>JAYDYQ010001087.1:0-10000000 GCA_034814905.1 Penstemon davidsonii | reverse complement strand
TTGATTTAGAGTATAAGTTTACTCGAATAATTAAATGCACATTTAGTTATAACCCGCGGCCAATTATGTGGTGAACCTACGGGGACATACACAAACACATCGAGCGGAAACAGGAAACGAAGAAAGTTGGACTCGACTGGGTCGATCCATTTGGGCGCGAGAATCCGATCCAATTGGGTTGGATCAAAATGTCAAATTAAATAGGTTTTTAATTTGATAAGAATAATTAATTAAATTAGATTTAATTAATTGAGGAGAGAGAAGATTTAATTAATTAAACTTGGAGTTTAATTTAATTAAATAAAGATTAATGAGAATTAATTAATTGGGCTAGGAGTCCAATTTAACTAATTAGGATAAATTAATTTTTAATTAGTGGGCCAATTAATCTTGGAGATTTAGATGGGCCCAAGACTAATTAAAAGACAAGACCATTTAATTAACGAAGTCTTGCATTAATTAAAAGGCTTAGCCCATTTAGGAGTTAGATCTTGTTAGGAATCCTAGTAGGGCTAGGATTACAAGATCTATAAATAAGCCCCATTAAGTCTTGGAGAAAACACAAGACATAATACTAAGTACACACTTTGTATAACTCTTCAAAAACAAGAAAAAGAAAACACTCTTTCTTCCCTAAGCCCTAGCCGCCGCCGCCCCTACCCTGACAGAAGTTGATCGACTTCTGTCTTTTTTTCTCGAGTTCCGCATCTTGATTTCTTCTGTGTTCTAGCTGATCAGAGATTTCAAGGTTTTTCGTGTGTATGTGGTGTACTGAGCCGTAGAGGCACAACACGTGGGGCGCTAAGCAAAAGCTTGGGACTGGGGGGGGGGGGGGGGGGGGGGGGGGGGGGGGGGGGGGGGGGGGGGGGGGGGAGGGGAGGCGGTCCCAAAGGGGGGGGGGGGGGGTGGGGGGGGGGGGGGGTGGGGGGGGGGGGGGGTGGGGGGGGGGGGGGGTGGGGGGGGGGGGGGGTGGGGGGGGGGGGGGGTGGGGGGGGGGGGGGGTGGGGGGGGGGGGGGGTGGGGGGGGGGGGGGGTGGGGGGGGGGGGGGGTGGGGGGGGGGGGGGGTGGGGGGGGGGGGGGGTGGGGGGGGGGGGGGGTGGGGGGGGGGGGGGGTGGGGGGGGGGGGGGGTGGGGGGGGGGGGGGGTGGGGGGGGGGGGGGGTGGGGGGGGGGGGGGGTGGGGGGGGGGGGGGGTGGGGGGGAGGGGGGGAGTGGGGGGGGTTTTTTGGGGGGGTTGGGGGGGGGGGGGTGGGGGGGGGGGGGGGCTTGGGGGGGGGGTGGGGGGGGGGGGGGGGGGGGGGGGGGGGGGGGGGGGGGGGGGGGGGGGGGGGTGGGGTCAAGTAATGCATAAGGGTGTTGGACACCCGATGAAGTACTCATTGATGCATTGAATGCATCTAAAGCCATGAATTATTTATATCGTTAGAATTTGCTTAGACCATCCCTTGTCTTAAGGGATGTGATGGTTCCATAATGGTTGGAACTGGTTGCGCTATAAGACCTATACGCAAAAGGTATGCATAAGCAAATAGGTATGAATACTCATATAACGACTAAATATAATATGCATAGTCAATAAAATATAAATAATTAAGATTCCACAAACTTGAGTCGTTGTGTAACCGAAAGGCGATACACGAGCACTAAAATAAATTTCCGAATTAAAGATTCAAAAGATTGAGCTCGACTAGGTCGAGCTTGACAGGGACGCTAGAAATAGTAACCAACTTTCGAATCTTACTTAAACGGAAATCAAATTTAGTAGTTGGTTGCTAGGCAACCAAGAGGAATAAACAATTGTAATGGATTTAATCCATTTAAAAGTGTGTGAAAACACTAAAGCATTAGTGGGAGATAAGGCGTCTCTTGTACCCTCATGGGTAAAAGTACGTTGTGAAGTACAATTCCAAATTATTTTTGGAATAAAGAAGAGAGCCTAATCAATGAAAGCATGTAAGAGATTTGGATCGATTCAAAATCGAACATGCATTGGCAAATACGCCATTGATGATTTAATAGAGAATCAGATTCTCAAAATGTAAGACCCGCTCGAAACATCGTCAGTTGTCGAGCATTCTGGACATGAAAATGTCCATTAGGAAATCTTACATGAAATTCCTTATTCAATCAATTATAACTTGATCGAGAAAATCGAAGATACTGAGCTAAGTATCTATGAAGCCAGTTCCAAAACATATCAAGTGATATGGGTTTTGGTATTGTACCTTCATATGCATTCATGCGCATATGAGGTCTCCCGCTTATGTGAATAAGCTAGTGGGAGATAAGCTGGAAATAAAATCCATCTTATGCATTTCGTGGAGTATCCAAAATCTCAATAGGATACGAGTTCTATGTTCCTCTAAGACAAACAACCTTTGTCTAAGAAAACTAACTTCTTGGAGAAGGATTTATTGTTGGACAAGAAAGAAAACAACATAGAACTAGATGAGGTTCATAAAATCGACTCATCACCACATGCAGTGGGAGAACCTGAGCATGAAAATGAACCAACTAGTACACATGAACTTCGAAGGTCTGAAAGACAACGTAGGGAACCCGAGAGGTACTACAGTCTGCTGCATGAAATTGGACAGTCTGAGACTAATCCAAGGACCTACGAAGAATCTATGCAAGACATAGATTTGGGAAGGTGGCAAAAAGCCATGGAATCTGAAATGAACTCCATGCACTTTAACAAGGTTTGTACCTTGGTAGATCCACCAGTGGGAGTAGCTCCCTTGGGTTGCAAGTGGATCTATAAGCGGAAGCTTGGAGTGAATGGAGAGGTTATTACCTAAAAGTCACGACTAGTCGCAAACTGATACACTCAAATGTGGAGCATTGACTTTGATGAACTTTTGCATGTAGCGATGCCCAAATCCATTCAGATATTTTTGGACATATCAGCGTAGTATCAGCTAAGAGATATGGCAGAAGGATGTAAAGATCGTTTTTCAATGGATACATTGATAAGGAGATCTACATGAAGCAACCAAAAGGGAAATACATCCAAGGGAGATGTGCACAAAGTGTGCAAACTCCGAAGGTCCATATATGGACTTAAGGAAGCTTCCCAAAGCCGGAACATACATTTTGATGATATAATCCAAACCTTTGGATTCGTCGAAAACGTGTTCAAGAAGTGTGTGTACAAGAAAGTTAGTGGGAGTACAGTTGAATTTTTATGCTTTATGTTGATAACATTCTGCTCACTGGATATGATGCAAAAGTGTTATCCGAAACGAAAGCACAGTTTTCTACACAATTCTCAATGAAGAATTTGGGAGAAGCATCCTTTGTACTGGGTACAAGGATCTACATGGATAGATCGAAAGGACTGCTGGACCTCTCCCAAATTAAAGTACATAGATAAAATACTGAAGACACTCAGTATGGAAGAATCCAAGAGAGGATTGCTTCCGATGAGACATGGCATTGCTCTCTCTGAGTCTATGGTCCCAAAGACCTCTGAGGAGAGAAGCAAGATGTCTAAGATACCACATGCCTCTGCGATATGAAGCATAATATGGTATGTTATGTACAAGACCAGACATAACGTACGCTCTGAGCGTAAATGGCCGCTATTTGTCTGACCCAGAAGAGCAGCACTGGGTAGCCGTAAAGTCTATTATGAAGTACCTGAAAAGGACTAAAGAATTGTTCTTGGTATACGTCGGGGGAGAATTGAAATTGGAAGGCTATACTGATTCTAGCTTCCAGTGTGATGTAGATGGTTTTGAGTCAACATCTGGATATATCTGCCTCAAAGGTGGTGCGGTGAGTTGGATACTACCGCAAATTCAACCACCGAGGCATAAAATATTGTAGCATGTGAAGCTGCAAAGGAATGTGTTTGGATGAAAAACTTCGTCCAAGAATTGGACGTCGTACCTAGCATTGCCGAGCCATTACTATCTTCTGTGATAATAATGGAGCTATCTCGCAAGCGAAGGAGTCGAGATCTCATCAGAAATCCGAGCACGAAATAAGACGATACCATTTGATATGTTATATCATTGGTAGAGGAGACATAAAGATGGAACTTGTCACCTCAAAGAATAATACGGCGGACTCGCTAACTAAGCCATTGCCTCAAAGGCATTCAAGAAACATCTGTCTAAGATAGAAATCAGAAGTATGGAGAGTTGGCTTTAGTACAAGTGGGAGATTGATAGAATAGTGTCCTGCAAGCCAACTGTTTTGGCTGCATTTAAATTAAAAGGACCATTCAAATGGATTAATAAATGCATTTATTTATATGGTCACCTTCATCTTATGAATAATTATCTAACATAAGGATGGAAGTCCTTAGATCACAGGGCTATGGGACAACCCGTGGACTGATCTCCAAGGCCGTGATCTAAAATTAATTCAAGGGTCGTAGAATCCATTTGAGATGGGACATCAATGGATTCGGTTAGACCCTCACGAGTGTGTATACTCCGATGAACTGGGGATGCTGGGGTCCACGAGCATGACTGGGATAGTCGATACACACGAGTGGCTGGCTTGCTGGGATGGCAAGCGCACTGAATACCCCAACTAGGAAATAACTCACCATGGAAGCGGTAGTCGCATATCGGGGATGAAGTTATTCCTATTTACAATAGTGTACGAGGAACGATCCTTATTACTTGAGGTGATAGGGTTTATCTAGTGCACGAACGTCTATGCTTTGATATGAGTCCCGACTGACTGGAGTCTACCAGAAGGTCCCCGTGGGTTCATGTTAGGTATAGAGGAACGTGTATGCAGGTTCATATCATCAACAGAGGATCCGTTGACCCGACTTGATAGGTTGGGAGCTTCTTCTATGAATATCTGTGAGAAACATATTCCGGTAAATCCTTGGCCAAGGTGTCTGACGGCTTTATGAAAGTAGCTCATAAAGTTTAAGTCAAGGGAAATAGTTTCGAGACCAGAATACATAAAGTCGAGACAAGTAAGGAAACCGATTGTTGGATGAAGATGAAGACCTTGAAGTGAAGGGAGGTTTTGATGATTTCCAAAACATCAAGATCAGCTAAGTAAGGAATGCTTAGTAAATCCCTTAGAAGATATTTGACCAAGGAAGAATTTACTTCAGACGAGTCAAATATGGTCCAGAAGACTACTGATCTGTTGCTGAAGAAAGGAATCAGACTGGTGGACTTTCAGCAGACTCAAATCAGACTAGTTCAAGTTTGAGATCAGCCGAGTACACATCAGACGAGTGATTTCGATCAGCAGAGTGGAAGTGGATCAGAAGTTATTGCAACGGTAATAAATGCACTTGGTGTAATAAATGCTGAAGAGGAAGGGTATTTATAGCAAATGATTGAAGAGAAACCTCGGATCAGCTTGGTGCATTTAATGCGAAGTGACAGAAAGTACAGCAGAGTGTACAGTGTTCAGTCACAGGCAGCCGTTTCTGCAGAAAAGGACCAGTACTCGATGATTTGACAACTGTCGATCTCTCAACGGGCAGATTTTCAAATCTCAAGTATAAATAGTTCAGTTCGTGAGTTGAAGAAGAAGATACAACACATTTTGAGAGCAAAAATCTGAAGCTGCATTCTTCTAAGTCTCAAACTCAAGAACAGAACACTCATCAGCCGAGTCATTTGTTGACGAAGCAAAACAGAGAGAAAACAAAATATACATACAAATCTGAGTGATTTTGTTAGAATCGTGTTGTGAGAAGTAGATATCCATTTTAGTGAGTGATATTACTTCAGAGGATAGGAGTTTCTTTGTGATTTCCTATTACGCATTTGTGGCCTTTTCATTTGTTGATTGGCGCAAGCATTGTATACTGTAATCTGTGTGACTATAGTGTAACCCAAGATCTAAGTGACTTGGAAGAGTGGACTAAAGGATTTATATCCATATAACCACTATAAAAATCCTTTGTGTTATATTTGCATTATTTTCTGCATATTTCAAAGAGCATTCTTTAACACGAAAAGGTTAACTGTTAGAAAGTTTTAAAAAGGAGTTTGCAAAACTGGGGATAAAACTTTTTCTAAGTTAAGAAAACTACTTGTGAAAAACACTAGAAAAATCCGCTGCAAGTTAGTAAACTTAAAACTCTGATTTTCCTAAAATCAGCTAAGTAAAAATCAGAAGAGTGGTCAATTCTGCTGTTCAAAGCTTTGTGCGAGATCAGCTTAGTCTGCTTACGATTCCTGATCAGCTTAGTCTGCTGACAGAAAAAGTTGGAGAAATTTAAAGATAAATTTTTAGAGGTCTATTCCCCCCCCCCCCCCCCCCCTCTAGACCTCAACTGACCACTTGGGACCAACAAGTGGTATCAGAGCAGGTGGTTCATCTGAATCATCTGACTGATCAACGAGCTTGATCCTAGTGTGTTTTTCAAAGGTTTTCAAAAGTTTTGAAAAGAGCATCTTTTTGAAAAGAAAAACTTTTTGAAAAATGGATTGTATCAGCCATGTTCCCCACATTGGCGGTATGAGCTTTGAGGACTGGAAAATACGCATGGAAATTTTCCTTGCTGCTTACAATGATAATATGTTCAGGTGCATAACTAAAGGTCCGATAAGAGTTACCAAAACAATCAAGGTTGATGGCCAAGATAAGGTTGTTGACAAAGATGAAGACGAGATGACAGCTGAAGAAATCAAGCTGAAAAATCTTGACAAAGTTGGAATCTTCATCATGACTAAAGCCCTCGACAACGACAGATTTGACAAAGTCAAACACTGTAAAACATCAAAAGAGATGTGGGATAAAGTCCGCGATATGAGTGAAGGAAATGATGCCATCAAAGAACACAATCTGAGCATAGCCCTGGAGAAGTTTGAAAACTTCAAGATGAAATCTGGAGAAACCATTGACCAGATGGATTCAAGGTTCACAAAGGTGTTGAACAACGTGTTAAAGTTGGGTAAGACATTCTCAGACAAAGAGATCACTCTCAAAGTCCTGAAGGCGCTACCACCTAAATTCAACATGAAGATTACAGCAATGGAAGAATCAAGGGATCTGGGGAAGATCTCTCTGACGGAGCTGTTTTCTGTACTCAAGGCGTACGAGTATAAAATGACAAGAATGGGTATAGAAGAAACCTCAACTTCTAGTCCCACTGCTGCCCTGGTTGCCGCAGAAAAATCCAGAAGATCAGCTGGAAAGAACAGAGAAGTGGACTCATCTGATTAGATCACAGTGCTCAACAAAAAAGAGTACACTGCCAGCGATGTTGCTTTGTTATTAAACAGGTTCAAAAAGTTCTATAAAAGAAAAATGAAGAACAAATATAACAATGCTTCTACTTCTAAACCTACCTCATTTTCTCATGATAGTAAGGATGATTTTAAATCCAAAATGATGTGCTATAATTGCAGGAAATTTGGACACTTCATCAAGGACTTCCCATATCCTAAAGCAGAGAAATACACTGAGGAGGAAAAGAAACAGAGGAAAGAGAGGAGACACCAGAAAAGCAAAGTGCTGTTGGCTGAAGCTGAAAAGATTGCAGCCTTCTACTCATCTAACTCAGAATCAGGGACATCAAGTGATGACTCTACTGAAGAAGAGACACCTGCACTGCTCTGTCTCATGGCCAAAGAATCAGAGGACGCTGATAATGAGGTACCTCTCACTGAAAATGAAAATGAATTATTTAGTTCATTTGAGCAAATGATGAAAAACAACACAGATGTTGTTAATGAGTTTGCAAAGCTTAAGGAAGAGATGGCTGTGCTGAAAAAGCAAAATGCTAAAATGAAACAAAATCTCAAGAATCAGCAGAGTATAAAAAGCTTTCGCATGAGTGTGAATCTCTGAGAGCTGAATGTGAAGTTCATAAAGGTAAAATCATGGAGCTTGAAAAGATAATATCTACTCATGATAAGTCGTCTGTTGCATCTGCTAGTACATCTAATGAACAGAGAACACCTTTAGAAAAAGAGAATTTAGAACTGAACAAAGCTGAAAAATTTGTATCTGCTGATAATAGAAATATTGTCTTGTATGTTCAGACCACTAAATCTACTTCAGAAAAAGAGGAGAAGAAATCTCCCAAGGCTAAAAAGGGTAAAAAGCCTGAAAATGAAAAACAGACTGGTAAAACCAAACAGCAGAGTAGTCCCAAGAAGTCTGCTGATAAGAGTAAAACCAATCAGACTAGTAAACCTAAGTCGTCTGTTAAAGAGCAAGTAAAGAGCATACCTAAGAAGCAAAGAAATTATAATAATAATAATGCTTGGTATGGAAATGAGTCTTATTATGTGCAACCTGCTTATTCACCTTATTATGCTGCACCTCATTATCCACCTTATTATGCTGCATATCCTGCTCATCAACCAATGCATGCTTACCCTGCTTATCATGCATCTTACCCTGCTTATGAGCATTACTCACATCATAATGATTATCAACATAATATGTCTGCTGATTATGATGAAGAAAAAGTTGCTCATGCTCCTGCTAAAACTCATAAGCCTAAGAAGCCTAAGACTTCAACATCTTGGGTTGTCAAAGGTGATACTAATCCACCAGGACCCTCTCAATAAAGGGTACCTAAAACAATTTTATTTTGTTTTGTAGGTTAGGATTAGGTGTAGGAGTAAAGTAGAAAAGAAATGGTACTTGGACAGTGGATGTTCAAGGCACAAGTGTGGAGACATACATGAACTGACAGATGCTGCTGCTGTGAATGGTCCAAGAGTCACTTTTGGAGACAGCAAAGAAGGCAAGATTATGGCTGTTGAAAAGCTTATCAAAGGAAACATTGAAATATCTGACGTCTCTTATGTTAAAGGCCTGAAGTATAATCTGCTGAGCATAAGTCAATTTTGTGACAAGGGATTTTCTGTTATCTTCTCATCAGATATGTGCTATGTTGAACAAATTGGAACAAAGAAGGTTATCTTATCTGGAAGAAGACAAGGAAACATCTATGTAGTCGACTGGAATTCTGTGGACAAGAATTCTAATGTTTGTTTGGTGGCTTCTACACCAAGTGAAATCAGTTGGCTTTGGCACAAAAGAATGAATCATTTGAATTTCAAGACCATCAACAAATTAATCAAGAATGATTTGGTAGAAGGAATTCCAAAGACAGTCATGAGCAAAGACAAGCTATGTGACGCATGTCAGAAGGGTAAACAAGTGAAATCATCTTTCAAAAGCAAGAAGCACCAATCTTCAACAAGAATCTTGGAGCTACTTCATATGGATTTGTTTGGCCCTATTGATCCTATCAGCAATGGTGGAAAGAAATACTACCTAGCTGTTGTGGATGATTTTTCAAGATTTACTTGGGTGATTTTCATGAAGAAGAAAAGTGAAACCAAGGAACATATTACTAACCTGATGGAACTAATCCAGAATGAGAAGAGTCAAAGAATATTGAAGATCAGATCAGATAGAGGGACTGAATTTACAAACTCTACTGTTGAAGAGTATTGTAACTCCAGAGGAATCAATCATGAGTACTCTGCTGCCAGAACCCCTCAACAAAATGGAGTTGCTGAAAGGAGAAACAGAACTCTAAAGGAAGCTACAAGGACAATGATAACTGAAGCAAAGCTGCCCCAAATATTCTGGGCAGAAGCCACAAATACAGCCTGCTACACCCAGAATAGATGTATGATCAACAAAAGTCAAAACAAGACACCTTATGAGCTATGGAACAACAGAAAGCCTAATTTGCATTATCTTAGGATTTTTGGTTGTAAATGTTATGTTTTGAATAATGGGAAAAATCACCTTACTGCCTTTGCAGAGAAGGCCGATGAAGCTGTTTTTGTAGGATACTCTACTGTTAGTAAAGCTTATAGAGTGTTTAACAAAAGAACTTTACTTGTAGAAGAATCTATTCATGTAGTATTTGATGAGCCAAGTCAATCTTCTGAAAAGAATCAAAGTGCAAATCAAGATCTATCTGCTGAATTTCAGAAATTGAGTGTGGAAAGAAAAGAAGAATATGTACCCATCTTACTACCTGATTTAAACCAAGCTGGTAACTCAAGTGCTGTTCAAAATCAGTCTGCTGATTGTCTAACAGGGGAGTTGCAAACAGCTGACAGACCAGAGACTGTTCAACAGACTACAACTGTTCAACAGACTACTACTGAGACTCCAACAGTGGTGTTGCAAGATCAATCAAGAGGACAACATCCAGATTTGCAACCTGATCTCAGATGGCTCAGAGATCACCCACCTGATTTAGTGATTGGTGATCCTTTGGACAGAGTTAGAACAAGAAGGTCAACTGCAAATGAAACAATGTTTGTAAGTTTTCTTTCACAAATTGAGCCTAAATTGATTGATGAAGCTCTTAGTGATTCTCACTGGATTGAAGCAATGCAAGAAGAGTTAAATCAATTTGAAAGGAATGAGGTTTGGTACTTAGTACCTAGACCTACTCATCAAAGAGTAATTGGCACTAAGTGGGTTTTCAAAAATAAAATGAACGAAGATGGTATTGTCACCAGAAATAAAGCAAGACTAGTTGCCAAAGGTTATTGTCAAGAAGAAGGCATTGATTTTGATGAGACATTCGCACCAGTTGCAAGGCTTGAAGCAATCAGACTATTCTTAGCATATGCTGCTCACAAGAACTTCATTGTCTATCAAATGGATGTGAAGTCTGCTTTTCTCAATGGAGAACTGCAAGAAGAAGTATATGTTGAACAACCTCCTGGATTTGAAGTATACAAACAGGGAGACAAGGTATATCGTCTGAAGAAAGCTCTCTATGGACCGAAACAGGCTCCAAGAGCATGGTATGATACTCTATCTGATTTTCTTTTAGTTAAAGGATTTCGTAAAGGTAAAGTAGATAAGACCTTGTTCACTATTGAATGGGAAGAACATATATTGTTAGTTCAAATATATGTGGACGATATTATTTGTTGGATGAAGATGAAGACTTTGGAGTGAAGGGAGGTTTTGATGATTTCCAAAACATCAAGATCAGCTAAGTAAGGAATGCTTAGTAAATCCCTTAGAAGATATTTGACCAAGGAAGAATTTACTTCAGACGAGTCAAATATGGTCCAGAAGACTACTGATCTGTTGCTGAAGAAAGGAATCAGACTGGTGGACTTTCAGCAGACTCAAATCAGACTAGTTCAAGTTTGAGATCAGCCGAGTACACATCAGACGAGTGATTTCGATCAGCAGAGTGGAAGTGGATCAGAAGTTATTGCAACGGTAATAAATGCACTTGGTGTAATAAATGCTGAAGAGGAAGGGTATTTATGGCAAATGATTGAAGAGAAACCTCGGATCAGCTTGGTGCATTTAATGCGAAGTGACAGAAAGTACAGCAGAGTGTACAGTGTTCAGTCGCAGGCAGCCGTTTCTGCAGCAAAGGACCAGTACTCGATGATTTGACAACTGTCGATCTCTCAACGGGCAGATTTTAAAATCTCAAGTATAAATAGTTCAGTTCGTGAGTTGAAGAAGAGATACAACACATTTTGAGAGCAAAAATCTGAAGCTGCATTCTTCTAAGTCTCAAACTCAAGAACAGAACACTCATCAGCCGAGTCATTTGTTGACGAAGCAGAACAGAGAGAAAACAAAATATACATACAAATCTGAGTGATTTTGTTAGAATCGTGTTGTGAGAAGAAGATATCTATCATAGTGAGTGATATTACTTCAGAGGATAGGAGTTTCTTTGTGATTTCCTATTACGCACTTGTGGCCTTTTCATTTGTTGATTGGCGCAAGCATTGTATACTGTAATCTGTGTGACTATAGTGTAACCCAAGATCTAAGTGACTTGGAAGAGTGGACTAAAGGATTTATATCCATATAACCACTATAAAAATCATTTGTGTTATGTTTTCATTATTTTCTGCATATTTCAATGAGCATTCTTTAACACGAAAAGGTTAACTGTTAGAAAGTTTTAAAAAGGAGTTTGCAAAACTGGGGATAAAACTTTTTCTAAGTTAAGAAAACTACTTGTAAAAAACACTAGAAAAATCCGCTGCAAGTTAGTAAACTTAAAACTCTGATTTTCCTAAAATCAGCTAAGTAAAAATCAGAAGAGTGGTCAACTCTGCTGTTCAAAGCTTTATGTGAGATCAGCTTAGTCTGCTTACGATTCCTGATCAGCTTAGTCTGCTGACAGAAAAAGTTGGAGAAATTTAAAGATAAATTTTTAGAGGTCTATTCCCCCCCCCCCCCCCCCTCTAGACCTCAACTGACCACTTGGGACCAACAAGTGGTATCAGAGCAGGTGGTTCATCTGAATCATCTGACTGATCAACGAGCTTGATCCTAGTGTGTTTTTCAAAGGTTTTCAAAAGTTTTGAAAAGAGCATCTTTTTGAAAAGAAAAACTTTTTGAAAAATGGATTGTATCAGCCATGTTCCCCACATTGGCGGTATGAGCTTTGAAGACTGGAAAATACGCATTGAAATTTTCCTTGCTGCTTACAATGATAATATGTTCAGGTGCATAACTAAAGGTCCGATAAGAGTTACCAAAACAATCAAGGTTGATGGCCAAGATAAGGTTGTTGACAAAGATGAAGACGAGATGACAGCTGAAGAAATCAAGCTGAAAAATCTTGACAAAGTTGGAATCTTAATCATGACTAAAGCCCTCGACAACGACAGATTTGACAAAGTCAAACATTGTAAAACATCAAAAGAGATGTGGGATAAAGTCCGCGATATGAGTGAAGGGAATGATGCCATCAAAGAACACAATCTGAGCATAGCCCTGAAGAAGTTTGAAAACTTCAAGATGAAATCTGGAGAAACCATTGACCAGATGGATTCAAGGTTCACAAAGGTGTTGAACAACGTGTTAAAGTTGGGTAAGACATTCTCAGACAAAGAGATCACTCTCAAAGTCCTGAAGACGCTACCACCCAAATTCAACATGAAGATTACAGCAATGGAAGAATCAAGGGATCTGGGGAAGATCTCTCTGACGGAGCTGTTTTCTGTACTCAAGGCGTACGAGTATAAAATGCCAAGAATGGGTATAGAAGAAACCTCAACTTCTAGTCCCACTGCTGCCCTGGTTGCCGCAGAAAAATCCAGAAGATCAGCTGGAAAGAACAGAGAAGTGGACTCATCTGATGAGATCACAGTGCTCAACAAAAAGGAGTACACTGCCAGCGATGTTGCTTTGTTATTAAACAGGATCAAAAAGTTCTATAAAAGAAATATGAAGAACAAATATAACAATGCTTCTACTTCTAAACTTACCTCATTTTCTCATGATAGTAAGGATGATTTTAAATCCAAAATGATGTGCTATAATTGCAGGAAATTGGGACACTTCATCAAGGACTGCCCATATCCTAAAGCAGAGAAATACACTGAGGAGGAAAAGAAACAGAGGAAAGAGAGGAGACACCAGAAAAGAAAGTGCTGTTGGCTGAAGCTGAAAAGATTGCAGCCATCTACTCGTCTAACTCAGAATCAGGGACATCAAGTGATGACTCTACTGAAGAAGAGACACCTGCACTGCTCTGTCTCATGGCCAAAGAATCAGAGGACGCTGATAATGAGGTATCTCTCACTGAAAATGAAAATGAATTATTTAGTTCATTTGAGCAAATGATGAAAAACAACACAGATGTTGTTAATGAGTTTGCAAAGCTTAAGGAAGAGATGACTGTGCTGAAAAAGCAAAATGCTAAAATGAAACAAAATCTCAAGAATCAGCAGAGTATAAAAAGCTTTCGCATGAGTGTGAATCTCTGAGAGCTGAATGTGAAGTTCATAAAGGTAAAATCATGGAGCTTGAAAAGATAATATCTACTCATGATAAGTCGTCTGTTGCATCTGCTAGTAAATCTAATGAACAGAGAACACCTTTAGAAAAGGAGAATTTAGAACTGAACAAAGCTGAAAAATTTGTATCTGCTGATAATAGAAATATTGTCTTGTATGTTTAGACCACTAAATCTACTTCAAAAAAAGAGGAGAAGAAATCTCCCAAGGCTAAAAAGGGTAAAAAACCTGAAAATGAAAAACAGACTGGTAAAACCAAACAGCAGAGTAGTCCCAAGAAGTCTGCTGATAAGAGTAAAACCAATCAGACTAGTAAACCTAAGTCGTCTGTTAAAGAGCAAGTAAAGAGCATACCTAAGAAGCAAAAAAATTATAATAATAATAATGCTTGGTATGGAAATGAGTCTTATTATGTGCAACCTGCTTATTCACCTTATTATGCTGCACCTCATTATCCACCTTATTATGCTGCATATCCTGCTCATCAACCAATGCATGCTTACCCTGCTTATCATGCATCTTACCCTGCTTATGAGCATTACTCACATCATAATGATTATCAACATAATATGCCTGCTGATTATGATGAAGAAAAAGTTGCTCATGCTCCTGCTAAAACTCAAATACCTAAGAAGCCTAAGACTTCAACATCTTGGGTTGTCAAAGGTGACACTAATCCACCAGGACCCTCTCAATAAAGGGTACCTAAAACAATTTTATTTTGTTTTGTAGGTTAGGATTAGGAGTTGGAGTAAAGTAGAGAAGAAATGGTACTTGGACAGTGGATGTTCAAGGCACATGTGTGGAGACATACATGAACTGACAGATGCTGCTGCTGTGAATGGTCCAAGAGTCACTTTTGGAGACAGCAAAGAAGGCAAGATTATGGCTGTTGGAAAGCTTATCAAAGGAAACATTGAGATATCTGACGTCTCTTATGTTAAAGGCCTGAAGTATAATCTGCTGAGCATAAGTCAATTTTGTGACAAGGGATTTTCTGTTATCTTCTCATCAGATATGTGCTATGTTGAACAAATTGGAACAAAGAAGGTTATCTTATCTGGAAGAAGACAAGGAAACATCTATGTAGTCGACTGGAATTCTGTGACCAAGAATTCTAATGTTTGTTTGGTGGCTTCTACACCAAGTGAAATCAGTTGGCTTTGGCACAAAAGAATGAATCATTTGAATTTCAAGACCATCAACAGATTAATCAAGAATGATTTGGTAGAAGGAATTCCAAATACAGTCATGAGCAAAGACAAGCTATGTGACGCATGTCAGAAGGGTAAACAAGTGAAATCATCTTTCAAAAGCAAGAAGCACCAATCTTCAACAAGAATTTTGGAGCTACTTCATATGGATTTGTTTGGCCCTATTGATCCTATCAGCAATGGTGGAAAGAAATACTGCCTAGCTGTTGTGGATGATTTTTCAAGATTTACTTGGGTGATTTTCATGAAGAAGAAAAGTGAAACCAAGGAACATCTTACTAATCTGATGGAACTGATCCAGAATGAGAAGAGTCAAAGAATATTGAAGATCAGATCAGATAGAGGGACTGAATTTACAAACTCTACTGTTGAAGAGTATTGTAACTCCAGAGGAATCAATCATGAGTACTCTGCTGCCAGAACCCCTCAACAAAATGGAGTTGCTGAAAGGAGAAACAGAACTCTAAAGGAAGCTACCAGGACAATGATAGCTGAAGCAAAGCTGCCCCAAAGATTCTGGGCAGAAGCCACAAATACAGCCTGCTACACCCAGAACAGATGTATGATCAACAAAAGTCAAAACAAGACACCTTATGAGCTATGGAACAACAGAAAGCCTAATTTACATTATCTTAGGATTTTTGGTTATAAATGTTATGTTTTGAATAATGGGAAAAATCACCTTACTGCCTTTGCAGAGAAGGCTGATGAAGCTGTTTTTGTAGGATACTCTACTGTTAGTAAAGCTTATAGAGTGTTTAACAAAAGAACTTTACTTGTAGAAGAATCTATTCATGTAGTATTTGATGAGCCAAGTCAATCTTCTGAAAAGAATCAAAGTGCAAATCAAGACCTATCTGCTGAATTTCAGAAATTGAGTGTGGAAAGAAAAGAAGAATATGTACCCATCTTACTACCTGATTTAAACCAAGCTGGTAACTCAAGTGCTGTTCAAAATCAGTCTGCTGATTGTCTAACAGAGGAGTTGCAAACAGCTGACAGACCAGAGACTGTTCAACAGACTACAACTGTTCAACAGACTACTACTGAGACTCCAACAGTGGTGTTGCAAGATCAATCAAGAGGACAACATCCAGATTTGCAACCTGATCTCAGATGGCTCAAAGATCACCCACCTGATTTAGTGATTGGTGATCCTTTGGACAGAGTTAGAACAAGAAGGTCAACTGCAAATGAAACAATGTTTGTAAGTTTTCTTTCACAAATTGAGCCTAATTTAATTGATGAAGCTCTTAGTGATTCTCACTGGATTGAAGCAATGCAAGAAGAGTTAAATCAATTTGAAAGGAATGAGGTTTGGTACTTAGTACCTAGACCTACTCATCAAAGAGTAATTGGCACTAAGTGGGTTTTCAGAAATATAATGAATGAAGATGGTATTGTCACCAAAAATAAAGCAAGACTAGTTGCCAAAGGTTATTGTCAAGAAGAAGGCATTGATTTTGATGAGACATTCGCACCAGTTGCAATGCTTGAAGCAATCAGACTATTTTTAGCCTATGCTGCTCACAAGAACTTCACAGTCTATCAGATGGATGTGAAGTCTGCTTTTCTCAATGGAGAACTGCAAGAAGAAGTATATGTTGAACAACCTCCTGGATTTGAAGTATACAAACAGGGAGACAAGGTATATCGTCTGAAGAAAGCTCTCTGTGGACTGAAACAGGTTCCAAGAGCATGGTATGATACTCTATCTGATTTTCTTTTAGTTAAAGGATTTCGTAAAGGTAAAGTAGATAAGACCTTGTTCACTATTGAATGGGAAGAACATATATTGTTAGTTCAAATATATGTGGACGATATTATTTTTGGTTCAGCTAACAAACAGATGTGTGAAAAATTCTCTAAGCTGATGCAGAACAAGTTTGAAATGAGCATGATGGGAGAATTAAATTACTTTCTTGGATTACAAGTCAAACAGCTACCTGATGGTATTTTTATTAACCAAGCAAAGTACACAAAAGATCTGTTTAAGAAATTTGGTATGGAAACTAGCTCATCTGTTAATGTTCCTATGTCTACTGGATTTCGTCTGGACAAGGATGAAGATGGCAAATCAGTTGACATCACCAAGTACAGAGGCATAATTGGGTCACTGTTATACTTAACAGCTAGCAGACCTGATATTATGTATTCTGTTGGGGTTTGTGCGAGATTTCAATCAAATCCTAAGGAATCTCATCTCTTAGCTGCTCAAAGGATATTAAAGTATCTTAAAGACACACAAGAATTGGGATTATGGTACCCAAGGGAATCAGGATTTGAACTTGTTGGATATTCAGATTCTGACCTTGCTGGCTGCAAAATTGATAGGAAGAGTACTACAGGTACTTGTCAATTTTTAGGCAGTCGTCTGATCTCATGAATGAGTAAGAAACAGACTTCAGTATCCATATCTACTGCTGAAGCTGAATACATTGCTGCTGGAGCATGTTGTGCACAGATACTATGGTTGAAGCATCAACTAGAAGACTATAATCTAAAGATCAGTGGAATACCTATCTACTGTGATAATACAAGTGCAATCTCACTTACTCAGAACACTACTAGTCATTCCAGGACTAAGCATATCGAGATCAAACATCACTTCATCAGAGACCATGTTGAAAAAGGAAATGTTATTATTGAGTATGTTCATACAGACAATCAGATTGCTGACATTTTCACCAAACCATTAAGTGATGCAAGATTTTCTACTCTAAGAGTGGAACTGGGCTTGTTAAAATTGGATTCATAAGCTGAGGGGGAAACTATCAGAAGACTGGGTTCAACAGCTGACTAATCTGATGGCAACAAGTATTACACTTCAAGAAGACTGATACTCAACAGACTAGTTGACTGATGAATTCTTGAATTCAGGGGGAATGTGTAAGACTAGCGGTACTCCTGTCTTAAAGATGAAATCTTCAATGACAGTTAGTTGAAGTTGTTTTAATCAGAAGATTCGTTCTTAATTCTTGATGACTTGAAGATTATTTATCTTGCTGGATTGACAAACATCAAAGGAAGATCACTAGATATTGGCTTTCACTAGTGATATATTGTATCAGACAAGTCATCAATCAGATAAGTATTATCTTACTCATTTGTTTTCATTTATGTCAGCTTATATTTAAGTGTTGTACTAAAAACGCATTTTCAAAAACACGCTTTTATAAGTAAACTTACGAGGGACGTTTCAACTTCCCGCCCGTCTGACATAATTACTTGAATTTTGAATTCCGCGTATCTCGCTCACACGATCTACTTTTCAGTAACTGATCTAACGGTTGGCACTAATCACGGAAACCGACGTCAAACCAGCATCTATAAATTTAGATCTGATCAGCTTACTAAGCTTTTACGCACCCTCAAAATTTCAAAAGCATTCAGAGCAATTTTGCACTCTTTCTACTGCAAATTTCTCTTCGTTTTTCCTTAATCTCTTTCAGGAAAATGGGTTCTAAAGTGTCTGCCAAAGAAGCTGCTGCTGAAGGTATGTTCTTGAATTACCTGACGTAGCATACGACTGGCACTCCGTTGATGAAAGAAATCCTGGAAAAATTCAATGCGGCTACATTGGTTAACTTCATGGAAGCACATGAAGATATGATTTTCAAAGATCAGGTCATGGAGTTTTATGGTTCTAAAGAGGAGACTGACTTTGAAAAGCTGGTGATAAAAGCCAAGATTGGGGATAAGGTTATATGTATAACCCCCAAGCTGCTGAATGAGAGATATGGACTCTCTCTTGAAGGCTCGACTGAAATTGCAACACCTCACTGCTCCTCTTGAAGCAGATTTCTGGAATCTGACTTCAAAGAAGAATGAAGTGTTGTCTGGAAGCATCAAAAAGAATCAGCTGAAGGATGAATTTCAGAGTATGGCTGATTTGGTTGCCAAAGTCCTAGAGAATTGCACATTCTCGTTGGACAGTGTGCCGATGAAGAGGTTTCACACTATGATAGCTATCTTCAATGGTTTGAAGGTGAATTGGGCAAACTTCATCTGGTATATACTTGCTGATCACAAGGAGCGTGGTCTAACTCTGCACAGGATATTCCTTAGTCATCTGCTGGTGCACTTAGGATGTTCAGTGACTAATGGCAAGGAAGTTCATAAGGCGAAGGAGTTAAAGATTTATGACCCTGTGAAAACTGGAAAGTCAAAGGAGCCTGCTGTTGTGCCAGAAAAGAGGCAAACAAAGAGGAAGGCTAGTGAGCCTAAAGAGCCTGCTGATAAGGGCAAGAAAAGTAAGACAACTGTTCAAACAGCTAAGCCAGCTGTTCAAGCCAGAACAGTTTTATCCAAGAAAAAGGATGTTGTTGATTTGATTGTTGATGAAACAGTCAAGGAGATTGATGAGATGACAGTTGGATCATCTCCTGAAAGAACCGTTTCAGCTGAAATACCAGCTGAGAACGTGGCTAAAAGGACAAGGAGCGCTATGAAAGATACTGCCACATCTGCTGCTGTTGTTCCTCTTACAAAGAAAACTGCCAGAAAGAAGATGACATTCCTTGATAAAGATACAGAACTTTCTGAGCTAGTTAGGGAAAGTCCTCCAACAGCTGAGAGGCCTGTTGGATCAGAAAAGAAGTCTGCTGAAAAGAAGTCAACTGCTGAACAGACTTCTGCACCAACAGCTGAGGTTAATCAACCTCAAGAGGATCCTGAAGTGCAGATCCTCGAACCAGTTGCTGCTGCACCAATAGCAATTGCTGCACTAGAACCAACAGCTGTGGCACCAGTTGTTGAATCTAGATCTGCCAGAAAGAAAAGAACTGGAAAATCCAAAGTGTCAGCTTATCACAAAAAGAAGCGCGAGGAAGCTGAACAAAGGAAGCATGATGAAGCTGAGCTGAAAAAAGTCTTAGAAGCAAGCAAGAAAGAAGCTGAGGTCAAGAATTTGACTGAGGCTGAATTGGCTGCCAAGGAGGAAGCAGACTTGGCAAAGGCCTTAGAAGACAGTAAGAAGGATGCCTATGGACCCAGAAGGTCAGAAGGCATTGTAATTGGAGAAAAACCTAAGGAAGGACAATTTGTTCTACCAAGGGCTGAGCCAATTAAGAGAAAGAAGTTTGAAGTCAGGAGAGCCATCGAAATCGTTCAGAGTGACTCTGCTGATTTCAAGAAATTTGAAGTTGAGCTACAAAGGTTAAATCAGTTGCTTCAAACAAGGACTACTTATCTCCCTGAAAAGATCAGATACAACCGATGGAGGGAGTACAGATTGAACAAATCTGAGGAAGAGATCCAAGCCTGGAAGGAGTTTGCATCAGAAGGACTTTGGGTCTTGAATTGGTTGCAAACCACCTCTGTTGCAAAGGCGTTGGACTCAGATTTTGTAAGAGACAGACTACATGACTTTGCAAGAGTCATTGTAAGTCAGGAGGCAACTGCTATCAAGAATTCTTTACCAAAAAGGCTTGGTCCTGCTGATGACCGAGTTGATAGAGCAGTTAAAATTGCTGTCTATACAACGTTGGAGAAATGGGGTGAGAGATCAAGGTTTGAACCAGGAACATCAAGTTCAATGCCCACTCTGCCAAGTTTACAGCATATTGCCTTTGGCTCAGATATCAGTACATATCAAGAACAGCGGAGTGTTAAACAGACTACTTCACCCTTTGTTCCAGCTGACTTGATTCGTCAGAAGACTGTAGTGTCTGCTGATGGTACTGAAATCATTCACATTGCTGATGAGCCAGCTAGTGGAGAACGAAAGAAAGACCAGCAAGCTGCGGAGATTAATCTGGATACATCAACCAAGCTGCCTGCTGAGGTGAAAGACTTAGTTCCTTTAGCTCTAGAGTGGAAAGCTGAAGAAACTGAAGTTCTTCATGAAGCTCCTGTTCAACAGGAAGAACCTGCTGAAACATCAACCTCTGTTCCTACTGCTGACTTGCATTCTTCACTGATGGAGTCAATGCAGATGCTGATTGAAAATGCCATGAAGGAGATGGAGATGAGGAATCAGCTGATGTTGAAGCAATTGCAGGAGGATTCTGCAAAGATGGTGAAAGATGCCATAGAGAATTTTCCTCTGCCACCAGACAATTCTCTTGCACTGACTCAGAGTATCTTGAGCATGAACAGAAGTATTGAAGACGTGAAAGCTGATGTGAATCATCTGCACACTGCTTTTCAAAGAAATGAGTCAGATATTGCTAGAGTTATTAAGGTCATCACAGAAGTTGGTGAAGCTGAAGTTGAGAAAAATGCTACTATAATACAAGAGTTTTCAGCTATTACCACCAAGGCACAAGAAGAAATATCAACACTTCAACTGAATGTTGATTGTTTAAATGACCAATCTGGTGAGATAAAGACTACTCAACTTCGCATGGAAACTACTCTAAATCATCACTGTGCTCAACAACAAGTTATGGATCAAAACATCAAGAAGCTTTGTGCTGCTGTCAACATAAATCCTGATCAACTCAACCCTGCTGCTGATGACAAAAAAGGGGAAGAGAAATCAGCTAAGAGGAGTGTTGCTGCTGAAACTGTTCAAGTACAAGACCAACGGGCTGCTGCTGAAAAGCCAAATGAAGATGAAGTACTTGAAGAGGAAGCTGAAGATGAAGCTGATGATAAAGTAGAGCTCAAGGATGTAGCTAAGACTGACAAAGAGTTAGCTGCCTCTAAGTACTCTGCTGAAGAACAGCTTAATCCATACGTAAAGTATAAGAGGATTGAGGACATCAAAGCAAAGTTCGAAGCTGATGAAAGAAGAGAAAAATTAAAGAACCTTGATGATGCTTTCTCAAGTGGTGAGGATGAAGAAAGTAGTGATGAAGTTGATGATGAGGAAGAAGAAGAAGATGAAGAAGCCGAGGACTATACTAGGCTTACTAGACTAGGTCACTTGTTGAAAATATGTAATCAGCTTACTTTATTCTGTAATTTTCACTTAAGTCTATTTTTGCTTGTAACTTGTACTGTAATTTCAAAATCATATATATAAAAGTTCAAGCTTCCAACATATAATTTCTATCTCAGAAATTTTTGAGGACTCAACTTTAGTTTTAGGTACAGGTACTTAGCTGAAGATTTGTCATCATCAAAAAGGGGGAAATTGTTGGATGAAGATGAAGACCTTGAAGTGAAGGGAGGTTTTGATGATTTCCAAAACATCAAGATCAGCTAAGTAAGGAATGCTTAGTAAATCCCTTAGAAGATATTTGACCAAGGAAGAATTTACTTCAGACGAGTCAAATATGGTCCAGAAGACTACTGATCTGTTGCTGAAGAAAGGAATCAGACTGGTGGACTTTCAACAGACTCAAATCAGACTAGTTCAAGTTTGAGATCAGCCGAGTACACATCAGACGAGTGATTTCGATCAGCAGAGTGGAAGTGGATAAGAAGTTATTGCAACGGTAATAAATGCACTTGGTGTAATAAATGCTGAAGAGGAAGGGTATTTATGGCAAATGATTGAAGAGAAACCTCGGATCAGCTTGGTGCATTTAATGCGAAGTGACAGAAAGTACAGCAGAGTGTACAGTGTTCAGTCGCAGGCAGCCGTTTCTGCAGAAAAGGACCAGTACTCGATGATTTGACAACAGTCGATCTCTCAACGGGCAGATTTTCAAATCTCAAGTATAAATAGTTCAGTTCGTGAGTTGAAGAAGAAGATACAACACATTTTGAGAGCAAAAATCTGAAGCTGCATTCTTCTAAGTCTCAAACTCAAGAACAGAACACTCATCAGCCGAGTCATTTGTTGACGAAGCAGAACAGAGAGAAAACAAAATATACATACAAATCTGAGTGATTTTGTTAGAATCGTGTTGTGAGAAGAAGATATCCATCATAGTGAGTGATATTACTTCAGAGGATAGGAGTTTCTTTGTGATTTCCTATTACGCACTTGTGGCCTTTTCATTTGTTGATTGGCGCAAGCATTGTATACTGTAATCTGTGTGACTATAGTGTAACCCAAGATCTAAGTGACTTGGAAGAGTGGACTAAAGGATTTATATCCATATAACCACTATAAAAATCCTTTGTGTTATGTTTGCATTATTTTCTGCATATTTCAAAGAGCATTCTTTAACACGAAAAGGTTAACTGTTAGAAAGTTTTAAAAAGGAGTTTGCAAAACTGGGGATAAAACTTTTTCTAAGTTAAGAAAACTACTTGTGAAAAACACTAGAAAAATCCGCTGCAAGTTAGTAATCTTAAAACTCTGATTTTCCTAAAATCAGCTAAGTAAAAATCAGAAGAGTGGTCAACTCTGCTGTTCAAAGCTTTGTGCGAGATCAGCTTAGTCTGCTTACGATTCCTGATTAGCATAGTCTGCTGACAGAAAAAGTTGGAGAAATTTAAAGATAAATTTTTAGAGGTCTATTCACCCCCCCCCCCCTCTAGACCTCAACTGACCACTTGGGACCAACACCGATGAAAGTCCATAACCTTAGTCTTGACTGGGAGACCAACTAATGGAAGGATTAAGTCGTACATGGTAATTGTAAAGGTTAAAGGTTCACTGAATTAATTCACCAGTGATTGGGCTCCACGGGCTTGTGGCCAGACATCGACTGTGGAGTGTGGGAGAATTCCCAAATTAGCAAGGGTGCTAATTTTGGAATGGTCAATCGACAGAGTGTTAGATTGATTTAGAGTATAAGTTTACTCGAATAATTAAATGCACATTTAGTTATAACCCGCGGCCAATTATGTGGTGAACCTACGGGGACATACACAAACAGTCAAACACATCGAGCGGAAACAGGAAACGAAGAAAGTTGGACTCGACTGGGTCGATCCATTTGGGCGCGAGAATCCGATCCAATTGGGTTGGATCAAAATGTCAAATTAAATAGGTTTTTAATTTGATAAGAATAATTAATTAAATTAGATTTAATTAATTGAGGAGAGAGAAGATTTAATTAATTAAACTTGGAGTTTAATTTAATTAAATAAAGATTAATGGGAATTAATTAATTGGGCTAGGAGTCCAATTTAATTAATTAGGATAAATGGATTTTTAATTAGTGGGCCAATTAATCTTGGAGATTTAGATGGGCCCAAGACTAATTAAAAGACAAGACCATTTAATTAATGAAGTCTTGCATTAATTGAAAGGCTTAGCCCATTTAGAAGTTAGATCTTGTTAGGAATCCTAGTAGGGCTAGGATTACAAGATCTATAAATAAGCCCCATTAAGTCTTGGAGAAAACACAAGACATAATACTAAGTACACACTTTGTATAACTCTTCAAAAACAAGAAAAAGAAAACACTCTCTCTTCCCTAAGCCATAGCCGCCGCCGACCCTCCTCTGACAGAAGTTGATCGACTTCTATCTTTTCTTCTCGAGTTTCGCATCTTGATTTCTTCTGTGTTCTAGCCGATCAGAGATTTCAAGGTTTTCGTGTGTATGTGGTGTACTGAACCGTAGAGGCGCAACACGTGGGGCGCTAAGCAAAAGCTTGGGACTGAAAGTGAAAATTGGAAGAGGTCGAGTTCGCGTCTCCGGGGATTTCCTACAGAGCAGAGTTTGGCTCGGAAGTGCTAGGAAGCAGGTATAACTTAATCTAGCGATTATTATACTTGTTTAATATTAGTTTAAATATATACCGGATTGTATCCTGGCAAGATTCCCAAGGGGAGCCTAAAAGTTTTATATTTCCGCTGCCTGAGGCTCGTTTTCCCGTAAGAATCCCAACAGGGAGAAGAAGCAAGGGGTCTCAAGTGTTCAGTTGAAAGCCATTCGTCTTTCTTCGATTTCATTTGGATTGCCAAAAAAAAATTGATTGAGATTTTTTTTGAAGATCTTTGTGAAATTCAGCAAATCTGAAAGTATGATTTTGATTGTTTTGTTAAAAAAACAAGGAGCAAATTGTTGGATTTTTCTTAATTTAAGGGTGTTAGGTGCTATTCTTTAGTTCCGTAAATCTGAAAGTTTGATGCGTCAGGATTGGATAGTTTTGTTGAATAAAAAAGGAGGTGCAAATTATTGGATTTTTCTTAATTTAATGATGCTAAGTGCTATTCTTTAGTTTTGAGGGTTGAAAGTGCTCATTTTGCCTATTTTGGGGTGAAAAATGTCCAAAATCTAATTTTAATACTAGTGGTTTGGTAAATTAGGGTAAGGGATAATTGGGTAAGATTCATAAACGTGGAATGTATAATTAGGTTAATCGTAATTCAAATTGATAATTGGCTCGATTAATTGATCAAAGTCAGCAATGTTGATCTATGGGTAATGTATAATTGCGTTAATTGTAACTCAAAATCTATAATCGACTCGACTAATTGATCCAAATCAACATTATTAACCTTAAAGTAATGTATAATCGACTCGACTAATTGATCCAAATCAACATTATTAACCTTAAAGTAATGTATAATCAACTCGACTCACATGTGACAGTATAGACTCACATTACATAGTATTAACCTCATATATTTAGTATGACCCCACATCAAATAGTATGTATTCAACATTAGGTGGTATTACCACACAATGTGGTATAACACACATGTGACATTACGAGTTCACATACATAGTATTAACCCCATATATTTGGTATGACCCCACATCAAGTAGTATTTATTCCACATTAGGTGGTATTACCACGCAATATGGTATAACTCACATGTCATAGTACGAGTTCACATTACATAGTATTAACCCCATATATTTAGTATGACCACACACCATGTAGTATTTATTCCACATTAGGTGGTATTACCACGCAATGTATATCACATTATTTGGTATTACTCACATGTGACAGTATGACCTTACATTACATAGTATTAACATCATATATTTAGTATGATCCCACATCAAGTAGTATTTATTCCACATTATGTGGTATTACCACATAATGTGGTATAACTCACATGTGACAGTATATACTCACATTACATAGTATTAACCCCATATATTTTGTATGACCCCACATCAAGTAGTATTTATTTCACATTAGGTAGTATTACCACGCAATGTGGTATAACTCACATGTGATAATATGAACTCTCATTACATAGTATTAACCTCATATATTTAATATGGACCCCACATTATGTAATATTAATTCCACATTAAGTGGTATTACCACGCAATGTGGTATAACTCACATGTGATAATACAGACTCTAATTACATAGTATTAACCCCATTTATTTAGTATTACCACACATCATGCAGTATTTATTCCACATTAGGTGGTATTACCACGCAATGTGGTATAACTCACATGTGATAGTACGGGCTCACATTACATAGTATTAACCCCATATATTTAGTATGACCACATATCATGTAGTATTTATTCCACATTAGGTGGTATTACCACCTAATGTAGTACAATCTCACATTATATTGTA
Source organism: Penstemon davidsonii (assembly GCA_034814905.1). Taxonomy (NCBI): domain Eukaryota; kingdom Viridiplantae; phylum Streptophyta; class Magnoliopsida; order Lamiales; family Plantaginaceae; genus Penstemon; species Penstemon davidsonii. The sequence continues at coordinate 9,973,724 of JAYDYQ010001087.1, read as the reverse complement.
TTAACCCCATTTATTTAGTATGACCCCATATCATGTAGTATTTATTCCACATTAGGTGGTATTACCACGTAATATGTATCACATTCTATAGTATAACTCACATGTGATAGTACCACGCAATGTATATCATATTTTATGGTATAACTCACATGTTACAGTACGGGCTCACATTACATAGTATAACCCCATATATTTAGTATGACCCCACATCAAGTAGTTTTTATTCCACATTAGGTGGTCTTACCACGCAACGTGGTATACAGTTACATAGTATTAATCCCATATATTTAGGATGACCCCACATCATGTTGTATTTATTCCACATTATGTGATATTACCACATAATGTGTATCACATTCTTTGTATAACTCACATGTGATAGTACATACTCACATTATATAGTATTAATCTCATATATTTAGTTTGACCCTATATCAAGTAGTATTTAATTTATTCCACATTAGGTGGTATTACCATGCAATGTATATCACATAATATGGTATAACTCACATGCGACAGTTCAAACTTACATTATAAGGTATTAATCTCATATATTTAGTATGACCCCATATTTTGTAGTATTTATTCCACATTAGGTGGTATTATGCCATTTTTCCAAAGTCATTATTAATATTTCAATAAAAATATTACATATTATTTATTATAAAATATTACTGTTACATTCATTTATTTATTTTCATAATAATTTATTAGGAAATAATTTACTATTAGATGTGGCTAAATATATAGTATAGTATCACTTGTTGTGGTATAATACTACTTATTGTGTTATGACCTGTTGGTAACTTGTTTAACATGTAATTAATTAATGAGGTGTCTTATTCCCATTGGTTATAATTAGCGGCACCTAACGTAGCGGCACCTTAGAATTTTCCCTTTTTTATAAAACCACTTTGACATTTATTCTTTTGGTCACATAATTCAGTTCCAACAGAAAAAAAAAAAAAAAAATAAAATAAAATGAAACTCCATTTCCATGGAGGAATTACCCTCTTCACCATCACATTCATCACATTAACTCTCCTCCTCCTCTCTACCGAGTCAACTCAGCCTCCATTTGCATGTGACACAACAAACCCACAAACAAATTCACTTCCATTTTGCCAAACAACACTCCAAATACATCAAAGAGTTGAGGACTTAGTCTCAAGGCTAACACTAGATGAAAAAATATCGCAGCTGGTTAACTCAGCTCCGGCGATCCCACGGCTGGGGATTCCGGCATACGAGTGGTGGTCCGAGGCGTTGCACGGTGTCTCCGGCTATGGACTCGGCGTTTCTTTCAATAATGGGAGAATTAGTGGGGCCACTATTTTCCCTCAAGTCATTCTCTCTGCTTCTACCTTTGATGCTCGTCTTTGGTACAGCATTGGTCAGGTAATTAAAATGAAATTAATTATTAATTCTTCCCTTTAATATATAAATTCCTTTTACCAATTTTATTGGGATTGATAAAAAACAAAAAATAATTGAGAGAATTGTATTTTTGGTATCATTCGCCTGTCGATTTGGCGTTACAAAATAGGTCCACAAGATAGAATCTTTGCATTATTGATTTCTTATTCAATCGTGCATGTTGTGTACATGTACTTTTTCTTTAATTGATTATTATTTACTACTAATAAAATAACTTGATGCATAATATAAATACTATATATAGGGATATTTTTTTGATTAAGCTAAATAAATTTAATGAACAAATGAATGAATGAATTAATATATATTATAGGCGATTGGGAAAGAAGCAAGAGCAGTGTACAATGAAGGGCAGGCAAAGGGGATGACATTTTGGGCACCAAATGTGAACATATTTAGGGACCCAAGATGGGGAAGAGGGCAAGAGACACCTGGCGAAGACCCATTGGTTGTAGGAAAATATGCAGTAGCATTTGTTAGGGGGTTTCAAGGAGACAATTTTGAAGGTAATAATAATAATAATAATATTAATGGGCATCATCATCTTCTTCAGGCTTCTGCATGTTGCAAACACTTCACGGCATATGATTTGGATAATTGGAATGGCATTAGTCGTCTTGGATTTAATGCTCAAGTAAGTACTCCTATATATGTATCAATTTAATTTCTTTTCATTTGATTTGGAACTTAATTTCTAGATTATATATTATAACAATTTAAAATCTAAAAAACTGTGAGATGAATTGGGTATCATTCATGTCACGGGTCCGTTATTGAAATTGTCTTCAGTTTATGTTACATTAAAGTCTAAAGCTAGTGCTTTCTCGGGGGGGCATGTTTTATGTGGCGTACACTTGTTACATCAAAAGTAGAATGACAGTATTAAAATACAAAACACCCCATGAATCAATGTTCTTTTTCTTCTTTTGGATTTTTTTAATGAATTTATATAAAAATAAAGATTTATTTATAAATCTATCCTTCAATAAGATATTCCAGTGAGACCACCGAAAAGAAATATAGTAATACTTTAATGATATTGGATTACATCTTTTGATTTTCACCTACTTACTTGAAATTTCTTCGCTCAAGTGAATCTTAGTTGATTTTGGAAATCTTTATTAATGGATTATATATGATGGTCCATATGTAGGTAAAAGTGAACCGATGATTGAGATTAGATCTTCCACAAATATTGCATATTTAACAAATGGTCATTTATCTTTTGAATTGAAACATGCACTTAGGACTTATTTGGAAGGGTTTTGCTTCGGCTTCGCGGGTCTCGGTTTTGAAAAAATGATTTTTGTGGTTTCGTGAGATATTTGAAACCTCATTTGGTTAAATTTTGAATGTCGGGTTTTGTGGTTTAGAATAAATTAAAATCCAACTTGGATTGAATTTTGATGTTGAGGTTTGGGGAAGGAAAAATAGGTGGTAGGTGTCAAAGAGTTTAAGTGGTGGATTTGTGAATATGTCTGTGATGAGTTTCATGAGTTTTGTCAAATTCCGTTTGGAAGAGTTTTGACTCAATTTCATGAGACCCATGAGACCGGACCAAAACTCTTCCAAACATGGCCTTAGTCATCATAATTTTAACATGTACTATATTTAAAAATCTTTTGGATTCAACAAAATTGCATATTTATCTTTTGAGTTATGCACATTAGCACATTTGATGTGTCTGACCAAAGAAAGTCAATACTAAATAATAAATTTCTTTATTAAAATAAAATTATCTCTTTATTAATTATGAATCCATTCATCCACCAAACTGTCTCAAATTTTTCTTTATTTTCATCTCATTTTTTTCTTTATTTCTGTTTCAATTTGTTTTTTTTTTATTTTATGTTTCAATTTTTTTTATTTCTATCTCAAATTTTTTCTTTATATTTTTCTGAGTTTTTATTTGGTGATAATTATCTCATTTATATTCGGTACGAATTATTATTCAAAATGTTGATTAATTCTCCTTCAAATTATTTCTCACAAAATTCAAGTTTAAGACCAAATAATATTATGTTTTAATTTTTTCATTTCTTTATCAAAAAATGAAATATTTATTAATTATGAATTCATCCATCCATCCACCAACCAATATTATGTTTCAATGAAAATGAAGAACAAATTTGAGATTGAAAAAAGGAAGGTAACAAAAGAAATGAAGAAAATAAAACTCAATGTTGTTTGGTGGATAAATGGATTCATAATTAATAAAGATAAAATTTTACTTTGATAAAGTAATAAAGAAAATTATTATTTATGGAAGGGGTGGGGGGTATTTTTGGAATAAATACTACAAAACTATAACAGAGGGGGTAAGTGTTACAATTGATACTTTAGGGGTAACTGATACCATCCTCATACTTTAAGGAGGGAAACTGTATTTCACCCTATATATATAAATTAAATATCTACTTAATTATATTCTGTATGGCCACTTATACTTCTTCTATGGCATATATATATCTTATGCTATAATTTCCTCTATTCAATTTGTTGGTCTAAATTTAGTATTTGGACACAAATACCTAATATTGCAGACTTTGTTCCTTTGAATATTTAATAATCTGTTTTTTGTCAATGAAACTTTGTTTAATTTATAATTAGGTGACACAGCAAGATTTAGCAGACACATATCAGCCTCCATTTAAAAGTTGTGTACAACAAGGTAAAGCCAGTGGTATAATGTGTGCTTACAACAGTGTAAATGGCGTTCCAAACTGTGCTGACTATAATCTCCTTACAAAAACTGCTCGCGGAGAGTGGGATTTTCATGGGTACACCTTTCTCTCATAAGGGTAGTTTTGTAACTTCATCAATGGTTGTCTCTTTAATTTGATATTTATTTATTATCATTGGTTTTTATTAGGTACATTACCTCCGACTGTGACGCGGTCTCGACTATGCACGATATTCTTAAGTACGCGAATGTACCCGAAGATGCAGTAGCCGATGTACTCAAAGCTGGTTGGTTTGTACTCTTAATTCTGTTTTATTACTGCCTCATTTTTCATTGCTTATTAAATTCTATGTACAAGTCGATTTTATTACGAACTCCTTGTGTTATTTTTATTAGCAAATAACCTCTTACGTTTATAAATTACAAAAAATGCAGGTATGGATGTAAATTGTGGTTCCTACTTAAAAACCTACACAAAATCAGCAATTGATCAGAAAAAAGTGCTTGAATCTGAAGTGGACAGAGCCCTTCACAATCTCTTCGCAGTTCGTATGCGATTAGGATTATTCAACGGAGATCCAAACAAACAACTTTATGGCAACATTGGTCCAGACCAAGTTTGTACTAACGAGCACCAAGAATTAGCCCTCGAAGCTGCAAGAAACGGCATTGTTCTTTTAAAGAACTCAGCTAAGCTTCTTCCTTTATCGAAGTCTCAAACTTCATCGCTCGCTGTTATAGGCCCTAATGCCGCTAATGCATATGCACTTCGAGGAAACTATGATGGCCCACCTTGTAAAAATCTAGAAATTCTTAAAGTGATTCAAGGATATGTGAAAAACACAATGTACAACCAGGGATGCAATGCTGTGAATTGTACCTTTGCTACAATAGAGGATGCTGTTAGTGTTGCCAAAAATGCAGATAATGTGATTTTGGTTATGGGATTAGATCAAAGTCAAGAAACGGAGGATCATGATCGAGTGGATTTGACACTTCCGGGACAACAAGAGAGTCTCGTTAAGGCGGTTGCTTTAGCTTCGAAGAAACCGGTTGTTCTTGTGTTGATTTGTGGAGGTCCGCTCGATGTTTCTTTCGCGAAAGACGACCAGAAAATCGGAAGTATAATTTGGGCTGGATATCCTGGTGAAGCTGGTGGGATTGCTCTAGCACAAATTATATTTGGTGAACATAATCCAGGTTAGTATTTGCGAAACACCTCCTCGCATGCATTCTGATTATGAAATACACCTTTGTGTTAGATTACTTGGTAGTTTTACTCTTATATTCACGTAGATGTAGCAAGAAGATCCCTCGACGAAATTCATCCCCGTATGCAATAGGCTACTTATATGACGAGGGATTATCTGCCAATTAAACTAACACGGGGATCGATATATTTGTTAATTTTTTTTTTTTGCAAATTAAATAGCTCATTAAAACATGAGCTTATTCATATGGTGTATCGATATTATTCTTGCAGGAGGGAAGTTGCCAATGACTTGGTATCCGAAGGATTTCATCAATGTACCGATGACTGACATGAGAATGAGGTCGGATCCATCATCCGGATATCCAGGGCGTACTTATCGTTTCTACAAGGGAACAAAAGTTTTCGAATTTGGATATGGCCTCAGCTACACTACATATTCATACAACTTTATCGCTACAACTCCAAACACGATCCATTTAAATCGACTAATGTCTAGTATTCAATCAACTAATGAAAGTAGTTCAAGTTCAAGTTCAAGTTCGATCCCTTATATGTCCGTTTCAAAGATCGGGAAGGAAATTTGTGAAAAGTCAAAGTTTTCTACATTTGTTGGAGTTGAAAACACGGGGAGTATGGCTGGAAAGCATCCGGTTTTGATGTTCGTTAGGCATGGAAAGTCGAGAAATGGAAGTTACGAGAAACAACTAGTGGGATTTGAAAGTGTGAGTTTGAATGCAGGGGAAAGAGCTAAAATTGAATTTGTGTTCAATCCATGTGAACATTTGAGCACAGCAAATGAAGAAGGTTTGATGGTGATAGAAGAGGGGTATAGGTATTTGGTTGTGGAAGATAAAGAGTATCCTATAAATATTGTACTTTGACACCATGAAGTATATAATATAATTAAGTTGTTTTAGCTTTCGTCCATTGTTTTGCATAATTGAACCATTCATCGATGAGTGTAGAAGATATTGAAGCAAATGATCAAGGTGAAAGTTTAAATTTATTCCGAGAAATTCAAATGTCATTGCCCATAATTGTGATGAGGACCCTCTTTTAGATTTTTGTACTGTTTTCTCCTGAGTTATAAATGTTTATTTGAAGAAGAAAAAGAAAATTGTAATTATACGATATTACTTTTAGCTTGTGCTCCGTGATATTCAGATTTTTACAGGGGATAAATTGCTCTTTTTCAAATCAAAAGGAAGTAAATTCACATTATGAATATCACTGAGAATAAATTGCCATTAACCCCTTTGAAATAGGCCTTTCTTGATGTCCTGGAGCCTAGTTGTTTCTAGTAACCACGTGAAAATCGCAATACATTTATTATTTGTTATGCGAATGAACAATATTTTTTAAAGAGTAACAAATAATCATATGAAATACAATTCCCCGTTTGCATCAGATAACATTTTTAATTTTATTACATGATTGCTATCAAGTAAATACTATATCTTTAAGTATTATACTTGTGTTTTGGTCAACAATAGTGTAAAACAAAAATAAACCCAAGAGTTTTTAGTAAGTTGACATATAGCATATACATGAAGTGACACTATCTAGATTTTATTACTGTTTTTATTTATTACTTGCGATTTTATATCTGAGCGATTTTATTCATGAAATATGTATCAAGATTTTTGAATCAAATCCATCAATATATTCTTTTATTGACTATTATAAAACAAGTATACGTACTTGAAATAAATAATTTTCAAAATGGAAAAATATAATATATAAAACTTCTCACTGTTCTACAACATATCTGGGCATTTGGTCTAGTGGTATGATTCTCGCTTTGGGTGCGAGAGGTCCCGAGTTCGATTCTCGGAATGCCCCTTAATTTTCCTGTTTTAATAAATTAATTATTTTGACCCAGTTTTCTGCTACGTAAACACCAGTTGTTATTACTCTTCTTCTTGCCTTTTTTTCTTTTTTCTTTTTAACCAATTACTCTTCTTCTTCCAAACTAACTAAACCCCAAAATCAAATTATTCAAAATTTGAAAATACAATTTCCCATTTGCAATAAAAGTGAGCATTGAAGGCTAAGTGCTAATTAATTAACCCATCAATTTTGTTAAACCAAAAGGAATCGTATAGGAAAATAAAAGAAGAGGATAAAGTCATTAGTCACCACCACACATATTACTAGTGCGTTAATTGCCTGATGTGGAGTCACATTAATTATTCATGCATATATATTTTTTGGAACTATTTTTTCAATTTTAGAACATTAAGCAAATTAAAACTTTACTTTTTTGTAGTCATTTCTCTATCCAATTACACACCTAATTAAGTAAATTACAGTTCATAATTTCCCAACAAGTGTAAATTTATGAGCAGTAATGCGTTAGCAAGACAACAAATATTTGAATGGTAATTTGTCCTGACATAAACATATGCCTAAAAGTTGGTGAATTTTAGTTAAGTCAAAACAAAAAATGAGGTAGAGAAATTATTGAATGGGTTTTATATAAATCCCAGGAGCCAGTTCTCTTGTTTCATCAAAAGTGAAGAAAAAAAAAAAAAAAGAACAAGTAAATTGCGGTTCGGGTAAGTGAGTGACCACTTGTTTAATCGAGAAAGGGATCGAGTTTGAGGTTGTCGATGTTAATCTTTTCAAAGGAGAGAACAAATCTCCTGAGTATCTCAAATTGCAGGTGTTTTTTTGTGTTTCTTTTGTCCAATATGAACAAGTCATTTTTTCTAATTAAGGAAAATGGTATCTTATTAATTAAGTGTGTTATTTTGCATACTTGCAGCCTTTTGGGGTTCTTCCTGTCATTCAAGATGGAGACTACACATTATATGGTAGAGAAATTAAATGTTACTACATTTTTATTTAGTTATTTGCAAATTGCGCACTTGTTTGGCTACTATATATTATATATCCATTATTAAATGAATGTTTTGTTCACTTTGGGAAGAATCCAGGGCAATCATCAGGTATTTTGCAGAGAAATACAAGTCACAAGGAAATGATCTATTTGGCAAAACTATAGATGAAAAAGGACTTGTGGAGCAATGGCTAGAAGTCGAAGCGCATAATTTTCAACCACCACTTTACGACTTAGTAGTTCAACTCTTGTTCCCCTCGGAATTTGGTATCACACCCGACCCAAAGTCCATCAAAGAAAACGAAGAAAAACTCGCGCATGTGCTGGATATCTACAATGATAGGTTGTCTAAGAGCAAATACTTGGCCGGGGACACGTTTAGCCTGGCGGATCTTAGCCACATTCCTTTCCTTCAGTACTTGATGGTGAAAAGAATGGGGAAGGAGTGTATGATAAGGGATCGAAAACACGTGAGTACGTGGTGGGACGATATAAGCAATAGACCATCTTGGAAGAAAGTGCTTCAACTCTATCCTGTTATAGTTTAAGATGAATCTGGCTATGTGATTTAATGAGAAGAGATGCAAGATTGAGTGTTGGTTCTTTTAAATAATTGTAGTGTGCTTGCTATGTGTCTTGTTTTTGTTTCATTTTAATGATGTAAGTGTTGGAATTGTTGGTTTAAAACAATGGTTAATTGCCAACTTTGAATAATAATTTGTATTTTTGTGTGTGAAGTTGGTATACATGTCCGAAAAACTTCTCAATGAAATTAGTTTCATGTATTGAAGGGACGGACGACTCACACCAACGGGAATGACACAACATAGGGGCCAGACGTGGCTCGAAGGGACGAGGACGTGTGCCCGCCATAGCAGTGGCTAGGTTGGTCCAATCGATGACTAAAAGTTTTCGAGAGACTTCAAGAAGGCTCTAAACAAGTACGGAGACTTCGATGAAGGTTCTACACAAGTGTAGAGATTTACCGAGACATTCTACACACTATCTAAAATCATCATTAAATGTAGAAGTTTGTACATAATGTAGGAATGGTATAGACTTTCACTAGAACCTTCATGATAAGCTAAATTATATTCAGGGCCGGCTCAACTCTTTTGGAGGCCCCAAGGCGAAATAGAAAATTGCGGCCCTATGACCTAGAAAATTATACTCTTATTATATGTGTCCTTTTTTTTTTTTTGGAGAAACTTATTATATATGTCTTAATTTTTCTTTATTCCATTGAACTATGAATCAAAATTTCCACCGTTTTTCGTTAAAAATATCGAAAAGTTTTTTGTTTTTCGAATAATTGGAAACGAAAATAAGGTGTACCTCCGAAACCAATTGTTTGTCTTGGGGACTCTATTGTTTTTCTTAATTTACATTTTCTCCTAATGTTGTTTCTGAAAAGTTTTCAATATTTGATGACTAAAATATACACTAGAAACGAAACTTTAATCAATTCATAGAACAAAAATACTAAGTAGATTTCAATATTCTTATTTTTCTAACATATTTTTCTACAAATAAAATATCCAGCTTACTTCATATATATTAGTTGTTACATAGTCGTTTGTAATATTAAACTTCTTTCAGCCTAAACAAAGATTTTGTGAATATTATTTTATAACAAAAGCACATCAATAAAGTATTTCTTTTGGTTTGATCAATTAATTATCATATTATATGAATAACTATTCATAATAATATAATTATTCTATAAAAAAAAGTCCAAAGGTTTGTCATATGAATAAACAAATATATACTCGTGTATGAAACAAAAGATTTATACGGTATTCATTTATTAAGATAAAATATTTAAAATATTCCTTAATATCTAAAATAAGAGAATTATAAATGTTTGGGGCCCCCAAAAGTGGGGCCCTAAGCCTTTGCCTAACTTGCCTATAGACAAGGTCGGTCCTGATTATATTAGAGCATTAATTTTAATCATTAGATTAAATTAATCTTAATTAGTTTATCTTGTTACATAAATCTGTTGTTTATTTGAAATTTTGTTAATGGAGGATATATGCTGCTTCTTTCAATGGTATGATCCAAGAGTTTGTGACACAACTAGGAAAATTATTCATGGATTGTTCCGTAACATATATATATACTGGCTTGAGGTTTAAATAGAGAAAAATATTAACATGCTCGTTCAACAATCATTTAACGGAAAAAATGGCATGTTCAATCGGAAAGACATAAACTTTTTTTCCATATACACCACCAAACATGCCTTTGCTGATAGTTGGGAATGGCTTTTCCGATGCCATTAATATGGTTGAAGATGAAATTTTTCACATGTTTTTACTGGTTTCACGTGCACTTTTTCACTCATGTGACCCGATTTTTCACCATCTTCACCAGTGTTCACCAATTTAACCCAAATTTACATCGATTTCACCAATTTCATAGATCTTTTATCGGTTTCATCAATTTTCATTAATTTTCACCCGTTTTTCCCATGAGAAGAATTTCATAAAAAATCAAAGTTATCTATGTCTCGATATTCTTTAGATTTTGCTTCTCTAGCTAAAGAATAATTACGAAATGAACTAAGTCATAAGCATTTTTTGTTCAATCATATATAACATGCGATTTTTTTTTTTTGGTGTAGGAGATGATATTTAAGAGAATTTGAATATATTTTTTGTTTTTTATTTTTAAAGGAGTGTTTATAATAATGTAATAAATCTTTAAATGATACAAATAATATTATTTTAATTTAAAATATGATATTAAATTATAGTAATTTAGCATAAATTTTAGGAGCTATTTCTCATAATAATAGTCTTTACTTTTTTTTTTCTTTTTTTTTTTTGATCCACTAGACTGTGTATATACAGCTCGGACCGAAGAGTGCAAAGAGTATAGGTCCTCCCCAGTGTGATGTCTCCAGTAGGATTCGAACTTGAGTTTCTCCTCTGGGGGTCGCAAGTCACTACCACTTGGCCCAACCACCTTGGTTATTTTTTTCTTATGGTTCATTTTTATGTGTTATAGGAGAAGAATATTGATATTATAAAAGTTGATGTAATAGATAAAAACTAAATTTTAGGAGTAACTTTTTTTATATAATAAGTCTCCATAACTAATTATATCTCTTTCAATAATTATTTTAGTTGATGAAAATATAATTTTTATTTTTCCAAATGGTGTTTGGTTAGCAGGAAATGAAGTTACAATTTTTTCTTCTCTTTCTTAGAAATGATTTTCCTACCAATTTTTTTTTTTTTTTTTTTTTTTTTTACCAATTTGATTGGAAAATCCATGTTTAACTATATTCCGAAAATATTTCTTTACAACTTGAATAAGGGTATTTTTATCTTCATAAAAAAAGAAAAAACCTTTTATTGTTCACATTTTTTGTAATAAGTATATATATATATTTATAGATGATTAATTCTATAGTAAATTAACTGGAGAAGACTGTCAATCATATCTTAGAGGTCATGATATAGCAGAAATATTACCTCGAGGACAAGGCCTTTAATGTGAGTGTGACTGTGTGAGTGTGAGTGGATCAATATATCCTTTCTCAGTTTAATTTGTAGCCTTAACTTGGTAGTTGTTCTTGTTTCATAAATAAAGCTTGACTGACGATGGTGGATCAAATCCAATCTAATCTAATATAATCCAATTCAATCCATCCATAATTCTTTTTCATAGAAAATAAAAGAAAGTCAATTAGTGTTGGTTGGTAGAGTACTAGTTCATGGAAATTTAATACCAAGTGGGACCGAGACAAAAATATTCATAGAATCATCAGTACCTTTTTTTCACCCCATTAATTGTTTACTCCAATTGAATTCCTAAAACTTGACAGGGACATACAGGTCTACGACCGGTCCTAGGGTTTCAGGGGGCCTAGGAAAATTAGAAAATGAGACACCTAAGAGATACATTTTCAATATTTTATGTATTATTTATTGCTTTTCAAATTTTTTTAGATGCAAAGTTATTAATTAAAATCTTTATCCTAGCTATTTTAATATATTTTTCTCTATAATAAAATGGTAAATTCAATGGTAAGTTCACTAGAAAAATAGTATTGTAATATAGTCGAACACATATGTAGAAAATCTCTAAAGATTTTAGCACAAAAAACATAAAATATTTTTTCCAAATGATCTAATAACAAGTAAAAAGAAAATATCTCATAACATTTAATAAACTAATACACGAACACTATAATGTTTATTTTATAAAAAAAATATAAACAAATGACAAAGAGCTAATTATACATTATTTGCATGTTTATTCTTTTTTGGAGAAAATAAAAGAAAGTCAATTAGTTTCGACAGGTAGAGTACGCGTCTATGGAAATTTAATACCAAGTGGGATGGAGGTAAATTTTTCCATAGAATCATCATTCCTTTTCTCCACCCCAGCCCATTATATAGTTGTTTACTTCAATTGAATTCCTAAGACTTGACAGGGTACATGTCCACTCGAGAAAAATCACTAAGCCATCATATTTTCCTTGAATTAAAGTTCTTCTACTCTACCTAGCTAGCTAGTCTCATTCTTTTTGCTTTTTTTATAATAGGTAGGACAAAAAGCTGAGATAAGATCCTATTTGAATTTTGACTCCTTGGAAAAAAATGTATGGAAGCCAAAAATATTCTAACACACAGCTGGTCTATATATACTACTAGTCCATTTAGCTGCTTGCTTGCCAATATTACTTCACGACTTGAATTATAACTAACTAATATAAATATAGCTAGCTAGGCATGGAATCATCATATTTTTGGTTAGTGTTTGGGTCATTAGCACTTGTTCAGCTTCTCCAAACTTTTGGGTGCATCGAACAAGAGAGAATTGGGCTTTTGAAATTGAAAGAAATCTTCAAATCCCCAAAGTTTGATTCCGCCTTTGAGTTTCCCACATGGGGTGAACAAGAAACGGACTGCTGCAAGTGGAACAATGTCAAGTGCGACCTCCTCACTAAGCGTATTGTACAACTCGAACTCAGAATCTACAGTATGGAAAATGACGCCAAGGGGTACCTGAATTCCTCTTTGCTTCTTCCTTTTCAAGAATTGCAGAACTTTTCCTTACATTCAAATTTCATTAAAGGTAAATTATGTCTCTCTCTTTTCTCTTATAATATATATATTCGATCATTCAGTTTCTTCTTGTTTTTAATTTTGATATTATAATTAAATATATGTATACAGGTTTCCATGGTGTACTGAACTTAAGCAAATTGAAAATGTTGAAATTGGAATCGGAGTTGCTCACCAATATTCCGTCCATTGGCAATGGCACATTAAACTCCTTGAAGTCTCTCAGAATTTTAGGGGATTTTTCAAATTTTCAAGGTAAATAAAAACTAATGGAGCACTAATTAATAATATATACATGTTCGGATCGGATGAATCTACTAGATACATGATTCACGATTGGCTAAGTTTCACTCACTCTGATTATGTGGCAGAATTGATGAAATTAAAATCTCTGGATGTGTTGGATATGAGTTATAATGAATATAGTGGTGGTCAGATTCCGTCAGTTATTTGGAGAATGACATCTTTAAAGAGCCTATCTTTTAGAGAATGTAATATAACCGGCTCCTTACAAGGTAGGTATCTTTTCCCATTAATTCAAATTTTGTTCTAGATAGTTACAATAGAGAAATAAATTAAAGCTTATTGTTTGTGTCCATGTACTTATAACTTATTATATTGTTTGTCCTTGTTAACTTACTTGACAGACAACAAGCCACTATTATTATATTCTTGAAACTCTTATATTATATACAGGTTTGTGCAGACTATGGAACCTTGAAGAGCTAGATCTCAGCGTGAATAGATTAAGTGGAGTTATTCCTTCTTGTCTTGGCAGCCTAACATCTCTGAAAGTCCTCGATCTTTCTAATAACAATTTTGTTGGGAAAATTCCTCCGAAGATATTTGAAAATCTCAAATTATTGGAGTATGTATCCCTTTTTGGCAACCAGTTGGAAGGTCCATTCACTTTTAGTTCATTGAGTGCCAACTCCAGACTTGAAGTCTTCATTCTTCAGTTAAGCAGCAACGGTGACTATTCAACTATCTGGGATCATACTAATAAAAATAAACTGGAGGTAGACACAGAAAATCCACCTAATTGGGTTCCTCTGTTTCAGCTGAAAGAGCTTGGTCTGGCATGTTGTAGACTCAATGGTATTATTCCCAGTTTTCTTGAAAATCAATATGAGTTACAATATGTCGACCTCAGTCACAATAACTTGGTGGGACAGGTCCCAACTTGGCTACTAGTAAATATGACAAATTTACAAATCCTAAGCCTAAGAAACAATTCCTTCTCCAGTCTTCCTTTACCACTCAATACAAAATTAAATTTAACTAATTTGGAGCAGTTTGACGTATCTGTGAATCAAATCCATGGAGAGCTTCCAAACTTCATCGGTATGCTTAGTGGTTTGCATGTTCTTAACCTATCAATGAATTATCTTCAAGGTAATATTCCTGCTTCCATTGGGGATATGAATTTTTTGAAAATGTTAGACCTGTCCAATAACAACCTCTCTGGTGTAATACCACAACATTTGGCCATGGGATGCATGTCTTTACGGGTTCTGAAGCTATCAAATAATGCCTTGCAAGGTCCCTTACTTCCTGAAAAATCAAACCTTACGTCATTGGGATACTTGTATTTGGATAACAATCAATTCTCAGGAGGCTTGTTTTCACATGGATTTCTTAATAGCACCAGGCGCATCATTGGTATTTTAAAAATAAATGACAATTTATGCACAGGTGAAATTCCTGCTGATTGGCTAGGAGACTTTACATATTTGAGTTCTCTTGTTCTTTCTGGAAATTCCTTCCATGGGCTTGTACCTGCCAGTTTTTGTAGACTGCAATACCTAAACTTTTTAGACTTGTCTTGGAACCATTTTCATGGTATGATCCCTTCTTGCATGAACCGATCATATGTGAGATATATGCATCTGCAAGGGAATAAGTTTAGCGGAACGATACAACATGCTTTGTCTGGATTATCATCATCCCAGCTTATAACTCTTGACGTCAGAGATAATGAGTTATCAGGAAAGATTAATCCTGATTGGATAAGCTCACTCTCAAGTCTTAGGATACTTTTACTGAAAGGAAACAATCTTCAAGGTCTCATTCCTTCTCAAATATGTCACCTAAAAAACCTTACTATACTCGACTTGTCTTCCAATAACTTTACAGGCCGTATACCTACTTGTTTGTATCAAATTCCTTTTGGGAGCAAAAGACTAAGCGATGATGCATTTCTTACACACTCAAATTCTTATGGATATGATATTGATAATAGATTTAGATATGGAAATGGAAATGGAATCCAGGTTTTTGACGAAATGTCTTTATCAATCTCAACAACAGATATGGCAGAGGAAATAGAATTTATGTCAAAGAGTAGGTCCTATTCATACAAAGGGGATATTTTGTATTATATGTCCGGCATTGATCTTTCACAGAACAAACTCACAGGCCCAATCCCTAATGAGCTCGGAAACTTAACAGGGATTCACACTCTCAACTTATCTCACAATGATTTAACTGGCTTAATCCCAACATCACTTTCTAACATGAAGGAAATCGAAAGCTTGGACCTCTCCTGCAACAAATTGTCTGGTCAAATTCCTGAAGAGCTAACTCGGTTAACCTTCCTATCTGTTTTCTCAGTGGCTTTTAACGACTTATCGGGCAGAATACCAAATATGCAAGCTCAATTTGGTACGTTTGAGAAAAGTAGTTATGAAGGTAATCCTCTCCTTTGTGGACCACCATTAGAGAACAGTTGCTTCACTCCTGGAAGATTGCCACCAGCTTCAATAACTCATGAACCAGAGGACGAATTTCGAGATGCATTTTTGATGGGTTTTCTTGTATCCTATTTTGCAGCTTTCTCGGGCGTAATTTCTTTCCTTTATTATATTGGTTTCTTTAGCAGCAGACGCTGGCCTTTTAAATCAAAGTTGAGAAATTAAGTTTCTCATACCCAACTAATGCTTTTAAATATGTATTTGTATTGGCTCTGTTTCTCTTGATTGAGTTGAATTTGAGATTGAGAAATAAAAGAATTTGCAAGTCATGATTTTGTTTACGTATGTTTAGTTTCATGACCAGTTTGAATTTACTTTTCCTGTTTTCCATATTCAGACATTCAGTTGGTGTAAATTTATTTTCTTCAAATTTATGGTACTACTAATTTTATCTTCATCAATTGACTTCAAAAGTTACAGAGTTGTTGAAATATGACAGAGGCAGAGGTCGCATGATGTGACAGTAGATAAATGAAATACGTTGTTATGTATTTTCTTATATAAAGGAATATAATTTATTTTTTTTCAGTTTTTTTGCTTCAGGTAATTCATAATAATGCTTTAAGTTTTGAAGCTTGCTTACTGATTTGTCTAATTGTCTTCATGTAGACTATATATAATCATTGTTGATTAAGTTTTTAGTTTTCCTCATCATGGTGTAATATACCATCTCCTTTCTTATTCACTTGTTTAAGTAGTTGCGGGTGCAAAATAAAGACATAAAAGTGGTTGTAGGGTGCAAAATACCAAATTGTCGTAATTCAAGAGTGCAAAGTGGAATCAAACATGTGGTTTCATATTAATTTGAGTTAAACACAAATCAACAGATGATTGGTTTAATGAAAGGGACCAGTCACTATAAAATAGTCAATTAAAGTTCAAATATCTGTTGGGAGATGTTTTCACTTAATGTATCCGACGCATCTCGAAAAGGATTAAACCCATGAGAAACCAAACTAAATGCAAACAGTTTGTGTTATTATTATAAATATATAATAAAAACCCCGCTATATTAATATTAATATTTTATTAGTAAAAAATCATGTATTAACATTTTTTTAGCAAAAATCCCCAATTGGAAATTAAGAGTTAAAAGCAGAGGTTTTGTACTAATAAAAATAATATTGGGGCTTTCAAGTTTCAACCAATAGAAAAATACCATCACAATATGCCAAGAACTTGATATAAATATGTACTTATAGGAGGTGCAATACATAAAATATATACATAGAAGTTACAACTAACTAGTTGATACAACATTCATCGAGTCTCTTTTTGCATTACTATCACAATCTATCACAAAACACTGTATTAAACCATAAAGATGGCATAAAGTACATTATGGATAATATACAACCATTCCAACCTAGAACCAAATTACAGTTATGTTTCTAAGAATTTCGACTGATTATGTAGAAAACTCATAAACTTCCTCGTACCTCCTTTTACGATTGGAACCTCTCATCTAACTTCTGCCTGTATTGGGCCAAACTCTACATTTGGTTTGAACATAGGAGTTGAGATAAATGTAAATATGAACAAGTGAAATTCGACTGAGTTCTTTTCTGAGTTGGAAAATGCATAAAATTAAATTAACATCTGAAATAGAAAAAATCTCATATACCTTAGTGTAGGCATAAACACTTGCTTCAGTCGGAGCAACAGGACTACCTCTACGAGTAAATCGTCCATCTTTAAAAATATAGAGCATCGGTATTCCTGTCGATAGTTCCAAGCTAATAACCTTTAAAAATAAGAACCCATTTGTTGTAACTTATAAGCATAAGAAATACAAAGTAACGGTAAAAGAAGAACCCATTGGTATGAAATCCCACCTCTTGAGACGTGAGCTCGTCCAGATACATAATGATAGACCTCAGTGAATTCCCATGAGCCGCAATCATTACATTCTTCCCCGATAGAAGTTGGGGTTCAATCTGTTTCACTAAATATTAAGGCCATGTTTGGTTCTTGGAATTTTACCCAGTAAAATACTAGATAAAATAACTTTAAGCTTTGATTTTTACTTACATATTCTTTGAAATAAGCAACAGCTCTTTCAGCACACATTTCCAAGCTTTCGCCATTAGGTGGGGGTATATCATAACTTCGTCGCCACTCATGAACTTGATCGGTTCCGTATCTATCGGCTGTTTCCTGTTTATTAAGGCCTTGTAATTCTCCATACCTATATATAGTAAGGGTCATAGATCATATGATATGGTTAGCAAAGGAGACGAGCCTTGAGAGTTTACTCACATTCTTTTATTTAGTTGCCATGCTGTTATAACTGGTATGCACTGTTTTTCAGTTTCTTCACTGAAAATTTGACTCCACGTTTTCGCTTGCTCGCTCTCATCGTGCAAAATTATAGGAACCTGCATATTGATTCATAGATTTCTTTTATGTAATCTTTTTTGGCTAAAAGCCTGAAACTTTTACTTGACTTAAAAGAATGTAAATGACAAAATTGCATATTTAGTCCGCAAAACCTTCGAGCCTTGACAAAATGTTTTTTTTCTTTTGCTGACACATTAGGTCCTCATTTTAACAGATTTCATTAATATATTAAGTCCTTTATCTTTTGAGCCAGACACATGTGACACTCTAATCTTCACTTTTAGTAGGATGTGTTTGCGAGCTCTAGCATATTAGCTAAAGCTGGAGATTGTGAGTGAAGTTCAGTATAATCCGAGGCACCTCAAGAAAAGCTTACAACTTATGAGCTTAAAATAGCTTATTTTGAGAGAACCCGAAGCTGAAGCTAATTTCTCAAACGCTAAATTGATGCCTTCGAGGTAAGAAAAACTTATAAGTTGTTTGCAAACACAACCTTAGTCATTGATTTTATAGCAGAATTATTTGTTCATCTGTATTAGTTGCATAAAATGTCATCTTGAAGACACAAGTTCACCAAATTCACTCTCTCAAACAAAGTCTTTTAAGTTCCGAAGCAGACGAATTTGATCCAAAAGATAAGGGATTAATAGTGTCAAATAGAGGACTAAATGTGTCTGACTGGACAAGTGTGTTGACTGTTAAGCCTAGAAGATGATCAAATATGACGAGCTTAAAACATAAAGAGATACATGAAAGTCAACATACTAAATATGTATGTACATGCACCATAGGAAACATCTGTCTCAACAATATTGATCAGAAAACACACAAAACACAAATATAATTTGTTTTACCGTTATTTTAAAAAAAAAAAATACCTTCTTGTTTCTATGTTCGGTCATGGCAAGCATAGCAGTCATTTGTGCACGAATAAGAGCCGAAGTATAAATCATATCCACAGGTATATTGCTAATTCTTTTCCCAGCTTCAATAGCCTCTTCCACACCCTTCTCGGTTAATGGAACATTTACACAACCGGTGAAAAGATTCTTCTCATTCCACATAGACTCTCCATGCCTAATCAAAACCAATGCAGCTTCACCTTCAAAATGATAAACAAAAATATAGTTAGCTAACTTGTGATCAAAGTTTTTAGCCTTAATTTTCAAATTATTTATAACATTACTTGATTTCTTGTTCGAATCTGTTGTCGTGCCATTTGATGGGGCTGAAACCGGGTCGAAAGCAGTACTATTCTGAGAAGCCGATGTTTTAATAACACCAAAACTTCTCCTTTTAGAGCAGTAAGTTCCTCTTCTTAAAAGATTGATATCTAGTTTGAATCCCTTTGAAATAAACCTAAACGAAGAATTTTCATTCCCCTGTTTGAAGTTAGAATAGTTTAAGTGATTTTGAGATTGAAGACTTCTAAATACTTGGTGAAATGAGGTTGCAGCCATTCTGTAGTTAAGCCATTAAATCATCAAAATTGTATTATAGCAAATACAACAATAAAAATACACACATGGATGATGGTCTCTATACAGAAAAAAAAATTCAAATAAATCAGCAATCTGATAAAGTTCAATACTTTGATAAACTAAGACAGCCAAAATCGAGTAGTGCTAATTTTATTCATTTTCAAGAAAAGCAACATAAATTTTCATAGATGTGGAACAGGGGTCAAAGTTACATATGAAGGAATTGGATTAAATTGTAGCTTCTGAATGAATTACTAGTTGACTATTTAATTACCAGAATATATAATTAAAAATTGAACACATGGAAAACCATGAATTTACTTGTCTAACTAGAAACTATCAAATACAACACCAACCAAATAATAACTTGCAAACAGAACTAGATCTAACAATATAAGTCTACCAACAAAGATGCCCAATCCAAATAAAAAGAATGATAAATAACAAATCAAATAATGGCTATGTCTCAAAATACAGAACAGGAAGAAAAAAATGAACCCCAGAATAAACTACTCCTAAAATCAAATATCATGGAATTTACTTGAAAAATGTAAGGATACACGAAAAATGAATAAAAAAAATACTATTATTTAGAAATGAAAGATCTTACATTTATTAAAAGGGGTTGCGATGAAACCGAGGACAAAGAGTTTATTTCAAGGAAAGGTGACGGAGAAAAAGTGGGTATTTATTTGCAATAAAGTTATTACATTTACATTATACTCCCTAATTAGAATTACTTTCACAATATGGCATACAATTTCTTTCGTTAGTTGTGGGTTGTACTCTACTGTACAACGTCCTGGGAGAAATCAGGAGATGGGTTTTTTTGTTGTTATAAAGGGGCAATTGTTCAAGAAACAGAGATACGGCTCTTAGGTATTCAAAATGGACGGCAAAATGTTGACTCTATATTTAATTTATGGGTGAATTACACTCGGATCCCTGTGGTTTAATCGTTTTACAAAGAATTCTCTGACATTTCAACAATTACTCGAAAATCTCCTATGGTTTAGACTATGTAGCAAAACACTCATTATATCTTCAACAATTTTTACAAAAACACCCCTATAATTTATGAAAATATTTATAAAAAACCCCTAGAAAGGGCGTCCTTATAATTTTTAAAATCACAGGAGATTTTCTATAATTACAGTAAACTTCAGGAAGTCCGAGATAAATCACCCTTAATTTATAGCATTGAGTTCTTTTCTTTTTTTGTCTAGAAAAAAAGTATTGTGTTTCTTGTTTTCTATTGGACATTTGGTAGGTAGCCGAGACTGAGATAGTCAGTGACATTTTAGTTTAGATTAAATCCGGTCAAACTTAGATTATTCACAATTTTTTGCACTACAAATAATAAATATGTATAAGTATACTTGTTTTGTGTTTAGAACATAGATATGTACGGTTGATTCAATTTCAATGCACAATTTAGAAAGGATAACATGTAATCAAGTAATCTCTCCGTTTCATAATATATGTTGTTTGGAAATTGAATAATTAATATTGTATTGAAATCCTAAAGCGACATATATTTTGGAACATTTTTTTATTTATTTAAACCAACTGATATTTTGGAATGGAGGAAGTAATTACGGTAATATACAGTTTACCCTCTTAAAGTATGGGGGTGGTATTAATTACCACTCTAAAGCATCACTTCTAACACTTACCCCTTTATGTTATAGTATTGAACATTTTATTCCATAACTACCTCCTCCCTTTTGTAACAAATAAATTGTTCCTTTATTAATTTATCAAAAAAAAAAAACTTTATTAATTATGAATTCATCCATCCACCAAACAATATTATGTTTCAATTTTTTCATGTCTTTTTTTCCTTCGTTTTCCGGGCTCAATTAATTACAAAAAAAGAGGGCTTCATCTACGACCTGATTCCAACGAAAATAAATTTGTCGTTATTAGTGACGGATTAGTAACCAAATACCAACATAATTTCAATTAAAATATCTACCTTCAATAACAGCGACAAATTACCGACGGAATGTCGAAAACAAACATTTTTTGTAGGAATTCGGTTGTTAAGTTGTAGGGAAAAGTTATCCATAGCAACGAAATCATTCAAACAGAAAATATTTGTCGCTATTTAGATTTTAGTAACTGAACAGCGACGGAACCATCAACAAAAATATGTTCCGCCAATAATAACGACAAATTACCAACAAAAAATTGAGAAAAAATATTTTTCATAGGGTAGGTTTACCCTTTTATCTTCATTTTCATCTGATTTTTTCTTTTATTCCCGTTTCAATTTATTTTCTTTAATTTTTGTTTCAAATTTTTTCTTCATTTATATCTCGATTTTTCTTTACATTTTGTCTCAAATTTATTTGGTGATTATTATCTCCTTTATTTTTGTTACAAATTATAATTAAAATTTTTGAATAATTCACCTTCAAGATTTTACTCAAAAAATACGTACCGAAAATAAATGAGAAAATTGATCCTAATAAAAACTGAGATAGAAATAAAAAAACTGAAACATAAAATAATGAAAACAAATTGAACATAAATAAAGAAAAATAAAGAAAAAATATGAGATAAAAAAACTGAAGGAAACAAAAAAATGAAGAGATTGAAACATAATGTTGTTTGGTGGATAGATGAATTCATATTGAATAAAGAGACAATTTTGTTGATAAATTAATAAAGAAATTTATTATTTATAAAAAGGGTGGGGTATTTTTGAAATAAAAACTATAATAGATGGGATAAGTATTACAAATAATATTTTAGGTGGGTAACTGATACCACCCCATAATTTACGTAACGGGGGGAAATTGTATTTCACCCAAATAATTAATAAGGACTTTGCACTATACATAAATAGTTCCAAAACCAACCATTTGGGTACTCATAGAACCTAAACTTTACAGCCGTCATAAAACCCACTACAACAATTTATGGTTTTCCCGGCACTAATTCCCGGTGCTTTTTTAACCGCTGGGAATAAATGTTATACCCGGCGCTTTTTTTCTCATTCCCGGTGCTTTTAATGCGCCGGGAATATTTTCAATTTCCCGGCGCATTTTCAATGGTTTTAAAGCGCCGGGTATAGTTTCATGGTACCCGGCGCATTTCAAGTTGTACGCTTAGAAAGTGCTGAATGTTTTTTTTTAAAAAAAAATTGAAATACGCTTTTAACTTCTTATTTTGAATTCTCATTTATTTTTTTCTCTTTTATTCTTTTGTTCAGCCCTTTTACGGGTTTTAGAAAAAATTCCAAGGGTTTAAACACATAGCTAACATCACTTAGTTTTTGAAATTCTTCATCGATCACAAAGTCAAGTTGGAGTAATTGATTTTCTGTTCATTTTTCCGTTTTCTTCATCGCTGAATCTCGTTTGTCCATTTTTTGTTCGAATTCGTAATTGAGGTTGAGGATTTGGCAAAATCGTGAAGGTTGGAATGCCACCTCCTCCTCCGACTCCGACAAGGCTAGAAAATTACGGTGGAAAACCCTAGGTTGTGAATTTCTCCTTTGTTAGATTAAAATGTCGAGCATTTTTCGATTTTTTATTTTATTTTTGAAACTCATCTAAATATTTATATTTTGATTTTTCAGGTACTATGGGCTGTGGCTCTTAACACGTTGTGTTGAACTCCCCAAGTATAGGTATAATGTTCATCAACGAAGTCTTGTTTTTATGCTAATTTTTCGGTTCTTTTAAATGTCTGATCCAATTGCTTATTATCTAGAAAATGAGTCTTCCTACAAGTGAAGTCTGATATGTTAAATCTCAGTATGCTTTGTGAAATTTTCTTCCATGAGTGACAAGGATGAAAAACTAAGATGGAAGTAGTAGAAAATATTATCATTATAGGAAAAACTTCAAGTCAATCTCTTAGATAGCTGTATGTATATTGCCACTGTTTGTATTAGTTTTTGGCTGCTTTTTGCAATTACTTTGTGTATCTGGTAACACTTCATTAATAAGCAGTCCAAATTTGAGTAGAAGTCCAATTTAATTTAGTTTAAAAACACTTAGAAGTCAGCCCTTTGAGGAGAGAAAATGTCAGGCCCAAATTTTGGTGAATATGTTCCACTGGTGCTTTCCGTATGTAGTAGACCACATTAGCTCCACTGATAAATAATGGTGTGCAACTCTGTTTCCTACATTTGTTTCAACTATTTTGCAAGTACCATTATGTTTTGATTTTTGAATAATGAACTTGGTTTTGCCGATATATTTTTATGGATAGCTAGAGTTATGAGATTTGTTAATGATATTGCTTTGGCATTCCTGTTCCCTTCCCCCTGGTTTTGCTTCCTATATATGTGTTTAGATTATGAGATTGACTTCTGTTTTGAGTGATGAATTAATGAAACCTGGGTTTTCCATGTATTTATGTAGTATTAAGATAATTGAATGCATATCCAGCAGATAACTTTTAATGATTTTAGTTTTCCTTATCATATCAAGAAATTTACATGGAGATTGGTCTTTATTCTAGCTGTACAAAGCAATTTTGAACTTGTTTGGTTAGTAATTCCCGAAGCATAATCTGAACTTGGATTAAAGGCAGTTATTTAGGTAAAGACATAATCTGAACTTGGTGGATATAATCTAATAGGTAAATGTAGATTTCACATGACTTTGGCTTTTAATGCAGGAAGTACATGTAATGCTTATTTTGCTTAAACTATCTTATAAGTAATCATATGTGACTCCATTAGTTTATAGGTGGTTGTTCTATGGGGACTTTGACTCTTTCGATTTCAGATCATGATGAAGCAATCTTTCTGGTGAGGTTCATCTAAAATTAATACCTCAAACATAATAAAAAAGGATATCGGCTTCTGAATTTGTAGTGTTTGGCAGCATTAATCATGGGTGTTTTTCTTAGTAACTATAATAAATGGGTTATCAACTTATATGAACTTGGTGGATGTAATCTAATAGGTAAATTTAGATAATTGACTTTGGCTTTATTATTAGGCATCAGAGAAGATTTGCTCATACTTCCACGTGGTGTAAGAAATCAAGATTTTGCATTTTTCAATTCATAAATATTATGTATTGATTACCAGTTATCTCTTCTCTGTAAAGAACAACATTCTGGTTTTGTTTGTGTTCTTGATTTCATAGGTGAGTTGTTCTTTTAAGAATTTCAAATATTCTTGGTGGATCATATTGAATATTCTTGGTGGATCATATGTTGCATGATCAAATAGAAAATTTTAATTCTGTTGCTATAACATATTGACAATGAAATTACCATTATGCAGGGATGGCTACAATGACTTCAATACATTCTACATGCAAGTAAGCATTTTGATGATTGATGCTTTCTTTTGCAGAATGTTTAATTCTGTTCGATAACCTTGAGTTAGTTTAGTTGCTTAAGACAGCTAAAGGATAAATCCTCTTCATGCTGCTAATATGATGTGATTGATTTCTTGAATGGTCCATCCTGGCAGTGTATATGTTAATTGACTGTTGTTCTTGATTTTTTATAGAGGAGTAGAAAACCTTGCAGAAAATGTACAGAGAACTTGGGTAAGAAGATATTTTTATATTAGCTAAACCTTATAAGCAGTATAACTGGACTAACATGAAAAAATCATTCTTTAGATGTTTTATCTAGGCAATGATATTATCTCAATGGGAAAGCTGTTGCCATCATTATATGATAAAAAGACCCATGATTATTCAGTACCTTCTGTCACTTTGAGCTTCAAATCCTAAACTATAATTTGCAATATTGAAAGATATATTTGGATTTTGTTAAACATAGAAGTATATAGCGCACAATTACAGTGTGCAACACATGGATTTGACAAAAAAGTAAAGATGCCAAACTACTAAACTAGTCTGCTGTTATAGCAGTTATACCATTATGGTACATCTGTTTCTTGGAAAATAAGAATTTCACATCAACTGTAAGTTTGCTTGTTGCAGTGGTGATCAAGTGTTTTTTTTTTTATTTGCTTTTATCTGGTTCTCACAGTGCCTTCATGGTTGCATATCTGTTAATATTTTTGTTATTTCCTCTTTCTGGAATAAAGGCAGCTTCTGGAACAAAAGGTGGTTCAAGTGGATCCCCTGTGATTGACTGGAAAGGTAGAGCTGTTGCCTTGAATGCTGGGAGCAAGACATCCAGTGCATCGGCATTTTTCTTACCTTTAGAACGAGTACGTAGATATGCTATTATATTATCTCGAGCTCCATTTATACCATTTTAGGTAAACCGTTTCTTTGTTAATTAGATATGCTATTATATTTTCTCGAGCTCCATTTGTACCATTTTAGCTAAACTGTTTCTTTGTTGTTTGAAGGGGATTCATGCTCTAACTTTTAATTTGCTTTATCTGCATTTGCTCTCTATATGCTACTATAACTTGCCTTCTCTTATTTCCTTTAACTGCTTCTTTCCTTATGTGGATGAAATTCTGGTCATTCCAGTTACTCTACAAGGGGTATAGACAGTTTTATGACAGTGTAGATGGTAGGTCAGACTACTTATATCAATTCTGCAAAAAACAAGATTATATTTGGTCAAGTCCTTCTTGATTTGGTTAAATAAAAGCTGTTTACTTAGTGTATCTTCAGAACCCTATGTGGATATAAACCTTTTAATGGTTATGCCACTGAATTGGACATGCTTCACTCAATAAATATTTATTTTAAATCAAAGAAATGAAGAATTCTGAATATTAGGGTATTTCCTTATTCGTAATAGATTTCCTAGTAAATTACATTATCCGGGTACAACTCTAATATCAAGGGGGCAAGCTTGGATCTCGATATTCAACTATTAGTGGTCTTGTGCTTCTATTAGTAATATAATTTATGTCTACGTTAAGTTCTACTTGGTAGAATTCATCGTGTTTATTGTTGGTTTGTTTTGTTTAGCTACTACTATAAGATATGTTTCATTTCTTGGATTGACTATTTGTGTTTCATTGTTGTTATGTTCCTAACACATTCATATTTTGTATTTCAAGAAGGTGTTGCCAAAGAAGAAGGTTTAATATGGATGGATAGATTGCACATTAGTGTTTTATTAATGTTTTGATAGATATTTTATTAATGTTTTTTGTTAATGCAAATTGTTGGGGCATTTCATTGGTTGGATGATTTGGAAAAGATGCATATTTTGATAGTATATATTGGATGATTTGAAAAATATGTTATTGTGATTGAATTTGTTAAAAGATCATCAAAAAAATTGTTGGATTTAGATTTGAATTATATATATGCATTAATAATCAAAAGCATAAAATATATCTTAAAAATGAAAATTATTTTATATTTATAAAAAATAAAAAATAAAAAAGGGGGACCATTCCCGGTGCTTTTTAAGCTCCGGGAATAGCTTTAGAAAGCGCTGGGAATAACTATTCCCGGCGCGTAAAAAGCGTCGGGAATAGTTTTACCCGGCGGTTTTTTTATTCCCGTCGCCCCTTTTACCCGGCGGCAGTGGGGCGCATTTAAAGCGCCGGGTATACTATTCCCGACGCTTTTTTCGCTATTCCCGGCGCTTTTTACGCGCCGGGAAAGACCTTAAATGTTGTAGTGACCTCACCTATATTACATCCAACCAAGCTTTAATTTTTAATTTAATTAATATTAAATCCAAGTTCAACAACCTAAAACTAACTAGATTAATTTAGCATATACCAAAGAAATGTAGCATAAAATTTCTAGCAGTGCATACTTTTGTTGTTTACCACCTAAGACCCCACACTCTTTGTAGACAATACATGCATGTGCTTTTGCTTTGTAATAATTCCAACCTACCCTATCGAAGTTTTGTTGGTGATATTTAACAATCTGTTACGAAGCTTCGATAGGGTAGGTTTAACCAAATTGTTCGCACCATATTTTTAAATAAATTATTATATACAATACAATTAGTATAATAAGTAATAAATACTTAATTAATTAAATGAGAGGCAATAATTAATTTGAAGCAATACTAGTACACATCAAATGGCTGGACTTGATTTTTATACAATTATACTGTATATATTTGTGCAAGTATGAACAAAGAACCCACGGCACACTAAGAGAGAAGAGAGATTATTTCTGCTTTATTTGCTAAAAATTGTGTGAAGAACTTGTCAGATTCTTCTCTTATTTATAGCAGTACTAAGGGTGTTTCTGGAGGGGTATGTGTGTTTGGATGTAACCATTAACCAGTAGCACTGGTTAGGTCCGAACAGGTGCCAACAATTTGGTTTAAATTTTGAGCCGAACGGACACACACTGATTTTTCTCAAAAAAATTAATAACTTTTGAAGTCCAAGCCAAACCCGACCCGTGCCCGTGCCGAATAGTAACGGAGCATGTGTTTGAACCTAGCTCACCTAGTTCCTCTCCCATTTAAAACATTGATACCCCCAAAGGGCCCAACCCTTATGTACAACTTTAGCAGTTTAGCTTTACAAATAGCTAAAGTTTTGCCTATAAACCCCAACAAGTTTAATTTACGTGATAAGTTATTTGGCCTAGACAAACAATTTGTTTAACAAAAGAAATTAAACAATTTGTACACATCTATATATGGCTTTCTGCAAAATTAACAAAAGAAAAATGTTAGAAGAATATTTAAATATACTCCTCCATTTATGTTTGTGTCTTCTTGCCTAATGCAGCATGTGAGCAAGCTAGTATGCGTGTGACGGGCACGTGCGGAAGTTTATTTTGATGTATTTTTTTTGAACAAATATTTTGATGTATTTTGATTTATTATAAGTTTGGGTCTTTACAGTTCTACAAAAATATTAAAATTTTGCTTGGAAACAGTAAAAGGGTTTTGGTGAAACAATTTGGCAGGTGAAGTTTTGTAGTTCGAAAATGTGTTCGAATTTTATATTTAATATAGGATAATAGGAATGTGAAATAAATCTATTTTTGGGTACTGGAATGTTATCAAGAGTCAATTGTAGCAAACTTGTATTGCATATTTTTGCAATTTAATAAATTCTTGAATTTTAGTAGAATTTAAATTCAAAAATAAATTTCCAAATTCTAGAGGAATTCGAATCCTAAGCCTATCATACTGACTGATGGGCTTGCCAAATCCACAACACATTGTATTAATTATGCTAGTTAATATTGGGCTCAGCTAGTTAATCATGTGCACTCCAATACGAATTCATTATCTTTTAGCCATTTAGGGTATATTTTCTTGATCTATTATGGGTCCAATGATATTTAGATTGAATATTTTAAAATTCTAAATTCTATGGATTTGAATCCAGTTTTGACATTCGAAAAAGATAATTAGTAATTGTTTCTTCATGTGACGTTATTCCATTTTAATGACTTATTAATGCTAATATTTCTTTGTCAAAAGTAAAAGAGTTAACTAAGAAAATAATTTTGTTTCTCCTAAATAAAAAAATAAAAAAAATAATTTTATGATTATACTTTTTGGTATCTGAATAATTCTCGGATCATTTGTCAAAAAATTAATAACTTATTACTATTCAAATTGGCGTCGATTTTGGATCTAGATCCGAATTCAGATTATTAGAACTTTTATTCTGGATCCATTTAACCTGTTGTAGAAGTTTTGAGTTTTTTGACTTTTGAGAAAGAACCCGAACCGACTTGACACAACCGGGGCGTCTTGAATGAAAACCCGAATTGTGTTCAATTACACGGTAAAAACCCTAAGAAGAACTGTCGCAGTAAATCCAGTAAATAAAACCCTGCAAAGACGCAATTTTTAGCTCTCATTTCTGTTGTGCGTTGGAACTTTTCATCCTTCCATACGCGCAGAGATGGTAATCTCTCAGCTCTCTGTGAATGTGGATTATGTATGTATCTGTATTATAGTTTTTTGGTGTATTCCTGATCATAAATGAAAATCGATCGTCTTTTCGTCTTCTGAAAAGAGATCAGGCAGCATGTCGATGTTTGTAAGGAGATTTAATTTTATTTTTGTTAAAATTTAATCTTGATTAATTTTTTTTTTTTCATTTGGGGTTTGTTTTATATTCAGTTGTGGAATAAATAAGCACAGCATGCATAATTTATGATTAGTTAAATTTTATATTTGTTAAATTAAATATTAATATGTTTCATTTTGGGACTGTTTTATATACATTCTGTAATAAATTGAATTCTTTGTGTATTATAGTATTCCGCTTTGCACAAAACAGTGTCACAGTCTCAAGTGATTTCACAATATTGTGTTGCTAATTTCAGGTAAATGTAAACCCCTGTTTGTAGTTTGTTAGAATCAACAGATTTCTTGATGAGGGTATAAAGGTTTTGGGCAAAATATGGTCCAGTGATACTAGGATTTCTTAAGGACTTCATTACCTTTGACTTGTGAATTGATGAGCACACGGTTGAGTTGCATCTGACTGTCATTGTGCTACAAAAAGAAATTATTTGTACACTGTACATCTTCATCCAATTATGGCACGTATGTGTACATCAATATTCTGTTTCGTTTAAGTGATTACCAGAGTTGCTAAGACTTTAGAACTATTGCACATTGCTTGTATATGCAGTGTTCTTTTCTTTTCTGGAGACTATGCATTGGATATTTATTGAGCTCTTACTTGTTTTATATAGGTACGTTTACAGCCTGATCCTTTCCTGAACGAGCTAACTAGCATGTTTGAGAGGACCACGGAGAAGGGGTCGGTGTGGGTGACTTTGAAACACTGTATGTTATAATCTTTTAATTCTACACTTTTGATCTACTCCTAATGCAAAATTATCATAGCACTTTCTATTCGATTGGATATTCATTAAACATATGCTTTCTCTTTATCCAGCTTCCGACAAGTCTAAGGTGCAACGGAATAAGATGAAGACAGCTGGGGAAAAGGTTGAATATCGATGTCTGATCCGAGCAACAGATGGAAAGAAGACTATTTCCACACTGGTATGAGTTCAATTCAATTTCACCTTCTTCAATTCTTTATAATTGCAACTCATTCTCATCAAAACTCTGAAAGAAGTTTGACTTGTAATTTAGACATTGGTAGGCTATTATCTATGGTATTACATAGGCTTCTAGCTTAGTTTGCAAATTAGTAGTTTATCAAATACCAAATACTAAGGTCCTATAATTGGAATGTTAAATCTGACTGCTAGCTTTAATTTGCATTACTAGTTTGCAGGGTTACTAGTTTATCTCAATTATGCTAATTTAGGTTGCTTTCCATATTATGCATTTTTTCTTCTTCTTTTCAAGTTATGCTTTTGTGGTGTATGTTGGCTAATTCTTACCAGGGCTACTACTACTACTACTACTACTACTCAATCATCTCTGCGTGACTTTCTTTGTATAATTTTTGTTGTTGAACTGGATGTTATAACCGAGGAACTATAGCAATCCAATTAATTATCTGTTGCCTTTAGCTCAACTACTGTGTCAGTTGTGATCTGCCGATTCTACTTATTATTTAGGAAGTAACACATTTTACATTATATGATACAGGTTGTCTGGTATACTTAGAATCTGGTCCTTATCTTCTGATGATTTTTATTCCCTTATAGAATAGGCTTTTTGCATGTATTTCTGTAAGTCAAATGTCTTACTCATCTAGGATCATCACCTTCTGTTTTGGTATAATTGAGAGCTTCTATCTTTTTTATGTTCATTGAAGATGTTCTGTGGGGATGCAAAAATTTCTCCTCTTTTTCATTAAAGTTATTTCTTGTAGTCTCAAACAATGTGCCTTTAACTTGTACCTTCGTTTTATCTGATTGGTGATTGCTGCATCCCTGCTGCTTTTGTTATGCAGCAGGAGTACATATATTCTAGTTTAAAATTTGCTTATATTTTCGGGTTTCGTCTGCAACATTTGTCTGATGGTAGAAATTTTTGTTAAGTTGCCAGTCTTGGTATTTTAGGAGCTACGTCATTCCCGTTCCTTTTGAATCTTACAGAAATAATTCTACCACTAGAATAAAGCGCACGTGCTCTTAATTTGAAAGGCCTGTGCTTTCTGCGCTTCGTGCTATAGTGTGAGCTAAAGCCCGCTTTTGACAACTAATGGGAATTTTTCGTTGTAGAAATGTTTTCTGTAATCAAGGTTCAAGTGTCTTATTTCAGAGTCTTTCTATGATTAGGTGTCAAAGAGCGTGTAAACATTAGGTAACTCTCTCAAATAAGATTATCAATAG
This sequence comes from Penstemon davidsonii, assembly GCA_034814905.1. Classification (NCBI taxonomy): domain Eukaryota; kingdom Viridiplantae; phylum Streptophyta; class Magnoliopsida; order Lamiales; family Plantaginaceae; genus Penstemon; species Penstemon davidsonii. The sequence goes on along the minus strand of JAYDYQ010001087.1, from coordinate 9,941,769 downwards.
AAGAATTCTATCCTTGCAACTTTTTGGTAATTGTATTGGAGAGATTCCATTAATCTTCATCTCAAAGAGATTATTCGAAGGGCTTAGAGAGATTCTAAGGTTTTATTTCAACTTAGGAGTATTAAAAGTTTGTCCTGTCCTCTTATTGTATTAGGGGGGCATACTAGTAAACTGTAACTGATGATATTCAACACAGTTTCTAATGCTTCTGCATATCCTGAATTTGCTGCATTTTCATTAATGAATCCAACTTATGTGGTCTAAAATATATGATCTGCAAGTTGAGATTAATAATTAAAAAGGATTTAGGGAAAATATTTAGTGAAAACATGCTGGTTGGACTTAATATAGTTGTATACGACTATACGTATAAGCCATTTCTTTTCTTTTGGTTTGTTATTGTTGAATATTCTTAATTAATTTCCATCTGATTTGTATCTTGACTATTTTTTGATGTCGACTTCTCAATATTATTTCGTATTTCTCAATTATTGGGGGGTGGGGGGGGGGGGGGGTGGGGGGGGGGGGGGGTGGGGGGGGGGGGGGGTGGGGGGGGGGGGGGGTGGGGGGGGGGGGGGGTGGGGGGGGGGGGGGGTGGGGGGGGGGGGGGGTGGGGGGGGGGGGGGGTGGGGGGGGGGGGGGGTGGGGGGGGGGGGGGGTGGGGGGGGGGGGGGGTGGGGGGGGGGGGGGGTGGGGGGGGGGGGGGGTGGGGGGGGGGGGGGGTGGGGGGGGGGGGGGGTGGGGGGGGGGGGGGGTGGGGGGGGGGGGGGGTGGGGGGGGGGGGGGGTGGGGGGGGGGGGGGGTGGGGGGGGGGGGGGGTGGGGGGGGGGGGGGGTGGGGGGGGGGGGGGGTGGGGGGGGGGGGGGGTGGGGGGGGGGGGGGGTGGGGGGGGGGGGGGGTGGGGGGGGGGGGGGGTGGGGGGGGGGGGGGGTGGGGGGGGGGGGGGGTGGGGGGGGGGGGGGGTGGGGGGGGGGGGGGGTGGGGGGGGGGGGATCGTCCATGAAAATTTAATACAAAGTGGGACTGAGGCAAAATTTTCCATAGAATCATCGGTACATTTTCTCCACCCTTCCCATTAATTGTTTACACCAATTGAATATCTAAAACTTGACAAGGAAATACAGGTCCACTCGAGAAAAATCAGTAAGCCATCATATCTGACCGAGTAGCCAAAAATATTCTAACACACAGCTGGCCTATATAGTACTACTCCATTTAGATGCTTGCTTGACAATATTACTTCATGACTAGAGTCATAACTAATATATAATATATAGCTAGGCATGGAATCATCATATATTCGGTTAGTGTTTGGGTCATTAGCACTTGTTCAGCTTCTCCAAACTTTTGGGTGCATCGAAGAAGAGAGAATTGGGCTTTTGAAACTGAAAGAAGAATTCTTCAGACCTCCAAAGTTTGATTACTACCATGAGTTTTCCACATGGGGTGAACAAGAAACGGACTGCTGCAAGTGGAACTATGTCAAGTGCGACCTCCTCACTAAGCGTGTTGTACAGCTCGACCTCAATATATACAATCAAGGATTCGTCCCCAAGAGGGTCTTGTGGTACCTGAATTCCTCTTTGCTTCTTCCTTTTCAAGAATTGCAGAACTTAACCTTAAATTCAAATTTCATTAAAGGTAAATTATGTCTCTCTCTTTTCTCTTATAATATATATTCGATCATTCAGTTTCTTCTTGTTTTTAATTTTGATATAATTAAATATATGTATACAGGTTTCCATGGTGTACTGAACTTAAGCAAATTGAAAATGTTGAAATTGGAATCGGAGTTGCTCACCGATATTCCGTCCATTGGCAATGGCACATTAAACTCCTTGAAGTATCTCAGCATTGGAGGGAATGTTACAAATTTTCAAGGTAAATAAAAAATAATGGATTACTAATTAATATATAAATGTTTGGATCGGATGAATCTACTAAATACATGATTCACGATTGGCTAAGTTTCACTCTGATTATGTGGCAGAATTGATGAAATTAAAATCTCTGGATGTGTTGGATATGAGTCATAGTCGATATAGTGGTCAGATTCCGTCAGTTATTTGGAGAATGGCCTCTTTAAAGAGCCTATCTTTTAGGAGTTGTCATCTAACCGGCTCCTTACAAGGTAGGTATCTTCTCCCATGAATCCAAATTTTGTTATAGATAGTTACAATAGAGAAAGAAATTAAAGCTTATTGTTTGTGTCCATATACTTAGTACTTATTATATTGTTTGTCCTCGTTAACTTACTTGATAGACAACAAGCCACTATCATTACATTTTTAAAACTCTTATATTATATACAGATTTGTGCGGACTAAAGAACCTTGTAGAGCTAGATCTCAGCAGCAATAGATTAAGTGGAGTTATTCCTTCTTGTCTTGGCAGCCTGACATCTCTGAAAGTCCTCGATCTTTCTCGTAACGAATTTGTTGGGAATATTCCTCCGACGATATTTCAAAATCTCAAATTATTGGAGTACGTATCCCTTTCTGGCAACCAGTTGGAAGGTCCATTCACATTTAGTTCATTGAGTGCCAACTCCAGACTTGAAGTCTTCATACTTCAATTAAGCAGCGACGATGACTATGCTACTAATAAAAATAAACTGAAGGTAGACACAAAAAATCCACCTAATTGGGTTCCTCTGTTTCAGCTGAAAGAGCTTGGTCTGGCACACTGTAGACTCAATGGTACTATTCCCAGTTTTCTTGAAAATCAATATGAGTTAAAATATGTCTACCTCAGTCACAATAACTTGGTGGGACAGTTCCCAACTTGGCTACTCGTAAATATGAAAAATTTACAAATCCTAAGCCTAAGAAACAATTCCTTCTCCAGTCCTCCTTTACCACTCGATACAAAATTAAATTTAACTAATTTGGAGAAGTTTGACGTATCTATGAATCAAATCCATGGAGAGCTTCCAAACTTCATCGGTATGCTTAGTGGTTTGCGTATTCTTAACCTATCAATGAATTATCTTCAAGGTAATATTCCTGCTTCCATTGGGGATATGAAATTTTTGGAAATGTTAGACCTGTCCAATAACAACTTCTCTGGCGTAATACCACAACATTTGGCCATGGGATGCGTGTCGCTAATAATGTTGAAGCTATCAAATAACTCCTTGCAAGGTCCCTTACTTCCTGAAAAATCAAACCTTACGTCATTGAATTCCTTGTATTTGGATAACAATCAATTCTCAGGAGGGTTGTTTTCACAGGGATTTCTTAATAGCACCAGACCCAGCATTATTATTTTAAAAATAAATGACAATTTAATCATAGGTGAAATACCTGCTGATTGGCTAGGAGAATTTTCATATATGCGTTCTCTTGTTCTTTCTAGAAATTCCTTCCATGGCCTTGTACCTGCCAGTTTGTGTAGATTGCAAAACCTAGCCTTTTTAGACTTGTCTTGGAACCATTTTCAAGGTATGATACCTTCTTGCGTGAACCTATCATCTGTGAAATATATCCATCTGCAACGGAATAAGTTTAGCGGAACGATAACACATGATTTGTCTGGATTATCATCACCCCGGCTTATAACTCTTGACGTCAGAGATAATAAATTATCAGGAAAGATTAATCCCTATTGGATAAGATCACTCTCAAGTCTTAGGATACTTTTACTTAAAGGAAACAATCTTCAAGGTCTCATTCCTTCTCAAATATGTCACCTAAAAGACCTTACTATACTAGACTTGTCTTCCAATAACTTTACAGGGCGTATACCTACTTGTTTGTATCAAATTCCTTTTGGGAGCAAAAGACTAAGTGATGATTATGATGGTGCATTTTCCCCAAAAACAGTTTCTGAAGAATCATCAATTGATCTTGATCCCCGTTTTAGATATGGAAATGGAATCCTCGTTTCTGACGGAATGTCTATAGCAATCACAATAACAGATGTGGAAGAGGAAATAGAATTTATGTCAAAGAGTAGGTCTGGGTCATACAAAGGGGATATTTTGTATTATATGTCCGGCATTGATCTTTCACAGAATAAACTCACAGGCCCAATCCCTAATGAGCTCGGAAACTTAACAGGGATTCACACTCTCAACTTATCTCACAATGATTTAAGTGGCTTAATCCCAACATCACTTTCTAACATGAAGGAAATTGAAAGCTTGGACCTCTCCTACAACAAACTGTCTGGTCAAATTCCTCAAGAGCTAACTCGGTTGAACTTTCTATCTGTTTTCTCAGTGGCTTTTAACAACTTATCTGGCAGAATACCAAATATGCAAGCTCAATTTGGTACGTTTGAGAAAAGCAGTTATGAAGGTAATCCTCTCCTCTGTGGACCACCATTAGAGAACAGTTGCTTCACTCCTGAAAGATTGCCATCAGCTTCAGTAACTCTTGAACCAGAGGACGCATTTCGAGATGCATTTTTGTGGGGTTTTCTTGTTTCCTATTTTGCAGCTTTCTCGGGGGTAATTTATTTCCTTTATTATATTGGTTTCTTTAGCAGCAGACGCTGGCCTTTGAAGCTTTTTTTTCAGTTGTTTTACTTCTGGTAACTCATAATAATGCTTTTGAGTTTTGAAGCTTGCTTGCTGATTTGTCTAATTGTCTCCATGTAGACTATATAGAATTATTATTTTATTTAGTTTGTAATTTTCCTCATCATGGTGTAATATACCATCTCCTTTCTTATTCACTTGTTTAAGTAGTTGCGGGTGCAAAATAAAGACATAAAAGTGGTTGTAGGGTGCAAAATAAAATACACTTTTTTTAGAGTGCAAAATACCAAACTGTCCTAATTCAAGAGTGCAGACTGGAATCAACCATGTGGCTTCATATCCAATCATATTAATTTGAGTTAAACACAAATCAACAGATGATTGGTTTAATGAAAGGGACTAATCAATACAAAGTAGTGAATCCAGATTTGAATCTCTGTTGGGAGATGTTCTCACTTAATGTGTTCGACGCATCTCGAAAGGGATTAAACCCTTGGAAAATAAAAAAAAATGCAAACACTTTGTGTTATTATTACAAATAAAAACCCCGCTATATTAATATTAATATTTTATTAGTAAAAAATCATGTATTAACATTTTTTGAGCAAAAACCCCCCAATTGGAAATTAAGAGTTAAAAGCAGAGGTTTTGTACTAATAAAATAATATTGGGGCTTTCAAGTTTCAACCAATTAGAAAAATAGCATCACAATATGCCAAGAACTTGATATAAATTTGTAGAGTGAAAGACAAAAACACTCCATATGCTTTTTCTAACTCCAAAAAAATCCCCTGTATTATTTTAACTCCCAAACACCCCCTTAAAAAGAGAGTGATTCAAACGCGAAAAATTGCAAGTATTTGTTCATATTTTTCTTTTGATACGACAATTTTACCCCTGATATCGAAAGACAAAAACATCCCCTATGCTTTGACTAACTCCCAAAAAAACCCCTTGTGTTATTTTAAATCCCAAAAAAAAACCCGTATTTGGTTTTAAATACCACACTCGACCCAAGTAGTATATACTTAGATTTTCAAAAAGAATAAATAAATTTAAAAAAAAAACAAACACATAGGGGTAAATTTGTCATTACGCCAAAATTCGAAAATAAATTCTACTTGGGTTGAGTGGGGTAATTAAAATCAATCACATGAAATTTTTTGGGAGTTGAAATAACACAGGAGGTTTTTTTAGAGTTTGACAAAACACATAGGGTCTTTTTGTTTTTTGCTCTAAATATGTACTTATAGGAGGTACAATACATAAAAGACATACATACAAGTTACAACTAACTAGATGATACAACATTCATCGAGTCTCTTTTTGCATTACTATCACAATCTATCACAAAACACTGTATTAAACCATAAAGATGGCACAAAGTACATTATGGATAATATACAGCCATTCCAATCTAGAACCAAATTGCAGTTATGTTTCTAAGAATTTCGACGGATTATGTAGAAAACTCATAAACTTCTTCGTACCTCCTTTTACGATTGGAACCTCTCATCTAACTTTTGCCTGTGTTGGGCCAAACTCTGCATTTGGTTTGAACATAGGAGTTGAGATAAATGTAAATATGAACAAGTGAAATTCGACTGAGTTCTTTTCTGAGTTGGAAAATACATAAAATTAAATTAGCATCTGAAATAGAAAAAATCTCATATACCTTAGTGTAGGCATAAACACTTGCTTCAGTCGGAGCAACAGGATTACCTCTACGAATAAATCGTCCCTCTTTAAAAATAAAGAGCATCGGTATTCTAGTCGATAGTTCCAAGCTAATAACCTTTAAAAATATGAACCCATTTGTTGTAACTTATAAGCATAAGAAATACAAAGTAACGGTAAAAGAAGAACCCATTGGTTTGAAATCCCACCTCTTGAGACGTGAGCTCGTCCAGATACATAATGATAGACCTCAGTGAATTCCCATGAGCCGCAATCATTACATTCTTCCCCGATAGAAGTTGGGGTTCAATCTGTTTCACTAAATATTAAGGCCATGTTTGGTTCTAGGAATTTTACCGAGTAAAATACTAGATAAAATAACTTTAAGCTTTGATTTTTACTTACATATCCTTTGAAATAAGCAACAGCTCTTTCGGCACACATTTCCAAGCTTTCGCCATTGGGTGGGGGTATATCATAACTTCGTCGCCACTCATGAACTTGATCGGTTCCGTATCTAACGGCTGTTTCCTGTTTATTAAGGCCTTGTAATTCTCCATACCTATATATAGTAATGGTCATAGATCATATGAAATGGTTAACAAAGGAGACGAGCCTTGGGAGATTACTCACATTCTTTCATTTAGTTGTCATGCTGTTATAACTGGTATGCACTGTTTTTTAGTTTCTTCACTGAAAATTTGACTCCACATTTTCGCTTGCTTGATCATTGTGCAAAATTATAGGAACCTGCATATTGATTCATAGATTTCTTTAAGAGAATCATCAAAATTATATAATGTTTTTAGGCTAAAAACCTGAAACTTTTACTTGACTTAAAAGAATGTAAATGACAAAATTGCATATTTAGTCTGCAAAACCTTCGAGCCTTGACAAAATGTTTTTTTTTCTTTTGCTGACACATTAGGTCCTCATTTTAACAGATTTCATTAATATATCTTTTGAGCTAGACACATGTGACACTCTAATCTTCACTTTTAGTAGGATGTGTTTGCGAACTCTAGCATATTAGCTAAAGCTGGAGATTGCGAGTGAAGTTCAGTATAATCCGAGGCACCTCAAGAGAAACTTACAACTTATGAGCTTAAAGTAGCTTATTTTGAGAGAACCCGAAGCTGAAGCTAATTTCTCAAACGCTAAATTGATGCGTTCGAGGTAAGAAAAACTTAAAAGTTGTTTGCGTTACCTTAGTCATTGATTTTATAGCAGAATTATTTGTTCATCTGTATTAATTGCTTAAAATGTCATCTTGAAGACACAAGTTCTCCAAATTCACTCTCTCAAACAAAGTCTTTTAAGTTCCGAAGCAGACGAATTTGATCCAAAAGATAAGGGATTAATAGTGTCGACTAGAGGACTAAATGTGTCTGACTGGACAAGTGTGTTGACTGTTAAGCCTAGAAGATGATCAAATATGACGAGCTTATAACATAATGAGATACACGAAAGTCAACAAACTAAATATGTATGTACATGCACCTAGGAAACATCTGTCTCAACAATATTGATCAGAAAACACACAAAACACAAAACACAAAACACAAATATAATTGTTTTACCGTTATTTAAAAAAAAAAATACCTTCTTGCGTCTATGTTCGGTCATGGCAAGCATAGCAGTCATTTGCGCACGAATAAGAGCCGAAGTATAAATCACGTCCACTGGTATATTGCTAATTCTTTTCCCAGCTTCAATAGCCTCTTCCACACCCTTCTCGGTTAATGGAACATCAACACAACCGGTGAAAAGATTCTTCTCATTCCACATAGACTCTCCATGCCTAATCAAAACCAATGCAGCTTCACCTTCAAAATGATAAACAAAAATATAGTTAGCGAACTTGTGATCAAAGTTTTTAGCCTTAATTTTCAAATTATTTATAACATTACTTGATTTCTTGTTCGAATCTGTTGTCGTACCATTTGATGGGGCTGAAACCGGGTCGAAAGCAGTACTAGTTTGAGAAGCCGATGTTTTAATAACACCAAAACTTCTCCTTTTAGAGCAGTAAGTTCCTCTTCTTAAAAGATTGATATCTAGCTTGAATCCCATTGAAATAAACCTAAACGAAGAATTTTCGTTCCCCTGATTGAAGTTGGAATAATTTAAGTGATTTTGAGATTGAAGACTTCTAAATACTTGGTGAAATGAGGTTGCAGCTATTTGTAGTTAAACAATTAAATCATCAAAATTGTATTATAGCAAATACAACAATAAAAATACACACATTGATGATGGTCTCTATACATAAAAAAAATTCAAATAAATCAGCAATCTGTTAAAGTTCAATACTTTGATAAACTAAGACAGCCTAAATCGAGTAGTGCTCATTTTATCCACTTTCAAGAAGAGCAGCATAAATCTAAAACAGGGGTCAAAGTTTCATATGAAGGTATTGTATTAACTTGTAGCTTCTGAATCAATTACTAGTTGACTATTTAATTACCAAAAGATATAATTAAAAATTGAACACATAGAAAACCATGAATTTACTTGTCTAACCGGAAACTATCAAATACAACACCAACCAAATAATAACTTGCAAACAGAATTAGATCTAACAATATAAGTCTACCAACAAAGATGCCCAATCCAAATTAAAAGAATGATAAATAACAAATCAAATAATGGCTATGTCTCAGAATACAGAACAGGAAGAAAAAAACGAACCCCAGAATTAACTACTCCTAAAATCAAATAACATGGAACTTACTTGAAGAATGTAAGGATACAAGAAAAATGAATAAAAAAATACTATTTATTAAAAGGGGTTGTGATGAAACCGAGGACAAAGAGTTTATTTCAAGGAAAGGTGACGGAGAAAAAGTGGGTATTTATTTGCATTAAAGTTATTACATTTACATCATACTCCCTAATTAAAATTACTATCACAGCAGGGCCTACAATTTCTTTCGTTAGTTGTGGGTTGTACTCTACTGTACAGCGTCCTGGGAGAAATCAGGATATGGGTTTTTTTGTTGTTATAAAGGGGTAATTGTTCAAGAAACAGAGATACGGCTCTTAGGTATTTAAAAATGGACAGCAAAATGTGGCGTCTTTGACTCTATATTTAATTTACGGGTGATTTACACTCGGACCCCTGTGGTTTAATCGTCTTACAAAGAATCCTCTGACATTTCAAAAAATACTCGGAAATTTTCTCTGGTTTAGACTATGTAACAAAACACTCATTATAGCTTCAACAATTTTTACAAAAATACCCCTATAATTTATGAAAATATTTACAAAAAAAAAAAAACCCCTGGAGGGGGTGTCCTTATAATTTTTAAAATTACAGGAGATTTTCTATAATTACAGTAAACTTCAGGAAGTCCGAGATAAATCACCCTTAATTTATAGCATTGTGTTCTTTTCTTTTCTCGTCTAGAAAAAAAGGTATGGTGTTTCTTGTATTCTCTTGGACATTTGGTAGGTAGCTGAGACTGAGATAGTCAGTGACATTTTAGTTTAGATTAAGTCCAGTCAAACTTGGATTATTCACAATTTTTTGCACTACAAATACTCCAATAAGTATGTATAAGTATACTTGTTTTGTGTTTAGAACATAGATATGTACGGTTGATTCAATTTCAATGCACAATTTAGAAAGGATAACATGTAATCAAGTACTCTCCGTTTCATAATATATGTTGTTTGGAAAATGAATAATTAATATTGTATTGGAATCCTAAAATGACATATATTATGAAACAATATTTTTATCTAAACTGACAGATATTATGGAATGGAGAAAGTAATTAGGGTGAAATACAGTTTACCCCCTTAAAGTATGGGGTGGTATTAATTAACCCCTAAAGTATCACTTGTAACACTTATCCCCTTATATTATAGTATTGAACATTTTATTCCATAACTACCCCGCCCCTTTTATAACAAATAAATTGTTCCTTTATTAATTTATCAAAAAAAAAAACTTTATTAATTATGAATTATTCCATCCATCAAACAATATTATGTTTCAATTTTTTCATGTCTTTTCTTTCCTTCGTTTTCTGGTCTCAATTTTATCTTCATTTTCATCTGATTTTTTCTTTTATTCCCGTTTGAATTTATTTTCCTTTTTTTGTTTCAAATTTTTCTTCATTTATATATCGATTTTTTCTTTACAATTTGTCTCAAATTTTATTTGGTGATACTTTTCTCCTTTGTTTTTGTTACAAATTATAATTCAAAATTTTGAGTAATTCTCCTTCAAGATTTTACTCAAAAAATACGTACCGAAAATAAATGAGATAATTGATCCAAACAAAAACTGAGATAGAAATAGAAAAACTGAAATAGGAAATAATGAAAACAAATTGAACATAAAGATCGAAAAACAAAAGGAAACAAAAAAAAATGAAGAGATTGAAACATATTGTTGTTTGATGGATAGATGAATTCATAATTAATAAAGAGACAATTCATAATTTATTATTTATAAAATGGGTGGGGGTATTTTTGGAATAAAAACTCTAAAACTATAATAGAGAGGGGGGAAACTGTATTTCACCAAGTAATTAGTAAGGACTTTGTACTATACATAAAAGTTCCAAAACCAACAATTTGGGTACTCAAATAACCTAAACTTTACAGCCGTCATAAAACCTCACCTATATTACATCCAAGCTTTAATTTTTCATTTAATTAATATTAAATCCAAGTTCAACAACCAAAAACTAACTAGATTAATTTAGCATATACCAAAGAAATGTAGCATAAAATTTCTAGCAATGCATACATTTGATGTTTACCACCTAAGACCCCACTCTTTGTGGACAATACATGCATGAGCTTTTGCTTTGTAATAATTCCAACCTACCCTATCGAAGTTTTGTTGGTGATATTTAACAATCTGTTACAAAGCTTCGATAGGTTAGTAGGTTGAACCAAATTGTTGGCACCAAATTGTTCGCACCATATTTCTAAATAAATTATACTATAAAAGTTACTTAGTATAATCAGTAATAAATACTTAATTAATTAAATGAGAGGCAATAATTAGTTTTAAGCAATACTAGTACACATCAAATGGGTGGACTTGATTTTTATACAATTAGACTGTATATATTTGTGCAAGTACTAAACAATAAGTTGAATCAAAAGTAAAAGATTGATGCTCATTGTTTGCATAACAAATAACCCACGGCGCACTAAGAGAGAAAGAGATTATTTCTGCTTTATTTGCTAAAAATTGTGTGAAGAACTTGTCAGATTCTTCTCTTATTTATAGTAGTACTAAGGGTGTTTCTGGAGGGGTATGTGTGTTTGGATGTAACCATTAACCAGTAGCATTGGTTAGGTCCGAATAGGTGCCAACAGTTTGGTTCAAATTTTGAACCGAACGGACACACCGATTTTTCTCTAAAAAATTAACATCTTTTTAAGTCCAAGCCAAGCCCGACCCGTGACCGTGCCGAACAGCAACCGAGCGTGTGTTTGAACCTACCTCACCTAGTTCCTCTCTCATTTAAAACATTGTGATACGATCTTCTGGCATCATTTTTATATTTCTTACTTTAATGGACGTAAGAAGGACCATGATCTTACTTTAGGGTCGTAAGAGTAACCACAATCTCACTTTAGGTGGAGAAACCATATAATTGTTTATTCATTAACTTACTAACTAATAATAATAAAGCACAATCAATATATACTACTAGCATATAACCTAGAGATAAGCTCATAGTCTATCTAATTGATAAAGATAAAGTCATAATCTAACTAAATAACAATTATAGAGTCATAGCCCAACTAGTAAATATAAAGAGTCCTATCATTAAAAAGAAGATCGTAACATTCTCCACCCCTTGAATTCGAACCTTGTCCTCAAGGTTCGTACTTTGCACTAGTCACTTGAAATTGAGACCTCCTCCTGGATCCCAACAAAATCGGACTACACCTTGTGCACAATCATCAATCGGTATTTAATGGTCGACCCTTGATTGAATTGCCACCAATAATAGTTTGGAAACCTTTTTCGTTGATAAGTAGTTGTTCAATGTAATTAATCCAACAAACTTCAATGGACTTGCACCTTGCCCTTTGTTAATCAATTTCATCGGACAAACTAGTTTCGGTAGATTGGTTGGTTTTTTATGATTTGGTTTTGATTCATTTTTCGATTCTAAATCTGAATTTGAATCTGACTGAGCACTTGATATCAATTTTTTTATAGAACTCACTTCAGTCGATCTCAGTCGGATGATTGATTTTTATGATTCCACAGATTTTGGGTCTATCAAAGATTTGTGTTTTTAACATTGGAGTAGATGCATATTTGCAACTTATGACACCATCTATCTTTGATATTATCTCTTACGTGAATTTTGTGTCACAAATTTTGGTTGTAAATTTTATAGATCTGGTTTTTGTCTCCTTCTTTGATGTAATCACCGACGAAGACAGTTTATTGCTCCTTTGATCTTTCATCAATCTTCGAGATTTCCTTCCATGATTAAGAGAGTAAAGCTCAAAAAGTCGATTCACAGAATCCTGAATCTCATGGAGAGAACTCTCCAATTGATCCAAACATTCTTCATCGGACATAGTTTCGTGAGAGAGATGATGTGATCTCGACCCACTCCGAGCGAAGCGTTGATGTGATCTCAACCCATTCTGATACCAATTCATACGATCTTCTGGCATCATTTTTATATTTCTTACTTTAGTGGACGTAAGAAGGACCATGATCTTACTTTAGGGTCGTAAGAGTAACCACAATCTCACTTTAGGTGGAGAAACCATATAATTTTTTATTCATTAACTTACTGCCTAATAATAATAAAGCACAATCAATGTATACTACAGTACTACTAGCATATGACCTAGAGGGAAGCTCATAGTCTATCTAATCAATAAAGATAAAGTCATAATCTAACTAAATAACAATTATAGAGTCCTAGCCCAACTAATAAATATAAAGAGTCCTATCATTCAAAAGAAGATCGTAACACATTGGTACCCCCAAGGGACCAAACCCTTATGTTCAACTTTAGCTTTTTGCTATGGGATGAAGCTCTTCTTCCCTCTATTTCATTAACCTTTAGTTTTATAGAGTTAATCAAATTGAGCTCAAACCAATTGGATACGACTTATAAACCCCAACAAGTTTAATTTACGAGATAAGCTATTTGGATTAGACATAACCAATTTGTTTACACGTTTCACACAAGGAAGATACAATATAGTACACATCTATGGCTTTCAGCAAAATTAACAAAAGAAAAATGTTAGAAGAATATTTGAATATACTCCTTCATTTATGTTTGTGTCTTCTTGCCTAATGCAGCAAGCTAGTATGCGTGTGACGGGCACGTGCGGAGGTTGATTTTGATGTATTTTGGCTTATTATAAGTTTGGGTCTTTACAGTTCTACAAAAATATTAAAATTTTGCTTTGAAACATACAGTAAAAGGGTTTTGGTGAAACAATTTGGCAGGTGAAGTTTTGTAGTTCGAAAATGTGTTCGAATTTTATATTTAATATAGGATAATAGGAATGTGAAATAAATCTATTTTTGGGTACTGGAATGTTATCAAGAGTCAATTGTAGCAGACTTGTATTGCATATTTTGCAATTTAGTAAATTCTTGAATTTTAGTAGAATTTAAATTCAAAAAATAATTTTCCAAATTCTAGAGGAATTCGAATCCTAAGCCTATCATACTGACTAATGGATTTGCCAAATCCACAACACATTGTATTATTTATGCAGGGTTATTTGGGCAAAAAATATAGCACTCCAATACGAATTCATTACCATTAAGGATCCAATAGATTTAGATTGAATATTTTAAAATTCTAAATTCTATGGATTTGAATCCAGTTTTGACGTTCTCAAACAAAAAAAAAAAAAAAAAATCTTGTTTTGACATTCGAAAAAAATAACTAGTAATTGATTCTTCATGTGACATTGCCTTATATATAATTCCATTATAATGCCTGATTAGTGATAATATTTCTTTGTGATATTGGAAGGTGATTTGAGCGTGGTTATTTCAGCGATAAGGAGCGAACTAACATCAAGAGCTGACTATGGAAGCATTATCGAAGACACTAGAGAGTTAGCTTCATCATTTGGTTTGTTTCAAGTCCGGCATATTCGACGTGAAGGAAACTTTGTGGCACATGAAATTGCAAAACTATCTAGATTTGACTCCTATGGTTTAAATATTTTACCTGATTTTATTCGTAAAATTGTAATCTCTGAATATATTGAATGAATGAAGCTACTTTATTTTTTCTCAAAAAAAAAAAAAAAAAAAAAAAAAAAAAATAAAAAAATTAACTAAGTAAATAATTTTGTTTCTCATTAAAAAAAAAAAAGAAACTAAGAAAATAATTTTATTATTATACATTTTTGTATCTGAATAATTCTCGGGTCATTGTCAAAAAATTAATAACTTATTACTATTCTTATTGGCATCGGTTTTGGATCTAGATCCGAATTCAAATTATTAACCTGTTGTAGAAGTTTTGAGCTTTTGACTTTTGAGAAAGAACCCGAACCGACTTGACACAACCGGGGCGAGTTGAATTAAAACCCGAATTGTGTTCAATTACACGGTAAAAAACTAAAAACCCTGCAAAAGACGCAATTTTTAGCTCTCTTTTCTGTTGTGCGTCGGAACTTTTCATCCTTCCATACGCGCAGAGATGGTAATCTCTCAGCTCTCTGTGAATGTGGATTATGTATGTATCTGTATTATAGTTTTTTGGTGTATTCCTGATAAATGAAAATCGATCGTCTTTTCGTCTTCTGAAAAGAGATCAGGCAGCATGTCGATGTTTGTAAGGAGATTTAATTTTATTTTTGTTAAAAATTCAATCTTGATTAATTTTTTTTTTCATTTGGGTTTGTTTTATATTCAGTTGTGGAATAAATAAAGCACAGCATGCATCATCTATGATTAGTAAATTCTATATTTGTTAAATTAAATATTGATATGTTTCATTTTGGTATTGTTTTACATACATTCTGTAATAAGTCATAGTATTCCGCTTTGCACAAAACAGTGTCACAGTCCAAGTGATTTCACAATATTGAGTTGCTAATTTCAGGTAAATGTAGACCCATTTTTGTAATTTGTTTGAATCAACAGCATGTTGATTAGGGAAGTCAAGTCTTAAATTAATAAGGCACTTGGCTCTGCATCCTTCACAGAATTTCTTGATGAGGGTATAAAAGTTTTGGGCAAAATATGGTCCAGTAATACTAGGATTTCTTAAGGGTTTCATTACCTTTGACTTGTGAATTTGTTGGAGGTTAGAATAAATGTCGCGGGTGGAAGGGGGGGGGGGGGGGTATTGTTGTGTGGGAGGGGGCATGAGCACACGGTTGAGTTGCATCTGACTGTCATTGTTCTACAAAAAGAAATTAGTTGTACACTGTACATCTTCATCCATTTATGGCACATATGTGTACATCAATATTCTGTTTCGTATAAGTGATTACGAGAGTTGCTTTTATATGCAGTGTTCTTTTCTTTTTCTGGAGATTCTGTATTGGAAATTTATTGAGCTCTGACTTATTTATATAGGTACGTTTACAGCCTGATCCTTTCCTGAACGAGCTAACTAGCATGTTTGAGAGGACCACGGAGAAGGGGTCTGTGTGGGTGACTTTGAAACACTGTATGTTATAATTTGTTAATTATGTACCTTTTGATCTACTACTAATGCAAAATTATTATACCACTTTCTATTCCATTGGATATTCGTTAAACATATGCTCTCTTTATCCAGCTTCCAACAAGTCTAAGGTGCAACGGAATAAGATGAAGACAGCTGGGGAAAAGGTTGAGTATAGATGTCTGATCCGAGCAACGGATGGAAAGAAGACTATTTCCACACTGGTATGGAATTTATTCATTTTCACCTTCTTCAGTTCTTTCTGAAAGAAGTTTGACTTGTAATTTAGACATTGTTAGGCTATTATAAATGGTATTACATTGGAATGTTAAATCTGATTGCTAGCTTTAGTTTGCATTACTAGTTTGCAGGGTTACTAGTTTATCTCAATTATGCTAATTTAGGTTGCTTTCCATATTATGCATTTTTTCTTCTTCTTTTCAAGTTATGCTTTTGTGGTGTATGTTGGCTAATTCTTACCAGGGCTACTACTACTACTAGTACTACTCAATCATCTCTGCGTGATTTTCTTTGTATAATTTTTGTTGTTGAACTGGATGTTATAACCGAGGAACTATAGCAATTCAATTAATTATCTGTTGCCTTTAGCTCAACTACTGTGTCAGTTGTGATCTGCCGATTCTACTTATTATTTAGGAAGTAACACATTTTACATTATATGATACAGGTTGTCTGGTATACTTAGAATCTGGTCCTTATCTGTTTCTGATGATTTTTATTCCCTTATAGAATAGGCTTTTTGCATGTATTTCTGTAAGTCAAATGTCTTACTCATCTAGGATCATCAACTTCTGTTTTGGTATAATTGAGAGCTTCTATCTTTTTTATGTTCATTGAAGATGTTCTGTGGGGATGCAAAAATTTCTCCTCTTTTTCATTAAAGTTATTTCTTGTAGTCTCAAACAATGTGCCTTTAACTTGTACCTTCATTTTATCTGATTGGTGATTGCTGCATCCCTGCTTCTTTTGTTATACAGCAGCAGTACATATTTTCTGGTTTCATCTGCAAGATTTGTCTGATGGTAGAAATTTTTGTTAATTTGCCAGTCTTGGTACTTTATGAGCTATGTCATTCCCGTTCCTTTTGAATCTTACAGAAATAATTCTAGCACTAGAATAAAGTGCACGTGCTCTTAATTTGAAAGGCCTGTGCTTTCTGCGCTTTGTGCTATAGTGTGAGCTAAGCCCGCTTTTGACAACTGATGGGAATTTTTAGTTGTAGAAATATTTTCTGTAATCAAGGTTCAAGTGTCTTATTTCAGAGTCTTTCTATGATTAGGTGTCAAAGAGCGTGTAAACATTAGGTAACTCTCTCAAATAAGATTATCAATAGAAGAATACAATCCTTGCAACTTTTTGGTAATTGTATTGGAGAGATTCCATTAATCTTCATCTCAAAGAGATTATTCGAAGGGCTTAGAGAGATTCTAAGGTTTTATTTCAACTTAGGAGTATTAAAAGTTTGTCCTGTCCTCTTATTGTATTAGGGGGGCATACTAGTAAACTGTAACTGATGATATTCAACACAGTTTCTAATGCATATTCTGCATATCCTGAATTTGCTGCATTTTCATTAATGAATCCAACTTATTTGGTCTAAAATATATGATCTGCAAGTTGAGATTAATAATTAAAAAGGATTTAGGGAAAATATTTAGTGAAAACATGCTGGTTGGACTTAATATAGTTGTATACGACTATACATATAAGCCATTTATTTTCTTTTGGTTTGTTATTGTTGAATATTCTTAATTAATTTCCATCTGATTTGTATCTTGACTATTTTTTGATGTCGACTTCTCAATATTATTTCAAATTTCTAAATTATCTAGTTGATTTATTAGAAGATCCAATAGAGTGCCTGAAGTTTTTTTCCCTGAAAAATTGTTGAACTCTACCACCCTCGTAGAACCTGTTAACTTAACCGTACAAATTTCTTATGTAAAACGATTTTCTGAAAACTGTTGCTTTTTAGTAAACATATCTGAGCCGATTCAAATGACAGGTTGGCCCGAAAGATCATCAACGGTTTCAATCTAGTTATGCCACAATATTGAAAGCCCGAATGACCGCCCTGAAGAAGAGGGAGAGAAAGGATAAGAGGAAGGCAACAGATTCTTCTGATAAAAAACAGGTTCCAAAGAAACGATCTTCTGCTGCTAAAAAAATCTCTAACTAAACTACATTCATCTTCTCTACTCTTTGTTGACATCACACAATTAAACATTTTGAGGATGATATTTATTTATACAAACAAAATTGTTTATTTATGCATTTTAATTGTTTTGGCTGAGTCAGTTATAAGAGTGAAAAATGCAAATAAAATATTTTAACGAAAAATTAAGACATTGAAATCATGCCAAAATACGTTCAAACTACTTCTAGAATAAATCGAGTCGAGGTTATTAGTTAATAAAGTTCACTTATGACAAGTCAGTAGTCAAGAATTCTTGGGTCATCGCCTTTTAATTAAGTTAAAAGTAGTACATCTAAGGTGTGAATTGGATTGTTAATTATTATATGTGCTAATATGATTGTCTTGGACCCAAATTTTAAGCACCGTCTTTTTAATTATTAAATTCTTGACTATATTTAATAGGATGTAACCTTTGTGATTCTGAAACTTTATGTATTTATTGTATACGAAGTATTTTAGAAATAAGATAATTGTATCACGTATCGTTCTTGTATGTATCGTATATTGAATCGTATTGAAAATCGTAAGATATATTATTAATATAAAGAAATTATATAAAATATATTTTCAACATATAGAAACATCGGCTCTATTTCAAAAAACTTATGCAAACAACCTAAGGTTGGTCTTATGTTGACATTGTCCATGAAGAAAACCTAACTAATAGTGACAATATGGATATTGATTCATATATAGGTTTTAGTCTCGCCGGTCTAACTTATCCCAACCCTAATTTCCTTTATTTATTATTATTCGGCTGTTTTGAATTTGAGATTAAGGGTGAGTTTGGCCCAGCGGTGGGAGCTCTTAAAAGCACTTATGGACCTTCATTGTGATTTTTGAAGTGTTTGGCCCCAATTATAGAAATTGCTTTTAGTCAATCGTGATTTTAATGGTGTTTGACCCCTAATATCATAATCACTTTTGGGATCTCCAGAAGCTAAAAATCAACTTATTTTAGAAGCTACTAAAGTGTTACTTTTGCAAAAGCTATTATACAAAAGCAATTATTTTATAATTGAATTTTATCATAATCAATTATTGCTAAAATCCATTTTACTAAAATTAATTCTCTTATAATTAATTTTCGAATTGCTAGGCCAAATTCACCCTAAGTCTAGTTAGAGTTTGTAATGAGTCTAGTAAATTATAAATAACACTCAATAGATAGGTGTGTTTGCCCTAGCGATTCGAAAATCAATATAGGAGAATTAATTTTACTAAAATGGATTTTGGCAATAACTGATTATGATAAAATTCAATTATAAAATAATTGCTTTTGAATAATGGCTTTTGCAAAAGTAAAACTCCAGTAGCTTCTAAAATAAGTTGATTTTTAGCTTCTGGAAATCCCAAAACTGATTATGATATTGGGGGTCAAACACCATTAAAATCACGATTGACTAAACACAATTTCTATAATTAGAGTCAAACACTTCAAAAATCACAATGGAGGTCTAAAAGTGTTTTTAAGAGTTATCACCACTAGGCCAAACTCACGCTAACTATAATATTATCACACTTTTCCAACTCGATCCAGTTTAACTCGATTTTGACTCAAGTTCTTCTCTTTCTATATTTACTAGTCATCCTCAGCACACATCCGTGCTTGCATAATTTTTTTTAAGCACAAAAAATAAGGATTCTTTTTTGGGAATTGATTCAACGAAAAAAGTAAAAAGTAAATTTTATTAATGAATGTAATGGGAGGAGCTGAGGAGTTAAAAAACTACATAATTAAATAACTTTAAATTTTAAGGGTAAAATAGAAAAATCATAAAATTAGTGTAGCATGACATGACTTCTTTTTTTATATAGTATAGATGCAATTTCAATTGGATAAAAATAATTGAAATACAAATAAATTATTTGGTGGAGAGATTTTTTTTTTTCTTTTCTTATAAATGTGGAAATAAACAAATTAATTAATCAAGTGCATATATTTTAAAATATTTAATCCACATGCATATAAATCTTAAAAAAGTTAAAATAGGAAAAATAAAATATTTGCTTATGTATACCGTAAATCAACCAAACAAGCTAATTTCTTATTGGCATTAGTTTTTAGTTAATGGACTTTGAGTTTATGGCATCCTACACAAATAAAAAACTGAGTCATACTATAATTAATTAATAATTACATTACACATACTAAAAAAGATTTTCAAAATCTTGGGCGTGAATAGATCCGCCCCTGGCGGTGACGCCCTAGTATATATATAGATGATTAACGCTATTGTAAATTAAATGGAGAAGACTGTCAAGCATATCTTAGAGGTCAGGATATAGCAAAAATATTACCTCGAGGACAAGGCCTTTAATGTGAGTGTGAGTGTGAGTGGATAGGGCCTATTTGTTTGGCTTTTCCCAAAAAAAAATTGTGTTTGAAAAATACCAAACAAATATGTTTTCTATTTTCTGAAATAAATTTTTTATATCTCAATTTTCTCAAATTTCAAATGTTTTCTATTTGGACCATGACCTCTTTAAAGAGCCTATCTTTTAGTTTATGTTCTCTAACCGGCTCCTTACAAGGTATGTATCTTCTCCTATGAATTCAAATTTTATTCTAGATGGTTACAATGCAGAAATAAATTAAAGCTTATTATTTGTGTCCATATACTTCTTATATTGTTTGTCCTCGTTAACTTACTTGACAGACAACAAGGCACTATTATTATATTCTTGAATTTTTTTTTTTTTTTTGAGAAAACCCAATGATAAATAGAATCACGAGTATTCAGATACAATGATATTCGACAGCAGATCAGGAAGATCAGATGTGAAACTAAAAGAATTAACCGCTAACTTAGCTAAAGCATGCGCTACTTTATTAAAGTATCTAGAAGTATGAATCGCATGAAAAGATTCAAAACTCTTATATTATATACAGGTTTGTGCAGACTAAGGAACCTTGTAGAGCTAGATCTCAGCTGGAATAGATTAAGTGGAGTTATTCCTTCTTGTCTTGGAAGCATGACATCTCTAAGAGTCCTCGATCTTTCTAATAACTATTTTGTTGCGAAAATTCCTCCGATGATATTTCAAAATCTCAAACTATTGGAGTATGTATCCCTTTCTGGCAACCAGTTGAAAGGTCCATTCTCATTTAGTTCATTGAGTGCCAACTCCAGACTTGAAGTCTTCATACTTCAATCAAGCAGCGACGATGCCTATAAATAAATTGAAGGTAGACATAGAAACTCCACCTAATTGGGCTGGCACACTGTAGACTCACTGGTACTATTCCCAATTTGCTTGAAAATCAATATGAGTTAATATATGTCAACCTCAATCACAATAACTCGGTGGAACAGGTCCCAACTTGGCTACTCGTAAATATGACAAATTTACAATCCCTAAGCCTCAAAACTTGCCAAGAACTTGATATATATATATATATATATATATATATATATATATATATTTATATTTATATATACTATGGTGAAGCACCACGTCGCGCCCAGTGTTGGTGTATTATTTCGTTGAATATAATAGCTCTATTATGTTCTAAAGTGTTCGGAAGTGCATTTCTTTGTTAAATTAATTCTACTGTATGTACATTTTGTTTTGTGTATTTGTTGTAAAGATTATTTATGGGATGTATTAATACTTTTATGTGATGCACTATTTTCATCGATTTCACATGCTTTTACTGGTTTTACGTGCACTTTTTCACTCATGTCATCCTTTTTTCACCAACTTCACAAGTTTTCATCAATTTAACCCAATTTTACATCGATTTCACATGTTTTCACCAATTTCATAGATCTTTTATCGGTTTCATCAATTTTCATTAATTGTCACCCTTTTTCATTGATTTTACCAGTTTTCCATAAGAAGAATTTCATAAAATATCAAAGTTATGTATGTCTCGATATTCTTTAGATTTTGTTTCTCTAACCAAAGAATAATTACGAACTGAACTTACGCATCATAAGCATTTTTTGTTCATTCATATATAACATGCAATTTTTTTTTTGTGTGTAGGAGATGATATTTAAGAGAATTTGAATATGTTTTTTGTTTTTTGTTTTCAGAGGAGTGTTTATAACTTATAATGTAATAAATCTTTAAATAATATAAATAATATTTTTTTAATTTAAAATATGATATTAAATTATAGTAATTTAGCATAAATTTTAGGAGTTATTTCTCATAATAATAGTCTTTACTTTGTTCTTATGGTTCATTTTTATGTGCTATTGAAATTATAAAAGTTGATGTAATAGATAAAAACTAAATTTTAGGAGTAATGTACGAGATAAATATAATAAGGAGAGAATTGTATTTTTTGTATTGAGCTTTAGGTCAATTCCCACTTTTGGTACACAACTTTATGTGTCCAACACATTTGGTACAACTCTTTAATAAATTGTGACACATTTGGTACAACCGTTAAAAATAGCCGTTAAATGGTGACGTGGCAGTTAAGTCTAATTGCAAAGTTGATGCCATTACTTATATTGACTGATAATTTTACCCCATAACATTTCATGTAACATCCCACAAATTTTGTGCCCTTTTTATTATTCTTTTTTAAAAATCTTTCTTTTAAAGTATAGATTTTCGAAGGTTTATAAATTTAGATTCTATTTTTTCTTTGTTTTAGTCAAAGAATATATATTTAAATATGATAAGATTCTTTTGAAATGGTGGAGTTATTTTCTATATCACTATTTATTTTGACACATTTTCTTTTTAAATTTAATGCTACTTTTAGCTAAAATATGCGAATAAATTTTTTGTATGAAATATTAAAATTGGAATTTATTTATAAAGGTGATAAAAACCTTCTAAAAGTATTGGGATCTTTTTGCAAAAAGGTTTGGACTAAATAGCACAAAATTTTAATTTTAGGGGCAAAAATATACTTTCCAAAACTTCAGGGGGAATTTGCCCCAAGTTGAAGATTTTCTGCAGGAGTAATTATTTTTCCCTCCTTGCACACTCCAAGAGCTGTAAAAACATGCCCTTGGGTAGATAAACTCATCCACCCAAGGTTGACATGCATTGGTGGAAAACTTAGAGTAATGATACTCCTATATTTTCATATTGCATGTATATGTGTATATACATTAAAAAAAATCTGATTTTATATTCCAATAATTACCCTCCTCAAACCCACATTATATTCTTTACAACTTAAAATTCTTAGATATAGTTAAGAAGAGAGGGGGAAAGAGACAACACTTTAGAAAGAAAATTTTCGGATATACACTATAGCCCCGGTATTTCGACCATTCCATCTTCTTCCACCGTTGGATCATCCTTAAATTTCGTGTGAAGGTTTTACACTCACGGGGCTACATATTGACCGTTAGGATCGTCGTTTTAATGCCCCAAAGTGAATCTACATTCGTTGGAAGTTTATGAAAAGTAAAGATTTTGAGGGCTTTTGTTATGAGCCGCCACCACTGCCATTGGAGCCGCCACCACCACCTTCGGAGGTCTGAAAATGAGGAGAGCTTCATCCCCTTCGTTGCTTTGGGTAAAGATCGGTCTATGCTTGTGTTCTTTAATTGATTTTATTTATTTTTGTTCTCTTTTAAGGTGTTCTTCATAGAAAAATGGAGAAAAACATACATGCATTATAAAGAGTAATAGATTTAAGTTATTATATTGTAAAATATATTTCATTTTCATAATTGGGTCGAGTTTATGGATTTTATTTCAGGACATAGAAATTTGTGTTCTTTTGCACAAAACATGAATATTGAAGAACTTTGTTTATCCATTGTAGTTTTGTGAAAAGTTGTTAAGTTTATATTCAATATTAGAATTGTAATGGATTTTGCTTGGGTTTAAATAAATGTTGATTAGATATTTAGATCTTGATTTCTTTTTGTAAGAAAGTTGATGTTTTTTTAATTTTTCAAAACTTTGGAGTATTTTCTTAAAGGTTTTAAAAGTTGAAGGGCTAGGGGCTGCGATTTTTATTGGGAGTAAAAATGGACTGAAAATCTGAGTTTTTTTATTTGATATTTGGTATAGGTTTACTTGAAAAGCAATTGTTTTAAAGTTTCCTTCGAGATTTTGCAAAAAGGGGAGTTTTTGAAACTTTTGGGTTATTTTTGTAAATCTGAAAATAAGAGGGCAAAGGTGCTGTTTTGTCTCTGTTTTTACATGGTTCTTTTATAAATTCTTGATTAATTGATTTAAAGTAGGTTTATTAATTTTTGTTTTAAGATTAAAAACTTACAAAAAAATTCCAAAGA
Source organism: Penstemon davidsonii (assembly GCA_034814905.1). NCBI lineage: Eukaryota > Viridiplantae > Streptophyta > Magnoliopsida > Lamiales > Plantaginaceae > Penstemon > Penstemon davidsonii. The sequence goes on along the minus strand of JAYDYQ010001087.1, from coordinate 9,917,517 downwards.
AAATTATGGTTAAAGAACTTTTTGTTTCTCTTTGTTAGTTTGGTGAAATGTTTGTGTTAATCTTAGTTTTATAGTGAAGGTTTGCTTACATATTTTTAAACATTCTTGTGATATTGTCTTGAATATTTTTTGTAAGAAAGTTAATGTTTTAATGTTTTAGAAACTTTTGGGGTATACTTTGAATGTTTTCAAAAGAAGATGGTGTTTAATTATTAACTTGTTAAATGTTCTGATTGAGTTCTTATTCAAAATAATCTAGTGAAGATTTTTGGTTTGAAGAACTTTTTGTGAAAAATATTTTTGGGGTACATTTCGAAAATATTAATTTTTCTAGGGGAGTTGTGTGCAATTTTAGGAAGTGCTCGGGGCAGCCACCGCTGATCCATTCAGCGGGCTTTCAGGCCCAGCCCGTGATGGTTCGGGCCCACTTCATTGCACTCTCTCCGTGTTTGCTCGTTTCAATCCAATTTCGCTTGGATTGTTGCGATTGTTAAATATTTTGGATTTTCTCAAATCTTAAAGTTTGAAAATGAATACACTTAAATGAATTTGATGTCGAAAGTTTTAAGTTCTTGTGTGCGAGGTTAATTTAGAAAATCCTTGTGATAGGATTTTCTTTAATTATATTTAAGTAAGATTATAAGATAATTTATTAGTCGTATACGTACTTGCTCAGGTTTCGGATACACTTCATTTGTGGAATTTTGGTCGTCGTTGAGTGTTGTGTGTTTGCTTGCGTGTTAGTCCAAATGTGCTATTAGGTTGAGTCAGAACTGTAACTTAGTACCTAAAAAACAAGCATGTGATGCATGATACTGGGAATAACTCGACTACTAGGACAAACAATCCATGTTATATTTAATATATATACCACATATGTTGCAAGAAGAGATACATGAATCTACTTAGCCTTATTTTAACTATCTAAACATGTTAGAATTGTTATGCTAAAGCCTACGTGTTCATAAATTCTTGATATTGTATATTGAATAGTTTTGATTATTGTTATTGAGTTATTCATCGATTCATGTTACTGAACTGTTACTGTCTTGTACTGTTTACTGTTACTGTTACTGTCTTGTCCTGTTTACTGTTACTACGTGGGCCCTTATAATTGGTGTGCGGAATTGTGGGTAACCTGGAAGGTTAGGGCCGGAGGGTTACCTCGATCCACCGTAGATCCGCTTCACGAGCCAAGTGTGAATGTCAAACTCCTGGCATTTGACGTCAATGCGCACTGTTATGTAAGGTCACACCTTACTTGGAGTGTTTGGTGGTGGTTTTCCTGACTGTGGATTGGAGGATAAGAGGAGGACGACATCAACAACTGTTGGTTACTTGTTTAACGTGCTTAAATTGGTATAGCATGTGTTCATTTACTGTAATGTTGTATATATGCTTATGTATACTATGTTGCATCCACGCATCACACGCACATGTGCACTACAGCCTCACTAAGTTGGACGATCAACTTATGCATTCCATGTTTCAATCTTTTCAGCTACAGGTGTTTGGGGAACCGATAGTTCAGGTTGCGGTTAGGTCATCACGGTTGCGGTCCCACTTTAGTTTCGGAGAGTAGTTGCACTTTTGTTTAAATTCTTATTTGATTTTAAGATCCTCCTTGAACTGATGTTTCCAAACTCCTATATGTCTAAGTCGATTTTTATAATATCTTGCTTAATATCTTGGTATTTTGGCTAATTTTGTAAAGTGATCATTGTTATCGAAGATGATTTTAAATTTTCTCAAATATTGATCTTAATCTTGTTTTGTCCCAATTGGGTCTCACAAGTTGTTTCACCACGTCATGTCATCCGTTAAAAATTTGTATTAAAGACTTCCGTTTTAAACTTAGGGATTTTAAGGTTTTGCTTGAATTGTTGTTTTAAATATTTGAACCATTAAAGTTGGTTTTATAATTTAATAAAGAAAACAAAATTTTAAAAATTACTTATTTATCTCTCACGGTTTATCTTGTTCAAATATTTTGGTAGGTTGTGATTAAATGATTCCGCTTTAAACCTCTACTATGAAAATTGATTTTACTTTTCCGTCAAAACTTAATAATTCAAACTGTTCTTATTTTGTGTTAAACCGCTTCCGTTTAAAACTTTGAATTATATATTTTACTTTAATAGTTTTGCGAAAAAAAAAAATCGGTATTTTAAAACTTTTCACAAGAGTAATAAATTTTTTTTGACTGTTACGGACCCGCGGAGTCGGGCCGTCACATTTCATGCTACCAAAAAAGCCCCACACCTCCAAATTTAGTGATGATTTTAGTCTACATTGTTGCCAAATTTCAAAATTTTCTCGAACAAGACCACGTGCAGACCAATTTGAAAATTTTACTTAATTTAATAACTAATTTGATTTATAAACAATATTAATAAATTAAATAATAATTTAACATAAATAAAAAAAATTAAGAAAATATATTCTTTTCAAATATAAAATTTATATAATAGTATTAATCTATTTAATATTTATTAAAATAATAAATTATATAATTAAAAATATTTAAATAATAAATAATAAATAATTATAATTAAAAAAAACTAAAACCCCTTAACAATCCCCCCCCCCCCCCCCCCCCCCCAAATTCCCAGACCGCCGGGGAGGGGGGAGGGGTTAAGGGGTTGGGATGGGGTGGTGGGTTGGATTTTAGTTTTTTTAAATTAAAATTATTTATTATTTTAATAAGTATTAAATAGATTAATACCATTATATAAATTTTATATTTGAAATGAATATGTTTTCTTAATTTTTTTAATATTTATGTTAAAGTATTATTTAATTTATTAATATTGTTTATAAATTAAATTAGTTAATTAAATAAAATAAGTAGAATTTTCAAATTGGTCTGCACGTAGTCTTGTTAGAGTCAATTTTGAAATTTCGCAACAATTTAGACTAAAATAGTCACTAAATTTGGAGATGTTGGGTTTTTTGGTAGCCTGATATATTATGGGGTAAAAATTATCAGTCAACATAAGTAATGACATCAACTTTGCAATTAGACTATATTCCGAATTTTATTTTTATCAATTTGATTGGAAAATTCATGTATAACTATATTCCGAAAATATTTCTTGACGACTTGAATAAGGGTATTTTTATCTTCAAAAAAAAAGAAAAAAACTTATATATATATATATATATATATGATTAACTCTATAGTAATTTAACTCGAGAAGAATGTCAATCATTAATGTGAGTGTGAGTGTGAGTGTGAGTGGCTATATACTTTCTCAGTTCTGCCTTAACTTGGCAGCTGTTCTTGTTTCATAAATAAAGCGTGACTGACGATGGGGGATCCATTCTAATCTAATATAATCTAATCCAATCCCATTCATCCATAAATAAAAGAAAGTCATTTAGTTTCGACAGTTAGAGTATTTGTTCATGGAAATTTAATACCAAATGGAACCGAGGCAAAATTTTACATAGAATAATAGGTACAATTTTTCCACCTCGACCTATTAATTGTTTACTCCAATTGAATTACTAAAACTTGACGGGGACATACAAGCAGGTCCAAGGGAGAAAAATCACTAAGCCATCATATCTGACCGAGTATTAATTGTTCTTTTTCCTTTTTTTTATAAAAGGTAGGACAAAAAGGTGGGATCAGATCCTATTTGAAATTTTGACTCCTTGGAAAAAAAATGTATGGAAGCCTAAAATATTCTAACACACAGCTGGCCTATATATACTACTACTCCATTTAGCTTGCCAATATTACTTCACGACTTGAATTATAACTAACTAATATAAATATATAGCTAGCTAGGCATGGAATCATCATATTTTTGGTTAGTGTTTGGGTCATTAGCACTTGTTCAGCTTCTCCAAACTTTTGGGTGCATCGAACAAGAGAGAATTGGGCTTTTGAAATTGAAAGAAATCTTCAAATCCCCAAAGTTTGATTCGGCCTATGAGTATTCCACATGGGATGAACATGAAACGGACTGCTGCAAGTGGACCCGTGTCAAGTGCGACCTCCTCACTAAGCGTGTTGTACAACTCGAACTCAGAATCTACAGTATGGAAAACAACGCCAAGAGGGGTTTCTGGTACCTGAATTCCTCTTTGCTTCTTCCTCTTCAAGAATTGCACAACTTTACCTTATATTCAGATTTCTGTAAAGGTAAATTTTGTCTCTCTAATCTCTTATAATATATATTCGATCATTCAGTTTCTCCTTGTTTTTAATTTTGATATAATTAAATATATGTATACAGGTTTCCATGGTGTACTGAACTTAAGCAAATTGAAAATGTTGAAATTGAGATCGGAGTTGCTCACCGATATTCCGTCCATTGGCAATGGCACATTAAACTCCTTGAAGTCTCTCAGCATTAGAGGGAATTTTTCAAATTTTCAAGGTAAATAAAAAATAATGGAGCACTAATTAATAATACATGTTCGTAATCGGATGAATCTACTTGATATATGATTCACGATTGGCTAAGTTTCACTCTGATTATGTGGCAGAATTGATGAAATTAAAATCTCTGGAGGTACTGGATATGAGTGGAAGTAATCTATATAGTGGTCAGATTCCGTCAGTTATTTGGAGAATGACCTCTTTAAAGAGCCTATCTTTTAGGGGATGTCATCTAACTGGCTCCTTACAAGGTAGGTATTTTCTCCCATGAATCCAAATTTTGTTCTAGATAGTTACAATAGAGAAACAAATTAAAGCTTATTGTTTGTGTCCATATACTTATTACTTATTATATTGTTTGTCGAGGGAATTGCAATTTTCATACCAAACTTTTACCTACTTTATATATTTGGTACCAAACCTTTGAAAAAGACACATTTAATACCAAAATTGAAGGATTTTTTTCACATTTGCTTGAGCTTTTTGGAATGTTTAAAATTATGTTCCAAAAATTTTACCATAGCATGCTTATGTGCCCTATATCATATTTGGAAATTATTGTGCCATGATTCCTTGTAGATTATGACATATGATTTAATTTTGATTAATATCCCAAAACTTTGTTAATTTTCTGCGGATTATTTATTGCGTTTCATGAACTGAAACTTATACCATTAGAAAGCTCTCGTCAAGAGCTTTCCAGCCATAAAAAGAACATAAAAGTTGGCCTTGTAAATTGACGGAGAAAGAAAATGTGCAAAAAGTCCTTCAATTTTGGTATTAAATGTGTATTTTTCAAAGGTTTGGTACCAAATGTATAAAGTAGGTAAAAGTTTGGTATGAAAAATGCAATTCCCTCATTGTATGTCCTCGTTAACTTACTTGACAGACAACAAGCCACTATTATTATATTCTTGAAACTCTTATATTATATACAGGTTTCTGCAGACTAAGGAACCTTGTAGAGCTAGATCTCAGCTGGAATAGATTAAGTGGAGTTATTCCTTCTTGTCTTGGCAGCCTGACATCTCTGAAACTCCTCGATCTTTCTCGTAACGATTTTGTTGGGAAAATTCCTCCGACGATATTTCAAAATCTCAAATTATTGGAGTTTGTATCCCTTTCTGGCAACCAGTTGGAAGGTCCATTCACATTTAGTTCATTGAGTGCCAACTCCAGACTTGAAGTCTTTTTACTTGAATTGAGCAGCAACTATGACTATGCTACTAATAGAAATAAAGTGAAGGTAGACACAGAAAATCCACCTAATTGGGTTCCTCTGTTTCAGCTGAAAGAGCTTGGTCTGGCACACTGTAGATTCAACGGAACTATTCCCAGTTTTCTTGAAAATCAGTATGAGTTAAATTTTGTCGACCTCAGTCACAATAACTTGGTGGGACAGTTCCCAAATTGGCTACTCGTAAATATGACAAATTTACAAGTCCTAAACCTCAGAAACAATTCCTTCTCCAGTCCTCCTTTATCACTCGATACAAAATTAAATTTAACTAATTTGGTGAAGTTTGACGTATCTGTGAATCAAATCCATGGAGAGCTTCCAAACTTCATCGGTATGCTTAGTGGTTTGCGGGTTCTTAACCTATCAATGAATTATCTTCAAGGTAATATTCCTGCTTCCATTGGGGATATGAAATTTTTGGAAATGTTAGACCTGTCCAATAACAACTTCTCTGGTGTAATACCACAACATTTGGCCATGGGATGCGTGTCATTAAGAGTTCTGAAGCTATCAAATAATGCCTTGCAAGGTCCCTTACTTCCTGAAAAATCAAACCTTACATCATTGCATTCCTTGTATTTGGATAACAATCAATTCTCCGGAGGGTTGTTTTCACAGGGATTTCTTAATATCACCAGACGCCGCATTTTTATTTTAAAAATAAATGACAATTTAATCACAGGTGAAATTCCTGATTGGCTAGGAGACCTTTCATATATGCATTCTCTTGTTCTTTCTAGAAATTCCTTCCATGGCCTTGTACCTGCCAGTTTTTGTAGATTGAAAAACCTAGCGTTTTTAGACTTGTCTTGGAACCATTTTCATGGTATGATCCCTTATTGCGTGAATCTATCATCTGTGAAATATATGCATCTGCAAGGGAATAAGTTTAGCGGAACGATACAACATGCTTTGTCTGGATTATCATCATCCCAGCTTATAACTCTTGACATCAGAGATAATGAGTTATCAGGAAAGATTAATCCTGATTGGATAAGCTCACTCTCAAGTCTTAGGATACTTTTACTCAAAGGAAACAATCTTCAAGGTCTCATTCCTTCTCAAATATGTCACCTAAAAAACCTTACTATACTAGACTTGTCTTCCAATAACTTTACAGGGCGTATACCTACTTGTTTGTATCAAATTCCTTTTGGGAGCGAAAGACTAGGTGATGATTATGATACATTTTTTACAAACACATATTATTTTGGATCACCAATTGGTCCTAGTTTTAGATATGGAAATGGAATCCAGGTTTATGACGAAATGTATATATCATTCACAGCAACAGATGTGGAAGAGGAAATAGAATTTATGTCAAAGAGTAGGTCCGAGTCATACAAAGGGGATATTTTGTATTATATGTCCGGCATTGATCTTTCACAGAACAAACTCACAGGCCCAATCCCTAATGAGCTCGGAAACATAACAGGGATTCACACTCTCAACTTATCTCACAATGATTTAACTGGCTTAATCCCAACATCACTTTCTACTGTTGGATGAAGATGAAGACTTTGAAGTAAAGGAAGGTTTTGATGATTTCCAAAGTCATCAGCTAAGTGGAAGCTTAGTACAAACCTTAGAAGATATTTGACTAAGGAAGAAGTTCATCAGACTAGTCAAATATGGTCCAGAAGACTACTGATCTGTTGCTGAAGAAGTAATCAGACTGGTGGACTATCAGCCGACTCAAATCAGATTAGTTCAAGTTTGGGATCAGCCGAGTATACATCAGACGAGTGACTTCGATCAGCAGAGTGGAAGTGGATCAGAAGTTATTACAACGGTAATAAATGCACTTGAAGTAATAAATGCTGAAGAGGAAGGGTATTTATGACAAATGATTGAAGAGAAACCTCGTATCAGCTTGGTGCATTTAATGCGCATTTAATGCGAAGCGACAGAAAGTACAGCAGAGTGTACAGTGTTCAGTCGCAACAGCCGTTCTGCAGAAAAGGACCAGTACTCGAGGATTTGACAACTGGCGATCTCTCAACGGGCAGATTTTCAAATCCTTAGTATAAATAGCTTAGTTCATGAGTTGAAGAAGAAGAAAAACACAGAGACAACACACTTTGAGAGCAAAAATCTGAAGCAAAATTCTTCTAAGTCTCAAACTCAAGAACAGAGCACTCATCAGCCGAGTCATTTGTTGACAAAGCTAAATAGAGAGAAAATAGAAAATACTTGTAAAATCTGAGTGATTTTGTTAGGGTTGTGTTGTGAGAAGTAGATATCAATCTTAGTGAGCGATATTACTTCAGAGGATAGGAGTTTCTTTGTGATTCCCTATTGTGAACTTACGGCCATTTCATTTGTTGTTTGGCGTAAGCATTGTATACTGTAATCTGTGTGATTTAGTATAACCCAAGATCTAAGTGACTTGGAAGAGTGGACTAAAGGATTTACATCCATATAACCACTATAAAAATCCTTTGTGTTTTTAACTTGCATTATTTTCTGCATATTTGAAAGAACAGTTTTAAAACACTTAAAAGGTTAACTGCTGAAAAGTTTTAAAAGGAGTTTGTTAAAAACTGGGGATAAAACTATTTCAAGGATAAAGAAAACTACTTGTGAAAAACACTTGATAAATCCGCTGCAAGTTAGTTTATTTTAAACTCTGATTTGATAAAATCAGCTGAGTGAAATCAGAAGAGTGGTCAACTCTGCTGTTCAAAGCTTTGTGCTAGATCAGCTTAGTCTGCTTACTGTTCTCGATCAGCTTAGTCTGCTGAACAGAAAAGTTAGAAGTTTTAAAAGGTAGATTTTTGAAGAGGTCTATTCACCCCCCCCCCCTCTAGACCTCATCTGACCACTTGGGACCAACAAGTGGTATCAGAGCAGGTGCTTCATCTGAATCATTTGCCTGATCAACGAGCTTGATCCTTAAGTGTTTTTCAAAGGTTTGCAAAGGTTTTCAAAAGAGCATCTTTTTGAAAAACAAAACTTTTTGAAAAATGGATTGCATTAGCCTTGTTCCCCACATAGGCGGTATGAGCTTTGAGGACTGGAAGATACGCATGGAAATTTTCCTTGCTGCTTACAATGACAATATGTACAGATGCATAACCAAAGGTCCGATAAGAGTCACAAAAACCATCAAAGTCAATGATCAAGAAGTGATCGTGGACAAAGATGAAGAAGAAATGTCACCTGATGAAATCAAGTTGAAAAATCTTGATAAAGTTGGAATCTTCATCATGACTAAAGCCCTGGACAATGAAAGGTTTGACTATGTCAAACACTGTAAAACATCAAAAGAGATGTGGGACAAAGTCAGGGATATGAGTGAAGGAAATGAAGCCATCAAGGAACACAATCTAAGTGTTGCCATGGAGAAGTTTGAGAACTTCAAAATGAAGCCTGGAGAAACCATTGACCAGATGAGTTCAAGGTTTACCAAAGTGCTGAACAACGTGTTAAAGCTGGGTAAGACATTCACAGACAAAGAGATCACTCTCAAAGTCCTGAAGGCGCTACCACCCAAGTTCAACATGAAGATCACAGCTATGGAAGAATCTAGGGATCTGGGGAAGATCTCTCTGACGGAGCTGTTTTCTGTACTCAAGGCGTACGAGTATAAAATGCCAAGGATGGGAATAGAAGAGACCTCAACTTCTGGCCCCACTGCTGCACTGGTCGCTGCAGAAAGAACAAGAAGATCGTCTGGAAAAAGCAGAGGAGAGGACTCATCTGATGAGGCCCCAGTACTGAGCAAAAAGGAATATACTGCTGACGATGTTGCGTTGTTATTGAACGGGTTCAAAAAGTTCTACAAGAGAAAAATGAAGAACAAATATAACAATGCTTCTACTTCTAAACCTACCTCTAATTCTCATGATATTAAGGATGATTATAAATCCAAAATGATGTGCTATAATTGCAGGAAATTGGGACACTTCATCAAGGACTGCCCATATCCTAAAGCGGAGAAGTATACAGAGGAGGAAAAGAAACAAAGAAAAGAACGAAGAGAGAAGAGATACCAAAAGAGCAAGGTGCTGTTGGCTGAAGCTGAAAAGATGGCAGCCATCTACTCATCAAACACAGAATCTGGCACTTCAAGTGATGACTCTGTTTTTGACGAAACACCTGCACTCCTGTGTCTCATGGCAAAGGAATCTGATGATTCTGACAATGAGGTAATACTCTCTGAAAGTGAGCTTGAACTGTTTAGCTCATTTGAGCAAATGATGAACAACAAAGTAGATGTTGTAAATGAGCTTGCTAAGCTTAAGGACGAGATGATCATGCTGAAAAAGCAAAATACTAAACTGAAATCGAAGGTAGAAAGACCTGAAGAATCAGCTATGTATAAAAATCTTTCGCATGAATGTGAATCTCTGAGAGCTGAATGTGAAATGTACAAAGGACAGATCAAAGAACTTGAAGCTAGAATATCTTTGCATAATAAGTCATCTGTTCCTACGTCGTCTGTTGCATCAATTGATAAATCAACTAAACAGAGTACACCTGTAGTGAAAGAAAGTTTAGAACTGAATAGAGCTGAAAAATTTGTATCTGCTGATAATAGTAATATTATCTTGTATGTTCAGACCACTAAATCTACTTCACTTGAGGTTGAGAAAAAGGAGATCCAGACTCCTAAGGCTAAGAAGGGTAAAAAGCCTGAAACTGAAAAACAGACTGGTAAAACCAAACAGCAGAGTAGTCCCAAGAAGTCTGCTGATAAGAGTAAAACCAATCAGACTAGTAAAGCTAAGTCGTCTGTTAAAGAGCAAGTAAAGAGCAGACCTAAGAAGCAAAGAAATTATAACAAAAATGCTTACTATGGAAATGAGTCTTATTATGTGCAACCTGCTTATCCACCATATTATGCTGCACCTCATTATCCACCTCACTATGCTGCATATCCTGCTCATCAACCAATGCATGCCTACCCTGCCTATCATGCATCATATCCTGCTTATGAGCCTTATCATCATCATAATGATCATCAATATAATATGCCTGCTGTCTATGATGAAAATGAAGTTGCTCATGCTCCTGCTAAAATTGCAAAGCCTAAGAAGCCTAAGACTTCAACATCTTGGGTTGTCAAAGGTGATACTAATCCACCAGGACCCTCTCAATAAAGGGTACCTAAAACAATTTTATTTTGTTTTGTAGGTTAGGATTAGGAGTAGGAGTAAAGTAGTGAAGAAATGGTACTTGGACAGTGGATGTTCAAGGCACATGTGTGGAGACATACATGAACTGGCAGATGCTGTTGCTGTGAATGGTCCAAGAGTTACTTTTGGAGACAGCAAAGAAGGCAAGGTTGTAGCTGTTGGAAAGCTTATCAAAGGAAACATAGAGATATCTGACGTCTCTTATGTTAATGGCCTGAAATACAATCTGCTGAGCATAAGTCAATTTTGTGACAAGGGATTTTCCGTGGTGTTTTCATCAGATAAGTGCTATGTTGAACAAGTAGGAACAAAGAAGGTCATTCTATCTGGAAGAAGACAGGGAAATATCTATGTAGTCGACTGGAATTCTGTGGACAAGAATTCAAATGTTTGCTTAGTGGCTTCTACACCAAGTGAAATCAGTTGGCTTTGGCACAAAAGAATGAATCATTTGAATTTCAAGACCATAAACAGATTGATAAAGAGTGATCTGGTAGAAGGAATTCCAAAGACAGTCATGAGCAAAGACAAGCTTTGTGACGCATGTCAGAAGGGTAAACAAGTGAAATCATCCTTCAAAAGCAAGAAGCACCAATCTTCAATCAGAATTTTGGAGCTGCTGCATATGGATTTGTTTGGCCCTATTGATCCAATCAGCAATGGTGGAAAGAAGTACTGCCTAGCTGTTGTGGATGATTTTTCAAGATTTACTTGGGTGATTTTCATGAAGAAGAAAAGTGAAACCAAGGAACATCTTACTAATCTGATGGAACTGATCCAGAATGAGAAGAGTCAAAGAATATTGAAGATCAGATCAGATAGAGGGACTGAGTTTACAAACTCTACTGTTGAAGAGTACTGTAATTCCAGAGGAATCAGTCATGAGTACTCTGCTGCCAGAACCCCTCAACAAAATGGAGTTGCTGAAAGGAGAAACAGAACTCTAAAAGAAGCTACCAGGACAATGATAGCTGAAGCAAAGCTGCCCCAAAGATTCTGGGCAGAAGCTACAAATACAGCATGTTATACACAGAACAGGTGTATGATCAACAAAAGTCAAAACAAGACACCTTATGAGCTATGGAACAACAGAAAGCCTAATTTACATTATCTTAGGATTTTTGGTTGTAAATGTTATGTTTTGAACAATGGGAAAAATCACCTCACTGCATTTGCAGAAAAGGCTGATGAAGCTGTTTTTGTAGGTTACTCTACTGTTAGTAAAGCTTATAGAGTGTTTAACAAAAGAACTTTACTTGTAGAAGAATCTATTCATGTAGTATTTGATGAACCAAGTCAATCTTCTGAAAAGAATCAAAGTGCAAATCAAGAACTGTCTGCTGAATTTCAGAAATTGAATGTGGAAAGAAAAGAAGAATATGTACCCATCATACTACCCAATTTATCTCAAGCTGTTAACTCAAGTGCTGTTCAAAATCAGTCTGCTGATTGTCTAACAGAGGAGTTGCAAACAGCTAACAGACCAGAGACTGTTCAACAAACTACAACTGTTCAACAGACTACTACTGAGACTCCAACAGTGGTGTTGCAAGATCAATCCAGAGGACAACATTCAGATTTGCAACCTGATCTCAGATGGCTCAAAGATCACCCACCTGAGTTAGTGATTGGTGATCCTTTGGACAGAGTGAGAACTCGAAGGTCAACTGCAAATGAAACAATGTTTGTAAGTTTTCTTTCACAAATTGAGCCCAAAGTAATTGATGAAGCTCTTGGTGATTCTCACTGGATTGAAGCAATGCAAGAAGAGTTGAATCAATTTGAAAGGAATGAAGTCTGGTACTTAGTTCCCAGACCTACTCATCAAAGAGTAATTGGCACTAAGTGGGTTTTCAGAAATAAGATGAATGAAGATGGTATTGTTACCAGAAATAAAGCAAGACTAGTGGCCAAAGGTTACTGCCAAGAAGAAGGCATTGATTTTGACGAGACATTCGCACCAGTTGCAAGGCTTGAAGCAATCAGACTGTTTCTAGCTTATGCTGCTCACAAGAACTTCACAGTATATCAGATGGATGTGAAGTCTGCTTTTCTCAATGGAGAATTGCAAGAAGAAGTGTACGTTGAACAACCCCCCGGCTTGTAAGATTATAAACAGGGAGATAAGGTATATTGTCTGTAGAAAGCTCTTGATGGACTCAAACAGGCTCCAAGAGCATGGTATGATACTCTATCTGATTTTGTTTTAGTAAAAGGATTCGTAAAGGTAAAGTAGACAAGACCTTGTTCACTATTGAATGGGAAGAACATATATTGCTAGTTCAAATATATGTGGACGATATTATTTTTGGTTCAACCAACAAACAGATGTGTGAAAAATTCTCTAAGCTGATGCAGAACAAGTTTGAAATGAGCATGATGGGAGAATTAAATTACTTTCTTGGATTACAAGTTAAACAGCTACCTGATGGTATTTTCATTAATCAAGCAAAGTACACAAAAGATCTGTTTAAGAAATTTGGTATGGAAACTAGTTCATCTGTTAATGTTCCTATGTCCACTGGATTTCGTCTGGACAAGGATGAAGATGGCAAATCAGTTGACATTACCAAATACAGAGGCATAATTGGGTCACTGCTATACTTAACAGCTAGCAGACCTGATATTATGTATTCTGTTGGGGTTTGTGCGAGATTTCAATCAAATCCTAAGGAATCTCATCTCTTAGCTGCTCAAAGGATATTAAAGTATCTTAAGGGCACTCAAGAATTTGGATTGTGGTACCCAAGGGAATCAGGATTTGAACTTGTTGGATATTCAGATTCTGACCTCGCTGGCTGCAAGATTGATAGGAAGAGTACAACAGGTACGTGTCAATTTTTAGGCAGTCGTCTGATCTCATGGATGAGTAAGAAACAGACTTCAGTATCCATATCTACTGCTGAAGCAGAATACATTGCTGCTGGAGCATGTTGTGCACAAATACTCTGGTTGAAGCATCAACTAGAAGATTATAATCTGAAGATCAGTGGAATCCCTATCTACTGTGATAATACAAGTGCAATCTCACTTACTCAGAATACTACAAGTCATTCCAGGACTAAGCATATTGAGATCAAACATCACTTCATCAGAGACCATGTTGAAAAAGGAAATGTTATTATTGAATATGTTCAAACAGATAATCAGATCGCTGACATTTTCACCAAACCATTGAGTGATGCAAGATTTTCTACTCTAAGAGTGGAACTAGGCTTGTTAAAATTGGATTCATAAGCTGAGGGGGAACCTATCAGAAGACTGGTTTCAAACAGCTCACTAATCTGACTACAACAAGTGTGTTATACTTCAAGAAGACTGACTCTCAACAGACTAGTTGACTGATGAATTCTTGAATTCAGGGGGAACGTGTAAGACTAGCGGTACCCTTGTTTTAAAGATGAAATCTTCAATGACAGTTAGTTGAAGTTGCTTTAAGCAGAAGATTTGCTCTTAACTCTTGAAGATTTGAAGATTAATTATCTTGCTGGATTGACAAACAGCAAAGGAAGATCACTAGATATTGGCTTTCACTAGTGATATATTGTATCAGACAAGTCATAAATCAGATAAGTACTTTACTCATCTGTTTCTATTTATGTCAGCTTATATTTAAAGTGTTGCACTAAAAACGTTTCATAAAAAGCACGCTTTCATAAGTAACAGACAAGTGGCGTTTCGTTTTCCCGCCCGTCTGACATATTTAATGCTATTTTGAAATCCGCGTATCACGGTCACACGATCTGCTTTTACAATGACTAATCTAACGGTTACCACTTTTCACGGAAACCGACAAGAATTAACATCTATAAATCCAGATCTGATCAGCTGACTGAGCTTTTACGCACCCTAAAAATTTCAAAATCATTCAGAGCATTTTTGCATCCATTCAACTGCAAATCTACTCTCGTTTTTCTTCAATCTCTTTCAGGAAAATGGGTTCCAAGGTATCTGCAAAAGAAGCTGCTGCTGAAGGTATGTTCTTGAACTACCTGACCTACCATACGACTGGCACACCATTAATGAAGAAAATTCTGGAGAATTTAAGGCAGCCTCACTGGTAAACTTCATGGAGGCCCATGAAGATATGATCTTCAAAGACCAAGTAATGGAATTTTATGGTTCCAAGAAGGATGTCAATTTTGAGAAAGTGGAGATCACTGCCAAGATTGGGGACAAAGCTATCTGCGTAACCCCAAAACTGCTAAGTGAGAGATATGGACTCTCTCTTGAAGGTTCTACTGATATTGCAACTCTCTCTACTCCATTTGAAGCAGATTTCTGGAATCTGGCTTCAAAGAAGGATGAAATGCTAACTGGGAGCATAAAGAAAAATCAATTGAAAGACGAGTTTCAACGAATGGCAGACTTGGTTGCCAAAGTTTTGGAGAATTGCACATTCTCACTAGACAGCGTACCAATGAAGCGTCTGCACACAATGATTGCCATTTTCTATGGCTTGAAGGTGAACTGGGCAAACTACATTTGGTATATACTGGCTGATCACAAAGTGCGTGGTTACACTCTGCACCGAATATTCCTGAGTCATCTGCTAGTAAATTTGGGATGTGATGTTACAAATGGCAAGGATGTTCACAAGGCTAAAGAATTGAAGATTTATGAACCAGTGAAATCTGGAAGATCAAAGGAGCCTGCGGTTGTGACAGAGTTGAAGCAAAAGAAAAGAAAGGCTTCTGAGCCAGAAAAGCCTGCTGATAAAGGCAAGAAAAGCAAGTCGACTGTTCAAACGGCAAAGCCTGCTGTTGAAGCCAGAACAGTTGTCTCTAAAAGAAAGGATGCTGCTGATTTGATTGTTGATGAAACAGTCAAGGAAATCAACGAGATGTCTACTGGGACATCCTCTGACAAGACAATTTCAGCTGAGCTACCGGTTGAAAATGTGGCTAAAAGAACAAGAAGTGCTATGAAGGACACTGCCACTTCTACCGTTGCAAATCCACCTTTCACAAAAAGGACTGCCAGAAAGAAGCTGACACTTCTTGATGAAGATACTGAACTTTCTGAGTTAGCCAAAAGAAGTCCTCAATCTGCTGAGAGGCCTGTTGAATCGGTGAAGGGATCTACTGACCAAGTGAAACAGATTCCTACACCAACAGCTGAGGTTGCTAAACCTCAAGAGGATCCTGATGGGGTGGGGGGGGGGGGGGGTGGGGGGGGGGGGGGGTGGGGGGGGGGGGGGGTGGGGGGGGGGGGGGGTGGGGGGGGGGGGGGGTGGGGGGGGGGGGGGGTGGGGGGGGGGGGGGGTGGGGGGGGGGGGGGGTGGGGGGGGGGGGGGGTGGGGGGGGGGGGGGGTGGGGGGGGGGGGGGGTGGGGGGGGGGGGGGGTGGGGGGGGGGGGGGGTGGGGGGGGGGGGGGGTGGGGGGGGGGGGGGGTGGGGGGGGGGGGGGGTGGGGGGGGGGGGGGGTGGGGGGGGGGGGGGGTGGGGGGGGGGGGGGGTGGGGGGGGGGGGGGGTGGGGGGGGGGGGGGGTGGGGGGGGGGGGGGGTGGGGGGGGGGGGGGGTGGGGGGGGGGGGGGGTGGGGGGGGGGGGGGGTGGGGGGGGGGGGGGGTGGGGGGGGGGGGGGGTGGGGGGGGGGGGGGGGGGGGGGGGGGGGGGGGGGGGGGGGGGGGGGGGGGGGGGGGGGGGGGAAAAGAAATTTACTAAGCTTCAAGGATATCCGCCAAAATGGATATCATATTGAGACTACGAATGAGAATAATAATGAATACTTACAAATCATAGTTGTTATATCAGGAAAGAAAAGCGTTTTGGAAAAACTACCTGCCTTATCTTCGGGTTTGTACTATACAACTATTAGTACAATTGAAACACATGCTATAGTAAACCAGAAGTTTAATGATCCAAACACTTTTAATATTTGGCATGACCGGTTAGGCCATCCCGGATCAACAATGATGCGTAAAATTATAGAGAATTCATATGGTCATTCATTGAAGAACCAGAAGATTCTTCAATTCAAAGAATTCTCATGTGCTGCTTGTTCTCAAGGTAAATTAATAAAGAAACCGTCTCCAATGAAAATTGGGTTAGAATCTCCAGCATTTCTGGAACGAATTCAAGGTGATATATGTGGGCCCATTCATCCATCATGTGGACCATTCAAATATTTTATGGTTTTAATAGATGCATCTACAAGATGGTCACATGTGTGTTTATTATCAACTCGCAACCTGGCGTTTGCGAGATTACTTGCGCAAATAATTAAATTAAGAGCACAATTTCCAGATTATGCAATTAAGACAATTCGCCTTGATAATGCTGGTGAATTCACATCTCAGGCTTTCAATGATTATTGTATGTCTATTGGAATAACAATTGAAAGTCCTGTTGTCCATGTTCATACACAAAATGGACTAGCAGAATCATTCATTAAACGCCTCCAATTAATTGCTAGACCATTACTTATGAGAACAAAACTTCCGGTTTCAGCATGGGGATATGCTGTATTACATGCAGCAGCACTTGTGCGCATCAGACCAACAAGTTATCATAAATTCTCCCCATTACAATTGACTTTTGGCCAAGAGCCAAACATTTCCCATCTTAGGATTTTCGGATGTGCGGTATATGTGCCAATTGCTCCACCACAACGCACAAAGATGGGTCCTCAAAGGAGGTTGGGAATATATGTTGGTTATGAGTCCCCTTCTATAATTAAGTATCTTGAACAAATGACGGGAAATTTATTTACGGCGCGATTTGCCGATTGTCATTTTGATGAAACAATGTTCCCAACATTAGGGGGAGAGAATAAAGAGCTGGTAAAAGAAATAACATGGAATGCATCATTATTATCTTATCTAGATCCTCGAACAAATCAGTGTACACAAGAAGTTCAAAAGATAATTCATTTGCAAAATATTGCAAATCAACTACCAGATGCATTTACCGATATAAAAAGAGTTACTAAATCTTATATACCAGCTGAAAATGCTCCAGTTCAGATTGATGTTCCGGTAGGACAATCTGTTAGTGCAAATGAAAGCAAGCCACGGTTAAAACGTGGCAGACCAATCGGTTCCAAGGATAAAAATCCTCGTAAAAGAAAAGGAGCAAAGGATGAAGATGGTCATATTGTGGAGGCGAGCGCTCATGAAGAGTCGCATGACATAACTAATCATAACACCCCAGAAGCGGTGCAGGTACCTGAAAATGAAAATGAAGTGATCTCGATAAGTTATGTCACTACGAGAAAAAGATGGAACCGAAATAAAATAGTTGTCGACAACATTTTTGCATACAACATTGCTGTTGAAATTATAAATGAGAATGAGGATCTAGAACCTAAATCTGTCGAAGAATGTAGAAATAGAAATGATTGGCAAAAATGGAAAGACGCAATTCAAGCAGAATTAAATTCACTTTCAAAACGTGAAGTTTTCGGACCAATAGTCCAAACACCCAAAGGTGTAAAGCCCGTTGGGTATAAATGGGTATTCGTGCGAAAAAGAAACGAGAAAAATGAAGTCGTTAGATATAAAGCACGACTAGTGGCACAAGGGTTTTCGCAGAGACCCGGTATTGATTATGAGGAGACATATTCTCCTGTGGTGGATGCAATCACTTTTAGATACCTTATTAGTTTGGCAGTACGTGAAAAGCTATATTTGCGTCTAATGGATGTTGTTACAGCCTATTTATATGGCTCGCTCGATACTGAAATTTATATGAAAGTCCCTGAAGGACTTAAAATTCCAGATGCATTTGTGAAATCCCGGGAAAATTATTCAATACGCTTGCGTAAATCATTGTATGGATTAAAACAATCTGGGCGTATGTGGTACAATCGATTGAGTGGATACTTGTCAAAAGAAGGTTATAAAAGTGATCCAGTTTGCCCATGTGTTTTTATAAGGAAATCCGGATCGGAGTTTGTTATAATTGCTGTATATGTTGATGATTTAAATATTATTGGAACTCCTGAAGAGCTTCAAAAAGCAGTTGATTATTTAAAGAAAGAATTTGAAATGAAAGATCTTGGAAAAACAAAATTTTGTCTCGGCCTGCAGATCGAGCATCTATCAAACAGAATTCTTCTTCACCAATCAACTTATATACAAAAGATCTTGAAACGATTCTATATGGATAAGGCACATCCCTTAAGTACTCCAATGGTTGTAAGATCTCTGGATGTAAAAAAGGACCCTTTCCGTCCTCGTGAGAGTAATGAAGAACTCCTTGGTCCTGAAGTACCATATCTCAGTGCTATTGGAGCATTGATGTATCTTGCTAATAGTACACGTCCTGATATATCTTTTGCTGTAAGTTTATTAGCAAGATTTAGTTCTTCTCCGACACGTCGACATTGGAATGGAATTAAACATATATTTCGATATCTCCGAGGAACAATTGATATGGGGTTACTTTATCAAAATGATGCAAAATCATACTTAGTTGGCTATGCGGATGCAGGTTACTTATCTGATCCACATAAAGCTCGCTCTCAAACAGGCTATGTGTTTACAAGCGATGGAACTGCTATATCATGGCGTTCTACTAAACAAACTTTAGTTGCCACTTCATCAAATCATGCAGAAATAATCGCAATGCATGAGGCAAGTCGAGAGAGTGTTTGGTTAAGATCAATAACCCATCATATCCAACGGATGTGTGGTATATCATTTGACAAAAATACCCCAATAATTCTGTATGAAGATAATGCAGCTTGCATAGCTCAACTCAAAGAAGGGTACATCAAAGGTGATAGAACGAAACATATTTCACCAAAAATTTTCTTCACTCATGAACTTCAGAAGAATGGTGACATAGATGTTCAACAAATTCGTTCAAGTGAAAATTTGGCAGATTTATTAACTAAGGCATTGCCGACTGCCAGATTTGAGAAGTTGATAAGTGGAATTGGGATGTGTCGACTTAAAGATGTTAAGTGATTTTGTCATCAGGGGGAGTAAAGACATATTGCACTCTTTTTTCCTTCACTAGGTTTTTATCCCAATGGGTTTTTCCTAGTAAGGTTTTTAATGAGGCAATAAACAATGAACATCCAAGGGGGGGTGTTATAAATATTAAGGTTAGTGGATGTCATTGAAAGGTCACATTGAAGTCATTAAATTCTAGATATAATTCACATTGAAATTGTAACTTATGACTTTTGGGTATCCCAATTAGTCCTATAAATAGTGATACTTTGTAATGTATTTTGAGATAGAATATGAATAAAATTTTCTCCCCTTACTTTATTCTCTTTAGTTTAATCTTTACTTGTTTATCTTTTAGCTTATTTTGTAACAAAATAAATCTTTTTATGGGTACTGGAATCTTATCAAGAGTCAATTGTAGCAAACTTGTATTGCATATTTTTGCAATTTAGTAAATTCTTGAATTTGAGTAGAATTTAAATTCAAAAATAAATTTCCAAATTCTAGAGGAATTCGAATCCTAAGCCTATCATTCTGACTGATGGGCTTGCCAAATCCACAACACATTGTATTAATTATGCTAGTTAATATTGGGCTCAGCTAGTTAATCACGTGCACTCCAATACGAATTCATTATCTTTTAGCCATTTAGGGTATATTTTCTTGATCGTCCAATTATATTTAGATTGAATATTTTAAAATTCTAAATTCTATGGATTTGAATCCAGTTTTGACATTCGAAAAAGATAATTAGTAATTGTTTCTTCATGTGACGTTATTCCATTATAATGCCTTATTAATGCTAATATTTCTTTGTCAAAAGTAAAAGAGTTAACTAAGAAAATAATTTTGTTTCTCCTAAAAAAAACTAAGAAAATAATTCTATGATTATACTTTTTGGTATCTGAATAATTCTCGGATCATTTTCAAAAAAAATTAATAACTTATTACTATTCTTATTGGCATCGTTTTTGGATCTAGATCCGAATTCAGATTATTAGACCTTTTATTACATGTGGATCCATTTAACCTGTTGTAGAAGAAGTTTTGAGTCTTTTGACTTTTGAGAAAGAACCCGAACCGACTTGACACAACCGGGGCGAGTTGAATTAAAACCCGAATTGTGTTCAATTACACGGTAAAAACCCTAAGAAGAATTGTCGTAGTAAATCCAGTAAATAAAATCCTGCAAAGACGCAATTTTTAGCTCTCTTTTATGTTGTTCGTCGGAACTTTTAATCTTTCCATACGCGCAGAGATGGTAATCTCTCAGCTCTCTGTGAATGTGGATTATGTATCTATCTGTATTATAGTTTTTTGGTGTATTCATGATAAATGAAAATCGATCGTCTTTTCGTCTTCTGAAAAGAGATCAGGCAGCATGTCGATGTTTGTAAGGAGATTTAATTTTATTTTTGTTAAAATTTAATCTTGATTTTTTTTTTTTGGAGTTTGTTTTATATTCAGTTGTGGAATAAATAAAGCACAGCATGCATCATCTATGATTAGTAAATTCTATATTTGTTAAATTAAATATTGATATGTTTCATTTTGGGATTGTTTTATATACATTCTGTAATAAATTGAATTCTATGTGTATCCTAGTATTCTGCATTGCACAAAACAGTGTCGCAGTCTAAGTGATTGCACAATATTGTGTTGCTAATTTCAGGTAAATGTAGACCCCTTTTTGTAGTTTGTTAGAATCAACAGATTTCTTGATGAGGGTATAAAGGTTTTGGGCAAAATATGGTCCAGTAATACTAGGATTTCTTAAGGATTTCATTACCTTTGACTTGTGAATTGGTTGGAGGTTAGAATAAATGTCGCGGATGGAAGGAGAGGGGGGGGGGGAGTATTGTTGTGTGGGAGGGGGCATGAGCACACGGTTGAGTTGCATCTGACTGTGATTGTGCTACAAAAAGAAATTATTTGTACACTGTACATCTTCATCCAATTATGGCACGTATGTGTACATCAATATTCTGTTTCGTATAAATGATTACCAGAGTTGCTAAGAATTTAGAACTATTGCACATTGCTTGTATATGCAGTGTTCTTTTCTTTTTCTGGAGATTCTGTATTGGACATTTATTGAGCTCTAACTTGTTTTATATAGGTACGTTTACAGCCTGATCCTTTCCTGAACGAGCTAACTAGCATGTTTGAGAGGACCACGGAGAAGGGGTCTGTGTGGGTGACTTTGAAACACTGTATGTTATATTCTGTTAATTCTATCCCTTTTGATCTACTCCTAATGCAAAATTATCATAGCACTTGCTATTTCATTAGATATTCATAGAACATATACTTGCTCTTTATCCAGCTTCTGACAAGTCTAAGGTGCAACGGAATAAGATGAAGACAGCTGGGGAAAAGGTTGAGTTTAGATGTCTGATCCGAGCAACGGATGGAAAGAAGACTATTTCCACACTGGTATGAGTTGTATTCATTTTCACCTTCTTCATGTCTTTATAATTGCAACTCATCATCAAAACTCTGAAAGAAGTTTGACTTGTAATTTAGACATTGGTAGGCTATTATCAATGGTATTACATAGGCTTCTAGCTTAGTTTGCAAATTAGTAGTTTATCAAATACCAAATACTAAGGTCCTATAATTGAAATGTTAAATCTGATTGCTAGCTTTAATTTGCATTACTAGTTTGCAAGGTTACCAGGGCTACTACTACTACTCAATCATCTCTGCGTGATTTTCTTTGTATAATTTTTGTTGTTGAACTGGATGTTATAACCGAGGAACTATAGCAATTCAATTAATTATATGTTGCCTTTAGCTCAACTACTGTGTCAGTTGTGATCTGCCGATTCTAATTATTTAGGAAGTAACACATTTTACATTATATGATACAGGTTGTCTGGTATACTTAGAATCTGGTCCTTATCTGTTTCTGATGATTTCTATTCCCTTATAGAATAGGCTTTTTGCATGTATTTCTGTAAGTCAAATGTCTTACTCATCTAGGATCATCAACTTCTGTTTTGGTATAATTGAGAGCTTCTATCTTTTTTATGTTCATTGAAGATGTTCTGTGGGGATGCAAAAATTTCTCCTCTTTTTCATTAAAGTTATTTCTTGTAGTCTCAAGCAATGTGCCTTTAACTTGTACCTTCGTTTTATCTGATTGGTGATTGCTGCATCCCTGCTTCTTTTGTTATACAGCAGCAGTACATATATTCTAGTTTCTCCACAAAATTTGCTTATATTTTCGGGTTTCATCTGCAAGATTTGTCTGATGGTAGAAATTTTTGTTAATTTGGCAGTCTTGGTACTTTATGAGCTACGTCATTCCCGTTCCTTTTGAATCTTACAGAAATAATTCTAGCACTAGAATAAAGTGCACGTGCTCTTAATTTGAAAGGCCTGTGCTTTCTGCGCTTCGTGCTATAGTGTGAGCTAAAGCCCGCTTTTAACAACTAATGGGAATTTTTAGTTGTAGAAATGTTTTCTGTAATAAAGATTCAAGTGTCTTATTTCAGAGTCTTTTTATGATTACGTTTCAAAGAGCGTGTAAACATTAGGTAACTCTCAAATAAGATTATCAATAGAAGAATACAATCCTTGCAACTTTTTGGTAATTGTATTGGAGAGATTCCATTAATCTTCATCTCAAAGAGATTATTCGAAGGGCTTAGAGAGATTCTAAGGTTTAGGGGGGCATACTAGTAAACTGTAACTGATGATATTCAACACGGTTTCTAATGCATATTCTGCATATCCTGAATTTGCTGCATTTTCATTAATCAATCCAACTTATGTGGTCTAAAATATATGATCTGCAAGTTGAGATTAATAATCAATTATCTCAGCGATAATATTAAAAAGGATTTAGGGAAAATATTTAGTGAAAACATGCTGGTTGGACTTAATATAGTTGTATACGACTATACGTATAAGCCATTTCTTTTCTTTTGGTTTGTTATTGTTGAATATTCTTAATTAATTTCCATCTGATTTGTATCTTGACTATTTTTTGATGTCGACTTCTCAATATTATTTCAAATTTCTAAATTATCTAGTTGATTTATTAGAAGATCCAATAGAGTGCCTGAAGTTTTTTTTCCCTGAAAAATTGTTGAACTCTACCACCCTCGTAGAACCTGTTAACTTAACCGTACAAATTTCTTATGTAAAACGATTTTCTGAAAACTGTTGCTTTTTACTAAACATATCTGAGCCGATTCAAATGACAGGTTGGCCCGAAAGATCATCAACGGTTTCAATCTAGTTATGCCACAATATTGAAAGCCCGAATGACCGCCCTGAGGAAGAGAGAGAGAAAGGATAAGAGAAAGGCAACAGATTCTTCCAATAAAAAACAGGTTCCAAAGAAACGATCTTCTGCTGCTAAAAAAATCTCTAACTAAACTACATTCATCTTCTATATTCTTTGTTGACATCACACAATTAAACATTTTGAGGATGATATTTAGTTATACAAACAAAATTGTTTATTTATGCATTTAAATTGTTTTGGCTGAGTCAGTTATAAGAGTGAAAATGCAAATAAAATATTTTAACTAAAAATTAAGACATTGAAATCATGCCAAAATACGTTCAAACTACTTCTAGAATAAATCGAGTCGAGGTTATTAGTTAATAAGTTCACTTATGACAAGTCAGTAGTCAAGAATTATTGGGTCATTGCCTTTTAATTAAGTTAAAAGTAGTACATCTAAGGTGTGAATTGGATTGTTAATTATATGTGCTAATATGATTGACTTGGACCCAAATTTTAAGCACCGTCTTTTTAATTATTAAATTCTTGACTATATTTTAGAAATAAGATAATTGTATCACGTATCGTTCTTGATACATCGTATATTGAATCGTATTGAAAATCGTAAGATATATAATTAATATAAAGAAATTATATAAAATATATTTTCAACATATAGAAACATCGGCTCTATTTTCAAAAAACTTATGCAAAAAACCTAAGGTTGGTCTTATGTTGACATTGTCCATGAAGAAAACCTAACTAATAGTGACAATATGGATATTGATTCATATATATATAGGTTAGTCTCGCCGGTCTAACTTATCCCAACCCTAATTTCCTTTGTTTATTATTATTCGGCTGTTTTGAATTTGAGATTAAGTCTAGTTAGAGTTTGTAATGAGTCAAGTAAATTATAAATAACACTCAACAGAACTATAATATTATCACACTTTCCCAACTCGATCCAGTTTAACTCGATTTTGACACAAGTTCTTCTCTTTCTATATTTACTAGTCATCCTCAGCACATATTCGTACTTGCATAATTTTTTTTAAACACAAAAAATAAGAATTCTTTTTTAGCAATTGATTCAAAGAAAAAAGTAGAAAGTAAATTTTACTAATGAATGTAATGAGAGAAGTGGAGGAATTAAAAAACTACATAATTAAATAACTTTAAATTTTAAGGGTAAAATAGAAAACCATAAATTAGTGTAGCTTGACATGACTTTTTTTTTATATAATATAGATATAGATGTAAATTTTAGCCCATTAACTTTTGCTAGTGTGCACTTTTGATACAGTTTTTTCTTTTATAAGCAATTTTGGTCCTTCAATTTTTTTTTTGTTTGTTTTAGGATATTTGACTGCAATTTTGGTCCTTTTAATTTTTTAGTAGTTGCAATTTTAGAATATTTGATGACAATTTAGGTTTGTTGCTCCCGAAATTCAAAAAGTTAAAGGACTAAAATTGGTTATGTCATAGAATTGCAAATACTTAGAAGTTCAAGGACAAAAAATGCAGCTAAATGTCCTTGAATTGCAAGCAATGAAAAATAGAAGGACCAAAATTGCTTACCTGATATAAAGTTTGATCACAAGATATGATTTAAATGAATTCACATTTTCAGACAATTCAAGAAACGCGTACCTATTTGTTTATATTTATTATTTATTATTATGATTGTGGTGCATGCTTATTAATATCTAATAGAACAAAATTAATATTATCAACAAATTAAACATCTTTTTAAAACCACAACGGATAGGTTATTGGACTTAGCATTCTAGATCTCTAAGGAAGCCCTTTTCTTTATATTCATTACTTCACAAAATCTAGATCAATATTAATTAAAATCGTGAAAGCCAGCCAGCACGTCTCTGGTCCATAAACTCAGCACGAAATCTCGCAGTATCCTCAAATCAAATAATCAGCACGAAATCTCGCAGTATCCTCAAATCAAATAATTTCATAAATTCTTCCACGTATGTTTATTTACAAGGTTAATTTAATATGGTGACTCACAATCAATAATACGAAATATAACTTATTTAATACTTCCTCCGTCCCAATTATTTTTGATCCTTGGTACAGTTGACCAGTCAACTTGACTAAATTTATAAAAATTATAATAAATAATTTAATTAATATATCTCACTAATAAGTTAATAATATCATGTGACACCATATTTTTATTTAAAAAGGTTTAATAATTCACAAATGTGAATAATTTAATATAGTAAGTCACTTAAAAGATTGAAAAGTTTGACCGGATACTATAGCAAAGGGAGCAAAATAAATGGGACGGAGGGAGTACAATTTATGATTAAATTTAGCTAAAAACGTTATGAATAATTAGATATTTCAAGTACTCAATGTGGTTGGTCCAAGTATTAGAATTCACCACATTGATTGGGCTAAGTCCACTTACATGGTTTGGGCCTAACTCAACCTCAAAAGCTAGCTTATAAGGTGAGGATTGCCAAATACCTTATAAAGTGGATTTAACTATGATTTTCAACCTATGTGGGACATTTAGTCTCAATACTCCCCCTTCACGTGTGGGCGGGTAGAATGTGTGGGTGAAACAAGCCCAATGACATATGAAAGCCCAACCTTGTGAATTTGCGACATGTGGGTGAAGACCCAACACACGAATAAAGACACTCCGGACCTTTGTTAACCGGAGGAATAATGAATCTCCAAGCCTTGAATAACTGGAGGAATAATGACAACCCAGGCCTTTGTTATCTGGGTGAAGTAGATATTGAAGCCCATCATGCGTACAAGGAGGAGCCCATCACGGAAGGAGGTGTCCCACTTTAACCCGGGGCTCTGATACCATATTAGAATTCACCACATTGATTAGGCTAAGTCCACTTATATGGTTTGGACCTAACTCAACCTCAAAAGCTAGCTTATAAGGTGATGATTGGTCAATGTCTTATAAAGTGGACTTAACTATGATTTTCAACCAATGTGGGACATTTAGTCTCAATACCAAGTAGTGGCAATTTGCAATCTTTTAGGAGCGAACCTTAAGTTTGAATCCCTATATGAGATATGACATATATTAAATGCGCTCTCTGGTGGGTTTTTTTAACTTTGAATCCCAAAATTATGGAAAAAATTGACACTTTGTACCCCGAAACATAGATTCAGCTCTTTGCATCCTCGAAATATGAAGAATTCAGCACTTTGCACCCTCTCTTATTTTCTGGCAAAGTTGACCACCGGAGTCAAAAAACCTAGGGGTAAATTAGGTAATTCATTTTTGTATCTTTGGCACTTTGCACCCTCGAAACACGAGAAATGGACACTTTGCACCCCCGAAACAAAATTAGCACTTAGCATCCTCGAATTAAGAACAACTCAGTAACTTGTACCCCCGAAACACAAAATTAACACTTAGCACCTCAAATTAAGAAAAAACTCGGTAACTAACACCTTCTCTTTTTTTTTCGGCAGAATTGACTATCGGGATAAAAAAAAATCTAGGGGCAAAATAAATAATCGACATCGTATATTACATGTGAACCCTCACAATTCCACCACCTCCATAATGGAACCAAAACAAGAATCTCAACGGTCAAAGTTTCCAAAGGATTGACCAATGATTAAACATTTTTTTTGTATATCATGTACGCGTATATATTGAAAGCATACTTTACACAACTGGAGACAATTCCATAATATTTTCAAAAGAAGAGTCAAAATGGAAAACTCTTACTATTATTCATCAACTATTAAGAAACTCTTCTTCTTCTACTTTTCCATCTTTTGTTTTTGCACGATTTCATTCACAAACGGGAGGTCCATTCCCAACGGTACTGACATTCCTCCGGTTCGAGCAGTTAATCTTGGGGGCTGGTTAGTTACAGAAGGATGGATGAAGCCATCTCTTTTCGAAAGCATCCCCAATAAAGATTTCTTGGTACGTCACTTTAATTAATTAATTAAGTAGATTTTAATTTTGTCTCTAATTATATCTTCAATAAATCTTATTACTTTTGTGGAATTGTGATTGGAGCCGAATAACGTTATATTTAAATTTCATCTTATTTTCTTAGGAAATTTCGACATTTACTTTGAATCAAGTTTTATATACTAATTAATTATTCGATCGATCTTGAACAAATTTAACCAAACATAGTACAAATCAATGGGTATTTATATATATTTATATTAATATTTTTTAGCTTATCAAACTGAAATTGAACCAATTTTATAATTATCAAAAAAATATTTCTTCAATATAATCAAGCTAGCTCTAAATGAGCTCTTATAACTCAAACCTCTATAAGATGATTTTTTTTTCAGCCTTACATGGAAGTATTCGATATATAATGCAGGTATTAATTACTTGGTTTAATTATAAAAAATAAAAATAAAATTACTTACGTTGTGGAGTCTTTTAAAACCATTTGTTATATTTTGGGGAAAATCCCATTTTGCTCCCTAATTTTTGAACATTTTCTCATTTTGCCCTCTAATCTTTGCGAGTTCTCACTTAACCCCCTCAACTATTAAAAATATTTCAGGTAGTCTCTAAGATGCAAAAATCAGAATCTAACATAACATTTCATCCAACTTTAATGACGTGGCTTTGAACTTCCACTTGCATTGTGGAGTATTTTAACACTATAGGTTATATTTTGACTTATAAAAGAGGGGACAATGTCTAATTGTAACAAATTATAACAAATTACCCATAATTGTTGAAACAAAATGTGCACATGATGAATTGAATATCAGAACGCAATAAGTATTTATGTTTTGAGTTAACTTTTGAGCTGATCAATTAGGTCAAAGTCATACGGACTTAGTCCAATTCATATGTATTTAATATTTAACAATAATGATTGAGACTGACTCACAACGTACAAATAATTTGATTTAATTTTTTAATTTGTTTATGTACTTTAGTTAGTGACACTTTATTTTTATTTTTGAAGGATGGGACTGGACTCCAATTGAAATCTGTCACAGTTGGAAAGTTCTTATGCGCTGAAACAGGCGGAGGAACAATCATAGTTGCAAACCGAACATCTGCTTCTGGATGGGAAACATTTAGGGTATAAATTAAATGTGAAAATTTAATTATTTTTTCATTGGATTAATTAAAAATGATTGGTACTTATATAATTAGTTTAATGCTGTTATGTAGCTATGGAGGATCAATGAGACTAATTTTAATTTTCGGGTTTTCGGCAACCAATTTGTGGGACTAGAAAATACTGGTGGAAATAGGATTAATATTGTTGCTGTTGCAAATGCACCTAGTGTGACAGAGACCTTCCAAATTTTAAGAAACCCGAATGATTCGAGTCGGGTTCGGATTAAAGCATCTAACGGATTTTTCCTCCAGGTTAGCATCAATTATTTCAAATAATTCCAGATTTATTTTCTTGATATTGATATATCCATGACATATATGAACTTTCATATGTCCATTCCATTTCATTTATGAAATATTTATTACATAGAACCTCCCTATATTATTAAATATTCAATACAAAACCCGTGTATATAAAATAGATCCTTTCACATCGACATATTTTAAGAAACTGTTTTTTATTTTTTAAAATATTTTATATGTTAATCTCTATAATTTCACGTGAACTATTTAAAAAATAGTTTTTTAAAATATGCAGATCTGAAACTACTTATTTTGTATAAGCGAAGGTTTTGTGCTGATTTTTTGATAATACAGAATGACTCTATTGAATAGACATGTTACATTTCCAATGTTCTATCCACATTCCACAATATTTAAAAATTGATTATAATATTGTGTTAGTGAAGTTGATTTGCACCCATGTGCTATTGATTCTTGAAAGCGATCAACTTAGTTGTCAAAGAAACTTTCAATAATTAATGTATAACTTAACGTAATCACTAGGATGAAATTGTGTAATTTTTTATTTAATCATGAATGACGACCTTAGTTTTTATTATTATTTATAAATAATGAATTGTTAATGTTAAAAGAAAAACACAGCACTAAGGTTATTCAATATTCGATTCTTTGGAATAAATACCAATATTTCAAAGTGCTTTAAATGGATAAGATACCAATATCTCAAAGTGCGTTGGGCACTTTTTGAACAAAATTCCATTTATATATATAGTGGTCCCGATTGAATCCGTATCTGTGTTTACTTTTTGAACAAAATTCCATTTATATATATAGTGGTCCCGATTGAATCCGTATCTGTGTTCATGGGCGGCTTACCTTTATATATATTAAGTGATTTTTATGTTTTTTAATCCATATTTTTTTTTATCCAAAGTCAAGTTAGTACATATAGACACATAGTGATAGGAGCCTACAACAATTGGCTTAGTGGACTTTGAAAATACAAAACAATTAATAAAAGCATATATTGTATATTTAATTTGTTTGAATTGTTAAGACGGATATATTACACATATTTCGTGATAGCTGGCTATCCTATAAATGTTACTCAATCGATCATGTCTATGTTAAGTTGTAATAATTATCATATGTGCGCATAATATTATACTAAAGGTCAAAATTAATACTAGTAATGTTTCAAACTACATACTTAGTCTGTTTTCTCTATTATTTCAAGAAAAAAGTAAAATTGGTCCTATAACATTTGGTCGTTGCCAAGTTTGTCCCATAAATTTTCGGATTGTCAATTTTATCCCATAATTTATAAAATTGAAGCAAATTTAGGATATTTTCGGCCTAATTGAGAGAGTGGGCTCCACTCCAAAACTTATGAAGGGAAAATGGCAAAACTAATCCCATAACTTATGACCGTGGCAAGTTTGCCCCATAAGTTCTCGGACTGACAATTTTACCCCATGAGTCGAACCAAATTTGAGACATTTTTGGTCCAACACTAGCTTCACTCTCAAACTTAAATTTTTTAATTGAAATGTTTTGACAGGGATTTAAAAAAAAAATTAACATTGGGTCTTGCGGGCAAAAGCAGATTTTGGCTTTAAGGAGAACTCCAATCCTGATTTTTGGACAAAAACTTAGTATATATTTTTTTCTTGCATGACAATTTTAACTTTTATAATTTTTTTGACTTTAATAAAACTTAATATTTAGGAGGGCTCCCGTTGAAACAAGATTCTACTTTTATAAAGTCGATTTTATTTGTATATCATTTTCTCCAAAATTGCGACTAGGAAGATCATAATTTTTTTTATTCCTCAATCGCAATTAGGATTTGGACAAAAAATATGATTTTTCAAAAATTTATGGGGTAAATTTGGCAGCGATCATAAATTATGAGACCAATTTTGCATTTTTTTCCCCCTAATTTTCTCTGATATTTGGCATGAATGATTAAGAAACAAATGAAACCAAATTAGATCGATTAATTTGTAGGTGAAGACAGAGGAAGTAGTTACTGCAGATTACCAAGAAATTAATGGTGGATGGGGAGATGATAATCCATCAGTTTTCATTTTGACAATAAATGGAAGATTGCAAGGAGAATATCAACTTACTAATGGTTATGGTCCTCTCATTGCTCCTCGTATAATGAAGGTATTTTAATTCATTTTTCTATCCTAATAAAAAATATATATATGTTTAAAATCAAATAAGTGTGACGTTTTAATTAATCTTTGATCATTTAGCCATGGTAACTATGCTTAGCTAAAAAGGTTGTTATTAAATACATATATATTATATACTTAAATTAAATACTTAATTTCTAGGAACATTGGAGCACATATATAGTAGAAGAAGACTTCAAATTCATAAAGAACAATGGGCTAAATGCTGTTAGAATTCCAGTTGGTTGGTGGATTGCAAGTGACCCTTCTCCCCCAAAACCTTATGTTGGGGGTTCCTTGCAAGCTCTAGACAATGCCTTCATTTGGGCCGAGTAAGTACCCGAACACGAGTCGAACTCTGAGTATATAGCTTGATATTTATACATATATTTCTTTGCTTATTGAGTCGTAAGGTAAATATTGTTTAAGCTAACTTCTATCAGACAAAATCTCGAGTCGAGTACTGAATAGTTTGTTTAATTTTCGAGATTACTTTATTGAATGCAGGAAGTATGGGATAAAAGTGATTATAGATCTACATGCAGCACCGGGTTCACAAAATGGTTGGGAGCATAGTTCCTCTAGAGATGGCTCACAAGAATGGGGACAAACCGATACCAACATTCAACAAACTGTTAATGTTATAGATTTTTTAACCGCACGGTAAATCTTTTTAATTTTCATAACTAGTAGTAATTAAGTCATTTTCCATAATATTAAATTTACAACAAATTAAGAATACTAATTTTCGATTAAAAATTGATAAAGGTATGCGAGGAGCCAAAGTTTGTTTGCAGTGGAACTAATCAATGAGCCACTTTCTCCTAGAGCATCTTTACAAAATTTAACCAAGTTTTATCAACTCGGATACGACGCCGTTCGCAAGCGCTCGCAATCGGCTTATGTCGTGCTATCGAATCGATTAGGTCCTATGGAACCAAGAGAACTTTTTCCTCTTGCAAGTGGATTTTCAAAATCGGTCATCGATGTGCATTACTACAACCTCTTCTCTGATATATATGACACGTTTACCGTCCAACAAAACATCGATTACATCTATAACGATCGATCGGGACAACTGAGTGAGCTCACTACCTCAAATGGACCTCTCATTTTTGTCGGTAAGCATCGTTTTGTAAGGAAAAATTACCCAAACTACCCCTGATGTTCAACATAATTACACTGATCATTCTCCATTTTAATTGCAGGGGAATGGGTGGGTGAATGGCAAGTTAGAAATGCAGCAAAGGAAGAATTTCAAAGATATGCAGAGGCTCAACTTCAAGTATTTGGGCGTGCAACATTTGGGTGGGCATATTGGAGTCTGAAAAATGTGAACAACCATTGGAGTTTGGAATGGATGATACAAAATGGATATATCAATCTTTGATCTTCTTTGAGATTTAATTTCGACTTCTTTCGACTTCAATAACTGACACAAGAACAAATAATATATATGACCAAATTAAGTATACATGCCGACAATAATTTCAAAAAGTTTGTAAAAGAATATGTATTTCTAGTAACGATTTAGTGGATATATGTAAATCCAAACGTTCTTAGGTATTGTATCGACAAAAGTTGTTCTTATATAAACAAGTATTGAGTGAAATATTTATTATTATAAGAAAAAATGTGAAATATTTATTTACGTAAGAACATACATAGAACAAAAAATATATAAATTATTTACTCATAAAAAAATGTGAAAATTTAATTCAAACAAAACAAAATAATTTATTTTATTATCTCTTCACATAGATTATGTATTATGCACTTTATTTAGACACAAAAGTGATCTCAAATACGAGACTAGATTTTGAGTCATTCTATAATTTGACCTCTCAAATACATGTATTGAAAGATTTTTTTTTTTTATTCTTTAACTTAAATTATAAATTTGGTCACCACTTCGGGTGATCATTAGGTTCGAACCGGACCGAATCGAACCGAATTTTTTATTCTTAACCGATTCGGTCCTGGAAATTTGTGGACTGAATTTTCGGTTCAGTAATTGGTTACGATTCGATTCAATTCATTCGGTTTCCTGAACCGTGCTCAGCCCTAGTCTCCACTTTCGGATACGAGAATATCGTTGTACTTTCTATCTGTCACTATAATTACAACTTTCATTATTAATGGGCTGTTTAATCAATACACAAAAGTCAGTTTTGCAATTGGGCCGGGCAGGGAAGGATACATTATTAATTAAACAAATGTCAATTTTGCAACTGGGGCCTGGGAGAGTAGTATGTATACTTTACGAAAAAAGAAAGAATGGGCCTTTCACCTATGGTCTGGCTTGCAAATATGATGATAAGGTAAAAGGGTTATGGGGTGGCTTGCAAATATGATGATTGCATAAAGAAATTTTTGAACTCTAGCTTATTTAATTTCTCAGTATTTGTCATCGGTTGCACGGATGACGTGATGCAACAAACATTTGAGATTGAATATAATCTATAAATTTAAAGAGAAGCCAACTATGTAGTTTCATATGCACCGCGCGTGTAGTTATATGCACAAACTATATATATTTAGATAATCCTTCACCGTTTGTTGTATTATATCATTCGTGTATCAACTAGGCTCTCATTTGGACTCATAAAGTCAAAGGCTCATATTAATTTGAACATCCGAAGATTTGAATGGGTAATATCCTTAGCTCTGTATGGACGTACTTTGACTGGGATTGGACATATCTAAACTGGAGCAAACTCCATTAGAAAAAGAGTTTGAAAATATCTCAGCACAAACCTTAAGTTTCAGCTCAAACCGATACATACACAACCCGAGTCCAAACTTATAAATTTATTGATTTGAGATATGTTATTTATTCTTCACACATATAAAGTTAATTATTAATTTGACATCTATCACCTAATGTTCTTCTCCAAACCCAACAATCTAACCTCAATCCAGTATCAAATTTTCTATTATTTCATAAATAAATAATAATTATCAATATTTCATTGAAATCATTACCCAAATTAAGTTTTAAAGTTTCGTCGAAAACTTTCGAACCATTTTTTGAGACCAAACTTAGACGGAATCCAGCCAAAAAAAAATCCATAATAAGCCTTAGTTTCTCTAACTTTGTGTGTGTATCATGTAAATAAATCAAGTCTCTGTTGAAACTTTACCAACTTATAGTTTACCCTTGATGAAAAAGGGGGAAAAAACAAAAGGCTCATTTCCTTGTCAGCAGTTTTGAATCGCATCGACACGTACCATGAAGTCATGTCCTAATTTTTAACAAACAATTTAGTGGGAAGGAAATGAGGTCTATATCTAGACTTGGAAGGCTGACACTACAAGAAAATCGAGAAATTTCGACGGAAAATTTTCGACGGAAATAAATCCGGTGAAATCTTAAGGAAATTTTCGACGGAAAATTTTTCCGTCGAAATATTTCGCCGGAATAAAATCCGTCGAAAATAATCCGTCGAAATTTTATATTTTCGAAAAGAAATGAAAAAAAAAAAAAAAAATTCGACGGAAATTAAAATCCGTCGAAATTTTAGAAATTTCGACGGATTTTTTTCCGTCGAAATGTTAATAGCAAAAAAAAAAAAAAATTCGACGGAAATTCAATTCCGTCGAAATTTTAGATATTTCGACGGATTTTATTCCGTCGAAATATAACAACATAAAGGAAAACAAATAAATAAAAATAATAAATAAAGAAATTTCGACGGAAATTTAATTCCGTCGAAATATAACAATATAAAGGAAAACAAATAAATAATAAAAAAAATAAAGAAATTTCGACGGAAATTCAATTCCGTCGAAATATAACAATATAAAGGAAAAAAATAAATAAATATAAAATTTCGACGGAAAATAAATTCCGTCGAAATTTTAATAAATTTCGACGGAATTTTGTCCGTCGAAATAAAAATTTTCGACGGAAAATAAATTCCGTCGAAAATTTAATAAATTTCGACGAAAAATAAATTCCGTCGAAAATATAACAACATAAAGGAAAAAAAATAAATAGATATAAAATTTCGACGGGATTTATTTTCCGTCTAAATATATAAATTTTCGACGGAATTTTGTCCGTCGAAATAAAAATTTTCGACGGAAAATAAATTCCGTTGAAAATTTAATAAATTTCGACGGAATTTGTTCCGTCGAAAATTTTTATTTCAACAGAAACTCATTTCCGTCGAAATTTGTTGCAATTTAATTTGAAAGCAGCCCACTTACGGGAGCCATTGTTCTCCTCTCCAAGAAAAAAAAAACCATTGTTCTCCTCTCCATGAGTAGAGTACGTTAAAAATATAATGTAAGTGGGCAGACAAAATGAGGTCTGCTTCAGCCCCACAAAAATATTCCAAGTTCTGAAAATTAAACATTCAATCGAGTCAAGTGGGTCCTATTTGGCTAGGTCATTTCTCATTAAGTCTAGCAGTTTCGTGAGACCGAGACAAAATCTAACTAAATGAAGTCTGAGTATAGATTTCATGAAATTCAAATTTCAGTTTTAAATCTATAAAATACAATACATTTATTTGATATTTTCTATCTACTTTTTGACATCAACATCCAAACTCAATTCAAATGCCAAAATACGGTTTCAAATGTTTCACCAAAATCACCCAAATCAATTTTTGAAGTCAAAATTCAACGAAATCGAGTAAAAACCTAACCTAATAGGCTCGTGGAAAGCATGAGGCCAAAAAAAATGAGTAGTGGCCTAGTGATAAAGTTGAAGCCCCAAGACTAATAAATGTTTGGATGAATTCCTATTTAAGTGGGTATTTTTCTAATATATTACAAGAGTTTATCTTTGTAATTTGGTAGTTATTGAAAATATTTTTTCTTAGTTAAAAAGTTATTGATTTTTTTTTCATTGAAATTATTTTGATATAATGAAAACTAAAAAAAAGGTCGAGTCAGCTATAGAAGTACTTGAATTATTCGTGAAAACAATTTTAATAGACTATTTTTATGATTGAATAAGATCTTATATTAGTAAAGTTATATGACCAAAAATACTTTAAAAAATATATAAATGAAGTAATCAAATTTAAATAATATATTTCAAACATTTAATTTTAAAGTTAACCCATTCTCATCGTTAGGGTAGTATTTATTTCCAACCACAAGTATAATACATATGGTATGTGATTAGTTAGTTGTTATATAATCTCAAAACAAATATATATTAACTTTATCAAACTATTATTTTGAATTTGGTCAAGCCTAATTTGAACTTGTATTTAGAAAAAGATGGGCACCAATAAAAATTTACAATTAATTAACCTTTTTTGTTGAAAAAATAATAAAAACTTAAATGAAAAGATTCCTCTAAATCTAAAGATCCCTCTTGAAAAAATTATTACAATAAAGGTCTGCTGACATAGCTTCCCCAGATATTAATGCTACCTTCCAAAAATTTATTAAATAAATTAAAATCAACGGCCCAGATTTCCTCTTCTCAGTCTCGCATGTAGCCATATATATATATACACACTAACACACACAACATAGATGTATAAAGAGAGAGAGAAGAAAAGTGTGTGTGACTGTGTGAGAGAGAAAGAGAGGAATTGGATCGGAAAGATGATGTTAGGAAATAGAACACGTCCACCGATGAAGAGGAATACAAGCATGACGGAGTTTACATTGGATTTCAACATCTGCCCTGATCAATCTCAGACGTTGGATCATCCTTTCAATGCCGACGGATTAGATCAGTGGTCCACCGTTAGACCCCTGCACCACATCAACTCGTCAGATTTCGTTGAAACAAATGCTGCTGATCATCAATATTTCTTGAGAATTTGTTCCCTATGCAAACACCGCCTTATTCCTGGCTATGACATCTACATGTATAGGTATCTACACATTATATATAAATTATTTTAATTCTTTTCAACGCGCGTCAAATATTATACGAAACATCTTTTTTAGCGTGAATTCGAACTTAACGAGTTCACCATTTTGTGGGGACCAATATTTTTCACTTATTTGGTACTAGCTACCATATACCACTAGGCACTAGTTATAAGTGTTTGTGTGAATTTGTGAGTGGAAATTAATAATAATTGATTTTTATTTTTATTTAATTTTTTTAATATTTTGGTGGAAGTAAGAATTTTATGTAATTTGAAAATTGTTTTAAATAATTTTGCAGAGGTGATAGAGCTTTCTGCAGTATAGAGTGTAGGCAACAACAATTAACTCAAGACGAGAGAAAAGAGAAGTTATGTTCATTTACGTCAAAAAAGGAATCTTCTTCAACCACCGCCGCCAGAGCCAAAGTCTCCGCCTCTGCCTCCGCCACTGCCGGAGGATCGGTTACTGCCGTGTAGATAATTAATTATTAAGTAGCCATGAAACTTCCTATAAATAGTATGTATCTATCGGTGTATTTGTGGGGCTGTCTTTATAATTTCACTCAAGTTGAAGGGCAAATTTTGGAGAAAAGTGTAATTTCCATATGGGCTAGTAAATATTCCAACATGTATAAAATCTCAGCTGTGTGTGTACTTGCTTAGCACAACTGTTCTTGGTGCAGTGATAAATAATGGAATCAAGATTGTACATGTGGTAAAATATCTTTTTAAATTTTATGAAGACGTACATGTTATAAAGTTTACAACCAGATATTTAATAAAGTAAATCGCATTTTTCGTCCTTCTTATGGGTTGACTTTTGCACATTCGTTTCTCTTAAATTTTTCGTAGTAGATGCGTCTCTCTTATAATATAGTGTAACATATTCGTCGGCCTCACGTCCATCCATGTAATTAAATCAAAAAATACATAAAACCTACTTAAAACCTTCAAATTAAATCCAAAATATATTCATCCAAATTTGACTAAAATGGAAGAAAATGCCCTCCAAGTAATGCACGTGAGGTCGTCTCTGCTGTGTAATAGCTGAAAAAATTTATGAGGGATAAATGTGTTACACTACATTGATAAGAGAGATGCATCTGTTACGAAAAATTTAAGAAGATCGAATGTGCAAAAATAGACCAATAAGAGGACGAAAAGTGCGATTCACTCTATTTATATAATAATACCAGAAATCTTAATCAATTACGCATGAAAGAATTTGTGTACGTGTGCAAAGTAAAACGTTATATAAAATTTGGTATTTTTCCTAATTCTAGACGACTATATTAAACAAATAACCTACAATATCGTCCCATAAAAAATACTTAGAGGTGGATGTGATTTTACAAAACACGCTCTTGGATTTTTTTTTTTTTTTAGTTAGCCTTTTTATTGTATATAAGAAATTTTAGGTATGAATCCGAAAAAATAAAACTTTGAGTATCTTTACATTTTCTCGTGTAATTAAGAAGTTGAGAAAATTAGTGGTAGCCACATTATTATTTTGATACGATAATTTTGACTATTTTTTTTCCCCAAAAGAAATAGAGTGTTTTTCTGGGATATAAAAAGAGCGAAGTATAAATTAAATATAGATTGCACAATTAAAAGTAGATAATTGATATCATAGTCTCACAGTCGTGATTCATAATATAGTGGTTGAGATATTTAGTAATGTTGTACTTTTACGTAGTTTGAAACATTTAATAATTGTCCTCAAAATAATTCTTTTTCAAGAAATTCGATCTTATTAATTTAAGACGTACGTTGGAAAACGAAATATATAGAAAGTAATTTAATTTTCATATATTTATTGTATCGGATTGGAGATTTCGAAAAGCGTAGGCGCTGAGCGTGTGAAGTTTGGGTGGGTGGGTGGTTGGTCCTACGAAAATGAATTGTGGTTGGGACCACTTTTGGTTCAGTGGGTTGCACCTAGCTAATGTATCGTCCACCACATAATGCTAATTACTGATTCATAGTCGTCTTTGATTTCTTTTTTATTTTTATTTTCACCAAAGATATCTCAAAGTAATAGGAAAAATGCGAATGTAATCTCTCATCACAATTCTATTTTCAATGGGTGAAATAATGTATACAAAAAATGTGAAGCATGTATATTTAGGAAATTGTAAAAGTTGAAAAACGTTCTCCGATCGGTAAAGTCACAATTCGAATTTCAAATTGAACTCGCGAACTCACTTATAAATTGAAACGGGGGTATTGCAGATATGTCAATATAACTTCGTGTTGTGGAGCTATCCAAGATTGTCACTAAGAGATTCACCGTGAAATATTAAGTCCTAGCTCATTCCCGTCTAGGCAGAGGATCGTGTGCTTGACCCGAATTAGGGATTGGAAAATAATTTTGGACCTCATCGAAAAGGAAAACCTTAACAAAACTCAGCATGTTCTACCAGAAGTTGTAAAATAATTTAATATTCAATAATGAGTTGATCACAATTTATTCCTTGTGATTTACATAATGTTCGATTAACCTTTCTGTAATTTGAAAAAGGGCACTCTACCCCCTAAAGTAAAAGTTTCACACGTCTCCCATAAATTTTTAAACTTAACAAAAAAAAAAACTATTGACAAAATAACCCCTCTTTTATGTGACATTTTTACACCCATGTGCTATGATAAATGTGGCACTTTACCCTCATGTGTTGTGATAAATATAGCAATTTACCTCCTTGTGTTAAAATGAGTGTTGCACTTTACCCCATATTTACAAAAGTATTTTTAATGCACACTCTCAATTTTTACTCCCCTATGTAAAGTGTTTTTTTTCAAATAACATGGAGATAAATTTGTATTAGCTTCAATAATCAATTTGGAACATGTCAATTTTAAAGCCGGGGCTATTATTGGGATGCAATTTGACGTAAGTCTAATTATTATTCATAGCTCGCCGTTGATCTCACGGAAGGGAAAAGTTGTTCCTTAATTAGCTCGTCTCAAATCGAGAACCCATATCAAATAACAATATCAATTGCACTCATTTATCTTTTAATATATAGTTCTGCGTCTTGCCGAAAGTTTTTATTTTATAAGTCACACTTTTTACGGTGTTCACTACTTCTACTTGCAAGTATAGGTCCCCTATTGATATATTTTAAGGGCTTTTTCGATATTTTGGAGGTGTTGTAATTCCACTTATAATTACAAGAAAAATAACTTTCATCACGTACAATTTTTTGAATTTATTTAAATGACTACAAAATAAGATTTTCGTTACTTTATGTAACCATGTCCAAAATATTAGATTCTTCAGTTGTAGGGCTACAAACTGGTCCTAATATGCAGTTCTCACGAGATGAAATAACACACACAGCTCATTATCTACGTTGAGCTGGAAAATTGGTCCACTTAATTATTCGACAATTGTAGAACATAATTGTGTGGGTGAAATAATAATACTACTTGGTAGGATGCTTATTCCTTATATTTGATTCTTAATTCTCTCATTAATGTAAATAAACATAAGAATAACACAGCTGTTTTTTCTCCCTCTTTTAGTTTATTTGGTATATTACATGAAAATTTTCTTAATTATGTATTTTTGTGGAACGTTGCTTGTGATTTAAAATAAATATTACAGAACATCTTAACATAGTGGATCTTAGAATAAAGAATTATTTAATTAAATGTGTAAATTTGTATAATGGATCTTAGTGCGATGTCTCTAATGTCTTTCTCATTTATGACTCGTCATTTATAGTAATCATAATTACAGAAGAGAATTATAATTATGGAACAATTATAAATATATAGTCTATCTAGACAAAAAAAAAGAAAAAAGGCTCTCATTTACAAATAGTCTACCACTTGAACTTCAAACACCTCCGTCGACGTAACATACAAGTACTAAATATGACAGTATATGTAGTTTTATTTAATATGGATTTAATAAACTATGATATTCTAAATGTCAGGTAGTATCAAATGGTATCTTACATTGACCTTGGAAAATGAGTATGTTTTTATTGCTTGTGTGGCAAATTAATTGCACTATACCCTTTGTCGTGGACAAGGAAACAATTACTTGGACAATTAATTATTAACTAAAAAGGAGCTGTACTTGATTTAACTTCGCATTATTCTAAAATAATTTTTTTGTATGAAAGTTGCTTTGTTCTCAATTACAAATTGCATTTAATTAAGCAACCATTATTATGCATGTTTACATAGATCCACTTGTGCAAGTGGGCATGCATGTGTCAACTTCAGAATTTTAATTAGAATAATCTCAATTTGAATTATGATGTTTATTAATTATTGGTTGGTTTTTGTGTTAGAAAATATCTGTTGTGCCGTGGCATTGAGTCGGAAGATTCCTAATTTATGAGGATGCCAACCGATAAATCTTATTGTGAATATCTTTGCATGTTATTGTCATGGCCTATATGAGTTTCCATTGGTTAACCATAAGAAAAGTGTCATTACTCTACAAGATATTTATCAAATAAAATAAAATAAACGAGTTAACTACAAGTTATGTGTCATTGATCGCTTTGTACGAATGTTGATATCATATACTATTAGCCACTGATTAAAATTTTATTTTCATAGTAGTTTTGGTCAGTTAAATATTAGATACTTTTCTCGACTTTTTTCGAAACTACTTTACATTATTATTTTGATTGATTCAAATCTTTGGTATATTCTATACAAACGTATCAAAATTTTGATGCATACAATAGCTAGTAGCAATGAATTAACTTGGATCTAATTACGTACACATTCAACAAATCCCATGGTTTGGCAACATAAATTGTTGATGGCGTCAAAATGTAAAATCAAAGGGGATTAAATAAATAAATTAGACTAGTGTTACTTATTCCATGTTCAAGTCTCGAGCATTCTTTTCACAAGGTGAACAATGATATATGTTGCTTCATTTCTCTAGAATCTGACACCGATGGGTCTAAACTAAAAAAATTACCACATATCAAAGTGGGTTTGAAGCCTATATCGAATTATGTGAATTCAAAATGTGATAGATGATGCTCCTTCATTATCGTGACATTCCGTTATCGAAAATTGCTATTGATCAAATTTCAAGTGTACAAAGATAACGGATTACATGATCGAAGATAAGGCAACAAAAGGGCTCACTCCTTAACTAGATTAGCTAGAACCATTTCTTTGTACCCCATATGTTTTCCTAGTTAAACTTTGGATATTGTTATTTGTGATATGACATATTTACAAAAAACATGGTTTTCCTATAATAGAGTAACAAGCTTCTTCAAATTATATAATCACTCAACTTAGTTCATTAGTTTAAATTTTTTCGTTATTAATTGACCTTCAACTTAAAAAGATCAATTCAGATACATATAATAACTTGCATCAAAATATTTATTAGATCTTGTGCAAATACATTATTAATAATGTATCAAAAATAATTCACGTTATTTGGTGAGAATAAACATGAAAAAGATCTCATGTGAAAATATTAATGTCTTCTTAGACTTATTATATAGTGTGTTAATGTTATAGTCTAAATAAAATAGTATGCATTTAATTAATTAATTTATTTATTATCGAATTCAAATCCTGAACGGATTGCACTACAAAAAAATTAAATTTTAGTGATAAAATTTTATGTGACAATGTTAAAGTTGTCACTTCTTATATATATTAAGTGACAACAACTCAAATATTGTCACTAAAATGGTTTTCATAAACATACTAGTGACAAAAATTGTAAAAAAGTTGTCACTATTGACATTTAGCGATACTCCAAAAGTGACAACCAAAAAGTTGTCACTAAACCATAGTGACAATATTTATTGTCACTAGGTTATCACTAAAAGGGTGTCGCTAATTGTCAATAGTGACAACTTAAGTCACCATATATTTGTCATTAATAGCTATTAGTGACAACTTAAAAATATATATTGTCACTATTGCACTTGTCACCATTATTATTATGACAAAATTAATATTTTTATCACTAAATGCATACAAAGAGTGACAACTTCCACATTATCACTTAATTTTTTGTCACTTAAGCTCAATTTTCTTGTACTGTTGATTTTGCCTCATGTTACTTATTATTGGAAAATTGTTTCGAAGCCATCCCCTTTTTCTAATTTTGAAATTCACCTAACGTACTTATTAATATATAGTATAGGATAATTAAGGAAGATCCATATAAATTGCTAATAACTTATCTAAAAAGAATTGCTAATCAGTTAGGATATGGGAGACGAACGGCTCAAAGGCCACTACACAGTAAAAAATACCCACTTCACTTGGGCCCTAAAGGTTATTGCTATTCAATTGGGCTTTTGTTTTGGGCCAAAGGAGAAATAAGAATGCTCCAGGGTCTGATAGGCCCAACTCATAAATATTAATTTACTGAATTTGAATAATAAGGCCTCCGCTGGCTTAATTTAGAAGTGGGTTATACCTTAATGGGGCTTAATTGTTGATAGGCCCACGCGCATATATAAGAACACTCAGGTAATAATAACATATTTAAAAAATATAAAATATGAATTTAAATTATAAATTACTTTATCACACACACAAAATTTAATAAAAATTAAACGGATAAAATACTGGTGGTAACCGTGGCTATAGCTCATTATTGACTATATTCACGGATTGATTCTTCTCGGTCAATACTTCTTTATTTTTTTTAGCAATAAAAGTGTGAATAATTTAATTAAAACTATTTGACTATTTCCCATACTTTTGCGAGGACTAAATAATAACTTACTTATATTTACTCTTCATACCAAACTCATTTGGTTTGATAATGTTGTAAAAATGCATAGCACGTGTAAGTGATTGATCATTTAGTTAAA
This sequence comes from Penstemon davidsonii, assembly GCA_034814905.1. Taxonomy (NCBI): domain Eukaryota; kingdom Viridiplantae; phylum Streptophyta; class Magnoliopsida; order Lamiales; family Plantaginaceae; genus Penstemon; species Penstemon davidsonii. Next base: position 9,873,382 of record JAYDYQ010001087.1, on the reverse strand, counting down.
TAAAACAAGTAACGTGATAAACTCAAATTTAAATTCTATAGAAAATAATGTACGCGTTGATTAATTAATATGCATAATAACATTTTCATTTGAAGTAATAATTAAAGCGACACAATATTTGTAAGAGCAAACTATAAACACAAAAAACCATTTTTTGATCTTGTTTGCTTTTATCTAGATATATTAATAAATCCTGTTACAAATTCCTTGTCAAAATTATATAATTATAAACGTTATTCACTAATTTAACCTTTTTTTTTTTTTTTAAATCCAAAAAACATAAATCAATATTGAAGTAGTGCATCGACAATAGAATTCTTCCATATGAAAACAAGTACATACAAATTATGCATATCACATAAAAATACCAAATCTCGTCAATCACTTATCCTTTTAAACAAACAAACCGATTCAGTAGGGAAATATAATATATATATATATCTAAACAAACCCTACAACAAAATCAAAATCAGAATTAGTCTTAATCAGTTTAATTATTGCTAAGGTATAGCAACAGAAAATTAAAAGGAATGATGAATTCTCTAACTGTTGCATGCCTTTTAGCCACATTGGCCGTGTTGACGGTGCATGGCGGGGCACAGAATGCACCATCACAGGCACCGGTCGAGGCCCCGGGAGAGGATTGTACAAGCCTGATGTACAACATGATGGATTGTATGTCGTATTTGAGCAATGGTGGGGACGAATCGAAGCCGGATGATTCGTGTTGCTCGGGATTTAATAGTGTTGTTCAAACTAATGCTAATTGTATTTGTGTTGGATTAAGTAGTAGTGTTAGTTTAGGTCTTGATATTAATATGACTAAGGCTCAAACTTTGGCTTCTGATTGTGGGATTTCTGGCGCTCCTACAGCCAGTAGCTGCAACGGTACGTTAGCGGAAGGTTATTCTAGCTCAAATCGGATTTGGTTGTATTCAAATTATTTCATTTTTTTTATTCTTTATTTTTTTTTTTTTTATTGCAGTGTCTAACTCTCCTGAGGCATCTACATCTCCATCTCCATCTCAAGGTATTTGTTGATTTAATTTGGTATTGTTTTAATTTTTGGTATCTTTTGGTGATTATATGTAAAATTAATATATATCATGAATATCAAAACTAATTTCAACAAATATAAATATGTATGATCGGGATCCCTATAGCGCGCATTATCTACAAAATAGTCTAGATTTGGTTTAATATTTTTAAATTATTTATAAAACAAGTAACAAAATATATATTTATAAAAAGATGGTCTGATAGATTGAATGAGTTATGGTGAAACTAGATATGGACTAGAATTTTTTGTTTCATGTGGTTGCTCACACGTTATTTAATTTTAATTTTTTTTTTTAATGCAATGTCTAACTCTCCCGAGGAATCTCGAGGTATTTGTTGATTTATTTGGGATTCCGTTAAGTTTTTGGTATATATAATGCCAATGGATTGATAGGTTATTGGCCTATCAAATTTTCAATTACATAATGAAATATCATTATCCCTATTGCATTGCATGCATGCAAGCTTAGTTTTTTTTTCTTCTTTCTATTAGGCAAAAGACATTTATATCATGCTTTAAAATCTAAATCTTTTAGAAATTTGTATAATTAAAGAAAATGAGATTTTACCTTTAATTTGGTGGATCAGTGAGTACTACTACTCCTTCACTTTCTCCAAACCTTCCGTCTACAACTCAGCCACCAGCCGCCTCCTCCGCCCCGGAAGTATCGCCGGAATCACCCGCCGCTGCACAAGTACCAGCTTCTGATGAAGCACAATCACCATCATCTCTAGCTGCTGATTCTCAACAATCAGCTCCAGCACCGGCTCCTACAAAATCCGGAGCTTACACCATATCCGCCGCCAATTCATTTTCATTTGTTTTTACTTTGGCTATTTCTTATTCATTCTTCAATGCCTTGGCCAATAATTAGTTAGTTTGATTAATTAGTTCCCCATTATTTAATTTTTTTTAGAGATTTTTATTATTTATTAATTATTTATGTAAGGTTTCATGGTACGTTACATTCTGAGATTAATTTTATGTTTTCATTGTTTACATTAATTTGTTGGAGTTTATTATACTTATTTTAATCATTCGAGTTTTTTTTGGTATTTTTTCTAGTATAATATTAGCATTTTCTCTAGTTTAATATTAGCATTTGTAAGTTTACTTTGATACCCATGTAATAGATTCGATTCGATATAGTGTTTGATGTAACGATGTATTCACCATCTAAAAAAAAAATTATTTTTTAGCTTTAACTATTTCACGAACTTTTTTAGCCCAAGTCTGATTTGGACAAATCAATCCAATCAATGTATACTTATAGGAAAATAAGTGTATTAGTTGTACTTGCAAAAAAAATCTACTTTTAGTTTCATGTGATTGAATGGAATATTTATAACATTTGATTTCACGCTTTTAAGTTACGCTTTGTAAAAGTTTTCATTTTTAGGTTATTCTTCGCGTAGGAAATAGGTTATTAGCCTATTAGAAGCGCGCACTTTAATTTAATCTCACATCGTTGTATGATTTTGTATTCTGATTCCTAATTGGATGGCAAAATAAAGTTATGGTACGAAAAAGAGATAAGGACTTTTTCATTTGAGAGAATTTAAAAGGTTAGGATTAAAAATGCAATTTTGTATAATGCAGAATCAAAATTGGCAAAGTTATGACTAACCAGGAAAATATCCTACAAACTTCAAGTGTGTTTGTATGTTTTTATGGTCATGATACGACAAATCACATGTCATCAAATAAATATGGTATAGCATGTCAATTTTTCAATGACATGACATGTAGAATAAAATCCACTTCACAAAAAAGAAAAATATTTGATGTATCCGCTTCACATATAACGTGGTACAACAAACATATATAATTTATTTAAATTAATTTTTATATATCAATACATGGTGAGAATGAAATTATGAAGTTAACATTTTTCTTTAGTGGACTACATGCAATATCCCTCATATATAATAATTTTTCGTTTAGGTGACATAATAAATTGCCTAATTAGAGACAAAACGGAAGATAAAATCTATCATGAAGAAAATAAGAAGTAGAAGGGTCATGCTCATGTAAATAACGAAAGGACCGAACTATGGGCCCCATAAACGTGTAGTGAATGGACTGCAAGATAACACGAAAATTGTATTGGGCTGTCGACAAAACAAATAACTTTTTTTTTTTTTTTGGTTACAACAAGTAAATAAAATTAGGTAAAACAGAAGGTTGTAAATAAGCCATCTTGTTGACTCCGGTCCTTGGAACACTTCTTTGACCTCCCAATTTTGCATTCTTTAAATTTTGTACTTTCCTTATTCTTTTCTATTGCTTTTCAATAAATTCAAGAACAAGAGATCAAATAAAAATTTGGATTTTCTTGTGTTTGGTATATATATATATTGAAATTACGAATTTGGATAATTTAAATTTGACTTTAAATAGAGACACTAATTCATCGAATCAAATGTACACAAAGTCAAATTCAAATAAAATTTCACTCTAATATGTATTTTAAATTTTAATGTAAAACGTAATGTTTTCAAGGAATTGACATAACTTATTTGAACTTAAAAACTTCTAATTAATCATATAGTATGACTATTAAATACACCTGAAGATGTCTGTATAGTTAATTAAAATTCATGTAAATATATATGTACTTACAATATATTGTCATGATCATGACATGGTTCCTTGGAAATAAATTATATACGCCAATTAATGTTGTGCTTGAGACTTTGAAATATATATCAAGATATTAAATTTAGAGATAGGACCAAAATAATGCAATAAATAAGAATGATGCAATAGGTGAGTAATGCATGGCATTTACCTAACTTCCAACTACAACTCAACACCCATGCACATTAATAAAACCCCACCTATTTAATTTTAATTTTTCATAAGTTACATATATCCTCCAGGTCAGTCACCTACACACTTCTATTGGTCCCATTTTCATTTTACATGTTGACCATGATATACAACTTTCCCTTATTCATTATTTAACATAATTTATTTCTGATTTAAAACATATTGAATTGTAAGATTAATTTATCTTGTGAATAAACAAATGCGTCCCAATCGAGTCTTATCATTTGTTTATATCTAAAATTTTCTTTTGAGAAACAGACTTTCATCATTACATCAATTATTATTGATAAATTTAAAATTTATCACTAATAATCGTATGTGATTTACAACTTTATTTTATTTTTAGTTTCATGATAATTAAAACTTGTTTTGTTAGAATGGAAAGTGCACCAAAAATTGATTTTCAAATCAACGACTTTATTTTATTTTTAGTTTCATGATAATTAAAACTTGTTTTGTTAGAATGGAAAGTGCACCAAAAATTGATTTTCAATCAACGATGTGTTTTTCTTTTTGCTTCAATATCATTTAACATTTACCTAGGGATATATAGTTTTGTTGTAATTTAAGCTTGGACTTTTTTTTTTTTTTTTTATCGAACTTAAAAGTGATAACAATTTCAGATGTTATACGGCATAAAATATTGATCATATATTATAGGTAATTATACCTTTTACTTTTAAATCTCGATCGACATAATATCAAAAAGTTATTCCCGATATATCAATCTCAATATATATATATTTCAAAATAATGATTAATTATTGTAGCTAGCCAATCAGAATATTTGTGACCTAGAAATTAATAATAGGAGAGCTGGTCAATATTTACAATTAATAATACACTTCTAAACCTATAACTATGTCACATACCTGCCTCCTCCAACTTTATCTCTAATTTATTCAAGTCTAGTCCTGTCAACATTTACATATATGTGAAGTCAAGTCAAATAAAATATCAAATGTTGAAGTTGTTTTACTATTATTATTGAGTTAAAAAACGTATTTAAACTTGATTTAATAAGTAATCGAGTAGAACTTTATAATTAGTAATGCCGAGTACAAATAGGGTTCAAATATTTTGATTAACTCTGATGTCACCTTTGAGATCTAGATGGATCCCTTTGAAATCTGGAGTTTTTAAAGTTAACTCTGATGCCTTCTTTTAAGAATGGGGTTGCGATTATTGCTATTATTATCTGAAATTCTATTGGGTCAATTGTGTTTGCTTCATCCTCTAAACATCCATCTCCTTGCCCTTATGTGGCTGAAGTTCTTTCCATTAAAGTGGCTTGTTCCATTATTGCTCATTGGGAAATTGAAGATGTTTGTTTTGAGAATGATTGTCTCCAGACTCCAATCTATTGCGGATATTCAGAATTTTGGGAAGAGCCTGATTGGGTGGCTCGGGGCTTAATTGAAGAAATTCGATGTTTTTGGGCATGTTGGCCAAAGTGGAAATTTCATCTCATCCCCCGTGGATCCAACTTTGCCGCTTATAACCTAGATGCATAGGCATTTAACCTGAATTTGTTGATCATTTTTGTTATATTCCATTTTGTTTGCTTCATCGATCTTACTATTTTTTGTGATGTGGGTTACCCTATATCTGACCTTGCTACACCATTTATTTAATTTTCATTAAATGAAATGTTTAATTATCTAGTAATATTGATTCTTTTTCTTGTTCTCGTACGATTTAGAGAAAATAACTATGTTGCTCATGATTTAACTATGTATTGCCCCCCATTGCCGAACTCCCTCAAAATAAACAAATTATTATATATAAAAAGAAAAGAGTTCAAATATTTTGTTATTAAGTATATTATTGTTAGTCTAATCAACCTCAAATCAAATTTTAAAAGTTTGAAACAATAGAAATAAAATTTACACAACATATTTTTCCAATGCGATTAATTATGTATGACAAAAAAATCTTGGACACCTAGCGCCCCCTCAACCTCCAATAGATTTATGATTGAAATTTAGGCCCCCAATTTATTGTATCAAAATTAAGGCAAACAAATAGTGATGAGCAACCTTCCCTTTCACCAATCACATAAAAATAAATTAATAATACTAATTCCTACATATATAGGGTGGGTGGACTACATCACCCAACTCTAATTAAGTCAACACACGCAAATCTTTCCCAACATTAAACATGAAAATATGTAAGACAGAAAAAAAAGCAAACACTATATACTAAATTGTTAAAAGTAAGATGTCTAATTGGCTTGTGTTTTTCTATTTAAGTCCACAAATTCATTTGCCTCCAAAATCGTTGTTCTTTCGTGTTAAAATTGACAAATGATGCATCACTATAGTACGGCATTTAATCACCTAACAAATTTAATTAATTGATAAATCTAAAATAACTTTAGCCTAATTTAATTTAATACAAGTCTTTTTCTTATTAGTAATTGTAATAAAAGTATTATCTTTCAATATATAAATTTATTTGCCAAAATAAAAAACTTTAATAAGTATATAAGATATTATTAGCCAAGACTAATTTTGTGTTCTAATTCCATCAAATTTACGAGTAATTTTTTAATTTCATGTAAATGTAATCAATATTTTAGTCGAATTCAAATGGGAACTCACATTCCATTGACTGCCGTATCTATCCGTAATAGAAGTATTTAAAAAAATTAATTAGATTTTTTTCTCTATTTAGAAGAACATCTATTCATCAAAAAAAGAAGAACATCTAAAGATAGAAAAAATATTTGAAATAAAATCATTGTTGAATAATGACCGTTGGATACAACAAAACCGCGACTATGGGGTGGTGGTAGATGAAGTGTGTGAATTTGTGACAATTATCGGGTACGTACCACGTGCAAGCTTTTATTGAAAAGGCCCGTTAATATTTAAGAACCCTCAACCAATCCGAACCAAACCCCAAACCGAAGAACTAAATACAAGTCACACAACACATCTACTTCTTCATTTTTATAATTACTATAATTGTTTGTATAACTCAGATTTGCATGTTCACACCAATTTGTTGAAATCATAGAATGCTTGAGAAAACCAATCTTATCTGATTGTTGTTCAAAAGACTTGATTTTTCAGCTGTTTTCTATTCTGGGCTCTTCTCTAAAGGTCAGTTCTTTACTGCTTCCTCCAGTTTTTGTTGTGATCATTGAATTTCCTATGTGGGTTTTTGCTGAATGAGAAGTATTTCACTTTTCTTGATTTGGGTTTCTTTCTATTTTTGATGGAATTCAAACTTGAAGTGCTATGTATGTGATGTCAGAGTGTTTAAGAAATTTGTGTTCAATTGATTGCATTTGGTAATTTTATGATACCTCTTAGTTGAATAAGACTTTTTAATTTATTTTGATGGGAAAACAAATAGGGTTGCTATGTTTCTTTGTGTGAGTGATCTTTGCTGTAGCTATGATCCTCTATGAATTTGCTATTTATGTGCTCTTTTAGCCATTTTAAGTATGAATTTGTAGTTGGACTTTCTAGAATTGAGTATTTTAAGCTGTTGTTTTAACTGAAAACAACTCAGTTGACAAACTTTGTTATTTATACAATCATCACTAATCAATTTTTTTACATCTCAGACACTGCCATGATTTGGTCTTTTCTGTTTGTTATTGGGAGAAAATTTTTATTGGTTTCATTTTCATGGGGCACAAATTTGTGCTTTAGTGAGGAGACTTTTGAGTTATACACTGAATGAGACAAAATACTTCTAAACCGACTATATTGGATCTCATATTTTTTTGAAATTTTGTTGATTCTCAGGCACTACAAGATGTCAGAAGCCCAAAGGAGGCTGACTACAGTCAGTGTCAAGCCTGCTAACGGGTACACAAATGGAGCTGTTTCTTTGAGGTCTCCAAGTATGGTACCCGAGGTTGATGACTTTTGTCATGCTCTTGGAGGAAAGAGGCCGATTCATAGTATTTTAATAGCCAACAATGGAATGGCAGCTGTCAAGTTTATACGTAGCATTAGAACATGGGCTTACGAAACATTTGGTTCGGAGAAGGCAATTTTGTTAGTGGCGATGGCTACTCCGGAAGATATGAGAATAAATGCAGAGCATATTAGGATAGCCGATCAATTTGTAGAAGTACCCGGTGGAACAAACAATAATAACTATGCTAATGTTCAACTCATTGTTGAGGTTCGTTATACTTATTAGTTTGTTCACCATTGGATCACATTTGTTTAAAAAGGTATAAATTAATGGCAATGTGTCGCTAAAATTGGAAAAGAAATATGATACGATACGTTTTTATTTTTTTCTCGTTGGTCAGATGGCGGAGATAACACATGTTGATGCAGTGTGGCCTGGTTGGGGTCATGCATCGGAAAATCCGGAGCTTCCGGATGCTTTGACGGCAAAAGGAATAGTATTTTTGGGCCCACCAGCTGCGTCTATGGCAGCATTGGGAGATAAGATTGGGTCATCATTGATTGCTCAAGCTGCAGAAGTGCCGACTCTTCCATGGAGTGGCTCTCATGTAGAGTCTATTTGCTCATTGAAGTTATAGCTCTTAATTTTATTCTACGTACAAATATAATATATACGTCATTTTTAGGTGAGAATTCCTCCGGGAGGCTCTTTGGTCACAATTCCCGATGCCATATATCAAGAAGCATGTGTTCATACAACGGAAGAAGCCATTGCTAGCTGTCAAGTAGTCGGTTACCCTGCAATGATTAAGGCATCTTGGGGTGGAGGTGGCAAAGGAATAAGAAAGGTTTTATTCTTATGCATTTTACTCGACGTTTTATTGCTGATTAAATTTTTTTAGTTGAATGAGTGACCAAAATAGTAAACTTGATTTCCATGTTAATGATATCTGTTAGGTCCACAATGATGACGAGGTAAAAGCTTTGTTTAAGCAAGTTCAAGGTGAAGTTCCCGGCTCCCCCATATTTATAATGAAGGTTGCGTCACAGGTTAGAACATGCACCCTTTCTAATGCCCTCAAAACTGCAGAAATAAGAGCTTTTTTGCGTAACATATCTATTGTAATTATTCCTCAGAGCCGACATCTCGAGGTCCAGCTACTTTGTGATCAATACGGAAATGTTGCAGCTTTGCACAGCCGTGATTGCAGTGTTCAAAGGAGACACCAAAAGGTTAGCTCCTGCATTCTTTATGACTTCTTATTTCGAGAATTAACTCGATTTATTTGTACGGTTTAGTTGTTAATGGTTTATGCTATTTTAGATCATAGAAGAAGGTCCAATTACGGTTGCTCCCATTGAGACAGTAAAGAAACTTGAGCAGGCTGCTAGAAGGTTGGCAAAAAGTGTAAATTATGTTGGAGCTGCAACCGTGGAGTATTTGTACAGTATGGAGACTGGTGAATATTACTTTTTAGAGCTAAACCCACGGTTGCAGGTATGTAGTTTTTAATATGAATATCAATTAAAACACATACACTATAGAAAAACACTCAATATCTAACGACTACACAAACTTTGAAGCCTAATGAACATTTTTGTTTTCTTATATAATTTAGGTGGAGCACCCGGTTACAGAGTGGATAGCCGAGATAAATCTTCCGGCAGCACAAGCTGCAGTTGGAATGGGTATCCCTCTCTGGCAAATTCCAGGTCTGTTTCCGATTATGCACTTTCAGTACTTCATTTGTGTTTTTGTATATGTTGATAGCTTAATATGGTGTTTAAATTATTTTAGAGATACGCCGATTTTATGGAGTGGAACACGGTGGAGGATATGATGCTTGGAGAACAACGTCTATTGTTGCTACTCCATTTGACTTTGACATGGCGCAATCTGCAAAGCCAAAAGGTCATTGTGTAGCTGTGCGTGTGACGAGTGAGGATCCCGATGATGGTTTTAAGCCAACAAGTGGAAGAGTACAGGTCAGAAAATTCTCAACTGTGTCTTTTAATTTATGTTCGAGAAATTGCATTCTCATAACCAATATTTTTTAACAGGAGCTAAGTTTCAAAAGTAAGCCAAATGTGTGGGCATATTTTTCTGTGAAGGTAATGTCTAAGTTATTTTGCAAGAAAAATTAAAACCTGAAACTGCTTCTTATTAACATCTTTATGATCACAGTCTGGAGGAGGCATCCACGAATTTTCAGATTCCCAGTTCGGTAAGTTCATATACATTTTGGTTCATATGTAAATAAAGTTCCTGCAGTAGGTAATTTTTTTTTATCTTACCTCAGGGCACGTATTTGCTTTTGGAGAGTCGAGGGGGTTGGCAATTGCAAATATGGTTCTTGGACTTAAAGAAATTCAAATAAGAGGGGAAATTCGGACAAATGTTGATTACACTATTGATCTCTTGCATGTGAGAATCTTTGACATGTTATATAAAATGTAGCTTCTGCGACTATAAGTTAATATTGATCAAATATCTCTGCAGGCTATAGATTACAAGGAAAATAAAATCCATACGGGGTGGCTCGATAGTAGAATTGCGATGAGGGTCAGAGCCGAAAGGCCCCCTTGGTATCTTTCGGTGGTTGGAGGAGCTCTTTATGTAAGTGTCTTGTTCGTAATTGCCACAAGGCACTCTTTATGGCATCACATGGTCATACATTACGTCATGTTAATGTTGCTTTTCCGTATTGTCAAATCAGAAAGCTTCTGCCAGTAGTGCAGCCATGGTTTCAGACTATGTTGGTTATCTTGAGAAAGGACAAATCCCTCCCAAGGTACTTGGTCTCTCTTATTGTTAGGTGTTTTGTTTTCTGCAACTATCGACTAATTCACATCCTCCCACTTGCAGCATATTTCACTGGTCAATTCTCAAGTTTCATTAAATATCGAAGGAAGCAAATATACTGTAAGTAAAAAATTGTAGGGCTATATTTCGAAAAAGTAATGGAAACAATGGAAATTGAATCTTTTTTTTTCTTTTATATTCTTTTAGTTTTAAATGGTTTTCCAATATTCTTGGATTATTTAGATCAATATGGTAAGGGGAGGTCCTGGAAGCTATAGATTAAGGATGAATGACTCGGAGATTGAAGCAGAAATACATACTCTACGTGATGGAGGTCTATTGATGCAGGCAAGAAGTTACTATATTGTCCTTCTATGTACCCTTATAAGATGGTTTATTTAGTAACTTTTACGATTCTTCTTTAGATGACTAAATTGATAAAAATTTAATCTGATTGGTTAATATTATTGTCCCAGTTGGATGGAAACAGTCATGTTATATATGCCGAGGAAGAAGCGGCTGGAACACGCCTTCTTATTGATGGAAGGACTTGTTTACTTCAGGTGGGTAGAGATCTCAAGATTTAACCAACTAAAAAATGTAATTAAATGATTGTGAAGATCATGTAATTAAATCCAATTTTTCTTCATCATATGGAAAATTCAACAAGATTAATCTTTTATCTCTGTAACCAGAATGACCACGACCCATCCAAGTTAGTGGCAGAAACACCGTGCAAGCTACTTAGGTTTCTCGTTGTCGATGGAAGCCATGTTGATGCTGACACACCTTTTGCAGAAGTCGAGGTCATGAAGATGTGTATGCCCCTTCTTTCACCGGCTTCCGGAAACATCCATTTTACTATGTCGGAAGGTCAAGCAATGCAGGTAAACAAAGTTTACATTATAAGTACTTTATTGTTCTACTCGGAAACCAAGTAATGGAATGATTTCTAATTTTCTAGGCTGGTGAGCTTATTGCAAGACTTGATCTAGATGACCCTTCAGCTGTAAGGAAAGCAGAACTTTTCCATGGTAGCTTTCCTATTCTCGGACCTCCAACTGCTATATCTGGAAAAGTTCATCAAAGATGTGCTGCAAGTTTGAATGCGGCTAGAATGATTCTCGCAGGATACGAGCATAACATTGATGAAGTAAAGTTCACTTGCCTTGGCTATTACCAATCTCTGTAATATTTAGCAATTTTTCAAGAACTTATGTTTACAATTGAATAATATTCAATTTCAGGTAGTTCAAAACTTGCTTAGTTGCCTGGACAATCCCGAGTTGCCTTTCCTTCAATGGCAAGAATGCTTTGCTGTATTGGCAAACAGACTACCGAAGGACCTTAGATATGAGGTATTTACAAACATATAAGCTAATGTCTTAGTTTTCAAACAAATGAAGCTTTGTGCTATCATTCTTTTATTTTAATGTTTTTCTTTTTTGGTCATGTGAACTTTAGTTGGAAACAAAGTACAGGGAGTTTGAAGGAATTCCTGATAGGCAAAATATTGACTTCCCCGCAAAAACTTTGCGTAGTGTTCTTGAGGTTAGCATTTTGGAATAGTTTTTTTTTTTGGAACTTTATCTATACATTGTCTTTTCTTTTGTATTTTCCGAGGACTTTATCTGTACACTGTTTCCTTTACTACAGGCCCATTTGAACTCGTACTCTGAGAAAGAAAAAGGAGCCCAGGAACGATTAGTGGAGCCTCTGATGAGTCTTGTCAAGTCCTATGAGGGTGGCAGAGAAAGTCATGCTCGTATTATAGTTCAGGCCCTTTTTGAAGAGTATTTATCTGTTGAAGAATTATTTAGTGACAATATTCAGGTAACATCATAAAAAAAAAGTTCTCCTCAAAAAATTTGTGCCAAATTCCTTCATAAGTTTTATTTTTATCTGGAATGTGAACTTGAAGTGTTGTGTTTTTCTAGGCTGATGTAATTGAACGGTTAAGACTTCAATATAAGAAAGATCTCCTTAAAATTGTCGACATTGTACTTTCCCATCAGGTATGTCGAATTTAATCCACCTGGGGTGCTCTTTTAAAAAAAAAAAAAAATTTAAAAAATCGATTTTTAGAATCCATTGCTATTTTTCAGGGCATAAGGAGTAAAAATAAACTTATACTACGGCTCCTAGAACAACTCGTGTATCCTAATCCTGCTCCATACCGTGATCAACTAATCCGCTTTTCTGCGGTTAACCATACAAACTACTCTCAGGTTTGCATTTTCACTTATTAATTGTTCTCTGTTCGAAATTCTTAAACGGGTGACCTTTAGTTATTAGTGTTAATTTACGTTCTCTGTTTATGCAGTTAGCTTTAAAGGCAAGTCAACTGCTAGAGCAGACAAAACTTAGTGAGCTACGTTCAAGTATAGCAAGAAGTCTTTCAGAGTTAGAAATGTTTACGGAAGAAGGTGAGAATATGGATACTCCTAAGAGAAAAAGTGCCATAAATGAAAGAATGGAAGATCTCGTGAATGCTCCTTTAGCAGTTGAAGATGCACTCGTTGGTCTTTTCGATCACAGCGATCACACACTTCTTCGTCGTGTTGTTGAGACTTATGTCCGCAGATTATACCAGGTACAAGCTCTTTACTCAAACTCCCCGTGAGGCTTAGTGTAATTACACTGACCACCCTCCATGTTTGGAAAATTAAACAAACTATCCCTGTGGTATTAGATTCATTACAGTTACCCCCCTTACGGCGTTAATTTCTGACGGCGCATGCCGATGGCATAAAAGAAAACTTTTGGATGTGAAAAAATGGGTGAAATTGGCGAAAAAGGGGTGAAATTGGGTTAAATCGGTGGAGAAACGGGTGAAATCGGTTTGTCACATTCAAACTCTTTTTTGATGAAATTATTGACGCAGGGGTAACTGTAACGAATCCAATATCTCAGGGGTAGTTCAAGTAATTTCCCAAAAATGGAGGGTGGTCAGTGAAATTACACTAAACCTCAGGGCTCAGGGGTAGTTTGAGTAATTTTCCCTAAAAAAGAAGATTTTGGAACTCTTGCTAAACAACAGAATTTTTGTCGACTAAGTTTTAATATTTTTGTATGAACAGCCATATCTAGTCAAGGGAAGTGTGAGGATGCAGTGGCATAGGTCAGGACTTTTAGCATCGTGGGAATTCTTGGATGACCATGTAGAGAGAAAGAGTTGGTCTGAAGAAAAAATCTCGAATGGATCTTCGATCGAGAAGCACAATGAGAAGAAGTGGGGAGCAATGGTTGTCATCAAATCTCTTCAGCTCTTGCCTACAGTAGTAACTGCTGCATTGAAGGAAGCAACACAAAATTTGCAATCTGTAATTTCCAATGGATCTGTTCATCCAACTACTTATGGTAATATGATGCATATTGCCTTGGCCGGTATCAATAACCAAATGAGTTCGCTTCAAGATAGGTATTAGGCCATTACCAAAACTATTTATTTAATGCTTCTGTTCTCTTAGTTATCAAATTGACTTTTTTTGGTTCGTTTTCTTTCTGCCCCTTATAGCGGAGACGAGGATCAGGCTCAAGAGAGAATCAACAAGCTGGCCAAAATTTTAAAGGATAAAGAAGTAAGCTCCAACCTTAGAAATGCTGGAGTGGGGGTCATTAGCTGTATTATACAAAGAGATGAAGGTCGAGGCCCTATGAGGCACTCCTTTCACTGGTCGGAAGAAAAAATATACTATGAGGAGGAACCTCTTTTGCGCCACTTGGAGCCTCCCTTGTCCATATACCTTGAGCTGGTTCGTTTAGATAGATAGTTTTTTTTTTCCACGTTTCAAATATGACCATATATATATAGGTGTTAATGTTATCTAACCCTATATCCCGAATTTTATGGTGAACAGGACAAGCTTAAGGATTATGAAAATATACGGTATACTCCTTCTAGGGATAGACAGTGGCACCTTTATACTGTTACCGATAAGCCACTTCCTGTCCAGAGGATGTTTCTGAGAACACTTGTGAGACAGCCTCTATCAAACGAAGGTTTGACTTTGTATCAGGGGCTCAATCAGGGAGTGACTCAATCTTTATGGTCTTTATCATTCACTTCACGGAGTATTTTGAGGGCATTGGTGTCTGCAATAGAGGAGCTTGAACTTAATGCCCATAATTCCGCTGTCAAATCTGACCATGCTCACATGTACCTTTACATCTTGAGAGAGCAACAAATAAATGATCTTTTGCCATACCACAAGTAAGCTTTTGATTATTAAGATGCTTTCTTTCTATGTAAAAAGTTGTTGGCATTTAGACTCAAAGGTTGACCGAGTCTCCAAAATCGTTTTCAGAGAAGCGGATATAGCTGATGGCCGTGAAGAAGCTACAGTTGAGAAAATTTTGTATGAGCTTGCTCTTGAAGTAAATGCGTCAATTAGTGTGAAAATGCATCGTTTAGGTGTTTATCACTGGGAACTTAAGCTTCGAATATCGTCTGAAGGAGATGCTAATGGAGCATGGAGAGTTGTGGTCACAAATGTGACTGGTCACACTTGTATTGTTCATGTAAGTCGAGTTTGGTAAAGAAAAATTGATTTTAAACTTTGGTTGGTAAAACTATGTGAATATCGTAACATTTTCCGTTTAAATTTCAGGTTTATAGAGAAGTTGATGATTCCAGCAAAGAGAGTGTAGTCTACAATTCAATCTCTGAACAAGGTCCCCTGCACGGACTACCCGTGAATGCACAATATAAACCTTTGGGAGTTCTTGATCAAAAACGTCTTTTAGCACGAAAAAGCAGCACTACTTATTGCTACGATTTCCCTCTGGTATGTTTATATTATTTAAATTACATATATTAAGACCGATGCAACTATATTTCAAATGGGTCCTTTTTTACAGGCATTTGAGGCAGCTCTGAACAAATCATGGACTCAGCATCCTTGGATTGCCAATCCTAAAGATAAGCCAGTCCTCCGAGTCTCTGAGTTGGTTTTTGCTAATGACAATGGTACTTGGGGCACTCCTCTTGTTCCGATCGAACGAAAGCCTGGGCTTAATGACGTTGGCATGGTTGCCTGGCGAATGGAAATGTTCACACCCGAATTTCCCTCAGGAAGAACAATTTTTGTTGTATCAAATGACGTAACTTTCAAAAATGGCTCGTTTGGTCCTAGAGAAGATGCATTTTTTCAGGCCGTGACCGATGTTGCTTGCACACAGAAACTACCTCTTATTTATCTTGCAGCTAATTCGGGGGCCCGCATTGGTGTAGCCGAGGAAGTGAAATCTTGCTTCAAAGTCGGTTGGTCTGATGAAACGAATCCCGAACGTGGTTTCCAATATGTTTATTTAACTCCCGAGGATTATGCAAGAATGGAAACTTCGGTAATAGCCCACGAGTTAAAGTTGTCGAGCGGAGAAACCCGTTGGGTAATAGATTCGATTGTCGGAAAAGAAGATGGTTTAGGGGTCGAAAACTTAACCGGAAGTGGAGCCATTGCTAGTGCTTACTCAAGGGCATATAATGAAACATTTACCTTGACGTACGTGACCGGAAGAACTGTCGGCATTGGTGCTTACCTTGCTGGGGTGGGGGGGGGGGGGGGTGGGGGGGGGGGGGGGTGGGGGGGGGGGGGGGTGGGGGGGGGGGGGGGTGGGGGGGGGGGGGGGTGGGGGGGGGGGGGGGTGGGGGGGGGGGGGGGTGGGGGGGGGGGGGGGTGGGGGGGGGGGGGGGTGGGGGGGGGGGGGGGTGGGGGGGGGGGGGGGTGGGGGGGGGGGGGGGTGGGGGGGGGGGGGGGTGGGGGGGGGGGGGGGTGGGGGGGGGGGGGGGTGGGGGGGGGGGGGGGTGGGGGGGGGGGGGGGTGGGGGGGGGGGGGGGTGGGGGGGGGGGGGGGTGGGGGGGGGGGGGGGTGGGGGGGGGGGGGGGTGGGGGGGGGGGGGGGTGGGGGGGGGGGGGGGTGGGGGGGGGGGGGGGTGGGGGGGGGGGGGGGTGGGGGGGGGGGGGGGTGGGGGGGGGGGGGGGTGGGGGGGGGGGGGGGTGGGGGGGGGGGGGGGTGGGGGGGGGGGGGGGTGGGGGGGGGGGGGGACAACACTGTGTATAAGCATTATTTTTTCTGTTAAAATGAGTGCTGTAATATTATTTGCTCGTGCAATTGTCGGCATGCTTTTAAGTGTGAATCATCAAAGGGATGTGGACATGCGCATTGTCATTTTTCTTTCTTATAATTAATCTTTCGTTAAACAAATTAAATATAAGGAGTACAAGAGTTTATGATGAGATAGAGTCACGCAAAACACAGATAAAGAAATAATGGAATTAACATCAATTTTCAATCAAACTAATAGACTCAATCCACTTAGTTTAAAATTTGAGTTCTTTGAAATGTGTTTAAGTTTAAACTAAAGTTCCACTTAGTTTAATTCCCAAGTTAATTCTTATTCAATTTAATTTTGATCATATTCATCAAATCACAAAATTGCAATTCACTTATTTTGTGTAGATAATACTCCCCAATCGCAAAGTATATGCAATATAATTGTTTTCTGAATGGATATGTGTCACAAAGCTCGATTATAAGATTCCTAAAGAATAGTGTATATATACACAATTTTTTTCAATATAAAAAAACACGTGTAGCTTTCTCCAAAAAAAAATAAAAAATAAACATACATGTGTAGAATTTTACATGATAAGTTTTATATCAATCGAAGTAAATTTAACTTTTATTCAAAAATTTAGTTGAAAGACGTAATTTACAAAAAATATCATATAAATTATTATAGTGAATATATATGTTAGAAATTTATAGTACTTAATTAACATTATATAAGTAACATAGGGTGAAGTGGATGTGTTTTGGTCCGGTCTCGCGGGTTTCGCGAGACCGAACCAAAACCTTTTTAAATGAGTTTTCGCCAAACCTATAAAATCATCAAAAATCTATTCAAAAACTCACATAAAACTCTTCAAACCTATAAAATATTGATTTGACACCTACCACCTACTTTTTCCCCCAAATCTCAATAAAAAAGACAGTGATTTGACATCTATCACCTACTTTTTTTTTTTCCTAAACCCCAACATCCAAACTCAATCCAAGTGGGGTTTCAGCTTATTCAAACCATAAAATCCAACAGTCAAAACTCATCCAAATGAGGTCTTAAAGGTTTCATTGAAATCACCAAAACTTTTTTTTTTAAATTGAGACCCGCGAAACCGAACAAAAACCCATCCAAATAGACCCATAACATTTAACACAAAATGTAAGTTAAAAGTCAAAGTATAAATTACGTAATTAATCAATAACAATTACTTTATAGTAATTATCTTTTTAGTATAAACAAATACAAAATGACTATCAAGCTGAATGTTTATATTTATTGCATTTTAAAGCTTTCAAATAATAATTTATATGGTGTTACTGTTTTATAATATAATCAAATCATTGTTGATTTTTTTTTCTTTTAAATTTGATCAAGTTGACTGGTTAACTGTACCAATAAATAAATAATTATGGAACGACCGGAGTATAATACATCCATAACATTTTCTCAAAAACAAACCAGAGATAGTAGTTAGCCTAATTTACTAGAGAAAATTAACTTGTCAACAATAAATATTGCAACCACTCTATTTAACAACAATACCATTAATTACACAATACCTTTTTTTATAAAACCACTTTGACATTTATTCTTTTCGTCACATAATTCACTTCCAACAAAAAAGGAAAAAGAAAAAGAAAAATGAAACTCCATTTCCATGGAGGAATCACCCTCTTCACCATCACATTCATCACATTAACTCTCTTCCTCCTCTCAACCGAGTCAACTCAGCCTCCATTTGCATGTGACACAACAAACCCACAAACAAATTCACTTCCATTTTGCCAAACAACACTCCAAATACATCAAAGAGTTGAGGACTTAGTCTCAAGGCTAACACTAGATGAGAAAATATCGCAGCTGGTTAACTCAGCTCCGGCGATCCCACGGCTGGGGATTCCGGCGTACGAGTGGTGGTCCGAGGCGTTGCACGGTGTCTCCGGCTATGGACTCGGAGTTTCTTTCAATAATGGGAGAATTAGTGGGGCCACTAGTTTCCCTCAAGTCATTCTCTCTGCTTCTACCTTTGATGCTCGTCTTTGGTACCGCATTGGTCAGGTAATTAAAATGAAATTAATTATTAATTCTTCCCTTTAATATATAAACAAAAAATGATTGAGAGAATTGATTTTTTTTAGAGGTTAGTGGTCGATTCACGGGTCGATTTGGCGTTATCAAAATGGTCCCACAAGACAGAATCTTTGCAAATTGCAATTATTGATTTTCCATTCAATCATTCATGTCGTGTATATGTAATTTTTGTTCTTATCGGCTTTGATCGGACTCAAAAAAATAGAATGCATATTGAATAACACTAACAAAATAATTATTTATTCATTCACTCGACAATTGTGATATATTTACTTTGCGATTGTATAGGTAAAGGCATTAATGCCGAATAAACATGAAAATTGTGATATATTTTTCAACCATTTTCATGTGTTAATATGTAGGCCATTGGAAAAGAAGCAAGAGCAGTGTACAATGAAGGGCAGGCAAAGGGGATGACATTTTGGGCACCAAATGTGAACATATTTAGAGACCCAAGATGGGGAAGAGGGCAAGAGACACCTGGCGAAGACCCATTGGTTGCAGGAAAATATGCAATAGCATTTGTTAGGGGTTTTCAAGGAGACAATTTTGAAGGTACTAATAATAATATTAATGGGAATCATCATCTTCTTCAGGCTTCTGCATGTTGCAAACACTTCACGGCATATGATTTGGATAATTGGAAAGGCATTAGTCGTCTTGGATTTAATGCTCAAGTAAGTATTTATATATATATATGTATCAATTTAATTTCTTTTCATTTGATTTGGAACTTAATTTCTAGATTATATATTATAACAATTTAAAATCTAAAAAACTGTGAGATCATTCATGTCACGGGTCCGTTATTGAAATTGTCTTCAGTTTATGTTACATTAAAGTCTAAAGCTAGTGCTTTCTCGGGCGGGCATGTTTTATGTGGCGTACACTTGTTACATCAAAAGTAGAATGACAGTATTAAAATACAAAACACCCCATGAATCAATGTTCTTTTTCTCTTTTGGATTTTTTTAATGAATTTATATAAAAATAAAGATTTATTTATAAATCTATCCTTCAATAAGATATTCCAGTGAGACCACCGAAAAGAAATATAGTAATACTTTAATGATATTGGATTACATCTTTTGATTTTCACCTACTTACTTGAAATTTCTTCGCTCAAGTCAATCTTAGTTGATTTCGGAAATCTTTATTAATGGATTATATATGATGGTCCATATGTAGGTAACAGTGAACCGATGATTGAGATTAGATCTTCCACAAATATTGCATATTTAACAAATGGTCATTTATCTTTTGAATTGAAACATTTAGGCCTTATTTGGAAGGGTTTTGGTCCGGCTTCGCGGGTCTCGGTTTTGAAAAAAATGATTTTTGTGATTTCGTGACATTTTTGAAACCCAACTTGGATTGAATTTTGATGTTGGGGTTTGGGGAAGGAAAAATAGATGGTAGGTGTCAAAAAGTTTAAGTGTTGGATTTTTGAATATGTCTATGATGAGTTTCATGAATTTTGTCAAATTATGTTTGGAAGAGTTTTGACTCAATTTCACGAGACCCGTGAGACCGGACCAAAACTCTTCCAAACATGGCCTTAGTCATCATAATTTTAACATGTACTATATATAAAAATCTTTTGGATTCAACAAAATTGCATAATTTATCTTTTGAGTTATGCACATTAGCACATTTGATGTGTCTGACCAAAGAAAGTAAATAATAAATAATAAATTTCTTTATTAAAATAAAATTATCTCTTTATTAATTATGAATCCATTCATCCACAAAACTGTCTCAAATTTTTCTTTATTTCTGTTTCAATTTGTTTTCTTTATTTTATGTTTCAATTTTTTTTATTTCTATCTCAAATTTTTTCTTTATATTTTTCTGTGTTTTTATTTGGTGATAATTATCTCATTTATATTCGGTACGAATTATTATTCAAAATGTTGATTAATTCTCCTTCAAATTATTTCACGCAAAATTCAAGTTTAAGACCAAATAATATTATGTTTTAATTTCTTCATTTCTTTATCAAAAAATGAAATATTTATTAATTATGAATTCATCCATCCATCCACCAAAAAATATTATATTTCAATTTCTTCATTTCTTTTGTATCCTTCGGTTATAAAAAAATGAGATGAAAATGAAGAACAAATTTGAGATTGAAAAAAGGAAGGTAACAAAAGAAATGAAGAAAATAAAACTCAATGTTCTTTGGTGGATAAATGGATTCATAATTAATAAAAAAAAAATTTTATTTTGATAAGTAATAAAGAAAATTATTATTTATGGAAGGGGTGGGGGGTATTTTTGAAATAAATACTACAAAACCATACCAGAGGGGGGTAAGTGTTACAATTGATACATTATGGGGTAACTGATACCACCCTCATACTTTAAGGGGGAAAACTGTATTTCACCCTATATATATAAATTAAATTCTACTTAGTTCTATTCTGTATGGCCACTTATACTTCTTCTATGCCATATATATATCTTATGCTATAATTTCCTCTATTCAATTTGTTGGTCTAAATTTAGTATTTGGACACAAATACCTAATATTGCAGACTTTGTTCCTTTGAATATTTAATAATCTGTTTTTTGTCAATGAAACTTTGTTTAATTTATAATTAGGTGACACAGCAAGATTTAGCAGACACATATCAGCCTCCTTTTAAAAGTTGTGTACAACAAGGTAAAGCCAGTGGTATAATGTGTGCTTACAACAGTGTAAATGGCGTTCCAAACTGTGCTGACTATAATCTCCTTACAAAAACTGCTCGCGGAGAGTGGGATTTTCATGGGTACACCTTTCTCTCATAAGGGTAGTTTTGTAACTTCATCAATTGTTGTCTCTTTAATTTGATATTTATTTATTATCATTGGGTTTTATTAGGTACATTACCTCCGACTGTGACGCGGTCTCGACTATGCACGATATTCTTAAGTACGCGAATTTACCCGAAGATGCAGTAGCAGATGTACTCAAAGCTGGTTGGTTTGTACTCTTATTTCTATTTTATTACTGCCTCATTTTTCATTGCTTATTAAATTCTATGTACAATTCGATTTAATTACGAACCCCTTGTGTTATTTTTATTAGCAAATAACCTCTTACGTTTATAAATTACGAAAAATGCAGGTATGGATGTAAATTGTGGTTCCTACTTAAAAACCTACACAAAATCAGCAATTGATCAGAAAAAAGTGCTTGAATCTGAAGTGGACAGAGCCCTTCACAATCTCTTCGCAGTTCGTATGCGATTAGGATTATTCAACGGAAATCCAAACAAACAACTTTATGGCAACATTGGTCAAGACCAAGTTTGCACTAAAGAGCACCAAGAATTAGCCCTCGAAACTGCAAGAAACGGCATTGTTCTTTTAAAGAACTCGGCTAAGCTTCTTCCTTTATCGAAGTCTCAAACTTCATCGCTTGCTGTTATAGGCCCTAATGCCGCTAATGCATATGCACTTCGAGGAAACTACGATGGCCCACCTTGTAAAAATCTAGAAATTCTTAAAGTGATTCAAGGATATGTGAAAAACACAATGTACAACCAGGGATGCAATGCTGTGAATTGTACCTTTGCTACAATAGAGGATGCTGTTAGTGTTGCCAAAAATGCAGATAATGTGATTTTGGTTATGGGATTAGATCAAAGTCAAGAAACGGAGGATCGTGATCGAGTGGATTTGACACTTCCGGGACAACAAGAGAGTCTTATTAAGGCTGTTGCTTTAGCTTCAAAGAAACAGGTTGTTCTTGTGTTGATTTGTGGAGGTCCAGTCGATGTTTATTTCGCGAAAGACGACCCGAAAATCGGAGGTATAATTTGGGCTGGATATCCGGGTGAAGCTGGTGGGATTGCTCTTGCACAAATTATATTTGGTGAACATAATCCAGGTTAGTATTTGCTAAACACCTCCTCGCATGCATTCTAATTACGAAATACACCTTTGTGTTAGATTACTTGGTAGTTTTACTCCTGTATATATTCACGTAGATGTAGCAAGAAGATCCCTCGACGAAGTTCATCCCCGTATGCAATAGGCTACTTCTATGACGAGGGATTATCTGATCGATGTATTTGTTATTTTTTTTTTTTTGCAAATTAAATAGCTCATTAAAACATGAGCATATTCATATGGTGTGTCGATATTATGCATGCAGGAGGGAAGTTACCAATGACTTGGTATCCGAAGGATTTCATCAATGTACCGATGACTGACATGAGAATGAGGTCGGATCCATCATCCGGATATCCAGGGCGTACTTATCGTTTCTACAAGGGAACAAAAGTTTTCGAATTTGGATATGGCCTCAGCTACACTACATATTCATACAACTTTATCACTACAACTACAAACACGATCCATTTAAATCGACTAATGTCTAGTATTCCATCAACTAATGAAAGTAGTATAAGTTCAAGTTCGATCCCTTATATGTCCGTTTCAAAGATGGGGAAGGGAATTTGTGAAAAGTCGAAGTTTTCAACGTTTGTTGGAGTTGAAAACACAGGGAGTATGGCCGGAAAGCATCCGGTTTTGATGTTCGTTAGGCATGGAAAGTCGAGAAATGGAAGTTACGAGAAACAACTAGTGGGATTTGAAAGTGTGAGTTTGAATGCAGGGGAAAGGGCTAAAATTGAATTTGTGTTGAATCCATGTGAACATTTGAGCACAGCAAATGAAGAAGGTTTAATGGTGATAGAAGAGGGGTATAGGTATTTGGCTGTGGAAGATAAAGAGTATCCCATAAATATTGTACTTTGACACCATGAAGTTGACAAATTTTAAGAACTATATTTAATATAATTAAGTTGTTTTAGCATTCGTCCATTGTTTTGCATAATTGAACCACTCATATAGGAGTTTAGAAGATATTGAAGCAAATGATCAAGGTGAAAGTTTAAATTTATTTCGAGAAATTCAAATGTCATTGCCCATAATTGTGACGAGGACCCTCTTTTAGATTTTTGTACTGTTTTCTCCTGAGTTATAAATGTTTATTTGAAGAAGAAAAAGAAAATTGTAATTATACGATATTACTTTTAGCTTGTGCTCCGTGATATTCAGATTTTTACAAGGGATAAATTGCTCTTTTTCAAATCAAAAGGAAGTAAATTCACATTATGAATATCATTGAGAATAAATTGCCATTAACCCCTTTGAAATAGGCCTTTCTTGATGTCCTGGAGCCTAGTTGTTTCTAGTCATTATTAGGTTTATCCACATGAAAATCGCAATACATTTATTATTTGTTATGCTTTAAAGAGTAACAAATAATCACATGAAATACAATTCCCCGTTTGCATCAGATAACATTTTTAATTTTATTACATGATTGCTATCAAGTACATACTATATCTTTAAGTATTATACTTGTGTTTTGGTCAACAATAGTGTGAAACAAAAATAAACCCAAGAGTTTTTAGTAAGTTGACATATAGCATATACATGAAGTGACACTATCTAGATTTTATTACTGTTTTTATTTATTACTTGCGATTTTATATCTGAGCGATTTTATTCATGAAATATGTATCAAGAGTTTTGAATCAAATCAATCAATATATTCTTTTATTGACTATTATAAAACAAGTACACGTACTTGAAATAAATAATTTTCCAACCAAAATGGAAAAATATAATATATAAAACTTCTCACTTTTCTGCAACATATCTGGGCATTTGGTCTAGTGGTATGATTCTCGCTTTGGGTGCGAGAGGTCCCGAGTTCGATTCTCGGAATGCCCCTTAATTCTCCTGTTTTAATAAATTAATTATTTTGACCCAGTTTTCTGCTACGTAAACACCAGTTGTTATTAGTTTACTCTTCTTCTTGCCTTTTTTTCTTTTTTCTTTTTAACCAATTACTCTTCTTCTTCCAAACTAACTAAACCCCAAAATCAAATTATTCAAAATTTGAAAATACAATTTCCCATCTGCAATAAAAGTGAGCGCATTGAAGGCTAAGTGCTAATTAATTAACCCATCAATTTTGTTAAACCAAAAGGAATCGTATAGGAAAATAAAAGAAGAGGATAAAGTCATTAGTCACCACCACACATATTACTAGTGCGTTAATTGCCTGATGTGGAGTCACATTAATTATTCATGCATATATTTTTGGAACTATTTTTTCAATTTTAGAACATTAAGCAAATTAAAACTTTACTTTTTTGTAGTCATTTCTCTATCCAATTACACACCTAATTAAGTAAATTACAGTTCATAATTTCCCAACAAGTGTAAATTTATGAGCAGTAATGCGTTAGCAAGACAACAAATATTTGAATGGTAATTTGTCCTGACATAGACATATGCCTAAAAGTTGGTGAATTTTAGTTAAGTCAAAACAAAAAATGAGGTAGAGAAATTATTGAATGGGTTTTATATAAATCCCATGAGCCAGTTCTCTTGTTTCATCAGAAGTGAAGAAAACAAAAAAAGAACAAGTAAATTGCGGTTCGGGTAAGCGAGTGACCACTTGTTTAATCGAGAAAGGGATCGAATTCGAGAATGTCGATGTTAATCTTTTCAAAGGAGAGAACAAATCTCCTGAGTATCTCAAATTGCAGGTGTTTTTTGTATTTCTTTTGTCCAATATGTACAAGTCATTTTTTTTAATTAAGGAAAATGGTATCTTATAAATTAAGTGTGTTATTTTGCATATTTGCAGCCTTTTGGGGTTCTTCCTGTCATTCAAGATGGAGACTACACATTATATGGTAGAAAAATTAAATATTACTACATTTTAATTTAGTTATTTGCAAATTGCGCACATGTTTGGCTACTATATATTATATATCCATTATTAAATGAATGTTTTGTTCACTTTGGGTGAAGAATCCAGGGAAATCATCAGGTATTGTGCAGAGAAATACAAGTCACAAGGAACTGAACTACTTGGCAAAACTATAGATGAAAAAGGACTTGTGGAGCAATGGCTAGAAGTCGAAGCGCATAATTTTCAACCACCACTTTACGACTTAGTAGTTTAACTCTTGTTCCCATTGGAATCTGGCATCACACCCGACCCAAAGTCCATCAAAGAAAACGAAGAAAAACTCGCGCATGTGCTGGATATCTACAATGATAGGTTGTCTAAGAGCAAATACTTGGCCGGGGACACGTTTAGCTTGGCGGATCTTAGCCACATTCCTTTTATTCAGTACTTGATGGTGAAAAGAATGGGGAAGGAGTATATGATAAGGGATCAAAAACACGTGATTACGTGGTGGGACGATATAAGCAATAGGCCATCTTGGAAGAAAGTGCTTCAACTCTATCCTGCTCAAGTTTAAGATGAATCTGGCTATGTGATTTAATGAGAAAAGAAGTAAAAATTGAGTGTTGGTTCTTTTAAATAATTTTAGTGTGCTTGCTATGTATCTTGTTTTTGTTTCATTTTAATGATGTAAAAGTGTTGGAATTGTTGGTTTAAAATTATACGCTTATTATATTTTTTTTTGGAGAAACTTATTATATGTGTCTTAATTTTTCTTTACTCCGTTGAATTATGAATCAAACTTTCCATCGTTTTTCGTTAAAAACATCGAATTAAAGTTTTTGTTTTTGTATAATTGGAAACAAAAATAAGGTGCACTTCCGAAATCATTTGTTTGTCTTGTGAACTCTATTGTTTTGTTTTTCTTAATTTACATATTCTCCTAATGTTGTTTCTGAAACGTTTCTCGATAATTTTCAATATTTGCTGACTAAAACATACACTAGAAACAAAACTTTCATCAATTCATAGAACAAAAATATTAACTTGATTTCAATGTTATTATTTTTATAATTCTACAAAATAAAATATCCAGCTTACTTCATATATATTAGTTGTTACATAGTCGTTTGTAATATTAAACTTCTTTCAGCATAAACAAAGATTTTGTGAATATTATTTTATAACAAAAGCACGTCAATAAAGTATTTCTTTTGGTTTGATCAATTAATAGTCATACTATATGAGTAATTTTTCATAATAATATAATTATTCTATAAAAAAAGTCCAAAGATTTGTCATATTAATAAACAAATATATATTCATGTATGATAAAAAAATATATATATTTATACGGTATTCACTTATTAAGATAAAATATTTAAAATATTCCTTAATATCTAAAAATAAGAGAATTATAAGTCCTAGGCCTTTGCCTAACTTGTCTATAGACAAGGCCGACCAGGGACGGACCTAGACCGTTTATGTAGGGGATTGGGGGGGGGGGGGGGAATAATTTTTTTGTACCAAACTTGGTACTTTTTCAAATTTTGTCAAAAGGATAGAAGAAAGATTGAATTAAGATAAACTAACACTATAAGTTTGTCCAACAAAATATGAAAAATATAATAACATTTTTTTTAATAGTATGAATTTTTAAATATTCAATAATACAATTCACTTTGACACGAAAAAACAAATAAATTTTCCCTAAACAAGATATGAAAATGTCGAATGCACCCTTAAAATATAAAATATAAAGGTAAAGTCATTCTTCAAGCTTGTGTAGACTAAAAGTTGTATGATTAATTTTGTATTTATCATATATTTAAAACAGTATTTAAAAGTTGTGCATTTAACCAAAATTATGCTACTATTTATAAATAATTCATATCAAATTGATTATTAGATAAATTAATACCATGTTAATAATAATTTGAATTTGTTACATTTTTTTGTCCATATAAAATAATATCTCAAAGAAATTGAGAACCATAAAAATGATAAAAAGACATTTTAGACTTGAACTCAATTACTCGTACACCTCTAGAAAGAACTATTTCATAACTATCAAGAAAAAAAATTATACCATTAAGCTAAATGCTCTTAAATATATTGATAAATAGAAAATTTATATGGCAGCTGGATGAAAAATGACAAAAACATTACATGTTCTCTTCAGGGCTCGAACACGGAAATTCATTCATGTTGCTTGGTAGGGAAATGAAATACAACTGGGCCAACACCTATTTTATGTTTACATATACATATAAATATATTTAACCTAATGTTTTCTTGGGGGACCATTGCCCCCGTCCCTCAAGAGGTCCGTCCCTGAGGCCGACCCTGATTATACTAGAGTTTTAATTTTAGCAATTAAATTAAGTTAATCTTAATCAATTTATTTTGTTACATAAATCTTATGTTTATTGGGTGAGTTAGACTCAGACCCCCTCAAGTTTGGACGTATAACATGAAACCCCACTATTGTTTAAAAAATTACAAAAAAAAACTCTTATGGCGTTAAAAACTAACAGAATTTAGTGACGTCAGTAATTTTTTTATTGATTTTCTAAATTTACCCTTGGTCGAATATACCCTTGATGTCTATGTAATAATATTATACCTCAAATGGTGTATTTGGAATATTACAATAACTTCAAGGAGTTACTTATAGTCAACGGTCATATTTTAAAAAGGGATTACATCGACCTCCCCTGAGGTTTGGGCTAATTATTGCCCAATCCCCTCGCTATTTCATAATTACATCCACCTCCCCCCATGTTTGAAAAACCTTACAAAATGATGTGAAATGACCACATTGTCCTCGTCTGTTTTAATTAAAAAAATAAAAAATAAACAGATTAACAAAATGTCCTATTTACCCTTGCAAGGGATCATTACATCGACCTCCCCTAAGGTTTGGGCTAATTATTGTCCAATCCCCGCGCAATTTCATAATTACATCCACCTCCCCCCACATTTGAAAAATCTTACAAAATGATGTGAAATGATACACAAAATTACAATACTACCCTTGTAAAAATTAATTGTATACATAAAAAAAAAAGACTCTAACCCTAACCCCCCACCCCACCTCCACCGTCCCAACCCCGCAAATATCCTCCCAGGCCGGGTCGTCGGCCTGGTTCGAACCCTGGGCCTTCCAGGCCGGCGGCGCGGCCTGGGAGGAGATTTGCGGGGTTGGGGACCGGCGGGTGCCGGGTTGGGGGTTAGGGATGGTGAGGGTTTTTTTGAAAAAAATAATAATTTATATTAAAATAGTTATTTATGATTTTATAATTTATATAAGATATGATTTTAATATTATTGTATTTAAGTAAGAAATATTAAAAAAAATTATGATTTTATAATAACTATTTTATTAAATAGAGTATTTTTATTTTTTGTAAAAAAATTATTGATTTTATAATAACTATTTTATTTAAAAGTTTAAGAAGATTTTAGTAAATCATTTGAGAATGTTTATAATGTCTAATAATTATTGTTCAAGTTTTTTTCTTCTCATGATTAAATGTAATTCATTAATTTATCCTTGTACTTTAATTATGAAAAAAATTGAAATTATTAAAATTACGGTTTAAATGTTAAAGTTGAATGTGACTCAATGGTATTCCCAGTTTTCTTGAAAATCAATATGAGTTAAAATTTATCGACCTCAGTCACAATAACTTGGTGGGACAGTTACCAACTTGGCTACTCGTAAATATGACAAATTTACAAGTCCTAAACCTCAGAAACAATTCCTTCTCCAGTCCTCCTTTATCACTCGATACAAAATTAAATTTAACTAATTTGGAAAAGTTTGACGTATCTGTGAATCAAATCCATGGAGAGCTTCCAAACTTCATCGATAGGCTTAGTGGTTTGCATGTTCTTGACCTATCAATGAATTATCTTCAAGGTAATATTCCTGCTTCCATTGGGGATATGAAATTTTTGGAAATGTTAGACCTGTCCAATAACAACTTCTCTGGTGTAATACCACAACATTTGGCCATGGGATGCGTGTCGCTAATTGTGTTGAAGTTATCAAATAATGCCTTGCAAGGTCCCTTACTTTCTGAAAAATCAAACCTTACATCATTGCAGTCCTTGTATTTGGATAACAATCAATTCTCAGGAGGCTTGTGTTCACATAGATTTCTTAATAGCACCAGACGCAGCATTGGTATTATAAAAATAAATGACAATTTAATCACAGGTGAAATTCCTGATTGGCTAGGAGACCTTTCATATATGCTTTCTCTTGTTCTTTCTAGAAATTCCTTCCATGGCCTTGTACCTGCCAGTTTTTGTAGATTGCAACACCTAGCGTTTTTAGACTTGTCTTGGAACCATTTTCATGGTATGATCCCTTATTGCGTGAATCTATCATCTGTGAAATATATGCATCTGCAAGGGAATAAGTTTAGCGGAACGATACCACATGCTTTGTCTGGATTATCATCATCCCGGCTTATAACTCTTGACATCAGAGATAATGAGTTATCAGGAAAGATTAATCCCGATTGGATAAGATCACTCTCAAGTCTTAGGATACTTTTACTTAAAGGAAACAATCTTCAAGGTTTCATTCCTTCTCAAATATGTCACCTAAAAAATCTTACTATACTAGACTTGTCTTCCAATAACTTTACAGGGCGTATACCTACTTGTTTGTATCAAATTCCTTTTGGGAGCGAAAGACTAGGTGATGATTATGATACATTTTTTACATACACATATTATTTTGGATCAGATATGGATATTAAATTTAGATATGGAAATGGAATCAAGGTTTATGACGAAATGTCTATATTAATCACAACAACAGATGTGGCAGAGGAAATAGAATTTATGTCAAAGAGTAGGTTCGAGTCATACAAAGGGGATATTTTGTATTATATGTCCGGCATTGATCTTTCACAGAACAAACTCACAGGCCCAATCCCTAATGAGCTCGGAAACTTAACAGGGATTCACACTCTCAACTTATCTCACAATGATTTAACTGGCTTAATCCCAACATCACTTTCTAACATGAAGGAAATCGAAAGCTTGGACCTCTCCTGCAACAAATTGTCTGGTCAAATTCCTGAAGAGCTAACTCGGTTAACCTTCCTATCTGTTTTCTCAGTGGCTTTTAACGACTTATCGGGCAGAATACCAAATATGCAAGCTCAATTTGGTACGTTTGAGAAAAGCAGTTATGAAGGTAATCCTCTCCTCTGTGGACCACCATTAGAGAACAGTTGTTTCACTCCTGGAAGATTGCAACCAGCTTCAATAACTCCTGAACCAGAGGACCCATTTCGAGATGCATTTTTGTGGGGTTTTCTTGTATCCTATTTTGCAGCTTTCTCGGGCGTAATTTCTTTCCTTTATTGTATTGGTTTCTTTAGCGGCAGACGCTGGAGTTTTAAATCAAAGTTGAGAAATTAAGTGTCCCATACCCAACTAATGCTTTTAAATTTGTATATGTATGTATTGGCTCTGTTTCTCTTGATTGAGTTGAATTTGAGATTGAGAAATATAAATAAATTCGCAGGTCATGATTTTGTTTATGTATGTTTTGTTTCATGACCAGATTGAATTTATCTTTTCCAAATTCAGACATTCAGTTGTTGTAAATTTATTTTCTTCAAGTTTATGGTACTACTAATTTTATCTTCATCAATTGACTTCAAAAATTACAAACTTGTTGAAATATGACTGAGGCAGAGATCGCAAGATAAATGAAATACGTTGTTATGTTTTTTTTTTTAAATACCTTCTTGCGTCTATGTTCGGTCATGGCAAGCATAGCAGTCATTTGTGCACGAATAAGAGCCGAAGTATAAATCACATCTACGGGTATATTGCTAATTCTTTTCCCAACCTCAATAGCCTCTTCCACACCCTTCTCGGTTAATGGAACATCTACACAACCGGTGAAAAGATTCTTCTCATTCCACATAGACTCTCCATGCCTAATCAAAACCAATGCAGCTTCACCTTCAAAATGATAAACAAAAATATAGTCAGCTAACTTGTGATCAAAGTTTTTAGCCTTAATTTTCAAATTATTTATAACATTACTTGATTTCTTGTTCGAATCTGTTGTCGTGCCATTTGATGGGGCTGAAACCGGGTCGAAAGCAGTACTATTCTGAGAAGCCGATGTTTTAATAACACCAAAACTTCTCCTTTTAGAGCAGTAAGTTCCTCTTCTTAAAAGATTGATATCTAGTTTGAATCCCTTTGAAATAAACCTAAACGAAGAATTTTCATTCCCCTGTTTGAAGTTGGAATAGTTTAAGTGATTTTGAGATTGAAGACTTCTAAATACTTGGTGAAATGAGGTTGCAGCCATTCTGTAGTTAAGCCATTAAATCATCAAAATTGTATTATAGCAAATACAACAATAAAAATACACACATGGATGATGGTCTCTATACAGAAAAAAAAATTCAAATAAATCAGCAATCTGATAAAGTTCAATACTTTGATAAACTAAGACAGCCAAAATCGAGTAATGCTAATTTTATTCATTTTCAAGAAAAGCAACATAAATTTTCATAAATGTGAAACAGGGGTCAAAGTTACATATGAAGGAATTGGATTAAATTGTAGCTTCTGAATGAATTACTAGTTGACTATTTAATTACCAGAATATATAATTAAAAATTGAACACATGGAAAACCATGAATTTATTGTCTAACTAGAAACTATCAAATACAACACCAACCAAATAATAACTTGCAAACAGAACTAGATCTAACAATATAAGTCTACCAACAAAGATGCCCAATCCAAATAAAAAGAATGATAAATAACAAATCAAATAATGGCTATGTCTCAGAATACAGAACAGGAAGAAAAAAATGAACCCCAGAATAAACTACTCCTAAAATCAAATATCATGGAATTTACTTGAAAAATGTAAGGATACACGAAAAATGAATAAAAAAAATACTATTATTTAGAAATGAAAGAGTTTATTTCAAGGAAAGGTGACGGAGAAAAAGTGGGTATTTATTTGCAATAAAGTTATTACATTTACATTATACTCCTTAATTAAAATTACTTTCACAGTAGGGCATACAATTTCTTTCGTTAGTTGTGGGTTGTACTCTGTACAACGTCCTGGGAGAAATCAGGAGATGGGTTTTTTTGTTGTTATAAAGGGGCAATTGTTCAAGAAACAGAGATACGGCTCTTAGGTATTCAAAATGGACGGCAAAATGTGGCGTCTTTGACTCTATATTTAATTTATAGGTGATTTACACTCGGATCCCTGTGATTTAATCGTTTTACAAAGAATTCTCTGACATTTCAACAATTACTCGAAAATCTCCTATGGTTTAGACTATGTAACAAAACACTCATTATATCTTCAACAATTTTTACAAAAACACCCCTATAATTTATGAAAATATTTATAAAAAACCCCTAAAAAGGGCGTCCTTATAATTTTTAAAATCACAGGAGATTTTCTATAATTACAGTAAACTTCAGGAAGTCCGAGATAAATCACCCTTAATTTATAGCATTGAGTTCTTTTCTTTTTTTGTCTAGAAAAAAAGTATTGTGTTTCTTGTTTTCTATTGGACATTTGTTAGGTAGCCGAGACTGAGATAGTCAGTGACATTTTAGTTTAGATTAAATCCGGTCAAACTTAGATTATTCACAATTTTTTGCACTACAAATAATAAATATGTATAAGTATACTTGTTTTGTGTTTAGAACATAGATATGTACGGTTGATTCAATTTCAATGCAAAATTTAGAAAGGATAACATGTAATCAAGTAATCTCTCCGTTTCATAATATATGTTGTTTGGAAATTGAATAATTTATATTGTATTGAAATCCTAAAGCGACATATATTTTGGAACATTTTTTTATTTATTTAAACCAACAGATATTTTGGAATGGAGGAAGTAATTACGGTAATATACAGTTTACCCTCTTAAAGTATGGGGGTGGTATTAATTACCACTCTAAAGCATCACTTCTTACACTTACCCCCTTATGTTATAGTATTGAACATTTTATTCCATAACTACCTCCTCCCCTTTTGTAACAAATAAATTGTTCCTTTATTAATTTATCAAAAAAAAAAAAAACTTTATTAATTATGAATTCATCCATCCACCAAACAATATTATGTTTCAATTTTTTCATGTCTTTTTTTTCCTTCGTTTTCCGGGCTCAATTAATTACAAAAAAAGAGGGCTTCACCTACGACCTGATTCCAACGAAAATAAATTTGTCGTTATTAGTGACGGATTAGTAACCAAATACCAACATAATTTCAATTAAAAAATCTACCTTCAATAACAGCGACAAATTACCGACGGAATGTCGAAAACAAACATTTTTTGTAGGAATTCGGTTGTTAAGTTGTAGGGAAAAATTATCCATAGCAACGAAATCATTCAAACGGAAAATATTTGTCGCTATTTAGATTTTAGTAACTGAACAGCGACGGAACCATCAACAAAAATATGTTCCAATAAACGACAAATTACCAACAAAAAATTGAGAAAAAATATTTTTCATAGGGTAGGTTTACCCTTTTATCTTCATTTTCATCTGATTTTTTCTTTTATTCCCGTTTCAATTTGTTTTCTTTATTTTTTGTTTCAAATTTTTTCTTCATTTATACCTCGATTTTTTCTTTACAATTTGTCTCAAATTTATTTGGTGATTATTATCTCCTTTGTTTTTGTTACAAATTATAATTAAAAAATTTGAGTAATTCTCATTCAAGATTTTACTCAAAAAATACGTACCGAAAATAAATGAGATAATTGATCCTAATAAAAACTGAGATAGAAATAAAAAACTGCAACATAAAATAATGAAAACAAATTGAACATAAATAAAGAAAAAAAATGAGATAAAAATAAAGAAAAAATCTGAGATCGAAAAACAGAAGGAAACAAAAAAAATGAAGAGATTGAAACATAATGTTGTTTGGTGGATAGATGAATTCATATTTAATAAAGAGACAATTTTTTGTTGATAAATTAATAAAGAAATTTATTATTTATAAAAAGAGTGGGGGTATTTTTGAAATAAAAATTATAATAGAGGGGATAAGTGTTACAAATAATACTTTAGGTGGGTAACTGATACCACCCCATATTTAAGTAAGGGGGGAAATTAATAAGGACTTTGTACTATACATAAATAGTTCCAAAACCAACCATTTGGGTACTCAGAGAACCTAATCTTTACAGCCGTCATAAAACCTCACCTATATTACATCCAACCAAGCTTTAATTTTTCATTTAATTAATATTAAATCCAAGTTCAACAACCTAAAACTAACTAGATTAATTTAGCATATACCAAAGAAATGTAGCATAAAATTTCTAGCAGTGCATACTTTTGTTGTTTACCACCTAAGACCCCACACTCTTTGTAGACAATACATGCATGTGCTTTTGCTTTGTAATAATTCCAACCTACCCTATCGAAGTTTTGTTGGTGATATTTAACAATCTGTTACGAAGCTTCGATAGGGTAGGTTTAACCAAATTGTTCGCACCATATTTTTAAATAAATTATTATATACAATACAATTAGTATAATAAGTAATAAATACTTAATTAATTAAATGAGAGGCAATAATTAATTTGAAGCAATACTAGTACACATCAAATGGGTGGACTTGATTTTTATACAATTATACTGTATATATTTGTGCAAGTACCAAACAATAAGTTGAATCAAAAGTAAGCGATTGCGGCTCATTTTTTGCATGAACAAAGAACCCACGGCACACTAAGAGAGAAGAGAGATTATTTCTGCTTTATTTGCTAAAAATTGTGTGAAGAACTTGTCAGATTCTTCTCTTATTTATAGCAGTACTAAGGGTGTTTCTGGAGGGGTATGTGTGTTTGGATGTAACCATTAACCAGTAGCACTGGTTAGGTCCGAACAGGTGCCAACAGTTTGGTTTAAATTTTGAGCCGAACGGACACACACTGATTTTTCTCAAAAAAATTAATAACTTTTGAAGTCCAAGCCAAACCCGACCCGTGACCGTGCCGAATAGTAACGGAGCATGTGTTTGAACCTAGCTCACCTAGTTCCTCTCCCATTTAAAACATTGATACCCCCAAAGGGCCCAACCCTTATGTACAACTTTAGCAGTTTAGCTTTACAAATAGCTAAAGTTTTGCCTATAAACCCCAACAAGTTTAATTTACGTGATAAGCTATTTGGCTTAGACAAACAATTTGTTTAACAAAAGAAATTAAACAATTTGTACACATCTATATATGGCTTTCTGCAAAATTAACAAAAGAAAAATGTTAGAAGAATATTTGAATATACTCTAACTTCTCCATTTATGTTTGTGTCTTCTGGCCTAATGCAGCATGAGAGCAAGCTGGTATGCGTGTGACGGGCACGTGCGGAGGTTTATTTTGATGTATTTTTGTTTATTATAAGTTTGGGTCTTTACAGTTCTACAAAAATATTAAAATTTTGCTTTGAAACAGTAAAAGGGTTTTGGTGAAACAATTTGGCAGGTGAAGTTTTGTAGTTCGAAAATGTGTTCGAATTTTATATTTAATATAGGATAATAGGAATGTGAAATAAATCTATTTTTGGGTACTGGAATGTTATCAAGAGTCAATTGTAGCAAACTTGTATTGCATATTTTTGCAATTTAATAAATTCTTGAATTTTAGTAGAATTTAAATTCAAAAATAAATTTCCAAATTCTAGAGGAATTAGAATCCTAAGCCTATCATACTGACTGATGGGCTTGCCAAATCCACAACACATTGTATTAATTATGCTAGTTAATATTGGGCTCAGCTAGTTAATCATCCAATACGAATTCATTATCTTTTAGCCATTTCGGGTATATTTTCTTGATCTATTATGGGTCCAATTATATTTAGATTGAATATTTTAAAATTCTAAATTCTATTGATTTGAATCCAGTTTTGACATTCGAAAAAGATAATTAGTATTTGTTTCTTCATGTGACGTTATTCCATTATAATGCCTTATTAATGCTAATATTTCTTTGTCAAAAGTAAAAGAGTTAACTAAGAAAATAATTTTGTTTCTCCTAAAAAAAAAACTAAGAAAATAATTTTATGATTATACTTTTTGGTATCTGAATAATTCTCGGATCATTTTCAAAAAAAAATTAATAACTTATTACTATTCTTATTGGCATCGTTTTTGGATCTAGATCCGAATTCAGATTATTAGACCTTTTATTACATGTGGATCCATTTAACCTGTTGTAGAAGAAGTTTTGAGTCTTTTGACTTTTGAGAAAGAACCCGAACCGACTTGACACAACCGGGGCGAGTTGAATTAAAACCCGAATTGTGTTCAATTACACGGTAAAAAAACTAAGAACCCTAAGAAGAACTGTGGTAGTAAATCCAGTAAATAAAACCCTGCAAAGACGCAATTTTTAGCTCTCTTTTCTGTTGTGCGTCGGAACTTTTCATCCTTCCATACGCGCAGAGATGGTAATCTCTCAGCTCTCTGTGAATGTGGATTATGTATGTATCTGTATTATAGTTTTTTGGTGTATTCATGATAAATGAAAATCGATCGTCTTTTCGTCTTCTTAAAAGAGATCAGGCATCATGTCGATGTTTGTAAGGAGATTTAATTTTATTTTTGTTAAAAATTCAATCTTGATTAATTTTTTTTTTTTTCATTTGGGGTTTGTTTTATATTCAGTTGTGGAATATATAAAGAACAACATGCATCATCTATGATTAGTAAATTCTGTATTCTTTTCTGGAGACTATGCATTGGATATTTATTGAGCACTGACTTGTTTTATATAGGTACGTTTACAGCCTGATCCTTTCCTGAACGAGCTAACTAGCATGTTTGAGAGGACCACGGAGAAGGGGTCGGTGTGGGTGACTTTGAAACACTGTATGTTATAATCTGTTAATTCTACACTTTTGATCTACTCCTAATGCAAAATTATCATAGCAGTTGCTATTCCATTGGATATTCATAAAACATATACTTGCTCTTTATCCAGCTTCTGACAAGTCTAAGGTGCAACGGAATAAGATGAAGACAGCTGGGGAAAAGGTTGAGTATAGATGTCTGATCCAAGCAACGGATGGAAAGAAGACTATTTCCACACTAGTATGAGTTCAATTCAATTTCACCTTCTTCAATTCTTTATAATAGCAACTCATTCTCATCAAAACTCTGAAAGAAGTTTGACTTGTAATTTAGACATTGGTAGGCTATTATCAATGGTATTACATAGGCTTCTAGATTAGTTTGCAAATTAGTAGTTTATCAAATACCAAATACTTAGGTCCTATAAATGGAATGTTAAATCTGATTGCTAGCTTTAATTTGCATTACTAGTTTGCAAGGTTACTAGTTTATCTCAATTGTGCTAATTTAGGTTACTTTCCATATTATGCATTTTTTCTTCTTCTTTTCAAGTTATGCTTTTGTGGTGTATGTTGGCTAATTCTTACAAGGGCTACTACTACTACTCAATCATCTCTGCTTGATTTTCTTTGTATAATTTTTGTTGTTGAACTGGATGTTATAACCGAGGAACTATAGCAATTCAATTAATTATCTGTTGCCTTTAGCTCAACTACTGTGTCAGTTGTGATCTGCTGATTCTAATTATTTAGGAGGTAACACATTTTATATTATATGATACAGGTTGTCTGGTATACTTAGAATCTGGTCCTTATCTGTTTCTGATGATTTTTATTCCCTTATAGAATAGGCTTTTTGCATGTATTTCTGTAAGTCAAATGTCTTACTCATCTAGGATCATCAACTTCTGTTTTGGTATAATTGAGAGCTTCTATCTTTTTTATGTTCATTGAAGATGTTCTGTGGGGATGCAAAAATTTCTCCTCTTTTTCATTAAAGTTATTTCTTGTAGTCTCAAACAATGTGCCTTTAACTTGTACCTTCATTTTATCTGATTGGTGATTGCTGCATCCCTGCTTCTTTTGTTATACAGCAGCAGTACATATATTCTAGTTTTTCCACAAAATTTGCTTATATTTTCTGGTTTCATCTGCAAGATTTGTCTGATGGTAGAAATTTTTGTTAATTTGCCAGTCTTGGTACTTTATGAGCTACGTCATTCCCGTTCCTTTTGAATCTTACAGAAATAATTCTAGCACTAGAATAAAGCGCACATGCTCTTAATTTGAACGGCATGTGCTTTCTGCGCTTCGTGCTATAGTGTGAGCTAAAGCCCGCTTTTGACAACTAATGGGAATTTTTAGTTGTAGAAATGTTTTCTGTAATAAAGATTCAAGTGTCTTATTTCAGAGTCTTTTTATGATTACGTGTCAAAGAGCGTGTAAACATTAGGTAACTCTCAAATAAGATTATCAATAGAAGAATACAATCCTTGCAACTTTTTGGTAATTGTATTGGAGAGATTCCATTAACCTTCATCTCAAAGAGATTATTCGAAGGGCTTAGAGAGATTCTAAGGTTTTATTTCAACTTAGGAGTATTAAAAGTTTGTCCTGTCCTCTTATTGTATTAGGGGGGCATACTAGTAAACTGTAACTGATGATATTCAACACGGTTTCTAATGCATATTCTGCATATCCTGAATTTGCTGCATTTTCATTAATCAATCCAACTTATGTGGTCTAAAATATATGATCTGCAAGTTGAGATTAATAATCAATTATCTCAGCGAAAATATTAAAAAGGATTTAGGGAAAATATTTAGTGATAACATGCTGGTTGGACTTAACTTAGTTGTATACGACTACATAATTTCCATCTGATTTGTATCTTGACTATTTTTTGATGTCGACTTCTCAATATTATTTCAAATTTCTAAATTATCTAGTTGATTTATTAGAAGATCCAATAGAGTGCCTGAAGATTTTGTTTCCCTGAAAAATTGCTGAACTCTACCACCCTCGTAGAACCTGTTAACTTAACCGTACAAATTTCTTATGTAAAAAGATTTTCTGAAAACTGTTGCTTTTTACTAAACATATCTGAGCCGATTCAAATGACAGGTTGGCCCGAAAGATCATCAACGGTTTCAATCTAGTTATGCCACAATATTGAAAGCCCGAATGACCGCCCTGAAGAAGAGGGAGAGAAAGGATAAGAGAAAGGCAAAAGATTCTTCTGATAAAAAACAGGTTCCAAAGAAACGATCTTCTGCTGCTAAAAAAAATCTCTAACTAAACTACATTCATCTTCTATACTCTTTGTTGACATCACACAATTAAGCATTTTGAGGATGATATTTAGTTATACAAACAAAATTGTTTATTTATGCATTTAAATTGTTTTGGCTGAGTCAGTTATAAGAGTGAAAATGCAAATAAAATATTTTAACTAAAAATTAAGACATTGAAATCATGCCAAAATACGTTCAAACTACTTCTAGAATAAATCGAGTCGAGGTTATTAGTTAATAAAGTTCACTTATGACAAGTCTGTAGTCAAGAATTCTTGGGTCATCGCCTTAATAAGTTAAAAGTAGTACATCTAAGGTGTGAATTGGATTGTTAATTATATGTGCTAATATGATTGACTTGGACCCAAATTTTAAGCACCGTCTTTTTAATTATTAAATTCTTGACTATATTTAATAGGATGTAACCTTTGTGATTCTGAAACTTTATGTATTTATTGTATACGAATTATTTTAGAAATAAGATAATTGTATCACGTATCGTTCTTGTATGTATCGTATATTGCATCGAATTGAAAATCGTAAGATATATAAATAATATAAAGAAATTATATAAAATATATTTTCAACATATAGAAACGAGAGAATTGCAATTGTGGTACAAAACTATATACCGATTCTCACTTGTGGTACCATAAAAATCGAGGCCGACACATTTGGTACCACAATTTAAGAAATTGAATCACTTTTGGTACCACCGTTAAAATTGGACGTTAATTGATGACGTGGCAGTTAAGTGTTATTGTAAAATTGGTACCATTGTTTATGTTGACTGACAATTCTACCCAAAATATTTCAGGTTGTCAAAATAACTCCACATTTTCAAATTTACTGACAAATTTAGTCCACATTGTTGCCCAATTTCAAAATTGGCTCGAATAAAACACGTGCGAACCAATTTGGAGATTTTACTTATTATATTTACATATTTATTTAACTAATTTAATTTTATAAATAATATTAACAGACCAAATAATACTTTAATATAAATCCAACAAAATATTAAAAAATAAAAATATATTTTTGTAAAATCTAAAATTTATATATATAATATATATTAAAAATATAAAGTTATATATTAACAAAATAATTAAAATTCAAAAAAAAAAAAACTAAAAAAAAAATCCCATTCCCCATCCCCATCCCTACCCCCCACCCCCACCCAACCCCATCCCCCCCGTAAAACCCCCTCCGCCCAACCACGATCCCAGGCCGCGGTGGCCTGGGATCGGATGACCCAGGCCACCCGCGGCCTGGGATCTGTTGCAGAACCCAGGCCGCGGTGGCCTGTGTTCTTCGATCCCAGGCCACCGCGGCCTGGGACCGGCGATCCCAGGCCGTCGGCGGCCTGGGACGGACGACCCCAGGCCGCCAGTGGCCTGGGTTCTTGGTTGGGAGGGGGGGTGGGTTACGGGGGGATGGGGTTGGGGGTGGGGGGTACGGATGGGTTTACTTTTTTTTTTTTTTTAATTATAATTATTTTGTTAATAATATTTTCCTTTTTTTTAAATAAATATTATTATATAAATTTTAGATTTTAAAAAAATATGCTTTATTTTTAATATTTTGTCGGATTTATATTAAAGCATTATTTGGTCTGTTAATATTATTTATAAAATTAAATTAGTTAAATTAATATGTAAATATCATAAGTAAAATCTCCAAATTGGTGCGCACGTGTTTTATTCAAGCCAATTTTGAAATTGAGCAACAATGTGGACTAAATTTGAAGATGTGGGGTTATTTTGACAACCTAAAATATTATGGGGTAGAATTGTCAGTCAACATAAACAATGGTACCAATTTTGCAATAATACTTAACTGCCACGTCATCAATTAACGTCCAATTTTAACGGTGGTACCAAAAGTGATTCAATTTCTTAAATTGTGGTACCAAATGTGTCGGCCTCGTTTTTTATGGTACCACAAGTGAGAATCGGTATATAGTTTGGTACCACAATTGCAATTCTCTCATATAGAAACATTGGCTCTATTTTCAAAAAACTTATGCAAACAACCTAATAGTGACAATATGGATATTGATTCATATATATATAGGTTAGTCTCGCCGGTCTAACTTATCCCAACCCTAATTTCATTTATTTATTATTATTCGGCTGTTTTGAATTTGAGATTAAGTCTAGTAAGAGTTTATAATGAGTCAAGTAAATTATAAATAACACTCAACAGATCAGTCTAACTATAATATTATCACACTTTCCCAACTCGATCTGGTTTAACTCGTTTCGGTTTTGACACAAGGTCTTCTTTTTCTATATTTACTAGTCATCATTCGCACGTGTCACTGCTTGCATAATTTTTTTTAAACACAAAAAATAAGGATTCTTTTTTGGCAATTGATTCAAAGAAAAAGTGAAAAGTAAATTTTATTAATGAATGTAATGGGAGAAGTGAAGGACTTAAAAAACTACATAATTAAATAACTTTAAATTTTAAGGATAGAATAGGAAATTTTAGTGTAGCATGACATGACTTCTTTTTTATATAGTAATAGTATAGATTTAAATTTGCCAAAAATGTATTTTTAGTCTTTTAACTTTTGCTAGTGTGCAATTTTGATACAATTTTTTATTTTATAAGCAATTTTGGTCCTTCAATTTTTTGTGTTTGTTATAGGACATTTGAGTATAATTTTGGTCCTTTTAACTTCTTAGTAGTTGCAATTTTAGGACATTTGACAACAATTTAGGTTTGTTGCTACCGCTGTTACTCTCGAAATTCAAAAAGTTAAAGAACTAAAATTACGGCTATGTCATAGAATTGCAAATACTTAGAAGTTCAAAGACAAAAATTGCGCAGCCAATTGTCCTAGAATTGCAAACAGTGAAAAATTGAAGGACCAAAATTGCTTACCTTAAATGAAAATTGTCCAAAGTCGCTACCCATTAAATATTAAAGGACTTAAAATACATTTTTGCCGTGTAAATTTTGATCACAAGATATGACTTAAATGAATTCACATTTTCATAGACAATTCAAGAAACGCGTATCTATTTGTTTGGGAAAATTATTTTTTTTTGGTACCATAGGATATACCTACTTGCAATTTTGGTATCATTGGATACGAAAAAATAAATCTGGTACCATAGGATAGGTTTTCATTGCAACTTTGGTGCCAAGCCCAATTGTTCTCCAAACTTAAACCCCCTATGAAATGCATAATGTTCAATTTATCCCTTATAATTTAAAAAAGCGCATTTTACCCCCTACCCCTGTAATTTTGTAAATGTTTCACACCGCCTCCCTGATATTTTATATAGGCGGCACTTTATCCACTTTTATTATGATAATGTGGCATTTTACCCCCTGTGTTATGATAAATGTGGCAATTTATCCCTCTATGTTAAAAAATAGTTTTCATGTCTACTCTCAATTTCGGCAAGTGAGTTATACTCTCCGGCTGAAAGGGGTAAATTGCTTCATTAAATTTTTTATAAGGGGGGTAAATTGATTTTTTTTCAAATTATAGAGGGATAAATTGAACATTATGTATTTCATAGGGGGTAAATCATCATTAACTTTGGAGAAATTTGGGTTTAGTACCAAAATTGCAATGAAAACCTATCCTATGGTACCAAATTTGCATTTTCGTATTCAATGGTACCAAAGTTGCAAATTAACCTATTCTATGGTACCAAAAAAGCATTTTCCCCCTATTTGTTTATATTTATTATTATGATTTGTGGTGCATGCTTATTAATATCTAATAGAACAAAATTAATATTATCAACAAATTAAACATCTTTTTAAAACCACAACGGATAGGTTATTGGACTTAGCACTCTAGATCTCTAAGGAAGCTCTTTTCTTTAGAGAAATTTTTATATTTTTTTGTGTTGAACCGTAACTAAAATGACTACATAGCAGGAAATTTGAGGAGAGTTTCTTCCTCTAGTAGCTAAAAAAATTACAAACATTGTTGTCAACATATTTTT
This sequence comes from Penstemon davidsonii, assembly GCA_034814905.1. Taxonomy (NCBI): domain Eukaryota; kingdom Viridiplantae; phylum Streptophyta; class Magnoliopsida; order Lamiales; family Plantaginaceae; genus Penstemon; species Penstemon davidsonii. The sequence goes on along the minus strand of JAYDYQ010001087.1, from coordinate 9,829,774 downwards.
GTTATGCGGTGTGTATGTTAACATGTTTTTCACATACTTACATGCTAGGAGAAAAATGACATTGGTAGAAGATTTCCCCATAAGAAAGAAACTACATATTACTATAAAATATCTGCCAAAATTATGGTGTTAAGATTATTTTGTTACATAAATCTTTTGTTTATTTGAAATTTTGTTAATGGAGGATATATGTTGCTTCTTTAAATGGTATGATCCAAGAGTTTGGACATAACTAGGAAAATTATTCATGGATTGTTCCGTTGAATATATACTGGTTTGAGGTCTAGATAGAGAAAATTAACATGCTCGTTCAACAATATTGAACGAAAAAAATGGCATGTTCAATCGGAAAGAGAGAAACTTTTTTCATATATATCACCAAACATGCCTTTGCTGACAGTTGGGAATGGCTTTTTCGACGACATTAATATGATTGAATATGTTGAGAGTACTAAATAAAGTCATTAAGGTGTTTATAGGGTGCAAGATAAACTAATTAATTTTTTAGGATACAAAAATCAAATTGTCCTAATTCAAGAGTGCAAAGTGGAAATAAATATGAGGTTTACATCTATGCAAACATAAGACCCCTTTTTTTGTCTCTGTCATGCAATTATATTTGTGTAAAATGCAAAATCACCTGTGTTACTTTTATTAACAAAAACCCTCTTATATTAATATTTTATTAGGATAAAACCCTATATGTACATTTTATCCTTAAACATTTCAAAGAAAAATGTGTATGCACATTAGATTAGCACAGATACGTTTGAGAGTAAAAACTTTAATTTAGCTTCAAGAGTCCCCTAATTTTGAGCTATGTTTTAGTGGTCTCTCTAAAAATGCTCTCTAGAACATGTCCAAAATTGATCCTAGGGTTTGAACAATTTTGACCGGGCTAAGTCAGATCGTTCCATAATTGATTCAATCTAATCCTTAGTTCTTACTCGGCTTCCAATTTCCTCTTGTTTCCGTTCTGCAATTTTGCTTCGTTTTCTTTTTCGTCTTTTAATTCCATTTTCGTCTGTAGGAATGGATTTTGCTGCACTGACAAGAACAAGAGATGCGGAGCCACCAGATCCTGGACCTCAAGGCTTTAAACAATCATTTGTGGGGGTTCTTACGGATCACGTACCCTTAGTTTCCCCACGAACGCTGATGAAGACGGCTGTTGAAGGTCCGGAGTCAGTCTCAAAATTCAAGTTTATAGCTCCGCGTATTCCTACGACGTACAAGGACAGAGTTGCGGTGTTTTTCACAGATGAAGAGATTGATAGATTGGCGGAAAGGTTTAGATTCACCTTGGTGGGGAAATTCTCGCATGGCAGCCCAAATTTCCAGGAATTTAAACAGAATTTTGTGAAATTAGGTTTGAAAGGATTTTATAAAATACTGTCTTTGGATTACAAGCATGTGCTGATTCAGCTCACATTGGAAGAAGATTTTACCAGAGTTTGGATGAGAAGAGTTTGGCATTTTCTGGGATATCAAATGAGAGTTTTCAAATGGACTAAGGATTTTCAACCTTCAAAGGAATCTGCAATTGTACCAGTTTGGATAAGTTTGCCAATGTTGCCAATACATTTCTTTGAAAAGGAGGCTCTAATTGAAGTAACAAAGGGGATTGGAAAACCTCTTAGAATTGATGAGGCTACAGCTAACTTTACAAGGCCAAGTGCTGCAAGAATATGTGTAGAAGTTGATCTGTTGAAGCCATTGCCTAAAGAAATTTGGGTTGGGAAGCCTTCTAATGGTTTCTGGCAACACATTGACTATGAAAACTTGCCTGAATATTGCTCTGGTTGTCATCACTTAGGTCATGGGAAGGCATATTGTTATTGACTGGGGAGAAAAACAGAATGATGGAGAGTGAAGTGATGGATCAGGAGAAAGTAAGGAAGGAAAAAGGTAAATATGTGGTGAATGATAAAGGGGAGGGCACAAGTAACAGAAATGAAGTGACTGGAAATGGACAAAATTCCCCACAGAATTTGACTCAAGGATTACATGTGGATAAGTCTAGAGTAAATGCTGGTATGGTAAGATCACAGGAGGAGTTCATTAAGGTCAAAAATGCTAAAAATAGAGGTAAGTTTGTGTATGTCCCAAAGAATAAGGAGGTGGCCACTAAGGTGTTAGAAAAGAACAAATTTGCTGAACTGGAATGTCTAGAGGAAGGGGTAACTGGACCTACAGGTAAGTGTCTTGCTGATGAAACTGAGATTAATAATATGTGTGTGAATGAGCATGTTGTAGCTGTGGATAATGTTTGTCTAGATATGAATGCTGTTAATGTTACTGATACTGGTATGGGGTGTTTAAATGACAATGTTGATGCTTTGATTGATACTGAAACTGTGGTTAGAAATGAAAAGGTGAATGATTTGAATTTAGATTCTGTTTGTAAGAGAGCTATGAAAGAGTGTGGTCTGATGTCAACCCAGTCTCATAGTACTAAAAGTCCTGTTAGGTCTGTAGTTAGAAAGAATCTCTTTAGGGATTGGAATAAGAGCATAGAAGATAATATTTTAGATGTTAGGATAGATAATATGAATGATCAGGTAGATCCTTTTGTTATTGAATCTGAAATTCATTTACAACATTTGGTGACTTCGGATCAAACCATAGGCATAGCCTTGGAAGATTGTCCTGATGATTGTCTTGAGGATAATGAGGTCCAAAAAATAAGGTCTGACGGAGAAATTGAAAATGGTAATTTTGAGGAGAATGGAATTCAAATAACTCCTAGAAAGAGAGGAAGAAAATCCAAACGTAAAGCATTGGAAAAAAAAGTGGAATGTAATAAAATAGTTCAAAAGAATAAAAACCAAATTGCAGCAAAGAATACTGTAAGTACACCCTCATCTGTTTAAATGATTGTTATATGGAATGTTAGGGGAATAAGGAACCAAGTTTCCATTAGAAATGTTCAAAGACTGATTTTCGATAAAAAACCAAAAATTTTAGTTCTGTTGGAACCTATGATAGAACTTGAAAAAGATCGTTATCTGAAAATTTTCAATTATAAAGATGTGGTAGCTAATTCATCTGGTAAAATTTGGGTTTTTTTTTATCATGATACTGATGTGAGTGTGCATACTGATCATGCACAGTTTCTGCATTGTAAAATAAATTCCCAATTTGCACCTAGGGAGTTCCTATGTACTTTCATATATGCTGCTTGTACTAGAGAAGGTAGGAGATATCTGTGGGAGGGAATAACTGACATTGCACCTTCTAGTGAGCCTTGGTTGCTGGCAGGGGACTTTAATGTGATTCTTGATGCTAGTGAGAGAAAAGGGGGTGCCATTCCTAAATCTGGACCTATGGAGGATTTTGAAAGTTTCATTTTTGATTGTGGTCTTATTGATCCTGGTTTTGAGGGTAGTGAGTTCACATGGACTAACAAAAGAGTCTGGCAAAGATTGGATAGGGTCCTAGTTAATAGTGACTGGTTGGATTTGTTTGAGGTGGTGAGAGTAATACACCTTCCTAGACTTAAGTCTGATCATTGCCCTCTTAATGTTAATTTAGCTACATCTAGTGGTAAAAAGCCTTCTAGTTTCAGATTTCTCAATGTGTGGACTAGACATCATAGTTTTTTGGAGAATGATAAAAATAACTGGGATTTGCCTGCTTGTAATACTGGTTTAAAAGGTCTTAGTGAGAAGTTATTTAGGTTAAAACAGTACCTAAGGTGGTGGAATTGGAACATTTTTGGAGATATAAATAAAAAAGTGAAAGAAGCTGAGGAATTGGTTCAACAAGCTGGAAAAATGTATGATGCTAACCCATCTCAGAATAATCTCATTGAATTAAATAAATGCCTGGCTTTTCATACTTACACTTTGAAAAATGAAGAGGAATTTTGGAAACAAAAAGCTAATTGTAGGTGGACTTTAGAAGGTGATAGAAATACTAAGATCTTTCATAGGTTGTTTAAGAAAAAAAGAGTCAGGTCCATTATTCATAAAATTCAGATAGGTAATAGGGTAGTAGAGGATCATGAAGAAATAAGAGATTCATGTGTTAATCATTTTAAAAATTTGCTTGCTGGTGAGCAAACTGACTGGCAGGGGGATATCCCTGATGACATTATTCCTGAACTTGTCACTATAGCTGATAATAATAAGTTGTGTTTGTGTCCTGACATGAATGAATTAAAAGAGTGTGTTTTTTCTTTGGATCCTAATAGTGTGGCTGGCCCTGATGGGTTTACTGCTTTGTTCTTTCAAGTTTGTTGGGATTTTATACAAAATGATGTGCTGAGTGCTGTGAATGAGTTTTTTATGGGGGTCCCTATGCCTAAGTCTTTTACTGCCACCACTGTGATCCTTATACCTAAAATTGATCAACCTGTTTCTTGGGGGGATTTTAGGCCTATTAGTTTGAGTAACATCACTAATAAAATATGTTCTAAGCTGCTTAATAACAGATTGTCTCTCATTTTACCTAAGCTCATCTCTTCTTCACAAAGTGGTTTTGTTAAAGGGAGACTTATAAGTGATAATATTCTTTTAGCCCAGGAGATGACTCATTGTATTAATGCTAAAACAAGAAGTGGTAACATGATAATCAAGTTAGATATGGCTAAGGCCTATGATAGAGTCAACTGGAACTTCTTGAATAAAATTTTAAAAAAATTTGGGTTTAGCCCTCATTGGATTAATTTGGTTAATAATTGTGTTGAGAACTGTTGGTTTTCTATGTTAGTTAATGGTAGTTCTGCTGGTTTCTTCAAGTCCACACAAGGACTTAAGCAAGGGGACCCCCTGTCCCCAGCTCTGTTCATATTATGTTCTGAATACATGTCTAGGGGCCTGGACAATTTATTTGCCAAGTATCCTAGTATGTATTTTGACTCTCAAGGTGGTGTCCCTATTAGTCACTTGGCTTATGCTGATGATTGTATGATTTTTACTAAAGCTAATAAATGTGCTTTGACTAGATTGATGGATTTTCTGCATGTTTATGAGACTGTGTCTGGCCAAAGTATTAATAAAAATAAGAGTAATTTTGTGGTAGGTAAAAATACGAGTCCTGTTAAGAGTATGATTATTAATAGAATTACTGGCTTCACTGAAACTAAGTTGCCTATTACTTATTTAGGTGCCCCTTTACATAAAGGTCCTAGAAAAATATTTCTTTTTGACAAGCTGATTGCTAAGATTAGAGATTTGATTTCTGGTTGGGAACCTAGGATTATCTCTCAGGCTGGTAGGATGACCTTGATTAAGAGTATTTTAAATTCTCTTCCTATTTACCTTATCCAGGTCCTTTTACCTCCTGTAGTGTCATCCAACATTTACATAGACTGTTTAATAGATTTTTTTGGGGTTCAAGTCCTATGGGGAAGAAAATCCATTGGTCCAGTTGGGAAAAAATGTGTTGTCCTTATGAAGAAGGAGGTTTGAATTTTAAGAGCCTTTATGAGACTTCTAAAGTGTTTTCTGTTAAGCTTTGGTGGAGATTTAGAATGGGGGAGTCTCTGTGGGCCAAGTTCTTAAAGGTTAAATACTGTAGAAGTAAGCATGTTAGAGATCTGACTGTAACTGCAAAGGACTCAACTGTGTGGAGAAGGATGTTGAAGATTAGTGAGCTTGCTGAAAGTATGTTGTCTTGGGATGTAGGACCTGGCTTGATATCTTTCTGGAATGACAGATGGGTTAAGAATGGGATTCTAAGAGAATTGGTCCCTAGGTCTGAGTACCCTGATGAATTGGTTTGTGAGTACTGGAGGGAGAACAATTGGGACTATGGAAAATTAAGAGATGTTTTGCCTATGAATGTCATTGATAATCTGCATGGTGATGTGTTGGGATTGATGGAAAAAGATAGGCCTATTTGGACCATTAGTAAAGATGGGAATTTTTCTTGTAAGGATACTTTGGGAAAAATAAGAGATATAGGCATATATGATGTGTGTTATAAGGTATTGTGGAATAATCTGATTCCATTAAAGATCTCTATTTTCTGGTGGAAACTTTTGAAGAACTTTATCCCTGTAGATATTAGAATGAAGGAGAAAGGATTTACAACTGTGTCTAAATGCCAGTGTTGCATGGCTGAAGAGACCATTGAGCATGTTTTTTGGACTGGTCAGATTGCAAATAAGGTTTGGGATTATTTTTCTAAAATGTTTAGTGTCAAAATGCCTGATAGAGCTGAGATGAAAGTAATTTTGAAATATTGGATTCAATCAAAAAGGGTTATTGAAAACAATAAAAAGGGGCATATTAGAGTTCTGATTCCCATGCTCATAGGCTGGTTTTTGTGGTTGGAAAGAAACAATGCAAAGCACAAGGAGACTAAAATGGATCATGAGAGAGTGATTAATAGGATCATGCAGATGTTAAGAGACTTACATAAGGCTGCTAAGGTTGATAGGGAATTCTGGAAAGGGGACTGTTTTATAGCTAGAGATATGGGATTACAGGTTTTAAATAAGCCTACTAAGGTCCCTATAAAAGTTTTATGGAAACCTCCTCCAGTTGGAATTTTTAAACTGAATTGTGATGGATGTTCAAGGGGGAATCCAGGCAAAGCCGCAGCTGGTGGTTTGATAAGAGATTGGACTGGGAATGTTTTGGTGGCTTTTCATGTCTTTCTAGGAATAACTGATAATATTGATGGAGAGTTAAATGGAGTTCTTAGAGGACTTCAAATTTGTGTTGATAATGCGTATCAGGAGGTAATAGTGGAAGTTGATGCTAGGGTGATTATTAACATGATTGAAAAAAGTGACAGTGGTGCTTGGAAGTATAGGGCTCTCATTAGAAAAATCAGGAGCTTGATGAGTAGTTTGCATGTGTCTTTTTGTCATATTTTCAGGGAAGGAAATGGTCCTGCTGACTTACTTGCAAATGAAGCGTGTGACTATGAGGAAAATAGATTGCTTTTACCTAACGAATGTTCTAGAAAGTTGCTTGCCAAAGTCAAACTGGAGCAAATAGGATTGGAGTATATTAGATGGAGAGATTAAACTGGAAATCAGACAACCAATTTCAGATGCAGAATGAGGAACTGAGGGGGCAAATGATTGTTCAAAGCTTTTGGGGGCTGGATCTGCAACTCCAAAACTCCCATCTTGGAAGTGTGGAAGATTTCAATAATTATCAGGGGAGTTTCTTTCCTTGCCTTTTTGTTAATTTTGCTTCTGCTGCTTATTTTAAGTTTGCCTCTTATTCTGATTTTCTTATTTGGATTAGCTGGTTAAGAATGTTCTGCCTGAGGTTAATTTTGGATGGTAATGGAGGGATGATAGAGAGTTGGATCATGGTTTTAAGCACACGTGCACTCAGTGTTTTAATTTTCACATTTGATAAAATATCACTTGCACACAAGCACATACATATCTTGCTGGATTTTTTTGAAGCTAACTTTGAAGAGATGATCATAAAGTTTCATTACCTTAATTCTGGATGGAGTGATACGTATGGAAATGGAAAACATATAGTGGATGGGGACCTATATTCTGGACTGAAGATTGTATATAGGAATGAGGTTGCTGGAAGTTGTTGGGTAAACCAAATTGCTGAAGTGGAAAATGTTCTGCAAATTGTATATGGATTAGACCTTTGTGTTTTGAATTTACAAATTATGAGTATCATGGTTGTAATTGATAGCAATTAGCTGGACTTTTAAATGTCCTTGTAAGATTGTACATTTGATTCAATAAAATTTCTTTGCATTAAAAAAAAAAAAACATTAGATTAGCACAATAATTAGACAATAAACCAAGAATTTGTCGAATATGAATATCAGAATAGGCAAAATCTTTAAATTTGAAATGCATATCAGAACAAAGAATACACAAGGCTTGAAAATTAGGTAAAGGGAATTAAAGAGCAATTTCTTGATTTTCTGAACTTATGAAAAGAGTAACATGGATTGCATGTTTCCATATTTCAAAACAAAAAGAGAAAGAAACTAAAACTTTCGAATTCCACAAACATTTCCTAGTTACTTAAATATTTCAACTAATTTAAATTAAGAACATTTAGTATCCAGATTAGAGGCGTCACTTGAACATGATCTGGCTTTGATGAAATTAAAAGGGGGGATAAAATTCAATATAAATTACTTATCGCATTCGACGACAATCTTCGATACCTTCTTTAACCATGGTTGCTCCAATAACTATAATTAACGGAATGATAGCCAATACAATTTCCCGACACCAATTCCACACAATATATAATTATAAGCAGTATAAACACAAGAATATGAGCACAAGTATGACACAGATCCGAAAGCTTTATTCCAACGTGTAGTACAAGTAGTCTACAATAAATTCCAACGTGTAATACAAACAGGAGAACAATATACTAAGGATTTGTTTGTTTGGCATTTCCCTAAATTATTTCGTGTTTGGGAAATATCAAACAAACACGTTTTTTACTTTTTGAAATAAATTTTTCATTCCACAATTTTTTCAAACTACTCTCTCAAAAGTCAAACAAACAATAATTTCATTATTTCTAAACAAAATGGGTGAAATACAGTTTCCCCCCTTAAAGTATGGGGATGGTATCAGTTGCCCCCTAAAGTATCAATTATAACACTTACCCCCTCTGTTATAGATTTGTAGTTTTTATTCCAAAAATACCCCCACCCCTTACATAAATAATAAATCTTGTATTAAAATAAAATTGTCTCTTTATTAATTATGAATCCATTCATCCACCAAACAACATTATGTTTTAATTTCTTCAAACAGACTATATTACGCAAATCGAGATTATTTCACAAATCTCCACTATTCTCTCAAACTACTTTCTCAAACACCAAACAAACAAGCCCTAAGCCATCATATCAGTTTCAATATCAAGTGGGACTGAGGCAAAATTTTCCATAGAATCATCTTACTTTTTTCCACCCTGACCCGTTAATTATTTATTCCAATTGAATTCCTAAAACTTGAGGGGAACATACGTACGTGTCCACGCGAGACAAATCAGTAAGCCATTTTAGCTGAAAGACCTTGAATTAAAGTTTTTCTACTCTACCTAGCTAGATAGTCTCATTCTTTTTCCATTTTTTATAATAGGTAGGACAAAAAGTTGATATAAGATCCTATTTGAATTTTGACTCCTTGGAAAAAAATGTATGGAAGCCTAAAATACAGCTGGCCTATATATACTACCACTCCATTTAGCTGCTTGCTTGCCAATATTATTTCATGACTTGAGTTATTACTAATATATATATATATATATATATATATATATATATATATATATAATATATATATAATATATAGCTAGGCATGGAATCATCATATTTTTGGTTAGTGTTTGGGTCATTAGCACTTGTTCAACTTCTCCAAACTTTTGGGTGCATCGAACAAGAGAGAATTGGGCTTTTGAAACTTAAAGAAGAAATTTTCAAATCTCCAAAGTTTGATTCCGCCTATGAGTTTTCCACATGGGGTGAACAAGAAACGGACTGCTGCAAGTGGAACCATGTCGAGTGCGACCTCCTCACTAAGCGTGTTGTACAACTCGAACTCAATATATACAGTCAAGGATTCGACGCCAAGAATGGCTTGTGGTACCTGAATTCCTCTTTGCTTCTTCCTTTTCAAGAATTGCAAAACTTTTCAATAAATTCAAATATCATTAAAGGTAAATTATGTCACTCTCTTTTCTCTTATAATATATATTCGATCATTCAGTTTCTTCTTGTTTTTTATTTTGATATAATTAAATATATGGATACAGGTTTCCATGGCGTACTGAACTTAAGCAAATTGAAAATGTTGAAATTGAGATCGTATTCGCTCACCGATATTCCGTCCATTGGCAATGGCACATTAAACTCCTTGAAGTCTCTCATCATTGGAGGGAATGTTACAAATTTTCAAGGTAAATAAAAAATAATGGAGCACTAAATTATACTAATATATAATACATGTTCGGATCGGATGAATCTACTAGATACATGATTCACGATTGGCTAAGTTTCACTCTGATTATGTGGCAGAATTGATGAAATTAAAAACTCTGGATGTGCTGGATATGAGTAATAATCAATATGGAGGTCAGATTCCGTCACTGATTTGGAGAATGACATCTTTAAAGAGCCTATCTTTTAGCGGATGTCTTCTAACCGGCTCTTTACAAGGTAGGTAGGTATCTTCTCTCATGAATCCAAATTTTGTTCTAGATAGATATATAGTTACAACAGAGAAATAAATTAAAGCTTATTGTTTGTGTCCATATACTTATTTTATTGTTTGTCCTCGTTAACTTACTTGACAGACAACAAGCCACTATTATTATATTCTTGAGACTCTTATATTATATACAGGTTTGTGCAGACTAAAGAACCTTGTAGAGCTAGATCTCAGCATGAATAGATTAAGTGGAGTTATTCCTTCTTGTCTTGGCAGCCTGACATCTCTGAAAGTCCTCGATCTTTCTGGTAATGATTTTGTTGGGAAAATTCCGCAGACGATATTTCAAAATCTCAAATTATTGGAGTTTGTATCCCTTCATGGCAACCAGTTGGAAGGTCCATTCACATTTAGTTCATTGAGTGCCAACTCCAGACTTGAAGTCTTCATACTTCATTTTGAAGATTCTTTAGCGGATCTAGGTTTTACTAATAGAAATAAACTGAAGGTAGACACAGAAAATCCACCTAATTGGGCTCCTCTATTTCAACTGAAAGAGCTTGGTCTGGCACACTGTAGACTCAATGGTATTCCCAGTTTTCTTGAAAATCAATATGAGTTAAAATTTGTCGACCTCAATCACAATAACTTGGTGGGACAGTTCCCAACTTGGCTACTCGTAAATATGACAAATTTACAAGTCCTAAACCTCAGAAACAATTCCTTCTCCAGTCCTCCTTTATCACTCGATACAAAATTAAATTTAACTAATTTGGAACAATTTGACGTATCTGTGAATCAAATCCATGGAGAGCTTCCAAACTTCATCGGTATGCTTAGTGGTTTGCGTGTTCTTAACCTATCAATGAATTATCTTCAAGGTAATATTCATGCTTCCATTGGGGATATGAAATTTTTGGAAATGTTAGACCTGTCTAATAACAACTTCTCTGGTATAATACCACAACATTTGGCCATGGGATGTGTGTCATTAAGATATCTGAAGCTATCAAATAACTCCTTGCAAGGTCCCTTACTTCCTGAAAAATCAAACCTTATGTCATTGCATTCCTTGTATTTGGATAACAATCAATTCTCAGGAGGGTTGTTTTCACAGGGATTTCTTAATATCACCAGACGCAACATTTTAATTTTAAAATTAAATGACAATTTAATCACAGGTGAAATTCCTGATTGGCTAGGAGACCTTTCAAATATGCGTTCTCTTGTTCTTTCTAAAAATTCCTTCCATGGCCTTGTACCTAACAGTTTTTGTAGATTGCAAAACCTAGAGTTTTTAGACTTGTCTTGGAACCATTTTCATGGTATGATCCCTTATTGCGTGAATCTATCATCTATGATATATATGCATCTACAAGGGAATAAGTTTAGCGGAACGATACAACATGCTTTGTCTGGATTATCATCATCCCATCTTAGAACTCTTGACGTCAGAGCTAATGAGTTATCAGGAAAGATTAATCCTGATTGGATAAGCTCACTCTCAAGTCTTAGGATACTTTTACTTAAAGGAAACAATCTTCAAGGTCTCATTCCTTCTCAAATATGTCACCTAAAAAACCTTGCTATACTAGACTTGTCTTCCAATAACTTTACAGGGCGTATACCTACTTGTTTGTATCAAATTCCTTTTGGGAGCAAAAGACTAGGTGATAATACATTTTTTACAGGCACATATTATGTTATAAAACCAATTGGTCCTAGTTTTAGAAATGGAAATGGAATCCAGGTTCATGAAGAAATGTATATATCATTCAGAGCAACAGATGTGGAAGAGGAAATAGAATTTATGTCAAAGAGTAGGTCCGAGTCATACAAAGGGGCTATTTTGTATTATATGTCCGGCATTGATCTTTCACAGAACAAACTCACAGGCCCAATCCCTAATGAGCTCGGAAACTTAACAGGGATTCACACTCTCAACTTATCTCACAATGATTTAACTGGCTTAATCCCAACATCACTTTCTAACATGAAGGAAATCGAAAGCTTGGACCTCTCCTGCAACAAACTGTCTGGTCAAATTCCTCAAGAGCTAACTCGGTTGAACTTTCTATCTGTTTTCTCTGTGGCTTTTAACGACTTATCAGGCAGAATACCAAATATGCAAGCTCAATTTGGTACGTTTGAGAAAAGCAGTTATGAAGGTAATTCTCTCCTCTGTGGACCACCATTAGAGAACAGTTGCTTCACCCCAGGAAGATTGCCACCAGCTTCAATAACTTCTGAACCAGAGGACCCATTTCGAGATGCATTTTTTAGGGGTTTTCTTGTATCATATTTTGCAGCTTTCTCGGGCGTAATTTCTTTCCTTTATTATATTGGTTTCTTTAGCAACAGATGCTGGCCTTTTAAATCGAAGATGAGAAATTAAGTGTCCCATACCCAACTAATGCTTTTAAATTTGTATATGTATGTATTGGCTCTGTTTCTCTTGATTGAGTTGAATTTGAGATTGAGAAATATAAATAAATTTGCAAGTCATGATTTTGTTTACGTATGTTTTGTTTCATGACCAATTTGAATTTATCTTTTCCATATTCAGACATTCAGTTGTTGTAAATTTAATTTCTTCAAGTTTATGGTACTACTAATTTTATCTTCATCAATTGACTTCAAAAGTTACGGACTTGTTGAAATATGACTGAGGCAGAGATCGCATGATGTGACAGTAGATAAATGAAATACGTTGTTATGTTTTTTTTTTGTTTTTAAATACCTTCTTGCGTCTATGTTCGGTCATGGCAAGCATAGCAGTCATTTGTGCACGAATAAGAGCCGAAGAATAAATCACATCTACGGGTATATTGCTAATTCTTTTCCCAGCCTCAATAGCCTCTTCCACACCCTTCTCGGTTAATGGAACATCAACACAACCGGTGAAAAGATTCTTCTCATTCCACATAGACTCTCCATGCCTAATCAAAACCAATGCAGCTTCACCTTCAAAATGATAAACAAAAAATAGTTAGCTAACTTGTGATCAAATTTTTTAGCCTTAATTTTCAAATTATTTATAACATTACTTGATTTCTTGTTCGAATCTGTTGTCATGCCATTTGATGGGGCTGAAACCGGGTCGAAAGCAGTAGTATTCTGAGAAGCCGATGTTTTAATAACACCAAAACTTCTCCTTTTAGAGCAGTAAGTTCCTCTTCTTAAAAGATTGATATCTAGCTTGAATCCCTTTGAAATAAACCTAAACGAAGAATTTTCGTTCCCCTGATTGAAGTTGGAATAATTTAAGTGATTTTGAGATTGAAGACTTCTAAATACTTGGTGAAATGAGGTTGCAGCCATTCTGTAGTTAAACAATTAAATCATCAAAATTGTATTATAGCAAATACAACAATAAAATACACACATTGATGATGGTCTCTATACATAAAAAAAATTCAAATAAATCAGCAATTTCATAAAGTTCAATACTTTGATAAACTAAGACAGCCAAAATCGAGTAGTGCTCATTTTATTCACTTTCAAGAAGAGCAGCAATAACTTGTAGCTCCTGAATCAATTACTACTTGACTATTTAATTACCAAAACATATAATTAAAAATTGAACACATAGAAAACCATGAATTTACTTGTCTAACTGGAAACTATCAAATACAACACCAACCAAATAATAACTTGCAAACAGAATTAGATCTAACAATATAAGTCTATCAACAAAGATGCCCAATCCAAATTAAAAGAATGATAAATAACAAATCAAATAATGGCTATGTTTCAGAATACAGAACAGGAAGAAAAAAATGAACCCCAGAATTAACTACTCCTAAAATCAAATAGCATGGAACTTACTTGAAGAATGTAAGGATACAAGAAAAATGAACAAAAAAAATACTATTATTTAGAAATGAAAGATCTTACATTTACTAAAAGGGGTTGCGATGAAACCGAGGACAAGAGTTTATTTCAAGGAAAGGTGACGGATAAAAAGAGGGTATTTATTTGCATTAAAGTTATTACATTTACATCATACTCCCTAATGAAAACTACTATTACAGCATGGGTTGTACTCTACTGTACAACGTCCTTGTAGAAATCAGGAGATGGGTTTTATGTTGTTATTAAGGGGCAATTGTTCAAGAAACAGAGAAACGTGGCGTCTTTGATCGTCTTACATTTAATTTATTAGTGATTTACACTCAGTGGTTTAATCGTCTTACAAAAAATCCCTTGACGTTTCAAAAATTGCACAAAGACCTCTTGTGGTTTAGACTATGTAACTTATAGCTTCAACAATCCTTACAAAGACACATCTACAATTTATGAAATATTTACAAAATACCCCTTATAAGGGGTGCCCTTGTAATTTTTAAAATCATAGAGAATTTTCTATAATTGTAGTAAGCTTCGGGAAGTCCGAGTATAAATCACCCTTAATTTATATCATTGCGTTCTTTTCTTTTTTCGTCTGGAAAAAAAATATTGTGTTTCTTGTTTTCTCTTGGACATTTGGTAGGTAGCTGAGATTGAGATGCACTACAAGAAAACCGAGAAATTTCGACGGATTTTTCATGAAATCCGTCGAAATTTACAAATTTCGACCGAAATTTCGACCGAAATGGGTTGTCGAAAAAAGTGTCGTAGAAATCAAATTTTCGACGGAAAAATTTTCGACGGAAATTTCGACAGATATATTTTCGACAGAAATTTCAACGGAATTATTTTCCGTCGAAATTTATGAGATTTCGACGGAAATAAATTCCGTCGAAATTTTTGAATTTTCGACGGAACAATTTTCCGTCGAAATTTTTGAATTTTCGCCGGAAATTTTTTCCGTCGAAAGTTTTGAATTTTCGACGGAAAAAATTTCCGTCGAAATTTTTGGGTTTTTTTTTTTGTTTTTTTTTGCATTGTTAATTATACCTAAATTATACATTCGACAAACAATAAAACATCAAAAAATATTTTAATAAAATATGATTCAATATTCAAAACATCTTAACATTGATCAAACAATCCATCCAAATACGAAATCCCAAATCCAATTTACAAAACAATTACAAATCCGTATAATAACTCCTACTACAAAACAATCACAAAATCAAACAACTAATTCACCCATCAAACAGTCTGAGACTTTCGATTCGCCGATTCTTGTAATTCCCCATTTGCATACCGAGCGAAGAAAACTTCATCTTGTTGAGGGTCACGTCGTAACTTTTTCAGCTGAAAAGGAAAATAGGAGTAATCATTTAATGTGTCCAAGAGATGTTAAAAAAAAGAAAACTTCTCCAACTTACCAATTCATCTTCAAGTTAACTTCATCTTTGTATATTGCTTGTTCTGCATTTGTTATGGCTGTACAGAAACATAAGACTAGAACCCAAGTCAAGAATGTAGGAGTTTTGGCCATTTTTTGATCCACCTGAAAAATCATTAACAATACATATAACCTATTAATTTTTCTTTGCCTAAACATTCAAAAGAACAACTAACATTATTAATTTCTCAAAGAACAACTAATATTAATTTCTCATAATAATTCATATTACCAATTAATTTCAATTCAAATGCCAAAATATTAGACAATAAAACTGCCAAAGAATGGCCATAGTTCCTAACTATATTAATCTCCCTAAAATACATTACCACAACAAAACTTGATTTATTTAACAATGTTAACACCAGAACTTTCGGAAATACATATAAAGATAGCTACACAAAACTCATACTACTGAAAAAGAGCAGCTTCATTTGAAATTCCAACAAGAAAACATGAAGAAAGAAACAGAATAGCTAGATAATCAGAATCATTAGAAAGTAAAAGAAATCTATCTCACTTGAATAGCTGAATCCCGAAAATCTTTAGCTGTGAATTCAACATTTGGGCTAATTGTCCCCAAGAGATGATGCGGCACTCCTGAGAAATGGAGCAATTTTTACAAATTTTCTTACCTAAAACTTAAGAAGAGAAAATTAAAAACTCAATTCATATAATTATGGCTGAACAGAATAGATTAGAGCAAGGAAAAAAAGCAATAAATAACCTCTCTGGTCTTTTAAAGGGACTTTATTGGTTAGAACTTCTAATCACGGCGTTGGAGGGGAGGCGGAGGTGCGGCTACGGAGGTGGTGGTGAGGCTGGCGGGTTGGGCTAGGGGGGCCTCTCGAGTTCTGGCAGGTGGAGCGGCGCATGGGCTGGGTCCATTGGAGAAAGAGGCGGCGGTGATGAGAAAGGAATGGGTGGCGATTTGGAGTGGAAGGAGGAGGAGGCGGCGATTTGGAAGAAAGGAGGAGAAGGAGAGAAATGAATCTGGGTCACAATTTCTAGGGCAATTAAAGAGGATTTCGACGGTATCTTGTTTCCGTCGAAATCGTTTAAACAATTTCGACGGATTTTGTTTTCCGTTGAAATGTATATTTTTTATTTTTTATTTTTTGCGAAATTAATACATTTCGACGGAAACAATTCCGTCGAAATTTTTAAAATTTCGACGGATTTGGGTGTCCGTCGAAATTTATTTATTTTTTCTTTTTTTTTTTAATTTTTTCGCAAAATTATTCCATTTCGACGGAAACCAAAATCCGTCGAAATTTTTGTAAATTTCGACGGATTCAAAAATTTCGACGGATTTTGGTTTCCGTCGAAATTTATTTATTTTTTCTTTATTTATTTTAATTAATTTCGACGGAATTTAATTTCCGTCGAAATTTCTTTACTTTCTTTATTTATTTTTTTGTTATTAACATTTCGACGGAACAAAATCCGTCGAAATTTCTAAAATTTCGACGGAATTGAATTTCCGTCGAAATTGTTTTTTGTTTTTCTTTTTTTTTTTTCCATTTCTTCGCGAAAATATAAAATTTCGACGGATTATTTTCGACGGATTTTATTCCGTCGAAAAATTTCGACGGAAAATTTCCTTAAAATTTCAACGGATTTATTTCCGTCGAAAATTTTCCGTCGAAATTTCTCGGTTTTCTTGTAGTGATGTTCAATAGTGACATTTTAATTTAGATTAAATCCGATCAAACTTGGATTATTCACAATTTTTTGCACTACAAACAAAAAATATGTATAAATATACTTGTTTTGTGTTTAGAATGTAGAATTTGATTTAATTTCAATGCACAGTTTAAAAAGGATAATATGTATACAAATACTCCCTCCGTTCCATAATATTTGTCTTTTGAAAAAATGAATAATTAATATTGTATTGAAATCCTAAAGCAATAAATATTTTTAAACGGATGGAGTAATTAATAAGGACTTTGTACTATACATAAAAAGTTCCAAAACCAACCATTTGGGTACTCATAGAACCTGACCTTTACAGCCGTCATAAAACCTCACATATATTACATCCAAGCTTTAATTTTTCATTTAATTAATATTAAAGCCAAGTTCAACAACCAAAAACTAACTAGATTAATTTAGCATATACCAAAGAAATGTAGCATAAAATTTCTAGCAATGCATACATTTGTTGTTTACCACCTAAGGCCATATCCACTGGTGACTCTGGGGGCCGGTACGGGGTCGGGGTGGGTGAAATGGCCGTCTCTAGTGGTTGGGGGTCAGGGGCGGGGTGAGCTTCGGGGCGGGAACGGGGCGGAGCTGAGGCTCGCGGCAGCCCTGGCCGCGGCTCGTTCCCGCGTGGGTAAGAAGAAGATGATGAGGTTTAAGTCAGGGGATGCCACCTGATTGGTTCTTTTTTTTTTATTTATTTATTAAATTTGTTTATTTAATGTTTTTAAATAGAAAAAAATTAATTATTTAAATAAATATTTAATAAAATTAAAATTTTCTCCTAAATTAAATTAAATTTGTAAAATTGAATTATTTAATAAAATTTGTTATTATATTTATCGTATATTTACTAGTATTTAATAAATATATGTAGTCACCAATTTTTAATTGAATTATTTAATATAATAAAATTTAAATTTTTTTAAAATAAAATCATTAATAATTTATTAGAATTGTAATTAAATTTATTTATGGACAAATCATTAATAATTAAATTAATAAATTTATTTGAATTTCTTTTATTGTAATTAAAAATTTAATCATTTATTTACAATTTAATCAGTAAAATGTTATATTTCCCCGTGTGTGCCGTTTATTTAATCATCTTTCTTGTATTTCTTTCTTGTTTGTTGTATTTCCTATTATGTGTGAATTTTAATTTTATGATTATTTACTCTCTTTACTTTTAATATTTAATTATTATTAAAAATTTAATTATATTATTAAAATAGTTACTAGTATTATTAATATTTATATTAAAAATAAAAATGAAATTATAATTATAAGTGAGAGTGGGCAATAGTTGAAAATTGAATTAAATCAATTTCGGAGTCCTGCCATTAGAGACGGTCAGGCAGGGCTCGGGATGGGGGCAAGGACAGCCCCAGGGCTCCGGAACCCCGAGCCCCCCACCATTGGAGATGGCCTAAGACCCCACACTCTTTGTAGACAATACATCCATGTGCTTTTGCTTTGTATTAATTCCAACCTAAAGCTAGAAAAATTCCAACCTACCCTATCGAAGTTTTTTTTTTTTTTTTTGATAACTAAACAAATTTCCATTACTAAAACAAAACATATTAGAAATACAATATAGTGACCACATTGACTAAAAAGAAAGTGACAATGAAGATCAACCAAATTTTGGGAAAACAAAACAAGAAAAAGAGACAAGAAAAAAATGAGCAATTGCACATCTCTGTGCAACAAATTGATTCCCAGACGGAGTGAAAATCGGAGCCATATCTTCGAACTGATCCCAAGAAAAATCTTGGGATGAAAATGAAGTGCTATTTGGCTTAGGCATAACCAATTTGTTTACACGTTTTACACGAGGAAGATACAATATAGTACACATCTATGGCTTTCTGCAAAATTAACAAAAGAAAAATGTTACAAGAATATTTGAACATACTCCTCCATTATTCCCTTTTATGTTTGTGCCTTCTTGCCTAAGGCAATTATGCAGCAAGATAGTATGCGTGTGACGGGAACGTGCGGAGGTTGATTTTGATGTATTTTGGTTTAATATAAGTTTGGGTCTTTACAGTTCTACAAAAATATTAAAATTTTGCTTGGAAACAGACAGTAAAAGGGTTTTGGTGAAACAATTTGGCAGGTGAAGTTTTGTAGTTCGAAAATGTGAAAAAATGTGTTCGTGATTTATATTTAATATAGGATAATATGAATGTGAAATAAATCTATATATGGGTACTGGAATGTTATCAAGAGTCAGTTGTAGCAGAATTGTAATGCATATTTGCAAGAGCAAAAGACAAAAACACCCCATGTGCTTTGTCTAACTCTCAAAAACCTCCCTGTGTTATTTTAACTCCCAAAAACCCCCCTATGTTTGGTTTTAAATACCACACTCGACCCAAGTAGTATATACTTATAATTTTATTTTTGAATTTTGGTGGAATGACAAGATTACCCCTATGTGTTTGTTTTTTTTTTAAATTTATTTATTCTTTTTGAAAAATTAGGTATATACTACTTGGGTCGAGTGTGGTATTTAAAATCAAACACAGGGGGGTTTTGGGGCTATAAAATGACACATGGGGGGCTTTTTGGGAGTTAGACAAAGCATAGGGGGTATTTTTGTCTTTCGATGTCAGGGGTAAAATTATCATATCAAAAGAAAATTGTGAACTAATACTTGTAATTTTGGCGTTTGAAACACACTCTCTTTTTTGGGGGTGTATTTGGCACTTATTTGAGATCATAGGGGGTTTTTTTGGAGTTAAAATAACACAGGGATATTTTTGGGAGTTACGCAAAGCATAGGAGGTGTTTTTATCTTTTGCCCTATTTTGCAATTTAGTAAATTCTTGAATTTTAGTAGAATTTAAATTCAAAAAATAAATTTCCAAATTCTAGAGGAATTCGAGTCCTAAGCCTATCATACTGACTAATGGGCTTGCCAAATCCACAACAATCCCGAAACTTTTCATCATTCCATACGCGCAGAGATGGTAATCTCTCAGCTCTCTGTGAATGTGGATTATGTATGTATCTGTATTATAGTTTTGATGCATGCTTAATTGCAAGCATCTAATAAACACATGCAAGGACAGGGGGTTATTGCATGCAGAAGGGGGGATTTTGCTATTTCTCTTCTAGCTGGGGGAAAGAAGCGTAATACTTATTTTACGCTTCTTTAAATAAAACAACAACAAGTCCAGACGACGCCGTTTCACTAAAAGGATGAGCTGGTTTCAATTTCCATGTGAGCTGATCTGATTGGCCGCGGAATCTGACTGGGAAATGACATGGAAAGTGCCTCACTATAAATAGCAACGATCACGAAATTGGCAAGGCAACACCTGAAATATTTGTGAGTTTCTTTCTTCATTTCTCTCTCTGTGATTAAGCCTTGGCTGCGGATTGATTAATCAAGTTCTGTTCATCCTTCTTTCAGGTAATAGAGGGATTAGGAGCTTGGTTGAATCGCGTTCGATTGAATTAGTTCTTTCCTGCGTGATTTGTTGTTATTTGGATTGTTGTAGTAGATATTGGATTCTGTTGGTGAAATACGAACAATTAATTCATATTTGATTGTATGCCATTGAGATTGGTGATTGGGTTGATTAATTATATAATTGAACTGTGTTTTTGCTGCTTAGTTGCTATGTTATGTTTAGTTTGAATTGATTCTGCATCAGTGGTCATCAGAGCGGTTTGTTCCTTGCGCAGTGAGTTATTTGGGATGGCAGCAAACACTAGATCTCAGGATCTACAGAAGGAGTTAGAACAACTCAAAACTAGTTCAGCTGGGTTAGAGATGAAGGTGGATCAATGTATTGAAGAGATGAGAAGAACGTTTGCTGAACTACGCAGTGATAGAGCCAGTGTTCAACGTGGGGATCCAGCTAATAATGAATCACCTAGAGGTATATCTTCAAACTTTGGTACCAATTCACAGCAGTTCAATACTAGACACAATTTGAGAATTGATTTTCCCAAGTTTTCTGGAGATAATCTTAAGGACTGGATATATAGGAGTGAGCAGTTTTTTGATATGGATGAAACTCCTGATGTATCTAAGGTGAAATTGGCTGGGGTTAACATGGAGGGTAGGGCACTACATTGGCATCAATCTTATGTGAGAATGAGGAGAGGAGCTATCCACTGGGAGGAGTATGTAGTTGCACTACAGCACAGATTTGGGTCTTTAATGTTTGAGGACCCTATGAGTGAGATAAAGAAACTGAGGCAGCACACTTCAGTTCAGAACTATTTAGATGAGTTTGATGAGTTATTAAACAAGGTAGACATCCCAGAAGAGTATGCTGTGAGTATGTTTTTGACAGGTCTGAAAGAGGACATTGAACTCCCTATAAGGATGTTCAATCCTAGAACATTGCAAAGGGCCTATGGGTTGGCTAGGATGCAGGAGCAAAACAATCAAGCTATGCACAAGAAACCATCTAATGTCTCTGCAAACAGAAGCCAACCTTTACTTCCTACCCCAATCCCTAAAAACACATCATCCTATAAACCTAACCCAAGGGGATCAAAAATGCTATCAACTACGGAAATGGATGAGAAGAGGTCTAAAGGGTTGTGTTTTTGGTGTGACGAGAAGTATACTATGGGGCACCAGTGCAGCAAAAGGAAACAAATATGGTTTATGGACTGTGAAGAAACTGAAAACACTGGAGAACCATTGAAAGAGCTTGAGGAGACAGAGGGGGAAGGATTGGAACAACCTTTGGTCTCAATGCACGCAATGACAGGGTTACATAACTTCAACACTATGAGAGTTACTGGTTCTTATGAGGGCAAACCAGTACACATTCTTATAGACTCAGGGAGCACTCACAACTTCCTTGATATCAACATAGCAAAAAAACTGGGGTGTAAACTCAAAAAGACAACTCCCCTTGGTATTGATGTTGCGGGAGGAGGAAAAATTTACAGTGAATTTGTGTGTAAGGGATTCAGTTGGACTATGCAAGGGGTTTCCTTTGACATTGATGTGATGGTTTTGGACTTGGGAGGATGTGACTTAGTCCTTGGTGTAGAATGGCTGGCTTCACTGGGTACAATTGAATGGAACTTCAGTGAACTTTTTATGAAGTTCACCATGAATGGAAAAAAAGTGCATTTGAGAGGAAAATCCCCTGATGTGAAGGTGGTGAAAGGGAGTAAGATGAAAAAAATCCTATCTAAGCCTGCTGGATTGGCTATGATGAGTTTAAGTTGGGTAAATGGTGATGATATGTCCATTCAATGCATGAGTTTGAATACTGCAGACAGTATAAGGAGGCCATATGATCTACAACTTTTGTTAGAAAGATACTCAGACCTCTTTGCTGAACCCACTGACTTACCTCCCCACAGGAGACATGATCATGCAATAATTTTGAAAGAAGGCACCTCACCTATCAATGTTAGGCCCTATAGATACCCTGCCATACAAAAGAATGAGATTGAAAAGATGATATCTGAGATGTTGAGTGCTGGCATTATTAGACCAAGCACTAGTCCATACTCTTCTCTCATAGTATTGGTGAAAAAAAAAGATGGATCTTGCAGAATGTGCATTGACTATAGGGAACTAAATAAAGCAACTGTGAAGGATAAGTTTCCTATCCCAGTTATTGAAGAGCTCTTAGATGAATTGCAGGGATCTAGATACTTTACAAAACTGGATTTGAGGTCGGGATACCATCAAATAAGAATGAGGGACAGTGATATAAGCAAAACAGCCTTTAGGACTCACCATGGCCACTATGAATTCATAGTGATGCCATTTGGTTTGACCAATGCCCCTTCCACATTCCAAAGCTTGATGAATCATATATTCCAAGATGTTTTGAGAAAGGGAGTATTAGTATTTTTTGATGACATTCTCATATATAGTCCTACATGGCAGCAACATTTGAAGCAACTACAAACTGTTTTTGAGATCTTGAGGTCACATAAATTGTTCATCAAGGAAAGTAAATGCAGCTTTGCTCAACCCCAAGTTGAGTATTTGGGTTACCTTATCTCTGAGCAAGGAGTGTCAGCTGATCAACAAAAGATACAAGCAATGTTGGCCTGGCCTTTACCTAGAAATGTGAAGGAATTGAGAGGATTCTTGGGGCTCACTGGATACTATAGACGGTTTGTTAGAGGTTATGGAACTATTGCTAAGCCTCTTACTAATCTGCTGAAAAAAGATATGTTCACTTGGACAAATGAGGCTACTGAATCTTTTAAGAAACTTCAACATGCTATGACTAACACACCTGTATTAGCCTTGCCAGACTTCAATGAAGAGTTTATAGTAGAGTCTGATGCCTCGGGTACAGGGTTAGGTGCTGTGTTGATGCAGAAGAGGAGACCTATTGCTTATTTTAGCAAAGCACTAAGTGAGAGACACGCAGCACTACCTATATATGAAAGGGAAATGCTTGCATTAGTCACTGCGGTGAAAAAATGGAGGCCTTACTTGATGGGGAAACACTTTTATATCCATACTGACCACCAGAGCTTGAAATTTCTACTTGAACAGAAAATTGCTACTCCTGCTCAGCAAAAGTGGCTTGTGAAGTTGTTGGGGTATGATTTCACCATTGTATATAAAAAGGGTAGTGACAATGTGGTAGCTGATGCTTTAAGCAGACAACAAGTGATGGGGAATGCAGCTGTTAATACTATGGTAGTTGTCACTTCTTCTCTAATCAACAGGATTAAAGGAAGTTGGGACACGGATGCTAAACTTCAAGACATTATCACCATGTTACAAACTGACCCTCAATCCAAACCTAGTTACACTTGGGTTCATGGGATGCTTAGGAGGAAAGGGAAGCTGGTAGTAGGGGATGATCCAGATTTGCAAAAAGAGATCATTATATTGAATCATGACAGTGTGGATGGAGGACATTCTGGAATGATCAACACTCTTCATAGGATACAAAGAAGTTTTTTTTGGAAGAAAATGAAGGAGGCAATTTACACTTATGTACAAGAATGTCCAGTTTGTCAAACTTGCAAGCCAGTTAATACTCTACCAAGTGGCCTGTTGCAACCTCTCCCAATCCCAGAAAAAGTCTGGTCTGATATATCTATGGACTTTATTGAGGGCCTACCAAAGGTTCAAAGTAAGGAAGTCATTCTTGTGGTAGTAGACAGGTTAAGCAAATATGCTCATTTCATACCCTTGCAGCACCCTTATACTGCTATTACAGTGGCTCAAGTCTTCATTGATACTTTTTTCGTCTGCATGGTATGCCTAGATCAATAGTCAGTGATAGGGATGTGATTTTCTTGAGTAATTTTTGGACAGAATTCTTCAAACAACAAGATACTCAACTTCTACACTCTACTGCCTATCACCCCCAAACGGATGGGCAAACAGAAGTGGTGAATAGGTGTTTGGAGACCTATTTAAGATGCATGGCAAGTGACAGGCCCAAGTCTTGGTTGCAGTACCTACCACTTGCTGAATGGTGGTACAACACTACTCATCATTCTGCCACTAAATATACACCCTATGAGATCGTTTATGGTCAAGCTCCTCCTCAACATCTACTGTACCAGCCCTTAACTTCTCTTGTGGATTCAGTTGATAGGAGTTTGACAGCTAGAGAAGCTACCATTCGTCTATTAAAACTTCATTTGGCCAGAGCACAAACTAGGATGAAATCCTTGGCAGACAAACACAGGTTGGACAAGGAATTTACTGTGGGGGATTTGGTTTACATTAAGTTGCAGCCATATAGACAAATGACTGTACGTGGTCATCCTTACTCCAAATTAAGTCCTAAGTTCTTTGGACCTTTTCCTATTGTGAATAGGGTGGGTAAAGTGGCTTACAAGCTGGAGTTACCACCTGAAGCTAAAATCCATCATACATTCCATATTTCTCAACTTAGGAAGAAGATAGGATCTGCACCAACCATACCAACTCTCCCAGCTACTCAAACTATTCATGGAAATGTGTTGATGGAGCCTGAAAAGATTCTGGACAGACATTT
Organism: Penstemon davidsonii; assembly: GCA_034814905.1. Lineage (NCBI taxonomy): Eukaryota > Viridiplantae > Streptophyta > Magnoliopsida > Lamiales > Plantaginaceae > Penstemon > Penstemon davidsonii. The sequence goes on along the minus strand of JAYDYQ010001087.1, from coordinate 9,804,681 downwards.
ATACAAAAAGAATGGCAAAGTGGCTACTCAGATTTTGGTTAAATGGCTCAATCTGGCTGAAGAAGATAGTACTTGGGAAGACTTCTATGTGATAAAAAAGAAGTTTCCCTCCTTCCTTCCTTGAGGACAAGGAAGTGGTTTTGGGGGGGGTATTGATGCATGCTTAATTGCAAGCATCTAATAAACACATGCAAGGACAGGGGGTTATTGCATGCAGAAGGGGGGATTTTGCTATTTCTGTTCTAGCTGGGGGAAAGAAGCGTAATACTTATTTTACGCTTCTTTAAATAAAACAACAACAAGTCCAGACGACGCCGTTTCACTAAAAGGATGAGCTGGTTTCAATTGCCATGTGAACTGATCTGATTGGCCGCGGAATCTGACTGGGAAATGACATGGAAAGTGCCTCACTATAAATAGCAACGATCACGAAATTGGCAAGGCAACACCTGAAATATTTGTGAGTTTCTTTCTTCATTTCTCTCTCTGTGATTAAGCCTTGGCTGCGGATTGATTAATCAAGTTCTGTTCATCCTTCTTTCAGGTAATAGAGGGATTAGGAGCTTGGTTGAATCGCGTTCGATTGAATTAGTTCTTTCCTGCGTGATTTGTTGTTATTTGGATTGTTGTAGTAGATATTGGATTCTGTTGGTGAAATACGAACAATTAATTCATATTTGATTGTATGCCATTGAGATTGGTGATTGGGTTGATTAATTATATAATTGAACTGTGTTTTTGCTGCTTAGTTGCTATGTTATGTTTAGTTTGAATTGATTCTGCATCAAGTTTTTTGGTGTATTCCTGATAAATGAAAATCGATCGTCTTTTCGTCTTCTGAAAAGTGATCAGGCAGCATGTCGATGTTTGTAAGGAGATTTAATTTTATTTTTGTTAAAAATTCAATCTTGATTAATTTTTTTTTTTCATTTGGGGTTTGTTTTATATTCAGTTGTGGAATAAATAAAGAACCGCATGCATCATCTATGATTAGTAAATTCTATTTTTGTTAAATTAAATATTGATATGTTTCATTTTGGGATTGTTTTATATACATTCTGTAATAAATTGAATTCTATGTGTATCCTAGTATTCTGCATTGCACAAAACAGTGTCACAGTCTACGTGATTGCACAATATTGTGTTGCTAATTTCAGGTAAATGTAGACCCCTTTTTGTAGTTTGTTAGAATCAAAAGATTTCTTGATGAGGGTATAAAGGTTTTGGGCAAAATATGGTCCAGTGATACTAGGATTTCTTAAGGATTTCATTACCTTTGACTTGTAAATTGTTTGGAGGTTAGAATAAATGTCGCGGATGGAGGGGGGGCATTGTTGTGTGGGCGGGGGCATGAGCTCACGGTTGAACTGCATCTGACTGTCATTGTGCTACAAAAAGAAATTATGTGTACACTGTACATCTTCATATTATTATGGCACGTATGTGTACATCAATATTCTGTTTCGTATAAGTGATTACCAGAGTTGCTAAGAATTTAGAACTATTGCACATTGCTTGTATATGCAGTGTTCTTTTCTTTTTCTGGAGATTCTGTATTGGACATTTATTGAGCTCTGACTTGTTTTATATAGGTACGTTTATAGCCTGATCCTTTCCTGAACGAGCTAACTAGCATGTTTGAGAGGACCACGGAGAAGGGGTCTGTGTGGGTGACTTTGAAACACTGTATGTTATATTCTGTTATTTCTATCCCTTTTGATCTACTCCTAATGCAAAATTATCATAGCAGTTGCTATTCCATTGGATATTCATAAAACATATACTTGCTCTTTATCCAGCTTCTGACAAGTCTAAGGTGCAACGGAATAAGATGAAGACAGCTGGGGAAAAGGTTGAGTTTAGATGTCTGATCCGAGCAACGGATGGAAAGAAGACTATTTCCACACTAGTATGAGTTGTAATGTGTATTAATTGGAATGTTAAATCTGATTGCTAGCTTTAGTTTGCATTACTAGTTTGCATTACTAGTTTATCTCAATTATGCTAATTTAGGTTGCTTTCCATATTATGTGTTTTTTCTTCTTCTTACAAGGCCTACTACTACTCAATCATCTCTGCGTGATTTTCTTTGTATAATTTTTGTTGTTGAACTGGATGTTATAACCGAGGAACTATAGCAATTCAATTAATTATATGTTGCCTTTAGCTCAACTACTGCGTCAGTTGTGATCTGCCGATTCTACTTATTATTTAGGAAGTAACACATTTTACATTATATGATACAGGTTGTCTGGTATACTTAGAATCTGGTCCTTATCTGTTTCTGATGATTTTTATTCCCTTATAGAATAGGCTTTTTGCATGTATTTCTGTAAGTCAAATGTCTTACTCATCTAAGATCATCAACTTCTGTTTTGGTATAATTGAAAGCTTTTATCTTTTTTATGTTCATTGAAGATGTTCTGTGGGGATGCAAAAATTTCTCCTCTTTTTCATTAAAGTTATTTCTTGTAGTCTCAAACAATGTGCCTTTAACTTGTACCTTCGTTTTATCTGATTGGTGATTGCTGCATCCCTGCTGCTTTTGTTATGCAGCAGGAGTACATATATTCTAGTTTAAAATTTGCTTATATTTTCTGGTTTCATCTGCAAGATTTGTCTGATGGTAGAAATTTTTGTTAATTTGCCAGTCTTGGTACTTTATGAGCTACGTCATTCCCGTTCCTTTTGAATCTTACAGAAATAATTCTAGCACTAGAATAAAGCGCACGTGCTCTTAATTTGAAAGGCCTGTGCTTTCTGCGCTTCGTGCTATAGTGTGAGCTAAAGCCCGCTTTTAACAACTAATGGGAATTTTTAGTTGTAGAAATGTTTTCTGTAATAAAGATTCAAGTGTCTTATTTCAGAGTCTTTTTATGATTACGTGTCAAAGAGCGTGTAAACATTAGGTAACTCTCTCAAATAAGATTATCAATAGAAGAATTCAATCCTTGCAACTTTTTGGTAATTGTATTGGAGAGATTCCATCAATCTTCATCTCAAAGAGATTATTCAAAGGGCTTAGAGAGATTCTAAGGTTTTATTTCAACTTAGGATAATTAAAAGTTTGTCCTGTCCTCTTATTGTATTAGGGGGGCAAACTAGTAAACTGTAACTGATGATATTCAACACGGTTTCTAATGCATATTCTGCATATCCTGAATTTGCTGCATTTTCATTAATCAATCCAACTTATGTGGTCTAAAATATATGATCTGCAAGTTGAGATTAATAAACAATTATCTCAGCGAAAATATTAAAAAGGATTTAGGGAAAATATTTAGTGATAACATGCTGGTTGGACTTAACTTAGTTGTATATGACTATACTATAAGCCATTTCTTTTCTTTTGGTTTGTTATTGTTGAATATTCTTAATTAATTTCCATTTGATTTGTATCTTGACTATTAGAGTGCCTGAAGTTTTTGTATCCCTGAAAAATTGTTGAACTCTACCACCCTCGTAGAACCTGTTAAATTAACCGTACAAATTTCTTATGTAAAACGATTTTCTGAAAACTGTTGCTTTTTACTAAACATATCTGAGCCGATTCAAATGACAGGTTGGTCCGAAAGATCATCAACGGTTTCAATCTAGTTATGCCACAATATTGAAAGCCCGAATGACCGCCCTGAAGAAGAGGGAGAGAAAGGATAAGAGAAAGGCAACAGATTCTTCCAATAAAAAACAGGTTCCAAAGAAACGATCTTCTGCTGCTAAAAAAATCTCTAACTAAACTACATTCATCTTCTATACTCTTTGTTGACATCACACAATTAAACATTTTGAGGATGATATTTAGTTATACAAACAAAATTGTTTATTTATGCATTTAAATTGTTTGGCTGAGTCAGTTATAAGAGTGAAAATGCAAATAAAATATTTTAACTAAAAATTAAGACATTGAAATCATGCCAAAATACGTTCAAACTACTTCTAGAATAAATCGAGTCGAGGTTATTTTTTTTTGGTCAGAATCGAGTCGAGGTTATTAGTTACTAATAAAGTTCACTTATGACAAGTCAGTAGTCAAGAATTATTGGGTCATCGCCTTATAAGTTAAAAGTAGTACATCTAAGGTGTGAATTGGATTGTTAATTATATGTGCTAATATGATTGACTTGGACCCAAATTTTAAGCACCGTCTTTTTAATTATTATATTCTTGACTATATTTAATAGGATGTAACCTTTATGATTCTGAAACTTTATGTATTTATTGTATACGAATTATTTTAGAAATAAGATAATTGTATCACGTATCGTTCTTGTATGTACCATATATTGAATCGTATTGAAAATCGTAAAATATATAATTAATATAAAGAAATTATATAAAATATATTTTCAACATATAGAAACATCGGCTCTGTTTTCAAAAAACTTATGCAAACAACCTAAGGTTGGTCTTAAGTTGACATTGTCCATGAAGAAAACCTAACTAATAGCTGTTTTGAATTTGAGATTAAGTCTAGTTAGAGTTTGTAATGAGTCAAGTAAATTATAAATAACACTCAACAGAACTATAATATTATCACACTTTCTCAACTCGATCCAGTTTGACAAAAGTTCTTCTCTTTCTATATTTAATAAACATCCTCAGCACACGTTCGTGATTGCATAATATATTTTAAACACAAAAAATAAGGATTTTTTTTTGGGAATTGATTCAAAGAAAAAAGTAAAAAGTAAATTTTATTAATAAACGTAATGGGAGAAGTTGATGAGTTAAAAAAACTACATAATTAAATAACTTTAAATTTTAAGGGTAAAGTAGAAAAATCATAAAATTAGTGTAGCATGACATGACTTCTTTTTTTATATAGTAAAGATATAGATGTAAATTTTAGCCCTTTAACTTTTGCAAGTGTGCAATTTTGAGACAGTTTTTTCTTTTATAAGCAATTTTGGTCCTTCAATTTTGTGTGTGTTTGTTTTAGGATATTTGACTGCAATTTTGGTCCTTTTAATTTTTTAGTAGTTGCAATTTTAGGACATTTGACGACAATTTAGGTTTGTTGCTCCCGAAATTTAAAAAGTTAAAGGACTAAAATTATGGCTATGTCATAGAATTGCAAATACTTAAAAGTTCAAGGACAAAAATTGCAGTCAATTGTCCTTGAATTGCAAACAATGAAAAATAGAAGGACCAAAATTGCCTACCTAAAATAAAAACAACTGTCCAAAATGGCTACCCATTAAAAATTAAAGGACTCAAAATACATTTTTGCCATGTAAATTTTGATCACAAGATATGATGTAAATGAATTCACATTTTCAGACAATTCAAGAAACGCGTACCTATTTGTTTGTATTTATTATTTATTATTATGATTGCGGTGCATGCTTATTAATATCTAATAGAACAAAATTAATATTATCAACAAATTAAACAACGGATGGGTTATTGGACTTAGCATTCTAGATCTCTAAGGAAGCCCTTTTCTTTATATTCATTACTTCACAAAATCTAGATCAATATTAATTAAAATCGTCAAAGCCAGCCAGCACGTCTCTGGTCCATAAACTCAGCACGAAATCTCGCAGTATACTCGAATCAAATAATTTCATAAATTATTCCACGTATATTTATTTACAAGGTTAATATTAATATGGTTATGAATAATACGAAATATAAATTATGTAATACAATGTATAATAAAATTTAGCTAAAAACGTTATGAATATTTAGATATTTCAAATACTCAATGTGGTTGGTCCAAGTAGTGACACTCTGCAATCTTTTAGGAGCGAATCATAAATTTGAATCCCTACATGAGTCCCATCACTGGATATGACATATATTGAACGCGATGTCTGGTGGATTTTTTGCACTTTGCACCCCCAAATTATGGAAAATAGACTCTTTGTACCCCCAAAACACAAATTTAGCACTTTATACCCCCGAAGTATAAAGAATTCAGCACTTTGCACCCTCTCTTATTTTCCGACAAAGTTGACCATCGGAGTAAAAAAACCTAGGGGTAATTAGGTAGTTCATTTTTTAATCTTTGGCACTTTGCACCCTCGAAACACGAGAAATGGACACTTTGCACCCCCAAAACAGATTTAGCACTTAACACCCTCGAATTAAGAACAACTCAGCAACTTGCACCCCCAAAACACAAAATTAACACTTAGCACCCTCAAATTAAAAAAAAAAAAAAAAAAAAAAAAAAACTCAGTAACTAGCACCTTCTCATTTTTTTGGGCACAGTTGACCACCGAGATCAAAAAATCTAGGGGCAAAATAGGTAATCGACAACGTATATTACATGTGAACCCTCACAATTCCACCACCTCCATAATGGAACCAAAGCAAGAATCTCAACGGTCAAAGTTTCCAAAGGATTGACCAATGATTAAACAATTTTGTTGTATATCATGTACGCGTATAAATTGAAAGCATACTTTACACAGCCGGAGACAATTCCATAATATTTTCAAAAGAAGAGTCAAAATGGAAAACTCGTACTATTATTCATCAACTATTAAGAAACTCTTCTTCTACTTTTCCATCTTTTGTTTTTGCACGATTTCATTCTCAAACGGGAGGTCCATTCCCAACGGTACTGAAATTCCTCCGGTTCGAGCAGTTAATCTTGGGGGCTGGTTAGTTACAGAAGGATGGATGAAGCCATCTCTTTTCGAAAGCATCCCCAATAAAGATTTCTTGGTACGTCACTTTAATTAATTAAGTAGATTTTAATTTTGTCTCTAATTATATCTTCAATAAATCTTATTACTTTTGTGGAATTGTGATTGGAGCCGAATAACGTTATATATATTTAAATTTCATCTTATTTTCTTAAGAAATTTCGACATTTACTTTGAATCAAGTTTTATATACTAATTAACACTACAAAAAATTTAAATTTTAGTGACAAAATAGTAAATGACAAAGTGACAAGAATTTAAATATTGTCATTAAAATGATGTATATAGACACACTAGTGACAAGAAATGTGAAAAAGTTGTCACTATCGACATTTAGTGATACCCCGACAACTTAAGTTCCATACACTTGTCACTAAAAGTCATTAGTGACAACTTTAAAATATAATTTGTCACTATTGCACTTGTCACTATTTTTATTGTGACAAAACTTATATTTTTGTCACTAAATATATGAAAAAGTGACAATTTCAACAATGTCACTTAATATTTTGTCACTAAAATTCATTTTTCTTGTAGTGTAATTATTCGATCGATCTCGAACAAATTTAACCAAACATAGTACAAATCAATGGGTATTTATATATATTTATATTAATATTTTTTAGCTTATCAAACTGAAATTGAACCAATTTTATAATTATCAAACAAATATTTTCTTCAATATAATCAAGCTAGCTCTAAATGAGCTCTTATAACTCAAACCTCTATAAGATGATTTTTTTTTTCAGCGTTACATGGAAGTATTCGATATATAATGCAAGTATTAATTACTTACTTTAATTATCAAAAAAAAAAATTACTTACGTTGTGGCGTCTTTTAAAACCATATGTTATATTTTGGGGAAAATCCCATTTTGCTCCCTAATCTTTGAACATTTTCTCATTTCGCCCTCTAACCTTGCGAGTTCTCACTTAACCCCCTCAACTATTAAAAATATCTCAGGCAGCCCCTAATTAAGATGCAAAAAATCAGAATCTAACAGAATATTTCATCCAGCTTTAAAGATGTGGCTTTGAACTTCCACTTACGTTGTGGAGTATTTTAACAACATAGGTTATATTTTGACTTATAAAAGAGAGGACAATGTCTAATTGTAACAAATTATAAAAAATTACCCATAATTGTTGAGACAAAACGTGAACATGATGAATTGAATATCAGAACGCAATAGGTATTTATGTTTTGAGTTAACTTTTTTTTTGAGTTGATCAATTAGGTCGAAGTCATACGGACTTAGTCCAATTCATATATATTTAACAATAATGATTGAGACTGACTCACAATGAACAAATAATTTGATTTAATTTTTTAATTTATTTATGTGCTTTAGTTAGTGACACTTTATTTTAATTTTTTCAGGATGGGACTGGACTCCAATTGAAATCTGTCACAGTTGGAAAGTTCTTATGCGCTGAAACAGGCGGAGGAACAATCATAGTTGCAAACCGAACATCTGCTTCTGGATGGGAAACATTTAGGGTATAAATTAAATGTGAAAATTTAATTATTTTTTAATTGGATTAATTAAAAATGATTGGTACTTATATAATTAGTTTAATGCTGTTATGTAGCTATGGAGGATCAATGAGACTAATTTTAATTTACGGGTTTTCGGCAACCAATTTGTGGGACTAGAAAATACTGGTGGAAATAGGATTAATATTGTTGCTGTTGCAAATGCACCTAGTGTGACAGAGACCTTCCAAATTTTAAGAAACCCGAATGATTCGAGTCGGGTTCGGATTAAAGCATCTAACGGATTTTTCCTCCAGGTTAGCATCAATTATTTCAAATAATTCCAGATTTATTTTCTTGATATTGATATATCCATGACATATATGAACTTTCATATGTCCATTCCATTTCATTTATGAAATATTTATTACATAGAACCTCCCTATATTATTAAATATTCAATACAAAACCCGTGTATATAAAATAGATCCTTTCACATCGACATATTTTAAGAAACTGTTTTTTATTTTTTAAAATATTTTATATGTTAATCTCTATAATTTCACGTGAACTATTTAAAAAATAGTTTTTTAAAATATGCAGATCTGAAACTACTTATTTTGTATAAACGAAGGTTTTGTGCTGATTTTTTGATAATACAGAATGACTCTATTGAATCGACATGTTACATTTCTAATGTTCTATCCACTTTCCACAATATTTAAAAATTAATTATAATATTGTGTTGGTGAAGTTGATTTGCACCCATGTGCTATTGATTCTTGAAAGCGATCAATTAGTTGTCAAAGAATTGAACTTTCAATAATTAATGTATAACTTAATGTAATCACTAGGATGAAATTATGTAATTTTTTATTTAATTGTGAATGACGACCTTAGTTTTTATTATTATTTATAAATAATGAATTGTTAATGTTAAAAGAAAAACACAGCACTAAGGTTATTCAATATTCGATTCTTTGGAATAAATACCAATATTTCGAAGTGCTTTAAATGGAATGGATAAGATACCAATATCTCAAAGTGCGTTGGGCACTTTTTGAACAAAATTCCATTGATTGAATCCGTATCTGTGTTCATGGGCGGCTTACCTTTATATATATTGGATGGTACACAACTACACGTGATTAGTCTTCTTTACCATTGCTCCAATAAGTGATTTTTATTTTTTTTAATCCATATTTTTTTTATCCAAAGTCAAGTTAGTACATATAGACACATAGTGAAAGTACCCCTTGAATATCTCATATAAGCACATAATTGTCATTTTGTCATGTTATTTGATGTTTACTAGAGCCTACAACAATTGGCTTAGTGGAACTTGAAAATACAAAACAATTAATAAAAGCATATATTGTATATTTAATTTGTTTGAATTGTTAAGACGGATATATTACACATATTTCGTGATAGCTGGCTATCTTATAAATGTTAGGGTAAATTACGAATACCCCCCTCAGGTAAGGCCTAATTACAAAAATCCCCCTCACGTATTGGGTATTACAAAAATCCCCCTCAGGTTTGTCACATTCTTACAATTAACCCCTTGTCCCTAAAATGTTCCAATTTTGCCCTTGGAAGTTATTTGTAATGTTTATAATATGTTATAAATTTTAAAAATTGGGTGTTAATTGTTTTATCTTGTAAATATAAAAATAAATAATAATCATATATTTACCACCAAAATAATTGATATAATTTATAATTTCGCATAAATTTCAATAAATATTTCAATTTATAATACAAAATAAACTTTAATAAATTAAAATATCTTATTTATAATACAATATAATTTATTAAATTTACTAATTTAAAAAATAAATTCATTTAACTAATGTGTAAACAATTCATATTTATAAAATATATTATTAAAATTCTATTTAATTTAATATTTTACAATTTAAATTACTAATAAATATATAAATACCTTTTCTTTTGCAATATCTATTAAAACTTATGGACAATTATAAATTTTATCAATTATTCTGGTAGTAAATATATAATTATCTCTTTTCTAATTAAAAAGATATACTAATTAGATCCCAAGTTTTAACATTTATAAGACATTACAAACAATACAAATAACATCCAAGGTCAAAATTGGAATATTTTATGGGCAAGGGGTTAATTGTAAGAAGGTGACAAACCTGAGGGGGATTTTTGTAATATCCAATACGTGAGGATAATTTTTGTAATTAGGGCTTACCTGAGGGGGGTATTCGTAATTTACCCTAAATGTTACTCAATCGATCATGTCTATGTTAAGTTGTAATAATTATCATATGTGCGCATAATATTATACTAAAGGTCAAAATTAATACTAGTAATGTTTCAAACTACATACTTAGTCTGTTTTCTCTATTATTTCAAGAAAAAAGTAAAATTGGTCCTATAACATTTGGTCGTTGTCAAGTTTGTCCCATAAATTTTTTGATTGTCAATTTTATTTCATAAGTAATAAAATTGAAGCAAATTTAGGATATTTTCGGCCCAATTGAGAGAGTGAGCTCCACTCCAAGATTTATGAAGGGAAAATGTCAAAACTAGTCCCATAACTTATGATCGTGGCAAGTTTGCCCCATAAGTTCTCGAATTGACAGTTTTACCCCATAAGTCGAACCAAATCTGAGACATTTTTGGTCCAACACTAGCTTCACTCTCGAACTTGAATTTTTTAATTGAATTGTTTTGACAGGTATTAAAAAAAAAAAAAAAAGATAACATTGGGTCTTGCGCGCAAAAGCAGATTTTGGCTTTAAGGAGGACTCCAATCGTGATTTTTGGACAAAAACTTAATATATATTTTTTTCTTGCATGACAATTTGTACTTTTATAAATTTTTTTTACTTTAATAAAACTTAATATTTAGGAGAGCTCTCATTGGAACAAGATTCTACTTTTATAAAGTCGATTTTATTTGTACATCATTTTCTCTAAAACCGCGATTAGGAAGATCATAATTATTCTTTTTAATTTTTTTTTTATTTCTCAATCGCAATTAGGATTTTTGAAAAAAAAATGATTTTTTAAAAATTTATGGGACAAATTTGCCAGCGATCACAAATTAAGTGACCAATTTGCATTTTTTCCCCTAATTTTCTATGATATTTGGCATGAATGATTAAGAAACAAATGAAACCAAATTAGATCGACTAATTTGTAGGTTAAGACAGAGGAAGTAGTTACTGCAGATTACCAAGAAATTAATGGTGGATGGGGAGATGATAATCCATCAGTTTTCATTTTGACAATAAATGGAAGATTGCAAGGAGAATATCAACTTACTAATGGTTATGGTCCTCTCATTGCTCCTCGTATAATGAAGGTATTTTAATTCATTTTTCTATCCTAATTAAAAAAATATATGTTTAAAATCAAATAAGTGTGACGTTTTAATTAATCTTTGATCATTTAGCCATGGTAACTATGCTTAGCTAAAAAGGTTGTTATTGAATACATATAGTATTTTATATACTTAAATTAAATATTTAATTTCTAGGAACATTGGAGCACATATATAGTAGAAGAAGACTTCAAATTCATAAAGAACAATGGGCTAAATGCTGTTAGAATTCCAGTTGGTTGGTGGATAGCAAGTGACCCTTCTCCCCCAAAACCTTATGTTGGGGGTTCCTTGCAAGCTCTAGACAATGCCTTCATTTGGGCCGAGTAAGTACCCGAACACGAGTCGAACTCTGAGTATGTAGCTTGATATTTATACATATATTTCTTTGCTTATTGAGTCGTAAGATAAATATTGTTTGAGCTAGCTCAGACGAAACTTCTATCAGAGAAAATCTTGAGTCGAGTACTGAATAGTTTGTTTGATTTTCGAGATTACTTTATTGGATGCAGGAAGTATGGGATAAAAGTGATTATAGATCTACATGCAGCACCGGGTTCACAAAATGGTTGGGAGCATAGTTCCTCTAGAGATGGCTCACAAGAATGGGGACAAACCGATACCAACATTCAACAAACTGTTAATGTTATAGATTTTTTAACTGCACGGTAAATCTTTTTAATTTTTATAACTAGTAGTAATTAAGTCATTTTCCATAATATTAAATTTACAACAAATTAAGAATACTAATTTTCGATTAAAAATTGATAAAGGTATGCAAGGAGCCAAAGTTTGTTTGCAGTGGAACTAATCAATGAGCCACTTTCTCCTAGAGCATCTTTACAAAATTTAACCAAGTTTTATCAACTCGGATACGATGCCGTTCGCAAGCACTCGCAATTGGCTTATGTCGTGCTATCGAATCGATTAGGTCCTATGGAACCAAGAGAACTTTTTCCTCTTGCAAGTGGATTTTCAAAATCGGTCATCGATGTACATTACTATAACCTCTTCTCTGATATATATGACACGTTTACCGTCCAACAAAACATCGATTACATCTATAACAATCGATCGAGACAACTGAGTGAGCTCACTACCTCAAATGGACCTCTCATTTTTGTCGGTAAGCATCGTTTTGTAAGGAAAAATTACCCAAACTACCCCTGATGTTCAACATAATTACACTGATCATTCTCCATGCTTGAGAAATTACATAAACTACGTTTGAGGTATTGAATTCGTTAAGGTTACATTTCCTAATTAGATTCATTTTAATTGCAGGGGAATGGGTGGGTGAATGGCAAGTTAGAAATGCAGCAAAGGAAGAATTTCAAAGATATGCAGAGGCACAACTTCAAGTATTTGGGCGTGCAACATTTGGGTGGGCATATTGGAGTCTAAAAAATGTGAACAACCATTGGAGTTTGGAATGGATGATACAAAATGGATATATCAATCTTTGATATTCTTTGAGATTTAATTTCGACTTCTTTCGACTTCAATAACTGACACAAGAACAAATAATATATATATATATATATATATATGACCAAATTAAGTATAAATACCGACAATAATTTCAAAAAGTTTGTAAAAGAATATGTATTTCTAGTAACGATTTAGTGGATTTATGTAAATCCAAACGTTCTTAGGTATTGTATCGACAAAAGTTGTTCTTATATAAACAAGTATTGAGTGAAATATTTATTATTATAAGAAAAAATGTGAAATATTTATTTACGTAAGAACATACAAGAACAAAAAATATTTAAATTATTTACTCATGAAAAAATGTAAAAATTTAATTCAAACAAAACCAAATAATTTATTTTATTATCTCTTCACATAGATTGTGTTTTATGCATTTTATCTAGACTCAAAAGTGATCTCAAATACGAGACTAGATTTGAGTCATTCTATAATTTGACCTCTCAAATACATGTATTGAAAGATTTTTTTTTATTCGTTAACTTAAATTATAAATTTGGTCTCCACTTCGGGTGAGCATTAGGTCCGAACCGGATCGAATCCAACCAAATTTTTGATTCCTAATCGGTTCGGTCCTGGAAATTCGTGGATCGAATTTTCGGTTCAGTAATCGGTCCGAACTGAAATATTCGGTCCGATTCGATTCGCTCGGTTTCCTGAACAGTGCTCAGCCCTAGTCTCCACTATCGGATACGAGAATATCGTTGTACTTTCTATCATCACTAATTACAACTTTCATTATTAATGGGCTGTTTAATCAAATTAGAAAAACACAAAAGTCAGTTTTGCAATTGGGCCGGGCAGGGAAGGATACATTATTAATTAAACAAATGTCATTTTTCCAACTGGGTCCTAGGAGAGTAGTATACTTTACGAAAAAAGAAAGAATGGGCCTTTTACCTATGGGCTGGCCTGCAAATATGATGATAAGGTAAAAGGGTTATGGGGTGGCTTGCAAATATGATGATTGCAGAAAGAAATTTTTGAACTCTAGCTTATTTAATTTCTCCCTATTTGTCATCAGTTGCACGGATTACATGATGCAACAAACATTTGAAATTGAATATAATCTATAAATTTAAAGAGAAGCCAACTCTGTAGTTTCATATGCACCGCGCGTGTAGTTATATGCACAAACAATATATATTTAGATAGTCCCTCATCGTTTGTTGTATCATATCATTCGTGTATCAACTAGTCTCTCATTTGGACTCATAAAGTCAAAGGCTCATATTAATTTGAACATCCGAGATTTGAGTGGGTAATATCCTAGGCTCTGTATGGACGTACTTTGGCTGGGATTGGACATATCTAAACCGGGACAAACTCCATTAGAAAAAGTGTTTGAAAATATCTCAGTCCAAACCTTAAGTTTCGGCTCAAACCGAAACATACACAACCCGGGTCCAGACTTATAAATTTATTGATTTGACATATGTCATTTATTCTTCACACATATAAAGTTAATTATTAATTTGACATCTATCACCTACTGTTCTTCTCCAAACCCAACAATCTAACCTCAACCCAGTATCAAATTTTCTATTATTTCATAAAGAAATAATAATTCTCAATATTTCATTGAAATCACTATCCAAATTAAGTTTTAAAGTTTCGTCGAGAACTTTCAAACTATTTTTTGAGACCAAACTTAGACGGAATCCAGCCAAAAAAAATCCATAATAAGCCTTAGTTTCTCAAACTTTGTGTGTGTATCATGTAAATAAATCAAGTCTCTGTTCAAACTTTACCAACTTATAGTTTACCCTTGATGAAAAAGGGGGAAAAAACAAAAGGTTGATTTCCTTGTCAGCAGTTTTCAATCGTATCACCCAAGGTGGTTGGGCCAAGTGGTAGTGACTTGCGATCCCCAGAGGCGAGACTCAAGTTCGAATCCTACTGGAGACACCACACTGGGGAGGACCTATACCCTTTGCTGGGGGGGGTGGGGGGGGGGGGGGGTGGGGGGGGGGGGGGGTGGGGGGGGGGGGGGGTGGGGGGGGGGGGGGGTGGGGGGGGGGGGGGGTGGGGGGGGGGGGGGGTGGGGGGGGGGGGGGGTGGGGGGGGGGGGGGGTGGGGGGGGGGGGGGGTGGGGGGGGGGGGGGGTGGGGGGGGGGGGGGGTGGGGGGGGGGGGGGGTGGGGGGGGGGGGGGGTGGGGGGGGGGGGGGGTGGGGGGGGGGGGGGGTGGGGGGGGGGGGGGGTGGGGGGGGGGGGGGGTGGGGGGGGGGGGGGGTGGGGGGGGGGGGGGGTGGGGGGGGGGGGGGGTGGGGGGGGGGGGGGGTGGGGGGGGGGGGGGGTGGGGGGGGGGGGGGGTGGGGGGGGGGGGGGGTGGGGGGGGGGGGGGGTGGGGTGGAGGGGGTGGGGGGGGGTGGGGGGGGGGGGGGGGGGGGGGGGGGGGGGGGGGGGGGGGGGGGGGGGGGGGGTGGGGGGGGGGGGTTTGATAAAGTTGTAAAAATGCATAGCACGTGTAAGTGATCGATCATTTAGTTAAATAAAACAAGTAACGTGATAAACTCAAATTTAAATTCTATAGAAAATAATGTACGCGTTGATTAATTAATATGCATAATAACATTTTCATTTGAAGTAATAATTAAAGCGACACAATATTTGTAAGAGCAAACTATAAACACAAAAAACCATTTTTTGATCTTGTTTGCTTTTATCTAGATATATTAATAAATCCTGTTACAAATTCCTTGTCAAAATTATATAATTATAAATGTTATTGATTCACTAATTTAACCTTTTTTTTTTTTTTTTAAATCCAAAAAACATAAATCAATATTGAAGTAGTGCATCGACAATAGAATTCTTCCATATGAAAACAAGTATATACTAATTATGCATATCACATAAAAATACCAAATCTCGTCAAACACTTATCCTTTTAAACAAACAAACCGATTAACTAGGGAAATATAATATATATATATATATATATCTAAACAAACCCTACAACAAAATCAAAATCAGAATTAGTCTTAATCAGTTTAATTATTGCTAAGGTATAGCAACAGAAAATTAAAAGGAATGATTAATTCTCTAACTGTTGCATGCCTTTTAGCCATATTGGCCGTGTTGACGGTGCATGGCGGGGCACAGAATGCACCATCACAGGCACCGGTCGAGGCCCCGGGAGAGGATTGTACAAGCCTGATATACAACATGATGGATTGTATGTCGTATTTGAGCAACGGTGGGGACGAATCGAAGCCGGATGATTCGTGTTGTTCGGGATTTAATAGTGTTGTTCAAACTAATGCTAATTGTATTTGTGTTGGATTAAGTAGTAGTGTTAGTTTAGGTCTTGATATTAATATGACTAAGGCTCAAACTTTGGCTTCTGATTGTGGGGTTTCTGGCGCTCCTACAGCCAGTAGCTGCAACGGTACGTTATCGGAAAATTATTCTAGCTCAAATCGGATTTAGTTGTATTCAAATTATTTCATTTTTTTTATTCTTTATTTATTTTTATTTTTTTGATTTTTTTTATTGCAGTGTCTAACTCTCCTGAGGCATCTACATCTCCATCTCCATCTCAAGGTATTTGTTGATTTAATTTGGTATTGTTTTAAATTTTTGGTATCTTTTGGTGATTATATGTAAAATTAATATATATCATGAATATCAAAACTAATTTCAACAAATATAAATATGTATGATCGGGATCCCTATAGCGCGCATTATCTACAAAATAGTCCAGATTTGGTTTAATATATTTAAATTATTTATAAAACAAGTAACAAAATATATATTTATAAAAAAGATTGGATATATAGATTTAAATTATTTCATTTTTTTTGTGATTGAATGGGTTATGGTGAAACTAGATATGGATTTGTTTCACGTGGTTGCTCACACGTTATTTAATTTTAATTTTAATTTTTTTTTTAATGCAATGTCTAACTCTCCCGAGGAATCTCCAGGTATTTGTTGATTTATTTGGGATTCCTTTAAGTTTCTGGTACATATAATGCCAATGGATTGATAGGTTATTGGCGTATCAAATATTCAAATAGATTATTTTCAATTACATAATGAAATATCATTATTCCTATTGCATTGCATGCATGCAAGCTTAGTTTTTTCTTCTTCTTTCTTTTAGGCAAAAAAAGACATTTATATCATACTTTAAAATCTAAATCTTTTAGAAATTTGTATAATTAAAGAAAATGAGATTTTACCTTTAATTTGTGGATCGGATTTTAAATTGCAGTCAATGCTCCATCAGTGAGTACTACTACTCCTTCACTTTCTCCAAACCTTCCGCCTACAACTCAGCCACCAGCCGCCTCCTCCGCCCCGGAAGTATCGCCGGAATCCCCCACCGCCGCTGCACAAGTACCAGCTTCTGATGAAGCACAATCACCATCATCTCTAGCTTCTGATTCTCAAGAAGCAGCTCCAGCACCGGCTCCTACAAAATCCGGAGCTTACACCATATCCGCCGCCAATTCATTTTCATTTGTTTTTACTTTGGCTATTTCTTGTTCAATTTTCAATGCCTTATCCAATAATTAGTTAGTTTGATTTATTGATTAATTAGTTCCCCATTATTTAATTTTTTTTAGAGATTTTTATCATTTATTAATTATTTATGTAGGTTTCATGGTTCGTTATATTCTTAGATTAATTTTATGTTTGCATTGTTTACATTAATTTGTTGGAGTTTATTATACTTATTTTAATCATTCGAGTTTTTTTGGGTATTTTTTCTAGTATAATATTAGCATTTTCTCTAATTTAATACTAGCATTTGTAAGTTTACTTTGATACCCATGTAATATTCGATTCGATATAGTGTTTGATGTAACGATATATTCACCATCTAAAAAAAAATCATTTTTTAGCTTTAACTACTTCACGAACTTTTTTAGCCCAAGCATGACTTGGACAAATCAATCCAATCAATGTATACTTATAGGAAAATAAGTGTATTAGTTGTACTTGCAAAAAAAATCTACCTTTAGTTTCATGTGATTGAATGGAATATTTATAACATTTGATTCCACGCTTTTAAATTACGCTTTGTAAAAGTTTTCATTTTTTTAGGTTATTCTTCGCCTAGAAAATAGGCTATTAGCCTATTAGTAGGTTATTCTGATTCCTAATTGGATGGCAAAATAAGGTTATGGTATGAAAAAGGTGATGCATTTTTTAATAGGGGAAAAATATTTTTAATACCAAATTTTAGTTAAAAAAAAACATTTGGTACTAATCTTTTCGGAAAAACATATTTCATATCATGATTCAAACTCTCTTGACATATTTAGTTTTTTTCGGTCAATTTTCGGACGAAATTCAACACATACTGTTCACGTGCTTGTTAAGTTGACAATAAGAGGAAAATAGACAGGAGTTTTAAAGATTCACCATTGTTAACTTAACTGGCACATGCTGAATTCCTCTCGAAAATTGACGACAAAACTAAATGTGTCAAGAAGATGTGAATCATAGATATCTTATGATATGTGTTTTTTCGAAAAGTTTGGTATCAAATGTATTTTTTGGATTAAAGTTTGATATCAAAAGTATTTTTCTCTCAATTTTTAAAGATAAGGACTTTTTCATTTGAGAGAATTTAAAAGGTTAGGAATTAAAATGCAATTTTGCATAATGCAGAATCAAAATTGGCAAAGTTATGACTAACCAGGAAAATATCCTACAAACTTCAAGTGTGTTTGTATGTTTTTATGGTCATGATACGACAAATCACATGTCATCAAATAAATATGGTATAGCATGTCAATTTTACGATGACATGTAGAATAAAATCCACTTCACAAAAAAGAAAAATATTTGGTGCATCCGCTT
The DNA here is from genome assembly GCA_034814905.1 of Penstemon davidsonii. Classification (NCBI taxonomy): domain Eukaryota; kingdom Viridiplantae; phylum Streptophyta; class Magnoliopsida; order Lamiales; family Plantaginaceae; genus Penstemon; species Penstemon davidsonii. Next base: position 9,785,875 of record JAYDYQ010001087.1, on the reverse strand, counting down.
CACATATAACGTGGTACAACAAACATATATAATTTATTCAAATTAATTTACATATCAATACATGGTGAGAATGAAATTATAAAGTTAACTTTCTTCTTTAGTGGACTACATGCAATCTCCCTCATATATATGTTGCACCATGTCCTTCGGGCAATGCCAAATCATTTTTCGTTTAGATGACATAATAAATTGCCTAATTAGAGACAAAACGGAAGATAAAATCTATCATGAAGAAAATAAGAAGTAGAAGGGTCATGCTCATGTAAATAACGAAAGGGACCGAACTATGGGCCCCATAAACGTGTAGAGAATGGACTGCAAGATAACACGAAATTGTATTGGGCTGTCGACAAAACAAATAAATAATTTTTTTTTTTTTTTTTGGTTACAAGTTACAACAAATAAATAAAATTAGGTAAAACAGAAGGTTGCAAATAAGCCATCTTGTTGACTCCGGTCCTTGGAACACTTCTTTGACCTCCCAATTTTGCATTCTTTAAATTTTGTACTTTCCTTATTCTTTTCTATTGCTTTTCAATAAATTCAAGAACAAGAGATCAAATAAAAATTTGGATTTTCTTGTGTTTGGTATATATATATATATATATATTGAAATTACGAATTCGGATACTTTAAATTTGACTTTAAATAGAGACACTAATTCATCGAATCAAATGTACACAAAGTCAAATTCAAATAAAATTTCACTCTAATATGTATTTTAAATTTTAATGTAAAACGTAATGTTTTCAAGGAATTGACATAACTTATGTGAACTTAAAAACTTCTAATTAATCATATAGTATGACTATTAAATACACCTGAAGATGTCTGTATAGTTAATTAAAATTCATGTAATTATATATATATACTTACAATATATTGTCATGATCATGACATGGTTCCTTGGAAATAAATTATATACGCCAATTAATGTTGTGCTTGAGACTTTGAAATATATATCAAGATATTAAATTTAGAGATAGGACCAAAATAATGCAATAAATAAGAATGATGCAATAGGTGAGTAATGCATGGCATTTACCTAACTTCCAACTACAACTCAACACCCATGCACATTAATAAAACCCCACCTATTTAATTTTAATTTTTCATAAGTTACATATATCCTCCAGGTCAGTCACCTACACACTTCTATTGGTCCCATTTTCATTTTACATGTTGACCATGATATACAACTTTCCCTTATTCATTATTTAACATAATTTATTTCTGATTTAAAACATATTGAATTGTAAGATTAATTTATCTTGTGAATAAACAAATGCGTCCCAATCGAGTCTTATCATTTGTTTATATCTAAAATTTTCTTTTGAGAAACAGACTTTCATCATTACATCAATTATTATTGATAAATTTAAAATTTATCACTAATAATCGTATGTGATTTACAACTTTATTTTATTTTTAGTTTCATGATAATTAAAACTTGTTTTGTTAGAATGGAAAGTGCACCAAAAATTGATTTTCAAATCAACGACTTTATTTTATTTTTAGTTTCATGATAATTAAAACTTGTTTTGTTAGAATGGAAAGTGCACCAAAAATTGATATTCAATCAACGATGTGTTTTTCTTTTTGCTTCAATATCATTTAACATTTACCTAGGGATATATAATTTTGTTGTAATTTAAGCTTGGACTTTTTTTTTTTTTTTTTTATCGAACTTAAAAGTGATAACAATTTCAGATGTTATACGGCATAAAATATTGATCATATATTATAGGTAATTATACCTTTTACTTTTAAATCTCGATCGACATAATATCAAAAAGTTATTCCCGATATATCAATCTCAATATATATATATTTCAAAATAATGATTAATTATTGTAGCTAGCCAATCAGAATATTTGTGACCTAGAAATTAATAATAGGAGAGCTGGTCAAATATTTACAATTAATAATACACTTCTAAACCTATAACTATGTCACATACCTGCCTCCTCCAACTTTATCTCTAATTTATTCAAGTCTTAGCCCCTGACTTTTACTGGTTTGAGCATGATTAAATCAATATGCAATAGATTAGTCTAGTCCTGTCAACATTTACATATATGTGAAGTCAAGTCAAATAAAATATCAAATGTTGAAGTTGTTTTACTATTATTATTGAGTTAAAAAACGTATTTAAACTTGATTTAATAAGTAATCGAGTAGAACTTTATAATTAGTAATGCCGAGTACAAATAGGGTTCAAATATTTTGATTAACTCTGATGTCACCTTTGAGATCTAGATGGATCCCTTTGAAATCTGGAGTTTTTAAAGTTAACTCTGATGCCTTCTTTTAAGAATGGGGTTGCGATTATTGCTATTATTATCTGAAATTCTATTGGGTCAATTGTGTTTGCTTCATCCTCTAAACATCCATCTCCTTGCCCTTATGTGGCTGAAGTTCTTTCCATTAAAGTGGCTTGTTCCATTATTGCTCATTGGGAAATTGAAGATGTTTGTTTTGAGAATGATTGTCTCCAGACTCCAATCTATTGCGGATATTCAGAATTTTGGGAAGAGCCTGATTGGGTGGCTCGGGGCTTAATTGAAGAAATTCGATGTTTTTGGGCATGTTGGCCAAAGTGGAAATTTCATCTCATCCCCCGTGGATCCAACTTTGCCGCTTATAACCTAGATGCATAGGCATTTAACCTGAATTTGTTGAATCATTTTAGTTGTATTCCATTTTGTTTGCTTCCTCTTAGTGTTTTTTGTGATGTGGGTTACCCTATCTTGACTTTGTTGTACCATTTATTTAATTTTGATGAAATGGAATGTTTAATTATCTTGTAATATTGATTCTTTTTCTTGTTCTCGTACGATTTAGAGAAAATAACTATGTTGCTCATGATTTAACTATGTATTGCCCCCCATTGCCGAACTCCCTCAAAATAAACAAATTATTATATATAAAAAGAAAAGAGTTCAAATATTTTGTTATTAAGTATATTATTGTTAGTCTAATCAACCTCAAATCAAATTTTAAAAGTTTGAAACAATAGAAATAAAATTTACACAACATATTTTTCCAATGCGATTAATTATGTATGACAAAAAAATCTTGGACACCTAGCGCCCCCTCAACCTCCAATAGATTTATGATTGATATTTAGGCCCCCAATTTATTGTATCAAAATTAAGGCAAACAAATAGTGATGAGCAACCTTCCCTTTCACCAATCACATAAAAATAAATTAATAATACTAATTCCTACATATATAGGGTGGGTGGACTACATCACCCAACTCTAATTAAGTCAACACACGCAAATCTTTCCCAACATTAAACATGAAAATATGTAAGACAGAAAAAAAAGCAAACACTATATACTAAATTGTTAAAAGTAAGATGTCTAATTGGCTTGTGTTTTTCTATTTAAGTCCACAAATTCATTTGCCTCCAAAATCGTTGTTCTTTCGTGTTAAAATTGACAAATGATGCATCACTATAGTACGGCATTTAATCACCTAACAAATTTAATTAATTGATAAATCTAAAATAACTTTAGCCTAATTTAATTTAATACAAGTCTTTTTCTTATTAGTAATTGTAATAAAAGTATTATCTTTCAATATATAAATTTATTTGCCAAAATAAAAAACTTTAATAAGTATATAAGATATTATTAGCCAAGACTAATTTTGTGTTCTAATTCCATCAAATTTACGAGTAATTTTTTAATTTCATGTAAATGTAATCAATATTTTAGTCGAATTCAAATGGGAACTCACATTCCATTGACTGCCGTATCTATCCGTAATAGAAGTATTTAAAAAAATTAATTAGATTTTTTTCTCTATTTAGAAGAACATCTATTCATCAAAAAAAGAAGAACATCTAAAGATAGAAAAAATATTTGAAATAAAATCATTGTTGAATAATGACCGTTGGATACAACAAAACCGCGACTATGGGGTGGTGGTAGATGAAGTGTGTGAATTTGTGACAATTATCGGGTACGTACCACGTGCAAGCTTTTATTGAAAAGGCCCGTTAATATTTAAGAACCCTCAACCAATCCGAACCAAACCCCAAACCGAAGAACTAAATACAAGTCACACAACACATCTACTTCTTCATTTTTATAATTACTATAATTGTTTGTATAACTCAGATTTGCATGTTCACACCAATTTGTTGAAATCATAGAATGCTTGAGAAAACCAATCTTATCTGATTGTTGTTCAAAAGACTTGATTTTTCAGCTGTTTTCTATTCTGGGCTCTTCTCTAAAGGTCAGTTCTTTACTGCTTCCTCCAGTTTTTGTTGTGATCATTGAATTTCCTATGTGGGTTTTTGCTGAATGAGAAGTATTTCACTTTTCTTGATTTGGGTTTCTTTCTATTTTTGATGGAATTCAAACTTGAAGTGCTATGTATGTGATGTCAGAGTGTTTAAGAAATTTGTGTTCAATTGATTGCATTTGGTAATTTTATGATACCTCTTAGTTGAATAAGACTTTTTAATTTATTTTGATGGGAAAACAAATAGGGTTGCTATGTTTCTTTGTGTGAGTGATCTTTGCTGTAGCTATGATCCTCTATGAATTTGCTATTTATGTGCTCTTTTAGCCATTTTAAGTATGAATTTGTAGTTGGACTTTCTAGAATTGAGTATTTTAAACTGTTGTTTTAACTGAAAGCAACTCAGTTGACAAACTTTGTTATTTATACAATCATCACTAATCAATTTTTTTACATCTCAGACACTGCCATGATTTGGTCTTTTCTGTTTGTTATCGGGAGAAAAATAACTTCTAAACTGACTGTATTGGATCTCATATTTTTTTGAAATTTTGTTGATTCTCAGGCACTACAAGATGTCAGAAGCCCAAAGGAGGCTGACTACAGTCAGTGTCAAGCCTGCTAACGGGTACACAAATGGACCTGTTTCTTTGAGGTCTCCAAGTATGGTACCCGAGGTTGATGACTTTTGTCATGCTCTTGGAGGAAAGAGGCCGATTCATAGTATTTTAATAGCCAACAATGGAATGGCAGCTGTCAAGTTTATACGTAGCATTAGAACATGGGCTTACGAAACATTTGGTTCGGAGAAGGCAATTTTGTTAGTGGCGATGGCTACTCCGGAAGATATGAGAATAAATGCAGAGCATATTAGGATAGCCGATCAATTTGTAGAAGTACCTGGTGGAACAAACAATAATAACTATGCTAATGTTCAACTCATTGTTGAGGTTCGTTATACTTATTAGTTTGTTCACCATTGGATCACATTTGTTTAAAAAGGTATAAATTAATGGCAATGTGTCGCTAAAATTGAAAAGAAATATGATACGATACGTTTTTATTTTTTTCTCGTTGGTCAGATGGCGGAGATAACACATGTTGATGCAGTGTGGCCTGGTTGGGGTCATGCATCGGAAAATCCGGAGCTTCCAGATGCTTTGACGGCAAAAGGAATAGTATTTTTGGGCCCACCAGCTCTGTCTATGGCAGCATTGGGAGATAAGATTGGGTCATCATTGATTGCTCAAGCTGCAGAAGTGCCGACTCTTCCATGGAGTGGCTCTCATGTAGAGTCTATTTGCTCATTGAAGTTATAGCTCTTAATTTTATTCTACGTACAAATATAATATATACGTCATTTTTAGGTGAGAATTCCTCCAGGAGGCTCTTTGGTCACAATTCCCGATGCCATATATCAAGAAGCATGTGTTCATACAACGGAAGAAGCCATTGCTAGCTGTCAAGTAGTCGGTTACCCTGCAATGATTAAGGCATCTTGGGGTGGAGGTGGCAAAGGAATAAGAAAGGTTTTATTCTTATGCATTTTACTCGACGTTTTATTGCTGATTATATTTTTTTAGTTGAATGAGTGACCAAAATAGTAAACTTGATTTCCATGTTAATGATATTTGTTAGGTCCACAATGATGACGAGGTAAAAGCTTTGTTTAAGCAAGTTCAAGGTGAAGTTCCCGGCTCCCCCATATTTATAATGAAGGTTGCGTCACAGGTTAGAACATGCACCCTTTCTAATGCCCCCAAAACTGCAGAAATAAGAGCTTTTTTGCGTAACATCTCTATTGTAATTATTCCTCAGAGCCGACATCTCGAGGTCCAGCTACTTTGTGATCAATACGGAAATGTTGCAGCTTTGCACAGCCGTGATTGCAGTGTTCAAAGGAGACACCAAAAGGTTAGCTCCTGCATTCTTTATGACTTCTTATTTCGAGAATTAACTCGATTTATTTGTATGGTTTAGTTGTTAATGGTTTATGCTATTTTAGATCATAGAAGAAGGTCCAATTACGGTTGCTCCCATTGAGACAGTAAAGAAACTTGAGCAGGCTGCTAGAAGGTTGGCAAAAAGTGTAAATTATGTTGGAGCTGCAACCGTGGAGTATTTGTACAGTATGGAGACCGGTGAATATTACTTTTTAGAGCTAAACCCACGGTTGCAGGTATGTAGTTTTTAATATGAATATCAATTAAAACACATACACTATAAGAAAAACACTCAATATCTAACGACTACACAAACTTTGAAGCCTAATGAACATTTTTGTTTTCTTATATAATTTAGGTGGAGCACCCGGTTACAGAGTGGATAGCCGAGATAAATCTTCCGGCAGCACAAGCTGCAGTTGGAATGGGTATCCCTCTCTGGCAAATTCCAGGTCTGTTTCCGATTATGCACTTTCAGTACTTCATTTGTGTTTTTGTATATGTTGATAGCTTAATATGGTGTTTAAATTATTTTAGAGATACGTCGATTTTATGGAGTGGAACACGGTGGAGGATATGATGCTTGGAGAAAAACGTCTATTGTTGCTACTCCATTTGACTTTGACATGGCGCAATCTACAAAGCCAAAAGGTCATTGTGTAGCTGTGCGTGTGACGAGTGAGGATCCCGATGATGGTTTTAAGCCAACAAGTGGAAGAGTACAGGTCAGAAAATTCTCAACTGTGTCTTTTAATTTATGTTCGAGAAATTGCATTCTCATATCCAATATTTTTTAACAGGAGCTAAGTTTCAAAAGTAAGCCAAATGTGTGGGCATATTTTTCTGTGAAGGTAATGTCTAAGTTATTTTGCAAGAAAAATTAAAACCTGAAACTGCTTCTTATCAACATCTTTATGATCACAGTCTGGAGGAGGCATCCACGAATTTTCAGATTCCCAGTTCGGTAAGTTCATATACATTTTGGTTCATATGTAAATAAAGTTCCTGCAGTAGGTAATTTTTTTTTTATCTTACCTCAGGGCACGTATTTGCTTTTGGAGAGTCGAGGGGGTTGGCAATTGCAAATATGGTTCTTGGACTTAAAGAAATTCAAATAAGAGGGGAAATTCGGACAAATGTTGATTACACTATTGATCTCTTGCATGTGAGAATCTTTGACATGTTATATAAAATGTAGCTTCTGCGACTATAAGTTAATATTGATCAAATATCTCTGCAGGCTATAGATTACAAAGAAAATAAAATCCATACGGGGTGGCTCGACAGTAGAATTGCGATGAGGGTCAGAGCCGAAAGGCCCCCTTGGTATCTTTCGGTGGTTGGAGGAGCTCTTTATGTAAGTGTCTTGTTCGTAATTGCCACAAGGCACTCTTTATGGCATCACATGGTCATACATTACGTCATATTAATGTTGCTTTTCCATATTGTCAAATCAGAAAGCTTCTGCCAGTAGTGCAGCCATGGTTTCGGACTATGTTGGTTATCTTGAGAAAGGACAAATCCCTCCCAAGGTACTTGGTCTCTCTTATTGTTAGGTGTTTTGTTTTCTGCAAACTATCGACTAATTCACATCCTCCCACTTGCAGCATATTTCACTGGTCAATTCTCAAGTTTCATTAAATATCGAAGGAAGCAAATATACTGTAAGTAAAAAATTGTAGGGCTATATTTCGAAAAAGTAATGGAAACAATGGAAATTGAATCTTTTTTTTTTCTTTTATATTCTTTTAGTTTGAAATGGTTTTCCAATATTCTTGGATTATTTAGATCAATATGGTAAGGGGAGGTCCTGGAAGCTATAGATTAAGGATGAATGACTCGGAGATTGAAGCAGAAATACATACTCTACGTGATGGAGGTCTATTAATGCAGGCAAGAAGTTACTATATTGTCCTTCTATGTACCCTTATAAGATGGTTTATTTAGTAACTTATTACGATTCTTCTTTAGATGACTTAATTGATAAAAATTTAATCTGATTGGTTAATATTATTGTCCCAGTTGGATGGAAACAGTCATGTTATATATGCCGAGGAAGAAGCGGCTGGAACACGCCTTCTTATTGATGGAAGGACTTGTTTACTTCAGGTGGGTAGAGATCTCAAGATTTAACCAAATAAAAAATGTAATTAAATGATTGTGAAGATCATGTAATTAAATCCAATTTTTCTTCATCATATGGAAGATTCAACAAGATTAATCTTTTATCTATGTAACCAGAATGACCACGACCCATCCAAGTTAGTGGCAGAAACACCGTGCAAGCTACTTAGGTTTCTCGTTGTCGATGGAAGCCATGTTGATGCTGACACACCTTTTGCAGAAGTCGAGGTCATGAAGATGTGTATGCCCCTTCTTTCGCCGGCTTCCGGAAACATCCATTTTACTATGTCGGAAGGTCAAGCAATGCAGGTAAACAAAGTTTACATTATAAGTACTTTATTGTTCTACTCGGAAACCAAGTAATGGAATGATTTCTAATTTTCTAGGCTGGTGAGCTTATTGCAAGACTTGATCTAGATGACCCTTCAGCTGTAAGGAAAGCAGAACTTTTCCATGGTAGCTTTCCTATTCTCGGACCTCCAACTGCTATATCTGGAAAAGTTCATCAAAGATGTGCTGCAAGTTTGAATGCGGCTAGAATGATTCTCGCAGGATACGAGCATAACATTGATGAAGTAAAGTTCACTTGCCTTGGCTATTACCAATCTCTGTAATATTTAGCAATTTTTCAAGAACTTATGTTTACAATTGAATAATATTCAGGTAGTTCAAAACTTGCTTAGTTGCCTGGACAATCCCGAGTTGCCTTTCCTTCAATGGCAAGAATGCTTTGCTGTATTGGCAAACAGACTACCGAAGGACCTTAGATATGAGGTATTTACAAACATATAAGCTAATGTCTTAGTTGTCAAACAAATGAAGCTTTGTGCTATCATTCTTTTATTTTAATGTTTTTCTTTTTTGGTCATGTGAACTTTAGTTGGAAACAAAGTACAGGGAGTTTGAAGGAACTCCCGATATGCAAAATGTTGACTTCCCCGCAAAAACTTTGCGTAGTGTTCTTGAGGTTAGCATTTTGGAATAGTTTTTTTTTGGAACTTTATCTATACATTGTCTTTTCTTTTGTATTTTCCGAGGACTTTATCTGTACACTGTTTCCTTTACTACAGGCCCATTTGAACTCGTACTCTGAGAAAGAAAAAGGAGCCCAGGAACGATTAGTGGAGCCTCTGATGAGTCTTGTCAAGTCCTATGAGGGTGGCAGAGAAAGTCATGCTCGTATTATAGTTCAGGCCCTTTTTGAAGAGTATTTATCTGTTGAAGAATTATTTAGTGACAATATTCAGGTAACATCATAAAAAAAAAAGTTCTCAAAAAAATTGTGCCAAATTCCTTCATAAGTTCTATTTTTATCTGGAATGTGAACTTGAAGTGTCGTGTTTTTCCAGGCTGATGTAATTGAACGGTTAAGACTTCAATATAAGAAAGATCTCCTTAAAATTGTCGACATTGTACTTTCCCATCAGGTATGTCGAATTTAATCCACCTGGGGTGCTCTTTAAAAAAAAAAAAAAATTAAAATATCGATTTTTATAATCCATTGCTATTTTTCAGGGCATAAGGAGTAAAAATAAACTTATACTACGGCTCCTAGAACAACTCGTGTATCCTAATCCTGCTCCATACCGTGATCAACTAATCCGCTTTTCTGCGGTTAACCATACAAACTACTCTCAGGTTTGCATTTTCACTTATTAATTGTTCTCTGTTCGAAATTCTTAAACGGGTGACCTTTAGTTATTAGTTTTAATATACGTTCTCTGTTTATGCAGTTAGCTTTAAAGGCAAGTCAACTGCTAGAGCAGACAAAACTTAGTGAGCTACGTTCAAGTATAGCAAGAAGTCTTTCAGAGTTAGAAATGTTTACGGAAGAAGGTGAGAATATGGATACTCCTAAGAGAAAAAGTGCCATAAATGAAAGAATGGAAGATCTCGTGAATGCTCCTTTAGCAGTTGAAGATGCACTCGTTGGTCTTTTCGATCACAGCGATCACACACTTCTTCGTCGTGTTGTTGAGACTTATGTCCGCAGATTATACCAGGTACAAGCTCTTTACTCAAACTCCCCGTGAGGTTTAGTGTAATTACACTGACCACCCTCCATGTTTGGAAAATTAAACAAACTATCCCTGGGGTATTAGATTCATTACAGTTACCCCCTTTACGGCGTTAATTTCTGACGGCGCATGCCTATGGCATAAAAGAGAACTTTTGGATGTGAAAAAATGGGTGAAATTGGCGAAAAAAGGGTGAAATTGGGTTAAATCGGTGGAGAAACGGGTGAAATCGGTTTGTCACATTCAAACTCTTTTTTGATGAAATTATTGACGTAGGGGTAACTGTAACGAATCCAATACCTCAGGGGTAGTTCAAGTAATTTCCCAAACATGGAGGGTGGTCAGTGAAATTACACTAAACCTCAGGGGTAGTTTGAGTAATTTTCCCTAAAAAAGAAGATTTTGGAACACTTGCTAAACAACAGAATTTTTTTCGACTAAGTTTTAATATTTTTGTATGAACAGCCATATCTAGTCAAGGGAAGTGTGAGGATGCAGTGGCATAGGTCAGGACTTTTAGCATCGTGGGAATTCTTGGATGACCATGTAGAGAGAAAGAGTTGGTCTGAAGAAAAAATCTCGAATGGATCTTCGATCGAGAAGCACAATGAGAAGAAGTGGGGAGCAATGGTTGTCATCAAATCTCTTCAGCTCTTGCCTACAGTAGTAACTGCTGCATTGAAGGAAGCAACACAAAATTTGCAATCTGTAATTTCCAATAGATCTGTTCATCCAACTACTTATGGCAATATGATGCATATTGCCTTGGCCGGCATCAATAACCAAATGAGTTCGCTTCAAGATAGGTATTAGGCCATTACCAAAACCATTTATTTAATGCTTCTGTTCTCTTAGTTATCAAATTGACTTTTTTTGGTTCGTTTTCTTTCTGCCCCTTATAGCGGAGACGAGGATCAGGCTCAAGAGAGAATCAACAAGCTGGCCAAAATTTTAAAGGATAAAGAAGTAAGCTCCAACCTTAGAAATGCTGGAGTGGGGGTCATTAGCTGTATTATACAAAGAGATGAAGGTAGAGGCCCTATGAGGCACTCCTTTCACTGGTCGGAAGAAAAACTATACTATGAGGAGGAACCTCTTTTGCGCCACTTGGAGCCTCCCTTGTCCATATACCTTGAGCTGGTTCGTTTAGCTACTTATTATTTTTTTTTTCCATGTTTCAAATATGACCATATATATATAGTGTTAATGGTATCTAACCCTATATCCCGAATTTTATGGTGAACAGGACAAGCTTAAGGATTATGAAAATATACGGTATACTCCTTCTAGGGATAGACAGTGGCACCTTTATACTGTTACCGATAAGCCACTTCCTGTCCAGAGGATGTTTCTGAGAACACTTGTGAGACAGCCTCTATCAAACGAAGGTTTGACTTTGTATCAGGGGCTCAATCAGGGAGTGACTCAATCTTTATGGTCTTTATCATTCACTTCACGGAGTATTTTGAGGGCATTGGTGTCTGCAATAGAGGAGCTTGAACTTAATGCCCATAATTCCGCTGTTAAATCTGACCATGCTCACATGTACCTTTACATCTTGAGAGAGCAACAAATAAATGATCTTTTGCCATACCACAAGTAAGCTTTTGATTATTAAGATGCTTTCTTTCTATGTAAAAAGTTGTTGGCATTTAGACTCAAAGGTTGACCGAGTCTCCAAAATCGTTTTCAGAGAAGCGGATATAGCTGATGGCCGTGAAGAAGCTACAGTTGAGAAAATTTTGTATGAGCTTGCTTTTGAAGTAAATGCGTCAATTAGTGTGAAAATGCATCGTTTAGGTGTTTATCAGTGGGAACTTAAGCTTCGAATATCGTCTGAAGGAGATGCTAATGGAGCATGGAGAGTTGTGGTCACAAATGTGACTGGTCACACTTGTATTGTTCATGTAAGTCGAGTTTGGTAAAGAAAAATTGATTTTAAACTTTGGTTGGTAAAACTATGTGAATATCGTAACATTTTCTGTTTCAATTTCAGGTTTATAGAGAAGTTGATGATTCCAGCAAAGAGAGTGTAGTCTACAATTCAATCTCTGAACAGGGTCCCCTGCACGGACTACCCGTGAATGCACAATATAAACCTTTGGGAGTTCTTGATCAAAAACGTCTTTTAGCACGAAAAAGCAGCACTACTTATTGCTACGATTTCCCTCTGGTATGTATATATTATTTAAATTACATATATTAAGACCGATGCAACTATATTTCAAATGGGTCCTTTTTTACAGGCATTTGAGGCAGCTCTGAACAAATCATGGACTCAGCATCCTTGGATTGCCAATCCTAAAGATAAGCCAGTCCTCCGAGTCTCTGAGTTGGTTTTTGCTAATGACAATGGTACTTGGGGCACTCCTCTTGTTTCGATCGAACGAAAGCCTGGGCTTAATGACGTTGGCATGGTTGCCTGGCGAATGGAAATGTTCACACCCGAATTTCCCTCAGGAAGAACAATTTTTGTCGTATCAAATGACGTAACTTTCAAAAATGGCTCGTTTGGTCCTAGAGAAGATGCATTTTTTCAGGCCGTGACCGATGTTGCTTGCACACAGAAACTACCTCTTATTTATCTTGCAGCTAATTCGGGGGCCCGCATTGGTGTAGCCGAGGAAGTGAAATCTTGCTTCAAAGTCGGTTGGTCTGATGAAACGAATCCCGAACGTGGTTTCCAATATGTTTATTTAACTCCCGAGGATTATGCAAGAATGGAAACTTCGGTAATAGCCCACGAGTTAAAGTTGTCGAGCGGAGAAACCCGTTGGGTAATAGATTCGATTGTCGGAAAAGAAGATGGTTTAGGGGTCGAAAACTTAACCGGAAGTGGAGCCATTGCTAGTGCTTACTCGAGGGCATATAATGAAACATTTACCTTGACGTACGTGACCGGAAGAACTGTCGGCATTGGTGCTTACCTTGCTCGTCTTGGTATGCGGTGCATACAAAGACTTGATCAACCAATTATTCTAACTGGTTTCTCCGCGTTGAACAAGCTATTGGGTCGGGAGGTGTATAGCTCCCACATGCAACTCGGAGGACCGAAAATCATGGCGACAAATGGAGTCGTTCATCTTACCGTGTCGGATGATCTCGAGGGTATATCCGCCATTTTGAAGTGGTTAAGCTTCGTTCCATCGTATTCCGGTGGTCCTCTTCCGATTTTGACTCCACTCGATCCACCCGAGAGGCCCGTCGAATATCTTCCGGAAACTTCATGTGATCCCCGTGCGGCTATCTCCGGTGTTGTGGATGGTTCTGGAACGTGGCTTGGAGGTATGTTCGATAAGGATAGCTTCATCGAAACATTGGAAGGCTGGGCAAGAACAGTTGTTACTGGTCGCGCAAAACTCGGAGGAATACCCGTTGGAATTGTTGCAGTCGAGACTCAAACAATGATGCAAGTAATTCCCGCAGATCCCGGGCAGCTCGATTCACATGAAAGGGTGGTTCCACAAGCCGGGCAAGTATGGTTTCCCGATTCCGCATCCAAAACAGCTCAAGCGTTGATGGATTTTAATAAAGAAGATTTGCCTCTCTTCATTCTTGCCAATTGGAGAGGCTTTTCGGGTGGACAAAGGGACCTCTTCGAAGGTATTCTCCAGGCGGGATCGACAATTGTTGAGAATCTTCGAACATACAAACAACCGGTTTTCATATACATACCTATGATGGGCGAGCTTCGAGGTGGGGCGTGGGTGGTTCTTGATAGTAAGATCAATCCTGACCACATTGAAATGTATGCAGAAAGAACCGCGAAAGGTAATGTCCTTGAGCCTGAAGGTTTGATCGAGATCAAGTTCCGAACTAGAGAACTTTTGGAATGCATGAGCAGGCTCGACCCCGAGCTCATCAATCTAAAGGCTAAACTTCTAGAAGCCAAAAGCACGGAAACACATGCAACAATCGAAGATTTACAGAAGCAAATAAAAACCCGCGAGAAGCAACTTTTGCCATTGTACACTCAAATAGCGACAAAATTTGCAGAGCTACACGATACCTCACTACGAATGGCTGCAAAAGGGGTGATAAAAGAAGTCGTGGAATGGTCAGACTCTCGTTTTTACTTCTACAAGAGATTGCGTAGGAGAGTTGTCGAGGATTCGTTAGTGAAGACTATAAAGGATGCTGCTGGTCAGCAACTCGACTACAAATCTGCAAGGGACACTATTAAGAGTTGGTTCTTGGACTCGGGGATTGGAGGAGGGAAAGAAAGTATGTGGATGAATGATGAAGCTTTTTATTCGTGGAAAGATGATTCGAGAAACTACGAGGAGAAGCTACAAGAATTGCGTGTACAAAAGATGTTGCTGCAGTTGTCCCACATCGGGGATTCCAAAATGGATTTACGAGCTCTGCCTCAAGGTCTTGCCGCCTTCCTGAAAAAGGTAAACCGTTTTATCCAGACATGCAATAGTAATTTGATTTTCTTCTATAATCATATTAACTGAAAAAAACACGGTATGTAATGCAGGTGGATCCATCGATTAGAGATCAATTGATAGATGAGTTAAGAGGGGTGCTACATTGATTTAGGGATGTCAATCGGCTCTCTTCCTCCTCGAGAGCTCGTTTTTGTTTTTAAGTTTTCTACATATTTAGCAGAAAAGTTTCACTTTATGGTGAAATTAAAGGAACCAGAGAAGGTGTTCTGATCTCTGTACATAGTAGAAATCTTGAGTGTGTAGAATTTAGTCTCAAAGTATTTGGGGAGAAAAGCTTCCCAAATTTGAAAGGCTGGAATTTTATGAGCATCATGCATCCTTATGTATATTTAGATTTTTCATAATAACAATTTGTGACTAATATCATTTTTTCTATATATGAATAAATTTTTATATTAATCTTTGGGAGTTGTCTGGACGTTTTTATTTTAGTATTATTTTCGTCAACATTCCCCTCGTGTGGGCGGCATTTTTTTACATTGCACATATATTTTATCAATGTTCAAATTTAATATGATATGTGTAATGAATTTCCATTAGTTTGAATTAATTTTCAAGTTGTTTACACGTTGAGGGTTTTTTTGACATATTTATGGGAACACTAAAAGTCTATCTCTATATTCGAAATTTATAATTTGTAGTAGTTTAATGATCTTGACAAGTCAAAGTCACACTCTATAAAAATGTACTCCCTTCATTTTTTTATTTGTCGCTTTGGCAAAAAAAAATTTGTTAATTTTATTTATCGTTTTAAGATTTCAATGTAAAATTAATATTTTCTTATTAATTTTGCCCTTATTACTAATATTTATTATTAATGTTAAGATTATTTGATTAAAAGAGTATTTTGAAATTTTTACTTAAAAAGAGTGGTTATTTATCACACTCTATAGAAATGTACTCCCTCCATTTTTTTATTTGTCGCTTTGGTAAAAAAAAATTATTTATTTTTATTTGTCGTTTTATGATTTCAATGTAAAATTAATGTTTTTCTTACTAATTTTACCCTTATTACTAATACTTGTCATTAATGTTAAGATTATTTGATTAAAAGAGTATTTTGAATTTTTTGCTTAAAAAAATGATTATTTATGACATTCCTTAATTCGAGTGCAGTCCTCCAAAACGACAAATAAAAAAACAGGGAGGGAGTATTTGCTAATGTTAACTACATAAGTAACAAATGCTTTTTGTTGAAAACAATTTTTTGAAAATTAATTAAAATATCTTTAAAATCGACTATGTTGTTATAAAATATGGTTAATTTGTGGATGTCCATTGGAGTTCTTTAGTCATTTGAAAGATCTTGAAACTCCTATCTTAAAGATCATCTTGAAGACACCATAGGAAGAGACTTGTAATTTATGATGTAACTATTAACTATTGACTTTTGGGTTCTTATCTAGACCTATAAATAGAGGTCATTGTAATGTATTGTTGATATGAATAAGAATGAATAAAATTATCTCCCTACTTCATTTTCTTCTCTACACTTACATTTTAGTTCTTGCTTGTTATTCTTTTAATTTCATAACACGTTATCAGCACGATTTGTTCTATCTTTTTATTCAAAGCTACCTAATCGAATCCGTTAAAAAGTTCATATTTCTCACTTCAAAAGGTAAGATCGAATTGACGAATGGGTAAGATGGTGAGTTATTTATTTTCTTATATATTATATATTTTATGCTTATACGAACAATAAAGTATTTAATTTATATTAACGAAGGGAATCAGATGGAATATATGAATTATATGTTTTTGCCACCTTAGTAAAGTTTGTAATCTAGAAAGATCGAATTATGACATGTTCATCTTACTAATCACTTTTCCGGAAGAGTTTTGTCAATTAAAGTTAGATTTGATCTTTAAAATGTCAATTACAAATTAGAATAAAGATTACATTATTTGTTCATATGTTATTTTTCATCTATATCAATTTCTAGTACTACAACTTTTCAAAGAATCAAATAATTGATGGCTACTTCAACTTTTAGATTGATTTAAATTTGAGCGGAATTAATGGTTATTTCAACTTTTAGATTGGTTTAAATTTTGGTGTAGTTGATTATATCAAGAACTTGAAGTTCTTAAAATAAAGTATTATGTTAGGCCCGAAGCCTAAATGATACAACTGAGAATTTAAACATTTTGGTGCATTTTTATGTTAGGCTTGAAGCCTAGGTTATAAACTCAAACCCGAAGATTTGAGTACATTTTTAGCGTTTTATATGACATGGATTCTTGATTTTGGAATTCATTGGAATGCAAAGAGCCTCAAAATACTATCATAGAATGAAAATGGGGCAATTGATAAGGGATAAAGTGAGGGCAATGTTTTTCCTAAGTAATTTCCTTCTCAAAGGATTGAAATTCCAATATATTTTAGTTGAGGGCCCATTTGTCCTAAACTATTTGAAGGAATTATTTATACACCAAAAGTGTGATTGTTTCCACTTGAGTAAACTATGTTCATTTTGGTTGAATTGAATTGTCCTTATTCCAGTCCAAGATAAATGACAAATTTATGCTCATGTTCACATTTAGCATGAATTGATAATAAGGCATGCATTTTATGAAAAAAAAGCATGTGTTGCAGTTCAGAATTCTTTTAAGAATATATAGTTTAATGTTTTGTCATATTCAGAACTTTCGGAGGTCGAAATTACTTGTTGGCAATTTGAATATTTATAATTAGTGGACAAATATGGACTTGAATAAAGAGAGTAATGTCTAAAAGACATTTTTCCTTAAAAGCTTGTTATGAATTTTGCACCTGAAGTTGCGATATTTTAAACTGATAAATATAATCTACGATGTTAAAGATTTATCTCCATTAAAATCTATTTTCACATTCGAAAGTTATTCTAAAATATTTATTATACTGATATCTTGCTATGAAACTTACAAATGAACAAGTGTTTTTCTTTCAAGTATTTTATCTAAGGTAAAATATTCAAGTTCTTGTTCATATGAACAAATACCTATGATTTTATGACCCAAAGGAATGTAGCTAAAATATTTGTTTAATATGGCTATGTACTGATCAGACAAATGTTAAAAATTATTTAGAGTTGAATATCATCATTTTTGGGCTTGAAATCAAAGAATTTGGTATTACAGTATTAGAAGAGGTGGACAACCATTAATTTATGGCAGTAATGGTGAATTATTTTGACTTGAGGCTGCTTACCTCCCTTGTCATTTGAGAATGAAAAACTCATGCTAATACTTGAAAGTGTATCGGTTCCCCAGCAGGGACGAAGATGCCAAAATTGCAAATATGAATTGCTACGATGAATTACTACGATGTAAGTGACATTCTTGATGGTAATGATTGAACCACTTAACATTATTAATTTGGATTTTGGTAATTTCTATTGAGATAAGTAGAGCTAATAGTGATAATAAAAATAATAATGATTAATATGAAATTAAGTTTATGACATAACTTTTTGTGATTAAATATTTGAATTTCTAATATGATTTATTTTATTTCAATTATGTATTTAGGTATGATTTGAGTGAATGGTAAAAATATATGTGATAAAAGTCAATGTATGGCAATTCATATTTAAAATTAAGATTATATATTATCATGCTTGAAATGTAAATATGATCTTCTTATGTTGTCTCAATTATGATTATAAAGAAATTGTTTATTTCTTAAATGAAAAAAAAAAACGTAGAAATATATATGATATTCTTTATGCCTTTATTTGTATCAATTTATCTTACCTCATGTAGTGATTAAAGTAAAATGAAAACTGGTTAATGTCATAATTATTTCATTTTGATTAAATTATTCACCAAGTCATGAGCTCTATGAGGTTAATTACTATGTGAGATTCTTGAGCTTATGAATCCTTCATAATAAGTAAAAACTTATTATTTTGATTAACCTCATTTATTTAAGACTTCAAATATGGGGATTTTTATAGAAAAAAAACGTGTTTGTACAACTGAAACACATATTACAGTAAACCAGAAGTTTACTGATCAAAATAAATTTGGCATGACCGGTTAGACCATCCCGGATAAACTATGATGCGATTTTTTTTTATTGAGAGTTCATATGGATATTCACTGAAGAACCAGAAGATTCTTCAATTCAAAGAATCCTTTTTGTGCTGCTTGTTCTCAAGGTCAATTGATTATTAAATCATTTCAATTAAGAATGGATTAGAATCTCCAGCATTTTGAAACACATTCAATGTGATATATGTGGGCCCACTCATCCTCTATGTAGATTTTAATTGATGCATCTATTAATGGGGTGGGGGGGGGGGGGGGTGGGGGGGGGGGGGGGTGGGGGGGGGGGGGGGTGGGGGGGGGGGGGGGTGGGGGGGGGGGGGGGTGGGGGGGGGGGGGGGTGGGGGGGGGGGGGGGTGGGGGGGGGGGGGGGTGGGGGGGGGGGGGGGTGGGGGGGGGGGGGGGTGGGGGGGGGGGGGGGTGGGGGGGGGGGGGGGTGGGGGGGGGGGGGGGTGGGGGGGGGGGGGGGTGGGGGGGGGGGGGGGTGGGGGGGGGGGGGGGTGGGGGGGGGGGGGGGTGGGGGGGGGGGGGGGTGGGGGGGGGGGGGGGTGGGGGGGGGGGGGGGTGGGGGGGGGGGGGGGTGGGGGGGGGGGGGGGTGGGGGGGGGGGGGGGTGGGGGGGGGGGGGGGTGGGGGGGGGGGGGGGTGGGGGGGGGGGGGGGTGGGGGGAGGGGGGGGGGGGGCCCCAGGAAAGGGGGGGGGGGGGGGGGGGGGGGGGACAAAAAGGGGGGGGGGGGGGGGGGGGGGGGGGGGGGGGGGGGGCCACACCCGCTCACCTCCGTCCGCACAACTCCTCTCAAAACCCTCACTCAAACTCTCTCTCTCCTCAACCCGAACTCACCCCAAACTCACTCTCAAATTCCGCCGCAGCCGTCGCGGAGGCGGTGGTGGCGCCAGAATGGCCGACTCCGCAGCCGGAAGCTACGCCAACGCCCTCGCCGACGTTGCAAAATCGAACAACACTCTCGACCTAACCTATGGCGACGTGGAGAAGCTCGAAAAATTCTTCGCCAGCGAAGAAGTCGTCAATTTCTTCACCAATCCAACAATCAGCTTAGAAAAGAAGCGCGAAGTCGTCGATGAGATCGCTAAATCGACGAACCTGCAGCCGCACGTCACGAATTTCCTCAACATTTTGTTGGATATGAAGAGAATCGATTTGATTAAGGAAATCGTGAAGGAATTCGAACTCGTGTATAATAGAGCTTCGAATACGGAAATAGCGACGGTGACGTCGGTGGTGCCGTTGGAGTCGCAGCATTTGGCTCAGATTGCCAAAGGTGTGCAGAAATTGACAGGGGCGAAGAATGTGAGAATCAAGTCGGTTATTGACCCGTCTTTAGTGGCCGGGTTTACGATCCGGTATGGACAATCCGGATCCAAGTTGATTGATATGAGTGTGAAGAAACAGCTTGAGGAGATTGCTGAGCAGCTGGATTTAGGGGACATTCAATTAGCTGCTGTGTAAATCATTTTCATATGATTTTTATGTATGAATTTATATACTACAATTTTTTTGATGGAATATATGTAAACCTTATTCATGAGTTTGTTTATTGGCCACAAATTAACAATACTTGTGGCTTTAGGTTATTTACAGTTACACCCCTTTAACTATCTTTATTTTGGCAGATTACTGCCATACATTTTATTTTTGGCAATAACATTATATCTTAAGGCATGTGGATGAATTTGCTTGAATCCAAAATCTTTAAGTAGCAAATGTTAATAATTTTGGAAGAGTGATAAATCATATGTCACGTACAATAAACGTGCTTTGTAGTTGGACGGTTTTTGATCAAGATTTTCATGAGAGTTTTTCATCAATAGTTAAACACATAGACGATGTATGTTTTGATTAGGAGTGTGCAACCAAAATTTCGGAAGAAATCACTAGAAAGAAGAAAAATATCTCCAAAAAATATGACTTACCTACAATTTTTTGAAATTATGCCTTCTAAATCTTCAATTCAAAGTCCAGAAATCTCAAACCTCTTCAGCCCTAAAATACACGAGTTGTCTTCCAATTCAGAACAAATCAAAGCAAACATTACAACTCACATAAGGAGATTGGGCTTCAAGCAAACAAGGTATGAATTGTTATCAATTTTTTATTCTTGGTGGAGAAAATTGTTTATGCTTTCTTGTGAAATAACAATAAGTTGAATGGTTTAATTACAATAACGGTTGAAATTCTGGGACTAAAATTTATTAACTTTTGATTTATAATTGGGTCTAAGTAATCTTCTAGATTAACTACGAGTAATCTTTTTGGTAGTTGCTTTTAGTTGGTTTGATCATGATAATTTCAATGTCGGTAGATATTTGGGTCAACTTTTAATTGATGTATAAAGGAGAATGTCAACTGATTACAATCACATGAATATGCTTCATAAATAAGAATATGATTTTAATGTATTTTTTTATAATTATCGGTTTCCTGATTCTTATAATTTTTTCGAGCGTTTGCGAAACGTTTCCAATTTTCGGATACCCGAAACTCACCTACGAAACGAAACTTTAATCCATGGTTCAATGAATCAGATGGATGAATTCAACTATATAAACTACTTAAAGACTTCCTCGAATTATTAAAAAGTACCTGGCTATACATAAAAAATCGGAGTTTTGATTTTCCAATTTGATTAAATACTAGAAAAAAATACTTGCTATATTTTTAGAAAAAATACATGTTTTTAATCTCCGGTGATGTTCATCGTATCACTTTTTTACTAAATGAATATTCAATAATTTTATTCCATTTAATTTCAAATTATAATCAAATGTATGGACATCATTCAATGGATACAACTAATACATTCTCTCTTTAAGAAAAAATGTTAAGTTTGTTGTTGGAGGATTTTGACATAATATCAAAGATCAAATTTTGTAGAATATTTTTGTAATCATTTTAGTTATTTTATTTCCAAAAAAAGTTTTAATTATCATCTTTACTTATTGTTTCCTCGAGATACTCTACCTATTTTAAGTTAGTTATTTCCTTTAAGACTAAATCTTCCTGCTTGAGGACTTTCGCATTTAGTTGATTTATTGGTATTGACGAGAATTTCTCTCCTAAGGTTTCTTTTCTTGCATCGTTGTACTGATAATTTTGATATTTAATCTCTAATATGTTTCGACTTTAAAATTAATATCACATGCAAATATGCAATTGGAATGATCCACAAGAATTTTCTTTGTTGTTAGGGCATCTCCAGTGATACCCTCAGCCCAAGTCTAGCTTCCCCTCACTCAGTCCAGCTTCCCCTCAGATTCCAAGTCCAACTTCCCCTTTCCTTTTTATAAGTCATCTCAAATGATTCAATCTATCAATTCCATTTAATTCCAATTCTCATTTCCCCCACTCTCACTTAATAATAATAATAATAATAATAATAATAATAATAATTAAACATTAATAAATAACAATAAGATATAATTTAATATTTACATTAATAATAAGAAATGAAATTGCTACACAATAATACAACAAGATACGCTCAGTCCGATATCCGTAGAAGAATATTTGTTACGTCATCAACAGATACGCTCAGTAGAGGTCAACCGTCAACTTCAAACCGACTTAGTTGAACATGTGTGGGCAATACACGGTCCAAATGACGATCATATGTAATCGTATTTATTTTAGATGTCTAACTATTCACCCAAGTGTTTCACTATATAATTGTTAGTGTTATATCATTTTTAATTTAACGAATCATATGTAAGCTTCATTAAGTTCTTTTAAGGTTTCGTTTTTATTAATTAAATTAAATTTGAGTTTCTAATAATTAACTTTTTAAAAGGATTTTAAAATTGGTACACAATAATACAACAATTAAATACTTGATTGACATGATTTGGGAATAATAAAAATAATTTAATATTGACATTAACTTTTCCAAAATAATACACAAATTTAAGGATTTTTTTAAAATAAAACAAAATAAATTAAATTTGAGTTTATTAAATAAGAGTTACATTTTTATACTAAAATTAACTTTTTAAAAATAGTACACAAATTAAATAAAACTAAGATTAAATAATAGTTACATTTTATTTAATAAGGTATTTTAAAGAATTTCCTTTTTTTTTTATTAAATAAAATAAATAAATAAAAAAAAAAGTAAATGGATCAACAGGTGCTAACGCACTCGCCCGCCCAGCGAGTAACCCACCGCGAGCGGTGAGGCAAGGCATTGTTGCCTTGCCTCACCGCTTCAAGCGGTGGGTGAAAGATTCAAGGGGCTATTGCATTTTCTTCCCCTCCGCTTCAAGCGGTGGGTGAAAGATTCAAGGGGCTATTGCATTTTCTTCCCCTCTATTCATTTTACTTGGTAAATTCATCCCCCTAAATCTAAATCCAACTTCCCCTCTAAACAGAGGAGATGCCCTTAGGCACATAGATGAGGAGAAAAAAGACGGCTATTAATTAAACTCTAATAAACACCAATTATAAAATAATAGTCTAATAAACAGTTAAACACTATTTATACTGCAGCCAGCCACATGCAGTTGAACCTACAAACTGCTATTAAGCCCAACCTAAATCCCCGACGCTTAATTAATCACTTATTATGTTTTGGCAATATTATTATTACCAGATCACATAACACTTTTGCCAGATTGAAAATATTTTACCTTTTGAATCTGGATTTTAACATACTATTTAAGAAAATTCTATTACAAACGGTTAATTACCAATTACACTCTTTCCGGTTTGGGTCACAACCCGAAATCTCGACTCAATCTGAAACGGGTAGTTCGGGTCTTTATATTGCATCGTACCAGATCCAAATTGGAAAAAGGGGGCACAATTAGGTTATAACTTATAAGAGACCTGGCTTTAGCAAAATCAGAATTTTCAATCTATTACTGTGTACTGTTGCACTGCATTCCTATCCTATTTATTATAGCGGGATCCTGAGTAGATCGTATATTCGTTTAACAAATTATTTTCTCCAAAGGTAAATTACAATGCTGTTGTTTTTGGGATACGTACAATTGAAATGTGTATCTGCTGCTTGTTTCCTTTCCTTTTTTTTATGAATATTATTATTCCCTGTTTTTTATGTGGACATTCTTGTTTGTTTGGGATTCTCAGATTTCATACGTGTCATGTAGTCATTAAAGAAAGAAACACAAAAAGGGTTGGGATTGAACTGAATACTGATGAGTGAGAGCTAGTGTAAAATCTGAAGAATTGGTTGCACACAAGTTGTTTGATGAATTGTTCGCGAGACTTCATGGAACTAACTTGGAGAATTTGGTGTACGATTTTCTTAGGAAATTCTAGCTCAGACTTTGTTTGGCCTCAGCTAACCAATCAGAAGGCGGGTATATTTGCACATGGCTTGTGATAAGTCAATATTAATCAATCACTTTTGAAATTTTTAGTGTTATATAATATTAGAAGGATCAGTTTAAACTTACAAGAGGTGATGTGTCATAATGATTTTCTCTTACTTGCCCTGATAGCCATTGTTTAATGTTATCTGTTGAGTGAGCAGTATAGGCAAAGTGACTATTCTGCTGTACCATTAACAGTATCTTTACCACGTGGGTTTTTGTTATCTTTTAAAGTACTTAATAAGATGAACTTGTCATTACATTCAATTTTTGGATGGTGTAATCATGCCAATTCTCATGCTACTTATATTGCAGATCATGCAAAACTGTACCTTCAGAATTTCCAAATTTCAGAGTTCTGGTTGTTACTAATTAGCAAGTTCATCTATGGATGTATCAAACGAATCAGATTCTTCTGGAGAAACACCGTATGCAGAAATAAAATCTTTCTTTGATTCCGCTCCTCCTCTAAAAGATAGTTCTGACATCAAAAGGAAACTAGATGAGTTTACCAGAAGAATTTCTTTGAGGCCAGGTAAGTTTGACACTTTGAATGCCTTTTGGTTACATATTTAATCTCTCTCTCTCTCTCTCTCTCTCTCTCTCTCTCTCAGTGTGTGTGAGTGTGAGTGTGAGTGTGTGTGTTTTAACTACCTTCCCTCTCACTCGATCATAGTTCAGATGCAATTTTTTTAAGATCCATATTTAGAATTTGTTAACATGTATGCTCAGAGACTGAAAGAGCCAGTAGGGTGGTATGCGTGACATCTGGTGGAACAACCGTTCCTTTGGAGCAGCGATGTGTTCGTTACATTGACAATTTCAGCTCAGGCCATAGAGGAGCTACATCCACGGAGTAAACTACTTAGATGTTTTGTTTCTATTGGATTAAGTTGAAATTTTCTCATATTCTTACACTGTAAAGTTAAATGATGAAACTACAGATATTTTTTGAAGGCTGGATATGCTGTGATATTTCTTTACCGTAGGTGGGTAATTCACTGGAAAAATTCATGTTTCGTATTTATCTATCAAATGTATACCATGATTTTTTTGCATTAAAAACAGCATGAGATTGTGTATGCAGAGGAACCTGCCAGCCGTACTACAGGTCTCTTCCGGATGATCCATTGCTTGAATGTTTTGAAGTTACTAGCGAATCAAATATTACAGGTTGGTAGTTCTTTATTTTCACAAGAATGTCAGGATGTGTGTCTTTTCTTTACCCAAGAACACATCTTCTTCATTTAATTTTATATTTATTAGTAATTAGTTTAGATTCCTTATTTAGGAGAGCCTCCAAACATTGTGACCAATTTTCTTATTTGATTATATTACCTAAATCATCCATAATAGTTCTTTGATTGACCATGTAACTCTTTAATTTGACATTTCAGTCCTCCCAACACATCGTGAGACAGTTGAGAGAGCAATCAGTGAACATCGTTCTGTAAGATAACCACTTTCTTTGTCTGAGTATGTTGCTATACTTTGTGATAGGTGTGATTGAACAACAATATTTCAATATTGATGCAGGCAATCATCAAAGGCACCTTGTTAAAACTTCCGTTTACATCAATCTTTGAGTATCTTCAGGTTATTGTCTTGTTAAATCTTTCCTGAAATTTAACCCCTTAGTATCTTAATTTATTCTTTTTCCTCTATAAAACCAATAAGATAGTGGGGGTTAGGTGTGGACCCTAACCCTTTTTTAAAACATTTAAAACGAGAAATAGAACTCCGATGGAAACATAAGACTTGACACCCACTATATGGGTGCTCATAATTTTTTTAAAGTTTGTCGGCTTGTAAGAGTTGACTTTCGCTTTCTAGAATTTAATCTGTTTACTAAAGGATACACAGAACAACACACTGTATTCTTGCTAATAGTTATTTTTTGAGGTTGATGGAACTCAGTAATCTACTGAGAAGGTGGGCCAGCTTTTCTTGTTAATTATAAATACATGGTTAGTTGCCAAAATAATGCCTTTTGAATGAGTATGGCATGTCCACCTTCTGGGTAACGTTATACGTTCGGATTAATTAAAAATGCATTAATGAGTCAATATCTTCAACAGTTTCCAAATTTTCAATGGATTTTCAATGAGCAAAAAAAAAAAGTCATTAGTGGTGCACTAAAGTTTCCTTTATGTATGATGAACAGATTTTGCAGTTGATTGCGTTTTCAATGAGAAGCCTTGGTCCAAGTGCTATGTTTTATCTCGCTGCAGCAGTGTCTGATTTCTACGTTCCTTGGGAGAGCATGGTAATGACCTAATCTACTAAAACTGGAAATAATTCTTCTTATAAGAAAGATTCAGAAACAATTTTATTAAAACACGAACCGATTGAAATTGATGTTTCACAAGTAGGAAAACTGCATAAATAATTTTAATTTCTAAGGGTATTTTACTAGTGAATGTATCATATATTTGCTCTGCTAGTTTACCTCAAAGTTTACTCAATGCAGGCAGTGCATAAAATCCAATCTAGCTCTGGTCCTCTGGACATGCGACTTGTTCAGGTCCCAAAGATGCTTAAAGTGCTGCGAAAAGACTGGGCTCCTAAGGCCTTTTGCATATCATTTAAGGTAAGATTTATTAACATTTCGTCACAATCAGCTATTATGTAAAAAGCATATAATTTATGAAGATTGTTGTCTAGATTTAATAAAGTTCACTTTCAAATTGATAGCTGGAGACTGATACAGAGATTCTTCTGAAGAAGGCTGATATGGCCCTTGAAAGGTATAATATGCATATGGTTGTAGCTAACGAACTTTTAACTCGTAAAGAAGAAGTTATAGTAGTAGCAAAGAGTGGAAAGATCACAGTTCACAGAGACAAGACTCAAGCTGATGCCGATGTAGAAAGTCCACTTATCAAACTCGTTGTTGATAGGCATTCTGATTATATAAGTTCCGGTTTATGATTTATGCTCATCTGGTGATGTCCACAAGCGGGTTTCAAATTAAATTCCCGTTTGTTTTCTTCATAGTTTAGCTAAGCTAACATATTTTATGTGTAACTAAGTGCTTAAACAACAAATGTGACTTTTGTTCTGGAATAGTAATGATGAAAATAATAGGATTTCAACTATTTTTCAACTAATGTTTTGTCTGAAATATATCCTCAAGACATTTTCCATTATGTTCCCAATAGATGTAAAATTTCACAAATGCACTTGATTTCATGGTGCTGTTATTAGGGTCAACCATCAATCAGTTGGTATTTTTTTGCAAGAAAATTTTGATCCGAATTTCTAAGCAATAATGCATTTTGTTAGAGCTCTCATTTTGGACTTATTTGAATATTAAGTTTTTGAAAACATGTAGGCCATAGTTTCTTAGTCATATTCAATGAGAAAGCATTGGTCCCCAAGGAACTTAAATTAAATAATCATCTTGATTAAATAATTATACACTAGCATATTTTTAAACTAACAAAACTTGGAGGTCACGGCCATCAATTCCTATATCATCCCAACATCGATTCTTTCATTTCTTCATCTCATATCAAACCTAATAACTAATTGAAAAAAACACTGCATCCTTCAAATAAACAATGTCAAGAGAGGCAAATAAGGAAAAATCTTGGTCCAAGAAAAAAGAAGCCATTAGCAAAAAGCCATGCCCTAATCTTCCCCAACAACTACTCAACTTACTTGCAAGGAAACCAAATTTGCTGGGGCAAACGAGCTATTCGGGCATCACCAAGTCGTGGCAAACGGCCACAAAGAGATGCAACACAAGTGCAAAAGTACTCCAATGGCCTCAACTCTATGATTTACACGATTCCAAATTTTGCTCTATTTCAAGCAATACCCTCCAAAAATATATCGACATCTATTATAGCAATGATTTCATTAAAGATTATTGGCGCTATTTTCATGGAGAACCCCCAACCCATTTTTGGTTTGATCCAACACTAAAGTTTGTTGGGTGCTCCCACGGTTCGCCAGTCATGAGTCGAGGATCAACTAATCAAAAGCGTTATTCCATTTTGGATGTTGCAATGGGGTTTGAATGGGTTCTTCCACCATGGACTAGTGCTAACATCCCTTTTGCTGCACTATCTTATTCTTATATGGAATCGGGTTGTAATTCTACTGTTCTAGTGTTGACCGGCATTTCAAGTCCAGCGTTCATGGTGTACAGTCCTTATCCGTTTACGTGGATCCCACACGATTGCTATACAGTCAATCCCTATGGTTCTACGAATGATCAGTTCATGACATTCAGCAATGTAATTGGTTCTGGAGGAAAGTTTTATGCATTGAGTTTGCAGGGTACTTTTGTCGTCATTGAAGAGACGATCAGTTCGTGTATTGAGATGACTGTTATAAGCACGAACAGGGCTGTTCCTTGCGTAAGTTCAAAGTATTTCAAAGAGTATTTACTCGAATCAAATGGGGAAGTCTTGTTGGTTTTCTTGATCTATAGAAAATCATTGAGTGTTGTGGATCAAGTTGAGGTCTTTCGATTTAGTTTTCCAAAACATAAGTGGATTAAGGTTGATAAGATTGAAAGAATGGCACTTTTCTTGGAAAATGAGTGTTGTGTTTGGGTAAATTCAATAGAGATTGGTTGCAGGGGGGATTGTGTATATTTCAATCAGGGATCAGAAAGTGGATGGTGGATGTATAATATGGGAAATGGATGCATTTCACCAAGTCGGAATTTATGGGACGAATGTATGATAGACGAAGGATTTATTGCATACAAAGCTCATGTGAGATCTGTAATAGCTAGAAAAACAGTTGCTTGACATGCCACCCCCTGTGAGAAAACTCGCTGCGAAAAAAGTCATTGACGCACCAACCCCTTATCGCTCGAAGTGGCCTTCACTTGAGGCTTTTGCAAGTATGTAAGAACACGACTCAGGCTCAGCCATTGTAAACAATCATCAGAAAACTTAATCGCTTTAAGCACATTAAATGTTATGTGATCGCCTTAAACGTGCATCGTAAGCTCGTTTTGGATGTCTAGTAACGCCCTTCCATTAGCCAAGATTGGTTTAACTGGTGGACTCGGATCGCTTGAACCAAGTTGGTCAATCTAAAAACAAGCCAAAGCAAACTGAAAGCAATAACATTTTGAACAGAAGAGCAGTGATTTGTGTACAAATTGTGTAATGATGTGTACAAGTCAAACAAGTCAACAAACAGTCCAATTCAGTAAAGAATCATAATACAATCTAGAATTCTATTTATAATGTGGGAACTAATCTAACGATCTAAAAATGCTAGCTCGACAAACAACAGGATGTGAAAACGATATTCAAGCTCCAGTCTTTAGTGCCTTGGATCGTGTGCCCTGACATGAAATGATTGTCGTATTTATAGGAAGAATGTTTGTCCTGAATATTGGTTGGTTATTTGGGTCGGGTCGTACGAAACGACGTCATTGAAGAAGACATGTGACCCTTAACGGGCCGTCAGATGGGTGGACGTATTTGTACAGTTCCTGGTCAAATTTTTATGTTGTTCGGAGTGTCCTCAGAGAATCCGATCTTCTAATATTGATTCAGTATAACCTAGATCAGTAGGAACCGATCCGATCTTGACCGTTTGAAGTAGTTTGATTGTTGTTTGACTTTGACCTAACTTAATTAATCTTGACATTCTCTACCTCCACGTCATTGCCAAGTAGGCATACGAAATATGATACTCCCTCCGTTTCATAATATTTGTCGCTTTGAAAAGTTTTTCTTGTGCCATATTATCTGTCACTTTAGATTTTCAATAAAGCATTAATTACTGTTTTTTCATTTTTGCCCTTTATGCTCATAAATTTTCTCAAACATTAGTGGAGGATAATTAATTAAAAGGGTATCTTAGTCTTTTTCATTTTTTTCCTCTTAGAATTCAGCTATATTCAATGATTTTCTTAATTTGTGTGCATATATGTGAAAAGACAGAAATTTTGAAACGGAGGGAGTATATCACACGAAGATAAATTTATTGCCCCATTAAATTGTAGATTAGGTAATAGTGGTTGAAACTCATATCCATATCCAACTTTTTCCTTATTGATATATTATGTCCAATTTGAAGTTTGAACAGTGAAACCTTTTTTGAGTCGTTATTTATCTCGGATTTTATCATAGATTCAATTGTCTGAATCAGATGAGAAATAAACCCATATAAATAATTTTTATTTCAATTTATTCAAGAATTTAAACGAACTATTAAGTGTGTAGACCCATTCCATCAAACTTAAGTTTGACTCAATCTAAATTTAGTCCATTGTAGCATATCTAAGCATAAAAATGTATCAGGTACACATGTCAACAAAGTAGATAAAAGAAACAGGTCAAAACTCAAAACTTAGTTGAAGAAATTGATCATTATCTCTTTTTCCACATATCAGAGAAAAATGACACAAATTTAAAAATACTATATACGTAAAAAACAATAAACAATGATTATTAATTAAGAATCCTTCTACATGGTAGTTCTAGAACAAACCTACTACTTTAAGTAGCAATTGTTTTCTTGTACTAATTGTCCTCGAAAACGTTAGGTTTAGTTAACTAAATCTTTTTAAAACAAACCGGCCAGCAACTCTTCTTACAAGGTAAAATGCCTATTAAATAATCCTTAAAATACTTATTTACTGCAAATTTCGTAATCAAAAGGTTTGGTGGAATCATAAACATATAGTCTTAAATAATTAGGTGGACAAATCGAACCTGCCAAGTTGGCTATATATATACAAGTTTAAACAAGACAAAAAAATTACATATACGTGCATTAATTTCCAGGAACCAAAAAAAGATTCGACAAACGAAATGGGACCCATGGTCGACCTAAATTTCATTTGAACCAAATTCAACTCTAATTCTACATATTTTTTTTATTTGGTTTGCCTGGCTTATAATTAACCAGCTGGACAAAATTCAAAATTGATACAGTAAATTTTAGAATTTTCAGTCTTTCTTGTAGTACGTGCAGGACAAAATTTAAAATTAATATTTTGTCATATACCAGGTTTAATTAAAGGTTTAAAACTTTAAAAGTATATGACAAAAACATCTACGTGCCTATTTTTGTTTTTAATTTCAAATATTTATATTAAGATTATTAAACATGAATTATTTATATTTATTTGTGTGGTTCTAATGCATAATTAAACAAATTATATATCATGATTAACAAACTTTAAGAAATGAAATTAAAAAAAACTTTAAAAAACAAAAGCCAGTAGTGGACCAATTATAATTCAACAACACAACCATTTCAACCCATTTAAATTGTTAGATAAGAGATACATTTAGTATATATTTTTTTTCCACGGGTTTAATTCATTTTGAGGCGCGTCTCACACATTAAGTGAAAACCTCTCCAAACAAGAAATTCGAATCTGAGTTCTCTACTTTTTGAATATTTAATACTTATAACTTAACATACCCGTCTCAGACCTGTCATAATTACCCAACCACGTCGCCCCAAATTACCACCCATAAATTAAAAAAAAAAAAAAAAAAAAAAACCACCTATATAAAGCCCACTACAATTTTTAGCCCAAATTAACATACCATAAGAAATGAGAACTTTAGCAAAACTCTTCTCCTACCCTGATAAAATCATTGCATCCTTTTTCCTTAAAATTCTTCCTGAAATTCTCCGAATAATCATACTCTCAATTTGCATTATATGGAAACACTACAAACTCGTGAGCTCAAATTACAAGTACATGTACATGATCAACAAAAAAAGCATCAAATTCGTTCATCGTAAAGAGGCGGAAACAGAACCAGTCGAATGCAGAATTTGTTTATCAGAATTCGCGACAGGAGATGAGGGTAGAGAAATCAAAGATTGCAAGCATGTTTTTCATAGAAATTGTCTGGAGAAATGGCTGCAAGGATATCGCGGCACGTGTCCGTTGTGCAGGAGCTCTGTTGTACCTGAGGTGATTGTAGCAGAGTATCATCTTATGCAAATTCAACAAGAAAATGATATGATTGAGAAGGAGTTGACTCTCATTTTGTTGAATGCCTTACATGGTAGAATTTGTAATGGATGTTTTTAATTTAATTTTGAAATTGCAAATTAAAATCATGTCTAATGTTTTAATCTAGACTAATTAATACGAGTTAAAATTATTGGTTTTGTGTTTATCTTTATGTTTATTAGCGCTTGTAATTACTCTTACTTCTTTAAACATTTTTAACTATTAGCAAAACTAATGGATAGTGCAATATGCAAAAACACCTCTTGTATGATTTTATTGACGAAAACTCCCCTGTGTTATCATTTTATTAGCTTATTATACTCGTTTGAAAATTAAGAGTTTATTGCCAAATTTTAAGTTAAAGAGTGTATATTTGTCCCTTCCCATGTAAGTCATGAAAAATACTCGCACTTAGATTGCGGCTTCAAATGGGAATAAGTGCCTTTGGCTTATTAACATGAGGGGTTTAATTTTCTGCTAATAAAATATTATAAGGGATTTTTTGTCGATTAAGAATAATACAAGGGGTGTTTTTGTATTTAACTCCTAATACTTTTCTAGTGTCCGGTTAATAAAATATAAATAAGTTGCATAAATTTCATTAGAGTTGATAGATAGAATAGTTGTTTGACTAACTTATAAGTTATAGGAAACTTTGAACTTAGGAATCACCTTTGTACTGCACGCCGTGTAAAAATCTATTCCTTAAAGAATCTGCTCCGTAAATTCCGTAACAGATTGGACCCATATATTTATTCAAAATAAAGTGAAATACGTTTCTTTGATGGAACTCAAATTCCTTGTCGGGAAATTCTTATCCAGATCGAATTTGGCCGAACCCAAAGTAATTACATGGCAAGTGAATACACTTGCTTTGAGATTAGATGTAACTCTTGAGATTAGATGTAACTCCCAGGAAAGTGACCAATCACAAAACAAGTGCAATATACTTGCTCTTGTTGGTTGGATGGGTTTGGTCAAGTCAGGTTTGGACAAGAATTTTCGAAGTCATAGAATAAGCCATCAGAGAAGAATTCAGACAAAGAATTGACAAATAGACATGCAATCCCATATAAGTTTACATAGTGGTAGTGGTAGAATTAATGAAAATTTAGTCAATTTTCGTAATCATCGATTTACTCTTTTTGTGATTTAAAAAAATGTATTTATCTCTCTATATATTCTTATAAAAGAATCACACTCCATTTCTAATATTTTTAAAACTTAACAAAAATATGATTTGACAAAAAGAGATCTACTAGAAAGACTTTCTTTTATATACCATATAACTAGACCTATTTAAACCTGAGTTAAAAAAAAAAAAATTGGAGCAGTTTACGCCTTATTTTATTTCATATGGATCAATATAGCCCTATGTATTACTTTACATTATTATATTATTTTACGTGGAGAATCATAATTATGCTTTTATGCAACATTTTTCACTTTCACATTCAATTTCAGGCGAGTGAGTTACACTCTCCAACGAGAGGAGTGTTTAACTTTATAAGGTCTCAAACAATCTTTACATAGTAAACTAACTTTTGAGATGAGTTAAGCCCAACCCTTATAAATCTTAGCTCAATTCATGTGTTTTAATATGGTTTTTGATGCAGGCTAAAACCAGCGATGGTATAGGTAATGAAATGATAGATGACCGTGAATCACTCAACCGACGGTAGCGGACTCACTCGACGCTACTAATCGCGGAATCACTCAACGCAATCAAGTCACTTAGTTGTAAAAGAGGAATCACTCACTCTTAATGCAAGAATACTTGCAAATAATTATATTTTCCAACTTCGACACTCATCTATTTTATTCATTTGGAGGAATTTATATAAGAGTTTTGGAACACATCCCTCCAAAACATAGGAAATTACATATTTGAATGACTTCACATATTCCTATCCTAGAAAACATATAAAATTAACTTTTCACTTATAGAAAACAAAAAATATGACCTTATTATCTTATAACAATAATATTAACTCGAAAATAAAGTAATAAACCAAATAAAACAAGGAGTGTTGTTTTTCGAGTGCAGTTTGACAGCCTATATTAAAATGGACATTACTTTCTTTATAGACCTTCGTTTCATAAACCGCTTATTGTTATGAAAACTAGACTTCTTTACCTTTCCAACCATATATCACAAACCTTTTAATTCATTGTGAATCAAAAAATATTATTGTTCAAAGTGATCATATGTGCGGGAACACATTATGAAATTGCTCCTGCATAAGTTTATGAGCCCCAAATTAATGTAGGTCACATTCTTCGGTGATGGGATTTATTCTTCAACACACGGTCTGGGAAATTTGGGTGTTGAACTTCCAAACGGTCTGGGCAAATCCACACGTTGGACTCTAATTACCCATATTTTACTTTTCGCAAGGTTAGACTTTAATATATCACGAGTTGAGTTTGTTTCACCCACACATTCAACTCTCTTATACGGGAGTGTTAGACTAAATGTTTCACTTGAATTGAAAATCATAACTAAATTCGTTTTATAAAGTCTTCAACAATCCTTACCTCTTGAACAAGCTTTGAGGTGAGTTATATCCAAGTTTTACGGGCCCTAATGCAATCCATATGTTCTAATAAGAAGGCAAAATTTTATAATTTTAAAAATAGATTATTGAAATGCTCTTTTTTAAATTATAGGGAATAAGTTGAAAATTATGCATATCAAAGAAGATAAGTCGAAATTAATATATATAATATGGTTTGGTTAATGCTTGGCTTTGTTTCATAATTCATAGCCACCTGATTTCTATTGTGATTGGCTTTTTTTTTGGGCACGTCTTCAGATTTCTGGTCAGAAGAAATAAATGTTTTACAAATTTATCAGAAAAGCCTAAAATAATTTGTATTATGAGATTATGATAATTTAGTT
The DNA here is from genome assembly GCA_034814905.1 of Penstemon davidsonii. Taxonomy (NCBI): domain Eukaryota; kingdom Viridiplantae; phylum Streptophyta; class Magnoliopsida; order Lamiales; family Plantaginaceae; genus Penstemon; species Penstemon davidsonii. The sequence continues at coordinate 9,750,836 of JAYDYQ010001087.1, read as the reverse complement.
GCACTAGTTTTACCGAAGATATTGAAATAAATTAAAATATTTTTATCCACAAAATATAGAATTTCCCTCATACTTTTTCCTCCAAGTAATTAACTCTCTTCATCTAGGGCTGTCAATGGAGCGGATTTCAATCTGAATACGTTCCGAATTCGATCCGATTCATTAGAATATTTATCCAATTAGAGATTTAAATCCGATTATGAAGATCCGTAATTCGAAATAAGTGAAGCAAATATGGATATAGTCTAATTCGATCCGTTAAAAATCCGTCTTCGAAGATATTATGTTAAATATATAATGTTTATTTATATATACATTATTTAAACCAAAATAAAAGTAAAAATATACGTAATCTTTTTCTTTTTTTTTTTTATCTTTTTAAAGCTTAACTTCATTATATAAGTAACCCACCCAAAAAATTGCATTAAAAGTGCTTATGAATTGACCACCCATTAATTTACAAAAACAAAACACCACCCATTATGACATGATGGGACCAGACCATTTTTTCTTCCTCATTACAAAAGTCTGATGGGCCATATTCTTTTATTTTTACTTTTAGAAACAATGGGCCATTTAATATTTTCTTTCCAAATTTATTCATAAAGACAAATGAAGAAAACATAATCTTACTCAAGAACTATGCCGCCTTCTTTTCTTACTTAATTTTCCCCTTCAACTTTTCCTCCTCCTCCATCTCTCTACTTTTCCATAATTTCTTCTTCGTTTTTCCCGTTCAACTTTTCTTTCTTCTTCTTATTCTCTTTATTCCAAATGAGCAAAAGAGAAGCAATTTTAGTTTTTATTATTAATGGATCCAGATATTTCAGTCGGATCTCGGATATCCAGCGAGTCCGGATCCGATTGCAGTTTTGAAGTATCCTAACGAATTAGGTTAGGACAAATAGAAATTGGACCCGGATCCAGATCAACACTGATCCGGTCCGAGTCCGACCCATTGACAGCCCTATCTTCATCCTTATTGTGAATCCTAGAGTGTTCTTTTGATCTAGAGCGTTGGATCTATATAAGAGTTTCCTCCTTCAAATTCTCATTTTTTGGAATGCCTTGTAACATAATTCTATTTCCTAAAATAGAATATTATTTTTTCTCAAACTCCAATAATTTTCCTTAAGGCAATCCTCTCTCATAAAGTAATAATATTTGACATCAGTAATTTTCGATCACCATTTTTAAGGACATAAATATATAAAACGATGACTACATGTACATATGTGATAATACAAGGTGATCAATGTGACTAAATTAATAGTTGGAGGGACAAACCCTACTAGGCAAAATATAAACCGACTCATCTAATGCTTTGACGGTTGAGTAACTTTTTGACCTCCAAGGCTAAATGTATACATGTTAGACTTAATCCATTTCGAAATATCGTTATTCACACCTTTCTGGATAAAAATATGAACATGATATATTATATCTCGTATCACTTATGTGACCTGGCCTATCATAGAATTAAATGAGATATAGATCCAACGCTTTAGATCAAAGAACACTCTAGGATTCACGTCTCATCATTCGGATCACCCATGTAAAACCCGATTGGAAGGGTCAACCCAAATTGTTGACCGTATGTTTGGCAACCTATATAAGTAAATACTATATGGGATTAAATTGTTTGACTAAATAATATACGTATTTCCTTTTTCAGCAGAGGAAGCCTAAACAAAACACAACTCCTATAAATTAAATATATATAATTGATTAATTTGCTTGCTGCCCAAGTTCTGAAATCTATAAATATTGTTCATTCAAAATTATCTTCAAGAATAAAAACACAATTTTTTACTTCAATCTGTACATATTCTGCTTGTGAATGTTATATCAAGAAATTAAATTACCATGTGGGCAGCTGGTTTGGGTCTTGCAGAAGTTTATGGAATGCGAAAAGTTCAAAAGGAGAAGATGAAGACTACTTACAATGATCATAAGCAGAAATCATCTTCTCAAGAAAAAGCACTTGCTTCTGATCAAGGGAAAAGTACTAATACTGCTTCTGCTTCTGCTTCTGGTGGTAGTTGCTTCTGCTTGTTGATGTTCAAGAAAATTCATCCCAATAGTGTCATTTCTTCAGATACTTGAATTAATTAATACATGCATTTGGAATCACAAATTTCATCAGAAAAAAAGTTAACTGGTTAATTTCTCAAATGCTACAGAATTTTAAAGTCTCTGTTTACTGGATTAATTAAAAAAGTTGTTTGATTCCTCTTAAACTTAGGTGTGTTAAGATCAACTCTAGTTGTATAAACACAACGTAATTATGTGTTTATATTCTTTCGGTTTAGATTCTTATTTTACATTCTCTTAATTCATATAATAAGCTGAATTTTGAAAGGCTTAAAAGGCAAGGATTGCAAGTGATGTTATTATAGCTCAACCTTGCGAATTGTAATTTGTGAATAAGGGCTCAACACAAGAATTACACATGTAATAGTTAAGAGTAAATCGCAATAAGGGAACAAGAAAAAATGAAATCTAGCACGGAAGAAATGGACTCACATTAATACGGGCTCTGATATCATGTTAATTACATTACTAAGTTCATTTAAATGGATTAAGCCTCAATCATCGTAAAAAAGATAGTCCATAAGTTGAGGATTGTCCACGACTATATAAAGACCATTTAATATTGATATTCAATTTAGATGAGACTTTTAGTCTCAACACTCCCATTCAGGGCCGACCCTCTCCCCGCAATTTAGGTGGTTGGCTGGTTGCCTAAGGCCCTGAGGGTAAAAGGCCCCTAATTTTTTTTACTTGGGACCCCGAAATGTCTAGAGTCGGTTCTGCTCTCATTTAACGTGTGGGCGAAGTGAATGTGTGCTTGAAGCAAACCCAACACGTGACATTATTAAATCTCAACATTGTAGAATGCGACATGTAGGTAGCAACCCAAATTTGAGCAAAGCGCGAGGGTAAACAAATCCCTAACACATGATAATTAGGCTTATCATGGAGGGGGTGTCTTGCATAAACTTGAAGATCTAAAACCATGTAATCAATACGTGGATGGAGGCAAAAGAATATCAATTACATTAATAATCGGACGTACATTGCACATATATAATTCGGCATAAATTGGTTACATTTTTTCTTTTCTTTTTTTTTAAATGTATACTTACATATTATATCCTTTAAAATTTCTGGATTTTCTCTAACTCTTTCTCTACCACTTAATTTTATGCCCAACTTCATAGCCTAACACATAAAACTTAAGAGGATCTAGATATGTGCAATGTCTCATTCATGTTGACATATAAATTAATGAGCCTAACACAAAGATGACGTGCAGATTTCTTTCTAAGAAAGCTAACATGACAATGAAAGCCAGAAAAAAAAAAAAAAAATCAGCAAAATTTACTTTATAATTTAGAGATTTTTCCACCTTAACATAAGTGAACATAATAATTCAATTCAAATGCGATAAAATATTAAACAATCACGTGTATATATACAACAATGTTGCCAAACAAATAATGTAAGAAAGTCAGCTAATTTCAATACACTTATACAAAACAAAGTCATAAATACCATTCATTTAGAAACAGTACAATTCAACCACAAACAATATTCAAATTCTGCTATCTTCTATTCAATTTTGTTTTGTGCTCCTTTAATCCACTTGGCTTCGACATTTTTCTGTTTGCTCACCGGGAATATCTATGTAACTGCACAATATTCCACCACTGGGCACACGGACAAAGAATCGGAAACTAAAATATAATTTAATTTAATTTATTAACATGTGCAACATGCAATTTTGTCGGATAAGTCACAAGATAGAGCACAAGCATCCGCCTTTCTTCTGAGAATTATCCTGCACGTTATCTGCAACGAGGCATTTTATGTGTTAATCCAATTAAAGTTTATATCAATGAAATGAAGTTGATATATTAAATATTTAATTACGTACCATTATGTTTGTCTGGAAGGGGAGGACGAACAACGACAAGCATTGTGATGACACCACCTGGAACTTCACTGAGTGGAAGTCGAGATTCAGCAACTGTTCTGTTATTTTCCAGTATCTTTCCCGCATTAATAAGCTTTATATCGCTTATGGATTTGGGCCCGTTTTCCTTTTCTGCAAAGTATGAGCATTTCTACGATCAGGATAATGGCCAAAACAAGGAAAATAGAGAGAAATTTCAAATCATTTGCCATCTCTAAGTAAAATTGCAATTGGAATCTTGTTTAGTAGTTTCTTTCTTTTCTTTTCATTTTGGTTCACTTATGCCTTCACCGTGTGTCTTTAGCACGTTAGAGGATTATTGGTCCAGAAAAAGCCAAGTACATTCTACAAATTAGAAAAGCTTGATAAAAGAAACGAAAGCCTCATGTTATTTGGTTTTATTTCTTAAATCAACCATAGCTTTTCATCATTCATTCCCACGAGCATGATTTACTTTTCAACTTTTTCCTCCAATACCAAAGGGAATAACTAAATCGAGCTTAATATAAGTTCTAATTGTTCAGCACAAAATTAGGCGTAGTATAAGCGTCAAGTTCTCCCCCATGGCAAACGACAGACTGTATGATCGACTTGTTTCCCTCGATTAAGCAAAGGATTACGAATGAGAAGACAAGAGAAAACAACCTAAGCTACATACAAATTGGTAGCTAAACTTGCTCAACAACCATATAAGCTGCACGAGGAAATTGTACAAAAACAAATGTGAACTAAGCTGAGTCCTTAAAATTGTCGAAAGCCATTAGAACTGTTTTCGTAATTATATGATCAAAATGAACTCATAGTTCCCATCTGAGAAATTACATATCAAACAGCACAATATAAAATTGACGAAGACATAGACTCTACTCAACCAGAAGATAATAAATAAATCAAAAAAGTTTTTAATTATATGTTTCATATATTGCAAGACAGTACATAAATATCAGAAACTCCCTTCCCTATTGTTCTTTAGAACATGCCAAAATGCTCAAAATAGGTAAGTACTTTTTTGAACATCTATGTGAAACAAGAAAACTACTTTAATTCAAGCAGAGGCAGGGGGGGGGGGGGGGGGGGGGGGGGGGGGAATTGTGCAATCCATCCAAAAATTATAACTATAAATCTCCTCATAAAAGTAATGGGAAAAAGAAAAAAAAAGATTAATAACCTTTGGGCCATTGTGAGATAATCTTTTCTTTGAGAGAGGTCACAGTTGCACTGCAATTATACTTGCTAGGTCCAATATCACTACCATCAGCAAGCCTGAATTTCAGTTCAACCAATTCTTCAGCAGCCATTCAACAAATCTTAGTTACAACTATATATAAAACCAAATCACAAACTATCAATTGTCTAAATAATTCTCTTAATTCAGAAAAGTGAGATCATAAATCAAAATCCCAGATCAGAACTTAAGAGTATCGTACGGATATTTCACAGCCAATCAAGAATACAAAAGAAATCAGCTTTCAAATAAAAAGGGATTCTTTTTCAGAAAACCCAGATCAAAATTTGAGCGGAAAGATTTCTTGAGGATGTAATAATAGGTTTGTTAGGTTTCTAGCAACAAACAATCCGTAATAATAGAGGGTCATATAAAAGGAAATAAAAACACAAGCAGAGTTTTGGGGTTTTGATTTGACTTTTGAGAGAAATATAATACAGATGGAGTTGGTGATGTTTACTGATTGTTTAGTAGCTGATGGAAGGGGAAACTTCTTTTGTGCATTGAATTTTTATTTTTATTGCTATATGTGGGAATAAATAAAGTATTTAATTGGGAAATGGAAGAGGTCCAAGTGAGATTCTTCATTCTTGAACTTGGAATCTATCAAGAAATTTTAAATGATGAGTTTCTGGAATGTAATTATATTTGGGTATTTTTGTAGTGATTTTCTAGTTTTAGAGTTTAGGGTGTGAATAATCATTGAAGTATGTTTCGACGAAAAAAGAATTGTAGAATTTTAGAGGAACAACTATTGTTTTGAGTGTTTCAAAATTATGATAATAATAGCGTCTGTATTTTTCAATTTTGAGAATTTGTGAAGTTAATTGAAAATTATGCATATTACAAGGATGTAAATTAGCATTAATCTTTTAAATAACTTGAATGATTGTGTAAAGTGTAGAAATTTGAATATTTAAACTATGAGGATATCAAAATACGGAAACACTTTATCTATAATTAGTTTTTGAATTTTGACGAGAAAAATGATAAAGAAAATAAATAATTAATGGAAAGTAAATTTCAAAAATAGGTTTGTTAGCAATTTGCTTAAAATTCAAGAATCAAAATCAAATATTAATGCTATGTTTGGTTTATGAATTTGAGCGAGTAAAATGCAAATGAACAAGAAATGAAGTTTAATGTTGCGTCATTGAATGCAAGAGTTAACACTTTTCTTAGCGTTTTATGCAATGAAATTCAATAATCAAACATATCCAAACCAAATGTGCAATTGGAGCCGGATAAATTTGATTATGAAGAATAATAATTTGACTGTCAATTGAACCCCTTGAATTTTACAGTTTTTTCTTTTTTAAGAAAAAAACTTGAGCCCCATTTCTATATTGGTAAAATGTTCATTTTCAAATTATAGTGAAGTTAATTATATTGAACATTATGCATATCACATAGAGGTAAATTAACATTAACACTTTAAATAACTTGAATGATTATATAAAGTGTAGAAATTTGAATATTTAAACTTTGAAAATACTAAAATACTGAAACACTTTATCTATAATTAGTTTTTGAATTTCGACGAGAAAAATGATAAAGAAAATAAGTAATTAACGGAAAGTAAATTTCAAAAATATGTTTCTTAGCAATTTGCTTAAAATTCAAGAATCAAAATCAAATATTAATAAGCAAAGCCAAATGTCAATTGGAGGCTTGGAGCCGGATAAATTTGACTATGAAGATAACAATTTGACTGTCAATTGAACCACTTGAATTTTACAGTTTTTCCTTTTTCTTAAAAAAAATAAATAAATAAAACTTGAGCCCCATTTCTGCATGTAGACAATAAATAAGCCACCCCCCAACTTGTTTTTTTCTTCCTTTTCATTTAACATGTACGCAATGATTCACAAACCACTCAAGGATGAAGAAGGCCCCCATCTACCAATCAATATTTTGGAAACAATCAATCAATTAACAAATTTGATGAGATTATTATAGTTCTATAAAGTAACACGTGATTTGCAAAAGGCAAACTAAATTAGGTGTTCAAATTTCGGGAAATTTTAATCCATATCGAGTTTGATCGAACTCAAAGTACATATCAAGTTCAATACACTTGATTTGAGATTGAGTCAATTAACAAATTTTGATGAGAATATTATAGTTCTATGAAGTAACACGTGATTTGCAAAAGACAAATTAAATTAGGTGTTCAAATTTCAGGAAATTCTTACCCAGATCGGATTTGGTCGAACTCAAAGTACATAGCAAGTGCAATACACTTGTTTTGAGATTGAGTGTAACTCTTAGGAGAATGATCAATCACAAAACAAGTATAATACACTTGATTGACGGTTTGATAGATTTTACCAAGTCAAACTTTGACAAGGATTTTCCTCAAATTTCTTATTGTGAAATCTTTTTCTAAGCTCGTGACAATTAAATGTGTAGCTCATTTGATAATCATCTTTCTTTTGCATATATTTGATGTGGCACGTCATCTCTTTTATCTTTAATTTCCTTTTTCATTCATAGTTACTTTTCTTGTCAATTATTTTTCTGCCCTCAAGTCGATGGTTAATTTAGCAACTACAACATTTCACTTGACTCGGCAAATCAAATTATATTTACCTATATCTAGATTAATATTTATTACATAAGTATTTGTTTTAATACTCCAAGAGTGCGTCATAGCTCACAATTTACACTGTGTAATGCTTAGATTATCTCAATTGGCTGAGTTTGGCCCATTTGGAGCACTTTTAGTTCTCTATTGTGATTTTTAAAAATTTTGATCCCAGTTATAAATATTAATTTTATTCAATCGCGATTTTCATGGTGTTTAGCCGGTTAGCCTCCAATATCATAAACTTTTGGAATTTCCATAATCTACAAAATTAGCTTATTTTAGAAGCTCCTAAAATGTTACTTTTGTAAAAGCTATTGCACAAAAATAATTATTCTATAATCAATTTTTATTATCATTAATTATTATCAAAATCCACTTTAATATAATTAATTCTTCTATAATTATTTTACGAACTGCCAAACACACCCTAAGTAATAGTTCAAACTCTTTAATTTTATTTACTTGTTCAGACCTAGTTGGTAAATTTGCAATCCTGTACACACGAATTCAAGTTCCAAGTCACCTATTATTCTTTCATAATATGTGATTAGCTTTAACTTAACCCATTTAAATTTAGTTCTTATTGGGCCGGCGGTTGTGATTTTTAATCTAACATCTCGTTCAATTTAATTATTAGGGTAAATTACGAATATTTCCTTGAGCATGTTGAGTATTACGAAAACTTCCCTTGGGGTTTGTGATCATTATACAATTAACCCCTTATCACTGAAAAGTTCCAACTTTGTCCCCTAGGGTTATTTGTAATGTTTGTAATATCTTAAAAAAATTAAAGTTTGGGTTTTAATTGTAATATCTCATAAATTATAAAATTGATAATTATATATGTACCACAAAAAAATTGAAAAAATTGTATAATTTCACCTAAGTTTCCAAAAATACTAAATACCTTATTTTACATATTTATTAACAATTTAATTTTTATAATAATAAATTAAACAAAATTCCATAAATAATATTTTATAAATAAAATAAATTTATTTACACATTTAATTAATTTATTTTTTTACTTTATTAACAAATTTAATATTTTAAAAAATAATAAGAAAATTAAAAATACGATATCATTTTTTTAATTTACTTTTTATGTTTAAAATAACTAAAATTTATTAAATTATTATTATAGCATAAATAATAAATTCAATTAAATGTGTAAATAAATTTCTTATATTTATAAAATATTTTTTATTATAAAAATTAAATTGTTAATAAATATGTAAAAAAATAATATTTTTTGAAACTTATGGGCAATTATAAATTTTATCAATTTTTTGGTGGTAAATATATAATTATCAATTTTTTAATTTTTGAGATATTACAATTAGCACCCAATTTTTATTTTTTATAAGATATATAATCCCTAGGAGCAAAATTGTAAATTTTCAGGGTTAAGGGGTCAATTATAAGATGGTGACAAACCACAGAAAAAAATTTATAATACCCAATACGTGAGGGAAATTTTTGTAATTAGGCCTTACCTAACGGGTATTCCTAATTAATTTACCCTAATTATTATTATTTAACCTTCAATATTTCAATTTCATCAATTTTGGATGTATCAACAACCCAAAATTTAATTCTGATTCTTTATCTTGGAATCTTTGACACTTCAATTGCCACCTATTTTCAACTACCCAACTGCTAATTGTGTATAAATCCAGTTTCTTTTTTCTTCAAAATGTCAAATTTTAATCAACCAATGTTAATTCAAGCACATCTAGAGAAGCCTAATGAAAAGAGTTTGCTAGCCAAGTTAATAAAACTTACCAAAAGTTAAGTTAAATTAATTAGACGATTAAGATGCATATAAAATATTTATAAGTATAAAAGTTGGTGAATTGGTATATAGTCACATAAAAGTTATTTACCGCTTTATTTGCCAAAGCGGTACAAGCCCGAGAGAAGATATTATTTAAATTCTGGTTGATTTTCTTATAGTCCTTTTATTTTGACTCTATATGTATGTTATTAAACAAATTAAGCTCAAACGATTTAATAGTACCCGAACATAAATCAAATTTTAATATATAGTTTGATTTCTTTTCCGAGTTAGGTCCACCATGTATCAACAACAGAGAGTTGGGGGGGGGGTGGGGTGGGGGGGGGGTGGGGGGGGGGGGGGGTGGGGGGGGGGGGGGGTGGGGGGGGGGGGGGGTGGGGGGGGGGGGGGGTGGGGGGGGGGGGGGGTGGGGGGGGGGGGGGGTGGGGGGGGGGGGGGGTGGGGGGGGGGGGGGGTGGGGGGGGGGGGGGGTGGGGGGGGGGGGGGGTGGGGGGGGGGGGGGGTGGGGGGGGGGGGGGGTGGGGGGGGGGGGGGGTGGGGGGGGGGGGGGGTGGGGGGGGGGGGGGGTGGGGGGGGGGGGGGGTGGGGGGGGGGGGGGGTGGGGGGGGGGGGGGGTGGGGGGGGGGGGGGGTGGGGGGGGGGGGGGGTGGGGGGGGGGGGGGGTGGGGGGGGGGGGGGGTGGGGGGGGGGGGGGGTGGGGGGGGGGGGGGGTGGGGGGGGGGGGGGGTGGGGGGGGGGGGGGGTGGGGGGGGGGGGGGGTGGGGGGGGGGGGGGGTGGGGGGGGGGGGGGGTGGGGGGGGGTCCAGCGTTCATGGTGTACGGTCCTTATCCGTTTACGTGGATCCCACACGATTGCACTACAGTTGATCCATATGGTTCCAGGAATGACCAGTTCATGACATTCAGCAATGTAATTGGTTTTGGAGGAAAATTTTATGCATTGAGTTTGCAGGGTGCTTTTGTCGTCATTGAAGAGACGATGATCAATTCGCGTTGTGAGATGACTGTTATAAGCACGAACAGGGCTGTTCCTTGCGTAAGTTCAAAGTATTTCAAAGAGTTTTTACTCGAATCAAATGGTGAAATATTGTTGGTTTTCTTGATCTATAGAAAATCATTGAGTGTTGTGGACCAAGTTGAGGTCTTTCGATTTAGTTTTCCAAAACATAGGTGGATTAAGGTCGAAGGGATTGAAGGCAGGGCAGTGTTCTTGGAAAAAGAGTGTTGCGTTTGGGTAAATTCGAAAGAAATTGGTTGCAGGGGGGATTGTGTATATTTCAATCAGGGATCAGAAAATGGATGGTGGATGTATGATATGGGAAGTGGATGCATTTCACCAAGTCGGAATTTATGGGACGAATGTATGATAGATGAAGCATTTTTTGCATACAAAGCTCATGTGAAATCTGCAATAGCTAGAGATCGGCATGGACGTAATTTCTTGGTGAGACAAACCACTGCGAAAAGTATCATTGACGCACCAACCCCTTATCGCTCAAAGTGGCCTTCACCCATGGATCTTGTAACTATGTAATGCATTTTTCAAATTTTATAAATTTGACTTTATTAGTTTTCTTATATATATACACATAAAAATTGGTACATAATATGTTAATGCTAAGTATCAATTTTTCTAAAATTTTTTTCCGTCTCAATCTCCAACTAAAATATGGACCCACACTATACAATTTTTTGTTTTGTTTAATGGGGTTCATTTATAGTAAATTAAAAATATTAATAGAACAGTTTCAAAGCTATCTATTTGTCGATCAATTTATATGTATGTGACACTAAAATATGGTACGAAATTTAGCACAATTGGTGCATTCCATCTTATAGCATTCAAAATAAGATTATAGACACTTGCAATTTATGATATATTTATGAACACAACTTATAGATTACTAGTTTATTACTACTACAACATTAAAGAGAGTTAAATAATAATTAAAAAAAAAGAAGGTTTAGAAAGAGTTAATGATAATTCACCCATTGTGATATTCATAATGTTCAATTTATGCTCATGTGATTTAAAAGAAGTGCACTTTACTTCCCTAAATTTTTATAACGCCCTAATAGTTTTAAACCTTAAAAAGAATATAATTCGACAAAAATACCATTTTTTATATAGGAGTATATACTCAGACCTATTTTAAACTTTGAAAAAATGAAGAAGTTTACACCCTATGTTATATTATATTGATCAGTTTACCTCCTGGTTTATTTTAATGTATCAGATTATCCCCTATGTTATTAATATGCAGCACTTTATTGGAGAAGGGTAATTTTATTTTTTACGCAACACATTTCACTCACACATTAAATTTCGAGCGAGTAAGTTACACTCTTCAATGGAATGAAGTAAACTGCTCCTTTAAATTTTTATTGAGGGATAAAATGCTTTTCTTCAAAATACAAGGGAGTAGATCGAACATTATACATATTATAGGATGGTAAATGAGAATTAACCCAAATTAAAGACTCATGCTCCGAACATTTGAAAATCATGCATCTTGTCTCCTCTCAAACGGCTATAAACACAAACCGGGTCTATGTACTTGAAACAAATTAAGGGAAAATTTTATAGTATCGATTGATAGAATTTTCTAGTTTGGTTTGAATTTTCTATTAATCAACCTTTATTAACATTAAGTTCGTCCAGTATCAAATAACTTGATTTTGTTAATGGGGACATGATGACATTTCAATCAATCAATACAAACAAGCTATTGATCAATTGATGAAACAAAGTCAACATCAACCAGATCTGAATATATATATATACTACATATTAGAAATTTGGTAGGAAATAAGTAACGGACTGAAGTAATGGAATCAAGGTGTGTTACAATGCCACTTTTCTTAAGACTTATTTCGCCCCCACCACACGGTATACAATAGGGATTTGCGATTAGCCTTTTGAATACAATGAAACACAATGTTTAATTATGTTTTGTACTCACATAAATAAACCACAGGGCACACACGGATTTGACAAAATTATCTAACTTATAGAATTTTTTTTGCAGTAAAATATAGTATAAGTAATTTGGAGAAGAGGAGAAAAAGTTATGTAAATTTCAGATTTGTACTCGTCTTTTATAGACATATTTGTGTCTATTCCGGATAGACACAATTATTTAAATTTGGACACAACTTTTAAAATTAACTGTGATAATTTAATAGTCACAAATTTCCAATTTAAATTCAAATTAACCAATGGTAGTTATTTTGAAATTAACCAACGGGGCACGGGGAAGTGGAAGAAGTGGACCTTCATCAGGATAACTAAAATATTAGTATGTACTTAAATATTTCTTAATTTAAGTATTAATTTAAATTATTTGTATAAGTGTTTAATTATATTTTCAACTAATTCGATATTTTTAAAAATATATAGCCACCACCAATATTGTAATTAAATGATAAAAAATTTAATTACAATAAAAGAAACTAAAATAAAATGTTGAATTTAATTATTAATGATTTGTCCATAAATTCATTATAAATGATTTTAATTAAAAAAATTAAATTTTATTATATTAAATAATTCAATTAAAAATACATACTAACAATTTTAATCCTTCTTGTTTTTGTATTTCCTTTTGTTTGTTGTATTTTCTTCTTGTTGTGTATTTCCTATCTTGAATCAATTATAATTTTATTATTATCTACTCTCTTAAATTTTAATATTTAAATATTATTATTAATTTAATTATATTATTAAAATAGTTATTAGTATTATTAATATTAATATTAAAAATAAAATTTAAACTATTTTGTAATAGTGAGAGTGAGGAAGAAAAAAATGGAATTAAATGGGGCTCGGAGCCCTGCCATTGTAGACGATCAGGCAGGACTAGGGACAGGGACAGCCCCAGAGCTCCGCAGCCTTGAGCCCCCTACCATTGGATATAGCCTAAGAACCCCTTCCCCCCTCCCCCCTCAATCATCAATTTCTTAGTCATATTCAATGAGAAAGCATTGGTCCCCAAGGAACTTAAATTAAATCATCTTGATTAAATAAATTTACACTAGCTTATTTTTAAACTAACAAAACTTGGAGGTCACAGCCATCAATTGCTATATCATCCCAACATCTATTCTTTCATTTCTTCATCTCATATCAACCCTAATAACTAATTGAAAAAAAACAATGTCAAGAAAGGCAAATAAGGAAAAATCTTGGTCCAAAGAAAAAGAAGCCATTAGCAAAAAGCCATGTCCTAATCTTCCCCAACAACTACTCAACTTACTTGCAAGGAAACCAAATTTGCTAGAGCAAAGGAGCTATTCGGGCATCACCAAGTCGTGGCAACCGGCCACAAAGAGATGCAACGCAAGTGCAAAAGTACTCCAATGGCCTCAACTCTATGATTTACACGATTCCAGTTTTCGCTCTATTCCAAACAATACCATCCAAAAATATATGGACATCTATTTTCGCTATGATTTCATTAAACACTATTGGCGCTATTTTTACGGAGAACACCGAACACATTTCTGGTTTGATCCAACACTAAATTTTGTTGGCTACTCCCATGGTGGATTAGTCATGACTCGAGGATCAACTAATCAAATACAATGTTCCATACTAAATGTTGCAAGGGGGTACGAATCGAGCCTTCCGCCATGGAATGTCGCCATCTCTTCCAAAGTTGCTGCACTCTCAATGGACATTAATCGTTTATTTACTGTTCTAGTGTTGACCGGCATTTCAAGTCCAGCGTTCATGGTGTACAGTCATTATCAGGTTACGTGGATCCCACACGATTGCACTACAATTGATCCATATGGTTCCAGGAATGATCAGCTCATGACATTCAGCAGTATAATTGGTTTTGGAGGAAAATTTTATGCATTGAGTTTGCAGGGTACTTTTGTCGTCATTGAAGATACGATCAATTTTCGTTGTGAGATGACTGTTATAAGCACGAACAGGGCTGTTCCTTCCATAAGTTCAAAGTATTTCAAAGAGTATTTAATCGAATCAAATGAGGAAGTCTTGTTGGTTTTCTTGATCTATAGAAAATCATTGAGTGTTGTGGGTCAAGTTGAGGTCTTTCGATTTTGTTTTCCAAAACATAAGTGGATTAAGGTTGATAAGATTGAAGGAATGGCACTTTTCTAGCAAAATGAGTGTTGTGTTTGGGTAAATTCAATAGAGATTGGTTGCAGGGGGGATTGTGTATATTTCAATCAGGGATCAGAAAGTGGATGGTGGATGTATGATATGGGAAATGGATGCATTTCACCAAGTCGGAATTTATGGGACGAATGTATGATAGACGAAGGATTTATTGCATACAAAGCTCATGTGAGATCTGTAATAGCTAGAAAAACAGTTGCTTGACATGCCACCCCCTGTGAGAAAACTCGCTGCGAAAAAAGTCATTGACGCACCAACCCCTTATCGCTCGAAGTGGCCTTCACTTGAGGCTTTTGCAAGTATGTAAGAACACGACTCAGCCATTGTAAACAATCATCAGAAAACTTAATCGCTTTAAGCACATTAAATGTTATGTGATCGCCTTAAACGTGCATCGTAAGCTCGTTTTGGATGTCTAGTAATGCCCTTCCATTTGCCAAGATTGGTTTAACTGGTGGACTCGGATCGCTTGAACCAAGTTGGTCAATCTAAAAACAAGCCAAAGCAAACTGAAAGCAATAACATTTTGAACAGAAGAGCAGTGATTTGTGTACAAATTGTGTAATGATGTGTACAAGTCAAACAAGTCAACAAACAGTCCAATTCAGTAAAGAATCATAATACAATCTAGAATTCTATTTATAATGTGGGAACTAATCTAACGATCTAAAAATGCTAGCTCGACAAACAAAAAGATGTGAAAACGATATTCAAGCTCCGGTCTTTAGTGCCTTGGATCGTGTGCCCTGACATGAAATGATTGTCGTATTTATAGGAAGAATGTTTGTCCTGAATATTGGTTGGTTATTCGGGTCGGGTCGTACGAAATGACGTCATTGAAGAAGACATGTGACTCTTAACGGGCCGTCAAATGGGTGGACATATTTGTACAGTTCCTAGTCAAATTTTTATGTTGTTCGGAGTGTCCTCAGAGAATCCGATCTTCTAATATTGATTCAGTATAACCTATATCTGTAGGAACCGATCCGATTTGACCGTTTGAAGTAGTTGATTGTTGTTTGACTTTGACCTAACTTAATTAATCTTGACATTCTCTACCTCCACGTATTGCCAAGTAGGCATACGAAATATGATATATCACACAAAGATAAATTTGTTGCCCCATTAAATTTTAGATTAGGTAATAGTGGTTGAAACTCATATCCATATCCATATCCATATCCAACTTTTTCCTTATTGAATATATTATGTCCAGTTTGAAGTTTGAACAGTGAAACCTTTTTTGAGTCGTTTATCTCGAATTTTATCATAGATTCAATTGTCTGAATCAGATGAGAAATAAACCCATATAAATAATTCTTATTTCAATTATTCAAGAATTTAAACGAACTATTAAGTGTGTAGACCCATCCATCAAACTTAAGTTTGACTCAATCGAATTTTATCATAGATTCAATTGTCTGAATTAATCAGATGAGAAATAAATCCATATAAATAATTTTTATTTCAATTTATTCAAGAATTTAAACGAACTATTAAGTGTGTAGACCCGTTCCATCAAACTTAAGTTTGACTCAATCTAAATTTAGTCCATTGTAGCATATCTAAGCATAAAAATGTATCAGGTATACATGTCAACAAAGTAGATAAAAGAAACAGGTCAACTCAAAACTTAGTTGAAGAAATTGATCATTATCTCTCTTTCCACATATCAGAGAAAAATGACACAAATTTAAAAATACTATATACGTAAAAACAATAAACAATGATTATTAATTAAGAATCCTTCTACATGGTAGTTCTAGAACAAACCTACTACTTTAAGTAGCAAATGTTTGCTTGTACTAATTGTCCTCGAAAACGTTAGGTTTAGTTAACTAAATCTTTTTAAATGTAACAAACCGGCCAGCAACTCTTCTTACAAGGTAAAATGCCTATTAAATAATCCTTAAATTACTTATTTACTGCAAATTTCGCAATCAAAAGGGTTGGTGGAATCATAAACATATAGTCTAAATAATTAGGTGGACAAATCGAACCTGCCAAGTTGGCTATATATATACAAGTTTAAACAAGACAGAAAAATTACATATACGTGCATTAATTTCCAGGAACCAAAAAAAGATTCTACAAACTAAATGGGACCCATGGTCGACCTAAATTTCATTTGAACCAAATTCAACTCTAATTCTACATTTTTTTTTATTTGGTTTGCCTGGCTTAAAATTAACCAGCTGGACAAAATTCAAAATTAATATTTTGTCATATACCAGTTTTAAAGGTTTAAAACTTTAAAAGTATATGACAAAAAATATCTACGTGCATATTTTTGTTTTTAATTTCAAATATTTATATTAAGATTATTAAACATGAATTATTTATATTTATTTGTGTGGTTCTAATGCATAGTTAAACAAATTATATATCATAGTTAACAAACTTTAAGAAATGAAATTAAAAAAAAACTTTAAAAAACAAAAGCCAGTAGTGGACCAATTATAATTCAACAACACAACCATTTCAACCCATTTAAATTGTTAGATAAGATAAGAGATACATTTAATATTTTTTTTTCCACGGGTTTAATCAATTTTGAGGCGCGTCTGACACATTAAGTGAGAGCCTCTTCAAACAAGAAATTCGAATCTAAATTCACTACCTTTTAAAAATTTAATATTTATAACTTAACATACCCGTCTCGATCTGTCATAATTACCCAACCACGTCGCCCCAAATTACCACCCTTAAATTAAAAAAAAAAAACCACCTATATAAAGCCCACTACATTTTTTAGCCCAAATTAAAATACCATAAGAAATGAGAACTTTATCAAAACTCTTCTCCTACCCTGATAAAATCATTGCATCCTTTTTCCTTAAAATTCTTCCTGAAATTCTCCGAATAATCATACTCTCAATTTGCATTATATGGAAACACTACAAACTCGTGAGCTCAAATTACAAGTACATGTACATGATCAACAAAAAAAGCATCAAATTCGTTCATCGTAAAGAGGCGGAAACAGAACCAGTCGAATGCAGAATTTGTTTATCAGAATTCGCAACAGGAGATGAGGGTAGAGAAATCAAAGATTGCAAGCATGTTTTTCATAGAAATTGTCTGGAGAAATGGCTGCAAGGATATCGCGGCACGTGTCCGTTGTGCAGGAGCTCTGTTGTACCTGAGGTGATTGTAGCAGAGTATCATCTTATGCAAATTCAACAAGAAAATGATATGATTGAGAAGGAGTTGACTCTCATTTTGTTGAATGCCTTACATGGTAGAATTTGTAATGGATGTTTTTAATTTAATTTTGAAATTGCAAATTAAAATCATGTCTAATGTTCTAATCTAGACTAATTAATACGAGTTAAAATTATTGGTTTTGTGTTTATCTTTATGTTTATTAGCGCTTGTAATTACTCTTACTTCTTTAAACATTTTTAACTATTAGCAAAACTAATGGATAGTGTAATATGCAAAAACACCTCTTGTATGATTTTATTGACGAAAACTCCCCTGTGTTATCATTTTATTAGCTTATTATACTCGTTTGAAAATTAAGAGTTTATTGCCAAATTTTAAGTTAAAGAGAGTATATTTGTCCCTTTCCCAGTAAGTCATGAAGAATACTCGCACTTAGATGCGGCTTCAAATGGGAATAAGTGCCTTTGGCTTATTAACATAAGGGGTTTAATTTTCTGCTAATAAAATATTATAAGGGAATTTTTGTCGATTAAGAATAATACAAGGGGTGTTTTTGCATTTCACTCCTAATACTTTTCTAGTGTCCGGTTAATAAAATATAAATAAGTTGCATAAATTTCATTACAGTACATAGATAGAATAGTTGTTTGACTAACTTATAAGTTATAGGAAACTTTGAACTTAGGAATCACCTTTGTACTGCACGCCGTGTAAAAATCTATTCCTTAAAGAATCTGCTCCGTAAATTCCGTAACAGATTGGACCCATATATTTATTCAAAATAAAGTGAAATACGTTTCTTTGATGGAACTCAAATTCCTTGTCGGGAAATTCTTATTCAGATCGAATTTGGCCGACCCCAAAGTAATTACATGGCAAGTGAATACACTTGCTTTGAGATTAGATGTAACTCTCAGGAAAGTGACCAATCACAAAACAAGTGCAATACTTTGCTTGGTGGTTGGATGTGTTTGGTCAAGTCAGATTTGTACAAGAATTTTCGAAGTCATAGAATAAGCCATCAGAGAAGAATTCAGACAAAGAATTGACAAATAGACATGCAATCCCATATATGTTTACATAGTGGTAGTGGTAGGGTTAATGAAAATTTAGTCAATTTTCGTAATCATCGATTTACTCTTTTTGTGATTTAAAAAAATGTATTTATCTCTCTATATATTCTTATAAAAGAATCACACTCCATTTCTAATATTTTTGAAACTTAACAAAAATTTGATTTGACAAAAAGAGATCTACTAGAAAGACTTTCTTTTATATACCATATAACTAGACCTATTTAAACCTGAGTTAAAAAAAAAAAATTGGAGCAGTTTACGCCTTATTTTATTTCATATGGATCAATATAGCCCTATGTATTACTTTACATTATTATATTATTTTACGTGGAGAATCATAATTATGCTTTTTATGTAATATTTTTCACTCTCACATTCAATTTCAGATGAGTGAGTTACACTCTCCAACGAGAGGAGTGTTTCACTTTATAAGGTCTTGAACAATCTTTACATAGTAAACTAACTTTTGAGATGAGTTAAGCCCAACCCTTATGAATCTTAGCTCAATTCATGTGTTTTAATATGGTTTTTGATGCAGGCTAAAACCTGCGATGGTATAGGTAATGAAATGATAGATGACCGTGAATCACTCAACCGACGGTAGCGGACTCACTCGACGCTACTAATCGCGGAATCACTCAATGCGACCAAGTCACTTAGTTGTAAAAGAGGAATCACTCACTCTTAATGCAAGAATACTTGCAAATAATGATATTTTCCAACTTCGACACTCATCTATTTTATTCATTTGGAGGAATTTATATACGAGTTTTGGAACACATCCCTCCAAAACATAGGAAATTACATATTTGAATGACTTCACATATTCCTATCCTAGAAAACATATAAAATTAACTTTTCACTTATAGAAAACATAAAATATGACCTTATTATCTTATAACAATAATATTAACTCGAAAATAAAGTAATAAACCAAATAAAACAAGGAGTGTTGTTTTTCGAGTGCAGTTTGACAGCCTATATTAAAATGGACATTACTTTCTTTATAGACCTTCGTTTCATAAACCGCTTATTGTTATGAAAACTAGACTTCTTTACCTTTCCAACCATATATCACAAACCTTTTAATTCATTGTGAATCAAAAAATATTATTGTTCAAAGTGATCCTATGTGCGGGAACACATTATGAAATTGCTCCTGCATTAGTTTATGAGCCCCAAATTAATGTAGGTCACATTCTTCGGTGATGGGATTTATTCTTCAACACACGGTCTGGGAAATTCGGGTGTTGAACTTCCAAACGGTCTGGGCAAATCCACACGTTGGACTCTAATTACCCATATTTTACTTTTCGCAAGGTTAGACTTTAATATATCACGAGTTGAGTTTGTTTCACCCACACATTCAGCTCGCTTATACGGGAGTGTTAGACTAAATGTTTCACTTGAATTGAAAATCATAACTAAATTCGTTTTATAAAGTCTTCAACAATCCTTACCTCTTGAACAAGCTTTGAGGTGAGTTATATCCAAGTTTTATGGGCCGCAATGCAATCCATATGTTCTAATAAGAAGGCAAAATTTTATAATTTTTAAAATAGATTATTGAAATGTTCTTTTTTAAATTATAGGAAATAAGTTGAAAATTATGCATATCAAAGGAGATAAGTCGAAATTAACCCGCGTTATATTTAATATGGTTTGGAAAGAACTAACTCAAGCCTCCCGGGGCACAGCTCAGTTGGTAAAGGAGGTGAACTGCGGGGCTCACTCCCCCAGGGTGGGGAGTTCGAATCCTGGGAGGAGCAGCTAAGTGTTGTAAAATCTTTGAGGGAGGATGGAGCAGCTTGGTGTTGTAAGTTCCATGGTAGTAGGCTCCCTTGGGGGCCAGGAGTATAAAGAGTGAACAAACCCTGACCAACTCAGGCACATCCCGCGATTTACTTCCGCACATTGCTGAGAGGCCAGTGATGGGTGGTCCAGGACTTAACCTGGGTTAACAAAAAAAAAAAAAAAAAAAAAAAAAAAAGAACTAACTCAAGAACTATGCCGCCTTCTTTTTAATATATGTAATCTTTTTAAAGCTTAACTTCATTATATAAGTAACCCACCCAAAAAATTGCATTAAAAGTGCTTATGAATTGACCACCCATTAATTTACAAAAACAAAACACCACCCATTATGAAATGATGGGACCAGACCATTTTTTCTTCCTCATTACAAAAGTCTGATGGGCCATATTTTTTTATTTTTATTTTTAGAAACAATGGGCCATTTAATATGAACATATAATTCATGCCTTTCTTTCCAAATTTATTCATAATGACAAATGAAGAAAACTTGGATATAACTCAAGAACTATGCCGCCTTCTTTTCTTACTTAATTTTCTCCTTCAACTTTTCCTCCTCCTCCTTATCTCTACTTTTCCATAATTTCTTCTTCATTTTTCCCGTTCAACTTTTCGTTCTTCTTCTTATTCTCTTTATTCCAAATGAGGAAAAGAGAAGCAATTTTATTTTTTATTATTAATGGATCCAGATATTTCAGTCAAATCTCGGATATCCAACGAGTCCGAATCCGATTGTAGTTTTGAAGTATCCTAACGAATTAGGTTAGGACAAATAGAAATTGGACTCGGATCCGGATCAACACTGATCCGGTCCGAGTCCGACCCATTGACAGCCCTATCTTCATCCTTAAATTCTCATTTTTGGGATGCCTTGTAACATAATTCTATTTCCTAAAATAGAATATTATTTTTTCTCAAACTCCAATAATTTTCCTTAAGGCAATCCTCTCTCATAAAGTAATAATATTTGACATCAGTAATTTTCGATCACCATTTTTAAGGACATAAATTATAAAATGATGACTACATGTACATATGTGATAATACAAGGTGATCAATGTGACTAAATTAATAGTTGGAGGGACAAACCCTACTAGGCAAAATATAAACCGACTCATCTAATGTCTTGACGGGTTGAGTAACTTTTTGACCTCCAAGGCTAAATGTATACATGTTAGACTTAATTCATTTCGAAATATCGTTATTCACACCTCTCTGGATAAAAATATGAACATGATATATTATATCTCGTATCACTTATGTGACGTATCATAGAATTAAATGAGATATAGATCCAACGCTCTAGATCAAAAGAACACTCTAGGATTCACGTCTCATCATTCGGATCGCCCAGGTAAAACCCGATTGGAAGGGTCAACCCAAATTGTTGACCGTATGTTTGGCAACCTATATAAGTAAATATTATATGGGATTAAATTGTTTGACTAAATAATGTACGTACGTATTTCCTTTTTCAGCAGAGGAAGCCTAAACAAAACACAACTCCTATAAATTAAATATATATAATTGATTAATTTGCTTGCTGCCCAAGTTCTGAAATCTATAAATATTGTTCATTCAAAATTATCTTCAAGAATAAAAACACAATTTTTTACTTCAATCTGTACATATTCTGCTTGTGCTTATATCAAGAAATTAAATTACAATGTGGGCAGCTGGTTTGGGTCTTGCAGAAGTTTATGGAATGCGAAAAGTTCAAAAGGAGAAGATGAAGACTACTTACAATGATCATAAGCAGAAATCATCTTCTCAAGAAAAAGCACTTGCTTCTGATCAAGGGAAAAGTACTAATACTGCTTCTGCTTCTGGTGCAAGTTGCTTCTCCCTGTTGATGTTCAAGAAAATTCATCCCAATAGTGTGATTTCTTCAGATACTTGAATTAATTAATACATGCATTTGGAATCACAAATTTCATCAGAAAAAAGTTAACTGGTTAATTTCTCAAATGCTACAGAATTTTAAAGTCTCTGTTTACTGGAATTAATTAAAAAAGTTCTTTGATTCCTCTTAAACTTAGATGTGTTAAGACTTAAGATCAACTCTAGTTGTATAAACTATAAACACAACGTAATTATGTGTATATATTCTTTCGGTTTAGATTCTTATTTTACATTCTCTTAATTCATATAATAAGCTGAATTTTGAAAGGCTTAAAAGGCAAGGATTACAAGTGATGTTATTATAGCTCAACCTTGCGAATTGTAATTTGTGAATAAGGGCTCAATACAAGAATAACACATGTAATAGTTAAGAGTAAATCCCAATAAGTGAACAAGAACAAATGAAATCTAGCACCGAAGAAATGGACTCACATTAATACGGGCTCTGATATCATGTTAATTACATTACTAAGTCCATTTAAACGGATTAATTAAGCCTAAATCATCGTAAAAAAACTAGTCCATAAGTTGAGGATTGTCCACGACTATATAAAGACCATTTAATATTGATAAGCAATTCAGATGAGACTTTTAGTCTCAACACTCCCATTCAGGGCCGACCCTCTCCCCGCAATTTAGGTGGTTGCCTAAGGCCCTGAGTGCAAAAGGCCCCTAATTTTTTTCTTTTGGTATTTGATGTGTACGTAGTTTACTTATTTTTAATTTAATAATTAAAATGTGGTTTACTTTTTATAAATGGTTAAATGATATATTAAGACTTAGTGAACAACGATTTAATATAATGTTTAAACAAGTCGAGCTCAAAAGAGTTTTAATGCAGTCGAACTTTAATTTTGTAGCAATGTTATAGGAGTAAAATTTTATTCCTACACATTTTAGTTTAATTGATTTTTTTCAAATAAAGATGTATTTTTTATTAATGTGCATTTATTATACTCTTATAATTACATTTATCACACGTATAATATTTGTTTAGTGAAAGAAAGTTTTCAAAATTAAAAATTAATATATACATAATTGCATTTAATAATGTCAAAAAGTTGGGTATATATGTCATTTTATATCTAGAAAAAGATACATTGGTAAAAAAACTACAACGAAAACATTTAACCAATACTTTTGTATTTTCAAATATTAAAAAAAAAAAATTGTAAAGGAACCCATATTTCACTTAGGATCCCGAAATATCTAGGGTCGGTCCTGCTCTCATTTAACGTGTGGGTGAAATGAATGTGTGCTTGAAGCAAACCCAACACGTGACATTATTAAATCTCAACATTATAGAATGCGACATGTAGGTAGCAACCCAAATTTGAGCAAAGCGCGAGGGTAAACAAATCCCAACACATGATAATTAGGCTTATCATGGAGGGGGTGTCTTGCATAAAGTTGAAGATCTAAAACCATGTAATAAACACGTGGATGGAGGCAATAGAATACCAATTACATTAATAATCGGACGTACATTCCACATATATAATTCGGCAGAAATTGGTTACCCTTTATATCCTTTAAAATTTCTGGATTTTCTCTAACTCTTTCTCTACCACTTAATTATTTAGCCTAACTTCATAGCGTAACATATAAAATGTAGAGGATATAGATATATGCAATGTCTCATTCATGTTGACAAATAAATTAATGAGCCTAACACAAAGATGACGTGCAGATTTCTTTCTAAGAAAGCTAACATGACAATGAAAGCCAGAAAAAAAATCAGCAATTTACTTTATAATTTAGAGATTTTTCCACCTTAACATAAGTGAACATAATAATTCAATTCAAATGCGATAAAATATTAAACAATCACGTGTATATATACAACAATGCTGCCAAACAAATAATGTAGGAAAGTGAGCTAATTTCAATACACTTGTACAAAACAAGGTCATAAGTACCATTCATTTAGAGCCAGTACAATTCAACCACAAACAATATTCAAATTCTGCTATCTTCTATTCAATTTTGTTTTGTGCTCCTTTAATCCACTTGGCTTCGACATTTTTCTGTTTGCTCACCGGGAATATCTATGTAACTGCACAATATTCCACCACTGGGCACACGGACAAAGAATCGGAAACTAAAATATAATTTAATTTAATTTATTAACATGTGCAACATGCAATTTTGTCGGATAAGTCACAAGATAGAGCACAAGCATCCGCCTTTCTTCTGAGAATTATCCTGCACGTTATCTGCAACGAGGCATTTTATGTGTTAATCCAATTAAAGTTTATATCAATGAGAAGATGTTGATATATTAAATATTTAATTACGTACCATTATGTTTGTCTGGAAGGGGAGGACGAACAACGACAAGCATTGTGATGACACCACCTGGAACTTCACTGAGTGGAAGTCGAGATTCAGCAACTGTTCTGTTATTTTCCAGTATCTTTCCCGCATTAATAAGCTTTATATCGCTTATGGATTTGGGCCCGTTTTCCTTTTCTGCAAAGTATGAGCATTTCTATTATCAGGATAATGGCCAAAACAAGGAAAATAGAGAGAAATTTCAAGTCATTTGCCATCTCTAAGTAAAATTGCAACTGGAATCTTGTTTAGTAGTTTCTTTCTTTTCTTTTCATTTTTGTTCACTTATGCCTTCACCGTGTGTCTTTAGCACGTTAGAGGATTATTGGTCCAGAAAAAGCCAAGTACATTCTACAAATTAGAAAAGCTTGATAAAAGAAACGAAAGCCTCATGTTATGAGGTTTTATTTCTTAAATCAACCATAGCTTTTCATCATTCATTCCCACAAGCATGATTTACTTTTCAACTTTTTCCTCCAATACCAAAGGGAATAACTAAATCGAGCTTAATATAAGTTCTAATTGTTCAGCACAAAATTAGGCGTAGTATAAGCGTCAAGTTCTCCCCCATGGCAAACGACAGACTGTATGATCGACTTGTTTCCCTCGATTAAGCAAAGGATTACGAAAGAGAAGACAAAAGATGACTACCTAAGCTACATACAAATTGGTAACTAAACTTGCTCAACAACCATATAAGCTGCACGAGGAAATTGTACAAAAACAAATGTGAACTAAGCTGAGTCCTTAAAATTGTCGAAAGCCATTAGATCTGTTTTCGTAATTATATGATCAAAATGAACTCATAGTTCCCATCTGAGAAATTACATATCAAACAGCACAATATAAAATTGACGAAGACATAGACTCTACTCAACCAGAAGATAATAACTAAATCAAAAATGTTTTTAATTATATGTTCCATATATTGCAAGATAGTACATAAATATCAGAAACTCCCTTCCCTATTGTTCTTTAGAACATGCCAAAATGCTCAAAATAGTTAAAGTACTTTTTTGAACATCTATGTGAAACAAGACCAATACTTTAATTCAAGCAGCGGCAGGGGTGGGGGGGGGGGGGGGGGGGGGGGGGGAAATTGTGCAATCCATCCAAAAATTATAACTATAAATCTCCTCATAAAAGTAATGGGAAAAAGAAAAAAAAAGATTCATAACCTTTGGGCCATTGTGAGATAATCTTTTCTTTGAGAGAGGTCACAGTTGCACTGCAATTATACTTGCTAGGTCCAATATCACTACCATCAGCAAGCCTGAATTTCAGTTCAACCAATTCTTCAGCAGCCATTCAACAAATCTTAGTTACAAACTATATATAAAACCAAATCACAAACTATCAATTGTCTAAATAATTCTCTTAATTCAGAAAAATGAGATCATAAATCAAAATCCCAGATCAGAACTTAAGAGTATCGTACGGATATTGCACAGCCAATCAAGAATACAAAAGAAATCAGCTTTCAAATAAAAAGGGATTCTTTTTCAGAAAACCCAGATCAAAATTTGAGCGGAAAGATTTCTTGAGGATGTAATAATAGGTTTGTTAGGTTTCTAGCAACAACCAATCCGTAATAATAGAGGGTCATATAAAAGGAAATAAAAACACAAGCAGAGTTTTGGGGTTTTGATTTGACTTTTGAGAGAAATATAATACAGATGGAGTTGGTGATGTTTAGTAGCTGATGGAAGGGGAAACTTCTTTTGTGCATTGAATTTTTATTTTTATTGCTATATGTGGGAATAAATAAAGTATTTAATTGGGAAATGGAAGAGGTCCAAGTGAGATTCTTCATTCTTGAACTTGGAATCTATCAAGAAATTTTAAATGATGAGTTTCTGGAATGTAATTATATTTGGGTATTTTTGTAGTGATTTTCTAGTTTTAGAGTTTAGGGTGTGAATAATCATTAAAGTATGTTTCGACGAAAAAAGAATTGTAGAATTTTAGAGGAACAACTGTTGTTTTGAGTGTTTCAAAATTATGATAATAATAGAGTTTGTATTTTTCAATTTTGAGAATTTGTGAAGTTAATTGAAAATTATGCATATTACAAGGATGTAAATTAGCATTAATCTTTTAAATAACTTGAATGATTGTGTAAAGTGTAGAAATTTGAATATTTAAACTATGAGGATATCAAAATACGGAAACACTTTATCTATAATTAGTTTTTGAATTTCGACGAGAAAAATGATAAAGAAAATAAGTAATTAACGGAAAGTAAATTTCAAAAATATGTTTCTTAGCAATTTGCTTAAAATTCAAGAATCAAAATCAAATATTAATAAGCAAAGCCAAATGTCAATTGGAGGCTTGGAGCCGGATAAATTTGACTATGAAGATAACAATTTGACTGTCAATTGAACCACTTGAATTTTACAGTTTTTCCTTTTTCTTAAAATAAATAAATAAATAAAACTTGAGCCCCATTTCTGCATGTAGACAATAAATAAGCCACCCCCCAACTTGTTTTTTTCTTCCTTTTCATTTAACATGTACTCAATGATTCACAAACCACTCAAGGATGAAGAAGGCCCCCATCTACCAATCAATATTTTGGAAACTGTCAATCAATTAACAAATTTGATGAGAATATTATAGTTCTATAAAGTAACACGTGATTTGCAAAAGACAAACTAAATTAGGTGTTCAAATTTCGAGAAATTTTAATCCATATCGAGTTTGATCGAACTCAAAGTACATTGCAAGTTTTTTGAGATTGAATCAATTAAAAAAATTGATGAGAATATTATAGTTCTATGAAGTAAACGTGATTTGCAAAAGACAAATTAAATTAGGTGTTTAAATTTCGAGAAATTCTTACTCAGATCAGATTTGGTCGAACTCAAAGTACATAGCAAGTGCAATACACTTGTTTTGAGATTGAGTGTAACTCTCAGAAGAGTGATCAATCACAAAACAAATATACTACACTTGATTGACGGTCGGATAGATTTTACCAAGCCAAACTTTGACAAGAATTTTCCTCAAATTTCTTAGTGTGAAATCTTTTTCTAAGCTCGTGACAATTCAATGTTTAGCTCATTTGATAATCATCTTTCTTTTACTTATATTTGATGTGGCACGTCATCTCTTTATCTTTAATTTCCTTTTTCATTCATAGTTACTTTTCTTGTCAATTATTTTTCTGCCCTCAAGTCGATGGTTAATTTAGCAACTACAACATTTCACTTGACTCGGCAAATCAAATTATATTTACCTATATCTAGAATAATATTTACTACATAAGTATTTGTTTTAGTACTCCAAGAGTGAGTCATAGTTCACAATTTACATTGTGCAATGCTTAGATTATCTCAACTGGTTGAGTTTGGTCCATTTGGAGCACTTTTAGATCTCTATTGTGATTTTTAAAATTTTTGATCCCAATTATAAAAATTAATTTTGTTCAATCGCGATTTTCATGGTGTTTAGCCGGTTAACCTCCAATGTCATAATCACTTTTGGGATTTCCATAATCTACAAATTACCGTATTTTAGAAGCTTTTAAAATGTTACTTTCGTAAAAGCTATGGCACAAAAATAATTATTCTATAATCAATTTTTATTATCATTAATTATTATCAAAATCCACTTTAATATAATTAATTCTCCTATAATTATTTTATGCTGCCAAACACACCCTAAGCAATAGTTCAAACTCTTTAATTTTATTTAATTGTTCAGACCTAGTTGGTAAATTTGCAATCCTGTACACACGAATTCAAGTTTCAAGTCACCTATTATTCTTTCATAATATGTGATTAGCTTTAATTTAACCCATTTTAATTTAGTTCTTATTGGGCTATAATTTGGCCGGCGGTTGTGACTTTTAGTCTAACATCTCGTTCAATTTAATTATTAGGGTAAATTATGAATACTTCCTTGAGCATGTTGTGAGTTACCAAAACCCCCCCTGAGATTTGTGATCATCATATAATTAACCCCTTATTAGTGAAAAGTTTCAACTTTGTCCTTTGGGGTTATTTGTAATATTTGTAATATCTTTGAAAAATTAAAATTTGAGTGTTAATTGTAATATCTCATGAATTATAAAATTGATAATTATATATGTACCACAAAAAAATTGAAAAAATTGTATAATTGCACCTAAGTTTCCAAAATACTAAAAACCTTATTTTTACATATTTATTAACAATTTAATTTTTATAATAATAAATTAAACAAAATTCCATAAATAATATTTTATAAATAAAATAAAATTATTTACACATTTAATTAATTTATTTTTTACTTTATTAACAAATTTAATATTTTAAAAAATAATAACAAAATTTAAAAATACAATATAATTTTTTTAATTTACTTTTTATGTTTATAATAATAAAATTTATTAAATTATTATTATAGCATAAAAAATAAATTCAATTAAATGTGTAAATAAATTTCTTATATTTATAAAATATTTTTTATTTTAAAAATTAAATTGTTAATAAATATGTAAAAGAATAATATTTTTTGAAACTTATGGGCAATTATAAATTTTATCAATTTTTTGGTGGTAAATATATAATTATCAATTTTATAATTTTTGAGATATTACAATTAGCATCCAAGTTTTATTTTTTATAAGATATTACAAACATTACAAATAATCCCTAGGAGCAAAATTGGAACTTTTCAGGGTAAAGGGGTCAATTGTAAGATGGTGACAAACCACAGAGAAATTTTTGTAATACCCAATACGTGAGGGAAATTTTTGTAATTAGGCCTTACCTAACGGGTATTCCTAATTAATTTACCCTAATTATTATTATTTAACCTCCAATATTTCAATTTCATCAATTTTGGATGTATCAACAACCCAAAATTTAATTCTGATTCTTTATCTTGGAATCTTTGACACTTCACTTGCCACCTATTTTCAACCACCCAACTGCTAATTGTGTATAAATCCAGTTTCTTTTTTCTTTTCAAAATGTCAAATTTTAATCAACCAATGTTAATTCAAGCACATCTAGAGAAGCCTAATGAAAAGATTTTGCTAGCCACGTTAATAAAACTTACCAAAAGTTAAGTTAAATTAATTAGACGATTAAGATGCATATAAAATATTTATAAGTATAAAAGTTGGTGAATTGGTATATAGTCACATAAAAGTTATTTACCGCTTTATTTGCCAAAGCGGTACAAGCCCGAGAGAAGATATTATTTAAATTCTGGTTGATTTTCTTATAGTCCTTTTATTTTGATTCTATATGTATGTTATTAAACAAATTAAGCTCAAACGATTTTAATAGTATCCGAACATAAATCAAATTTTAATATATAGTTTGATTTCTTTTCCGAGTTAGGTCCACCATGTATCAACAACAGAGAGTACAAACAAGCTCTCATCAATTTTAAATTTTGATAATTTAATGTGAATTCTGAATTTCAGCCAGAATTAAAGAAGTTGCAAAAAGAGATGACCCCAAATATTCAAATTATTAATAAGAAAATGTAATAAGAATGTCAAAACTTTGAACTTAAATATGAAGTTTTATGCTGTGATTGTAACCAATGTTTAACTTAAGGGACGCATATTTTACTACTTTTATAAAGCCTTAGTTTTCATTTTATTTTTCTGATATATCTTTAAAATTTTTTTTTTTTAAAATTGATATATCTTTAATAAGTGGGGTAAATGCAAAATACTCCCTTGTGTTATGCTAAACTTGCAAGAAACTATCCTGGAAATTTTTTTTTGCGTCAAACTTCCTTGTATTTTAAAAAACCCTGCAAAAAACACCCAGTTTGTAAAAAATAGGTCATTTTAGATCGACATATTTTCAAAAAATTATTTTAAAAATACAAGTTGATCCCTACAATTTTACGTGATATATTTTAAAAATAATTTCTCGAAATATGTCGATCCAAAATGACCTATTTTTTACAAATTAGGTATTTTTTGCAGGGTTTTTAAAAACAAAAGAAAATTTGACACAATAAAAATATCACAGGGTAATTTCTGCAGGTTTAGCATAACACTGACGGGGGAGTATCTTGCCGTTTCCCCTTAATAAGTAGTACATAATTTAAAGGTATAGGTCAATTTAGAATACCAAAAAACAAAATCTCAATTAAAAAGCAATACTAAAAAATACAATTACGATCACGCGAAAAGAAATAAAATAGTATTTGTTTGCTTATAACACTCCACAAATCCTTCCTCCACCATCGGATCATCATCATCATTCATCTCCACCGTTGATTTCTTCAACAGCGTTTTGATGCTCTCTACAGCTTTCCTCAACGGTGTCGTCAAGGGGTACGAGATTCAATACGAGTCGTCCATTAGACCGATGCGCCGTGAAATATTCGTGATGCTCCACTTTCTCTTCTTTAATTATTAACCTTCCGTCGCTGCTGTAATATTTCTTCATGACCCATGGCATGTGTGACGGAAGATTTTCGGTGCGTGCCAGACACGTGATTGGTGGTGGATAATTCTTATCAGCCGTTGATGATCTGATCCTGTGTCGCCGGTTATTTAATCCGACAGGTGGTGATGGGGTGATATACACTGCATCGGATTCAGTTTATATCCAATTATATATGTACCATATGAAGTTTATATCAATGAGAAATAGTTGAAATATTAAATATTTAATTACGTACCATTATGTTTGTCTGGAAGGGGAGGACGAACAACGACAAGCATCGTGATGACACCACCTGGAACTTCACTGAGTGGAACTCGAGATTCAGCTACTGTTCTGTTATTTTCCAGTATCTTTCCAGCATTAATAAGCCTTATATCGTTTACGGATTTAGGCCCGTTTTCTTTTTCTGCAAAACACAAGCATTTCTATGATCAGGATAATGGCCAAAACAAGAAAATTACATATTTATATATTATAACCAAACTATAGTTAGCTAGAGAGAAATTTCAAATCACTTACCATCCTTCTACATGATTTGCTTTTCAACTTTTTCCTCCAATACCAAAGGGAATGACTAAATCGAGCTTAATCTAAGTTCTAATAGTTCAGCACAAAACTAGGCTTAGTATAAGTGTCAAGTTCTCCCCCATGTTCGTACGTTTAAGCAAAGGATTACGAAAGAGAAGACAAAAGATAACTACCTAAGCGACAAACAAATTGGTAGCTAAACTTGCTCAACAAACATATAAGCTGCACGAGGGAATTGTACAAAAACAAATGTGAACTAAGCTGAGTCCTTAAAACTGTTGAACGCCATTAGGACTGTTTTCATAATTATAAGATCAAAATGGACTCATAGTTCCCATCAGAAAAATTACATATCAAATAGCACAATATAAAATTGACGAAGACATAGACTCTACTCAACCAGAAGATAATAAGTAAATCAAAAATGATTTTAATTATATGTTCCATATATTGCAAGACAGTACATAAATATCAGAAACTCCCTTCCCTATTGTTCTTTAGAACATGCCAAAATGCTCAAAATAGTTAAGTACTTTTTTGAACATCTATGTGAAACAAGAAAAATACTTTAATTCAAGCAGAGGCAGGGGGGGGGGGGGGGGGGAATTGTGCAATCCATCCAAAATTAAAACTATAAATCTCCTCATAAAAGTAATGGGAAAAAGAAAAAAAGAAGATTAATAACCTTTGGGCCATTGTGAGATAATCTTTTCTTTGAGAGAGGTCACAGTTGCACTGCAATTATACTTGCTAGGTCCAATATCACTACCATCAGCAAGCCTGAATTTCAGTTCAACCAATTCTTCAGCAGCCATTCAACAAATCTTAATTACAACTATATATAAAACCAAAAACCAAATCACAAACTATCAATTGACAAAGTAAAGTGAGATCATAAATCAAAATCCCAGATCAGAACTTAAAAGTATCGTACGAATATTGCACAGCCAATCAAGAATATAAAAGAAATCAGCTTTCAAATAAAAAGGGATTCTTTTTCAGAAAACCCAGATCAAAATTTGAGCGGAAAGATTTTTCTTGAGGATGTAATAATAGAGGGTCACATAAAAGGACATAAAACCACATAGTGAGTTTTGGGGTTTTGATTTGACTTTAGAGAGAAATATAAAGCCATCTCCAGCCGAGGCAGGCAATAGCCCCTCTTGCATGTCTGCATGCCTGCTTGCCTAATCTGTCATCTCCAACCGAATAAACAATTCAAAACAATTAATTTAATTTCAAATTTTTTCCACTCTCACTTAACAATAACAATAACAATAACAATAATAATAACAATAATAATATTATTATTATCGGCAATAATAATAATAATAATAATGAAGAAGTCAATAGGCAATTAAAAAAATATTTAGTCGAACACTTGTGGCCAACACACGGGCCATTTTCGAATTAGTTGTTCCTTTGTAATCGTATTTGTTAAGTTGTTTACTTGATCTTGTAATTGTATTTTTAAATTAAGTTGCAATAATAATAAGTTTTGTTAAGTCATATTTATATAACAATAACTATATTTTTTTTAAACTAAGTCGTAGTTTATCAAAATACACCCAATTTTTTTACAAACTCACATAAATATTTTAATTTAAAAAAAGTGACCAATTACATAAAATTGTCTATTTTGTAAGAATTTTTACACAAACTTTTAAGAATTTTTACAAACACATATACATGTTTTATTTTATTTTAAAAAAGTGACCAATTAATTTTTTTATACACATATGTATATAATTAATATAATATAATATAATTTTTTAAAACACATTTTAAATTATTTTTTTAAATTAAAAATTAAAAAAAATATATATATAGGGTGGCCGCCATTGTCCTGGAGCTTGCTTGCCCGGAGACTGGTAGGCAGACAACATTGGTTGCCTGCCTGCCTAGATGCCCCCCGGTTGCCCTCATGCCCGCTTGCCCTCCAAAAAATTTCCATCTCCAGCCGACGACCCCCCTCATGCCTGCCTCCCCACTTCGACTGGAGATGGCCTAATGCAGATGGAGTTGGTGAATGTTTTGTAGCCGAAGGAAGGGGAAACTTCTTTTGTGCATTGAATTTTTATTGCTATTATATGTGGGAATAAATAAAGTATTTATCTATATATATTATTACAATAGTATATGTTTTAGTATTCCAAGAGTGAGTCATAGTTCACAATTTACATTCTGTAATTACTAGATTATCTCAACTAAGTAATAGTTCAAACTCTTTAATTTTGTTTACTTGTTCAAACCTAGTTGGTAAATTTGCAATCTTGTACACACGAATTCAAGTTCCAAGTCACCTATTATTCTTCATAATATGTGATTAGCTTTAACTTAACCCATTTTTAGTTCTTATTGGGCTAGAACTGGACCGGCGTTGTGACTAGACTGACTAGTTATATATATATTTCAAACAGCCCGATAACTTTTGGGCCCAATTCTTTAGGACCAGCCCAAAGATAGGATAGATCAAACCGCCGATCCCTAATTGGCCCATAAACGATTCAAGACCCACCTAGGAGCTAGCGCCTAGCTGACAATTTATTCAAGTAAATTTTTTGCCCGATTAAATATCGAAATACCTCAATTCATTCAATTTTTTTACGCTATAGTTTGATCAAGCTCCAAGATATATTCATGACGAACTTAAACTTCATTCTTGTAATGTAGTATGCGGTTTTCATAATTTTTCTTAAATTTTTTTTTTTAATTTAACCAAATTTGAGGTATTTTTTTAACCTTCAGTCTTTACTGTGTGTATATTTTATAGTTTTGAATAAAATAATTGAAGTCTTAAAATGTAAAATGAAGTATAAATAAGTCATTATGATTCTCAAAGCTTTATTTTAAGAAAATGTTATATAATGATTATTAAACCCAAAATAACTTAAATAAAATTATTAACAATTGTATAATTAAAAAATGGGTCCTCTCGGAACAACTTGATATGGGACCAGCCCAATACATAGTGGATCACGCTTCGGGCGGGGCAGCCATTTTTCTTCACATCTCGGGATTGACTCGGTCAAGACAGGTCCTAGTCTAGCTCGAACTTCTAACTAGTCATGTTAGTCACTCTTGATTTTGGTCCTGGATCGATCTGAGACCATTTAGAACTTCTATTAATGTTAGTAGTACTTTTCTAGATGAGTCCATCTTGACGAGATGCAAAACACGGGGAGATTTCACCTCCAACAAAAAAATATTTTGTATACAGAATGTCATGTGATTTCTTTCTAGTCAAAAATTTAATTGAAGGTCAAGGAACCAAAATTAATGAAATTTAAAAGATAAATGATAGAATACCACAGTATAATTACTTTGTCAATACTATATCTTAGGCCATCTCCAATGGTGGGGGCTCAGGGCTCCGGAGTCCTAGGGCTGCCCATGCCCTCACCCCGAGCCCTGTCTGGTCATCTCCAATGGCAGGGCTCCGAAATAGATTTAATTAAATTTACAACTCTTGCCCACTCTCACTTAGTTAAATTATAATTATATTTTTAATTTGGATAACTATATGATTCGTCATGAAGCAATACGTTTCAAAGAAACCAACCGTAGACTTCAGAAAGACTTAATAGCCCATATGTATGCAAAATACGGTTAACTTATTATTTGAATTTACTTATCTTGTTAATTTTAGTATGTATTTAAATATTTTATTATTTAAGTATTAATTTAAATTATTTGTATAAGTGTTTAATTGTATTTTAACTAATTCGATATTTTTAGAAATATATAGCCACCACCATTATTGTAATTAAATGATTAGATTTTTAATTACAATAAAAGAAATTAAAATAAAATTTTTAATTTAATTATTAATGATTTTTCCATAAAAAATTTAATTACAATTCTAATAAATTATTAATGATTTTATTATATTAAATAATTCAATTAAAAATTGGTGACTACATATATTTATTAAATACTAGTAAATATAAAATAAATATACTAACAAATTTTATTAAATAATTCAATTCTGCAAATTGAATTTAATTTAGGAGGAAATTTAATTTTATTAAATATTTACTTAAATAATTAATTTTAAATTATTAAAAACATTTAAAAAAATAATGAAAGAAATAAAAAAAAAGATGCAATCAGGTGGCGCCACCTAATATAAAATAGGGGCGCGTGCCTCCGCGGCCCACGCGGCTTCCCGGTGCCGTCCCAACCCTCACCCCGCCCCGGAGCCCCGCCCACTGGAGATGATTTCTCCACCCAACCTCGGCCCCGGCCCCGGAAACGACATTGAAGATGCCCTTAAGTGATATTTTGAAATATAATTTTGGTATTTTTAGTAGGAACCTGGGCGTATTTCCATGAAGACAGGTGGGGGCTACAATCCCCACTCAAAATCTTTATTCTCAATATATATACCGCAATATTAGTTATTTAGACATAAAATGTAATTTGGCTAATTGGTTGGGGACTTGGGGTGTTGCAAGAATATCAAGGGACTAGAGTTCATATCTCAATAGTAGGTGCTACTTGATTTTTTTAATTCTTTTCTACAGTTTAAATCTATTTTCTTTCTTAACAATTATTTTTTTCAATTTATTTTTCTTTATTAACAATTGTTATTTTAATTCTCTCTACAGTTTAAGTTTATTTTCTTTCTTAACCATTACTTTTTTCAATTTATTTTTCTTTATTAACAATTTTTTTTTAATTTTTTTGCTTTCTTGAAATTTTTCTTTACTTTTGATTTAGCATACGCCATTAACCGGATCGGATCAATCGGGTTTAAGTTTATTTTCTTTCTTAACCATTGTTTTTTACAATTTATTTTTCTTTATTAACAATTGTTTTTTTAATTTATCTGCTTTCTTGAAAATTGTTCTTTACTTTTGATGTAGCATAAGTCATTAATCAGATCGGATCAATCGGGCCCCATCACGAAACTGTATGCGAGCCCGCCTATGTTTTAAGGTTGCATAGTCAACAAGCCCAACTACGAATCATATACTAATGAGGCATAAAGTTATCCAACACGGAATCTAGCCTCACAAGGAAATACTAACCCCTGCATGGAAGTTTCCTCTTCCCTAGAGGATTATGCATGATTATGGACTCATATCCAACTGATATAAATAACCATATGGTATAATTAATTAAACCCTAATACACATTTTACGTTGTATCCTCCTTCTGCAACTTCTTTGTTTAAGTCTCTTTACACTCTTGCTGACTTAAGCATTGAAAAAAGTTCAAGAAACTCTAGAATGTGTTTGAGTACATAATGAGAGTTGTGTAATTAAGTGAATGGTCAGTGGATATTTGTAAAATTATGTTTGTTCATAGTTATTGTGGTTGGCTGGCTAAACCTAGGTAACTAAATTCGCGCACCAAGGGTGTCGACGCGCTCCGAATTCGCGAATCGGAAAGCATTTGCAAAATTCGCAAAAAAAGCGCGAATTATTGAAAGTGAGAGCGCGAATTCATAATTTTCGGAGCGCGAATTTATAATTTTTGGAGCGCGAATTTATTATATATAGAGCGCCATTTTAATTTTGATAGAGCGTGTATCATCCTTACAAAGAACATGCACTAGACAATTTAAATTCACGAATTTTGACAAAAAGTGACATTTTTACATAGATTTTGTAAAGTTATTGGTTTATTTTGTAATTCACAAATACTTGTAACTTGGAAGCATTACAATTTACAACCACCAAAAAAAAAAAAAAAAAAAAAAACACAAATAATGCTTGTGACTTTATTTTGTAAAGTTTACAGGTTTATTTTGTAATTTACAAATAATTGTAACACAAATAATACTTGTAACTTTATTTTGTAAACTTATGGGTTTATTTTCTAATGAATATGTAAATTAACAAAAATAATACTTCCTTCGTCCTTCAATTTTTATCCTCATGATTTTTTGTTTTGGTATGTCACTTAACTAAATTTTATTTTTTAAAATGAGATTATTATTTTAAAATCACATTCTCATAAAGTAATGATTTGACACTGCTAATATCGTTTCAGTCACTATTTTCAAGGACATAAATGTATAAGTAATTCATTTATTTTATTTTTTTCATCTCTTACCTAACCAAATTATTAACTCTAATTTGTAGTTTTTTATTGTATGATTTGGATGAAGGTGGGGCTTGTAGTTGTGGATATGGTAATTTATATAGTGAAGGGTATGATACAAACACATCATCATTGAGTACAATATTTTTTAACAATGGGCAAAGTTGTGGAGCTTGCTTTGAACTTAAATGTGTGGATGACCATAAGTGGTGCCTCCAAAATTCAGTTGTGGTCATGGCTACCAATTTCTGCCCTCCAAACAATGCCTTATTGAACAATGACGGTGGGTGGTGCAACCCACCAAACCAACATTTCAACCTCTCTCAACCTGTCTTCTAACAAATTGCCAAATATGAAGCTAGAATTGTACTCGTTTATTACCGAAGGTAAATATGTAATTTCAATAGTATATGTATACCTAAGTATTTCTTGATTATATTTTTTTGTCTCTCCTTATCACCCCTACCCTCACATGCACCCACCAACTAACAACATGTGTATTTTTTATCGGCATAAATGCAAATCTTTCTTAACCCTGCAATTCATGTTTTCCACATAGATCTAAAATTTTAGGCGTTGTTTAGTTCTTGAATTTTATTGATGAAAATTGCTGAGAAAATGAAAATAAACTATACTTATTAGTTGAATGACATACATTTTGCTCTTAATTCTTTTAAAAATATAGTTGTAACTTATCTCTTTATTATATATTTCTTATTTTAATACCGTAAATTAATTATTTTATATTATTAATAATTATTTTAATAGACGCTCTATAGGCGCTCTCATATTTTAAAATTTTAATATATCACGCTCTCGCGCTCCCGCTCCCGCTCTCGCTCCCGCACCCGCTCCGCGTTTTAGTTACCTAGGGCTAAACATTTGTCACAATTTGGTTTTTATAATTAATGTCTTACCTCATATATACTGCACTTGTTTTTATAGCTGAATGAATTCGATTAAATTTGATTTGGGCTAGAATTTTCCTACCTATAGAGTCATTTGATTTCATTAAAGGTGTATTCCGAAAGTAGTCCAATCATGACAATATTGAATGTAGTAGGAGTCAGTAGCTGTACTGCTGTACACCATCACCATCATATATATGATCACGTAATAATAATGTACGTACAAAATTTACACTCCTTTGTTTCCTCGGTAATTGTCCAGATATTGATATCCCTTCCTCCTATGATGCACGGATACTTCAAAAAATTATAAAATATTGAGTCGGATACTTCTCGGATATGATACTCCTCGGATACTCGTGGGATACGTATTCGACACTCCACGTGGCGAGTCGGTAAATATAATTAAAAAGAAAAATTGGACACTCGTATCGGATACATATTTAGACGTATCCAACACATTTCATATTCTGAATTTTGTTAAAGTCACCACAATTGGTAAGAACAATGTAAGACGTCAAACCACTCTTTGTATTATATACACTACAATACAAGATAAAATGTCCATAACAGGACATGTTTTATATAGCATAATAAAACAATGAACATGATGTACAATTAATAGTATTAAATTACTAAACATATGCAATTTAGTACTTATGAAACTTAACTTGACCTATTTCAATATGTATGAATATATAAATATATTATTTTACTTATTTCAATATGCATAAATATATAAATATATATTTTTTAGATTCGTATCCATGTCGTATCGTATCCAGTAAGTTTTCAAAAATCCGTGTCGTCGTATCCGTATCATGTCGTATCCGTATCACCGTATCCGTATCTGTGCAACATAGCGGCTTCCTCTGTCACTGCTATCACTTGCAGTCTTGCACACGCACCACATATAATAATTATTGTATAAAAATTATGAATATTAGAAGGATTTTAATCATTCTGTATAAACTGCTTTTCACTATAATGACTACAAAGGGTTTATCTTGGAAGAGTTTTGGTTCGAATTAACGGATTTCGTGAAATTAAGTCAAAATTCTTTTAAATAAAATTTGATAAAACCTATTAAATTCAATTCAAACATATTTATACTTTAAAAGCATAATTGTAAAGTTGTTTAAAAATTTCACTTTTTCAACTCTTACCTAAAACTATTTACCAAAATTTAGGGAAGCAAAAGAAAAGGCATGGAGGGAGTAAAAAATATTACTAAGGAGATCGTCAGTTTGTGGGGTTAGTCTATTCTACTAGACCAATCACTCGTTAATCCTGAATTTTATATCAAACCTAAAAGATTGAAGAAAAATGAGACGAAATAGAGTTTTTCAATTTCTAACTATTTTGTGTTTGAACTTGTGTCTTAATCTATTAAATTATTACAACTCATACTATTTGATCGGTCAGCAATGGCAGAATTTATTATGACAAAATAGTCAAAATACTAGGAAACATATTAGGTTAGTAGTGAAATATTCTCGTACATAATTATTATTAGGGAGAATTATTCAAATTACACCAAAGGTTCAAAGTAACTACACTAATACTTCCTCCGTCCCAATTATTTTTATTCCTTGGTACAGTTGACCAATCAACTTAACTAAAATTATAAAAATTATAATAAATAATTTAATTAATATATTTCACTACTAAGTTAATAATATCATATGACACCATATATATTTATATTAAAAAGGTTTAATATTCCACAAATGTGAATAATTTAATATGGCAACTCACTTAAAAGATTGAAAAGTTTGACCAGGTATTGTAGCAAAGGGAGCAAAGTAAATGGGACGGAGGGAGTATTACTTTTTTATGTTTGAGAAATTACACAATCTACCCATGGACCTCCTTTATAACGTTAATTTCTAATGGCGCATGTCGATGTCTTAAAAAAAAACTTATGATGTGAAAAACGCGTGAAATTGATGAAAAATGGTAAAATTGGGACAAATTAGGAAAAATTGGTTAAAAATGCATGAAATCAATAAATAAATGGATGAAATCGGGCTGCTACCCTTGAGGTTTGTGATTTTTCTAATAGTATTTAAACATTTTTTTTTTTTGATAAAGCGTAGCTGTAATTAATCCAATACCTTGGGGGTAGTTTGATGAGTTTTCCCAACATGGAGGGTGGTCAATGTTATTGCACTAAACTTTATGGGAGAAAATGCAAGATACTCCCCTATGTTATGCTAAACCTGCAAGAAACTATCTTGTGAAATTTTTATTGCGCCAAACTTCCTTGTGTTTTCAAAAACCCTGCAAAAAACACTCAATTTATAAAAAATAGGTCGTTTTGGATCGACTTATTTCAAAAAACCATTTTTAAAATACTTCAAGTTGGTCCCTACAACCTCACGCGATATATTTTTAAAATTATTT
Organism: Penstemon davidsonii; assembly: GCA_034814905.1. Classification (NCBI taxonomy): domain Eukaryota; kingdom Viridiplantae; phylum Streptophyta; class Magnoliopsida; order Lamiales; family Plantaginaceae; genus Penstemon; species Penstemon davidsonii. The sequence goes on along the minus strand of JAYDYQ010001087.1, from coordinate 9,709,503 downwards.
CTTGAAATATGTCGAACAAAAATGACCTATTTTTTACAAATTGGGTGTTTTTTGCAGGGTTTTTGAAAACACAAGGAAGTTTGACGCAATAAAAATTTCACATGGTAATTTCTTGCAGGTTTTGCATAACACAGGGGAGTTATTTTGCATTTACCCAACTTTATGGGTAATTTGAGTAATTATCCCTTATTATTATTCAATAAATATTTAAGGAAATTAATATGTGCATCGCAGGACAGCTGGAGATATTAACTGGCGTGCAGGAGCTAATTATATGGAAGATTTCTTATGATTGAGATTCTGGAGTTTAATGAAGAAGAAAGACGTAATTTTGAAATGTTGTAATTTCGGATTTTAAAATTGGGATAAGTAATTTTGTTTATTTTCTATTTCATTTTATTCTTTGTATTATTTAAATGTAAATGGCGCTTCTTTTAGTTTTTCAGCGCTTTTTTTTCTTTTTCTTTTAGATCCAATTTTTATTATTCAATAAAAAATGTATTGTCTTTCTGCAAATTCCTTCTCCAATTCTTCTTCTAAATTCATCAATGAACAAGCATATTTGTCAAATACACATAGATTAATATGGTACGAGGAGAATTTACCAATTCTTTCCGCTGCTTACTCTGAATCTCTGATTTATTTTGAGGGAAAATCATTTTTTATATTAAATTTTAGTTCAAAAAACACACATTTGGTAATAAATATTTTGAAAAAATACATTGCATACCATGATTCTCATCATCTTGACACATTTAGTTTTATCGTCAATTTTCAGACGGAATTCAGTACGTGCCCGTTAAATTTGGTACCAAATATATTTTTTCCGAAGTGTTTTTCCCTCGATTTGTTTTCCAGATCATTAGCCCGTATAAACCATTTTTGTAGGGGGGGCGTTATTCTTGTAGCGAACTCGATATTTTTTCTATGATTTGATAAAATGACAAAACTAAATAAGATAAACTAATACAATAATTATGTCCAATAAAAAGTTTTAAAAATGGCAATTTTTTTAATTAAATTCTTTAACACTCAAGTAAAAAAGGTTCAAGACGCAATCCATTTTCAGGCTCTAGACGAAAAAAAAAAACACTTGAAGGTTTTTTTTTTTTTTTTGGAGAACTAATTTATATTCATCAAGGTAGAGAATCATAGGTTACAATGTCACTAATAAAACTTGGTAAAACATCTTACCAAAAAACTTAATTTGTTTTTAGTAATTGTTGAGCACATAATGTATGGACACTTTTTTCAACAATAATTTGAATGTGAGCTTACCAAATTATTTGGATTAATCCATTTCACTCGACCAAACAGTATTGATGAAATGTAAATAGTGCAGTTATATACTCGAAAGTTAAAAAGAATTCATGTTTCAATTGTATCTTTTTATCTATATTATTTGAAAGATATTTTCTAAAAGCTATTTGGAACAACCCCGAAGATTTCATTGACATTAATAACAAACAAAGATAATAATAAAATCATTCAATACATCTTTTTTAATTAACAGAAAATTAGTCACTGCATGCACACACAGATAACAATAACGGCAATAATAATAATAATAATTAAAAAAAATGCATTGAACTAACAAAATAACTTAAGATTCAACAGTAAATTTAATAGTGACAATAAATGCAAAATATTGATTTGGCGTTACTAAAACCAAGCTGCATTTTCAGGTCTGGTTGAGAGCTTATCGATGTTGAGCTGTCTACCAAAACAATACAGTATATATATGCAGGTAAATTCTAACCTTATTTAGTTTATGGTTCTAAAATTTAACAAATATATATTCTATATGAACGGCAATTGGCAAATTTTAATAATTTTCTAATTTGCCCATCCTAATCAAAGGTGAAAAATAGCTAGTAACCTATTAATTATTACAATTAAATTTTCCCTTCAAGAATTTGTAATAAATAAATTTGTTTAAAGATTGTATAGAATTGCCAGTTATAATCACATCCCTATCCCCTATTAATTGTGATGTGATTAAACAAATTGATTACCAAAATTAATCCTGTAAATGCTTTTGTTAATTGCCTTCGGTTTCATCATAATGACAGAAATTAATTACCCTGACATTTGTGCAAACTTATTGTTAACCTGTTATATTCTATCAAATTAATTACCAGCTTAATTAGTTAATTAATTCATTAAGACATTTATCACTCATAATGGAAATAAAAAAGCTGGATATCATATTGGAGAATGACCCATCTGAAAATAAGTTGTACATTAACAAGTCAGTAAGTCGAACAAGAAATTATTTATATTCTGGTTGATTTTCTTATTTTGATTTCATATGTTATTAAACAAATTAAGCTCAAACGACTTTATATAATAGTATCCGAAAAAAAATCAAATTTTAATAGTTTGATTTTTTTCCCGAGTTAGTTCCACCATGAATCAACAATAGAGAGTACAAACAAGGTCTCATCAATTTTGAATTTTGATAATTTAATTTGAATTCTGAATTTCAGCCAGAATGTAAGGAGTTGCAAATTAAAAAGAGATGACCCCAAATCAAATTATTATAAAAGAAAATGTAACAAGAATGTCAAAACTTTGAACTTAAATATAACGTTTTATGATGTTTTTAGGGACGTATATTTTACTATTTTAGTACATTTATAAAGCCTTATTTTTCATTTTGTTTATCAGATATATCTTTAATTTTTTTTTTTTTTTTTTTTTGAAATCGACATATCTTTTAGTACATAATTTAAGGTAGAGATCAATTTAGAATACCAAAAAAACAAAATCTCAATTAAAAAAAAAATACTCAAAAATACAATTACGATCACGCGAAAAAAAATAAAAAAAAATAGCATTTGTTTGCTTATGTATGAAGAGGCGGTCTAAAAGCTGGCACCGCAACCCCAAACCCACCGCCACTACACTTACAACACTCCACAAACCCCTCCTCCACCGTCGGATCACCATCATCATCTCCACCGTTGATTTCTTCAACAGCGTTTCGATGCTCTCTGCAGCTTTCCTGAACGGCGTCGTCAAGGGGTACGAGATTCAATACGAGTCGTCCATTAGACCGATGCGCCGTGAAATATTCGTGACGCTTCACTTTCTCTTCTTTAATTATCAACCTTCCGTCGCTGCTGTAATATTTCTTCATGACCCACGGCATGTGTGACGGAAGATTTTCGGTGCGTGCCAGACACGTGATTGGTGGTGGGTAATCTTTTTCAGCCGTTGATGATCTGATCCTGTGTCGCCGGTTATTTAATCCGACGGGTGGTGATGGGGTGGTATCCACTGCGTCGCATTCCAAATCGACGCAACTCTCCATCCCAATGTAATCGACTAATTCTGGATTTTGCATGGAGATTACAGAAAAATTTAATCGAATTTTGATTTTAAAAAAGAAATCTGATTTGGGGATTTATTTTTATGCATGGGTGGGTGGGTATTTATAGAGCGGTTGAGGGTGTAGAGGAGAATATTGAAGAAAGAGAAAGAGTGTCAGTGACAGCTGGGTGTTGCTATGATTGGGTAAATTTTATAATTTGGATAGAGATACGAGTTATCATTTACGTTTTTAAATAGTGAAGAGATTAATACTCACAAAGTAATGAATTTAATCGGGTTCAAATATTTATTAGAACATATTTTTATAATAATATATGTTCGATATTGTTTCGTAAGGGATTAAGTCTAATGTAAGATTTGATTGTTGTTAGAAATATATATTATTCACTTGACAATAATAGTTCAATTCACAAATTAAATGAATTATTATTGAAATTTATTTGGTGGATTATTATGAAAAATTTATATATCAGAAATCGTCAGGGCTTGTTTGTCTGGTGTTTGGAAAAGTTGTTTGAAAGAGTAATGGAGGTTTGTGAAATAATCTCGATTTGCGCAATATTGTTTGTTTGGTTTTTGAGAGAACGGTTTGAGAAATAAAGTAGGTGTTGATTTTTTTGGAAGAATTAAGTTGTAAGTGTAAGATGTCTAAGACTTTATGTCAAATCATGTTTGTTATGTGATATAAATTGTGTAAGAGATAAGTTATTTTATGTCAAATAGAGTAGAGTTTGTATTAGTGATAAGGAAATTGTTGTTTTTTTAACTTTTTAGGGAGTAGTTTGAGAAAACTGAAAAGCGAAAAATTTATTTCAGATAATAAAAAGTATGTTTGTTTGACATTTTTCAAACACGAAATTATTTAAGAAAACGCCAAACAAACATGCTGTCAATGTTTATATATAACATTTATTCAACCAGATTTATTGAAGAGATAAACGAGTTTTATACTTTTATAAAGCAAAAAATGATGAATCACACTTGAGACTCCAAGTTAGATTTGCCATCCCCTCCTTATTCTACGTGAATGCACTGTATTGTATAGCGGATTTTCGGAAAAATATCGCCGAAAAGAGTTTTGTTTTGGCATTTTTCACCTGAATTTTGACACATATGAATTTTGAGACTTTGTATTAATTGAAGGACTTTTTTCAGATTTTCTTTCTCTATTAATTTTTTGTGGCTAAAGTTTTGGGATATTGATTAATCAAATTTAAATTATATCTCATAATCTACAAGGAATTATGCCACAATAATTTTCAGATATGATATAACGCACATAAGCATGCTATGATAAAAAAATTGGAGCATACAAAAAATCACCATTAAATTTAAGCAAATGTAAAAAAATCCTTCAATTTTTGTATTAAATGTGTTTTTTTAAGGTTCGGTACCAAATGTCTAAAGTAGGTAAAAATTTGGTATGAAAATTGCAATTCCCTCATTTTAAAAATACTATTTGTTTGACACTTTGCACCTTAGTGCGATTTTCAACGGAGGGCAGAATAGTCATGCATACTAAATATGTGGTAATTTACACCCCAAAATCATAGACTTTGAAACTTTGCACCAAAAATATATAGGTTTTTGACATTTTGTACCCAAACATGAAAATTTAACACTTTGCACTTTGAAAATATTATTCATTTGATATTTCACATCTTCAAAATATAATTTGTTTGACACTTTTCACCTGAATTTGTGAAAGGTTACATTCAAGGTGTAAAGTGTCTAACAATTTATAGTTTAAGAGTGTGAAATGTCAAACAAATTATATTTTCAGAACATAAAATGCCAACGTTTTAGATTCGAGGTGTTAAGTGCCAAAATTCTATATTTCTATACTGCAAAATATCTAACACCTATATTTTTAGTGAAAATATATATTTTCATGGCATAAATTACCAAAAATGGTAGAATTATTGGCCCTCCATTAATAAGTTTTTTTCGCGGAAAAATGTATGAGAGTGCAAAGTGTCTCATAAATTATATTTCTAAGATGCAAAATATTAAAATTAAACTTTTAGAACATGGTTATAATTAGGAAATGTCAAAAATATATTTAGAATACAAACTGCCAAAAGTCTATAAATTACAAGTGTGTTTAATAGTTGTAGATATAGAAAAAAATGAACTCTTTAGTCCGAGCTGTAAATACACAGTTTATTAAATAAAATAAAATAAAAAATTGTTTACTATGAGATATATTGAGCTAGAAAATAAACTTCCTTATTGCCGGGAAGCTGGAATGGAATTCAAGAATAAATTAAATACTGTATAGTTCTACCAAAGAACACGCAATATGTGATAATATGTGATAGATTGCGGTGAACGGTGAAAGCCTATAAATAGTAGTACTAGTGTACGCGTAGTCATGTGAAGTAGACGTGGGGGATGACTATTATGTTAAGTTTAACATTAACAGGCTCATCTGCGCAATCTCACCTGAGCCTGACCCTGACCCTGACCCTGACCCCAATTCCCAACGGCCATGGGCGACATTACACGACGGCGCTACATATGATGTCCCTTTGCCTTTTCTTGCTCTAGAACTAGAATGTAATATATAATAATAAGGGTAGGTTAACTTACGGATAATCCCAATGTAAGATTTAATTACGAAAATTTTCATAACGTATTGGGTATTACAAAATCACCCTCAAGTTTGTCACATTCTTACAACTAACCCCTTACTTTTAAAATGTTTCAATTTTGCCATTGACTGTTATTTGAAATGTATGTAATATCAAATATAAATGTTAAAAACTGTTTGCAAATTGTTATATTACAAAAGTGATAATTATATATTTACTATCAAAATAATTTATAAAATTTATAATTTCCCATAGGGCCATCTTCCGCCGAAGCAGGCAATAGCCCCCTCATGCCTGCCTGCCTGCATGCTTGCCTATCTGTCTTGTCTAGTCTGTCATCTCCAACCGAACCAACAATCCAAAATATTTATTTCAATGTCAAACTTTCCCCACTCTCACTTAACAATAATAATAATAACAACAACAACAACAATAATAATAATAATAATAATAATAATAATAATAATAATAATAATAGTGATCTTAGTAAACATTTCTTCGAATTAGGTATTTCTTAGTAATCGCATCTGTTAAGTTGTTTAATTGATCTTTAAATTGTATTTTTAAATTAAGTTGCAATAATAATAAATATAATTAAGTCATATTTTTGTATTCACACTATATTTTTTTAAACTAAGACATATATAAATTAAAAAAGGTGACAAAAAAATAATAAATTTAACATCAATTACTATATAATAATTTTTATCATTGTTAATAATATTTTTTCTTTTGAAAACGTTAATAATATTTAATTTATTGAGCGACTATAATTGTACTTCACATTAAATGATTGAATGGATCTATTTATTTAAGATGGGTCAATCAAGCATGCTTTAGTAAGATTGAATACTAGGAAAGAAAAAATCTCACTTCCTTCAAGTGTATTTTTTAGTTTTAATTTTAAAAGTTAATTAATTTAAATGTGTAAAAGATATATAAAAACTTTTTAACACTTATTAATTATGATTTAATGTTTTCTTCAAAAAAAAATTAACCATAATTTTGAAAAATATAATGTTTTCTCCTTCATATTTATACTACTTGAAAGTCACTCAAACACTATCTTCAAACCAATGTGGGTTAAGGAGAGTTAAGTTTTTATCTCACATTGATTTGAAAATAGTGTTTGAGTGGTCTTCTAGTAGTATAAATATGAAGGAGAAAACATTCATTCTTTCAAAATTATGGTTAAGTTTTTTTTTTTGAAGAAAACATTAAATCATAATTAATAAATGTTAAAAAGTTTTTATATATTTTTTACACACTTAAATTAATTAAATTTTAAAACAAAAAAATAATAATAAAAAAAGCTTGGACGCGCGCGTCTAGGAGCAACCTGCATGCGGGCAGGCAGGCAGGCAACCAAGTCCCCCCGGAGGCCTGCCTGCCCTCCGGAGGGAGTTCCGTCTCCAGCCGACGGGGGCTGTTGCCTGCCTCCCCACTTCGGCTGGAGATGGCCCAAACTTTAATAAATATTGCAAAAAAAAAAAAAGTATTTACATATTTATTGACAATTTAAATTGTATAAAAATAAATTAAATAGAAATTTAGTAATAATATTTTATAAATATGAACAAATTATTTACACATTTAGTTAAATGAATTTATGCTCTAAATTATTAAATTTAATAAAATTTAATATTGTATAAATCAATATTTTAATTTAATATAGTTTATATTTTATTATAAATTCAATATTTATTAATGAAATAAAAATAGTATTTATTTAATTAGTTAAAATATAATTTTATATTTATTTGTTATTATAGAAATTAAATTAATAATAAATATTTAAAAAAGTTGCAATATTTATTGAAATTTGTTGGCAATTATAAATTATATCAATTACTTTGGTATAAATATATGATTATCATTTTTATAATTTATAGAATATAACAATTAGCACCCAAATTTTGAAATTTATACGATATTATAAACATTACAAATAACCCCTAAGGGCATAATTGAAATATTTTAGGGGCAAGGGGTTAATTATAAGAAGATAACAAACATGAGAGGAATTTTTGTAATTAGGCCTACCTCAGGGGTGGTATTCATAGTTTACCAATAATAATTGTATAAATAAAAATAATAGAAAGGCTCATAATAGAGAATTAAAATGATGCAATTAATAACAAGAATCCTCTCTTTACCATGTTCCCTTTTGGTTTCTGTTTCTTTCCGTCACAAATATATAGTAATAAGTAGCAATTCTTGGTGAAACAAATACATTAATATGCTTAGTTCTTTGCATCACTCAAATAAAATGCGCATACATGTTAACATTGAATCCAGTAAGTTAACTAGAAATATAGATATTTTTTACTTTCATTTCTACTTCACTACTCAACCATTATCATGATCAACAACCTAAAGATGCACACGTTGTAAAGAAGCGGCCCTGTTTTTGCATCATAGTGTTAACTGTTTCGTGCTCACTCGAAGACCAACTGTCTTATGATTTATCAAAAGTCTACTAGAAGAAAGGGGGAGAACTTTACTGGTTTTTCAAGAATGTAACTTAAATTTTCTAATGTCTTCTACTGATTGGCACGCGATTCTGAAGTTTATTTAAACAGAGAGAAGACATGCTTCGCTAATAACAATAAGTGTCATGACCTAATAGAAACCTCAATTTCTCTGAAATATCTCGATCAACCACTAGAAACATGAGGCGTAAGAAATTGTTATTGCGCCCTGCAATGTATTTTACTTCATACAATGATGTTTCGATGCAAATATCCTGTTTAGAGCCTTCAGAACTTCTTGAACCTCCGAATTCTAACCTAACATAAGCAGTAATAGAAATGGCATTTCCCTGCACTTCCATATGAAATCTTTGCCATGATCAAAAGCCTATTTTTTACACATTTTATCTGATATACTGAAGGAGGCCTAGTTATTGACTAAGAAATTTAATTCTACCAAGTAATATTACGATTGAATTGGTTTAAATCAATGCATATTAGAGAGAAATAACACAGAGTACATGACCACAATGGTTTAGGCAAAAAGGAAAAGAGAAATTTAGTCTAAGGCAAGGTAAAATCAATACTTGTATCCAGTTATACGAATTACGGAGTGAAAAATGATATATTTTGGCTTCAAAAAAAAAGTATGACAACTCAATGTAGCAAACAGGTGGAGTTGAACCGTCTTTTAAAACTAGTAATGAAAAATAGATACAAATTAAAAAAGGCATATAAGCAAGGTACCTATTTTGCTAAATAGCTTCTGAAAACAGCTACAACATCGCCCACTATCTCATGTTTATTTAGATAATATAGTCGCATCTTTTTGAGCAAGTTTCATATCGCCGAGTTCATTTGAAAAAGGAGCAACAAATTTCTCATGAAACCTCTTATTCGTCAATTGGGCAAGTGTTAGAAGACCTGGCCATTTCTTAATCAGATTCCTCTTTTCCAAAACCCCTAAGACCTGCAGCCTCGGCTTATATCTCTTTTCGACGCTGTACATAAGCGAAATAGGATTGTTAACAATACACGACACATCGTACTTCCCCGTCTCAAGTAAAACCTCTTCTACCTTCTTTATCTTCTCCACTGATACATCAAACAATTTAGGTGCATACCTGAACACTCTCAATATGTCATCTTCTGGAAACCCCAAATCCCGAAAAGCTTTGAGCTTGAGCCCCAAAACCTCATCTGACATCGAACTTACCACCCGAACAGCATAAACAAACATTTTGGAATTCCTGTTAACCATCATCTCGTCAGCCTTATCAATAATAGTCTCCGGCTTGTGCAAAAAAAACCTAGGATATAAATTGATATGCCTAATAATCTGCTTCATGGGTATGCCACAGCTCTTCAATAATTCAATGTTGGGCACCAAATTCTTTTCCAGATCAAACATCAACAACCTTGAAGAAATCCTTAAAACCTTAGCCACTTCCACACTGGACCCCAACAAGCCTTTTAAAACAGATAATGAGGGGATGATTCTATTTTCTAGGCTAGTATGCAAAATAGCCGGATTGAACGAGATTATGTGGGCAATGTCATCGGCTGAAAAGCCCAAGTATTGGAAAATCTTGATTTTGGGTTTAATGATATTCTCAAGGTTAGTATTTAGACAGCTAGGCCTATTATTCAGGAGTTTCTCCAATTGGGTGTTGGAAAGGCCAATTTCTTTGAGGAATGAGAACAATGAATCAGATTCATGTGGGTTTTTTAGATGGGTTAAAGCAGAAGCTACTCGTGAAGCCGATTCAAGAGAGAAAGGGTGTCTGTGCATCAAAAATTCAGAAATTGTACAAGAAGTAGTACCACTTACGAAAGGTGGCTGTTTTTGTTTTTCCACAGAGGTAGAGAAATAGAGAGAAACAGAGACATGGGTATTGCATATTAAAGAAGAAGAATTCTTGGAAAACAAACAGATATGAATTTTGCGTGCAAGTGCTACAGCCATTTGTGATAAAAGATTAAGATATGAGCGGGTAATTATTTCTTACCTCAGAGGATGAAGCATTCTTCCACTGAAGAAATTCCGTAGCTGAATATTTAGGGAAAAATGATTTAGGGTTTAGAATTTCCCTATTTCTAAGAACACTACAAACAATTTACATTTTACAGTATTTCAATTGTACGTGGAAATGATAGCAGAAATAGTTCAAAACGAAAAGAAATTGAAAGAAAAAAATAAAAAAGAGGTTGTAGAGGGTGTTCTTAAACCCGCCGAACTAGACCCACCCATCAGTCTGATCCGACCCAACCCGCTCACAACTCATCGATTTAAGTTTTTGACTTATTATTGACGGTTGAGTAACTCATTAATGCGAAAGTCATATGTCGGTATACGGGTTCCATGTTTAGAAATCCGTTCTGTCCCGCAACCCAATTATTTTCATGTAAATTTCGAATTTCATAAATTGATATATATTTTTCTTGTTGTTTTATCTTGTGTCTCGTGAGTTTCTTATATTCTCAATTTCTTTGTCCTCTAATTTAAATTTTCGGTACCTATTCTCGAGGATTCCTCCACTACTAAAGTTTATTGAATAAACAAACTACTCTATGTTAGGAAATAAATAGTTAATTTGGATAGCACATAATATTTATAATTATTTCTAAAATAAGTTAAGAGTAGTATTTACTACATATTTTTGCTAATGTACAAGAAGAAAATGAAGATCGAATTACCTCTTCTCTAAAGATGTAGCTCACATGTAAACTTATTTCTCAAACACTTTTGAGATTTCTTGGATATGATTTCTTTCGACTTTTGGAAGATATGGTTTTTTTATTAGAAAAAAATGTACTTTTGTATGTAATTCTTTTTATATATGTAATGCTTACATGTTGGCTCTTCATGTAGTTCATTGAATAAGACATATGACTTTTGATATTAATTGGGAGATCATAACCATAGGGCTGAAAATCAAACCTAGTTACTCGATACTCGACTCGAGTAATAAAAGTTCGTTTAAGCTCGATTCGTCACACAAGTCAAACAAAATTGAACATCATTTTACTTTCGACAACTTTAAAAGTCCGGCTCAAGCTCGACTCGATAAGCTAAAAATTGATAAAAACACATGTAAATTATCAAGCTGCTACATACTCAGCTCGAGCTCATTTAACAATCAAACCAAGTTCAAACACAAAATTTCAAACTCAATAAAATTTAAATCAAGATTGAACACAATATCGTTCGATACTACTCGACTCGATTGCACCCCTAATTATAGATCATTGTGTGCAGTGAAGTTGTGTGTAGGAAAATTATATGAACAATAGGCTTGCATTGGTCGGATTGAACTTTTAATATAAATCCACCCAACGGGCCAACACCCCTAGACCAAACCATTGAGCTGGATTTGTAGAGAAATTAGTGAAACTTGTGCATATTCATTAGTGGACCTTGTCTAATATAAATTAGGGTGATTTACTCGGACCCTCCTGAGGGCTATATTACAAGAAACTCTTGACCGTCGTTAGTCAACTATAACAAATTTTGTGAAATATCTAAAATACCCTCCAAAAAAATAATAATTACAGTTAAATACATAATTAGCTTTTTTTGAGAAATTTATTTTAGAAAAAAACCCACTCACCCACCCCCAACCTGCCAACCCCCACCCCAACCTATCCCCAAACCCGGGGTACCCGCCACTTCTGTTAGTACACGTTGAAAATGTATTTGAATTACTGAGTTTAGCAGGTAGTTATTACGTTGGATGTGTAATGTGTTGAATAAAAGAGCTTAATACATTATACTATGGGACTGTAACATCGTTAATTTTTTCGAGTAATTACAAAAGAACCCCTAATATATTCAATGATATCCCATTTAAACCCTCGTATGCAACGTGTTTTATTATTAGAACCATAACTACAACCTCTAGAGTTGATTTTATGACCAAAAAAAATAAAGAAATTAATGATTTCTTGCATTTTCCATTCATCTATATGATTGCTTATAAAAATGAGGTATTTCTAATCGCGTTCAAGTAGCAATTTTATTTTATTGAAATTTCTAGTTTTGATGGTATATGTATTTAGCCCTAAATAAATTCTCAAATTTCTAAAATTAGTTAAATAGTAATTTTTCAATAACCAGATCGAGCACATGATCTCAATGGTTTAGGCATAAAGTAAGCTATAGGACATCTTGGATTAAAAAATATGGCAACTCCATATAGCAGACAGATGGGGTTGAACCGTCTTTCAAAGACCAGTACTAAAAGATAGATACAAAGAGAAGTGCATATAAGCAAGGTACCTTTTTTGTTCAATTGCTTTCAGGAACAACTACACCATTGTCGACAGTCTTATGCTGATTTAGATAATATAATCACATCTTTTTGACCAAATTTCACATCGAATACTTCATTTGAAAAAGGAGCAACAAATTTCTCATAAAACTTCTTACTCGTCATCTGGGAAAGTGTTGGAAGACCTGGCCATTTCTTAATAAGATTCCTCTTTTCCAGAACTCCTAAAATTTGCAGCCTCGGCTTATACCTCGTTTCAACACTGAACATAAGTGATGTTGGATTGTTAACAATACACGATACATTGTACTTCCCCGTCTCAACTAAAACCTCTTTTACCTTCTTAATCTTCGCCTTGGATACATTAAACACTACAGGGGCACACCTGAACATTCTCAATATGTTATCTTCCGAGAACCCCAAATCTCGAAAAGCCTTTAGCTTGAGCTCCCAATTCTCTTCGGATGATGAACCTAACACCCGAACAGCATAAACAAACATTTTGGAACTCCTGCCAACTCCCATCTCCTCAGCCTTATCAACAAATTTCCTAATAGTCTCTGGCTTGTTCACGAAAAACCTCGGACAATAATAGATTTGCCTAATGATCTGCTTCATGGGTATGCCACAGCTCTTCAAGAATTCAATATTGGGCACCAAATTCTTTTCCAGATCAACTATAAATAACCACGAAGACTTCCTTAAGACCTTAGCCACTTCCACACTGGACCCCAACAAGCCCTTCAAAATTGATATTGAGGGGATGATTCTATTTTTTATACTATTTCCCAAAATCCCCGGATTGTTGGAGATTATCTGGGCAATGTCATTAGCAGAAAAGCCCATGTCTTGGAATATGGTTACTTTGGGCTTAACGCTCTTCTCAAGGTTAGCATTTAGACACTGAGGCCTAGCTTTCATGATTTTCTCCATCTGGGTAATCGAAAAGCCACTCTCTTTCAGAAATGACAGTACTGAATCGGAATTTTGTGGGTTTTTCAAATGGGTTACAGCAGAAGCAACTCGTGAAGCTGATTGTGGAGAAAAATGATGTTTGTTAATCAAGAAATCGGAAACTGTAGGAGGACTTGCAAAAGATTGTTTTTCTACATAGGTAGAGAAATTGAGAGAATCAGTAACATGGGTTTTGCATTTGAAAGATGAAAAATTCTTGGAAAAAAAGCAAATGTGAGTTTTGCGTGCAAGTGCTGCAGCCATTTGTGATGAAAGATTAAGATGAAAATGAGTTATGATTTCTTACCTCAGTCGATGAAGCATTCTTCCACACTATGAAGAATATTTAGGGAGAAAAAGGATTTAGGGCTTAGAATTTCCCTATATACCTCTCCGGGAAAAAAAAAAAAAAAAAGTTAATAAGAAATTGTAAATGAACGTGTGAAATTTCTTTAAGTCGGAATAAATTAGAAATTAATTTGCTGAGACAATTTGAATATTGAAGTTACGAAAAGAAAAGTAAGAACATAAACTCTAGACATAACGCTTCGAAATTTCTAAATAAAAATCGAAACTCTTCCAACCACCAAGCAAGCGTATTGCACTTGTTTTGTGATTGGTCACTCTCCTGGGAGGTACTTCCAATCCCAAAGTAAGTGTATTGCACTTGTCATGTAATTACTTTGAGTTTGGCCAAACCTGATCTGAATAAGAATTTCTCATCAAAATCAATCAACTGCCCCAAAACAAGCAATCCGAATTGTATAGTTACCAATGATAAATCAGTAAAAATATGCCAAAATGACAAATTCGGATAACAATAATAAAAAGTCAAAGTATGAAATATAACAAGACACATGACCAAATTTTGATCCAAACCACCTAATTAATTAGACAAAAGTTACCAAAAATGACAAAAAGAAAGCCTAAAAATGAATTTTTCTAGGGGGCATATGACAATTTTTGGGGTTGAAATTAACGTCAATGGGGTGAAGCCAAGTTTACTATGTGTGTGCACTGTCGAGAGGTTTTCGAATTGCTGTCTTAATTGCGATTCTGATTATCGTAGTAAAAGTTATGGCCAAAAGAGTGCAACGCGACAAAAAACTACAATTCAAAAAGAAGCTTCGATTTGCGCTGATCAATCAAGTCATGATATTTTGGCGACAATAAAGCACAATCAGAAAGCTCAACGTCATTGTATCAAAATCCTCCTACATGAATTTTTAAAATTTACAAGACATGACACGATACGACATATTCACGGATATTAAAATAAATTAATATTTTAATAAATAACAAAATAGATCTTAGCAAGAGAAACAATGTAGAAAGTACATAACTATTGTACAACAATATTGTCTATTAAAGGACTAATTAAATTCCAATTACACATCAACATCATTGTTTTGTTATTTCAGCCAAGAAAGAAGTTCAATTAACATTGTTACATAAATACTTGAAAACTTAAATTCAGCCAAATTCATATAATTCAAATAAATATCTTAATACAACCATATTTACCATGTTTTCTCTCCAAATGATCACCCTAGTATCATTCAAGAAAATAGAAAATTAATTATCATAAAACATGAAAATTCCACCCCATTAAGAGCCCTACAATCACTCTTCTCCGTACAATTTTTTGATGATTCCAAGTCAACTAAAATAATCACAAGAATACATAGTACAATGCACATAACATACACTTACGCTCTGATTTTTGGATATTCAAGCTAGTTTTCGTGAAGACAACTTGAAGGAATTTCAACATTTATGTTTGAGCTAAAGACAAAAACACCCCTTGTACTTTGTTTAACTCCCAAAAAACTCTCTTGTGTTATTTTAACTCCCAAAAACTCCCTTGTGTTTGATTTTAATTGCCACACTTAACCCAAGTAGAATTTTATTTTTTGACTTTTGGCGGAATGACAAAATTACCCCTATGTATTTTTTTTTTAATTTATTTGTTCTTTTTGAAAACATAAGTATATGCTACTTGGGTCAAGTGTGGTATTTAAAATAAAAAAGGGGTTTTTTTGGGATTTAAAATAACATAGGGGGGTTTTTTGGGAGTTAGGCAAAGCATAGGGGGTGCTTTTTTCTTTCGATGTCAGGGGTAAAATTGTCATATCAAAAGTAAAATGTGAACACATACTTGTAATTTTTGAATCACATTCTCTTTTTCGGGGGTGTATTTGGCACTTACTTGAGATCACAGGGGGGGTTTTGGGAGTTAAAATAATACAGAGAGTTTTTTGGGAGTTAGACAAAACATAGGGGGTGTTTTTGTCCTTCGCTCTTTCTGTTTCACTGTAGAGGCAAAGATTATTGTGGCCATAAAAGAAATAAAATTGACTGAAGATTAAAGAACCAATTTATCAAACGCTTAAACTAAAACTAATTAACTTAAAAAATGTAGGGTAAATTACGAATACCCCCCTCAGGTAAGCCCTAATTACAAAAATCACCCTCACGTATTGGATATTACAAAAATCCCCCTCAGGTTTATCACCTTCTTACAATTAACCCCTTGCCCCATAAAATATTCCAATTTTGCCCTTGGATGTTATTTGTATTGTTTGTAATGTCTTATAAATGTTAAAATTTGGGATCTAATTATTATATCTTTTTAATTAGAAAAGAGATAATTATATATTTACTACCAGAATAATTGATAAAATTTATAATTGTCCATAAGTTTTAATAAATATTGCAAAAGAAAAGGTATTTATATATTTATTAACAATTTAAATTGTAAAATATTAAATTAAATAGAATTTTAATAATATATTTTATAAATATGAATTGTTTACACATTAGTTAAATGAATTTATTTTTTAAATTAGTAAATTTAATAAATTATATTGTATTATAAATAAGATATTTTAATTTATTAAAGTTTATATTGTATTATAAATTGAAATATTTATTGAAATTTATGCGAAATTATAAATTATATCAATTATTTTGGTGGTAAATATATGATTATTATTTTTATATTTACAAGATAAAACAATTAACACCCAATTTTTAAAATTTATAACATATTATAAACATTACAAATAACTTCCAAGGGCAAAATTGGAACATTTTAGGGACAAGGGGTTAATTGTAAGAATGTGACAAACCTGAGGGAGATTTTTGTAATACCCAATACGTGAGGGGGATTATTGTAATTAGGCCTTACCTGAGGGGGGTATTCGTAATTTTCCCAAAAATGTATTTTTTGCAATCAGAAGCCTCAAGTTTGAACACCATTAGCAAATTAATTTGACATTAAACGAAGGCAATATAAATGTGGAACTAATTTCCAATCTGAGGGTGATCAGTGATCAGATTTAACCAGCAAGTATCATAATAACTACAAAGACCACAAAGAATTAAGATTACTGAGCATAACAAGTAAAAGCATTGAAAAAATAATCAAGGTAGGATGTGGTTCATCTAAATACAAACCAAGTAGATTTTCGACTCACAACATTACTTTATATATGAAATTTTTCTTATCTATTGCCAATTTAGTCATCATCACTTTCAAGAAATTCAATCATATTTTTTTTGTTTTCCAAGGGTTTAATCTCTTTTGAGGCACGTCGGACACATTAAGTGGGAACCTCTCCCAACAGGGATTCGAACCTGAGTTCGCTACTTTGTAGTGACTAGTTCCTTCCACTAGACCAATCACCTGTTGGTCAAGAAATAAAAATTCAATATGCATTGTTCATTGAATCACTCAGATAAAATGTGAACGTGCGTTAATATCTGAATCAAGTAATTTTCATGTCTACTTCACCGATCAACCATAATCTATATAGTTAACCAATTAACTAAACGACTTTCTTTTGTTTAACACGCCACATTAAATCAATTTAATAAAATGTCTAAAGCAAGAGAGCAAATGAGCCATGTTTGTAGCCTAGGCAATCCTTAAATGCAATGGACAGAACATGCTTTAGCTTATTTAAGTACATAGTTTTTAGCTTACTGAATAAACAATTCTATCTTCCTCTTTTACATTGTTTTCACAGAAACCTTGATTTCTCTGAAATTTCTGGATCAAACAGTAGCAACATTAGGCATAGGAAATTGTTATTGTCCAATGCCATTTACATTACTTCATGTTCTGATATTCCATTTAAAATATCTAGTATTAGAGACTTTAAAACTTATTTAATAACATAATGAAGAGTTGTTTAAGTCTTACTATGGAGAAGAGTCATATTTTTAAAGAATTAAAGAACATCTAGTTCAAACTTCTTATTTCATACACTCAAGAAGCCCTTGTTATTGACTAAACAATTTCCGAGTACTATTGTGAGTGAAACATCCAAGTAGGGAACAGAGGAAATAACACAAGTACATGATCACATTGGCTTGGTCAAAAAGGAAAAAGGAAGTTAAATCTAAGGCCAGAGGATATACGTGTATCCAGTAACCATCTTTCAAAGACTAGTAATAAAGGAGGGATAGATACAAATAAAAGAAACACATATAAGCAAGGTACCGATTTTGTTCAATAGCTTCGAAGAACAGCCGCAGCATTGCCCACTATCTCATGTTGATTTAGACTTAATCACATCTTTCTGAACAAGTTTCATATCGCCAAGTTCATTTATAAATGGAGCAACAAATTTCTCACAGAACTTCTTATTCGGCATGTGGCAAAGTGTTGTCAAACTCGGCCATTCCTTAATCAAATTCCTCTTTTCCAAAATCCCTAAGACTTGCAGCCTCGGCTTATACCTCGTTTCAACACTGAACATAAGTGATGTAGGACTGTTAACAATACACGACACATTGTACTTTCCCGTCTCAAGTAAAACCTCTTTTACCTTCTTTATCTTCTCCTTCGATACATCAAACACTACAGGTGCACACCTGAACACTCTCAATATGTCATCTTCTGAGAACCCCAAATCCCGAAAAGTCTTTAACTTGACCTCCCAAATCTCATCGGACAACGAACTTACCACCCGAACAGCATAAACAAACATTTTGGAACTCCTATCGACCCCCATCGCGTCAGCCTTATCAACACATTTCCTCAGAGTCTCTGGCTTGTTCAAGAAAAAACTTGGACAAAAATAGATATACCGAATGATCTGCTTCATGGGTATGCCACAGCTCTTCAAGAATTCAATATTGGGCAACAAATTCTTTTCCAAATCAACTCTCAAGACCCACGAAGAAATCCTTAAAACCTTAGCCAATTCCACACTGGACCCCAACAAGCCCTTCAACACAGATAATGAGGGGATGATTCTATCTTTTATGCTACTTTGCAAAATACCTGGATTGTTGGAGATTATCTTGGCAATGTCATTAGTAGAAAAGCCCAAGTCTTGGAAAAACTTGATTTTGGGCTTAATGCCCTTCTCAAAGTTAGCATTTAGACAGCTAGGCCTATTCTTCACGATTTTCTCCAACTGAGTATTCGAAAAGCCACTCTCTTTCAGAAATGACAGTATGGAATCAGATTTTTGAGGGTTTTTCAAACGGGTTAAAATAGAAGCAACTCGTAAAGCTGATTGTGGAGAGAAATGGTGTTTGTTCATCAAGAACTCATAAACTGGAGGAATACTTACAGAAGGTTGATTTTCCACAGAGGTAGAGAAATAGAGAGAAACATAAACATGGGTTTTCCATGCTAAAGAAGAAGAATCCTTGGAAACCAAACAGATACCAATTTTGCGAGCAAGTGCCATTTTGTGATGAAATTAAGGAAAAATAATGTGTAATTCCCTTAAGTCTTCAACACTAAGAAAAATTCCCGAAGGTTTAGGACTTTAGGGTTTAAGTTGCAGATTCAACACTACGAAAACATATCCCTAAAAAACAATTATTCAAGGTCATGTTTGGATTGAATTGAGGCAAAATCACAAAATAAGTCATTTTTCTTAGAATTCTGCAATTTTGGGACAACTCTGACAAGTAAAGTAGGGATGTATGTGGATGGGTTTTGGTCAAATCTCGCAGGGTTCGCGAGACTGGGGCAAAACTCTTCCAAATGAATTTTCGTCAAGTCCATAAAACTCATCACAAACTTATTCACAAATCTATTTCCAAACTCTTAAAACCTATATAACATAGATTTGACCCCTACCATCTATTTTTTTCCCCCTAAAACTCTCTAAAAAAGACATTGATTTTACACCTATTATCTATTTTTTTCCCCAAATCCCAACATCCAAAACCAATCCAAATGGGGTTTCAACTTTTTCAGAACCACAAAACCCAAGGTTTCAAAGACTTCACCGAAACCACCCAAACCATTTTTTTAAAACCGAGATCCGCGAAACCGAGCCAGAACGCATCCAAATAAACCCTAAGTTCCTTAACTTTTATAGTTCCGCGATTTTAGGACACTTGATACTCCGACAAGCAAAATACGGTATTTATCACTTTTTCACAATTTTAATCCGCCACATCATAAAATTAGAATAATGGGGGAGGAAAATTTAATACCACATGTCAACATTTGTCACATAGCCTTCCACCACATCTATGATTTTAGGGAAATACATCATAAATAGGCAAAATTGCATAAAACGTCTCAAACTAATTAGTGATTTTGGATTTTCATCTTGAACTATATTATCTCATCGAATTTTGTCCCGAAATTTAATAGTTTTTTGAAATATTGTCCCAAACTAATTACTAATTTTGATTTTTCATCTCAAACTATATCAACTCGACGAATTTCGTCCCGTAATTTACAATTTTGCATGAATTTAATCCCAATATTAAATTTCTAATTAATGAAAATGACGGTTCAATCTTATAATTAGTTTGGGACAAATTTTGTAATATTGTATAATTGTTCATTCTAAAATTTACCACGCCATGACACGTAAGCATCCATTAACGGACACATGCGCAATTTCCATCTCATAATTAACGGTGGGACGATACTCCAAAAAAATTTAAATTAAACGACCAAATTTGGTGAGGTGATATAGTTTGGGACGAAATCCCAAAATCACCGATTAGTTTGGAACGTTTTTCTGCAATTTTGCCTCATAAATATATATTTTCCGTCCCAAAAAAGATGAGGTGGGCGTGATGTGATAAATGTAGACATGTGTAGTAAATTTGAGAAAAAAATGTCTTATAGTTGCTTATTATAAGAAAATACAGGGTGTATTTTGCCTGTTGGAGTATAAAGGGTCTATTTGGATGGATTTTGGCTCGGTCTCGATGGTTTCGGTTTAAAAAAAATAGTTTGGATGGTTTCGATGAAACCTTTGAGACCTCGTTTGGATGGGTTTTGGCTGTTGGGTTTTATGGTTTGAATAAGTTGAAACCTCATTTGGATTGGGTTTGGATGTTGGGGTTTAGGGGAAAAAGTAGGTTGTGTCTTTTTTAGTGAGATTTGGGGGGAAAAGTAGGTGGTAGGTGTCAAATCAATGTTTTATAAGTTTGAAGAGTTTGATTGTGAGTTTCTGAATATGTTTTTTATGGTTTTATGGGTTTGGGGAAAACTCATTTGAAAAGGTTTTGGCTCGGTCTCGTAAAACCCGCGAGACCGGGCCAAAACCCATCCACATACACCCAAAGTGTCCGAAAATTGTGGGTTTGTAAAATTTAAGATACTTATTTTGCTTGCTGAAATATAAAGTGTCCTAAAATCGTATGTCTAACAAAGTTAGGGACATATCTTTTACAATTTTGCCAATGAATTCTATTTTCTTGATTATCAAAATCTTCTTACCTAACATATTAATTTCCGACTTATTTGATTTCTTTAGTAAGCACATGTCACATATAGCATTTTATACCAAGTATGGCTTAACTAAAGAAAATGTTAGTCTTTTAAAGATGGAACGACCATATTTCAGAATATGTACGAATAATGTGCCAAATTAGATGCTCGCATGGTGCAACACCACACATAGGTCAGACATTGGCCAAGACATGCCAATTTTTTCGAGCGAGGTTGCGAGGGCACTTGGAATGGATTAAGTTGGGCATATGTGGGAAAGTCCATTTGCATGGCACTCAGAAGCTGGCTTAACAGATGCTCGAAAATTGGATCATCAGTTGGGATCTTGGGACGATGTTGCTGAGAACTTGCTCGACCAAGGGCTTAACCATTGGCTTGACAAGTGCCCAAAAGTTGCCATGATGTTGCCTGACAGTTGGCTCGTCAACTTGCTTGGCCAAGGCTCAATAAATACTTGGCAGGTGGCTCCACAGATGCTCAACAATTGGCACGATCATGGTCTGATAGTTACCTTGACATATGGCACGGGAAGTTGTTTGGCCATGAGCAAGATCATGGACTTAGTTGGCATGCAAAATGTGATCACGCAACCGCAAGGAAAATCACATAGTCTCATGCACTAGTTGGCATGACGTACGTGCAAGATAAGTGGCGAGAAGATGGGTCACTGACATTCATTGGCTAACATATTGATGATGGTGCCCAAAGTTGTGGGCAAGTGTTATTACTACACCAGCAACTGCGGCAAGCGATACTCACATGCGTAACTCAATAAAATATATAAATACTTGAATTGCTAATTAATTTCGAACAAACGTCAAGAAATTGAATATTGAATACATTATGCAAGACACAATTTCTACATTCCTTTTTAATTGATTCACGTGGCTCACCTCCACTCCACTTTTGCATTCAAAAACTCCACCACCAGCCATGGTCATGCAAACAATAAGGAAATGAATTTGACATAAGTACATAGGAGTATAAAACAAAATTCACACTATGAGTATGTAAATAAATTCATATTTAAATAATTATATTGACAAAATAAATTTCACATGAGAATATCAATTCAAGCCTATTCTTTATCGTTTTTCTTGTCTAAACATTACTGCACCATCCATCATCTGAAGCCTGTAGGGCTGCAAGCCTGCAATCATAAAGAAATAGATAAACATGAGAAGAGAATTATACATAAGAAAATATGAATAATAAAAATGAGGAAGAGGAAGATGAAAAGGAAGAGGAAGAGGAAGAGTGAGAGTAGTGAGATAATGAAAAGATTTGGGATAATGATATAGTAATTGTGCCTTGTAACGGTTAAGTCATCGTGGTGAGCATGAAAATTAGGATGGTTGAAATTTACAAAGAAAACATTTTTAATTTGTTGAGAAGTTTCCGTATAGAGCAGTTTTAAAATTTGGAGAAGGATAATTTTGAACAGTTACAATATTTTGGTGTAGCGTGGTGTCACAACCGCCACTTTGTGAGTAAAAATAGGCTTTCCTTTTTTAATAGTATAGATAAAATGACCTCGATTTGAATGAAAAGCAGTTTTGGACACGTTAAAAATTGCTGAAAGAAAATTATTTGGTCTTATCAATAGGTGGCATTTCATCACGTGAAAAACAGAGCCAAATGGCTGGCCTACAGACAAACATGTGTCCAAATGGCTGGCCTACAGTCAAACTGCAGCCATTTACACATTTTATATGCTTCATTGAGTGCACAACTCCATGAGAACAAACTTGTGTGAGTCAATTTTGAGGTTTTATGTGTACTTTAGGTTTTGTCCTAGTGTTTTGTATTTGTGAGTAGTAAAAATGTCAAGTTGGGTGTGAATTCCATTGAATACGTACGTTGTTTTGTTTATTTGTGAATTGTGCTTCATCAGTACAGTAAGGAATAAAATTTCATCATGTAAATCACATCGTTGTACAACAAACATTTAAAGCATAATTTGTTGAATTGAAGTGTTAACAAAAAAATCAGAAGTATTTCGAATAAGTAATTTTCATCTGCTTTTCGTTCTCACATTGCATCTTTTGCGATTTAAGGAATTTGCCTTTTGACCTGCATATCACAAGATATTAAAACCATCAACATTTCAATATATATGTCAGTGTGCGTAAAAACATCAACGAGATTATAGTCTTCAAACTCGAAATAGAAGGATTTATCAGAGGTTGCTTTATAGCAGCAACAACATTATCAATGTACATATGCTCCAACATAATCAGTAGCATTGAATCTAAGATTCATACATATAGAAAGAAATAGATAAATGAGCATCAAATATATTAAGGGAGGTCCCTCAGTGGAGATTCGAGCTCCTTAAGGTTTGCGATCAATTAAAACAACATGGGAAATTTTGTCATAGAAATATCAAGAAAATCTCCCCAAAAGAAAAAAAAAATCCGACGGAACTTGTCAAGGTATGAGAGATTTAGTCCAACAATATCATTGTATAAAGTTGACATCTAGCACAAAAACTAGAGGAAATTAGTTCCTACAAAATTTGTATTGGTTTCTTTGAACTTTATTTCACTCCTCAGTCATTATCAAGATCAACAACATGTAAATGCCTAACAATACTATACACATTCTTAAAATGATCTGTTTTTGTGTCATGTAATTGTTCAGTCCTCATTTGCTCCTACAAAATGAACAAGCCACTTTATTGTAAACAGATAGATCATTTTGATACTGTAATATGTAACATCCCGTAATTTTAAAATATTTTAAAATTAAGTTATTGAATTTTAATCCGATTTTTGTGTGACGCATTTTATTTTTAATAAAACTTAGTATTTCTTTAAGCTTAAACATACAATTAAATTTTTTCGAGCGCAAAAATAGAACTTGAAAATGATTTGGAAGGTAATAAAAACCTTATGAAAGTTTTAGAAAAGTTTATAAAAATTATGGGTTTGATTGCGCGTTTTATTTTTATTTTGGGGCAAAATTGAAGTTTCTTGAAAATTGAGGGGGCAAAGTGCAAATTCACTAAATTATGAAAAACATGCATGGAGCAATTGAGTGTCTCTCCTAGGCCTGCTATGCTAGCCTATTGTCAGCCCTTGGGTGGAGAAAAACTCTCCACCCAAGTTTTCTTCCATTGGTGAGCTTGGGAGGTAAGAAATTATTATTTTCTCCTCCCAAATCCTTTCAAGTATCCATCAAATCGGAAAATTCTTGCATAGACTTGGTCTATGAGCTTTTCATAGACCTTGTGATTGTAAATGCACCACATCATACATTGTGAGAGCAAGACATCATCAAAATGTATTATCAAGTTTTTTCTTCAGATCCTAAACTAATCTCAATAAACATTTTTTATCAAGTAATTCCCACTCTTTAGCAGGTTTATCTCATTTCTTCCCATCAGGCCATTTCTTATCATCTATTTTTTTTGTTGATGTAGTGACATCCTTTATGATATTTTTAACTGACCTTAACCAAGTCCACCCCTCCCTAAAATCAATGTCCTGCATAAAAAAAAATGAGTTAAAACATAAAAAATGGAAAAGAAAAAAAAAGGAAAGGAAAGAAGGAAGACAACTTACCTCGGCAATTTTTTTGAAAGCAATTTGTTCTTTAAGATTAGCGTTGGCACTACTGCTACCATTGTTGTTGCTAAAGCAGTGGTTGCCAAAGTAGGGGACCATGGAAGGGTGGACAACCCTTTTCAAAATTATAGGCTGCATATAATGATAAATTAGAGTATGTGCTATGTTATTAAAGGTAAGAAAGTGCAGTGTGTGTTAAAAAACTAAACTTATCAGAGCCATTTGTGTTTTGTTGTGGGAAGAACATAAACATGGGTTTTGCATACTAAGGAAAAAGAATCCTTGGAAAACAAACATAAATGAATGCGAGCAAGTGAAGCCATTTTGTGATGTAATTAAGGGGAAAAAATGTGTAATTCACTTCTTACTTGATAAAAATGAAGTATTCCACATTAAGAAAAATTTCCCTGGTTGAATGTTTAGGGTTTAAGTTGCAACTTAGTGCCCACAACACTACCTCTTAGAGTGAAGGACGAAAACATATGCCTATAAAACAATTATTTAAGGTCGTGTTTGGATTGAATTGAAGCAAAATCGCAAAATAACTCCTTTTCTTAGAATTCTGCAATGACAAGTAAAATAAGTCTAACTTTTATAGTTCCGTGATTTTAGGACATTTTATACTCCGACAAGCATAATACGGTATTTATCATTTTTCCTCAATTTTAATCCGCCATATCATAAAATTAGAAAAATGGGGGAGGAGAATTTAATACCACATGTCAACATTTGTCACATTGTCTTCCACCTCATCCATTTTTTCAGGGAAATACACCATAAATATATACTTTTCCCTCCGAAAAGAGATGAGGTGGGTGTGGTGTGATAAATGTAGACAGGTGTAAAAAAATTGCGAAAAAATATCTTATAGTTTCTTATTATCAAAAGGTAAAGGATGTGTTTTGCTTGCTATAATGTAAAATGTCCGAAAATCGTGAATTCTTAAATGTAAGAGACGTATTTTGCTTGCTGAAATATGAAGTGTCCTAAAATTGCAGGCCTACAAAGTTAGGGGACATATTTTTTTTTTACAATTTTGCCATTAAATTGAATTTGAGTGAAGGAGAAAAGAAAGTTAGAAATGTTATTTTCTAAAATTTTAACTTCAATATCTATAACTAGACTTCAACTCGAGTCTCAAAATACGGAATATAGTCGTATATTTTCTTGATTATCAAAATCTTCTTACCTTACATATTAGTTTCCGACTTCGTTGATTTCTTTAGTAAGCTTATTGTCACGGACTTGACTTTTTCAAGTGTCGTGCGACACCTAGCCTCGAAATGCCCCTTGTGATCTTTTTCGCCCCTTGCGGATTCGGCTAAGTCAACCTAACTCTTGAACAAGTAAGAAACTGAGATGGGAAGAAAGTAAGTAAGTGAACTTGAGAGAAACTTGGAATGCTTTGTATTCCCTCAAACTTGGATGGTTTACAAATGAAGTATGAACCCCTATTTATGTTTCCACCTCCTTAAATGGATAGTGGTGATCAATCCGATCTAACGGTTGATATTGATCCTCTAGATCATTCCATAACTATCTACAAAGTGTAGAACTATGTACAAGAGTGTGGTTCTTTCTATAATGCTCTAATATATACAAGAAGTCTTCTAGTATGAAGTGGTAGAGAAATCTAGAAACCTCCATGTGTAACCAAGTTGTGTCTAGGCCATGTATTGGCCAACTGGGCCATATTGTTGGGCTATTTGAGTCAACATATGGGTGGTCCGTTACATTCTCCCCCACCTAAGCTGGCAACGCCCTTGTCGAGCTGGTCTTGGAATTGCCATAAGTCTTCCTTGGTCTCCCATGTTGCCTCGGATTTCGGTAACCCCTTCCACTTGATTAAGTATTGAGTGGTGGGCTGCACTTCTCTCTTGCGTCTAACTTTGCTCCCTAGCACCACTTCAATAGCCTTGTCGTAAGACTTGGTGACCACGGGTGGTGCTCGATGCGATTGCCCATGGCTTTCGTCTTCCTTGTCCCCATGATACGGCTTTAACATTCTCACGTGGAAGATATTATGAATTTTCAAAGTATTAGGTAAGTCGAGGCGGTATGATACCTTGCCTACCTTTGCCACAACCGAAAAAGGCCCCTCGTACCTACAGATAAGTCCCTTGTGTAAGCTACGTAGCGCCTAAACTGTTGAGGCAGCAACTTCATTAGTACTTGGTCGACGATTTGAAACTCACGTGCCTGCCTCTTCTCGTCGGCCCACTTTTTCATACGCTTGCGAGCCTTTTCCAAGCAAGATCGGCATGCTCCTCCCATGATTTCGCCATTTTGGCTGCACCCGGGCTCCTCGCACTCTCAACTGATATCGTCAAGGCATGTGGTGTGAGTGGTTGTTGACCGGTGGCAAGCTCAAATGGACTCCTCCCTATGAACTCACTCCGTTGCAAGTTATAAGAAAATTGTGCCACGTCCAAGAGCTTCCCAGTCCCTCTGGTTGGCACTCACAAAGTGCAGGAGGTAGCACTCCAACAAGGCATTCACCCTTTCGGTTTGAACATCAATTTGTGGGTGGAAACTTGTGGAGAAATTAGTTTTGAGCCAAGTATTTTAAAGAGTTCGGTCCATAACTTACCCGTAAAGTGGGGGTCCCGATCACTTACGATGCTTCTCGGAATGCCCCAATACTTGACCACGTTCTTGAAAAATGCTCGAGCAACCTCCTCTTCCGTGCAGTCCTTTGTGCAAGGTATGAAAGTCCCATACTTGGAGAATCGGTCTACGACCACCATGATGACCCATACCCCTCGGATGACGGTAAGGCACTGATGAAGTCCATGGATTTGGAGTCCCATGGGCGTTCTGGTACAGGCAATGGCTCCAATAGCCCCGCCGGTTGCTTATGTTCCACCTTATCTTGTTGGCATACGAGATAAGTTTTTACATAAAGCTCCACTTGATCTTGCATGTGTGGCCAGAAGTAGGACGTCTCCAAAAGTGCCAATGTCCTCCGTTGCCCAGAGTTTCCCGCCCACTTGGTGTCGTGACACCCTCAAATCAAATCGCACTAATTTTTTTAATTTCACTTTGAACCACAATTTTTTAAATTGCAAAAATTACCTCGTCGTGTCTTGAATGTGTCGGAAACGCCTCAAGATCGCGTCCGACACCCGTGTCGGGATTTTTTCAAGATTATTTTCTTGGACACCCCCACATGGTGTGTTCGACACGAGTCAGAGCCGTATCGACGGCATGCTGATGTCGAATTCTACATTTTTCAATTTTGAGGAGTGTCCCTGAAACATAATTAAAATCGGTTGTTTAGAATGATTTTTCTTTCTAAAGATTATAAATATATTCATAAATCAGTCATTAATCATTACATCCGAATATTTTCTAGGTATTTTTGCACGTCACCCCTAATTTGAATTTTTGTACAATATTATAACTTGATATGTTTTTGTTTTTATTATTACTTTTTTGTTCTGTCTAATTGCAAGTCACATGTGGATGTTTTAAAATTTTGTGCACTTAACCCCCCAGTTTTTTTTTGTTATTGCACTAAACCCCTTAGTGACGCTTTTACTCATTGAGATTTACTGAAAAACGATTTAGGGGCAAAGTGCACTCATTTATCAACTTCTAGGGGGTTCATGCACATTTTTTCAATTATAAGAGGCAAAGCGCAAAAAGGAAAATGTTTTGGGGGGTGATGTAGAAAAATCCCTATTTCCAATAAGTACCAAATTACAAAGAAAATATATTAAAAGAATAGCTACACAAATGAGAATCGAACCCAAGACCTCTAGGATCATGGATATCCAACCTCACCACTAATCTAAACTACGGCCTCATTGGCCGATTATTTAGAAGAATAAATCACGCTTTTAGTCCTCCTTATGGGTTAATTTTTTCGTCCCTCTTAAATTTTTTGTAGCAGATTCGTCCATCTTATCAATGTTGTGTAACATATTCATCCCTCTTATCAATATAGTGTAACATGTTCGTCCCTCTTAAATTTTTCATAGCGGATTCGTCCCTCTTATCAACGTAGTCCCTTTTAAATACATAATACATCACTTAAATTCAAAATATATTTTAAAATGGACGAAAGTTGATGTATTTTGAATTTAAGAGGGACGAATGTGTTACACTACATTGATAAGAAGGAACAATGATAAGAGGGACGAATTTGATACAAAAAATTTAAGAGGGGAGAAAATGCAAAATTTAGCCCATAAGGAGAACTAAAAATGCTATTCACTCTATTTAGAAATGATACCAACAATCAAAAATGAAAAATCGTTTCCAAACCAAATACAAATCATTAACTAAAAATGCAATCTCCATATATAACAACTAATAAAATAGCATAATATACTCCATTAACTCCATCAAAACATGAAGCACTCGTGATATAGATCCAGTATAACTCTAAAGCAAAGTTAATAAAATATATAGGGATGGGGAATTGTCAAACGTACCATTACAAATTGTAACGAAAATATAAAAATGTAGCGATGAGATTTAAATAAATTTAATCAGATCACAATTAAAGGGACCTACCAACATGTGATTGATATAGTGAAAAAGACTAGTCACTATAAAGTAGCGAACTCAAGTTCGCGCGAATACTGTTAAGAGAGGTTCCGGCTTAATGTGTCCAACGTGCCTCGAAAGGGATTAAGTCAGGTATAAGACCTGAATACCCTTCGCAAACCAATAAAAAAAAAGGGACTAGATGTAAACCCAACACAAGACGAATCTTCACAATCGGATTATATCTATCGGATCTCAGTTGGACGAAAATCCTAATAAATCGGGAGAATTCCAACCATATTTGAATTGATATCCACCCCCATCCATTAACAGCCCTACAATCACTCTTCTCCATACAATTTTTTTATGATTCCAAGTCAACTGAAATAATCACAATAATCCATACAATGCACATACTCATACACATAAACTTACACTCTGAATTTTGGATATTCAAGCTAGTTATCATGAAGACAACTTGAAGGAATTCCAACATTAAACGAAGGCAATATCACAATATCCATTCTGTCAAGTAGAAAATAAAGCACGAGTACAAAATCAATTTGATACAATACAATAGAAAAAATCAGATTTCCTTTTCCTTTTTTTTAAGTATAAGAGATTAAGTTCAACAATATATTTATGTATAAAGTATGACATCTAGCACAAAACCATAGGAAATTAGTCCAAAATGCAGAAACTCAAAATACCTTACTAATGGATATAGTAACTACAAAGAAATCCACTCATAATGATATTGAAACGAGATATAACATACAATAACAGGACTTCTTGTCCAAACAAATACAATATGCATTGTTCATTGAATCACTCAAATAAAATGTGAACGCGGGTTTAATATTTGAATCAAGTAATTTTCATGTCTACTTCACTGATCAACCATAATCTATATAGTTAACCAATTAACTAAAGGACCTTCTTTTGTTTAACACACCTCATTAAATCAATATAATAAAATGTCTAAAGCAAGAGAGCAAATGAGCCATGTATGTAGCCAAGGCAATCCATGGATGCAATGAACAGAACATGCTTTAGCTTATTTAAGTACATAGTTTCTGGCTCACTGAATAAACAATTCTATCTTCCTCTTTTACATTGTTTTCACAGAAACCTTGATTTCTCTGAAATTTCTAGATCAAACAGTAGCAACATTAGGCATAGATAAATTGTTATTGTCCAATGCCATTTCATTAGTTCATGTTCTGATGTTCTATTTAAAATATCTAGTATTAGAGACTTTAAAACTTATTCAATCACCAAGTGCTGGAGATGCAAAAGGTATTCTGTCAGCTGTTCTGTATGAAGAGTTAATCAAGTCTTGATATGAAACAAAAAAAGAAAAAAGAAAAAAGAAAAAAAAAACTAAAAAATGGTCAATTTTTAAAGAAATAAAGAAAATATAGTTCAAACTTCTTATTTCATACACTCAAGAAGCCCTTGTTATTGACTAAAGATTCAAATTTCCGAGTACTGTTGTGAGGAAATAACACAAGTACATGATCACAATGGCCAGGGGATGTCCTTGTATCCAGTAATACGAGGCGAACAACGACATCTTGGCTTCAAATAGATGGCAACTCAATCCAGTAACCATCTTTCAAAGACTAGTAATAAAGGAGGGATAGATACAAATAAAAACATATATAAGCAAGGTACCGGTTTTGTTCAATAGCTTCAAAGAACAGCCACAGCATTGCCCACGATCTCATCTTGATTTAGACTTAATCACATCTTTTTGAGCAAGTTTCATGTCTCTTCTACCACATACAATATCCTTTCCAATTTCACTTAAAAAAGGGGCAACAAATTTATCATAAAACTTCTTATCCGACATTTGGTAAAGAGCTGGGAGACTCGGCCATTCTTTAATCAGATTCCTCTTTTCCAGAACTCCTAAAATTTGCAGCCTCGGCTTATACCTCGTTTCAACACTGAACATAAGTGCTGTAGGATTGTTAACAATACACGACACATTGTACTTCCCTGTCTCAACTAAAACCTCTTTTACCTTCTTTATCTTCAACTCCGAGACAGAAAACACAGCAGGTGCACACCTGAACACTCTCAATATGTCATCTTCTGGGAACCCCAAATCCCGAAAAGCCTTTAACTTGAGCTCCCAAATCTCATTGGACATCGAACCTACCACCCGGACAGCATAAAAAAATGTTCTGGAACTTCTATCGACCCCCAACTCGGCAGCCTTATCAACAAATTTCCTCATACTCTCCAGCTTGGTCAAGAAAAACCTTGGACACCAATAGATAAGAGAAATGATCTGCTTCATGGGTATGCCACAGCTCTTCAAAAATTCAATATTGGGCACCATATTATTTTCCAGATCAACTGACAAGACCCACGTAGAATTCCTTAAAACCTTAGCCACTTCCACATTGGACCCCAACAAGCCCTTCAAAACAGATAAAGAGGGGATGATTCTATTTTCTAAGCTTCTATGCAAAATAGCCGGATTCTTCGAGATTATATGGGCAATGTCATTAGCAGGAAATCCCAAGTCTTGGAAAATCTTGATTTTGGGTTTAATGATATTCTCAAAGTTAGTATTTAGAAACTCAGGCCTATACTTCATGATTTTCTCCAACTGGGTAATCGAAAAGCCACTGTCTTTCAGAAATGACAGTATCAAATCAGAACTTTGTGGGTTTTTTAAATGGGTTACAACAGAAGCAACTTCTGAAGCTGATTGTGGAGAGAAATGGTGTTTGTTAATCAAGAAATTGGAAACTGTAGGAGTACATTCAAAAGATTGTTTTTCCACATCGGTAGAGAAATAGAGTGAAACAGAAAAATGGGTTTTGCATATTAAAGTAGAAGAATTCTTGGGAAACAAACAGATACCAATTTTGCGAGCAAGTGCAGCCATTTGTGATGAAAGCGGGTAATTTTGTCTTACCTGAGAAAATTAAGCATTCTTCCACAGTATGAAGAATTTCCAAAGTTCAATTATGAATGTTTAGAAAACAAAAAAGAGGGTTTAGGGTTTAGAATTTCTATTTGAGTAAAATGCATAAAGTACCCCTATGACTTTTTTAATTGATGGAAAATCACATCTGTTGTTTTTATTAACAATTATTCCCCTTATTAATATATTATCAGCAAAAGACCTCCTATGTTAATATTTATTAGCTCATTGCAATTATTTGAAAATTGAGAGTTGATTGTAGGGGATTATTCCTATATTTTTATTTATGCGGGGGTTATTACTTATTATCTAAGTTAATAGGGGGCTATTGCAATATTTTAAATGAATAGTGGACATTGGACAATGGCATTCTTACATTTTATTCCAAAAAAAAATTATAATAACATTTAAGAGTATAATTGTCACATTCCCTACAAACCATGAAGAATAGTCCCACATACAGTAAGCAAAACTCACTGCTACCCGACAAAAGGTAAATGTTTTAACTTGTTATTTTTTAGTATAAGTTTTTGCTAATAAAAACAGTGGACAGTATTTGGCATAGGAAATATTTTTACGTTTCTTTATTTGGCCCTTTCAACTTCAGCTATTATTTTGCTCAATAGTATGTTTATCTGTAAATTGACATTACTATTCGCAGTTGCTTCGCCATTAATTGTTAGAAAATTTGGTAGGAAATAAGTAAACAAATATGCAGGAATGATTTAAATGCTTGTTACAGTGTCACTTTACTTAAAACTTATTTCGCCCCCACCACATGGGAATTTGTGATTAGCCTTTAGGATAGAATGAAACACAATGTTTAATTATGTTTTGTACTCATATAATTAAACTAGAAAACACACACGAAATTGACAAAATTATATAACTTATAGAATAGTTTTATGCAGTAAAATATAGTATAATTAATATGGAGAAGGGAAGAAAAAAATGTATTTTTTTGTAACCAAACAACCCTATTTATAGAACTCGTGTCTATTCAAAGAGACACAACTCTTCAATTTTTTGTATGTTGGGAACAGTCACATTAATTCGAATTTGAACAGAATAAACTATCACAAAGTTTACTGTTTTATTATGTATAAATAACTGTTGTTTCAAATATTTCAAATTCAAAAAATAAATTTTAACTAACCCAGAAAAAATTAAAATCGGATTTAGGATCCACTTGATATCAACTTGTCTTTTAGTCAAGCTTTTAGGTAGACAAACATTAATAAAGTGTTCAAAGTTTCTTTGTTTTTCCAATGTGAGACAAATTTCCACAAGACCCACTTTATTTTGAAAATACTCCAACACTGATTGCAAATAACATTTAGATAAAAGAAATAAAAAGAACTAGAAATCAAGCTAAAAAATAAATGAATCTAAAAATTTTATAAACCGGATGTTTTTTACTGCAAAAGAAAATAAAGAAAAGAATAAGAACATGAATGATTTTCTGATCCAAGTCACATCTGGATTCAGATCGAAAGCAGTTCGATTTAAATTGATCCGTTTTGAATTAGGCCTAATCCGATCCGTATCTGACCCTACTTTCTATGTTTCGGAATGAAAATCACATTTTTTAACTAATTCATAAGTAGTACTAAAGTTGGATTACAGGAAGAAAAGAAAAGTGAAAAATCTAAGACACATTAATAAATAACATAAGATTATTTAAGTTGCTCCTCGTACTTCTCCAAAATTTAACAGTATACATAATTTAAGAAATAAGTAACAATATTTTCACACAAAAAAATAAAATATAGTATCTTTTTTTCTCAAGGATATTTATGTTTGACTTCATCATTTTGAGGGCATGTTAGAAAATATGTATGAATATAGTTCAACGAGAATTCAGATCTTAAATTCAATCATATTGTGATAATTTGTCACTTTCATTAAATTAATCATTCGTTAATTTTTTTTTTATTTTTTTTTATTTTTTCAAATCAAAGTAACTTCTTTATGCTTTTATCAAAAAGTTACTCAAGTACTACAAAATACTCATATTCGTATCAAGTATAGGAAAAGCTGTAACACAAATTCACTATATATTACATTATAACTAATTCCATCTTCTTCTTTTAATTTTGAAGACTTCACAAACTTTTAGATTAATGTATTAATTTTCATAAAATATATAAAAGGTAGACAAGATAGTGTATTTAAATTTAAGAGATAAATTTAAGTAATTGGTCACGAACGTCATCTTCAACATCAAAATTATGAGAAAACTGAAGGGCAATTTAGGCAACTCGCAAAAGCTAAAGTGGGTGAGGCGACGTGGCAGTACAAATATTATTTCGACAAATTATCAATACCACCTTGAGATTTGTCAAAATTAAAAATAAAAAAACTCTCCTTTTGTTTGCAAAATTACATATATCCCCCTCGAACTAACCGTATCACAAACTCTTATCAAAGTTCATCTATTCTAACTTTCAAAAAGAAAATAAAAAATAAAAAAATATATTTCTCCGAAAATTCTGATGTGCGTGCCTCTAAAATCTTCTTTCTCAACCCCAAGATTTTTTACCCAAAAAGAAAAAAATATTTCTACAAAACACCAAAAGGGGCATCAAAAGAATCAACCGGGTAAAATTAGAAATTTAAAATCAAATATTCTAAAAGATTCTATTGGGTAAGACTTTCACAAACTTCAGGGGATATTTGTAAAATTTACAAACAAGAGGGGGGATTTTCAAATTTCATCAAACCTCACACTGCCTAGAATATTTGTATGCCTTTATTTTTTTTTGAAAAATAATATTTTTATGCCTAAAAGAAGAAAAAGCCACTCGTCGCTGAACTCTCTCCATGTAAGCACATTTATGCACATGAATCCAAACCTCTTCAACTCAATTCTCAACTACACTTTTTATTATTATTAATAGCAACAAAAAGTGAAAAAAGAATTCTTGAACCCATTTTAATTTCCTCTCTCAGCTATGGAAAGAAAGACCCATCTTTATCTTTTTGCAGCAACAATTACAGTGTTGTTTCTCGCCGTCAATGCATATTCAGCGAAGCCCATTTACTCTTCAAGACTGATTCACAGGTTCTCAGATGAAGCACATGGTTTGGGTTTGTTGGGTGGAAAAAGCAGAAACAATGGGAGCACCAAAACGATGTCGTCTTGGCCGGAGAGGAAGAGTTTTGGGCAGATGAGAATGTTGTTGGGTAGTGATTTGAGGAGGCAAAGGTTGAAGCTTGGAGCTCAAAATCAACTTTTGGTTGCTTCTCAAGGCAGCCAAACTTTTGATTATGGAAATGATTTGGGTTGGTATGTGTTTTTCCTACTTTCTTTATATAATTTATTTGAAATTTTTTTTTTTTGGTTAAATTAAATTGGGGTTTGTAGCAATGCATTTTCTTCTTCTTGTTGGTTGAAGAAAGAAGAGGGTTTTTCGTATTTTATTTGAAATGGAGCTTTTTTTAATGAAGTGATAATAGATTTTTGTTATTGTGGTCAGTGTCCTCTCTTTGTGTGTGTGTGTGTGTGTGTGTGTGTGTATGTGTGGTGGGGTGGGGTTTTAATTATGTCTTTGGTCTCTGTGGTGAATTCTTTACTGTTTTTTTGGGTTTTTTTTAGCTTAAACATTCAATTTCACCGAATTGTTTAGCTAGATTTGTTTTAACTCAAAATCTAGAATCTCCATGATCTGATTAAGCTCAAAAGTTAAAATTCATTGAAATGCTTAATTGACTTTTTCGAAGTTTTAGTGTTTATATGATAATTATGTTCCGTAGGATTGAAAAGCAGTGCTGTATTTATCTCTCTGAAATTCAATGCATCCTATCTAGTGAAATGGAGAAACTAAAAAATGGCTAATAAAGATGAAATATATATTAGTCATACCTTACTTGGCTAACCATATATCATGCATTTGTTCTTTCTTTTGCTAAACTCCATACTAAGAAGTGTAGGCTTCTTAAATAGGAAAGGCTGGGTTTTTATGAATGTGAAAGGAGAAATTTGTCGGATATGAGTTATGGAAAATCCGATATCATAAATGTAGAAAAAAGATCATGCTTTTGTCGTAATCTATAATTTTAACTTATTTAAGAGTTCAATTACTTGATGATGCATATGAGGTAATGACGTAATATTGACCTCGAAAAAAAAAAGGTAGTGACGTGAAGCCCACCCGCACCTTCGTCAGTAGAAGAAAACGACAATCCTATTGTCTGTATAAGCATATTTATTATCTTTCTAAGTTGATATTGTTTTTCTAGCATCAGCACAGAGTTTTGGCGTAACGGTTTTCCATGATTTATCTAGCTTGGAAGTTATATTTGCTTTCGTACCTACTTCGGAATATATATGATTGGCTGCTTTGCCTTTATTTTCGTATCCACAATTTTATGAGTTTATTTCGATGTTAAGTTGCCTTTTACCGACAAAGTCACCTTTTTTTTGGGGTAAACCAATGAAATATTTGTCTTCTTGATACTGTATATCCAATTTGCTATCTTATTCTTTGCCTGAAATATTAAGATCTGGAAGGCTATTACAGAATAGTTTCTTTACGAACATGATCATTGTTAAAACTACTTCATTTTGTTCTATAAGCTGTGTCTATGCATATTCTGTTGGCAGGTTATTGTTGCCACATCAATACAATAAAATAAACTTTTCCTACCGTATTTTGAGTAAATTAATAATTGCGAATCATGGATTATACTTTCACCAAAGGAAACCATACACTTTCTTGGTAGAGGGGTAGTAATACATGACCTTAAAGATTTTTACTCGAAATGAATAGAAGAAAATACGAGGGAAGTGCATTCACCCCTATGATTTGTGCCAATCCATTTCAAAACGCATAATACTTCAGATTACGCTTATGTGATATGGAATATTTTGTAACTAAATGTTTCATTCAATTTTGGTTTTGCATCTCTAATACTTTATCATAAAAGCATGACTATGAATCTTGAAACTATAGCACTATTATGTTTATGAATGATGTCTAATAAATTGATTGTTTAAATCTCAGTAAATCTGTTTTATCTTCTTACAAAAATGATATTTTAAATCAACATTATTTCCAGGTTGCATTATACATGGATTGATATAGGGACGCCAAAAACATCTTTCCTCGTAGCACTGGATACCGGAAGTGACATGTCTTGGGTTCCTTGTCAATGCATGCAGTGTGCTCCCCTGTCTCCAAGTAAATACTATATGTTGGTAAGCTATCCGTTTTTCACATCAATTATAACATGTAACACCTTTTTAGCAGTTAATACTGGAGTGATTGATTTGACAGTTAAATACTCGTGTTTGGGGCATCTATTATGCAGGATAAAGAACTAGGCGAGTATGATCCATCACACTCCACCAGCAGTAAAGGCCTACCTTGCAGCCATGAATTGTGTACAATGGGACCCAATTGTAAAACTCCAGAGGGGCATTGCCCTTATACCGTAAATTATTTGTCCAAAGATACATCAAGCTCGGGATTTCTTTTTGAGGATAAGTTTCATTTGGCCTCAGTTAAAGGCAATAAACCACAAAACACTGTTCAAGCTTCCGTGATTATAGGGTACTTTTACTTGACTGATAGAAAATTCTAACCCAGACCTGGATTGGTCAAACCCACCGAATCACAATGCAAGTGTATTCTGCACATGCCTTGTGATAGGTCACTCTCCTTGCAGTGTTAGCCAATCAGAAGACAAGTGTATTGCACTTGTTACGTGAATACTATGGGTGCAGCCGAACCTGATCTGGGCTAGAATTATCCACCGACAGATACCCAACTTTTCCAAATTTACTTTTACAATATTTTACTAACGATTTTGTTTCTCTCCTATATCGCAGATGTGGTAGCAAACAAAGCGGTGGTTATTTGGATGGAATTGCTCCAGATGGACTTATGGGACTGGGACCAGGGGATATTTCTATTCCAAGTTTGCTTGCGAAATCGAGACTCGTTTCTCGTTCATTCTCGTTTTGCTTTGACAAAAGTTACTCTGGCACTCTCTTTTTTGGGGATGAAGGGCCTATATCTCAAAAGTCTACTTCTTTTTTACCATTAAAAGAAAATCCGTATGTATATATGTAGACTCTCTTACCATGTTTTCAGAGATCAGCCAATACTATAAATCATATGCCAACCTACACAATTCTATTTTTTTAATGATTTTATTTGATTGTGATGTGTAGCAGTGCTTACATTGTCGAAGTTGAAACTTATTGTATTGGAAATTCCTGTCTAAAGCAAACTGGATACAAAGCACAGGTTGATACCGGATGTTCCTTTACGTATCTTCCAAGTGAGAGCTACGAAAAAGTTGTTTCTGAGGTTCTCTCTCTCTCTCTCTCTCTCTCTCTCTCCTTATAATTTTGCAATTCAATTTTTATTAATTTTTCAATTTTCCGGTTGCAGTTTGACAGACAAGCTAAGGCCACAAGGATCACCACACAAGGATTTGATTACTGTTATCGGTAACACGCCACCCTTTTTAGCAAGAGTTTCAAATTTTTAATTTTTTTTTTCTTCCTGCGTTGAGCTATAATTGTGATAATGTTTTCTGATACAGTTTGCTGAAAGTGCCCAACTTCCCTAGCCTAAAACTTGTATTCTCCGGGAACCAAAGTTTTGTTGTCGAAAATCCATGGCTCCACATTGTTGATGAACAGGTGCACAATATATTCTCTACGAGTAATTTCAAAATGTGGTTTTTGGATTATCGATTGCTATTTCATCGGTGGTTATAACGGGAAATGTTTGTGCAGGGAGATTTACATTGCCTCGGCATACATCCTATGGACGGAGACGTTGGTATCATCGGACGTGAGCACAAATTGGAATTATTACTATTATTATTTTTTGAACCGTCAAGTTGCTATCTGAAAATCTATATTGTGTATAAAGAATTTATTCATTTATGTATAATAATTCTTCTTTGCATAATGCAGAAAACTTCCTAATGGGCTATCGCATGGTTTTTGATTGGGAGAGATTAAAGCTTGGTTGGTCTATCTCCAATAATTGTAAGTAAATTTTGCACATTTCAATTTTAATTTCTTAATTATCTATTCGAATTCACATAGATCTCTCACATGATGAAACATTTGGTGAAAATATCTTAAATGACTCCAATTTTGGATAGATTTCAAATTCAGTCATTTTTGTTTAAAAATTTTCTTAGTTATTTTTCGAGTATTTGCTTTGAATTATCAGATTTCTTGGCATTCATAGATGGAAATTTTACTTTCAGGTCAAGATATCGGTGCAGATAATGTAACACCATCTCCTAGTAATGCACCACCAAATCCTTTGCCAGCAACCGAGCAACAACGAAACCCACATGGAAATGCTACTGCACCTGCTGTTGCCGGTAGAACTTCTCCAAAACCTTCTGTAGCTTCTCCACTTCTCGTTCCTGCTCCGTGTAACTATGTTATCGCACCTTTGCTTCTACTACTTTGTACTGTAATGATAACATATCTCATTTGAAGACTATAATCGATATATGATATCTATTCGTAAATCAGTTTCGTTTCCTTAATCTTAATTATTATCATCTACCTTAGATCTTTAGAGTTTGTTGATTCGGAAAAAAGAGTTATCTCATGTCCTTTAACATCAGTCAAGGCCAATTACATAATATTTACTTTTGGTTTTATTTTTATTATTGACTTAACTTTTTTTTTTCAACTTGATTCCCTTATTTAACAAAGTGTAATTGTTTAAGCTTAGGTTGAGTTAAGCACTAGTTGGAATTGAATAATTTGATATTTCTATATTTTTAGCCAAGTTATTGAATTGAGTTTGAGCAAAACTTAATGAAGAAAAGAAGGGCGTTCCAAATTGGTCTGTTTTGTGTCACAAACATGGTAGTTAATAGCGCAAAGCGCAGCGATGCGCATGGCTTCCCGGGGCTATAGCGCATGGCGCGGGCTTTTTGAAAATAAAGCATATAAATATAGATTTTTTAATATATATCAAGAATGCTACTAAATTTTAAAATTATAGAACATAAAAACCAACTTTAACACATTAAAACATAAAGTTAATAAGTATTCATTAATATTATGTATTATTTCAGCCAAATTTAAGTTAATTTCACCTAATTTAAGTTAATTGCTGTAAAATTTGCCAGCTAGCATTCATTTCAACTAAATTTATGCTAATTTTGATTTTAATCAGTCAAAATTTTAATTAAAATCGTTATTTAAATAACATAAAAATATGATTCAAATATAAGGTAATTTTCATCTTAATTCGAGAAGATCAACAATTTAAACGAAAAAGGTAAAATTCATCTTAATTTAGGAATATCAGCAATTAAATAAAGAACATCAATTTCAACCAATTTAACCTAAAAAATTAGGTAAGCCAACTTAAGGTAAATTTCACCTAAACATAGAGAAAATCAATTAACTAAAGGTAGTGATATTGCTAGAGCAATTTTTATAAAATTCCAAACATACCTTTTTATGGTCAAATCTAATTAATTATTTGGTCATTAATTTAAGTAATTATTTTCTCATTCCGCGTATAACTATTTCTTTATTTGTTTTGTCAATTCTTACACTTGAATTTGCAATTTTAGAAATTTATTGTGTTCTTCTCACCCAGCCAAACCAAAAGATCAAGAGACAATTTAAGGTATTTCCTTAAAATTGAATACCATTAATACCTGCAAACCAAAACTTTAATCTGCTTTTATATAGGTTTACACTGAAAATTGTAATTTCTCCACAAAAACTGATTTGGAGATATAATCACGAACCTAAATCAAATTTAAAGTTGTATATTGAAAAATGCAATTATTAGTTGAATATTCACTGTAAAAAAAAAAAATTAGAAAAAAAATATAACCTGTGAAGCCACAAGATTCACAAATAATTATACCCAATGATGAATCCAAATCTATCACAGTTTTATATTAAATTATTAAATTTCAGTTGCACATTCACTGTAAAAAAAAAAAAATTTATCCGATTCCCTGTAAGCCAAAAGATTTACAAATAATTCTACCCGCGGATGATGAATCTAAATCAAAATCAAAGTTGTGTATAGGAAAATTCAATTTTTAGTTGCAAAATTACTGTTAAAAAAAAAATCCACTGTAAACCCCAACAAATTTACAAATAAGTTTACCCAATGGTGAATCTAAATCTAAGGGTGAGTTTGACCCTACGATGGGATCACTTTTAGGCCTCTATTGTATTTTTAAAGTGTTTGACCCCAATTCTAAAAATTACTTTTGGTTAATCGTGATTATCTTTGGCTCCGAATGTCATAATTACTTTTGAGACCTCCAGAAGCTAAAAATCAATTTATTTTAGAAGCTCGCAAAATCTATTATTTCATAATTAATTTATAATATAATCAATTATTGTCAAAATTCATTTTAATAAAATTAATTCTCCGATAATTGCTTTTCGAACCTCTAGGCCAAACTTACCCTAAATCAAAATTGTATATTGAAAAATTCAATATTTAGTTGCACATTAATGGTATAAAAAAATATTATCCCCTGTAAAGCCAACATATTTACAAGTAATTCTACCTTGGATAAGGAAGAGCTGCAGTAGTATAACCATGGATCAAAATTTTCATCTTTTATACGATAATATCTAAAAGTTTCCGTTTTTAATCAAGCGAAACAAAAATAATATGTAATTTCGAAACTATTTATTTGCCTGAAACTCTCTTATTTTTCTTAATTTAGTAAAAAAAATTACAATGTTTCTTTAGTGTTTTCGAAATATTTCCGAAAAGTCTCGAAAAGTTTTCAATATTTGACTAACCATAACATACATTTCAAAAGAAATTTTGATCCATGAGTATAACAGAGGATATCACATATATTTTTCTTTATATTTTTTTAATGAAAGAGGATATCACTAATATGAGTATAACAGAGGATATCACATATATTTTTCTTTATATTTTTTTAATGAAAGAGGATATCACTAATATGAGTATAACAGAGGATATCACATATATTTTTCTTTATATTTTTTTAATGAAAGAGGATATCACTAATGTTAAGTAAAATATATTACTCCAACAAAACTAAAACTAATAATTAATTTATCATCAACAATCATAAAGAAAAAGAATCATTAGTTCATTACTCAGTTGATGTCAATGGCATCAAAGACGTGAGGAGGAAAAAAAAAGACACAGTACAAAAGGAAAGACAATAATAAATGAGGAAAGCATATTCCTTTAATTAAGGACCAAGTAGTTAATCAGCTTTGACCATTAAAGCTTATGTTTGGAATTTTAAAAAAATTGCTCTGGCAGTAACAATTGCTGTGCTCTGATAATATCGTTAGCCTTAACTAACTCAGCGAAATTTCAGCCAAATTATCCTAATTTTAGACAAATTAAGGTAAATTTCATTTTATATTAGGAAAACCAACGATTAATTATGCAATCAATTTACTTAATTTTCATCTAGGTGTTTTTTTTTACTTTCCTTAAATAGCGCGCTATTTGGTCCTATGGACTATTGCGCTATTTAACCCAAATAGCGCACATAGCGTGCTCTAAATTGAAATTAGCTACGTAAGGGGCAGCGAAACGACGTGACTGGGCTATAGCGAATAAGCAAAACATGAAACAAGTAGACATAATACATCAATTGATTTGCAATGACTACTTCTCCCAATCCTGTTAAACGTAGAAATATTCTACAAACTAGGCCTCAAATTTGTTATCATACATGATACATCACTTCCCTCTACAAGAATATATCCAAATGTGTAATACGCATATTTTTAATCCGCATTATTCGAATAGTTGAGCACTAGTTTTATGCCAATACTATGAAGCACTTCGTTGAAAAATGACAAGTCGGGCCTTTTTGGCATCTCCCAAAAAAAATTTGTGCTTGGAAAAAATAAGACAAATACTAATTTTACTTTTTGAAATAAATTTATTCTCTCTCAATTTTCCTAAATTATTCTCTCAAAAGTTAAATAAACAATAATTTTCTTTATCTCTAAAAAAATACACAAACTCTACTTTGATTAGACATAAAATAATTTATCTCATACACAACTTATTTCACATAACAAACATGATTTGACATAAAGTCTTATACATCTTCCATCAACAACCTAAATTCTTCCAAAAAAAGTTACACACACCTATTTTCCCAAACCACTCTCCTAAAATCCAAACAAATAACATAAGTCGAAAGATTGGACTTATGAACGCTCTCGACTTATATGCTTATCATGTGCATATGTGACTCATCTTTAAGATTAACAAGCATGAACTGAACCGATCTTCAAAAATGACAAGTTTCTAGCATGAGTTGAAGAAGGATATACTTCCTCCGTACCATTTTTTGTTTTCATTTGCTATTGAGTATTGTCCGGCCAACTTAAATAAATTTCGAAGTATTATAATAGAAAATCCTATTAATTAATTTCAATAATAATTTAATTATATTATATAACACTATGTATATTAACATTTAAAAGGACTATAACATCATAAATGTAAAAAGTTCGACCTGACAAATCACCTAAAACATAAAAAAATTTGACTATGAACTGTAGCTAACAAATCACAACTTTAATTGGACAAAAA
Organism: Penstemon davidsonii; assembly: GCA_034814905.1. NCBI lineage: Eukaryota > Viridiplantae > Streptophyta > Magnoliopsida > Lamiales > Plantaginaceae > Penstemon > Penstemon davidsonii. The sequence continues at coordinate 9,665,568 of JAYDYQ010001087.1, read as the reverse complement.
TTCACATTCACCACTCAACTTTTTTGACCATATCAATATGGTTTTAGTCGAACCCAAAAATGAATCCAATGGATAATATGTAAAATTTTAGTTTTTACAAATACATCTTAACTATAATACCAAAATATGCTAATTCTGAAAATACCACCTCTACAACATTTTGTAGCCGTAATTGCTACGTTAACTACCTCCTTTTTCCACAACCCCACCGCCCAATCAACCAAAAATCAAAATATTCACATGTAGACAATAATAGTAGATTGTGAAAATCTCTATTACCAACTTCACCGGAATATTAATAATGTTTATTTATTTCTCTGTACGTGTTCACCATATCCACCCTACATATATTTGATTGCTATTTCTAGCACGATCTCGTCGCAACTTATAGTTACGCCTTTGAAAATTGAAACTATTTTATAATTATAGTAGTAAAGATAAACAATGGGAATCAAAGATACTAATCAAGTTAACAACTAGGATTACTTCTGAACTGCTGCTAGATAAGGCACGAGACGACTTTCACAACGTGTAATGAAATAACAACACACACATAAAAACAGAAAATCAGTTATAAGTTCATCTCACTTGATATTATATAGCTCCTAAAATATTGTTTTGTTTCCCTTGTACCAAGTGAAAGAACAGAATTCCACAAGTTAAGAACTTTCCTCCAGTTTCCAGATTTGAACGCTGAACCCCACTCCATTATTTTGCATTGTTCCTGTTGCCTTGTGGACACCTCTTCACACATACACATCACACATATAACAATATATATTATATATATATGCATGTAGTAAACTAACTAGCTAGGTAACATCAAGACAATAAAAAAGTTCATTAATCAATCACATTTCCCAGTATTGGCATTATTACTTCCAAACCCAAATATAATGAATACCACTTCACTTAAATCAGCCTAACTGCATTAGTCTTTTTCTGCTATATACGTACTGAAAGAGAGAAGAGTATTGTCATGTTTTCATCAATCACAAGCTAAATCACTTTTAAGTTCTTGTTACGAGTCTCAAAACTGAATTAACTTGAAGCTAGCTAGCTAGAATTAGTTAAGATGGGAGTTGCAGGAACTTTGGAGTACTTTTCAGATTTGTTTAGCAAGAAAAAGAAAAAGAAACAGCTCAATACTGTTTCTCTCAAAGTCAGAATGGACTGTGAAGGCTGTGGGCTTAAAGTCAAGAAAGCTCTTTCAGGGGTCAAAGGTAAACCTATAGCTTGTGTTATTTTGTAACTTAGTCAAAAAGATTTGCAAATGCAAATTTAATACCATAAGTTATGGATGCTTGTAAGTTTGTTACTTGGTCAATTTTTTCACACAAAAGACCAAAACCACATGCACTTCAAAACCTAGGAGTTAACAGGGATTCACATGTTTTCCCTCTAAACATCATCGCTATTACTAATAGACTTGCAAGCATTCATCTATAGTACTAAATTTGTATCTATAATAAACTAGTACTACTAAATGTGGTACCGAAAGTATAACTAAATAAGCTTCTAGATCTTGTTAGTGGCATGATAAAACCAACTTTCGATCTTAAAAGTGACTATAAGATTCGTTATTTCTTAAGGAGCTAATTATAAGTATTATTTTGTATTCATTAGCTCAAATAGTATACGACCAATGAAAACTGAACTTAGAAAAACCTCTTTGTTTTGTTATACTATAATTTACAGATTCATATATCTGTTTTAACACGCCTATAAGCACATGTATTTATCGATTATATAATTAACATGCATAACCCAGGAGCAAAATCTGTGGAGGTGGACTTGAAACACCAGAAGGCAACAGTGTACGGGTATGTGGATGCTAAGGAGGTATTAAAGGCAGCTCAGGCAACTGGGAAGAAAGTCGAAAAATGGCCTTATGTGCCTTACACCATGATTGCTCACCCTTATGTGAGCGGAGTTTATGACAAGAAGGCGCCCGCAAATTTCGTTCGTTTCACAGATGAGCCAGGCGTTGCAACTCTCAACCCAGAAGAAGAGCAATATTTGCTAATATTCAATGATGAAAATCCAAATGCATGCTCAATCATGTAGATTTTTTCTGATCAAAACTCAGCAAGATATATGTAACTACTTATCTATTAGTTAATATAAATATGTAGATATATGCTGGATTGATTCTAAGATATGGACACTAATGAATAATGTTCTTATTTTTCAGTCATATTAGAGTAAAACTTCAAAAAGTGATACATATAAAGGGAATTATAACCCAGATTTGGCTCGACTAAACTCAAAACTCATAGGGCAAGTATTTCTACGTGATCTGGTAATATTAAGTGTCTTGTAATTAAGCTAGTTCTTGTTCAGAATATTCCAATACACAATTCCAACATATTAACCCTGATTTTTATCGAGACGTATCCCAAATACGACTCTTATCTAATCACTGAAGAATAACGTGATATTGGTCATAGTTTGAAACAAACAATACACTGGTCAAACTCTGACTATGATTTTCCTTAGAATATTTGCTGCCTAAAAAAATATCACAGATCAATTGTATCATTTAAGGGGATGTTTGGTTGGCCTTATTAGGAGTGAGGTAGATTGATTTAGTTAAGCTGGAGTGCTGGACCAATGTAAGTTTGATTGCATAAGATTCAATAACGGCTGGTTAATGTTAATCATGACCCGAAACTAAACATCTGTTGTAATCTTTTAAGGGGTGACAGATTGTTTATAGTTTACAACATGATACCCCCATGGCCCTATCTTATTCAAACATATAAAAAGTATTAGCTTACAAACACAATTTCTAAGCCCAAACATGAGGATAATCCCCCATCCAAAACCATATTACCATATGTTTTATAACTAGGCTTAAGAGCTACCATAATGTTCTCTAAGCTTCCAAATTACAAGAAAATGGTTACAACAATTTAACTCAAATTATGCTTGGATGGAATAGTTCAAACCATAAAATTTCATATGTTTTCAAACTGAGAATGATAACGAATTATATCGATGACATTTCATATACATGTGCACTTAAGCTACCACATTCTAGTTTAACAAAACATATCATCTGAAGATACATTTCCAAATATAAAATTTGTACATACATTACGATCATAAATTGTCTGAAACTTTACAAGAACACAGAGTAAACTAACAAGTGGTTATCAAACTGTGAAGTCGAACTGCAAACATACGCCATATTTGAGTAAAAAGGTTTAATAATTTCTTCTATTCTGTTTCCACATAACTGAGATACAATAGCACACAATCTCGCTATTAAATTGCCACAGAACTGAGCTGCACGGATACAACTAACCTTAGTATTGTGTATTATCAAACACCCAAGGCTCATGAACAAAAAGTTCGCGACCATTCATTTGAACCACTCCAGCGGCTATATCTTCCGCACGCTTCCTTGCAGCTTCAGCTTTACTGGCAGAGGCATTGGCATCCTGCGACAAATTTTATACATGACAATATTTTCCAACCAAATAAAAAAAAAGAGAGAAAATGCATTCAGAATTTTCATATATTGTAAGTGTAGATTCTTTTAGCTGAAACTAATGTCCTAGAATGCAAATATAACACATCTTCGGGTCTATCACATATAGACCCAAATTACATGTGCAGAAGATAATATGTTCCACTGCACCTGAAAACACAAAAGTACGGAACTACACCTGACCCGCCCTGGCCGGACCATTTGTGCCCTAATCCCAACCATTTCTCACCCTTAAACAGATGGATTTTTCATTTTTGATTCATTAATTAACAAATCTTCCAGAATAAATAACAAATTGAGTGAAATTTTCTCTAATTAATAATCATGCACCATAAAAAATACTAACAAAAACAATTAATAAGGAAATAGTAATATAAGTACCTTTCGACTTTTCCAGGCTGCAAATTGAGCTCCTGTGATGGAATTATGGTTGGGATTCCGATTGGAATTCTGGTTTGGATTTATTTCTGCTGCTTGTTGATTTTTCTCCTCTTCTGCACCCATAATTAGTAGTAGTAATATCTTTTTTGGAAGACAGAACGCCGGGTATCATTCAATTACTTTTATGAAATGTGGGTTATCGGAGCCAAATCGGATAAATAATATGGACTTGTTTGGAGCTGTTTGGCTCCTTTTTGGTTGGGCTTTTTATTTTGATTTTGATATCCAATTTTTTGATGTACATGAAACAAATATTATATCATGTCAAATGAAATATAAAATGATCTCGATAAAGAGGAAACAAATATATTACATCATTCAAGTATCCTCGTTTACAATATCATGTCACCATCAACATTATATATTACACATAATATTAAAACGTACGAGGATTATTATTCATAGATTTCATTTCAATATCATAAAAAGAAAATACGAGCTATTAACAACTATTAAGGACATTCATTTTGATACATACAGAAAGCATTCACAGCATCGGCTACCGACTGGAAAATCCACCCCGATCCAATTTTTTCAATAAATTTTGATGCCTTCATTTTGTTAATCACTTGCCAATTTGGATTAGCCACTGCTAACTGCAAAATTATAGTTAATAAAAATAATAGTTAAGAAAATCTCTTTGTTTATTAATTTGAAGAAAATTATTATTATCAACAAGGATATATAAATAGGCTCACTTCAACCCCTTGTGAAATTAGTTTCTTTTGCAGTTCCTCCATAGCATGAATACCCGAAGTATCTATATTCATCACATCTGCAACAACAAACAATCACTCTCATTTTATTGACAAATTTTGCTCATGCTATTTAAGCGTATGAGAATAAAACTTTTGTTTTCGAATTTTTTCTTTTAAAAAAAAAAAACCTCTTATAGTGACATAACGTTGCAAAGTTCAACCACTATTTCTAATACAAGAAAAATAAAGAGAGCTTGATATTTATAATGTTCAATTTATCACCCTGTGATTTGAAAAAGAGCAATTTACTCCCATGTGAAAATTTTAAAGAAGCAATTTACCCCCTTCAGCCAGAGAGTGTAACTCACTTATCGAAATTGAGAGTAAGCATACAAAATGTTTTGTAATATAGGGGGGTAAATTGCCATATTTATCATAACACAGGGGGTAAAGTACTATATTTTCAAAACACAGGGGGATAAAGTGCCAAATATAAAAATGTCAGGGAAGCGGTGTGAAACTTTTATAAAATCACAGGAAGGTAAATTGAACACTATGAATATCTCAGGAGGTAAATTGCCATTAACTCAAAATAAACCTAAAATATCATTTTATAAAGCTAATTCTTTTTGAATGATTAAATAATCCAATAAATATTTACTAAACCACAGCAAAATAACTTACTAGTCATGTCGAGAACCAACACGCGAAGCCCTCCCCCTTCAACTCCATTCTCATCGACAACCAAATTCAGGATCCTGAATCATTCAAAATTCAATCACATAAGTTTACATCTAATTATATAATCACAATTTTATCACACTTAAAGCAGTAGCTTATGAATATATGTCCTCATATTCTCGTATTATAACGTACCTTTCTCTAATGAAATTAGCATTTGCAAAGCAAAGTAGTCCGGAATTAATATGAACTACGAGGATGCCTGAAATTTTGATGGCCATAGGATATTGGACCATGTTGCAAAATATGTCTGTTCCTGGAAGTCTCCCCAACACTTCTGTACTAGGTTTGATTGAGTTTAGGATTATTTTCGCAAATGAGATGAACACCTGCAACCAATTATTAAATATTTAATTGCAGTACTTATTTTGGTAAAATCTTACTCGAATGTAATAGTTAAATATATTTAGAGTTAATGGCAATTTATCCTCCGTGACATTCACAATTTTTAATTTACCTTCCTGTGATTTGAAAAATAGTACTTTATCCCCTATAATCTTATACTCCTCCGTTCCAATTATTTTGCTCCCTTTGCTACATTACCCCGGTCAAACTTTTTAATATTTTAAACCTTTTAAACCTTTTAAATATTAATATATATGGTATCATATGATATTATCAATGAAATACATTAATTAAATTATTTATTATAATTTTTATAAATATAGTCCAGTTGACCGTACCAAGGGAGTAAATTAAAATAAATGGGACGGAAGGAGTAAAAGTTTCACACAGCCTCCCTGGTATTTTTATATGTGGCACTTTACCTCATGCGTTATGATTATATTGCAGTTTACCCCCCTGTATTATCATAAATGTAGCAATTTATCCCTCGTGTTTTGATAAATGAGGCAATTTACCCTCCTATACTACAAAACATGAGGGGTAAATTTCGGCAAGTAAGTTATATTCTCCGGCTGAAGGAGATAATTTGCTTTTTTAAAATTTTCACAGGGGGTAAATTGCTCCTTTTCAAATTATGTGGGGGGGGGGGGGGGGGGTGATTTTAACATTATACATTTCAAAGGGGGGTAAATTGAAATTAAATCCATTTAATTAATACTGCAAAATTTAAACTAATTTAATGTATTTATTAGTCCAAAGTCATGTGATGAATGAAAATTGATGCAAAGGTACAAGAGAATTGCACGTAATTGATTAGGAAAATATTGAGAATATATATAAATGATTAGTGAATTACCGCAAGTAGGAGGCCGATTTCGACGGAGCCAAACAGGACACCAAAGAATGCACCAATGCAAATAATAAAGTCCAGCTTGTCAACTTTCCATATGTTATAGGCTTCATTTAAATCAATAAGTCCAGGCAATGCAGATAATATAATTGAAGCCAAAATTGCAAGTGGAGTGTAGTATAAAAGCTTTGTGAATAGTAGCAAACATATCAGCACTGTAATTGCCATAACAATATTTGACACCACTGTTTCACACCCTGCACTGAAATTTACTGCACTCCTTGAAAATGAACCTGCATGTGGAAATTAGGAAAAAAAAATTAAAAAATGTGAAATTTTTGGTACGATTGACCAGTCAACTTGATTAAATTTCTAAAAATATAATATATAATATTATTAATTTTTTTCTTCTAAAATTTAAGCAAAATAATCTTACCAGTTGCTGTGTAACAAGAAGTAAAAGATCCAATTACGTTCATAAATCCCATAGCTACCATTTCTTTGTTCCCATCTAGGTGGTACCCTTTTAAGGAAGCAAGAGATCTCCCAACAGCAATTGCTTCCTGTCACATAAATAAAAAAATAAAAAAAATGGGGGGGGGGGGGGGGGGGGGGGGGGGGGGGGGGGGGGGGGGGGGGAGGGGGGGGGGGGGGGTGGTGGGTGGGGGGGGAGGGGGGGGGGGGGGGGTGGGGGGGGGGGGGGGTGGGGGGGGGGGGGGGTGGGGGGGGGGGGGGGTGGGGGGGGGGGGGGGTGGGGGGGGGGGGGGGTGGGGGGGGGGGGGGGTGGGGGGGGGGGGGGGTGGGGGGGGGGGGGGGTGGGGGGGGGGGGGGGTGGGGGGGGGGGGGGGTGGGGGGGGGGGGGGGTGGGGGGGGGGGGGGGTGGGGGGGGGGGGGGGTGGGGGGGGGGGGGGGTGGGGGGGGGGGGGGGTGGGGGGGGGGGGGGGTGGGGGGGGGGGGGGGTGGGGGGGGGGGGGGGTGGGGGGGGGGGGGGGTGGGGGGGGGGGGGGGTGGGGGGGGGGGGGGGTGGGGGGGGGGGGGGGTGGGGGGGGGGGGGGGTGGGGGGGGGGGGGGGTGGGGGGGGGGGGGGGTGGGGTTGACTAGAAACATGTTAAGTTTTAGAGCTTTAGTCATTCTCTATGGATTTGCTGATTAAGAGTAATTTAATTTTGTAACTTTAATTGTTCTATTTTGCCTTATAAATGGATACTTGTGTATAAATTATTTTTCTTCTGTAAGGGTATTCAAATATGAAGTCCGACTTATTCCATTTCGAGGTTAGACCTGACATATTAATATTTAAATATGTCATAATTCTCATGTCAGAATTTAACCGCAATCATAGTAAACTACTCCATCTTTTCCAAATTATCTGTCGTTTTACATGTTTTCACACATATTAAGGTACCTAATAAATAACCTTAATTTTAGGAAATAAATAAATTATATACCTAATATACCCTTATTATCTATTTATATCAGTATTAACTATTTACACGTTATTCAAGTTTTACACTCTCTCTCTTAAGGGTAAAATTGAAAAATATTTAATTAATATTGTATTGAAATCCTAAAGCGACAAATAATTTGGGACAAAAAAATATCTCTAAAACGACAAATAATTTGGGACAGAGGGTTATCTTTTTCATTTTAGTCGTTTTAATTACTTTGTGTTTAATAGTCAATACTCAATAGGGCATCTAATTCCTAATTAAGGTGGAAAGAAGATTCCATTTAAGGCATACACATATATGAAAGAGCATAATATTTTGCAAATAAAGCCCATACTTGATGATGATGAAGTGCATTAACAACAGCACCAAGAACAGAGACCAAATCAGTTTTTGTGGTGAAATGACTGATACCAAACAGCCCCTTCAATTGCTGTAAGCCAATTACAATAGCCGCACCTCCAATGAACCCAACAATAGCAGCATGTGACAGAAAGTCCACAAGAAATCCCAACCTGTATATAATGCACAAAACAATAATCAAACACCAAATCATTTAACTAATTAAGTCCAATTAAACTTGTTTATATAAAAAGTCTAGAAATTGATTAACCTGAAGAATCCAAACAGGGCCTGGAAAGTACCCGTGAAGAAAGTGACAGTGAAAACAAATCTTGTATAATTAACTGGATCAGTTGAAGGGTCTATTACTTTAGAAATCATTGCGGACAGTAACAATGAAATTACAGCCACTGGACCAATAGCAATCTCTCTTGAACTTCCCATTAGAGCATAAATCAAAGGTGGCACAACACTTGTATCTGAATTAATTAATTGTACAAAAAAAATTAATTAATAATAATCAAGAAATTTCATTTAATTGTTAAGTAGCTGATTTTGTAATTACTTACATAGGCCATATTGAGGATCGAGTTTAGCCAAACTAGCATAACCAATACTCTGCAATGATTTCAATTTCAATAAAATACTTGGACCATAAACATATTTATATAAAAAGAATAAGTTAATAGGAAATTATTCCTTTTAATCCTTCCTATTTTTACATTCATAGAAGATATTTTTGGACGAAATTACCCTTACTTATGCAATCCCCATCATAAATATCACAGGGGTAGAATGCCCTTATGTTAGGCATATCAGAATATAAAGTAAAGGAGTATGTTATCATAAAGTTAAATTTGTTATTTTTTGCATCAAAATTAAGTTGCAGCTACGATTTTCAGTGTGATTACAACACCTAGTCGAGACAGAAGTTGTAATTAAATTGTCCAATAGATATTTCGCAATCATATGCATAGGGCTGAGCATTTGGACTTAATCGGATCGAACTGAACCGAACCTAATATTCGGTATCTAACAGGTGCGGTTGTTTTCAGACCCCGGACCGTTTTCCAAACTGCAGATTTCGGTTTAGTTCAGTAAAAAACCGAACGGTCCGGTTCGGTCCAAAAAACCCAATCATTTAAAAAAAAATTAAATCCGATTCTTTGCTTTATTGTTTTCGAAAATTTAAAACTAAATTTCATTCCCTCTTGTTGTGGAAACTTTTCCCAAAATATTTTAGAAAATCTCCACCTATTTTTATCTTGATTTTTAAAATGGTTTCGAAAACTATGTAGCCTTATTTTTTAATTAAATTTATATTTAAAATAAAAGGCCAGATTTTTGGGAATATATTTCCCATAGCTGTATTCGACGCTCAATATTTTAGATAGAGGAAGATTCTACTGCCACATATTTTATGCATAGAAAGATTCTCTAGATATTTTAAATCTTTCCTTGCTTTATTTTCAGTAATAAAAAAAATAAGTTCGAAAACATTAAGTTTATTAAGAAAATATTTTTCCTTGCATGAAGTTTAATAATTTTTTTTTTAAAATTCGATCCTATTGGGTTCTGTTTGGTAAACTAACTGGTATTACCGAGAACTGACCGCTCCCAAGGGCCGGTTCTGGGACAGGAACCGTTTACTGAACTGAAATTTCAGTTCCGATTAAATTCGGTTAGTTTACCGAACCGTGCTCAACCCTACACATAAAAGAACCTTAAAAAGAATTAATTAACATTTAATTATTGGGTTAATTAATTAATTAACCTGAGGAATGCAGAGACTGGCAAGAGTTAAGCCAGCAATGAAATCATTCTTAAACTTTGTAGCTTTGTAATTTCTTCCCCATTTAAGGATTGGAAACAAGCCTTGCAAGAAGAAAAAACAACGGTTATGCGGCCGAAGTACTTTCTTCGATTTTGGCGGAGGCAGAACAGAGTCTCTTATGGAGGTGAAAAGCTCCTGCAATGGAGGTGGGGGGTCAGGAGAGTTGAGCAGCCACTTGGCTCTCTCCGACCGACCAGTGGTGTCGACATCTGCCGGGCGCTGCAACTCCATGACGAAGTTGTCGGCAGCAGACAAGGTGGACGACATAGATTCGTAATAACTTGAAGTGTTTGGGTGAACTCTGTGGATGAGCTACGAGATTCTGCATTCTCTGCGCTTCTGTTTATATACAAGTACCAAAATTAATTAATTAATTAATTAAGCATTTGTTTTGCATATAACTATTTTGTATAGTTAATCCTAATTTAGTTCTCGTTGACCAGTTATTTAGGGGGAAAATGCATGACACTCCCTTGTGTTATGCTAAACCTGCAAGAAACTACCCTGTGAAATTTTTATTGCGCCAAACTTCCTTGTGTTTTCAAAAACCCTGCAAAAAACACCCAATTTGTAAAAAATAGGTCGTTTTGGATCGACATATTTCAAGAAATAATTTTAAAAATATACCACGTGAAGTTGTAGGGATCAACTAAGTTGTAGGGATCAACTTGAAGTATTTTAAAAATGGTTTCTTGAAATATATCGATCCAAAATGACCTATTTTTTACAAATTGGGTGTTTTTTGCAGGGTTTTTGAAAACACAAGGAAGTTTGGCGCAATAAAAATTTCACAGGGTAGTTTCTTGCAGGTTTAGCAAAACACAGGGGAGTATTTTGCATTTATCCCGTTATTTAGAACCCGTCTTTGTTATGGTAATGGATTAATCACAACTAAACAAACACTATAATTTTCCTATATAAAATCATTTTCAAGTTTATATTAGTCATAGAAATAAGATTATTGAATCGGATTCCGATTCCAATTCCAATGAGATTCATTTATAGCGAATATTAAACCAGACAAGGCCAAAGGGTTGAGCTGAAAATGTCAATTGACAATTGGGTATCACTGCCACCGAGGCACCGAATGTATGAGCAGTTGTTGGTGGTGTCTAACAATCTGGACATTTGAATTATTCTAATGAAATTATTTTTCAAAATTGCCATTTTTACAAATAATGAACCCAACGCGAAATGAATAAATAACATTACCACATAATATAAAGAAATGAAAAGAGGAAGAAATTTTGATTAAATGGGAGAGAAAAAATGTGTAGAATTGGTCATATGTATGCATTGACATTTTCTTCTTCAGAAAGTTAGTTCTATTTTTTTTTTTATGGAGAAAATAAAAAATACTTTCATGCATTTGTTATGCTAAACCTACACAATAATAACCTCATTCATTATCCAACCTTATTAATTTCACTTGATTTGTACGATGAGTTAAAATTTCTTGTGAATTTGATACTCCCTTCGTTTTTTTTATTTGTCATTTTGGAGAATTGCACATGAATTAAGAAATATAATAAATAGCCAATTTTTTTAAGCAAAAATTTCAAAAATACCCTTTTAATCAAATAATTACTGTATTAATTAGCATTAATTACAAGCATTAACAAAAATGGTAAAATTGGTAGAAAAAAATTAATTTTGCATTGAACTCCTAAAAAAAAAATAAAAGTCAACAATTTTTTTTTGCCAACGCGACTAATAAACAAAACGGATGAAGTTGTATTTTTCTCTTAAAGTTTCAATAGGAAGTGACATCATCATTAGCTAATTGAGATTCTGTTTTTAGACGGTAATTAAATATATTATCAAGTCGATATATCATTACATCATAAACTATTTCCGAATTTATTTCAGTTACTATCAAAATACAAAGATAAATTATCTATCAATACAATTAAGCTAGAGAAAAAATTATATTAATGAAAGTACCTCACTTTTGTGGAAGGAAGAATGTTATTTAAATCTAAAACTGGCTATTTTACGACTTATTGCTTATAGCAAATCATATCAATTGAATGCCTGGGACAGCTAAATCAATAGTGGCATAATAGTTTCCAGAATTGATGCTATATTATTATATATACAAACTAATCTATTCGATACTCGACTCGAACTCGTTCAATAAAAAATTCGGTTTGTCATACAAATTAAATATGCTTGAACATCATTTTTCGTTTGATAACTTTTAAACTTCGGCTCGAGCTCAGTTCGATAAGCAAAAAGTTGATAAAATACATGTAAAAGCTATACTCGATACTCGGCTCAAGCTCATTCGCTAAACATCGTTTGAGCTCGGTTCGTTTAACAATCAAACAATGCTCAAACACAATATTTCAAACTCGATAAAATTCAAATCAAGCTTGAACATTGTATCGTTCGACATTACTCGGCTCGATTAATTACACCCCTTAACTATATATTTGTAATGTCCATTGGATGGTGTTTTTAGTTGGAGGCTGGAGCACAAGAATAGTCGAATGTTTAGTTAAAAAACATGGCGACTGGCCGGTATTCTAACGAAACAAGTTGATACTTTTTTTTTTTTTTACTTAACAATTTATAGTACTATTAAATTATACAACGAAATCCTATGAAATGATTGAGTTCTACATTAAGTATCATTTACAATTTTTAGTTGTTGACCATGTTGCGGTCGAACATATACTCCCGTAATCAAAAGAAAGCCACATGAACATTGAATAACATTAATATGTTTCTGAGTTTGTTTTTTCTTCTTATTGGTCGAGATGGTTATTATTTGACATTTGAAAAATTATAAATTCTACCTTTTGGATTTTGAAAGATATAAAGTTAAATCCGCACATTATCGTCCTACAATTTTTTTTATATGTGGCACTTTAATTACCTCTTGTGTTATGATAATATCTAATTTACCCCCCTATGTTATGATTAATGTAGCAATTTACCCTCCTATATATTACAAAAATATTTTTCATGCCCACTCTCAATTTCGGAAAGTGAGTTTAAATTGCTTCTGTAATTTTTTCAAAGGAGGTAAAGTGCTATTTTTAAATCACGTACAGGAGGGTAAATTGAACATTATTTATTTCATAGGGGGTCAATTTACATTATCCCTAGTAGGATGTGATTTTGAATACCAATTTTCTTTTATATAATTATGATTTTAATACCATGTGCACCCTCAAGTGAGATGGATAACAGATTAATTGCTTATATTTGATTAACTTTTCTATCAAGGTTAATATTGAGTAATTGACCCACATATGTACTAGACATTTAGAAGTTAGAACTTTGCTTAGAAATCTAATTTTTCTCTCTTTTACGAGAGAATCCAAACAATGGCCACTGAATCTTGAAGGACAGTACTTATAATATTTCATGTAGAAATCTTGAACCGTCTGGCGCTGACGAAAAAAGAGAGGTAACTAAACATACGTTGACTTCTTTTTATCTCCCTTCACTAACATTTTACGATTTCTGTTTTTTAGAAGGATATTTTAGTCTAACTTAATTTCTATTTTGATACCATAATTTACTCTACTTTAAGATTATGGTACCATAAATTTTTCATCCAACACATTTCATACCATTACTTAACAATCAATAACACATTTGGTACGTCCGTCCAATAATTGACGGAAGTCCCAATTTTGGACGGAAAATAGATGAAAAATTTGCAAAATTGATCCTATAATTAAAGCTCACTGGCAAAGTTCGCCCCAAATGTTTTCAGACGAACAAATTTGAAGCATTTCAGTCCTAATTGCAAAAAAATAGTTAAATTATTAATCATTATTTAATAAATCTTATATATTATTATTAAATTTTTAAATTAATTAGATTATATATATAATATATATAAATTAAATAATATTTTATAAAATCCAGATTTTTTTTGTTAAAAATTATATAAATTTAATTTTTTAAAAATTTATAAAATAAAATAAAAAAAACCATCTTCCTCACGAATGGCCGCGGGTCTCCGGTGACTTTTTATTGAAATTGATTGAGGACTTTTGATACTCGTATCGTGGCGCGTTCGTACGTATAATAATCTCTTCAACCCGTTGAGTAATCAGTTCGAATTTCGAGTTGCAATTCCCGAATCACGTAGGGTTAGCTTTTTGAATTTTCAAACCTTAATTTCCCCCTCGATTCTCAACTAAACTTCGTGATTCTTGTTGCTATGGCTTCCCCTCACCGTGGGCAACATTTCCCATGGGTTAATTGCGGCCGCCGTGTACGGTGTAGCTCCGTACAAGGGGCGGCACGATTCGGGGATAAACCCTAAATTTTTAGTTTTTCGTTGCTGCTACGCGGATTTGTTGCTTGCTTTCATCTCTTGTTTGGTTGTTGATTTCCTTTGCTGCTGATTTATGTAATTTTAAAAGGATTTTTTTCTAGATTTTATATAAAATATTATATAATTTATATATATTATATGTAAAATTTAATAAGTTTAATATTTTTTTTAATTTCAAAACTCTAATAAGTTTAATATATATTTATTTTTTCAGTTTTTATATAGAAGAACATTTAATTTTCTTTTACTGTATATAAAATCTAAATATAAAGTCTAACTAGCTTAAAAGATTTAATAATAATAAATTTATTAAAGAGTATTAATAATATTATTATTTTCGTATTTGGGACTGAAATGCTTCAAACTTGTAAATTGTGGGATAAATTTTCCGGCCTAAAAATATGTTGGGCAAGCTTTGCCATCAAGCTTTAATTATGGGACCAATTTTTGCAAATTTTCCATCCATTTTCGGTCCAAAATTGGGAATTCCGTCAATTATTGGACGGAAGTACCAAATGTGTAATTGACCATTAAGTAATGGTATGAAATGTATCGGATGAAAAACTTATGGTACCATACCCTTAAAGTATAATAACTTATGGTACCAAAAGTGAATTTCTCTCCATATTTTAGCCCCATTTTACGAAAAACATAAAGTCGTCGTTTTATGGGGCTATTCTTTTTCACTATACCAAAATCACCCATGTATAACATTTTACGATTTTCTTGTAGAAAAGCCGATTCTCATTCATTTATTATTTTAACTTTTGACAAAGATGTTTTTTCAGTTAATTTTTAGTATATTAGTAACATAGTGGATAAAGAATATGATTTGATCTATTTTTTTAGATTTTTTATTTAGGATATCAGCCGCTACCAGTTGCTCACAAATCAATTGGTGTTAAAAAATATGCATATCATAATTTTATAGTGCATTCACACACAAGCGTCCACGGGTCGACTGTGACTTGACCCTGACCTCGCCATGGGACAATTATATTGCTGCCAAAACCCTCCCCTGGGAATCGAACCCATGACCTTGACTCTGATACCACTTATAGGACCTCAGACGCTACCATTTGCCCAAAAATCAATTGTTGTTAGGAAATACGCATACCCTAGTCTTATAGTGCATTCATATATAAGCGCCCACGGGTCGTCTGTGATTTGATCCTGACCTCCACCACATGACACATGACACATGACAATTGCTGCCAAAACCCTGGCCACCATCTTAGAATATAAACAAATATCATTAAAGAAATTTTAGGATATAATGTTAAAATGTGACACATGTCGTTGAAACTACTAAGTCACAACATCCCCCACCATTTTTCCAAATGATTATGACACAGAAATATTTTTTCCTCTAGCCAAACTCAAATGGTGGGAAATGCAAGTCCTCAGATTCATTGAACCTAGACGTTTACTAATGTATGTATTGAACAGCATTTGAGTGCCATAATTTCTATCCATCATTTTTATACATATAAATTGAGGGAAAAGGTAAGGTGGTTAGTAATTAACTTCGTGTCTCTTCGAAATATAAATAATAAAGAATAACAATAGTATGATGTCTTTTGCCTTTTGAAGCTGGGTTCGATATTTATCTTTTTTTTTTTCCTAAAAGAAAGTCGAAATAATTTTATTGGTGTAAAGTGGGGGTGTGGGGAAGTTCGCTTATGTTCTAGGTAGCCACTATGAACGGTGTTGGAAGAATGAGGTAGAGATATGCACTTTTGTGAGTTCGATTTTATTCTTTTAAGTTTGAAAAGATTTCAAACTATTCTTTCAACTCGTAATAGTTTAATTGATATGATATGAAGGGTAATTCTTTTCCTAACAATTTTAAATTTTAAAACTTGTTTATAGTTTATTTTTGTTATTTTTATTGGCAAAGAAATGCCCGTGTTAGTTTTTTATTAGCGAAAAAATTCATGTATAAATATTTAATTTGTTTACTGTACTCATTTGAAAATTTAGAGTTGACAACATAGGTTTATTGATATTCTTAAGAGAACAGGGGGATTATTGTTAAATTTTTAAGTTAATAAGACAGTTATAGCCAAGTTTTTGAGTGAACTATAGCGTTTTCACATTTTACTCTAAATGAAAAAAATCTATAGGTATAATTGTCAATCTATAAATTATGAAGAATAGTTGCATTTACAATGAACGAAACACATTATGGTCTAGAAGGAAGGTAAATGTCTTTCACTTGTTAACATGTGGGTTTTTTTGACTAATAATAAATAATATAGTGGTTTACATGCCAATTAAAAAAAGTACAGGGGTGCTTTTGCATTTTACTTTAGTTTTATGACAGAATGATAAATCAGAGAGAAAATCAATTTTGAAATTCACGTTTAACATTTTACTCACACCTCTGATTTTTCTTTTTTTTTTTTTCAGTTTAATTTGCCTATTTTTTTATATTCTCTTAGTCTGAAATTTTATGCTATATTTATTGGAACTGAACATCTTTAAAATTGAACTCTCATATGAAAATACGATATAATACAATTAATTTCAACCTGAAATAAACAATTTCACCTTTATATAGGGAGGAAAAAAATGGGACGAAGAGTATTTAGGGCGGCCTAATATATAGTTTCGCCTAAGCATTTCAATTGTTCTCAAAGAAACAAGTTTTTAATTTTATAAAGAAATTTATATTATAAGTTTATCTATCAATTTTTAAAAGTTATTTTATCCTAAACAAATATCTCATCTCTAAAAAAAACCTAATCTAATTTGTTTTGACATAAATAACTTATCTCTTACACTTTTTATCTTCTTGTCATAATCTTTAAAACAATTGTACTACATTAAAAAACCTACTCTTCATTTTCTCTCTATAAATTCAATCAAACAATTTTCTTCAAACATACAATAAAAGAATATCTCAAAAAATCCTTTAAATTTCTAAAAGTATTCTCTGAAAATCGAACAAACATGCCTAATATCTCTACTTACTTTTTACAGTGACGAGTATGAAGCCAGATTTTATTTTAACTTTTGGATGGGCCGGATATTATTTGAATCCCGCTAGGTTGGCCCGAACCAACAAAAAGGCCTATATTAAGTAAATAGTCCAAATTAATCATGCAATAAAATGATAGATCATATAACAAAACTATAATAATTGTTTTAGAAAGATAATAAATTAACAAATGTGATATTTTATTCAAATAATAAAACACAAAAATTTACTAGGGCTTTATAACAAGAATAATTGATAACTAATTAATGTTTGAAAAAAAAATTAAACTTATTTCCAACTATTTTGTTTAACAAATTAAAGAATAGCTAACAACTAAAAAAGGAATGAAATATTTGGAAGGGAAAAAAATTTTGGAGAACTACTCATGTTTTGCTCTCATTCTACATCCCCAAGTAGTTCCCTCTTTTTGCTCTTTTCTCCACTCGGATCTTCTCTTCAATTCCAAAAGCTGACTTTCCCACTTATTATTCCTCGATTCAGAACCGTCCAATTTCTCAGAACATTCTTGATCCAACAAATTTCTATAAGCTTTTTGTAACTCGATGAACATTTGACTCGATTCTTCCCTCTTTAATGGATCACAAACATCGGGATGATAACGAAGAGCCATTTTACGATACATTTTCTTTATTTGATCTAAACTACTTTTGTTATTGGAACCAAGAAGAGATAGCTCCTTTTGAAATTCATTGGTAGCTTTATAATAAGAGACGACTCTAAATTTCTGGGGCTTACATTCTTTACGAGAAAATGGTATAAAACTTGCAGCATTATGTACTAAAAGGCTCTCCATTGCATGCATTCTAGTTAATAATATCGCGATTTTATTTTTGATGACGTTTATAATGTATATATAAATATATGTATATTTTTGTGTTCATGTATCAATCTTGATGATAACATTAACATATATATACAAGGGTATGGTTGTGTATGAAAAGAACCATAAACGCGGTTTTGAATTGTTAATTAGATGATTGATTGTATTTGCTGGTCATTAATTAGTAATTTAGTTTAATTACACGGTTTGATGATGAGTAGTTTAGGCATTTTGGCTTTGTTTTATCCACCTTGAATTAGTCTTATGTTTTTATGGCGGTGAGTACTAAATTCCGGATTTTGGAATTTTTGAATGATAATGACAATGTGGTGGTGACATCTATTAAAATTTGATTTAATTATAGTTTTTGAGTTTGAACTTGTGTTTGAGGGGAAAATGCAAGATACTCCTATGTGCTATGTTAAACCTGCAAGAAACTATCATGTGAAATTTTTATTGCGCCAAACTTTTTTGTGCTTTAAAAATCCTGCAAAAAACACCCAATTTGTAAAAAATAGGTCATTTTGGATTGACATATTTCATGAAACTATTTTTAAAATACTTCAAGTTGGTCCCTACAACTTCACGTAAAATATTTTCAAAATTATTTGTTGAAATATGTCTATCCAAAACGATCTATTTTTTTTCCAAATTGGGTGTATTTTGCAGGATTTTTGAAAGCACAAGGAAGTTTGACGCAATAAAAATTTCATTGGATAGTTTCTTGCAGGTTTAACATAACATAAGGGAGTATTTTGCATTTACCCTTGTGTTTGAGCTTAATTTGAGTTTTGCATAGACAAATTTTTATTTTTATTTCGACGACAAGATAACCTATTTGTTTTCAGAGGACATATTTGTCATTTCTAATAGAAAAATCTTTGCAGAAAAAGAATAACAACCTTAGATTTTCACAACTTAGAAAAATATGATATACATTTTCATGGGTAAAAAACATAAAGGGCATGTTTGTTTGGCGTTTTCGTGTTTGGGAAATACCAAACAAACATGTTTTTTATTTTCCGAAATAAATTTTTCATCCATTAATTTTCTCAAACTACTCTCTCAAAAGTCAAACAAACAATAATTTTCTTATCTCTAAACAAAACATATACAAACTCTACTTTGATTTGACATAAAGTAACCTATCTCTTATATAATTTATCTCACATAACAAATATGATTTGACATAAAGTCTTACACATCTTACACCTACAACTCAACTCTTCCAAAAAAACCTACACCTACTTTATTTCTCAAACCACTCTCTCAAAACCCAAACAAACAACATTACTCAAATCGAGATTATTTCACAAACCTCCACTACTCTCCCAAACTACTTTCCCAAACGCCAAACAAACAGGCCCAAAACTTTCTCTGTGTTTTGATAATCCTGCATTGAATCTCCTAGATCCATTTTTTTTCATAAAATGTTACATACTCTCCCTTACACCGTAAATTAGATAACACTATTAATAATATTTTGAAATTTCTCTTTTATCCTCGCATGTAAAAGATATTCCGTGCAACATTTTGTAAAACACAAGTGAATTTTATGCAATAAATTAATAATGAGTGTTCTGACACAAGTCGGGTTTTGGAAAATTCATACACAAAGTAATTTTATGCAATAAAATTAATACCGGAAACTGGGGTTTTATGCTTTTACCCATGAATTATTAAATTCTACCAAATCCAGCTCATAATCAGATCATACCATACAACATTTGATCAAATTACATATATATCTGAAGATTCGTAACTGAATTAGGATCCAATGTATTCATTCATTTTCTAAATTATACAAATTCATCAGAGCATGGATTTTGAAAAGGCTGGCACTAAATTTCCTATGCACAACAAATGTAACCAATTTCAGTCCGAATGAGCTCCCCGCATATTACGAATATGTTATATATTTATCCCTAAAACAAATACTTATAAGAAAAGGGACAACTCAAATAGCCAAAACAAAGACCAAAGAAAAACAAAAATAGAATCGAAAAAGCCCCAGTAATTTCCATGAAAAGTCAGTCATCTCGGACCCGATAATTCAACGGCATGTAAGTTTTCAGTCGAATCAACAATCCAATCGGAACTCGGGTGCGGAGCTAATTCCACCTCTTGCCTTAGAACTTCCACCTTTTGCCATTCATCCCATTTCTCAGCCAACCCATCGCCTTCGAGCATTCTCACGACTTCCGACATTTTGGGCCGGTCCATAGGTGAACTCTGTGTGCATAGCAGAGCAACTTGGATTAGCTGCTCCACTTCCGATTCCACGTAATTGTTCTGTAGATCAGGATCCACCAACATTTCCAGCTTCTTTTCTTTAAGTAGTCCTTTAACCTATACATCGTATAATTAGAAAAGAGAGAGTCGAGGAGAGTGAGGATCTAAATGCAAAAATACCCCACGTGCCTTGCCTATTTGGCAAAAATCCCCGTGTTCTTTTGTATTAGCTAAAAACTCCATTTGAAATTCCTTCATAAGTCAATAGGGAGGTTATTGTCATTTTTCTTAAGTGAACAGGGGGATTACTGCCAATTTTCAAAATTAATAGGGGGAACTATTGATTGATTATTTAGGCAAGAGGGTTGATTTTGCATTTTTTTGTTGGGGGTAAAATTGTCTTTTTCTCCTGCTAAATATGTATTCTGGCATGGGAGGAGGTTATTTGCCGATATAAAAATAACACCGGGTTTTTGCTAATAATAATAACACAAGGTTTTTTGCTAATTAGGTAAAGCATAGGGGGTATTTTTGCATTTCACTCGGAGAGAGAGAGAGAGATAATATACCCAATCGAGCAACATGACATCATCGTCATTCGCAAGACGTGCTAGATCGAAGGCTCTCTGACCAGTTATAAGCTCAAGAAGCATAATCCCGTATCCAAAAACGTCAGTTTTCTCAGAAGATTTTCCAGTGGAGAGATACTCGGGAGCTATGTGTCCTATAGTGCCACGTACAGCAGTAGTGACGTGAGTATCTTTATAATCCATGAGTTTAGCTAAGCCAAAATCTCCTACGACTGCTTCAAACTCTTCATCTAGCAGTATATTTGCAGCTTTCACATCACGATGAATGATTTTCGGGTCACAGTGATCGTGCAAATACGATAATCCTCTAGCTGATCCAAGTGCAATTCGCTTCCTTGTTGGCCAATCAAGTGGTGCTTCATTTGGAGGTCGTTCTGCAATTATAAAATAATTCTTTTAGTACATGATTAAACTCCCAAGAATTAAACATAACTTAAATGGATTGAAACAATGAAATTCGAAAATAGTGGCATTTCAAATTGCTTATTTCAGAACTTTCTATCATTCATATTTCAGACCAACACATTTGCTCCTAAATTTAACTTATATAATCCTTTAACTTTTGGACTCAAACTTTCTTTTTTTTTTTCACATATTTGGTCTTTGGATTTAAACATTCATTTAAGCTACAAATTCACCGGAATTAGACCTATCACACACTAAAAGACATAGGACCAAATGGGTGGGATCTAAAAGATAAAAGACCAAAAGTGTTGGGCCTAAAAATAAAACAAATTAATTATGGAAAAATTAAGACCGCATTAAAGCATTATTCCGTCTCGACCAGATAGTTGGATGACAAAAATGCAATTTTGCCTAATCCAAAATATTCATCCCACTCTTAAACCTTTAACAAGCTTTCATTGGACTAAAACAATAAAAGTCGGAAAAAGTAGCCTTTTTTGAAAAAATTACCTCTTAAACAGGATGCAACACTTCCATTGGCCATATACGGATAAACGAGCAACCGTTCAGTTGGGGTCATACAAAAGCCCCGCAATCTAAGAAGATTACGGTGCACCGCCATACTAATCATCTCAACCTCCGTTTGAAATTGAAGCTCTCCGCCAGGTGTCCGCTCCTCTTTAAGCCTTTTCACGGCAACGAGAGTACCATCAGCCAGTCGCCCTTTATACACTTTCCCAAAGCCACCTCTCCCCAAAATGTTCTTGTTGCTGAAAGTATCGGTCGCAACTTGCAACTCCCGGAGAGAGAATCTTTTAAGCTGTCCCAAATGGACTTCAGGGTCCTCCTCAGCTGCAAATGTTAATTACACGATAAATATATTAAGGAGCAACAAAAGATTATTATATTTAACATGATTGCAGAATCAAACTACTGACCGGGTACATCGAAGAAATATTCATGTGGTTTTCTACGACGCCACCAGGCAAATGCAATGGCAGGGGCAGCAAATAGCAAAGCAGCACCTGCAGCAACCCCACCAGCTATAGCTCCAGTTGCACTATTTCCTCCTGTCATTTATTTAGTAAAATTAACAAAAAATGTTAATCAATTTACTTGTGTAGTTCTAGACTAGCTTATATGAGCTATTATATCAAACCTGGCGAAGAGATTGGGGGTGGTGGGACAAATGGAGGGGGTGGAGAAAATGGAGGAGATCCAGGGCATGGACGTCCAGTGACGGGGCCACACAAATCCAAATTATTTGCAAAACTGTGAACGAGAAAAATCACCTTGTTTGTTATATGCTAATTAATTTCAGTTGAATTAGTATCAAAATGACATATCATGAAAATACCTTATAGGTGTGAATAAAGAAAAAGAACCATTATCCGGAACTGCACCTGAAAGACGATTGTTTGATAAATCCCTGTATAAGAATGTAACAAGAAACGATCACTATGCCTTGACCAGACAGAAAATGTGATGACGAGGAATGTAGAGACAAATTTGGGCACTCACAGAACTTGTAGAGACGAGATATTGGTCAATGACATAGGAATGGGGCCCGTCAAGCTATTGTTATTTAGCCGACTATCCTTACAAAGACATGCAACAGTAAACAATTATTTTCCTGATTTTTTAATATATTCAATAAATACAGAAATGTGAATTACGGGAAAATGCAGGGAGAAGCCAATGAAAGCAAAAAGATATTCATGTAAGTATTTGTTACACACAGGAATCGCAATTTTGAGAGCTTGCCAAGCGTGTCTGGAATGGGACCACTGAAAATGTTCAAGTACAGATCCAAGCTCACCAAATTGGTCAGATTTCCAAGGTCACTCGGTATTGGTCCACTTATGTTGTTACTGTATAATTCCCTGTCATAACAAACATTCAAAAGTGGAGGTGAATAGCCCGTCAAGTATATGTAAACGTATAGGTGTATACGTATAATACTTATCTTAATAACATAAAACCAATCAACACAAAAATGGAACTTCCAAACTCCATTTCCACCATATATATAAATACAACTATATGAACAGGAAAAGGTTGAATTTGGAAAAAAAGGAACTGTTAAATAATTTAACAACATACAGGTACTGCAAATTCTTCAACTGACCAAGCTGTGAAACCAATTGACCTGATAAAGCAGCATTTCCGAGATCTCTGAAAAAAGAAAATTGATTCAAAGATATAGATTTAATTCCAGTTTAATAATCTGTTCACAGTAAATGAGAATAAGAAAGTGACACGGAACAACAGAAAATCGATAGTTACAGAAGAAACTTACACTCTTATTACACTGTTATCATTGTTGCAAGTGACATGGAACCATGTGCAAGGGTTGACAAGGGTCGGGTCCCAACTCTGTAGCACGTTGTTAGGATCTTCTAAGTTTGTTCTAAGGCTATGTAAAGCATCACCTATACAAATGTAAAAAATTGGAAACTTTTATAGAGTTTGATTTGAGTCCAATTATATTGAATAAGCTAAGTACCAATTAAGTATGCATACTTAACAGTAAGATCTTGTAATTATATTTCATAAAAGTACATTAAAACAGAAGAATTTCCATTTCCAAATTCAAAAAGTCAATTCTCTAATACACATTGAACCACATTGCAATAATAGGGCTTAATGGACTTTTTCTGAAACAGTTTTCCAGTACTTAAACTAGCAAAATGACAATTGAAGATTAACAACTTCAATAAGATCAAAAACTTAAACTTGGTGCTAGAATTTTGTCCAATTGTGTGCCTAACATACTAAAAGCAAAGGAAGAATATAAAGAGCATTTTGATGATTTAACATGGGGACCAATAATCCATATTGACATTTACATTACCATTTTCAGACATTCTTATATAACACACATTAAACAACCTTGCAATATATATCTCAAAACTATACCAATCCAAGAAAGCATTTTTCCATCTTACAGAACACAGAGGCATATTCCTACTGAAAATTCAAAGCTTCATACACTAGAATTTAAGACGCTGCAATTTTTTTTAGGGGAGGGTTTGAAATTAAAAAGCCCTAAAGAAATTTAAAATAAAAATAGAAACTTGAAACCATTATTAAGCAGATAATTACATCAATGGCTACAAACCTTCCATATTAGCATAAATACAGCTGAGAGGAAGCACCGCCAAGATCAGCCATACTACCAATAAACCCATGGCCTCTCTTTCAATCAACTTCTTCATCCCCAAATATACATATAAAAACTAAATGTACTTACAAAACAGTTGTATAAATTCACTAGCTCATGAGAAAATACCTCAGATCCAAATAAAGCTAGAGGCTTCATTTACAGAAGAAGAAGAAAAAAAACCCAGAAAAAACCCACATAATAGAACTTTAAGAAACCGATCCCATCACAAAATTGAAAGGTGGGTTTTGCTAATTTCTTGAATGTGCATACGAATCTCAACTTTGGGACATTATCTTACTAGTTTTTGATAATTTTCTTGGGCATTTTTAATGGGTCTCTGCAAACTTTTTTGTTTACCTCTGCACTGTACTTTGCTTTTTATTTTTTTTCCTTACTCTCTCTCCAATACAAATTTCTCTCTCTATCTCTTTCTCTCTGTGAATGTGCACCCAGTGACAAGTGTGGAGGTGAGAGAGAGTGTGAATGAGTGTGTGTGTGTGTGGGATAATTATCATTTTTCTTTTTGGGCGTGTGTGTGTTATTGTGTGTGTGCTGTGTGCAGTGTTTTCGAGAGCTGCCCGAACGGTGGGGGGCTGCCCGTTTCCATAGCCTCAAACTGCTTCGCGCTCACAACTGACTGTCAGTCTATTCTTTTCCCTTTTAATTTATTACGGTATCATTTATTTTAATGTTAATATTAGTACTTCTTCATTCTTATCTTTTTTATTCTTGGGTACAACTGACCAGTCAACTTGACTAAATTTATAATGTTTATAATAAATAATTTAATTAATATATTTTATTAATAAGTTGATAATATCAGATGATATTATATATATTAATATTTAAAAAATTTAATACACCACAAATGTGAATAATTTAACATGATAAGTCACTTAAAATATTGAAAAGTTTGACCAAATACTGTAGCTAATGGAGTAAAAATAATGGGACGGAGGGAGTATTATTTTTTTTGCAATTCAAATCAATTTTTTTTTTGGGTATGTAAATGTAACATATTGGGTTCAAGTCAGTTAGTCTAAAAAATGGGGCTCATGTCAGTTAATCTACTTGTCTATCATTTTCGATTTCGTTAATGTTTCATTTTAGACATATTTCGAATTTCGTTACTGTTTCTTTTCAGACATGAGTCAATTCCGTTATTATTTTAGTATTTCAGGCACGTGATCGTTACTATTAATTTCCTTTTAGACATGAGTCAAATTCTGATATTATTTTATTCAAGACACGTGTTAGGGTTTCTTTCCTGTTTCCTTTTAGATATGTGTCGAATTTCGTTACTGTTTCTTTTTAGACATGGGTCGAATTCAGTTCTTGTTTCATTTAAGACACGTGTTACAGTTTCATTACTGTTTCATTTTAGATATGTGTCGAACTTCATTACTGTTTCTTTTTAGACATGAATCAAATTCGATATGTTATTATTTTATTTAAGACACGTGTTAGAGTTTCGTTAATGTTTCCTTTTTGATATGTCTCAAATTTCATTACTGTTTCTTTTTAGACATGAGTCAGTTCCGTTATTGTTTTATGGGATTAATGCACTTTTGGTGCCACAGCTATAGCCCACTGGCGTTTTTACCCCGTAACTTTCGGGCTGACACATTTGGTGCCACAACTTCAACATCAGTGGCAATTTTGGTGCCAATTGAGGCCCAATATCAAAATTGGCCCGAAATTCCCCCATATGCGGGCCATGTGACACGAAAAATGGAAATTTCGACCATTCAACGTCTTTTTCATTAAAAATCGTAACTTTTCCTATAAAATTCACCAAGCATTCCCTTAATTAAATTGTTACCCACTTTCTTATTCTTCCCCAAATAAAAACATCCAAGTAGTCTAATTCTTGGTGGGTGGAATTTTTTTTTTCATGAAAAAGGTGTTGAATGGTCAAAATCCTCAATTTTCATGTCACATGGCCCGTACATGGGGGAATTTCGGGCCAATTTCAAAGTTAGGCCTCAGTTGGCACCAAAATTGTCATTGATGTTGAAGTTGTGGCACCAAATGTGCCAGCCCGAAAAGTTACGGGGTAAAAATGCCAGTGGGCTATAGTTGTGGCACCAAAAATTCAATAACCCCTTGTTTTATTTAAGACACTTGTTAGGGTTTTGTTACTGTTACCTTTTACACATAGGGAAATTCTTTCCCAGACCGGGTTTGGCCGAAGCCAAATTAACTACATGGCAAGTGTAATATACTTGCTTTGGGATTTGATGTAATTCCCAGGAGAATGAACAATTACAAAGCAAGTGCAATATATTTATTTGATGGTTAGATAGGTTTGGCCAAGCCAGACTTTGACAAGAATTTTCCTTACACATATATCAAATTTCGTTGTTTCTTTTTAGACATGAGTCAAATTCGATCCGTTATTGTTTCCTTTTAGACATGTGTCAAATTTCGTTACTACTTCATTTTAGACATGAGTCCAATTCCATTATTGTTTTATTTAAGAAACGTGTTAAGGCTTCGTTATTGTTTCCTTTTAGACATGTGTCGAATTTCGCTACTGTTCTTTTTAGACATGAGTCAAATTCCATTATTGTTTTATTTAAGACACTTGATCGATACTGTTTCTTTTCAGACATGAGTCAAATTCCATTATTGTTTTATTTAAGACACGTGTTAGGGTTTCATTACTGTTTTCTTTTAAATACGTGTCGAATTTCGTTACTGTTTCTTTTTAGACATGGGTCAAATTCCGTTATTGTTTTATTTAAGACACGTGTTAGGGTTTCATTACTTTTTCCTTTTAGATATGTGTCAAATTTCGTTACTGTTTCTTCTTAGACATAAGTCAAATCCAGTTATTGATTTATGACAGACACGTGTTAGGGTTTCTACTGTTTTCTTTTAGACATGTGTCGAATTTTGTTACTGTTTCTTTTTAGACATGAGTCAAATACAATCCGTTATTGTTTTATATAAGACATGTGTTAGGGTTTCATTATTGTTTCCTTTTAGACACACGTGTCGAATTTCATTACTGTTTCCTTTTAGACATGAGTCAAATTCTGTTATTGTTTTATTTAAGACACTTGTCAGGGTTTCATTACGGTTTTCCTTTTAGATGTGTGTAGAATTTCGTTACTGTTTCTTTTTAGACATTAGTCAAATTTGATCTATTATAATTTTATTTAAGACACGTGTTAGAGTTTCGTTATTGTTTCATTTTTTATATGTGTCGAATTTTGTTACTGTTTCTTTTTAGATATGAGTCAACTCCGTTATTTTTTTATTTAAGACACGTGATCGTTAATGTTTCCTTTTAGAAATGTGTTGAATTTCGTTACTGTTTCTTTTTAGACATTAGTCAAATTCTATCCGTTATTGTTTGATTTAAGACACGTGTTAAGGTTTCGTTATTGTTTACTTTTAGAAATGGGTCAAATTCCGTTACTGTTTCTTTTTAGACATGATCAAATTCCATTATTGTTTTTGTTGGTCCCAAGTGGTCATATGAGGTCTAGAGGGGGGGGGGGGGGGGGAATAGACCTCTAAAAATTTATCTTTCAAAATCTCTAACTTTTTCTGTCAGCAGACTAAGCTGATCAGGAATCGTAAGTTGACTAAGCTGATCTCGCACAAAGCTTTGAACAGCAGAGTTGACCACTCTTCTGATTTTACTTAGCTGATTTTATCAAAATCAGAGTTTTAAATTAACTAACTTGCAGCGGATTTTTCTAGTGTTTTTCACAAGTAGTTTTCGTAACTTATAAAAAGTTTTATCCCCAGTTTTGCAAACTCTTTTTTTTAAAAACTTTTTAACAGTTAACCTTTTCGTGTTAAAGTATGCTCTTTGAAATATGCAGAAAATAATGCAAGTATAACACAAAGGATTTTTACAGTGGTTATATGGATAGAAATCCTTTAGTCCACTCTTCCAAGTCACTTAGATCTTGGGTTATACTATAGTCACACAGATTACAGTATACAATGCTTGCGCCAATCAACAAATGAAAAGGCCACAAGTGCGCAATAGGAAATCACAAAGAAACTCCTACTCTCTGAAGTAATATCACTCACTTAGATGGATATCTACTTCTCACAACACGATTCTAACAAAATCACTCAGATTTATATGTATACTTTGATTTCTCTCTATTCTGCTTCGTCAACAAATGACTCGGCTGATGAGTGTTCTGTTCTTGAGGTTGAGACTTAGAAGAATTTTGCTTCGATAATAATCTCAGTTGTGTTGTATATTCTTCTTCAACTCATGAACTGAACTATTTATACTTGAGATTTGAAAATCTGCCCGTTGAGAGATTGACAGGTGTTCAAATCCTCAAGTACTGGTCCTTTCTGCAGAAACGGCTACCTGCGACTGAGCACTGTACACTCTGTTATACCTTCTGTCAGTCCGCATTAAATGCACCAAGCTGATACGAGGTTTCTTTTCAATCATTTGTCATAAATACCATTCCTCTTCAGCATTTATTACTCCAAGTGCATTTACTGCCGTTGCAATAACTTCTGATCCACTTCCACTCTGCTGATCGAAATCACTCATCTGATGTATACTCGGCTGATCCCAAACTTGAACTAATCTGATTTGAGTCGGCTGAAAGTCCACCAGTCTAATTCCGTTCTTCAGCAACAGATCAGTAGTCTTCTGGACCATATTTGACTCGTCTGAAATAAATTCTTCCTTGGTCAAAGTGACAAATACCCTTTTAAAAATTGTAAATATTAATTCCTCCGTCCCATTTTTCTTTATCCATTGGTACAGTTGATCGGTCAACTTGACTAAATTTACATAAATTATAATAAATAATTTAATTAATATATTTCACTAATAAGTTGATAATATCATATGACACCATATATATTAATATTTAAAAGGTTTGATACACCACAATGTGAATAATTTAACATGAAAATTCGCTTAAAAAATTAAAAAGTTTAACCGGGTATTGTAGCTAATGGAGTAAAAATAATGGGACGAAGGGAGTATAACTTTGAAACATTTACATTTGTTAATGAAACAACTCTACTAATTCGATTCGTCAACAACCTTACATATGCAAAATACCCATAGATTAAAATTTTGTTTCGTTAGTATGTTTTGCCCAGTTAAATATTAGAAAAGTTCCAAAAATTTTGTTTCGTTATTATGTTTTGTCCAGTTAAATATTAGAAAAGTTCCGAAAACTTTTCGAAAGTTTCATGAAACATTTGAGAAAATTCTAAACCAAAGAAACATATTGAGTTATAAATTACTCTATATTTTTCTTTATAAAAAAATGCCTCAAGTTACCAAAGAAGGAACCGAGAAAAATGTATCAACACTAGCGGGTTTTATTATGAAAATATTTTTTTAAATTTCTAAAGAGAACATATGAAAATTTTAATTCGTTCTAATACCATAATTTAATTCTATGGTGGTATTTTAAACCACTTTTAAAAAGTGATTTTCTGTTTTTTCAAAAGAATAGCTGAAAGTGAATATTTTCAATCAGTTTTAGAAATACTTCTGCTCAAAATTATCTTTAAGAAAATTATTTTCCGTAAAAATATTGAAGTTGCTTCGATGCAGCATCTAGCTTATAAAAAAGGCCAATCAATAATCAATTGAAAACACCACATATTAGTACACGATCCTAAAGTTTTACATTAAATTTGCTTAAAATCATAGACTGATAACAGTAGATAAGTCAAATCAAAGAAATACACTTTTCACGTGCAGATACCAAAAAGTTGAAAATATAATTATTAATAATAGAACTATAGTGGGTTAACTGGTTATTCTTAAAATAGGAAAAAATATAGTTATAAAAATTAATTCCCACATACTATTCAACTTTTCATCAATTTATTAAACTTTGTGTAATAATATCTCCATATGCTATGTATATCTGGCCTATAATATTTTATTACTATAAGTAGGAAAAGACACATAAAATATTATGTAAACTTAATTAATGGGCAAAAATATTTTGCTAAACTAATCTCCACGTTGATGGAAAGTGACATGTTAACATTAATGCCGTTACAATCTGATACACAAAAATAAGGCTGTGGAAAGTGACCGGAGAGTCCAAGCACAACCCCGTTCGAGGTCTAGGTGGACCCCCTTTCCAAATATTGAATATTGTCAAAACCTAGTCATTTTGAATATTAATTAGGGCCATATATATGTACTTTGGTCTTAAGAATTATGTGAACTTAACTGTTTGTAATGAAATATTAGAGTTTTAAAGTTTTTAAATTTTATTGTGATTGAATATAAATTTATATTCAGGCAACTATTTAATCTAAGCAAATATTTTGGTTGGATATTTTAAAAATTGTGTGAAACAATCGAAACATAAATGAATTATTTTTACTTTAAAATTTTAAAATCTAAAATAATGCTAATTAAATTATGATTTGAGTTTGAAAATATGTTGTAGTTTGATTATATTTTGGATGTTGTAAATGTATGTTTTACGTGTCTAATTATTTCTACATGAATTAAATTAATACAATTGAACGATAAATATTGTAAGTTGAAACACTAATTTCGTACTTTTGAGTTAGTGAAGCTAATTTAATGTTGTTTGATCCAACGAATTTCGAAATGCGTGAACAAAATGAATCTAAACTAGGCACGACAAACTTGTATTAGTCCACTTCATACCATTTTGATTTTGTGCTGATTTTTAAAATGAAAGTGGATAATTTGTTTTTTCATCCTTGGGGTGTAATTTTGAAATAGTGGTTAGAAACAAGGAATTAAGTTTCGTTTTTGTTGTATATTTTGGTCAATTAAATATTAGAAAGTTTTCGAAAAGTTTCAATTTTTTTCGAAAATTTTAGAGAAACATTTGAAAAATTCGTAAATTAAATAAATATATTCAAGTAGAAACTACATAATATTTTCGTGTCGATCAACTCAGAAATATAAACTTTTTTGTGTTTTCGGTGGAAACTATTGAAAGTTTGATCCATGGTTAGAAAATAGTAGCTCAATTATCTCCATATGCTACTTAAAAAAAAAAAAAATTATCTAGAAATAATCATATTTGGGGCATCTAAAGAAACACTCCTATGATTTATAATTTTAGGATTAATGGAATTGTATTTTGGCGATAAGAAACATGTTTCTAGTATATTTGACAACATTACAAGATTTAGTATATCGTTACGGTGGTGGTACAGTTAAGAGTTATTATATTTCCAAATATAATTGTTGCATTAGTTGGTGGATCTATCACATTAATAACTAACTGAATTTTAGATTAGGGGTCTACGTACAGCTACTATTAGGCATAGACGAAAGTCTAAAATATAGAATATGTTGTCTTTTTTTTTTTTTTTTGGTAAAATATAGAATATGTTGTCAAGAAGCTTGGAAAAAATTTTAATTTGATTTTGTCTTGCCTTTTGACTGATTGAAGTATAATTTTTTGAAAGTAAAATTACATCAATATCATTAAATCATAAATTTATTCAAGTACAATTAAATTACAATGAAAGATAACTATCAAATAACTAGTATTAAAACTAAAGAGAAACCTTTGGTCATGGGGCTTCATAGAAATTGTGTTTGAACTTCATTTTTGTTTCATAAATCATAATGCGTGTAGGATCACAATATATTTTTAGTAAGATTTATTTCCTATAATTCTGTTAGTAGTTCCTTTTTGGATGGAAATCTATGATTAGTTGAAGATTTTGAATGAAAGACCTTATAAATGCTGAAGTGAATGGAGGGGGTACGAGTGCGACTTCGGATGAAGTTTGGGTCTGTATTTGAAAGATTGATGCTCTGCCGAAGGTAAAAATGTTTACATGGACAGTGTGTTCTAGTTCTCTCTCAGTTAGATATGCTCTTAAACAACGCCGAGCAACTGATGTCGATGATTGTCCTCAGTGTTTGGGTTAGTCTGAAGATTCTTTGCATTGTCTTCTTGAATATTTTTTTGCAAGATTGGCGTGAGTTGTTTCTTCCTTTCCATGTTCTACATATGAAACTTTTGGGCAAAATGTTTGCGGGTGGCTTGATGAAGTTAGGAAAAAATGTGATCGCAAAGAGTTTGGGATTTTTATGACTACTTGTTGGTTTATCTAGTTTGCTAAAAATCAATTGGTGTGGGAGTCGAATGATTGGGACCCTGTGGAGGTGTGGACTCGAGCTACATATTTCTTTGATCGTCACGTTCATTGTTTCACTCGTAGTTTTAATCCAATTCCCCAACAGCCAAACCGAAATCCAACACTTTGACAACCGCCTCAAGAACAGTTTATCAAAGTCAATGTAGATGCAACTCTTGATATACCAGGAAAAAGGTGCGGCATTGGCATAATGGCTCGAAATTCTCATGGACAATATGTGGCTTGGAAAGTGCATATTATTGCGATCCCGTGGTTACCTGAGGTAGTCGAAGCAATCGCTGCAGCAAGGGGGTGGAATTTGGTATTGGACACAACTGGAGTCATCTCATCCTTGAAGGGGATTGTAAATCTGTTATTGAAGTTATTCGTTCTTCACAGTATTCCAATAGTACTATTGGTCCTATTCTTGAGAATATTAAACGTTTGACCTCAAGTTTTGTGTCGCTCTCTTGTTCTCACGTGTTAAGGAATAGTAATTCAATTGCTTATGTCTTAGCTAGAGTGACACTTGATATTTCTTCCCCCTTATTAGATCTTCCTGAGTTTACCCGGTTTGGTTCCCAACCCCCCCAAAAAAAAGGTTGAAGATTTTGAGCGTTTATATTCTTGGATTTGTCGATAAATGTTTATATAGGATAATCACCAAGCATATAAATACATTGGTTACGTGATTGGGTATATATGTGTGACAAAAGTATTACTATTTGAAGTAGAAGTTTTCCACCTAACATAATCAAAATTTGTAATGAAACATGAATTTAAAATCTTTAAACCAATATGTGGTTGGTCTGGTGGAAGAAATTAGTACTCTCAAAGTGGCGATTCAAGTTTTAATCTTTGTTAAGAAAAGTTCTCATATAATATATGTCCGAAGTGTCTTAAAAATGATTAAACATTCGAAAAACAAAAAAAAAACTAATTCTTTAAAAGAAAACTGAATGAAATATTTAAATGAATACAAATTAGTTGGGTACATAATTGATTTTACTTCTACCACCTTTAAATATTTGGAGAAAGTTCAATTAGAAGAGAAATTAAACAAAATAAGATGTCACTGACTTAATTGTCACCTAATCAGACCATAAGGGCTACCCACCTCACCCAAAGAAAAAAAAAAAAAAAGAAGATAAAAGTATTTGAATCAATTTATTATTCGAATAAAACTAATATACTAATATTTCATGAACATTTTTGTGGGTGGAGTTTCAGGTTATTATAACTATTTAAATTCTTCAAACCAACTCTTTTATTGTCAAATTCTTTTTTTAATATATTAATAAATATAATATGATGCATTTCGGTCTACGTTTGTAGCTGTTGGGTTTGTCTATGGTGAATTTGGTGAACCGATTCACTTGATAGTTGGTACTATTATTCAAGTTTTCCTTGTATCTTTATTAGCTACATAATTTACTTCATTTTCTAAAAAAAAAAAAAATATTAGTACGAACAAACATGTCCTTATATCAGTTTATTCATTTGAGTAAATTCGACAATATAT
Organism: Penstemon davidsonii; assembly: GCA_034814905.1. Classification (NCBI taxonomy): domain Eukaryota; kingdom Viridiplantae; phylum Streptophyta; class Magnoliopsida; order Lamiales; family Plantaginaceae; genus Penstemon; species Penstemon davidsonii. Next base: position 9,631,228 of record JAYDYQ010001087.1, on the reverse strand, counting down.
AACAGCAAACCCCCTACTAATTAAAGCTCATTCAAAGTCATAAAAACTTTGAAGTATACTTTATTGGCATGTGGTGATTGGGATTATGGAATTTTGTTGACTACTCTCAAAAGTTTCAAACTTAATGATAAGGTACCATTTTGAAAAAAAGATGTGCTTATATTAACACCTTTTATTTTATGATGCTCCTTTTCTCAATCCAGAAAATCATTAAGCATCTACAAATAGTGACTGACATTTGAATATATGATGAATTGATGATGAAGAGTTGACCTATATATATATACATCATTAACGCTAACAAATGGTTTGGAATAAACACAAATACGTACGTATATTTGGATTCGACTTGAAACTTAAAAGCAACCAAGCTCAACCAATTTTTTATTAATTGAACTAAAATTGATGAGGATCCGAGTCAACAACAAATCAATTAGGCTCTATGTGGATAGATTTTGGTCCGATCTCGCGGATTTCGCGAGATCGAGTCAAAACATTTCTAAATGAGTTTTTGTTAGACCCATGAAACTCAGCACAAATTTATTTACAAATCTACATCAAAACTCTTGAAACCTATATAACATTGATTTGACACCTACCATTTATATTTTCCACCAAATTCTCTAAAATATAGATTGATTTAACACCTACCACAAAAATTTTTCCCAACAATATTGTTAATTTTTCCCCCCCAACCTTAATTAACATAATATTTTTAGAGAATAATTAAATGGCCCACATCCCTCTGAACACTTATCCCCACTCACTTACTAGAAAGCTTGTGTCATCTAACAACATTACACCTCCTTCCACAAATAATCCCAAAATAGCTTGTACGTCCACCTCCACAAATCAGCCAAAATGAAATAATAATACATCCGCCCACAATATTAACAATATCACTATTAATAAATGACCCAAAATCGTTAAACCCCTTAGCCCAACACAAGCAAAATCGTTGCAATATTGCAGAAGGTAGCCCAACTAATGATATGAAATTCTCCATCCCCACTCGATCAACGTCTTAGTAAAATCGACCTCTCAAACTACTACTACTACTTCTCTAAGCCCGAAAACAGATACCCTACTCCTCACTCTTCGATTCCGATTCGATCCCCTGTCCTATCCTATCTTATCTCGCCCCAAATACCGATCCACTGTCCGGAAATCCATCAACCATGCCAGTCTTCTCTTTCCCATATCAATATTACTCAATCTAAAAACTTCCTTCATTCCCACCACTATTTACGATCACTCACAATTTTTAGAATATTTTTCATCTTTTATCCCAGAAAAATGTTCTATTTTGACGCTTTTAGTTTCTAATTGGACACTTTGATCTCGATTGTTATATTTTTAATCTCGATTTAAACGAAAAGTGATGAGATCAAAACACAATATCAAATAACTCAATTCAAATGCTAATAGTTTCTTCTGGTGGTTCTTTAATTTTACAATAAATCTGCTTCAATTATAAAATAAAAATGACAGACAACTATTGAGCAGTGATCTAGGACTAGGTCAGCTTACGCCACAGGGAATTCTTGGAAGCTGCTAAGGACTTCACCTTGGGGAAAACAAAGCCTCCTTTTGGAGGGTTCCCATCAACAAGGGAGTTTTCATAGATTTCTTTGCACTCCTGTACAACCTGTTTGTTTCACATGGATAATGAACATCAATTATTATGTTATATTCGTACTCACGATGTATCAAATTGAGAGGGACACTTGGGTATGTATGGACGAGTAAAAGACGAGTAGAGTAGAGAAAAATATTTGCATGCAAAGATATGGTCTGAAACGTGTTGGGTTCAAGTTGATCCTTTAAATACTATGTTGTCTTGTCTTATTAAATACCCACTTTTAACTTCTATTATGATGGATGTACCATGTGATCTATCGAATAGCCAAAATATTGCCACAAATTCTTTGGGACTTATTACTACCCATTTAGGGTGAGTTTGGCCTAGCGATTCGAAAATCAATTATAGGAGAATTAATTTTACTAAAATGGATTTTGGCAATAATTGATTATGATAAAATTCAATTATAAAATAATTGCTTTTGTATAATAGCTTTTGCAAAAGTAACACTTCAGTAGCTTCTGAAATAAGTTGATTTTAAGCTTCTGGAGATCCCAAAAGTGATTATGATATTAGGGGCCAAACACTATTAAAATCACGATTGACTAAAAGCAATTTCTATAATTGGGGTCAAACACTTCAAAAATCACAATGGAGGTCTAGAAGTGCTTTTAAGAGCTCCCACCGCTGGGCCAAACTCACCCTTAATCACTCTACTCGTACATTAAGGCGGGGGGAAACGGACTTTTGTTTTTTATTGCATAAATAGGCATACTGATTTTGCTTTGCTTGACCTTTTCCGACCCCAGCCAAATCCTAGTCTTACTCCTAGTTTTCGTTTGGATCAATGTATTTGGATTTGATGAAGGATTTGGAGAGATGATCTCAATTAACTCCAATATTGGATTGATTTCAGAAACATTATTTTGGTTAAAAGGATACCACAAGATGAATATATAAGAAGTTGGAATCCATCCAAAGTCGAAGTGATCCAAAGAAAATTATGAATTTGAAATCTATAGATCCAAATCCCTCGATCCAAATGAGCATTTACTTAATTTGTCCAGCCCAAACAAATTAGAGTCGGGTCCCAAGTTAAACTCAGATTTTGACTCATTTTGTCAACTCTATACAAACCAATCAAAAAATTTCCAATAGACTGTTTTATTTGGGCCTAATCTACTTTTGGGTTCATAAATGGAAAAAATCAGGGCAAGGCTCTAATCTAAATTAATTGTCCTGTTCATGTTGGTTGATCTGAATCTACTTCATTTTACGTAAGTTCCATGATGAATGCATTGAAGTATATTAAGTAGCAGGTAGGAGAAATTAAGACATTATCAACAATTACCTCTTTAGCATCTTTCCTTGGTATGCCTTCTCGCAAGCTCACAATTTTTTCAACCACTTCCGGCTGCACCCAAGAAAGAGAAAGGTTGATAACAAAGCAAATGAGCAGTAATCCTATTTCCCATCCATTTCCATTAGAAGAAAATGATACGGAAACAAATAGGTAATAGCTTTAACCGACCAAAACTAAAAAAAGATTTTAAAAGCACATTTGTACGTACAGGACAGTCCGGTTGATGTTCAAGAATATTGGTGTACACAAGCGTGAAAGAATCAGGGCTCTCTGATAAAGCAAGTTCTCTCAAGTCAGAAAGTACCCTTGCTCTATTCTCAACTTTCTGCAATATGTAAGTGTAAATTTTTTAATTAATAAGAGAAACATATACTCAATAACCTTTTGAGATATAGAGTATGAACTAAAGTACTAATTTCATTGAAACTAGACTGTAGACCAGTAAATTGCATTAGTCTGTACATACTCAAATATATGCGTAGTTCAAGTACCCCTTTTCTTTGTTCTTCTTTTTAATGCAATGCAATATTTAATTACTGAATTGAGAGGTTGAAGTAAACTTATGCATAGGCTGTACTCCAGTGTAGCATCTATGCACATGTTATGTATATATACGAGATATGGGAAGGGATATTTCAGGGGTGAGATGATGAAGAGTTCAAGTTCCATAAAAGTGCATTAGGCTTACAGAAACACTTATGTACTCCCGGAAAAAGTCCATGAGAACCTCTTCATCTAGCTTCATCCTTTCAATGGTCTCTTCCTTGATATAATGTTTCTGCAGATCAGGCAAAACAGAATCGGGGTCAAATGGATAATGCTAGGTGAAATATTTAAAAATATATTCTCTAAATTAACTACAAAACATAATATATTCATGATAGGAACCTGGACAAGCAGATGATCAACATAAACGACAATTGTTTCCTCCAGGCAGGACTCAACAAATCGCCGAAATGATCTTTCTTCAATGTACCTTCATGCACAAGGAAGAGATGTTGAGCAAGAAGAGCTGAATTGCACAACTTCAGATTCAAATAAGCACTGGAATTGCAGTTATTTGGAACCATTTTATAGATAAACCCAAACTGATGGAATGACTTACATCTTGACATCTGTAAAGTAATCACCAAATGTTGCAACTAGGTATTCAGTAACCTGTCCTTCCAACCATTCTGAATATGAACAAAAAAAAATTAATATAATTATCATGTTTACATTTAATTCGTAGATATATATATATATATGCACCAATTTCCCCCTTATGTCAAGCCTTAATTTGACACACACTAAAAGGACAGTCATTATCGTAATTCGATTCATGTCAGGTTTGCTCACACCCTATGCCTTGTGCTAGTGTACATAGCATGCCTACCATTTTGCGGTACTATGTAGACTGAATGTATTGGGTAATGCCTTTTGGCGATCATACTATTTAGTTCCACAAAGCTGGTGAAGGATATGACTTTTAAGATAGGTTGTTTTTTCTATTTTGATTTATTTGATGTGGTGAATAAGAGAAAAGAATCAAAAGAATATAAGAGCTTAAGCTTCTATACTAAATCACGTAAGTACAAGAAACAAGGCTGCCAATTGGAGCATGTTATAGTTCTTGCTGAAATCGGAGCTGTGTATTTTCTAGGACATCAGACTATCTTTTCTGCGAGCAATTTAGATTAGGAACCTGCTGAATATGAGTTAATTCATATAATTAGAGCAGAGCTAGTGACAGAACTTCTTGGTGATGCAACACAGACAATGATTTTTTCTTTTGTACGGATATTCATTGATTTTCTGAAGTAGTTTTCTTTTAAAGAAAACAATTAAAATAATCTTTTATATCCAGTGTTCAGTGAATGCACTTTTCAGAATATAATATGAATTCTTGACAGTTGAATCAAGAAAAATGGTTGATCCTATTTTATTCTGTTGTACTTGTACCAAACATGTATTACCGCAACAAACAATGTTTAATTCCTCTGCCCTCATCTCCATACAGAAATAGTATTCTTAAGAGTTAGAGGAATAGGATATGAAGGTACACGGGTTCTTGAAATACATGCAAAGGCAACAATAGAGGAATAAGAATTTCTTCAAGTTTTATCTTTTCTTAGTGGTATGCTATCCTTTCTTAATGTTTCCCAGAAAGTATAAAACCTGTAGAGCAACTCAAAACATCCTACGATTGCAACCTGCATCTCGATTTAGCTAATGTTCCAAATCAAACTTAAATAAGAACCATCACCCCATCATTTATTAGTGTGCTTGAAGAATTACTCCAGTGCCCTGTGAATCTTCACATGAATATCATCCCATATTATTCAAATGGAGAATAAAACAGAATTATCTATAAATAGCAGTAACACACATCCCTATAATAACAGTAAAACGCAAGCATTCAACAGCAAATATATGCACAGAGTACGACTTGAACAGATTTACTTAATGTCCAAAAATCAGTGCTAAGTAACATCCTAGCAATCTCTGCCAAGTCACAAGCTAAGCAAATCCATTATCACGTACTTCCAAAATTTAAATTCAGACCATTTCCATGCATTACTTTGTTAGTAATACTCTTAAATAATGAGTTTAAAGTGGGTGCAGTAAAGGTGATTACCTTTTTGATAAAGCTTTACAAGTAATTCCTGAACTCCTGGATCTTCAAAAATGACATTAACAGTTTGATGAACAGCTTCCTAAAACAATTAGAAAATATCAAATTCTGACGATACACCAGAGGAGTGATTTCTGAAGAATACGCAGCAAAATAAGTAACAAATAGCAATCTCTAGAGAGCATTTGTACTTCAAATTTTGCCTTCATCACCAAGAACGAACAAAAGGTAAAAGATAACTAATCCAAGAAAGTTTGAATAGGAATGATACACAGAAAGTGAACTACTATTTAAAGAATATTGTATTAGAACTAGAACAAATGATAGAGCAAGAGCACAGAAAGTTTGAAAAGGGCAGAAAATGAACTACTATTAAAAAAAGAGATTACTAGAATCAGAACAAATGATAAAGCAAGACACTGAATTTGATCTCAAAGTAAAAAGGAGTCATCATGAGTACCTTAGCAACCTCCAGAAAGCCTTTGCAAGTGTCCTCAAAATTAACCTGTAAAAGTGATCAAAAAGCAGTTGCAAGAAAGATGAATATTCATCTTGTAATCATAAAATAAGTCCAAGGAAGTAGATAATTATTTCAATCCTTTATTCTCATGAATGTTGTATATGTTAGTGGCAGAAAAGTGCCTTTCAAGATAGATTAAACATAAAGACATCTCATGTACGAGATTCAGAATATTTGATCGCTGTAATGTACATCTTCACCATATCCACTGTGAGGTTTCATGCAGTGACCAATTTTTTGTGAAATCAATAACCATTAGAAGGTTTTAGGTTAGATAACTTCCAATCATACCAGAGAAGAATGAGAAGGAAAAAAAGAAATGCTGATTGCATTTCCTACGCAATTTCATCAATAATTCAGGGCTTTGAAATAAGGAGTAGAAGAACAAATATTCTCAGGTAACATGTTTACCTGCTCAGCATAATTAGGTGGGAGAGCTTCAAGTGTGCTAGAACTTAGCTCCATGGCAAGATCATAGCAGCGAAGATTGTTATTAATCTGTAACAAATTGATTGTATAATCAAGATATAAATGATGGTCAGATTATATCAAGTTTGGAGGACATACATACCATTGCACATAAAGCTTCTAGACCAATTTCAGAAGCTGGTTCTTCCAATTTCTGCTTTTCAGCTGCTTGAAAATCAATCATCACCTGAAAAGAGGAAAAAAAATTAAAAAATTAAAAATTATTAAAGAGGCTTTTCCTTCATTTTTTTCTTTATCAGGAGCGTATGACATTACATCTATCTCCAATATTTTGGCTGGCATATCTAACCCTTTTTTCCTTAATAATATGCATATACTGTACCTGAATTGGGGTTGCCCTCAATGAAGCCGTGGTACACGGGGCCAAAATTTTGACCACTTGGTTGGAACAAACATATGTCTCCTATGCAATTTAGCTATGGCAACATCTAAGAAATCTTGAGAAAAGCAGAGTACTCACGCACAATTTTTGTATCTTTGTGCATAAATAGGTACTTGAAACACATAAATTAGGTTATATTAAATTCCTAAAGGGACAATCGAAGAACATGTCATTTGGCTGAATATTTATATTGAAAAATGTAGTTAAGGTTGAAATACTTTGAGAGAAAATGTAAGGGAACTCTGATACCGATAATTAAAGGATATAAAGGAAAAAACCTTGGGCATGAAATTATGAACAGCAATTGCTAGCACAATATTTCCTTTTACTTGAGAAACGTGTACAAAGAAGTGATTCAATGGCTTCAGAGGAGTACATGAAAGTTGGCAATCTAATCAAAGTGGTCATACATGCAGGTAACACAGAACATGGATAGTAATTAAATAAATGAATTATTACAACCAGACCCCTTCAGTAAGGAAAAACTACAAAAACTTCCCTGAAGCTTTTGAAATACAGAAACACCCTGTACTTTCTCAGTTTTATTGCAGGTACAGAGGCTTTAGCTGCCGTAGGTGATTAAATCATTAAAAAACGAAGGAAATCTGATTTCGCCCATGGTCAACCCTGAATCTCTGTTTACGTATTTTCAGAAAAATAAAAATGCCCTTTCATAGATGTCTACGTGATACAATAAAATACATAAAGGGTTCCAAATGTTCTCTCAAAACAAAAATGCGAGGACTTGATTGTAAGAGTATGCTTATACTTAGTTTTAGAAAAAAAAATCTTTCTATTTTGTTTATCATACAGTAATTTCAATAGATATCAGAACTTAAGAAAAATATTTTAAAATTATTCAAATAATGTATAAATAGAGTAAATTTTAAAAGATTCCTTGTTAACTAACATTTTCAGTTACCGTATATTTAAAACAAAATATAATTACTTTTTCTAGTTAATGCAAACGCTTGTTACTTTTCGATTTTCAGATTATCTTAATCGCCTATCTCCTCATTTGTAATTTTTATTTAAAAAAAAAGAAAAATATACTTTAAATGATTATTACTTTACATAAATATAAAAACCGACCCCTAACCCTAACCTAGAACCCACTCCCTACAGCCAGACACACCAGCGACAGTGGCTCCCTACACTCAAGCACCCTGTGGAACTATTAACTTTTTTCAATTGCAAATTGCATCAAGGGCTGTATTTGTAATTGTTGCAACAACAGGGAGTCTACAAGTAATACCACCTAGTCTGATGGGGTGTGGATGCAGTTATCCTTTTAAACAACTAAGATAGCTATATGGAAATAAATAACAATTGTGAGGCTGCTATGTATAGACAAGATTTTGGAGTTGAACCTACCTGAATGATAGCCAAAGCAATTCTGTATAACATGACATCAGTGCTATTTTCTCGTACGATTTGTACTTGCTCTCCAAGGATGCGAAATAAATCAACAGCAGCTGGTGTGTACAACTTTCCGTCTTCCGTTTTCTTAGGTGGTTGTGCCTTATCAGCCTCTAGTATATTCAAGTACCATTTCTACACAATGCAAGGAAGCCTTCAATTTATTATTTGACCAGATAATATATTGATGATAAATTAGACTTTATTTTTTGACCAGATAAAATTTTGATTATAAAATAGACAACAATGGAACTGATCGCAAGTTGATTACCCTTGTTGTGGCTTGCATTCGTTCAACATAAGCATTCATCAGGGGATCCATTGCACCGCTCTCAGAACAAACTTGAGCCAGAGACTCGTCAACTCCAAGTCCAATTAGACTATCTTGGTATTCAACTACCCAACCAGTAACCTAATATCAGAGGCAGCATTCACAATCAAAACAGCTCCAAACTAATGTCATGCAGCTAGAGCAAAATGATCAAATATGTGGAACTAGAAGTAGAAAAATTATGGAACATTACAACCACCAAGAAGAAATAATGATGTAATAAAAACCATTAAATTCAAGATTAGGTTTAGTTGCAGAAACAACATTAGTGTAGCCAAGTCATTTTATCATTGAAATGAATCTATCAATGGTAATTTTCCATTTGGATCAAGGTTTAAGCACACAAAAGTGAGCAAGGAAAGGCCAAAGCATCAAAACCTGAATATGATAAAATTCTACTTTTGGACAATATAAGTATCATTTTCATAAACATCTTGAATTTAGTTGGATATCATGAAAAAGAAACGTTAATGCATGGTTAATAAGATTATCACATGGATGTATTTTGACACTCGTATTGCTTGGGTTTTTTGTTCAAATCAAATGATGGAAACATTTACTGTTTGGTGCTCATTACTGAATCCCAAGGTCCAAACTTACCCTAGTAGTCAAAAGAAAATTGATCATAAATGATGTATCACCATTGTTGCATTATACTATTTACTGCAAATGGATGCCTACACATCTCGAGACAAAATCCATGGATGCCAAAGATAAAGAACACTCTTCCAGTTCCCTGCCTCATCTAGATAATATTGCCATTATATAACGGTGTTCATCTCCCAATCCCAAAAGGTTAAAGCCACTAAAATGTGCTTTGCTTGAAATTAACTTCTGCATTTAAATGAAGAATTTGCTAATTGATACGTTGCTATAGTATAGTACATAGATATTTCTCACAAAAGACTGAGACTCCCGGATAATTTTATGGATGATTTATCTAAAATAAGTCCAGGAAGGTTTCATTCAGCTTTTAACCCTCAATATAAGTCAGTATATCGATTTAGCCGTAGCGATTTAGCCGTAGGGGTGCACATGGTACGGTTCTACGGTTTTTTTAGTGAAATTAATACCGTGCGATTTTGAAAAGTTACATACCAAACTGACATTTTGAATACCATACCATTATGTTTGGTACGGTGTGATTCCGGTACGGGATGGTACGATTTTGCGGTATTTTACAGTAACTTTCTAGTTCTCAAGCTATTTTACTTATACAACAAAAAAATGTAAGTTTTTTAAATGGAAAAAGCTTGATTGTTTATAAAGCTTATATATATATATATCTAAACTATCTAAGTATTACCAAAATTTATAATCCCAAAATTAAACAATCAGATTCGAAAGTGCTAATTATGATCAAGAAAAGCATATTAATGTCCACCAAAACAATACTAGCGCACATCAACTATGTTCAAGCTTCTGATCTTAGTTTAGTTTTTATGAATTTAATTAGCAAAATATGTTAAATCATACAGTAAAAAATATAAATCTGCAAAAAATATTGTAATCTCATCCATTACACAATTTATATATATAAACTAAGTCCATATCAAAATTCAAGGCTTGGGTAATCTACTTTTCCTATAAAGAAAAAAACGAAAAAGTACTTGCTTGAATTTACGTGTGATGCTAGAGGAAGAAGAAACAGCTCAAATTTGGAGAAGCTTCAATGAAATATTTTTCAATGAATGTATGCTGCCGTGTAAATCTCTAGGTAACATATAGGTGTTTACATGCCTTTTAAAATATTAGTGGGCTTAATTTTGAGTCCTTATTCTTCAAGGCTAAGCATATAATATTTAAGGCTGTTGATATAGACACAGCAATATTCCTATTTCCAGAGCAATTGTTATGTTAATCTCTATTTTATCCGTACCAAATTGATGTTCTATTTTTAAATCAAGAATCCTTCTGAAAATGGTAAGAAGCATCATCTTATCTTATCTTATATTTAATTCGGTAATTTAGAGTACCTATTTTGAAATGTTTTGTGGTCGATCCTTTGAAATTCATAAATATATTTGCTATTTTAAGAAGGTTTTAAATTATTGTCGGTTTTTGTCTTCCCCAAATCAAGCCTTCATATTAAGTATTACAACAGTTACTAAATCTAAACACATATATACTTTGACTCAATACTTAATTTTCAAATTTCAGAGCATTTATTATCTCAAAAGATCTCATTAATTTGCTTTGATTGGATTAATTTCAGTTACATCTTAAAATCTCAAAAGATCTCATTAATTTCAGTTACATCTTAAAATCTCAAAAGATCTCATTAATTTGCTTTGATTGGATTAATTTCAGTTACATCTTAATCAATATAGTAAATATTAACAAAAGTAACTATATATTTATAAATAGTCTACCTATTTACTAAATCTAAACACATATATACTTTGACTCAATACTTAATTTTCAAATTTCAGAGAATGGTCTTTGACCAATTTGGACTGAAATTCTTTTTTCTGGTGTTTTTGAATTAATTTTAATTACTATTATACTTAATTTGGCTAACAATAGTTTCCATTGATCAGAGTCTAAATATCCTAACCTTTATATTAGCCTATAAATGACATATTTAATGCAAATGAACATGGAAACAAATCACATTAAGAAAAAAAAAAGTTTATTGGTTGGCATATATTTAAATATGTATATTAAATATATGCATAAATTAATCAATAAAAGATATTATTTTTATTGGTACAGTATGGTATATTTGCCGTATAAAATCCTAAAGACCTATACCATACCAAAATATTCAGTACAGTTTTCGTCTATACCAAGATCTGTAATTTGAGAAAAAAAAACCGATACTTCGGTACGGTCCGGTACGATTTCAAAAACCATGTGCACCCCTAGATTTAGGGATGTCACAAATAAAGTGTCTCTCAACTAAGACATTTTCATGTATTTTTGTACATACTAAAGTACGTGTGGATATTCTGGAGAAACAACTTTTTTTAAAATCAATATAAGTTTGAATGCAATACAATTCATAAAATTCTCCAAGACTCTTTTCCCCATTCCACAAACAACACTTCAGAAAGCACATTTATTAAATAATGGCATTAAAAGGAATCATTGTATATATGCACCCTTGGGAGATCTCAACAAGAAAATCTCTAAACTTGGCGTATAACTTTTGTTTCTCTTAATAGAACAAAATACCTATTACTTAAAATAATTTAAAACTTAGTTTAGAGGAAAAACAGATATTCAAAACATATATATAAAAAAAAAGGGGAAAAAAAGAGGCCTAACAAGCATAAATTTCAAGTCGTTGATTGGCATCAAAATGGTTGAGATTATGAACATGCATATGATAAAAGAAAAGCATAAATTGAGATATTATTTATACCAAACTCATTGAAGTTATGGTACTAGTGTTGACAACCATAACTACGGATTCAGATTGCATACCTTTAATATGTCTAGATTTGTTAAATCGTTAGCTCTGTCACTGAGTAGTCTCAGCCACTGAATAAACCTCTCAGTGTAAAGATTCACCATGAGCTGGAATATTTCGTATCTGAAGAAACGAAAATCTGAATAAAGAAGTGGCATTATCATGAAAAACGAATATGGCAATGGTCTATCAAAATCAATACACCCCTTTCAGGGGCTCATAGAGTAGACATTGATGTAAATCAGAGTGTTGTCATAGTAACTATTAACATGGCAAACCTAGGAGGAAAGCAAGGAGCAACATAGTCGTAGATATCTCCAAGTTCTTCACCAATCTGAAACAGAAAAGTGCAAACTTGATGAAGCAATAGAAGAAAATGAAAGAATTGCAAAGTCAAGACACAACCCCAACACTTAAAGTGTACATAGATTATACTGTCTAAACATTGACTGGTTTCATAACCAATAAACTTGTTTCCTTATATGTCTAAATGCAAATATAAGAATAAGGAATAAGTGTTGATTACACTGACAATGAATTCACAGCATGATATTTGTGACGCTTGTGTTGGTATTTAGGGTATAGCTTCATATATTGGGCCATTTAGTTAGAATCCAATACTACACATGAAAAACATGGTTAAATTTTATTCAAGAGTCAAATTGTATTTATATGCGAAGAGGCAGATAGAAAAACTTCACCAAGAAATGACACAAATCTGAGTATTAAAAATGGTATAAAATGGAATTCTACCATTATCAACAGAAGAGTTAATCAAAACTTGTGAATTTCTCCTTTTGTTTTTATCACATAGAGGAAGCAACAAACAGAAAGTTTCAGTTATACTACTAATATAAAGACCATGGCAAGAAAAATTACCGTTCGAGCCTCCTCTAAAGCTCCTTTCAGATCTTCAAATACAAGCTGAAAGGCATATGGTTATGGTTATCAGGATCTGAGAATTGATATAATGTTTTCATACAATTGTAGTTCAGTGCCGCATAATAGAAGTATCATAATAGTTATACCTCAGTGAGTAATCTGTTGAAACGTGATTCAACAGACATTCTTATCTCCTCATAACATTTATCCTTGTAGCCTTTTCCTTGATTGTTGAGCTTCTGCTGAGTAAGATTTCTAGAAGATGACATTGTAGTTGTAGATTTTCTGAAGGAAAATAACCTTACTAATTACAAAACGATGCAAAAATGTATTAAAATGTTCATATGCGCAAAACATATAGTAGGTAAGTAAATCATCAGTATAACTGCTGATGCATAGTTGATAAGTGAACTACTTGGCATTTCTACGAGGATTTGCTACAGATGCCATTGCACCACCTCCTTCAGCCTCAGCTGCCTCTTCAGCTAGTTGTTCATCCAGAATTTCTTGCATTTCGACAACCCTAAGACGGGTAAAGTAGAATAAATTAGTTCCAGATGACCGAGCCATATGGCTCTTATGACAAATTTGTCTTACTCAGATTTATCATACCTTAATGCACGGACGAGAGTTTGTGGGCTGCGAAAGAAAATAATAGTGGTAAATAGCAGCAGAAAAATATACACAGTACAGTTATTTGTGGAATGCAACTCAAGCTTTAAATAAAACAGTTGATGAATTTTGTGCAACAAGAGAGAATATCAACATATCCGAACATTTCACTTCAGCTCTCAGCTAGTCAGTTATATATTTGAGCCATTTGAAGATGGATATTTATTGTTGGACGACCAGGGGATTGGGGGGGGGGGGGGGGGGGGGGGTATATAGCAAAAGACTGTACAAACGACATTAAAATATTACTAATCTTTAATCGAAATGACTATACAGCATTCAACCGCATAAAATCAGGTGCACACTATTCAATCCGGAAAACCAAGGGTGTTGTTTGAGTAGTTTGCAAGTAGGTGTATAATTACTGTCATGCATCTATTCAACAAGGGGTGTGTCCAATCTCTTTTCTTCAGTCCAAGTAGATAATCAATCCAAATATTACTCCTAATGTATGTCAGATTTCTTTTAATTTCTTATGCATTCAAATGCAAAATCAGATGCTTGTAAGTAGTTAAAACTCTTTCACAGGTAAGAGTGATGTATAGCCAGTCTCGCACAATTCTTAAGTACCTCATCAGAGTATTAAAGCTTGCACTCAAGGCAGTAATACTGATGAATGCTTTCTTGGACCTCCTTCACATTAAGTTTCAGTAATTCATATACAATGCTATGCAGTTGCTAGAATTAGCACACATTCAGCTTAGATAACCTCTGTAGGCTCAGAAATCATTAAACTTTCTCAGAGTTGATTGGGATTTTCATCATGGAACTATAAAGCCCAGTTTGGGTCCATTTTTGGCTAGCCTCGTTTTTGTTTGGAGACCCCATTCTTTACACGTTTGGACATGCCAAAATGGGGAAAGGGCTCAGTTTCAAGAACTTAAATATTGTATACGCCCACACATCTTACAAACTCAACTTATCACATAATATATTTCTTATCACAATTTCGATCATTAGATAAAAACACATAACTGTACATTACAGAATAACATGACTTGACAACCTAACAAGCTATTTGTCACCCTACAACCTCACCAACAAAACTCCATCTAATTACATTTTCAATTTCCAAAATCCACAGTAACATTTATTTAGTAAATCTTCCAAAAAAGTTCAAACATCCTTTCAAATAAAATTTAATGATCAAACGGAAACAAGAAAATCTTCCAAACATCCAACTCAAGTACCAAAATCTCAAGTACCTAAACAAATTCAAAATGCATCCAAAAGGGCCCCAAATACTAAGGATGCTTTCGTCAAGAACATTGTTAAGAAAACTTATGTCGCATCATTGATTGAACAAGGGAACAACAAAAAACAGTGATGCAAGTATTAAGAAGGCCAACAAAAAGTAACCATTCAAGGATGTTTTACAGCCGAAACTCACACCATGTTATTTGGGCATCTGATATTTTCTGCGAAACAGAATCCTTGAATGTCTTTTTGCGTTAAGACTTAAGACTCAGATCATAATTTTAGTGTTCATCCATCATTACTAATTTTGTTGATAATAATTGGTATACTTACTAAAGAAAGAGCTGGATTTACTTTTGAAGATTTCTACAGAAATCTTGAATCTTTTCTGTTTCTTGTGATGCAGGTAGACAATGGCTTTGATGCCATGAAAGTTCAGTATGACGAGTCTACCTTCTCTCTTTTATTTTTATGATTTCCAGACAGTAGATCTTGTGCCCGGACCTTGAGAACAACTTATTATTCTTACATTCTGAAATCTGAATCATCAAATCAATTAGTATTTCACAGAACCCAGCCCAATGCTACAATAAAACTCTTAAAGAATTGAACATATGTTAAGTATGCTACAGGAGGGAATTTATCCCAGCCCATTTGATCGAGGTTACAATCGATTTGGTAAAACTAAAGTGATGCAGTAACAGCTGAGGGAAACGGGACCATTAGTTGCTGCAAAATTAGGGCATATCGGAAATATATCCTTGGGGCTTGGGGTGGATAGTACATATGTACTTGGCTATTAAAATCCAAATATCCATCTCTATATGTATATCCTTCATATGTTTCATTAGTAGGTCATCAATATCCATTCACACATCTGAGGCTTTGAAACTGAAGTTATGAACTCTTAGCATAGGATTGTATTTATTTGGTAAAGAAACCTTTTTTGGTATATTAATTAACCACTTCAACTAAAAGTTATAAGATGAGTGAGTAATTCATTTACTTCAAATTTTATCAACAGCCCTGTAATGCGTTAAGTGAATTCTGTTTCTGAAACTAAACATGTAGAATTTTCACATAAATGTGGTACTAGTGACTATCAAATTACTTTTATTTTGAAACATTTATTAATATGACGACAGAGCACTTCATTGATCTCAATATCTTCAACAGCGCACATCCAACAAGAGTTACATTATCCGGGAAAATAAATTCAGTGCATACATTTGCAAATTCAGGGTTAATTTATTGGCAATTCTCATTTTCATACAAAAAAATATAAACAGTAGAGTGAAGAAAGATGAAAAAGAAATTCAATAAAATAAAATAATAAAGCTTGAAACAAGCATACCTTTCTTTAGCAAGTTTGAGGAAGTTGGAAACATGAGCCCATAATGTCTTCTCGAATGTCTCCCATGTGCGGTCTATATCTTCAAAGTATTCTCTGACAAATATGGTACTTAATACATCATAATGGAAGTAAGAGGGGCTACTTTTTAAAATTATTAAAAGAATAAAAAAATTATTCGAGAAAACTGATTTCTATATTTAACATATTACTACTCCCTGTATTTTTTACATTTTAGAACCATTAGCAATTAATTTGCATGGTTAATCATGTTATCCCAAAAAAGAGTAACACTCAATATGTGAGGGTTGTAAAACGAAATACCAAAATAAGTAACACAGTTATCATGAAGACCATGTTATGGAAGTCTCAGACCCTTGTCAAACAACTTTCAGGAGGTAGTTTAAAAGGGTTGTCACTAATACAATTTCTAGATCGTGAAGTAATCCTCTCAATACTAGACTGGTCAAGTAAAATTATGACAAGGATATATTCAACAACTGTGGGAATCTGGTGAGAAGCACCTTTTCTACATAAGAATATTAAGACTGAAATTCAGGGTAAACTTTCTGACCTCAGCCTACCAACCTCTTCTTTATGAGATGCTGCAGCTGCTAATGCAAACCTTCGTTTTCCATCCAGCGCTGTTAACCTCTGTTGTTAATTAAAAATAAAAAATTGAAGCACAGCTTATGATATATAAAATGCTTATCAATAAGACAATGATGCATGTCCACAAGAATCTCAACCTCATAGGTGTTAATTAGTTCCTTGTCATCACTCAAAGAATTTTGTGCTTCAGCAGCCTCATCAGATATTGACATCATACCCTCCACATCCTGTTCAAGAACAATGAGTTAATAGCAATTTACACCCCCCCCCCCCGGTGATATTCATAATGTTCAATTTACCTCCCTTCGATTTGAAAAAGAGCACTTTACCCCACTGTAATCTTATAAAAGTTTCACACCGCCTCCCTTACATTTTTATATTTGCCACTTTACCCGCTGTGTTACGATAATGTGGCAGTTCCCCCCCCACCCCCTGGTGTTATGATACATGTGGTAATTTACCCCTTATGTTACAAAAACACTTTTTATGCCCACTCAATTTCAGCAAGTGAGTTACACTCTCCGGCTGAAGGAGGTAAAATGCTTCTTTAAAATTTTCACAGGGGGTAAATTAAACATTATGCTTGTCACAGGGGGGTAAATTGGCATTAGCTCCAAAAACAATGAAATTAAAGGACATAGATAAAAAGCAGCTGAAATTTCGATAATGACAAACATAATTCAGAAACTCTGAAAGGATCAACTGTCAATTGGACATGCCAATTAGCATGACTGGAAACCAAACACCGTAAAGGAATTCATTTCACGGATTTTTCAGATTTCTCGCCTAATCCAAATGCTAGATTTCTTATACAACTGAAATGCTATAATCAGATTATTCAATTACCAAATTCTCGATTCGAAGTGGCAATCCTTGTCAAACAATTAGGCCTACGAGATCTATGATAATATCCAGAGTTACATTGAAAGTTTACATAAAAATACAGAAATACTATACTCACCTTCAAAGTTGTGTTTAGGTTGTTCCTCGCATTACTGAGGAGCTTAATCTGATCATGATTCTCGATCAAAGTTTGGCATTCTTGACATAGCCTATTACAAAGGATAACTTTATATCAGACTAAAACATGAAAAACCATTGCATCAGATGCACAGTCTTGCCCAAGAATACAAAATATATATCAGTATGTTCAATCATATTCGTACTTTTCAATAGAAACAAAATTCTCTCTAAGATGGCATATCGTGTTCTCAGATGAGGACAACGATTCTAGACCTGCTTGTGCCTGTTCAACCTGAATCCAGAAAATCAAGGGAGAGACAAAGTTACAGATTAAAATAAACTTAGCAAATACTATGCTTACAGGTGATGTAACCATATCTATGCAGTAAACTGAAGGAACATTTTCTATCCAAAAGTAAAAATAAAAAATGAAATGGAACATATACAGTAATTCTCCATACTAACTAAAAATGGAAATATAAAAAGAGTTATATCCTAGAGACTGGGGTTCCAGTTTACCTGTTCAGCAACCATTGTACTGAGTTGTGCATCATTTGCCTGATTAAAAAACATAACAAAAATGTTAATTACAGTAATTACTGAAAGTAGAAGCAATCATCTAAGGATAATTAAAAGCCGGTATTTCACAATGTTAATTAAAAAAAATTGTACTAAAAAGTACTAAGGCAGTACTCTGGACTAAAGCTCCTAACCTTAGCAAATGTATTTTCATAACAAAGCCCCGATATCTTATGACCAATAATATCCAGTTCTCAACCAACACTCAAAAAAGTAGAAAGGAAAAAGAATCATATAATGCATTATCCGTCTCATAATCACAAGTATCAAAATATCGAACATCTGATTAAAAAACAAAACATAATAAAACAAAAACAGGCACTGGTCTTCAAATTTTCAAAAACTGTTACAGGGATGAAACAGCTGAAAGATATTCACAATGATATCAAATTGGACTACCATTCATTCATAAGTAATTCACATCATATAAACATAGTACAAAACACTCAGAACTACATTTCAAACAGAACAGAGAATTAAAATTCCGTTTATTTTACTACTACAAAAGCTCAATTTCAAGTAATTCTACAAAAACCACTCTCCTTCGACCTTCAGTTAAATTTCACCAAGCCTCAATAGTAAGTTAACTTAGAATTACATAAACTCGTGAATAGAAAACACTTTCGACTAAATTTTAAAATCATAATTCCAAAAAAACGCAGAAGCGTAAGTATATTAATTGAGCAAATTTAACTTAGAAGGTGAAAATCGAACCTGTTGGCGAGCGATGTAATCAGCTTTGATGGAAGCAATGGAATGAAGCAGCTCCGGCAGCGGTAGAAGCTTTGCTACCTCTCTCACCGCCGCCTCCTTCGCTTCCACACCTAGATCTTCCACCATCATCTTGTCTACAACTATTTAAGGTGCTCTGCTCCTCAAATCATACGATTAGTTCGTATATTCTATAACTATAAGTAATTGGAGTTCTGGACAACTAAGCTAAACTATTGAGCAAAAGACAAAAACACCCATATGCTTTGTCTAACTCCCAAAACCCCCCTGTGTTATTGTAACTCCCAAAAACCCCCCGTGATCTAAAATAAGTGTCAAATACACCCCTAAAAAAGAGAGTGTGTTTCAAACGCCAAAATTACAAGTATTTGTTCATATTTTGCTTTTGATATGACAATTTTACCCCTGACATCGAAAGACAAAAATATCCCCTATGCTTTGTCTAACTTTCAAAAAACCCCATGTGTCATTTAAAATCCCCAAAACCCCCCGGTGTTTGATTTTAAATACCACACTCAACCCAAGTAGTATATCCTTAATTTTTCAAAAAGAATAAAAAAATTTAAAAAAAACAAACACATAGGGGTAATTTTGTCATTCCACCAAAATTCAAAAATAAAATTATAAGTACATACTACTTGGGTC
Source organism: Penstemon davidsonii (assembly GCA_034814905.1). Lineage (NCBI taxonomy): Eukaryota > Viridiplantae > Streptophyta > Magnoliopsida > Lamiales > Plantaginaceae > Penstemon > Penstemon davidsonii. The sequence goes on along the minus strand of JAYDYQ010001087.1, from coordinate 9,611,480 downwards.
GAGTGTGGTATTTAAAATCAAACACAGGGGATTTTTGGGAGATAAAATAACACAGGGAGATTTTTGGGAGTTAGATAAAGCATAGGGGGTGTTTTGTCTTTTGCTCCTAAACTATTATACGCTCAATCTAGACGGTGTACTGTAGAGAAGAAAGACGACTTGAAGGTGCAGCTTATTTTGATCGGATCGGTGTATGGACTTATTTCGGGTTTGGGTTTTCCGTTTGGTCTTTAATGGGCTTGGTATGAACTTCTGTAAATCAAATTTGCACTTCTTTTAATTATCAAAAAACAAATTTGCATGTAACAAAAAAAAATTACACTTATTTTTAATTAATATTAAAAAATGAAAAAATTGTATTTTTTAATCGATATTTCGATTACATTTTTCAGTTTAATAAAATACAAGATTCGTAATTTAGTAGATTTTCATGTGTTTGAACCCAAAATATTTTTTTCAAATTTCAGGACGTGTGATGCCCCAAAATTGAATTGTCCCGAAATTGCAACGCCCCCAAATTGGAATATCCCAAAATTGAGATGGTTCGACAAGCCAGGGCCCTTGACAGAAAACTGACCTCCAGGAAGTCGGACCAGATGAATCAAACAAATCAAATAGGCCAACTGATGGCCCAAATCAAAACATTAAATCATCAGGCCCAACAATAATCAGAGGGCCAATTGATAAAAAAAAGGGGCCCTGAAATCGGATACGGGCCACAACAGAGTAATGGGCTGAAATCGACCCAAAATACGAATTGACTCAATTATAATTAAATTAATTTAAGGGGTTACATTTACAATTAGTTAGAGACATAACTAATCAAGACTTATCAATTACCTAGCTTAGCAGTTCGTAACTAACTCCTAGTAAATATGATATTATCTAATCAAATAGAGCCATTTGATTGGATGGAGTTGATAACCATCATAGTGTTAACACAAGCTAACATAGAGTACCAACAAATCAAGACTCCAAGAATCAAGAGCAACTCAGCAGCTGAAGACTCCTACTTGAAGACTGATTGGCTGAAATTAATTAAGTTTTGTCTTCTACATATAAAACTATCATAAATTGTTAAGTCATGCGGCCAGACAGGCATTGAAAAGAACTAGGGGTAGTGTTTGTCTACTTCGCATAATCGATTGATTACAAGTTAGATCCTTATCGAGTCATTGGAGTCAAACCATCGTTTCTACCTTATTTATTTTTTGTTATATCTGCACGCACAGATATTGTCATGCCCAGACACTCACTTTATTCATCTAAATCGAGTCATATTTACATCGAGGCTAACCAAACAATTTTTATGCAAACATCATGTATGCTATCCTGTTGTCTCATTTATAAGGGGTAAATGCAAAATACTCCCCTGTGTTATGCTAAATCTGCAAGAAACTACCCTGTGAAATTTTTATTGAGCCAAACTTCCTTTAGTTTTCAAAACCCTGCAAAAAACACTCAATTTGTAAAAAATAGGTCGTTTTGGATCGACATATTTCAAGAAATCATTTTTAAAATACTTCAAGTTGGTCCCTACAACTTCACGTGATATATTTAAAAATGATTTCTTGAAATATGTCGATCCAAAACGACCTATTTTTTACAAATAGGGTTTTTTGCAGGGTTTTTGAAAACACAAGGAAGTTTGACGCAATAAAAATTTTACAGGGTAATTTCTAACACAGGGAAGTATCTTGCATTTTTCCCCATTTATAAAATGGATAAGTTATTATGTACGTATGTTTCTTAAATCTGAATTTGATGTTGTCTAACTATCAAATCTTTCGTTTGCCTTAAATTACTTTTTTTTTTTACAGTACTGTAATGTTATTTTGAGATATATATTAACTACGAGGGAAAAACACTTTTGATACCAAACTTTAGTCCAAAAAATTATATTTGATACGAAGCTTTTCGAAAAAGCACAATTCATACCATGATTCACACTCTCTTGATACATTTAATGTTGGCGTCAATTTTCGGACGGAATTCAGCACGTGCCCATTAAGTTGACAATGGGAGGGAAAACATGCACGAGTTTTAAAGACCCACCATTGTTAACTTAACGGACACGTGAGCGGAACTTGCTGAATTCCATCCGAAAATTGACGACAAAACTAAATGTGACAAAATGGTGTGAATCATGGTATAAAATGTGTGTATTCAAAAAGCATGATATCAAATGTATTTTTAGGACTAAAGTTTGATATCAAAAGTGTTTTTCCCTCAATTAACTAGTATTGATAGGTCCCTAGTTGGTTTGTTTTTCTTTTGATATTCATATGGATGTAATCCTAAAAAATGAAAAGTTCAATACGAAAATTTTCATTCATTTTAATTTACCTACTGCCACTTTGAAATAATAAATTTCCTGTATGAGGAATATTCCATCTCAACCGTAATCATAAAGGATCTGATCTAATGCATATATATAGAACCTGACTGGATATATGAAATTTTTCAAATTGATCCTGCCGTAATGGAAGGGCCATTTGTTACAACTTTAATGCTGTAGAATGCTGTAGAACACATTTTATATTGGGTTTGGTCAAAAAATTCTTTAATATGTTTGTAATCATTTTAATGTCTTTTTTTTTAATTTGAAGGCCAGCCATAAATGATAAAAGCATATATGATGATGATGATGATGATGAGTATTCAGTTAGTGCATCAATGCCAACTATTGTTAGTGATCAGTTTTATCTAGAAAAACATCGATAGTTTTCGACTATGTGAAATGAAGGGAATAATTTAAGAAAACATGAATTCAGATAATTGTATATGAGAATATTGCACACAATTTGATTTGCTTTTTTCTTTAGGTAAAATTGTGGGAAAATAATTAGGTCAGAATAAAATTTGCCTTTTTTTTACCCTCGGTCCGAGCTCAGTCATGTGCAAGAAACGTGATACTTAATGATTACATGGTGATTTTTGTCAAGTATTTGACGACAATTGTAAAATGTGTCAAGTATTGATCCTTAAATTGTGGTATGAAATTTGTTCTTATAGAATGTATGGTTCTAAATGCATGTATAAAACAACTAAAGATTTTGTATGAGTATGAAAAACGCAATTCCTTATTTTTTATTTCAATTTGTTTTTCATTTTATCAGGAAGTGTCAATTTCAAGAAAGATGGTAAGGAAATAATATAATGGAAAGACAAGTCTACGTGGTGTGGTAATATATTTAGCTGGGATCGATCAGTCTGAAAAGGGATTATTGCATTTTTGGTGCGACAACTATAGCCCACCGTCGTTTCTACCCCGTAATTTTTCGGGTCGGTATATTTGGTGTCACAACTTCAACATCAGTGACAATTTTGGTGCCAATTGAGACCCAATTTCAAAATTGGCCCGAAATTCCCCCATGTGCGGGCCAAGTGACATGAAAAATTGAGATTTTGACTTAAAAAAAAATACAAAAATTTAAAATCCTAATTTGTCCTATAAAATACACCTAATATTCCCTTAATCAATTAAATTGTTACCCACCTTATTCGTCTTCCCCAAATAAAAACATCCAAGTAGCTTACTTTTTGGTGGATGGAAATAATTTCTTTTTTAATGAAAAAGGTGTTGAATGGTAAAAATCCCCAATTTTCATGTCACATGACCCGCACATGGGAGAATTTCGGGCCAATTTTAAAATTGGGCCTCAATTGGCACCAAAATTGCCACTGATGTTGAAGTTGTGGCACCAAATGTGCTAGCCCGAAAAGTTACAGGGTAGAAGCGTCAATAGGCTATAGTTGTGGCACCAAAAATGCAATAATCCAGTCTGAAAATCAATATACAAAATTGTTGTGAAATTTCAGTTTTATACAAATTGTAACTTTAAGTTGTAATAATCAAATGATATAATTATGTGTACGAATATAATCATAAAATAATTAAAATAAAAAAAATAAGAATGATTGGCTTGTATAGAAGTTACGTCATTTGACGATTGTCCTAAAAAAATGATCGTCCCTATTCGTGAGGGAGGATCATGATAGCTGATCACAATTCCATGATAAAATTCAAAGTTCACAGTCGGCGTCTTCATCGTGAATACAATCACAGAAAGATAAGTGAACAAGACTTTGTCTATTACCCAAGACTAGCTATAAAAAAAAACACAACATTATCACATTAGTCTTTTTGTATTGTATTTATATGTAAGGATAATTATATTTTTTTCGAAACTCATGATTTTTCTTTATTTAGTGCTAGGATAGAGATTACGGGTCAAAATTAAATCCACCATTATAGTCATTTAGAAGTGTCATAAAGCCAATTCTAATGTTACATAAGTTACAAAACTAATCTGAAATTTGATAATATTTATTTTGAGAGTTCCTGATCCAGGCCGGTCTCTACGACCCGATTCGTGACTCAACTCCACATGTTTTAGGGGTAGGTTTAGGGGTGATGTGGATTATCACTTCACATGTCACAAGTGTATTGGTTGGCTACATCACGTGTACTTGATGACGTGGTGCAATGGTTGCACTATATAATTTCTCGGGTTAAACGTGGGGGTGTACAAAAATATTTTGATTTGTTAATATTTTATATACATTAAGTTATTTTAATAGATATGTTAATAGATATTATAGTATTAAAATTTTGTTCAATTTGGTAATATTATATAAAAAATATAATATGTAATAAATATGTAAATGAAATAGTTTTATATTTAAAAATATTATATTAATTTTTTGATTCATTATTAATGTCTAAATATTAAATTATTTTCATGAATTGTGAATGCGATTTTTTGTTTTTTGATACGTTAAAAATAATTTATTTTATTTAATTATGAAATGTGTGTAAAATTATATTCCATGTGTTAGCACTAGTGAAAATGAAAATAAGGCTGGATATAAAGGGTAAAATTGTAGTTGACTTGAAATTTAACCGTGTTAATGTCATCAACAATTCAAAATATGAAGGAAAAATCTCTATAAAAAAAAAAGAACCAAAAAAAAACATGAGGAAAAATTATGTTGAGTTTTCATGAATATAACACATAAGGATTTTCTGCTAATAAAAAAAATAAAAATAAAAAATATACAAGAGTCAGGAGATCGTGCGTAGAAATCCGCAGCTGTCACCCTTCTTTCCATTTGTTTTTCTTAAGTTTTCGTTGAAGAATTACAAATAACAACACAAAATGAATTGATATTCATCCATTTGACGGTCAAAGGTCAAAATGACAGAACACTAGAATTATTTAATGATTTTACTACGGAGAATTTTGGTCGTGGATATGAACTTCGATCTCATTTTGTGACCACCTTTGTCAAATTATTTTGTGTTATGTTTATTGCACAAAATTTTAAGGTGTTATTAAATATTAGCATACTCACTAATTTTTTTTTTTTTTTTTTTGGTAAATAAGCATACTCTCTATTTCTCCATTAATAACATTAACAATTTTACTTTTTCAGGTCAATTACTCCCATTATTTAACCTTATATACAATATACATACTGTTTGTACCCAAAAAAATCACCCTCGATTGGTCGAGGAATAGTAGCGTGATAATGGGCCGAACCCAATAAATAGAGCCAAGTGAATTGGATCAGGATCGAACCTACTCTGATCCAGAAATCAATCTGACCGAAATTAAACAGGTCACGAGCCCAATGAGAGACACGGCCCAATTTTATAATTAATTAGTTTGGCTAAAGTGCAAATTAATTAATGGATAATTTAATTAATTCATGGGCCGAGATTGATTAATTAAGCCAAACAATGGCTAAGAACAAAGAGGCCCAATGAGCCTAAGGGATTATGTTGGCCATAGTGGTTTAATTAAATTAATTAAACCAATTAGTTAATTAATTGGGCCAAAGATTAGTGATTGGCCCAAATAATAATTAAGGCCAATAAACCAAGTAATTGATTAAGTAATTAATTACAGTTATCACATAAGGATTAATGGGCCGATTACTTCCAACCGATCCAGAACAGCCCATAAATCAGCCGATGAAAACGGCCCAGTAATCAGAACGGCCCATGGCCCAGCCGATGAAATCGGCCCAGGAGGAAAAGGGGTGGTTAATTAATTATTGAAATAATTAATTAAAATTAGAGATAAAGATAAAGCCAAATAAGTAGTTGGCTTAGTAACAACTTCCTTAATTATCTCATAATCAGTTACCAACACTAACTGAACTGAAATTCAAACTGGCAGCACACGTTTTCTCTCACAACTGCCATACACACGAAAATTGAACAGGAAGAAGAAAGAAGAAGCAACTGCCAAGAGTGGGGGAAGTGGAGAAAAACAAGGGTAGTGGAGATAGTGGGGAGATAGGCCATCAGCCAGTCAGTTTCGGCCATCAGCCAGTCAGTTTTCCAGCCATCAGCTTATAAATATCAGGAAGCTGCCATACGCAAAAGACACAACTCAATCAATCAATCAACTCAGTCTACACTGAAATCGGCTCAACGCCTCTCCGGAAGTCCAGCGCACGCTGCTTCTACCGTCAGTCAGCACTGCCAATTCCTTGACATCAATCGTCAATCCTCAGCAACCAGCAGGACATGGCCGCCTGAAGTCTAGCACCGCCGCTCAAAGTAAGCCGCAAAGCTACTTCCGCCGTCAGCAAAGCTGTCTCGAGCGAAACCCTTCGATATCAAGCAAAATAGCAAGCTGCAACGTCATGTAAGTGCCCACGTAGTTACATGGCAACCTCGTCAAGTAGCCATCTGCTTGATGAGTCCGCTGTCAAGTAGCCATCTGCTTGATAGCAATCGGTTGAGTAGCCATCTGCTCAATTGATGCCCTTTCCAGCGGCCACCCGTTGGTCAGGAGCCCGATTGGTAGCCATCTGCCAAGGTTGGGCGACCCATTGATGATGGTTCTCTGTCATCAATGTTACTTTCTGTCAACAAGCAGCACTATCATATATCATCAGCTCATTTGGCGGGTCTGCCTGCCAATCAAGGAGTAATTTTTCAGAACTTAATAGAATCATCAGCTCGTTTGACAAACATATGTCGACACAGGAGACTGATTTATCGCTTTGCATGCTTTGTAATACTTGTAAATCGAGGAGCTCATTGTAGGCTAAAACTCATATGTCTCTTTTACAATTCAATTAATAGAAGTATTTGGCCCATATCTCTTGATTTTATTAAAGTATGCTTTACGTCAACGGATTTTCATTGATGCATTAGTTTGTTAAGTTTATGTCTTTAAAGTCAAGTTACATATTAAACTGATTGATTGTCAACTCATTTACTGATTCATCGATACACTGAGTAAGCCATCGATTGGCTGTGAAACTTTGGCATATCAGAAAGGTTATCATAAATTATTTAAGTCCTGCGGCCAGGCAGGCATGGAAAAGAACTAAGGGTAGTGTTTGCCTACTCTGCCATAATCAATTGATTAGAAGTCAGTTTCATCAGGACATCTTACATGGATATCAATATGTCCTTATCAGGACATTTAAATTATTATTACACTGATGTCAACATGTCCAATTTTAAATCGTTATGTTTGCACGCACAAACATTGGCACGCCCGCAATCATTACACATCATATCGAGCCATTTGCACATCGAGGCAATCGGTGTCAAATTTACTGCAAACAATATTTTGGCACGCCCAGTGGGACTTGATAATCTTTTGCCAAAAAATCAATCAGTTGATGCTTAACGATTAATCTTTTGCTGTTGTCAGATGATACCACAGATAACGCGAAAGACTCGATCTAGCTTGACGAGGACACGCTCTGATCTAACGCACTCTCTGGAAAATCTGTCCACTGTCCCGCTAACTATGGAAGGGACTGACAAGATAGAGGAACTGACAACGGAGGTCCGCAACTTCACTAGGGACCTTGAGGCTAAACAGGTAGAATGGTCTAATGTTGTCAGTAAGTTCGAGAACATGCTAGGCTCGGCCACTGCAGCCAGTCAGGCCAATACCGAAGCCAGCAATATTGTAAATACTTCCCTGATGCATCTGGAATCGAAAATGGCTATGCTTGCTGAGAGCATCAATACCCTTGCCAACGGAATACAATCGCAGGCCTGGACAGGGCCGCCCAAATACTCTGTTGACAAAGGCAAGGGACCCGCGATACATATCGGGGGAAGTGGATCAAGGGATGAAACGCCCTACAAACAGGGCAACGGACAAACTAATGTCCTTGACAAGAAAGGAAGCACCTCCAAGGCCAGGTATCAACGCCCAGACTCGGGGGGCAGGTCGGAAGAGGAACGATCAGAGGCCATGGGATATGGCCCAGAGGGACATCAGTGGGTGGGGGGGGGGGGGGGTGGGGGGGGGGGGGGGTGGGGGGGGGGGGGGGTGGGGGGGGGGGGGGGTGGGGGGGGGGGGGGGTGGGGGGGGGGGGGGGTGGGGGGGGGGGGGGGTGGGGGGGGGGGGGGGTGGGGGGGGGGGGGGGTGGGGGGGGGGGGGGGTGGGGGGGGGGGGGGGTGGGGGGGGGGGGGGGTGGGGGGGGGGGGGGGTGGGGGGGGGGGGGGGTGGGGGGGGGGGGGGGTGGGGGGGGGGGGGGGTGGGGGGGGGGGGGGGTGGGGGGGGGGGGGGGTGGGGGGGGGGGGGGGTGGGGGGGGGGGGGGGTGGGGGGGGGGGGGGGTGGGGGGGGGGGGGGGTGGGGGGGGGGGGGGGTGGGGGGGGGGGGGGGTGGGGGGGGGGGGGGGGGGGGGGGGGGAGGGGGGGGGGGGGAGGAGAGGGGGGGGGGGGGGGAGGGGAGGGAGGGGGGGGGGGGGGGGGGGGGGGGTGGGGGGGGGGGGGGGCGAACCTTCAACATAAACTAATAACAAAGAACATAGAAAATGCTACTGTGTATTGTTGTATAACTCTATTAATCTATCCAATTGGTTCAACAAAGTTATCCCATACAAAACTCATTCGATGCATTGAATCCAAAATTCAACAAAAATGCAATAAAATAAAACAAATTACCTTGGGCTCGCCGTCGATATGTACAACGGCGCCATCCGTATACGTGAGCAACGACCGACCGTTCCTCGGGTTGAACCGGATCGGCACGCCTCGACCCGATCCAGGGGTATATGCGTAGACCGACTTGAAACAGAACCTGTCCAGAATTTCTCGGACCTCGAGCTGGTCCTGCTCCCACCCGCCCAGACCCGTTTTGAAGACGTCAATCGGACCCTTCCCTTGCTTGTAGACGTGCACCTCCGCCTCCGGTACTTTTGTTGTAACGGATCGGACCTTATCTGGAGTCGGTTCGGGTTTAGGGTTAGATAGAAGCGGCGTCGCCTCTTCTTCCTCGATTTCTCCGATCCGGTTGCTGCTCGTCATTACTGTAATCGGTTTGATTTTAGCGCTAATTTGTTGTTCCTTCTTACTTTTGTGCTTATTGTTATTGTGTTGTGTGAGTATATAACTTTCGACTATCCCCAAAAAAAAGAACTTTTGACTAATAGATTTTTAAATTCCATTTTTCTCAAATGAATTCTCAACTTTTTCAACCAACCCCTTAGGCCCTGTTTGTTTGGCGTTTCCCAGAATTTTTTCGTGTTTGGGAAATGCTAAACAAACATGTTTTCTATTTTCCGAAATAAAGTTTTCATCCATTAATTTTCTCAAACTCCTCTCTCAAAAGCCAAACAAACAACAATTTTCTTATCTCTAAACAAAACTTATACAAACTCTACTTTGATTTGACATAAAGTAACATATCTCTTACACAATTTATCTCACATAACAATATGATTTGACATAAAGTCTTACACATCTTACACCTACAATCCAACTCTTCCAAAAAAACTTACACCTACTTTATTTCTCAAACCACTTTCTCAAAACCCAAACAAACAACATTACGCAAATCGAGATTATTTCACAAACATTCACTACTTTCCCAAATGCCAAACAAACAGGCCGTTAAACTTTCCAAATATTGAGAAGTTTGAGTAATTGGTACTTTGCCCAGCCGTTAAACTTTCCAAATATTGAGAAGTTTGAGTAATTGGTACTTTGCACATTATTCTTAGGCAAACACTTTGCAGCTTAAAATACATTACCTTTTTTACTTTGCTATCTTATTAAAAAATTGGCATTCTTTGGAAAATTGACGGATTCAAAATGCTCATTGTATAGTAAAAAATATGCAGTTTGAGGGTGTAAACTGTCAAAATTTTACTTTAAGGATGTGAAATGCCAAGTAATGCAAAATGCCTTATACTCAGAAGTTTTAGCTCGGTGTCGCTAGTTTGGATTTGGAACCGTCTCAAACAGACGTTGTAAAACTAGAGTAATTGACACTTTGCATCATTTTTCTTCTTCTGAAATAGTAAAAATTACATCAGAATCAACAACACTAATAATAAATTAGTAGAAAACCCAGGAATTGAACCCAAAACCTTTAGATTTCTGGAATCTCAGTTTTGTCAGTAGGCGATGGCCTCATTGGCAACACTCTGCATCATAGAAAAACACAATTAGTATTTTGCAACTTGAAATCGAGATTTCGATACTTTACACTCTCGAATTGCATGCCCATTGTTAAGTCAAAGAATGAATAATTCGAATATGTTAAATGTCAAAATGGTGTATTTCTGGTATATATAATGTCAATTACTCGAAAAAGTAGCGTTTTCTAAAATATATTTTCCATTCCATCATATTATCGATGAGACAAAGGTATAATTGAGAGAAAACATGTAAATGTGACTACGAGTCTTTCTGAATATCTTTTAATTCGATTTCAATTAGTCTGATTTGATTTGGAATGCCCCAAAGATTCATTGAGTTATGAAGAAGAAGGAAAAGATTTGCTTAGATGGATTATGTAATTAAGATTATTTTGTAAGCAAAATCTCAATTTAGACTGCCATTTTGACACAAAAAAAATTCCATTCAGTATATCTCATCAAACCACACGTCGTTTACACCTTGATGACATTCAGATTTGAATGACTGAACCTTCCACAAAATGGAAGAACTTGTGTTACTTCACAGATGGATTCCTCAACTACTGTGATTTAATTCACAGAAACATAAACTCCAACCATGATTAACCCCCCCACAAAAAAAAAGGTAAAAGTAAAAGATAATCGGATTTTCCGTATATCGCCTCTCAACATGTCTCTTATTCCTCTCAACCTGCCTGAGCAATACATGGACATGCATGACAATAAATAGTCCGAGACCTTTCAATTTTAGCTTTCCAAATTTGAGAGTTGATGTATATGATCACCTTTCCTCCCAGTGCAGTTCTTTCCAATTCCAACAAAGATGACCAAATAACTCAAGGTATCTGGAAGAGCTTTTTCAATTTGAAGCATAGTCTCTTTTCTTCCGCGGACAAATCTTCCTGTACAGATTAGAACAGCCAGGGGCGGGACGTTAAGTTCTATTTAAGCATGAAATTACCAGAGAATATGCAGTTAAAGTAACAATAAATATGGAACAAGGATTGAAAAATGCAGTAGAGGTCCAAATTCACGAACCGCATAATGTTCTTTAAGAGCATCAAGGGAGTCCCTAGAGATCTTGCTCACGAGCTCATCCTCCATCTCGAAATGTCGGCCAAACATTTTTTGTTGCTCCTCAGAATTCCCGCCAATTATCTGTGAGAAAAAAAAAAGGCTCATTATCGTTTCGGCACAAGGATCATCTAAAGGGCTACTTTAAACATCTCTTCTCTAGTAACAATAACAGAAATCTAATTCAATATATTATTACACATTAGTTGTATCAAGTTCCAAGTCCAGTGTCTTGATGGCAGATGGTCTTAGAGTTATCAAAGTATCGAGCCGTTGAGATTCTGTTTCGAATCTGACTTATTTGGTGTACCCACATATTTAATTCTTCTACCCATTATTATCATCTTGAAATAACAATTAGTCTAAAACATCCTAGCAACATTAACTATAGCTATTCTGCCTAGAGAAAAGTTCTCAAGTAAAGATATTGCAAGTCATAACTTTGATACAGAGGCATTCCTACTTCTTCATACTGGGTACTATGGCACAGCTCCACATAAAAAAGTGATCATAGAAGGCAAAAACTATATATAACATGTCGTGCTAAATAATAACAGAAGACTGACTGTCGCCTCCAATCCCCAACGTGCAATTTAGGATGTCTATAACAAATCAAAAGTTCTTGCATGTGATTAGCACCAATGATATGAGAAAATAAGAAAGTCGCCAGATAAATTGCACAGCCATTTTGTCAAGACACAATCTAACCAACAAAAAAATGTGAGCCAACGGCTGAACCAACAAAAATCACTTCTTAAACCATTTATGCTATCCGATTTAGCATATATCATCAACAGATGCAATGTGGTCACACATTTATTTCAAATAAATTTCAGACACTTGTGTTCATGTTTTGCAAATTAGGAAATATGATGAGTATTTCTTTATAGTTATATAGTCTCACACAAACAGCTAAAGAGCCATAGTATCACGGATCTAAATAATTGACACGTATCTTGAGTATCAAAATAATAGTTTAATCATCCAATCCATTATTCACTAACTCAAAATAGACACAGTTTCATCAAATCCATTAAGCACTGTTCAAAATAGATGTGAAGTACATTTTAACTTGTTATGCATAATTAATGCCATATCAAAACTAAAAGTATCTACATACATGTAAGGGATAATCAAAATAAATTAAATTTTCCTGCTATACTTGACTGCTTCATCTTGTTTTCATATGTTAAATAGTTGCCTCAACTTGAAAGTATCAATGCTATATGCACATGATTTATATGGGTGTTCATTTTAAAGAATATGTACAATGCTTTCCAAAGCTATAGAACTTATGGCCTCACTAAATGAAAGCCTTAACATAAAAACCCCTCATAATCCACATAACAACATTCTAAAGAGTAACAAGGTACTCTATTGCCTCCTAATCCACTCAAGGCTGCAGAGCAATTGTCACATGCCTTTTGCAGAGTCCAGTCCAGACTTCCATGTATGAAAGAAATAATCTATATATATGTTCATTCTAGCATAAAATTATCTTCATAACATCTTTGCAAAATTAAAAAACACCTGAACATTCAATTCACCATAAAGTAAAGAAGGCATTTTGTGCAAAAGTCCACAAATAATTGAGCATAGGAATAGAAAGCAATATATCATACCTTAATTGCAACCTTCTGGCCTTTCTTGGCATAATCAACAGGCTTATGATTATTCTCGATTGAAGCTATCCGACCAATGTCGATGAAATCCTTTTGTGGAACACATAGTGGAGTTCCAATCTGCAGAATCCAATTTATTTAAGATGATTTTTTTAAAAAAAAAAAAAAAAGCAGACCTATATATAACAGAAGTCTGAGGCACAACCAGAAGAGCCAGTGAAAAGTTTATTTAAAAAAATAGCGACAGTTAAAGAGCCAAATCTGATGGAAAACAAAATCTAAAATGGAAAATAGACAATTTGCAAAGAAGAGCAAAATTAATATGACCACAACTGACAGCCAAGACTAAAAAAGGAGTAAAATAAAACACAAAGAAACATAGAAGTAAATCGAAGTACAGAAAGATTTATAGATCCAATATACTACCTTTGCAGTCCCTTCCAGGACATCAACTCCCAGGACAATGGGATCCTTCTTATTGAACACACAGTTTGGCATGATCTTGAGAACACAGGGAAAGACTGCCTCGTCAGCTGCTTCTTTCTTTTTTTCCTCCTTAAGATTGTCTATATAAGCCTTAAATTGATCAAATAGGTGGTAAATAATGTCTGCAATGAATATTTTTACGCCAAGTTCATCAGCGAGTTCACGAGCCTCTGGTGTTACTTTAACGTCAAAAGCCAATATTGTTCCATACTCCTTGTGCTTCTCAAGCATAACACTCGCCTTCATCACATCCTTTTTGTGTACTGGACCTATGCTAATACCACTGACAGGTATCTTAACTGCAGGTGACTTCAAAAACTCCAGTAATGCTTCCAATGATCCAAGGGTAGATGCTTGAACATAAACTCCAACCCCACTTCTATCAATCCTATTCATCACTGATTTCATATCTTCCATAGCTGAATCTTTGATGTCTTCCACATCATCATCAGGCCCTACAACATATAGACTTGTGCCTGCAATGGCATGCTCAAGACCCTATACGAAAAACACAAATAAAAAAAGAAAAACACTATAAGTTGAACATAATGCATGAAAGTCTAGGTTTTGAGTATCAAATGAAATAAGGAAACTGCAATGCACATTAAAAATGGCATTAAATGCTTCAATTAAAATATCAAAGACAGAAACACCTGCACATTTATACGAGTGCTGAATGAAAAAAGGTTCATATGACCAATGGATCAACGAAATATATCTACTAGGTTGTTTTGTTTTTCTGGTCGCCCAAATTGGAATTGCTTGTTCTAACAAGCTACTAGGTAAATTGGCAGAACAGTTCCTTAGACAGCCCACTGCCTACTCAAACTGTAAAAGGGTGATCTTTGACATACACATCTAATTAACACATGCTTTTTTAAAAACAAAGCACATCCGGACTGGCCTTAAGAGACTTAGGGAAAAAAAACATAAAAACAGAAGATAGGTGGAAAAAAAACATACCACCCAAAGACCCCTACCAAGCTGTGTATATTTTGTCAAACAGAAGAGCTGTATGAAACTAAAAAGGACTTCTATTATTAATACGAGTAACATAAAAACTGCATGTGTGCATCTGTGGGCATGCTAACAAGAAAATACCCTATAACCTGGATTATCCAGGGACTGAGTAGACTGAAAAAACTTTTCATGCAATTCAAAAATGAGCGTACAAAGCTTTTCATGCAACCAAGTAAACAAAATGAAGACTAGCTATAAAAGTCATCAGAACTCTTAGAAATGATACAATGATCCTACGAAGGCCTGATATCACATGCTGGGACCTTTATGAAGTCCGTAAATCATCATACTCCCAAATAGAACTAAGAGATAGCATCATGAGTAATTCAATTATCTTAGATCATGCCTATGGCAATATTTTTACGAGACATGCTTCTCAGAACCATTTATCATATATTTAAATCATTCTTTGTCACGTTCTGTGAGGCAAAAGGACATACTTACCTGTGCAGTAATCTTTATACCCTGAGCAGCCTTAATCTCTTTATGATGTATATAAGTTCCCTGTAATAAAACAAGAACAAAACCATGAGACTTCTACAAAATTAATTACATCAAATGCTCTTTCAACGAAGAAGAGTCATTTCCAGAAGTTCTAATCACAGCATTGTCAAACAATAACTATTGCAAAGAAAACGTGTTTGAAGCTATAATTCGAAATATTGTCCTATTACTCAAAACTTGGCAACATAATAGCGAAAACAAAAAGATAACAGAAGAAATTAAATTGGAAAAAAAATACAGGGTAAGAGATACTTCGATAAAATGTAGAAAGGAACCTATAAAAGCAATAAAAAAAGCAACTAATGTTTCCTTAGGACTATCAAAGAAAAAATATGTTTCAACATGGAAACACGCACCGACAGGAGTTGAACTCCCTTTCACTTCCACTGGTACATTTAATACTTTAAGAGCATGTAGGAATAAAAGATTATAAGTAATATCAGTAATTCATGGGTTCTAAGTTTCAGGTAAAACCAACAACACACCGAGAGCAGTTGCATGCACATTTCGTAAAATTTATATCAACAAGCAAAAGAAATAGTCACCACGTCTAAGACTATCTGGCATGAACATACTAGTTCATAGTTCACTAATGCAGTTAATTATGACCCATGGAAACACATCCTCATAAAATCTCAAATTGAAGTAGATGATGTCATTCTAGAAGGTAAACATAAGGATTTCTAATAAATATTTCCTGAAATGTAGATTCAAGAGCCGTTTCATAAATTCTCATGTCTAATCAAGCTACCTTCTACCTCTAAATCATTACAGCCAATACAGTAGGAGAAAAACTTGGTTGGAAAATAACATACCATATAAAAACACATAGATACGTTAAAGAAATGTAATAAGGGCTACAGCTTGTACAAAAATCCATAGTTTTTCACCTTGACTCGGAGCTCCTTCATTGGATGGGGCGTCAACAGCGCTCTGATTGAAGTAACAATTGGTCCCTAAACAATAGACAGTTCAAGAGCATGAATTTCTTGTCAAATAACTAAAGTAGACAAAAACTTCTCCAATATAGTACTTACCTGCAAGCCACAAACAACTATTTGATCTCCTTCATGAAGCACACCATTAACTAACACCACATCTATTGTTGTCCCATGCCCTTCAATCACTTTAACCTCTAAAACAGTACACTGCAACAGAGTCGAGAGTAAATTAAATATTTTCACCAGACTCAGTAGTGAGTGCAAAGGATCTGAAAAAGAAAGCAAACCTGCACTTCATTGCTGTAAGTAAGTCTTTCAATCATCGTCTTCTGAGTCCAATTGACCAGTAGTAACAATAAGTCAGGGATGCCTTCACCACTGTTACAGACAAAACAACATCATGCAGTGAAAATCTATAGTTCTGAGTGACCAACAATAACAAGTACTCGCCCGGACAAGAAAAACACTAACAAAGTGTTAAGTGAACAAGAACCTTATAGCGCTAGTGGGTACGATGCTGAAAGTCTCGCCCATCTCTTTGTTCTGGTAATACAACTCCGTGTTAAGACCTTGCTCCTTGAACTGCGTGATAACCTATAACAACAACACATTTGCACAAAATAACCAACATGATGAAAATTATACTTGCGAAAAGCGATAAAGCTTACATGAGTGAGCCTAGTATTAAACTCCATTATAACATCTTTTGACTGCTGCTTCATTGCTTTCCTTATTGGTGCGTTGCGGCAGGATTTCCATCCATAGAGCCTGTCAACCTACAAGGTTAAAAAGCATAAGAAAACAAGAATAATAAAAATATGGATGGAGAACCTTGTGAAGGCATGGTTAAAATGTAATGTAACTCACTTTGTTCAAGGCGATAATGAATTCAGTATTTCTCATTTTTAAAAGATTGAGAGATTCAATGGTTTGCGGCTCCAAGCCATGCATTATATCAACAACCAATATTGCTATATCACATAACCCGGAACCCCGAGAACGCAAATTTGTGAAAGACTCGTGTCCAGGGGTATCAATGACTAAGAGACCCGGGACATTCAGCTTTGCATCAGCTTTCAATTCCTTAGTTCTCTCACGAATGTTCTCAGCAGGGAAATAAGTTGCTCCAATTTGTTGTGTAATTCCACCAGCCTCACCTTCTTGGACATTTGTACCTCTTATACAATCAAGCAACTTCGTTTTCCCAGTATCGACATGACCCATAATACAACATATTGGCGAGCGGAGATTTTGTCCACTCTGGACAGGAGGATCACCCACTTTTGTTGTACCCTCGGCCTCCGACCCTTTCTTTTTAGCTTCCAACTTTTCAGATCTAAGCGGCATATTTGAGACAACTTTTTCACCCAAGTCAACAGGCTTGGTTACCACAGAAGGCAGCTCATCCTCCTGAGTTGCAGTCCTTGCAGTCCTTGCATTCCTCAACTCCTTCTTCACCAATGGTTCAGGCTCTGAGTCAACTTCCTCATCAGAAAATGCACTTTTACCAGGCAATTTTAAATCAGCATCATCCCAGCTTTTAGCATCCCACTCATCATCATCATCATCATCTTCTTCTCCTTCATCTTGTTCATCTTCTACTCCATCCTCTTCGAATACATCAGTCACTTCAGATTTATCTTTTGTACTCAATGACTCCACTTCATCAATGTTCACAGCTTCCACCTCAGATGAGCGTTCTTGCTGGAATTCCTGTGAATCTGTGCTGTCAACAACCTCTGCAGGAGCTGCTCCATTAGATTGAGCTTGTGGCTTTGATTTTTTCTTCTGGTATAAAGGCCGTTTAACAGGTGCTCCTGCAGATTCACCAGCGGGCAACTGCAAGCCCCCAGCATTGGCAAGTATTTGCTTCCTCATTGCCTCCAACCTACGGGCTTCTTCCTTCTGCTTCCCGGTTAGAAGCTTCCCTTCTTGTTTTTTCTTCAAAAGCTTCTCCTTTTCCCTTTCCTTCTTTAGGCGCTTTTTCTCTTCTGCTTGCCGCTCCAATTCTTCCTGCCGCAGCCTTTCCTCCTCTTCTTTCCTTAGCTTCTCCTCTTCTTCCCGTTTCTTCCTCTCTTCAGCTTCCTTAAGTTTGGCAAGTCTCTCTTGCATCTCCCTGACATGCTTTGGGACTTTCTTATCTGGTACTTTATTTTTAGTGTCAGTTTTCACTTCTTCCGGTGCAGGAGCAGCTGCAGCCACCTTTTTTTCTTTCTCTTTTTCCTTCTTCTTTTTCTTCTTCTTTGAAGCTACAGATTCCACAGGTCCTTCTTCCTCAGCTTCTTTGTCCCCAGCAGCCTCTTCTAGCTCAGCCTGGTTCAGTTCCTTCTCCCCTGGTGGAGGTGCAACTGGAGCGATAGCAGTGATTGGAGTAGGTTTTGACACAGAAGGTGCTCCACCAAGTTCAGCTAAAATCTTGTCAAGGTCATCTTCATCTTGACCAGTTTTCCCACCTTTCTTTTTCTTCTTTTTATTCTTCGACGTAGTTTCTGTCACATCTTCAGTCATCTTTTTGCTAATAACATCTAAACTAGGCTGATCCGAACGAATGACTTCCGAAGATGCACTGTCATTCCCATTTTCGAGTGCACTATTGCTCTTCTTCTTAGACGACTTCTTTTTACCTGAAAACTTAAGTGCTGATACATCTTCATCTTGATCATCACCGCCACCTTCCACCGAATCATCAAATTCTTCGTCAAGAGCAGCTGCACTAAACGAATTTCCAGAAGCCTTCTTCAAACCCTTTGAAGACTTCTTCTTCTTTCCTGCAAAAGTAATTTCTGCAAGATCCTCGTCTCCCTCTTTGGAAGACTTCTCATTGTCTTTGCTCTCTTCCTCTTCATCAAGCACATCAAAACCAGCCGAAGACACACTGCCACCACTCTTCTTACTTTTTGAAGGTTTCTTTTTCCCGGAAAACGCAATCACCGGAACATCCTCACCATCTTCTTCTTCATCTTTCCTTCCTTCATCCTCATCATTATCACCATCACCTTCTTCCCCCAATAACCCAAAACTCGAAGCACTAAACACATTATTACTTCCACCCTTTTTCCCCTTCCCCTTCTTTTTACCATCAAAACTTGCAACCGTTTCCTCCTCCTCTTCAGCAACTCTGTTATCCTCCACTTCTTCATCCTCATACTTTGCTTCCATTTTCTTCGAACCCCCCTTTTTCCCCTTCTTTTTATTACCTACAGGCACTACCTTCTCTTCCTGAACAGTAACATCCTCCGATAACTCAGTACCAACGGAATACTCGTCATCATCAACCACAAATCCCTTCTTTCTCCCCATCAGATTTTCTTCCGAGTAAGTTCGACTAATAATTTATGCCCCCCCTCTACCAAACTTCCTGGGAAAAAAAAAACCCAATTTCAAATCATCAGTCCCCAAAAATGCCCACAGATTGATTAACAAAGTAAGAACAACAACAAAATTTGGTGAAAATAAATACTTAAGCTTTTTCCAGCATTAAAGTTTACTAAAATCAAATCCAAATAGCACAAAACAAAAAAATAATTAACAGATTGCATTTATTAAAAATCTAAAATGAGCTAATGTGAATAGAAAACACTCAACTGTTGGCGATGGAGCAACGATCGAAGAGAGACTGCAAAATTAAAGAATTGAGGATATATATCTGTGTATGTAAATTTGTTAGCGTAACAGATGTGTCTGAAATTGTAAAACTTGTTCTGCGGGGTGTATGAAAATAGGGTTGATAAACTATTTTACTGAGATTGGGCTTATATACGGGTCGGGTAAACCTTTCCCGTATAAACCGGGTCGGGTCAGTATTATAACCCAGGGGCCAGGGCAATATGGGCTTTCAAAGTCTGGTTGGATTTGTTAAAATAAATCACATTAGCTCATTTTTAATTCTAAGAGAAAGTTTACAAGAAAATATGG
Source organism: Penstemon davidsonii (assembly GCA_034814905.1). NCBI lineage: Eukaryota > Viridiplantae > Streptophyta > Magnoliopsida > Lamiales > Plantaginaceae > Penstemon > Penstemon davidsonii. The sequence goes on along the minus strand of JAYDYQ010001087.1, from coordinate 9,591,504 downwards.
GCCGGTTTGTTTGGCGTTTCCCAGAATTTTTTTGTGTTTGGGAAATGCCAAACAAACATGTTTTCTATTTTCCGAAATAAATTTTTCATCAATTAATTTTCTCAAACTACTCTCTTAAAAGCCAAACAAACAACAATTTTCTTATCTCTAAACAAAACCTATACAAACTCTACTTTGATTTGACATAAAGTAACTTATCTCTTACACAATTTATCTCACATAACAAACATGATTTGACATAAAGTCTTACACATCTTACACCTACAACCCAACTCTTCCAAAAAAACCCTACACCTACTTTATTTCTCAAACCACTCTCTCAAAACCCAAACAAACAATATTACGCAAATCGAGATTATTTCACAAACCTCCACTACTCTCCCAAACTACTTTCCCAAACGCCAAACAAACAGGCCCTATATAATTACAAATCGTTTAGTAGATGATTTTTTTTTTTTTTAATCTCATGAACAAGTGATACCCGTCACTTTTATGCGTAAACATAAATAAATATTCAATTTTTTTTTCTTAAAACCATATACCTATAAAGGTAATTGATTGATTTATATATTATAAGGAAAAAAGAATTACCAGGAGGTCCATATATAGTTAGAAAATGGTAGTTAGGCCTCTAAAAATTACCTGAACTCGTTTAAATTCATCTATGAGCCACTTTAATTTATATCATCATTGATAAATTTTACTCAATAAAGTTCAATTATGTTTCGTGTATCTAAACAGAACTTGATCATTGATTTAATTTATCTTGGACAAAGAAAAAAACGATATTATGTCGAGTTAAAAGAATGCCGAAATGAAAATTTCATGTTTTTATTAGTTTCCAGAAATAACCTCAACTTTTCACAGTAGAAATCTCAAATTCTTGCAAAAGAAAAGATAATTTATCAAATACTTACTTGCAGGATGGATCCAAGATTGGAAAGTAGAGAGATTTTTTTTATCGGTCAAATTTATCGACAATAATATTCAAACTAATTTCGTGCACAAGTTCACGAAAACACTAAAGTGCTAAACATAGATTGATCCATCATATTCGATTTTCTCATATTTGAATTTTAATCAATAGTTTATCTCCTATTATATAACAAGTAAAAATGTTACAAAGATAATATATATTATTATGACAATGAAAGTAAATAAAATTAAATGTATTAATTGACATACTTTATAATCGAAGATACAAAATCGAATCGATTAACAATGAGCATAAATGATTTTCTAAAATCAATGAAATCGGCTGTTTTGAGAAGGAGATACGACAAAATTCTCAATAATCATATTTACACCTTATTTAACTATGTGTGTGGATCCCTACTTGAATATAAGGTGAAAATCTCAAAAAATATGAGGAAATACGGCATTTAACTCAAAGTTCCTCTTTTTCTTAGTTGCTGGCATGCTTGTGGGATTGGGCGTCCCGTAATCTTATCTTTGAAATTTGAAAGTTTTGTGCTTGTTGGTCTAAGTGGAGGTTTCGTTTTCTCCTAATGTACCAACTTTGTTGCTCATAACCTTGTCGCTTGGACTTTTTCTTTGAGTTGGTGAGAATTCCTTTTGAGCTTATTCCTTGTAGTCCTTTTTGTGATGCTGATTTTCCAATCTTTGATCTCGTTGAACCTTTTGTACGATGTTGTGTTCTTTTGAAACAAAGAAATATTGATTTATAAATTAAATTAAATAAAAAGCGCGTAATTGTGGGATTTGGTTGTGCGCTCTTAAGACAGTACTCTGGTTCAAGAATGGACACCATGTCCAACGTGGATTTTCATAAAATATAGTTTGGATGAAATAATAAAGTGTCAATCAAACCTAAACATTGTCAATAAAATCGTCATACTAGCAATTATAAATAATTCAAGAATTCGTTGTTCTTGCACTGACATGTATGTGTTGGATTATTGAGTAAATTGCAAATTAATCCTATGTAACAGGTAAAAGTCACTTTGTGTACTCAACATACCAATACAAAAATATAGTTTCCAAAACCTAAGAAACAAAGATACTCCATATTCAACCTCTACTGTTTATCGTCACTCTACTGAATTTCTACCTTTTCGTTCCAGCTCCAGATTTCCGTTTAGAACTCCGTTCTTCGTAAGAGGCTGTAAAGGGCCCACGATAATGGAGACAATCAAACTTTTCAACTTATTACACAGCACAATAAGAATATAGGGAAATTATATGACATCACGAGAAAATGAGCATAAAGGCACAATTTTGGGTAATGTAACAACACAAAGTATCATCTTTTAGTCGACAATATATAGACAAGAAGGGAACTCTGTGTCACTTTAGTGTTCAGATTATAATGCTTGTTACGGGTTATTATTTGTATTACTCGCATTGTAATGATTCAGCAGATGTTGCTTCCACCAAGCCTGTGTTCAGAGACATGTAAGGCCATGAAGGCACAAAGAAATGGCAAGTATTTATGCATAGATATATTTCACTCTGTGCAACAAGAAAGTTCCATAACGTGACGGATAAACAAAAAAACTAAGACAACCAGAAGAAACAGAAAACGGATCAAAGTGCCAAAAGTCCGAAATTTCCTGATCATGTTTGTGTCGTATTTGTATACTAGATTACTTCTAGTCTTGAAATGCTAATTGAGTTCAACTATACAGTTGGACACCATTGAATAGTGGAATATGAAGTTGACACTTTTGTACCTCATAACAACATAATTCATGTTATATATGCATATGCTTCATTTTTGTAGTTGCCGATTAAATTAATTTAAACTTTATTTTAACAACACTATCATAACTAGATATATGGTCTAACAAATGATTATAACTGCCGTAATTTTAGCACCATGGAAATTTTAAAAGACCTAAGTAGTCAAGAAACTTTGAGATAGTTTCATTGTGCACAATTTTCACAGTTAACAACTACATGGAGTGGAAGGAAGAAGAGAAGGTTATTACGTACTCCTTTTTGGTCATTGTTATAGCAGAAAAATTATCAAAGTCCGAAGTACTTTATATTGGTTTTGGAAAGTAGATCTCTTTTGTAAGAAGGCACAAGCACGTCAAAGGAAGTAATCGGGTTGATGATCATGTTCCTTTTGTAAGTGTAATACACTAGTGATTATTCAATTTCAGATTATTCATTTAAATTTTCACATTAATCCAGATGACCAAAAAAAAATGCATAACGGACGGAGAAACTATATCCATACATTTTTTTAGAGTTAAAAGACTACTTGGAAAAATATGTCTAGACTTACGCTCAGTTGGTCGTGACATTAGGGGGATGTGAGCAGATTCTTTCTTTGTTCTACTGTTTAGCTGATTGTAATCTGCAAACAGAAGTTCAATGAGAATAACAGAACCAGATGAAGGAGCAAGATTGCTAATAATTTACAAGCATTGGTACCATAGAGAATGGAAGAACAGCTTAGCAAAGCCTCGTGAAAGATTGCTGCTTGCAGCTTATAACCTCGGTATTCCTTCTCCAAATGAGTATGAAGATCTTGTCTAGCATCTGTAAGTTGAGCCCATGACAACATGTCCAATTAGGTGCTATACACAAGGCCTACTATTCCACAAAACTATCTAGAGTAACAAATAACACCGGATAAACTGCAATCAACATTTGCGCTGGATGTGCAATCAAAATTTTATTACATTTTGCCTATAGCACATCTAATTGCCAAAGCAAAAGAGAATTAAGAACCATGGGACGATCTTTCTTGATGTAGAATTGTTGATTATAAGAATTCCCTTGAACTGCTATATAGTAGAAGTTAATGCCAAAAGTTCCAAGCAAAGAATTGTAACTGACGATGCTATATATGGAGACAAAGTAGAGTTTTGCATAAAGCCAAGACAATGCAGACAGAAATTTAAGCATCAAGTTAGGTGCTGTCGAAGAGTGCCATGATATGTGGTAAGATACGGAACATAAAAGTGAGACAAATGCCCTCTGGAAATTTAGAATGAACACATAAAACTAATGCCTCACTATGTTGATGAAGTGACGCACTAAAAGAAAAGGAACAAGAGTTGCAATGATAAACAATGAACTGCAATTCAGTAGAAATACCTGATGAGCACATAAATTTGAGACCTTCAAATTCACATGACCGAAGAACCAATGGGATCTCCAGAGCCATTTTGTATTGAGGTTTCCTTGGTGTTCTATCAATATCCAATAACTCATCTATCACCTACATGTTTCACACATAATTGCCTCTTCAAAATCTGGAGTAAACTCTCATGAAGATTATACAATCGTAAAGAATTTGCTCCACAATAGCAACCACGACTGGAGAATATTAATGAGAATTAGTTCACATGTGCATAAACATGCATTCATAAATCATAACACCACGTAGATATACCAAACAACTATGTTTTATATCTGTAGGTTCTACACCAGTGCTTATCCAACTCAGCATCCGGCGACATACACTTTACAACTAACCAGACCATGAGAACTAAAAAAATGGTGTAAATTGTATTTCCAACTCCATCACAATGAATGCTAAGTTGGTGAAGGTCGGGTGCTTGTGGGGAGAGGCCACTCGGCCTCGAATTTTGACCATGAACTTTAATATTTTCTAAGTGTTGAATGAAAACTAAGTTCTTTTAAAAGCATTTAAATTAGTAAAATAATCTAAATATACTTAGTATGCTTTAAGTTCGTTAATTACAAAATTACAAAATTACCAAATAATCATATAATAAGTTAATCGAACATAATTTAGCAAAGGGTAGATTCATTCCGGGCCAGGAGTACAACTTAACAGGCATCAAGAAGAGATTGATGATTCATAAGAAATGAGCCAGGGGAAACTCTTAATACGGGGGAAAAAATGCAACTTTCATTTCAAATGGCATTAGAACCCTCCCAAAAACTTAACTGTCAACTGCAAGAATGTAAGATTAAGTAAATTCTTAGGCATAGAGAATGCCAACTTCATAAACATTTGGGGCAAGGAACCTAAATGATACTAGCCAGCCAAAGTCCATAGCATATCATGATTTCAGAAATGCAGATTGGTCATCGTTCATAGTTTCTTTCACGATTATTGTTTTCAACAAGTTGATTAGTAAACAATATTTTGTGATAAGGAACAACTCCCTTAGTTTCACCTGGTTAAAGTCAAATAACTAGGACATGAAAGCAAACAGTTACAAAACAAAGTCACGCACATTGGGAGATTCAAGACCTTGGCCAATCATAAATAGTACAGCAACCATGCATCGAATCTGGTGCCACAGGAAAGCACTACCTTTGACTTTCATTGCCCAGAGTTGATCACCTTCAAACCTGTATGAAGAAATGGAAATAAACTGGTCACTGATATCAGCGGAAAATCTTTGATTTTCCAGGAAATTTATACATCCGAAATTTGTGCACCAACTAAACAGAAACACTTCAAAACAGTAGCAAAAATATAATTTCCATTAACAAGAGAAGATTAAAAAAAGAAACTAACAAACAAAGACTAAATCACATCATACACGGTAAGAATCTTTTCAAACAACAGAAAGCATAAACCTAGGACCCATCCACAACTGAATAAAGATGTTGATGCATGAATCAGTCAAAAATCCCATTATATATACCATCTTCCTGATGGAAATAATAAGTTCTAGTCATAATTCACCAGAAATCCTGGAGAACAAGCCAAGAATAATTTATATTTAAGGTGGATAATGAATAATGTAAAGAGCATATCATCTACTATAAAGTAGCATATAGACAGTTCAATAACTTCAAACCTTTCATCGCATGGAAAAATCACAAATGATGTGATGTGCCGCCTATAGTTGTGGACATTAGCTGCATCCATCTTGCAAAAATTTCTAAAATCATGTTCTCCAATAAATTTCTTACTAGCAGTCTCCATTGCCTGTCAAGCATGATTAAGATTTATTAAAACGAATCTTTGAGCAATTGAGTAATCAACAGGGTGAAAATCTCAAACAATTGAAAACATGCATGAGGATATGCATACCATAATGTCCAAATTTTCTCTCCAAAAGAAGTACTTGTACTCCCTGCTTAAACAACTGAATCTGCATGAATAAATCAAACAAAGAAATATCAACTATAGATATTCTCAGACCTCCTAAAACATGATAAACAAGAGTTTACTACTTTGTGTGAGTCTCTTGGCAGATAACTAATAGCAACAAGTTTTTTATATTAGTAATTAGTACATCATAATTTCAACTATAGCAGAGATAAATTCCAGCGTGTTATGTATTATTTTTTTTTTAGAAATAATAATTGTCACACCTAAAAATCCAGTAAGTCTGGTGGGTCAAGAGAAATGGCTAACTGGTTGAATTCAGGAAATGACCATACTCTCTAGGAATCTGATACGACTGTCCCACCATATAAGCGAGGAAAATAATAGATCAACCAAACAGGAAAAGATGTAGCTGCAAAAGAAGTAATACCTAGAATTACATGTATCTCCGACAAAAAAAAATGTTATGCATATTACAGCTGTTTCTCATTTGATTCATTGTTATGGATTTTTAGGGTTAGTCGTTTTACCACCCTATAATTCCATGGCTCAAGAATTAATCAACATTTACTGATCTTATTGACAATGTTATATCTCCCATATATTTTTTTCTTTAGATATCAGGTTAGGGAGAGCTGTTAACAAACTGAAACAAGAGTTGATTTTCTCTTAACTAAACTAGGAAATCCAATAATCTTTCAATCAACAAAATAAAGATGAAGAAGTTCAGAAAACAAAGAAATACCTTGCACTGAAATCCGTCGAAGCAGGAGACCAGCCAATAATTCGAATATCTTTTGGAAGAGCTCGGTTTAGTATCTTCACATAATCGATTTCTTTGCCTGTTGAGAAGAATACAAACATGAAGGACGTAATGAATCAACAAGCCAAGAAATTAGAATATGCCTGAATTGAGGTAAACGAATTGAACTTATATATAAAATGCAAGAAACTTATATCAACATGCAACATTTGTAACTATTAACTATACCCATAATTTACAGTCAAGTACTAGCCATCAAATCTACATTATGAAATTTTAATTATATATTCAAGAAAACGCTAAATGCACGTAGTTATTTGCAGTAGCCTCATCCATGTGCATACAAATCATAGTTATGTTGCTTCATCCTCACGAGGCCAATAAATCCATTGATGAACTGGTTTGCCAAATGAGTTTAAGTCTGGAGCTTGTTCCTTAAGGATCAATCTTTAGTATCAAATGAGCACATTACATGAATGAGAAGGCATGTTGAATCTATATTTTAAAAAAAAAAGATATAGAAAATAAAAAGAAGAACAAGAATGGGGAGCATACAAATTGATTCTTCAGCAAATGTTTCTCCCAAATATCCATTGCTACTTGTTGTTCCCTTGAGATTTGATCTTAGAAACAGAGCGATTACCTACATAAATCAGTTTAGTTCTCCAACAACTTCTAACATTTAAAAGTAAAATCCTAATAGCCGTAATCAGGACCGGTGAATGAAATTTCTGTAAACTACATTGAAGGCAAAAAGTAACTGTCTGTTCTTTTCTCTCTTTCAAATTTGTTTTACTACTTTAAGAACAAACAAATACTTTACAACAATAATTATCAAAAAAAAAAAGAAACTCATGTATGGGAATCAACATATTTTATAATACTAGTCCCAATTTCATGAAATCTTATACAGATCTTTTTAATCTTCTTACTCCAAATCAGACGGGCTTTACGGTCCACACTTGAGCAAGTCAACATCGTTTATGGGGTCAATAAGTAGTACTACTTTTTTTTTTTTGTATCTTACGCTGGATTACAGAAAGATTCCATATTAAGATTTAAAACCCACTCCTGCCAACACCTGTCAACATTCTGCCATTGAGATTACACATTTTTAGTGCACAGATCATTAGGTTTTCACCAGACCATGTAATGTAACAATTCGGAAATATTAAGCAAGATTTCAGCCATATTGCTTATATTTTACTCATAGAGTTAAGATACCCGAGAAAGCCATACTGCATTGAACCAATTATAATTAAAATATAAGAGATCATTTCGGAACATATTCTTTTAATAGAAAGTAAAGCAGCTAAAGTTATAAAAATTACTTGCCCAACAGAAGAAACTCCCTTGTCTGTTCTCCCACATCTTGAATACTGCAACTCCTTCTTATCACCAAATATTAACCTTGTCTTTTGGAGAGCCTTAAAAATTTCTGACTGCACTAATATATAAGATTGTTTATTTCTTCTCTACACTTAAAATATTGATAAAGACGTAAACTAAAACCAAAACCTTTAAGTGAACATATCAAGCTTCTTATGTGTGATGAATAGAATCACAAATAACAGACGTTCTACCTATACTAAAAATATAGTTCAAAGTGAGAGGACTGACCCTCAAATTGCAATTCCCTTTTTTCTTATAGTTTGCCATATGCTATAACTGTTTGAGCAGAGTGGATGATTTTTCGACTAAATTATCCATCTTTCGAACTTGCATTCAAACTTCTATTGGCTGTCTTTTAACCACAAGGTTAAACCTGGTTTGCTAGTTAGATTCTACATCATCTGTGCAACTTAATGAAGTGCAAGTTCTTTGATTCTAATCATAGATTTGGACATTTGAGAGGTCATACTGTTTGATCACGAGTCTTGGTCCAAAAAGCCAGTGTCACAAGTGCTTAACCCTAGATATTAAAAAAAAAAAAAAAAAAAAAGGGGGGGTACGTGCGGTGGGCGACACTTGTTAAAGAGAATAAAGGTGAAGAGTACCTCTACAGTTGGATCCATCTGGGCCTCTGCAGCAAAACCATAAAACCTGCATTGCCGAATATAAAACAATCATCTCAACATAGAGACAACGACTGCTACCTATGAAGCATAAACATAATTACTTTATTCTAACTTTTCAAATGAAGTAGAAAATAGATTGCTCTATTGAAATATCCAATCCTTGCTAACACAAACCAAAAGTCCACTACATGGGCAGGCATTACAACTCATAATCCATGTCACCTAATAAAGCCTCACCAAGTAAAGTTTTAGGTTTTCTAATAACAATATTTTTTTCATAGGCCACCTCGCACTTTCTCAGCATCAAGTAGCATCAAGTTTTTAAGTATGAATATCAATTCCCTAAATATAGCAGGAGAAAAGTTTATTACCCCTACTCGAATTAAATATATCTTTAGCATATCTAGTCTTTCATGATTGATCAACACAACCACTCAAATCAAAATAACATGTAAAGGAAAAAAAAAAAAAAAAAAAAAAACTACTCATTGAACATCAATCAACGTCCAAATTTGTACCTCTGACCAAAATACATGACTTTCAAAGCTACATATCGTTTCGGTAGATGATTCATGGCTGTGTCACTGCTACCTGTATCCAACAATTTAAAACAAAACAAAAGTAAAGCAGACCAAACAAAAAAAAACTGAATCTGTACTAAACATAGTAGTATAAAAATATAAGTAAGAGAAAAACCTGAAAGTGTATTATTATTATCTAGTTTCAGACTCTTCATTTCCTCAATCGAATGACTGCAGTCCAATTTATCACTTCCAACAGTCTGAACCATAATTGCAATTAAAGTCATTTGTAGAAACAATAAATTAATTAACACTGTTCAACAATCAAGTTACTACATTACTTTTTGGCACACGCAATTGGAAAGCTGCACAGAGAGTTCGGCGTTCTCAGTCTCTAATTTCTGACCCCAAACAAACAAAAACAAAAAAGAGTCAACAAATGAGTATTGAAGAAGAAAAATCATTAATTCCATTCGAAAAACTAAGGTGACGAAAAGTGGTTACTTGAATTCTTTGTTGAAGATGATGCAGCTCCGAACGCAATGAATCGAGGAGTTCTTCAGTGCTGGCACTATTCTCCATTGTTGCACACAAAGTGTTCGGAAATTGGACTAGCCGAATAAGAAAAAGGTAGAACTTCGCGGGTTCTTTTTTTGATTTTCGGGATGGATATATAGTTATTGAGGAAGAGAGAGAAAGTGAGAATGGAAAAAAGGGAGGGAAGGAAAAATCTGACAATTTTACCGTTGGCTGAGAAATTTGAGCTGTCGATAAATTGCCATTAAATACCTCACCTTCTTCTTCAGCAAATTTTTTTCAAATTTCTTGTTACTATTGAAGCTTTTTTTCTTCTGATTTTTGGGTGAAGAAGTCGTCAATCTCTGTTTGAGCGTGGAAGAGGCGCTCTGAAGAAGAAAGAAGACTGAGGAAGACATAAGATTAATTTAATTATTGGATTATTTGTTAAGTTGGGCTTCTAATACATGTTGGGTTATTAATTAAACATGGGCTACATATATTGGGCTACTTAATAAACAAACAAACAGAACCTTAGGATTCAAAGTGAATATATATAAACTCAATTAATCGGAATAATTCATGTGACTTTTTCCCGCAGAAATTATATGTATAAAAAACAAAACAAGAAAATTCCTCCAATATTACGGGGTAGGGTAAAGTCAAAATCAATATCAATAAAAGGGGGGAAAATCGGAAAGAGTGAAGAAGAGAAATGGAAGCAGCAATGGGTTTGATGAGAAGAATTCCGCCGAAGCATTCGGAAGCGGCTCTCTCTGCTCTCTTAAGCCTTTTGCCTGACCACTCGTCAGATCTTCTCTCTCAAGTCGACCAGCCTCTTCAGGTATACAATTGCAATATATACATTATACAATTTAATTTTCAAATTTTTAATTTTCTGGAGTTTTGTTTTTCGTTTGCTGTGAGATGATTTATTATTTGTTCGAATTTTCGAATCATAACGTTGATTTTTTCGATCATCAATTGAAGTTATGCAAATTTGCTTATTGTGGCATTTATATGTGCATTTCTTCTATCAAATAGCTCGAGAATGCAGTGAATCTTAGATCATGTTTTTAAGAAACATGCTACAAGTAGCCTGAATAGCAGAGTACTGCTGCATTTGTCAATATTTTATGAAGCTGGGTTGCGTTTGAAATAATGCAACAAAATTCGTTTTTCTTTTCGTCGGGATAAGAAGATCATGAAGTATTTTATGTCCTATAATCTAAGCCAATCTAACATTTGATTGGTGTTAATTTAGAAACTTGTACACCGAATGCATAAAATAATTTCTCAAAATCATATCTAGTTGGTGTAATTTAGATAATTTCTCAAAATTAAAGGGTATTTAGCTGAGCTCTTAATGTTGAGTAAGGTTTCTTGCGTTTGGTACGCAGTTGGTTGGGCTAGAAACAACGGAGTGGTTGCATCTAATAGATGGTCAACTGTTGTTTAGGTATTTTGTTTCATGACAACTGTTGGCTTCTTTTTATCACAGAGTACGCTAGTATGACCTTATTTTGACCAATCATCGAATACAATGTAGTTATCACCGGAAGTGGCTGAAAAGAATCAGTAAAAGCTGTCACTTGTCTGGGTATGATGAGGAAACGATATGAAACTATTCGATAAACACAGTTCATAAGCTTTCATCTGCTACTTTTCATCCCAAAGAAGTGAATCTGTAGAGAGGAGTGGAGGCAAAATGTTTAGTGTTTAAAGCTTTTCTTTACATGTAAACATTGTTGATCTTATGTCCACTTCTCTGTATCAAGCTTTTTGTGGTCTTACATATGACTATATGGCACCTGCTTGGCTTGAAACTCCTCCATCATATCATTTTGTGTTAAACCTTGCTCAATGTGATGATTGCCTTATTCTTTGTTGATTGAGTTGTGTTAATACTTAGTTACAGGATATTTATGAGGTGAGATTGTGTCTAAATCTAGTGTTTTCCCTTGGTTTTTGGCTGAATGAAGTGCATATACAAACTTTGTAAAACAGGTTTTATGTGATGTGGATAGCGGGAAGGAGTTCATATTGTGTGAATATAACAGAGATGCAGACTCTTATAGGTACATGCTTTACCGTATGATCTTTATTAGTTATTCAGAAGCAGTTGATGCCGTGAATGTCATATATTTAGTATCAACTTTCTTCAAACATATCTGGTTAAATTGGATTGCTTTTGGAATAACGAATTAGCAAGATGTTGTTGAGCTGGCGAGGATTAGCATATTCACTAAACAACCTCATTTTCTGGTTTACATGGCACTTACTTTATTAAACAGCAAGCATTTGTTTGTTTCTATTTTTATTGCTTAACTCATGGTTTATTTCCTTTTCCATAGGTCGCCCTGGTCAAATAAATACCATCCTGCATTAGAAGATGGGCCTTATCCTTCTCCAGAGTTGAGGAAACTTGAGATTGAAGCAAATGATGTCTTTGCTATCTATCGTGACCAGTGAGGTCCTTTACTTACCTCGTAATTTCTCTTTCTTTACATTAGTTTCATAAAGAGATTTATGTTTTTATTCCCCCTTCTTAAGTTTGAAAATAAATTGAAGTGCAGAACTGTACTTAAATTCCATGCTGACATAATATTTTTGATTGTTGTCTATTGTTTTTTGTATGTTTTTTTTTTACATCTTTTCCTTTAAGCCTTTAGCAGATTAATTGACCCCAATTAATGGATAGGTATTATGAAGGTGGCATTTCATCAGTGTACATGTGGGAGGATGAAAATGAAGGGTTTGTAGCTTGCTTCTTAATCAAGAAAGGTAATGATTTTTCATTTTTCCTTGAATTTTGTATGGCAACGTGCCTGTCTTTCCTCATTTCATATTACAATGGTTTTACTTGTGAAGATGGCTCGAAGACTGCTCATGGTAGAAGAGGTTATCTACAAGAAGGAGCTTGGGATGCCATACATGTTATTGAGGTACATTATCTACATCACCTGACCAGAGAAAATAAGGCAGATAAAATGATCATCCTTCTTCCCTTCATTCCTAACTATGCTAATTTGTTTTTGTATATCTAGGTGGGGCCAGAGGAGGAGGGAACTGCTCGTTACTGTTTGACAAGTACTGTTATGCTTTCATTGACCACAAAGGACGAGTCATCGGGCACCTTCAATTTGTCAGGGTCAATTAGAAGACAGGTATGTGTGCTTACATTGGTTATACTTGAGGTGAAAAATCGAAGTTAGAATGAAAAACCATAGAGAATCCTCACTGCATAATAAGACTGCAATCTAAAATCTCTTTGATATTTATTACTTATAGATCATAAGTTATATAACCAATAGTTACTAGATTCTGCTTCTGGTGTCGAAATGCTTGCTTGTGCTTTGTTGATTTGTTTTGGGGTTAACTCAAGGCTTTCTCAGAAGACATACTTGAATATTGGTTTCATTGCATATCATTTATCTCATATGATATCTAATCAATTAGGTTATTTTTCAAAAGTAGAAATATCTAATTTATATACAAGTTAAAGAACAATTAGATATCTGCTAATAAATTAAATGAAATAAAGGTGGAGCGGCTTGTTAGAAGTGTATATATATATTATGCAACTTTACACATGGAAAAAGTTGCATGCCACATCTTATGACTTATGTGCCATGTACAAACCTCAGTCCTAACAATTCAGGAGTTGTTTTCTATATTTTAGTGACCAGAAAGTGGTACATTTTATATGTACTGGATACTCTACAAGGACCAAGTTATAGGGAAAGTAAGCAAGTTGACATAGTCCATTATTAATGTGATAGTTTGTTTTATAATTACCTTTCTCGCATAGTTGTTAATAGCGACCGAGGCGCTCGATATAGCGAGAGTCAGAGCGAGGCGAGCCCCCCTCGCTTCGCACCGCTCTGTTTTTCGGGTTTGGGAATAGCGGCGGTATTTCCCTCGACCCGTAGCGCTGTGAGGCAGCGCTTTTTCCAGATGAATTTTTTTTTTTTAAATTTTTTTTTTGACTTTTTAAATAAAAGTCAATAAGAAAGTCTTATGACTTAAAAGGAAAGAAATCGAAGAGAGAGAAAGGGGATACAATTAAACCCTAATTTGTGATATTTGATTTTCTTTTGGATTATTAAGTCTGATCTAGTTTGTTTTAATACTTAAATTTGTTTTTTATGTGTTATTGATGCATATATTTATTATATATTGATTGTCTTTATATTTGGTCATTTATGTTATATGATTATAGTTTTTTTTTGGAGAATATATAATTATAATTGATATATATATTAAATTGTACATGAGCGCTTCATTCGGGAAAAGCTAGCGCTTTTCGCCTCGCTTCGTTCCAAAGCAAGGCGAGGCCTTGTCGCTTCGCGTCGCTATTCGCTATTAACAACTATGCTTTCTCGGTGTTGTTTTATGAAATTAGTGCGGAATTGGTAATAGGATAAGTGTGACGAGATATTACTTGAATATCTACAAATGAAGGTAGTAATATCCAGGGACTGTTTGTTAAAATGTAAACCTGGTTTATATGCGTACTGTATCCACCTTTTTGTGATTATATTAGAGGCAAAAAAAATTCTTCTACTTGAGATTATAATCGAAGAAAATTGCGTGAAGCATTTACAAACTGTACTAGAATTGTCACCGTAATATGTTCATCTTTCTCCATAGATGAACATGGACCTTTCAGTTGCCGAGGGTCATTTATGCAATATGGGAAGGATGATTGAAGAAATGGAGGGCAAGTTGAGAAACTCATTGGATCAGGTATAAATTATTATTTTCTAAACGTTGTGCTACTCTATAAATTAACACTTTAGGGCCAGCATGCATTACTTCTTTCTATGCATTTTTTTTCATCAATATGCAGCAGGAATCAACTGAAATTTGTACACATTTCCAGGTTTACTTTGGAAAGACAAAAGAGATGGTTTGCACCTTACGACCACCTTCTGAACTTGTTCAAACGAGACTCCCTGATAGCTGAATTCATGACATTATTGAAATACCAGGACTGCTTTTGTTATGCTTTTACCGACTCTTTAGTATCTTCACACTTGATGATTTTTAGCTTGTGGTGAGATTTGGCTTTCTTATGCAGTAAGGATTTGTTTAGTTTTCAATATCTGTTTGGAACCCCAGTCTTGTTTCTCGTTAAAGAGTGGTTGCATCTGGAATGATGTTTGATTTTGTATATTTAACATTAAGGAAAAGATTTGAAGTATTTTAACATTAAAGAAAATCATAAAAAAAGGGGAAAAGACGAACTGTGGGCCAACCCGGTTCGCCTATTTTCGACTGCCGGTTCACCCGTGGTCCGGTTTCAACTGAATTTTGGGGCTCTTCCAGATTGGTCAGATACCGGTTAGCCTGTTCACTGGTTCGGTCCGGTTTTCAAAACATTCCCTGACCCAACTTAATGTTCATTAGCCAAAATTCCCTTAACATACATCAAAGCAACATAATATGATAGCATTTCTCAAATCATATATAGTTTCGTTGATGCCTATTATCTCTTGTTCGTTTTTGGAACTATGGCATCAAGAACAAATTTATATAATACCTTCAGTTTTCATAACTTACCATTCAAATATTCCAACATAGACCATCCAAACTCATGTTTTGAATGTTTCGTTGATGACAATTTTGCAAAACTAAAAAGGAGCCAAACTGATGCATAGGATAGGTGTCCTTAAGGGCTCAAATGTGTTGATGTGCAATTAGGACAATAATCAATTCATTACACGAGAGACCAAAATATAATAGCAAATTAGCAATTTCTTTCCTACCAATAAATACAAACAAAAGCCTTATTATCACACCCACTTTTATCGCATGGCCAAAGTAGAATCGCTTTTACAAAATGCACTTCTTTCCCACACCTCCGACAGCTCCACACTTACCTCCTTACTGCCGAACTTTTTCATCTTTACCCTTCCCGCTCAAAATTCATCGACTCCTCCGCCGCCCTCAAACCTCCCCTATGCCGTCGCCATCTTCCGTCGCCTCCCCCACCCCCTCACCAACGACTGGAACGCCATCATCCGAGGCCATGCACAGAGTCACCACCCAACCAATGCCATCACGTGCTACCTCTCCATGTCACGTGCTCCATGCAAACCCGATGCTCTTACCTGCTCCTCTTGATTAGGAAGAAAAGGAGACACATTTCATGCACGAGAAATAAAATGAAGTCCCAAGTACAAATTTCATAATACAGTTACGTACATCACTTACAAATCTAGAAAGATTCAGAATTAAATTTCAGTACAGAGTTTGACCCTGCCACAATATGATCAAACTACCAGTCATAAAATGGATGCTACTACAGATTGCAGAATACTTCCCCTAAAATTGAACTTACATTCGAAGTGATTAACATGGAATCAACACGACCGATAAATTAGCAATACAATAATCATAACTGAAAAAAGAAAAGAATAAAAGATTAAAATAAAGTTCAGAGTGCAACTAACTCAAGCATACAAAACTTCTGCTAATAAACCTACACAACATTGGCAAGAGTGGCACCACTAAAACGCAATCATAAAGTAACAAATTCAATCAACACGAAACCAAACTAAAAAAACCAACTAGTCTTTTTTCAATCTTGCCTCAAAACCCCCTTCTGCTCGTTTAACAAGCTGATAAGGTATGTATGTCCCAAGCATTATGTCCCATATGGGGAAAAATGGTTGAGAATAGTTGAATTTTGTACCTTGGAGTTGATGATGAATGTCATGATATGCCGAATTATTATGGAAAAATAAATGGAAAATGTTACCAGGCAGCCACAACCCACAATGGTCGTCAACAGTTTTGATAACAGCGAAGCAAAAGAAGAAAACGGCAGTCCGTGCAGTCATTCCAGAAATAAGAAAGGATAGAGCACCACCAAATGTATCTAATAAAAGGCCTTCTAATGGGTGATTGTAAAGAGCTCCAATGGCATATGGGATGATTAATCTATGGTGTTGAGAGTGGATATGCTTGTATAAAAACTTGTTTTGGTGCATGTATCGATGCACAAAGTACTGCCATGTGTCCATAACAAACATAGCGATAATAAAATGCACAACTTGAACGGGAAAAGAGGGTTGAACAGTGTGCCCACTGCTTACATTTGATGTTACCTGCAACAATAAGCACATGAAGTGACGATTTAAATAACTCAGGGAAAAGAAGAAAAAGGAAGCAAAATCAAATATTTGTACTTTTTGTGTTTCAACTGATAAGCCCTCATTCCACTTTCTTAAGAACATATCCTGATAATTCACATCTATATATGATTTATACTCTTGACATAATTAAATATGTATATGTGCATGTCCATGATTGCTTATTTGTGGCAAATGTAATATAGACGAGGAGATGCTTGAATCATTAGTATAACTAAATTACTCCCTAGAACAAAGAAACAAATTACACACTAATTAACCTAATCTTTCAGCACCCTATATCACAGTAGTTTTGTGTACTAATGTCCTCCAGATTAACACAAAAATTACTGCAGAAGTTAGGTTGTTCCCCTATTTGGCACATGGCAAATATGTCACATATTCATTTGAAAGAACAAAAGGAAGCCTTATAAAATAAAAAAATCAGGCAAAGAAGTTGCAATTAAACAAGATCTAAATGGAGTCCATTAGATACAGCCACAAATTATGTAAGAACCTCCAGTGAGTGAAATTATGGATGTAATTATGACAATGAACTTTCTTCTGCACAACCATTTCGGTATCAGCACTAATATAGTTGAGAGAGAGAGAGAGAGAGAGAGAGAGAGAGAGAGAGAAAAGAGAGAGATGTTTGCTACATAGTCCACAACATTATCAAACATTGTAGAATGCATTGACAAGCATTTAAATATTCAATAAACTCAAAAGACAATCTCCCGTGCTTAACTATGAATACAAAAGGCAGGCCAAAAAGTCTTACTTATAGGTCATGACTATCTGAAAACATATGTTGATTTTTGTTTCATACATTTGTTAATGATTTAGCCAGAAAAATTTAACAGGAAATTTCTATAGATTTCATCATGAATATCAAAAGGATATTTTGCTAGTTGAATTTATCAAGCGGTTGGTTTGTTTTGGTCGCCTAGACAGTTTTCCTCTTGATATTGATATTTTATTTCAGCTTACTTACCAATTAAACAATATTGCAATGAACATAGTTTCACCAGAGATGGCAAATATTTGATAGCTTCTAGACTCAGGAAAGTATTGTATAGAAGTAGTTCCATCAAACATGAGCATTCTGGAAACAATTCAATTGTAATCCAATCTAGAACACAGGAAAAATGAATACCAAATCTTAGTTTAGACAAATAATTCAGCCTACCAAATGTACATATTTGTTCAAATAATTGCCAAAAGAACAAAGAAAATTGAAATCTTTTTGGAAGAAGTCCTTTGAAGCACGGTGCAGTCGTGCATAAATTTCCTCTATATAACAAATACAGAGTATCAGGAAGTGATATTTATCATTCATCCCCCATACCAAGAAAACGACATAAAAAAGCTGGAGAAAAGCCAAAATATGCACTGTGACTTGTATCAGAGTCCTAAAGAACTGTTGATACTTACCATAGGACTAGAAGCCACCACACTCTCACGTAAGACTATGTAAAAGACAAACCAGATTTACTATATGTATATGAAACAACAATTATTAAATCAACATATTCTTAGTAGTATGCCTTCTCCACCAGACAACAGAAGAATACCAGAATTTTAATAACTTCACAAACTAAGTTATTCGCTAAATACAAGTGATGTAATGATTGGTCCAGGAAAACACACCAATAAAGAGCAATAATATTAATTCAACTATAACTAACAGTAGGATGATAGACTATCCATGTAATTAACTGTCTACTTCTTGTCAGTAACAATGAGCAGTAACTTAATTTTAATTATTTATATATCGATTCATTTCAATGTAAGGGCGTAATGTCAATGAAAACAGCTAGTCACACCAAATGGTAGTAATGCAAGAAATATGGGAAGGACGAGGTTTTGATTTTTGGAATTTTAAAGTGTAGTTATGAACTAGTCATTGGCATGAATAAGTTACTTAGAAGTTAGCGGCATCAAATGTAAACCTAGTGCTGCATATAATACTTGTAAGACTCTGTAGAACCAGTTTCAAAATCTAGGCCCTTATCAATAAAACGCAGTCTATTCTGTCCAACATTTCTAAAAGTTCTGGAATGGGAAAGGACTCTATTTGAGTAACAGTTACTTCACTAGAACTTGCAGGACGAAATAAGTTTTAGATGGCAAGTTTTCAATCTGTATGAGACCTAAATTACAATCAAATTTCTTTTATATAGCATAAGCATGCTAAGAAAAAGGACAAAATTCATATATGTAATGCAAAGTAAGCAAGAGTTCCATGACTAATCTAAAAGAAACTTGTAAAGTAATTGCGCATAATGCACTTACCAAAAAAAGCAATTCTGCAACAAAGGCTTGAACTAGTTGTTGAAGAAGAACACCCTTGATAACAGATCCTAATGGCACCAAATTCTTCTCGTTTTCTTCCGTTCTTGTATGCAGCCTAAAATTATCTAGAGGAGGTAGGAGCTGATAAGTGCCTGCATGCAACCAATACACCACTACTGGGGCAAATGTACCCATGAATTCATCACTAACATACCCTTTCCAAAACACCATTCTTCAAATATATATTTATATTTTTTTTTTATTTCTGTTCCTCAAATCCAAATGTAATAATTATACACTACACACATGTACCCTGAAAAGAGAAAAATAAATATTAGTAAATGGAACCTAGAAAAAAAATGGAAAATCCCAACTAAAATTTAAGAAATTTAGAACTTAAACAATATATGCATCATAGGTAACGCAAAATCGAAATAATTAAAAAAAAATCGAAACAAGTTACCGTTTGAAAATTAAACGCACAATGCAATGCACCTTACATTCACCTAAAAAAATAATAGTAGTAATTTACAAACAGATGGGAAGCCATTAATAAGAGATAGAATAATTGAAAGAGATACTTACATAGAAATGATCGAGTTGGAATTTCGTCGAACAGATCCATGGGTTTGCGAAGAATGTGAAAAAAATTATGAAAAAACTGGGAAAAGCAAATAAATTATAAATATATAATAAATAATGAGTGTATATATATAAATGGTGAAAGCGGATATTGTGAGACTTCTTTTTTTTTTTTTTTTTTTGATAAATACGGATATTGTGAGCCTGACGGTGGTGACAGGTGAATATTAGTTGGAATTCTGGTCTTGCCACGTCGTACATTTACATTTTTACTGTAGTAATTTTTTTCAATAGGAGTAATATTTATGCCTAAATGGCTAAATCCCGACTAAGTCCTTTTTTTTTTTTTTTGGATAAATGGGCATCTTTCCCCACAAAACTCGAATGTGTGTTCAAATTATAGAATGGCGATTAAAATTCCCAAACAATTACCTTTCTTTTTACGTTGGGTCTAACTTTCAAGGAAAAATGAATATTGATTATACCTTTCACTATTTTGGTGAGATTACTTGTAATTACAAGTAAACATATAAAAAATCTAATAAATATAAATACGTTCTTCTCAGTTAGTGTTGTTAAAAAACTTGTTGGGGAATTATATATAAAACAAATTGCCCATATTTTAGAATCTAAAAATATACTAATAATCACAACGTTGAATTTATTGGAGGACAATAATGTTCTTAAGATAGGTTAAATTAGTATTTTTGAATTAATAGTTCAATAAGAATTGGGTTGTGTTGATATTGACAATGGAGTCGTGCGTCGCAATGAGAGTATTAACTCGTCGCTCGGTGTTGTATATTGTAAAATATATGGTGAGAAATTGATTAACTCAAGCTAATAATGTGAGATCTTTTTAATTGAAGCTCACCATCAAATAAAAATAGAGTGAAAATTCAATACAAGATAAGCGTATGTATTTGCATGAAAGTATTTTAGGTACGACTAAACCCCTGTTAAACTTGATATATATTTCCAAAATATCAACAGAAGACAAATTCATCTCAAATGAGGAAGAAATTGGGCAGAAAAATGAAGAAAGGATTGACGGCATTCAATTGAAGAAAGAAAGAATAAAGCCGTTGAAGAAATAAATTATTTATATATTTATTAATTATATTTTCTTTTCTTGGGTAGTTAAGGTTAGTTAATGTATATTTACTTTATTGCCCTCTTGTAAACTCTATTTAAGTCAAGCTTTGGCTAATCTTCTGTACAGTTTTTCAGATTAATAAAAGCACAATTTAATTTTGCCTTTCTCTCAATTTACATTCAGTATTAGTTGTCTTCTACATGATCAAGAATATCTCAATTTACATGGTATCAGCAGACTAAATCATTATCCATCTCCGCTGCAATTCATTCATCAATTTCCGTCTTCAATCATCCATCATCCCAATCAGTTTCTTCATTAAGAATTATGTCCTTCTTTCATACTTCAGCAACAGATTACATCAACAGATAAGTATCCCATCATCTTCCTTTTCTGAAATTCACGATTCATCCCATTATCATATTATAAGTTTCTTTCTATCCTGTCCATTTAATCAGTCAAGAAAGGTTATCAGTTCACAATCTATTCATTAATTCAACATACTCAAAGAAATACAGATTCACTCGATCTCTATTTTCACAATTCTATCAGATTTACTTTCACTATCAGTTTTATTTGTTTGCCATTTTTTGTTCATCCTTTACTATACATTCTTATCTTGCATTCCCAGAACTCATCTATATCAAGAACTCTCCATTCACACATCAGTTTCTTTTCTTTCATATAATACATTCAGATACTATTCAAGAAAACACATATTCACACATCAAGATTCATTTTCTTTCATTTAATACATTCAGAAATTACTCAGTCAAACACATATTCACGCATCAGATTCATTTCTTTCATAAAATACATTCAGCAACAAGTCAAGAAATCACTTACCAATGGCATCTTCATCTTCACAAACTGATTCAGCCATCTCTTCATCCACTTCCTCCAGACCAAGGCCACAAATTGAGGATCCCTCAAGCCCTTTTTACCTCCACCCTGCTGATGGCCCAGGTGCCATTCTTGTTTCAGAAAAACTCACAGAAAACAATTACCAGACCTGGTCCAAAGCAATGACCCGTGCACTCACTGTCAAAAATAAATTAGGATTCATTAATGAAACCATCACACCCCCTGAAAATGATGAACGCAATAACACTATTGTCATCTCTTGGATCCTAAATTCTCTATCACCAGACATAAATCATACTGTTCAATACCATACTTCAGCTACTGCCTTATGGAAAGAACTTAGGCAGAGGTTTCAACAGGCTAATGGCCCAAGGATGTTCCAATTACATAGAGATCTCTTGAACTTACAACATCAATCTTTATCTGTTAATGCTTATTTTTCAAAATTAAAGGTCATTTGGGATGAAATTTGCAATTTCAGACCTAAATGCACTTGTGGAAAATTGGATCAATACTATGAAAATGAATACTTACTGATTTTCTTAATGGGATTGCAAGAATCATTGTCACATACCAGGAGTCAACTCCTTCTAATGGAACCTTTACCTGATGTTACAAAAGCCTACTCACTTGTCTCTCAAGAGGAAACTCAGAGGGTTGTTCACTCCTCTTCCTCACACACTGCCTCTCTACATCCTATGGCTTTTTCTACCAAATCTGCTGCATATCCTCCTACCAGATCACCAGCAAACTCTTATCAAAATCCTCCTACTACTTCATCCTTTAGACCTTCTTTTCCCACCACCAACCCTACATATAGAACCCCATCAAGACCACCTTACAATCCTTCATATCAAAGACCACCAAGGCCATATTGCACTCATTGCCAAATGCCTGGCCATACTACCAATACCTGCTTCAAATTACATGGTTACCCTCCTGGGTATAGACCTCCTACACCTAGACAACCACCTCTGCCCAACCCCAGAATCAACAATATAGCTTCATCCTCTACAGATTCCCCATCCCCAACATCCCTTCAGGATTTTCTTCACACCTTATCCCCTGATCAGTTCACTCAGCTATCTCACCTCTTCACATCTCAAGTTACTGGCTCATCCACTGATTCAGACTCCAAAGATCCTACTACTACATCTACAAACTGCAGTATAAATGCTCATTCTGGTATTTGCTCTTCTACTTTATCTCTCTCTTCATCTACTTATATAGATTCATGGATTATTGATTCAGGGGCTTCACACCATATATGCAACAATATTAAATACTTTACTAACTTGATTCCTGCCATTAATACTACTATCACTCTCCCTAATAACTTTGTCATACCTGCTTTTTTTAAAGGACCAGTTCTATTAGACAATGGCATTCATTTACATGATGTTCTTTATGTTCCTCATTTTAAAGTGAACTTACTTTTTGTTAGTGCTTTACTAGCTTCTTCCAATTATAGCATTACCTTTGAACCTACTCATTTTATCATTCAGGACAAGACATCTTTGAAGAAGATTGGCAGGGGTGACATTTTAGATGGCCTATATATACTACTTCATCATGTTCCATTTTCTTCAACTACTTGTAATAAAGTCTCAGTTGACACTTGGCATCATAGACTAGGACACCCAGCTATGGATAGGCTTCATTTCCTACATTCTGTCTTAGAATTACCTTCACTGCATGTTCTTAATAAACACATTTGTGACATATGTCCTCTTGCTAAACAAAAGAATCTTCTTTTTAATTCCAGTAATTCTGTTTCATTACATTCATTTGATATTATTCACTGTGACATATGGGGTCCTTTCCATATTACTTCTCATAATGGTTTTAAATATTTTCTAACTCTTGTTGATGATCATACTAGATTCACTTAGGTTTTCTTAATGTACAATAAATCTGATGTTCACACTATTTTACCAAAATTCATCAAAATGATATCAACTCAGTTTAACTCTACAATTAAGATTTTCAGAAGTGATAATGCTAAAGAACTTGTTTTTTCTAAATTGTTTTCTGACTTGGGAATCATGCATCAATATTCATGTGTGGAAACACCTCAACAAAATGCTAGGGTAGAAAGAAAGCATCAACATATTTTAAATATTGCTAGATCCCTAATGTTTCAATCTAATCTTCCCTTAGAATATTGGAATGAGAGTATACTAACTAGTGTATTCTTAGGGGCCGTTTGGTAGAGTGTATGGGATTAAGGTGGATTAGATCAGAGCCAGATTGAAAGTCATATTAAAAATACATTTGGTAGATTTGATTGAGTCATATTACTTTATAGCAATAAACTGTAATATGTTTGGGGGAATTATGAGTTTAAGCATAAATTAATATATTTTCAGAGATTTAAAAAGAATTTATGATATTTAATGATAAGTTATAATAGGTAATATATAAATTTGAGGTTATAAGTGACATTTCATCGAATCCATATTCACCCGGATTAACTAATCCACCCATGTCTGGGTGGATTATAATCTAGTCTTAATACCGGGACATAAGGATTTAATCCATTTGACCCGGTATTAGAGCAATGCCACCAAACGTTGTATTATCCCATATTGACACATATAATATGATCTAATACCCCCTATTAGGTCCTACCAAACGGCCCCTTAATGAACAGAACTCCTACTCCACTTTTAGCTAACTTAAGTCCTTACACTAAACTCTTTAATCATCCTGTTGATTATTCTTTCCTTAAAGTTTTTGGCTGCCTAGCATTTGCCTCTACTATCAAAAATCACAGAACCAAATTTGACCCAAGGGCAGAAAAATGTGTTTTCCTAGGATATACACCTGGAATTAAGGGTTATAAGCTTCTTAATTTACAGACTCACTCCACCTTTCACTCTAGGAATGTTATTTTTCATGAAAATGTTTTTCCTTTCAAAGACATCAGTTTCTATAATGAATTTACAGGCAAAACTCCTTCTTCTCCTTCTAACACCTCTACTGACCCAAGTTTCCATGTTTTTGATCCTATTCCTTCCAATGATTCCTTACCTCATACTCAAGAACCTCCTATTTCTACTACAAATCCTTCTTCCTCTTCTGATTTATGTACTAGAAGATCTTCTAGACCTCATAAAACTCCTTCTTACCTTCAAGACTATCACTGTAACATGTCTTCAATTACTACCACTAAATACCCTTTACAGTCAGTTTTAGATTACTCAAATACTTCTAAATCTCATCAAGCCTTTCTAGCTAACATTTCCAGCAATTCAGATGCTCATACTTATGCTCAAGCCATCAAAAATCCTGCTTGGATTCAGGCTATTAATGAAGAACTTAAAGCAATGGAAACTAATAAAACATGGTCTGTTCAACATTTACCACCTCATAAAATTCCTATTGGTTGCAAATGAATTTTTAAAATTAAAAGACAGGCTGATGGTTCTATTGAAAGATTCAAAGCTAGACTTGTGGCACAAGGATTCACTCAACAAGAAGGGGTTGATTACAATGCTACCTTTTCCCCAGTAGCCAAATTAGTTTCAGTAAGGGTTTTACTTGCTTTAGCTATGGCTAAACAATGGGACTTGCATCAACTGGATATTACAAATGCATTCCTAAATGGGGAGTTACTTGAGGAAGTTTATATGTCTTTACCAAAAGGATACACTCCTACATCTCAACAGCACTCAGGTATGTCTACACCTTTAGTTTGTAAATTACAAAAATCAATATATGGCCTAAAACAGGCAAGTAGACAATGGAATCATAAATTGACAGAGGTTCTACAGTCTCTAAATTTCACACAATCAAGGTCAGACTACTCTTTATTTACTTCTGGAAATGATTCCACATTTTTAGCTATTTTAGTTTATGTTGATGATATCTTAATTGCTGGGCCTAATACTCATCTTATTCATGATCTCAAATCTAAACTTAGTTCTTTTTTTAAATTAAGGGATTTAGGTAGATTGAAATACTTCTTAGGCATTGAACTTGCTTATTCCAACACTGGCCTAATTATGTCTCAAAGACAATACACACTTCAAATTTTACAAGACACTGGTTACTTAGCTAGCAAACCAGTAAATGTACCTATGGATCCTAAAAACAATCTTAGGCATAATGAAAATGATTTACTAACTGATCCTTCTCCCTATAGAAGGTTAATTGGTAGGTTAATTTATTTAACAATTACAAGGCCAGATATTTCATACACAGTCCATAAGTTAAGTCAATTCTTATCCAAGCCTACAAATGCACATTTAACAGCAGTACACCATCTTTTAAGATACCTAAAATCCACACCTGGACAAGGCTTATTCTATTCTAAGAATTCTAATTTTGCTTTGACAGGTTATTGTGACTCAGATTGGGCTTCCTGTCTTGATTCCAGAAAGTCAACAACAGGGTATTGTACGTTTTTAGGAAATTCACTAATCTCATGGAAATCCAAAAAGCAGCCTACTGTTTCTAAATCCTCAGCAGAGGCAGAATATCTAGCATTATCAGCAATCACAAGTGAAATATTATGGCTATCTAATCTATTACGGGATTTAAAAGTTCAGTTGGAATTACCTCCAGTTGTGTTCTGCGATAACCACTCAGCCATCCACTTAGCACACAATCCCATTTTCCATGAACGTACGAAGCACCTGGAGATTGATTTGCACTTCGTGCGTGATCATGTTTCCAGAAATCATTTGAAAGTTCTGCCAATTTCATCAATTGCCCAAGTAGCAGATGTATTCACAAAGCCCTTCCTAAACCTAAATTGGATTTTTTGTTGTTCAAGCTGGGCGTTAGAAACCTATACGCTCCACCTTGCGGGGGGGTATCAACAGAAGACAAATTCATCTCAAATGAGGAAGAAATTGGGCAGAAAAATGAAGAAAGGATTGACGGCATTCAATTGAAGAAAGAAAGAATAAAGCCGTTGAAGAAATAAATTATTTATATATTTATTAATTATATTTTCTTTTCTTGGGTAGTTAAGGTTAGTTAATGTATATTTACTTTATTGCCCTCTTGTAAACTCTATTTAAGTCAAGCTTTGGCTAATCTTCTGTACAGTTTTTCAGATTAATAAAAGCACAATTTAATTTTGCCTTTCTCTCAATTTACATTCAGTATTAGTTGTCTTCTACATGATCAAGAATATCTCAATTTACACAAAAAGACTTCCGACAAAAAAAATATGATTTCCTTAATTTCACTTAGCATTTTCTTTAAAATTTCACTTTGAACATAACAAATTTGTTTAAAATATTTGTAATACATGGGAAGAATATAAAGAGAGTAACGAAATACATCTCATTTAATATACTCCTGAATAGAATAGAATAGAATAGATGTTCTTGATACTTACAATTTTGTTACACGACGTTGTATGTGTTATATATTTGTTTGAAAGTGATTATAATTCCTATGTTCTTGACATGAAATATTAAAGGTGGAAGACATACGGTTTTTATTTTAATTACTTTCTCTTAATGTAAGAGTGGACTTAATTGTTCTATCTGTCAAAAAGTTTTTAAGTCATGTTTTCTGAAAAAGTCTGAAGCAAGTGCATAGCCTATCCAAAGTTCGTATTGATTTATTATAAAATGGTGCAATATTTAGGTGACAATTCGCAACATATACATGGTGCACCTACTAAATTCGATTCCACAAGTAAAGAAAATTTTCAGTTTCCCCCCTGTACTACTTTAAGTGCATTTGCAATTTTCTCCCTAACATTTTTTAATTTGCATTTACCCTCCTTACCTATTCCCCATGTTGTAAACTCCTACCTTTACTCACCCGACGGTCAATTTTTGAGGAAGTTTTTGTCAAATTTTTAATGTTCGGGTTTACTTAAGCACAACACAGTATTTCAAACCTACTTGTGACGAAATGTGTAATTTTTATTCTCACGAGTTATTGTTAATTAATAATTCATGATTGATTTTTATCATTAGTGTACTAATCCAAACATATTCGTGTAGTAAGCATGGATTAAAAAAAATCACCAAATTTGACCACCTACCGGCCAAATATAGAAACATGGAATATTTTAATTAAATGGATGAGGAAAATAATTGCAACCTAAAAAATTTAAGAAAAAGGTGCAAAAATACTCGGGGTCTGTTTGTTTGGCGTTTGGGAAAATAGTTTGGGAGATTAGTAAAGGTTTGTGAAATAATTTCGATTTGCGAAATGTTGTTTGTTTGAGTTTTGAGAGAGTGGTTTGAGAAATAAAGTAGGTGTAGGTTTTTTTGGAAGAATTAGGATGTAGGTGTAAGATGTGTAAGACTTTATGTCAAATCATGTTTGTTATGTGAGATAAATTGTGTAAGAGATAGGTTACTTTATGTCAAATCAAAATAGAGTTTGTATAGGTTTTGTTTAGAGATAAAAAAATTGTTGTTTGTTTGACTTTTGAGAGAGTAGTTTGACAAAATTAATGGATAAAAAATTTATTTTAGAAAGTAGAAAACATGTTTGTTTGACATTTTCCAAACATGAAAAAAATTTGGAAAACGCCAAACAAACAGGCCCTCGAGGTTTAGGGGGAAATGTTTTTTTCCATAAAGAAAATTGTTGCCTTAAGTAAACACCGTTGGATTTTTTTTTTTTTTTTTTTTTTTATTTCCCAAGTGTTTAGTCCCTTTCGAGGCGCGTCGGACACATCATTGATATATATTGCAGAGATAGTATAATTTTTTTTTCTTGACGAACCGAGATAATATAAGATTATAAAATTTTATTCTTACGTGTTATTTATATAAAATTAAAGTTTAATTAAAATATTAAAACAAAGCAAGTAGTGAACCCTGAAAATAAAGGAAAATTTTGACTCTTCATAAAAGAATTTATAAATAAATGGTAAAATTATTGTATATGCTAATTCCAAATTTGACTAACCAATAAACTAGCAAAAACAAAACACCTAATTGAAGCCCAGTCCACCTCACTCACATAGAAAGTCTAAAACCCATTAAATCTTAATTTCCAAGAAACTTCCATTTACATATTTATAGTATTTTACCTTTTTTCTCTTTACCAAAACTCAAATTTCTCGTATCTTCTACTGTCTAGGTTTTTAGTTCTCAGTTTTAATCCACAAACTCAAATCATTATTTCTTTTTTATTCTTTTAATTTAATATTTTGTTCGAAGATGAAAATGTTGAATTCGGATTTTTTGGGTGACGGAAAGATGTTTCCACCTGGATTCAGATTCCACCCAACCGATGAGGAGCTTGTACTTTACTATCTAAAGAAAAAGATCTGTAAAAAACGACATCGTCTTGATGTCATCGGAGAAACAGATGTATACAAATGGGACCCCGAGGAATTGCCTGGTTTGTTTTCTAAGATTATGCTTGTTGACTTTAATATGTATTAGTATTACTATTGATTGATTGTTTGATGATTCCTGTATGTTAGAGGTACGTTTATCTAGGGTTTGATTTTAATTGAGAGTCTTGTGATGTGGGATTAGTTTGTCTGATAAGTATTTCAGTAGAAACAAATTAAAGTTTGTTTATGAGTGAAAATCATTTGATTTCGTAGTCTAATTTATGTATATAAGCGGAAAAGACGATACTAAAGTAGGTCTTGTCGAATCCCACCCGAATTGTGGATTTTTTCTAGTTTCATACTAGCCGTTTTAGTTGGTAATTATTTAATATTTGTTAGTGCAATCAATCGATATTATGATGTAATTAATCATACAATGCAAGTGCAATCAATCGATAATATGATGTTTTCAATGTTTCACTCAAAAAAAGCAAATAAAGGGTATATGGATAAATTGTAGCACTAACAAATTCTTATCATTCAACTACTGGTTTTAACATTTTCTGATGTTGAGATTGTATTTTTTTCTTCTAAAATTGTTCCAATTTATCTTTGTGGTTATTGACCGACTTTTTGCCTTAAAAAATGTAGGTATGTCAAAATTGAAAACTGGGGACAGACAGTGGTTCTTCTTTAGCCCTAGAGATAGAAAATACCCTAATGGAGCTAGGTCCAATCGAGCCACAAGACACGGATACTGGAAAGCGACTGGGAAGGACCGGGTCATCACCTGTAACTCTCGTGAAGTCGGGATAAAGAAAACCCTGGTTTTCTATAGAGGACGAGCTCCTAATGGAGAAAGAACCGATTGGGTGATGCATGAATATACAATGGACGAAAAAGAGCTCAAAAGGTGTCAAACGCCCCAAGATTACTATGCTCTGTACAAGGTATATAAGAAAAGCGGGCCCGGCCCAAAAAATGGCGAGCAATATGGTGCCCCTTTCAAGGAAGATGACTGGGAAGATGAGGTCCCCATTGAGCTGACGAACCCAGTAAGGCCCGCTACTGCAACTTTGCCTACTGATAATACTATAAAAACAATCAAGAAATCCTTGGTAATTAATCTGGAGGAAATCATGAATAAAATAGCAGATGAGGCCGTACTTATTCAGCCACCTGGTGTTGATTATGGTTATCCTCCGGATCAAAGTCAATTTGCGGGGGTTGACCATTTTTGCCAGCAACCTAATGTGGAAGCTAGTTTTGATCTTACACAGTTAGGTGGGGCACCCGAGGTCACTTCTGCTCCAAATATTTATGAACAAGCTTCTTGTGAGACGGGAGAGGGTTTTTTCGAGGATTTTCTTGAATTGAATGACCTAATTGGTCCAGAACCCACCACTGAAAATACGGTGAGTAATTTGGAGAATTTACAGTTTGATGAGTTTGATGGTCTCAGTGAGTTGGATCTGCAGCGAGATTTATCTATGTTACTCGATGAAGTGGGACCTGGTGAAAATGGGCAGATTTTTGATTGTTCTGTGAATAATTTTGAGGATGGAGTTATGAACCAGATTCCAAGCACATACACGAACAATTTTGAGAATACAACCGTATATTACCAGCTGCCCCCGCAGTTTAATGAAGCAAATGGAATAGGCCAACAGATGTGGTCAGACGAGCAAAGATACAGTGCTTTAACCGCTTCAGATGCAAATCAAGGATTCATTCCTTCATCAACTTCAGGTACTGAATTCAGTGCAATGTACATGTGATACTTGCTTGAATTTTTGACTCCGGCAACATTTATTTTTCATGTTTGACTGCTTCAACTACATTTTTTCGTACTTGCGCATAACTTTTATTGAATTCTTGGACTAATTGTGAAGAGCTCTTGATCAGATGATCTTCGAGATGGTGAAAACTCACGTACCCAAGTGGAAACGGGGGAGTTTGAGCCAGCTTCAAGAGCTCTTCTAATAAACTAGTTCTAGATTGTTTTCTAATTTTTAGCCGATTTTCTCATATTTAGGTGTGGTGTATCAAAATCAAAACCAAAACCAAAACCAAAGTCAAAGTCAAAATCATGTCAATGATTCTGTTAATCATTCAACTGGAGCAAATGCAAATGAAATTCAGAGTAGCAAACAGAATGATGATACAGACTCGTGGCTCTCTTCTGCTCTTTGGGCGTTTGTGGAGTCTATACCAACAACTCCTGCTTCAGCTTCTGAAAATGCTTTGGTAAATAGAGCTTTAGAACGAATGTCTAGCTTCAGTAGAGTAAGATTAAATCCCAGAAACTTGAATGTTGCTGAAGGTAATGGTTCCTCTGCAAATTTAAGAAATTCAGGCAAATCAATAAGTAGTTTTTTATGTATTTCTTTACTTGGATTGATGTTTGCTATTTTGTGGATGCTGATGGGAAATTCTGTAAGGGTGATGGGTTAATTATAACTCTCTAGAATTGATATGTAAATTATAATTTGGCCTTTTTGTAAATTAACGTTCTATTAAATTTATTAATAGAAATTTGAAAGGTGGCATAGAACATGTGTTCTTTTTTTTTTTTTTTTTTTTTTTTTTTTTGGAGAAAATATGTTCTTTCATTCTGTTAGTGATGTTTAGCTTTCAAGACTCTAATATAATTTTCGAAAGGGGTATAAATATTCAAATAGAAAAAGTAGATTTGGCATATTTTACTACTACAATTTTATTGAGCTTCTAGAACATGGTTTTATGAAATATGTCTCTAGGTCTGAGTGTGAGTTAAGTTGGTTATTTTTTTTCTTTTTTTGATTTGAGATGTTAATATATTGTTATATCAATGATTGAATTTATTTTATTGATGTTAAAATATAAAGATAAAATAATTATAAATATTAATATGAAATTAGAGAAATATTCAATTAATGAGAGTTAAATTCATGATCAATAAGTAATGAATTTTTAATCGACATGCTAAGGCCGACAATAAGTTGGCCATATAATATTCGTTGTTCGGGCCAACTGTTGGTGGGTCGAACATGTTTAGGGTCAAATGAATGTTTAGCTTTAGTTTTTTAGGATTTGATAAAGATGTGCTGTGTTTTATACATGTAAGCAAATATGTAAAAAATATTTAAAACTAATGTTTTGATATGTATGTAAATTTTAAAAGTTACAAATAAATATGTTTTTATAGGATTTAAAACTAGTAAAAAACGAGTATTTGATTAAGAATGTTTTAGTGGAAGGTAGGGTATATTTTATGGCTATCTTTTGTTTATTTAATTCATTGTGAAGTATATCGAAATTAAATTTTTGTCCTCTCTTTAAGTTTAGCCTAACCAAAAATAGAAATATTAGAGTTGAGGTCAATACTCAATACTAATTTTGCGTCCTGATATCCATCAATTTGTTCTTTATAGGTAAGCTATGAACCAATATGAAATTGGAGGGGCAAACTAACCAATTGGTGATATTTCATCCGGTACTTTTTTAGTAAATTAAACTAAAATATAAACAATCAAAATATTATTAGGAAAAAACAGTGCCAGCCCTGAGGGTAGGCCGCGTAGGGCCACCCGTCCGAGAGGGCCTCCTATTAGAAAATTAGGGTTATAGAGGATTTGTAGATTTGGAAAATTTTGGGGAAGAGAAGACGACCAGACAATTTTGTTTTCATGGGGTGCAACTTTATTGCAGCAACATGATCAAAATTTAGTAAAATGCTAGCCGTTGGATCTCCCCCAATTTATTATTTTTGTGTTGTAGTGGAGACTTTGGAGTGCTGATGTGGATAACTCATTTATTATTTTGTATTTTTGTGCTGAAATTAAATGAAAAAAACCTCCCCCAATATATATCTTCTTCCTCACGTATCAATCTCCCCCAATTTCTATTTTTGTGCTGAAATTAATTGAAACTAATCTCCCTCAATTTCTATCTTCTCCCTCTTCCTCACATATTTTTCTTCCCCATGTTGTCGATTGAGAAGGATATGGTAAAGAAGATTGATTATGAAAGTGTAATTAGTGATTTTGCTTCAAAAAATGCTAGGAGAGTAATATTTAAGTAATGATATTTTATTAATAGCTTCGGTGTGTGTGTTATTTCAACGAATGTAATTATTTTCTTATTTATTCAGATTGTTTCTCGTATTATCAATGTTTTTTATAACGCAAGATTGTTTTTATTTAAATAATATGTGAAACTAAGGGCCACAAATTCGAAGTTTGCCTAGGGTCACCGAAACCTCTGGGCCGGCCCTAGGAAAACACATATCCTTTGAGGCTAGCTGCCTCTCATGGGATCAAGTAAATAAGTTAGAATATTTAATAGTTAGAGACACTGTTAATTTTGTTTAAATCATGTGTAATGTTTAAATTTTGAGATACAACTCATGTTTTCTTTTTTATATAGATAATGCAACTCTGCAAGACCTATTAATTTTCCAGTTTTCTTAATCAGAACTGCATGTTGAAAGAACTAAAGAAATTTGTAAATATATTATTTACTGCAGATGGTCAACGACAAGAAGCATGAGCCTATATTGTGATTTCGTTGCGACATATGGGATAACTAGAGAGCGATCGAATATTTTCCGAGCAAATTTTTCCTCTTGTTACTTGAAAAATTGAAGAAATAAAATATTTCACTTTCCATATCCAACAAAATTTGGATTTCCTTTTCTTTTATTCTCTGTCTTTAATTCTACTGTCCAAATTCCCCTCGAACCAAATCTACCATTCTATAGATGTCCATAATTAGGAGGAAATAGTAATATTTTTAAATAATGAATCTTATATCTGCGCTGTTAAAACAGCCTTATGGTTGTGGAGATAAAAGTACGTATGATCATTTTCGATTTATTTACTAGTAAATCATCTTCTGTAAGCAGAGCAACAGTGAGATTTAGTCCATTTCAGAGGGAGTGAAAAACCAACACTGCTTCAAAATTACTGAACCAAAATATCATCATCATTAGCCAAATGAATATATTTGAACAATGTGACACCAAAAAATTGATGCACCCAGAGTATATAGCTATAGAGTTACTCCAACTTTGACAAAATTTAATTGTAAAAAAAAAGACATTTTATTGTAACGGTTTACATCAATCGACCAACTTCACGTATCACTATAAACTATATTTTCCTAGTTTTGGACCTTTGACTTAACTTTCTGTTCATCTTTGTAAAATGATTCTGTTCATCTTTGGGTTATTTGGTAGAGGGATCATTAGAGGATTCAAAACTCTTCAGTTCAAGCAGCAAAATGTGAAATAAGAAAATCGATCTTTAGGTAATAGGGAACAGAAGTGTGGATGTGTTCACATGAAAACTCGCTTTATAGTCCTGGCAGCAACACGAGAAAATAACTTTCCGACCAGATCTGCTGGCAATTGTAGTAATAGTTGTTGTGAATCTTGCGGCAGCTGAAAAAGTTCACATAGTAGGAACGGAATAATATCAGGAAATAGTACCCAGATGTGAATATATCTTGTTAATGTAAAATAAGGGACACACTTATTGTACAAACGCCAACATCCAATTATACATGCGAGTTGTTAATTTATTAATGTGGCAACAAATGTTTATATGGTTCAAAATTCTCTTCTTGCCCTCGAGTAGTTGAAATATCCCAAATCGAAAAATTATAATAAAAACACTCGTGTTATGGTATCAGCTATAGACCAATATAATTTCTATATTTTACTATATCCAGTATTCTATGAATCAGAGGCTTATCTTAGGCAATATATCTCGACTTATAAAAGTGGTAGGATATTGATTCTTACCTCAGTAATGACTGATAGAAGTGGTAGCATATCCTGACCAAATACCAGTCTGTAAGGGAGCATGGATGCTTCATTTGAAGATGGTTTCTGATTGTTATATGAGTCAACTCCTTTGGCTTCCTGCAAGAAGGAAGATACAAATTTATCCAACCTTTTCTAACAAAAAAACTCCTACTTTTTTTGGCAATCATTTATACCGTTTAAAACGTTAACTTCAGGTCTGTTATCTAAAGATTAAGCAGGCAGGGAACAAGCTAAAAGAATGAAATTGCTAGGCGTCATGTCATTCATAAAACTCATAAAAGCTAGAGGGAAGTGAATTGTGAGATTGGATTAATAAGTTCATATAAGAGCTAAGCATTAGATTGATGTTGAACCTTTTTACCCTGCCTACTTTCTCATTCAGAAAACCACGGACACATGTGGGGTAGGGGTACACACAACAGTAAGTGTTCCACTGTATTTTTTGTTAATTTAGACAAACAAATGCAGTTTCGCTTGCCAGTTTGAATTACAAACAAAACCATTTCATGATAAGCTGATTTATTTACTTCTATAAGAAAATATGGTAGATAATCATACTTGTCTATTGAATGGGGATAAGAATTTAACCTTAAGGAAGATCTCTTACCTTTACAGGAGTTGCAGTCTGTTGAAGCCCTGTTAATAGTACCACGAGGCGTCGTAATGTTCTGAGATTGTTGATATCTTCATTAGTCATTGAGGAAAAGGAATTTGGTCTGAAGGGGAGGTTTGCAATCATTGAATCCAAGGTCGCTAGTCCAAGTGCATCCAAGCCCTATAAGAATCAATAGGAACCTTTAAAGTTTGAGGACTCAAATATGATTCCAGATTATTTAGTATCTTTATATTAGCTGGTATTCTTTTTGCGTTTGAGATTATTTACTGAAAGATATGTGATTCTTGTTGTATCGTTTGTTCTTTTTTGGTCCATTTTGTTGATTGTAATGAGTTATTCTAGTATATGCAAGAGCAATCTGTAAGACTTCTGCCTTAATATAATTTATGCTGGTACAAAATCAATTTCTTCTACTATTCGACACAAATATATATGAGCATAAAGTTATTCATAATTGAACCCATGCATTATCCTAACATGATCTCACACAGATGTTCGTGAAAATTGATGGGCATTCAGATAAGTACTAACTTCTGTTACTGTCTACCACGTTTCCACCTTGTTTCTTATTCTAAATCAGCAGCGAAAATAAAAAGAGGTGATTGTGCAAGCAAAGGTTTCTCACTGTCATGATATAAAATTATATTTCTCTAAATCCTTTCAAGAGATTAAGAATCTTACCTTTGCAATTTCTTCAAGAAGTATTTCTCTCACAAATGCACCCTGCACAAATCAGAATACATTCGAGATAATCATGTTTATCGATTACGATTATCAGTCATTAATGAGTTACAACTGAGAAATACCTTCTCATTTAAAGCAAAGGACAACATTTGCTTCATAACTAATTTAGATTCATCGTCCTCTGCCTGCTTTCTGACCAAGTCTATTTCTGTTCTGGCACGTAGCGACTGCCACAATTGAAATTTAAGTATGCTAGTCTAACTGGAAATTCATAAAAAAGTTTATTCATGGTTTCAAATATTCATTAGGTAGCAATGCATTAGTTCTGGATACGATCAGATGTTATAGTGGACAAGATGTTGCAAAGGTAGATAAACTATACTTAGGCCAAACCTAGTGTGTCTGGTATTTCTGTTGAACAAATGATAAAATTATATAGCAATTTCTTATGTTGGATTTCAGATGTAAAAATCTGATTAATACCTGAATATTAAAGTATATGCACATTGAAGTGGTTGCAAAGATGTTAAATTTAGGACTGAGCAAGTCCTCCTAGTAGGATAGCTAATTGAATGAGAAAAAGAAGCAATTGAGCAGGGTAAAAGCAAATGAACCATTCGTCACATTTAGGATGGTAAATTCTCAGGTCAAACAGAATAAAAATTTGAGAATGTAAAGATGAATAATGCTAGTAATTTGGTGAAAAAAATAACCTTGTGGTTCAATTAAGAACTACAATTAATTAGGTGGTTTTTCCTTTCAGGACCTGTTTCGAAATAGCCAGGTTCCTAATAAGATTGAAAAATGGTCACTAGAAATAACCTGAGAGAAATACTATGCCCCGTAAAGTTTATATGCATTTCAAAAAAGGATTACTAAGAAAATGGAATATAGAGAAGCTTATTATGTCGTACAAATTTTGAGGAGATGGGTGGAGAAAACTAAGGTTGATTCAATTTCTCAAAACTTGTGCTTAAACAGGATGTCATGCAAGAAAGAGATGGCTACCCCACTTGCACATGTATTAATGTTACCTCACCTCTGTTAAGAGAGACTCTAATCGATCAATCCTGAACACTCCATCCTAATTTAGAAACTCGAGATTAGTATCCTTGATTTATTCAACACAACTGCCACAAAAGAAAGATAATTTTGGAAGCAATATATACTAAGTTGATGAAAACTAGACAATTGCCATTCTGGTAGTACCTCGTAAAGAAGATCTTGCAACGAAGATCTCAATTTTGGAGAGCTGTCAATAAGCACCTTCCGTGCAATCCAAGGATATGTACTGCCCAAAACCTTGTAATCTGGGTTGACGCTAATAGCGATTCCCTCCAAAACAGCTAGGCTGGGTGTTCCAGAAAATTTGTATTAAAATGTTAAATACATAGAACTGCCAGTAAGATATATTGATAAAAAAACTATTAACAGAAATCACAATCACCTTCTAATGACAAGAGAAAAATAAGAAGGAATTCTGAATTTGAATTTGTACCTGCAGACATAACAAAACACAACCTATTCTCATCATATAACTTTTAATGCAAGAACTTTGTTAATTCAAATGTCAAAAAGGTGCAAAGAAGATCTAGATGGGAGTGATAATGTGCACATGTAGTTTGGTATCTGATCACTGCACTATTAGTCAATATCCTCCAACAGTCAGCCATAAACTAAACAATTATCTCATAAGCTTGGATTTGAACTAACATTGAGGTCGAAGAGGATTAATTAAGTAAAGAGAGTAGCCAGTTATTCAAAGTGAAGTAACTGTTTTCTGAAATGAATATCATACTGCAACTAGAGGTATAAATAATACAAAACCATTTTACAGAAAAAGAATAAACTTTGTTTATGGTATATATCTATTCGTTATCTACTAAAATTGTTTACAAGGATTATGAAATTGCCCTCGACATTCTAAATTGTTTTCATTGGTGAACTCCAGCCAACCTGGATATATATTCCATTACCAATGCATTTAACAGGATTGGTGCAAATCACCATTTTCATTTCTGCATGATTATTCACAACGTAATTCTGCATTCAACATTCTAAATCATGTCCCACAAAAGATCTCCCCCGGAATCTCATTCAAAAGCTTTGCTCGTCCATCCTAATTTTCATGAAGCAATAGGTCCACAATCTAAAGTTTACTCGGACATAGAACCAAAATCATCAACCAGATAGTGGAATATGAATTGGGTAAAAAGAAATGGCTTTAGGTATGGCCAAGTTTCTATCAAAGAAAAACATTTATATTAAAGAAAAACATTTATATTGTTTGGACCACCTTTTTGTTTTTTCATCTTATTGTTCCAAGCAAGAGGGTAGTTTTGACCAGATACTTAAAATTTCAATTTAAACATATACTTTGTAAATTATGTAGCTAAAAGAACTTGAACTTGGAAGTATACTCAAGCCATGTCTTAATTACTAATTCATATATCTTAGAAAGAAAGAGACATCAAGATTTGGATTTAAGAAAAAGTTCATCTAAAGACTTCTCGTCGTTATATTGCCACTTCATCTCCTGCCAATATAATAGTATTAGGATATATAAGAGACTAGAGCAAGCCAAAAGAAAAAGGAAAAACTTCTGGAATTTCATGATATGTATTACTCTTGTTGGAGTACTCATCTTACTTTAGTTTCTCCATCTGTAGTTCTAGATGATCTCATATGTATTCCATCTTTTCTACTAAACATTTCTTCTTCTTAAAGTCTAAAGAATGCCTCTAAATTGCAATTATCTTACTAATGATGTCTGGAAAAGTACCTCTATCCTAAGGCTGACTGTTAAATTGATATCACTGGACTCATCAGGCACTTCCCTCAAATGATTAAAAGCAGTGAACATTTCATCTTTGAGTGCGTGAACTGAATACTATGTTCTGGAGTTCAACTTATGCTCTAGGCGATGATATACTGGAAGAATTTTTAAGCGTAAATAAAAGCAAGCATTTTGATCTAAAATATTCATCCCAGTCTACAAACATGGATCATAAATGAACTTCACAGATCATAAATGGCTTATTTGTGAAATCTTTTCTACCTTGTTCAGTTTCATTCATAAGCATACCAGGCAAAACTTGAAAACAAAACCAAATATATCATACTCCTATAAGCTAATTATGAAGATCTTAATTGTGAATGAGGGAATGCAA
This sequence comes from Penstemon davidsonii, assembly GCA_034814905.1. Taxonomy (NCBI): domain Eukaryota; kingdom Viridiplantae; phylum Streptophyta; class Magnoliopsida; order Lamiales; family Plantaginaceae; genus Penstemon; species Penstemon davidsonii. Next base: position 9,552,154 of record JAYDYQ010001087.1, on the reverse strand, counting down.
ATGCAACTCGCTTTGTTTTTTTTTTGTGTTTTTAATTAACATATAGCATCCAACTTGAGCTTACTAAAGAATAAGGTTTTATTTTACCTAACGCTGTCTCAAACAAGGTATGTGATACTCGAACTTAAATGCATGTTTTCAGTTATCAAACATTGTAATGCACCAAGAAGTATTCACACTGATATTCAATAGAAATGAAGGTGTCGGGAGACTGTTACATGGTGGTTCCCAAATTTCCAAGAAGATCCCCAAAGCTTATGTTGCGAACTCCTTTGGAAACAGCATCCCGGAAAACACCTGCATAGTATTCATATTAGAGAAACTGAAATCACAGGTGATGGAAACTGGGAATCAACAAACATAGTTTCCAATGTTGAAGGTCAAGCAATAGATTTCATTATTTATCAAAAAAAAAAAAAAAAAGCAATAGATTTCATTGTTAGACCAGATGAAGTGTCTAGGATGCAATCAAAACCTGTTAATGCCATTGTAACAGCTTCCTTGTCAGCTGTTGATGGAAGAAGCCTGTTGCATAAAGTTTTAGAAGTTCTCAATATGTTCAATAACAAGCACAGTATAACCTAAATAAAAGAAAGAGGGTTAAGATACCCAAGTGTTACGAAGTCTTTAGCGAGTGCATCATAATCACGATTTACAAGATGAAGACAAGCTTCAATGAAGCCATCACGAAGTTCTTCTTTGAATTCTCCCATCATGCCAAAATCTAAGGATAAAGCAGATCTTTCAGAAACAGATGAATACAATGTATTCAAATAGTACGAACTTAAAAGAACAGTACAGATAGGTTCAACTGAAAAAAATATATATCAAGAGCAGTTTTTCCATGAACTATTGTTTTATGGGCCGTGCACTTTTAAGGTTCAAGGTCATGCATAGAAAACAGTTTTTTTAGTAATTAGACATTCAAGTTAACTACAAGATCAGACAGCAATGAATCTTTCTAGTGGTTGGTGCCGGTAATCCTTTTCTAACTTAACCCCACCAGAAATATATATCTTGTCACCAAATCCTGCACCCAGAAATTGTGAATAACTATTTAGCACGTAGTACTATCATCTCCATGAATAAGTAGCTCCCTATCATTCCAATTGATTTATTGGAAAGTTAAAAGAGATGTTCGCATTCTGAGTTCTGTTAGACTTAAAATCCTTGCAACACCACCCCTCCTTTTCCCACTCCATCCGATTTTCTTCCCCAATAAAAACATGCGCAGTTATTACCATAATTTATATATCCTTCAACCAATTCTACAATGAGCGAAACGCCGAAACCAATATTAATAGTAGGAACTTAAAAGAACAGTACAGATAGGTTCAACTGAAAAAAATATATCAAGTGCAGTTTTGCCATGAACTATTGCTTTATGGGCCGTGCACTTTTAAGGTTCAAGGTCATGCATAGAAAACAGTTTTTTAGTAATTAGACATTCAAGTTAACTACAAGATCAGACTGCAGCGAATCTTTCTAGTGGTTGGTGCTGGTAATCCTTTTCTAACTTAACCCCACCAGAATTATATATTTTGTCACCAAATCCTACACCCAGAAATTGTGATAACTATTTAGCACGTAGTACTATCACCTCCATGAATAAGTAGCTCCCTAGCATTCCAATTGATTTACTGGAAAGTTAAAAGAGATGTTCGCATTCTGAGTTCTGTTAGACTTCAAATTCTCGCAACACCAACCCTCCTCCTTCTCCCACTCCAATCCTATTTTCTTCCCCAACAAAAACATGCACAGTTATTACCATAATTTATATTTCCTTCAACCAATTCTACGATGAGCGAAACGCCGAAACCAATATTAATATAGTCATCATCGTCATTGATAATGCTCAGGAAGCTTCACTGATAACTTTCTCATGCTTCATCCATTTTAAAGTAGTGCCACAAACTCTACACTCAAGCGTACATGCTTCTAACTAGCGGCAAGAATCACAGGCAGTTTTAGTATAGTTGGCTCATACACACACATGGACAAATGATTGGTTAAATCATAGTTAGGTATTTGGGAAAGGAGCTTCGTGTGCTAGAGTGTGGCAAATGCAAGTTTGGCTGATGTTAGAGACTCAACTTGAGTTGCATCATGAATATTAAGTTGGTCTTATTCCAACCAGACATGTTATTGTGGCAAATAGCCTACAATCTTCACTATCAGATAGGCACCAAACTTAATAAGGATAGCTCGAGCTTTTCCTACTTCATTTGAGTTTTTAAGAATATGTTCCCATACAGGTGCTCAACAGAGTGGCCTCAGAAACTACAGATAAGAGTATCTATGAATTGCCCCAGGTTTTATGCTATCTTGATAGAGAAATATGACCTTCGTTGCAATCATTTTGGCTACTAATCAGATCTGGCTGAACTTGACATGACATAGGCCCAGTAACAAACGTTTCTCTAAGGGGAGAGAATTTAAATAGAATTTTCTTTCTTCCATGAAGGGGCAAATAGTCCATGACCTCGTGTTTTTTTCACCATTGTAATAACAATCATCTAGAAGAAGGAAACTATCTCTCATGTATGAGCCAGAGCTATACATAATTAATGCATTGCATGCATTACTCTGGCATGATAATAATGATGAACAAGCAAAAAAGGCCACCTTGATTTCCCTTCTATGTAGAGAACTCAAGTGATGATTTTTTGAAATTAATATGCTATTGATGCAATATGAAGTACCAAGTCATCTTCTTCATATGCCTGATCATGTAAAATATATATAGAGTACCTAAGTAGGCTAGTTTTCCATCATATGTGCGGAGTAGGTTCCCAGGATGTGGATCAGCGTGATAGAAACCATACTCTAGAAGCTGATTGAATGAACAATAAACTCCTACCTGTTGGAACATTTTAGAATATTATTATACAAAACTCGATCCAGTTTGATAGTATTAATACGAATAATATAAAGAATAGACCTCAATCATGTACAGATCTTGAACTTCAGCCAGCTTTTGACCCTGCATTGGTTCAATATGAGCCACCAATATTAATCCTTCATCAGAAATCACTACCACAGACCATCAAGATATATTTATCATATATTAGTTTAGCTAACTTTTTCTTTAAGCAAATTAATCAAAAGAATATATAGCGCAAGCCGACATATGGAGCTATTTAACAATCCGTGCAACTACAATATAACTCCATATCAAAGAAATCCTTCAGGTGTCTTAGAAATAAACCACTATGTCACATTTGAAAAGCTATTATTAGCCCTTCCAAATCAAAGCTAATCTGGTGTGAGTGACCTCTATAAAGATATGATTCTGTTCCTGAACAATCACTAGCCAATCGAAAAGAGAAATCTACTTGCTCAACAAAAGAGTATATTGGTCACAAGAACTTATACACTGTCATTACTATGCATTAACATGAAGCATATACAAGTTAGATTACTTGAAGATTATCTAAATGAGAGTACTTGAAGTAGAGTGACAAATCGATACACACTTTAAAGTGTCAAATAAACTTTGATAATATGATCTCAATTACAAGACATAATCAGATGCTCAAAAACATTTAAAAACCTACAGTTTAATAATGGTTTGTTTAATTGTAACTGCCCTAGGAAATAGGTGGTTTACTTTTAGAACAAAAAAAGAAAAGAAAATTCAACAAAATTAAGTACCTCCACCCATTGCATGACGAGAACCTTGCGAGTTGTTTGCTGAACATACATTTCAGGAACCACCACATCTTTTAGACCTCCATATAACTGCCTGGTTGAGTTAATAGCATGCAACAGTCAGGATCTGTTTTCTCATATTATACAACAGTTAAGATGAATGTTTGAACCAATCATAGGAATCACAAAACAAACTTTCTTTTGCTCAGTTTATGAGTGGGCTAAATTCCTCAGATGAAAGTTTATTAAAAAAAACAAAATTAATATAGAGCATAAACAACAGGAAATAAAATACCGGAATCAGAAGACCTGGCACTTAAATAATCATCCTAAGAGCATATGCAAAACAATTATACTAAAGATAGAGCACAGTCATGAGTTACCTAAATTTAACTCCATTGTCTGCTTCCTTCTTGTAGTCCATCTCCTGCATTCAATTGGATTACCTGTATTCAATATAGAGCACTAAGAATATTCCTTATGCAATGTATAGGATGGATAAACTTAGGAGGGAACTTTCTTATAGAATCTAACATTAGAAGTTCTACAAATGTTTCAAATACTTAGTAAAGAAACAATCATAATCAATAACAAGGTTTAATACTAAATAAATGAAATTGTTCATGTCAAGATGTTCTCAAAAAAAAAAAAAAAAAGATAATGATTTCAAGATAATATTAGCCAAACCTTCAACTAACATGTACTTAGCATGGTTCAAGTAAATAAACTCCTCTTTTTAATACTTCACATATCGAAAGAGAATTATACCATCAAACACATATGTAGTTGAATGATTGAAGGGATCCAAGGCCATGAGAAATAACATGAGAAAGGAGCAGCCAAATTCCATAATGAGATTGTGAGAAGAGTTAAATACCCGGAAAAGGCTTGATGCCCATTCATCAACGACTGCCTGCAAATTGATGTTCATGTAATAATTAATTGGATAAGAAAAAGATACATTTAACTTATTTGGGGGATCTGCAAAGCTCTTACTGATTGCATATACAAAAAAGTCCAAAATTGATTTTTTTTTTGCTTTGAACTACCAAATCATAAATGCATAATCAGACAAATACATGACAGTGTCAACAAATAGATATTGGTCAGAAAAACCAAATCCAGGAAATGTTACAAATTGCTTAATCACCTTATATTAGATGACTCATCTTAGTTAAACAAGATCATCTTCCTTATTACCTGAAGATCAGTGTTAAATTTTCCCACTATCTTTATCACTCCTGCCAAGTAACGTAAGATTAGTATGTCCAACGAGATTGCAGCTCTAACTCCAGGTCTCTGCACTTTAATAGCAACAACTTTCCCACTGCTACGCAACCTAGCTTGATAAACCTATCTCAAATTTCAATATATAGATTGGAACATTAAAATGTGATCTCAATAAGTCTCTGACTTCTGATATTTATTAAAAGATTATCATGATAAACACCATATCCTAGTTATGAAAAATAGAAATGCATGACAAACCTGTCCAAGAGATGCTGCTGCAACAGGCTCAGGTGAGATTTCCGAGAAAAGTGCATCTATTGGTAAGCCAAGTTCTTGCTCTATTATATCAAAGGCAACTCCAGTTGAAAATGGCGCAATTCGATCTTGCAAAAGTGAAAGCTCATCCAAGTATGACGGTGGAATCAAGTCCTGTAAGAGAAAGATTTGAAAGAAAATTTACTATTAAGGCATAAATGAATGTTAATATCAATGTACATTCTCAAATCTAAAGCACTATCAACTGCACCCACATTCTGCTCATATTTAGATTTAGCAATAAAGAGTTGAAGCCAGAAATCTATTGAAGCTCTTTAAGATATCACAGGGTAGAAATCAGTTAAATAATGACTTAATCTTTCTTTGATGGTTGTTTGTTACTTTTAAGATATTTGAAGAAATTCAAATATAGGGTTACAGCATAAGCTTGATAACTAGATGTTATTCAATACGTTGGACATAATGTTTTGTTCATCCTATATGTGAAATGATACTTTTGGACATGTCTGCATAAGAATGAACCAAGCCTCTAGTTGTTGTGGCTTTGATACCAGAAATATTTTCCACAATTATACCGACATTTTTTTTAAGATACAATATCCTGACATATTAAAGTGTTATTTTCATAATTACTTCAGAAGCATGGTTGATGGAATGATAATATTTTAGTGATCATACTACTTTATTAACATGTCACTCTTCAAAATTCGGCACCTTCTTCATTTTTATTATTTTTCTGATTATGCCTGATTTGATTAAAGAAATGTGGTGTTCTGATAAAGCACTTAAGGAAGAAAGGACAATTTCGGATCGACATACTTGAAATACAATTTATATAGGATCATAAAAGAAGTAATTATATAAATAATACAGCACGTACTGGTCGAGATGAAATAGCCTGAGCTATCTTGATATATGCCTGAAGTAAACGGAACAGCATGTTAGTTAAACTACTCAACAACATTTGGTATAATGCATTTTTGGAAGTGACCTATGACAAACAAACAGTAAAGAATTTGTTTCATCATGTTAGAGCACTACTCCCAAAAACCCAGTACTAACTAGAGAAGTGGGACTAAGGGGAAAACATCAAGATACACATGTGGTTTTCAACTTATTACACAATCTTCCTCCACAACTTAAAGTTAACATCCCAGTACTAACTGGAGAAGTGGGACTACGGGGAAAATATCAAGATACACATGTGCTTTTCAACTTATTACACAATCTTCCTCCACAACTTAAAGTTAACATCCGATTAGATCATAAACAGAAATCAAAGTAATGACGATCACCATATTTGTGCATAGTAACTTGGTTTTATCTAATCTTACCCATGTTATTGTGTCTCATTTTCATTTTAATCAATGCTACAGGCTCTTCTCAGTTTCAAATTAAGGACTGTCTTAAGAAATTGGATCCAGGGAACAATTTAGATTAAAAGGGGCTTGGCAATATTGTTCATATAGTACCCAATCTAAAGTTCTCTCTCATTATGAGTTTGAAAAACAATTTGTTCAATGTTGTCGAGTGAAAGCACCAAATACAAAAATCTTTCCATTTCACTGCAATTTTAAGACAGCTTGGTCAGTGAAACATTCTTTAAGTTTAGCCCACAAAGAAACCTCTTATGCAATAGACGAAGACATGTAAACAACCTCCCCAATTGCTATCCTGACCAGATAACAGTCGTCATGACCCCTCTCCATCAAACCTTACTTAATATTGCTTTCCAAAAATAATTCAGTCAGAAACAAATCAGCCTCAACCAAGTCTACAACAGCTCAGTAGACAAAAAGCAATACAAGAAGGATGATTCAGTTGAAACGTCACAGTAACAGCAGGGATAAAGCTTTGTAGGCCAGAAGCACAGTGAGTCATTACTCATTAGTAATAATCTTCTCTATGATCAAACACCATGTAAAAACTTTGCTTTTAGAAAGAAAAAAAAAGAATCTTAAACATAAATAAGGAATGAGACGTACCGGACCAAGTTGTACTAGTATCTTCCTCAATTCAGCAGCTCTAACCTACAACCAGATAAGATGAAAAATAGAGGCTCAAAACAAGTCAAAGACCAACAAGGGGAAAAAAGTATAAGAGCAAAAACGTGGAGAACACCTATGTTCTATAGATATCAACAATTCAATAACAAGGAGATTATTTCTGTGCTTCAAAATATAAGACTAAAGTCATAAATGTTTAGATCAAAAGCATACGGTCCGATTTCCTCAATAAAAACTCGTCAGCTAATATTATTTTGCACAAGCTCCTATTTAATCATTATAGTAAATTTGAGCTAAACTTTTTCAATCATGTTGATGAGTCAGCTTAACTATTTAATGTATTTTAAAAATAAATGAATAATATTAAATAAAACACAATAAAAAAAATACAATGTCAACATTTTCAAAGAAACTTCAACATAAGTTAGAGTTTAATTAGAAACTTCGAAGTAGTAATGCAGCAAACAAGAATTCAATTAGTCCATACAAAACCTCTTAGGAACTCATTCCACCAACACGAGTTAAAAGGAATAGCATCTTTAATTCATCAACTAGTACTATTCCCCGCAATTTCAGCATGCAAATCCATATTACTACAGCACAAAGTTATGCTTGATTAATATTTCTAAATTTATGAAATGTTAAGATAAAAATATTTTGACAAGTAAGGAATACTATAGCAATCACAACAATTAATTATAGACTCCCTCATTCCACCAGCACTCGTCTAACCAGCATAAATACATAAACTTATATATAAATATATATCATGATATTAACCTCGAACATCATATCTGTGCGCTCGGTGATGGCGTCGTAATACCGGAGGGCGAACCACTTGCCCAGGGTAGTAGCGGTTTGGAATAACCGCCGGAAGAGAATCAAAGGCTTCTTCTGATATATATCCCTAATTTTAGATACGTTGTACTCTGTTAACGATTCAGCTTCCGATGAGCTCAGCTCGAACAGGTATCCGGAGTACTGCGTAAACGCGTCCACTTCACCAGTAGCTGCCGCGACATGGCGGCGGAGGTTGAGATTCGACGGAATATTCTTAAACGAGCGTCGGGGGTTGGAATTGAAGGTTGTGGCGGGAAATAGAGGCCGTGAGAGTGGCGGGAGGATTAGCATTGTTATGTTTGTTTGCGGGGAGAGATGGCTTATTGGTGGCCTCTGCTTTTTATATATGGTATTTATTGTCCGATTTTTATTTTTACTTCTTCAATTTTTGTTTTCTTTCTATATGCGTGTGGAAACCAATGTTATTAAAACCGGACCGGACCGGCCGGTCCGACCGGTTCGACCGCGAACCGGTGGTCTCACCGGTCCGGACAACACACAAAAACCGCTGCCTCTCAAACCCAGTGTGAACCGCTGAAAACCGGTCAAAAACCGGCGAACCGGTGAACCGGTTTGACCCGCGGTTCACACATTCAAAAAGAAAAAAAAAAAAAAAAAAAAGCCTAAATGTCTCTTCTTCGCAGTACTGGAAACAATCGAACAAAAGAAAAAGGTAGTTTGCAATGAACATAAACCATCTCTTTTAATGGATTTTTTAATTTGTGTGTGACTGTGATGTGTGAGAAAAGGAAGAGGACGGAGGGGAATTGAGTGGAAATTTTAGGTTTATAGATGAAGAGAAAATAGGGTTACAAGACATAGATGGGCTTAGCATTTTGGGTCTGGGCCTATCTTGATGTTAATTCAATAAATTATCCATCAATTTCATTTAATATTTTAATGTATATATTCTAATATGGTGTCTAATTTAGATAAGTGGTCAAGTGCTGAGATTTATTTATTTGTCATATAAAACAACAAAAATAAATAAATTAACAAATGGTGTAAAAAATCTATATGAACTATTATATTTTCTATAAGTATTTTTTTGTGTTATCTTTTTAAATCAAATAAAAATACTATAAGGTTAGTTTTCAAACTTCCAAGGCCGCGTATGGCAGGTATAATTAGTACAATTAGTTTCCCAATAATATACATATAAGATGATATCATATGTATAACAAAAAATCTGAAATTTCATTTACCTGAAAGGCTGAAACATGTGCAAATTATACATGAAAATGTGCAACAATTACCTAAAAATTTTTAATTGGAATTTGAACTTGTTATGTTGTAATTGATGCGATTTCATTTCTTTTTCAATTATACATTGCATAAAGCTCAAAAGTTTGTGTAATGGATGAGTGTATCTTGGTCTTAATACACATTTATATTTGTGTATACTCTTTTAGGTTTGAACATGTTATAGTTTAAAAAATTAAATATTAATACTACTCATTATGATGTCATCCGGTTCGACCAGTGGTCCGACCGGTTCGACCAGTAAAACCAGTAACCAGTCGGCTCACCGGTTCATTGTCCGGTCCGGTTCTGAAAACATTGGTGGAAACTAGAGACTTGTGGTTTGAAGTTTCTTCGGCTGAAATTCGTGGGGGCAACAATTGCATGACTAACAAGTTATAAACGTTTAAGGAGGTGTTTGTTAATTTTGCATTTTGCATTTAGCATTTCAAAGTTAAACGACACTTTGGAACATACTCCCTATGTTTCAAATTATCTGTCGTTTTAGATAATTTTTCTTATTCCAAATTATTTGTCGCTTTAGGATTTCAATACATTATTAATTACATATTTTTCTATTTTGCCCTTATTTAATACATTTAAAACTCTCTCTTATAATTAATGCTAAGATAAATAAAGAATAAGGATAGTTTAGGTATATAATTTGTTTTTTCCCTAAAATTGAGGCTATTTATTAGATATCTTAATTTATGTGTAAAAACATGTCAAAAGATAGATAATTTGGGACAGAAGGAGTACATTGAAAATAGTTTGACATGTGCTCGACATGACCTGTAATTTGTCAAATATTTATAATATTAGAATAAAAAACTTATAATAGTTTCTATGAAAAAAATTGTAATACTTGGTAGTTGAGATAAATTTTGTTTTGTGTGGTTTAAAACTAAATCCAAAATTTATAATGTTAATTTTAAACAAGTTAAAATGAAAATGAAAATATATCATGGTAAAAGAAAGTCCATCTAAATGTAATGCCTACCAAGACTCGGGGTCCAGCTAAGCACAGTTAAAGCCAAACTAGCCCAACTATGGTTCGGTTTGGCCTGGAGTTTTATCTTACTTCTCTCATTGTAATCGGGGCCCAGGCCTGATCCACTTAATAAAGTCCAGGCCTAGCATAACCTACAAAATCTGATAGGCCCACTAGTTAGGAATTAGGATCAATCCCGACCCAAAATTTAACTAGTTTTACTTAGATAGTGACTACATTAATGCATCAATTATTACATAATAAATTTTTTTATTCCATCATAATATTTTTTTTAATTAAAGCAAAATTAAAAATTTAAATTAAATATAAATATTATTAATAAGCTAGTTAAAAAATACCCACACTAATGAGAATCAATCCCATTAAGGTGTTTTGTAATTAGACTTCGGGGAAATTTAGATGATACACGTCAGTGTGATACACATGTGCATTATCCTTGTTGTGAACTAACAATAACAAAGATTTTAAAAAATAAAATAAATTTGGACATGTATCATTAGAAAAATACAGCCGTGCATTGCACGACGTGTAGCATTTAAGTTCCCAGACTTCGGCCTCATTGACTAGGTTGAATTAGGTTATAACTTATAGAATATATATTCATTACAATTATGATGAGTACAAAAATAATTTTGGATATAAATTATTTTTGAGATTTCATGCATAATGGAGAAATGCAATAGCATCCATGCAAAGACCAAAAAGGGATTACCTATTTATTTTGCGCACAAGGGAAATGGAAGACTCTGGATAATTATAATGCGGATCTTTTCACTTGAAGAGCAATGTGCAACCGAACTTGCTCGTGCCCAATCTTGGAACAACATCATCTTGGAGGGTGACTCGAGTGTTATCATAGCAGCTATTAATGGAGACACGAATTAACTTGCGGACTTGGGAATATTATTTCGGACCTACAATCCCTCATCACTGGTTTTGGACATTTTCAAGCAAAGCATATTGGTAGAGATGGGAACCAAGCGGCTCGACTTTCTTTTAAGAATTCTTATGTGTCTAATGTTTTACCTAATTTCTTCATGAACATTGTAAATTCAGATCTTTCTAGTTGAATGAAAACTTTCCGTGATTCTAAAAAAAAAAAAAAACAATGTCGAATTATATAATATTTAAAATTTGACCTTATTGCAATTTGCAACCCCAAAAGTTAATGATGCGGACCTTTTGTCCTAAAACTCGAAAGTGTATCAATAGGTAATTTTGGCCAATAACTCCAATACACTTGACACCATATTTGGCCAATAATCCTCTTGGATTTTTTTCAAGTTAACTCCCTATGAAATGCGTAATAGGCAGTGTAACTTCCTGTAAAATAAAAATAGACACATTAGCTTTCTATGAAAAATAAAAACGGGTATTTTACCTCATTCATCAATGTGGTGTTGAACACGAGATTTCTACTGTGGTTGGAGCTTCAATTTGATGTGTATAATGACCAATTTAACCTTACCTTGATATTTTAATGATCATTTTACCTTTCTCTGATAAGTTTAAATATACACTTTAACTCTCTGTGATATGTTTAAATAGACGCATTATGCTATTAAGTTTAAATATATAAAGGGATAAGAGCACTTTACCCCCCAAAAAGTTCAAGTTTTTGCAGCTATTTACCTTATACTACAAATTAAGCACATAACCCCTTGAAAGATCAAGCACTGAAGCACATAACCCCCCAAGACCATTTTCCGGTGATAATATATTGCGAAACTTGAGCACATGCACTACATGTGATGCCTAGTAAGGGCAAAAACATATCACAAGGAGATGAAAATAAAGAAAAAATTTGAGATAAAAAAACATAATGAAACAAAAGAAATGAATAAATTGAAACATAATGTTGTTTGGTGGATGGATGAGTTCATAATTAATAAAGAGACAAATTTTTTTTTGGATAAATTAATAAAGAAATTTATTATTTATTAAAGGAGCGGGGTATTTTTGAAATAAAAACTCCAAAACTATAACAAAGGGGTAAATATTACAAGTGATATTGTAGGGGGTAACTGATACCACCCCATACTTTAAGGGGGAAATCCATATTTCATCCTATATATTCAATCATTATACACTATAATATCAATGAAGTTTAATCAAAATATATGATTATCTTCTTTCATGAAAACTCAATATCGAAAACACGTCCAAACCACAATCCATATTCTCAAATTTAAGTCACCAAATAATCAACATTATTTCTCATTCAATAAATTCTAACAAAATATATCTAATTTATATTTCAATTATTTCCACAAATTTTAATAGAATCCACGAATATTCAACCAACATATTTTGCTCCTAAATCGAACTAAACAAACCAGACCAAATCAAAACACATTGAAAGTTGAAACAGTCCTTTCTGTTTGTCCTTTTGTCTCAATTCAATATTCAAAGTTCAAACCTCATCCTAGGTGACAACTGAGTTGGACGGTATAAAAAATATTCACGACAAATGCAATAAGACACTTTCTTTAAGATTTTGAAACCACAATTGGCCAATTATTTTCTTATTACTATTCAATGAATACTCAGCACGCATCTCCTGGTGCTTTAATTTCTTAGTACGTAGTCGCGCGTGCTTTTTCTTTATAAAGAAAAATAAAATAAAATTTTATTTAAATGAAATAATTAGTAAATAAATTAAAAATTGAAAAGTTAAATTAAATGATGCGGTCAAAATATAAATAGCAAAAAATTACTACACCATGACATGCCCTCTCTTTATAATAGAGTGAATAGCAAATTAACTCCCTGTATTATTCTAAATAGACAATTTAACTCCCTGTGATAAATAAAAGGGCAAAATACCTCCATGTGATATTCTAAATAGACAATTTAACTCCCTGTGATAAGAAAAATGGCAAGATACATCCCTGTGTTTTTATAAAAGAAGCACATTGCCTCCCTCTAAATTGCTCATTAATTCATATCACAGGGAGTTAAATTGCTCATTATTTCATTTCATAGGGAGGTAAATTGCCTCTTTTTATATCACAAGGAGGTAAATTGCTCATTATTTCATTTCACAGGGAGGTAAATTGCCCATTAGACATATCACAGGGAGTTAACTTGCAAAAAACCCCTTTATAATAGCACTAGTATATCTTGAATACGCGTTTTCGCGTGCTTTAACATCTCAACACGCCTTTTAATGGGTATTAATTTTTTAAGTACATTAAATAAGAATTTCCATATAGAAATAGTAAAAATAAATTTTATATAAATAAAATAAGTAAAAAGTTTAAAAAATTAAATAGGTAAATTAATTAAAGCACTAAAGTCAAAACTATGAATACCCAAAAATTGTTAATAATATCATTATTTTTTCTATCCTGAAACTCCGGAATCCTCTTCATCACTACCTAATCTAGAACACTCTCCAGTCACATTAACCAACCAAAAATGGCCACATCACCGCCGATCAAATTCGGAATTCTGGGATGCGCCGACATAGCCCGAAAAGTCTCTCGGGCCATAAACCTCTCCCCCAACTCCACCCTCTACGCCGTCGGCAGCCGCTCACAGGAAAAGGCCGCTAGATTCGCCGAACAAAACGGCTTCCCCGAATCGGCTAAGGTATACGGCTCATACGACGCCGTATTGGACGACCCAGATGTCGACGCAGTGTACATCCCTCTGCCCACCAGCCTTCACATCAAGTGGGCCGTGCTCGCGGCCCAAAAGAAGAAGCACTTACTCTTGGAAAAGCCCGTCGCTCTAAACGTCGCTGAGCTGGACGTAATTCTCGCGGCGTGTGAATCCAGTGGTGTGCAGATCATGGATTCTACCATGTGGATGCATAATCCACGGACGGCAAAAATGAAGGAGTTTCTCTCGGATGCTTCGCTTTTTGGTGAACTCAAATCGGTATGTTCAGTTCATCCTTCCTCGTAGTTACATCTATATTTTTTGAATTTGTGAGGTTTTGTTAAATACTTAAATCTAGTGCAAGATTGTTCCTAGTAGTCGAATTGATATGCGAGCTATTGGGATTCGCTTGGTTGTTGCATGGGATTACATTTATTATTGGTTAGTATGAGCAATTGTTTAAATTTTGGAAGTTAAAACAATAATTGAATCTACTAAATTATTTGCAGAAGGAGAAGAGAATCATATGGAGAAGTTAACAAACAGATAGTAGCAATAAAATTTTGAGCTAAATACAAAAATCTCCTGTGTTTTGCCTCATTGGCAAAAACCTTGTGTTGTTTTTATTAGCAAAGTTCCACTGTTTTCTTTTTTATCATTGAAAAAACCCATTTGAAATTATTCATAACTCAATAGGGAGGTTATTGTCAATTTTTTAAGTGAACAGATTATTGTCAATTTTTCTGGTTAATAGGGGTGTTTTCGCATTTTACGGTGGGGTATACTTGTTATTTTTCCTACAAAATATGTACTCCGGCTTGGGAGGTTTTTTTGGCTGATAAAAAATAGTACAAGGGGTTTTTTTATTATAAAAATATCACAGGGGGATTTTTAACAATTAGGCAAAGCATAGGGGTGTTTTTGCATTTCGCTCTATTTTTTTTTTTTGCATAAGTTGCATTGAAATTAAGCACACACTGAGAGGAGATGTGGCTGCAAGTTCCCATTCTTTTACGAAAATATTGACGAGAACGTCCTGTATAGCAAAAGCTAGTTGACCGTATTATTATGGCCAACCAGGGAAAATAAATGAAAACTACATACAATATGTACTACAATTTCAGGGGAAGCCCATATACTTGATGACAAAACATTTTTACTTATCATTTTTGGGTTATTTGGGAAAAAAAGGAGGGGGGGGGGGGGTGAATCCTCTGTTTTTGTCCATTTATTTTCTGTGATTGATTGAACTGTGACAATAGACAATTGTAAGAGGCCTAAAGTAACTGTTTTAGTTGAATTGGATGTTCTACGAGAAATTACTATTTGATGGTAGTTTGCTTTATTTCTTTAAATAAAATTCTAAAAGTAGGTTTTGGTTTGGAACTTTCAAAAGCCTCTTGGTCATGATATGCCTTTTACTTGGTCATAGACAAGCTTTTTTATTCTACAATAAAAAGAACAATGTACATCATTGTCTGTGTTTCCTTCTTTTATCATCTTAATATATAGTCTATGATTTCTTTGTATTAAGAGTATTTGATGCAATCAGAATTGGGAAATGATAGCTTTGTATCAAATAAAAACTGCAAATTCTCTCAGTGAACTAGAATTAATACAATGTTTACTTGCCAATCTTCCGATAATCTTAAGTTGGGTTAAAAATACCCAATTTAACTCAATTCTCTCTTTATTTTACAGGTGCATAGCTGCTTTACATTTGCAGCAAAGGAGGATTTTTTAGAAAACGACATTCGTGTGAAACCAGACCTCGATTCTCTGGGAGCTCTTGGTGATGTAGGGTGGTATTGCATCCGATCAATCTTATGGGCCGCTGACTTTCAGTTACCTAAATCAGTACTTGCATTACCCGGCACTGTTTTCCACAAGTCAGGAGTAATTTTAGCCTGCAGCGCTTCTCTACAATGGGAAGATGGAAAAACGGCCACCTTCCACTGCTCGTTCTTGGCCAACTTAACAATGGGCGTGACTGTAGTTGGAACAAATGGCACCTTATATTTTCACGACTTTGTAATCCCGTTTGAGGAGAACAAAGCTTCGTTCTCAACGGCTGTGAAATCGGGATTTACCGAGCTTGTGACAGGATGGGAGCCAAAACCGAGTCAGCACACGGTTATGACGGAGCTTCCTCAGGAAGCACTTATGGTGAAGGAGTTCTGTAGATTGGTGGGGAGCATCAAATTTGGTGGTGCGAAACCGGAGAATAAGTGGCCGATACTTAGTAGGAAGACGCAACTTGTTTTGGATGCAGTTAAGGTGTCGATTGAGAGAGGCTATGAACTCGTTGAGGTTACAAGCTAGATTATTCCTCTTCTCTAGAAGAATTGTTTGCTACATGTTTAGTTGTTGCTTGAGAACATGTGAAGCTATGATTTGTGCTTCAAAATTAGCTGATGATGAATAATGATGAACAAATACTCCTTTTTTTTTTTTTTAATTCTAAAATGGGCAATCACCCCCTATCTTTCTCAACTATGTTCCGAATAGTATCAGGTGATTCTTCCATCCAAATCAAACCATCTCCCGAAGTGTGGCCAAATTTGGTCAAAGCATCCGTCACCGAGTTAGCTGATCTTCTGATATGACGAAGAGACACATTCCATAGCCTAGCAAGCAGAATTCTGCAATCCTCTAAGATAAAGTCCAGGGGGTGTCATCGAGTATCAGTCTTTTGCAAGAGGCTATAAATGACCTTAGAATCGATCTCTATCTCCAAATACCCAAATCTCCTTTCCCAAGAGGCTCTCAAATCATCCCGGAGGGCCAAAAGCTCCGCCTGTTCTATCGAACACGAGTCCACACTCCGGCAAAAACCAAAAATCCACATACCCTCGTCATTCCTTACCATGCCACCTATTGATGTGGAGTTCAATCTCGCTAGCCAGCTCCCATCCGTGTTCAACTTGACCCAATCTTTTTTGGGACGCGACCAAGCCTAGGACCTCGAAGCCTTTCTCATTCGGGTTAGAGCATACAAACTCTGTCCTTCGAGTGCAAGCAGCTTCACCCTAAACATAGTAGTTTGAGTAGCCTCTTCTCTGCCTTCAAAAATTCGAAAGTTCCTAGCCTTCCAGATATTTCAAATAGCAGCTAAAAGCACCCAACACCACTGAGTTCTAGGTAAAACAGAGATCGATTAGTATAATATTATTTGAGTTGGTTTCTAAAATTAGGGAAATCAAATTCTAAATTTGACAAATGTTGAATTTTAATAATCTTAATTTGCTTCTGCGTAGTTTTTTTTTTTTTTTTTGACAACCACCGATTAATAGATAGAATCAAGAGTATTCGGATATAATGATATTCAACACCAGATCAGGAAGATCAGATGTGAAATTAAAAGAATTAACCGCTAACTTAACTAAAACATGCACTACTATATTAAAATCTCTAGAAGTATGAATTGCATGAAAAAATTCAAAACGCTTCCTCAAAACTTTAGCATCTTCAAGTATATGACCAAAACTCCCCAAAGAAAAAGAAATGGTCGAGAATGTTTTGTTCTTTAATCGGTAAACTTTAGGTCCAGTTTGGTCTCAACCGAGTTGGGCCAAGCCTTGTTTATGGATTTGGGCGAATTTCGGCCCAAATCCCAGTTTTGGTCTAGGGTCTAAACCCACTCGCTGCATGAACAAGAATATTCATTCCAAAACAACACAATGTAAATAATATTTTTTTTCATTTATAAGTTATTATGAAAATATTATATTATAAATTTTGGCGTTATAATTTGACTGTACGTAGCAAGGAATTGATGTCTTCGCAGATATTGTATTTATCTTATAATTACAAAATAACATAATTATTAATTATTATTTTATTTAAATGAATGAGGTATTATTTATTATCATTTAAATCATTATCACAATCATATCAAAATAATTACGATAAATTATCAACCATTACAAATTTTTTTGGTGCTAAACAACCATTACAATATAATAATTCATTAAACAATATAATATTATATCTAAAATCCTATAAAGTTATTGATTTGACATCTATTACCTATTTTTCTCCTTCAAATCCCTGTTCAAATCAAATCTCAAATTTTCAAAACTCATAACTATTACTGTACTTATTAATATTTTGCTATCATAATATTCTATTGAAACCATTATCCAAATCGAATTTCAATGATTTTGTTGAAAACTATGAAATTACTTTTTGAGATCAAACCGAGACAAAACTCAGCCAAACTACTTCCCATATTAAGAGGTTCCAAATTCAAATTCAGCCAATAATTAATCTTTAGTTTAATGTTTAACGGAATGCTCCAAGAGAAGTAAAAGGATAGGCGTTATTCTCAGCTCAGAAGAGTAGAACTTGCCCAATAAGTACTCTAAGATATGACGTCACACGTGAAGTTCAATCTATAGATAGACGGCCAGAGCCTAATGGAGACAGGGGCTAGGGGGTCTATAGACCGCCTCAATTATTCCTTTTTTGTTTTTTCTTTTTAAAGTATTCAATCATTCAACATGACTAATTTTTTTCAACTCAATCAGCAATGCCCCATCCCAATTTAAAAATTAGTCGAATTCAAATTCAACCCAATTTAATTATTTATGTGAGAGAACTTCTAATATATTTTTTAATTTTTTTTATAAGATTTAATAACATTATATTTTTAATATTTAATAACATTAATAGTTTTAATTTTAAAATTTAAAATTTGTCGACGATCCTAATTAAAATTAAAATTTGTCGACAATCCTAAAATAAAAAAGTATACATATGGAAAATTTAATTTTTAATTTTAACTTAAGTTTAATTTAATAATATTGTTAGTTTAAATTTTAAATCTTAATTTTGTCTACGTTACAATATAAAAATACCGAGTATATAAATAAAAAAAATAACTTAAATTTTAATGTGATTTAATTTAATAAAATTATATTCAAACACTTGGATTCAAACTTTTTTATTATTATTTATTATTTAAGTGAGAGGGACAGACTGAAAATTGGAAGTAATTGATGGGGAAACCTTTCGGATGGTGATGACTACAGAAGGGGATGGGAAAGAGGAAAGAAAAGGGAAAGGAGGTGTCAATTGAAGTCTTTGGAGAATACAGTATATTTTAGATAAGGAAAAACAAACCAACAAAATTTGTTGGAGTTAGGTGCAGCGGCTGCTAGGAAGATTTAATTATTTTAAAATACAAATTGTCTCCAGGCTCCAGCAGCTTTATGGATTTTTTAGCCTTTTCCTTTTGGTGCTATTACACCAAACTAATCATTGCACGTGCATACTTGCATATTGTCACCTTCACAAATATGAATCCATTAGGGCTTAATTGGATAAGTTCTGACTCGATCTCCCGAGTTTTATGAAACTGAACTAGTACTTTTCAAGAATAGTTTGTTAAAACTCGTGAAACTCAGTATAAATATATTCACAAACTCTTGATTGAACTTGGATTTGACATTTACCAATTTTTTTATCTTTCCCAAACTCTATAAAAAAAAAAAAAAAAAACAAAAAACAAAACAACACACGTCTCTTCCAGCATATATATAATCCATTTCCACCTATATATGATTTAACTAATAAAGGGTATTATTTCCCACATTATGGTGAACTTAAATTAGAACCGTTGTTCTAATTTAATATGTTCGACACGGCTTAGAAGTGATTAAGTCAACTCTAAAATCTAAGTACCTTAAAGAAGAAAAATAAAATATGGGAAAATTCGAGATATTCTTGATCTTTATTTGGAAATTGCATATTTGGTGTCTTGTAGCTTTTGATCCACGTGTATAAAACAGTCATTTATCTTTTGATTTCAAACATTTAGTCATAATTAGTTTAGATACACTTTCCATCCTGAAATTATAGATTTTTGATACTTTGCATCATGAAAATACAACTTATTTAGTATTTTGCACCCTAATGTGAGTTTTGATGAAAAAATTCATTTATAGAATGGTAGAATAGTCATTTTCGAATATTTTTGGCACATTCCACCATGAAAATATAGGTTTTGGTACTCTGCCACCCTAAAAATATCGAATGTTGGCACATTGAACCCTAATTTTGTTTTTGCATCTTCAACCTCGACTTAATTTTTTTGGCACATTATTTATTTTAAAAAAAAAACTAGCTATTAGTGATTAGGTAAGAACTTTTTTTTTTTTTTTTTTGTAATTTAATAAATTAAACATGCTAGTAGTAAATAATTTTAGATTTTTTAGGGTGCAAAATGCCATTAAAATTATAATTCTAGGGTGTAGAGTGCTAATTTTTTTTTAATCGGGGTGAAGAGTGCCAAATTTAATATTTTCAGTGTGGCAGAGTAACAAAACCTATATTTTCATGGTAAAAAGTGCAAAAAATATCCAAAAATGACTATTCTACCATTCCATAAATGAATTTTTTCCATCAAAACATTAGGGTGCAAAGTGCTGAATAAGTTGTATTTCCAGAGTGCAAAGCACCTAAACTTTTAAGTTAGGGTACAAAGTACCAAAACCCTATAAATTTAGGATGTAAAGTGCCAATAATCTGTTTAGATCTTAACATTTATATTTGAATTAGGCCCAACATGTTAGACGAGTTATATTTCATTTCATATACATTAATTAGTCCCATCTAATTGTGGCCGACAAGTCCGAAGCCTAGTTATCCGGAAAACAACTGACGTTTTAATTAAGATTAAGAGATTTTGTGTTTGAGTTCCATTAATACGAGTATTTATCTAATTTAATAATAATTAATCTTGATAGTTGATTTACCTTTATACTTCGATAGTAATTGAATATATTCAAATAGATTTCTTATTTGGTATCTGATATACTGATATAATTATTAATGCAATGATGTGCTCCATGTTTCCGGCCCTAAAAAATGCCCATCTAATTGTCATTTTAGTCTCATATCTCCCCACTAACAATATTATTTGCTACCATCATGTGATTGGTCTAATGAAATTGACTAATCATTACAAAGTAGAGAACTCATGTTCGAATCCTTGATGGGAGAAGATCGAGAGGTTTTCCACTTAATGTGTCCAATGCACCTAGAAAGAGATACCATTGGGAAACAAAAAAATAAAAACAATATCATTTGCTTGAAAACTAAATGACAAAATTATTATTATTAGAATAGTCCTTATAATTATTAGTTTAGTGAAAATGTTAATAATTTTTTTTCATAGGAGTACTTTATCCTTTCATCTACAAATAATTTTTTATACGTAAGTTTCCTACTAAAATTAAAAGACAATAGAGCAAAGTGATAATCACAAAAACTAAACCTGCCTTGTCCTTAATGTAAATCAGTTAAACTTATTTTAAACCTGTAAAAAAAAAATGAAGCAATTTCCCCCATGTGTTATTTTGTAGGGACCAATCTACCCCTGTATTACTTTATATGTATCAATTTATCCTATGTGTTATTATAAATGTGGCACTTTATCCTCTGCATTATTTTATATGGAGAGGGGTAATTTTACATTTTTACCCAACACTTTTCATTTTCATATGCATTCAAGTTCGGGCGAGTGAGTTACACTCCCCAATGGAATGAGGTAAATTGATCCTGCAAAATTTCTTCAAAGTGTAAAATGTTATTTTTCAAATCACACGAGAGATAAATTGAAGAATATGCATATCATACGGGGTACGTAAACGAGTATAAATTAACCCTAATTTTCAAATGAGTCAATAGCAATTTATTCCTTTGATATTTGTAATGCTCAATCTATCACACTCTCCAACGAAAGGAGATAAACTGATCATTTAAATTTTTTACAAGGAGTAATCTACTTATTTCCATATTATAAGGGTGTAAATTTAATATTATGTTTATTTATTAAGAGGGTAAATGGGAATAAACCCGTTTTCAAATCAATGCATTGAATATGATTACTGTCACAACTGTTGGAGAATTGACTGATTTTTTGTTGTTCCTCTTTTGTTATTGAAAGGGGACTGAAATGAAAGTGACAATTAGCTATTGGTGAACCGTGAACTACTAAACCTGAAAAGTGAAAAAACTCTACGAGATTCTGATTCTGTCTTTGTTATATTTTCTTCATGTTGAATTGTTTGAAATTATTGAATCACAGTACTATAAATTATCAAAAAAAAAGAATCACAGTACTATATATTTTATAATCATATAGTAATTAGTGGATATCATTTAATCAGAGGCGGATGGAGACAGGGGCTAGGTGTCTATAGAACACCCTCAATTTTTCTTTAGTAATATACAAGTGATATATTTTTTAAAAAAAAGAATAGGGGAAAAAAGACAGCTCAATTGTAGGCATGTCAATCGGGTCGAGCCTTTAATTGCTCAAACTCAAATATTATCAGGCTTCACGTCTATAGGCTCAAATTCTGCTCATGTAATTTTTCGGGCTTTGAATTTATATTGGATTTGCTCACTCTAACAAATTTTACTTGACAAATAAAAAAACTATGCATTCTTTAAACGCAATATATAGACTAATTTTATTCCAATGCACAAGAATATACAAATTTAATACTTGTAATCCATAACATAAAACATTAAATAAATTTGTAAAGTGTTAAGACTCCCAATTTATCACCATTTGTTTTAACTTTTCCGTTTTTTCTTTTTGTTGATTATGTTTCCCTTTGACCTGCGGAAACTTGAGTTATAATTCATATATGTGTTGACAATCAGTTTACAAAATCACAATTTATATGTAGTCGATTATTTGTAAGGTTATTTTTTTTTAAAATAAAATAGTAATTAGTATACTTATAACATTAGTACCAATAATTTATAGTAGTAATATATAAGATAATAATATATTCGGGCCTTATTCGGGTTGAGTCTTGTAAGACTCAAGCTCGGCTCATAAATTAATCGGTTTTAATATAATGGCTCAAATTTAGTCCGACTTACAATTATTCAGGTTCAAGTTAAATTTAATCGAGCCGAACCATCGGGCTTTACGTAAAAATTAGCCCAATCCCCCAGCCCAAGTAAAAAATTAGCCCAATTAAAAAAAAAGGGGTGATCAATGTCTAAATGATAGTCTAATTGTCTTTATAGAGAGATATGTATTTAATAGTATTTCAAACGATGCTATCACGGACCGATTTAAAAAAATGTAAACTATGTCGTGGTCAATTATTTAATGTAAATACACAGATATTTTGGGTTCTTTTGGAACTATGACAGAGTATCATATGTAATCAAAGTATCTTGTGGGGTTATTTTATCGAACTCGACCTTCTCGTTTTTATATTGCGTCATATATTATCTCGTAAAAAATATAAAATTTAAGTTTAATTGTTTGATTAATTTTTTATTATTATTTTAGTTCAGTGACCAAATATCTTGAATCTCTGTTTATTAGTGATTGAAGTATGAGTATTGTACATTTGGGAGTTAGAATCATCTCACCACCACCAACACAACCACCACCACTCGTCTATTATCTCTATTAGCCCCAATCGAGAAAATAAAAATGGCGACCGAGCCACCGCGGAGGATACGTTTCGGAATACTAGGTTGCGCTAACATAGCGCGAAAAGTATCGCGAGCCATTCTTCTCTCGCCCAACTCCACCATCGTTGCCATAGGCAGCCGCTCTCTCGACAAAGCCATAGCCTTCGCCAAGGAAAACGACTACCCGGCATCAGCCAAAGCTTACGGTTCTTACGACGCAGTTTTGGATGATCCTAATGTTGACGCCGTTTACATTCCGTTGCCTACGAGTTTGCACTTGCAATGGGCTGTGTTGGCGGCTCGGAAGAAGAAGCATGTTTTGTTGGAGAAGCCCGTCGCGCTGAATGTTGGAGAGCTGGATAAGATTGTTGAAGCTTGTGAATCCAGTGGGGTGCAGTACATGGACGCTACCATGTGGATGCATCATCCACGGACGGCTGAGATGAAGGAGTTTTTATCGGATTCTCTTCGTTTTGGACAACTTAAAGCGGTATGTTAACAAACGCACATCTTATGGCAAGTTTAACGCCATATTAATGGGATTATTGCATTTTTGGTGTCACAACTATAGGTAACTGGTGTTTATATTCCGTAACTTTTTGAGATGACACATTTGGTGCCACAAGTTCAACATCAGTGACAATTTTTATGTTAATTAAGGTCTAATTTCAAAATTGGCCCGAAATTCCCCCATGTACGGACCATGTGACAAGAAAAATGGAGATTTTAACCATTCAATGTTTTTTTCATACGAACATTTAAAATCTTAACTTTTCCTATAAAATTAGCCAAGCATTCCCTTAATTAATTTGTTACCTGCCTTCTTCTTCTTCCCCAAATAAAAACATCAAAATAGCCTAGTTCTTGGTGAATGGAAATAATTTTATTTTATTTAATGAAAAATGCATTGAATGGTCAAAATCTCCAATTTTCATGTCACATGGCCAACACATGGGGGAATTTCGGGCCAATTTTAAAATTGAACCTCAATTGGCACCAAAATTACCACTGATGTTGAACTTGTGGCACCAAATATACCAGCCCGAAAAATTATGGGGTAAAAACGCCAGTTAATTATAGTTATGACACCAAAAATACAATAATTCCCCATTTTAATTAGAGGTCTCCCAAATTTCAAAGAGCTACGTATCTAACTCGTTTGAGTTTGATTCTTTCAACAACCTATTAAACATAATCTCAAACAAGATTTCATCGAGTTTTTTCTCCATGGAATTGCGAAATAACACGCTCGTTTATAAAGGCTTACATTAAGATTTCACCTAGAAGATATTAGTTAGTACCATTGTTAGGCACGAGTCTTCGAAAAACTTCTTTTCTATTCGATCTATCTAGAAACAAGATTGAAAGTTGTTCTAAACCCGAATGGATGTCCGTTTTGATAACTTGTATATATTCATCGTTATTTGCAGGTACACAGTATTTTTTCGTACAATAGTGGAACCGATTTTCTCACAAACGACATCCGTGTGAAGCCAGATCTCGATGCACTAGGTGCTTTAGGTGACACGGGCTGGTATTGCATCCGCGCAATTCTATGGGCTTCCGACTATCAACTTCCTAAAACCGTAACCGCTTTCTCCAATGTCGAGTACAACGAATCAGGCGTGATCCTATCCTGTGGTGCTTCTTTACAATTTCGTGATAACAAACTTGCCACTTTCTATTGTTCATTCTTGAGCAACTTAACAATGGAAATCAGTGTTCTTGGATCCAATGGATTTTTACGTGTTCACGACTTTGTTATTCCTTTTCAAGAGAATGTTGGGCCGTTTAATGTTAATGCAAACACCAAATTTGCTGAACTCTCGATTGGGATCGAACCTGCCCCGACCGAGTACTCGATTGAGACGGATCTTCCTCAGGAAGCGCTTATGGTGAAAGAGTTTGCTTCTTTGGTTGGGGAGATTAAAGAAAATGGTTCGCAAACAGAGAAGAAGTGGGGCGAGATTAGTCGGAAAACGCAACTCGTGGTGGATGCGGTGAAGGCATCGATCGAGAAAGGATTTGAGCCGATTGAGGTTATTGTGTAGTAGAAGTTAATAAATGATGTACCTTTTTATTTCTTGTGGAACTGGAATTATAGTAAAGTTGCTGGTCTTAAAAAATTATGACATTTTTGGCATGAATAAAATGTAATGGTTCTTGTTGTTTGTAATGTGGATATTTGTTGTCTAAATCTATTAAAGGATATAGTTTTGAGTGAATGATGGACTTCTATTTGGACCCCCCAAACTTTTTTTAAATAATTCTGTGGCCATAATTTTCTGGAATGATTGAAGTAACTTTAGTACTAGTATTTTTTTTTCCAAAATCAATGAATCAATTTTGTTTTAATATATTAAACTTAGTATTTACAGCTCGGATCAAATAGTGCATATGTTAAATGTCATCACCAGGGTGGTGTCTCCAGTAAAATTTGAAATTGAGTTTTGTGATGCATGTGTACCTTTTTCAACGGAGTCATGAGGAGCTAGACGGGTTCACTAGACACATTACTAATATTACTCTTAGAAACCACATTATGTATATATCGACTTCGAATCTTTAACAAGTCAAATCGAACTAGATCTAAATTTACTTTACGAATTTCGGATTACAGATTTTCTTAATCGAACCAGGTTATCTCTAATCGGATATTAATTGTAATGAAGCGGGTTCAATATAGTTGGACAGGGTCTGTTAAAATTCACTCAGATTGACAACATTAATTTTAGAACTCTAAGAAAATCTTTTGAAAAACCATATAATATTTAACATTATATTTCTGATTATTTTCATTTTTATTATCTGAACTCTAAATTTCAGATTTGATTGGTTGATGGTACACAACTAACCCCTGACTCAACCCGACGGATTGAATTCGTTTTCGTTTATGCAATCTATCTTTTGAAACTTTATGAAATTACTTTCACTCTATGAAGCTATATTGTTTTCAAACAAGATTAGAAAAAAAGAAAAGAAATTACGAATACTGGTAATTATAATTATAAAAAAAAGGCGTTGGTACAAAATTTCTCATTAATTTAGAATCATAACATGATTATACTTTTTATATCATACTTATCAGATTTTAAAAAATAGGCATTCGAATTTATTACTTATATGTATTCATGATTTCCTATATTCATGCAAAATTACCATAACACAAATAATCAGCACTAATATTTGGTATAGTCCTAGCTCATATCAACTAACGTGAATATGTAGTAATAAGAGAGTTCTAGCCCGTACCACTCCTAAAGGAAAACACATACATGACAAGGTTGTCAATGTACAACCCTCTTTCATTGGTTTGATAATTAAATCCGCCACCTGCTTCATGTTTAACATGATTGTAGTTCAATTAAACTTTTAATTTATTAACAACCCACTTAATTTTAAAAAAATTGTTAAAGAGACATAATTTATGAAATCTTGTAATTAGGTTGGTGAACTTACACATCTAATGCGTTTCTTCAAACAATGTTATTTTGTACACCTGTGCCACAAAATGCACCATCACCCAAATTTAAGTGTTGAAGATGAAATTAAGTTAGTTTTGGAATCAAAACAAGCTCTCGAAGAGAACTTCATAGCATATAATTAATAATATATAGGGTTAATGTGAATTTATCCCATGTTATACACATAATGTTCAATTTAATTCCTTGTGATTTGAAAAAGATTACTTTACCCCTTATTATAATTACTAAGAGTGGACTTTGTGTAAAAAAACAAAAGTAAAAGTTGGGATTTAAAGTGTCATATTTATCATAAATCGCAGGGAAAATTAAGTGCACATTTATAAGTTGACTAGATCAAAGTATAGTACATAAGAGAGGTAGTTTTGTCAATTTGTATATTTTTAAAGTTTGAAATATCAGGGAGTTAATGTGAAACTTTTATAATATTATAGGAGGTAAAGTGTTTTTTTTTCTTTCAAATTACATGTGAGTAAATTGAACATTATGCATATGAGAATAAATTACCATGAACTCATAGTATATAATACCTCTCGAAAAAAACCAAATTTATGTGGGCGAATATTATATTTCCTACTTTTCTTGGCAGGGAGACTGTAAAAAAAAATTAGGGTTGAAGTTGAATGACTTTGTGTTAGATTCTTTCATGAAAAGAGATCAATTATAGTGGGAGAGTACAAAGTAAATAAATTTGATCGACTTGCCTTAATTATTATTTTTATTATCAACTAGCCTTATAAATCACAAAATCATTATAAAATAGGAGAGGAGCGATTAATTGGGATTTTTATTTAATAGCAAGATTTACCATTAATAATACTACAATTCTTCACCATTGAGATTTAAAAGTTATAAAATAGGAAAAAAGATATCTAGTAATAATTAGTATAAATATGTTTTTTTAGGATCAATAATTAGTATAATAAATATGTTTTTTTTAGGATCAATAATTAGTATAAATAGACAGGAATATTAATTCACTTCATCATTTCATAGTTATCTAGAGCTTAACACTTATAACACGCAGTATGGAGACCAAAACTTTGGTGTGCTTTATATTACTCATGTTTTTTGTTTTTTCTCCTCGTATGTACTATCTCTCTCACTATATATTTCTTTTAGTAAAATAATACGATATAGACAATGGATTTTAATAAAAAAATTTACTATCTCATTTGATTTTCACTTCAAAATGTGTTCATAAACTTCACCAAACCAATTTTTCCCTCTTTTATAAACCCTAAACACGAGTTGTTGTATATGCAATTATTAAAAAAAAAAAAAAAATTGGGTATAGCTATACACGCAAACAATCATATGCTTAGAAATTGTTACAAACATGGATCAATTCCAAATTATATGTAAATACGTACAATTGCTTTTTTTAGATAGATATTTGATCAAATTAAATTTGAACCAAAATTTTCTAGACAAATATTTAAATTTTTCTATTTAATCATCTAAAGTTTTGTGCTTAGGTATTACAATTTTCATTACTAACATCAAAATTCTCAATATAATTCTGTAATGCATACTTAAGTTTTTTTAACCAAAGTGATACCAACTTTACTACTAGATAAATTATATTTATTCATGTTTGACGAACTTCTATCTCTTCTTCTTCTTTTTTTTTTTTTTTTTTTGGGAATTTGCAGAGCAGAGTTTGGGGGCTATATGTACAAAATCTGTGGGATCATGTAGCAATGAATTCAACTGCAGGGCCCAATGCGTCAGTTTATTAGGCCTGCGACAAGGCATTTGTGAATTTCATGGAACATTTAGGCTTTGTGTCTGTAAAGGGCCTTGTGAAATTAAATTATGATTAATGATAATGCCAGAACCAAAGCAATTTTTAAAATATGACTAATTTGTCCAATTCAAATATTGTAAGATGGCTATTAATAAAGGCGCCATTGCTCAAATATATATTATGATATTCCACAAGATTCCGTCATTCATTTATGTCGTATTTCACCTCTCAACCTCTTCATATTTTTATCGGATTTATATCTTTCTTTCCTTTCTTTCTTTTTTGGAATAATTTTCAATTTTATTTTTTTTGAGTATGCTAATTTAAAATTTCTTATATATCTAAAATCATGAAAGCTTTTTAATTATAAAATTGTAGAAACTTATAGTCAGAGTTAATTAGTTTTTCTTATATGTTAGGGCATCTACAGTCGAAGCAGACAACTCCCCCCTTTTGCCTGCTTGCCTAGTTTGTCATCTCCAACCGAACCAACAATTCAATACATTTAATTCAATTTCATAACAATAAAAATAACAACATCAACAACAAGAACAACAATAACAATATAAGACATTCATAAAAATAAAATTGACCATTTTTTGTACACAAGTGTTTACACAAGTTTTACATATTTTTTTACAATTTATTACACACACACACATATACATATATATAACTATTTTACGATTATATTTTAGAATTTGAATATTTTGTACTATAGTTGTTTGATGTTTAATTTGAATATGGGATTATTGTATTTTTGGTACCACAATTATAGTCCACTGACGTTTCTTCCCCATAATTTTTTGAGCTGGCACATTTGGTTCCACAACTTCAACATTAGTGGCAATTTTAGTGCCAACTGAAGCCCAATTTCAAAATTGGCCCGAAATTTCCCCAAGTACGGGCCATGTGACATGAAAATTGGGGATTTTGACCATTCAACGCATTTTTCATTAAAAAAAAAAATTTATTTCCATCCACCAAGAACTAGGCTACTTGGATGTTTTTATTTGGGGAAGAAGAAGAAGGGAGGTAACAATTTAATTAAGGGAATGTTTGGTGAATTTTATAAGAAAAGTTCAGATTTTGAATTTTGGTATATTTTTTTTAATGAAAAAGACATTCAAAATTTTGATACTTTATTTTTAATGAAAAAGACGTTGAATGGTCAAAATTCCCGTTTTTCTTGTCACATGGCCAGCACATGGGAGAATTTCGGGCCAATTTTGAAATTGTGCCTCAATTGGCACCAAAATTGCCACTGATGTTGAAGTTGTGGCACCAAATGTGCCATCCCGAAAAGTTACGGGATAAAAACGCTAGTGGACTATAGTTGTGGCACCAAAAATGCAATAATTCCATTTGAATATTGTTTAAGAATTATGTTATTTTTTATTGTCGTGAATTTAAACAAGATTTGAACAAATTTAAAAATAAAATTGGCTGAAATATAAAGATTCAGACCGATTCCAAAATCGGTCGGAACTATTTCGGTCGAAATTTGAACCGGTCCAAATTCGATTCTGACCCGATTTTTTCCAAATAATTTTTGCGGTCGGAAAATCGGTCGAAATTTAATTTTTTTTTTCTAGTAGTGGTCTCTAAATATTGAAAGGCAAATGACATAGCATTTTCAAAAAATTTATAAGCTGCAGTCTTAATCAAACTCACATAAGATTGATCTAAAGATACTATCTCCTTCAAATCATCACTACACACAAATAAATTTAATGAGAAACAAACATTTTGCAACTAAATGTGTCAAACACACATAAAAATTAAATGATTATGCTTTTACCCTGCATAATAAGGTTCGCACACGTGTTTGGAAAAAAAACCCATAACTCACTGATGATCGTTGGTAGGAGCATGCACAATAACACTCTTTTGGTTTTGATACTGAAATAGTGGTCTCCTAAAATAATGGAAAGAATCGGTATGTGAATTAGAAATCAAACAACGTGAAGTTGTTTCGCCAAAAGTAGGTGGTACAAGCTTGGGCGAGCCCATGTTTTGCACGATTTTGCCTATATTCATGGCTGAGTGTTCGCAAGAGCAGAGGGAGTTCTTTTTCGTGTTCAGGGAAAGTTTGAAAAAAAAAAGGATTTTGAGGGATTTTTAATGTAGCTTTTACGAAAGCAACTATTCTATGGTCATTTTTATTATAATAAATTATTGTAAAAATTAATTACGATAACATCAATTATTGATGAATTGCCTTTTCAATTATTACGATAAATGCACCTTTGTTATTGGTTGAATATATAGTTGAAATGTTGAATGCACGTGAACAGAAAGTAAGTATATCTTTCCCATTGTCTTAATTATTTGGGACAATAAAAAGGATGTCAAATATTCCATTTTTACTGGCAAGAAGATCAATGAGATCACGAAGTTGTTGACAAAACAACTTTCATATAATATGTAAAGAATATGTATTTACAAATAGCATAAAAAATATATGGTATCAAGTGAGAGACAAAAGTATATATATAACGATCAGATATTTTAGTGTAACACGTGAGTGAGTTAATAAATTTATAATTATTCAGTTACCATTGAGCAAATTATCCAAAGAAAACTAAAACCCATTCAGCACTGTAATAAATAAAAGTTAGCGAGATCTACTCAAAATACCATTGAGGTATAGTGTACGTATACATATCACCTTTCATGTTTAGAAAATTATTCGGATTACCCTTGAGGTATTGAATTCATTAAGGTTACCCCCTTACGTTATTAATTTCGTCAACAAAATATTTGAATTCTAGAAATGCCATCTAAGAAAAGAATTTGAAGTGAAAAAAGGGTGAAATCGGTAAAAAATAATTGATTGAAATTGATGAAAAATTGGGTGAAATCAGGGGAAAAAAGGATGAAATCTATTTGCCACCCTTGAGGTTAGTGATTCTTAGATGGTACCTAGAGGAATTTCTAATTTTTATTTTGATGAAATTAACGTCGTAGGTGGGAAAGTGTAATGAATGCAATATTTCATGGGTAGTTTGGGTAATTTTTTAAACATAGGTCAGTGTAATTATAGTAAACCTCAAGGGAAGTTTTAAGTAATTCTCCCTAAAATTTATGATATGGTTCCATAACTTATGGTCGCCGACAAGTTTGCTGCATAAGTTTTCAAGCTGACAATTTTACTCCATAAGTCATAAAACTCAAGCATATTCGGGCTGAAAACGTCCCAACTCCCAAGTTTGCTTCAGTTTTGTGACTTGTGGGGTAAAATTGATAGTCTCAAAACTTATGAAACAAACTTGCCAGCGACCATATGCCATGTGACCAATTTTGCATTTTTCGCAGTAAATCTTTCAACGTTTAAATCTAGGTGAACATATTCATAGTTCGTTCCATAGAGGGTTTCTAGAATACAGATTTCGAAAGATTTTGAATTTTTTAAGGGGAAACTTAAGATTTTTACTTGATTCAACTTTATGGAGATCCCTTTGATGCAAAAATTAGGCATTCGAATTTAATATTTATATATATTCACGATTTCCCATATTCATGCAAAATTACCATAACACAAATAATTAGCACTAATATTAGGTATAGTACTATAGCTCATATCAAGTAACACGAATATTTAGTAGTAGAGAGTTCTAGCCCATACCGAGTCGACCACATCAAAATAATTCAATACACAACTGCAATATGCATAATAATAATATTTAAAAATCTTCTTTAATAATAATAATAATAATAATAATAATAGCGGTTACATAATAATAATAATAATAATAATAATAATAATAATAATAATAATAATAATAATAATAATGTTTTTAGAAACTTTTAAAAAAATCTCAATATTATTTCCTTCTTGATCCTTCTTAATTTACCCAAAAAAAATTATCTTCTTAATTTACCAAAAATACTAAAATTAACATATTGAAAGATTTAATTACACATAAATACGTTAATCACGGCAAACTTTAGGTATAAAGAGTTTTTTCGGTGTTATTTTTAGTAACTACTATATATGTTCCATCCTTGCAAATTAAGAAATTATTGATTAATAGCTAGAATGATTTTATATAATATTGATCAAGGGGAAACTTTAAAATATGAATACACAATTTATGTTAACTAATTTTGTCTGTAATTATGTTTAGTAATAAGTAGGGGTGTAAATGAGTCGAGTAGTATCGAACGATATATTATTCAAGCTTGGTTTGAATTTTATCGAGCTTCAAATTTTGTGTTTGAGCTTGGTTTGATTTCTTAACAAACCGAGTTCAAACGAGCTTTTAATGAACGAGCTCGAGCCGAGTATCGAGTAGCTTGATATTTTACATGTGTTTTTTTAATTTTTAGCTTATTGAGTCCAGCTCGAGCCGAGCTTCAAAAGTTATCAAACGAGAAATCTTGTTCAAGCTTGTTTGATTTATTTGACGAGCCGAGCTCAAACGAGCTTTTATCAAACAAGCTCGAGACGAGTATCGAATAGTTTGATTTGATTTTCAGCCCTAGTAATAAGTCTTGACAATGGGTTGTAATGGGTTGACATTGCATATTAATATACAATTAATATACCTTTGTTAAATATTTAAGGAAATTAAAACAAAATATAAGAAATGCACGCACCCGCCCAGTGGGTGAACCCTTGTGAGTGTGAGCCGAGGTAACAATGTCTCGGCTCAACCAACACCCCCCCACCCCCTACCATATTAAAATCCACCCCACCCCTTCACCTTCACCTCCTCCTTCTCCTCCCCCCTTTACAATGAAGATCTGGTAAAAATTCACTCGGTTGACAACACTAGTTTTAAAACACTAAGAATATCTTTATAAAATCTAATACAATAATATTCTTTTTAGATTGTAAATACGTCATAATTTATCCAATAATATATTACAATTACATCATAATCAATTCAAATGTGTCAAAGTACAAACTAACAACAAGACTAATAATAAAATTAGAAGAGAACCCATATTAGTGGGAATTGAACGGAGCATCAACCTTACCACTAGGCTACGGACTAGTCGGCGAAATCAAATACTTCCTCCGTCCCATTTATTTTGCTCCATTGGTACAGTTGACCAATCAACTTGACTAAATTTATAAAAATTATAATAAATAATTTAATTAGTATATTTCACTAATAAGTTGATAAATTTTATTTTCATTATCTTTCCGATTATTTTCATTTTTATATTTCACTAACTAATATTTAACTTTATCTTTCCGATTATTTTCATTTTTATCTTAACTCTAAATTTCAGTTCTAGCCCAAAGGCTAAAGCCATTAGGTTGATGCATGCTAAACCCTCCACAAATAACCCATGGCTCAACCCGACGTTTTGAGTCCGTTTATGCAAAGTATCTATTTTTTGTAACTTTATTAAATTACTTTCAGGCAATGAAGCTCTATCGTGTTTTCAAACAAGATAAAAAAGAAAAAAGAAATTACGCATAATGGTAATTATAATTATAAAATTACAGCGCTGTTATAAAATTTCTCACTAATTTAGAATCGTAAGAGGATTATACTTACTTATCCTATTTTATACATTAAGTTTTCTGAAAAAAGACATGGTATCACAATTTGATGGTTCGTACAAATATTCGTATGTACCCAATCAATTTCACGATTTTAGGCCTATGGACAACTTGTCCAAATACTTTATGATATACTTCACGATTTCATAGCGATCTTGTATCACATATTTTTTATTTTGGCTGATTATTTTTTATGTCGACATTTATTTAAATCGGTCACGGTTCAGGATCCTGGTTTACAATTTTAAAATTACATGATGTGATTCATGTTTAAATTTAGACCATTTGATTAATCTTAGCTCAAAGCCTATTTAATTATTCACTAGGAGGCCGTTTGGTAGGGTGTATGGGATTAAGGTGGATTAGATCGGAGCGGGATTGAATGCCATGTTAAAAATACGTTTGGTAGATCTGATTGAGTCATATTACATTAAAACAATTTACCGTAATATATTTTGTGGAGTTATAAGTTTAGGCATATATTAATATATTTTCACTACTTAATTTAACATATTATGTTAGTTAAGATATATCAATTCATCGAAGCCGTATGTATAATATGTATAAGAGTATGAGCTCATCAACATTTGTTCAATGTTTTAGTTCAAATGCCTCCATGTTAATTGTAAATTGATATAGATTTTAGTTTGTGATTTATTTATGTAGAATGTGTTTCCATTTTCGGAGATTTGAGAAGAATTTATGATATCTAATGATATGTTAAAATAGGAAATATGTAGATTTGAAGTTATAAGTGACATTTCACCGAATGATCCATATTCACTCGGATTAACTAATCCACCCATACCTGGGTGGATTATAATCTAGTCTTAATACCGGGTCGTAAGGATTTAATCCACTTGACCCGATATTTGAGCAATGCCACCAAACATTGTATTAACCCATATTAACACATATAATATGACATAATACCCCCTATTAGGTCCTACCAAAGGGCCTCTAGTTGTATAATGAGTTTGGCCTAGCGATTACAAATGTCAAAGATATTTTCGTATCTTTATCGTGATTTTGAGAGCATCCAATCCCCTCAGTGGTTATCAATATTGATCAATCGTGATTTTTTGTGTGTTTAATTAATTTTGACCCCATTGTCATAATCACTTTTGAGAATTAATTTTTTTAAATCATATTTTTTTTAAATCAACAAAAGTGTGGCTTTTACAAAAGCAATTATCTATTATAATTTTTTATTAGAATTAATTATTGTAAAAAGTAATTATGATAACATCAATTATTGTACAGTTGCTTTCTCATTTTTTTTTTTTATAAATACTTATAAAGTTATTATGATAAATACACCTTTGTTATTGGTTGAATAGATAGTTGAAAGCACTTGATTAGAAAGTAAATATATCTTTCCCATTGTCCTATTTATTTAAATTGCACTAGTTATATCTTCAAGCCAAATGACACCCAACAAGAAAAAGTTCCAAGTTTAGTATTACTATTATTTTTTCGGAAATACTGATAGAAATAGATTAAATTGTCAATGGAAGGAATAACCTATATCAGAAAACCTAATAAATCGTGTATGTACTATATATTGAATGCGTCAATATAAACTCTCATCTTTGTTCCCATGCAATGACAAAAGTAAAACTTTTTTTGTCATGTAGCAGTACTGTTACTTGAAAATCGAAACACTATATATTAGTATATGTTAATTAAATTTTGCAAAGATCGATATGTAAAACAAATTAGATAAAAGTGTCCAAGAATTAGCACAATCATGAAATAGCTCAGAACCCAAAAAAATGAGGAAAAATGAGATGATCATTTTCAATTTTGCAAAAAGAAAATGGGTCAAGAATCAAAAAATAATTGTATCGCAGACGCATTCTTTTCCATATAGAATGTTTCCTTCACTGGAGTTCATATGGCAACAAAATAGACCTATTCCCAAAAATAAAATTATGCGGCAGTAAAATATCCATACATAGAAAACATATTAGACAAGATCCCAAACTCTGCAAAATATCATTTTGCAGCCTACAATACTCTATACACTACATTCCAATATTTTTTTTTTTTTTGAGACAAAAAGGTGATTTGACTGACTACTAATAGTTCGCGAACACATAGGGCCTGTTTGTTTGGCGTTTTCCAGAATTTTTTCGTGTTTGGAAAATGCCAAACAAACATGTTTTCTATTTTCCGAAATAAATTTTTCATCTATTAATTTTCTCAAACTACTCTCTCAAAAGTCAAACAAACAACAATTTTCTTATCTCTAAACAAAGCCTATACAAACTCTTACACAATTTATCTCACATAACAAACATGATTTGACATAAAGTATTACACATCTTACACCTACAACCCAACTCTTCCAAAAAAACCTACACCCACTTTATTTCTCAAACCACTCTCTCAAAACCCAAACAAACAACATTACGCAAATCGAGATTATTTCACAAACCTTCACTAC
Source organism: Penstemon davidsonii (assembly GCA_034814905.1). Classification (NCBI taxonomy): domain Eukaryota; kingdom Viridiplantae; phylum Streptophyta; class Magnoliopsida; order Lamiales; family Plantaginaceae; genus Penstemon; species Penstemon davidsonii. The sequence goes on along the minus strand of JAYDYQ010001087.1, from coordinate 9,515,639 downwards.
TCTCCCAAACTACTTTCCCAAACGCCAAACAAACATGCCCATATAGTTCATCAATTCATAGTGTTTGTTTTTGCTCCTCGTATGTACTACCTCTACACATTTAATTTGCATGATTTCTTTTACAATATGATATAGACAATATTGGATTTTAATTTCCATATTTATCTCATTTGATTTTCACTTCAAAATGTATTAATAAACTTCACAAACTCATTTTTCCTCTTTTATGAAATATGAGAGTAAAATCAATATTGCTAAAAGTAAGAAATATGAAAGAAAAATCAATAATGCTAAATGAATCTAAAAAGTTTTTTTTTTGTTTTTTTTTTTTTTTTTTTTTAGTGTTTTGGAATTTCTTATTGCCACTAAACCTAAAATTTCCAAAACAATTAATAAGAAAGTCAATTTTGACTGATCAGTAATGTGTACAATAAGAAATTCTAATATATGGAAGTAAATAAGGACATTGTTGCTACATGCTTACATGATATTAGAAATACTTTAAACGGGGTATTTGAATTTTTGTTGGCCAAAGAGCAACTTTATTAATGACTTCCCACAACTTACATAACGTTATTACGTATCTGAACCCAAAGATTAAGAATATGGCATCAACATAAATATTTACTAAAAAATCATATACATAAAATAGTAGAATGTTTATAAGAAAAATAAACATACTATAAGATGATGTTAGGAACCATAGCTTTGTCACTGCCAAGAGTATAAGCAAAGAACAATCGGGCACATGTTAATTAATATCAGCGGCTTGACGAAAAGAGTTTTGACGCGTGTAAAAACTGCACACAAAATGATGTACATTAAAGAAAAATACTTTTTTGCCCAAAAGAAAAAACATATATAAATTATAGCATTACTTGTAGATTTCTTTGACATCTCATGGTTATCCAGCGCTGTTTCAGCGGCAAAAAGGACAATATTTCCTGGAGTCTCCAAAGCCTTTGAGATAATTGTTGTTTCTAGTGAATCCGAAGGAAAAATAAGTTTTCTTTTATTAGTTTAAACAAATAAAAATAAAATAATCTAAAATATTATTAACATAAGTTGAACTCATACCGGACTAATAAAAATCGAAATATATTCTTTTTGCACTTCAATAACATTATTGACACAACGATACCTATTATCGTACTCATGACGATAATCCTAGACAACAAATGATGAACCCTTGCTGCATATTAAAAGACCAAAGTATCAATGTACGAATCAAGATGATTAAATTGAAATTTAATTAACTTTTGTAAATTAAACTACTACTTACGTCTATTTAACGAAGAACTAGCATTTGCGTCTTCAAAACCCAGAAGGTCTGCGCTGACATAGTCACTGATCATGGTAGCTAAAAGTGTATACAATGGTTTCATCAAGTGAAACATCATTGTATAAAATTGGTAGTCTGCTAAATTTTCTTGATTGAAATTATCTATATTTAAAAAAAAAAAACGTTGTTTGGGTCAAATAATATTAAAGCTAAATTTCAAAAGAATTTTAAAATAAGTAATTAATGATATCTTAGGTAAACCATCTTCATCAACTAGTTTAGTCTCTAAGTATTGAAAAGCAAATGCCACAACATTTTCACAGTGCTTATAAGTTGCTGACTCAATCAAACTCACATAAGATGCTATCTCCTCCAAATCATCACTACACACAAAGAAGTTGTTTAATGAGAAACAAAAATATTGCAACTAAATGTGTCTAAACACACAAAAAAATTAAAGGATTATGCTATTACCCTGCACATTCGGGTTCATCCAAATGTTTGGAAAAAACCATAACTCGCCGACGATCGGCGGTGGGAGAACGCAAAATATCACTCTTTTGGTTTTGATTTTGAAATAGTGGCCTCCTAAAATATTGGAAAGAACGGGTGTGTGAAGTAGAAATCAAACAACGTGAAAAAGTAGGTGCTACATGCTTGGGTGAACCCATGATTTGTACCATACTTCCTATATTCATGGCTGAGTGTTTGGAAGAGTTATTTTTTGTGTTCTAGAAAAGTTTGAAAGAAAAACTGGTTTTGATGGGTTTTTAAAGGGAAATTGTTGTCAACACTTGATTACCAGAACAAAAAACAAATATGGGAGAAAATGATGAAATAGAAAAGGAGGCGGGAGACAACTATATTAGTAATAAATGTGGATAATTTCTCAGATCCCCATTTGAAAGCAAAAATGGTTTTGAGGGGTTTTTAAAGGGAAAATGTTGTTGACACTTGATTACCAGAACAGAGAAGAAATAACGGAGAAGAAATATGGGAGAAAATGACGGAATAGAATAAGAGGGGCGAGATAATATATATATTAGGATACCTTCTCACATCCCCGAAAGGGCCCTCCCCAAGATTGAAGGGAGCCCTAGATACAAAAAGGTCGTAGGGAATTAGGGAAATTACTTGCCTACCCCAATGGTGTTGGATGAGTGTGACAAGTGTGCCTTTTGTCCTCTCATGATTCTGGAATTAGTACAATTCCCCCTTGAACTTAAGCAAAATGCAAATATTGTACCTAATGGTTAATAGAGTGTGTCCATGTTTGATGGTTAATAGCATGTGTCCCTCGCGACTTCAACCCCCAAAGTAGCTTTTTTTTTTCTCTTTTTTTTTTAACTAGGCCTAAACAGAAGTGTTACTTCTTAGCTAGATGAAACACCTATATTCTTTTTTTTATTTGTTTTTTGGAATGTCACAAAATAATTTTTTTTTTCTCAAAAATATCTTCTTAAATAAAATAATAATTTGACAACATTACTTCTCAACCGCTACTTTGGAGGATAAAAATGTATAGATATGTAATTTTTTTTATTTTTTTACACTTACCTAAAACTCCGTGTAAAAAGTGAAAGAAGCAAAATATTTGAAACTAAGGGAGTATACAGTAATTTTCTAATTAATTTGTTATCTAAGGTTAAATGCGTGATGCTTGTATATCTTTATGTGCAAGAAATTTAACTCTAGACTTTGTTCAATAACATTTTTTTTAATCATACGGCAACTAAATACATTTTTGTTGTGAATAATTTGGAGGGTGATTTACATCTAGATCCCTTGAAATTTAACTCTATTACAAGAAAATTCTTTATACATAGGAAGACCCATTTAATATCATAATTATAAGAGGAATAACCTCCATTGCCACTAAAAATCCAACTAAAAATTCCAAAACAATTAATAAGAAAGTCAATTTTGACTGATCAGTAACTTGTACAATAAGAAATTCTAATATATGGAAGTAAATAAGGACACTGTTGCTACATGCTTACATGATATTAGAAATACTTTAAATGGGGGTATTTGAATTTTTGTTGGCCAAAGAGCAGCTATATTAATGACTTCCCACAACTTACTTAACGTTATTACGTATCTGAACACAAAGAATAAGAATATGGCATCAAAATAAATATTTACTAAAAAATCATATACATAAAAGAGTAGAATGTTTATAAGAAAAATAAACATACTCTAAGATGATGTTAGGAACCATAGCTTTGTCACGGCCAAGAGTATAAGCAAAGAACAATCGGGCACTTGTTAATTAATATCAGCGGCTTGACGAAAAGAGTTTTGACGCGTTTAAAAACTGCACACAAAATGATATACATTAAAGAAAAATACTTTCTTGCCCAAAAGAAAAAACATATATAAATTATAGCATTACTTGTAGATTACTTTGACATCTCATGGTTATCCAGCGCTGTTTCAGCGGCAAAAAGGGCAATATTTGCTGGAGTCTCCAAAGCCTTTGAGATAATTGTTGTTTCTAGTGAATCCGGAGGAAAAATAAGTTTTCTTTTATTAGTTTAAACAAATAAAAATAAAATAATCTAAAATATTATTAACATAAGTTGAACTCATACCGGACTAATAAAAATCGAAATAAATTCTTTTTGCACTTCAATAACATTATTGACACAACGATACCTGTTATCGTACTCATGACGATAATCCTAGACAACAAATGATGAACCCTTGCTGCATATTAAAAGACCAAAGTATCAATGTACAAATCAAGATGATTAAATTGAAATTTAATTATCTTTTGTAAATAAAACTACTACTTACGTCTATTTAACGAAGAACTAGCATTTGCGTCTTTAAAACCCATAAGGTCTTCGCTGACATAGTCACTGATCATGGCAGCTAAAAGTGTATACAATGGTTTCATCAAGTGAAACATCATTGTATAAAATTGGTAGTCTGCTAGATTTTCTTGATTGAAATTATCTATATATAATAAAAAAAAACATTGTTTGGGTCAAATAATATTAAAGCTAAATTTCCAAAGAATTTTAAAATAAGTAGTTAATGATATCTTACGTAAACCATCTTCATCAAGTAGTTTAGTCTCTAAGTATTGAAAAGCAAATGCCACAACATTTTCACAGTGCTTATAAGTTGCTGACTCAATCAAACTCACATAAGATGCTATCTCCTACAAATCATCACTACACACAAAGAAGTTGTTTAATGAGAAACAAAAATATTGCAACTAAATGTGTCTAAACACACAAAAAAATTAAATAATTATGCTATTACCCTGCACATTCGGGTTCATCCACATGTTTGGAAAAAACCATAACTTGCCGACGATCGGTGGTGGGAGAACACAAAATAACACTCTTTTGGTTTTGATTTTGAAATAGTGGCCTCCTAAAATATTGGAAAGAACGGGTGTGTGAAGTAGAAATCAAACAACGTGAAAAAGTAGGTGCTACAAGCTTGGGTGAACCCATGATTTGTACCATTCTTCCTATATTCATGGCTGAGTGTTTGGGAGAGTTCTTTTTTGTGTTCTGAAAAAGTTTGAAAGAAAAATTGGTTTTGATGGGTTTTTAAATGGAAATTGTTGTTAACACTTGATTACCAGAACAGAGAACAAATATGGGAGAAAATGACGAAATAGAAAAGGAGGCGGTAGACAATATATATTAGTAATAAATGTGGATAACTTCTCAGATCCCCATCTGACAGCAAAAATGGTTTTGAGGGGTTTTTAAAGGGAAAATGTTGTTGACACTTTATTACCAGAACATAGAAGAAATAACGGAGAAGAAGTATGAGAGAAAATGTTGGAATAGAATATGAGGGGGGAGATAATATATATATTAGGATACCTTCTCACATCCCCAAAAGGGCCCTCCCCAAGATTGAAGGGAGCCTTAGATACAAAAAGGTCATAGGGAATTAGGGAAATTACTTGCCTACCCCAATGGTGTTGGATGAGTGTGACAAGTGTGCCTTTTGTCCTATCATGATTCTGGAATTAGTACAATTCCCCCTTGAACTTAAGCAAAATGGAAATATTGTACCTAATGGTTAATAGAGTGTGTCCATGTTTTATGGTTAATAGCATGTGCCCCTCGTGACTTCAACCCCCAAATTTGCCATTTTTTTTTTTTTTTTTTTTTAACCAGGCCTAAACAGAAGTGTTAGTTCCTAGCTAGATGAAACACCTATATTCTTTTTTTATTTGTTTTTTGTAATGTCACAATATAATTTTTTTTTTTAAATTATTTTTTTTCTCAAAAATGTCTTCTTAAATAAAATAATAATGTGACATCACTATTTCTCAACCACTACTTTGGAGGATAAAAATGTATAGATATCTATATTTTTTTATACTTACCTAAAATTCCGTGTAAAAAGTGAAAGAAGCAAATTATTTGAAACTAAGGGAGTATACAGTAATTTTCTAATTAATTTGTTATCTAAGGTTAATTGCGTGATGCTTGTATATCTTTATGTGCAAGAAATTTAACTCTAGACTTTGTTCAATAACATTTTTTTTAATCATACGGCAACTAAATACATTTTTGTTGTGAATAATTTGGAGGGTGATTTACATCTAGATCCCTTGAAATTTAACTCTATTACAAGAAAATTCTTGATACATAGGAAGACCCATTTTATATCATAATTATAAGAGGAATAACCTCCATTGCCACTAAAAATCCACCTAAAAATTCCAAAACAATTAATAAGAAAGTAAATTTTGACTGATCAGTAACTTGTACAATAAGAAATTCTAATATATGGAAGTAAATAAGGACACTGTTGCTACATGCTTACATGATATTAGAAATACTTTAAATGGGGGTATTTGAATTTTTGTTGGCCAAAGAGCAGCTATATTAATGACTTCCCACAACTTACTTAACGTTATTACGTATCTGAACACAAAGAATAAGAATATGGCATAAAAATAAATATTTACTAAAAAATCATATACATAAAAGAGTAGAATGTTTATAAGAAAAATAAACATACTCTAAGATGATGTTAGGAACCATAGCTTTGTCACGGCCAAGAGTATAAGCAAAGAACAATCGGGCACATGTTAATTAATATCAGCGGCTTGACGAAAAGAGTTTTGACGCGTGTAAAAACTGCACACAAAATGATATACATTAAAGAAAAATACTTTTTTGCCCAAAAGAAAAAACATATATAAATTATAGCATTACTTGTAGATTTCTTTGACATCTCATGGTTATCCAGCGCTGTTTCAGCGGCAAAAAGGACAATATTTGCTGGAGTCTCCAAAGCCTTTGAGATAATTGTTGTTTCTAGTGAATCCGGAGGAAAAATAAGTTTTCTTTTATTAGTTTAAACAAATAAAAATAAAATAATCTAAAATATTATTAACATAAGTTGAACTCATACCGGACTTATGAAAATCGAAATAAATTCTTTTTGCACTTCAATAACATTATTGACACAACGATACCTATTATCGTACTCATGACGATAATCCTAGACAACAAATGATGAACCCTTGCTGCATATTAAAAGACCAAAGTATCAATGTACAAATCAAGATGATTAAATTGAAATATAATTATCTTTTGTAAATAAAACTACTACTTACGTCTATTTAACGAAGAACTAGCATTTGCGTCTTTAAAACCCATAAGGTCTTCGCTGACATAGTCACTGATCATGGCAGCTAAAAGTGTATACAATGGTTTCATCAAGTGAAACATCATTGTATAAAATTGGTAGTCTGCTAGATTTTCTTGATTGAAATTATCTATATATAATAAAAAAAAATATTGTTTGGGTCAAATAATATTAAAGCTAAATTTCAAAAGAATTTTAAAATAAGTAGTTAATGATATCTTACGTAAACCATCTTCATCAAGTAGTTTAGTCTCTAAGTATTGAAAAGCAAATGCCACAACATTTTCACAGTGCTTATAAGTTGCTGACTCAATCAAACTCACATAAGATGCTATCTACTCCAAATCATCACTACACACAAAGAAGTTGTTTAATGAGAAACAAAAAATATTGCAACTAAATGTGTCTAAACACACAAAAAAATTAAAGGATTATGCTATTACCCTGCACATTCGGGTTCATCCAAATGTTTGGAAAAAACCATAACTCGCCGACGATCGGCGGTGGGAGAACGCAAAATATCACTCTTTTGGTTTTGATTTTGAAATTGTGGCCTCCTAAAATATTGGAAAGAACGGGTGTGTGAAGTAGAAATCAAACAACGTGAAAAAGTAGGTGCTACATGCTTGGGTGAACCCATGATTTGTACCATACTTCCTATATTCATGGCTGAGTGTTTGGAAGAGTTATTTTTTGTGTTCTAGAAAAGTTTGAAAGAAAAACTGGTTTTGATGGGTTTTTAAAGGGAAATTGTTGTCAACACTTGATTACCAGAACAAAAAACAAATATGGGAGAAAATGATGAAATAGAAAAGGAGGCGGGAGACAACTATATTAGTAATAAATGTGGATAACTTCTCAGATCCCCATTTGAAAGCAAAAATGGTTTTGAGGGGTTTTTAAAGGGAAAATGTTGTTGACACTTGATTACCAGAACAGAGAAGAAATAACGGAGAAGAAATATGGGAGAAAATGATGGAATAGAATAAGAGGGGCGAGATAATATATATATTAGGATACCTTCTCACATCCCCGAAAGGGCCCTCCCCAAGATTGAAGGGAGCCCTAGATACAAAAAGGTCGTAGGGAATTAGGGAAATTACTTGCCTACCCCAATGGTGTTGGATGAGTGTGACAAGTGTGCCTTTTGTCCTCTCATGATTCTGGAATTAGTACAATTCCCCCTTGAACATAAGCAAAATGCAAATATTGTACCTAATGGTTAATAGAGTGTGTCCATGTTTGATGGTTAATAGCATGTGTCCCTCGCGACTTCAACCCCCAAAGTAGCTTTTTTTTTTCTTTTTTTTTTTTAACTAGGCCTAAACAGAAGTGTTACTTCTTAGCTAGATGAAACACCTATATTTTTTTTTTTATTTGTTTTTTGGAATGTCACAAAATAATTTTTTTTTTCTCAAAAATATCTTCTTAAATAAAATAATAATTTGACAACATTACTTCTCAACCACTACTTTGGAGGATAAAAATGTATAGATATGTAATTTTTTTTTATTTTTTTACACTTACCTAAAACTCCGTGTAAAAAGTGAAAGAAGCAAAATATTTGAAACTAAGGGAGTATACAGTAATTTTCTAATTAATTTGTTATCTAAGGTTAAATGCGTGATGCTTGTATATCTTTATGTGCAAGAAATTTAACTCTAGACTTTGTTCAATAACATTTTTTTTAATCATACGGCAACTAAATACATTTTTGTTGTGAATAATTTGGAGGGTGATTTACATCTAGATCCCTTGAAATTTAACTCTATTACAAGAAAATTCTTGATACATAGGAAGACCCATTTAATATCATAATTATAAGAGGAATAACCTCCATTGCCACTAAAAATTCCAAAACAATTAATAAGAAAGTCAATTTTGACTGATCAGTAACTTGTACAATAAGAAATTCTAATATATGGAAGTAAATAAGGACACTGTTGCTACATGCTTACATGATATTAGAAATACTTTAAATGGGCGTATTTGAATTTTTGTTGGCCAAAGAGCAGCTATATTAATGACTTCCCACAACTTACTTGACGTTATTACGTATCTGAACACAAAGAATAAGAATATGGCATCAAAATAAATATTTACTAAAAAATCATATACATAAAAGAGTAGAATGTTTATAAGAAAAATAAACATACTCTAAGATGATGTTAGGAACCATAGCTTTGTCACGGCCAAGAGTATAAGCAAAGAACAATCGGGCACATGTTAATTAATATCAGCGGCTTGACGAAAAGAGTTTTGACGCGTTTAAAAACTGCACACAAAATGATATACATTAAAGAAAAATACTTTCTTGCCCAAAAGAAAAAACATATATAAATTATAGCATTACTTGTAGATTACTTTGACATCTCATGGTTATCCAGCGCTGTTTCAGCGGCAAAAAGGGCAATAATTGCTGGAGTCTCCAAAGCCTTTGAGATAATTGTTGTTTCTAGTGAATCCGGAGGAAAAATAAGTTTTCTTTTATTAGTTTAAACAAATAAAAATAAAATAATCTAAAATATTATTAACATAAGTTGAACTCATACCGGACTAATAAAAATCGAAATAAATTCTTTTTGCACTTCAATAACATTATTGACACAACGATACCTGTTATCGTACTCATGACGATAATCCTAGACAACAAATGATGAACCCTTGCTGCATATTAAAAGACCAAAGTATCAATGTACAAATCAAGATGATTAAATTGAAATTTAATTATCTTTTGTAAATAAAACTACTACTTACGTCTATTTAACGAAGAACTAGCATTTGCGTCTTTAAAACCCATAAGGTCTTCGCTGACATAGTCACTGATCATGGCAGCTAAAAGTGTATACAATGGTTTCATCAAGTGAAACATCATTGTATAAAATTGGTAGTCTGCTAGATTTTCTTGATTGAAATTATCTATATATAATAAAAAAAAACATTGTTTGGGTCAAATAATATTAAAGCTAAATTTCCAAAGAATTTTAAAATAAGTAGTTAATGATATCTTACGTAAACCATCTTCATCAAGTAGTTTAGTCTCTAAGTATTGAAAAGCAAATGCCACAACATTTTCACAGTGCTTATAAGTTGCTGACTCAATCAAACTCACATAAGATGCTATCTCCTACAAATCATCACTACACACAAAGAAGTTGTTTAATGAGAAACAAAAATATTGCAACTAAATGTGTCTAAACACACAAAAAAATTAAATAATTATGCTATTACCCTGCACATTCGGGTTCATCCACATGTTTGGAAAAAACCATAACTTGCCGACGATCGGTGGTGGGAGAACACAAAATAACACTCTTTTGGTTTTGATTTTGAAATAGTGGCCTCCTAAAATATTGGAAAGAACGGGTGTGTGAAGTAGAAATCAAACAACGTGAAAAAGTAGGTGCTACAAGCTTGGGTGAACCCATGATTTGTACCATTCTTCCTATATTCATGGCTGAGTGTTTGGGAGAGTTCTTTTTTGTGTTCTGAAAAAGTTTGAAAGAAAAATTGGTTTTGATGGGTTTTTAAATGGAAATTGTTGTTAACACTTGATTACCAGAACAGAGAACAAATATGGGAGAAAATGACGAAATAGAAAAGGAGGCGGTAGACAATATATATTAGTAATAAATGTGGATAACTTCTCAGATCCCCATCTGACAGCAAAAATGGTTTTGAGGGGTTTTTAAAGGGAAAATGTTGTTGACACTTTATTACCAGAACATAGAAGAAATAACGGAGAAGAAGTATGAGAGAAAATGTTGGAATAGAATATGAGGGGGGAGATAATATATATATTAGGATACCTTCTCACATCCCCAAAAGGGCCCTCCCCAAGATTGAAGGGAGCCTTAGATACAAAAAGGTCATAGGGAATTAGGGAAATTACTTGCCTACCCCAATGGTGTTGGATGAGTGTGACAAGTGTGCCTTTTGTCCTATCATGATTCTGGAATTAGTACAATTCCCCCTTGAACTTAAGCAAAATGGAAATATTGTACCTAATGGTTAATAGAGTGTGTCCATGTTTTATGGTTAATAGCATGTGCCCCTCGTGACTTCAACCCCCAAATTTGCCATTTTTTTTTTTTTTTTTTTTAACCAGGCCTAAACAGAAGTGTTAGTTCCTAGCTAGATGAAACACCTATATTCTTTTTTTATTTGTTTTTTGTAATGTCACAATATAATTTTTTTTTTTAAATTATTTTTTTTCTCAAAAATGTCTTCTTAAATAAAATAATAATGTGACATCACTATTTCTCAACCACTACTTTGGAGGATAAAAATGTATAGATATCTATATTTTTTTATACTTACCTAAAATTCCGTGTAAAAAGTGAAAGAAGCAAATTATTTGAAACTAAGGGAGTATACAGTAATTTTCTAATTAATTTGTTATCTAAGGTTAATTGCGTGATGCTTGTATATCTTTATGTGCAAGAAATTTAACTCTAGACTTTGTTCAATAACATTTTTTTTAATCATACGGCAACTAAATACATTTTTGTTGTGAATAATTTGGAGGGTGATTTACATCTAGATCCCTTGAAATTTAACTCTATTACAAGAAAATTCTTGATACATAGGAAGACCCATTTTATATCATAATTATAAGAGGAATAACCTCCATTGCCACTAAAAATCCACCTAAAAATTCCAAAACAATTAATAAGAAAGTAAATTTTGACTGATCAGTAACTTGTACAATAAGAAATTCTAATATATGGAAGTAAATAAGGACACTGTTGCTACATGCTTACATGATATTAGAAATACTTTAAATGGGGGTATTTGAATTTTTGTTGGCCAAAGAGCAGCTATATTAATGACTTCCCACAACTTACTTAACGTTATTACGTATCTGAACACAAAGAATAAGAATATGGCATAAAAATAAATATTTACTAAAAAATCATATACATAAAAGAGTAGAATGTTTATAAGAAAAATAAACATACTCTAAGATGATGTTAGGAACCATAGCTTTGTCACGGCCAAGAGTATAAGCAAAGAACAATCGGGCACATGTTAATTAATATCAGCGGCTTGACGAAAAGAGTTTTGACGCGTGTAAAAACTGCACACAAAATGATATACATTAAAGAAAAATACTTTTTTGCCCAAAAGAAAAAACATATATAAATTATAGCATTACTTGTAGATTTCTTTGACATCTCATGGTTATCCAGCGCTGTTTCAGCGGCAAAAAGGACAATATTTGCTGGAGTCTCCAAAGCCTTTGAGATAATTGTTGTTTCTAGTGAATCCGGAGGAAAAATAAGTTTTATTTTATTAGTTTAAACAAATAAAAATAAAATAATCTAAAATATTATTAACATAAGTTGAACTCATACCGGACTTATGAAAATCGAAATAAATTCTTTTTGCACTTCAATAACATTATTGACACAACGATACCTATTATCGTACTCATGACGATAATCCTAGACAACAAATGATGAACCCTTGCTGCATATTAAAAGACCAAAGTATCAATGTACAAATCAAGATGATTAAATTGAAATTTAATTATCTTTTGTAAATAAAACTACTACTTACGTCTATTTAACGAAGAACTAGCATTTGCGTCTTTAAAACCCATGAGGTCTTCGCTGACATAGTCACTGATCATGGCAGCTAAAAGTGTATACAATGGTTTCATCAAGTGAAACATCATTGTATAAAATTGGTAGTCTGCTAGATTTTCTTGATTGAAATTATCTATATATAATAAAAAAAAATATTGTTTGGGTCAAATAATATTAAAGCTAAATTTCAAAAGAATTTTAAAATAAGTAGTTAATGATATCTTACGTAAACCATCTTCATCAACTAGTTTAGTCTCTAAGTATTGAAAAGCAAATGCCACAACATTTTCACAGTGCTTATAAGTTGCTGACTCAATCAAACTCACATAAGATGCTATCTCCTCCAAATCATCACTACACACAAATAAGTTGTTTCATGAGAAACAAAAAATATTGCAACTAAATGTGTCTAAACACACAAAAAAATTAAATAATTATGCTATTACCCTGCACATTCGGGTTCATCCACATGTTTGGAAAAAACCATAACTTGCCGACGATCGGTGGTGGGAGAAGACAAAATAACACTCTTTTGGTTTTGATTTTGAAATTGTGGCCTCCTAAAATATTGGAAAGAACGTGTGCGTGAAGTAGAAATCAAACAACGTGAAAAAGTAGGTGCTACAAGCTTGGGTGAACCCATGATTTGTACCATTATTCCTATATTCATGGCTGAGTGTTTTGGAGAGTTATTTTTTGTGTTCTAGAAAAGTTTGAAAGAAAAATTGGTTTTGATAGGTTTTTAAATGGAAATTGTTGTTAACACTTGATTACCAGAACAAAAAACAAATATGGGAGAAAATGACGAAATAGAAAAGGAGGCGGGAGACAATATATATTAGTAATAAATGTGGATAACTTCTCAGATCCCCATTTGACAGCAAAAATGGTTTTGAGGGGTTTTTAAAGGGAAAATGTTGTTGACACTTTATTACCGGAACATAGAAGAAATAACGGAGAAGAAGTATGGGAGAAAATGTTGGAATATAATAGGAGGGGGGAGATAATATATATATTAGGATACCTTCTCACATCCCCAAAAGGGCCCTCCCCAAGATTGAAGGAAGCCCTAGATACAAAAAGGTCGTAGGAATTAGGGAAATTACTTGCCTACCCCAATGGTGTTGGATGAGTGTGACAAGTGTGCCTTTTGTCCTCTCATGATTTTGGAATTAGTACAATTCCCCCTTGAACTTAAGCAAAATGGAAATATTGTACCTAATGGTTAATAGAGTGTGTCCATGTTTGATGGTTAATAGCATCTGCCCCTCGTGACTTCAACCCCCAAAGTTGCCTTTTTTTTTTTTTAACTAGGCCTAAACGGAAGTGTTACTTCCTAGCTAGATGAAACACCTGTATTCTTTTTTTATTTGTTTTTTGGAATGTCACAAAATAATTTTTCTTTTAAATTATTTTTTTTCTCAAAAATGTCTTCTTAAATAAAATAATAATTTGACATCACTATTTCTCAACCACTACTTTGGAGGATAAAAATATATAGATATCTATATTTTTTTACACTTACCTAAAACTCCGTGTAAAAAGTGAAAGAAGCAAAATATTTGAAACTAAGGGAGTATACAGTAATTTTCTAATTAATTTGTTATCTAAGTTTAAATGCGTGATGCTTGTATATCTTTATGTGCAAGAAATTTAACTCTAGACTTTGTTCAATAACATTTTTTTTAATCATACGGCAACTAAATACATTTTTGTTGTGAATAATTTGGAGGGTGATTTACATCTAGATCCCTTGAAATTTAACTCTATTACAAGAAAATTCTTGATACATAGGAAGACCCATTTAATATCATAACTATAAGAGGAATAACCTCCATTGCCACTAAAAATCCACCTAAAAATTCCAAAACAATTAATAAGAAAGTCAATTTTGACTGATCAGTAACTTGTACAATAAGAAATTCTAATATATGGAAGTAAATAAGGACACTGTTGCTACATGTTTACATGATATTAGAAATACTTTAAATGGGGGTATTTGAATTTTTGTTGGCCAAAGAGCAGCTATATTAATGACTTCCCACAACTTACTTAACGTTATTACGTATCTAAACACAAAGAATAAGAATATGGCATCAAAATAAATATTTACTAAAAAATCATATACATAAAAGAGTAGTATGTTTATAAGAAAAATAAACATACTCTAAGATGATGTTAGGAACCATAGCTTTGTCACGGCCAAGAGTATAAGCAAAGAACAATCGGGCACATGTTAATTAATATCAGCGGCTTGACGAAAAGAGTTTTGACGCGTGTAAAACTGCACACAAAATTATATACATTAAAGAAAAATACTTTTTTGCCCAAAAGAAAAAACATATATAAATTATAGCATTACTTGTAGATTTCTTTGACATCTCATGGTTAGGAAGTAACACTTCCTTTTAGGCCTAGTTAAAAAAAAAAAGAAAAAAGAAAAAGGCTACTTTGGGGGTTGAAGTTACGAGGGGCACATGCTATTAACAATCAAACATGGACACACTCTATTAACCATTAGGTACAATATTTGCGTTTTGCTTAAGTTCAAGGGGGACTTGTACTAATTCCAGAATCATGAGAGGACAAAAGGCACACTCGTCACACTCATCCAACACCATTGGGGTAGGCAAGTAATTTCCCTAATTCCCTACGACCTTTTTGCATCTAGGGCTCCCTTCAATCTTGGGGAGGGCCCTTTTGGGGATGTGAGAAGGTATCCTAATATATATATTATCTCCCCCCTCCTATTCTATTCCATCATTTTCTACCATACTTCTCTGTTATTTCTTCTCTGTTCTGGTAATCAAGTGTCAACAACATTTTCCCTTTAAAAACCCCTCAAAACCATTTTTGCTGTCAAATGGGGATCTGAGAAGTTATCCACATTTATTACTAATATATATTGTCTCCCGCCTCCTTTTCAGTTTCATCATTTTCTCTCATATTTGTTCTCTGTTCTGGTAGTCAAGTGTTAACAACAATTTCCCTTTAAAAACCCATCAAAACCAATTTTTCTTTCAAACTTTTCCAGTACACAAAAAGAACTCTCCCAAACACTCAGCCATGAATATAGGAAGAATGGTACAAATCATGGGTTCACCCAAGCTTGTAGCACCTACTTTTTCACGTTGTTTGATTTCTACTTCACACACCCGTTATTTCCAATATTTTAGGAGGCCACTATTTCAAAATCAAAACCAAAAAAGTGTTTTTGTGTTCTCCCACCACCGATCGTCGGCAAGTTATGGTTTTTTCCAAACATGTGGATGAACCCGAATGTGCAGGGTAATAGCATAATTTTTTTTTTTTTTTTGTGTGTTTAGACACATTTTGCAATATTTTTGTTTCTCATTAAACAACTTCTTTGTGCGTAGTGATGATTTGGAGGAGATAGCATCTTATGTGAGTTTGATTGAGTCAGCAACTTATAAGCACTGTGAAAATGTTGTGACATTTGCTTTTCAATACTTAGAGACTAAACTAGTTGATGAAGATGGTTTACGTAAGATATCATTAACTACTTATTTTAAAATTCTTTTGAAATTTAGCTTTAATATTATTCGACCCAAACAATGTTTTTTTTTATTAAATATAGATAATTTCAATCAAGAAAATCTAGCAGACTACCAATTTTATACAATGATGTTTCACTTGATGAAACCATTGTATACACTTTTAGCTGCCATGATCGGTGACTATGTCAGCGAAGACCTTATGGGTTTTAAAGACGCAAATGCTAGTTCTTCGTTAAATAGACGTAAGTAGTAGTTTTATTTACAAAAGATAATTAAATTCAATTTAATCATATTGATTTGTACATTGATACTTTTGTCTTTTAATATGCAGCAAGAGTTCATCATTTGTTGTCTAGGATTATCGTCATGAGTACGATAATAGGTATCGTTGTATCAATAATGTTATTGAAGTGCAAAAAGAATTTATTTCGATTTTTATTAGTCCGGTATGAGTTCAACTTATGTTAATAATATTTTAGATTATTTTATTTTTATTTGTTTAAACTAATAAAAGAAAACTTATTTTTCCTCCGGATTCACTAGAAACAACAATTATCTCAAAGGCTTTGGAGACTCCAGCAAATATTGTCCTTTTTGACAAGTGTGCCTTTTGTCCATTTTGTAGCAAAGAGAGCAAAATAAATAAGACGAATGAAGTATTAAGAGTCTATTTGAATGAGTTTCACTACAACAAAGATTATTGTTAGTGACATTTTGGTGTTGACATTTTTTCCATAATGCCACAACAATTTAATAAGATTACATTCTTACACATGCCACAACAGTTAGCCCATTTGTGGCATTAACCCGTAGATATTGGTGGCATGTGATCTTGTCATGCCACGGCAATTTAATAACATGATATTTTGGAAAAATGCCACTTGAGTTTGCTATTTAGTGGCATTGACAGTGGAGCTTTAGTGAGGTTTTTTGTGAAATGTCGCAATTTATCAGAAGTTACTAATGACATTTAGCCTCAAAATGCCACTGCCGAATGTTTACAGAAAAATGTCACATTAGGATATTATTTTGTGGCATTAATTCAATTATTTCAGTGTCATTTCCTTTAAAATGTCATACTTCCCACTTTTTTTTATTTATTATTTCACGACATTAACTTAAGAATTATAGCGGTTTTAATTTTCAGTAATTATAAGAAGCTCAAGAAAGTGCAACAAGGGTGTAAGTTTAAAATGCAATTTTTCAAATAAAAATTGATCAACTTGTTTAGAAAGATAAACTTTCCTTGCGTTAGTGTTAGAAAAAGGAGTAAATGACAATTTACCCCATTGATATTTTTTAAACCTGAAAAAAATTATACAATTTACCCCTATGTATATTATATGGATCATTTTATCCTCCTGTATTATTTTATATATATCACCTTACCCCTGAATGTGTGTTATTTTTTATCTGATTACCTCACTTTCATCTAATCTCATTACTTAAAGTGTGAAACTAAGACAATTCTACGAGAACAAAAGTGTTAAAATAAGAGTTTACTATGAGACCGAAGGTGCAAAATATATTAAAAACTTGGGACCAAAAGTGTAATTTTGGAGCAAAAGTGTTAATTTTTTTTAAATCAAAAGTGTAACTTTAAAACAACAGGGACAAGAAGTACTGGAGAGCGGTCATGTCATATGAGACTATAAATATAATTTTGCCCTTATGTTATTCGAGTTCATTTTATGTTTTGTTTAGTTAAAATTGATATAAATCATGTTTGACAATCAATTCAAGATAAAAAAGATTATCAAACTCATAAAAATCAAACCAAACTTGAACATTGTATTCTTTTTCACCGATATTGGACTCGATTTTAGACTTTCAACTTAATATTTTCTTTTGATGAAAAATCGTTAACTTGTTAAATAATAAAAAAAAAAGTACTTTTGTTCCTTTTTTCTTATTTAATTCAATGAACTAAAACAAAACCACAAAATAGTTATTAATTACCAAATAAGTATTCAACCTTTTGCCATTCCAAAATTGTAATAACGACAGTATATGTTAATCCCTGTTCATAAATAGGCAAAACTACAAAGGGGTAAAAAGCAGAGGAAGAAAATAGTGGGAAACCTTTGTACAGATTTGTCACTCTTGAATCGGTTTATGGTGGAAATTCAATTGAAATCATCATTTTCATCCGAATTCTACAAATATTTCAGGAAATTATCCAAATTTCTGGCGGACTACAAAAATATAAACAAAAGGGAGAAAACCTAGGGCTTTACGAGTATTGCGAAACACTTTCTTTGCAGTTCAAGTTTGCAGCAGGTATGAGCCCCGTATTCAATTACATTATTCGGGATTTAAATATTTAATTTAGGTTATAAACTCTGAATTAGTTAATGGATTGATTAGACAATGAAAAAATAGAGTTTGTATTGTGTTAGCAGTACTGACTGCGTTTTGCACCTAATTACGGTTCTTAGCTATGTGCGAGTATCTACTCAACTTAATTTATATAAATCATAGACCATAGATATATGGGCTTCTCATTTGGAAGACAATGAATCTTAATAGTTATCCACTTATATGAAGTTTCGTCTTGTAAATAGGCGAGAAGATGATGAATTTTAATACTTATATGCAATTTGGTTTGGAAGAGGCTTCATTGTTCAGATCAGAAGTGAATTTGGAGCATGCTATTAATTTGGGTATTTATAATTTATGTTTTCCTGCTGAGAATTCGTATATGCTCAAACTATAGAGCATATGATGATTAAAACTTAGTTAAATTATGTCATTTTAGAAGTATTGGAATATTATTTTCTCCGAATTATAGACAACCATTGTTTTAGTAATTGTATATGAATCCTAGTGTACACATAAAATATCTGTTAATTTGTGTAGAAATATGATTTTTGTCCTTTATGTTGACAACCTTATTGGATTGCATTCTTTTCAAGCTATAGTTGGTTCTAAACTCTTATTACACTTCCATTTCTTTTCATTATATTTTTTTGTTCCCCAAGCCAAGGTACCCTTTACCTAAGAAATTTAGAAAGTATTGTCTTGTAGATTACTACCTGGCTTATAGTTTCATTAACTAGTGCCCTGATAATATATTTGTGCCTTAACAAGTGTTGCTCAAATTTTATATATTATGTTCTCGTGAGAAAATAATGTTCTATTCATAATTATTTTTCTTTACTAATTTCATTTATATTAGTTACACTGTTTTTTCGAAGAGGATAAACTCGATAAAAATTTCATTTATTTCTATAAATCTTTTTTATACTGATAGAACAAGTTTAGACTTAATGATTCTCTTCTAAAACATGAACAACGCAGTTCAAATCAACAGAAACTATTATATTGCTTAACAAGATGATGTTTTCATTTCGCCTAGTGCTTTAATTTTCCTTAGGTTGGAGATGAAGTTTGCTTGAAGAGTATTATAAAACCAACGGAAACTATCGCTATCCATCTAATGTAGTTGGTGAACAAGAATCGGGAATTGATCATTGGGATTTGGGAAGTCAATTGAAGAAGAAGTTGGTTAGATCATGTGGACAATACATGACTATTGGAGAAGAAGTTTGGGATTACATTGCATGACTGAAAAGTTTTGAGTAAGTAACAATAGTTAAATCCTTGTATCATACCATATCAATATTACTTCTTGAGTTTTGATTATAAAATGACTTATTTATATATGTCCTGGTGAACTTGTAAATAAGCATTAATGGTAGTATGAGATTTCTCCCACGGAAAAAAAGAAATATTCTTGTCATTTTATGATTGTTTTAGTTTATTTTAAGACTATATTTGAGTTTAATATTAATTTGTAGTTTGAGTTTGGTTGTTAGTTACATAGATGTAGTTCTCGTAGAAATTTTTTGATCCAGAACTTTTTTTTGTCCTTTAACATAGTTTAAATCCCTTGTTCAGACACGCTTGTGCACTAACTTTGTGGATAGTGATTTTTACTAATAAGTAAACTATACTTGCAGATATCAGAGAAACTTTATTCTCGTATTTATGGATGATTCAAGTGCTTTTGGAGGATGAATTATTCGAAGGCTTTGGATCTTCCCATTAAATGATGATTATAGTTGTTTCAAGAATTCATTTTCTTAAGTAATTAGTATTTTAGTTGGACTATGTAGTTTTTCTTTTCATTATTTTGTCATATATTGGAGTAAATTTCTTTAAGAATGACTATTTTGTGTATGCATTCGCTATCTAATGATTATTTTTCATTTTACAAATTAGCTCTCTCATTTATATTCAAGTTTTGAGATTGTTACAATATATTATTATATTTATGTAATTTTAAAATCTAATATCTGCTCAACAAATACAATTTATTATTTATAAAGATTTGAAATGTCTACAAGGCCCATTTTGGCATTATGAAAAGGTATTTTTTTATATCATTTTTGGTGATTTTTGAGGTCAATAATATAACAAGTGACATTGCTTGGTGTCACTTATTTAAGCTTATGTTGACACTACAAAATGTTTTCTCAATTTCTTTATGTGGCATTATATGAAGCCATTAATAACCATATAACTGATATTTGAAAATGTCTTTAGACGATATTCTTATGTCATTTTGAAATGTTACTGGTGACAACATTTATGTCATTTTGAGATGCCACATTAATTTATTATTGTGATATTTTTAAATGCAACTGTTTATATTCAGTTGTGTCATTACGAAGTGCCATAAAGATATAATTCTGTGGCACTTTAACATGTCAATTTATTCAGTTCTTTTGACATTTTACAATGCCGTAGCATTTAATTCATGTGGCATTTAACTTATGCAACTAAAGACGAATTATTATGACATTATGGCACTATTAAAAAATGTCACTTAATATGAAAATGTCACAACAATATTATTTATATGGCATTTTTTAATGCCTCTAAATGACATATTTGTTGTAGTGTTTGGCTCGATTTCGCGGGTTTCGATTTAAAAATAATAATTTAACCGAGTACTGTAACATTATTTTCTCGTAGGTTGGTTTTAATTTTTTTGGCTAAATCGGGAATTCCTACTTTTAACAGATTTGGTAGCCAACTGAAAAGACGTGGTGGGATTCCTGTAATAAACGGCAGAACAGGGACCACATTGGCAAAATGTATTATCACAATCACAACACTCCAAAACTTAATATGATCATTTTCAAGGTTATTGATATTTATATTTGTTCTCGCAGTTGTGGTGTTAGGTTTTGTTTATTCAGTTTTGTTACTTTCAAATTACTTGACCATGTTGATCATTCGTTCTAATTTTCTGAGTATTTTTTCGTACTCAATCTTTAGCGACGGAAATTTTCGTAGCTAAAACACAGATTTCTTTGGTTTGGCTGAGCAAGAAGAACCGTAATTAGCAATAAGTTTCTTAGATGCAAATTCAAGGTAAGAATTGAACAAAAAATAAAGAAAGAATTCTATGGGGAAAGAAAAAATAATTACTTAAATTAATGATTGGAGTAATTAATGAGTTTGACACCATTAAGGGTCATTTTAAACTGTTTGTAAAATTGCTCTGGCAACAACAATTGCTGCTCTGGCAATATCGCTAGTCTTAAAGAATTGATGAGAATTATTTTATTCTCGAATCATTTTAACAATTACATTGTTTTTTTTTTTTTTTTTTTTTTTTTGCTAATTTTGAATAAATGTCGCTAAATATGTTTAATTTCATATGCACACTTATGCGAGATTGTTACTAAATAGTAATTTGTTTAGTAGCAATGAGCGAGCATGACAAATTTATTTGTCTATATTAATTTCTTTCGCATTATCAACCCAATTTTCTAGCTCATTGTTGACATTAAGACTTAGATAATATTACTTACACTTTGTAATTATTTTAATTCTATTTGCTGAGGTGATACTGGGCAAAACTATGTATGGCAAAACTATGAATGAAACAATAAAAATAAATTGTATTATTGGTTCATGGTCGGAATTCCAATTTCGGAATCACATTATAATATTTCATTGTTATGTCCATTAAGCAAACATGTAATTGGTTTAGTAGAAGATATTAGTATCCTCAAAGTGACGATCCAAGTTCGAATTTCTGCTAGAAGAAGTTTTCATAAAATATGTCTGACTTGCATCGAAAAAGATTAAACCCTTGACAAACAAACAAAAAATGTCTACCAAACATGCATATTTATAATGAATGATTATAGATTATAAGTCGTTTAGTGCCTCCAACAAAAAAAATATTATGTATTATCATATATAGTTTAAATTTCTTGATTTATTTCCACGAATATATAATTTTATCATGAAAATTTTGTTAGAAGTTACGGAAAATTTCTAGCCAAAATTAAACTCGACTATTCAAGCTCATTACAAAGGTACTTTTACTTGAAAACTCCGACAAGTTGTATTCCGACAATCAAATCACTCTCATTTAAAGGTAAAATCCCAATCCTAGCATGAGAAATCAAGGCATGTGCTGAAATCCACTTGTTTGCTTGGATACAATTATACGTGATTGAATATGAGCTTTATGAAGATGAATCTGAGTTAGTATTAAGTTCGAAGGAGAATCCTTTTTCAACATAATTCATATCTCATTTTTCTTTATCCCTTGATATAGTAGATCAGTCAACTTGACTAAATTTATAAAAGTTATAATAAATAATTTAATTAATATATTATACTAATAAGTTGATAATATCAGATGTCAACATATATATTAATATTTAAAAGATTTAATATACCAAAAATATGAATAATTTAACATGATAAGTCACTTAAAATATTGAAAAGTTTGACCGGGGATGGAGGGAGTATTTTGAAGCAAATTGAGCCTCATCAACCTTTATTTTAAAATTGATAAATTAATATTTCCTTCTATTATGTGACTAGTAATTAAATTTACCATAAATATTAATTTACTACATAGAATAATTAGAAAATTGAAAAACAACTTTCACTTGCCCTACAAAATTTTAAAATGATTATACAATAGGAAATTTGCGATTTTCTATGACCAGCATTATTTTGTAAAGGAAATCACAATAACTACCATAATTATGAAATTCGATCACCAACAAATATAATTTATTGAAATAGATAGTTAGATGTCTAATAACTTAATATATATTAAACCTAATTTATAGGAATTACTAGTATAAATAGATAGTTAGATGTCTAATAACTTCACACACAGATCATATTAATTTCTTAACTGCAAAGAGATTAGCACTTTTACTACGCATTATATTATGGAGACAAAAAAATTGGTCTGCTTTATGTTGCTTATGGTGTTTGCTTTAACTCCTCGTATGTATCCTCTCTCTATCTCTGTGTAGATCTACGCAATTTCATTTAAAATAGTGTAATTTTGTTTTAGGATATATATATATCATTATTTTATTAATAATTTCTTATAATTTACCCACTTTAATATGAAAATAGACATTTTACCCTATGTGATATATAATAATGAGTGAGCGATTTACTTCATTTCTCATGTGGGTATTTTTCACACATTATGTAATGCGATTGAGAATTCATTTTCATGTGAAAAACTGATCAATTTAATCATACCATCACAACACCCTTCACTTTACCCCTGTAATATGCATAATAATATTTTACACTTCTATGATTATAGCTTAACCCACCCACCCCACCCTATCCTGAAAATGTTAAAGCCAAGAGGAAGGCAACGTGCTTCTTCTACAAAAATCTAATTTTTTGTCATTTTATTTATAACAAGGGGTAAACTGTCTTATAAAAATATCAAAGGGGGTAATTTGCTATTAACCCTAATTATGTGCTTAGGGGATTATTAATTAAGACCATTAAAATGTTATTTTCTTTGTCTTCTTCCTTACCCCAATTGTTATATATAAATCTTTTTTTTTTTAATGTTTATTGTTTTGTGCAGAGGAGAGCTTGGCGGATAATAATATATGTGACTATATGAATGGAGCATGCACTAGTGATGCAGTGTGCAGGGCTACTTGCCTGAATATAGGCTACGCAACCGGTCTTTGTGAATATCAAGGACCCATTCCCCGAATCTGTTATTGTAGGAACCCTTGCTAATTTATTTAATTAAATTAGTTTATTTGTTGAAATTAATTCTATTTTTCCGAAATCATTTATAGCAAATTAAAATTCGCTGCTAATTTAAATTTGTTTGAGCTCATATGTATTTCTATACTTATGTAAATATGTTATAATGATTGATGTTTTATTCGAAGATATGCTTTAAGCTAGCTACTATACTGGGGTAAATGCATCCCATGTGTTATGTTAAACCTACAAAAAACTACCCTGTGAAATTTTTATTGCGTCAAACTTCCTTGTATTTTTAAAAACCCTGAAAAAAATCCAATATATAAAAAATAGATCGTTTTGAATCGACATATTTCAAGAAATTATTTTTAAAATACTTCAAGTTGGTCCCTACAACTTCACGTGATATATTTTTAAATTTATTTCTTGAAATATGTCGATCCAAAACGACCTATTTTTTACAAATTGGGTGTTTTTTGCAAGATTTTTAAAAATACAAGGAAGTTTGGAGCAATAAAAATTTCACGGGGTAATTTCTTGCAGATTTAGCATAACACAGGGGAGTATCTTGCATTTTCCCCCTACTAAACTAATTTTTCATGAACATTCCAAAGACATTTAGAAAATTTATGAAAGTGAAGAAATATGTAAAAATGACCTTGAAAACGTGTAAATACATATTTAATTTGTTTGACACCTTATAGAGTGAAATGAAAAACAATCACTATATGCTTTATCTAGAAAAAAAAAAAAATCTCCCATGCCAGTATAACTACATATTTAATTTTGTATACCCCCACCAAAAAATGCAAAATCACCTCTATTAACCTAAAAAGTATCAATAATCCCCTGGTAACTTCCAAAATTGATAATAACTTTTTTTGGACTTATGAATAAATTTCAAATGAATTTTTCTATTAATTAAACAGAATACAGAAGGTTTTATGCTAATAAAAATAACATAGGTTTTTTTTGCCAACTTAAACAAAGCACATAGGATATTTTTTAATTAGCTCCTATGTTAAATATTAAATGTAGGGCTATTGATGGGGCGGATTTCCAATTCGGATCCGTCCGAATCCGGTCCGATTTATTAGGATAATTGTTCGATTAGAGATTCGATGGACCTGATCGATTATAAAGATCTGTAATTCGAAACACATGGAGCGAATATGAATTTAAGTAGATCCGATCCGATAAAATATAAAAAGAATGATACATACATATATATATATATATATAATATTTTATAAAAGTAAGTACCATAAATAATATTTCACTGTCAATTTAAGAAGATAGTAATTTATAACTCGTTTATAAATTTTTTTTAAAATAATATTTTCATAAAAAATATGAATATTAGTAAAGAATGTTTGAACATGTGAGCTAAAATTAAATAAAATTGTAAAGTTAATAAACTTGTTTTAGGAAAAAATATTGTAATTTTTTAAATTAGAAATTTTATTGGATCTGAAAAAAATCCGATATCCGGCCAAATCCGACCAAGATCCATTGGATTCAAAAAATCTAGATCCGAGCACAATTCGAACAAAATCTGAATCCTACATGTCCGATCCGATATAAATAGAGCCGAATCTGGACGAGCATGATCCGACCAGAATCCAACCCATTGAGAGCCCTACTTAAATTCTACTTGTATAAATTTTATTGGTTTTGAAATTAAGTTTTTCATGGAGCTCCCATACATTTTCAATTTAAATGGCACAAAATTAATTATAAGTGGAATTCGCTTAATTAAATAATAAGTTAAATCAGACATAATTCACAAACCACAAAATCCAACAAAACAGTAATATCCTTTTTTCTTAACCTAATAATTATTCTTAAATATAAGGGTACATTCCTTTATATGTTTGAACACTATTATTGAGAACACTGGTGATTTATAAATAAGTGAATTATATTTAAAATAAATAATCATTTAGTTTGTCACGTGTATTATCGTTCTGTCACGTCTAAATATTAGAGTGATTTCAACTATCATAATTGAATTATTTAACTGAAATAACAAGAATCAAGCTAGAAATTTTATTTCTTAATAGATTTCCAATACAATATAATAATAATAGACAATTTTTCCTACTAAGAAACAAACAAATTATTCAACATAAGCGCTAATTAAAAAATGTTGCTAAGGGTCAACTCCCAACACCATAGAGTACTGTAGTTATGTTCTCAGGTCATCCCCAAATATTCAACAGCTCGAGTTTAACATGGTGCAGGAAGAATCACCAAGAAAATTAAATAAAAATTCAAAACATCTTTATAAGTAGTAAGTTATTTAGTACTTTCTATGATCAACAACGAGGCATATCCGGTGGTGGTGGCAACATTGTCGCATTCGGGCCATTACCATTCCGAACAATGAATACCATCCCCATTCCCCAGCTCACATGCCTCTCAAAATGACAATGCAAGAACCACACTCCTGCAAACACATCAAATTTTAGTTAATATCGATGTTAGAAATTAGATGTATTAAATATTATTATTATTATTAAAGGTCGAAAAAATAGACATTTCGAAAAAGTTTATAAAAATTATTCACTAACGTTAGACTACATCAAATTTGACTTCACGTTATGATATGATCATAATTAACATGCCAATCTGTAATATAGTTACCAATTTTTATTAGAGCATAAAAGTCTTTTTAGTTATTACATATTAGAATGGGCCTTAGCAACTTACATAATCTGCCAAGGAAGCCCAACCTTTTAATTAATAGCCTACAAATACGGGGTTGGCCTGATTAAAATGGTTCAGATTAATAATAAATCATTCTAGCCCAATCAACCTCTAACGTACCAAACAGCCCCTAAGACTATGAAACCAAAATTAGAAGACGAAACTGAACTATACAACAAAACAAGGTGAAAGATATTAATTAAACTCTAAATTTAGCTACTAATTAAAAAATCACACAAAAAAAAAACACAAACCTGGATTATTTGCTTGAAATCTTATTGCAGTCCAACCATTTACCGGAACCGCAATAGTTTCCATCAACGGAGGATCAACGAGATTATATCGCGGAGGATCTGTTACATTATTGAAATTCCCAAGTCCGGATCCAACCACATAAAAGCTATACCCATGTAAATGCATCGGGTGATCCACACCCGCAACCGTATTTGTACCTTGGAAAACAAGTTCCACCGTGGCATTATAATCAAGAATATTAACCGCCGTTCCATTCACAGGTATCCTCAAATCTCTAGGGACAAAAGTTTGCGTGTAATTATATGGAAATGGTGGATTATCAGGGAAATCATTTTCATAAACTCCACTAATATTCCTATAATAAGCTTGAAGAATATCCGTTCTTGGTGCCACCATAGTCACATTATTCACACTTGCTAAAAGTCGTTCGTCTGATGGTCCGTCACACGGAGCATTGGGTGGACACGGGCGCGTATTTATTGAAAGTGCGAAAAACAAAATGTCCGTGACATTTAAAGGAACATCGATAGGGTATTTTGCGTTGGCTAAACTTCGGAGTCGAGTTGTGAAATTTATGGATGCTGATGTGTCGTTGAATTCGGGGAAGGTTGGGAGCGGTGGGGACGATGGTATGGTGTAGTTTCCGGAATATTGAAGGATTCCGGTTGTAGTTGTATTGTCGAAATTTCCTCTACTAGCGTAAACTCTAGAGGCCATGTAATAGTGACTTGGTGGTTGATTAGCTACTAACAAGAAGTCAATTGTTTGACCAGGAGATATGGTAATGTAATCACTGCTGAATTGCTTTGTGTATGCAGCGTCCGATCCAACGACCGTAATGTTATGATTTGCGATTCTGAAGAACATAATGTTGTTCATTACTGCATTTACCATTCGAATTAAATAAGTTCTGCCGAATTCTACAGTCAGCCTGTAAGTATCTGCATTAGAAAAAATGATTAAGTTATTAAAAGAATTTAATTTACAATTATATTAGTTTGAAAATATGTACAAATTAATATATTATGAACCTTGTCTTGAGCATGAATACAGATCACCAGGTTGGCCATTTATAAGGAAAGCATCAGAAACATTTGGGTCCCCTCCATTAGCTAGAAATTCTTCCATAACCTCTTGAACATCAGAATTCCACCACTCCCCTGTATTTCACAAGCTTCAAACTTTAATTTACATTTTTAAAACTCTGATTGATGAATTACAATATTTTTCCCTATAATATTGTTTTAAAGTTCAGATTAGGCAAAAGTACATTTTTTTAATTAATTAATTAGCTGCAGAAATTGATGAAAAGACTTATAAGGGCGACCCTCATTATAAAAGATCGACAAAGGTAGCAAATCAAAAGATACAAAATAACCAACAGGTGAATGGTCTAGTGGAAAAGACTAGTACCCCTGAAAAGACGATTCAAGTTCAAAAATTCTAATATGCCCGATGATCCTCGAAAAGGAATATATTAAACCCTTCAAAAAAGAAAAAGAAAAAGAGAAAAAGAAGGTACAAAATAATATTATCTGGAATAGAGAGCACAAAAAGCAAGACTATGTGGTCCATAATTTAAGATTCTTGGGATTAATCAAAAGCCTAGAAGGCAATTGCATTTTACATAACTACACTTATGTCATACTTTATTAAGATATTTTGCACTTTTAATCATACAACTTATAAAATTACATTTTGGTCCTATTAACGATTCTATGTTTGACATTTTTTTATTGCATAAGACTGTGAATGCGATAGAACCAAAAAACCATATTATTTAAAAATGGGAACCAGAAGTAAAATTTTAGAAGATATGAGACCACAAGTGATAAAGTTCAATCAAGTGGAATTAAAAATTAAATTTTCCAGTCAAATGATTCTTATTTACATACCTAGTAAGATAGGCACCTCCACGTAAGGCTTAGGAAACGGATATGTTTGATTCCTCTCGGGCAAAATAATGAGTGCACCATAAACAGTAGCTCTTGACCACTCACTGTGAGCATGCCACCACAAAGTCCCTTCCTCGTCGGAAAGCACCACCCGTTGCCTAAACCTCGTACCGGGACGAATCGGACACTGTGTCACAAATTCCGGGCCATCCGACCACGGGTATCTTGGCATCTTCACACCATGCCTGCAATTAAAACACGATTAATTAATTAAATTTATATATTATAAGATGAATTTTCTATGTAATATGATTAATTCATGGAGTATAGTCTATAATAAAATACCAATGAATGGTTATGTTTTGTCCGGCACGGTTAATGACATCGACTATAACTAAGTCTCCTTTTCTTGCATATATAGTTGGCCCCGGAAATTGTCCATTTATGGTCAAAATTGTCTTGTTGGTGCATAGCCTAGTGTATGAAGAATTTTGTAGCTGCGAAATTCAAAAATCAAATGACAATTAGATTTTTGAATTATGTTAAATATCGCGCGAGTTTGAATTAGAACTTTTTTCAAGAATATGATAAAGTATTTTAGAATTTGAGAAATATATACTTACCACAAATGTATAGCGACGGACTAAAGCATGGCTTGATTTTATGCCACCAAGAAGCATAATACATATTATTTGCAAGATGAAAATCTTCGTAATGGACCACATTTTTTTTCCAATGAAAAAGAGAATGATTAACTTTCTTGGATGATTTTTTCTATTGTGTTGTTGTTCATGTTAGAGCAAATGGTTGAGTACTTATAGGTAAAGGCTTTTATTTTCCGGTTTCTTGGTTTGTGCTAAATAAAATGTGCCGACGGCTCTGTTTTTAAATCACGTTTAAGGTGGCCTTATGAATAAAATATTACATGTCTTATCTGGTTTTCAAATAAGCGGAATTTGACCAAACATGACCATGCAAAGCAATGTTCAATGTTTTTTATACAAGTGTGTAGTTAGTAATTTGACAAAGTAAAAAGGACAAAAATGTGTAGCAGTGGTAGTTTATGAAATGAAAGGGACGTCCACTATGAATAATCAACAAATAATCCCTTTCTCAATGTGGCCCCAGCTTTTTGACAAAACTTGTTGGGGGGGGGGGGAGGGAGAGGAAAATTCCTAAGCTTACATTTTGATAGCTTTCCAAAAATTCCAAAACTGATTAGAATTTTAGGGAGCTAATGTCAATTTATCCTTTTTGTGATTTGAAAAAGAGTTATTTACACTTTGTAAAAAATTTAAAGGAGCAGTTTACCTCCTTCAATTGGAGAATTTAACTCACTAACCGAAATTAAGAATGTACATGAAAAGTATTTTTGTAATATATGGGTATAAAAACAATATTTATCATAACATAAGGGTAAGATGCCTCCTTTATTATAACACAGAGGGTAAAGTGCCACATTTGTCAACATGGGGGGTAAAGTGTCACATAGCGGGGTAATTTTGTCAATTTATATCTATTGGCGTGAAACTTTTATAAGATTACAGAGGGGTAAAGTGTTATTTTTCAAATCAGAGGAAGGTAAATCGAACATTATGTAAATCACATCGGGGTAAATTGCCATTAAACGCCAAAAGAAAAAGTAAAATAAAAGTGATTTTTCTCTTGGTAATCAAGCGCCTTCAAAGTCTTTATTGATGTACAAACGTGATTATGGTAGCTCCACCATTATAATCCTTTGACAATATATTTAATTTAAAAATTTGTGTCATTATCAAAAATCAAGTGACTGAATAAACAAAGAAGAAACTGTAATATATATTAATTGCAGCTGTTCTTGCACAACAGTTCATGAAATGCATGAGCAAAAAATTAAATAAATCCTGGAATGCTAGCTACAATATTAATCATTGCTCAAGAAATAGTTGGTCAATAACGCAATTATATAAATATAGATAGTAAATAAAAAAAATACAACTAAGCATTTGCTCAAGAAATAATTGGGCAATAAACGCTAAAATTATATAAATATAGATAGTCAAAGAATTTCTTGAAACGCAACAGGTATATCGTGTGGCTTTTAATAAGTCTACAAGGAAACAGCTAAACAACGCTACATTACTAGCTAGTAAATATATAAAATAAACACATGTACGCTTCACTATATTTTAATAAATAACAGATAATATCTTTATACTTTATAGAAAAATAGAGAACATCGTGAAAATGTGGTATTTTTTAAAGTGGTTTTAGAAAATTTATTGGTTTTCGTAACTTATTTGTTCGAATTTTTTGAAATGAAATAAATGGTAAAGATGTATGTTTTAGAATTCATTATGTTTTTTCAGAGATTATATATATAAGAGAAATATTGAATATACACTTGATTTATTTAAGGTCAAATCATATAGGCAAGATAAATGATAACATATATGTTCCTCTATGAAAAGTGAAACAAACATACATGAATTTGTCAATATATAATTAGCATACTTTCTTATTCTTAAAATAATCATCACACGTTAGTAAATGATGCAATATTACCACTAATTGATTAACTCATAACTACTTCAACACCTCAAAATCTTACATTTTGTTAATTATGATTTAACATATTAAGAAACACAACTAAAATTTTGAGTCGGAGAAACTATATCATAAAGAGCATTGACCATTTGTAACAAG
Source organism: Penstemon davidsonii (assembly GCA_034814905.1). NCBI lineage: Eukaryota > Viridiplantae > Streptophyta > Magnoliopsida > Lamiales > Plantaginaceae > Penstemon > Penstemon davidsonii. The sequence goes on along the minus strand of JAYDYQ010001087.1, from coordinate 9,484,051 downwards.
GATTAATTAGAAGTGTTCATTAGGTTAAATCGGATCGAACCACCAATTATTCATACAAAAATAGATTGGTTGCCCCCAGGGTATTTCTCCAACTGGCTGACCAACAATTCATAAGGCTTGCTCCAGCGGCAAGGGTGGGGGTTCGAATTCCATTTGAAACTTGGATGGAAGCATTATCATGAGTCTGTCTAAGGGTCATTTGTGGTCAAGACCCCTTTTTGCGCAGAGTGTACAACAATATGGTGGGATCCCGAGATTTGGTGGAGGCACATCCCGCGATTTACATCCTTCAAGGTTCTAGGGCAAGGGTTCTGAGGGTCCAGGATTAGTCTGGTGTAAGCTTGGACACCTGGGTTATCAAAAAAAAAAAAGATTGCTTGATTCAAGTCCGCTTCAATTAATTTTCTTTCAATCAAGATGTCCAAAAATAAATAATTAAGTAGACAGAGAAGCGACGGAGAAATTGAAGAAAAAGCAAATTGTAAACAAAAAACTAAAAAAAAAAATCAGATTATAAACTGTGTAAATGATAATTATTTTTTGTTCCGATTAGATTAATGAATCTTTTAACCCTGGTCTTTAGGAAATATATTCTAGATAAAGGAAAAATAATTATAATTTACTAATGTGTGGACAGTACGCTAACTATAATATTGTAAGCAGGGTTAAGTGTGTTGTGTGGACAATATTCTCATCATAATATAATAAGTAGGGATAAGTCAAAATATTCCCTATTATACGAAATATACACGAAATTATCATGTAAAATGTTAATTGCATGATTTTTTTTTTTTGTATTTTTAAATATTCAGGACAAATTCCCCTATTGAAATATTTATTACATAAAATTCTCTTATACTATTACATGTTAGGCACGAAACTCTGCATCAGAACAATCTTGACAATCTATTTTATTGTATGTAAGAGGGATTTTGGGTCAAATATGTAAAATTATAGCTAGGAGGATTTTACACAATAACATTCACTACAAGAAAATTGAACTTAAGTGACGAAAAATTAAGTGATAATATGGAAGTTGTTACTTTTTGTATGCATTTTGTGATAAAAATATTAATTTTGTCATAATAATAATGGTGACAAGTGCAATAGTGACAAAATATGTTTTTAAGCTGTCACTAATAGCTATTAATGACAAATATATGGTGACTTAAGTTGTCACTATTGACAATTAGCGACACCGTTTTAGTGACAACCTAGTGACAATAAATATTGTCACTATGGTTTAGTGACAACTTTTTGGTTGTCACTTTTGGGGTATCGCTAAATGTCAATAGTGACAACTATTTTACAATTCTTGTCACTAGTATGTTTATGAAAACCATTTTAGTGACAATATTTGAATTTTTGTCACTTAATATATATAAGAAGTGACAACTTTAACATTGTTACATCAAATTTTATCACTAAAATTTACTTTTTTTGTAGTGATTTTAAATAGTAATTTTATGAAAATTTCACGAAACACAAATTAGTATATTGCAACTTTTCTCATAGTAAGTAGTGTCTTAGTCTTTATGGTCCCTGGGGAATACAGTATATTTTAGATAAGGAAAAACAAACCAAGAAAATTTGTTGGAGTTAGGTGCAGCGGCTGCTAGGAATATTTAATTATTTTAAAATACAAATTCTCTCCAGGCTCCACCAGCCTCAAGCCCTCAACTATTTGGAATTTTTAGCCTTTTCCTTTTGGTGTTATTACACCTAACTAATCACACGTGGTTACATATTGTCACCTTCACACCCTCAAAAAAAAAAAAAAACATATTGTCACCTTCACAAATCTGAATCCGTTAGGGCCTAATTGAATAGTATTGATATGGTGAATACATCATTACAATATACTAATTTGTGTTTCGTAAAATTTCATTAGTATTAAACTAGAGCAATATTCACATTAGTTAGAATTGAACGTATGACATCTTGGTCATGAAATTTTAATAACTTTTTTATGTATTATGACTTAATGTCGATCGCATGATCTTAGTTAGATACATGTATTATGTATTATGACTTTTTTGTTCCTAATGATTCATGTGTCGTACGTGTGCAAATTGTCATAGACTTCCTCTTTGTCTCAACTTTTTCTCCGTAAACTATAATATTGTAAAATCAATCATTTTAATTTTTGAATTTTTTATATTTATGATGTTTTAAATTGTTTAAATATTAATATATGTGATGTTATATAATATCATATTAATATTCAAATAAATTAATTAGACTATTTATTATCATTTTTTGAACGGTACCAAATGATAAGAAATAAAAATACATATATACTCCATCATTTAACTGTATGCGAAATAGACTATATATGTTTAGTAAATCTTATCTTATTGAATTATACATGGTACTATAGGTATAATTCAATTTTTTTGCTTCATTAGCAATAGCGCGAAGTCAATCTTCTTAATTTTTTAAGTGATTTATTCTTATGTTTATGACGTTTTAATTTTTTTTTTTAGAATACATTTATCAATTACAAATTATAAATCACTATCAAACACTAATATTAAATAAAAGAGAATTCACGGTAGTACCCAGGAATACTAATACATGTGGGGTTTTATAGTAGACTATTTAATTACTCCCTCCGTCCCATTATTTTTACTCCCTTAGTTATAGTACTCGGTCAAACTTTTCAATCTTTTAAGCGACTTATCATGTTAAGTATTTATATTTATGGTGTGTTAAACCTTTTAAATATTAATATATATGGTGTCATATGATATTATTAATTTATTGATAAAATATATTAATTAAATTATTTATTATAATTTTTATAAATTTAGTATTTATATTTATGGTGTGTTAAACCTTTTAAATATTAATATATATGGTGTCATATGATATTATTAATTTATTGATAAAATATATTAATTAAATTATTTATTATAATTTTTATAAATTTAGTCAAGTTAATTAGTCAACTGTATCAAGATATAAAGAAAAATGGTACGAAAGAAGTATAATGTTTAGAAACTATCAACTTGACTAACTAAATTTACCAAAGAATAAAAACTTGTATCATCATGCCCGTTTACAATTTTTTCTTTTGTCATCAGTAATTAACGGAAGTGTCATTTCATAAATTCTTCTTAAGATTTGTTTATATATATCCACTTACGGCTTTGATTATATGCGTGGAATATTTAATACCTTCATATATATATAAAAAAAAATGTTATGAATTATCCACTCTTATATGTACACGTTTGACACGGATTGATCTAATTTGGCACGTCATGATGTCTAATTGAGACAGCTAATTGAAAATTCTACTTTTGTTTCCTTTTTTCTTTCGTCGTAGACATATGAGGGCACTTGCTGCCAGCCAGCTTCCTTAAACGGGGAAATTTTTTGCAGACCCGGTCCTTTATATACCATACACAAAGTTTTGTAAATATATTTAGTGAATTCGCTGATATTGTTCATGATTTATGAAAGACCTGACGCACACCAGAATTTTCTCCTCAATGAAAAATAAAACAAGACTAAATAAGGGAGAATTACTCAGATTACCCTTAAGGTTTAGTGTAATTATATTGACCATTCTCCATGTTTGAGAAACTATACAAACGACTCTTGAAGTATTGAATTAATTACAATTTTATACTCTCTTACAACGTTAATTTCTAACGGCTCATGTCGACGTAAAAAAAAAATTGATGTGAATAAACGGGTGAAGTTGGTAGAAAAAGGTGAAATCCAATTAAATCGATGAGAAAATGAGTGAAACCGATTAAAAAATGGTTAAATCATTTTGCCACCTCTAAGGTTTGTGATTTCTTGCATGGTACCTATGAGTATTTCTTGAATTCAAATTCTTTTTTCTGATAACATTAGCATGGACCGTCATTAATCAACTTCGTAATGGGACAACTATTATGAATCAAATACCTTAAAGAGAGTTTATCCAAACATGAAAGATGATTCATGTAATTATACTTATAAACCCCTTAGGGATGGTTTGAATAATTCTTTTGTAAAATAAAAAGCGGGTCATACAATCAAATTAACTAAAAGGAGAGAGACAAACAAGAATTTGGGGAAGATGCGATTAATTGTTCTTGCTAAGACAAATGTTTTAATTCTTATGCTTTGCGATGAAAAGTATTATCCAATATTTTACAAAACAAGTGCATAAATTAGAAAAATTAGGTATACATCCCCTCCTGTCTATAACAGATTACTGGCACCGACACACGTCCAAGTTACTAAATTAGAGAAATATTCAAAATATTTTCAATCAAAAAATCCGAAATATGCGGGCAACATGTCAAATATTTATATATATTTGATAGAACTAGTCCAGAAAAAGTCCTCGTGGGCGGCATGCATGTATTTCATGCGTATATAGTTAAAGCTTCAATTATTTTTTTCTTGTCTTGTCACGAAACAGGTAAAAAAAGAAAGGAAGCTTCTTTTTAGTAAAGGGACGAATTGAAAAAGAAATGGTCTCATCAAATGTCAACAATTGTCTTAAGATAAATTAGTCAATTGACAAACTATGGAACATTTCATTAGTTATAAATTATAATGATCCATTGTATATAAATTACCGAAACCAAACAAGCAACTTTTCAGCGGGAAAGTAATATACTACGTACCAGAATCTGTAAAAGATAGGTTTGGTGTTATACTAAGAAAAAAAAAATTGAAAGACGAAATTAACAATTAATTATGAAACTTAACTCCACCAACCAATTTGACCATCAAAATCAACATTGTACCACAAAAAATACATTGTTGAGATAAAGTTAATCTATTAATATTTTATTAACTTAAAGAGAAAAAAATAGTTTTGATACTAAATTTTAATCCAAATACATATTTGATATCAAGCTTTTGAAAAAATATATTTGATTCCATGATTAAGGTCTTCTTGACACATTTTATTTGACCGTCAATTTTTTAACAGAATTCATCACGTGTGCGGCACGTATTCGATAAGTGGCACGGGTTTTGCACGTGCAGGGGGTAAAATTTCATTTTTGATACCAAACTTTTACCTACTGTACACATTTGATACCAAATATTCAAAAAATACACATTTAATACCAAAATTGAAGGTTGTTTGATACTTTTGCTTTGACCTTCAATTTGTTGGACGTACGGAACGCCCACGTGCCCGTTAAGTCATCAAAGTTGCACGTTATTTGCACATGATGTGCTCGGGCAGGGAATATTTGAACATAATCTTATTTTTTTTTATAACTCCTTCGTTACGAGGTCAAATTCCATTTTTTTCATATGCCTAAAGTTTTTGACGAGAGTTTTTTAACGGTACAAGTTTCTATTCATGAATTGCAATAGATAATTCTCAGAAGATTAACAACGTTTCGGTTCTATCTTAAAGAATGAAATTGAAAAAAGACTGAAACTTTATTAATTTTATGGGAATTATCTATTGCGTTTCATGAACTGAAACTTGTTCCGTTAAAGAACTCTCGTCAAGAGCTTTCTAGCCATATAAATATCACGAAATTTGGCCTTATAATGAAAGAATTATGACAAAATCAAGATTAAGTTCAAATAGTGAAATAGTGAAATAGACAGAAAATTGTCACTCAGGCCAATAACTAATGGTCAGATTAAGATCAAATTATTGGGTTAATCCAACTGATTTAAATTAATCACTACTGCCAAGGTCCAAATCAATTAGCCCAATTAAAGATTGATTCAGTCAGTCTTGGGCTCGTCTAAATTGGAAAAATCAGACCCAACCTAATTGAAAGTGCACTAATCAGAAACAAGCATGGAATTCTCAATAATTAATGTGATCACTGATTCAGTCCATAACTAACTTAAAGGCCCGCACAAGGAATCTTGGAACGGAAATCTACTGAATCTTGGAAAGCCATCATAACTTAAAAAGATGATTTTCAGGCAAGGCCGCATATTACGATAGCAGGGGTTATCGAAATACAGTTCGTCATCAAGTCTTCAAAATATGACGTGGCTTCAAATTAATCATTTGGATTGAACTTGCTACCTCTCCACTTGGTAGCAATTTGCCATTTATGTTGTTGCTTTCATTGTGTCGATTATCCCGACCATGTGATCTTGATAGTTAAGAATTTGAGTCGAACAATCCGCTTGATGGACTCCGCCAAACATGACTTGATTGGTTGTTGTGATCTTGTAAATGAGATAATAGTTGGATTAGATTTCATTGGGAATTTGCCAATTAATTGTAATCGTTCAACATTTTATCAATATATTGGAGTATTTTTCCCACAAATATAATTGCTTCTTGATTTTATACATTTTGTCCTTCATATCGAGTGGTTTTTAGTTAATTAATTGCAACATCGAGTTGATTTTGATTGGTGTAGATGATAATTTGTTTTTCCAAATTATGCTCCATGACTAGGAGGTCATGGGTTCAACCCCCACGAATGTGGGTATTTTCTCTAATTTCATACTAGTCTTTCTCTAGTTTAATACTAGTAATTAGTTTACTTTGATATCATTGTAATAGTTTCGATTCAATATAGTGTTCGATGTAACAATGTATTCACCATCTCAAAAAAAAAAACTTTTCAAATAATCAACTTGATTAACTTTTTTATAACCAATCCAATACATTGAGAGTTCATCCAATGGCTAATCTTTAATCAATGAAAAGAAGTTATAATAGATTGTTAAGTGTTGCGGCAAGACAAACATAGAAAAAAGTTAAGGGTAGCGTTTGCCTACTCTTACACAATTACACGATATAAGTTAGATTTGATCGAGGCTTGGAATCCTTCTCGATTTTGTCTGTTACATTCCCATTATATCTGCACGCATAGAGTTGGCACGGCTGCGTCTACATTTTTTGCAAACATAATTCTTCGATATATCGAGGCAAGCCAAGAAATTTAGAGCAAACACAAGTAATTTTCCCTAGTAATCTTTATTGGCTTATAATATCTACTTATCTACTTATGTATATATTTGAGATCAGTCTTTAACCGCCACAATCAAATTTCGACTGAAATCCTTTTTTCTTAGATTTTTGAATTTTTTATTTATTAAATGATGGTAGAAATTTCCAATAACCAACTCAAAATATCCACTTTCTCAATCTTCCCTTCAAAATCGGTTAATTTCTCTCTCTCACTCAAAAACTCCCAATTTCCCACATCTTCATTTCTTCCTCACTTTTCAGGTAAACAGAAAAACGTATATACAAAATCTTCATAATTTCTCTCATGAAAACCAATTCATTGAATTAAAAAGTGGAAAAAAAACTAAGATTGACATGGTGGATGGAAACTTGTGATGCCAAGGGTATACTAGAATAAGAAAGACGGAATGGAACTGAGAAGACCGACAAATTATCAGTGACAAAATAGTTTGTATCCACAATAAATTATCTTTAGGTTTTTTCTCTTTGTGTCTCTAAATTTCAAGTGGAAAAAGATGACTGATTTTTTTGTTCCTTTTTTCATATATGTAATAGATAAAAAGTTGATAGAGTATGTTACTTAGTCTGCTTTGGCATGTTGTTTGTAGATCTCTGTTTTTTTTATCGAGGACTTGGACCAATAAGACAATGAGAGCATATATGAGCATAAATGGGACATTATGTGAATATATTTACTTGCTCTTACGTACGGAGTTACGACAAAAATTGATTTAGAAAGTAGAGATAAAAGGTTATAAGAATGAGTTCACTTTCAATTTCAATCTTCTAATACCAAACTTTTGTTTCTTAAATTCTTTATTTTGTTTTATGTCATGTGCTAAATATTTGGATTGAGTGGGAAATAGAATAGATTGTGTGATTTTCCGTGCATATTTCATTGAACTAAGATTTTTGGTGTATTTTATGGCTTAATACAAATACTACTTTGATTTAAATGGGAGATACCTCGCATTTAAACATTTTAAATAATTATTCTCTTAAAATGAGAGAATTGCATTTTTGATACTGAGTTTTAGGTCAATTCTCACTTTTGGTACTGAGCTTTATGTGTCCAACACACCTTTTAACAAATTGTGACATTTAATAAATAACCCTTTAATAAATAATTTTAATTGCGACCTGGTAATTGGTGTGTGGGGAGAGGGAGGGGGGGGGGGGGGGGGGGGGGGGGAAAGGGGGGGGGGGGGTTGGGACTTTTTTTTTTTAAATTATAATTATTATTTATCATTTTAATAAATATTAAATAGTTTTTAATTATATAATTTATTATTTTAATAAATATTAAATAGATTAATACTATTATATAAATCTTATATTTAAAAAGAATATTTTTTCTTAATTTTGGTGATATTTAAGTTCAAGTATTATTTCATTTATTAATATTATTTATAAATCAAATTAGTTATTTAAATAAAATAAGTAAAATTTTCAAATTGGTCTGCACGTGGTCTTATTCAAGTCAGTTTTGAAATTTGGCAACAATGTAGAATAAAATCGTCACTAAATTTGGAGATGTGGGGCTTTTTTGGTAACCTGAAATGTTATGGGGTAAAATTATCAGTCAACATAAGCAATGACATAAACTTTGCAATTAGACTTAACTGCCACGTCACCACTTAACGGCAATTTTTAACGGATGTACCAAATGTGTCATAATTTGTTAAAACGCTGTACCAAATGTGTTGGACACATAAAGCTCAGTACCAAAAGTGAGAATTGACCTAAAACCCAGTACCAAAAATGCAATTCTCTCCTCTTAAAATACAAATTTCTATTCATTGATTTGGTTGAAGTGTGTCAAAATATGTATTATTGTTTTGTGTCATATAGTTTTCTGTGCTTTGTGTAATGTTTAAGGTGATTGATGTCATTAACAACAATATATTTGTCTACGGTATTCTATTATCAATTTTTCCAGAACTACTGAGCAACAACATGTTGCCAACATTGTTGGGGTCGTTGAGATTGGAATTTGCATAGCATGAAGAAAAGATATTTGCGAAACTATTTTGTAGTACACTTGATGGAAGAAACATAAAGCCTGTAATATGAAATTTAGTATTAGAAAAGAACAAAAAAAAAAGTGAAATTATTTCAATGAGACTATTTGTAGTTTGTTGTAATATTTAGGTTTGCAATTCATCACCCAAGAATGACAAACATAGGAGATTACCAGCACAATATTTTTTATGCATTACATTTTATTTCCTTGAGGAAACATGAGAAATAGAAAAAAGTTGAAGTCCTTTCAATTATTGGTCTTTGTCTTTCCATTTGGTGAGTATATGGTGTAAGAAGTAGGGTTAAGTGGGAAAAATCAGAATTTTTTTGGTTATTTGTTGAAGCTAATTGAGAAGGGTAACAGTTGATTTAATGATGGAACCTTAGGGGGTTGTGAGCTTCTTTGAGAAATTTGATGTGTTTCTTGCCTTTTGTTGTTGACCTTCTCATTGTTGGATTCATGAAAGGCTTGTATAATTGACATTATGCTTATCTCATATTTAGATTTTTTGTTTTTCTGATGCAGGTGTTATTAACTATGTTTGGATTTGTGCAGGATCTATCATTATGAAAAAAAAGCATGGTTTTTATAGAGAAGAAGGGGAATAACCTATTAAAATTTATTACTATAAGACTTTGGAAGCAAATATCCAAATGTCAAGTGAAAAATATGGTGTGATGAAATATGCCTCCATCTTTTCGAATCCGAGCATAACCTATGAGCAGTACTTAAAATTAGCACCGGGGGACCTTTCTAATTCTTAAAAACAATACACACATGTTAAAGGTACAGACCACCTTCTTCAGTTCATTTTACAAAAAATCAAAATCCTAGAAATACTCTCTTTATTTTTTGTTGTTGCTGCATGCTTTGCGGAATATATTGACAAATATTTACTACTTACTGTAAAACTTTTTGGATAAAATGCATGAGTACATTTTACATGAGGCCGAACTTAGTAATTTCTAATTGTCCTATGTTCATTCACAACTCTGCTGATCAAGGTCAATATTTAACTTTGGCACTAGGGATTTATTTTCTTTCCTGAACAATGTAAGCACTATACACAACAAACAATCTTCAACCTGCATGCCATATTGAGACTATCTTCTTTGTACTCTTACATGATTTGATACACAAACTGTCAGTTAGTATGACTGAATTAATGTGTACAATAAAACATGATATTTTCTTCACATTTCATATCTATGTGCAATCTTACATTACTGTTCTTTGGTCCTCTATGTATCAATTTCATGTGTGTGGGTAATGAAATATTGTTTTGTTAACTATATATATACTTCTTAAGGTTTTTGACCAAGTATTAACTCTAATGATTGTATGTAATCTTATTGTTTTAAAATAGGGTATGCCTTTTGCGTATGCGAGGGGTTTCTTTGAATAATTTTGTTATTTAAAGACCATTATATTCCTTTCCAAAAAGGTAACAAAAATTATGATTCTTCTCTAGAATATTTTTGACATGTAACTTTGTTGAGTTATTATAGTTTGGGCGATGCTTCTTTGTTCCTTATCCCCGACTCATTCATATTGTACCTACGTTCATATGGTTGAATCTTGAATCATTTGATACTTCTTTCATGCGGAATAGAACGGAAACTATTTTCCTAAATACTAAGTGATGGTGTTGTCATTTCCGGTAATAAAGACGGATGTAGACAAAAACATCGGAACTTTCTCTCTTCGAGAAGCATGTGAACTCCAAGGCAAAAGTTTTAAAGTTTTGATGATCATGATAACATATGAGGCTTGATGGATGTGAAGTTAAAGTTTGAATACACAGAAAATAGAGATTATGCAAGCTAGAAATTATTGTTGAGATTTTATTATTCATCATAGAATAAAATGATTGATAATTGTGCTTGGAAATATTTGTTCCCAACCATGTATACTTTTACTTTGATATTTTTTTTCTTCGAAAAAGAACATTTCTTAGGAAAATTACTTTCCTACCTGTAAGATTGATATAAATTTTGTTATTTCTTTTAGGGATTCATTATGTGAAGTAATACATTTTTTTTTAAGTATATTTTTTTAAAATTGGCCGTTTAATCCTTCATGTTACAAATAATTACAACATATACCATTTATTTATGTTTCTTTTCCATATGTCCTAACTAAATATATATACAGAGTTTAATATAGTTCCGTGCATAGCACGAAACGTATACAATTAGGAATATAATTCAATTCACAACATAATAAAAAAAATCAACATCTTGGGAAATCTCGTGGGGGAGGCATCATTTTAGCATCTGCGGTCCTGCCGTTTCTAGTAATGAATACCATATCCATTCCCCAACTTAGGTGACGATCGAAATGGCAATGCATCAACCAAACTCCTGCATTTTTATAACAGATAAAATTTAAATAATGAATTTGACGTGTCAATTAAGTAACATGGTTAGATTGCCAATTGGCTCACTAAATATGAGAGTTTTGACAATTATATACGATGATAGGATGTTTAATTAATGTGTATTTAGCTATAAGGGGTGTAACTAGCACATATCATATGACCGTAAATAATACATGCATATGCACCGATTGAAACACACATCTTAAGAAAAATATGTAAATAACTTTGACTTTTGAATATAGTGGATTTTTAAAATTAACAACAAAATCTTTTGAGAATTAGACAAAATGCATTTTTCGTGCATGTTTAGGGGTGACCAAAAAGTCACATTTCTTGAAGATTCAAAATGCACCAACAGGTGATTGGTTTAGTAGAAGGGATTATTTGCTACAAAGTAGCGGACCCATGTTTGAATTCTTGTTGGGAGAGGTTTTCACTTAATGTGTCCGACGCGCCTCGAAAGAGATTAAACTTTTGGAAAACAAAAAAAAAATGCAAAATGCAAATTATCAAAACATTACCCGGATTATTCGCTCTGAATCTGATAGCCGTCCACCCATTTACAGGAACCGCAATCGTATTCATAAACGGAGGGTCCACAAGATTATAATTCAAAGGGTCCCTATCTTTATCAAAATTACCAAATCCCCACCCAACCACATAAAAACTATGTCCATGCAAATGCATCGGATGATCAATCCCTGCCACCGTATTCGTTCCCTGAAAAACAATCTCCACCGTAGAATTATACCTGAGAACTCTAACCTCAGTCCCGTTTCCCGCCCGCCACAGAGCCCGTGGGATAAAATTCGCAGTGTAATTAAATTTAAAAGGTGGTCTTCTAGGAAAATCATCTCCATAAACACCATTTATCCTATCATAATAAGCTTGAAGTATAGAAATGTTCGGCTGTGTAAAGCTAATATTGTTCACACTTGCTAATAAGCGATCGCCAAAGGGTCCCGAACAATTACTATTAACACAAGGTTGTAAATTCACAGAAAGGGTAAAGAAAAATTTAGTAGATGTGTTCAATGGAACGTCTATGGGGTGTTTTTTATTAGCTAAACTTCTAAGTTTTCCTGTGAAATTTGTGGAAGCGAGCGTATCGTTGAAATCAGGGAGAGTTGGGAGCATTGGGGACGATGGTGGAGTGTAGTTTCCGGTGTATTGAAGAATTGCAGTTGTAGTTGTATTGTCGAAAATTCCAGCACTAGCGTAAACGTGAGAGGCCATGTAATAGTGACTTGGTGGTTGATTAGCTACTAATAAGAAATCAATTGTTTGACCAGGAGATATGGTAATGTAATCACTGCTGAATTGCTTTGTGTATGCACCGTCCGATCCAACGACCGTGATGTTATGATTTGCGATTCTGAAGAACATAATGTTGTTCATTACTGCATTTACCATTCGGATTAAGTATCTCTTGCCGTAGTCCACTGATAACTTGAAAGTATCTGTAACAATAATAAGATTGAATTTAGATTGAATTTCAGTCCCAAACGAGAAATACCCGATCGGGTCGGGATGGATCCCAAAAAACCCAACCCAAACGCCCAGCCCTAACTTCAACAATTTCAAAAGTTACCAATAGGTCTTAACATTTATTTCGTCAAACATATAAGCATTTTATGATTCTTCTCTCTTGTTCTTTATAAAATTTCATGTCTTTTTAAAAATATATTCTTTCTATAAGAAGTATGATAAGAAGTATGTATCAAACAAAACTGAACATTCAAATTTAAATACTACTTGTTTATGTTTTAAGGTATGACTATTTACAAAAGATGTAATTTTTTTTAATTATATTCTATGTGGTTATGTACATTAACTTTGTTCTAAATAAAAAATAAAATTAAAAAATTTGCTTTTCTGAATTCTGAGGCGCCAACATGCAGATAGAATTTAGTGGAAGTGGGATTGTGATTTTTAGAATTAGTGGAAGTAGGATTGCTAGCTATGGACGTTGAAGTAAAACCATCTCCAACGAACACCAATGTATAATTTTTTAAAATATGTATGTCTGACTTATTTGCTAAATAAACCTTGGACTCAATTGCAAAATAGCCTTCTTCTTCATCCCCTCAAAAAAAAAAAAAAAAAAAAAAAGAATAAAATTAAAAAAAGAAAAAAAAATAAGGTAGGTGGCACGCCACCTGCCAATAGACCGCGGTGGGTGGCTTGGTTCAGCCACCTACCCCTCCACGACCGCCCAACCCCTTCCCCCCTCGTCGCTGGAGACCAACGAATTTCACCCATCACCCCACCCACTCCCCCACCCCTTGGAGCGGTGGAGATGCCCTAAGCCCATAAATTCTTTATTTTCAACTATTCGATATTTTTAAAACTCTAAATATTAGAGAAAATACAACAAACAAAATAAATTGGCATATTTCTAAACTTTGAAAGAACCTATAATTACATAAATCCAAATATAATTAAAAACAAATCACAATATTTTTAAATATATTAACCAACTTATATAACTCCACATTTTTCACCGAATTCAAATCAAATTTTATTTTTAGCATGCATTACATGAAAGCTCTTCTTGCAAAATGTATTGAGGGTGTTTTACTTGTGATATAGCAAGTCTTTTTTTCTTTTTTCAAGGGTTAATCCCTTTCAAGGCGCGTCAGACACGTTTGAACCTTTCCCAACAAATATTCAATTTGAGTTCGCTACTTTATAGTGACTAGTCTCTTCACTAAACCAATCACATGTTGTATTTGTCATGATATTGCAAAATATAAAAGTCATACCGAACAATATCTTCAATAAAATTGGAAAGTCAACTCTCTAAGTTGATCTTAAAGTTGGATTTTATATATATTAATATACTATATAGGTAGCGATGGAGTATATGAGAAAAAAAGATCTTTCTTTGACTACGTTTAAACTTACAAGTTGAAGAAATTATAGATTATCGTGTGTTTATTTACTTGATAAACATTATAACTTTAATATTGCCCACGCAAGAGGATGATAATAATTGTAGAAAAAATGCCTTTCAAATATTACTCCTATATATTCCTTGTATAATGTAAATAATTTGAGTCTCTTTAACTACTGGCTTTGGAAGTTTTCAAGCAAGACACATTAGCAGAGACGGAAATAAAGCTGCTCACGAAATTACACGACTCTTTCACGAAAACTTATGCATTTAATCTTTTACCAATCTCTATATTTTGAATATACTAAACTTAATTAGGGATTCAAGTTGAATGCCAAATCTAGAATTTTCTCTAAAAGAAAAAGTTAAATAGATAAAATTTGGACTAGAAGGTCTCTCACATTAAAATAATACATAAGTCGTTTTCTAGTTATAGTATAGTGCCATAATTGATTGTGGCAGTGACTTTCATAGAAAATCTTTTCCATGACTAATGAATTTTTTTATGTGAAATGGATGAAGACAATTTCCATCTTTGCCCAATTTACTCAATAATATGCATATAAGATATTTCCTTCTATTGGAGATTTTTTTTGACTTGTATTTCATGTCCAACATAATTTCAAGACATCTTGGACTTACAGAAGAAATTTCCGCAATCGGAATAGTTGGTGAGAAAATATTTATTGTGATTTAGAGGTGTTTAAGGTCTTATATCAAAATCACTTTTATTTTAGTAGTATTTGCTGTCAAAATCATAATGTTTTTTTTTTTTTGTTCAAAAATAAAAATTCAATATTTTATAAAAGCTACAAAAAATAGTGTAGCTTTTTTGCGGCTTGGGGCCTTGGGCCATTGATCAACCACAATTCTAATTAGTTCAACAGTTATAAAAATTCTCAACAAAAAACAAAAATGACAATGCTCATTTAAAGAATTGGCGACATGATTTTTTTTAGTGAGATTATCATAAATGACTTGATTATTATTTCATAATATATTTAACTAACAAATTATAATAAATAGATAAATATATAACAACGATAAGGCTAATGTGAAACTAGACAATTATCCTTATTTTTGGTAGATTTGTAACCAATACCTTTAAATTTTGGAGTCTCGGTTTCATTACTAAGACAATACGCTCTCTCTATAAATATTAAACTAAATTTTATACGATATATTGAATTGATACCCAAATCATTCAGAAAATTAAAACTTTTATCAAAATGAAGAGGAGAAATCAAACCTTGTCTTGAACATTGATATAGATCTCCAGGTTGTCCAATTATACTTTTAGGATTATTTTTTTTTACCTTTTTACATATAATTAAATATCACAACATAATTTAAATAAGGGTATATTAGTCTTCACAAAAAAGGGAGGAAATTGCCTTGGCCAACTCGTATTTTTATATGTATATATATATATAGAATCTAGATATAGATAATAAAATAAATAAATAATAATAAAATATGTAATATATATAGATGAAGAGGAGAAATCAAACCTTGTCTTGAACATTGATATAGATCTCCAGGTTGTCCATTAATGAGAAAAGCATCGGAATTATTTGGATCCCCTCCATTTTGTAAAAATTCATTAAGAACCGCTTGTATATCACTTTTCCACCACTCCCCTACATTAAAATCATGGATCAAAATTTCGTTGTTTATAGTATGTGTGTTTCGGTCAATTAAATAATAAAAAAAAAAATCGGTTTTTTTTTAAAACACTAGGAAAAAGTTGTGAAAAAAAAAAATACTAAATTAAGAAAAATAAGAAAGTCTCACGGCAAATAAAGACTTTCAGAATTACATCTTATTTTCGTTTCTACTGATTTAAAAATATAAATTTTCGATGTTTTCGAAAGAAAACAAATCTTGATCCATAGTTAAAATAATTAATGTTAAGCTTTAGTTAACATCATTTTATTATACTTCAACTAAAATTTGTTTAATCAATTCCATCTTACTAGAAACAAACAAACAAAAAAGAAACATGACAACAACGTTATATATATATTTTCATTGTCAATTAGAAAATGAATTGAAAAAGAAGAATCAATTAAAAGAATAACCGATACACATACCTAATATGATTGGAATTTCTGCATGAGGTATTGGAAAAGGATAGTCATTTTTCTTCCTAGGATAAACAATAAGTGCACCGTGCACGGTGGCTCGTGACCAATCGCTATGAGCGTGCCACCACACAGTCCCGATCTCATCCGACAACACGATCCTCTGATTGAACATCGAACCGGGTCGAATCGGGCATTGAGTAATATATTCAGGACCATCTGACCATGGATATCTAATTTGCTTCACTCCATGCCTGTAAGTTTTCTTCAAATATTTATTTAAAAACTATATTTATTTAAAATATATTTTTAATTAATAGAACAAAATAAAAAAAGAAAATAATAATCATACCAATGAATAGTTATGTTTTCTCTAGCTCTGTTAATTACATCAATCACAATTGTATCTCCTTCAGTAACATAAATTGTTGGGCCTGGAAATTGCCCATTTACTGTTAATATGCTTTTGTTGCTGCACAACCTATTGTACGGTGTATCTTCCACCTACATTTCCAAAAATGCTCTATGTTTAGAAATTATAGTATTTTATAAGATGTAACATTTTTTCATATCAGATAAGTAATTGAACGTCACGGGGATTAATTATAGAGAATATCCGTCTGAGTTACTCACAGGACAAGTGCAATAAACTTGTTGTGATATCAGATAAATAGACCGAAAATTATATGTGCAATTTTGGTTATGTAATTGAATGGATTTGATTGTGTAGCATATATATGAATTTAAAAAAAATTACAAATTGCATGAAATTAAACTTACCACAAAATTATGGTGATGGGTCATAGCATGGCTAGGAAGAGTTGTACCAAGGAGGAGAAAACCCAATAGATGAAAAATTGCTAAGTTCACAAACCACCACATCTTTTTACAAGAAACTCTAATTTCTTTTCCTCAAAGATTATATTAATGGTGAGTGAATCTATGTCTTAAGGAATAAATGTTTCTTGCTTATGTATTATTATTATTATATTTATAGACAGAGATCTGTAAATGGTCCAAACATGCACTCTGGAAGGCTGATTTGGTCTTGGTCTTAATTAAACACGAGTATGATCATTTAATGTTTAAACACGTACGTCTCTCTTCCTATATATTGATCTAGAAAAGAAAAAGGTAAAAAAAACACGTCTCTTACCAGCATGTATATATATAATCCAATTTCATTCATACGTGATTGATCTAGTAAAACATACTATTCCCCACAATATGGTGAACCGAAATTAGAACTGATGTTCTCACTTAGTGTCTGACATGCCTCAAAAGTGATTAAGTCAGCTCTAAAACCTAAAAACACGTCATTTATCTTTTGATTTGAGACATTTAGTCTTAATTAGTCTTGATAGTTGATTTATATTTATACTTCGATAGTAATTGAACATATTCAAATAGATTTCTTATTTGGTAATTGATATACTAATATAATTATTAATGCAGTGATGTGCTACATGTTTCCGACCCTTAAAAATGTTCATATAACTATCATTTTATTCTTATATTGATGCGCATATTTATGATGATGTTTCGCATATTAATTGGAAGTTTACTAATTTTTATGGTGAACCAAAAGATTATGATAAATTAAAATTGTGGATTTTACCCGTCGCATTGCTTCTGTTACTTGGCTAACTTGGTCATGTGCAGGGAATTTTAATGCCATGTTGTTTAATTTTGAAAAGAGTGGTAGAGCGTGTGGGACAGAAGATTGGCGGGCTCTTTTTCGGGACTATTTGGTCACCCATTTGGATGCTTTGTACTCAGTTCACCTACCAATCCTAGTTGAGTTGAAAAGGAAAACTCAATATCGGAAAAACCCGAGAAAATGAGGTTTAAGTTTGAGGCGACGTGGCTTAAAACAAAGGATTGTGCAAAGATTGTAGAAAGAGTTGGTGTTCGAATGCGAGTGAGGAGATTGCCTCTGGTCAATGGGATAATTTGGAGCAGTACAAAGTAGGTCTTGAGCTGGAGTAAACATTCCTTCGGGAGAGGGGGGTTGGGGGTTCAAAATTGAAGGAAAATATTTTCAAGCTGAAAAAGGTGCAACGTATAGAGGAAATAAATACCGAGATTCTTACTTTACCTTCCGAATTGGATGATTTGCTTGATAAAGAAGAGATGATGTGGAAACAACGAGCCAAGGCTCATTGGATGCACGAAGGGGATAAAAACACCAAAATTTTCCACGCCAAAGCGTCTTATCGGAGAAAGATTAACACTATTAGGAGGTTGAGAGACTTGGATAGGCGTTGGTGTGTGGAAGATGCCGATTTGGAGGGAATTGTTTTGGTTTATTTTCGGAATTTATTTACATCATCTTCCACTACTGAAGAGCTTTTAGCCGTCCTTGATGCTGTTGAACCATCAGTTAGACCGAAATGAATTTGGCCCTCTTAGTAGACTATACTGAGGCGGAAATTATATCAACGTTGAAGAGTATGCATTCTCTAAAATCTCTAGGCCCAGACGGATTTCTAGTCGTTTTCTATCAGAGATTCTGGAATATGGTGGGTAAAGATGTTACTCGGTGGATTTTAAGGCTTCTTAATGAAGGAGAGTTTCCGGTGGGGTGTAATTTCACTTATATTGTTCTCATTCCGAAATGCTCTGATCCCAAATTAATGTGTCGATTTCGTTCGATTAGTCTAAGTAATGTGATTTATAAGATTGCCTCAAAGAGTATTGTTAATAGACTAAAGCCTTTTATGGACATAATTATCTCGGATGCGCAATTAGCTTTTGTTCCTGCAAGACTGATTTTGGACAATATTCTTATCGCCTATGAAGTTATGCACTATATGAAACGAAGTCCGGTTGAACACATGGCGGTTACACTCGATATGAGTAAGGCGTAAGATCGTATTGAGTGGGTGTTTCTTCGAAAAGTAATGCTTCGGCTGGGGCTTGATTTCCGAGTGGTAGAGCTTATAATGAAGTGTGTATCGACTATTTTTCAAATCACAGGGAGATAAATTGAACATTATGCAAATTACATGAGATAAATTGCCATTAACTCGAATTTTAGGGGCCAAACTCCAAAACTAAAAACTAAAATAAAAGTGATTCTTCTCTTGGTAATCAAGAGCCTTCAAAGTCTTTGTTGATGTACAAACGTGATTATGGTAGCTCCACCAATATAATACTTTGACATTATATTTATTTTAAAATTTGTGTCCTTCTCAAAAATGAAGTGATTGAATAAACAAAGAAGAAACTGGAAGATATATTAATTGCAGCTGTTCTTGCCCAACAGCTCATGAAATGCATGAGAATTTTTTTATATAAATCCTGGAATACTACAATAGTTAAATAATTATGGCTCAAGAGTTGGGCAATACACGCTATTATATAAATATAGATAGTAAATCAAAAAATACAATTAAGCATAAATAATTGGGCAATAAACGCTACTATTATATAAATATAGATAGTCAAAAAATTTCTTCAAACGCAACAGGTATCTTGTGGCTTTTAATAAATCTACAAGGAAACGCTAAACAACGCTATCATTACTAGCTAGTAAACATATAAAACAAATGTACATGTACAATTGACTACATTTAATAACAGATAATATTTCAGGGTCTGCTTGTTTGACATTTGGGAGAGTAGCCTGGGAAAGTGGTGGAGGTTTGTGAAATAATCTCGATTTGGGTAATATTGTTTGTTTGAGTTTTGGGAGAATGGTTTGGGAAATAGATGTATGTGTTTTTGGAAGGGTAGGTTGTAGGTGTAAGATGTGTGAGACTTTATGTCAAATCATGTTTGTTATGTTAGATAAGTTGTGTAAAAAATAGGTTAATTTATCTCAAATTAAAGTAGAGTTGATGTAGAATTATTTTAAGGGATTTTTGCACGTCACCCCCCAGAAAAGTTCCATTTTCGCACTTTCCCCCCTATAATTGAAAAAACATGACAGTGACCCCTATAAGTTGATAAATGAGTGCACTTTGCCCCCTAGTCATGTTTAAGTAATTTTCAAAGGGTAAAACCGTCACTCAGGGGGTTTTCTGCAATAACAAACAACGTTAAAGGGATTAAGTGCACAAAATTTTAAAATATCCAAATGTGACTTGCAATTTAAAAAAATAAAAAAATATTTAGTTATATTTTTATACAAAAATTCAAATTTAAAAAAATGAAATTTTCATTAATCCTAATTATATTTATTTTTATTTATTTTTGTTACAAATAAATCATCTCTATTCTAAAAATGTTTTAATCAAATCAAAAAAGTTTGAAAGTAAAACAATTAAAATAAAAGATATGTTATAAGACTAAAATTAGATTACGATGTGATTTATCAAGGTAAAGAATTCTATGAAAATTTGCTTTGAAATGTTAATATTTTAATAACTTAAATTAATAATATTTTGTGCACTTAGCCCCCCAAAAGATAAAAATTATTGCACTAAACCCCAAATTTACATTTCTGCCCTTTGAAATCCAACAAATTATTGACCAGGGGGGCAAAGTGCACTCACTTATCAACTTCTAGGGGGTACTGTCATGTTTTTTCAATCATAGGGGGGAAAGTGCGAAAATGAAACTTTTTTGGGGGGTGACGTGCAAAAATCCCTTATTTTAAAGATGAGAAAATTGTTGTTTGTTTGGTTTTTGAAAGAGTAGTTTGTGAAAATTGAAAGGGAATAAATTTATTTCAGAAAGTAGAAAATGTGTTTGTTTTGCTTTTCCCAAACACGAAATAATTTTCGGAAAGGCCATCGTGAAAATGTGGTATTTTTTAAAGTGGTTTTAGACAACTTGTTTGTTCGGATTTTTTGAAATGAAATAAATGGTAGAGGTGGTTTTAGAATTCATTATGTTTTTTTAGAGATTATGACAATAAGAGAAATATTGAATAGATATATAATTTAATGTCAAAATCATGTTTTTTTTTCCCCTCAAGGGTTCAATCTCTTTCGAAGCGCATCAGGCACATAAAGTGGGAATCTCTTTCGAAGCGCATCAGGAATCTCTTTCGCAGCGCATCTGGCACATAAAGTGGGAATCTCTTCCAACAAGGATTCAAACATGAGTCCACTACTTTGTAGTGACTAGTCCATTCCACTAGACCAATCACTTGTTGGTTCAAATCATGTTTATTATGTAAATGATATGAGAGATATGTTCATTTATGTCAAATCAAAGTAGACTTTATTTATAATTTTTTTAAGATGAGATTATTTTGAAAAGTGAGAGGAAAAGAATTAATTTCTCAAAATAAAATAAAAGATTGTTTTTTGACATATAAAAATCACCAAATATCATATGAAAAGCGAAACAAACATTCCCTTTTTGTTTGAGCTTTGAAGGTTTTATCATGTGAGATTTGTCAATATATAATTACCATAATTTTTTATTCTTAAAATAATCATCGCACGTTAGCAAATGATGCGATATTACCACTAATTAATTAACTCATAACTACTTAAAGACCTCAAGATCTTACATTTTGTTAATATAATTATGATTTAACATATTAAGAAACACAAGTCGGAGAAACTATATCATAAAGAGCATTGACCATTTGTAACTAGGATTAATTAGGAGTGTTCATTAGGTTAAATCGGATCGAACCACCAATTATTCATACAAAAATAGATTGGTTGGTTCGTGTCCGCATCAATTAATTTTGTTTCAATCTAGGTATCCAAAAATAAATAATTAAATAGACAGAGAAGCGATAGAGAAATCGAAGAAAAAGCAAATTGTAAAAAAAAAAAGATTATAAACTATGTGTAAATGATAAAAAAAAAAATTGTTCGGATCAGTTTGATGAATCTTTAAGGCCATCTTCAGTCGTTGGGACAGAAATTCCCCCTTCCCACTCCCCCCACTATTAAAGATCAGTATTCTAGAAAAATCTCAAAACTCCCCCTCATTGTTGAAGATGACCGAAGGGAAAGCTTTTACCAATTCTTTCCCATTCCCTCTCCACTCTCCTCCCACACCATTGAAGACCACCATTATTTCCCGTCCCACTATTGAAGATGGTTAACCCTTGTCTTTGTGGAATATATTCTCGAAAAAGGAAAAATAACTATTAGTATTTTATTATATATATGGTGTGGACCGTGGACGGTACGCTAACTATAATATTGTAAGGATGGTTAAGTGTGGACAATATTGTAACTAATAATTATAAACAGCTCTCAATTAAGAAAATTATGTAGAATGAAAAATGAAAACCTTAAGATAACATTCATTTACTACCTTTGAATGATATATAGTATAATAGTGAGAGAAGTTCCAATTCATCAAACAAGCAAACCATTGTATTTAGTCTAGATTTTAAATAACAGAAGTTTAAAGTGTGATCAAAGAAACAACACTATATCAATAGATTCTTGCCAAATCCATGCGACAGTAGTCATTGTGAGTATTTAAGATTATTGTTTGAAATACTAGGTGCTTATCTTTAAAACCAACAATCTGAAATACTATACAATCCTTGCTACTATATATTCAAAATATAATTATGAGGTTGAACCTGCAACTAGAAAATATAGCAATTGTGTTGATTCCAAATATATTTGCCACAAGAATTCTTAACTGCAAAATACCAACAGAGTACACAATCTTCAGGCTATAAATATTATCCAATAAGGTGGAAATGGTAATCAAAACAGAGCTCCAATCTAAATAGTAACAACTGAATTTCCAGACAATTAATGTTCTTATAAGAACAAATAAAGAACTTACCAAGAATTTGTGTCTAAAAACCACTCGGTGTACCACTTAGACCAGCTCCATGGGTGCTAGCTACGTCGGAGACCTACATTTGAATTTTAATATAATTTAGGAAATCAACTATGCATAATAAATTGATCAATTTTGAGGTTTACTTACCGATGTAATGCCAAAAGGTCTAAATATACCAGAAAGTGGACAAATAGGTGCTTTAAATGAAGCATTAGGAAAGTTGCCAAGACCAAAATAAGACACCACATCCTCAAGTAACAACTGCACAATTACTTTTACATCAAAGTAATATGCTTACAATGAGTTTGTCGGTGTGCTCATTGACAAAAGCTTTTCCATTTCGTCCAAGATATACAACAAATACATCAATTCGAGACAACAATTTCCATTCAGCCAAAAGTTGTGCATAGTAATAGTAAAGAAGAATTAAAATAACCAAATTTTTATGTATATAAGTTGTATTCACCTAGATTACAAGTTCAATGATCTATAAAAATCTTGAAACCATGCAACAACAAGAACATGCAAAATCTATTGCTGATAACAATTAAGAGAATAAAACTAAAACTTATATATAAGCAGGGACCTATAAACCTAAAAAAATCTGAAAAAAAGAAAGACTATGACATTGGATATAAAACAATAATTGTCCAATTTATCAAATCTAAAATATTTCATAGTAGTAGAACAACCGAAACTTAGACACATGCATTTACGAAATCAAACTGACAATTTCAGCTGAAACTAGCATTACTGTTACTAAATTCACGAAATCAAAGAGTATTCAGTGTACAAGCAGAGAAATAAAACAAAAGAGAAGTTGCGGACTGAAAAATTCGCCGGATGGGTGGAGAGAATTTGCGGAAGGCAATTGACGAAGGAGGAGAGGAGACGGCAGAGGAAAGAAGACGGCGGAGGAAAGCAGACGAACAGGACAGCGGATGAGAAGAGTTTTCTGCATGCGAGGAGACGTCGAGTGTTGCAGTGGTGGATCCAGAATCAAGAAGTTGGTGGGGTGGGGAGGGGGGTTTCAATATAGGTGAAGTTAATTAAAAATGATATTCAAACTATTTTATTTGTTTAAGCCTAAAAAATTAACATAAATTAAAAAATATATTGTTAATAAGAACTATGCTGGATTTCGGATCATAAAATTTTACAGAAGATTATCAAAGTTTCACAAGATGTTTCAAGTCATAAAATTAGTCTAATATAAAATCAATTTTTTATTTTCTTGACAATTTTATTCTCAATGTACGTTGTGATTTTTTTAAGGTACTAATCTTCTATCTTATCACTAAGCCTAATTTCTAGATTTTGTGGAACTAAACAAATTTAAATGTCTTATTATTGTGATTTTTATTTTTTTTACTTGTCTTCAATTAAGCTCTAATACTAGTAAATTAAATTGTCAAAAACTAAAAAATAAAAGTGAGAAGATAAAAAAAACACATTACATCGTAATTTATAAAAGAACTGCGAATTGATAGTTTTGGATACTGTTTAAATACACCTAGACAAAAGAGAATTGACCATATTATTAAGTAATTATATATACAGTCATATTATACAATAAATTACATAATGCATATATATACTAATTAAAAAAAAATCTTGGGGGGGCGCAGGCCCCCCCAACTCAAAGCATAGATCCGTCCCTGGAGTGTTGTGAGAAAAAGAAAAAGGGAAAGGGGAAAAGAAAAAGGGCAAGGGGAGGAAAAAAAAAAGAAAAAAAAAGGAAAAATCAAATAAAAAGTAAATAAGTGAAGCCGTAGCTTTTGCTTAGTTTTAGACAAAAGTGAGTGAGCTGTTTCTAAAGGCTCTAACAATTGTAATCGACTCAATTTAGCCGAGGTCAAAACTAGTTGGAGTCGGCTTGTCCACCCATCTCCAATAGGGGGTGGCCAATAGTCAAATTTCTTGTAGTGAGTTAAAGTGTGATTTAAGTAGTTTTTGAGGGTTTGACTTGTTGATGCATACATTTTTGGAAATTCTTATGTTTGGTTATGCTTCTTTAAGTTAAGTTGAATATTTCATTGTTTGTTGAGAGGGAAATTATACAAACGACTCTTGAAATATTGAATTAATTTGTTTGTACCCGAAAAATCACCCTCGGGTTGTCGAGGAATAATGGCTCGATAATGGATTGATGAACATGTTGGGCCGACAAAAGGCCTTGATAATAAACAGGCCCACTAAAATCAACTTGATTAAAGGCCTAATTAAGTAATTAATTAATGGCCTAATTAATTAATGAGGCCCAAAATTGGCCCAAACACAATATGTTTAATTAATTAAATTAATAGAGATATTAATTTAATTAAGGCCAAATCAGTTTAATAAAGTGGCCACGTAACCAATTAATTTTGGAGGGAAATAAGCTGATATTAACTAACTCCCTAAAATATCTCAAAGGAGGTTACACTTGTGCTGGAAATAACCACCCATAGCATGTCAAGGCAGTTAACAAAGTAGTGGAGGTTATGCCTAAAAAGGGGGAAGTGGAAGAAGTGGACATTCATCAGGATAACTGTCCGTCAGGAGAATAAACCTCCATCAGGAGAACAACTGTCAGGAGAACAACTGTCAGGAGAATAAACATGGCAAATAACTGCCAAAGTAGTGGAGGACATGCCTAAAAAAGGGGGAAGTGGAAGAAGTGGACATTCATCAGGAGAACTGTCCGTCAGGGGCTTATAAATATCAGGAGGATGGCACATACAAGACACACACACAATCAATCAATCAACTCTTCAGTCTTCACTGAATCCGGCATCATGCCCATCGGAAGTCCAGCATACGCTGCTTCTGTCAGTCAGTCAGCATTACCAATTCCCTGATATCAATCGTCAATCCTCCGCAGACAGCAGGACATGACAGCCTGAAGTCCAGCACCGCCGCTCAAGAGTAAGCCGCAAAGCTGCTTCCGCCGTCAGCGAAGCTGTTTCGAGCGAAACCATTAGATCTCAGGCAAAATAGTACGCTGCAAAGCAAGTTAGTCAGCAATACCAATTCCTTGATATCAATCGTCAATCCTCCGCAGACAGCAGGACATGGCAGCCTGAAGTCCAGCACCGCCGCTCAAGAGTAAGCCGCAAAGCTGCTTCCGCCGTCAGCGAAGCTGTTTCGAGCGAAACCAATCGATATCAAGCAAAATAGTACGCTGCTAACCATCATGTAAGTGCCCACGTATTTACATGGTAAACTCATCAAGTAGCCATCTGCTTGATGGGCTCGTTATCAGGTAGCCATCTGCCCGATAGCTATCTGTTGAGTAGCCATCTGCTCAATAGATGCCCTTTCCAGTGGCCACCCGCTGGTTAGGAGCCCGATTGGTAGCCATTTGCCAAGGTTGGGCGATCCATTGATGGCAGTCACCTGTTGTCAATGTTACCTTTATGTCAACAAAGGTGCATAATAAACATATCAGCTTATATGGCAGTCCTCCTGCCAACCAAGGAGCAATTCATCAGGAGCTAAAGGATTCATCAGCTCGTTTGGCACTCCGATGCCAACAGAGGGGTTTAATTATAACTTTACATACTCTTTTATTCTTGTAAATCGAGGAAACATGCTTAGGCTAGACTTCAATGTATTTTCATTCATCAACTATGTTTATTTAATATATTGGAATACTTGGCCTTAATCTCCTGATTTCACTCACGAGTATGTTTTCATCAAGTGATTTTAATATGTCTTTGCTTTATATTGATAGTCTGTTAGTTCATGTTTTAAATTAAGTTGACATGTTTTAGATTGCTTGATAATCAGCTCGATGGTTAATAATTCTACAAATCCCTTGATATATCGAGCGAGCCATTGATTTGGCTACAAAGTTTTGGCATTTCAAAAGGTTATCATAAATTGTTAAGTCCTGCGGCCAGGCAGGCATGGAAAAGAATCAGGGGTAGTGTTTGCCTATTCCGCCGCAATCGATTGATTAGAAGTCAGCCTTATCAGGACATTTAATTATATTCTACATCGATATCAATATGTCCAATTTTTAAACCGTTATGTTTGCACGCACAAACATTGGCACGCCCGCACTTATTTTACACCATATCGAGCCATTTGCACATCGAGGCGATCGGTGTCAAATTTATAGCAAACATAATTACAATTTTGTACTCTCTTACAACGTTAATTTCTAACAGCTCATGTTTACGTTAAAAATGATTAAATCATTTTACCACCTCTAAGGTTTGTGATTTCTTATATGGTACACATGAGTATTTCTCGAATTCAAATTATTTTTCTAATAACGTTAGCATGGACCATCATAAATCAACGTGGTAAGGGAGTAACTATTATGAATCCAATACCTTAAAGAGAGTTGGTGTAATTTTCCAAACATTAATGATTGTTCGTATATGTAATTACCTTAAATCTCAGAAATAGTTTGAATAATTCTCTCCCAAAATAAAAAGCGATTTTTAAATTTTACTACATGTCAACATTGGATAAATAAATTTTACTACATGTCACTCAGGCCAATAATTAATAGTCAGATTAAGATCAAATTATTGGGTTAATCCAACTGATTTAAATTAATCTCTACTGCCAAGGTCCAAACCAATTAGCCCAATCAAAGGTTGATTCTGTCGGTCATGGGCTCGTCTAAATTGGAAAAATCAGACCCACCTAATTAAATGACCCAAAACAAAAATCAATAGGCCGAAATGCTCGGGCCAGTATAAGATGATTTTCAAGCATTTGAGTCCAACAACCCGCTTGGTGGACTCTGCCAAGCATGACTTGATTGGTTTTTGTGATCGAGAAAAAAGTTAGATTATATTTCATTGGGAATTTTGCCAATTAATTGTAATCGTTTGTCTTTTCATCAATGTATATATTGCAGTGTTTTCCCACAAATATAATTGTTTCTTGATTTTTATACATTTTGTCCATCATATCGGGTGGCTTTAAGTTAATTAATTGCAACATCGAGTGGATTTTAATTGGTGTAGACGATAATTTGTTTTACCAAACTCAGTCCGATAATCATTTATTTACTCAATAACTTTTCAAATAATCAACTTGAAATAACTTTTTTTTTATAACCAATCCAATACATTGAGAGGTCATCCAATGGCTAATTTTTAATCAATGAAAAGAAGCTATAATATTTTTTAAGTGTTGCAGCAAGACAAATATAGAAAACAGCTAAGGGTAGTGGTTGCCTACTCTGCATAGTTACAAGATATAAGTCAAGGCTTGAAATCCTTGTCGATTCTGTCTTTTACAATCCCTTTATATGTGCGCATAGAGTTGGCACGACTACGTCTCTCGATATATCGAGGCAAACCAAGAAATTTTAAGAACAAACACAAGTAATTTTCCCTAATAATCTTTATTGGCTTATAATAAATAATTCAATTCATAACACGATAAAAAAAATTCAACATCTTGGGAAATCTCGTGGGGGAGGCATCATTCTGGCATCTGCGGTCCTGCCGTTTCTAGTAATGAATACCATCTCCATTCCCCAACTTATGTGACGCTCTAAATGGCAATGCATCAACCAAACTCCTGCATGTTTATAACAAATAAAATTAAGATAATTAATTTGACGTGTCAATTAAGTAACATAGTTAGATTGTCCTGACTAAATATGAGGGTTTTGACAATTATGTATGATGATAGGATGTTTAATTAATGTATATTTAGCTATAAGGGGTGTAATTAGCACGTATCATATATAATACTTGCATATGCACCTATTGAAACACACATCTTAAGAAAATATGTAAATGACTTTTGAATATATTGGATTTTTTAAATTAACAACAGAAATCTATTGAGAATTAGACAAAATCATTTTTCGTGCATGTTTAGGGGTGACCAAAAAGTCACCTTTCTTGAAGATGCAAAATGCACCAACATGTGATTGGTCTAACTGAAGGGATTAGTCACTACAAAATAGCGGAACCATGTTCGAATTCCTGTTGGGAAATGTTCCCACTTAATGTGTCCGACACGTCTCGAAAGGAACTAAACCCTTAAAAAAAATGCAAATTATGAAAACATTACCTGGATTATCAGCTCTGAATCTGATAGCCGTCCACCCGTTTCTAGGAACCGCAATCGTATTCATAAACGGAGGGTCCACAAGATTATAACTCAAAGGGTCCCTATCTCTATCAAAATTACCAAATCCCCACCCAACCACATAAAAACTTTGTCCATGCAAATGCATCGGATGATCAATCCCCGCCACTGTATTCGTTCCCTGGAAAACAATCTCCACTGTAGAATTATACCTAAGAACTCTAACCTCCGTCCCGTTTCCCGCCCGCCACAGAGTCCGTGGGATAATATTCGCTGTGTAATTAAATCTAAAAGGTGGTCTTCTAGGAAAATTATCTCCATAAACACCGCTTATCCTATCATAATAAGCTTGAAGTATAGAAATTCTCGGTGAATTAAAGCTAATATTATTCACACTTGCTCTAAAGCGATCGCCAAATGGTCCCGAACAATTACTATTAACACAAGGTTGTAAATTAATAGAAAGGGTAAAGAATAATGTAGAAGATATGTTCAATGGAACGTCTATGGGGTGTTTTTTATTAGCTAAACTTCGGAGCCTTCCTGTGAAATTTGTCGATGCGAGTGTATTGTTGAAATCGGGGAGAGTTGGGAGCATTGGGGACGATGGTGGAGTGTAGTTTCCGGTGTATTGAAGAATTGCAGTTGTAGTTGTATTGTCGAAATTTCCAGCACTAGCGTAAACGTGCGAGGCCATGTAATAGTGACTTGGTGGTTGATTAGCTTCTAACAAGAAATCAATTGTTTGACCAGGAGATATGGTAATGTAATCACTGTGTAATTGCTTTGTGTATGCGCCGTCCGCTCCAACGACCGTGATATTATGATTTGCGATTCTAAAGAACATAATGTTGTTCATTACTGCATTTACCATTCGGATTAAATATCTCTTGCCAAAGTCTACAGTCAACCTGAAAGTATCTGTAACACATGATAAGATTGAATTAAATTTGATTGAAATGCACAAGAGTTTACGAAAATAATAAACGTTTATGCATCTATAGAATTATGGGTTCGTAGCAATCACATGCCCTCAACTTTGAACTATTGACATTCACCTCTGTTGCGTTTAGTAAAATCTACAAACATCAGAGGCGGTGAACCAATAGTTTAAATTCGGAGGGATCAACCCATTTTTTTATTTGATAGCTAAGGGGGGAGAATGTCCATTGTTCATATCTCAACAAGATGATAACTTGCTAAAAAACAAGGATATAATTAAAGTTAAAATTCTATTTTCTCCATAATGATAGAGTTTAGTTGTATGATCTTTACGCATGTGAGTAATATTGTTTATAGTATACGCTAAGGAGGCATACCGCGCATTTTTATTTTACTTTATTATCTACATATTTATTTTGATGTGTAGGTAAATATAATATCGCATAAAAGTATGTTGCCCAAGATCCATAGCATTAAACAATTACTTAGAGCGTCAAGTTTCGTGGGCCCCTAATCCCAGCCCTTCAACCCATATATTACCTAAAGTTATGGATTAACACACATGTATGAATGTCAATTGAGTCGGATCTATTCAAAGCTTGATGACTCGATCTCCTTAAATTTAATTTGAACCCGAATAATTGTAAATTGGACTGAGTTTAAGTCATTATATCAAATTCGATCAGTTATTAGTTGAGCTTAATAAGATTCGATCCGAATATATAATTATATAAATTCTAGTATTTTATTAACGACATTATAAATACTATTTTTAATTATTACTATTTAAGTTATAGTGTAATGATTACTATTTTGAAACAAGAAAAACTGTACAGACAACACACTACCCACATATATCAATATATTTTGTAAACTCACTGTCCGCACATATATTAATTATAACTAATGTATATGCAGGTCAAAGGGAAAATAATTAACAATTATAACTAATGTATATGCAGGTCAAAGGGAAAATAATTAACAGAAAGGAAAAACAAAATATTAAGGGCATGTTTGTTTGGTGTTTGGAAAAGTAGTTTGGGAGAGTAGTTGAGGTTTGTGAAATAATTTTGATTTGTGTAATGTTGTTTGTTTGGGTTTTGAGAGAGTAGTTTGAGAAAATTGAGAGACGAAAAAATTATTTCAAAAAGTAGAAAACATGTTTGTTTGGCGTTTCCCAAACACGAAAAAATTTTGGGAAACGCCCAACCTATATTCTTTCTATAAGAAGTACGTATCAAACAAAACTAAGATTTCAAATTTAAATAATACTTGTTTATGATTTAAGGTATGTCTATTTTCAAAAGTTGTAATTTTTTTAATTATATTCTAATCGATTTTGTACATTAACTTTGTTCTAAATAAAAATAATAAAAAATAAAATGCTTTTTCTGAATTCTGAGGCGCCAACATGCTAGGCAACACCCAACGACAATGATAAGAGTTCTAATTTTTCTTTTTTAATTGAAGCAGATAGAATTTAGTGGAAGTAGGATTGCTAGTTGTAGAGGGCCCATAAATCGTGTTGGTACGATAAAGCTTAGTCTACCAAATATCGAAAAGAATTCAAGGGCTTACATATTCTTTTCGATATTTGGTAGATTAGGCTTTATCCTACAAAAATAAAGCCTAGTCTAACTTTTCGATATTTTCAAAACTCTAGATATCAGAGAAAATACAACAAACAAAATAAATTGACATATTTTAAAAAAGAACTTATAAATACATAAATCCAAATATAATAAAAACAAATCATGATTATCGAATTTTATTTTTAGCATGCATTACATGAAGGCTCTTCTTGCAAAATGTATTGAGGGTGTTTTACTTATGATATATCAAAGACTTTTTTTCTTCTTAAGGATTTAATTTTATTGGAGGCACGGCGGACACATTAAAGGAGAATTATCTCTCCACAGTCATGATATTGTGAAATATAAAAGTCATACCAAACAGTATCTTCAATAAAATGGAAAATCAACTCTCTAAATTGATCTTAAAGTTGGATTCTATATATATTATAATACTATATAGGTAGCGATGGAGTATAAATATGAGAAAAAAATATTTCTTTTACTACGTTTCAACTTACAGTTGAAGAAATTATAGATTATCGTGTGATTATTTTACTTGATAAACATTATATTTTATATTGACCACGTAAGAGGATGATAATAATTGTAGAAAAATTGCCTTTCAAATTTAACTCCTATATAATCCTTGTAGCCCTCCGTCATTTTTCTTTTGTTTCTATTTTCATTTTGGGATGATTCAAAATAAATATTTCTTTCCTAATATGATATTATTTTTCTTAAAAGTACTCTTTCACATAAAGTAATGATTTGACACCACTATTCTCTACCAATACTTTTAAGGGCATAAATGTAAAATTTCATTTTTTCAACTCTCACCTAAAACTCTGTGTCAAAACTCAAGGGAGCAAAATAAAAGAAACGGAGAGAGTATATGTACTGTAAATAATTTGAGTCTCTTTATCTGCTTGCTATGGAAGTTTTCAAGCAAGACACATTTACAGAGACGGAAATAAAGCTACTCACGAAGTTGCACGACTCTCTTTAAGAAAACTTATGCATTTAGCGTTTTACCAATCTCTATTATTTGAATAGATCAAATTTGGACTAGAAGTTCTCTCACATTAAAAAGAATACATAAGTCGTTTTCTAGTTGTAGTATAGTGCCATTGTAGCACTATTATGAATTTATGATCTATCTTTTTCATTGTATGACTTATTATGGCAATGTGACTTTTATCGAGAATCTTTTCCATGACAAATGAAAATGATTGATGTGAAATGGGCGAAGACAATTTCCATCTTTATCCAATTTACTCAATAATATGCATATAAGATATTTCCTTCTATTGGAAATGTTTTTTTGACTTGTATTTCATGTCCAACATGGAAATTTCAAGACATCTTGTGCTTACAGAAGAAAATTCCGCAATCGGAATAGTTGGTGAGAAAACATTTATTGTGAGTTACAGGTGTATGAGGACTTAGATCAAAATCACTTTTATTTTAGTAGTACTCTTTTTTTTTGTTCAAAAATAAAAATTTAATATATTTTAAAAGCTACAAAAATTAGTGTAGCTATACTGGGGCTTGGGCCATTGATCAACCACAATTCTAATTAGTTCAATAGTTGTAAAAATTCTCAGAGAAAAACAAAGAAATTGTTTCACTAATTTATAAAATCATTTTATTAAGACTAATTTTGCAATTGTTAGAATAAAAACAAAAATGACAATGCTTTTTGAAAGTATTGGCGACAAGATTTTTTTAAGTGAAATAATCATAAATGACTTGATTATTATTTCATAATTGAACTAACAAATTATAATAAATAGATAACTAACAACAATATATAAGACCAGTATGAAACTAGAGTATCTCCACTTTAGGTATACTCGTATCCAAGACCTTTAAATCTTAGAGTTTCGGTAGCGACCTTTGAATCTTAGAGTCTCGGTTTTGCTACTAAGACAAGGCACACTCTCTATGAAATATTAAACGAAATGTATACGATATATTGAATTGATACCCAAATAATATTCAGAGAATTAAGACTTTTTATCAAAATGAAGAGGAGAAATCAAACCTTGTCTTGAACATGGATATAGATCTCCAGGTTGTCCATTAATAAGCAAAGCATCGGAATTATTTGGATCCCCTCCATTTTGTAAAAATTCATTGAGAACCGCTTGTACATCACTTCTCCACCACTCCCCTACATTAAAATCATGGAACAAAATTTGGTTAGCTAAATATTGAAATTTTCTCAATTTTTTTTCAGAACATTAGGAAAAATTGTAAAAAAAAAATATTAAATTTAGAAAAATTAAATAAGAGAGTCTCAAGGCAAATAAAGACTTTTAATTACACCTTATTTTCTTTTTTACTGATTTAAAAATATAAAGTTATCGATGAAAAGATGAAATGTTGATGCATGATTAAAATAATTAATGTTTAAGCTTTAGTTAACATCATTTTCTTATTCTTTAGGGGAAAATGCAAGATACCCCATGTGATATGTTAAACCTACAAGAAACTATCCTGTGGATTTTTATTCCGTCAAACTTTCTTGTGCTTTCAAAAACCCTGCAAAAAATACCTAATTTGTAAAAAAAATAGATCATTTTGAATTGACATATTTCAATAAACTATTTTTAAAATACTTCAAGTTGGTCCCTACAACTTCAAGTGAAATATTTTAAAAATGATTTCTTAAAATATGTCAATCCAAAACGATATATTTTTACAAATTGGGTATTTTTTGCAGAATTTTTTAAAGTACAAAGAAGTTTGACGCAATATAAATTTCACAGGATAATTTCTTATAGGTTTAGCATAACACAACGGGCCGGGGAGTATATCTTGCATTTACCGGTATTCTTTAATTATAATTTGTTTAATTTAGTCAATTCCATCTTGCTAGAAACAAACAAACAAAAAAGAAACATGACAATAACGTTATATATATCTTTTCATTGTTAATTAGAAAAAGAATAATAATTGAAAAAGAAGAATCAATTAAAAGAATAACCGATACGCATACCTAATATGATTGGAATTTGTCTATGAGGTATTGGAAAAGGATAGTCATTTTTCTTCCTAGGATAAACAATAAGTGCACCGTGCACGGTGGCGCGTGACCAATCGCTATGAGCGTGCCACCACAAAGTCCCGACCTCATCCGACAACACGATCCTCTGATTGAACATCGAACCGGGTCGAATCGGGCATTGAGTAATATATTCAGGACCATCTGACCATGGATATCTAATTTGCTTCACTCCATGCCTGTAAGTTTTCTTCAAATATTTATTTAAAAACTATAGTCCTGTAAAATATATTTTTAATTAATAGAACAAAATAAAATAAATAAAATAATAATCATACCAATGAATAGTTATGTTTTCTCTAGCTCTGTTAGTTACATCAATCACAATTGTATCTCCTTCAGTAACATAAATTGTTGGACCTGGAAATTGCCCATTTACCGTTAATATGCTTTTGTTGCTGCACAACCTACTGTACGGTGTATCTGCCACCTACATTTGAAAAAATGCTCAATGTTTAGAAATTATAATATTTGATAAAGGTAATTCTTTTGGCTTTATTTATGCCCATACAAAATATCTTTAAGATATATTTTGTCCGTCTCTTTTCTTTTGCTCCCTTAACTTTTGGGTGAAAATTGAAATTTTGAAATTTTTATTCAACTTTATATTTACGTCCTTTAAAGTATTGATAGAGAAAAGTCAAATCATTACTTTATGTTACTTTTGAGAAAAATAATTTCGATCCTACTAAAAAATGAAACAGTGTTTTGGGACATCTCCAAAAAAAAATAGGACCAAAAGAAAATGGACGGAGGTAATTGAACGTGACGGGGTTCAATAGTGAACAATTAATAACTGTATGTGTAATTTTGGCTTTGTAATTGAGTGGATTCAATTGTGTAGCTGTAGCATATGAATTTTTAAAAAAATTGCATGAAATTAAACTTACCACAAAATAATGGTGATGGGTCGTAGCTTGGGTAGGAAGAGTTATACCAAGGAGGAGAAATCCTAATAGATGCAAAATTGCTAAGTTCACAAACCACCACATCTTTTTACAAGAAACTCTAGTTTCTTTTCCTCAAAGATTATATTGGTGAGTGAATATACGTCTTAACGAATAAATGTTTCTTGCTTATGAATTGTTATTATATATAGAGAAAGATATCTGTAGATGGTCCAAACACTATGGAAGGCTGATTTGGTACTGGTCGTTAATTAAACACGAGTTTGATTATTTAAACACGTCTCTATTGATCCAGAAAAAGAAAAAGAAAAGAAAAAACACACGTCTCTTCCAGCATATATATAATTCAAATCCACCAAATTGATTCAGTGAAAGGTATTACTATTCCCCACATTATGAAGAATTTAAATTAGAACTATTCTTCTCATTTAATGTGTCGTGTCATTAATTCAATTCTAAAACCTAAATACTATTGAGAAAAAAAAAAAAAATTCAACTCGCGGGGTAAAAATCGAGATATTCTTGATCTTTATTTGGAAATTGCATATTTGGTGTCTGGTAGCTTTTGAGCCACGTGTACAAAACAGTCATTTATCTTTTGATTTGAAACATTTAGGCATAATCAGTTTAGATCTTAACATTTATATTTGATAGGCCCGACATGTTAGACCAGTTATATTTCATTTCATTTCATATACAGTAATTAATCCATCTAATTGTGGCCGACAAATCCGAAGCCTAGCTAGTTAGCTGGAAAAACTGGGGTTTCAAGATTAAGTGATTTTGAGTTCGAGTTCAATTAACGTGCGTATTTATCTAATTTAATAATAATTAGTCTTGATAATTTATTTACCTTTCTACTTCGATAATAATTGAACATATTCAAATAGATTTCTTATTTCATAATTGATATACTAATATAATTATTAATGCAGTGAGTGTCAGGATAATATATGTGATTGGTTTAATAAAATAGACTAATCAATAAAAAGTAGCAAACTCAGGTTCGAATCCTTGTTGTAAGAGATTCCCATTTAATATGTTAAATGCTCCTTAAAAGAGATTAAACTCTTGGAAAGCTAAAAAAAAACAATATCATTTGATTGAAAACTAGATGACAAAATTATTATTATTAGAATAGTAGTTATAATTATTAGTTTAGTGAAAATGTTAATAATTATTGTTTTCGTAGGAGTACTTTATCGTTTCATCTACACATAATTTTTATATGTAAGTTTCCTACTAAAATTAAATGACAATAGAGCAAAGTGATAATCAGAAAACTAAACCTGCCTAGTTCTTAATGTAAATCAATTAAACTTATTTTAAACCTGAAAAAAATCAAAACCATAACCATTCATCGATGTAGTAGC
Source organism: Penstemon davidsonii (assembly GCA_034814905.1). Classification (NCBI taxonomy): domain Eukaryota; kingdom Viridiplantae; phylum Streptophyta; class Magnoliopsida; order Lamiales; family Plantaginaceae; genus Penstemon; species Penstemon davidsonii. Next base: position 9,447,120 of record JAYDYQ010001087.1, on the reverse strand, counting down.
TGCCATCTTCCCTCTACTTTTTCGTCCAATTTTTTTCTTCTCTTCCATTATTGGGTTTTCTTCTTCTTTTTCCCAATTTATATATTTTTTTTTTCATATTTTCGTTTATTCCTTTGTTCTAATTTTTTATCATTTATATTTTTCCATCATATTCCATCTTTTACAATTTTATAACAATAGTTTTGATGAAATAAGTAAAATATTACATTTTTAATTCATGGTGGTGGAATCTACAAGTGATTTGAAATAAAATGAAAGAAAAAAATTTTTGTTAAATATGTTAAGCGGATCCGGATAATTTATCCGGATCCAGAATATCCACCGGATTCGGATCCAGTTGCTACTTTTCAAGACCCGCTCGGATCCGAATCCGGATCCGGATAGAAGAAATTAAAATCGGACTCGGATCCGGATCTGCCCTGATCCGATTCGAGTCCGGCCCATTGACAGCCCTAATATTACGATAGCAGGGGTTATTGAAGTGTCGTTCCTCATCGAGTCTTTAAGACATAACGTGGCTTCGAACTAATCCTTTGGATTGAACTGTTTATCTCCTCACTTGGCAACAATTTGCCATTCAAGTTGTTGCTTAAGTAGTGTCGATTATCCCAACCCTGTGGTCTTGATAGTTAAGAATTTGCGTCGAACAATCCACTTGGTGGACTCCGCCAAACATTACTTGATTGGTCTTTGTGATCTTGTAATCGAGAAAATAGTTAGAATATATTTCATTGGGAATTTTGCCAATGTATATATTGGAGTGTTTTTCCCACAAATATAATTGTTTCTTGATTTTTATAAATTTTGTCCATCATATCTAGTGACTTTAAGTTAATTAATTGCAACATCAAGTGGATTTTGATTGGTGTAGACGATAATTTGTTTTACCAAACTCAGTCCGATAATCATTTATTTACTCAATAACTTTTCAAATAATCAACTTGAAATAACTTTTTTTTTATAACCAATCCAATACATTGAGAGGTCATCCAATGGCTAATTTTTAATCAATGAAAAGAAGCTATAATATATTTTTAAGTGTTGCAGCAAGACAAACAAAGAAAAAAGCTAAGGGTAGTGTTTGCCTACTCCTACATAGTTACAAGATATAAGTCAAGGCTCGGAATCCTTGTTGATTCTGTCTCTTACAATCCCGTTATATCTGCACGCATAGAGTTGGCACGACTACGTCTACATCTACATTTTTTAGCACACATAATCTCTCGATATATCGAGGCAAACCAAGAAATTTTAAGAGCAAACACAAGTAATTTTCCCTAATAATCTTTATTGGCTTACAATAAATAATTCAATTCATAACACGATAGAAAAATTTCAACATCTTGGGAAATCTCGTGGGGGAGGCATCATTTTGGCATCTGCGGTCCTGCCGTTTCTAGTAATGAATACCATCTCCATTCCCCAACTTATGTGACGCTCTAAATGGCAATGCATCAACCAAACTCCTGCATGTTTATAACAAATAAAATTAAGATAATTAATTTGACGTGTCAATTAAGTAACATAGTTAGATTGTCCTGACTAAATATGAGGGTTTTGACAATTATGTATGATGATAGGATGTTTAATTAATGTATATTTAGCTATAAGGGGTGTAATTAGCACGTATCATATATAATACTTGCATATGCACCTATTGAAACACACGTCTTACGAAAATTTGTAAATGACTTTGACTTTTGAATATAGTGGATTTTTTAAATTAACAACAGAAATCTATTGAGAATTAGACAAAATCATTTTTCGTGCATTTTAGGGGTGACCAAAAAGTCACCTTTCTTGAAGATGCAAAATGCATCAACGTGTGATTGGTCTAACTGAAGGGATTAGTCACTACAAAATAGCGGACACATGTTCGAATTCCTGTTGGGAAATGTACCCACTTAATGTGTCCGACACGCCTCGAAAGGAACTAAACCCTTGAAAAACAAAAACAAAAAATGCAAATTATGAAAACATTACCTGGATTATTAGCTTTGAATCTGATAGCCGTCCACCCGTTTCTAGGAACCGCAATCGTATTCATATACGGAGGGTCCACAAGATTATAACTCAAAGGGTCCCTATCTTTATCAAAATTACCAAATCCCCACCCAACCACATAAAAACTTTGTCCATGCAAATGCATTGGATGATCAATCCCCCCCACTATATTCGTTCCCTGGAAAACAATCTCCACCGTAGAATTATACCTAAGAACTCTAACCTCCGTCCCGTTTCCCGCCCGCCACAGAGTCTGTGGGATCAAATTCGCCGTGTAATTAAATCTAAAAGGTGGTCTTCTAGGAAAGTTATCTCCATAAACACCGCTTATCCTATCATAATAAGCTTGAAGTATAGCAATTCTCGGTTGTGTAAAGCTAATATTATTCACACTTGCTCTAAAGCGATCGCCAAATGGTCCCGAGCAATTACTATTAACACAAGGTTGTAAATTAAGAGAAATGGTAAAGAAAAATGTAGTAGATACGTTCAATGGAACGTCTATGGGGTGTTTTTTATTAGCTAAACTTCGGAGCTTTCCTGTGAAATTTGTCGATGCGAGTGTATCGTTGAAATCGGGGAGAGTTGGGAGCATTGGGGACGATGGTGGAGTGTAGTTTCCGGTGTATTGAAGAATTGCAGTTGTAGTTGTATTGTCGAAATTTCCAGCACTAGCGTAAACGTGCGAGGCCATGTAATAGTGACTTGGTGGTTGATTAGCTTCTAACAAGAAATCAATTGTTTGACCAGGAGATATGGTAATGTAATCACTGTGTAATTGCTTTGTGTATGCGCCGTCCGATCCAACGACCGTGATATTATGATTTGCGATTCTGAAGAACATAATGTTGTTCATTACTGCATTTACCATTCGGATTAAATATCTCTTGCCGAATTCTACAGTCAACCTGAAAGTATCTGTAACACATGATAAGATTGAATTAAGTTCGATTGAAATACAAAAGAGTTTACGAAAATAATAAACGTTTATGCATCTATAGAATTATGGGTTCGTAGCAATCACATGCCCTCAACTTTGAACTATTGACATTCACCTCTGTTGCGTTTAGTAAAATCTACAAACATCAGAGGCGGTGAACCAATAGTTTAAATTAGGGGAGATTGTCCATCGTACATATCTCAACAAGATGATAACTTGCTAAAAAACCTGGATATAATTAAAGTTAAAATTCTATTTTCTCCATAATGATAGAGTTTAGTTGTATGATCTTTACGCATGTGAGTAATATTGTTATAGTATACCCTAAGGAGGCATACCGCCCATTTTTATTTTACTTTATTATCTACATATTTATTTTGATGTGTAGGTAAATATAATATCGCATAAAAGTAAGTTGCTAAAGATCCATAGCATTAAACAATTACTTAGAGCGTCAAGTTTCGTGGGCCCCTAATCCCAGCCCTTCAACCCATATATTACCTAAAGTTATGGATTAACACACATGTATAAATGTCAATTGAGTCGGGTCTATTAGAAGCTTGATGACTCGACCTCCTTAAATTTAATTTGAACCCGAATAATTGTAAGTTGGACTGAGTTTAAGTCATTATATCAAATTCGATCAGTTATTAGTTGAGCCTAATAAGATTCGACCCAAATATATAATTATATAAATTCTAGTATTTTATTAACGACATTATAAATACTATTTTTAATTATTACTATTTAAGTTATAGTGTAATGATTACTATTTTGAAACAAGAAAAATTGTACAGACAACACACTACCCACATATATCAATATATATTTTGTAAACTCAGTGTCCACACATATATTAATTATAACTAATGTATATGCAGGTCAAAGGAAAAATAATTAACAATTATAACTAATGTATATGCAGGTCAAACGGAAAATAATTAACAGAAAGGAAAAACAAAATATTAAGGGCATGTTTGTTTGGTGTTTGGGAAAGTAGTTTGGGAGAGTAGTTGAGATTTGTAAAATAATCTCGATTTGCGTAATGTTGTTTGTTTGGGTTTTGAGAGAGTGGTTTGAAAAATAAAGTAGGTGTAGATTTTTTAAAAGACTTATGTTGTAGATGTAAGATGTGTAAGACTTTATGTCAAATCATGTTTGTTATGTGAGATAAATTGTGTAAGAGATATGTTACTTTATGTCAAATCAGAGTAGAGTTTGTATAGGTTTTGTTTAGAAATAAGAAAATTCCGCAATCGGAATAGTTGGTGAGGAAACATTTATTGTGATTTACAGGTGTATGAGGACTTAGATCAAAATCACTTTTATTTTAGTAGTACTCATTTTTTCTTTGTTCAAAAATAAAAATTCAATATATTTTAAAAGCTACAAAAATTAGTGTAGCTTTACTGGGGCTTGGGCCATTGATCAACCACAATTCTAATTAGTTCAATAGTTGTAAAAATTCTCAGAGAAAAACAAAGAAATTGTTTCACTAAATTATAAAATCATTTTAGTAAGACTAATTTTGCAATTGTTAGAATACAAACAAAAATGACAATGCTTTTTGAAAGTATTGGCGACAAGATTTTCTTAAGTGAAATAATCATAAATGACTTGATTATTATTTCATAATTGAACTAACAAATTATAATAAATAGATAACTAACAATAATATATAAGACCAGTATGAAACTAGAGTATCTCCACTTTTGGTATACTCGTATCCAAGACCTTTAAATCTTAGAGTCTCGGTAACGACCTTTGAATCTTAGAGTCTCGGTTTTGCTAATAAGACAAGGTACTCTCTCTATGAAATATTAAACTAAATGTATACGATATATTGAATTGATACCCAAATAATTCAGAGAATTAAGACTTTTTATCAAAATGAAGAGGAGAAATCAAACCTTGTCTTGAACATTGATATAGATCTCCAGGTTGTCCATTAATAAGCAAAGCATCGGAATTATTTGGATCCCCTCCATTTTGTAAAAATTCATTGAGAACCGCTTGTATATCACTTCTCCACCACTCCGCTATATTAAAATCATGGAACAAAATTTGGTTAGCTAAATATTGAAAATTTCTCAATTTTTTTTCAGAACACTAGGAAAAATTGTAAAAAAAAAATTAAATTAAGAAAAATTAAATAAGGGAGTCTCAAGGTAAATAAATACATTTAATTACACCTTATTTTCGTTTTTACTGATTTAAAAATATAAAGTTATCGATGAAAAGATGAAATGTTGATGCATGATTAAAATAATTAATGTTTAAGCTTTAGTTAACATCATTTTCTTATTCTATAGGTGAAAATGCAAGATACTCCCATGTGTTAATGTTAAACCTACAAGAAACTATTCTGTGAATTTTTATTCCGTCAAACTTTCTTGTGCTTTCAAAAACCCTACAAAAAATACTTGATTTGTAAAAATATAGGTCATTTTGAATCGACATATTTCAAGAAACTATTTTTAAAATACTTCAAGTTGGTCCCTACAACTTCACGTGAAATATTTTAAAAATGATTTCTTGAAATATGTCGATCCAAAACGACCTATTTTTACAAATTGGGTATTTTTTACAGAATTTTTTAAAGTACAAGATAGTTTGACGCAATAAAAATTTCACAGGATAATTTCTTATAGATTTAGCATAACACAGCGGGGGAGTATATCTTGTATTTACCGGTATTCTTTAGTTATAATTTGTTTAATTTAGTTATATATATATCTTTTCATTGTCAAAACGTTATATATATATTTTCATTGTCAATTAGAAAAAGAATACTCAATTGAAAAAGAAGAATCAATTAAAAGAATAACCGATACGCATACCTAATATGATTGGAATTTGTCTATGAGGTATTGGAAAAGGATAGTCATTTTTCTTCCTAGGATAAACAATAAGTGCACCGTGCACGGTGGCGCGTGACCAATCGCTATGAGCGTGCCACCACAAAGTCCCGATCTCATCCGACAACACGATCCTCTGATTGAACGTCGAACCGGGTCGAATCGGGCATTGGGTAATATATTCAGGACCATCTGACCATGGATATCTAATTTGCTTCACTCCATGCCTGTAAGTTTTCTTCAAATATTTATTTAAAAACTATAGTCCTGTAAAATATATTTTTAATTAATAGAACAAAATAAAAAAAAAAGAAAATAATAATCATACCAATGAATAGTTATGTTTTCTCTAGCTCTGTTAGTTACATCAATCACAATTGTATCTCCTTCAGTAACATAAATTGTTGGACCCGGAAATTGCCCATTTACCGTTAATATGCTTTTGTTGCTGCACAACCTACTGTACGGTGTATCTATCAACTACATTTAAAAAAATGCTCAATGTTTAGAAATTATAATACTATTTTATAAAGGTAATTATTTTGGCTTTATTTATGCCCATACAAAATATCTTTATGATGTATTCTGTCCGTCTCGTTTCTTTTGCTCCCTTAACTTTTGGCATGCAGTTTTAGGTGAAAATTGAAATTTTGAAATTTTTATTCAACTTTACATTTATTTCCTTTAAAGTATTGATAGAGAAAAGTCAAATCATTACTTTATGTTACTTTTGAGAAAAATAATTTCGATCCTACTAAAAAATGGAACAGTATTTTGGGACATCCCCAAAAGAAAATGGACGGATGGGGTAACATTTTTCCATATCAGCTAAGTAATTGAACGTGACGGGGTTCAATAGTGAACAATTAATAACTGTATGTGTAATTTTGGATTTTTAATTGAGTGGATTCAATTGTGTAGCTGTAGCATATGAATTTAAAAAAAATTAAAAAAATTGCATGAAATTAAACTTACCACAAAATAATGGTGATGGGTCGTAGCTTGGGTAGGAAGAGTTATACCAAGGAGGAGAAATCCTAATAGATGCAAAATTGCTAAGTTCACAAACCACCACATCTTTTTACAAGAAACTCTAATTTCTTTTCCTCAGATTATATTGTGAGTGAATATACGTCTTAAGTCTTAACGAATAAATGTTTCTTGCTTATGTATTGTTATTATATATAGAGAAAGATATCTGTAGATGGTCCAAACACTATGGGCCTGTTTGTTTGGCGTTTGGGAAAGTAGTTTGGGACAGTAGTGGAGATTTGTGAAATAATCTCGAATTGCGTAATGTTGTTTGTTTGGGTTTTGAGAGAGTGGTTTGAGAAATAAAATTGGTGTAGGTTTTTTTGGAAGAGTTGGATTGTAGGTGTAAGATGTGTAAGACTTTATGTCAAATATGTTTGTTATGTGAGATAAATTGTGTAAGAGATAGGTTATTTTATGTCAAATCAAAGTAAAGTTTGTATATGTTTTGTTTAGAAATAAGAAAATTGTTGTTTGTTTGGCTTTTGAGAGAGTAGTTTGAGAAAATTAATGGATGAAAAATTTATTTCGGAAAATAGAAAACATTTTTGTTTGGCATTTCCCAAACTCGAAAAAATTCTGGGAAACGCCAAACAAACAGGCCCTATGGAAGGCTGCTTTGGTCTTGGTCGCTAATTAAACACGAGTTTGATTATTTAACACGTGGGGGGGGGGGGGTGGGGGGGGGGGGGGGTGGGGGGGGGGGGGGGTGGGGGGGGGGGGGGGTGGGGGGGGGGGGGGGTGGGGGGGGGGGGGGGTGGGGGGGGGGGGGGGTGGGGGGGGGGGGGGGTGGGGGGGGGGGGGGGTGGGGGGGGGGGGGGGTGGGGGGGGGGGGGGGTGGGGGGGGGGGGGGGTGGGGGGGGGGGGGGGTGGGGGGGGGGGGGGGTGGGGGGGGGGGGGGGTGGGGGGGGGGGGGGGTGGGGGGGGGGGGGGGTGGGGGGGGGGGGGGGTGGGGGGGGGGGGGGGTGGGGGGGGGGGGGGGTGGGGGGGGGGGGGGGTGGGGGGGGGGGGGGGTGGGGGGGGGGGGGGGTGGGGGGGGGGGGGGGTGGGGGGGGGGGGGGGTGGGGGGGGGGGGGGGTGGGGGGGGGGGGGGGTGGGGGGGGGGGGGGGTGGGGGGGGGGGGGGGTGGGGGGGGGGGGGGGTGGGGGGGGGGGGGGGTGGGGGATACCCAATTTGTAAAAATATATCGTTTTGGATTGACATATTTTAAGAAATCATTTTTAAAATATTTCACTTGAAGTTGTAGGGACCAACTTGAAGTATTTTAAAAATAGTTTATTGAAATATGTCAATTCAAAATGATCTATTTTTTTTACAAATTAGGTATTTTTTGCAGGGTTTTTGAAAGCACAAGAAAGTTTGACGGAATAAAAATCCACAGGATAGTTTCTTGTAGGTTTAACATATCACATGGGGTATCTTGCATTTTCCCCTAAAGAATAAGAAAATGATGTTAACTAAAGCTTAAACATTAATTATTTTAATCATGCATCAACATTTCATCTTTTCATCGATAACTTTATATTTTTAAATCAGTAAAAAAGAAAATAAGGTGTAATTAAAAGTCTTTATTTGCCTTGAGACTCTCTTATTTAATTTTTCTAAATTTAATATTTTTTTTTACAATTTTTCCTAATGTTCTGAAAAAAAATTGAGAAAATTTCAATATTTAGCTAACCAAATTTTGTTCCATGATTTTAATGTAGGGGAGTGGTGGAGAAGTGATGTACAAGCGGTTCTCAATGAATTTTTACAAAATGGAGGGGATCCAAATAATTCCGATGCTTTGCTTATTAATGGACAACCTGGAGATCTATATCCATGTTCAAGACAAGGTTTGATTTCTCCTCTTCATTTTGATAAAAAGTCTTAATTCTCTGAATATTATTTGGGTATCAATTCAATATATCGTATACATTTCGTTTAATATTTCATAGAGAGTGTGCCTTGTCTTAGTAGCAAAACCGAGACTCTAAGATTCAAAGGTCGCTACCGAAACTCTAAGATTTAAAGGTCTTGGATACGAGTATACCTAAAGTGGAGATACTCTAGTTTCATACTGGTCTTATATATTGTTGTTAGTTATCTATTTATTATAATTTGTTAGTTCAATTATGAAATAATAATCAAGTTATTTATGATTATTTCACTTAAAAAAATCTTGTCGCCAATACTTTCAAAAAGCATTGTCATTTTTGTTTTTATTCTAACAATTGCAAAATTAGTCTTAATAAAATGATTTTATAAATTAGTGAAACAATTTCTTTGTTTTTCTCTGAGAATTTTTACAACTATTGAACTAATTAGAATTGTGGTTGATCAATGGCCCAAGCCCCAGTATAGCTACACTAATTTTTGTAGCTTTTAAAATATATTAAATTTTTATTTTTGAACAAAAAAAAAGAGTACTACTAAAATAAAAGTGATTTTGATCTAAGTCCTCATACACCTGTAACTCACAATAAATGTTTTCTCACCAACTATTCCGATTGCGGAATTTTCTTCTGTAAGCACAAGATGTCTTGAAATTTCCATGTTGGACATGAAATACAAGTCAAAAAAACATTTCCAATAGAAGGAAATATCTTATATGCATATTATTGAGTAAATTGAGCAAAGATGGAAATGTCTTCGCCCATTTCACATCAAACATTTTGGGCATGTTTGTTTGGCGCTTGGGAAAGTAGTTTGGGAGAGTAGTGGAGGTTTGTGAAATAATCTCGATTTGCGTAATGTTGTTTGTTTGGGTTTTGAGAGAGTGGTTTGAGAAATAAAGTAGGTGTAGGTTTTTTTGAAAGAGTTGGGTTGTAGGTGTAAGATGTGTAAGACTTTATGTCAAATTATGTTTGTTATGTGAGATAAATTGTGTAAGAGATAAGTTACTTTATGTCAAATCTAAGTAGAGTTTATATATGTTTTGTTTAGAGATAAGAAAATTGTTGTTTGTTTGGCTTTTGAGAGAGTAGTTTGAGAAAATTAATGGATGAAAAATTTATTTCGAAAAATAGAAAACATGTTTGTTTGGCATTTTTCAAACACGAAAAAAATCTGAAAAACGCCAAACAAACAAGCCCTTTCATTTGTCATGGAAAAGATTCTCGATAAAAGTCACATTGCCATAATAAGTCATACAATGAAAAAGATAGATCATAAATTCATAATAGTGCTACAATCAATTCTGGCACTATACTACAACTAGAAAACGACTTATGTATTCTTTTTAATGTGAGAGAACTTCTAGTCCAAATTTGATCTATTCAAATAATAGAGATTGGTAAAACATTAAATGCATAAGTTTTCTTAAAGAGAGTCGTGCAACTTCGTGAATAGCTTTATTTCCGTCTCTGTAAATTTGTCTTGCTTGAAAACTTCCATAGCAAGCAAATAAAGAGACTCAAATTATTTACGGTAAATGTACTCCCTCCGTTTCTTTTATTTTGCTCCCTTGAGTTTTGACACAGGGTTTTAGGTGAGAGTTGAAAAAATGAATTTTTTATGTAATTTTATATTTTTACCCTTAAAAGTATTAGTAGAGAATAGTGGTGTCAAATCATTACTTTATGTGAAAGAGTACTTTTAAGAAAAATAATATCATATTAGGAAAGAAATATTTATTTTGAATCATCCCAAAATGAAAATAGAAACAAAAGAAAAATGACGGAGGGCTACAAGGATTATATAGGAGTTAAATTTGAAAGGCAATTTTTCTACAATTATTATCATCCTCTTACGTGGTCAATATAAAATATAATGTTTATCAAGTAAAATAATCACACGATAATCTATAATTTCTTCAACTGTAAGTTGAAACGTAGTAAAAGAAATATTTTTTTCTCATATTTATACTCCATCGCTACCTATATAGTATTATAATATATATAGAATCCAACTTTAAGATCAATTTAGAGAGTTGATTTTCCATTTTATTGAAGATACTGTTTGGTATGACTTTTATATTTCACAATATCATGACTGTGGAGAGATAATTCTCCTTTAATGTGTCCGCCGTGCCTCCAATAAAATTAAATCCTTAAGAAGAAAAAAAGTCTTTGATATATCATAAGTAAAACACCCTCAATACATTTTGCAAGAAGAGCCTTCATGTAATGCATGCTAAAAATAAAATTCGATAATCATGATTTGTTTTTATTATATTTGGATTTATGTATTTATAAGTTCTTTTTTAAAATATGTCAATTTATTTTGTTTGTTGTATTTTCTCTGATATCTAGAGTTTTGAAAATATCGAAAAGTTAGACTAGGCTTTATTTTTGTACGATAAAGCCTAATCTACCAAATATCGAAAAGAATATGTAAGCCCTTGAATTCTTTTCGATATTTGGTAGACTAAGCTTTATCGTACCAACACGATTTATGGGCCCTCTACAACTAGCAATCCTACTTCCACTAAATTCTATCTGCTTCAATTAAAAAAGAAAAATTAGAACTCTTATCATTGTCGTTGGGTGTTGCCTAGCATGTTGGCGCCTCAGAATTCAGAAAAAGCATTTTATTTTTTATTATTTTTATTTAGAACAAAGTTAATGTACAAAATCGATTAGAATATAATTAAAAAAATTACAACTTTTGAAAATAGACATACCTTAAATCATAAACAAGTATTATTTAAATTTGAAATCTTAGTTTTGTTTGATACGTACTTCTTATAGAAAGAATATAGGTTGGGCGTTTCCCAAAATTTTTTCGTGTTTGGGAAACGCCAAACAAACATATTTTCTACTTTCTGAAATAATTTTTTCGTCTCTCAATTTTCTCAAACTACTCTCTCAAAACCCAAACAAACAACATTACGCAAATCGAGATTATTTTACAAATCTCAACTACTCTCCCAAACTACTTTCCCAAACACCAAACAAACATGCCCTTAATATTTTGTTTTTCCTTTCTGTTAATTATTTTCCGTTTGACCTGCATATACATTAGTTATAATTGTTAATTATTTTTCCTTTGACCTGCATATACATTAGTTATAATTAATATATGTGTGGACACTGAGTTTACAAAATATATATTGATATATGTGGGTAGTGTGTTGTCTGTACAATTTTTCTTGTTTCAAAATAGTAATCATTACACTATAACTTAAATAGTAATAATTAAAAATAGTATTTATAATGTCGTTAATAAAATACTAGAATTTATATAATTATATATTTGGGTCGAATCTTATTAGGCTCAACTAATAACTGATCGAATTTGATATAATGACTTAAACTCAGTCCAACTTACAATTATTCGGGTTCAAATTAAATTTAAGGAGGTCGAGTCATCAAGCTTCTAATAGACCCGACTCAATTGACATTTATACATGTGTGTTAATCCATAACTTTAGGTAATATATGGGTTGAAGGGCTGGGATTAGGGGCCCACGAAACTTGACGCTCTAAGTAATTGTTTAATGCTATGGATCTTTAGCAACTTACTTTTATGCGATATTATATTTACCTACACATCAAAATAAATATGTAGATAATAAAGTAAAATAAAAATGGGCGGTATGCCTCCTTAGGGTATACTATAACAATATTACTCACATGCGTAAAGATCATACAACTAAACTCTATCATTATGGAGAAAATAGAATTTTAACTTTAATTATATCCAGGTTTTTTAGCAAGTTATCATCTTGTTGAGATATGTACGATGGACAATCTCCCCCCTTAGCTATCAAATAAAAAAATGGGTTGATCCCTCCGAATTTAAACTATTGGTTCACCGCCTCTGATGTTTGTAGATTTTACTAAACGCAACAGAGGTGAATGTCAATAGTTCAAAGTTGAGGGCATGTGATTGCTACGAACCCATAATTCTATAGATGCATAAACGTTTATTATTTTCGTAAACTCTTGTGCATTTCAATCAAATTTAATTCAATCTTATCATGTGTTACAGATACTTTCAGGTTGACTGTAGACTTTGGCAAGAGATATTTAATCCGAATGGTAAATGCAGTAATGAACAACATTATGTTCTTCAGAATCGCAAATCATAATATCACGGTCGTTGGAGCGGACGGCGCATACACAAAGCAATTACACAGTGATTACATTACCATATCTCCTGGTCAAACAATTGATTTCTTGTTAGAAGCTAATCAACCACCAAGTCACTATTACATGGCCTCGCACGTTTACGCTAGTGCTGGAAATTTCGACAATACAACTACAACTGCAATTCTTCAATACACCGGAAACTACACTCCACCATCGTCCCCAATGCTCCCAACTCTCCCCGATTTCAACAATACACTCGCATCGACAAATTTCACAGGAAGGCTCCGAAGTTTAGCTAATAAAAAACACCCCATAGACGTTCCATTGAACATATCTTCTACATTATTCTTTACCCTTTCTATTAATTTACAACCTTGTGTTAATAGTAATTGTTCGGGACCATTTGGCGATCGCTTTAGAGCAAGTGTGAATAATATTAGCTTTAATTCACCGAGAATTTCTATACTTCAAGCTTATTATGATAGGATAAGCGGTGTTTATGGAGATAATTTTCCTAGAAGACCACCTTTTAGATTTAATTACACAGCGAATATTATCCCACGGACTCTGTGGCGGGCGGGAAACGGGACGGAGGTTAGAGTTCTTAGGTATAATTCTACAGTGGAGATTGTTTTCCAGGGAACGAATACAGTGGCGGGGATTGATCATCCGATGCATTTGCATGGACAAAGTTTTTATGTGGTTGGGTGGGGATTTGGTAATTTTGATAGAGATAGGGACCCTTTGAGTTATAATCTTGTGGACCCTCCGTTTATGAATACGATTGCGGTTCCTAGAAACGGGTGGACGGCTATCAGATTCAGAGCTGATAATCCAGGTAATGTTTTCATAATTTGCATTTTTTTTAAGGGTTTAGTTCCTTTCGAGACGTGTCGGACACATTAAGTGGGAACATTTCCCAACAGGAATTCGAACATGGTTCCGCTATTTTGTAGTGACTAATCCCTTCAGTTAGACCAATCACATGTTGGTGCATTTTGCATCTTCAAGAAAGGTGACTTTTTGGTCACCCCTAAACATGCACGAAAAATGATTTTGTCTAATTCTCAATAGATTTCTGTTGTTAATTTAAAAAATCCAATATATTCAAAAGTCATTTACATATTTTCTTAAGATGTGTGTTTCAATAGGTGCATATGCAAGTATTATATATGATACGTGCTAATTACACCCCTTATAGCTAAATATACATTAATTAAACATCCTATCATCATACATAATTGTCAAAACCCTCATATTTAGTCAGGGCAATCTAACTATGTTACTTAATTGACACGTCAAATTAATTATCTTAATTTTATTTGTTATAAACATGCAGGAGTTTGGTTGATGCATTGCCATTTAGAGCGTCACATAAGTTGGGGAATGGAGATGGTATTCATTACTAGAAACGGCAGGACCGCAGATGCCAGAATGATGCCTCCCCCACGAGATTTCCCAAGATGTTGAATTTTTTTTATCGTGTTATGAATTGAATTATTTATTATAAGCCAATAAAGATTATTAGGGAAAATTACTTGTGTTTGTTCTTAAAATTTCTTGGTTTGCCTCGATATATCGAGAGACGTAGTCGTGCCAACTCTATGCGCACATATAAAGGGATTGTAAAAGACAGAATCGACAAGGATTTCAAGCCTTGACTTATATCTTTAACTATGCAGAGTAGGCAACCACTACCCTTAGCTGTTTTCTATATTTGTCTTGCTGCAACACTTAAAAAATATTATAGCTTCTTTTCATTGATTAAAAATTAGCCATTGGATGACCTCTCAATGTATTGGATTGGTTATAAAAAAAAAGTTATTTCAAGTTGATTATTTGAAAAGTTATTGAGTAAATAAATGATTATCGGACTGAGTTTGGTAAAACAAATTATCGTCTACACCAATTAAAATCCACTCGATGTTGCAATTAATTAACTTAAAGCCACCCGATATGATGGACAAAATGTATAAAAATCAAGAAACAATTATATTTGTGGGAAAACACTGCAATATATACATTGATGAAAAGACAAACGATTACAATTAATTGGCAAAATTCCCAATGAAATATAATCTAACTTTTTTCTCGATCACAAAAACCAATCAAGTCATGCTTGGCAGAGTCCACCAAGCGGGTTGTTGGACTCAAATGCTTGAAAATCATCTTATACTGGCCCGAGCATTTCGGCCTATTGATTTTTGTTTTGGGTCATTTAATTAGGTGGGTCTGATTTTTCCAATTTAGACGAGCCCATGACCGACAGAATCAACCTTTGATTGGGCTAATTGGTTTGGACCTTGGCAGTAGAGATTAATTTAAATCAGTTGGATTAACCCAATAATTTGATCTTAATCTGACTATTAATTATTGGCCTGAGTGACATGTAGTAAAATTTATTTATCCAATGTTGCCAATTTTCTGTCTATTTGCGTGATTTGACCTGATGAGCCCCTTTAATTAAATTAAAAAATCAAGTACTAATCAATAGTTTAACTTTATCTGAACAATGTATTTTGGTGGTATGTACAATGTTGATTTTGATGGTCAAATTGGTTGGTGGAGTTAAGTTTCGTAATTAATTTTTTCAATTTCTTTTCTGAGTATAACACCAAATCTATCTTTTACAGATTCTGGTACGTAGTTTATTACTTTTCCGCTGAAAAGTTGCTTGTTTGGTTTCGGTAATTTATAATACAACAGAAACGAAGTTCAATGGACACCGCCGAACGAGGGTATGGTAAAAATTAATTTCGATGCATCCATAAACAAAGTCGAGGGCTGTTGCGTTTTGGGTGTGATCACTCGATCATCTAGGGGTGAATATATCGGTTGGAAGTCAAAATGCATTAAACAACCCCTTGAACCATCGGCTGCAGAAGCGAAGGCAGCTTCAATGATTGTAGAATTGACCCTCGAACAACATTGGAGGAAGGTTATAGTGGAAGGAGATGCACCAGTTATCATCACATCCATTGGGAGCGTCCCTAAGTCTTATGCGGTTTTTGGAACAATTATTAAAGACATTAAGTATGTAATAGACTATCTCGAATGTTTTGAGGCTGGACGTATTTGGCGTGAAGGCAACAAGGCAAAACATAAAGTAGCCAAATTATCTAGTTTAGATACGTTTTCATCGAATGCTCTTCCTGCTTTAATTCAAAATATTGTAAATTCCGAGTTGATTCATGAGTGAAGATTACTTATTCTCTAAAAAAACTAATGAAATGTTCCATAGTTTGTCATTGACTAATTTATCTTAAGACAATTGTTTTCATTTGATGAGACCATTTCTTTTTCGTCCCTTTACTAAAAAGAAGCTTCCTTTCTTTTTTACCTGTTTCGTGACAAGACAAGAAAAAAATAATTGATCATTAACTCTATACTCATCAATTAAATGCATGCCGCCCACGAGAACTTTTTCTGGACTAGTTCTATTAAATATATATAAATATTTGACGTGTTTCCCGCATATTTCGGATTTTTTGGTTGAAAATATTTTGAATATTTCTCTAATTTATTCACTTGGACGTGTGGCGGTGCCACTAATATGTTATAGCTTGTTTGGTTGTAAGAAAAGTGAGGGAAAATTATAAGAAAATGAAAAAGAAAAAGAAAGGAAAGGAAAATAAATTTATTTTCCTCTACATGTTTGGTTGTCAGGAAAACTATTTTCTTGCAGATGTTTGGTTGTCAAGAAAGTTTAGAAAAAGAAGTAATATCTTTTATAATTATCCCCCTTTTATTATAAATAGTTTCAAAATTGTAAAATATATTGTAAAATTTAGTTGATATTGCATTTTGCTATTTGTAATGTTCTAGTTTCAAGATAAGAATTATATTTTCTTTGGGTTGTTTGTATCTGAAATGGGTGTTTTTGCGATATTTTATGGGGGTATAATTGCTATTGTGACTTGAGAGAGTATTGTTTTGCTAATAATAAATAAGCACAAAGGGGATTTTGGTAAAAAAAAATCACAAATAGGAAGTTTGGATAGTTAAACAAAGTACAAGGGGTATTTTGCAATTTACTCTAAAATTTTCTTAGGATTTCCCCATCAAATTGGTGGGGAAATTTTTTCTTCACAAAATTTTCCTGCAGGAAAGTTGAAAGAAAATAGCAACTTCCTTTCCTGCTATCCAAACAACAAATAAGAGAAAATAAAACTGACTTTCCTTCACTTTCCCGACAACCAAACAATACATTATAGACATGAGGGGATGTATAACTAATTTTTCTTATTTATGCACTTGTTTTGTAAATATTGGATAATACTTTTCATCACAAAGCATATGAAATACATTTAATTTGTCTTATAATTGGCTGAGTTTGAGCAAGAACAATTAATCGCATCTTCCCCATATTCTTGCTCGTCTTTCTCCTTTAAATAATTTGATTGTATGACTCGCTTTTTATTTTGGGAGAGAATTATTCAAACTATTTCTGAGATTTAAAGTAATTACATATACGAACAATCATTAATGTTTGGAAAATTACACCAACTCTCTTTAAGGTATTGGATTCATAATAGTTACTCCCTTACCACGTTGATTTATGATGGTCCATGCTAACGTTATTAGAAAAATAATTTGAATTCGAGAAATACTCATGTGTACCATATAAGAAATCACAAACCTTAGAGGTGGTAAAATGATTTAATCATTTTTAACGTAAACATGAGCTGTTAGAAATTAACGTTGTAAGAGAGTACAAAATTGTAATTAATTCAATATTTCAAGAGTCGTTTGTATAATTTCCCTCTCAACAAACAAAGAAATATTCAACTTAACTTAAAGAAGCATAACCAAACATAAGAATTTCCAAAAATGTATGCATCAACAAGTCAAACCCTCAAAAACTACTTAAATCACACTTTAACTCACTACAAGAAATTTGAATATTGGCCACCCCATATTGGAGATGGTTGGACAAACCGACTCCAACCAGTTTTGACCTCAACTAAATTGAGCCGACTTCAATTGTTAGAGCCTTTAGAAACGGCTCACTCACTTTTGTCTAAAACTAATCAACGGCTACGGCTTCACTTATTTTCTTTTTATTTGATTTTTCCTTTTTTTTTCTTTTTTTTTTCCTCCCCTTGCCCTTTTTCTTTTCCCCTTTCCCTTTTTCTTTTTCTCACAACACTCCAGGGACGGATCTATGCTTTGAGTTGGGGGGGCCTGCGCCCCCCAAGATTTTTTTTTAATTAGTATATATATGCATTATGTAATTTATT
The DNA here is from genome assembly GCA_034814905.1 of Penstemon davidsonii. NCBI lineage: Eukaryota > Viridiplantae > Streptophyta > Magnoliopsida > Lamiales > Plantaginaceae > Penstemon > Penstemon davidsonii. The sequence goes on along the minus strand of JAYDYQ010001087.1, from coordinate 9,429,032 downwards.
GTATAATATGACTGTATATATATTTACTTAATAATATGGTCAATTCTCTTTTGTCTAGGTGTATTTAAACAGTATCCAAAACTATCAATTCGCAGTTCTTTTATAAATTACGATGTAATGTGTTTTTTTTATCTTCTCACTTTTATTTTTTAGTTTTTGACAATTTAATTTACTAGTATTAGAGCTTAATTGAAGACAAGTAAAAAAAATAAAAATCACAATAATAAGACATTTAAATTTGTTTAGTTCCACAAAATCTAGAAATTAGGCTTAGTGATAAGATAGAAGATTAGTACCTTAAAAAAATCACAACGTACATTGAGAATAAAATTGTCAAGAAAATAAAAAATTGATTTTATATTAGACTAATTTTATGACTTGAAACATCTTGTGAAACTTTGATAATCTTCTGTAAAATTTTATGATCCGAAATCCAGCATAGTTCTTATTAACAATATATTTTTTAATTTATGTTAATTTTTTAGGCTTAAACAAATAAAATAGTTTGAATATCATTTTTAATTAACTTCACCTATATTGAAACCCCCCTCCCCACCCCACCAACTTCTTGATTCTGGATCCACCACTGCAACACTCGACGTCTCCTCGCATGCAGAAAACTCTTCTCATCCGCTGTCCTGTTCGTCTGCTTTCCTCCGCCGTCTTCTTTCCTCTGCCGTCTCCTCTCCTCCTTCGTCAATTGCCTTCCGCAAATTCTCTCCACCCATCCGGCGAATTTTTCAGTCCGCAACTTCTCTTTTGTTTTATTTCTCTGCTTGTACACTGAATACTCTTTGATTTCGTGAATTTAGTAACAGTAATGCTAGTTTCAGCTGAAATTGTCAGTTTGATTTCGTAAATGCATGTGTCTAAGTTTCGGTTGTTCTACTACTATGAAATATTTTAGATTTGATTAATTGGACAATTATTAATTGTGTTATATCAAATGTCATAGTCTTTCTTTTCTTCAGATTTTTTTAGGTTTATCCTTATACATAAGTTTTAGTGTTATTCTCTTAAATGTTATCAACAAAAGATTTTGCATGTTCTTGTTGTTGCATGGTTTCAAGATTTTTATAGATCATTGAACTTGTAATCTAGGTGAATACAACTTATATACATAAAAATTTGGTTATTTTAATTCTTCTTTACTATTACTATGCACAACTTTTGGCTGAATGGAAATTGTTGTCTCGAATTGATGTATTTGTTGTATATCTTGGACGAAATGGAAAAGCTTTTGTCAATGAGCACACCGACAAACTCATTGTAAGCATATTACTTTGATGTAAAAGTAATTGTGCAGTTGTTACTTGAGGATGTGGTGTCTTATTTTGGTCTTGGCAACTTTCCTAATGCTTCATTTAAAGCACCTATTGGTCCACTTTCTGGTATATTTAGACCTTTTGGCATTACATCGGTAAGTAAACCTCAAAATTGATCAATTTATTATGCATAGTTGATTTCCTAAATTATATTAAAATTCAAATGTAGGTCTCCGACGTAGCTAGCACCCATGGAGCTGGTCTAAGTGGTACACCGAGTGGTTTTTAGACACAAATTCTTGGTAAGTTCTTTATTTGTTCTTATAAGAACATTAATTGTCTGGAAATTCAGTTGTTACTATTTAGATTGGAGCTCTGTTTTGATTACCATTTCCACCTTATTGGATAATATTTATAGCCTGAAGATTGTGTACTCTGTTGGTATTTTGCAGTTAAGAATTCTTGTGGCAAATATATTTGGAATCAACACAATTGCTATATTTTCTAGTTGCAGGTTCAACCTCATAATTATATTTTGAATATATAGTAGCAAGGATTGTATAGTATTTCAGATTGTTGGTTTTAAAGATAAGCACCTAGTATTTCAAACAATAATCTTAAATACTCACAATGACTACTGTCGCATGGATTTGGCAAGAATCTATTGATATAGTGTTGTTTCTTTGATCACACTTTAAACTTCTGTTATTTAAAATCTAGACTAAATACAATGGTTTGCTTGTTTGATGAATTGGAACTTCTCTCACTATTATACTATATATCATTCAAAGGTAGTAAATGAATGTTATCTTAAGGTTTTCATTTTTCATTCTACATAATTTTCTTAATTGAGAGCTGTTTATAATTATTAGTTACAATATTGTCCACACTTAACCATCCTTACAATATTATAGTTAGCGTACCGTCCACGGTCCACACCATATATATAATAAAATACTAATAGTTATTTTTCCTTTTTCGAGAATATATTCCACAAAGACAAGGGTTAACCATCTTCAATAGTGGGACGGGAAATAATGGTGGTCTTCAATGGTGTGGGAGGAGAGTGGAGAGGGAATGGGAAAGAATTGGTAAAAGCTTTCCCTTCGGTCATCTTCAACAATGAGGGGGAGTTTTGAGATTTTTCTAGAATACTGATCTTTAATAGTGGGGGGAGTGGGAAGGGGGAATTTCTGTCCCAACGACTGAAGATGGCCTTAAAGATTCATCAAACTGATCCGAACAATTTTTTTTTTTATCATTTACACATAGTTTATAATCTTTTTTTTTTTACAATTTGCTTTTTCTTCGATTTCTCTATCGCTTCTCTGTCTATTTAATTATTTATTTTTGGATACCTAGATTGAAACAAAATTAATTGATGCGGACACGAACCAACCAATCTATTTTTGTATGAATAATTGGTGGTTCGATCCGATTTAACCTAATGAACACTCCTAATTAATCCTAGTTACAAATGGTCAATGCTCTTTATGATATAGTTTCTCCGACTTGTGTTTCTTAATATGTTAAATCATAATTATATTAACAAAATGTAAGATCTTGAGGTCTTTAAGTAGTTATGAGTTAATTAATTAGTGGTAATATCGCATCATTTGCTAACGTGCGATGATTATTTTAAGAATAAAAAATTATGGTAATTATATATTGACAAATCTCACATGATAAAACCTTCAAAGCTCAAACAAAAAGGGAATGTTTGTTTTGCTTTTCATATGATATTTGGTGATTTTTATATGTCAAAAAACAATCTTTTATTTTATTTTGAGAAATTAATTCTTTTCCTCTCACTTTTCAAAATAATCTCATCCTAAAAAAATTATAAATAAAGTCTACTTTGATTTGACATAAATGAACATATCTCTCATATCATTTACATAATAAACATGATTTGAACCAACAAGTGATTGGTCTAGTGGAATGGACTAGTCACTACAAAGTAGTGGACTCATGTTTGAATCCTTGTTGGAAGAGATTCCCACTTTATGTGCCAGATGCGCTGCGAAAGAGATTCCTGATGCGCTTCGAAAGAGATTCCCACTTTATGTGCCTGATGCGCTTCGAAAGAGATTGAACCCTTGAGGGGAAAAAAAAAACATGATTTTGACATTAAATTATATATCTATTCAATATTTCTCTTATTGTCATAATCTCTAAAAAAACATAATGAATTCTAAAACCACCTCTACCATTTATTTCATTTCAAAAAATCCGAACAAACAAGTTGTCTAAAACCACTTTAAAAAATACCACATTTTCACGATGGCCTTTCCGAAAATTATTTCGTGTTTGGGAAAAGCAAAACAAACACATTTTCTACTTTCTGAAATAAATTTATTCCCTTTCAATTTTCACAAACCACTCTTTCAAAAACCAAACAAACAACAATTTTCTCATCTTTAAAATAAGGGATTTTTGCACGTCACCCCCCAAAAAAGTTTCATTTTCGCACTTTCCCCCCTATGATTGAAAAAACATGACAGTACCCCCTAGAAGTTGATAAGTGAGTGCACTTTGCCCCCCTGGTCAATAATTTGTTGGATTTCAAAGGGCAGAAATGTAAATTTGGGGTTTAGTGCAATAATTTTAATCTTTTGGGGGGCTAAGTGCACAAAATATTATTAATTTAAGTTATTAAAATATTAACATTTCAAAGCAAATTTTCATAGAATTCTTTACCTTGATAAATCACATCGTAATCTAATTTTAGTCTTATAACATATTTTTTATTTTAATTGTTTTACTTTCAAACTTTTTTGATTTGATTAAAACATTTTTAGAATAGAGATGATTTATTTGTAACAAAAATAAATAAAAATAAATATAATTAGGATTAATGAAAATTTCATTTTTTTAAATTTGAATTTTTGTATAAAAATATAACTAAATATTTTTTTATTTTTTTAAATTGCAAGTCACATTTGGATATTTTAAAATTTTGTGCACTTAATCCCCTTAACGTTGTTTGTTATTGCAGAAAACCCCCTGAGTGACGGTTTTACCCTTTGAAAATTACTTAAAAATGACTAGGGGGCAAAGTCCACTCACTTATCAACTTCTAGGGGGCACATTCATGTTTTTTCAATTATAGGGGGGAAAGTGCGAAAATGAAACTTTTCTGGGAGGTGACGTGCAAAAATCCCTTAAAATAATTCTACATCAACTCTACTTTAATTTGAGATAAATTAACCTATTTTTTACACAACTTATCTAACATAACAAACATGATTTGACATAAAGTCTCACACATCTTACACCTACAACCTACCCTTCCAAAAACACATACATCTATTTCCCAAACCATTCTCCCAAAACTCAAACAAACAATATTACACAAATCGAGATTATTTCACAAACCTCCACCACTTTCCCAAACTACTCTCCCAAATGTCAAACAAACAGACCCTGAAATATTATCTGTTATTAAATGTAGTCAATTGTACATGTACATTTGTTTTATATGTTTACTAGCTAGTAATGATAGCGTTGTTTAGCGTTTCCTTGTAGATTTATTAAAAGCCACAAGATACCTGTTGCGTTTGAAGAAATTTTTTGACTATCTATATTTATATAATAGTAGCGTTTATTGCCCAATTATTTATGCTTAATTGTATTTTTTGATTTACTATCTATATTTATATAATAGCGTGTATTGCCCAACTCTTGAGCCATAATTATTTAACTATTGTAGTATTCCAGGATTTATATAAAAAAATTCTCATGCATTTCATGAGCTGTTGGGCAAGAACAGCTGCAATTAATATATCTTCCAGTTTCTTCTTTGTTTATTCAATCACTTCATTTTTGAGAAGGACACAAATTTTAAAATAAATATAATGTCAAAGTATTATATTGGTGGAGCTACCATAATCACGTTTGTACATCAACAAAGACTTTGAAGGCTCTTGATTACCAAGAGAAGAATCACTTTTATTTTACTTTTTAGTTTTGGAGTTTGGCCCCTAAAATTCGAGTTAATGGCAATTTATCTCATGTAATTTGCATAATGTTCAATTTATCTCCCTGTGATTTGAAAAATAGTCGATACACACTTCATTATAAGCTCTACCACTCGGAAATCAAGCCCCAGCCGAAGCATTACTTTTCGAAGAAACACCCACTCAATACGATCTTACGCCTTACTCATATCGAGTGTAACCGCCATGTGTTCAACCGGACTTCGTTTCATATAGTGCATAACTTCATAGGCGATAAGAATATTGTCCAAAATCAGTCTTGCAGGAACAAAAGCTAATTGCGCATCCGAGATAATTATGTCCATAAAAGGCTTTAGTCTATTAACAATACTCTTTGAGGCAATCTTATAAATCACATTACTTAGACTAATCGAACGAAATCGACACATTAATTTGGGATCAGAGCATTTCGGAATGAGAACAATATAAGTGAAATTACACCCCACCGGAAACTCTCCTTCATTAAGAAGCCTTAAAATCCACCGAGTAACATCTTTACCCACCATATTCCAGAATCTCTGATAGAAAACGACTAGAAATCCGTCTGGGCCTAGAGATTTTAGAGAATGCATACTCTTCAACGTTGATATAATTTCCGCCTCAGTATAGTCTACTAAGAGGGCCAAATTCATTTCGGTCTAACTGATGGTTCAACAGCATCAAGGACGGCTAAAAGCTCTTCAGTAGTGGAAGATGATGTAAATAAATTCCGAAAATAAACCAAAACAATTCCCTCCAAATCGGCATCTTCCACACACCAACGCCTATCCAAGTCTCTCAACCTCCTAATAGTGTTAATCTTTCTCCGATAAGACGCTTTGGCGTGGAAAATTTTGGTGTTTTTATCCCCTTCGTGCATCCAATGAGCCTTGGCTCGTTGTTTCCACATCATCTCTTCTTTATCAAGCAAATCATCCAATTCGGAAGGTAAAGTAAGAATCTCGGTATTTATTTCCTCTATACGTTGCACCTTTTTCAGCTTGAAAATATTTTCCTTCAATTTTGAACCCCCAACCCCCCTCTCCCGAAGGAATGTTTACTCCAGCTCAAGACCTACTTTGTACTGCTCCAAATTATCCCATTGACCAGAGGCAATCTCCTCACTCGCATTCGAACACCAACTCTTTCTACAATCTTTGCACAATCCTTTGTTTTAAGCCACGTCGCCTCAAACTTAAACCTCATTTTCTCGGGTTTTTCCGATATTGAGTTTTCCTTTTCAACTCAACTAGGATTGGTAGGTGAACTGAGTACAAAGCATCCAAATGGGTGACCAAATAGTCCCGAAAAAGAGCCCGCCAATCTTCTGTCCCACACGCTCTACCACTCTTTTCAAAATTAAACAACATGGCATTAAAATTCCCTGCACATGACCAAGTTAGCCAAGTAACAGAAGCAATGCGACGGGTAAAATCCACAATTTTAATTTATCATAATCTTTTGGTTCACCATAAAAATTAGTAAACTTCCAATTAATATGCGAAACATCATCATAAATATGCGCATCAATATAAGAATAAAATGATAGTTATATGAACATTTTTAAGGGTCGGAAACATGTAGCACATCACTGCATTAATAATTATATTAGTATATCAATTACCAAATAAGAAATCTATTTGAATATGTTCAATTACTATCGAAGTATAAATATAAATCAACTATCAAGACTAATTAAGACTAAATGTCTCAAATCAAAAGATAAATGACGTGTTTTTAGGTTTTAGAGCTGACTTAATCACTTTTGAGGCATGTCAGACACTAAGTGAGAACATCAGTTCTAATTTCGGTTCACCATATTGTGGGGAATAGTATGTTTTACTAGATCAATCACGTATGAATGAAATTGGATTATATATATACATGCTGGTAAGAGACGTGTTTTTTTTACCTTTTTCTTTTCTAGATCAATATATAGGAAGAGAGACGTGCGTGTTTAAACATTAAATGATCATACTCGTGTTTAATTAAGACCAAGACCAAATCAGCCTTCCAGAGTGCATGTTTGGACCATTTACAGATCTCTGTCTATAAATATAATAATAATAATACATAAGCAAGAAACATTTATTCCTTAAGACATAGATTCACTCACCATTAATATAATCTTTGAGGAAAAGAAATTAGAGTTTCTTGTAAAAAGATGTGGTGGTTTGTGAACTTAGCAATTTTTCATCTATTGGGTTTTCTCCTCCTTGGTACAACTCTTCCTAGCCATGCTATGACCCATCACCATAATTTTGTGGTAAGTTTAATTTCATGCAATTTGTAATTTTTTTTAAATTCATATATATGCTACACAATCAAATCCATTCAATTACATAACCAAAATTGCACATATAATTTTCGGTCTATTTATCTGATATCACAACAAGTTTATTGCACTTGTCCTGTGAGTAACTCAGGCGGATATTCTCTATAATTAATCCCCGTGACGTTCAATTACTTATCTGATATGAAAAAATGTTACATCTTATAAAATACTATAATTTCTAAACATAGAGCATTTTTGGAAATGTAGGTGGAAGATACACCGTACAATAGGTTGTGCAGCAACAAAAGCATATTAACAGTAAATGGGCAATTTCCAGGCCCAACAATTTATGTTACTGAAGGAGATACAATTGTGATTGATGTAATTAACAGAGCTAGAGAAAACATAACTATTCATTGGTATGATTATTATTTTCTTTTTTTATTTTGTTCTATTAATTAAAAATATATTTTAAATAAATATAGTTTTTAAATAAATATTTGAAGAAAACTTACAGGCATGGAGTGAAGCAAATTAGATATCCATGGTCAGATGGTCCTGAATATATTACTCAATGCCCGATTCGACCCGGTTCGATGTTCAATCAGAGGATCGTGTTGTCGGATGAGATCGGGACTGTTTGGTGGCACGCTCATAGCGATTGGTCACGAGCCACCGTGCACGGTGCACTTATTGTTTATCCTAGGAAGAAAAATGACTATCCTTTTCCAATACCTCATGCAGAAATTCCAATCATATTAGGTATGTGTATCGGTTATTCTTTTAATTGATTCTTCTTTTTCAATTCATTTTCTAATTGACAATGAAAATATATATATAACGTTGTTGTCATGTTTCTTTTTTGTTTGTTTGTTTCTAGTAAGATGGAATTGATTAAACAAATTTTAGTTGAAGTATAATAAAATGATGTTAACTAAAGCTTAACATTAATTATTTTAACTATGGATCAAGATTTGTTTTCTTTCGAAAACATCGAAAATTTATATTTTTAAATCAGTAGAAACGAAAATAAGAAGTAATTCTGAAAGTCTTTATTTGCCGTGAGACTTTCTTATTTTTCTTAATTTAGTATTTTTTTTTTCACAACTTTTTCCTAGTGTTTTAAAAAAAAACCGATTTTTTTTTTATTATTTAATTGACCGAAACACACATACTATAAACAACGAAATTTTGATCCATGATTTTAATGTAGGGGAGTGGTGGAAAAGTGATATACAAGCGGTTCTTAATGAATTTTTACAAAATGGAGGGGATCCAAATAATTCCGATGCTTTTCTCATTAATGGACAACCTGGAGATCTATATCAATGTTCAAGACAAGGTTTGATTTCTCCTCTTCATCTATATATATTACATATTTTATTATTATTTATTTATTTTATTATCTATATCTAGATTATATATATATATATATACATATAAAAATACGAGTTGGCCAAGGCAATTTCCTCCCTTTTTTGTGAAGACTAATATACCCTTATTTAAATTATGTTGTGATATTTAATTATATGTAAAAAGGTAAAAAAAAATAATCCTAAAAGTATAATTGGACAACCTGGAGATCTATATCAATGTTCAAGACAAGGTTTGATTTCTCCTCTTCATTTTGATAAAAGTTTTAATTTTCTGAATGATTTGGGTATCAATTCAATATATCGTATAAAATTTAGTTTAATATTTATAGAGAGAGCGTATTGTCTTAGTAATGAAACCGAGACTCCAAAATTTAAAGGTATTGGTTACAAATCTACCAAAAATAAGGATAATTGTCTAGTTTCACATTAGCCTTATCGTTGTTATATATTTATCTATTTATTATAATTTGTTAGTTAAATATATTATGAAAATAATAATCAAGTCATTTATGATAATCTCACTAAAAAAAAATCATGTCGCCAATTCTTTAAATGAGCATTGTCATTTTTGTTTTTTGTTGAGAATTTTTATAACTGTTGAAACTAATTAGAATTGTGGTTGATCCAATGGCCCAAGGGCCCCAAGCCGCAAAAAAGCTACACTATTTTTTGTAGCTTTTATAAAAATATTGAATTTTTATTTTTGAACAAAAAAAAAAAAAAAAACATTATGATTTTGACAGCAAATACTACTAAAATAAAAGTGATTTTGATATAAGACCTTAAACACCTCTAAATCACATAAATATTTTCTCACCAACTATTCCGATTGCGGAAATTTCTTCTGTAAGTCCAAGATGTCTTGAAATTATGTTGGACATGAAATACAAGTCAAAAAAAAATCTCCAATAGAAGGAAATATCTTATATGCATATTATTGAGTAAATTGGGCAAAGATGGAAATTGTCTTCATCCATTTCACATAAAAAAAATTCATTAGTCATGGAAAAGATTTTTCTATGAAAGTCACTGCCACAATCAATTATGGCACTATACTATAACTAGAAAACGACTTATGTATTATTTTAATGTGAGAGACCTTCTAGTCCAAATTTTATCTATTTAACTTTTTCTTTTAGAGAAAATTCTAGATTTGGCATTCAACTTGAATCCCTAATTAAGTTTAGTATATTCAAAATATAGAGATTGGTAAAAGATTAAATGCATAAGTTTTTCGTGAAAGAGTCGTGTAATTTCGTGAGCAGCTTTATTTCCGTCTCTGCTAATGTGTCTTGCTTGAAAACTTCCAAAGCCAGTAGTTAAAGAGACTCAAATTATTTACATTATACAAGGAATATATAGGAGTAATATTTGAAGGGCATTTTTTTCTACAATTATTATCATCCTCTTGCGTGGGCAATATTAAAGTTATAATGTTTATCAAGTAAATAAACACACGATAATCTATAATTTTCTTCAACTTGTAAGTTTAAACGTAGTCAAAGAAAGATCTTTTTTTTCTCATATACTCCCATCGCTACCTATATAGTATATTAATATATATAAAATCCAACTTTAAGATCAACTTAGAGAGTTGACTTTCCAATTTTATTGAAGATATTGTTCGGTATGACTTTTATATTTTGCAATATCATGACAAATACAACATGTGATTGGTTTAGTGAAGAGACTAGTCACTATAAAGTAGCGAACTCAAATTGAATATTTGTTGGGAAAGGTTCAAAACGTGTCTGACGCGCCTTGAAAGGGATTAACCCTTGAAAAAAGAAAAAAAAGACTTGCTATATCACAAGTAAAACACCCTCAATACATTTTGCAAGAAGAGCTTTCATGTAATGCATGCTAAAAATAAAATTTGATTTGAATTCGGTGAAAAATGTGGAGTTATATAAGTTGGTTAATATATTTAAAAATATTGTGATTTGTTTTTAATTATATTTGGATTTATGTAATTATAGGTTCTTTCAAAGTTTAGAAAATATGCCAATTTATTTTGTTTGTTGTATTTTCTCTAATATTTAGAGTTTTAAAAATATCGAATAGTTGAAAATAAAGAATTTATGGGCTTAGGGCATCTCCACCGCTCCAAGGGGTGGGGGAGTGGGTGGGGTGATGGGTGAAATTCGTTGGTCTCCAGCGACGAGGGGGAAGGGGTTTGGGCGGTCCGTGGAGGGGTAGGTGGCTGAACCAAGCCACCCACCGCGGTCTATTGGCAGGTGGCGTGCCACCTACCTTATTTTTTTTTTCTTTTTTTTTTTATTCTTTTTTTTTTTTATTTTTTTTTTGAGGGGATGAAGAAGAAGGCTATTTTGCAATTGAGTCCAAGGTTTATTTAGCAAATAAGTCAGACATACATATTTTAAAAAAATTATACATTGGTGTTCGTTGGAGATGGTTTTTACTTCAACGTCCATAGCTAGCAATCCTACTTCCACTAATTCTAAAAATCACAATCCCACTTCCACTAAATTCTATCTGCATGTTGGCGCCCTCAGAATTCAGAAAAGCAAATTTTTTAATTTTTATTTTTTATTTAGAACAAAGTTAATGTACATAACCACATAGAATATAATTAAAAAAAATTACATCTTTTTGTAAATAGTCATACCTTAAAACATAAACAAGTAGTATTTAAATTTGAATGTTCAGTTTTGTTTGATACATACTTCTTATCATTACTTATATGGGGGGGGGGGTGGGGGGGGGGGGGGGTGGGGGGGGGGGGGGGTGGGGGGGGGGGGGGGTGGGGGGGGGGGGGGGTGGGGGGGGGGGGGGGTGGGGGGGGGGGGGGGTGGGGGGGGGGGGGGGTGGGGGGGGGGGGGGGTGGGGGGGGGGGGGGGTGGGGGGGGGGGGGGGTGGGGGGGGGGGGGGGTGGGGGGGGGGGGGGGTGGGGGGGGGGGGGGGTGGGGGGGGGGGGGGGTGGGGGGGGGGGGGGGTGGGGGGGGGGGGGGGTGGGGGGGGGGGGGGGTGGGGGGGGGGGGGGGTGGGGGGGGGGGGGGGTGGGGGGGGGGGGGGGTGGGGGGGGGGGGGGGTGGGGGGGGGGGGGGGTGGGGGGGGGGGGGGGTGGGGGGGGGGGGGGGTGGGGGGGGGGGGGGGTGGGGGGGGGGGGGGGTGGGGGGGGGGGGGGGTGGGGGGGGGGGGGGGTGGGGGGGGGGGGGGGTGGGGGGGGGGGGGGGTGGGGGGGAATATGTATATAATTAATCAAATATAAGATACCAATTTATTTGAATTCAACTTGTATTTGGTTCGCTTGGTTCTCTTAAAACTTGGTATAAAGATTTTGTAGCTCGACTCGTCTTTTTGACATATCTCACGGAAAGAAATTATATAGTATAACCGTTGCACCATGTCAATTAAGTACACGTGGTGCAACCGATCAATATAATTAGTACATGTGTAGTGAAATCTCACATCACCCCATGTTCTCCTAGATTATAGAATTTTAAAATTGTGTTCACATTACCCAAAACATGGGTGACGTGAAATTTCATTGGTCGATTGAAATTGAAGTAAATCTGGACAAAAAGAAATATTTATATAACCTAAAATAAGAAAATATAATATCAATAAAAAAAATACTCCGAAAACATAGTCTTGTTTTTACAGTACAGTGGTGGAGCATAAGGAGATATGGCCCCAAGAAATCCGTTGGAACGACCGTTGAAAATACTTATCACTCCAAAAGTTCATCAAAATAGAATTCGACACGATGTTTTTCGACGAATTTTTTTCATTCCCAATTTTCACAGTGACAAATTTGTCGGAAAATTCATCGAAATTGATGTTTTTCTTGTAGTGAGCTAAAAAATTAACATAGTTTAACTGCCCTCCAAAATATTTTATATTAGATCGAGTATTATAAGTAAAATATTCATTTAACTTCCCTCCAAAATGACTTTTTTTCCAGAGTTACTTCAATTTTACTCTTAATTGTACATGAATCTCACATTATTATATTTTGGAGGGAATATATGTCGATTTTTTAAGGGAGTGACAAAAATAGGTTTTTTTGCTTGAAATTCACCTAGGATGCAAAGTGTCAAATTTATATATTTTCAGGGTGCAAAGTGGGATTAATCCTGTTATATATCTAAGGCATAGTCATAATGAAAATTTAAATAACACAAATAATTATAACATATTAATAACTGTTAAAAATAAAGTATTTATACAAAACACAACAATATAAAATATTTATAAAATAATATGAATATAAAAATACGAACAAACAGCTCCACGAGAATAGTTGCCAAGTGTTGATGTGCAATTAGGAGGACAATAATCAATTCATTACACGAGAGACCAAAAATGTAATAGCAAATTAGCAATTTCTTTCTTACCAATAAATACGAACAAAAGCCATAATATTATCAAGCTCACTTTTATCGCATGGCCAAAGTAGAATCGCTTTTGCAAAAATGCACTTCTTTCCCACACCTCCAACAGCTCCACGCTTACCTCCTAACCACCGGACTTTTCCATCTTTACCCTTCCCGCTCAAAATTCATCGACTCCTCCGCCGCCTCAAACCTCCCCTACGCCGTCGCCATCTTCCGCCGCCTCCCCCACCCCCTCACCAACGACTGGAACGCCATCATCCGAGGCCACGCACAGAGTCACCACCCAACCAATGCCGTCACGTGCTACCTCTCCATGTCACGTGCTCCATGCAAACCTGACGCTCTTACCTGCTCCTTTTTTCTCAAGGCCTGCGCGCGTGCATTGGCGCGTGTCGAAGCTTTTCAAATGCATTCCCATGTTTTGAAATCCGGGGTTTGCACTGATGTTCTGTTGCAAACGACGTTGCTCGATGTTTATGCGAAGTGTGGGGATTTGTGCAGTGCGCGTAAGGTGTTCGACGAAATGTCTAGGAGAGATATCGCCAGTTGGAACGCTTTGATTTCTGGGTTGGCGCAGGGGAGTAGGGCCCATGAAGCTTTGGAGTTGTTTAAGAAAATGGGTGAAGGAAATGAAAATGATGATGGGTACTTTGTAATGAGGCCGAACGAGGTCACGGTTCTTGGCGCAATGTCGGCTTGTTCGCAGCTTGGCGCGATCAAAGAGGGTGATAAAGTGTACGACTATATTAAGAAAAGTTGCTTGGATGAGAATGTGATTGTTTGCAATGCTGTTATTGATATGTACGCGAAATGTGGGGCGGTGGAGAAGGCGTATGATGTGTTTAAAGGCATGAAGTGTTCTAGGAGCATAATCACTTTGAACACCATGATTATGGCTTTTGCAATGTACGGTGATGGAGTCAAGGCGCTCGAGCTTTTTCATTGCATGGTCGGCGGTGTGGAGGGACCAAAGCCGGATGATGTAACTTACTTAGCGGCATTGTGCGCGTGTAACCATGCAGGGATGGTGGATGAAGGGGTGAGGCTTTTCGAGTTGATGGAGAGACACGGAGTGAGGAAAAACGTTAAGCATTATGGGAGTGTAGTTGACTTATTGGGAAGGGCCGGGAGGTTACAAGAGGCGTATGACGTTATCGAGTCTATGCCCATGTTTCCAGATGTAGTGCTTTGGCAAACACTATTAGGGGCCTCTAAAACTTATGGGAATGTGGAAATGGCAGAGAAGGCGTCTAGAAAGCTCGTGGAGATGGGATCAAGTACTTGTGGCGATTTTGTATTGTTATCGAATGTCTATGCTGCACATGAGAGGTGGAAGGATGTAGGAAGAGTGAGAGATGCAATGAAGAGTAGGGACGTTAATAAGATTCCCGGATTTAGCTATACGGAAGTGAATGGTGTAATTTTCAAGTTCTTTAACGGTGATCAAAGCCATCCGAAGTGGAGGGAGATTTATCGAAAACTAGAGGAGATTAGGTTTAAGATTAAGGAATTTGGGTATGAGCCGGAGACTAATTACGTGTTGCACGATATAGGACATGAAGAGAAGGAGAATGCATTGTGTTATCATAGTGAGAAGTTGGCTGTGGCTTTTGGTTTGATTAGTACAGATGATGGGAGTTCCATTAACATTAATAAGAATCTTAGGATATGTGGGGATTGTCATGTGGTGATTAAACTTATTTCGAAGTTATATGGTCGGGAGATTATAGTGAGGGATCGAACTCGGTTTCATAAATTCAAAGAGGGAACTTGTTCTTGCAGAGATTATTGGTGAAGATAGAACCTTTTTTTTTTTCTTTCACTTAATTTTCAAAATTTGCAAGTACTTGTGCAACTTGTACCAATAAGAGAGCTTGTAGATTAGCTAGCTTCCCTGTCTTTTAATGGGAATTGTATGTGAAAATTGCAACATTATGTTTGATCTGAAAAAGAATTTTAAATTCCAATAAATAGTAACTAGCATCTATATTGCTGATCTCTTTGAAATCTATTAATGAATAGTTATGCTTCATTATTTTAAGAATAATAATAATCAAAGAAAAAAGAAATAAAAAAGGAGATGCACATTTCAGAATACACATACATCATTTGAAATCAAGAAAGATTCATAAACAAATTTAGTACAGATTGTCGAATACTTCCCCTAAAATTGAACTTACATTCGAAGTGATTAACATTGAATCAACACGACCGATAAATTAGCAATACAATAATCATAACTGAAAAAAGAAAAGAATAAAAGATTAAAATAAAGTTCAGAGTGCAACTAACTCGAGCATACAAAACTTCTGCTAATAAACCTACACACAACATTTGCAAGAGTGGCACCACTAAAACGCAATCATAAAGTAAAAAATTCAATCAACACGAAACTAAACTAAAAAAACCAACTAGTCTTTTTTCAATCTTGCCTCAAAACCCCCTTCTGCTCGTTTAACAAGCTGATAAGGTATGTATGTCCCAAGCATTATGTCCCATATGGGGAAAAATGGTTGAGAATAGTTGAATTTTGTACCTTGGAGTTGATGATGAATGTCATGATATGCCGTATTATTATGGAAAAATAATTGGAAAATGTTACCAGGCAGCCACAACCCACAATGGTCGTCAACGGTTTTGATAACAGCGAAGCAGAAGAAGAAAACGGCAGTCCTTGCAGTCATTCCAGAAATAAGAAAGGATAGAGCACCACCAAATGTGTCTAATAAAAGGCCTTCTAATGGGTGATTGTAAAGAGCTCCAATGGCATATGGGATGATTAATCTATGGTGTTGAGAGTGGATATGCTTGTATAAAAACTTGTTTTGGTGCATGTATCGATGCACAAAGTACTGCCATGTGTCCATAACAAACATAGCGATAATAAATTGCACAACTTGAACTAGAAAAGAGGGTTGAACAGTGTGCCCACTGCTTACATTTGATGTTACCTGCAACAATAAGCACATGAAGTGACGATTTAAATAACTCAGGGAAAAGAAGAAAAAGGAAGCAAAATCAAATATTTGTACTGTTTGTGTTTCAACTGATAAGCCTTCATTCCACTTTATTAAGAACATGCATATCATATCTATATATAATTTATACTGTTGACAAAATTAAATATGTCTGTGTGCATGTCCACGATTGCGTATTTGTGAAAAATGTAATACAGACGACGAGATGCTTGAATCATTAGTTATAACTAGATTAGTCCCCAGAACAGAGAAACAAAGTATACATTTAATAATCTAATCTAATCTATTTTTTTTTTTAATCGGTAATCTAATCTTACAACACCCAACATGACAGTAGTTTTGTGGATCAATGTCCTCCAGTTTAACACAAAAATAGCTGCAGAAGTTTAGACTGTTCCCTAATTGACACATACCACATAGGTAAATTTCGCAATTGAAAGAACAAAAAGAAGCCAGATAAAATAAAATAAATAGGTAGAAGACAAAAGACCTACATCAGTCCATTAGATACAATCACAAGTTATGTAAGAACCTCCAATGAGTTAAATTATGGATGCAGTTATGAAGAAAAAAACCTTTCTTCAGGACAACTATATATGTAGCAAGCACTAATATGGTTGAGAGAGACGTACTACATAGTCCACAACATTAGGAAACATTGTAGAGTGCATTGACAAGCATAAACATCTTTAATAAACTCAAAGACAATCTCCAGAAAAATAACCATTAATGCTACTTCCATGCTTAAATATGAACACAAAAGGCAGGCCAAATAATCTTCCTCATAGGTCATGACTCACTATCTGAAAACATCTTGAATTTTCGTTTCATAAATTTCTTAATGATCTAGCCTGAACAATTTAACAGGAAATTTCTCTAGATTTTATCAGGGATATCCAAAGGATATTCTGCTTTGCGAATATATCAAGCAGTTGGTGGTTTTGGTAGACTAGACAGTTTTCCTCTTGATATTGATATTTAATTTCAGCTAACTTTCTAATTAAACAACACTGCAGTGAACATAGTTTCAACAGAGATAGCAAATATTGGATAGCTTTGGACTCAGGAAAGTATTGTAATCTAGAACACAGGAAAAATGAATACTAAATCTTAGTTTAGACAAATAATTCAGCCTGCCAAATGTACATTTTTGCTCAAGTAATTGCCAAAAGAGCAAAAGAAAATTGAAATCATTTTGGAAGAAGTCCTTTGAAGCACCGTGCATAAATTTCCTCTATAAAATAAATTCATAGTATCAGGAAGTGATATTTATCATTCACTCCCCATACCAAGAAAACGACATAAAAAAGCTGGAAAAAGCCAAAAAATGCAGAGAAATTATGTTATGAACTCAAACCATATGATCTCAGGGCTCACAATCTAGAAAAGTTAGACAATGTATTATTTTATCTTATTCGCTAGTACAGAAAAATTGCACAGTGACTTGTATAAGAGTCCTAGAGAACTGCTAAAAATTACCAGAGGACTAGAAGTCAAGACGCCAAACTCTCACATAAGACTAAGAAAATCTATGTAAAAGACATAAACTGGATTTACTATATGTATATGAAACAACAGTTATTAAATCAACATATTCTTAGTAGATGCCTTCTCCACCCAGACAACGAATACCAGAATTTTAATGACTTCACAAACTAAGTTATTCGCTAAATACAAGTTATGTAATGATTGGTCCAGGAACACACACCAATAAAGAGCAATTACATTAATTCAACTATAACTAACACTAGGATGATAGGCTATTCATGTAATTAACTGTCTACTTCTTGTCAGTAACTTAAATTTAATTATTTATATAATGATTCATTTCAATGTAAGGGCGTAATGTCAGCGAAAACAAAGATTCATACCAAATGGTAGTAATGCAAGAAATATGGGAAGGAGGAGTTTTTGATTTTTGGAATTTTAAAGTGTAGTTATGAACTAGTCACTGGCATGAATAAGTTACTTGGAAGTTAGTGGCATCAAATGTAAACCTAGTGCTGCACGTAATACTAGTAAGACTCTGTAGAACCAGTTTCAAAATCTAGGACCTTATCAATAAAACGCAGTCTACTCTGTCCAACATTTCTAAAAGTTCTGGAATAGGAAAGGACTCTATTTGAGTAACAGTTACTTCACTAGAACTTGCAGGACGAAATAAGTTTTAGATGGCAAGTTTCAAATCTGTATGTGAACTAAATTACAACGAAATTTCATTTATATAGCATAAGCATGCTAAGAAAAAGGACAAAATTCATATATGTAATGCAAAGTAAGCAAGAGTTCCATGACTAATCTAAAAGAAACTAGTAAAGTAATTGCGAATAATGCACTTACCAAAAAAAGCAATTCTGCAACAAAGGCTTGAACTAGTTGTTGAAGAAGAACACCCTTGATAACAGATCCTAATGGCACCAAGTTCTTCTCGTTTTCTTCCGTTCTTGTATGCAGCCTAAAATTATCTAGAGGAGGTAGGAGCTGATAAGTGCCTGCATACAACCAATACACCACTATTGGGGCAAATGTCCCCATGAATTCATCACTAACATACCCTTCCCAAAACACCATTCTTCAAATATAAATTCTCTTCTTCAAAACCAGATGTAATAATTATACACTGCTCATATGTACCCTGAAAAGAGAAAAAAATATATTATTACATGGAGAATCCCAATTGAGCTAATAATGCAAATCAAACACCAACTTTATATTAACCCAGAAATTAAAAAAAAAAAAAAAGTGGAAATCCTTACGAAGATTTAAGAAATTTGGAACTTAAACAATATATGCATCATAGATAATGCAAAATGGCCATAATTAAAAAAAAGACCGAAACAAGTTGCCGTTGGAAAATTACACGCACAATGCAATGCAACTTACATTTACCTAAAAAAATAATAATTTTCAAACAGATGGGATGCCACCAAATATATAGATAATCATGCATAAAATACATCAATCTAATTGGAATTACCACTTTTCGTGAAAACAAGCACCTCCACATTCAAATAAATATCCTATTTGAACAAAGGAGTGGATGCTATGTGATATTGATACTCAAAGAATAGGGACAGTAGCTCCAGTGCCTTAAGTTGAGAGAGACTTTTATACCCCCTAGGTTAATCCAAAGTATACTGCTAAATGAACCTCCATTCATGACAGAGGAGGGCATAAAACCTAAATCCAATGATCCAATAATCAGAAAACATAAATAGATTAAAGATCTGAAAAGCCCTAAGAAGAAGAAAACGAAATTAATTGGCATAATCTGCATGAAAAACAGTAGCCAAAATCCTGTTAAATTCATTAATCTGAACCCATAAAACAGTAGCCAAAATCCAAATCAAAATATCACATATTTGTAATAATTAAGCAAAAAAGGGAAAAGTTTCAAACCACAACCGGTGGGGAAGGGCTGGGCCGGGGCAAACATGCTTCGGGGGGTGGGGGGTAGGCTGCAATGCAAGGGGGAGGGGTGGTGCTGACTGCTGCGGTACAGTGGGTGGGTTCAGTAGGGGCTACGGTAGAATTGTAGAGGAGTGGAGAGTAGGGCTGTGCAAAAGGTAAAACCGAACCGAACCATACCGAATTTCGGTATCCAGGTCGGTTCGGTATTTTCAGATAGCGTACCTTTTGCCAAACCGAAAATTTCGGAACGGTTCGGTAAATTACGATTGGTACGATTCGGTTTGGTTCGGTACAAAAAAAACCAAAAATTTTCCAAGCAATTAACAGTGAGACGGTAGCTAGCATCCATTAGCATCCATTATTTCATTAGATCACTTAAATTTCAGGAAAAAAAAAAAAAAGTTCATAATCCTTCAAGCAATTAACAGTGAGAAAAAATCAAAGCCCATAAAGTATAAAAACATTATACTATGATTCAACACATAAACCATCATACAGAAATTAAGAAATTGAATAATAGAAGAAGATAGAGAAAGAAACCTTCAAGCAATTAACAGTAAGAAAGAGGTAAATTGAGTTAGATCCGATCGAATGAAATCTTAAAGAGAATAGAGGAGTATTGTACCTCGGAGCAGGACGGCGGTGCGGCGGCGCGGTGGGATTTTGAATTGAGGATGAGGAAGATATGGGTTTAGGACAGTCCCCGTAGAAAGAAGTGAGAAGAGAAGTCTGGATTGGAATTTGGAAATTTGAAATTGGATGTTTTTCTCAGCAAGAAATTAGAACCAGAAAATTGTAAAAATTGAGGCCTACATATTTAGTAAGAAAAAAATTACTGTTAACTGATGATGTGGTAGTTAAGTCTTATTGTAAAATTGATGATATTATTTATGTTGACAAATAATTATGCTCTATAATATTTTAGGTTGGCAAAAAAACTCCACATCTTCAAATTTATTGACGATTTTATCCACATTGTTGCCCAATTCAAAATTGGCTCGAATAAGACATGTGTGGATAAATTTGAAGGACAATTCTACCCCATAATAGATCAAATAATACTTTAATATAAATCAGCAACAAATTTAAAAAAAAAAATATTTTTTAAAATCTAAAATTTGTATAATAGTATTAATATATTTAATATTTATTAAAATAATAAAATTATATATTATTAATAAATATTTAAAATTAAAAATAAAATCAAAAACACCCATCCCTCCCAACCCGTAATCACCCCCAAATCCCAGGCCACCGCAACCTGGGATCGAAGAACCCATGCCACCTACTACTGATCCCAGGTCGTGGTGGCTTGGGATTTTTTTTTGGGGGGTGGGGGGGTGGTTGGGAGGAATTTTTTTTTAAATTATAAATATTTATTAATAATATATATATTTATTATTTTAATAAATATTAAATATATTAATACTATTATATAAATTTAGGTTTTAAAAAAATATTTTTTTAATTTTTTTCTCGTATTTTATTTGATCTATTAATATTGTTTATAAAACAAAATTAGTTAAATAGATATGTAAAATATAATAAGTAAAATCTCCAAATTTATCTGCACGTGTCTTATTCGAGCCAATTTTGAAAATGGGCAACAATTTGGACTAAAATCGTCATTAAATTTAAAGATGTGGGGTTATCTTGCCAACATGAAATGTTATGGGTAGATATGTCCTCGAAATTGGTCCGCACGTATCTTATTCGAGCCAATTTTGAAATTGGACAACAATGTGGACTAAACTCATCAGTTAATTTGAAGATGAGGGGTTATTTTGCCAACATGAAATGTTATGGGGTAAGTAATGGCATCAATTTTGCAGTAAGACTTAACTGCCACGTCATCACTTAACGTTCATTTTTAACGGCGGTACCAAAAGTGATTCGATTTCTTTAATTGTGGTGCCAAATGTATCGACCTCAATTTTTATAGTACCACAAGTGAGAATCGACATATAGCTTGGTACCACAAGTGCAATTCTCTCGAATTAGAAATAAAAAAGAAAAAAAAAAGAGTATACCGATTCGGTTCGGTAAACCGGACGGTGTTACCGAAAACCTAAGCTTGTAAAGTTTCGATAATGGAGCTCATACCGTATACGGAATTGAAATGTCGGTTCGGTATATGATACATACCGAAACTTCTATTTCGTTACGATTTGACCAGTTTACCGAATCGTGCACAATCCTAATGGAGAGTGGGCAGCGGGTAAAATAGAGAGTGATAAGTTAGGGTTTTCCACAACCCTAACTTATATCTAATTTTTTTTTTAAGAATATGTTATTTTTATTCCAAAATTAATTAGTTCATGAAATTTTTAGAAAATGTAAATTATTGTTTTTATTCGTATTCGGACATGCCCAGCTTGAATTCGATTAGATTTGATTGAAATGGGTGAAAAAATTGGTGAATCGGTGAAAAAACAATGAAAAAAAATATGAAAAGTGGTTGAATCGATCAATAACGGATATAAACGATAAAATTAATGAAAACACTTAACAAACGGTTTAAATCGATCAACGTACGGTTTAAAATAGTTGAAAACTTGTGAAACTGAGCGAAATATATTACAACATATAACTTAAACTATTGATAATATATTGTTAAGAACATTTTCACTCACTTCGTACATTCAGTTCTTCATTCTTAGGCCAATATGTACCTATTATATTCGACAATTTTTCAATGTACATTCAACCGTCATTTCTTAAATTCTATTGTATATTTATTCATTTATTATATATTTAATCTGTTTTTCCACTAGTTATGTCAATTTCACCCATTTTCAATTGATTCAAGGGTTAAAATCTATGAATTGAGAATATGGGTTAAATTAGTGAAAAATGGGTTAAGTCGAACAAAGTTAGTGAAAAATGAGTTAAATCAATCAAGAACTGTTTGAATTAATCAAATTACTGCAAATTAGATTAGAAAAAAAAATGGTTTAAATCTATGAAAATTGGTGGAAAATGAGTTAAATCAATCAACAAGGGTTTAAGTCTATGAAATTTGTGAAATACAGGTTAAGTTGAAGAAAATTAGTGAAAAACGAGTTAAATCAATCAATAATATATTAAATCAATCAACTTATTGCAAAAGTGGATTAATCATTTTTATTAGAAAAATATCTTTTTATTATTTTCCGACGGATTTAATCCTTCGAAATATATAATTTTTTTTAATTATTTTTTGACTGATAAAGTTTGTCGGAAAATAATTAAAATTTTTTTTTATTCCCGACGGATTAAATTCGTCTTAAATTTAATTATTTTATTTTCAAGAAACTTTAGCGCCTTTTTCGATGGATTTAAACCTCCAAATCTGTTGAAAATTTCACACGGATTTTAGTTCGTCCGAAATTCCGATGGATTTTTTCCCGTAGGAAAATCCTGCTTTTCTTGTAGCTAGTGTAATAAGAGAAAGATTAATGGAAAGAGATACTAACATAGAAATGATCGAGTTGGACTTTTGTCGAACAAATCTATGGGTTTGCGAAGAATGTGAAAAAAATTATGAAAAAGCTGTTAGAGAGAGAAATCATTTAATATATATCACTTATACTTAACAGTTTGATACTTTAATTTAAAATTTGGATGGGTGAAAAATTCAAGATGTTACTTGGAATTTTTTATTCTTGGGTTTTATTTCATGAAAACTATTGTTTGATTTTATTTTATAACTTGAAAATTCAAACATGGAACTTTGTTTACTTTGGAATGATTTGTTTGATTTTAAAATGTTAATTTTTATGTCTTGTAATTTTTTTATTATGAGGAGAATAATTTTATATTATTTCAAAAAACTGATCATGTATACGTATCTCGATACGAGAGGAAAACGAGCTCAATAAGTATATAATTAATCAAATATAGGATACCAATGTATTTGAATTCAACTCGTAATTGGTTCGCTTAGTTCTCTTAAAACTAGTTCTAGTTGATTAAATTATAATTAAATCAAGTACAAATAAGATTTCAAAATCAAGACAATCAAATTAAGTATAAACATTATGTAGCTCAACTCGTCTTTTTTACATCCCCTAAGCAGTTACGATCCTCACGGGACAAGTAGCCTCGAGATGAACCTTAATTTCCAGATCTACAGAGTTAGTTGCAAACATCATAGCATTAAAAATCATAAAAAATCAGGGTGTATATCATCCTCAACCCTTTGATCATTCATTAAGAGCTCAAATGCATCACTACTCCATTGGCTAACCTGATCGTCCTTTGTGTCTATCCTTCCTCTAATCTGCAAGTCGTTGTCATCGTCGTCTTCTGTTATGAAACTACTCCATTTCGAAGAAAGTTTCTTAGCAGCTGTTGGTTCATTGGCACAACGTTCAACATTATCTTGAGTCACGTACTCATTCCACTTGGAAACTGATGATCCTTGAGCATTTTTTGTTGATTGATATGGGCATGCCTTCTTGTTCGTCAAACTGTAATTGTTATCTTGAATTTGTGCCCTCAGGATGTTCCATTTGAGAGCTCGTTCTTCTCGATGCAACTCAATTGGTTCCTCATGGCTCCTTATCGAAGCTCTTACAGAAGATGTTTGCTGAGATTCACTCAACTGCATATCTTCTACATATTCAGGAAATCCAAGTAAGATCCACATGATTTATCATATTATCTCATTTATATTCACAATCGTCCATTATAATTAAAAAATAGTACTAAATTTCAATCGTATAAACATTAATGAATCTAAAAGTGCTGCTTTAACTAGAGAAGAGGCAGTAGTCTTATTACTTCTGTTTGGAAACACTGGTTTCAGAAGCTTTTTGCCGCCAATCCCAAACTCTGATCCAGAAACAGAACAATCCTTCAACTTGGGCTTTTTGAACAGCGCCTTCGGCATCTCAGTCACAATTATCGGCTCCAATTCACTATCCCCTACAAACATATCCAAATTTCACTTCAAATTGATTTCAAACCCTAAAAAACAATAAAAATCATAAAAAAATTGATCAAACACCTTGTTCAGCTTCCGATTTTCCGCGAAATTCCTCCTGTTCAAAATCAACATACTCCGTCCAATCAGTCCTCCTTTTCTTCGTATTATTCTCTTCATTGCAAGGAGGAAAATCTAATACTGTTTCACCTCCTTTTTCCTCTTCCTTTTGACGAGACATGTTGAAATTTTGGACGAATTTGCGGACGTCCTTGGCCATAAAACCTTCAGCAAACACATTGCGCAAAGATTGTTTCTCATTGCATACGACGCAGGTCCATTTCTTGCTGCTTTTCGTTTTCTGCTTCACCTGCATCCATAATTCCAAACATTATTCGCATATATATATATATGTACATTTAAGCATCTAATTTCACACAGACGCACAAAGAGGAGAGAAATTACCTGCGTAGTGGAGCATTGGACGCACTGAACAGCAATGAAGGTCGTCTGCATAGTGATTTCACTGATTTTGGGGAAATGAGATTTTGGAATTGAATTTGTAGGGCGCGCGGAAATTCATCTTTACATTGTTTCTGGTTACGGGCTATAATTTTGGAATCTGGACTGATCTTCTGGTATTATTCGGCCCAATCCATTTATAGCTTAATTGGACTTTAAATGGGCCTGTAATTTAGCTACAATTAAATTCTCAAACTGAAGAAAACATATTATGATTAGGGCTGTCAATGGGGCGGATTTCAATCCGAATCCGTTCGAATTTGGTCTGATTTATTATAATAATTGTTCGAGATGGACTTGATCCAATTATAAAGATCCGGAATCCGTAACACATGGAGTGAATATGAATATAGGTCGATCCGATCCTTTAAAAATCCGTATCCGATAAAAAATAAAAAGAATTACATATATATAATATTTTATAAAAGTAAGTATCATTAATAATATTTCACTGTCAATTTAAGAAAATAGTAATTTATAACTCATTTATAAATTTAGTTAAACCAGTATTTTCATCTAAAAATATGAATATTAGTAAAGGATGTTTGAACGTGTGAGCTAAAATTAAATTGTAAAGTTAATAAACTTGTTTTAGGAAAAATATTAATATAATTTTTTAAATAAAATTTTATTGAATTCGAAAAAGATTCGATATCCGGCCAAATCCGACCAAGATCCATTGGATTCGAAAAATCTAAATCTGAGCAATCCGATATAAATGGAGTCAGATCTGGACAAGCCTGATCCGACCAGAATCCTACATATTGACAACCATAATTATGATATTCATATAAATTAATGAAATTAATGAATCCGAGGGGGAAAACATGAGATCAGTTCGGATGTTAAAATTTAATGGTGAAGAATATATATTTTAGTCGGAAATTATGTTTGTGAAATCATATTATGACATGTGGTGGTTATAGATATTTTTCCAAAGTATAATTATAATTTAACATACATTCATAAATTAATTTCAGTAAAATATTGGCCCCAGTTATTTCTCAAATGGTCATCTAACGCAATCATGCAAGATGAACAAATGAAATGCAAACTTATCACGCAACTCAACATTAAAAATATCCATAAACTTATAGATATAATATAGTACATTCTAGCATTTTTAAGATAAGAGAGTAAAAAGAACAAACCACATTCACATAAAAATATTTTGTTATTTTTATTGGATATGTTTGGGCTTGGGGCTTATTTCAAGCTTATCACATTATAATCTTTTTAATTAAAAAAAAAAGATTTTTTTTTTACTAAGAATGCACAATAATATATAAATCTTTTGCTAGTAAAATAATATTAATAGTAACATTCCGAACTAAATTTATCTTATTAATGCTAGAACTCACTTATCAATTCATCGAAAATGCTTTTCTATATTGATTACATGTGTACATATATTAAATGTATTTATACATAATCTAATAACTTTCAAATAGACATTAATTTTCTGTAACATATGGATTATATGAACATTTTTAATAGTCGGATTTTATTGAATTAAGCCTTATTAAGCTAAAATTAACAATGAATTTGTCGGGACTAAAAACTCAACTCATGTTTAATTAGGTTGGCGCAGGGAAATATAAATTGTTTTCATCATATTAATTTATTTAATATAAAAAATAAAAGAGTCGGTAAAGTTAACGTGAATTAAAATATGGACAGAAATGACCCAATAAGTACGTGACACGTAACCAAGCATGCTACTACCCTGATTAAAGACAAAAAATAAATCACGTACAACAAACAGACACAGTAACGCCGTTATGTTTCCCATTGCTTTTCTCTCCTTACTTTATTATTTTTTCCGAAAAAGAAAAAGAGAAAAAGAAAAAGCCATTTTAGCAAAACACTAGAAAATCAATCAAAGTCCCAGATTACAGATTAGATCTGGCCATTGCTTTTCTTTCCCTTTCACATACCACAAGCATAAAAAAAAAAAAAAAACTCTTTCTCTTACTCCAAAAAGACTGTCTGTTTATCACGCTCAGCTTCTCCAGATCTTTGCAGAATTTTAATGGAAATGTAAATATATACATACCTTGTTTCAGGTACTGCATTTTTTTATTTTTTATTTTTATGTTTGTGGGGTATTCTCTTTTTTTCGCTCATCTACTTTAATAGGCCTCATTATTTTTATGTTTTCTTTGATGGGTTTTTCGTATCTTAGTTTTTGTTGAAGAATGAAGAGTAAGGAAGTGTATAAATGCCTTGTCTTTGTGCGTGAGTGTGTTTTTATTTCTTGTTCCCTTGGAATAATGATGTGATGTGAGAAAGAAGCATTTTTTTCTCAAAAATTATGCTATAGTGGCGGCAGCAAGCATTTTTATTTTTATTTAGTGGGGTCGTTTTCATGTATATCTCTGTCAAAATATGCTTATTTGTTAGTAGAAAATGGGAATTGTTTATTTGTGTTCCTAGAACTGACAAAAACATCAAGACAAAATCCAAAATGTTGATGGACAAGAATTCGAGATGTCTGAGCTTTTTCTGGATTGAGATTATCGGTTGTAATTTTTTTTTGTTTTTGCTTGTATTTTGACTCTTTATTAGTATTTTTAAAACACGGTGAGGTTGAGAAAAAAGAATAAAAAATTAAACCTTTCATGTTCTTTGATTTATGCTTCTTTTTGAAAAATTTAAAAGATGTGTTATATGAAGTACAAGAATTAGATCAATAGTCATTCGATTTTTCGGTACTAGCTGCATTCAAATAACCAGGATTCTGTAGAGAGTTTAAGTTGTATTTTACGGACTGCTTAAATATCTATAAATGACTATGAATGTGTGTGTTTGTTAATCGAGGCTGTTTTATTGATATTTACTTTGATTTGAGTTTGAGGTTTTTAAAACTTGAAAGCATAATGAACAAACAGCGGAAGAAGAGTTGCCAAGTGTTCTTTCTTGTTTAGATTATAAGTGGGTGGATATTCATTCATCAGTAGCTCAAGATTAGAGAGATTCGTCAATGGGGTCGGAGCAGAATCGGTTTCTGCAGCCACAACAATTACCAGCACCTCGGGTATAGTGCTTTACACATCTGTGCTTTACTTCATTTCTCTCCCATCTAATTACTTGCAATCTTGTTCAAAAGAATTTATGGATATGATATCTTTCTAGTGTAAAATATGTGTGTTCATGAGCGTAGGAAGATTTGATGTTAGATTCACATATCTTATTGTCTTACTTGAAGTTATTTGCAGAATCTGTAGCTGGGTTGTTTTGTAGATTCTCTAAGTATTAAGCACGACTTAGAAATATAACGGTTTCCTTCTGTGCCCTTTTACTAACCTTTTCAGTGATGTATTTGGGACTCGTTTAGAGAGAGGGGGACGAGGGGATGAAAAATTGTTTCTTAATCAACTCAAGAGCTCACAAATTTGTATGTGATATTAATGAAGAGTTCGATTATATTCATTTTGAAAACAGTTTTAATGTTTGGTGAACATAATACAGGAAACATTGTCTTTGCAACTTGCAAGCATTTAATTACAAAAATATTCTGCCTTATTAGTTTCATGGTTATTATTATCTATACTATCTCAGAGGTAATTGATGAGTAGCCCTAAGTCTTAAAAGGCTATTTGAGTCGGGGTTAAACAATTATTACAAAAACATTAGAAAACAGACTGCATCTCTTGGCGGGATTAAATCAACGACAATAACGTTTATCATAAAATGTCTATGTTATCAATATTGTTATGGTTAAATACTTGAGCGACACATTTCAGACACTTAAATTCCGCAATACATTTCTGTACTTATAGGTTAATTGTAGTTCCTATTTTATGTCATTGAGCAATTTCTTCTCTATAATTGCTTTGTCTGAAATGGCTTTTAAGAACTGGAATCTTTGGTCCTTTATTCTAAATGCTATATTCACATTATCCTATTTAAACTCACACTGCGAAGGGTACCAAGCTAATGAAGAGTGAGCAGGATAAATCCCCAATAAATGTGATCTAATCTTACATGGTTACTCCTAAATTTTGCATGTGCATTTTGACGGAATCTGTGTAAATTCGAGTAAAGGGAACATTTTTACTAATGTGAAAGTTTTAATGTAATAAATGGCGAAAAAAAAAAATTGTTTCCTTACCCTCTCATTTAGAGATTTAGTATGTTTATCTGGTCTTATTGTATGATCACTAGATAGAAATCTTAAGTACATCCAGGGACCTCTTAACTAATTGTGTCCTCGGGGAAGTATACAACCGGTTATTTGAATGATCTGCCGAAATGACATTATATATCATCAACTGTCATTGTAATTTTTACAAACAATGTGGATGTATTTTGAGTACATTGGTTGTGTGTATGTATTATGTATGCTATGATAAATTAATGCTTGTTATTATTTTCTAAATTCGATTGAGATTCAAACTTTTGTGATTTTAGTGGCCATGTAAATTATTTTATGCTTTAATTAAAAAGCACTACTAAAATCAGTGCACAACTGCACATTGAACACGACATGCATCTAATAGATTGCTTCACTTAGTTTATAGTTGATTTATTGTTAATGGGGTTCCTTTGGCTTCCATTTCCTTCCTTGTGTGCGTAAGCTCATCTTTACAATTCATGAAGCTTGTATGTAGGAAAAGATTAATTTCAATGTTTCATCTATAACTTAGGTGTTCAAGATTTAGATGATTACCATGCTGAATGCTTATTGTAAGGGTGTCATTTCATATTAGGTGAAACCAAATTCTGTGAAAAAAATAATTAACAAACTTAAGTAAAATAAGCCATATCTTCACACATTTAGAAATAATAAGGATACCAACTTTTATTGGCTTGCTTTTTTCTTTTGTATCAACAAATCCTTGCTTTCGACTTTCTTCTGTTTAAGAGCATTTCTTCGTATAAATGTTTGAGCTGATTTTTTTGATTTATTTGCAGCGCAAGAGGTGGGGAGGTTGTTTGGGCGGACTATCTTGTTTCCGTAAACAAAAAGGCGGAAAGCGAATAGTCCCCGCATCTCGAATGATCGATACCAATGGTTTACCAAATCATCCAAACGGACCTCAAGCAAACGGATTACCTAATCATCAAGCTACCGGAATCCCTCACTCTCTTTACGCTCCACCATCTTCGCCTGCCTCTTTCTCAAACTCCGCACTCCCATCAACTGCTCAATCACCTACTCCTTGTTTCTTATCCGCAAATTCACCAGAAAATCCTTCATTTGTCACCGGGCCCTACGCCCACGAAACCCAACTCGTATCTCCTCCCGTTTTCTCAACCTTCACAACCGAGCCTTCTACAGCTCCTTTAACCCCTCCACCCGAGTTGGCCCATTTAACCACCCCATCTTCACCCGACGTGCCTTACGCTCGTTTCCTCTCGTCAAATGATAAGACCAACTATGACTGTTTATCCCAATGGGATGCTTCACAAGAACCCACCTACAAAAGTGCCTCTAAATCACGTCAAGATTCGAACTTTTTCTGTCCGGAGACATTTGCACAGTTCTACTTTGACCAGTCTTCGTTTTCTAATGGGCGGTTGAGTATTTCTCGAGAATCGGATGCTTACTCGAATGTCGGAAATGGGCATCAGAATAGGCAGAACAAAACTTGTAAACCAGATGCGGAGGAACTAGAGGCTTATAGGGCCTCGTTTGGGTTCAGTGCTGATGAAATCATTACTACTACTCACTATGTAGAGATATTGAATGATGACACATTTAGCATGACGACACCTTTTACCGAGGAACAACATAAGTTTACTGAACCAGCTAAAGGAGTGGAAATGGAGAAAAGACGAGATGATTCTCCAAGTCCACAGCTCAGTAAAGCAGGAGTGAATCATGCTGATGGGGTGCATTCTGGACCACTTCC
Source organism: Penstemon davidsonii (assembly GCA_034814905.1). NCBI lineage: Eukaryota > Viridiplantae > Streptophyta > Magnoliopsida > Lamiales > Plantaginaceae > Penstemon > Penstemon davidsonii. The sequence goes on along the minus strand of JAYDYQ010001087.1, from coordinate 9,398,103 downwards.
ATTCGGTAATTTTGAAGGTGAGATGTCAATCTCAGTTATTTAACCTCTCTGCTTTTTTATTTTTTATTTTTTATTTTTTATTTTTTAATAATATATAAAATCTTTTGGTGCTCCACCCATCTAATAATAGAAGCTTGGGAACTATTCTTTGTGCATCAGTGGATCCTGTTCACTAGAAAAATGGCCTTTTGAGTTATAATGATATTGATAGCAATATCTTTTTTTTTTAATTTGTGGGTCCTCGAGTATAAGTTTTTCATTGACCACAACCTATAGGAACCAAATCATAGTCAATAATTAATATTTCAAACTTTCGACTCCAAATCCACATCTTATTTCTCAATAGAAAAGTGAGAGATTGAAAATCTTGTATTTTTCCCATCTATAATATTATGATTGATTGCTTGGGTTTTTTTTAAATAGTGTAAGGCTTCATTTGGATTGAGAGATTTAGACCAGAAGAAGGATTTGGTTAAGATTTCAAATAACTACATAAAATGAATATAGGGATTTTAATTCTTTACAAAATCAAATTAATCATGCAATACTCAAGTCCTCAAAGCTAAAAGATAATGGTTTAGTACATATGTCTTGCTGGTGATAACATTAGTTTTTATTGTATGACAGATCAAGTCCCACACAATCGTCTCAGAGAACGTAGTTTGCCAATTAACTACGCTATGAGTGATGACGAAGATATATACTCAAAGATGGGCGCTTCTTCAAGAATTGGCCGTAAATATGCACTTGGTTCATCAAATTCCGATGCAGAAATCGAGTACAGGAGAGGCAGGAGCTTGAGAGGACATAGCCGGCGTGAAAGCTAAGGTTACAGAAAACCGATGCGCTTGTATCTATTAATTGGCAGCTGCTGTGTGTTAACCTTCCTTTGATCCGAACCTCGTTTTGCGTGTCTCCCCGTATAATATATATTTTCAGTGTTTTGTCGTATAATATATGATACTACTACTATATAAAGAATTCTGCAGGTGGATCTGAGTATTATTAAGTAACTCGATATCGATCACCTGTTATGAACATAGAATATGCAACTTTTTGTATGTAAATTGCTTATTAGTATGTATGCTTAGCGACTTTTAAGGTTGTTTCCTTCTAAGAATTGTCTGATGTAACTGATATTATGCAGATCTTTTCCAAGTACTTAACCTTAATTGTTGTTTCATGTTTGTTTGTATATCTATAAGAACTACTTTAGTTTTGCAGCCTCTGTCTCCAACTGTTCTTTTTATTTTGGATAGAAATTCTGAAATTTTCTTTCAGCACATTTATTTAGCTTAGGCTGCTTTGATGGCAGTGAACTTTGCTTAGAATTGGAGGAAAGTTACGGTGGAAGGCGATTCGAGGGTTGTCATTGCAACAATCGAACGTGTGATCACGTCTCTAGAGTAGATTATGGGGGCATTATTGAGGACATCAAGAAAGCGGCAAGGATATTCGACTCGTTTGAAGCTCGACATATCAGAAGAGAAGGAAATAAAGTGACGAGACGTTTGTTTCAGATGTTTTACCGAATTTTATTCATTTAACTTTCGATTTGGTTGGAAAATGAAAATCTAATTTCCCCTAAAAAACCACTATCATGTGAAAAAAACAATTCTAATTATGTCATTGTGTAAATTTCAAAGAATTTTTTTATGTAAATTTCCAAATTTCTTCTAAGAGAAAACGGTAACAAATTATTATATACACTTCATAGTTCACACATTCCATGTTTCTAAAAAAAAAAAAAGGGTTCACACATTCGAATCATTGTGCAGATTATAAGTCCAGTCTTATTTGACCAAAATCGAATAATTTATAAATGTAATACATTTTCTATGAAGAAAAAGATAATAGTCTATAATAATAAGCCAATCAAGATACATATATATACATATAAATATATATTAAGAAACTATAAAGAGGTATCGCACAAGTGTACAGTATATAGTTGCTGAAATTGATTTATTTTCCTTTTTTTTTTTTTGCCCAGATAACAGTAAAATGACGCCGTTTTACGCTAATTTATGAACAGTTCCTTCTTGATTTATTTTATTTCTGATTTAAATTTGGACCCTTAATTTTGTTCTGCTTAAAATGTGTGGATCCCAAGGTCAAGCTTTTCTTTGTAAATTTGGTGGGTCGATCTTCTTTCCTTCCTTCCTGGTTTGTAATTGTGCTACTATATTTAATTTCCGTTTTTTTTTTTACTTTAATATATATATATATATATATCATGTGGGGCCAATAATTCATTCATTGTCTTCAGATACACCCTCCCCAATAAAAACTATGGTTTTGGGTCAAGGCAAATTATGAATTCAACTCAAACTAGATATGCTGCTAAGGAACTCAAAACTGGAATCCATATGGTAACATCATCTCTGTATATATGTCTTCTTTAACATAAATATTACCTTATGATAATATTTTCATCATCTCTGTAGAACTTCTGCTTTTTGTCAAGTTTTTTAGCTGAACTATGTTGTGATCTTTCTGATGTTATATATATATATATATTTATATATATTTGCAGTAGGGAATTTGAACACTCCTCCCCACATGTCGCCTGCCCTGGTCAAATTGGAACACCAATCCCTGTTATTAAATCAATATTTGCAAAAGATGAAGCTTCCCCTACCCCTTCTGTTGCCTTTTTCTTGCTTGCCAAGTATATCTATATAATTGTCAAACCATATTTTGTTTATTGAGCAGACAATCTGCATATTTTGTTTACAGACAGACAATCTGCATAGAAGAAAGAGAGAGAGAGACAGAGGAATGGCAAAATTGTTTATTGAGCAGGCAAAACAGTACTCTGTGGCTAGGCCGAGTTACCCACAAAAACTCTTCCATTTCATTTCATCCAACACTCCCTCTCATGACTTTGCCTGGGATGTCGGCACTGGTAGCGGCCAAGCTGCCCAATCGGTATGCAATCAGCTAATTAGTCCAGAAAGATCCCATATTGTTTCTTGATTTTATATCCAATTTTTTCTAATCCTTTAATAGTAATTTAACTAATCTCAGGGGTTATGTATGTAATGTAATTATTGTTCCTAATATTTGAGCTAATTTGCTTGATTAGCAAAAAACTCTCTATGTTATTTTTATTAGCTTACTAGGAAAAAATCTCATCTGAAATTTCTTCATAAATCATAGGGAGGTTATTGCCAATATTTTAAGTGAGCTGAATAATTGGTGTTTTTGCATCTTTGGTGGGGGTATAATTGTTATTTTGGCTTGGGAGCTAATAAAAAATTAGCACGGGGGAGGTTTTTGCTAATTAGGCAGAGCATAGATGGTATATTTTGCATTTCACTCAAATTTATATCCTAATTAATATGTTAATGTGATCAATGATCATTATTTTTTGATTTAGCTGGCTGATATATACAAGAATGTAGTCGCCACAGACACAAGCCCAAAGCAGCTGGAATTTGCAGTGAAGCTTCCCAACATAAGATACGAATGCACTTCAACCAACATGTCCATATCCGAAATCCAAAACAAGATCGGATCAGAATCCAGTTTTGATTTAGTAAGCATAGCCCAAGCCCTGCACTGGTTTGATCTCCCCACATTCTACGAGCAAGTTAAATGGATTCTGAAGAAGCCTAATGGAGTTATTGCTGCATGGTGTTACACTGTGCCAGAAATCAACCCAAGTGTGGACTCATTGTTCCAAAGATTTTACACCATTGATTCGGGTCCATATTGGGATTTGGCCCGCAAGTTGGTCGACCAAAAATATGAAACCATTGATTTTCCATTTGAGCCAGTTGATGGGCTTGAGCACAACGGCCCTTTTCGGTTTAGTATAGAGAAGTTGATGGATTTGGAGAGTTTTATTACATTCTTGAGGTCATGGTCTGCTTACCAAACTGCTAAGACAAAAGGTGTGGAACTGTTGACAGATAATGTGGTTGAAGATTTCAAGAAAGCTTGGGATGCAGATGCCCAGATTCAAAAGATCGTTTCTTTTCCTGTTTATTTAAGGATTGGGAAAGTTGGATCATCAAATTGAGACATAAATATTGACTTTTTTTGGGCTATAAATAATGAGCACTCCAGGATGTATGCCAGCAAATAAAATTGTTGTAATTTGTAATGAATGTGATATTTCTGAAAGTATGAATTGAACTGTCCATTAATATGCAATGACATTTATGAAGTTTTTGGTTCTTTACCACTCAATTCACATATTCCTCTTCTTTATTGTTTTCTCTGTTACTAGAACATGATCGATCTACCAATTTTTTAAGGAATAATTACTGGGACCTCCCCTGAGGTTTGGGGTAATAATTGCCCAATCCCCTCGCAATTTCATAATTACATCCACCTCCCTCGATGTTTTGAAAACCTTACATTTTGATGATGTCATCGTCGAATTTTTATTGAACTTCCTATTTTACCCTTGAGTTTATTGTAGCTATTTTGTTAGACAATTATACCCTTGTTATGTTTGGTACATATGAGGGGTTTCTTTGCAATGTATATGTATAAGTATGGGTTCAAATGTTATAAATTTACATGAAACTTATAATTAGTTTATTAGTGTATATGCATTCTTAAAATAAAAATATAATAACACATCAACGTTTTTTTTCCAATTTTTTTCATAATGCTTTTACAATTGAAGTACAAGGAAAAATAAATAAATTGTGGTTAATTATAAGAAAAAAAATTGTAGAACATAAATAATTAAACTTCACATTTAACCCGTAATTTTAATAATTTCAATTTTTTTCCTACTTAAAGTAAAAGAATAAATGAACGAATTAGGTTTAAAAGAATAAATGAATTTTAATTGTAGTGTATATATATTCTTAAAATAAAAATAAAATAACACATAAATGATTTTTTCCAAAAAAATTTCATAACGCTTTTACAATTAAAAGTAAATAAATTATGGTTAATTATAAGAAAAAATATTGTAGAACATAAATAAAAATGTATATACATTCAACTTTAACATTTAATTCGTAATTTTAATAATTTCAAAAAAAATTTCATAATTAAAGTACAAGGATAAAATTAATGAATTACGTTTAATCATGAGAAGTAAAAAAACTTGAACAGTAATTATTAGACATTATAAAAATGCTCACATGTTTACTAAAAAAATTCTTAAACTTTTAACTAAAATAGTTATTATATAATCAATAATTTTTTCACAAAAAATAAAAATACTCGATTTAATAAAATAGTTATTATAAAATTATATATTTTTTTTTAATATTTTTACTTAAATACAATAATATTAAAATCATATCTTATTTATATAAAAATACTAATATTAATAAATCAATAAACTATTTTAATATAAATTATTATTATTTTTAAAAAAAAAATCCTCACCATCCCTAAACCCCCCCCCCCCCCCCCCCCCACCCCCAATATTACTTAATTACAATATTTTGAGTCTAAAAAAAATAATTTTTGCAAGGGTAGTATTGTAATTTTATGTATCATTGCAAGGGTAATAATGTAATTTTGCCTAAATAGTTATTACTTAAATACATGTAACCTTAGTCGTGGGGTATTACTTCTTACATTTGAAAAGGAATCCTTGCATAATAGTATGATATCAAAGATATGCTCTAAATTTGAAAAGGTGGCATATTCTCCTATTTAGGTGTTAAGTAAACCAATAACACTATTCTAATCATATGAAATACAAATTCTGGGTAAATGTGTTTCCATGTGACCACTTTCAAAGTTTCGTATTAGACGCCAAACATGTGATCCATTTTGATACTAAGGATATGCTCCAAATTTGAAAAGTGACAAATTCTCCAATAAAAAAGAAGGGTGCCTGCACTTTTTTTTTCCAGTGATAAAATAAGCCAAAGTGGATCCACTCCATAATACGTTCTTAAGTTCCTCAGTAGATTAAAAAACCATTTATAGTTGTCTTTCGAGGTTCACATGTAAGTAGTTCGTTTGGTGTTAGTAAATCAATAACACTATTCTAATCATATGAAGTACAAATTATTCCGCGCAAAAGTCTTTTTAACTAGACGGATATGGCTGTTTTTGCGCCTTTGTTAGTATCTGATCTATTTCAGCGTTTGGAGTTATGTTTGCTATTAGGAAAGTATGCTTCACCCGGTTCTGTTCCATTTGCTGCCATGCCAACTGGTTTACCACTTTGAAAGTTTTTGAATCTGTTCAATTTGTTGATGTTCTTGTTATGGTTTTTACCATTTGCAGATTTAAATCTGTTCCGTACTACCATTTTAACAAAAACAGTAGCTGGCAATAAAAGCATGCAAAAATTCGATTTTCACTCAATTGTTTTGATAAGGATTCCGTGAGAAGGCCTAATTATCTGGGGGACCTATATTAACTTTTGATGTATCAAGATGTGAGAGTAGTATTCATTGTAATTTCTTGTGATATTTGGTTACTTTTGCTTTACAATCTTGTGTTCTAATAAGATTGAGTAGGATATATGGTCAGAGGGCTTATTATAATTTAATTTCTTATTTGGTTAATTTAGACTAAGGAGCCGTTTGATAGGACCTAATAGGGGGTATTAGGTCATATTATATATGTCTATATGGGATAATATAACGTTTGGTGGCAATGCTCTAATACCGGGTCAAATGGATTAAATCCTTATGACCCGGTATTAAGACTAGATTATAATCCACCCAAACATGGGTGGATTAGTTAATCCGGGTGAATATGGATTCGATGAAATATCACTTATAACCTCAAATTTACATATTATGTATTTTAACATATTATTAAATATCATAAATTCTTCTAAAATCTCTGAAAATGGAAACACATCTACATAAATAAATCAAAAACTAAAATCTATATCTATTTACGATTAACATGGAGGCATTCAAAATAAAAATCAATTCTTACTCTTATACAAATTATACAAATGACTTTGATGAATTGATATATCTTAACTAACATAATATGTTCAATTAAGTAGTGAAAATATATTAATATATGCTTAAACTCATAATTTCCCCAAGCATATTACAGTTTATTACTTTAATTTAATATGACTCAATCAAATCTACCAAACGTATTTTTAATATGGCTTTCAATCCAGCTCTGATCTAATCCACCTAAACGGCCCCTAACAGTATTGTGTTATAATTCAGGTTGAGTAGTAAATATGCCCTCGTGATTAATAAATGCCAATCCTACTGTGTACGAAAGACAGGAGTGCCGAACTTGAAGTGAACCAGTTGATGTGGATGAATTAGCAGTTGAACCAATTGACCAACTGGAAATTATTGATATCCTTTTATTTTATAAAGATCTCTTTCTCTGGGGTCTATTGGCATTGTTTCAAATCTAAATGTCCTTCGTTTTCTTTCTAAATATATTATTCTATTTTGATTGAAAAAATTTGTGTTGGAATTAAACATTGAATGACTAAGCATGAAATGAGATTGTGAGAATCCCATGGTCGCAAAAAAATTGTACTTAATGTTTCACATCACATTAGAGACATAAAAGATCCAGAGCACCCTTGTTCCTTGGAAGAGCTGAAAGTTATAACTGAAGATGCAATTGAGGTGGACGACAAGTGTAGCCATGTAAGGTAAAATAAACTCTTATCTCTTCTATTTATTTTGCTTCCATTTCTATTGTGGTGGCTTTTCCTTTATAACACTCATCTGCTTCAGGTCATATTTACTCCAACAGTAGAGCATTGCAACATGGCGACATTAATAGGCTTATGCTTGCGAGTCAAACTTATGTTCTGTTTGCCACCTCGATGCAAAGTATGTCTTAAGTTTCATTTGTTTCATATACCTCTGTATTTACTAAATAATGTTAGTAAGTCAAAACAATTATCCAGTTACGAGCTCCAATTTGTTAATAGTGTATGGTTCTGTGTGACAACAAAGAGTCCGCATAGTTTGGCACATATGCATATGCAAGATATGGGATTGTTTCATGACTTGTGCGTGCATAATGGGTTGCTTTATCTTGTTCTTGAGCTTGATGACTTTTAATAAGCTACTCCATTTTTGGTTGAAAGAAGCATGGCATGCAATGCTTGTACTGCATATGAGCAAATGACCTCTGTTGTTTTCTTTTTATGAATGCCTGAATGTTGAAGAAGTAGGCTCTATGTGTTACAAACTTCGTATAGAAAACCAGTACAAAAACTGAAATATCACAATGATATAAACTTTACGAAAAATTATACAGAAACTTGAACAAATAATAATGCTAAATACTGAACAGGAAAATAAGTCAAACCGAGGCCTGTGTGAAAACACAGCGTCCTTAAGACAAATTCGCTCCCTCACCCTTCCGGTTCGTGCTTGAGGTTCTTCGAACCTTCGTCTCCCAGGATTCAATGGTAAAGCAAATGAGCTTCGCACCAAGCTATTTGCAGCAAACTGAAACACTTTTGAACTCTAGAACAGACAGGAAGAAGAGAGGAGTGATTCTGGTTTTTGTGTGTCTAAACAGAAGAAAAGAGCCAGTATTTATAGGATGGGAAGTGAGGGTAAAATCGGAATAAGATGAAGTTAATGAGATTTCCGTTTCGGGAGTTACGGTCCGTTACATAAACGTTTCGTCCGTTTCATTCCGAGAGGGCCTTCCAGAAACTGAGCCTTCGAGATTTAATGTACATGGGCCAAAAGAAATTATCTGGAAAAAGAATTTGAGTGGAGCGATGTCCCTAGGATATATATATGAATTTTCCTATTTTTGTCAAAAAAAAAAAAAAGAAGTTTCCTATTTGAGTAGATTCGACTTGCAATAAATTGAAACTCACATTTTTCACTGCAATACATTTAATTGACAAAATATTAATACTAAATTACTTTGCAAATTAGCCAATTGCATTCCAAAATTTTCATTCCGCCGCTCCAAAATCCAAAACCCTTTTCTCAATGGATTTGAACAGTAACGTGGAGAAAATTCTATGGACTGAACAACAGATTTCCGAACGGGTCACTGAATTGGGTTCTGAAATAACCCGAGACTTTAAACCCGAAACCGCTTCTCCAGTCATTGTAGGTGTAGCCACCGGCGCATTTCTGTTTTTAGCTGATCTTGTGAGGAAAATCCGTCTTCCAGTTACAGTGGATTTCATTCGGGTCGAGTCTTACGGGTCAGGAACTGTCTCCAATGGCCAACCCAGAATTTCTTTCGACTTGAAAATCGATGTTCGAGGAAAGCACGTCATTCTGGTATGTCTTTTCTTTTTATGATTGTGATTGCAGTCTAGGTGTTCGACCAATGTATTGAATGAAGAATGTTATGCAAATTTTAATCTTTAGAAGCTATGTGATTGTTTTGTACCAATGTGTGCTACTCTATCAGATAAATTTCCATTGCATCCACTTTTAGTCTTCTTCATGGTCTCATGGATCAAAATTCGCTTTTTCAATGCATGTTTCGTCCAACTAAATATTGAAACATTTCGGAAACGTTTAGGAAACATAGAATTTTTTTTACTAAATTAAGAAAAATAAGAGAGTCCCAAGTCAAAAAAATAGTTTCGGAATTACACATTGTTTTTCATTTCCATTGATTGAAAAAACATAAACTTTTCGATGATTTTGTTGGAAACTATGGAATTGTGATCCATTGTCTTGTTTTCCTTTGTTGCAAGTTACAGGAAATAAATTTTGTTTCTTTTTTGTTTAACTTGTTAGGTTGAGGATATTGTAGACACTGGAAACACTTTGTCCTGTCTAATAGAATACATGAAGTCTAAAGGCGCATCTTCCGTATCCGTATGCACTCTTCTTGATAAACCAGCAAGGAGAAAGGTTCACTTTGAACTAGTCGGTGAAGGAAAGTATTACTGTGGCTTTCAGGTGATCTCTCTGTCCCCTGCATAACAACACCCCACCCCCCACCCCCGGTCTAAGGAGATAATACCAATGCATTGGAGTATGTAAAGGTGATCTCGTTAGTTTGAGCAAAATCGTAATCTTACATAAGATTTGATTGATTGCTTGCACTAATTGATTGGCTGATCTATTCAATCAAGAGATTTTTCTATGGCTGATTTTGTATGAGCTGTAAGGTTAAGTGTATATGGTAAAGTTTGAGTTTCTGGAGGTTCTTTAAATTATTGAACACAAGACATCGGTTAAGAATATTTTGTGTACTGATAACTTTGTCATGTAAATAAGATGATTTGATTATAAATAGTATTGAATCTGATCCCTGCACATTGAATGTTTGTATATATTGGCAGTGTCCAGATGAGTTTGTTGTGGGCTATGGCCTCGACTTTGATGAGCTATACCGAAACTTGCCATATGTTGGTGTCTTGAAGCCTGAAGTGTACAAGTGATGGTTTATTTGGAGATATTTTTGGACCTATTTGGAGAAGAATACGGCAAGAATTGCTATTTTTTTATTCAGTACATAACTAAGGATGAAAACTTGGGATATATATTTGTTTCAATAATCTCATTACCTATTTGTTTTATATGTACAAGGTTGTGTTAAGAACTTTGTTTATAAATTTGATTATCAAAAGGTTTTTTGTGCATGGATTTGGTTTGATTATGGTTTAGTTTATATTTTCAAGGTCAAGATTGGAGTTACTAGTGCAATTTTGTAGTGCAATCTTAACCTAATATAAAAGTATTTTTGTTTTATCATGATGTGTAATATTTTAAATTTGAAGGTAAAATAGATTTTAGTTTTAGAAATTGAGAAAGATTTGTATTTTAAGAGGAGGAGTGGGGGGGGCAATTTTATTTTTATGGCATGTAGGGTTTTCTTTGGATTCTTTGTTTATTTGTAAAATCTGAATAATGTAGGGTAGAGGGGGTCTAGATGAGTTATTTTATGGCATGAGCTTCGAGGCTAAGTTCATACGAATTTGAGGATATTAAACAAACAAAAAATATTTATTTTGCTTAAAATGTAGGAGTAAAAAGTTCGTTATAATTTTGACTTTTTGACCTTGATCAAACTAAATTTTTTTCTTTTTTTTTTAAGATGAAGAATACATATACAATCATTACTTGATAATAATTCCAGTTATTTTTTCCACTTGATTTAAGTCTAATACAAATAAGGGGTAAAATCAGCTTACCCCGATTGGCCCACTAGACCCAAATTATGGCCCGCTTAAAATTATCTTGTTGGGTGTGGGTCGGATCTAATACGCTTCACATACAAAAAAAACCCATTAAATTTGGCCTAAACTCCAAGTGGTAAAACGAATACCGGGTTAATTAAGGGTTTGCTTCAAACAAAAACCTTCATTCCTCATTTCCTCATTTTTGTAGACTTGAAAATAATCTACAAAAATGCATAATCGTTCTTCAATTTCCCTCTGTAAATTCCTCACCAAACACCCTTTCGGAAGATCTCCAAAACCCAAATCCCCAATTTTCTCAAAACCCCTCACAATTCTCTCAAGCAAATATCACAACCCCCAAAAAAGCCACCATTTTTATAACCCTTCAAGCATAAACTCACCGACCCATTTCAAGAATTCCCTAGATATTAGGAAATACAGTGTTGATACTGACAATGAAGTGGATACAATTAATCTCAAATTTGCAGAAGCTAGAGAGGAGATAGAGTCGGCCATGGATTCTAAGGAAACTGTTTATTTCAATGAGGAAGCTGAGTGTGCTCGTGAAGCTGTGAATGAAGTTCTTGAAATGTATCAAGGGTTGTTGAAGAAGCTACCGGAGAACGAGAGGGCGGCAATACAGAGAGCAATGGGGCTCAAGATTGAGCAGCTGAAAGCTGAGCTTCAACAGTTGAATGAGTAGTGAGTTTTTTGGAAATTTAATACTATTTGATGTTTTTGTTTATTGGATTTACAAATCTTTTGTTGCTCTGTTTCAATAATTTAAATATCTGAATTTGGTATAATAGTAGAACATATTAAGTATGATTTTATTTTGAAATTGGGATTATCTAATGATGCTTTAAATTATGTTTCAATAATTTAAATATCTGAATTTGGTATAATAGGTGTGTCATTGTGTGTTTAGGCTAGCACCCAATCTAGAAGATTACAAGTTAGGTTCATAATTGACATATCTAGATCAGCTCATTATTAACCTATGCAACCGGACATGGGAGCAAAGCCTAATAAGGCCAAACAAACGGACCCTAATTCGACTGAACACTTATCATTTCAGTCCTCTTCCTCTCTTATTAGTTTTTACCATTCTCCAGTTCTTTCTTCTCCAATCAATCCTCCCCTCGCCTTAAAGCAACGTGTGGCTTTTGATAATGTTGAGGAGATTTGGCTGTGGAATTGGAAAGGTTTAGATATTCCATTTTGATTGATAGGCTGAGAAGGGTGGTACGGTACCTTTTAGCTGAAATAATCGTCACCTAGGAATATATAGTTCATGTTAAAGTTTGAATCTTTGAGAATACTCACTGACATATAAGTACTTCTTCAATAGCCGAAATTCAACCAAACCAATCATAAATAAAACATGGTCCATTTAGGCTTTAGCGGCTAATTATGTCACTGCTTCATCATTCAAATGTATGTAAATGAGTAAGAAATGTTGAGTATGTGGGTTTTAAACCGAAACAACAATCTTAGATCAAAGGTACTACGTATACCTACCAATTAAGCTGCTAAAGGGTCAGATTCGTTTAGATCATCGGCTCCTATAGAGAACCACATGTTTCAAAAATTTAAGTGCTCTCTGACGATTCTTTAATCATTATTTGGTGGAAAACATCAAAATAGAAAGGGTAGTCCACTTCCACAAAGTAGAAACGGCTTAGATGAAATTGTGCGAATACTCCGATTATGACATTATCGGATTGTTTATTATGATGAATACGTAGAAAAAGTGGATAGGATATGATACCTCTCAAATATTTGGAGGTACATTTGAGCCTTGACATCCTCGCCGATAACCGAGATAAAATTTCTATGATTAGATCTTTACTCGACCAAACAGCTTCCATTCAGAAAGATGCAAACAAAAATAATGTAGCCCTTATATATAATATACCTGCCGGTGTACAACGGCGACAGAGAAGAGGAGTATTTTTTTTTTTTTTTAAATAAATAGTACCAAAGAGGAGATTGGTTGGAGATCTTTGCCTTTATGTATGATGCAGTACGGAAGATATACTATAACAAAAGGGATTGGCGACATTGAACAAATCTTTTATTTCCTATCAGAACATAACTCTTTCCCTATATCTATGTCTATGTATATACTGTATTATATTTATATATAATTATTTATTATTTATTTATATAAAAGTGTGAATTTGAGTTCTAAAGTGATAGTATTTAACTCAATTGCAAATATGTGTAGTAAAGGTAATTTGAAGAAGTGCGGCTAAAGTGCATGATTGTCTCGTTCTGGAAGGCCAAACAAGCAACGTTTTTCTTTTTAGGGGAGAAAAAAAAAACAAAACCCTATCTTATAAAGCACTCGATTCTCATTCTCACAAATAATCTCATCTTAAAAAAATTCTCGCAATTTTCTGAAACTACTTTTTATCAATTGAAAAGAGAATACGGTTAATTTACGACAGTTTTGAATTTTATTCTCATACCTCATCTGGGAATGTAAACATAAAATAATAGTCGCTAACAAGACTAGTATAAATTAAAAAAAGATTCACGATTCTCGTGGACTCTGAGCTTGGCCATCAGACTAGGCCTCTTCGATGGTCTGGACTTACAAACTTTATTGATTTAACACTAATACACTATTAACTATTAAGCAATATATGTAAAAAAAATCAGCAAATATAGGACATAAACCAACTAAATAACTTACTTTGCTTTTAGAGTACCAATACAAGAATTCAAAAAGTGAAGAGATTAGTGTTGATGATAAGAGTCTTAGTCATACTTTATGAAAAAAAACCCCAAAGACGAGAAAGAAACAAATTGCGCTTTTCTTGTTGAGATTTTGTAGTTCAATTTATGAGGGGACAAATTTTAATATGGGGTCAGTTGTTGGATCATAGTTCTACAAAATAATTTAAGAAAGTTAGTAACAAAGCAGTTAAAAGGTCTTGTAAGAGCTGCTAAACAAATCATAGTTAATAACTTAATATATGTATATTGCTACCTTTAGTTAGTATATATATATGTGTGTACTTTTTAAATTTGCTGAATTCTACTTGCAATAAATGTGCTTTTATTTTTAACCTTAACAATTCTACTGCTCTAATGTGAGACTTTTTTTTTTTTTTTTTTTTATATATATATTTTTCGTTTGGTAATTCCTGAAGTTCAGTTTGAGCTTAACTCACTAAGCTAAAGAGTGACAAAATTTATATAAATAAAATTGTTGGGCCTGTTTGTTAGCGTTTTCCATGGAAATTTCGTGTTTGAGAAATATCAAACAAACATATTTTCTATTTTATGAAATAAATTTTTCATTTCTCAATTTTCTCAAACTACTCTCTCAAAAGCCAAACAAACAAAGTCTATACAAACTCTACTCTAATTTGACATAAAGTAATATATCACTTACACAATTTATCTCACCTAACAAACATGATTTGACATAAAGTCTTACACATCTTACACCCACAACCTAACTCTTCTAAAAAAAATTTACACTTACTTTATTTTTCAAACCACTCTCTCAAAACCAAAACAAATAACATTACGCAAATCGAAATTATTTTACAAATCTCTACTATTCTCTCAAAATACTTTTCACCCGTATTGTTCCACCTCTCATAATGCCAAAGAAAGTTCAGTTCAATCCACTACCTAAAGCCCAAAATCTAGAAAGCCTGCTGTTGATCCTTTTGACTGGTGAAAAGTCAAATATCCATCCATAAGCCCATTAAGCCCAATCCAATGCTTCCCTCTCACTCAAAGAGGCCCATCTCTTCACTGGACTTCACCTAAGATTGATAACGGTTGGATTCTGGTCGAATTAAACTTGATCTAGATTTGACTACATAAATTCTCTAAACCTATTGGATCTTGTCTAAATTTGACCGAATATTGATTTTTTATTTTTGGATTCAATGAAACTGAGTTTTGAAAATTCTCATCAATATTTTTTTCTACTACCAGTTTGTTACCATTAATTTTTTTGCTCATTTTTGCTTATATGTTCAAATTTTCTTCATATTTAATTTCACTTAGCTCCAACATAGAAAAATCAACTCTCGAAAAATATATTCACTTGCTTAAAAAATTTAACAGATCACGTTGTAGACCAATAATATTAATATTAATCTACAAAAATTATTTATGTTATTAAATAAAAATATGAAAAAAGGAGTTTATAAATGAAATATAAAAGCATGTCTTGTTAAATAGATGATAAAATTTATTAATATTATTTAGAAAAGTATAACAATATTTGTATGTATAAATATAAGGTGTTTTTTTTTTTTTTATCAGAATCTTTAACGGACAGGTCGACCTAGATATATGTTCGATCCACGTACCAATCCCATTCTACCAATCACATATCACTAGTGGGAAAAGTTCAGATACACTAAATAGGAATATAAGTAGTGGCCATTACATTACAAGCCATTACATTACGAAGTGTAAGTGATTGCCGATGAAGAAATATCTGTCTGTCATGAGATGAGATATAGACTAGCAAATTTGTCAGTAGAGTATTCAAACCTCTGGTATGCCCGATATGATGATACTCAATTCAAACGCACTAGTAAAACAAATAATTAATATTGAATGTTGAAGACTATTATACAGGAATGTTAACAAATTAATACATAAAATCAAATATTTGAGAAGAAGTATTTAATTATTATTAACTTATGCATTCATGATCAGATATGGCATGTTTGTAGTTTGGAAAAGTACCAGATTTGTGAAATAATCTCGATTTACGTAATATTATTTTAAGTATAAGTTATTTTATATATAGGGTTTAGGTTGTAGAAAGTTAGTTAATTAGGTGTAAGATAGGATTGTTTGATTTGATTAAAATTGTATAGTGATTGAAGATATGATTAAAGTTGTTGGTGTATATATTGTGTGATGCATAGTAATGTTATTATAAATTATTTTGAATAATTATAAAATATAAAAAAAAATACTTAAATTCGAAATTAATAATTAAAGTCGCGAATATATAGCCGATCCCTTCATATATATGTTATATATGGTTGAGTTATCTAATATGCATAAAAATGAGATTATAAATGAAATTTTAAAGTATATCTTGTCATCAAATTGATGATAAATATAAAATAAAACCTATCAATATTATTTAAGAAAATACAATATTATTTGTATATATAATATGTTTTTTTATTATCAAATGTGAAATCTCTAACGGATCAGGTTGACTTAAATATATATTAATTAATTGTCGTTTCACATATTAATGAAATTTTATTCGGTCCCATTCTAGCAATCAAACAAGGTTGCGATGATGTATCTATTGACTAAATTACTTGCAAGAAAAATAGCATAAGGAATTCTATATGCTAAAAAAAATATTATACATAGAGAATAATTTAAAATTTAGTTTTTTAGAATCAAGGAACATTTGAAACAAAAACTACATAATAAATAATCTTAAAAAGAGCTTATTTTTCAAAAAAAAAAAAAAAAAAAAGATAAAACTTAGCAAGAACTTGTCAAGCTCCGACAACTTTATTGTTATAATGTTTAATAAGTCATTTAATTCCATGTGCATCTCAGGTATGAAACTATGAATGCGTGTATTTTATTAGTCATTTCAACGCAAAAGAGGACTCTATGTATTATAAATTGAAAAATAATTTAATGCATGTACACTAGTATTAATATTTAATATTTTTCTCAGTTAGTTTTCAACCACTCTTTATTATTAATATATATTTCTTGTTTGTACTTAACGGAAGATAATACAAGGGCAATAATTATTGTTTCAATAAAAAAAATGACTTAAATTAAGATATGAAGTACAGTTGGACGGATGAGAAGTGGAATTTGACTTGAATTCAAGTCTCACAATGTAAGTTTAATTATTTAAAAATTGTAATATTATAATCTAAATAAACCTTAAAAATCAAATGCCAATCAAAATGTAACGAATCTATTCACAGATACCATCTGAATGGATTATAATTTAAACGAATTCTAAGTGGTTATGTGCCGCTACCAGTACTTTACATGTTATGAGAATCTCACATGGAAGATGATGGAGGAAGATGTTGAATGACATCGAGAACAATATTAAAATTATGTATATATATAATCATTGCAATTATATATAGGAAGATAAAGGTAGACAAATTAATTTGGGAAAAATTACATATTTCTCAATATACAATAGACCATTGTGCAACCTTGGTACCACGTGATACGTAAATGCACATTTAGATGAAAAATGAAAACGTTTTCCTCACGTTATCACATAATATTTTTTGCTCTAAAAGATGAAACCGCACATGGCCAATTTCGTCAATTTGTGTTCAATTATTTGACCGGTGGTATGTATGATAATTACAAGCAATATTTATATTGTGTTACTAAATTTGCATTTACGTATTCCAGTGATACAAATATTGCAAAATGTCATGTTGTATGATACTAAATATACAATTTTCTTAATTAATTTGATACAAAATGTCTGATGTAGAGGTCAAATTGGAAAAGTTTTTTTTTTTTTTAATAATAATGGGAAAACTAATACTATTATTTATTATCTGTTCAATTGTAAACATTAAGTGTCAATATAAAAAATATGTGTTATCTGTTCAATTTTTTATATGGACACTTAATTAATTATATTATATATAAATATATTTAAATGATATAGAAGAATAATCTTTGTTGTCATTATAAATAACATTTGGCGGTAGTGATTATTGATGATCTAGCTAGTAAGAATTGTCACTCTCAGATGACAGATCTAATGTCTTAGTTCTACATGTCAATATAAATATTAATTGAAACAGCCCATTGTCGTTACATTAGGTTTGACAAACCATTATTATTAGGCCGGCCAATCCGCCTTGTTAGTCGAGGCTTAATTGGTTTAGACTCAAATATCATTGGACTTCATGGTTATAAGCTCAAGCTCATATATTTGGGCTTCATAGATATATGATTAAATACAACTCATGTAACTTTTCGAACTTTGGGTTTACATCGGCTTCATATCGGACTAGCTCACACTATCATATTATACTTGGCAAATAAAATATTATAAATTGTTAAAACGTATAAACACTCAATGCACAAAAATATATAAATTTTATAATTTTATTTCATAATATAAAACATTAAATAATATTTTAAAATAATTATATATTCGGGTTTTATTTGGGTCGAGCCTTATTAGGCACAAACTTGGCTCATAAATTGACCAGATTTACTTTAATGACTCAAATTCAACCCGATTCATAATTAATCAGGTTTGGTAAAATTTAATTGAGCCGAGCAATCAGACTTCGAATAGGCCCGACTCAATCAAAATTAATTCCTAATAATTATTAAGACTAAAAGGTGTCACAAATATTAATTTATGTAAACTGACATTATTACTAACATTTAATATTTTCTCAAAAGACATCTTTTCTTTTAGTGTACGCATATCCGATGATAGCTATTGTTCCTAAGAGGTAGCAAGGAAATAAATGGCTATCAAAAAGTCAAAATTTGGCATGCCAACCCAAAATCCCCAGCTCAACAGGCTGGTTATCTGTATAACTTGCCAAGTTTTAGGCTTGTTTGTTCGCTTTTCTGGGTAAATGCAAAATACTCTCATGTGTTAGGCTAAACATGCACGAAATTACCCTGTAAAATTTTTATCGCATCAAACCTTCTTGTACTTTTAGAAACCTTGCATAAAACACCTAATTTATAAAAAAAAAGCTCGCTTTGGATCAACATATTTCAAGAAATTATCTTTATAATACTTCATGTTGGTCCCTACAAATTCACATGAAATATTTAAAATAGTTTCTTGAAATATGAATATCCAAAACGGCTTATTTTTTCATAAATTGGGTGTTTATTCAATTTTTGAAAGTACAAGGAGGTTTGCTACAATAAAATTTCCATAGGGTAGTTTCGCGCATGTTTCACATAACATAGGGAAATATCTTGTATTTTCCCCTTGCTTTTCATACAGTCATTTTATATTTTAATTTTGAGAATTGTAGAAATATTCTCGATTCACATGTATTAAAAAATTAATGTTGTTTGTTTGATTTTTAAAGATAACATGAATAGCAAGTTTGTCTTCTAGAAAATTGTAGGTTTTCTTTTTAGAAATTATGTAAAATAAGTTGTGTATTATGTCAAATTTTGGTTTTTTTTTTTAAAAGATAAGCGGCTTTTTTTATGTTCAAATTATTTTTCGAAAATTGAGACATAAACTTGTAGGATAACTTTCTTTCCATAAAGCAAATAATTGTTTGTTTGGTTTTCAGTGAATGCACGTACCGTCCCTTTTAAAAAAGCAAAACTAACATGGTCCTTGAGTTTGGCTAGTCAAATTCAAATTCGGCAAGCCAATTAAAGAAAAAAAAAGGTGGTGTTAGATACTTCCCTAGTTGAAGCTTATCGGATTTACTTAGTCAATCGGTGAAATATTTCATCTTGAACCGTCGACTGTTTGTGTAAACCAAGACAATAAACTTAACATAGTATTATACCGATTTGTTACAAGCTCTCGGTTGTGTTCATTTCGGCCCTGAACGTTCTTGGGTTCTGCGAGTGCTTTAGAGGATTCCAGCCTTATAAGAATTCTCAACGAGCCGACCCAGCTCACACTTACATAGGTGACCGCATCTATCAAGAGTATCCTACTATACTCCACTTGTTTTTTTTTAACAAGATATAGACGTCATTAAAAGCATAAGCTTAACCTAATTAAACGCTGTAGGTTGCACTTTTTGCATCATAGGAATGAGCTAGAGTTGAACTCTAAAGTGCTCCACTTTGTTTAAGTTAACCAAGACTGGTTGTCCTATTGAACTTGGTCCGTGGGATCTCCAGTCGCCAAGTTAGGTTTCCGTACAAGGTAACTTAGTTATATTTTAGGCTTTTAAGCCCATTCCCCTCGACGCACATTCTACTCTCTCACCAGATAAACCTTTAGTAAACGGATCCGCGAGGTTATCTTTTGACTTCACAAAGTCAATGGAAATTATTCCATTTGAGAGTAAATGTCTCACGGTATTATGTCGACGACGGATATGTCGTGACTTACCATTATACATAAAGTTGTGAGCTCTATGTAAAGCTGATTGATTATCGCAATGTATACATATGGCTGATACCGGTTTCGGCCATAGTGGAATATCTTCTAGGAAGTTATGAAGCCACTCAACTTCTTCACCAGCTTTATCCAAAGCTATAAACTCCGACTCCATTGTGGATCGAGCTATACATGTCTGTTTAGAAGATTTCCAGGAGATTGCGCCTCCTCCTATTGTGAATACATACCCACTTGTGGACTTTGATTCTTCCGAATCAGAGATCCAATTTGCATCACTATATCCCTCGAGGACAGCTGGATATTTTCCATAGTGTAATGCATACTCTGATGTATTCTTTAGGTATCCAAGTACTCTCATTAGTGCTTCCCAGTGAAGCTTACTTGGATTGCTCGTATATCTACTCAATCTATTGATTGAGTAAGCAATGTCTGGCCTCGTGCAATTCATGATATACATGAGACTTCCAATTATACGAGCATACTCATTTTGTGATACACTTTCTCCTTTATTTTTGTGTAGCACCGCCGATGGAAGAAAAGGATTGTTAGTTCCTCTGTATCCATGCTTCTTAAATTTCTCGAGTACCTTTTCCACATAGTGTGACTGAGATAATTTAATACCACTCGATGATCTTGTTATTTTAACTCCTAAAATAACATCGGCCTCGCCGAGATCCTTCATATCGAAATTATTTGTTAATATTTTCTTTGTGGACTTAATAACCTCCATGTTAGTCCCAAATATTAACATATCGTCTACATAAAGACAAACTATGACAGTTGCTTGTCCGTATTGTTTTATGTATACACACTTGTCGCATTCGTTGATTCGAAAGCCATTTTTAATCATGACACTATCAAATTTCTCGTGCCATTGTTTAGGAGCTTGTTTAAGGCCATAAAGAGATCGAACAAGTTTACAAACTTTGTTCTCTTTTCCTTTAACAATAAAACCCTCTGGTTGCTCCATATAAATTTCCTCATTTAATTCACCATTAAGGAAAGCCGTTTTAACATCCATTTGATGAATTTCAAGATTATGTATAGCTGCTAGAGCTATTAATAATCTTATGGATGTTATCCTAGTCACTGGTGAATAGGTATCAAAGAAGTCTATTCCTTCCTTTTGTCGATACCCCTTAGCTACTAATCTAGCTTTATATTTATCGATAGACCCGTCAGGTTTTAATTTCTTTTTAAAGATCCATTTACATCCAATTGGTTTACTTCCCCTAGGAAGATCAACCAATTCCCAAGTATTATTACTTAGAATAGATTGTAACTCACTGTCTACCGCCTCTTTCCAATGCGCTGCATCGGGAACAGTCATTGCTTCTTTATATGTTTGAGGGTCATCCTCAATCATATAGGTTAAGAAATCTGGGCCGAAGGATTTAGCTATTTTAGCTCGTTTGCTCCTTCTAGGCTCTTCAGTAACCTCATTACTGATTTGAGAATCATTTTCCTTAGAGATTGATTCATATGACCAATGATCAACAATCTCGTTGCTGATTTGAGGATTATCTTCCTTAGAAATTAATTCATATGGTCTCTTATGAGAAGTAACGTTCGAGTTCTTCTTATGTGGAAATACATTCTCGTAGAATGTAGCATCACGTGATTCAATTATAGTATTCGCGTGTATGTTGCTTACTTCAGATTTGAATACTAGAAATCTGTAAGCACTACTATTTTCCGCATGACCTATATAGTAGCAGTCCACGGTTTTTGGTCCAATTTTTGGTCCAACCTTTTCTTTCTTAGGTCTTGGTACAGCTACCTTTGCCAAGCACCCCCACACTTTGAGGTATTTATAGCTTGGTTGTCTACCTTTCCATAACTCATACGGAATGGTATCATTTTTCTTGTGCGGAACTCTATTTAATATATGGTTAGCCATAAATAGAGCTTCCCCCCACAAGTTCTTAGGTAAACCCGAATTCAAAAGTAATACATTGATCATGTCTCTTAAGGTTCGGTTTTTCCTTTCGGCTACTCCATTTGATTGAGGTGAGTATGGTGCCGTTGTTTGGTGAATTATCCCTGAGTCGGCACACAACTGTGCAAAGGGATATTCGTACTCACCACCTCTATCAGATCTAAGAATTTTTATCTTCTTATTTAACTGATTTTCCACTTCAGCTTTGTATCTTACAAAGGCATTTATTGCTTCCTTTTTCTTACTCAATAAGTAAACGTAGCAATAACGTGTACAATCATCAATAAATGTGATGAAGTACTTTTTCCCTCCTCGAGTTGGAGTTGACTTGAGATTACACAAGTCTGTGTGAATTAGCTCTAATGGTTGTGAGCTCCTTTCCACTGAAGGGAAAGGTTGTTTCGCAAACTTTGCCTCAACGCAAATTTCACACTTATAAGATTTATCAATATCAAATTTAGGAATTAATCCTAAGTTTGATAATTTTTTCATTTTTCTAAAATTAATGTGACCTAATCTATCATGCCAAAGTAAAGTAGACTCAAGCAAGTAAGCAGAAGAATTATTATTATTAATAAACTTGTCGTTTTTGCCAATAACGGCTACATTAGCCTTAAATAGGCCATCACACATATATCCTTTGCCTACATACATTCCCCCTTTGGTCAGCACAAATTTATCTGACTCAAAGGCTAGTTTAAAACCTTTCTTAGTAAGGACAGAACCAGAAATTAAATTCTTCCTAATGTCCGGAACATGAAGAACTTCATTGAGAGTAACATCTTTTCCTGAGGTAAATTTGAGAACCACTTTGCCTTGTCCCTCCACCACGGAGTGAGCATCATTTCCCATGTACAACTTCTCTTCATGTTCAAACTTCTTGTATGAAGTGAACATGTTTATGTCATAGCAAATGTGACTGGTAGCTCCAGTATCCACCCACCAGCCTTTGGTTTCACTTGTCAGGAATGCTTCAGCAACTGCAGATAAATGCATATTATCGATGTCAGATGGAGCTAGGTTAATGCTAACATTTGCTTCATCCTTCGGTTGAGCACGACTACGACAATCCTTCGCAAGGTGTCCATTCTTTCCACATGTAAAGCAAGCTCCATTGAACTTTCGCTTCTTGTTACCCTTTTGTCCTTTGTTGGAGGTATTGGCTTTACGCTTCTTGCTTTTATTAGAGCCCTCTACTACATGAACCTTGGCCCCTCCGGCCTGAGGCATAGCCACATAGTTACTGCCGCCCTTGTCAGTATACCGATTATTTTCTTCGGTTTTCAGATATTCTGTGAGATCTTGCAGATTCCACTTTGCAACAGATTTCTTGTGCCTCAAGTGATGCTTGAACCCCGTCCAACCAGGAGGAAGCTTGCCAATAATACAAGCAACCAAGTAGGACTCGCTAAGTTCATGCCCTTCGGCCAAGATATCGTGAATCATTCTCTGGAGTTCTTCCACTTGCTCATTCACAGTCTTGCTGTCGACCATTCGGTAAAATTGGAACTTATCCACCACAAATTTTCTGTAGCCTGCATCTTCAGTCTTAAACTTTTTGGCTAAACTTTCCCACAAGAGTTTACTAGTCTTGAAGGGACTGTAAATCTTGTACAAAGATTCATCCAAAAAACTAAGAATGTAATTACGGCACATAAAATCCGAATGATTCCAAGCTTTGAGCACGATGGCCATTTCCTCGAGTTCCTCAGGAGTCGCTCCCTCCTTTGGTTTAGGTACCTCCTCAGTGAGAAACCTAGCCATGCTCAAGGAAGTGATGTAGAAATACATCTTATCTTGCCACGTTGCAAAATCTGTTCCTTTGAACTTAAATGGTGGTACTGCCGGCGGAGCAGCAACCTTTGGTGTTTCAACCACTACACTGTTTGTTGATGCCATCTACACAGATGTATTAAACAGTTAGTTATTGTCTTAAGATTGTTGGTTGCGTTTAACAATCTGTGTAATAGAAATATACTCAATTATATTTCTTATAATTACTATATCAGTAATTAAGTATAAACTATAAAAGTAATTAAGTATAGTTTACCGAACTAATTTAGTATATATATATTACTATATTCGGTAATTTTTAATAAACAAAGTAGTGGAGTAGTAACTTATTAAAATAAAATAATGTATCAATTTAAATTTAAAAAACAAACCGTAACTTTGTTTGAAAATTTTCTAAGTAATTGAAATGAATATAATTGAATAAACTAATCAAAGTTCCTTAAGTAATTATATCACTTATATGTATGTATGAACCGAAGTAAAAAAAAATTTGATTACGGAAACAGTATGAAATATTTTTCAAAATGAAAACTGATTTTATAAAAGACTTAAAAGCAAGAGACGTAGATAAATTATTTGAACTTAGAAAATGATAGTTAAATTAACTCACTAACTAATAATGGAAAAAAGGAAATGAGATGAAAAAGACTGAGGTTGCGGATGCAATCTCCTTAAGACAATATTTCCGGGCTGCCTACGGTGCACACAGTCGATTCCCGGTAGTCTCCCAAGATACAACAGTCTGATGTTCCTTGTTTGCACGAACAAAGAACCCACGGCGAACTTTTAACAAATAGAACTTTGACAAATATTTAAAGAGAAGAAAAGAAGAGAGAAAGAGAGAGTATTTTTCTAGTATGCTTATCAAATTTTTCGGAGTAATGAATTGGCCAGATTCATCTCCTATTTATAACAATTGAAAAGCTTTTTATGGAAGGGTGTGTCTATTCGGATATAACAATTTAATCCGAATAGGTGCAACCGGTTCGGTTTGAACCGAACCGACACACCATTTCATTTAAAAAAGGGCGCGCGGATCTTCTTTGCCGAAACGGGTCGTCCGCGGATCCTATTCGGTTGGGTCACTTGCGGATTTTGGACTTTCAGTGAATTGGGCTTTTTAGTATTTGGGTTGAAAGAGTTAATTAAATTTTGTCCAAAAAGATAATAGTTTGTTGAAGCCCAATCCCAATCCCAATCCCAATCCAAATCCGAGCCCGGACCGGACCGTGCCGGCGCGCGCGCGTGGGGAACCTTTGATCACCTAGGTCCTCACCCCTTTTAAAATCTTTGGTACCCCAAAGGGGCCCAACCCTTATACCATTTTTTAGCTATTTAACTAGCTAAAATTTTCCTCTCCAACTCAATGTGGGATAGAGTCTTATTCCATCAATTTCATTCATATTATGTTTTTATGGGCTCAATCCAAATGGGCTCAAACCAATTGGATTTAACATAAAAACTCCAACAAATTTGAGCCATGATCATAATTAGCTAGGCATATTTGGATTTTTTCAAAAAGCTAAAACCTACAATGATTAAAGAATAAATTACACGAGAAAAAATTTAGGGTATGTTTGTCTCGCATTTTGAAACTGTTTCAGAAATACATGATCATAATTAGGCTTATTTGGATTTTTTCAAAAAGCTAAAACCTACAATGATTGAAAGAATAAATTACACGAGAAAAAGTTTAGGGTATGTTTGTCTCGCATTTTGAAACTGTTTCAGAAATAAATTAAGATTTGAGAAAAAATATTCGATTCACAAATTGTTGTTTATTTTTATTTTTTAGATGAAATAATAATAGGTTTTATAAACCAATATGTTTTTTAAGAGATTATGGAAATAATTAAAATAGTGTAAGGGATAAATTTCTTTATTTCAAATCATGTTTGTTATTTCATTGTCCCCTGATGCAAAGGTTTAAGAACTTATTGACCCTGATACAGGTTCATGGAGGGTTGATCTTGTTTGTTCCACGTTTTGAGCTAATGAGGTTGATCTCATTCTTTCTATTCCACTTGAGAGATCTACCAGTCCAGATATTCATATCTGAGACATTATGAGAAAAGTGGGATATTTTCGGTTTGGCATGGAAAACGAAGGAGTTCGTGTTATCTGTAGGGAATAGTGGGGGATCGAGTTCGGTTTCTAGTCGGGATTGGAGTTGGATTTGGAATATTGATGATGCACCAAAGGTCCATATGTTCATTTGGTCGGTCTGTTTAGACTCATTACTGGCTAGACAAGCATTAATACACCGTAAGGCTGTACAAATTGATGATTGTCCGCGCTGCTCGGGAAGTTTGGAATCAGCCCTTCACTGCCGTAGTCTTTGTTCCTTCTTGTAACTTTGGCTCATTTATATAAGTGATCTCATACGTTTAGAAATAACTTCGGTTGCTCATGCCTTAACAAAAATGGCTCTTAGCTTAGATCCCATTTCTACTAAGCTTTCGTGTTTTATTCTATCTTCGGGTTTTCCTCAAAAAAACAAATGTGCGATAAATAAAATAAGAAATATTATGTTAAATCAAAATAGAGTTTGAATAGGTCTTTTTCATGGAGATAAGATAATCTTTTTAAGGTGATATATGTTTGAATTATGATATGTTTATTTATAGAAGTGAGAAAAAAAAAATGTTAGTTTGACTTTTCAAAGAGCACCAAAATACTCTCATAAAAGCAAGACAAATAGACCCTAAACATATAAAGATGATTACTATTGTCCCTTACAATATCATTAATACCATTACAAACATTGTTGATGGGCATGCTTTGAGTTGAGTTTCATGAGTATTTTCAATCTTTATTTGGAAGAGTCACAAAACTGAGGCATAGCTGTCCCAAATGGAGTTTGACAAAACCTATGAAACTCAACTTAAACTTATTCACAAACTCATATATAAACTTTTGAAATCATATAAAACATTGATTTGATACATGTCATTTTTTTTTAACTCTATTAAAAAATATTGATTTGGCACCTATCACCATCGTCTCAAACGCAATCCAAGTGAGGTTTCAACTTTTTCAAAACCACAAAATCCAGCATCCAAATTCAATCCAAATTGGATTTCAAAGATTCCACTCAACCATCAAAACATATTTTTAGTTTTCGAAAATGTGAATTTTGTATGTTCGGACATGTAAAAGTAATTAAAATTTTAGAGGCCTAACGCCGGGAGTAATCATAATAGATCAAAATTTATTTTGAAACATTTAAACGTTATCTTTTCATTAATGAAACGATTACTTATAATATTAGGTTAAATATTATTACAATTACGAAAAGAAAAAAAAATTATCAAATTACATGAATAAATAACTTACAATTAGAATAGTTATAAGACTAACAGCTAATGTCAATTTACCTCCCTTTAAATTGCATAACGTTCAATATATTTTCCGTGTGATTTGAACACACAAAAAAAAACCTTTACCCCCTTATGAAAATTTTAAAAGAGCGATTTAATTCCCTTCAGTCGGATAATGTAACTGATCATCACTCGCTGAAATTGAGAGTGGAAATGAAAAGTGTTTTTGTAACACATGGAGATAAGTTGCCACATTTATCATGAATGCATGGGGGTAAAGTGTCACATTAATCATAATACATAGGGTAAAGCGCTATAAATAAGAGGGATAATTTTATCAATTCATATTTTTCTTAAGTTTAAAAATTTGAGAGAGACAGTGTAAAATTTTTATAAGATTACATAAGGGTAAAGTGTTCTTCAAATCACATGAAGATAAATTGAACATTATGCAATCACACAGACTAAATTAGACAAACATGTATACTTCTGATCGATCGATCATTGTAGTTTGCCAAATTCACTGTATCAAGCCTAATTTTTTCTTGATCAATCAAATATTTCCCCAATTAGCTTAAGACTCGGTACGTATCAATTAGGTCCTTTCACGACTATAGGCTCAATGTGATTTAAACCCTAAAATTGCTATTTATAAATGCATGCACTTAAAAACGTTACAACATCTTGTGAAAAAGAAGGCTTGACACTAATATTTATTGTAAGAAAAGGAAAGGTAGGGGACTGACTGAAAAAATAGCATGCTTACCCTTTTTTTTTTTATTGTAAGAATGAAAGGTAGGATGCTTACCTTTCATTCTTGAAATGAGGTACACGCATGTTTTCCTTGCTATAATAAGATGGTCAACTTAATTACTAGTAACTAATTTCCGATGAGATTTTAATTTTCACACTAAACTCTTTAAATTAAATAAAGTCCGTTCCCCAAAAGTGTTAGATTATACACTAATTCCCTTTTTTTCTTAGTGAAACAATGAAATTTTTCTTTCATGATTGAATTTGTTCGGTTATTAACAAAATACAAATAATGTCCAACTAACAAATATAAAAATATTTAGAGTTAATCCCACTTTCCCCCCTCAACTTACAATAGAATTCCACTTTCCAACCTCAACTTAAAATTTTTCCACAGTCCACCCTCAACTTACTTAAATGATGACACTGTCCCCCCTAAACAAAGTTTCCAGCAAATTTCTCACCGGAAGTCAAGCACGTGAATTCCACGTGACTCTCTCAGGGGTAGTATAGTCAACTCATCTCCGGGGTAATATTACAAAAAGCTAAATTTCATATAGAAAAGAATTATCACACATATAATGCCTACACAACTCATCGATTCAATAAAACTATTCACTTATATTATAATAGTTTATAATAGATAATAATAATAAAATATTAGGTAGAATAATTACCACAGTATTGATAACTTTCTTCTAGTGAGATGCTGTAGTTTTCCTCCCTCAATTTCCAGGCCATAACTTTTGAACGTGTTTAAGAAAAATAGATTTTGGTATGGGGTAGGATTTTAATTTGATAGAGACTCTAATTCTTTTGCCCTAGTTGATATATAATTTTGGAAAATAAAAACAAGCTTAATTTTTTATTTTGGCAGGAAGCTGATTAAAATGATTGAGTAGACTATATTACCCCTAAGAGAATCACGTGGAATTCACGTGCTTTGACTTCCGATGAGAAAATTGCCGGAAACATTGTTTAGGGGGGACAGTGTCATCAATTAAGCAAGTTGAGGGTGGACCGTGGAAAAGTTTCAAGTTGAGGGGGGGAAATGGGATTCTATTGTAAGTTAAGGGGGGAAAGTGGGATTAACTCAAATATTTATTAACAAGTCTAGTATTAAACTATAAAATAACTCACATTTTTTACGGAATCGATTAAAATCCACACCATTAGAGTATTGGGTCTGACATTCATCATCAAGCTAAGCCTCATCATCACTTACCTTATTGAAATTCCATAAAGTTTACTAGAGAAAACCATCGGAAATGGTCACTAGTCCACAAGTTCTTTTCTAAAAGCATAATGGTCAAGTCATATATATCTCATATGTAATTAGCATCACTTAATTAATTACTAAAATACATATGACATCGATCTCAAGCTTTTGATTCTCAAAAAAAAAAAAAAAATATCAAATGTTACATGTTTTGTTTCTATTGGGTTAGCAATTTAATTAGTTCTTAAGATAGACTTAATGGAGCAATCTAAGTCTCCATAAAAGAAAAGAAAAAAATTGCAGGTTGCCCTTATAAGCAATACGTCTCATTAACACGTGCGATGTCATTCTATCGCGTAATAATGCAACTGAGACTCCATTTTTATGTTGAATAAGGTTAATTTTAATTCAAGTTATATCCACTTCCCTAACATATTCTTAATTAACTGACAATCTACACCTTGTGAAAAAAATATGCAGATTATTCCCTCTCATGAATTCACTAAAAGGTGGGATGTAAATTGTAATGATAACATTATTTTCGTTTTTATTTAATATCATATAGAGGTATATATTGTAGTTTTAACATAAAAGTTAAGTGTAAAAGAAAAATAAAAGAGACGGGTAATTTTTTTTTTAGTTGTTTTATTGTTTTAGAATAATGAATTATTTAGTGTTTACAATATTGATAGTGGAAAGAGGAAGATCATTTGTAACATTTATGTTGTTCAAAGTAGTCTTAATTAAAGAGCGAGCAACTTCTTTGTCTTTTCTTTAAATATCAAATCAAAATATTAAAAGTGGTTAGTCAATCTTTTCACGTCGTCGATCATGGCTCTCCAAAGCTTCCAAGAAAAGATGACGATTCCTAATTAATTCTATAAATCACGGCCATAATATTAGAGGGAGGTGTTTTACTTAAATTTTTAATTTTACAATACTAAATTTCATAATTTCAGTATCAAAGATAATTAAATCGCGCATCAAGAGGTAACATTGAACATACCAAAATATGAAATAAATTAAATAAAAAATTGATTTTTGAAAATTACTGATTCCCAAAGCTTAAAATTAATTCCAGTGAGTTAGCTGGCAGCTAAAGATTGGGACGTTACCCATTAATACGATGTACAAATTTTATATTTTACTTTGATTTATGACAAACTTTAGATCAAATATATTTAATTAGTGCACCAACGTTAATAAGTACGAAGCCACGCGTCTCAATATTAATACAATATAATTGCTACTATATTTATTTCATCTTCAACTCCCTAAGATCAAGGTTGATATGTATTAATTAATAGAAGAGAACATGAATAAGACATTAGAATTGCTATGGTATATTATAATCATTATTAAAATAATATGAAAGTCAACTTTGTCATATATTATTCTGTCTAATAACACTTTGCGAAATTTTGTGGAAAGAACATGAGATAATGTTGTAACAAATTAAATCAATAATGTGCTTGAAGATGTTACATATATATAGTAAATAATATTGAAGGCAAAACTACTTTTTTTTGGTCCCATGATTTGATCTAAAACTACTACGAGTTGGAAATGTAATTGATTACAAAGCAAAATCACAATGATAATGGAGAAAGCATGCAATTATACATAAACCTAATTATTTAGCCTCGCAATATATAAATTAATTAGTCCAATAGATTTAAGGTAAATATGATGATTGGGACAACACCCTGACCCATTTACAAAATTATTAGAAAAGCGGGGTATTTGTGTTGAATTTGATTTAATTTTTTAATGAATTGAAAATGATGTTAACTTTATTTCATTTTCTAGTTTATTAAAAAATGGAACAAGTCAAATAAAACACATGTTGATCTTGCAGATCTACTATTTTAATATTTGGTTCATCAATTTTAGCCCAATTAAGGAGACCCAACAAAAGGATTAGATTAAATAAGTCAATTATGAAAGAACTCCATGTTCTATTTTCCTAAGACTAGCTCTAGACTCTAGTAGCTACAAATACAATAAACACTTTTTAATGAATCAACATAAACTACATTAATATTCAGGTTGAAAACTAATTTAAATTGATTGGGTCTGTTTGTTTAGTGTTTGGAAAAGTAGTTTGTGAGGGTAGTGAAGATTTGTGAAATAATATCGATTTACGTAATGTTGTTTGTTTGAGTTTTTAGATAGTGATTTGAGAAATAAAGTATGTGTATGTTTTTTTCGGAAGAGTTAGGTTATATGTGTAATATGTGTAAGGATAAAATGTGTAAGAGATAAATTATTTTATATCAAATCAGAGTAGAGTTTGCATAGGTTTTGTTTAGAGATAAGAAAATTGTTGTTTGTTTGGCTTTTGAGAGTGTAGTTCGAGAAAATTCATGATGAAAAAATTATTTCAGAAAATAGAAAACATGTCTGTTTGACATTTCTCAAACATGAAAAAAAATTGGGAAACACCAAACAAAATCCAACCATCTTTTGGATCTTTTGAAAGAATCATTTTAAATGGAAACATAACAAAAATAATGGGTCTATTTGGTTAGGTTCTGGCCCGATCTCGCAAAGCTGAGTCACAAAACTCTTCCAAATGGCGTTTGACAAAACCCATGAAACTTATCACAAACATATTCAAAAACTCATATCCAAGCTCTTGGAACCTATAAAACATTGATTTGACACATACCGCCTATTTCCCCCCTCAAACTCTATAAAAAGGACATTGATTTGACACCTACCACCTATTTTTTTCCCAAATCCCAACATCCAAACCCAATCCAAGTGAAGTTTCAGCCTTTTCAAAACCACAAAACCCAACATCCAAAACCTAACCAAATGAGGTTTCAAATATTTCACCGAAATCACTCAAACCATTTTTTTAAAACCAAGACCCGCGAAATCGAACTAGAACCCTTCCAAATAGGGCCATTGTGATCGAATTAAAATTGAGTATATCTAACAAGGCCAAGAGAAGAAATATTAAAAATAAATAATAGGTGCTTGGGTCCACGTGTTGGCATTTAGTTCGATGAGCTAGTCTATAAATAAACTACTAGTTAGCAAGGTCTTTCTCTCACTTTTAGCTAAACTACGACAGTATATGTATACTCTCTATATACTAGTATAATTTATATATATAAAAATATATTTATGTTATGTTCTTCTTCTTAGAAACAAAAAGGTTGTCTTCCTTTTTCCCAAAAACACTCCCCAACTGACAAACAAAATCTGAAGCTTTGTTACAGAGAAAGAAACCAACTCAAAATTTCATAAACAGGTACGCTTGCTTTTCATATATGCTTCATAATTTGGTGTTTTTCTCTTTCTTACTTCTTTTGTCTTACTTTTTAAATTTCTTTCTGGAATAATGAATTATCAATTTATCAACTTAAGCTCAAAAGCTTCACCTTTAATATAATTTAGATTATAAATATTAGCATGGGGGGGTGGGGGGGGGGGGGGGTGGGGGGGGGGGGGGGTGGGGGGGGGGGGGGGTGGGGGGGGGGGGGGGTGGGGGGGGGGGGGGGTGGGGGGGGGGGGGGGTGGGGGGGGGGGGGGGTGGGGGGGGGGGGGGGTGGGGGGGGGGGGGGGTGGGGGGGGGGGGGGGTGGGGGGGGGGGGGGGTGGGGGGGGGGGGGGGTGGGGGGGGGGGGGGGTGGGGGGGGGGGGGGGTGGGGGGGGGGGGGGGTGGGGGGGGGGGGGGGTGGGGGGGGGGGGGGGTGGGGGGGGGGGGGGGTGGGGGGGGGGGGGGGTGGGGGGGGGGGGGGGTGGGGGGGGGGGGGGGTGGGGGGGGGGGGGGGTGGGGGGGGGGGGGGGTGGGGGGGGGGGGGGGTGGGGGGGGGGGGGGGTGGGGGGGGGGGGGGGTGGGGGGGGGGGGGGGTGGGGGGGGGGGGGGGTGGGGGGGGGGGGGGGTGGGGGGGGTTGGGGGGGGTGGGGGGGGGGGAAAAGGATTAGATTAAATAAGTCAATTATGAAAGAACTCCATGTTCTATTTTCCTAAGACTAGCTCTAGACTCTAGTAGCTACAAATACAATAAACACTTTTTAATGAATCAACATAAACTACATTAAAATTCAGGTTGAAAACTAATTTAAATTGATTGGGTCTGTTTGTTTAGTGTTTGGAAAAGTAGTTTGTGAGGGTAGTGAAGATTTGTGAAATAATATCGATTTACGTAATGTTGTTTGTTTGAGTTTTTAGATAGTGATTTGAGAAATAAAGTATGTGTATGTTTTTTTCGGAAGAGTTAGGTTATATGTGTAATATGTGTAAGGATAAAATGTGTAAGAGATAAATTATTTTATATCAAATCAGAGTAGAGTTTGCATAGGTTTTGTTTAGAGATAAGAAAATTGTTGTTTGTTTGGCTTTTGAGAGTGTAGTTCGAGAAAATTCATGATGAAAAAATTATTTCAGAAAATAGAAAACATGTCTGTTTGACATTTCTCAAACATGAAAAAAAATTGGGAAACACCAAACAAAATCCAACCATCTTTTGGATCTTTTGAAAGAATCATTTTAAATGGAAACATAACAAAAATAATGGGTCTATTTGGTTAGGTTCTGGCCCGATCTCGCAAAGCTGAGTCACAAAACTCTTCCAAATGGCGTTTGACAAAACCCATGAAACTTATCACAAACATATTCAAAAACTCATATCCAAGCTCTTGGAACCTATAAAACATTGATTTGACACATACCGCCTATTTCCCCCCTCAAATTCTATAAAAAGGACATTGATTTGACACCTACCACCTATTTTTTTCCCAAATCCCAACATCCAAACCCAATCCAAGTGAAGTTTCAGCCTTTTCAAAACCACAAAACCCAACATCCAAAACCTAACCAAATGAGGTTTCAAATATTTCACCGAAATCACTCAAACCATTTTTTTAAAACCAAGACCCGCGAAATCGAACTAGAACCCTTCCAAATAGGGCCATTGTGATCGAATTAAAATTGAGTATATCTAACAAGGCCAAGAGAAGAAATATTAAAAATAAATAATAGGTGCTTGGGTCCACGTGTTGGCATTTAGTTCGATGAGCTAGTCTATAAATAAACTACTAGTTAGCAAGGTCTTTCTCTCACTTTTAGCTAAACTACGACAGTATATGTATACTCTCTATATACTAGTATAATTTATATATATAAAAATATATTTATGTTATGTTCTTCTTCTTAGAAACAAAAAGGTTGTCTTCCTTTTTCCCAAAAACACTCCCCAACTGACAAACAAAATCTGAAGCTTTGTTACAGAGAAAGAAACCAACTCAAAATTTCATAAACAGGTACGCTTGCTTTTCATATATGCTTCATAATTTGGTGTTTTTCTCTTTCTTACTTCTTTTGTCTTACTTTTTAAATTTATTTCTGGAATAATGAATTATCAATTTATCAACTTAAGCTCAAAAGCTTGACCTTTAATATAATTTAGATTATAAATATTAGCATTTAATTACCACAGCTTTTCTGTGAAGTAGATCTAATCTCAGTTCTTCTAGCTTTAATCCTGAGTATTCTCAGCAATTTATTTGATTGAATTAAATATTTTAGTTAGAACTTAGAAGTCACTTTAAGCTTTAGAAATTATCTAAAGAAAAAAGAAAAAACTTTAAGCTTTAGATTAAAATAGTTTATTTTTTATTGAGCTGGGGGCCTGGGGCCAATAGTGACACTAGAACCATTAGGGCATCTCTAATGATTGGGGCTCATATGAGCCTGAGCCTAGAATTCTTAGGCCTACATTCCTCTTCTCCAATCGGTATTATAAGCCACGAGTACTTACTATTATAATATTACTCCACTCACTTTAAACTTTTCACCACCACTCTCATCATTATTTAATTACCATAGTAATAATAAGAAATCATATTTATACGTTTTATCTAAATTGTACAATCTTAGATAGATTTAAAATTTAAAAATTAAAAATTAAAATTAATAATGTTAAAGATTTAACTTAAACTACAATATTATTAATTCAAAAATTATACACAAAATTTAAAATAATATTTTCCATTTTAAATTAAATTTAAAAAAAAAAAAGACCAAACAAAACATTATAAATGAAATGAAATTTAGAAAAAAAGACCAACAAGTGACGGCCACCTGCTGGCTGCATAGGCGTGTATGCTGCGCGTACCCGCACCCGTGCAGCGAGTGCGAGCCCCAGGGCTACCCCTATTGGAGATTGGGCTTGGGACTTGTGCATAGTCTTTAATTACAGAAGAGTTTCTAAATTTTATAGATGTGATAGTATTTTAATTTTATCATCTTCCTTTTTATAATATAAATATTTTTTAATGTGTATATAATACATATATGATTGAGTTGTATATCCGTTAGTTTCTCAAAAAGATAGAAGTAGTTCTTTATCCGTTAAGATGAATGATCTTAATTTTTTGCAATAAGAATGATTTTTTTGGTGATAGAAACGACACATGATTTTTTTTGGGTGCGTGACACATAATATATATATGGTCACATCTTATCTCTTCTTTCTCCACTCATTTTAAACTAAAACATGCATTATAGTACCATTTTCTTTATTCTAGCTACTTCTTTTCTACTTTTTTGATTTGATACCAAGTTGTAGATATTTTTACATTCTTGTTGTCGTAAACCAACGACAATTGATAAGTTCTATATGTAGGTGTTACGTCATTGTTTCGTAAATAGAAGAGTTCAATATAAAAATCTATCTTAAAATAGAAACTTTATTCCAATACACCCAAAAAATAAGTATGAACAATTATACGAGAATGGGGACATTTTCTGGGTAAGTTCATACTTCCCTTTTTTTTTTTTTACCTAATAATAAGCATTTATGTTAAGTTGTACTAGTATATAATTTCTTTGAAACCTTCTTTAAAAAAAAATACATCATTCTCTTAAATGTGTTGGTGATAAGTCCGCCCGCATAAAAGAGCATGCATGAATTGCCTCAATCATTCTGTTTTCCATTATTTTATTATATTTTAATTGGTGGAAGTAATTAATATTTTGATTTTCAATCTTAAAGTCATGTTTAAATGTATTTTGACCCAAGAGATTAAATTTGATTAGCTTTAAATGTATATTTCATATAAAAGGTAAATGTTCCATAAGTATAAATATATATTGAGATGGTGAATACATCGTTACATCAAACACTATATCTAGTCGAATCTATTACATTAATATCATAATAAACTAATTACAAATATTAGTATTAAACTAGAAAATACCCACAATCATGTTCAAATTATAAACAATTCTTAATGGCCTTACATGTTCTTTAAATGCGCATATAAATACATATTTTCACATTTACACTCATGTACCTCAATTTAGCTTCTACTAAGGCCATCTCCAATGGGGAGGGGGAGCCTCGGGGCTCCGGAGCCCCGGGGCTGCCCCTGCCCCCACCCCGAGCCCTGCCTGATTGTCTCCAATGGCAGGGCTCCGGAATGGAATTAATTCCATTTTCTTCCTTTGCCCACTCTCACCTATAATTCTAGTTTTAATTTTATTTTTAATATTAATATTAATAATACTAATAATTATTTTATTAATATAATTAAATTATTAATTATATTTAAATATTAAAATTTAAGAGAGTAAATAATCATAAAATTAAAATTGATACATAATAGGAAATACAACAAACAAGAAATGAAATACAAGAAAGAGGATTAAATAAACGGCACACACACGGAAATAAAACATTTTATTTTTAACTAATTCGGTATTTTTAAAAATATATAGCCACCACCAATATTGTAGTTAAATGATTAAATTTTTAATTACAATAAAAGTTATTAAAATAAAATGTTGAATTTATTTATTAATGATTTGTCCATAAATAAATTTAATTACAATTCTAATAAATTATTAATGATTTTAATTTTAAAAAAAATAAATTTTATTATATTAAATAATTCAATTAAAAATTGATGACTACATATATTTATTAAATACTAGTAAATATACAATAAATATACTAACAAATTTTATTAAATAAAAAATTCTACAAATTTAATTTAATTTAGGAGGGAAATTTAATTTTATATTTAAATTATTTTTTCCTATTTAAAATTATTAAATAAAATATTTTTAATAAAGAAATTAAAAAAAGAAGAACCAATCAGGGGACGCCAAGTGGCGTCCCCTGACTTAAAGAGGGGCGCGTGAATCTCACGTGCCCGTCTTCTTCTTCATTTTTCCCACGCGGGAACGAGCCGCGACCAGGGCTCCGCGGAGCCCCGGCCCCGGGTCGTTCCCGCCCCGCAGCCCACCTCGCCCCCGAGCCCCGCCCACTGAAGACGGCTAATCCCTCCACCCCGCAGCCCCCCCGACCCCGGCCATCTCCGTTGGAGATGGCCTAACATATGCCATGTGCTAAGCACGGGCTTATATTATTTTATTGATTAAATTAGTTCATGAATTCTAAAATTTAAATAAAAATTCAAAATACATGAAAAGCACCAATTACATTTCAGTGAACATTGGCTATATAATTGGATATCTAGTTTTAACAAAGTGGAAAGAGTAAAATATTATATTTATTTTTTCCAAATTACTTTTTGACATTAAGACACCAAAATTTAAATCACATGAACAACTTAATTTGATTTTTTTTATCGTGCTTTGATCTTTTAGGCTAGAAACAAAAAAATCTTATTGAGAAGGTGCATGGGACTATTCAAAACAAAAAAAACAGATTTAATACTAATAAATAAAAAGGTAAATATACCCAATCATCTAATGTTGGACATAAAAAAGGGAATCATTTAGTTATGGGTGTGTTTGGTTTCTAGTGATCTGTTCTGTTTGGAATTGCTGTGAAATTAATGGTAGGGCCAACTTTTTTTCTTTTGATAATTGTAACCAAACAAGTCCTTTGCTGTTAGCCGATAGCCAAATACGGGGGGGGGGGGGGGCTCCGTTTACGAGGAAAAAGATCTGACTAATTTTGGCTTCACATAGAATATTTTCTGACTCGGAAAAGGAAATTGCATTTATTCTTGATTTGAACCCCCACCGTTTGACCGTTATGGTCAGTTCAGACTACTTATTTACTTGTCGGCATTTACTGCATGTCGGTGTCCTCTTACACCACATGTGATGCAGTGCTCACCTTATTACTGGTACTATAACAATTTTATTTCAACATTTGACTTATAAAAAAAAAAATTCAATGGACGGTTATATGAGTCCAAATTACATTTTTTCACCTAAAATCTTGCAAGATTAAATCTTATTATTTCTAGTTTAAAGCATTTTTTTTTCGATTTAATCCATTTTGATAGGCGTCAGACTTATTATATAAGAACCTCTTTTAATAGGAATTCAAACTTAAGTTCATCCCTTTAGGAAACTAATCACTTACATTAGACCAATCACATGTTGGTAGTTCAAAGCATAGTCGAACAAATAAAATAAACTTCTCGCTATTTGAATTTGATATATGATTAATGTTGTGACATTCCTTTCTATATTATCTATAACGAAGTTGAAATTGGTCAGAGTTGAATTCTAAGGGCCTGTTTGTTTGGCGTTTCCCAGAATTTTTTCGTGTTTGGGAAATGCCAAACAAACATCTTTTCTATTTTTCGAAATAAATTTTTCATCCATTAATTTTCTCAAACTACTCTCTCCAAAGCTAAACAAACAACAATTTTCTTATCTCTAAACAAAACCTATACAAACTCTACTTTGATTTGACATAAAATAACCTATCTCTTACACAATTTATCTCACATAACAAACATGATTTGACATAAAGTCTTACACATCTTACACCTACAACCCAACTCTTCCAAAAAAACATACACCTACTTTATTTCTCAAACCACTCTCTCAAAACCCAAACAAACAACATTACGCAAATCGAGATTATTTCACAAACCTCCACTACTCTCCCAAACTACTTTCCCAAACGCCAAACAAACAGGCCCTAAGGCTTCCAAAATAATGGTATTAAAGTAACATATAATCAAATCTTAATTTAATATACCCAACCTATGTCTTGACTAAGCTCATGCCCAACTTTCTGACTTCTGAGTCATTCCACACGAAATTGCTTTATCAATTATTCATCCCACTTTCCTAACTACCATTGTATTAGATTTAATTAAATGAATAATTTGACAATTAGTTGCCTTCAATCCCAACATCCACTTTCCTTAATATTCTTAGCTAGCTCCAATCAGAACCACTAATTATTTAAAAATTTGATGAGGCTATCCTAGAGTACTATATACTATATGTTTTTAGCAATTGTTTCATACGAAGTGATGCAGTTTTTTAAACTACTCCCTTCGTTTAAAAATACACGCCCTTTTACTAAAAATAAAATATTTTAAAATATATATCGTTTCGATAATTTTACTATTTTTCATTAATGAATGATATGGGAAGTTGTAGATTTTTTGATTTCTTTTCAAGGATAATTTTGTAACATAAGACTTTTATTCTACTAAAATTTAGATGGTTAATGATTTTCTTAAACTTTTTGCAACAATTTAAATAACATGTATTTTAAGATGGAGGGAGTATATGCTATAAAATTGAATTATTAGAATTACTTTCATAGAGATTATAATATTATTACTGGCGTGTACCATAAACACATACAAGTGGCGCGCCAATTAAACTATTGCCTCCTTTAATAAAATTTATTAGAGTAATAATTGACCTTGTCTTATTGAGTGTAAAGTAACTATGATTACCGGTTCCTATTAGGGCTTCAACTATCATCCAGGGGCCACGTAATTTGGTTCCATTAAGTTTGGCCAAGTGTTATACGATATTTTAAACTTATTTTTACTATAGTTTTTGGAAGAATTTATTAAAAAAATATAAATAAACTTTAAGGGCCTGTTTGTTTGGCGTTTCCCAGAATTTTTTCGTGTTTTGGGAAATGCCAAACAACCATGTTTTCTATTTTCTTAAATAAATTTTTCATCCATTAATTTTCTCAAACTACTCTCTCAAAAGCCAAACAAACAATAATTCTCTTATCTCTAAACAAAACATATACAAACTCTACTTTGATTTGACATAAAGTAACCTATCTCTTACACAATTTATCTCACATAACAAACATGATTTGACATAAAGTCTT
The DNA here is from genome assembly GCA_034814905.1 of Penstemon davidsonii. Classification (NCBI taxonomy): domain Eukaryota; kingdom Viridiplantae; phylum Streptophyta; class Magnoliopsida; order Lamiales; family Plantaginaceae; genus Penstemon; species Penstemon davidsonii. The sequence continues at coordinate 9,357,851 of JAYDYQ010001087.1, read as the reverse complement.
ACACATCTTACACCTACAACCCAACTCTTCCAAAAAAACCTACACCTACTTTATTTCTCAAACCATTCTCTCAAAACCCAAACAAACAACATTACGCAAATCGAGATTATTTCACAAACCTCCACTACTCTCCCAAACTACTTTCCCAAATGCCAAACAAACAGGCCCTTAGAGTTTGACAAAATTCAATTACCGATGTGTCTTAAAAAAAATCACTTGAAAAATATTTTATTAACCCCTCATCCAAAATCATAGAGTACCATTCTTTCTGAAATGCTACTCTTTAGTATTATTATCTTTGGATTTTATTTTATGTGACACTTTATTTTATATATGTAGGAAAATACATAAAAAAAGAAGAAGAAATTGGGACATATCAAATCTAAGAAAGAAAGTCCAAGAGATCTTGCCCGAATGAGGAATATTTTATGCAACGTCTGCAAGTGGTATATTCGTTTAATTTTTTTTTTTTATAATGTACATATACATTGAAGATTGGATTTTAGAATATACCTCCACCCTATCATAATACTATTTTTCTTAATGTCTCGATTGCATATTATCTAGTTGCATTTTTAATAATTAATGTTTATAAGATATTCACTTTTATTTGTGTTTTACATCATATCTCTATCGAGCTAATGTTAATATATCATATACGAAATGCATAATGTTCAATTTATTCTCCAATGATTTGAAAAATAGCATTTTACCACTTGTAAAAATTTTAAAGAAGTAATTTACCTCCGGAGAGAGTAACTCACTTGCCAAAATTGAAAGTGAGCATGGAAAGTATTCGTGTGACATAGAGGTAAATTGTCAAATTTTTCATAACACAGAGAATCAATTATCACATTTATCATAATACAGGGGATAAATTGCAACATTTATCATAACATAGAAGGGTAAATTCCCACATTATCATAGTACAGAAGGGTAAAGTGTCATTTATAAAAATATCAAGGAGGCGCTGCAAAACTTTTATGAGATTATAGAGAGGTAGGGTGCTTTTTTTCAAATTATAGGGATGTATATTGAAAATTATGAATATCAATGGGGCAAATTGCAATTAACTCTATCTCTATCCAACAGCTAAAATATTTTTTCCGCACCAATCTACTCATTGAAAAAAATGGAATAGATATAATAAATATATAAATATGGTAACTAAATTTCCGCGTGTTTCCACATCATATGCAGCTCGCGGCATAGTACAACTACTTTCATTCTTCAAAATTTTGACGACTCAATATACTGCAAAATTGGTCTCATTTTTCTTTTTTTTTTTTTGCAATTCCTCTCAATTTTTTCTGCATTTAGAAATCTCTAAATTAATTATGAAGAAGCAGAACACAAGAAATCCACCGCACCACGAACCGGAGGTAATGTCATCATCACTTGAGCTTTAATTTTATGTTGTTTTTTTTTTTTTTTCAATTTTTTTTGTAATGATTTAAGAAGGATTGCAGAGAAATTGGATTGAAATATTGTGTTTCGGTTGCGCGTGCCTGCAGCTCTCGTGGCGGCGCGTGTTGATGCGGAAGTGGCTTAACATTACTCCCAGCAACTCCGATTACTCAGCTGACACCGACTCCGAATCCGATTCGGACTCAGGTAGACCCTAAACCGATACAATACATCATCCTTTTTTTTTTCTTTTTTTTTTAATTCTGTTTTTCTTAATTTAATTTTTTGTGTTTTACTTTACAGAAATTTGTGATGGGACCCAAGAAGAATCGAGGTTAAAGACTGATAAACGAGATGGAGCTCACGTCCATCCTAATGGTAACACTAATTATTATTAATATTTATTCTAATTTCTCATATTAATTAATTTTCATTAAATTTAATTAATTTATATAGTTATTTCAACTATGAAATAGGATATTTTAAGATTAAGGAGTTGATAGAGTGGGGTATTGGTTACGGATTGATCGAGTTGAATAGGCACGTAGTTATAAAGCATTAATGTTGCGTTTTTATGTGAACTGTTTGTTGTTATCTAACTACAGAATCTTTAGCTCTATGCTATCCAATTATCATTTGTGTGAAAGTATCAAGAAGAATAGTTTAATTAGACGCCAGATGAGTTGGGATTGTATAGCTGCCTTTCGACAATTAGTACTTTTCGGTTTCAAATTTAGTCTTTGAATGTAACTTTTCAGCTATTGTCTACTCTCCTTTCACTAAAATATGCACAACTGTTGATTTTTAAGAGCAAAAATACTCTCTAGAAGCTTAAAACTTGAAATTTCGACACTGATATAGCACTCTGGAACTTTGTACAACTTCCTTTTTCAAAAAGTGGTTGTGTAGCGTAAGATAGTTTTTCGTTTGACAGGTATAAATCTAAGATAATTTGCCTCTGCTGATATACTTAAAATATTTTTGTAGTAATAATATAAAAGGAAATGTTTGTTAACCATGATAAACATGTTATATATCCTTTTTTCAGTGGGTAGTACTATACATATATATGTCCATGTTTTTCTCTTCACATCCATGGTGGTTAATATTTACAAAGCTGTGACTTGGGGACTAGTTTATATGTGTGTGTATATATACACTTCGGAATCAAACTGTGGTTGTGATTTGTGTCTTTGTCATTTTTAATCTCAGAGACTCTCCCCCGGTTCAGAAGACGAAAATCAGAGACTTTCAGAGCTCAGTATATAAACGAAAAAGAAGTTAGGTATGTTTCCCTTTCATTTTCAAGATCAAAACGAGGGGCTACAAAGGTTAATGAGCAATCATATATGGATTTGGTTGAGTTACAAATAGTGAGGTTTTGGTTCTCATTATGTTGGTTTTTGCCTTTACTTAGGATATGTGTTGGGACGTGGAATGTTGGGGGAAGAGTTCCTTCTGATGACCTAGATCTTGAAGGTTGGTTAGACATTGATGATCCTGCTGATATTTATGTAATTGGGTAAGTTCATTACTTCTGTAGATCACGTATGTATGTAATCTTCAGTATACTCTATATGTAGATTATGGTATAATTTATGTATGTGAATTCCATGTTATATATTACACCAATGTGCACCAGATGACAAATTCTTCTATATGAGATTTCAAATTAATGTTTATGGTTACTCGTGAATGTTTACTATGTTTAAGAAATCTCAATGGATTTAATATTTTTTTTGGATTTCATAAAATTTTGTTCACATTTTCGATGTTTTTTTATGCTTAAAGCCTTCAGGAGATCATACCATTAAATGCCGGTAACATATTTGGTGCTGAAGATAATCGCCCTGTTTCAAAATGGGAAAATATAATTCGTGAAACTCTGAATCGAGTTCCACCAGTGAATAAGTTTAAAAGCTACAGTGAACCTTCTTCTCCATCAAAGTTTAAGCCGTCTGAATATGCTCCAGACATAGAAGATGAAGTTGTCCTTGAATCGGACAGTGATGTTGAGGAAGAAATCTACCCAATAGATGAAGAATCATATGGTTTTGATGAAATTACGGATGAAATGGACAAAGGAGAAATTGTTCTTTGTTCTGATGCATCTGTCTCCAATGACAATGACACCATAAGCAATCCAGTTGAAAAAGAATTGAAACGTCAATTTTCTTCTTCAAAAAGGCTGGACAGAATGAACTGCTTAAACACGGAAGATTCTGAGGGAATTGTGGAAGGTCCGTGTAACCAGTACACTGGGACAGAAAGGATAGGCTTAAGCTGGCCAGAGTTACCACTACATCTTTTACCTCAGCCTGTTAATGAGAGGCATAATTCCTTCAAAGCTTCAAAATCTTTCAAAGCTTCAAAATCTTTCAAAACTTCAAAATCATTCAAAACTTTAAAATCTTTTAGAACATATAATTCTTTTAAATCAAACACAATGACGCAAAATAGATTGCAAGAAGAGTTATCTAGGCTTGCTGAACTCGACCTTGAATCCCTAATAAACCGGAAAAGAAGGCCTGCATATGTTAGAATAGTAAGCAAACAAATGGTTGGAATTTTTATTACCATATGGGTTCGCCGGAGCTTGCGGAAGCATATTCAAAATTTGAGTGTGTCTACTGTTGGTGTTGGTGTAATGGGTTACATAGGCAACAAGGTATGTTCATTCTTCTAAACTCTAGCTTGAGTGTGAATAGAACTCACATTTTGTACTACAAATTTAAACAGGAGAAACCACATATCAGTTTTCTCTGATTTTGTTTTTTGGTTTTACATTGCTCATATATTTCTGCGAATTAATTTTGCGACTAGGCCACCACAACACATCTGAGATTATGAAAACTGACAAATTTTGCTTAGTTTCTACACAATAACATAGGATGCCTATTGAATCAGACATTCTTCAAGACAATTTCTGAACCCTCTCATTGATGAGCATTAGTTCCTACCTTTTGTGCGTCTTTTAAGAGTCCTACTAGTGTCTTATATTAAGCATAATGTACAAAGATTGGCCATTGAGTGCACATATACAAGATACCATTCCATGTTACTGATGATGTTTTCTTTATTTAGAATCTTTGCATGGATTATTGTCCATGCGGCAGGGTCATATCTTGTAACCCTTCTCGGACTGTTATACCCATTGAACATAGTTCAAGGATGCCTTGAACATGTTCTTAAGGGTTGGTATGCCCTCGAGTCAGTTCACCACGCCTTCCCTTAATGGTTTCGATTACATTAGTCAATAGGTCAAATATAGAAAACACCAGGAACATGAATATTCTCAATTTAAGCAGCAGATTGAGGAATAAAAAGTTAGTGCAAAAATCTTTATTATATTCCTCAACCAAAGTCAGTTTATTTCAGGGTTAGTTTTTTATTTATTTTTTTTTCTTTCACAATTCTAAATTTTCAGAAAAAAGTTGCAAGGATATTAGGTTGTAGTGCCTTGGGAACAAATTTCTGTATAACTGGAGACTAAGAATAATAAGATTCAGTTAAAATTATTTGTATAGTTAGTGCTTTTTCATATTGTCTACCATAATATTATATATTATTTGTTAGTTCTGGTTTGTCTGTATAATCGGAATGCATCAGAGCCCCTAGTTATTCTGAATAAATAAGCACACACATAGCATCTATCTTCCTTACTTGGCCCTTCCCTTGTAGTAGTAGTAGAAGGAATCTTCTACTGATCAGATAGAAAATATTTAATAATTTTCAGATAATGAATACTTTTTAGTTTTTTTGTCGTTAAAAATGATTTATGTTTTAATTGTTTCTCTGCATCCACCAAGGCCCACTTCTAGTCGAGTCTTTTGGCTTACAAAGATGTCAAATGTAATAATCTAGTCTTCATTTTATCATGTCATTGAGAGTCAGCCTGTTCATATTTAACAGTGGATGAAACTTTAGCCTGATCTAGTTTGAAAACTGAAGAGAGAAATTATTTGAGCTTGGCAAGCATAAGCTCATTAACAAATGATCAAAGGCGAGTATATCAAAACTCAGAAGGGAGACTGAAATGAAATCAGTCTCTGAAGGGACACTTGTAGAGCTCACTTCTCAGAGAGTTAACAGGAGATCCCCAATATAATTGGCCCTCAGGATTTAGTGGTAATGAATATTACTGAAACCAATTTCAGAACAAAATATGCCAGTTTGAGTTATATATCCCACGGCTCATTGGATCTCAAATTGAGCTACTAGGACATTCAATTTCAACAACCTTAAATTTGTGGAGTCCCCTGTGATTATATTTCAAGGTAGTTATAGAAGTTCTCCATTGTTGTGATGATGGTGTCAACATTTAAAATACCACCATTTATGTTCTAGATGATACTTGCTAAATTGATACAAGTGTAGTCTCCTCTATATTTTTCAAATTCTTTTACAATTTCATTGCTTTTAACATTAACCCCAGTACTGTGTGATTATTTAGGGCAGTTCAAGTCATTCAGCATTTTTGTGATGGTGTTGAACAAAATGACGTTCTGCTGTAATGTAACCACCATTGATGTCCTCTTCTATTGAAAATCTTGTTTATCTAAATTTATTCGATCTGCGCTTTATTCTTCGTTTATTTTTTTCAGGCTACTTTCTGTTGTAGTTTATGACTTTATTATATATTTGCTTATGGATTGTTGTATTTGGTGAAATTTTGGCACTGGAATGTCAAACTCTAAAGCTTACTCTTATTCTGTATCCGTGGCTGACCTTTTGGGTATACTTTTATTGAACACATAGTCATCTTCAGTCATTAAATAAGCACAAATGTCTCGTATTTCTTTCAGGGATCCATATCAGTCAGCATGTCTATACATCAGACACTCGTCTGTTTTATTTGTACTCATCTAACATCAGGCGAGAAAGATGCGGATGCTATGAAAAGAAATGCTGATGTGCAGGAAATACATAGAAGGACGCGTTTCAATTCTTTCTCTGCAATGGGGCTCCCCAAAAGGATCTATGACCATGAGTAAGTATATCATTTCTGCCCTTATTTAACATTTAATTATTTATGAATGTGTGTGATAATTTTAGTGGAAAACACGGACATATTGTCATCCATTACTAAAAGGGTCTAGTTTCAGTTAGAAAGGAAGTTGTGACGGTTAGAAGTAATTTTCTTCTTTGAAAGTAATCTGACATCTTTTTCTTACTCAAACAAAGCAGAAATGTTAAAGTGGGCATTGTGTACAGTATTTTTTTTCTTCTTTGAATAATATTTAATATTTTATTTGTGATGCTATCACGTAGTTACCACGAATTTTAAAGAGGTTTGTAACATTTCTGGATTTCCCTTCACTGGATATTTGAGACCAACTTCCAAGTTAGGAGTATTACTTTTTCCCCATCAAGATCTTGAGACATGCTATATGAATACACGAACTGTGGTCCCATTCTTAGGCATCAGAAAGTGTAACAGGAATGTTTCTGTAATGCGTAAATATGTAATTCAATCTTCCCAGTGACTGGCCACTTTCTCAATATAATTTGAAGATCTTAGTACTTCTAAGGTTCTTTGCTTTCCGTCAATGTTTAATTTGTTCAATAGCTTTTAAATATGTTTTAATATTTGTCTCCTAGTGCTGGAAACTGTAGTTTACATGGTTTACTAAGGGAAACATTATCTGGTGCTAGAACTCATCATAACTCAAAAGCTTGAGGGAAGGGGATATCTTGAATCCGTACATTCATGTAGTTGCGACCCATCGTGAATCACGCATGGCTTATCTTTTATGGGGATTGCAGGGGTGTCGAGAAATTATTACTTGTGCCTTGATCCAATATGATCGATGGATATGAGAAGGGTATAAAGGACTTGGACTCTCTAGTTATCTGGCATCCAAGTTGAAAACCTGATTGAAGGAGCATGTGAGCTAGATTTTTCTTATATAGAAGCAGTGATATGGGAATTCCTTGACAGTTGATAAACAAATCTGAATTTTGATTCATAACTTTAAAGGTCTTTAACTATTTTATCTGTTTCTTTTTAGTTTATGTCAAATTATGGACTTTTTTTATGTCTTGCGACAGTATTTACTAGTTAATTCTTTAATTTGGTATGTAAATATGACATCTCATATGGATGCAGGAGAATAATATGGCTGGGTGACCTAAATTATCGAATCAATTTGTCTTATGAGCGGACAAGAGAGTTAATATCCAAGAAAGACTGGTCCAAGTTAGTTGAGCGGGATCAGGTGATTTTGGTTTTCTTCTGTTTGCTTTTGGAATTGGTTAAGTACTAAATGTGAAGTCCTATTAATTTTGGCCTGTTAAGTGTTTTTTCCGGTTAGAAAGTTCTGTGCAATAAGGATGTCGTATTCTTTGCTTTTTGTATTACTTATACCACATCGCATACGTTACTTTAAACAACAATTCTAACTTCTTCCTTCAGCTTAATTTGAAGACCCATTCACTGTATACATTTGGGATGCGATACATAGTGGAATGGTGTATTCTTATTTCTTCAAGTTGACCATATCTTTTGATATCATCTGAAAGTCCATGTTTGTGGAGTGAGAGCATTTGTAGAACTTCAGATATTCTCCTTTCTTGAACACCATCACGTTTTTTACTCCAAGTTTACTTTTCTGTAAATGCAAAAGTTGAGTAGAACTGCATGTGAAACTTTAGCGGAAAGTTACATAGGGATAACAAATCATTGAGTCGGCATCCCAAATTCAGCAATATATTTCTGAATAATCTAACCAAATATGATAAAACTTCATATAGAATTTTACTTTGTTGAACCCCTTTCAGTAACGGAAGACCCTTTAAGATTCTTCTTTCCAATTACTTTTTTAAGTACAAGTAGAATTCTCTGGCCTTTATCAAAATGGGTTTCAGTGGTTTTTGGTCAAATCTAGAAAATATCTTCAAAAGATATTTGGAAATTCTCAGTTGCAAGGGACAATACTAGTGTACAAAAATGTGTTTCAGTGAAATAGCCTTATACAGCTTGTACTTCTTATTTTATTTTACACAAGTCCCTCTGTAAGATTATCCTCCAGATCCATGACTAATCATGAAAGATTGTATAGAGTGTATGCATATATGTTCTAATATTTCTTGCCTGTAAATACTTGAAAATTAGAGGTCCTGTTTCAAAAAAACAAAGTGTACATGAAACCCTCCATTGATATTTTCTCATTTTGAAACACCATGTCAAGGTAGAAAGAAAACATTGTTCTGATACACTCAAGGCAATTATACATTGACTTGAATTTCTGAAGTCGCTTGTGAGAGGATGTTATCAAACCTCGCACTGGAAATATTCTAGTTTCGTGGATAATAACGGGATATTCTTGATTTAGCTTATAGGAGTTATACAACGGCCTGTATATACTTAGCTTCTTTATATATCTTGTTTGACGCTTAAAACTTCTTGAAAAATAAAATAATTCTTCGGTGAAAGGCTTTCTGGTAGCCCCTCCTAATAAAATAGATAATCAGCAAAATCTAGTTAGCGAATATAGCTACTTAGATCTTGGATGAGAAGTTGTGAAGCCAGTGAACAATAATTTGATACAATAAGCAAGAGAAAACCTCAATATGAGGGAGACACATTGGATATTTGTCTCATAACTCGAGAACTACTGATATACCCGACCAGAATCCATTGAGATTTTGATACAGAAAGTTGCCATTGTAAATGGTAATGAGCAAGGGATTGAGGTATATAATCATAGTATTATACTGAAATTGTACATTGTACCATTGACTAGTTGAGGTGTATAATTTATGTTTAGGTCTGTTTAATTTGGCATTTGATGCAAACTTTTCAGTGCAGTAAGTGAATTACTGCTTTGTTGTCCTTGTATATTGACATCTGCAGTGTTTTGCAGCTTATCAAAGAGCTTAGAAAAGGCCGTGTATTTGATGGATGGTCTGAAGGCACTTTGAACTTTGCTCCAACCTACAAATATGAGTTTAATTCCGACTCTTACTGCGGAGGAGGGGATCAAAAGGCCGGGAGGCGAACTCCTTCATGGTATGCATTATGATTGTGAAAATATTTGTGCTTCTATTCAAAAGTATCTCTGGTGGCGTAACCCTTTCTACCATAGAGTTGAGCCATATAACTAATCCAGTTAAAAGTTATTTATTGCACACTTTAAATTTAATCTGAGGTTTCTTAATGTTTCCCATAATTTATCCAGGTGTGATCGCATTCTCTCCTTTGGGACAGGAATGAAGCTGCAGAGGTATAAGAGATCAGAACTAAAGCTATCTGACCACCGCCCAGTGTCCGCCTCTTATATTGTGGAACTTGAAGTATTTTCTCCTAGAAAGTTGCAACGAGCACTCACTTTTACTGATGCAGAAATCGAGGAACATGATATTGTCACCGATATGGGGCTTAGTAGTAGTATGGGCCGGTTAAGACCGGGAGAGGTGAGTTGGGATAACTTTTAAACTAATGTGCAGATGTTTGTGGTTATTCACAACACTGGTAGAATGCTCATATATTTACCGTCATAAATGACAGAATCTGAAGTTTGAAATTGCAAACTTCACCTTCTACATCTATGAATATCTATATATGTACATAAGTATATGTATACATATGTATATATAAAAAAGATACTTATGATGTGTAATTGGGGGGTAGGGTGGGGCGAGGGTCGATTTGTATCTCATCATTCATTTCTATTGTAAGAGTGACCATTTTGCAGCACATTCTGAGAGCATATAATTACTGGATCCATCTCTGGATTGGTGATAAATATACCCTTTTTTGGATTGTAATTGCAGGATGTGTTGTATTGGGAGCGTTAAAGGGATATGAAAATCGTGTAAGAAGGTGCAGCTCAGGTGGGAGCATCCATGACTATTGGAGCGTAATTACCTTGCCTGGTAGGCTGTTGAACATACATTCTTTTGATTCTTTATTACAATTGAGGTTGTTCTGTTCTGCGGTTAGTTTTGTAAATGGTTTGCTGTGTATATATATACTTTGGTGTAATTTTTGCTTCTGTTGTGTGTTGAGGTGTATGGAAATTAGTTTCTTGAAGCCATTTTTGGTTGGTGTCATTACTCATTACCCACATTGTGCTGGGTTATTGATGTAAAATAGTATATAGAAAACGATTACATAATGTGAACAATTAAGTTGCTGCGCATCTTTTACATGTAGCTTAGGTTGGGCTGTTTCTGTTGTAAATCGGCCAGATGTTACACTATGTGCAATGCAATGTATGGATTCATTCTCGAAATGAAATATTTCCTTTTCTTATTTCTGAAAATTCATTTTATTAAAGGGTTTTTTGCAAGTTAACTCCTTGTGATATGTCTAATTAGCATACCTCCCTGTGAAATAAAAATAGGCAATTTAACTCCCCGTGAAATGAAATAATGAGCAATTTACCTCCTTGTGATATAAAAATAGGCAATTTACCTCCCTGTGAAATAAAATAATGAGGTTTGTAGGTGTAAGATGTGTAAGATTTTATGTCAAATCATGTTTGTTACGTAAGATAAATTGTGTAAGAGATAGGTTACTTTATGTCAAATCAAAGTAGAGTTTGTATAGGTTTTGTTTAAAGATAAGAAAATTGTTGTTTGTTTGACTTTTGAGAGAGTAGTTTGAGAAAATTAATGGATGAAAAATTTATTTCGGAAAATAAAAAATATGTTTATTTGGCATTTCCCAAACACAAAAAAATTCTGGGAAACGCCAAACAAACAGGCCCTATGTTCTTCAAACGACGTATATTAACTAAAATTAATAGTATACTTAGATTTGTAAAGTATGGAAAACAAAAAACAAAATTAGACCCATGTTGTTTGGGGAATACGCTCATGTAGTGTTAAGGACAGTCAAATGTCAATTGAGTCGGGCTCATCGGAAGTTCGACGGTTTGACCTAATTAAATTTGACCCAACTCGAACAACTATGAGTCAGGTTGAATTTGAGCTATTATATTAATTACAACTAGTTTATGAGTCGAGCTTATAAGACTCAACCCGCATTAAGCCCAATTATATAATTATTTCACATCCTACTTTTAAATCCTTCTAAAAAAATATTATTAATTATTAGTATTAACATTAGAATTTACTAATTACTATATTGAAACGGGGGACACCTTTACAAATAACCCATTATCCATGTAAATAAATTATAAATTTGTAAACTTACTGTCCGCACATATATTAATTATAACTAACGTTTGTAGGCCAAAGGGGAAAATAATTAACAAAAATTAAAAAATTAAAACAAATGGTTAAATAGATTAGGAGGCTTGGGACTTCACAAACTTTATAATGTTTTATATTATGTATTAAGTAGGATTACTCTCTATTTATATGTAGTTTAACATTACGTAGTTTTTTTATTTGCAAGCAAGATTTGCTGGTGCGAGAAAGCCCAATATGATCCATAAACCCTATTAGTCGAGTTTGAGTTTATAGCTATGATGCCCCCAATAACATTTGAATTTGAGTCTATAACCGTAAAGCCCGTTAATGTTTGAATATTTTCAAATTAAATAATGTTTCCCGATTTCAATAATGCAAATATTTGCTTGTAATAATTTCTACATATAATACAAAATGGGGATTAATGCATTTTTGGTGCCACAACTATAGCCCACTGGCGTTTTTACCACGTAACTTTTCGGGCTGGCACATTTGGTGCCACAACTTCAACATCAGTGGCAATTTTGGTGCCAATTGAGGCCAATTTTAAAATTGGCCCAAAATTCCCCCATATGCGAGCCATGTGATTTAGTAATATATCAAAATTGACCATTCAACGTCTTTTTCAATAAAAAAAATACCAAAATTAAAAATCCTAACTGTTCCTATAAAATTCACCAAACATTCCCGTAATTAAATTGTTACCCGCTTTCTTATTCTTCCCCAAATAAAAACATACAAGTAGCCTAGTTCTTGGTGGGTGGAATATTTTTTTTCATGAAAAAGGTATTGAATGGTCAAAATCCCCAATTTTCATGTCACATGGCCCGTACATGGGGGAATTTCGGGCCAATTTCAAAATTGGGCCTCAATTGGCACCAAAATTGCCACTGATGTTGTAGTTGTGGCACCAAATGTGCCAGCCCGAAAAGTTACGGGGTAAAAATGCCAATGGGCTATAGTTGTGGCACCAAAAATGCAATAATCCCATACAAAATGTTATTCAATCGGACAATTTTTGTACACGGAAGGGGGACTAGGAAATGCATTGGATGACTACGTGGAATCATAAGACCCATTGAAACACCCTAAACCATTTCTCAAAAAAAGAAAAAAGAAAGCACCCTATAAACAATTTTGTAGGCATTCCCACAGTTAAATCTCAATTGGATCACTCGCCATGTTCCTCGTCAAGGCACAAACGAAGCCAACCTTTTTGAATTTTCATTTCTATTTTTTCCGCTTAAAGTGATTCCATTACACTAATATCTGTTTATATTTCTTTGGTTTCAGACATGGAGATCAATAGCATTTGGGTTATATGGGTACAAGAATTTCACCAAATCTGGTTTTATGTAAGCCCCTTTATTTTTATATCTACAACTTTTATGCTTTGTATTAAGCTTTCCTTTAATGGGCTCTGCTCTGAATTTAATTGTTGACGTTTGTGATAACTGCTTTTGCCTTCATTTCCATGAAAATATAGGCCATCGTTACAAACATGTCAAATTTTTTTCTGTTATAACTTTTGTGGACCTTTCTTTTTTGTTAACAAGAATGAAGAGATTGAGAGAGACATTTTTTTTTTTTGGTTAATATCTACGTTTGTTGCTTTGTATTAAGCCTTTTATCTTCATTTAAAGTGGTGTCATTTTTGAGAAGTTTGAATGTTGTATGTACAAAGTTTGGATACTTTTAACGCTATTCCGCAGGGTGAAGCCCGGTCTACGATTAGAAGGTGTTGCAAGGTTATTGATTATGCACAAGATTGATCATTTCTTAATTTAGTTTTATAGTATTACTTTTCAATGTTAGGGAGCATTCAAAAAAATTCAAACAAGAAGATATGCAAGCACAAATAGAAGGAAAGAACTGCATTGTTACTGGAGCAAACGCCGGCATTGGTTACGCAACTGCCGAGGGTCTTGCATCACGGTGCACATTTCTTGTCTTGATCTTGTCAACATTTTTCATTGGATTTGAAATTGTATTAATTAGTATATCTCTTTTGTTAAGTATATACTATAATATATTTATTTTCTGCAGTGGGGCAACTGTATACATGGTGTGTCGGAATAAGGAGAGGGGTGAAGCTGCTCTATCGGAGATTCAGTCTACTACGGGAAATAAGAATGTTCACTTGGAGGTCTTCGGTTGAATCTTTTTCTTTTACATAGTATATTATCTATCTTGCATTTGAAATCACAGGTTGATCTTTTATTTTCTTTACTGGCAGGTTTGTGATATTTCCTCGACGAGTGACATCAAGTCCTTCGCCTCTAGATTTTCTTCAAAGGATATCCCTCTTCATATCCTGGTAATGATTCTTCGTAATCTTTGATTTTCAGGGAATTGGTCCATTATTTGAGGGTCGTGAACTATAAAAAAAACAATTTTATATGCACGAAGAGCTCGGCCTTACAGAAGATCAAATTGTTGGTTCTTGTAGAATACTCTCTTAATCTTATATTATTACGTAACTTGAACGAACATATGTTTTTAATATTACTTTCTTCTAAATTGGTTGAAATTTAAAGTATCAAGCTATAACCAATGTGTATCTGATATTGAGAATTTATTTTCGCAATTAAGGTTAACAATGCCGGTGTGCTTGAGAATAGTCGTCTAATTACCTCAGAAGGGTATGCTGACTTTTACTATTTCTTTTGGGACCCTCTCCTTTTTTTTTTATATTATTCAATCAAGCCCTCGTCTTCTATGATGTACCACCAGATATGAGATGAATTTTGCTGTAAATGTTGTTGGGACTTACGCAATGACGGAACTTATGTTGCCATTGCTGGAGAAAGCTGCACCTGATGCTCGTGTCATCACAGTTTCATCTGGTGGAATGTACACTGCTCCCTTGACTGAAGATCTACAGGTAAAAAGTTCTTAAGCTTTATGTCAGCTTTCCTTTTTGTTTATTTACAAAAAGAAATTACGATAACTGAAATTATGTTGACAGTTCAGCGGTAACAAGTTTGATGGAGTCGAACAATATGCCCGGAACAAACGTGTGCAGGTAAGTCAAGTAGTTCGTTCGACTTAACAAGTACACGGAAGTGCTTTTCCTGTCATTTTAATTCCTACCATATTTGGCCCTACTTAAAAATTGCTTTATTTATTTTTGTATTTAGGTGGCATTGACAGAAAAATGGGCTGATACGTATAAGGATAAAGGGGTTGGCTTCTACTCAATGCACCCCGGCTGGGCAGAGACACCTGGAGTTGCTAAAAGCTTGCCCGATTTTTCAAAATCGTAAGGGTGTTCTCGTCTTTATGTCACTTCTTATTATGTATTCCCTTTTCTTTCAAATTATTGAAATTCCGTGGAAATATTTTATGATTGTCTATTAATTTGCCAGGTTCTCGGGGAAACTTAGAACAAGCAAAGAAGGTGCAGATACTGTACTTTGGTTGGCTTTACAACCGAAAGAGAAACTCGTGTCCGGAGGGTTTTATTTTGATCGAGATGAAGCACCTAAGCACTTGCCGTTTTCAGGTACAAATGGTTCTCACTCTGCTATCGACTCCATTGCTCGTAGCCTCCAGACATTCTCTAAGCTATAGTCATAATTGTGCTCGATTTGTGTGAATTTAATTTTCGTGTCAACATTTCATGTAAATTGAGTTTATGTAATTGATGCAAACCAATTGTAATGCATCTTCAGAATATTTGGCATTTTGAATCTTAGAAGTACATTGTTTTGGCACCTTGCACCCTGAAATTGAAATCTTGATAATTTGCCGTTTGCACCCAAGACTTGCAATTATTTGTCAATATAGTGGACATTTTGCACCCGACTTACTTTCCCAAAGAGTATGCAATAGGGTGCAAAGTACCAGAAATTCAATTACATGATTCAAAGTGCCAAAACAATGTATTTATGTGGTGTAAAATGCCAAATATTCACATCTTCATTGGGGAGGTACTATTGATTAAATTGATACATAACCTATACTTGTCTTATATGTTAGAATGTTTAAGATTTGTGTTTCCAGTTGTCTACAATTTGAAGTCAACTTATGTAAGTTTTCATTAATTTATCAGTATTTCTTATCTATTGTTCATAACATCAGGGCTTGTTTCACATGAAAATTACTACAGAAATTGGGTATGTTTAAAAATGAACAAAATTTACAGAGAACTTCAGATTCTCATTTCATTCAACAGCAATATTGTCTACAAATATCTATGTACATATAAGAAACCTCAAAAAAAATATAACAACAGTACCATTCCAAATTTCGACAAAACATTTAAAAAAAGAGGCTCCGTTGAGTTTGAACCAATAACAAGGGGATCGATCGTAGGTACACTAGTCCTTACGATATTATATAGCCTACGAGCTGATTAAACAACATTATATACAGTAATTTGGCATCAGTCGAGAAGAATCGTACCACGTTGTATGCTCCACAAAACCATGAAACACATCAGCATAGTCTCATTTCTCATTCAAAATTTGAGCCTTTTTCAACCAGTACTGAGCAAACCTTTGCCTCGCATACTCCATGTAATCGAACTCAATGTGATTCACATATGCCTGGCATTTCAGAAATAATTTACATGTTATATGGTACAACTTTTAACTACCATTATAAGATATGTTGGAATAAGAGCAAGGGGTAGATGGTTACCGAAATTAAGCCCCAAAGTCCCCAGAAGATGTGGTTTGCAAGAGTGTACTTCTCTACATCTTCTGCGAATTGCTCTACATCGGTATCATTCGGTTGATGGCCTGCATTATTTGTAAATGTTAACATGGTTTATTCAAAATGAATTAGATAAATATTCTGGGATCATTTACATTTATATATGAAACTTAATTTTCTATTAAATGGTTGTCTGTAGAGGCAGAACTAGATTCCAAAGGCAACAAAAGACCATAAAAGTATGTAGCTTGAAGAATTTCATTTCTACCATTTCAAACTAAACTACTCCAAATACGGATTAAATCTGATTGGTAGAACATGAAGTTTGAGATAACACTTATCGTTTGATAGTTTTTGAAGTTCGGTTCAAGCTTAACTCAATAAGCTAAATAGTACAAGCTAATCGAACTTCACCGGGGTTCTGTTCAATTAAAGCTTGTTCAAGAATCAAATTGTTCAAACACTACGTCATACTCAATAATAAATATAAACCAAATTTGAACAATGTGTCAACTCGACTCATTTGCACCTCTAGTTATAGTAATGATCTTGCTCATGTGTGATACCTACCAAGTCAAATTTTGCCTTTCTCAATCATCTTTCATACATGAAATTTCCTATCTTAACTAGCAAAAAGCATTCATGGAAATTCATTTTCTTGTTTCATAATGCAAATAAATAATGCAAAACTAAGCAATTTTAACTGCAAAATGACCAACCTGCAGATATGAGGTATTGACGAATAAATCTTTTACGCTCGTCTATACCTGTCGTAAATTAATCAAAGAAAAGTTAACAATATTGGAATCCCGACTATTAACCGTACTTCTTAATGGATGGAAGGAAAAAGATTAAATCGAATATATAAAAGAGTCATCAACAAATACAAACCAGGATATATGTTATAGTCCAGAATGTGAGGTGTCTCAGTGTGATAGTTTGCTGCCATTTCACAAAAATGATTTGCAAGATCATACGCCACGGGGTTATAACTCGCATACTCGTAATCCTTTATTCAGAAAAAAAAAAAAAATGTACGAAATAAATAAACAAGACGAGACTCAAGAACATCATCTCATAAATGGTTAGAAGAGAACTTACAATCAAAGTGATTGATCTCGTCTCCTCATTGATCATTACGTTACCATACTGAAGATCATTGTGGCAAAAACCGATTTCTTGATGCTTACCCGATATTGCCTTCTTTAATAAACTAATCTCGTTTTCTAGTTTATCCAAGTTAAATTCCTTTACATGTTCAGGGGTGCACAATTTTTTGGCCTCTCTAAGCCAGTTTCTGCACAATATATTCAACTATATATATAAGCAATCAAGAATCATTCATTTCTTAGTCATTAAAATCAGTAGTAATTCATTAACTGGTACCTCAATCTGTCCCAAAGAATCACGTTCTTTGAACCAGGCATATCGAGATTATGAAACTCCCTCATTTTAACTGCTATTAGTGTAGAAATTTCAGGATCACGAAGATCAGCAGCTGATAGCGTCTGTAAGTTCAATAAACGGAAAAAAAATATATAAAATATTGTCCGGTATATTTTCTTCAGCTTCTCGACTGAAATACAGTAAAACTATGAAAATTTACTTGTTATCAAGACCTTGATGCAAGTAAAATATAGCCCCTAATATTTTAGGATAGACAATTTAAGATTGACTTGTTCTTAGATTAGCTAAGAAGTTATGGTATGAACATGAAGCAAAAAAAGTTTGACCAATATTCATAAGATAAAGCGTGTTGCAATGGTCAACAAACAAGATGTGATAATATAATACAACCTTACTTCATGTCCACATGAAGGAAAATGACAAATACCAAACTCAACAGCAGAATTTTCTTGTTGTATCCTCTAAAAGTGACCTAAAACTAAAGTTGAATATAATATGATAAACAAACAAGAACATGAAGAGTTGAATATCTACAAGTCTTCTTATCAAAAAATTTAGTTTTCAATCATTTTCCGAGAAAGCTTGTGTTATTAGTGTCTCTTAATCACTTTTATGCATACCTTAATTACCATCAATCAACAAATTTCAAATCCAAACTCAATCAAATTTCTAAAGGTATGGTGCCTTAAAACTTAATTTTAATTTAGCATCCAAATTTTCAGAACATCAAGAAAAAAAGTAAAAAATCAAGCAAGAAAAATGGAATTTCACATACCCTTGCGTGAATGAACTCCTCGACTCTCCCCTCTTGGAACTGACCAAGAAGCTTAGGTCCATAACCGTGACTCGACAAACACTCAAAAGTCCGAATTTCTTCATCCCGATTGAAAAAAAGGTCGACCCCTAAGCCATAAATCCGAACTAATACTGTCCTACTAGAATTATCAACCTTTGTCGGCCAACTAATACTGTAAACCTCATTAGTCATGGCCCCACTCAAATGATCTACCTTCAATTTACTAAAATCAATTACATCTCCCCAATTTGAAGCTAGAGTAAATAGTAGTTTTATCAATTCCGCAGGCAAATTAGCTTCCGAAAATCCATTCTTTACGGCCATCAAAAACCAAGATTCTTTGTTTTGTTTTACCTTCATATAGAAAAACATTAAATTCCAATTAGTACTACCATAATTTTACTACTAACATTAAAAATGACCATGATTTTACACAAATTGACGATCCCAGAATACAAAAGGCCCAATAATACAAAAACCCCACAGAAATTCTACATATGAAATATGAATTCAATAAAGAAAATAAACAATTAAGTGACCATGGTTTATACACACTATATCTACACTACATGCAGATATGATAAACCCAGAAGAAGAAAATCCTAAAAAATTTGAAAAAATCACAGAAGTTCAGACTTGAAAAAACCCAAGTAAAAAAGAAAGATATCAAGAACCCATATGATAATAATCAAAAGAAACACATAATTCACCTGAAAAAGGACAAGTAAAATTACAGAGCTGGATTTTTTTCAAATGCAATTGGTGCTTGAATAATTGAACAAAGAGTTGAAGAGACCTTTTCAATATATATAGCAAAAAAGATTATACCAATTGAAAATATTTTTAATAGAAAGTATACTATGAGAAGAATCTCCTTAATTTTGCTCTGTAATTTTTCTGAAAAAATGATTAGAGGATCCAATATTATATAGTATTATCACACATTTTGGGACGCGCACCGTCACATATATAGCCAATAGAAAGTTGACACGTGTCCATTATTTCACCTGCCGGGAAAAATGGGGCGCCCTCAAGTAAACAACCAAAAACTAACGCTACTACCGAACAGAATCTTTTGTCAAGGTCATACTGCCGTTGGATTTTCGACACGTGTCATGTCTTTTTTCTTTTATTGTGATCTTGACCGTACATTGCTTAGTCAATTCTTTGTAGCTAAATAGTCTTGCTATTTGGAGATTTTGATAAATAAATAATTAAAGTATATACTCCGTTTACTTTTTTGGAGAGTTATTTCAAAAAGAAATTTGACTTTTGTGATCTTATAAGGAATAAATAAGTGAGACTTTATCTAATGGTTACGTAAGGTAGGTTTATATCAAATTCTATCTTTTTGGTTATTTTCTGGTTTTGATTCTCTTCTATGAAGTTTGATTTTCCAATAACATATACCATATCAAATTTGACCAATTATGAATTATTAATATATATATATATATATATATATATATATATTTTTATTGTCTATAGTAAATTTCAGAAGCCAGCACTTAATTTAATGGTCATTTCTTAATATTTAATTATACAAAGGAATCTTATGGTCCTATAGCGCCATTAGAAGAAGAAAAAGGAAGTTTGGTTTTCCGTTTATTTTAGTTCCATTAATTCTGTAATCTTTTAGAAAAATAGAAATTTGATTGCATTGTCATAGTTTTAATGATAGTTAAAATTCATCATTTTTATTAAGATTCTTAAATATATTAGAAATTCAGGAAACTATAATTAATAAAAAAGAATGCACCTACTTGATTTCTTGACTTCTATTGAGAAGATGGATAAAAAGTACCGGTAAATAAAAAGACTATAATGGAAAAAGAAAATAATCAAAGATAAGAAATAATTCACTTTTTATTAAGAGTGGATCGTATTTTTGGTCCTCTTATGGGTTGAATTTTGCACATTCGTCCCTCCTAATTTTTTTGTAGTAGATGCATCCCTTTTATGTTTTAATATTTTATCAATGTAGTGTATCACTAATTCATTTTTGGGCTATTTCACGGCGGAGACGGCCTCATGTGCAAAGCACGTGCATTACTTGAATGTCTAATGTTAGGTGAAGGGACAAAAATGACCTCCAAGTAATGCATGTGCATTGCATGTGAGACCGTCTCTTCGTCATGTAATAGCCAGAAAATGAATCGGTGATACCCTACATTGATAAGATAGATTCATTTGCTACAAAAAAATTAGGAGGGACGAATGTGCAAAAGGCGGTCCATAAGGAGGACGAAAGTGTGATTCACTCCTCCTTTTTCTACTTAACTGTGTATTTACAACTTGGACCAAATAATGCATTGGATATAGCTAGGTCCTCCCCAGAAAATTCTAATAGGATTCGAATTTGAAGTTTTACTTTTTTGTTTTGTCAAACTAAAAGAGGAAAAAAAAAAAGCCGAAAAGAAAAGTAAAAGTTGTTATAAGTATTGAGATTCATAGTGCATGAAAATATCAAATACTACCAAATCCAATTTTTAAAAACGGGACCGGATCGGCCGGATCGGCCGGTTCGATCTGTTCGACCGCAAACCGAAGATCTGTTCGGTCCGATTAACCCACTAAAATCGGTGAGCTTAAAAATCGGTTTGAATCGGTCCAAACCGGTTTAAATTTTCCCTTTTTTCTTTCGATTTTTTAATTTTTTTTAATATTAAAAATAAACTAAAAACTTTTGTAGAATTAGGGATTTGAACACCTAACCTCTTTGAACTTTTAGTATAAAAATTTCTAAATTATAGAAAACTTGTAACCAAATTTATTTATAAATTAAATTATGATAATTAACTCAAATTAATATTTTACATACTATCAATGAAATTAAAACTAATTTTAGTTTTATGACATAGTTTCTTATTAAAAAAAATTCTATAAGATATTTATTTCCAACTACATTATTTGTAGGATAAAGAGTGTCAAAGTTTGAAAGTCAAATTGATATATTATGCAAATTTGATCTTGAATATTAGACTTGTATACATAATCATATTTTATAATTTATTAATTTCTTAGTTTGTTGTATTTCTAACTTACACTTTTATATTTTTAATTAAATAAATATAATCATATTATATTTATATGAGCTTACTTATTAGTATTATATTACCGTTATGCTATAAGTTAGATAAATATTATATGGTTTAATTTAAATATATTTCGAGTTTTTGTATATTATTAATCATTTGTAGGATAATATTTAAATTTTATGCATATTGTACTTTAAAATTAAACTTATTTATTATATCATTATGACGTCATCCGATTCGATTAGTGGTCCGACCGATTCGATCAATAGAACTATTGAATGGTCGGCTCATCGATTCATAGTCCGATCCGCTCTGAAAACATTGACCAAATCAGAAGATAGATGCACATTCTTCCATTTACTAAATAATTATTTCTTGACCAAATCAAAAAGGGGCGGATTCCAAATTAGAGATTGGCATGCATCAACTTCGCGTTTCAACTTTGAAGATTTCTCAATCACTCAAAAGGATGGTGCACATTTTAGTAGCCATTAGCAATTATGGTTTGGGCCCCACCATGGCCATGGAAAAAATTTCCATCGTTAAATTACCTTTCAACTTCAATATTCTTCTTCTTCTTCTTTTCTAGTAAAGTAGTCACTAGTCATAAGCTAAGAATGATTATTATTAGGTATTCAATTAGAATATATTTACTTAATTTGACTAATCCTCATTTTTGGTGCGACATGTATTATATAGTTGAGACTTGATTAATGTATTGGCTCGTCGTTGAAATTAGTATATATTACATCTGAGGGACATAAGATGGGGTTTTTTGCAAGTTAACTCCCTGTGATATGTCTAATAGGCAATTTACCTCCCTGTGAAATAAAAATAGGCAATTTAACTCCCTGTGAAATAAAATAATGAGCAATTTACCTCCTTGTGATATAAAAATAGGCAATTTACCTCCCTGTGAAATGAAATAATGAGCAATTTAACTTCTTGTGATATGAATTAATAAGCAATTTAGAGGGAGGCAATGTGCTTCTTTTATAAAAACACAGGGAGGTATTTTGCCATTTTTCTTATCACAGGGAGTTAAATTGCCTATTTAGGATATGACAAGGAGGTATTTTGCCCTTTTATTTATCACAGGGAGTTAAATTGCCTATTTAGAATAACACAGGGAGTTAATTTGCTATTCACTCCATAAGATGTCGCCATGCAACATATATATGGAGTAAATTAAACTGAATTTCTAAATTTAAGGAGAAGCTGATTATATGATATCATCTCGCGCGTTAATTGTGTCTTGGCATGCAAAAATTATTTTGGACTAATGTCCTATGTTTGTTGCACCACGTCATTTGTTCACTTAATGCACTGAAAAATCTATATCTCTATTATGAACACTTAAATTTCATCTCTTTATATGGAATCGATTTTATTTTTTCAATTAGAAATAGTTGATCTTTTATATTGATATATATGAAGTACGAGACTAATAATAATACAAGGTGTATAATTCAATATTACATAGGTTTGAATATCATAAAGCTACAACAATAGCATTTCAAGATTAAACTAACATTTAATTAATAAACCACATATATATACTTACCTATTAATTATGGTGAATAATGTTTCTGATTGTGTACAATATCTAAAATACCACAAGTCATATCTTTAACAACTTTACACCAACGGTTATGAACAATATTACTCATTTTAAATCTTTTCATTGTCAACTATATATGCACCGGTGATGGTGATAATTTGAGGGTGCAAAATGATGCTGGATATTATATAAGTACAAAATGACAACAACAAGCAAAATGAAATGCACAATTTTGGATAAGTTTATAGTCTTCTTTGAATATCATCTTAAAAAGTAATGTCACACTCTTACTAAGTATTTTTAAGAATTCTAATGATAAGTTGGACGCATGGCAGGTTCATCTATACTGAATTCCTAAGTAATATAATTAACACGTGATTATAAATTAAATACCCATAAGAGAAAATAATAAGTAACATCAAATTACAACACATGATGAATTTATCAAAAAATATAAAATTTACAACACATGATTATAAACTATAGTACAACAAAATATCTTATACCACCGCACGCTTTGGCCCTAGTGTCTGTCTTTGGTTCAGATGATTTGATTTTACTCTCCTCTTCATTAAAAAGCAAAGAAATGCCAGAATCAAAATCAATACTACAGATATTTCTAGTTGCGACGACACGGGCAAAAATTCCATCACTTGAACGGATGTATTGTTCTCAAAGTCGCAATTTGAACTCAGTACAAGTTCGCCACCCTTATAGTTTGTCTCGGGATCAAGAACAAAATCTACGGTTGCTGCTGCTTCTCCCAATACGATACAAGTACTCTTTGATTTGTATCCCGGCATGGTTGCAATCACTGCAAGAAAAAATTCCTATGGTTTTGACAAGTTCTTTAATATCTAGTTATTTTATCATTATAGCACTGCATCAAACTTTACCACCTCTATAAAATAATTATGAGTTATGACCATGCAGTTTAAATGATGACTAATCTAACCATTTGATTAAAGCTTCCAACTCTTAAGAAGGACACGTGTGAAAAAAGAGACTAAACTAAGTCTTAGAATTAATTTCAGGTTTTAGGAGTTACCTTCATATTTTTCTCGAGGAGCTACCAAACGATGATAATCAGCAAATAATTTGCTAGCTGTGATCTGTCAAACATTGTAATGTATATCAGAAATTAGAACACAACATAAATGTATTTTCCGATAATGAGCCAAACAAAAACGTCATGGTTATGTAGGCGCTTATGAATTTTTAACATTATATTTCTAAGTTCAGCAGTTATGAAGATTTTCTCCACAATGAACCATGGTGAAATTATGAAAAGCTTCTAAACATTAGGCATGACTGCATGAGAAAATAGCCACGGAAGTTAATCACTCTGAGATGTCTCCTCAATGCATAGAGACAACTCCTTTAATACTAGGGGGAAATAGACTTCGAGGGTAATAAGTGGCAGTTTTACAATATCTTTTCCCACGAGTCTTTAAGCAATTAGAAGAGTAGAGCAAAAATAATGTTATGTTATTATACCGTGTAGTTTATTCCCCTTATAGCTATTGATGCTGGCAAAGGTCTTCCACCATCTGATGAAAAAATCCTTCCATGTATTCCTGTCTGCATGATAAAGACTATTAGGTTACATTATTTGTGTAATTGTGAGTGAGAACATACAGTTATCTGCATTCCAAACGACTAAAGATGCACAACAAGATACAATTGTTTTGAAAATTTCAATATCTTATGAGCAACTGTTCTTCTTTAGTTAGAATAAACAGAACAAATTCAACAAAAAGTAGTGATAATACATGGTGATAGTTCCCAAAAGGAATATTGACCAAAACTAAAGAGACGACGTATAAAAAAGAGAAAAGAAAATAAAATTCCAAAGGCATGATCATTGAAAGAACTATTTAGTATGAAAACAAATCTTGAAATACCTTGACTAAACTTGCCACAATGTTCAGCATGCTCATCCTATTATACTCCCAGAGAGTTGGAAGCTGCAGAATTGAAAAATATTGTAAGGCTAGACACAACAACATTACATTGCAACAACGCTAGAAACGAGGTACCCTTGCAAGAACATGCATCACTCATGCCATCCACTGTTAATCCGGTGAGATACCTATTTTAATAAATTTTTATTATTCCTAGAGAGGGTTATTAAAGCTATGGGAGCTACACCACCAATGGTGGTAAGATGAATATATAATATGGCTAAAATAATACATTCATCCACAAGAAAATTTAAGAGGTAGTTAGAACATGTCATCACATGTCTCGAGGAAGCTATAGTGTAGTTGTCAATTGCTCAATAAGCATCAACCTCAGGACTCATCTTGAAATTATAGTCATGTCAGTTTATGAAGTAAGTCTGCACTTATAATATTTGACCATACAATCTATTAGCCAGAGGACTTCAAATACACCTTTGTGAAGCGAACTTTTAGTTTAAATATCATTATGTACCATCATATCTCCCCTGACTATCCATGCCTTGGTGGAAATGCACACAGAACTCAGAAACTACTCTTTCTATTAAAGTTCATTGGACTCCAAATATCAGCAATTCACCCCAGATAGTAACACAATGTAGCAAATGATAAGCACATACATTACTGAAAAGAACCAAGGAGGTGTCACCCCTTAAAACATATAAAGTCCTAAAACAGAAGAAGCAATAAGTTCATCTCGAATCAACTCAAACTGAAATCTAACCTCACTAGCATTAGGCCATTTGTTGTCACTGATCTCCAATGTCAGTTCAAAGCATCCATAATGAATATAATTCCAGTCTTGCATGCCACCATATATAGGATACCTACAAAAGGAGCACATGACATGTGAATTTAGCTATTCTTGTATCTTTTAAACTAAAGAAACTTAGCACAGCAGAAAAAAATTCAGTTTAGAAACTTCATGGTTATACTCCCACACAACATACCATAATGCTCCATTTGTAATACCCCCAGGAAATTCCTTGCTCAGAGACATATTATAGTGAGATCTACTGTATAAACTGGCCATATATCTGAATGTCTCGTCATCAGGGCATCCAAAGTAATTTTTTCTGCAGTTAATTAACATCATCAGTCACTGTCTTAATACCTAGGTTGACAGGATAAAAAGGGAAAAAGAATAAATAAACACACATACTGGAACACCGCTTGACAAGATCAATTGAAAAACTCAAGAATTACTAAAAACCACCCGGCAAATTCGTGGCAAAAGTGACCAACAATGCATGTTATTAGTTACCATGACATCCAGACAAAAATAACACAAACGCCCTATTATTAAAAAATTAGTATTACAACAAAGAAAATTGAGCCATGAAGTTATCAGTTAAATTGTTACGCTCTACTTGTTAGAATCAGATTTTTCAAATACATTAATCTGCGCCAGACATGTCACTGAGATTTATGTTTGGTCATCCCTAAACCATAATCTGAAATAAGCATCCATAGATCTTCTTATAGATACATGGCTCCGACAATCAGAAACTTTGACTATTGGTTCAAATACTCAATAACAACCACATATCATCTAGATCGTTATAACTTTTGAACTGCACCAAACACTGCTATCAGAGTCAATATTTGTTGGCAGAAAAAGTCTTTCTAAATGATATATATGTCAGGCTTACAAAAGTATAGAACGGAAAATCACCAACAGGTGATTGGTCTAGTGGAAGGGACTAGTACCCCCAAAGTGGTGACCCAAGTTCGAATCCCTGTTGGGAGAGGTTCCCATATAAATGTCCGACGCGCCTCGAAAGGGATTAAACCCTTGGGAAACCAAAAAAAAAATAGAACTGAAAATCTTTTAAGCATATTCTAAGCAAGTAAGTTCTCAGGACAAGCATAACAACATTTCAGATATCATGATAAAATAATCTAGGAAAACATGTTCATAATCCAGTCTTATTTCATCCCCTGTTTAGAAGCACAACAACATTTCAGATATCATGATAAAATAATCTAGGAACTAAAAGTCACCGTCAATTCACACCCTATAATAAATGAAGTCAACGACCATTAAAAGAGCTCAGAATAAATCTATGTATCAGGAATTGGAATTTTTCGTGGAACACAGTTATCAACTTTTAGAGGATGACAAAGATATAATTTAAAAAGAAAGTCAGAAACCAAGCTTTAAAAGCCATAAGCCGGAGTACATTTCCCGATCACTTCTGTATATTTTTCAACAGCAAGTATAATCAAAAGAGAAACAAACTAGAGTCATGCAATGATGATTTCATAAAAGAGATGCAGCATCTACTGTCGTTATAAACAGGACTTGCAGTTGAATTGAGTATAGAAGACTTACTTTCTATCATCTGTTCCGTCCCATGGATAATTTGCGACAAGAGCTCCCTATCAACAAGAACAGATTCATTAAATGATCATTATTGCAAGCAAAGATTAATATAGAATGCCATCATGCTTAAATTAATAATGCATTAGCAACTAGCTACTATATGGTTAAAGTGACTCGTATTCTTCCATCAATGATATGAAATATCACAAACTTTTGGTCAATCTGCCGGACAACCTTACTTTCTGATTATTTTTTGCTTACATGTAACACATAATTTTATTCTTTCGATTGGTTTATCTCAGTTAAGGTGCTTAACAAGAACAAAATATATAATTCTAAATTTTACCCTCCAACGGAAATTGCAACTAAACTTTTGTTACTATCTTGAGCTTTCGGGGACCAAGGCTTGGAAGTTGGAAGTAACAGGTTGTGTGGCGTGGGAAAGTTTGTAAGACCCCATTCCTCTTTAAATTTAGGATAATCCTGCAAGTAGTTTTATAAGGCTTAAATTAGATCCAACTTGTCAGTCCGGCCAACCAAAATACATACAATGTTATGTTCCTAACCAGGGTCATTTTACTTTCCCTCTTATTTGTGCTTGCTGATTACATTCTTACCCTTTTCATATCATTATCTCAAGGTTGGTCCACAATCTAATTGTCATTGCTAAGCTCTGATGCCGGGAATGGTGGATAGGAGAAGGTAACACAAGTGAGAAACGATTTATAGGCTCACCACTCATAGGAATCCACCTAGAGATACAGGGCCTTATGTTAGCTCACCACTCAAAGGAATCCACCTAAGAGATACAGGGCTAAGTGTATAAGAACAAAGTCTTAGACTCAAATGTTATTCCACTCAAATTAACTTGTTACAAAGGACATTACAATCCACTATTTATAAATTTGGAACAACCCTCCAACTTAGGCAATAAATAAGACTTAGATAAATTAAAAGACTTCTTAGAAACTTGTTAAATATTATTAGACTCTTAATACTTATAAATTACTTTAGGAATACTAAGGATTAGTGAATATATTCAGAAAATCCACCTAAAGTTCATTGAACCCGTAGGTGAACTTCTTTAGGTACTATACTGCCACCTCTGACCAGAACTTTCATAACTTCTTCAATATAGCTCCAAAT
The DNA here is from genome assembly GCA_034814905.1 of Penstemon davidsonii. Lineage (NCBI taxonomy): Eukaryota > Viridiplantae > Streptophyta > Magnoliopsida > Lamiales > Plantaginaceae > Penstemon > Penstemon davidsonii. The sequence continues at coordinate 9,329,389 of JAYDYQ010001087.1, read as the reverse complement.
TACGAACCGTTTGTTGCATTGGAAACTAGACTTCCAGAGGGTTCCATACATATACTACTCGTTTTATATGTCCTTCTAGATTGAGAGATACATGCATTTGAATTTGACTGAAGTTTCTGTTATGACTTTCTCAACTCTTCAACTTCATGCATTAATTATTGGAATATTTGGATGGTTGATTGCATGGGAATGCTCCTGCACCATACGCTTCTGCTGCGTGCAAACTCGTCCCTGAGTTTTTCATTGTTTTTCCTTGTAGCAAAACAAAGAAAATCACCGAGGACATTGATAGAATTAGTGCAGCACCAACATCCAAGAGCTTTGTTAGGATACACACTTTTAATAAATTCCACATCATTCTTCCTTGATAAGTAAAGATCCTACCTCGAAGCTTGATCAATTTTTTAAACATCGGAAAAATTAAGTTCACCAATTGAATGTGAAAGTCTTGAATTGAGCATGAAACTAATTTTGAGGACTTGAAATATTCCATCCAATGAGCATAGTGACATCCCGAAAAGAAACGAATGTCATGAATGTACGATTCACCAATAATGAAATCAATCTCGTGTTGACTTTTTATAAATAAGGGGTCATCATCCAAAGATCCTTTAGCCACCTCCTTTTGAATTTCACTAATAAGATATTTTTCCACTTGAGGTTTAGCATTTAAAGTTTTGGAAACTTTAAGAGCACTCTCCGCTGTAACTTCAATGGAATTTTCAAAAAAATTATCGTACGTAATAACTTTGCATATCTCGATGTGAGAATCGTAGTTGGATCCGAATGGTTTGTTGCTCATCTCTTCCATGTAATTTGAATCTAAGCTAGGACGAACCAATAATTCACCTCGATCATCAACAGTAAACTCATCGTCTTCGGATTCGTCATATGTAGGGGGTCCCTCAAAAACCACATCATACACCTTGCTAAGAGAGGTAGTATGAAATATATTTTCTTCAAGAAAAGTGTCCTCACCTACTTTGGCTGAACTAAGACATCTATGAATAATAAGTGACTCTCCTTGGTCTCCAAATGTGATCTCGTTCTCATCTTCTTCTTTGTTTGTTTCCTCTTCCAGTTCTTCATCAAAATTTTCTTCAACAAGAGAGACTATTTTTCTATTTGGACATTCGGAAGCAATATGACCAAATCCTTGGCACTTGAAACACTTACGAGAATTTGGAGAATTAGATTTAGTGCGAGTGGAGTTGTTAATAATTTCTGATTTTGGATCATGCTTATTCAAGTTCGTTTTTGTCGGCAAAGGGTTGGAAATTTCATTGTCGTCTTTGCTAGTAGAACTTTCTTTCGCCCACGATCTAAAACCACTTCCATGCGCTTCCTTCAACTGTTTTTCTACTTTGATCGCTAGCTTGAAAACATCATTGTAAGTCCAATATGGCTGCAATTGAATTACATTACGAATTTCAGTTCGAAGGCCACCGAGGTAGCGAGCAATAGTTTGTTCCTCCGGCTCCACTATGTCACAACACATTAAAAGGTGATCAAACTCCGCTGAATATTCCTCCACCGTAAGATCCTTTTGCTGAAAATTGTGTAACTTCAAGAAGATATCTTGACGGTAATTGTCGGGTAAGAATTTCTTCTTAAGTTCCTTCTTCATTTTATCCCAAGTGACAATACGGCTCTTTCCTTCACGTGCTCGTCGATTTTTTAAATGTTCCCACCATATGGATGCATACTTTGTGAGTTTGATGGCTACAAGTTTTACTTTGCGATCATCGGGTACATCCTTGTAATCAAAAATTCTTTCTACTGTGTGCAACCAATCTGAAAATTCTTCCGCATTTATTTTGCCAGCAAATTCTGGAATATCGACCTTCACATCATATTCCCGAGGTAAATTCTGCCTTGGAGTTCTTTGTCGAGGTTTACTCGAGTCACTAGATATGCGGCTGCGAGTATCCGCGAAAGGATTTGTCTCTTCATCTTCATAAGAAGCATCACCCTCAGAATCATGACTAACATCATGATCTTTGGTTTCAAAACGCAACAAACGTTGCTGGAGTTGCTCGACTTGTCTTCTCAAATCGTCCATCTCAACATCTCGAAGGTCTCTCTCACGAACTGGGGTAGTATTGACTTTTGGTTTGCGTCGGTTACCACGACCAGCCATGAATAACCTGGGCTCTGATACCAAATCTGATGCCGGGAATGGTGGATAGGAGAAGGTAACACAAGTGAGAAACGATTTATAGGCTCACCACTCATAGGAATCCACCTAGAGATACAGGGCCTTATGTTAGCTCACCACTCAAAGGAATCCACCTAAGAGATACAGGGCTAAGTGTATAAGAACAAAGTCTTAGACTCAAATGTTATTCCACTCAAATTAACTTGTTACAAAGGACATTACAATCCACTATTTATAAAGTTGGAACAACCCTCCAACTTAGGCAATAAATAAGACTTAGATAAATTAAAAGACTTCTTAGAAACTTGTTAAATATTATTAGACTCTTAATACTTATAAATTACGTTAGGAATACTAAGGATTAGTGAATATATTCAGAAAATCCACCTAAAGTTCATTGAACCCGTAGGTGAACTTCTTTAGGTACTATACTGCCACCTCTGACCAGAACTTTCATAACTTCTTCAATATAGCTCCAAATTACGAACCGTTTGTTGCATTGGAAACTAGACCTCCAGAGGGTTCCATACATATACTACTCGTTTTATATGTCCTTCTAGATTGAGAGATACATGCATTTGAATTTGACTGAAGTTTCTGTTATGACTTTCTCAACTCTTCAACTTCATGCATTAATTATTGGAATATTTGGATGGTTGATTGCATGGGAATGCTCCTGCACCAAGCTCTTTGCCCAGGCCCAAGGCCAAGCCAGTTATAATTTCACGTTATATGACTAAGTATGTAAAGGATTAGACAATGGATGATTTTGAGAAATTATTGAAGTTAACAACAAGAGTCGTAACATATACTAGGACTGATGAAGACCAGAGAAAGAGGACACTAGGAAATTTACGCTTCTAAAGTTAATGGACCTTCTCCAGGTAAATGTGGAAAGCACTAGTATTCACATGTTGGAAATTGATTTCATCAAAAAGAACATGTTGGAAAATGAAAGCAGCTATTTCTTGAAACAAAATAAAGATTATGCTCATTGAAAAATTACCCAGAAAAATCAGTAATAATATCACACTTTTAGTTCAACTAAAATGTTAGGATCTAAATAAAACAATCACAAAGTTGAGCATATTCATCAACTCAAGAAGCTTCATAGTAAGAGAGAAGGAAAATGCAATACCCCATGCAAACTGGCAGATGCTGTAAAGCGTATCTCATCCAACCAACTCATGATTGCTTTTGTTTCTGGTTGTCGTAAGTCCAAATCATCGTTCATGGGAAAGAACTATGTCAATCATGTCAGTCAATTCTCTTATAATGTAAAAAGTCAATTGAAAACATAATTAAGTTAATCAACATGGTCATATTAACTGTTTCTTTAACAAATAGAATAGAGAAATCACATAAAAAAATGGTACAATAAAGTTTGTTTAAGTTCTCAATGTAAAACTGTCGGTAAACTGAAAAGCATACACTTTAATTTGGGGATTGCATATTAAACAGTTCATCAAGAATAACCCCTTATTGAAATTATCACGTTAAAGCAAACAAAAAAGCTGAGCATGGTTCAGAAGTAAACTTTTTGAAGCAGGATATAATAGCATAAATGTGTAGCATATGAGAGTTCAGTATGAACTATTGCCTAAATCAGGCCTAGTACAAGGGCATTTAGTACTTCTTGGTCATGAATATACAAACTGGTTTTTTGAAATTCAAGAACTATAGATAAGCAGTTTTTACCATCCATATATAGTGTTTGAATTACAAAATCAATCGTCAGGGGGTAGCTGTTGATAAGCCCAGGTGAATGCAGCAAGAAAGCAATTTCAACAGCAGCATGTAAAACTCACAACAAACTCAATTTATTGTTTTGGCAGAGAAATCAGATATATAGGAGTAACATAGCTCCAGCTCTTAATTGACCCACACACTTAGAATGAAAATGTTTGCTTTATTGATAGAGCATAAATATTAATTTGATCGAGATGTTAACTCATGTCATCCAACCATGGAGTAACATAATATCTTATTTGTATTCTGCAGAAAGATACCTGGTCTGGAAAATCACGATTTAGATCAATGTTGTTTGCATTGCCACGCCGCCTAAGTGCAAATCCATCAGGATTCATAGATGGGAGAAGATGAAGGTGGACATTGTCCACAATCAAGGTAGCCTGAAAGTAGATAAGAACTACGAGATCAACATTATAAATATATTTCAAATAAAAAGAACAGGAAGAATGAATTTTTTATCTATCTCAAATAACTGCATAGATTACATGGAAAGCAAGAAAATAGAGATATCAACATTACCAAGGGATCCTTCATGTAGTTATCACAAACCCAGTTTGCTAGAAGCAACAGAAGTTCACGACCTACTGGTTCATCTCCATGCACATTTCCAATAAACTGTAAATTTTATAGATATTGACCTTATCATTTCACAAATCACAATCATGTAACCTATTAATGCAAATTTGACGGATTGACTTTAGTACAAGAAAAGTGTCAGAATATCACCAGCAACAAACAAAAAGGAAAATGATATACTGGTCATTTATAAAGTTCCTATTCCAAGAAATGCTAAACTATTGGCATGTCTTGTAACATTCCTCACTCAAACATGGTTAACATCCTTTATGGCATTATCCTATCATTACATGCTACACAGCTTGCCTTATTAGCCTGATCTATTGCTAACAAACTAATCTGGGCAAGTGAAGAGTGATATGGTTGTTTACTTCACATATTTTCTTCCCCTCACCTTATCTTTATCACCTTTTCCCTCCACTCTACCACAAGTAGATAGGTTTTGGCATGACATAAATACGAAGCAGTAATCTCAGTAATTCTCACTCTGCGCCAGAAAATATGTTCTCTTTTGAGCCTACAAAACTCAGTGTAAGAGTTGCATATGGAAAACAACAACGTAATATGGAGAAAGGTTTAATACTTCACTGCAGTATTTAGCTTAATGAAACAGCAAGAAGTTTTAGAGCTTTGAGGAAAAGGATCATTCTGAAAAAAATTAAAAGCAATTTCGACAAATAATTAAGGACTCGGACAATTACCAGTTCACTGTTGATAAATTAATCCCTTACTAGATACTTTTGACAAATTTATACTACTATTTCGTTAGAACTAATTAAACACAATATGACTACTTAATATAAAACACTTGCACTTAAATTACTCCATTAATATAAGAAAGGCATAATAATCAACCAATATCAAAGTCATTAGAGCAATATTATAACTAATCAGCTTTTAACCTCAGATCTCATGCTGACAGAAGTCCTTTATTGTTAACTCTTTCTTCATATAAGTTTCATCTTTATAATCTTATAGCCCAACCACATACTATACAAGATGATCAAGTGATTAACTAATCATCAGTTCTTCAATCATGTGAGGTCCAGATAATGTTATTTACTCTGTAGTTGGTAACTGGCAAATAGCAGTTTGGCATGATATTTAGATATAATTTTCCATGGATAACAGTTAAACAAAGTTATGAGAAACTTAGTGCAAGATGTTAAAACCTTGAAAGCAGGCTCAGCCTCTTCTACTCCTGGCTTGTCAGAAATTTCCATGACCCACTAAGTCCCGGAAAACAGAAAATGAATCAATAAGTGCTTGCTGATAAACTATGAGTAAAATTGGTGAACTAATTAGGAAACAAATCAAGATATGCAGCAGTTGTACCAGTGGGACTCCAAGTACACTCTTTCCAATACTGATCAGGAGTTCCGAAAAAATCCCTCAAGGAGAGAAACATGAATGTGTCAGATTATTGTAGAACTGTTAAAACAATGCTCTATCAGAACAATACCAATTGAATTTATCCATAAAAAAATATTGGCTCGTTGCACGCCACGTTCATCATAGCTACTTATACGCATCACTTATGATGTTAGCTAATCTATGTTTCTCCTTATTGCAAATTTAGACATGTTCACAAGATAACAGTTCTACTGAAATTTCTCTCTCCTCCTAGACAACCAGATTTCTGCAAGCATACTACGCTATTCGCCACATGTGAAACCCAGAATACTAGACAGCAATCTACTCACTAAGTATTGCAGTCTCTACTAAAAGCCACAAATATAATTAAGACCTTGCAAATAAACATTCTCAAGTGATATTTGCGACTTTTCTTAAAAACCTCGAAAACATAAGTAACTGAATTGCGGGAAAAAAATAGGTCACTTTATTATAAGTCCATATTACCCAAAATGTGCATATTTTCATTCAGATGGTGAAGTGCCAGTGGGGACAAAATTTGTCAAACATCTTACATGTTATGCCATCAGTATAACATTTTACATGCAACATGTACCCAGAATTATTTCTTGGCCACACAGAATCAGTAAAGTTTTTTTCTTGAAGGTGATTCCTGTGGAAAAAATTACCTGTACATTCTAGAAATGTTACTACATCTGCGGTTTAATTCCTTCATCTCCTTCTCAATGTCAGAGTTACTCATGTACCCTTGAGCTAAATTTTCACTGAAAATTTAAAAAGAGAAAAAATTGTTTTCCTCATAATTAGATTACACATTTAACATTCACCTACTTATTAAAACTTTTAGATTATTCCAAAGTTTAAAAGAAAAATAAAAGAGTCAAGGTCTAAGAAAATACAGTTTTTGTAAGTACTCTTCCTCGGACATCTGAAAATTTTCCTCTGCAAATAATCGTCTCGACAAATGGCCATAACTTTCATCAACATAGCCTGCAAATAAATAAATTATAATTCATAACCATAATATACATACATTATACATATGTCCTTAGCATTAGATTCATTATTTCTGAAAAAAAGTAAGAAGAAAAGAAAGAGTTTGAAAAAGTTTCAAACTTATCAAAACGTAAAACATTAACTTAAATTTCCTCGAGAAATTTCTGACAATAATTAGACATCATAATTGCTCCGAAGCTTATGCAACAATTAATGTTCAAAATAAATATTAATCAACACGAAAGATGCATTTAATGATCTTCATCACGTAATCATTAACATCACCACACTCACTACAATCTATAAAGCAGTAAATGAAATTCCTCAAATTATCAAATAATGAACAATTAATCCTAAAAAAACACTAAGATTGACGGGGGAATGTATCCGAAGAAAAAGATTTAGCTCAGCTGCCAGAGACGAAATTCACAATACATAATTAACCACTATAACGGCTCCAAAAGTTTTACAAGATGAATTAACGACGGAATTATGAACATCGCGACAGTCACTACAAATTACAGTAAATAAAATTCCTTTTTTGCAATTAAGTAATGAAAAACTAAATACTTTAAATTAACAAACCTGCGGCAGTGCTTCTGGCAATGGAGGAGTGTAATAGATTTAGGGATAGAAAGAGGAAAGTGATAATCATTATTGCATTGAATAATTCAATTGAATCTGCAAATCTCAGGTGAAGGAAGAAAACATAGAAACTTGTTGATTTGTTGAACGCGGAAAAAAATGTGAGTGGCACGTGACATTTGTTATGAAGAATTGACTTGCCAAAATGTATTAATATTAATTAAAAATAAAAAGTGGCATTATATTCAATATTGCACACGGCTTGCTCCCACTTTTAACTTTGAGTATAGACTCATTTTGTAATTTGCATTCTCCAAAAATTTAATACATAGATTCCATCTTGAAAACTATGTTATTGCTTTACTTTGCACCCTAATTTTTATCTCGGTCATTTGACACTCCGGTTAAATATGATCCCTGATACTTTCCTCCTCTGGCTAATGTAAAATAGGTATTTTCCTCCAAAATTTCCTATCAAAAATCATGAAGAACCCACTTAAATTGTTTAACTATCCCGTAAATACCCCCTCTCCTTTTTTTTCTTCATAAATCATAATTCACTATAAAAAATTTCACCATTGGCTACTTTACATCTGCCTCGGCTAATTAATCGTTGTTATCGAAGATAGTGACTAAGGCTTCCATAAGCAGTGATAGTGTCTAAGGTTTTTTAATTTCAATCTCACGTTTTCAACCAAAAAATAACGGTGAATTAATTTGCTCTAGATTTTTAGTTTGTTCAACGAAAATGAAATTCTGTAAACTCTAACTCATATATTAGAGAAATTTCAAATTAAACTAGTATTATTTTACAGGGTTATTCATTAGGGTAATTTATCAATTTTACCCTTAACCGCAAGGGAATGAAGAAGGTGAAATTTAATCGAAATGGACTAAAATACCCTTGAACAACAAGTCACATGGCGTGTAATATTGAGTTATTTCTATATTTTCTTCAATTTTTTTTTTGTAAAATGTTCTGATTCAGAGTTAGTTATCTGCTTAGCTATCTCTATACAGTTTGTAAAACACTTGCAAGAGTTCATTACATCAAATTCGGTGTTTTTCAAAGACACCATAGTTGAGTACACTTTTAGAGGGGGTCATAGTTGAATACTAGGTATTATTTAATCCTTTCAAAGTTTTAAATACATCATATGTTAGGATTTCTGATATAAAATTTTATTTAAAATATATAAGAACTTTTTACTTTCAAAATTGATATTCTATACATAGAGTGTGAAAAATATGGAAAAATGTATAACTTATGTGTCTCTTTTCATCTTCTAGTTTTTTAATAGTATAAAATTGCTAGTTTTGGTTTTTAATATTCAAGCTTGAATGATATTTTTCGTTTCATAAATGCTTTGAGCTCGACCCCGATTAATTAAAAATTGAAAAAATACATGTAAAAATATCAAGTTAGTCAATACTCGTACTTGACTAGAGCTTGCTCGATAAAAGCTCGTTCGGACTCGTTTTCTCAAGCTCAAACACAATTTTAAAACTTGATAAACAAGATAACATTCGACACTACTCGATTCGATTATATCTCTAGACAGAACCTATAATTAATTTATAGTATATATAAATAGCATTAGCTCTACAAATTGATTAAACAATTACTGTGTGAAGTAGGAGAAGTTAAAGGCTCTACTTATTCTACTGTAGCACTAATGGCACCTTTTTGTTAATACTTGAGCATTTTCTAGTTGGGCTTCAGGTTTATCATAAAATATGGGCTATGGATTTTGTTGTTCATAAATCATGGGCTCGGCTTTATCATAAAATATGGGCTATGGCTTTACCGTCTACATATATGGTTGTACGTACTTGTTCGAGTTGTACATAGGGCTGTCAATCGAGGATTTCAATTCAAATCCCGCCCGATTTATTTGGATTTTATAAATTATACATTTGATGAATTTGATCCGATTATAAATATTCGTAATTTAAAATATGTGGAGCGAATATGTATTCAGGTCAATTCGACCCGTTAAAAGTATATATCCGATTATACATATACATAATATTATTTTAAAATAAGTAACATTAATAGGAGTAATATTTTACCATTAGTTTGAGAAGATAGTAATTAATAATTCGTTCATAAATTATTTTGTATGCATATTTTTTTTATCTAAAAATATGATTATTAGTAAAAAAAGTTTCAATATGTGTGAATAAAATGCTTAGGTTAACAAACTTGATTGAGGAAAAATACTAGTGCAATTTTTGAAAATAAAGATTTTATTGGATCCGAAAAAAGATTCAATAACCGTCCGAATCCAACAAATATCTGTTGGAGTCGACAAATTTAGATTCGGGCAAGATCCAAATCCAATATGAATCCTATCTTACATAAATAAAATCGGATCTAAATCGAACTTGATCATATTCATTGGCCGCCCTACTTGTACATAATATTCTATTAAAAAAAACTAGACCCAATATGACGATGACCCGTGAGTCTAGTTATTAAGGAATAACAGTTTACTCACCTTCGTGTTTTTGTGTAATTACATAAACATTTAATTCCCTGATGTTTCAATTAATCATAATGATTTTAGTCCTTAAATGAAAGAGTTTTGTCCCAGTTTCACGGGTCTTGTAAAATCGAGCTAAAATCTTTCTATGGAGTTTGAACCAAACTTAAATGAGACTCAAACTAAACCTTTTGAAGCTAGGGCTCAACCATCTTGAAACTCAAACCTATAAAAAATAATTATTTGACATCCAACATCTATTTTTCTCTCTCTATAAACTATATTGATTTGACTCGTATCACATACATTTTTCCTCTAAACTTCAACATCCAAACTCAATTCAAATGAAATTTCAATTTTTTCAAAATCCAAATTTCATACTCAACTCAAATAATTTTTATCGAAAATAAAAATAGACGAAATTGAGCCAAAACTCTCCGTATACCCTACTTATTTAATTTAAATTTCACCTTACTTGCACATTAATTTTCTAAATTGAAATACTCATTAACTTGGTTCGAGGACCTAAAATTCAGAATAAATCTAGTTGTGATTTGAGTAGGACCATGGGTTGATACTCTATTCCTTTTAGTGGGGCCATGGCCCATATATTTATTATTTATACACTATAATTTATACTAGCTTCTAAAATAGTACAAGTGTAATTATAAAAAAAAAAGGTAGTACAAGTGTTGCCCAAAAAGAAAATAAAAGAAAAAAGGTTAAACGGTAGAGTGGAGTAGTGGACCAAATTTGTTTGGAAGCATTGCATAATTTTAAGATATCTGAGACAGGACACTTCAAGCTGACGTGGCTGATTGGGACGCCCAATAATGCCACCAAAATAGACAAAGGGATCCCGTTTTTGTCTCGTATTCTAAGAATAAAATGTGGTTTTAATTATTTTTATTAACGATCAATTTAGTTCATTCACTTCCTAAAAAGAATACATACAATAATATATCAGCGGGATTCAGTCTTCAGAATTTTTTCCTAAACAATAAAATAAAAAAAAACTTCAGATTTTAACTTTGTCACTGGAATACATTTTACATGGTTAATTTTCATAAGAGTAAATCACGCTTTTGGTCCTCCTTATGGATTAACTTTTGCATTTTCGTCTCTCTTAAATTTTTTGTAGCAGATTCGTCCATTTTATCAATGTAGTGTAACATATTTGTCCCTCTTATAAATTTAGTGTAACATGTTCGTCCCTCTTAAATTTTTCATAGCGGACCTCTTATTAATGTAGTGTAACACATTAGTCCCTTTTAAATACAAAATACATCACTTAAATTCAAAATATATTTCAAAATGGACGAAAGTTGATGTATTTTGGATTTAAGAGGGACGAACGTGTTATACTACATTGATAAGAAGGACGAATATGCTACAAAAAATTTAAGAAGAACAAAAATGCAAAATCTGACCCATAAGAAGGACCAAAAATGCTATTCACTCTTTCCATAATTGAAAATTTTCTCCTCTTCCAAATTCCAACTCTTACAATTCTTCTTCATATGGTGCATTACATTATCCGTACAACAAATAATTCTTAAAATTTCTATTACATCCTAAAGTAAAAATTCTATTATGAAGTCTATATTGATTGAAAATTGTAATTAATGTGAATATAAAAGATAAGTAAGCATATTATAACAACTTGAGACCCTTATTATAATTATTTTAGGGAAATATCTTCACTATAAGATTTGGACATCAAGACATGGGTCTTTTGGCATATATGTAGGTAAGGCATTTACTAATGCTGTAATGTACTAATGGATATTGGATCTTAAACTATAATTAATACTCTTGAAATTTAGAAAATATTTTATCATTAAATCATTGTTATCATGTGTATAGAGTAGTCTGCACAAAATAATTTTCTTTTGATAGAGTCTCTTGCCAATTTTTTTTTAATATATAAAATTTTAAAGATATAATGTTGCAATTTAAAAATAAAATGTCTGAAATGTCTAACAATCAAAATTTTCGAACGCGGGTGAATTAATTTGAATGTGTCATGTCAATTTGGGGGAGAAATAGTTTATATATAACCTCAATATATGTTCGGGGTAGGAATTGTAGAAATGATAGGAAAAAAACCTTCAATTTATGTTTTTAATTATGTTTTGAAATTGATTTGAATTTTAAATAAATCGAACATTAATCTAAATATTTTCTTAATTGCGTTTCTTAATACCACTGAGTTTCAACTGAATTTCAAAATCTTTCAAATATGTTTCTTTACCAGGTTTATTTTTTTTATTTTTATACATATAACCATCATTTGATTTTCGATATTTTCCCATCGAAGGTATCGAAAAATTCTAGCTTTTTAATCAAACAAATTGAAAATATATAAAGTTGTTTATACTTCAATAATTTTATCTAATTTATAATGTTTTTCGTATATTTTTCGAAAATATTCAATTTTATTTATATTTAACTGACAAAATCAATCATTATCTTATAAGGACCAAATATGAAATAAAGTTTTCTAATATGTTTACGGCTAATAATAAGCCAACTGTTTCACATACTTCCCGCAACAAATGACACGTTAAATAAATCATGACTTTGACTTTTATTCATCACCAACAATTCCAAAATAACAGAACTGTATATATGTATTTTTATTTTAGGATTGACCTCAAAAAATATCCAATCCCATGTTTGCAGGACCATGTGCTAAATCAAGCAATAATATCAACCACACACCAAACCCAAAACAATACTAAATTTCTTGCTCTGTTTTGAAAAAAATGGTTTATTGAGAATACGATCTGATTTCGTGCAATTCCTGGTAATTATAACTATCCATTTTAATTCTGAGTTGCTCAACTCTACAGAATCTTTTTTTTTTTGATGTTTTCGCTAGTGCCCACATGCTAATTTTGTTGCTATTTGATTCATGGATTTTGTTGATTCAATTTTTATGTAATTGGGGATTTTATTTTTTCGGGTGTCTGGATAAGAAATGAGGTGTATATTGTTGTTGCAAACTGGACGTTTACAGTTGTGGGCTTCAGATATTTTTCTGCAAATTGGACGTTTTCTAGAAATTTCTGCTAGATTATGACAATATGTCACTGCTGAAGATATTTGTGGCCATTTCTATTTTTCTTTCTATTAGGTGAAAGTGAAGTTTCAGTAGTGGTGTGCTGTCAAATAGTATTATTTATCTTCAAATCTTCTTATATATTAGGTAATTGTTCCTGATTTCATTTCTAACTTGTCTCCAAGTTAAATCTCTGCAAAAGATCTCCAATTCCCCTATTGTTCTTTGTTCTGTAACTCAGATTTCGATTAAAGACTCCTTCGCGGTAATTTACTACACCTGCATATTTTCTTCGATGCTCTTGGCTTGCTCTTCAATGATAGTTGATGAGTTGATTGTCTTTTTTAGTATAGATTTAGCAATTGAGTTTCACAAAAGCTTGAGAAAGGTGGTTTCATAGGTATATGACTCGGCCAATTCAAACCTCGCATGCGATTCTAATTGGATTACCATTCGTGAATTTTGTAGTTTTCGTTTCTCCAAAATTTGTAATTCAGCTACTTTCTTTCGTGCCCACTTGCTAGTTTTCAGTTATTTGGATTTCGTTGTAGATAGATATTTCTTCACACTTTGATAGGATTGTGAAGTTGTACTACATAAATTAGAAGTCATGGGGCTTAAGACTTTTCTGTAGTTGGGTACTATCGTGCAATTTGTGGACTTGTGATATCATGTGTTTAATTTTGGTTAACTTTTATTGATGCGTATTATAAATGTTTTTTTTTTGCAGGGGAAGTTCAAATAGGAAAATAAAGCTATTCCGTGCAAAATATAATGGAGAAGAAACAGAAAAAACTCCTTACAGTGGCACCATTTGAGTGTGCTTGGCATGATGATTTGAGGTTTAGGGAAGCCGGAAGAGGTTGTGTAGCTTTCGATGCTTTCGCACACAATGATGTCACAGTGGTCTTTAGAGAAAATGCAGGAAGTCAACATTACCATTACAAACGAGATAATAGTCCACACTATACCGTAATCATCGGTAGTCATAGAAACAAGAAGTTGAATATCGAGGTTAATGGGAAAACAGTTGTCGATGTTGCTGGAATCGATCTATATTGTTCCTCTACATTTCAAAGCTACTGGATTAGCATATACGATGGATTGATCAGCATTGGGAAAGGGAGGTACCCTTTCCAAAATCTTGTCTTTCAATGGTTGGACTCGAACCCCAATTGTAGCGTACAATATGTTGGACTTAGCAGTTGGGATAGACACGTTGGTTATAGAAATGTTAATGTACTACCTTTAAGGCAAAACCACATATCCTTGTGGAAACATTTGGGTGATAGTACGGAGGATGGTGATGAGGATTTGGAAGACGATATTAGAGATTACGAAAATTGGGGACTTGAAAATTTTCTAGAGAATTGGGAATTGTCGGATGTTTTCTTTATTGTCGGAAAAGAGGAAAGGGCGGTCCCCGCACATAAGGTCATACTAGCTTCTTGTGGGAATTTTAATCTAAGTTCTTCGGGAGAAGATTTTATACACCTCCAAGATGTTTGCTATTCTATACTCCACGCACTTCTTGAGTATATCTACACAGGCCGAACTAAGGTCAGTTTTCCTTTTGAAGCTAAAAGCAAAAATATCCTCTGTTCTTTGTCTAATTGGCAAAAATTATTTATAAACCTCCCCCCCCCCACCACCACATGTGTTCTTTTTTAATTAGCAAAAAGCCCCATTTGAATTTCCTTCATAAATCATAGGGAGGTTATTGTCAAATTTTAAGTAAACAGGGGGTTATTGCCAAATTTTAAAGTGAATAGGGGTGTTTTCGCATCTTTGGTGGGGTTATATTTGTCATTTTGGCCTTGGAGGTTTTCTTTTTGCTAATAAAAATTAGCACGGTCTGCTAATAAAAATAACAGATGGGTTTTTTTGCTAATTACGAAAAGCATAGGGGGTATTTTTGCATTTCTCTCTCTTTTCTTTTTTTTGAGTATATAGAAACTTTATAATTTCTTCAAATGAAAGATAATATAGAAGGAAGCACATTGTAGGTTCCGGAGCCATATCTTGGTTCGTTAAAAGCTTTGAGCATACAATTTGAAGTGAATACATTGGCCAAGCAGTGTGAAGAAATGATGGGGCGCTTTAAACTCAATAAAAAACTATTTGACTCTGGCAAAAGCGTAGATATATCATATCCTTGCTCTCGGTTCCATTCTTGCACTGTGTTTCTGAACAGATTACCCATTGATGTTAAGAAGCTTCACGACTTTCAAACAACCGGTCAGTATAGTGATGTGGACATTTATATCGAAGGCCATGGTCGAGTTACACAGTCACATAGAATCATCCTCGGCTTATGGAGTGTTCCTTTCAGAAAGGTAATGAGAATTAGTACCTTCTTTCTTAGTTAATGTGAATAATTTGTTTTTACTAAGTGCATAATTGATGTAGGGAATAAAATGAATATGCAGATGTTCACAAATGGAATGACGGAAAGTGTTTCCTCGAAAGTTTGCTTAAAAGACGTATGCTTTGAAGCATTCACGATTATGCTCGACTTCATGTATAGTGGAGAAGTTAACAAGGAAGGGGAAATGGACATCGACACATTGTTACTTCAGCTTCTTTTGTTGGCGGATCAATTTGGTGTTTCTCTTCTTCACCAAGAATGCTGCAAGATACTTCTAGAACACCTGTCTGAGGTACTGTGGTAGCTCATTAGCATTTATTTATACGTAATATTTTGTTATTTATAATGGAAAGAAGAAAGCCCTTAATTGGTGAATAGTAGAATTTACCGTACGGAGAAAGTGGTGAAGAACTCGAGGATTGTGAGACAATTTACGATTAGTAAATCATAAAATATTGATACTCTCATCTATATATTTATATGCAGGCATGGAGTTCTCGTAATAGCAGAAGGTCATACATCAAGTTTTTCTGTTATCCCAAGTTTAAAGGACGAGGAAGGAGCTAGTTGTGACACATTATTCGATTAATTGTCTGAGTTGGCTACTTTTGAATTTTGTTGCAGGACTCGGTTTGTCCAATTTTGCAAGTGATTTCATCAATTCCTTCATGTAAACTTATTGAAGAAACATGTGAGAGGAAATTCTCGATGCATTTTGATTATTGCACAACGGCCAACATCGACTTT
The DNA here is from genome assembly GCA_034814905.1 of Penstemon davidsonii. Classification (NCBI taxonomy): domain Eukaryota; kingdom Viridiplantae; phylum Streptophyta; class Magnoliopsida; order Lamiales; family Plantaginaceae; genus Penstemon; species Penstemon davidsonii. The sequence goes on along the minus strand of JAYDYQ010001087.1, from coordinate 9,313,283 downwards.
GTCATGTTAAATGCGGCAACATTTGGCAACATTCTTCAGGTTATTCTTTTTCCTAGTTTACAAAGTAAATTCCCGATTATGGTTTAACTTTTTTTTTCTTTTTGACTTAAATTATAATTTGTTTTTGCAGCATCCAGATTTGACAGTAACTTCTGAAGAGAGAGTTCTGACTGCAATCTTACTTTGGTGTTTTGAAGCAAAAGAGTTAATTGGATGGGACAAAGTAGATGAAATGATTACAAATTCAGCACCCGAATTTGTTTTCGGTGAAAGGCTCAAATCGTTAGAAGTGTTTTTAAGTTTTGTTCGGTTCCCCTTACTTCCTTTTCCCCTGCTTCAACAGGTGTACATATATCCTCAATTCATCAGTTTTATTACTCCAGTATTTTACTATATTTTCTAAATGGTTTATAATATTTATTATGCAGTTGAAGAAAAGTAACCTAAGCAGACACATTCCTACTTTCGGTCAATTGGTATGTTAAAATAAAAATATTTCATCTTTTGTACAAATTCCTTCAAAAAATAAGTAATTATTTTAAAATCTTTTTTCAACAGGTGAAAGAAGCCATTGCCTTCCTGGAATTTGGATTATCCGGACCTGAGAAAGATCAAAAGTAAGTATATATTCAAGAGTTGATTTACGAGGGTACACATTATAGTTCACGTATTAAGTTTCATGTTTATTAATGTGTTAGATTCCAGCACAGAAGATCGAGTTTTAAAGAACTTCAATACATATGCGATGGAGATAGCAACGGAGTATTGTACTTTGCAGGCACATCCTACGGGGAACATCAATGGGTTAATCCCGTCCTATCAAAGGTTTTTTTTTTCTTAAAAAAAAAGAAAAAAGAAAAAAGAAAAAAGAAATACTGCTGCTTTTTTCTCGAGCTTACATACATTTTTTAATTATTTGTTGATTGTGGTATCTATGTATATCTTCAGAAAGTAAGTATCAGCGCTAGCAGTCCACTTTCGAGATTCACCGATCCTAAGGTTTTGGTCTCCAGGACTTACCAGGTATATAAGTAATCCAAAATGAACCCGAAATTTTTACTTCTTTGATGGAAATACTATTTTCTTGTTATTAATCGAATTTATTATAGGGCACGTCTTTTGCGGGCCCTCGAATGGTGGATGGAAGAAATTTTGCGTGGTGGATGATCGACATTGGTCACGATCATCAGGTTCCGTGTTAAAATGCAGACAACTTGTTAATTTCCACCAGATAATAATATGTAATTTTTGTTGCATTAAATGCAGCTAATGTGCAACTATTATACACTAAGGCAGGATGGATCAAGGGCTTTCATTAGAAACTGGAGTTTTCAGGTATAAATTAGATGGATTTACATGACTAATTGGCACTTTGCACCCTCATATTGCATATTCTTTGGCAACATGCACCCTACTAGGGTGCAAAATGACCATTGTTTGCAAAAGATATGCATTTTGAGGGTGCAAAGTGAAGTGTTTCAATATCGGGGTGCAAAGTGCCAAAATTGTGTATTTCTGGGGTGCAAAGTGCAAATTACTCGATTTATATTGAAAGAATTTACGTGCTTCTAGATCGGGGTCATAGATAACTTATTCTTCGGCCGAGAAAAGGATCGAGTCGAAGATATATATATGTATGTATGCTGTTGTGCGATTTCTTTAGATATGAAATGTGATGCAGGGTTCTATGGATGGAAATAATTGGACGAACTTAAGATTACACGAGAATGATGAAACGATCGCTAAGCCCGGTCAATTTGCATCGTGGCCTATCGGAGGTCCGAATGCTCTTCTTCCGTTCAGATTCTTTCGGGTTGTTCTCACTGACCCCACCACAGATGCTACAAATCCATGGAGCTTTTGTATTTGTTTCTTGGAGCTTTATGGTTATTTTCGATGACAATTTTATGTAAAAATGTTTTGGCTTTGTTTGCTGTTCAATAATGTGCAGTTTTTTTTGTCAAGATAAAAAATATGAAGTATCTTCCAATTTGTTGTGTCAAATAGCATTTCATTCGAAGCTGGTCTCCTTCTTGAATGTTGATTGTTTAAGTTGATGTGGGAATCTTTCATCCTTGCCATTTTTCTATGGGGTTGTAGCAATGGTAAAGGCCCTTTGGTTTGAGAATGTTGGAAAGTTTTCCCCTTCCCTTTTTATTTGGCTTTTTTTTTTTTTATTTTTCATTCTGGAAGACAATATACTACTATATACTCCGTCCGTTTTTTTTATTTGTCGCTTTGGAGAATTGCACACGAATTAAGGAATGTCATAAATAGTCACTTTTTTAAAGCAAAAATTATAAAATATCCTTTTAACTAAATAATCTTAACATTAATTAGCATTAATGGTAAGCATTAGTAAGAAGGGTAAAATTGGTAAAAGAACATTAATTTTACATTGAAATTTTAAAGCGACAAATAAAAGTAAATAAGAAAATTTTGCCAAAACGACAAATAAAAAAAATGAAGGAGTAATTTACTAGTTTATTCCCATTCTATGCACAAATTTAAAAAATTAATATTAATTTACATAAAAAAAATTACAATGTGTGAATTTTCACGTGAGAATTATAACTTGAATAGTTTTTTACAATACTGGGAATATATGTAAAAGTACAATTTAATTAGAACGAATGTTAAATATATCTTTTTCTTCATGGGATATGAACTATGGATGATAAACAATGCATCATATTAATTCAATAATATCAAGGGTGAATTGCTCAAACTATCCCTCAGATTTAGTGTAAATAACTTACTGCCCTTTAAGTTTCGAAAATTACTCACACTACTCCATATATGTTGGATTTATTATATTTATCCTCTTACGAAGTTAATTTGAAGGCACATGTAATGTCATCAAAAATAAATTTTATTCAATAATACCCCTGATATTTTCTTAAAATATCTTCTTGAACTATCCCTCAAAATGAGTGTAATTACATATGCACTTTACAACTTTAAGAAATTATCCAAACTACCAATTCACTACAAATACCCTTAAGACCATTTTTTTAAGGTACATAAAAGATTAAATCCATGATGAATATACAAATTTCTTTAATTCAGTATACAGTAAATTCATTAATGATGTTTATTCCACTAATATTCAACATAAACATGATCTTTTTATATTTTGATGAATTAGAAAATTTCATTGCAACTTAGTAAACAAAAGGGATAGCCCCATCTCAAAAAACATAAACTGGAAGATTGTCTAGATTAAAAAAACTCCATTTTGATTTTTTGACGTGAACTTGAATCCCATTTGGCCAACTATTCCAAAATTTTTGATGGGGGGGGGGGGGGGGGGGGGGGGGGGGGGGGGTGGGGGGGGGGGGGGGGGGGGGGGGGTGGGGGGGGGGGGGGGTGGGGGGTTGGGGGGGGGTGGGGGGGGGGGGGGGTGGGGGGGGGGGGGGGTGGGGGGGGGGGGGGGTGGGGGGGGGGGGGGGTGGGGGGGGGGGGGGGTGGGGGGGGGGGGGGGTGGGGGGGGGGGGGGGTGGGGGGGGGGGGGGGTGGGGGGGGGGGGGGGTGGGGGGGGGGGGGGGTGGGGGGGGGGGGGGGTGGGGGGGGGGGGGGGTGGGGGGGGGGGGGGGTGGGGGGGGGGGGGGGTGGGGGGGGGGGGGGGTGGGGGGGGGGGGGGGTGGGGGGGGGGGGGGGTGGGGGGGGGGGGGGGTGGGGGGGGGGGGGGGTGGGGGGGGGGGGGGGTGGGGGGGGGGGGGGGTGGGGGGGGGGGGGGGTGGGGGGGGGGGGGGGTGGGGGGGGGGGGGGGTGGGGGGGGGGGGGGGTGGGGGGGGTCTTACAGGTTTAGCATAACACAGGGGAGTATCTTGCATTTTCCCTGGGTTTTCACGATCATTTCTTGTACTATTGCTATGTGAACGAATCTTGGCAGATTTACGGTTGTTTTGTTCCTAGTCGTAGGCCACATGAAGATCATTATCAAGACAAAAAAAAAGATATTGGCATGACAATAACAGTTATTGGAATGATTTGGTATGGCAATGTCATCATCAGGGTTGTCCAAGTGCTAGACAACTTGTGTCGATGTCTACGACCCCATTTTGAAGGGGACCCAAAATTTATATTGAAGCCCCTAGGAAAAATTAAAATAAAATATTTCTAATTTTATCATTGGAAGGTTTAAGGTTCAAATCTCAATAGTGACTTGTTTTCCTATATTTTGACTGTTCTATGTTCTTTAACTTTTTTTCTTTTTTAATAATTGTTCATTTTTTTTATTTTTCTTTCGTAGTAACTATTCTTTCAATTCCCCTGTCCTTTCTTAATGATTTTATGTCAATTTTTTTTCTTAATAAGTACTTTTTTCTTAGTAGAATCCGTTTTTCCCCTTTATACTTTATAGTACACTTTTTCTGTTAATTAGTTTCTTTACTTAATACAATGCAAAAGTGAATCTCGCCCCCAATAAAATTGGTCTAGCTCCATCTCTGTTTATAAATGTATGTGTATCTTTTTTTAAGATTTATATATGATGTGTAACTTTTTCTATGTATGATGATATATAATTAATAGAGTTAATAATAGAACGAAATGAAACAAAGTCAAACAATCAATTATAATATTTGTAAAAGAATGAAATAGAGCTAATGATGTACATATACTTGTAAAATTTGATTCGGCTAAAATATTATTTTCAAAATTAAAAACTTATAAAAAAATTCACGATTGAATCTTTTAAAAATTAAGCGGATTTGTGATTTAATTATCTATTTAAAAAATAATATGTTACAAAAAATTAATATGTCAATACTATTTTTGCATTTAAAAAATAAATTGATTATATATATTTTTTATAATAAAGTGGCCCCAAATTTGAAATTCGTCGAGAGCGTCCGGATGTTTAGAGTCGGCCGTGGTCATAATCGAAATCCGGTTGGAAGAAACGACCACGTAGTCACTCAATTTATCAGTCAGCAAAAGCATGGAGGATCACCATAATCTTCTCATGTTGATGATATGGTATAAAAATATAAGCCTTTCTGCAGTTGAGGTTTAACCTATGTTGCATGGATACGGATACGAGAATATGGATACAGTACGATACGGAAACGGTGATATGAATTTTTGAAATTTATTGAATACGATACGGTATGAATACGGATGTAAAAATTTAATTTAAATTTATTTATAATCAACTAGATCATTCAATTTAATTCCAATCCACTGTGATATAAACAAAAGTTATATAACTCCAAAATCAAATATAATTCATTTTTAACATAGAGCATCAATGGAAGAAATTCATTTTTGAGATTTCATGACCTAGGAGATAGACTTGAATAAAGAGATAGAGTAGTGATATTAGTCGTTAATGTTTAACCCTAGATATTTTATCATTTTTAATAAATTAAATATGACCCGAAATTGGGGGTGCACATGGTTTTTGAAACCGTACCGGACCGAACCGTCCCGTACCGAATGTTAGGTTTTTTTTCTCAAAACCGAAGGTCTTGGCATGGATGAAAACCGTACCGAGTATTTTGGTATGGTTTTGGTTTTAGACTTCTCATACAGTAAAAAACCGTACCGTACAAAAATTGAGAAGAAACATGATTTAACTATTCATTTTTTGATATTTACAACTAAATTTTATAAATTTTTATTTTTCAATTTATAACTAAAATATTATCGAATACTATATTATTTATAATTTATATTATAGTACATAGTTTATTGCTACTACATTGCTCGCATTCAATTAAAAAAAATATGCTCGAATTTAGCACAAATTAAACTTGTTATATGTTGAAAACTTAAAATGCAAAAATTCTAGAAAACAACATAATAAAAACAATGATCAAATAATTAACCAATTAATTTTATTCAATTAGGTCGAAATAGCGTCAAATTTGTGAACATTTTCTTTTTCAATGCTTTATTTAATGTAAAAAAAAAAGTTTATATGATATTATAATATTAATTCTTATATAATTGTCCATTATGTAATCGAATATATAAGAAAAATTGCATGGAAAAAGTTTATTTGAAAAAACCGCAAAACCGTACCGTACTGGAACAGCACAAAACCGAGTTTGCTGGTATGGTTCATAAAACTCTAGTTTGGTTTTGAGTTTTTTAAAACCGCATTAATTGGTAAGGTACAAATTTTGTTAAAAAAACCGCAGAACCGCACCATGTGCACCCCTACCCGAAATATTACATAAAAAACCTATCGGTGTATCATGATGTCCAATTAGTGTATCCGATACGTATCTATTTTAATTTTGATTTATTTTTATTACCGATATGCCATATTGCGTATCAAAGACGTATCTCACGCATATCCTACTCGTATCGATATCCGCCGTGTATCCGATACCGTACTTTATCTTTTGTCGGAGTATCCGTGTATCATAGGGCTTAACATATTGAACTCATGATACGGTGCTTAAGGTAGTCTGATTCTAGAATTTTTATATTTTTTTGCAATTCTTATAATTCTTTTATTCTTTTTCCAAATCTATAAATTTTGGTTCTTGGTGAGGTAATATTGAGATAAAAATTAATAAGGGCTATATTTGAGTCGAATAGACCAATTAATAAATCGTAGTGATAAAATGGATTCGATCCACACTTGATAAGATCCTAATAATTTTGCATCTTGGGCTGGACGAGGCTGATTTGGCCCATTTTTATATGACCCGACTATGGAAAAAACATGTACCTGAAAAAACGAAAAAGAAAAGTAAAAAGAAATGAATTTTTATTTTACCAATCACCCATTTTTTTATCTAAATTTGTGGGACCATTTGTTTGGCTTTTCGGGCGCATCTTAAAAAATTATGTTAAATGAGGGGTTTTACAATTAAATTTGATTTGTATTTTAGTAGAGCAAAATTTTGAAAGTGAATCGTCAGATGTCTGATCAATGAGGAGTAACATTTGAAAATAGAATAGGATAATAATGATAAGTAATATACTTTTTAAAGAAAAAAAATAGGAAATGATAAGTAAAACTTCCATCGTTCATTTTTTTTGCTCCCTTGAATTTTGGCACGAGGTTTTAGGAGAGAGTTGAAAAAATGAGATTTTTATGCAACTTTACATTTATGTCCTTAAAAGTAGTGGCACAGAATTAGTGATGTCAAATCATTACTTTATGTGAAATGGTACTTTTGAGAAAAATAATTTTATATTGTAAAATTGAGTATGTTTTTGAAAAATCCAAAAAAGGAAATAGTATCAAAAGAAAAAGGACGGGGGCATAACAAATATATTTTAATACTTTGTTGGTTCGAATCCAACGTGTGCTTTTTAAAAATGATATAAAGAAATGTTTAATTTACAAAATTGATATTTAGAAAAATTTATTTACAACAATGATACATTTTTAATCAACTAGTTAATAGGTTAGTTAAGTAGTTTTAAAATGTAATTAATTAACTATAATTAAATTATAAACATACCCACAAAATTCCTAAAATCAACATCAAACTCGTCTCCCAATTCTCTTCTAAACCTAAAACCTTCATCTCGAACTCACTTCAAACAAAATCACAACATTGTTTGAAATCAAGAAGAATAACACAACAAGATCAACAATTGAGGTTAGCATTCAATTTTCTACTGCATTTGGTCTTTATTTGAGTGGTTTAATAGGCTGAATCGAACCAGAAAATAGATCGACTTTTCTGAAAATGTCGGGGCTTGGGGCATGGAAAAGCCCCAAGCGCCCGAAAGTTTTCTGAAACTGTTGAGGCTTGGGGCTTGGAACAGTCCCAACCTCAAGCCCCAAGCGCCTATGGAAATGTTGTTGTTCCAAGACTTGTCGTAACAGTGTTGGATTCAAGCCCCAAGTACCCTGTTTTACTAAATTTATTATTTAGCTTGTGTGTTAATTTTGACTTATTTACTTGTAGATATGGACTCTAAAATTATTGTTACACTTCGGTACAACGATGGGCGGAAGTTAATGGACGGTAATTGGATTTATGTACGGATTGATGATATACCATGTAAGGAAAGCTTATTTGTCGATAGGACTATTGGTTATGAGGAATTAATGTACTCAATCTGCCGTAGCACGGGTATTGAGTAGTATACCAATGACGTTGTGATCACTCGCAAATATGTTGGGTCGGCGTATTACGTGAACATAAACAATGACTCCATTTTGGAGATGGCTATGTACATTCACAGAAAACATGATGAGATTGATTTGTACGTGACTTGTACTCCGAGCAGGCATGAGACTATGATCCAGGGTAAAGGAAGACAAGTTGAAGATCGAGCTAAAAAATTGTCCGGAATCATTATTGTGGATTTTAAATATTTTTTATAAGTATGGGATCACAATAGAATCGAATGTTCAATCAAATCGAACGAGTCCAAAATCAACAATTTTAAATATTTTTAGTTTAAGTATCAGATGGACAATCGAATCGAACAAGATCAAAATTAATAATTTTTAATATTTTACTAAGTTCTATGTAGTTAAAGTATCGAATGTACAATCGAATCGAAAGATTGATAAAAATCAACACTTTTGAAATTTTTACTAATTAAGTTCTATAAAGATCTGAGTTAGTTTAAGTATCGGATTAACAATTGAATCGAACGATTTATCCAAATCAATAATTTTAAATATTTCACTAAGTTTTATAAACATTTTATCTAGTTCAGAGTTAGTTCAAGTATCGAATGTACAATTGAATCGAACGTTTGATAAAAATCAATAATTTTGAAAAAATTATTAAGTCCTTTAAAGATCTAAGGTAATTCAAGTACTATCGGGTGGACAATCAAATGAACAAGATTAAAATCAATAATTTTAAATACTTTACTAAGTTCTATGAAGTTTTGAGTTAGTTCAAGTATCGAATGTACAATCGAACCAAACGATTGATACAAATAAAAAAATTCTAACATTTTACTAAGTTCTATGGAGTTCTAAGTTAGTTCAAGTATCGAATGTACAATCGAATCAAACATTTGATAAAAATCAATAATTTTGAAAAATTTACTAAGTCCTTTAAAGATCTAAGGTAGTTCACGTATTATCGGATGGACAATCGAATTGAACGAGATCAAAATCAACAATTTTAAATATTTTTCAAAGTTCTATGTAGTTTTGAGTTAGTTCAAGTATCGAATGTAAAATAGAATCGAACGATTGATAAAAATCAAAATTTTCTAACATTTTACTAAGTTCTATGTAGTTATGAGTTAGTTCAAGTATTGTATGTACAATTGAATCGAATCAAAGATTGATAAAAATCAATAATTTTTAAAATTTTACTAAGTTCTATAGAGTTAGTTCAAGTACTATCGGATGGGCAATCGAATTAAACAGGATCAAAATCAACAATTTCAAATATTTTATTAAGTTCTATGTAGTTTTGAGTTAGTTCAAGTATCGAATGTACAATGGAATCGAACGAATGATAAAAATCAATAATTTTGAAAATTTTACTGAGTTCTATAAAGATCCGAGTTAGTTCAAGTATGAGATCGAAAATCGAAGCGCACTATTATTTAAAATCAACAGTTTTGTGACTAAATAAATTGAAAACCCCAAAAGCCCTAAATCTTAAATCACAACTAACAATTTAAAACCCTAAACGCTATATAAACCGTGAAAACCCAAACCCTAAAATATTTAAAAGGAGGGAAAAACACTTTTGATACCAAACTTTAGTCCAAAAAACACATTTGGTACCAAGCTTTTTGAAAAAACACATTTCATACCATGATTCTCACAATCTTGACACATTTAGTTTTGCTATCAATTTTCGGACGAAATTCAGCAAGTATTCCTCGTGTGCCCGTTAAATTGACAATGGGAGAGAAAACATGCACTGGTTTTAAAGACCCACAATTGACGGCACATGCTAAATTCCGTCCGAAAATTGACGGCAACAGTAAATGTGTCAAAATTGTGTGAATCATGGTATGAAATGTGTTTTTTCAAAAAATTTGGTATCAAATGTGTTTTTTGAACTAATTTTTGGTATCAGAAGTGTTTTTCCCTCTATTTAAAAGGAATTCATATTCATAATTTACATTTATAATTCTTCAAAATCAACCATGTCTCTATAATTTACAAACATAAAAATAAAAACTTGCTTCCCACACGAGGGAAGTACCTCGCCTTCAAATCACTAAAATTTATCATGAGGATGTCAGAATTTTTAGCTTGTAATTAAATTTCAATCTTGAGCAAAATCTCCCTGACAAAAGCTCACGTCGGTGAGCAAAAGTCTCGCCGTGGTGAGACTGAGGTAGAGAAACTCTATGTGCCAATTTTGTTCGGCTCTTGGAGAAGATCAAGTCCGAAGTGATGTTATGTACGACACTAATGGCACTTGGGGCTTTGAGAAGATCTAGCCCCAAGTGCCGTTATGTACAACACTAATGGCACTTGGGGCTTGGAGAAGGCCAAGCCCCAAGCGCCGTTTTGTTGCCATGCCAAACAAAACGGAGCTTGGGACTTGATATTCTCCAAGCCCCAAGTGTCTTTGCAAGAACAAAAATAACAAAACATAAAACGGCGCTTGGGGCTTGATCTTCACCAAGTCCCAAGTGCCCAACATAAACAAAATTAAAAAATTGGGCCAAGTCCTAAATGTCGAACGTTCTTTAAAATGACAAAAACAACAAAATAGCAGCAATCAAACACCCTATTGAAGAATAATACTAGTTGTGAGAATGATTTTGGTGGATCGAAACAGAAACAAAATGAGAGGATTTGAGAGCAAACTTTCTTTCAGATTGCGGTTTTGCTAGAGGAATGAAAGAACGACTTTTTTTTTTTTTTTTTTTTTTTTTTTTTTAAAATGAAGAGTGGGTAATTAGGTTAAGAGAGAGATGAGAAAATAAATTTTAAGGAACTTAATTTGTAAATTATGTTAAAAAAATTTGGGGGAAAAATAAATGAAAAAGAACTATATCAGTTTTGTAATTACAACATTTACACATATCATTTTTGAAAATTACTCGAATCGAACTCGTGAGAAGGAATCCAAGCACGAAGAAAGACCTCTTAGATAGCCTAAAGGGAAAATCATCTTTAACTTTCAGATCTCTTTCGTCTGACATCTACACTAACATGAATGAGCAGCTCCTTTTTAACTAAAAGAAGATACAACCGATAAAATTTAGTTCTTTCGGCCTTTCGCTTGTTAATAGCTTGGTACCTAAGAACTTTACTAGATCTTAGCGTTAGTGAAAGTACAAAACCATTCTTGGTGTTCTTAGGTTGGTAGTACTAGTATGTTATACAGACTGTATTATATTTCACAATTCAATTGCTCCAGATATTGTTTAATCTAATCAAAATGAAGAAAATAGACTAGAGTAATTCTGTCATTAGAATTTTGCTCTAAATTGCAAAGCAAATTATGCTTTCCTCAATCTTTTAATTAGTGAAATCAGGAAGCAAACACTTATAAGAAAAAAAAGTAAATCAGGAAGAAACACCTGTGCAGCTCTGCTGAGACCAGTGTTTTTAAAACCGGACCCGGAAGCCTCACTGGTTAGTGGTTCGATCGGTTAAATCGGGTCAACCACTGGTTTGACCGGTATAATCGGTGTGACTTTATTATTATGTAATATTTATATATATATTTTTAGATTATCTAAAATACAATTATAATTAAAAAAAATGATCATTCTGTGTCAATATAAATTTTTATTGTTTCATGCAAATAATCAAATGTCTTAAAATTAAGATCAATGTCAAAAATATAAATCTCAAGTATCCCTCAAAGATTCATACATTCAAAACAAGACAACAAAATTAAAAGTTCATCTCATTTTCAAAGTTTTGGTTTGTTCATTTTGGGTTCTATTGTTGTAACTTGATGTGCATATGGTAATTGATTTGCATAATTTCATATACAAAATAATATTGTTCACAATATGAAAAAATGGTTATATCCTTCTTTATGTAAAAAAAAAAATGGAATACATTGATTGTTTCTCATTGATTGTTAAACACTTAAACTAATGAATGTTATTCCAATTAAAGTATATAAATGCAATCTTATTAAATGTTAAACAAGAGTTCAAATAACTAATAATAACAAAAAATCTCTAAATTTAAGAAGAAAAAAAAAATTAATGGTTCACTGGTTTTATCGATTTTGAAACTGGTTTTACCGATTTGAACTAGTTAATTAGGGGATTGATTTTTAGGGGTACACCGAATTGGAGTGGGGATCGGTTAGCGGTTAAACCGGGCTAACCGACCGGTCCGGTTCGATTTTAAAAACACTGGCTGAGACACTTTTTGAAAGTGGGACCCAGCAATCCCAGATTTCTTTCGAGCTGAAAATAGCAGCATGAGGTCACGTTATTACATATATACCCTTATATAAAGCAAAACTCGGTCTCACTTGGAAGAGTAAATATGTCAATGCAAAAAATTATAAGAGTGTTCTTGGGGGACAATTTTTATATGAAATTCAACAAAAACTCTTAAAATTATGGGTTAATTATAGGGACCTCCCCTGAGGTTAGGTGTAATTACCGCCCAATCCCCTCCGACTATCATAATTACAGGGACCTCCCCTGAGGTTTCAAAAGGATTACATCCGTTAGGGTTCCGTTAGTTTTTGCTGACGTCATCACCAATTTTTTATTGAACTTCCTATTTTACCCTTGGGGTTACTGTAGCTATTTTGGTGGACAATTATACCCTTGTTATGTTTAATTCATAAGAGGGTTTTCTTTGCAATGTATATGTATAAATATGGGTTCAAATGTAATAAATTTACCTGAAACTTAAAATTATTTTATTAGTGTTTATAAATTCTTAAATAAAAATATAATAACATGTCAATATTTTTTCATAATACTTTTACAAATAAAATACAAGGAAAAATTAATAAATTTATGATTAATTATAAGAAAAATATTGTATAACATAAATAAAAATGTAAATACATTTAACTTTCACATTTAACCCGAAATTTTAATAATTTCAAAAAAAAATTATAATTTAAATACAAGGATAAATAAATGAGTTACGTATAATCATGAGAAGAAAAAAAAACTTGAACATAAGTTATTAGACATTATAAAAATGCTCACATGTTCATAAGTAATCCGTACTAAAAAAATTCGTAAAATTTTAACTAAAAAATTATTTTTTGTACAAAAAGTAAAAATATTCATTCTATTACCTGATTTAATAAAATATTTATTATAAAATTATAAATACTAAAAAAATTAATATAAATCAATAAAAAAAAATTAATATATATTTTTTTTTAAAAAAACCCACCCACCCAGCCCCCACCCCAACCCAACCCACCCTACCCCGACCCCCCGCCCTACCTCATCGTCCCCACTCCCCCTCAATCACTTCAATTCTTGTGAATTTGACGATGCCATGACAAAACGAAGATTGGAATATTATTGAGTATGAATTTGTTTTCAATGTTTCGGGCATGTTCTAGTGAAAATTGTAATACACTGCTTCCATAGTTTCACCTAATTTAAAACTCTAGTATAATCTAGATTTTATTGATGTCAGGGAGAATCTCAATCTAATTCGCCGGCCTCAAGCCGTCGCGCAGCCTGGGTTGAAGAACCCAGGCCAGCGACGGCAAACCCTAGGCCGCCGCCGGCCTAGGTAAAAGAACCCAGGACGCCGCCGGCCTAGGGTTTGCCGTCGCAGGCCTGGGTTCTTCAATCCAGGCCGGCGACGGTCTGACGCCTTCCAGGCCGGCGGAGCGGTGGTGTTAGGGAAGGGGGGGGGGGGGGGGGGGGAAGTGGGGGGGGGGGGGCTGGTGGGGGGGGGGGGGTTGGGGGTTGGGGTTTTGTTTTTTTTGTTTAAAATTAATTTTCTAAAAAGTTAGGGATTAATGTGCAATTACGATTTTTTATTTCTATTCAAAATTAAGTTTTGTGAGGATAATATGATAATTTTGTTCATTATTTCAAGGGTAAATCTGAGATTTTATTAATCAAGTTTTTTTCAATTTTTTAAGTAAAACTATCGAGGTCAATAGCGTCATTTCACGATTTTCGTCCAATTCCGTCAAGGTCCGTTAGGGTTTTGTAATTCATTTGAAACCTGAGGGGAGGTACCTGTAATTATGATAGTCGAATGGGATTGGGCGATAATTACACCTAACCTCAGGGGAGGTCCCTGTAATTAATCCTAAAATTATTTTAGAAGTTCTCATCAAAATGCTCTAACTTGCTGTATATTAATTACGATGAAATGCCATGTCATGTGCAAACTGCAAAATCCCTTCTCTCCAATGAGAAAATGTACAATTCATGCTATCTTTCTCAGTGCCTACGCTTTGGTCATCACCTCCGATTTCAAGTGCGGTAATTAATGATCTCTCTTCTTCGGTGTTTTTTATTTTTTTAGCATAGCAATGGAGTTTGGGTCGACCGAATAACCCTGCCTGGATAAAATATGCTACTCAGGATCCTACAAGATTTGCTGCCCCTTGTGATGGTGTGTACTGGGACCCACCGCCTTCACAAAGGTATATAATATATCATCAGAGAGAATTTCACTTTTGATACCATAATTTATCCTACTTTAAGTGTATGGTATCATAAATTTTTCATCCGGCACATTGAATACCATTACTTAACAATCACTAACACATTTGGTACTTTCGTCCAACAATTGACGGAAGTTCAATTTTGGATGGAAATAGATTGAAAATCTCCAAAATTGGTCCCATAATTAAAGCTCACTGGCAAAGTTTGCCCCAAATATTTTCGGACTGGCAAATTTACCCCACAATTTACATGTTTGAAACATTTCAGTCCCAATTACAAAAATAGTTAAATTATTAATCATTATTTAATAAATCATATATGTTATTATTAAATCTTTTAAACTAATTAGATTTCTATATAATATATATAACTTAAATAATATTTTATTAAAATCTGGATTTTTTTGTTAAAAATTATATAAGTTTAAATTTTTTAAACTTTGTAAAATTATAAAAAAAAACCTTCTTCCTCATGAATGGCCTCGGGTCTCCGGTGACTTTTTATTGAAATTGATTGAGGGCTTTTGTTACTCGTATCGTGGCGCGCTCGTACGTATAGTGATCTCTTCAAACCGTTGAGTAATCAGTTCGAATTTCGAGTTGCAATTCCTGAATCACGTAAGGTTAGATTTTTGAAATTTCAAACCTTGATATCTCCCTCGATTTTCAATTAAACTTAGTGATTCTTGTTGCTATGGCTTCCCCTTACCGTAGGTGGGTTAATTGCGGTGGCTGTGGACGATGGAGCTCCATCCAAGGGGCGGCACGATTCGGGGATAAAGCCTAAATTTTTGGTTTTTCAATGCTGCTATGCGGATTTGTTGCTGGCTTCCATCTTTTGTTTGGTTCCTGATTTCGTTTGCTGCTAATTTATGTAATTTTAAAAGGATTTTTTTTCCATATTTTATATAAAATATTATTTAATTTATATATATTATATGTAAAATCTAGTAAGTTTAATTTTTTTTTAATTTAAAAACTCTAATAAGTTTAATAGATATTTATTTTTTCAGGTTTTAATTAAAAGAACATTTAATGCACATATATTGTATGTAAAATCTAAATATAAAGTCTAATGAGCTTAAAATATTTAATAATATAAATTTATTAAATACTATTAATAATTTAACTATTTTTGCATTTGGGACTGAATTGCTCCAAACATGTAAATTGTGCGGTAAATTTGCCTATCTAAAAATATGTTGGGCAAACTTTGCCATCAAGCTTTAATTATGGGACCAATTTTTGCAAATTTTCCATTCATTTTCCGTCCAAAATTGGGGAATTCAGTCAATTATTGGACGGAAGTACCAAATGTGTAACTGACCTTTAAGTAATAGTATGAAATGTATCGGATAAAAAACTTATGGTATCATACCCTTAAAGTATGGTAACTTATGGTACCAAAAGTGAAATTCTCTCTATATATCAGCATCAACTAAATCATTATGTTTTCGAGTCGTTATGCAAAACGTTTGATTGGTGGCTTGATAGTTGTTCGGGTGTAGTAATTTAACTCATCCGAATAAAAGTTGTGGAATTTTAAACTGTTTTGACTGTTATTTTGTTGGGCTCATTTGGCTAGTGTGGTTTTGTGATTAAGTAGCACGGGCTATTGACTAGATCTGGAGCTTCTGGCCTGACTCGTATATTCAAGAGAACGGAGATTTTGTTGCATTGACTAGTCATGCTTGTTCTGGACAAGGTCGCTCCTTATCATGGCGTATTTGAGGAAGTAAGCCTTGAGGAGATATACGGGAGAAATTTATGTTAAAAGTTTTTGTACATGTTCACTTATGTTATTTGGTTGATTATCCTTAAACTATTATTTATCGTTGATTTACAGATTTTAATCTATAAGTTGCGCCTCATTAAATTGCAAGTCAACTTATATGTTTGTTATTTCTTTTGTATTTTCAGATTTACTTGGGGAAGTAAGCCTTGAGGAGATATACGGGAGAGATTTATGTTTAAGTTTTTGTACCTATTCACTGATTTTATTTGGTTGAATATCCTTAAACTATTATTTATCGTTGATTTACAGATTTTAACCTATAAGTTGCGCATCCACCTCATTAAGTTGCAAGTCAACTTATATGCTCGTTGTTTCTTTTGTATTTTCAGATTTACCCAGGATTTAATATAGACACCAGGGATGCATCAAGTTAGAAGAGAAGTGGAATTTTGTCGTCTAGCCATAGTTTTGAAGCCTAACCATATTTTGTAAAATATGGAGTTTATATATGAACTTATGTAAATTAACTAAGAATGCTTTTAAATATTAATTAAGCATTTTTTTAGTCGGGGCATTACAAAATAACAATGAAAGTATAATTCTATGAATAATTACAGTGAAAACTTTATATACAAGAGCTAAAGACTATAAACAAGGAAAGCCAGATCAAATTAAATCCTAACATATTTAGCTATGAGATATTACAAATATAGTCTTATTCCAATACATATTACTTCTTCATGATGCTTGTAATGGAAGGCTGGGGCAACGACTGATTTTTGAGTTTGGAAGAGATCGAAGCATTGATGGCAAATTGGTTAGCTTCGGTAAATCATCAAGCCTCAAGGTTCTGAGATGTGGCATGGAGACAATTTTGCTTGTCGGGTTCGCGTCCTTCCAGTCAACCAAATCTGTCATTTGACATAAATGCAAATTTTCCAGCATCGGGAAATTCTTCTCGCCATAGAAACTATGATCAATAGTTTTCAAACTTTTCATTGCTCCAATACAAAGAGATTTGAGGAGTGGAAGATTCCCAAAGGACGGAAGGATTTCACAGTAACTAAGGTCATGTAAGTCAATGCTTGTGAATTTGAATTGGGAATTACTTAGCCAATCAGGACAACGGATGCCGCTGTAATTGATGATGGTAAGCTCTTTCAGATTTACATGAGGTTCGAGGTTTGTAAACACCTGAGCTTGTAGATCTTGATTATTTAGTAGCTTTTGCCCACGATTCAGATCATTCCATTGCAAACAAAGCTCTTTCAAATGTGGCTTCATATTCAGTTTGGCTGTATTTTCATCCCTTACATCTGATACAAGATCAAGATTCTTGATAGAGAGTGATCCCCTCAAGGCATTCATGTTAGCTAGTTCATTAATATTGCTTCTTTTGCTCACAAAGAAAGCTGATAGAGTCTGAAGGTTGGTTAAGTTTCCAAATTGTAGTGGCATGGAAATGTTACTATTTTTGTCAAAGTAAAGATGCCTTAGGTTGGAAAGGTTTTTTATGTCACTCGGCAGCGGACAAGGTCCAGAATTTTCTAGAAGCTTAAGTGTTTGCAAAGCCAAAAGTTCACATATGGAATCTGGTAGTTTTTCTATGGAATTTCCAGATAGGTTAAGGTAACGAAGATATATCAAATGTTTAATCGAGTCGGGAAGATCTTCGAGACCAATATAGGTTAAAGCCATAACCCTCATAAATTTCAAGTTGGAAAATAGTTTTTGATGAATTGATCCTCCCAAAGCATTTTTACGCTTCACTAAAAATGTTCGGAGTCTCTCATTTTTATGGGAAGCTTTCAACTCTAACTTGCCCACATCGTTGTTGTAATGTAAAGACAAATGAAAGGCCTTTCCGAATAAGGGATAGTCATGTGATAGGTCATAACTCACTTGGATGCATGTATTTGCAGAAACCAACCTTGCTAAATCATGAATGAGGTCGTGCATTTTGTATACTGTTTGAAGTGAAGAGTTCATACCTGATCGGAAAAAAGACCTCAGATGTAGATCACTGAAATAATCTCTTCCAATGTCTTCAAGTCTCCTTTCTCCTATAGGTTGAATGAAACCTTCTGCCATCCATAGGAGGACCAATTCCTCCACTTCAAACTCGTGGTTTTGAGGAAAAATAGAGCAATAAGCAAAACACCTTTGCAAATTTGCTGGAAGATGAATATAGCTCAGCATCAGAGAAGGGAATATTCCATTTTGATCTTGTGGCAAGTCCCATAACTCACTTTTCGAAATGGAAGACCACTCATCCTCGGTAGATTGACGACGCAACACACTTCCAATCGTCCTAGCTGCCAAAGGCAATCCTTTGCACTTCTTTGCTATGTCCCTACCCAGTGATTCAGAAATTGTGCTGTCCTCTCTTTTGAAGGCGGCTCTTTCTTTAATCAACAACCAACAATCATCATCAGATAAAGTTTCCAAATTGTACGGTTTAACTGATCCAACAATATTGGAAACTCTTGTACTCCGAGTGGTCACAATAATTTTGCTTCCTCCACATCCAGACCGAAATGGTGAAGATAAGAGATTCCAGTCATCATCAATCTCGCTCCAGTAGTCGTCTAGGACTAGCAAGAATTTTTTGTTACCTATTACTTTTTGAAGCCCGAGCTGAAGGGAGTTCAAATTCGACAATTTACAAGATTTGTTTGTCACATTCTCGATCATTTCCTTAGTAATCTTCGCCACATCCAAATCCATAGAAACAGAAATCCATATTTTCAGTGGAAAATTCTCGGACACTTTGTTGTCATTATACAGAAGTCGAGCAAGTGTTGTTTTGCCCACTCCCCCCATCCCCACAATTGGGATAACATACGTATCATCATTATTCTCGTGTAGCAAACTGATAATAAATTTTTTGTCTACCTCCCTTCCAACAATATCTCCATCAACTAGTAAACTAGTCATGTTAACATAACCAGCACTAGAGTAAGATCTCTCCCCAGTTTTATGTTTAACAAAAAAGAAATCTGCCCTTTCAATCGACATAAGACTGTCCATTTCATTAGCAAGGTTATGTAGATTCTTTTGCATTTCATGTATCTCATGGGGTAAATCTATCAATTTATAAGATGTAAGAATCATGTTACGCACCTTGTTGATTTCATCGGTATTGAATGGGTGTTCGGGGCGGTAGGCAGAGATTTGCTCGGAGACCTCTTTGGTGTGGTAGGCGGATATATGGATGGAGACCTTATCGAGTAGAGCTTCTGCATCATAAGCAAGCCATTTTAGATCTTCATACCATATTTGCCAGGCATTGCTCGCAGTGGAGAACTTCAATTTGCTGCTCTCCACATGATCTACAAGGTCCTGGATTTTCAAGAAAGTCCTTTGCAATTTGCGGAGCTCATCCTCAACACCCCATATGACGCTTATCTCTTTCCAGGCCAGAGATCCTAATTTAGTTGCAAATTTTTCCAAGACAAATTGCACGGCTCCCGACCCGAGGCGGATTTTGTAGGCGGAGGCCACTGATGAAGAGTCCATTTCAAACTAAAGAGTTAATATAAAAAAAAATTTGTGAACTGAATAAAAACACACTGGCACTAGCCTTTTAATCTCCTCCCTTCGCTCAGGCACTAGTCTCCCTCTATTCATTTGACCGTTATATTTCAGTACTTTGCAACAAGACCGCGTCTGGTTGTTAATGAAGTCTATTTGGAATATTAAATTAAATTACTGACAAATAGGTAATTCATTTTATTTCTTTCTCAAATTTTGCAGAATACGATTATGAATATACGCATTTCCCTTTCCAGCTTTCTTTTCATCAATATAAAAATATCTATGTTATAAACTTGGATTAAATTTTATTTTTGTGATATAATTTGGTCAATTTTATGTATTGAAACTTTTTAGGTTTGTTTATGAACAAAATGGAGATGTGTTTAAGGAATAGTGAAAGGATTAGGGCTTCAAAAAAATTCCGCCTTCTTCTTGTAGTATAGTTTTCCAATTCAACCCCTAAATTAAGTTACCTATTTTTCCCTTAAGTTTTTGGATTCGGATGGTCAGCTTCGCTAGAAAAGAACGTAGGGATGCTAAGTGTTGAATTGTTACTGTTTTGGGGGTGAAATTAATTCGGTGTTTCTCCATAACTCTAGAAAGTTTCAATACATAAAATTCACCAAATCATATCACAAAAATAAAATTTTAATCCAAGTCTACAACATGAATATGTATACTAATGAAAATAAAGATGGAGAGGGAAATGAGTATATTCATAATCTAATTATGTAAATTTTAAGGAAGAAATAAAATAAATTACCTATTTTTCCCCTAGATATTTTTGACCCCGTTGGTCAACTCTTTCCAAAAAAAATGAGGGGTTGAGGCGTGGTTTTTTTTTTCTAATTTGAGGGTGCTCAGTGCTAATTTTGTGATTCAAGGTGGAAAGTGCCACTTTCTCGTGTTTCGGGAGTGCAAGTTGTTGAGTTGTTCTGAATTCGATGGTGTAAAGTGTCAATTTCTCATTTTTTCATGGGTGCAAAGTGCCAAAGATCCAAAAATATATTACCTATTTTGCCCCTAGAATTTTTGAATCTAGTGGTCAACTCTACCAGAAAATAGGAGGGGTGCTAAGTGCTAAATTGTTTTTGTTTAGAGGGTACAAAGTGTTAATTATGTATTTTGAGGGTATAAATTGCTTATTTTCAATATTTTGGGGAGGCAAAGTGCGAAAAACCCGGAGATGAATTGAAACAAACCCAATAATAAAATTCTAAAAAAAAATCTGGGTTAGGCAAAAATCACACGTAAGAAGAAATTAATTAGGCAAAATTGCAGAAAACGTTCCAAACTAATCAGTAATTTTGGATTTTTGTCCCAGGCTATATTCTTTAGCCAAATTAGTCCCGTAATTTTATATTTTTTTGGAATATCGTTCCACTTGCCACATGGCTGCTTACGTGTCACGACGTGGCAAATTTTATCATGACCAATTATACAAGATTGCAGAATTCGTCCCAAATTAATTACAAATTTTGGTTTTTGGTCCCAAATTGTGAGACGAAATTCGTCATGGCATTATTTAATGTGTTAAATGGATTTGACTTGGTATGAAAAAGAGATACTTTGTCTAAATAATTGTCATTAAATTACTGACAGGTTCAACTCAACATGACATTTTTTAATGTGTTAAATGAATTTGAGGTCATATTCAAATTGTCTGGGTTAGGCAAAAATCACACGTAAGAAGAAATTATTTAGACAAGTAGTGCCAAATGTCTTTTTTGAATATGACCTCAAATTCATTTATCACATTAAAAAATGTCCTGTTGAGTTGAACCTGTCAGTAATTTAACTTGCACTCGACAGTCAAAGTTCGTATGCTCTTATCCGAGAGAGAAGGATTTCGGGGTACCAGGTTTGGTCGCGCCCCGACAAGGATTGGGTCAAGTTGAACACGGATGGGAGTTGGCTGGCGAGATCGAACTCCGCAGCAATAGGTGGCGTGGTAAGGAATGATGATGGTATGTGGGTTTTTGGTTTTTGCCGAAGTGTAGGTTCGTGTTCGATCGAGCAAGCCGAGCTTCTGGCCCTTCGGTATGGTTTGAGCGCCGCGTGGGAAAGGAGATATGAGAATTTGGTGATAGAGATAGACTCTGAGGTTATTTATACCCTCTTGCGAAAGTCTGATACCCGGGATCACCCGCTGGATTTTATCTTAGAGGATTGCAGGATTCTGCTTGCTAAGCCGTGGATTGTGTCTCTCCGTCAGATCAGAAGGTCGGCTAATTCGGTGGTGGATGCTTTGGCCAAACTTGGCCACACTTCGGGAGAAAGTCTACTTTGGATGGAAGAACCACCTGATTCTATTCGGGACTTAGTTGAGAAAGATACGCAGTGATTGCCCTTTTCAGATAAAAAAAAATGACAATTATTTAGACAAAGTATCTCTTTTTCATACCAATCAAATCCATTTAACACATTAAATAATGCCCTGACGAGTTTCTCAGTAATTTAATTTGATATTCCAAATAGACTTCATCAACAACCAGACGCGGTATTTCTAGGAAGAAATAAAATAAATTACCAATTTTTCCACTAGATTTTTTTTACCCCGTTGGTCAACTCTTTCGGAAAAAAATGAGGGGTTGAGGCGTGGTATTTTTTTCTAATTTGAGGGTGCTTAGTGCTAATTTTGTGATTCGGGGGTGGAAAGTGCCACTTTCTCGTGTTTCGAGGGTGCAAGATGTTGAGTTGTTCTGAATTCGAGGGTGTAAAGTGTCAATTTCTCATTTTTTCATCGATGCAAAGTGTCAAAGATCCAAAAATATATTACCTATTTTGTCCCTATGATTTTTGAATCTGGTGGTCAACTCTACCAGAAAATAGAAGGGGTGCTAAGTGCTAAATTGTTTTTGTTTAGAGGGTACAAAGTGTTAATTATGTATTTTGAGGGTATAAATTGCTTATTTTCAATATTTTGGGGAGGCAAAGTGCAAAAAACCCGGAGATGAATTGAAACAAACCCAATAATAAAATTCTAAAAAAAAGTCTGGGTTAGGCAAAAATCACACGTAAGAAGAAATTAATTAGGCAAAATTGCAGAAAACGTCCCAAATTAATCAGTAATTTTGGATTTTCGTCTCAAGCTATATCCTTTAGCCAAATTAGTCCCGTAATTTTATATTTTTTTGGAATATCGTCCCACTTGCCACATGGCTGCTTACGTGTCACGACGTGGCAAATTTTATTATAAACAATTATACAAGATTACAGAATTCGTCCCAAATTAATTATAAATTTTGATTTTTGATCCCAAATTGTGAGACGAAATTCGTCATGGCATTATTTAATGTGTTAAATGGATTTGATTGGTATGAAAAAGAGATACTTTGTCTAAATAATTGTCATTGAAAGACTGACAGGTTCAACTCAACAGGACATTTTTTAATGTGTTAAATGATTTAGACAAGTAGTGCCAAATGTCTTTTTTGAATATGACCTCAAATTCATTTAACACATTAAAAAATGTCCTGTTGAGTTGAACCTGTCAGTCTTTCAATGACAATTATTTAGACAAAGTATCTCTTTTTCATACCAATCAAATCCATTTAACACATTAAATAATGCCATGACGAGTTTCTCAGTAATTTAATTTGATATTCCAAATAGACTTCATCAACAACCAGACGCGGTATTTCTTGGAAAATTCTTGCCTAGATCCTAAGAAGAAATTATTTAGACAAGTAGTGCCAAATGTCTTTTTTGAATATGACCTCAAATTCATTTAACACATTAAAAAATGTCCTGTTGAGTTGAACCTGTCAGTCTTTCAATGACAATTATTTAGACAAAGTATCTTTTTTTCATACCAATCAAATCCATTTAACACATTAAATAATGTCCTGACGAGTTTCTCAGTAATTTAATTTGATATTCCAAATAGACTTCATCAACAACCAGACGCGGTATTTCTTGGAAAATTCTTGCCTAGATCCGGTCTTTCATAGACCTTACACAAAATCTTGCAAATATGTTAGGCCATCTCCAATGGAGATGGCCGGGGCCGGGGCCGGGGCCGGGGTCGGGGTCGGGGTCAGGGTCGGGGTCGGGGTCGGGGTCAGGGTCGGGGCGGGGTCGAGGTTGGGGAGGGAAGCCGTCTCCAGCGGTTGGGGGTCGGGGGCGGGCTGCACACCGGGACGGGAACTGGCTGGGTGTCCAGCCCTGGGGTCGCGTGGGAAAAATTGGGGAAGAAGAGGGGTGCGTGTAAGCACGTGCCCCTCTTTAATTCAGTGCCGCCGGCACCTGACTGGTTCCTCTTTTTTTTTTTTTTATTCTTTTTTTATTTATGGTTTAATTAAAATTTCCTCCTAAATAAATTAAATTTGTAGAATTTAATTATTTAATAAAATTTGTTAGTATATTTATTGTATATTTACTAGTATTTAATAAATATAAGTAATTTAAATTTTTTAAAATTAAAATCATTAATAATTTATTAGAATTGTATTAAATTTATTTATGGACAAATCATTAATAATTAAATTCAACATTTTATTTTAATTTCAAATTAGTTAAAAATATAATTAAACACTTATACATACAATTTAAATTAATACTTAAATAATAATAAATATTTAAATACATCAGTAAAATGTTTTATTTCCGTGTGTGTGCCATTTATTTAATCATCTTTCTTGTATTTCCTTTCTTGTTTGTTGTATTTCCTATTATATATCAATTTTAATTTTATGATTATTTACTCTCTTTAATTTTAATATTTAAATATTATTAATAATTTAATTATATTAATAAAATAATTATTAGTATTATTAATATTAATATTAAAAACAAAATTGAAACTAGAATTATAGGTGAGAGTGGGCAAGTCTTCAAAATGGAATTAATTCCATTTCGAAGCCCTGCCATTGGAGACGACCAGGCAGGGCTCGGGGTGGGGGCAGGGGCAGCCCCGGGGCTCCGGAGCCCTGAGCCAGCCCCTCCCCCCCCACCATTGGAGATGCCCTTTGGTGGATGCACTAATTTTGTTCATGGTTTATGAAAGGGGAAATTCTTGTCCAAACCCATTCAACAACCAAGCAAGTGTATTGCACTTGCTTTGTGATTGTTCACTCTCCTAGGAGTTACATCCAATTCCAAAGCAAGTGTATTGCACTTATTGCCATGTGATTACTTTGGATTCGGCCAAACCCAGTGTGGGTAAGAATTTCTCAGACCGGGTCTATGCAAGTATAACCCGTATTTCTAAAGTTAAATTGACACCAGATAAAATGATTAAATATACATCTATATCTATATCTATACTTATTTTATTATAAAAGTGTGAATAATTTAAGTTTTTTTCTTTTTTTGTGAAGACTAATATACCTTTATTTGAGTTGTAAAGTGATATTTAATTTAATGGTAAATATGTAAAAATAGTTGAAGAAGAATAATTAGACATGGAATCTTTTTATATTAATTATGGCAAAGCTACAATTAGACATGGAATCTTATTATATTATCTCCTACATAATCACCTAAAATTTATAAATTATATTTTACATTAAATTTTATAATTTCAATTTTCTTCTCCTATAACACATAAAATAAAATAAAACCATAAGAAAAAAAATACTTTTATTTTAAATAGCTCCTAAATTATACATTTAAAATTATTTTAATTTAACAGCAATATATTTAAGTAAAAATATGTTATTTGTATCATTGAAAGATTTAGTACTATAAAAGTCATATACAATCATATAAAATCAAAATATTAAAATCAAATTCTCTTAAATATCATTATGCTATACAGAAGAATCAAAAAATTTAAAAATGAAAAGTTAAAATAGAATCGCAAGTTACCTATAAATGAACCAAAAATGCTTATGACTTAGCTATGCACTTATTGTTTATATTGCTAGAGAAGCAAAATATAAAGAATATCAAGACATGCACCTCATACTTTCATGGAATTCGTTTCGTGAAAAATGAGTGAAATTGGTCAAAAAACTGGTGAAATCGATGAAAATTGTTGAAATCAGCAAAAATAAAATATATTAAATCAATGAAAACATGTGAAATCGATGAAAGTCCAGATGAATTGGTGAACACTGGTGAAGTTGGTTAAAAATGGGTGAAATCGGTAAAAAAAGTGCATGTGAAATCGTAAATACATTTGAAATCGATAAAAATTCGGGTGAAATTTGTGAAAAATGGATGAAAACAAGTAAAATCGGTTAAAAAAGGTAAAGTTTGTGAAAATATGTGAAATCGATGAAAATTAATTCGAGCGGAATTTGTAAGAAAAATTATGAAATAGGTGAAATCCTGTACAAAGGTGTAAAGCAGGTGAAAAAAAAGGTAAAATCGGTCAGAAAAGCATAAAGTCGATAAAAACATATTTAATCAATGAAAAATTCAAGTGAATAACATGTGAAATCAGAGAAAAACATGTGAAATAGGTGAAAACATGGTTAAAATGGTAAAAACGAGTGAAATCAGTTAAAAAAAAAGTTTCACTAACAAAAACGAGGTGAAATCGGTAGAAAAATGGTTTAAACCTGAAAAAAATAAAAGAAATCGACAAAAAAAAAAGAAAAATAATGAAAAAGGTTATAACCGATAAACAAAAGGGGTAAATCGTTAAAAAAAATATAAAACGATAAAAAAATTAAACAGTGAGGACATATGAATCGATGAAAATTTGGGTGAAATTTGTAAAGAAACGGATGAAAACGGATAAAATCAGTGAAAAATGGTCAAATCGGTCAAAAAGCTTAAAGTCGGTGAAAACATGTTTAATAAATGAAAAATTCAGGTGAATAACATGTGGAATCGGTGAAATAGGTGAAAACGAGTTAAACTCTAACCGACAAAAACAAAGTGAAATCGGTGGAAAAATGGTTTAAATTGAAAAAACGAAGAAAAATGGAAAAACAATAAAAAATGTTATAACCTATTAAAAAAACGGAAAAATCGCTAAAGAAATATATTAACTGGTAAAAAAATTAAATAGTGGAAACATATGAATCTATGAAACTTCGGGTGAAGCTGGTGAAAAAACTGGTGAAACCATTAAGAAAAAATGCTCGTGAAATCGATGAAAGTTCGGGTGAAATTTTTGAAGAAACGGATGAAACATATATCATCGGTGAATAACGGATTAACTTAACATGAAAACTACTATTATAGAACAAATTCTATAAGATGTCATGACTATATCAGTAATCATTTTATATTTTATTACAACTATTTAAAGCCATAATTTTTTTTGTAAAACAATAATAATTAATAAAAAATAAATTGAATATCAATCATAAATATATGGTATTTTATGGCATAAAAAAGAAGAACCTAATCTTACTCTAATTTACGAAAAATACCCATGAAATTAAAACTAGATACGTACAACGTACGTGTACTTTTCTAGTATATAACAAAACACTAAAAAGTTAAATTTTAATAGGAAACTAGCTTAGTAGCTTAAACACGTATTATACATGGAGATATATTAAATTAATTTACGTAATATGATAAAATTAGTATGAACTATCATAAAGTTACATATAAAATGAATATGATAACAAATTCTTCTATATAATTAAATTGGTAAAAAATATTAATTTAAAAAAATTTTGAATGGACAAAAAATGATTTTAATAGTAAGGAGAGAAATAGCAATTGAAGGTTTGTTGCTTTTTTACCACTTCGATTTTCTTTTCTCATTTCATACAACAAATCCGCGTTCAAATTTGTTAATTAGTGCAAATCACCTTATTCACTTTAATATTTATCAAAAAAGTGAATCAATGTTTTTCTCAAGTCTAAATTATAAAATCAATACCATTTAAGATGATAATGATAATCATAAGACAAATGTTTCTTAAAAAATAGAGATGATACATTAACGTGAAACCTTCGTATATAATAATTCATGTTGTAACATACAATACTCCATCAAGACATGTACATACAAAATATTCATAATGATAAGTCCAGCATAACTCAAAGGATAAGTAGATAACACATTTATCAAAATATTCTTAATTAGATCACAATTTTCCTAAGTACAAAATATAATTTTTATCTCAAAGGTCAAGAGATAATTCTGATTGTAAAATAATAAAATCATAGATCATAAAGTTCCTGTCTGATCCAAGGCTACACCATTCAAAACATGGTAACCATTTAACGCATTTTCAAGCTATTACGAACTCTTCCATGACATCATACACTCTTCCGAAAATAAGCTATAAACTGTTTATCTTCTATATAAACCCTGTACAATCTCTATTAGTAGAAAATAAAAAAGGAGAAAATCAAAGCATATGACCATTGACCACCACTGCATTCGAGTGGCATATAAATTTATTTGGAATCTTCCTAACTCGTCACCTTTGTTTTCTTGTGTTAGTTGCAAAACCTTTTCCCCCTATTTGATAATCACCATATTCATAGTATACCCTTCTAATTTTGATGCAATTTTGGCTCCTTTCTTCATAATATTGCTCTGCTTTTTCAAACCACAGAAAATTCATAGTCAAGAAACTACGTGGATGGAAAATAAATTTTCAATATCTGACTATATATTGCGCATAATATATAAATAGATAGTACTCAACTTTTACATGTACTAACACTATTCTCTATAATTATGTTTATCCTATAAAATGAGAGAGAATTTCACTTTTGGTATCATAAGCGACGTTATTTTAATGTTACGATACCATAAGTTACAAAGTCAACACATTTGACATTAAAAGTTAACGGGACTTAACACATTTGATACTTCCTTCAATTTTTTGACGGAAATTCCAATTTTGAACGAAAAATTGATGGAGAATTTACAGAACTGGTCCTATAATTAAAGTTTGCCCCACATGATTCTAGCCGGCAGATTTACCACACAATTCACAAATCTAAAGCATTTCAGTCCAAATTGCAAATATAGCTAAATTATTAATCTTATTTAAAAAAAAATTATATATTATTATTAAATCTCTTAAACTAATTAGATTTTATATAATATATATATATATATATATATATATATATAAATTAAATAATATTTTATATAAAATCTGAAAAAATAAATATCAATTAAATTATTTTTTAAATTTAAAAAAAAATCTTTTAAACTAATTAGATTTTACATATAATATATATAAATGCAAATGTGTTGACTTTGTAAGTTATGGTACCGTAACCTTAAAGTAAGGTCACTTATGGTATCAAGAGTGAAATTCTCTCTATAAAATGATAAATATTTTTCACCGGAAAATTCTTGCATAGACCTGGTCTATGAGCTTTTCATAGACCTTGTGATTGTAAATGCACCACATCATACATTATGAGAGCATGACATCATCAAAATGTATTATGTGGTGCATTTACAATCACAAGGTCTACCACTAAGCTCCTAGACCTGGTCTATGTAAGAATTTTCCTTTTTTACCAAAATACTCATGATGTTCATTTCAGGAGCCCAAACTGCAGTGTTCCATTAACCGAAGTATTTATCTCTTTCCTGAAATATATGATCACAAAGTCAATATTACTGCTCAATGGATCAAAATTTCATTTCAAATGTATGTTTCGGTTAGTTAAATATTGTAATTTTTTTTGAAATATTTCGAAAACACCAAGAAAAAATTGTAAAATAAGAGTCTCAAGCAAATTGTTAGTTTCGAAATTACATCTTGTTTTCGTTACGCTTGATTCAAAAAGGGAAACTTTTCATTGGAAAATGATGGAAATTTTAATCTATGTACTGCTCAAACATGATATATCAACTGGAAGACATGATATGCACTTTCTTTAAAACAACAAATGTAGCCTAGCTAGCGTACCTCCACATGTGAAAACTTATTGAAACTGTTGCCTCCTAAGCAAAATTCAACCACCTCCAGCACAAACTCCAAAAAAGAAACTTGATCAAATGTATCCGATACTTCACTAATTTTCCTATCCTTTGATGCAAGTGGGTTAGATGGCATGTCTGAAGAGTGCTCAAAAGGGGGGGGAAAAAAAATACAACAAATATATATGGTAACATAGTATTATTTGAGATGTTGCTAATTTCTTCATAACAATTCTATTAGTGCTGCATTGGAAATTTTGGGTCTGACTTCTTGTTGCTAAAGTTAGTACTTTAAAGTACTAATATTAAAGGTAGAGACACTTACTCAAACTATACAAACCAAAATCTAATAGAACTTTTTTTCTGTCATATTGGTATATCAAATCTAATTAAAAACATTATAAGAACAAGGTAATAAAAGACGGACAATCATATTTTAAGGTATATCTACATCAATATAGCACCATATTTTCTCAATATCCTTGCAATGCAATCAGTCTACAGTCTACACTTTTAGTTTGATATATTCGTTCATAAGTATTATGACTTATGAGATATGGTGCTTTAATTTGTGTAGATAAGTTGGGTAATGCAGAAAATTAATTATTTTACATAAAACACATTACATTAAAACAATTTATGCACGCGAGTACCGCGTGCCACAACGGCTAGCTAGTGGGCTAAAAATAATTTTCAAAAGTTAAATATTGATTGTTAAAAAGTACAAATTCATTCACACAAAAGTTCATCGCCTGGATTATCAAATCCTTAATTTGAATAGTTTGATTGAAACTATATACAGACTGCAAGGGCATCATTCATTCAGATTTTAATTCGGGACAATCTTTCTCCATCAGACATTTGCAGTTGCTTATCTCCAAATTCGTACGAGGGATCCCATGTGAAGGAAATGGAAGAGAAGCAAGTTTTGGGCAATTCTTTATCACAAGCTGCACAAGACACGGGAAATCACCATCTTCGACTCCAGTCCATTTCTCCAAATTTGACATCCCATCAAATGATAGTTTCTCTAACCGAGGAAATGCATGCTGATGATCGTTGTTTTGTTTCCTGCAGAAAGAGAATTCGATAGCCACCACACTATCCATGCCATAAACCCTCAGAATCTTCAGCGATGGCAACTGCCCAAAAGTTGGCATCAACTCACAGTATCTGCACCCTGACAAGGTTATGTTGACCAATTGATTGAAAGATGGATCACTGATCCAAGATGGAAGTACTCCCCCGCTGTAAAAAGTTATTCTTAACTCCTGCAGGCCACTAGGAGGCTGAAGATTCTCCAGTATTTGCTCTTCAATTGTAACCTTATTGTCTTCTAGATCACTCCATAAGAGCTCTAATTTTGTAAGGTACTGTTTTTCACGCAAAAGTGCCGTTCCAGCTTCCTCCTTATTCAAGATATTCTCAAGTTTCACAATACGAAGTGACCCTTTCAGTTTATTCATATTCCTCAGCTCTCCAATTCCGTTACCATCTTTTCTTCCCACAACAAATTTCCTTAGAGTACGCAAATTCATCAGATTTCCCATTCCTATTGGCATTGATTGTATATCAAGTTCAAAATGCTGCAGCTTTATCAACTTACAAATGCCTCTGGGTATTCCAAACAGGCTCCGACACCCCAAGAGTTTTAAGGTCTCCAAATTACCCAAGGAACCTATGGACTCGGGTAAAAATCTGATGGGTGTCTGGGACATGTCAAGATACTCCAATGCCGTAAGATTTTCAACAGAGCTCGGCAACTCCACTACATTTGTGCAACTCAAATCTATGAGTGTTAACAACTTTAGCTTCAAGAAAATGCCGTTCAGTAAGTTTTCTATTTCAGAAACACAACACTTATGTAACAAAAGTGTTTTCAAATTAATGCACTTTTCGAGAATCTCCAAGTTGAGTTGATTAATACCCTCAGAAATCAAGGATAAGTGCTCAATCTCAGCCAAATCTGCATCACTTTCCAAACTCTTTCTATATTTGTGTCCTTGATTTTTATTACTAGGGAGAACATTCTTGTCCTTTCCCAGTTTATATATCATTTGATCACATAGACGATCATGCCCAGAAGGTAAAATGAATTCCAACATAATTAATCTATCGAAGCACCTAGTGGCTATTGTCTCCATTTTTTCATCAGACTGTATTGCCCCTGCTGCAATCCATGACCTAACCAAGGTGTCCTTGGTAAATTCATAATCAGCAGGAAATTGTGAGCAGTAGAGAATACAATCCCCCAAATAGTCTTCTTCATCTGATGCTTTGTTCAGTGACACTGAATCGACCTCATGGCTTAAACCAATTCTTTTTCCTTCTTTAGCAATCTTTCCTTCAGAAGAAACATCTAGTTCCGCTGCAATTTCATGGATTTCACTTACCATTTTGCTGCCATGGCTTCCCAAAGTATCTTTACGAACGAGATTATATAGTTTATTTTGTGTTCTTCGATCACTAGCCATTTCCTTTCCGACCAATTCTTTGATAAATCTTTCTACTCTCTCATCAAATGTGTACAGTTTTTCTTGATTTGGTGTTCTTGGATCTATAACTCCCATTTCCTTACCAATAAATGGAGCTGATAGTACCTCATCTGGTGCTATGTTTGGTGGCACTAAATCGTTCTCATTGCTTGTATCGTTCTCAATGCTTATTTCTGTTCTTTCTGCTACCTTAGCAATCAAATGGAGATCACTACTGTCGCGATAAATTCTCGAATTACGAAACTGAGGATCAAGTGGTGGAACACATATCTGAATGAACCAAAAGATATCCTCATTTATCAGCTGTAAATATTCTATCAAGACAACAATTTTAAACGCTTAAGCTGATAGTACCTCATATGGTGCTCTGTTTGGTGGCACTAAATCGTCCTCATGGCTCATTTTCAATTTGTTTCCTTCCTTAGCAATCTTTTCTTCAGAAGAAATTATACCTGATTCAGCTGCAATTTCATGGATATTACTTAAAATGCTGCGATGACTTCTCGAACTAGGAATGGTATGAATGGGAGGAAGTGGTGGAACACATATCTGTCATGGACCAAAAGATATCCTCATTTATCAGCTGTTAAATTTCTATAAAGACAACAATTTAATTTTAAACGCTTGTATGAATGCTAGAAAAATCTGTTATTTTCCACTCGACTAGTGAATAATAAATAATGTCGTAGATCTGTTTTCAATTGTTGATCGAGTCTAAGTGCGTGTACGTTGAGGCAGAAATAAAACACATGCATGTATTTGAAGGAAAAGAAATGAAAATACATGATCATCAACATAATTATTAACCCATACAGTGAAAAGGAAGAAGAATATAGTAAAGAGGAGATGATATTACCTCATTTGGTTGAAAAGAATTGAAAATTGCTTCTCCCAGTCCCAGTTCTTCCGGTCGAGTCTTTGGATTTATGATTATGTCCAAGAAAATAAAGGAAAAAACATGATTATCAACATAAATATTAACTCATACATAGGCGGACGGACATAGGGACTAGGGGGGTCTAACCCCCCCTGGAATTTTTTTATTTTTAATAGTGGTGTATTTTTTTTTTTTTTGAGAAAAAAGAAAAAAGAAAAGATCCAATAAATTAGCCAATCTGAAATTTTCAGTCCAAATATAATTTTAGTCCAATTAATATCATACAACCCACTCTAATAATACCTCACTCTACCCACTTTATCAAATAATGAAATTAAAAGTGGTACTGAAGGTATCAACCAAGAGAGAATTCTCATTCGTGTGAGTGACACACGTTGGAGATCACATTATGGTACTTTGATGAATGTAATTCACATGTTCTCTTCCGTGATTGAATTCTTGGCTTCATAGTTGAAGGATACACCGATAAGAATGGGGAAGCAAGCAATCTATTAATAATACTTCAATCATTTTTCTTTGTCTTCAATTTACATTTGATGACGTTGATATTGGGCATTACTAATGACTTGTCTCAAGCTTTACAAAGAAAAGATCAATATATAGTGAATGCTATGAAATTAGTCAAATTAGTTAAGGATCGTCTTCAAGAGACAAAAGATGATGGATGGGGACCTTTATTGGAGGAAGTTACTTCTTTTTGTTTTAAGCATGACATTAAAATTCCTTCAATGAGTAATGTATATGTTCCATATGGGAGGCCAATGGGTAGGATTGAACAAGTGACTATCGAGCATCATTACAAAGTTGAGAGATTTAGTTCGGTGATAGATAGACAATTGCAAGAGTTGAACAACCGTTTCAATGAAGTAAACACGGAGTTGTTTATTTGTGTTGCATGCTTAAACTCATCCAATAGCTTTGAGGCTTTTGACAAAGGAAAACTTGTTCGTATTGCCGAATTTTATCCAAATAACTTCTCTTTTCATGAGCTCTCGGCCCTTCCCAATCAACTTGAAAATTATATTAGGGATGTTCGATCAAGTGATGATTTTTCTAGATTGAAAGGGATTGGTGATCTTGCTAAGAAAATGGTTGCAACTAAAAGGCATGTAACATTCTCGATGGTTTACAAACTTGTGACATTGACGCTTATTCTACCCGTTGCAACTGCATCAGTGGAGAGAGCTTTTTCGGCTATGAAGATAGTAAAGAATCAACTTCGTTACCTAATGGACGATCAATGACTAAATGATAGTTTAGTTATCTTTATAGAGAGAGACATATTAGTAGTATTTCAAATGATGTTATCATTGACCGATTTCAAAAGATGAAAAATCGTCGTGGTCAATTATTACAGTAAATACATAGATATTTTGGGTTCTTTTGGGACTATAACGGGGTATCATATGTAATTAAAGTATCTAGTATTGGGGTTTATTTTTGTCAAACTCCACCTCCCCTTTTTTGTATTGCGTCACATATTTTCTCGTGAATAATATAAGCTTTAAGTTCAACTGTTTGATTGATTTTTTTTTTTAAATGTATAAGTTTAGCTCCCCTGACCAAAAATCCTGGATCTACCCCTGAACTCATACAGTAAAAAAGAAAAAATATTGTAAAGTTAAGATGATATTACCTCATCTGGTTGAAAAGAATTGGGCATTGCTTCTTCTAGTTCCGGTATTTCTTCCAGTCGACTCTTTGAAATTATGATTTTTTCCAAGATACGCTGTAATCCTTGCTTAAACATATTACGATTTTTCATGGCATAGAGAATCAAAAAATACAGGCCCCCGAGACGAGTTAGTGATTTTTCGAAAATCGAAACAAGAGTAAATGCAAGAAAGTAAGCCGACAGAGAACGTAAGACGCGATGTCTGAATTGCCACTCTATTATTCTCAACCAGGGGACCATACTGTACAATACAATGGTCAACCAACCAGATGATTTGAAAACCACTGAATTCGCAGGTTCTTCCACCACTTGGTTCAGCAAAGTTATAAAAGCAAAAACATGTAAAGCCAGATTTGATACATGTGTATAACCATCTAATAATATAAGAATTAGCCACCTGAGATTTGATATCTTATCATTTCTCACAAAATTTATCCTCATCTCCTCCAATAAAATGAAGCAAAATAAGACGATATTATTGGCTAAAAGCATATACTGCAAGTTTTTCACATTACCATTGGGTTTAGATTGAAGAGAATACCAAGAAGATAATACAGAAACAAGCATCATCGGGAAGGTCTCATTCATTTCTCGCAGCCTGTTTTCAGAAGCTAAGGAAATATTGACTATTAAGACCAGAGGGAAACAGGACCAAAGCAGATCCGTTAAGATATCTAAGATCCCTTCAAAAACCAAACTTTGGATCAGTACGGGAAGAAGAGCCCCAACTAAACAAATAGATTGAAGCAGATATCGTCGACAGTTGGGCACAGATGCCACTCCTTCAGATTTACGGTCACGTTCCATCTCTACTGTTCGAACGGGGAAACAAAAGAAAATCAAGAGAAAGCTTATAGCAGATCGTAGGAATTTTTGTAAAAGAAGATCCAAGCATCTAAAAAAACAGTGCAAGCTTATATGGTACAAGACAGTTGACTTTGTTCTTTGTCCGGGTCCAACTTCCTTTCGTGAAGTCTCCTTCACGTAATGATAAATTAGCTAAGGGATTATTGCATTTTTTGTGTCACAATTATAGTTCGCTTACGTTTCTATTTTGTATTTTTTTGGGTTGGCATGTTTTGTGCCACAACTTTAACATCGGTTGCAAATTTGGGGTCAATTGATGCCCAATTTCAAAATTGACCTATGACCATATTAATGAGTATCAATGTATATGTTGATCCATATAATCATATTAATAATAAGCAAGAAAGAAAAAAAAAATATTAGAACATTTAAATGAAAGAAAAACATCTTATTAATCACTGAAGTGTAAATACACGAATTTCAATTTCATGAAGAAGTTGATTCAGTTTAGTGAATTAGAGTCAAATTAACGTCTAACCTTTATTTTTCCTTTTTTCTTTGTCTACTCCTTAGCTGTTAAGTATGAAATGTAATTGATGTTATTTGTTAAATTGATTTCGCCATTGTTGACAAGGGCGGAACTAGAGAATTTTGGTTTGGGGGGCGATATTTTTTGTAATAACAAACTCGATAAATTATATATGTTGTGATAAAATGACAACTAGACGAAAATAAAGTAATGTTGTATTTTTATCCAATAAAATGGGAAAAAATAAACTAGTATTAAAATTTATCATATAGATTAATATGAGATTATTGCATTTTTTGTGCCACAATTATAGGTCGCTGACATTTTTACCCCGTATTGTTTGCGATAAAAACTAACACGCAAAGCACGCAAGTACGTATCGTTCCAAGTAATAAAGAGATAAGTCGAGTGTCGAACCCACGGAGAATTGAACAACTATCTACCAACTAGGACTAAAGCTACTCTAATTAAATTCATGGTTCAAATATGTTCTGATGGTTGTTTTAGCAATTAACACTAAGGAAAAGTAAATGAAAGTAACTCAGACAAATTATCAAACACTTGGTGGGTATAATGATAAAAAGCTCCTAGAGTTCTATGTCACCTAGTCTAATCTATGACCAATTAGCTAAATCAATTGATGACCCATGCTAATGATTACTATCCTAGGATTCAAATATATCCACATGTATCTTTCGAGTTGCATGTAAACCTATCAAGATAAACTAACCCAATTTATGTCTAAAAGGATTAATCTAGTTGATGCATTAAGCTTGAACCTATTAGGATATGAAATGAGCTAGGTATATTTCTATCCTAGAGTCAAATCACAATCTAATTTTCAATTCTAATCTCCAATTTACTTTGTCAAGCACTTCAAAGACCAATAGATAACACACAATTGATGATCAAGCAATTAGATGACAATAAGCCCAAAATTAGAAAAGCAATCACATACAAGCATGTAATCAACAATTAATTCACCATTCAATCATAGATCAAACATAGGATTCATAAAACCCTAGGAATTGGGGATCTAGCTACTCATGATAAATTCATCCAATATCATTCTCATAATCATATCCATATTCCAATGATAAAAAGATGAAATTAGAGATAGGAAATGCTTAGTTTCTTGAAGATCTTCACAAATTCCCCCAATTGCCTCATTCAAATCTCCAAAATTAAAGTGAAATGTAAAGTGTAATGTCAAAGGGTATGGAATTAGGGTTTTGATTAAGCATTTATATCAACCCCAAATAAGTCTTGCAAAATGTCGGAAAAGCCCTCCACTTATCTTGCTGAAATTCCAATTTTTTCCTTCAAAACGTGCAGGTTTTTTTATTTTTCTGCTAGCCGGAGTCGCGACTCTGGATTCTGAAGTCGCGACTCTGAATTGCAGTTTTTTCTTCTCTTCTACCGGGGTCGCGACTCTGGATTTTGAAGTCGCGACTCTGACTCTCGGCTATTCTGGCAAGGCAGCTTCAAATAGATGTTTCTCCCTCGTCCGACCTTCAAATGTAGATCCGTAAAATCCACAGCGTAGCTAACTTCCTCCTCTACATTATACTAAAAATTAAGCTTCATTGGATAATCCATCAAAGAGTTATACTTGTTGGAGTGAGCAGCCATCTACGTCTTTGCACTATTTGCTCTGGATTTTTCTTTACTTAAGCTCTTATTCATAAGCTCCTACGAAAGCCACGAAAAACACGAAAATCAACGACACAACAACGAAAACACGAAACAACGAACAAACGACACAAAGAACCACAACAGAAGGAAAAACGCCCAAGAATACACGAAAGCTTAAGGACAATCAATACTTTTGAGCTTGAGAGTGCCGGTAATAATGACGTTTTCACGGCATTATCACCCCCCCCCCCCCAAACTTAAACCATTGCTCGTCCTCGAGCAAAGACAACAAGAACAAGTACAAAGGCACGCTCAAGATCAAAACATCAAATCTTAGGACTTTCACATAATTTTCTCAACAAGTCCCTACGTGTGTGTGTGTGTCGGCATCGGCTAGGTATCTTTCTAAATGAGTAACTCCCGGTGAATCAAGATCATTGAACCTATTTGCTTGGACTCCTCAAGTTAACTAAGGCATTTTTCTTCAACTTAGAATAGAAAACCAATTGCTTAGATCACAACCATGAGGCTAAGGGTAGGAAAATTAAGAGTTATCCCTAACCTTGAACTAATTTGGCCTTTTTAGTTCCTAACTCTTTCTCACTTGATACAATGCGTTTACAAAAGATATTACAATCAAAACTAGCACATTGCGTGCTTTACATAAGATATTGCAATGAGAACTAGCACCAATAGTGAGTGTTTGTGCGACTTGCACTTATAGATTTCAAGGGCTACTAGCTCCTTGTTTTGGTGCTTTACATGTAATTTGAACTTTACAATTCTTGCACTAATGAATAGAAAAGATTACAAAAATGTTTCATGAATTTCATCATTGAAGGCTTAGCCTTTCTTTTCACTCTAGAGGTGCATACATTTTAGCAACCTCTCTACTCGATGTTTTTTTTTTTTTTTTAAAGAGCTAGGCATTCCAAAGCTTTTTCATTCTTAGAAAAGGGTTCACTCCCCCAAACTTAGGTCACTTCGATCTCTTTACTTTCGATTTTCTATCTAATTAAATAAAAAAAAACACCTAAGCTACTCATGGGGAGTTCTAAGTTCTACTCTTTCCACCGTTTGTCACAAACCTCGAATTCAACCTAACACTAGCCGTAGTGCGCAATTTATATAGGGAAACGTTTCAAAAATTATGTGAATTTCAAAAGTTTTGACGGGTCGACCGAGCACGTACAACGTACTTGCGACCTCCCCCCAAACTTAAAACAAAGCAGTGTCCCCACTGCGACAAGAAAAAGAGAAAAAGAGAGGGAGGTCGACACGGCAACAACACAAAACGTACGAACAAGCACACCAAACAAAGACAAAAAAAACAAACAAGCACAAACAAAAACAACACAAAACAAAAACACGAAACAAACACCAAACAAAACACAAACACAAAAGGGAGCTCTAAAAGTGTAGAGGTGCATTCATCCAAATCTAAGAATGCAAGTATATTAAACCAAAGTACAACCATATCGAATAGGTCAAATAAAGTAGTCTACGGGGAAAGCAAGGAAATTAAAATACGTCCCTAAGAGAGCTCGTCTCTTGCAATCCCATGGCCGCCTTTGGTCCTCAATTTTCATCTTCATTGAAATTCACCTTGTTTCCTTCTTGCTACATTTCCTTGTACCTACACACAATCAAAACACACCAAAAACACAAAAAATCAAAACACGCACACAAAACACACACGGACAAAGAAAGAGGCTTGGGTTGCCTCCCAAGAAGCGCTTTGTTTAGCGTCGGTAGCTCGACTTGATACATTTCATTTACTTCAATGCAAGACCACGGAGGTCTTTTGCCTTTCAAATTTTTCACCCCAATAGTGCTTAAGGCGTTGACCGTTTACTTTGAATTGGTCCCCTGTTGTTGGATCAACAATTTCAACCGCACTATTTGGAAATGCTTCACTAATTTTGAAAGGGCCAGACCAACGAGACTTGAGCTTCCCGGGAAATAATTTGAGCCTTGAGTTGAATAGTAACACTTGTTGACCCGGTTCAAATTTCTTTTCCATGATTCGTTGGTCATGCCACTTCTTTGTTCTTTCCTTGTAAAGCTTAGCATTCTCATAGGCATCAAACCGAAATCTCTTCCAATTCATTTAGTTGAAGCAACCGTTTCTCCCCCGCCAAACTCATATCTAAATTTAGTGACTTAATCGCCCAATAGGCTTTGTGTTCCAATTCTAAAGGCAAATGACAAGATTTCCCAAACACTAGCATATAAGGCGACATTCCAATTGGAGTTTTGTAGGCGGTTCGGTATGCCCACAAAGCATCATCTAGTCTCATTGACCAATCCTTCCGAGTAGGAGATACCGTCTTCTCTAAAATGCTTTTAATCTCACGGTTGGATATCTCGGCTTGTCCGTTCGCTTGAGGATGGTATGCGGTGGTTACCTTGTGTTTCACTCCATATTTTGCCAACAAAGCATCCAACCATCGGTTGCAAAAGTGTTTTCCTCCATCACTAATGATTGCTCTAGGAGTGCCAAAACGGGTGAAAACGTGTTTCTTTATGAAGTTCATGACCACCTTAGAATCATCGGTTGGAAAGGCTCCCGCTTCAACCCATTTAGATACATAATCAACCGCAACCAAAATGTATTGATTTCCACGTGAGGGCACAAACGGTCCCATAAAATCTATCCCCCACACATCAAATAATTCAACTTCAAGGATGTTGGTAAGCGGCATTTCATTTCTTTGGGTGAGGTTTCCAACCCTTTGGCATCTATCACATTGAGCCACAAACATGTGTGCGTCTTTGAACAAGTTTGGCCAATAGAATCCCGATTGGAGAACTTTCGCCGCCGTACGATGCCCTTTGAAGTGACCCCCATATGGAGCCGAATGACATTCTTTCAAAATATCACGGGTCTCTTCCTCCGGGATACACCTTCTAATGACCCTGTCTTTACAAATCTTAAAAAGAAACGGCTCATCCCATATAAAATTTTTAACATAGTGCAAAAACCTTTTCTTTTGTTGATAAGTAAAGTCAGGAGGTGAAAGACCACATACCAAAAAATTTACGTAATCGGCATACCACGGAATTGGAGGTTTCTCAATGGAGAAAAGTTGCTCATCCGGGAATACTTCATTAATAGGCACATGCTCTTCCTTCGTGATTGCTCCCTCAAGTCTTGACAAGTGGTCCGCTACTTGATTCTCGGTTCCCTTTCTATCTTTAATCTCCAAATCAAACTCTTGTAATAGCAACACCCATCGAATCAAACGAGGCTTTGCATCCTTCTTAGTCATCAAATATTTGATAGCCGAGTGGTCCGTATAGACTATCACCTTAGTACCAACCAAATAAGCTCGAAATTTGTCAAATGCAAACACCACGGCTAAAAACTCTTTTTCGGTCACGGTATAGTTCACTTGTGCTCCGGTCAAGGTCTTGCTAGCATAGTAGATGGAGTGAAAGATTTTGTTTTTCCTTTGCCCCAAAACCGCTCCAATCGCTATATCACTTGCATCACACATGACCTCAAAAGGTAAGTCCCAATCCGGTGCCACTATAATAGGTGCGGATATCAATTTTTGCTTCAAGGTCGTAAAGGCTTGCATACACTCATCCGTGAAGACGAATGGAGTGTCCTTTTCCAATAAGCTACACAAAGGTTTCGTGATTTGAGAGAAATTCTCAATAAACCTCCTATAAAATCCAGCATGCCCTAAGAAACTCCGAACACCTTTCACGGATACGGGTGGAGGGAGTTTCTCGATTGTCTCGATCTTAGCTCGATCTACCTCGATCCCATCTCCCAAAACCTTATGCCCCAAAACCTTATGCCCTCCTTCACCATAAAGTGACACTTCTCCCAATTCAATACCAAGTTAGTTTCTTCACATCTTTGGAGGACTTTTTCCAAGTTGCTCAAACAATTATCAAATGAGTCTCCAAAATAGAAAAATCATCCATAAAAACTTCCACGAATTTTTCAATCACGTCAGTGAAAATGGCCATCATGCACCTTTGGAAAGTGGCGGGAGCATTGCATAAATCGAAAGGCATCCTTCGGAATGCAAAAGTTCCATATGGGCATGTGAAAATGGTCTTTTCTTGGTCCGCCGGAGCAATGGCAATTTGATTGAAGCCCGAAAACCCATCCAAAAAGCAATAAAAAGCTCTTCCCGACAACCTATCCAACATTTGGTCAATAAATGGTAACGGGAAATGATCTTTCCTTGTATTTAAGTTCAAGTTCCGGTAATCCATGCATACTCGCCACCCGGTAACCGTTCTTGATGGGATCAACTCATTGTTCTTATTGGTTATTACCGTCATCCCACCTTTCTTTGGAACGCATTGCACCGGGCTTACCCACTTGCTATCAGAAATGGGAAAAATGATTCCGGCATCTAACCACTTTATAATTTCTTTCTTGACCACCTCTTTCATTATCGGGTTCAATCTCCTTTGGTGTTCAATGGATCCTTTGAAGTTGTCCTCCAAGTTGATCTTATGCATGCAAAATGAGGGACTAATTCCCTTGATATCGGCAATAGACCATCCAATCGCTTTCTTATAACTCCGAAGAACCCTCAATAACTTCTCAAGTTGAATTTTCGTCAAATTGCGCTGCCACAATAACCGGCAAGGTAGAAGAACTACCCAAGTAAGCATACTTCAAGTGAGGCGGAAGAGGTTTCAATTCCAAAGTAGGTGGCTCCTCAATAGACGGTTTTGGCGGTTTAAAACTCGATAAGGGCAATTCCAATGTTTCAAATTTCTTGTGATATCGTCCATCAACCGAATTAGCCTCCAAACGTGCCACAACATGAGTCATACTCTCATCATCTTCATCAACCTTGTTCAAAATAGCCGCCTCAAGTAAATCCTCATAGTGACCTTCCTCAAATGTGTTAGACACCAAATTATCAATCATGCAAATAGAGGAACAATCTTCCTCATCATCCGGGTATTTCATAGCATTAAAGACATTAAACTTTACCTCCTCATCATGCACTCTCATAGTAAGCTCACCTTTTTGCACATCAATTAAAGCTCTACCGGTTGCCAAAAATGGTCTCCCAAGAATAATAGGCACATTGGCATCCGCCTCATAATCAAGAACAATAAAATCAACGGGAAAAATAAATTTATCAACTCTTACCAAGACATCCTCGATTTTACCTTCCGGATATGTGATGGAGCGATCGGCAAGTTGTAAAGTGACCGTAGTAGGTCGTGCCTCCCCAATTCCTAGCTTTTGAAAGATGGATTTAGGCATAAGGTTGATGCTAGCTCCTAAATCGCAAAGAGCTTTCCCAAAGTAATGTTCCCCTATAGTGCATGGGATGGTAAAACTCCCCGGATCTTTTAGCTTTGGTGGTAGCTTATTTTGCAAGATAGCACTACATTCCTCGGTTAAAGCTACCGTCTCAAACTCCCCCAACCTTCTCTTCTTGGATAGCACATCTTTCATGAATTTGACATATTTAGGCATTTGCTCGAATGCCTCAACCAAAGGGATGTTGATGTGCAATTGTTTCAAAATGTTCAAGAATTTCTCAAAGTGTTTATCATCTTTCTTCTTTTGAAACCTTTGTGGAAAAGGAGGTTGTGGTTTACTCACCGGAGTTGGTGCCGAAGGCATTCCATCCTTTGGCATCTCCTCACTTTTCTCTACATCATCAATGATTATTGGAATCTCGGCCTCTTGTTGAGTTTCTCCGAATTCCTTTGAACTTTCATTAGGTGCTACCGGCCCATCATATGATTTTCCATTTCTCAATGTGATAGCCTTGCAATGCTCATTCACCCCTTGATTTGGTGCCTCGGTAGTACTTGGCAATGCCCCTTGAGGCCTAATGCTCAGAGCTTGGGAGACTTGTCCCATTTGAATTTCTAGGTTCCTCAATAGGACCGAATGCTCTTGATGTCTTGCATCGTTGGTTTGTTGCATTTTGGTGGTATGCTCGATCAATTTAGTGAATGCGTCTTCCCAAGATGGTTTGGCCTCTACCGGTGGTTGCCTTGGGTTTTCATGGAATTTGGAGGGTACGGGAGCTTGAGTGGCGCTTTGATTCAGTTGTTGACTATTTCCCGGGTTGCTCCAAGAGAAATTCGGATGTTTTTGCC
The DNA here is from genome assembly GCA_034814905.1 of Penstemon davidsonii. Classification (NCBI taxonomy): domain Eukaryota; kingdom Viridiplantae; phylum Streptophyta; class Magnoliopsida; order Lamiales; family Plantaginaceae; genus Penstemon; species Penstemon davidsonii. The sequence goes on along the minus strand of JAYDYQ010001087.1, from coordinate 9,269,570 downwards.
AATGTGGAGTATAATTGTTGTGGTATTGATTGTACCCTTGATTGTTCCTATAATTGTTCCCAACATAGTTCACTGATTCGGGATTTTCGGGGCACATATCATACACATGTCCTTCACCACAAGATACACAACTCGGTTGAATGGCATGCACATTTTGGACCACCCCCGGTTTTTGATTGAGTCTATCCACCTTGTTGCTCAAAGCCGCTAATTGTGCACTCAATGCCGTGATAGCATCCAATTCAATTTTTTCGGGAGTTTGCCTTGAGGGGATTGCCCTCTCGGATGGCCATGAGTAGTTATTGTAGGTCAACCTCTCAAGAAACTCGGAAGCTTCATCATAAGTCTTTGATAAAAATGTTCCACCAGCAGCCGCATCAAGTATAGCTCTACTCGGCCCATACAATCCATTGTAAAAAATTTCCATTTGAGCCCACTCGGGTAGGCCATGGTTTGGACGTAATTAAACTTTACTATTACTCTATTTAGATTGGCGGATTATTGATGCATTTACCCTATTTAATTTGCTAGTGGTTTGTTTGGCAATAAGAAAATTTCTTCGGTGCTATTTCTTACCGTATGGTTCATATGCATTGTTTTACTAAATTTTAAATTTGATTTAATTTTTATTGCGACTGTTTTTAGATATACCGGGTGATGAAAATGATAATGCACAATCCGATACAATCATTGGTGATACATCTACAACTAAAGATGGACATGGTAGTCCACTTTCACTTTATTCTCAGTTTAGATGAAATTCATTCTTTTACCTTATTTGAATTTTTTAAATACCTACTGGATTCAAAGTTTGATTTAATTTTGTATTTTTTCTGATTTAGTATAGGATGATGATGATGATTCTCATTCGGATGAGTCCGGTGGGGATGAAACTTCATCCGAAGATGCTAATGTGATCAAACACGATTCTGAATTCAAAGATGAACATGCTGATGGGGGGTAATGATACTGCTATTAGTAATTAAACTTTTACTCTAACTCTATTTAGATTGACATATTATCGAGGCATTTACCCCATTTTCTAAGATTTTCTTTTCGGTGCTATTGTGTACCATATGGTTCATATGCATTGTTTTAATAAATTTTAGAGTTGATTTAATTTTTATTTCGACTGTTTTTAGATGTACCGGGTTATGAAAATGATAATGCACAATCCAATACAATCATTGGTGATACAACTACAACTAAAGATTGACATGGTAGTCCACTTTCACTTTCTTCTCAGTTTAGATGAAATCCATTCTTTTACTTTATTTTAATTTTTTAAATAACTACTGGATTTAAAGTTTGATTTAATTTTGTATTTTTTCTGCTTTAGTAGAGGATGATTCTCATTCGGATGAGTCCGGTGGGGATGAAACTTTGCCGAAGATGCTAATGTTATCAAAAACGATTTTGAATTCAAAGATGAACATGCAGATGTGGGTAATGATTCTGCTATTTTTAATTAAACTTTTACTCTAACTCTATTTAGATTGGCATATTATCGAGGCATTTACCCTATTTGCTAGTGGTTTGCTCTGGCAATAAGATTTTCTTTTCGGTGCTATTGTCTGCCATATGGTTCATATGTATTGTTTTACTATATTTTAAACTTGATTTATTTTTATTGCGACTGTTTTTAGATATACCGGGTGATGAAAATGATAATGCACAATCCGATACAATCGTTGGTGGTGATACAACTACAACTAAAGATGGACATGGTAGTCCACTTTCACTTTATTCTCAGTTTAGATAAAATCCATTCTTTTACTTTATTTTAATATTTAAATAACTACTGGATTTAAAGTTTGATTTAATTTTATATTTTTTCTGATTTAGTAGAGGATGATGATGATAATTCTTTTTCCGATGAGTCCGATGGGAATTAAACTTCGTCCGAAGATGCTAATGCAATCAAAGACGATTCTGAAGGCAAAGATTAACTTGCTGATGTTAGTAATGATAATGTTATTGGTAATTAAACTTTACTCTAATTCTATTTATATTGACATATTATCGAGGCATCTACCCTATTTGCTAGTGGTTTGCTTTGGCAATAAGATTTTTTTCGGTGCTATCGTCTGCCATATGGTTCATATGCATTGTTTTACTAAATTTTAAACTTGATTTAATTTTTATTGTGACTATTTTTAGATGTACCGGGTGTTGAAAATGATAATGCACAATCCGATACAATCATTGGTGATACAACTTCAACTAAAGATGGACATGGTAATCCACTTTCACTTTGTTCTCAGATTAGATGTAATCCATTCTTTTACTTTATTTGAATTTTTTAAATATATATTGGATTTAAAGTTTGATTTAATTTTGTAATTTTTCTGATTTAGTAGAGGATAATGATGATGATTCTCATTCCGATGAGTCCGGTGAGGATGAAACTTCGTCTGAATATGCTGATGCAATCAAAGACAATTCTGAAGTCAAAGATTAATCTTCATTTATCTTCATTTAATTTATAAAACAAACAAATGCTCACACACACACACACATATATATATATATATATATAACACAAATACAAAACCCATCTGACCTCACTCTTCAAATCCACTATTCAATCTTCTCTCTCACAAAGCCCAAAACCAGAACTTCTTCATTCATTTTGGGACTAAAAATGCACACAGTACAACCTTCTCTCTTTCCAGTCATGGAAATTTCCTTCCAGTCCTCAGCCACACAAAATAACAAATTCTGAAAGTTAGTGTATTAATTTTAAGGTAAGTACATGAAATATTTTCAGAGTTTTATCATACATGCATGTACCCTGGTACTGAAAAATCACAAAAAAAATTAATTCGAAAAGAAAATTGTACCACCATATTTGTATTCTCCTTTCTCCCCTATCCCCCACACCCTTTAATTTCTTTTTATATTTATTTTGTACTCATTTGTCTCTCATTCTCTGCATTCACTTCAAAAAAACTACACAAGGAAGTTTAAAAAGAATGGATTGTGATTCCTTAAAACCAGCGGTTCGGTTCATGAGATATTCGAGTTATGCATGTTTATTTCTAGGATTGGTTTCACAGGGTGCTGGTTCTTACATACTGTTGGACAAAGTTCTCTCTCCTAACAAATACAAAAACATTTCAATATTTGGATTGATGCTTTTCCTCTTAATGGCTGATGTGGCGTGTTATTACACTTATATGTTAGTTCTTCATCTTTTTGACAATATGTAGAAAAATGCTGGGTCTAGCAGAGTGAAAAGATTTTTCCCCTATCTTTAAAAATGTTGTACGCTATACGGTGGAAATAGAATTACCAGTTTTTTCCGGGCTGTATGGGGATTTAATTAAAATTCCACTCACTGTCCTATATTCAGCTGTTTTTTTTGGTTTATCAGCAATATTTATAGGGATTATTGCATTTTTGGTGCCACAACTATAGCCCACTGGCATTTTTGCCCCGTAACTTTTCGGGCTGGCACATTTGGTGCCACAACTTCAACATCAGTGGCAATTTTGGTTCCAATTGAGGCCCAATTTTGAAATTGGCCCGAAATTCCTCCATGTACGGGCCATGTGACATGAAAAGTAGGGATTTTGACCATTCAACACCTTTTTCATAAAAAAAAATAATTCCACCCACCAAGAACTAAGCTACTTGGATGTTTTTATTTGGGGAAGAATAAGAAAGCGGATAACAATTTAATTAAGGGAATGTTTGGTGAATTTTATAGGAAAAGTTAGGATTTTAAATTTTCGTATTTTTTTTTATTGAAAAAGACGTTGAATGGTCAATTTTGATATATTACTAAATCACATGGCCCGCATATGGGGGAATTTCGGGCCAATTTTGAAATTGGGCCTCAATTGGCACTAAAATTGCCCCTGATGTTGAAGTTGTGGCACCAAATGTGATGAAATTTTAAACTTGATTTAATTTCTATTGCGACTGTTTTTAGATGTACATGGTGATGAAAATGATAATGCACAATCCGATACAATTATTGGTGATACACCTACAACTAAAGATGGACATGGTAGTCCACTTTCACATTATTTTCAGTTTAGATGAAATCCATTCTTTTACTTAAGAAAAATTATAATTAAGATGACCATGGGTTTTTAAATCTCAACCATGTAAAGGTTTAGATAAAAATTTAGCTATTGATTCACAACTAATGCGCTTCGCAATGCCATGCGCTATAGTCTGCCCGTAATTTGTGCTATATCACATTGTCACGAAGGATGTTTACATATGAGGGTTTTACCCCTATTTATACTACCACTTTATCAAGTGGATGGTAGAGATCATCTTGATCTAATGGCTAAGAATAGCTCCTTAGACTTTCTACATGCTTTCTAAAGATGTCCTACACTATGTACAATATTCTAGTTTGACATAGAGTGCTCCATTAAGTTTAGCACTTGTGTGCAACCTTTCGGACCCTTCATAACTCTCCATATTTGTGTAGGTCTGTTTGGAACCCTATAATTTTATGGAGAAGTAACTAGAATCTTCTACCGAGCTTCTTCCATGGAATGTTCTAAAATCTAGAATTATGCATAACTATAGAAAATAGATGAGCTTATATGTTGAGCCAAAACTATTTGGCCAAGTATTGTGCCATACAGTGTGCATTATGTGCGCTAAAGCGTTGTGACACTTGAAACAACAATCTTAAAAATATATAATGGCGACTTCAAGTCCAAAAAGCGCATGCTTCACACTGCTATATATGCTATAGCTCCGAGAAGCATCTGCGCTTCGCAACTATGAGAAAAAGTAACAATTAATCAAATAGCACACATCCACAAAATAAAACAGTCATATAAGTAATCCACTCTGAACTCAAATTCCAAAAAATCCAATGGACAATTAGTGTCAAAAAAAGGGGGGAAATAGCAATAATACTTGGGGTTTGGAAGATGTGATGCAGAAGGTGGTGTTGGCGAATCATGGGCGCGACGGTAGCGGAGCAGATGCTAGGTAGTTGACTTAGGTGGCCTAGGTAAAATATGAACATTTTCTCTGATTCAACAAGTTAAATGGAGAAACAGTAATAATTAATTAAATAACATACAACCACAAAAATAATCAAAAGGGGCGGGAGGAAAGCATCAATAATTACCTGTGGTTTGATAGATCTAACTCAGGAGGTGGTGTTAGCAAGCTGTTCATATTGACAGCAGGGTTGTGGAGGGCAGAAACTGTGGTGGTGGTGGTGGTATTGGTCGACCTAAGTAACGACGGGGATGGGGGTTGGAAGAGGAATGGGGTGGGTATGTAGTAGGTATTTGGGGGGTATTTGACACTTTGCACCCTTCAATCTAAAATTTAGCACTTTGCACCCTCAGTCAGTTTTCAGCAAAAATTGCCACCATAAACGATTTCAGGCAAAACCAATCATATAGTATTTTTTTAAGAAAGAAAAGGAAAATAAATTATGTCTTTTGCACAATTCTTTTACTGTGCCACCACCATCACCTTCATTAAATCACCATCACAACTCCTAAATTTCAGGCATAACATGTCCACACACTGTTAATGTAGCGTTTAAGCCCTTCCTTTGCAGTCGAGGTATTTTAAACTTCTCGTTTTTTTATTTGCATGAATTCTCAAAAAAAATTCGCTTACCCTTTTCATGTGTAAATGATCAGGCCTGTGATTGTGGAATAATTGCCATCATAGATGGCTGAATTATCTTTGGCACAATCAAGCATTGAGGTTCTGGAGAGTATGAAGATGTTTAAAGAAGAGTTGCTTTAGGTTGTTGAATTAGAATTTATGAATTTTATATTAATGTTTTTTCAAAGTATATGTGTTTACTCCTGGCTGAACAGAGAAATTATTACTCTGGTAGGATTTTTGCCGAAAAGTGATAGAGGGTGCAAAGCACTGCATTTATCATAATTCGAGGATGCAAAGTGTCAGATATCAAATTGGAGGGTGCAAAGTGTCAAATCCCGATATTTGGGTATTTCAATTTAGGTGGTTGCCTAGTTGGAGTAACTTGACGCATTGCGTTTTCAATTTAATATCGTGCGTTTTCAATCTTGTAGAGCGTTTGCAAATTAATATCATTCTAACTCCCACTCGTGTTCAATCAGGGATCGTTTGGTTTTGGTCATAAATAAAATATTGACCATTTATTTGGTGTTTGTTATTCAGCATCCAGAACCGGGTTTTCTTCTAATAACCCAACCACATCAACTTTATTCCCCAATGTGGCATTAGGGATCCCCCCCCCACCCCCCTCCAATGGAAATAATAGGGTCCAATGGCGTTTGTTAGCACTGTGGACCCCCAAAATAAATAAAAAATAAATAGGCATTTTGGCCCCGAAACACAGAAATAGCACTTAACACTCTCGAAACACGAAAAACTCAGCAACTTGCAGCATCTAGTATTATATGGGCAAAATAGGTAATTCATTTCGGATTTTTAGTACTTTGCACCCCTAAAACATAAAATTAGCACAAACCCTTGAATTTAAAAAAATTCATCAATTTGCACCCCTAAAACACGAAAAATCAGCATTTTGCACCCCTGAAACATAGAATAAGCACTTAGCACTCTCAAATTAAGAAAAACTCATGAACTTACACCCCCTTGTTTTTTTCCAATAGAGCGGGGTTAGAAAAATCTAGGGATAAAATAAGTAATTCATTCTTTCTTCCTTATAATTTGTAGAAGACGATTATGAATAGTAGAATACTCATTTTCATCTTCATCATTATTTTCATTTTGTAACTTGGATTAAAGTTTCATTTTTGTGACGTGTTTCGGTCAAATATGTATTGAATTAACTTTGCATAAACTTTTTGAGTTCTTTTTGAAACTTTTGGCAACGAGTATAAAGGGGAAGAAAGAGTGGTCTGATGGAAATTTTGTTCTCGAAAATTTTCAAAAGAATTCGAAAAATTTATGGAAAGTTTCAATACATAACTGACCGAAACATATCACAAAAATGAAACTTTAATCTAAGTTTACAAGATCATAAGAAAGATGTAGATGAAAATGAGTATTCTTGTATTAATAATTGTATTCTGCAAATTTGAAGAAAGAAGGAAAGTAAATTACCTATTTTCCTGTTGGTTTTCTTGACCTATATGGCCAACTTTGTCGGAAAAATGAGGGGTGTAAGTTCTTGAGTTTTTCTTACTTCGAGGGTATTAAGTGCTTATTTCATCATTCGAGGGTGCAAAATGTCGATTTCTCATGTTTCAGGGGTGCAAATTGATGAGTTTTCTTAATTCGAAAGTGCTAAGTGCTAATTTTATGTTTTTTTTTGGGGGGAGGGGGTGCAAAGTGTCCATTTATCTTGTTTTGTTGGTGCAAAGTGGTAAAAATCCAAAATGAATTACCTATTTTGCCCCTAGAAAAATACTAGAGAGTGTGCAAGTTGCTGAGTTTTTTGTATTTCAAAGGTTCTAAGTGCTATTTCTGTATTTCGAGGATTCAAAGTGCCTATTTCTCATATTTCGAGGGTGCAAAGTGCATAAAACCTATCCAATGGCATTGTTTTGTTTACCAAAATGTTTTTGTACTCACAAACTAAATTACCAAAATATGCCCTTACGAAATCCAGTTCCCCCTTTTAAGAGAGTTTCTCATCTACATATATATTCAATATATATCTACAAAATTCAGAGTTCTTCTTAGAGATGTATGAGGTTCAGAGTTCAATTCCTAAAATGTGTTAGTAATTTTCTTTTTAGGTTTTATGGATTTTTTTGAAACAATATATGGTTAAACACACGATTTGAGCGCACGGGCTACATAACTATTAACATGGTATCACTTATTTAATAATGAATTTGATATCAATATTTATAATAGTAGCATAATTTTTGTGGTACACACAAATTTAAAATAGTGGTTTAAAGGTATGATAACCCAAAATTTAGTCGTACAATTTTTTGTTTATGCAAACTTTAAGAGCATCGCCATTATTCCTGGGGGCAGGGGCAGGACTCTCAAGCCTTGGGTTGGCCCTGTCTCTGCGTAGTCGTCTCCAATCATGGAGCTTCCCCCTCCAATTAATTCCACTTTAAACTCTTTCCCACTCTCACCTTTTGAATAATTTATAATTATAAGAATAATAATAATAATACTACAAATAATAATAATAACATAATTAAATTAAAAAAATATATTAAAATCTTAGAATTAAAAAAATAAGTGCACTATTAAAAAACGATTCAATTCATGGAGTACAACATGAAATACAATTTTAAAAAACAACATCAAATACAACAAAGGAAAACAAAATGATTTTTTTTTTTGTTTAAGTGTTTGTCAAAATGTATTTCAAATTAATTCATATTTTGCTTAAGTGTTTGTTAAATTGTGGATTAATTTAAATAATATTTTGTTTAGGTGTTTATCTAAGTGTCCAAGTTGTAGATGAATTTAAATCGTATTGTTTAAATTGAATCATATTGAAATTTATTTCCAAAAATTCGTATTAAATACATATCCAACTATATTCCAATTAAATTTAAAATCAAATATGAATTGTCTTTAATTGTAATTTATTAAAATTTGATGATTTATTATTTGAATTATAATTTTTTAAAATTTTAACACTAAAACTTATTTACAAAAGTGTGGCAAATAAAATACCCATGTAAATATTAATTAAAAAAAAAGTTCAAAAATTATTCACGGATTGGGCAGGAAAAAAAACATTAAAATCGCTATTGCCAATAGCGAGTTTAAGTAGCAAAAATAAAAAATAAAAAAAAATAAAAGGAATGCTTCATGTGACGCCACCTGATTTGTTGTTGTGCACGTGCATGTGCAACGCGTAAGTGCTCGCGGGGCAGGGGAGGAGCTTCTTCAAGCTCCTCCTCTACCCCATTCCCTACCCCAAGCTCAACCCTCATGGTTGAACTTGGTTTTTTTTCCAACCCCAAGCCCTCCCCCTAGCTATACTCCCAAGATTGGAGATGGCTTAATTTACTTAATCTATGGTAGATTAAATTTGTGATGAATTATTGAATCATAGTTAAACTATAATTAGAAAAATTGAAATATAATTTTACTTTTAAATTACAATGACACATCTAGCGTTTTCCTCTCTTGCAAAAGTAACATCTATTTACTTTATGTCTAACTAGATTGCGTCTTGAACATTCTTATGAATATTTAAGATTTTGTACTCTTATGTTAGTATATTTCTTCATATTTTGTTGGATAAAATTACAGTATTAATTTATCTTAATTTAGTTTTCTTTTTATCATAATATCAATTTTGACACCAAGAAAATCTTGGCTACCTCAATCAAAATGGTCTAGGTCCGCCCCTGGACTCATTATTGTTTTAACCATATTCTAGCTCAGGGCGGACCTAGATCATCTCGATTGGGGGAGTTAATATTTTCTTGGTGTTTAACAATATTCTTTTATAATTTACTTGTACAGATTAAAAGGAGAATTTTTTTTTGTTGAACAATTTTTTTTAATACTTTGTAGTCTTTAGAATTTTGCTCAAATTTGCATAGCAAATTATACTTTCCTTCATCTTTTAATCTATGAAATCAGGAAGCAAACACTTATTAAAAAATAAAAAGAAAATCAGGAAGCAAACATAAACACCTGTGCGGCTCTGCTGAGGCGCTTTTAGTTTGAAAAGTGGGACCCTTTCAGATTTCTTTCGAGCTGGAAATAGCATGAGGTCACGTTATTACATATATACCCTTATAAAAAGCAAAGCTCGGTCTAACTGGGAAGAGTAAATATGTCAATACAGCAAATGTTTATTCTGGCCTTCATTTAATTTATCTGGCACTATCACTAACTTGCTGTGTATATTAATTACGATGAAATGCCATGTCATGTGCAAACTGCAAAATCCCTTCTCTCCAGTGAGAAAATGTACAATTCAATCTATCTTTTCTCAGTGCCTACCCTTTGGTCATCATCTCCGATTTCAAGTGCGGTAATTCATAATCTCTCTTCTTCAGTGTATTTTTTATTTCTTTTTAATTTTTTTTTAGAAGTTTTTTGGGGCTTAATTAAGTATATATAAGCGAGGTTTTTCCTATTTCATGTGTTCCTCTTTTTTGCTAATTTTCTGAAGAGAGCTAATCAAGTGATTAACTGTAAGGCGAAATGAAGCTAAAAATTGGATTAATGATTGAGATAAATAACTTTTTAGCGGTAATTGGTACTCCATATGTATAAGCAAGGTTTTTTTTTTCCTTAAAAAAGAAAATTGTGGTGTTTCTTAGGTTAGGCAAATTGGTCTACAATATGAACTAATTAAGATTATGCAGATTTTGACTAAAGAACGATGACAACAAGAAAAAGTAAGAAATTTCTTATACATGTTTTGATTGAATATTTGAATGATATAACTCCTTCAAGTTTCCAAATTCAGTATACTGTTGATAGTCATTTTAACCTCCCCTGTTGCCTCACCACATTAATTCCATATGGAAATTTTCTGTTGTTTTTCTGGACTTATTTGAGCTCGAAATTGCCTTTGCGGTCCAACAACAGATTGATATACTGTGAAATAATTTGTCTCTATCTTGATTAATATAGTTGTGAATTGTATTGAAACCTATTGTGCAATTCTTTTGACAGGCCTCAATCAATGGCAGGTGCATCATATCATTACAACCATCGGGACTTGTCTTTAAACCTACAAAGTTGCTGAAAAATAGCAGAACCATTTCCCACTTTAGTATTATAGGACATCGAAAGGTATGGTTGCTTTTAGAGCTGAAATTGATTGTAACTTTGAGAATTCCAATTGTGATGTTATCATTGAGAATTCCCTCAATCATCAACATCTGATGTTTCAGAATACGTTGAAATTCGGATAAAAAGAATATGTTGACATAATGTAGTTTTTTAACTAGACGTGCAGTTCATCTATCTCAGCAATTCTGACTGACCATCCTACAATATCAAATATGGAGGTGGACAGCGAAAATGTTGGCCTCGTTAGTTTGGATCCATCCTTGGAACCATTCAAAGATCATTTTAGATACAGAATGAGGAGATATTTAGACCAAAAAATGCTCATTGAGAAACATGAGACAACTGTTGAGGAATTCGCACAAGGTAATGATGGAATAGAAATAGATTTCTTCATCTGTTTCTCAAGAATATTTAAGTGTACCACCCGATTTACAGATTTTCTCTTGGTTGTGATAGTGCTCCATTTTGCAAATTAACATATCCGAATGTTACATTACTTTCTGTTGTTCATTTTTATGCAATATATATATTTTTTTAAAATCAATGCGACTTTATGAGGTCCAAGGATCTCATGAATCGAATTCCGCCATAGGATATTCACAAAATGGATTCTGCACTATAGAAGATGTCTTTATGTTTTCAGGTTATACAAAATTTGGATTTAACCGAGAAGAAGGTTGCATAGTGTACCGTGAATGGGCCCCTGCTGCACAGTGAGTCAGCTCAGTTCAGTTCTTAGATATAAGAGTTCCTCGTTAGTGTATGATTATTCTGGTTTTGCATTTTCATTTGATTTTCATGTCATGAAATGCGTTTCTGCTATTACTCGACTTATTTTATTCATCTCAGGTCAAAGTCATAGCCTCACAATTAACTTTTTTATAACTCAGGGAAGCAGAAGTTATTGGTGATTTTAATGGTTGGAATGGTTCCGCACACAAGATGGAGAAGGATCAATTTGGTGTATGGAGTATCAGAATTCCTGATTTTAGTGGGAATCCAGCCATTCCACACAATTCAAAGGTCAAGTTCAGATTTAAGCATAGCAATGGAGTTTGGGTCGACCGAATCCCTGCCTGGATAAAATATGCCATTCAGGATCCTACAAGATTTGCTGCCCCTTATGATGGTGTGTACTGGGACCCACCGTCCGCACAAAGGTATATCATATATCAGCATCAACTAAATCATTATGGTTGAAAACGAAACCTTTTCTGCAGTACATTTTCTGTAGATAAGTTGTTGTAGGTCTTTTCACATGGTTTCCATAGTTTTCATCAACAAGAAAGTCTTTTGTCACCAATTGAAGAATTTCTTGATAGGAAGCTTGGGCATCAATTTTGTCCTATGAAACATAATTAGAAAGCAATAAGCAATCTTTAATTTCAATAACCTTGCAGGTACCAGTTTAAATTCCCTCGTCCATCTAAGCCCGAGGCACCACGAATATATGAGGCACATGTTGGGATGAGTAGTTCAGAACCCCGTATAAATACATACAGGGAGTTTGCAGATGAAATTTTGCCTCGCATTCGAGCAAACAATTATAATACAGTCCAGTTGATGGCTGTAATGGAGCATTCCTACTATGCATCATTTGGGTATCATGTCACAAACTACTTTGCAGTGAGCAGTAGATCAGGGACACCTGAAGACCTGAAGTATTTGATTGACAAAGCACATAGCTTAGGCCTTCAAGTGTTGATGGATGTTGTTCACAGCCATGCAAGTAACAATATTACTGATGGCCTTAATGGTTTTGATATCGGTCAAAGCTCTCAAGAATCCTACTTTCACACTGGAGATCGGGGTTATCATAAGTTGTGGGACAGCAGAGTATTCAACTACGCGAATTGGGAAGTTCTTCGTTTTCTTCTGTCCAATCTAAGGTGGTGGCTAGATGAGTTTAAGTTTGACGGATTTCGATTTGATGGAGTAACCTCAATGTTGTATCATCATCATGGAATAAATATGGCATTTACTGGAAACTATAATGAGTACTTTAGTGAGGCCACAGATGTTGATGCCGTAGTTTATTTGATGTTAGCCAATAATCTAATTCACAGTATCTTGCCTGATGCAATTGTGATTGCGGAAGATGTTTCAGGCATGCCTGGAATTGGTCGGCCTGTCATTGAGGGTGGGATTGGTTTTGACTACCGCCTAGCAATGGCCATTCCTGACAAGTGGATTGACTACTTGAAGAATAAAAAAGATGAAGAATGGTCAATGAATGAAATAACTTGGAGTTTGACAAATAGGAGATACACTGAAAAGTGTGTAGCTTATGCTGAGAGTCATGACCAGGTTTTTGTTTCTCCTTCTCCTTATATTTAATCTCATTAGTAGACCTGGTGATTTGATATCCCAATTTTTTTATATTACTTTTTGGTTTGTGCTATGAGTAATTGAGTAGGCTATTGTGGGTGACAAAACAATTGCATTTACCCTGATGGACGAAGAAATGTATTCTGGTATGTCCAGTTTGACTGAGGCTTCTCCAGTAGTTGAACGAGGAATTGCACTTCATAAGGTCTTTTCGACCCTTTTGTGCACATTGTCTTGGAGATTTTGGCCTTCGTGTAAAATCGTTAATCTCTTCTGCAGATGATTCATTTCTTAACAATGGCACTAGGAGGAGAGGGTTACCTTTGTTTCATGGGGAATGAGGTAAATAGACACTAAAGTTTCAAATTTCTTGTAGACGGTAAAGTTTTTGGCAGCAAGAATATTTGCTTACGCGCTGATGTATGTGGACAACAAGCTGAATTGTAATACAATCTACATTTATTGTAGTTTGGACATCCAGACTGGATTGACTTTCCTAGAGAAGGCAATGATTGGAGTTACGATAAATGTAGACGCCAATGGGACCTCGTGGATACAGATCATTTAAGATTCAAGGTACATTGTCCATTGATAATAAATATGTTTGTCATGGTTTTGAGCTTTTAATAGTTTGATTACTAGAGAAATCTGTAGTTGACAAACATCTCAACCTATTTATTGCCGCATAAAGTTCCCTAGTTAAATATTGGGCCATTGGCATTGTATTTACTCGAACTCATGATATGGCTTGATAGAAAATTGAAATGTTATTTATGTAACATTTGAACCTTTTTTACTGTACATTAGGTTTACTCTAGTCCAAATTCTTAATATGATCAATATGAATCTCAAATTTATACCTTGAACGAAAGACCAAAGTTCCATCCTATCCTATCTGTGATGCACTCATCACATCATACTGTGCACCTTTCACTGAAATTGGCCTTTACATATTTATCATTTGGATAAGTGTATCTTGATCTATCATATTCTAACTTGTGATAGAAAACTGCAGCTTCTGAATGCCTTTAACAAAGCCATGAATTTACTGGATGAAGAATTTAAGTTTCTTGCATCGCCAAAACAGATTGTGAGCAGTACGGATGAAGATAACAAGGTAAAAGTACTTTTTTTGCACAATGTTATTAAGCTTTTGCAAGATACTTTTTGTTTTTGGCGCATAGAATTAATTTGCTTGAATAAGTTAATGTTTACATATATCACAGGTTATTGTTTTTGAACGTGGAGATCTTGTGTTTGTGTTTAACTTCCACCCAGAAAATACTTATGAAGGGTATCTACTCTTCTTGAAGCACTTTACTTGCTTGGTTCCTTTTCTATATATTTTTTGTGATGCTCAAGTTGTCTAATCATTTTAAGGACTAATAATTACCTGCATGATCCTTGCAAGGTGGTGAAATTACTGAATCATTCCCTTGGGTTTTCAGAAATATACAAACACCTTTGCTGTTAGCTTTAGCCAATAAAAGTTTAATGCTTTCTACAGAATGACATTTTAGTCTTGTAAATCATAACATTGCAAGACAACAACAACAATAAAAAAGAAAAACCTTGAATAATTGAGTCAACACTGAACTCTAAAAAATTTGAATGGATCAATCTATATTGTAAAATAATACCAAAAAATTAACCAAAAAAAGAAAAAGAAATCCTAACTTCACCTGCCTGACACCTGAAAAGCTAATTTGTGCAGGAATACCAATAAAACCAAGTAATGCAGCATGATAATATTAAATTACTATTTCTCAAGTTTAATAATATACGGAATTTATTTTTAAGGATAAAACTAGAAAGTAGGGGTGTCATTGACATTCCAAACACTTTAAAGAATGTTTCTGTAATTTCACCAAACATCGGGCAGTGTGAAGGTAATTATCCTGTTTTTAATGTAAGGTTTTCTTATGACCTTCATATATCCACATTTTTATACAGGTATCAAGTTGGTTGTGACTTGCCCGGAAAATATAGAGTTGCTTTGGACAGTGATGCTTGGGAATTTGGTGGACATGGAAGAGTAAGGACCTTGTACTTAAATAAAAATACCTCCCCTTTCCTTCCCACCAAAGAAGTTTACCCCCTTTGACCAAGAGTGATTATTGTTGCTTTGTCTTAATTGTTGCGGAGGCCAAGTTATAAATTTTGTTGAGTTCTTTTTTTTTTTTGGTTTCCCAAGGGTTCGATCCCTTTCTAGTCGCGTCAGGCACATTAAGTGGGAACCTCTCCCAACTGGTATTCGAACCTGGGTTCGCAACTTTGTAGTGACTAGTCCCTTCCACTAGACCAATCACCTGTTGGTGTAGAGTTCTTTCTAAATCTCTTTTGTTAGACATTTTAAACATGCTTAAACTTTACAAGAGTATCATCCTACTTCTGCTATTTCCTGTAGTGCAGAATCTATGATTTATGGTGATTGATTGGTGTTAGCGAACTCATATTTTTTTATACCCTTTTCCTATTATTGGTCAGCCTTGGAGCATAGTATCTGATTGACGTTTGATTACTTTTTTTCTGCAAATCTTCTTCAAATAACTTACTTTCTTATTTTCATAATTCTTTGATATGAAAAAGTTTATATTATGGCAGGTAGGCCACGATGTAGACCATTTCACAAACCCTGAAGGAGTTCCAGGTGTTCCAGAAACAAATTTTAATAACCGTCCCAATTCCTTCAAAGTGCTTTCTCCTCCTCGTACATGTGTGGTATGTTCTTAAATTCTGTCCCATTTGAATTTACTCTTAGGTCTTTATCATGTCTTTGCTCATTTGTAATGTTGCCGTTAAAAGATAATTCTCACACAATACACACCTTCAAGTACTTGATCAGGCACCTCGATCCCTTAATATAGCGGTATCACCTCATTAATCTTTTGGGATTTTGCACTGTGTATTAATCCATCTAAAGTGGTCTCTGAATGTTTAAAATCTGTTTACTACTCTAAAGTTGATTCACTTCATGCACTGATTGTTTCCCTTTATTTAGTCTCTGACATCACACATCAAAGTGTATTTCTGAAATAAGGTTTACTACTTTTTGAAGGTTTATTATCGAGTTGAAGAGGACTTAAACGAGATAAAAGAAAATGATGAGTCGAGTAGCTATAATGATGCCGGTGCATCTTAAATGCCTCATGACGTCAATAATTTGCATGAAGAATTGTGCTCTGCTGAAAAAAAAGATGACTGACCTCTTCTGCTTCTATTAGGATTGGACTAGGAGAAACTTTCTCTAACTAGTTCTATAAAGCTTCCCTCTTGTTCTTTGTTTCTGCATAATAAAAACAGAATGCTTCATCTATATTCCATCTAAAGAATATATGATTATGTAGTCGTTTTGCGTTTCCTATTTCTTCTTATTTTCGAAGTGTATTTAGGTCTTAAACCTGATTTAATCACTTTCGAAGCGCATTGAATACATCACGTGGCGATCTCTCATAGCGAAAAGTTGAATTTAGGTTTGTTATATTGTAGAGAATTCTCTATTTCACTAGATAATTTTGGTAAGAATGTCTATGAAATACTTCAAAGGTTTTGGAATATAGATTTTACACCACAATCAAACAATACATAATATAATACAATAATAACACAATAAAGAATGGACATGTATAGTAAGTGTAAAGATTGAACACTTGGTCGCATAATAATTCGACTCAACAACGAGTTGAAAACCTTTTCATTTGAAATTCAAGGTAAAAAAATCAACCAACAGTGGAAATGGTTATATACTTGTATGTACTGAAATTGTGAAACAAATATTAATAGTTTTTGTCTAGTTAATCTTGTTTTGTTAATCGTGTAAAAATGATTAATCTTAACCAATTACGTCGAATTTGAATTATATTTCACGCCATGCAAGCCCTGGTTAGTAGTATATTAATAATTTGGGTTGGATTAGGCTCGACTTAGATCTGACTCCATTTATGTTGAATTAGATTAGGGTGAATGAGAAATTAACGCTCAAAGATCACCCTTTAAGATGGAAGAAAAAAAAATAAAAGTTTGAGGTTTACATATGATTTAACAACATAGTGATATAACAATCTAATTACCAAAAGTCTCTTTCCTCACCCGTAAGGAATGTGCAAATCATGAATCAAAATTCAAGTCGAACCTCGTAGTGAAAATCGAAACCCAATTAACTTCACTACACATAGAATAAATATTATATAAAGATTTAAATAAATCAAACTCATTCATACTTTTTCTGCACATATACATAAAAAAACTTTCAAACATCTCAAATCCAGAACTTTTAGAATCAAACAAAATAAAGACTTTAAACAATATTCGCAAATTCATATTAAAAGCAAGGGGACATGAATGCTAAGATTAGATACATAACATGATCTTAGTTTCTGAGCTACAACTAATGGCATAAATGAGGGTAAAGAAAGCAATCAATTCCCTTCATAATATGCCAAGTTAAGTACACACCCCTAGAGGGCCTTTTCAAAACGGAAACAAAACTATAGATTACGATTTGTTTGGCTGCGCTCGAGTTGGCGGTAAAAGATATCTTGTTGGAAAAGGTTTTGGCAAAATATTCAACGACGAAAAAATTAAACCAAACACATCAGAGAGACTACTGATGAAAACCTCGCTCAAATTACACTTCCTACTAAAATTCGTCGTCTATGAGAAAAACAGCAGGGTCGACTCTAGAGGCATAGCCGTATTTAGAAGTACTATACTTCTTGTGCACACCCGTAAGCTTCCCATTTCCTGCCTTCTGATGAAAACTCACCACAAGTTTTGCACATTCCCTACAAAATCAAAAATCGAGTAATTATTCGTATATTGCTTAAATAAAGATTCGACATTTACTGAAAAATTTACTAGAAAGGAAATGACTCACAAAAGTATGTTTTCAGTGTAATTTGTATGCCACTCGCTCGTTTTACTCCACTCTTTACGTCCACTGAACGTACATTGAGCCGTAAATATTGCAGCAGCCGCTAGAAGAGAAGGTGGGAATCTAAGCATCTCGTATTCAACTAGACAAAGTTCGATCATGAAGTAGGATAGCATCTCCAACTATTCAATTTTCACAAAACAAATCAGTACTAAGTTTAAATATTTATATCATGTAAAATTAAGTTATCAATCAATCATATCTACCTACCTTCTTGTCAGATTGAGCCGCTTTCAAGAAACGCCTCATGAAAACGTATGGAGTTGGCACCGACATATTGAACTGTAAGGTATTAACCATCAATTTCTCCTGCAGGCAAAATATCAAGACCATTTAAAATCCCACAAAATGTAGTAAGATTCAAGAATTAAAACATTTATTTAAGTATAATGTACCATATCAAGAACTTCTTTTCTGGTGTAAGCTTTGTCGGATATTAATATAAGATCCTCGACTACGGGTACCGAAACTTCTTCATACTTGCAGGCAAGAAGCAATGCAGTTACACCAACTAGCTGTAATTTCTTTCTCACCACTGATTGGACAGCTAGAAATCTATCGATGAGATTGACCGTTAAATATAACGTCTCATCCATTAATTCAAACTTGTAATGCACCTAAACATACAACTTCATTAGAATATAATTACTTAATTTGTTTTAGTTTATTTAAGAGAACGCTTTAAAGTCGGTTTTAATACCTCGATCAGCCAGTCGATAAGAATAGCTCTCATTCTTTCATTAATGTCAAATTGATTTGCCATATAGTTTGGTGGGACACAACTCGAGTTCTGCAATTACACAACCAAAAAGTTAAGTGTTATTACTTGAAAACGCGCGTAAACTAACCGATATTTAAATTATTTGTTTTGGAGATTTTACCTCCCTCCTTTTGTAATAAGCATATATATCATCAATGTACTCGGTGATCGCAAGTGGGTTCTTCTTATCTCCACCATCTATATCCAATACCGAATCCTCACCATCGATATCCTCCATCTCGACTTCCACAACATCCTATGTCGATTTAAAACATAAGAAAAATGTATTTAATTTATTAAATATACAAGATAATTAAAGTCAAGGAAAGAATACCATTCGATCAATTTCTTCCAACATAGCTTCCGTGTGTTGCACGAACATTGGAACATCATGGCCATCCATTGTCTTGTTCTCGTCTACATCGATAATAATGGGATCCTTGGACTGATTTGTACTTAAAACTGGTTGAACTTGTGACTTGATTTCCTAAAACAACACACAAACAAAAAACAAAAACCGAACTCAAATCTAAATTCGGAAATATAAAACTACTGAAATTACTGCTTTATATTCTGAAAGAAACACACCCTCGTAAGTAATGGCCTCTTTTCTTTTCCAGCCAATTGTGCAGCAGATTTTCTGAATAAACATCAAGAACCAAATTAAAAGGTCAAATCTTTAAATTATCAATGATAATAATAAGTAAAAAATAACATACCTAGTGACAGGACGATGAACCGGAATCTTACTACTAGCAGCATTTTTCCTAACCAAAATCAGGTTAAAAATAAATAAATCTAGGATTTTCACATTAATGTAAAAAAAAATTATTTAACAAGGAATATAGTTTATGAATTTCATACTGTGTTAAAACCCCTCTTTTGTGAACAGCACAAGGGTATGGAGCAGCTCCTATGATGTTCTTATTGATTGTACTCAAAGCCCTTCTATTATTCCCTATCCCTATAATTAACCAACATAATTAATTCACTTTAATTAAAATAATTAAGTTTATAGTCAAAGATTAAAAAAGAAACCAAATTTGTATGAAATTTATAATTACCTTGAATGTTTGAAGGTCTGATTACACGCTGATAATTCTCATCTGATCCAGCCATCTTGATTATCTTTCAAATATAAGCTACTGGAAATTATAAAATCATATACCCTTTTAATTAAGATTATAAAATATTCATGAAACGAGGCTAAAATCACAGAACCCATATCATAAATTCAGATAAAAATCTAAAAATTAAAATGAACCTCCAAATCAAGAATCCCAGAAAAAGCCCTCTATCAATTCAACGATTTATTCCAATGAAAAAGAAATAGATGCTATAAAGAAAACTCCATCAAAATCAATCAATGGAGTATTTATGGATTTAAATTGATAAATTGAGTCTGTATATATCACTCTCTCTCTCAGTGTGTGTGAAAATTAGTGTTTTTTTCTTGAGTGGTGTTGAAATAAATTTCAGAAGGACGTAAAGAACGGGAATATGTCTGCATATCTAATTTTTTTTCTCCCTATCTTTAACATTTTGAAAGCAACGGCTAGTACAAGAAAGGTGACAACGGAATTTTTTCTTTTGGTAAATTACATCTAGCACCCTGAAATTAGGTGTAATCGCACGTGAACACCCTCATGGAAGAATAATAATTACAACTGGAAAAGTATCCATGTTGCAATTTTTTTTTTTTTGTTGATGTATATCATGTTGTAAATCACTACTATGCCATGCCCATTTCTATATGGAAATTTGAAAGTGCACCGACCTTCTTTGCATGGATCAAAATTTTGATATTTTTTCACAAAATCGGGAAGTTTTTGTTTTTGAGTTAATCGAAGCAAAAATATAGAGTAGTTTATAATTGAACATATTTATTTGAATTATAATTTTTCAATTATTTTCCAAAAAAATTCAAAAATCTCAAAATAATTCTAATATCTTTTAATCCATAATTTTTTGGAGCCCAATTGCAATATGGTCTTCTCGATGACTGAAAATATGGTAATTTTGTAATTCTCTTACAAATGAAATTAATTAGTCGTAGTTTTCAAAGATTTAGGTGATTTATAATGCTTTTACAGTGGATATATGTAATATTTTGTGATTTTCCTTTTTTGTATGGTTTGACGAAGTTAATTGTGATTGAAACACATGAGTATAAATGATTTAATAAATAAATAAAAAGTATTATATATTTGAAACAGCTTAATTTTCATATCGAGAATTGAGTTTTGTAATTATAAGTGTCCATGAAGACAACTTATCAAATGAGTCCTTGGAGTTATTTTTTATTGCCAAAACAAATTTAGCAAAATTTATACATTATTTTTTGGTTCTTTTGTTAACCTAAATATTAATGAAACATTTTGTCACCTAAAGTTACTCCATCCATATATACATCAAAATTTATTTTCTTAAAGGAAAATAGATACATCAAAACTTGTCAAAAATATACTATAACCAGCCTTTTATTTGTTTACCAAAGTACGTACATAGTAGAGCTAGAATTCCACTTACTATTCTTTTTCAAATTAATTTTGATCTTTGTTTGATTTAAATAGAATTTTCATTACATAGGAAACTTGCCCACCGTCAAAACTATGTTTTTCTTAAAAAAAATAATAAAAAAATAAAATAAAAAAAACTTTGATGTTTTGATTTTAAATATTGCATGGAGCATGAAAATTGCCACTATTTCTTAACTTTTCTATTATTACCCTGGTGTCAAAAGCAAAGTTCTAGGACATAAGGAGTACTTATATATAGACTTTTGCAATAACTATGCAACATAAACAATCATCTAATTTAGTTCTAAAAAAGAAATCATCTAAATTTTGTTTTTAAATTTTGAGGGGACTTTTTTGTTTGTTGGTTTGTAGAGTGCACGGTTCAATGTTATTTGTTCAAATTATGTTAGTTACTTAGTTGTGCTTCAGACTTAGATTGGTAAAATTGTAAATGAATCGAATTAGTGTTTGAGAATTTATTATACTATATTTTGTACTCATGTTCACTTTTCATAGACAATGCGTTGTTTACTATTTTGTCGCATTTTATTTTAGTTTGACCGGAATTTCGTTTTTTTCTCTCTCTCTTTTTTTTTTTAACGCGATTTGGCTGGTTTTCATGAAACTCTGCATTAATATTTTATTTATCAAACTAGTAACACTTTCATTATTTTGTACGATAGTTAATAAACAATTAAAAATAATAAAGCTAAGCTATTTTTCAATATGACATCATTAAGTTAACATCGCGCGACCTTACGTGTTAACCCGAACATATACTGCATTCAGAATAAATTCAAACCGTTAATTAACTTTCAGTCTACACTAAACCAATTATGAAAACACACAATCAATTTATTACATAAATATAATGTAACCACATTTAATACAAATTAACACAAAATCAATTAATTTCTCGTGAAGACCCCGACTTAATCATCGAATCTTTTGAACCAACCCGGTCAAATCCTCTAATGAGATTGAACTAAATAATTAATTGCAATCCAGTCTTGAGCAGTTGTTGGTCACAGGAGATGTGGTGCAATTGTTATATGATCAAATAAAGGAAGTAACTTTCCAAATAAGGTAAGGTTATCCACTTTTTCTGTCCGGCCCAAAAAATAATCAGTCAAATCAAATATGTAATATAGGCATAATTAATTTTTGAATCTTGATACTTTTATGTAAGGAAAAATGCAAGATATTTTGTGTGTTTTGAGAAATCCGGAGGAAATTATTATGTGATATTTTTATTGCACAAAATTTATTTGTACTATTAATTATTCTGCATGAAATTCTTAATATATAGTACTCTGCAAAATAGCTTGTAAAAATTTGTACAAATAAGGGATTTTGTTGTGAAATATATATATATATAAAAAATACAATACCTACATTGAAGAAGTGGCAATATTCCTTCAACTTTTTGGAGGGCAGCTGTCCCTTAACAAACCAAAGATGCCGTTACACAAATTCCTACACTATAATAAAATACTAAATCATACCACAGGACAGCAGGACCACGTATTAATCAAAGTTTTGAGTTAGACCAAAATTACTTTATTTGCATAAGGACTCCCAATTGATGTAGGCTAGGTTTAAAGTTTAAACGAACATTATTGAGGTTTGATTACATTTTGCTTATCGAATTTAAGATTTTTGTTTGAGTTCAAATTTTAATTTTAAACAGATTAAGTCCACACAACCCTCAATGATATGCTTAATGTTCACTTTATCCCTTATGATTTAAATATGAGCATTTAACCCCCTATAATTTTATAAAAGCTTCACACCGTCTCCTTGATATTTTTTAACTCAAAAAAATACTGATTGATAAAATTACCCCTCTTATATGTGGCATTTTACCCCCATGTATTATCATAAATATGATATTTTACCCTATGTATTATGACAAATGTGACACTTTACCAACTGTGTTATGATCAATGTTGCACTTTATCCCCTATTTTACAATAACATTTTTTATGACACTCTCAATTTCGACGAGTGAGTTAGTACTCAGGGCGCCTAGGGCCTAAGCCTCCATGGGGCCTAATTTCTTGCTGCCCATATTAATATATACTGCATTACTACATACGGGCCATATATATTCATTCATATTTCCTCTTAAAACATTAGCATTCAAAAACCTGAATTAAAAGAATTACAGCCCAACCTCCACAAGGCCCTATCCCCTATTAACCATATTCACCAAATACATGTATTTACTGCAATTCTGAAGAAAAAAAAAAAATTTGTACTGTTGTTCATCCATTAAAAGAAATTTTGCCAACAAGAATCTCAAAGGTCATTGTCTTAACTTTATTTTCCTCTTCCTCAAATAACTTTTTTCTTCTCTTTCTAGAAAATCATATTTCTTTTTTTTTTTCTTAATTTTTTTTCACTCTCCATTCATTTATTTCTTTCTCTCATGCAAGGCTATAACAATTATTCATCAAACAAAATTAAGATTTCAATTTTCATTCCAAATATGGGCATTTCAAATTAAGATTTCAATTTTTCATTCCGAATTTAGACACTTCTAGTATGTATTTTAAGATATGTCTATATTCAAAATATGTAACAAAAAACAATTTTATTAGTTGCATTTTTTAACTGATTTTTTTCTAAATCAAGAAAAAATTATTGGAATCAATATGTTATTTTGCGCATTTTTTTTAAGAAGATCTAAAGACACGACAAAGTTGTACTATGAATAAGATTTTTCTGATAAATTTCACATATAATTTTAATTTTACTATAAACATATCTCTAAGAAAAATGAAGGGGCTTTCTTTTATTATTTTGATATGGAAGGAGCAAAAGTAAGTTTTATATGTGATATAATTTTTTTTTTTTGTTGATATAGGGCCCCACTTTAGATTTCGCCTAGGGCCCCGATAAGTGTAGAGTCGGCCCTGTTAGTACTCTTGCTGAAGGAGGTAAATTGCTCCTTTAAAATTTTCACGGGGTTAAATTGAACATTATTCATATAACATGGGAAATAAATTGGCGTTAGCTCATATATAAATTGGCGTTAGCTCATATATAAATTGAGCTTGAGTAGTCTATATATTTTTTCATTATTTTTCAGGTTATCGAGCCAAGTTCTAAACATATATTAAAAGATGATAAAAATTATTCAAATTCGATTTTTATTTTGGACATACTTAACTACCACGTTTGGTCCCTAACTTTTGGAGACCACAACATTAGTAGCAAGAAGTTTTAATTTTCTTTCAGTTTTTGCACGAAGCGTCATCTGATCTCAACCATAATTTGAATAAATAATTAATGAGTAACTCATGATGAATATTAGATTAGGATCAACGTGAACCTTGTAAGAATAAAGACAAGTAGATAGATTAATATTAAGAGGCCAAGAGCCATTAATTAATTAACCAGATGAAATTAAGTAGCTAAATAATGAAAGAAATTGAAATCATAGCCAAATTATAAGAACACAGAAATATGAAAATTGTTGCCTAGCGCTTTTGTCCCAAAAAAAAAATGAAAAAATTGTTGTGAATATGTTGTCTAGGTCATTTGGTTTATGTTGTCTTACAACCATTGTAGGGTTTGTACAATTTTTGTTAATTCACGAAAAGACCACTTACTACATTTCTACATTTTGCAGTACATTCTTTGTCATTTTAAATCAAAACAAGTAATTACCTGTAATATTTGATAATTAATTTGATATAAGTTTCTACCTGCATGTTATTGAGACTAATGTCTCATATGGGTTCAAAATAATAGTTAAGTTCGACTTATAATGTTTTGAGCAATCCTCACCTCTTAAGTTAGCTTTTGAGGTTGATTTAGACCCAAGTCAAACAATATAGACTTAGCCCAAACCATACAGTAAATATACATGTTGAGACTAATTTTTTAATAAAATGAAACTCTCAAATTATAAGTTGTAAAGAGAATTTAATTTAAGACCCCACTTCAGTTTTGTTTCCTCTTTTGGTCAAAGATCTCATACAAAACTATATATATTAGGTCAAACCATGTTTAGTGTTCACACCCCGAATAAAATAAAAGAGCTAAAGACAAAAATACCCTCTGTACTTTGTCTAACTTCTAAAAACCCCCCTGGATTATATTAATTCCCAAAAATTTCCTTGTGTTTGATTTTAATTACCACACTCAACCCAAGTAGAATTTTACTGTTGACCTTTGGCGGAATGATAAAATTACCCCTCTATGTTGTTTTTTTTAAAATTTTTTTTTTTTTTAAAACATAAGTATATACTACTTGGGTCGAGTGTGGTATTTAAAACCAAATACAGGGGGGTTTTGGGATTTAAAATAACACAGGGGGGTTTTTTGGGAGTTAGTCAAAGCATAGGGGGTGTTTTTGTCTTTCGATGTCAGGGGTAAAATTATCATATCAAAAGCAAAATGTGAACAAATACTTGCAATTTTTCGCATTTGAATCACACTCTCTTTCTCGGGGGTGTATTTGACACTTACTTGAGATCACAAGAGGGTTTCGGGGAGTTAAAATAACACAGGGAATTTTTTGGGAATTCGACAAAGCATAGGGGATATTTTTGTCTTTCGCTCTAAAATAAAATATTATATAAGAGTATATAACATATTGGCATGCAGAAAATGACAGTGAATATATCAAATTTGTGTTCGGGTATTCTTAATTTGTAGTTTAATACTAATATGTTAGTTTTTTCTAGTTACATATTTTGTAATAAAAATTATACCTCCCTTTTTTTTTATTTGTTGCTTTGACAAAAAAAATTGTTTACTTTTATTTGTCGTTTTAGAAGTTCATGTAAAATTAATTTTTTTCTACCAATTTTACCCTTCTTGTTAATGCTATTTAGTGTTGTGATTATTTAATTAAAAGGGTATTTTAATTTTTTGCTTAAAAAAAAGTGATTATTTATTACATTTCTTAATCCATGTGAAATCCTTCAAAACGACAAATACAAAAAAGGGATAATTACATCGACCTCCCCTGAGGTTTGGACTAATTATTGCCCAATCCCCTCGCAATTTCATAATTACATCCACCTCCTCCCACATTTGAAAAACCTTACAAAATGATGTGAAATGACCATATTGTCCTCATCAGTTTTAATTAAAAATAAAAATAAAAAATCAGATTAACAAAATGTCCTATTTACCCTTGCAAGGAATAATTACATCGACCTCCCCTGAGGTTTGGGATAATTATTGCCCAATCCCCGTGCAATTTCATAATTACATCTACCTCCCCCCACATTTGAAAACTCTTACAAAATGATGTGAAATGATACACAAAATTACAATATTACCCATGCAATGATACACAAAATTACAATACTACCCTTGCAAAAATTAATTTTATACATAAAAAAAGACTCTAACCCTAACCCCCCATCCCACCCCACCCCACCCCACCTCCACCGTTCCAACCCCGCAAATATCCTCCCAGGCCGTGTCGTCGGCCTGGTTCGAACCCTAGGCCTTCCAGGCCGGCGGCACGGCCTGGGAGGAGATTTGCGGGGTTGGGGACGTCGGGTGGGGGTTGGGGATTGGGGTAGTTGGGGTGGGGGGCTAGGGGTGGTTGGGGTGGGAGGAGGATGATGAGGGTTTTTTAAAAAAAAATTATATTAAAATAGTTTATTGATTTATTAATATTAATATTTTTATATAAATAAGATATGATTTTAATATTATTGTATTTAAGTAAGAAATATTAAAAAAATATTTATGATTTTATAATAACTATTTTATTAAATCGAGTATTTTTAATTTTTGTAAAAAAAAATTTGATTTTATAATAACTATTTTGGTTAAAAGTTTAAGAAAAAATTTAGTAAATATGTGAGCATTTTTATAATGTCTAATAAATACTGTTCAAGTTTTTTTTCTTCTCATGATTAAAAGTAATTCATTAATTTATCCTTGTACTTTAATTATGAAAAAAATTGAAATTATTAAAATTACGGGTTAAATGTTAAGTTGAATGTATTTACATTTTTTTATTTATGTTCTACAATATTATTTTCTTATAATTAACCATAATTTATTTATTTTTCCTTGTATTTAATTGTAAAAGCATTATGAAAAAAATTTGGAAAAAATCATTGATGTGTTATTATATTTTTATTTTAAGAATACATATACACTACTATTAAAATTCATTCATTCTTTTACTTTAATTAGGAAAAAAATTGAAATTATTAAAATTACGGGTTAAATGTAGAGTTGAATGTATTTACATTTTTATTTATATCTACAATGTTTTTTTCTTATAATTATCACAATTTATTTATTTTTCCTTATACTATAATTGTAAAAGCATTATGAAAAAAATTGGAAAAAAACGTTCATGTGTTATTATATTTTTATTTTAAGAATACATATACACTAACAAACTAATTATAAGTTTCATGTAAATTTATAATATTTGAACCCATACTTATACATATACATTGCAAAGAAACCCCTCCTATATACCTAACATAACAAGTGTATAATTGTCCAACAAAATAGCTACAGTAACCTCAAGGATAAAATAGGAAGTTCAATAAAAATTTGACAATGATATCATCAAAATGTAAGGTTTTCGAAACGTCGAGGGAGGTGGATATATTTATGAAATTGCGAGGGTATTAGACAATAATTACCCCAAACCTCGAGGTCCATGTAATTATCCCTAAAAAAAATGGAGAGATTACACTCTTACTGACTTTTGGATCTAGGTTATGAAAATCACAATTAATTAAAATGGAAAAAATTAATGAACACATTCACACACAGTGTATGTGTACGTTTATTAATAAATAAATGTTTGTGAATGAAAATTTTAAGTTAGTATTTTTCTAGAAAGTTTATTACAAATTGAGAAATAGGAACCGAATTAACAAATCCCTTCCTTAAAAAGGCATAGTATATATATATAAATGACCTGAGCGCTCTCTTTTTTGAAAACCTCCCATTCTCTCTCGCGCCGTCTCTTTTCCCTCTCTCTCTCGGATCTGTTGCAAACCCTCCAAACCCTACTCTACGGTGAGTCCCCCTTTTGTTCCCTACAATTACTACTACTACTCTCCAATACTCTTTAGCTGAGTCCCACTTTCAGTTTCCGTCATTAAAATTCACGCCCGGGATTTATTTGAATTTTCATTTTTCTTTAATTTCTGTAATTGAGGGTTTTGCATATATGCTTGTAACCGAATTTTGAATTAATTAGGGGTTTTTGAATTTTTGTACTCATTATTTCGGGTAATTGAGGTTTAAGTGTCTCTAGCCTCTTTTGAATTTCTTATTTAGTTTTATTTTTTATTTTTTTTTATTTTATTTTACTAAAATTTATTGAATTAATATATGAGGATTTAATTAGCAGAGTTAATCTCAGCATAAACTTGAAAAATAGTTAATTAGGATTTGGTTGTTGAATAAGTCAGTCAACAACCTTCCAAGAGAGATGTGTTTTAGTGGGCAATTAATGAAACTCTTAAATATCTGTAGTTTTTTTGGTGGAAACCAGTGCTATGTTTGGACAAATGATTTTAGTGGGAAAAAGGGAAAAACTTTAGATTTTAAGAGAACAAAAATGCATCTTTTGAACTTGAGGAAAAAAGAAGTTGCAGTCTACTAGCACTAAAATCCTAGATTCAAACAAGGCCTAGATGTTTTGCTTCGTCCCCTGATTAGGACACACTAAATGCTTTTATATTTGTTATTTGAACAAGCAGCCTTTGCTACTTTTGAAATATTAATTGGTTGATCGTTTGTGGAATCTTTACATTAAAACTTAAGTCATTTGCTATGAGAACTGTTACAATTTTGCAGAAGTAGTTGTTAACTAATTTGCCTTCCGTTAGTGTTGGGGCCCTTTTTTGGATACCCTGGTGAAGTTACTTTCAAGTGGGTTTACTTCTATCGACATCCCAAATGATCAATACAGAACGTAACAGTAATGGAGTGGGCATTGGCTCGACTGGCACTCCTGTTGTTGATAAGCAATTAGCTGGCACGCTAAAAAAAACTGCGCTGAGAGATGTGCAGAACGAAAATGTAGGATCGATTCATAAGCAGCAAGATAGTGTTCCTCATGGAGGAGGGAAATCAAGCGTTGATGCGGTTAAGGTTTGTGGGACTAAGCGACTTACACCAGAGCGCCCTTCGAGTTCCCAGAGTCTTCCATCCTTGGCCTATAATGGTACAAATGAGAATGTCATGAATGCACGCAGGAGATTTGAGCTAGAACTTGGGAGGGGAAGGCTTCAGAACAATGTTGAAAAATATTCAGATTCTGTACAATCCAAGAAAATGGGTCAATCGCAACAAGAAATCCCTCTAAAGCCAAGTCAGGTGAGGGATAGTAATATGACACCAATCATGGCTTTTTCGAGTACTAGTCCTTCAGTTCCCAGTTATTTTGGTAAGCAAGCTGCTAAGGTTTCCCCAGAGTTTCCTCGTAATGTTGATTCTAAGAGCACCACTGATCAGCTAAGAACAGAGCGCTATATTCGCCTTCAGAAGTTTCTGAAGCAATGCGACGAGGCCAACCAAAGAGAGTATATTCAGAGTGAGTCTTGTGTTTCATGAGTTTGGTGGATGTCATATCTGTGTGCTATAACTTGACAATCACAGTTAATGCTGTTTGTTTCATGTGATTTGCATCAGAGCTATTGCATTTATCCCCTGCTGAACTTAGTAAGCATGCCGTGGATTTGGAGAAGAGGGCAATCCAGTTGACATTGGAGGAAGGTTTGTTTCCACCTAATTATATGCTCATTACTATCACTCTTTGGCATAGTTGTGTCTA
The DNA here is from genome assembly GCA_034814905.1 of Penstemon davidsonii. NCBI lineage: Eukaryota > Viridiplantae > Streptophyta > Magnoliopsida > Lamiales > Plantaginaceae > Penstemon > Penstemon davidsonii. Next base: position 9,239,553 of record JAYDYQ010001087.1, on the reverse strand, counting down.
AACCTCCAGAATGTATATCACATATTGGCATGCAAATTTGAATAAACTGGTGAAAGATTAGTGTACTAGGTGGAACTTGGCTATATTATATGAAATAATCCATATTATCTCATTTCTTGTTTAAAGTTTTAATTAATAACATTTATGGCATTTCATGCTAGAAATGAGTAATACCTCTAGTACCTAGCCTATTGTGGCAGTGCGTTAAGAAAAAATCCTTCTGAAGAAAGAACGTGGAGATTTTTGTATGTCTTGTCAAGTACTTAATATACAGTTATGTTCATGTATTTGATGCACTGAGTGCTCAGGATGCCAATTGTTCAGATGTACATGATGCAAAACATGGAATAATAACATACAAATCTTGTTAATGATCAGAATTGTTTAACATAGAAAAAAAGTACCATGAAGAAAAAAAATCTTCATTGGGGAATGATAATGACCTTGGCTGTTGACACGTAGTAAGCTGATGCATTGCAATAAGGTGTGCTAAGAAGGATGGTTAATTAACTTAAAGAGTTCTTGACATTATATAATGTAATCATAATTTAAGAAATATATGTAGCTGAAAGAAAGTACATGATTGATGTTTCGCACCATGAATAACATGTGAGTTTTAAGAATTGATGTCAAATGTCATCTTATTCCTTGTCCCTTTACTTATATTTAACTGTTGGTGCCATAGATTAATTAGTAATCAGTCTTTTGTCAGGGACAGTGTGAGTTACCTCGGTCACCAACTATACAATGTGGAGTGATTAAAGTGGTACAATTTGGTAGAAAAAATGCTCGGTCTTTGATTTTACTTTATATGGTTGGAATCTTTTCAATTACTGTACCAAAAAAAAAAAAAAATCAGTTAAATTTTGTGTTAGCGAATAGCCCTACATATAATTTAGAGATCCCCTATTCCATTGAACCGTTCGACACATGCATTTTGTCATGAGGCTTGAGATCTCTGAAGTGAATGGAATTAAAGTGTCTAGTCTATTTGCATTTTGATGGCAGTAAAGATCTCTTATCATTCTAAGGTCTAAACTAAGAGTATCCACAAATACTCCAATCTGTGATTTCTAGTTCCCTTTTCCGAAGTTCACTATTTTTTTGTTATTTCCTACCCTTTTCCAAACTTCACTGCTTTTCAGTTGTTTCCTACATACTTATTCTTGGGATTAATCATGCTGTTACATGTGTCGTCTTCTTGTCTAGTTATGTCAAATTATCTAACAACATAGTGAAATACAAACTTATACCTTTTGTTTATGGCAGGAAATGAAATGCAGCGGAAGATGTCGTTGAATATTTTGCCAAAACCTTCTCCAACAAACGATCTTTTACCGCCAACTCGAGCGCAGCCAAACAAATCGTAATCTATAGGTTTGTTTCCGTTTTGAAAAGGCCCTCTAGGGGTGTGTACTTAACTTGGCATATTATGAAGGGAATTGATTGCTTTCTTTACCCTCATCTATGCCATTAGTTGTAGCTCAGAAACTAAGATCATGTTTTGTACCTTATTTTAGCATTCATGTCCTTCAGGAAATAAGCAGTTAGTTAATTACTAATGTATTTGTTCTCAGATTCCTATCTTATTTTTTTGTAGTTTTTAATAAATTCTCTTTGTTTACTTTCAGCCTTGCTTTTAATGTGAATACCATGAGATGGAGAAGAAAAATATCGATATGAATTTGCGAATATTGTTTGAAGTCTTTATTTTGTTTGATTCTAAGAGTTCTGGATTTAAGATGTTTGAAAGATTTTTCATGTTTATGTGTAGAAAAATTATGAATGAGCTTGATTTATTTAAAATTTTGTATAATACTGTATTTATTTTATGTGCAGTGAAGTTAATTGATTATGTTAAAAGAGATATTGAAAAAATATTGGTCCACCCTTTAAAGATTTTTTTGGTTGTGGTAGGCAAACAGTACACTTATCAACTAAAATAACCACTTGTAAGCTGTTCTAGATATATACATAGGCCTATCAATCAATTTCTTCTATAAGCAAAGCCAGAGCTCGAATAAAAGATAGGAGTAATATATAGTATGTAGATTGTATAGAAACCATTCTAATTTGAGTTTTACTCTCTCTTATTTATAAGACTTGTGAATATGACTCCAATATTAATTCTTAATAAGTAGTTAGTAATATGCAACAAAGGAATAATCTGCTACGAAAAATTAGGAGGGACGAATGTGCAAAAGTTGGCCCATAAAAATGACTTAAAGTGCGAATGTAATTCAATATGTATCTTATTCGATTAGGAATTTGATGAATCTGAATCGATTAAAAATCTCCGTAATTTGAAGCATGTGAGCTAACATGGATATAAGTTGATTCGATCAATTAAAGATTTGAATCCATTATTGACTAAAAAAAATTAATTTATGTGTATATAATATTTTATCATTAATTGACAAGAATTGAGTTAATATTTCATTAATGTTACCAATTTATATATTATGACATAACAACATGAGTTAATTTCATTAATACCGGTTCAATTATTTTTCAACATGATTTGTGAAATTATTTGAATTAAGCGGTTAAAATTGTCTAGAGTTAATATTTTTTTATGTTGAAACTTAGTGAATTATGAAGAAAGCCTGAATATTTAGACTAAGTCGAACGAAGATATAAATACCATGTATGGAGTATATATTGGTGAAAATTTGAAAATACATATTTTATTAAATTCGAGATCCGACTAGCTTTTGAGAAGATCTGTTGGATTCTTAAATTTTAGATTCAAGACAGGTCCAACCCCAATTCGATTTCATATAAATGAAGTCGTATTTGGGTCAGACTTGATCCTACCTGAATCTCATCCGTTAACATCCCTCGTCACATCTTTATTTTATATGTTGTTTTTTCTTTTCTGTAAATAAAAATCAATCTTGAAAAAGAAAGTACAAGAGTCTCTATTATCATGTTAAAAAATAAAAAAAGGTTGTGATTTGGATTAAGAAACGTTATGGATTTACAGTTTAATGGTGCTATTTAGATGTCATATATATATATATATATATATATATATATACTAGCATTTACCTAGTGTTATGCAGGGAATCACTAATTTTTTATTTAATAGTTTATATGTTAATTCTAATAATTATAATGTTCATTTTTTCCTTCATTTGACTATTATGTGCGTATTTGTGAATGCATTAAACACGAAAAGGTGTGATAGAAAATATTTGTCACAATCTAAACGTGTTTGAAGAAATTTCTCATGAATTATGATACAGACAGTCTTCACCAGATTATCTATTAGTATTATTATTATTATTATTAATTGAAGTAAACTGCAAAAAAAAGAATTATAAAAGAAAAAAATTAATTTAACAAGAAAATGTATGCTGTGGGCCCCGACATTCTTGGGCCCATGATGGTCCAATCAATCGGCATATTTAATTTTGATTCGCATTCACACCTGTCTTGTAAAATCAGTCCAAAAGTTACTAGCCCGTTAAGGGGTAATTCTTCCTAAATGAGATTGGTCGAATGATCGAATCAAACGCGTGTAAACTCTAAATACAATACACTTGTTTTGAGAATAAATTATATTTCTAGAAACAAAATTATTGAACTTGCATTTTGATCGCATTGGTTTCACAAAATCAGGTTTGAGGTAGAATTTTTCCCATTAAGCGGCAGTTTCTCTCTCGAAAAGTTACACACGTGGCAAGTCGCGTCAGTTTAATCATTTACCACACATCACCTCCTTGTTTAAGAGAGATTATTTTTATGCTTCTGTTGTACTGATAATGTGATATGATAAATGAATGAAATTTGATTTAAATTAACTTTTACATACTAATACACGATAGATGTGAGATTATAAAGTCAATTTTTTCTTAGATACAAAAAGTAGTTATAATTTCTTTTGTGTTGCGCCGTATCATATGTTGACCGGATGCAAATAATTTTTTTCTTCATTTAATATGATAAAATTTATGCGCATTTCAATTTATTTTAATATTATTTCTATTTGGGTTACAAAACTATATTAATACATCAAACTATTTGAAAGATCTCAGAGGATTTTAAACTTTTTAATTTGACATGAATTTATATCACACACCCTGTTTCTTACTATTTGTAATTAAAATAACATTTACATACAAGATACTAGCCAATATACCAACAATTTCCCCAAATTAGAGCTAGGCACTAGCAAATTAAATAACTACTTGAGACTCAATTTAAAATTGTTCACCTAACTTTATATTATAAAATTTGTACATATTTTATTTCATCATAGTTTGGTGCATTACTGGCTTAAAATAGGTACATTAGCTTTAAAACTTCTCCCATTTTCTCCACCCAATATAAGTCACGTAAACTTCTAATATAGAAAAGGTAAAGAAGAGAAGAAGATACAATAGAAAATTCTTGCCCAGATTTTATTTGGTCAAATTTCGCACAAATCAATTGTATTTCATTTACTTTGTGACGAGTCACTCTTTAAGAAATTTTATTTTGCCCAATTCCAAAATAAATATAATATTACATTTACTATGTAGTTACTTTGAATTTGAACTAACACAATTGAGAATAGAATTTCCTCGAAATCACTTGTTGTTGCTCCGTTTACATTACTTTTAATTGTCAAGGAAATTATTAGTTAAATAAACAAAAATCGTATTTTTAAGTAATTAAGAAAATACAAATAAATTTTGAGATAAAAAACTCTCTTACTTTTATTTATTGATGAGTTATCTTTGTTCCACGTAGACTATGTTAAAGACACAAAAAATAATTTTAGAAATTCTTTTATTTACTACTCAAGTAAAAGAGGACCACAAATATTATATATATTTAACTCTAAATAAAATACTAAACGCCATATATTTATATCTGCAGCATAAATGAAATAGAGCCCAACTTCAATAATAAAAAATAAAGAATACAATTGTCACTTTTCGTATCTCTCCACCCGCCCAAACTTTCTCTGTAAAATTTCTCGCCATGGATCCGTACAAGGTACCAAACTTCTCAAAATTTGCAATAATCTTCATTTGCATCAGATTAATTCATTAAATTCTGCCTATATGATTGCTAAACTATTTTATGTCGTTTTGATTGCCGACTTCTTTGATTTTTCAGCTCATATTGAAATGAAAAATTCTGGATGGTTTAATAAGATTCTATTCTTTTATTGTTTTAGTGTGTTTGTTGTTTTTGGGTGAATTTTTGCGGTGTTTGAGTTATTTGATTATGGTGCAGTACCGTCCATCAAGTGCTTTCAATTCACCTTTCATGACCACAAATTCTGGAGCTCCGGTTTGGAACAATAACAACTCTTTGACCGTTGGAACTAGAGGTATTTTTTTTATATTGTTTTGTTTTATTCATTTTAGTTTCCATGTAGATTGGTGTTTATTTTACTGTTTGATTGGTTTTGATTTATAGATATTGAATGTTAAGGAGTTTGTCTTGTTATGGAATCATATAGATATTCTAAATTGATTTTGATTTGTCATTGTATATTGAGGCTGAAAAGTACACAAATTGTTAGGGCTATTATTTAGAAAATATTGTGTGTATGTGTATGTGTGTGAGTGTGAGTGTGAGTGTGAAGGTTAATTTTTTTTTTCTTTCTTCTGGAGTCAATTCCAAGATATGCGATATTTGGTATAGATTTCGATTAGGTTCAACAATCTGATTAAGGGAATGGTTATATGTTGTGTTGTATGTTAGTTTTCCTATCTGTTGCTTATGATGATCCAAGTTAATATATCCGAAATGCAATGACCATGTTTATCTTGTATAGCTTGTAAAACTATTGTCATTGCAATTGAAAGAATGCTCAAGAGTTATAGCTATGTTCATGAAATGAACTAATATGCATAATGCGATATTTTTACTTTCCCTGGGAAAAATGTGCTATAGTATAATTACAGTGCTGAAGTCACTTATACATTCAGTTTGTGCTTGCGCTATATGTTTGTGTGAAGTTAATTGGGGGTTGAAACTTCTTTTTGCTGTCCGCTGTTGAACAGGCCCAATCCTCCTTGAAGACTACCATTTAGTGGAGAAAATTGCTAATTTTGATCGTGAGAGGATCCCGGAACGTGTTGTCCATGCTAGAGGTGCCAGTGCCAAGGGGTTTTTCGAGGTAACTCATGACATCACTCACCTTACATGCGCTGATTTCCTTAGAGCTCCAGGAGTTCAGACACCTGTTATCGTCCGATTCTCCACTGTCATCCACGAGCGTGGCAGCCCTGAAACTCTCCGTGATCCAAGAGGCTTTGCAGTGAAATTTTACACTAGAGAGGTATGAAGTATTGATCTTGGTGAAGTTCTACTTCTTATCTTTCGGCCATTTTAACTTTTATATCTTTTATCAGAGTGGAAATCTTATTTAAATATGTAAAAGGTTGTGTTTTGTTATGATATAATGCACTCTATTTATTTGCGGCTCCGTTTCTACAGGGAAACTTTGATATGGTGGGAAACAACTTCCCAGTCTTTTTCGTCCGTGATGGAATGAAATTCCCCGATATGGTTCATGCATTGAAGCCCAACCCAAAGTCCCACATACAAGAGAATTGGAGAATCCTCGACTTCTTCTCTCACCATCCAGAGAGTCTTCATATGTTCACATTCCTCTTTGACGATGTGGGTGTTCCTCAAGATTACAGGCACATGGACGGCTCTGGTGTCAACACCTATACTTTAGTCAACAAGGCTGGGAAAGTAAACTACGTGAAATTTCACTGGAAACCTACTTGTGGTGTGAAGTGTCTTTTGGAGGAAGAAGCTATTAAGGTCGGAGGAGCAAATCACAGCCACGCCACCCAAGACCTCTACGATTCAATTGCAGCTGGAAACTATCCAGAATGGAAACTCTTTATTCAGACTATAGATCCTGATTTTGAAGACAGATTTGATTTCGACCCACTTGATGTAACCAAGACTTGGCCTGAGGACATATTGCCCTTGCAGCCCGTGGGTCGCTTGGTGTTGAATAAGAACATTGATAACTTCTTTGCGGAGAATGAACAACTAGCATTCTGCCCTGCTATTGTTGTACCTGGGGTTTACTATTCCGATGACAAGCTACTCCAAACTCGGATATTTTCATATTCGGATACTCAGAGGCACCGTCTAGGGCCAAACTATTTGCAGCTCCCAGCTAATGCTCCTAAATGTGCCCATCACAATAATCACCATGAAGGTTTCATGAACTTCATGCACAGGGATGAGGAGGTACTATGCTCTCGTTTTCTATCTACGGATCGAGATTTTCTTAGTTGAATTCAGTCTCTCTCTCTCTCTCTCTGTGTGTGTCTTTCTCCCTTTTTGAGTTGAACTCTTATCTACTGTGTCTTGAGTGGCAAAATGTATTACATTGTTCACCCTGTTACAGGCATGCTTTTTTACTTGAATGTTCATATTCCGACTTTTTCCAGGTAAACTATTTCCCATCAAGATATGATCCTTGTCGCCATGCTGAGAGGCACCCCATTCCTCCTGTGGTATTGTCAGGAAAGCGTGACAGGGTATGTATTTCAGTTTGATTGATTCTGCCATTAGATGTTCTTTTTTCTCTATTTTGTTCAAAATAAGTGAATAAACTGAGGAAAACGTATACCCAGATTTGGGTTGTAGAATTGATTTGAATTCGTGAAGTTGGAAACTAGAAACGTTTGCCAAAGCAATCAGTATTGATGTAGTACGACTGAGCCCCAAACGTAGGTAGATTTCCCTCAAATTGGAGTACATAAATGAAATTGTGTCTGTCACTATTTTCATCTAGCAAAACTGACGTGTTTATCTTTTGCATTGATTATGACACTTAGACGTCGCGATTGCCTTATTTAACCTCGTAAATACTTCAAAGAGTAAAATGAAGAGCAACAAGTCTACATATGGAGATAGATCAAAATAAGGTGCTTTATTGTTTACATATGTCAGGAAAAGGTTAATGATTCATGCATTTTGGCTAGTTAAGCCTTTCAATCTGGATTTAAACTTGAAATGTTTACAAAAAACGACGTAAATTTAATCAACATTACCATGAATGTATTTATATACTGCCATATGAACTTGAAAGTTGAAACCTTTGCCCATGTCGATCCATCTGATGAGATGAAACTGTTTCTTTTTTAGCTAGGACTAACTTTCAGAAATGTTTGTTATGAATTTTAACTAATTAATTATTTCAGATCTGCATCGAGAAGGAGAATAACTTTAAGCAACCTGGTGAGAGATACCGTTCCTGGGCAGCAGACAGGTACCCTACACTATCTACTCGTTTTAAACAATAAAAATATTTTTTAGTACACAGGACTTATTTCTTTCTTTTTCTCAGACAAGAAAGATTTATCCGACGATGGATTGAGGCTTTATCTGATCCTCGTCTCACACATGAGATTCGTAGTATCTGGATTTCATACTGGACTCAGGTGTGCCTTCATTTGTGAAAAATCGATTTCAAGTTGAAACTCAAATTTTTTACTTAGTTTATTTTGGTTTGATTTATGCAGGCCGACAAATCCCTTGGTCAGAAACTTGCTTCTCGTCTCAACGTAAGACCAACAATGTGAAGTTTATGATGAGAGTTGGAAGTTTTAAGGAAGAGATGATCTAATGGTGGTTGGAGGTATAAAGTCGTTAGTAGTTCTTTGATTACTCTTTTTGTGTTATGCAATGGAACAAATCTTCTATCTTGTGTTATTAAAACAAGATATTTATCTTAATAATAATATTGATGATTCTATTTGCTAGTTCTACCTAACATTGCTGTCTATATTATGCTAATAATTGTTGTAGTTTCTTTTGTAATTTGAAGATCTTTAAGACTTTAACTATAGTATACATATCGTTCGTGATGGTTTTAGACGAAAAATCTTTTTCTTTTCCAGAAGTTTTATTATAGTTTTATATGTTAGTACATAATTTTGCAGAAAGAAAATCTAACAATTAATACTTAGTTAGAAAACATATCAAAAACACAGAATTTTAATCTAAGGGTAAGAATAACTATTACTATGGATCAAAGTTTCGTTTTCGATGTATGTTTCGGTCAACATGAGTATCGAAAACTTTTCGGAAAAATTATGAAAAAGTTACTAAATTAAGAAAAAGAGAAAGTTTCAACACAAATATAGAGTTCCGGAAATAAACCATATTTTCGTATCTATTGATTCAAAAACATAAACTTTTCGATGTTTTCGACGGAAAAGATGAAAATTTTGATCTATGACTATTACATAGTGACACAACTTGAGAACTTACCAAAGGAAATTATATGTATAACAAACTTAACTCACCAACAGGTGATTGGTCTTAATCCTTTTTATAACATAACTTAACTCAAGTTTCGTCAAAACGTTTAGTCGAGCCAAAGCCGACGTATATGGAAGAACCATAAAACAAAAATCTTTCTTTTATGCATATCCAAATCCAAGGAACTCAATTCAAACAAGTAACAAATCGAACGACTAGATTCAATCCATCTCATATATCAAACGATTTTGAAAGAAAGAAAGATCTAGTGGAAGAGACTAGTCACTACAAAGTAGCGAACCCACGTTTCTAATCCCTGTTGGGAGGGGTACCCACTTAATGTGTCTGACACGCCTCGAAATGGATTAAACCCTTGAAAACCAAAAGAAAAATAACAAACCCAACTCATATGCTAACTTTCTTTTAGAACAAAAAACTTATACCAACTGGTTATTTAAGAACACTTATTGCCTATAGTGAATCTAAAAGAATCTGAGAATATCACGGGGAGATTCAGATGCACGACGGAGCCTCATTCTTTATGAATTTTGTATTAGTATTTGTATACCTTTCAATAATTGCCTCTGTTTGTTGATGAGAGTCTTCTCTTTATTAAATTAGTTAGTTCTTTTCATTTAAACTTCTATTATTATTTAAATATATTTAACAAAGTACAAAGTTGTGGTCCACAAAAGCTCCCAATGAAATAATGAATCGTGCTCTCCTAAGTCCAAACATAAGTAGAAAGATTCTCATATTTGATACCTTTCACCAAACCTTTGGTTCATATTTAAATCACACATCGACAGGCAAATAAAACAATATCCCCATAACGTGTATCACAAAATAATAACCAATCAAATAATAATAATAATAATAATAATTAAAATATGAGATTTGAACCAAAACTCCAGTTTTGTGGCATGTTAAAAATATTTATATTATCTTGTCCTGGTGCATACTCTTTCCAAGATACAATCAACCACTCATAATTGTGATTTGTGCTTGAATAAAGACTCCAAGGAAGTCTCAATATTTTCAATTGCAATATATAATTCAATTTGTGTCGTAATGAGTCTTCCAAAATGAAAAATGACGTTCCACTTACTTATAAATAAATGAATCAAGGATGATTAAGAATTTATCACAACTTTTTATAACTTTTTAGATAATTTATATATTTTTTTTAAATTAAATTTTCGTTAAACTTAAAAGATCGGTTAAGCAAAGTAACCATCGGAAAGTCACATCACACAAAGCCCAAGCAGAAGAAGGAAAAATGAAATACAACAAAACAAATAATTAAAAAAGATAAAAAACTCGAATTGACGGCCCAAACGACAAGATTATGAACCGCAAAATTGGAACATGTAGGACCTCAGGCGCTACCAGTTGCCCCAAAACCAATTAGTGTTCGAAATATAAAAGAAAAATTTATTAATTTGAAAAGTTTCTAAAATTGCATACATTTTCATGAGGAAATATAAGGTGCCAAGAATTTTTAATTAAGACCATAATTCTTTTGTTGATTTTTCTTTCAAGGTTCATCCTGACGGAGAACATTAAATCTTAAATTTCTCATGGATGAAAATACATCCACTTAGAGAACTAGGGTTTAATTCACCCCAAAAACTAGAGCAAGAGATAAAGATTGTACAAGGTCTTATAATATGGATTTAGTATTGATTCACAATCTACGTTTGACATTTAGTCTCAACCTCCTCATTTAAGTATGGGCGGGCTGAACGTGTGGATGAACGAAGCACAACACGTGACATATAAATGCCCAAACTTGTGAATTGCGTCGTGTGGGTAAGAGTCCAACACGCGAATTTGCCCAGATCGTGTGGTTAAGAATAAAGCTCGTCATTCGAACAAGGAAGAGTCTATCACAGAAAAAGATGACTCATATGACATGGAGCTCTGGTACAATCTTAAATTTCACATGGATTGAACTATATCCACTTAAATGGTTTGGGTTTAACACACCTCAAGATTTAGCTCAAAATGTAAGAATTATCTAAGACCTTATAGATAGACTTATCATGATTTTCGATCCACGTCACGTCGTAAGACATTTAGTCTTAAAAATGAAATTATACAAATTTGTATGTTATAAATTATCTACTATAAGTAAGTCTTGACCAAACAAAATGGAATAAAAACCAGCAACTGCCAAATTTGTACATTATACTTTGAGCAAAAAGAGTGGTGGAATGGAGATTATAAATATTCTAACGTAAACGAAATAATTTGGATCACTTTTCCATACCTTAATGACACATTATTATATGTAAGTACCTAATTGATAAAGAAGAATAAAGATAGAGATAAAAAAGGATTCTTGTCCCTCACGCATTTCTCAGCATCGTGGCTACCAATTTCTTCAATAATCATATTCGTATCTTTTAGGATAATGTTTGATATATGTATCTAATCATTCGTTTAGTAATTAATCAAGTGGGTATGGGTCCAAAAAACTATCAAATTGTATATTAGATCATATATATTTATAGATTATAGTTATTGAAATTTTACATGTTGAACTATATTTGATGTATTATGGATTTATGTCATCATATTACCTATTCAATTTGCTAACTATCATAATTTAAATTTATATAATATTATGTTAACAAACTCCTAATTTAAATGTTGTACAGTATAGTTTTGATCTGAACATATTCAATCTCTAAAGTTTAATATTATCTCCATATAGAGTAAAATGCAAAAATATTCAATGTGTTATTTCTAATAGGCAAAGAACTCTCTGAGTTATTTTTTTAAGCAAAAAACTATATATGTTAACAAGTCAGTAAAATTAACTCGAGGCCGCATTTTGTTTTACTCGCTCTATGTACGAGTATTCCTCATGATTTGGAGGAAAAGTGACAAATATATCCCTATATGCAATATTTTTTTTAGAATAAAATGTAAAAACTCGATTATCCACTTAAAAAATTAGTAATAACCCTGTAAATTTAAAAGCAATAATCCTCTGTAAACATAAAATTTGGCACAACCCCGTGTGAGTAAGTGTTAATTTTCAAATGAGTGTAGTGAACTAACAAATTGATAACATTAGAGTTTTTTGTTAATAAAATATTAACACATGGGGGTTTATTTAAGAAGGGTTCTTTGCCAACTAAAAATATCAAAGGGGGTGTTTTTGCATTTTGAACCCCCGAACTTTTTCTAAAACATTTTTACTTGAAAGACAATGGCAGCACACACACATAGTTACTTGATTAAGTCGATATTTACTTCTAAGTTTGTTTATTAAATGGTCATCGTTCAATTAATTTCTCTCTTATTTTTCTAACTTCTCAAAACATAGATTAGGTTTTTATTTTTATTTTTCTTTCCCATTTGCCATTCAATAAGCCTGTAAAAGTTGTACATCAAGCAAAATCACAAACTAAGAATTACAAGCACAAAATACCAATAAATTAAATTTAATTGGTAATTAATCAGATATTCTACCGGCCTTAAATGGGTTTGGTTTTTTGGGTTGGGGGGTGGGGGGGTGGGGTGGGTGGGTGTTTGGTGCTTCATAATCTGGAAACATTTGTCATGAATTACCATTGCTTTAAAAGGTCTTCAATCTAGTCTAGCTTTTTGAGTCGTCAATTCAAAGAGGAAAGGAGATATAATTTAAATAAAATAACAATTTTTATTTTAGAGGAAACTAATATTAAAGAAAGATATTTTTCTTTCCAATCGTGATTTAGTGTCATATACTGTTCATGTGAACAATTAGTATTTATTTCATTTGCAATAATATTTTATTCATTAAAATCTAATAACTTAAAATAGTTTAAACATATATAATTCAATTATAATTAAACGTATTTATTTTATAAACGTTTAGCCTAAATTTGGAAAATCACAATTAATAAAAAATTCATTTAGTCCAATGTATTTGATATCTCTTTAGCGAAGATATAACTCATAAATCGTAATACATTCAACTTTTTCGCATCAAACACATTATATGACGTGTCAGATACGCATAACAACCTTATCTAAATTATATACGTGTGTTCTTTATATCGAACACCTAAAATATATGTGCATCATACTTTACAACTTGCATCAAAATATTGGATTTCATATTCATTATTATTTCTTTCAACATGATCTTGAGATCCCTAATCAATGGACCAACAAAAAACCAATACTTTTAAGAATTTCTCAGTTTCTATAAATAGTTTTTCTTGTACAGTTTGTTACAGCTTAGCCAAAGCCGCGGGAATCCCAAGGGTGGAGGGTGGGGTTACTCTTGTGGTGAGGCCCACCTGCAGCATTGGTGAAAACAAAGGCTTAATTTCATTTTGTACCCTCAAATTAAGTCAATTTGATACTTTACATCCTAAAAAATTAAGTATTCTACTTTGCACCCTCGAAACTTGTTAATGATTTCACTTTGTACGACGTCTTCAACTACCTTAATATTGCCGCAAAAGTCATTCCGAACTACCAACAACAACATGATGTTTGTTTTTAAGAAAAGAAAAAATCTCTATTCTTTATTGAATACACAACTTTCTTCATTATGAACGATCCTGTAAATTATTTTATCTATTTAAAGCTCAAACAAAATTTTATGTAAGGTGACAATCCAAAAGTAATTTTTGCAGCATTGTCACAAGCTCTTAGGTCATCACATATTCCCATTGAATGAAGCAACAACCTCCAACTATCTAAAATATTTAAACTAAATATTTAGGCAACACAATAAAATTTTGAGTGAAACTACTAAAGAAATACGTATACCATCATTCGATCATGTATTATAGTAAAATATAATTTTCTTTTTAATAGTGAAATCTGTTCACCATAATGTAAGCACGTTTCTAAGCTACTAGAGGAATAAACTCTCATTGACATTTTTGGCTTTCTATGATTTTGTTGGTTATGAAACAAAGAAAGAATAAAAACTAATTCGAAGTTTAAATAGATAGAAATATTTACATGCTCGTTCAAAAATCATTGAAGGGCAGAAAACGTTGTGTTCATTAGAAAATAAAAGGAAATTATTCTTATATATCAAACATGCCCTTTCTTAACAAATCGAAATGGTTTTTCCAACGAAATTAATGTGGATAAAGATGTTGAGGCATGAGGGTAAAAGTCGAGTCATCAAGATGTTTTGAGGGTGTAAAGTAAAATAATTAATTTTTGAAGGTGCAATGCTAAATTAAACTAACTTTGAGGTTGCAAAGTGGGAATAAGCCGGAAACAAGAAAGAATCTTCCCTTCTCCCCTATCCTATATCAACAAACCCACAACATTTATTCATTCAGGCTTTTCTAGTTGATGATTTTGACCTGTAAATGATTTGTATCATTAGATATGATAAGTACAATAGTAGTTAATTTGTGGATAGAGTTTCATTTCACAACAAATCCTTTTGTACAAGAACCACTACCTTCAGCTGATTTGGGTTGTAAGAAGAAACAAAAGATCTTAAAAAGAGGAAAATTACAACTCTTCTTGGAATATTCAAGAATCTCTTTTACACAGTGAGTTGCTCTTAGTTCTTTCATATCTTCTCTTTTTCTTTGTTCTTGTTGGCATAATATCTTTTGATATTTTGTTATGATTAAGTCAAAGGTGCAAGCCCAATTGATGGAATACATAAAAAGATTGTTCTTTTGACAATTTTTTAGAACCATTTTTCAACTTGGTTTCCTTTATAGATTCTCCTTTTCTTAGTGTAAGTTGGCCTATTGCTTCAATTTCTTCAAGGTTAGAGATTGAAAATGTTTTGATTACTTAAAAGCTGAGAACTTTTGCATAGTAGATTATCAGTTAGAGACTAACTGGGATCTGATAGAAAGATTTCTTTTTTGACATTCTGTAGAAATATTGGTTATGGAGAAAGGAATTCTTCCTCATAGTACAAATTTGAGCACCCAATTTGATTCGTTTACGGATTTCGATTACATAGATGAGCTGATGTTAGAAGAATGTTGGTTATTAGAGCCTAATTGCTCTGAATTCTCAAATCCCATTTCAACTTTTGAACCTTCCTTCTCTTTGCCTACTCTTGAAGCAAATAAAGAAGAGAGTCAAATATCTCAATCTCAAGAAAAAATTCCTTCCGAAAGTTATTTGCTCGATTGGATAACACCTAGACCTCCCACATCGGTAATGGACCGATTAATTTGGGCACTTGGTTACATCAAAAATTGTTCAAGAGATGAAAATGTACTCGTTCAAATATGGGTACCTGTTAAACTAGGGGGAGGAAAGTGTGTGTTGACTACAAATGGTCAACCCTTTTCAGTTGACCTTAACTGCCAAAAGCTTGCTCGTTATCGAGAAATCTCTGCGAAGTATCAGTTTCCCACAGAGGAAGATTCTAAAGAGGTTATGGGATTGCCTGGAAGGGTGTTTAGGAGTAAGGCTCCTGAGTGGACTCCTGATGTTCGATTCTTTACGAGGGATGAATATCCGAGAGTGAATTATGCTCAGCAATATGATGTTAGAGGTACACTTGCTGTTCCTGTTCTTGAACGAGGGACTCGGAATTGTTTGGGTGTTCTTGAAGTTGTGTTGACTACGCAGAAGATTAAGTATCGTCCGGAACTTGAAAGTGTTTGCAAAGCTCTTGAGGTGCGACACTTTTTTTTTTTTTTTTTTTTTTTTTTTTTTTTTTTTTACCCAATTTTTTCAGTTTTGCAAAGTGTTTGTTAACTTAGAGGAATGAAGTTTATACAATGTGAAAAATTGGGAATATGGATTTTGCCCCTCGTGTTTAATCTATTTCACACTTTACTACCTAACCGTTTTGTTTTGACATTTTAACTGCATTGAAATTTATTCTACATACTTAATCTTGTGTTAGAAACGACTATAAGAACTTTGACGTGGTAGTGAAAAGTCTTGACGTAGAACGAAGTACAAATAGTCATATCAACGGATAAATTTTCAATTTTTACGAGTTTTTCTTTGGTATGTCAAAGCTATGGATTAATCTTCTCAAAACCAGAGGAAAACTCAAATTTATCCGTGGCTTTGGGTCTTGCTTTTTCTATGTTTCACTGTTTAGAACTATTTGAAATATTAAATATGAAATTACTTGCTTCTTTGTAGGCTGTTGATCTCGGAAGTTCCCAAGTATCAAGCTCTCAAAATCTTAAGGTAATTAGATAACCTCTTTGGGATTTCTTCATATAAAATACATTAGTAGTTCATTTGTAATAATATTCATCATTCTTTTGTAGACGTGCGATTTCTCTTACCAAGCTGCATTACCCGAAATTTCATCGGTTTTGAGAACCGCATGTCAAACACATGGATTGCCATTGGCTCAAACTTGGGTGTCGTGCATCGTACAAGGTAAAGAAGGATGCCGCCACTCTGAGGAAAGTAGTTTAAAAAATTGTTTTTCGACTGTGGATTCCACTTGCTATGTAAATGATCCTGGGAATATTCTCGGATTTCACGAAGCTTGCTCTGAGCACCACTTGTTAAAAGATCAAGGCATAGTAGGGAGGGCGTTCGGAACTAATCAACCTTGTTTCATACATGATGTAACTTCTTGTAGCAAAACCGAGTACCCTCTTTCTCACCACGCGAGAATGTTTGGACTAAAAGCTGCTGTTGCTATACGTTTACGTAGTATTTGCACCGGCTCGGTTGACTTTGTTTTGGAGTTCTTTTTGCCTGTAAATTGTACGAATCCCGAAGAACAAAAGGGTATTCTCGACTCATTGTCTACTATTATACGAAATAATTGTTGGACTTTACGAGTTGTCACTGACAAAGAGTTGCAAGAAGAATCTTCAGAAGTTTTGTTCGATTCTTATTCAAGAGAAGGCATCACATTTGCCACAAATCCTTCTACATCTGACTATAATACCTCACTCTACACGAAAAAAACAGGGCAGAAAAGACGAATCAAGGCAGAAGAAAATATTACATTGCAAGTTCTTCGGCAACACTTTGCCGGGAGCCTCAAAGATGCTGCTAAAAATCTTGGTGGTAAGTAGTAGTATTTCTTTTCTTAATCTTGTTTACATCCCATTTAACTATTTATTTTTTACGACTAAATTTTCTCGTTCTTGATCGAATTTCAGTTTGTCCCACGACATTGAAAAGGATATGTAGGCGGGAAGGAATAGAGAGTTGGCCTTCAAGAAAAATCAAGAAAGTCAATCACTCCTTAGAAAAGATCCAACGTGTGATCGATTCTGTCCAGGGTACTTCTGGCATTTCAAAGATCGAATCTTTCTACTCTAACTTCCCTGAAATGTCTACTCCCCAAATTTCGAATCCCAAGTCCAATGATCATGTAAAGCCATTAGATGAAACCGGCATATTGAGCCCCCCATCCTCATCTGGTAGTCAAAGTTCCACCTTAAGTCAATGTTTCTCTAGTGGGACCCAGCCAAATTCTCATACGAGCGATGAGAATCGTGAAGATCCTCCGATGGTTAACGAGGAATATGTCAAAGGCATAGTTGAATGGGCCACAAATAATGAAATGGACCTCGTTCCAAGTGGTCCAAGAATCAAAGTTAGTTTTGGGGAAGACAGAATTAGGTTCCGTATGCAAAGTACATGGAAGTATGAGGATTTATTGAAAGAAATCACGAGGAGATTTGGCATAGACGATGCGCGTGGCTTTTATCTCAAGTACTTGGACGATGATGAAGAATGGGTACTTTTAACGTGCGATGCTGATCTCGAGGAGTGTATTGATGTATGCCGCTCATCGCGAAGTGATATAATTAAGCTATCGTTTCTTCGGGATCCACAATCACAATTTGGCACGTCGTTTGATGTTATTAGAGGTCATTTGGGATTATAGTAGATAAAATAGTGTATATGTAAAACTTTGTGTTGTGTTTAATGGAAGAATATCTTGAACATTTTCAAATGTAAAAGTGGCATTAGGCCTTTGATTCACAAATCACAACGTTGAGTATTTGCACTTTAGATAAATTTTAAATGTAGGTTTATAAATTTAATTTAATTTTTCTTGTGATCACTTGTTAATTATGTTTTCCACAATCTCATGTGGGAGTGAAGTTCCATATGGATCCTAACGATAAAGGAAAAGTTGGGTGTAATATATAATGGTAATCTCAAGATTCATTGGCTTAATCTTTCGAGTCAAGTTGGACTTTATTGGGCATATTTTTGCAGTGGTCTTTATTCCAGGACAAGTTGTGCTAAAGACCACTGCAAAAATATGTTGAACACTCTGTAAATACCAAAATTAAACTAATTAAGAATTCCAACTTGTCCTGGAATAAAGACCACTGCAATAAAGACCAACTTGTTGAATTTAGCCAAAATAAATTCCAGGACTTTATTGGGCATATTTTTGCAGTGGGCATATATATCTAACTAATTAAGAATTACCAAAATTTATAATCTCAAAATTAAACTATCAAATTAGAAAGTGCTAATTATGAGCAAGAAAAGCATATTAATGTCCACTAAAACGATACTAGCTCACATCAACTATGTTCAAGTTTCTGATCTTAGTTTAGTTTTTATGAATTTAATTAGCTAAATATGTTTAATCATATTAAATATAGTAAAAAAAATTGCAAAAATTATTGTAATTTCATTCATTACACAATTTAAATATAAAAGCTATGTCCATATCAAAATTAAAGGCTTTGGTAATCTATTTACTATAAGACAAAAAAAAAAAGTACTTGAATTTACGTGTGATGCTAGAGGAAGAAGAAACAACTCAAATTTGAAGAAGCTTTGATGAAATATTTTTTCAATGAAAAATATGTAAACTGCCGTGTATATCTCTAGGGAATATAATGGTGTTTGTAATTTATTAGGTAATTTAAATTAGATACTTGCATATAATGGTGTATGTGCGTGATTATTAGGTAATTTAGTTACTTGCTTTTTAAAATATTAGTGGGCTCAATTTTGAGTCCTAATTCTTTTAATGCTAAACACAGAGCATATAATAATATTTAAATATGTATATAATTAGTTACATTCTAAACAAAATATAATAAATAACAGATATCAAAAGACCCAGAAGTAACAAATGATGATGTATTTTGAATGACTTGACACTATGACCATTAGAACTCCTTCGCATGAGAAACACAAAGGACAAAGTTGAAAATAATGAAGGATGTAAAATGCATCAATGGCACAATTAGTGGTTTTTTTGAAGATTTCATTGTCATTGGTTCATTAACATGTAGTAGAAGTTTTGTATATTCTATTCAGGTTCTAGAGAGGTGCTCTATAAGGTGTTCAAATTCAATTTTAATTGAACAACACATACTTTTTTTTAAAAGATTTGAACACCACATACTTGGAAACAAATAATTTGTTTAGCAGAAAGTCTTCTCTTCAATTCACTATAAAGAAAACCACCACCACCAGTTTTAACACTATATATATTCTCATTCTTGTTTTGACATGTTTCACCATTGTAGTAGTATTAGCTAGGGGTGTAATACAAATCCGATCCGTATTTTATTACGAGAATACGGAACGAATTTGTGATTGTTCTCTCTAACTCCGAATACCCGAACTTGCCTATATCTCTCTATATAATATAACTTATACACTTTACTTAACTACAACTGTAAGAAGTACACAATTTTGCAAAATGAAAATCTAACAATTACTAATACTTAACTGAGATTGTCTAAAATGAGGGTTTGTTTGATGTTGGGGGCAAGATCACAACATCAAAAAATCCCTGAAATGAGATTTTATGGAGTGGGGAGCATGTGAGATATAATTTCTCTTGTTGATAAGTAACTACATGACAAGTACAATACACTTGCTTTGGGATTGAATATAACTCTCATTCCCATTCTTTATGAATTTTGTATTAGTATTCGTATACCTATCAATAATTGCATTTGTAGGGTTGATGAGAGTTTTTTTTTAAGTTAGTTTAAACTTCTATATATATAAATATTTAACAAAGTATAAAGTTGTGGTCCACAAAAGCTCCCAATGAATATTGGATCTTGCTCTCTTAAGCCCAAACAATAGTAGAAAGATTCTGATATTTGATACCTTTCACTAAAACTTGGGTCGATATTTAAATCACACACATCGATAGGCCAACTAAACAATACCCATAACGTATATCTCAAAATAATAACCAATCAAATAATAATAATTAAAATATGAGATTACAACCTAAACTCAAGTTTCGTTGCAAGTTAAAAATATTACCACTTTAGAGTAGATGAATATTGTTTTGTCTTGGTGCATACTCTTTCCAAGATACAATTAACCACTCATAATTTTGATTTGTGCTTGAATAAAGACTTCAAAGAAGCCTCAAATATTTTGAATTGCAATATATTATTCAGATTGTGTCTTAATTAATAAGTCTTCCAAAATGAAAAATGGCGTTCCACTTATAAATAAATGAATCAAGGATAATCAAGAATTTATCACAACCTTTTATAACTTCTCAGATAATATATTTTTTTATTCAAAATAAAAATTCCATTAAACATACAAGATCGGTTTAGCAAAAAGTCAATAATTGGGTAGCCTCATCACAAAAATCACGTACCAAGCAGAAAAAGGAAAAATGGAATACAACAAAACAAACAAAAAAAACTCGAATTGAAGACCCAAACGACAAGATTATGAACCACGAAGTTGGAACCAAGGGGAAAGATCTAAATCTCCACTACGGCCAAGAATTCCCAGAATCTAAAGGACTTCTTCAAAAAGACCCGAGCAACCCATAACAATTAAAATTTTACTAAGAACTTTCACTTTGTAGAGGAAATCGATCGTGGAAGTTTGAAATATAAATGAAGAATTTATTAATTTGAAAAGTGTCTAAAAGTGCATACATTTTCATGAGGAAACATAAGTTGCACAGAGGTTTTAATTAAGATCATAATTTTTTGGTTGATTTTTCTTTCAAGGTTCATCTTGATGGAGAACATTAAATTAGACTAAAATACATCCACTTAAATGACTTGAGCTTAACTCACCCTAAAAGTTAAAGCAAGAGGTGAAGATAATACTGTACAAAACCTTATAAGGTGGACTTAGTCGTGATTTTCAGTCCACGTGGGATATTTAGTTTCAATACTCCCCATTCAAGTGTGGGCAGACTGAACGTGTGGATGAAACAAGTACAACACGTGACGGATAAGAGTGAATTTAATTGTATGGAAGCCAAGCACACGGATTTCCAAGCTCGTGTGGTGAAGAATAAAGCTCATCATGCAAACAAGGAGTCTATCACGGAAGAAGATAACCCATATATCATGAGGATCTGGTACAATCTTAAATTTCACATGGATTGGACTAAGTCTATTCAAATGGTTTGGGTTTAACACACCTCAAAATTTAGCTCAAGAGGTATGAATTATCCAAGACCCTGTAAAATAGACTTAGAGCATCTCCAGCAGTGTCTTCTATAAGTGGTCATCTATATCAAATTATATATGGTGAACAGTGTTTTAGCTACTCAGTTTTAGCTATTCACTCCAGCAGTCATCATCTAAAATTTCAGAATTATTATATTTTATTCTTCTTTCAATATTAAATTATAAATAACATTATAAATAATGTTTTATTACATTTTCACGTAAAATATAAATAATAAATAAATGTTTTAATGTTTCTTATTTAAATATAATAAATTAATAAAAAAACTGAAATAAATGGCTTTAAATGACGATTTAATAAAATATTTAATTCAAACAAACATTTAACTCAAACCAATATTTAATTCAAACAAACATTTAACTCAAACATTTAATTTGCTGATGTGGAAGTCTTGTAAATTTATACATGAGCCTTTATATATACAAGTTCAATCCTTCAATATACATAGTCTTCTATTTTTACAAGTTACTGCTGGAGCAAGTTTTTTAAGTTTGGTTATGTATAAATTCAATTTTAGCTCTTGGAAGAGCAAAAAACACAACTGCTGGAGGTGCTCTTAGTCATAATTTTCAATCCACGTCGGAAGACATTTAGTCTTAAAAACTAAATAAAATTATACAATTTTGTATGTTATAAATTATCTACTATAACTAAGTATTGACCAAATAAAATGGAATAAAACCCAGCAACTGCTAATTCTTGTACATTATTCCTTGAGCAAAAAGAGTGGTTGAGATTATAAATACTAAAGTAAACGAAATAATTTGTATCACTTTTCAACTATGTTGCACGGATACAGATACGGCGATACGAATACGATATGATACGGTTACGGCGACACGAATTTTTAAAAATTTACTGCATACGATACGACATGGATACAAATCTAAAAGATATATATTTATATATTTATGCATATTGAAATAAGTAAAATAATATATTTATATATTCATACATATTGAAATAGATCAAGTTAAGTTAAGTTTCATAAGTACTAAATTGCATATGTTTAGTAATTTAATACTATTAACTGTACATCATGTTCATTGTTTTATTATGCTATATAAAACATATCCCGTTATGGACATTTTATCTTGTATTGTAGTGTATATAATACAAAGAGTGGTTTGACGTCTTACATTGTTCTTACCAATTGTGGTGACTTTAGCAAAATTCAGAATATGAAATGTGTTGGATACGTCTAAATAAGTATCCGATACGAGTGTCCAATTTTTCTTTTTAATTATATTTACCGACTCGCCACGTGGAGTGTCGAATACGTATCTCACGAGTATCCGAGGAGTATCGTATCCGAGAAGTATCCGACTCGACATTTTATAATTTTTTGAAGTATCCGTGCATTATAGCTTTTCAATACCTTTCGTGACAAACATTATTAATTATTATTATATGTATTACCTAACTGATAAAGAAGAATAATGATTGAGATAAAATGGATTCTTTTCCCTCACGCATTTCTCAGAATCGTGGCTACCAGTTCCTTCAATAATCATATTCATATCTTTTAGGATATGTATGGTATATTTATCTAATCATTCCCTTAGTAATTTAAAATGTACATTAATGTTTTATCTCACATTCAATCTCTAAAGTTTAATATCATT
Organism: Penstemon davidsonii; assembly: GCA_034814905.1. Lineage (NCBI taxonomy): Eukaryota > Viridiplantae > Streptophyta > Magnoliopsida > Lamiales > Plantaginaceae > Penstemon > Penstemon davidsonii. The sequence goes on along the minus strand of JAYDYQ010001087.1, from coordinate 9,216,310 downwards.
AATATTCAAATCAAGTTAGCTATTACAAAGTTATTGACTTCATTAATTCTATTAGCACAATTAGCTAAACAGTGGGCAACTCTATTTCTTTTTCTAAGAACATGAGAAAATTTAAAGCTAGATAAAGTTGTGCCAATCCTTTTAATATCTTCGGCTATAGGACCAAAGTCGTGTAATGATCGTGTAATATCTTCAGTTAATGTTGTATTGATATTCTTTTGTCAATTCAAAGAGGAAAGGAGAAATAATCTATACTTATCATAAAAGTTTGAATAATTTAAGTCTTTTTTTTTTTTTTTTTTGTGAAGATTAATATACTATTATTTGAGTTGTAAAGTGATATTTAATTCAATGGTAAATATGTAAAAATAGTTCAAGAAGAATAATTAGGTAAAGTTTGTGAAAATATGTGAAATCGATGAAAATTAATTCGAGTGGAATTTGTAAGAAAAATGACGAAACAAGTGAAATCCAGTAAAAACGGGTAAAGTCGGTGAAAAAGGGGTAAAATCGGTCAGAATAGCGTAAAGTCGGTAAAAACATATTTAATCAATGAAAAATTCAAGTGGAATAACATGTGAAATCAGAGAAAAACATGTGAAATAGGTGAAAACTTGTTACAATGATAAAAACGAGTGAAATCAGTTAAAAAAAGTTTAACAGATAAAAACGAGGTGAAATCGGTAGAAAAATGGTTTAAGCCTGAAAAAAACAAAAGAAATCGACAAAAAATGGGAAAACAATGAAAAATGTTATAACCGATAAAAAAAGGGGTAAATCGCTAAAACAAATATAAGCCTGTAAAAAATATTATACAGTGAGAACATATGAATCGTGAAAATTTGGGTGAAATTTGTAAAGAAACGGATGCAAACCGAAAACGGAGAACGAATAAAATTAGTGAAAAATGGTAAAATTAGTCAAAAAAGCTTAAAGCCAGTGAAATATTTTTAATCAATGAAAAATTCAGGTGAATAACATGTGAAATAGGTGAAAGTGGGTTAAACTTTAACCGACAAAAACAAGGTGAAATCAGTGGAAAAATAGTTTATTAAAAAAAAATAAACTATCAGACTTTTGGAAAAATAAAAACTCTCAAAAACGGATTTAATTCTCATTTAAGTTATCTCATTGCTGAAGTCTAATTTTTGAATTTTTCAAGCTGTCAAAATAACAACTAAATTTGACTTGCACAAGTCATTAAATTCACAAAATATCAAAGGAAAAAATATATATCGAGACATCACCGGGTTGCTTTTCATCTTGGTTTATATTATTTCAGTTGAGCCAAAATCTAAACAATTTATATTAAATCTCAAAATATAACAACTGAAAATTATGCAGTCTACTCATATCCAGCTTAATATGTACGTAATTTATGGTTAAATGATTTCATTTGTCCAGCTTGACGAGGATAGTTTTTACTTAGTTGGTACTTTTGTTAATTTGTATATCAAAATAAATATTAAATATAACATTTATAACACATCAGTAAATGACATTTTAATCCTTACATTCATTGATATTTGAAGTTGTGAACTATGGCATTTGGAACTGTAAAGATGAATGATAAATTCAAGACATTCAAAAGAAGCTTAATCGTCTTTCCTGTGCAGATTAATTCCTAATTTCAGAGTAGGAGAGGGTGAAAAAACGATTTTGCTCAAACCCATTTTCCCACCACATCACAACTATTATACAATTAATATTTGTGATGATTGAGACGCCAATATAAATAAAATGAAAAAAAAAAAAAAACCTAAGTCTTAATCAAGGAAATAAATTCGTTTTGAAAAAAATTATTTTTCCCTAACAAATGGTCAAATAAAGTAGTACTAATTATGAGTTATGACCGTGGCAAATCCCTAAACCTAGTCTCTTTTTTTGACTCTTACACCGAGGTCGGTCTAAATCAATCCCTAAATTAAAAAAGGATTGTACCCGTCCCGTCCCGTCCCTGCGCCGCGACCGGCCGACAATCCTCCGCCAATCCTCATCCCCGCCGCGACTTCGGCTGACCACCACCACCACCGCCACCACCCACTACCCTGCTGTCACCACCAACGTTTCCGTCCTCCACTACCCCAGTCCTTCGCCAATCCTCTTCCCCGCCACGACTTCGGCTGACTACCACCACCACCCACGACCCTGCTGTCAATATGAACCCTCCTGATTCAGACCGCAGGTAATTATTGCTGCTTTTTTTTTGCCCCTTTTGATTATTTTTGTGGTTGTGCTATTTTATTAACTGTTTCTCCATTTAACTTATTCATTTGAATCAGTGAAAATGTTTCTAAGCCACCTCTCCGCCACCGTCGCACTCATGGTTCGCCAACTCCATCTTCTGCATCACATCTTCCAAACCCTAGGTATTATTCTTAAAATATCTTTGCTCTCTGCAAAATGAAAAGTAGAAATCAAGATATGGTTATTTACACCATTAATTTATCATGCTTGTAATCCGGTTTCAATCCTTTATGTGGGGTATAGAAAATGAACATAGTTAGCAATAATTAGCCTAATTTACATGAAAAATATGTGATTCATTGCACTTATTTTATTCAAAGATAAACCTGCATTGTCTCCGTAACATCTGCATCTGAGTTCACTTCATGAAATATGCTAGCTACTATGATCATTATTTTTAAGGAAAAATCTGTTGTGCTTCCTTTTGTGTTATGGTTTTATTTGATTACACGTATACGTGATGTTGCAAGGGTTGAACGTAAGTGGTCATCTCATCCAATATAAATATGCATTTCTCGTGATCTGCTGATTTGGTTAGCATGTTAGCAATCTGTACGGAGGATGTACAACTATAAAACTTATATCTCGAAAATACAAAACTAATTAATTCAGACAATTGATTTTTCAGTAGGAAGATCACCTTTTGTTTCGTAGTAAACTCATTGAGGAGATGAATTTAGAGAAGAACTTGATGGCATTATTGTATATGTCACTTCCCTCTTCCTGTCTTTGTATGATCTATGTCCTTTAAGATGATATCCATTAGCAGGAGACAACAAAGTGTTATCCTTATGGAGAAATGATCCTAGGGCACTTCCTATGAATCAAAATGGCCTGAATAAATTTCTATTGTTGCTTTCTACCTTAATCGTGCTCAAACATAGAAGAAACGTGAACAAACGAATAAATAGTAATTAGGAATTCTGGATGTACTTAATGGGGATTGAGAAGGGTGACCTGGAAACACCCCAAGGCTTAGCCTCATAAATATTTATCTCATAAATTAAATCTCGGAAACTGGTTTATGATTCAATATTTTCATCCTGACTTTAGAAGTTTATTAAACCAATTCTGATTGAATTACAAATAACACATATACATATACATAGGAGAATGAAAGATGATGTACCTGATTGTTGAAAGATGAGAAAAGAAAAAGGATGTGTGATGATGCACCAAGTAATCTGATGGAGAAAATCTGCGAAGCGATTCGGTGGGAGTGGGACAATTTTTTTTTCTTTCAAAAAGGATGCATTAGGCGAGACAATGGATAAATTTGAGTGGTAGGAGTTGGTTACTCTCAATTAAATGTAAACAGTCAACGATATTGTATTGAAATGAAGCATGATACATACATTAATGGGCTATGGCTACTTTAACAGGCATCTTAGGAAATATATGCCATTAAGTTGGATAATGTTCAAAGTATAGCAGCAATGAAGTAATAGCAAAAAATGCAAAAAAGTTATAACCATTTTAAGGCGTGTTCCTGCTTGCCAATGTATATGTATTGAAATTAGTCGAAAGCTACAAAAAACACCATATGCTTGAGTTTAAAATGAATAAACGTGTCAGATTTGACAGAAATCATAATCAAACCAAAAGTATACAATTTCGGGCATTTTGTCGAACTTATAAAGTGCAGTATCATACAAGAAATCTTATGGAAATATCGGTACAGGAGTCAGGGAAACTTATTAAGTAAGCAACACTAAAATAAATACCTGTAATGTGGATGCCACAACTTTGCCCACACAACTCCAACATTTTGAACATTTATCCAAAAGCTGACATTTTGAGAGTAGGGAAAAGAGAAGATGAAGTAGGAACTTTAAGTGGGTTATGAAATTTCAAATAAGAAGTTTTGATTTGGAAAAGGAAGATAAAGTGGGCATGGATGACATAGACAAAGCAGACGTAGGTGCATCTATGGAGGCCACGGGAGAGCGGTAAAGGAAAATTGAGAGAGAAAGACTTGTGATGACTTGGATTTGTACAATTAATTAAAAGAAATTGAAATAGAGGGACGTGGGTTACTTGGTTGGTTTCTGGAGAACATTTTTTTTAATTAAAAAGAATTCTACATATTGTAAAATTAGCATTTCGGTCAAAATTAGGAATGGAAGTTATAAGACTGATCACAAATATATTTATAAGTAGATTGAGCATGTAACAATAATTGTTTCATTTTTGTAATTGTGTGCTATTTAATTAATTATTACTATTTCTCCATTTTGATTACTCTTGGTTAAAGTTAGAAATGAAACAATAAAAATTAGATAACTGGAAACAAAGTTATCCTATGGTTATCACACTACGTAGACCAACTTATATTCTACTAAATCCTTATAAGAAGTTTGCTAAACAAATAACTTTCCTGTCTAATGATTAAAGTCGGAACTTTTTTCTAGACCAATAAATTCAAGGTTACTAGAACAAGACTTGCTTCTTTTACCTTTAGGATAGGATCATTTGGTTTCTGTGAATCTTATCACGTGTGGTAAATCTAAATGTTGTAGTACCACGTTTATGAGATTCATGCTTTACAACATAGAAATTTATGGAGTTGGTTGATTGATTATATAATGTCCATCTACGAATAAATCATTGTAGAAGGCTAAATAAATGTTGCATTGTTTTATTTTTTTCTTGTACATTGCAATTTACCAACACAAAGTCATTTTGTTTACTTTTGCCTATTTGGTTGGTTTACGTGCTTGTTACTTTCCTCTCTTTGTGAAAGTTGTATAGTTTCAATCGTGATAAGCATGTGATAAAGAAAATTATTTTTCAAACATAATTTAATATTTTGGGAAGAATTATGACCTTAATTTCGAGGTGGTTATACAAAGAATTAAGATGGTTCATACTAGCTTCATTTGGATATGTTTGGTTCGATATAGCTTAATTTGTAATATTTTAACCTTTTCATGGTTGAAATTTAAAAACCCATGTTTATCTTAATTATAATTTTGCTTTGTGCCATGTTTTCTAGTCAAATAGATTTTTCACGCCAATCTTCCATCTTTTCTACTTATAATAACTTTTGAGGAATCTGATGGTGATATTGATATATGTCTATATTGACATGATAGATCAAGAATGAATGCGGTGATTTTAAGAAGAGGTTGGTTTTCAAATGGGTTAAAGCTCGAGGAAGTCCAAACACCTCAGATTAAAGATGATGAAGTTTTGATTACAATTAGTGGGATTGGCATAACGAAGAATGATATATTTAAAGGAATCGACGTGTGCCCGGGCATCGAATGCTCTGGAATCATTACTATTGTTGGGAGAAATGTAAAAGACTGGAAAGTTGGAGAAAGGGTAAATATTATATTGTTTTCAAACTAAAATTATAGAATATATTTTATAGAGTAGGAATACACGTGTTTTGTTATTGTATGACTTATTTTAGTATGATACAGGTATGTGCCCTACTAGATGGAGGAGCCTATGCTGAACAAGTGGTTGTATCTACGATGTTTCTCCTTCGAGTTCCGGAATCGATTACCTTAGAACATGCTGCGTGTCTGCCTTATATTGCATGCAATATTTGGTTGGCTTTATTCACAAAAGAAGATACAATGCCACCGCTCAAGGAAGAAACAATATTGGTGATCAATCTTGTTATCACTTAAAACCATATATATGTACATAAAAGAATAATTCATATTTTATGTTGTTTTTACTTATTTTTTGAATAATGACAGATTCGTGAAGGTGCAAGCGGTATTGGTTCATTGGCGATACAATTTGCCAAATACAAGGGTATGAAAGTAATTGCAGCTGCAGGTATAATGATATAATCCATTCTTTTGTTATGTTTGTTTAGTAACAAGTTAAGACATATATGTTGTCATTTACTCATTTTCTAAGAAAAAAGTTTTTGCAATTTTTTAGGAACTGATCAAGAATTAGCAAATTGTCAGAGATATGGTGCTGATGTGTGCATTAACCACACAAATAAAGACTTCGTTGAGTTGGTTAGGAAAGAAACGAAAGGGCTAGGTATGAATCTTACATTTTATAAATAGTCCTTGCTTGACTTCCAGATAGATATCATATGAAATAGTTGGTTCGTGAAAAGTATTGAAAAGGGCTTTTGTCATTCTAGATGACCAACCATTTTGTCCAAATTTGAATGACGATGACTAATGAGTTACTTCTTGTGAAAATGCATATTAATCACATCTTAGTCTAGATAGTAATGCTCATACCATTGTTAAGCGTTGTTAGGTTTGGACCCTAGAACCTTGCAATAAATTTGTTTTCCATAACTTGAAAGGAATTCTTAAGATTTAAAAGTTTGGGCTATTGTTTGTGTTAAACATATTATTTAGATAAGGACTGACGTTGCTTCTATTCCTATAAAATTTGACCTTTATACATGGTCTGAGAGAGCATTAGCCTCCTTTCATACAAATTTGTTTTGGAGTATAGAGTTGACATTTTCCTATACTGACATATAAACTATTTCAAGTATCTTTATCTATAAAATGTTTTCTTTACCACTATCCTTGAACAATCGGTGGCTAAACGTTAAGATAATTCATCCTTATTAACTTCCATTTCCTATCCTATTCTAACATGTAGTAACTTTTAAAAGCTTACATATTTTATGTTTATAATTCCAAGCTATTCTTCTTCGGTGCCCACATGGTTCTAAATTATTTCAGTATTCTTTATCTACGAAATCTTTTCTTTACCATAATCCTTGAACCATCGGTGGCTAAACACAGAGATAATTCATGCTTATTAACTTCCATTTCTAACATGCGTCATACGGTAACTTTTAGAAGCTCACATCTATTATTAAGAGTCATTCTTCTTCGGTGCCCCCATGGTTCTAATTCTACAATGAATGTTGAAGTTTTATGAAATGTTGCAAAGTCGTGCTCAATATATTATGGACTTTATCTAGATACTATCCATGTAGTTCATGTGCCCTTTAACAAGTTTTTGTCCCTTTTTCTTTGAAAACTCTATCACAAAATTGTGGAGTTATCTAGTGCTTAGCTAGGTGTGACTCATGCTAACATGCCAAATTTGGTAGGTGCTTAATTTTTCTTCACTATCCCTTCAAACTTTTACCGCCACTTGTATGTAAGTTGAGTCCAAATGATAGGTTTCTATTTGAGGATTCTACATATAAAATATATCAATTTAAGAGCAATAAAATTTGGCTGGTGTTGAATTTTTCTTCACATTCCCTTCAAAATTTTCTCACCATATATCCACATACTCAAAATGATATATAGGTTGCCTCTAGAAGTCTGATGGATACAATGGACACCAGTGATGCCTTTAGATCATTATGTGTTACATACTTTTCCCTTTCGTATATTGATGTTTGTTATTATATGTGGAAGTGTGTGAATGTGTTCATGTAATTTTATTGCATTCTTTAATATAGATAATCTAATGATTGATAGAACTGACAATTGTGTTAGTGTGATTGTAGTTTTCACCCAGAAAAAAGTTTAGGAGTATGGGTGGCAATTTAGGTCAGTTCAAAACCTGTGAATCCTTCCTAAAACTTGGGTTATGTTTGTAAGGTTTGTATACAAACCGGGTGGTGTCGAGTTAAATTTTGAGTAGGTCAAAATTTTTTTTATGTGGGTTGATATAAAATTCCAATGTTAATGAGGTTATTGATTCCATGATATTTTAAAAACTTGTAACATTATCGATTTTTATTTCTATTTGTAGACTAAAGTTACGTAAACATGGTTTTTTTTTAATTTGTCACTTGACCAACTTTTGCAGGTGTTAATTTTGTACTAGATTATGGAAATCAAAATCTTTATCAGAACTTAATGTGCTGTGATAGACTGGGTAAAGTGCCAATTATCAACTTGCATGGGTTTGAGAAGATTAGGTTATCGTTTGAAACAATTGGACTTTTGCATCTTCAATACTATGGTACTTATATCCTATATTAATTACTTGCTTTTTTTATACTTCCACTAAATATTTATTGTAACTAACACATTGTTTTTCTTTTGCAAACAAGTGGTCGATATACTATCCAAAAGTCGGGATGAGAAGGCTAAAGTCATTGATGAAGTACGGAAGAGTTTATGGTCTGTTGTTCAGAACCTCGACTTCGTGATTGAGGCTCCATATTCATTAAGAGATGCACAAAATGCTAACAAGGCTCTACAGAGAAGTAATTTGGCGAACTTCATTTTGTTTAACATTCAAAATGAAACAATTGATGAGTGTAGTCGTCGTAGAAAAAGGGTATAATAAAAGGTTGAATTAAAGAGAGCACATGACAAGTTGTATGAATATGTCATTAGTTATTGTATAACTTTTGATTAAGGTGATCTCCTCGTTTAGGAAAGTGAAACAATGATTTGTATGCATTTTAGAGTACTTTTAATAGTTGATTGTTGGTAATCTTGTATATTTCCCTCTATTTTGCTGCTGCTGTTTGAATGTAGTTGTGCTTTTAAAATAAAATTATTGGTTGATGCGATTGTGGCTGGTGATGGGTTGTGATTAATGAGTATGCATTAATAAATAGCTTGATTGAGGATACATTATATATGATAACTGATAAGAGTCAATTCTAGAAATGGGAAATTGCTTTGTTTTCAACAATGTGAGCTCTTTTTGACAAACTTTTGGTTGTTGGTACTATCTTCGGCTTCCCCACTACAAACTAGGGATGTGCAATTTTTGGTAAACTGGTCGAATCGAATAGGTACCGAAATTTCGGTACGTACCGAATACCGAACCGAAATTTCGGTTCGGTAATCGGTACAGAGTCAATTACCGACCAAGCATTGCTTTCGGTTTTGGTAATACCGGTCGGTTTACCGTACCGAACCGGTATACCGAATTTTTTTTCTTTTTTTTAATGAGCAAAAGACAAAAACACCCCTATGCTTTGTTTAACTCCCAAAAACTCTCCTGTATTATTTTAACTCCCAAAAAATCCCATGTGATCTCAAATAAGTGCCAAATACACCCCCAAGAAAGAGAGTGTGTTTCAAACGCCAAAATTGCAAGTATTTGTTTACATTTTGCTTTTGATATGACAATTTTACCCCTGACATCGAAAGACAAAAACACCCCCTATATTTTGTCTAACTCCCAAAAAAACCCCCATATGTCATTTTAAATCCCCAGAACCCCCTTGTGTTTGAATTTAGATACCACACTCGACCCAAGTAATATATACTTAATTTTTCCAAAAGAATAAATAAATTTTGAAAAAAACAAACACATAGGGGTAATCTTGTCAATCCACCAAAAGTCAAAAATAAAATTATAAGCATATACTACTGTTCTCTTTTACGGAAAAGAACTCAAAGAAGCCCTAGTCTCCAAAATCAATCCTAGTCACCACCCCCACCCACGCCGCACCACCCACGCCGCGCCGTCGCACAGCTGTCCGCCGCAACAAAAGACACAATTATTTCAAGGTAGTACAATTATAAAATTCAATAAAAAATGTGCCGTTCTTGATTTTCTTGTTGAAGCACTGATTTTTATTTTATTTTTCAGTTTTTTCTTGAGCTTTCTATTTCATCTGATGCTGCTTAATTAAGTTTTCTATTCCATTTTCAAGATACTTTAGCTTTTTTTTTTTTTTTGATAATTAAAGATACTTTAGCTTAATTTGTAAATGAAAATCATATATTTTTCTCCGAATTTTCTGTTGATGAGTTGATAAATTATAATTTCCTTTTTCTTTTTTGAAAAAAGGATATTTCATGAATATTTATTAATTTGGTTTTGAATTAAATATTTTTCAAGTTGAGGCCCAACAAAGAGGTAAATAAACCAAAATTTTCAGAAATTTTGAATGCCATTATTATTTCGGTTTTTTTTGTACCGAATCATGTCGAACCGTACCGAATCGGTAAATTACCGAACCGAACCGAAATTTTTGGCTTGGCAAACGATACGTGTTTTCAGATTACCGAATATTTTGGTATACCAACACCCGGTTCGGTATTACCGATTGCACAATCCTAGTACAAACTACAGACAATTGTAGAAACTGAACAAGTGCAAGTATATTATGGCTAGCGATATTGCCAGAGCAAAAAATGTTGCTGCCAGAGCAACTTATTTTAACTTCCTAATTTACCCCTCTTAGTCAATGGTCATAATTATTACATGTGTACAGTCGGTTGTGGCCTTTTTTTTTTTGTTTTTTTCTTGTCATTTATATATTTTAATGTATATGACAAATAAATAATTATCAAGAAAATATGAATCCTATTTGTAAATATTAAACCCTAACCTTGAAATTTTAAAGCCTAAACCTGTTAAACAAGTAGTAGGTAATACAATTAATTTCTAAAGCCTAAAATATGGACTGTACAAAAGACTGTAAAGTTTGGGCTGTCATATAATCATTTTCCTAATTATTACAACTAAATCTCTCTCATAAATAAATGATTTCTCTTCCTCAATTAAAATCAGTAACGGCGGACAAAAAATCAGCGATCTAAATGATTTCTCTTCCTCAATTAAAATCAGTAACGGCGGACAAAAAATCAGCGATCTAAAGATGTGACAATCACAATTTGTTTTTTCCTTTTTCAAGGTGTGATGCATGTTATATTTGATATTATATATAATTAAACTTCACTCTTCACTCTCTACTTCATAATTTATCTTATTTCGTATACATCTTTCATAGTTTTTAAAAGTTATAAATAACATGATTGAGAAAATCTCTAAAATTTTAGATACTAATGTTATTTATATGTTTAAAATATTTATGTATAAGAATTATCTATTGAATTTCATATACTAATTTTGGAATTCATAAGTTGGAACTATAATTTTACTTATTTAGTTTTTAGCCGATCAGGAGAAAATAAAAACAATTGAGATCGATGCTTATGATTGAGAAAATCAGCGAATTCTTAAAAACATTGAAAATTTGTGTGGTTCTTGATATTTATTTAAATAAAAAATATCACTTTCATATAGTAAACATGAGATTTTTTTTATGCATGCAAACAAGAGAAAATATTATTCCCTCAATTTAATTGATTGATGTATATCTAATTTGTCTCTCAGAAAAGAAAAAATAAAAAGATTTCTATCTAAATTAATGGAAAGTGAAATGGAATTTGATGCATTTCCAAATATTGTGCCCACTTTTATAGATAGTAATTGGCAAATAATATCATTTATTTATGAAAGAGAAATTTAGTTACAACAATTAAGAACTAACCAATTTAAGAAATAATTTGTACAAGTCATAATCAAAAGACATAAATTTGCTGGTAAAGTTTTATTTTTGGCTCTTTAAAGTGGCTATATTTCAAAGTGGAATTTTATTGTGATATCTTGGCAATATACATCATTTATTGTATCATAGTCATCAATTCCAACCCTTATCGCTGAATTTTTTTAATTATCGCTAAAAATCCTCAATTTATGTCCTATTTTACCAAAAACATCAATTTATGTCCTATCAAAACGGAAAATTTAATTTTCGCCAAAAATATCATGTGTCGAGTGACACTTAGAAATTTGAAATTACATATTCTGACTCCAAAATTCACAAGTACAAGTCACGTTTATAAAGAAATAAATAGGTTAAAGTCACAATTATATTTACCTCAAATGTTCTCTATACATCACAAAATGTCATCATCTTCTACTAGATATATTATACTACACACCCAATTTATTCCACCATGATGGATTCCTCAATTTTTACTGTTCCTTTGTTATTGTTTAGGACCCATATGGGACTTCAGTACCACATGAGATTCCACAAAACATAATTAACAAGTGATCACATGAAAAACTAAATTAAATTTATAAACCTACAATTAAAAATTTATCTATAGTGCAAATACTCAAAGTTGTGAATCAAGGGCGAATGTCACTTCTACATTTGAAAATGTTCACACTATTCTTCCATTAAACACAACACAAAGTTTTATATACACACTATTCTATCTACTATAATCCCAAATGACCTCTAATAACATCAAACGACGTGCCAAATTGTGATTGTGAATCACGAAGAAACGATAGCTTAATTGTTTTCGCGATGCGCGACATACATCAATACACTCCTCGAGATCAGCATCGCACGTTAAAAGTACCCACTCTTCATCATCGTCCAAGTACTTGAGATAAAAGCCACTCGCATCATCTATGCTAAATCTCCTCGTGATTTCTTTCAATAAATCCTCATACTTCCATGTACGTTGCATACACAACCTAATTTTGTCTTCCCCAAAACTAACTTTGATTCTTGGACCACTTGGAACGAGCTCCATATCATTATTTGTGGCCCGTTCAACTACACCTTTGACATATTCCTCCTTAACCATCGGAGGATCTTCACGATTTTCAACGCTCGCATGAGAATTTGGCTGGGTCCCACTAGAGAAACATTGACTTATGCTGGAACTTTGACTACCAGAAGAGGAAGCGGGGTTCAATAGGCCAGTTTCATCTAATGGCTTTACATGATCATTGGATTTGGGATTCGGAATTTGGGGAGTAGACATTTCAGGGAAGGTAGAGTAGAAAGATTCGATCTTTGAAATACCAGAAGTACCCTGGACAGAATCGATCACGCGTTGGATCTTTCTATTTTTTTTTTTTTTGGTTTCCCAAGGGTTTAATCCCTTTCGAGGCGGGTTGAGCACATTAAGTGGGTACCTCTCCCAACAGGGATTCGAACCTGAGTCCGCTACTTTGGATCTTTCTATGGAGTGATTGACTTTCTTGATTTTTCTGGAAGGCCAACTCTCTATTCCTTCCCGCCTACATATCCTTTTCAAAGTCGTGGGACAAACTCAAATTCGATAAAGAACGAGAAAATTTAGTCGAAAAAAATAAATAGTTAAATGGGATGTAAACAATATTAAGAGAAGAAATACTACTACTAACCACCAAGATTTTTAGCAGCATCTTTTAGGCTCCCGGCAAAGTGTTGCCGGAGAACTTGCAATGTAATATTTTCTTCTGCCTTGGTTCGTCTTTTCTGTCCTGTTTTTTTCGTGTAGAGTGAGGTATCATAGTCAGATGTAGAAGGATTTGTGGCAAATGTGATGCCTTCTCTTGAATAAGAATCGAAGAAAACTTCTGAAGATTCTTCTTGTAACTCTTTGTCAGTGACAACTCGTAAAGTCCACCAATTATTTTGTATGATAGTAGGCAATGAGTCGAGAATACCCTTTTGTTCTTCGGGATTCGTAAAATTTACAGGCAAAAAGAACTCCAAAACAAAGTCAACCGAGCCAGTGCAAATACTATGTAAACATATAGCAACGGCGGCTTTTAGTCCAAACATTCTCGCGTGGTGAGAAAGAGGGTACTCGGTTTTACTACAAGAAGTTACATCGTGTAAGAAACAAGGTTGATTAGTTCCGAATGCCCTCCCTACTATGCCTTGATCTTTTAACAAGTGGTGCTCAGAGCAAGCTTCGTGAAAACCGAGAATATTCCCAGGATCATTTACATACCAAGCGGAATCCACAGTCGAAAAACAATTTTCGAAACTACTTTCCTGAGAGTGTCGACATCCTTGTTTACCTTGTACGATGCATGACACCCAAGTTTGAGCCATGGCAATCCATGTGTTTGACATGCAGTTCTCAAAACCAACGGAATTTCGGGTAAAGCAGCTTGGTAAAAGAAATCACATGTCTACAAAAGAATAATGAATATTATTACAAATGAACTACTACCATATTTTATATGGTGATATCGCAAAGAGGTTATCTAATTAGTAATTACCTTACAGACTTTGAGAGCTTGATACTGGGTAACTTCCGAGATCAACAGCCTATGAAGAAGCAAGTAATTTCATATTTAACATTTCAAATAGTTCTAAACAGTGAAACATAGAAAAAGCAAGACCGAAAGCCACAGATAAATTTTCAATTTTTACGAGTTATCTCTGGTTTTGAGACCAGAGATAACTCGTAAAAATTGAAAATTTATCCGTTGATATGACTATTTGTACTTCCATTCTACGTCAAAGACTTTCCACTACCACCTCCAAATTCTTATAGAATTCTCGTTTCTAACACAAGATTAAGTATATAGAATAAATTTCAATGCAGTTGAAATGTCAAAACAAAACGGTTAGGTAGTAAAGTGTGAAATAGCATAAACATGAGGGGCAAAATGCATATTCCCAACTTTTTACATTGAATAAACTCCATTCCTCTAAGTTAACAAACACTTTGCAGAATTAAAAAATATTGGAAAAAAATAGTTAAAAAAAAGTCACACCTCAAGAGCTTTGCAAACACTTTCAAGTTCCGGACGATACTTAATCTTCTGGGTAGTCAACACAACTTCAACAACACCCAAACAATGCCGAGTCCCTCGTTCAAGAACAGGAACAGCAAGTGTACCTCTAACGTCATATTGCTGAGCATAATTCACTCTCGGATACTCTTCCCTCGTAAAGAATCGAACATCAGGGTCCACTCAGGAGCCTTACTCCTAAACACCCTTCCAGGCAATCCCAGAACCTCTTTAGAATCTTCCTCCGCGGGAAACTGATAATTCGCAGAAATTTCTCGATAACGAGCAAGCTTTTGGCAGTTAAGGTCAACTGAAATGGGTTGACCATTTGTAGTCTACACACACTTTCCTCCCCCTATTTTAACAGGTACCCATATTTGAATGAGTACATTTTCATCTCTTGAACAATCTTTCATGTAACCAAGTGCCCAAATTAATCGGTCCATTACCGATGTGGGAGCTCTAGGTGTTCAATTGAGCAAATAACTTTTGGAAGGATTTTTTTTCTTGAGATTGAGATATTTGACTCTCTTCTTGATTTGCTTCAGGAGCAGGCAAAGAGAAGGAAGGTTCAAAAGTTGAAATGGAATTTGAGAATTCAGAGCAATTAGACTCTAATAACCAACATTCTTCTAACATCAGCTCATCAATGTAATCGAAATCCGTAAACGAATCAAATTGGGTGCTTCAATTTGTACTAGGAGGATGAATTCCTTGCTTCATAACCAATATTTCTACAGAATGTCAAAAAAAGAAATCTTTCTATCAGATCCCATTTAGTCTCTAACAGATAATCTAATATGCAAAAGTTCTCAGCTTTTAAGTAATCAAGACATTTTCAATCTCTAATCTTGAAGAAATTGAAGCAATAAGCCAATTTACACTAAGAAAAAGAGAATCTATAAAGGAAACCAAGTTGAAAAATGGTTCTAAAAAATAGTCAAAAGAACAATCTTTTTATGTATTCCATCAATTGGGCTTGCACCTTTGACTTAATCACAACAAAATATCAAAAGATATTATGCCAACAAGAACAAAGAAAAAGAGAAGATATGAAAGAACCAAGATCAACTCACTGTGTAAAAAAGATTCTTGAATATTCCAAGAGTTGTAATTTTCCTCTTTTTAAGATCTTTTGTTTTTTCTTACAACCCAAATCAGCTGAAGTGTAGTGGTTCTTGTACAAAAGAATTTGTAGTGAAATGAAACCTCATCCACAAAGTGATACGATCTTGTGGCATCATTGTTCGTTTCTTACTTTAATGGACGTAAGAAGGACCATAATCTTACTTTAGGGGATGTAAGATGGACCACAATTTCACTTAAGGTGGAGAAAACCATAAACTCTTATTTATTCCATAACTCTGAAAAGATTACAATGAGTGCTTATATAGAACTCAAACCCTAAACAACTAGATAAATATGGAAATAGACTCCTACGGAAATAGAATAACTAAAAGAAAATAATCCTAATAACTATGGTAACATAATAAAATCAGAATCGTAACATTCTCCACCCCTTGAAATCGAACTTTGTCCTCAAGGTTCATGCCCAAGAACAGTAGTCAATTTTCTTGTCTTTGATATTATCACCAACAAGGATATTGAGTGTTGCACTGTAGATTTATAAGGTCTACTCTTCGCCTTCGCCCTTGATGCAATCTCTGAAGAGGACGTCACACCACTGATTTTTATGAATGTCTTGATCTTTGATATAATCTCAGAAGAAGACACCAAACCAGTTTTTCTTGTGTCCTTAGAGAGGCCTCCACTTCATCGTTGATGTTATCGCTGATTAAAATGCAAATCCATTAATGCTGACTTTTTTTTTTTTTTTTTTTTTGAGAAAGTAAATCTACGGCTAGGTTGCACGGATACTCCGAAAAATGGCCCCGTGCAGTATCCAGTACTCCGGGGATACGGATACGCGTCCGATACGCGTGGGATACGCGTACAGTACGCCATCTGGAGTATCCTAATTAAATTAAATAAAAAATAATTCGGATACGGGTACAGTACGTTTTTTTGGAGTATCCTGCAGGTTTTGGACACGTTTTGGATACGCACTGGGTGTTTTTGTTAGTTTTTCAAAGTTATGGGTTAAAAATTAATAAATTAAAAGTTAAAAAAAAAGTGTATTTTGAATGATCTTGGATACGGGTATCAATACTCGTGATGTTTAGTTGAAAATTTCAAATCAATTCGGGTTTTGTCTAACTTTCCCAACTTTTGATATATAACTTTTGTGTATTTTGAATGGACTAGGATAATTTTAGTGTATAACTTTTTATCCGAAATTAAACTCGTAGACAATATATACTTTGAATATGATCTATTGCTTTTGTGGTATAATAGAAGGATCTAATTAGTTATGTTGTTATGTATAATATAAAATTATTTTATTTTATATGCGTATCTTTGCCGTATCGAATCCTATAAATTTTAAAAATCCGTATCGCCGTATACGTATCGTATTATATCGTATCGCCGTATCCGTATCCGTGCAATCTAGATCTACGGATAGGGTAAACAAGGTACTGATGCAATCTCCACCTGTTTACGAGCAAAGCGTTGATGTGATCTCAACCCGCTCTGATACCATTTGATACGATCTTCTGGCACCATTGTTCGTTTCTTACTTTAATGGACGTAAGAAGGACCATAATCTTACTTTAGGGGACGTAAGATGGATCACAATATCACTTAAGGTGGAAAAAACCATAAACTCTTATTTATTCCATAACTCTGAAAAGATTACATTGAGTGCTTATATAGAACTCAAACCCTAAACAACTAGATAAATATGGAAATAGACTCCTACGAAAATAGAATAACTAAAAGAAAATAATCCTAGTAGCTATGGTAACATAATAAAATCAGAATCGTAACACAAAGTAACAACTATTGTACTTATTATGTAATGATACAAATCATTTACAGGTCAAAATCAACTAGAAAAGCCTGAATGAATAAATGTTGTGGGTTGTTGATATAGGATAGGGGAGAAGGGAAGATTCTCGTTTGTTTCCGGCTTATTCTCACTATGCAACCCCAAAGTTAGTTTAATTTATCATTGGACCTGTTGGAATTTTAGAAGTTTTTAAACTCAAAATAATTAAAATAAATTTTGTAACGTCAATTGCATTAACATCCCCTTAATGTGCCATTATGTGGCCCTTAATATTTTGACCATTAAGGTCTCCCATGAACACTATAAATAGGAGTGTCCTAGGGTCTTAGAAACACACACTCACTAGTTAGGTTGCATTCACAAAATATTTTCTATATTGTTATTGGGCACTAGAGATAAGGTCTGGTTCTTTGTCTTCCTGTGAACGTGCTCACAGATGAGGATGCCGGCGAGGCCATTTGGGCTTTATCTTGGGATTGTGATCAGCCGCCAAGGCAATCACTTTCTTAGGACAGCGTCTAGTGGCGTGACTCCTCTATAGGCCAGTCGTTTTATATTTTTAATTACTATATGTCAAATATCATATTATAAAATTATATCAGTTGTTTATATTCAAAACTATGATTTATTTAAATTTAATGTATAACCAAAATTTCACAACAATCTAAGAAAGTGATTAACTGAATAAGAACCATACCTGGTTGCCCAATTATCCAAGTGCTTTGTTTACTAATTCATTATGTAAAGATTGAAACAACAATATTAGACTGAATTACTTCAGAATTTGGAAGAATACAATATTTAACCTTTTAAATAATGACATTGATTATCTAGCAATCAAAGTTTTTTCTTTTCCTTTAAATGAATAATGTAACAACCACATTGGTTCATCAAAAATCCACATTGAAAAGCCATTAAATGCCATGATGTAACGTACAAAATTCATATTTTCAAATTCAATCATAGTTTATAGGCATAAAATTCTTTTTAGTATAATTGCTCAGTACATTTCACTAAATGCCAATGAAAATAAATTTAAAACATAATTGGGTTAAACATACATAAACACACAATTAGAATCATCATGAATATCCTCAAGAGCTCAAGCAACATTTAAATCTGACTCGTTTCAGAATTACATTACATTAATTTATTTATTTATTTATTTTTAAATATTTTCCTCTCTAACATTGAAACTATTATTTTTGCATTACATTACCTTCATATTTTATCTTTTCTATTAAATCGAAGAATTAAACAATATTATAGAACATAATCTGACTGTATGCATTTTTTTCTTAAGCTTTACATTATCCTATTCTCATTATGAAGCACACCCACTATATATAAATATATAGGTAATAGGAATTAATATTAGATGATTCTCAAGGTTCTCTAATGGGCCGAAGATTACCTGAATAATTATAATAACAATGGAAAACTCACACTTTAGTTATATGTGACATATACAAGCTTTGATATTTCATCTTCTAATATCCAATGTATGAGGTTCCAAAATTATATACTCACAAAATACAAAATTTTATGCAACATATATTAATCAATCAGTTAAACAAAATTTTATACATTCATTTGACGTGTTATTTTCAAATGATGATCGCTTTAACACTCATATATCACGTTTAACACAAAAATAATCAGATTAACATAGGCCAATTAGCAAGTAAACTGATTATGTCCAAACCATGAAAACACATCAGGATTCACCTCTGAATTAAATAAAATAAAATAATCTGGATTTCAAATCATACCTGGCTTTGAGTCTCCAATTAATTTCATACCTCTAAAATTCTCTCACAGATATATACATGCTCCTTTTTATATATACCAAAAACTTTTACAGTAACTTGATCACTTTTCAAATCACCTCCAACTCTCCGAATTTCAACAAGCAGCAAGTTAATTTCGTCAGTTGATTAGTCCATCTCCAGCAGGTTGTATTCATATGCAAAATAACACAATAAATTACATTTTGGAGATATTTGTTTGCTTAGATTCACTACAAGAAAAACAGCATTTTCCGACGGAATTTCCGACGGATTTTCCCGGAAATTCCGTCGAAAAACGTGATTTCCGACGGATTTTACCCGTCGGAAAATCCGTTGGAAAAACTGGCGTAGGAAAATTTTCCGACGGCTTTTCCGACGGGGTGTTTCCGACGGGATACTACCGTCGGGGAATCCGTTGGAAAATTTTCCGACGGGACGTTTTCCGACGGATGTCCCCGTTGCAAAAAGAATTGGTAATTTAATTGTTTTCATATTTTTTAAGTTTTTCCGACGGGTACTCCCGTTGGAAAATAATTACTTAATTTATTTTTTTTTTAGTTTTTCCGACGGGTTACACCCGTCGGAAATTAATCATTTTCTTTTTTTTTAAATATTTTTCCGACGGGATAATCCCGTCGGAAACTGAATGTTTTTTAATTTCTTTCTACCATTTCCAACGGGTAATCCCGTCGGAAAATAATTAATTTCTTTATTTTTATTAACTTCCGACGGGCCGTACCCGTTGGAAATTTGAACTAAATATTTAATTTATATTTAATTTTTTATATTCCCTGATTTATAATTAAATCAACAAATCATGCAAAATAAATCAATAAACACGTCAAAAATCATAAAATATCTTACAAAATCAATAAACAAGTCAGAAATCATAAACTATCTTAGAAAATAAAATTAGTCTCAATCATCAACAAAAGTTAATAATAAAATAAGTATTCAAATATCTCGAAAAATAAAACTAAGTTTTAGTCATCTTGGGGTGGGTTGTGGGGCGGGTTCTGTGATAACATATTAGGAGGCATGGAGTTAATCATCATACGCATTTGTTGTCGGCTTTCCTCCATCATCTGTCTTCGACTTTCCTCCAACATTGCTCTGTGTTCTTCTCTCTCTCGTTGACGTTCCTCCCTATCTCGTTGACGTTCCTCCTCCAATATTGCCCTGTGCGCGTCCCTCTCTCGTTGGCGTTCCTCCTCCAATATTGCCCTGTGTTCTTCCCTCTCTCGAAGACGTTCCTCCTCCGATTGTTGCAATCTTTCTTCCAAAGTTAGAATTCTTGATACGAGCTCCGGGTCAGATGAACTAGAATATTGTGATGCTCTCGATGAACTAGGTTTAACCCAAGCAGCCTTTCCAGCCAGCCCATAAACCGTACCCTTCTTTCCTATACCTACAGTGTCTACCCATGCCTGAATAACAAACAAAAACATTAATTAGATTACAAATATTTATAAGTACATAATAGTTTTATTAAATATGATAATTATATGTTACCTGCAGTTGAATATCTTCCGGGATTGGTTGTGATTCACCAGTTTCAGATACTTGCGGAGTAGGAAGTTTTTCTAAAAATGCAGTCTAAAAGACACGAATTTTAGAACATAGTTTTCAAACATAATACTTATTTATCAACTAAGTCATATAATTGTAAAACTTACATATGTATTCCATTTCCTATATATTCGGGTTGTGATCTTGCAAAGTCAAGGAATTGGTTAACCCCATATAACCACTCTGGGTTGAAGTCATTTCCAACCTTTCGATTGTACATCCAACTACGTTGAATCTGAATATTCATCTAGCTTCTACATTTTTTGTACAATTTAATTAAATTAGTTAATACATTATATTTTTATATATAGCCTTATTTTAACACATTAATGTAACATTTATAACTTTTAACGCATTTCAAATAGTATGCAATATCACTTATCAATCTGTAATATGTTACTTTCTTTCTTTGTAATTTGGTTGTAATTAGAAGGAACAAAAAGCGCAAACATGATATACATTCTACATCTAAATAAATGTACTTATTTATCTTAATGTTACCAGTAGTATAAATTTATAATTTGTTATAAACTGAAATTTATAAGTGCACTTTTGGCCCAATGTTTTGAAAAATCATGTGCTTCTGGCCCTCACATTACAAAATCTTATTTTTGGTCACAATTATTTAGAATATTTTGCATCTTTGGTCCCACAAATTCATTTTAACACTTTTGGTTTTAGAGGTTTGCCTCAATTTTACACTTTTGATCCTAAATGATCAAAATAAAAAATTGGGATCGAAAGTGTATTTATAAAGTTTAGAACTAAAATTATATCTTGCCATTTAACATGTATTCTATTTCCACATTTTTTCTTTAACATGTAATTTCTATTTCCACATTTTTTATGATGTAGAGAACAAATTGCCTACTACTTGTGGGATATGGCTGCAACATCGGACTAAATAAAAAAGAATCCAATTGTGTTTATGAACAACAAATTCAAGCACAACGGACTTTTGAAGTCATTTTTCTGCTAAAAAACATGATAATTGAGGTCACTTTAAATTTCAGATTAGGGTAGCTAAAAGTTAATTTAATTTAACTACATAAAAATCAGAATCCAAGAACTGAAAATAATAAATCAGAGCACATCAATTCTCCAGCAACCATTTCTGATTCATAACTCAAAACCTTAGTTTGTTTAGTGCAATTTGCTTATTGATAACAGACTCTAAATAAATTCTAACAAGAATAAGACAAGAATAAAGAATTCAGCATCTAGAATGGGTACCTTTAGAGGAACGTTGTGCTGCGTACGGGCTGGGAACGGGTCGGGTGTGCGGCGTACGGGTTGGGAACGGGTCGTACGGGTTGTGGGCTACGGCGTACGGGCTGGGGCCGCGGCGTACGGGCTGTGGCTGCAGCGTACGAGCTGTGGGTTATGGCTGTGGTGCGGTTCGACGCGGTGGTGATTGAAGTTGTGAGTGGGTGGGAGAGAAGGTTCTTGTGGTTGTGGGTTGAGAGGGAGAGGGAGAGAGGGGAAGTGGGAAGGTGGAGGAGAATTTAAGTGGAAAGAGCGGCGGCGGCGGTAGAAGGTGAAAGTGAATGTGGGAGGGAAATGAAGTAGAGGCTGCATTAGGGTTCTTTTGGACAGAAATTTCCGACGGATACTAACCCGTCGGAAATTCATTTTTTTTATTTTTTATTTTTCAAATTAATTTATAAATTATTATTAATCATTTTTATAATTAAAACTCTTAAAATTTCTTATTCAAATTAATTTATAAATTAGTATTCATTATCTTTATAATTAAAATTGTTATACTAAAAATACAAAAAATGTTTTCAATAGGTGAAAAACGGATAAAGTTAATGAAGAACGACTGACCATAGGGTTATGTACCTTAAAATTATTAGAAATCAAATCGATCAATTCTCAATTTATAATGTTAATTGACCAGAGTCAAAATTATTGTCCATAAGATTATGTACATCGAAGTTATTCGAAATCAGATCGATCGATTCTCGATTTTGAGGTCTAATTGACCAAAGTCAACACTGTTGACCTCGGGGTTATGTACATTGAGGTTATTCGAAATCAGATGGATCGATTCTCGATTTGTAACTTAATTGACCAAAATCAAAATTATTGACCATATGGTTATGTACATTGAGGTTATTTCAGATGGATCGATTCTCGATTTGTAACGTTAATCGATCAAAGTCAAATTTATTGACCATAAGGTTATGTACATTGAGGTTATTCGAAATCAGATGGATCGATTCTCGATTTGTAACTTAATTGACCAAATTCAAAATTATTGACCATAGGGTTATGTACATTGAGGTTATTCGAAATCATATGGATCGATTCTCGATTTGTAACGTTAATTGACAAAAATCAAAATTATTGACCATAGAGTTATGTAAATTGAGGTTATTCGAAACTAGATGGATCGATTCTCGATTTATAACGTTAATTGACCAAAGTCAAAATTATTTACCATAAGGTTATGTATATTGAGGTTATTCAAAATCAAATGGATCGATTCTCGATTTGTAACGTTAATTGACCAAAGTCAAAATTATTTACCATAAGGTTATGTACATTGAGGTTATTCAAAATCAGATGGATCGATTCTCGATTTGTAACGTTAATTGACCAAAGTCAAAATTATTTACCATAAGGTTATGTACATTGAGGTTATTCAAAATCAGATGGATCGATTCTCGATTTATAACGTTAATTGACAAAAATCAAAATTATTGACCATAAGGTTATGTACATTGAGGTTATTCGAAATCAGATGGATCGATTCTCGATTTGTAACGTTAATTGACCAAAGTCAAAATTATTTACCATAAGGTTATGTACATTGAGGTTATTCAAAATCAGATGGATCGATTCTCGATTTATAACGTTAATTGACAACAATCAAAATTATTGACCATAGGATTATGTATATTGAGGTTATTCGAAATCAGATGGATCGATTCTCGATTTATAACATTAATTGACCAAAGTCAAAATTATTGATGATATGGTTATGTAAATTGAGGTTATTTGTTGTAACGTTAAATTTCTATTTAATTTATTCGATTTGCCGACGGATTAATCACTTCGGAAAAGAATTGATTTATCTATTTAATTAATATTTTTATTTAATTTATCGGTTTTCCGACGGGTTACACCCGTCGGAAAATAATTAATTTATTTTCTATTTATTTTATTCCGTTTCCAACGGGTTAATCCCGTCGGAAATTAATTGATTTATTTTTTATTTAATTTATTTCAATTACCGACGGGTTAATCCCTTAGGTAAATAATTAATTTATTTTCTATTTAATTTATCGATTTTCCAACGGGCTTAAACCCGTCGGAAAATAATTAATTTATTTTCTATTTATTTTATTCGGCTTTCCAACGGGTTAATCCCGTCTTAAAATAATTAATTTATTTTTTATTTAATTTATTTCAATTACCGACGGGTTAATCCCGTCGGAAAATAATTAATTTATTTTTTATTTAATTTATCGATTTTCCAACGGGTTTAAACCCGTCGGAAAATAATTAATTTATTTTCTATTTATTTTATTCAGCTTTCCAACGGGTTAATCCCGTCTTAAAATAATTAATTTATTTTTTATTTAATTTATTTCAATTACCGACGGGTTATACCCGTCGGAAAATAATTAATATATTTTTTATTTATTTTTTATTCCTTTTTCCGACGGATATTGCCCGTTGGAAAAAATAATTTGATTTGTTTATTTATTTTAATAAAATATCCGACGGATTTATTAGCCGTCGGAAACGGCGTCGGAAAATCGGGTATATTTCCGACGGATTGATACCCGTTGGAAAAAATCCGTTGGAAAAAACTGTTTTTCTTGTAGTGATTTAAAGCATATAATTATTAGTGTGATATATACTATTATTCATTAAATATAGTGTATTGTGGTGGTTACTTTGATGAAATTAAAGCTTATTGGGGATAAAGACTTTATTATCTGAATTTAATTAATTATTATGAAATTATGATATGAGCTACTGTGAAAAGTTTAAATTGACAGCTTATCATTTCTTTATGACATATATTATAGTGTTGAAGTTGTGCACTATCATGATAAATCAAATGATGTGATAAATAATTTATTTTGATCAAAATAAAATCAATGAGAGGGAAATTCCTAAATAACTTGTATCATAAGATTCAAAACTCATGCTAGCATTGATGGAGGAAAAGTCTGAAAAAAAGAAATTGATGGCGCATCATGATTATTTATTAACAATTCTCTTTTGTTGAATTATTACTATAACAGGTGCACGTGCACGAGTCAAAAGAATATTGAAGAAATCATATGCAACGCAGATCATATGAGAACAAAAAAATCAACATATGTGAAAATTAAAACTAAGAGGCAATATATAATAATTTCACGAGGTGGAATTTTGTCTCAGGACTAGCTATAAAGGCTAGATCCTTAATCATCGAGGGGGATGGGCGTAAGCCCGTCCGGGAGTAACCTCCGGGAGTAACCCAACCTTTGTGATTGGAGACCCCATGAAGAAGGTTCAATGGGTAGGAACAACATGTACTGCGTGACTCGTTCAACACTAATTTATAGGAGAGCACATCCTTCCCATCCTTATGATGATAGTGTTTCATAGTGTGATATTACGGTTGGGTTTAACCCTTAATGAGATCGAGGCGGGAATTCCACAGGGTATAGGTCGCACGTACCCTTGGAGGTTTCACCTAAGTGAGAGTTGCCATGGGGCCGTGGCTATGAGTTTGGGCTGACCCTAGAAACTCTCATGAGAATCAAGATTCGAGCGCATGGCCAAGGGAAAATAATTCATCAAAAGAGAAAATCGATTTGTCACATAATTCATCAAAAGAGAAAATCGAGTTCGGTGGTAATTTTTCGAACCAATCGAGAGCAATTCCCTAAAAAGTTGTAACCATTATCTTGCAGCAGAAATCCTCCGAATGCCCATTTAAGTTTAGCACATTAACGAAGCTATTAATGTGCTCCCCAGGATCGGTGGTCCCATTGTCTCTGGGCAACCTTGTACGCACCGTCTCCGTATTTCGAGCTTCTCTGATTTCTTGGCAAAAAGGCGAGAATTGCATAATGTTGGTACTTAATTCTCCGTCTCGAATATTCTCATGAATAACAGCCCTGTTCTCCTTTACTTCTGTACGCCGGGCCCTCGTATCCGCAAGTCGGGTTTCCTTTACCAATATTTCCTTATCCAACTCCTTAGCAACTCTCTCCTGTACCATCTTCTCCAATTCCGCTTCAATTATTTTACGATAGACCGACCTCTTAGTTTTATCGACAACTTCAGGCTGACTCTCTCCGACGACATAATCCTCCAGATCGCAAACATTTTTTGACGGCTGTCCTGAACGAATAACAGTTCTTGTTCGAGCATCTCTGGGAGGATTAGCTGGTGGTGCACCTACAGTAGATCGACGGACACTCCTTTCCCTCTGAAAGTTTGAAATAGGAGCTTCACGCCCCGATCGAGCCGCGGGTTGATCAACCGGGGGCTGCAGACCAGGTAATGATTCTCGATCTGCTCTCTCCGTGTTCAGAAATTCCCTGCAAATAATGCTAATGATAGATCGTAAATCAACTACCGTTGTTCGGATAGGTATATCATTAGGCGGGTCGACAGGTGGAACTTCTGACTGATGAGCTGCCCGGGATTGGATACTTGGTTCATTGTTAAC
This sequence comes from Penstemon davidsonii, assembly GCA_034814905.1. Lineage (NCBI taxonomy): Eukaryota > Viridiplantae > Streptophyta > Magnoliopsida > Lamiales > Plantaginaceae > Penstemon > Penstemon davidsonii. Next base: position 9,189,849 of record JAYDYQ010001087.1, on the reverse strand, counting down.
ATAATTTTGAGCCCCCACAATGTGAGAAGGCTCGCCGCGATTGTAAGTGGATCTCCTCGTGGTAGGCTTTTTCGATCTAACACTCAAATAGGCCCCCTCGGTGGGTGCCAATTGATTATGCTACTTTTCTTATGAGAACAAATAAGGAAGCAAAGCAAGCACAATTACTAGTTAGGGAATGTATTGATATATATTAATATCCCGATCAGATTACAAATTACAAGGGTCTATTTGAGCATTATAGGATGCAGTACAATTAGTAAACAAAATACAAAGAGCGAGCTAATCTAAATCCCGAGGAGTCTGAGCTGAAAGTCCGAGCAGGGTGCACCTGGGAATACGTGCCTGATGTCATAAATGCGCTTGGTATTTATAGGTGTAATGGTGGGCTAGGTAGACCCTCTGTATGAGAATATGTCTCGGCCCAAAGGCCAGGCCCGGGACTCAGCCCAACAGTGAATTCGAGGAGAGTGGCAGGTCGGAAATAAGGCCTCATGGTGTAAAACCGACTTAATCGGGAAATGAGTCTTGCAGGTCGGAAAACACACATTTCTGCTCGGAAAACATCAGATCTCGAGCAGGGGTATTTCCTAGAATAGAGCATGCGAAATATCCCCCATCAAATTTTTATAGTGGTTATATAGACACAAAGTCTTTTAGTCCACTATTCTAAATCACACAGATTGGGGGGGGGGGGGGGTGGGGGGGGGGGGGGGTGGGGGGGGGGGGGGGTGGGGGGGGGGGGGGGTGGGGGGGGGGGGGGGTGGGGGGGGGGGGGGGTGGGGGGGGGGGGGGGTGGGGGGGGGGGGGGGTGGGGGGGGGGGGGGGTGGGGGGGGGGGGGGGTGGGGGGGGGGGGGGGTGGGGGGGGGGGGGGGTGGGGGGGGGGGGGGGTGGGGGGGGGGGGGGGTGGGGGGGGGGGGGGGTGGGGGGGGGGGGGGGTGGGGGGGGGGGGGGGTGGGGGGGGGGGGGGGTGGGGGGGGGGGGGGGTGGGGGGGGGGGGGGGTGGGGGGGGGGGGGGGTGGGGGGGGGGGGGGGTGGGGGGGGGGGGGGGTGGGGGGGGGGGGGGGTGGGGGGGGGGGGGGGTGGGGGGGGGGGGGGGTGGGGGGGGGGGGGGGTGGGGGGGGGGGGGGGTGGGGGGGGGGGGGGGTGGGGGGGGGGGGGGGTGGGGGGGGGGGGGGGTGGGATTCAAGAAGACTGACTCTCAACAGACTAGTTGACTGATATATTCTTGAATTCAGGGGGAACGTGTAAGACTAGCGGTACTCCTGTTTTAAAGATGAAATCTTCAATGACAGTTAGTTGAAGTTGTTTTAATCAGAAGATTTGTTCTTAATTCTTGAAGACCTGAAGATTATTTATCTTGCTAGATTGACAAACAACAAAGGAAGATCACTAGATATTGGCTTTCACTAGTGATATATTGTATCAGACAAGTCATCTGCCAGATTAGTATTATTTTACTCATCTGATCATTTATGTCAATTTATAAAAAGTGTTGTGTTAAAAACGTAATATCTGAAAACACGCTTTTATAAATATAGGACTAGTGACGTTTCGCTTTCCCGCCTAGTCTGACATAATTAATAAAAATTTGAAATTCGTAAATTACGCGCACACGATTGAAACTGATCTAACGGTTGACGGATAACACCATAACCGATGTTTACCCAACTCTATTTAACCAGATCTGATCAGCTTACTAAGCTTTTTACGCACACTTCAAATTTCCTAAGCAAACAAAGCATTCTACTCTTCATATTTTCTGCAAATCTACTCTCGTCTTCTCTAAATCTTTTTCAGAAATACTATGGGTTTCAAAGCTGCTAACGCTGAGGGAAGATTCATCAACTATGAAACCTATCATGCCACTGGTACTACACTGATGAAAGAAATCTTGGAGAAGTTTAAGGCTTCTTCGCTGGTAAATTTCATGGAGGCACACGAAACTATGGTGTTCGCTCCAGAAGTGGATGAATTTTATGATTCTGCTAAGGTTTATCTAGAAAAACTGGAGATTAAGTCAAAGGTTGTAGGAAAAGATGTATGCATCACTCCTGCCGTACTAAAGGAGAAGTATGGACTGACCAACGAAGGGTCTACGGACTTGGCTGAGTTGGCTGCTCCTAAGGAGAATGATTTATAGAGAATTGCCACAAAGAAGGGCGAAATTCTCACTGGGTCTGTGAAGAAGACTCAACTGCTGGATGAATTTCAGAGAATGGCTGACCTATTTGCTAAGGTCGAAATTGCATTTTTTCTCTGGATGGAGTTCCAAAGAGGAGACTTCATTCAATGATAGCAGTTTACTACTGGTTGAAGGTAAATTGGGCTGCATACATGTTCTACATCCTTGCTGATCATAAAGAACATGGGCACAAAAATCATAAGATTTTTCTAAGTCATCTGTTGATGAGCTTAGGGTGCGGAATGATTCACGGCAAAGTCATTCACCAGGCAAAAGAGTTGAAAATATATGAAGCCGTCAAGGCTGTGAAAATTAAGGAGCCTGCCGCATCGCCAGAAAAGAGGCAATCAAAGAGAAAGGCCACAGAGCCTAAGGAACCTGCAGTCAAAGTTAAGAAGAGCAAAACTGCAGTTGCTAAGTGATAACGCCGTGAAAACATCGTTATTACCTATCTCTTTAAACCCAAAATGTCTTGTTTTGATCCGAGTTTCTGTTTGTTCCACGTGTTTTCGTGTCTTTTGTGCTTTTGGCCCCTTCGTTTGGCCTTTGTTCGGTTTTTGTGTTTTTGTTCGTGTTTTGATCGTTTTCTCCGTGGTTTGTAGGTATTGACATCTTAGAGTGATTCGGAGTTGCGTATCAATGATACGAGTCATTCTACCCACCCCGCGAGTCAAGCTTGAGCTTCAAAGGAAATAGAACCCGAAGCAAATTTTACAAGAATGAAGATAGCTACTCACTCAAGCATGCACAAATTTATCATGGCTGATCCAAATAAGCTGAATTTTGGATATGTCATAGATGAGTGAGTTAGCTACGCTACGGACTTTACGGATCAACATTCGGAGTTCGGAGTCAAAAGATATGCTGCTCGGAAGGAAGTGCGGTAGAGCAGGAAACTTACGGCCGCGAGACCCCTGCTACCAGCAGATATTTTATGCGGGAAAGGCAGGGGGTTTTTTGTACAATCCCCCTTTGATCCCACTTGTATTTTTAGACATTTTGGGGACTTTTTGGTCTTATTTCCCTAGGTTAAGAGGGTCAAGAGGAGCTCACAATTTTTACACTCTTGGCCTCCCTTTTCCTCTCAAGCCTCCCTCAACTCTCTCTTTAGTTTTTCTTGCTTTCTCTTGTAATTGAAGGCTCCACCAAGGGGGTGAATTAATCACTACCCTTGGGGAGTGGTTATGTGGTGATCAAAGGGAGGAGAATCCATTTCTCGATTCTATTTCGATTAGGTGATATCTTTCCATTTCCTAGTTGTTTATGATTAGGAGATGAATATTGTTATTTTCTTTTTGGATGAATGATTGAGGATTTGAATTCTCCGGATTTATATATATTTATGTTATTGTTTGATTAAATGATGTCTTGATGATTAGTATGGTGCTTATATGTGTTCGTTAATCCGATTCCGTGCTTATCGTTCATCTTATGGTTTGACAACCTTTGAGATGAGAGTTATTGATTCTTGATTGCTAGACATAGTGATTTTGAGGATTTGATTATGAATTTGGATTGTGATTCGATTTTAGGGTAGACATATACCTATGTCGTTTCATATTCGTTTAAGGTTTGAGTTTAATGCATCGATTAGATTTTAATCCATTTAGACATAAATTGGATTAGTTTAACTCGATTGATTTGTATGCAACTCGGAAGATACATACAAACGTCCTTGAATCCTTGAGTAGCAACACGAGCATAATATATTAATTGTCGAGTCATTGTTATCGTTTGATTAGTTATGTTTTGATGTTGGGTTATATTTGATTTGTTGGGTTTATTGTTTTATCGCACTTTTGGCCAATGATTGTAGTAGATTATAGTTTAAGTACTTTGATTTTCCGTAATCATATAATCGGGTTTAATTCTACCTTGAATGCATCCTAGACATAGGACTTTGAAGGTTAGGCGAGTGACGATTTGTGGATTTCGACCTAGGATAGACATATATCTAGTGTGGTCCGTGTTTGTATAATGGGTTCGTTCGTGAATGCATCAAATAACTTAGATTCTCTTTATTCGGGGATTTGGGTTAGTCTTAGGTCCCGGGTGACAACGGTACGCCTTTGAGCCCTCTGAGAGCATCGAATGACAACGATGTTTGTGACTGATCCGGAGATGGAGAGTTTGGGTAGATTGGTAGAGTTAAGTGAAACCGACAGGGAGACTTAACTAAATTAGAACTCACAAACAACAACTAAACCTATGATTGTTTGCATAGCTAACCTAACAACCGCATGATTTATCTGCTTTAATTGATTGTTTATGAATCCTCCTTACCACATAATTAACTCCCCAATTTACTTGCTTTCGCAGTTAGATTTACTTTCCCGCTCGTAGTTAAATAAAATCACCCTTATCTTATATTTGGGTTTGATCATTTTGTATCAAGCGTTCTCAGATGAAATAAGCCGTCGGTTGATTCGTTTATTCCCACCTTTTATCCATTCGTTGGGATTCGATACTCGGTATGTACTTATCGTTTTATCTTACTTGTAACGACCGTATACTTGCGTAGTTTGCGTATTAGTATTTGGAACGCAACACTAAGCCTGCTGATCAAACAACTCACCCAGCTGTTCAAGCCAGATCAGTAGACGTTGCTGTTGAAATGATTGATGAGACAGTGAAAGATATAGAAGAAATGGCCTATGATATATCTCCATAAAGAACTCTTTCAGCTGAGTTACCAGCTGAAAATGTTGCTAAGAGGACAAGGAGTGCTCTTAAAGACATTGCTGCATCTGCTGCTGTTCTCACTAAATCAATTGCTAGAAAGAAACTGGTTTTGAGTGATCAAGATGCCAGAATTGCTGAAACAGTTAGAGAAGTCACTCAGTCTGCTGAAAGACCAGTTATTTCAGCTAAGGAATCTGATCAGCCGACAGTTGAGGCATCAGCACTTCAAACTGATCAGACCACTACTTAAGCAGTTCAGTCTGCTGTTCTAACAGCTGAGGCACCAGTTGTTGAAACCAAAGCTGCCAAAAGGAAGAGAACTGGTATAGCTAAAATGTCTGCTTATCATAAGAAGAAACGAGAAGAAGCAATACAAAAGAAAAGGGATGAAGCTGAACTTCAGAGAGTTCTTGAAGCAAGAAAGGTGGAGGCTGAAATAAAAAATATGACTGAGGCTGAGCTAGCTGCTAAGGAAGAAGCTGATTTAGCTAAAGCCCTTGAAGAAATCAAGAAGGATGCCCATGGTCCAAGGAGGACTGATGGCATAGTGATTGGCAAATCACTAGAAGGGAAGTTCTTACTACCAAGAGCCCAGCCAATTAAAAGAAAGAAGAAAGAGGTGAAGAGGGCACTTGAAGTTGTTAAAAGTGACCCTACTACCTTCTCCAGATTTGAGGTTTAATTGGAAAGATACAACTCCCTCCTTCAATCCAAAACTGTGTTCCTGGCTGAGAAGACCAGATATAATAGATGGAGGAACTAGAAATTGAAGAAATCTTGTGAAGAATACAGAGCCTGGAAGGAGGCTGCTGCTGAAGAAATTTGGATTATGAATTGGTTGCAGACCAATGACATTCAACAGGCCTTAGACACAGATTTCTTTCATGATAGAGTGCATGAGTATGCCAAACTCATTGTGACTCAAGAGGCAACTGCTCTCAAGAACTCAATGCCAAATAAGCCAGGTCCATCTGATGACCTATTTGAGAGAGCTGTCAAAGTTGCAGTATATGTCACCTTGGAGAAATGGGTTGAAAGATCAGTCTACATCAAAGGAACATCCAGTGATCTGCCCAGTCTTCCAAGTCTGCAACAAATTGCCTTTGGTTCTGAGATCAGTACTTATCAAGACCAGATCAGACAACCTCAGACAACGTCACCCTTCGTGCCTGCTGATTTCATACATCAGAAGACTGTTGTATCTGTTGACGGTTCTGACTTTGTTCATGTTACAGATAAGCCTGCTGATAAAGAATCAACAGAAGAAAAGAAAACAGCTGAGCCAAACGCTGAATCTACTCAAAAGCTGTTAACTATTGCACCTTCCATCCAAGCTGAAACTGCTCAAACTTCAATCATGGATTCTATGAAGACCTTGATTGAAAATTCTATGAAGGAAATGGAAGAGAGAAACAAGGAGCTGCTGTATAAGTTTGAAGAAGCAGCTGCTAAATTGTTCAGAGTGTTGTGGAAAGTTTCACAACCAGCTGACCATTCCATGTTGCTAAAGGAAGGAATTGTTGCCTTAACTCGTCAGGTTGAATATGTCAATGTTGATGTAAATCAGATACATGCAACTCTTCATAGGCATGAAATGGATTAGAACAACGTTGGTAAAGCATTTCAAGAGGCAACTGAAGCAGAAGCTGAGAAGACCGCTTATCTGTTTCAGAATTTCACTGAAGAAGCTGCTCAGGTTACTTCAGAAGTTGCCACTTTACAAGTTAACGTGGACTATCTGAATGACCAGACTGCTGCCTTACAGAGCAATCAAATTCAACAAAATCTTCGACTTCAAACTGTGGATCAGAACATCAGGCTGCTGTGCAATACTGTCAACATTACTCCTGTCCCAGTTGAACAACTCAACCCTGCTAATGATGACAAAAAGGGGGAAGAGGGATCAGCTAACAAAAAGAATGTTGCATCTACTGTTGAAGTTACTGAAAAAATGGAGTCTACTGAAAAACCTGCTGATGAAGAGACAAGTAGACCAGCCATTGAAGTAACCAAGACAAAGGAAGCTGCTGATGAAGAAGAAGCTGAAAAGATTGAAGAGCCTAAGGACGTAGCAAAGTCTGATAAATAAATAGCTGCCTCCAAAGACTCTGTTGAAGAACAACTTGATCCTTGGAGAAAAACCAAGAGGATAGATGAAATTAAAAAGAAGATCGAAGCTGCATCTAAAAACTTGGTTGAAGTTTTCTCCAGTGGAGAAGAAGAAGAAGAAGATGAGGTTGAAGAAGAAGAAGAAAATGAAGAAGCTGAAGAAGACTAGACTAGCTTACTTAGTTGAAAATCCTTGTATCAGCTCACTTCATTGTAATTTTCTTAAGTCCATCTTTGTAAACTTGTACTGTAATATTCAAAGAAAATTTATAAAAGTTCAAGTTTCCAGCATATTTTTTCTATCTCAGAAATCTTTGAGGACTTAACTTTAGTTTTAGGTACAGGTACTTAGCTGAAGTTTTGTCATCATCAAAAAGGGGGAAATTGTTGGATGAAGATGAAGACTTAGAAGTGAAGGGAGGTTTTGATGATTTCCAAAAGTCATCAGCTAAGTATTGGAAGCTTAGCCAACCTCTAAAGTTTATTTGACCAAGGATGAAGACAAATCAGAAGGGTCAAATTTATGGTCCAGAAGACTACTGATCTGTTGCTGTATTCGGAATCAGACTAGTGGATTTTTAGCAGACTCAAATCAGATGAGTTCGATTTGGATCAGAAGAGTGTTCATCAGACGAGTGGATTTGATCATCAGAGTGGAAGTGATCAGAAGTTATTGCAACGGTAATAAATGCACCTGAAGTAATAAATGTTGTAAGGGAAGGGTATTAAAGACAAATGATTGAAGAAAAACCTCGGATCAGCAGAGTGCATTTAATGCAACTGACAGAAAGTACAGCAGAGTGTACAGTGCAACAGTTGCAGGTAGCCGTTCCTGAAATTGGGGGACCAGTACTCGAGAAATCAGATTTTGTCTTTCTTCAACGGACATAATTCAAATCTCAAGTATAAATAGTTCAAGGTTCAAGAGTTTTTTAAAAAAAAAAAAGCAACACACTTGAGAGAAATTTTGAAGCAGAATTTATCTAAGTCTCAAAAACTCAAGAACAGAGCACTCGTCAGCCTAGTCATCTGTTGACGAAAGCCGAAGTTGAAGATCAAAGATATACACATAAATCTGAGTGATTTGTAAGAGAAGTGCTGTGAGAAGTAGATATCTATCTTAGTGAGTGATATTACTTCAGAGTATAGGTTTTCTTTGTGATTTCATATTGCACACTTGTGGCCATTTCATTTGTTGTTTGGCGCAAGCATTGTATATTCTAAACTGTGTGTTTATAGTATAACCCAAGATCTAAGTGACTTGGAAGGGTGGACTAAAGGATTTACATCCATATAACCACTATAAAAATTGTTTGTGTTTGAGTTTGCATTTTTAGAGTTTGCATTTTTTACTTGCATATTTTTCAAAAGCCTTCAAACACTTAAGTTAACTGTTAAAGATTTTAAAAGGAAGTTTGCAAAAACTGGGGATAAAATCTTTCAAGTTAAAGATGATCCACAACTCGAAGTTGATCAGAGTGAAGATTTTGAGTTGCTTCCATACGAAGTTGAGTAGTCTTCATCTCACCAGATTGGTCATTTAAGTATTCAACATTCAGCTGAAGTGTTGACATTTCATATTGAGCTTTATTGGTGACAACTGTGAACTCTTGCATAAGTGCAACATTTTTCTCTATCTCAGCTTCACCAACTTCCTTCATGACTCTGGCAATTTCTGCAATATTAGACTCGTGCCTTTGAAGAGTAGTGTGCAGATGACTCACATCAGCCTTCACGTCTTCAATGTTTCTGTTCATGCTCAAGATACTCTGAGTCAGTGCAAGGGAATTGTCTGGTGGTAGAGGAAAATTCTTTATGGCTTCCTGCACCATCTTTGCAGTAGCCTCCTGCATTTGTTTCAACATCAACTGATTCCTCTTTTCCATCTCCTTCATAGCATTATCAATCAGCATATGCATTGACTCCATCAGTGAAGAATGTAAGTCAGCAGTAGAACAGAGGTTGATGCTTCAGCAGGCTCTTCCTGTTGAACATGAGCTTCATGAAGAACTTGACTTTCTTCAGCCTTCCACTCAATGGCTAAAGAAATCACATCCTTGACTTCAGCAGGCAGTTTGTTTGATGTATCCAGGTTGATTTCTGCAGCATGCTGATCTTTCTTCTGTTCTTCACTAGCTGGCTCATCAGCAATGTGAATTATCTCAGTACCATCAGCAGACACCACAGTCTTCTGATGAATCAAGTCAGCTGGAATAAAGGATGAAGTAGACTGTTGAGCACTCAGCTGTTCTTGATATGTACTGATTTCTTAGCCAAAGGCAATACGTTGCAAACTTGGTAAAGTGGGCACATCACTGGTTGAACCAGGTTCATATCTTGATCGTTCAGCCCATTTTTCCATAGTTGTGTAGACAGCAATCTTAACTGCTCTATCAACTAAGTCATCAACAGGACTTGGTTTATTTGGCAATGAGTCCTTGATAGCAGTTGCCTCTTCAGTTACAATGACTCTTGCAAGGTCATGTAATCTGTCTCTTACAAAGTCTGAATCCAACGCCTTTGCAACAGAAGTTGTATGCAACCAACTTAGAACCCATCGTCCTTCATCAGCGAACTCCTTCCATGCTTGGATCTCTTCTTCAGACTTGTTTAACCTATACTCCCTCCATCTATTGTATCTTATCTTTTCTAGGAGAAAGGTGGTTCTGGTTTGAAATAGTTGATTCATCCTCTCCAGCTCAGCTTCAAACTTTCCAAAGAGAGTAGAGTCACTTTGAACAATTTCAAGTGCTCTTCTGACTTCAGACTTCTTTCTTTTGATTGGTTTGGCCCTTGGTAGTACAAACTGTCCTTCCTTGGGTTTGCCAATCACGATGCCTTCTGACCATCTTGGTCCATATGCATCCTTCTGACTTTCCTCTAGAGCTTTTGCTAAGTCTGCTTCTTCCTTGGCAGCCAATTCAGCTTCAGTCATATTCTTGATATCAGCTTCTTTCTTACTTGCTTCCAAAGCTCTTTTCAGCTCAGTTTCATCACGCTTCCTTTGTTCAGCTTCCTCGCGCTTCTTTTTATGATAAGCTGACACTTTTGTTTTACCAGTCCTTCTCTTCCTGGCAACTCTTGATTCAACAACTGGTGCCGCAGCTGTTGGTTCTGGAGCAGCAATTGCTACTGGTGCAGCAGCAATTGGTTCAAGGATCTTCACTTCAGGATCCTTTAGAGTTGAGCAACCTCAGCTGTTGCTGCAGAAGTGGTCTGTTCAACTTGTTCAGCAGCTGACTCCACTTCAGCAGACTTCTTTTCTGATCCAACAGGCCTCTCTGCTGTTGGAGGACTTTCCCTTACCAGCTCAGAAAGTTCTTTATCTTCTTCAATGAACGTCATCTTCTTTCTAGCTGTTTTCTTTGTGTGATGGACAGCAGCAGATGTAGCAGTATCTTTCATTGCGTTCCTTGTCCTTTTTGCAACATTTTCAGCTGGCACTTCAGCTGAAACGGTTCTTTCAGGAGATATGTCATAGGCCATCTCCTCAATTTCCTTGACTGTTTCATCTACAATCGTATCAACAACATCCTTTTCCTTAGGCAGATTTGTTCTAGCTTGAACAGCTGGCTTAGCTGTTTGAACAGAAGCCTTACTCCTTTTTGCTTTAACAGCCGGTTTCTTTGGCTCAGCAGTAGCCTTTCTTTTTGGTTGCTCATTTGTCTTCTAAGGAGTCCCTTCAGCTGGTTTTGAGCGCACAGGCTCATAAACCTTCAATTCCTTGGCATTGTGGATGACCTTCCCATGGGTCATAATACAACCAAGAATTGAAAACAGATGACTGAGGAATATTATGTGGTTTGAGTGACCACGCTCCTTGTGATCAGCCAGAATATACCACATAAAAGTTGCCCAGTTCACCTTCAAACCATAATAGACAGCAATCATTGTTGGTCCCAAGTGGTCAGATGAGGTCTAGAGGGGGGGGGGGGGGGAATAGACCTCTTTAAAATTTACTCTTTTAAAAATTCTCTAACTTTTCTGTCAGCAGACTAAGCTGATCGAGAATCGTAAGCAGACTAAGCTGATCTCGCACAAAGCTTTGAACAGCAGAGTTGACCACTCTTCTGATTTTACTTAGCTGATTTTATCAAAATCAGAGTTTTAAAATAAACTAACTTGCAGCGGATTTATCAAGTGTTTTTCACAAGTAGTTTTCTTTAACTTTGAAATAGTTTTATCCCCAGTTTTAACAAACTCCTTTAAAACTTTTCAAACAATTAACCTTTAAATGTTTTAAGTATGCTGTTTTTAAATATGCAGAATTTTAAGCAAGTAAAAACACAAAGGATTTTTATAGTGGTTATATGGATAGAAATCCTTTAGTCCACTCTTCCAAGTCACTTAGATCTTGGGTTATACTATATCACACAGATGACAGTATACACTGCTTACGCCAAACAACAAATGATATGGCCGTAAGTTCACAATAGGAAATCACAAAGACACTCCTATCCTCTGAATTAATATCGCTCACAAAGATTGATATCTACTTCTCACAACACAATCCTAACAAAATCACTCAGATTTTACAAGTATTTTCTGTTTTCTCTCTATTTTGCTTTGTCAACAAATGACTCGGCTGATGAGTGTTCTGTTCTTGAGTTTGAGACTTAGAAGAATTCTGCTTCAGATTTTTGCTCTCAAAGTGTGTTGTATTTTCTTCTTCAACTCACGAACTGAACTATTTATACTTGGATATTTGAATTTCTGCCCGTTGGGAGATCGACAGCTGTTCAAATCCTCGAGTACTGGTCCTTTCTGCAGAAACGGCTACCTGCGACTGAGCACTGTACACTCTGCTGTACCTTTTGTCAGATCGCATTAAATGCACCAATCTGATACGAGGTTTCTCTTCAATCATTTGTCATAAATACCCTTCCTCTTCAGCATTTATTACTCCAAGTGCATTTATTACCGTTGATCAGACTCCTTGATCCCTTCCACTCTGCTGATCGAAATCACTCGTCTGATGTATACTCGGCTGATCCCAAACTTGAACTAATCTTATTTGAGTTGGCTGATTGTCCACCAGTCTGATTCCTTTCTTCAGCAATAGATCAGTAGTCTTCTGGACCATATTTGACTCGTCTGAAATACTTCTTCCTTGGTCAAATATCTTTGAAGGTTTGTACTAAGCTTCCACTTACCTGATTCTGATGTTTTGGAAATCATCAAAACCTCCCTTCACTTCATGTCTTCTGTCTTCATCTTCATCCAACAATTTCCCCTTTTTTGATGAGGACAAAACTTCAGCTAAGTACCTGTACCTAAAGCTAAAGTTTAAGTCCTCAAAAATTTCTGAGATAGAAATAATTTGTTGGAAACTTGAACTTTTATAGATGTATCAATTGATTACAAGTTACAAGTTTATCAGATGAGATAACAGAGCGAAAAAAAAAAATTACAAGGAACCTAGTCTAATAGCTTAGTCTAGTCCTTCTTCTCTTCTTGTGTTTCTCCTTCTTCTTCATCTTCAAGGTCTTCATCTTCTTGTTCAGAACTAGAGAGATCTTGTTCAAGCATATCAAATCTCTTTCTGATATCCTCTATTCTTTTATACTTGACGTATGGATCTAGCTGTTCAGCAGCTGAGTCCTTGGAAGCAGCAATTTCCTTATCAGATTTCACTGGTTCTTTGGGCTCTTCATCAGTGTCGTTCTCTGCCTCTGTTACTTCATTATCTGGTCTGCTTGTATGTTCATCATCAGCCTCCTTTTCAGCAGAGTCCAATTTTTCAGTAACGTTAGCTGATAGATTATCATCAGCACCCTTCTTTCTTGTAGAACTTCCATCTTCCCCCTTTTTGTCATCATCAGCAGGGTAAATGGGTTCTTCAGGCAGAACAGGAGTGATGTTAATAGCGTCACAAATTAGTCTGATTTTTTGTCCACCGTCAGAAGATGATTCTCCCTTTTCAGTTGTTGTAATGTATCATAAGACTCAATCTTCTTAAATGTAAGATCCACTTGATCACATAATTGAATCTGAGAACTCAGAATCAAGTCAGCTGATGTGGTGAATGCCTTCAGCATATTTTCAGTCTTCTCCTCTTGAGCCTCCATTGCATTCGCAACAACTTCATTTATATCCCTCCAACCAGCTGTGTTGTTCTTAACCCTTGCACCAAATGTTTCCACATCTAGTCTGATAGCCTGTACTTCATTTTTGATACTTGCTATTTCTTCCACTATCAGAGGGCTAGGATCAGCAGCCTTAGGGACTTTGTCAGCAGCGGCAGACAGCATAGATAAGGCTTTTTCCTCAAAGTTCTTCATCTGTTCTCTATGTCTGTCTTCCATTTCCTTCATAGAATTTGCAATCAACTGTTGGATGGACTCCAGGATAGTTGGTTGTATGTTTTCTGAAGTTGAAGGAATAGCTGTGCTTGCTGGAACTATTGCAGGAGTTTTCTCTACCTCCATTGGTTCATCAGTCAGGGTAGTCTGCTGTTGGGGCAACGGCTCTGATGATGGTGAGATTGCCTCATTTTCTGTTGGAACAATCTCTGGAGTTTCGTCAGTCTCCTTTGGAACAACCTCAGGAGATTCCTCGGTCTCCTTCGGAACATCAGTCGGAGTAGGTTGCTGTTGGGGCAACTCCTCTGATGGTGTTGAGACTCTCTCCTCAGTCTTCTTTTGTTCATCAGTCAGAGTAGGCTGCTGTTGGGGCAACTCCTCTGATGATGTTTGGACTTTCTTATCAATCTTCTGTTGGACCTGTACTTGCTCTTTTACCTCTGTAACAACATCAATACCATTATCAGCAACAACAGTTTTATGAGTAAATATAACAGCAGGTACAAATGGTGATGTTGTCTGTTCAGGCAGATTTTCATAAGGTTTTATAGCCGGTCCAAAGACGATCTGTTGTAAGCTTGGCAGGGGCAATATAGAGCTAGATTGGCCCTTCTGATGTCTGGTCTTCTTAGCCCACATTTCCAAAGTAACGGAAAGTGCCAGCTTAACTGCTCTTTTCTTTAGATCTTCATCATCTGCAGGAATTTCAGGAACAGAGTTTTGAAGTTTCTTGGCTTCAGATTTTGCCAACTTCCTTAGTCGATAGTGGATCATATCTAGGAAGTGATCTGAATCCAGTGCTTGCCTTAAGCATCCAGTCTCCAAAAACTGTAGAACCCATCTTTCCTCAGCAGCAAATTCTTTCCACTTCATGATTTGCTCTTTGGTCTTTGTCAGACGATACTCTCTCCATCTGTTATAACGTATCTTTTCAGCAATAAAGAGACTCTGACGGACCAAGACATCATTATACTTCTCAAGATCTGCCACAAACTGTTTGAATAACACTTTATCATCTTGAACTATTTGCAGAGCATACTTCAGTTCAGACCTTTGCTTCTTTGGCATCTTGGGTGTTGGCATAACAACCCTTGGCTTTTCCTTATCTCCAATTTGAATTCCACCACTATACCTTGGACCATGGGCGTCCTTGGTACTGGCTTCTATAGCTTGAGCCAAGTCCTGAGCTTCCTTAGCAGCCAACTCAGCTTCAGACATGTTTTTAGCCTGAGCTTCAAGCTCCTTAAGTTGAAGAGCCTGCTGTCGCTCTTTCTTTTTCTTTTCAGCTTCATCAATCTTTTTCTGTTCAGCAGCAGTAACCACTTTAATTTTTGCCTTACCAGTTCTCTTCCTTCTGGCGGCAGCTTCAGGGGAATCCACTACTTGCAGTGGAGCAGCAGCAATTGGAGCAGGATGAATGAGTGGTACATTCTCCTCTGCTGTCAGAGCAGTCGGCTGTTCAGCAACAGCAGACTTGTCAAGAGATTGGTCCTCTGCTGTCTTATCTTCTGCAGCTTTTTCTACTGCATCTACTGGTCTTTCAGCAGCAGGGGTTTCTCTGACTTGAATAGTTGGAGCAGTAGTGAAGGTAACTCTTTGGCCACCTAGAGTTAACTTCCTTTTTGCCTTTGGCTTGGGCAAAATCTCAGTTTGGTGAGGTTCAGCATTCCTCTTTACTGAACTTCTTGTTTGACGTCCAACTTCCTTCACTTGAACTGGTTCGTCAGACTCAGTTCTTTCTGGAGATGTTTCAGTACTCATCTCATCAATTTCTTTAGTCACCTCAGTGACTATCTTGTCAGCAACATCAGCAGACTCTACTGATCTGGCTTCAACAGCAGGGTTTGCTGTTTGATCAGCAGCCTTAGCCTTTGTAGTAACTTTAGGCTTCTTGGTAGCAGCAGATTTCTCTGCCTTGCCCTTTGCCTTTCTCTTCGAAGTGCCTTCAACCTTTACTGGTTCATACATTTTTACTTCCTTCAGTTTGTGAACTGTCTTTCCATTCATCAGTGGACATCCAAGAATTGAGAGCAGATGACTTAACATAATCACATGTCCATTTTTCTTCAACTAACTGTCATTGAAGATTTCATATTTAAAACAAGGGTACCGCTAGTCTTACACGTTCCCCCTGAATTCAAGGATTCATCAGTCAACTAGTCTGTTGAGAGTCAGTCTTCTTGAAATACAGTACTTGTTGATATCAGATTAGTCAGCTGTTGAAACCCAGTCTTCTGATAGGTTCCCCCTCAGCTTATGAATCCAACTTTAACAAGCCCAATTCCGCTCTTAGAGTGGAAAATCTTGCTTCATTCAGTGGTTTGGTGAAAATGTCAGCGATCTGATTGTCTGTATGAACATACTCAATAATAACATTTCCTTTTTCAACATGGTCTCTGATGAAGTGATGTTTGATCTCAATATGCTTAGTCCTGGAATGACTTGTAGTATTCTGAGTAAGTGAGATTGCACTTGTATTGTCACAGTAGATAGGGATTCCACTGATCTTAAGATTATAGTCTTCAAGTTGATGCTTCAACCAAAGTATTTGTGCACAACATGCTCCAGTAGCAATGTATTCAGCTTCTGCAGTAGATATGGATACTGAAGTCTGTTTCTTACTCATCCATGAGATCAGACGACTGCCTAAAAATTGACAAGCACATGTAGTGCTCTTCCTATCAATTTTGCAGCCAGCAAGGTCAGAATCTGAATATCCAATAAGTTCAAATCCTGATTCCCTTGGGTACCACAATCCCAATTCTTGTGTGCCTTTGAGATAGTTTAATATCCTTTTAGCAGCTAAGAGATGAGATTCCTTAGGATCTGATTGAAATCTCGCACAAACCCCAACAGAATACATAATATCAGGTCTGCTAGCTGTTAAGTATAACAGTGACCCAATTATGCCTCTGTATTTGGTGATGTCAACTGACTTGCCACCTTCATCCTTGTCCAGACGAAGTCCAGTAGACATAGGAACAGTAACAGATGAGCTAGTTTCCATACCAAATTTCTTGAACAGATCTTTTGTGTACTTTGCTTGATTAATAAAAATACCATCAGGTAGCTGTTTAACTTGTAATCCAAGAAACTAATTAAGTTCTCCCATCATGCTCATTTCAAACTTGTTCTGCATCAGCTTAGAGAACCTCTCACATATCTGTTTGTTAGTTGAACCAAAAATAATATCGTCTACATATATTTGAACTAGCAATATATGATTATCCCATTCAATAGTGAACAAAGTTTTATCTACTTTACCTTTACGAAATCCTTTAATTAAAAGAAAATCAGATAAAGTATCATACCATGCTCTTGGAGCCTGTTTCAGTCCATAGAGAGCTTTCTTCAGACGATACACTTTGTCTCCTTGTTGATATACTTCAAATCCAGGAGGTTGTTCAACGTATACTTCTTCTTGCAATTCTCCATTGAGAAAAGCAGACTTCACATCCATATGATAGACAGTGAAGTTCTTGTGAGCAGCATAAGCTAGAAACAGTCTGATTGCTTCAAGCCTTGCAACTGGTGCGAATGTCTCATCAAAATCAATGCCTTCTTCTTGGCAGTAACCTTTGGCCACTAGTCTTGCTTTATTTCTGGTGACAACACCATCTTCATTCATCTTATTTCTGAAAACCCACTTAGTGCCAATTACTCTTTGATGAGTAGGTCTGGGAACTAAGTACCAGACTTCATTCCTTTCAAATTGATTCAACTCTTCTTGCATTGCTTCAGTCCAGTGAGAATCACCAAGAGCTTCATCAATTAACTTAGGCTCAATTTGTGAAAGAAAACTTACAAACATTGTTTCATTTGCAGTTGACCTTCGAGTTCTCACTCTGTCCAAAGGATCACCAATCACTAACTCAGGTGGGTGATCTCTGAGCCATCTGAGATCAGGTTGCAAATCTGGATGTTGTCCTCTTGATTGATCTTGCAACACTACTGTTGGAGTCTCAGTAGTAGTCTGTTGAACAGTTGTAGTCTGTTGAACAGTCACTGGTCTGTCAGCTGTTCGCAACTCCTCTGTTAGACAATCAGAAGACTGATTTTGAACAGCACTTGAGTTAACAGCTTGAGTTAAATCAGGTAGTATGATGGGTACATATTCTTCCTTTCTTTCCACATTCAATTTCTGAAAGTCAGCAGATACCTCTGGAATTGCACTTTGATTCTTTTCAGAAGATTGACTTGGTTCATCAAATACTACATGAATAGATTCTTCTACAAGTAAAGTTCTTTTGTTAAACACTCTATAAGCTTTACTAACAGTAGAGTAACCTACAAAAACAGCTTCATCTGCCTTCTCTGCAAATGCAGTAAGGTGATTTTTCCCATTGTTCAAAACATAACATTTACAACCAAAAATCCTAAGATAATGTAAATTAGGGTTTTTGTTGTTCCATATCTCATAAGGTGTCTTGTTTTGACTTTTGTTGATCATACACCTGTTCTGTGTATAACATGCTGTATTTGTAGCTTCTGCCCAGAATCTTTGGGGCAGCTTTGCTTCAGCTATCATTGTCCTGGTAGCTTCTTTTAGAGTTATGTTTCTCCTTTCAGCAACTCCATTTTGTTGAGGGGTTCTGGCAGCAGAGTATTCATGACTGATTCCTCTGGAATTACAATACTCTTCAACAGTAGAGTTTGTAAACTCAGTCCCTCTATCTGATCTGATCTTCAATATTCTTTGACTTTTCTCATTCTGGATCAGTTCCATCAGATTAGTAAGATGTTCCTTGGTTTCACTTTTCTTCTTCATGAAAATCACCCAAGTAAATCTTGAAAAATCATCCACAACAGCTAGGCAGTATTTCTTTCCACCGTTGCTGATTGGATCAATAGGGCCAAACAAATCCATGTGAAGTAGCTCCAAAATTCTGGTTGAAGATTGGTGCTTCTTGCTTTTGAAAGATGACTTCACTTGTTTACCCTTCTGACATACGTCACACAGCTTGTCTTTGCTCATGACTGTCTTTGGAATTCCTTCTACCAGATCATTCTTTATCAATCTGTTTATGGTCTTGAAATTCAAATGATTCATTCTTTTGTGCCAAAGCCAACTGATTTCACTTGGTGTAGAAGCCACCAAACAAACATTAGAATTCTTGTCCACAGAATTCCAGTCGACTACATAGATATTTCCCTGTCTTCTTCCAGATAGAATGATCTTCTTTGTTCCTACTTGTTCAACATAGCACTTATCTGATGAAAACACTACGGAAAATCCCTTGTCACAAAATTGACTAATGCTCAGCAGATTGTACTTCAGGCCACTAACATAAGAGACGTCAGATATCTCTATGTTTCCTTTGATAAGCTTTCCAACAGCTACAACCTTGCCTTCTTTGCTGTCTCCAAAAGTAACTCTTGGACCATTCACAGCAACATCATCTGCCAGTTCATGTATGTCTCCACACATGTGCCTTGAACATCCACTGTCCAAGTACCATTTCTTCGCTACTTTACTCCTACTCCTAATCCTAACCTACAAAACAAAATAAAAATGTTTTAGGTACCCTTTATTGAGAGGGTCCTGGTGGATTAGTATCACCTTTGACAACCCAAGATGTTGAAGTCTTAGGCTTCTTAGGCTTTGCAGTCTTAGCAGGAGCATGAGCAACTTCATTTACATCATAATCAGCAGGCATATTATGTTGATAATCATTATGATGATGATAAGGCTCATAAGCAGGATAAGATGCATGATAAGCAGGGTAAGCATGCATTGGTTGGTGAGCAGGATATGCAGCATAATGAGGTGGATAATGAGGTGCAGCATAATAAGGTGGATAAGCAGGTTGCACATAATAAGACTCATTTCCAAACCAAGCATTTTTGTTATAATTTCTTTGCTTCTTAGGTTTGCTCTTTACTTGCTCTTTAACAGACGACTTAGCTTTACTAGTCTGATTGGTTTTACTCTTATCAGCAGACTTCTTGGGACTATTCTGCTGTTTGGTTTTACCAGTCTGTTTTTCATTTTCAGGCTTTTTACCCTTCTTAGCCTTAGGAGTTTTTATCTCCTTTTTCTCAATCTCAGGTGAAATGGGTTTAGTAGTCTGAACATACAAGACAATATTACTATTATCAGCAGATATAAATTTCTCAGCTTTGTTCAGTTCTAAACTTTCTTTTACTAAGGGAGTACTCTGTTCAGTTGGTTTATCTATTGACACAACAGACGACTTAGGAACATACGACTTGTTATGTAAAGATATTCTAGCTTCAAGTTCCTGAATTTGTCCCTTATACATTTCACATTCAGCTCTCAGAGATTCACATTCATGCGAAAGCCTTTTATACATGGCTGATTCTTCAGGTTTTTCAACCTTAAGTTTCAGTTTAGCATTTTGCTTTTTCAGCAGAATCATCTCGTCCTTAAGCTTAGCAAGCTCATTAACAACATCCACTTTGTTGTTCATCATTTGCTCAAATGAGCTAAACAGTTCAAGCTCACTTTCAGAGAGTGTTACCTCATTGTCAGAATCTTCAGATTCCTTGGCCATGAGACAGAGCAGTGCAGGAGTCTCGTCAAAAACAGAGTCGTCACTGGAAGTGCCTGTTTCTGTGTTAGATGAGTAGATGGCTGCCATCTTTTCAGCTTCAGCCAACAGCACCTTGCTCTTTTGGTATCTCTTCTCTCTTCTTTCTTTCCTTTGTTTCTTTTCCTCCTCTGTGTATTTCTCCGCTTTAGGATATGGGCAGTCCTTAATGAAATGTCCCAATTTCCTGCAATTATAGCACATCATTTTGGATTTAAAATCATCCTTAATATCATGAGAATTAGAGGCAGGTTTAGAAGTAGAAGCATTGTTATATTTGTTCTTCATTTTTCTCTTGTAGAACTTTTTGAACCCGTTCAATAACAAAGCCACATCGCCAGCAGTGTATTCTTTCTTGCTCAGTACTGGGGCCTCATCAGATGAGTCCTCGTCTCTGCTTTTTCCGGCGGATCTTCTTGTTCTTTCTGCAGCGACCAGTGCAGCAGTGGGGCCAAAAGTTGAGGTCTCTTCTATTCCCATCCTTGGCATTTTATACTCGTACGCCTTGAGTACAGAAAACAGCTCCGTCAGAGAGATCTTCCCCAGATCCCTAGATTCTTCCATAGCTGTGATCTTCATGTTGAACTTGGGTGGTAGCGCCTTCAGGACTTTGAGAGTAATCTCTTTGTCTGTGAACGTCTTACCCAGCTTTAACACGTTGTTCAGCACTTTGGTAAACCTTGAACTCATCTGTTCAATGGTTTCTCCAGGCTTCATTTTGAAGTTCTCAAACTTCTCCATGGCAACACTTAGATTGTGTTCCATGATGGCTTCATTTCCTTCACTCATATCCCTGACTTTGTCCCACATCTCTTTTGATGTTTTACAGTGTTTGACATATTCAAACCTTTCATTGTCCAGGGCTTTAGTCATGATGAAGATTCCAACTTTATCAAGATTTTTCAACTTGATTTCTTCAGGTGTCATCTCTTCTTCATCTTTGTCCACGATCACTTCTTGATCATTGACTTTGATGGTTTTTGTGATTCTTATCGGACCTTTGGTTATGCATCTGTACATATTGTCATTGTAAGCAGCAAGAAAAATTTCCATGCGTATCTTCCAGTCCTCAAAGCTCATACCGCCTATGTGGGGAACAAGGCTAATGCAATCCATTTTTCAAAAAGTTTTGTTTTTCAAAAAGATGCTCTTTTGAAAACTTTTGAAAACCTTTGAAAAACACTTAAGGATCAAGCTCGTTGATCAGGCAAATGATTCAGATGAACCACCTACTCTGATACCACTTGTTGGTCCCAAGTGGTCAGATGAGGTCTAGAGGGGGGGGGGGGTGAATAGACCTCTTTAAAATTTACTCTTTTAAAAATTCTCTAACTTTTCTGTCAGCAGACTAAGCTGATCGAGAATCGTAAGCAGACTAAGCTGATCTCGCACAAAGCTTTGAACAGCAGAGTTGACCACTCTTCTGATTTTACTTAGCTGATTTTATCAAAATCAGAGTTTTAAAATAAACTAACTTGCAGCGGATTTATCAAGTGTTTTTCACAAGTAGTTTTCTTTAACTTTGAAATAGTTTTATCCCCAGTTTTAACAAACTCCTTTAAAACTTTTCAAACAATTAACCTTTAAATGTTTTAAGTATGCTGTTTTAAATATGCAGAATTTTAAGCAAGTAAAAACACAAAGGATTTTTATAGTGGTTATATGGATAGAAATCCTTTAGTCCACTCTTCCAAGTCACTTAGATCTTGGGTTATACTATATCACACAGATGACAGTATACACTGCTTACGCCAAACAACAAATGATATGGCCGTAAGTTCACAATAGGAAATCACAAAGACACTCCTATCCTCTGAAGTAATATCGCTCACAAAGATTGATATCTACTTCTCACAACACAATCCTAACAAAATCACTCAGATTTTACAAGTATTTTCTGTTTTCTCTCTATTTTGCTTTGTCAACAAATGACTCGGCTGATGAGTGTTCTGTTCTTGAGTTTGAGACTTAGAAGAATTCTGCTTCAGATTTTTGCTCTCAAGGTGTGTTGTATTTTCTTCTTCAACTCACGAACTGAACTATTTATACTTGGAGATTTGAATTTCTGCCCGTTGAGAGATCGACAGCTGTTCAAATCCTCGAGTACTGGTCCTTTCTGCAGAAACGGCTACCTGCGACTGAGCACTGTACACTCTGCTGTACCTTTTGTCAGATCGCATTAAATGCACCAATCTGATACGAGGTTTCTCTTCAATCATTTGTCATAAATACCCTTCCTCTTCAGCATTTATTACTCCAAGTGCATTTATTACCGTTGATCAGACTCCTTGATCCCTTCCACTCTGCTGATCGAAATCACTCGTCTGATGTATACTCGGCTGATCCCAAACTTGAACTAATCTTATTTGAGTTGGCTGATTGTCCACCAGTCTGATTCCTTTCTTCAGCAATAGATCAGTAGTCTTCTGGACCATATTTGACTCGTCTGAAATACTTCTTCCTTGGTCAAATATCTTTGAAGGTTTGTACTAAGCTTCCACTTAGCTGATTCTGATGTTTTGGAAATCATCAAAACCTCCCTTCACTTCATGTCTTCTGTCTTCATCTTCATCCAACAATTCTCCAGTACTTTGGCAATTAAGTCTGCCATACGCTGAAACTCGTCCTTTAGCTGATTCTTCTTAATGTTTCCTGACAAAACCTCATTTTTCTTTGCAGCCAGATTCCAGAAATCTGCTTCAAAGGGCTCAGCTAAAGTTGAAAGCTCAGTTGAACCTTCAAGAGAGAGTCCGTATTTCTCATTCAGCAGCTTAGGGGTTATGCAAATAACCTTACCCCCAACTTCAGTCTTTATCTCCAGTTTGTCAAAATCAGGCTTCACTTTCGAACCATAATACTCCATTATTTGGTCTTTGAACACCATTGTTTCATGGGCCTCCATGAAATCAACCAGTGTAGCAGCTTTAAACTTTTCCAGAATTTCTTTCATCTTTGGAGTGCCAGTTGTGTGGTAAGTCAGGTAATTTAGAAACCTTCTTTCAGCGTTAGCTTTTTTGGCAGCCATTTCTGAAAAATATTAAGGAAAAACGAGAAAAATTTGCAGTAGAATCGAATGCAAAAATGCTCTGTTCTTTTGAAATTTTGAGGGTGCGTAAAAGCTTAGTAAGCTGATCAGATCTGGATTTATAGATGTTGGTTTGATGTCGGTTTCCTTGATTAGTGCCAACCGTTAGATCAGTTACTGAAAAGTAGATCGTGTGAGCGATATACGCGGATTTCAAAATGCATTTAATATGTCAGACGGGCGGGAATTTGAAACGCCACTTGTCTGTTACTTATAAAAGCGTGTTTTAGATAAAACGTTTTTAATACAACACTGAATATAAGTTGACATAATTAAACAGATGAGTAAAATAATACTTATCTGATAGATGACTTGTCTGATACAATATATCACTAGTGAAAGCCAATATCTAGTGATCTTCCTTTGCTGTTTGTCAATCCAGCAAGATAAATAATCTTCAAGTCTTCAAGAATTAAGAACAAATCTTCTGATTGAAACAACTTCAACTAACTGTCATTGAAGATTTCATCTATAAAACAGGAGTACCGCTAGTCTTACACGTTCCCCCTGAATTCAAGAATTCATCAGTCAACTAGTCTGTTGAGAGTCAGTCTTCTTGAAGTATAACACTTGTTGCTATCAGATTAGTCAGCTGTTGAACCCAGATAGGTTCCCCCTCAGCTTATGAATCCAATTTTAACAAGCCCAGTTCCACTCTTAGAGTAGAAAATCTTGCATCACTTAATGGTTTGGTGAAAATGTCAGCAATCTGATTGTCTGTATGAACATACTCAATAATAACATTTCCTTTTTCAACATGGTCTCTGATGAAGTGATGTTTGATCTCAATATGCTTAGTCCTGGAATGACTAGTAGTATTCTGAGTAAGTGAGATTGCACTTGTATTGTCACAGTAGATAGGGATTCCACAGATCTTGAGATTATAGTCTTCTAGTTGATGCTTCAACCAAAACATTTGTGCACAACATGCTCCAGCGGCAACGTATTCAGCTTCAGCAGTAGATATGGATACTGAAGTATGTTTCTTACTCATCCATGAGATCAGACCTGCCTAAAAATTGACACATACCTGTAGTATCCTTCCTATCAATTTTACAGCAAGCAAGGTCAGAATCTGAATATCCAGTAAGTTCAAATCCTGATTCCCTTGGATACCACAATCCCAATTCTTGTGTGCCTTTGAGATACCTTAATATCCTTTTAGCAGCTAAGAGATGAGATTCCTTAGGATTTGATTGAAATCTCGCACAAACCCCAACATAATACATAATGTCAGGTCTGCTAGCTGTTAAGTATAACAGTGACCCAATTATGCCTCTGTACTTGGTGATGTCAACTAATTTGCCATTTTCATCCTTGTCCAGACGAAGTCCAGTAAACATTGGAACACTAACAGATGAGCTAGTTTCCATACCAAATTTCTTGAACAGATCTTTTGTGTACTTTGCTTGATTAATAAAAATACCACCAGGTAGTTGTTTGACTTGTAATCCAAGAAAGTAATTTAGTTCTCCCATCATTCTCATTTCAAACTTGTTCTACATCAGCTTAGAGAACTTTTCACACATCTGTTGGTTAGTTGAACCAAAAATAATATCGTCCACATATATTTGAACTAACAATATATGATTATCCCATTCAATAGTGAACAAAGTCTTATCTACTTTACCTTTGCGAAATTCTTTAACTAAAAGAAAATCAGATAAAGTATCATACCATGCTCTTGGAGCCTGTTTCAGTCCATAGAGAGCTTTCTTCAGACGATAAACTTTGTCTCCTTGTTTATAAGCTTCAAATCCAGGAGGTTGTTCAACGTAAACTTCCTCTTGCAATTCTCCATTGAGAAAAGCAGACTTCACATCCATCTGATAGACAGTGAAGTTCTTGTGAGCAGCATAGGCTAAGAATAATCTGATCGCTTCAAGCCTTGCAACTGGTGCGAATGTCTCATCAAAATCAATGCCTTCTTCTTGGCAATAACCTTTGGCAACTAGTCTTGCTTTGTTTCTAGTAACAATACCATCTTCATTCATTTTATTCCTAAATACCCACTTAGTGCCAATTACCCTTTGATGAGTAGG
The DNA here is from genome assembly GCA_034814905.1 of Penstemon davidsonii. Classification (NCBI taxonomy): domain Eukaryota; kingdom Viridiplantae; phylum Streptophyta; class Magnoliopsida; order Lamiales; family Plantaginaceae; genus Penstemon; species Penstemon davidsonii. The sequence continues at coordinate 9,164,892 of JAYDYQ010001087.1, read as the reverse complement.
TCTGGGAACTAAGTACCAGACTTCATTCCTTTCAAATTGATTCAACTCTTCTTGCATTGCTTCAATCCAGTGAGAATCACTAAGAGCTTCATCAATCAACTTAGGCTCAATTTGTGAAAGAAAACTTACAAACATTGTTTCATTTGCAGTTGACCTTCTGGTTCTCACTCTATCCAATGGATCACCAATCACTAAATTAGGTGGGTGATCTCTGAGCCATCTGAGATCAGGTTGCAAATCTGGATGTTGTCCTCTTGATTGATCTTGCAACACTACTGTTGGAGTCTCAGTAGTAGTCTGTTGAACAGGCTCTGGTATGTCAGCTGTTTGCAACTCCTCTGTTAGACAATCAGCAGACTGATTTTGAACAGCACTTGAGTTAACAGCTTGGTTTAAATCAGGTAGTATGATGGGAACATATTCTTCTTTTCTTTCCATACTCAATTTCTGAAGGTCAGCAGATATCTCTGGATTAGCACTTTGATTCTTTTCAGACGATTGATTTGGTTCGTCAAATACTACATGAATAGATTCTTCTACAAGTAAAGTTCTTTTGTTAAAAACTCTGTAAGCTTTACTAACAGTAGAGTATCCTACAAAAACAGCTTCATCAGCCTTCTCTGCAAATGCAGTAAGGTGAATTTTTCCCATTATTCAAAACATACATTTACAACCAAAAATCCTAAGATAATGTAAATTAGGCTTTCGGTTGTTCCATAGCTCATAAGGTGTCTTGTTTGACTTTTGTTGATCATACATCTGTTCTGGGTGTAACATGCTGTATTTGTGGCTTCTGCCCAGAATCTTTGGGGCAGTTTTGCTTCAGCGATCATTGTCCTGGTAGCTTCCGTTAGAGTTCTGTTTCTCCTTTCAGCAACTCCATTTTGTTGAGGGGTTCTGACAGCAGAATACTCATGATTGATTCCTCTGGAGTTACAATACTCTTCAATAGTAGAGTTTGTAAATTCAGTCCCTCTATCTGATCTGATCTTCAATATTATTTGACTCTTTTCATTCTGGATCAGTTCCATCAGATTAGTAAGATGTTCCTTGGTTTCACTTTTCTTCTTCATGAAAATCACCCAAGTAAATCTTGAAAAATCATCCACAACAGCTAGGCAGTATTTCTTTCCACCATTGCTGATAGGATCAATAGGGCCAAACAAATCCATATGTAATAGCTCCAAAATTCTGGTTGAAGATTGGTGCTTCTTGCTTTTGAAAGTGGACTTCACTTGTTTACCCTTCTGACAGGCGTCACAGAGCTTATCTTTGCTCATGACTGTCTTTGGAATTCCTTCTACCAAATCATTCTTTATCAATCTATTTATGGTCTTGAAATTCAGATGATTCATTCTTTTGTGCCACAGCCAACTGATTTCACTTGGTGTAGAAGCCACCAAACAAACATTAGAATTCTTGTCCACAGAATTCCAGTCGACTACATATATATTTCCCTGTCTTCTTCCAGATAAGATAACCTTCTTTGTTCCAACTTGTTCAACGTAGCACTTATCTGATGAAAACATTACAGAAAATCCCTTGTCACAAAATTGACTTATGCTCAGCAGATTGTACTTCAGGCCATTAACATAAGAGACGTCAGATATCCCTATGTTTCCTTTGATTATCTTTCCAACCGCAACAACCTTGCTTTCTTTGCTGTCTCCAAAAGTGACTCTTGGACCAGTCACAGCAACAGCATCTGTCAGTTAATGTATGTCTCCACACATGTGCCTTAAACATCCACTGTCCAAGTACCATTTCTTCTCTACTTTACTCCTACTCCTAATCCTAACCTACAAAACAAAGTAAAATTGTTTTAGGTACCCTTTATTGAGAGGGTCCTGGTGGATTAGTGTCACCTTTGACAACCCAAGATGTTGAAGTCTTAGGCTTCTTAGGCTTTTGAGTTTTAGCAGGAGCATGAGCAACTCTTTCTTCACCATAATCAGCAGGCATATTATGTTGATAATCATTATGATGTGAATAATGCTCATAAGCAGGGTAAGATGCATGATAAGCAGGGTAAGCATGCATTGGTTGATGAGCAGGATATGCAGCATAATAAGGTGGATAATGAGGTGCAGCATAATAAGATGAATAAGCAGGTTGCACATAATAAGACTCATTTCCATACCAAGCATCATTGTTATAATTTCTTTGCTTCTTAGGTCTGCTCTTTACTTGCTCTTTAACAGACGACTTAGTTTTACTAGTCTGATTGGTTTTACTCTTATCAGCGGACTTCTTAGGGCTACTCTGCTGTTTAGTTTTACAAGTCTGTTTTTCATTTTTAGGCTTTTTACCCTTTTTAGCCTTAGGAGATTTCTTCTCCTTTTTCTCATTCTCAAATGAAGTAGATTTAGCAGTCTGAACATATAAAATAACATTACTGTTATCAGCAGATATGAATTTCTCAGTTTTGTTCAGTTCTAAATTCTCTTTTACTAAAGGTGTTCTCTGTTCATTAGATGTATCTACTGATGCAACAGACGACTTATCATGACAGGATATTATCTTTTCAAGTTCCATGATTTTTCCTTTGTAAACTTCACATTCTGCTCTCAGAGATTCACATTCATGCGAAAGCTTTTTATACTTAGCTGAATCTTGTTGTTTTTCAACACTAAATTTCAGTTTAGCATTTTGCTTTTTCAGCACGATCATCTCTTCCTTAAGCTTTGCAAATTCATTAACAACATCTGAGTTGTTTTTCATCATTTGCTCAAATGAACTAAATAGCTCATCTTCATTTTCAGAGAGAGTTACCTCAGTGTCAGAATCCTCTGATTCTTTGGCCATGAGACAGAGCGGTGCAGGTGTCTCTTCTTCAGTAGAGTCATCAATTGATGTCCCTGATTCTGAGTTAGACGAATAGATGGCTGCTATCTTTTCAGCTTCAGCCAACAGCACTTTGCTTTTCTGGTGTCTCCTCTCTTTCCTCTGTTTCTTTTCCTCCTCAGTATACTTCTCAGCTTTAGGATATGGGCAGTCCTTGATGGAATGTCCCAAATTCCTGCAATTATATCACATCATTTTGGATTTATAATCATCCTTACTATCATGAGAATAAGAGGTAGGTTTAGAAGTAGAAGCATTGTTATATTTGTTCTTCATTTTTCTTTTATAGAACTTTTTGAACCCGTTTAATAACAAAGCAACATCGCCAGCAATGTACTCCTTCTTGTTCAGCACTGTGGTCTCATCAGATGAGTCCACTTCTCTTATCTTCCCGGCTGATCTTCTAGATCTTTCTGCAACGACCAGGGCAGCAGTGGGGCCAGAAGTTGAGGTCTCTTCTATACCCATTCTTGGCATTTTATACTCGTACGCCTTGAGTACAGAAAACAGCTCCGTCAGTGAGATCTTCCCCAGATCCCTTGATTCTTCCATAGCTGTGATCTTCATGTTGAACTTGGGTGGCAACGCCTTTAAGACTTTGACGGTGATCTCTTTATCAGAAAACGTCTTTCCCAACTTTAGTACGTTGTTCAACACCTTTGTAAACCTTGAATCCATCTGGTCAATGGTTTCTCCAGGTTTCATCTTGAAGTTCTCAAACATCTCCAGGGCTACGCTCAGATTGTGCTCTTTGATTGAGTCATTTCCTTCACTCATATCGCGGACCTTATCCCACATCTCCTTAGATGTTTTATAGTGTTTGACCTTGTCAAACCTTTCGTTGTCGAGGGCTTTGGTCATGATGAAGATTCCAACCTTGTCAAGATTCTTCAGCTTGATTTCATCAGGTGACATCTCTGAACGTTGTTTGTCAACGACCGTATCTTGGCCATCAACTTTGATTGTCTTGGTGATTCTTATCGGACCTTGAGTTATGCACGTGTACATATTATCATTATAAGCAGCAAGGAAAATTTCCATGCGTATTTTCCAGTCCTCAAAGCTCATACCGCCAATGTGGGAAACAAGGCTGATACAATCCATTTTTCAAAAAGTTTTTATTTTCCAAAGAGATGCTCTTTTGAAAATTCTTGAAAACCTTTGAAAAACACTCTAGGATCAAGTTCGTTGATCAGGCAAATGATTCAGATGAACCACTTGCTCTGATACCACTTGTTGGTCCCAAGTGGTCAAATGAAGTCTAGAGGGGGGGGGGGGGGGGGAATAGACCTCTAAAAATTTAACTTTGAAATTCTCTAACTTTTTCTGTCAGCAGACTAAGCTGATCAAGAATTGTAAGTAGACTAAGCTGATCTCGCACAAAGCTTTGAACAGCAAAGTTGACCACTCTTCTGATTTTACTTAGCTGATTTTATCAAAATCAGAGTTTTAAATTTACTAACTTGCAGCGGATTTGTCAAGTGTTTTTCACAAGTAGTTTTCTTAACTTAGAAAAGGTTTTATCCCCAGTTTTGTAAACTCCTTTTAAAACTTTTCAACAGTTAATTTTTACGTGTTTAAATATGCTCTTTGAAAATATGTAAGAAATAATGCAAGTATAAACACAAAGGATTTTTATAGTGGTTATATGGATAGAAATCCTTTAGTCCACTCTTCCAAGTCACGTAGATCTTGGGTTATACTATAAACACACAGTTTACAATATACACTGCTTGCGCCTAACAACAAATGAAAAGGCCACAAGTTCACAATAGGAAATCACTAAGAAACTCCTACTCTCTGAAGTAATATCACTCACTTAGATGGATATCTACTTCTCACAACACTTTTCTCACAAAATCACTCAGATTTGTATGTATATTTTGTTTTCTCTCTATTCTGCTTCGTCAACAAATGACTCGGCTGATGAGTGTTCTGTTCTTGAAGTTGAGACTTAGAAGAATTCTGCTTCGATTTTAATCTCAGTTGTGTTGTCTCTTCTTCTTCAACTCTTGAACTGAACTATTTATACTTGAGATTTGAAAATCTGCCCGTTGAGAGATCGATAGGTGTTCAAATCCTCGAGTACTGGTCCCTTCTGCAGAAACGGCTACCTGCGACTGATCACTGTACACTCTGCTATACTTCCTGTCATTCCGCATTAAATGCACCAAGCTGATACGAGGTTTCTCTTCAATCATTTGTCATAAATACCCTTCCTCTTCAGCATTTATTACTCCAAGTGCATTTATTACCGTTGCAATTACTTCTGATCCACTTCCACTCTGCTGATCGAAATCACTCGTCTGATGTACACTCGGCTGATCCCAAACTTGAACTAATCTGATTTGAGTCGGCTGAAAATCCACCAGTCTGATTCCTTTCTTCAGCAACTGATCAGTAGTCTTCTGGACCATATTTGACTCGTCTAAAGTAAATTCTTCCTTGGTCAAATATCTTCTAAGGTTTGTACTAAGCTTCCAAACATAGCTGATGACTTTTGGAAATCATCAAAACCTCCCTTCACTTTTAAGTCTTCATCTTCATCCAACATCAGCTAAGTAAAATCAGAAGAGTGGTCAACTCTGTTGTTCAAAGCTTTGTGCGAGATCAGCTTAGTCTACTGACAATTTTTGATCAGCTTAGTCTGCTGACAGAAAAAGTTAGAGAATTTTAAAGATAAAATTTTAAGAGGTCTATTCCCCCCCCCCCCCCCCCCCCCCCTCTAGACCTCATTTGACCACTTGGGATCAATACCCAACTAATTTTAAATGATGAAAATACCCTACACATTGGCATTTATCTCTCATGTGACCTATTTTGCCCGAAAAAGTGCTCGGTAAAGAGATTCAAGGGAAAAATGCAACATTAGTGTAATCTCAAGGTGGACGGCACAAAAAAATAGATTCAGGGCGATAAGTGCAATTTAATTGTAAGCATTAGTGCAATTTTAAAGGTAACTCATCCTTAAATAAAAGGGCACAAAAAATTAGATTCAGGGCGATAATTGCAATTTTAACGATAACTCATCCTTAAATAAAGAGCTCAAATATAATTCTAATTATTTATTGCATCAAATCATCCGTTCAATGATTACACAATATTAACACTTCCTCTAATAGATATGAGTTTTAAGAAAGAAAAAAGACACGGGGGAGAATAAATTCATTTTAAATTGACTACATATCATCGTGAAGCCAAAAAGCTAGCCAATCATTCGATTATATTTTTGATAAATATCTCTGTTTAATTATAAATACTTTCGAAATTGTAAAATATATTAAAAGTGATTGCAAAATAAAAAATTTCAAATTTTCTCTATAAATTTAAAGTACATCTATATACACGTTTATATAAGATTTATATGCGCGCGCGCACACACACACAAATATATATATATATATATAAAAATCTTTAACTTTTTCTTTGGTTCATGTAAAATTGAGTTGATATTGTCTTTTGTTATTTGTACTTTTCTAGTTTCAATATAAAAATTACATTTTCTCTTGGTAGTTTTCGTCTGAAATGGGTGTTTTTTCGATATTTTATTGGGGTATAATTGCTATTATGACCTGAGAGAGTATTTTTTTGCTAATAATAAATAAGCACAAAGGGGGTTTGGTACAAGAAAATCACAAATGAGAGGATTTGATAGTTAGAAAAAGTAAAAGGGGTGTTTTGCAATTTACTCTAAAATATTCCCAGGATTTTCCCATCAAATTGGTGGGGAATTTTTTTCTTCTTACAAGAAATTTAAAGGAAAATAATAACTTCACTTCCTGCTATCCAAACAACAAGTGAGAGAAAAAAAATTGACTTTCTTTCACTTTCCCAACAACCAAACATACATTAGGCCATCTCCAATGACTCCTCAATCTAAGTCCAGCTTCCCCTTCAGATTTCAAGTCTAGCTTCTCCTTTCGTTTTCATAGTCATCTCCAATAACTCAATCTATCCATTCTATTTAATTTCAATCTTCATATTTCCCCACTCTCACTTAATAATAATAATTCCCTACTCTCACTTAATAATAATAATAATAATAATAATAATGATAATAATAATAAAAATAAAAAAAATAATAAAAAAATAATAAAAAAAATAAAAATAATAATAATAATAATGTGCAATAATCAAGTCCCATATCCATACAAGATTATATGTTGCGTCGTCAACAGATACGATCAGTAGAGGTCAATCGCTAACTTCAAGCCGACTTAGTCGAACATGCATGGGCAACACACGGTCCAACTGGTGGTCGTATCTAAACTGCGTTTGGCCATATGTAATCGCATTTATTTAGATGTCTCAAGTTTCAATATATAAATGTTAGGGTTATATCGTATTTAATTTAAGAATTCGTATCTAAGATTCCATAAATCGTATTTAATTTCATATTTATATGTTTTTTGTGCTAAATTAATTTTTTTAAAACAAGTTTTAAATTATAGTATTATAATTCAAAATAAATCAAGGTTAATAATGTTAATTAAATTTAAGTTTCTTATAGTGTTATTAAATTTTACACAATTAATGTTATTCTTGAATAAAAGTTATATTTTTAAAACTAAAATTAACTTATTAACATAAATATAAACATGGAGGAGGCATTTTTCCCAACTTAGGGTGTTTTTTTTAATTTTAACATCAATTCGAGAATTTCACTCTTACAAAACACATGTGAAAGATATTCTCCGTTAATTTGTATAGAAATTTTTGTTTGTATAACACAACCAAATATCTTGGACAGTGAACATTATACCTTTTTTCGAAGTTACATGTTTAAAATTATTATATTATGAAAATTAATATGTTGAAGTATATTTTATCATTTTCTTAACTTTTCAAGTTAAGTTTAAACCAAACTTCAAAGACTAAGACTAACAAACACGAACAATTATTCAAAATAAATTTGATATGTGTAACACAACGAACTCAGTAGAACTTCATCATGAACTCTATCTAATTCCATTTTAATTTTTAGACCTTACATAGAAATCAATTTTTAATTTCGGGGGAATAAATTTCAGAGATTATAAAGAAGTATCTGGACCGATTGCACATTGTAGAAAGAAAAGAATAAATAAAATAGAATAGAATAGAATTAAAAGATTTGTTCTAATAATTAGAATACTACATTGCAAGAAATAATATATTCCAAAGGTTCATGACCACAGTTCTGCTAACACACTTAATTGCAGGCTTGCAGCCATTATGTTCCTCCAGAAAAAATCAAAAGATCTAAAATACGGAATTCAGAATCTTTCAAGAGATTTCTTCAGCAAATATAATTTCGTATATGAATTGCACTGCAGAGGAAACGACAAGAGTCAGCAAAGAAGTCACCAAGAATGTTACCATAATACGCAACTAACAAGCTCAAGGAAAGTTTAAACCAGATGCTAGAGTATTCGTAAACCTCAAATTTCAGCATTTCCAAATACGAACCCCAAACTTGTTTATTTTTACAAAGCCATTATATAAAACTAGCACAAACGAGCAGCAAAAAAAGCTTTGAAAAAAAAAATGAATAATACTATCTTAACACTTTATGAAACAAGAGCAAACCACTTCTATTGTTATTTATACAAGTGTATACTGCAATGAAATCCAACATATAATATTAGGCATTAATTCTTCCAGATGTATTCAAACTAGTAAAAGCAAGGAATAAAATTACAATAAGGCATGCCTTGTGACCTTGTCTACCTAGCTAACTAACTGCTCAATAAATCTCCAATTCAATTTCATAGATTACTATGTTGTTTCATGTATTTCATGTAAGCAAGCAAAACAAGAATTTAGGTTTTCAAGAAAACTACAAAAAAAATGAAATACTACATACATAGTCTTGTTGATGGAGAGCAAGATGCTTTGGAGGGACTCCAATGGGCATTTGTTTCCATCTTGACAGCTTAATATAGGACTTGCTTCTTTATAATAGGCTGTTGATCTCGGAAGTTCTCAAGCTCTCAAAATGTTAAGGTAATTAGAAAATTGTGAAGATACTACGATGGAGAAGGAGGAATATGTCAAAGGTGTACTTGAACAGGCCACAAAACACCCATGCCTTCATAGTTTCATTAATCACCTCTCCAATAAGTACGCGGTATTATTGGCACACCAGGTCTTATTGGCACACCAGTTCTCATTTCCACATCAGTTCTCACTTCGTCCTTCTTGAAATAATGAGCAAATGTTTTAGCTATGCAAACTGCTAAAATCCTCAATGCAGGGGCGCTGGACACAATGAACCAATATTTCATTTTTGAATGTTTCTTTGAGACATCATTTACAATAATATTTACCATATTTGCCGTGAAAGTATCGCACAAACCTCCATCTTCCTTACTGTTGAGTATAACCATCACACATCCTAAGGATGCAATGGTTAATCCACCTACCCAATACCCGGTCCTGTCTACCAAATAAACGCTAGCAACCGTACAAAACACCGGAAATACAGATGATGTGAAGAAATCAAAAACACAATTTATCCATACACCACATATATATCCTAATTTCATTAATTCTTCACATACTTGTAACAGAATTCTAATGCTTATAAGGTAGATAATCGATATAAAATAAAGTAAAACAGAAATAAAAAACATAAGAAGCTGAAAATAGAAAAAGGCAAAATAGTCTAAAAATTGACGAGAACTTTTTCTAGTAAAAATATTCATCCAATAGGAAGAATTTTTCTGATTAATTTCAAACTCCTCTTTGAATGCTGGACATCTTATGAATGATGTAGATGCATAGTAAAAGAACATAAAAGAAGCAAACCCGAACCCAGACCATTTCCAATGATGAATTCTGAAAAGGTCGTCGTATGACTTCTTGATGAGGCCGCGGATGAGGGCGCAGAAACCGAGACCTTGTGAGTTATCCATTGTTTCTGAGTCGGGTATGAGGTGATTTGGGCTTATTTTGGGGTCTTTATTTGTTTGGCGGGAGGCTGACGGCGGAACTGCGGAGGCGGCGCTAGAGTTTCGGTAGTAATTTAAATAGTTGGAAGTAAAAATGAGAAGCGGCGCAGTAAAGATGCGGCGCAAGTAACTAGGGGTTATATTATACTCAGTGTAATTTAGGCGGGCTAGGGTTTGGCCACTTGGTGTATTTTAAATCTGAAATGAAATTTATTAACAAATTAAGTGCCAGTTGTTTGAGATGTTATTTACTTCCCCGCCTGTTTATTGATGAGATAACTGAACTTAGTATAATTTAAAAATATATCATAGTTAAATATTCCTATTTACTATTTTAAGAATGTGCGTTACTATCTATATTAATAGTGAAAAAGGAAGCCGATTTTGTCTCACAATTGGCGGTTATGACACCAATTTTTCCATAGTTTTCCTAATTCATCCTTTTTTAAGAAATTGAATTCCAATAAATTTAACGTAATTATCTATCTCTGCTAGGGTAAAATCGGCAATATCCCTACATTTATACTAATGGTAAAAAGGATGTCGATTTTGTCTCAATATTGGCGGTTATGACACCAATTTTTCCATTAGATTACCCATTCGGGTAGCATATTTCGTGTTTCGGGACCGGACTAGTTCGAGACAGGCATAGGCTACCCGATTACTTAAAAAAAGGTGCAATAGATTTCAGTTATTTCAGAGGCTCGCAACACATTTATAGCTATAAAACTAGCACTTTTCTCGGCCTCTTCCAACCCCATAAATTCAAGATTTTTTTTTTTTTTTGCAAATAAAGACCCTAAATTAAATAAATAAATATCCGAAGCTCTGAAAATGGGATTGAATCAAGTAAGACCCCGTTCGTTTGCCTTGATCACAATTGGCCCAATATCTAGTTTGGTCTCACCAAAAAAATCTGGGCCAACTATTTAATGACCCGTTCGATGGATTAAATTGTCTATATTGGACCTTGGCCCAACTATTTATTATGTTCGTTTTACCCGATTTGACTGAGATTACCATTTTACCCTTAAGTTAAGTCAAATCTGGCCATTGATTACTATCTCATTCTCGACCGTTGGATCAAATTTGTACACACTCAGGTCAACTAGGATTTCATTTCTTTTCCATTTCATCCAAAATAGGGTTTTCCTAATTCTCCTTTCCTCTCCTTTCACCGTCCTCAATCCCACGAACAATCTCGCTCCACCATTGAAGTATATATTCTCAGTTCTTGATTAATTAATCGTTTTCTTCCTCTGATTGCGCCGCACATAGTATTGATGGGTTCGTTCGAAGTTTATAGATAGTATTGTTGGAATATTTTCAAAGATTCTTTGCGGGTTCTTGGACAGTCAAAATTGAAATCACAAAAAGGTATGTTCATCTCTTAAGGCATTTTCAATGAAGACCTCTGACGAGTTTAGAGATATTAATTTAGGGCTCTTTCAATAAGACATCTAGATCCAGGAATTTAGGGCTTTTTAGAAATATGATTTTTTAGAGTTTTTGCTATCAATTCGAAATTATAGGGACAATAAGAACAAGGTTCCAATTTTGAATTATAGGGTTTGTTATACTTTAGGGTTTACTGGAAAAATAATTAGGCTTTAAATTTGGTGTTGTTTAACTGAATTAATTTGGGGATTTAATTTGAGTAATTAGGTCTGAGTTTAGGTTGTTCTTTAATATTTATTTTTAATTCTTGATTGTTGTATTCTGATTTATGTTTTTGTTCTTATTGTTTTTGCATAGGTCTTGATTTCAATCATAAATGGAGTCTAGTTCTAATAGCACATGTCGTAGTAATAGGTCTGTCGGAGGCGGCAGTGGAGGCGTTCGAGTCCCTGGCCGGACTAGTGCATATGGAGCCACAGTTAGAATGTGGACTTCCAATACCCCATCCAATCCTGGAAGACGGTTTATTCGATGTGCAGGGGTTCAGGTAATGTAACTTTGTAAAAAGTAAATATTATATTGAATTATGCCCCAAGATTATGTTTGTAGAGACTAATTACATTTTTCTTCCTTGATTTATAGGGTCAAAGGTGTGAATTATTTGAATGGGTTGACATTTTTTGGATGCTAGTGCACTTGCAATAATCCCTAGGTTATTGCAACGTGTGAACCAGTTAGAAGTCAACAACAGCCTACTTGCAAGAAGAAAACATGCGTCTACGTGCATCCTTTGTGGAACTTGAGGCTAAATATAGGAGTTTGCTTTACAATGTTAAATTATTTTCTATTATATGCTTTCTTACTCTAGTTTGGTTTATGGTTTAATGCATTTTCTATATGAAGTCATATTTTCTGGTTTGCTATGTTTAGTTTGATGCGCAGAATTATTTTATTTGCTATTTTGTGGTGATGCTAATTTGTGGGCATTCATTTTGTTTTTACATGATCCCTGGGGGGCTTTAATTAGTGTTGTGGAGACATATGTTAATTATTCATATATTAATGCATGCATATGGGTGATGGTATATTGCATTTCTTTGTTGAGTCTTGGTTGCAATGTTAAATTATTTTCTATTATATGCTTTCTTACTCTGGTGGTTTAATGCATTTTATATATGAAGTCATATTTTCTGGTTTGCTATGTTATGTTTGATGTGCATAATTATTTTATTTGCTATTTTGTGGTGGTGCTAATTTATGGGCATTCAAATGGTTTTTACATGATCCCTGGTGGGCTTTAATTAGTGTTGTGGAGACATATGTTAATTATTCATATATTAATGCATGCATATGGGTAATGGTATATTGCATTTATTTGTTGAGTCTTGGTTGCAACATGATCAGTAGTTGATTTTAATAAGTGGTAGTGAGACTTTTGTTCATGTGTATATGGATTTTTAAGTTCTTAATTAATGTGATGTTACTAGTAATTGTACTCAAAATATTTTGCTTTTTTGAGTTGTCAAATCTTTGGTAACATGTTGAGCATTCACTTGGGTGCATAATTATTACATGAGATGAGGAAGAGTACAGATGGAAATAATTTATAAGATATTCTCACCATTACCAAAATATTTTGCTTTTTTGAGTTATCAAATCGTTGGTAACATGAACTTTATTCACTTGGCCACATTTAAGTTTATTGGTGCATTAATAAGTTGGTAAGGGTGTGGAAGATTAGTTATTTTGCAGATTCTATTAGATATTCTCACCATTACCAATTTTTTTTTATTTTTCTGAGTTGTCAAATACATATTGAGCATTCATTGTATGCATATTTGAAGCTTATTGGTGCATTTATATTTTGCATGTCATGAAGAAAATTACATATGGACATAATCTATGTCATGTACCAAAATATTTTGTTTTTTTGAGTTGTCATATCTTTCATTCTTGAAAAGTCATGTTGTGTCTTTTCCATATTTACTTTTGCATGTATGATTTATTACCTTTTTCATTTCTAATGCTTGTAATTAATGCCAAAAATATCTTCACTTACCTTTTTTTTAAATAACCTGGCCCCATTATATCCCTTACTAACATTTATTAGCCGACTCATCATTACTCATGTTGAATTGTTATTAATAACTTTCTTACTCTTTACTTACCCAAATTAATTGAGGGTTCAAACTTGCGACTGCCTATTTATAAGGGCAATTCATATCAACCAAATACAACACTTCTCTCCCTCTATTAAAAACAGTGAGTTCCCTTTCATCTTTTGTCAAAATTCTTGTTCTTTGTTATTTCTTTTACACATTCTTACCTTATAATAATATCATCAACATAAAACAAATAATTATTGCTTTTTTGTTAACTGCAGGTATCAAAATGCCGCTCACCAAGAGACAAGAGAGTTGATATCAATGCCAGATATGATGGTTGGAGTCCCCATGAAGAAGCTTACATGATAACCAAATTATTATGTGCTACCAGGAAGGACCTTGTAAGAGACATTGAAGATCTTCGTCACTGTCTTGAAAGGATCAGTGCGAAAATGACTGAAAACTTTCGGCGAAGGTTCCACCTAACTTCACTTCGCCTAAATTTGGAACGCATACAAAGGAAATATATCGACTTGGAAGAGTTTCTGGAGCAACCTGGGATATAGTATGACCCATACACGTGCCGCATTACCGTTTCTAATGCATACTGGACTGTGATCTCCCCAAACGTAAGTGTGTAGTTTTGTTTAAATTATTTTTAGGGAAATTTACATAGACACCCCCTAGCTATAACCCTAATTACAAGATTTTACCCTCTTGTTTCAAAAATTACAAAGACCCCCCTTGACTAAACGGCCGTTAGTCAACTTTAACGGAACACATAAAATGTCCAAAATGCCCTTAGTTGTTTTTAATATTTACAAAAAAAAAAAATCTACAAAAAAAAACCCTCAACGTAACCCCGCCGCTCTCAAGTTCCACCACCTCCGTTTTTTTGACTTTTCCGGCAACTCCGGACACGGTTTGAGCTCTCTTTGATGGTTATAGACTCGTCTTCACGTCCTCTACAAATCCCAAGCATTAATTATCAGTTCCCAGTTTATCCCGTCACTCTATTTTCAAATCTATGAATTTTACGTTTTTTCGATTTTACTCCACCGTCGGGGGTGGAGCTTGACCCATCGCCTCCCCTTTCAGCAGTAGACACCCTTCGGTGTGGCGGTCATTTTTGTATCAACCTTGTCCAATCTGGTGCAAAATTGAAGATTCCACATTTCCAAGCTCACGTCAATGGCGGATGTTCCATCTTCACAAAATCAGCCCCTCTATCACAATTCGCAAATTGACCCTTATATTTTCCACCTTTATAATATGTCCCTACATTTGTAGAAAAACTCAAGAATTCGAATTGTGTTATTGTAGATAAATTTATTAAATTTTAAATTGGTTTTTTTTTTTATTTTTGTAAGGAAAATATTTGTTATTAAAGTGAAACTTTATTTACCAATTGTGTTATTGTAAATAAATTATTAACTTTTAAAAGGGTTTTTTTTTTTTGTAAGAATATATATGTTATTAAATAATTGTGTTATTGTAAATAAATTTACTAAATTTTAATTTGGTTTGTTTGATTTTTGAATGAAAATAAACGTTATTAAAACTTTATTTACCAGATTGAGTTATTGTAAATAAATTTATTAAATTTTAAATTGGTTTATTTTATTTTTTAAGGAAATATATGTTATTGAAATTTTATTTATCGAATTGTGTTATTGTAAATTTATTAAAGCTTTACTTATCGAATTGTGTTATTGTAAATACATTTATTAAATTTTAAATTGGTTTGTTTTAATTTTAAAATTTAATAAATTTATTTACAATATTTATGACACGGTTACAAAAACACCCCTTGGGGGCAAAATTGGAAAAACATTAAATATTTTTTATGACATCATCATCTACCGTAAAAAATTGACGCCGTAAGGGGTCTTCTTGTAATATTGTTTTGGTCGAGAGGGTGTCTTTGTAATATTTCAAACAGGAGGGTAATTTCTTGTAATTAGGCTATAGTCAGGGGGAGTCTATGTAAATTTTCCTTATTTTTATTCAATGATATATAAATTCCTACTAACCTTTGTTGTTTTATTTTTACGACGAGCCGGGGAGCTATCGGAGGTATCGGGTTGAAGTGCAACACTACCGCAAGCTGAAGTATATATTTGAGATGAAGGAATGTGCCCACTTTCTCTGAAACCTTCTCGGCTCCCCTCTGTATCCCATTGACCTGTCTGCCAGTGATGAGGATGCCCTTGTTTTTCAATGGTGGTGCAGGGGGTGGGTTGAATGATGTTGACTAATGGGTGCAGGGGGGAGGAAGTTGTGGGTATATGTTTTGTTTTTTATTGATGTTATGAACCCGGTGGTTCTTCATGCACATTTTGCTTCAAATGCATGAAGAACCCTGTAAAATGTTATTTTGTGGCGGTATTTATAGGGGAGGGGGGGGGGGTTGGATTCGGTTAGGTTTGGGATGTTTTTGAATGTATGCATGTAGGTAGATTTTATAAATCTGCCATAATGTTTTAGATAAATTATATTTTATTTATGTTTATAAATTTGCCAATAGCTTTAACTTTTGCTCAACTTTGGTTTTTTTCCTCTTGTAGAGTCTCACTGAATTATTTTATGACTTTATTGGGATTCCTTACACATTTTAACACTTTTACTAGTTGATTTTCAGAATAGCAACCTTTGCAGCACTCAAAGGCTGCAATATTCTTCAAAACTTTATAGAAAATTGCAGCACCAGAAGTCAACATTTTATACAACATTTTTATAAATCTGCCAGTAACTTTAACTTTTGTTCAATTTTAGTTTTCTTTCTCTCGTAGAGTCATTGAATTATTTTATGACTTTATTGGGATTACTTACACATTTTATCACTTTTACAAATTGATTTTCAGAACAACAACATTTGCTATTCTTCAAAGGCTGTAATATTCGTGTATACTTTGTAGAAAATTGCAGCAGCAGAAGTCAACAAAATTGTAACTTGCAAATCTTTTGTATATTACAATTTTTGCAACACAACTTCCAAACAACCTGAACTTAAAAAGTTTACAAATCAAAGTTTGAACACTTTTCAATTTTTAGTCTGAAACTGCAAATCATTCAAACATTTTATCAACAGAAAATGTGTTGCAAATTCATTTTGGCATTATCAGCCCACGAAAAAAATGTGTAATAAATCATTCAAAACTTTCAATAATAAGAGACTCTTGCAAAAATTCCCAAATTCATTTAGCAAGGGTCCTAAAAATCATTTAAACCACCAAATACAAACATGCCACTATGACTTACAAAAACAAGAAATACTTCACCAAACATGGCTACAAAATTAATATGCTTTATAATAATTCCTAAGCCATGTATGCATGTATCATACCAAAAGATTTAGCCACCTAATAAACACCCCCATGGGTCCAAAATTAACACAAAACATTCACATACCGTACCTAATATTACAAAAAGAAAGTTGCAATGTCTCACTTTCACACATTTAACATAATCATCAAACCTTAATTCATGGCATCTTACCCTCGAGCATCATGTGTGCTTGTATTTCACGATTACGTTCGCTCGAACGCCAAAACAAGCTTACATGCTTTTGGTCATCCATGATCTTGTAACAAAGAAAGTTCATATTTTTTTCGGTTAGCCCCAAAACCTTCTCCAATGCGGCAATGACCTTCATAGCCTTTTCGTCAACCGTATCTTCCTCCTTGCTCATTTTTGGTTTATTATTAATGAAAGTAGATTTTGCCTCCTCAATGAAACTTGTCAAGGCGGGCATAATAGACTCATTTTTTGCGGTTTCGGGTGTTTTCACCTTCCTTTCTCTTGTCAATTTAAATTTCTTCTTCTTCTCGTTCCCACCAATCTTAAGACCAAGTTGCTTCACCTTAGATTTTGCTTTTCTTCCCACTCCATCAGATGTATCCAGAGTAGAGTTGATTTTGTCTTTCATCCGATCACTACCACAATGATGCATCCATCGTTAAATCGACATATGGACTATCAATATCAAATGATACTACCGATTATGTTCTCATTTGCTCATTGTTTGAGTTAAGGTTTTCACTCAATAATATGTCCTCCATAACATCAGTGAACCCTTGAGCATGATCCCTCGTAGCCCTATCCTTTCCGAACAATTGACACCAATCATCATAGTATCTCCAAGACCTCATCCTCATCGCACGAACTTCACAATTAGCCTTTCGAGAAAGAAAAAAAGTTTAGAACACCAACAAAAATATAACCAAATATGTATTTATAAAATTTAGCAAGTTCTCATTTACCCATGCATATTCAGCCCAAACATCATCATTGACCTCTATCATTTTAGCATTGTCATTCCATCCAAAGCCACTTGTACCCAACATGAAAAACAATAAATATTATTGTTTTTTCCAAACTGTCAGCTTTGAGTTTATGTGCCTGACTTTAATGTCGTTTCCCGGTATCCTTGTATTAATTGCGGATTCTAAGGCCTATAAATATCCCGGCTTAAACCCATTATCAGCCTTCCATCTAGTTGAAACCATCTCATGCAAACAAGAAATCAATGTTTGCTCCTCATCAATGAACCTGGGCCAAGCCGTCGTCAAACACAAGTCCATCAATTTATCTTGAATTTCTCCAAACATTAAAATGAAATAAAAACCACAATCATACAAAAAAATTATCCACATATACATAATAATGTACCATCGTAATTAAACAACAATCATATAAAAATTCATCACAACCCCAAACATAATATTCAATCAAACAAAGGAATTTCCGAAACTAAACGCAAATAGTGCGTTTATCTCAAAGACTCGACAACCAATCGTCATACATAGCCTAAGCCATAATATCTCGATAATCAGTCCACACTTGTGAGGGCTCAACAACATCGACGAATTCACCATTAGGACCCTACCCATCTTATTCATCATCATTTTCCGATTCACTAGACAAATATGAATCTGAAATGTCATTGGGCATTGTCATTAACTGAACATTGTGGATAATAATACAAGCCATGATAATTCGGTTTTGAGTTTTCAATGGGTAGGAAGCATCACTTTTAAGTATTGCCCACCTCCGTTTAACTTGACCGAAACATCGTTCAATGACGTTTCTTGCCTGAGAATGCTTCATGTTGAAGTACTCTTTATAATTTTGAGGAGCATCTTGCTCTACACCCCATTCCTTTAAATGGTAGCGCACTCCCCTATAAGGTGTCTTCCCCATTCGTGTATCCATTATCGCAAAGATAGTATGTATGTAAGATATTCATAAAAGATAAAAAAAAAAAATTAACATTGTTATTTAACATTTAATGGAATTGTATGAACGGGAATATATGATGCATAAAATGGTTTATATTCAAATCGTATACCGGGTCGGAATTCAAAGTCCGTTTGGGCGGGTAATAGCATCTTTAAGGACCCGACAATCTGCATCGGAACCCTCCCATCCAGTCAATGCATACGTGAATTTTCCATTTACATCGCAAGCAACGAGCACGTTAGTTGCAATATCTCCTTTCCTTGATCTATAGCGTGGTTTATCGACAACCGGTGCTAGTACCCTCACATAAGTACCATCCAAAGCCCCTAAACAACCCTACAAAAAACATATGAAAAGTACTTAAGTTGTTATATTTTAACCAATTGTTGGTCCCAAGTGGTCAGATGAGGTCTAGAGGGGGGGGGGGGGTGAATAGACCTCTTAAAAATTTACCTTTTAAAATCTCCAACTTTTCTGTTCAGCAGACTAAGCTGATCGAGAACAGTAAGCAGACTAAGCTGATCTCGCACAAAGCTTTGAACAGCGAAGTAGACCACTCTTCTGATTTCACTCAGCTGATTTTATCAAAATCAGAGTTTAAAATAAACTAACTTGCAGCGGATTAATCAAGTGTTTTTCACAAGTTGTTTTCTTAACTTTGAAATAGTTTTGTCCCCAGTTTTAACAAACTCCTTTTAAAACTTTTCCAACAGTTAACCTTTTAAGTGTTTTAAAACTGTTCTTTCAAATATGCAGAAAATGATGCAAGTTAAAAACACAAAGGATTTTTATAGTGGTTATATGGATATAAATCCTTTAGTCCACTCTTCCAAGTCACTTAGATCTTGGGTTATACTATAGTCACAAAGATTACAGTACACTCTGCTTGCGCCAAACAACAAATGAACTGGCCACAAGTTCGTAGTAGGAAATCACAAAGAAATTCCTAACATCTGAAGTAATATCGCTCACTAAGATTGATATCTACTTCTCACAACACAGTCCTAACAAAATCACTCAGATTTTACAAGTATTTTCTGTTTTCTCTCTATTCTGCTTCGTCAACAAATGACTCAGCTGATGAGTGTTCTGTTCTTGAGTTTGAGACTTAGAAGAATTCTGCTTCAGATAATTTTGCTCTCAAAGATGTCTCTTGTGTTGTATCTTCTTCCTCAACTCACGAACTTAACTATTTATACTTGAGATTTGAAAATCTGCCCGTTGAGAGATCGACAGTTGTCAAATCATCGAGTACTGGTCCTTTTCTGCAGAAACGGCTGCTGCGACTGAACACTGTACACTCTGCTGTACTTTTTGTCGCTTCGCATTAAATGCACCAAGCTGATACGAGGTTTCTCTTCAATCATTTGTCAGAAATACCCTTCCTCTTCAGCATTTATTACTCCAAGTGCATTTATTACCGTTGCACTAACTTCTGATCCACTTCCACTCTGCTGATCGAAGTCACTCGTCTGATGTATACTCAACTGATCCCAAACTTGAACTAATCTGATTTGAGTCTGCTGATAGTCCACCAGTCTGATTACTTCTTCAGCAACAGATCAGTAGTCTTCTGGACCATATTTGACTAGTCTGAAAAACTTCTTCCTTGGTCAAATATCTTCTAAGGTTTATACTAAGCTTCCACTTAGCTGATGACTTTGGAAATCATCAAAACCTCCCTTCACTTTAAAGTCTTCATCTTCATCCAACACCAATCTAGAACAAATTAAGTAAGTAGTAATTTATGTGTACGTAACAGAAAACAACCCCATCTTGAACTTTCGTCATTTTCTGAAATCGGTATTCAATACACGGTGGAAACACTTGCTCACTATATCCCCAGATCGACGATAATCAAACCCCACGATTCGATTTTTCTTGTGATGTGAAAGGACGGACAAGAACATTACAACTTGTTCATTGTGTGGCACATATTTAGTGTTCCTTAGACCACCAAGGTTATGTAACAAACTACATAGCTTACTAAAAGAAGTCATAGTGAACCTTAAGCATGACTTAGTTTTAACATCCGTCTTCGTGGTTACGCGATGTAAATACTTGGCTTGTTTGTGTTTCTTACGTATGATGCTATACCTTTTTCTCTTTCGAATAGACAATTGGGAAATAGAGTGTGCTTCGTGTGCAATGAGGCAGAAACATAATATTTTAACACATTTCCAAAAAAACTGACAGTAGAGTCGTTCCTCCCCTGAATCCATAATCGGTATTCTGTATTTGATATGCCAAGAGCTTGAATTTAGACATATGAAATAATTGTTTCAAACATAGGCCAAAAATATATTTGACTAGCCATACCCAAGCATTACAAAAAACCACACCACCAAAGTACTACCAGTGTATTTGAAATAATTGTCTCAAGAAAGAATTACACACACAAAAAGAAAAAAAATAGTACAAAGAAATTAGAAAGGAAAAAAAATACGTACAAAAAAAATATAAAAATAATAGCCTAGAAAAAAAATGTGTAAGACAACCTTCCCTAGTACCACACTTCAACCACAAATAGTTCATGCAAAAAAAAAAAAAAAAGGCAGAAAAAAAAAGAAAATTGGGAATAGCTCACCTTCTAGTCATGATAAATGAAATGCAAAATGTAGGAAGTAAACTTATGGTTAAATGAGTTCTTACCCTATTTATTGTCCTTCTTCACCTTGTTCAAGTATCTATACCTTGAGCTATGTTAACACAAAAAAATGGAATAAATTAATAGAGATTTCAAAGCTTGAGAAGTCAATAATTACTTCTTAGTTCTTAGTTAACAAAAAAGTAAACAATAATGGAGACAAAAATAAAAAAGAAAAATAAACATTTTAAGCTAGGGTTCTCACCGTATACTGGAATGGAGGGAAAATGAAGATGGGGGTGGGAAATGAGGATGAAGACTTCTCTTTTTTTAATCCATCCAATTATTTGAGTGTCATTTTCCTTGTAATAATACCGAAATTCAAGGGTATTTTTGTCTCAATTATTTGATGTATGGCCCAATTAAATAATATCTGGGTTGGATCACATATTGCAATCTGGCCAATTAGGTGGGGTGGCCCACCATTTCCCATGATAACTACGGCTGCCCGTTAAATAATTGGGTCAGTCGAACACGAAATAGGGCCTATTTCTTTGGGCCGATTGTGACAATTGGGAGATTTCGCAAAGTGAAGAATGTAATCAATTTCTTAGACTCTATGGACACTTATCTAATCCTTGTGGATTCCTTATCTTCAGCTCTACGCCAGTTAATTTTTTTTTTTTTCGATGATGAATTAGGACTATATTAACTGTATCAACAAAGCGAATTTGATTATTGTTGATCGCAATTTGAATTTATGCCATGAGATACTATTTTTTATTATCATACTTGCTAATCTTTAATTCCATGAGTGCTTGGATTTTGATGTGAAACTAATGGGATGCATAAAAGATCAAATCTTGAAGGTTGCGGTTTCAACTTTGTCATCTAGAAATTTATGTGGGGTTTCCACTTGCATCTTGCTTTTAAGTTATAATAGGGTCTAAAAGGATGGATTTTGAACTTTTGGAACATATTGAATACCAAATTTTCATCTTTCCTCTAAACAAGTTGTTTTATTGTTTGCTTTTAGGCCATCTCCAACAGCCCTGCTTTGGGACGCGCTTCCTTACAAGAAGGCACCAACTGGTGCCACTTGGCGCCACCTGGTGTCTTCTTATTTGTTTTTTAAATGTTTATTAATAAAAAAAACTTAGAGATTGAAAAAATTAACTACGAATTTAACAACACCTTGTTTAATTTAATTAACTAGAAATAGAAGATACATTTAATTATAAAAATTGCGTAAGATTTAATAGCAATTTGTTTTAAATTAAAGATATAACATTATTAGTTTTAATTTTGAAATTTGATTTTTCATATTTAGATTTTATTTAACAACATTATAGTATAATCAAACCCTTATCCATTATTAATTTTGAATTTATGTATTTGTCTACAAAAGTAAAATTTATTTAACCACATTTAAATCATATTTTAATTTTATTTAGTATAATCATCGTTGTTTTTCTTGTCCCCGATGTAATATTATTATGCTTAATTTTATTATTATTGTCTCTACAATTATTATTTTTCATTTTCATATATATTATTATTATTAATTTTCAAAATTAATATTATTTTTTGTGATTATTATTATTATTATAGATAATAATGGGTCAGGGTGGGGGAGTTTTTTTTTTTTTTTTTTTAATTAATTGGTGTTGTTAGCCCTGACGGTTGGAGACGGTGCCCAGGGGGGTGCAGGTTCACCCTAGGTGGAGGTCGACAGCCCTGGACTGTGAAGGACCTGTGGGTTTGAGATGGCCTTAGCTCATGGATTTTTTATAATGACCAGTCGAACAGTTATACATATTTGATTCAACTGTGTTGTGCCTTTAGCTTTGTACCTGCACCCAAGTTATGGTTTTTAATTTTACAGGGATGGTTTGAGTTGGCTAGTGCTCGACAGTCAATGGGTGCTTTCTCGTGTCAACATCGCCTTATTTGACCTCAAGTCTCACCATGCTTCAACAACACTACAAGTAGACGAGCATGAAGGTATCTTAATTGCTTACCATTAAGTTTTTATGAAAAAATTCATCTCATATAATTGGTTTGGAATGGTTTGGAATGAATCATTGAGGCTTATTTCTGGTCAAGGGACTGTTTGAGCCTTAGCCGGTCGATTTTTGGGTAAACAAGTTTGCTAATGTGTGGAAAAAATACATTACATGATACTATTCAGATAAAAAAGACCGAAATTCCCTCACACTACTTGACTTTCCTATGTGGCTCCATGTAAGGCCATGTCCAACTCGGAGGGCTTTTCACAGCCCAGGGGTGTCAATCTCCACCCGGGTGAATCTGCACCCCCGGAGAACCGTCTCCAACCCACAGGGCTATCTCCTCCAATTAATTAAAAAAAATAAACTTCCCCACTCTCACCTATATTATCTATAATAATAATAATAATAATACGGTTAATAATAATAATAAGGTTAATAATAATAATAATAATAATAATAATAATAATAATAATAATGGATAAGGGTTTTATTATACTATAATGTTGTTAAATTTTACTTTTATAGGCAAATTTATATATTCAAAATTAAAACTAATAATGTTACATCTTTAATTTAAAATAAATTGTTATTAAACCTTACACAACTTTTATAATTAAATGTATCTTCCATTTCTAGTTAATTAAATTAAACAAGGTATTGTTAAATTCGTAGTTAATTTTTTCAATCTTTAATTTTTTTTATTAATAATTTTTTTTTAATTTAATAAAAAAAAAATGTAAATGCACCAGGTGGCGCCAAGTGGCACCACCTGGTGCAATGTTTGTAAGGGACGCGCTAACAGAGCGTCCCTTCATCAGGGTTGTGGCCTAGGCTTTGAAAAGCCCAGGCCACAGCCCTGGGCTGTGTAAATGGACATCCCTGGTTGGTTGGAGATCATCCAGGGCTGTGAAAATGGGCCATCTCCACCCACCCCCCATTGGATTGGAGATGGCCTAAGGATTTTCACTATGCAGCTCCGTGAAGAGCTTTAAATTCTACCCCACCAAATAACGCTTGTTTGTCCTGAAAAAAAAAATGTTTTCACAAGAAAATCGGATGAGACTTAACCATCAATGCTTCCTTTAATGTTCAACGTTATTAACACCTTCATTCACTAAAAAAAAAAAAAAAAAAAAAGGTCTTCAGCAACTCCATGATTCCAACGAAAATAAAAACTATTACTATTAGGAACGAACTTATAACAAAATATCAACAGAAACGATGTTCCATAAATAGTAGCGACAAATTACCAACAAAATATCTAAAAAATATTTTTCGTTGTTATTCTATTGTTATGTTGTAGGAAAAATTGATCCATAGCGACGGAACCACTCCACTGGAATATAATTCATCACTATTTTTTTAGTCACTTAAAGATTTGTAACTAAACAATGACGGAAATGATGTTCCATCAATAATAGCGACATATTTTCAACTAAATATCTAAACAAAATATTTTTCGTAGGTATTCCGTTGTCAAGTTGTAAGAAATATTGATCCATAGTGACGTAATCATTACAATGGAAAATATTCCGTAGCTATTTTTTAGTCACTTACAGATTTACAACTGAACAATGACGAAAATGATGTTCCATCAATAATAGCCACTAATTACCAACTAAATATCTAAGCAAAATATTTTTCGTGGGTATCCCGTTGTTAAGTTGTAAGAAATATTGATCCATGGCGACGAAATCATTCCTATGGAAAATAATTCGTCGCTATTTTTTAGTCACTTACAGATTTACAACTGAACAATGACGAAAACGATGTTCCATCAATAATAGCGCCAAATTACCAACTAAATATCTAAACAAAATATTTTTCGTAGGTATTCCATTGTTAAGTTGTAAGAAATATTGATCCATAGCGACAAAATCATTCATATGGAAAATAATCCGTCGTTGTTTTTAAGTCAGTTATAGATTTAAAACTGAAGAACGACGGAAATAAAGAAAATTATGTTCTTACAAAATAACGACAAATTACCAAAACATATTAAATGAAAAGAATATGTCTAGAAATGGGGGGGGGGGTGGGGGGGGGGGGGGGTGGGGGGGGGGGGGGGTGGGGGGGGGGGGGGGTGGGGGGGGGGGGGGGTGGGGGGGGGGGGGGGTGGGGGGGGGGGGGGGTGGGGGGGGGGGGGGGTGGGGGGGGGGGGGGGTGGGGGGGGGGGGGGGTGGGGGGGGGGGGGGGTGGGGGGGGGGGGGGGTGGGGGGGGGGGGGGGTGGGGGGGGGGGGGGGTGGGGGGGGGGGGGGGTGGGGGGGGGGGGGGGTGGGGGGGGGGGGGGGTGGGGGGGGGGGGGGGTGGGGGGGGGGGGGGGTGGGGGGGGGGGGGGGTGGGGGGGGGGGGGGGTGGGGGGGGGGGGGGGTGGGGGGGGGGGGGGGTGGGGGGGGGGGGGGGTGGGGGGGGGGGGGGGTGGGGGGGGGGGGGGGTGGGGGGGGGGGGGGGTGGGGGGGGGGGGGGGTGGGGGGGGGGGGGGGTGGGGGGGGGGGGGGGTGGGGGGGGGGGGGGGTGGGGGGGATTCCCGCCAATTAAAATCATGAAAAGACCCTGCCGTTGTTTGACACACGTTAACCAATATACGTGTCTGTACGTAGAAGGTTCAAACGGATATGCACTCTTTTTTCCTCGTTCGGTTTTTATCCCGAAGAGGGTTTTTCCGAACTAGTTTTTTAACGAGGCATATTTCCTGAACGATAAAAAGATTAAAGTAATTACTATTTCTACTTCTACGAGCTCCAGCTACGTTTACGCTCGAGAAGTGAGGGAGTACTGATGAGGGCTATTTTGCACATACAACCGGGTAGTAATATCCGAGGAGAATCAAGATCGATCCGACCTACATAACCTGCGAGCTCGGCTCGACCTGCCAAAACTTATCTGGTCGACCTACTGTCCAGTTCAGGGAACTTAATGGGCCAGGCGGTACTCCTAGGCCATACAGGTTTCCTAGGCTAAATAGGACTCCTAGTTCAGTTAGGACAGGGGAATATTATAAATAGCGAATCTTACATTGTATTAAGGGATCCAGAATTTAACCTATCAATAATACTACTCCTATTCTCCTCTCATATACTTGTGTTCTGCGTGATTATATCATTATATATTACTTTGCTTCTTCTTGAATTGCACCATCCTGAGTACTTTAACCAAACCCTTAATACGATAAATTGTGATCCTAAATAAATTTACTGAGATTAAACCTAAGACGAAATTCGGTTAAATCAAGTTAGTTATTTTAAAACTCTGATTATGATAAAATCAGCTGAGTGAAATCAGAAGAGTGGTCAACTCTGCTGTTCAAAGCTTTGTGCGAGATCAGCTTAGTCTACTTACGATTCTTGATCAGCTTAGTCTGCTGACAAAAAAGTTAGAGAATTTTTAAAAGACAAATTTTTAGAGGTCTATTCCCCCCCCCCCCCCCTCTAGACCTCATCTGACCACTTGGGACCAACACTATAAAGAATAAGTACCCACTACCCCGCATTGATGAGTTATTTGACCTGTTACAAGGATCAAAAGTATACTCAAAGTTAGACTTGAGGCAAGGGTACTATCAATTAAAGATCCGAGAGACGGACATTCCCAAAACTGCATTTTACTCAAGATATGGTCATTTTGAATTCGTAGTAATGCCATTTGGACTAAGAATACACCAGCATCTTTTATGGACATGATGCATCGAATATTCAGACCTTATTTGGACAACTTTGTAGGTAATATTCATAGATGACATCTTAGTATACTCAAAATCTGAACAAGAGCATGAGCAACATCATAAAATAGTATTGGAAACTCTTAAAGAGAATAAACTTTACGCCAAGTTCAGTAAATGTGAGTTCTGGTTGGAACGGGTAACGTTTCTTGGACACGTGATATCTAGTATCGGAATTGAAGTCAATCCTTCAAAAGTTGAGGCCATAATCAATTGGAAACAACTAACCATCGTTACTGAAGTACGTAGCTTGTTAGGATTGGCTGGCTATTACCGCAGGTTTGTCAAGGATTTCATCAAAATTGCGGCACCATTGTCACAGTTGACTCAAAAGCAAAGTCAATTTTTGTGGACCGATAAGTGTAATTTTAGTTTCCAAGAGCTCAAAAGAAGACTGACAACTGCTCCAATATTAGCTTTACCTGAAGTTTCAAGTGGATTCATAATCTACACAGATGCATCAAAAGAAGGTTACGGATGTGTATTGATGCAAAATGGGAGAGTAATCGCATATGCTTCAAGGAAACTAAAGGTACATGAGAAAAATTATTCTACTCATGACCTAGAGTTGGGAGCAGTCGTGTTTGCACTGGCTAAGTGGAGACACTATCTATATGGAACAACATTTGAAGTATACACCGATCACAAGAGTTTGAAATACTTATTCACTCAAAAAGATCTAAATATGAGGCAGAGAAGGTGGATGGAGTTCCTAGAAGACTATGATTGTCCAATACTTTATCACCCTGGAAAGGCGAACGTAGTAGCTGATGCACTAAGTAGAAATGCAACAATTTCCAACATCATGGGAGCAGAAAATCTCATCCAAGAACAAGAAGTCAAGAAAACTATTGTCCGCATACAATCTCATGCACGTTTGACCAATCTACATATTCAACCGGAATGGTACTCCCAAATCTAGGCAACACAAAAAGAAGATGACGGCATTAGAAGACTATTGGAATTTGGGAGAAAAAGAACAAAATCTGAATTTTTGCAAGGACCCATCAAGAATTTTACGATTTCAGAAGCGAGTTTGTGTGCCAATGAAAATAAGAAAGGAACTAATGGAAGAAGCACATAAAGCAAGATATACAGTTCATCCAGGAGGCACCAAAATGTACAAAGACTTAAAGAAACAATTTTGGTGGAATGGAATGAAACGTGATATTGCGGACTCCATTATAAAGTGCATGACATGTCAACTGGTTAAAGCAGAACATCAACATCCTGCCGGAAAACTGCAAACCCTTCCGATACCAGATTGGAAATGGGACCAAATCACTATGGATTTTGTCACAGGCCTTCCAAAGCTAAGAGGTGGATATGATAGCATATGGGTCATTGTAGATGGACTTACTAAGTCTGCTCATTTCATTCCCGTGGGAAAACATTACAAGGTTGAGACCCTAGCCGAGCTATACCATAAAGAAATCATCCGTCTACATGGCATACCTTCGAGTATAGTCTCAGATAGAGATCCTAAATTTACTTCTAGATTGTGGAAGCAGTTATAAGAAAGTTTGGGAACTAAGCTTAAATTCAGTACAGCTGCACACCCGCAAACCGATGGACAATTTGAACGAGTAATTGGATTCCTAGAAGATATGTTGAGGGCATGTGTATTGGATTTCAAAGGTAGCTGGAATAAACATTTACCACTCGTGGAATTTGAATACAATAATAGCTATCATGCTTCAATTCAAATGGCACCATATGAGGCTTTATATGGAAGAAAATGTTGCTCACCAGTCCATTGGGATTTAGACGAATGGCGAGCTTCTTCAGATGGTCTACATAGAGCATTAAGGCCAAAAAGTATTCAAGACGCCATTGACAAAGTACAGCTGATCCAGCAAAGAATTAAAGCCACCCAAGACAGACAGAAAAGCTATGCCGATCGACGTAGAAGAGATCTAGAATTTGAAGTTGGAGATAAAGTGTTCCTCAAGGTGTCACCTAAGAAGGGATTCAGAAGAATTAGAAAAAGAGGAAAACTAAGTCAACGCTACGTAGGGCCTTTTGAAATTTCCGAACGCGTTGAAAATTTATCCTATAGATTGAATCTACCTCTCAACATCATGGGAATTCATGATGTGTTTCATGTATCACAAATTAGAAAGTATCACTCAGATGAATCCCACATTATAGATCCTAACAGTGTACAGATCGAAAATGATCTATCCTATGAAGAAAGACCAATTCGGATCCTCGATCAAAAATTCCAAGAGCTTCGTAACCGCAAGATATCCTTGGTAAATGTGTTGTGGAGAAATCACAAAGTAGAGGAAGCCACTTGGGAACGAGAAGAAGAAATGCGGAAATATCACCCCGAACTCTTCACTCCAGGTTAGAATCTAGGGACCATATTTTTTTTAAGGGGGGGAGAATGTAATACCCCGATAATATATATACTCATTTAGATTTGAAAATGAAACATATGTATGAAATAACTATCAAACCGAACTCGAAACAAACTTTTTAACGAACCAACACAAACCGAGTAACTTGATAAAAATAATTATACTAAAACTAACAATTATCAAACAAACAAGTCAAAAGTGAAATTATCAATAATAGCAAAATTAGCCCTTATCACCAATTACTACTAAACCCCACTTACCCACATTTATTACCAATCTACCATCTTCTCTCCCTATAAATAAGAACTCTAGTTGCTTCTACAAACACACCCAAAAATCAGACATTACAATGAAACCATGAAGCTCTTCTTCTCCCAAGCTTAGTAAAAGTGGTAGTAAAGCTTTAGAGGTAAACAAATTTCTTCATCTTTCTCAAATCACATTTAAAACTTCCTAATCATAGCTAAATTTATGAAATTCCATTTCCCCCAGTTACTTGTAGCTTCTAATTCAATAAGGAGTGTATACTTAAAGTTACTTAGCTTTGATAGTTATAAGTGAGCAGATTAATAATTACTTATGTAGGTTTACTTTGGTTTGTTTTATATAATTGAGACTATAATTATCAGTTTACTAAAGGATGCATTTTAAGTCGAAGTAGTATATTGAATGAGACAAAATCATACTTATTAAAGAGCCAACTTTATTTGCATTTATATCTTTATTTTTGTTTAAAAGGATAAAAGAGGTGTACACTAATACTTAAATTACTTATGAATCCCTAAACTTGTATAAGATTAATATTCAAAGTACGGGTTCATGTATTATGTTTCAATGAAAACACTACGTAGAAGCCGTATTACTTATAGACCACCTAAAATTAGCAACTTAAATTGTAAGATATAACTTAAGGAGTATTTAATCGATCTAATAAGATGCTCCTTTACATTAATCCTTTCTATTTTGCTACACTTAGGTTTCGAGGAATCTATTGATAATGCGGATTAAGCTTAAACAACCACTCTTTGACATAAGGTGTGGTTTTTCTCGTTCTTCCTTAATCTATTTGGCACTTGCCCTGAGAAAATTCTTCGTTGCTTAACTCTCGATCTTTTGGCAATATTTCATCCCATTTCATCTATCACTTTTTTATAAGCCATCCGTTTTTGTACCATGTCGATCCGTTACATTATTCTCGATTTAATAACTTCGATTCTTATATCTTTGTGGTAGTTCACTTTAATATGTTTCTTAATCATTCAATAGTCTTGTATTATTTATTTACACCATCTGGTAAGTGGTATTATTATGACTACGGACAACGTCCGACTCCAAGTTCACTTAAACTATTTATACCCTTGGGGATGCTCTTGGGAAGTTGGGCCTTGGGACTAATAAAGGTGATTGTTGGGCGGCATCGGGCCGTCAGTGTATGGTCTCTTTGTTAAGTACCCCACCGTGATTCAGTTGCTGAGTATAGTTGGAGATAATTGTGCTCTCAGCTGGGTCGACATGTACCCGGGCATGTCATTCCGTTTTTGCGAGGTTGCTCCTTGTAGGGAGGTATAAGGATGTTAATTTTCAGGCGTTGGGTTGAATGTATTACTTTACCAGATTCTGATTCGAAATGATTGTTTGAATTCCCGTTTATTTTAATTCGATTACTTTGTTATTTCCAATTATCTAATGATCTTTCGCAGGACTATTACATTCCAATTCTTATTCATTCATAGATAATAATCTTACTTGTGGTCATATTACCTATATCCTCGATCCATTGTTGTAATCCTCACTAAGTAAATAAAGACTTACGCCTTTCTTTTGTTTATTTTAGAGATGGAAACACGTTGATATGGGAGTGACATTGTATATACAATGTCATATTTATCCACTTTATCGAATAATTAAACGATAAAACTTCATTGTAATAAGTTATGTAAATTTTATATATTTATGGGACGGGTAGTGGGGTCGTTGTCCCTTCTTCCTGAAGACCTTAGAATTTCTATATTTCTGCTGCGACGATTGGTTATAATATAATTTTTTCTATTGTTCTGCTAGTTTGACGCACGACTAGTTCGAATAGTTAATCACCGTTTTATTTTTAGCTAGGTGACCTAGTCGGGGCATCACATTTTGTGTCTACTGATGGTTTTGATGTTGTGCACTTGACAGATGAAAAGTTTGATTTACAGATACCAATGAAGGACTCTTCTGAGGAGATAAATCTCACTGATACTCCTGTTCTGTTGGGTGAGATTCCAGAAGTAAAGGAGACGTTGGCTCTAGAATGGAAATCAGAAGCCACTCCTGAAAAACAGACGAGTGCTCCTCCTACTAGAGAAGCTGAAGTGATTCAATCCTCCCTACTGGATTCCATGAAGGCTATGACTGAAACAACAATGATGAGATGGAGGAGAATAACAAGGATTTATTAAAGAAATTTGAGGAAATATATTTATGTATGTTTTAATTACTTACAAGAGTTGTATTTAATTAATAGCTCTCTTAAGGTAAGAGAGAGAATAGTTCTTTTCCTAGTAGGAATCTTTCAGTGAGTCAGGGTAGGAGTTTAATTATTTCCATAACTATCTATATATACATATAAGATATAGATCTTATAAATAATATTTTTTTAAAGATTTATGAAATCATTAAGATTTTGAGGGTGATAGTCTCACATGCAAAGTCATATGAAAATTGGATCTAAACATGGGATTGTCCCACGACAACTACATCAAGTACCAATTTGTGAAATAAGGTACGGATTGGGTCAAGATGCAATTTTGAATTGTGGATCAAGAATTAAGTTTAGAGCTTAACCATAATTATTTGGTTTGGGCTACTAATACAATTTTGAATTGTGGGTCTTAGAATTAAGTTTAGAACTTAACCAAGATTGTCCGAGTTGGGTGCACTTTGCAATTTGAATTTGATGGAGAAGATTACAAGAATAGATTTGAAGATGGAGATCCGTAAAGGAAGTTTTTTTTGTAATAATTAGACCCGTTATTAATTTCTTATGAGTTGTAATTTTTCTCATGGGTTGTAATTTTAGAAATACCCAAAAACACGCAACCCACCGTTTTTATTTATGCTTATGTTATGATTGATTGCATGTTCATGCATATTACATGTCATTCATGATATCCACAATCGTTTTATTATGTTCATGCATCACATATAGATTTTATATTCGATATATATATATGTTTTTATGCATGCGCGTATAATTGTTTAATGAAAACAAATCTATTTAAATAATGAATTAGTTTAACTGTTAAACTTATGAGCATTATTTAAAATTAGGTGATTCTTGAGTTTGGTAAAAATTAATAAGGGTTCACCTAAATGTTAGCCTAGTTAGAATGTCTAAAGGAACCGAAGTCCAATTTGATTGGATAATTATTAATTTTAGGTCTCATCTCAACTTAGATAGTCTAAGATCACCTAATGTCCAATTAGATTGGATTTTAATCCTAAATTAGCATAGAGATTAAAAATCTAGTAATGTTAGATTATTAAAACGTAAATATTTATTTAGATAAAACATATGTTTTAAAATTATTGAGTGGGAGAAGGATATATGTCGATATATCCTACGGTATCTATTGTTAGTTTAATAAAGTGAGATTTAGGTAGCGCCTCGCGGTGCCTAGATTGCATCCTCCCTACGGAAGGTGTCTTACCTCTATTAATAACAAGATTAAACTTCCTTGAGATAGAATTTATTGATGTATTTTAGCTTGATCTACCCTACGGTGACAAGTCTAAGTTAAGTCATAAAATCTGAAACAATAGGTTGCACTCTTAAACATGTATTTAAGTTAGTTGAATACATGTTGACCAAATAATGCTGTAATTAATAGTGAAAGATGAATATGAGATATTTTAGTCCATTTATTAATTTGAGACTGTCTCAAACTTAATTTAGTATTAATATGATCAACCCTACATCAACATATTAGTAGCTAAATTATTTTATCGCGGATTAGTAAATTATTTTATGTGTTTTTCTTAAGAGTTGCATTCATGCATCAAGTTTACTATTCTGAAATATGATGTTTATTATGAATGTATGATCGAATTTCAATTTATTTATTTATTCAACAATTATGTCTATTATAAACTAATTTGTTGATTTCCTCTCGAACGAAAACTAACTGGGGAATGTAACTACGTTAATTGAAAATCCAATATTAGCAAACAAATGATTTGTGAGAATCAAGAGTTCGTTCTCATAGAGGATTGTCCTCCAGAACCTCTCGCTGGAGCTTATCGTAACGTACGAGATAAATATGATAGTTGGATCCGAACCAACAACAAGGTGCGTTGCTACATGCTTGCTTCCGTGAATGTTGTTCTTGAGAAGAAACATTAGTACATGGAGAACTCATACGAGTTATGAGAATCTTTACAAGTCATGTTTAACAAACCTTCTGAACAAAGTCAACATGAATCGCCTCATAGATTCATGAAGGCTAAGTGTAAGAAGGAAACTTCAGTAGGAGATTATGTACTTGACATGGTCAAAATTGTGCACAATGCGGCAATACAAGAGGCCACCATTGAAGAGATGACTCAAATTAGTGTAATTATTGGGTCACTCATGCCAGACTTTTCTGCGTTCACATCCAACTATATTAAGAATAAGTTGGTTTAAAGCATGACTAAATTGCTAAAACGAATTGCAGACTTTTGAAGCCATATTTAAACATAAGGCTAAAAAGTATGAGGCAAACGTTGTCAAGCAAAGTTCGTCTTCCTCTACTGTTAAGAACAAAAAGAGGAAGAGGGCGAAAGGTGGGTCTGAGTCAGGACATAAGGAAGCTATGAGCATCCTAGGGCAGTTGTAATAAGAACAACTCCATGAACAAAATCCATAAGAGAAAATGTTTTCAATATGGAGTTCATGGGCATTGAAAGAGAAACTATAAAAGGTATCTCTGCAATAAGAAGATTTAAATGAAAAGGTAAATTTGATTTACTGGTTTTCTGAAACTTATTAGTGGAAAATGATTTGTCATTCTGAATATTTAATTCAGAGGCCACTAATCGCATTTATTCTTCTTTAGATGTTTAGTTCTTCAAAGGGACTTGCCAAAGGAAATGTCACAATGAATGTTGTAAAATGGGGGATGATTTTTTGTAAAGATCATATGAGCAGTTTGCTTATAATTTAGGAATAAATTCATTGTTTTGAACAATGTATACTTTATTTCTAAACTTTTCTAGAAATTTGATTTCTCAATTATGATTGCATGAATAAGATTGTTATTTTATTTTTTTCTGATAATAAGATTGTCATTTCAGAAAATGGTTATCATGCAAACATAGAACATGGACTATATTATAAATATCTGAAAATGATCGATAAATAATTTATAAATTATTTTAGGTAGCAAATTATTGATTAATCATCCGTTCTAAAACTTCTAAGAGTGATAATACATATCTATGGCATCTAAGGTTAGTACATATTAACATGGATAGGATAAACATGCTAGTAAATGAATGTCTTTTAAGAGAGTTGAAAGTCAACACTCTTCATGTTTACCCAAAGCAAAACAAATCTGAATCTTCTGGAAAGATTAAAGAATTCCTAGAGATGTTGAAAAATATTTTGGTAAATCACTCAAACACTTTGATAAGATCAAGGAAGATAATACTTGGATTACGAATTTAAGGACTACTCGCTGGAGCATGGAATTCAGTCCAACTCACAGCACCTGAAACTCTACAATAGAAGTTTATTAGAAATTTTTAGATCAATGATGAACTACTCCTCATTATCAATGTCTTTCTTTTGATAGGCACTAGAAACCGCAATCTACATTTTGAATGTAACAACAAACAAGTCAATCCATAAGACTCCCATAGAGTTGTGGAATGGTTGTAAAGTTAGTTTACAATACTTTCACTTATGTGGGTGTCTGGCACATGTGCTGAAAGGAAGGACTGAAAAGTTGAAACTGTGATCTGAAGTGTGTCTATTCTAGGCAATCTATTCGAAACTGGAGGAGGTTTCGTAGCACTCAAGATAAAAGAGGATTCATATCGACGAATATCACTTTTATTGAAGAAATTTAAGTTGATGAGATCGGCACACCTCAGTTAACTACTGATGAATTACCTCAACGAAAGACCACAATTCCTGATTAGAACATCATGGTACCTCATCGTAGTGGGAGGGTAGTTAGACTACTCACCTTGTACGAGCATGATGAGAAGTACTTCTAGTAGTGTACGACACAAATTAAGATGATCCATTGTCATACAAGCATGCAATGGAAGATTCTAATAAGGAAAAATGGCAAGGTGCGATGAATTCTATTACTTCTGGAAAATTTGTAGATCCACATGATGAGATCAAATATATATGATATAATTGGATCTATAAGAAGAAGAGAGGTATGAACAAGAAAGTATAGACTTTCAAAAGGTTAGACTGATAGCAAAGTGGTTATATGTTTATTAATTGTAATACCCAACTAGATATTGTCATTAAGTGAAATATTATATGAATCCATTAAAAATATTGTTCTAATCCATCCGAATTTAAACAAATCAAAACTTTAAGGGCCCATTTGGATGGGAGGATTTGAAATGATGAGGGATTTCAAATGAATGGTTTGAAATTTCAACGATTTGAAATTCATTCATTTGAAATCTCTTGTTTGGATAATTTTTTTACAAAGGATTTCAAATCCATTGTTTGGTATATATCATTTACGGTATTTGAAATTCCCGATTATAAATTTGTTCTATGAGTTCATTCTTGCTCGTTATTTGTTGTTGATATCATGATAAAATCGCATAAATCGATTTCGGGCAAAATTATACTTTCCAAAAATTGAGGGACCAAAAGTGCAAATTTGGATTTTAGAAATTCAGGGGCCGAATTGAAATTTTTAATTTTCTTAAAATTCTGGACTGAATTGCAATTCTGGATTCTTCGAAAATCTAAGGTCAAAATTGCAATTTCCAAAAATTGAGGGACCAAAATTGTAAATAGGAGCCGAATTGCAAATTTTAATTTTTTTGAAAATTCTGGACTGAATTGCAATTCTAGGTTTTTTGAAAATCTGGGATCAAATTACAATTTTCAAAAGTATACAATGTGGACTTTCTTTTTAAATGAATTTCAAATGACTAGGGTTTAGGAAAAATTTCAAATCAACTTAAAATTAAGCTGAAATCCATTGAACTAAAATTCAGAATTTTAAATGAATAAATTTAAATTTTATATCCAAATAGCCTAATAAATTTAATAATAAATATCAAATCCACACAGCCCAAATTCATCCACCCAAATTGCCCTAAAAGAAGTAAAGTAACACAATTTGAATCTTCAAAATCTGATGAAGCCCAATTTAAATCTCCAGCGTGGCCGAAAAGAAGATCATTTGGGTCTTTTTCATATTTTCCTAAAAATCAGTTTTAATGGCACATATTTCAAAATCTGATGAAGCCTTAGCCACACCATCACCTACGGCTGTGCAATTTTCGGTAAACCGGTCGAACCGAACCGGCATCGAAATTTCGGTAAGTACTGAATACCGAACTGAAATTTCGGTTCGGTAATCGATACATAGTCAATTACCGACTCATCATTGCTTTCGGTTTTCGGTAATACCGATCGGTTTACCGTACCGAACCGGTATACCGAATTTTTTTCTTTTTTTTAATGAGCAAAAAACAAAAACACCCCCTATGCTTTGTCTAACTCTCAAAAATCCCCCTGTATTATTTTAACTCCCAAAAAACCCCATGTGATCTCAAATAAGTGTCAAATACACCCCAAAAAAAAAGAGTGTGTTTCAAACGCCAAAATTGCAAGTATTTGTTTACATTTTGCTTTTGATATGATAATTTTACCCCTGACATCGAAAGACAAAAACACCCCTTATACTTTGTCTAACTCCCAAAAAACCCCTCATGTGTCATTTTAAATCCCCAAAACCCCCCTGTGTTTGATTTTAAATACCACACTCGACCCAAGTAATATATACTTAATTTTTCAAAAAGAATAAATAAGTTTTTAAAAAAACAAACACATAGGGGTAATCTTGTCATTCCACCAAAACTCAAAAATAAAATTATAAGTATATACTACTTGGGTCAAGTGTGGTATTTAAAACCAAACACATGGAGGTTTTTGGGAGTTAAAATAAAAGATTTTTTGTAGTTAGACAAAGCATGGGGGTGTTTTTGTCTTTTGCTCTTTTTTTTAATATATCCTATTCCTAATTCAAATTGCAGCCTGTTCTCTTTTACGGGAAAGAACTCAAAGAAGCCCTAGTCTCCAAAATCAATCCTAGCCACCACCCCCACCCACGCCGTCGCACCACCCACCCACGCCGCGCCACCCACGCCGCGCCGTCGCACAGCTGTCCGCCGCAACAAAAGACACAATTATTTCAAGGTAGTACAATTATAAAATTCAATAAAAAAATGTGTCGTTCTTGATTTTCTTGATGAAGAACTGATTTTTATTTTATTTTTCATTTTTTTCTTGAGCTTTCTATTTTATCTGATGCTGCTTAATTAAGTTTTCTGTTCGATTTTCAAGATACTTTAGCTTAATTTGTAAATGAAAATCATATATTTTTCTCCGAATTTTCTGTTGATGAGTTGATAAATTATAATTTCCTTTTTCTTTTTTGAAAAAAGGATATTTCATGAATATTTATTAATTTGGGTTTGAATTAAATATTATTCAAGTTGAGGCCCAACAAATTGGTAAATAAACCAAAATTTTCAGAAAATTTGAAGGCCATTATTATTTCGGTTTGTTTTGTACCGAATCATACCGAATCGGTAAATTACCGAACCGAACCGAACCGAACCGAAATTTTCGGTTTGGCAAACGGTACGGATTTTCAGATTACCGAATATTTCGGTATACCGAAAACCGGTTCGGTTCGGTATTACCAATTGCACACCCTATGCTGATTGATTTTTCAAACTGATTATCTGTTTTATAGTACTTTTGGGTAAAAAGCAATTGAATTTATGTTTTTCTTTTATTGGAAATCGGTGAAAATACATTTTTGATACTTGGTATTGTGAATTTGGTTTATTTTCATTTGAAAAATATTATTGAAGACTTATTTTCTTTATGTTTATGTTACAGTCTTTGTTTCTTGATTTAGTTTTGCAACAAACAAGATGTCTACAGCAGTTAGCAATAACACTAAGTACTAAGTATATTGTTTTTATTTTGAATTGACAAAAAAATCAAACATGATTATTGTTGTTTACTATTTGGGATGATCAATTTTCGATTATGGTTACCTTATTTGTGGATATAGAATTGTAAAAATGCAAAATGTATTCACTCATTTATGCCTCTATGTTTTTCTTAAAACCAAACTGAATTTACGAACCAACCAAAAGTTCTTGGTTTAAATATTATTATTATTGATAAATGTAACTTTTGTTTCTGACTAGAATTTGTTTTGTATTATTAGGAATAATGAGGGTTATTCATTATGTAAAACCTGGTGGTCCAGAAGTTCTAAAGATAATTGAAGTTTCAATCCCAATAATTAAAGATGACGAAGTACTAATTGAAGTAGCTGCAGTTGGAGTGAATGTGGAGGACATTTGGCGTCGAATGAGAGATTTTGTCTTTACTAACCCATACCTTGGACATGAATGCTCTGGTACAATTATCGAAACGGGCGCAAATGTTTTGCATTTCAGAAAAGGTGACAAGGTAAAAGAAATTAACAAAGTTGTTTATGATTTTTTTTTCCTCCCATGTAATATATTATTACTCTTATAATACTATTTTGTTATTCATATCAGGTTTGTGCTCTTCTTAGAGGAGGTGGAGGATATGCTGAATTTGTAGCAGCTCGTGCAATGCATGTGAAACATATTCCTTTGGGAGTTTCCTTAACGGAGGCAGCTACTTTACCCTTAGCGGTTTGCTTAACCATATATTGCCTTGCAGTATTACGGCAAGCCACTCCTGGGAAAAAAATTATGGTATTAAATTTGTTAAATTTTAAGTAAGAAAGTTCCTAAATAATTACTTGAAGGATAAAAGTTTTAAGTTTTTAATACAATTTTCAGATACATGCTGCTGCTAGTACAAGGGGATTTGGCTTAATTGCTCTTCAGTATGCCAAGTATTGTGGTTGTGATGTATTTGCATTAGGTAATAACTTATATATCATTATAATTGTTGGCAATCTCGTACATTTGGAATAAATTTAGTTGAATTGACATCATAGAACATATGGAACATGTTGCATATGTATCAAACTTGATTATTTCGTCACCTTACGCGGCCTAAAATTCTTGGTAGCGCATGATAAAAGCTCCTTATAAGCATATTTTCCCTTAAATGTATTACTAACATCTAATCTCCATTGTTGAAGTCCATCAAACTGCTCTTCAAACTGCATATTTTTGAATTGTGAAGTGCCCCAAGAACTTTTATGCTAAAAGTAAGAAAGTTGAATATCTATGTAGACTGATTCCTTCTTTAGAGTGCATACGACAACTTGTGACACATCTTTAGTAATAGAACATTTAGAAAAATGAACTACATTTCAAACCTATTTACCAAGAACTAACAACAAACCATGGGCCTGAGCTACTAATGACTATTTCAACACAAAACATTTGTAAAGTGTGTACTTGTTGCGTGCTAACTCGGAAATTAATTAAACTTCAGGCCTAATTTTGCATATGATTTCTGAACTGGCTGGCATTCTCAGTACATATTTTTACAACTTATGCAACATCTTTATATAAATTAGGCCAGATTTAAGTAGCATACTATGCTGAAAATTGCTTTTAAGATCCCAACACTTTAGTTCCAAAACAATATGTTTGCATAGAAACTTCCCAGTTATGGATAAAGCATATTTCATTTTTCACCTTACCAAATTACACCATGTCAACTTTTATACGTATTATTAGTAATGACCAACCTTATGACTTTATAGGCATTTACTTCAGTAAAAAGTTGCATTCTGGATATTTAGTTTTATTTTGTTTGACTATCATCTTTAAATTAGAATATTCATACCATCACTAATTGCCATGTATTTTAAGAATAATGTTGTCCATGCAGTGAAACAATACATCTCGAAGTTATATGTGGCGCTCCGATAGCTAATTACTTGTAATATATGCTACTAGCTTCCTTCTTGACTTCAAGCAGCATAAATTGTCGTTTTTCACTTCAACTCCATCATATTATGGCTGATTCTGATTTATGAAAACCTTGTCAAGATATAGGAGCATGAGAATTCGGAGAACATGTCATGGTTGATTTTGCATGTGGGACTTGGATAGCTTATTCTTTAGACCTAGTACATGCAATGGCATTAAAATCTCTTATTAGTATTATCTAGAATGAATCTTAAGACTACTTCCTGAAAAACTGAAATGTTAGCCCATTAAAATTTTTTTATGTGGATCTGATTCCATAACTGTAGTTTAATCAACGAACATAATGTTCTTGTCACTAGAAGAGCATCTCTAGGGATTTCTTAAAGCTTCTTATTCTGAAAAATCTCAAACCTTATTCGGATAAATTGAATGGACTTTAAGTAAATGAATATAGTTGCATCTCATAAAAAAATCAGACATGGTTCAGTATTTCACTTGTGGTATGCATATAACTTTTAGGCCCCAAACTCACTAATTTGTTCATTTTGTGATACAAATGAATCTCTGGTGTTATAACCATTACGTTGTCCACCCTCCAAGTCCAATCTAAACTATTTCCTTTTGTTCTTACCATTCAAATACTTATTTTGTTTGAGTTAAAAATAGAAGTGTCCCTGTTGGATTTAAATTTACACGCTCATAAAAACTCTACGTTTTGCCTTAGTGGTGGAAATAACTATATAAAGTATAAAAAAATTGTTGTAGAGCTGAATGAATAAGGTATGGCATCATTTCGGTAATGACCATGACCTTTCCAACAATAAAATATGATAATGGTAGTGACTGATTGTTAGGGATATCAGTTAATTTTCATAGTGAACCTTTTATAGTAAAGAGATGTGGAGTGGAATGATTGATTGGAATGCAAATGCAATTAGTGGGGCGTGGTGTGAAGATTTTTATTGAAATTTGTTGATTAGTTCCACTGGGTTGGATGTAATGTTTTGTGCTATCAATGATGCATATTGTACTAAGTTTATTTCTTTTAATACTACATTTTCTTAGATATCCAGGAAAAATTCAAAGTAGTGTCTCCTACAATCCGTAAACCATTTCTTCTCTCTGCTTGATTTAAAAACTTTTATTTGTCATTATATATTTTTCTTTTCGATTTTTTTTGTCTCAAAGATAGGCGAAGTGTCCTATAGTGGATGAGAAAAATAAATGTCTGCATTGCTTTTAGAGATAATAGATTTTTATGAGTAATCGATTTTTAATAGATCTCTCACACCGTACTCTCGCTTCCCATATTTAAGGAAATATATCTTGAATAATAGATAATTTTTTATAATATCTTGTTGCTAGAAACTGGAGAAAAGTTGCGAACTTGTAAAAGTTTGGGAGCGATGGTTTGCATCAACTACGAAACCGAGGACTTTTGCAGTCGTGTCATGGCTGAAACCGGCGGGAAAGGTAATACTAAAATAGACTGCTCCAAAACTATTTGTATCTGTTCATAAGTTTTTGCTATTAGATTCGAAGTCCTTATAAAATTAAGTAATATGTGATCCTGTTTATGAGGGTAATGACCTGCCTTTTGATTACGAGGAAATAAGACTACAGTTCCGAAGTTTCATAAGTTCTGCATAAGTTTTGAAGATTTATGCGTAGTATGGTAACCTTATTTTTGTGTTATGAGCTGGGAAGTCTTAATAATTTTATATAATGCGAAAGAGTTGCAGATTTAAGTGTGATTAATTTGGGTTTAGTATGGTAACTTGAGATTTTGAGTGTCTTGGATACTATGAAAGGTGTGAACAAGTGAGTTTCCAGTTTAGCTTATGTTACAGTAATTCGACTCAAAGTCTATATCACAATAGTGTTGCATATATTAGACCACTATTTAGATCTCTAGCACGTGTCTCTGTCAAATAGCATTTACAAAGCTATAAATTCTATATTAAATGACATAAAAGTACCTTTTACAAATAGCTCTTGTTTGCAATATTACTAGGTATTTTAATTTATATTGCAAGATATGTGTGAATAGTCAAGTGGAATACAAATGAAACATATTTTTAAGTAAAATATCTGGAGCCAATAATAGTACCTTTACTTTTGTATATACACGACATTTTATTAGAAAAAGGAAATTAATAAATCTTACAAGCTTCACTTTGTAATATTTGAATTATGTGATGGCCTGCTTTGAGTGGTTTGTGAATAGCATGGTCTGCATTCTGCTTTAGCTTTAAGGCTTTCTTGCATTGTTTAACACATTGTAACAGTGTATGAATGTATCGCTTGATTAAATCCAATGTTACTCTAACCCTAATGACACTACATAAGTGTTTAAACCTATACAGTGTACATGCACCTATTTACATAATTGTAACTTGTAACTGTTGATAGATTTTGACCCTTGTTATTTTTTTATATGCTACCAATACAGTAGTGATAGGCTGATAGCCCCGTTAATGTTGATAATTATAAAAAATCTCGGTATTAGTGCTTCATGTTGGGGAAAATTAACTTGTGTGATCACATCACACCAACACTATGAAGTCCATAGAGTTCTGAATTGCTTCAATATATTTTTATTAACTGTAAAATTATTTATTTTATTCGTGTGTATTTTCAACTTCTAACTCTATAAAGTGTTCGTTCAACTATGATTTCCAACAACTTTATCCAACAGTAAAATAGTCATTAAGCTCGCCGTCTGAAAATGCAACCATCTGATTAATATAATTATCTTTAACCTACAAGCTGAGTTCTTATATTCTGTATTTAAGGAGAGTTAAAATAGTTTATAGTAGTATATTGATAATTCTTGAATGACCGATATTCTTTATTAGAATGTAACTTTTTTGATGCATTTATTTATTATAATGACTTTTATCAATCCCTTGATATATAGGAGTGGACCTTATACTCGATATTATTGGACCACGTTATTTTGCGAAGAATGTAAATTGTCTTGCTAGGCGTGGCACCCTTATTACATTAGGATTCGAAAGTGGGTGTGAAGATAATATTGACCATTTGGTATTTGAAACTATTGAAAAGAAGGAACTCAAACACATAGGTATGAATTATGTTTGAATCATTTCTTTATCCTTTTTATTTCACTTTCACTATTTTCATGTTTTCTATTGACCAAATCATAAATATATGTAGGAGCTGATATATTAACTTTACCTCGAAAAGAGATCAGCGAGTTTTTCTCCCAAGCTGAGGAACTAATTTGGCCACTATTTAAAGATGGACGTA
This sequence comes from Penstemon davidsonii, assembly GCA_034814905.1. Lineage (NCBI taxonomy): Eukaryota > Viridiplantae > Streptophyta > Magnoliopsida > Lamiales > Plantaginaceae > Penstemon > Penstemon davidsonii. The sequence goes on along the minus strand of JAYDYQ010001087.1, from coordinate 9,121,285 downwards.
TCAAGGCTACAGTTGGTGCAATGTTTAACTTCTCTGCAGCTGCACAAGCGCATGAAGTTATGGATAGAAACAAAGTTGCCGGAAAAATATTATTAGCTCCTTAAAAACAAAACAATGGAGTAACAAACCGTGTTGCAAATATTACGGCTGTTTATTATTATTGTTTCCAAGTCTTTTGATTGGATTTGTTCATTAGTTTGCGTTAGATGTAACTTGAAACGACTCTGTTTGTCTACTTGTTTGTGGATAATAATTCTCTTATCAGGTACGGAGAATTTCTTAAACTATTATTGACAATTCTTTATGTTTGAGAAATTACTGTTACTATTCTTGAGGTATTGAAATCACTGCACTCACATTCTTATGGGGTTAATCTCATATGACAATCAAATTAGCTATAGGATTGTCCTCATATAAATAGGAGTCTTCGATTTTATTATTCATATATTTCTATCTTTTGACCGTTCGGATTATCTTTAAACGGCAAAAGTTGTTGAAAAAGTGTGAGTTTTATCTCTATTTTTGCTCTTTGTATTGTTATCACTTGTATAAGTGTGTTGGGTGAAGGTTTTGTACCAAATTTGAGTTGTATTGATCCAACACTTGTACTTCTAATTGGTGATAGTGGAATTTATGTTCCTCAACCGTATTCTTTCTCCATTTAATTATCAAAAAAAAAAATCTCTTTCCTATGTTTTTAATATTGTTTCGTGTAATATGAGCAAAAGTCAAAAACATTCCCTATGCTTTGTCTAACTCCTAAAAACCCTCCTATGTTATTTTAACTTCCAAAAAACCTCCTGTGTTTGGTTTTAAATACCACACTCGACCCAAGTAGTATATACTTATAATTTTATTTTTGACTTTTGGTGGAATGACAAGATTACCCCTATGTGTTTGTTTTTTTTTTTATTTTTTTCTTTTTTGAAAAATTAAGTATATACTACTTGGGTCGAGTGTGGTATTTAAAATCAAACACAGGGGGGTTTTGAGGATTTAAAATGACACATGGGGGGTTTTTTGGGAGTTAGACAAAGTATAGGGGGTGTTTTGTCTTTCAATGTCACGGGTAAAATTGTCATATCAAAAGCAAAATGTGAACACATTCTTGCAATTTTGGCGTTTGAAACACAGTCTTTTTTTTAGGGTGTATTTGGCACTTATTTGAGATTACAGGGGGTTTTTTGGGAGTTAAAATAACACAAGGGGGTTTTTGGAAGTTAGACAAAGTATAGGGGATGTTTTTATCTTTTGCTCGTGTAATATTGACGACATGTTAGGTTAATTTTTTGGAACGTCAAATACAAAAGAATATTTTTTTTTTTTTGGGTACAAATATGTTGGGTTGTTAAAATAACAATACAAGAGGTTACGTCTGATTGCTAAACTAGTTTCAAAGAACTTTTGGCAGCATTTATAAGTTCAGAGGGCCAAATGATACCAGACCTACAATTTAAGGGAGTTGTGTGATTTTTTCCGGCTAACTATGATATTTCCTTACCATAATATTTTTTTCTTGATTTTTTATTCTCACTAATTTCAACTTACATGAGCTCAAAACTACCCAACTACGTTTTCGAAAAAAAATAAAAAATATTAGGACATAATCAATGTAGACAACACTAAATAGAACCATTTTTAATGAAGTCTAACTTTACAATTTAATTAACAACTTATCCATAAAACATCATTTAATATTATAAAATTGCTGGCGATATTTTCAGAGGGAATTATGTTCTTGCAAAGAAATCATTACCTCCAGCATTTAATTGCTCACCACAGAAAAAAAAAAATCTTTCTCCAAAGTTAAATCACATGTTTTGTGATAAGAGGATCCACAATCAATCATAAAAAAGTATATTGCACTTGTTTTGTAGTTGAAAGAGTTCGACTGAACCCGATTTAGTTAGAATTTTCCCGCAACCTAAGGACAATTACATTAATTATATGCTCTAAATTCATTATTTAACAATAATAAATTAAAAAACTGGGCAATTCCAGTCTGAATTTTCATTTGAATTCACAATCCTCCTAAATATAATAAGCCCACAACACAACACTATATGCATTCACATTGTTCTTCTTTAATTAATCCATCCATACATCCATTGGTTCGGTTTGAGGCTGATATAATATAAGACAATAGAACAAGCCCACAACTAATTCGAGAATTTGTCTTTATAAGCCCACGAAAATTGGTTTAATTCCCACATGGATAACAAACGTAAAAAGAGGGATACATATATAGAGAAGCAGGAGGAAGAACGGATATGACCTTACTTGAACAGGATCTGTTCTATAGGCTCGTACATCTGTAACCTTGAGTTTCTGATTAACAGATCCATAACCTTGAGTTTCTGATTAACAGATCCATGGCTCAAGTTCTTGAGCCATCGGGTAAGTAGAGGATCGTTCTTGGTCTGCTCTGCAGGCCAAGATGGTCTGGCAGCTGTCCGACAGATTATTACCTTTTTTCTGTATACTTTTTTATTGGTTTTCTATGTAAAACTTTATATCTTCACAATCTAACCATCTTAAAAATCATCAATTACTACAAGCAAATATATCCAAATTCATTCGATTACTACCAAATTACTATAATAAACCAACTATAAATACTTGTATTAAATTAAAAAAATATTAAACATTAAAGACAACTTGATATTGGAGCTTCAGTTTTTTTCCATTAAGGTACGACCTCATCTGTCATCGTGAAAATCTTCATACTTACACTGAACTCTTCTATTTTTATATTAAATTATTAATCTATCAACTCCAAAGTTCTATAGACATATAAGAAAGAAAAAAGAAACCTCCAATGAATTTTAAACAAATACTAATGTAACGTTCAGAGTTGAATCAACTATTTCAATGGAAGTTGAGATTAAATTTAAACTTAGTAATTCCATGACAAGTTGTGTTAAAGTTAAGGTTGGTGGACCTCGAACACTTTGTCAAATACAGTTAAAGTAATATCACTTAATTTATGGATTGATTTTGTTTTAATTTTTCAATGTGATGATCTTCTTTTTTTAATTTGGATAAAGTAGTGTTGTATACAGCTCAATAAATTATACTATGCTATTATATAAAACGCATTACGATTTATCGGCAAATTTGAATAAATTTCTAAGAATTATAAACATTCCATTAAATTTATCTTACTAGCTAATTCATATTGATGATTTATAATGCGTACCATTGTATAAGTTAAGTACCAAACCAACACTATTGGTAGAATCCATATTTTTTTAATATATTTTATTGCAATAAAGGTATTTAAAAAAATCTCTTTGAAGAGGGGGACAACATAATTCCGGCACTAGAACAACATTGATTTGTCTAGTGAAAGGGACTAGTCACTACAAAGTAGCGGACTCAGGTTCGAATTCCTGTTGGGAGAGATACCCACTTATTGTGCCCAACCCACTTCGAAAGGTAAACCCTTGGAAAATAAAAATAAATAAATAAAGAATGGGAAAATTGCGTTTTTGGTACCACATGATAGGCCAATTTATAACTTTGGTACCATTGGATACGAAAATACAAATTTGGTACCACATGATAGGTTTTCATTGCAACTTTGGAACCAAACCCATTTTTTCTCCAAAGTTAATAGCAATTTACCCCCTATGAAATACATAATGTTCAATTTATCCCCCCTATAATTTGAAAAAAATCAATCCCTGTAAAAAAATTAATAAAGCAATTTACCCCTTTCAGCTGGAGAGTGTAACTCACTTACCGAAATTGAGAGTAGACATGAAAAATATTTTGTAATATAAGGGGATAAATTGTCACATTTATCATAACATAGGGGGGTAAAATGCCATATTATCATAGTAAAAGGGGATAAAGTGCCGCCTATGAAAATGTCAGAGAGGCTGTGCGAAACTTTTATAAAAGTACAGATAAAAGTGTTCTTTTTTTAAATCACAAGGGGGTAAATTGAACATTATGCATTTTATAGGGGATAAATTATCATTAACTTTGAGGAAAAATTGGGTTTATTATCAAAGTTGCAATGAAAACATATCATGTGGTACCAAATTTGCATTTTCGTATCTAATGGTACTAAAGTTGCAAGTTGAACTATTCTATGGCACCAAAATAGCAAATTTCCCAATATAGAATATATGATTACTTACTAAATATCCCATACTATTATTTACTGGCACACTACAAAAAATGACAAACTACATACCAATGTTGAATATGGGCTTTTTCTAATATAAACTCAACGTCCTGCTGCTTGAATATGGGCTTCGAATTGGCTAAATCCCAACAAAATATAAGGGCCCAAACAATTTTTTCACCTATCGATCCACAAATGAATCAATAACTCCGGGCCGCATTTAAATTATTATGTGCCCGAGTACCGCCCGCATTGCCCCTAGCTCCACCGTCTCCGTGGTAGGTGTGTCGAGGAGACCGGTAGTCGTAATTGTGTTGTCGATTCACATTTTGTTGATCGTACTTTAATTTTGTTTTCAACTCTTTGGGCTTCATTTCAATACTTTTAATTTGTTCTAAAGTCTCCAAAACCGCATCCATAGTGGGCCGACATTTCTGGTCGGGCTCAATACATTTTAGTATTAGTTCTCCTGTTTTATATGCGGCATTGGAGGGGCATAGGCCCATAGGTCTTGGATCGATTAATTTCCTCAGCTTCTTTTTATCCGGAAGACTGGGCCGGCCCAATCCACTAAATTACTTTGCCCACTGGGCCTATTTAAATCGAGCACTCGTAGGCCCGTAATTAGCTCCAGTAATACCACTCCGAAACCATAGACGTCACTTTTTACATACAAATGACCTGCAAATTATTAACCAAAACAAAAGATATTGTTATTTTGTGTGTGAAGAAATTGACCATGTCATTTTTTCAATGAAGACGTAAGCAATGACTTTGAAACACGTTATTATTGACTAATAATTAAGATAATTAAGATCGTTTGTATACAAAACTATTTTTTGACAAATTCTTTAATTAAATGTGTCAGATGTACTTCACACTACTTAAATTATCATATATATACATAAACAAATCAAGAATTACGTTTGGTGACCAAAATAATAAGAAAGTAATATTTTCAAACAACTAAAGCATATCAAATAGTTTTTTTTTTTTTTTAATCTGAAATCTTGAAACGCAACTACTTTAGGCCATCTCCAATGGAGATGGTCGGGCTGGGGGCGGGGCGGGGCTGCAGCGGTGGAGTCGTCTCCAATGGCGTAGGGGCGCGGGGCGGGGCGGCTATCGGGCGGGAACGGGCTGGGCGCAGGGCTCGACGGAGCCCTGCGCGCAGCCCGGGGTCGCGTGGGGCTGGAGGTTGAAGAAGCACGCGCCCCTCTTTAAGTCAGGGGACGCCAAGTGGCGTCCCTTGATTGGGCTGTTTTTTTCTTTTTTTAAAAAAAAAATTGTTTATTTAATAAATAAAAATAGAAAAAAAAATATAAACTTAAATAATTAATAAAATTAATTTTCCCATTAAATTAAATTAAATATGTAGAATTGAATTATTTAATAAAATTTATTTAGTATATTTATTGTATATTTACTAGCATTTAATAAATATATGTAGTCACCATTTTTTAATTTGATTATTTAATATAATAAAATTAATTTTTTTAAAATTAAAATCATTAATAATTTATTAGAACTGTAATTAAATTTATTTATTATGGACAAATCATTAATAAATAAATAGCCCATTTTATTTTAATATCTTTTATTGTAATTAAAAATTTAATCATTTAACTACAATATTGGTGGTGGCTATATTATTTTAAAAATACGAAATTAGTTAAAAATAAAACTAAACACTTATACAAATAATTTAGATTAATACTTAATCTAAAATACATACTAAATATTTAATCTGATTTCTTGTATTTCCTTTCTTGTTTGTTGTATTTCCTTACTTATTTGTTGTATTTTGTATTATGTATTAATATTAATTTACTTAATTATTTACTCTCTTTAATTTTAATATTTTAATATAATTAATAATTTAATTACAAGTACTAATAATTATTACTATTATTAATATTAATATTAAAAACAAAATTAAAACTAAAAGTATAGGTGAGAGTGGGCAAGTCTTCAAAATGGGATTAATTCCATTTCGGAGCCCTGCCATTGGAGACGACCAGGCAGGGCTCGAGGAGGGGGGGGGGAGGGGAGGGGTGGGGGCAGGGCTGGCTCGGGGCTCCAGAGCCCCGGGGATGGCCCTCTCCATTGGAGATGGCCTTAGAGAAACAAAAATACAGTTTCTACAATTGTAGATTGTAGTGGGTAAGCAGAGGATAGTACCCACAACCAAAAGCTTGTCAAAAAGAGCTCACCTTGTTGAAAACAAAGCTATTTCCCATTTCTATAACTGACCCTTCTCATTTATAATGTATCCTCAATCAAGGTATTTATTAATGCAACACTAACACAACTACAATAAAGCACAGCCCATTACCAGCAACAATCGCATCAACAAATCATTTTATTTTAAAAGCACGTCTACATTCAAACAGTAGCAGCAAAATAGAGGGAAAAATACTCTAAAATGCATACATTTTCACTATTTCACTTTCCTAAACGAGGAGATCACCTTAACCAAACGCTAATAAAACTTGTCATATGCTCTAAAACTTTATTTCGACCTTCTATTATACCCTTTATCTACGACGACTTCACTAATCAATCGTTTCATTTCGTATGTTAAACAAAATAAAGTTGGCCAAATTACTTCTCTTTAGAGCCTTATTAGCATTTTGTGCATCTCTTAATGAATATGGAGCCTCAATCTCGACGTCGAGGTTCTGAACAACAGACCATAAACTCTTCCGTACTTCATCAATAACTTTAGCCTTCTCATCCCGACTTTTGGATAGTATATCGACCACTTGTTTGCAAAAGAGAAACAATGTGTTGGTTACAAACTTACAATAAATATTTAGTACAAAATATAGGATATGCGTACCATAGTATTGAAGATGAAAAAATTCAATTGTTTCAAACGATAACCTAATCTTCTCAAACCCATGCAAGTTGATAATTGGCACTTTACCCAGTCTATCACAGCACATGAAGTTCTGATCAAGATTTTGATTTCCATAATCTAGTACAAAATTAACACCTGCAAAAGTTGGTAAGTGACAAATAAATAAAAAAATCATGTTTACATAATTTTAGTCGATCTACAAACTAAGATAGTTATTATGAATGCAAGTGGCTTAGAAAGTAAAAGGCATTGGAAGTTATTAAATGCAAAATACTCCCCTGTGTTATGCTAAACCTGGAAGAAACTACCCTGTAAATTTTTTATTGCGTCAAACTTCCTTGTGTTTTCAAAAACCCTGCAAAAAAAATTCAATTTATAAAAAATAGGTCGTTTTGGATCGACATATTTCAAGAAATCATTTTTAAAATATTTCAAGTTGGTCCCTACAACTTCACGTGATATATTTTTAAAATTATTTTTTGAAATATGTCGATCCAAAACAACCTATATTTTACAAATTGGGTGTTTTTTGCAAGATTTTTAAAAATACAAGCAAGTTTGGCGCAATAAAAATTTCACAAAGTAGTTTTTTGCAGGTTTAGCATAACACAGGGGAGTATCTTGCATTTTCCCCTTGCTTCCTTTACTTTTGACACACAATTTAGGTAAGAATTAATAAAGTATAACTTTGGAATAACTTTACATTTTACGTGCTCAAAACAGGTTGAGAATTTATGGTATATAATTATTACTAAATTTGAGATGATACTTTTTAGAAGAATTATTCGATTAAAGGAAAGAGAGCCTTCTTTTAGGACAACTCAAACGAAAATAGGAGCAAGAATTTAAGAACGGATGGAGTATAAGATACTATAGGATATCAAAAAGGTATTTTCATGATCAAAGATGTATTAGTAAAACATGTGAGACATTTTTGTGCGCTTTAATCTGATAAAGGAAGCCCTTTTTTCATTCTGGCCCCTCATTTTTTTTTTTACAGCAACCAATCACCTCTTATTACTCAAAATATAATGTTAGTTCTACCTTTTAGGAAGTTTCTATTTACAGTGATTTTATTAAATTCAAGATTTACATCAATTGCTATTAATCTTATTTACAGGAAAAGTTACAGAAACATTAAACATCCTTGCAATTTGAAATTTTCTTCTTTGATTAGCAACTTTAATTTGTCCATTCTCCAACATGTTTATTGGAGGCCTTCACATGCGCCACCTTTCTAGATTCATATTTTGCATTTTCCTAGTGCCGTGTCCAACCTCACCCTTTTTCTTCCCCAACATGAGTTCAAATAATGAAATTTACAGAAGCAGGCAATGATAATCCTTAAATATGCAACCTTGTGAATTTCCAGAATATCCAGCCAAAGGGGAAATTTGTTTTTTTGGTACCACATGCATTGATAGACCATCTTGTAACTTTGGTACCATTGGACAAAAAAATGCAAATTTGATACCATAGTTTAAGTTTTGGTTGCAACTTTCATACCAAGTCCAATTTTTCTTCGGACTTCATGGCAATTTACTCCTCTTTAAAATGCATAATGTTCAATTTACCCCCTGTGATTTAAAAAAGAGCAATTTACCCCCCTGTGAAAATTTTAAAGAATCAATTTACCCCCTTTCAGCCGGAGAGTGTAAATCATTTGCCGAAATTGAGAGTGGGCATGCAAAATATTTTTTAACATAGGGGGTAAATTGCCACATTTATCATAACACAGGGAGGTAAATTGTCACAATTATCATAACATAGGTAGGTAAACTGCCACATTATCATAACACAGAGGGGTAAAGTGCCACATATAAAATATCAGGGATGCGGTGTAAAACTTTAATAAAATTACAGGGGGGTAAAATGCTCTTTTTCAAATCACAGGGAGGTAAATTGAACATTATGAATATCATAGGGGGTAAATTGCCATTAATTCCAGAGAAAAATTGGTATTGGTTTGAAAATTGGCAATGAAAACTTAAATTGTGCTATCAAATTTGAATTTTCATGTCAAGTACCAAATTTGGCCTATCATGTGGTACCAAAAAAATAAATTTCCCCTAGCTAAAGTATTTGGTGCTCATTTATGCAGTTATGATAGTCGTGCATGCGTGTTATTCTTACAACGCAAGTGTGCGCAAATACTCTCAAACCTCACATAAAAGCATTTGGTAAATTGCATTTTACCCCTGACGATTAAAAAAAATTCCATACTCGTGAAAGAGGAAATGGACAAGACCACTCTTTTAATAATTAATAGGCGAAAATACCTTGTTCTCTTTTGAAAGAAACTAATGGACCACAATCATAACTTCAAAAAACAATACAAAGATGTTTTTATCTGTAGAATTACATTAAACCCCATTGCCGCCTTACCCTAATGGACCACAAGGGACCTTTGCGCTTAAACTTAAATTCAATATTGTTATATGTAGAATTACAAATCTCACCCAAAAAAAAGAAGAAAAAAAACCTATCATTTTGACCCAACTTACATGCATGAGATATTTATGACAGCATAACGGCATAACCGATGTCTCGCCATTGTATTCATCAGATTTCTAGAGGCAACCTATATATCATTTTGTGTATGTAGATATAGGGTGGCGGTAAAATTTTGAAGGGAAAGTGAAGAAAAATTAAGCACCTACCAAATTGGGCATGTTAGCATGAGTCATACCTAGCTAAGGACTAGATAATTTGTTAAAGAAAATTGGGGACATAAACTTGTTAAGAGCACATGAACTAGATGGATAGTATCTAGATAAAGTCCATAATATATTGAGCACGACTTTGCAACATTCATAGTAGAATTTGAATCATGGGGACACCGAAGAAGAATGGCTCTGAATAATAGATCTGAGCATCTAAAAGTCACCGCATGGGATAGGAAATTATGGAAGTTAATAAGCATGAATTATCTCAATGCTTAGCCACCGATTGTTCAAGGATCGTGGAAAAGAAGACATTTTATGTATAAAGATACTTGAAACAGTATATATATCAGTATAGAAAAATGTCAAATATATACTTCAAAACAAACTCGTATGAAAAAAGGCTAATGCTCTCTCAGACCATGTATTAAGGTCATATTTTATAGGAATAGAAGCAACATCATTCCTTATCTAAATAATTTGTTTTCCAGAAACAATAACCCAAACTTTTAAATCTTAAGAATTTCTTTCAAGTTATGGAAAACAAATTTGTTGCAAGGTTCTAGGGTTTAAACCAAACAATGCTTAACATCGGTATGAGCATTACTATCCGAACTAAGATGTGATTATTATGCATTTTTGCAATAAGTAACTCAATAATCATCGTTATACATAAATTTGGACAAAATGGTTGGTCATCAATGTCTCAACAAAGACAATTGGAGCATGATATACATTAATGTGGCCCACAAATGAAAACATATACATCTTGTTCAATGGAGATTATGATGAAGGCCAGAATATTGTTTGATGAAAAGAGAAAGGAGGAAAGCATGCGAGAGCAACAAATTTAAAAAGTAAGATTCATAATACCTAGCCCTTTCGTTTCTTTCTTAACCAACTCAACAAAGTCTTTATTTGTGTGGTTAATGCACACATCAGCACCGTATCTCTGACAATTTGCTAATTCTTGATCGGTTCCTAAAAATTTGCAAGAATTTTTTTTTTTAACGAAAATGAGTAATTGACAACATGTATATGCCCTAACTTGTTACTAAACAAACTAACATAAGAATGGGTTATATCATTATACCTGCAGCTACAATTACCTTCATGCCCTTGTATTTGGCAAATTGTATCGCCAATGAACCAATACCGCTTGCACCTTCACGAATCTGTCATTGTTCAAAAAATAAGTAAAAACAACATAAGAATGAATTATCTTTCATGTATCAATATATGGTTTTAAGTGATAAATTTTTTTATCACCAATATTGTTTCTTCCTTAAGTGGTGGCATTATATCTTCTTTTGTGAAGAGAGCCAACCAAATATTGCATGCGATATAAGGTAGACACGCAGCATGTTCTAAGGTAATTGATTCGGGAACTCGAAGGAGAAACTCCGCAGGTACAGCCACTTGTTCAGCATAGGCTCCTCCATCTATTAGAGCACATACCTGTATCATACTAAAATAAGTTATAATATTAAAAACCACGTGTTTTCCCACTCTATAAAAATATTCTCTAGTTTTTAGTTTGGAAACAATATGATATTTACCCTTTCTCCAACTTTCCAGTTTTGTACATTTCTCCCAACAATGGCAATGACTCCAGAGCATTCGATGCCCGGACACACATCAATGCCTTTTAGTAAATCATTTTTCGTCACGCCAATCCCACTAATCGTAAGCAAGACTTCATCATCTTTAATCTCAGGTGATTGGAGTTTCTCAAGCTTAAACACATTCGAAAACCAACCTTTTCTTGTAATCACCGCGTTCATTCTTCCTCTATCGTGTCAATATATAGATATATATGAAAAACCCATTTAACTAGAGACCATGGCACAAAACAAAATTATAATTAAGATAAACATAGGTTTTTAAATCTCAACCATTAAAAGGTTAAGATATTACAAATTAAGCTATATCAAACCAAACATATACAAGTGAAGCTAGTATGAACCATCTTAATTCTTTGTATAACAACCTTGAAATTAAGGTCATAATTCTTCCCAAAATGTATAAATTATGTTTGACAAATAATTCTCTTTTTCACAAGCTTATCATGATTGCAACTGTACAACTTTCACAAAGAGAGGAAAGTAACAACCACAAAAATAAAACAGTTATGTAAGTAGTAATACCCTAGGAATTCAAATTCCAAAAAATTCGACAGAAAATTAGTGTCAAAAACAAAAAGGGGGGAAATAGCAATAATACCTGGGGTTTGGAAGATGTGATGCAGAAGGTGGTGTTGGCGAACCATGGGCGCGACGGTGGCGGAGCAGAGGCAAGGTAGTTGACGGAGGTGGCTTAGGTAAAAGATGAACATTTTCACTGATTCAACAAGTTAAATGGAGAAACAATAACAATTAATTAAATAGCACACAACCACAAAAATAATCAAAAGGGGCGGGGAAAGCAGCAATAATTACCTGGGGCTTGATAGATCTAACTCAGGAGGTGGTGTTAGCAAGCGGTTCATCATATTGATAGCAGAGTCGTGGAGGGCGGAAACGGTGGTGGCGGTCGGCCAAAGTAGCAATTGGGACGGGGGATGGCGGAGGACTGACTGGCCAGGTGGGTATTGTTATGTCCCAACAAGTTAATTAGGAATTATTGTAGAAGGGAGTTTCAAAATTTATGAATTTCTTCGTAATTAAAACTAGTTACAAAACTAATATTTATATCAATCTTATAATCCTAATTCTGCTAGGACTTCTAATCCTAATCCTAATCCTAATCCTAATCCTAATCCTGGTAAATATGCTTGCCTTTATGTGACTTCTCGGCTGTAGTCTAAACTAATTAATTTCTTCTGCAAATTAATACAGTTTTATAAATTAGGAAACTTTACATTAAATCAAATTAAAAATATACCAAAGAAAGAACAAAATAGTTACCTTTCTTGATTTTCTAAGTCTAATACTACAAAAACGAAGAGAAAAAAAGAATGTGTAATACCCCAGTTCTTTAACCATAGTAAATTAGGAATATCAATCAAGTGAAATTAATGTAAGTTAAATTTAAAGAATTAATTATAACTCTTATAAGAATCAATTCTTTTTGGTATCTAAAATTATGAATATCTTTTGAGTGAATGGTAAATTCAGCTCCGCGGCAGTAATAAGTTACAAGAAAGGGAAATATAATTCTCTGAATTTTTTCATTTTTCAATGTTTTGAGGACAAAACTTTCTATAAGGAGGGATGATGTTATACCCCAATTTTATTTATAACATTTGAAATCAAGTAACGAGCTTTTATAATTAAAATGTCTACTTTTATAGATAAGCCATTAAAAAGAATATAGATATGCATAAAAAGCGGACTTAGAATGGGATTAATATACTTTTTGATAACTATTATTGGAGATTTAGCCTTACTTAAAATCTATAAATAGAGGAAACCTAGGGCATCATGATTTAGAATTCTTTTTCTCTTCTTCTTTCACTGTGGCGTAACACAAGAGGTTAGTGCAATTGACATTTAAAATATTCAATTATGTCTAAAATTTCATTGCTATTAGATATTATAATAATAGTATATGATATATAGATTATTTAATAATAAGTATAGTTTGGGTGGTGGGTGGTGGGCTATAGTTTTAATACATGTAGAATTTATAATAAGAAAAAAATGATAACACATAAACTGTATCTATGGTGTAAAGTTGTGGGCTATTTGAACAAAGCCCTTTGAGTTTGTCCCGATCAATAAGGATATTATCTTTAGATTCTCACTAAACGAGCATAGTGGAGTAATTGATGGAAATCTTAGGATAATTTGAAGTTAAGCTTGTGAGGTAAGTGGTTTTGGCACTTTCTACTCTTATCTCTTGTGAATATTATGCTTAAGACAATTATCTTGATATCTCATTGTCCTTGAGTAAATAATTTTTGATTAAAATAGAATTTTTTTGGGTACAAGTGTGCAAATTGACATCGTTTCATTGATCATGTATTTGAACTATTTTAGCCATTGTTTTATTACATGGGGATAACTCATTATTTCTTATTTGATCTCTCATATTTGCCTATGAATTGTTTGGGCTCCTTTGGGGAATTGTCGACTTAGGAGCTAGTTTCGTCCATTGTATTGTATTAAATTTGAGCCTGGTTATCCTTAAGAACCAGTTTTGAGCATTTGTATCAATGTCCTTGTCATGGGATAAATGGTGGCCGTAGTGTTAATTTGTGAGTTCGAATAAACATTTGTCTCCTTGCAATGTGACTCGTGAAAATGTCACATGGTATGTCAATAACTTTATTATTGCTAAATCTCACTTTTGTTTCTGATGACTAGAAATTTGAACTTTATTACAAGGAACAATGAGGGTTGTTCATTATGTAAAACCTGGTGGTCCAGAAGTTCTAAAGATTCTTGAAGTTCCAAACCCAATAATAAAAGATGATGAAGTATTAATTGAAGTAATTGCAGTCGGAGTGAATGTGGAGGACATTTGGCGTCGAACGGAAGATTTTCTTTTTACTAACCCATACCTTGGACATGAATGTTCTGGTACAATTATCGAAACGGGTGCAAATGTTTTGCATTTCGAAAAAGGTGACAAGGTAAAAGAAATTAACAAAGCTGTTTATGATTTTTTTCCCTCCTATAATACTATTGTTTTTTTATTCATATCAGGTTTGTGCTCTTCTTAGAGGAGGTGGAGGATATGGTGAATTTGTAGCAGCTCGTGCAATGCATGTGAAACATATTCCTTTGGGAGTTTCCTTAACGGAGGCAGCTACTTTACCCTTAGCGGTTTGCTTAACCATGTATTGCCTTAGAGTATTACGGCAAGCCACTCTTGGAAAAAAAATTATGGTATTAAATTTGTTAAATTTTAAGTAATAAAGTTTCTAAATAATTACTTGAAGGATAAAAGTTTTAAGTTTTTAATACAATTTTCAGATACATGCTGCTGCTAGTACAAGGGGATTTGGCTTAATTGCTCTTCAGTATGCCAAGTATTGTGGTTGTGATGTATTTGCATTAGGTAATAACTTATATATCATTATAATTGTTGAAAATCTCATACATTTGGAATAAATTTAGTTGAATTGACATCATAGAACATATGGAACATGTTAGCATAAATAGTTTAAAGATTTTAATGCCATTGCACGGGGACTAGTTCTAAAGAATAAGCTATCCAAGTCCCACATGCAAAATCAACCATGACATGTTCTCCGAATTCTCATGACAAGGTTTTCATAAATCAGAATCAGCCATAATATGATGTAGTTGAAATGAAAAACAACAATTTATATATGCTGCTTCAAGTCAAGAAGGAAGCTAGTAGCATATACTACAAGTAATTAGCTATCGAAGCGCCACATATAACTTCGAGATGTATTGTTTCACTGCATGGACAACATTATTTTTAAAATACATGGCAATTAATGATGGTATGAATATTCTAATTTAAAGATGATAGTCAAACAAAATAAAACTAAATATCCAGAATGCAACTTTTTACTGAAGTAAATTCCTATAAATGGTCATTACTAATATCTCGTTGCTAGAAAAGGGAGAAAAGTTGCAAACTTGTAAAAGTTTGGGAGCGATGGTTTGCATCAACTATGAAACCGAGGACTTTTGCAATCGTGTCATGGCTGAAACCGGCGGGAAAGGTAATACTAAAATAGTTAGACTGACTTCGTTTTCCAGAACTATATATTTGTTGTTCATAAGTTTTTGCTATTAGATTCGAAGTCCTTATAAAATTAAGTAATTTGTATGGTAATCTTATTTTTGTGTTATGAGAAGTCTTAATAAGAGTTGCAGATTTAAGTGAAAAAGGACAATTTATGCATTCTGCTTTAGCTTTAAGGCTTTCTTGCATTGTTTAACACATTGTAACAGTGTATTGATAATTCTTGAATGACCGATATTCTTTATTAGAATGTAACTTTTTTGATGCATTTATTTATTATATATAATAACTTTTGTCAATCCCTTGATATATATATAGGAGTGGACCTTATACTCGATATTATTGGACCACGTTATTTTGCCAAGAATGTAAATTGTCTTGCTAGGCGTGGCACCCTTATTACATTAGGATTCGAAAGTGGGTGTGAAGATAATATTGACCATTTGGTATTTGAAACTATTGAAAAGAAGGAACTCAAACACATAGGTATGAATTATGTTTGAATCATTTCTTTATCCTTTTTATTTATATATATATATATATATATATATATATATATATATATGTTGTGTTATTTCACTTTCACTATTTTTATGTTTTCTATTGACCAAATCATAAATATATGTAATGTAGGAGCTGATATATTAACTTTACCTCGAAAAGAGATCGCCGCGTTTTTATCCCAAGCTGAGGAACTAATTTGGCCACTATTTAAAGATGGACATATCAAGCCTACAGTTGGTGCAATGTTTCACATCTCTGCAGCTACACAAGCGCATATAGTTACAAATAAAAACAGAGTTGCCGGAAAAATATTATTAGCTCCTTAAAAACAAAACGTTGAGTCTTCGATTTGTTCATTAGTTTGCGTTAGATGTATCTTGAAACGACTCTGTTTGTTTATTTGTTCGTGAATAATACTTCTCTTATCAGGTACGGAGAATTTCTTAAACTATTATTGACTATTCTTTATGTTTGAGAAATTACTGTTACTATTCTTGAGGTATTGAAATCACTGCACTCACATCCTTATGGGGTTAATTTCATATGACAATCAAATGAGCTATAGGATTGTCCTCATATAAATAGGAGTCTTCGATTTCATTATTCATATATTTCTATCTTTTGACCGTTCGGATTGTCGTTAAACGGCAAAAGTTGTTGAAAAAGTGTGAGTTTTATCTCTATTTTTGCATGCTCTTTTTATTGTTATCACTTGTATAATTGTGTTGGGTGAAGGTTTTGTACCAAATTTGAGTTGTATTGATCCAACACTTGTAGTTGTGATTGGTGATAATGGAATTTATTTTCCTCAACCGTATTCTCTTTCTCCATTTAATTATCAAAAAGAAAAAATCTCTTTCCTATGTTTTTAATATTGTGTTGTGTAATATTGACGACATGTTAGGTTAATTTTTTGGAAACGTCAAATACAAAAGAATATGATGGGTGTTTTTTTCTCTCCTTTTTTTTTTTGGGGTACAAATATGTTGGGTTGTTAAAAAAACAATACAAGAGGTTACGTCTGATTGCTAAACTAGTTTCAAGGAACTTTTGGCACCATTTATAAGTTCAGAGGGCCAAATGATACCAGACCTACAATTTAAGGGAGTTGTGTGATTTTTTCCGGGTTAACTATGATATTTCCTTACCATAATATTTTTTTCTTGATTTTTTATTCTCACTAATTTCAACTTACATGAGCTCAAAACTACCCAACTACGTCTTCAAAAAAAAATATATATATATATTAGGACATAATCAATGTATACAACACTAAATAGAACCATTTTAAATGAAGTCTAACTTTACAATTTAATTTACAACTTATCCATAAAACAGCATTTAATATTATAAAATTGCTGGCGATATTTTCAGAGGGAATTATGTTCTTGCAAAGAAATTATTACCTCCAACAGTTAATTGCTCACAAGAGAAATACAAACTTTATCCAAAGTTAAATTCACATGTTTTGTGATAAGGGAACTCACAATCAATCATAAAAAAGTATATTGCACTTGTTTTTGTAGTTGAAAGAGTTCGACTGAACCCGATTTAGTTAGAATTTTCCATCATATGCTCTAATTCATTATTTAACAATAATAAATTAAAAAACTGGGCAATTCCAGTCTGAATTTTCATTTGAATTCACAATCCTCCTAAATATAATAAGCCCACAACACAACACTAAATGCATTCACATTGTTCTTCTTTAATTAATCCATCCATCCATCCATTGGTTCGGTTTGAGGCTGATATAATATAAGACAATAGAACAAGCCCACAACTAATTCGAGAATTTGTCTTTATAAGCCCACAAAAATTGGTTTATTTCCCACATGGATAACAAATGTAAAAAGAGGGACAAATATATAGAGAAGCAGGAGGAACAATGGATACGATCTTACTTGAACATGATCTGTTTTATAGGCTCGTACATCTGTAACCTTGAGTTTCTAAGGAGATAGGAAAACAAGTTTGGTTGATAAAACCATGGCTGCTTGGCCAGAGCGTGATTAACAATCACAGATCCATTGCTCAAGTTCTTGAGCCATCGGGTCAGTAGAGTATCGTTCTTGGTCTGCTCTGCAAGCCAAGATGGTCTGGCAGCTGTCTGACAAACTATTCCCTTTTTTTTGTATACATTTTTTATTGGTTTTCTATGTAAAACTTTATATCTTCACAACCTAACCATCTTAAAAATCATCAATTACTACAAGCAAATATATCCAAATTACTATAATAAACAAACTATAAATACTAGTATTAAATTAAAAAAATATTAAACATTAAAGACTCGAATCAAGACAACTTGATATTGGAGCCTCAGTTTTTGCCATTAAGGTACGACCTCATCTGTCATCGTGAAAATCTTCATACTTACACTGAACTCTTCTATTTTTATATTAAATTATTAATCTATCAACTCCAAAGTTCTGTAGACATATAAGAAAGAAAAAAGAAACCTCCAATGAATTTTAAACAAATACTAAATATTGGAAAAGAAGCTTAACAGTTTTCACAGTGTAACAAGGAGAATTAGAACAAGTACTATACTTATGTAAATCATACTTTTATAGAAAATGAATATTGATATGTGATTTGTTATTAATTCAACTACAAAGATATATGCATTACTATCATTATATAAGATTGTTATGTCTAAATTTTATTTCTATATTTTCGTTAAAGTTTGGTAATTTTAGTATAAGGGTAAATTACGAATACCCCTAACGTATTCATATTGAATATTATGAAAATCCTTCTTTAATTTGTCACATTATCTTACAATTAACCCCTTGCCCTTGAAAACATGTTTTTATATGTTTAGAATTTATTAGGTTTAAATAATGAGTCCACATTTGACATGAACTCAAACATGATTTAAATTGGTGATGATCTGAACTTGTAATTTAGTAAACCTTGACCAACACTAATCTATTTGAAGTCTAACACTTCTAAAATTACATTAACAATTCATTATCGGACCGAGTCACCCTCATGAATGACATATCCTTTCATCTATTTGATTGGGTAATACATTTGCCTAGAATTTTAAAACAACAATTAATCAAAAGATACAATAACAATGCTTGTGTAATTGAGTAGTCATGACCAAATGTTATGTATATCATAGTTAATTTTCTAAGATGCAGTACATTAGAAGAAACACAATTATTAAATAAATGACAATTTTTCTCGATAATTTGATCGAATAAGCCCAACTTTTAAACCCCGACGCCTAAACCCTGCTCTTTTTTTTTTTTTTTTTCTTATTTCCAATCAAGTTCAAACCCCTCGAACACTCTATTCCCAAAATCCCAAATGACAAAAACCAAAACCCCAATTCCCCCCACAATTATCCCTGCGGAACTCCGCCTCCTCCTCCATCGCCACCATGGCAGGCACTGGGTTCTCATTACCCAGTAAGTCATCCCCCTCGTTCGGGTTCTCTAACCCTAGCGCCACCTCCTCCGCCCCTTCTTTCGGTTTTGGAGCTTCTATCGGCGCTTCTTCTCCACTCTTTGCTTCCTCCTCTTCCACCACTAATTTATTCGGATCCTCTTCTGGTGCCGTCCCCGTTTCCAACCTCTTCGGCGGATCCCGGTCTCGTCCTACTCCTAACCTTTTCGGATCCTCTTCATGTGCCACTCCTACTTCTAGCCTTTTCGGATCCTCTTCGTCGGGTTCGGGTCAAACCCCCAGCCTCTTCGGGGCTAACTCTTCAGCCGCTGCTCCTTCCTCACCGTCACCTTCGCCATCTCCATTTGGCACCTCCACATTGTTTGGATCCCCCGCTCCTCGATCCGCAAAGTTGTTCGGGTCAGGTGCTCAAACTCCCAGCCCGTTCGGATCTTCTTCAGCGACTCCTACTAGCAGCGGTACCACCACACCCTTATTCGGCCAGGGTTCAACCCCAGCAGCCAGTCTGTTTGCATTCCCTGGTGCTACTTCAACCACCTCTGCTTCTTCCGCGCCAGGATTTTCGTTTCCCACAGCTTCAACATCGCCAACACCATCTTCTTCTAGCTCTACTAGTACTACTACTACTTCCGGTTTTTCATTTAATAAGAGCACCACTAGTTCAGTTTCTTCTTCATCAGCATTGTCCGGGGTCTCATTTGGAAATACAGGGCTCCAATCATCTGCACCTTTAACATCATCTGTTTCCAAACCAGTTGCATTCGCTGGTTTTGGTACCCTTTCTACTCCTGCATCATCCTCTGGGAGCACCAGTTCTTTCTCTCTGTCTTTGAAATCATCCACGGCTGCAGCCTCATCAACACCACAATCCCAATCAACTGCTGCTCTGCCTTCTCTGGGTATGGATTATAAATACTCGTATGCAATATCATATTTGTTGTAGAGTATTGTTTTTTACCTGCTGCACTTTTTTTAACATTGGAGTGCAACAACTGCCTTGTGTAACCAATTAGTTGAAGAATAATCATAGTTAATGTACCAAACTTTTTTTTGCTTTCTTTATGGAGTCTTTTCGGTTGAGCACACACTTGTTGAAGGGTTTCATGTACCTTATATTTTGCTGGTTTGTGGTTGAAGTGAAAAATGATTAATACCTCAGCTCTGATTGTAACTAATGTAGTACCAATACTAGGATAAGTGTGAATTAGGATCCTTCAATGTACTTTTTAATTGCTTTGGATCTTTAGTATATGCAATTGGACATGTATCTGTTGAGGTACAGTTTCATGTGACTATTAATGGCTGGCCTTCCATGATTATGGTAAATGACAGCTCTGTATGAGTACATAGCAGAAACAATAAACGTAGTTGAGTGTAATTGGATTTAGTGATTTTTAATCTGAGTTTGGAAATCTTCATTTTCAGTTGATTGTGCTGTTAACAGTAAACATGAGATGTGATGGTCAAATGGTTTCAACATCTGAGTGCCAAGTAACTTCATGTGGAATGAAACCCAATAATTTATTTAACCTGATAGGTGAAGTCACTATGTCTGGGATACGTTGAAATTGACGGTGATAATCCTGACATGAGATAGGTGTTTGAGTTCGAGTTATTCCAGTAAACTGCGTAGCCCTTAAAACCAAGATTCCATGTATGGTAGACCTAATTGGCATCATTGACATGTAATTGATATTTGGAATATGCAACTTAATATTCTTATCGGTACAGTAGGAACATCAAGTGTTCTATTGCTTTTTGCTATGGGCAAATGTAAATTTAGCTTTTGCGATATTGATTTTTAACTTTGTTGTTATTGTGCATTCCAGCTGTGGCTTCAACAAATGCCTCAAATTCAACTTCAACTTCAACTTCTGCTGCTCAAATCTCGTCAGCCATTGTAGCTTCAAGTAGTGGGATGCGGACCTCCTGGTGCCCCAAAATTTGTTTGCTTTTTGTTCAAAATTTTTGGAGCTTCTGTTAGACTATTTAAGATTTTTTAATCGGTGTCTGCAATGTGGCTGTAGTGTACTATTTTTTCCATGGTAAAATATTATGTAAATCATATAGTTCACAGAGAAATTAAACGCTCCTATGTGCCGTCCCTTGTATGCCTCTCTAAAGGAGAATCTTTCTTTAAAATGGTCTACACAATATTGAGAACAAGATACTTGACTCACGCCACTCAGCTATATTTGAGAATTTGATGTTTTAAATGACAAAGTATATCCGTTCTGGCTATGGGGTTGCGCACTCTCATTCCGGCTTATTTTCTCTTTAACTTGAGGAGGGGGGGGGGGGGGGGGCATAAACAGCTTTTAGTTATCCCTATTGGTATAAGATTAAAGCAACATGATAAAAGTTTGCTAATAAGGATGACTAGCATGAACCTGTGTAGCTATAGCATGTATTTGCAACATCATGAAGCTTTATGCCACAAATAAAATTCAGAATGGCTTTTTTGTATGTAAGTTCGAGGTTTGGAATATTAATTATCTGCTTGGGTTTTGCTTTTTCTGTAGGACCATTGCAACTACCACTACAGTAGTAGCCTCATCACCAAAGTTACCATCTGAAATCACCGGGAGAACAGTTGAGGAGGTAATTAGAGTTATTGGTCAAGTATCATGTAGGGCTGTGCATTTGGTTATACTGTACCAAACTGAACCGGTTTTCAGTAATTTTGAAACTTGTATCAAATACCGAACCGGTTAACTCGGTTCGGTAAAAAAAAACCAAAGGAACCGGTTCGGTCGGTTACCAAAACACCGAAATTTTCGGATTAGTATATGTAGAGGCTGATAGAAATTTTTAAAAAGAAGAATTGTTGAAAAGAATAAAACAAATATGAAAAATGAATGGCAAATTCGTTCCCAATTTCCCGTCAAAGTCCTAATCCCCATTCCACAAATTTGCGAATAACCGACAAAAGAATGGTTACTGCTCGCCGGACTCCGACTTGTGATGAAGAGCCCAAATTGCCGCCGGGAAATAGTGGGAAATTTCTCCGGCACTCTCTCACCAAGTATCCACACCTGTTGATGGGACGGTGAACGACCACTGTTGTAGGCAGATCTGTTTTTTTTTTTTTGTTATGAAGCCTATATTTGGTGGTTGGGCAGGAGACGATTAGGTTTTGACTGAGGAAAATAATTTTTATGTTTCTTTCTATCTTGAAGCAGTATCTGGGCTGTGGACATGACATGTCTTGGTGGTCTTGTATAACCAGAACGGACTGCTCAGGGTCTGGGTATATCTAAAAATCTTGTATTTGCTCCTTTGGTTGAGCAGGATATTTTGAATGTTTATCAGGATATGGAGACCACAGAAAGCCCTCCTGTCATCGGTGAACAACTTGTGGAGGAGAATAGAGCTCCTCTTCTCGAACCTGCAAATGAGCCGAATAACCCTTTGGTTGAATTTACTTCGGTAGATGCTAATCCTCATTCCGAGGTAAACTTGACAACTTCTGAAGATACACCGGATCTTTCTGCCAGTGCATGTCGGTCTGCTGAGGATGTTTCCGAGCCGCAAACAAATCAACCTGTTCAATCTCCTTCGATAACTGCCCAACAGATTATAAATATTGGAGCAGGCATTCAGGTACAAAAGGGTTTTTCAAATGCTCTTGATGATCCGTCCTTACTGGATGAACGTTCTCTTAGCGTTCAAATTCAAGAGATTGGGACTTTTAAAACTGTTCGTTCTGGGGGAGTCTCGCACAGCTCGTTGATCCCTGCTTCTAATGAACCAGATGGAGTATCTTGGAATTTAGGCCTGGGTACTATCTTGCCTGGTGAGATCGAAAAAATTAAATACCTCTCTCCTTTGCAGCTTGTTCAGTCGACTTTTAAACATATAGAATTGGTATTTTCTAAATTATTCTTTCTAGTTATCTTTTTGTAATCCTCATGCCTTAAATGTTTAAATTAATATTTGTCAGGCCAAGCATCAAATTGCTCAGCTCGGGATTCAAAATGAAGATGGTTTCTTT
Organism: Penstemon davidsonii; assembly: GCA_034814905.1. Classification (NCBI taxonomy): domain Eukaryota; kingdom Viridiplantae; phylum Streptophyta; class Magnoliopsida; order Lamiales; family Plantaginaceae; genus Penstemon; species Penstemon davidsonii. The sequence continues at coordinate 9,098,042 of JAYDYQ010001087.1, read as the reverse complement.
GCTCAGTCTATTACAAATACTAAACTGGATAACATTGCTGCTGCACATCGAGCTTTGATGGTCGATGTAGAATCCCTTCGAGCAGAAAATGAGAAGCTATTGAAGTCGAATGCTGAGATAGCCACTGAGAAGGAAAGTATCCTTAAGGAGAAAGATGATCTTTGTTTGCTGATCAAGAATATGGAAAATGCTTTGCAGACGCAGATCGAGAAGGCGAAGAAATCTCAATTTGATGCTGGCTTTGCCTATGGATATAAGCAGAGGACACAGGAAATTCTTACTTATCTTGGTCACGCTACTTCACCCGATCAAGAGCTGTAATATTTGTAGATTTTTAGTTCTTATCTTTTGTATATGAATCGAATAATTTGATTTTAGCTGTAATATTTGTAGATTTTTAGTTCTTATCTTTTGTATATGAATCGAAAAATTTGATTTTTGCTATTGAGAAGTAAATTTTTATGTTTTTAATATATATGAAACTCCATATATGTCTAGAAAGTTTGTTCAATCTTATTTTTTATCATCGATATTCGCTGCTCAACATTAGCTACCAACAGATGGTTTAATTTTGTGAAAATTTACCTGCCAATTTTTTTTACATCATTTTTTTCCTTGCTCATCAGGTTAGTTGTTTTATAATTTGTCTTTATTATTCTATATTTTATTAGTATATTTGATTTCTCTTTCTTTGTTTTATTATTTGGCTAATTTCTAACTATATGTTTAAGTTCCTTGCTCATCAGCTTAGTAAAAAAAAATTTTTTTGTCTTTGTTATTCTATATTTTATTATTGTTTTGGTTTTGTTGTTCTTTGTTTTATTATTTGGCTAATTAATTTTTTTTTATTAATATAATGCTTTTGCGATCGTCAATTTAAGAATATGCTGAACATGTCTGTATTTGCAACTGCACCCTGAATAAAGGGTATTATTTTTAATAATTAATGAGGTTATTTGAAAAAAAAATTGTAACTAACATTTTCTGAAAAGGGTACTTGCCTCTTTCCTTGTTTTTGTAAAATAAATAATTTTTTGCATTCTGTAGTTGTTATTTTTTTATTGGAAATTTGAGACCACTTACCTTATGATAAAGTCGTTGATTCCCGAAATATGGGATATGTTAGAATACTCAACGTTGATGTAGTCAATTTATATGTCAATTTTATGTAAGAACGATTTGATTGATTTGTCCATAAGCATTAAACGGTAATAAATACAATATAGTATAAATTGCTAGGTAAATAGACTTAGTTGTTGTCGAGTGATCTCGTTATTTAAATCCTTTATTTCTTTGCTCATTAGCTTAGTTGTTTTTTTACCTGTCTTTGTTATTCTATATTTTATTAATTTTTTTTAATTATTTTGCTAATTTATTTACATCATTTATTTCCTTGCTCATGATTTTAGTTAATTGTTATTCTATATTTTATAGATATTTCAGTTTAATTTCAAAAATTCTTCATTATTTTAAACTGTCCCCGTAAATATTAGTAGTTGAAAAGGTGGGCACGTTTTCAGTTGTATAATCTACACCGTTTATCTCATAATTTTTTGGCCGTTGGATCTTTACTATTGCTACTATAAAAGGACTTACTGCCTATGTCATATTTTTTACCGACTAACATTTCAAAATGGAGATTTATATATTTCAAAACAGCAGTTTTTAAATCTCGATCCCCTTTTTCATGCTTTTGCGTAGATTTTACAATTGAGAATCTGAAAGATATTTGAATTAATTTTGTTTTGTAGAAAAATAGCGATGATAAAATCGAGTAAGGATAATGGATACGTGACGGATGAGGTGGAATTGGAAGTATTTCATAATCCAGATTTGCCACCCAACTTCAAATATATCGTAATTTCTAATCAAGTTGGCTTGGTATGGGTGGAATTGGAAAATATGGGTAAACCAAGTATTGATAAGTCTCTGCTCGACCTTCGACTTAGTTGTCGATAGATTGGGTTATGTTATTCCTTCATGTAGCAGTTATGTCGAATATTGGTCGATATGCTTGTCGGGTAGTTATGGTAGAATCCATCATTACTTGGATGTCTTAATATGTCCTGTCAGCCTGTACTTTAAGGTTGTTGTCTTGAAGTGGAGGTGGCAGGTATGATCACGTCAGTCCGAACGGGGTTTGTCTTTGGTCGAATAATCACTACAAGATATTAAGCTTGTCAGGAGAAGTCGACCATGCTGGGCAGTATGCTCCGAAGCTGTTCGTGGAATATAATCGACAATAAGTGGCAAAGTTAATGTCTCCGTAGACGTTGTCGTGAATTGCTTATCATTTAAATAGGACATTTTATCTTTTGTATAGATCGATTCATTTGTAAGCAATTATTGTAAAGAGTCTTGTGATTAATAAAAATTTCATTTTATCATATTTTTAGTCTTGTTATGTATCGGCTTTACTTTTCCACTTCATCGTTTTATGTGCTCGGATAAACGCCAATATTAGTTGCAAGTTTTGAAGATTGAATGAGAAGACTTGTTGAGTTTTTACTGAGTCTCATACTTAGGTTTTTTACCAAGCAATTGGTTTTAACCTTTGTAGATCGAAATAGGAGATTAACGTGTTTTTACTGACCTAATCAGTTTTACTCATACTTACGTTTTTTACAAATAATATTATTTTATTTTCTTGATTAGTTTATTTTTTAAATTTTGTTTAGATTATTTCTATATATAAATAAAGATTAATAAAATCTGGAAAAATGAAATAAAAGCATTAGTGAAAGCAATGATAATTTGGCGTTTAATCCTTTCTCTCATTTAGGTTGGGAAACTCAGTGGTCAGCATTCAATAAAACAAATTAAACATTAAACAATTTTTTTATCTTTCCATTTAGTTAGTTTATTTGTGGTATGTTTGCAATACTTAGGCGTTTAATCCTTTCTCTCATTTAGGTTGGGAAACTCAATGGTCAGCATTCAATAACACAAATTAAATAACATTAAACAATTTTTTTATCTTTCCATTTAGTAAGTTTATTTATGGTCTGTTTGCGGGCTCTAGATCACCTGTTACAACTTTGTGTAACATCTCCTGTTACATTGTTAGATAGATGCCATGTGTCTATACTCACAAATCGAATCAGATCCGCATCACATAAGATTTTTTTTAACTAAAACTAATCTTTATTAATTTATCAAAAAAAAAGTCTTCATTAATAAAATTAATAATTTAAAGAGTCATTAGAAAAAGACTTCATCTTCCCTACTCCGTTTACCATTGCCGCCGCCGGCCGCCGCCACCAAGCTAAACCGCAGTCGCCACTTTCATTTTCCACAACCTAATTCATGGCCACCCACACCATAGCCCGCCCTCGACACAAAAACTTTTCCCTTCACCGCCGCCGCCACAACCACCTTCGTCGTCACCACCATCGCCGCTTGATCACTGCATCAAATCCAGCGATAATCTCCCCTACCGTAACACACAGATCTAGATCTACCATGGCCTTCGCCACCATTCTCCACCACCTCACAATTTCACGCTAGCACGTGAGTTTCCCTCATCCATGGCCATGGCCTTTCCTCCCATCCTTTACCAACTTCACACACCACTGCAAATCTATACGAATACACATACATAGAGAGAGATAGAGAGTGCTATTAAAATCGTGGCACCACCGAGCCGAAATCGGGCGAGATTGAAATGTATTGCGGCGGCGGGCGACGGCGGCAACACTTGACAATGATGGCTGGAGTTATCCTTAATCAATTTGATTAAATGAATTAATAGCTAATTTATCATTAAAATAAAAACTAAAGAAAAAATAGCATCTCGTAATTGATTTACTCAAATTAAATAATCTCACGTAGTGCAGGAAATGTTAAGTTGGTGAGCTTGGACACATGTCATTAATCCAAGCAATGTAACAGGAGATGTTACATAAAGTTGTAATAGGAGATCTGAAGCCCTGTTTGCAATACTTAGGGGTGTCAGACGAGTTTAATTTATTAGATTTAAAACCATCTTATTAATTTTTTCCATTCGATATTTTCCTTTCCTGTCAGCTATATTTCTCGTCAGCCAAGTTTTACTTTGTGATATTTTTAATAATCTAATTGTATTTTTTGTATGATATATTTTTAATAGCAACGACATTCGCACAAGATTTTGGTTAGAGATATCTAAGATATCTATTTTTAGTGAAACAACATTTAATTTAATTTCATATTTTTTTTAAATATGGTGGAAATAGACTTATTAAAATAAGCAGTCAAAAAGCATGATAATAAATATTATAAAGCCTAACTTACAAAATTAGAAAGCTATGTTACAAAATATATCCATACAGAATGTGTTATTCTGCTCACCCATATGAAATTAAGCACAATCTATCCATTTGCTAATATACCAATCATACAACACCTCATTTCCATCGTCGTCAAAAATGACAACACCGAACGTCATCTTAGAATCCAAAAAGAAAAACAATGTATTATTGAATGATCTTCTGAAAATTGTATCCAACCATCAGAAAATCCAAGTCTGTCTAGCTGAACTACCCAGGTTCTCCTTCCTGTTTTGAGCTTAGCTTGGGTTTTGTTGGACATTTTTGCAGCATGGATGAATTGAGTTGGAATCATCTGTAAAGAAATTCATTATTTATAAGCTAACATTTTAAAGAATGCTGAAATATTCAAAATGAACGGATGATAAAATAATTACCAAGTAATTTTTGCTTTCATCAATGTGCGCACAAAAAGCATTTGATCTCCCGAATTGATCCACCGTTACTGGTATAAACGGAATTTTGAGATTGGAAATCTCCATGCACCTGTCCATTATAAATAGTATTGATTTTTTTTAAAATTTGATATTCATTAAACCATTGCCATTTTTTTAGACCAATTCTCCTGAAAAAAATAATTTCAAATATATTTGTATGAGATTGATATAGGAGTATTTTTTGCCCATGTTTAACATTATTATCTGTGATTAGTTTCTTCCACTGGGTGCGGAAACAATTTTCTTTTATTTGCAAAGTCCAATATTTTGTTCCAAATCTTATGAAAATTGTATCGGCTTGAGACATTCCAGCAATCTTTTTCACATGATCTGGAAATTCCTGCAAAGTTATTATAGATGCTATAATCTGGTCAGATAAAATTTACTAATTAAATGGTACAAGTAGGACATCTTTACCTTTGATGCTTTCAAAATTGTTTTTGGTAGCATAAAAAATACTCCTTTCATTTCGTCTTGATTATTGAAAACAAAATTATCTATGCTAATAATTCTAGTAACTGGCTCTTCTAATGAGATATCTCCATATTTATGGTGCTCCACTAATTCAGATATGAACTCTTTTTTTTCTAGCCAAGTTACATTGAAAATGCACTTCTAAAATTTCAGTCATGAAAGAGAGTGTTATTATTTCTGCATCCAATGACCTGATTTTTTGCTGGAAGACATCAAAAATTAGAGCATTTGTAATCATATTTGTTATATTTTGATGAGTTGGTGTTGCGGACATGTAAGGAACTTAATTATATAGAACAATGAAAGAATTTTAAATTCAAATCATGATCTCATCTTTTGACAAAATTGTGTATGAAAATATGTTGTGAACAATTGTAGTAAACGAAATTCATGAATCCAAAATTATTGCAAAGTAAATATATTTAAGCTATTTTGAAAAAAATTACTGCAAATATGTACACAAAAACTACATATATATATATATATATATATATATATATATATATATATATTTTGGTGATGAGTAAATTAATATGGAATTTTTTCGTAACAATGATTGTGTTAAAGTAAATACACATACCCGAATTTCTTATTAAGTAAATAGATAAGCTGAATTTGCATTGTAGTTTAAGTGAAATGTCAATTTGAAAAAAATAGCCTAAAATTATAGGGAAAAAATCACATTATATACCTCAAAATATATTTTCCGTAGCATTAACACGTTATTCAAGTTTTACATTCTCCCTCTCTTAAGGGCTAAATAGTAAAATATGTTATTATTATTGTATTGAAATCATAAAACGAAAAATAATTTTGGTGAATTTTTTTTTATCTAAAATGATATATAACTTGGGACAAAGGGAGTAATTTATAATGACAAGAATATTAGTTTATAATCAAAGTTTGCTTCCTTAACTCTGGAATTCTGGATCAGTTTATGACAAGTCTAATTATGAAAAAATATTATAATCTATACTTTGATTAAAATTGTAAATGAATATATTTATTAAAATAATTTTGTAAATTAAATTTAAGAACCTAAATTTTTTATCAGGTAAAAATTGTAAGTTAATTTGATAAATTTACGACTAAGCAGTAATTTTGATGCATTTATTTATTATAATGACTTTTGTCAATCCCTTGATATATAGGAGTGGACCTTATACTCGATATTATTGGACCACGTTATTTTGCGAAGAATGTAAATTGTCTTGCTAGGCGTGGCACCCTTATTACATTAGGATTCGAAAGTGGGCGTGAAGATTATATTGACCGTTTGGTATTTGAAACTATTGAAAAGAAGGAAATCAAACACATAGGTATGAATTAATTAATTATGTTTCAATCATTTATTTATCCTTTTTATTTTCACTTTCACTATTTTTATGTTTTCTATTGACCAAATTAATCATAAATATATGTAACTAATGTAGGAGCTGATATATTAACTTTACCTCGAAAAGAGATTGCCGCGTTTCTCTCCCAAGCTAAGGAACTAATTTGGCCACTATTTAAAGATGGACGTATCAAGCCTACAGTTGGTGCAATGTTTCACTTCTCTGCAGCTGCACAAGCGAATAAAGTTACCAATAGAAACAGAGTTGCCGGAAAAATATTATTAGCTCCTTAAAAACAAAACAATGGAGTAACAAACCGTACGTACGTGTTTGCAAATATTACGGCTGTTTATTATTATTGTTTCCAAGTCTTTTGATTGGATTTGTTAATTAGTTTGCGTTAGATGTATCTTGAAACGACTCTGTTTGTTTATTTGTTCGTGGATAATACTTCTCTTATCAGGTACGAAGAATTTCTTAAACTATTATTGACTATTCTTTATGTTTGAGAAATTACTGTTACTATTCTTGAGGTATTGAAATCACTGCACTCACATCCTTATGGGGTTAATTTCATATGAAAATCAAACAAGCTATAGGATTGTCCTCATATAAATAGGAGTCTTCGATTTCATTATTCATATATTTCTATCTTTTGACCGTTTGGATTGTCGTGAAACGGCAAAAGTTGTTGAAAAAGTGAGTTTTCTCTCTATTTTTGCTCTTTGTATTGTTATCACTTGTATAAGTGTTGGGTGAAGGTTTTGTACCAAATTTGAGTTGTATTGATCCAACACTTGTAGTTGTGATTGGTGATAGTGTAATTTATTTTCCTCAACCGTATTCTCTTTCTCCATTTAATATCAAAAAGAAAAAATCTCTTTCCTATGTTTTTAATATTGTGTTGTGTAATATTGACGACATGTTAGGTCAATTTTTTGGAACGTCAAATACAAAAGAATATTTTTTTTTTTGGTACAAATATGTTGGGTTGTTAAAAAAACAATACAAGAGGTTACGTCTGATTGCTAAACTAGTTTCAAGGAACTTTTGGCAGCATTTATAAGTTCAGAGGGCCAAATGATGCCAGACCTACAATTTAAGGGAGTTGTGTGATTTTTCCGGGCTAACTATGATATTTTCTTACCCTAATATTATTTTTTTTCTTGATTTTTTATTCTCACTAATTTGAACTAACATGAGCTCAAAACTACCCAACTACTTCTTCAAAAAAATAAAAAATAAAAAGACTACCCAACCCAACTAAATAAAAAAATATTAGGACATAACCAAAACCAATGTAGACAACACTAAATGGAACCATTTTAAATGAAGTCTAACTTTACAATTTAAGTTACAACTTATCCATAAAACAACATTTAATATTATAAAATTGATGGCGATATTTTCAGAGGGAAATATGTTCTTGCAAAGAAATTATTAGACAATATTACCTCCAGCTAGCAGTTAATTCCTCACCAGAGAAAACAAACTTTCTACAAAGTTAAATTCACATGTTTTGTGATAAGGGAACCCACAGTAAAAGTATATTGCACTTGTTTTTTTGGTTGAATTAGTTCGACTGGACCCGATTTGGTTAGATTTTCCTGCAACCCATGGATAATTACATTAATTATATGCTCTAAATTCATTATTTAACGATAATAAATTAAAAAACACAACACCATATGCATTCACATTGTTCTTCTTTAATTAATCCATCCATACATCCATTGGTTCGGTTTGAGGCTGATATAATATAAGACAATAGAACAAGCCCACAACTAATTCGAGAATTTGTCTTTATAAGCCCACGAAAATTGGTTTATTTCCCACATGGATAACAATCGTAAAAAGAGTGACAAATATATAGAGAAGCAAGAGGAAGAATGGATACGACCTTACTTGAACAGGATCTGTTCTATAGGCTCGTACCTCTGTAACCTTGAGTTCTAAGGATACAGAAAAACAAGTCTGGTGGATGAACCATGGCTGCTTGACCAGAGCGTGATTAGCAGATCAATGGCTCAAGTTCTTGAACCATTGGGTCAGTAGAGGATCGTTCTTGGTCTGCCTCTGCAGGCCAAGATGGTTTGGCGGCTGTCTGACAGACTATTTATTCCCTTTTTTTGTGTAGTTTTTATTAATTTTCTATGTACAAGACCATCTTAAAAATTATTAATTACTACGAAGTAAATCTACTCAAATTCATTCGATTACTACCAAATTACTGTAATAAACCAACTACAAATACTAGTATTAAACTAGAAAAATACTAAATATTAAAGACTGGAATCAAGACATTTTGATTTTGGAGCCTCAACAATTGTCATTAGGCTATGACCTCATCGGCCATCGTAAAAATCTTCATACTTACACTGAATTCTTTTACTTTTATATTAATTATTAATCTATCAACTCCAAAGTTCTATAGATAGTTAAACAATATATATAATATTCAAAATTGATTTTGATAAAAAGAAAGAGAAAATAAAAAAGAACCCTCCAATTAATTTTAAACAAATACTAATTAAATGTAACGTTCAGAGTTGAATCAACTATTTCAATGAAAGTTGAGATTAAATTTAAACTTAGTAATTCCAGGACATTTTTTGTTAAAGTTAAGGTTGGTGGATCTCGAAAACACTGTCATTTTATCACTTAATTTGTGGATTGATTTTGTTTTAATTTTTCAATGTGATGATCTTCTTTTTTAATTAGTATATACAGCTCAATAAATTATACTATACTATAAATAAAACGCATTACGGTATATCGGCAAATTTGAATGAATTTCTAAGAATTATAATAAACATTCCATTAAATATATCTTACCAAAATTCTTATTGATCATTTATTATGCCTACCATTATATTAGTTAAGTACCGAACCAACACTATTGGTAGAATCCATTTCTTTTAATATATTTTATAGCAATAAAGGTATTAAAAAACAATCTCTTTGAAGAGGGGGACAACATAATTCCTACACTAGAACAAAATTGAAATAAAGAATATATGATTACATACTAAATATCTCATACTATTATTTACGGGTACATCTAAAAAATGACAAACTAGCATAGCAAAGTTGAATAATGGGCTTCTTCTAATATAAACTTGACGTCCTGCTGCTTTAATATGGGCTTCAAATTGGCTAAATCCCAACAAAATATAAGGGCCCAAACAATTTTTTCACCTATCGATCCACAAATGAATCAATAACTCCGGGCCGCATTTAAATTATTATGTGCCCGAGTACCGCCCCCATTGCCCCTAGCTCCACCGTCTCCGTGGTAGGTGTGTCGAGGAGACCGGTAGTCGTAATTGTGTTGTCGATTCACATTTTGTTGATCGTGCTTTAATTTTGTTTTCAACTCTTTGGGCTTCATTTCAATACTTTTAATTTGTTCTAAAGTCTCCAAAACCTCATCCATAGTGGGCCGACATTTCTGGTCGGGCTCAATACATTTTAGTATTAGTTCTCCTGTTTTATATGCGGCATTCAAGGGGTATAGGCCCATAAGTCTTGGATCGATTAATTTCCTCAGCTTCTTTTTATCCGGAAGACTGGGCCGGGCCCAATCCACTAAATTACTTTGCCCACTGGGCCGGTTTAAATCGAGCACTCGTAGGCCCGTAATTAGCTCCAATAATACCACTCCGAAACCATAGACGTCACTTTTTACATACAAATGACCTGCAAATTAATAACCAAAACAAAAGATATTGTTATTTTGTGTATGAAGAAATTGACCAAGTCATTTTTTCAATGAAGACGTAAGCAATGACCTTGTAACAAGTAATTCTTGACTAATAATGAAGATAATTAAGATCGTTTGTATATAAAACAATTTTTTGACAAAATCTTTAATTAAATGTGTCAGCTGTACTTAATACTACTTAAAGTAGCAGTTATATACATAAACAAATTAACATGTAATACATACACCATATAAATAATCTAATGAGGTATTACCTAACTTTTCTTATAAAACTATATAATTAATTAATATATCTTGAAAAATAAAAAAGGAAAGAGTCAAAAAAACATTGCAGTGGTTTGTGAAAAAACCAAGTACCTGTAGCCATGTACTCTGGAGCAGCATAGCCGTACGTGCCGACAACCTTTGTAGTTACATGCGAATTGCCATCTAATGGACCTAACTTTGCGAGTCCAAAATCTGAAAGCTTTGCATTGAATTCCTGAAAAAATAAAAAATCAAATCCATAAAAAATATTGTTAATAAAATCTTTAATTTTTCTTAATTTGTTAGATTGGTTTAATCAATGCATGTGTTTATGAAGTACCAATTACCCCATCAAGCAAAATGTTGGAGGCCTTAAAATCTCTGTAAATGACTTGTTTTTCAGTTGAGTGCAAGAGAACAAGTCCACGCGCTGCTCCTATTGCTATTTTTATCCGTATGTCCCATGGAATTGGTTCTACTGCACCCTCTACAAAAATAAATGTATATATCAAATAAACAATTACATCAAATAGAATCAACATTTAGTTTGAGTTCGATGAAAAATAAATATATTCGAGTATATAATTATGAACCTACAACTTAAGCTTGACTTATGTTCAGCTTGATGAAAATTCGTTTGACCATTAACACAATATAATCAAATCAGATTGAATTACAATCTCAATTTCGTTAACAATGGCACCCCTATGAAAAGAGATTTTAGTCGTCATTTTGAGAATAAAATTTGATATTAAATAAGAATATGAAAATTAATTAGCAACAATTTTAGCTTACTTCTGAAAAGGTGGCTTTCTAAGCTTCCCTTCTGCATGTATTCATAGACAAGAAGAAATTGCTTATCCTCCCAACAGTATCCCAATAACTTAACAAGATTGGGATGACTAAATCTTCCCAAGAATTTGACTTCTGCCTGCACTCAAACAAAGAAATACATTTAATTTAGTAAATTAATTACAAGAAATCTTATATATACATTAGTTATGCATTTTAATCTTTTTAATTACCATAATAAAAATGACAAAAATGTCAATTCTTGTGTGAATACATAGATTGTTACATGTACTGCAATATATTTAAAGTTCTAGTTGTAAAAGTACATGACACTATAATTCGTGCTCAAATTAAGGTTGGTTGAACCCAAAAAACATTTACGCTTTCGTGCATAACACTTAATCACAAAAAAGTATATACATGATTTGTGATTAATTAATCAAACCCAATTTGCACTAGAACTTTCCAATACTTATGATTCTTAAAACCAATGGGCCAAGGACTAATGTGTAAATTCCTCCAGTACACTTTAATTTTTAAATACAATAAATTATTAGATATGGAGATCCATCATTATATAAAAATAAATATTTATAGAGCGTTTGGCAGTTGGCACATACTATTACTATATTTTTATATAGTTTAAAAAAATTCATTTAGTTTTCAATTATATTTTCAATATAAATATGGCAACTTACTTTATAATTAAATGATAATTCGACAAGACCGGCCGGCCATATTAATCGTCTTATGACGATTGAGCTAGAATTCACAAATTATTCTATTATATATTAAAGTATAGCAAAATTTTGAACTTCACCATTTAATTAACTCAAAATTAATCAGTGTTAGTAAAATAAGTATATTCTAATTCTAATTAAGGTTGAAAATCAAACCAAGCTACTCGATACTCGACTCGAGCTCGTTCGATAAAAGCTCGTTTGAGCTCAGTTCGTCACACAAATCAAACAAGCTTGAACATAATTTTTCGTTCGTTAACTTTTAAAGCTCGGATTGAGTTCGACTCGATAAGCTAAAAATTAATAAAATACATAAAATATCAAGCTACTCGAACTCATTCGTTAAAAACTCTTTTGAGTTCGGTTCGTTTAACAATCAAATCAAGCTTGAATAGTGTGTCGTTGGACACTACTCAACTCGTTTACACATCTAATTCTAATGTTATAGTGCACACACACATTCGTCCATGACATTCGAGTGTGACTCGACACAGATCTAGACCTCTGCCAACAAAATACTAACTATTTAGGATAGGAATATCCTTATCCTTGAAAAACGATAAAATAGAAACAAAATAACAAATTACCGAACCTGCCATTCTTTGAGGCCTTGTTCACTTTCTGGATTTGACTTTTTAACAGCCACAGGAATCCCGACGCCAACCCTTGACGGTGCGTAAGTTTTCTCATCGATCCATCCTTTAAACACTGTCCCGAACCCACCTTCTCCCAAAACCGTATCCGGCCTGAAATTTCTAGTGGCGCTCTTTAATTCAGCTAATTTAAACATTTTCAAATTCGGAATTATAATCTGTCCACTCGGCGGAACTACTGTTCCTCCGCCACCTTCATCAGCCGCCGCCGCTGCCGCCGGATTCAATGATTTCTTAAGTTTTACTTGGCCTGATAAAAATTGAAATAAACATTTTTTTTAAAGTATTGAAAAATTGAGAAGATCACAAAAAATTATTCGATATATATATATATATACCTGGATTGGAGGATATGTTGTTAGTGCTGGGAAGATTTTCGACGGGTTTAGGCCAACAATTTCCCATTTCGACTGTTTCTCTCTCTACTTTCTCTCTCTAGATAGCTAGCTCTTAAATGAAAGAAAATTTGTAGGGATTCTGGGCTTCTGGGAAGGAGAGGAGAAGTAACTGAGAAAAATTGTGGTTTAATTGGGGCACCAAGATACATTTTATACACACGAAAAGGGACCAATTTTCTTCTTCTTCTTTTTTCACTATTTAATTTATGATCATATTTTTTTAGGTGGACTTTTTCTAAATACCGCTCTCTATCTCTAATAGGTGGACTTTTTCAATCTTTCTCAATCTGAAAATTAACACCCACGAATTAGTCTCGGTTCTCACTTCTTTGACGCCTTAACCAGTTAGCTAGCCTCACGAGTAGTTTTGAGTCTTATTTTATAATAAATAAATGGTTAAGTGCTACATATATAATAATAGAGTTAATGGTAATTTATTCATGTCATATTTATAATGTTTAATTTATCATCTTGTGATTTAAAAAAAAGCATTTTACTTTTTTGTAATTTATAAAAGTTTTACATTGTCTTCTTGATATTTTTAAATGTGATGATTTACCACCATGTGTTATGATAATGTGGCAGTTTACTCCCTTGTGTTATGATAAATATAATAATTTATCCCCTGTGTTATGATAAATGTGGCAATCTACCCTATATATTAGAAAATATTTTTCATGCCCACTCTCAATTTCGACAAGTGAGTTACACTCTACGGCTAAATGGGGTAAATCGCTTCTTTCTAGGTCCCAAAAATAACGAGATTGCTCTTTTTCAAATCACAAAAAGGTAAATTGATCATTATGAATATAACAGGGGGTAAATTGCTATTAACTCTGTAGTGATATAGAGATCTTGAGACTAAAATGAAGGGAGAATTAAGTGTATTTGTTTGGCCTTTTACTTCTTTCTAGTGTGACTTGATCTATGAATTTCAACGAGAAATAAATCTAGTGTCAAAATTAGGAAAGTACTTGACATATATTGATTTGGGAATAACGACTTGATCTCAGTTGCAATCTGGTTAGCACGACAAATACATAGCACACAAGTTATATCGTACACATAAATCGAATGTATAACCTAAATCGGGGGACAACTTAGAGTCCCATCTATACTCGACAACGATAACGGAGTTCGTATTGTAAGACAATAATGATTTAGAATAAATCCATGATAATATACTTCTCATAAGAAAAGAGTCCAAAATTGTCGACTCATTCCAGTTATATATACACTTTAAATTCACATAATTGAGTTAAGCAACAGAGTGGCTTCACCACAATTGTCGCAACTTAGTATCTACTCTCAAGAAAAGCAAAACTCAGCTCATTGATTGTGGACATAGCGGATTTGAATCTCTAATCCGATCCATTTTAAAATAAAACCACATCATATATACTTGTAAAGATAATGCAAAGGGAGAGGAAGATTGTGTTTTTATGTTTGACAGTAATTTGGATGTATAAGAAAATATGATGTAAAGATTTCAAATGAGTTTATCACTATGTAAATTCTAAGTATAATATTAGATTAAATATTTTTTTAGTATAATTGTGAAAATCATATATTCTGTCAACCTTAAATAATATAGACTATTAAATTTAAAATAGTTATTTGCAAACCTTTAATCCAAACGTACTTTGTAAGTCTGTATGAATCACAAGTATTGATTGCAACTGCAGTATGAACTTGGGGAAAGTTGTTCGATATATTTGATATGGATCGAAAAATAGACAGTACTAATTAAATGAAATTTGTTGGGCCCGTTTGTTTGGCGTTTCCCAAATTTTTTTCGTGTTTGGAAAATGTCAAACAAGCAAGTTTTCTGCTTTCTGAAATAAATTTTTCATCCATTAATTTTTTAAAACTACTCTCTCAAATGTCAAACAAACTTCAATTTTCTTATCTTTAAACAAAACCTATCAAAACTCTACTTTGATTTGATATAAAGTAATATATCTCTTACACAATTTATCTCACATAATAAACATGATTTGACATAAAGTCTTACACATCTTACACCTACAACCTAACTCTTCCAAAAAAACCTACACCAACTTTATTTCCCAAACCACTCTCTCAAAATACAAACAAACAACATTACGCAAATCGAAATTATTTCACAAACCTCTACTACTATCACAAACTACTTTCTCAAACGCCAAACAAACAGGCCCGTTATTTTTCAAAGTTATTTCGTCTAACCACAAATTCGAAACGTGGAACGAGAATATCAGGTAGCAAGCGCAATGACTTGAAAGTCAATTGGCTGTATTCAATCACCATTTAATTAACAAGCGCGGGCCTATTGGTCTGTTACACGATTTATTATATTACGAAGACTTTATTGTATAGTACTATTATTTACTATAATTAGTCATGAGGTACAGACTATAAGGCCGTCTCCAAGAGGCCATGTATAAGTTAAATTATAAGAGTTTTGTTAAAATTATCACTAAAGTTGCTCTTCAAGAGCACATGTATAATTTATGTGTTGTTAAAATTTATGAGTTTGGAAGGCCAAATACCCATGGCCAAATGCAAATTGTTATTTGCAATTGTTTGTAGAAACATTTGTACTTTCCTGCAAAACAATAAATTATTCTGGACAAAATTCAAATGCATACAAATTTGAATTGAAATTTTAAATTCAAATTTTATAATTTGAATATCACTACAAGAAATTTGTCACTATTGACAATTAGCGAAGACATATTAACGATAATTAATATTATCATAATGATTTAGTGATAATAATTTGATTATTGTTTATTGTTTTTGGGGCACCGCTAAATGTCAATAATGAATTTTTTTTCTCTAGTTATTGTCACTAATATATATATGAAGTGACAATACCTAATTTATTGTCACTTAACAATTATAAAAATTCCTCAAGTGTGTAATCACAATAAATATTTTATTTTGCCGATGAGGCCTTAGCCAAGTGATTAGAGATGAGGCTCCATGACCAAGAGGTCCTGGGTTCAACTCTCACTAGTGTGGGTATTTTCGTTAGTTTAATACAAAAATTTAAACGTCGGAATATTTTTTTCAAATAATAAAAATTAATATTTTTTAAAAAACTATTTTTATTATGAAATTAAATCAATTAGTATTATAAAATATCATTATTATTTATATAAAATAATAATTAAAGTAATTTGTTAAAATATAAACTAGCTGTTGGAGTGAAATGGTATGGTTGTTAAAAAGTAATCTCTTAAAATATAAACTAGCTGTTGGAGTGCAGAGTAAAAAGTGAAAGTGTATAACACTGTTCATTAGTTATAATTTAAGATAAGAGACTGAAATTTAAGAGAGCTGTTGGAGATGGTCTAAGGTATTTTTGTTTCTATATTTATGACACAATTTCACAATAAAACTAGAATCTGACGTTGGCTGATTTTTCTTTATACAAATCGGCTTTAATTATTACACTCATCAAATTATAAGATAAATGTATAATTTCACATGCATTATAATTGAAGATTATTATTCATTTATCGATACCATTATTATTTGTAATTTTTTGTACTTGATCAGTTATTGAAATAATTTTTGATGTAATGATTGATTATAAATGAATTCTAAAATTGGAAATAAAAAAAAGAAAGAAATGATTGATGAATTCTATTAGTAGATAATTTGAATAGATAATTACCATTAACTAATAATATTAGACTAGTAAGTATATATTTAAAAATACTTAATTGATTAATCGAACTTAATATAATGTGGGTGGTGTCTTGGATCATAAATTCATTAGATTTAATATAAGTGTTCAAACTCAAACTCAATCTAAATTACGTTGAGCCGTTGAGCTTCATGTAACCCAATTCAATTGACGATCTTACTCATTGCCACATAATCTCTTATTCTTTAAATTCGTTTTTTTTTTAACATTTTCTATATGTACTTAGGGTTGTAAACGAGTCGCGCGAGTTGTATCGAACGACACATTGTTCAAGCTTGATTTGAATTTTATCGAGCTTGAAATTTTGTGTTTGAGCTTGGTTTGATTTCTTAACGAACCGAGTTCAAACGAGCTTTTATCGAACGAGTTCGAGCCGAATATCGAGTAGCTTGGTATTTTAATTTACATCTGTTTTTTCAATTTTTAGCTTATCGAGTCGAGCTTCAAAAGTTATCAAACGAAAAATCTTGTTCAAACTTGTTTGATTTGTTTGACGAATCGCGCTCAAACGAGATTTTATCGAACGAGTTCGAACCGAGTATCGAATAGCTTAGTTTGATTTTCAGCCCTATATGAAAATCAAATGAAACAAAAATGTCCGATATAGTTCACAGGTCCAAAACAGGATTATATATATGAACTAATGAGCGAGACATATATACAAATATCGACTCGATCTCATAAGCACAGACCTAGAAATCCTAACCCTAATTAATAAATTAAATTTAAATCGCATCAAACATTAACAGATTAAATTTACATGCATAAAATTGAACCTATAGTGTTTAAAAGAAACGGATCTAAAACATGAATAAAAACATAAAAAGATGAAAACGGCATATAAATAAGCTAGTCATTATTGATCCCACAACTTTCTCATTTTTCTCCTTTGATCCTATATTGGATTAAAAGAGGACAATAAAATAAAAAGTGCAACATTTCATGCAATAATTAAAATACCAAGTTTGTTATCTCATATATAAATATACGAGGGAAAAATACTTTTGATACCAAAGTTTAGTCCAAAAAATACATTTGGTACCAAACTTTTTGAAAAAACACATTTCATACCATGATTCACACAATCTTGACACATTTAGTTTTGCCGTCAATTTTCGGTCGCAATTCAGCACGTGCCGCTCCTGTGCCCGTTAAGTTGACAATGGGAGGAAAAACATGCATGGGTTTTAAAAGACCCACAATTGACGACACGTGCTGAATTCTGTCCGAAAATTGACGACAATGTTAGCAATTTTCTATTTGTGGGCTAACATGTGTTATTATAACATATGGACCAGCTATTTAATTAAGGCCCACAACCCACTTAAGTGATCTGATGGAATATGAAGGGTTTTTGATATACTATTAATTTATAATAATATGGATTTAATGTGTAGATGCCCACTAGTGATCTAATATGTAATTATTGATGGGTCAGTTACATATTAGACAATTAGATGGAATTGCTATGGTCCCTAAGAAGTGGCTATAAAACACATCAGATTATTTTCTCTTCCCCATCTAGAGAAATAGAATGTATTGAGCCATCTTCTTAGAAGACTAAGCATCTTGTCTCTTGGTGTTCTTCCAACCATGGTATCAATTGTTATGTACTATAGAGTATAAGGATGAATATCTATTGTTATTTGGTTAATTCCAGCAAGTGGTATCAGAGCCACATGTTAATTGTTGATTATGGTATATGTTTTTGACCTTTTGGTGTTTATCATGAATGAAATATTAGGGTTCATGTTTATTTGAATTTCTGATATTTCATTGGTGAAATCATATTTTGGGGCTATTGTGTTGTAATAATCAGCAATTGAAATTTGCTATTTGGTAATGATGTTGAATCAATTATTCGGAAAACCGATTTTCATTTTGGTACTGCTCTTAATCAGTGTTATGGAAGAAATTCAAGATTTTGTGTACTGATTGAAATTAATCGGCTTGGTTGATTTTTTGGTTTCTTTAGTTAATGTCTTGAAATATACAGTATGTTAAATTCCATAACTTTTGGCTTGGATTGTTGATGCTGACATCAACATCATTAAAGGTGCTTTGCACATATTCATCGCTTTTAGTACTGTACATTGGTATGTTACAGTTTTACGTTTTAGTGGTGATGTCATTTTGTTGTATTGCTGATATCATCATTGGCAGTGAAGAATGTAATAATAGTTTTTCCTTTTTAAATTATTATGTAATGTTCATATGTTTATTTGTTGAAATTGATGATATGAGTTTAATATGTTGCCAAAGTAACCACTATTAGATTTAAGTTATTAATCTAAAGTTATAAACATGTTATATCTATGTTGAGATAATTAGACCAAAGGAAAATTATTTTAGGCCAGATATAGGTTATTTAAGCTCAACATAAAAAAAATATTTAAGGTTTTACCATGTATTCAATATGTCGTTCCAAAGAAAGGCATATTTTGTGACCGGTTTTAAGTTATATCGTTTGAGCTATTTTTATAAGAGTACCGTTAACAAATTGTTATTTTTGTCCAAAGACTAAATTTAATGTTGTGATTGGTATCTTATGATGGGGTCCACTTACATGTATATGTATATTTACATCTGTTTGGATTTTATATATATGCGGTTTTTTTTTTAATTATTAATTGTGAGAATGTTTGTTTTTTGTTTGGAATCAGCATCTTCAATATCTGCAAACATTAGCAGCATCCCTGTGCTTAGCGGCACAAACTATAAGAAATGGAGGGAACACGTTATGATTGTGTTGTGTTGCATGGATCTTGACCATGCATTAAGGGTAGATCGCCCCGCAATTCTGACCAGTGAAAGTACTACTGTTCAGAAAACTGCATTTGAAAAGTGGGAGCGATCTAATCGCATGAGTCTTATGATCATGAAGCTATCCATTCCAGAATCCATTAGAGGTGCAATACCTGATGAAGGAGATGCAAAAACCTTCCTTAAGGAAATAGCAGACCGATTCACTGCCAATGAAAAGGTCGAGACAAGCACTGTCCTATCTAAGCTTGTCTCTATGCGGTATAAAGGGAATGGAAACATTCGTAAGTACATTATGGAGGTCTCAAATCTCGTAACAAGGTTGAGGGCACTAAAGTTAGAGGTGTCTGATGACATTCTCGTGCATTTGGTCTTGATTTCTCTCCCTGCACAGTTCAGTCATTTCAAGATAAGCTACAATACTCAAAGGGACAAATGGACTTTGAATGAGCTTATAGCTCAATGTGTGCAGGAGGAGGAGAGATTGAAACTCGAAACTGTTGAAAGTGCTCATTTGGCATCTACTTCAAATGATTCGAGTAAGAAAAGAAAAAAGGAACAATAACAAGGGTAAAGAAACTGCAGGAACTGGAGCATCAGCTCCTAAGGTGCAAAAGACACAGAATCCAGTTTTTACCTGTTTCTTTTGCAAGAAGAAAGGGCATATGAAGAAAGATTGTCCCAAATACGCCAATTGGCGAGTAAAGAAAGGTACGCTTATAAACTTTGTCAGTTTAGAAGTTAATTTAGCAATTGTACCAAATGACACTTGGTGGATAGATACTGGTGCTACTACTCACATAAGTTTCACAATGCAGGGTTGTCCGAGGAGCCAAAAGCCAACTGATGGTGAAAGATACATCTTTAAAGGCAATGACAATAAGGCTGAAGTTGAAGCCATAGGTGTTTTTAGGCTTGTTTTAAAAACTGGTATTTATTTGGATTTGGAAAATACTTTTGTAGTACCGTCTTTTAGACGGAATTTAATTTTTATTTCTTGTTTGGACAACTTTGGATATCATTGTTCATTTGGAAATGGTTTATTTCGTATTTTTCATAATTCCACTTTGGTTGGCACGGGTTCACTAATTGACAAGCTTTATAAATTAAACACTTTACCTTCAATTGACAATGAAAATTTACATATAAGTAATATTGGTACAAAACGCAAATTAACAAAAGAAAATTCCTCAATGTTGTGGCATAAGCGTTTAGGGCACATTTCCAAACCACGCTTACAAAAGTTAGTGTCACAAGGAATTTTGGAATCACTTGATATGTCAGATTTTGAAATCTGCATAGAGTGTATTAAAGGAAAAACAACTGACAAACGGAAAAAAGGTGCAAATAGGTGTAATGACGTCTTAGAATTGATACATACATATATATCTGGACCACTTCCTAAGTCATCTTGGAATGGCCAAACATACTTTATCACGTTCATAGACAATTATTCACGCTATGGTTATTTGTACCTTATACATGAGAAGTCACAAGCTTTGGATATGTTCAAAATCTTTAAAGCCGAAGTTGAGCTTCAACTAGGAATAAAATCTGACCGTGGTGGTGAATACTAAGAAAGAAATGACGGATCCGGTGAACAACGTTCAGGGCCTTTTGCAAGGTACCTAGCCGAATGTGGAATCGTTCCTCATTATACCATGCCGGGAACACCAAGTCAAAATGGTGTGGCTGATAGACGAAACCGAACCCTCAAAGATATGGTCAGAAGCATGATTAGTCATTCTTCTTTACCAGAGTCATTATGGGGTGAGGCATTAAAGACTGCAGTTTATATACTCAACAGAGTACCCAGTAAAGCGGTTGACAAAACTCCATACGAATTATGGACAGGCAAAAGACCTAGCATTAGGCATTTGCATGTCTGGGGTTGTCCAGCAGAAGCTCGACAATACAATCCTGATGAGAAAAAATTGGATTCAAGAGCAGTCAGCTGTTATTTTGTGGGTTATTCTGAGAGGTCAAGATGATTCAAGTTTTATAATCCTCAAGCATGTCCTTTTTCGAAACTGGGAATGCCAAATTTATTGAGGACAGTGGGAGCACTAATTCAAGGGACATAGTCTTTGAAGAGTAAAGTCAAAATTTTTCTAACGCTTCTACCATAGTTGCAACTGATAGTGATCAGGTAACCATTCCTGACATTGTTGGTGTTGCAAATCCGGACAATGTAGTAGTTGCAGACATTCCCTTGGAACCACCAACTCAGTTGGAGGATCTCATAATGGTTGATGAACCACCTCATGTGGTAGAAGTTGCATCTCAACCACCTCAAATGGAAGTGTCATTAAGGAGATCCACTAGAGAAAGGAGAAATGCATTTTCTGAAGATTATGTTTATCTCCAAGAACATGAATTTGATACAGGTTAGATAAATATTATAAGGTTTAATTAAAATATATTCTAATTTTTTGTATATTTTTAATCAATTGTAGGATAATGTTTAAATTTTATGCATATTGTATATCCTTTAAAATTAAATATATTTATTATATCATTATGACGTCATTCGGTCCGACAAGTGATCCGATCAATTCGACCAGTAAAATCAGTGGCCAGTTGACAAACCGGTTCATTGTCCGGTCCTATTCTGAAAGCATTGGAACATATGAGGAGTCACGTACATTGGAAGGTTTTCATATATCCCTTATCTTTAGATAAGTCAATTCAACTGCTAACTCTTTATCCTTTAGAACGAACCCTTTTGTTGTTTCTAGGTGAAATTGTTTCATCCGAACATTGTGATCAATGAAAAGTCTTTGTTTGAAAAAAAAGGTTTGAAATTTAATTCGAGATTGATTGATAAAATTATTTGAAATCCATTATATGAAATTGTTAAGTTTCAAAAGGAGATATAAATAGGGATGGTCTATTGTGACTCTGATCCTATATCCTTCAAAGCCAAGTCATGTGTCAATTCAGCTAAGTGGATTGAAGCCATGAAGGATGAGATGAAATCCATGGCCAACAATGGTGTTTGGGAACTTGTCGATTTGCCTAAATGTGTTAAAACGATTGGTTGTAAATGGGTGTTTAAGACCAAACGGGATTCACAAGGCAATATCGAGAGGTATAAAGCACGCCTTGTCGCCAAAGGATCTGCTAAAAAAGAAGGCATTGATTACAGGGAGACTTTTTCACATGTTTAAGAGAAAGACTCATTTAGGGTAATCATGACACTTGTGGCTCACTATGACCTTGAGCTACATCAAATGGACGTAAAGACAGCGTTTCTCAATGGTGACATTGATGAAACAATTTACATGGTGCAACCGGAGATTTTTGAGCCGCAAGACTCAAAGCACTTAGCATGTAAATTAAAGAAGTCCATTTATGGCTTAAAATAGGCTTCCCGACAATGGTATCGGAAATTCGATCAAGTGATCTCTTCTTTCGGGTTTAAAGAGAACATTGTTGATCAATGCATTCATCTCAAGTTCAGTGGGAGAAAGTTTATCATTTTAGTGCTTTATGTCGATGACATACTACTGGCAAGCAATGATAAGGACTTGTTGCATGACACCAAGAAATTCTTGTTTAAGAATTTTGAAATGAAAGATCTTGGCGATGCATCTTTTGTGTTAGGTATACAGATCCATCGGGATCGTTCTAGATGTATACTTGGTTTATCACAAAAGACTTACATTGATAAGGTACTCAGTAGGTATGATATGCAACATTGTGCACCAGGTGATACACCAGTGGCAATGCCCTAAAGTTGAACTTGAGAAAAAGGAAATGGAAAAGTTCCTTATGCTTCTGCAGTAGGCAGTCTCATGTATGCTCAAGTATGTAAGTGTCAGGATATTGCGTACATAGTAGGGATGTTGGGCAGATATTTGAGTAACCCAGGATTGGCTCACTCGAAAGTAGCAAAACGGGTTATGCGATATCTACGGAGGACAAAAGACTTTATGCTCACTTTTTGGAGATCTGACCACTTGGAGGTTATTGGTTATACGGACTCCGACTTTGCTGGGTGCGTGGATAGCATGAGATCCACTTCTGGCTATGTTTTCATGTTGGCGGGATGAGCTGTCTCTTGGAAAAGTGTTAAACAAACACTTGTAGCCTCTTCTACTATGGAAGCAGAGTTTATAGCTTGTTATGAAACATCAAACCCAACTATATGGCTGCGGAATTTTATCTCTGGGCTGCAAATTGTTGATGGCATTGAGAAGCCATTGAGGATTAATTGTGATAATAAATCCGCAGGGATGTATTCTAAGAAAAACTTCAATTCATCGAAGTCCAAACACATCAACATCAAGTATTTAGTTGTTAAAGAAAGAGTTCAAAATGATGAAGTGTCATTTGAACACATTAGTACAAACTTCAATATAGCTGATCCGCTCACCAAGGGTTTGCCACCCAAGGTGTTTCATGAGCATGTAGCTCGTATGGGTATTTGTCTTTTAGACGATGTACCAAACTAGTGGGAGTTTGTATATGGATATCTTTTGTGTATACGTTTTCTAAAGTTTGACATTATCAAGTGCACAATATTTTCTTATGATTTCGTACGTACTAAAGTTTGTTAATATTGTGTTTTATGTTTTGATAACTCTGAGATAATTGTCATGAATTATTGCTGTTGTTTAGCGGTTAGTGATTGTAAGTATGGCAAACATGACTCTCTTGAGTCATAAAGAGGACCAGTTGAAAATAGGCATGTCAAGATCACATTACATGTAATTTTCATGCTACACATCCATATTTGATCTTTGTCATTGTGAGTCAATATTGTGATCAATTATGGGTCCCGTTACGTAAAAATAGTAATGATGGCCTCTTTGGTCTTTTATTGATAAAACTATTGGACCAGATTGTTTAGGAGTATTTCTGATATTAAATAGCATTCTTGAGCTCAATAAAGTTATTCCCATATATTATATACAGTAAACACATGCATCCCAAGTGGGAGATTGTTAGCAATTTTCTATTTGTGGGCTAACATGTGTTATTATAACATATGGCAGCTATTTAATTAAGGCCCACAACCCACTTAAGTGATCTGATGGAATATGAAGGGTTTTTTATATACTATTAATTTATAATAATATGGATTTAATGTGAATATGCCCACTAGTCTAATATGTAATTATTGATGGGTCAGTTACATATTAGACAATTAAGATGGAATTGCTATGGTCCCTAAGAAGTGGCTATAAAACACATCGGATTATTTTCTCTTCCCCATCTAGAGAAATAGAACGAATTGAGCCATCTTCTTAGAAGACTAAGCATCTTGTCTCTTGGTGTTCTTCCAACCATGGCATCAATGGAATCAGGTTAGATTCCTTATTTAATTACAATTTTATATATCATATTCAAGCAATAACATGTGATCCTATTATAGATATTCATATGTAGTTGTTCTTGGGATTATACTTTATTTATGTACTATAGAGTATAAGGATGAATATCTATTGTTATTTGGTTAATTCCAACAGACAAAAGTAAATGTGTCAAGATGGTGTGAATCATAGTATGAAATGCGTTTTTCCGAAAAGCTTGGTATCAAATATGATTTTTGGACTAAAATTTGCAAAAGTGTTTTTCCCTCGTATATATATACATACTTCACATAGTCTCCAAAATATACACATCATCATAGCTTTACCTATAGATTAATAAAAAAAATCAAAGGGGGAAAAGTGCGATTTTTCGTTTAAATAAATGTTTATTACATGTACCTACCTATGAGAAACCCATTATCTGAAGAATTTAACAAGGAATTCTTACACATTTTCTATTGATCATTTTTCTAAAATTGTTATCCAACCATAAAATAAGATTTATCACAAAAATATTTTAAGTTTGGTCAAATATAATTAGTCTTTACTAATTACCCGTGTGCATGGGTGTGCTCTCCGATTTACAAAATATGTAATTTTAAGAATGTAAAGATTAATATTATTTCATGTAAAAATATTTAAATGATGGAAATGGAATCAACTTGATATTTTAGGGTAAAAGCTATTCAACTGATGTTTTATAAAGCATAATACCGAATTGGTTTCACAAAGTGGTCGTGCCGGAGTGGTTATCGGGCATGACTAGAAATCATGTGGGCTTTGCCCGCGCAGGTTCGAATCCTGCCGACCACGTTTTGCATTTTATTTATTATTTTCATTTTAGTTTCTCATTTTGTTCTTTTCTTTATTTATTTCCCCAACTTTCTTTCAGAGATTATTTGGTATAATCGCTGGATGACGTGATGTAACAAACGGTTCAGGTTTTGTCAAATCATGGTGGGGATGAGATCATAGAGTCAACATTTCCTTAAATTTAGGAACTGAATTTAATCTTATTTTAGTGTTGTTCCACGTCATCCATACAACGGATGCACCAAATAATTTTTCATTTCATGTAATTTCTATCCTATTGCATTTCATGGGGATCTAATGTCATATTAATTTTACATGAACTGGACTAAGTCCACTTGAATGGTTATAGCCTAACTCATCTCAAAATCTAATTCAAGATATAAGGATTGTCCAAAGCCTAAATTTAGTTATGATGACGATTTTCAATTTACGTGGGATATTAAATCCATCGAGAGCAACTTTGATAAGTGGTCGCAACCGGCTTTTGATACCAAATGATACGATAACTTGGATACCCAGTTATTGTTTTTACTTTTAGTGTATTCTTCACTAAATTAATCATAAAAGAATCTTATATATTTATATAAAAAAGCCCTTAAACTACTAACTAACTAAAAATTAATGTTAATAGCAATAGACCCTAGATAAATCAAATAACTCGAGGGATATTCTCATATTATATTTAATATGTTTGATATATTTCAAAATCGTTTTGTCTGAATCTTAATAACATGAAAAATAAGAAAATAAAAAAAAATAAAAAAGGAAAAATAACAAAATAAATAGATACTAATAACGAGAAAGTTGGAAACCAAATAACCAATCAAGGATCCGGATCGAAGAGATAGTGTAATCGGGTCAAGAGAGAATGGGGAAGAAGAGCAACAAAAAGGACGACGGGTCGAGCTGCCAGAAGTACGGCGTCCCACTTTACGGCGGAGCTTGGGTTCCACCTTCTGTCTCCGAAGACAGCGCCTCCGTAGAATCGGAATCTACCGAGTCATTAGTCGTGAGCCGCCACGTCGTCCTCGCCGGAGGCGGCGGAGAAGGTCGCAGCGGCATTCCGAACGCAATCCTCCTCTCTGCGTTCCATTTAGAATCCAATTCTCTTTCAGATCAGCCCGTAAGCATTCCAATTCAGAAAGCACACTCTTATATTTGTATGTAAAAATGTGTTATTTGTACTTGTGTAATTCATATTTTATCTATTGAGACTGATTGTTGATTTTGGTTTCTTTTGATTTGATTGACCTATTTTAACACGAGATATCTATTAATTTACGAGAATGCTGTAATGTTTTCAAAATACTGTTAATGAAATTCGGGCAACTTTTAGGTGTTGATATATGGTTGATTGTAACTGCTACTTAGTTATTTGCTTCGAATCTGTTGTTTTGTTCCCTTTTTGCGGTTTAGTTATACACTCGTGAATTTTTCTATGTAAGGTGGCAAAACTTGGGACTGGCAGTGATTTGCCATATAGAATTGCAGTGCATCCTGGAGGAGAAGGCATTATATGTTCTTTGCCCAAAAGTTGCAGGTAATTTTGTGCCTCTATTATGCTACATAACACGACATTAATGTTTCATCTTGAGTCTCAGTGCTACATGACTCGATTTTATGTTTCTTTGGGTGGTTGATTATGATATAGCTATATATGTTCCCATTTAACGTCAAGCCATTAAAGACAGCCATATGGTGAACATGCTAACCTGCATTCTGCTCTACTTAAAACAAGTAAATACATCTTAACATAGTTTTTTTCTTAAAACTTAAAAGTGTTTTCATGATCTGTCTTGCTCTCTTTTTTTTGGGTATATTCCAGTTCTTTCATGTGGGAATGAACCATTAGCTAAGGAAGTATTAAAAATTCTACAAGTGTGAAACATTCATATTGTGGGACCTGAGTCCTCTGACTGGTTCAAATTACACTTATCAGATACTCATACAAACATTTATATGAGAATTGAAAAGCTGAGACTTTTGTGTAACTTGAATTTTAGTATCAAAAGTAGTGATTTGGAAAGAGCTTTGCCATTTATGAAATAATACAATTGCGGATAAATGTGTGCATTTAATCAGGCAAAAGTATAAGTAGGGCCAATTTTTTAAAATGAAAATACCTTTTTTTTGGTGTTGTATCCAAAGTTATTTAACTCCTATTTTAAGAAATAATAGTAAAATATTAGATTGCGGTGGCATAGCAATGCCCTTACATTGATTTGTGCACAATTGAGTTATTCCTATTGATGTTGTGCAAACTCTTAATTGATGAACCTTTAGTAACATTCTTACAGTCCTTCGGTGTACCATGTAGATGGTTTGAATGGGATACAGCCTCAAGTAATGACAAGCACACTCTGAGTCTGAAATCATCTGATAAAGCCTTTGAGCAATTAGAAAATGTTGGACAGCAATTAGCAATGACCTTTAATAGTGAAGGAAGCTTACTAGCCGTTGGCGGTGAGGTAACAAAATTACATATCATAATTATGAAATGTTGACATCAATCTGCATAGTCTAAGTCAATGAAGAAAATGTTTTACAGTTTGAGAAACGGACAATAAACTATGTTATTGTTATTAGTATAAATTTTTGCACTAGATTGGCATTGCTGGACAGTCTATTACATTGATAAATATCTTTGTGCATGATGCATATACATCATTCTTGACATGTGAATCTTTTTTCCCATGTTTTTTAAATCTATTTTATGAGTTTTTTATATTATACAGTGGTGATAGCCCATTCTTAAGAATGATAAGATTTCAGTTACTTGATAAAAGGCCTGCTACTTCTGTAAAGATCAGGCTTTTCTTGTATCATGTTTTTCCCAAGAATTATAATTGGCTAGGCGATAACGAACTTCCTTAAAGACTTCTCTCATAGTGTAAGACATGATAGCTCTTTTCATAAATTTAGGTTCTACTTTTTTGCTCGAAACCATTTGCTGCAAGATTACCTTTTATGTGGTGAAATTAAAACCATTTCATTATGGAATAATTTTGTATATTTGTATGTTTTCTTATTGTCTTATTATGGTGCAGTACAGGACGGAAAATTAAGGATTTTTAAGTGGCCAGCCATGGAAACTATTCTTGATGAGGCTAATGCTCATGCGTCTGTGAAGGATTTAGATTTCAGGTTCTTTCAAATTACTGTATGATATAACTTTGATTTGTGCAATTCCTCGTTTGGAATGGATATGATATGATTAAAGAAAGCTTTGATTAATTTTGTTTTCCATTTCATGCAGCCCTGATGGGAAATTTCTTGTCTCTGTGGGAAGTGGCTCTGGAAGCCCTTGTAGGATTTGGAATGTGTCCACATCAACGTCTATAGCTTCTCTACCTAAAGAAAAAGTAATCCCTTTCTTCATATTTACCTGAGTTTTGTACCATTACAAATATGGTATTCTTGGGACTATTATGGAAGCAGCTAGCTTGTTGGGTTGTGCTTTGTGAACATGTTCTTGAAACATTTAAACTTTGAGAGTTTGGTTTTTTATGTTTTGGGCAGAGATTGTTTGAAGAATTCATATGTCTAAGCTTATTAGTATTCATTGATACTTTGTCCGTATATTTCCACTATGCTGCAAATTAAAATAGATGTTCTTTCTCCAATGAATGTTATCCAATTTTGTCACTATAATTTTTGTCTTCTCTTCGAATTCTAACTAATATTTTAAATTACTTCAGGATGAGATTTTCGGCTTTTCTCGGTTCTCGCAAACTAATGACACAGATCAAGTTCTATATGTCACGGCAATGCGAGGTTAGTATACTTTAGCAATACATGTTCTCATACAAATGGCAGTTACCAATTCTGCCTGTTTCATTTCCATAGATAGAGGTGGTAATATTGTGAAGTGGAACACTAATTCATGGAAAAGGATAAGTTCGACACATATTGTCCCGGATCCTATTTCTGCTTTCAACGTGTCACCAGATGGAAAGCTTCTTGCAGTGTAAGAATATGATGATAATATTCCTTTTTTCTTTTTAACGGCCTTCCTTTGTTTCATCTGTAAGGCTAAACTCTTATGTATCACACACTGTTATTGAGATTCTCTGAATGAACCTGTTGGGCCATATTATGTGTTTATCTAGATTTCTCTCTAGTTTAAATATAACCCACCGGCAGAATAAAAAATAACTTCTATTTGCTCCTTTGGTCCCATAACAAGACTCCAATTCCTAAAATATTTTTGAGTTCCTCAGACTTCTAACATTGTAATAATGTTACACCTTTGGACCACTACAATCCAAAGAAAAAATATATATATTGTTAGAAGTTTCAATTTTTCAACTTTCCGAAATCTGAAAAAAGAAAATACAGTTGGGCAAAGTGATAAATTGAAGATACATTTTTTGTATATTAATGAATCCTTCAAAAAGATTAACTCTCGGGAACTGATATGTTCATGCAGAGGGACAATTCAAGGGGACATTCGGATTATAAGTTCTGGTAATATGAGGGTGCATACTCTTGTTAAGAAAGCACATCTTGGCCTCGTAACAGCACTGGCATTCTCACACGATTCAAGGTATTGAATTCTTGTAACTTTTCATTTTTCAAGTATATCTCTACCATGCTCTAGTATAAACAATTAATCTCATGCATTTGAGTTCAACAGGGCTTTGATCTCTGCTTCCCTAGATTCAAGTGCAAGGGTGACATTAATCGAGGATAAGATTGACAAGGATGGTATGAACTCTTCTCTGTCTTTTATCTCATCAGCAATTAGTATGTTTAGTCTGTTATTAGGTTGGTAATACCTCAGAAAACCAGAACTAGTACGTTAACGCCAAGTGCGGAAAGACATTTTTACCCTCTGTCCTATCTTAGTTTTAGTTTCTTTGAAAGAATTTAAATGACAAAAGTACATAATTTTTCTCCTCTGCTTACCACCACCTCATAAAACTTTGCAGGAGCGAGCTTGTGGATCTTTCTGTTAACCATTTTACTAGCTGTTGCTGTATATTACTATTATGCTAAAATCAAAGAATTGTTACTTTGAAGTGGGCCGGTACGACATATTAGGGGCTCTAGGCGAACTTTGAAATAGGGCCTCCATTTTTTTACAAAAAAAAACATGTGTTATTAAAATTTAGGTTTATTTTCTTAATGTAAAGATATGTATTAAGTATTTATATGATTTTTTCTATTTATTATAGATAGATAAAATCACAAATCAACTTCATTTTTTATGAAATTCAATATTTAAAATCATTGATTCAAGTTAGATATAACTAACAACTCCATGCCTCAGTGGGACATCAGCTTGAGATTGGAATGAAGCTTTAATGGGTTGAGGCATCGGCCTTCGTTATGACTGTTTTGAAGGAAGATCTTGTTTAGTCTCTCCTTGCTTGGGGAAAAAAAACTACTTCATCACTCAGTTAATATCCATATAATTTTGAAAGATCCAAATTACCAAGTGGCTAAATGGAGCTTACATGACAGGAACAAAGAGAATTTCGATAAAATGTGTGTTGTATTCAAAACAAAACAAAGCAACAAAAAAGAAAAAAAAAAGAATTTTATTTTCGTAATTGTACCTGATTGCAAGGATCATTATATACTGATTTGAAATCAAATCACAATTTTATCTAGTCAAGTAATTATGGAGAGAACTTCATGGTTGAAGAAGGGGAGGAAATAAATTATTTGGTTAAATCAATATCTGATTTTCTAAATTAACTGGACATGAGAAATCATTGTCAAAAGATGAATGGTTGATGGAGGGAGAACTATAATTTCAATTACCGATTTGATTTAATAAATCGATCTGAAATACCAAAATCGAAATGAATAAGGTTACGTAATCATGCTTGTAATCCTTACCTAAGGTTAACTATAAACAACTTTACAATCCGTTGCACATTATCTTTTCGTAAGAAAGAAATAGCACTATTTTGAAATTATGCCAGTTAAAATGATGCATTACTATTACAAATAATTTACCCTATGATAGCATCAAATATCAATAACACACAGCATTAGTAATACCGATTATAAACCTATATTTCGTTCAGATTCAATATCATCAATATCAATAACATAAAAATTAATTTTGAAAAACTCTTGTACACCAAGTACCCAAACAACAAAAGAACCAGAAACTAAAATAATGGAGTATTTAATTCGAAGACGAAAC
This sequence comes from Penstemon davidsonii, assembly GCA_034814905.1. Lineage (NCBI taxonomy): Eukaryota > Viridiplantae > Streptophyta > Magnoliopsida > Lamiales > Plantaginaceae > Penstemon > Penstemon davidsonii. The sequence continues at coordinate 9,066,183 of JAYDYQ010001087.1, read as the reverse complement.
CATGCAATCTTTTTATCATTTATGTCCTTTTTTTTATCTACTAAACTGTGTATTTACAGCTCGGATCGAAGGGAACATTGGGTATAGATCCTTCCAAGTGTAGTGACTCCTGTAAGATTCGAACTTGAATTTCGGGGGTTCACGAGCCTCTGCCACTTGGCATAACCACCTTGATTCATTTATGCCTTGAACTTCGGTTGTTAAACAAAAAGCGCCAGCAGATTAACGCATAAAAGAAAGGGTGACAAATGAGAGAGCTGGTTCAGGCTTTAGCAAAATGGGTGGTACCAAATATGGGTCATTTTTCTATGGGTCAGAATCACGACTTGCTGACACTGGTTCGGGTCAGAAATGGTACGTTATTGAAACCTTTACTTTGTCAATGTTAATGATTTTGTGTTAGTAAAACATAATTATATGAAAGTTTTAATTCAACCCAGTCCAACTCAACTTAGTCCAAAAAAGAATGAATGATTAAGAGTTTGGTTGGGTAGGGTCCGAATTGGGCCGGTCCAACCTATGGGTCGTGACCCATTTTGCCACACATAGAAAAGCTACAAAAACTAAGTCACCACTTCAGTCCTGTTTTTCCATATATACACAGCGCAATATCTAAGTTTCAGTATACGAAAACGAAGCTCAAGAACATAACAATGCTTTTATAAGTCATCCGTCCCAACCTCGAATGAAGATTCCAAACAACCGTAAAAGATTCAAGGCCAATTTCGAGCTGGAATTAAATGTATTCAAGAAGACTAGAATATATATTCAAGAAATGTCTAGCTATATTTACTCGTCAAAACCAAACCAACATTTTGACTTTCACATCAAGTTAGCTAGCAACGAGTTTAACAAGTATTTACAGTAAAATATAGCTCGAAAGATGACAAAAGATTTTATGTATAGCAACAAAAGTAACATAAATAAAAAAATAAATAAAAAACCACGTTAGTCGAGCACCTTTTCCAATCATTTCTCAGATTTCAAGAAATTGCATTTTCAAGACCTTGTCTTCTAACATCGAGCTGAGATGGGGATGATGAAGTCCGACTGTGAGATCTGCCTTTACGAGAATCATCCGCCGCTTGAGAAGCCAAATATTCGAGTGCCATAACTATATCACTAATGAGGGGTCGGAAACTTGCTTGTTCTTGAAGACACATTGAAGTTATTGCAACTGCATGGTGCAGGCTCCTGGCCGAGAATCGTCCTTCTAGTAGAGGGTCCACCATTTGGGCAAACTTTCTTCTGTCCTTTAGATAAGGTCGAGACTGCAATGACAAAATTACATCACTAGTGTTCTAAAGCAAGAAACATTGTTACATGTAATAAATTAGGCTCTTACATGAAACAATCTCATGTAGAACGAGAGGACTTAATCCCCTATTTAAGGTATCCATAAAAAGGTGAAAACTATGTGAATAGACATGTTAAATAATAAAAGTTACGACTATGATACAAAGAGACATGTAAAATAATAAAACATAGTTCCCACAGAAAATTTTAGTCCGGACCTGGTTTGACCACACTCATCTAATCACAAAATAAAAGCAAACAAGTGTATGTATATTCACATTCAATTTGACTGGTCACTCTAAACTAGGTTCAATGTATGTACTCTCATCTGAAGCAAATCCTTAATGTCACCAAAATCTGATTGCCAAACAAAGCCTAAAAGATAAGGGTAGCTATGATCATCCTCTAAATTAAGCTCTAAAGCCTATAACTCTCATTAATCTTCCTGAAAAAGATATAGCACGAATTTACTTCAAAAACTACAAGTCAACGTTATATACACTCACCCACACAACAAGATTCTGCTCTCCTGGCTTCTTAGTGCAGTCAATAGCCTTCCTTCCAGTAATCAGCTCCAAAAGCACGACACCAAAGCTATAGATGTCGGATTTTAAAGTAAGTTTTCCGCTCATGGCATATTCCGGAGCACAATACCCATAAGTTCCCATCACTCGGGTCGAAACATGAGTGTTGTCACCAACGGGCCCCAATTTTGCGAGCCCAAAATCCGACAGCTTGACATTGAAATCATTGTCCAACAATATATTTGAAGATTTCAAATCACGATAAATAACAGGTGGATTTGCTTTACAATGTAGATATTCCAAACCATGAGCTGCACCAACAGCAATCTTCAGTCGAGTGGTCCAACTTAATGGTCTCTGACCGGGTTCTACATCTGATAATTAAATAGGAGGTGCTTCAAAAACAATAAACGAGTCAAGAATCATTTACAAAAATCGAAAATGGTATCGCAATTTACCGAATAAATGGTTTTCAAGGCTACCCATTGGCATAAACTCGTAAACCAAGAGCCTTTGGTCACCATCGGCACAATATCCAATCAAGTTTACAAGGTTGGGATGGTGCAAAAGACTTAGCATAAGAACCTCTACAATAAATTCTTGATTTCCTTGAAGACCTTCAAGATTAAGTTGTTTCACAGCTACAATCTAATGATGAAAGCCAAATGATGATTACCACTCAAAGCGAAGCAAGCTAAATCGAAAAACGCTTATTCTAAAAATTGGAAAACAGAGAGAGAGAGAGAGAGCTTACAGGGCCAGATTCTAGTCGGCCTTTGTAAACACTTCCGAAACCACCTTCACCGATTAAATTAGCTTCCCTAAAATTCTGAGTCACCATCGCAAGTTCCTTGAAAGTGAAGCTGCGGGCCACATTGCTTTCCTTGCCTTTAGTTCTCACAGAACTCCCTTTTTTCCCACTAGCTATAAAATCGAAAATCGTAGTAAAAGATCAATAATACACTGAGCAAGAACTAAGAAAGAAAAAATTGAAACTTTGAATAGCTATACTTTATCATCTTACCACTAACATTGACATTTGCCTTTCCTTTCTTACCAACTTCACATCAAAGAATTTGATTGAAAACAACATAAAAGAAAGCATAAAACTTAGATGTTAAAATCACACACATTATACGATTAAATCAGTTCATCTACAAACTGAAACAAGGAGATTAGGAATAGATAAAAGAACCTGAAGAGTCAGTGGATTTTGGGTCTATATCTTCATCATAATCTCTAACATCCTTAAGCCGAGGTCTCAAGCAAGAAAAGCAACTCATAATCTCTCTAACTATATATATTTGTTTCCAAATTTTTCTCTTCACAAATCACAATGTGATCCTTCAAATAAAATCAGAATTTACTATATATATCCCAAGCAAAATTCACCTCAACAGCTACCCCAAATCAAACTCCATTATCAAAAAAAAAAAATTTAACAATCCATCACCAAAAACATAAATAGAAACAACAGTTAGGAGAGAGAATTTGTCATCTTCCCTCCCCTTTTTTCACAAAAAACAAACCCTAGCCCCAGATTTTAAACACAACCCTTTACACAGATCTATGCAAAACTGCTAAACATCACCACCAAATTTCAAAAGCAAAAGACACCCAAAAGAATTTATATTAAAAAAAAAATTGTATCTTTATTTTTATTTATGTTTAAAAATGGAAACTTTAAATTAAACATACCCCAAACCCAAAAATTTAAGAGGAGTCTAGAATTTGACGGGTCCTTTTTGATATAACCAAGAATAATAAATGCAATATTAATTTTGGAAAAAACCCAATTCCTTTTTTACTTTTTGCTTATACCCGTTTTAGCGCCACCTTTAGCGGTAATTCCTTCTTCTCTTTTTCCTTGTTTCTTTTTCTTTTCTTCCTAAATTTGAAATCTTTAATTTTTAAATGTGTGTAGTGTGTGGGCCTTTTGGGGAAAAGAGAGCAATTAAAGCTCTATGATAATTGTTGAAGGTCGCTCTCATTCACAGCTTGCATTTAAACGTATGGTTGTGGAGGGAAGATGAAAGTACTGAAATGCCCTCGGATTTAGTGGATTTTACTTCTAAATGCCACTGTTATGATATTTTAATTACAATTATTTTTTCTGACGGTGAACGCGACAAAAAAGGGAGACTAGATTTGGATCGTCTGAAAAGTTGGGTTCACATGGGGATTATTGCAATGAGATAATTTGTGTATTTGTCTATCTTTTCTTTTTGGATAAATTTGTGTAAATCTATCTTAGATTAGATTTGGGATTCGATTATTTTTGAAATATTATTTTATGGTGGAGCCCACATCTAATGAAAGTTAAGAAAGTAAATTTAATTGTTAAATTTCTTATGGTAAAATATGAATATATGATGTCAAGAACTCATTTGGTAAAAACGACCGCGTGAGGTTTGTTTTTCTTATAAACATTTATCTCTTGTTTGATAGTTTTGATAAATCTGCTTTTGTCTTATTTGTTTGTAATTTTATAGTAAATTCTTGTAATTATTTTATAGTTGCTAAAACAAGCTTTTGTAGTATATTGTGGTGAAGAAATGTTAGTGTTACAAGCGTGTTCCCATTTTGACTCGTTATAATTTTTCAGTTTGCAAAAACTTGAATTAAAAAAAAAAAATTTGGCTGCAATATTATTTTAAAATTAAATTATTAGAGACAAGTTCAATCTAACTTCTTCGTCAATAGTTACCCACCATTGTACAATACACCTTTATAATTTCACATTTTTAATGCACAAAAGCCTTAGTGTCACATATATTTTTTGTAAAGTTTATATATTTTCTTTTTAATCCTAATATTTTCTATCACTCCAAAACTGCCAAAGTCAGAAACATACAATCAAAATATATCCAAACAAAACCTTGGGGATTAAAACTTTAATTTGATTGCTTGTTTTATTTTCTAAACGGGTGAATGATAATTTACTCCATGTGATATTTATAATGTTCAATTTATTTCCTTTGATTTGAAAAAAGAGTAATTGCTACATTATCATAATACGGGGAGGTAAAATGACACATATAAAAATGTCAGGGAGACAGTGTTAAACTTTTATAAAAATACAAGAGGGTAAAGTGCTCTTTTTCAAATCACAGATAGATAAATTGAACATTTTGAATATCACATGAGGATAAATTGTCATTAACTCTTTTCTAAACCGAAACAAACAAAGTACTTTGTTAATCTCTCTTGAGAAAATGCTCTTAGGTTATTGAGTTGTTACTTTCAAAGATAATGACACACACCCAATTGCAGGCTTAAGAGTGAGGGAGAAATGCCATACAGAAGTACTACTATATGTTAGTAATAATTAAATACCCATTTCCCCCATTGGTTTGACTTTATTGGCAAAGAAAATTGTGTTTTCAACTATTTTGGTCACCTATTGTTGGAAATTGTGAATTACTTGACAAAATAGAAGGTGGACTTTAACAATTTACTTTGTGAATCTACCGTAGATAATACTACCAATTGAAATTGAATATAGAATATAGTAATTAGATATCTAGTTCTTGTAATTTAGAAAATATTATCTTTCTTTAAGTTCTGTTTTATAAAATAATTGTCAAACTACCGCACAAAATGGTTTTCCCCAATTCCCAAAAAATCTATAGGCCGTCCTATTGACACTTCATAATTAAGATCATAATCTTATTATATAGAGAGAGATATTAAAGGTCAACATTGAGTCAATTTTCTTTGAGTTTATTATTAGTTGACTTAAATAGTAAACGTCACCGGAACTGGTCAAAGTTAATTTACAACAAAGATTTAAATACATGCATATACTTTAAATTTTATCATAATATAGGGGGAAATGTAAGATACTCCCAATGTGTTATGCTAAACCTGCAAGAAACTATCATGTGAAATTTCTATCGCGTCAAATTTTCTTGTGCTTTCAAAAACCCTGCAAAAAACACTCAATTTGTAAAAAATAAGTCGTTTTTTATCGACATATTTCAAGAAATAATTTTAAAAATATATCACGTGAAGTTTTGGGAACCAACTTGAAGTATTTTAAAAATGATTTTGGATAGACATATTTCTTTTATTAACATTGCAAAATGTTTGCTTATTAATTTATTTGTTGTCACACGCCCACAGTTTTGAAGGCAAAAAGAAAAGAGGGTGTAATTAAACGTGACAAGGAAATTTGGCCTACCATTTAATCATTGATGATTTTTGCCTTGTTTGGTTAGGGCTGCAGCCCATTTGCATTCCATGTGAACAGATATGATCAATGAATGATCATATACTGATTATTGAGAACATACACAAGATATATAATTGGTGTTTTATTAAAAAAAAAAAATCATTTTCCACACTTATAATTTTGATCACTCTAATTTGATTGATTACGATTAGTATTCTCCGGTAAAGTATTATTCCATTTACATTTTTTTACCAAATACAAGGAGGATAGACGCGAATTTTGTATAAACAAGTTTCTTTATTTTTCAATATGTTTTTATTTTTTAATCTTTGTCTTGGTAGTAAGAATTATGATGTTTAATTTCTAACAAATGAAACTGAATAAATAATTGGCTTGATATTAAGCTAAACATGGATTGGTAGAGTTGTTGGGATCGGTTGTATTGCAAAATTTTTTTGGAAACAATTGTTCGTCAATCTCCCTCTTACCCTAGCTTAATTCTTCATCTATCATATTAAAGTTTGGTTTTAAAAAAATGATAACAATGAAATTACTATTTGAATAGATAAAAAAATCTCTTTGAGGGTAGGGTTGTCGAGTGTCAACTAGGCTGTGCACGTAGTCGAACTTTGGGCGACTTAGGTCCTGTTTGGATGTATTTAGGTTCGGTTTCACCCACTTTCGGTGAAATTTATTTTGATTAGAAGTTTTGAAGATTCTTTTGAAAGTTGTGTGAAATAATTAAAAATAGACTTATATGCACCGGCGGAGCTATGTTGTGAGTAGGGGGGTGCATGGACGTCCCCAACCCCCCAACCCGAACTTTTCTTGTTTAAAAAATAAGTATAGTGTATTAGTGTTAGCTTTAGTTTTAATTTTTGTATTGAAATCTTAGTTTAATTTTTAACTTCAAAATGACCCCACTAATTAAAGTTCTAAATTGCATATCAACCGTTACATACTTTAATTAGAGTGACATTTTAAAGTTATATTTTCATTTACTTATAACATATTAAGAAATCGGATATCGAATAAAATCACTATATATATATTTTTATGTTTCTCTATAAGATCTACAAAAGTCAAATGCCACAAATTTTGCTTCAACTCAAATACCAATTGTTTCCATTTACAATATTGTGAATCATAATAAAATACAAATCACAAAATTTAAGATTGGGTGATACTTTTTCAATACTAGGAATCATTTTAATTTCATATTAAACTCTCACCTAAAAAATTGTGTAGTAAACATTCCCGTCTACTTAAATTATATTTGATTTGAATTAATTTTGACTGACTTTTCAATATCGTGTTGATTTTTTTTTTTGGGAATTTCTAATTAACATTTGAATTTATTGTAATCTTTAATTTAATAATGATCCCGATGAAAATGTATCAAACGCTTAAATATAATATATTCTAACAATATTTATGCATTTCTATTGTTCAAAATATTTATGTTTTTCTTATTGCACTAAGTTTATTTATTTGTCAGAAAATTGGAAAATTCTAGTATAATTTGAGTTCAAACGCCCCCAAGTCTTATATCGTGAGCAATTATTCTTGATTGGATATTTGTGTAACTAATTTGATTTTATAAACCCCCGCAAACACCCAAATCCTACGGGCGGCATGGGATTGTCAGTCTAAATTTTAGATTTTTAAAAAAATATGTTTTTTTATATTTTTGTTGGTTTTAAATTAAAGTATTATTCAATTTTTTTAATATTGTTTATAAAATCAAATTAGTTAAATAGATATATAAATATAATAAGTAAAATCTCCAAATTGGTCCGCACGTGTTTTATTCGAGCCAATTTTGAAATTGGGCAACAATGTGGACTAAAATCGTCAATAAATTTGAAGACGTGGAGTTATTTTGCCAATTAACCTTAAATATTATGTGATAGAATTGTCAGTCAACATAAATAATTACATCAATTTTGCAATAAGACTTAAATGCCATGTCACCACTTAATAGTGATTTTTAACGACGGTACTAAATGTGAGTGAATTTGTTAAATTATTGCACAAATGTGTCGGTTTATGGTATCACAAGTGAGAATCGATATAGAGTTTTTTACCACAAGTGCAATTCTCTCAAAAAAGTGATATCCGATGGAGTCATCAAATGAGACATCATTCTAATGTTTCCATCATTTTGTTTTAAGAATCATACTCCAACCAATTATAATCAAGTTAAACGCAAATTAATGTAAATATATTTTAACAATTTTTCCTCGAAGAGTCAAACTCGAATCAAATTTCATGGTTAGAGTCAAACTCAAATCAAATTTCATAAACCATGAAAGATACATGATGTTCAAACTTGATTAGATATATATGAAAAATACTCGAATGATCATTAACAACAGTAGGCTTTGAAACATCCAAAAAATTGCATGACTTAGCACATTACATCATGAAACACCAGGTGAATATTAACTTACACATTTTCATGAGACAGGAAGTTTCAATTTGGCAGAATAGGACTCAAGTAACTTAAATTGTAATTTACTTCAATATACATGCAAACTATTTGTTATTCAAGATGTATTTTTATTGGAATCTTTTGTATTTTTATTGGAATCTTTTATGAATAATTGGATTGAAACTTGTGGATTATGGATTGGATGTATTTTGGATGTTGGAGTTTGAGGGGAATAATTAGTTACTCCCTCCGGTTCATATTAATTGACACATTGTTACTTTTCACACAGATTAAGAAACCTCATGATTAATCACTTTACATGGTAAAATGTCAAAAATACACGTCCTAGTGACTCTTGAGCTTCCCAACCTATATGTAAGAGAAGGACAAAATTGGAAAAAATTGCATTGGAAACCCAAATATGCCAATTAGTATGAAACATAAAAATTTGGCAAATGTGCCAACTAATATGAACCGGAGGGAGTAGTAGATATCATGCCATATTTTTTCAATTTAAAATAATTAATATTATATTGTGTAATAATTAAACAAATGATTAAAATATAATATTTTATGATTAAATTATTAGTTGGTATGATGATGATATTGGGATGGGACAGTGCTATCAGTAAACAATTTTGGGCTACAATTTTCACTCATTCGGGCCGATGGAAAAGTGTCACAACTTGCAGATGATTGGGCGAAAATTTGAAACACATGAACCAAAATGATTCCAAACAGAGCCTTAAATTCGAATAGCACCAACCTTAATGGATCTAGTTTTATACTTGAATTGTGTAATTTTTGTTTTGTTCGGTTAAAACTCGGCTCAAGTAAATTTTATTTAGCTCCGCCTGAACTCGATTCATATAATTTTTCGAGTTCTGGATTTATCTCGGACTAACTTGCTTAAATTTCACAACAGAACTATACACAACTAAATTTATTATACTGAAATAATCTTATATTTACTTCTAAAACACAGTAATATGTCTAATTACCGGTATTTGTATTTCAATACTTCTAGTTACTTTTATACACCAACAAAAGTCGGGCTTTATTTGGTGGAATCTCCTTAAGATTAAATTCGACTTATAAATATATTGTGTCTAATAAAATGGTTTAAACTCAACTTCTATTTAACTAAATCGACTCAAATTTAATCGTGTCGAGCCGTTAGACTTCGAATATGTCCGACTCAGACTCAACAACCTCAATTCATATGATCAACTAAAAACGTGACGAGTAAACAATATGCTCTTAAATAGTAACACTTTCAATTCACATCCAAGAGCAAATATATTTGAACAGTATTGGATTCATATTATGTTGTTGGATCAAGTATGTTGAATATTTTATTTGGTCATATTTTTCTTGTGAAATTCCGACCCCATAGAATCATTACCCCTCAAAATTTCTATAGTTATCTCTGTCTACAACAAAATTTAAATCACATAATCATTTGATATAGTCCATAAATACTTAATATGTCTCTTTTTAACTTCGGGTCTCTCTAATGTTGATGAGGTTGTAATCTAATGATTAATTTTAGATTTTTTTAAAATATTTTTTTTTATTTTTTGTTGTATTTATATTAAAGTATTATTTAATTTATTAATATATATTTTTAAATCAAATTAGTTAAATAGATAGTAAATATAATAAGTAAAATCACCAAATTGGTCCGCATGTATTTTATTCGAGCCAATTTTGAAATTGGGGAATAATGTGGACTGAAATCGTCAGTAAATTTGAAGATGTGGGGTTATTTTGCCAACCTGAAATATTATGGGATAGAATTGTCAGTCAACATAAGTAATGACATCAATTTTTGCATTAGGACGTAACTGTCACGTCACCACTTAACAGTGATTTTTAATGGCGGTACCAAATGTGAATTGATTTGTTAAATTATTGCACAAATATATCGACCTGAATTTTTATGGTTACACAAGTGAGAATCAATATAATATTTGGTACCACAAGTGAAATTCTCTCTCACTTCTTTACTCCAACCATTAAATTGGCAATTATAGTATTTGATATATCAGTTTTCTAAGCCTTGAATTCTGAAACCTGGTTTGTATATGATAATATACAAATTCGGATTCAAATTTATTGGCTATATATAACTTTGTAAGACGATCGATATAAATTCGGATTTTTAGTGTAGAAAAATGCCATTGTAAGTACATAATATGCTAAAACCCGTTACTAATACAAACACTAACTAAATTAACAAAAAGCGGGTATCGGTTTCAAAAAAAATGATTTGGGTGGTTTCGGTGAAACATTTGAAACCCCATTTGGTTAGGTTTTGGATGTTGAGTTTTGTGATTTTAAAAAAGTTGAACCCCACTTGGATTGATTTTGGATGTTGGGGTTTAGGGAAAAAAGTAAGTTATATACTGATATGTGTCAAATTAATGCATTTTTATAGAGTTTGGGGGAAAAAAATAAGTGGTAAGTGTCAAATCAATGTTTTATTAGTTTCAAGAGTTTCAGTGCGAATTTCTGAATATGTTTGGATCGGAGTTTCATAGGTTTGACGAAAATTCATTTGGAAGAGTTTCAGCTTGGTCTCGCAAAACCTGCGAGACAAGGCTAAAACCCATCCACATAGACCTTAAGAAGCAAATATGTATTATGTAGCCTATAGCAAATATTTAGTATTTTATTGATGGATACTTTAATCCCTTGTGATGTTCTAATGTGTCCGATTATATATTCTAATTATGTAACATAGGAAGGAGACATCGAAACGTCTTTACTGAAAATAAGAAAATTATATTGACGTCATAGGAAATATATTGCTCTTAATTCGTCAGAGATCCAATCAAGAATAATTTCTCCCGATATATGACTTGGAGGCGTTTGAACTCAAATTATACTAGATTTTCCAATTTTTTGACAAATAAATAAACTTAGTGCAATAAGAAAAACACAAATATTTTGAAATACATAAATATTGTTACAATATATATATTATCTTTAAACGTTTGATACATTTATATGATCATCATTGTTATATGTATCTTAGCTTGAAGAAAAACTAAATAAACCAAACAAACACACAAGATCAAACTTGAATACCTGAAAGAAACACACATACAACTTGAAGAGAACTTACACTCTAACAATTCCTCTTTTTATTCTTCACAATTATACAAACATACATACGACTATGTACTTATGTACGAACTGATCAAGGCTTGTGCAAGAATGGCACAAAAGGTTTTGTGTGTATTATTTTACGTGGTAGTGGAATGACATAATCGCCCTTCTCGTTCTTCTTGCAGCAAGTGTAGTTATAAGGGGGACGGCAGCACGGAATCGGACTTGGAGCTTGTGATGAGGTGGTCATAAGAAAAAGAATTGCGAAGAAACAAACAATAGTAATTTGTTTGGCCATTAGACTTTTATTCTTTGAAGTATTCTTTTCCTTTTTAGGTGTGTGTTAGTGTACAAAGTTAATAAAATTGATTGAATTTATAAATAGGTTGCTTTTTTGTTCCTGTCAAAGGATCCAGAAAGTAAAAGTACAAATATAGGTACAGATGGATTAGTAGATTAATTTGGTCATCTATCTGGGTTTTAAACATCGAAGTTATCGAATGATTTGGATGTTGGAATTATGGAGACATAAAACTAATCAATGACAGCTGAGAAGGATTAGCTTGATGGCAAATGTGAGGTCGCAAGACTCTAGAGATCATGAGTTCGAATGTCACCAGAATTGTGAGTAGTTTGGTAGGTTAACACAAGTCATGTTAATTAGTTGAATATTTTGTATAGAGTTATTGACACTTTTCGTCCTCCTTATGGATCATTTTTTGCAGATTCGTCCCTCTTGAATTTTTCGTAGCAGATTCGTCCTCTTATCACTGTAGTGTAACACATTCGTTCTTCTTAATTTTTTTGTAGCAGACGCGTCCCTCTCATCAATGTAGTGTAACACATTTGTTAGTTAAATGAATATTGTACTTTTCTAATGACAAAATAAATATTGTAATGATGTAAACACTGTATCACTAAACATAATCAAGCAACGACAAATCTATCGTTTTTGTGAAGCTAGCTTCTAAAATCAATCATTGTGATGTAGATGTTATTCTAACTTATTCATTGGCATTTGTCATTTGTTTTATTTTGGCTATGTTACGTTTATAAATAACTATCATATTTTTCTGATAACAACAAAAGGAAATAAACATGTAAGAAAATACAAATTTTTTCTAACAATTCCATTAATTTGCGATTATTCATTTTTTTTTTATAGATGGTGGATACATCATTACATCAAACTTACATTGGTATCAAAGTAAACTAATTACAAATGCTAGTTCCTTTTTTTTTCCCCCTAAGGGTTAAATTCCTTTTAAACTAGAGAAAATGCTAGTATTAAAATAGAGAAAATACCCACAATAGTGGGAATTGAACGAGAGTTTATTTAGTGCAACTGTTGCACCACGTCATCAAGTATACATGGTGCAGCCCACCAATATATTAGTCACATGTGGAGTGAGATTCTACATCACCCATGTTATGTGTCATGTTCCAAAAAAATAGGATTTTAAGAATTGTGTTCACATTGCCCAACATGGGTGATGTGGATTATCATTTCACGTGTAACAAGTGCATAGATGGGTTGCACCACGTGTATTTGATGACATGGTGTAGCGATTGCACTACATAATTTATCGAGTTGAACTCATGACCTCTTCATCATGGAACCTTATCCTTAACCGCTAATAAGCTTAAAAGAAAATAATCAGTAATCGACCTATTTAACTATTTTCTACTATATAGTAACTAGTCAGGTTTAGTCGAGAGACAACGATATTGATAATGCATTAGAGTTAATCATGTTGCTATTTAAGAACCGAGATATGAAAATAAAACTATGAACTAAATTATTAATGAATTTCTTGTTAAACTGACGATAAACACTATATATGATACGTATTTATATAAAATAAAATATTAAGTAAGATATTATATATTGCTTGCTTATTTATTTTATTTTCAGATTCGCATATATAACATATTGAATCATCATAAAATTCATATTTTCTTTTTAGACTTTGAATTATAAATTTTCTTAATCGAATCAAGTGCATATAATATAATGAAAGAAGATTGTAATTAATCGAATTCGATTCAGATCGAAATAAGTTCCATTCTATTGATAACCCTGGCCCGATAGCTACCACCTGGGCCAGAACAGTCCCCAAATTTGGGCTCAATTTTCTGATGTCATTTGACTCTTTGCTCATGAAGTGCTTTTAGTAATTGAAATGATGTCCCCATATATCAGGAATGCGAAAAATCGAAATATCTTTCCCAAAACATTAATTTCATAAATTTGTAATGAATTATTGTTATGCGCCGAACTATGATCTATAAAATGTAGGTGTAGTATCTTTTTTCACTGTCTCTATGCAAAATTTGGTCAATCAATTTTTTTTAGATGGTGAAAATAAGCACTATATCGAGTCGAATCTATAACATTGGTATCAAAGTAAACTAATTGCAAATGCTAGTAATGAACTAGAAAAAATGCTAGTATAAACTAAAAAAAATATCAAAATTAGTGGGAGTTGAACTCATGACCTCTTGGTTACGGAGATTCATTCTTAACCATAGAGTATCATTTATGATTATGGGCTATTGAGATTCCGATAATTTGATGTCATTTATGGATTTTCAGTAAAATAACTTTTTTCCTCGTAAATATGCTTTATGTAACTTCTTGGCTGTAATCTAAACTAATTTATTTCTTCTGCAAATTAATACGGTTTCATAAATTAGCAAACTTTACAATGAACTCAAGTTAAAAATATATACCAAATTCCTAAGTCTAATACTACAAAAACGAAGAGAAAAAAGAGAATGACTTTAAAATACCCTATTTTATAGCTAAATGTGTGTATTCTTTTCCTCTATTACTAAGTATATTTTCAACCTCTCGCATTGGTCCATGTACAAAATTAATATTAAATTCACTACACTTAGAAAACCATGCCCGTATACTTAGAGGCATTAACGTTTGGCATCTTGGTTCGATAGAGATTTTTTAAGATGGTTTCGTATAACTTTTATTTGTCCTAATCTATTTAGAACAAGCCACACATTCGCCTTCATCGGCTTTGCCGAGCCATGTGGTACCTCGAGTCCGATTTCATCATAAACCATTTCAAATCCAAAATATTTATCTTATTATCATACACCTTGCAAAACTTTTGAGGCTACCCTTGAGGCTTAAACCGACAAAAATCCTACCATGTGTCTTCATCTTTGCCATCTTTGCCAATCCATTTGGTACCCCGAATCCGATTTCATCCCAAACCATTTCAAAGCCAAATCCTTCAACTTATATTAATCGAGAAAGGATTTCTTGGTTGGAAAGAGAATAACAGTGAAATTTAGGAAGAGTTTTTTGTCTGGGAAGAGAACAACAAATATTTAAATTCTAATACAACCAATTTGAAAGTAGGAACGTAACTGAGGGTGAAAAATTACCATGTGAACAAAAAATTTATTGATATTTTCACAGATTCGTGGTTAAAATGGTACTTGTAAGTTTGTTAATTTTAACGGAGAATATTGAGTTGATCAGGGGGTAAGTGAAGGTTTCGATAACGTTGCAAAACACCGCATTATTTGTGTTTTCTTAGCTTTTCCCCGAGTTTTGTGTGTGTTTTGCCTGCTTAATAACTTTGTTTTGCACCTTGGTCTAGGTTACGTTTATGATTCTGTGTTATTTTAGTTGCTTTTTGGTAGTTTTTATCGTATTTTTTGTTCAATTGCAAGTTTGCAGAATTCGCGATTAATTTGCGCCAAGAGATCAATTTGAAAGCGATTCTTCTAACAAACTGAGGCACAAAAACCGAAGAATTGAGTCATGCCTTAGCTCGAAAAGTGCAAAGGAGAGACGTTGTGTGACCAAAATGACCCCAAACGGAAGTGCACCGCGGAAAAGAAGCCGTTGTGGACATGAAAGTACACGACGGTGTAAAAAAAAGATGACAAATTGCCGTGAGGGAGATGCAAGTGCACCGCGGTGCAGAAGCGCGAAAGTGGAAATTCTGAGGGCAAATTTGTCTCACCAATGGCATTGACTTGATGATAGATTAACCTTGTACTTTATCCATTAAGAGTATATTTGACTTTATTGAGGGATAATTATGGTACTTGTTGGGGTACTCTCCCAAAATGACATATAGTACAATTTATATTTATCACATTTGTAGTGAGAGAAAGTAGGTAGAGAATAGATCTTTTTAGCTTTTTGTGCAAGGCAACTTCAATTTTAAGACAATTACACCCTCCATTCCACATTATATGACGTTTAAGGTTTTTTCACAAGGATTAAGAAAATAATTAATACCCTATATTTTAGTAAAATAAAAGTATAGTTGAACAAAATTATCCTTAAGAAGCAATTAAATTTTTTGTAACTCCCCATAATCCATATCTTTCTTTCCCATACATCTTTCTTCTCTATCTTTTTAATGAAGAAGGGTAAAAATGTCAAAATAGCATTTAAGTTTATCTTGAATTCCTAAAGTGACATGTATTGTGGAAAAAAAATCTCTCTAAAAAGACATGTATTGTAGAATGGATGGAGTATCATTTTTAGTAGTATAAAAGAGAATATACGTTGACCATGACATATTAATAAAAGTTGAGTAGATGTGTTTGAAATATTTATACAAGTTGAATGGGAAAATAGTTTTTTTGGTACCATAGGATAAGCTAACTTGCATTTTTTGTACCATTGGATATAAAAATACAAATTTGGTACCATAGGATAGGTTTTCACTGCAATTTTGGTACCAAACTCAATTTTTCTCCCAATATAATGGCAATTTACCCCCTCTGAAATGAATAATGTTCAATTTACCCCTCTATAATTTGAAAGAAAAAATCAATTTACTCCCTGTAAAATTTTTAAAGAACCAATTTACCCCCTTCAGTCGGAGAGTGTAACTCACTTTCCGAAATTGAGAGTAGGCATGCAAACTATTTTATAACATAGGGGATAAATTGCCACATTTATCATAACACAGGGGGTAAAATGTCACATTATCATAATAAAAGTGGATAAAGTGTCGTCTATAAAAATATCAGGGAGGCGATGTGAAACTTTTACAAAATTTCAGGGTGTAAAATGCTCTTTTTTAAACCACAAGGGGGTAAATTGAACATTATGTATTTCTTAGGAGAAAAATTAAATTTGGTACCAAAGTTGCAATGAAAACATATTTTATGATACAAAATTTACATTTTCTTATTAAATGATACTAAAATTGCATGTAGGTCTATCCTATCGTAAAAAAAAAAACAATTTTCCCCCAGTTGAATATGAACACTTGGTATGAATTAATTACAAGGGCGGGCCGAATTGTAATCGTTAAATGGGCCTTGTATTTATCCAAAAAAGAAGAAAATGGGCCTTATATCGCTACTTTCAAAGCTATAGATTACCATGAGAATTGATATTATAGTCATGCATTTAAATTTTAAAAAAAAATGAAAGGAAACTTTATAAATTCTATTGTTGTGATTGTGCAAGGGAAAAAGGTAAAAGTAATATTGTGATTCAACTTCTTTTTGACATTCCCATTAATTGATGAGTATACTAGAAATTGGTATAATTAATATTCAAACCATGAATATGCCACGTACAGTTCTAAAGAAGACCAAAGTGTGCATTGGAAAAGTTAATTGCATGTGATTACTTCGGAATCATGCTTTCATAATTCTTAAAGAGTAATATAATAATAAAAAGTAAAAACAGGAAATAGATTGAGATTTTAACTTTATGTACAATTGAAGTGCATATGTAATGCTAAGTTAAATAAAATGTGGCGTCTCTTTAGCTATAAAGCCATTCCACACGCTAATTTTCATTCTCACGATTACTTTCACCCTTTATTTGTATAATAAAATATAATTTGAAAGTCAATTTGTATATCTAACAAAAGTTTTGACAGTGGTGCAAATTCATAAACAGGTTTAGACCTTCATTAATAATAATTTTAAATGTGTTTCAATTCTACATTAGAATCATCTTTTATTCGTTGTATACTCCCTCCGTTTCAAAATAGATGTCTTTTCACATGTATGCACACAAATTAAGAAATTCATTGAATAAAGCTGAATTCTAAGAGGAAAAAAATGAAAATGACTAAGATACCCTTTTAATTAATTATCCTCCACTAATGTTTGAGAAAATTTATGAGCATAAAGGGCAAAAATGGAAAAGAGTAATTAATGCTTTATTGAAAATTTAAAGTGACAGATAATATGGCACAAGAAAAACTCTTCAAAGCGACAGATATTATGAAACGGAGGGAGTATCTTTTTAAGTATATCGGGAACTAAGATTGAATAATTTGTATGTTATATATTCGAATGCGATAAATCGAAATATCTTTCCCAAAATATTAATTTCATAAATTTGTAATGAATTGTTGTTATGCGCCGAACCACAAAATGTAGTGGCTCAAAAAAAAATATTTACACAAAATGTAGGTGCAACTTTTTTGACTGACTCTATGCAAAGGTTGGTCAACGAGATAGTAAATAGTAGGAGTATCATTTATGATTATGGGCTATTGAGATTCCGATAATTTGACTAATTAGATGTCATTTATGGATTTTCTGAAAAGTAAAATTTTCCTGGTAAATATGCTTTATGTAACTTCTTGGCTGTAATACACTTTCATAAATTAGCAAACTTTACAATGAATTCAAGTTAAAATAGTTACCTTTCTTGATTTCTCAAGTCTAATACTACAAAAACTAAGAGAAATAGAGAATGTATTTAAAATACCCTGTTTAATTATAGCTAAATGTGTATATTCGCATTGGTCCATGTACAAAATTAAGATCAAATTCACTACACTTAGAAAACCATGCCCATATAATTAGAGGCATTAACGTTTGACATCATGGTTCGATCGAGATTTTTGAAGTTGGTTTCGTATAACTTTTCATTATCCTAATCTATTTAGGACAAGCGAGATCGACCTTCAACTTCACCGTCTTTGTCGAGCCATTTGGTACCCCGAGTTCAATTTCATCTCAAACCATTTCAAAGCCAAAATCTTCAACTTATTATAATACACCTCGCAAATCTTTTTGAGGCCACCCTTGAGGCTCAAACCACCAAAAAACCTACCGTCTTCATCTTTGCCAAGCCATTTGGTACCCCGAATCCGATTTCATCCCAAACCATTTCAAAACCAAATCCTTCAACTTATTATCGTACACCTCACAAAACTTTTGAGGCCACCTTTGAGGCTCAACCGGCAAATATCCTACCCCTGGCGCTCGATCATTTGAATTAGGGTTCACTTTATCAGTCCAATCAACGACGTAAGCCGACACACGTCTCCTAAACTTGGCCTTAAACTCGGGCCACGCTTGATACTTGTAGTGATTCACCACCAATTCCTTATAATTTATTTTTCTACTTTTATATCCTGACTTCAAATTAAAATGGTGTATCACATTAAATAACGAATCATTAACTGCATCTAGTAATACTATGGACTTGTGACGATTTTCGTTCCTTCGTCTACAATTATAACCTTGTGTCACTCCCATTTCTGGATGAATTTTTTGACCCGACGGTCCAAACTCAAGACAATTGATGCTCAATTGTCCTACCTTTGACGAATTCGACAAAGTTAATGATTGTAATAAGGATTTCGACGGTTGTAACTCATTATTATGCCAAGATGGAGAGTTCACAAACTCATCAACATCAACATACATCATCCAAGTACAAGCATCCTTAGCGTAAATAGTAGAATGTGAGAAACCACCCTCTTGTGTTTTTGGCCACACCCAAAAGTAAGTGGTAATATCAAAACCTTCTTTTACAAGCTCATCAACAACTTTCCCCAAAACGTCGTCGCTTCCATTGTCGTACAGTAGAAATTTCTGCACCCCAATTTTGGAATGGTACAAGACCCACTCCCTCAAAAACTTAGCCACGTTGTAAACCATGGTGCTGGCGCACAGTAGCGACTTCTCACCCCTCGAGTCTAACTTGCGCTGTGTGGGTGTGTAGTACGCCACCGATGGCAGAATCCGATTTTCTACAACGATTTCTAATGAAACTGTAACTGAAGAATTAACGTTAGTGATTGACGGCCGTTTGCAGCGGAACACCTCCTGCATAGAGCTCGTAACGGCGGTCCTGACGCCGTCACTGAACACACAGTTAAACTCGTTCGGCTCCCTATTAAACCCCCGCCGAGTGTTAATACCTTTTACAAACAAAACGACGTCGTCCTCCGTCGACAGCGAATCGTAAACCAGATAAGACCACCGCAGGAGCGGAAGCATTTTCGAAGATTCTATCTCCGGTGGATTTTCCGGCGACTTTATCAGCACCGGTTGCTTCAATGGAGTTCTCCGGCGAGCTGTTGCGGGGATAGAGCAAGTGAAAGTCACTCGATCGGGAGAAGGAATCACGCCGGAGAATCTCGCCGGAGAAACTAATTTAGTTTCGAACAAACAAAAGTAATGGCCGTCGAGATTCGGCGGTGAGGTTTCCGGCGAGAAGATTACGAGCACCTCCCAATTTGGTAGGAGAACTGCGGTGGTGGAGATTGTGTAATTGTTTGGGGAGAGAGGTTTGGAGATGATGGTTAGGTTTTCGTGAATGGCGTAATTTTTGGTGGCGTGAGGTTTGGAGACGGAGAGGATGGCGGGGGAGGGAGGTAAGGGGATGTGGCGGAGGTGGTGGTAGTAGACGACGGCGCATATTATAATTGAAGCGACTATGCATAAGAAGGTTGTACGAACGTTACTGGCCATCGGAAAAAGTAGTTAATTATTTTTTAATTTTTTTTAGGGAAGATTTATTTTGATGAATGAACATAGTGTTGGATGATTATATATAACCACATGATTAATAGTTTGACTTAAATTTGGATTAGGATATGGGAAATCCTAATTCATGTTGGAAAGGGAGACGAATTTAGGAGTATTACAGCCTATTTTTATTGGCTTAAAAGTTAATTTTGCTACCTCTGACCTGTTTAATAGGTTTACAATTCAATTAAATTCTTAATCTGTTTACAATCCAGTCAATTTTCCAAAATTGCAAAAGAGACATTTAATTTTATAAAATTTTGTACTTACGTTGTAAGATATTATCTTTGATTTTTGGCAAGTTATCTCCTATGATATGTCTAATGGACAATTTGTCTCCCTTTTGATATGAAAATATACATATTATCCCCATATAAAAAAATTATGAGCGTTTTAACTCCTTACTCGTAGAGGTGTATAATGCGACTGAAATTTTATTTCGATTAAAAAAATATGATCAATTTAACCCTAACTTGACAATATACTCGCTTTAGCAAATGGATGTTGTACCCCCTGTGAGATGTAAAAATCAAAAGGGAAACATTGTGCTTCTTTTACAAAAATACGGGGTATATTTTGCTATTCTATCTATCACTTGGGTAAACTGTCATATAAGAATAACGGAGGGGGTATTTGCTCTTCACTCTATTATCCTTTTGATTTAGTATAAAAGTGGGAGGTACACGTGTCGATTACAAGTTTAATACCAACAAGTCAAATCAGTAATATAGATCCTATTACAAGCTAAGGTTTTAGACTAGGGGGAATCCGATCAGAAAGTCTTGGTGATAGTCGATCTTAAGGCTCCGAATATAGGTGTATTGAATTCTATGTCTTTGTAATAAATACTCTCCCTATTTATAGATAGGGGTTTCCGCCAATCATCACGTGGTGATTGGTACTGGTCACATCACGCTCCGTACATTCTTCTAACAACTCGATGGGGTCCTACAGCATATATATCGATCACATATGTACCTGCAAAATAACCATGGGTTGAGCCGAGGTAGTAAGATCGGGTCCACCGTCGTTATCCGATCATAAGACAAAGGAGCCTCCAATACCCTTTAGGTGTCCAAAAACGTAAGTTCCGATCACTGTCGTGCCTAGTCGATCCTACCAAATCCGATCATATGACCACGTGGATCGTTGATTTTGTCTCCATGTAGTCAGTACAAGTACAAAATATAGTATATCACTTTTCCTACTTTTCTTGGCATGAAGACGTAAAAAGAATTGAGTTGAAGTTGAATGACTCTCCGTTAGTTCTTCTATGAACATGGCTTGTTTAAATTTTTTTTTTTAATAATTTTTATTTTAAGTATTAGTAGAGGTTGATTTTAGGGGAAAAAAAAGGCAACTGTGTAAATTCTGTCACATTAGGGCTGTCAGCCTTGTAATGTCCCTTTAATTATCTACTGTTGTAGAATAAAAAAGTAATTGAGTCGCAAGTAATGATGGAGGCTAAATATATACTATAAGATCAAGACTTAAAAAAAATCTCTCAATACATATATTTTGGGAGTCCAAATTGTAGGTTGACTCTTATTTAGTCTCATATTTGAGACCACTTTTGAGTCTAAATAAAACACAATATATGTAAATATAGAGAAAAAATAAATTAATTTTCTTTTATTTAAATAAAAGTTTCAAATTTTTTTTATTTGTAAATATTTTACATCATTTCTTTTTCATATTTCAAACACATGTACTCAACTTTTATGAGTATGTCAGTGTATAAAAAAAATGTCAACGTATATTCTCTTTTATCATCATGAAAACTATATTTATGTAGACAAATATTTCATCCTTCTATATAATTCGATAACTAATTATTTCACGTTCACTACTTTAATGATTTATGTCTCAAGATTTTTTTGTAGAAGTAGAGCAAAAAATGGTTCAAATTATGGTCTCAAAAAACTATTCTAACAAAAAAAATTATTTTTATTACACCAGAATATGCCCGAATCAAATCATGTTCAAATGTAGAATGACAAACTCAGGAAGAAAATCTTTTCAAACTCAATAATATATTGTATTGTTCAATTATATTTTGGATATTAAATATACTCTATTACACATGGTAAAGAGTTTCAAATTCATCTTACTAATATCATCCTGTCATATAATCAAAGTTTAAATGTTACAGTAATACTAATTCTTTAGTTTCAACTAAAAAAATTAGATACAGGACCTATACAACCTGTCTCCTAAACTCAAATCAACATGCAGAAGCACTTATCACAACCCTGTTTCATGCTTCAAATTCATGATCCATAAGAAGCTATAACCTTAAAAAACCACTCCTCAAAGTTGTAATGCCAAATCTGGCTGCTGAGGTGAACCAATCTGTAAGCTACTAGAACTAGGTGAACCTGCTGGAACTCTTACGTTCAAATCAGGTGGAACCGAAAGAGAATGTCTTTGTTGCATAGGTAATGCTTGCCACGATGATTTGCCAAAATTCCACATTTCTGCTTCTCCATGTGAAGAAGCCGATGCTTTACCCTGTGCCTCTTGGCTCGATGAAACTTCATTCCTGTGTACTACTGAGTCTGGCACAGAATGCCCAGGCAAGGCTACTCTGGAAGTCTCGACTGCAGATAAATCATACCCAATTCCACTGAAACCATTTCTATGAGATTGATGATGCATTATGGGTTTTTGCTGAGCTGGAAATTGGGTTCTCCAAGAAGAATCGCCTTGTACAGTAGCCGCAGCCTCATTCTTGCTGTTCAGTTTCCTAACAGCCTCAGCTATTGCTTCAGAAGACCCGTAACCAAGAGCAGAACTTAGATCAGAAGTCGAAGGTGTCAAAATTTTGCTTGAATTGCTATTGCCAGCTGTACTATTTGATGATTTCTCCTTCTCGGTTGAGAAAGACAATGGCTGTGAAGATGTTTCTTTCTCACCCACCCACCCAGGACCGTATTGTACACCAGGAGGTAAGGTTAACTCTATTTTCTTTGAGGCAATTTTCCAAGCTACAGGCCCCAGAGTCGCAGCAAACCTGGCAAGGCTTCTCGCATAAGCAAGTGGCTCTTGAAGTCCCACCTGTAAATTCAAAAGAGCAGTTAGGGAATATCATAGAAGTTGGCGAAATAGTTCATTCAAACAAAGAGAATCTCAAGCCTCTCAAAAGAAGCCAAAACTCCAAGTGGGTGTCCTTAATTCCTCTCCCAAATCCTTATTGGGGGGAGGCACAGATAAAAACCATCACACATACAATGATACAAACATACTAATACTTAAACAAAATTCTAGTTTATAAAAATACATACCGGCACTAAACGCTTTACATCACCAAGAGAATTAGATAAAACAGGGGAATTACTGCCAGAAGACGGGGATTGAAACTGCTTGTAGGTATCACGCCTATTCTCATCAACCGTAAACTGTTTTTTGCCATATTTCATGTCAGCCCTTAAAATTGATGCTGCATATCCGAAAAAGGGGTTAGACAGTGCACAGGTAATTTGAATAAATGTGGAAGTTTGATAACCAGAACCAGCAAAACAAACCTGGAAATTCATCATTCCAATCGGCCAGCCATTCAGAGTAGTTTTCACCATTTCTCCCGCGGTAAGATGACACAAACGGATCTGTGGATCGAAATCTATTTAAAGCCGGTGTTTTTCTTAAATTGTATGAATTTGACCCCGTAACTTTATCTTCTCCACTCGCAAGAGTTGTTGTATTTGAAGAAAGCTCAGGAACAACTCGATCTACTGGCGATGTTTCAACAGCCTTCTTCTGGTTCTTGTTGCTTGGGGGCCTGCCTCTACGAACAACCTTAGGCTGTGGTTCACCATTATCACCCTCATGCTTCAGATTTTCAAAGTCTCTCTTTGCAAGTTCTTGTATAGATCGTGCCTAAAATAGCACATCATATAGGTTCAAGTAGGATACAAAATATAAGAAAAGCCATCATTAAAATAATATAGACCTGCCGATAGTAAACGGTGTCTCGAGCATTATACTCCATTGCATTTGAACATATTAAAAACACATCGGCCTGCAATCACAATGGACGGAAAGTCAGTATTTGCTTCCAATGATTGGCCTCATCAACTAAATGAAAATCTCAGTACAGCAAAATCGTCAAAATGTATAGCTCCAGAAGTACAAGAAAGATATATAGAACATAAATAATATGTGCATGTATATATGGTCCATTACCTAAATCCTATCAGAAACAGATTACATTCACACACCTTAACTGTTACTGATTGTAAGTCAAGTTCCAGGATAGAGTGATAAGCAAGCAAAGTCTCAGGGTACAACTCAGATTGACGGGAATGTAACTAACAATTGCTTTTCTTATCATATTTCTCCTTACCCTTACTTATGTAGTCATCAACGTAAGATTTTCTTATGATAATCAGCACAATCTCAATAGATTCAAGAAAACCCATGCAATTAACATCATAACAACCACAAAAAATTGCCATAAATTCATAGGTGCCACAGAAAACCTAAAGGATCTCTTTAATCTCTCATTGAGATTCAAGCAATATCCCATAAACATGGTCGATTTATTAAATTCAAATTCAGGATCTTATTAAAGCAAAGCAATACTTTCAAAGTGACTAAAAGACTTATTTGATGTTCCTCGTGTTCGCTTCAGACAGGCTAACATTCAAACATCAGCTATCAAAAACACCCTTTGAACAGTTTAACCACAAAAATAGAACTCAAACAAAGATCGAAAAGTAAACAATTATAAGTTCAGGAAATCAACCAAGATCATTCATAACCAACCTCCAATTCATCCAAGTGTTTATAAGCTCCACTTTCGAGTTTCTTCCTCACCGTCCCAAAATCCATAGGTTGCTCTATTATCTCAAAATAATCAGGTAGCTGCAAGGAAAGTAACCCCATGTCAGCTGCTGACAATAACAAAATTAAATCATCCGCCATCCAATTAACATGTCATCACCTCGTTGGGATCCACAGGCTCAGAAAAAACCCCATGAGTGTCCTTCCTGAATTATAATATATTCGAGAAAACAACATCATTAACAAACGATTTTCCACGGATAACCCAAAATAGAAAACAGTATGAGATAGAATAGAAATACATATTAAAGATAGCTAGAGAGGTATACAAGAAAATACACATACTTTTGAAGCCTGTCAAGAATGAAGACCAACAACTTTTTGTCTGGCAAAGGTGTGGGTCCAGACTCCAATGGTGACCCTGTCCACAACAAATTTAAATGAAACCACAATAATCAAATTAAACCTCAAACCCGATTTCCCACATAAATTTTCTCAACAGGAAATTATTCAAGAAGGGTTTGTGATTAGAACCATGTAGAGGAGTGTCTGTCGCTTTCACAGCCTCTTTTTCCTGCAATATTAGTTACTAGAACATTAGAACACTGAAATCAAATTACATAAATATTAATCCAGAATGAAAGTCAGCAGTTAATGAAACAACAGCAGCAGCAAGTACAAGTGAGAAAATACTATTACTATACCATTTGTAATCATAATTAACTCACAGTAGAGACAAATCTCAACTTTTTCAATGCTGAATAGTTTAAATATAAATAAATTCACTTGAAGAAAAGATGGCGTCCATAAATAAAGTGCATCGAGCAAATTAAATAACAAGACCAATTTATGGAAAGAAAAAAAATGCATTAAAAGGAAAATAAAAGTAAATACTCTTGTTTTTATTTTATTATTATATTCATATATTTTCTTCAACAAAACAGATAGATATAGAATTTGACCGAGTCAAAACACACAGCACAACACCCCACTTCAGATCTTCAGAAGTCAGATTAAAAAG
Source organism: Penstemon davidsonii (assembly GCA_034814905.1). Taxonomy (NCBI): domain Eukaryota; kingdom Viridiplantae; phylum Streptophyta; class Magnoliopsida; order Lamiales; family Plantaginaceae; genus Penstemon; species Penstemon davidsonii. Next base: position 9,040,057 of record JAYDYQ010001087.1, on the reverse strand, counting down.
GAAACGTTTTTACTTCTTAATTTTTCGCGCGAAATCCGAAACCCCTTGAAATCGTGTATTCACTATAAATAGAAAATTCACTTTGGAGTTCCAGAATTAATTTAGTAAAGCATTAAACCTGAACCGAAACGGCGTCGTCAGATCCGCGCTCAACGCCATTGATCTTTCGTTTCTTAGCGTACGCATCCCGATCCTCAGACTCCGGTTCGGATTCCGATCCGGACCCGGTCCCAGAACCCGAATCATAATCCGGGGAATGCTGCACCTTAGTTTTTTCATCTGATTGAGGTAAGCGAACGACGAGCTTGACCTTTTTCTCCTTGCGTTCGTCGTCGTCGTCGTCAAATTCCGGCAGCGGAGGAGAATTGAAATTGCTAGGGTTACGGCGAGTGGATCGGCGGTTGGTAGCGGGGGTGGAATCGTGATTAATTGGTTTAGGAGGGGTAGAAATGGGATTTTTGGCAGGGCGGCCTTTCTTCTTCTTTTGCTTGTTCATCTCCGCTGTTGTTGCTGTGGTTACCTTACCCATTGCTTTGGAGTTTGGGCTTTTGCGCGGAAGGGGGTGGGTGGGGTTGGGGTGGGGAGAGGGAGGGGGGCTCCCTTTTCCTTTCTTTTCTATTTACTTTAAATTTTAGAGATCGAATAATAAAAATGTGGGTTTTTGTTCCTATTTATTTTTTCTCTTTATAAGTTATAACCCTTGTCGAAGCGCGTTTTTGAGTTTTGTTTAGGGACCATATGCGATTTTGCTTGTCCAAACGTAGCTAGTTATAGTTTTTTCCTTTTCTTTTTTATTTTATTTTATCAATGGGGCTCACAAAGTAACTAACTTAAATTTAAATATGTTGGGAGAAATTCTCAAATAATATATTTGATGTGTTTCAAAAGCGATTAAGTCAAATTCAAAATATTAATACTCTTCAAAAACCAAAAGGAACAATATTTATATAAAGAGTCGGTTCATTTTTACTTGATACTGGAGTCTTATTTATATGAATAGTATTTTAATCAATCAATTTTCCACATTAGTCATTTTATGCATAGTTATTAGTATATTTTATAACCTTGTCACTCTCATTAATCTTGTTCCTCTTTAGTTTAGAGGCGTCAGATCATTAATTCACATGAAATGATACTTTTGAGATTTTTTAAAACAAAAAGGCTTTCATTTAAAGAAATGAAATCCTCTTTTTGGAACATCTCACACATGAATTTGGCAGTAGAAAAGTTGGGACTTAAGATGTAATATAGAAATATACCATATTTTGGACTGACGTGAACGCCAGATCGATAATCCACGTGGCGATGAGACCATGTTGTCGGCTTGACCAAGGTTAATCCATGATCGGACCATGTTTTTTTAGACAGTTGACCGTTACATGAGACTTCGATATAGTTATGATCGGACCTCCTTGGTTGAGCCGATCCTAGTACGTCAGCTCCACTCTTAATGTTCTTCGGCGTGCATGTGCTCGTCCTACTTGATTTGCAGACCCCCAACTACCTGTCTACGTCAAGTACAGTGGAGGAAGGTGTCAGAAAAGTGCACGGACTGTCCCGTGATCGACACGTGACCCTAAGCTGGATCCACAACTATAAATAGGGAGGACATTTAATAAAAAGACGGACACAATTCAATACACTCATAGGGAGGACATTTAATAAAAAGACGGACACAATTCAATACACTTATAATCGGAGCTTCAAGGTCGACTAGTACCAAGATTGTCTGATCGGATTCCCCTCTAGACTAGGATTTGTATTACTCATTTGGCATATTTGTACTCAATCTATAATCGACGCGTGTAACTCCCAGTTTTATACTAAATCACATACTTATACACATGGATGGCAAGATGGTTAAAGACCCATTGGGTGGTCCTTGAACAGTACTCAATCCAACCCATATATTTTCTACTATTGTTAAAGAGTTTTGTAAATATGTATATGGATTTTTTGTAGGTTTTTTTTTTTTGTAGGTTTATTAGTAGGTCATTAATGGGTCATGTGAAAAAACACATACTTAACTAAACTAGTTAACATTTAATGACTTAATTTTGACTCAAAATATTATTTTATTTTTATTTTTCTCTCCTTAATTAATGCAAATTATTGAAAACACAATAAAAACTAAAACACCAAAATACCATTCTTCCCATCTCCAACCGAACCCCATGCCCAATTGCATTGCCCTCTTGCCTTGTTCTCATGCCCTTTCGACCCACTTAAAAAACTCATCTCCAACCGAATGGCAATCAACATCCATTTAATTCAATTTCACAACTTTTCTCACTCTCACTTTCTCCACTCTACTTATAATAATAATAATAACAATAAATTAATAAAAAAACATGATTATTTATTAGTTGTCATTCTTCTAGTACAATTTTTATTAATTAGCTGTCTTTAACTGCTGAGGTAAATGAAACACTAATATTATGGGTGCTTTTGCAATTACTTTTTCTCTGTTATTAATTGTAAACAATCAACTTGCAACTACGGGTTTTTGCGGGATTATATTCTACTACGTGAGTCTGCGACCTGCGGAAACGAATGTCGCCCCAAAAAGCCCAATTCAGACAATCCAAGTTTTGCAGTTTAATTATTTTATCTGAAATATTTTATAAAACTATTTTATTCATTAAGTTACTAAATACAACTATTTTTTTAATTCATTTTAACTAAAAAAATTATAAAACTATTTCTATTTATTTAATTCATTAAATTATTTAAAAAAATGTATGGTCACCAAGTGCGGCCAAACCAGCTCACCCAGCGTGTTTCCCAGCAGGCAAGCAGGCCCCCTCCGCCTGCTTGCCCCCTTGCCCGCCCAATTGCCAGCGACTGTCTCCAATGTAACAACGCCGGCAATCCCCCCTCATGTCCGGTTGCCGGATTGGTTGGAGATGACCTAATATTAATTTTCACCGAAAATTGAATATATGGCTAGCTCGGAAAAAAATTCATTTACGATTGGAATGCTTTTTGTGGCTCATACTCGCCAATTTTTGGAAAAAATTAACTTCTGGCTAACCATTTTTGTTCCCACCGGTAATACTTGAAATTTTGATTCGATGAACTGAATTTGGATGGTAGGGTCGAATTTGATACTATCGTAAATCATTGTTTTTTAAGAACATATATATAGATATAATCATATAAAGTTACTTATTTTGTGTTGTTTTAACAAAAAGAAAAAGATCTGTTACATATATATATAAATATATTTAACTTTTGATTTGATTTATATGAATGTTCATAATTGCTCGAGAAAAGGAGTAGTTATTCATTGGGGTGGGATCAATTCACACTATTTTGTCATTCCTACCAAGAAGTTTCATACAATGTTGATTTGGTTGTCTAGACATTTTGTTATGTTGAACAAGAAAAACGTTTTTCCATATAAAACGTAGTAAATATAATATGAGAGGTACTTTTAGTCTAGCTTGCTGTTTTAATTTATCTATATTACCAAAAAAAATAAAAACACGAGCAAAGGGCTATCCGATGTGCATGTATGTTCACTTCGGTGCTCAAGGATGACAAGTAAATGTTTGTCAAGGGGACGTTTGGTGGGTTGTATTATCAATGATTAGGCTAAATTGATTAAGTTATTTTGACCTAATCTATTTTTTTGGTAAGGTATATTGGGTACCGGGTCGGCTCATGTGAATCTAGTTGGTATTAAGATTTATTAGAATCTCTCTTCCTTGTCGGGTTAAGCCAAAGCAAATATTGCCTAGTGCAAATATATAGTAATTGAGCTCATAAATATGGAGACACAATATTGTTTACTTACCAAACTAGTAAATATGTGCTAAATGAAATTTAGTCTAGGGGAGTCTGCAATGTTCTCGCGTATTTGCCACAATTGCAATATTCTAAAATAGGCTCAAACCTTAGCGACCTACATAAGGCCTTGCTAACGCGTGAAACGAATCACGAGTTAACATATGTCCATAACAAACTCCCATTTTGCATGGAAAGTGGATCACAACATATTCTCTTACAAAGAGAGCATTCGAAATCTCCATCATCACCACTTATCAGGTATAAATACACTATAGGTATGAACTTTAAAACCTAATGTAGAATTCATAAACTATTTCTCATACTTTTGTGCCTCCAAGCTCCGGTACTATTTACTAACTTCGGTATAGGAGGAGGCTCCGCCATTTCTTTCTCTTGTTTGCATGAGTTGACGGAGAAGTTATTCAATTTCATAAGCGAACCGGTTGAATCCTACTCATATTTGAATCCAAATATTTTATCCACCATCAAACATATTTGAAGAAACCTCATCTACGATAAAGAAAGTAGAAATGGAAACGGAAAAAAAAATCGAATTTAAAAATCCACTTTGCGAAAATTAGTTTTCCAGTCCATTGTTGCCGAGCAAACCCAATATACCAATAAGTTTTGACTTATGAGGAAAAAAAAAACCAATATACGAATAGAGCTTTTAAATTGGGCTATAAGCAGTGGGGGCCTCACAGGAGCAAGACAGCTTATATTTGCCACCAAGATATACGTGAAACCCTTTTCAACTACGTAACCCAAAAAAAAAAAAAAAAACCTTTTAAAATATCAAAAAAGTAAAAAAAAAAACACCTTTTCAAATCAAAGGTTGTACTCCTAGCAGACACCATTCAATTGCGACCTTGTAATTTTTTCTGGTTTTCCTTCACCACTAATTTATTGGAAGAAAAAGAACCAAGAACTAATTTCGTGAGTTCAAAACTTAACCAATAAATAACCAGTGAATATAACAAAATTTAATACACGAACAAACACTTAAAGCTTAAACTATCTCGAACACTACAAAGATTATCAAAAGATACCACTTTCATCAAGGCAATACAAATGCAACCAATGAGAAACTTTTCATTTAAAACAACAAATAAACAAAGCATTAGTTCTAAGGAGTTAACCAGAATTACAATGCTCATTAGATCCCATTTTATAACACTGCCACTTCATGATACTAGAGTTATGACCTATGCATAATCAGATAACATGCTATTGTCATGACCTATACATATACTGTAATCAAGCATCAAAATATCCTTATACATGAAATTATCTTCGACAAAAGCACTTAATCATCATCTTCATCCTCCTACATCAAATCGGACAAAGATTATCATCAATACAATTGCAAACAAACTAACATTTTGCAAAAAAAAAAGTAAGTAATACTCCAAGACAGAAAACCAACCTCTCCACTGCCATCATCGTCTTCATCCTCATCGTTAACCTCTGACTTTGACTTATCGGACTCATCATCTGCTTCTCCAGCCTGTTTACAGTAAAGCCCACTTAGCAAGTTGAAATTAAACAAGGACAGGACATCAAGACAATAATTGTCATTGAAAACAATCCTACGATAGAGGTAATAATAAATGGATTACCAATTTCTTGTTGTAAGCATCCATCTTGTGTTCATATTCCTCCTTTCGCTTCTCTGCCTTTGCAGCATAGGGTGCTTTTTCCTAATAATTTAAATTTTAAATTTGTTTGATCATAAGACATTTTACTATAGTATGAATAACATAAAAGGAAAATAAGCAATAAGGAGGAGTTATGTTAAATATAAAGCTCTGGTATCTGGATAATTACATCAGCACTCAAGGACTTCCACTTTTCACCACCAGCTTTACCCACCTAAAATCACACCATGAAATAAAAATTACCAATAACAAAACAAAAAAAAATAGGATAAAATTAAAAAAAAAAAATCAAAACAACAGAACTCACAGCAGCAACTGATTTGTTGTTGGGGTGTTTTTCCTTGTATATCTTCCTAAAGTCTTCCCTGCGATCATAAGCAGCATTATACAACAGATTAGAAGTTTTAATAACAAAACATGGAAAACATAACAATATCTTATTTATATAAAGTGCATACATGAAAACAAAGAAAGCACTCGGGGGCCTCTTTGGCTTGTTTGGGTCCTTTGCTGCTTGCTTCTCCTTCTTTGTCTGTTTCTTCACAGCAAGCCTAAGGTTTGAACCACAACGTTAATTATGTCTAGTTAAGTTGCTTAACTATATCACACAAATCTAACAAAATAAAATAATAGACAATACATTAAAATATCACCTAGACATAAGCAATCATCTAAAACCATACAACTGAACTAAACAAAGTTATAAGGCACAGAATGCTATCAGTCCCAGACACAATAAACAGCAACAATGTTTAACATCAGAAATAATAATTGTTATCAAAGAGAGTAGATAAAAATTAGAAATCAAATAACAAAGTTATAAAGCACAGAATGCTATCAGTCTCAGACACAATTAACAGCAACAAACAATGTTTAGAATTTAACATCAGAAATAGTAATTGTAATCACAGAAAGTAGATTAAATTTAGAAATTAAATGAGAAAACACAAGTAATGTAATTTCAGTCAAAGTCTTACTAACTGAAAAAAATATTCACCAAAACAAATCAAATAACATAAACTACACACAGCTAGCTCAAATTAATTTCTGAGAAAATTGAAGAGTTAAACAAAACACTGAAAAAAACTAGTGGTTTACTTTTTGCTGTCTGCTCGACTACAAAAATATTAACTATTTTAGCAAAATTTATAGAACTATTCGTTTCAAAACAAAATATAACACATACATAACAAACTGAACAACTCAAACACAGATCTGAGAAGAGTGATTTCAGGAATTTACACAGTAAATCAATTGACGATTCGCAAAAATTACTCCAATAAACAGAACAAAAGTCGAACAAATCACCAACAATCCAACGATAAAATTAAATATAGAAAAAAAATAAGAGGAAAATAGTTCTCACTTGCTTTCGCCTTTCCTTGAATCAGCCTTTGATTTTCCTCCTTTCATCTGAGAATGAAACAAACAGTTAAACGAGAAAAAAACCAGATCTGAGAAAATTAATTCCACAATCGTTGAAACAGCACAAAATAAGCGGAGAACGAAAGCGAATCGGCGGAACTGACCTCGAATGAGAGTGTTTGGTTAAGCTAGGGTTTTCTTCTCACTTGGTTATTTATTTTAGTTGAAAAGGGAAAGAGTATATGAGTGAGCATAATCTATTATTTATATATAAAGGGTAATTGAATGAAATATACGCGCGGGCTGGGAAATTGGGGCTTTAGGCGGGATCTCAAAATTTTAGCCACCTCATCGATCTGTGTTTTGTGAGTAATGTAATGATAAGATATTCTCTTTCTTCCATTTGTTTCTGGGTTCAACTCCACTGGATATTTGTGTTTTCTCACTTTCTGTGTATCACCCATTTTACATTGAAGACTCAACAAGATGTTGGGGTTACACACAAACGGGTCGGGTTCCATAATAACTTGAACTATTTTTTGGCTAAATACAATATGTCCTCCTAAACTATGGGTTATCCCCTAAAATATTAATATGATATGTAGCCGTTATCCCATGACCTATCGGTCAACGGTTAAAAATTTATTATATGCGACGGGGGACAAACAGAACTGTAGCCCGAGTGGTATACCGTAATTGAAGACTCCGTTATCCGACTTCTTCAAGAATTGATGCATGACCATCTCACCCCAAAACATACCCCTTTCCAGTGGGACCGCGTAATAGAAATATTATGTGACGAAAATTTTGATATAAGGAGACTCCTGCGGGTTCATCAAAGCTTATGTGAGCAAAGAACGGCTAGCCCTTATTTCGAAAGGGCACTCCAACCTATAGAAATGTGAACTTTTTCGTATAAAATACCAAAATGAGCCGCCGATATATCATTAATATTCTATTTTTACTCGCATATACGATAATTTTTTAACCATTCATTGATGGCTCAGGGGAGTGGTGATACCTATAATTATTTAGGAGGATAACTGCTACATTTTATACTTTAGAAGGATAAGCATTACAACACATATGTTTTATTGTTATTTTTTTTTTACTTTAATAGGAAGAGTGATTTTGTAAATGCGACAGTGGACAAACAGAATATCAGCCCGAGTGGTATTCCGCAGTTGAAGACTATGTTCTCCGTCTTCTTCGAGAATTGATGCATGATCGTCTCACCCCAGAACCTACCCCTTCCCAGTGGGACCATTCTAACTATTATGTGACAAACATTTTGATATAAGGAGACTCATACGGGTTCATCAAAGCTTATGTGAGCAAAGAACAACTAGCCCCACCTAGAGGAAATGTGAACTTTTTCGAATAAAATACCAAAATGAACCACCGATAGATTCATTAATATTCCATTTTTACTCACATACGAGAATTTTTAACCATTGATGAATGGCTCAGGGGATGACGATACATATAATAATTTAGGAGGATAACTGCTACATTTTATACTTTAGAAGGGTAAGCATTACAACACGTATATTTTTTTTTTACTTTAATAGGAAGAGTGATTTTGTAAATGCGACGGGCGACAAACAGAACTACAGCCCGAGTGGTATAACGCAGTTGAAAAGACACCATTATTCGTCTTCTTCAAGAATTGATGCATGACCATCTCACCCCATAACCTGCCCCTTCCCAGTGGGACCGCGTAATAGAAATATTATATGACGAAAATTTTGAAATAAGGAGACTCACATGGGTTCACCAAAGCTTTATGTGAGCAAAGAACGGCTAGCACTTATTTCGAAAGGGCACTCCAACATTTTGAGGAAATGTGAACTTTTTCGGATAAAATACCTAAAAGAGCCATTGATAGATTCATTCATATTTCATTTTTACTCGCATATACGAGAACTTTTTAACCATTGATTGATATACCTATAATAATTTTAGGAGGATAACTGCTTTATACTTTAGAAAGGTAAGCATTACAGCACATATATTTTTTTTTTACTCTAATAGAAAGAGTGATTTTGTAAATGCGATGGGGGACAAACAGAACTGCAGCCCAAGTGGTATACCGCAGTTGAAGACACAGATCTCCGTCTTCTTCGAGAATTGATATGTGACCGTCTCACCCCAGAACCTACCCCTTCCCAATCGGACCGCGTAATAGAACAATTCTGTGAATTTTGATATAAGGAGACTCATGCGGGTTCATCAAAGCTTATGTGAGAAAAGAACGGCTAGCCCTTATTTCGAAAGGGCAGTCCAACACCTGGAGAAAATGTGAATTTTTTCGGATAAAATACAAAAAAGAACCACTGATAGATTCATTAATATTCTATTTTTACTCGCATATACAAGAATTTTTTAACCATTGATTGATGGCTCAGGGAGTGACGATACCTATAATAATTGAGGAGGATAACTGCTACATTTTATACTTTAGAAGGGTAAGCATTACAACACGTATATTTAATTGTTTTTTCTTTTTTACTTTAATAGGAAGAGTGATTTTGTAAATGCGACGGGGGACATACATAACTGCAACCCGAGTGGTATACCGCAGTTGAAGACTCCGTTCCCGTCTTTTTTGGGAATTGATGCATGACCGTCTCACCCCATAACCTACCCCTTCCCAATCGGACCGCGTAATAGAACTATTATGTGACGAAAATTTTGATATAAGGAGACTCATGCGGGTTCATCAAAGCGTATGTGAGCAAAGAACAGCTAGCCCTTATTTCGAAAGGGCACTCCAACACCTGGAGAAAATGTGAACTTTTTTGAATAAAATACCAAAAAGAGCCATCGAAAGATTCATTAATATTCCATTTTTACTCGCATATACGAGAATTTTTTAACCATTGATTGATGGCTCAGGGGAATGACGATACCTATAATAATTTAGGAGGATAACTGCTACATTTTATACTTTAGAAGGGTAAGCATTACAACACGTATATTTAATTATTTTTTTTTAACTTTAATAGGAAGAGTGATTTTGTAAATGCGACGGGGGACATACAGAACTGCAGCCCGAGTGGTATACCGCAGTTGAAGACTCTGTTCTTCGTCTTCTTTGAGAATTGTTGCATGCTCGTCTCACCCCATAACCTACCTCTTCCCAATGGGACAACGTAATAGAACTATTATGTGACGAAAATTTTGATATAAGGAGACTCATGCGGGTTCATCAAAGCTTATGTGAGCAAAGAACGACTAGCCCTTATTTCGAAAGGGCACTCCAGCACTTGGAGAAAATGTGATATTTTTCAGATAAAATACCAAAAAGAGCCACCGATAGATTCATTAATATTTCATTTTTACTCGCATATACAAGAATTTTTTAACCATTGATTGATGGCTCAGGGGAGTGATGATACCTATAATAATTTAGGAGGATAACTGCTACATTTTAAACTTTCGAAGAGTAAGCATTACAACACATATATTTTATTGTTTTGTTTATTTTTACTTTAATAGGAATAGTAATTTTGTAAATGCAACGTGGGACAAACAGAACTGCATCCCGAGTGGTATACCGCAGTTGAAGACTTCGTTCTTCGTCATCTTCGAGAATTGATGCATGACCGTCTCACCTCATAACCTACCCCTCGTCCACTCCCCAGTGGGATCGCGTAATGGAACTATTATATGACAAAAAATTTGATATAAGGGGACTAATGCGGGTTCATCAAAGCCTATGTGAGCAAAGAACGACTAGCCCTTATTTCGAAAGGGCACTCCAACACCTGGAAGAAATGTGAACTTTTTCGGATAAAATACCACAAAGAGCCACCGATTGATTCATTAATATTTCATTTTTACTCGCATATAAGAGAATTTTTTTAACCATTGATTGATGGTTCAGGGGAGTGACGATACCTATAATAATTTAGGAGGATAACTGATTTATACTTTAGAAGGGTAAGCATTACAACACATATTTTATTGTTTTTTTTTTTTTTTTACTTTAATAGGAAGAATGACAAACAGAATTGCAGCCCGAGTGGTATTCTGCAGTTGAAGACTATGCTCTCCGTCTTCTTCGAAAATTGATGCATGATAGTCTCACCCCATAACCTACCCCTTCCCAGTGGTACCGGGTAATAGAACTATTATGTGACGAAAATTTTGATATAAAAAGACTCATGCGAGTTCATCAAAGCTTATGTGAGCAAAGCACGACTAGAAAATGAGGGTGAAAACGAGGTGTATTGATCAAAACTTAATGATTACAATAGGTTTTCGAAAAATTATTGTCCAAAGCTGACAGTGGAACACATTCACCCATAAATCAAGTGCAATCACTTGCTTTTTGATTGATTAGTCGTTAACAAATTCAAAAGCAAATGTATTATACATGCTATGCAAATGTTGCGGGTCTGGACAAGAATTACCCTATGTTTACACTTTACACCCAATTAACTAAGCGGAGTGAAAAGTTTAAAATAACTAAAAACGTCAAAGGTTTTTAACTAACGTTTTCTCAGCTTATTTTTTTGTTTTGTGGTTTAGATAGAGAAATATATTTAGGTTGGCTCAACATCAATAGATGGTTGAAGACATTGATGGCGCAAAGTGGAACAATTAAATTTAGAGGGTGCTAAGTACTAAACTAACCTAATTTGGGGTTAAGACGTGGAATAAAGCCGCATCAAGGAGACGTCTACCATATAAGACTAATATCAACCAAAAAGTTAGCAAAAGAAGTAACACTATCGGGTAATTGACATGAATTGACATGGCATCAATTGGGCCTGAAAAATCTTCGCTTTCAAATCACTTTCCGTGGGAAAGGACTCAAACATGTTTCTTTAATTTACAACTTTCAGACATGTTTCCAGGATTTTTAGTACAAGTCCACGAAGATTATAATATTTAACTAGCCAAAAAAATACCATGAAGACGAAATTTTAATCCATGAAATCCCATAATGTAATCATAAGAAATATTTCAGAGTAAAGGAGACTTAAGTACTCAAGATAACATGCACAACTTTGGAACAATGGAGTAACTAAACCTTTCATTTCATAACTGCCATAACAAAGCATATTAGTAGCGGCTCGATGAGAATAAAAGCCAACAAAAATCAAATACCATATTGTGAACAACTACTTCATGTTTACTAAATACATAAGAAAAGGTGGTGACGTACAGCCTATCCATAACTGGAGGATCTTTCACATGTACCAACAGTGTCGATGTGAAGAAATATACATATAAGATAGTAAAGCATCAATATATTTTCCTCGAAGAAAGACTTAATCATCATCTTCATCCTCCTGCATTAAATTCCAAAGACAAAAATAATATTGTCAACATGGCTGCAAACACACAATAGAGAACTCATAAAATTGGGCTCATATCAAGAAACTGACCTCTTCACTGCATTCATCATCTTCATCATTCACCTCTGACTTTGATTTGTCAGACTCATCATCGTCGCCTCCAGCCTATAACAATAGGCAAAATTCCAAGAATGTTAAAACTTAAACATTAGCAGAAACTTTTGTGTAATAAAAATAGATGTCATATGGCATGTAATGGTAAAGGGAGTTACCAATTTTTTGTTGTATGCATCCATTTTGTGCTCATATTCCTCCTTCCGTTTTTCTGCCTCTGCAGCATAGGGAGCTTTTTCCTAGTATTTTGAATTCATTTTTTCTTATAAGATTTTAAATCCAAACCCATTAAGAATTAGAAGCTATATTAAACTTAAGGACATAATTACCTCATCACTCAAGGACTTCCACTTTTCACCACCAGCTTTACCAACCTAAATTCACCCCATGAACGTTATCAATTAACTAGAAAAACAAAACTTGAAATGATCAACCAAAAGGATGAAAAAATTAGAGGAAAGCGCAATAATCTCACCGCAGCAACTGATTTGTTGTTTGGGTGCTTTTCCTTGTATGTCTTCCTAAAGTCTTCCCTGTAGTCACAAAAAGCATTATATAACACTACAACAGGTTACGAGTTCTAGTTAGAAAACAATGTATGTGCAAACAACTAATTAGTAAAACACAACATACATGAAAACAAAGAAAGCACTTGGAGGCCTCTTTGGCTTGTTAGGATCCTTTGCTGCTTGCTTCTCCTTCTTTGTCTGCTTCTTCACGGCAAGTCTGATATTCACATAAGAAAATTAAAATTACAGCTTATTTTAACTAATATAAAATAAAATTGTAAACTAATGAAATAAGAAGAAAATCTGAAACTTAATCATAAAACATTTGATTCAATAAAAAACAACAAAAAAATCATTTAAATAAAAACACTTGCTATTTAAAAAAGTACACAAACAAAAAATAGATAACGACGCAGTAAAATAAATACATAACAAATCGACTCGACTCGAAATTGTCCAAGGAATTTACCTACTAAATTAATTAACATATTAGCTCAAATTCATGGCTAAATTAAAAAATAAATTGTATCTTAAGATCGGTGATCCACTATTAAATTGAAGCAGGAATGATAAAGTCAACGAACAAAACCAAAATTATCACCTGCCGTCGCCTCTCTTCGAAGTAGAAGCCTTGGATTTTCCTCCTTTCATCTAAAATTAATTCACACAAATCTGAGAGAGAGAAAAAAATCACAACAAAACTTGTAAAAAGCTACAAAATTGAAGAGAAAACTGACCTAATTTTTTTTTTTCTAGGGTTAGGTTTTGAAGGAATATTGGAATATACCAAGGTTTGAAGATAAGTAATAGTTGTTGTGTTTATTACTAGCATTAAGCAAGGGAAGTGACGCGCGGGCTGAGAATTTCGGGCTTTAGGCGGGATCATGAAAAATATTTGGCCACGTCATCGATTCAAGTTAGATATTTTCTTTCCTTCCTTTAAAATAATTGTTAGCGATATTGCCAAAGCAACAAGTATTGTTGTAGAGCAATATTTTTCAATTTCCTAATTAACCCTTTTTTTTTATGGGCCAAAGAATCTAAATTTCTCTCTCTTATTTAATTTGACAACTCAATATTCTCTCTCTTATTTATGTATAATTTATTTATTTTTCCTTTTATACTATATTTAAACATTGAAATGGATAAATTATTTCATGACCTTTGAAATAACGTTTATCACAAAACTGAGCAACATCTTACTTGTTCTTTAGCATTTGTAATTAAATTGCTAAGGAATGACACTGCATCAATAAATTTCTAGTTTTCAAGCAGTGAATTTCTAAGAATGTTTGATTAAAAAATAAAAAAATACAAACTAAAGAAAAAGAAATGGGGCTACTACAGAGGTTAATTTGGATGTGTTAAGTATTAAGAAATACGAATGTGGACAATTAAGTATTACTATATATTTTATTAATGAGAAAAGAACTTGATGACATTTTGAAAGAATTTTCACTTGTTTCTTGATTGTAGTACATTTAAACGAGTTTAGTCGAGAAATATTATTCAAGTTTGGTTTGGATTAATTTTTTTATATAGCTAAAAATTGTATTTGAACTTGATTTAATTGTTTAATAAATTTAGAGTTGAATACTATTCGAACTCAAATAGCTTGACTTTTACATACATTCGATCATTTTATAACTTATCTAATCAATTTGAATAGAATTTTAAAAGTTATCTAAGTAACATGTTTTGTTTAAATTTGATTGAATTTGTATAGTGAATCGAACTCAAAACGCTTTTTTAATGAATAAACTCAAATTAAATATCGAATAGTTAAATTTGTTTTTCAAACCCAATGGTGTCATATTAGTTAGGCTCATTTAAATATTGCTGAATTTTTCTAATCATTTATACGTACATTTCATGTTGATAAAAAGATGAAGAACTAAACTCATTTTAAGTACTGTTCTTTTCTTAAAAACAGTTTTTATGATAAGAGAGAAGATTGAGTTGCCTATTGAATACATATTTTTATGATCTTTTACTAGAAGGGTAAAAAATTGCTCTGACAACAATAATCTTTGCTTTGGTAATATCGCTAGCCTAAAATAATAATGGGGCCATTTATCAAAACAGAAAGAAAAGTTAATGGGCCAAACGAGGCTTTATGGACTGGTATTTCGGGTTGGCCTTTTTCATTAATATTAAGATTTAAGACTTCCACTCAGTATTTTAGTATTCTAATAAAATAATGATGAGGCCCATAAACAATTGTGTATCGGTGCAATAAAAAAGGTTTGCATTATTTGAAGGATATTTTGAATTTAATTAGGTGAATGGACGAAAATATCCTCGCACTTGTTTCTGCATGCTATCTCATTTTTCCTCAAATGATAAATCTAATTAATCATTTTCATGTCTATGTTCAAGCTAAAATGGAAGTAAGATATAATTATATATTAAGGTAAGGAATTCTATGAAATTGTGCTTTGAAATGTTAATAATCAATAACTTAAATTAATAAAATTTTGTACACTTAGCCCTCAAAAATTTCAAATAATTGTACTAAACCTCAAAATTACATTTATACCCTTTGAAACTCAACAAAATATTAATCAAGGTGCAAAGCGCATTCACTTATCAACTTCTAGGCTAAAGTTTAAAAATATCAAGGGGTGGCGTGCAAAAATTCCTAAAAAAATCCTTTAGAACAAAATTTCCATAAAATTAAGCTTGGTCTGGCGGTTTTCCAATATTGGGTCAAACTCGTTCCAAAAAGAAGTATAAGCATAAATTTTGCGGAGTTCATATTTCAACTTATATATCCAAACATAATAAAACTCAAATCTATATAAGACGTCAATTTGATACCTACCACTAATTTTTTCTTTATAAATCATTGATTTTACATCTATCACTTATTTTCGCCTCTTAAACCCCAACATCAAGACTTAATCTAAATCATACCTCAACTTTAAAAATCACAAAAACCCAGCTTCCAGTCTATGATACTTTTATAGACCTTATGGTTGTAAATTCATCACATCATTTATTTTGATGATGTCATGCTCTCATTATATGTTATGTGGTCCATTTATAACTACAATGTCTATGAAAATCTATGCAATAATTGTCCTTTTAAAGTTTTGAGATGCAACTCATCAAACTTTGAGAGACATGAAACAGAAATTATAGGGACAATTAATTGTTAATTGCTTTTATCTTACGGGAGGGCGTGTTAAATTAGAGATGTTTTTTTATAGAAAAACATAAAAACAACTTGATTTTATATTTGGTTATGTTTTGATTCGGTTTTGCTTAGTTTTGGTCTCAAAAAGTTGACTTGGGTGTCAAACGTCATTTGGATTAAGTTTGATTGTTGGGTTTTGTTTTGAAAAAATTGAAACCCCACATGAATTGGATTAGATGTTGAAGTTTGAATGAAAAAAAATAGAAGGTAAATGTCAAATCAATGTTTTTCATAAAGAGAATGTAGGTTGTATATAACATTGTCTTTTATAGGTTTGAAATTATTACATTTTAATATATAAAAAGAAACTTAAATTTCGCGAAACCTATACTCACTTCATCTGTAATGATTTTGAATCAATTTTGCGAAACCCAAGCCTAAACCTAGGAAAATAGGCCCTAGTTTTCTTATGTTAGTAAAAAATATTAATATTATACTATTTAATACTCGCTTCGTCAATGTATTCACCATCTTAAAAAAAAAAATACTCGCTTCGTCAAGTTAATTTTCTCTAATATCACATTGATCCTAAACACTTTTTTTCATTTGTCATTTCTCCCTTCATATGAATTTGAAAGTACCGAGTAAGTTTGAACTGTTGGCTTATTTAAAGAAACGATAATTACATTGTTACATCAATATCACTAAATCATTATATTAATATCACTGAACCAAAATATCTATCCGATTACAATCAAATTATCAAGAAAATCATCTACCAAACACTAGTATTAAACTAAAAGAAAAGTAGAAAACTCACATAAGTCGGAATTGAACCCAAAACCTCTGGGACCTAGGGCCTCAGTTTTGCCACAAGCCTACAACCTCATTGGCTTGAATTGTTGGCTTCTATTTGACCATTAACATTGCTTTGAAAAACCATGCACAAAGTCATAAGGACGATTAATGCTCCACGATTTCAAAATTTTGCAATTAAGAGCATAAACGAGATCAATCCAGCACCTTCAAATCAAGGGTATCACAACAAAAGTTCTCTAGCCAACCATCTAACTCGTTGTATTACGCTTCATGCTGACAATAGTAGCAGATTTTGAGTCATTGCTGGACACATCTAGTACTGAATTTTTTTCCCCATAAATAGCATTTTGTAAGGCTGCAAATAAGGCATCCATGTGACCTGAAGGAGCCGGTTAACTCTTCTTTGGAAGTCGCATCTGCAAGATTATTAAATGAAAGGTTAACTTCTTTGGTAGAACCATACAGCACAAAAAGCAAATATTTAAATTAAAGAAATAAGATAAACTGGAATGTTTTTTTCGACTTAGACAGCGTTTCATCATTCCTTACCCGTGATTTTGTGTTCCTCCAGCCTTGTGAATCCTGAGAAGGTGAGGTGTATGCAAATCTCTCAATGTTACTGAAACTCACGTCCTTCAGCGTGCTTGATTCATCGCCATGTGAACATAGAACCTGCGAATTCTTTAACATTAAAACTTTAAAAGAAAAATAATTTCATTACCTCCAGCTGAAAGGGAAGGAGAAAATCAAAATTATGAAAGCAACATTTGGCTGATATAAGAACATAGTTTGTAGTTAAATCCATTCCAACCAAGCCAACCAAGAATTGTATTCTCTGAAGCTAATGGTTTGCCAAACCATTTTTTTTTCCCATTCAGGATATAGCTTTCAGTTCTACGAGGAATTACAGCACTAAAGAGGATAAGTCTCGGTCTCAATTAACATAAACCCCTCATGCTAATCCAAAACTTCAATGATCCTTTCCTGGCATTACATTTTCAGATACTTCTTTTTTCACTTCCAAACTTTGGCAAACCATTTGGTACAAAAAGAAACTAAGAACAACAATTATCTCTTACTTCTTGCTGTCCTAAATGGAAAACTAAGAAAATTTACCTTGTGCTTTGACTCTTCAGTATTCTTAATCTCCAAGCGGTCAAGATAGAACAATATCTGCACATAAATATGAGATTGCGAGTAGGATGTTAGTCGCTTTTAAAGGAAAATTTCATTAAAGATTCCAATAACGTGACTACTCTGACCTTGTTTTGAAACTTATTGTTTGATGCATCAGTGGCCACAACCTGGACACCAAGACAATTGTTGGACTCAATGCAGAAGGGGCAAAAGACAGAGTTGAATACACATCCATCTTCTTTGCACCAAATCCCCTGTTCGGAAGCACCTTCTCGAGCTGTTTGACACAGACGCTGATCGACTGAAAATGTATCAGATACCAAAACATCCACACTTGAGGTACTTAATGCTTCGGTTTCTGATATTTTATTCCATAGAGTCGTCAAATGAACTTTTGATGAAGAAACTGTTGAACACATAATAAACAAATCACTTTCAGGAAGACCCAACGGATTTCTGCAGCGTGAGCAGAAGATCTGTAGTCTCCGATCCATATTAAGGCCAGAATGCCCAATTGATCCATCAGAATCACTTGGTGGTATAAAATATTTTGATTTGCCAAATTCTTTCGGATAATCTATATCCTCAGTTTTGTGGTTGGTATCTGAGGTTGTCACTGAACTTGCTAATGGACTAAAGCTATCAGGAATTTGAACAACAGGAGAATTAAATGAATGGAGAGGGCCAATTGATGGTTGATTTGTGAACTTTCTCCTTTTCAAATCATGAGAATTGACACTCCTGGATTCTGCTTCAGGTTCTATGCTGTTCACTTTAGCAGTTAGCCCTCTTTCAGGAGTGACAAGTGGTGAACTCATGATTTTAGTAGGACCAGAATGCAGATTTAAGATAGAAGGTTGAGGTGAATACTGCTGAGGACGTGCAAGGGAGGGATGGTATGTTCTCGGACTTGAGTAACTATCCTTCGAGAAGATTTCAGCAGTTGTTAAAGGGATACTGCAAGTTATACCCGGGGTTTCTTTAACAATAGTAAGTTCGTCATCATCTGAGGGCAGTGCCACCAAAGGTGTCGCTAACCACCTACATGTATGCAACATTCATGTAAAAAAACCTAAAAAAGAGAGTAATAGCTATGCGTCCAAGGAGATACAACTAAAAATGTCTTTAAGTTCGTCATTATCAACTTCTGCTAGAACTATCATGGAATTGAATGTACAAGGATATGAATCATGTTTGAGTAGCTTTTCAAAAGTATAATGCACAGCAATCAACTCTTTTTATAATCATTAATAAGATGGACAGTAAGATTTTCTTATTCAAATTCAAATCTTAAAACTAACCATTTTCAAGTGGCAAAGTGAGGATTATATGCACTGTCACAATTTAAAATCCTCCAAATTTACCTTGAGTGGTTCTCGGAATCACAGTCTAGGTCAATGTATTCTCGGTGAACATTGCTACCTTTCTCATTTGTTAGCATAACAATTTCACTTCTTGTTTGAGTAGAGAATGAATTATGTCTTGCAACAAAAATTGAAGAACGGGTCAACTCAGCAACTTTTTCACTTGCGATGATAGTCTTTGATTCCGCTTTTTGTTGATAACTAGATTTTATCACTTTATTATTTTTCTTCTTCGTCGAACTTTTTTTAACTACAGATTTGATATCTTCATAATCTATATCAGGCGTTTCTGATGGATTTGCTGTTGTGCCAATACGATCCTGCATTCATAAAAATAAGAGATGCCAATATAATACTTTGCTGGCACAACTACCAAAGAGATATTTGAATACCTTCACATCTCTGAAAAAGGATTTCAAACCCTCTAGTGATTCCTCCCAGCAGTTATAGAGCCTAATTGACTTGCGCAGCCACTTTGAGATGTATGCCCTATTTCTATCTTTGTGGAAACGCTCATCTGCATGCAAAAAGAAAATTTGCTTATTGGAGAATCCCCGAATACCCAAGAACATCAATCAAGAACTCTACAAAATTTTAAATAATCTTCCATGAATAATGCATAAATGGATACATTAGAACAATTAAAAATATAATTTAATAAGTGAAAGTTGGGCAAAAAGTAGTTCAGCTGAATTCTATGTCATTATGCAAGAGAAGAAAAAATGAAATAGAACAGAATCCATTTGTTCTGAAACACAGAAACAAATTGCCTTTATAAAGGAAACATCCAGCATGAGCTAATTCTTGGAACTAGATCCGCTGCATTCTATTTCTAACTGGTTACTTCCTCTCCAATCAGAAGTTTAATTCAAAAGCTATTTATACATTTGTTATGTATCTGTTGAATGGACAGATGTATATACAAGTTCAGTAAAAAAAGATACATGAATCCACCAAGGATCTCTCTTATCATGGATGCACAAAATACAAGCTCTGGAATGGTAAAGAAAAAGCAGCACTAAATAAATGAGTAACTTGTCAAGTACCTAAGAAAATGATAGCTCCATAGTCAAATCTGTGCCGTATACAACGACCTGCAAAATAAAGAATTATTATCAAAGTCAGGTAACACAATTGTTAGACACCAAAATTTCAGAACTCAAATTACAACCACTGAGGAAAGCGGACCAGACCATGGAAAATTGAGGTCATTTGAGTTATAAATGAACTATTTGGTAGATGGGAACATCATTCACTATTATTCAAAAAAAAAAAAAAACATCATTCACTTCATGAATCTGAATTCATTTTAATATAATATTGATGATGGTTTGTATACCTAACAAACTGTTTTTTTTTTCAATAATACAAGACTTGAAACTACTTGACAACATAAAAATTTTTAAATCAGTCCGTGCCAATATATCAAGTCTAGTCACCTTTTTTACAAAATATTCAAACTATACAGTGGAGTCCCAGAAAGATCTGGGAGCAGAAAATGGACAGAATCGCATTATAGTTAAAGAGAGTAGGATTTAGAAGGAATTGTTGGCAGTTATGAAGGCAAGAGCAATACGAACACACTTTAATATCCTTGAATAATTATTGGATCTTATAAAAAATATGTTATTTGTTTCCCTGATAGACGTGAAAAACAAGAAGCAGCTTGACTTTAAATAAGCAGGCAATTTAGAAGAAGTACAAATAAAATAAACATATAGAAGTAGTCATCATTTCCCTAACATGATTCTTTCATTTGACCAACATTCAATTACCTACATTCCTTTTTTAAGAAGGTAATTCATTCTAACGATTTTTCTTGTTGGAATTAAACATGTGCTGATTTAAAATCAAAATGTGGGAAAATTGAATCTTATTCTAGAGCACACTTGCAGTAAAACATACAGGCAAACGATGAGAAAACTCATAGTACGGTAAACGTTAAGAGCTACTAACTGTAAGAAATACCTGTAGCCTGGTTAAGAGCCCTAAAGGCTTGCTGACAATACCACTCATTCCCGTTTAAAAGGTTTTTTGACAACTCATAGGTGTCATTGAATTTCTTCTTTTGTGCAACTTTAATGTCATAACTGGTAGTCAAGAATAAAGAATTGTCATCCGAACAAATTAATAAACCATTATAAACGTTAAGAAAACAAGAATCTTCTTACATGTTTGGAAACGGAATCCCAACAATCACCTGAGATAGTTAAAGCATAACATTCGATGGAGCCAATTGTTTTAATTTAAATTAGAAACAAAGTACAAAAGTGAATCCAAAGGCAAGACTTGGATTTTATTCTTCGGACAACCACATGAAAACTCATGTATGCCCCAGTAAAGACCGGACAACAAGACAGGGTCCTCCACAATGGATACATAATCCTAGTTCACAAATAAAATATGGAAGGATACAACAGCTCGAGCATTGTCATCTGAGAAGTCCATCCCTTCAGAGACCTACAAATATCATATCTCAATGTGAACTGTAGTTCAATAAGTAAATAAGTGCATAAATTAGTGAGGAGGAGAATAATGTCCCTGAAATAGATGTTTCATAACAGCTGAGTTTGAATAAGTATTATGAAGTGAGTCTGAAATAAATTATTTAATGTAATTAGTTGTCTAATTCACTACCCATCAGTCTGTTTATCGAGCTGATGCATATACACTCAAACACCTATAAATGTAATTAAGTGAATCAAATCCATTCCAACTTGTGAGTCATTTGTACAACTTTTAAGTGCTTAAAAGCATTTTGTTTATTTCTTTATCATTAGTAGAAAAACTTTCGGTTATGCATAGAGTTATTAATGTATTTTCAGAACTGCGCATGGCACCATAAAGAGGAGGAAATGAAGGATGCAAATGTTTATCTGGACACCAACAAAAAAGCCTTCAAATTGACCGACAAAACTTATGTTTATGCTTTTCTATGTTCCATCCATGAAAGTATTACCGTATTTGTCACCTCAATCAATGATATGATAGACATGCATTTTTTACCATTAATCTTATGTATAAATTTAAAGAGGCAAAAATCACACCTTTTCAAGTCGCATATAAACTCCTTAACTGTGGGTGGCAGAAATAACTTAGGTTGGTAAAAGTTCAACTGGGGAAAGACAAGGGTTAAACAGAAGGTTTTTGGGGGCAACAATATCCTATCAGAAATCATTTGTGAGGTTTCAGACAGGTTCTTGTAAAAGTTTCTAAGGCACTTCATAGTGGCAAATGAGAAAGGGGCTCTTAAACCACTTTATGGATATCAGGAGGTGCAATGGGGCTGCCCCTTTGTAGTTAATCGTGGAAATTGGCTTTTGGATTACTCTCATTTTTTGTATATGGACCTTTTACAAGGCCCTCAATTTTTCCTTATTTTTAGATCTTCAAATTCATCACAACTCTGAAAGCCGATATAATTACACGTTTTCAGCAGAAAACCTTGCATCAATTGACCATAATTTTCGTTGATTTTGTCAGTACAAAATAATTGACGCCTAGGAAATTCTTACAACAAACTCAACCTTGAACATTTTGAGATGACATTTGACTAAGCTTTTTCCTTAGTCAAAAAACTTAACTAGAAGTTTATTGCTTAAGAGCTATTATGGGTTTTGATAAAAACTTTCCAGGAAGAGCTTATGGAATCCAGAATTAACTTGCTAAAAGCTTATAAGCTCTGCCAAATAATAGGTGACCCAGAACTCATTTTTTTATAGATTTTAGATTCTCCTTGAATTTATTCAGGTAAATGACCAATTTCTGCTCACTTATCTTACAACCAATGTCTCAATCTATTACAAGCTCTTAGATCTCATATTTTCTCAACATAATACAGCTTATTTTTAAAGCAAGTCTAGGAAAAATAAGTTCCAACTTTCAGTTACACCTTATAAGCTATCAGCGCTCATATACCCTTTCTCACGAAATAGACAAACATCTTTAAGTAACACAGTTAACAGTACATATTGCACTGTGTAATGTAGCTCACTAAATAGTCCACTTGGGTGGAGTATATTGCATTAACAAATTTTAGCAGCTCAAATATTCCTTAATGAATTATCATGTGTTTTAGACTAGTTTTTCACATAGGCTAAATAGCAATGATTCATAAATTTACTCCAGTACTTGTAGTTTGATACCATTAGATGACTTCAATGATTTTAGTTTAAAGCCTATATTAGTGATATTATACCTACATATAAACAATTTACATAAGGATAACATTGTAGCTTAATAGAATATTTATGTGAACTTGCCTGTATAATGATCCGTTGCTACATTTTTATACGCGATGTAACACCACAATGAAAGTGCATTGTTTCAACAACCAAATTTGTTTTCTAGTTAAAACAACAAAATTGAATAGTTGGCAATAGGCTCCCCTATGCAAAATTAATTTACTATCAAACTAATAGGCCAAGATGAATTCATCGTTGACAGTAGTCCAGAAATCAGAATAACGCTTCCAGTTGGCAAACATCAATTAACTTTGTACAGTTTCATATGAACATGACATTTTACTCTTAATACTAATTAGAGATCATTCTCACTCTGTAAAGAACTCAATCAACAACTATCTCTTAAACAAGAAGCTAATCAATTTGATAGGTCTTAAACTCATAATCTCTCTAAGTTCAAGAACTATTTTGCTTTGGCTTTTCTATCTTTCTGCGGGTATATCCTCACAGATACTTGAAAAATGAACCTAAAGAGACACCTAGATAGTAAAGCTCTAACCCAACAGAGATATATAATTTTACTTTAATTATAACACATCTTATAGGTTGTCCCCAGTGGCACTTCTTAACCAATTCTAGGGTAGAATGAACTCGACACTCCAGGACAAAGACAACATTCCCAGGTCACTTTTTATCCAATGCAAATCGTAAATTTCTTTAGTACTTAACAAGAGGTAAAAGAAGGAATTACCTTGCCTCGACAGACCGCAAGAAAAGCAGCACCTTCTTTCTTAGTATCTTTTGGAGATTCCAGCATCACGCCATTTTTTATCCCTAACCTTTTACCCCTTACCTTTCTTCCGTTTACCTGTTTTGTGCCATGACGAATTGAATCATAGTAACCCTTTAAAACAGGCTCAAAAGCGTCCTGGTTGCTTCCTCTTGGTTCTAAACAGAATAAAAAAAGACTAGATTAAGTAGAATATTGATGATCAACAAGAGCAATAATCCATCAAATGAGTTGGAAAGCAGAGACCACTGCACACATAAATTAAGTATGCACTCAATACCAAAAAAAAAAATCAAGTATTCACTCACAGTCTAAAACCAAACTACATAGAATATATTATAACTCTCGAGAGTTCACTAGTCAGCGACTAATCTTACCAACAAAAAGGGATTTCCGAGCATTTAGTCGAGACCATTGACCTGTTTCTTGCCAACGAGTGCTAACTTTATCCAGCAGCTTGTAGCTAGGAAAGAATACTAGGCACCCACCAGGGACAACCATGCATATTTCCTCCAAAGACTTGCCTATTGAGTCCTTTACAAAAAAAAAAAAAAAAAAGAGTAATTTTCATCTACATCAGAGCACGGAAAATTCCCTTGATATTAACATATATAGTTAAAAGATGCATAATACCTGAAAAGCATAGTCATCTGCTGTCTTATAACTTGCATTTAGAGGATAATTACCGTGACCGCATGCAATTGCAGCAGCCCATACCTATGGCAGAGGACTGGCCAGCTCTTATATTGGACAGAAGAAAATTCAACCAAGAGCACAAACACATAAGAAATAGCTTATTGTACCTGTGAATCAACATCTATGACATGCGGAGCCTCCAAAGAGGTGCCAAACTGAATGCCAAGTTCAGACGAGAAAGTATTCAATGGTGATAGAGTCCTGTGAGGATGGGAAAGAAGAATGGTGATAAAAATGAGTGCATTACAGGAACCTTAAGTATGTATGTGTTTGTATGTGTGTGTGCGTAATGACGTATCACATAAGATTAAAAAGGACTCTGGAAGGGTACTTAAGCTGTAAAAAAATAACAGATTTTTCAAAGAAAGACAATCAGCTTCCACTTGTTCAAAGGAAATAGTACAACGCTAAATCTATGAATGACCTTTCTGTCAAATTAATGGCAATAATAAATATAACTTCTGATACAAATACCCTGAAGCAACATATATACCCCGATGTCAGAATCACTGATTGAGATAATTCGGCAATGCTTTTGAAAACAACAGCTGGATTCAGGCACCACAAGCTAAATGTGTTAATACAGCCACCTGCACCATTTCCGTGCAATTATTCAGAATAAGCGTTTCTACAGCAGAAAATCATAAATTTAAGCAGTCATTACATGCACACTTATCTGAATACCAACTGTTCATAGTGTAAAGATCGGCTATAGTAGGTAGTTTTATAAGTTGTTTAACTAGAGTAATCATTTAAGATTGCTCAAGAACAAACTCACACCCATATCACAACCATAAAAACAATAAACATCGTGTACAGGTGTAGGGATGTGTAATTGAATATGTAAATCTCAATACAATCAGCAGTGGATTGAATAGGTGCAGGCGGGAATGGGTCTCCCATAGTTTTCAAAGTTTTTTCGTTAATATATTCTATCATTTTGAATTCCAAAAGTCATTAGAAGATAGACTTTTATCTCCTCATCTTCCTAAGATTTATCAACATATCTACTCATGAGGAAGACTTCGTGAGAGTATCTAATTTTGGAAATATATATATATATCACAATAGCAAATCTTATCTCTTAATTATTGGTAAATTTTAACATGTTACTTTCCCACTAGTTGAGTGCAAGTTTGAAATAAAGGTGACATTTCAGACCTCAATCAGTCTTTTAAAACATTAAATGGCCATAGCAGACTTGTCTTACTACACATACTCAGTGTCTCATCCTGTTCCTTAACTATCTATGACCATGTAAAGATATCTGACCAACTATGCAAGAATAGGAAACAAAATTGATTTACGAGGGTCATATCGGTCAATATCATTACACTTTTAAATCCCATATAGCTAAGAGGAATAGATAATTAAGATACACAAGTTATAATTAAATCATTACATTGACCATGTGTACCTTCATCTTTTTTAACAAACCGTTGCAGTGCCAGTTGATAGTCATTGGTGTGCCCTCCGTTCCCAGAGAAGAAGTAATTGAGTGAGGAAAACAGCCCTATGTTAAATCACAGGGCCAATTCCGACATTAGGATTTACTTCAATAAAAGAAGGTGCAGAATATGAGAAGGAGATGAATTACCTTCCAGTGTATTTGCTGCCATTCCAGTTAAATGTTCAACATCAAGCTCAGCTTCTGTAGCAGCTTTGATTGCCTTCACATTGATGTATCATCATCAGAGATAGTACAAATTGGTAAGAAATACCAAGCGTATTGTAAGAAACTAGCAATATTAGATTCACTGTGACAAATTTTTAAATTACCTTTTTCGCACATTCCTGCAAAATTGAGAAGCTCTGATGTGAAATATTAGCTTCTTGTAGCTCTTTTAAAGCCTTATCTCCAGTCCAACTACATAAAAATAGGTTGCAACAAGCAAAACACAATGAAAATAATAACAAGTTACTTGTTTTGAGAAGAAAAAAATATTGCGAAACAGAAAACAACGATAATCCTGATATAGCTGATTTCTCATCACCTATGTGAGCAAAAAGTAAAAGGATGGCCATGAAACATCTTTTATAACACCAACTTCAAATTCACTCATGTTGAATTCATATATTATATAGTTATAGTAAGCTATGTGTGAGCACAACGCAATAGCATCGAGAAGCTATATAAAAATATGATTTCTGATTTTTTTAGTTATAGGATAAAAGGAAAGAGATAATCACTTCTAAAGTAAGAATATTGTGTCATATATCCTCTCATAGAAAAATATGTGCAGCTTGAGTTTAACTACAGGGTGATCAGTGACATACGACATTACAACATGAAATAATCAGTGTATTTATAAATGACCAACCAATGGGAATAACGTTGAAATTCGCGCTTTTCTAAGGTATTTTTTCTCCTGTCAATCCAACTCAAAACATCCTGCAGAGAATAAAAATAATTTTTAAATAGTTCCGAGGGAAATTCAGGAAACAGTGGAGAGCTTAACAATCAAAGCCAGCACCTGTATCATCTCAAACAAAGGTTGGTAAGTCATGCCATCATTGAGACTCAACTGCCCCAGTTCTGTCTGCAAATCTTTGAAAACACAAAGCAATGTGAGATGATTCAACAGGTAATAAGCAAAATAGTACAGGCTTGCACTTACGGAGCAAAACATCTTCTTCAAGATCGACACTACCAGCATCACGAGTTATGTCCTCTATGTTACTGGATCAATTATGAAAAATTGGAGTTGACAAGGAGAAGAAATTAAATAAGTGAAGGGTTACCACATCTAGCAAATAGTTACTGATTTCTGTTAAATTGTGAAGAATTAAAAAAATTAACATGACATTTAATATCAGTCGTTTGTGTCATGACATAATGAAGCACTATAACTGCAAAAGAATGACATTTAATAAAGCACTATAACTGCAAAAGAATGACATTTTCTTCGGTAAATTTTAAACTTGTATATGTGAAAATTAGTTTTTCCAGCTGCTATTTTGGGGGACTTTTCAACAATTATTAGCATGCAGTTGATGGGAAAACACAACTGTAAGTGGTTGCATTATTACTCAGCAAGCAAGTTGCTTCATTATTATCACTAAGAGCAAGTAACTAGGTTAGTAACATACTGTGCTTCATCAAAAATGATAATACTCCCACTAATATCAACTTCCATTGCTTTGCGGATGATGGGATTGATAATGTAGTTGTATGGGCAAAAAACTAATTCTGCATCTTGTGCCATAGAACGTGCTGCGAAATATGAACAACCTGAAAATCAAAGAGTTCCTTTAGAGAATTGATTGAGTGCCGCACCAAGACTTAGAATGAAGCAACCTTAGATGGTGGAAAAGGGGACCTTTTACTACTTGTCCAATTTTCACGAGGTCTTCGATATCATGGACTTCGTGACAGCCTCCTTTTTGAAGAGAAGGGTGAACTTTGACTTTATGAACATTTCTGACAGGGAACAATTCTATGTAAAGGCATTAAAATAGCACATGCATGGACAGAGTATCTGAGAAAAAAATTAACTCACTTGAATTCTGGACAGGCATCTTCTTTGTTCTTTAGAAGCAATTTACTGGAATTCAAAATCATAGTTGTCAGAAGAAGAAACAAACACAAGACAAATGTTACTTTCCAAGCAAAGAGACAACCATTGTTCATCGACATTATCTGCTCCCCGCAAGTATGAATTTGTACAGTAATGTTTCCTTGATCCCTGAAAGAGCAGAAAAATAAGTGAACTGTTTGTCACAAGTATCCTGAGAGTGAATTGTTATTATTCATATAGAATGACAAGCAAGAAAGAAAGAGTTTAACCATCATCATTGGGTTCCCTTAATTTCTCGGCTCACTACCTACAGGCCACAACTAGCTTGGAACCTAATGTTTGCAACTTCGCAAGTTGAACTCATATGTTCCATTTTCACTTAATTTGATGAGGGACAAGTTCATCTGGGAGGTACATTGTCAATTTGAGTAACAAAAATTGCACACATCCACAAGGTCCACAGACCACAGAACATACAATGAAGGAGTAGAAACCCATCTCGACAAAATCCAACGTTGTTTATTTGAACTCATGCTCGAGTATGGGTATTACTTACTCTTTTTATCCTTTCCTGTTTCCCTTTTCAAATAATGCGGGAATGTCAAAATTGTAATTAGTAGGTAATAAAGCATTTTCTCATGACAATGGAATACTTTAAATTACTATGAAATAGTAAATGTACCTAATAAAGATCATAAGAAGTTGAGAATAGTAGGAGCCTACCAAAACTGCCATTGGAACACGATAAGTTGTTTTTTTGTACTCCCGAATGACTTGAGTGATTTGTCCATGTGTTCTCCTGATAAGAACAACTAACTAATCAGCTATTATTGAGCTAAAAAAGTTCAATTTACTACTCTGAGAGCCTAATGGCATATCACAGAATGAAATTGTGACCGTAGTTTTCCTAATTTATTTATATAGAACTCCAGTTCCCGAATTTGTCACGCTATAACAATTGGAGTTCGTCCCGAGGTTTTGAAGCTTACGACACATAAAAGATGGTGGGAGCCAATCTTGACTTCTCCTTTCTGGGGTTGGTTGTGACAGGTGGAGCTGTTGCCGGGTTTCCTAAAGTAATAAACCAACAGAAGACATTAAGAGAATAATTACCAAGAAATTAAAATTTTCAGTCAGGAATTTATAATTTACAAATTTTACAACAAGAGAGCTAAAGCACAACTTCAGTAAAGTAAAATGACACAAACTTTACTTCAGACCATTCAGAATTAGTCAATCGCAGTATGTTATTTTGACTTAAATCGAATACCTGACGGCTGAGTCTCAGGAATGAAACCCCCTCCATGATTGATTGGATCTGTAATCGCCTCGGGGTTAGCCCTCAAGCTTGAATGCGTTAAATTCGCGAGAATATTCTTCTGTTTCTGATTCTGCTGCCACGCCAGGGCGGAGCAGAGAAGCGACAGCGATTTTCCAGTACCGGTAGGCGACTCGAGCAGCGCGTGGCAGTGACCTTCTCTCTGAGATCGATCAAGCGTGGATATCACGCGGTTCATGAACGCTAGTTGAGTTCCGTACGGCTGGTACGGGAACTCCACCGCTATTCCGCCGATGTGGAATGCATTTTTCGAATTGAAGGTGTTTTTTTGGGGGTTAAGGTTTTCCGACGGTGTTGGTGAAGGGGTTGTGGGTGAAGCGGAGTCCTCCATAGTTCACGCGCTTTGTGGTTACTTTGGGTATACAGTGTGTAATACTGGAGGCGGCCGGCGGGGGGTTTTCTACTAATTTTGGCGGGAGGGATGCTTATATTTATTGTATTTTGATTATTTTCGGCGGTAGAATTTTTTTTATTTAATTATTATATGTATTAATTAGTATTTGTTAAACCTTTTTTTTAGAAGAGAGTATTTGTTAAAAAAATTTTTTTTTTAATAATTAATCTTTCACAAGATTACTAAAAAAGAAAGACTATTACCATTACATAATTACATTAGATGAAATTGAAGAACAAGAAGAGAAATTGCAAACAACATGTAATCCATAACAAACCTTCTCTAGCAAAACAAAAGGGCGCGACCGCCACTACTCGATCGAAGGCAAAAGGAGCGAACAAAACGAAAATTGTACACTTAAAAATGTGATAATGTGATTCATGGAAAAATTCTTGATTAGACCAGATTAGAAAATATTTCTTATAATTTTTGGCTAAGAATGCATGTGGTGCTTTCACATAAATAATGTGATATATTTTCTATTGCAATGTGTTCTCTGATTAATTAATTTAAAAAAAAAAAAAAAAAAAACTCAGTGTCTTAGACATATCTTTTAGACTTGATCTAGTGAGAAATGTCTCCGATTAATGTTGAGTTATTAGCTTTGTCTACTACAATCATGAATGCCTCCTAAGGAGTTGTTTGATTACCATTTTGGATAAGATGTTTAAGGATATCAATATAGATGTTTTAAAAAAGAATGACGAATGTTGTCTGATTTATATGGTTAAACTACATAAACACCATTTGTGTTATACAAAACCTCTATTCATTAATTTAATTGTAAAATTTCTTCCCGTTTAATTTAATTGCACACATGCTCAATTTGAGTCAGAAACCAACATCATTACTTTTAACATATATTCTCTATGTTACCCTTAAATTTACTATTAGACATTTATCTGAGTTTAGTAATTTAAATTTACTAGACATTTCATTCAACTAGGAACTTCAGAGTTTACAATATTCAAAATGAAAATAGGTAAAGTATTAGAAGTATAAGATTCCGTAAAAGAAAGACGTGCTACTTAAGTTCAATATAATCGGAAGCACCATAAGAGAAGTTTATAGCTTATGAGCTTAACATAATTTATTTTGAGAGAAGTTCAAGCTAATTTCCCAAACACCAAATTAATGCGTTCAAAGTAAGAAAAAACTCGTAAGTTATTCGCAAAAGAGTTTGCAAACACACCCTCATTGTTTAAACGGATCAACACACTAATTAAATTTTACAGAGAACATCAAAAGAATACAATAAGAATCCAGTTTGCTCTTCATTGTAATGTTTATTTATTAACGCTATTAAACAAGATATAAAGGTTAATAAAATGCACAACCTTAATTAATCTTTATTACCAAACGAGTTCTCAATTTCTAGTTTCTATGAGATAGACTAGATAGTTAGTGCATGACTTTCATATTGATCAACTTAGTTTACAAGATTTTTGGGTATCCATAAAAAAAAGGGGGCTTCTTTTTTCATTTTTTAGAATGTTGAAGAGTAGAAATATGGGTACTCAAATTTATGCTAATATCCTAGATTAAAAAAAAAAGGTTGATTCAAGTTAGAATTTCAACTATGTTAAGACTTTATCGAATTGAGAGATGATGGTATTCCATGTCAATATTCCTTTTTTTTTTTTATATAAGTTTCACATTCAAACCTTTTGAGGAAAGTGGACACAAAGGTTATTATACACAACTTAAGAGTCGATCTCCACTACTACCACACTCCCAAATCAAGACCTTTATTAAGAGCCAAGAAGCTCTCTGCCTTGATAATAGAACATCATCTCCAAGGCCTTGTAACAAGAGAACTGGCCATTCTACGCCTTCTGCCAACCTCGAGAGCCTTGTCGGTATCTTTCAAATGAGATGGACACCGACAAGATACTAGCCCTGATGTCACCTGGAATGAGCATATGCACCTGATCCAATCTCCATTCCCCATTGCTTTAAATACTTAAAATGGATGAGTTGACCATTTCTTTTCATTAGTTTTAAAAAAGAAAGACTGAAAGCAATAAAAGAAAGCCATAAACATACTTGGTTGGGGCATTCTATTATAAGATGTTGTTGGGCAAGGTGTAATTAAGATATCATCTCATTAAATGCCATGTGTCCTTCACAATTTAAAAACAAAACAAATTAATTACTAAAATAACTCTTTACCCTTATATTATTTTTACATTTTTTGCTTCAATTAAATCTTGAGATCTGCTTGTTGCTGCTGTTGTGCAACGGGGAGGAGGTTGTGAAGGATCCGGGTAGTCGGGTAATGGGAGAGGAAGGAGGAACGGTTGGCGCAGTCGCGCAGGGGAGGAGGCCGCCATGATTTCTGCGCGATGGGAGGTTTCAACTCGACGACCTACGCGAGCCACTGTTGTTGGCGGTGCTTAGGCTGATGAGGAATGGTCGGCGACCGGTGCCACCTCTGATAGGGGTGGAAGATGGGTGCAAGATGAAGATTAATTAGGGATTTCTTAAATTTTGGAAAAATACACATTGACCCCTAAATTTTAGATTTTTAATTAATTTGGTCCAATTTAAGTTGTTAATTGATTTTTAAAACTTCTCATCATGAATACACTGAATATTTGAATATTTCATTGTTTGAATCCTCAAATAATTTTAATTTGGATAATTTTTCTAGCTAATATTAACTAATGAAGATAACATTTTTTATTTTTTATTCAAACTTGTTATTTAATACAATTTGTGGACTTTAAACTATTTCTTATATTTAGTTCACATATGAAAAAACAATTATATTTTCATATATATATATATATATATATATATATATATATATATATATCAGTCATAGATATGAAAACTCTAATTCATTATGTTATAAGTTTTTGTTTTTTTTATTCTTTTACTTAAAAAATGAATTGCTAAATATACTATATGGATTGTGTGTAATATATAATCTCATCTCATTTATATTATAATTATGATTTCAATTAACCTTAACACAATAGTATATAATTATATAGTTAATAGTCGATTCATTTATCAATTCGATTTAAATTATTCTTAACTCGATAGTATATAACCGTATAGCCTGACTAAGGTTAACAATTGATTAAATTATTGATCCGATTTCAAATAATTTTAACACAATAATATATATTCACATAGTCAACATTATTAAACTAAGGTTAGTAATCGATTAAATTATCGAATTAATTTCAAATAATCTCAACATAATAATATACTATTTCAGCTAACTTTAACACAATGATATATGACTATATAATTTATTCAATTTCAATTAATATCAATAGTATATGATTATGTATAATTAGGTTAATCGTAACCTAAATCTATAATCATCCAGACTATTTGACCAAAGTCAATATTATTGACCTTACGATAATAGATAATTAGGTTAATCGTAACCAAAATTGATAATTATCTCAATTAATTGACCAAAATCAATATTGTTGACCGTAGGGTAATGTATAATTAGGTTAGTCGAAATTGAAATCAATAATTGAAACGAGTAATTGACCAAAGTCAACATTATAGACCTTAGGGTAATGTATAGTTAAGTTAATCGTAATCCAAATCCGTAATTGTCTCGATGAATTGACCAAAGTCAACATTGTTGACCTTAGAGATGTATAAATAGGTTAATCGTAATCCAAATCGATAATTAGCTCGACTAATTGGCCAATGTCATATTATTGACCTTAGGGGTAGTGTATAATTATGTTAATCATAACTGAAATAGATAATTGTCCCGATTAATTGATCAAAGTCAACATTATTGACTTTAGGATAATGAATAATTAAGTTAATCGTAATCCCAATTGATAATTGTCCCGATTAATTGACCAAATTCAACATTATTGACCTTAGGGTAATGTATCCAAATCGATAATTGGCTTGACTAATTGACCCAAAGTCAATTAAATATATATGTAATGCAAAAAAATTAATCATATGGTCGGATAAATAATGTTGACTTTGGTCAATTAATCGGGATAATTATCGATTTCTGTTACTATTAGACTAATTATACATTAATAATATTGACTTTGGTCCATTAGCCGAGTCAATTATCAATTTGATTTACGATTAACCTAATTATACATAACCCTAAGGTCAACGCAAATGACTTTCATCAATTAATTGGAACAATTATCGATTTGAATTACGATTAACTTAATTATACATTACTCTAAGGTCTAGAATACTGACTTTGGTCAATTAATTGGGCCAATTATCAATTTGAGTAACGATGAACCTAATTATACATTACCCCAAAGGTAAAGAACGTCAACTTATGATCTAATGATTTTGAATTTTCTTTTCATATTTTATTTGTGGTCAACATAACCTTAATTCCTATTGATTATGTTTGAAGTTTCAATATTAGTAAGAAAAATGATAAAAAGATGATTCTTTCGTTATAAATTGAGAAATCAAAAATGGGCTATGTAAAATATTAATAATTTCATAAATATACAATTCCAAAATAAATGAAAACTTATAATAGTCATAAATATTATTTTTAATAATAATAAGAATTTTATGAATATTGAATTGAAATATAAATATACAATCCCAAAATAAACGGAAACTTATAATATTGAATTTTTACTAATATTAGTGAAATATATATTTTGCTTTGATAAATTTTAGTTAAAACAATGAAAAATGTAAGATATTAGGGGTTAAATTGAAACAAATCAGAAAATTTAGGGTTTAATTGTTTACTCCAATAGTTTAATTACACCCAATATATTCAACATTGAAATTTGAGGATAAAAATTATAATACTGTAAATTTCAAAATGCCCCCAAGGCCCAACCACTCAATCCCAAACCCCCAAACCCTAATTTCATCTTCTTCTTCCACAAACCCTAGCCGCCGCCCTTCTACCGCCGTCACCCTTCTACCGCAGCCGCCACACTAAACCTTAAAACACACCCCTCACCCCAGCATTCATCCGACAACGAAACCTAGGGCCGCGGGTGCCTCGTAGGGATGAGAATGGGGCTGCGCGCATGGCCGGTTCCGGCAACCCGACGGTCAAACGTGGCCGGAATTTGTCACCAAACATAAATATTCAAGGAGATGGTGATGGACCGGCAGTGATTGAATTTTGAAGGAGGAGAGGAAATGAACATGGAAGATAGAGAGAAAGAAATGAGAGATTTTTTATTTTTTAATATTTGTTAAACATATATATAGATAAGGATATAATAGTAAATTTCAATTTTTAGATTTGTCCAACAAAATAAAGGGTCCAATTGATCAATTTTATCTTGGACAAAATTGTGTGGCATAGATTTAATTTTGATAAATTCTAATGGTCAAGATGACCTATCTTGTGGGAGATAGTTTTTATAACTATCTTATAATAGACTAACCCTACTTGGTTTACCAGACTTGTATACCATAATTCAAAGGTCATACAACACTTTTTCTATCTGGCTTTCCCACCCTTTTTCCTATTACTAGTAGACTCTTCATCATTGTTCTTCTCCATGTTAAATAGAATAATGTTGTCCATGATGTTGTTTCTCGTCATAAACTCATGCGCTCTTTGTGCTTCCATCAAAGAGTAGTAAGCATGAACCACAAATTTAATATTCTTAACTGCATGCCATATATTGCGTCGTAATTCATCGATGATAGAAGCCCTGAGCTCCAAACTTTTGCACCGTATGTCGACAACTGTCATTGCAAAAAAATTAATGTAAGATTTTATTGGTAGCAAGAATAACTTCGACTTTAAGTATTCTACTCAAGATATAAATCATCCAAAAAAAGGACACACTTATAAGGCAATTTTTTCTTTTTTTTTTACTTTAAATGAGTTAATCCAACAAATATAGAATAATTAATGCGATATCTTTAAACAACCAAACTCAATGATGAAAGATAAACATGCAAATAAATTAAAAATGACAGTTATACTGGAAATTTACGCAGCAAAACTCAATGATGAAAGATAAACATGCAAATAAATTAAAAATGACAGTTACACTGGCAATTTATGCAAAAGCAGACGATGTCCTTGGAAAAAAAATGATAAAGAGTAAAAACCATTTCACCAAGTTTGTTAAAGTTTTATTGAAGGTGCAAGTTAATATATGAAACATAATTAACTTAAAAAATTTGTACCTTTGACTTGAAGATGTTTTACAACAAGTTGTGCAAGATTTATAGAATTTTTTCTTCATCCCATGCAAGTCCGTAATAAACACTTTAGCCCATATAGAGCAGCACCAAAAGTTTTCTGAAAGCATGTTGGCTCCATAATCGAGTACAAAATCAACACCTGCAAAGATTGATTAGTACTTAAGGGAAATGAACAAGATCCCATATCTCAATTTACAAACAAAATTTTATTTTCAAAAAAAATATTTATACAAACAGAATTCAAATGCAAGAAGGTTTAAAATCCATTGAAAAAAGATATAAGTCCATTCACCTTGGGATTCTAAATCAATCTAGCTATTTACAACCCATACATAACCATTTCTGGCCACCTCAGTTGTTAACTCGACAAGACCCAAAACGTCAAGGAACCATATAACTTTTAATTCTTGGATCAAAGGGTGGCATAGCAACATAATATTATTAGGAAGGCAAAGAAAATCATAGCAACCACCAAATTTAAATTGTTAGCATGAGATACACCTAGTCTAAGGCACTAGACAACTCCACCATTTATTGGGGCCATATTTTGTTAAGAGACAAGCTAATTACATGGATATCAATCAAAACAGGACTTTCCAACATCTCAAAAAGTTCCTAAAAGTTACAAAATCCAAAACTTTCTAACAGTTTGATACACCAAAAGGAAAAAATTTGTAATGTATTGTCAGAATAAGAATGCTAATAGAAATGGAAGTTAGTATACAATAAAAATTATTCATAGTTTAGTCCGACTGTTGAAGCATCTTAGTAAACTGCACATATTCTTCAGATAAAGATAATTGGAATCATTTTATGTATGGGTTTCGAATAAGTGATATACTCAAAATGAAAAGCTCGTACCAAAAAAGGATTATGCTTTCTCACACCAAATATGAAGATCAACTGTTTTCTAAAGAACGGAAGCAGCAATCATTTCTTATAACAATAATATGCTCTAACGTAAAAATCCACCAGACTTTTTAAACCTTAAGGGTTTCTTTCATGAACGAAAACGTGAGAACAAGTGTCTCAACACATGACCAAATTCATTATTGTCTTCATAAAAGAGTTTGATAGAATAAAAATATTAGTGTTAGTTGATCTCCAACTTAGTTAGTTTAGAAATGATTCCTATAAGCTATTTATAAAAACAAC
This sequence comes from Penstemon davidsonii, assembly GCA_034814905.1. Classification (NCBI taxonomy): domain Eukaryota; kingdom Viridiplantae; phylum Streptophyta; class Magnoliopsida; order Lamiales; family Plantaginaceae; genus Penstemon; species Penstemon davidsonii. Next base: position 9,002,616 of record JAYDYQ010001087.1, on the reverse strand, counting down.
CTCCTCAAATAGACGATGGGGATCTACTCAAGCCTGTGATAGATATTGATCATCCATCTATAATTGTAAAAATTGTTCTAGACAGTTTTCCTAGATATTTATGAGAATACTTCTATATATATGTAAGATATATTTACGAGTTACATTATTCTCCAATAGAATGTATAAGTAAATGTTTAGAAGTTTTTAAAATCCTTCTGAATCGAACTAATTAGTCACTTCATTGAAAATAATTTAAGAATTAAACCGTCATAACATATTTTTTCAGAAGGAAACCTTCTTAACATGTTTAGATTGAAGGTTTAGGTCATTGATGCATGCAAAATTGTCGATGTTGGAGTTATTTCCAAAATAACTACCAAATAACTACCGTTGTTTAATTTCGAATTTGAATTTAAAAATTGGAAAGTTTTGACTATTAAAACTATGACATTTAATTTTAAAAGTTGTGTTCAAATTCAAATAATTGTGTCTGTCTGGAATAGACACAAATATGTCTATAATAAACAAGAACAATTTTGAGATTATATAACTTTTTCTCCCCTTCTCCATATTACTTATACTATATTTTACTGCAGAAAAATATTTTATAAGTTAGATAATTTTGTCAATCCATGTGTGCCCTGTGGTTTAATTCCGTGAGTACAAAACAGAATTAAACATTAGGTTTCATTGTATCACAAATCCCTATTGTATACCGTGTGGTGGGCGAAATAAGTTTTAAGGAAAGTGGCATTGCAACACGCCTTGAATCCATTACTGCGGTCCGTTACTTATTTCCTACCAAATTTTCTAACGGTCGAAAGGGTTATGTATACACAATAAGTCAATGAATCGAGAGAGTTTAGTGGAAAAAAGAGTGTTGGTTGTACGTATAATATATGAATCGAGAGGATTAATCCCTTTCAAGGCGCGTTGAACGTATAATATATGAACCTCTCCCAACAAGGAATCGAACTTGGGTCGCCACTTTGGGGATTCTACTTTTCTTATTTTATAGATATATTGATCATCATAACATTTTTATTGGACTACAAAAATATAAACAACTCTCATATAATAAGATATTTCAATAGTATTTCACAAATTGTGTTTCAATATTTTATTTTAAATACTACAATGATTAAACTTGAATTAGTTAAATAGTTAATTAATACTATATGATGACATGCCAATCAAAATCCTGAACAAATTCTATATATATAGATTATCCATTGTCTGTTTGATAAAAAAAAAAAAATGTATCCATTTTTTATTATAATGAGCAAAAAATGTATGTTCATTGTTCAGATGATGAGGTCAAAGCAAGAAAATATAACAAATCGAAACAACTTATGAAAAAAAAAAAATAGAGAAAGAATTTTGTTATTGAGGTCAATTTGAAATTTGACGAGAGTGTGACATAAAATAGCCGTGTTGCTTATTTGCCTTGTTGGAATATGTTCTATTTATCTTTCGAACGTGACTTTTGACTGGTTAATTAATAAGAAAAAATCACTTTGGATAACAAATTTTAGTTCACAAAACATATTTGATATCAAGTTTTTTGAAAAAATACATTTCATACCATGATTCACACCATCTTGACACATTTACTTTTGCCGTCAATTTTCGGACGGAATTCAGCATGTGACGTCAATTGTGGGTCTTTAAAACCCGTGCATGTTCTCCATCACATTGTCAATTTAACGGGCACATGAGCGGCACGTACTGAATTTCGTTTGAAATTTATGGCAAAACTAAATGTGTCAAGATTGTGTGAATCATGGTATTAAATGTGTTTTTTCAAAAAGCTTGGTACCAAAATTATTTTTTGGACTAAAGTTTGGTATCAAAAATATTTTTTTCTCGTTAATTAATTGGTGTAAAGGCGTTAATGGCTAAAAAATCAAAATTAATCTATTAAAAAATCAACTCGAGTTTAATTAAATAGAACTTATATAAGTTCTATTTACATCAGAAGTGGTTAAGTCAAGTGATAGTGATTTGTGACCTTCAGAGGCGAAATTCAAGTTTGAATCATACTGGAGACATCACATTGGGAGGACATATGCAGACACTATTCGGTTCGAGCTTTAAATACACACTTTAATACATCAAAAAGAAAAACTTTTGTTTACTATACATATCAAATCAAGATTCAACAATACTTTTCTGAAACTCAATTGGGTTTGTCTATTATGAGATAGCTGAAAAAGCTATCTCCAATAAGATAGCTGATCTTTACCATCAAAATTTATCAAGATTAAATCTAGGCCACATAATTTTTCCAAGGTAGAATTGATCAATTGGGTCCTTTAATTTGTTGGACAAATCTGAAAATGAAAATTTACTTTCATACCCTTATATAAATATGTGTAACAAGCACATAACAATTTCTCTCATTTTTCTCTCCATCTTCTCTCCTCTTTCAAAACCCTAGCACCACCTGTCCACCACCAGCTCCGCCACCACCTCCGCCAAAAATTTATGTTGGGTAACTATGTTCGGCCACGCAACGGCCATTTTTGGCTTCAGGTTGCTGGAATTGGTTTTCGCGTGACCGGAACAGGCCACTCTAAGGCCAGATCTGGCCTTCGCGTGGTCGGAACAGGCCAGATCTGGCCCTCGCGTGGCCGGAACCGGCCACGCGAAGATGCGGCGCTCCGACCACGCAGGCTGCGGCTCCTTCCACCCTGACGGCGACGGATTTGTGGGGAGGGTGGGAGATCCGGTGGGGTGGGTGGTTTAGGTGTTGAAGATAACTTGGATTTAGGGTTTGGTGTGTAGAAGAAAATTAGATAGATTTTTCAGGGTATTTTTGTCTTTTCAAAAATAAATATTTTGACATAATTGAAAAATGGGACACTTGTTATTCCATGAAAGGCTATCTCATTTACACAACAACCAATAAAATCTCTTAGTAGAATGCCCCAACTCAATTCGGGCTCGACTATCTTTGGAAGTCACAACAAAGATTCAAATGTCAGTGTCGTTGTCAGAAACTCAGAGGCGCTAGAACCCGTTTTCATTTGCTGAGACGAGTAACCCGTCAGTTGAAAAGTAATTAATCATATAAAAGTTGGATAAATTTTGAGTCAATATTAATTAATTTATAAAATCCCAAAACTTGATTTAGTATCAGATTAATGCCAATTTACCTCATTGTGAAGTACATAATATTTAATTTACTCCCTGTGATTTAAAAAAGAGCATTTTACCCCCTGTAAAAAATTTAAAGAACATTTTACCTCCTTCAGCTGGATAGTGTAACTCACTTGTCGAAATTGAGACTGGGACATGAAAAATATTTTGTAACATAGGGGTAAGTGAATTGTCACATTTATCATAACACGGGGGAGGGGGTAAAATGCAACATTATCATAACACATGGGGATAAAAGTGCCACATATAAAAATGCCAAGTAGACGGTGTGAAACTTTTATAAGATTACATGGGGATAAAATGCTATTTTCATATCACAGAGATAAATTGAATATAATGAATATCACGGGGAGTAAATTGTCATTAATTCATTTAGTATCATTTGTTAAATACCAACCTTTCGTGTTTTGACATTTTAAAAAGTGATTGTAATTTTAGAGGCATTTAATGCCACGAACAATCACAGTAGACCAAATGTAAACTTTTGGATCTCTATTGTGATTTTGAAGGTGTTATGAACCCCAAAATCAAAATCACTTTAATCAATTGTGATTTGTGGTGTTTGGCCCGTTCAACTTCCACGAATGTGAGTATTTTCTCTAGTTTTATACTAGCATTTCTCTAATTTAATACTGGTAATTAGTTTACTTTGATATTATTATAATAATTTCGATTTGACATAGTGTTTGATGTAATAATGTATTCACCATCTCAAAAAAAATAAAATTTGGGAACTTCAAAAGCAAAAATTGATTTATTTCGTACGTAACAAATTACTTTTGCAGAGGCCTATCCAATTCATATGTACTTATATTATAGCATAATGGTCCGTTGACCGAAATATGCAATTTTGACCAAATCTTCTAGTAAACTTGATTTATTTAGGAAGTTAAAGTGTAACTCAATCTTTTCTTGGAGATTTTATAACCCTAGCTACTTGACATACCAATATTGATAATTCTATGTAATATATCTAAAATCACTCATGTGGTATTTAAAATCTCTAAAATACAGGTTGCCGAATTCTGAATTTTAGAAAAAAAAAATCAAGATTTTCGGCCAAATATGCTCAATCCTGACGCATGAGTGGTAGTAAAAATATAACATGGAATCATCAATATTTGTTATATCAATTACAAAAATATAAAATTGATTCGGAAAATTAAATATAACAAAAAGTTTATGAATATCAAAATTTGGGACTCATTGTGTAATAAGTATACCTATTATAATGCATGTTATATAACTTAGTTAGGGTTGAACCAGACAACTTAGACCATCTCCAACAATTCAATTTTTTGCTTGTTGGAGAGCGACATACTGAGATATATACATAACCAAGTGAAAAAAACAACTTCCATCAATATTATTTAAATTTTTGGTGGCTAATTTACTAAAGGTGAAGATGAAACATATAAATGTGAATTTGATCCTACCAATGATCTATTTCATTTATCGGTTTTAACTCGATCTTGGAGCTCGACAAGGACTCAAACTGATAAACAAATAAGTATGGACATAACAAATTATCCGAGCTCAACTTCATGAAGGAGAGAAACTCAAAAAATCGTTCTCTTATTTGACAGCAGCAATCACAGCCCCTCTCAACAAATTTCAGGATGTACATATCTTTGTGATCAAATCAAACATTCCACCGGTAGAAACCAATCTCTAATACAACTCTGACGAATATGAAAAGGAAAGCGCAAAGTGTTTCTTTAGTTTCTACTCAACCAAGACTAATAAGTTGTTATGAATAGAATGACATCTTTTTACGGGACAATAAAATTATTGGGGGATATTACAAATGCCCGAATCAAGAATGCGTATATCGCAATAATTATTTGGTGTTCTTCAGCTCCTTGTATACTTGATCATAAGAACGCAACAAAGATGATCGTACATTTGATATCTCTACCACCATTTCCAAAGCTGTCAAATTGCATGTAATCGTACATATAGTCACACAGTATATTTATCTTAGAACAACTAGATAGAAAGGAAGGAATCTCGTGAGTACCTTTCTCGAATGATGATTGGGTTGCACGAAGCTTAGGAGAGACCAATGCTCCAAACATGGACAGCGATTTAAATCTTTCTTTTTCAGCCTGCATGCCAAAATTGTTTCAAGAGTTGATCTTTGGTCCAAATAGTGGCTAATAGGTAACAAGCACAGATTTACGAGAAGGTGTTTGTTATTGCACAATCAGTAATGTTATATATAGGTCAAAATTACTGAATTTTATTTTATATGAGAACACGTACTTAGTTTATTAAGAATAGATAGTTGCTAGCTTACATGATTATCAACTTTAACTGGAGATCCACCGATTTCTGCACTTCTTTCCTGATATTCTTCTCAAGCAAAACACAAGATAAACAATGAAGGTGTTAATAATGGTGAAAATCACAGGAGGCAAGCCGACACTCACAGTAAGGTCTCATCCAATTCTGACTTGGAACGATTTTTTCTCTTTTTTTTGTTGGCCAATCAAGTGTTATCTGATGGGGTAGAATCTAAAGCTGTTCACAGATTCTAAGTCAATACACGGAACCATGACATCGTCTAGGCAAGTTAAGTAGCTCGAGTGTATTTTTGGTCTTTTTATCTTAGTAATAAATATCATGGTTTCTTATTTTTTCCATACTTAAAGATGTATGTAGCAGAGTAGGTCGACCGACTAAGGCACAAATAGTAACTTTTCGAGAATCTAAATTCTAACCTCAATTTTCATAAGCAACAATAGATATAAATTCAGACAACAAAAAAGCATACCAGAGCAATGAGATGTAGCCTCACGCTGCTGAGATCGTGGACTATCAGACTTGTTCCTCAACAATTCATCCTCCTCAAATTTGGCTTCCTCGGAGTACTTTTCAGGGTTATCGGAAGACGCCCATTTGCACAACGTAAAGTGAGGCAACTCTATATCTTGATCACCAGGAAAGATAAATTCAAAATCTCTAACTAAACCAGGGTAGATTAAATACTAATCCATGGAGATTAACTTTTTTAATGGTAAGCTATTAAGATACCTTCGTGCTCGTCTACTTGCAATGTTGTTGAAGCATGGTGAGATTTGAGGTCAAATAAGGCGCTGTTGACACGAGAAGCACCCATTGACTGCCGAGCACTGGCCAACTCAAACCATCCCTGTAAAATTAAAAATTCCACTTCACCATAACTTGAATGCAAGTACACAGCACAAGACACAAAAAACATCTAGATAGAAAATATATAACGCATAAATCCATGAGCTGAAAGTAAACAATAAAACAATAAATATAAAAGCAATAAGAACAATAGTTCAACATCCATTCTTTTAGTCAAAATTAGAACTTAAAAAGATGCAATTCCAGAAATATGGCGGAAAATGTATCTAACTTTTCCTTCAATCAAGCCCAAATAATTTTGACTTATTAGAAACCACAACCACCAAGATTCGATCTTTTATGCATCCCATTGAAAAGGGTGTTTTCACGTCATAATCCAAGCAATCAAACAATAAAATAAATTCAATATTTAGCAAGTAGATACTGAAAGTTAGTGTTGCATAGCATAAATTCAATTTTTTTTAATTGATTGCATAAATTCAAATTAGGATCAACAAAATAATTTTGTCTTTTTCTTTTTACCTGGCGAAGAGCTGAAGATAAGAAATCCACAAGGATTAGATAAGTGTCCATGGAATCTAAGAAATTTATTACATTCTCTTCACTCTGCGAAATCTCCTGAGTAGTTGATTCAATTCCATTTTCACAGCTCCGCATCTTTATTTGTTTATTAATTTAATTTAGGGTCTTTATTTGCTAAAGAAACGGAAAAGTATTCTTGATGGAATTGAAGAATGAAGAGGCCAATAAAGTGCTAGTTTTTATATCAATAAACGTACTAAGGGATTCTGAAAATCTCGGTTTTTAAGTGATCGGTTACTCTATAACTATCTCGAACCGGTCAGGTTCCAAAAAATATACGAGCCGATCGGGCAATCAAGGACTCGTGGCATAAACTTATAGTAGTATGATTCATGATAAGTGAACGAACCGACTGCAACCCAATTGTTTTGGGTCGGATCACGAATTTGATGGCCATAAAGTAATCCACAACCGATCCGATGAGAAGGGGCGGATCCAGAAATTTTACACCGGGGGGGCTAAAGTAGATAAAAAAAAAAAGAAAATCAAACAGTCAAACTTAAAAATTATATTTCATTCACGAAAAAAATATAACAAAATACAAAAACGAGGAAGTGGAGTTTGACAAAAACAACCGCACAAGTTACTTTGATTACATATAATACCCAATTATGTCTCCAAAATAACCCAAAACATCTAAGTATTTATATTAACAAACTGCGACGGTTTTTCATTTTTTGAAATCGATCCATGATAACATCATTTGAAATATCACAAAATATGTCTCTCTCTATAAAGACAACTAAAATATCATTCAACCATTGATCGCCCATTTTGCTACGAAGTCGATTTTTCACCATCTTCATAGCCGAAAAAGCTCTCTCTACTGAAACAGTTGCAACAGGGAGAATAAGTGTCAATGTCACAAGTTTGTAAACCAAAAAGAATACGACATGCCTTTTAGTTGCAACCATCTTCTTAGCAAGATCACCAATTCCTTTCAAATTAGAAAAGTCATCAATTGATCGAACATCCCTAATGTAATTTTCAAGTTGATTAGGCAAGGCCGAGAGCTCAAGAAAAGAGAAATTACTAGGATAAAGTTCCGCAAGACGAACAAGGTTTTCTTTGTCAAATGCCGCAAAGAGATCGGATAGGTTTAAGCATGCAACACAAAGAAGTAACTCCGTGTTTGCTTCATTGAAACGGTTGTTTAACTCTTGCATTTGTCTATCTATAATCAAATTGAATCTCTCAACTTTGTAATGGTGTTCTATGGTCACTTGTTCAATTCTACGTCTTGGCCTTCCATGCGGAACATAGAAATTACTCATAGAAGGAATTTCAATTTCATACTTTGAACAAAAAGAAGTAACTTCCTCCAACAAATGTGCCCATGCATCATCTCTTGTCTCTTGAAGTCGATCCTTAGATAATTTGACTAATCTCATAGCATTCACTATGTCTTGATCTTTTCTTTGCAAAGCTTGAGACAAGTCATTAATGATGCTCAATATCAACGTCATCAAATGTAGATTGAAGACAAAGGAAAATGATTGAAGTATTAATAATAGATTGCTTGCTTCTCCATTCCTATCGGTGGACTCCTCAACTATAAAGCCAAGAACATCAATCACGGAAGAGAACATGGTAACTAAACTCATCAAAGTACCATAATGTGATCCCCAAACGTGTGTCACTCGCACGAACGAGAGTTCTCTCTTGGTTGAGACCTTGACCACTTTCGATTTTATTATTTGATAAAGCCTCGACCACTTTTTCATATTGCTTTTCAAGAAGAAAATCACGACGTTTAGGAGAGCCTCCAAAAATATTGACCACCATAGTCACCGAATCAAAGAGTCCGGCCATATAAGGACATTTCCTTGCTACTGCAACAAGAGCAAGTTGAAGTTGAAGAGCAAAACAATGGACATAATATGCACATTGATTTTCTCTTAGAATTAATGCCTTCAATCCATTAAATTCATCTTGCATGTTACTTGCCCCATCATAACCTTGCCCACGTAATCGATCAATACTCAATCCATATGTAGCGAATAAATCATCAGTGGATTCTTTGAGAGAAATAGCCGTAGTACTCTTGACATGTTTGATGCCTATAACACGTTCCATCACATATCCTCGTGAATCCACATATCTCAAAACAACCGCCATTTGCTCACTACAAGATATATCACGAGATTCGTCGACAAGAATAGCAAATAACTCATCCCCAAGCTCTCTAATAATAGCATTGGTAGTTTCAATCGAACAAGCATTGACAATGTCCTTTTGAATTGATGGAGCCGTCAACTTAAGCATTCTGCTAAAATAACGGCTCTAGCAACCTCATTTTTTGACTCGCTAGAAAACTTAAAAGTTCAAGGAAGTTCCCTTGGTTGCTTGAAAATTCCGATTCATCATGTCCACGAAATGCAAGTCCTTGTTTAAGAAGAAATCGAACGCAATCGATTGATGCTACCAATCGAATTCGGTAGTCATTGCTATTTTCATTGGTCTTCCGGTTGAACATAGGTTCAATTTGTTGTTTTTGATCCAACAATGCTTGACATTTTTCCCATGCTCGATTATGAAAACTATTAGAATCTTTTCTTACGTGATATGTTAACCTTTCTTTCTTTTTCCAATTTGAATATCCTTTGGTAATAAAAGCGTCTCCACCTCCTTGGTCTCCAAGATCAACCTTGAAGAGATAACAACAAAGGCAAAATACGGCATCTTTGTTTTCACTCTACTCCAACCAATTGGCATTTCCGCTATACCAAGAAGGAGAAAATCTTTTAAGTTGACCTCCTTTATATGTTTTCGGAAACTTAAGAATGCGTGGTTGACATGGACCTTTGAGCAAGTATTTTCTACGAACGTTCTCTTGAATGTTAGGATGATAAGTCGTTATATGAGGTCGTAGACCGGGATCACTCGGAAGATCGGACAAGTTCATTTCAATTTGAACTTTTGGAAGCTCATGCGAGTCACTTTGAATTTGCACTTTACTCGAATACTCCTCTTGAGGTGTAGGTGTAGCTTTAAAGAATCTCTTCATATCTATAAAATCAATCAAACATAAATATCCCAACTCTCAAGAAATAACATATATTATCCCTCAAATAATCATTGAATACTACATTTTTCATGTGATATTCAAAAAGGAAATCAAACCGCACTATCTTCTCAATACAAAATCGATGAATATAATATTATTGATCACTTAAACCATTGTTGTAATCTTGTTAGGTTTAATGGATATAATAGTATTGATCACTTAAACCATTAATTTCATCACCTATAATAAGTTAACTCATTGATTTTTGTAATTTCATCAAGTCTCAACTCTCATGGAAGATGAATGTAAATGTAATCGTACATCTTTTTTTTTAGGGGAAAATGTAATTGTAAATCTTGCATAATTACATGGAAGATTTATAATTATTGAAGCTTTATATTCAATATTGAAATATAAATAAATATTATTTTAAATAAAATTCAAGCAAGTTTGGTTTAATTGGAAGAAAATGAAAATTAGTAACTAATAAATTAATATTTATATAATCTTGAATAAGTGGGTCTTGCTTTGGGTAGTTTAAAAATATTATAACTCTTGAGCTTGATTTATATAATCAAAATTGGCCTCATTATTTAAATAAGATTGAGTTAAAGAAATGCTTATTTTATTAATGAATATCAAACTTTATGGTTGTGGTCCTTGTGGAGTGTGGAGCGTGCTTGTGAGTGCGCCTGGCAGGGCATGACTCAGTGGTGGGTCTGGGAGCTGGGGCTGGGGCGGCTGGTGCTGGGGCAGTAGAGGTAGTTTAGGGTTTCAAAATTGGGAGAGAATTGGAGCACTTTTTGGGCTGGGCTAGGATGAGAATGTTTGGATTATTGGTCTCATGGATATGTCATATTGGGTCATGTATTTAGATTTGACATTATTGGGCCATTCATCTTATTTGGACTAAGACATCAAAGGTATGGACTTATTTTAATTTTTTTGACCCAAAGTTAATTACTACTACTATATTAAAAAAAAAAAAAATATTTGAGTCCCACTAGCCCTGTATTGCGTCCACCCCTGCCGATGAGCCACATATAGAGTTTTGGTTGTAAACCAAGTTCGTTTCATAAATCCTTTATTCTTTTCAAGCTTTTCATTGTGCTCATACCTTGGATTGTGTACAATTTGATAAACCGGTCGGATCATATCGAAATCGAAGTTTCGTTACATACTGTATATCGAATCGAAATTTCAGTTTGGTATATGATAAGTGCCCTATTACCGAGTATTGGTAATCGGTCGGATCATATCGAAACCAAAGTTTGGTTACATAATGTATATTGAATGAAAATTTCGGTTTGACATATAGTAAGTGCCTTATTACCGAACATTGGTAACCTTCGGTGTCAGTTTACCGAACCGAACCGAACCGAACCGAAATACCTAGTTTTTTTTTGTTTTTTTTATTTCTTATTTTAATCCTAAACTTTAGACAAAGTAAGAGAAAATCCTCTTTCTGTCTACAATCCTCCACTTCTTTTAGAAACAAAACCATTCTCCCTCAATTCAAATCAAATCCTAGCCACAAGAACTGCGCCGCTGCACCATCCCACCGCACCGCCGCAACCTCCGCCATCTCTCGGCCGAGATTGGTACGACAAGTCAGCAACAGAGGTATAATTCAAAACCCCAATTTTCTTTTCTAATTGTTGTTTTCACTATTTTCTTATGTAGTTTTGAGAGTTACCTTAATTCTTGATTATTAACTGCTAAAGATTACTGCCTCCATCCAAATTGTAAGAGTCTAGACTTAAGGTCGTACAATTTGTTAATGAAGAAGGGGTTTCTTCGAAATGGTAAGAAACCCCAAATTTTCAGAAAATTCAAAGGCTAAAAAAATTTCAGTTTTTTGTTCCGAATCGTACCAATCGGTAATTTACCAAACCGAACCGAACCGAACCAAAATTTTTGGCGGTACGCGATTTGAAAATACCGAACCGACCTGGTTACCGAAATTCGGTATGGTTCGGTTTTACCGTTTGCACACATACCCAATTTTTTGGCTGTAACTCCTTAGTTCTCGAGTGACACCAGGTAAAATTTTATACTGTGTTTTTGATTTAGCTCTTGTTTAGATTAGTCCTTCAATTGATATTGGATTTTCATTTAAAAGAGTTTAACTTTCTTCACAAAATACAATTAAAGAGATGCTGGTTATATTTAACTGTCACTTTTATATATGCTGCTCTGCTTTTCTTAATAGTAGTGTAAATCCAAGGTTGTTTCCTCGGCCTCAAATATATAAATGTAGGTAGATAAATTTGGATTTTGGATAATAGTTTGGACTTCTTAAGTTAAGTGCACACACAGACTGCATTCTGGAGCGCTCTGAAGTATAAGACTTTAGATATTTAAATTTCCAACTTCCTATAATTTTAGTTTGGATTGTGCCTTACAAATTTAGACATGTCTACAAATTCACTCTTGAAAATAGTGGTGGAATATTATGGTATTCACTCCACTTCCATCCAAATCATGCTAGAGACCCATCATTTCTTTTAGTAATAGATCGATTTTTTTTTTGGGGGGGGGGGGGGGGGGAGGGGGGGGGAAGAAAAAAAAATCAAGTGAGGTAATTGTGCTTTGTGTTGGGACATTAAAAATAAAATAGAGTTAAAGATTTAGAACGACTGGGGTATTATATTGTTATCATTTGAGTATGAACTATAAGAGTTTGGGCTTCATAGTTTTAATTATAGATTCATCTAGCTCATTTTTTAACAGCTCCAATTCTTTGTTTATAGGACTTCTCAACAAATACTACTGCCTACTTTTGGAGGAGTTGTTTCTTCTCTGCTCTGTGATGGAGTCCATAGTGAAAAAATATCAGCAGAGATTCAGAAGAATAAAGGATGAAATGGGCCGATGGGAAGAGCTTCAGTCTCGCCTTATTTCCCAATTCTTTAACGCCTCTTCAATCATTCAGAGGTTGCAGGTTTCCCTTTTTCTCCCTATATATATATACAGAGTTTTTCTTTTCTTTTTTTGGTCAAAATGTTTCCTTTATACTACTAGTGAACTGTTTTTGATGATTTTATTATGTTTAGGTTATTCTAGATTCCAGAAACTATGGTGTTTTGAAAAGTATTGAGGGCATAGACGATGCAGTTTTGAGAAAGCAAATGGATTCCCTCCAAACCATCTTGCTCTCCATCAACAAGACTATGTATGTAGTGTTTACTTTTCACTTTTTTTTAATAGTATTCTTCTTGGAAACTTAAATTCTTGTTTTGCTTGCTTTGGTGAAATACATGAAACAACATAGTAAAATATGAAAATTGTGCAGTCAGTTAGGTAGGTTGGTAGACAAGGCATGCTTTTGTAATTTTTATTTCTTGATTTTTCTATCTTGAATACATCTGGAAGAATTAATGGCTAATAAGTCATAAGTTGTGGCCTTGGGAATTATAAAACAATATGTTGAAGTTCATTGCCTTTTACACTTGCATAAATAACAATTGAAGTGGTTTGCTCTTGTTTCATAAAGTGTTAACATGAGATTTTTCGTTTTCCGATTTCCATGCTGCTCTATAGCAAGGTTTTCACATGTCCTAATATTCTTGATTTCCCCCTCTTTGATTTTTTTGCCCGTCATTTGTGCTAGTTTTATTTAATGGATTTTGCAAAACAAACAACTTCGAGGTTTGTATTTTACCTTCTTTTTTTTTTCCTGGTAATTGAAATCCAGGGAAGAATTCCGTGGAGTTGTCTCAATGATTGAGAAGATGGTTCGTGATAGCAGACAGATAGTCGGAGGTGGTTCTGCCAAACAGCTCAAACAACAGATTGGATTAAAACCAACTCTTGAAGATTGTTTAAGTGGACTTAGGATTCTTGAAGAGATGCACAAATCAGAGTATGCCTGTTTTCTTCTTATACAATATTACTCTGTCAAAAAAAAAAAAAAAAAAAAAAAAACAAATGTTTATTGTTTAAGATGAATTTTAGCTTCTTTTTTTTTTTTTTTTCACTGTCCTTCCAAATGAAATAAATCAACCTATCTATTGTTTAGGATAACTCATTTCTGAACCTCATGCAGGTACCGTCTAAAATTATCTGTGGTGTCGGCACTTGAAGATCTTGCCTTGAAACCAAAGTATGCTTTTAAGTACTAGCGAACTCAATCTATGTTATTTTAGTTGGGAGTTAAATCTTACATAATTTCTTTCTCATATTCTTGAGAAAAATTGTTCGTCTTATTTTTATTTTTTTGATTAATTGGATACTATTATGTCAATTTTAGGTAGCCTTTTGTTTTCAGCTTTATGAAACATATTTTCTATTATTATGTGTAAGATTCAATGTTGGAGGTCTCGTGTAACGCATTTCTTTATCACTGCAGTCACGTCATTATTTCTCGTAGTTCTTCAGTACACTTAACTTATCCATTGCATTGTCGACTAACTTCTTTTTTCAGGGCAATTGGTGATTTAAGTGCTCTTCAGCAACTCCTGGTTGATCAACCTAATATTCCGCGAGAGGAAGGTAATTTCCAACACTCGTGATGGGGATCAATTGTACTCTTACATTACAGTTTATATATTGGTGAATGTTTTGTTGACTTTTTTCCATTTCCTCTGCAGTGCAATGCATATACGAAATCATATTTGCTGAAGAAATCTTTTGAAATGTTCTACATTGCATGTCTCGAATATATCATTTTTTGCAATGTAGCTTTGACTAAAGAATCTCTTGATGTAACAGTAATATTGAAAGATTAGTAAACACCATTGTTTGAGTCGTCTCGTCTCGTCTCAGTCTAGATATTTATGGATCTGAATCCGAGTCTAGGTTTGTGAAAGGGTAAAAGTATTTTCTGTCATTTTTATTTGATTCTTAATCCGTAAGTCTATTTAACAATCATTCAATTCAATTCAATTCACAAAGTTATCTAGATAGAATGGGTTTTTGGCACTTTGCACCCTGATTTAAAATTTTTGACACTTTGCACTCTATAAATATAATTTATTTGACACTTTGCACCCTAATATGTGTTTTGAGGAGGAGATTTAGTTGTGAGAAGGGTAGAATAGTCATTTTAAAATTTCTTTGGCACTTTATACCCTAAAAATATAGATCGTTGGCACTTTCCACCCTGAAATTATAATTTTTTTACACTTTTCACCCCGACTTAAAATTTTTGCACATTTTTTATTTTAACCAAATTACTAAGCTGTTCTTAATTAGGTAAGAACTCTTTTTTCTTTTTTATAATTCCTAAGTTTGACATGTTACTAAATAATAATTATAGATTTGTAGAGTATGTCGTGTAGAATTTTTTTGGGAAAAAAAGAAAAAAACTTTTATCTATTGTATAATTTTGTATTGAATATCACAACTGATGCAAATCAGTGTCTATTTAAGTACAAGATATACATATAATTTGCAAAAAAAGAAAGATTATTTTTGTGATTGAACTCGAAATAAAAATATTTTTTCCAATGTTTGATTGTTGTGCACTGAACATGACAATTTTATCTTCCCACTGACGACATTCATGAGCTTTTTCCAAAGAAAAACATTAGGGTGTAAAATGCCAAAAAATATATTTCTAAGGTGCAAAGTGCCAAAAAAAATTAATCGGGGTTGAATGTGCCAAAAATATTAAATTTGCAGGGTAAAAAGTGCCAATATTTTATATTTATAGGGTCAAAGTGCCAAAATCTATATTTTCAGGGAGCAAAGTAAAATATTAAAAATTTACTATTATACTCTTCCACTAATAATTATTTTTTATTAAAACAAACATTAGGGTGCAAAATTCCAAATAAATAGTTATTTCAGGGTGTGAAGTGCCGAAACTTTTAAGTCGGGTTGCAAAGTACCGAAATCCCATATTTTCAGGGTGCGAAATGCAAAAAACCACATATGGAATCATCTACACTTTTTATTCCATTTATTTAATTTTCATTACTAAATCTTTATTGATTTTATTTGTGAGTAAAATGTTATGTCAATCCAATTCCCAATATTTTTTTTCATTTTCTTGAAGACTGTTATTAAGGTCTACCTCTAAGCTAAAACGGTTTTATATATATGAGAGATAACTAAGAAAGAGAGAGAAATACCATATTCCTTTTTAGATCATTAAAAAATGGGAAATGCACGAGATACTCCATTTAATTTTTATTACACCAAATTCTTTTGTATTTGCATATAATTTCCTGTGTGTCCACTTTCGATAGTTTTTTGATAGGGGTGCGCATAAAATCCTCTTGTACCTTTTAATTTTGCACAAAATCTCCTTGTACTTTTTAAGTTTCTCACATAATTCTCCCTTCGTTACATATCAGATTTTTTTTTTAAATCTAGGGGTAATTTTGGTATATTAACTAAAATTTAAAGGCGTTAGACAACTAACGGAGTAAGTGGGGAGTGTGCAGAGTTTCTAAAAGTATAATAAAATTTGACACAATAAAATTTTTATAGGGCAATATTATGCAAGTTTTCTATAACATAGGAGAGAATCCTGTATTTTCCCCTCAAGAAAGAGAGAAAAATATGACGGTTTGAGAAAGAAAAATACGATATTCCTTTTATGATCATTAAGAAAGAAGCTTGATGGTTAGAGAAAGAATTTTGATTGATCAAAAGGAGGAGCACCACCGGTTTCATGTCGTGGTCTTTCCACATCAATCAACTAATTTAACCTTTCAAATATATATGAAGGGAGACAAGAAGATCTTGATCGAAAGCTCCATTGTTCGGAAAAGTGAGAAAAAATTTACTCTTCAATTTTTTGTTGAGGTATATCCATCTTTTTTTCAAATTAGCTTCTGCTAATCCAAAATAGAGAGTTGTGAGTTGAGTTTGGGAAGGATGAATAGCTCACGAAAGGAATATATTATTCTCTACCAATTGGTTGGACCGTAGGTGCGATGATTTACTTCACGAATGAAGTCTCTGTTTCAAGGATACGCGCGCCCGTTATTCGGAAAAAAGGGAAGGAGAAGGATTGCAATTCCGGACTGAAAGCACAACACGGAAAAATGATATTTGATAGAAAACACCTACCAAGTCATAAGTCATTCCCGTATTTTGCCATATAGTGGATCCGGTACTACTAGAAGCACAAGAAAGAGGAAAATAGCTGAGTTTAACGGTTATAAAGGGCGCATAGTTGAGGCACTAGGTTCAAGGGCTGGAGATTGCCACCTGTCAGTAATAGGATCAAAATCGTCGCTAGGTATTTGATCAAATAGGAGCGTCAAGTTCCTATAAAACCTATTCCAATTGCAAGAGCGGAACTCTACCAACTTTTGAGCCTACTCTAGCTCAACCGCACCACCGGGGTGAAATGCCAAACAAATTCTGAGCTAGCCGCATGAACGTAGTGGGGTATTAGTCTTTATATCTATTTGACGAGAAATATAAATGATATTGAAAATTCGAATGAAGCTAAAGCTGGGTCGAGGGCTCATCATAAGTTGCAAGACCATTTTTATAATTTTCCAATTCTTTTATAATCTCTTTTTACGATATTGGTTGGTTGTGAAAAATTGATAAAGCCCATCACCGATACTGAATTTTATTCTGGGGAACCACGAATCGTGTTATTACTTTGGGGACCAAAACATAAAAGAAGACTATTTTGTAAGATGTTATAAGGCCCAAAAAATTGAACTCCTTACCCATTTCTTAGTCCAATTATACTATGACAAATAGTTAATCTGGGCTAGGTCTGTCAATGGGGCGGATTTCAATCCAAATCCGATTTGAATTCTGTTCGATTTTATTAGGATAATTGTCTAATTAGTGATCCGATGGACCTGATCCTATTAAAAAGATCCGTAATCCGAATTATATGGAGCGAATATGGATCTAGGTTTACCCTATCCGTTACAGATCTGTATCCGATATATATTACTATAAGTTAGTTTTATCTATGTTCCACTAAAAACGTTTACTATATTAGAAATAATCTTAAAAAGAAATGCATGAGAGATATTGTTGGACTGACATGATAACTAATTGGGCTTACAACATATTAATTTATGCTATTTAATAAGAAAAAAGCTCTAACCATTCATCCTTCAATTTTGTCTTCTCTTCCATTTCTCAATATTGAGTTTTTTTCTTCTTTGTCGCAGTTTATATCTTTTTTATTTATATTTTTATTTATTCCTTTGTTCTAATTTTTACCCCATATATTTGCCCACCATATTTCATCTTCTACAATTTTCAGGCAATAGTTTCGATGAAATAAGTAAAATATTACATTTTTAATTCATGATGGTGGAATTTACAAGTGACTTGAAGGAAAACGAAAAAAAAATTTATTGTTAAATGTGCTAAACGGATTCAGATTCGGTTGCTAATATTCAAAAACCGAGCGGATCCGAATCTAAATAGAGGAAATGAAAATGGGACTCGGATCCAAATCTGCCCTGATCCGATCCGAGTCCGACCATTCACAGCCCTAATCTAGGCTTATGTCACCTTTGATTTTATAAATAAATTAAAATATGATTAATTGTATTTCTAATAAAATTACTAATAGGTTATCATATCATGTTAGATCATGTGTATAATCATATTTGAGACTAAATTTTCCCTAAGTTCTATAATTTCTTGCCTCGAATCATTCAAATAGGGATCTTGCTTAATTTGAAAGTGTATTTAAAATATGACAAGTTATACTTGATAGTCAATGCACATATATAATTGTGTTTTTTCCATCTAATATAATTTAACCAAAAAAAAAGGATAACAATATAAACACATAAAGCCTCGATAATTCAACCTATCTATTACTAATAATTATGTGACAACAAAAAACTCTAACACGAAAACACCATTTTAAGTCTTCAAAATTAATCATAATTTCAAAACAGATAAAAATAAATTAATTTTACACCCATACGGGCAAATACTTGGTGTCATCTTCTTGTGATGCTTTTGTGATCAAATGTGATCCGGCACAAAGTCAATATGCATTCTCTTTTACAATTATTCTCCGTAAAAATCTTTATTTGCATGCGGTCGAAGTAGCACTCCGTCATGCAAATCACGTTCCGATTTTTCTCCACCGTTGCTGTTGTGTTGACTGTCTGAATAATCAATTCACAAAAGAAAAGGAAAATTGTATACGATGAAGAAAAATATGATAATGGCTATATTTATAGTAAAATTTGTATAAAAAAATTAATTCTACATTGAAATTCTAAAACGATAAGTAAAAAAAAACGGATGAAGTAATCTTTATTATTTGACACCAATAATATGAAATAATCATTTTTACATAAATTAGATCAACAAAGCTTACATAACAAACACAAGGAGAATTTCAATAGAATGTGTAATGTTAATCGAAAAGTTAATTTGATAGGTTAAATCTATTTTAATGTCGCGCTACGATCATTGTCCAACGCATCTTAACCAATACATGACGTATTAATGTTAATATAATATGATGCAGGTAAAGGGGGGCAGACATAGCAGAAATATATATCCCATAAATATATCTAAGACATTCTTTTTGCATATACATGGTTCTAGATTATGAAGTAAATTAAACATTCTAGACAAGTATATATGAAAAGTCTCTAGAGCATCAGTTTTAGCCACTAGATCAAGTTGATTTTCACCGTCTGTTTAAGAATGTGGTTATATAAATAGGGCAAGACCTTATTTGAAAATTTCCATTCTTACATCTTATTTGACCAAAAAAAAAAAAAAAATTGAGTAGAAAAAAACTGAGTTACATTTACATTAACAAAAAAAAAATTGAGGCCCCTCTATAGTCGGGGCCCTAGGCGAGGGCCTAAATTGCCTAGCTTTAGAGCCGGCCCTGATTTAATGAATATAAATTCCAATACTAATAAGCAATCTCAATACGTAAGTTAAGGAGAAAAGATACTAAACGTTACACGAATATTAGCAGACATTTTGGATCCATTGTACGTTATGAAGATGCTCGTTCCACACATAACAAACACAAACGACATAAAAAATGAAACTATGTACATGTTTTGGTAGGACCACCCACGGAATCGGCGTAAATTTGATGTACACCTATTCCTAGTGTCCATGTTTCGATAGGACCTCCCAGGAACTCGACGTAAATTTATTGCATTTCTATCCCTAACAAAAACAATTAGTAAAGAATTTATTAGAACGTGCATATTGTTTTCTTGATAAATCTTGAACTTGAATGTAAACAGAGGAAGAATAAAGTAGAAAATTGCATAAAAGTGAAAAACTAGGGCTTGGGTACAAATTTAAAATTTATATTGTAATGCTTGTACTGTAAATGAGCTCTTATAAATATTGTTTGAGATAAAAGTGCATTATGATAATTTAACTTATTTATATATTATTGATAACTAAGAAATTATTAGTAAAATATATTGTAGAATTATATGAAAACAAACTAAGTTATTAAGGAATTATAGTTTAATCATAATAAAAGTGCATTATGATAAAATTAAACTTATTTATATATTATTGATAACTAAGAAATTATAAGTAAAATATATTCGTAGAATTATATGAAAACAAACTAGGGGTTGTCTAAAATGAGATTTCATCAAATAGGGAGTATGTAAGATATTATTTCCCATGTTGACAAGTGTCCCATTTTAATTTATTTTTAAAAAATCTAATTATAAAAATACCAATATACCCTATTTTATCTTGCTCTAAATAATTATTAATTATGCAAACACTACCTCTTTCTTCACCACTAAACCCACCCCGCCCCAATCCTTCTCCCCAAAATCATCACCATTCCGATTTAATGAGGGTGGGAAGTGTTGAGATTTTTAGAAATTACACATTGACCCCTAAATTCTAATTGTTTGTTTTATTAAGTTTAATTTAAGTTATAATTGACTCTTGGAGTTTACGATTTAGCTCAATATGATCCTTAATATTTCTTTTTATATACATATTTAAACTTTGAAAAATCATAGGTTTGGAGATTTGGAGATGGAGATGGAAAGATAAAATGTACAAATCTGTTTATACATATATAGGCAGAAGAAACTAAACTAAATAGTAAAACGGGGATAGGGCGCTTGGGGGAGGGTCTTGTGGGTGAGGATGGTGGTTGGAATTTTGAGAAAAAATGGGAAAGATAAAATTATTTTAGAAAAATGGTGGTTGACGATTTTCTTTGGTTAGTCACGAAGATGAAGGTGAAGGTGAAGGTGAAGATTGGGGTTGGAGATTTGGAGATTTGGAGATGGAGATGGAAAGATAAAATTTTGAGAGAGAAAATAACAAAAATAATGAAGGAAATAGAAGAAATATTCTATTTTTAAAATATATTTGTTAAAGGGTTATTTATGTAATTCACTGAATGTCTAATTTTTCCAAATGTTCCATTGCCACGTCATGTCGGACATTTTGACCTGAAATTGTGGTATAGATCTTTTGTTGACTTTTTTTAGTGGCTGATATGATATATCTCATATACACCTCTGTCCAATAAAATCTCATTTTAGAAAGACCCAACAAACTAAGATATTAAGGAATTATAGTTTAATCATAAATCTTTTTTTTTTTTTTTAATTCTATTGAACTAAGAATCATAGTCATGACCGGATAGCTCATTAAATACATGTCATTTTCAATATGGTTAGGGCTGAAAACAAATCAAACTACTCGATATTTGACTCGAGCTTGTTCGATAAAAGCTCATTTGAACTTGGTTCGTCACACTAATAAATAAAGCTTGAACATCATTTTTCGTTAAATAACTTTTGAAGCTCGGCTCGAGCTCGACTCGATAAGCTAAAAATTGAAAAAATACATGTAAAATTTCAAGCTCGATAAAAATCAAAACAAGCTTAAGTATGGTGACTTCACTAAATCTCGAAATAACTATAATAAGTTTTACATGTAGTGAGAAATTATTTGTAAATTTTATTGATAATAGACACATTGCGTTAGAAAATTACTCAAATTTGAATAAAATATGAGCGAAAAACAAAAATACTCCCAAAAAACTCCTTGTGTTATTTTAACTAAAAAAAAACTCATGTGATCTCAAGTAAATGTCAAATACACCCCCAAAAAAGAGAGTGTGATTCAAAGCAAAAATTGCAAATATTTGTTCACATTTTGCTTTTGATATGACAATTTTACCTCTGATATTAAAAGACAAAAACACCTTATATGTTTTGTCTAACTCCGAAAAAATCCCCTCGTGTCATTTTAAATCCCCAAAACCATCATGTGTTTGGTTTTAAATACCACACTCAATCCAAGTAATATATACTTAGATTTTCTAAAAGAATAAATAAATTTAAAAAAGACAAACACATAGGGGTAATCTTGTCATTCCGCTAAAAGTCAAAAGTAAAATACTACTTGGGTTGAGTGTGATATTTAAAAACCAAGCACATGGGATTTTTAGGAGTTAAAATAACACGGGAGTTTTTTTAGAGTTAGACAAAGCATAGGAGGTATTTTTGTCTTTTGATCATAAAATAAAACACATCCATTTCTTCTTAGGGTGGTATTGGATTGCAAGAGCTCTCGAAATCATAATTGGACCTATTTCATGATTTTGTAAGTGTTTAACTCCCAAGAGAAAAAATATCTTTGATCAATCGTGATTAGAAAGCGTTTAGCCTTTAATATCATATTAACTTTTAGGATTTTCAAACTAAAAAAAAAATCAACTTATTTATCACTACAAAAAATTGGCATTTTCTGACGAATTTTACACGTCGGAAAAAGTGGCGTCGACAGGTATCTGTCAGATTTCGACGGCTTCACCCATTGGAAATTAATTATTTTTTAAAATGATTTTCCAACGGAAAATATCCGTCGAAAAATAATAATTTAGTTTTGAATTATTTTCTTTTCAAATTCACAAGGCATGAGTCATGTGCAGAAATAACTCATAAGAGTGAGACCTAAATATTATCATAAAATGTTGAAAAATTAGAAAATATTACACTGAGCCAAATGCCTACAATATTTACATTAATTTGTTCGTATACATTTTAAGTAACCAAAATTTCTCCACTAGGCCTAACATGTTTAGTGATGAGCTATAAACACTTACATAGAGCTAGTAGAACACAATTACACTAGATAGAGCTCTCCTCTTCTAATTCCTTCTTGACGGTAATTGCAATCAAATGGTAAACAGTGAGACAAAAGCATAGTAGTCAAAGGTGTGTAGTGTAACGACGCGCAAGGGCTTCCGGGGCTATAGTGCAGCGCCATAGGGCAAGCTTTTTTTGAAAATGAAGCACACTTTATATGTTTTGTTTTTCTAAATGAAAATTATAAATTTCAACTAAGAGTCTAAGATAAAGATAAATAAAAACAATAAAAACAAAACATCTTAGTTCATTAATTCCAATTATACAATTATTTAACCCCCAAAAGTATGATATATAAATTCTAAAGCCTAAACAACATCAATCATGAAGCTTATCGTCAATGGAATCTCCATCAATCATTCCAGACGGTTGAAGGGGATCGCCAGAATGTGGAGTGGTGTGGAAGGCACAGAGGGGGACGAGACGTAGAGAAGGTGAAGGTTTTTTTTAACATAACTTGCCACTTTTTTTTAACTTTTGTGAGTAAAACATAAATGGAAGGCTGAAACATGTATTTTTAAAAATAAAACGTTCTTTGTCTCTGCCTTTTGTAGGCAGGTCAAAAAAGTGCCTATATGAGTTGCATGTCTTACTACACGATAGCGCAATAGCGTCAGATGGCGCACGCTAATAGGAAAGGGGTTGCGAAGGACGTAGCAACACGATGTTTTTTCTTAGGGTGAGATTGGACCATCAGCAAGAGATCTCAAAATCACATTTGGACCTATATCGAGATTTTGTAGGTGTTTATCTCCTAAGATAAAAATTATTCTTGACCTGATAAGAAGGTGTTTGGCTTTAATGTAAGATTAACTTTTAGGATTTTCAAAAGTTAAAAAAAAAATCAACTTATTTATCACTACAAAAAACCTAGCATTTTCCGACGGATTTGGCACTCCGAAAAAAGTGGCGTCGACGGATATTTGCCGGATCCCGATGGCTTCACCCTTTGGAAATTAAATATTTTTTAAAATTATTTTCTGACAGAAAACATCTGTCAAAAAATAATAATTTAGTTTTGAATTATTATCTTTTCAACTTCACAAGGAATGTCATGTGCAGTAAAAACTCATAATAGCAAGACCTAAATATTATCATAAAATATTGAAAAATTAAAAAAGATTACATGGAGCCAAATGCCTACAATATTTACAGTAACTTGTTCATATACATTTTAAGTAACCAAAGTTTTTCCTCCATGCCTAACATGTTAAGTAACGAGCTATAAACACTTACATAAGAGTCAGTAGAAGACTTTGAGCTCTCCTCTTCTAGTTCCTTCTTGCCTCTAACTGCAATCAAATGGTAAACAGTGAGAAAAAAGGGCATAATTTTATGAATGTTTAATGAATGTGAATTAAAAACTTTTACCATGAAGATCTTAACAATAAATTATGAGATTCATAAGATGCAAGTGCAGACTAATGTGTTGGATTTAAATCGAATACATAAACATAATGATCATAAGATCTAATTCGATTCAATACCGAAAACCTTATTGCCTAACCATGTCGATTATCAAGAGATTAAAAGTAAATCTGAGACTTTAATGCAGCGGAAACTTACCTTGATTCATGCCAGCAATCTTGATGTTATTGATGATTTAGTGATGATGGGTTTTATGATCTTCCACTTGATACACACCTTAGAACCTTATTACTCTTGCAGAAAGGGATTGCAGAGAATATGAGTTATGTAACTCGTGTTGTTGTGTTGTGTACAAGTGGGGATCATAACCCCTTATATATAATAACCTACTAGGGTTAGTATATCTTCCATTATTTCCAATTCGGCCCTTCATCAAATTGGAAATAGCAAACTGGTATCTACACTTTTATTCCATGACAAATTTAATACCCATAGTCCAAAAGTTTACATAATTAGACCACTATAATTATGGACTTACTTTATAATAGCAATACACACTAAGTTAACATATTAGGCCCACATAAATATTGGAATTTTCCAACAATCTCCCACTTGGGCCACATATGTTATCACATAAATGTGTATATCCTTATGAGATCAAAATTTGCTATTATTACCTTAGGTATTCCAAACAATCTCGTCCATTGATTATGTCGGCAAAGGACTAAAGGAGCTTTCGTCACAAATAGCGTAACTAAACCCATCAGTAATCACATACACCAACAAAACCAAATGACATAGATCTATCATGGAGCGTAGCATGAAAATTACATGTAATGTGATCTTAAACATGCCTATTTTCAACTGATCCTCCTTAATCTTTATTGAGATCAAACTTAACATAATTGTACATAGTGCAAAAAAAAAACTGAAAACCTTATTTCTGCAGAAATATCCAAATATATAAATGGATCCAAAATTACAATGTATAAA
Source organism: Penstemon davidsonii (assembly GCA_034814905.1). Lineage (NCBI taxonomy): Eukaryota > Viridiplantae > Streptophyta > Magnoliopsida > Lamiales > Plantaginaceae > Penstemon > Penstemon davidsonii. The sequence goes on along the minus strand of JAYDYQ010001087.1, from coordinate 8,977,338 downwards.
GCAACTAAACTACAAACTCCCACTAAAACATGAAATCCTTACAAAATATCACACCCATGTGAGCAGTATGCTCATGAAAGATCTTGGGTGGTAATCCCTTAGTAAGCGGATCCGCAATCATGGAGTTTGTCCCAATATGCTCTATAGAAATCTGTCCACTCTGTACCCTTTCCTTCACAACTAGGAACTTAATGTCAATGTGTTTTGACTTAGTTGAACTCCCATTGTTGTTAGAATATTGAACTGCTGAATTATTGTCACAATATAACTTTAGTGGTCTTTCAACTCTACTCATTATGCGCAGCCCAGTGACAAAATTCCGCAGCCACAATCCTTGATTAGATGCCTCATAACAAGCTACAAATTCTGCCGCCATGGTGGAAGGAGTTACTAGTGTCTGTTTGACACTTTTCCAGGAGATAGCTCCTCCGGCAAGTAGATAAATGTAGCCTGATGTGGATCTTTTAGTGTCTTGGCATCCAGCGAAATCAGAATCAGAATACCCTATGATCTCCAACAGGTCTGATTTTCTGTATGTGAGCATGTAATCTTTCGTTCTATGTAAGTACCTTAAAACCTTTTTGGCTGCTTTCCAATGATCCATCCCAGGGTTACTTAAGTATCTACCAAGCATCCCAACAATAAATGCTATGTCGGGACGTGTGCAAACTTGAGCATACATCAGACTTCCAACTACTGAAGCGTAGGGAATCTTTTGCATTTCTTTAATTTCAAGGTCATTTTTAGGGCACTGATCGAGACTAAAGTTGTCTCCTTTAGCGACAGGGGTGTCTCCTGGTTTACAATTCAACATGCCATACCTCAGAAGCACTTTTCTATATAGTTCTTTTGTGATAATCCAAGAATACCTCGAGTGCGGTCTCGATGTATCTGAATTCCTAATACAAAAGAAGCTTCCCCAAGATCTTTCATTTCAAATTTCTTTGATAGAAATTTCTTGGTTTCGTGCAACATATTTATATCATTAGTGGCAAGTAGTATGTCATCAACATACAAAACCAAAAATACAAATTTACTCCCACTAAACTTTTGGTAAACACAATCCTCAACAGTGTTTGTCTCGAAACCAAATGAGACAATTACTTGATGAAATTTGCAGTACCATTGACGGGAAGCCTGCTTAAGTCCATAGATGGTTTTTCTTAATTTGCAAACCATTTTCTTTGGGTCTCCAGACACAAAGTTTTCCGGTTGCACCATATAGATCGTTTCATCAATGTCACCATTTAGAAACGCCGTCTTAACATCCATCTGATGTAACTCAAGGTCCAAATGCGCAACAAGAGCCATAATCGTCCTAAAAGAGTCTTTCGAATATACCGGAGAGAAAGTCTCTTTAAAGTCGATGCCTTCCTTTTGAGTAAAGCCTTTAGCTACAAGACGAGCTTTATATCTTTCCACATTACCTTGTGAATCCTTCTTGGTTTTAAATATCCATTTGCAACCAATTGGTTTCTTTCCTTCAGGTAATGGGACAAGATCCCAAACTTGATTGTCTTGCATAGACTTGTACTCCTCATTCATGGCTTCTATCCATTTGAGAGAATTAATATCTTGCATGGCTTGACGGAAGTTGATTGGATCATTTTCCGTCGATCCATTATGTTCCTCATTTTCTTGGAGAAACACTATATAATCATCTGGTATAGGATTTCTCCTCTCTCTCGTGGATCTCCTTAAGGGTGGTTCTTCTTGAGGTTGTTGAGGTTGAACTTCAGGATCAATCATCTCAACTTCAGTTGGGGTTCGATCAACATTGTCTTGTTGAGGTTCCAAATCTGTTTCTCGATTAAATATAGGAATGAAAATCTGAACAGTATCAGAAGCAGTAGTAGGAGTCGTAATTGATTCCTCCTCCGTAATTGATTCTTCTTCAAAGACAATGTCTCTAACCTTATTTCTCCCCCCAAACTCAACATCCTCAAAAAATATTGCGTTTCCCGTTTTAAAAATTGACCTTAGTGTGGGATTGTAAAACTTAAAGCCCCTAGATCGTTCAGAGTATCCAATAAAGTAGCTGCTCACTGTTTTGGAGTCCAATTTTCCTTCTTTAGGCCTATAAGGCCTAGCTTCAGCTGGACATCCCCAAATATGAAAATGCTTTAGACTAGGTTTGTGGCCTGTCCAAAGCTCATAAGGTGTTTTGGCGGCTGCTTTAGTTGGTACTCTATTCAGAATGTAAGCTGTTGTCTTTAGTGCTTCTCCCCAGAGTGATTCTGGTAAGGTAGAATGACTGATCATACTCCTTACCATATCCTTAAGTGTTCTGTTTCGTCTTTCAACTACACCATTCATGCTAGGTGACCCCGGCATGGTGTATTGTGGGACGATTCCACATTCCTCTAGGAATCTAGCGAATGGTCATGCACGTTGTTCACCTGAACCATCGTATCTGCCGTAGTACTCACCACCACGATCAGACTTGATGGACTTAATTCTTTTGTTGAGTTGATTCTCAACCTCAGCTTTAAAAGCTTTGAACATGTCCAGAGACTCTGATTTTTCATGAATGAGATACAGGTACCCAAAACGTGAGTAATCGTCTATGAATGATATAAAATATCGTTGGCCATTCCAAGAAGCCGAAGGGAATGGTCCACAAATATTTGTATGAATCAACTCTAAGACGTCTGAAGATCTATTGGCACCTAATCTTCTTTGTTTGGTCTGTTTTCTTTTAATACACTCGACGCAAATATTGAAGTCCGAAAAATCGAGTGAATCTAGAATATTTTCTGACACAAGTCTCTCAATTCTAGACTTTGAGATGTGACCTAAACGCTTGTGCCATAATTTTGAAGAATTTTCTTTATTTAATTTGCGTTTAGTACCACGTGATTCCACGTGCAGGGTTTCATTATAAGAAGTAATAGTATCAAGTAAGTATAGGTTATCATACATGCTTAATGAACCAGTACCAATAATATTGGAATTTAAAGAAAGACTGAACTTACTGTTTCCAAAAGAACAATGATAACCAAATTTGTCCAATAAAGAAACAGAAACCAAATTTCGTCTAAAAGACGGTACGACAAAAGTGTCTTTCGAATCCAAATAATGACCAGTTCCTAACAATAACCTAAAATGACCTATTGCTTCAACTTCTACCGATTTTCCATCGCCCACAAAGATGTGTCTTTCAACATCATTTGGCTTTCGGTAGCTTAGGCAACCATGCATAGAAACACTTATGTGTGTAGTAGCACCAGAATCTAACCACCAAGTGTTTATTGGTACTGAAGCTAAATTAACTTCAGAACAGACCAAATTAAAGAAAGAACCCTTAGCAGCATTATTTTCTGATTTTATTTTATTGCCCAAGTTATCCCCATTGAGCATGGAAATGCGATCATTATTCTCAAATAGTGAATTGGTAGATACAGTAATAGCAGACATTATAGCTGTTGCAAAGAACGAATTTTAAGTTAGGTACATGTTCACATATTGAATAATTATAGAATAATTATTTACTTTATGAAAGACATTAATTCAAATAATTATTAAATACATAGCAAGATACCTAGCACAACATTAATATCAAGTCTTTGGACAGTAATATTAATTGTAAGTGGTACTCTTGTTGTAGTGATCGAATGTTGAAAATAAATCCTGTCAAATAAAGAGTCTATCTTTGGATCGACTAATTACCCACATGGACACCTAATAATAATCACACATTCATCACCACAGGTGTATATGCAATTCGGCCAAACATTATCCTTCCTTTGGGCCGGTTTAATATTTGCATGAATTTGCATACACAAATTCATCTTAACATTCTCAATAAGCCAATCTACACAAGAGAGGTCACTTTGGCGACATGTTGCTTCAATTGGTTATATTGAATGTCAGACTGACTGATAAAGTCACTGTTATGTATGAAAATTATTCGAATGTTATTGCCAAACCAGGCAATTTCCTTAATTAAATTTTTTTTTTTAATTAGCCAAACAGGCCCTTAGGAACAGTAATTTCGAATTTTCAGGAAGCCAAAAAGCCCCTAACCAAATCTGTCCAGATTATACTATCCATATCCGAAAAAAAAATTGACTTAGAAGATCCGAATAGTGAAACGGATCTTGTCTCCTTCACCCAAAGCAATTGACTAAAATTTCGCCAAAAAAAACTGGAATTTAAGCATACGAAGACATAAAAAAAACACCGAATCACGCAATTCTCACAACAAAACGTAGAGATTAAGGAAGAAGCATGAATTTCAATCGACCAAGCCACTTCGAATTTCCGGCGAATGAATCCCTATGCGAGCTTGTTGTAGCGTGGTGAACCCGACGCTGTCGCCACACAATTGCAGGCATGAGGGCGTGACCTTGATCCGTGCGGTGGCGGCGGAAGTGGATTGACGATGGTGATGGACAGAGGAAGAGAAAAAATCCGTAATCTTAAATATCCCCTTTTTCTTGATTTTTAAATTATTCTTTATCTTGATTCAACTAATTAATTATCTTAAGCATTATAACTTATTTAAAAGAAAATAAATTATACCTGAATTTCTCAATCTATAACGATAAATCTAAACTGAAGTTTGATAATCCTAGTCAAGAAATCATATTTCTACTAGTTCTAACTTAAGGGATCATGTGAAAGATCAATAACTTTAATTGCATAAATATAAGACATGAACCATAATCTTTAATTCAAGATCAAGAAAACAATAAACCCTAATTTGCATAATCAAGATCTAAAAAAACATGAAATTCTAATTTTTTATAAACAAGATCCAGATAGCCAAAAAACCAAACATGCATAATCAAGATCTGTTAAACTAAATCAAGAAAACTTAATACCAAATTCAGATTTTCTTACAGATCATAAACATGCGTTTAGAAAATCTCAAGTAATCGAACATGGGTGGCTCTGATACCACTTGTTGGATTTAAATCGAATACATAAACATAATGATCAAAAGATCTAATTCGATTTAATACCGAAAACCTTAATTGCCTAACCATGTCGATTATCAAGAGATTAAAAGTAAATCTGAGACTTTAATGCAGCGGAAACTTACCTTGATTCATGCCAGCAATCTTGATGTTATTGATGATTTAGTGATGATGGGTTTTATGATCTTCCACTTGATACACGCCTTAGAACCTTATTACTCTTGCAGAAAGGGATTGCAGAGAATATGAGTTATGTAACTCGTGTTGTTGTGTTGTGTACAAGTGGGGATCATAACCCCTTATATATAATAACCTACTAGGGTTAGTATATCTTCCATTATTTCCAATTCGGCCCTTCATCAAATTGGAAATAGCAAACTGGTATCTACACTTTTATTCCATGACAAATTTAATACCCATAGTCCAAAAGTTTACATAATTAGACCACTATAATTATGGACTTACTTTATAATAGCAATACACACTAAGTTAACATATTAGGCCCACATAAATATTGGAATTTTCCAACAATGTTCTTGTCAATTTTTCGTTGGGGTAATTCTCCTAATAAATCTCAGCTTTCTCTAAAACAATTCACCTCAAATATTTGAGAGGCTTAATTAATGTGCCTGCTTTTAAACAATTTAACATTTTAGTTTCATATGCTGGCGGTATTATTTCCTCTGTTAATTCAACACCTTTCCACTCAAATCCCAACACTACTCATATCAATTTAAAATGTTAAACAATGTTCGAATCTGATACAGCACAAGACAACTTCTAATCATAACCTTTGTCCGCAACTTCTTATTCTTGAACCAAGAAAAAATGATCTCTTTGGATCCCAAGCATAATAAAACAATTACACCGAAATTTGACTTTTTAATATCAACTAATTAATGATCACAAGGAAAAGTGAAATATCTTGAAATGAATAAAAACAAAGTTACTTCACACCTACTTTTGCTTGTCATTCTTAAAAAATATACCTGAATGTGTAGATGCAATTATAAGAAACCATTTTTTCACTTCCATATAAAAAATAAATTATTAGATCACAGAAATCAAAGTACTTCATAAGATTATGCCACATACCTAGTAAAAGTTCAACCCTCTGGCTTCGAAAAGCTTGTAGTATCAATTATCGGTGCGATAGGGGCGACGGAGCTTGGCGTTCGGATAGGGGCAAGAGGCCTACGTCTGAAAATGGTGGAGAGGGCTCGAAAGTGGGCTGTGTAGATGTCCCGGTGGAGCGATGGGGAAGTTGGGAGGGGAAGGCGGCACGGTAGGGCAATGGGGGCTAGGGTTTTTCAGGTGAGAGAGGGCTCAGAAGCTGGCCGTGTAGACGTCGTGGTGGGGCAATGGAGAAGTTGGGAGTGGAAGACGGCGCGGTAGGGCAATGCGGGCTAGGGTATTTCAGGTGAGAGAGGGCTCGAAAGCGGGCCATGTGGACGTCGCGATGGGGCGATGGGGAAGTTGGGAGGGGAAGGCGGCGCGGTAGGCAAATGGGGGCTAGGGTTTTTCTGGTGAGAGAGGGCTCGGAAGCGGGCCGTGTAGACGTCGCGGTGGGGCGATGGGGAAGTTGGGAGTGGAAGGCGGCGCGGTAGGGCAATGTGGGCTAGGCATTTCAGGTGAGAGAGGGCTCGGAAGCGGGCCGTGTGGACGTCGCAGTGGGCCGATGGGAAAGTTGGGAGGGGAAGGCGGCGCGGTAGGGCAATGGGGGCTAGGGTTTTTCAGGTGAGAGAGGGCTCGGAAGCGGGCCGTGTAGACGTCGCGGTGGGGCGATGGGGAAGTTGGGAGTGGAATGCGGCGCGGTAGGGCAATGCGGGCTAGGGTATTTCAGGTGAGAGAGGGCTCGGAAGCGGGCAATGTGGACGTCGCGGTGGGGGGATGGGGAAGTTGGGAGGGGAAGGCGGCGCGGTAGGGCAATGGGGGCTAGGGTTTTTCAGGTGAGAGAAGGCTCGGAAGCGAGCCGTGTAGACGTCGCGGTGGGGGCGATGGGGAAGTTGGGAGTGGAAGGTGGCGCGGTAGGGCAATGCGGGCTAGGGTATTTCAGGTGAGACAGGGCTCGAAAGCGGGCCGTGTGGACATCTCGATGGGGAAGCTGGGAGGGGAAGGCGGCGCGGTAGGGCAATGGGGGCTAGGGTTTTTCAGGTGAGAAGATAAAATTGAATTCTGATTATTTATTAGGTCTATTTATTAGGTCGGGTGCAATCTCACCCGGTCACCCCTAATTATTTGCACTCTTTTAATAATTGGAAGGAAAGTTTAAAAAGTTTATTGCAGGATACTGAAGTTTATGCTAACCAAATATTTCAAGTTTGAATAATTTGCTAGTTTTAATTAATCAATACTTAATTATACTTATAAAAACAAATGATAGAAAAACCCAATTTATCCCACTAATAAAGTCCGTCGGAAATTATGTAAACATTTAGAAAAAAAAATAGGTGATATCGATGGCTGAAATTAGTGATAAAGTGGTTAAATCGATCAATAATGGATTACATCGATAAAATTAATGAAAAACATACATTGAAATCAGTAAAAAAATCCGGTGTAAATTAATGAAAATAATTTATAAGTTAAATCGTTCAAAAACGGGTTTAGCTTGTCTAATGATATATATAAATTGATCAATTTAGTGAAAAAAGGGTTAATCGGTAAACAAATAGTTTAAATTGATCAAAAATTGTTTAAATCAATGAAATTCAAGGGAAAAAAGGGTTAATAGGTAAACAAATAGGTTAAATCAATCAAGAACAATTAATTTAAATAGAAGAAAGTTGGTTAATAACGATTTAATCAGTAAAAGAAACTATTTAAATCGATCAATAACGGTTTAAAAATACATGAATCAACGGACACAAGAGGGACATCACGGACGGCCAATACACCAACAAATGATCCTTCGACAACCTTTTCAACGTTTACAACAAGATCAACCACTGATACGTAAGGCGTTGACATGCGAGCAATGCCATTGAGCTTGCCCTCGAGCTGAGGTTGGCACAAGTGATAAGGCCTTGGCTGCATCGGTGCTTGTTGGCACTATATATGTTCAATGTTGCATCTCTAGCCCTCCTCAAGTCACGGTGTGAAGCATCCAATAGTCTCTGCATACGATAGAATTAACGTCTCTTAAATGAAAGTGTGAAATTACCCATATGTTTTACCTAATTAGCAAAAACATTCATATGTTATTTTTATAACCAAAACTCTCCATTGTGCTATTCTTATTAACAACAAAAACTGCCCAAGCATGAGTACATATTTTTCAAGGAAAATGACAATTCTATCCCCACCAAAAAAAGCAAGAAGACACATTTTTCACCTAAAATATTGACAATAATCATCTTGCTAACTTTGAAAATTGACAACAACCCTCATATTAACTTAAAAAATTGACAATAGCCTCTCTATTGATTTATGAATAAATTTCAAATGGAGATTTTTGTTATTTAAAATATACTGCGGGGAAATTTTTAGTAATAAAAAAATAACAAATGGAGGTTTGGATATTTTTACATTTAGCTCTTTAAACTAAGCAAAGAAAACTATTGAATTTGTTATTTTTACATCCACAAGACCTAAGTCCTGAAAATTCAGCTACATCTAGCTTCTAAACATTCAAAGACGAAAACAATTAATCAAAGTTACACATTTTATGAAATGAAAATTATTGAATCGTATACGATAAATTAGCCAAACAACAACTTCTAAGGCTTGTTCATGACACCAAATCGAGGTTCAAACTTCAAATATGAGGATTCCTACTATAATCCAATAAAAAATTATAGCATATTTCAGGTTTCCTCGATCCTGGGGTGCAGACCACTGGTCTGCACCCCTCTTTACTCGACACGTGTATTGTTTATTATTCTGATAGCTATTCTATTTTTCTTCTCTGACTGCAGCAGAAACAGACACGTGTCCAAGCCTTTATATACAAATTTTACCCTAATCCGACCATGGTTCATTTAAACAGAGAAAATTATCTTGTTCAGTGGGATGATTTGGAAATTTGAATTTTCAAACTTTTCAAACTTAAATTGGTTATTTGTTTTACTTTCATTTTCTCTCTCCTCTGTAGACGATTTCTGAACCAAAATAAAATTGAGGTCTTCAGAATTTTATCCAGCGAAAAACAAATTCGTCGCCGCTGAAAAAATTCTTGTTACAGTAAGCGATGCTTTCTCTTGGCCCATTATAATCATAGCCCTTTTAGTTATGATACTCTCTTTGGCAGCAATTCATATTCCCTCTACGTACCACTCCAACAGCAGGAGGTACAACACAAACAAACCCCATATGCCAATGATTCAGCAGCATCCACTGGTTAGTGTATAATTTCCACTTTTATTTTATTATTAATAAATGATATTATTAACGCTGCTTTACTTTATCACTATGTATATAATAAGATGCAGTAAAGTGTGGGAAAAGTTTGAATTTTGTTAATTTGGGTTTGTGTGTTCGAATTGAAAATGTGAAATTTTTTATTTGGTATAAGCAATTGATTTCCAAAGTTTGAATCTTTTGCTAATATTAGTACACTGACGGATTTCTAGGGAATTTCTTATATAAGTTCAATATCAAAAATATTGAACAATTTTGTTTGTAATTTAAAAATTAGACTATTTTGCTATGAGATCTTCATAAGAAAATGGATTGTTGAGACGCTAGCGAGTTAAGACTATAATTTCTTATATAAGTTAAAGCTTAAAAATTGGGTGTTAATGTTGTTCTCTACGTTGCAGCCATTTTTAGAGTATCAAATTGCTGAAGTTTTGGAGTTTGTTGGAACCGTAAGTAAGGATTTGAAGATTACGCTTATCATCCCTCGTGATCATCATCTAGTTATACCCCAAGTGAACAAGTCATCCAAAGCCTAAATTTCAATCTATACTCTACTGTGGAGTTAACGTTTTAGGTTTATCTTGTCTAAATTTTGTGATGTTCTATTTGTCATACATTGTGATGATAAATATTGTTGGTTTATATGTTTTTACATATTAAGATATTTTTGTGCATAGGTTTTTATTTGATTCATTATGTATCTTACTTATGGAACATGAACAAAGTAGCAACTATATTGTATTATGAGAACAGTAACTTAATAGAAATTCTTAAGACTTGGTTGGAAAAGGATTTAGTATTTTGAGATTAAAAGTGGGAACAATAAATCATCGGACTTAAGCGCAAGGTTATTTCTTAATCAAAATGAAACACTTCCATTTATGAATAAAAGGTCACAGTTGTAAGATTTTCACTTATGCTATGATTTTCATTAATTCCCGAAAATTGAATATGAATCAGGGTTCAAATGTTGTCCATGGGCATGTACAAGGCAACCAAAAGTGTTTGCTACGTAGCAGTGAGCTACAAGCAATCAAGAAATTTGTTTTTATATATATAAGAAAAATCAGCAGTGTACATTTAGAAGGCCATACAAATGCAAACTAGTAAGCAAAAAAGAACAGTACAACATTTGCATACAATAAAAGTAGGCCAATACTTAATAGAAAGCCAAAAGTCATCTCAAGTACTACAATTGCATACAAAAGCAAGTCAATACTTAATAGAGAGCAAAAAATCATATCTCAAGTACTGATATTGACAAAATATGAGATGCAAGAACTCCCAAATCCTAGTCTTAGACTTCTTCATCTCTCTCCACGATTAAATTTTTAATCAAAAAAAATAACATGTTAGTAAATTCCAATAGAAGCAAATTCTATGAATTAGGCTGCCTCCAAGTCATGTTACCTTGTCCACAAAATAAAACAAAAATTGTTGAATAAGTGTTAATATAATTTGAGCTAAAAAATGATAACAAGATGAATTAACTTTTGAAATCAGGAATCCCCACATGGGATAAACTTATTTACTAAACAAATGCTTAAATTGAATTAAACAGTATACATACTAAGTTTTCTCAAAAAAGATATATCTATCCACATGCATGTCACTAGCCAAGCTCATAGTTGTGAATGCCATTGAATTTGACCATGAAGATCCGCACCAAGTTGATTGGGTGGTTGAGTATTCGCTACTTCATGTATACTTTTCTCTTGGGAGGGAAACTCAGTTTCAATTGTTTGTGAACTTTGCCATTTGCGTTTTATGCCTTTCGCGGTCCTCTCTAGATTTTATTTATAAGCATAAAAATCAATATTAGTTACTTTCACACAGAAAAAAATACTAGTAAATGTACAGTAGCTACATTAAAAATTTGCTAAAACACTTACGTGAACTTTCACCCTTTTCCATTCCTTTTTTGCTCTTAACATCCCAATGTCGTATGTAAGTAGTTGTTGCTCCCACGGTCTTAGCAATACGAGGATTCCGAGCGAAAAATGGATTTGATTGATCATTATCTTTAGTTGCCTTTAATTCAACACATGTAGACACATCATTTAAACTTAATTTTTCAAAACCAAGCATCCATTTTTTCTTTGCCACTATGAATGCATTCTGTCACGATTTGTCTTGTATCCACATAGGCTTTTCCTCATTCTGCAAGACTGTGAAATTCTCTCATTATATAATTTACAAATGCTAGGTCCGATACAAAACTATTTCCACTTCCACTTTCACTTGGAACTCCATTCCGTTCACCACATACTCTATTTTTAATAAATTTAGTCCATCTTCTCTTTATGTACATATCGGGTATAGAATGTATCTTTAATACATCAAAAACCTTTAACACATGACTACATAGTATACCAAAGTTCTCAAACTTGTGACAACTACACTTGATTTCCAATTTTTCAGTATCAAACTCAACAGTTCTTATCCTTGAGGAATCACCATGGGATTTAACTTTGAACAATCTTAGGGAAGGACCAGCATATAGAAACTGATCTTCCAACTCACAACCCATGGTGTAAACCTGTTCTTTTTGAAATAAATTGAAGATCTTGATGGTATATACACTAGCAGCATGCTTCAACAATGGGTTACGTGGTACAAGAGATGCAGGCGTGTTCTGACTAGAGTGGGTGTCTTTTCTTTTTTCTTTTTCACGCCAATTATTTTGAACTTCTTCATATCCAATTACACAATCATGCAATGAAGATGTTATATTTCCAATTTGTTTTTTCAGTGTAGAGTTTGTACCCTCACTTCTAGATGTCGCTGAAAGACCAGCAGTAAATGTGTCTTTACTAAAAGCAAAAGCCCATTTATGTCGCAGTTTATATATCTTTTGGAACCACTTTTGGTTCCCAATATTGTAAGTATCCATCATGTGTTTCCATGTTGCTTCAAACTCTTCCTCAGTCTCACAAAACTTCATGCATTTCTTCCACAAATATTTGAATGTTTTATCACTCTTCAAACTACCGAAATGTTTCGAACTATTTGCATCTATATGCCATTGACACAAGCGATGGTGAGTTTTGGAAATACCATTGCCATTGTGTTCATCATCGCTTTGCATTGGTCTGTGATAATGGATTCAGGTTGTTTTCCATTCATTGACTCAAGAAATGTCCTAAATAACCACTCAAAAGAACTCTCAGTTTCATTAGACACAAAAGCCAAACCAAACATGACATTTTGGTTATGATTATTTATCCCAATGAAAGGAGCACATATTAGTTCATATTTATTTGTCTTGTAAGTGGTATCAAATGTAAGCACATCACCAAAACACTCGTAATCAACCAGACATCGATAATCCCTAAAGAAAAAATTCATCAAACTGTTATCTTCATCCACTTCAACATTCCAATAAAAATAAGGTTCACTATTTGACTTGTTTATCAAATGTTGAATTAATTCATGAGTATCTTCATTTTCAATTTTTGTTTTTCTTCGTGCACGATCTATGCATCACTTGGAATAAAACCCACATGTTCTTTTCCTTGTGCTACAGTCTCCAAGACTTTAATAGCTTTAGCGAGAGGTATTTTACAATTGACCACTGTACCTAACAAATATTCTTGATTTTCTGTCAATTTACGAGCTGATCTTAACAAATGTGTTTGATCAGGGGCAACCATTTCATGATTGTGTGTTTTATGAAACGTAGTCACCTTCCACACATCATCCTTTCTTTTTGCTATTCTAATTTTTGCATCACAATTGCACCTAGAGGTTGGTTTTTGGTAGTCGGGGATCTTATTGGTAGAACGTTTTTCATCTTTGGTACCTTGACGAGAACATAAAAAGGTTTTGGCCTTTATTCCTGATCCATCACCAATCTTCTCATTTTTCCCTTTTCTCACACCAAATCCCTTAGCTCGTGCATATTGACAATATAATGCATATGCAATGTGTTCATTTGTCACAGTTTTACCAATTTCTAACCTCTTTTCCATTTCTTCTACAGTTAAGTTTGAAGATTCTACCTCAGTGGCAGCCAAAATTTGCTACTTCATTTGCATTATCTATGTCATCATCATTGGGCACAAACTCCTCTACAAACATTGTTTGTTCCCTTCCTGCTCCATTTGAAGTCACTACGTTATTATCATTAGGCACAACAAGTTCATCTTCAAACATTGCTTGATCCCAGAACCAGTTTGTTTCATCGACTTCATAACCAACGTTCAAATCTGGAACAAAAAGTACAAATATATAACATTATATGAACAAAGTAGTAAATTAGTTACCATAATGATTATGCTATTACATAATGTGTAGAACACTAAATGATACATAATAAATTAACAGAATACCATTAATTGAAATAATAAAAAGATTTGAACACAAAATGCTAACATAGCTACCAAATGTACTCATATTCGACCCCTTCCTAATACACTGAACTATCTACAATACTAATTTAAAGTCACGCTCCTTCCGTAAATCTTTTGGAAATCATAAGTATGACATGAAGAACAAGCTACAACAATTACACACCTGGAAAATCATGTAAATGATCAGTTTCAAGAGGTATTAATGGGTTTTCTTCCATTCCGTGAAATAGTGAAAATACCTGCATATAAGAAAAAAAATATGATTTGGTGTTACACAATATATCAACATTTAATGATTCTATAGTGTATTTTAAAGAAATAAGACTTCACTACCAGATCTAAAACTTCAAGATGAGAATGAAATGGGGCAAATGGTGGTTTTCTTCTAGATAAGGGCAACGACGGGGAAGAACTGGGACTGGAAAAATTATTGCAGAGATGGATGAATGGTTGGGACTAAAATGGAAGAACTATCTCTACTTTTTCATCTTGAAACTTTTTACAGCTGAAAAGGGCTTAGAATTAAACCATGGTACACTTTTACTTTTGTTAACCAAGGTTAGTAAGGAATATGAAAAAATAAAATCTGAAAAGTTAAATGGACACGTGTCAAGATCTTATGGAATGAGAGCAAAACAAAAACAAAAAATTACATAAATGACATTATAGAGTAAAAGTGGAGTGCTGACTAGGTGCAGACCAGTGGTCTGCACCCCAGCATCGAAGAAACCCATATTTCATTTGTATTTAGAACTTGGATTTTAGCATAATGAAAATGTACAAAAAAAAATGTGCTACAATGAAAATATTTTCTTAAGTATGTTACTCACTAAAACCCAGCAACCAAAAATAGCCTAAATAATCAGACACATTGGAGAAATGGCAAGGTAACTAACCTTAGAAAAACACTGAGCAGAGAAAGAATGAGACGTCATGGAAAGAAGCTTTGTGTATGTTGGGATTCTTGAAGAAGCGAAAGCTGTATGTGATGCCATGGCTCAAGTAGAAAAATATATTCAGAATTAGTTATTGAGTGGGTAATAATAACTGGGGGCCCCCCCCCCCCCCCCCCCTGATAATGCGTGAAAACGTCATTATCACATGCATTCTTAAGCCCAAAACGTCTTGTTTTAATCCGAGTTTTGCTTTCTTTTGCGTGTTTGCGTGGCTTTTCCTTCTTTGGCCCCTTCGTTTGGCCTTTGTTCGGTTTTTTGTGTTTTTGTTCGTGTTTTGATCGTTTTCTCCGTGATTTGTAGGTATTGACATCTTAGAGTGATTCGGAGTTGCGTATCAATGATGCGAGTCATTCTACCCACCCCTCGAGTCAAGCTTGAGCTTCAAAGGAAATAGAACCCGAAGCAAATTTTACAAGAATGAAGATAGCTACTCACTCAAGCATGCACAAATTTATCATGGCTGATCCAAATAAGCTGAATTTTGGATATGTCATAGATGAGTGAGTTAGCTACACTACGGACTTTACGGATCCACATTCGGAGTTCGGAGTCAAAAGATATGCTGCTCGGAAGGAAGTGCGGCAGAGCAGGAAACTTACGGCCTGTTCCTCGCGGCCGCGAGGTTCAGTCTCGTTGCCGCGAGACCCCTGCTACCAGCAGATATTTTATGCGGGAAAGGCAGGGGGTTTTTTGTACATTCCCCCTTTGATCCCACTTGTATTTTTAGACATCTTGGGGGACTTTTTGGCCTTAGTTGCCATTGTTTTGAGGGTAACTTAGGCATTAGGGCTTGTAGTTTTTGCTAGGTTAGAAGGTTAGGAGGGAAATCATAGACAACTTCTTCACTTCACTTCACTTTTAGCCTCCACTCTCACTTTCACTTGACTACTCTCCAATGAAGATAAAAAGGCTTGAGGGAGAAGTTGTTGAAGATTTCAACCACTAAGCTATCTCTAACTCTTAATACTTTGTTGTTTACATTTATAACTTTGATTAATGTATTGGATGATTTATTTAATGCTATGAGTAGCTAATCCTTCTTTTCTTGGGTTTTATTGATCTTATGTTTGATTCTTGATTAGAGGATGAATTAATAGTTGATGTTATGCTTGGATGTGTTTGTTAATCTAGTTTGAGCTTTTTCCATCTTGTTGTTAGGCCAACCATAAGATGAAATGGATTGATCTTTAATTGCTAGACATAGTGGATTAAAGATTAGATTATAAAACTAGATTGTGATTTGATTTTAGGATAGGAATATACCTAGGTCATTTCATGTTCTAACAAGGTTTGTGATTAATGCATCATTTAGGTTTAATCCTTTTAGACATAAATTGGATTAGTCTACTTTGATAGGTTGGTATGCAACTCGGAAGATACATACGAACGTCATTGAATCCTTGAACAACAAACATAAGTGTAATTATCAATTGTGTTAGTTTCATAATCACCTTTATCACAGTTTTAATATCAAAACCACCATCACTTCACCAAACTCAACTTACAAATCTAAGTAGAAGTAACAAGACATTAGTTGGTAATTAATCGTACAAGTCCTCGTGGGTTCGACACTCTCTTATCACTTTATTACTTGTAAAGGACCGTATACTTGCGCGATTTACGTACTCGTATTTGGAACGTAACAAGTTTTTGGCGCCGTTGCCAGGGATTTGTAACGATTATTTGCCAATTTATATTCTTGTATATCTTAGCTTGGATTTGTTATTTACTTTTTGATCTTTGTCTTCCTAGGTACGATGGCTTACAATGATTGCTATCCAAGGTCAACCAAGGGAACATCTCTTTGTTATTGTATGCATTGCATGGGGGAGAGCACAATCGCCGGTTGCCCAATGAGTCCAAATTATTTGCAATATGAGAATTCATACATGGGTAATCATTATGAGCAGAGTCCCACTTACAATAGCTACAATACCGGATGGGGAAATGACCCGTATTATCCAAGGAACAATGAGTGGAGAGGTGGACCACACCCGGATATGATGATGACTACCCCATTCATCCAACCGAACTATCACGAATATTCTCAACCTTCGGTAGAGGCACAACCATCTTTGGAAGAAGCATTCACTAAGTTCATGGAGCACACCACCAAATACATGGTTAACAGTGACTCTGAATTGGAAGAGGTTTCCAAACAGTTGCAAGAGCATTCGGTTGTATTGAGAAATCTTCAAACACAAATGGAGCAAATCTCACAAGCTTTAAGCATAAGACCCCCGGGAACTTTGCCGAGTACAACCGAATCACCACGGTATAAATGAGCATTGCAAAGGCTTCACATTGATGAATGAAAAAGCCTATGATGGGTCAGTTGCTCCTAATGAAAGTTCTAATGAACCGAGTGAAATGTTAGAAACAAATGGGCTTCCTACTAGAGATGAAGAGCAAGGTGGATCGAAAGAGCTTGCAAAGGAAAATAAATTCATCATGCATGAGGGGTTTGACCAAAAGGTCATGAAATATTCTTATGTGGACTTGGTTATTCCCGAAGAAGACAAGTGGATCCACCCGAGCAAAGCAACATGGATAATTATGGGGAAAGATTACAAAAGATTTGAACCGGGAGATAAAAGTTTTCGATTTGATATGTGGTTCAAATCCGTCCCAAAAGACCGTACAATGGAAAAATTAAAGCGTGGGATGAATTTAAAAGCAAAGAGGCCGGGGCTTATACTTGATCCCGATGGGATCCTATTTGATTATTGGCCACCCTAAAAGAAAAGAGAAGTTTCAAGTCGAGCTACCGACTATAAACAAGCGCTTCTTGGGAGGCAACCCAAGCCTTTTGTTTTTCCTTTTTCGTTGTTTTGTGTTGTCCTTGTTGTTGTCGTGTCGCGTCTTTTGATTCTCTTTTGTGTGTGTTTTGTTGTAGGTAATGATTGTGCACGACAATGTAGCGAAGTTGAGCATGGAAATACAAGTCGGGAATTGTGAAAGTGAGCCAATCGAAATGAAGACGAATGTTAACCACGGGATGCACAGACTCCATGATCGACAAAGGGGCGTAACCTTTACATTTTTGCATTCCGTTTGGTTTATTTTGCGCTTACAATGCTATATCTATATGTCCGTACTTGATTGGTTTTGATTAGCCATGCTTGCTTGGATTAGATAGAACCGTGCTCTCTCAGTTACCGTTTTGTTTTGTTGTTGTTGCGTTTTTGTGGTTGTTTTTCTTTTGTGCGTTGTTTTGTCGTGTCAACCTCACTCCGTTGGTCTAAATTCACACAATGGGGACATTGTGCGTTTTAAGTTTGGGGGAGAGAGGTCGCAAGTACTTGCATACATGCTAGGTCGACCCGCCAAATTTTTTCAAATTCTTATTATTATTTGAGCATGTTCTACAAAATTTGAGCACATTGGCTAAGGCTAAGTTGTATTTGAGGTGGATAAAGAACTTTAGTGATAATAGATTCTAGGACTCCTCTTGCGTAACTTAGTTTCTCTCCAAACTTTAGTTTGAAAACAAAGTGTAAAAGGAACAAAATGACTTAAGTTTGGGGGAGTGAACCCTTTCCAAGAATGAAAAACCTTTGAACACCTAGCTCTTAAAAGAAATGAGTAGAGAAGTTGCTAAAATGTATGCACTTCTATGAGAGAAAAGAAAGGCTAAGCCTTCAAATGATGAAATTATTGGATTATTTTTGTAATTACTCTATTTCGTTGTAATGGTACAAGTTTTGTAATGAAAAGTTCAAATGAAATGCACAAAGGAAAGGAATGGTGCTAGTAGCCCAAAAAGTTAAATGTCTAGAAGCACAAGCAATCTTCATCATTAGTGCTAGTTTGTTATTGTAAAATCATTGTAAAGCACAAGTGCTATGTTATCTTTGTAAATCAAAAGAAAAAGCAAAGTATGGTGAGAAAGAGCTAGGGACTAAAATTGTTAACTAGTTCAAGAATAGGGACAACACTCTTAAAATGCCTACAACTTAGCTTCGTAATGTGATTTGAACATTAAGTTGGAAATCTACGGCTAGGAGAGACTCTTTGTCAAAATTTTGATCTATTGGGACGTATTCACCTAAGATAGAATCCAGCCAAAGCCATCACACACACACGCAGAACTTGTTTGAAGAATAATTTGAAATTGTTAAGTTTTGGTGTTTTGATCATAAGTATGCATGTTTGATACTTGTCTTTTGTTTTCATTGCTCGGGGACGAGCAAGCATTTAAGTTTGGGGGTGTTGATAATGCCGTGAAAACGTCATTATCACATGCATTCTTAAGCCCAAAACGTCTTGTTTTAATCCGAGTTTTGCTTGCTTTTGCGTGTTTGCGTGGCTTTTCCTTCAAGATATCCGGACAATGCTTGATTTAAATCCTTTTAAAATGTTATTGAATATATATAATTGAGAATTTTTATTCTATTTATTTAATTTCATTACTAAATCTTTATTGATTTTGTTTGTGAGTAAAATGTTATGTCAATCCCATTCCCAATAATTTTTTGCGTTTTCTCGAAGACTGTTATTAAGCTCTACCTCTACGTAAGCTAAGACTTTTATATATATATATTTATATTTATATTTATGAGAGCTAACTAAGAAAGAGAGAGAAATTAAGACCATATTCCTTTTATGATCATTAAAAAATGGGAAATGCACGATACTCTACCTTATGCAATTTTTATTTCACCAAATTCTTTTGTACATGCATATAATTCCCCTTCCGTCAACTTTCGATAGATTTTTTTTTTATAGGGGTGCACATAAAATCCCTTTGTACTTTTTAAGTTCCTCACATAACTCCCCCTTTTTGGTTTTAGCACAGATCCCCTTATAACATATAGGATTTTTTTTTTTTAAATCTAGGGGTAATTTTAACATATCAACTAAAATTTAATGGCATAAGGCAACTAACGGAGTAAGGGGAGAGTGTGCAGAGTTTCTGAAAGTACAATGGAGTTTGACGCTATAAAAATTTACCGTGGAATTTTATGCAGGTTTTTCTTAACATAGGAGAGAATCCTGCATTTTCCCCTCAAGAAAGAGAGAAAAATACGATATTCCTTTTATGATCATTAAGAAAGAAGTTTGATGGTTTGAGAAGGAATTTTGGTTGATCTAAAGGAGGAAGCACCACCGGTTTGATGTCGTGGTCTTTCCACTTCAGCCAACTAATTTAACCTTTCAAATATATATGAAGGGAGACGAGAAGATCTTGATAGAACGCTCCACTGTTCGGAATAGTGAGAAATACTTTACTCTTCAGTTTTCAATTGAGGTTTATCCAGTTTTTCTCAAATTAGCTTTTGGTAATTCAAAATAGAGAGTTGTTTGGGAAGGATCAATAGCTCACGAAAAGGAATCTATTTTTCTCTATCAATTGGTTGGATAGTAGGTGTGATGATTTACTTCACGAACGAGGTTTTTGTTTCAAGGATCCGCCCTTTATTCCCCAAAAAAAAGAAATAGAAGGATTGCAACTCCGGACTGAAAACAAAATACGAATGGAGCTTTGCCGATCACGAATAAATGAAATTTAATAGATAACACACCTACCAACTACTATGTCATAAATCATTCCCGTATTTTGCCACATATGTGGGTCCAATACTAGAAGCACAAGAAAGAGGAGAATAGCTGAGTTAAACGACTATAAAGGGCGCATAGTTGAGGCACTAGGTTCACGGGCGGGAGGTTGCTACTTGTCAGTAATATGATCAAAATCGTCGCTAGGTATTTGACCAAATAGAAGCGTCAAGTTCCTATAGAACCCATTCCAATTGCAAGAGCAGAGCTCTACCAACTGCTGAACCCACTTTGGCTCAGCCGCACCACCTAGGGTGCGAGCCACCGGGGTGAAATGCCACATAAATTCAGAGCTAGTTGGTTCCGCATGAACATAGACTACATAGTGGGGTATTAATATATATCTATTTGACGAGAAGTAAATATGAATATTGAAAATTCGACTGAAGCTAAAGCAGGGTCAAGGGCTCATCATAAATTACAAGACCATTTTTATAGTTTTTCCATTCTTTTATAATCTCATTTTACGATATTAATTGGTTAGTTGTGAAAAATTGATAAAGCCCATCACCGGTACTGAATTTTATTCTGGGGGAACATTAACTTTAACCACAAATCGGTTATTAATTTGGGGACTAAACATAAAAGAAGACCATTTTGTGAGATGTTATAAGGCCCAATGAAATTCAAACACCTTACCCATTTCTTAGTCCAATTATACTATGACAAATAGTTAATCTGGGCATATTTCACCTTTGATTTTCTAAATAAGTTAAAATATGTATATTTCTAATAAGTAATCATATCATGTTTGATGTGTATGATCATATTTGAGATTAAATTTTCCCCAAGTTCTATAATTTCTTGCCTTGAATCATTCAAATAGGGATCTTGTTTAATTTGAACGTGTATTCTAAAATATGACAAGTTATGTAATTGTGTTTGATACTTGATAGTCAATGCACATGTATAATTGTGTTTTTTCCATCTAATATAATTTAACAAAAAAAAAAGGATAACAATATAAACACATAAGGCCTCGATAATTCAACTTATGTATTAATAATTATGTGACAACAAAAACTCTAAAACGAAAACACGATTTCAAGTCTTCAAATCAAAACAAATAAAAATAAATTAATTTTACACCCACACGGGAAAATACTTGGTGTCATCTTCTTGTGATGCTTTTGTGATCAAATGTGATTCGGCACAAGTCAATACACATTCTCTTTTACAATCTCTCTCCGTAAAGATCTTTATTTGCATGCAGTCGAAGTAGCACTCCGTCATGCAAATCACGTTCCGATTTCTCTCCACCGTTGTCGTTGCCGTTGCTGTTGATGTCACGAGCGCAAAAAACGCGATCACGATCATCCAACTTCTTCCCATTTTGTGTTGACTTGTTTGAATAATCAATTAACAAAAAAAAAAGAAATTTGTGTAGGATGAAGAAAAAAATGATAATGACTATATATAGTTTATCCGTGATGTCTTAATATTTGAGCGGTCACGTCTTTTAGACAAGATTTTGAATTTGACGACTTTTGACGTCAATGGTTATAATATAGTCGCGCCTTTTTCCTCTTTTTTTTTCCCTACAAGAAAAGAGTGCGCCTTTGTACGAATGGGTGTGAACAGAAGCAATTATTGACTGATTAGTAGTACCAGATCTTTTGTTTAATTTTGTAAACATTATTAAAATTCATAACATTATATAAAATTTACATAAATAACATATACTATTCATTATATAGAGGAAAAGCGAACAATAAAACCATAAGGGTAGTTTTGAGTTAGCTCAATCTTTTCAATCTCATGATATTTCATTTTAATTTTCGAATCGCAATTCTCATAATCAGTAATCAATAGGCACGCAGCATCAGCATATTTATTAATCGGGCTATGGAATTGATAGCAAGTTTGGGCATCACAATTGGGTAAATAATTAATAAAATTTTCTCCAAAAAATAAATACTATTTGAAGCCAAAGTTTGTCCGAAGACACGTGTGTAGTCAAACTCAAGTCCACATAGGTCCAATCCTATTACAAAATATGTGTATATATGATTTTTGGGAATTTCTTATTTATATCGGGTTTAGCTGAACTCAAAATAATTAACTTCATGAAACATAATACATTCACTTTTGGGTTGGATGTAACTCACAGGAAAATTATCAGTTACAAAGCAAATGTAATACTTAATAATTGAATGAGTTTTGTCCAAACTAAATCGGGAGAAGAATTTTCCCGATTTTTCTACCTTTTCCTTTTTTTTCTTTCACAAAATGTTTCTACCTATTCCTTAAGTTTACAGATTTACTATACTATACTTGTCTCAAAAGTAAAAAGAAATAATACTACTTAATTTAACAAATAGAGACACCTAATTTACAAATAAGATTTAAATACAACAAGACATGTTAACTTCTTACGATACTTCGGAATTTGCATTATGCTCGTTTTATGTTGTAAGGATTATTCTAAGTTTTTTTTTTAAATTAATTCTCTATTGAAAGTCTATTTTAGGAAACTAAAATTGACCATTACATAGCTAGTTGAATTGTAAAGAACGCCATGTGTCTGTGAGGTGAATTTTGGAATGCCACGTAAGTCCTGCAATAGTAAAGGCATGCTTGAAATTTTGTCCCATTATTGATCAATAATTTCGGCTCCTCGTAAAAGCCAAAGTTTACGATAAATTTCTAGATATTCTAGTTATAAATACTCTACATGATTAATTTCAGTGAAGTCATATTATAATGATATAGCATGGACCAATTACTAAACCCGAATCCCATCCGGACCCAATTTTAAGGATCAAGACCCCAAAAATGATAAATCATGAGACGGTATTGGGTTGCCTCGTTACATATATAACACACGCATAATAGGGTACGGCATCGGATATGCAAGATCTGGGAGATCATCAGCGATCCCCAGCCCGCTAAAACTAGGAGCTCCCTAAACAAGCAATCTTCCGAGATCCTCTAATCCCCAGTTTTTAGGAACGTGAACTCTTACTTGTAAAGAGTTGTCATGTATGCAAAACAAATCCCTCAATCATGAACATTCCTGACAAGAAAATATCTCTTTCTACAGGCATAAATAACCCTCTAGTATGAACATTTTAGATCTAATCTCTCGAATTATGATACACTATTCGTAACCTACTTTTCTCCTCTGCAAATTCTTTGTTTAAGTTATTCTGCAACTTTGGCTGACTTAAGCATTGGAGGAGGTTTCATCGGCCACAACTCCAGTGTATAATCTTTGTTTTGCAGACTTTGAAGCACATGACCTTCGAATATCTGAGGAAGAGCACAACATCTAATGAAATTTTCACTTATGTTTCTAATTAAAATTTCTTTTAACAGTTTCAAAGTTTTTTTGTTAGCTTATGTGTACTGCTATAACGTTATCCATATGCAACAACTACATGATATTTCGAAGTATTTACATCTCATCTTAAAGATGTTGAAAATTTGAAATGCGAAAAGTAATATATAAAAGTATAAACATAAAAATATTGAGAATAAATTGTCTAACAAAAGTAAGTTGATTTTATAAGGTTTTGAACAATCCTCAACTGATCACAAGCTAGCTTTTGAGGTGAGTTAGATTCTTGCAATTTAACGTGGACTTGACTCAATCCATGTGATGAAATCTAATAAAAGAATATATTTAGAAATTAAGAACTATAAATTCGCCTATGGGTTAGATTTAAAATGAATAGTGTTAATCATGTTTATATGATAAACGAAAATAATATGTACCTTGATGTATATATTTTTTCTAATCACCTCAATTGCATGTGGGGGGTGGGGGGGGGGGGGGGTGGGGGGGGGGGGGGGTGGGGGGGGGGGGGGGTGGGGGGGGGGGGGGGTGGGGGGGGGGGGGGGTGGGGGGGGGGGGGGGTGGGGGGGGGGGGGGGTGGGGGGGGGGGGGGGTGGGGGGGGGGGGGGGTGGGGGGGGGGGGGGGTGGGGGGGGGGGGGGGTGGGGGGGGGGGGGGGTGGGGGGGGGGGGGGGTGGGGGGGGGGGGGGGTGGGGGGGGGGGGGGGTGGGGGGGGGGGGGGGTGGGGGGGGGGGGGGGTGGGGGGGGGGGGGGGTGGGGGGGGGGGGGGGTGGGGGGGGGGGGGGGTGGGGGGGGGGGGGGGTGGGGGGGGGGGGGGGTGGGGGGGGGGGGGGGTGGGGGGGGGGGGGGGTGGGGGGGGGGGGGGGTGGGGGGGGGGGGGGGGGGGGGGGGGCGGCGGGGGTGGGGGGGGTGGGGGGGGGGCGGGGTGGGGGGGGGGGGGGGTGGGGGGGGGGGGGGTTGTGGATTACTTTATGGCCATCAAATTCGTGATCCGACCCAAAACAATTGGGTTGCAGTCGGTTCGGTCACTTATCATGAATCATACTACTATTAAGTTTATGCCACGAGTCCTTGATTGCCCGATCGGCTCGTATATTTTTTGGAACCCGACCGGTTCGAGATAGTTATAGAGTAACCGATCACTTAAAAACCGAGATTTTCAGAAGCCCTTAGTACGTTTATTGATATAAAAACTAGCACTTTATTGGCCTCTTCATTCTTCAATTCCATCAAGAATACTTTTCCGTTTCTTTAGCAAATAAAGACCCTAAATTAAATTAATAAACAAATAAAGATGCGGAGCTCTGAAAATGGAATTGAATCAACTACTCAGGAGATTTCGCAGAGTGAAGAGAATGTAATAAATTTCTTAGATTCCATGGACACTTATCTAATCCTTGTGGATTCCTTATCTTCAGCTCTTCGCCAGGTAAAAAGAAAAAGACAAAATTATTTTGTTGACTTGATCCTAATTTGAATTTATGCAATCAATTAAAAAAAAATTGAATTTATGCTATGCAACACTAACTTTCAGTATCTACTTGCTAAATATTGAATTTATTTTATTGTTTGATTGCTTGGATTATGACGTGAAAACACCCTTTTCAATGGGGATGCATAAAAGATCGAATCTTGGTGGTTGTGGTTTCTAATAAGTCAAAATTATTTGGGCTTGATTGAAGGAAAAGTTAGATACATTTTCCGCCATATTTCTGGAATTGCATCTTGCTTTTAAGTTCTAATTTTGCCTAAAAGAATGGATGTTGAACTATTGTTCTTATTGCTTTTATATTTATTGTTTTATTGTTTACTTTCAGCTCATGGATTTATGCGTTATATATTTTCTATCTAGATGTTTTTTGTGTCTTGTGCTGTGTACTTGCATTCAAGTTATGGTGAAGTGGAATTTTTAATTTTACAGGGATGGTTTGAGTTGGCCAGTGCTCGGCAGTCAATGGGTGCTTCTCGTGTCAACAGCGCCTTATTTGACCTCAAATCTCACCATGCTTCAACAACATTGCAAGTAGACGAGCACGAAGGTACCTTAATTGCTTACCATTAAAAAACTTCATCTCCATGGATTAGTATTTAATCTACCCTGGTTTTGTTAGAGATTTTGAATTTATGTTTCCTGGTGGTCCAGATATAGAGTTGCCTCACTTTACGTTGTGCAAATGGGCGTCTTCCGATGACCCTGAAAAGTACTCCGTGGAAGCCAAATTTGAGGAAGACGAATTGTTTAGGAACAAGTCTGATAGTTCACGATCTCAGCAGCGTGGGGCTACATCTCATTGCTCTGGTATGCTTTTTTGTTGTCTGAATTTATATCTATTGTTGCTTATGAAGATTGAGGTTAGAAGTTAGATTCTCGAAAAGTTACTATTTGTGCCTTAGTCGGTCGACCTACTCTGCTACATATGTCCTTAAGTATGGAAAAAATAAGAAAACATGATATTTATTACTAAGATAAAAAGAACAAAAATACCCTCGCGCTACTTAACTTGCCTATACGACGTCATGTTTCCATGTAATGACTTAGAATCTGTGAACACCTTTAGATTCTACCCCATCAGATAACACTTGCTTGGCCTACAAAAAAAAGAGAAAAAATCGTTCCAAGTCAGAATTGGATGAAACCTTACTGTCAGTGTTGGCTTCCCTCCTGTGATTTTCACCATTATTAACACCTTCATTGTTGTTTATCTTTTTGTGTTTGCTTGAGAAGAATATCAGGAAAGAAGTGCAGAAATTGGTGGATCTCCAGTTAAAGTTGATAATCAGGTAAGCTAGCAACTATCTATTCTTAATAAACTAAGTACATCTTCTCATATAAAATAAAAGTCAGTAATTTTAACCTATATATAACATTACTGATTGTGCAATAACAAACACATTCTCGTAAATCTGTGCTTGTTACCTATTAGCCACTATTTGGACCAAAGATCAACTCTTGAAACAATTTTGGCATGCAGGCTGAAAAAGAAAGATTTAAATCGCTGTCTATGTTTGGAGCATTGGTCTCTCCTAAGCTTCGTGCAACCCAAACATCATTCGAGAAAGGTACTCACGAGATTCCTTCCTTTCTATCTAGTTGTTCTAAGATTAATATACTGTGTGACTATATGTACGATTACATGCAATTTGACAGCTTTGGAAATGGTGGTAGAGATATCAAATGTACGATCATCTTTGTTGCGTTCTTATGATCTAGTGCACAAGGAGCTGAAGAACACCAAATAATCGTTGTTGCCAAATGATTCGGGTCCAATAGTTTTATTGTATCCCGTAGAAAGATGTCATCTGATTGATTTGATATATAACTAACGACTTATTAATCTTGGTTGAGTAGAAACTAAAGAAACACTTTTTCTTTTTCCTTGTTTAAGAGGGCTGTGATTGGTATGTCTATACTTCACAAGTTGTGATCGTGTATGTATTAACAAAAATAAGTACTAGACATAATTCCGTAAATTGGGTTTTACCGTAATTGGGTAAAAGTTTGACCCAATGATAAATGTAAATTTAATTATAGGGTTTGTATTGCAAATATAGCTTACACATCCGTCTTCTTATTTGTCTTTCCGAAAAGAAAAAGCAAATATGTACATATGTTATTCAAAGAAACAAAAGGGTTTGAGATTACTTTGAAGTCTTCCATTTTTTCCAAGTGAGTTGCTCGAATTATAGGGTAAAAAAACAAAAAAAACATTCATGTTCCATAAAAATTCCATCAATAGAGTTACTAGTTCACTACACCAATTTGATATTAACAAAAAAAGTTAAAATCATCTCAAGTTAGTTACAATATAAACAAAATATAATAAACAACATATATCAAAAGACCCAGAAGTAACAAATTACGTATTTTGAATGATTTGACACTACGATTCTCAATTTTTCCTTTTCTTCCAGGAACTAACAACACTTTGCCTGCCACGCACTTTTCCATTGCTCTATGAGCATCCGCCGCTTCAGAGAAACTAAATGTTTTACCAATTAATGGTTTGATATGCCCATCACTGATCAGTGGCCATAACGAAATCCTAGATTTCATCAAGAGTTCCTCCAATATGTTAGAAGGTAAAGTTCTTAAATTAGCCCCTACACATTATAAATCTTTCGTCAATTTGGATATTAGGAACTAAAATAAGGAATATTGTAATAGTAACTCGTATTAAAAATTGAATTTACTATACCTAAAACATCAATATCCTTCTTGTAGAGGACTTGAAGGTCAAGATTAACTATTTCCCCACTTTTGTATCCTATTATTATAAGAGAGCCGCCAGTAGCAAGACAATCTAAATTCTTGTGGAAATAATCTCGTCCATTGACATCGATTATAATGTCCACTCCTATCAAGGGACCAATAAATTAAACTCATTATAATAGACATGTCATCATGTGAATATATCAATGTGTTTTCTGGGATCCAGGGATTTGGAATGGGCTATATATACTTGTAAATGCTTAAGAAAGACATAACATAGATCCAAATATGGTATAAGAGAAAAACATGATATCGTAATAGACTCCAAGATGTTCACAATCTCCATATGTGTGCACGTGTCTGATTTACAGCTACAACTATTTTAGTATAATAAATAAACTGTCTCTAGTAACATAGAATAAGGTATCGTAGGTCGATTAAATCTTCAAAATAATGCATAATTCATTGAAATTACAAAACTAGCCAATTATATTCTTCAGACAATCACCATTTTTTTTTCTATACCTAATAGGATTACATATAGCTTAAACATATATGGGCGGCAAACCTATAAGCAAAAACCTCACATCAAAAGAGATAAAATAGAAAACTTACCAAAAACAAGTTCTTATCCACTATAGTTATTGGGGAAGGTGTATAGATACTACTAACTCAAATGCATTTAAAAAAAATAAAAACAAAGATCTTTTGGTACATGGACCTGAAAAACAAATGCAATCTATTTTAGTATGTACCTCTCCCTCCTGTTTCAGCCTTCACACGCTCGCAAAAGTCTTCAGTTTCAGAGTTGATGCAGACCTTTGCCCCCAAACTTTTACAAGTTTGCAACTTTTCTTGAGTTCCTAGACAAACAAGACATTGAAAAACAATGTATTCTTCAAGCCACATTTTATTTGGACAGAAGGAAGGGCGGAGTAAGACGTGAGAAAGTACATTGATTAGAAAACAATTACATATATTATCTTCAATAGCAATGTATAGTATCTTCGATAGCAAGAAATGATTGTGGATTACCATCCTACTTCCATAATGTTCCTGGAATTTTTCCAATGATTCAATAAGCACAAAACTGACAGAAGACAACACCAATATGCCATATACGGTTGAATCAATGAATAAATTTCAATAGATGTCTTTGATCCCCTGCCCAACCTAATGCATTTCCACATCAACCAGTCATGTGATTCCAGATCCATTTACTACATGTTTACTACAAAAATGTAATCATACCTTAAACAAAAAGCATCATTACCACTATCTACCATATTATACATCACTAATATACAAAACTATATCAGGTTAAGAACATGGATGAAGGAACTGATCTGCAACTTTTTGAGGAAGTGTTGGAGGTCGTTAAAGATATCTTGGGTGTGAAAGAACTTGAACTAAAAGGCCAAAACATCTAACATATTATTAATGTACTTCTATAATCCAGAAAACTACATGCATTTCACATAAAGAGCAGACAAGTAAATTAGGTACTAGGTATGTATGATCACAACTTATTTGAGTATTCTGTTCAAGTCATTTGGTTGTTTTTGGATAGTTTATGTTTAAAAGTTACCATGAATAATAGTAGGTTTTAGGTCATTCTGACTCTAAGGTACAACATGAATATTTGTTTTCTTGCATTTCAGGTTTATCCTTGCGACCATCACCAAAACTAATCAATTAAGAATATTTTCATGGAGGCCTATAGCCTAGATATGTGCACATGTCAAACTTTGTTCTGTTAATTTAAGCATTTCATCACTTTAATGAATTTGTTCACCATAATAAATGTTAGCAATAGCAACCCACCTTCCTTCCACCTGAAAGTTTTTTTCATTACTTAACCATAAATTACCCCAACCATCATTACCAGTTTTAGTACATTCATTATCTTGTTTATATATCATCCTTAAAATCATAAAAGTATAGAATCAAAATTCCTTCATTGGGTTTTGTTGAAGAAAAATTACATGCACATTAATGCTAATTTAACTACAATTATCTCATGTGTACTAAAACTTGACCAAAATAAATTAATTGATAAAAGTGTTATTACCAACTACCGCAAACACATCAGAACCGGTGCATTTAGCATATTGGAGAGCAATCACACCAACTCCCCCTGCAGCACCATGTATCTGGAAATTGTTTCGAAAATTAATAATATCATTTTCTAATTATAATTTATAATAGTTTTAGGTATTCTAAGAATAAGAGCTAATGCCAATTCCCCCCCGTGAGAAAACATAATGTTCAATTTCATAACCCCTTTTTCAAATCACATGGGGTAAATTGCCATTAACTCATAATAATAATAATAATAATAATAATAATAATAATAATAATAATAATAATAATAATAAATACAATACCAAGATTTTTTTGCCAAGAGTAGCAAATCGCAAAGTAGAAAGACAATACATAGTTAAGCATGCTGCTTGAGGTAAAACAGCTGCTTCCAAGAGGGAAATTCCATGAGGAATTTTCAATACATGTATTGCAGGAACCGCCACAAATTCTGCATATCCTCCACCATTCTTCAGAATGGCACACACCTAACATGAACAAAAATATAATAACATGACTTAAGCGTGAAGAAACACAAATAGGATTCCATAAACATTAACGAGATCATTAAACTTTTACCTGATTGCCTTTGGTGAAATCAACAACATTTTTTCCTTTGGAATAAATCACACCTGAGCACTCATATCCAAGGTATATTCCCTTACATAAGTCGCCAAGTCGGCGATCGATATCCATTATATTGACTCCCGTAGCTGTTACTTTGATCAACACCTCATCATCTTTGATTGTTGGAACTGGAATTTCATGTACCTGCAGAACTTCTGGACCACCGAGATCTTCATAATTAACAATCCTCATTGATCTCTGGAAAAAAGGATCAACATTAACTTTCATCAATATTAAGAAAGAATGGATAACAAGTAAGCAATGAAAATTTATTTTCAGAAGAATTTTTGAGATTTGAACTTTAGTGTTATGAATGTGAATAAATATATCATCTATAGATCTTGTGATCCGAAAAGCATGAACTATCACTTTGAAGGTGAACTGGGGCCTCACATGGGCCAAAACCAAAAGATGAAATCAAGAACAATGAAAAAACAAATAATCAAAGTAAAAGAAGCATGAACTTCATTCTTTCAACAATAGGAAGAAAGCTTACAGAAATCCCAACACCCATGCCTCCTTGGCAGGTCTTATATGGGCCAGCATAAAATTCAGGTAATATGAACAGAATGCTTCACAAAGTGCTAGTTATGAGTTGGACGCACAAATTTATAAGCAGAGCTTAATAATCAATGTACTATAACCCTTGATCATGCTTTGCAAGCCACATAAGCTTTGATTGATATCAGCAGGCCCTAGTAGCTCCTTAGAGTAATGCAAAAATATTACTTTATAAGACATTAGGGATAAATTTTGATCCTTAAATCATGACTCTGAAATGTGTGCAGGGCTAAAGTAGTTGAGAATTCCATATCAATATTGGCTGACGGGGGACATAAAGTGGCTATGTTGATCCTAGACTTGGTTTTAAAGTACAGTTTCTTTGATCTATGACATGTAAAGATAGATAATATGTTTATGTTCAACCAATTCTATAAAATACTTGGTAGGCCTCTTTTTGGCATCACAAGCCAGTGTGATAGCCTATGCTACCCAAAAGGTTGTATTAGCCTCAATACTTTGCAATTGAAATTCAAGAGAGAGAAATAACAGAATCTGAAAACTGGAAAAGGGACTTCACTTACTTCCACAAGCCACAAATCTTTTTGTCATGCTATAACAATAACGGCATTTTGAATAATAGTTTAGATAGCAAAATTTTGGCAGCATCATGCTAAATAAGATACTAAACCTAATTTAATGCAGGGCCGGCCTGACATATTACAGGGCCCTAGGCGATATTTAAAATCAGGGCCCTCTTTTACAAATTAGCTGATACTTTTTAGTTTCAATTGTAATAAATTTTTATGACATTTCATTCTTAAACTTTCTCTTAACAAATATATATGTTGAAAATTCAAGTATCGTGAATATAGTTATATAACAAATATAATTTTTATGAAAGTATAATATTTCTGCTCACACTACTATCTTAGGCAGGGCTGTGCAAATGGTAAATCCGAACCGAACCGTACCAAATTTCATTATACCGGCTGGTTCGGTATTTTGAAATCTCGTACCGTTTGCCAAACAGAAAATTTCAGTTTGGTTCAGTAAATTACAGATTCAGTACGGTTCGATTTGATTCTGTACAAAATAACCGAAAAATTATTGAATAAAAAATAATTTGTCGCTTCCTACCACTCTAACCACTAACCATCCAATGAAGTTGAATAGAAATTATAAAGAATACATCAGAGACCGCCTAGCCTCAGTCCCCTCTCCAAAAATTACTTTAGCATCATTCAAGTTTTGGGTTTTAAATGCAATTAGAACCCAATTTATTAAGAGAAAACCAGAAAAAGAATAAAATTGGGCATTTAGAATTTGGACGTAACCTCTGTAAATTACAAACCTGGGCCGAGAGAGAGATGGTGGAGGCGCGATGGGGGTAGGTGGTGCAGCGGCGAGGTGGGATTTTGAATTGAAGAAGGAGAAGATTTGGGTTTTGCTCTAGGGCAGTCCGTAGAAGAAGTGAGAAGAGTGAAGTATAGCTTGGATTGGAAATCTGGAACGCTTTGAAGGTTTCATTGATGCTGCTACTGAGAGCACCGAGTGTGCTGCTCTCAACTCCTCTTTGCAAGACACGTGTATTATTTATTCTCTCTCTTGATTTTGAACATTTTTTACTTTCTTTGTAACAGAATTTGACACCTGTCTACTTAATTTTTATTTTTCAGATCTATTTTTTTTACCCTAGTTAACCTAACCATCATACTAAAATATCTTTAGTTAACACCAAAAAAACTTTTGTTTCCCGCTCAGCAAACCAAAAGTCCCCCTTTTACCCTAAATTTTTATTTTTACCTTTTAGAAAAAAAATCTACTTTTTCCTTTTTCATCTCTCTCACGCTTCACGCCTTCTCCTCAGCCCCCGTCGTCTCCAGTCAGCATTGGAACTCCGACGCCGCAATTTTTTCTGGCCTATAGGCGTTCATGACCCTGTGGCTGTGGACTTAATTTTAATTGGCGGAATCTAGCAGATTCGTAAGTATTTATCAATTAGTCTATCCAAAGTTAATGTCATTGTAGAGTTATATACTTGGGTAAATTAGTTTGTCCAAAGTTAATGTCAATGTAGAGTTATGTTCTTGGGTAATGGGTATATATAATTTTGAGTGTGAAGCAAAGTGGTCTTTTTTTTCTTTCATGGCACGTAGATAATGCTGCAACAATGTATGGCTAGATTATCAATTTTTTATGTAAAATTTGTTTAAGTATGAAAAAAAAATTATTTATCTACTACTTTGTTCCATAAATCTCCTCTACCTTTCCAATGTCTTCCTATGTGTTTATTATTTCCCAGAATTTATATGTTTTGTCATTTTATTTTTTTTCTCTTGTTTTGATCAAATATTTTTTGGGTATTCTTTTTTCTTTCCTCTGGTTCATAAAATTAGTCTTTTTTGAACAATAGTTCATGTAATAGGAGCAGAACAATTCTTGATTTTTTTTCATTCTAGCAATTCATGGATCTTATAAGAGGTGTTTTGTATTTGGGTTTGTTGTAAATGTTGTTTCTTTTTTAGCTTCAAACTCACTGATTGTTGTTATAAACAGGTATTGTAATGGAACCAAATCCAAGTACATCACTTAATACTAATTGTTTACATGATGTTCCAGGTATGAGACTATTATAACCTATTCTAAATGTTATTATAATAGCATTATTTAAATTTTAATAACGATGCTTGTTTGTTTTATTAGACTTGAACGTTGATAATGCGGTTAATGACATATTTGGAGAGTCGTCGATGTCCCACGAAGATGAAGTAGAAGTTGTAAATGAGGAAGAGACGATAAATGGGGTAGAACCTTCAAACTTCACTCTAGAAGAGATGGAAAAAAGATTAGAAATTGGAGAAGTAGTGGAAGATGAACATAGTGCATATGCCTTATATTGTAGATATGCACGGTGTAAAGGGTTTAGCGTTAGAAAGGGGAAAAGTCTTAAGTTTGGTGATGGACAACTGAAAGCCCAAATATTTGTATGTTCATGTGAAGGAGCCAAAGACGAGAAACGGTCTAAGAATAAAATACCCGTGTACCAAAAACCAACATTTAGGTGTAGATGTGAGGCAAAGCTTAGAATAGCACGGAGAAAGGATGAAGTGTGGAAGGTGACTACATTTCATAAGACGCATAATCATGATATGTTTTCACCTGATCAAACATATTTGTTAAGATCGGCTCGTAAAATGACTGATGAACAAGAAAAATTGTTGGCTACAATGGTTAGTACAAAAATTTCCGTTAGAAAAGCTGTTTCTGTATTGGAAAAAATGGCCCAAGGGAAAGAAAATGTAGGATTTACTATAAGAGATGCATACGATTGCCTTTATCGTGCCCAAGAAAAGAAGGAACTTGAAAATGGAGATACTAATGAATTAATTCAACATTTCATAAATAAATCTAATGACGAGCCTTTTTTTTATTGGAATGTTGGAGTGGACAATGATAAGAGGTTGGTGAATTTTTTCTTCAGAGATCATCGGTGTTTGGTTGACTATGAGCATTTTGGTGATGTGATTTAGTTTGACACAACATATAAAACAAATAAGTATGATTTAATTTGTGCACCTTTTGTGGGTATAGATAATCATAACAAAAATACCATGTTTGGGTTGGCTTTTATCTCCAATGAAACTGAGAGCTCTTTTTAGTGGTTATTTCGAACATTTCTTGAGTCAATGGGTGGAAGACAACCCGAAACAATTTTCACTGATCAATGCCAAGCAATGATGAATGCCGTTGCAACTGTATTTCCAAAAGCGCATCATCGATTGTGTCAACTGCATATCAACCGAAACAATTCATCACATTTTGGTAGTTTGAACCTGAATTCAAGATTTAAATACTTTGTGGAAGAAATATATGAATTATTGTCAATCCGAAGAAGAGTTTGAAGCAATATGGAAAGATATGATGGATAATTACAATGTCAGAGAGCAAAATGGTTCCAAATGATGTATAAATTGCGTCATAAATGGGTTGCTGCTTTTAGTAACCACGTATTTAGTGCTGATTTTTTTGCTATGTCTAGAAGTGAGGGTACAAACTCTGCATTCAAAAAAGAAATTGGAAATAGAACAGCTACTTTGCTTGTATGTGTCACATCGTATGAAACTGTTCAAGATAATTGGCGCGCAGAAAAATCAATAAAGGACTCTTATAGCCATCATAAACAGGCTGCATGTCTTGTTACGAACAATCCATTATTGAAGCATGCTGCTAATGTCTACACACTTGCTATCTTCAATTTGTTTCAAAAAGAACAAGTTGAGACCATGGACTTTGAGTTGACTGAAGAAATCACATATGGTGGCGGCCCTTCGCTGAGATTATTCAAGGTAATATCTCATGGTGGAGGCTCAACGATAAACAATATTGAGTTTGATAGTCAAAAGTTGGAAGTAAAATGTAGTTGCCACAAGTTTGAAACATGTGGTATATTATGCAGCCATATTTTAAAGGTTTTTGACATTGTAAAATTTCATTTTATACCTGAGTTGTACATAAAAAAGTGGTGGACAAAATATGTACATAATGGAGTTTGTAATGGACAAAGTAGCAATAGGGAAAGTGAAAGAGGCAGCGATTTTGTGTCTGAAATGGCATTTGTCAATCATATGACGAGAGAAGTTCATGAACTTGCAACAAAAGGCAAAACACATGCGGATGCGAGACAGATGTTGAAAGAATGCATTGAAAATGCTAAAGAAAAACTAAGTGAGTGGCTCGAAAATTTCAATTTGAATGATACGACACTAGTGAATGAGTTGGATGCTACTAAAGATAATGATGAGACAAATCCATATTTTGTTCATAATCCTGCACTTGCCAAGTCAAGAAGTGAGAATGTTCACATACACCACTGGGATGTTAAAAGGAAGGGAAAAGGAAAAACTGAAAGTTCACTTAAGTGTTTCAGAAATTTTTTTATATTTTATTTTTAATATATGAATGTAGCTACCATTAATTTTAATATTCTTTTAACAATTGTAGAGTTGATTGCAAAAGGCACAAAACGAAAAGGAGAAGATTCACATTGCAATCGTCCTTCACAAGAAGCATCATTTGGCTCTCAATATGGAGCAAATTGTCCTTCATTTTCATATATGCCATTCACCACAATTCGACCTTTGGCTCACGATATGCAGGTAAATATATATCAATTTTACTTGATCACATCATTATGAAGAATTTTAGAAAATTCACCGCATTCTTATACTACCTATTCTTGTTACACAGGGATTTGGTGGACAATCTGATATGACAAGATATACTGAAACAAATACTTTGGGGGATTTTAATTTATCTCAAGTTTGTCATTCATGATTTAGATCCTAATTCTTGTTAATAATTTTCAGTTCAATTATCATAAATATTTGTTCTATTGTTTTGTAGGAATTTGGTGGACAATCTAATTTGGGAGGGCATACTGAAACAATTCATTCGGGGGTCTTTAATTTACTTCAGGTGTGCATTAAGTTCCTAATTCTTGTTGTTAATATTATTCGGTTCAAAACTAATAAATATTTGTCAAACTTATTTATAGGGATTTGGTGGACAATCTAATGTGGCTGAGTATACTGAAACAAATCTTTTAGGTGATTTTAGTTTATCTCAGGTGTGCCATTGATGATTTAAATTCCTAGTTCTTGTTAATAATTTTCGATCAACGATTCCTGATTCTTGTTAATAATTTTAGTTCAATTTTTTTGTAGGGGCATTATCTCTCAAATTGGAGGCCACCTAATTGAGAAAATTTACTTCTGATGAGGCATTTGAGATGACTTAGGATATTTCTCAACTTTTTTGTGATTTTTGTATTCAACTCAATAGATTAATTCATTGAGTTGATGTCCACTAGTATACTAAGCCTTATTCTTTTTACATCATTTCATGAATGTTTTTGTGTTATGAGTATTCCAGTCATCTTGATCAAAGTGATGGCTTTAAATGTATGAACATTATACAAGTTGATTTCCAGATTCTTGATTTGTTATTGATGCTTGTTTCGTAATAGATGCATTAGTGGTGAAAGTAATTCGTATTATTGGATTTTTGTACTTTTCATGATATAATCAAATTATGGTTTTGCAAGTGAATTTTCAGATTCTTGATGTGATATTGGTTATTTAAGGTGCCTAGTTGATGTTGAGTTATTGTCAATTTTTAAGTAATAGGAGAGTTATTGTCAATTTTCAAAAGTTAATATGGGTATTATTTATAATTTTTTAGGTTAAGAGAAGTGTTTTTGCATAGTTTAATGGAAGTATAATTCTCATTTTGGCTTGGAAGGGGGCTTTTTTGCTTATAAAAAAAGCACAAGAGATTTTTTATAATAAAAATAACACATGAATTTATTTGATAATTAGACAAAGCATAGAGAGTGTTTTTGCATTTCACTCACAAAGCAATTTGAATTGAAACCAAAGACTTTTGTGATTAAACTTCGTAATGAAGAAAAAAAAGAATATTGTGGCTGATGAAAACAATTGAGCAATCAAGCAACTAATAAAGAAATGAACCCCTGCCCGTTCGGGAGAGTTGCTACATGCCACACTTATGCCTCAATATTTATGTCTGTATTATTAAAAAAAAATATATTAATTACTTTCTTTAGAGTACCATTTAACCCACAAAAATAAAAAAATAATGAATAAGATTTCACCATCAATCATAAATAATACCAAAGATTCAGTTATCAACTGTAATTCAATATTAGATCAATGAAAATCATTCAGGGTATACAAACATGTAGTTAACATAACTTTAACAAGAATTCTTTTTAAAAGAGAATTATCCATCTAAGCTAAGGCAAAACACATTTGCTTACTAACATATAATACAATCATATCATCTATGTCATCAATGCTCATATTTAACCAAAAGAACACGTCCAAACATGAACACCAAGGTGTAAATGACCTGCTATCTGGTAGCAATAGAAAGAAATTCAAAAAGATTTTAAATGGCTCAAAATCTGGGAGATATAAGAAAGCTTACTAAAACAACTTAGGCTGCAACATTCACTAAACACTCTTGACAATGTATAATCTAAGTAGCATCTCTCCTTCTATGGTATTAGGACAACTTTAGTCCAGTAGTTTTCTTTCCAAGTTCAAAATAAAATAAACTTTCCAAATTACAATTTTCAACACTAATCAATCAACTAAATTTTCACTCATAGTTAACATGTGTAATAACACGATTTGCTTTTCATTACTAAGAATATCACCATAAGCAAAATTACACACTTCCCTGGAATATAATACACTAAACAACTTAAAACAAAAAAATATAGGCATCATATAACCAAATGATTATTACTCAACTAAAAGAAAATGCCATCTTTTCTTTGGATGCTCAAGCCATTTACATGAAACTAAAACAGCAAAAAGAATGTAACACATAAAAGTGATTCTAATCATTTTTTTGAAGTGAATTAAGTAATTCTTACCTAAAATTCAAAATATCAGCAAATTAATGTAAACTCATAAGACTATGAAACTACTTAACCGAAAATGAAATCCTTCAAAGCTAAAACATGTTGATACCTCTGTTTTGAGAAAAGATTAAATAAAAAAAACATACAAAAAGCCTTATGTAAAAGAAAATTTAACATATATGAACCCATCAAAGATAATGAACGAAAAATAGACTTTAACAAATATAATCAATAGATAGCTCACCAATACGAACACAAAAGTACTGCACCGAGTCTAAGAAGAGAAAGAAGATGAGAAACTTGTTTGAGTAACTCCGGGGGATCGTTTCCTTTCGGTCTTGAAAGAATCAAATGAAATTTGTTTCAAGTGATTGAGATCTATTGGTGATTGTTTCTTAGCTTTGGAATCCGATGGACAATTTTTGCCGGTAGAAGTGGTTTCTCTTTTGGGGAAGGCTTGTTGAGTTAAAAATTAGGGTTTCAGTTGAGTATGAGAAATATCAGGACATATGAAACCCCCAAAAATTTTATCTGATTTCCAAAATTCGAAATTTAAAATTTGAAATTTGAAAGTTGAAAAAATTGAAATTATCCCACCTGAATTTATCAGTTCTTTGAAGAAATGAAAAATAGTACCATGGTTAACCAAGGTTAAATAAAAAGAAAGAGGGAAGAACTGAAAATTAAAAATAAATACACGTGTTACATTCTGCAGCAAGAGGACAAAAAAGAAAAAATAAATTTAGGAGAGAGAAAGTAATAAACACGTGTCACAATAATAAGGCTTGAGAGCACCTCTCTCGGTGCTCTCAAGACTAACATCAAAGAAACCACGAATTGGGATTAAAAAAAAAAATGGGTATACCGGTCCGGTCCGGTTCGGTAAGGTAAAGTAAATCTACCGACAATACCGAAAATCGAAATTTATAATGGTTCGGTAATGAAGCTCATTCCGTATACTGAACCGAGATTTCAGTTCGGTATACGGTTTACCGGATCGTGCACAACACTAATATTAGGGGATTGTTATCGTTGCATTCAATATAATTGAACCGTACCAATTTTTGGTATCTAGTCTGACGGGTAGTTTCAAAATTTGTACAGTACATCAAACCGAACTATTTGGTTCGATTATCAAACGGTTCAGTCCGCTACAAAAAAACCGAGACGTGTATGTAGTTTGAGTATTCTTTGTAATAAATTAATATTAAAATTTGTAGCTTGACTCAAACTCGTTGAATCAAAGTTACATCAAATTCTAAATTTTATTTATTAATGCAAAACAACAATATTATAATATATTTTTTTTCAAAATACTAAGACACAATAAAACAAAAACACTTGTATTATCAATTGGTATATTCTCCCTCCGTTTTTTTATTCGCTTTGGAGGATTGAACATGGATTAATAATTATAATAAATAGCCACTTTTTTAAGTAAAAGTCCCAAAACACCCTTTGAATCAAATAATCATAGCATTAATAAGAAGGGTAAAATTTGTATAAAAAGTTAATTCTACATTGAAATTCTAAAACGATAAGTAAAAAAAACGAATGAAGTAATCTTTATTATTTGACACCAATAATATGAAATAATCATTTTTACATAAATTAGATCAACAAAGCTTACATAACAAACACAAGGAGAATTTCAATAGAATGTGTAATGTTAATCGAAAAGTTAATTTGATAGGTTAAATCTATTTTAATGTCGCGCTACGATCATTGTCCAACGCATCTTAACCAATACATGACGCATTAATGTTAATATAATATGATGCAGGTAAAGGGGGGCAGACATAGCAGAAATATATAGCCCATAAATATATCTAAGACATTCTTTTTGCATATACATGGTTCTAGATTATGAAGTAAAACATTCTAGACAAGTATATATGAAAAGTCTCTAGAGCATCAGTTTTAGCCACTAGATCAAGTTGATTTTCACCGTCTGTTTAAGAATGTGGTTATATAAATAGGGCAAGACCTTATTTGAAAATTTCCATTCTTATATTTTATTTGACAAAAAAAAAAAAAAAAAAATTAAGTAGAAAAAAACTGAGATACATTTACATTAACAAAAAAGATAATTGAGGCCCCTCTATAGTCGGGGCCCTAGGCGAGGGCCTAAATTGCCTAGCTTTAGAGCCGGCCCTGATTTAATGAATATAAATTCCAATACTAATAAGCAATCTCAATACGTAAGCTAAGGAGAAAAGATACTAAACGTTACACGAATATTAGCAGACATTTTGGATCCACTGGACGTTATGAAGATGCTCGTTCCACACATAACAAACACAAACGACATAAAAAATGAAACTATGTACATGTTTTGGTAGGACCACCCACGAAATCGGCGTAAATTTGATGTAAACCTATTCCTAGTGTCCATGTTTCGATAGGACCTCCCAGGAACTCGACGTAAATTTATTGCATTTCTATCCCTAACAAAAACAATTAGTAAAGAATTTATTAGAACGTGCATATTGTTTTCTTGATAAATCTTGAACTTGAATGTAAACAGAGGAAGAATAAAGTAGAAAATTGCATAAAAGTGAAAAACTAGGGCTTGGGTACAAATTTAAAATTTATATTGTAATGCTTGTAGTGTAAATGAGCTCTTATAAATATTGTTTGAGATAAAAGTGCATTATGATAATTTAACTTATTTATATATTATTGATAACTAAGAAATTATTAGTAAAATATATTGTAGTTATATGAAAACAAACTAAGTTATTAAGGAATTATAGTTTAATCATAATAAAAGTGCATTATGATAAAATTAAACTTATTTATATATTATTGATAACTAAGAAATTATAAGTAAAATATATTTGTAGAATTATATGAAAACAAACTAAGATATTAAGGAATTATAGTTTAATCATAAATCTTTTTTTTTTTTTTTTTTAATTCTATTGAACTATGAATCATAGTCATGACCGGATAGCTCATTAAATACATGTCATTTTCAATATGGTTAGGGCTGAAAATCAAATCAAACTACTCGATATTCGACTCGAACTCGTTCGATAAAAGCTCGTTTGAACTTGGTTGGTCACACTAATAAAAAAAGCTTGAACATCATTTTTCGTTAAATAACTTTTGAAGCTCGGCTCGAGCTCGACTCGATAAGCTAAAAATTGAAAAAATACATGTAAAATATCAAGCTACTCAATAATCGGCTCGAGCTCGTTAGATAATAACTCGTGAGTTTGACTCAATTTAAAATCAAACCAATCTCAAACACAAAATTTCAAGCTCGATAAAAATCAAAACAAGCTTAAAAAGTGTGTCATTCGACACTACTTGGCTCGATTATAACTCTAAGTATGGTGACTTCACTAAATCTCGAAATAACTATAATAAGTTTTACATGTAGTGAGAAATTATTTGTAAATTTTATTGATAATAGACACATTGCGTTAGAAAATTACTCAAATTGAATAAAATATGAGCGAAAAATAAAAATACCCCATATGCTTTGTCTAACTCCCAAAAAACCCCT
Source organism: Penstemon davidsonii (assembly GCA_034814905.1). Classification (NCBI taxonomy): domain Eukaryota; kingdom Viridiplantae; phylum Streptophyta; class Magnoliopsida; order Lamiales; family Plantaginaceae; genus Penstemon; species Penstemon davidsonii. The sequence continues at coordinate 8,935,506 of JAYDYQ010001087.1, read as the reverse complement.
TGTGTTATTTTAACTCCAAAAAAAACCCATGTGATCTCAAGTAAATGTCAAATACACCCCCAAAAAAGAGAGTGTGATTCAAAGCAAAAATTGCAAATATTTGTTCACATTTTGCTTTGATATGACAATTTTACCTCTGATATTAAAAGACAAAAACACCTTATATGTTTTGTCTAACTCCGAAAAAATCCCCTCGTGTCATTTTAAATCCCCAAAACCATCATGTGTTTGGTTTTAAATACCACACTCAACCCAAGTAATATATACTTAGATTTTCTAAAAGAATAAATAAATTTAAAAAAAACAAACACATAGGGGTAATCTTGTCATTCCGCTAAAAGTCAAAAGTAAAATACTACTTGGGTTGAATGTGATATTTAAAAACCAAGCACATGGGATTTTTAGGAGTTAAAATAACACGGGAGTTTTTTTAGAGTTAGACAAAGCATAGGGGGTATTTTTGTCTTTTGCTCATAAAATAAAACACATCCATTTCTTCTTAGGGTGGTATTGGATTGCAAGAGCTCTCGAAATCATAATTGGACCTATTTCATGATTTTGTAGGTGTTTAACTCCCAAGAGAAAAAATATCGATCAATCGTGATTAGAAAGCGTTTAGCCTTTAATATCATATTAACTTTTAGGATTTTCAAACTAAAAAAAAATCAACTTATTTATCACTACAAAAAATTGGCATTTTCTGACGAATTTTACACGTCGGAAAAAGTGGCGTCGACAGGTATCTGTCAGATTTCGACGGCTTCACCCATTGGAAATTAATTATTTTTTAAAATGATTTTCCAACGGAAAATATCCGTCGAAAAATAATAATTTAGTTTTGAATTATTTTCTTTTCAAATTCACAAGGCATGAGTCATGTGCAGCAATAACTCATAAGTGATAAGAGTGAGACCTAAATATTATCATAAAATGTTGAAAAATTAGAAAATATTACATGGAGCCAAATGCCTACAATATTTACATTAATTTGTTCGTATACATTTTAAGTAACCAAAATTTCTCCACTAGGCCTAACATGTTTAGTGACGAGCTATAAACACTTACATAGAGCTAGTAGAACACAATTACACTAGATAGAGCTCTCCTCTTCTAATTCCTTCTTGACGGTAATTGCAATCAAAGGTAAACAGTGAGACAAAAGCATAGTAGTCAAAGGTGTGTAGTGTAACGACGCGCAAGGGCTTCCGGGGCTATAGTGCAGCGCCATAGGGCAAGCTTTGTTTGAAAATGAAGCACATTTTATATGTTTTTCTAAATGAAATTATAAATTTCAACTAAGAGTCTAAGATAAAGATAAATAAAAACAATAAAACAAAACATCTTCGTTCATTAATTCCAATTATACAATTATTTAACCCCCAAAAGTATGATATATAAATTCTAAAGCCTAAACAACATCAATCATCAAGCTTATCGTCAATGGACTCTCCATCAATCATTCCAGACGGTTGAAGGGGATCGCCGGAATGTGGAGTGGTGTGGAAGGCACAGAGGGGGACGAGACGTAGAGAAGGTGAAGGTTTTTTTTAACATAACTTGCCACTTTTTTTTAACTTTTGTGAGTAAAACATAAATGGAAGGCTGAAACATGTATTTTTAAAAATAAAACGTTCTTTGTTTCTGCCTTTTGTAGGCAGGTAAAAAAAGTGCCTATATGAGTTGCATGTCTTACTACACGATAGCGCAATAGCGTCAGATGGCGCACGCTAATAGGAAAGGGGTTGCGAAGGGCGTAGCAACACGATGTTTTTTCTTAGGGTGAGATTGGACCAGCAGCAAGAGATCTCAAAATCACATTTGGACCTATATCGAGATTTTGTAGGTGTTTATCTCCTAAGATAAAAATTATTCTTGACCTGATAAGAAGGTGTTTGGCTTTAATGTAAGATTAACTTTTAGGATTTTCAAAAGTTAAAAAAAAAATCAACTTATTTATCACTACAAAAAACTGGCATTTTCCGACGGATTTGGCACTCCGAAAAAAGTGGCGTCGACGGATATTTGCCGGATCCCGATGGCTTCACCCTTTGGAAATTAAATATTTTTTTAAATGATTTTCTGACAGAAAACATCTGTCGAAAAATAATAATTTAGTTTTGAATTATTATCTTTTCAACTTCACAAGGCATGTCATGTGCAGTAAAAACTCATAATAGCAAGACCTAAATATTATCATAAAATATTGAAAAATTAAAAAAGATTACATGGAGCCAAATGCCTCCAATATTTACAGTAACTTGTTCATATACATTTTAAGTAACCAAAGTTTTTCCTCCATGCCTAACGTGTTAAGTAACGAGCTATAAACACTTACATAAGAGTCAGTAGAATACTTTGAGCTCTCCTCTTCTAGTTCCTTCTTGCCTCTAACTGCAATCAAATGGTAAACAGTGAGAAAAAAGGGCATAATTTTATGAATGTTTAATGAATGTGAATTAAAAACTTTTACCATGAAGATCTTAACAAAAAATTATGAGATTCATAAGATGCAGAGTGCAGACTAACGTTCTTGTCAATTTTTCGTTGGGGCAATTCTCCTAATAAATCTCAGCTTTCTCTAAAACAATTCACCTCAAATATTTGAGAGGCTTAATTAATGCGCCTGCTTTTAAACAATTTAACATTTTAGTTTCATATGCTGGCGGTATTATTTCCCCTGTTAATTCAACATCTTTCCACTCAAATCCCAACACTACTCGTATCAATTTAAAGTGTTAAACAATGTTTGAATCTGATACAGCACAAGACAACTTCTAATCATAACCTTTGTCCGCAACTTCTTATTCTTGAACCAAGAAAAAATGATCTATTTGGATTCCAAGCATAATAAAACAATTACACCAAAATTTGACTTTTTAATATCAACTAATTAATGATCACAAGGAAAAGTGAAATATCTTGAAATGAATAAAAACAAAGTTACTTCACACCTACTTTTGCTTGTCATTCTTAAAAAATATACCTGAATGTGTAGATGCAATTATAAGAAACCATTTTTTCACTTCCATATACAAAATAAATTCTTAGATCACAGAAATCAAAGTACTTCATAAGATTCTGCCACATACCTAGTAAAAGTTCAACCCTCTGGCTTCGAAAAGCTTGTAGTATCAATTATCGGTGCGATAGGGGCGACGGAGCTTGGCATTCGGACAGGAGCAAGAGGCCTACGTCTGAAAATGGTGGAGAGGGCTCGGAAATGGGCCGTGTAGATGTCCCGGTGGAGCGATGGGGAAGTTGGGAGGGGAAGGTGGCACGGTAGGGTAATGGGGGCTAGGGTTTTTCAGGTGAGAGAGGGCTCGGAAGCGGGCCGTGTAGACGTCGCGGTGGGGCGATGGGGAAGTTGGGAGTGGAAGGCGGCGCGGTAGAGCAATGCGGGCTTAAGGTATTTCAGGTGAGAGAGGGCTCCAAAGCGGGCCGTGTGGACGTCGCGGTGGGGCGATGGGGAAGTTGGGAGGGGAAGACGGCGCGGTAGGGCAATGGGGGCCAGAGTTTTTCAGGTGAGAGAGGGCTCGGAAGCGGGCCGTGTAGACGTCGCGATGGGGTGATGGGGAAGTTGGGAGTGGAAGACGGCACGGTAGGGCAATGCGGGCTAGGTATTTCAGGTGAGAGAGGGCTCGGAAGCGGGCCGTGTGGACGTCGCGGTGGGGCGATGGGGAAGTTGGGAGGGGAAGGTGGCGCGGTAGGGCAATTGGGGCTAGAGTTTTTCAGGTGAGAGAAGGCTCGGAAGCGGGCCGTGTAGACGTCACGGTGGGGCGATGGAGAAGTTGGAAGTGGAAGGCGGCGCGGTAGGGCAATGCGGGCTAGGGTATTTCAGGTGAGAGAGGGCTCGGAAGAGGGCCGTGTGGACGTCGCGGTGGGGCGATGGGGAAGTTGGGAGGGGAAGGCGGCGCGGTAGGACAATGGGGGCTAAGGTTTTTCAGGTGAGAGAGGGCTCGGAAGCGGGCCGTGTAAACGTCGCGGTGGGGGCGATGGGGAAGTTGGGAGTGGAAGGCGGCGCGGTAGGACAATGCGGGCTAGGTATTTCAGGTGAGATAGGGCTCGAAAGCGGGCCGTGTGGACGTCACGTTGGGGCGATAGGGAAGTTGGGAGGGGAAGGCGGTGCGGTAGGGCAATGGGGGCTAGGGTTTTTCAGGTGAGAAGATAAAATTGAATTCTGATTATTTATTAGGTCTATTTATTAGGTCAGGTGCAATCTCACCCGGTCACCCCTAATTATTTACACTATTTTAATAATTGGAAGGAAAGTTTAAAAAGTTTATTGCAGGATATTGAAGTTTATGCTAACCAAATATTTCAAGTTTGAATAATTTGCTAGTTTTAATTAATTAGTACTTAATTATACTTATAAAAACAAATGATAGAAAAACCCAATTTATCCCACTAATAAAATTCGTCGGAAATTATGTAAACATTTAGAAAAAAAATAGGTGAAATCGATGGCTGAAATTAGTGATAAAGTGGTTAAATCGATCAATAATGGATTACATCGATAAAATTAATGAAAAACATACATTGAAATCGGTAAAAAATCCGGTGTAAATCAATGAAAATAATTTATAAGTTAAATCGTTCAAAAACAGGTTTAGCTTGTCTAATGATATATATAAATTGATCAATTTGGTGCAAAAACGGTTAATCGGTAAACAAATAGTTTAAATTGATCAAAAATTGTTTAAATCAATGAAATTTAAGGGAAAAAAGGGTTAATAGGTAAACAAATAGGTTAAATCAATCAAGAACAATTAATTTAAATAGAAGAAAGTTGGTTAATAACGATTTAATCAGTAAAAGAAACTATTTAAATCGATCAATAACGGTTTAAAAATACATGAATCAACGGACACAAGAGGGACATCACGGACGGCCAATACACCAACAAATGATCCTTCGACAACCTTTTCAACGTTTACAACAAGATCAACCACTGATACGTAAGGCGTTGACATGCGAGCAATGCCATTGAGCTTGCCCTCGAGCTGAGGTTGGCACAAGTGATAAGGCCTTGGCTGCATCGGTGCTTGTTGGCACTATATATGTTCAATGTTGCATCTCTAGCTCTCCTCAAGTCACAGTGTGAAGCATCCAATAGTCTCTGCATACGATAGAATTAACGTCTCTTAAATGAAAGTGCGAAATTACCCATATGTTTTACCTAATTAGCATAAACATTCATATGTTATTTTTATAACCAAAACTCTCCATTGTCCTATTCTTATTAACAACAAAAAATGCCCAAGCCTGAGTACATATTTTTCAAGGAAAATGACAATTCTATCCCCGCCAAAAAAAGCAAGAAGACACATTTTTCACCTAAAATATTGACAATAATCATCTTGCTAACTCTGAAAATTGACAACAACCCTCAGATTAACTTAAAAATTTGACAATAGCCTCTCTATTAATTTATGAATAAATTTCAAATGGAGATTTTTGTTATTTAAAATATACTGCAGGGAAATTTTTACTAATAAAAAAATAACAAATGGAGGTTTGGATATTTTTACATTTAGCTCTTTAAACTAAGCAAAGAAAACTATTGGATTTGTTATTTTTACATCCACTGGACCTAAGTCCTGAAAATTCAGCTACATCTAGCTTCTAAACATTCAAAGACGAAAACAAATTAATCAAAGTTACACATTTTATGAGATGAAAATTATTGAATCGTATACAATAAATTAGCCAAACAACAACTTCTAAGGCTTGTTCATGACATCAAATCGAGGTTCAAACTTCAAATATGAGGATTCCTACTATAATCCAATAAAAAATTATAGCATATTTCAGGTTTCCTCGATCCTGGGGTGCAGACCACTGGTCTGCACCCCTCTTTACTCGACACGTGTATTGTTTGTTATTCTGATAGTTATTTTATTTTTCTTCTCTGACTGCAGCAGAAACAGACACGTGTCCAAGCCTTTATATGCAAATTTTACCCTAATCCAACCATGGTTCGTTTAAACAGAGAAAATTATCTTGTTCAGCGGGATGATTTGGAAATTTGAATTTTAAAACTTTTCAAACTTAAATTGGTTATTTGTTTTACTTTCATTTTCTCTCTCCTCTGTAGACGATTTCTGAACCAAAATAAAATTGAGGTCTTCAGAATTTTCTCCAGCGAAAAACAAATTCGTCGCCGCTGAAAAAATTCTTGTTACAGTAAGCGATGCTTTCTCTTGGCCCATTATAATCATAGCCCTTTTAGGTATGATACTCTCTTTGGCAGCAATTCTTATTCCCTCTACGTACCACTCCAACAGCAGGAGGTACAACACAAACAAACCCCATATGCCAATGATTCAGCAGCATCCACTGGTTAGTGTATAATTTCCACTTTTATTTTATTATTAATAAATGATATTATTAATGCTGCTTTACTTTATCACTATGTATATAATAAGATGCAGTAAAGTGTGGGAAAAGTTTGAATTTTGTTAATTTGGGTTTGTGTGTTCGAATTGGAAATGTGAAATTTTTTATTTGGTATAAGCAATTGATTTCGAAAGTTTGAATCTTTTGCTAATATTAGTACACTGACGGATTTCTGGGGAATTTCTTATATAAGTTCAATATCAAAAATATTGAACAATTTTGTTTGTAATTTAAAAATTAGACTCTTTTGCTATGAGATCTTCATAAGAAAATGGATTGTTGAGATGCTAGCGAGTTAAGACTATAATTTCTTATATAAGTTAAAGCTTAAAAATTGGGTGTTAATGTTGTTCTCTACGTTGCAGCCATTTTTAGAGTATCAAATTGCTGAAGTTTTGGAGTCTGTTGGAACCGCAAGTAAGGATTTGAAAATTACGCTTATCATCCCTCGTGATCATCATCTAGTTATACCCAAGTGAACAAGTCATCCAAAGCCTAAATTTCAATCTATACTCTACTGTGGAGTTAACGTTTTAGGTTTATCTTGTCTAAATTTTGTGATGTTCTATTTGTCATACATTGTGATGATAAATATTGTTGGTTTATATGTTTTTACATATTAAGATATTTTTGTGCATAGGTTTTTATTTGATTCATTATGTATCTTACTTATGGAACATGGACAAAGTAGCAACTATATTGTATTATGAGAACAGTAACTTAATAGAAATTCTTAAGACTTGGTTGGAAAATGATTTAGTATTTTGAGATTAAAAGTGGGAACAATAAATCATCGGACTTGAGCGCAAGGTTATTTCTTAATCAAAATGAAACACTTCCATTTATGAATAAAAGGTCACAGTTGTAAGATTTTCACTTATGCTATGATTTTAATTAATTCCCGAAAATTGAATATGAATCAGGGTTCAAATGTTGTCCATGGGCATGTACAAGGCAAGCAAAAGTGTTTGCTATGTAGCAGTGAGCTACAAGCAATCAAGAAATTTGTTTTGATATATATAAGAAAAATCAGCAGTGTACATTTAGAAGGCCATACAAATGCAAACTAGTAAGCAAAAAAGAACAGTACAACATTTGCATACAACAAAAGTAGGCCAATACTTAATAGAAAGCCAAAAGTCATCTCAAGTACTACAATTATATTGCATACAAAAGCAAGTCAATACTTAATAGAGAACAAAAAATCATATCTCAAGTACTGATATTGACAAAATATGAGATGCAAGAACTCCCAAATCCTAGTCTTAGACTTCTTCATCTCTCTCCATGATTAAATATTTAATCAAAAAAAATAACATGTTAGTAAATTCCAATAGAAGCAAATTCTATAAATTAGGCGGCCTCCAAGTCATGTTACCTTATCCACAAAATAAAACAAAAATTGTTGAATAAGTGTTAATATAATTTGAGCTAAAAAATGATAACAAGATGAATTAACTTTTGAAATCAGGAATCCCCACATGGGATAAACTTATTTACTAAACAAATGCTTAAATCGAATTAAACAGTATACATACTAAGTTTTCTCAAAAAAGATATACCTATCTACATGCATGTCACTAGCCAAGCTCATAGTTGTGAATGCCATTGAATTTGACCATGAAGATCCGCACCAAGTTGAATGGGTGGTTGAGTATTCGCTACTTCATGTACACTTTTCTCTTGGGAGGGAAACTCAGTTTCAATTGTTTGTGAACTTTGCCATTTGCGTTTTATGCCTTTCGCGGTCCTCTCTAGATTTTATTTATAAGCATAAAAATCAATATTAGTTACTTTCACGCAGAAAAAAAATACTAGTAAATGTACAGTAACTACATTAAAAATTTGCTAAAACACTTACGTGAACTTTCACCCTTTTCCTTTCCTTTTTTGCTCTTAACATCCCAATGTCGTATGTAAGTAGTTGTTGCTCCCACGGTCTTAGCAATACGAGGTTTCCGAGCGAAAAATGGATTTGATTGATCATTATCTTTAGTTGCCTTTAATTCAGCACATGTAGACACATCATTTAAACTTAAATTTTCAAAAACCAAGCATCCATTTTTTCTTTGCCACTATGAATGCATTCTGTCACGATTTGTCTTGTATCCACATAGGCTTTTCCTCGTTCTACAAGACTGTGAAATTCTCTCATTACATAATTTACAAATGCTAGGTCCGATACAAAACTATTTCCACTTCCACTTTCACTTGGAACTCCATTCCGTTCACCACATACTCTATTTTTAATAAATTTAGTCCATCTTCTCTTTATGTACATATCGGGTATAGAATGTATCTTTAATACATCAAAAACCTTTAACACATGACTACATAGTATACCAAAGTTCTCAAACTTGTGACAACTACACTTGATTTCCAATTTTTCAGTATCAAACTCAACAGTTCTTATCCTTGAGGAATCACCATGGGATTTAACTTTGAACAATCTTAGGGAAGGACCACCATATAGAAACTGATCTTCCAACTCACAACCCATGGTGTAAACCTGTTCTTTTTGAAATAAATTGAAGATCTTGATGGTATATACACTAGCAGCATGCTTCAACAATGGGTTACGTGGTACAAGAGATGCAGGCGTGTTCTGACTAGAGTGGGTGTCTTTTCTTTTTTCTTTTTCACGCCAATTATTTTGAACTTCTTCATATCCAATTACACAATCATGCAATGAAGATGTTATATTTCCAATTTGTTTTTTCAGTGTAGAGTTTGTACCCTCACTTCTAGATGTCGCTGAAAGACCAGCAGTAAATGTGTCTTTACTAAAAGCAAAAGCCCATTTATGTCGCAGTTTATATATCTTTTAGAACCACTTTTGGTTCCCAATATTGTAATTATCCATCATGTGTTTCCATGTTGCTTCAAACTCTTCCTCAGTCTCACAAAACTTCATGCATTTTTTCCACAAATATTTGAATGTTTTATCACTCTTCAAACTACCGAAATGTTTCGAACTATTTGCATCTATATGCCATTGACACAAGGGATGGTGCGCTTTTGGAAATACCGTTGCAATTGCGTTCATCATCGCTTTGCATTGGTCTGTGATAATGGATTCAGGTTGTTTTCCATTCATTGACTCAAGAAATGTCCTAAATAACCACTCAAAAGAACTCTCAGTTTCATTAGACAAAAAAGCCAAACCAAACATGACATTTTGGTTATGATTATTTATCCCAATGAAAGGAACACATATTAGTTCATATTTATTTGTCTTGTAAGTGGTATCAAATGTAAGCACATCACCAAAACACTCGTAATCAACCAGACATCGATAATCCCTAAAGAAAAAATTCATCAAACTGTTATCTTCATCCACTTCAACATTCCAATAAAAATAAGGTTCACTATTTGACTTGTTTATGAAATGTTGAATTAATTCATGAGTATCTTTATTTTCAATTTTTGTTTTTCTTCGTGCACGATAGATGCAGTCATATGCATCACTTGGAATAAAACCCACATGTTCTTTTCCTTGTGCTACAGTCTCCAAGACTTTAATAGCTTTAGTGAGAGGTATTTTACAATTGACCATTGTACCTAACAAATATTCTTGATTTTCTGTCAATTTACGAGCTGATCTTAACAAATGTGTTTGATCAAGGGCAACCATTTCATGATTGTGTGTTTTATGAAACGTAGTCACCTTCCACACATCATCCTTTCTTTTTGCTATTCTAATTTTTGCATCACAATTGCACCTAGAGGTTGGTTTTTAGGGATCTTATTGGTAGAACGTTTTTCATCTTTGGTACCTTGACGAGAACATAAAAAGGTTTTGGCCTTTATTCCTGATCCATCACCAATCTTCTCATTTTTCCCTTTTCTCACACTAAATCCCTTAGCTCGTGCATATTGACAATATAATGCATATGCAATGTGTTCATTTGTCACAGTTTTACCAATTTCTAACCTCTTTTCCATTTCTTCTACAGTTAAGTTTGAAGATTCTACCTCAGTGGCAGCCAAAATTTGCTACTTCATTTGCATTATCTACGTCATCATCATTGGGCACAAACTCCTCTACAAACATTGTTTGTTCCCCTCCTGCTCCATTTGAAGTCACTACGTTATTATCATTAGGCACAACAAGTTCATCTTCAAACATTGCTTGATCCCAGAACCAGTTTGTTTCATCGATTTCATAACCAACGTTCAAATCTGGAACAAAAAGTACAAATATATAACATTATATGAACAAAGTAGTAAATTAGTTACCATAATGATTATGATATTACATAATGTGTAGAACACTAAATGATACAAAATAAATTAACAGAATACCATTAATTGAAATAATAAAAAGATTTGAACACAAAATGCTAACATAGCTACCAAATATACTCATATTTGACCCCTTCCTAATACAATGAACTATCTACAATACTAATTTAAAGTCACGCTCCTTCCGTAAATCTTTTGGAAATCATAAGTATGACATGAAGAACAAGCTACAACAATTACACACCTGGAAAATCATGTAAATGATCAGTTTCAAGAGGTATTAATGGGTTTTCTTCCATTCCGTGAAATAGTGAAAATACCTGCATATAAGAAAAAAATATGATTTGGTGTTACACAATGTATCAACATTTAATGATTCTATAGTGTATTTTAAAGAAATAAGACTTCACTACCAGATCTAAAACTTCAAGATGAGAATGAAATGGGGCAAATGGTGGTTTTCTTCAAGATAAGGGCAACGACGGGGAAGAACTGGGACTGGAAAAATTATTGAAGAGATGGATGAATGGTTGGGACTAAAATGGAATAACTATCTCCACTTTTTCATCTTGAAACTTTTTATAGCTGAAAAGGGCTTAGAATTAAACCATGGTACACTTTTACTTTTGTTAACCGAGGTTAGTAAGGAATATGAAAAAATAAAATCTGAAAAGTTAAATGGACACGTGTCAATATCTTATGGAATGAGAGCAAAACAAAAACAAAAAATTACATAAATGACATTATAGAGTAAAAGTGGAGTGCTGACCAGGTGCAGACCAGTGGTCTGCACCCCAGCATCGAAGAAACCCATATTTCATTTGTATTTAGAACTTGGATTTTAGCATAATGAAAATGTACAAAAAAAAAATGTGCTACAATGAGAATATTTTCTTAAGTATGTTACTCACTAAAACCCAGCAACCAAAAATAGCCTAAATAATCAGACACATTGGAGAAATGGGAAGGTAACTAACCTTAGAAAAGCACTGAGCAGAGAAAGAATGAGACGTCATGGAAAGAAGCTTTGTGTATGTTGGGATTCTTGAAGAAGCGAAAGCTGCATGTGATGCCATGGCTCAAGTAGAAAAATATATTCAGAATTAGTTATTGAGTGGGTAATAATAACTGGGCCCTCCCACCCCCCATGTTTCTCGTGGATATCCGGACAATGCTTGATTTAAATCCTTTTAAAATGTTATTGAATATATATAATTAAGAATTATTTATTCTATTTATTTAATTTCATTACTAAATCTTTATTGATTTTGTTTGTGAGTAAAATGTTATGTCAATCCCATTCCCAATATTTTTTTGCGTTTTCTCAAAGACTGTTATTAAGCTCTACCTCTACGTAAGCTAAGACTTTTATATATATATATTTATATTTATGAGAGCTAACTAAGAAAGAGAGAGAAATTAAGACCATATTCCTTTTATGATCATTAAAAAATGTGAAATGCAGGATACTCTACCTTATGCAATTTTTATTTCACCAAATTCTTTTGTACATGCATATAATTCCCCTTCCGTCAACTTTCGATAGATTTTTTTTTTATTATATAAAATCCCTTTGTACTTTTTAAGTTTCTCACATAACTCCCCCTTTTTGGTTTTAGCACAGATCCCCTTGTAACATATAGGATTTTTTTTTTTAAAAATCTAGGGGTAATTTTAACATATCAACTAAAATTTAATGGCATAAGGCAACTAACAGAGTAAGGGGAGAGTGTGCAGAGTTTCTGAAAGTACAATGGAGTTTGACGCTATAAAAATTTACAGGGGAATTTTATGCAGGTTTTTCATAACATAGGAGAGGATCCTGCATTTTCCCCTCAAGAAAGAGAAAAAAATACGATATTCCTTTTATGATCATTAAGAAAGAAGTTTGATGGTTTGAGAAGGTATTTTGGTTGATCTAAAGGAGGAGCACCACCGGTTTGATGTCGTGGTCTTTCCACTTCAGCCAACTAATTTAACCTTTCAAATATATATGAAGGGAGACGAGAAGATCTTGATAGAACGCTCCACTGTTCGGAATAGTGAGAAATACTTTACTCTTCAGTTTTCAATTGAGGTTTATCCAGTTTTTCTCAAATTAGCTTTTGGTAATTCAAAATAGAGAGTTGTTTGGGAAGGATCAATAGCTCACGAAAAGGAATCTATTTTTCTCTATCAATTGGTTGGATAGTAGGTGTGATGATTTACTTCACGAACTATAAGGAAAGTCAAGATCAGATCAATGATAAATCAATATAACTCCTAATCAGCCTAGACTATAGTGTACATAATATTATATTATATTGTAGAGATACTTTGTCAAAGAGTCTTTAGTTTAGAAATATTCTGTCAAGGAGAGAATCCCTCCTAATAACTTGTAATTGATTACCTATAGTGTTATATAATGAATACAATGCAACCCGTAGGGGTATGCAAAATCTTTACTATCATTTTTGTAGTTCTTTATGGTATCCAGAGCATAAGAGCCTGGACTAAATTTTTTTTTTGGCTTCATCATGACTTCTTCTCCCATTGAATCCTCGATCACATCACCTCCTTCCATCAATGTCTGGCCTACTAATTTGCAAAATGTTGCTGCTCTTGTATCCATCAAATTGGATCGGTCAAATTATCTTCTTTGGAAGTGTCAATTACTTCCTATTCTAAGATCTCAAGACCTTCTTAAATTTGTTGATGGGACATTCCCTCCTCCTCCATCAACTATAACCACTATAGATGATAGTGGTGTCAAAACTACTGATATTAACACAGAGTTTGTTACATGGACAAGAATCGATCAAATGCTCTTGAGTTGGCTGAATGCTACACTCACTGCCCCTATACTTGCTCAAGTCGTTGGTCTCGCCACATCTAGAGATGTTTGGGTTGCTCTTGAAACTTCCTTCTCTGCCTCAACCGCGCAACGTGCACTTCATCTTCGTTATGCTCTTCAGAACATCAAGAAGGCTTCGCGATCAATTGCTGACTACTTGAATGATATAAAAAATGTCGCTGATCAATTGGCTGCCATTCAACAACCTGTTTCCGATGCAGATCTTATTCTCCATGTGCTCACGGGTTTGGGTCCTGACTATGAATCATTTCGGATGGCAATCATGGTTCGTTCTGGTCCCATTTCATTTATGGAGCTTCAATCTCTTTTGTTAAGTCACGAACTTCATCTAGAGCGCACTACTCAACTTTCACAAGCAACTATTACCAATTCGGCCTTCTTCGCTACTTCGTCACGTGGTGGTCGTGGTAGGAACTATAATAATCATGGAAGGGGACGTGGCCGAAACTCTAATCAGCGCAACAACTATAACAGTGCACGCAATAACAACCAGAATAACTCTTGGGATTCTTCAAATCATTCTCTTGGTATACTTGGTGCAAAACCACAAAATTCTACTAGTAACACCCCCAATCCATGTCAAATTTGTGGTAAATCTGGACACATAGCTCTCCGTTGCTACAATCGGTTCAATCAATCCTACCAGCCAGACGATCTACCTTCCGCATTCGCAGCCATGAATCTTTCTTCATCAGATCAACAATGGTACCCGGATACTGGAGCAACTAATCACATGACTGCTGATTTGCAGTCTCTTACTTCTCGCACTGCATATGATGGAAACGACACTATACGTGTTGGCAATGGTACTCACCTTCCCATCACTTACACTGGTAACACTTTGGTTCACACCCAAAATTATTTTATTCCTTTAAACAATGTTTTATGTGTCCCCAACATCAAGAAAAATTTAATCTCGGTTGCTCAACTTACAAAAGATCTTGATTGTATATTTATCTTTCACTCTTCTGGTTTCTTGATTAAGGACTGCAAAACGGGGAAAGTTCTTCTCAGCGGGCCGAGTAAGGGAGGATTGTATCCCATCACCCCAAATTCTACCACTCATTTTGAAGCATCTTATGCTGTTCGTTCAGTTCGTGCCAATAATGATGTTTGGCATATGAGACTTGGCCACCCTGACCAACAAATCATCCATTATTTAGCTCGAAATAAAAACATCTATTTAGATGGTTCTTTTTCTTCTAGTAAATCAGTTTGTCCATGTTGTTTAGCTGGAAAAATGTCAAAGTTACCATTTAAATTGTCTGATACAAAGTTTGAGTCTCCTATGGAAATTATATTTTCTGATTTATGGGGTCCTGCTCCTACTGTTTCAAATGATGGGTATCGTTATTATTTACTACTAGTTGATGGTTTCTCCAGATTTTGTTGGTTATATCCACTTCATTGCAAAAGTGAAACATTACAGTGCTTTATTCATTTCAAAAACATGATTGAAAATGCACTTTCCACCAAAATTAAAACCTTTCAATCAGATAATGGAGGAGAATACACTGGGAAAATATTTGCTCACTTTCTCAATGAAAATGGAATTTTTCATCGTTTTTCATGCCCACATACTCCTCAACAAAACGGAGTAGCAGAACGTAAACATCGCCATATTGTCCACATGGGTCTCACTCTTATTGAACAAGCTCGTCTTCCTAAATCATTCTGGGTAGAAGCTTTTCAAACAAGTGTATATATTATCAATCGTTTGCCTTCAAAGGGTCTTGGGTATAAATCTCCTCATCAATTGTTGTTTGGAAAAACTCCTTCTTATACTCATCTGAAAGTTTTTGGGTGTGCATGTTATCCATACTTGGTACCGTATAGAAAGGATAAATTAGATCCTCGTACCAAGCAATGCATATTTCTTGGCTATAGTCCTTTTCATAAAGGTTACAAATGCTTTGACCTGCAGTCAAGAAAGATATACATTTCACGCCATGTAGTATTTGATGAAACTCTTTTTCCTTACAAAAATCTGGTGAGTCCTCCAACACAACCAACCTCATCATCTGTTATTCTTTCTTGGATTGTACCTGAAAATCAGCACTTTATGGGTTCTGAACCTTCGAATAAACAAAGCTCACATGCATATGAAACCGATCCTTCCCTTCATCTGAGTGCCAACATTGAGCCCGTAGCTTCTCCTTCTAATATAGACAATCATACTCCGGCGGCACCCTCCTCGGTTGAACCTATACCACAACATAACACTATTCCAGCTCCATCACATCACATGATTACTCGCTTAAAAGACGGAATCAGAAAACCGAAAGCATTTTCAGCAACAAAATACCCCATTCCCTCTTGTTTTCTCTCAACTCTAACACCTTCCGATCCTACCTCGTATAGTGCAGCATCAAAGGAAACTCATTGGCGTTCTGCAATGTTTGATGAGTTCAATGCTTTGCTTAAGAAAAATACATGGTCTCTTGTTCCTTATCATCCTTCAATGAATGTATTAGGCTGCAAATGGGTTTATCGTACTAAACGTAAGTCTGATGGTACGGTGGAACGCTATAAAGCACGCCTAGTTGCAAAAGGCTTCCATCAACAACCTGGTATTGATTATGGAGATACCTTCAGTCCTGTTGTAAAGCATCCGACAATCCGTCTAATCCTTTCATTAGCATGTACCTATTCATGGCCTCTTCGCCAACTAGACGTGCAAAATGCATTTCTGCATGGAAAATTAACAGATGAAGTTTATATGCAGCAGCCCCCCGGTTTTTTGGATTCTGCAAGACCTAATCATGTTTGTAAACTTCACAAGGCTCTGTATGGGTTGAAACAAGCTCCGAGAGCTTGGTACCATAGCTTCAGTTCAGTACTAAAAGAACTTGGTTTCATCTCTTGCAACTCTGATACCTCTCTTTTTATTCGAAGAAATACTAATGGGTGTATCTATGTTCTTGTGTATGTTGATGATATTATAATGACAGGTGATGACTCTGGGGGCATTTCAGATGTTATTGAATTTCTAAGCAAGCATTTTGATATGAAAGATCTTGGTTCTCTATCATATTTCTTGGGAATGGAAGTTCATCGAACAACATCATGCATTACTCTTACACAATCCAAATATACACTTGATTTACTTGAGAAAACCGGAATGTTAGGTGTTAAACCAGTTCGCACTCCTATTGCATGTGGAGTTAAGCTCTCACAGTCAAATGGAACTCCACTAGACAGTGCCTACACATATAGACAGATTGTTGGTTCTCTTCAGTACTTAACCCTTACTCGACCAGATATCTCGTATGCTGTTAACCAAGTTTCATTATATTTGCACAGTCCCTCTTCAGTACACATGGAAGCCGTCAAACGAATTTTGCGGTATTTAAAGGGAACCATTGGTTTTGGTTTACGACTTCGTTCTTTGCCAAATTTAAATCTTATTGCCTACTCCGACGCCGACTGGGCTGGTTCTCTAGATGATCGTCGATCAACTACCGGTAGTTGTATCTACCTTGGTTCCAATTTGATTTCTTGGTGCTCCAAAAAGCAACCGACTGTTTCTCGCTCAAGCACTGAGGCTGAATATCGTGCATTGGCAACCAGTACTGCTGATTTATGTTGGCTTCAATCCTTAATGCGTGAACTTGGCATCTTTCTTTCATCTCCTCCTCTGTTACTTTGTGATAACATAAGTGCTACATATTTGGTTGCTAATCCTATTCTTCATGGTAGAACCAAACACATCGAAATAGATTATCATTTTGTCCGCGAAAGAGCAGCTCGGGGTGCTTTACAAATTCAGTTTATTCCAAGCAGAGAACAGAAAGCTGACCCACTCACAAAAGCATTAGCTTCTGCACAATTTGAATATGGTCGAGCCAATCTCAACGTCGTTTCCTCTGTTGGGATTGAGGGAGGGTATAAGGAAAGTCAAGATCAGATCAATGATAAATCAATATAACTCCTAATCAGCCTAGACTATAGTGTACATAATATTATATTATATTGTAGAGATACTTTGTCAAAGAGTCTTTAGTTTAGAAATATTCTGTCAAGGAGAGAATCCCTCCTAATAACTTGTAATTGATTACCTATAGTGTTATATAATGAATACAATGCAACCCGTAGGGGTATGCAAAATCTTTACTATCATTTTTGTAGTTCTTTACGAACGAGGTTTTTGTTTCAAGGATCCGCCCTTTATTCCCCAAAAAAAAGAAATAGAAGGATTGCAACTCCGGACTGAAAACAAAATACGAATGGAGCTTTGCCGATCACGAATAAATGAAATTTAATAGATAACACACCTACCAACTACTATGTCATAAATCATTCCCGTATTTTGCCACATATGTGGGTCCAATACTAGAAGCACAAGAAAGAGGAGAATAGCTGAGTTAAACGACTATAAAGGGCGCATAGTTGAGGCACTAGGTTCACGGGCGGGAGGTTGCTACTTGTCAGTAATATGATCAAAATCGTCGCTAGGTATTTGACCAAATAGAAGCGTCAAGTTCCTATAGAACCCATTCCAATTGCAAGAGCAGAGCTCTACCAACTGCTGAACCCACTTTGGCTCAGCCGCACCACCTAGGGTGCGAGCCACCGGGGTGAAATGCCACATAAATTCAGAGCTAGTTGGTTCCGCATGAACATAGACTACATAGTGGGGTATTAATATATATCTATTTGACGAGAAGTAAATATGAATATTGAAAATTCGACTGAAGCTAAAGCAGGGTCAAGGGCTCATCATAAATTACAAGACCATTTTTATAGTTTTTCCATTCTTTTATAATCTCATTTTACGATATTAATTGGTTAGTTGTGAAAAATTGATAAAGCCCATCACCGGTACTGAATTTTATTCTGGGGGAACATTAACTTTAACCACAAATCGGTTATTAATTTGGGGACTAAACATAAAAGAAGACCATTTTGTGAGATGTTATAAGGCCCAATGAAATTCAAACACCTTACCCATTTCTTAGTCCAATTATACTATGACAAATAGTTAATCTGGGCATATGTCACCTTTGATTTTCTAAATAAGTTAAAATATGTATATTTCTAATAAGTAATCATATCATGTTTGATGTGTATGATCATATTTGAGATTAAATTTTCCCCAAGTTCTATAATTTCTTGCCTTGAATCATTCAAATAGGGATCTTGTTTAATTTGAACGTGTATTCTAAAATATGACAAGTTATGTAATTGTGTTTGATACTTGATAGTCAATGCACATGTATAATTGTGTTTTTTCCATCTAATATAATTTAACAAAAAAAAAAGGATAACAATATAAACACATAAGGCCTCGATAATTCAACTTATGTATTAATAATTATGTGACAACAAAAACTCTAAAACGAAAACACGATTTCAAGTCTTCAAATCAAAACAAATAAAAATAAATTAATTTTACACCCACACGGGAAAATACTTGGTGTCATCATCTTGTGATGCTTTTGTGATCAAATGTGATTCGGCACAAGTCAATACACATTCTCTTTTACAATCTCTCTCCGTAAAGATCTTTATTTGCATGCAGTCGAAGTAGCACTCCGTCATGCAAATCACGTTCCGATTTCTCTCCACCGTTGTCGTTGCCGTTGTTGTTGCTGTCACGAGCGCAAAAAACGCGATCACGATCATCCAACTTCTTCCCATTTTGTGTTGACTTGTTTGAATAATCAATTAACAAAAAAAAAAGAAATTTGTGTAGGATGAAGAAAAAAATGATAATGACTATATATAGTTTATCCGTGATGTCTTAATATTTGAGCGGTCACGTCTTTTAGACAAGATTTTGAATTTGACGACTTTTGACGTCAATGGTTATAATATAGTCGCGCCTTTTTCCTCTTTTTTTTTCCCTACAAGAAAAGAGTGCGCCTTTGTACGAATGGGTGTGAACAGAAGCAATTATTGACTGATTAGTAGTACCAGATCTTTTGTTTAATTTTGTAAACATTAAGTATTAAAATTCATAACATTATATAAAATTTACATAAATAACATATACTATTCATTATATAGAGGAAAAGCGAACAATAAAACCATAAGGGTAGTTTTGAGTTAGCTCAATCTTTTCAATCTCATGATATTTCATTTTAATTTTCGAATCGCAATTCTCATAATCAGTAATCAATAGGCACGCAGCATCAGCATATTTATTAATCGGGCTATGGAATTGATAGCAAGTTTGGGCATCACAATTGGGTAAATAATTAATAAAATTTTCTCCAAAAAATAAATACTATTTGAAGCCAAAGTTTGTCCGAAGACACGTGTGTAGTCAAACTCAAGTCCACATAGGTCCAATCCTATTACAAAATATGTGTATATATGATTTTTGGGAATTTCTTATTTATATCGGGTTTAGCTGAACTCAAAATAATTAACTTCATGAAACATAATACATTCACTTTTGGGTTGGATGTAACTCACAGGAAAATTATCAGTTACAAAGCAAATGTAATACTTAATAATTGAATGAGTTTTGTCCAAACTAAATCGGGAGAAGAATTTTCCCGATTTTTCTACCTTTTCCCTTTTTTTTCTTTCACAAAATGTTTCTACCTATTCCTTAAGTTTACAGATTTACTATACTATACTTGTCTCAAAAGTAAAAAGAAATAATACTACTTAATTTAACAAATAGAGACACCTAATTTACAAATAAGATTTAAATACAACAAGACATGTTAACTTCTTACGATACTTCGGAATTTGCATTATGCTCGTTTTATGTTGTAAGGATTATTCTAAGTTTTTTTTTTAAATTAATTCTCTATTCAAAGTCTATTTTAGGAAACTAAAATTGACCATTACATAGCTAGTTGAATTGTAAAGAACGCCATGTGTCTGTGAGGTGAATTTTGGAATGCCACGTAAGTCCTGCAATAGTAAAGGCATGCTTGAAATTTTGTCCCATTATTGATCAATAATTTCGGCTCCTCGTAAAAGCCAAAGTTTACGATAAATTTCTAGATATTCTAGTTATAAATACTCTACATCATTAATTTCAGTGAAGTCATATTATAATGATATAGCATGGACCAATTACTAAACCCGAATCCCATCCGGACCCAATTTTAAGGATCAAGACCCCAAAAATGATAAATCATGAGACGGTATTGGGTTGCCTCGTTACATATATAACACACGCATAATAGGGTACGGCATCGGATATGCAAGATCTGGGAGATCATCAGCGATCCCCAGCCCGCTAAAACTAGGAGCTCCCTAAACAAGCAATCTTCCGAGATCCTCTAATCCCCAGTTTTTAGGAACGTGAACTCTTACATGTAAAGAGTTGTCATGTATGCAAAACAAATCCCTCAATCATGAACATTCCTGACAAGAAAATATCTCTTTCTACAGGCATAAATAATCCTCTAGTATGAACATTTTAGATCTAATCTCTCGAATTATGATACACTATTCGTAACCTACTTTTCTCCTCTGCAAATTCTTTGTTTAAGTTATTCTGCAACTTTGGCTGACTTAAGCATTGGAGGAGGTTTCATCGGCCACAACTCCAGTGTATAATCTTTGTTTTGCAGACTTTGAAGCACATGACCTTCGAATATCTGAGGAAGAGCACAACATCTAATGAAATTTTCACTTATGTTTCTAATTAAAATTGCTTTTAACAGTTTCAAAGTTTTTTTGTTAGCTTATGTGTACTGCTATAACGTTATCCATATGCAACAACTACATGATATTTCGAAGTATTTACATCTCATCTTAAAGATGTTGAAAATTTGAAATGCGAAAAGTAATATATAAAAGTATAAACATAAAAATATTGAGAATAAATTGTCTAACAAAAGTAAGTTGATTTTATAAGGTTTTGAACAATCCTCAACTGATCACAAGCTAGCTTTTGAGGTGAGTTAGATTCTTGCAATTTAACGTGGACTTGACTCAATCCATGTGATGAAATCTAATAAAAGAATATATTTAGAAATTAAGAACTATAAATTCGCCTATGGGTTAGATTTAAAATGAATAGTGTTAATCATGTTTATATGATAAACGAAAATAATATGTACCTTGATGTATATATTTTTTCTAATCACCTCAATTGCATGTCTGCTCAATTAAATTCCTAAATTTTAATGGGATTCTAATGTGAAGAGTTGACATTTTGGTGAAATAATATTGGACCGTATGACCTATTGAAACACACGTCTAATATTATTGAATAAATCGAAATCGACCATGAACTTTGAAATGACGTCTTCCCTCTTTCCAATTTCCACTCTCTTGGTATACTTAATCAGACTTAAACTTGACTAAACTTTTACATCTAATTAATAGGATAGATGCAAGATGTTCACATGTGTTATACAAATTTTTTATAAAATTATCATGTTAAATATTTATTGTATATAATTCTTTTGTACATTAAAATATTCGGCACAAATTAAGCCCCCTATATTAAATATTTATTGCATAGAATTTCCCTTTACTGTTAAGTATTTGGCATGATACCCCCACCCTATTTTGTACGTATTAGTAATTTCGTTCTTGTTTTGTATAACGCAAAAGGGTATCTTGCAATTTCTCCTAATTAATATGATCTATTTACGTAAATATTTTGATAGGATTATTAAATATCATATGACGGAGAATATGAAAAAACATAAAATATAACGTGAAATGGATAATCTAGTTCAATTAATTTTGGACAGATTGACTTAATTTTGTTTAGTGCAAAAAGTTGAAGACATAATTTATCCCATATTTATTAAAGTTGTGTATAACCTTTTGAGGAAAGTGGACACAAAGGTTATTATACACAACTTTAGAGTCGATCTCCACTACTACCAAATGCTCCCAAATCAAGACCTTTTTAAGAGCCAAGAAGCTCTCTGCCTTGATAATAGAACATCTCCAAGGCCTTGTAACAAGAGAACTGGCCATTCTACGCCTTGTGTTAACCTCGAGAGCCTTGTCGGTATCTTTCAAATGAGATGGACACCGACAAGATACTAGCCCTGATGTCACCCGGAATGAGCGTATGCACCTGATCCAATCTCCATTCCCCATTGCTTTGAATACTTAAAATGGATGAGTTGACCATTTCTTTTCATTAGTTTTAAAAAAGAAAGACTGAAAGCAATAAAAGAAAGCCATAAACATACTTGTTTTACTAGACTTGTGTACCATAATTCAAAGGTCATACAACACTTTTTCTATCTGGCTTTCCCCCCTTTTTCCTATTACTAGTAGACTCTTCATCCTTGTTCTTCTCCGTGTTAAATAAAATAATGTTGTCCATGATGTTGTTTTTCGTCATAAACTCATGCGCTCTTTGTGCTTCCATCAAAGAGTAGTAAGCATAAACCACAAATTTAATATTCTTAACTGCATGCCATATATTGCGTCGTAATTCATCGATGATAGAAGCCCTGACCTCCAAACTTTTGCACCGTATGTCGACAACTGTCATTGCAACAAAAAAAATTAATGTAAGATTTTCTTGGTAGCAAGAATAACTTCGACTTTAAGTATTCTACTCAAGATATAAATCATCCAAAAAAAGGACACACTTATAAGGCACTTTTTTCTTTTTTTACTTTAAATGAGTTAATCCAACAAATATAGAATAATTAATGCGATATCTTTAAACAACAAAACTCAATGATGAAAGATAAACATGCAAATAAATTAAAAATGACAGTTATACTGGAAATTTACGCAACAAAACTCAATGATGAAATATAAACATAAAAATAAATTAAAAATGACAGTTACACTTGCAATTTATGCAAAAGCAGACGATGTCCTTGGAAAAAAAATGATAAAGAGTAAAAACCATTTCGCCAAGTTTGTTAAAGTTTTATTGAAGGTGCAAGTTAATATATGAAACATAATTAACTTAAAAAATTTGTACCTTTGACTTGAAGATGCTTTACAACAAGTTGTGCAAGATTTATAGAATTTTTCTTCATCCCATGCAAGTCCGTAATAAACACTTTAGCCCATATAGAGCAGCACCAAAAGTTTTCTGAAAGCCTGTTGGCTCCATAATCGAGTACAAAATCAACACCTGCAAAGATTGATTAGTACTTAAGGGAAAGGAACAGGATCCCATATCTCAATTTACAAACAAAATTTTATTTTCAAAAAAAATATTTATACAAACAGAATTCAAATGCAAGAAGGTTAAAAATCCATTGAAAAAAGATATAAGTCCATTCACCTTGGGATTCTAAATCAATCTAGCTAGTTACAACCCATACATAACCATTTCTGGCCACCTCAGTTGTTAACTCGACAAGACCCAAAACGTCAAGGAACCATATAACTTTTAATTCTTGGATCAAAGGGTGGCATAGCAACATAATATTATTAGGAAGGCAAAGAAATTCACAGCAACCACCAAATTTAAATTGTTAGCATGAGCTACACCTAGTCTAAGGCACTAGACAACTCCACCATTTATTGGGGCCATATTTTGTTAAGAGACAAGCTAATTACATGGATATCAATCAAAACAGGACTTTCCAACATCTCAAAAAGTTCCTAAAAGTTACAAAATCCAAAACTTTCTAACAGTTTGATACACCAAAAGGAAAAAATTTGTAATGTATTGTCAGAATAAGAATGCTAATAGAAATGGAAGTTAGTATACAATAAAAATTATTCATAGTTTAGTCCGACTGTTGAAGCATCTTGGTAAACTGCACATATTCTTCAGATAAAGATAATTGGAATCATTTTATGTATGGGTTTCGAATAAGTGATATACTCAAAATGAAAAGCTCGTACCAAAAAAGGATTATGCTTTCTCACACCAAATATGAAGATCAACTGTTTTCTAAAGAACGGAAGCAGCAATCATTTCTTATAACAATAATATGCTCTAAAGTAAAAATCCACCAGACTTTTTAAACCTTAAGGGTTTCTTTCATGAACGAAAACGTGAGAACAAGTGTCTCAACACATGACCAAATTCATTATTGTCTTCATAAAAGAGTTTGATAGAATTAAAATGTTAGTGTTAGTTAATCTCCAACTTAGTTAGTTTAGAAATGATTCCTATAAGCTATTTATAAGAACAACCTCCTCAAATAGACGATGGGGATCTACTCGAGCCTATGATAGATATTGATCATCCATCTATAATTGTAAAAATTGTTCTAGACAGTTTTCCTAGATATTTATGAGAATACTTCTATATATATGTAAGATATATTTACGAGTTACATTATTCTCCAATAGAATGTATAAGTATTCTCCACAAGAATGTATAAGTAAATGTTTAGAAGTTTTTTAAAATCCTCTTGAATCGAACTAATTAGTCACTTCATTGAAAATAATTTAAGAATTAAACCGTCATAACATATTTTTTTAGAAGGAAACCTTCTTAACATGTTTAGATTGAAGGTTTAGGTCATTGATGCATGCAAAATTGTCGATGTTGGAGTTATTTCCAAAATAACTACCAAATAACTACCGTTGTTTAATTTCGAATTTGAATTTAAAAATTGGAGAGTTTTGACTATTAAAACTATGACAATTAATTTTAAAAGTTGTGTTCAAATTCAAATAATTGTGTCTGTCTGGAATAGACACAAATATATCTATAATAAACAAGAACAATTATGAGATTATATAACTTTTTCTCCCCTTCTCCATATTACATATACTATATTTTACTGCAGAAAAATATTTTATAAGTTAGATAATTTTGTCAATCCATGTGTGCCCTCTGGTTTAATTCTGTGAGTACAAAACAGAATTAAACATTGGGTTTCATTGTATCACAAATCCCTATTGTATACCGTGTGGTGGGCGAAATAAGTTATAAGGAAAGTGGCATTGCAACACGCCTTGAATCCATTACTGCGGTCCGTTACTTATTTCCTACCAAATTTTCTAACGGTCGAAAGGGTTATGTATACACAATAAGTCAATGAATCGAGAGAGTTTAGTGGAAAAAAGAGTGTTGGTTGTACACTTTAAACTCATTTTTTTTTTATTTGTCTGAATAAAAGTATGATTTTTTTTTTGTTTATCAAGGTTTTAATCCCTTTCAAGGCGCGTTGAACGTATAATATATGAACCTCTCCCAACAAGGAATCGAACTTGGGTCGCCACTTTGGGGATTCTACTTTTCTTATTTTATAGATATATTGATCATCATAACATTTTTATTGGACTACAAAAATATAAACAACTCTCATAATAAGATATTTCAATAGTATTTCACAAATTGTGTTTCAATATTTTATTTTAAATACTACAATGATTAAACTTGAATTAGTTAAATAGTTAATTAATACTATATGATGACATGCCAATCAAAATCCTGAACAAATTCTATATATATAGATTATCCATTGTCTGTTTGATAAAAAAAAAAAAAATGTATCCATTTTCTATTATAATGAGCAAAAAATGTATGTTCATTGTTCAGATGACGAGGTCAAAGCAAGAAAATATAACAAATCGAAACAACTTATGAAAAAAAAAAATAGAGAAAGAATTTTGTTATTGAGGTCAATTTGAAATTTGACGAGAGTGTGACATAAAATAGCCGTGTTGCTTATTTGCCTTGTTGGAATATGTTCTATTTATCTTTCAAATGTGATTTCTGACTAGTTAATTAATAAGAAAAAATCACTTTGCATACCAAACTTTAGTTCACAAAACATATTTGATATCAAGTTTTTCGAAAAAATACATTTCATACCATGATTCACACCATCTTGACACATTTACTTTTGCCGTCAATTTTCGGACGGAATTCAGCACGTGCCGTCAATTGTGGGTCTTTAAAACCCGTGCATGTTCTCCATCACATTGTCAATTTAACGGGCACATGAGCGGCACGTACTGAATTTCGTCTGAAAATTTATGGCAAAACTAAATGTGTCAAGATTGTGTGAATCATGGTATTAAATGTGTTTTTTCAAAAAGCTTGGTACCAAATGTGTTTTTTGGACTAAAGTTTGGTATCAAAAATATTTTTTCCTCGTTAATTAATTGGTGTAAAGGCGCTAATGGCTAAAAAATCAAAATTAATCTATTAAAAAATCAACTCGAGTTTAATTAAATAGAAATTATATAAGTTCTATTTACATCAGAAGTGGTTGAGTCAAGTGATAGTGATTTGTGACCTTCAGAGCCGAAATTCAAGTTTGAATCATACTGGAGACATCTCATTGGGAGGACCTATGCAGACACTATTCGGTTCGAGTTGTAAATACACACTTTAATACATCAAAAAGAAAAACTTTTGTTTACTATACATATCAAATCAAGATTCAACAATACTTTTCTGAAACTCAATTCGAGCTCGACTATCTTTGGAAGTCACAACAAAGATTCAAATGTCAGTGTCGTTGTCAGAAACTCAGAGGCGCTAGAACCCGTTTTCATTTGCTGAGACGAGTAACCCGTCAGTTGAAAAGTAATTAATCATATAAAAGTTGGATAAATTTTGAGTCAATATTAATTAATTTATAAAATCCCAAAACTTGATTTAGTATCAGATTAATGCCAATTTATCTCATTGTGAAGTACATAATATTTAATTTACTCCCTGTGATTTAAAAAAGAGCATTTTACCCCCTGTAAAAAATTTAAAGAACAATTTACCTCATTCAACTGGATAGTGTAACTCACTTGTCGAAATTGAGATTGGGACATGAAAAATGTTTTGTAACATATGGGTAAGTGAATTGTCACATTTATCATAACACGGGGGGAGGGGGTAAAATGCAACATTATCATAACACATGGGATAAAGTGCCACATATAAAAATGCCAAGGAGACGGTGTGAAACTTTTATAAGATTACATGGGGATAAAATGCTATTTTTCAAATCACAGAGATAAATTAAATATAATGAATATCACGGGGAGTAAATTGTCATTAATTCATTTAGTATCATTTGTAAAATACCAACCTTTCGTGTTTTGACATTTTAAAAAGTGATTGTAATTTTAGAGGCATTTAATGCCACGAACAATCACAGTAGACCAAATGTAAACTTTTGGATCTCTATTGTGATTTTGAAGGTGTTATGAACCCCAAAATCAAAATCACTTTAATCAATTGTGATTTTGTGGTGTTTGGCCCGTTCAACTTCCACGAATGTGAGTATTTTCTCTAGTTTTATACTAGCATTTCTCTAATTTAATACTGGTAATTAGTTTACTTTGATATTATTATAATAATTTCGATTCGACATAGTGTTTGATGTAATAATGTATTCACCATCTCAAAAAAAAATTGGGAACTTCAAAAGCAAAAATTGATTTATTTCGTACGTAACAAATTACTTTTGCAGAGGCCTATCCAATTCATATGTACTTATATTATAGCATAATGGTCCGTTGACCGAAATATGCAATTTTGACCAAATCTTCTAGTAAACTTGATTTATTTAGGAAGTTAAAGTGTAACTCAATCTTTTCTTGGAAATTTTATAACCCTAGCTACTTGACATACCAATATTGATAATTCTATGTAATATATCTAAAATCACTCATGTGGTATTTTAAATCTCTAAAATACAGGTTGCCAAATTCTCAATTTTAGAAAGAAAAAAATCAAGATTTTTGGCTGAGTATGCTCAATCCACACATGAGTGGTAGTAAAAATATAACATGGAATCATCAATATTTGTTACATCAATTATAAAAATATAAAATTGATTGGCAAAATTAAATATAACAAAAAGTTTATGAATATCAAAATTTGGGACTTATTGTATATCTATTATAATGCATGTTATATAACTTCGATAGTCTTTGAACCAACCAGACAACTTAGACCTACTCCAACAATTCAATTTTTGCTTGTTGGAGAGCGACATACTGAGATATATACATAACCAAGTGAAAAAAATAACTTCCAACAATATTATTTAAATTTTTGGTGGCTAATTTACTAAAGGTGAAGATGAAACATATAAATGTGAATTTGATCCTACCAATGATCTATTTCATTTATCGGTTTTAACTCGATCTTGGAGCTCGACAAGGACTCAAACTGATAAACAAATAAGTATGGACATAACAAATTATCCGAGCTCAACTTCACGAAGGAGATAAACTCTAAAAATTAGTTCCCTTATTTGACAGCAGCAATCACAGCCCCTGTCAACAAATTTCAGGATGTACATATCTTTGTGATCAAATCAAACATTCCACCGGTAGAAACCAATCTCTAATACAACTCTGACGAATATGAAAAGGAAAGCGCAAAGTGTTTCTTTAGTTTCTACTCAACCAAGACTAATAAGTTGTTATGAATCAAATGACATCTTTTTACGGGACACTAAAATTATTGGGGTGGATTACAAATGCCCGAATCAAGAATGCGTATATCGCAATAATTATTTGGTGTTATTCAGCTCCTTGTATACTTGATCATAAGAACGCAACAAAGATGATCGTACATTTGATATCTCTACCACCATTTCCAAAGCTGTCAAATTGCATGTAATCGTACATATAGTCACACAGTATATTAATCTTAAAACAACTAGATAGAAAGGAAGGAATCTCGTGAGTACCTTTCTCGAATGATGATTGGGTTGCACGAAGCTTAGGAGAGACCAATGCTCCAAACATAGACAGCGATTTAAATCTTTCTTTTTCAGCCTGCATGCCAAAATTGTTTCAAGAGTTGATCTTTGGTCCAAATAGTGGCTAATAGGTAACAAGCACAGATTTACGAGAAGGTGTTTGTTATTGCACAATCAGTAATGTTATATATAGGTCAAATTTACTGAATTTTATTTTATATGAGAAGACGTACTTAGTTTATTAAGAATAGATAGTTGCTAGCTTACATGATTATCAACTTTAACTGGAGATCCACCGATTTCTGCACTTCTTTCCTGATATTCTTCTCAAGCAAAACACAAAAAGATTAACAATGAAGGTGTTAATAATGGTGAAAATCAAAAGAGGCAAACCGACACTGACAGTAAGGTCTCATCCAATTCTGACTTGGAACGATTTTTTCTCTTTTTTTTTGTTGGCCAAGCAAGTGTTATCTGATGGGGTAGAATCTAAAGCTGTTCACAGATTCTAAGTCATTACACGGAACCATGACATCGTCTAGGCAAGTTAAGTAGCTCGAGTGTATTTTTGGTCTTTTTATCTTAGTAATAAATATCATAGTTTCTTATTTTTTCCATACTTAGAGATATATGTAGCAGAGTAGGTCGACCGACTAAGGCACATATAGTAACTTTTCGAGAATCAAACTTCTAACCTCAATCTTCATAAGCAACAATAGATATAAATTCAGACTTGGGGGGGGGGGGGGGTGGGGGGGTGGAGGGGAGAGGGGGGGGGGGGGCGGGGGGGGGTGGGGGTGGGGGGGGGGGGGGGTGGGGGGGGGGGGGGGTGGGGGGGGGGGGGGGTGGGGGGGGGGGGGGGTGGGGGGGGGGGGGGGTGGGGGGGGGGGGGGGTGGGGGGGGGGGGGGGTGGGGGGGGGGGGGGGTGGGGGGGGGGGGGGGTGGGGGGGGGGGGGGGTGGGGGGGGGGGGGGGTGGGGGGGGGGGGGGGTGGGGGGGGGGGGGGGTGGGGGGGGGGGGGGGTGGGGGGGGGGGGGGGTGGGGGGGGGGGGGGGTGGGGGGGGGGGGGGGTGGGGGGGGGGGGGGGTGGGGGGGGGGGGGGGTGGGGGGGGGGGGGGGTGGGGGGGGGGGGGGGTGGGGGGGGGGGGGGGTGGGGGGGGGGGGGGGTGGGGGGGGGGGGGGGTGGGGGGGGGGGGGGGCGGGGGGGGGGGGGGGGGCGGGGGGGGGGGGGTGGATCAAGTTTTCGAAAAAATACATTTCATACCATGATTCACATCATCTTAACACATTTACATTTGCCGTCAATTTTCAGACGAAATTCAACACGTATCGTCAATTGTGGGTCTTTAAAACCCGTCCATGTTCTCCATCCCATTGTCAATTTAATGGGCACATGAGCGGCACGTACTGAATTTCGTCTGAAAATTGACGGCAAAACTAAATATGTCAAGATTGTGTGAATCATGGTATGAAATGTGTTTTTCCAAAAAGCTTGGTACCAAATGTGTTTTTTGGACTAAATTTTGGTATCAAAAGTATTTTTTCCTCGTTTAATTAATTGGTGTTTAAAGGCGCTAATGGCTAAAAAATCAAAATTAATCTATTAAAAAATCAACTCGAGTTTAATTAAATAGAAATTATATAAGTTCTATTTACATCAGAAGTGGTTGAGTCAAGTGATAGTGATTTGTGACCTTCAGAGGCGAAATTCAAGTTTGAATCATACTGGAGACATCACATTGGGAGGACCTATGCAGACACTATTCGGTTCGAGTTGTAAATACACACTTTAATACATCAAAAAGAAAAACTTTTGTTTACTATACATATCAAATCAAGATTCAACAATACTTTTCTGAAACTCAATTCGAGCTCGACTATCTTTGGAAGTCACAACAAAGATTCAAATGTCAGTGTCGTTGTCAGAAACTCAGAGGCGCTAGAACCCGTTTTCATTTGCTGAGACGAGTAACCCGTCAGTTGAAAAGTAATTAATCATATAAAAGTTGGATAAATTTTGAGTCAATATTAATTAATTTATAAAATCCCAAAACTTGATTTAGTATCAGATTAATGCCAATTTATCTCATTGTGAAGTACATAATATTTAATTTACTCCCTGTGATTTAAAAAAGAGCATTTTACCCCCTGTAAAAAATTTAAAGAACAATTTACCTCATTCAACTGGATAGTGTAACTCACTTGTCGAAATTGAGATTGGGACATGAAAAATGTTTTGTAACATATGGGTAAGTGAATTGTCACATTTATCATAACACGGGGGGAGGGGGTAAAATGCAACATTATCATAACACATGGGATAAAGTGCCACATACCAAAATCCCAAGGAGACGGTGTGAAACTTTTATAAGATTACATGGGATAAAATGCTCTTTTTCAAATCACAGAGATAAATTAAATATAATGAATATCACGGGGAGTAAATTGTCATTAATTCATTTAGTATCATTTGTAAAATACCAACCTTTCGTGTTTTGACATTTTAAAAAGTGATTGTAATTTTAGAGGCATTTAATGCCACGAACAATCACAGTAGACCAAATGTAAACTTTTGGATCTCTATTGTGATTTTGAAGGTGTTATGAACCCCAAAATCAAAATCACTTTAATCAATTGTGATTTTGTGGTGTTTGGCCCATTCAACTTCCACGAATGTGAGTATTTTCTCTAGTTTTATACTAGCATTTCTCTAATTTAATACTGGTAATTAGTTTACTTTGATATTATTATAATAATTTCGATTCGACATAGTGTTTGATGTAATAATGTATTCACCATCTCAAAAAAAAATTGGGAACTTCAAAAGCAAAAATTGATTTATTTCGTACGTAACAAATTACTTTTGCAGAGGCCTATCCAATTCATATGTACTTATATTATAGCATAATGGTCCGTTGACCGAAATATGCAATTTTGACCAAATCTTCTAGTAAACTTGATTTATTTAGGAAGTTAAAGTGTAACTCAATCTTTTCTTGGAAATTTTATAACCCTAGCTACTTGACATACCAATATTGATAATTCTATGTAATATATCTAAAATCACTCATGTGGTATTTTAAATCTCTAAAATACAGGTTGCCAAATTCTCAATTTTAGAAAGAAAAAAATCAAGATTTTTGGCTGAGTATGCTCAATCCACACATGAGTGGTAGTAAAAATATAACATGGAATCATCAATATTTGTTACATCAATTATAAAAATATAAAATTGATTGGCAAAATTAAATATAACAAAAAGTTTATGAATATCAAAATTTGGGACTTATTGTATATCTATTATAATGCATGTTATATAACTTCGATAGTCTTTGAACCAACCAGACAACTTAGACCTACTCCAACAATTCAATTTTTGCTTGTTGGAGAGCGACATACTGAGATATATACATAACCAAGTGAAAAAAATAACTTCCAACAATATTATTTAAATTTTTGGTGGCTAATTTACTAAAGGTGAAGATGAAACATATAAATGTGAATTTGATCCTACCAATGATCTATTTCATTTATCGGTTTTAACTCGATCTTGGAGCTCGACAAGGACTCAAACTGATAAACAAATAAGTATGGACATAACAAATTATCCGAGCTCAACTTCACGAAGGAGATAAACTCTAAAAATTAGTTCCCTTATTTGACAGCAGCAATCACAGCCCCTCTCAACAAATTTCAGGATGTACATATCTTTGTGATCAAATCAAACATTCCACCGGTAGAAACCAATCTCTAATACAACTCTGACGAATATGAAAAGGAAAGCGCAAAGTGTTTCTTTAGTTTCTACTCAACCAAGACTAATAAGTTGTTATGAATCAAATGACATCTTTTTACGGGACACTAAAATTATTGGGGTGGATTACAAATGCCCGAATCAAGAATGCGTATATCGCAATAATTATTTGGTGTTATTCAGCTCCTTGTATACTTGATCATAAGAACGCAACAAAGATGATCGTACATTTGATATCTCTACCACCATTTCCAAAGCTGTCAAATTGCATGTAATCGTACATATAGTCACACAGTATATTAATCTTAAAACAACTAGATAGAAAGGAAGGAATCTCGTGAGTACCTTTCTCGAATGATGATTGGGTTGCACGAAGCTTAGGAGAGACCAATGCTCCAAACATAGACAGCGATTTAAATCTTTCTTTTTCAGCCTGCATGCCAAAATTGTTTCAAGAGTTGATCTTTGGTCCAAATAGTGGCTAATAGGTAACAAGCACAGATTTACGAGAAGGTGTTTGTTATTGCACAATCAGTAATGTTATATATAGGTCAAATTTACTGAATTTTATTTTATATGAGAAGACGTACTTAGTTTATTAAGAATAGATAGTTGCTAGCTTACATGATTATCAACTTTAACTGGAGATCCACCGATTTCTGCACTTCTTTCCTGATATTCTTCTCAAGCAAAACACAAAAACATTAACAATGAAGGTGTTAATAATGGTGAAAATCAAAAGAGGCAAACCGACACTGACAGTAAGGTCTCATCCAATTCTGACTTGGAACGATTT
Organism: Penstemon davidsonii; assembly: GCA_034814905.1. Classification (NCBI taxonomy): domain Eukaryota; kingdom Viridiplantae; phylum Streptophyta; class Magnoliopsida; order Lamiales; family Plantaginaceae; genus Penstemon; species Penstemon davidsonii. The sequence goes on along the minus strand of JAYDYQ010001087.1, from coordinate 8,901,935 downwards.
TTTCTCTTTTTTTTTGTTGGCCAAGCAAGTGTTATCTGATGGGGTAGAATCTAAAGCTGTTCACAGATTCTAAGTCATTACACGGAACCATGACATCGTCTAGGCAAGTTAAGTAGCTCGAGTGTATTTTTGGTCTTTTTATCTTAGTAATAAATATCATAGTTTCTTATTTTTTCCATACTTAGAGATATATGTAGCAGAGTAGGTCGACCGACTAAGGCACATATAGTAACTTTTCGAGAATCAAACTTCTAACCTCAATCTTCATAAGCAACAATAGATATAAATTCAGACAACAAAAAAGCATACCAGAGCAATGAGATGTAGCCTCACGATGCTGAGATCGTGGACTATCAGACTTGTTCCTCAACAATTCATCCTCCTCAAATTTGGCTTCCTCGGAGTACTTTTCAGGGTCATCGGAAGACGCCCATTTGCACAACGTAAAGTGAGGCAACTCTATATCTTGATCACCAGAAAAGATAAATTCAAAATCTCTAACTAAACCAGGGTAGATTAAATACTAATCCACGGAGAATAACTTTTTTAATGGTAAGCTATTAAGATACCTTCGTGCTCGTCTACTTGCAATGTTGTTGAAGCATGGTGAGATTTGAGGTCAAATAAGGCGCTGTTGACACGAGAAGCACCCATTGACTGCCGAGCACTGGCCAACTCAAACCATCCCTGTAAAATTAAAAATTCCACTTCACCATAACTTGAATGCAAGTACACAGCACAAGACACAAAAAACATCTAGATAGAAAATATATAACGCATAAATCCATGAGCTGAAAGTAAACAATAAAACAATAAATATAAAAGCAATAAGAACAATAGCTCAACATCCATTCTTTTAGGCAAAAAATAGAACTTAAAAGCAAGATGCAATTCCAGAAATATGGTGGAAAATGTATCTAACTTTTCCTTCAATCAAGCCCAAATAATTTTGACTTATTAGAAACCACAACCACCAAGATTCGATCTTTTATGCATCCCATTGAAAAGCGTTTTTTCACGTCATAATCCAAGCAATCAAACAATAAAATAAATTCAATATTTTAGCAAGTAGATACTGTAAATTAGTGTTGCATAGCATAAATTCAATTTTTTTTGAACTAATTGCATAAATTCAAATTAGGATCAACAAAATAATGTCTTTTTCTTTTTTACCTGGCGAAGAGCTGAAGATAAAGAATCCACAAGGATTAGATAAGTGTCCATGGAGTCTAAGAAATTTATTACGTTCTCTTCACTCTGCGAAATCTCTTTAGTTGATTCAATTCCATTTTCAGAGCTCCGCATCTTTGTTTGTTTATTAATTTAATTTAGGGTCTTTATTTGCTAAAGAAACGAAAAAGTATTCTTGAATTTATGGAATTGAAGAATGAAGAGATCAATAAAGTGCTAGTTTTTATATCAATAAACGTACTAAGGGCTTCTGAAAATCTCGGTTTTTAAGTGACCGGTTACTCTATAACTATCTCAAACGGGTCGGGTTCCGAAAAATATACCACCCGATCGGGCAATCAAGGACTCGTGGCATAAACTGATAGTAGTATAACCCGTATGAAGAGACCGAACTGACTGCAATCCGAGTGTTTTGGGTTGGGTCACGAATTTGATGGCCATAAAGTAATCCACAACCGGCCTGATGAGCCACCTATAGAGTTTTGGTGTAAACCTAGTTTTACAACTTCAATTCGCTTTATAAATCATTTCGTCTTTTCAAGCTTTGTTGGATTTTTTATTGTTTTTCAATAATAATTCTATTAGGTGGACTTTTAATAAGTTTAGTCGATTGTGAAGGGCTATTTCGATTTTGTATGTCCTATTAAAGTGATCAAATTAAGCTAATTATTACATGGGCATAACAAATATCATTTTATACAAATGTGGGGTAAACAAAGTATTTTATGTGTAGAGTACTTAAAGTGTAATTACTAAACTTTTATAGGTAGTTTAACAATTACACAGTTAGTAACTGCGGAGAAAATAATAGAAGAAAAGTTTTGGTAACCAGGCCTATAAATTCAAGTTTTGGGTAATTCAATTCAACAATTTATTCAAGTTCAATTCATCAATTCATTCAAGTTTCGTATCAATGGACTTTGGTAGATTTTCTCAAACCCCTGCGATGAGCAATTCTCTTTTAATCGACTAATCGATCTAGGGTTATGTTATATGTGATTTCCATCCATCATGCTTTTCACTGTGCTCATACCTAGGATTATGCACAATTCGGTAAGCTGATCGGATTGTACCGAAATCAAAGTTTCAGTACGTGCCGTATACCGAATCAAAATTAAAATTTCGATTCGGTATATAGTAAGTGCCCTATTACCGAAAATTGGTAACCTTCAATTTTCGGTATTACCGGTCGGTTTACTGAACCGAACCGGAGTTTTTTTTTTTAAATTATTTTAATCCTAAACTTTAGACCAAGAGAAGAGCGTCTTTCAGTCTCTTCACTTCTTCACTTACCTTGATTAGAAACAAAACCATTCTCCCTCAATTCAAAATCAAATCCTAGCCACAAGAACTGCGCCGCTGCACCACCCCCACCGCACCTCCGCAACCTCCGCCATCTCTCTCGGCCCAGATTGGTGCAACAAGTCAACAACAGAGGTATAGTTCCAAACCCCAATTTTCTTTTCTAATTGTTGTTTTCATTATTTTCTTATGTAGATTTGAGAGTTACCTTAATTCTTCGCTATTAGTAGCTAAAGATTACTGCCTCCATCCAAATTATAAGAGTCTAGACTTAAGGTCGTACAATTTATTAATGAAGAAGGGATTTTTTCGAAATGGTAAAAAACCCCAAATTTTCTGAAAATTTAAAGGCCAAAATTTTGTCGGATTTTTGTACCGAATCGTACCGATCGGTAATTTACCGAACCACCAGGATACCGAAATTCGGTACGGTTCGGTTTTACCATTTGCACACATACCCAATTTTTTGGTTGTAACTCCTTAGTTCTCGTCTAGCACCAGGTAAAATTTTCTACTTTGTTTTTGATTTAGCGCTTGTTTAGATTAGTCCTTCAATTGATATTGGATTTTCAATTAAAAGAGTTTAACTTTCTTCACAAAGTACAATTAAAGAGACGCTGGTTATATTTAACTGTCACTTTTATATATGCAGCGTTGCTGCTCTGCTTTTCGTAATAGTAGTGTAAATCCAAGGTCGTTTCCTCGGCCTCGGCCTCAAATATATAAATGTAAGTAGAGAAATTTGGATTTTGGATTATAGTTTGGACTTTTGAAGTTAAGTGCACACACAGACTGCATTCTGGAGCGCTCTGAATTATCAGACTTTAGATATTTAAATTTCCAACTTCCTATAGTTTTAGTTTGGATTGTGCCTTGCAAATTTTAGACGTTTCTACAAATTCACTCTTGAAAAAAGTGGTGGAATATTATGGTATTCACTCCACTTCCATCCAAATCATGCTAGAGATGCATCATTTCTTTTAGTAATAGATTTATTTTTGGGGGGAAAAAGAAAAGAAAATCAATTGAGGTAATTGTGCTTTGTGTTGGGAGTTGGGACATTAAAAATGAAATAGAGTTAAAAATTTAGAATGGCTGGGGTAATATATTGTTATCATTCGAGTAGGAACTAAAGAGTTTGGGTTTCATAGTTTTAATTATAGATTCATCCAGCCCATTTTTTAACAGCTCCAATTCTTTGTTTATAGGACTTCTCGACAAATTATTGCCTACTTTTGGAGGTGTTGTTTCTTCTCTGCTTTGTGATGGAGTCAATAGTGAAAAAATATCAGCAGAGATTCAGAAGAATAAAGGATGAAATGGGCCGATGGGAAGAGCTTCAGTCTCGTCTTATTTCCCAATTCTCTAATGCCTCTTCAATCATTCAGAGGTTGCAGGTTTCCCTTTTTCTCCCTATATATATACAATTTTTTTTTTTTTGGTCAAAATGTGACCTTTATACTACTATTGAGCTGTTTTTGATGGTTTTATTATGTTTAGCTTATTCTAGATACCAGAAACTATGGTGTTTTGAAAAGTATTGAGGGCATAGACGATGCAGTTTTGAGAAAGCAAATGGATTCCCTCCAAACCATCTTGTTCTCCATCAACAAGACTATGTATGTAGTGTTTACTTTTCACTTTTTATTTTTTTAATAGTATTTTTCTTGAAAACTTAAATTGTTGTTTTGCTTGCTTTGATGAAATACATGAAACAACATAGTTAAATATGAAATTGAATTGGAAATTATTGTGCAGTCAGTTAGCTAGGTTGGTAGACAAGGCATGCTTTTGTAATTTTTATTTCTTGATTTTTCTATTTTGAATACATCTGGAAGAATCAATGGCTAATAAGTCATGAGTTTTGGCCTTTGGAATTATAAAACAATATGTTGAAGTTGATTGCCTTTTACACTTGCATAAATAACAATTGAAGTGGTTTGCTCTTGTTTCATAAAGTGTTAACATGAGATTATTCGTTTTCTGATTTCCATGCTGCTCTATAGCAAGGTTTTCACATGTCTTAAATTTCTTCATTTCGCCCTCTTTGATTTTTTTGCTGCTCATTTGTGCTAGTTTTATTTAATGGATTTTGCAAAACAAAAAAGTTCGAGGATTGTATTTTACTTCTTTTTTTGTTTTCCTGGTAATTGAAATCCAGGGAAGAATTCCGTGGAGTTGTCTCAATGATTGAGAAGATGGTTCGTGATAGCAGACAGCTAGTCGGAGGTGGTTCTGCCAAACAGCTATCAGCCAAACAGCTCAAACAACAGATTGGATTAAAACCAACTCTTGAAGATTGTTTAAGTGGACTTAGGATTCTTGAAGAGATGCACAAATCAGAGTATGCCTGTTTTCTTCTTATACAATATTACTCTGTCAAAAAAAAAAAAAAAAACAAATGTTTATTGTTTAAGATGAATTTTAGCTTCTTTTTTTTTTCTTTTCACGGTCCTTCTAAATGAAATAAATCAACCTATCTATTGTTTAGGATAACTCATTTCTGAACCTCATGCAGGTACTGTCTAAAATTATCTGTGGTGTCGGCACTTGAAGATCTTGCCTTGAAACCTAAGTATGCTTTTAAGTACTAGCGAACTCAATCTATGTTATTTTAGTTGGGAATTAAATCTTACGTAATTTTTTTCTCATAATCTTGAGAAAAATTGTTCGTCTTATTTTTATTTTTTTGATTAATTGGATACTATTATGTCAATTTTAGCTAGCCTTTTGTTTTCAGCTTTATGAAACATATTTTCGATTATTATGTGTAAGATTCAATGTTGGAGGTCTCGTGTAACACATTTATTTATCACTACAGTCAAGTCATTATTTCTCGTATTTCTTCAGTACACTTAACTTATTCATTGCATTGTCGACTAACTTCTTTTTTCAGGGCAATTGGTGATTTAAGTGCTTTTCAGCAACTCCTGGTTGATCAACCTAATATTCCGCGAGAGGAAGGTAAGTTTCAACACTCCTGATGGAGATCTATTGTACTCTTACATTACAGTTTATATATGGGAATTAATTCTAGGTAGTGCAATATTCAAAAGTCTGGTGTGAAATGTTTTGTTGACTTTTTTCCATTTCCTCTGCAGTGCAATGTATATACGAAATTATATTTGCTGAAGAAATCTCTTGAAATGTTCTACATTGCTTATCTGAAATCTTTTGATGTTGTCTGGAGGAAGAAAGAATAGTTGCAATTAAGTGTATAATGCAACCTCAGAATGGCAGAACTTATGATTATGAACATTTGGATTTTGTCCATGTGAATTTTATCACAGTATTTGAGGAAAATTCATATTGTGTAAACGTTTTTTGATGATAATAAATATTGAATGGAACATTTTGTGCCAAAAAGCAATCACATTCTACCAAGTTGAGATTTTCAGCATACGAAATGGCTTGTATGTATATTGGAGTGGAAACAAAGTTAATTGAGATTTGGTTCGAGTTTAATTGCTTATTGTTCATTTAAGTTTGTTAGCCAGTTTCATTATCATAATAAGTCAAAATTATAAACTATCATTGATTTAATTCCTTTTCAAAATAATATTGAATATATATAATTGAGAACTTTCAATTTCCTTGTCTGCCAAACTTTGTGACACTTCTTTCTTAAATCCATTTATTTAATTTTCATTACCAAATCTTTATTGATTTTATTAGTGAGTAAATGTTATGTCAATCCAATTCCCATAATATTTTGCATTTCCTCGGGGTGATGATTCTTCGGTAATGTAGGAAACTAATTGATGAAAGGAATTTCGTTTAATGGGTTAAGATATTTTCAGTTAGACCTTGTGGGTAAGTATGCATTCATTATGTATCGGGAGAGGCAGAGAGCATGATGTCACCACAAAGAATAAATATATGATTTAAATTTTGCACATAATTCCCTTGTACTTTTGGTTTAACGGCGTTAGACTACTAACGGAATAAGTGGGGAGTGTGCATAGTTTCTGAAAGTACAATGAAATTAATGCAATAAAAACTTTATGGGGGGTTTATGCATGTTTCACATAACATATGGGAGTATCCTGTATTTTCCCCTAAAGAAAGAGAGCAAAATACGAGATTCCTCTTATGATCATTAAGAAAGAAGCTCGACAGTTCGTGGATAAATTTTGATAGCTCAGAAGGAGGAACACCACCGATTTGATGTTGTTGTCTTTTCACTTCAACCAACTAATTTAACTTTTCAAATATGTATGAAGGGAGACGAGAAGATCTTGATCGAAAGCTCCACTATTCGGAATACTGAGAAAAACTTTACAATTCACTTTCTTGTTGAGGTATATCCAGCTTTTCGCAGATTAGCTTCTGCTAATTCAAAACAGAGAGTTGTATATTGTGTTCGGGAATGATGAATTGCTCACGAAAATGAATATATTATTCTCTCCCAATTGGTTGGACCGTAGGTGCGATGGTTTACTTCACAAGCCAGGTCTCTAGTTCAAGGATCCACCCTTTATTCCCAAAAAAAGGGGAGGAGAAGGATTGCAACTGCGGACTTAAAGCACAACTTGAATGGATCTCTACCAACTGCTGAGCCCACTCTGGCTCAGCCGCACCACCCAGGGTGCGAGCCACCGGGGTGAAATGCCACACAAATTCAGAGCCAGTTGGTTCCTCATGAACATAGTGGGGGTATTAGTATATATCTATTTGACGAGAAATAAAAATGAATATTGAAAATTAGACTGAAGCTAAAGCAGGGTCAAGGGCTCTTCATAAATTACAAGACCATTTTTATAATTTTTCCATTCTTTTATAATCTCATTTTACGATATTGGTTAGTTTAGGGCTGTCAATGGGGCGGATTTCAGTCCTGATCCGATCTGAATTCGGTTCGATTTATTAGGATAATTGTCCTATTAGAGATTCGATGGACCTGATCCGATTATAAAGATCCGTAATCCGAAACACATGGAGCGGATATGGATTTAGGTGGATCCGATTCGTTAAAGATCCATATCCGACAATAAATAATAAGAATGATATGTATCCAAAAAAGTTTTATAAAAGTAAGTAGCAATAATAATATTTCACTGTCAATTTAAGAAGATAGTAATTTATAACTCGTTTATAAATTTATTTAAATGAATATTTTCATCTAAACATATGGATATTTTTAAAAAAAGTTTGAACATGTGAGCTAAAATTAAATAAAATTTTAAAGTTTATAAACTTGTTTTAGGAAAAACTATTAACGTAATTTTTTAAATGAAAATTTTATTGAATCCGAAAAAGATTCGATATCCGACCAAATCCGATCAAGATCCATTGGATTCAAAACATAAAAGAAGACCATTTTGTGGGGAACATTAACTTTAACCACAAATCGGTTATTAATTTGGGGACTAAACATAAAAGAAGACCATTTTGTGAGATGTTATAAGGCCCAATGAAATTCAAACACCTTACCCATTTCTTAGTCCAATTATACTATGCCAAATAGTTAATCTGGGCTTCTGTCACCTTTGATTTTCTAAATAAGTTAAAATATGTGTATTTCTAATAAAATTTCTATATCATGTTTGCTATGTATGATTATATTTGAGATTAAAATTTCCCCAACTTCTATAATTTCTTGCCTTGAATAATTCAAATAGGGCTTGATAGTCAATGCACATATATAATTGTGTTTTTTCCATCTAATATAATTTAACCCAAAAAAAAAAAAAAAAAGGATAACAATATAAACACATAAAGCTTCGATAATTCAACTTATCTATTAATAATTTATGTGACAACAAAAAACTCTAAAACAAAATACCATTTCAAGTCTTCAAAGTTAATTATAATTTCAAAACAAATAAAAATAAAATAATTTTACACCCACACGGGAAAATACTTGGTGTCATCTTCTTGTGATGCTTTTGTTATCAAATGTGATCCGGCACAAGTCAATACACATTCTCTTTTACAATCACTCTCCGTAAAAATCTTTATTTGCATACAATCGAAGTAGCATTCCGTAATGCAAATCACGTTCCGGTTTCTCTCCATCGTTGTGGTTGCTGTTGTCGTTGCCGTCACCGTTACGAGCGCACAAAACACGATCACGACCATCCAACTTCTTCCCATTTTGTGTACGATGAAGAAAAAATTGATAATGACTTTAGAATTAATTAGCACATACATATACATATATATAGTTTAGCCGTTGATGTCTTAATATTTGAGCGGTCACGTCTTTTAGACAAAATTTTGAATTTGACGACTTTTGATGTCAATGGTTATAATATACTCGCGCCTTTTTTTTTCCCTACAAGAAAAGAGTGCGCCTTTGTACGAATGGGTGTGAACCGAAGCAATTATTGACTGGATTAATAGTACCAGATCTTTTGTTTAATTTAGTAAACATTAAGTATTAAAATTCATAACTTTATATAAAATTTGCATAAATAACATATACTATTAATTATATAGGGGAAAAGCGAACAATAAAATCATGGAAATTTTGAGTTTGCTCGATCTTTTCAATGATATTTCATTTTAATTTTCGAATCGCAATTCTCATAAACCAGTAATCAATAGGCACGCTGCATCATTATATTTATTTATCGGGCTATGTAACTCACAAAAAAATGACAAATTACAAAGTAAGTGTAATATACTTCTTTTGTGGTTGGATAAGTTTGGCTAAGTTAAGTCGAAGAAGAATTTTCTCGATGTTTCTACCTTTTCCTTATTTTATTTTTTTGGAAAATTTTCTACCTATTCCTTTTTTTTTTTTTGAGACGGTGAATATATAATTAACATCAATCACTATCGAATCTATTATAATTGTAACAAAATACAAAGTTAAACAAATAACAAAGATTATTATTAAACCAAAAAAATACTCACATGCATGGGAGTTAAACCCATGACCTCATCCTTAATCAACAAGCTAATTAAGGCCTCATCGGAATTTACAGTTTACAGTTTTACCATACTTCTCTTTAAAAGTTAGAAGAAATAGTAATACTTAATTTAACAAATAGACTTATAAATAAGATTTAAATACAACAAGACATGTTAACTTGTTACGATACTTCGGAATTTGCATTATGCTCGTTTTATGTTGTAAGGATTATTTTAAGTTTTCTTTAATTAATTCTCTATTCAAAGTCTATTTTAGGAAACTTGAATTTTAAGAACGCCATGTGTGCCTGTGAGGTGAATTTTAGAATGACACGCAAGTCCTGCAATAGTAAATGCATGCATGAAATTTTGTCCCATAATTGATCAATAATTTCGGCTCCTCGTAAAAGTCAACGTACGTGCTGTTCGAAGATTTTCTTTTACTCATATTTGATCTACAATTACGATAAATTTCAAGATATTATAATTATAAATACACTACATCATTCATTTAAGTGAGATCATGATATTCTCACATTGAGTGATGACCTATAACCAAACCTGAATCCGAACCTGACCCAATTCTAAGGACCAAGAACCGAAAAATGATTAATCAAGAGACGGTTTATTAATATTGGGTTGCCTCGCTACGTATCTAACACACGCATAATAGAGTGCGAGTTCGGATATGCAAGATTAATGCATGGGAGATCATCAGTACTGATCCCCAACCCGCTAAAACTAGGAGCTCCCTAAACACGCTAAATCTTTCGAGATCCTCTAATCCCCAATTTTAAGGAACGTGAACTCTCACTTGGAAAGAGTTGTCATGCATATAAAACAGATTCCTCAATCATGAACATTCTTAACAAGAAAAAATCTCTTTCTACATATATAAGTAACCCTCTGGTATGAACAAATTAGATCTAATCTCTCGAATTATAATATACAATTCGTAACCTACTTTTCTCCTCTGTAAATTCTTTGTTTAAGTTATTCTACCACTTTTACTTACTTAAGCATTGAAGGAGGTTCCACCGGCCGCAACTCCAATGTATAAACTTTGATTTACAGACTTTGGAGCACAAGACCTTCAAATATCTGAGGCAGAGCACAACATCTCTAATAAAATTTTCACACATATTTATAATTAAAATTTCTTTTAACAATTTCAAACATTTTTTGTTAGCTTAATTATTATGTACTGCTATAACGTTATCCATATGCAACAGCTACATGATATTTCGAAGTATTTATCATCTCATCATAAAGATGTTGAAAATTTGAAATGTGAAAAGTAATTGTATAAAAGTATAACATAAAAATATTGAGAATAAATTGTACCACATGGATTGGATAACAAAAGTAAGTCGATTTTATAAGGTCTTGGACAATCCTCAACTCATAAACTAGCTTTTGAGGTGAATTAGACTCAAGCCATTTGACGTGGACTACTTTACCAATCTATATGGAGAAATCTAATAAAAAAATAAATTTAGAAATTAAGAAATATAAACTCGCCTATATAGGTTAGATTTAAAATGAATAGTGTTAATCATGTTTATATGATAAACGAAAATAATATGTACCTTGACGTATATATTTGTTCTAAACACCTCAATTGCATGTCTGCTCAAGTAATTTCCTAAATTTTAATGGGATTATAATATGAATGAGTTGACATTTTGGTGAAATAATATTGGACCGTATGACCTATTGAAACACACAATATCCGATATTTGAATAAAACAGAAATCGTCCATGACCTCTTTCCAATTTTCACTCTCTTGGTATACTTAATCAGACTTAAACTTGACTAAACTTTTACATCTAATTAATGGGATAGATGCAAGATGTTCACATGTCTTATACAAAATTTTCATAAAATTATCATGTTAAATATTTATTTTATATAATTATTTTGTGCATTAATATTCATCACAAATTAAGTCCCTATATGAAATATTTATCGCATAGAATATCCTTTTATTGTAAAGTATTTCATATGATACCCCCGTCCTTCGTGGAGATTTTATACAATAACATTTCACATGGTAATTTCGTGCTGGTTTTGTATAACGCAAAAGGGTATCCAACAATTTCTCCTAATTAATTTGATCTATTTTCGTAAATATTTGATATTAAATATCATATAACAGAGAATATGAAAAACATAAAATATAACGTGAAATGGATAATCTAGTTCAACTAATTTTGGACAGGTTGACTTAATTTTTTTAGTGCGAAAAGTTGAAGATATATCACGGGGGACATATCTGTAATTTGGGTGGCCATGAATTAAAGTTTAGTCAATAAAGTAAGCTATTGCTATCGAATTGACCAAAGTTTCATGATTCCAATTTTTTTTATGTATTATTCTGACACGCAGCTACACTATATAATCTCAAGAAATGCATTCAAATCCTCACTCAACATATACACTAATAAAAGTTATTAATTTTCCATAATGGAGTTGAAGTTTGCAAATAAAATAAAGATATATTTATCTGTCATTCTCTTGCAATTTGGTTTTGCAGGTTTTGCAATAGTTGCAAAATTTGCTCTAAACAAGGGAACGAGCCATTATACATTTGCTGTATATAGGAATGCAATTGCCGCTGTTGTATTTGCTCCTTTTGCTTTAGTTTTAGAAAGGTCTATGTATTTTTTGATTAGTGTATATATATGTGTTTTCTATTAAATTTTTTTTTTTTTTTTGAGAGGATCTATTAAATTAATTTGTATACTAATAATTGACCTTCTTTTATCCACAGAAAAACTAGACCGAAGATGACTTACAACATTCTCCTAAAGATCATATTACTTGGCTTATTAGAGTAAGTAAATTGAAATTAAGTATCTTCACATTCATCACTATGAACATGTAATAGGGTTTTTGGCAACGTAACTTAACTCCCTGTGATATGAAATAATGAGCAATTTAACTCATTTATCGTGGAGGTATTGCACACGCGCTCCATAATGCGACTGAAACTTCATTTTCATGTGAAAAATGATCAATTTAACAGTATATTGACAACATATTCACTTCACTTTACCTCCTTGTGATATGCGTAAATAGACAATTTACCTTCCTATGATATGTATAAATGAGCAATTCACCTCCATGTGATATTGCATAATGGACATTTTACCCCCTTGTAAAAATGTAAAAATCAAGAGGGAGACAATATGCTTCTTTCACAAAAATACAAGGAGTTATTTTGCTAATTTATTTATCAATGAAGGTAAATTACTTATTAAAAATAATTAACACGGAGAGTTAATTTGTTATTCACTATCAGGTAATACTCTGATTCATTGAGAAGTTTTATTTAACATGTAATTAAACTTTTTTTTCACAGTCCAGTTATGGGTCAGAATCTTTTCTATGCTGGAATGAATCAGACAACGGCTACTTTTACTTCAGCCTTATCCAACGTTCTTCCTGCCCTCACTTTTATAATGGCTTGGATACTAAGGTACGTATTGCTTTTCTAAACTCTTACATGAAATTGTGACAACAAAAATACGAATTATCATTATTTAAAAAAAGTTTCATAAAATATTTGAATATTACTTCCAGGGTTGAAAATGTGAACTTAAAAAAATTACACAGTAAAGCAAAGATTGTGGGGACTCTGGTCACCGTTGGTGGAGCAATGATCATGACGATTATTGCCGGGCCTGAATTAGGTTTGCCATGGACGAAAGATAGTTCTAATAATACGCCTTCTGGTAACTCTACAAGAGTTCAACATCCCGTCAAAGGAGCACTTATGATTGCTGCAGGAAATTTTGGTTATTCTCTCTTTTACATTCTCCAGGTTTGTAAATGATTGTAAGAATACTTTAAAATAACTCCGTTGGTAATAAAAATGACAAAATAAAATCAAGTTTTCGTTGCTACACATATTTTCTTTTCAGCACTAGATTTACAATAATTTAATATGTATTTTCTGGCTAATAGGCAATCACGTTGAAGTCATATCCAGTTGGACTTACACTAACAACGTTGATATGTACAACCGGAGCTTTGCAAGGAACTATTCTCACTTTTGCAGTTGAAAGAGGCAACTTTGCAATATGGTCCATAGGATGGGACTCTAAACTTTTAGCTTATGCTTATGGGGTATGAAACTATAAATTTAGAGAGTTAATGGCAATTTAACCCCTTATGATATTTATAATGTTCAATTTACCTTCCTATAATTTGAAAAAAAAGCACTTTAATTTTATAAAAGTTTCACACCGTCTCCCTAACATTTTTATATGTGGCAATTTACCCCCCTGTATTATGATAATGTGACGGTTTACCCCCTGTATTATGATAAATGTGGCAATTTACCTCCCTGTGTTACGATAAATGTGACAATTTACCCTCTATATTACAAAACACTTTCCATGCCCACTCTCAATTTCGATAAGTGAGTTACACTCTTCAGCTAAAGGGGGTAAATTGCTTCTTTAAAATTTTTACAGGGGATAAATTGCTCTTTTTTAAATCACAAGAAGGTAGATTAGACATTATGAATATTACAGGGGGATAAATTGCCATACGCTCTAAATTTAGGTGTCCAAATTCAAAAGAAAATTAAAATCCTCACATATGGTAACATTTTGATGCAGGGAATAATCAGTTCAGGAGTTACTTATTATATTTCAGGTATAATAATGGGAAAAAAAGGACCAGTGTTTGTCACCGCATTTAATCCTCTAAATATGGTCATCATTGCAATAGCGAGCTCTTTCATATTTGCGGAGCAATTGGATGTGGGAAAGTAAGTACTTTATAGTAATTTACTATTTGTTTTGTTTCTATAATAATAAATGAAATTAATTAATAATATTGTAATTTAATAAGTGCAGGGTTATAGGAGCCGTGGTGATTGTTATTGGACTTTACTTGGTCATATGGGGTAAAAGTAAAGATCAAATCGAATCAATTGACATTGACACTAAACTCGAATTGCCAAGTCATCACAAACAAGTTTTAGTTACGAATTCTAACAATGGAGAAGTCTTAAAGACGACATCAAACAACAATGATGTTTGATCCAAAGGTAGCACCAAAGAGTGCTTCAGTCCAGAGGGGAAGCAAAGGACGACCCCCCTCGAAATTGTAATTTGTGCCCTTGTTCATCAAATTATTAGAGAAGTTAGGCCCTTTTTTATTGTTCAATTTTGTGAAAACTCGTGGTAAAAGCTTTGTACATTACCCATTTCAGAAGAATATAAGGGTTCATTTTATTAGAGTTAATGGCAATTTATCCAATGAGATATGCATAATATTCAATTTACCACATGTGATTTAGAAAATAACATTTAACAGTTTACACTGCTACAATCTTATTAAAATTTCACATTGCCTCCCTGATATTTTTAAACTTTTAAAAACACGAATTGACAAAACTAAACCTCTTGTATGCATATTATGCTTTACTCAACTACAAGAAATTATATAGTATAATTGTTGCACCACGTCATCAAGTACATGTGGTGCAACCGACCAATATAATTATTACATGTGAAGTGAGATGCAACATCACCCCATGTCCTCCTAGAATATCTGATTTTAAAATCGTGTTCACATACCAAGAACATTGGTGATGTGAATTCTCACTACACATGTAATAATATTAGTGGTCGATTGCACCACATGTCCTTAATGACGTAGTGTAAATGATTATACTAAATAATTTATCCTTAAAAAAAAAAATGAAAAAAGAAGCCTCATTTGTTTTTTTTTTTTATATATTTCTTTCTTCTTTTTGTATGCGATCATGTGAGAATTATGTATCAAAATTTTGATATGTTATCATGAAAACATCTAATTTATTTTTGTTTTTGAGTCAATCGAAACGAAAACATAGAATAATTTCTTATTCTACATGTTCTACATGCTTTTTTGTGTAGCTATAATTTTTTCAAATATTTTTCAAAAACTTCCACAAATTTCTTAAAAGTTTCTAATATTTAACTACTTAGATCTACTGGGATAATTACAGGGACCTCCCCTGAGGTTTGGGGGTAATTATTGCCCAATCCCCTCGTAATTTCATAATTACATTCACCTCCCCCGACGTTTCGAAAACCTTACATTTTGATGATGTCATCAACGAATTTTTATTGAACTTCCTATTTTACCCTTGAGGTTACCGTAGCTATTTTGTTGGACAATTATACCCTTGTTATGTTTGGTACATAGGAGGGGTTTCTTTGCAATGTATATGTATAAGTATGGGTTCAAATGTTATAAATTTACATGAAACTTTTAATTAGTTTATTAGTGTATATGTATTCTTAAAATAAAAATATAATAACATATCAATGTATTTTTCCAATTCTTTTCATAATGATTTTACAATTAAAGTACAAGGAAAAATAAATAAATTATAGTTAATTATAAGAAAAAAACATTGTAGAACATAAATAAAAAATGTAAATACATTTAACCCGTAATTTTAATAATTTTAATTTTTTTTCCTAATTAAAGTAAAAGAATAAATGATTTTTTAGTGTATATGCTTTCTTAAAATAAAAATATAATAACACATCAATGATTTTTTCCAAAATCTTTTCATAATGCTTTTACAATTAAAAGTAAATAAATTATGGTTAATTATAAGAAAAAAAACATTGTTGAACATAAATAAAAAATGTATATACATTCAACTTTAACATTTAACCTGTAATTTTAATAATTTAATTTTTTTTTCATAATTAAAGTACAAGGATAAATTAATGAATTACGTTTGATCATGAGAAGAAAAAAAACTTGAACAATAATTATTAGACATTATAAAAATGCTCACATGTTTACTGAATAATTTCTTAAACTTTTAACTAAAATAGTTATTATAAAATCAATAATTTTTTTATAGAAAATAAAAATACTCAATTTAATAAAATAGTTATTATAAAATCATATATTTTTTAATATTTCTTACTTAATACAATAATACTAAAATTATATCTTATTTATATAAAAATACTAATATTGATAAATCAATAAATTATTTTAATATAATTTTTTTTTAAAAAAACCCTCACCATCCCTAACCCCCAACCCCAACCCCCACCCCGTCAGGGGACCCTTCACCCGACGTCCCCAACCCCGCAAATCTCCTCCCAGGACGCGCCGCCGGCCTGGAAGGCCTATGGTTCGAACCAGACTTGGGAGGATATTTGCGGGGTTGGGGCGGTGGCGGTGGAGGTGGGGTGGGGTGGGGGGTTAGGGTTAGAGTCTTTTTTTATGTATAAAATAAATTTTTACAAGGGTAGTACTGTAATTTTGTGTATCATTGCAAGGGTACTATTGTAATTTTGTGTATCATTTCAAATCATTTTGTAAGATTTTTCAAATGTGGGGGGAGGTGGATGTAATTATGAAATTGCGCGGGAATTCGGCAATAATTAGCCCAAACCTCAGGGGAGGTCGATGTAATTATCCCTTGCAAGGGTAAATAAGACATTTTGTTAATCTATTTTATTTTTATTTTTTTTAATTAAAACTGACGAGGACAATATGGTCATTTCACATCATTTTGTAAGGTTTTTCAAACGTGGAAAAAGGTGAATGTAATTATGAAATTGCGAGGGGATTGGGCAATAATTAGCCCAAACCTCTGGGGAGGTCGATGTAATTATCCCTAGATCTACTAGCAAAATGAAATTTTAAACTATAGTGAGAACGACAAAGAGGTAAATTAATGCCCTGTACACCGATTGTTGGGGGGGGGGGTTGTGGATGGGAATTCAATCAGAATTCAAATTTTTGAGTCCCCCTTGAACAAAGGGGCGAAGGAAAGAAATAAAAAATGCGGTTTCTGATTTGTTTTTAAAATTAAAATGGAAGATTATGAACAAAAACGCACCTTGAATTTAGTGGTAATTAATTATCAAAAAGAGAAATTAGTGGTAATTAATTTATAAAAATCTCAAACTGAACCTAAGTCAAACTAGGATCCAAAAATATGAACTCTGGACGTTGATTCTAATTGAAGGTCTAAGTTGAATGTTCTCACTTTGACTTTTATGGGAGCAATTAAAAGGAGAATGCGGAAAAAGGTCAAAAGAATACTTTGAGATAATTGTAGAGACCTTGAGAAAAGAGAGTGAAAGAAAAGATAGTCAAGGTAGACAAGAAATCAAGCCAATTTGAAAGAATGAGACTGTACTTTGGGCACAAAAGTTCCATTCAGTAACTAAAACATGATTAATGAGACACATATAACTCGACATTCAATAGAATGGAAGAACTTGTGTTGCTCTCAGAATTCACAGATGGATTCCTCAACTAGACAACATCCAAAAGACAAAATACTAAAAGTTTTAATTTGTTGTGCAACTCGATATGTCCCTTACCGCAAAACACCATACGATTCGGCCCCTTCCCGTGTAGTAGAGGATCAAATAACTCAGGATATCTTGAAGAAGTTTCTTTCAATTGAAGTGAATCTCTTTTCTGGCTTCCTCTACATACAAATTTTAATGCAAAAGATTAATTTTTTTAAAGATGGAATTTACAGTACAAGAACGAAAATAAGAATCCCAAATTTACAGACCTTAAGTAAATGCTTATAGTGATCCAAGATTATATGCTTCAACAAAAACTCCAATTCCAGTTGACTCATCCCAGACTTCATATTCTATAGAAAAGGCAACTGCAATGCACATGGAGAATGGTTAAAAAAATGTCAAGTAAATTCTGCAAACTGAGAAAAGTCAATGGTCCTTTGAAATCTTAAAGAAAACTGAAAACTAAAATATAACATCTGAGTAGTGCAATAGATCATATGCCTATGGCAAAACAATTTCTATTCAACTAACGATTTATCCTTTATCTATTATCGTGGGGAAATAGGACATGCATGGCTGTGAGGACGTAGTTACATGTGCAATTAATCCTTATGCCCATTGGCGGACTTAATCTAAGATGTAAATTAGTTCTCTGTAACAAATAAGATCAAAACCATGAGACTTGCTGCATATTAATTGAATCAATGCTTTCTCAAAGTTTTTCAATGACAAAGCATCACTTCCAGATGTTCTAATCTCAACATCAAAAAAAAGGCCAATCAAGTAAATAAATAAAGTCCACAATGGCTACATATATAAACCATAAACAGACTAAAATAAACCTCATTTTTACCTGCAAGCAGTCATTATTTGATCTCCATCAAGTGTGATATCCTTCTAACAAAATTATATTTCCATAAGATGACCAACATGATGAACATTATCTTTGTTAAAAGATACAAAGATTACCTGAGTTATCCCTTGTGTTAAACTCCATATGGACATGTTTTGGATGTTGTTTCATTGCTTTTGAAATTGGCGAATTGCGGCAAGGCTTCCACGGAAAAGATCAAAACACAAAACCCCTAATTTTATTTATACAATATACTACCACTAATTGTTACTAGGTAACCATCGGTACAACTAGTAACTTTATTTACATTACTTCTTCTACCAAGTCTAAAGGGCTGTCGTGCCCTCCTTTCGGGAGGTATCTACAAATTTTGGGGGTTTGAGCGACTTAAAAGCCAATTTAATGACATCTTCTGTAACAAGACTAGCTCCACAAAACCCCGACAAAACCAAAGCATCCGACATATTCTTGGTCTGCATGGGAATGGATACTGATGCACTAATTCTGAAAAGCTGTACCAAACCCCCATCTTCCTCATTGTCTAAGATGATTCGTAAAATGGGAAGGGACAAAATGACTAGGCCCGTCACCCAAGCCCCATTGAGGTCTTTAACATTATAGCAGATTGTGAAGAACAAAAGGGGGAAAACACAATTCGTGATAAACTTAAAAAAACCTTTTGTAATCTCAGCCTTATGCTTTTTCTGAATAGACATCTCATTGAATAATTTTGTCAACCAGTTAAAAAACCTCAGATAAAAAACCACAGCTATATAGGAATGCAGAGAAATTCCGACTATCAAAGTTTTATACCCATCGAGAGATAGTTTCTCCAATTTGAACGCGTAGTTTAACCAGGAGTTACTATCAACCTTGTAGCGATTGAATTTAGTCTCCAAATTTGGGGATTGCACAAGGAGAAATATAGCATATAAGTAAAGGAAAAAAGAAATTGAACCTAAAGCAAGCTTAATTGAGTAAAGTTTCGTCATGATGCAGCAAGGAAACGGAGGCGGGAGTTGATGGCGGAAGCGGGAGCAGACGGCGGAACGGCGGAGGCGGAGCCAAGGTTTCGGGAGTAATTTTAGCGGCAGTAAAGAAGCTGCGCGAGGGTAACTATGGATTGGGGTAAATAAATTATATTTATATTCCTATTATAATACTTGTAGTGTAAATGAGGCGGGCTAGGGTTTTTTATTTTTTATTTTTGGTAAAATCAAATTGAATTAATAACTTCAAAAAGTTTATTAAACAAATTAGAGGAGAGCTTTTATCACAGAAAACATCATGAGAAAAAGAATTAAGTATACATGATCATTTCAAAACTGATCTGCTTCCATTTCCACTTTCCGTAAGCGGGCCCGGGCTTTTTCTAGCTGGGCAAGAGCCCCCCGCGCAGTTCTTCTGAATTTCGAATAGTATTCAAGATCCTCTGTTTTCGATTATCTAATAAATCACTTAATGAAAGTAGATTATCTTTCCATTCATGTTAAAACTTCCATAATCCCTTCCCGAACCAAACATGAATCTTTCGATTCATTTGGCTCTCACGCTCAATTACTTAGGGTAAATTCTCATAGCTTTTTTATGAATGTAATGAGCCTATCCTCTCTTCTTTATTCATAGTCCAAAAAAAATGAAAAAAAACGAGTCTAATGCAAAACCAAAATACTTGGAGGACTCTTCATTTCAATTGACAGATCTTCTCCATTTAGCAAGATTGTGTGTCGCTTTGTTGCAGAGACGATGAATCTTTTTTGTCTTCCATTTCGACCAAGACATAGCAATGTTACGAGCAAAATGAGAATTGGCATGACCTAACCATTCAAAAGATGGAGTGGAGTTAGATATCATGTTATTAATTAAATTGCAATCGATCAAATTACCAAAAATCAAAGTCAAATTGACAAATTACTATAAATTATTGTTTGAGATATTTATTTCCCTCACTTGTTTATTGATGATATTATTGAACTCGGTATAATTTTAAAATAAGAATCGTAGTTAAATACTACTAGTATTAACTACTTTGAGCATGTGCGTTACTATATGATTAAACTTATTTCTATATCACTTATAACTAAGAAATTGTAAGTAAAATAAATGAAAATAAACTAATTTATTAAGGAATTATAGTTTAATCACAATTTAATTTTTTATCTATTGATTTGTGAATCACAGTCCGGATTGGAGGATGTATTGGATCATGCCATTTATATGTGGTGACTTCACTAAGGTTCGAACTAACTATAATAAGTTTTACATATAGTGAGAAATTATTTGTAGGTAATTATACTTTATTGATAATAACTAGATACACTACGACATTACGTTTGCAAATTACTCAAATTTGAACAAAAGAAGACGTAGGTCCATTTTTTGCTTAGGGTGAGTTTAGTCCAATGACGAGAATTCTCAAAATTACTTTTTGACCAATACCGTGATTTTGTAGGTATTTAGACCTAAGATAAAATTATCTTTGGTCAATCGTGATTATAAAGTGTTTGGTCTCCAATGTCATAATCACTTCTGAAATTTTCTAAAGTAAAAAAAAATGAAAGTATTACTTTTGCCTAAAACAATTATGCAAAAATAATTATTCTATTACAAGTAGTTATTGACAAAATTCATTTAAAACTGTTTTTCCAATTTTTCTCTTACTCAATTCTATTATAGTCAAATATGACTTAATCAGTCAAAAACAATTAAATTTATTAAAATTATTTAATTAAATATACTATTTAACTATAAGGTAATGGGTAAAGTCTTACATTTATTATTAAAAAAAAAAAAAAAAAAGGTCTTACATGAACCGTACTAAGTACGATAAATGATCCCGTAAATTGGGCTTCATAAAATATTTTTAGCACACAGACATCTATATCATACAAGAAGGGGCAAAATGTCTCATAAATAACTCGCAAGGAAATAAGTGATACTACCATTATATTTTATGGATGAAAAATAAAATTAACTCAATTGTGAGCAACTGACCAAATTTTGTAATTGTGTTGAAGTTGTCATCTAGTTATCTAAAAATCGTGTAAATACACTTTTCTCATAATTAAAAAACGTTAAAAGCACGAATAAATTGGGTACCTTGTGTGTTCAGGTAGCGAACAAGTCACAATTTCCTATCTTAAATACACTTCAATGTCTACAAAATCTTTCAATTGTCTTCACTATTCTTCAATTCAATGTTCAATGCTTTCAAACAAAATGAGTTAAATATCTTCCAGTTCAACTATAAACGCTAATTATGGTAGAGTTGCATTCACCATGTTGTGTACCAATTCTATCCTCCGAAATCCTATTATTACATATAACTTCGATTTTATACAATAGTAGGCAAATGTGATGCAAAAATAAGGCAAAAGTTGAAGTAGGAATGGGTAGACAAAACCTTATGCGTGGGACTGATGTAGATTAAGTGGAGCACGTTTAATTTAATGTGTAAAGGACAAACTGCACGTTTAATCTAGGTGGCTTAAGTTCGGAGGGAAATGAATTTTATTGGAGGGAAATGAGTTAAAAGGATAATTATGCCCTTTTAAATATTAGGATTTTCAATTTTTCGACGATCTCTTTGGCCGGAAAAAGATTAAAGGGTGCACTCTGACAAAATTTAATTTCAAAGGTGCAATCTGCCAAACAACCTATTTTCAAGGGGTGCAAGCTACCAAAAAGACCATAAAAGTCTCATTAGTTTTCTTTTTAACTTTTTTTTATATTTCTTTCTTCTTTTTTAGTGATCATGTGAGAATGATGTATCAAAATTATGATATGTTGTCATGAAAACGTCTAATTTTTTTGTGTTTGTGAGTCAATCAAAATGAAAATATGGATAAATTTCTTATTCGACATGCTTTTTGTGTAGTTATAATTTTTTCAATTTTTTTCCAAATTTCTGAAAAGTTTCTAATATTTAACTACTAACACCTACCAAAGTGAAATTTTAAACTATAGTGAGAACGACAAAGAGGTAATTTTATGCCAGAATTCTAATTTCTGAGTCCCCCTTGAACGAAGGGAAGAAGGAAATAAATAAAATGCAGTTGTTGATTTGAGTTTAAAATTAAAAAGGATGATTATGAACAAATACGTATCTTGAATTTAATGGTAATTAACTTATAAAAATCTCAAACTGAACTTAGGAATCAAACTAGAATCCAAAAATATGATGAAATAAGATCCAACTCTTTGGACCTGACAGAATCAGCTCAAATATTATACCTTTACTGGAGATTTATGAACTCTTTGGAACTGTACATATTTAGTTTTATTTTCAATCAAATTGAACTTAAAACAAATTTTAATCAAATAATAAAATGTTCAACCTTAATAATTTGAGATTATATGTAGATTTAGATTTTTTTTCTATTATATCGTACTCCAAATTTATTCATGACAAACATAAATCAATCTGGAATAATCTAACATGTGTGCATGTTTTTATCACCCTTTTCACATGGAGTCAAGCTCGAATGAAAGTCCGAAAACCATGAACGATAAATGATTCTCACATTTGATATTATGTATATAGATAAACAAACTCAAATAAACATTAATAGGTCGACTTCAAAACATTTTATACTAGTGCACAACAACTTCGCACACCACGACATGAAATTCCGGATGCATAGAAATTTACTCACCCCATCATGAGACTGTAGTTTGAGCACAAGTTCCACATTCAGTAACTAACACATGATTAATGAGACATATATAACTCGAAATTCAATAGAATAGAAGAACTTGTGTTGCTTTCAGAATTCACAGATGGATTCCTCAACTACTGTGATTTAATACACACAGACAGCATCCAAAAGACAAAATAGTAAAATACTAGTAAAAGTTTTAATTTGCTGTGCCTCTAGATATGTCCCTTACCGCAAAACACCAAGCAATGATATGTGCTAATATATGATTCGGCCCCTTCCCCGTGCAGTAGATGATCAAATAACTCAGGATATCTTGAAGAAGTTTCTTTCAATTGAAGTGCAGTCTCTTTTGTGGCTTCCTATACATACAAACTTTAGTGCAAAAGATTAGTTTTTTTAAAAATGGAAATAACACTAGTTAAAGCAACAAAATACGGTACAAGAACGAAAATAAGAAGCCCAAATTTACAGACCTTAAGTAGATGCTTATAGAGATCCAAGATTAGATGCTTCAAAAAAAACTCCAATTCCAGTTGACACATCCCTGACTTCATATTCTATAGAAAAGGCAACTGCAATGCACATGGAGAATGGTTAAAAATATGTCAAGTAAAATCTGCAAACTGAGAAAAGTCAATGGTTCTTTGAAATCTTAAAGAAAACTGAAAACTAAATAACAATTTTGAGTAATGCAATATATCATATGCCTACGGCAAAACCAGTTTTAATCAAGCATGCTTCAACGAACGATTTATACTTTCATCTATTATCGTGGGACAATAGGACATGCATGGCTGTGAGGTCATCTCTTTAAGATGTAAATGAGTTTTCTGTAACAAATAGATCAAAACCATGATACTTGCTGCATATTAATTGAACCTAATGCTTTCTCAAAGTTTTACAATGACGAAGCATCACTTCCAGAAGTTCTAATCTCAACATCAAAAAATAGGCCAATCAAGTAAATATATAAAGTCCACTATGGCTACATATATAAACGTAAAATAAACCTCATTTTTACCTGCAAGCAGTCATTATATGATCTCTTTAATGAAGCATCGCATTGCTAACACCACATCTATTTTTGCCCTTCAACCAGTTTGACCTTCAAGTGTATAACCTTTTAAAAAAAATATATTTCCATAAGACGACCAACATGATAAACATTTTCTTTGTTAAAAGATACAATACAAAGATTACCTGAGTTATCCATTGTGTTAAACTCCATATAGACATGTTTTGGATGTTGTTTCATTGCTTTTGAAATTGGCGAATTGCAGCAAGGCTTCCACGATAAAAATCAAACACAAAACCCCTAATTTTATTTATACAATATACTACCACTAATTGTTACTAGGTAACCATCGCTACAACTAGTAACTTTATTTACATTACTTCTTCTACCAAGTCTAAAGGGGTTTTGTGCCCTCCTTTTGGGAGGTATCTACAGATTTTGGGGATTTGAGTGAATTAAGAGCCAATTTAATGACTTCCTCTATAACAACACTAGCTCCACAAAACCCCGACAAAACCAAACCATCAGACATACTCTTGTTCCACATGGGAATGGAAACTGATGCACTAATTCTGAACAGCCACACCAAACCCCCATCTTCCTGATTGTCTAGAACAAGTCGCAAAATTGTAAGGGACAGAATCACTAGCCCAGCCACCCAAGCCCCATTGAGGTTTTTGACATTATAGCAGACTGTGATTGACAAAAGGGGGAAAACACAAGTCGTGATAAACTTAACGAAACCTTTAGTAATTTCTGCCTTGTGCTTTTTCTGGATAGACATCTCTCTGAATAATTTTGTCAACCAGTTGAAAAATCTCAGATAAAATACAACAGCCATATAGGAATGCAAAGAAATTCCGACTATCAATGTTTTATACCCATCGAAAGATAGTTTCTCCAATTTAAACACGTAGTTTAACCTGGAGTCACTATCAACCTTGATGTGGTTGAATTTAGTCTCCAAATTTGGGGATTGCAGAAGGAGAAATATAGCATATAAGAAAAGGAAAAAAGAAATTGAACCTAAAGCAAGCTTAATTGAGTAAAGTTTCGTCATGATGCAGCAAGGAAACGGAGGCGGGAGCTGATGGCGGAAGCGGGAGCAGGCGGCGGAACGGCGGAACGGCGGAGGCGGAACGGCGGAGGCGGAGCTAGGTTTTGTGGAGTAACTTAGTTTACTTGCAGTCAAGAAGCTGCGCGAGGGTAACTAGGGATTGGGGTAAAAAAATTATATTTATATTCCTATCATAACTTGTAGTGTAAATGTGGCGGGCTAGGGCTTTTTTTGCTTTTTCTTTTTTGTAAAATTATTTATGTATTAATAGAATAAAAAAGGTATGTAATATATTTTGACTCTTTTGAAGCTCTAATTACCCCATAATTTACAAGTTTGAAGCATTTCAGTCACAATTGTAAAAATAGTTAAATTATTAATCTTATTTAATGAATTTATACACTATTATTAAAAAATTAAACTACTAAGACTTTATATATAATATATATAAATTAAATAATATTTTATATAAAATCTGGAAAAAATATCTTTAAAATTATAATTTTTCTGTCTCATTTTTTCTTATCCCTTTGTACAGTTGACCAACCAAGTTGACTAAATTTATAAAACTTATAATAAATAATTTAATTAATATATTTCACTAATAAGTTGATAATATCATATGGCACCAAATATAATAATATTTAAAAGGTTTAATACATCACAATTGTGAATAATTTAACATGATAAGTCACATAAAAGACTGAAAAGTTTGACCTGCTACTGTAGCAAATGGAGTAAAAATAATGGGACGGAGGAAATATAAATTATTAATTCTATTTAATAAATTTTACATATAATTATTATAATTAAAAAAATTAAAAAATAAAAGGAAAATACAAAAACCCTAACCTATGACCCACCCAACTTGTAAACCACCCCCTACCCCACCCGCTCCCAAGATGGAAACTAGGCCACCACGTGCAGGGATCGTCGTCCCATACCACCACAACTAGGGATCGTCGTTACAGGCCGCGGTTAGATTACGGGTTGGGTGGGTGAGGGGTTAGAGTTTATGTACTTTCCTTTCAAACAGAGTTTCTCCAATTTAAACACACAGTTTAACTATGAGTCACTATCAACTTTGTCGTGATTGAATTTAGTCTCCAAATTTGGGTACCTTACGGGTTCAGGTAAAGCGAACCAATCACAATTTTCGACCTTAAACTCAGACATAAAATACAGTTTCCGAAGTTTGGTTATCTTACCAAAACAACCCCAACTCTTTCGTCATTTTGTTGTTCGAGAGGTATCAACACCCGGAACCAATCCCATGTTCCACCTCTAGGGCAACATCTCCATCTAGTTTAATTAATGCAATATAATCATATAATATGTAGAAAATACATTGCAGCAATTCCAATCTCTTTTATGGAAACAATTATAACTTCAAGTCTTGTAGCTACATAATATTTATAGGGCTGGTGTTACATATCCCTCATTCCATGGTTACACAAAAACAATATTTTGAGAGTTGAGAGTAACTAAGATACTTAAAATCCTTATTAGCCCCTGAAATTTCTTCAAACCAAATAAAAAATGAAAATTTTCTCCAACAATTTACTCATAAACTTTGCACTCATCATCAGCAGGATTAGTCTGACAGAAGTCCTCCAATGGATCTCCGCTTCCACCTATAGACACACCAGGCCACTTATTTGCCACTAGATGAGCCAAATCAACGACTCGTTGGCTGCAAAAATGTTCAGGCACAATCGACATACAATACATTAGTCGATCAAAATCATGTTTTTCAACCAAAAAAGAATAATTGGTGTTCCCTAATGTCTAGCGCATCTAAAAGGTTTAGAATTGGGTGGCGGAGAGATTCAAACACGACAAGGTTTAAACTGTTAGAGAAGAGACATTTAATATTTATATTTAACGTTTCTAGACGTATTTGATAACATACCTGTATCCCCATTCGTTATCGTACCAAGCGACCACCTTGACCATATCATCTCCCATTACCATCGTCAAAGACGAATCGATAGTCGAGGAAACATCGGTGCACCGAAAATCAACGGACACGAGAGGGACATCACACACGGCCAATACACCGGCCAATGGTCCTTCAGCAGCCTTTCTGAAAGCATCATTGACGTCTTCGGCTGAAATTCCTTTCTTTTCGACATTTACAACGAGATCAACAACTGATACGTTAGGCGTTGGCACACGGAGAGCAATGCCGTTGAGCTTGCCCTTGAGCTGAGGTAGCACAAGAGACACGGCTTTGGCTGCACCAGTACTTGTTGGCACTATGTTCAATGCCGCAGCCCTAGCTCTCCTCAAGTCACGGTGTGAAGCATCTAATAGCCTCTGCATACGATAGAATTAACGTCTCTTAAATGAAAGTGAAATGCAAAAATACCCCCTATGTTATTTTACTTTCCAATCCCCCCAACCCCCTTGTGCTATTTTTATTAACAAAAACCTCTCCCAAGCCCGAGTACATATTTTCCAAAAAAAAATGATGATTCTACCCCCACCAAAAAATGCTAAAACACCCCTATTCACCTAAAAATTTGACAACCATTCCCCTGTTAACTTTGAAAATTGACGATAACCCCCCCTGCTCACTTGAAAAATTGGCAATAACCTCCCTATAGATTTATGAAGGAATTTCAAATGGGGTTCTTTTGCTAATAAAAAAAGAACACGGGGGAATTTTTGCTAATAGAAATAACACATGGAGGTTTCTGCCAATTAAGTAAAGCACATTTGTATTTTTGCATTTAGCTCCTTAAATGAAGCAAAGAACACTATCTAATTCGTAGCAACTTTTTATGCGTTTACCTGATCACCGGTGTAGGAGTGAGTAGTCGTCATCGTACCCTTTACAATGCCTGCAAATCGAACGCAAAAAAAAAATCACAATTAGTTCTTTGACCTTCTAAAAGGAAAATTCACGAAAAAATGAAGTCTTACCAAATTCTTCATCGATGACCTTAACGAAAGGAGCCAAACAGTTGGTGGTGCAAGAAGCATTGCTGTAATTTTCATACAATGTTACTCCATATATAATTCTTTAAGGTTATAGCTAGATAAATTACGCTATGTCCTGACCTTATAATGTTAGCGACCTCGTGTGAGTAATCCTTTTCGTTAACACCAACAACATATGTTGGAATATCAGCACCTTTTGCCGGAGCTGTAATAATAACCTTCTTGGCTCCAGCTTGAATGTGCTTTCCGGCTCCCGGGCCGTCTACGAAAACACCCGTCCCCTATATTCAAAGTGAAAAAAACAACTCAAATTCATAATATATGGAATTAACAATGTTAGAGAAATATAAAGCTTGATACTGTTTTGAGTGCAGTACCTCGATTACAATGTCGATGCCGAGTTCTGCCCATGGAAGTTTCAGAGGATCACGGTTAGATACAACCTTAACGGGCTTCCCATCAACGCTAATGGTTTCATTGTCGACTATTTTAACATCGGCCTTGAAAGTACCGAGCATTGAGTCATATTTCAACAAGTGAGAAGCCTGCGGTTTAAATACACAAAAATCGAATGCTTAATAACCAACATTTCAAATCAAGACTATTCTAAGGAAAGTTGACTCTTTTTTTTCTCACTTACGTTTTTTACACCGCCACTGTCGTTAACAACAATAACTTCGAGTGGTGAGTCCTTGCGGCCATGCCAGCAGCGGAGGAAGTTTCGACCAATGCGACCAAAACCATTGATGGCTACCTTTATGGGGGGGGGGTGGGGGGGGGGGGGGGTGGGGGGGGGGGGGGGTGGGGGGGGGGGGGGGTGGGGGGGGGGGGGGGTGGGGGGGGGGGGGGGTGGGGGGGGGGGGGGGTGGGGGGGGGGGGGGGTGGGGGGGGGGGGGGGTGGGGGGGGGGGGGGGTGGGGGGGGGGGGGGGTGGGGGGGGGGGGGGGTGGGGGGGGGGGGGGGTGGGGGGGGGGGGGGGTGGGGGGGGGGGGGGGTGGGGGGGGGGGGGGGTGGGGGGGGGGGGGGGTGGGGGGGGGGGGGGGTGGGGGGGGGGGGGGGTGGGGGGGGGGGGGGGTGGGGGGGGGGGGGGGTGGGGGGGGGGGGGGGTGGGGGGGGGGGGGGGTGGGGGGGGGGGGGGGTGGGGGGGGGGGGGGGTGGGGGGGGGGGGGGGTGGGGGGGGGGGGGGGTGGGGGGGGGGGGGGGTGGGGGGGGGGGGGGGTGGGGGGGGGGGGGGGTGGGGGGGGGGGGGGGTGGGGGGGGATGCAAAAATAAGGCAAAAGTTGAAGTAAGAATGGGTAGACAAAACCTTATGCGTGGGACTGATGTAGATTAAGTGGAGCACGTTTAATTTAATGTGTAAAGGACAAACTGCACGTTTAATCTAGGTGGCTTAAGTTCGGAGGGAAATGAATTTTATTGGAGGGAAATGAGTTAAAAGGATAATTATGCCCTTTTAAATATTAGGATTTTCAATTTTTCGACGATCTCTTTGGCCGGAAAAAGATTAAAGGGTGCACTCTGACAAAATTTAATTTCAAAGGTGCAATCTGCCAAACAACCTATTTTCAAGGGGTGCAAGCTACCAAGACCATAAAAGTCTCATTAGTTTTCTTTTTAACTTTTTTTTATATTTCTTTCTTCTTTTTCAGTGATCATGTGAGAATGATGTATCAAAATTATGATATGTTGTCATGAAAACGTCTAATTTTTTTATGTTTGTGAATCAATCAAAAAGAGAAATTTCTTATTCGACATGCTTTTTGTGTAGTTATAATTTTTTCAAATTTTTTCCAAATTTCTGAAAAATTTCTAATATTTAACTACTAACACCTACCAAAGTGAAATTTTAAACTATAGTGAGAACGACAAAGAGGTAATTTTATGCCAGAATTCTAATTTCTGAGTCCCCCTTGAACGAAGGGAAGAAGGAAATAAATAAAATGCAGTTGTTGATTTGAGTTTAAAATTAAAAAGGATGATTATGAACAAATACGTATCTTGAATTTAATGGTAATTAACTCATAAAAATCTCAAACTGAACTTAGAAATCAAACTAGAATCTAGAATCCAAAAATATGATGAAATAAGATCCAACTCTTTGGACCTGACAGAATCAGCTCAAATATTATACCTTTACTGGAGATTTATGAACTCTTTGGAACTGTACATATTTAGTTTTATTTTCAATCAAATTGAACTTAAAACAAATTTTAATGAAATAATAAAATGTTCAACCTTAATAATTTGAGATTATATGTAGAATTAGATTTTTTTTATTAAATCGTACTCCAAAATTTATTCATGACAAACATAAATCAATCTAGAATAATCTAACATGTGTGCATGTTTTTATCACCCCTTTCATATGGAGTCAAGCTCGAATGAGAGTCCGAAAACCATGAACGATAAATGATTCTCACATTTGATATTATGTATATAGATAAACAAACTCAAATAAACATTAATAGGTCGACTTCGAAACATTTTATACTAGTGCACAACTTCGCACACCTCGACATGAAATTCCGGATGCATAGAAATTTACTCCCCCCATCATGAGACTGTACTTTGAGCACAAAAGTTCCATTCAGTAACTAACACGTGATTAATGAGACATATATAACTCGAAATTCAATAGAATAGAAGAACTTGCGTTGCTTTCAGAATTCACAGATGGATTCCTCAACTGCTGTGATTTAATACACACAGACAGCATCCAAAAGACAAAATAGTAAAATACTAGTAAAAGTTTTAATTTGCTGTGCCTCTAGATATGTCCCTTACCGCAAAACACCAAGCAATGATATGTGCTAATATATGATTCGGCCCCTTCCCCGTGCAGTAGATGATCAAATAACCCAGGATATCTTGAAGAAGTTTCTTTCAATTGAAGTGCAGTCTCTTTTGTGGCTTCCTATACATACAAACTTTAGTGCAAAAGATTAGTTTTTTAAAAATGGAAATAACACTAGTTAAAGCAACAAAATGCGGTACAAGAACGAAAATAAGAAGCCCAAATTTACAGACCTTAAGTAGATGCTTATAGAGATCCAAGATTAGATGCTTCAACAAAAACTCCAATTCCAGTTGACACATCCCTGACTTCATATTCTATAGGAAAGGCAACTGCAATGCACATGGAAAATGGTTAAAAATATGTCAAGCAAAATCTGCAAACTGAGATAAGTCAATGGTTCTTTGAAATCTTATAGAAAACTGAAAACTAAAACATAACAACTTTGAGTAATGCAATATATCATATGGCTACGGCAAAATCAGTTTTAATCAAGCATGCTTCAACGAACGATTTATACTTTTATCTATTATCGTGGGACAATAGGACATGCATGGCTGTGAGGACATCTCTTTAAGATGTAAATGAGTTTTCTTTAACAAATAGATCAAAACCATGATACTTGCTGCATATTAATTGAACCTAATGCTTTCTCAAAGTTTTACAATGACGAAGCATCACTTCCAGAAGTTCTAATCTCAACATCAAAAAACAGGCCAATCAAGTAAATATATAAAGTCCACTATGGCTACATATATAAACCTAAAATAAACCTCATTTTTACCTGCAAGCAGTCATTATATGATCTCTTTAATGAAGCATCGCATTGCTAACACCACATCTATTTTTGCCCTTCAACCAGTTTGACCTTCAAGTGTATAACCTTTTAAAAAAAATATATATCCATAAGATGACCAATATGATAAACATTATCTTTGTTAGAAGATACAATACAAAGATTACCTGAGTTATCCATTGTGTTAAACTCCATATA
Source organism: Penstemon davidsonii (assembly GCA_034814905.1). Lineage (NCBI taxonomy): Eukaryota > Viridiplantae > Streptophyta > Magnoliopsida > Lamiales > Plantaginaceae > Penstemon > Penstemon davidsonii. Next base: position 8,869,964 of record JAYDYQ010001087.1, on the reverse strand, counting down.
GACATGTTTTGGATGTTGTTTCATTGCTTTTGAAATTGGCGAATTGCAGCAAGGCTTCCACGATAAAAATCAAACACAAAACCCCTAATTTTATTTATACAATATACTACCACTAATTGTTACTAGGTAACCATCGCTACAACTAGTAACTTTATTTACATTACTTCTTCTACCAAGTCTAAAGGGGTTTTGTGCCCTCCTTTTGGGAGGTATCTACAGATTTTGGGGGTTTGAGTGAATTAAGAGCCAATTTAATGACTTCCTCTATAACAACACTAGCTCCACAAAACCCCGACAAAACCAAACCATCAGACATCCTCTTGTTCCACATGGGAATGGAAACTGATGCACTAATTCTGAACAGCCACACCAAACCCCCATCTTCCTGATTGTCTAGAACAAGTCGCAAAATTGTAAGGGACAGAATCACTAGCCCAGCCACCCAAGCCCCATTGAGGTTTTTGACATTATAGCAGACTGTGATTGACAAAAGGGGGAAAACACAAGTCGTGATAAACTTAACGAAACCTTTAGTAATTTCTGCCTTGTGCTTTTTCTGGATAGACATCTCTCTGAATAATTTTGTCAACCAGTTGAAAAATCTCAGATAAAATACAACAGCCATGTAGGAATGCAAAGAAATTCCGACTATCAATGTTTTATACCCATCGAAAGATAGTTTCTCCAATTTAAACACGTAGTTTAACCTGGAGTCACTATCAACCTTGAAGTGGTTGAATTTAGTCTCCAAATTTGGGGATTGCAGAAGGAGAAATATAGCATATAAGAAAAGGAAAAAAGAAATTGAACCTAAAGCAAGCTTAATTGAGTAAAGTTTCGTCATGATGCAGCAAGGAAACGGAGGCGGGAGCTGATGGCGGAAGCGGGAGCAGACGGCGGAACGGCGGAGGCGGAGCTAGGTTTTCTGGAGTAACTTAGTTTACTTGCAGTCAAGAAGCTGCGCGAGGGTAACTAGGGATTGGGGTAAAAAAATTATATTTATATTCCTATCATAACTTGTAGTGTAAATGTGGCGGGCTAGGGCTTTTTTTGCTTTTTCTTTTTTGTAAAATCAAATTATTTATGTATTAATAGAATAAAAAAGGTATGTAATATATTTTGACTCTTTTGAAGCTCTAATTTACCCCATAATTTACAAGTTTGAAGCATTTCAGTCTCAATTGTAAAAATAGTTAAATTGTTAATCTTATTTAATAAATTTATACACTATTATTAAAAAATTAAACTACTAAGATTTTATATATAATATATATAAATTAAATAATATTTTATATAAAATCTGGAAAAAATATCTTTAAAATTATAATTTTCTGTCTCATTTTTTCTTATCCCTTTGTACAGTTGACCAGCCAACTTGACTAAATTTATAAAACTTATAATAAATAATTTAATTAATATATTTCACTAATAAGTTGATAATATCATATGGCACCAAATATAATAATATTTAAAAGGTTTAATACATCACAATTGTAAATAATTTAACATGATAAGTCACATAAAATATTGAAAAGTTTGACCTGGTACTGTAGCAAATGGAGTAAAAATAATGGGACGAATGTAGTATAAATTATTAATTCTATTTAATAAATTTTACATATAATTATTATAATTAAAAAATAAAAGGAAAATACAAAACCCTAACCCATCACCCACCCAACTTGTAAACCACCCCCTACCCCACCCACTCCCAAGATGGAAACTAGGCCACCACGTGTAGGGATCGTCGTCCCTTACCACTACAACTAGGGATCGTCGTTCCAGGCCGCAGTTAGGTTTCGGGTTGGGTGGATGAGGGGTTAGAGTTTATGTACTTTCCTTTCAAACACAGTTTCTCCAATTTAAACACACAGTTTAACTAGGAGTCACTATCAACTTTGTCGTGATTGAATTTAGTCTCCAAATTTGGGTACCTTACGGGTTCAGGTAAAGCGAACCAATTACAATTTTCGACCTTAAACTCAGACATTAAATACAGTTTCCGAAGTTCGGTTATCGTACCAAAACAACCCCAACTCTTTCGTCTTTTTGTTGTTCGAGAGGTATCAACACCCGGAACCAATCCAATGTTCCACCTCTAGGGCAACATCTCCATCTAGGTTAATTAATGCAATATGATCATATAATATGTAGAAAATACATTGCAGCAATTCCAATCTCTTTTATGGAAACAATTATAACTTCAAGTCTTGTAGCTACATAATATTTATAGGGCTGGTGTTACATATCCCTCATTCCATGGTTACACAAAAACAATATTTTGAGAGTTGAGAGTAACTAAGATACTTGAAATCCTTATTAGCCCCTGAAATTTCTTCAAACCAAATAAAAAATGAAAATTTTCCCCAACAATTTACTCATAAACTTTGCACTCATCATCAGCAGGATTAGTCTGACAGAAGTCCTCCAATGGATCTCCGCTTCCACCTATAGACACACCCGGCCACTTATTTGCCACTAGATGAGCCAAATCAACGACTCGTTGGCTGCAAAAATGTTCAGGCACAATCGACATACAATACATTAGTCGATCAAAATCATGTTTTTCAACCAAAAAAGAATAATTGGTGTTCCTTAATGTCTAGCGCATCTAAAAGGTTTAGAATTGGGTGGTGGAGAGATTCAAACACGACAAGGTTTAAACTGTTAGAGAAGAGACATTTAATATTTATATTTAACGTTTCTAGACGTATTTGATAACATACCTGTATCCCCATTCGTTATCGTACCAAGCGACCACCTTGACCATATCATCTCCCATTACCATCGTCAAAGACGAATCGATAGTCGAGGAAACATCGGTGCACCGAAAATCAACGGACACGAGAGGGACATCACACACGGCCAATACACCGGCCAATGGTCCTTCGGCAGCCTTTCTGAAAGCAGCATTGACATCTTCGGCTGAAATTCCTTTCTTTTCGACATTTACAACGAGATCAACAACTGATACGTTAGGCGTTGGCACACGGAGAGCAATGCCGTTGAGCTTGCCCTTGAGCTGAGGCAGCACAAGAGACACGGCTTTGGCTGCACCAGTACTTGTTGGCACTATGTTCAATGCTGCAGCCCTAGCTCTCCTCAAGTCACGGTGTGAAGCATCTAATAGCCTCTGCATACGATAGAATTAACGTCTCTTAAATGAAAGTGAAATGCAAAAATACCCCCTATGTTATTTTACTTTCCAATCCCCCCACCCCCCTTGTGCTATTTTTATTAACAAAAACCTCTCCCAAGCCCGAGTACATATTTTCCAAAAAAAAATGATGATTCTACCCCCACCAAAAAATGCTAAAACACCCCTATTCACCTAAAAATTTGACAACCATTCCCCTGTTAACTTTGAAAATTGACGATAACCCCCCCTGCTCACTTGAAAAATTGGCAATAACCTCCCTATAGATTTATGAAGGAATTTCAAATGGGGTTCTTTTGCTAATAAAAAAAGAACACAGGGGAATTTTTGCTAACAGGAATAACACATGGAGGTTTCTGCCATTTAAGTAAAGCACATTTGTATTTTTGCATTTAGCTCCTTAAATGAAGCAAAGAACACTATCTAATTCGTAGCAACTTTTTATGCGTTTACCTGATCACCGGTATAGGAGTGAGTAGTCGTCATCGTACCCTTTACAATTCCTGCAAATCGAATGCAAAAAAAAAAAATCACAATTAATTCTTTGACCTTCTAAAAGGAAAATTCACGAAAAAATGAAGTCTTACCAAATTCTTCATCGATGACCTTAACGAAAGGAGCCAAACAGTTGGTGGTGCAAGAAGCATTGCTGTAATTTTCATACAATGTTACTCCATATATAATTCTTTTAGGTTATAGCTAGATAAATTACGCAATGTCCTGACCTTATAATGTTAGCGACCTCGTGTGAGTAATCCTTTTCGTTAACACCAACAACATATGTTGGAATATCAGCACCTTTTGCCGGAGCTGTAATAATAACCTTCTTGGCTCCAGCTTGAATGTGCTTTCCGGCTCCGGGGCCGTCTACGAAAACACCCGTCCCCTATATTCAAAGTGAAAAAAACAACTCAAATTCATATTATATGAGAATTAACAATGTTAGAGAAATATAAATCTTGATACTGTTTTGAGTGCAGTACCTCGATTACAATGTCGATGCCGAGTTCTGCCCATGGAAGTTTGAGAGGATCACGGTTAGATACAACCTTAACGGGCTTCCCATCAACGCTAATGGTTTCATTGTCGACAATTTTAACATCGGCCTTGAAAGTACCGAGCATTGAGTCATATTTCAACAAGTGAGAAGCCTGCGGTTTAAATACACAAAAATCGAATGCTTAATAACCAACATTTCAAATCAAGACTATTCTAAGGAAAGTTGACTCTTTTTTTTCTCACTTACGTTTTTTACACCGCCACTGTCGTTAACAACAATAACTTCGAGTGGTGAGTCCTTGCGGCCATGCCAGCAGCGGAGGAAGTTTCGACCAATGCGACCAAAACCATTGATGGCTACCTTTAGTTTAGCTACAGTCTCTCCCTTAACTGGAGTTAATCCTGCAGTCTAATGTTAAACCGGAAAAATGCTACTGTTAATTAATTAATCAAGAGCTATAGATTAACTTAAGCATTTTGCCTTCAGGTGTTTTTAACCATTCACAAATTAATTATACTGCTTTCTTAACTATTGAAAATCTCTAAGTATATATAATTAGCAACAAATATGTATCAATATGTACTAATATTGTAATTAAGATTAAGGAAAGTACCTTTGGAGTAAGCTGTGCAGCCACTGCATCAAAGAAAGAAGCCTCTCCAGCATTCTTGGAAAAAGTCACACATCCACTGGACCTAAGTCCAGAAAATTCAGCTACATCTGGCTTCTAAACATTCAAAAACAAAAACAAAAAATCAAAGTTATACCTTTTTATGAAATGAAAACTACTTAATTATATACAAAATATTATCTAAACAACAACTTCTAAGGCTTGTTCATGACACCAAATTGAGGTTCAGATCAAGGATCCCTACTATAATCCAGTCAAAACTTCTAGAAGATTTCATTTATGTTTAGAACTTGGATTTTAGCAGAAAATAAAACAAAAAAATTAAATAATTGTTCTACAACAAAAATATTTTCTTTAGTATTTTACTCACTAAAATCCAACAAATAATCAGACACATTGGAGAAATGGGAAGGTAACTAACCTTAGAAAAACATTGAGCAGAGAAAGAATGAGAGGTCTTGGAAAGAAGCTTTGTGTTTTTTGGGATTATTGAAGAAGCCAAAGCTGCATGTGATGCCATGGCTGCAAGTCTGCAACTAAAACTAATACAAAAACTACTTAATAAAAGCTTTATATTAAATTTTTCTTTTTTTTGGGATTAATTTAGTATATGTTCTGGTTGTAAATGATTTGAAATATTTGAGTGGTGAGGATTGTATCCGAAGATTGATTTCTGATAAGATTATGTTTCTTCAGCACCATCAAAACCACAAGATTGTCCACCTATTATTTTTTTTCATTTTAATTTTAATTCATTGTGTACCCTTTTGTACACATTTTGCTGCTACTACTACTTTTGAAAGATGTCTACATCTTGTTTTGAGGTGAAAGTAATCAAGAAATTTAAATGAACCTGTAGCCATCAGATATTTGTTTATACCATATTTATTTGCTGTTTGGAAATATATCTGATGGGATAACAAATTTAATTTTTAATATTTAAAAATAAGTTATAATTTGACCTATCCTGAGGTACAATGTACAGAAAATGTGAGTAACAAAAAGAGATGCAAAAGTAATGTAAAAGAACTATCTTGTCACATAAACACTAAATTGACCACCATAAGGTATTTATTTATGTGTGTACTTTGTTTAAGGAGTTTCAACATTGAACAACAATTATGTTTTTCTCCATGTGGAAGAAAACTAGATAAAACTTTTGAACTATTATATATTAGATCCAACATTAATCAATGACTAACAAGAAACTAAGGTCGCAAACAATGGCGCCCCGGTAGAAATTGTCATCGAATTAAACGGCAACACAAACGAGGTACATGAACAAAAGTCTTAGATGATAGCTTCAATGTCGTCTGAGCTCACTGCAGCTCCATTTGGAGGTTCGTCTTCCGATCGCAACTGACTGGACACATTATCTATAGCACTGTTGAGTTGTTCAATCTTCTCAGCCAGTTTCTTGCGTTGCTTCTGTGGAAACGAAAGCAAACGTGTGTTACTGGAAATATGGAAGATATATAATATGACCTATTGTGAAAATAAAAGGTGCTTGCTTACCTCCAAAACTTTTTCTTCGTCGTAGATAAATTTGGGTAACTTTTTCATCAGATCCTTTTTATCAGCACCGGTTAAAACCTTGCTGATCTGTGAAAGAAAAAGAACACCGATTCAAATGTCAGTTTAAGGGAGTAGTAGGTCAATGCAAATACTGATAATTGGTTTATTGTTATCACCTGAGGTGCATACACACAACTAAGTGTGCCGACAATTAACCCCCCTAGAACAAAGCCACCAACAAAGATGCTTGCACTGTTTGACCTTCCACCATCACTGCCATCAAATACATAATGACTCAATATTACTAAAAACGTCTCTCAATATATTTTAAGATGAGAAAACAAAACAAAGAGTGGTTTTTTTCTCATTATAAACTCTGTTTTCACTAGGACCCCTGCATCATTACATATCCATTCATGTCCTAATCTAATCGACCTTTAATGTTCACTGATCAAAAACCCACTAAGACAAACAGGTATGAAGCCTTAAAGCATCAATCCTATTGGTTTCATTGTATCGTTGATGATATACGTTCAAAGATATATAACAGAGCAGAGAGCACTTCAATTTGCGTCCAATTGAATCAAAAAGAAATTGTGACTTTCGGGCAACCAATAACCATGGGGTTAGGCCAACCGATAACCATGGGGTTAAATTAAGGAAAAAAACAACTTTCATGCACATCGGGGACAAATGTGAAGACTACCTATAACTTGCTTGAATGGTGAGTGCCCTTTTCTGGGTTTTCCTCGTGCTCTTAGAACTGAAAGCCAATTTGATGGGGCCTACACATTGGTCTGCTGATTTTAAAGAACCTAAACACAAAATACAAAGTTGTAAATACTTGCAAAGTATAAAATGGCATATAAAAAGTGCTGGAGGGCCATGCTAATTGCTAAGCCAGATATTCATACAGATGGAAAGATTTTTTATTTATCAACAATCAACATATACAAGTATTTCTTTCCCCTTTCCAAGCACCTTATTTGAGAAACAAGGAGGCTTGCCAAGATTCAACTCCTCATATCAAATCAGGATTAATTTACATTCAATTTACATCAGAAGCACAAAAAATGTGATGGAATTTACAAGAAATATCTTATTCCCATAAATTTCTTTCAACAATTATTTGGCTGAACATAATGTATAATCTTCTTAAGCATGAATTAGTGATTACAAAAGTGTGATGCTAAGGTCCCCATTGGTATGCAAAGAATGGCAATACCCAAGATAACCTTCCAATTTTGAGTGTGGTTATGAAAAACACTTTAAGTGGAAGAGAATACTTATTGAAGAGTCCTAAATGATAGAAAATCCTATACCCTACTGAGAAGATTATTAAATAATTTTCAGCTTTGTTCGATTGTAACTAACTAATACAAGAGCGAAAAGAACCAGGAAAGATTTACAAGTGGGACATTCTCAAGTATCTTTTGGTGAGGGAAAATACTACATATCTCTACTACCAAATATGCCAAGAAGACATCTTAACTTTGACTGATGTATGTCCCAAAAGGATGCAAAAATGAAACTATCTTATGCACTTCAATATTAATATAGGACCCAGGAAAGACAAGTCACAATTTTCAAAACCTAGACATGGTGTGTTTTTAAGTTCTAATTCCAACAAGCTCCAAATGAGATATAATATTGATTTATAGGTTACCTAGAACTCATAATAGTTTCAATAGCACTCTTTCAAAACCTTCAGAATTTGGAAATCGTATTCAGGCATAAAAAATACACAGAAGCTTTGACTGTTGGAAGCACCCTTATATGCAATTCCATCGGCACAAACATACACACACATACACTGCTTAGAGATACAGAAATTAAAACTTTTTCTCCTGTATTCTTTCAACAACCAAAGAAACAAAATAGAATGAACAATATTAACCTCATACTTAGATGCATAAATGAGCTCATATACATAATAATTCTAGGTGAAAAAACAACACAAAACCTCATACACTAAGACAAATGAATCATCTAGCACTAACTCATTTGGGAGTGAGTTGAGGAATCACATAAAATGCAACGATGTTTTGAGTTATGTCTTATCGAACCCATTCAAAGAGGTAATCTTAGGGTTAGAAACTACTCACAGCCCCCTGCTCCTTCCCCATCCCAACTAAGATTTGAGCTTCCAATACATTAGACATGTAATAAATTTTATAGCAAATAAGTATAATAGGCCACAGTATAATACAATCCCATCAGAAATCATTCAAAGCAAATCACAGAAATAAGGTGTATAGGACTAATAAGCTACAATCCCAAGATTTTCAATGAAGGCACCACACTCATCAAACACTACCAAATCCCAATTTAATAATAAAAACAAAAAAAAATCAGAACCCTGTTCTGATATTGAAAAAATAATACAAAAATCATAAATATGTACAGGCAAAATGAAATTCAAGACTATAATAATGGAAAAATCATATTTTTGTTTAAGAAAAAGGAAACCCAGATTCATATGTTGGTACATGCAGGACGATATAATGGATGAATCGAAAATTGAAAGGGATTTACCAGATGAGAAATTGAGAGCAGGGGTTTTAGAAATCACAAATGAACCAGATACTGCTGCGGTCATTTTTCAAACCAGATTGAATGAGTGCGTGAAGAAATGAGTGAGGAATTCGAAGATGAGAAGAAAATGGAGTGAAGAAAAATAATATTATTTTGGATCTCTTTTTAGTACTGTCGATGAAACCGAAGAATATGCCCAACGCAACGTGGCACTACAAATATTTACTATGAGATTAAGAGTTTGATTTAGGGTGAGTTTGGCCTAGCGATTCAAAAATCAATTATAGGAGAATTAATTTTACTAAAATAGATTTTGGCAATAATTGATTATGATAAAATTCAATTATAAAATAATTGCTTTTGGATAATAGCTTTTGCAAAAGTAACACTTTAGTAGTTTCTGAAATAAGTTGATTTTTAGCTTCTAGAGATCTCAAAAGCGATTATGATATTAGGGGCCAAACACCATTAAAATCACGATTGACTAAAAGTAATTTTTATAATTGGGGCCAAACACTTCAAAAATCACAATGGAGGTCTAGAAGTGCTTTTAAGAGCTCTCACCGTTGGGCCAAACTCACCCTTATTAAATTAAAGAGATAAAAAAGATTAGAAGAGTAATAATATCCTGTCCCGCCAGCAAATAAACGATGAACCACAAAAAATGGCAATTTTTTTTTTGAGATGGTGAATACATTGTTACATCAAACACTATATTGAATTGAAACTATTATTAGTATTAAACTAGAGAAAGGCTAGTATGAAACTAGAGAAAATACCCACATTCGTGAGAGTTGAACCCATGTAAATGATTATCTCTCGGAAAAAAAAAAAAAAAAAAAAAAAAAAAAAAAAAAAAAGATAGGCTGATTCGTTTGGCAACAAAGAGAGTCTACAATTTGGACTCCCACATAATGAAATTAAATTAATATTGTTATAATCAAAGTAAATTTGACATAATCTTACAAAGACCTACTTGCTCCGTCTCTTTATTGCTTTCTTTCGAATTATAATTTGATAACCTTTTTTGTTGGATTTCATTTTTGTAGTATTTTGAATCTAATTCAGTTTTTATTGAAATCCATTTTATGTACGTGTTTTTATAGGTATTGTCTTACAAATTAAGAATGGTTGTGTAATCTAAAAAAAATTATTATATATAAATAGAGCGCAGTTATCAGTCTTGAATCCATCTGCCACACTCAAAATAATACTTGTTCTTTTTATTGAGACTAAATGTCCAACATTGGTTGAAAATCATAGTTAAGTCCACTTTATAAGGTCTTGGACATTCCCCACCTTACAAGCTAGCTTTTGAGGTTGAGTTAGGCCCAGTCCATGTAATTGGACTTAGCCCAATCCATGTGGTGAATTCTAATATCTTTCAAAGAAAATTAAGATTCTTATTTCATTAATAAACTAGATCAAAGATCATTGCATACTAAGCGCATAGCCAACCGAGGCTTGGAGGGGGTTGGGGATGGTTTTTCGGGTCCAACCGAGCCCTGGAGGGGGTGGGGAAGTCTACTTGCCCTCCCCCCTGAAAGTGCTTGAACAGGCGCGTACAATGCACATACTCGTCCAGCACCAACTGCCATTTTTTTATTTTGTGTAATATTTAATAACATGATTAGTGTTAATTTTGAAATTTAAAATTTATTTACGGTCTTAAAATATGTACACAACGTACAAATATGGAAAATTTAATTTTTAAACTTTAATTTAGTTTCATAACATTGTTAGTTTAATTTTTAAATTTTATTATTATAATTATTATTAAGTGAGAGTGGATGAGAATGTGAATTGAAATTAATTGATGAGGGAAGACCTTCAGTTGGAGACAACTACGGATGGGAGAGGGGGAGAAGGAGGGTGTCCGAGGGAAGCTTGTGGGGGAGGAGAAAGCTTGAAGTCCCCTCGATTGGAGATGCCCCATAACTAATTAAAGAAATTAGTTAACAACACCCCACCACCTATTTTTTCAGTCTTATAATGAAGTTGTGAAATAATCAGTCTATCACCACTTTATGAATTCACTAACTAATTTATTACATATATATATCATATATATCATTTCACTTCAATTCTTCTCTTTGTCACATATGGCCGGCCGGCCGACCGGCCGACACTTGATTCATTACAAGGAAATTCTCTAGAATCTTGCTTAAGACAAAAATCTAAGATTAAATTAAAGAAATTGGAACAATGTTTCTTCCTAATTACATAGTAACAACAATGATAAATGACAACCCTCCATTCCTAAATCCCCACAAAGCTTTTTACTTTGTATTACTTATGCATTTGCAATATTGTGTTCCATTTTCATGAATGAATTAAATTGATAAGATAAATATTAATTATTGCATCTATGGCTGGAGGGTCACAAGATAGATCACTTGAGGAAACCTCGACATGGTCTGTTGCAATTGTTTGTGCAGTTTTTATTGTCATATCAATCCTCATGGAACATGGTATACAGTCCCTTGGCAAGGTACATTTACATCTAATCTTTAATCGTGTCGAATTTAGACTTAAGTTCTTCTATGAGACCATATACTATATATGTCGTCTAACGAACGTATTATCTTTTCTTCGCAATTATGATGGCAGTGGTTTCAAAAACGCGAGAAAAAAGCCATGATCGAAGCCCTGGAAAAAATTAAATCAGGTTAATTATATATATTGTGATCACTTCTCTATTTTAACATTACCTTTTGTTCATAACAAATTTGATGGGTCCAAAGTGCAATATAATATTTATTTTGTAATTAAATCGGACCAAGTCTGATTTGGGCTAGAATTTTTCGTATCCTAATGAATACATTAATTTTTTTTTTTTTTTTGTGATTTTAATTTGGATTTGTGCAGAGCTAATGCTGTTAGGATTCATATCCTTACTTCTAACAATGGGCACGACATATATTGTTAAAATATGTGTCTCCAAAGAAATTGGAAATAAATGGCTTCCATGTGATAAAGATTTAAATCGGACGGCAGATAATAAACGTGATGATGATGATGATGATAAGGGAAAAAATGGACAAAGAAAATTGATTTCATATGCTCAAGAAATGGTGTGGAGAAGATCTTTGGCTGCAGGCACTGATAATTACGATCACTGTTACAATAATGTAATTTACGAAATTCATTTTATATTACTACTACTTAGTGATTTCGTTATTTATTTTTAATTTCGGTATTATTTGATATATCTCGATTAAAAACTAGGAATATCGCAATATCCTACTATTAGTACACAAGTTTGGTTTTTTTTATTCTTGGCCTTTTAGTTTTTAAACTAACTTCGAGTAAATTGTTAATTGGTAATTGAATTTCAACTCAAATTTGACTTCTTCTTTTTTTTAGTGAAACGGCAGTTACATCATTATATTGATAAATTTATTTTATCAATAATATTGCATACTCTTTGGCTTTACGAAATCCAGATTTACTTATTTAGCTTGGCAGCTAGTAACATTAATATTATATATATTAAATGATTTTTTTTTATAATTAATGATTTTTTCTTGTAAACAGGGGAAAGTGTCGTTGATATCATATTCTGGAGTTCATCAATTGCACATTTTCATATTTGTGCTAGCCGTCATGCATGTTCTTTACAGCGTTGTTCTAATGGCTTTAGGACATGCCAAAGTAAGTATATTAAATTTTTAATTTGAATTTTCGTTCGAACAATTAATATTTTAAAATTAATTTTAAGAAGAACTTTCTTATAACAATTTATCTGAGTTAAATGTGTTTTTATAGAATTTTACTGCACAAAAACTATTAAGTAGCTTTCTTCAAACAATTAAGTCATAATAATGTGTAGTTGACCAAGGTAATTTTAGTTCAAACTGTTTTATATATTATATAATATTTTAATATCAAAATATAGTGTAATATTTATGTTAATATGAAATGGAAGCAGATGAAGAAATGGAAGGCTTGGGAATTAGAGACTTCTTCATTGGAATATCAATTCAGTAATGGTAATTTCTCTAATATTTATATCAATACAAAAATAATTTACGAATGTTCGTTGATATCAATAAGGTTTATATTCAAAATAAATTAATTCTCCCTAGAAAGAATCAATAGCAAATAAATGTTTTTTTTTTTTTTGAATTATTTTACTATATTGGACTCAAATTCGAATCAATTGGATTACTAAAATTTTATAATCCTCCGTTAATTTCGACAAGGAAATATTTTATTCGGATTAAGTCCAATAATATTTTTATTATAATTACTCAATACTCAAATCTCCCACTGAATCGGGTTAAAACTATCCGACTTATTGTGGCCCTCTAATGTAACAAATTACATAGGAGGTCCAAATATTACTTGGGCTAAAGTTTATTGAAAATTGGAAAAATTGTCGAGTAGTTCCGATCCGTCTATCATAGACCATACACAAAAAAATATTTTTAGTTGATGCATCAAATTTGTTTATAATTTATGATAGACTCATAGACCAGGTCTTAAAAAAAAAAATAATAAAACTGGGCTAACCAAGAAGCCTAATTAACTTGTTTGATAACTTAATTTTTTTTTGGATTCAAGTCTTAAATTTAACTTAATTCATTTGGAGATGCGTCAAACATATTATATAAGAATCTATTTTAGTGGTCATAGATAAATAAATTATTATTACCTTAAATTATTAATTTTTTCCTAAAAATTTAATTTTGTAATTTGTTTAACAGATCCAGCTAGATTTAGGTTTGCTCATCAAACCTCCTTTGTGAAGCGTCACGCTGGAATCTACAGCACACCTGTGCTAAAATGGATTGTAAGATCATTAGAAAAGAAAAAGGAAAAAAAAAACAATTTTCTCTTCTTTTTTTTTTTTTTTTTAAATATCCCAGCAGGAGAAAAAACTAGATAATTAAATTAGATGTTCATAGAGTGAATATGATATGATTTTATGTGTAACAGGTCGCGTTTTTCAGGCAGTTTTTTGGATCAATATCTAAGGTAGATTATATGGCCATCCGGCATGGATTTATTAATGTAAGTTTCCCTTTCATATATAAAAAATATTATTTGTACCAAAAAAGATATAAATATATAAAAAACATTATTAATAAAAAAAAAATGATTGTAGAATACAGAAAACCATTTATGTTAGTCAATAAAAATAAACCAAACAAACAACGTTTATTGTTTTACAAATTGTCCTAGGTAAGAGTGACCAATTTTTTGCTTCTATATTTATGGAAATTTAAAATTAATGTCGCACCATTTATTATTTATTTGGCCATGACATTTAATTTACAGGCCCACTTCGCACCAAATACCAAATTTGACTTCCACAAGTACATAAAGAGATCCATGGAAGATGATTACAAGTCAGTTTTGGGAATAAGGTATGTAGTGTACTATCTACTTACATGAAAATAAATAATTCTTTTTTTTGGAGAGTTATATTAACTTTTGAGAATTTCCAAAATATAATGTGGTCTTGTTTGTTTGGACATTATTTGAGACTTTTCAGATTTCTCCAAGACAAAACTAAAAAAAACATCATCTTTATCCTAAGTACTACTCCTTCCGTTCCACAATATATGTCGTTTTAGAGTGTTGCGCATTAAGAATTAAATAACATGGATAAAAAAAAAGGATATACCGAAAATACCCTTAATTAATATTGTATTGGAATAAATATTAAGATAGAGTTTTTGGTTTAATAAATAAGGGTTAAATTGAAAAAATGGTAATTAATATTGCATTGAAATCCTAAAACGATATATATTTTAAAACAAAAGAATTTCTCTAAAACGACAGATATTGTGAAACGAAAGAGTAATATGTACACCTTTTACTAATTGATTATTGGATTGTGCAGTGTGCCACTATGGATCTTTGCTCTATTGTTTCTTCTCTTAAATTTCTACCGTAAGTCTTATTCTCTCCCTCTCACACACACACACTCAAAATCTTGAATATTTGATTTTTAAGATTCAAACATTTTCTTCATCAATTAATGGTGCAGAATGGCATACACTTGCTTGGATTTCATTGATTCCACTAATTGTAAGTCCCTTTTGATATATGCAAATTAAGAATATCCCAACGCCGCTTTGGCAAAAATGCAGCTTTAGTCCGTAACTTTTACCACTTGATAATTTTGGGAATTTTTTTTATTTGGTAAGCATTTCCGATCCTTCAATTTTTTAGTGTTTGCAATTTCGGTCCACTAACTTTTAGTAATTGCAATTTCAGGACATTTGACAGCAATTTTGATCCATTGCCCGAAATTCAAAAAGTTAAAGGATTAAAATTAAAATTAAGTGTCTTAAATTACAAACACTAAAAATTTCAAGGATAAAAAGTGCAGTCAACTGTCCTAAAATTGCAAATAGTGAAAAGTTAAAAGAATCGAAATTGCTTACCTAAAAAGGAAAATGTCTTAAAATCACTATCGTTAAAAGTTAAAGGACTGGAAGTGCATTTTTCATATGTATGGATGGTACAAATGTTATCACTCTTTTCAAACGTACACATTTATATAGGAAAATGTCATATGTACAATCGAATAACAAATTATTCAGTTTTGATTTATTTTTCTTATCAATAATGGCATGTTATCTGAATTTAATTTAATTTTTCCACAATCAACCTCAAACGAGTTTTAATCAAGCTGAATTCAAGATATAAGCTTTAGGCAAAAACAAAAATAACCAGTATAACCTAGCTTGTCAATGTTACATACATTTTAATAATATTTTTATTTATTCGAATCGAGCTCGAACATAATTTCAAAATGTGTCAAACGACAAATACTTTTCGAAGTTTGATATGTAATACATAACAATTTAAGTTATACTCAAAATTGTTTGTAGATTATTCTTCTAGTGGGCACCAAGCTTGAACTTGTAATAGTGGAAATGGCTCAACAAATCCAAGACAGAACAACTGTTGTCAGAGGAGCTCCATTGGTGCAGCCTACCAACAACTTCTTTTGGTTTAATAGACCACAATGGATTCTTTTTCTCATACATTTCACACTTTTCGAGGTAAACATTTCCAATTCCATGAAACCTTAAAAATTGCAATATGATTTAGCTAGTTAGAATTTGCTAAAAATTTATATTGGAGTTTTGTATAAGAAAATCTGTCTTTCCTAGCCATTAACTTAGGATTAAGTCTCTGGTTATGATTGACTAGTAACTAGTACCTAGTTCTTACCATTTTATTTGGGGAAAATGCACGATATTCCTCTCCGTAATTTAAAATCTACACAGAAATTGGGCTGGGATTAAAAAATCCCTAGTATTATCAGATTTTCTGCATAGAATCTCTCGTCCGTTCGCTTTCGTCAGTTTATTACTTTCACTTGGCACGGAATTTCCTTCTATGTACTTTTTAAACTTCGCACGGAATCCCCTTATACTTTTTAAACTTAACATGTAATTAATACCCTTTTTAAACTTAGCATATAATCTCCTTATATCTAGAGGTAATTTAGGTATATCAACTAAAAATTAACGGCGTTAGACAACTAACGGAGTAAGATGAAAGACAAATTTGGTGAAAATATCAATATGATCTTTTTAGACCTAATGATTTAGTTCATTACATTGGTGTTCTTTAATTGTGTATTATTCATTTGATTCACTTATCAATCTCTTCATTTACCAATTTTAAAGTTGGTTACGCTTTCAATTACAGAACGCATACCAAATGGCATATTTCTTATGGAAATGGGTAAGTGGTCCTTAATCAATTCATGATAGAATTGTTCTTTTAGCTACAAGATCAATGATTTAATATCATCTCCATATCATTTTGTTGCAGTATGAGTTTGGAATCACAAGTTGTTTGCATGAGAAACTGTTTGCAGTTCTGATTAGAGTGTTTTTAGGGGTAGCCCTTCTAATATTGTGCAGTTACATTACATTTCCACTCTATGCCCTGGTAACACAGGTAAGTCGATCTTCGAGTTTCAATTTTATGCCTCGTTATTTCCTTTCATGAAGTAAGAAAAATAAACTAGCTAACAAAACGGAAATATATATGACAATTGCATGGGTTTTGACTAGGTCCGGGCATGTTAAAAAATAGTCTACATTGAAAATATAATGTTCAAGTTACATCCATATGATTTGAAAAAGGGTAGGAACATTTTACCTCCAACCATAGAGTGTAACTCACTAACCGAAATTGAGAGTGGGCATGAAAATTATTTTTTGTAAAACAAGGGGTTAAGTGCAATATTTATCATTACACAGGGAGGTACAGTGCCACATTTATCATAACATAGGAGGGTAAAATGCCACATTTATAATAACACATAGGGGTAAAGTGCCACATTTAAGAGGGACAATTTTGTCAATTCATATATTTTATAAGCTAAAAAATTTTAGGGAGGCGGTGTAAATTTTTAATAAAATCATAGGGGGGGTAAATGCTCTTTTTTAAATTACAAGGGTTAAATTGGCTATTATGAATACATTGGAAGTGCCAAAGTTTCATGACATGAATTTTAAATTTCAAGTATGTAGCCATTTTTTTAAAGAACTTCAAGTATGTAGGTAAAATTATTAAGTTGTTAAAAGGGTACGGTTCAACAAAATAAACTAAGAAAAATCCAATTTCTTATGAAGTTGAAGTAACACAATCTTTTAAGAAATTTTAAAATAAGCTTGAATCAACTCAATTATTTTATTAACTACTTTGTTAAATAAATAATTATAATTTACTATAGTTTTCTTTTATAATCTGTGTTTCAGATGGGATCACATCAGAAGAAAGCAATATTTGAGGAGCAAACCACAAAAGCTCTAAAGAAATGGCACCAAGCTGCAAAGCAAAGGAAAAAATTGCGTAAAGCCGGTGCAGGTACAACAGATACATCAAATGCTGGTGAAGCTAGTCCAAGTCAAAATTCTTCTTCACCACTCCATTTGCTGCACAACAACAAGTATCGGTCCAATGCACCGGAGAGTGAAAGTATGCCCAATTCTCCAATGTCTTATTTATCTGAAACTGAGCTTTCAGAAATTGAGCCTTCAAATCGTCCAGAAACAAACAGAGAATCTCATAATATTGATTTTTCTTTTATTAAGTCCTAGGCAATTGATTTGATTAATTAATTAGGACAAATTATTTTTCATATATCATTTCGAATTTCTTATTATGTATAATTGATTATGAACAAATATGAACAAATTGTACAGGTATATATAATATATAACAAATAATTTCATGAAAATGAGGTGATATATTTATTGATTTAATTTATAATGCTTCCCAAACTTTTGAGATTGTAAATTGAAGATCAACTTATGCTTAATTAGGCTTCGCATCGGATGTGATTTTTCTTTTTTCTTTTTACATTGCGACGAGATTATAAATTTTAAAGTGTCAAATAATTCAGGAAAACTTAAATTTCAATTGTTATGGTCCAATACATTCAATCGTTTGTAATGTATGTGTAGTTTTAAGTTATACAATCTTGTCTATTCTCTTTATGTATTTTGACTCAAGAATTTTAAGTTATACAATTTTAGAAGGTCGAGCAAATGTTGAATGATGTTCAAATTTTGAAGAAACATGTGGGAAATTGAAATATTATTGGTATAAATGTAAATGTTATTTAGACTTGTTTTCACCGGTGTTGGGTTTATGGACGAACCTACGTATTATTTTGTTGTGGAATTTCCTGATTGTTGACTCTTAGTACATTTTTTTGGTTTCTATTGAAATGAAAATTTTGTTTTATGAAAAGTAAATGAAAGCCATTTGAATGGATCTCAATTGTGAATGCTCTAATGGATCTCAATTTAGCATTAAAAATGAAAAGAGAAAATATCATGCTTTTGATTTTCGGTCTCACTGGACTGGAGTTTCAACATTCCTGATTCCAACTCTTCTAAAAAGTAATCAACAATATTGTTGTCTTCTTTTGGATCGAAACTAAGAAAATTCTATATGACAAAAATGTTAAATAGAGACTATTCTGTAGGACCTAAGCATAAAATATTTTAAAGAATTGGAACCTTATATGTAAGTATATGTTGAAACCTAGATTTACTAAGAAAGTTAGAATACCTCAAGAAACCGGAAAAGTAAAATATTTTTAAAAATTGGATCAAGTATGCAATTTCATAAATTGTGGCATAAAATGCGAATTTGCCGAAAGAATAGATGTGCATACAAATAATATATTATACCCCTAAATATGCTACCCAAGTAGTTGATGCAAATAATTAACATAGCTCTAATCTCTATGTATGTACGTACACTCCGGAAATATAACCAATCCCTGATCGTATTCGACATGTCTTTCGAATTAAACCCTTGAAAAATAAAAAATAAATGAGTAAACTAAATGATAAGCTTAAGCGACAAATACGTCTCAATGGTCAATAATGTATATATAAGTAATTAAGTATCTAATATATTTATATGATAATCAAATTTATATAATGCTACTTTTCCGACTTTACAAAAGTCACTATTATTATTATTATTATTATCTACATTACTCCATTTACTATTCTTATTCTTTTTCTTCTTTTAATTAAGTTAAATTCAAATAATAAGGAAAGGGAAAATATGCATGGCACCTTATTGAGCATTTGTCATTTTGTATGTAATTCCTATTATTTTGTTAAAAAATGTAATTCGAGGGTATATTATGTCAAAATTTTAATTTCAGAATACAAATTACAAAATCAAGGTAACAGAAATCTCAAATTCTGTGGAATGCTTAATCTTAGACACAGTCAATCTCAAATTCTGAAACCAAGATAACAGAAAAACACAAAAAGAGGGTGAAAAATTCTCACGAGCAAAACAGAGTACCACTTGAGAGTTGAGACTCCACTCAGCAAAAAAAATAAAAAATAAAGACCCTTTTCTCTTTCCATTCTTTTTTCTGATTTTCCTCTAAAACATAGCTCATTGATCGATAATTGGAAATGCAGAGCCCTAGATTTCTGAAAAAAAGTAACTGGGTTGTTTAAAAAACGTGTTATTGTTATGTAATTCAGCATTAATATATTCAAAAGCTCGCTATAATTCGTGGGTCCTGTGATTATGCAAGAAAGACTTAACATTAATATGTTGAGAGGCTGTCATTCATGTTTTTCTTTTGTTTTTCTACTCGGAGTGTTAATTTTTGTTGTTTGAAGTGTGGATTTTTTTATTAATGGCTAGACGTCATGGGTGGCAACTCCCTGCTCACTCCTTTCAGGTTTGATTTTACTTTTTTACCTTCTTTTAACTGTGATCGGTTGAAATTCAAAATGTGGGAATCTTATTAGTGGCTTGGCTCTTAAATTGTGTGTTCTTGTTTTCGGGTTTTATTATGAAGTTTAGAATTAATCTCTCATTGTTTTACATTGTTGTTAGTGTTTGATGTTTGTACTATTTGAATGTTAATAATGTTTGTTTTACTAGTTGGATTGTGCGTCATTTGTTAGGTTTGAAGTTTAAACTGTGAAGTGTAAAACCTTCATACAAGAAAATGCATAATGAAATCGAAGATGTTTTTGGTAAAGGCGTATTGGGCTGATTTTGGGAAGTCCTTTCGTGTATATGTATATTTTAGCTAAGTTCTACTTATTTGCATCATATAAATTTCATTTTTAGACATGTTTATCTTACACGAGGCTGTGTCATCAATCAAAAATACAAATGACTATATGTCACTTAGCTATAATTTTTTGGGTTATTGAAATACGGAAATTGAGCTTATATCGATTGAGGATGCACCTCATAGTTTTACTAGTGGTGGTTAATTATCTTAACTAGGTTATGTTT
This sequence comes from Penstemon davidsonii, assembly GCA_034814905.1. Classification (NCBI taxonomy): domain Eukaryota; kingdom Viridiplantae; phylum Streptophyta; class Magnoliopsida; order Lamiales; family Plantaginaceae; genus Penstemon; species Penstemon davidsonii. The sequence continues at coordinate 8,849,351 of JAYDYQ010001087.1, read as the reverse complement.
CCAGATTATATGACACTGAATTGTGAGAATGTTCCATCTAATGAATGTCATCTATATGTTCACTTATCTCGAGTCCGCACTTACGTTCTTCTGCCCTATGCAGGTTTTGGCAATAATAGTTTTTTTCATATTATCTGTTGCTTTCTATGCATTTCTCGCTCCTTTTCTTGGAAAGGACATCTATCAGTACATAGCCACTGGCATTTATTCCGTATTGGTACGTACAACGTCCGGAGTTTGTTCATTTACCTTTCTCCTTTTTTTTCTTTTCAAATTTGCTAGTTCTTATCATGATTATTTTTAATTCCAGGCACTTTGTGTATCTATACTTTACGTTAGATGCACGGCTATTGATCCTGCTGATTCTGGAATTTTCATTGAAGCTGACAAGATATCAGCTTGCAAATCACCTAATGGCACCGAGATACCTAGTAAGTGATCTAGCTACAATGAAGTTACTAAGACTCTATTTGGTTCTTGGATTCCGAGAAAGAAACTGATAAAAATTAATATATTGCGTTATCATTTAACATTCTTTATCTTTTGTTCATTTTCGTTTAACTTCGCGAAACATATCCTTCAAAATGTCAATTCACCGTTTGTTAATAACATAAAGGATGACACTTTAATGCATGAACTTTTTCTTATGTACTATTTCTTGGTCAGTCTCTTTACATTTGGTCTCTTCTTAACAACCAAAATTTAAAATTCTATTCTCAACTTTATTTTTGTTTTTTATTAGGTAACTTATCTATGACTGACGAATCAAGTAAAGTAGAATCAAAAAATGGAGGAAAATATGGCAGACAGGATATGGGTTGCTGTTCGAGAGTTGGAGGTTGCCTTTGTGGTTTTCTTGTGAAGGAGGATTGCTGCAAGGTTGAAGATCATAAACAGGAAGAAAATGAGGAGGACGCTTTCTTTTGCACTTTGTGCAAGGCTGAGGTATATCACTACAGAAGATCTACCTATTTCAAGATATTTTAGGTACCAATGCCAATATTAGACCGTTTTAAAAATCATCAAGTTTTACATTACGTTTTGCTTTTACATTAACTTCTTATTACTATTATTTTGATTATCATTATCATTATCATTGTTGTTGTTGCTGTTATTTTATTTGATTATGTAATGAGTAAGGAGGCGTCAATTCCTAGAATTTGAATTGGAAATCAAGGAATTAAAAGTGAAAAAAGAGGGAGACAGAGACGGATATTGCATTTAAATTAGTTTTTTTTTTTTTGGTTTCCTAGGTGGGCAAGTTCAGCAAACACTGCAAAAGTTGTGACAAATGTGTCGACGGATTTGATCATCATTGTCGGGTGAGTTTGAGCTTCAATTTGAAAATACAGTTTTATATCGTTATGATAGATGACAAGGCTCTGTCTGAAAATTATTCTACTTAGATATCAGAAAATCGTCCTCGTGCAAAAGTTAAATTTAGTGTTATGGGCGTTTTTCATTTTTTTGGTAACGAGAGAATCATCTGTTCACCCAACATAGCTGATTGACTTACGCCTAATCCTAATTCGGGGATTTTAATTCTTGCAGTGGGTGAATAATTGTGTTGGCCGAAAAAACTACGTAACATTTATGTGCTTAATGGCCACAAGCCTTGTTTGGGTAAGTTTAGTACCGCTTCTTGTTCAATCATTTACTTTTTATATTCTCCATCTCTTTCTCTGTCTCTTCCCCATTTATCTATGTATTTACCTTGCTCCTATAAAACACGTGCCCCCTTTCTGTGTCAGCTTGTGCTTCAAGGTGCACTAGGCATAGCTGTCCTTGTTCGATGTTTCATTGATAGGAAAGCTACCGAAAATCAAATTATTCGCAGGCTTGGAGATGGATTTTCTCGCCCACCATTTGCTACTGTAGTGGTACATCATTTTACCTTTTTCGTCACACTAGCCCACATGCATCTTTCTACATCGATATTTTCTACATAATACCAAATTCTACAGGACACCTTCGGTCTTTGAGACCCTCTGGGTGCTATACAAGCATGGTAGCACCAATTTTTTGCTTTCTCGATTCATATGGAACTGCTTTTTGTGCCAATAGGGAACTGTATTCAATTCACTTGATATTTAGTATTTTCTCCATTTCAGGCCCTATGTACAGCCGTTTCTTTTGTCGCCGCTGTGTCTTTGGGAGAGCTGTTCTTTTTCCATGTCATTCTTATCCGAAAGGTGTGCCTATATTCTTGCTCAAATTTCCCGTCATTATGTGCAGATGCCCGGTAGAGAAGTCGGTTGAACAGTTCCGATTTTTATTTTTATTAATATACTTTTTTTCCGGGCAGGGTATTACGACATATGAATATATAGTTGCTATTAGGACACAAAGCGAACCTCCTGGACCTTCTGTAGATGGAGATCAACGAAGTTTGCCTTCTTCACCAACTAGTTCTGCTGCGACTGCCGTAAGCGCAAAAAGTTCGGTTGGCAAGGGGGCCCCACAATATAAAGGTGCTTGGTGTACTCCACCCAGGATATTTACAAATCATCAGGTATTGATTGATTGTTTTCCGATTCTTCTTAGCTATTTGTTTTAATTTATCATTATTCATATAATTATGGAGTTCAATTTAGAATGAGCAAAAACATTCCTACGAATGTATTTGAGGTTGAACTATATACGCTCTTTACTTCCAGGATGAAATAGTTCGTCATCTTGAGCAAGGACGATTACCGTCAACAATCGATCCAGATTCAGTACAACCCGATAAAGGGAAACGAGTACCACCTGTGAGAATCAGTGCATGGAAGCTTGCCAAACTCGACTCAAACGAGGCAATTAAAGCAGGTGCCAAGGCCAGAGCTTCATCTTCAGTTTTACGTCCCATTAGTACTTCTAGACCTCATAACCATGATCACGACTATTTATCTTGTACTACTATAAACCGTAAAAACAGTCCGACTAGTACAAGGCAAGGATATTACGAGACTAATGCTAGCAGTCGAGAAGGATCAGATACATGTGGTGCCACTAACATGAAATCCTCCTCTGGGGTATATTGGGATCCGGAAGCTGGTCGATTTAGTTCTGGCTCGAGCAGGAGCGACCCCGAGGTTATGCACACGGGTCCGTCGAATTTCTTCGGAGGTCCAGTCGTGAAGGATACGAGATCTGGAAGGTCGCTGTCGACTGGGGCACAAAGAAGTTCCACGTCGAGTTACTATCAGCAGCAGCAGGGTAGTAGATCACAGCTACCGGTATTCGGCCCTATTGATTCCCAGCATAAACAGTGTTCTTCTTGAATGGAATAAATTTTGGTTAGGAAATTAGAACAGAATCTTAAGAGTACAAAATAATTGCTAAGATTTCATTTTGTTTTATCGAGGTTATATTAATTCTACTTTTCAGTGTACAATTGTATTTGACATGCTTAATAAGAATGCCCGGGAAGTTTGCAGTTGAAGTAGAAATTACTATATATTTTTATTTTTATTTTTATTAACGTAAAAATGAAAATATTTCTGTGTTTCGGTAAGACCGTATGAAAATTTTAATCCATGTAAGTGTAATAGTTAAAATAATAATTTCATATATAAAGTACCACATGTAATTTAATGTTTTGTATCTTTTTAATATCTTAAGAAGAAACCAATTTTCCTGAAAATATAAGATGTATGGCCTGTTTGTTTGACGTTTCCCAAAATCATTTCGTGTTTCGTGTTTGGGAAATGCCAAACAAACATATTTTCTACTTTCTGAAATAAATTTTTCACCTCTCAATTTTCTCAAACTACTCTTTCAAAAGTCAAACAAACAACAATTTTCTTATTTCTAAACAAAAGCTATACAAACTCTATTATGATTTGACATAAAGGAACTTATATCTTATATAATTTATCTCACGTAACAAACATGATTTGACATAAAGTCTTACACATCTTACACCTACAACCTAACTCTTCCAAAAAAAACCTACATCTCCTTTATTTCTCAAAACTCAAACAAACAATATTACGCAAATCGATATTATTTCACAAACCTCCACTACTCTTCCAAACTACTTTTTCAAATACCAAACAAACAACTCCGTAATCTTTTATAATAATTTTCACGACATATTTCAAGTAAGCCCAATTAAAGAAAAAACGATTGATAAACCAAAATAGATGAATTGCGTGACAACTATTCATAACTCAAGCCCAAATTCATTGCACCAATGTGAAATTAATCTTATTTTATTACAAATTTGGTTCTTGTTCGATTACAATGATGAGCTTCATGAAAAATAATTTTGAATGATATTTTTTGTTTAATCGTAGAATTAGTTTGAGATCCAATTATTAAACTTTAAAATAATCCCGAATATATTGGATTACTCCAGCTCAATATTTTGTTGGTATCAATTAAAGTTTGTTGAAGCTCCGTTCATTTAACAATAATACTAAAGTTGTGTTTGCAAACTTTAGTAAATTAAATGAAAATGGATATTGTGAGTTCAATATAATTGAAATAACTTATTTTGAGATAAACTAAAATTCAAGCTAATTTTCTAAACACCAAATCACTGCATTCGCAACTAAACTTATTTAAAAAAATACAACATAAACAATATTAACTAGTCGGGTAATCTTCAAGCCGACTGACGTCCACTGAATCAATCCTGATTCTAATTCGATCGGAACAAATCCAATTTATTAGGATCTTTATTTAATCGATAATAGCAAAACAACTCTAAATTGACTTTAGTCGTTTCAGATCATATATCGATTAACATATATCCTTATGTAATCTTTTTCTTCCTCTGAGAACCACGTAATATCGGTATATATTTTGTGTTTAAATTAAATAAAAAATTAATTATAAAAACATTGAAAAGTTACTCGTCATTAATATGAACTTGATCCGCAAGAAAATGGACTATACCCGGATGGATCATATTTCCACCTTGTGGGCCTTTTTCTCTGCCTATAATAATTAATATCTTCAGACTGTTTTGTTCAATTATTATTCACAAAGAGAAAACAATTACTCCATAAAACCCTAACTCCTCTGTAAACAGAAGGAACCGCTGCTTTTTCTCTATCCTCCTCCTCCCTTTCATTTCACTCACAGTTTCTTGTTTTTCTTACAACACCTCGATCAGACGCTATCAAATCGCGCCATGGCAACAAGTAAGTAGTAATTGAACTGGTAGGTTTTTCTTTATCAGATTCTATTTTAGATATGGAAAAAATTGATTTTTTTAAAATTTAGGATTGCAATACGAGAACAACAGCGAGATTGGGGTTTTCTCCAAGCTTACTAATGCATATTGTTTGGTCGCAATTGGGGGTTCTGAAAACTTTTACAGGTTTGCTATAATCTATGTTGTATTTATTGTTTCGTATGCTAAAAAATTCGTGTAAGATGTACTGTTTGTTGTTTCTAAATTAAAAAGCTGTTTATTTGTCTAATTCATTTATAATTTTTTAAAATTGATTAATTAAATTAATCTATTTTGCATTTATGAAATTAATTAAGATTGGTCAACAGTGGAAACATTTATATCTGGTCGGAGGTGGTATTATATTGTGATATATTTTGATTTTCATTTGCTGGATATGCAGCACATTTGAGAGTGAGTTGGCTGATGTAATCCCAGTGGTTAAGACCTCAATCGCCGGAACTAGAATCATTGGACGACTGTGTGCTGGTATGTGAAAGTTGTGTTTTCTTATAAATGGTTGAATTTGTATTTTACATGTAGCTGCGTTCAGGGTCTCATCTTGTATTTTTCCTCAATAAACTACCCTTGGCAGGAAATAAAAACGGATTGCTTTTACCTCACAACACTACGGACCAAGGTAATTCCGCGACTCATATAAGTACTAGTGTATCAGATGTATGTAGCTTGTTGTATTATTCTTGACTTGATGATGTTATTGAATGCAAGATGAATTTCACAATGCATATTTACTTTTTGAACCCAAACCTTCAAATTGGAGGCTCATTATGACTGAACTTTCAAGTGATGCTTGAATTGCTTTAAAATGGTTTCGCCATGTTTTTCTTACTTGAATTGGATGTAATAGCTGATAACATAACATTTTCTTCAACCACTCAAAGTTGTTATAAATTTTCTCCGTGTTATCTCAAATATGACTACAATAGGATTATATATTCTGCTCTAATGATGATTGAATTGTCAGTTTATGGATCTAAGCCATGAAATAATGAGATCTATGTTCCATGCCTTGTATTATAAGTTAGTGATGGCATTAGTACAAGTCACTTATCAAACAAGATTAGTACTTGGCCTTTCTAGATAACTGAATCATATTTGAGGTTCATGAGTTCGTACAATCTTGCAATGTCTTGATGTTCATCAGTTTGTATTGCAATATCTTTAGAAGAGTAGTTGTAACTGGGGGGCGATGCCTTTAGATATTCTTTAACGCCCTAACGTGTGACTTGTTCATCTGAGCATTGTGATAATGTTCCCATAATATTGTCTTTGTTCATCTTGGCGGTCTTCTGGACTATGTACTGACTTGTTTGTCCTTTTCTATTGTAGAACTTCAACATTTAAGGAATAGTCTGCCAGATTCAGTTGTTGTTCAGCGTATAGAGGAGAGATTGTCCGCTTTAGGGAACTGCATATCATGCAATGATCATGTTGCTCTTACGCATCCTGATCTCGACAGGGTAAAAGTTTTTCTCATTGACCTTTGAAAAGTTTGAAATTTTATGTTCTGTTTGTGAAGAGTTCACAATGACTTAATTTGCTGCATCTGTAATGTTCTTTGGTTTTATTTGCATGCAAATGGATCAAATTACATCCCTTTAATAATTTGTTGTGTGTAAGAAACTGCTTCTATTGTTTGTACTTTAGTTATTTTTGTCTTGGAGCCTTTACATGTAAATTCTTCCGTGCCTTGTTTGGTTATTTGGGTATATTATCTTGACATATCTGTGACTTTGAAATCTCTTATATTTCTGCCCTTGTTCAATTTGCTTCTATCTGATTAGTTTTTTTAAGCCTTATATCATATGCTTGTAATTCAGTCCTTACTATATAATTCGTCCTGTTTCTTTGTCTACAGTTTTTCTTAATTTGAGAATTGGTCTTCGCTTCTGTAACTAGGGATTAAAAAAAGTGGCAAATCTATTCCTTTCATGATTGTTGCTTCATTTAATTCTGATATTTCAAATAATTGCAATAATTTGTTTTAGAATAATGTTCCATGGATTGGTGGTCATTTATATCACCTTTTTTTCATCAGGAAACTGAGGAGTTGATTGCTGATGTTCTAGGTGTAGAAGTCTTCAGACAGACAGTTGCTGGCAATATTCTTGTTGGAAGTTTTTGTGCCTTTTCCAACAGAGGTGGCTTGGTAAGACTTCAATCCTTAAGTGAAGTAAACATGTCTAATTCAATAAAATTTAGCTAGTTTGACATCCCCATTACATTAAAACAAAACTCGTTCCTTGAGCAGGTCCATCCTCATACATCCATCGAGGATTTGGATGAACTCTCGACTCTCCTTCAGGTCCCATTGGTGGCTGGGACTGTGAACCGTGGTAGCGAAGTGATAGCTGCTGGCTTGACAGTCAATGACTGGACCGCGTTCTGTGGATCAGACACGACTGCTACCGAGCTGTCTGTTATCGAGAGCGTATTCAAGTTAAGAGAAGCCCAACCTAGTGCTATTGTTGATGAAATGAGAAAATCATTGATCGACACCTATGTTTGAGTTTTTTCAAGTTTTACCATAATTTGTATGTGGGGATTAAACTTCTTGTGGTTTTAAGTTCAGTTTTGTGGAAATGATTTCCCTGTAAGTCACATTTAATTTCGTAATTTATGTTGTGTTTTTCCCGTATATTGGAAGCTGGCCTTCTCTTTAATATTCGTTATTACTGTTTTCATTGCATTTGATGAAGTTCTACTACATTTTGAATCATTCACGTATAATGGGCTTTTGAGATTTTGCACCTTGGAAATTTAGGGTTTTGGCATTTTGCACCCTTATTTAAAAGTTTTGACACTTCGCACCTTGAAAATATAATTTAATTGGCACTTTGTATTCTAGTGTGTGTGTTTTAATGAGAAAATTTAGTAATGGAAGGATATAATAGACATTTTAAAGTATTTTTAGGCACTTTGCACCCTGAAAATATAAATTTTGGCACTTGCACCCTATAAATATAATTTCGGGTGGTTTTTGTAACTCTTTTTCGGGTATTTAAATTACAATTGATTTCTTATATATAGCAAAACTATATCATACCATAAAAATAAAATAAATGAAAATAATAGAAAATATAATTCCTCCTCTATTATTTTTCATTCTTCTCTATTGGTCAGATTTTAACACAAAATATATCCCTACAAACACTCGGGGTCAACAGAACTTCTCAATGGCATCCTCGAAATAATATCCAATTTTAGGACCAATCCTCTACCTATATTTCAACTGTTGACTCTCGTCCGTACAATTCCGGTTCATTACCGTTAATAACTCTCTTGAACCGGTCCCTGTGCTCTCTTGAAACCAAAATCCCTCAGAATTAACAAAATGGATCCTGCCATCATATGATCAAGAATAACTTCAAATCATTTTTCATTTCATTTGAAAATGAAGTGAAAAATCACGTTTGATTTAAATCATTTTCATATTTTATTTTCTTTTTCCATTGTTAATCCACAAGAAAAAGAAAAGAAAATGGCTGGAGGAGGTGGAGGAGAAAAAGTGAGGGAGCTCAACCAAACGCCGACATGGGCTGTTGCATTAGTTGTTGCAGTAATCATTATTATCTCCATCTTGTTGGAGAAAACTCTTCATAAAGTTGGCCAGGTACAATCTTTTCTTTGTTTCTTTCGGCTACATTCTTAGGTTAGGTATAACGATGTTTTGAATATATATATGTTTCATTCTTGAAACGATCGTTTAGTACAACGTTAAGGAAAATATTAAGCTCCATTTACACATGTTCATTTTCATTTTTCCTTATCGTTTTACTCTCTGAAATCCAAGAACCAAACAGGTCCAACGATATCTTGGAATCGGTGAATTTTATGCTGTAAAAAAAGTTTCTTGGGTTTGAACATTGACCATGATATACTATTTTGTTAAGCCTCTATTCCATTTTGAGATAGAAAATGTAGGTTTAATATTTTGCTAATTATATTATCTTGATTTTTCATACCCTTCCTTAGTATACGAAGAATAACATACTTAAGCATTCTGTACATGTGTTTATAATATGCCTACCCTTTTTTTTTGTGTGTATTTATAGATGTTTCAGAGAAGAAAAAAGGTCGCGTTGGTTGAAGCTCTTGAGAAAATTAAAGCAGGTAAGAGCTCAAACACAGCTCAAGCCTTTCTCTACGGGTGTGTATTTCACATTTATATCTTGATCTTTTCTGTTGCAGAGCTTATGGTTCTAGGCTTCATTTCCTTAATTCTTACGTTTGGGCAAAATTACATTACTCGAATATGTATTCCTTACGAACTCGCAAATACTTTTTTGCCCTGTGATCTGTATGAATATAACAAGGCTAAGAACACAGACAATCACCGGAGGCTTCTTTGGTACGAACATAGAATTTTGGCAGCTGATAGTCCAGCCGAGGCTTGCAAAGACGTACGTACGCACGCACTTACATATATTTAGTTAATTGTGATTTACTTGATATTACATTTGTATAAGTCGATATTATTGAAACATTATTTCGTTGTATATATTATACATCAGGGATACATGCCACTTATATCGGTCCATGGACTACATCAACTCCACATTTTCATTTTCTTTTTAGCCATTTTTCACGTCTTTTACAGTGCCTTAACTATGATACTGGGAAGAATGAAGGTACTTTTATTTTTTCCAGTAGTATTTTCCTAGTAAAAATGTAGGTTTTATTTATTTAACCATATCGTGTCTGCAGATTCGTAAATGGAAATATTGGGAAAGAGAGATTGAAAATGAGCAAGAAACAAACAATGGTATCTTGTTTCCTTAAATTATTGTATTATTTTTCAAGATTAGTTGTTGAAATGCTTCCTCACTTATGTGTTAAAATATGACACAGATGCTTGTAAATTCAAGCTTACACACGAGAACTCTTTCGTGAGAGGCCACACCAGTTCATGGATGACAACACCTGTCTTTTTTTATTTTGTAAGGATATTGATAACTAAAATTTATCAACTACTTTGATTATATATTAGTATTTTCACATCCCATTATGTAAATAGTATTACTCCTTTTGATTTAGGTTTGCTTTTTCCGGCACATAACATATTCTGTACGCAGACCTGACTACTTGACTCTACGTCATGGATTCATCACCGTAAGTTTTTCAAACGCGTACTAATTAATCCAAGCTTTCGAGAGTTATTATAATATTCTTACGAAAAAAAGTTATGTTTATAGGTACATTTGGCTCCTGGAACAAAGTTTAACTTTCAAAAGTACATCAAAAGGTCGTTAGAAGACGACTTCAAAGTCATTGTAGGAATCCCGTATGTTCTTTTCCCTCTATATATTGCTTGCCTTAACCAAATAAACTTATTTAAATTAATACTATTTATTCGTTTTACTCTCAGTCCATCGTTATGGATGACTACAGTCGTCTACCTTCTTCTTAACGTTAAGGGTTCGTTTTTCTTTTTAGTATGTTACTTCAGTGCTCCTTTTTTATTATTTTATGACATAGTTTAAAGTGAATCGAGATTCTTGATTTTCAGGATGGCATGTTATGTTTTGGCTGTCTGTGATGCCAGTTTTGGTAAGATTCTGTCTACGTAACATTATTATTCCTCGTTTCTTGAATTAAGTTGGGGGAATTAAAGAGCGGTGACTTTTGATTGGGTTAAAGGTAATATTAGCAGTTGGAACGAAGCTTCAATCGATCATAACACGTATGGCTATTGAAATCCAACAAAGACATGCTGTAGTTCAAGGCATTCCACTTGTTCAAGTCTCTGATAAACATTTTTGGTTTCGCTCACCTACATTCATTCTTTATCTTATCCATCTTACACTATTTCAGGTTCGATTAACTTCTCCACCTCTCCACAATTGTTTATTCATTTCGTATTATCTTTTCAGTTTCTTACATTATGAGTGTTGATTCTGTTTTCAGAATGCATTTGAAATAACGCATTTCATTTGGATAACCGTAAGAGAGCTAAGCTATCATCTTCTTTTTCCATGTGTTTATTTCTATGCAACGACTATTGATATAACTCGTACTGTAACAGTATGAATTCGGGTACGCATCTTGCTTTAATGACAATGAAAAGATTGCCCTTCTCAGAGTGTTTCTTGGGTAAGTCCATTTTCCGATTTTTTTTTAAGTGAAGTTTGAATAGGCCATTTATTTAAGTTGATTGGAACCTTTTTTGTTTTGTTTTTGTTTTTGTTTTGCATTTGCAGATTAGGTGTACAATTCTTGATCAGCTACATTACACTTCCACTTTATGCACTAGTTACACAGGTGAAAAATTCTTCATTATAAGTACAAACTATAGAATATTTAGACGTATCTAAGAAGTATTAATTTATTTTATTTGAACAGATGGGATCACACATGAAAAGATCAATTTTTGATGAACAAACTTCAAAGGCACTTAAGCACTGGCATGAAAAAGTGAGGAAGAAACCGCACACACCACGTAAAGCGCTACTAGCAATAAAAGGGCCGGAAGATCATTCGCCTTTAGCAGCAGCAGCAGCAGATCATAAATCATCTCCGTTTGGTGGAAATGCTGCGGCTGAATCATCAAGCATTGAAATGGACAACACCAAAGTCGATATTCCTGAAGATATTCCGACTCCTCTTGACAATCAATCTGGAAATAAAGACCTTTTGACAGGCCTGTAGTAATCATGTTAATTATCAATAGTTCAACACAAAAAAAGAAAATATTGGTTGGAAAAAGACTAGATAATTAAGTAGAAAATTTTCATTGGGAGAAAGATCTGCATTTTGTATTATATATACTGGTGCAGATGATGATGGGATATTTCAAGAATCATGTATAGTGTTTTTTTTGCTGGTGTTCACTATGAAACATGGTTTCTTTCATTCACTTTTCCTCTTTTCAACTTGTGTTATCTTTTATTAAATCAAGTATGATGTTCTTATGAGGAGAATTCCCTAAATTGTACACAATGGAGGATGAATTTTGAACTAAAATTTGTGTTGTAAAAGGAGCTAAAGGGGGTGACGTTTCAAAATTGGTCATTTAAGGGGTGTTTGTAAATGCTTTTAAAAGATACTTTTTTGCTTTTTTGTGCTTAGATGGTGTTTTCAACCACTTTTAAGAAGTGATTTTGTGCTTTTTCATTTGAAAAAGCTAAAAATGAGTGTTTTCTAAAATCTCAACTCCTCAAAATCTCTATATTGTCAATTTACCACAATAAGGGGTGTTTGCAAATGTTTTTGGAAATTCAAAAATAGTTGCTTAGCAAAAAATAAGTACTTTTATTCTAAAGCATGATGTGTTTGCAAATATGGAAAAAAAAAAACAACTTTAATTATTACAAAAATGCCACCTAGAAGAAGCACCTCTTTAACTGCTTCTTGTCAACCTGTTTTTATCTGCTTTTCAGTTGAAGAAGCAATAGTAAAAGCACCTACTTACAAACACTATCAAAGTGCTTTAAGGTGGTGTTTTCAATAGATTAATGGTTGGCTTTTTTTTTAGAGATTTTTTAAAAAAGTCCATAATCAGCTTAGGCCATCTCCAATGGAGAGGGCCAGCCCCGGGGCTCCGGAGCCCGGAGCCAGCCCTGCCCCCCCCCCCCCCCCCCCTGAGCCCTGCCTGGTCGTCTCCAATGGAAGGGCCCCGAAATGAAATTAATTCCATTTTGAAGACTTGCCCACTCTCACCTATACTTTTAGTTTTAATTTTGTTTTTAATATTAATATTAATAATAGTAATAATTATTAGTACTTGTAATTAAATTATTAATTATATTAAAATATTAAAATTAAAGAGAGTAAATAATTAAGTAAATTAAAATTAATAGCCCATGTTTACGCAAAATACGGTTAACAATGAATGTAATTGTTTGAATTTACTTTCCTTGTCTATTTTAGTATGCATTTAAATATTTAATTTTGATTAAGTATAAATCTAAATTATTTGTATAAGTGTTTAATTTTATTTTTAACTAATTCCGTATTTTTTTAAAAAATATAGCCACCACCAATATTGTAATTAAATGATTAATTTTTTAATTGCAATAAAAGAAATTAAAATAAAATGTTGAATTTAATTATTAATGATTTATGCATAAATAAATTTAATTACAATTCTAATAATTATTAATATTTTAATTTAAAAAATCAAATTTTATTATATTAAATAATTCAATTAAAAATTGATAACTACATATATTTATTAAATACTAGTAAATATACAATAAATATATTAAAATATTTTATTAAATAATTCAATTATACAAATTTAATTTATTTAGGAGAAAATTTTAATTTTATTAAAAATTACTTTAAATAATTAATTTTGTATATATAAAAATCTTAAATAACAAAAAAAAAATAAGAAAAAAAAAAAAGAGCACCAGTCAGGTGCTGCCACTTGGCGGCACCTGACTTAAAGAGGGGCGTGTTCCCCCCCCGTTCCCCCCCCCCCTTTTTCCCCACAAAGGCCACGCGACCCCCGGGCTGGGGCCCGTTCCCTCCCCGTTCCCCACCCCGCCCCCAAGCCCCCACCGCTAGAGATGGCTCCTCGTCCGCAGCCCGACCCCACCCCCAGCCCGGCCATCTCCATTGGAGATGGCCTTATAATTAAAAGTTGTTAGTGTTTTCAACTTTAGAGAATTAAGTGCTTAAAATTAAAATTGGGGTGTTTGCACCTAATGCTTCAACTTCTTTTATATTTGGTTTAAAGACTGAAATGCCCTTAACCAAAATTGTATGTAAATAACTCTATAACAATGTTAGAATTTATTGCAAGCTCTCAATTTTCTCCAACCATCAATTTTCTTCAACTCTCTTCAGCCAATTTTCTTCCACTCTCCCGTCAATCCCTTTCATCTCTATTTGGTTTAAATTTAAGGGGAGTAATTTCAAACCAACTAAGAAATTAAAAGAGTACCCTGTTATAATGAGAAGGGATAGAATCAAATGAAATTACACTTCGCATAAAAAAATTAAAGAAGAAAAACAGTAATTTAAGAAAAACATAGTTGTTCACAAAATTAATGATGTTTGCACGTACAGGAAGAAGAAAAATGAAGGAAAATAAGTTAATATATCATACTTTAAAGTTTAGGGTAGGATTATTTGACCCACTTGTAATGATCTGGTTCCAGGATGGTTTTTGGGTTAGGCGGACCTGATCCTGGACTGGTCTAGCCCTAGACTGGTCTAATCAGTTTCATACCGTGCTAGTTCTTTTAATGTGTTGGAAATTGCATGACAATAGTTGGTATGGGTGTACTTGATCACCTCGAACCAAATCGAGCCGAAATTTTGGCTCATTACTCGTTAAACCTAATTTTTTTTTGATATTCTTTCTGTCCCAATTTTTTGCTCCATTATTATAATTTTAATGCGTGGTGATGAATCGAGATATTAATTCCTTGAATCAGCTGGACATTCAATTTGAAAAGAGATTTTAAGGTGCATGCCTAATTGTTGTTGAGTGGTATTGGGAGATTAGATTCAAGTCACAGTCAATTTGTCAACCTAAGCAATTTGGAATGGAGACTGTTGTATAGGTCATGGTACTTAGATTAATATTTTACACGTGGATCTTCTAGAGTTCTTTCACGGATCTTCTAGACATCTAGTGAAAGGTCAAAACTTTTTAAATTTTCAAATAACTTATGATGTCAGATTTTTGCTATATTTAAGATGTTTTAATTCTTTTAAATATTAATATATATAATTTTTTTTTTATTTAAATTGGGTTCGGCTGATTTCATAGTAATTATATGACAAGTGCATTGTACTTATTTTAGAATTCGATGAAGCTCCTTGGAGAAACTAAGGAGAGTGATTAGATGAATTTGACAAAGTCAAATCTGAATAATAATTTTCTTAATATATTTGTGTTATATGGCATTACCAGATTAATATTTAAGTGAATTAATTTTATAATTTCCAGAAAATTAACAAAGTTTCAGCCTTTTTTCAATTTCATTCATTAAGATAGATCCGAAATTTCATTCATTAAGATAGAACCGAAACTTTATTAATTTTCTGAGCTTGCACCGTTAGAAAGCTCTCATCAAGAGCTTTCCAGTCATATAAAGAACAAAATTTGTAACGAATGAGTTATGACAAAATTAAGATAATATTCAAATACTCCATGTTCGAGCACATCACATGCAAAAAGCATGCAATTTTGATGACTTAACAACCACGTGGTCATTCCCATCCAAAAAATTGTCAAAGCAAATGTATCAAATTGCCTTCAATTTTGGTATTAAATATGTATTTTTCGATTTTGGTACTAAAAGTGTAAGTAGGTAAAAGTCTGGTATCAAAAATGAAATTTTACCCCCTGCACGAGCAAAATTCGTGCCACTTAATGGACATGTGCCGCGCACGTGATGAATTCTATTCAAAATTTGACGACCAAATGAAATGTGTCAATAAGGCCTAAATCGTGGTATCAAATATATTTTTTCAGAAAGCTTGGTATCAAATGTGTAATCTGGACAAAAGTTTTGTATCAAAAGTATTTTTTTCTATTATTATTTATTATCAATTTTAAAAATTTAATTAAAACAATCAGTAAACTATACCAGAGTATAATTTCTTTTAGAAAATCGACAATTGAAAAACCACCATCACCAAAAACATTCATTGAAAGGAAGTAAATGAGAAGGAATGTAACTAGACCATCCGGTAATGCAAGTCCAATTAAGCAGCCAAGGTATATATTGTCTCTGTCCCTTTTTACTATTATTTCTCTTTTGAGATGTTTCAAAATAACAGTTCATTTTTATAAAATGGAATTTTTCTCTCAAAAATACCATTTTACATAAAATAATGATTTTATACAACGAACTTCCAATCACTATTCTTAGGGTGTATGTGGATGGGTTTTGACCTAGTCTCGCGGGTTTCGCGAAACCGAGTCAAAACCCTTTCAAATGAGTTTTCGTCAAACCCATAAAATCATCAAAAACCTATAAAATATTGATTTAACACCTACTACCTACTTTTTTCCCCAAATCTCACTAAAAAAGATATTGATTTGACATCTACCATCTATTTTTTTCATTAAACCCCAACACCAAACTCAATCCAAGTGGGATTTTAACTTATTCAAACCACAAAACCCAATAACCAAAACTCATCCAAATGAGGTCTCAAAGGTTTTATCGAAACCACCAAAACCATTTTATTTAAATCGAGACCCGCAAAACCGAGCCAAAATCCATCTAAATAGACCCTTAAGGACATATATGTAAATATACTTAAAAGTTTCATAATTATAACGTTTACCTAAAACTCCTCGTAAAATGTGAAGGAATAAGAAAATAAGGAACGAAGTGAGTACGTGGTAGATTGTTGTTGAGATCAGATCTGATGTGATGTGGGATCGGGTTGGGGTAAAGCATCCATTATGTGTAATTGGGGTAGGTTCTTGCAAGTGCAACCGCCCGGTTTTGAATATGGGCTAGGGGGGTCCATAACAGTTGACGAGTTTGAACTATTCTATTGGAGTCGGCTAATCTCAAATCAGTCCAAAACATGATGATGGCTAATGTGGCCAAAATCACTCCTATTATGTACAAACGTACACAAAGTGCTGAGCGTTGGTGCTTGATTTGATCGATCCAACAAAATTACGTGGACCCTTTTGGACCAAAAGTCAAATGTTTAGCGACGTGCTCAACTTAGGGCTGTCAATGGGGCGGATTTTAATTCGGATTCGGTCCGATTTATTAGGATAATTGTTCAATTAGAGATTTGATGAACCTAATTCGAAATTCAAAACACATGGAACGAATATGAATTTAGGTCGATCTGATCCGTTAAAGATCTGTATCTGATAAAAAATCAAAAGAATGATATATATAATATTTTATAAAAGTAAGTATCATTAATAATATTTCACTGTCAATTAAGAAGATAGAAATTTATAACTCGTTTATAAATTTATTTAAACCAATATTTTAATCTAAAAATATGAATATTAGTAAATGATGTTTGAACATGTGGGCTAAAATTAAATAATATTGTAAAGTTAATAAACTTCTTTTAGGAAAAAATATTAATGTAATTTTTTAAATGAAAATTTTATTGGATTCGAAAAATATTCGATATCCTGCCAAATCCGATCAAGATCCATTGGATTAAAAAAATCTACATCCGAGCACAATCCGAACAAGATCTGAATTCGACAGGATCCGATGCGATATAAATGAAGTCGGATCTAAACAAGCATAATACGACCAGAATCCGACCCATCAACAACCCTAGCTCAACTTAGATCCAGGGTAGTTTATTGATTTATTATAGCTTTATATTTAATTTCGAACAAGTTGGGTTGAGATGGTAATAAATTAGAGGAATTAAGGCATTTATGGATCAAATTTGGTTTGATCTTGCTTCGATTGGATTTCCGAAATTGACTCCAGGTGATTCTGATGCACTTTCGAAGTATAATTCGGATTGTCTTTGGATGATATATTGATATTTACATGGTAAAACATAGTACAATTAGTGGGTTCTGAAAATTTGAGTGATTTGAATTTGGATTTGGAGTTTGAAGTTTGGTCAAGAAAAATAGATGATAGGTGTCAAATCAATCAATTAGTATAGGGTTTGAGAGGGATAATTTTAGTGGTAAGTGTCTAATCAATCACTTTATAAACAGGAGTATTAACTAGGTTGCCCGAACTAAATTTGAGTTGTTTTTAGTAACGAGAAAAATGTACGTACGTTTTACGTGTCTCGTTATTTATATTGTTGAGTTTTGTAATTTAGAGTCAAATTAACTTTATTATGTTAAAAAATTGCACAAATTAAAGACAAATCTACAATTTATTGTTAAAATTATTATGTCAGAAAAAATGACGACTCTAAATTAGTTTAATCAAATAATTGATGGTTGATTTAGTCATAAGATTTTAAAAAAAAATATTCTATAATAAGATCATAAATTTTTTATTTAGTTCATCGTTGAACGTCTTTGAATTTATTTTTCAACCAATATAAAAGTTATTAAATAACGTAATAAAATAATTTTCATTACAACAAATACAACCATGAATATTATTTATCTTCGTATTTGTCAAATATGAAAAGTTTTCATCATCACCATCAAATATGATAAAAACAATCATATTGATTTATATATCAAAAATCCATTTCGATGGATGGATTTGGATCGGACGGATTTGAAAAATCTAGTTCAAATCTTTTGCATTGTTTGACTACAAAAATAATGATTCTAGTTTTTGATCAAATGAATTTGGGTCCATTTTTAAGTAGATTTCAATTTTTATCTCTTACTCGGTCATTTGAAATGCATTGTTTTACTTACCCAAGCTGTTTTTTTTACCTACGTAATTCATTAGTTTACTCCATTTTTAATCGGTTTAAGTTTAACCCATTTTTTTGTCGAATTCCTTCATTTTGTTCCGGTCACACACACACACACACACACACACACATATATATATATATATACATATATATATATATATATACCCATTTTGTTTATCGATTTAAACTATTTTCATTATTTTTCTGTTTTCACCGATTTCTTTATTTTTCTGGTTTAAACTATTTTTCTACCGGGTTCACCATATTTTTGTTGGTTAAACTCCTGTATTTTACTGATTTCACTCTTTTTTCCCTTTAACTCATTTTCCCCAATTTCACACGTTTCACATGTTTTTTCATCAATTTCACCTAATGTTTCATTGATTTCACATGTTTTCAACTACTTCACCTTTTTCACTGGTTTTGCACATTGTTTCATCGATTTCACCGATTCACCGTTTTTTTATGAATTTCACCCGAATTTTCATCGATTTCACATGTATTTACCATTTTCACGAATACTATTTTTTATCGGTTTTACCCATTTTTTCATCAACTTTCCCAATATTTCACCAATTTCACACGGATTTTCATCAAATTTACATGTTTTCACCAATTTCATAGATTTTTTTTATCGATATTTATAACTAATTTTCATCGATTTCACCTGCTTTTCATCGACTTCACCAATTTTTCACAAAAGAAATTTCATGAAAATTCGAGATTATGCATGTTCCAATATTATTTATATTTATCTTCTTTATCCAAAGAAAAATTATGTACTTATATAGCTAAGTCATAAGAATTTTTTGTTATTTCATAGATAAAATGTAATTCTGTTTTGGTTTTTTTTTCTTTTTTTCTTTTTAGCAGAATGATATTTAGGGTGAGTTTGGCCCAGCGGTGGAAGCTCTTAAAAGCACTTCTAGACCTCCATTGTGATTTTTGAAGTGTTTGGCCCCAATTATAGAAATTGATTTTAGTCAATCGTGATTTTAATGGTGTTTGGCCCCTAATATCATAATCACTTTTGGGATCTCCAGAAGCTAAAAATCAACTTATTTCAGAAGCTACTAAAGTGTTACTTTTGCAAAAGCTATTATCCAAAAGTAATTATTTTATAATTGAATTTTATCATAATCAATTATTGCCAAAATCCATTTTAGTAAAATTAATCCATTTAGAGGAGTGTTTATGACTTATATACTAAATCTTGAAATGATACAAATAATTTTTTTTACTTAAAAAATATATTGATGCTAAAATATAATAATTTTACATATATTTTTTGGGAGCCCAATAATATAATCCTAGTGGTGAATTATAGTCAACTTTCCAGCTTCATGAGAATAAAATTGACAAATGACCAGAAAATATAGAAACAATTATCCAAAAAGAAAATGACTCGTTGTTTTCACTTATTCGAAGAAAATTAAAGCTGATAGAGATATTTGTTCCTTAGGTTTCATACAATTTGATTGTTTTTTGATTTTTGTAAGATCTGAAGTCATACTACACACTCAACGTATACTCATACTCATACTTTATCAATAAAATTTCTAAACTTTGCAGTTAAGCACATCACCTTACACATTATTACAATGCACCCCATAAGTTCACCAAATCAACTTTTTTTTAATAAGTTAATAAATGTTTAACTTAAGAAAAAGCAAAGATAATAATACCTTACTTGATCGTGTATTCAATACTTGATGAATAACCATTTTAGACTGAATTTCTCAAATAAGATCCAATGTTTTCTATTTTAGCTTGTTTGGTTGTCAGGAAAATGAAATAAAATGAAGAAAATGTAATTAAATAAGGACAACGAGTTTTCTAATAAGTAATAACTTGTTTGGTTGAGGAAAATGTAATCTTTATTTCACATAAGATAAATATTTGGTTAACAGAAAAAGAAGTTACAAATTCTCATTCCCTTTAGCTTAGAAAATATTTTCTTACCAATTTGATAAAAAAATCCAAGGAAAATCCATAACTAATTATATTTCATTAATATTACTTTACAACTTGAATAAGGACATTTTTTTCTTCACAAAAAAATAAAACTTAAATTATTCACACTTTTATAATATCTAAATATAAATATAAATATAATAATAAGTATAGATAGATAGAACTTGATACACATTTTTTTTATTGAAACAGTTATTACATACTACATTATCACATAGATATCACTAAATCAAAAATTTCATTCGATTACAATAAAATTACATAAAATCAACCACCAAACTTGTATTAAATTAAAAGATAAAAAACTTACAGCAGTAACAATCAAACTCAAAACCTCTTGATTTGGGGCCTCGCCTTATAAGCCTTTATGGATTTGGATAGAAATATGTGTGCGTCTTGCTACCTTTTGCAAGCCATACTTCTAATATACAAAAAGATTGCGAACATAAAACTTTTTCTTTTTGAAAGTGTGAATGAATCTTCACTCTCTTACAAAATGTCTTTACTTTACTCAAACAAGTTGGTTATGATTTTGTATTGTTTCCCACCTCCAATACTACTTTTTTTTTTCTCTTTGCATTTTAATTGGGGCTGTAAAGTTTGATATACTGGGAGTCGGAGAATTATCCTTGAAGCTGATTCTGTACAGAAAAAAGTGGCATCAAAAAGTGAGTTTGTTCATTTGACAGTATCAAGGCCTTTATAGAAGCATCAACTCTTATCACATCCTAAGTTTATCCATCCAAAATAATAAGACGAAAAGTGTGAATGAGTCAAACAATATATTGCTCAAAGCCTCAAACTTACAATTGAATTTCTCTTTGAAAAAATTACAATTCCCCCCCTGAACTTACTGTAAAGTTGCACTTTCTCCGCTGAACTTAAACTTTTTGCACTGTTCATCTTAAACTTACTTTAATGTTTCACTTTCCTCTCTGAAACTCTTTTTCGATCGGTTTTCCGGTCAAAGTAGGTTCCGTGAGAGGCACATGCCAATATGTGGGGTTTTTCGTCATTTAAAATTAGGGGGAAAAGGGCAAAATTTGAAGTTTAGGAGGGAAAGTGCAACAGGGGTGTAAGTTCACGGGAAAAAGTGCAACTTCATTGTAGATTTTGCAATCAAATCCTTCAAAGTGCAAAAAAACATGACATTTTAAACATTGCGTATAATTGTAACGAGATATATAATACAAATAAAAAAGGTTGACATTATAGAATGAAAATAGGTATAAAATCGTGCATACACTATATTTTCTAGTTGATAATTAAAATTTGAAGGAATAAAGAATCAAACTTATTAATTAAATACTCCCAATATATCAGAACATGACTCTTTTAACCCCTAAACTCATAGTTGATAATTGAAATTTGAAGGAATAAAGAATCAAACTTATTAATTAATTACTCCCAATATATCATAACATGACGATTTAACCCCTAAACTCATAGTTGAGTTCCAAACTTACACCCTTATTGCAAACCCCCCCCCCCCCCCCCCCCCCCCCCACAATTACTTACACATTTGTTGCACTTTTCCTCAAAGACTACTATTTGCACTTTCCCCCCTAATTTTAAATGAAGAAAGTACCCTACAAAATTGGCATGTGCCTCTTACGTGAATTGAATTGACCGAAAAACTAATAGAAAAAGAGTTCAAGGGGGAAAGTGCAACATCACTGTCAATTCAGGGTGACCAGTACAAAAAAATTTAATTCATGGAAGAAAGTTCAACTTGATTGTAAATTTAGGGGAGTTGCGATTTCCTCTTTCTTTTCTACCAAACTTGGAAAGATCGAGCTGAAATTGAACTCAAAATTGATTATGTTTGAATAACTTGATACCTTTTACATAAATTTTAACATTTTTTTTTATTTACTATCAAAACAATGAAATAATGTTCAAATTTTATTTAATATGTTTACTATTAAGTTTAAATAAATTTTAAGTGTCCCAAATTTGTTCTTGAATCATATATCTTCAAATGATTCTCCCATGTGGTCTATGGTCCCATGCACCTTTAGATTCGAATTGCATGAGGTATTTTTGTTGATTTAGTATCTGTTTGTTAAAAGGTGAAATGATTTGGTTTGCCCATGATGATGAGTGTACTTACCAATACCATGTGCTCTTGTAGACCCATTTG
The DNA here is from genome assembly GCA_034814905.1 of Penstemon davidsonii. NCBI lineage: Eukaryota > Viridiplantae > Streptophyta > Magnoliopsida > Lamiales > Plantaginaceae > Penstemon > Penstemon davidsonii. Next base: position 8,826,747 of record JAYDYQ010001087.1, on the reverse strand, counting down.
AACCTTCATTACTTTATCTTCATTTTAATTATTTTTGTCCTAATTAATAGCAACTGTACGTACGTATAAGATTATCTTAAGTACGGTCTTACATTGAGATTTCACGTGTTGTGAACGTGAAGTGTGTTCTTGGTCGGCAGTCCTTACAAAAACAAAAATACATGTGTTATGTCAAGTTATGTGAACATAGTTCGTGTTAAAATCAATTCAAATTGCATGGCAAAATAGCTTTATTAGTATTATACAATAAGATAATTTGCAATTATGTTACCGAGTTATATAAAATAGTTTAATTTATACCGTAATTTAACACATAATTGCACAATTTATACCATCGTTAATTATTTGGACAAAATTTGCCACGGTGCGTAGGATATGGTCCTACTCGGCATTTTGGAGGGAAAAGTCATGTTACCCGACATTTTCTAGTCCCGGATGTTGTTTGTTTTATTGATTAGTTTATATTTTCGATCTTATTCAAGCAAAAATTCATAAAAATTGTGCAAATCGATTTCCAATCAGAAAAATATGTTTTTCCCTCCAAAATACTGAGTTAACATGTGACGCACGTGGCAACTCCATCCAAATAATTTACGATATATGGTATAAATTAATTGTATATTTGCGTGTTAAATTATGAGAGAATTTCACTTTTGGTACCATAAATTATCATACTTTAAGGGAATGGTACCATAAGTTCTTCATCCGACACATTTCATACAATTACTTAACGGTCAGTTACACATTTGATACTTCCGTCCAATAATTGACGGAATTTTCTATCTTGGACGGAAAATGGATGGAAAATTTGCAAATATTGGTCCCATAATTAAAGTTTGATGGCAAATTCTGCCCAACATATTTTTAGGACAGTAAATTTACCCCACAATTTACAAGTTTGAAGCATTTCAGTCCCAATTGCAAAAATAATTAAATTATTAATCATATTTCATAAATTTATTATTATTAAATCTTTCAAGCTAATTAGACTTTATATTTAGATTTTATATATAATATATGTAAATTAAATGTTTTTTTTTATATAAAACCTGAAAAAATAAATATCTATTAAACTTATTAAAGTTTTTAAATTAAAAAAAATTAAACTTATTAAGTTTTACATATAATATATATAAATTAAATATTATTTATATAAAATCTGGAAAATAAATCTTTTTAAAATTACATAAATACGCATAAATCAGCAACAAATGAAACCAAGAACCAAACAAAAAATGACATCAAGCAACAAATCCGCGTAAATCAGCAGCAGCCGAAAAATAAAAAATTTAGGGTTTATCCCTGAATCGCGCCGCCCCTTTGACGGAGCTCCACCGTGAGAAATGTTGCCCACGGTGAGGGGAATCCATAGCAACAAGAATCACGAAATTTAGTTGAGAATCGAGGGAGAAATCAAGGTTTGAAATTTCAAAAATCAAACCCTACGTGATTCATGAATTGTAACTCGAAATTCAAATTAATTACTCAACTGTTTGAAGAGGTCACTAGCTATCCACGATACGAGGAACAAAAGTCCTCAATCAATTTCAATAAAAAGTCACTTAGATCGGAGGCCATTCATGAGGAAGATGGTTTTTTTTAATAATTTTATAAAATCTAAATTTTTTAAATTTATATAATTTTTAACAAAAAAATTACAGATTTTTTAAATTATTATTTAATTTATATACATTACATATAAAATCTAATTGACTTAATAATAGTATATAAATTTATTAAATAATGATTAATAATTTAACTATTTCCCAATTCAATTGAAATATTCAATCTCATTAAAACTTGATCGTAAAATATCAAATTACTGTTTTTGCTTTTAACTCAACTGAGTACTGACAGTGTGTCATGCAAATAAAATACTAGAATTAATAGGGAACAAAAAGCTATTTGGAAGAGTTGACAGAGTGTATGTAATGGATGGATAAGATATTTAATAAAAAGGAAAAGAGATCAGGAAATCATGAAGAGATAAGGATAAGTGTTCAGAAGAGGTTTAAGGTATATTTATTTATTTATATTTTTATTACAATTCTATTTGCAGTCCATCTTTTGAGCAACCTGTTTTGTCTGTATTTTGGTAAACTTCCTTTTCTTTTTTTTAATGAATTTTTATTAATGTGTATGTATTGTATCTTGTCTATTAATTATGGATATAAGGTCGGCAAATGGTCGGTTGGTCATGTTTTAGAGCATTGAATGTTAACAACTTAACATGTGATCCGTACAATTACAAATTAAACACATGTTAAGTCCGAAATGGAAAGGTAAGAAATGGGAAAATTTAGTTCAATCAATTCAAATTATTCATGAAATAAGTGTACACAGAGTAGATTAATTAACTTACATGCATTCTATATAAATATATATTGGTTTATTGACAGAAGAAAATGTTGAAACAAGATATATAGTTGGTATACCTCTTGTCCGATCCTTGTAACATGTAGAAATAATGCACCGAGTTGTTTGTTAATATTAATTTACAAAAAAAGAATTGGAATATTAATTTATTATAAGTTTTACAGAATTATTTATATGCACGAGCGCCATACACACATCCAGAAGTTTGAAAGTGTCGTACTTAAACCGTGGGCATTACCATTATTGGCCACTAGTATTTTAATATTAATTAATTGATAAGCTAGTTATGTGAATAGTCAAACACCAAAATAAAAATGATCAATTCAATTTGGACAAATATGTTTTCATATCCATATCAGTCGCATTCACATCCAACAAGTAGGCGCTAATAAGACAACTTAGGCAGATAGTTTATATATCTAAAACTACTGATAAATACATCCTGTCATAATTTATGTGAGGAAATATCAGAAGATCAATTTCAAATTGAATATTTTAATGTCAATTTCCCCTGTGAAATAAATAATGTTTATTTTATCCTCCTGTGATTTGAAAAATAACATTTTAACCCTTATGAAAATTTAAAGAATTTTTTTACCTCTTTCATTTTACCCCATGCATGGAAAGTGTTTTGTAACATAGGGTGTAAATTGCCACTTATATCATAACAAAGAAAGGTAAATTGTCATATTTATCATACATCGTGGAGAGGATAAACTGCCACATTATCATAACACAGCGTAGTAAAGTGCCACATATAAACATATTAGGAAGACGGTGTAAAACTTTTATAATTTACAAAGGGGTAAAATATTCTTTTAATTTTCAAATTACATGTAGGTAAATTGAATACTATGAATTTCACAGGGGATAAATTGCCATTAACTCAATAATTTAACTATAAAATCTTTTTATTTACAAGTTTATTAAGACGTCCTTCTCTTTTGCTAGTTTCATATGTACTATAATATTTTAATGTCTTTTTTACCCCCTGTGAAATAAATAATGTTTATTTTACCATTCTGTAATTTGAAAAATAACATTTTACCCCCTATGAAAATTTAAAGAAAATTTTTACCTCTTTCAATCGGAGAGTATAACTCACTTGCCGAAATTAAGAGTGAGCATAAAAAGTGTTTTGTAACATAGGGCGTAAATAGCCACTTATATCATAACACATAAAGGTAAATTGCCATATTTATCATATATACACGATGGAGAGTGTAAACTGCCACATTATCATAACACAGGGTAGTAAAGTGCCACATATAAACATATTAGGGAAACAGTGTAAAACTTTTATTAATTACAAAGGGGTAAAATGTTCTTTTTCAAATTACATGTTGGTAAATTGAATACTATGAATTTCACAGGGGATAAATTGCCATTAACTCAATAATTTGACTATGAAATCTTTTTATTTACAGGTTTATTAAGACGTCCTCCTCTTTTGCTAGTTTCTATGTACTATAATATTTTAATGTCTTTTTTCTTGCTAAATATGATCAAGTGGTGATAAGTTATATTGAAAAAATAATAGTGTAAATGAAGTTGTTAAGTACGTATATGACAAACTTCTTAGCATAAAATATGGTGAAGTTCAAAATCTAAAAAGTTATTATTTTTAATTATGTTCTTCTTAGTGTAACTTTGAATACATTATTTATTTAATTACTAGAAAAGTAAGAATACACAACTTACAAGACTAGCTGGTATTAAACTTAATTGAAAATCTTTGAAGTATTGAAGACTCGTCTTTTCCATCATTACAAGACTTCATCCGTCATTAAGTATCTTTTATATACACCAATTATTGCACAATTATTGATATACTTAAACTAGTTGTATTTAAAAAATAGTATGTGGAGAAGATATATAGCTGCATATATATTTTAATTATTTCCTCAACTAATTAGCCGAATACGTACAATCAAAATACTCTAGTAAATAGAATTAGCTTTATTCGGTTTCGGTAGATGCAACCAAGCTGTTTCCTATTAATTTAACAAATTTTACTAACTAGATCTGTAATATGACATAATAATATATAGTTTTGAGTAGATAAAACCCAATGGGCTTGTTCTGCATCATATTAGGGGTCTTAAATTATTTCGAACAATAAAATAACATATTTTCAATATATTTCTTAGAACAAATATTCAATAATTGATGATGTATTACAACATGCTAACTAATCGTATAGAACCAAATCAAAGAAAATATATAGGGCGTGTTTGTTAGGTATTTGGGAGAGTAGTGAAAGTTTGTGAAATAATTTCGATTTGCATAATATTATTTATTTGGGTTTTAGGAGTGTTTTGGAAAATAAAATATGTGTATGTTTTTTGGAAGAGTTTAAGTTGTAGGTGTAAAATGTGTGAAACATTATGTCAAATCATGTTTATTATGTGAAATAAGTTGTGTAAAAAATATGTTACTTTATGTCAAATCAAATCAAAGTAGAGTTGTAGATTTTTTTGGAGAAAAAAAATTATTGTTTGTTTGACTTTTAGAAGAGAAGTTTTGAAAAATTGATAGATGATAAATTTATTCAGAAAGTAGAAAATGTGTTTGTCTTGCTTTTTCCAAACACAATATAATTTTGAAAAATGCGAGACAAACAGGACCTTTAAACTAACCTATGCACAAAACATATAAATGAGCCTATTTGTATGGTGTTTGGGAGAGTAGTGAATGTTTATAAAATAGTATCGATTTTCGTAATGTTGTATGTTTGAGTTTTGAGAGAGTGACTTGAGAAATAAAATAGGTGCAATTTTGTTTGGAATAGTTAGGTTGTGTAAGATGTGAGACTTTATTTCAAATCATGTTTATTAAAGTTGTGTAAGAAATTGGTTATTTTATGTCAAATCAAAATAAAGTTTGTATGTTTTTTTAGATAGTGAAAAATTATTATTTATTTGACTTTTGAGAGATTAATTTGAGAAAGAGCTGATAAATATTTTTCAAAGAAATATTTTTCACAGAAATAGAAAATATATTTATTTGGATTTTCTCAAATATGAAATAACTTTTGGAAAAGTCAAACTAACATGCCCGTATACAATCAAATGGACAGTTCCGAAATCATAGAAAAATGAATTATTAATTGAATAATAATTGCAAGAAGACATATTGAAGTGTTGGCAATTTTGTTTTTGAGAATAATACATTCATGCATCAATAGTTACATGGGTCAGAATATTCATGCCTTCAAATGGATAGTGAATGTTTGTCGATTTACCCCTCCCCGCATGATATGCATAATGTTCAGTTTACCTCTATGTAATTTGAAAAAGTGCCTTCTTCAAACGGATAGTATAACTCACTAGCCAAAATTGAGAGTGAACATGAAAGTGTTTTTTGTAATATAGCGTGTGGGGGTGGGTGGGGTGGGGTGGGGTGGGGTGGGGTGGGCGGAGGGGGTAAAGAGCAACATTTATTATAACACATGGGTAAAGTGCCACATTTATCATAACACAAGGGAATAAGGTGTCTCATTTATCATAACACAAGGGGTAAAGTGCCACATATAAGAAGGGTGATTTAGTTAATTTGTATTATGTCAGAAAGGCAGTGTGAACTTTTATAAGATTATAGGGGATAAATTGCTATTTTTCAAATCACATTATGAATATCACAGGGAGTAAAATGCCCTTAACTCAAAGATCATCTATCAAGTGAATATCACACTCTTATGTCTTATTTTCGTGTCACATAATAAATTCACCATTTATGTAAATGTGTGGACGCACACAAATTTTAAATTTATATATTTATCAATAGATTTATATATATGACACAAAAATGTGATAAATATTTTCTTATGAATTAAAGTGTGATAGATGTTATATCTGGCATATATACTCACATTGAATATTTGGGTGAATTTTCAATCACAAGATTTAATTTTATTTTGAAATTGCAGGATAACCCCAAGAATTTACCATATTTACCATTCACTGCATCTCAAATGTTAGTTAAATTGTTGCTTACCTTTCTAACAGATATATCTTTATTAGTTTGTATCTATATATATAGAAACACATCTGGCACTGAAAGCAAGTTTCCTCCTCCATACTTCAAGCTCATATAACACAATATTTCTCTTTCTGCAAAAAAATGACACGCTTCCTCGCCGGAACTAATTCCCCGCCACCACAAACGGCGTCGTCCAGCTCCTCCCCAGCCCCTCCGCCAGTCCAAAACCTCGATTCCGACTTCGTAGTAATCCTCGCCGCCCTCCTCTGCGCCCTCATCTGCGTGCTCGGCCTCGTCGCCGTTGCGCGGTGCTCCTGGATCCGCCGCCTCTCCTCCGCCGCATCAGGATTGAGAAATCCACGGGCGCCGTCCGCCAACAAAGGCGTGAAGAAGAAGGTTCTCAAATCTCTGCCGAGCTTCACCTACGGCGCCGGCGACAACAACGAGCAGACGGCGAAGCTCTTCGAGTGTCCTATTTGCTTGGCGGAGTTCGCCGCCGGCGAGGAAATCCGCGTGCTACCGCAGTGCGGACACGGATTCCACATCGGATGCATTGACACGTGGCTGGGGTCTCATTCGTCCTGTCCTTCTTGCCGCCAGATTTTGGTAGCGGCGCGGTGTCAAAAGTGCGGAAGCGTGCCGGAGGCCGCTCCTTCCGCCGCCGGAGGCGGAGTACAACCTGAACCAAGAGAAAATTATGTGAATATGTTTTTGCCTTGATTAATTACTGTATAATTAATTCAGAATAGGGGGGAATAGAAATTAGGGTTTTAGATGAATTTGATCGAATTTTAATTTTTGTGTGTGCGTGTGTGTGTGTGTATGAAATTGGGTCCTGTTTGGTAGTGTAGTATCACAAAATTGAAATTACATTTGGTTATTTAAAAAAGTAATTTCAATTAGTTATTCAGGGCAGTCGAAGCTGTATTCCGAGCTGAGGTATATTTGGACCTGTTTTTGAAGACACAGATACGATATAATCAGCTAGAAGCTTTATCTGGCAAAATGATTTTGTGTTTTCTTCTGAGTTATTATTACCTAACTCTATATTCTTCAAGTGAATGAAATTCATGTTGGTTTCTCAAAAAAATATTTGTTGGAATTTTTTTTTTTGGGAAATTTTTTCGAGCGCCCAATTCAACGATTATTGATCAAATTCAGTCGGAAAAGAAGAAATAATAAGTTTATATTTAGCCTTTGGTTGTTGTTGAGTGTAAATTGGGGCCATTTTTCCAACTAAAGGAGACTATTGGACCAAAGATGACTACTAAAAGATTTCTTTATTTGCTTTGGGGTGACTTATTTGTAAGATTTCATAGTCCATGGTTTCTCTTTTAACCATGTAAATCTAGGTGAACTCAATTAATCAATTAAATTAGTGTTAATTATATTATAAGTAATGTTGGCCTTATGGATACCTAAAGTTTAATGTTGGATAGTAATCTTAAGAAAGAATATTATTATGACTAATAAGTTGGGTGGTCCGCCTAATTATGACTTAGTTGTGATTATCCTCTTATTATCGTTTTCCCTTTAATTCAAAAAAATAAAGGGAAAAATACTTGAACTGCATATATATTTAAACTTATAATCCCAAAACGGTAGGGTTTTGTGTATTTGTGGTTAGAATTTGTGCTTGCTTGCCTTTTACTTTTTCTTTTTCTTTTCTTTTGGCCCGTAAATAGGTAGTACGACCTTGGATGTGGGCCCCATTTTAGTTTTCCCTTTTTTTTTTATAAAATGAAAGTTTTAGACTTGAAAAGATCTTTATTTTTTATCATAAACGAGTCTTAAACATATATTTCATAATTGAATAAACTTTTAAGAAAGCAAGATTATGAACAAATTAATTATGTTGAGCAAGACAGTTGAGATAAAAGTCTATTCTAAATTCTTAATTAAACTAGGGCCACGAAAAGGAGGTGAGTTGGTTGGAGTAGGACCAATTATTGAAATATCGGTTTGGATGAGATTTATTACCAAACATGACATGTGAACTCGATTCATGAAAGGCATGTGTGAACTCTTTGTTTGTGACAGAAGAAGGTGACAAATATAGTAAGAGTAGTAGGACCGCTCAAACTGGAAATCTTAAATATAAAATTTTATGTGCAAAAAGGAATTTTTTTCCTAAATATGCTTCATGGCAAAAAAAATGACAAAAATGTCTTTGTTGCTAAAGTATTTCCTTGAATATGCCTTTTGCTTAAACTCGCAGTTGCCAACTGCGATTTTTCAACAAAACCGCAGTTAGCAACTGCGAGTTTACCTAAAATTAAAAAAAAAAAAAAAAAAAAAAAAATTAAACTCGCAGTTGCTAACTGCGAGTTTTACTAACTATAGTTTAATTAATTAGCTTCGCGCTAATTAATTAAACATAAACTCGCGGTTGCTACCTGCGAGTTTTAATAAACTCGCAGTTGGCAACTGCGAGTGTTTTTAAGTTACTCGCAGTTGCCAACTGCGAGTTTATTTAAACTCGCAGTTAGCAACTGCGAGTTTTTAAACTCCTAATTAACCCTAACCCGCCTGAAGGCCGACGCTCACTTCATCTCTTTCATGCTTGAAAATTCCCTCCGTTAAATTTCAAAATTGAAGTGCCATTATTCCCGTCCCTTGCCCGCCGTCCGCTGTACTCCGCCGTACGCCGTCCGCCGTCCGCCTCCTTCCGTCAGTTGATCAAGTAATTCTCGTTGGTTTTGTTTTGTCTCTTACTCTATAATAGGTTGTTTTTTGATATTAAGCATATATGCCAATGTATGATTCTTGATTTCAATTGTGAAAATCGGCTGTTTTGTGATATTTGCCCATTGTGATTATAGGAAAACTATCAACAAATTGTTATGGGAGTCTTCAATTGTATGATGGTGCTTCTCTTAATCCAAATATACCCACTTATTGCAATTGTAGCTCGTCTAAACTAGACCATAATTCCTTTTTCTGCCATTTGCAACCTGGAATGCTTACCAGCGAAACCAAAGTGATTGATTACTGTTTAATTTTTGTCTCTATCAACTTATATTAGGAGAGAACAGGAGGAAAAGAAAATGTAAGTTAGAGATACATGCAAGTATGTTGGCAATATATTCTAAATCAGTGTATTTTGGTGCTGTAATTGATCATAAGAATTCTAGTATTTTTATAATAAGTTAAGAGATATTTGCAAGTATGTTGGTAAATATTCTAAATTAGTGTATTTTGGTTTTGCAATTGGTCATAAGAATTCTAGTACTTCTATATGTGCATGACATGACTGTTTAAAACATGGCTTGAGATAAGAATAGCTTGTCTTTAAATGTATTGAAGTCCTTCAAACTGCTAGGATTTGTTGTCATTTATCCTTTTAGTAGAAATATGATCTTGAAGCCTAGAAAATTTAAGAGTACAAATAAGCATGCAATGTCAAGTAACCAAATTGCCAAATACTACTATAAAAGAAATTTTATTTTCAATTTCATTAAAGTTTCTTTTTTTTAGTGTGGACTGTGATCATGTAACCTTTAGGCTATAAAGCATTAGATACACACAGGTCTTTCTTTCTTCCTTTGTCTTTTGACAAAGTTTTACCAAGACTACCTTTTCCTAGCTTTGTACAGGAATTTTCAGTAGGGGCATTTCTATAAATGCATCTAGTGAGAGAGAGAGAGAGAGAGAAAACGAAAGAGAGTTGCAGCACACCAACTCTTTTTGATTTTTTTGCTTTTTCTGTAAATTCTTCCTCACAAATCACTCTTACTACAGTGATTGCAGAAAGTAGTACATTTTATTGGAACATACACTCATGGCAACCCAGCTCATATTTGATACTTGAATGATCATATTTGATATCCTATTTATTGTTGTTTGTCTAACTTTTTTTTTTTTTTTTAAAAGAGATGAACGCACATGAACGAGTTATTCATCCGGGGCCAATTGATCCATCTGTACTCACTCTACAAAATGAGCATCGTTCTAGTCATATTTGGAATGGACATGAGTTTGAGGCCCTCAATTGTCGTCGTGCGGACTCGGCCCTTAAAAACATTGAGGCTCGTGTCGATGATAGAGTGATGCCATATTTGATAAGCTCCGGATTTTATGGAGTTTATTGTATTGGAAGAATAAAATATGATTGGTCATTAATTACTGCCTTGGTGGAGCGTTGGCGTGAAGAGACTCATACATTTCATCTACGTATCGGCGAGGCTACCATTACCCTACAAGATGTAGGAGTAATACTTGGTCTCCCGATTGAGGGACACGTTGTTACTAGTAGTGATCCAAAACGTACGATGTCTGAATGGCAAGATCTTTGTGAAGAGTTATTGGGTGTTAGACCGCCCCGAAATGCCATTGATGGAGTTTCTTTGAAGTTAAAATGGTTGATGGATGAATTGCCGGAACTACCCTTGGATGCCACTATTGAAAGGGTTCAACAACACGTTCGAGCTATTATTCTAGCATTGATTGGTGGTGTTGTCCTACCCAACAAAACAGGGAATAAGGTAGATATGAAATATCTTCCCCTTCTACAAGATATTGAAAGGATTGGAGCTTTTAGTTGGGGTAGTGCGGCTTTATCATGTTTGTATAACGAGCTATGCGAAGCTACTAAACCTGATGTTAAGCAGATTGCTGGGTGCTTGACCCTATTACAGGTATCAATCATTACTTCGTTGGTGGACTTGTTAATTATAATATCTATAATTTATATACTTATTTGATTTATTTTCCAATAGATTTGGGCATGGGAGCGATTTTGTTGCATGCGGCCAGATATTGAACAAACCGTTCAAAGATTGGCTGTATTAGACCCTCGTGGACCTCTTGGGTACAGGTAAGTAAGCATACTCCTTATTTAATTATGAATGAATCACTCGACAATTGATTGACTAATTCGATGTTTTTTAACCATAATTAGGTGGCGTGCAACTAAGTTGCTACGTGATATTCCTACCCATGTATTAAGAGTGTATCGAGACCAGCTGGACCAGCTCAGTGAGGATCAGTTTGTGTGGCGGCCCTACGTGCTAGAGGAGTTGCCTGATTATTGTCTTCGTGGAATGCCTCAGTTATGGATGAGCACGGTCCCACTGATATGCTTTGAAAAGGTGGAGTTTGTTTTCCCAGATCGGGTACTTCGGCAGTTTGGAATGTTGCAAGGTATCCCTGTTCCATGTGACACAATAAGGGACCTACACAATATAGACCGTCGGGGGAAAAAAGATATCCTTTGGGCTGATGAGCACCAATATTATATCTACTTATGGATGAATTATGAACAGTATGTTGTGAATGGAGATATTGGTGTAGAGGATATGGGATATAATCATGAATATATGATGTGGTATCGGCGTATCACGCGGATGTTTATAGGAAATTCATATCCCATTCCGGCACAGATAGATGGGGGAGATGAAGGAGCTCACACAGGGTACAGGGGTATCGGCGGCGGAGTTGAGGGTCTGGTAACTTTGTACAACTCTGTTATTAAATTCTCATAACTCCATCTGCTATTCGCCCTAAGGGGTCGTTTTGGTGGAATGTCATACTCACAACCACTATGTGGGTTCAATATATTTCCTCCCCAGTAGCACAAAAACGTAACTGGTATGCCATCCATTACAAACCTGAAAAATATTTAAAAAAATAATTATAAATCACTTTTTGAACAATTTTACTAATTGTCATGTTCATTTATCCACTTAGTAAAAGTTACAAAACAAGGTTGCTTAATTTATGAAAATATTTTAATTAGTACGCATCAAATTTAAAATAACAAAATATTTCCTCTGTCCAATCCATACAAAGCCATACACAAACTTAATCCTATATGTTCAAAGCTATATAATGCGAACATTATATATAATCCAATCAAACCAAAACATTCAAAAATTAATGCACAATAAAAAATGAAATTCAAAGCTATTATTTGAGAAAAAATACAATACATAATTCTATAAGAAAAAAAAATCAACGAGAATTACTTGATCAACCGACGAAAGGAGGCGGACGACGGACAGTGGGCAAGTGGAATTATGCACTTCAATTTTGAAATAACAGTGAGAGAATGAAAGAATGAATGGGCGGAATAACAAAGAGGGGCGCACAAGTGACGGGAACTAGGGCTTCTGATTGGTTAAATAGGAGTTTAAAAACTCGCAGCTGGTAACTGCGAGTTTAATAAACTCGCAGTTGGCAACTGCGAGTAACTTAAAGAAACTCGCAGCTGCCAACTGCGAGTTTATTAAAACTCGCAGGTAGCAACCGCGAGTTCATGTTTAATTAATTAGCGCAAAGCTAATTAATTAATCCATACTTAGTGAAAACTCGCAGTTGGCAACTGCGAGTTTAGGTTTTTTTTTTTTTTTTTTTTTTAAATTTTAAGTGAACTCGCAGTTGCCAACTGCGGTTCTTCTGAATAATCGCAGTTGGCAACTGCGAGTTTAAGCAAAAGGTACATTCCGGGAATAACTTTGCCAACAAAGACATTTTAGTCAATATTTTTGCCATGAAGCATATTTAGGAAAAAAATTCTGCAAAAAGTTATCTTTAATAATTTGGTCAATTAATGTTAATTAGATGTAAATAAATATATCCAAGTTTTAATTATCAAAAGTTTGATAACGATATATTCTATAAATTTATTAAACTGGGGAGTTATCTTAGACTCTTACACAATAAAGAATAGAAGAGTTGAGTGACTTTTGGTTCAATTATTGTGATGATAAAAATAGTATGGTGTAAAAGATCAAAATAGTAAAACTCTCATCCATATCACCACCAATGAGAGTGGACTAGGAAAAATTGCTAAAATGTAAAATTAAAAAACTTATATAAAGGACATCTATGATTTCATCGTAGTATGTTTCGGTCGGTTATATATTGAAAACCTTTTGAAATTTTTTGGAAATTTTTTAGAAACATTTGAAAAAAGTGTGAATCAAAGAATTATTTAAAACTAAAAGATACTCTACATTTTCATTTCGATTGATTAAAAAACAGAAACTTTTCGATTTTTTTGATGGAAATGTATCAAAATTTTGATCAATGAGAACAAATATGCATATTCAACATATTTGGGGGATAACGTGAGATGTTACGCGAGATACTACTCTCTTGTGTTATGCGAAATCTGCATAAAATTATCATGTGTAATTTTATTGCTTAGAATCCCCCGTGTGATTAAATATCCGACATGAAATCCCTTCTTGTACAAAATTAGTCATGTCAAAACATATTTGAAGAATTTATATTTAAAATACTTTATGTTGCTACTTACAATTTCATTTGAAGTATTTTCAAAAATAGTTTCTTAAAGTATGTTGATCTGAAACTAGCAATTTGTATAGATGAGAGATTTTATCCCGAATATTGAATAATACAGGGAATCCTATACAGTAAAAATTTCACAGGGTAGTTTTGTGTATGGATCATTATTTCATTTTTAATGTACGTTAAACATTGAAAACTTTTCGAGAAAAATTCGGAAACGTTTCGGGAATATTATGAAAATATTACAAAATCAAGAATATACAAAGTCCTGAAGAGAAATGGTCGCCCATTGGTCCAATTATTTCAAATATTAAGAAGTTGTTAGTTCACTTTCGTTCTTTTTTTGTTGTTTTTGTTCGTAGAACCTGTAATGAGGCGGCTCATTCTTTAGTAAAATTAGCATCTACTGATAGCTTAGTTGAACTTTCTGATAGTACTCAAAGTATTGTTTTGGCGGAAGCCGTTTGATTTGTTATCTAAAAAAAAAAGGAGCCCCAAGACAAACAAATAGTTTCAGAATTATACTAATTTATTTTTTGTTTGCATTGATTCAAAAACGAAAAAAATTCGATGTTTTTGAAAAGAACAATGAAAATTTTATTGATCCATGACATGAGAATATTATGTACCTTCCTCTCATATTTGGTTACATATGTAGTACAAGCGAAATGGAAAAATAGTTGATCTTCTTTTTATTTTTCTTAGTATTAATTTTTTTATATGAATTCTTTATTATTTTATATATTATTATTAAATTATCTTCAATATTTTTTATTATCTTTTAGAAAATTTGTGCTCATAATTTAATAATCGATCAACTTAAATATGGCACCAGTTGAAGCAACATTGAACATTCCCGTTCAAACAACAGCTAACTTTTTCTTGCATTAAAGTTAACTCATAGGCAATTAGAATAATGTTAGTCCAATTAATTTATACAATCATAATTGTTAATTATGTAGATGTAGAATATTTTGTTCCCTTCTAATGGGAACCGTCCAAGAAATGGATAACCTTTGGAGTTGCCCAATAGCCGTCTACCATGTGGGTTGGTTTAAATTTCAACGCTCAATATTTAAGTAATTAATGGTATTATGAACAAACAAAAGTAAAAGTTCACATAATTAATGCATATGCCTAATCTTTTGGCTACATCTGTAAACAATTAATTCATATTTAATGACACTTAGCTGCTATTTTTTTTTAATTATTTATAATTACTGAAATAAATTAGTCCGGCTAGCTTGCTGCTGAGGAAAATCAAGACAAATTCACAATAATTTAATAATTAATACTCCCTCCATTCCAAAATTATGATTGCTTTATAGATTTTTTCTTGTTTTAAATTAATTTTTGCTTTAGGATTTCAATACATCATTAATAACACATTACCCTTATTTAATCCTTGTTTTTTTCTCTCTCTCTTCTAACCAAATAAATATGAGTATTTTTGATATGACTCTAACTTTTTCATAAATTCAAGGCTAATTATTAGCTTTCTTAATACATGTGCAAATCTTTAAAGCGACAATTATTTTGTAATGGAGGGAATAGTTCAGAGTAGGATTCTCACCGAGAAAAGTTCTCATATAATATGTTTGATTTGCGTAAAAAAGAATTAAGTTATTTTTAAATCCTTATCAATACTCTTAAAATAAAAAAAAAAAAAGGGAAAAATACTTTTGATACCAAACTTTGGTCCAAAAAACACATTTGGTACCAAGTTTTTGAAAAAATACATTTCATACCATGATTGACACATTTAATTTTTCCGTCAATTTTCGTACGAAATTTAACACGTGCCGCTCATTCACACATCCAATTTTCCATGTCATAACAGTGATTGTTTTTCTTTTTTTTTTTTTATTGAATTGCTTTCCTTTAAAAAATGATCGGTCAAATTTAGGTGTTAAAATGTCAAATAATTAAAGAACACTTTTGTAATAAGTTGACTCGACCTAAACATGGTCCTGGGTTATCATATTTCACGTCCCTTTCGCAAATTCTTAATTATACTCCAATTTTCTGATCCAACCGTCCTAGATATGCTCAAATTTGATTGTGTGCATCCAATTATCAGATTTATTAATAAGAAGGGTATTGTATTTGAATTTACATATAATTAACTTATAGTTACACACTATGTTGCACGGAGACTCGATAAAATAAAAAATACAGAGTCGACACTTTCCCGACACGGACACGGCTTTGACATGTATCGGACACGCTACGTGGTGTGTGTACAAGAAAATAGCCTTGAAAAAAATCCAGCAAGGGTGTTGGAAATGGTCATGAGGCGTTTCCGTCACAGTCAAGACATAGTGTAGTTACTTTTACAATTTTCAAAAGTTGTGGTTAAATAAAATTTACGTTACATTACATACTTACTGCTTATCTGATCATGTCCCAATATGATGGTTTTTCTCCCCATTTTTTCTCTCCATATTTCGCCCTAAGAAGCTAACCCTAATATTTGCAATCTCCACCTTCTATTGAGCATTCAAAGAAAGTTATTTTAACACTCTATTCTCTAATCTATTTTATTTTTTGGCTATAAGTTATAACCTTATTAGATTTAGAGTTATTTATTGTTTGGATTTTTATATAGCAAAACTAGTATCTTCTAAAACAAAATATCTTTTGTAGAATTTATTTTAATATGTACTCAAATATTAATCTATTTTAATATCAGTGTCTATGTCGTGTCGTATCTTGTAAATTTTACAAATTCGTGTCGTTGTGTTCGTGTATGTGAAACTAGGTTACACACCACATGAGCACTTAATGTTGTTATTATGGTTGAAGAACCATAAAACTATTTGTATTAACTTAAGCCTGATGTACGTATTAGTTATTTTGAATTAATTATATGTTATAAATCAAACTTAAACAATATTTATTATTAGCGTTTGGTAAGCTCAGTGTGAAGAATTAAAAAAATAAAAAACCCAATTGTTATTTAAAATCAACTCAAATTTAAATTAAATAGAACTTGTTGGAGCTAAATGCTTAGAAATATTAAACTCAACTGGAAATGCAAATAATGAGCATGCAATTAACCGGGAGTTCTAGAAGGTATGCTAGTGTGTGTAACATATGTACATCAATGATAAAGATACATTTTATATGAAGAACTTAGGGTTTTGCTCTTGATAAACCTCATAATCCTTTCTTGAGAAAAATGAAGACCCATAATATTCCTACGTGCAAAGGGTCCAAGGCGTTTTCCCTAATTTTAATTGTAAGTTATTTATATGCATGGCAATGACATATATTATATTATATTGAAAGCCTTTTTTTTTTGGATTGTTTGTGTATGCGGATTGCATGAAATTGCATGCCTAAGTTGGGCGGTGTCTCTAACGATCTAAGATGAGCTTCGATCTAACTCCTTATCGCTCAACTGCTCAACGGGTTTTGACGTGTACAATTTAAGGATCATATTCACGATAGTTCTATTTTCGATTTTTTTCCATTTGAAAATGAATCAAATTACAAATCATATATAATATATACAATATCTATTGTGTTAAACCTAATGTATTAAATAAGTCAAATTTGTCAACACCACTTATCCACTATCGCGTGAATGACGTAAAGTTACCTAGCTCTACAACGCTCATCGTGTGACTAAAACACGCTTTCTAAACAGGAACTCGAAAAAAAGCATCATTAATTACAAGTGACGAATGCAATAAGCGTGTACGTCCTCATACTTAATTTACTAGTTAGTACTTTCAAATGCGTTGAGGAATGAAATGCTAGCTCATATTTAGTTTGGCTAAAATAGCCAATTACATAGTAATCAGGGGTGTAGCTAGAACAATTTTATTGGAGGGCGAAAATTATCAGAACAAGAACGTATTATGTGAAAAAAAGGCCATATTTTCTTTTTACAATTACTAAAAACGCATAAAATATTAAAAAACAAGGGAGAAGTTTGGCTAGGGTTCAAACTTGATAACAATTGTGCTTAGCGTATTATTTAACTACAAAGCATATATAAGTTGTGAATATTTTGATACGATTAAATTTAATTTTGAGTACATGCAATTACCCGGAAATATAGTCAAATGTGGTGTATATAATTAAAATTGAGTTAAAATTAGACGCATTAATTTGTCGGGAAAAAGTTTAGCTAGTAAGGCGATAGATGGGATTGTCGGTTGTTGTTGAGGCAACATGCATATTATGAGGTACATAAATTAAGGTAGTATATATCACATCCTTCTTGTTTTAGAGCATGCAGCAGTTTACACGTTTCTTTGTTTATTATTGGAATACTGGTTTGTTTTACAACCTTTTGCTTTAAATAATATAATAATAAAAGATATAAAAGATGGAATCCTTTTGGAATTTGGATAGAAAACTTTTATACGGATCTTTAGAATTACATAGACATTGTGATATTAAATTTAGTATTATGTAACTTATACGTACACTTTACAAGATATATAATCAGTTAACTAATAACACCATTTAGAAAATATTTTTTTTACTTAAATCTAATATTACTAATTTTTTAATCCTACTACTCTAGTATATGCTCCTAATTTTTATAATCAAGTCTTCTACGGACTTCAAAATTTCATAGTCGCTTCTTTGTTAGGTTCGACCCTTAGAGAATTTATGTTTAAAAAAATATGAAACCGACAATCTCAACTCGTTTCGTCCCGCAATAATTCGGGTATTCGAAATTGGATACCCGAGTTATTACGGGACAAGTTTAGAATTGAAAATGTCAATTTCAAAATTTATTATATTTGTGTCTCTAGTCTCAAACCAGCCATGTGCTCACCCTTTACCATATATGTATGAAGGAATGAGAAAGGCATGAACACTAGCTAGGAAGCGGTCAAAATCAAAAAGCCAACGGATTTTAGTTTTTTCGATTTCAAGCACCATAACACATTGCTTAATAATTATTTTAAGTAGCGTTGTAAACGAGTTGAATAATATTGAACATTTAGTTGATATTTGGCTTAAGATATTTGTGGAGCTTGAAATTGTCGTTAAACGTGATTTGATTTCTAATCTAGTCGGCTTCGAACAAGCTTAATCAAGTCAAACACGAGCCAATCCCAAGTAGCTTAATGAAGTATTTTTAATTTATTACGGAGTTTATATGTCACTATTTTAATTTATTGAGTCGGCCAAACTTCAAATATTCTCAAATGAAAAATAGTATTCAAACTTATTTGTTCGCCCCCCAACAGTTGGATCATGCATCATCTATTTTCGATATTTTACAATTTAAACTTTGTTAGGCGGCATTCGAATTTATTTTGTCATTACTTTTGTGAAATATAGAGTACTTAAATATATTAGACATGTGTTTTTTCTAATTGCTAAAAATACCTCGTGTTGTTTTAATTAATAAACACTTTTTTCTAATTTGACGCTTAATTATTGTTAATTTACAGCTCGAAGACATATTCTACACTTAGATGTATATAATATATTCAAAAGTATAGTTCCATATATATCTTCAGTTTCATCCTCTTCTTCAACGTTCAATATTTCATTTACATTTTGGAACAAATTAATTACAATGTGAAACAAAATTATACGTTAATTGGAACCAATATATTAAAAATTACTGAATCTATATTCCAAATGAATTGTCTCAGTAAATATAAACAACCCAATTAAATCCAAACATAATTCATGCTTAAACTTGATGGTATCAACCTATTAGACAGCTTTGCCTGCATTTGGCCCAAATCCTATTTCCCAAAATATATACTTTAATTTGCAATCAACTCGGTAAAAATTTAAGAAACATGTATTTAAATTCGTATTTTTTAATTTTTGAGATTACTTTCAGATTTCATCATCAATCATTACATCAAAATTATTTCAATAACTGTCAAAATATACAAAATTATAAAGACTAGTATAATAGTAATAAACTAGAACAAATACTAGGTCAATTTTACCACTAGACAACGATTCTATTGGCAAAATTTGTAATAATTAATAAATAATGAAAAAGTTCACATTTGTATTTTTGTGCATTACTAAGAAACAACAATAGAAATAATTCGTTAATGTATGTGATCATTTGTAACAAATAGTTCTTAAGCTACAAATTCATTTACATATTATTATAGAAAGTAACATCACATATATATAATATTTTATTTGAATGTATTGGACTTGGATCAATAAAAATTACAGAATTTTGGATCCCGATTTCTGATCCATTCATTTATGGACTGGATTCTAGTAACATATTGAAATTGGGCTGGTCCGAAAAGGCCCATAGACCAAAAAATATCCCGAGTAATTACCCTATCTTCCCCAATTGCGATCAAATTTGCCCTAAATTTTTCGCATTTTGCCAGTATGATTTCTCTTTTCTTCCAGCAAGAATAATTTATAATTAAAAATGGCTTCCATTTGGACAGTACAACTTCATGCATCGTCGTCCTTTCCGGTAAGCAAATCTCTTAGGCATTCAATTTGTTGCTCATTTTCCTATTTTTGATATAGTTTCTTTCTTATTTGGAATAAAGCTTCGCAATTGGTCCAATGAACTACAATTACGACCCGAATTTGGTTTGGACTGTAGTAATTGTACATTGTGGAGTAGAAAAGTCAAGTCCGGAAAATTTGTGGTGAGAGCAGTGAGTTCAGATGACGAGATACGCCTGCAGAACGACGTCATTGTTACTCAAAACTCGGAGAAAATTAATGCTGAGAAATCTCGACAACTAAACCCGGTGGCTAAGTTACAAGAATCAATTAGCACCCTCCCTTTATTTGTTTTCTCGGTAATTCCCTGCTTGCTTTAGCTTTCTCATTATGTCAATTATCAATATTTTCACTATATTTTGGGAATTAGCAATATGATTTTATTTGTTCTAGAATTCCCATTGGAGGCCCGTTACCAATTTGTATATATGGTTTTTTCATCTGGGTTATAATTCTAAATTTCAATGCTGAATCATACAGTTAATCATTGCTAGAGTTTAATACTGGTTCTTTAATGTTGTCAGTGCAATTTTTTATAAGGCAATATATGGAAGGACGGAGGTATTTTACTCTATGCAGATTCATGAATTTGTACTCTTTTTTATTCCTGACATTAGGTTGCTCACCATTTGAGACTCTGGGTTGACTTTTGAGATTTTTTTATTTGCAGATTGAACTTGTGTATACTGTTCAAGTTAATTTTCCTGTTTATATCCGTATCCTAATGACCGTAATCTGATAAAGTAATAAATTTTGAGTTGAATGCATTATTTGGTTTTTAACCTATTCCTAGTGAGTGTCTCTATGTTTTGCATTGGTGCACTCAATTTTCAATCATAGAATTCTGAAAGTGCATTATTTTCTTTTGACGTTGTTTATGTTTCCTCTGAATTGACTGATTCTGAAGTGAACTAGATGGTTGATTTGTAATTGGTATTTGATCTTTGTAGCAATTTGCTGCTTTAATAGCTAGTTTTGCTTGCTCAATGTAGAAAAAAGTCAACTCTTCATCTTCAATTCAATTGCAATACAAACCTTACCTGAATAGAAAGGTTTAATGGTATCCTCGTGGATATTTACTTTCTCGTATTTGTCTCTTTTCCAGACTGGAAAATTCAAATTTGGCGGTAATCTCACGATTGGATTATGTATAGTTGCAACCATGTTAGTTGTTGTGGTGAGAGGTTATGCTGCAAGGAAATCAAGATACAGTCGTCCTGGTTCAGTAGCTGATCTTGTCCGTCGTGGACAGCTTAGATCGGATAGAAGAGGCATGTATGACTCTTATCTTTCATTACATTGAGCTGTGAGAGTGTACTAGTTGTGAGCCCATATCATTTATCCTAAATCATTTCTTTGCAATGGTTGCTGAACAACTTAACTATAAGAGTATCTAGGAAGTTAAAATGAATTGCAATTTTCTTTCAGGATCATGTGTCTGATGATGGTAACAATGTGTTTTGAATTTGTGCACAATTATCTTGTTTCTTGCTGATGTTTGGGTTTATTTGTTTTCCTATGCTTGCTCTTGCAAATTTATTTATGTTCTAGTTTATTTTTTCACAGCTCAACACCTCTCAAGTACGAAGACCCATTCAATAATCCTATGGTCAAAGTCAGCCAAAGCAATTCAACTGTTGAGATGTGTGGAAAAGTATATCGTTTAGCTCCAGTGACTCTTACAGATGAGCAACAATCCGTACATCAAAGACGAAGATCTCGTGCATATCAGTGGAAAAGACCAACCATATTTCTCAAGGAAGGAGAATCAATACCTCCTGATGTAGATCCGGATACTGTCAGGTGGATACCTGCGAATCATCCCTTTGCAACAACTTCAAGTGATATTGATGAAGATTTGGCTCAGAACAATGTGTACCAGAAGCATGGTGTTCCATTCCGCATCCAGGCAGAGCATGAGGCACTGCAGAAGAAGCTCGAGGCACTGCAAATTGTAAGTCTTCCTTCTAGTTTCTAAATTTACTAGAAAACCAGGAGCCTCTTCTGATAAGCATATCTAACTTGTTTTACAAATCATCAACTTGAATGTTGGAGATTCGACCCCTTTCATCCATAACCCCATTAATGTGCAAGTGAGCTTGAAATTTATTACAATTACTTGGAGGCTCATCATGAAAGCAGATTGACTCATTTAATTGTTTATAGTTTGATCTAAATTTTGATAATAATGGAAAAAAATAAATTGTAGAGCTAAAATTTAAGTTTTGAATTGGAACTCTTGATTCTTTTATGAAATTGTTGTATCTCCAATTATGGCATTTGAAATGGGGGTGGTTAAGAGTAGTTCTATTAAATGTCAACCAATTGCTGAAGGTTATGGGTCTTTATTGAAGACTATGGGTGAAAGAAGACACAACTAGTTAACTCTGACACTATATCATATCATGGACATCATCTAAAGAATTCCATATTGAACACTTTTTTTCTTTATAAATATTTCATGTACTCGTGGAATTTTATAATAGGACTGGTACCAATCTATATGCAAATTCTTGCATAATTGTCCAATTGATAAATAATATTTCGGATATTATTCGTCGTAGTATTCGAGGAATAGCTTGGTATGGATATGGGTCCATGGTTATATGGGTAAAAGTTAGATTGGCGCCAGAGGTGTAGTGTTGATCTTGTGATTGGGCCTTTAAAGTGAATGAAGTATAAATAAGGAGTAATTCATATCCAAGAAGAGCAAGAATTTCAATTTTTGATGATTTTTTCTTGACAAGTAAATGCAATAACAATATCGTTGGTTTTTGTATGAGGGATGGATAGAATCAGAAACCAAGTTATCTATGTTCGTCTGCTTTGATGAAGAGTTGATAATGAGATTTAACCATGTTGCAGGATCAAAAACTCAACAAATTAGTAATCGATCCTGCTGCAGCCAGAGACTTTGAGAGGCCACTAAAGTCAAATACGAAGTCCGAAAGTCAAGTAGAGCATAGACCTACGTCTGATCACGTTAATAATTCCTTTGGGAACAAACCGCAATCGGAGGAGACACAGAACCCTTAAGTTTCATTAGGTCAATTCTGAAAACTGCTACGGAGCTCCAATCATTATATCATAAAACTTGAGGTAATGTAAATAGAAACCTGTTGTTTAAATAGTTTTATGTTTGACATGTCTATCGTATATTGATGGGTAATTTTTGGTCTTAGGCCTTGTGCCATTGTCTTTTTGTTTCGCTGGAATTAATAATCTATGCGACTATTGTAATGTGCTCTGCACTTATTGTTTCTACGATAATGAGTCAATGACAATACCACATTGTTGATAAGTTCATAGCGTAAGACGATTGTGTTAGCTATCTGATTGGAGTAATTGAATTCCTGTTTTTGCTTTCTAGCCTTATTCAATCCTCAAATTCATGCATGTTAATGTAATGATTTCATTTCTGAGAATTTCTTTCAACTACGTAGCCCTGTATTATGATGCATAAGTTTGCAATATAGAGCATAGGTGTACTACAAGCGTCTTCTGTGAATCTGAAACTTAATTTTCATTCTTTTCAAATCTTAAAATAACCATGTAATATATATTTTAAAATTAAAAAAGGTTACTTATTCTTTACCACCAACTCTTCGTAACCCCCCTCTCCAACCCCTTATACTCTCTCGTCTCAGAACCGTCATGCCCTGGGTCGTTGATTACCGCACCCAGGTTGTGATGGTGCTTGGGCTATGTTGCACGAGAGTGCCGATGTGGCCTGGTTCGTGCTAGGCCTGGACGCCCAGGGTTAAAGGGAGAAGGGGGGGTTGGGGGGGGGGACGAAGGGGGGGGGGGGGGGAGAAATGGGGACGGGACAGGCGCGTTTGAGGGGCGAGGAGGAGGAGGGCTTGGCTATTCATTAATTAATTATTAATATAAAAAATTATGTTAATATTTTACATTTGATGCTTACTGAAAATTCTAATTAACATTTCAGATGTGGAGGGTTTATCACATCAACTTCAATTGAGAGGTGTGTACGGAGAATCTAAAAGTTCATGAAAATTGTATAGGTTTTGTTTAGAGATAAGAAAATTGTTATTTGTTTGGTTTTTTAGAGAGTAGTTTGAGAAAATTGAGAGATGAAAATCTTATTTCAGAAAGTAGAATACATGTTTGTTTGGCATTTCCCAAACACGAAAAAAATTTGGCAAACGCCAAACAAACAGGCCCTTATGCTTTCACATTTTTTTTTTCTGATAAGCATACATGTTTCTCATAACAGAAAAGAATGTGTGACGTTTTACTCCGTAAAAAAACATGGCATCAATTATTCCCCTACCCACACACCCTTTTGCCTCTACATTCGCCACCAAACTTTGGACATGCATTTTTTTTTAAAATACATTCATAAAAAATCATTTCAATAACTGCTCGAGTACAAAAAGTTACAAATAATAGACAACTATTAAATATTAGTAATAAACTAAAATAAATATCCACATTAGTGGAAGTTTAACCCAGGACCTCTTAGTCTTAGGACCTCATCTTTGCCAATGATTACTCCTAGGTTACGACCTCGTGAATGACATTTACTTTCAGAAAAACCATGTTTTCACAGGTTGAATAGGACAATTTAGAACAACTCTACATTTTAATTTTGTGATATGACATTATTATTCCATAGCAAAGAAAATTGTCAATAAGGATAACTATTAATAGTACCAACTACCATGTATTAATGCACTAGCTATATATGGTGATAATTTTAACATTAGCATCACGACACATCCTAATAATATTGTACAATATAGATGCAGCATATTGTAATGGGCATGATTTATTCCAATCGATTTTAAACTAAATTCAAATTTGTCCATATATACCACATCAAAATCCAGAAAGGTCTTTTCTTTCCATTATTACATAAATAATGCAAAGAAATTACATTGCACAAAAACCACAACAAATCACTCTATAGACTTTTCACATTGTGAACTTGCATTATTAATCTAAATCTTTCCTCTTTACTCACTTTTAGCAGCACCCTGTTTGGCTCCAACTGCAAAAAACTCCGTAATAACTTCTAACGGCATTCCTTTAGTTTCCGGTACCTTTAAGTATATGAATACCCACGAGATCACGCAAACTACAGCGTAAATCCCAAAAACACCAGCTAAACCAATCGAACTAAGCATTACGGGAAGTGTGTAAGTAACAATAACGTCACATATCCAGAAAACGAGAGCACAGATAGCAATGCAGATGCCACGAACTCGTGTGGGGAATATTTCCGAGCAGAGGATATTAGGGACTGGCCCGTAACCCATTACAAAGGTGCAGAAGTAGATAACGACACACATGGTTGAAATTACGGCATGAGCTACAGTTCCAAAGTCAAAAACGTTTCCAATTACCAGAGCAATGAGTGATACTATCAGTACCGGTATTGTTGTCAGAAGAAGGGACCTGAATAAACATTGCAAAATCGAGTTTTGTTAAACGTAAGGCAGAAAGATAAGGTTGGACTTGATTAATGAACCATGTGTCGGATTACACTTGTCAAGAGTGACAATACTCATATTCGGTCGCCTCATAACTATACGCAGACGCTTCAATTATGCAAAAATAAAAAAATTAAAGGATTTGAAAAGGAACCCATTAAAAGTACGCTATTGTTTGCTCAGTTTGCGTATATATTCAAAACTTAGCTAATAATATGAAGAGTGAAATGCAAAAATACCCCCTATGCTTTGCCTAATTAGTAAAGATTCCTGTGTTATTTTTTATTGGCAGAAAACCCCTCCCATGCCAGAATACATATTTTGCATGAAAAATGACAATTACACCCCCACAAAAAAATGCAAAAATACCCCTCTTAACCTAAAAAATTATCAATAACCCCATTGTTAACTTTGAAAATTGGCAATAACACCCCTGTTCACTTAAAAATTGACAATATCCTTCCTATTGACTTGAAGGTATTTCAGATGGGATTTTTTGCTAATTAAAAAAACATGGGTTTTTTGGCCAATTAGGCAAAGCACAAGGGGTATTTTTGTATTTAGCTCTAATATCAACCTTGTGAACACCTCACTAACAAATAATGTTAAAATTGAAATTTAAGGAAGATTCAAATAAGCTAAAAGATAGCATCAGATTGATACAAGTAAAGAAGAGTTAGGAACAAGGAGGAGTATATAAGTTACCTTCTTCCAGATATGTCCATGAACCTCATAGCAACTGCAATACTCGGAAGCATCAAAAAATTTGTGAATCCGCTAATGAGGAAAGATGCAGAGTCCGACCCAATTCCAAGGTTCGAAAGAAGAACTTCAACACCCGCCTGCTGAAGAATTTGAGGAGTATAGTACAAAACTCCATTGATACCAGCAAACTGCACACACACGAGGGAAAAAAAAAGGGCCATCAACAAGGCAAATAAACTTTTATTATCATCTAACAAAGTTTTGATAATACATACCTGTTGCAGTATTTGGATCCAAATTCCGACAATTAACGCTCGTTTAACCCCCGGTTCAAGAAGAGCATCCAAAATCGGCATTTTGGAAGCGGTTTCAGAAGGGTGCGCCATTGCTGGCCCAACCGGATGTTGACCCACGAGTTCTTTCGAATAAAGAGCTGGCTGGCTAACTAGAGCAGCAGCTTGTATATAGTCACCATCTACAGGAACATGATCAGCACCGGCAATTGAAACGAGAGAGCCACGTCTGGATCCATGTGCACCCTCCTCGTGCAAATAAATCCTCTTAAAACCCCCTTCTTTTTTACCATCTTCGCCTTCTCTTTCCGACCATTTCCACGCCAACTGCCAACCACCACCAATTCCCATGCCACTAACCCCTTCTCCTTGCACAAGACTACTATTTCGTCTCATATTCAAAATGCTGCCGTGTGATTGGTTGGGGATAATGTCCTTCTCCAAACTCGTAGTTTGTCGTGAAATCAATGGGCTATGTAAATTGTCATCAGAATCGGCTTCTGACTCTTCGTAATTACCCTCACCTTCTCTCTGCAAACTCTCTTCATCCCATTCTTCGTTTTTAATGTGAGGCTCGGCAGCTGTGCTGAACATGCTGCCGAAGTTCGGGAATAGCATGCTTCGCATACTACCTGTTTCCGGAAGCTTCTCGTGTACGCTGCCGAAGAGTGTTACAAGAGGATCCATTAGAGAATGTCCTTGATTTACGAGGCTTCCTTGGCGGGAAACGAGGCTAAGACGACTCTGGCCCGTGACCGGCTTAGCGATCCACGAGAGGCCTTCCTCTGGCCCATACAACTTGATATGGTCTTTTTCGGCAGATGGATCTTGATCCTCATCGAGTTCATCTGCTGGACCAATTATGTATTCTTCTAAGGAAGTTTCATTACCGACTGATAGACCTTCGACCAATAAAGCCAACTCGCCTGAAAGCAATAGTACAATCAGCACAAGCTATTAAATGTAATTTGGCATGATATTAATTAGGGTAATTTTAGTTCGCTACCCCTCACGTAAACATTAATTACATTCGCCGGAAAGCAATAATAAAATCAGCACAAGCTATTTAATGTAATTTGGCATGATATTAATTAGGGTAATTTTCGTTCGCTACCCCTCACGTAAACCTTAATTACACTAGCTACCTCTGTTGTTTTGGAAATTACAAGAACCCCCTTCTGGTTTAGCCTGTTTTACCACAATACACCTTCCAAGGAGTGTTCTTGTAATTTCCAAAACAACAGGGGGTTTTGGTAATTAGGGTTTACCTGAGGGGGTCTAAGCGTAAATGGCCCTAATAATTAACAACACAAGAAGTTATTATGGAAATAATGATCTTAACAAGCGATCTTCGCTCTCAGAGTTATTCACAAAATATATTAGAAGGACATAATAATAAATGCTAATACTTTCTTCAAAAATCATTTCATCACAATAAATACTCAAAATTTCATGCCAAAACCGATGAACCATGTTCCATTGCTCAACAAATAAAGTAGAACTAGAGAAAGAAATGTACCAGAAACATCCTCCCTTCCACGAATTTTCTGCAAAACCAGTTTGGCCTCGAGCATCTTTCCTTTACTCACTAGCCATCGAGGAGATTCGGGTAAATAAAATACCATCAATGCAAAATACAAAAGAGAAGGAAACGAGAGAACTCCTAGCATCAACCGCCAGCTTGGTTGGGACGATAAAGACATTGAAAAGATCATACAATATGCCAAAAACATTCCAGCAGAGCCAGTAAACTGAGGAAGAGTATTCAACAAGCCTCGTATCTCTGAGGGGGCAGTCTCGGATATGTATAGAGGAACTAGAGTAACTGCAAGTCCTATACCAAAGCCATCTAAGAGCCTCGCAAGAAGTAAGACATAGACATTAGGGGACCATAACATTATCAAGCCACTGAGGAAATAGAAAACGGATGACATAATGAGCATTGGGCGTCGCCCAATCCAGTCAGATATTGTTCCCGAGCAAGTGGTTATAAGTGTGGCTCCGATAAGTGACATTGCCACAATAAGTCCTTCTATGGCTGCTGACAACTCAAGCTCTCTCTTGATGTAAACAACAGCTCCTGGACATATTCGAAATTGGAAATTTAACATATAAAGCACATAATTAATTATGTCATACACTTGATTTTATGTAGAAAATTCATATACAGACTTAGTTCGCCAAACCCACGTGATTACATGGCAAGTGTATATACATATAACTTTTGCACCTGACATGTAAATGATGTGGGTTCGGTCGAGCCAGGTCAAGCTAGAATTACCCTTAAAGCCACAAGGAAATGGAATATACAAAACTTAGAAATTCAAATGATTTTAATTAAGAATATTGAGAACCAATTTAAAAAGAAAAAACAATCAGGAGTATAAAAGAAGAATGAACCTGCAATGGTTGCATTATCCCAACCCTGCAAAAAGTTGCCAATAGTTGCAGCAATGGCTACATATGCAGCTCCTTTCATCTTTTCAATAAAGATTCAAACTTTTAAATCTCTCTGCTACAAGAAGAACATGAAAACAATCAACTATCTAATAAACAAAAACTTTAAATTCAGCTTTGTAGTTGATACAAAAAACATAAGAAAAAGTCTAAAAGGAAGAAAATTTAGAGATCTGAAAGTGAGAAAGATGGCGTACCTTTTGAGTAGAAGAGAAGGGCAGACGTCACAACACAAAAACGAGAGCAGCAATCTGAGTAAAATGAAAGTAAAGGGGCTTTATGCTGAATAGTTAATTTTTGAATGTTAAAATTACAGCTAAAGTTGCACACAACAATTTCTATGTATAGAACATTTGACATAATTGTCATTACTGAATCCAGGGCAGCATAACTGGGGTGAATTCAATGACCGGCTTGATAATGACAAATTAATGCCTCCAAAGAAGTTGTTATTATATGACAAAACTGAAAGAACATAACCTCAACAAAACCTTTTTGTCATCAAAGAGAAAAAAAGTAAAAAAAAAAACCCACTTCAGTTCATCACTCAAAGACAACTTCTTTATGCAGGGATTTTGATTTTTCAGAACAATTAAGCAAGAAGACTTAAATAAATAGATTTAAGGGCTGCCCAGAAGTTCAAAATTGATAAAGAATCAAATTATCTTATCAAAATTGAATCTTTTGTGCTGAGGAGTAAATTAAAGAACGAACCGAACCTTGTGTGTGAGAGAGATGGAGAGAGAGAAAGGGATACAATACAGTACAAGACGGTAATAAATCTTTAAAATTAGTAATAATGGAATCTGAATTTTCAAGAAGTCCAATAATTTGATGATCCAGAAAGAACTCTCATGTCCTTAGAATTTAAATCATCCTCTGTTTTTTCCTCGGTAAAACTCCAGTACTTGAGAGTTTTATATTCGAGGTAAAATTGGATATTTTTGTTCCATTTTCTATATTTCTTGAAGATTTACATAAGTGTATTTATTTACTAGTAATAGTAAATAAATAGTACTAGCAAATAAATACACTTATGTAATAGTATTTATTTACTATCAAAAAAATAATTTATTTACTAGTAATAGTAATATATTTTTATTGGGCTATATATTGACTTTAATGATGAGGATTTATGTTGCTCAATTTTATTTGTTAATTATTCTTAATTTATTTTTAATTCAAATAAAATTGGAGCGT
Organism: Penstemon davidsonii; assembly: GCA_034814905.1. NCBI lineage: Eukaryota > Viridiplantae > Streptophyta > Magnoliopsida > Lamiales > Plantaginaceae > Penstemon > Penstemon davidsonii. Next base: position 8,796,548 of record JAYDYQ010001087.1, on the reverse strand, counting down.
GGTTCGTGGATTCAATTTGAGAAGCCAACATCTTATGTGAGGAATATATTAAAAATAAGGAGGATTTGAAGAAATAAATATAAGTATATGTTTTTGATTAGTCATCATAAATATTGTATTAGACGTCTTTTGGTGGGTTATGTAGTCTAATAGACTATAGTATATTTTGTGTTTGTATGTGATAGTTATCATTTTATTCAGAGTAATATATGAATTTTTTTTTAGCATTTTCTTTATAAATATGAGTTGGTGTAGTAGGATTTTCATCTTGAATCTTGATTAAGAACTCTTTGTAAGCATCTCCTTTGTCAAATTTATCGATTGAAAACAAATCAAATTATTGAGAATCGAGTCTTGTTCGGTCAAAAAATATATTAAAAAAGCTTGATTTGTTATAAAGGATGAATACACTATACATTGGAGCTAGTGGGGTCGGTAGACCCCACTCAACTTTTTTTTATTTTAAATATAGTAGTTATGTTTTTTTTTTTTTTTTTAAAGCAAGTTCAAATATAATATTTCAATCTTAAACTATTGTCCATCCCAGCTCAAACAAGATAATTGGCTCAATTTTCAGTCCAATACAAAAACTTGATTCATTATAGGTCCATAACTATCCCAAAAATTATTGCTCAATGACTATCAAATTCGATTGACTGCATCAATCGATTTCATTAGTTCTCTTCTTAAACATGGACTTGCATTTTGTGGACATGATGAATTGGAATCTTAAGAGAACTTACTTGAGCTTTTAAGTTTTCTAACGGGAAGATCAAAATGAGGTTGCTAGAGGTGTTTTTTTACGGAATGCCCTGAAAAATCTTAAGTTAACGGCTCCATTTCAAAAACACATTGTCAATACTTCCTCAATTGAAACTACCAGTGCTATTACTAGAGAGATGGGTGATGGGTGATGGGTGATAGGTTATTTGTTATTATAATCGATGAATCTCGTTATATATCTTGTAGGAGCAATTGAAGGTTGTTTTGAGATACGTGGATTCACAACAAAAAAAATCAACTTTTTGCCAAAGGAAATTTTGTGGCAAAAAGTAACTTATTTCGTTACGAAAAAATTTCGATGGACGCACTCACATAAACTTATATGACGAGATGAATTTTCTCAAAAAAGGCAGTCAAATATGACGAATATGTTTTCACGTTACCCCCTTTTTTGGTCATATATAATAAATTCGTAACGGGAATATGTAATTAAAGTAACTTGTGAGGTTATTTTGTCAAATTCCACATCCTCATTTTTGTATTTCGTTATATATTTTCTCGTGAATAAAATATAATTTTTAAGTTTGACTGTTTGATTGAATTTTATTTTATTTTGTATTTACATTAGCCCTGTGTATGAAATTTCTGAATCCGCTCCTGCACCATCAGGCTATGCCTTCTTGGGGAAAAAAAAAAAAAAAAAGCTTGACTTGAGATTGACACTTTTTGCATATTACTGTATTATTTTTTGAAATATTTATGCATGATCGATAAATCTCTAGTAATTTTTGGTGGTTGTTTAGAAATTAGTTTTTTTTTTTTTTTTTTTATTACTAATTTCTGGTTCATGTTGTGAGATCATAATTCAGAAAAAAAGCATGACAGCAAGAAAAGTGAAAGAATTATAATATTTTGCTAAACATCAATTCCTCCTTTAATTGTGTGGATGGCCTCGTAAGCAGGCAGGGCTGGGGGACAACTTGATATAATGTTAATCTTCTTTATGCCTATAAGGTTGAAACACGGGGAATATATTATAAACATGTTTGTTTGGTATTTTCCAAAGAAAAATTATTTTCGGGAAAAAGTGATGAAAATGAGACAAACATCAAATTCATTTTTTGAAATAAATTTATCATCTTTTAATTTTCCCAAATTACTCTCACAAAGTCAAACAAACAAAAAATTTATTATCTCTAAAAAAAATCTACGCAAACTCTATTTTGATTTGACATAAAGTAATTTATCTATTACATAACAAACATGATTTGACCAAAATCTTACACATGTTACACCTACAATCTAAAGTCTAAACTCTTATAAAATAAATTACATCCACCTTATTTTCCCATATCATTCTCCCAGAATTCAAACAAACAACACTACGCAGATCAAAATTATTTCACAAACCTCCACCGCTCTCACAAACTACTCAGCCAAATGGCAAACAAACATGCCCTATATAAGCCAATCATTATCACGTGGAAAAGTTGAAAGTGTATTAATGGAATGGCCGGAATTTTTGTTCCAAGTTTTATGAGTCCTAATACGAGAAGTTAATTTTTTATTCTCTTATAATTTAATGTCTTTCACGTGGAGTGTGAGTCTATTTATAATTTAATGTTAGTTTTAATTAAAAAAAAATATTTCTATTTCCAACAGATTTAGACATATAATAATTTATTCACCGTTAACAAATAAATTCTCTCTTCATGTAAACCAAGTTTTGTTTTTTAGCTCGTTTGACCTAAGAAAGTAATATATTTAACAGTTTAAAAAATATACGAAATTGGAAAAAAATAAAATCCTATTTAAATCATAGATGTTTCAGGTTCATAGTTAACCATGAGGTAACTCTTTACTTGTATTAATTGATTATTTAAAACATTTGATAAAACTTTATTGTCTTAAAAATAACTTATAATTAACTCAGATTCAGATTGATTAATTATAAAAGTCAAGGTTTATATTGATGGATAATCATTAGTTTTCGAACTATTTCAAAATAAAAAATGGGGTCATATAGTGTTGTTTATGTCAAAGCAGCATAATTATATAGTTTTGTTATATTTCAAAGCCTAATTAATTAGTTACTTGACATTTTGCATGAGTTTTGCAATCCAAATAATTGCAAATTTTCTATGTTCTTTTTAGTTTTCTTGGTCAAAAGCAGTTTTCTATGACATAGTTTGCGATATAATTTTCTTAGGGGGTCTAATGGGATTGAACTAAATATTCAATTGCAATTCAGTCTTGAACAGATTGTTGGATTGCGGGGGGAGTGGTGCAATTATTATCTGACCAAATAAGGAAGTAACTTTGCAAAATAAGGGGAGGTGGCCCACTTATTCGGTCTAACCCGGAAAATAATAAGTCAAACCAAACCTATGATACAAGCTTAATTAATTTTGGAATTTTGGTTTACTGTGCAAATCGAACTCACCCTTAAGCTACTAATAGCTAAAAATTTTAGTGATGAGTAGCATTTTCTCCATATACAGCCCTACAATATGTCGAATTAAATAATTATATTAATTAACCTGTTTGAATCCATTTACAGCCCATTTAACTCCTTGATTATTTTAAAAAAAAAACTCCTAGATTTTGATATTAATATTTAAAATAATAAAATCTATTCATAACCTTGTTCTGGCATATATCACACTATTGATAAATACAAAGTGGTTTAATCAAATTAATTTATTAAAATTGATTGTTTGTAAGAAACTAATTATGAAAATACAAACTGTCATCTCAATCACCACATGAGCTAACTCTTCTTAGAATTTTTCAAATATTCATATGATTGAATTATAGTGGTTCTCCAAATGATTACAAACACTTAAACTGTAGTAGTTTTTAATAAAAAAAAACTTGCATGATCAATGGTTCTAGTAATAATTTGATCCAAAAAAAATGGATCGTGATTTTGGATTTTACTACTAATTAGTTTAAGTGGCAAAGTTGAGTCTCCGACTAGGGTTTTTTGCACTTTGCATCCCCAAAACATGAGAAATAGGCACTTTGTACTCACGAAACATAGATTTAGCACTTTGTACCCCCGAAATATGAACAATTCATCACTTTGCACCCTCTTTTATTTTCCTCAAAAAACATAGGGACAAAATAGGTAATTCATTTTTGAATCTTTGGCACTTTGCACCCCCGAAACACCGAAAATAGGCATTTTGCACCCCCAAAATAGAATTAGCACTTAGCACTCTCGAATTATGAACAACTCATCAACTTGCACCCCCAAAACACGAGAAATGGACACTTTGAAACCCCTAAACATAAAATTAGCACTTAGCACCTCAAATTAAGAAAAACTTAACAACTAGCACCCTCTCGTTTGTTTCATCAAAGTTGACCACCGGGGGCAAAAAACCTAGGGGGAAAATAGTTAATTCATTTTTTTTTTTAAGTTTGAAAATATGATTAGGAATACTAGAATACTCATTTCTCTCTCCATCTTAAAATTTATTTTTGTGATATGATCAAGTCTATGTATTAACTTTCTAAAAACTTTTCGAATTCTTTTGGATATTTTGAGGACATTTGAAAAATTGGTAATCAAATAAATATGTTAAAATATATTTTGCAGATGAATATTCTAGTATTAATAATCGTATTTTGCAAATTTTAAGAAAAAAGAAAATTAATTACCTATTTTGCCTTAAGGTTTTTTTGACCCTTGTGGTCAACTTTGCGGAAAAAAATGAGGGGGTGCTAGTTGTTGAGTTTTTCTTAATTTGAGGTGCTAAGTGCAAATTTTGTGTTTAGGGGGTTCAAAGTGTCCATTTCTCGTGTTTCGGGTATACAAGTTACTGAGTTGTTCTTAATTTGAGAGTGTCAAGTGTTAATTCTATTTTGGGGGTGCAAAATGCCCATTTCTTGTGTTTTGGGGGTACAAAGTGCCAAAGATTCAAAAATAAATTACCTATTTTGTCCCTAGATTTTTTGAGAAAAATAAAAGAGGGTGCAAAGTGATGAATTGTTCATATTTTGGGGATGCAAAGTGCTAAAGTTATGTTTCGAGGATGCAAAGTGCCTATTTTCCATATTTCGGGGGTGCAAAAACCCCTCCGACTATGAAGTTTTAAATTTTTTTAGAAGAAAATTGATACATCATTAACCTTTTAAGTCTCAAAGTACAAGATTTAAAATCGAAGACGGGACAAGATCCCCAAAACATTCATATATATAATAAACCAGGTACTCTAGCGAATTCAGGAGCAGGGGCGGAGCTAGACGAATTTCCTTGGGGGGGCGGGAATGTTCGGGGCAATGCACTAAATTAAGAAAATAAAAGAATATATTATCTTTACAATTTTTTTGAGCAATTTTTTTTTAAAATTATTAAGAATTACTCCCTCCGTTTCAAATTAATTGCCACATTTGATTTTTTTTACACAGATTAAGAAATTTAGTAATTAGTCATTTTTTTAAGATAAAGTGTAAAAATTACCCTTTTGTGATTGCTTAAGTCATTGATATCTATGCACTCTATTTTATTGTGTAAACCTAAAAGTAAGAATGACAAGTAATTTGAAGCATGAAAATTTTGCAAATGTATCAATTAATTTGAAACGGAGAGAGTATTTTTTTGGAGTAGTGCACTAAATTAAATAGAATAATAAGAAGAAAATCCTATTATATAGGATTATATTCTTTTTATGATTAGTAAAAAGAAAAAAGAAAAAAGAATAAAGGAAGACATTTCATATTAAAATGTTGAAGTGGATTTTGAACCCAGGTTGCAAAGGTTTTAACTAGGTCCTTAGGCCATCTCCATTTGGAGATGGCCGGGCTCGGGGCAGGGGTCGGGGTGGGATGGAAAATGAAGTCCAGTGGTTGGGGCTGCGGGACGGGCTCAGTGGCGGGGCGGGAACGGGGCGCGGCCCTTGCTGCGGCCCGGGGGCCGCGTGGGTTAATTGAAGAAGATGAGGGCCGCGTGTTTGCACGCACCCCTCTTAGTTTTTTTTTTCTTTATTTCTTTGTTGATTTCATTTAATAAGTATAATTGTTTAATAAAAATATAAATATGGAGATAATTTTTTTCCATTCAATAAATTCTAAATTTGGGGGGGGGGGTGGGGGGGGGGGGGGGTGGGGGGGGGGGGGGGTGGGGGGGGGGGGGGGTGGGGGGGGGGGGGGGTGGGGGGGGGGGGGGGTGGGGGGGGGGGGGGGTGGGGGGGGGGGGGGGTGGGGGGGGGGGGGGGTGGGGGGGGGGGGGGGTGGGGGGGGGGGGGGGTGGGGGGGGGGGGGGGTGGGGGGGGGGGGGGGTGGGGGGGGGGGGGGGTGGGGGGGGGGGGGGGTGGGGGGGGGGGGGGGTGGGGGGGGGGGGGGGTGGGGGGGGGGGGGGGTGGGGGGGGGGGGGGGTGGGGGGGGGGGGGGGTGGGGGGGGGGGGGGGTGGGGGGGGGGGGGGGTGGGGGGGGGGGGGGGTGGGGGGGGGGGGGGGTGGGGGGGCGGGGGGGGTGGGGTGGAGGGGGGGGGGGGGGGGGGGGGCGGGGGGGGGGGGGGGGGGGGGGAGGGGGGGTGGGGGGGGGGGCGGGGGGGGGGGGGGGGGGTGGGGGGGAAGGGTAGTGATACAAAATGTTGCAAGTATTTTCCCATTCCTGTTGTCAGGAGAGTTTGTGTACGTGTACTGTTTACATAGAGACAAAGTAAATATAGTTTAAAAAAAAAAATCAAATTATGCATTAATAGAATAAAAAATGTTCGTTACACAAAATTAAAAAAGAATCTCTATCACAAAATACTTCACGAGGAAGGGAATTAAGTACAACATGATTATTTCAATTGACATATATTTCCCATTTTGCCGCTGTATTGCAAAGACGAGGGATTTTTTTTTTTACCAAGACATAGCAATGTTACGAGCAAAATGAGAATTTTATACGAACTTATAATAAGATCATAAGATTATATCTTGGGGGGGTGTGTGTGTGGAAGTATTTAGTTAAACAACTACATGGAATAAAAATTAAATATACAATCACCTTGATCTTATACTGTGAATTTGATACTCGTATATTATCGACACATTTTGGAAGAATATGGTTTAACGAATGATCAATATTTTATAATGGATTTCAATAAAATCAATATTTATATTTCTTTAAAATAAAAGTTAATTCTGGAACAATTAGTTTTTCCAAAATCATTTTTGTAAAATTGATTTTACCAAAAGCTACATTTTGTAGCTTCTTAATTGAAAAAAAAAAAAAAAACCAATTTATGACAGTTTGTATGTTCTAAAAAAAAAAGTGTTTATAACCTTTGGGGTCAAACATTACAAATTCGCAGTTGATAAACAATAAATTTGATTTAAGGGACAATCTTTCTTCCCTAAAACATAATTAGGAATCTGAGATGACTTTGGAGAACATCTTAAAAAATTAATTAACTCACCATTGAAATTAATTTACTTTTAATTAGAAACTGCAATTTTCACATCTTAATATTGTCATTTTCTTTTTTGCAGACAAAAACAACCAAAATGGGCTAGACGCCTAGACCCTAAAGATGAACCTATTATAGCATTGCAAGTAGGGGCAATATGGACCCAAATCTCAATCATCAATCACCATAAAAATGAAAATAAAAATAAAAATAAAAAAAAATAAATAAATAAAAAAATGACCAAAACCCCAAATCACATCACAATAGCAGCTCAACCCCACCCACCCCCAATCAAATCAAATCCAACCCAACCCAACCCCAACCCCAACCCTTGATTTCCAATCCATGAAAACCATCCCCTGCCACAAAATCTCTTTCCACAGTATATGTACTATACAATTTATTTATTTTTGATAAATATGTCTATGCAATATAAATATAGTACTACTAAAAATTAATCTTACAATAATATATTTTCATTAGTAATGACAATAAAAATTCATTGGACAACTACAATTAGAGTTCATCGATCTTTAATTCTCATATACATAAAACATCATAATAAAATCATAAAACTATATAAATAAATTTAAATTTAAATTCTTAGATCCTAATCTACCACCATCTGAAAGTCGTCTCCGTCGACATCACATGATCAAAAGCTGCAACATCCATGACACCAATATTACCATTATTATTATTAATATTATTAATGCCCATTTCGCTATCCAACCCGCAAACCCATGGATTCGGATACTTATTCGTAGCATTGTTTTCTAGAAGCTTCTCAGCCCAATTCATGTTAACAAAAGTACCATCACATAGTAGTTGGGAATGAGGATTAATTAAAGAATTAATTTCCTCTTTTTTGCATTGTTTTGAAATAACATTACTCAATTCTTTCAATGTGGAATTTGGTTGGGAGAAATTAACTGAAAAAATGTCATGTAAGGATTTGAGATGATCAGATTCTTGGTTGTGAAATAGAAAAGGGTTTTGATTGTAATTTTGGTTTAGGGTTTGGATAATGTCATGTGGTAGTGGGTGGTTATTTGTTTGTTGTTGGGGTGGTTCAAGCAATGGGGGCAATGAGGATTTGGTTATGTAGTTTTGGTTTTGAATTAATATTTGTGGTGGTTGACTTTTCTTGTCTCCCATTTTGTGAATTATTCTGCAGATAACCCATTCCTCCTGTAAAAAATAATTAAATAAAATTAATTAATGCACTGGGGAAATTAAAGTTAGCTTTTTAGTAATTAAGAACATCTAATTTTCTTGCAGGTAAATTAATAATTACTAGTAGTACTCAGCAGATTTTTGGGGTACTGTGAAATTTTAGAATGTGTCTTTAATGAATTTTGGCTAAAAAAAATTAGATTGAAAAAGTGGTTTTATTAGACTTGGTTAACCGTTAACTGAGCAGGTGTATGTCTCAATCATTTTGCAAAATCCCATGTCTGGATTCTTTTATGTTAACTAGACAATAGCTCACTAATTTGTCTCTATTTAATTTGTGTGATTAAGTTTATGATATTAATGAACATTTTTCCCTAGTGTTCATCCACCCCTTTTCAATTAAAAGTTCAAAATAATTTTGACATTTTTAAAAATAATTGTCAAGAACTAGTAGTTTTAAGCATCAAAGTTACGTCTTGTATGTATGTTTTGGACAACTGAATTTTGGAAATTTTTCAAAAAAAAATCAAAATAATTTTGGAAAAAAATTCCAAGATAATTATTGAGTTTCGCAAATCCAAGATGAAAATTTTGATCCATTGTTTTAAGTTATTATTTTCATGAGAAAACATTGTATTAGCAAAAAAAAGTCCCTATTTTAGAAAGAAAAAAATGATACATCTAAAAAAGAAATTAGGAATAACTATGCACATAGGATATTAATATTGCAATTTGATTACATACAACTCCAAGTAGGATAATCAAAGCAAAACTAATTAATTACTACACAAAATAAAATAAAATAAAAACATGCATTCTTAATTAGTATTGTATTAACTATTCTTTTACCCTAAAATCATTTTTGTTTTGTAAAACTTATTAAAGGGTCAAGTCATGAAAATCGATCGTCTAGTCGGCATGCTCATACTTCCATTTCCATCAATGACTTGTCAAATTAAGTCAACCCCAAAAATACAAAACATATATACTTGTAATTAAATAAATTATATTACTATTACATAATTACTATACTAACCTTGCAAGCACGACGGCAAGAAAAGTCACCTTCCAGTCGATACTCATGCATGACCCACTTGGTTTTTTCTCCTCGTGGGGCTCTTCCTCTGTAGAAAACAAGGGTTTTCTTCATTCCAATAAGTGTTGTACCACCTGCATTGCTACTAGTACTACTGTACACTTCTCTATCTTTTCCTGTTGCTTTCCAATAACCTGATCCAGTTGCTCTGTTCGTTCTCAACCCTGTCGGGTACTTCCTATCTCTCAAGCTAAAAAAATACCATTCCCTTTCTCCCATTTTCGCCACATCTAATTATTAAAAAAAAATGTCATAATAAATTACTTCTGCTTTGTAAAAAAAAAAAATTATTTACTTTTATTTGTCGTTTTAAGAGTTGAATGCAAAATTAATTAATGATGTAATTATTTGGCTAAAAGGATGTTTTAGGGTTTTTGTTTCGAATAAGTACGACAAATAGAAAAAAACGGAGTTACGTTTATTAGTATTACATACCTGGAAGTTCCCAAGGCTCACATCGGTTGAGGTCAACTTCGGTAATTTGAACGAAGGAGAAGGGCTTTGTAGTATCGAAGACTTTTGACGCCAAGTAAAAGGTTATGAGTTCTTCGTCGGTCGGGTGGAACCGGAAACCCGGAGGCAACCCACCCGTTTGTTCATCAGTATCATTTCTCTCCAGTTCACACAGAATTTCCTCTACTGCCAACATATCTTTAATGATTTTTTTTTTTTTTAAATTTTGGTTATGAAAACCTGTGAAGAATAGTTTGATTGAGAGTGCAATTATTTATAGAAGGAAATTTGTAGAAGCACTGAATACGAAGGAAATTGGGGGGGTGGGTGGGGGGGGGGGTGTAATAAAGGCTATAGGGGGCAGGGGGGTCTGTGAAGCCACCTGAAAGGGGTTCTAAAATAGGTAAAAATATATTCAAGAGAAATAAAAAGAAAAAAACAAGGAGATTGTGTGAAAGTGAAGGTGTTAGCAGTTAATGCGAATGTGAGTCGTTGTTTGGTTGGATGGATATTTATTTATTTTATCTATTTATTTATTTATTTATTTATGCGTGCGTTTGTCACCATTCTTCAGATCATTGCACAGTCTCTTTCTCTCTCACTCACCAACAAATTAAATACTACATTTTTACACTGGATTAATATATGCAGTTTATTGCATAAAATAATCTTAAATTTCGAGATTAGGTTTATTAATTACATCTACAAAACCATCGACGTCCTAAAATAGACTTGGATATTTGGTTATACCCATTACAAAATAGACATATGCATGCATGTATCTATTTATGTTGCATTTTATAGATATTTTTCAGAAAGTAATTAATATAGTAAACTTACTTTTGATTAGTTGTATGAAATCGGTCTATGCTAGAATACTACAAATGTATTTATTTTAAGAATTGATGTACGTATCATATCTTGTACCACATATGTGACTCTTTGCCAACACATGTTGGCTCAGTTGGTAAGGACGGGGTTACTTTCCCTCAGAAGATTGTGCGATCTGTAAGTACCTCTGTAAGCGACATTTGGTCCTGGAGGCATGCCCTGGCCCGTGGTGGTGACCGGAGCCGAACCCCCCAAACTTTTTACTACAAAAAAAAAAAAAACATATGTGACTCTTTCTTGAATTGTTGAGTTCTTGAATATCGATCAAAGTCCTTCAACGATAATAAGCCAGAACAATGATATGGCTCGTCCTCATTGCTCGAGCACCTTCAAGGATTCTTGAGATTATCATCAAAGGTTCTGAAACAATAGCAACGTAAAATACACACTAAAAATCAACGTCTTTTTTACTCGACCTGGTCTAGTAAAATCCGTCTGAACAGGTCAATCTAATTAAAATCCCTTGCTAAATATCTCATCATTTATTATTAAATGTACGTATATACATTAATTATAATGTACAAGTACTATATATTAGTATAATCGAACCTATATAAGGTCAACTTATACTGACCTAGTCATTAAAGACCCAAGTTACCGTCGGGATCACCTCCAACACAATATAACGATAATAATTGAATTCTTGGTCATGTTTCAACTATCAAGTTTAAAAATCCATCGAATACCGATCACTGTTGATCGAGGAAATCCCTACTCTTGCAAGAAACTTCGACATTAATTCTACCCGGCACGATTATGAATCCATACCCTACATCATATTACCTACAAGTTTTTTAGTTGTCCCAATTAAGTTAGTCTAGCAAAAATTATAAAGAAAAAGCATAACAAAAACTTGATGTAATCGAATGCAATCCAAACCCTAAATAAGATTTGTTAAACTTAAAAAAGAAGCACAAATATCGAGATGATCACTAACATAACAATAACATCGATCCCACAAGGAAAAAGGTGCACACAAAATGTTGCAAGAGGCCGCATGCAAGGGGTCCCCCCCTCCCCCCGTAAAAGAATAGTGTCATATATATATATGGTACCCCCTAAGGCCCTACCCCAAAGAAGTCATGTGTAGATATAGTATTTAGGGTGAAGTAGTAATTAATGTATAGGGGGCCAAAAAAGGATATAATGAGAAGATCGAGGGCTAATACAAAACTCAGCTTTTGATGCAGCCACCTTAAATTGTGAGGCAAATGTGACTTTGCACCAATTTGTATGGTTTCGTATGGTTTGTGTGCTGAGCTGATGGGTTTCCCCAGTGACCACAGACATATCTGCTTGACATTAGACTCACTTACTAACAATGTAACGGTTTTCCAAAAACACAAAATATATAATATATACACACAAGGACATTATATTTCTTATCATTCCCAATTCAACCCATCTACCTACCTTATTTATGTTTAAGTCCCTCCCCCTCTTCCCCTTTTTCTTTTTTACATGCTACTTAAATAAGGCCGAAATTATTTGATAGTTATTTAATTTATTGAGTGCTTGATTTTCTTTATTGACTCATGATCCATGGTTTGTTGTCATGATTTTGAAACGGGTTAGATTCGGTTTGGACTAGTTCAAATGGAATCTGTCGAGAAAGAATATTATCGTGCAAATATTGTAGTGAGAGGGTGATTCTGATAGGGTCGAACCTTTTTATGATGAGTTAAATTCAACGTATGAAAATTATCTGAAGCTAGCGGGTTCATATCGACCGATTGATAATATATAACTCATCTTGAGGAAATTAATATAATAAGATGAGAAAGCATGATATATATAGAAATACATTAAATTAAAATGAAAAATATAATTACAATATTTCATTTCGGCATAAAGTTATAGTAGATGGTAAAATCTTATTGTATTATGTTGTGCAAAAAGTACTTTTCCCCCCATTTACAAATTGGGTAACGCTATATGGTGAAATATTCCTCGTAAAATATTGAGTGTCCAGCTATGTTAATTTGTGCCCAATTTGATGACAAATCAACTCTAGATAAATCTAATTCATTATCCCATGATCCCAGAAAAGGCAAATTGATTTGAGGTCACACGTGTGGAGTTAGAGGTACAAGACAAATATTAAATAAATAAATGAATAAAATCTAGGCTGGATTTTTGCAGTAGTAATTAATAACTAAACGTGAGTTGAGTTTGTAGTTGTACGTGCAATAATAATAATAATAATGCAATTTAAATAAGTACATAGAATTATTGGGCCTGTTTGTTTGGCGTTTCCCAAAATTTTTTCGTGTTTGGGAAATGCCAAACAAACATGTTTTCTATTTTCCAAAATAAATTTTTCATCCATTAATTTTCCCAAACTACTCTCTCAAAAGCCAAACAAACAACAATTTTCTTATCTCTAAACAAAACCTATATAAACTCTACTTTGATTTGACATAAAGTAACCTATCTCTTACACAATTTATCTCACATAACAAACATGATTTGACATAAAGTCTTACACATCTTACACCTACAACACAACTCTTCCAAAAAAACCTACACCTACTTTATTTCTCAAACCACTCTCTCAAAACCCAAACAAACAACATTACGCAAATCGAGATTATTTCACAAACCTCCACTACTCTCCCAAACTACTTTCCCAAACGCCAAACAAACAGGCCCATTGTATTTTGTGTATTGGAGAATATGTTATTGAGTTAAGCAAGTAAAAGATAGCAACAGTGAGAATCTAATGGCAGCTGCAACCCTATGCTATATATATATGCACACGTACGTATTAGTAATTCACACCTACACCTAAACCTACTATGTATATATGTAAGTACCTTCTGCAATCTCCTGTCCTAATTAAGGATTCCACCACTTCTTTTACTACTAATTTTATTTTATTTTATTTTATTTTTTTTTATTTATCTCAAATCATACTAATTTTATTTTGACGAGGAACTATAATTTTATTTTCTTTTACAAAAATATCATACATCATTATATCAATAATTTCATTTCTATTTTGTAAATATAAATTAATATACCAAGACTAATATTAAACTAAAATAATACTCACATTAATAAAATTCAAACTCAAGACCTTTTGGGCCTGTTTGTTTGGCGTTTCGGAAAGTAGTTTGGGAGAGTAGTGAAGGTTTGTGAAATAATCTCGATTTGCGTAATGTTGTTTGTTTGGGTTTTGAGAGAATGGTTTGAGAAATAAAGTAGGTGTAGGTTTTTTTGGAAGAGTTGGGTTGTAGGTGTAAGATGTGTAAGACTTTATGTCAAATCATGTTTGTTATGTGAGATAAATTGTGTAAGAGATAGGTTACTTTATGTCAAATCAAAGTAGAGTTTGTATAGGTTTTGTTTAGAGATAAGAAAATTGTTGTTTGTTTGGCTTTTGAGAGAGTAGTTTGAGAAAATTAATGGATGAAAAATTTATTTCGAAAAATAGAAAACATGTTTGTTTGGCATTTCCCAAACACGAAAAAATTTTGGGAAACGCCAAACAAACAACATCAACTTTTACCATAGAGTTACGACATCATCGGAGAAACAAATTAAGAAGCTTGATTGATGATTGTCGATTCAATTAACATTAGAAATAATTATACTTCCTAACTGACTTTGTCAAATTCGCTCAATCGAGAGTAATTGATCTGTCTCACCAAAAAAAAAAAAAAGAATTACTCTGGTCCATTTTCCTTATTACTACTTACTAGTTACTAGTTATACTCTCGTATATAAATACGCACCAAAAAAAAACTCTCTCGTATAAATAAATTATATATTAAATTTGTCATTTGAATAATTTGAGTTTAATCTAACAAGTCAAAACTAAAATTCATTTCCAAGGGAACTAAATAAATACCTTTTGGATGTTACAAACATATAAATAAATAATGCATTTATAGCCTTAATATTAATTCTTAAAGGAGTATTGCATATTAACCTGCTAAAAAACTGTGATTATTATGATGTATGATAACATCCCTACCTAAAGGCTATATATTTATTGGGAAGTTTTAGGGTGTGTCGATTTTCGAGCCACCTTAAATATAATTAAATTCCATTATTGTTTGTTTTGTCCAATTGCATGAGATTGCTTTCTCCTCGATACGTACGTACCCCTCTTCAGCCATTACACCACTGTTGTAACTTGTAATGTTCTTTAGCTGACCTGTTCTCCATTCATTCATTTCAATTTCCCTTATTTTCTTTTTTCTACTATTTAATGTAACAACAATATGATCAAAATATATATGTTTAAACAATAATTTGGGAAAATGTAACTTTTAGTATTAATAGTTTTCTTAAATTAACGACTGTATGTTATGTTATGTTCCAAATTTAGAATGGGTGAAAATTTGCCCATGCAACAATTTTTGTCCCACAAATTAAATATAGCATGCAAATTCTACAAAATCCAAACTACTCCCTCCGTTTTCTTTTATTTGTAGCTTTGACAATGTCGTTTTAGGAGTTCAATTTAATTTTTTTTTAATCAATTTTATCCTTCTTAACAGTTAATGATTGTAATCAATATTAATTAATATTGTGATTATTTGATTAAAATGATGTTTTGAAATTTTTCCTTAAAAAAGTGACTATTTATTATATTTTTTAATATGTATGCAATCTTTCCAAAGGATCGAGACAAATTAAAAAAAAATTGAGGAAGTATTTTCTACTCCTATTTCTTAATTATTATGCATGATTTATAAATATTTGTCATGTCATACAATCTTTTACAATTAATGAATAGATTAATAATATAGCAAACTATAAATCTTGTACTAAGTGATAAAATCTGATTTCATATTTTTTTCTTTTTAAAAAAAAAAAAAAAAAAAAAAAAAAGAAGTTATAAGTACTACTATAAGGTTGGCATTTCAATCATGAACGTTTGATTTATCTATTGGGACCGCCGATTCGACCGTACGAAAGGCATTAAATGCTAGATATATGTTCACCAGCTTCCCAACCCTAATTTAAGATATACAGTTGACACTTCAGATTTTCCATTTCTTTTTTGTTACTTTTTCACCTACATGTTTGAAATTGTGAAATGTCTGTCATCTTGTACTTTTCCATTCTTTTAAATACTATTAAAAAAAAAACTTTTTATCTAAACAAATAATTACTGTATTATATTATATATGTTTGTATTTGTATGATAATTTATATTAATAAGTTCTAATAAATCTAAATTGTTAGTGTGATAATGAATCGAAATGTGTAAACTATGTGGGAACTAACTTAATAAATTTTAAGTAATATCAAAAAAAGAAAAGTAAATGATAAGTAGTCTTTTAATTGTATTTTCCACCTATTTCGAGATCATTTAAGTCAGCATAATTTTTTTTCATCGGGTTCACTATAAAATTAAAAGTTACATACATTAAATTTCAAATATTAAAATAAAATATAACCCCCTCCCCCCAATAAAAATAATAATACACTAATACAACTATTTTTATATCTTTTCAAGAATGATTGGTTTGTCCTTTTAATTTAAAAAAACCCGAACCCAAACTATTACCTTTTATTGTTCATGATTGTTGTTTTTGTTTTGCACTTATTTCTTTGATTGAGTTTCTCTTTTGTGGGAATGAAGATAAAGATGAGACATAGTTCACTGTTAAATTGGAGCGATGATAAATGTCCTGAAAAATTAGTAATATCTTTTAATATGATTCACATATTGTAATTTGAATTGAAGCACACTTTGTTGCCTTTGACCTTGTTAAGATATAATAATAAATTTGTCATATTCTAAATTTCTTGTTAAAGATGATAAATTTTAATTTATTAATATTTTATAAGTGAACGAAAAATAAAATTTTAATACCACATGCACCCCCTGACCATAGTGTAGCTACACAACTGGTTTAAGTATTATAAAAGCTATTTTTATTTCATATTTTGATGTCATACTTATTTTAACAAGCTTGAGAACCGATCAAGCTAATATTTTCTAAAATTAAAAGCGATACAAAAGGAAGAAAATCATACAAGAAATAATTGGGCCTAGCATTTGGGCCATTATAATTCTAAACCCAATGTTATCAAAAACGTCCAAAAGTAGCTGGGCTCAATGCATTTTATTAGAGTCCAGGTCCAAAATACGTAACTGATTACCTCAATTTCATAACCTTCATTTAGCTAATAAACGAGCAGTCTAACTTGCTTTTCTTACGGCTCATACCAAAATAATCAAACAGCCTATAGTTTGGGGTCATATTCATAAGATAATCCTCTTTTCAAAATTTCTAGAAATTTTAGTTTACATAAAAACAAAAGAAAATCATATTATTAATACATATAAGTTCAAAATCTTCTGTACTATGGACATGTTTGTTTGGCGTTTCCCAAAATTATTTCGTGTTTGGGAAAATGCCAAACAAACATATTTTCTACTTTCTGAAATAAATTTTTCATCTCTCAAATTTCTCAAACTATTCTCTCAAAAGCCAAACCAACAACAATTTTCTTATCTCTAAACAAATCCTATACAAACTCTACTCTGATTTAACATAAAGTTTTACACATCTTACACCTAAAACTTAATTCTTCAAAAAAAAACCTACACCTATTTTATTTATCAAACAACTCTCTCCAAACCCAAACAAACACTATTACGCAAATCTAGATTATTTCACAAATCTCCACTATTCTCCCAAACTATTTTCCCAAACACCAAACAAACATGCCCAATATTGTTTATCACCAAAACTATAGAAAATGTGATAATATTGTAAAATAATTGTGGTAAGTTGGGTGTATTTAAGCCTCTAAGTTCTCAAATTTATCGCGTCAAGAAATTAAATATATTTAATTAACGAACTTAGTGGGATGTCACAAAATTTAGTTTAAAATTTTGAAACTCCTACAAAATTTTGGATGAGATAATCATCTGCTCGGTGCAATTATATGAATCATCCTTTAAACATTATTTAATTACTTCATTAGACTTAACTCTGCAAATTATAACATCATGTGTCTCATCAAATATTTTATCACAAAAAACATGCTTTGATTGAAAGCCTCACCAAAAGAACCAACCTTAAAGTCTCAGTATAACATATACATTTCAATACTTAGTCTAAAAACTTAACTTCAAAGCAACAATCAAATATGCTAAAACCTCTGTATATAAAACCATCCACAAGAACCATATATTCTCATCATCTTTTTGAGCTCTAAAAATGGCTATCTCTTTACTTTCCAAACTATCTTTTCTAGCAACTTTCATAATATTCTCCGCAATCGCAGCATCCGCACGCGACTTTTCAATCGTGGGGTACACACCAGATGACTTAACATGCATCGATAAACTCATCAATCTCTTTGAAACATGGATTGACAAACATGGCAAGGCATACAAGAATCTTGAAGAAAAGTTGCATAGGTTTGAGATTTTTAAGGATAATTTAAAGCACATTGATGAGAAGAATAAGGTTAATAGTAACTACTGGCTTGGGTTGAACGAGTTTGCTGATCTGAGTCACGACGAGTTCAAGAAAATGTATCTAGGGCTCAAGGTTGATAACCTTCCTAACAGAAATGAGTCACCCGAAGAATTTAAGTACCGGGATTTCGATGTTTTGCCGAAATCAGTAGACTGGAGAAAGAATGGAGCTGTTACTAGGATCAAGAACCAAGGTTCATGTGGTAAGTATTCATAGCTCGTTTCTCGTACTTTAACTTATATACGAAAAACATTAGCATGCGATTTAATGGTAACTAACTAGGATGCTTGACATAAATTTGCAGGTAGTTGTTGGGCGTTCTCGACTGTGGCTGCAGTGGAGGGCATAAACCAGATTGTGACAGGAAACCTAACTGAATTGTCCGAACAAGAACTCATTGATTGTGACACGACTTATAACAATGGCTGCAATGGAGGTCTCATGGACTATGCATTTTCCTACATTGTTTCGAACGGTGGGCTTCATAAAGAAGAAGACTACCCTTACCTAATGGAAGAAGGAACTTGTGAACAAAACAGAGTAAATGAGTAACACTCAGCAATCATACATAAATTTGGAACTATATAAAATAATAACAATGAATAATATGAATTTTTCAGGGGGAATCAGACGTAGTCACGATTAGCGGCTACCATGATGTGCCCGCAAATGATGAGCAAAGTCTCTTGAAAGCACTAGCAAACCAGCCCTTAAGTGTTGCCATTGATGCTTCTGGTAGAGATTTCCAATTCTACAGCGGGGTAAGTATATATTTTCTTCTTTTCTATCTAGTTACTAATTCTAATTCTGTCCTATGACTACAATCGACACGTAGTGGAGACCTAAAGTGCGGGACCCACAAAGCCGAAACACGATATTTTTGTACAAACAACAGATATAATCTCGACTTTAAGTATTTATGATGAAACGTTGTGATGTTTGTAGGGTGTGTTTGATGGGCACTGCGGAACCGATCTTGACCATGGAGTGGCCGCGGTTGGATATGGAACGAGCAAGGGAATCGACTACGTCATTGTGAAGAACTCATGGGGCCCAAAATGGGGAGAGAAAGGTTTCATTAGGATGAAGAGGAACACTGGAAAGCCTGCAGGGATGTGTGGCATTAACAAAATGGCCTCTTTTCCTACTAAAGCTTAATTAAATTATTCAAGTCTTGATTATTATTTACCTTTAATCACTTTCACTTAATGTCCTGAAATGTATTGTTGTTGTTTTCACGAAAATTTTAAGTTTAAGAAATAAGCATCATTGTTCTACATATCTTCTTTCTATGGTTGGAAAACTAGCTATATATCATACAAAATAAGTAGACGATAACATGATGATTATGTACATACCCCACAAGTTCATTCAAAACAACGATTTAAGCAACAAAAGATGAACGGAAAAGTTGGTTTTTGCTTCTTAAGACAAAAGGGCATTAGTATTACTCACTCGTATTTTGCGATAACACCTTCAAATATGGCATCGGATCTAAAACTAGGAGAAAACAACCTCGGATCAACGGGTCCCGGCAGGCAAAAGAAAACCATGAAGGGTCCAGGTGCACTTTGCTGCTGGAATTTCATTTCAAAAACTCGAGAATATTTCAACACGGTTTTCCCACCAGTCGTTGTCACACCTTGAATGCATACTTTTCCATCACGATGCACTTCACAGCTAAACTCACCTATTTATTATCATATATACGAACTTAAGTCAAATTAGAAAAAAGCCCCATCGATAATAACTAATTAAGACTAAATAAACAAGAATTTTTACCGGGATCTTTCTTGACTCCAGGTAAAGCAATGCAAAAGTAATATGCGGATTTGCTTACACCAATGTCTATAGTTCCAATAGGTGGTCCGGTTATTCCACTACAGGCTGTTCCAGTAAAGACGATCGATGTATTTGAACACCATTCTTTCGTTTTTGGAATGGGTACAAGGGGCATTGCAAATGGTTGCGCTGGAGTTGAGGTACTTGGAAACGTAGACAATACTTTCTCCCCCTCGTCTCGGCATTTATTAGGATCATCTGTCTTATAATTCTCATTCAGATGAGTGTTACCTCTTTTCCAAACAATTTTCTTTATTTTCCCAGGTTCCAAGCTATCCATTGATGATATTAAATCAATTTTTTTTCTCAAAGTCAAATTTTCCCTACACCAAAAATAATTTGAATCCTTGATAAATGCATATTTAAAATCTAATTTATGCTGAACAAGAGCTATTTCTGAAAGTTGTCCTAGAAATTTATTAAATCAAGAGCTATTTCCCTATTTCAACTTAATCAAATATACTTGCTAATGAACTTTGATATCTACAATTGGAGGGCATAAACAAAAAAGAAAAATACAATTGCTAACCTAAAAAAAAAAAGAAAAAAACACAGCACCAAAATGTGATAGCATAAACATTATTATTCAAGAAATTGAAAGTGGGACTAAACAGTAATTAAAGAATCAACATTTATAAGAAGGTGAAGAAGTAGTGCAAGAGAAATTACCAGTTAATAGGTGAAAATTAAGATGGGTCAATCAAAGCATTTGTTTGCAAGATTAAGGGACCGAAACGACAATAAGAATTACCGTTTTGATTTGGTTCTTCCCTGCTGCAAATGGCGTGCATGAGTCTGGAATAGTTTCCCATGCCACGGCTGAACGACACTTGTATTTGCTATTTTTCTCTCTCTCTCTTTCTCTTTAATACTAGTGAACATTATAGAGATAAATGCAAGAAATTACGTAATAAGTGAAATATGTACAAAACTATTATTGAAATATTTATCGAATAGATTTGACACATAATTTCTTAATGAAATATTTATTGTATAAAATCATTATGTATTATTAAATATTTGGGAAATTTTTATCCAGACCGGGTTCGGCTGAACCCAAAGTAAATTCATGGCAAGTGTATTGAATGTAACTCCCAGGAAAGTGATCAATCAAAAAGCAAGTGCAATACACTTGCTTGGTGGTTGGATGGGTTTGCCAAGCCAGTCTTGGACAAGAATTTTCCGTAATTGACACAAAACCTTCATTCATACAAATTTTGGCAGTCGATTTTTTTTGTGCTGTGGGATTCGTGACAAATTTTTTTTTTTTTTTTTTTATTTACTAGACTGTGTACAGCTCGTACCGAAAAGTGCAAAGGGTATAGGTCCTCCCCAGTGTGATGTTTTCAGTAGGATTCGAACTTGAGTCTCGCCTCTGGGGGTCGCAAGTCACTACCCTTGGACCAACCACCTTGGGTATTCGTGCCAATATTTAATAGTACAGGATATTTTATTTAATGAATATTTTACAATATAATTTTATGCAAATTTTATATAACAAATGGGACTTCTTGCGTTTTTCCAATGAACAAATGGGCCTCCGCTTTGGTCCGAATCTTAATTTTCTTGTACATTAAATATTATTCATTTTAAAGTTTTCTTATTCATGATTTTAACATCTGAACTAAAAACATACATTTTCAATTTAAAAATTAAATATAAATTATAACCTATTAAAATATTTATATCTTTTTTTATTAATTTGTAAAAAATAGAAATGATTAATAACATAAATGATGTAAAAGTAACTAAAAAAATAAAATAAAAAATTATTTTGGGACACAAATTTAATTAAAACTAGTGACTAGTGATTTGAAGAAACTTCCAAATGACTATTCAAAACTTCATATTTGAAGTTTACATTCTAATACCTCCTCCAAATTCATCAAATATGAAGGTGGGTGGGAGGATGATTTGACCTCCAAATCTCAAAACTTGAAGATATGAAGGTGGATGGAAGATGCTCTTAAGAGTATTATTTTACATATAAAATATTCCAATCAAAATATATTCAAATCTAGTTTCAATTTATTTCGCACAAATTTCAAGAAAAATCTTCAAAACTCCATCCACCAAAAGATGTATCATCCAATGTTGGTGAAATTGAGCCAACAGGGCCATAATCTTTCATTACATGTAGGATCGAAGGAGTCCATTTCTGATTGCCTCATACGTCCATGGCAAGATATCAACAGGGCCATAATCTTTCATTGAATTATTATATATGTTCACTTAATTTAAATTAAAAAATGAAAAATGAACATGAAACGCACGTAACTAATTAATTTTTTATGTTAATTTTCTCATATAATAAAAAAAATAGTTACTTGCATGTTATGGATGTTTTTTCTTTGAGTTATTTATGAATTAATGGTCTTACATAGTACTTTAAATGCTTAGTTCATGGATTATTTTTTTTTTTTTTGGTTTCTCAAGGGTTTAATCTCTTTCGAGGCGGGTTGGACACATTAAGTGGGTACCTCTCTCAACAGGGATTCGAACCTGAGTCCGCTACTTTGTAGTGACTATTCCCTTCCACTAGACCAATCACATGTTGATAGTTCTTGCATTATTATACCAACATCCATATGTCAATTTCAGTGTGAATTACCTTAAACTAATCCAATATTCATTGACATCTGCATTACAATAAGAAAGAGGAAGAGGAGATAGTTTAAGTAAAGGAAGACCATGTGGCCATCACGATCACTGAAGGTATTTGTTTAATTATCATTTTTTCTCATTATTATACTCATTGAAATTGAAGAATAAAATAAAATCATATAATCTCGTCTATATAGCCTTTACTTAAGCATATGCTCTAACTATAGTAGTTGTCTTTGGTGGTGATAGAATGTCTAGTAAAGCCACCCATGAAGGCTTACATGAAGACGGCCGTTATTTATGTATGATTAGGTATCTTTGTCGCGTCTTGTGCACTTGGGATCAATGTACTAGATTTTACGAAGACTTAGGATTAACTTATGTAAAACCCCGAAATAATTATTTATGAATTTTATTTTACTTGAAATTAATAATTTTTAAAAATTTAATTATGCTAGTTTAATAATTAAAATTCAATTTGATGTTGTTAAGAATTCAAAGAGTGAGCAAATTTTAAGTTTAATTTAATTTATTTGAATTAGTATTCATTTGAAGTAATGTTGGTTTGCAAAGTATGCGCTTTTTTATTTATGATTCAATATTTCATTAAAAACAAACATCATACAAAATGTTCAATCAAATCAAAGATGGGGTAACCGGCATCATAAAAAACATTACAAGGAATTAAATTAAAAGGAATCATAGCCGACCAATCCGAAGCAAAGGACCACAAAGTTAGGCTGTGAACATCGAAGTTGGTACCACGGGGGCAGAATCGAAACTTCCACTTAGACCAGCATGCCCAAAAGCTATCGATTTCCAAGACAAGACCACGAGACTCCCAATCCGGCTCCTTGAGACAGTTGTTTATATCAAAAACAACTTCAGCACAATCACTTTCAAAATTCACATTTGAGCACTTAAGTCGGTTAACAATTGAGCAAGCTTCTTTTATCCCGAAAGTCTCAGCATCTACAGCACTAGAACAAGAGCAAGAGCAAGAGCAAGAGATAGAGGAGGCAAAAAGAATGGAGCCCAAAGAATTACGGATCAAAATCGCAATGAAAACTTTGTCATCTCAAAACACCGCATCCCAATTCACTTTAAACAAACCAAGCTTCGGGGGAATCCAAACCGAGAAAAGAGGTGCAAATCATGTATTACATATATATATACATATATATTATAACTTATAATGGAGTATGATTTTGTTAAACACATAAAATTTCTTATAATTTATTTTATTTTGATCCATGATTCTAATAATTATGAAAAAGCATATGAGCTTATACAATTCATTTTCTCATTCATGTTCAATATATGTGCGTTTTTTTAATCGTTCATACAATATATGTGCATTTTTCTATTTATAAAATGAATCCATTTTTATATCTTAGTAAATACTTTATTAATTGTAGAATTATTAATCCAATGTAACTAAATGGTCTATTAGTAGTGTTTATCATTTTAGTTTGAGGTTATGTAATAATTGTTCTTTGATAGTCCTCCTTGTACTTTTCATATACTACATGATGATTTTTAAGATGTTCTAGAAATATCGGAGGAGGAGATAATGTCAGCGTTGCCCCGCAGCAACATGAGATAATGTAGGACGAAAAATGTAACACCCCATTAAAAGTTGAATCATATTTATGGTCCCCCAAGTATAAAGTGTTTTACACTTATATCCCTATTGCTAGGGGTGCACATGGTTTCGAGACCGTACCGCACCGTACCGAAGTTTAGGTTTTTTTTCTCAAAATCGTAGGTTTTGGTATGTATGAAAACCGTACCGAATTTTTTGGTATGGTATAGGATTTGGAACTAGGATACCGCAAAAAACCGTACCGTACCGTAAATAGAAATAAACTATTTATTTTCTAGTTTACACAATTAAATTTAACCTTTATTATCTTCCAACCTATAATTATGACACATAATCTAATATTAGTAATTATAATTCAAAAAAATTTACTCAACTACTCATGTAGAACATATAATTGTGTTCCAAATAAGTTTTTCAATTACAAAAAGTTCAAAAATAAAATTTTGACGCATAAACGACTAACTAGTAAATAATTATACCTTTAAAAGAAATAACAAACGACAAATAAATTATCGTCATTATTTCTTTATTGGGCTACTATTTTTTAGGCTAATTCATTTTATAGGAAATTAGTCCATATAACTCTTTCCTTTATAAAGTATTATGTAAAAAAAAAAAAAAAAAAACATCACCAATTCATTCCATTAGAAATTTCTTTCAATTATCAATCGACTATAAGAGGAAAAAAGTAAGACACAAAAAAATGTTTCTAGAACCGCAAAACCGTACCGTACCCTACCAAAACCGAACCGTACCGGATGCATTGGTGTGGTGTTCAAAAGTAAAGTTTGGTATTGAATATTTAAAAACCGCAACAATTGGTACGGTACGGATTTAACTAATAAAACCGCAATACCGTACCATGTGCACCCCTACCTATTGCCAAAGAATTTACATTTAAGTCTCTCCTATATAAAATGTGTTACATTTATATCCTTCTTGCCAAAGAATTTACACAAGTCCCTCTTATATAAAATGTGTTACACCGATCACTTTTTCGGTGAAATACAATCACGTGACTTGAAGTAAGGGTGTTTTCGGGTTTTTAAACACCCGAATTTAGGAAAGTTATATTTGGATGTTTATTTCCATTTTTACACTTGTTAAAGCTGAAAATTCAGACATGAGCTGGAGTTGTATAAATTCAACAATTTTTTTTTTGTATTATAAACGAAATTGAGTAGTCAAAAAAAAGTTGAGTAGTCAAAGCCAATCATTTTGAAAATGGTTGAGTTTAACCATTCTCAGGAGCTCAAAGTTCTCAAGAAAAATTGAAAAAAAAAAGGGAAATAGCTCAAAGGTTTTTAGTCATGGTTCCCGCATTTCATTATAATGGTTTGGACAATTGACACTTAACCCCACAATTTTTTTTAAATTTTTACACTTACATCCTCCTCAAAACTACTTCATAAAACAAAAAAAATGGGTCTCAACTCCACCAAATTTATATACTAAGACAAAAAAAAAAAAAAGAGTTGGATAAATTGAGAGAGGGGAGAAACGAAATCGCCTCACATCTTTGCATCTTTGCGCATCTTAGTACAGTATAATGTTTCTGCTTCTTTTTCAAATTATCAACTCAAATTGATTATGGGTATATTGTCTGAAAAGTGGAATGGTGGGTGGCTATTTAAAAGTTGGATGTTCTATAGTCTAAATTAATAGTTAGCAGATGTTGTTTTTCATTTTGATTCGAAATTCTTTAATCTGGTAGTGTATTAAATGACGGGAAGGAAAAAAACAATGGATTTTGGCGTAAAACTTGCTAAAATCAATTAATATTATGGAGTTTTTTATGCACAAACTTGATACACAATTTAATTTTTGGGGGGTTAAATGCAAAAGAATTCTTCTTTGGGGCTACGTGTTACATTGAACAATATAATTGACTTATGCCCTTTTAAAAATGGGGCATGCGCATTATGTGATGATTTTCCAGTGAATTTTTCACCGGAGATTTCAATGGGGGGTTAAGTGTAAGAATTTTAACACTTTTAGAGGTACTTTTGTTTTATTCCAGGTCTAGGTGGTCAAGTGTAAAAATTAAGAATTTCTGAGGGGTTAAGTGTCAATTGTCCTAATTGTTCTTATAGATACCTCGACTTTCAGATTAAAGCAAACCAAGTATTACTAAAGTAACTAGATCAATATTGATCACTTGATTTTTATCAGGATTCTAAGATTCTGGTTTTTATGCGGAAGGACAACCAGAAGAGACGGAGGGACGGCAAACTTTGTTCGATAAACCGACCGGTAATGAGGTATGTACCGAATACGGCGAATAGTGTACCAAAAAACTTAGTTTCAGTACGATCCGGTCGGTTTACCGGATCGTGCACAATCCTAGTTAAAATCGACTCCAACTTGTTCCATTTATGCACAGATAATGACACATAATCTTCGCAGACATTAATTAGGAAATTAAAAGACCATGAAAAGGTAGATTAAAGTAATTAGGAAATTAAAATACCAATGAAAAAGTAGATAAAAGGTTGAATAATAACTTTTTTAAAGGAAAAGATGAAAACTAAAATACCATTTAATGTCTCGTACAAACAACCTAAGCGCAAAGCGCACTTAAACTACTAGAAGAGTTTCGCAACTGAATAAAGAGATTACATCAAACGTCCTATGATACATGTCATATGTCGACACAAATGGTACAAGATTTGCGTCGACAATATTTAACATTTCCATGGCATGCCGGACATGCCTTGAGGGATATTGTTGCACGCACCCGAGCTCAGATTGAGGGGACTCGCGGGCCCACCCGACGACTCACTCATAGTTCCCCTTGATGGTGAGCTGCTGGGTCCAGCTGCACCGCCCATGTTCAACCTCAGTGCACCCGACGAAGACTCAACATGGTTTCCTTGTTTTGGCTCCCGCCGAGCAGCATCTGCTATAAAGCTTCCAACTATAACCTGAAAATATGTATGAGAGAAACATATATTCACATTAGAGTGGACACATAGTAAAAGAGATCAAAATTCTAATTTTGATAATAAAAATAAAGAGATTTAAGTCCAAACAGATGCAAAATGAGGAGCTTTAAACCAAATAATATACCGGATAATTAGCAGAAATGACAAAATAAATATATAGCAAGAATCACTAAATATATGACATTTGACACTAATACTGTCCATGTGTTCAGAATCATTAATTTACTAATTACGTAAACATGAGGAAATTTCTTAAGTAAACAAACATGTTTAAGATTATTAATATTTTGCGACATGATAAGTGAACTTCTTATCTATGAGAAAGCAAACTAACCTGCACTGGAGTTGCAGCAACAAGGACACCGGCTACACAACCACCTAAAACTCTTCCATCTGGTCCAGATAACATGATACTTAGTCCTCCGGTTCTGCTTTTTTGACCTTCAACTTCCATTAACATAAACGACCCAGACAGGGACAAGATATCAAATCGCCCCTACACAAATGGAAATAAAATGATAACCATTAAAAAACATAGACCAGATTCATAAGTGCATTATTCTATATAAAGAGCGAGATTCCCGATAATTCACGACAGTTCAAATGATACATTTTTGGAAGGGAAAAAACTTATGTAAAAAGGTTAATGAGATAGACTCTTATAGCCTAATCTAGAATTGAACATCTGAAATGAACATCAAATAGTCCATATATAGTAGTAATTCCTAGTTAGATTACAGGCACAGAAGAAAGTTATAAACAGGAACTCCGACAAAAAATATGATATGTGGATTGGATTCCTGAAAATCCACCAGAAATTGAACGGACGTCACTACAAAGCTTAAGAAGAAGAAAATAATGAGCTTCAGATAAACCCAGTCCAAATTTGGACAACTGAAATAAACCATCACATAATTCAGACTATAGGGTTATCCCTAATTGATTAATGGCGCAATGAATAGTTTAAAAGCCACCCCATGAAATTAGATTTTTTACACACCCTATCATCAGGGCTTCCTTTAAGAACTTGAACAAATCTTACAAGTCGGGAAAATAAATTTTATTATAAAACATAAGAAAGCAAAGGGAATATAGATCTAAGAAAATACCTCATAAGTTGCAGTTCCACCAGATGTAGCAGCTTGACGGAGTGTCACGTTTGCAATGGCACCACTGCCAGATAGGACAACCACTGCCCTTGGGCCATTCTGAGAAAACGCCATAATTTTTAAGGCTACATCCTGAAATACCAGTTTCTGAAATTAGTAACATAAAACAAAATCATCTCCCACCCATTCTTTTGCATTTGCGAATTCTTTTGCATTTGCGCGAATTCTAGCGCAATTCACATTCAGAATTCCCTCATGTAAAAACCCTAATTCAACTGAATATAGCATAAAAGAGCTCCATTAATGTAATTAAGATGGAATCGTGACCAGCGTAGGCCATTTTTTTTTAACATAGTTCCTTTTGAAGATTGACAAGAATATAGACCTCAAATTAGGAATATAATCATAGTTATGAGTTTCTCATCTAGAGAATGCAGAGGAATATTTGGCTTTGATGTAGTTAAGTCTTTTATAATTCTACCACAGCAATACACGATCTAGATGCAAAATGAGAATTCCGTGCAACAGAACTTTGATCGAGTTGGATGGGTAAAGAACTGAGCTTTAGTGCAAGATTTAGATGCAAAATGAAATTAGATAAGAGTTGAAAATAGCGTGACTTGGCATTCGGCAGTGATAGTTTAATTTTCAGTGACATAAGATTAATCACATCTCGCAACCTAATAATGAAAGATATTTCGTTGACTTGACAAAAGAGAACAAAATTTAAATTATGAAAGATATTTTGTTAACCTCTCCTGCAGCCACGTCGAGGACATGAGGCATAAATCCAATACCAGTTGAACCTGCGAGAATAACCTAAGTCAGAGTTTATTATGGCAATAACAAGAATGATTATAGCAATAACAAGAATGTTATTTCTGAATAGGGACAATTCCATTAGAGAATAAATAAAATTGGAAAATCAGGCAAACAGAAACAATAACAGAGAAAAAAAAACACATTTGTGATGTAAATGACGGCGGAACAGAAAATGTATGTCAACACAATTTAGACGTAATATGTAAAAGAACAAAAACAAATTGACCAAGCATGGGTCACAAATATAAAACAAAAGAATTATGTATTATATAAAAAAAGCTTCTGAACCATTCAAGAGATAAATGAAAATGAAAACTTATGAAACAATGTGGGGTACTTTAAAACATAAGACAGCTGTGACTGTAAGCTAAACACAGAGGGGCAAGCTGGTAGATTCAAGATTCCATTTCATGACATTGTGGAGTTGGTCAAAACTGAGATCTAGAGGATCCAACGATCCAGCAAACCTATGTTGCATGTCACATAGCATATAGTGTCTTAAATCCCACTTGCGTTACTATATATAAAATATAGTACTATATGTACATGTTTTCATAAAGTTCATTTCTTTTACAAATTAAAACTTCAACAACAATAAAATCTTATTGAATCTAAGATGCGGATACTAAAAAGGAAATATTAGCAATTAAAATCCCAAGTAAGACACGCACACACATAACGAAACTTCCCATGTTCCCTACCAAGAAACTTTTTAATAGTATGTTGATATTACCTAAAGGTTCCACTTTTTGCCTCTTATTGCTTGAACCTAGGGGTCTGCCCCTGGACTTTTTGACCGTGGGTGATACCGCAGCAGATCCACTCACCGGAAACTGCGATGCTGTCGGCTGAGGTGGAGGTGAGAAACTCTGCTTCTGGGCCGAACCCATGTTGCCATCTGGCCCATACTTTCTGGGCCGACCCCTCCTCCGCTTCTGTTCACCAGAGTTCACGTGCTTAATAACCACAGCGCCTTCAGGGATCGATTGATAGAGCGGTGGAGGCGACGACTCCACCGGGCGGTAAGTGGCGGAGGAACCGTACGGCATAAGCATTTGCTGTTCGGCCGGCGGCGCCGGATTCTGCGACGGAGGCGGAATTGGAGAGTAGGAGGAGACGGAAAATGGTTCGGTGCTTGTCATGACGGCGGTAGCAGCTTCTGATGCGCCCGACATGTTGCTGGAGTTAAATTACCTGATAACCACCAAAACAAAACAGAGGAAGGATTTTTCAGATCTTTAGCTAAGGAAGTAGCTTCAATTAAGTGTAAAACCCTAATAATGAACACCATTTTTGAAATTCTTTTGGATTCAACAGAGAGATTTAACGGCTCGACTTAAATTAACCCGTGCATTTACTGGAAAAAAGCTGCAATTGATGAAAATTGCGGAAAAGAAAAGAGAGAAGTAGAGTGAAGAAGAAATCAGTAAAAGAAACAGCGCTCCTTTTTTGCAGTAAAACCTTCAAAATTCATCAGAATTCTCCAAATTTTTGAACGGATCGAATATATTAAAACGAAAAAAGCTCGAAATTAAGTGGAATTATTTTGGAAAATTCTGAATTTCCAAAAAATAGGGTAAATATTAATACCCCAAAAATCCAGAAAAAAATAAGAAAATACTGAAAAAATAGGGAAAAATTAGAATTACCTTACAAATAAATTGAGAAATTTTCTTGCAGCAGGGGAGAATTAAGAAGATCGAAAAGGGGGACGCGACGGAATTATTTAGGGATTGTGAATAGATGGAAAAAGGGTTTTGCGGCGAAATGCTTTTTGTAAATATATTAGTTATCGCGTTAATATTTATATTTACATTTCCCCCATTTTAGTTAATTTCCTTTTCCACTTTTAACCGAACAAATAAGGAAGGTAAAAGAAGGAAAATAAATCAACAAATCATCATTATTTGGCCGATTAAATTTTCAATACGCGCGTTTTTCAACACGCGCCGTGTGATTTGTCAAACAGAAATAGGAAACAGCTGTTGAACGATGAATTGGAAAATGAAATTATTTCACTTGCTCCATAGCAGACTATTTTCTATTTTTTTAATATAATTGGTTCTATTTTCTATATTGGCATTTGAGTTGGATAACATTTTTATTTTTGACAGATAAATTTTTACTGTAGATGACTTTGGCCCCACAATGAGAAATCTATCAAAAAAAATTTGTTTTGGCGAATATCACTTTTGGTCATTTTTATGTATTTTTTTACAGTTTGGTCCCCCATTATGTTTTTCTTAACCTTTTAATTTTCACTATCAATTATTTGTTTCATTGTAGTCCTTCTCAGATGGTTTCAGGGCAGCACAGACGTCACGTGATTTGTACGTGATTAACATGAGGGTATTTTCGGGAAATTAACTCAAAATAACAAGGTACAATGAACACATTCCAATGGAACAAAGAAAACTACCTCACTTATTTTACCCGAATTTCTAAAATAAAAACCCCGCATATTAGTCATGTGCAAATGACGTGACCTCTGAGCCGCCTTGAAATTGCCTAAGAATGACTACAATGAAACAAATAATTGATACTAAGGATTAAAATATTAAGAAAAATATAAGGGAGATCAACCTATACAAAATAAATACATAAAGAGGACCAGCAGTGGTATTTACCCAATTTTTTTATTAAATTATTTTTTATACAATTATCGAGTTTTGTAGAATTAATTTCCACAACGATACCTCATTCTATATAATTGCATTTTTTTTCTCTCCAGATTTTAATCTCTTTTGAGACGCGTTGGACAATCTCTTTCGAGGCGCGTCGGATGTATTATATGGAAACCTCTCTTAACAGAGATTTAAACTTAAGTTAACTATTTTGTAAGTGTTGATTTTTAAAGTTCGGTCAAATTAAAAGTAATTACATATCAGCATATTAAAATATCCAGCGCCGTAAAATTTTATGGTAAATTAAATGATCAATTTCTAGTTTAGGTATTTATTTTAAGTAGTTTTCATTAATGAATCATCTCGGCGGATATAATATTTTGGATCATTACAGGTAATCAGATAATAAATTAGACTCCCTTTTTTATAACGCAGCTATTTCATGAGCCGTCTAATTACTTTCGCAAAAAATGTATGTAGTTGTAAACTCCACGAAAGCACCAGTCACCTCACTAATATTTTCAATAATTGTTTCCATATTCAGCCCTACAATCGGAATTACATATTAAAACGTCAATAACCTTTTAGGAGTCTTCTTGTAAGATAACTTTATTCCAACCATTATTCCGAGCAAATCACATGCCATCAATGCGACTTTCGCTTCAGTCGAAGTAGGGTTTGTTCTATAGGTTGCTTAATGTAGCGAGTTAACCAACCGATACACTCGCTCGAATCTGATCTCGCAATAACTCCAGGCCTATTATATAGGGTCTATTATATGGAAACCTCTCTCAACAGATATTCAAACTCGAGTTAACTATTTTGCAAGTGTTGATTTTTAAAGTTCGGTCAAATTAAAAGTAATTACATGTTAGCATATTAAAATATCTAGCGCCGTAAAATTTTATGATAAATTTAAATGATGCGTTTCTGGTTTAGATATTTTTGAAAGAATAAATTAGTAGTTTTCAGTAATGAATCATCTCAGTGGATACAATATTTTGGATCATTATAGGTAATCAGATAATAAATTAGACTCTTTTTTTATAACTCTGCTATTTCATGAGCCGTCTGATTATTTTTTTCAAAAATGTATGTAGTTGTAAACTCCACGAAAGTATCAGTCGCCTCTCTAATATTTCCAATAACTGTTTATATATTAAGCTCTACAATCTAAATAACATATTATAATGTCAATAACCGTTTTGGAGTCAACCATTATTCCGAGCAAAGTTCATGCCATCAATGCAACTTTCGCTTCAGTCGAAGTAGGGTCTTTTCTATAGGTTGCTTAATGTAGCGAGTTAACCAACCGATACACTCGCCCGAATCTGATCTCGCAATAACTCCAAATCCGATCTCGCAATATTCTGTAGATCTATTCTATAGGGTCTATTATATGGGAACATCTCTGAACAAAGATTCAAACTTGAGTTAACTATTTAGTAAGTGTTGATTTTTAAAGTTCAGTAAATTAAAAGTAATTACATGTTAGCATATCAAAATATCCAGCGCCGTAAAACTTTATGATAAATTAAATGATGTGTTTCTAGTTTAAGTATTTTTTTAAGAAAATATCAGTAGTTTTCATTAATGAATCGTCACAGCGGATACACTATTTTGAATCATTATAGGTGATCATATAACTTTATTCCAACCATTATTCCGAGCAAATCTCATGCCATCAATGCAACTTACGTTTCAGTCGAAGTAGGGTCTATTCTATAGGTTGCTTAATGTAGCGAGTTAACCAACCGATACTCTCGCCCCAATCTGATCTCGCAATAACTCCAAATTCGATCTTGCAATATTCTATAGGTCTATCATATGAGAATCTCTTTCTATAGAGATTCAAACTTGAGTTAACTATTTTGTAAGTGTTGATTTTTAAAGTTCGATCAAATTAAATGTAATTACATGTTAGAATATTAAGTATCCAGCGCCATAAAACTTTATGATAAATAAAATGATGTGTTTCTAGTTTAGGTATATATTTTAAGAATAAATCAGTAGTTTTCATTAGTGAATCATCTCAGTGGATACAATATTTTGGATCATTATAGGTAACCAGCTCCCTTTTTTATTACGCCGCTATTTCATGAGTCGTCTGATTTCTTTTTCTAAAAATGTATGTAGTTGTAAACTCCAAAAAAGCACTAGTCACCTCCCTAATATTTTCAATACTTGTTTTCATATTCAGCTCCACAATCTAAATAATATACTATAACATCAATAACCGTTTTGAAGACTTTTGGTAGGATAACTTTATTCCAACCATTATTCCGAGCAAATCTCATGCCCATCAATGCCACTTTCGCTTCAACCGAAGTAGGGTCTATAGGTTGCTTAATGTAGCGAGTTAACCAATCGATACACTCGCCCGGACTGATCTCCCAGTAACTCCAAACCCAAATGTGCATGCCATTGACATCACAACCGCATCGAAGTTCAATTTGACCACCTCGGGTTCAAGGGCTATTCACCTCGCTGCATTTCGATCGTTTAACTGTCTAGTTTAGGTATTTTACACCACTAAAATTAGGATTAAGGTCTAATCGCTACTTTCAACATTGACGCCGCTAGATGAAATTTACTCTACATACAATTTGCGAAATTATTTGAATTCGTCTAATTTATTTTTGACGATTTTGGTTTGAAAAAATAGTTATTCAAATAACATATATTATGATGTTAATCGAAATATGGTGTTAGCTAAGTCCAAAATTTCCAGTATCTATAATTAATACATAAATTATTTTTAATGAGTATTGTGATTCAATAAGTAATCGATTAATGTTTGACCTATGGTGTATTTGTAGAATTGTAGAAGTACTTAAGATCTAATTAAGATTTTATTCTGGTACATCATGCTGCCATTACAGGGGCAAAGGCACATATTATGTGAATCACCTCACTAAAACAAGTTATATCACTTTTCACTCTTCTTTTTTCAACTAAAAGATAATATTTATTCTAGAATATTTCTTGCAGGATTGGCCTGATAGATAAAGGAAATTCTAAAATAAATACTGTTTATAATAATAGAAACTGAATAGACTTAAAAAAAGTGGGTAGTCAGAAGTTACATTTTGTACTTATCCTAAGTGATTTGATTTAAATTGTCATATACTTTGAAAATTATGTCAAAAGTTTAAACGTAGTTTGAATTATTGGATCAAATTCATTAAATATAATTTTTCACACTTTATTTGATTATATTATATGAGAAACTCTATCAAATTTGTATTCTGTAGTTGTTGAAGAACTCCTTATTTATGTTACACTTTGATAATTTATGCATATTTTATTATTTTTAGTTTATCCAAGTGATTTCACATAAGTCGATGGTATCAATATTGGTACTTTGGTTTATCTTTGTTATATTATTTAGTAGTAGTCCAATAGATTTGGATATGATCTCTAATATAGTAACTGATTATTTGTTGTAGCGATCATGGATCAAAATTTTCATTTATTCCGTCGAAAACATTGTAAAGTATTTGTTTTTGGATTAATGAAAACGAAAATGAAATGTATTTCTGAAACTCTGTATTTGCCATGAAACTTTCTTTTTTTCTTAATTTAGTTGAAAAAGTTCATTATTTTTCCTTGTGTTTCCGAAATGTTTTTGAAAAAAAATTCGAAAAACTTCCAATATTCAGCTAACCGAAACGGGGTAAATGCAAAATACTCCCCTGTGTTATGCTAAACCTGCGACTACCCTATGAAATTTTTATTGCGCCAAACTTTCTTGTGTTTTCAAAAACCCTGCAAAAATCACCCAATTTGTAAAAAATAGGTCGTTTTGGATCGACATATTTCGAGAAACCCTTTCTAAAAACTTCAATTTGGTCCCTGCAACTTCACGTGATGTGTTTTAAAAAATATTTCTTGAAATATGTCGATCTAAAACGATCTATTTTTTACAAATTGAGTGTTTTTTTCAGGATTTTTGAAAACACAAGGAAGTTTGGCGCAATAAAAATTTCACAGGGTAATTTTTTGTAAGTTTAACATAATATAAGAGAGTATCTTGCATTTTCTTCAACCGAAACATACGTCGAAAACGAAACTTTAATCATAATCAAAGATGTACTTTCTGACTTAGGAAAACATTAAAAAGAGCTTAAAACTAATGTGATAAATTGCCAAATAACGAATAAAATCCAATTATCAGCCCAGCTTCCTAACTTCACAAAACCAATGGCCCCTATTTCTTCTTTGCATTTCCAGTCCCATTCCTTTCCTCTGCAACAACAATGTCTATTTTCTCCTTCTCTTACATTATTGGAAGGCTTCAGGAGGAACAATAACTCCAGAATTATCTGCTGCAAGAACAATGTTCATGATCAGAAAAAAACATGGTAATAATTATTGAATTTTCCATTTTTTTTAATTGCTAGTATAATAATAATAATTCATTGTTGGAGTAACAACAGTGTGAGCGTTAAAGAAGAATTATTATGTGGAAAGAGAAGGAGAGAGCTACTGTTTCAGGCTGTTTATGCTGCGGCGTTTGCTTTTCCTTCAGTTTCATTGGCTGCTGATAATGGTAATTAAATTTTCTTGCTTTGCCATTTTAGAAAGAAAAAAAAAAGGGGGCTTCTTTCATTTTCAATTTTTGTAATTTTCTTTTTTTGTTTAGTGTAAAGTGCATAATCTTGAATTTGTAGCTTTGGGGGAGGATTTTCGTGTTTACACTGATGAAGTGAACAAATTTAAGATCGCCATTCCTCAAGGTGATTCTTTTTACTAATATCATGTTTATTATTATTATTATTATTATTATTATTATTTTCCGTTCATGGTGATTGATGATATAGATTAGAAATTGGAATGCTTTTATATACAGTATATCTTTTGTGGGTACTTTTGTTTATGGAAGTTTGAAATTAGAAATGGATTTACATTCACATAGTTTGAGTGTTAGAGCGTACTCGGATCCTACGAATTGGAATTAAATGTGTCTCGGTTTTCAACTCTGCTGTTTGGACTTTCATGAAATACAACTCAAAGAATCGGAACTTGAATTGTTTTCTGTTGGTCCAATTAATATTATGCAGATTGGCAAGTAGGAAGCGGAGAGGGCGATGGGGTAAGGTCACTCACTGCATTTTATCCGCAAGAGGCTTCCACTTCAAATGGTATAAAGCAAACAATGGATTCATTGCTTGAAATGAAAAGTAGTCGCTCTCATCGATATTGAACTTGCTTTTGTTCCTTGTTCCAGTCAGCATAGTAATCACAAACCTTGGTGCTGATTTCACCCGATTGGAGTCTTTTGGAAAAGTCGATGCATTTGCAGAAAATCTGGTAGGTTACATCATTTCTAGGTAATCATTTGCATATTATCGCTGCGTAAATGAATAAAGGGGAAAAAAGATAATGACCATCATATAGACAATATCAAAGAAGAATATCTTCAAAATATATTCTAACACACTTTTTCTCAGGTTAGTGGATTCGACAGAAGTTGGCAGAGGCCTCCTGGCGTTGCGGCAAAACTCATTGATTGCAAGGCCTCCAATGGTACTGAAAAAATTTATCTTTCTCACATAGTCGTATGACACGATTATGTTGTTCATAAGCAGATCTTAGAATAATGATTACGACTTAACAGGCTCGTGTTTTGTTATCTTGTAGGATTGTACTACATAGAGTACACACTAAAAAGTCCAAGTGAGAGCCGCAGGCATTTGTTTTCAGTGCTTGGAGTAGCGGATAATGGTGTTTACAACAGATTATATACTCTCACTGGACAGGTATATCCTCGATTCTTTTTCGAGTTTAACTAACTATATTTAGATTCAGTATCTCCTTTATTCTGATGTAATGCTCCTGCACTGACTAAGTTTCCGACTGCAAACTATACAATGTGCTGCAGTTTGTTGATGAAGAGGAAGAAAAATTTGGTTCCAAGATTCAGAAAGTAAGCCACTATATATATTAGTATATTTTTCAGTGTAGTAGTGGTGAAGCTATTGTAGAAAGTTGAATAATAATCTTTATGGGTCGAAAGAATTGAAATATATATTTCATTGAAGAACCGAAATAAACTTGTTTTCCATTATCATATCCACGAGGATTTTCATCTGTGAAATAGGAAAACAAACGCGACAATGATGTAATTCTGAAAATCTGAATCTGATTGCTTTCTGCTGTTGTATCTTGCAGGCTGTTTCTTCTTTCAGATTAATCAAATGAATAGTTCTTGGCGGTAATGCAAGGCCGTCATATCTACTATTTATTTGGTGATGGCTGGTTTTAAATTTCAGACCGGATCCATTATCAGGACATTTTCTCAGGTGAGTACAACGTCGTCTGAAGAACATATTAACATTTTAAAGATGATAATTTGAGTACATTAGGGGAATCAAAACATTGTTGATTCCATCATCTATGATTGATCCTTACTTTATGGACTGTATTTGTATATATTATTGTATCCATATCTAATCCTATACTAGATATCGATGGTATTTGTGAACGTGCTATTAGACCTCTATTGAAATATTTGTGCAATCTCTAAATTTATCGAGGTAATCATTTTCTCCGTCTTCATTTTGTCATAGGTGGATGTTGCAACTGCGAAACACGGATGCTAAAGTTTCCTATTCGGGTGCATTATAGTAATAGACGATTGTCTCTTACGATGTTTTTCCATGAGTTTATGATTTTATCAACTTGTTTAATTATTTCAACTTCAATTTTTGCAACTAGAAGTTGTATCCTTAAGTTAACTCCTTGATAGTGAGAAGAATTATTCCTTTTGTGATTTTTTCTCAATTGAAAATTGTATCCAGATTAAATTGGTATGATAATGTCACTTGGTTGTCAATAAATCCACAAAAGATAAAAGTGTATTAGAAGTTCTTTAACTTGATTGAATTCCAAAGTTCAAGCTCTTTCTTTTGTAACCATTCTTCACTTCTTCTGCAGTGAAAGGAAAATGTATAATAGATTTTGATATATAACTTGATTCAACGAGTTTAAGTTAACCTACTAATTTTAAAAATTAATTTACAAAAAATATACAAAAATAAACTCAAAACTACACTTTTTGATTTTTTTGGTCAAGCTAAGAATTGTTTGGTTTAACACATATGTACAAATTCCTAAATTACCTTACCACTCTAGATACCACAAATTGGTAAGACTCGATTTAATTTTACTGACACACACCCCTAAGATTATGGAGACCCTTTTGTAATATAATTGCAAGAACAAATAACACTACAAGTAAAAAGTTAACTCTTTTAACGTAAATTAGTTTATAATTATATCCACAATCCCTGTAGCATTTATTTTATTTTTTAAAAAAGGGTTTTATAATTAACTGTTATAATTTAAAAGCATATTACGATTGAATTTTAAAAATAATTAAGATTTATCATTTTATCGATCAATAACAAATATGTTAGATATAAACAATGTAAATACTTATAACATACTTTTACAATTTTAAAAACAATAAAATAAATTTTAATAATGATTTTTTTTCTTTTTGGTAGAACAGGGCCGAGTTAAAATTTCGCTAAGGCCCACCTAACATGTCGGGCAGGCCCTGGTTTAAGAGTAGAACATCGATGTATCATTCACTTTTCATCGCTTCTCCTGTGTTCTCCACGACTTTTGGTGCAGCAGTTTTATGAAATAAAAGAGTGAGCTGATCGAAATAGAGCAGGTTCTGCAGCTGCTGCAATTGTTGCAACTTCCTCTCCATTTGCAAGTCAAATTCTTCGAAATGTACAATCTTGTCCTCAATCTCATTTGCCTGAAAGAAGAAAATTTACCAATTTAGAATTATGAATAACAAACAGCATAGCAATATAACAGTTGTAATACTGGATGATAACCTCGGCGGTAATGCCAGATATTGCTTTCTCCAGCTCATCTTCTTCCTTTTCAAGCTGCAATTTTGCTTCGACAAGGGCTTCTTCCGTTGAATCCAGATTATTAACATTAGATGCATTGTCAGACTCTGCATTAAAAGATTAAAGTCAGGCGATGCACCATTTACTTCCTGTTGAATTAGTAAATGAGAACAGTGGAGCACAATGAAGTATCATTTTTCTCATTCTCACTATAACTTGAATGTGTTCCCTCGTTGCTTTTCAAAGTATAAACGAAGTATGTGCAAGAGAAAGGAGAGAGAAGTAGGCCAACCGGTTTATAATTCCTCAACTCGCCTAAAGATTACTCAGCTATATTGCCGAGAGCAATTCCCAAACCTTGTTGCATTTATCAATTTCTCTGGTTTGCATGTTTTTTTTTCTCCAAAATTTACAATCCCATTGAATATTTCCCAAATAGTAACAAATTAAATCAAGTAGCATCCCAATATAAAACTAGCTATGCACCTTATGCTATTCGATATATTCCTTTGAACA
Organism: Penstemon davidsonii; assembly: GCA_034814905.1. Classification (NCBI taxonomy): domain Eukaryota; kingdom Viridiplantae; phylum Streptophyta; class Magnoliopsida; order Lamiales; family Plantaginaceae; genus Penstemon; species Penstemon davidsonii. The sequence goes on along the minus strand of JAYDYQ010001087.1, from coordinate 8,756,407 downwards.
GAATAGTGGCAATAATTTGCACTACTTTCTCTTTGAACACTGAAATAGTGAAATATGCGGAGATTGAAAGTGAAAGTTGTAATTAAATTATTCGATTGACAATTCTGCATTTTTATCCGTGATTTCACGGTAAGTATAAAATTTGCCTGGTTATCTTGTGTTCAAGTAGTTTATTTCTAACAACTAATAAATTCAGGGTTTGGTGTATAGAACAATACCCAAGAAGTTGGACAGTAACTACCATAATTAAGCATATGTGAGAGTCTAATTTATTATGAACAAATGGAAGTTTATACCTAACAGTTTTGTGATACTCGGGGGAGCTTTCGAACTCTCTTGATGTTTTTCATCCCCAAGATCAGACAAAGCTGTTACTGCAGCACGTGCTGCTACTTCTGCAACATCTACTCCAACCAATGTGGACAGAAAAGCAGCCTGCATAGAAATATGAACATAAAATAGACAAAACTGAAAACAAAATAAACTAATAGGTTGCTAGTTGAAAAAGATTCTACATTTACCTATACTAGAAATCACAGAGGGATAACCATTTAACCGACTCCCACCTAGTTTTACCTGTGCCAAGATTGGGTTACTTGCATCAGCAAGTGGTGAGAGACGAGCTCTTTTTGTTGGATTTGCCTCATTTTTTACACCTAATTCAATATCCAGCTCCGTAGATTCTGGAGGGCCATCAAATTGTTCGCCAACTGGAAGCTTTATAAAACGAGCTACACATTCCTTCACACTCCTTCCACCAACATGCTCTGCAACTTTCTTCCAGTCATCACCATAATGCATAATAGCTTCGAGAAGCTGCAGCGTCTCTTTATCAGTCCAATCTGTCTTTGCCTCTTCACTGATCTCAACCCGCTTAAAATCCGTAGAATTCAAACCCACCCTATAATTACCCCGCACATAGCACCTTGCACAGAGTGTCATATCATGCTGCACACATGTTAAAAACAACACCACAAATATCAACAACCATCTTATCATACACCGAACTGAATCATCTAACAAATAAAGCTAAGATATTTAAGTGATAAAGAAGCATTAAAACACAATACAACAATACCCACGCAATACCCGGTCCGTCCACATTAGAAAAATTGAAGTTTAACCATAAAACTGGTATATAATTTAATATTGCTATAGTATTTTTAACTAGATTAATGTATTATTCAATAGTGCATCTATAAAGACAGTCAAATTCAGTAGTCATCAGCATATACAGATCGAAAAGTTCGAGGAAGGTGTAAAACTACTTGCGGAAAACATTCCTAAGCACAAAAAAGGGGAATAAATAGTGAAACTTCTATGAAGAAGCATAAAATGAAAATCTAGTATAAATTCCGCGAATTTCACAACCAAATTAATCGAAATTAAAACCTTATCAGAGGCAAAACAAGCAATTGAGCAAGGAGTTTTGCAGCCACTGCAAAACCTCTTCTTCGCCACGGTAACATCAGTCGAATCTCCACCCTGGGCCGCGGCAGCTGCTTTGGTCTCCTTATCCTCCCACTTCAACTGCGGCTGTTTTGCAGTTGAACCACCGGTGTAATTAATCAAACCCCAAGCCTCCAGGAAATCGAACACCCTTCGAATGGACCCCACGTCACCGACGATCGTCTTCCGCACCTCAGTGAAGGTAATTTTTCGGGTAGGGTTTTCTCGGAAGCGCTTGATGATGGCATTCCTGTAATATTTGTAAACCCTAGGGTTTTTTGAGGTGGACCTGCCGTCGAAGAATTCAGGCACGAATCGAGCCTCGCATTCGTGAATCCCGTTCCAAGAGAACCATCCTAACAAAAAAAAAAGACATTCAATTAATCAGTTAACGAATAAAGAAAGAATTTTTAGTTTGGTAATTGGGTGAGAGGGCGTACGGGAGTAGCTGGGGATGTGAATGACGTCGGCTTCAGGTTCTGGGGGGCGGGGAGTGATGGTGACGGGGGTGGTGGAAGGCGGAGGGTCGACTGTGGGGGTGGCGGTGGTGGTGGAGGGGGTTTCCGGGGAGGGTTTAGACGGAGGAGGCGTAACAACGTCAGATGCCATAATAATTTTATTATTTTTGGAAACTAAAGTTTTTCTGGGTGTTTCCTGCAACTCTACCAAAGGTCCAAACCAATCTACATAGTAAATATATTTGAACCTAAACTCTAGAAAAATTTAGAAATTTATTTAAAGAGCTCATCTTTTTATTGAGTAAGATTATATTGTAAACAAACAATTCATTAATCAAGTGCATAATATTAAAATTATCAAGAAAAGTAAAACAAATTAGATCAGTTGATTATACATTATTTTATTTCTAGTCATGGATCATTCGTTATATTAAGTCAAGCATGAACTAAACACATTCTTAAAATTTTCATAAATAGAAATGGTCAAAGAAAAACTGGGTAATTATAATTTATATGTAAGAGAAAAATATGTTAAAAGTGAATTGTGTTTTACATAAGAGGAAAAAATATAATCAAATGCTTAAAACAAAACTATTAAAGACATAATTTTGGACCTAAAAAAGCATAATGTGAACTTTTAGAAAACACTCCCTAACTCCGCTAACTTATTTAAATTCTAGATAAACAAATTGAACCCATGCTTAGTTTGATTAAGAATCCAACCATTTTAAATCCAACATTAGTTTATTTAAAGAAGTTCAAAGGTAATTCGAATAATTATAATTCAAGCCAAATTTAATTAAACATAAATTTTAGGTAGTTTGAGCCTCTTTTTGCCTAGCGACGAATTTGATTGCCCGATTTATCTTTCGGAGATGGAAACTATCGTTCATATTTATCTTCGGTGTGCACATGCAAAAGCGACTTGGTTTCAAATCTAAATGGCTATTGGGCATTGAACCATTTAGCGCTGATCCGGTTTGCGATTGGATTCACTTGCTTATTATCCTTAGTCCAATCTTGTTCCATGTGTTGCTGCTCATTCGGATTTCATTAGTTTTGCAGCGCTATCGCTTGAAGCAATTAGTTTAATTGCAACCGTGTCGTTCATGGTAACCATCTCATAATCGATCTTCTTAACAGTTGCCTCCATTGAGAAGAAGTTCAAACCTCTATGTTGCCCAAGCAGAAATCTCATCATGACGTGCCGCTGCTTGCTCTTTTGGTGGTTGGATCATTTGAAATTCTAAAGGTTCAGATATTTTCATCTGCAAGAAAATAGTTTTTCCTAACAACCAAACATGTAGAGGAAAATGACTTTATTTTCCTTTCCTTTCTTTTTCATTTTCCTACAATTTTCCCTCACTTTCCATACAACCAAACAAACTATTAAGTGTGTTTAGAATTAGAAAATAATTGTTTACAAGCAATTACGGAGATCCACAATTCTTGAAAATAGTCTGAGTGAATTGTTGGAGGCTTGATTGAAGAAATTCTAAGTTTTTAGGCTTACTGGCCTACAAAGAGATTTCAATTTATTTCATTGAGATTATGATTTTGTAGCTCATAACCTTGTCACTTGGACCGATGTTATGAGTTGGGATGATCCCTTTGATTGTATTCATTTTTGTGTCCTTCCTATTTCTGTTTTTCGCAAGGACTATTATCCCTTGTAGACTATTTTGTTCCGATAATTTGAGTTGATGAAATGAATTAATAAACAAAAAAATGTTAAAGAGTTGTCAAGACAATCACGAGTGACAAGTAGAGGGATTTAGAGACAATATGTACAAGTTAGGTAATATGTTAAATTAATATTGACATAGAGTTTTTTAATATTGTATTTTCACATTTTATTTATTTATTAATTTTAACAGGTAAAAAATTATCTCTATTAATGTGCATTAGTTATATATTATATTTGTAATATTTGCATTTATTGAGAAAAGAATTTTAGAATCAAAAGTTATAATAACAAATATGTTAGTAGATTCTTAAAAATAATCTTACAATTTTAAAAGTAAAAAAACAAATTTTAAGTTAATACATATTTTTTGTTTTGTGTTTTTTTTTTTAATTGTAAAAGAGTCCCCGGTTTTAAATTTTGCCCAGGACCCCTATCATGTTGGGACAGCCCTGAACACACATACACCACCAGAGACTGACTTTCTATCTACACACCCAACCCAAAATGCTGGGAAGACTTGGACTATAAAAAGAATCATATGTTGATTCTTTTTCATCTTTCTACCATGAAAAATAATTCTTTTTTTTTTTTTTTTACACGGTTCATTATTTATTTTCCTAGACGGGGAGCCAGAAACCCATTCCGGCTTACCATCATCGGTCCATGAAATGACAGAAGACTCTCTACCAGTCGCCTATCCACAAGGCTGGCTGGCAGTATTTATACAGAAGACTCTCTACCAGTCCATGTTGAAGGTAGTGCAATCTGCACCATTCCCATTTCCTTTCCACTCGGACATTGACTTCTCTGGTGAGCGCGACAATGTAAGACCTGCATATATATAGATATATAAGTATTCGATTAAATATGATTATTTACGCCTCTAATTTTCATTTTCTATCTTAAACTAGTACGATACCTCTAGAATGCAAAGCGAATAATTTTGCAAGGCTAGATTTGAAGCCCGCCACTCAAGTAGCAGTACTGCTTTTCTTAGTCCTGCTGCAATCTAAGGGTACCTGCAAAATGGCATTACATTGTTAGGATACTTAATGGTAACTGCAACAAAAAGTACATCATTCGAGAAGGCAGCCGACAAAACTTACCAAAATCAAACCCTCACCCAGCATTTTGGTCAGAACCGCTACCATGCTGCATGAATTGAGGAGAATGCGCAGGTAGTATGAACTGTGGTTGCTGAGGAATAGGTGTTGCCACGCCTGATACAACCAACACATTTATTTTTGTTCACAATATGAAAAAGAACTTAGCAACAACAATGCCATGCATGATTCCACGATATTATACAGAAGTAAATGCCTTTGAACACCAATACAAACTCAAGTCTCCCTTCCACAGTTCTAGAATTTTAGAAGGAATTTTAGATATCAAAGTACAAAATCCTGTTGGAGCATAAAATGCTGGTGAGGCAGAGTGGTATAAGCTTTCTTCTGCTTAACCAAATTTGAATGAGTCTGACATAGATTGTACTCGAAGGTATGACTTGGTGGGGGGGGTGGGGGGGGGGGGGGGGGGGGGGGGGGGGGGGGGGGGGGGGGGGGGGGGGGGGGGGGGGGGGGGGGGGGGGGGCGTTTGGCCGCGGGGGGGGGGGGGGGGGAGGGGGGGGGGGGGGGTAAGGGGGGGGGGGGGGGTGGGGGGGGGGGGGGGTGGGGGGGGGGGGGGGTGGGGGGGGGGGGGGGTGGGGGGGGGGGGGGGTGGGGGGGGGGGGGGGTGGGGGGGGGGGGGGGTGGGGGGGGGGGGGGGTGGGGGGGGGGGGGGGTGGGGGGGGGGGGGGGTGGGGGGGGGGGGGGGTGGGGGGGGGGGGGGGTGGGGGGGGGGGGGGGTGGGGGGGGGGGGGGGTGGGGGGGGGGGGGGGTGGGGGGGGGGGGGGGTGGGGGGGGGGGGGGGCGGCGGCGGGGGGGGGGTGGTGGGTGGCGGGGGGGTGGGGGGGGGGGGGGGTTGGGAGGGGGGTTGGGGGGGGGGGGGGGGGGGGGGTGGAGGGGGGGGGGGGTGGGGGGGGGGGTTGGTTTATAACTTGTGTCCATCTATCAATGTGAGCTGCGTCCATATGAACCATCTGTTGTTGTTTTCATTGCTGGCCTTTTATTTATTTTGGTTATTTGTTGGTTAGATCCCTTTATGTATGTAACATTTTGAAATGATTAGAATGTCAATTTGATTGGTAAATTTCTGCCTGTGTGAACTGGAATATGTATTTAAAGCTATTGTATGAATCGTAGGGGTGATGAATTTGATGGATGGTTTTGTATGCACGAGCTAAAATTATGGAGGATATGTTGCATAATTATATTTTATCGGAAGAGAAAAGCCAACGTTTTTATAAGTCATTGAACTACAAGTCACCTTTCACAGTAGCTTCTTGGTGGATCAATCTTTCTTTTAACCTAGTGGTTGTAGATTCAAGTATTTCGCATCTATTTGTCTCCGCGAATAAAAGGGATAAAAATGCAAAGATATTGGAATTTGATCATTTCTGTAGTTATTTGTATAACGCTTTTTAAGCTTTCTTTCATTCTTGTTATAAACTACTGTATGATTCATCATTCTCAAAGATGAGACGGTTAAGGGTAGGATTAAATATGAATCTGATGTATTACTGGGGAAATTTCTTGCCTAGACCCGTCTAGGAAAATTCCTAGAATTTGTAGCCAAGAATGCATTACATCATCCGTTGTGGTTAGGTCTACGAAAAATTTCTAATAGCTTCCTTTCATATGTGGTTAGGTCTACGAAAAATTTCTAATAGCTTCCTTTCATATGTCTGCTGCTCCACTTTTCAAATGCTAAAAAGAGAGATTCAGTTCCTCTGAAAAGTGGATTCAAATAGGAATAAATTTAGCAAATATGTCTTGGGAAATATAATTGGGTAAATTGTTTATTTAATTTTTAGTAGAAACGGCTGAATTAATGAACCGAGAATAATATTTTGAATAGTAATTTTAATGTACAAATAGTTTCTTGATTCAATGATAATTGATGTAATGATGTAATTATCGATTCACTAAAAAAAAAATGAATGAAAATGATAGGACTTAAGATTTCATTGATTTCTTCCTTTCTTTTAATCTTTAAGTTTGATCCAACATATCTTGGACTTGAATTAAGCATTTTGGATTGGGCCTTTCATTATTCAAATACAAAGCTTAAAAATAGTAGGGGGAAAAGGTAAAACTAGTAACATAATTTATGATCGATAGTATATTTGCTCTATAAGTATTCGGGATGATAATAGTATTTCATGAATCACTAAATTTAAAGCAAATTTGAGACTTTTTTGATCCAATTTGAAGAGTAAACACTTGCGGGTGGATTGATGACTTTTAATTGAAGAATTTTGATAAAAAAAGACAAATATATATTTTATTACTAGCTTTTAACAAGTACAATATTTGTTCTTCCAGCTAGGAAGCAATCTATACTATAGAGTAACCAATCTACAAAAAATTCTACAACCTATACATATCTTGTCAAGATTCTCCTTCTTCAACATAACTTCTTTTATTTCCAAATCCTGTACATTGTCTCCCCTATTACCATTTTCTTCAAGAATTTTTATTTCTAAGCTTTTTCGTACAAACCATCCTTCATTTTCCTTCCCCATCAAGATTTCAAGTAATGAAATTTACAAATTCCTTCTTTGTGTTTTCTCATTATCAAATTTGTATAAGATGCTTTTTCCATTTTTCTTTAATTATAGTCAAAACTCTTCAATTAAAACTCTTTAGCCTGCAAGTGAAGTTCAATCTCCTAATTGGGCCGATTTTTTTTCTTTTCAAATTTGCTTCAATTTAGTGATTTATGTGATAAAATTGCTGATCTATAATACTTATGAGCTAAACTAGTCATGAACCACAAGTTATGAGATCAATTTCACTTTTTTCCAAAGTAATAGAAACCGAAATCAAATTAAAAACATTGAGAAAGAATTATTAATTCATCTTATAAGAATGTCCATGCAAAACTAGAATTAATGATTATACATTCTCTTGGTCGTAATCTTGAGTGTTCCACTATTAAAAGGAGCAAAAAGTTATAACTTAAATAAACCAAGATCATCAATTTAAGATTATTTGATGTTACAAATTATTTTATTGTTTCCATAGTTGAAATTTATTATGAAAGCTCGACTTCTCGAAAGCTATTGCCATTAAAGACTCATTGATGAAAGCTATTGCCCACCATCAAATACAATAAATATGAAAATGGTTGGACAAAAGGATGTAATTGAAGATTTAGAAGGAAAAGTTACTTTCCCTAAAATTTGGAAGCAACATTAGTGAATTTAGCTAATTTGATTGTTTCTAGCTTTTTTATTTTATTTTTTATTACTAAATCACATATTCTAATTATCCTATATTATTGTTAATTATGTTGTATTATTTGAATCAAGTTATTGATTAAAATAGTTTTATTTCTACTTAACAAATAAAATAAAGGAAAGTCTCATGGATTCAATTTTAATTAATGTGAATCTTCTTGTAATTTTTTTATTATCATTGTTGTTAGATATTCATATGTTTATATACTTTCATTGATGAGGATGTATTATTGGATGAATTCTGATTTAATAATGATATATCTACAGAAAAGCTAAAATTAATAGTCCAACGCTTATAAAAAACACGCCATTAATCGTGGTGCAGTGCACCACGCTGAGTCGCGGACCAAAAATCATATTGTTGAAATCTCGAATTCTGATTGGCCCGGTGACGCTCTTCCTTGAAAAGGCTACAATTATATATAGTGTCATATCATGCAAATGATCTGACACGTGTACGGCCAAGGTCATCCTTCAATGAATAATTAATCATCTTCTTAACCGCCAAGCAATTGTAAATTACCTAGAAGCTGCCTCATGAGTCATACTCATGACCCTTTCACCAATTCACAACTATTAAACCCTAAATTTTCATCCGCAATATAGACAATTTTGTATATTCACCTTTTGATTTCTGCTTTTTGTTTTCACTTTTTTTTTTATAATTTATAAAACTAATTAATATCGTTTTCGTTTTCAATTGAGCGGTTATGTCCGATTATGGAGTTCTCGAGGATGAACAAACCATCGACTGGGATAATCTGTTAAACAACCTACCCGATGATCTGAACTTCGATTTCTTGAATAATCCGTCCACCGATGATGCCGCCGCAGCCAATGGATTTTCAACTTCACCGGATTCTGGTATTTCGTTGTCGATTGACGACATAGAGCAGTACCTTTTGAACGAGGAGGACTCCAATCATCATCAAATTTTGGTGGATGAGTTTTTTGCCGACGTGCTTCTAGATTCTCCTCCCGCGTCCGAGTCGGAACAGGCAAAGGATTCTTCCTCAAGCCCCGAGACGCTGGAGGAAAATGAGAAAGACGAGGACAAGCCTAAGGAGAATGGTACTTTAATGCAGACAAATGAGAATGACGACGTAGTTGTTGCCGGAGATGACAACGATGATGATGATCCAGCTTCCAAAAAACGCAAACGGTAATGCCGTATACTAGAACTTAGTCCTACTTTAATTACTTCTAAATAAAGACCATATGGTTTGATTGTTTTTATATGATTACTACTTGCAGAAATGTTTGATTTTGGAATATTTGCTAGGAAAAACTCCCTTTTAAAAATAGTGTGAGGTAGTGAGCAAATATGACTTCTTTGCCAGTAAAGGAATGAGTCATGTAGGTTGTATTAATATAATGAGTCCATACAAATGGGAATCACCCAACTTGTGATTTGAGTACTTTATTGTGATTTTGACATATGTTGATTAAAAGTGCCAATACATATGGATTGTTACTCAATATATGATTTTGAGTACATGGAAATATCTGTCTTTGTTGACCTTGTATATGAACCTTGCGGCTTCATGTATATGTACAAGTCAAATGTTTTGTGTATGTAAGCAAGATTTTGTAATTTTATGTTCTTCATCATCTACAAATAATATAGATATAATCCTTACTCTTAAAGGAAATGATTGGTTCCTATGTTGTGTCACTGATTTATAGCATTGGGTGATTTGTATTATTGATTGAGCCTCTTCTGGACAGAAATATCAGTTTTTTTTTTTAAAAAATTATATGGATTTGCATAGTTACGTTTATATGATCTTCTAGGAAAATGAGGAACAGGGATGCAGCGGTAAGATCAAGGGAAAGGAAGAAATCTTATGTGAAGGATCTTGAGATAAAGTGTAGGTATTTTGAAGCAGAATGCAGGAGGCTTGGAATAGTACTCCAGGGCTGTCTTGCTGAAAATCAAGCATTACGGTTTTCCTTGCAGAATAGTAAGGCATTTGATGCTTCCATGACCAAGCAGGAGTCTGCTGTGCTCTTGTTGGGTAAGGGCTTTGATCTTCTCTCTGTTTGTGTGTTTGCTTTTTCCACCATTCATTATATTTTTATACTGTAGTTCTAATTAAAATTACATTCTTGTTTATTTTCGATTTCCTTATTGTGTATTTGGTAGTGACTAAGAAATACCAATTTTATGTGCTTCCATTATATGGTTTTATTTTCTCCACAAAGTAAATCCATCAGTGGATCTGTTTCGAATTGATCTTTATGTAAAATGTTGCACAAATTACTGGATGGTTTCAACATAGTTGCTCTTAAAATATACGAGTTGAAATTGAGATAGCTTTTATTACTTCTTGGCTTCTTTGTTTTTGTTAGAATTAGTGATTACAAGTTGCTACATTGATTGCATGTATCTTTATGTACTTGGTGATTTAGCCTTTTCACCACTACACTAGACTAGTTGTGATTAATTTGAAGTGCTTAATTGTGCAGAATCCCTGCTGTTGGGTTCCCTGCTTTGGTTCATGGGCATCATGTGCCTGCTAATCCTGCCAACCCCACTCCTGTCGGTTCTGGAAAACGTGGACAGCGAAGAGTGGGAAAGAGTGGCTCAAAGAAAGACAGGAAGTGACGTATTTCGAGTTTCAGTACTTGGGTCATCTTTGATGGGCAAAAGGTGCAAGGCTTCAAGATCAAGGATGAAACAAATTTTTTTGTTGGACATGCTGGGAAGCGTCGCTTTGCCTATGAGTTCTCACTAGTTTTTTCAAACCCCCCCTCCCCCCCTTAGAGGATTTGAACGAATAATTACATATGTAAAGTAAAGGAGTTGGAAAAACATGTTCTTTTAACCTTTTATCATACTATTTTGTGATGAAGCTAATATCTGTTTGTTTTTATTCGATGAAGCTAGCTTCTATTTGTTCTTTGATTCTAGAGTTGTTGCTGCCTTTGGTTACTACCATGGCAATGAAATTATTATTTGTAGTTTCAATTGATTGCAAAGTAGATGTGTTTCTCCGGAAGTTGCTCTTCCAATTTTACTTATATTAATAACTGTTCTACTAGACAAGTCTTAGTGCCTCTTATGTTTATTTGTGATTTCATTGCAACCTATTTTGACAGGTAGGATCCTATTTCTTTTTCATATATCAGTAAATGGATAAAATTTACTTGAATCAAATCAATTATGTAACCAATGGATTCATTATGAATCTACCCTATAAGTGTATATGTGTCAACTCTAATCTTAAAACACTCCTCAATAAATTTATACGTGACACAAGGTGTGAATTAATGCTCTCCCCCCGGGGTCGAAGGGAGCGATACACAAAGATTGAATTCTCGAGATTCAGCAGAAGTGAGAGCTATAGTTGAGACTTGATACTTATTGGAAATAAACTGCCAAAATTAGCCATTAGAAATTTTAATTATTTTACTGATAAAGAGGACAATAAACTAGACTTATTTTGCCTTGTGCCGGCCTTGTTTGTATGTGCTGCTGTCTTATGTAATGGTTAAAAGCCCTCTTTTCTGTCCTATGTTTATGTTTCCATTTCAGTGGAAATATCTTTTGTCATTTCCACAGATGAAACCAATGAACAAACAGTCACAGTTTAGTATCTGAGCTTCGAAAAGATCATTTCTCTTACATTCATCTTTTTTGGGTCTCATTTCTTGGTTCTTTGTACTGTGGAGATGGATAAGCCAGAAGATTACAAAGCTCATATAATGGTGCTAGCTTATCATGGACAAGGCCATATAAATCCCATGGTTCAGTTCTCAAAACGACTAGCGGCAAAAGGAATCAAAGTCACGATAACAACCACGCTCTCTAACACGAAGATTATGAAATCTTCATCCAGTCCCATCACCTTCGAATCAATATACGATGATTGCACTGAAGGAGGGGTGGCAGGTCCCGGAGGATTTAAAGGTTTTCTCAAAAGATTTGAAGCCAGTGGCTCAAGAAACTTGATACAACTCATCAGAAAATATCAAGATTCTGAATCATGTCCTCCTGTGAAATGCTTGGTTTACGATGCAAATATACCGTGGGCCTCAAATGTGGCGGATGAGTTGGGCATTAAAAGGGCTGCCTTCTTTACGCAATCTTGTGCTTTTGTTACTAGTTTTTATCCAAAGTACTGTGAGTTATCAGGTGTGGTTCCATCAGTTCCTTTTTTGTCGATGCCTGGATTACCGGAGGTTAGGCTTCCGAATCTGCCGTCGTTGGGTCCTGAAATGGGACGTTTTCCTCCGATAATTCGATATATTTTGAGTCAGTTCGACAACAGTGAGAAAGCTGATTGGATTCTTTTCAACTCTTTTGATAAGTTGGAAGATGAGGTAATCAGATATAGAGATTATCAAGCTATTTATCAGCATCCATTTATTTTTTAGCTAAATGCAAAAAGACCCCCGTGTTTTGTCTAATTTTAAAACAAAAACCTGTGTTATTTTCATTAACAATAATCCCCTCGTGTTCTTTTTTTATTAGCAAAAAAACCCATTTGAAATTCCTTCGTAAATCATAGAGAGGGTAATCAGTAATGTCAATTTTTTAAGTGAACATATTGCCATTTCTCTAAGTGAACATGGGACTTATTACCAATTTCTTAGGTGAATAGGGGTATTTTTCCACCCTTTGGTGGGGGTATAATTGTCATTTTGTCTCGAGAGAGTTTTATTTTGCTAATAAAAAATTAGCACTTTTGGTAATAAAATAACACAGGGGTTTTGATAAGTAGACAAATTAAAGTATAGCGGGTATTTTTGAATTTCACTCATTTATTTTTATCAATCTTAGGGGGTATTTTTGCATTTCTCTAAGTATAACATTGCTTGCTCAATGTACATATATAGGTGGTGCATTGGATGTTAAAACTATGGCCTGTGAGGACCATTGGACCAACTTTACCTTCCGTTTATCTAGACAACCGTATAGAAAACGACAACGATTATGGTTTCAACATTTACAAGCCAAACACGGAAACATGCCTTAAATGGCTCGACTCCAAGGAGCCACAATCAGTTGTTTACGTCTCATTTGGAAGTGCCGCGAGTCTTAGTGCAGAACAAACCACGGAGCTAGCTAAGGCCCTTCGGCTAAGTGGCAAGAGCTTCTTGTGGGTTGTGAAGCCACCGGAAGAAAGTAAGCTTCCGATAAATTTTACACATGAAACTTCGGAAAAAGGATTGATAGTGAATTGGTGTTCCCAATTAGCCGTTTTGTCGCATGATTCTGTTGGATGTTTCGTATCTCATTGTGGTTGGAATTCGACTGTAGAAGCTATAAGCCTCGGGGTTCCTATTGTGGCGATGCCGCAGTTTCTTGATCAGATGACTAATGCTCATTATGTGGAGAATGTTTGGGAGGTTGGGATCAAACCTAAGGAAGATGAAAAGGGGCTTATTTCATTTGATGAGATAAATAAATGCATTAAAGAAATTATGGAAAGGGAAAGAGGAGAAGTGATTAAGATAAATGTTACTAATTGGAGGGAATTGGCAAAGGAGGCAATAGATGAAGGAGGAAGTTCAGATAAGTACATTGATGAAATTATTGCTGAGTTGCTTGTAGTAGAACAATAGTGTCAAATTATATATTGTGGAGTATGTATTTTTGTTTAAGTGGGATATTATTTGTGAAATATGTTGGAGTATGTATTTTTTATTTATTTGTTGTATGTTGGAGTATGTATGTCTGAAATAATGAATATCATTTGGATATTATTTATGATGTATGATTACTTTTTTAATAAAATATGTATATATGTGTTAGGTAAAAGAATATTCTTAGGGAATATAAAAGTGACTAATACACTAAAAATGAAAATAGTGGCTTCATTTTATTATTATATGGTTCCCAATTAGGACTGTGAATAGGTTGAAATCGGGTCGGGAGGATTATACTTCGTTTATATGAGATAGAAATAAGGTTAGGTTAGATTCTCGTCGGATTTTGAAACCTCTTTGATCCATCGAATCTTGCTCAAATTTAGTTGGTTTTGAAATTTTTTGGGATCTAATGAAGTCTTCGTTTCCAAAATTTTCACCAATATTTATTTTCATGACAAGTTTGTTAACAGTCTCCAAAGTTTCTTCGTGATTCATTGAACTAATACATATATCAAATTCATAGCACATTTAATCTATTTTTTTTCAAATAATTTAATAAATATACATGTTTTAAAATTAATACATGTTATAAGTAATGCATAAAAACGGAAATGAGATATTGAATCATGTTTATAAGAAATATAACTCATTTGTTTAAACTAATTGTATAACATATCCATGTTACTTACAGAAATAAAAATAAAAATATGTAATTTTTTTATTTAATGGATTGGAACAATATAAATCTACATTTGCTTTGTATATTTCGAAATGGATTTAATTCACCCCAAATCTGGATATTAATCTACTCAGGTTGAAAACACTACTCCCAATACCAAACGCGGCACATTTCCACCAAGTGGGTCTGGGGGCAAATTTGGAAGTTCATTTAGGAGAGCGCTAACCTTTTTCGTATAGCGTTTGAAATTCAAAAATTATTGCCGTTACCAAACGGGTATTAATAAAACAAACTTAGATCCGCCCCCTTCATCAAAATCACAAACCCTCATTTCATAAATTATCGCTCGAGAGAAAGAACTAGTAATAGGAATTGATAATCAAATCAAAGAAAATGGCAGAGGAGAAAGTAAAATCTGCAATGGAGGCATTCGAGAAGTTAGAGAAAGTCGGGGAAGGCACGTACGGTAAAGTGTACAGAGCAAGAGAGAAAGCCACCGGAAAAATTGTTGCTTTGAAAAAAACTCGTCTGCACGAGGATGAAGAAGGAGTTCCTCCAACAACTCTTCGCGAAATTTCAATTCTTCGAATGCTCTCCAGAGATCCCCATGTCGTCAGGTTCGTAATTTTTCTCTTTTTAATTTAAATTTCGAATCTCGAATTCTTTTAGTCAATTTTTTATCTCTAGGTTTTGCTGTGGATGTAATTATATTCATTTCTTGGTAGTTCTTTGTTGTTTACTTTAATGCCCCAATTTTGTTGTTAAATTAGTTTTAGGATCTTATGAAAATCAAGAATAGACTTAAATAGGGCTATTTGGAATTCATTACAGCATGAATTTGTTAGTGATATGTAATGTATTTACTTACTCTTGAGATTTGTGTTGTATTTTTTTTTCTGATTTTGAAATTTATAATTCCAACTACGATACAGATTGATTGATGTGAAACAAGGAAAGAATAAGGAAGGCAAGACTGTTCTTTACTTGGTTTTTGAGTACATGGACACTGACCTCAAGAAGTACATCCGCAGTTTCCGCCAAACTGGTGAAATTATCCCAACTCAAAATGTTAAGGTAAGAGATAAAATTGCTTGCTAGTTTTGCCTTTACTGTATTTTTATTTCAATCTTTCCTCACATATTCATAAAATTGCACTTTAAATCTTTCGTTTTCACAATCGCAGAGTCTTATGTACCAGCTTTGCAAAGGAGTTGCTTTTTGCCATGGTCATGGTGTTTTACACAGGTAATCATTGCTTTTCTTCCTTTCAAACTCCACCCCCCCCTCCCCCCCTTTTAATAAGCCTAATGTCAGTTGTGCGCTATTTATTAGGGATCTTAAGCCTCACAATCTTTTGATGGATCGTAAGACGATGATGCTTAAAATAGCAGATCTTGGTTTGGCAAGAGCTTATACACTACCCATCAAAAAGTATACTCATGAGGTACTTTTCTTGAATACCATTCTCCACACTTAAGAAACTTTTTAATAATTTCTCAAGAGTTTCCATATTGAATTGAGTTATTTGCAGATATTGACTCTTTGGTATAGAGCTCCTGAGGTTCTTTTAGGGTCTACACATTACTCACCTGCTGTTGACATGTGGTCTGTTGCCTGTATATTTGGTATAGTTCTAGCCATTCTATTATGATCATGCTTTTATTATTATTGTTTTAAATAATGAAATGTTTGTGGAATTCAAAATTTCAGCTGAATTAGTGAATAAGGAAGCTCTCTTTCCTGGAGACTCTGAGCTGCAACAGCTTCTGCACATTTTCAGGTTTGGTGAACTTATATATAAATGTGCTCTAAATTATAACTATTCAATTTGGTATATTTGTTGTTAATGTGTGTATGTATTTGGAATCAGATTGTTGGGGACTCCAAATGAAGAAGTTTGGCCTGGAGTAGGCAAGTTAGTGAATTGGCATGAATACCCTCAATGGAGCCCGAAGCCACTGTCCTCGGCTGTCCGCAATCTTGATGAGAATGGCCTAAACCTTCTTTCTGTAAGTTACGATTACTCACCTATATAATATGACTACTACTAAATTTTAAATGAACCATATTTTTTTTCTGATTTTTCAGAATTATTTGATTTTTCAGGAGATGCTTCACTATGAACCATCAAGAAGGATTTCTGCAAAGAAAGCTATGGAGCATCCTTATTTCGATGATCTTGACAAGTCCGGTCTCTGAAGGGAGCTGAAATAGAAGCCAAATCGCTTGATTTGGGATTGCTTATTACTACTTGATGTACTGATTATTGTTGCTTCCCTCAAGCATATTTCTTAGTTAATGTTGTTCACTGACAATTGCTGATTTTGCCAAGTTTATGGCCTAGTTTCACTATCATGTAGTTAATATGAATGTTGTTGAATTATTAAAAGCATAATTTGTTAGCATAATTTTGTGGTAGTTATTACATTTTTATGAAGTATTTTCCATTTGATAAACTAATAGATTGTTAGATTTGTTCCAAGGAGATTGTTAATCATCTGAAGAAAATAGTTAAAACATGTTGAAAGTTGATATTTTTTTGAGATGAATGAATGATTTTGTAATGTTAAACGTTGCGAAAAGAGGATTTTTATGAAAATTTTGAAATAGTGTGAATTCTATTCGAATAAGATTTAAAAAACTTAGATAAATTTCAAATCCGACTCAAATTCAATCAAATTTAAATGGATCCTAATGCGACTTGCTGGATTGCCCTAGTTCTAAGACTTGTGATTTGGACTATCCTTAATTGTATTGGTATATTTGTTGTTTGGGCTGTATTGTTTCAAGTTTGGGCTTGGGGGCATAATACCAAAATTGCGAAACCCTTGCAGTCCATTGGGCTAGGAGCTACACCAGTCTAACAAAATCATCAATTAATTTCTTTCAGGTTTTTTACTTCCTTACAATTAACCCTTGTCCCTAAAAAATTTTAATTTTGTCCTTGGTTGTTATTTTTAATGTTTGATCTTATAAATATTAAAACTTGGGTGCTAATTATTATATCTTATAAATTAGAAAAATTTAATAATTGATATAATTTATAATTGCCCATAAATTTCAATAAATATTGCAATTTATAATACAATATAAACTTTATTAAATTAAAATGTCTTATTTATAATTTTATTAAATTTACTAATTTAAATGTGTAAAAAAATTGTTCATATTTGTAAGAAGGTGAAAAACCTGAAAGGAATTTTTGTAATACCCAATACGTGAGGGAAATTTTTGTAATTAGACTTTATCTCAGGGGTATTTGTAATTTACCCATTAATTAATCATACTTTGACTGAATGAAGAATTGAAATTATATCACTTACCACATATTTAGAGGAGGGCTAAGATTTTTGTAGATTTCTAACAATTTATTTTAATTGCAAGGAAAAGATAGAAAGCAATTACTTTTTAGTTACTATACTTATTAATAATCAAAATACCCTAGTTGACTATAAAATCCTAAAACACAAAATACCTTCCAAAAAATGAAATTTTCGTTTCTGTTTCTTATCTATAGATGAATATAATAACCATTCATAAATAAAGCCAAATAACAAATATCCAACCCACATTTCTTACTTTCCAATTTTCATAATCAATTTCAAGCAATCTACATTTTAATACTATTAATTCTTCTTAGATAGACAAAATAATAAATTCAAAGAATTTGTTCATTCATAATGCCATCCATTGCCCATGAATTTGATCAAAATTATCCTTTTTTGTGTCAAATGTTCAAAACCTCGTATCCTTTGGAATGGGGAACCATTGGAAAAAATCGAGCCTTCATGTGGCCTAAGGCAAGGTGACCCTTTGTCGCTGTATCTCTTTGTTTTGTGTATGGAAAGGCTCTCATATTTGATCAGCGAAGAGGTGAACCGGAAAAAATGGAAAGCTCTTAGCCCGTGTAGAGGTGGCCCAAACATCTCGCACTTGTTCTTCGCGGATGATCTCTTATTAATGGCGAAAGCTACGAGTAAAAATGCTAGATGCATTAGAAGGGTGTTGAATACTTTTTGTGAATCCTCGGGTTTGAAGATTAGTTTTCCTAAGTCCAAAATCTTTTTTGCTAGTGGAGGAGGAGGAAGGATCAAAAGAGAAATCACATCGATTCTTAGCATTGGTCGCACGAATAACCTCGGCAAGTATTTGGGGGTTCCTATAATTCATGAGAGAGTTTCTACACGGACCTTCAGAGATATGGTTGATCGTGTGGCGGGGCGGTTATCGGCTTGGAAGGCCAAACTTCTATCTCTCGCGGGGCGTGCCACACTTATCCAAGCGGTTACGTCGGCTATCCCGAATCATGTGATGCAAACCAATTGGCTTCCTAGCTCCACTTGTAATCAACTTGATAAATTGAACCGTAACTTCCTTTGGACCTCCGACATTTCCCAAAGAAAGTTACACCTGGTGGGTTGGCATAAGGTTACTAAATCAAAGAAAGAAGGAGGTTTAGGCATTCGACAAGCTAGGAAGGCAAATATCGCGCTACTTGCCAAAGTGGGGTGGAGGACTTTAAATGGGGAAAATAGACTATGGGGGGAGACGTTTCGTAGCAAATATCTCAAAAAGGAGGACTTGCTTACCTATACGATTAAAGGCGGAGACTCCTTCACTTGGAAAGGAGTGGTACGAAGCTTGAAGGAAGTGGAGAATGGAATCCGTTGGCGTATTGGGGATGGGAATAACATCTCTCTTTGGCATGACCATTGGGTGGGGAAGGAACCATTAGCGAATTATTTGGCAGGGATGATTCATGAAGAAGAATTGAACCTCAAAGTGGCACATATAATAAATGAAAATGGTCTTTGGGATAAAGGGAATTTGAGGACTGCTATTCCGGATACTATTTGGGATATGATAAGAAATATGCCGCTTCCGTTGGAGTTAAATCGGGTTGACAAAAGGATTTGGAGTGGGACCTCTAACGGTATGTTTTCTTGTAAATCTGCTTATGGTTGCCTAAACCGAACATAAATTTGCTCAATGGACAGCTAGGAGTGGTTATGGAAAATTAAATGCCCGGAAAGAATAAGATTCTTCATTTGGACTTGCCTTCATAATAGCATTGCCACGAATAAACTCAGGTACGATCGTAATCTTGCTGATTCTGATACATGTTTTAGATGTAACAATGACGCAGAATCTGTTATCCATGCCCTTCGAGACTGCTCTGTGGCGAAGGAAGTTTGGGAATTCATAATTGCTCCAACTCAATTTTTAAAATTCTGTCAACTAAGCCCTGAAATGTGGATCAAAGTAAATACAACAAAAGCAAAATTTGACAATATCCTTCTTCCGGATGTGCCTTGGAATGTTATGTTTATTGCGGTCATTTGGTCGATTTGGAAAGCTAGAAACAAAGAACTGTTTCGAGGAAATCGGGAGCCATTGAGAGTCATCACTCTTTCGGCGAAAAAACTTGCGGGCGAGTTTGTGCAAGTTGTATCTAAGAGCAGGAATAAGATAACGAATATGAAGAAGACGGTTAGATGGAAGAAACCGAGTGAGGGATGGCATAAAATAAATACCGATGGCAGCTTTTTATCTGAAAGAAAATGTGCGGCAGCAGACGGATTAATCCGTGATGATAATGGGGAATGGATTATTGGCTTTGCCCACAACCTTGGCAATGTTACGATCACTATTGCAGAATTAATGGCGGCAAGGGAAGGTCTCAAACTGGCGTGGGAAAGGCGACTACAACGGGTTATCCTCGAAGTTGACTCAGAAGTGGTTGTTAAATTGATATGTGAAGCTGATACTGAAACTCATCCATTAGGCCGCATCATAGAAGACTGTAGATTGCTTCTTCATGGACCTTGGGAAAGCAAGATAACTCACACTAGGAGGGAAGGGAATAGCTGCGCGGACGCTTTGGCGAAAATGGGACATGATATTCAAGGGATTTGGGAGGAAGCTCCTGAAATCTAGTACCCCTTATGGGGACAGACTTAGAATAGTTCGTTTTTTTTACTTTCTATTTCAGATGTACCAAAAAAAAAAAAATGCCATCCATTGCAGATTAGTATATAATAACTCCATAGAGGCATAGACCCAATAATTAATTTATAAAATGCGTTCGTATAAGATGTTATTGTTTCTATTGAAGAAAATTTTTTCATGATTTGATTTTCCATTATATTTCACCCGTCCCATTCATCTTTGCTCCGGTCAGGTAAGAGTAACAAAATTATTCTTTTGGATAAAATTTCTTAAAATGTATTCAAAAATTGAGAATTAATGGGCAAAAATTCATTTTTGGCTCTATAAAGTTGCTGCATTTTAAAATTGGTCATTTATTCTGATACATAGACAATATAAGTTATTTATTGTGTCACCGTCATCAATTTCAATTCTTATTGTTGGAAAATTTTAATTATCGCCAAAATCATCAATATATTTGACCGAAAAATTTATTTTTTTGCCGAAAATCTTATTATATATGTCCCATCCGACCGGAAAATATAGTTTTGGCCAAAAATATCAAGTGTCCAGTGGCACCTAATAATTGGAAATTTCATATCATGACTCCAAAATTTGCAAGTGCAAGTCATGTGATGAGTCTATAATTTCAGTTTTGATGAAAACGATTAAGGTTCCCCAAGATATCGAAAGATACCTATTTTGGATACTTTAACTGTTTACGAGTCAGAATCTGAGACCCCCAACTTTTAAATGTCACTCGACACATGATATTTTTGGCGAAAATTAAATTTCCTAGTCAAATAGGATATGAATCGATGATTTTCTGCAAAAAAATAAAAATTTCGGCAATAAGGACTAAATTTGATGACGATGACACAATAAATGATCAATTTTAAAACACAGTTACTTTAGCGGGTCAAAAATAAAATTTTACCGAATTAGTGATGACAAACCATTGATTTACGAAAAAAATAAAGTAATTGCTTTACATAATAGATATAATTCTATTTTAAGAAATAAAGTATTATTTAAGATATCGAATTCGAAGATTTACGTAATAATTATATACGGTTGATGCACGAAATAATTTGAGGGGCAATATTGTCATTTAGGAAAGGCGAATATATATCCAGGTGTAGTTACATCCTCGAGCCAAGCTCTCAGAAGAGCTTTTCTTTGCCCTCTCTTTCTCTCTCTCTCTCTCTCTCTCTCCGCCGGCGTTTCAAACAGTTTCTCTCTCTTCTTCTTCCCCCAAGCGTTCGGCGAATAGCAGTGAAACACATGTTCCTGATTAGAAATTAAACTTTCCTCATTTTTCAGGACTTTCCCCTATTTTTATTACCCCTACCAAAATTTTTAGACTTTTGAAGAAGTAATAATTACAAATAAAGAATCTCACATTTTGCCTCCTAATTTTGAGAAATAAAAAAACAAATAAACCAAACCCTAGATTTGATTGCACCACCATTGAAAACCTCGCCGAACTTTGTTTTAGGTAAGTGAACGTATCACTTTGTATCTTTCGAAAATAGTATTTCAGTTTAGTTAGAGTCATGTTTTTATTTATTTACTTTCCCCGCCCTTAATTTGCAATGATTTTATACTGATTTGTTTCATGCACGAATAATCAAGTTTTATTTTCTTTGTTTTACGGAGAAGGGGTTTCGGAAAGTTAGTGATTGGGTGTGAAGGATAAAGTTTGGAAATTTTTGATTATTTTTCATGTATTTTTTTTTTCCCTGATGGTGATGTTGAAATGTTTTAATAGTAAAATGTTTGATGGGCGATGTATTATTTTTCAGTAGATATCGAAATGGGTAAAAGTGATGTAGAGATGGAAGATGCTGAAAAGCTTCCTCATGATTCTGGGGATAGAGTACTCGGTGCTGGGGTTGAAAGGGACGAAAAAATTTCCTTTGATTCTGCTGTTGCAGGGGATGCAAGTAAAAGTGAAAAGGGGGGTGATGAACTTAGACATGAAGCAAAAGACGAGACTGCTGTAGAAGGTGAACTGGAATTTGAACCGATGAATGATGCGGGTTCAGCTGGGGAACAAATTAATGCTAATAATGAGAATGAAGACAAGATCACCACCAAAATTGAGGTCGAAGAGCAAGCTGGTGCTAGAACTTCCGAAACTAATGCAAAAACTGAACTGGTTGAGCAGAATGCAACTACTAATGGTGGGGTAACAGAAGAGAATTCCAATAGGAATGTTGTGGAGGGCGCAGATCGTGTTATAACTGTGGAGGAGGAAAAACCCTGTGAAGATCTTGCAGAGAAAATGCCCACTAGGAATGTTGTGGAGGGTGCAGATCGTGTTAAAACTGTGGAGGAGGAAAAACCCAGTGAAGATCTTGCAGAAAAAATTCCCAATGATTTTGTCAGGGAGGATGGAGATTGTGTTGAACATGTTGCTGGGGAAGAAAACAATATGGAAAATGCCGTCGCTGGGAATGACCCTTGGGAAAATGTACAAGTTCCAGATGATAAAGTTCCTCAAAGTCAGAATGCTGGGCTAGACGAGGTTGCGCTGGGTGAGGATGAAAAGATGGAAAATGCAACAACCATTAATGACAATAAAGCAGTTAAAGATGAGCTGAAAGAACAGGTTAAGGAAATAGTCCTTGCTAGCCCTGTAACTAATGGGAATCACAACACTGTTGAAGCTGCATCCAGACATGAAGGTGACAATTCTTCACTTCTAGACAGGGTGGAACCAGCTACACCCAACTCCCCCGTCAGATATGAACCTTCCAGAGCTGGAGACCTAAGTGGGCAAAGAGTCCAGACTTTTTTCACTCAAGCTACATTGCCTCTGGTAATAAAAGTAATAATTAAAAAATAACAGGAGTGAAATTGTAATATTGAATGCTCAGTATAAAGTGACTACCGTACTAATTTATTTTATTTATTCATTGATTTGTTAGACGGGAGAAAGCGACGATGGAACACCAGAGGATCAGGCAGCATTCATGAAAGAACTTGAAAAATTTCACCGGGAGAGGGCTTTGGACTTCAAACCACCTAAATTTTATGGGCAGCCACTAAATTGCCTGAAGTAAGCATGCTGTGTATTTAATTTTGCGATCATTCTTTTCGGGAAAAGATTAAATTATATGCTTTGTTTGCTGCTAGGTTATGGACAGCTGTGATTATATTGGGAGGCTATGACAAGGTAAGCATGTCTAATTGCTCTTCTACTTTTGCGTACTTTATACTCCATTTATTATAATACAATTTGTTATCCATTCAGTTAATTGTTTGATACAATACACATGTGTACATATAAATTGCTAGAATCGGATCTTTTCCTGCATTGTTCATACTATATTTGTTTAACATATTGGTGGCATTAAATTGAATCTCTCTCTTGGACAAATTCTACTTTATTCAATTTAATAGAACATCATCTTGCCTGATTTCTCGGACTGTACAATTTATATCATTCACTTTTCAACATTATTGCGTCTAAACTATGATTTGCATTAACTTCTGCAAACTTGATTTAAAGCATGAAAGGTTGTAGAATATGACGGGGCATATTTTAAAGACATACAACCCAAACGACACCCTAATTTTTTATTAGCCCATCTTTTCACTTTGTGTCATTTCTTCCTGTCAATTAAAGAATATCAATTGTGATGTATCCTTGGTGATACAATGATAATTAGATAATCAGATTTTGATACCCGCAGTACATCCCTTTGCAAATTCCAAAAGTAAGTAATTTCTATGCAATTGTGGATTCCTCTAGCTTAAGATTAGGGTTGGTGCAACTCCATCGCATGTAGTAATCCGTGTTATTTCATAGTTGTGTAGATTAGAGAAGAATAAATAATAGGGAAAAGAACTTCTTTAAAAAAGAAGGAAAAAAGCTGGAGTCAATTATGGGCTTCATACCCAAGGCTTTATATTTAATTTAGTAATGAACTCCCTCTATTTTTTTTATTTGTCGTTTTGGTGGATTGCACACAGATTAAGAATGTAATAAATAGCCACTTTTTTCAAGCAAAAACTCCAAAATATCCTTTTCACCAAATAATCACAATATTAATTAGCATTAATTACAAGCATTAACAAGAAGGGTAAAATTGGTAGAAAATAATTAATTTTACATTGAACTCCTAAAACAATAAATAAAAGTAAACAATTTTTTTTTGCCAAAGCGACAAATAAAAAAACAGTGGGAGTAAACTTTAAGAAAACTGCACATATCAACAACACGTCAAAGAACCATATATATGAAATTTGCATGTATGAATATCCCTTTGAAATTTCAGAAATTAAGTAATTTCTATGGACGTTGGATTCCTCTAGCTTAGGGTTAGTTCAACTCTAATGCAAATAGTAATTTCTCTTATTTTAGAGTTGTTTAGAGATCGAAAACTCTGGTAACAGAAGATAAGAACAAAGAAATAGTGAACAGAACTTAAGAAAGAAAATGGCTTCAATTTAGGGCTTCACACCCAAGGCTTCATGCCAAATTTCCTTTGCAGGAAGAAGAATCAGAGTTCCAAAATCTGAAATTTATTCAAAACAGCTGTTATTTGTAATCACATTGACATAATAGAGTTAAAGTAATATCTTAGATGATAATGTACCGTGGTGCAGTTTGAATATTTATGTATTTGGGGATCTTATAGGTAACTGGAGCCAAGTTGTGGCGGCAGGTGGGAGAGTCATTTCATCCACCAAAGTAAGGCTCTTTCTTGAAACTTTTGATCATTCTTGTTGTTTGGTTGTTAGTATGCACAAGTTTTGTCCCCCCCCTCTCTCTAAAATATTGCTCCTTTGAACTTCATTTGGTTTTTAAACAGCAGGTAATTCTCATCAAATGTTTATCCTGTTGGATTAGCTTTAACAATGGATAAATAGTTGACTTAAGTATTGAAGAAATTCACATACAACCTTTTGAAGTATTTAAAATATGTAGATCTAGTTTTTACTTGGGTTGTGATGAAGATTTCCTATTCCACTTTTCTGTTGCCTGTGATTGTTTACAAAATTGATTGTATTGAAAAACTAATATGAAAGGGCATCTGAGAGTTGATTTAATGGTCGATCTTTTACTTGGCAGGACTTGTACAACAGTTTCTTGGACATTCCGCATTTTCTATGAGAAGGTGACAATCTGGTTCAACTTCCATTTTTTTGTTGTTCAAACAGTTATTTAGATGTACGAGATTTAATTAATATTGAGTTGCAAGTGAAACAATGAAATGAACATCGAGTATAATTCAATTATGTTTTGCACTTTCTTATGTGTATCCAAAGTGTAAATATTGCTTGACTAAATGTCCTGTTCATTCCTTGACAATTGTGAAAGGGATGAAATTAGAACAGGAAGATATTGCCTTCTTAAATTTATTGCTATTTTAATTTTTTTGGTTCATTTCATCAATCACAATTAGTCCTTTGCTTTTAATTATATTTCACAATTGTTTCCATTTATATGCATTAGGCCCTTCTGGAATATGAAAGGCACAAGACACAAAGCGGCGAGCTTCAACTCCCAGTAGCAAGTCTTTCCGAAGCTTCTAGTGTTGACCATGAGGTGAGTTTGCATTTAGTAGTATTTCTAATTACACATATTGCTAAGTTAATTATTTTTAAAACAGCTTTTTGTTTTTTATTGATGACTTTTTTGTATGAGGTATATGTGCTGGGTTTTACATGGTACAGATTTCCCACTGCTGTATACCTATTTGAAAAGAATGAAATTGTAATTCAGTGAATTCTTTAATTTTCTAATTTAAATCGAGCTTCTGGTTATTGAGAGAGTGCAACTCTCGAATTTTGGTACACTAGAGAACAGAGAATCCAAATGTTACTTTAGCTTTGGAACCTCCCAGTTTTGCTTCACGCTACTAGAGGTGACGTAGCATGAGATATGTATCCAACTAGATCGAAGAGAGGGCATTGGATTACATTTGATAAGGTTTATGCAAGAAATTGGGTACCTTATTGCTCTGTCCCCCTCCTATTTTCCCTCTCCTCTTAACCTCTTTTTCTCCCTCTTCTTAAGTACGTCTACCGTCATAAATTGCGTGTGGTTGCACTTGCTTAGATTCGTAGGTACATGTGTGTGTGGTGGTGGTTTATATATTTATGGAGAAGTACAGTATGCTTGACGGAATATTCAGAATATATGAAGACCATGCATTATGATTACCTTAAATATTACACAGGGAAATGGCTATCAAGGATCAGGAGCAGGACGAGCTAGAAGAGATGCTGCTTCTCGTGCTATGCAAGGTTGGCATGGCCAACGACTTTTTGGTTATGGTGAGGTCACTGAACCAGTTATAAAGGTTTGTGGAAAGCTCATATTTTAGCTTTTTTCAGTTGACATTATTCAAAACATAATACTTGTTTACATTATTTTTTCATTGTTATGTGTTGATTCCGTTTTTTGCAATTGCAATTTGATAGGACAAGAATCTGAACAATATGCCAAAGCGCGAGAAAAATCTCAAAAGCATCAGTAAGCTAGTTATTGTTATAACTTTTAGTGCAAATCCTCTTTAGATCAACATATGTGATACTTTAGAAGTGGATGGATTCAGTTTCATTTTGATCTGTTAGTATAGCTTTGTTTTATTTTAATGGTTTATTCTGAATTGTCTGGATTTAGGTTCACTCAAACAGAAGAGACCAAATGAGGTGGAGAATTCGATCAAAGCCGCTCGAACTGAAACATCGAAGCAGTAAGTCTTGTTATGCTAAGGTCATTTTGCTTTGATTTATCCTTCATTTTTCTTTGGAGTGAAATGGATTTGCTTCAAATTTATGGATTGAGAATGGATTTGGTTGAGCCACCTAGACCATTTACTTCTCCTCGTGCTTAAAATAGTAACTTCAAGTTTAATTACCAAGGTGTGGCGGCCCTTGAGGTTGGGCCTTAGTATTACTATTATTTATTATTATTATTTTTTTCTTTTTGCAGTTTCCCAGATCATTAGTCATTTATGGTTTTTGTGAGTTATTGTGAATTAGGTGTGCCTCTGCAAAATGATTAGTTATGTACAACCTAAAGATAGTGTGATCCAATTCACTGTTTTTTGTATCTTCCTGGAATTGAAACCTGAAGCCATGTTTGCTTGCTCCGACTCTCTGTTGCATTCTAATGCTATTGTCCTAATTGCTATTTGGTTGTAGACTGGTGACAACAGTTGTTGATGTAGGGCCGCCAGCTGATTGGGTGAAGATCAACGTACGCCAAACTGTAAGTTTGCATTAAAATGTTCTAGTCTCTCTTCTTGCTGCACATATTCATTAAAATAACCAACTGGCTGGTTTTTGTGTGCAGCAAGAGGCTTTCGAGGTTTATGCCCTAGTCCCAGGGCTTTTACGTGAAGAGGTATGCCTTATATTTGGCTCTTTGTTTCGCAGTGTTCTTTGTCTTCCAAGTCTGTCGACTCATCCACACACACACACTCAACCCCCCCCCCCAAAAAAAAAAAAGTAACAATTATCACTTTTTTCATGTTCTCACTGTCTTCTGATTTAAACTAGATTATTGGGCACCTATGCTTCTTTCTGTTTTTCTCTTTTTGAGGATAGCTTGTTAAATAAAAATATATAAAAAAGAAAAATAACTATGTTCCAGAAATTGGTGGATTATGGCATGATTAGTTGCCAAAGCAAAAAATAAAAGTTAAAAGTTGTTTATTCATAGTTGTTACCGGTGAGGGTGTTTGGTCTTAATATGGTATATGAATCAAACTTCAAATTTATAATATATGTTCTTTCGGATATCACTGATTTACAATTCTAATTATGAAGTTAAAAAAGATTCCTGGACAACGCTGTCCAATAGTATGATTTCTTGAAACTTTTTTCACATTTGCAATGCCTGCATTGATATCACATTTTCTGATTTGCACGCATTTGAAGTCTGAAACACCAACAAGAAATTGACTTACAGTGCGATTCATATGCTACTGTCAAAAGCTTGCATATATTACAGAATATACACACATATATATTAATATACAAAGGGAGATTTTAAATCTAGATAGGATATTATAGTCATGCTCTTACTGGTGGTTCAGGTGCGAGTTCAATCAGATCCAGCTGGGCGTTTAGTCATAACAGGTCAGCCTGAGCAAGTCGATAATCCTTGGGGCATTTCACCGTTCAAAAAGGTATTACCTTCCTTGTAACTTTCTTTATATAAATTCGTGAATTGTTTATCATACGTTCCCATTCAAATAAAAAATTCACACTGTTTTCATGTACTAAATTATAACCATTTTACTTTATTGTTGTGTCTCACTTATCCAAATGAAAAAGTTCTTCATGGTGCCTCATTTTTTTATCCTAGACGAGTCAATTTGGATTTTGCGTGGCATCTGATTTATTAATTATTGTCCGATTTTATTAAATAGAAGTATCATTTATTAGATTGACTCCCTCGACATTGTTTTCTCTTCGCTATTCCTTCTGTTTTGCTCAGTTCAGGAATAACATATTACGTGATGGTTTTTTCAGATTGTGAGCTTACCTGAAAGAATTGATCCACTTCAGACTTCTGCAGTTGTTAGCCTGCACGGACGTCTCTTTGTTCGTGTTCCTTTTGAGCAATCAAATGTCTAAGACTCGAGTTTCAACCATTTGCAAAGAAGTGTTCAAACAACCAATTCCTGCAGAATTTTCTGACTTTTGTGAATGTGTAGGTTTTTTACCAGTACATTACATGTGTATGATTGATTGCTTTTGCAGATTAGGTTTAAGAGGTTTTCCGGAGTTTAGATCATTGAAGCTATTAGTGAGAACACCTGGAGGCTTTTTCGGCTAAGGCCGCCCCTTTTAGTTTAGCTTAGCTTTAGATCCTGTCTGTGTAAGATGAATGGAATTTTTTTATTTATTTTGATTAATTGACGCTTTCTTTTGACTCATTCATTTGATTTTTTTAGATGAGATTGCAATACCATGTAGTGATGCCAATCTCATTCTCTTTATTTGTTTTAAATTTGAACTTTGCATTGTACTGTACATTACATAGGATATAACCTCTGTCGAATTGCTGATTTTGATTTTCATCCCAGGCTTTATAACCTCGTCAAATTGCTGATTTTAATTTTCATCACAAGCTTTATAACCTAGTCGAATTGCTGATTTTGAATATAACCTCATCAAATTGCTGATTTTGATTTTCATCCGAAGCTTTATAACCTCCTCGAATTGTTGATTTTGATTTTCATCACTTGTCGAATTTTATCCCGTAATTTAATGTTTTGTCCAAATTTTGTTTTCCCGTCAATTTTTTGATGGAAAGTACCATTAATGCCATGTTGGCGTTGGACAAATCGATAAAATTATAGAATTCGTCATAAATTAATTGCTAATTTTGATTTTCATCCGAAATAAATTGTCGAATTTGGTTTTGTCGCAAGCTATTCACCTTGCTCTTTCGTCCAGTAATTTAAAATTTGTCTGATTCTCATCCTGCAATTTCACTATTCTAGAAAAAGATTGATTTATCACCTCAAATCAAGTGTATGACCCTTCTTAGACTAAATCACAACATAATTTTAGAAAAAGATTGATTTATCACCTGACAACAATTAAAGGTTTATAACTTTATCCAGTGTAATTTTTTGGATGATAAACGAGTTTTTTTCATGTGTTCATAATTTTACCAATTTGTCCAACATCAACATGACACTTAATATTACTTCCCGTAAAAAAATTAACGCCGGGACGAAATTTGGGCAAAATATTAAATTATGAGACGAAATTCGGCGAAGTGATATAGCTTGGGATGAAAATCAAAATCAGCAATTAATTTGTGATGGATTCTACAATTTTGCCTCATTTTAATACATTATTTTCAGTAGGAAGTACATTTAAAATTGTGTTTTAAGGAAGCTTAGGCTAAGAAATGAAACAATGATTCAAGTTTTGAAGTATTGGGTCTATGCCCTTTTTCTTTTGGTAATAATTCAATGTTGAGAATTAGTAAAGAATAAGTTTAGACCGTATAGAACCAAAACCATCCTCTCATAATTGGACCATAGCGTATAAAATTTGACTTTTTTCTTAAGAAGAACACATTTAATTTGCAGATTGAAAAATGAGGAAGGAGTATTAGCTAGCTGTTGTTGACTTCTTCTTATATATGGTACTGTATCTACATATATATACATTTAATTTGCCCAAACTAAAAGAAAAGAAACAGAAAGGTTAATAATGAGGGCAGCTAGCCAAAGTTGAAGGGCTGACCTTTTTTTTCCGTGTTTGATGATATTTACTATTGTAATTCTTTGACCGAAGATTTTTCTACTTTTTACTATTACCAGATTTTTCCCTCTATTCATCAACATATTAAGTGAACATAAATACACTAATATTCAAACTACATTCAATTTAGGGATTATTGCATTTTTGGTACCACAACTATAGTCCACTGGCATTTCTGCCCCGTAACTTTTCGGACTGACAATAGATTTCTCAAAAGCATGGGCATTTTAGTCATTAGGAAATTACAACGGCTACTAAAAACCTAGACGACCAAAAATTCCTCCATGTACGGGCCTTGTGACATGAAAATTGGGGATTTTGACCATTCAACGCATTTTTCATTAAAAAATATATATTTCCATCTACAAAGAACTAGACTACTTGGATGTTTTATTTGGGGAAGAAGAAGAAGGCGGGTAAAAATTTAATTAAGGGAATGTTTTGTGAATTTTGTAAGAAAAGTTAGGATTTTGAATTTTGATAATTTTTTTAATTAAAATGACGTTGAATGGTCAAAATTCTCATTTTTCATGTCACATGGCCCGCACATGGGGGAATTTCGGGCCAATTTTGGAATTGAGCCTCAATTGGCACAAAAATTGCCACTGATGTTGAAGTTGTGGTACCAAATGTGTCAGCCCAAAAAGTTACGGGATAGAAACGCCAGTGAACTATAGTTGTGGCACCAAAAATGTAATAATCCCTTCAATTTAACCTATAGTGTAATTAAGTAAGAGAAATACTCGCTCTGTTATTTTTTATTCGTCGCTTTGGTAAGAAAAAATTGTTAACTTTTTTTTTGTCGTTTTAGGAGTTCAATGTAAAATTAATTATTTTCTACCAATTTTACCCTTCTTGTTAATGCTAATTAATGTTGTGATTATTTGGTTAAAGGGTATTTTGGGTTTTTTACTTAAAAAAAGTGGCTATTTACTAATATGTATGCAATATTCCTAAACGACAAATAAAAAAAAGGGGTGGGTATATTGTATCAAAATTACACGGATGGTGCTTAATTCACTTAAATTGTTTGTACATAACTCAACTCAAATTAAAGTAAGCTCAAGATTAAGGTGGGATCAGAAGAATTTAGTCTTGTTTATATTTATAATCCATGTAAGACATTTAATCTTAAAAAATTGTGCAGGATAATTAAATTAATACTCATGTAGACCATTCATTTTATGTAATTAGTAGATTATTAGACACATGAATTTCAATCAATGATAATGGTCGTCACCATCAACAAATTAACGTCGAGTTAGTGGCGATTCGGTACATGAGTTGAGTTCAAAATACTCCCTTCGTTTTCTTTTTATTCGTCGCTTTGGCAAAAAACAAAAAATTGTTTATTTTATTTGTCGTTTTATGTGTTCAATGTAAAATTAATTTTTTTTCTATCAATTTTACCTTTGATATTAATGATTGTAATTAATACTAGTTAATATTGTGATTATTTTATTAAAATGATTTTTTTGGGTCCTTCCTTCAAAGTGACTATTTATTATATTTCTTAATACGTATACAATCTTTCAAAACTTTCAAAACGATAAATTAAAAAAAAAACGGAGGGAGTATATTATTGAGTTGTTAATTTGGCATGTACAAATAATGGAAGAGATTATAGGTGGACCCACTTTAATTTCCCTTTCCTCTCATTATCAAAATCATTCACCATGGCCTTTGAGGAGACATTCTACACAAGTTGGTATGTGGGATGGGTTTTACGCAAAATATGGGGATTTGATTGCTTTAATTTGCATATTGTTTGTCACCATTAATTTCAGGCCTTGGGCCCCTTTAATTCCTAATTTGTGAGTTGGACTTAATTGGTACCTTGAACCTTCCCATTTATGACATGATTTGGCCCCATCTCCCCTCTTTTCATGTTTCCTCATTTAAATGCACTAACAACAAACCCAACCCCCCCCTCCCCCCCAAATTCTATCCCACCCTTTTTTCTTTGGAAAAACATTGACATTCATAATACCAAACCGCTTGTGGTCCATTATGAGGTTAATACACCTAGGGGTAGGTTGAAATGTTGAATTGGTAGTAATTGAAAAGTTGACTTATGGGATTGAATTATGTTTGAATCTTGCAATGAGAAGTCCCTCTTAATTAGTGACGATATATATGTGAGATAATACAAGACTAAGAAGAAATTTGCAACATGTCTAGATTATGATGGATTTAGTCAATAATAAAAGAGACACACACACGTGTATATATATATATTTATATATATACGTATGATGATAATAATGTTTTGTGGGTAAGTACAAGATAGCTCAACAGCAATTGATAATGCATACCTAGTTCATGTCCTTCACGGACCAAAAAAACTCGAGTACCACGAGGCAAAGTGTCCACCCCCAACTCAAATTATAAGGAAAAGACCAGATAGTAATATATTTAGTCTCAACATTTACAAAACTTTAAAATGATTTAATATATTTACAATGGTTGGGTTGTGAAATTGAGGGTTTCATCACTCGTAAGATTAACATATACTAATATTTAATTGCATAATAAGTTTTTACAACGTGGCACACTCATCTTCATCTTCGTTTTCTGAATTAAATAGATTTCTACATTAATATATAAGGTGAATGGTAATTTATTCCCTGTAATTATTATAATATTCAGTTTATCCCTCTGTAATTTGAAAAAGAACAATTTACTCTCCTGTGATTTTAAAAATGATTCACATTACCTGCCTATAAATTTTAAGCCTTAAAAAAAATTGAATTGATAATAATACCTCCCTTTTAAGCCTTTAGAAAAAATAGAATTGAAAAAATGTAGCAATTTACCTTCTTGTGTTATTATAAATGTGGTATAACCCCCTATTTAATTTTATGTGGACTATTTTACCCCCACAAGGGTAATTTCATCTTTTAACATAATATATTTCACACCCACTTTAATATTGAGCGAGTAAGATACACTTTTCATCTCAGAGATGTAAATTGCTCCTGTTAAAAAAAATCACAGAATGAATAAATTACTCTTTTTAAATTACATGAGGATAAATTAAATATTATAATAATTACATGAATAAATTGACATTAGCCCTTAATATATATAGTATCTGACATGCTTTAAAAATGAGCAAGTCAAGCAAGGTTTTGTGTAGATATATTTGTTGGAAGAAATTAAATAAAGAAAAAATTATCTGAAATCAAGGTTTGGTTTGGTGGTGTGGACACGTGAGGATCTAGGAATTAGTGGCTAGAAATTTATAGTGGGAGGTTGTGAAAAAATTTGTGGGTAGGGACTATTTGGGGACAAGTTGTGGGGTATTTGTGCAATGTGTTTCCAGATTCACACAAGAAGACACATCTTTTTGCCCTAAAGTGGGCGGAATTTCGGGCCCCAATTCCCGTCTGGCCCGGCCAACTCTCATCCCTATTAAGTAGTCTTTTGTAAAGTTTGACGGCTCAAATTAATTCCAACGGGCATCCGATGTATGGGTGAGGATCCTCTATACCACTATTAGTGTACCATACTTGTGTACCACTAATAAGTAATTGCCACATGTACATGTGACCATTATTATAATTGTTACATGTACATGTGGCAATTACTTATTAGTGGTACACAAGTATGGTACACTAATAATGGTATAGAGGATCTTGAGCCCCGATGTATACATATAAATTTCTCTCATCATTAAGTTACATGTCAACTTAACTTTACGTGATATGTTTTATGTACAACTTAATTTTATAAGAAATAAAAATAGGTAATTTATTTTCATATGATTTAAAATAATGAGCAATTTAACTCATTTCTTGTGGAGGTATTGTACACACGCTCTAAAAAGTGATTGATACTTCATTTTCAAGTGAAAATTGATCCATTTAACCCTACGTTGACAACATATTCACTTCACTTTACCTCTCCGTGATATGCGTTAATAGACAATTTACCTCCCTATGATATTACATAATGAGCATTTTACCCCTTGTAAAAATTGTAAAAACCAAAAGGGAGGTAATGTGTTTCTTTTAAAAAAATACAAGGAATTATTTTGCTATTAAGAATAACACAGATCACTCGATTTTATTGAGATGGAATGAGTTAATGTCAAAATAAAAAAAATAGTGATTTGATGTAAGATGATTTTAGTTAGAAATCCCGATTTCTATTTCCAACTTTGAATGTCAATATATATCGCTCCAATAAAAGAAACAAAAGTTCTTATACCAATTGAAATCAAACAAAATGATGATTATTCTTCAAGCGAATTTTGATAAATAATCTATAAATTTGAAATGCAAGAAACGAAACTCAAGATGGATAAAACCCTAAAAAGATAAAATTCTTTTATTTTTTAAATAAAACTACTAAGAAAACAAAATAACTTAAAAATTACAAAATTATTTTACAACATCTCTCCTCAATATTTTGTCCAAAATGCTCCTGCATCAATTTTGGATTCGAGTTGAACAAATTTCATATTTTTTTCTTCATTGTATGGTAAGAAATTTCACTATAATGTTATGATATATACGGCTTTCTGGTTCTAAAAAAAAAAAGATACCTCTTTCTGAAATCAAGTCACTAAGTCAAATGAATAAAAAAAGGGATTTAAAAACTGACAATAGTGGACATGTTTTTTAATTAATATAAATATAATATAAAAGTTGAGTAATAGGCATGTTTTCATATTATAATAAAAAATCACCCGAAACATGAAAGAGTACATGTTCCGAAATACTCTTGTTAAAACAGTTGTTAAAATTTGGTGATACAAAAATTTAGTTTTGTAAAAAATAATAGATAATTACTATTATTTTACTCGTTAAGACGTGGATTCTTTAATATAGTGAAAAAGTAAATTAAGATTTTTCTTCTTTGTAATGAAGTCTTGAATGACCGTTGGTGGAGGCATAAATAAATACAAATAAGATAAGGTGTAATAGTTGATCAAGTTCCGATGTCCCGACACACTCCACGTGGGCACTATGCCACGCTACCACTTTGACCTTTGACCACCATGTCATACTTTAAATTAAATGAACACTTTTATTTATTTATTTTTTATTTTATAAATGAACATTTCTAAAGGTTAGTGGGGGTCGAACTATTTAATGAAAAGCTTAAATTATTCGCTTTGAAATTTAAGGAAGCTTAATGTTCACGTGTTATAAATATGCGTTGTTTACATATTTTACGACATTAAAATAAAATTAGTTCACAAAAATGTATCTAACTATCAAAGATTATTCTTTTTTCTTTTTCAGGATTTAATATCTTTCGAAGCCTGTTGAATACATTCACATTCAAAAAGAATCAATCACACTTAATATATCTGACACGTCTCGAAACTCGAAAGGAATTATTCCCAAGATTTTTTTTTTTAAACACAATTTAATAAACAACATGAACATTCTCATCTTTGTTTCTATTCTTCTGACAACGTAGCTAGAGTTTCTAGTTTAGAATTTGAAGAGTGGAAAAAAGGTCAGAAATATAATAAATTTAGGTAATTTTTTTTATTAATGTATGGTATTTTTGGCTAGTTTTGTTTCGATATATTAGTAATGTTGGAATTTTTGGTAAGCTATTGGATTTGGTATTATTTTGTACAGCGTTTATAAGTGGCAAACATATCTCACGTTAATTGAGTTCCAATAAATTCATATAGATTTTCTATTTGCATTAATTGTGGATGTTTCTTCTTCGGGGTTATGTCTACATCTTTCGTCTTTCCACTTCTTTATTAATTAGTCACAATAATTATAATTGAGTTGTTATTATGAACATTTAATAATATATAAAGCACACACTCAAAAAAAATAGTCACTAAATCAGTGTAATAATATGAGTACTGGGGTCCGCTACAGATGAATTATTAATCAATAAGATTAAAAGGGCCTGTTTGTTTGGTGTTTGAGAAAGTAGTTTGGGAGTTTAGTAGAGGTTTGTGAAATAATCTCGATTTGCGTAATATTGTTTGTTTTGGTTTTGAGAGAGTGGTTTGAGAAATAAAGTAGATGTAGGTTTTTTTGGAAGAGTTGGGTTGTAGGTGTAAGATGTGTAAGACTTTATGTCAAATCATGTTTGTTATGTAAGATAAATTGTGTAAGAGAAATGTTACTTTATGTCAAATCAAAGTAAAGTTTGTATATGTTTTGTTTAGTGAAAAAAAAATTGTTGTTTGTTTGGCTTTTGGGAGAGTAGTTTTAGAAAATTAATGAATGCAAAATTTATTTCGAAAAATAGAAAATATGTTTGTTTGGCATTTATCAAAGACGAAAAAAATCTGAAAAACGCCAAACAAACAGGCCCTTTAGTGTCCCTAGCCACCAATATTTCAAGATTATGTCATGTGGTAGAAGTCCTACTATTTTTTTTTTTCTTTGTAGGTAGACTGGTAGAGGTTAGTAAAATACATCTATCAAATCAACTTAAATTGTGCCGCTTGTTAATAATTTTTTTTTTTTTTTTTTTTTTTTTGTATCTAAACGGGAGGAAAAATTGACTTTTGATGGGTTTAATTTGTGATGGGGATGTCATACTGTGGACTTTTATGTATTTTGATAAATGAAAGTTTACTTATCTTAAAAGAAAAAATTAAAATTATCCTCAAAGCTTTCGGATTCAACTTATTTAATTGAGTTTGCAAACACCCGTTGCGAAAGTATTTTAGTTTGTTGTATCGTATTTCACAAGTTTTATGGGGTTTTTCTTTGACAAAAAATATAAACTAATCCAAAGAATATACAATATGATTTAAAAGTATCGAGTTAACATGACTTTTCATTCTATCATTACAAAATACGTAGTTAATAGCCACATGCATCATACGTGACTAATTATGTCCAAATAATTAACAGTTGTATGAAATGTACATCCAGTTCATATATGATATGAAATATTCAATTCGTCAGGAACATGATTTCAAACCACTACTAAGAATAGGGTTAAAAACTACTCGATACTCAACTCGAACTCATTCGATAAAAGTTCGTTTGAGCTCGGTTCGTCACACTAATCAAACAAACTTGAACATTATTTTTTGTTCGATAACTTTTGAAGTTCGACTCGATAAGCTAAAAGTTAATAATATATATGCAAATAACAATCAAAACAAACTCAAACACAAATTTAAAGCTCGATAAAATTCAAACCAAGTTTAAATAGTATGTCGTTCGACACTACTCAACTCGATTAGACCCTCGGCTAATACGGAACAAGTTTGCATTGTCTTATTTATTAACTATCATCACTAGAATGATGTGTTTAAAAAAAATAAAAAATAAACCAAATATTAAATACAAAAAAACAAAACTCTCCGGCTAACTATAATATAAAAAATCTATTTAATAGTGTGATCATTTTCTTTCATATCACTCTCCTTTTCCTTTGTTCATTCATTTCAATTTCAATTTCAATTTCAATAGTCTAGGCGCTGCTGCCTGGTATTTCTCCTTTTCTTCATTCCATATTAAAAAATAGGTACTACTAACAAAAGTGAAAAAGAAAAGATAGAGCTTCATCATCTTCTGAATCTGATTTTGACATTATTATGTTCCATCACTTCCAAGCTTAATTTCTGTAAGTTCATCATCCCGTTCTTTTCACTGAAAGATTGACGCTCTTTCCTGGAAAGAATCTTGGATAGATTTTTTCTTCTAGCTATCAAATCCTTTGAATCTTTATTAGGTTGTCATGCAATGCAAGTTGGGTGGGTGAAATTGCAAATTGGATGAACGAAATGATGACTTGTGAAAACAGAGCATTAGTAGAATAAGTAAATTTTGGCTTTTGCAATTCTTGGAATCTAGTCAAAATACTACTTCTACTACTACTACTGTTACTGTTTATAGATTTGAAATTCATTTTTCTCCTTGATTCAATCAATCCCATTCTTGTCAGATAACAGTACAAAAACCTCCCCTGTACACCTATACTCTGTTCTGCTCTGTTCTGTTCTGAAAGAACAAGAATCAAGAATCAATTTTTATCTTTTTTTATATGCTCCTAGTAGTAATTAGAGAGAGAGATTGAAATTATAGATGTGGAAATGGCGGGTTACGAACAACATCAACAACAACAACAACAACCACCCTCTGGTTCTTCTTCACGGTACGTTCATCAGCTTCTCATAACACCTACTACTGCACAAGATCTCCAATTACAGCAACAAAACCCTGTTGAACGTTCCCCTGATTCTAAGAACGATTCACCTCCCGACACAATAAGTTCCGGCGGCACCCCCGGCACCAACCGCCGTCCCCGCGGCCGTCCTCCTGGGTCTAAAAACAAAGCTAAGCCACCCATAATCGTTACACGGGATAGTCCGAACGCGCTCCGTTCACATGTTCTTGAAATCTCTACAGGGAACGATATTGTGGAGAGCGTGTCTGTGTACGCGCGGCGGAGGGGGAGAGGGGTTTGTGTGCTTAATGGAAGTGGAACGGTGGCGAATGTTACTATTCGACAGCCGGCGGCGCCGGCTGGGAGTGTGGTGACGTTGCACGGGAGATTTGAGATTTTGTCTTTGTCGGGGACGGTTCTTCCGCCGCCGGCGCCGCCAGGGGTTGGTGGGTTGTCGATATTTTTGTCAGGTGGGCAGGGGCAGGTGGTGGGCGGGAGTGTTGTTGGGCCGTTGATGGCTTCGGGTCCGGTGGTTTTAATGGCGGCTTCATTTGCGAATGCGGTGTTTGAACGGTTGCCTCTGGAGGAGGAGGAGGGTACTAGTACTCCGGCGGCCGCGGCAGCGGCGGTGGCTCAGCCGGCGGCGTCTCAGTCTTCGAGTGTCACTGCTGGGGGTGGCGTCGGTGCTAACAACGGTGGTGGTGACGGGGCTTCGTTGACGGCGCCGGGGAATTATCCATTTTCAGCTGATTTGTTTGGGTGGGGACCCGGAAGTTCTGCAAGGCCACCGTTTTGATATTTGTTGGATTTTTTTTATTTTTTTTTAATTTTAATTTTAATTTTAATGGAGTTAGGTTTATTTTATTTTATGTGAAAATTGGGTAATGGGCATGATGGAAATTAAGAGAAGTTGATTTTTTTTTTGTGAGTTGAAGAAATTGATGATCAACTTCAGTAACCGGTGGAGATGAAATTGAAGCAATGATTTTCAAAGGTCAGTTGGTTCATCTTAGATCATGTTTAGAATGTTAATTAATTTTAATTTTAATTGATTGTAGTAATTAAGTACTGTTTGGACAACTTTAATTTGCTTAATCACATGATTTCTTTCCGGTTTGGTCTAATTGGTAGTTTGTGCCAAGTGCTTCGATGTACATTTTTGGTAGGACTACAATTTCTCCAAAATTCCATCTTGTTTTTATTTTTATTATTATTATTATTATTATTATTTCTTCCTTTTTGATTGAGTTTTTATAGGCACATGATAATGTCTTAACTGAGTCAGCAAAATCTATTGAATTTTAGTTGATGCATGAAAATTTAATTTTACTATATGCTAAATTTCGCTTTTATGCTTGGTGAGGTATATCGTAATTAGACAAAAATTCTCCACATCTTTTACATTGTGTTATTTGTAAATATTGAATCATAGGGATTCTTTAATAATTTCTGAAACATTAGGGGGTTAATTGGTAAATATTTGGAAGAGTCCGGTTCACGAGCGAGGCCCAATTCCCTATAGCGAAAAATGAGAAAGCTCATCACTCGGATAGAGGAAACTGGTGGAAACTAACTTTGAATCTTTGAAACTTGAAAAAGGAAATATATTTTATTATTTTATACTACTATTTTCTTCTTGGAACTTGGTCTTCTTCCTTCCCAATTAAGTTTCAACCAACACAATTTATTTATTTGAATCTTTATATCTATCCCTATGGAATATTGTTAAGGTTTTTTCATTTGATTTAATCTTTAGACAAACTTAACCTGAACTTACGGGAAAGACGAGTCCAACTCAATTAGTAACTTGATATAAATTTTTTATTTCTTTAACTTAGAGGATCCCTCTTTTTTAAATTAATTGATATATTTGATATTTTTACATAGATTAAGAAATTTATTAATTATTTATTCTTTTAAGATAAAATGTCAAAAATATTTTTTAATAATTGTTTTAATTAAGAGCTAAAGATAAAAACACCTCATATGTTTTATCTAACTCTAAAAAAATCTCATATGTTATTTTAACTCCAAAAAAATTCCCGTGTGTTTGGTTTTAATTAGTACATTCAACTCAAGTAGAATTTTATTTTTGACTCTTTGCGGAATGATAAGATTACCCCTGTGTATTTGTTTTTTTCTAAAATTATTTATTCTTTTTTGAAAATTTAAGTATATACTATTTGGATTGAGTGTGGTATTTAAAATCAAACACATGGAGTTTTTGAGAATTTAAAATGACATAGAAGAGGTTTTTTGAGAGTTAGTCAAGACATAGGGGGTGCTTTTGTCTTTCGATGTCAGGGGTAAAATTATCATATCAAAAGCAAAATGTGAATAAATATTTGCAATTTTGGCGTTTGAATAACTCTATTTTCTCAGGGTATATTTGGTACTTAATTGAGATCACAGGGGTTTTTTTAAATTTAAAATAACACATTGAGGTTTTTGAGAGTTAGATAAAGCATAGTGGATGTTTTGTCTTTTACTGTTTTAATTAATGTCATTAATGTTTGTGCACTCTACTATATTATGTAAATCTAGAAATAAGGAAAAGGTAAAATTGAAAAAAGATCCATTGATAAATAAATTACGACTAGGGGTGAACGCGGTCGGGTTTGGGCGGGTTTGCATGAAAAAATCAACCCGACCCAACACGTGCGGGTTGCCAATTTTTTAAACCGCACCCGCGTTGTTATTTTCATAAACCGTCCGGTTCGGGTGGAATGGGTGCGGGCGGGTGGCGGTCGGGTTGGCGGGTTGAACGGAAACAATGTCATAAAATCTTGACATCCAAATATAAACAATTAAGCATATAATCTTAAGTTCTTCAAACAACAAATAAAATGTGTCATATGTGTTCACTGTTAATTTTAAAATTAAATCCAAAAAGCAAAAAATACAAAACTATAATATAATCAACGATTTCTTACTAATTAAATCAATAGTCTCCACAAAAAAGAATATTACAAATCCCCACAAAAAAATTCATTACAAATCATCACTCACACATTACAAACAATAACAAATTAGTGAAGTTTCTTCTCAATTTTTCAACAACAAACTCTTTAGGAAATAATGTGCTAACATATTTGTACCATTAACATTAATATAAACAAGAAACTTTAAGAAAATTTGTTTATTTGTTCTTATTCATTTGTTAATAAATGTAATTTATTTCACACTTTTATTAAACAATGAATAAAAAGTACATCAAGGATGATTAAGTGCGGGTTGCGGGTGGGTCGGTTTTTTAACCATCAAACCCGTCACCCAACCCATAACGTGCGGGTTTACAAATTACCAACCCGTACTTGATTATTTTAAAAACAAAACCGGCGGGTTGCGGGCGGGTTGGAGCGGGTCGGGCGGGTGAGTCGGGTGGGACGGGTTTATGAACACCCCTAATTACGACAAGTAATTTGAAACATGAAAATTTTACAAATATGTCGGTTAATTTGAAAAGGAGGGAGTAATATTTACTATCAAACATTAAGTATTGATTGTCCTAATTAATTAAGGTAGTTAGTTTGAAGGAACTGAATTTAGACGACCTTTGTCTTTGAAACTTGAAAAAGGAAAAATATATGGTTTTTAATCTCTTGACTCTTTCTGTAATTTACAATAATGCCATGCCAGTAGGTGGGGGCTAAACCAAGATAGAATGTATGGCTTGAACCATTTGTGCCACTTGTTTCAAAAATCATAAATTTAATTTTTAGAGGAAAAATTGGGATAAATGTTGGCACCCATTTCAATGCATAATATTATCTCCAATTAATCCATCTTTTATGTTGCTGGGCTTAAATGCAGCTGGGTGCAGAGCATCATTCACAAATATGTTGTGGTCCTCTTTTATTATTATCCACAAACCAAACAGGACTCTACCATCAACCCTCTGTTACGTCCTGATCTCTACAGTTTCTGGATCCATTTTTTTCTTTTTCTGTTTTTGTTGTAATACGGTCTCATCTCAATAATAATCTATATGGTCATGGATAAATTATAATTAGACAATCTAGGTAATCGTACATTGTCCAGGGTCGGCTCTTGATTTGTTGGGGTCCTAGGCGAAATATATAATCGAGGCCCTATATATAAAAAAAGAAAAATAAAAAATTATTTTTCTTGTTTTAGTGCATGCAAAAGTTTCGATTAAATCTTTATACAACAGAATTCATATAATGTAGATAGAAAATGAATGACATAAATAAATAATCAAAATTCCAAAATGGATTAGAAACAAAATTGAGTTTTCTATCACTATTGTTGTTTGTTGGTGTCCCCAAAGAGCAAAATTTATAAATATATTTTTTCATAAATTATGACAGTCAATTTTAAAATACAGTAAAACAATATTGAAAAGTGCAAATTTTAAATATAGACATTTTATTTTACAGAGAGCAAGAGAGTAATATCAAAATTAAAATTTGAATTTGGTTTGAACATTAAATGGTATCCAGGGACGGATCCATGATTGGTAAGTTGGGGGGATCGAGTTTAGTGACATGTATATTCGTGAAAAAAATATTGAAACAATTTTATTTATGTAAGTCTACAAAAACAACAATACTTCACTAATGCAAAAAATAATTTAATAAAAGATATTAAAATTACACATAAAGTTCGTTCACATAATAAAATTCATATCTGTGTCAAGTTTATCAAAAATTTCTTCTTAAATAATCAAATATTGCACAAAGTATAAATTCATCATTCAATATATATATATATATCTTCCTGATTAAAAATATAAATAATTCACAATAAGAAAAAAGATTAAAAATAAGAAGATAGAATTTTACATAATTATTAATTATTAATTACAATATAATACTACATAAAAAGTGTGGAATAAAAGATTTGTAGTACATAGAGAAGAAATAATGCAACACTTGGCTATTAATTGATTTAGTATATGTACCAAAAAAAAAAAAAAAAAAAAAAATTGATTTAGTATATATAAATACAAGAAATCAAATTCAAGTAGGACTAGGCTACTCGATAAATATATCACGATTAAACTATAACTCAAATACATCTAAACTATAAGGATAACTACCTACTCAAATTACAACTCTTTCTAACTAAGAGATAAGTATTATCTATTATGCCCCCTCAAGATGGAGCTCAAGTAGAGAGTCCAATCTTGGTCCTGAGAGTTAGAAATGGTGTTCGAGATAAGGGCTTTGTCAGACCGTCAACAAGTTGATCTTTACTGGAAACATGCGATACACGAAGACGTCCCAATTTAACTTGATCTCGAACAAAAAGGTAGTCTATAACCATATGCTTCATTCTAGAATGAAACACTGGGTTGGAACAGAGACTAGTGGCCCGAAT
Source organism: Penstemon davidsonii (assembly GCA_034814905.1). NCBI lineage: Eukaryota > Viridiplantae > Streptophyta > Magnoliopsida > Lamiales > Plantaginaceae > Penstemon > Penstemon davidsonii. The sequence continues at coordinate 8,712,563 of JAYDYQ010001087.1, read as the reverse complement.
ATTATCACAATAAATCACTGGGGCATGTGAAAAAGATACACCAAGTTCAGTTAAGAGAGAACACACCCAATTGAGTTCAACAACAGTGTTTGCAACAGACCGGTACTCGGCTTCAATGCTGGATCGTGCAACAGTGCGTTGCTTCTTGGAATTCCATGAAATTGGATTACGACCAAGGTAGATAATATGGTACCAGTTGACGAGAAATCAGGTAAGTTTCCACCCCAATCAGCATCTGAGAAAGCATGTAAAGACTGTGGCAATTCATGATAAATAAGTATGCTTTCATTAATCGAACCACAAAGATAACGGAGAAGTCTTTTAACTAAAATCCAATGATCTGAGGTTGGCTTATGCATGAATTGAGACAACTTGTTCACAACAAAAGCTATGTCTGGGCGAGTAAGTAATAGATATTGTAAGCTTCCAACAATAATATGATATTCAGATGGATCAGATAATGGAGAACCATAATTCCAAGTGATTGGTGGTGATGTAGGAAGAGGCGTGGAAACATGTTTTGCTTCCATCATTTTACTGCGAGCAAGAAGATCCATTATAGATCGTCGTTGGGATAGCAGAAGACCATGAGAGTGTTGTATAACTTCCACGTCCATAACATATGATAGTTGCCCAAGATCTTTCAATGAACATTGCTTGGATAACAAAGTCACAAACTACTGAACAAAATCATTATTATCTTCAGTTATGATAATATCATCCATATACACTAAGAGACAGATAAAATGACCACCAGTTTGGAGAATGAACAAAGATTTGTTAGCTAGTGAATTATGAAAGCCTGAAGCAAGAAAAAATTTACGAAGCTTAGTGTACCAAGCTCGTGGAGCTTGTTTAAGTCCATAAATTGCTTTTCTTAGCTTGCATATATATAAGATGGATTGTTATGATCAACAAAGCCTTGAGGTTGTGACATATAGACATATTCAGAAAGATGACCTTGTAAAAATGCATTGTTGATATCAAGTTGGTGGAGAGACCACCCACGACTGACAGCTATACTAAGAATAAGACGAATAGTAGTTGGATTAACCATGGGGCTAAAAGTATCATGATAGTCAACACCTGGACATTGATGAAATCCTTTAGCCGCCAAATGTGCTTTATACCTGTCAATAGAACCGTCAGAATGCCTTTTAATACGAAAAATCCACTTACAACCAACTATATTGTGACTAGAAGAATGAGGTACTAGCTCCCATGTCCCATTTCGAACAAGGGCATCATATTCTTCAGACATGGCTTGATGCCACTTTTGATATTTGAGAGCTTGGGTCGCAGTGGTAGGTTCCAAGTTAACTGATGGGGATAATTGGTGGAAAGGTTTAGTTTTTGGATAGGTTTGGTAATATTATTGTTGGATCTTGTGATCATTGAGCGTGGGTGAGTGGATTGTGTGGTTATTGTGTGAGCATCTGGGTTTGGTGAAGGTGCGGTGGTGATTGAACTGGATGTGGTTAATGGTTCCGTAGATGGTATTGGTACTGTACACTAGGGCTTCTCCATAGGTTGCACATCGAATGGGGTGTCGTTTCCTGCAGAAGATGTTGTTGGTAATGTAACAGTGATAGAATGAGGGACCCATGTAGATATATTGTCTGATTATGAGTGAGTGGAGGGAGTGGGTGGTGTGTGAAAGGGAAAGACACTCTCTTCAAACTTGACATGTCTAGATACATATGTTTTTGAGGTAGACCGGTCGAAACATAGGTATGCACTTTGTGTAAGAGAGTAACCTAAACAAACACATGGTTTTGAACGAGCATTGAGTTTGTGAGCTGAATATGGGCGAAGCCAAGAATAACATAAACATCCAAAAATTCAAAGTTTTGAATAAATTGGAGAAGTACCAAATAATTTTTCAAAAGGAGATGAAAGACTAAGAGTTGGAGTTGGCATTTTGTTAATGAGATAAATAGCAGTTGCAAATGATTGAGGCCAAAATGTTAAAGGGATTGATGCATGAGACAAAAGAGATAAACCTGTTTCAACAATGTGTCGATGTCGTCTTTTTGAATAACCATTATGTTCAGGAGTATGTGGTGGGGTAGTGAGATGAGAGATCCCATTTGTAGCAAGAAAATTGGTTAAGGCTATATATTCACCACCATTATCTGAATAGAAAGTGCAAATTTTAAGTGTGAAGAAGTTTTCCACAGTAGCTTTAAACTTTATGAAACTTCTTTAACTTCAGATTTTTTTTAAGTGGATAAAACCAAATGTATTTTGTGAAATGGTCAACAAAAAGGACATAGTATTTAAAACCATCACGTGATAAAACAGGTGAAGTCCACACATCAGAGAAAATTATTTGAAGTGGTCTAGATGACACAAGAGATGAGTTTGAGAATGAAAGTTTGTGACTTTTATTGCATTGACAAGCATTACATAAAAACTTAGAAGACAATGGTGCAGAAGAATCTAATTTATAACGAGAGATAATATGACTTAAAATTGGAGATGCTGGATGTCCTAGTCTATGATGCCATGCAGATAAAGTTTTCTTGACACTAGAAAATGCTAATAAATGAGAGTTTATCGGGGAAGCAATTGGCCATTCATACACTCCATCCTTCATTTGACCTTTCAGAAGAGTCGCATCCGTGCAAAGTTCCTTCATAAGAAAAGATGAGGGTAAGAATTCAATAGAAACATTATTTGAGAAACAAAATTGTGAAATAGAAATCAATTTTTTCTTCATGTCAGGGACACATAAAACACTATTTAATTTAAAAGATTTGTTTGAAGTGTGTAGAGAAGTGGAACCTGTATGAGTAATGGGAAGTCCCGTGCCATCTCCAATCACTATGTTGTCAGAACCTGTGTAAGGTGCATGTAGAGATAGATTGCTCAAGTCTGCAGTGACATGGTGAGAAGCACCGTTATCTAATAGCCATGGAGTGTTGGAAGATGTGTTCGTAGCAAAGTGTGCTCGAGGCGGCCATGGTGTCGGGGAGGTGTTCATTCTTGTCGCAGATTGTTGAACGGGAACAAAACGAATGGATGGACACTTCTTTGCTGTTTGTCCTTGAATCCTACAAATTTGGTAGTACCCAACAAAAGGACGAGCATGTCGACTATTTTGGTTGAAGTTGGACCCAACATTGTGGTTTGTGGAGGGGCGGTGGTTTTAGTTTGGAGACGAACGCCAGTTATTATTATGTTACCATAGTTATTAGGATTATTTTCTTTTAGTTATTCTATTTTCATAGGAGTCTATCTCCATATCTATCTACTTGTTTAGGGTTTGAGTAATATATAAACACTCAATGTAATATTTTCATAGTTATGAAATATATAAGAGTTTATGATTTTCTCCACCTTAAATGAGATTTGTGGTCCTTCTTACGTCCCTTAAAGTAAGAAACAAATAATGGTACCAGAAGATTGTATCAATTGGTATCAGAGCAGGTTGAGATCACATCAATGCTTCATTCATAAACAAGTGGAGATTGCATCAATACCTTGTTTACCCTATCTGTAGATTTACTTTCTTTGAAAAAAAAAAAAAAAAAGAATGAAGGGATCAATATTAATGGATTTGCATTTTAATCAGCGATAACATCAACGATGAAGTGGAGGCCTCTCTAAGGACATAAGAAAAACTGGTTTGGTGTCTTCTTATGACATTATATCAAAGATCAAGACATTCATAAAAATCGGTGGTGTGATGTCCTCGGCAGAGATTACATCGAGGGCGAAGGCGAAGAGTAGATCTTATAAATCTGCAGTGCAACACTCAGTATCCCTGTTGGCAATAATATCAAAGACAAGAAAATCAACTATTGTTCTTAGGCATGAACCTTGAGGAAAAGGTTCGATTTCAAGGGGTGGAGAATGTTACGATTCTGGTTTTATTATGTTACCATAATTATTAGGATTATTTTCTTTTAGTTATTCTATTTCCATAGAGGTCTATCTCCATATTTATCTACTTGGTTAGGGTTTGAGAAATATATAAACACTCAATGTAATATTTTTCATGGTTATGAAATAATAAGAGTTTATGGTTTTCTCCACCTTAAGTGAGATTTGTGGTCCTTCTTACGTCCCTTAAAGTAAGAAACAAATAACGATACCAGAAGATCGTATCAATTGGTATCAGAGCGGGTTGATCACATCAACGCTTCACTCATAAACATGTGGAGATTGCATTAATACCTTGTTTACCCTATCCGTAATATGGAGATAGACTCCTATGGAAATAGAATAACTAAAAAAAAATAATCCTAATAACTATGGTAACATAATAAAATCAGAATCGTAACACGGTGGTTGTAGTTTGGAGACGAACGCCAGTTATTATTGTTATTGTTACCATATGTGTTGGAAGGACGCCAACCATAACTACTGCGATTTGTTGGATTTGCCGATGCAGGAAAGTGAGCAGGTTCACGTTTTGTTTAAGAAAGAATTGCTTCAAAATTTAGAAGTTTTTCATGAAGCTCATCAAAGGTGATCGAGTTGTCCCGGGCTTGGACCACACGTACAAGTTTTGTATAGTCATCTCCAAGACTATCAAGGATTTTTTCAGTGAGATCATCATCATCCATTGGTGCTCCAAGAATTACAAGTTCATCAGCACGGGCTTTTACAATGTGGAGGAAATCTGTAATACTTTGAGAGCCTTTGGTGAGGTTTTTAATTTGAGCTTTTACCCGTTTGATAAGACCTCGTGATGACTTGGCATATATGTTTCCCAATGTTTTCCATGCTTCTTCAGCTGTCTTGGCTCTTGCAATGAAAGGAATAATAGTGGGGGAAAGAGATCCGACAAGAGCATTTAAAATCAGTTGATCTTGTCGAACCCATATGATGTGGGCAGGATTTGGTACGATGGTATTGTTAGTCGTAATAGTGGCTGGTGGGCAAGGTTTAGATCCATCTACATATCCTAAAAGATCATAACAGAAAAAAATGGTATTGAATTGAAGCTTCCACGAGATATAATTGTTGCTTGTGAGTTTGAGTGGCGCTTGAGCTGAGATATTAATGGTTATGAAGGTATTATTTGACTCATTAGTGTTTTGAATTGAAGTATGACTATCTGTAGTCATTATTGTGGTGGTTTAGAGAAGAATATCAGTTTTCATAGAAGAAAAGAGAAAAAAAATATCAATAGCAATTTTAGATTGCTCTGGTACCATGTGGAATAAAAGAATTGCAGTACATAGAGAAGATAATGCCACACTTGGCTATTCATTGATTTAGGGTGAGTTTGGCCTAGCGATTCGAAAATCAATTATAGGAGAATTAATTTTATTAAAATGGATTTTGGCAATAATTGATTATGATAATTCAATTATAAAATAATTGCTTTTGGATAATAGCTTTTGCAAAAGTAACACTTTAGTAGCTTCTGAAATAAGTTGATTTTTAGCTTCTAGAGATCTCAAAAGTGATTATGATATTAGGGGCCAAACACCATTAAAATCACGATTGACTAAAAGCAATTTCTATAATTGGGGCCAAACACTTCAAAAATCACAATGGAGGTCTAGAAGTGCTTTTAAGAGCTCCCACCGCTGGGCCAAACTCACCCTTAGTATATATAAATACAAGAAATCAAATTCAAGTAGGACTAGGCTACCTGATAAATATATCACAATTAAACTATAACTCAAACACATCTAAACTGTAAGGATAACTACCTACTCAAATTATAACTCTTTCTAACTAAGAGATAAGTATATCTATTAAAAAGTCCCAAAATCTATTAACTGGAAATGATATTCCGATATCTAGTGAAGATACAATTGATGAACAACAGCATAAGAGGAAAAGCGTTGAAGTTAATTTAGTTTAATTAGATTTGTAATTGGGGCTGTTTTATTTTGGTTTTTTGTAACAACATAATAAAGGAAATACAGAAATCCAAAATAAAACAGCCCCAATTACAAATCTAATTAAACTAAATTAACTTCAACGCTTTTCCTCTTCTGCTGTTGTTCATCAATTGTATCTTCACTACATATCTGAATATCATTTCCAGTTAATAAAATTCCCCCAAATCCGTCTGGTAGGACGAGGGAAAGAAAATAACTATGATAAAAGAGTGAACATTCATATTTGATAAAAAGAAGCTGAGATAGTGAGATATATAATAGTTATAAATATAAAATGTTGGAGAAGCAGAGAAAAATTGGGACGGAGGAAGTAATATATAAATCGTCTTTTTTATTTTCTTCTTCTTCTTCTTAGTATTCTGTCCTGCTAAATCCCAATATTTTATATTTCCTCTGTTCCATTATTTTTATTCCATTAGCTATAATATCCGGTCAGACTTTTTAATCTTTTAAATATTTTATCGTGTTAAATTATTAACGTTTGGTGTATTAAACATATTAAATATTACTTCCTCCGTCCCAATTTTTTTTTATCCTTTCACTTTTTACACGGAGTTTTAGGTAAAAATTAAAAATATGAAACTTTTAGGTATTTTTACATATATGCCCTTAAAAGTAGTGGTTGAGAGTTAGTGGTGTCAAATCACTACTTTATGTGAGAAGGTATTGTTGGAAAGAAATATTCCATTTATTAGAAATGGAGTGTTATTTATGGACATCCCAAAAGAAAATAATAGTAAAAATTTAGGGATAGAGGAAATAATATATATGGTGCAATATGATTTTATTAACTTATTAATAAAATATAATAATTAAATTATTTATTATAATTTTTATAAATTTAGCTAAGTTGACTGGTAGAAGAATGGGACAAATGAAGAATTAAACAAGACAGGGGGATAAGTCGGCTGGAAAATGGGTGAGGGCCCATAAAGGAAATGCATGTTTGGGCCTAACTTTTAATGGATACAAAATAAACATCCACGAACTGGGCTGTTGCTAAACCTTTTCTAATGGACTATGACTTTTATCAACTGGCCCCAAGCCGGCCCTGATGTTGTCCTCATTCATATATAACTGAAAAATGAAAATATTCATTCAAATATCATATCGCAACAAATAACTCTTCAAAATAAAAAAAACGTTCACAACAATGTCAATGAGGAGATCTTGCTCAATTGTCGAACTCGATTGGCGGATTGGAGAACAATTTCTATTCTAAAATCTGCTAATGGAGTAATTAATTCAGACATAGTTGAGATTTTATTCAATTAAAAAGGATACTTTTGGTATTAAAGTGTTTCATAATACTACTAGTAGGTGCTTTCATAAATTCAACCAAACAGTATACATAAGATTAAGGTAATTTAGTGAAGACCAAATCCAATCTATTAAACGGTGGATTCGGATCAGATCTATCAAATTTTTAATTGGATAAAATATTTTGATCAATCATGGACAACCTCTAACTCTTTAACTTGGCAAAATTTCATTTTTGGCCCTTTAAAGTGGCTGCATTTCAAAATTGGTCCTTTAATGTGGTACCTTGATAATATACATCCTTTATTGTGTCCATGTCAATCAATTTTAGCCCTCCTTGCAGGAAAATGTCACTTGCCGCGCACGTGACCTTAACATTAGTCATTCCACGTCTGGAAAAAAAAAAAAAGCCAACTTCAACCCAAAAATTAAGGATGGTAATGAGCACTATGCAAATCTATAATTATTTTCCTCCACCCGTATATCATAAGTTCTCATTCTAAATTCTTTGAAACCTTTTGGTGCAATATTATTCTACTTATTTATTGTTTAATGCCCATTATGATATATAATATTCCATTTGGATATTGTGATGATATGAACATTTGCAACTTCCTTTTTTTGTGTATTGCCATTTGCCACTATGATGGAATTAATTAGTATTATTTCAGTTATTGAATGGTATTTTGTATCTTGCCACTGTGATGACATAGATTAGTACTCTTGCAGATTATTGGCATTATGGCCATTTTGGTGAATTTGATTTGACAGTGTTTTGGTTTGTTTAGCTCTATTTTAATTTTATTTTTTTTTGTTACAAAAATTAGACGTGTAGTAATATTTAAAAAGGACTTGCAAGTTTTGGAGTCAAAATATGAAAATCTCAATTTTAAGTGTCAAGGTTTCGACAATTGATATTATTGGAGAAAATTGAATTTTGCAATAAAAAGGGACAAAAATTGATAATTCTTCGCAAAAAATAATTTTTTCGGTCAAATGCGTCATAAATTGATGATTTCCGGCAAGAAGGACTGAAATTGATGAAGAGGACACAATAAAGGACGTATATTGTCAAGGTACCACAATAAAGGGCCAATATTGAAACGCAACCACTTTAAAGGGCCAAAAATGAAATTTTGCCCTTTAACTTTTTAGTAGAAATTTGTTGTCAGAACCATTTACAATTTCATAGAATGAGTAACAAACTACCTTATGTGTTATTCTTAAAATGCAATTTATCCCCTATGATTATACCCATTCCGCTCTATTTTTGTAAAAGAAATTTACAGACTCCCTCACATTTTTATCGATTCATGGAAGAAATTACCCTTATATTGTGCACATTATGAAACAAAGGGATAAATTCACATTAAGCATTACTCAAGGGGGTAAACTGAAGAGAGCTAGTAAGTCCGGATCTAAATGAAGTCCTACTAGCTATTTTGAGTGTGTGTGCAGCACTCCGTCGAGGAATGAGGTAAAACGTTGGTTATTATTTTTCACATGAATAATATGTATAAATTCATCTCATATTGAGTTTAATTGTCTGCTATGCATTTCAAAGGAAGTAACCTGCACAAAAAAAATCCAAATTTCAAATATTAAGGATTCGATCAATTGATTGCCATTGAATGTTTGGTCTCATGCTGAGGATTTTTTTGGTCGCCATCTCTATTAGTTCACTCTAATTCCGGATCAGCCACGGCCACCAAATAGGCCGCAATGGCAGCCCCCCTCCAAGTAACTTGGTTAAAATTAATGTCGATGCGGTCATTGACCGAGATGGATCTTGTTGTGATAACGGAATCACAACTAGGGACTCTTCGGGTACTTGTTTAGCTTGGACATCTCAGATTTTGGATCTCCCTTTACAACCTGAAGATGCAGAAGTTATGGCGACTACTAGGGTGTTGAATTTGGTTTAATGCACGGTTTGAGCGATATTATCTTTGAAGGCGATTGTAAGTCGGTGATACAATTTTTTAATATTCATATGTAACAATCAACGAATAATTATCGATAAGGAAAAAAAATCTACGGAGTGTTGAAATTTGCTGTTAGCACTAAATTTGAAAAGTATTTTCAACTCAACACATTTAACGTACTAAAATTTCATGCATTCGTAGTTGGCAAACATCAAGTAAATATAGATCTAGATTTGATACATGTTACAAATCACTATTCATTTATCAAGAATACAAACCATCTACAACCCTTGAAAAGAAATATCAAAGAATTATATTTTAGAAAAAAAACCCAATGACAAATCTGATCAAATCCACTAATACAGGTCAATGTAAATAGAGAAAAAAAAAACTCAAATCATTCTTTGAAAAAATAGTAGTAAACTTTGAATTTGTTGGTCATACGTAGGCAATCTAACATAGAGATGTTGTGAATCCTTAAGTAATTGTTGAGAATTGAGTATCCACTTGAAAATAAAATTTTCATCTTTTTTTGAATTATAATTATAACCCTTTCAAAGAAAAATGAGATTTAGTAAAACTTTACGCTCTTATTAACTCATTGGTAATATGAATTTGTAGTACTGTATAGAAAGTAAAAATTATGCACAAATCAACTGAAAAAATGAAAATCATAGAAAATGTATGGGAGCTAAATAGGAAAATAACATTTAATAATGTTACTAAGGCAATTTTGATTTTGTGATCATCCCTAAATCACCAGTTTCAAAATTTCCATATTGGCTATCTTTATTGAGATATTCACCCATCAAATAAACCAAATAATAATATTTAACCAATAAGTGTCAATTCTTATGAATTTAAATGAAAAAAGAAAGAAGTTATTGGTTACTGGTTACTCCTCACTTTATTATGTTACTTAATTTTGCAATGAAATCATCTAATATTTAGTTACTAGTCTAGTAGTATATTTGGGATATGATTTCATGCTCATTCTACTTTCTTTTGGCTTGTATCTGTACTCGACTTTAGCATAAATATGTATATGTGTGTCATAGTAGTCAATAGTGCAAATAGCGTGCGCTAAAGCGCACTATTCTCTATAGCCCATGTGTATCGCGTCGATGCATTCTGCGCAACTGTAAATCCAATTAGCGCGCGCCATATGGTGCTATCGCGCTATAGCGCACTAAGCGAGGAGGCAAATTAAGCGCGCTTTGGTTTTCCTGCATTCAGTAGGCAGAAATAAAAAAATATATAGTTTTTTTAAACTAAGATGTTTTGGTTTTATAGTTTTTATATACCTTAGATGAAATTTATGATTATTATTCCAAAAAATATTTAAAATGTGCTTCATTTAAAAAAAAAAACGAGCTATGGCGCGCCGCTATGTGCTAAAGCCCCATAAGCCTTTTGTGAATCGCTGCGCTTTACGCCTCTGACTACTATGATTTGTGTGCATATACTTAAGATTTTGGTATTATAAGATGTGAAGAGGAAAAACAAATACACTACTTACAAAACAATTAATTCATGGTTGTGCATCAAATATGAAGAAATCTCAAAGAGCATATGAAGATAAGTAAAGGGATTCCATTTAGGGACACTACCATTTAGTAGGTGGCCGCCATCATCATAATGGAGTAACTCAATTGATTTTGTCTCTACGTTGTAAAGAAATACTCTTCCCCCCGCTCTGATAACAACAACAACAATTGGACTGCATACACATTGAATCAATCCCTCAAGCCAAACTGAATCTAAATCTTGTCAATTCGTCCCGTCATTGTTTTCTAGCATTAATGGTAGGGCAAGTTCTTCGAGCAGGGAAACAACCGTGATCGTGTGCATCAATATCCACTCGTCGGCAGGTATAGTGGTCGAGCGCATCCAACTTCCATCTTTATTCTTGGGAAGCATCCAAAATTGCATCCCATGATCAGAGTCTGTGACAATATACACTAAGACAGCGTCACGTTCTGACCCGGTGAAAATCGAGTCAATATATCACCCATCGCCTCGTACTGGCAACATAATCAATTGTATATGATTTTCACCTCCATTTAAGTCATAAAGGGCGATCGATTTACATACCATCAAATTCATGACACATTAAACACTAAAGGAGGCGGCTGCTCCACGGGTAGTTAGAAAAACCTTGTGCTGAACAGCGTCGACTTAGCCCACATGCCAGTCCTTGAAGAATAAGTTTATATATCCATAGTAGTATCCCTCGGTCCACCACATACCGGTTGTTGACCACCCCGTAAAACTGTGTAATTCGGTAAAAGTTCATTTGTTTTCTCCTCGAAGACGAATCCAAGGAATGTTCCTTCATATGTACGTTCAGTAGTAATATCGGGTGGCGGCAAAGAAATCGATTTTTTTGTTAGAGGATTCCAAACATTGTAAGTGTTGGAAAAGTGTTCACCATAGAGGATAAGCCCGTTCGAGGAGATGATGAACTTGCCCAATTTACTTGGCACCAACTCGATATTGTTATCAACCCGACACGCCATAAATCTTCTTACAAATATGTCCGGTAGCGTTAATTGGATGGACGCCTGTAACTTCTAAGAAAGTAAGGGTCAACTATGATATTGTTCCATCTATTTGACACGCACCTAAATCTGAACACGGATTTTGGTGGAAATCGTGCTAGTACTGACATTAATATGTTTTCGTTGCCCTCTACTTTCTCTGCATCTACTGATTCGATGGTTGAAAGCTTGAAAGAAAACATTCGGATTATATTGTGTACCTGATCAATTATGTTAAAACTCCATCGTTACCAACAAAAACCAAAAGCCCAACATTGTGGGATATATGTGAGACCTATGCATGTAGATATCCTAACAACTCATAATTCATGAAATGAACTTATGTATATGCATGGATCAAAAATTTTATCATCTTCGTCGAAACATTGAGAAGTTTATGTTTTTGAATCAATGGAAACAAAAATAAAACGTATTTCCGAAACTCTATATTTCTCTTGAAACTTTCTCTTTTTCTTAATTTAATAACTTTTTTTTTTTATAATTTTTCTGAAAACGTTTCAAAAAGTTTCTAATATTCAACTGACTGAAATATACATCAAAAATGAAACTTTGATTGATGTATATGATGACAATTGGCACAAGTACTATATTATAGAGTAAAATTTTAGGTTTTCTAATAACATTATTTTCATATTGACCACCTCTAACTTTGTCAGTGTCAAGTATCATCAAATTACCTTCTAAAAGATAAATGAAAACCAATTTATATTTATTAAGAACCTAAAAAATGCAATGTGGGGGTTCTATACTTATTTAGATAATACACACGTTTGATACCAAGTTATTCCGGACTAACTTGTTCCGGGTTTGGCCATGATAATTAAGCCGAACCGGTATAAGACCTCAATTACAATTTGCCTCATCTTAAGCAGATTCACTAATTAAGAGAATGGGTCTACTAATCTCACTACACATATAATAATTACATTGGTAGGCTGCATTACCATATGTACTTGATGACGTGGTGCAACGGTTATACTCACTCTGTTCCTTTTTAATTGTTGCTTTAGGCTTTTGCACAGATATTAAGGAAACTAATAATTAGCATAATTTTTAGGAAAAAGGTAAAATGTATACCTAAAATACCCTTCTCTCTCCAGGCTTTTATTCTATCTCCTTCAATTAATGCTTTCTTATTCTCTCTCCAACTGGTTAGTAATGATAAAAGAGAAGAGAAACACATCGAGTTGATAAAATTAAGATTAATAAATAAGGGTAAAATTGAAAAATAGGTAATTAATGTTGCATTGGAATCCTAAAGCGACTTATAATTTAGAACAAAAAAAATTCTTTAAAGCGACAACTAAAAAGGAACAAATGGAGTACTACATAATTTTTCCGAACGAAGTCACCAAATAAAGTAATCAATAGCCAAAACACAGATTTTATTGGGCAACGACACGATTGCTTAAGGTATTAATCAATCATAAAAGGTATACAAATACAATTAATTTGTACTTTCTATATCCATAGTAGTATCCCTCGGTCCACCACATACCGGTTGTTAACCACCCCATAAAACTGTGTAATTCGGTACAAGTTCATTTGTATTCTCCTTGCAGACGAATCCAATGAATGTTCCTTCATATCTACATTCGGTAATTTCGGGTGGCGGCAAAGAAACCGATTTTTTTGTTAGGGGATTCCAAACATAGTAAGTGTTGGAAAAGTGTTCACCACAGAGGATTAGCCCGTTCGAGGAAATGATGAACTTGCCCAATTTACTAGGCACCAACTCGATATTGTTGTCAACCCGGAATTCCATAAATCTTCTTACAGATATGTCCGATAGTGTTAATTGGATGGACACTAACTTCCTTTCTTAGAAGTTACAGCGCCACAAGAAGAATAGATAATCTACGAAGAGCACGGCTGCTAGTGTTTTGGCGCTGTAACTTTTAAGAAAGTAAGGTTCAACTATGATATTGTTCAATCTATTTGACACACACATGAATCTGAATGCGGATTTTGGTGGCAATCGAACTAGTATTGACTTTAATATGTCGTCCTTGCCTTCTACTTTATCTGCAACTACTGATTCCATGGTTGAAAGCTTTATCAACAGAAACCAAAAGCCCACTACATTGTGGGATATATGTGAGATCTACATGTAGATATCATAACAACTCATAATCCATGAAAGGAACTCTTTAACGACTAATAATCCATGTATATATGCATGGATCAAAATTTCCATCTTTTTCGTCGAAAACATTGAAAAGTGTTTATTTTTCAAATCATTGGAAACGAAAATAAGGTGTATTTTCAAACTCTATATTTGTCTGGGAACTTTCTCTTTTTCTTAATTTAGTAACTTATTTTTTTTTTATAATTTTTCCGAAAACGTTTCAAAAAATTTTCAATATTCAACTGACCAAAACATACATCAAAAACGAAACTTTAATCCATATATATATAATGAAAATTGGCAAAAGTATATAATAGTATAAAATTTTAAGTTTTCCAATATTTCACATTGTCACCTCTAACTTTGGTAGTGTCAAGTATCATGAAAGTTGAAATTGGAGTATAAAGTCAAAATGATATGAAGGATTATCTATGAATTTGCCACTCCTCACTTATTATGTTACTTGATTTTGCAATGAAATCATCCAATATTTAGTTACTAGTCTAGTAGTATATTTGGGATATGATTAATCTTGTTCTTTTGCCTATATGGTTTCCCATTTCATGCTATTTCTACTTTCTTTTGGCTTCTATCTATACTCGACTTTAGCATAAATATGTATATGTGTGCTATAGTAGTCAATAGTGCAAATTGTGTGCGCTAAAGCGCACTATTTGCTATAGCACATGCATATCGCGTCGCTGCGCCCTGCGCAATTGTTATCCATTTAACGCGTGACATGTGGCGCTATCGCGCAATAGCCACTAAGCGAAGTGACAAATTAAGTGCGCTTTGGTTTCCTGCATTCAGTAGGTAGAAATAAAAAATGTTTTTTTTTTTAAACTAAGAAGTTTTGGTTTTATAGTTTTTATATACCTTAGTTGAAATTTATTATTATTATTTCAAAAAATATATAAAATGTGCTTCATTTTCAAAAAGACTGAGCTATGGCCCTCCGCTATATGCTAAAGCCCCAAAAGCCTTTTGCGCATCATTGCGCTATACGCCTCTGACGACTATGATGTGTGTGCTTATACTTGAGATTTTGGGATTATAAAATGTGAAGAGGAAAAACAAATATATTACATAACAATTAATTCATGGTTGTGCATCAAATATGAAAAAATCTCAAATAGCATAAGAAGATAAGTAAAAGGGATTCCATGTAGGGATACCACTATTTAGTAGGATGGTCGTCATCATCATAATGAAATAACTCAATTGATTTTGTCTCTAAGTTGTAAATAAATACTCTTTCCCCCGCATAGATAACAACAATTGGACTGCATGCATATGGAATCAATCCCTCAAGCCAAACTGAATCTAAATGTCCATTCGTTTCGTCATTGTTTTCTAGCATTAATGGTATGGCAAGTTCTTTGAGCAGGGAAGCAGTCGTGATCGTGTGTATCAATCTCCACTCCTGGGTAGGTATAGTTGTGGAGCGCATGTAACTTCCATCTATATTATTCTTGGGTAGCATCCAAAATTGCATCCCATGATCAAAGTATGTGAAGGAGAACCATAAAACATCGTTACGTTCTGACCTGGTGAAACTCGAGTCTATATATCTTCCATCGCCTGGTACTGACAATTTAATCAACTGAAGATGATTTTCACCTCCATTTAAGTCGTAAAGGGCGATCGATTTGCATACCATCAAATGCTTGACCCCATTAAACACTAAAGGAGGCGGCTGCTTCACAGGTAGATAGAAAAACCCAGTGCTGAACAGTGTCGACTTAACCCACATGCCAGCCCTTGAATAATATGTTTCTATATCCATAGTAGTATCCATCGGTCCACCACATACCAGATGTTGACCACCCCGTAAAATTGTGTAACTCGGTACAAGTTCATTTGTATTCTCCTCGTAGATGAATCCAATTAATGTTCCTTCGTATGTACGTACAGTAGTAATCTCGGGTGGTGGCAAAGAAACAAATTTTTCATTAGGGGATTCCAAACATGGTAAGTGTTGGAAGAGTGTTCACCACAGAGGATGAGCCTGTTTGAGGAAATGATGAACTCTCCCAATTTACTCGGCACCAACTCGATATTGTTGTCAACCCGGCACACCAAAAATCTTCTTACAGATATGTCCGGTAGCATTAATTGGACAGACGCTAGCAGTCGTCCTCCTCGTAAATGATATACGTATCCAAAAACAAATTTCTAGTTATATCGATATAAGCTTCTGGTCCAAGTAATTTTTCCTCCCCATGCCAGTACTAAGAGCACTTTTTCTTTGATTGTTATTTTATTGGAAATTGGATTAGGACTTTTTTTATATCTTTTTGATAAATTTGGAAATGACTCTTGACCAAAAAGGAAAAAGAAAATGAAAAATGGAAGTTGCTCATGTTAATACAAACTGAAGACACGTTTTTGTACGAGTTTGAAAGAAGTAGTGGTTGAATTTAACACCAAAATATCGTTCAAACACAAAAATATATTATATCAATTTGTAATATATGTTCTCTACATGTAGCGGTGAAAATAGCCCTCGTCCAGTTATTAGATATTTTCTGCCCAATTACAAATACCCTCTGCAGAGGTGAAAACGGTGACATAACGGCCAACGAAGAAAAAAATTGTGTAGAGTGTCCGTGATATTAAATGTGTCTTTTCAAAGTCCACGAGTACAAAGTTAATACCTAAGAATTTGAAACTGCAGTATATGATCAAAATGATATGGAGTATTTTTGAATTACTACTCCTCATTTATTATTATGTTCCTTAATTTTGCAATAAAATCCTCCAATATTTACTTACTAGTATAGTAGTATATTTGGGATATGATTATGTTACTTAATTTTGCAATGAAATCATCCAATATTTAGTTACTAGTATAGTAGTATAATTGGGATATGATTAATCTTGTTCTTTTGCTATATGATTTCTCATTTCATGCTCATTCTACTTTCTTTTGGCTTCTATATGTACTTGACTTTAGCATAAATATGTATATGTGTGCCATAGTAGTCAATAGTGCAAATAGCGTGTGCTAAAGCACAATATTTGTTATAGCCCATGTGTATCGCGTCGCTGCGCCCTGCGAACCGCTATTCAATTAGCGAGCGCCATGTGACAATATCGCGCTATAGCATACTAAGCGAGGCGACAAATTAAGTAAGCTTTGGTTTTCCTATATTTAGTAGGCAGAAATAAAAAAAAAAAAACCTTTTTTTTTTTAAACTAAGATATATTGGTTTTATAGTTTTTATATACTTTAGTTGAAATTTAAGATTATTATTCCAAAAAATATAGAAAATATGCTTTGTTTTCAAAAAGACCGAGTTGTGGCGCTTCGCTATGCGCTAAAGCCCCATAAGCCTTTTGCGCATCGTTGCGCTGTACGCCTCTGACTACTATGATGTTTATTTTTATACTTAAGATTTTAGGATTATAAGATGAGAATAGGAAAAACGAATAAACTACCTAAATAACAATTAATACATGTTTGTGCATCAAATATGAAGAAATCTCAAAGAGCATATGAAGATAGGTAAAAGGATTCCATGTAGGGATACCATTATTTAGTAGGATGACAGGCATAACAACAACAATTGGACTGCATGCAAATGAAATCAATCCCTCAAGCTAAACTGAATCTAAATGTCTATTCATTCCGTCATTGTTTTCTAGCATGAATGGTATGACAAGTTCTTTGAGCAGGGAATCATCCGTGATCGTGTCCAACAATCTCCACTTGTCGGCATGTATAGTGGTCGAGCGCATGTAACTTCCATCTTTATTCCTGGGAAGCATCCAAAATTGCATCCCGTGATCAAAGTCTGTGATGGCAAACCATAAGACATCGTCATGTTCTGACTTGGTGAGACTCGAGTCAATATATATTCAATCGCCTTGTACTGTCAACTTAATCAACTGTAGATGATTTTCACCGTCATTTAAGTCAAAACGGGCTATCAATTTACATACTATTAAATGCATGACACTATTTAACATTAAAGAAGGTGGTTGCTCCACGATTAGATAGAAAACCCAGTGCTGAACAGTGTCGACCTAGCCCACATGCCAGTCCTTGAAGAATAAGTTTCTATATCCATAGTAGTATCCCTCGGTCCACCACATACTGGTTGTTGACCACCCTGTAAAACTGTGTAATTCGGTACAAGTTCATTTGTATTCTTCTACCGAATTTCAAAGCCCATGAGTAAAAAGTTAATATCTAAGAATTTGAAATTGGAGTATAAAATCAAAATGATACGAAGGAGAATTTATGAATTTACCAATCCTCACTTATTACGTTACTTAATTTTGTAATGAAATCATCCAATTTTTAATTACTAGTCTAGTAGTATATTTGGGATATGATTACTCTTGATATTTTGCTATATGGTTTCTCTTCCATGCTCATTCTACTTTGTTTTGGCTTCTATTTGTACTCGACTTTAGCATAAATATGTATATGTGTGCCATAGTAGTCAATAACGAATATAGTATGCACTAAAGTGCGCTATTCGCTATAGCCCAAGAATATCACGTCGTTGCGCTCTGCGCAACCACTATCTAATTAGTCTGCGCTATGTGGCACTATCACGCACTAAGCGAGGCAACAAATTAAGCACTCCTTGGTTTTCCGGCCTTCAGTAGGCAGAAATAAAAAAAAAAAACATTTTGTTTTTTTTTAAACTTAGATGTTTTGGTTTTATAGTTTTTATATACCTTAGTTGAAATTAATGATTATTATTCCAAAAAATATATAAAATGTGCTTTATGTTCAAAAAGACCGAGATATGGCGATCCACTATGCGCTATAGCCCCATAAACCTTTTGCGCATCATTGCACTATATGCCTCTGACTACTATGATATGTGTGCTTATACTTAAGATTTTGGGATTATCAGATGTGAAGAGGAAAACAAATAATTACTTGCATAACAATTAATTCATAGTTGTGCATCAAATTTGAAGAAATCTCAAATAGCATATGAAGATAAGTAAAGGGATTCCATGTAGGGATACCACCATTTAGTAGGATGGCCGCCATCATCATAATGAAGTAACTTTTGTCTCTAAGTTGTAAAGAAATACTCTTTCCCCCGCCCCTGATAACAACAACAATTGGACTGCTAGCATATGGAATCAATCCCTCAAGCCAAACTTAATCTAAATGTCCATGCATTCCGTCATTGTTTTCTAGGATTAATGGCATGGCAAATCCCGTGATCGTGTGCATCAATCTCCACTCGTAGGCATGTATAGTGGTCGAGCGCAAGCAACTTCCATCTTTATTCTTGGGAAGCATCCAAAATTACATCACATGATCAAAGTTTGTGACGACAAACCATAAGACATCATCACGTTCTGACCTGGTGAAACGAGTCAATATATCTTCCATCACCAGGTACTGGCAACTTAATCAATTGTAGATGATTTTCACCTCCATTTAAGTCGTAAAGGGAGATCGATTTACATACCATCCAATGCATGACACCGTTAAGCACTAGAGGAGGCGGCTGCTCCACGGGTAGATAGAAATACCCAGGGCTGAACAGTGTCGACTTAGCCCACATGGACAATCCTTTAAGAATAAGTTTATATATCCATATTAGTATCCCTCGGTCCACCACATATCGGTTGTTGACCAACCCGTAAAACTGTGTAATTCTGTACAAGTTCATTTGTATTCTCCTCGCAGACAAATCCAATGAATGATCATTCGTATGTACGTTTAGTAGTAATCACGGGTGGCAGCAAAGGAACTAACATTTTAGTTAGGGGATTCCAAATATGGTAAGTGTTGGAAGAGTGTTCACCGCATAAGATGTCCGTTTGAGGAAATGACGAACTTGCCCAATTTACTAGGCACCAACTAGATATAGTTGTAAACCCGGCACGCCATAAATCTTCTTACAAATATGTCGGGTAGCGTTAATTGGACGGAGGCTAGCAGAGGTGCTCCTCATAGATGATCTTTCCTTGTTCTGGCGCTCTAAGAAAGTAAGGGTCAATTATGATATTGTTCCATCTATTTGACACGCACTTGAATCTGAACACGAATTTCGGTGGCAATCGAACAAGTATTGACATTAATACGTCGTCGTTGCCCTAGACTTTCTCTGCTGCTAATGATTCCATGGTTGAAAGCTTGAAAGAAATCATCCGAATTATGTTGTGTACCTGATCAATTATGTTAAAACTCCAATTCTTACCAACAAAAACCAAAAGCCCAACATTGTTGGATATATGTAAGATCTATGCATGTAGATATCATAATAACTCATAATCCATGAAAAGGAACTGATATACATGCATGGATCAAAATTCTCCGTCGAAAACATTGAAAAGTTTCTATTTTTGGATCAATGGAAACGAAAGTAAGTTGTATTTCATAAACTCTATATTTTTCTTTAAACTTTCTCTTTTCTTAATTTAGTAATTTTTTTTTTATATTTTTTTCAAAAATGTTTCGAAAAATTTCAAATACTCAATTGACCGAAACATATATAAAAAATGAAACTTTAATCCATGTACATATGATGACAATTATAAAATTTTGGATTTTCTAATAACATTATTTTCACATTGACCACCTCTAACTTTGTCAGTGTCAAATATCATCCAATTACTTTCTAAAACATAAATGAATAGCAATTCATATTTATTAAGAACCTAAAAAATGCAATACGTGAATTCTATATTTATTTAGATAATACACACGTTTGATACCAAATTACTCCGGACTAACTTATTCCGGGTTTGGCCATGATAATTAAGCCGAATCGGTATTAGACCTCAATTACAATTTGCTTCATCTTAAGCAGATTCACTAATTTACCTGTGTAGAAAATTTAGAAATAGAATTGGGTCAGCTTCGGAGGGTGTGAACATACGCAATTTCACATCTTCAATAATTCATTTGATTTTCCTCTAAATACAAACAAATAATAAATCACTCTCAATAGATTTGAAAAAGAAATAAACGGAAAACCGTCTTTGATTTCCTTAACATATTTTACTACATTCAATTCAATGACAAAGTATATATTTAGTCACGCAAAATTTTTAAATAAAGATATTTGTTACCAGATGTTATAACACCAAAATATAACAAAAAAAAAAAAAATAGAATAAAGAATCCATGGTGTTTTTGACAGACAATAATTTTTAGTCTTCGGAAATGCAAGAATGGTAAATAGATAACTTAATCAAATCAATTTTCCTTTTTTACTACTTCAAGAACAAACAAATAGTTTACATAGATTAAAGAAAAATAATAATCAACATATGTGTTCCATAATATAGGCACAACATAATATATATATATATATATATATATACTAGTTATCCGCATAACGCATTTCCACATGCATTAAATTTTTTAAGCACAAAAAATAAGGATTATTTTTGGGGGGAAATAAAAGTTAAATTTTATTTAAAAGATGTAAGGGGATAAATGAAGAATTTAAAAAATTACTGGTATATATGGATGGGTTTTGGCCCAGTCTCGTGGGTTTCGCGAGATCGGCCAAAACTCTTCCAAATGAGTTTTCGTCAAATCTATGAAACTCATCACAAATCAATTTAGAAACTCACACCCAAACTCTTAAAACTATAAAACTTTGATTTGACACCTACCACCTATTTTTCCTTCCAAAACTCTATAAAAATATTGATTTGAAATCTACTACCTATTTTTTCCCCAAATCCTAAAATTCAAACCCAATTTAAGTGGGGTTTCAGCTTTTCAAAATCATAAAACCCAACATGCAAACCTAACTAAATGGAGTTTCAAAATTCAAAGGTTTTATTGAATCTACCCAAACCATTTTCTTAAAATCGGGACCCGCGAAATATAGCCAAAACCCTTCATAATAGGCCATACATAGTTAAGTTAATTTAAATATAAAGGGAAAAATAAGAATATCAAAAAATTGATGTAGCATGCTACATCATGACATGACTTCTCTTTTGTTATAGTACTAGTATATCAATTGCACGCGTCTTAGCAAGCTTTAATTTTCATCATGCGTTCCCGTATACATTAAACTTTTTAAGCATAAAAAAAGAATTCTTATATAGGAAAAAATGAAAATAAATTTTATTTAAATGAGATAAGTAAATAAATTAAAAAAATTAAAAATAATCAGATAAATTAATTAAAACACTAAAAACAAAATAAGAATACCAAAAAAATTGCTACAGTATATATATAAAGTAACGTTACTATTAAAAGAGAAAGTCGACCTGGCCCTAACCAAAAAACAATTACTAGTTATATCGATATAAGCTCCTGGCCCAATTATTTTTTCCCCCCCACAAGTACTAAGAGCACTTTTTCTATAATTGTTATTTCATTGGAAATCGGAAAAGCATTTTTTTTTCTTTTTTGATAAATTTGGAAAGGACCTTTGACCAAAAAGGAAATGAAAAATGGAAGTTGCTCATATTAATACAAACTGAAGACATTTTTATACGAGTTTGAACGAATAATGGCTGAATTTGACACCAAAATATCATTCAAACACAAAATTATATTATACCAGTACAATTTGTTCTCTGTAAGGTGAAAATAGCCCCGTCCAATTATTAGATACTTTTTGATTTTATAGTTTTTATATACCTTAGTTGAAATTTAAGATTATTATTCCAAAAACTATATAAATGTGTTTCATTTTCAAAAATCCCGAGCTATGACGTTCCGCTATGCGCTATAGCCCCATAAGCCTTTTACGCATCACTGCGCTATACGCCTCTGACGACTATGATGTGTGCGCTTATACTTAAGATTTTGGGATTATAAGATGTGAAGAGGAAAAACTAATAAATTACTTACATAACAATTAATTCATATTTGTACATCAAATTTGGAGAAATCTCAAAGAGCATATGAAGATAAGTAGGGGGATTCCATGTAGGGATACAACCATTTAGTAGGATGGCCTCCATCGTCATAATGAAGTAACTCAATTGATTTTGTCACTAAGTTGTAAAGAAATACTCTTTCCCCCACCCTAATAACAACAACAATTGGACTGGATGCATATGGAATCAATCCTTCAAGCAAAATTGAATCTAAATGTCCATTCATTCCATCATTGTTTCCTAGCAATGGTATGGGAAGTTCTTTGAGCAGGGAATTGGCCGTGATTGTGTGCATCAATCTCCACTCGTCGGCAGGTATAGTGGTCGAGCGAATGTAACTTCCATCTTTATTCTTAGGAAGCATCCAAAATTGCATCCCATGATCAAAGTCTGTGACGACAAACCATAAAATATCGTCATGTTCTGACCTGGTGAAACTCGAGTCAATATATCTTCCACCGCCTGGTACTGGCAACTTAATCAACTGTAGATGATTTCCACCTCCATTTAAGTCGTAAAGGGCGATCGATTTGCACACCATCAAATGCATGACCCCATTCAACACAAAAGGAGGCGGTTGCTCCACAGGTAGATAGAAAATCCCAGTGCTGAACAGTGTCGACTTAGCCCACATGCCAGTCCTTGAAGAATAAGTTTCTAGATCCATAGTAGTATCCCTTGGTCCACCACATACCGGTTGTTGACCACCCCGTAAAACTGTGTAATTCGGTATAAGTTCTTTGGTATTCTCCTCGCAGACAAATCCAATGAATGTTCCTTCGTATGTGCGTTCAGTAAACTCGGGTGGCGGTAAAGAAACCGACTTTTGCTTTAGAGGGTTCCAAACATGGTAAGTGTTGGAAGAGTGTTCACCGCAGAGGATAAGCCCATTTGAGGAAATGATGAACTTGCCTAATTTACTCGGCACCAACTCTGTATTGTTATCAACCCGAAACGCCATAAATCTTCTTACAGATATGTCGGGTAGCGTTAATTGGAGGGACGCTAGCAGACTTGCTCCTCGTAGATGATCTTTTCTTTTTGTGGCGCTGTAACTTCTAAGAAAGTAAGGGCCAACTATGATATTGTTCCATCTATTTGATACGCACCTGAATCTGAACACGGATTTTGGTGGCAATCGAACTAGTATTGACATTAATACGTCGTCGTTGCCCTCTATTTTCTCTGCAGCTACTGTTTCCATGGTCGAAAGCTTTAAAGAAGACATCCAAATTTTGTTGTGTACCTGATCAATTATGTTAAAACTCCAATTCTTACCAACAAAAGCCAAAAGCCCACGACATTGTGGGAAATATATGAGATCTACATGTAGATATCATAACAACTCATAATCGATGAAAGGAACTGATATATATGCATGGATCAAAATTTTAAATTTTTCCGTCGAAAACATTAAAAACTTTATGTTTTTGAATCAATGCAAACGAAAATAAGGTGTATTTTTTAACCTTTATATTTGTTTTGAAACTTTCTCTTTTTTTATTTTGAAAACATTTTTTATTTTTTTCCGAAACTTTTTGAAATTTTATCAATTTTCAACTGACCAAAACATACGTCAAAAACGAAAGTTTGATCCATGTATATATGATGACAATTATAAAATTTAGGTTTTCCAATAACATTAATTTCACATTGACCACCTCTAACTTATTTAATGTCAAGTATCATCAAATTACTTTCTAAAATATAAATGACTACCAATTTATATTTATCAAGAACCAAAAAAAAGTGTAATACCTGAGTTCTATATTTATTTAGATAATACACAAGTACCGTGCTAATGAAAAATATATAGAGGAAAATGATACCGTACCGTGCCGTGCTGTGGTCCAAGAAAATATATAATGCGTATAAAAAATTTGTAATTCCAGCAAATTAAAGATGATGCTCCCCACTCATCTTATATTTCTCTATTTAAATATAAGTGATGATTAGAGCTCTAACTGTATTTATTAGGGGCAGATAATCCACCTATTAAAATATACATAATCAGAATCAGATGCCCTTACAAACCTTATATAATTGCCTATAAATTATAGTAATTATTAAAAGGATATTGATTGCGATGTTGTTTTTGCTATATAATCTTACCGGAGTTTATCAAGTGCTTCCGGATTTTGAATTTTATTCCTCAAACTCCATAATTATTTACTATTACTTGCTCCGGTCAATCCATACCAAATTTAAAATAACTAATTAATAAAATTGTACTACCTAATAAAGAATCTAATTATCCCTTTATCCCAAAATGTTTACTCCATTAACTACATTGCAAATTTAAACATTTAAATCTTTTCAGTAACTTATCAAATAGATTTTTTACATTTATAGCATTTAAAACTTTTTAAATATTAATATATATGATGTTATATAATGTTATCACATTATTGTTGAAATAAATTAATTAGACTATTTATTATAATTTTTTAAAATTTGGTCAAGTTGGTTAGTCACACTTACCATGAGAATAAAAATATTGGAACAAATGGAGTATTATTTCAAAGCTTAAAACGCAATAATTTTATAAAATTCAACTTAGAGAATAAAAAAATTGAGACAGAGGGAGTTTTATTTTTGAAAGCTTTAAACGTAATAAATATATAAAATTCAACTTGATAAGTCACCAAAAAAATTAAAAGAATTGACTTCACATTGTACCAAAACAGGCTTAGTAGTTCATAAGTTTATGTAACACCAAAGTGTAATAGAGAATCCTCCCTCATTTTTCAATTAAAAGATACTTACCAATTATCATTTCTAGTTCTAATGGTCTCTTAATTAAAAGATGGTTATTAATTAAATTTATTAATTCTAATTACAGTGAAAAAGTAAATGAATTCAATAACTTTCCTAGTTCTGCTACTACGGTAAGGTGGTCATAATTGTTCGGGTTAATCACATGACCAGGTCATCTTCGAAAAATCATAATTGTACGGATCTCCCCTTGTCGTTTGCAAAACTTTACAAAATCTTAATGTGGACTAACGGAGATGGCGAAATGAGTGAAATTACCTTCATGTCCTCGCCAATTTTAATTACTCCGACATCCCGTGAGATTTGCAAAACCTTACACGAATTCATATTTGCATATTAGTCCCTAAACTTTAATAAAATCCTATATATAAATAAAAAACCTAACCCCACCCAAATTTATAATACATAAAAAAGAAAAAAAAATGTTTATTAATTATTCAAAATAAAATCAAATTTTTTATATTACATAAAAAAGAAAAATAATATATTATTTCTGTATTTTATGGTAAAATTTTATTGGGTATCTTAATTTTTTTGAAAAATTCATCAGTTTAATTAATGGAAAACACTAGATAGTTATTTTATTAAATGGGTATTTGAATGAGTATTTTTAAATTTTGTAAAAAATATTTATTAATTATTAATTATTATTATTTTTGCATTTTTATGATGTCTATTAATTTATTATGGTAAAATTTAATTGGGTATCTTAATGTTTTTAAAAATTCATCAGTTTATTTAATTGAAAACACTAAGTAGATAATTATTTTATTAAATGGGTATTTGAATGAGTATTTTTAAATTTTTGTAAAAAATATTTATTAATTATTAATTTTGAAATTTAGTTTATTTAATTGAAAAAATATTTACAAATTGGGGGTTTTTTGCAGGGTTTTTGAAAACACAAGGAAGTTTGGCGCAATAAATTTTTTACAGGAAAGTTTCTTGCAGGTTTAGCATAACACAGGGGAGTATCTTGCATTTTCCCCCTTCGTGAGGCTGAAAATCCTTCTTTTCCCAAAATAGTTGGTTACGGCTGAACCAAATCCACCAATAGAGGATTGCTATGAACCCAAACTCCTTAGAATCACACTTTGAACTTATTTCTTCGAACCAAGATTCGGCATCTGATGCGCTACTGTTATAAACAGCGTACGGCACCCCAGAGACAGCCCAAATCAATCTTGCATACGGGCAATCGCATAGAGCGTGTAAGATGGATTTTGTCCTGAAATACAGCGGGAACAAGTTTCATCGTCTATAAGATGTCTTCTATTGGGTTTTAGAGTTGAAGAATGTGGATTTGAGTTGGAGAGTATTTAAGAAAACTCACCGGTGAAGAATTTCAAAGTCCACGAGTACGAAGTTAATACCAAAGAATTTGAAATTGGAGTATAAAATAAAAATGATATGAAGGAGTTTTATGAATTTGCCACTCCTCACTTATTACATTACTTAATTTTGCAATGAAATCATCCAATATTTATTTGCTAGTCTAGTAGTATATGGGATATGATTAATCTTGTTCTTCTATTTCATGCTCATTTTACTTTCTTTTGGCTTCTATTTGTACTCGACTTCAGCATAAATATGTATATGTGTGCACTAGTAGTCAATAGCGCAAATAGTGTGCATTAAAGAGCGCTATTCGCTATAGCCCAAGTGTATCTCGTCGTTGCACCCTGCGCAACCACTATTTAATTAGTGCGTGTCATGTGCTCTATCGCGCTGCAGCGCACTAAGCGAGACAACAAATTAAGCGCGCTTTGGTTTTCCGGCCTTCAATAGGCAGAAATAAAAACGTTTTGTTTTTTTCAAACTAAGATGTTTTGGTTTATAGTTTATATATCTTAGTTGAAATTTATGATTATTATTTCAAAAAATATATAAAATGTTCTTCATTTCAAAAAAGGCCGAGCTATGGCGCTCCGCTATGCGCTATAACCCCATAAGCCTTTTGCACATCGTTGCGCTACACGCCTCTGACTACTATGATATGTGCGCTTATACTTAAGATTTTGAAATTATCAGAGGTGAAGAGAAAAATGAATAATTATTTACATAACAATTAATTCATAGTTGTGTATCAAATATGAAGAAATCTCAAAGAGCTTATGAAGATAAGTAAAGGGATTCTATGTAGGGATACCACCATTTAGTAGGATGGCCGTCATCATCATAATGAAGTAACTCAATTGATTTTGTGTCTAAGGTGTAAAGAAATACTCTTTTCCCGCCCTGATAACAACAACAATTGAACTACATGCATATGGAATCAATCCCTCAAGCCAAACTGAATCTAAATCATGTTTATTCGTTCCATCATTGATTTCTAGAATTAATGGAATGCCAAGTTCTTTGAGCAAGAAGCACCCGTGACAGTCTGCATCAATCTCCACTCGTCAACAGGTATAGTGGTCGAGCGCATGTAACTTCCATCTTTATTCTTATGATGCATCCAAATATGCATCACATGATCAAAGTTTGTGACGACAAACCATAAGACATCGTCACGTACTGACCTTGTGAAACTCGAGTCAATATATCTTCCATCGCCTGGTACTGGAAAATTAATCAACTGTAGATGATTTCCATCTCCATTTAAGTCGTAAAGGGCGATCGATTTACATATCATCAAATGCATGACACCATTAAACAGTAAAGGCGGCGGCTGCTGCACGGGTAGATAGAAAAACCCAGTGCAAAACAATGTCGACTTAGCCCACATGTTAGTCCTTGAAGAATAAGTTTCTATATCCATAGTAGTATCCCTCGGTCCACCACATACTGGTTGTTGACCATCCCGTAAAACTGTGTAATTCGGTACAAGTTCATTTGTATTCTCGTCGTAGACAGATCCAATGAATGTTCCTTCGTATGTACATCTATAGTAATCTCAGGTGGCGGCACAGAAGTCGACTTTTTCGTTAAGGGATTTCAAACATGGTAAGTGTTGGAAGAGTTTTCACCGTAGAGGATAAGCCCGTTTGAGGATTTATGAACTTGCCCAATTTACTCAGCACAAACTCGATATTTTTGTCAACCCGGCACACCATAAATATTCTTACAGATATGTCTGGGGTAGAGTTTATTGGAGGGACGCTAGCAGACGTGCTCCTCGTAGATGATATTTTCTTGTTGTGGCGCTATAACTTCTAAGAAAGTAAGGGCCAAATATGATATTGTTCCATCTATTTGACACGCACCTGAATCTGAACAGGGATTTTGGTTGCAATCGAACTAGTATTGACATTAATACGTCGTCGTTGCCCTCTACTTTCTCTGCAGCTACTGATTCCATGGTTGAAAGCTTGAAAGAAAACATCCGAATTATTTTGTGTACCTGATCAATTATGTTAAAAACTCCAATCCTTACCAACAAAAGCCCACTACATTGTGGGATATATGTGAGACCTATGCATGTAGATATCATAACAACTCATAATCCATTAAATGAACTGATATACATGCATCGATCAAAATTTTCATCTTCTCCATCGAAAACATAGAAAAGTTTCTATTTTTGAATCAATGGAAACGAAAATAAGGTGTATTTCCGAAACTCTGTATTTTTCTTTACACTTTCTCTTTTTCTTAATTTAGTAACTTTTTTATTTCTTTTTCAAAAACGTTTCGAAAAATTTCCAATACTCAACTGACCGAAACATACATCAAAATCGAAAGTTTGATCCATGTATATATGATGACAATTATAAAATTTTAGGTTTTCGAATAACATTATTTCCACATTTACCAACTTTGTCAGTGTCAAGTATCATCAAATTACTTTCAAAAACATAAATAAATACCAATATATATTTATTAAGAACCAAAAAAATGCAATACGCGGGTTCTATATTTATTTAGATAATACACACGTTTGGTACCAAGTTATTCCGAACTAACTTATTCCGGGTTTGGCCATGATAATAAAGCCGAACCGGTATCAGACCTCAATTAAAATTTTCCTCATCTTAAGCAGATTCACTAATTTACCCGTGTAGAAAATTTTGAAATAGAATTGGTCAGTGTCGGAGGGTGTGAACATTCGGAATTTCACATCTTAAATAATTCATTTGATTTTCTTCTAAATACATATAAATAATAAATCACTCTCAATAGATTTGAAAAAGAATAAAAATGGAAAAGTTCTTTAATTTCCTTGACATATTACCGACTTTAGCTCTACTGTTTGATTTGGTACTTTTTGCTTCAATTTTTTAATATCATTGTAAATTGTAAAATTAGAACTTTTTCTCAAAATTGTTCACAATAAAATAAGATAATCATGTGAGAACGATGATAAAAAAAAATGTATTTATTTATTTTGTGTAACAATTGAAGTAGGGAACAAAAAAATTCGGCCAATGTTCCCGAATCGTAACTTGCCTTTGTCTAATCGAACAAAATAAAACCGGCTTGTCCGTTCACCTACCAAATTTATAAAATTAAATTAAATTATGTAAATATTATAAGTAAAATATCAAAATTGGTCCGGACGTAGTCTTATTCGGGTCAATTTTGAAATTTGACAACTATGTGGACTAAAATCGTCACAAAATTTGGAGATGTGGGGCTATTTTGGTAACCTGAAATGTTATGGGGTAAAATGGTAAGTCAATAGAAGTAGGGGCATCAACATTGCAATAAGACTTAAATGCCATGTCACCACTTAACGGTGATTTTTAACGGCAGTACCAAATGTGTCACAATTTGTTAAAACAGTGTACCAAATGTATTGGACACAAAAAGCGGTGTACCAAAATTGGGAATTGACCTAAAATACGGTATCAAAAGTGCAATTCTCTCTACCACCTATTTTTTCCCAAATCCCAACATCCAAACCCAATATAACTAGGGTTTCAAGTTATCAAAACCACAAAACCCAACATCCAAAATCTAAATAAATGGGGTTTCAAAGGTTTCACTGAAAACACCAAACCATTTTTTTGACACCGAAACCCGCAAAACAGAGTCAAAACCTTCCAAATAAGCCCTATACATAGTTAAGTTAATTTAAGTATTATGGGCAAAGTAGGAATATCAAAAATTTGATGTAGCATGCTAAACCATGACATGACTTCTCTTTTTTATTGTACTAATATATTCTCTGCACGCTTCTCCGCGAGATTTAATTCATCATCACGCGTTTCCGCATGTATTTAACCTTTTGAGCTCAAAAAATAAGAATTTCTTTATAGGAAAAAAATAAAAGTAAATTTTATTTAAATGAGATAAGTAAATAAGATAAAAAATTAAAAAAATTTAATAAATAAATTAACTAAAGCACTAAGAGCTAAATAAGAATACCAAAAAAATTGCTACATTAACGTGACTTACTCTTTTAATTAATAGTATAAATATATATATGTACACATATTACAGGTTATATCCCTAACCCAAAAAAAATTTACTGGTTATATCGATATAAGCTCCTGGCCCAATTACATTTTCCTCCCCCGGCCCAGTATTAAGATCACTTTTTCTTTAATTGTTATTTGACTGCAAATTGGAAAATGATTTTTTTTTTCTTTTTTGATAAATTTGGAAATGACCCTTGATCAAAAAGGAAAAAGGAAATGAAAAATGGAAGTTGCTCATATTAATACAAATTGAAGACACTTTGTATGAGTTTGAAAGAACTAGTGGCTGAATTTAACACCAAAATATCGTTCAAACACAAAAATATATCAATTTGTAATATATGTTCTTTACATGTAGAGGTGAAAATAGCCCCGTCCAATTATTAGGTATTTTCTGCCCAATTGCAAATACCCTCTGCAAAGTTGAAAATGATGACATAACGGCCGGCAAAAAAAGGAAATGTGTCGAGTGTCCGTGATATTATTTATATCTTTTCAAAAAGTACGGTACCAAATGTACAAAGTAAGTAAATCTTTGATATAAAAAGTGCAATTCTCTCAAAGATTGAGACATAATTACTTGCGAATTTCATATAATTTAGGTATCCTCAAATATTGAAAACTTGAGTTTTAAATACTCTTGTATGTGAATAGGTATACATGTTAGCTTAACATTACTAGAAAAAG
This sequence comes from Penstemon davidsonii, assembly GCA_034814905.1. Classification (NCBI taxonomy): domain Eukaryota; kingdom Viridiplantae; phylum Streptophyta; class Magnoliopsida; order Lamiales; family Plantaginaceae; genus Penstemon; species Penstemon davidsonii. The sequence continues at coordinate 8,681,162 of JAYDYQ010001087.1, read as the reverse complement.
TCCAAATTTTGATCGAAATATTTTGACCAAAATAAAATCGATCAAAATAATCATTAAAATTTCGAATGTTTTCAATTTAGTCGAAATAATTTGTCCATCGGTTTGAAATTTAAAAAAATTCGACTGATCTTTGATCATTCGAAATAATTAAAAAAAATTAAATCGAGTCAAAACTCAGTCAATTGAAGAGGTATCCCATCTACTGTGGGTTTCTCTTGGTTGCATCAATATTTATGAATTGTATAGTATACTTAATCTTCTAAATGAAACTAGGTTCTAAAACTTCTCACTCTCTGTCCAAATACTTGTGTAGTATGAAAGTACAACTTTTTTAGGTTATGTTTCATCATCATAAAAACGAATCATGTGCTTCTTTGTTGTGGAATAGAAACCCTTAACAGTGCCTGCGTAGAACACTTTGTCCATTGGCCACCAAATCTGTATCCTTGAATTAACTAATTCCTCCCCATATTAAACAATGGGCTTTCCGGGCTTCTTTCCTTTTTCTTGAGACAAATTGTTCCGTTTCTTGGTTTTGGTAGGTTTAGACGCAGAGCGATCCACATCACTTTCTAACTTTTGTTCCTCGAAATGTTAATAATGTTCTTCATTTATACAAGATTCTCATAATCTTTCGAAAATAATGCGGTATAAGAATTTAACAACTACTAAGGTCATAGTAGTCAATAACGCAAATAGCGTGCGCTATTCGCTATATAGCAGGTGTATTGCGTCATTGCGGCCTGCACAACTGCTATTCAATTAGAGCGCACCATGTGGAGCTATCACGCTATTGTGCACTAAGCGAGGCAAAAATTTAAGAGCAATTTAGTTTTCCAGCATTCAAAAGGAAGAAATCAAAAACATTTTATTTTTTTTTGAAAAAAAAAACCGTGATCTAGCTCTAGCCCAGTTTTAAATTTAAACTTTTTTTTATTTTTTATTTTTAGCAAATGTAAAAAAAAATGCTCCCTTTCCTCTGCACCTCTTACATCACCTCCACTTTCGGCGATAGCAATGAATCTAAACTATCTAGTTCTAGTGAAAAATCTAAAGATGGGAGTCCAGTGACGATGAGATTGATGATTAATGTAGGATTTATTGTTTATATTCCATATTGTTGTGTTAACTATTTATTGATTGTTCTAAATTTCTAGTACTTTAACTATTAGGTTATTTGCTTGTTTTTGGATATTTAGGACTTATTTTAAAATTAATGAATTTAGATGTTTTTATGATTATTATTCCCAAGAATAAATGGTGGTATCCCTACATGGAATCCCTTTACTTATCTTCATATGCTCTTTGAGATTTCTTCATATTTGATACACAACTATGAATTAATTGTTATGTAAATAATTATATATTTTTTCTCTTCACCTCTGATAATTTCCAAATCTTAAGTATAAGCGCACATTTCATAGTAGTCAGAGGCGTATAGCGCAGCGATACGCAAAAGGCTTATGGGGTTATAGCGCATAGCGGAGCACCATAGCTCAGTCTTTTTTGAAATGAAGAACATTTTATATATTTTTTGAAATAATAATCATAAATTTCAACTAAGATATATAAAAACTATAAAACTAAAACATCTTAGCTTGAAAAAAAAAAAATTTTTTATTTCTGCCTACTGAAGGCAGGAAAATCAAAGCGCGCTTAATTTGTCGCCTCGCTTAGTGCACTGTAGCGCGATAGCGCCACATGTGCCTATTGAAGGCAGGAAAACCAAAGCGCGCTTAATTTGTCGCCTCTCTTAGTGCACTGTAGAGCGATAGCGCCACATGGCACGCGCTAATTAAATAATGGTTGCGCAGGGCGCAACGACGCAATACATTTGGGCTATAGCGAATAGCGCAATTTAGCGCACGATATTTGCACTATTGACTACTATGGCACACATATAGATATTTTTGCTGAAGTCAAGTACACTTAAAAGCCAAAAGAAAGTAGAATGAGCATGAAATGAGAAACCATATAGCAAAAGAACAAGATTAATCATTACCCAAATATACTATCAGACTAGCAAGTAAATATTGGATGATTTCGAATATACTATCAGGCTAGCAAGTAAATATTGGATAATTTCATTGCAAAATTAAGTAACTTAATAAGTGAGGAGTGGCAAATTCATAAATACTCCTTCATATAATTTTGATTTTATACTCCAATTTCTAATTCTTTGGTATTAACTTTGTACTCGTGGACTTTGAAATTATTTTTTCTTAAATACTCTCCAACTCAAATCCACATCCTTCAACTCTAAAACCCAATTGTCATAGGGCTGCAGGCAATCATCGCAATTAGTATTTTTTTTGGTGAGATGGCAATTAGTAATTTACAGTCGTGTTTAAAGCCAAAAGAGAAGTCCAGGAAAAAATCAACTACTTTATAGTATTATTTTACTAGAATTATATTCAACGACTTATTGATGTAGTCAATGAAAATAAGAACAAAACCATAATAACAATTTTGCTGAGTTTGGATTAAGTATACTATACAATCCATAGGGTAGGAACCGTTGATATTTCGACCGATTAAATATCGATCGAAATTATTTAATTTGTTTTAAATTTTCAACAGATGGACAAATTATTTCGACTGAATTGAAATCGGTCGAAATTTTGATGATTATTTTGATCGATTTTATTCCGGTCAAAATATTTCGATCGAAATTTGGACTTTTTCTAGTAGTGTTAAGCTAACTTGTATACCTGTTCACAAACAAGAATATTTAAAACTCAGGTTTTAAATCTTTGAGGATACCTAGATTTTACAAAATTTGAAACTAATTATGTCTCAATCTTTGAGAGAATTTCACTTTTTATATCAAAAATTTACCTACTTTATACATTTAGTACCATACTTTCTAAAAAGACACGTTTAATATCACGGACACTCGACACATTTTCTTTCTTCATTGGGGTTATGTCAACATTTTTCCCTCTGTAGAGGTTATTTACAATTGGGCAGAAAATACCTAAGAATTGGGAATTTTTTGGTCTTAAAATTCAGCCACTAGTTCCTTCAAACAATCAAACTCGTACAAAAACATGTCTTCAGTTTGTATTTTGAGCAACTTTCATTTTTCATTTCCTTTTTCCTTTTCTGTCAAGGGTCCTTTCCAAATTTATCAAAAAAGAAAAAAAATTCTTTTCCAATTTTCAATCAAAGAAAAAGTGCTCTTAGTACTGGCCAGAGAGAAAAATTATTTGGGCCAGGAACTTATATCGATATAACCAATAAATTTTTTTTTGGTATGGGATATAACCAGTTTACGTGTACACATATATCTTTAGTTCTATAAGATTAAAAAAGAAGTCACGCTATTATGTAGTAATTATTTTGGTATTCCTAATTTGGCCTTAGTACTTAATTAATTTGATTATTTAACTTTTTAACTTATTTACATATCTCATTTTAAAAAAAGGCTTAAACATAAACAAAAATGCCAATATATTCAAAATCCATATTTAACCCATAATTTTAATAATTTCAATTTTTTCATAATTTTTGTAAAATTTAATTACAAGGATAAATAAATAAATTACGGTTAAAAAAACTTCAATATAAATTAATAGACATTATAAATATTCTAAAATATTAATAATTAATAATAAATAAATAATTTTTTACAAAATATAAAAATACTCATTCAAATACCCATTTAATAAAATAATTATTTACATAGTATTTTCAATTAATTAAACTGATGGGTTTTTCAAATAAAAAAAGATACCCAATTTTTTTAGTTTTAGACTTAATTATTAATATTTTCAACAGTACAATAATAAATTTATTTTTTACTTAAATACAATACAATTAAATAAATTTTTACTATAAAATACAGAAATAAATTATTATTTACATATATATTATTAAACTATTTTTTTTATATGCTATTGATAAATTATATGAAAATGATATATAACACTTTATAAATTTGATCTTATTTTGAACAATTAATAAACAATTTTTTTTCTTTTTTATATAGTATAAATTGGGGTTGGGTTAGGTTTTTTATTTATATATTGGATTTTATTAAAGTTTAGGGACTAATATGCAAGTATGAATTCGTGTAAGGTTTTGCAAATCTCACGGGATGTCGGAGTAATTAAAACTGGCGAGGACAAGAAGGTAATTTCATGTATTTCGTCCACCTCTGTTAGTCCCCATTAAGGTTTTGTAAGGTTTTGTAAACGTCTAGGGGAGATCCATGCAATTATGATTTTTCAAAGATGACCTGGTCATGTTGATTAACCCTAACAATTATGACCTCCTTACCATAGTAGCAGAACTAGGAAAGTTAATGAATTTATTTACTTTCTCACTCCAATTAAAATTACTAAATTTAATTAATAACCATTTTAGATTAAGAGACCATTAGAACTAGAAAAGATAATTAGTAAGCATCTTTTAATTGAAAAATAGGGAGGATCCTCTATTACACTTCGGTGTTACATATAGATTCATTTTCAAGTGTATGTTTGGACTCACAAAATTTATATAAGCTAGAGATATTGTCAGAGCAACATTTGTTGTTGTCAAAACAATTTTAATTAAATTCCTAATTTGCTCTCCCAAATTATGAGTTATGACTCTTGAGTTATGTTTTCCTTTTCTCTTAATTAATGCATCTCTCTCCCTCACTCTCTCTCACACACAAACACAAACGAAAACAATTCATCTTTTTATACACGATATAGTCAGTTTTGCAAATATGGTTAAAATCAACTCATAAAATTTTTCATTCCCTCAACCTTTACAAATAAACAAAGCAGCGACAAACTTGAAACCATTAAATGCATTATGAAATTTATTTTTGCTATTGAATATAAATTTAATGGCATAAATTGTTATAAGAAAATGATAATTTAATGGATGAGAATAGGTGGATACATATTTGGGTAATAAAATGAATAACGAGAAAGAGATAAGGAATAAGGCAGGAGAAGATGTGTCTTTACCTTTCTTGTCTTTGTTAATTATTAAGGATTAATTGGAAATATTAAAAAAATTATTCTGGCAGCAACAATATGAGCTCTGACAATATTGCTAGCCATTTAAACAAGTACACTTTCAATATATATGTATGTGTGACACAAACATGTAACACCAAAATGTGGTAGAGGATCCTCCCCCGTTGAGAGGCTCTAGCTATTCATTTTTTAGACAAAGTTGATATGAGAAAAAAAAATTAAAAACACGATTCATTTTTCAATCTTTTCAGACATCGTTTCTTATTATCAACATGATTTTTTATTTTTTATTTTTATAATTTTATTGTCAACAAGTTGATTTTCTTGAATTTCTTATATTACTTTATGAGTGCTTGCTGGGAAGAAGGATTTACAATAAATTAAAATTTGAAAATAACAAATAGCATAAACTTATGAACTACTAAGCCTGTTTTTGTACAATGTGAAGTTAATTCTTTTAATTTTTTAGGTGATTTATCAAGTTGAATTTTATACATTTATTGCGTTTAAAGCTTTCAAATAATACCCCCTATGTCCCAATGTTTTTATTCCCAAAGTTGAATTTTATAAATTTATTGCGTTTTAAGCTTTCAAATAATACTCCCTTTTTCCCAATGTTTTTATTCTCAAGCATACTAAGCGAGGCGACAAATTAAGTAGGCTTTGGTTTTCCTATATTCAGTAGGCAGAAATAAAAAGCGTTTTTTTTTTTAAAAAATCAAGATGTTTTGGTTTTATAGTTTTTATATACCTTAGTTGAAATTTATGATTATTATTCCAAAAAATATAGAAAATGTGCTTTATTTTCAAAAGAACAAGCTATGGCGCTCCACTATGCGCTAAAGCCCCATAAGCCTTTTGTGCATCTCTGCGCTATTCTCATCTGACTACTATGATGTTTGTGTTTATACTTACGATTCTAGGATTAAATAACAATTAATACATGTTTGTGCATCAAATATGAAGAAATCTCAAAGATTATATGAAGATAAGTAAAGGGATTCCATGTAGGGATACCACCATTTAGTAGGATGGCCGCCATCATCTTAATGAAGTAACTAAATTGATGTTGTCTCTAAGTTGTAAAGAAATATTTTTCTCCACCCTGATAACGACGATAATTGGACTACATGCACTTGATATCAATCCCTCAAGCCAAACTGAATCTAAATGTCCATTCATTCCATCATTGTTTTCTAGCATGAATGGTATGACAAGTTCTTTGAGCAGGGAATCAGCCGTGATCGTGAGCATCAATCTCCACTCGTCGGCATGTATAGTGGTCGAGCGCATGTAACTTCCATCTTTATTCTTGGGAAGCATCCAAAATTGCATCCCATGATCAAAGTCTATGACGACAAACCATAAGACATCGTCACGTTCTGACTTGGTGAAACTCGAGTCAATATATCTTAAATCGCCTTGTACTGTCAACTTAATCAATTGTAGATGATTTTCACCTCCATTTAAGTCAAAACGGGCGATCGATTTACATACTATTAAATGCATGACACTATTAAACATTAAAGGAGGTGGCTACTACATGGGTAGATAGAAAAACCCAGTGCTGAACAGTGTCGACCTAGCCCACATGCCAGTCCTTGAAGAATAAGTTTCTATATCCATAGTAGTATCCCTCCGTCCACCACATACTGATTGTTGACCAACTGTAAAATTGTGTAATTCGGTACAAGTTCATGATAGAAATAGTGTCCGGCAAGCCAACTGTATGGCTGCCATTTATTGTAATAAATTAAATAAAGGAACTATTCAATTTAAATTAATAAATACACTTTATTATGGTCAACTTTGTTTTATGTAATAAATATCTACGCATAAGGATAGAAGTCCTTCGATCACAGGGCTATGGGACAACCCGTTAACTGATCTCTAAGGCCGTGATCTAAAACACATTCAAGAGTCGTAGAATCCAATCGAGAAAGGACATTGTTGGATTCGGTTAGACTCTCACTAATGTGTATACTCCGATGAACTGGAGGACGCTGGGGTCCACGAGCGTGACTGGGATAGTCGATACACATAAGTGGGTGACTTGCTGGGATGGCAAGTGCACTGAATACCCCAATTAGGAAATAACTCACCATGGAAGCGGTAGTCGCATATCGGGGTTGAAGTTATTCCTATTTACAATAGTATACGAGGAACGATCCCTAAAACTTGAGATGATAGAGTTTGTCTGGTACGAGAACGTCTATACTTTGATGTGAGTTCCGACCGACTAGAGATTACCAGAAGGTCCCTGTGAATTCACGTTGGGTATAGGGGAACTCGTATGCAGGTTCATATCATCAACAAAGTATCCATTGAACCGACTTGATAGGTTGGTAAATTCTCCTATGGAATTCTGTGAGAAATTAATTCTGATAAAACCCTCGGCCGATGTATCTGACGACTTTATGAAAGTAGCTCATAAAGATTAAGTCAAAGAGAATTATTTCGAGACTAGAGTGCATAACGTCAAGACGAGGAAAGGAAACCGATGAAAAGTCCATACCTTTAAGTCTCGACTGGGAGATCGATTGATGAAGAGATCATGTCGTGTATGGAAATTGTAAATGTTTAAAGGTTCACTGAATTAATTCACCAGTGATTGGGCTCCATGGGCTTGTGGCCAGACATCGACCGTGGAGTGTGGGAGAATTCCTAAATTGGCAGGGGTGCTAATTTTGGAATGATCAGTCGACAGAGTGTTCGATTGATTTAGAGTATTTAATACTCGAGTAATTAAATAAATATTTAATTATAACCCACGGCCAATTATGTGGTGAACCTACAGGGGTATACACAATACACATGAAGCGAAAGCAAGGAAACGAAGAACAACTGAATCGACTGGGTCGACCCAACTGGAGCAGACGAGATCCGATTGGAATTGGATCGAGATTATAAATTAAATTGGAATTTAATTTGTAAGTTAATTAATTAAATTAGATTTAATTAATTATAAAGAGATATTTAATTAATTAGGCTTGGAGTCTAATTTAATTTAATGAGGGAATAATTGATTAATTGGGCCATTTAATTGGGAAATTAAATAAAGCTTCAATTAATTAATTAGAATGGGCCATTAATTAATTAGAAGACTTAGTATTCCAATTAAAAGGCCATGGCCCATGTAGGAGAAAAGATAAGACTTGAAGTCCTATTCCTTTTAGGATTAGGAGTTATGAGATATCTATCAAACACACAAGAAAATCAAGTCTTGCAAAATTCTCTCTCTCCCTCTCTCTCTCTCTATTTCGGCCGAACACTTCCTCTCACTAGAGGAGTTTTCGATTTTTGATTTTTGCTCCCAATTGTTCTCTAGTTTTAGATCTTAATAATTTCTATGTTCTAGCTAATTAGGATTATTAAGGTTTACGTGATATTGTGGTGTATCAACCCATAGAGGCGCAACACGTGGGGCGCTATATTATCTTGGGATCAAAGGTGCAAAAGAAAGGGAGAAACGCATCCACTTTGCTAGGCTCGGATTTGCAAGGAGACGGGTATAACTTTGTGACAAAGTTTTATCTTTGTTATTTATATTCATATATATACATCAAGATTGTATCCTGGCAAGATTCATCTAAGAGGTCCTTAAAAATTTTAAATTTCGCTGCCTGAAAGGCTGTTTATCTTACTGAATCCCAACAGTTCATTTGTATTCTCCTACCGAATTTCAAGGCCCATGAGTACAAAGATAATATCTAAGAATTTGGAATTGGAGTATAAAATCATCCAATTTTTAGTTAATAGTCTGGTAGTATATTTGAGATATGATTAATCTTGATATTTTTCTATATGGTTTCTCATTTCATGCTCATTCTACTTTGTTTGGCTTCTATTTGTACTCGACTGTAGCATAAATATGTATATGTGTGCCATAGTAGTCAATAATGAATATAGCATGCGCTAAAGTGCGTTATTCGCTATAGCCCAAGTATATCACGTCGTTGCGCTCTGCGCAACCACTATCCAATTAGCCAGCGCCATGTGGCGCTATCGCACACTAAGCGAGGCAACAAATTAAGCGCGCCTTGGATTTTCCGCCTTCAATAGGCAGAAATAAAAAAGAAAACATTTTTATATTTTTAAAACTAAGATGTTTTGGTTTTAAAGTTTTTATATACCTTAGTTGAAATTAATTATTAGGGATAATTACAGGGACCTCCCCTGAGGTTTGGGATAATTATTGCCCAATCCCCTCGCAATTTCATAATTACATCCACCTCCCCCGACATTTTGAAAATCTTCCATTTTGATGATGTCATCGCCGAATTTTTATTGAACTTCCTATTTTACCCTTGAGATTACTGTAACTATTTTATTGGACAATTATACCCTTGTTATGTTTGGTACATATGAGGGGTTTCTTTGCAATGTTTATGTATAAGTATGGGTTCAAATGTTATAAATTTACATGAAACTTATAATTAGTTTATTAGTGTATATGTATTCTTAAAATAAAATATAATAACACATCGACGTTTTTTTCCAATTTTTTTTATAATGCTTTTACAAGTAAAGAACAAGGAAAAATAAATAAATTGTGGTTAATTATAAGAAAAAAACATTGTAGAACTTAAATAAAAATGTAAACACATTCAACTTCACATTTAACCCGTAATTTTAATAATTTTAATTTTTTTTCCTAATTAAAGTAAAAGAATAAATGAATGAATTAGGTTTAAAAGAATAACGAATTTTAATAGTAGTGTATATGTATTCTTAAAATAAAAATATAATAACACATCAATGGTTTATCCCAAAAAAAATTCATAATGCTTTTACAATTAAAGTACATGGAAAAGTAAATAAATTATGGTTAATTATAAGAAAAAATATTGTAGAACATAAATAAAAAATGTAAATACATTCAACTTTAACATTTAACCAGTAATTTTAATAATTTCAATTTTGTTCATAATTAAAGTACAAGGATATAAATGAATGAATTACGTTTAATCATGAGAAGAAAAAACACTTGAACAATAATTATTAGACATTATAAAAATGCTCACATGTTTACTAAAATTTTTCTTAAACTTTTAACTAAAATAGTTATTATAAATCAATAATTGTTTTACAAAAATTAAAAATAATCGATTTAATAACAAAGTTATTATAAAATCCCAAATATTTTACTTGATATTTAAAAAAAAAAAAAAAAATCCTCACCATCCCTAACCCCCCCCCCCCCCCTCACCCCCCGGTCCCCAACCCTTCACCCACCGTCCCCAACCCCGCAAATCTCCTCCCAGGCCACGCCACCGGCCTGGAAGGCCTAGGGTTCGAACCAGGCCGGCAACACTACCTGGGAGGATATTTTCGGGGTTAGGACGGTGGAGGTGGGGTGGGGGGTTAGGGTTAGAGTTTATTTTTTATGTATAAAAATAATTTTTGCAAGGGTAGTATTGTAATTTTGTGTATCATTGCAAGTGTAATATTGTAATTTTGTGTATCATTTCACATCATTTTGTAAGATTTTTGAAATATGGGGGGAGGTGGAAGTAATTATGAAATTGCGAGGGGATTGGACAATAATTAGCCCAAACCTCAGGGGAGGTCAATGTAATTATCCCTTGCAAGGGTAAATAGGACATTTTGTTAATCTGATTTTTTTTAATTAAAACTGACGAGAACAATATGGTCATTTCACATTATTTTGTAAGGTTTTTCAAATGTGAGGGGAGGTGGATGTAATTATGAAATTGCGAGGGAATTGGGCAATAATTAGCCCAAACCTCAGGGGAGGTCGATGTAATTATCCCTAATTATTATTATTCCAAAAAATATATAAAGTGTGCTTCATTTTCAAAAAGACCGAGCTATAGTGATCCGCTATGCGCTATAGCCCCATAAGCCTTTTGCGCATCACTGCGCTATACGCCTCTGACTACTATGATGTGTGCGCATATACTTAAGATTTTGAGATTATCAGATGTGAAGAGGAAAAACGAACAATTACTTACATAACAATTATTCATAGTCGTGCATCAAATTTGAAGAAATCTCAAGGAGCATATGAAGACAAGTAAAGGGATTCCATGTAGGGATACCACCATTTAGTAGGATGTCCGCCATCATCATAATGAAGTAACTTTTGTCTCTAAGTTGTAAAGAAATACTCTTTCCCCCGCCCTGATAACAACAACAATTGGACTGCATGCATATAGAATCTATCCCTCAAGCCAAACTGAATCTGAATGTCCATGCGTTCCGTCATTGTTTTCTAGGATTAATGGTATGGCAAGTTTCGTGATCGTGGGCATAAATCTCCACTCGTCGACATGTATAGTGGTAGAGCGCATGTAACTTCCATCTTTATTCTTGGGAAGCATCCAAAATTGCTATCACATGATCAAAGTCTGTGACGACAAACCATAAGACATCGTCATGTTCTTACATGGTGAAACTCGAGTCAATATATCTTCCATCACCAGGTACTGGCAACTTAATCAATTGTAGATGATTTTCACCTCCATTTAAGTCGTAAAGGGAGATCGATTTACATACCATCCAATGCATGACACCATTAAGCACTAAAGGAGGCGGCTGTTCCACGGGTAGATAGAAATACCCAGGGCTGAACAGTGTCGACTAAGCCCACATGGACAGTCATTTAAGAATAAATTTATATATCCATATTAGTATCCCTCGGTCCACCACATATCGGTTTTTGACCACCATGTAAAACTGTGTAATTCGGTACAAGTTCATTTGTTTTCTTCCGTAGACGAATCCAATGAATGTTCCTTCGTATGTTCATTAGTAATCACGGGTGGCGGCAAAGAAACCGACTTTTTCTTTAGGGGATTCCAAATATGGAAGTGTTGCAAGAGTGTTCATCGCAGAGGATAAGTCCGTTTGAGGAAATGATGAACTTGCACAATTTATTAGGCACCAACTATATATTGTTGTAAACCCGGCACACCATAAATCTTCTTACAGATATGTCGGGTAGCGTTAATCGGACGGACGCTAGCAGACGTGCTCCTCGTAGATGATCTTTTCTTGTTGTGGCCCTGTAACTTCTAAGAAAGTAGGGGTCAATTATGATATTGTTCCATCAATTTGACACGCACATGAATCTGAACACGGATTTCGGTGGTAATTGAACTAGTATTGACATTAATACATCGTCGTTGCCATATACTTTCTCTGCAGCTACTGATTCCATGGTTGAAAGCTTAAAAGAAAACATCTGAATTATGTTGTGTACCCGATCAATTATGTTAAAACTCCAATCCTCACCAACAAAAACCAAAAGCCCAACATTGTGGGATATATGTGAGATCTATGCATGTAGATATCATAACATCTCATAATCCATGAAAAGGAACTGATATACATGCATGGATCAAAATTCTCCGTCGAAAATATTGAAAAGTTTATGTTTTTTGGATCAATGGAAACGAAAATAAGGTGTATTTCCGAAAATCTATATTTGTCTTTAAACTTTCTCTTTTCTTAATTTAGTAACTTTTTTTTATTTTATTTTCCAAAAACGTTTCAAAAATCTCCAATACTCAATTGATCGAAACATACATAAAAGTCTAAACTTTCATCCATGTATATATGATGACAATTATAAAATTTTGGGTTTTCTAATAACATTATTTTCACATTGACCACCTCTAACTTTGTCAGTGTCAAATATCATCAAATTACTTTCTAAAACATAAATGAATCTTTATATTGCAATTTTAAAATTTTGGAGTTGTGAGTCATGTGACCAAGAGATCCATATGAATATAATAAAAAAAAAATATTCGACTTAATGATGTTAAAATCTATGGATGATGAGATTTTAAGTATTTATTGTATCAAACTTGAATATTATTTGAATGACACTTATGATATAGATGAGATGGACTTATTATCTGAGTTGAGAGTATTGAGATGTGTTTTACCAAAAGAACTAAAAAACTTGAATTATTTGAAAACTATATAATGTTGGTTTCTCAAATAGATGGATTGCTTATAAAACATTGTCAAGTATTTTTGTTACAGTTGCAGCTGTAGAGATAACATTTTTGAAGCTATAGTTGATTAAGTCTTACCTCTGATCAACCATTGTCACAAAATAAATCGAATTGGTTAGCCATGTTGTTGATTGAAAAATATTTGTTATGCAAGTGTAATTAGTGATTTTGAATGCTAGGAGAGTAATATTTAAGTAATATTCTACTAAGATTTTATGTGTTTATGTCCCATTCACATATGTAATCATTTTCTTATTAAATAGAAGTGTGTCTCGTATTACCGATATTTTTTTAAAAGCGAGATTATATTTTATTCATATTATTATTGTTTCTTATTTTTCTAATTAATAGTTTTATTTTAAGTTTAAGGCATTGTTTTACAAAAATTGTATTAATTATTAACATAATTTAGTTGCACATGAAAACTTAAGGGCCACAATTTTAGAGTTGGCTTAGGGCCACCAAAAACTCAGGGCCGGCCCTGCTTCTCTTTTTTATAGTACTAGTATATCATTTGCATGCGTCTCCGCAAGCTTTAATTTTCATCACGCGTTCCCGCATGCATTAATTTTTTTAAGCATAAAAAAAAGAATTTTTTATAGGAAAAAATGAAAGTAAAATTTTATTTAAATGAGATAAGTAAATAAGTTAAAAAAAATAAAAATAATTAGATAAATTAATTAAAACACTAAGAACAAAATAAGAATACCAAAAAAAAATTGATACATTAACGTGACTTTCACTTTTAATAGTATATATATATATACACTTATTACTGGTTATATCCCTAACCAAAAAACAATTATTGGTTATATCGATATAAGTTCCTGGCCCAATTATTTTTTTCTCCCCACAAGTACTAAAAGCACTTTTTCTCTAATTGTTATTTGATTGGAAATTATAAAAGGATTTTTTTTTCTTTTTTGATAAATTTGGAAAGGACCTTTTACCAAAAAGGAAATGAAAAATGGAAGTTGCTCATATTAATACAAACTGAAGACACATTTTTGTACGAGTTTGAGAGAACTAGTGGCTGAATTTAATACAAAAATATCGTTCAAACACAAAAATATATTATAGCAGTAATATTTGTTCTCTGTAAGGTGAAAATAGCCCCGTCCAATTATTAGATATTTTCTGTCCAATTGCAAATACCCTCTGTAGAGGTGAAAATGATGACATAACGGCCGACGAAGAAAGGAAATGTGTCGAGTGTCCGTGATATTAAATGTATCTTTTCAGAAAGTATGGTACAAAATGTATAAAGTAGGTAAATATTTGATATAAAAGTGCAATTCTCTCAAAGATTGAGACATAATTTGTTTCGAATTTTATACAATTTAGGTAACCTATAATATTGAAAAGCTGAGTTTTAAATACTCTTGTTTGTGAATAGGTATACAAGTAGCTTAACACTACTAGAAAAAGTACAAATTTCGATCGAAATATTTTGACCGAAATAAAATCGATCAAAAGAATTATTAAAATTTCAATTGTTTTCAATTCAGTCGAAATCATTTGTCCATCGGTGGAAAATTTTAAAAAGAAAATACAATTTCGACCTATCATAATAATTAAAAAAAATTCGAACGAGTCAAAACTCAGTCAATTGAAAAGGTACCCTCATCTACCGCGAGTTTCTCTTGGTTGCATTAATATAAACAATTTATGGATTGTAATTGATCTTCTAAAACATCTCACACTTTGTCCATAATTGTTTAGTCTGAAAGTACAATTTTTAGGTTCAAGATTTATGTTTCAACATCATAAGGAATCATGTGCTTCTTTGTTGCGAAATAGTAACCTTTAATGGTGCCTACGTAGAACATTTTGTCCATTAGCCAAAAAACTAGTAATCTTAAATTAACTAATTCCTCCCCATATTCAACAACGGGTTTTTAGGCTTCTTTCCTTTTTCTTGAGATAAATTGTTTTGTTTCTTGGTTTTGGTAGGTTTAGACGCAGAACAAGATTCCTCCACCTTATCCACATCACTTTCTAACTTTTGTTCCTGGGAATGTTAATAATGTTCTTCATTTATACCAAATTCTCATAATCTTCCGAAAATTAATGTGGTATAAGAATCTAATAACTGCTATGCTCATAGTAGTCAATAGCGCGCGCTAATGTGCTCTATTCGCTATAGCCCAGGTTATTGCATCGTTGTGGCCTACGCAGCTGATATCCAATTAGGGCGCACCATGTGGCGCTATCGAGCTATAGCACACTAAGCGACGCAACACGCACTTTAATTTTCTTACCTTCAAAAGGCAAAAATCAAAAACCTTTTTAAAATAAAATAAAATAAAAAATAAAAAAAACATGTGATCTAGCCAGCGTTTTAAAAATCAGACCGGACCGACTGACCTATTCAACCGAAATGACGCCATTAAGAAATAATAATTTAATTTAAGTTTTAATGAAGAACCAGTGCTTAAAATGGTTAAACCGATTCAATCAGTTACCAGTAACGCTATCTGTTTTTAAAACATTGGATCTATCTTCAGCCCTGTTTTAACTTTAAACCTATTTTTTTTTAAGGAAATGCGCCCCACCAACTTAGTTTAAAAATAAAAATCATTTTTCATCTTCTCTCCGCCTCTTCCCCCTTTTATGTGCCTCTCACACCACCTCCACTTTCTAGTTCTAGTGAAGAATCTAAAGATGGAGAGTCCAGTGACGATGAGATTGATGATTAATGTTTAAGCTTTATAATTTAGATTTCATATTGTTGAGTTAACTAATATATTATTGATTGTTTTAAATTCCTAGTACTTTAACAATTAGTTTATTTGCTTGGTTTTGGATATTTAGGACTTATTTTGAAATTAATGAACTAAGATGTTTTGAGTTTTATAGTTTTTATAACCTTAGTTGAAATTTATGATTATTATTTCAAAAAATATATAAAATGTGTTTCATTTCCAAAACTCCGAGCTATGGCGCTCCACTATGCGCTATAGCCCCATAAGCCTTTTGTACATCACTGTGCTATACGCCTCTGACTACTATGATGTGTGCGCTTATACTTAAGAGTTTGGGATCATAAGATGTGAAGAGGAAAAACTAATAAATTGCTTACATAGCAATTAATTCGTAGTTGTGCATCAAATTTGAAGAAATCTAAAAGAGCATATGTAGATAAGTAAAGGGATTTCATGTAGGGATACCACCATTTAGTAGGATGGCCTCCACCATCATAATGAAGTAACTCAATTGATTTTGTCTCTAGGTTGTAAAGAAATACTCTTTCCCCCACCCTGATAACAACAACAATTGGACTGGATGCATATGGAATCAATCCTTCAAGCCAAACTGAATCTAAATGTCCATTCGTTCCATCATTGTTTCCTAGCAATGGTATGGCAAGTTCTTCGAGCAGGGAATCAGCCGTGATCGTGTGCATCAATCTCCACTCGTCGGCAGGTATAGTAGTTGAGCGCATGTAACTTCCATCTTTATTCTTGGGAAGCATCCAAAATTGCATCCCATGATCAAAGTCTGTGACGACAAACCATAAGACATCGTCACGTTCTGACCTGGTGAAACTCGAGTCAAGATATCTTCCATCGCCTGGTACTGGCAACTTAATCAATTGTAGATGATTTCCACCTCCATTTAAGTCGTAAAGGGCGATTGATTTGCATACCATCAAATGCATGACCCTATTAAACACTAAAGGAGGCGGTTTCTCCACGGGTAGATAGAAAAATCCAGTGCTGAACGGTGTCGACTTAGCCCACATGCCAGTCCTTGAAGAATAAGTTTCTAGAACCATAGTAGTATCCCTCGGTCCACCACATACCGGTTGTTGACCACCCCGTAAAACTGTGTAATTCGTTACAAGTTCTTTGGTATTCTCCTCGCAGACAAATCCAATGATGTTCCTTCGTGTGTACGTTCAGTATACACGGGTGGCAGCAAAGAAACTGACTTTTGCTTTAGGGGGTTCCAAACATGGTAAGTGTTGGAAGAGTGTTCACCGCAGAGGATAAGCCCATTTGAGTAAATGTTGAACTTGCCCAATTTACTCGGCACCAACTATGTATTGTTGTCAACTCGAAACGCCATAAATCTTCTTACAGATAAGTCGGGTAGCGTTAATTAGAGGGACGCTAGCAGACGTGCTCCTCGTAGATGATCTTTTTTTTTTTTTTTGTGGTGCTGTAACTTCTAAGAAAGTAAGGGCCAACTATGATAATGTTCCATCTATTTGATACGCGGATTTTGGTGGCAATCGAACTAGTATTGACATTAATACGTCGTCGTTGCCCTTTATTTTCTCTGCAGCTACTGTTTCCATGGTTGAAAGCTTGAAAGACGACATCCGAATTTTGTTGTGTACCTGATCAATTATGTTAAAACTCCAATCCTTACCAACAAAAACCAAAAGCCCACGACATTGTGGGAAATATGTGAGATTTCCTTATATATATGCATGGATCAAAATTTTAAATTTTTCCGTCGCTAACATTAAAAACTTTCAGTTTTTGAATAAATGGAAACGAAAATAAGATGTATTTTTTAACCTTTATTTTGTCTTGAAACTTTCTTTTTTTTCTATTTTGAAACTTTTTTATTTTTTAATGTTTTGAAAAAATTTCAATATTCAACTGACAAAAACATACATCAAAAATGAAATTTTGATCCATGTATATATGATGACAATTATAAAATTTTAGGTTTTCTAATAACATTATTTTCACATTGACCACCTCAAACTTTGTCAGTATCAAGTATCATCAAATTACTTTCTAAAATATAAATGAATACCAATTTATATTTATCAAGAACAAAAAAAAGTGTAATATGTGGGTTCTATATTTATTTAGATAATACATACGTTTGGTACCATGAGTTTCCCAATAGGCGACATTAGTTAATATGGCCCAATACATGATTTTGTACGACTAACTTATTCCGGGTTTGGCCATGATAATTTAGTCGAACCGGCATTAGACCTCAATTACAATTTGTCTCGTCTTAAGCAGATTCACTAATTAAGAGAATGGGTCTACTAATCTCACTCCACATATAGTAATCATTGATAGACTGCAGTACTACATGTATTTGATGACGTGGTGCAACAATTATACTATATAATTTTTCCAAAAGAAGCCACCAAATAAAGTAATCAATAGCCAAAACACAAAGTTTATTGGTCTACGACACGGCTGCTTAAGGTATTAATCAATCATAAAAGATTTAAAAAAAATTAATTTGTACTAATTAGATAATTGGATTAGTAATTTTCTTTTGTTTATTATACTATCAATTAAGAGTAATATATTTTCCTCTGTTTATTATACTATCAATTATTTTTGGACAGTGATTTTCCTATGTTTTTATATTTTTCTTATGTTTTTATATTACTATTAACTCTTGAAATTGAAAATACTATTGAAAAATATATAGAAGAAAATGATACCCGTGATGTGCTGTGCTGTGGTCCAAGAGGAAAATGTGACAAGTTTGACAGATGATGCGTATTAAAAAAATTGTAATTCCAGTAAATATGATGCTCCCCACTCATCTTGTATTTCTCTATTTAAATATATGTGATGATTAGAGTCTCTGACTGTATTTATTAGGGACAGATAATCCACCTATTAAAATATACATAATCAGAATCAGATGCCCTTACAATTTTTCTATAATCGCCTATAAATTATAGTAATTATTAATAGGATATCGATTGTGATTTGTGATGTTGTTTTTTTAGATTTATGAATGAGACCAAGTTATATAAGAGTTAATTTCGAATCTTACCGGGAGTTAACAAGTGCTTCCGGATTTTGAATTTTACTCCTCACACTCCATAATAATTTACTACTATTTGCTCCGGTCAATCCATCAACCTAACTAAATTTAAAGTAACTAATTAATAAAATATTACTACCTAATAAATAATCTAATTAGTTTATTTCGATAATATTATACAACACCATATATATTACTCCCTCTATCCCAAAATATTTACTCAATTGGCTACATTGCAGAGTCCAACTTTTAAATCTTTTAAATAACGTATCAATAGTGTTTAA
Organism: Penstemon davidsonii; assembly: GCA_034814905.1. NCBI lineage: Eukaryota > Viridiplantae > Streptophyta > Magnoliopsida > Lamiales > Plantaginaceae > Penstemon > Penstemon davidsonii. Next base: position 8,662,154 of record JAYDYQ010001087.1, on the reverse strand, counting down.
AACTTTTTAAAAAATTAATGTATATGGTGTTATGTAATATTATCACATTATTGTTGAAATAAATTAGTTAGATTATTTATTATAATTTTTTTTTAAATTTAGTCAAGTTGATTAGTCAATTGTACCAAGAGAATAAAAAAATTAGGACAAATGGGGTATTATTTGAAAGTTTTAAAATGCAATATATGTATTAAATTCAACATAGAGGATAAAAAAATTGGGACAAAGGGAGTATCAGTTGACAGCCCTAAAACGCAATAAATATATAAAATTCAGCTTGATAAGTCACTTATAAAATTAAAAAAATTAACTTGACATTGTAGCTAATGCAGTAAAAAATTTATAAAAGTTCAACTTTCAAGGGTGGTGTTTGTACTTTGTACTACAAACAATAAACTTGAGATTTTTGCTTTCTAACATTTACTTCCAATAACATTTGTAGTTAATAAGATCCTTGACTATTAAGCAAAATTCATTTTATTCAAAAGTCGAAATGTATGTAAAGCTTGAACTCCAGAAAGTAACACTGCAACAAAAAACTAATAGTGCCCATAGATCAAAGTTTTCAACTTTTTCGTCGGAAAACATCGAAAGTTTCTGTTTTTTTTGAAACAACAGAAATAATAATAAGGTCTAATTTCAAAACCATTTGTTTGCTTAAAATTCTCTTATTTTCTTAATTAACTCTTTCTACAATTTTTAATTTTTTCTAATGTTTTCAAATGGGGTGGGGGGGGGGGGGGGTGGGGGGGGGGGGGGGTGGGGGGGGGGGGGGGTGGGGGGGGGGGGGGGTGGGGGGGGGGGGGGGTGGGGGGGGGGGGGGGTGGGGGGGGGGGGGGGTGGGGGGGGGGGGGGGTGGGGGGGGGGGGGGGTGGGGGGGGGGGGGGGTGGGGGGGGGGGGGGGTGGGGGGGGGGGGGGGTGGGGGGGGGGGGGGGTGGGGGGGGGGGGGGGTGGGGGGGGGGGGGGGTGGGGGGGGGGGGGGGTGGGGGGGGGGGGGGGTGGGGGGGGGGGGGGGTGGGGGGGGGGGGGGGTGGGGGGGGGGGGGGGTGGGGGGGGGGGGGGGTGGGGGGGGGGGGGGGTGGGGTGGGGGGGGTTGGGGTGGGGGTGGGGGGGGGGGGGGGGGGGGTGGTGGGGTGGGGGTGGGGGGGGGGGGGGGGGGGGGGGGGGGGGTGGGGGGGGGGGGGGGGGGTTGTGGGGGTTGAAAGGGGGGGGGGGGGGGGGGGGGGGGGGGGGGGAATTCCTATGTTTTTGTGACTGGGGTAAATGGTGTCTCTGATGATCCTGTCCTTACTAAGAAGGAATCGGTGGTTGATGAGGGTTCTGTTGTTGAACCTGATGCTGTTGTTGAGGTTAGTAATGGGGAATCTGATGTTGTGGATGGGGAAGTAAGTGAGTCCTTGAAGGAGGAGGAAAATGGGAATGTGGAAGGGAGCGATGTGGATCCTCTCGTGTTAAATAGCGATGGGACCCTCCCGGAGCAAGAGGAGTCCCCTGATGATGGAGATGGGATCCAAGTTGCTGTCACTGGTGCTTCGGAGGAGCAAAATGGGGAAACTGAAAGTCGATCAGAAGGGGAATCTGATGTTGTGGATGGGGAAGTAAGTGAGTCCTTGAAGGAGGAGGAAAATGGGAATGTGGAGGGGAGATATGTGGATCCTCTCATGGTAAATAGCGATGGGACCCTCTCAGAGCAAGAGGAGTCCCATGATGATGGAGATGGGATCCAAGTTGCTGTCATTGGTGCTTCGGAGGAGCAAAATGTGGAAACTGAAAGTCGATCAGAAGCTGAAATCAATGAGGTTGAGGATCCAAGTGTGAGACTTGAAAGCTCGCCTGGAGGTGATACAGAGAAAGTCAGCGATCAAGAAGAGAATTTAGAGAAAGTGGCGGAAGTGGAAACCGAACAGGTTGAAGATTCGATTGGAATTGATTGCTCGGCAGGAGATGAAGTAGAGGCAGTCGAGAATCAAATTGGCGATTTTAATGTTGTATCTGAAATTAAACAGGAGAAAATTGAGGATCAGATCAAATCAGAGACTTCTCCTGCTCCTGTAGAGAATCTAGAATTTCAAGTTGTTCCAGAATCAGAAGAAAAGGGAGAAGTAATTAATGAAAAGGATGAATGTGAAGTTCAAAACAACGTGGACACAGAGACATCAGATGTGTGTCTGGGATCCCAAAATGTGGTTGCAGATGCAGTTGAGAGTGAGTTTCAAGAGGTGAGAACAGAGGGGCAAAATGAAGTTAAGTTAGTAAGAGAAGCGGTGGAAATGTCGGAACATGAAGGTCCCTTAACCACTTCTGTGGATTCTGCTCTTCATTCAAATCCAACAAATAACGAGGAGACTCTTGAAGAGGAGGCAACGCCCGCTCTGGAATCAGAAGTTATAGAAAATCCAAAGTGTGATACTGCATCTATCAATAACGCCCAAGATGGACTGGAACAGGTAGATGAAGCAAAAACTGTGGTGGATTGTGATAACTTGCATGTGGAAATAGTCCGTGACCTGTCTTTGGAAGAGAAAAATAATGAGGACATCTCCATATCTCGTGTTGAAGATAGTGTTCAGTATGTTGAAGAACCTGAAAAACACTCCGATGACAATGAGGTATCCCCTGAAATTATGCAATCTCAAACTAAACCTGAGGCTTCTCTGCCTACTCAAAGCTTACCAGCTTCTGCTCATGAGCCTGAGATTGAAACTAACATATCTGGTGCTAAAACTGTTGAAACGGATTCTTCTTCACCCATCAATAGTCCGACATCACAAATAGTTGAGAATGGTCCTTCTGGTCTTGAAAGTTCTATGAACTGTACTAAGGATGATGTGAGTTCAGGATCAGATTCTGTGCTTGGTGCAGTTCTTTGTGCAGAAAAGGAAACAACATTTCAAGGTGGTGTTCCCGCCGAAGAAATTGACATTTCAATTGAGAAAACCAAAGCAGTCAGTAGCCCACCCGAAACTGCTAACGTGAAATTGGAATCTGAAGTTCCTGACTCTTCTGCCGCAAGCAGTGAAGAAATCACTGTCACAAGTAGGAAGGATGTTTTGGACTGCAGTGATGTTAGCAACAATGGTGTATCAAACGTCATATTGGAGACAACAGATGTTAAAGACATGGGAGATCAATTGGATAGTGTCACAGGAAGTGCTGATGAGAACTTATTCGTGCAAGAAAACGGGGACATTGGAAATTCTCGGAGCGACAGCATATCAACGGATTCACCGAAGGGTTCCACTACTGCTTTGATCTCTGGAGAGGAAACGAGTTTTACTGCTGTGACTAAGCCATTCAACTACTTGATCCGGATCCCAAGATTTAATGATGAAAGTCTTAAAGAACAGATCAGGGTTGCAAAGCTAAATCTAGACGAGAAGACAAAACTCAGGGAGGCTATTCAAGTCCAAATCCGAGAGATAAGAGTAAGACACCCTTCCATTAAATTTATAATGTTTAAATGATTCTTAAGTACCAAACTTGAATGTTTTTAATATTCTTCAATTGGCAGGCTAACAATCAAATTTATGGCGTCGATTATGAATCTACCAAGGGCGAAAACAGAAGTGCACGGCAGTTGGTGAGGTCAAAGCGAATGGAAATTGATTCTCTTCTACCTATGATTAACAAGGCCAAGAATGCAACTTCTATTGAGGATATCGATAAGCGAGTAAGTATTTTAATATCTTTGTATGTATATAAGGTTGCACGTGGGTGCATGATGTTTCCTATTCATAGGCCAGAATTTCATTCTTCTACTTTGCAATTTTTTTTCTTTTACTTGATTGAATTTTTCCACATCAGATATTCAGTATGGAGCATATGATGCAACACGAGACTTTAAACTTGAAGGAAGAAAAACAGTTTATTCGTGAAATCAAACAACTGAAGCAGCTTCGAGAACAATTATCCTCAAACATGGATAGTCAAGATGATATCAAGCAAGCAGTTGAACAAAAAGAGGAGGTTGAAGAGAGGTTAAAGGTTTGTATATCTTCATGCATTTTTTAAAGTTATGTTGTAATGTTATAATGGAATGGTTGCTCATTTACTTTTTTAATATGGTCTTTCCATGTGCAGACTCTAAGAAAAGAGCTTGAAATCCTAAAAAAGAAAGTCTTGACAACTGAGGCTACTTTTGTGGAAGCAGATAGGAAAAATAATGAAGAAAATAAAAAGGTTAAGGAATTGCAAGCTCAGTACAGAGCCGCTGATGATCTTCGCCAAGAAGCATATGTTCGGTGGCAGAGTCTGAAAAAAGAACTTTGGCAGAAGGTAAGGCATCTTTCAATACATTCTTGAATGTGAATTATATATTCCTTATGTCAACTTTTATTAATATTACAAAAGGAATATCCAAATTAAGTTCTTTATTTATGATCAACTATATACAGTATTTTTATCTACTCACATACAAACACACACATATATAAGAGCAACTAATGTAATGCAATTACATAAGGATGACATTAGAATTAGAAATTTTAAACACTTTGAATTAAAATACAGAAGTTTTTAAGTAAGAAATAATTGTTTCTCATTAACTAATTATGATCTGATGAAGCTGACTCGATAAGAGAACTCCACATTGAAATTTTGTGTGAATGTTAGATTGTAAAAATGTAAATGTTAGCAAGTAATGTTTAAGAGTAATATATGTCGAGTCAATTAAGCATCTTATAATGTTGTGCAATTGTGGGACACCTTCATGCTAAACCATAACATGGTGTGGGCAAATGCAGGATGGGCTGAATATTTGATTTATTTGGTTCTCTCTACCTCAATGTCTACTGCCTAAAATAAAAGCAATACCTACCTGCAAGTGCATACTTATAAACAGTTTAAGTAGTTTTTCTCTTGCAATAATCGTGGTTTTCTTTTGTTTACATTTTCTTACCTGCCCACTTAACCCAAACACATGCAAACGAGCAATATATATGGACAGAGACTGATTCACTAGAATCAACATAATTGATGCCCAATTAAGTTTACATAAATATGGATAGGGATGCACAATTAAGTGGGTGTGCTGAAAGCATAATAGAATTGGTGATTTGGCTCGGGACTCAAGTTGCTTACTGGATTTTGAATCATATATAATAATATAATTAGCTTAGTGGAAAAGTGTACCCATTGATTCGTTTCTTTATTATCTCCCAGCTGTGATAATTAAATATTAGTTGGATAAATAACTGATGGCATGCATTCGTCAGTTTGTGAATACTTCATTATGTGGATACTATTTTTGTTTGTGTGGGGCTTTTGACTGTAAGTTCATAATCTTGGAACAGATTTTTTCATTCATTATTTTTCTAGGTTGATGTTAAAGATCATGTTCATAAATTTACTCCAACTTGGTTTCTTAAAAGAATTCTGACGAGCTCAGCATGGCTATATGACAAATCAATTAAGTTTACTTATATAAATTGCAGAATCAACACTTTTATAAGTACAAGGATGATACAGCTGCCGCCAATAATTTTGCATTTAGCAGAGACAGAGGGGCACTTTATAGTCTTTGTATGAATCAGGTAACTTTTAACTTCTCTTTTCTTCTTTGATATTTCATGTCAACCTCTATCTTTATGATTGTGTATCAAAACTACAGGTGGAAAATTTTATGGAACTCTGGAACACCAACGAAGAGTTCCGCAAAGAGTATGTCAGTGCAAATACAAGGAGTACTGTCCGGAGACTGGGGACTTTGGATGGTCGTTCACTTGGCCCTGATGAGGAGCCACCTATCCTACCCAGTTATGTTAACGATAGAGTTAATAAGATGGTCTCAACACCAGCCAAGGTTAATTCCATATCACAAAGTCATCCGGAGCTAAAGCTAGAAACAAGTGTTGAAAATGGAACTGTGGATGATAAATCGATAAATAAAGTGACCGAACAAAAGAATCATAAGGGAGCTGCTGCTAAATCTGTGGCTACTATTTCTGGCAGGAGTGCTCCCGATGAGGTGGAGGAGCCGCCTGTGAAATCAGAGGAGGAGATTGAGTTGGCATTGAAGGCAGAAGAAACGAGAAAGAGGGAAGCTGATGCCAAATTAAATGAGCAACGTCGGTTGGAGGAGTTAGCTAAGGCTAACGAGGCACGTGAGAGGAAGAAACGACAAGCAGAGAAACTGCAAAAGAGAGCAGAATTGAAAGCACAAAAGGAAGCAGAAGAGAAAGAAAAGGTAAACCTACATTGTCTCTCATGTTCATTTCCCCTTTTCAATTCCTCGTATAACAAACAAATGACTAGAATTAAATTTACTCCTAAATCCCGACTAATTGTACGTAATATTGCAGGAAAGGGAGAAGAGATTGAGAAAAAAGGAAAGAAAGAAGGCAACCGTTACAGATGCCACCAACGATAGCATCAACAATAGTGATCATTTGGGTCCAAGCTCTGAAAGCGCAATAGAAACTACTACTGGCAAGGAGACAGAGGCTAAGGAAACATCTTCCGTGGTGCCTGTGCGGACTAAAAAAGCGAAACAAAGCCAGAAGACGAAACCTATCCCGCCACCTCTTCGCAACCGTAACAGGAAAAAATTGCAGCAGTATGCATTGGCAGCTCTCGCGTGTATAATTGCTATTTTCCTTTTCTGGGTGGGGAATATAAGTTTCTATTTTCCAAATGTAAATAGTAAGAAGTAAAAGCCCTTCTTACTAATTTGCATTTGCCTGTTAGCTTTTTTGTGAGTGGTGGACTCTATAATCTCAAAGTTTCTTTTTAGGATACATTATCATCATTTATCATATATAGGTTTGTTTAGTTTATTTGTTCTTTATTTAAATTATTTGCTAAAATTTTCGACAATTGTGGTGCTTGCAAGTTGAAATTGAGTATATTATAAATTGCTTACTCTTCGAGTAAGTTGCTTTATACGTATTTTGTTAACATCCATAGTAAATCTCTATAGAAGAATAGCGCCTTCTTTTTCATGAGTAGAAGCTTTTGAATTTTCTTCTTCTCGTTTTATGATGCAAGTGTTTTTGAAAATCCTATACTTTTTTTTTTTCCCATTTAATATGCAAGTGGCATTTAATATGAAAAATATAACAAACTTGAAGTTTTAAATTAAATACTAGCTAGTCCATGGCTTATTATGGAAGTAGTTTGATTGAGTTTTGTTTCGGTTTTTATTATGGAAGCAGTTTGATTGAGTTTTGTTTCGGTTTGATTTCAAAAAGTGGTTTGAGAGTTATCGATGAAACTTTGAAACTCGATTTGAATATTGAGATAGTGAAATATAATTAAATACATCATCTATTTTTTTTTTATTTGTCGTTTTTTAAGATTGCACACAACTTAAGAAATGTAATAAATAACTATTTTTTAAGTAAAAATTCCAAAAAATCTTTTTAATTAAATAATAATATTATTAATTAGCATTAATTATAAATATTAACAACAAGGGTAAAAATGATAGAAAATAATACATTGACCTCCTAAAACGACAAATAAAAGTAAATAATTTTTTCTTGCCAAAGCGAAAAAAAGAAAAAAAAAAAAAACGGAGGGAGTAATAGTTAGTGGGTTTTGAAAATTTAAGATGTGATTTTGATTGAAGTATGATTATAGGCAGTGTTCTTAAAACCGGACCGGACCGGCCGGTTTGCCTGGTTTAACCGCTAACCGGTCTTTAGTCCGGTCCGGCTTACCCCTAAAAACCACCACTCAAATTAACCAGTTTGAACCGATCAAAACCGATAAAACCAGTGAACCGCTGGTTTTAGTGAACCAGCGGTTCACTTAATAACACTTAAAAAAAAAAAAAAAGTAAATCAAAAACTAGCTGACTAGGGCTCCAATTGACTCACTGTACGCTTTTTCAAATTTTCTCCAGCAAAGAGCAAGCTCTGCCTTTGCCGCTTCTTCAGTTCTTCTTCTCTTCTTCTTCTTGCTTCTTTCTTCCTTCATAAATCACAACAAAAAATCAAAAGACATTGGTGGTTTAGTCATCTTCAATCTTCATCCCCTAGATCCCTAATTGATTTTCTCTCACTAATTTCAGGTAATTTTTTATTTTCTAAAATGTAGAAGTTTTTTGTTATTATTTTTTATATGAACTCTTGTTTATCATTTAATAGGATTAATTATATACTTGAATTGAAATAGCATTTATTAGTTGTTTTGTTTAAGATATTTGTCAATTTGTGGTACTTTAGTCTATGTTTTGAACATTGAGTGGTTGTTTTTAATCATGTTGTCTTGTTTTGGATGTATGAATCCTTGAAGGATATTTGAGATTTATGGTTTTGACATTGTCTTTGATTTTTGAGACACTTTAATTATTTGCATGAAACAATTTGAATTTATATTGACAAAGAATGACAATTTTTTTTAATTATAATTGTATTTTAGTTAGTCTAAATATATATATATATATATATATATATATATATATATATATATATATATATATATATATATATATAATTATTACATAATAATTACGTCACACCGGTTATTCCGATCGAACCAGTGGTCGAACCGATCTAACCGATCGAACCAGTAACCAATAGAGCTTCCGTTTTTATGGCCGGTCCGCTTCTGAAAACACTGGTTATAGGGGTTTGGGGGACAAAAATATGTGGTAGATGTCAAATTAATAATTTTTTGTGTGAAAAATAAATGATAAATTTCAAGTAAGGATTTTTAAATTTTGGTTTATGTTGAAACTAAATTTTGACTGAGAACTCTTCATACCTTTTACTTAAAAAAGTTTGACTCGATTGGAGTAAGATCAAACTCAACCAAACGACTTTCATACATAGCCCCAGGGGCGGACGGACATAGGGGCAGGGGGGGGCACTGAATTTTTTTTTTTTTTTTTTAATATAGTAGTGGTGTATTTTTCTGAAAAAAAAAAAAAAAGTTCAATAAATTAGCCCAATACGAAATTTTCAGCCCAAATATAATCTTAGTCCAATTAATATAATACAACACACTCTAATAATAATTCACTCTACCCAATTTCTAAGCCCCAATGAAAAGTCCAATTTTTTTCTATATATGTTTGTGCAATTGTGCTTATGTAATAAACTAATAGTGTTATATATTCATTATTGATGTTTATATTCACTTCCCAAAATCATTTTTTAGATTCAAGTTTCATTTTTGTGCTTAAAGTTATATACTTGTTAAGATTTTCAGAAGTATTAGATTAAGATATGAGGATAACTATTATATTAAAATAATATGATGATTAAATCAAGATGCAATAGAGTTAATAATATTCATTTACATATCAAACACTAATTTTAGATGGTTAATAGTTTTTTTTTTTATTGAAATGTCAAACACTAATCTTATATTCTTAATAGTTTTTTATTAGCATTTATTAGCCTATTGGGATTCAACCTCTCTTGTTTTATCAAATGAATGAAAAATAAGTCTTGTCATTATCATGTCTCTATTATATTTAACTTCTACTTCTTGAGTATGTCATTATTCTTGAGATAGTTATGTTTTGTACATTTTATGGTTTTAGAAATATGGAGAGATACTTTAAGGCTACACCTACACCTCACGAGGAGTCTTCAAGTAACGTTCACATTCAAAGTGACCCGCATGAGCTTCCAAACTTTCATATTGAAACGAAGTTGCCCGAGCTTCCGAGTGATCCCGGTCTACGACCTCATATAACTTTATATGATTCTAACATTCGAGAGAGAGTTCGTAGAGCATAATTGCTCAAAGGTCCATGTCAACCACGCAACCTTGAGTTTCGGCATGTGTTAATGGGAGGTCAATGGCTAAATGATAGTTTAGTTGTCTTTATAGAAAGAGACATATTTAGTAGTATTTCAAACGATGCTATCATGGACCGATTTTAAAAGATGAAAAACCGTCGTGGTCAATTATTAAAGTAAATATGAAGATATTTTGGGTTCTTTTGGGACTATAACGGGGTATCACATGTAATTAAAATATCTCGTGGGGTTTATTTTTATCAAACTCCACCTTTCCATTTTTGTATTGCGTCATATATTTTCTCGTGAATAATATAAACTTTAAGTTTAACTATTTGATAGATTTTTTTTTTGGGTATAACTTTAGCCCCCTCCCCCCGACCAAAAATCCTGGATCCGCCCCTGCATAGCCCGAATGTCTAGGGCTCTAGGCTAGGATGAGCTTAGTTATTATTGGGACAATAAAATATTATAGGGCTTAGTCACTTGCTCTATGTACTTTCACATCCTCTCTTTTTCGAAATTAATCTCTACCATCTTCTTTATTATTGAAATTTTAAGAGTAATCAACAACATTGCTCATTAAAAAATCAATTATTGATTTATTTAGGATTGACGCCCGTTTTGGCTGTCATGTAAAAGGTTAAATTAATTAACTATAGTCTATAGTTCTAGGCAAGGGATATTATTGTGTGAATAATTAAGGTGTGACAAAATTGGATATAGGAAATAAACTATAAGTCTATAATAGTGAAAGATGATACCTCATTCGTTCTAATTTCTTTTTCTGAAATAAAATTTCATTCAACAAATTAGCTATCATAATGTAAATCAATGATGTAATATCACATCTTTTGGGATAAAATATTCCTTTCCATGCATAAAAATGGACAAAAGGCCATTCATATCCTTGTTTGACACTATTATATATTTGATAATTATTTATAGAACAAAAGACAAAAACACTTCCTGTTTTGTCTAACTCCCAAAAAACCCTCCTGTGTTATTTTAACTCCCCAAAACCCCTCTGTGATCTCAAATAAGTGCCAAATACACCCAAAAAAAAGAGAGTGTGTTTCAAACACTAAAATTGCAAGTATTTGTTCACATTTTGTTTTTGATATGACAATTTTACCCCTGACATTGAAAGACAAAAACACCCTCTATGCTTTGTCTAACTCCCAAAAGACCCCCATGTGTCATTTAAAATCCCCAAAACCCCCCTGTGTTTGATTTTAAATACCACACTCGACTCAAGTAATATATACTTAATTTTTCAAAAATAATAAATAAATTTAAAAAAAACAAATACATAGGGGTAATTTTGAATAAATAAATTTTAAAAAAACAAACACATAGAGGTAATTTTGTCATTCCACCAAAATTCAAAAATAAAATTATAAGTATATACTACTTGGGTCGAGTGTGGTATTTAAAATCAAACACAGAGAAATTTTTGAGAGTTAGACAAAATATAGGAAGTGTTTTTGTCTTTTGCTCATTACTTATATTATTATTTACAACTAAATAGTAAATACTAAAGAGTACGAGAGTGTATTGCTCACGTTTTCCATGAACCAACCCAGTCAATATACAGCTGGATACACTTTCTTTACCTTATTAAAAATACAAACAAGTACCTTTTTCTTTAATAATAAATGCAAAAAAGTACATTTGTACTTTCCCTTATTAACTTCTCTTATTTATTTATTTACTTTTTGCCGTGTTAAATATTTTTACCAATGCTTTAACTTAATTTACTGTGATGACAAAAGTTTTACCACACTTTCAAGTAGAGTGTAAACAAGTTTGAGCAGTGTGGAATGTCACATTTATTAAGTTTGATTTGAATTTTCTACTGTGCTTTAATTCGTGTTTGAGTTTGATTTGTTTTTTAAATGAATCGAGTTTGACTGAGTTTTAGTCGAGTGTCGTGTAACTTGACATTTTTATATATGATTTATCGATTTTTTATTTTTCGAAGTCGGATTGAGCTTTAAAAGTTATCACATAAAAAAAATTGTTCAAGCATATCTGATTACAAGTACAATGAATCAAAGCTAGAACAAGTTTTTATAAAACAAGTCGATTCGAATATCTAGTAATTTGGTTTGATTTTCATTCGTACCTTCCTACCTTCGAGAATTAAATGTTAATTTTTTATCTCAATTAATCAACACGTCTATTTACAAATGCTATTAAAGCAATTTTTTCAAAGATTCATATAAAACGTTGATATACAGTCCATTAACTTATAAATATTTACATAAAGTAAACTACTATCTTTCAATTTTGTACTGCTAATATATTGTAAATGTATTTTACTGTAATCGCATAATTTTTTGCTCCTTTTTAATTTGATTAAAATTATTGTTGTCCTTCATTGTATTATGATTACAGTAAAAGCAACTCCAATGATGAAGAATTGAGCTAGCCAAAAGCCAAAATTCGGCTAAAGGCTAATCAAACTAATTAATCAACCAAATAATGCCTCTTTTAAAATTTCAGATTTGCCAGCATAATTTTTCTACTCGTCCACATTATGGATAACCAAAATAATTTAAAAAATCAATTCTTGTTGTGTTTAAATTTAATATTCTACTATTCTCTCAATTTTTTTATATATTTCTTTTTATATTCTACTATAACATAACTCAATTTCTATTGCGTGCTACTTTCATTATTTGCTTTCGATATATGTATATTCAACAATTGATTTAAGGGTTATTTACAAATGCTTCTGATGAAAGTCTAAAAAGAGTAAGCGTTTGCAATATAAAAATGTTTCTGCTTATTTTCTGAATATGTTGTTATTCACCTATATCATTATTTTATAACATAATAAGTAAAAAAAATATTGAATAAGGACTATAAAATAATTAGTAACTTTAGTTATATAATAACTTTATTTAAACATTAATTTTAGATTTTGAATTGATGTTTGGATGATTTAATTATTGTATTGTCTTTCTTTTAGAATAACGGCTAGCTAGTTATTAATTTATACTATTATTTTATACAATATATGATCAGAGATGTAAACTATTTCTATTGCGTGCTATTTTCATTATTTGCTTTCGATATATGTATAGTCAACAGTTGATTTAAGGGTTGTTTGATGAAAGCCTAAAAAGAGTAAGCGTTTGCAATATAAAAATGTTTCTGCTTATTTTCTGAATATGTTGTTAAATTCACCTATATCATTATTTTATAGAAGTATCACATAATAAGTAAACAAAACATTGAATAAGGACTATAAAATAATTAGTAACTTTAGTTATATAATAACTTTATTTACACATTAATTTTACATTTTGAATTGATGTTTGGATGATTTAATTATTGTATTGTCTTTCTTTTAGAATAACGTCTAGCTAGTTATTAATTTGTACTATTATTTTATACAATATATGATCAGAGATGTACACCAGTCTAGTAATATCGAACAACTTATCATTCAAATGTGCTTGATTTTTTTATCTAGCTTGAAATTATGTTTGATTTTTTTTATTTTTGTTAGATTAAATGAGCTTTAACCGAACTAAACCCAAGTCGAACTCGAGAAACTTGATATATATATTAATTTATAAATATTGTTTAACCTTTAAAATATAGTCAAGTTGTTATGATTTGATTATTTTAAATCACCCTAAAACCTAATAATTGTATTTTATGTTATAATTGATTCTTAATAATAGTAATAAATTAATGTACTTTAAACAATTAATTATTTAATTAATAATAATAACTAATTTTTAAATTAATAAAAAAAATTATAAAAAAGGAGGGTAACTTGAAATTTAATTCAGTTTCAATGATTACAATGTCCATAAACAACTTCAATATAATTACAAAGATGGCAAAACTCATCAAAAGCAGGTCTTACATGCTTCTCCAAAAATTGCTTCTAGCTGCTTTTCTGTTAAGAAACAAAAACAGAAGCAGTGAAACCAAACACTAAAAAACTGCTTTTGCCACAAAAAAGAAAAGCAAAAAAATACACCCCTTTATTATATTTTCTTTATCTTGCACTTTTAGTTTACACTAGAAAAAACTAAAAACTAAAAACTAAATCTATAGATATTTAATTTATAATGATAAAAGTTAAACACACAGCTAATGAAAGAATTAGTTACATTATAATTTTAATATATATACAAATATAAGTGACTATTGATTTTAATAATATAATAATGGTTTGACATAATAAAAACAAAAATATATTAAACTGTTATTCTACAAATCAGTTTTCATAAGTACATAAATATAAATATTTCTTATTTATGAATAGTTGCTCATTAAATATTTAAGAAAAAATGAAATATAATTGTTATTCTACAATTTGAAGAAAGTAATTAGATTAGGCAACACAAAGACGACTAATCAAGATACTATTCACGAGCCAAAATAAAATTCAACTTCAAGAATCTATTTTTAACATCATAGTTAATGTTGCGCCATGTAAGGAAAAGAACAAAGAAGATATGGAGCGAATATTTTCTTATCCTGCGTGGATGACATGGTGCAAAATACAAACCAAATTCAATTTAATCTTGCATATTTCATCTTGAAGGTGTATCATCAATATGCATAAATTAAACTGGATAAATTTCAATGTTGTACTATATTATTCGTGCAACTAATGCATAAAATAATTTCTCTTGGGATGAGGTTGAGAGAAAAAGAACACAAGGAAAGACAACAAAACCGTGTCCAATGTTTCGGATAAGCTTTTGCCTTTGTTAGCTATTACATGCTCTTTTGTCTTTCTTGCATCATCATCCCATTCCAATCCCTTCCATTAATTCCAACCGGAAATTATAGGAGTACTTTTTAAGAAAAGGATTAAAAAGAGCAATAGAAATTCCCTTCACGAAATTTAAATTAATTAACTTTGGATCCAAAGTTGAATCGAGATTGGGGATGGCTAAAAGGCTCGTCGAGTTAGGTCTGAGCGGTGGATAAATGAATTAAGTCAAATCCGAGTTAACGTAAATGGGTCAAAAGGGGTCGATGTAAGGATTCTAGTTAAAGAGCATGTGACCTTATCCTATATTGATAGAATAAGATACTATTGTGGGGGTTTATATGATATTCGACTCTCCCACTTTAATAGCTGGCTTTTGGGGTGTGGTTACAATTAATTGGTATCAGGGCAGGATACCACACTCTTAACCATGCACGTGGAAATGACGACCTAGAAAGGAGCAACCCCGGTAAGAGCGACCTAAGAAAGGGCTACCGCAAGGATTAGTGAAGTTAAACTATGTTCAAATTTTAACAGGGGATAAATTGTTCTTTTTCAAATTATAGTGGGGTAAATTGAATTAATGGTCATATTAGAGAATTCTAACTCTTTTAGCCTTAATATTAATTTGTATAAATACTTATATACGTATATATGTGTGTGTCTAATGTAATTGATGAAATTTTCATGATTTTTTTTAATTCGTTTAGACTAATCAAAATATTATTATCTTAAAATGATAAATTTATGTTGTTCATCCTAATTAATAAGATTCACCCCACTTTATCCCGTCAATATTTAAAATTATATATATATATATATATATATATATATATATATAATTTATAAAGTGTATGTGCTCTATCACCATTTTTTGACATTTCAAAAGAGCAACACGAAATGTAAACCAAGCAAACGCGTGTGAAATGGTACATATCGCCTCTTGACGAAAAAAACATGTACCTTGATTTCTCGATTATGTCTCGAATTCGGGGTATAGAGAAGAACTTGAGATGGAAGAAAATGATGTGCCAAGAAGAAAAAAAAAGATTAATGGAAGGTTTGTAATTATGTTCATAAACAAAATTTCTCTTAAGGTTTTCCCTAAATCCATATATTGAAGTGTTTTAAAAAAAGTTATAAATTTCTTTGAATTTTTTTTTAGATAATTGCCAAAAGAACATTTTTCAAAAATTTTATCTATAAAAAACACATTTTCAGAAAGTGAGATGCAAAAAAAAACAAGCCCTACATTATTACAAGACGAACGTTCAAACTCATCATTTACTCATATACATAATTGCCAACAATATTAGAAACTTCAAATGTATGATTGTTAACCTCCATATGAAAAAAAATAAGTTAAAATTTAAACATGCGATCATATATACAAGCACAAAAATCTGCAAAACTTTTCGTCAAAAAGATCAAAGAAAAATAAAAAAATAGGCCAATAATTCTAACCTAGATACCGACTAAAACCGAAGATAATGTACTATCTACTTTCATAATGATATTAAAACCCATTAAAATCAGAATGTACGAGTTAAGTACACTTATTGTTTTAATTTGAAAGTGACATCATATAATTGAGCAATAGAAACTAGGTTCATGCATCTTATTTATCATATGTCGTCCAATTTCAGATCTCCCAATTTTGGTACAAATTTAATGCGTGGTAACATTTTATTAGTGAAATCGGAACAAAAAGGTGTTTGTTCAAACATTTTTTTTCTCACTAATAATGCAAAAACTTAGTATAATTAGTAACATTTAATTTGCTTCTCACGCGTTTGTCTCTGAAAAGCTACATATTTACAATCGAAAAACTTATAAAAATCAGTTTCCAAAAGCCTATGTTAATTATGGATGTTTTGATAATGATGCAAATGATGAATTTTTAATCTAAACGTAACAACGTGCAGTTTATAATATTTTATAGTAATGGTCTTAAAAAGGTAGCACATTTCACAATAAAATTGTTGGGTTCTTTTAAGTTTTTATACTGCTAAATTAGGGAAAATTGCATAAATGATCTTGTAACTATAGTTTGCTGGCAAAATGAGCTCTTTAAATTTTTAGACTGACAAGTAAGTCTTGTAACAATAATAATTTGACAATTTCGTACTATTCAATTCGAATTAGGATTTTCTTCCACCGTCAGTCACTTGCCCATTCCACTTGATGTGTACTATTAACTTATGAGAAAATTGTAAAAATGGTCCCCTCACTAGCTAAAAAGTCCTTTAACTTTTTAAGTTGACAATTAAGTCGTGTAACTAAGTTAATTAAACAATTTAGTCTTTATTCAGCCCAAATTGGGGTTTTTTTTTCCACCGTCTTCACCAAATCACCCGCCCCTTCCGCGAGAAAAATAAACCCATGCTGAGGTGCACTCTAACTTAATAAGAGTTAAATATGAATAATATCAAATAAAATTTTACTCGAATTCAATCATATACAATACTAATCAAATTTAACAATGATTATATTTTAATATTTTTTCATATTCGATTCAACTTCAAAATTGATAAGCTAAATACGGAGTAATAGATTTGATTTATATAGAAATATCAAGCAACTTTAGCCAAACTTTATTATAAAGTGCGAATAAGTCCCTTTAAAGATGTACATAATTCTGAAATAATACTCATGTTTCAGAGTTAAAATTCTAAACTAACTAGGACCCTAGTAAATAGTAAATTTTGTGAAAATTTGTTGACTTTTTGAATTTTATTTAGATATATAAAATTTTAAAGTGGGCTCCTTTTTGGATCAATTTTTATAAAACACTACAATTGCAGATATCTTCAAATGTAAAATTTGGCATCCCAATCCCCAAATTAATTTAAAAAAAAAAAAGAAAAAAAGAATTAGTGATGCTTAAAGTACTCATGAATCCCAAATTTTAGTTACAAATCGTTGTCAATAAATAAGAAAAAATGTATATGTCCTCAAATAGTGGCAAAGAGCTCTCTTGAAATCCAGCTGGATTTTCCATGGTTGGTGCATCTGGTTGGATATATTTTTTTGTACTTGCAACATTTTAACCATTCAACTTCAGACACATTCATTGGGGCCAACTGTCCTGTCCTATTTTGTTTTGTTTTAGTACAATTTTATTTTTATCCTATATTTTGGTATATTACAGCATATTTACTTTTTAGTCGTATTTTGAGTTTTATTTTGACAAAATGGTATACATTCGTCTTATTCGTATATGTCGTATGCGGAAAAATTCTAACCTAAACCTACTTTCTAGGAAAAATATTCCGAACATTTTGGATAAGAATTTTCCTCGTAGGTGTATCTTGCAATAAATGGTCTCGTAACAGTAATATCCAAACCTTTTGGCTAAGAATTTTCCTCGTATGTGTATCTTGCAACATAATTTAGCGGGAAAATTATAATAAATGGTCTCGTAACAATAACTCGCAGGCGAAAAGTAATTTAAGTTTCTGAACAGACAAATTAAGTCTTGTATTTTGGTTCGAATTAGGATTTTCGTTCATCGTGTCCGTCAAGTCACATGCCCCTTCCACTTGAAAAGCAGATGCCTAACTACATCTCGTCGGGAAAAAAAAAGTCATATAACTTTTTGGGTTGACAATAAGTCATGACTACATGCAACATCTATTGCTCGATGATAGTTATTCACCGACCCAAAAAATAATAATAAAAAATAAAAAATTCAAAAGGGGATAATTGTCATTGATTCTATATTTCTATTACTATATGATTATGATTGCCGATGCATTTGGAGCTTCAACAAAAAATGGAGAGAAAAATAAATAATAATAATAATATAGAAATATTGAAACATGAAAAGCGAAGGTTCGTGGGCAGATCGTGGGTCCATCCATATATAAGGGCGGCCGGTAATTATCTATCAAAATCCTCTTGAATTTACTGCCTGTTAAAAAAAGAAATTACAGTTTATTTTCCAGAAAAGTTCTCCGCAATCACTGACTCGGACTGAAACGAGGATGAATTAAAAAATGGAAAAAAAAAAAGTAAATGTGTGAAACAAAGAAAAAAAATGAAAGGACAAAGTAAAAAGATAGTTGTGCAGTACAGAAATATAAAAAGAGGAGAGAGACTTTTGGGTCCATTCATTTCATTTCATTTCCATTTCTTCTTTCACTTTTTCTTCTTCTGTATTGTGTACGTATTGTTTTGCCGCAGATCTCTTCTCTGTTCTAATCCCTTTCTCCTTCGTTTTTCCAGATTCAGTTAATATCTTCGTTTTTCAACACTGAAAAACCCACCAAAAATTGAGTTTTTTTAACAGGGAATAGAAGAAGATTAGTTTGAAATCCTGAGAATCAGTTCCGGAATCAGTGAGAATCAGTTTCAAGGTTCGTTTACATCTGCATATCTTTGAAGATGAAATCTGTTGACCCATAAAAGGTGCTTTCTCCTTCTTTTTGTTTTTCAATACTTAAATTTGTTTGTTTGTTGACCTGATTTCTGTAATAATTAGACCCCAAAGCTGAAAACCTTTTTTTTATTTTTTATTGGTTTTTTATGATTACTTAAAAGGGTATTCAAATATATATAAAACCATTGCTTCTAGTCTTCTTCAATTTTGCTTCTAGTTTTGTGTTTTGAAACCGCGTCAGATTGATATAAAGTTAACCCCATTTTTCCGACGTTGCAGGTGATTTTAATTTTGTGAATTAATTTATATTTTGAGATATGGAAGAGGTAGGCACACAAGTAGCTGCACCTCCTATAGCCATCCACCAAACACTGGCCGGACGATTTTGTAACACTAATCCAATGGCCAAGAAACGCGGTCTACCTTTTCCCTCATCGAATTTCGTTAACCAGAACCCTGCTGCTGATAACTGGAATCCCAATTCTTGGAATTGGGATAGCTCTAGATTTGTTGCCAAACCATCACAAAATCATGGAATGCCTGAACAAAATAATGAAAATCTTCGACTGATGCTTGGAGGTGGAGATGGAGGTGTTGGTGCTGTGAATTCGGTTGAGGAACCACAGCCTGTATCAAATAATAGGCCTAATAAGAGAGTGAGATCTGGATCACCTGGTGGTGTTGTTGCTAATTATCCTGTGTGTCAAGTGGATAATTGCAATGAAGATCTTTCTAAGGCCAAAGACTATCATCGAAGGCACAAGGTGTGTGAGGTTCATAGCAAAGCCGGCAAGGCCTTGGTTGGGAAACAGATGCAAAGGTTTTTGCCAGCAGTGTAGCAGGTTTGTCTATTCAACTTCTTGATTATTAGTATTGTTTGTTGAGCATTTGAGTCGTGTTAGTATTGAGCTTTTACATTTATATGTTAATGGACGTGATTTAGAAGAAAATTGTGTATATGTTGCCATTTTTAGGCTTTATTTTGATGGAGGGATTTGAATTTGGAGATATGAATAAAATTGAGTGGAATTCTTTCTTACATCATTTTATGGCATTTGTGATTTGTATGTTCATTTGGTGATTTCTGTTTGTCATGATGATGCACATATTAAACCAAGATTTAGCTAGATTTTGCTCTGTTTTACCAGGTTCCACCCTCTCTTGGAATTTGATGAGGGAAAGAGAAGTTGTAGGCGTAGGCTTGCTGGGCATAACAAGAGGAGGAGAAAAACTCAGCCAGAAGAAACGGTTGCACGACCCTTAGCTCCTGGTAGCCATGACAACAATGCTAATCGTGATATGGATATAGTCAATCTATTGGCAGTTCTAGCTCGTGCACAAGGTATATAATTAGCTTAGCTAAGTCAAAAAATAGTTAAGGATATTATTGTAATATATTGAAATGCTTTTTTCTGTACTCGATAGGGATCACGGAGGACAAGAGTGGTAAAGCGTCACCCGTACCCGATAAAGATCAGCTCATACAAATTCTTAGTAAAATAAATTCATTGCCTTTGCCAGCAGACTTAGCAGCCAAACTGCCTACAAATGGAAGTGTTTCAAATCACGTTGCCTCTGAAAATGAGAACCAAATGAATGTGAATGTGAATGCTTCTTCTCCATCAACTATGAATTTGCTTGCTGTTCTATCAGGATCTCAGTCTTCTGAAAACCAATCCCAACCGAGTAACGAGGGAAGTGAGTCTGAGAAAAGTAAGCAAAGAGAACCTATTGTGGAATTTCCTTGTGTTGGAGGAGAGAGAAGTAGTGCAAGTTATCATTCCCCAATTGAAGATGTAGATTCTCATGTTCAAGAAACATCTGCAAGTTTGCAGTTACAGTTGTTTGGTTCCTCGCCTGAAGATAATAGCTCAAGAATATTGCCGTCATTTAGAAACTACATTTCATCTGAAAGCAGTAATCCTTCAGAAACTAGGTCGCCTCTGTCTTCTTCACCTATTGTACATGATCTTTTTCCGATGCAAACTTCGAGAACCAAGAATTACCATTTGTCAACTAATGAAGGGGATATGGGATATGTGAAAAGTACACCTATTCAGCTTTTTGGATGCTCGATTAGACCAACTGAATATGGTTCGAGTCAAAGTTCTCCATACCAAGCTGGGTATGCATCGTCTTCTGGTTCTGATCATTCACCATCGAGCTTGAATTCCGATGCTCGGGTATTTCACATATCTTTCTTGTTTCCTTTAAAAAAATACCTTTGTCTTAGTCTGTGTTTGGTTTTGGATTTTACCGAGTTAAACGCTAAAAAAATATTTTTCTTGCATCAAAAGATAGAACATTGAGCTTCATTTTTGTTCATATCAATGTATTGTGTATCCTATTTTTCGTAGAATATTTTGAAATTTGAATTAATTTTTGACGTGTCATATTTTTTTAGGATCGTACTGGTCGGATTATATTCAAATTGTTTGACAAGGATCCTAGCCATTTGCCTGGCTCTCTACGAACTCAGGTTCGTTATAGATGCTTTACCTTTTATGTTGTGGAAAACTTTTACGTTTGACCTGATGGCCTATGTTGCCTTTATTTTCAGATTTCCAATTGGCTTTCTAACAGTCCATCTGAAATGGAAAGCTATATCAGGCCTGGCTGCATAGTTCTATCCCTGTATTTATCAATGCCGTCTTTTGCATGGGATCAAGTAAGTGTATTTCCATGGATTATTTAATCTTTTTGATAATACAGTCTCGATTGACCGTTTCTTGGACCTTTTGACAGCTTGAAGAAAGCCTTGTTAATTATGTAAAATCTTTAATCAAAGATATTGATGTTGACTTTTGGGGAAACGCAAGATTCTTGGTTCATACCGACAGACAAATGGCTTCCCATAAAAATGGTAAATATTGCTCCTTAAATAGTTTTTTCTTGAACATTTCCATTTCGTTTCTTTAAAGTTTTTAGCTAGTTTTCCACATAAAATTCTTAATTCTCAGTAATTCCTCACCTTCAGGAAAAATTCGTATTTGCAAATCTTGGGGATCATGGAGTGCACCAGAACTAATCTCGGTCTCCCCTGTGGCCATTGTTGGTGGGCAAGAGACTTCCCTTTTATTAACGGGGAGAAGTTTGATGGCACCAGGCACTAAGTATGCTACTGTTATTATTTAAACTATAGCTGAAATCCTTTCACTCCATTGATATCTTTTGTCACTATATTTTATTTGTGTGTTCTGTAGGATAAATTGTACACATGCAGCTGAGTACAGTATAAGAGAGGTTCTAGAATCATCGTGCCAAAACACAGCATATGATGAGATAAGTTTGAGTGGCTTGAAGATTAATGCGGCATCATCTGGCGTACTTGGTCGCTGTTTCATTGAGGTATCTATCACTTTATAAAACTGTCAAAATCTTGATATTTTGGTTGAAATTTGGAACATTGACTCTTTTTTTTAATTTGTTCACAGGTCGAAAATAGTTTTAGAGGCACCTCTTTTCCAGTAATTATAGCCGACAAATCAATTTGCGAAGAATTGAGACTCCTTGAGCCCGAGATCTTTGATAGAAGACCCCCTGGGCCCAGGGAAGTAGTCCTGCATTTCTTGAATGAACTCGGATGGCTTTTTCAAAGAAAGCATAACTCTTCATTGTTTGATAGCCCCGAATATAAGCTTACGCGGTTCAAGTTTCTTCTTATATTTACCGTCGAGCATGGCTTTTGCGCTTTAGTCAAAACACTTTTGGACATTTTGTTAGAACTAAACTTGGGTAGAGAAGGGTTACTAGCAAAGGAATCTTTCGAGATGCTATCAGATATTCACCTCTTGAACAAGGCCGTCAAAATGAGGTGTCGGAGTATGGTGGATTTGCTTCTTAATTACTCTATTACTGACTCTGCTAATACTTCTATTAAGACGTTTATTTTCGTACCAAGTATGGCTGGACCTGGGGGTATCACACCTTTACATTTGGCTGCTTGTACTTCATCTTCCGATGACATAGTTGATGCTCTCACGAGCGACCCACAAGAGGTACCCTTTTTTCAGGAGGCCAAATTTTTGAAAAATTATATAACGAGTTTTGCGTTTATCGATTTATTTTCTTTTTGTAGGTCGGATTGAACTGTTGGAACTCTGTTCTTGATGCAAACGGGCTTTCTCCATATGCATATGCCTTGATGAGGAATAATCACTCGTATAATACCCTTGTTGCTAAGAAGGTTGCAGATAGTAAAAATGGTCAAATATCTATATCAATCAAAAATGAGATTGAGCCATTTCAGTTGGAGGTGGAGAAGGGCAAGAATAAGACTATTATCTCCCATATCAATAAAAGGCAAAAATCTTGTTCTAAATGTGCAGCTGCAGCATCACTTGGATACAAAAGAAAGTTCCCAGGCTCACAGGGGGGATTGCTTAAGCTTCCTTACGTTCACTCAATGCTCGTTATTGCTGCCGTATGCGTTTGTGTATGCGTTTTTTTGAGAGGGCACCCTTATGTTGGTTGTGCTTCCCCATTTGCATGGGAAAACTTGGATTTTGGCGCTTTTTAGTTTTCCTTAAAAAGAGTATCGAAGAAGCAACAACACAAGCAAATCAAGTTTTCGTTGTGAAAGAGTTTCGAGGGACAGTTTCGAGGATGGAAGCTAAAATTATGGTTGTTTGTACCAAGGAATTACTCTGGTGTTAATGTAACTGTAAAAAAAAATACTAGGTCTTAGAAATTACAGTACTAGATAGGCAAAAAACACATTTTTTCTTTACCAATATACTCAGAAAGAGAGATGACTAGGTGGTTTAATTTTTTGTTTTCTTGTTTTCCTTTATGTTGTCATATTTAATCTTCAAGTGGTCAGTATATATCAATGGATAATTGTTTTGTTTGAGGGATTATTACATGCTTTATTTTTGAAATATGAAACAAGGATCTCTGTTGTTTAAAGTATTTTGATTGACATGAAATATAAATAACATAATTTGGTTTTGAATAATACACTTCATTTTTCTGGATTAGAACATAACAATCATCAAATAAATATAGGCTCTTGAATAAATTACTCACTTGCTCTTCTTCTTCTTCTGATGCTGGTGCACCTACCTCTTACAATATTTTGAACAATAACTTCTCCCATGCCTTCTCCAAGCCCTTCGATTAGCCCTCCGATAAATTCAATCACAACCTGAGAAGCAAAACGCGCAGCAGTTCCAAGCGCGCTTGGCCTCTCGGGTGCAGCATTGATACCGTTAGCTTGGAGTCCGTTGATGTGGTTCTTGGCACACACTGCATGGAGATGGTAATCGCACACTGTGCAACGGTACATACGACCTGATCTCTTCTTCTTGCACTCACCACAACTATTACCCACAAATCCATTTTCGCCTGCAGGTGGAAGCAATTTTAGTGAGTGGGGGTGCACGGGGATATTGATTTCAGTAGAGAGCATGGCGCAGCAAGGGTGCATCTGGAAATTGCACGCCCGACATCTATAGGTAAACCCTTTTGTCGACTTTCCACAAACATCACATCTTGGCCATGAAATCCCACCTAAGTCAAGAAAAGATATCGATGAAGATCAAGAATATGTAAGATTTTGTTAAGAAGTACCTGATTTACCAGCGGGTGATTGGTCTAGTGGCGAACCCAAGTTTGAATCCTCGCTGGGAGAGGTTCCATATAATATGCTCGATTAAGTCAGGTCTAATACCTTAATACCATTGGAAAACCAAAAAAATTAGTACCTGGTTTAGGTTTGGAATGGAAAACAAGTTGGTGTTGGCCATGGAGGGGATGGCTCTTTAAGAGTGGAGGAGAGACGGCACAAAACTCGTGCAGTTGAAAGTCGCATTGCTGGCACGCGAATCTTTTCCCAGCTCCGTACTCCTTGCAGCCAGTGCACGTAAAGAGCTCGGATAGTGTTACTTCTGTTAAGGGGTGTTTGGAATGGGAATAATGTGTGATCTCTTCTCCAAATGCTGGCTGGGGAGAGGTCGGAAATTCGACTAGCTTGTTTGGAATTTCCATTGAGGAGGACCTTTTCATGACAAGGGGTGTTTGGGATTTCAATTGATGCTGCAATTTGGCAATGGGGAATATTATTTATGCTAGCTATAAAGTGCTCACTTTCTTAGAATCATGTTCAAACAGTAGATAGGATACAGTGAAATTAATCCTTACTTTTACAGATTCAATATTACTTCTTCAGATTTTATCTGTCTATTAAAATGAATGATCAAATCATATGAAAGTTAACTTGTGTTTCAATTAGTTTCTTTTTCATACTTTTCCCTTTTCCCTTAAATATTTCTTGTTCCAACTTGTGTAGACGAGTCAAGTTGTTTCGGATACCATACTCTTCGAGCTGGGATTGATTTCGAATCATATTTGAGATTGTATCTGTAAATTGGTTCGATTTTCTAAAAGAACCAAGCTCGAACGAGTTTAATCAAACCTTAACACGAGTTAAGCTCTAACTGAGAAAAACATGTTTTTCAACGATTGATATGTCAATGTCAAATGAGATTTCATTGAACCATATATTCTCGAGTAGTTTGATTTGATTTTCAACCCTAAAACAAAATATGCAATACAAGAGAAGTAGAATGACGTGAAGCAAATGCAAGCAGACACAAATGCACCAAAGTCAAGGTTTATCTTTTTGCTTTAGTTAGTTAATTGGATATAGATTGAAAATTGGCATGATTTTTAAGTAAAATCACTTAAATAAAGGAAAAAAAGAATCGAAATCCTCTAAGATGGTTCTTATTCGATCTAAAGTTGAAGCCAAGAAAATATGTTGTTGTTGTTTAAAGTGTCCAAGATTCATTCATCAAAGCTTGTTGTAATCTATGGTTTTTTCAATGCTGTGAGTTGTAAAGCAATTTCCAAAGTAAAACACATGCTAATATTGATTGGTTGAATGAATGGCACCTCTATTTCTTTACTGTTCCAAAGTTGAAATTGTACTTATCATATTATTCTCCACTGGTACTATGACTGTTGCTTTGTAAGTTAGTAACTCCAAATAATTACTTAAGTTCCTTTCTAATATAAAAAGATACAGAAATGTCACATATGGCATTTAGATCAAGGAAAAAATGTTTTTTTAAGAATATCTAAGGTGTAAATAGTTAAATACTATTGAATAAAAAATTATCTAAATTAGTTTGATTTTGTTAACTTGAGTTATTCTGTAATGAGAGCTTTAACGAACCACATATTAAGAATTACTCCCAATATGTATAAACTATTAATATATAAAACACAACAAATATTTCATGTATAAGATAAAACTATACTAAAACAACTTAGTAATTAAGTGAGATGGATATAACATCACATACTCTATTTTTTTTTCTTTTTGGAATTTTTTTAAATCGATGTGTAGGAAGAGTTAAATTAATTTTTTTTTCTTTTTCTTTTTTTTGGATAACTCTCGTGCAAATTTTTTGATATTCGAAGTTAAAATTGGAGCCGTTCATTATTTTTTATTTTTAACTTATGCATTAATTATAGTTTTTGTTGGTATATTGTCTAATTCTAACATTATGATGTATATTGAACATAAGTTGCAAAATGATAACACATGAAAAATATAATTGGTTCCATTAAAAATAAATTGAAGATGTTAGATTCTAATTGACATTTAAATTTTATGAAAATAATAAAGGATGGGATTCTAAAATAAATTAGACTCGAATTTTTAATTCATCTAAAACAAGCTGAAGATTTTAAATTCTAATTGATATTAATTTTATGATAATAAATTAATAATGAAGGATGAGATTGAAAAAAATTGGCTCACACTTAATTATTTTTTTCTACTTAAATCTAGTTTAATCTAGTTGGGTTAGTTAAATCTAATAATTAAATTTTAAGTAATTATAAATGATTTGGTAAATCTTAGACCACAAAGTCTACCACTTAGATAAGAATTTTCCATTGAAATGATAACATCATAATCATATAATAATGCAATTAATTCATTTGATCATTTAAATTAGAGGGATATTGATATACCATATTTTGGATATCCTTACGTGGCACTTAGTCAACTTAGCACGTGGAAGAAAACTCTATTTAAGATCGACCAAATCAACTAGATCGTGAGAAACTTGATCCTATCATCGATATACATGCATCCATGTCGATCGAACTATGATCAGATCGACATGTTCATCTCAATTCGGACAAACCGATTAAAACCCGACCGACCCAAAAGATCCGACCGATCCGAAAGATCCGCTTTCAACTCTATAAGTACCCCTCTCATTTCATAAATGGAGGTACGCATTTTTTTATTATGCATCTACTACTTGATCTCCTCGATTTGATCTAACTTAAGCATCAGAGGGTCTTCGTCGGGGACAACCCCTGCGAGCCCTAACGAGTTTCTTTGAGTGCAGGTCAGGTTCCCTTAAAAGTGGAGTTCAGATTGATCTGACCGACTGAGGACTACATATTGTTGAAGGCTCATCGAAAAAACCCTTCATCAGATATATTATATTCCGACCCCATTTGACTTCTGCTACTTAATAATAACATCATCCCGTCTATAAGTCTGAAAACAAATCAAATTATATATATCTTCAAGGCAATGTATATTTCTATTAATAACGTAAACTATTTTTTTTATTATTTATAAATTATATCGCCATCATATTAATATTTTCTTAAGATTGTCCGTTGGACTTCATGTTGATAGGTTCAAAGTTCAAACTCAGTAGTCTATCTTTTTAGTCTTATATTTCTTTTGGAAATAGTCAAATTAAGATTAGGTTTATAGATTTATACTCTAAATATATTATCTCTCTTGTTTTTTATTAATTACGTTCTACGAAGAACGACTTAGTTGAAAAATGAAAATATATGTATGTGTACATGTTGGTCCAACTCGATGTACAGTTATCTCCAACTATACTCAATCATTGAATGACGAAGGGGTACTTAACAGAAAGATCATACACCGACGGCCCGATGTGTTAGACGAAAATTTAAATCGATCCATACAATAGATGCAGAATTAAAACGGATCGGAAAACTTAAATTATACCTCCATCCATTGATGAGCTACCTCGATGTTGTTGTTTGTTTAAGTTGTGTTTTGGTCTTCCAAACCCAATCTCACTATCTCTAGATGGTGTATACTAAAGTGTCACGTTGTGTAAAAACGCGATTCTTGCCACGATATAAAGGGATGTGTTGGTTTAATTTATTTAGTTAGCTAGCAATAATTATGGAAGAGAATCAATAAGTCACCTTAATTAAATTCTTCAGAATATGAGATTTTGTACAAAATACCTAAGAAGATGGGATTTGTCTTGGGAGTTAATTTAACACGATGTCGCCACATTCACCTCTATTAATCCTAGAGTCCAACTTTAAGGGAGTTCCCAAGGATTATAGTAACAAAAGCATATAAAGCAAACTCGAACAATGATCTAAAGAATATTGTAAGGTAAAATATTATCTAAATTTCGTTTGTTAAGAAACCAATCTCAAACTAATTTTCGTTAACCAAATTCGAACTAAATCTCAGATAACTTAATTTGCTTTTTTGCACTTCGAAGTTGTTATAAGAGATTTATATATTTGAACTTTGCACCCCCCAAAATACAGATTTAGCATTTTTCACCCTCGAAATAGGAATAATTCAGCACTTTGGACCCTTTCTTATTTTCCGACAAAGTTGACCAATGGAGTAAAAAAATCTAGGGGCAAAATAGGTTCATTTTTGAATTTTTTGCACTTTATATCCCCGAAACACGAGAAATGGGCACTTTGCACCCCCCGAAACAAAATTAGCATATAACATTTAGACCCGTTGAATTAAGAAAAACTCAGCAACTTGCACCCCAAACACGATAAATGGGCACTTTGCACCCCCCGAAACAAAAAATTAACACTTAGCACCCTTAAATTAAAAATTCAGTAACTAGCACCTCTTGTTTTTTCCGGCAGAGTTGACTACCAGGGTCTAAAAAATCTAGGGGCAAAATAGGTAATTTATTTTTGAATCTTTGACAAATTTTCTTTAATTACCAATTTTCTAAATGTCCTCGAAAATTCCAAAAAAAATCGAAAAGTTTCTAGAAAGTTTTAATACATAAAATTTACCGAATCATATCACAAAAATAAAATTTTAATCCAAGTTTACAATATGGATATGTATATTGATGAAAAGAAAGATGGAGAGAGAAATGAGTATTTTTGTAATGCCCCGAAATTTACGGACCATTTTGATTGGATTTTTTAATCGAATTTTTATGTGCTACATTTTATTCTTGAAGTTAAGCATGAAATTGAACTAAAATATCAATTTAATTAAATCTTGTGACCTTATGAACTTTGAAAACATAAAAGTTACTTTAAAATAATAATAAAATTTTTTGGGTGGAGAAATTGTTCTACCCAATATATGCATGCCTTGGTGGAATAAAAAATTAAGCATGATGTATACACTTAAAATCAGATTTTTATCCTCTCAATTATCTCATTTACACACACATTATATAGGGTAAAGAAAAGAAGAGAGGGGGAAAGAGACAACACTTTAGAAAGAAAATTTTCGGATATACACTCCATAGCCTCGGTATTTCGACTATTCCATCTTCTTCCACCAGTGGATCATACCCAAATTTTGCGTGAAGGTTCTACCCACATGGGACTACCTATTGACCGTTCGGATCGTCGTTTAGATATCCCTAAGTGAATCTGCATTCGCTGGAATTAGTTGATGAAAAGTGTAAGGATTTGAGGGCTTTTGTTATGAACCACCACCGGAGCCGCCACCACTGCCACCGGAGCCACCACCACCACCTTCGGAGGTCTGAAAATAAGGAGAGCTTCATCCCCTTCGTTGCTTTGGGTAAAGACCCGCCTATGCTTGTGCTCTTTAATTGATTTTATTTTATTTTTGTTTTCTTTTAAAGTGTTCTTCAAAGAAAAATGGAGAAAAACATACATGCATTATAAAGTGTAATAGATTTAAGTTTATATTGTAAAATATATTTCATTTTCATATTTGGGTTGAGTTTATGGATTTTATTTCAAGACTTAGAAATTTGTGTTCTTTTGCACAAAACATGAATATTGAAGAACTTTTTTTTATCCATTGTAGTTTTGTGAAAAGTTGTTAAGTTTATATTCAATATTAGAATTGTAACGTGATTTTGCTTGGGTTTAAATAAATTTTGATTAGATATTTAGATCTTGATTTCTTTTTGTAAGAAAGTTGATGTTTTTAATTTTTTAAAATTTTGGGGGTATTTTTTTTAAGGGTTTTAAAAGTTGAAGGGCTAAGTGCTGCAATTTTTATTGGGAGTAAAAATGGACTGAAAATCTGAGTTTTTGTTTGATATTTGGTATAGGTTGACTTGAAAAGCATTTGTTTTAAAGTTTGCTTCGAGTTTTTGCAAAAAGGGGAGTTTTTGAAACTTTTGGGGTTATTTTTGTGAATCTGAAATTAAGGGGACAGAGGTGCTGTTTTGTCTCTGTTTTTACATGGTTCTTTTATAGATTCTTGATTAATTGATTTGAAGTGGTGGTTTATTCATTTTTGTTTTAAGATTGAAAACTTATTGAATTTTCCAAAGAAAATTATGGTTAAATAACTTTTTATTTCTCCTTGTTAGTTTGGTGAAATGTTATTAAAAACTTGTGTTTAATCTCAGTTTTATAGTGAAGTTTTGCTTAAATATTTTTAAACATTCTTGTGATATTGGGTCTTGAATTATTTTTGCAAGAAAGTTAATTCTTTAATGTTTTCGAAACTTTTGGGGTATACTTTGAATGTTTTCAAAAGAAAAAGGGTGTTTAGTTACAAACTAGTTAAATATTGTGATTGAGTTCTTTTTCAAATTAATCTAGTGAAGATTTTTGGTTTGAAGAACTTTTTGTGAAAAATATTTTTGGGGTACATTTGAAAATATTAATTTTTTTTAGGGGAGTTGTGTGCAATTTTAGGAAGTGCTCGGGGCAGCCACCGCTGATCCATTCAGCGGGCTTTCAGGCCCAGCCCGTGATGGTTTCGGCCCACTTCATTGCACTCTCTCCGTGCTTGCTCGTTTCAATCCAATTTCGCTTGGATTGTTGCTACTGTTAAATGTTTTGGATTTTCTCAAATCTTAAAGTTTGAAAATGAATACACTTAAATGAATTTGATGTCGAAAGTTTTAAGTTCTTGTGTGCGAGGTTAATTTAGAAAATTCTTGTGATAGGATTTTCTTTAATTATATTTAAGTAAGATTATAAGATAATTTATTATGGGGGGGGGGGGGGTGGGGGGGGGGGGGGGTGGGGTGGGGGGGGGGTGGGGGGGGTGGTGGGGGTGGGGTGGGGGGTTGGGGGTGGGGTGGGGGTGGGTGGCTGGCGGGGGGAGGGGGGGGGGGGGGGGGGGGGGGGGGGGGGGCGGGGGGGGGGGGGGGTGGGGTGGGGGGGGGGTGGGGGGGGGGGGGGGGGTGGGGTGGGTGCGGGGTGGGGGTGGGGGGGGGTGGGGGGGGGGGGGGGTGGGGGGGGGGGGGGGTGGGGGGGGGGGGGGGTGGGGGGGGGGGGGGGTGGGGGGGGGGGGGGGTGGGGGGGGGGGGGGGTGGGGGGGGGGGGGGGTGGGGGGGGGGGGGGGTGGGGGGGGGGGGGGGTGGGGGGGGGGGGGGGTGGGGGGGGGGGGGGGTGGGGGGGGGGGGGGGTGGGGGGGGGGGGGGGTGGGGGGGGGGGGGGGTGGGGGGGGGGGGGGGTGGGGGGGGGGGGGGGTGGGGGGGGGGGGGGGTGGGGAAAAAAATCAAACTTCTACTGAAATCATAATTAATTGTTTACTTAAACTTAAACAACAAACAACAAACAACAAAAAAATAAAAATTCTTCTCCAAAAGATCTAGGATCTCTTTAGTTATGAGAAGTCTCATTACAAAGACAAACTACAATACTAATTTCCACGAGCACATGCAAAACCTTAAGGCCCTTATTCTCTGGTGCAACAACAATCTCATCGACCCGACGTGAGATTCTGTCCACCATGTAATCCTGCTTGTGTAGAGGAACACCAACCTTGGAAAGCATGCTAGAAATCTTGTCTTTTGATAAGTTTTGTCGCTCCAACCTAGGGCATGGTTCCCAAAACGTTAGAGAATTTGTAGAATCGACTCGTAAAAGTTCTTTTTCAATGTCCTTTTTTACATCATAATCATAAACAAAAGGGTAGGTTTTTTCAATGTTGATTGTAATGAAGAACAAATCAGAGCAATCTTCAGTGGAAGGGATGTTTTGAGGTATTTCGAGATAATCAGCCTTCCATACATCGCAATAATCATCAACAGGTGTGTGACAATCTATTGAGAAAATTAAGAATTGAATAGAAAAAGGTTAGCTTAATAGTGAGGCTGGGTAATTGGTGCGAAATAAGTTTATTTAGGGTTGATTTGAATAGTGGCCCGACGTGTTTATATAGGTGGTTTGTTCAAGGTTTGGAGATTTATTTTCCTTATAATTCATGTGAAAGTTATTTATTAAGAATCTTTTATTTTTGGGTTTTAAATTTCAATCATTACATCTTCTTTATCTCTTCATGTGTCTTTAATATCTGAAATTTGAATTCAAATATACCACTCAAATAAATTTAACAATAATAATTTAATTACAAGTTAAAAAAATAAGGTACCAACAATGATAAATATATTCAACCATAAATTTACAAGTCATCATCCCTTATTGCCTTTTCACCCTGTGAATTTAATATGCAACTACTAATGATTACAAACTAAGGAATATATAGTCAAGGGCTCTTACAAATGACGATTTATGAACGAATAACTTTTACCTGGACAATAACAAACGATAAACTACTAATGAATATTTACCAGTAACCGTTACCGATAAAGAATTAATTGCTAAAGGATAGTTTTTACCTAGAAAACGACTAAGGAATGTATAATCAATGATTGTTGACAATTAATGACTAACGACTAACGGAAAACGAATTGTAGAACTCTTAACTAAGCAACAACTAACGGTTAACGAACTATTGGACAAAAATTGAAAATAATAATTTTCGTGAATATAGTCATTATCCTACTAACTTCCGTATCTTTATCAACTAATTTGAAGAGTATAAGGGAGAAAGAGTAAATATTGTATCTCATGGAATCCGTTTTTCAGCTTTTAATGCAGCACTCCAATGTTAGCTTTTCCACAACGAGTCATTTAAGTAAATATCTAATAAAGATAACGATTGTAGTGAATTTTATTATTTGGATAAACAAAATGTTTACTTAGGTCTTTTAGATTGATACATTTCTTATTCTATGTAGTTTTTAGAAAATTTTCAGCAAATAAAGAAACTCTCTTTAAATATACCATAACTAATCATTCCAAAGTAATTTTGAAATTTTACTCTTAAACTTAATTAGCAATAGAAAATCATAAATTCATTGATAATTTAATGTTATGATAAATATGTGTTTTCATATTCATTTTTGCATGTTTTTTATCTGAATTACTTGATGTAATTTTTTGATGAAATCATATTCCAGATTTCTAAATAAACAAATTATCATTATCATTTTTATTAAAAATAACAAAAACCATAATATTTTAATATTTTATTTCATTTTTTTATATGAAAGCATTTTAGCTTTTGTCTTGATTTGAACAAGGTGTAGATTACATTTTTTCCCTCACTTTGGTTAACAAAATATTATTGACTATTAATTTAAATTTTGGTACGTCTATATACATTTATGTAATATAATAATATATATTCTTGAAGTATTAACTTTTTTACTCATTTCAAAATTTGAATATCAAACTGGGAAACAACGTGCATGCTATTTTTAAGCCAATTCAGTTGATAATAGATTTTCGTGACACATGATGGACCCATCTTACAA
Source organism: Penstemon davidsonii (assembly GCA_034814905.1). Taxonomy (NCBI): domain Eukaryota; kingdom Viridiplantae; phylum Streptophyta; class Magnoliopsida; order Lamiales; family Plantaginaceae; genus Penstemon; species Penstemon davidsonii. The sequence continues at coordinate 8,628,490 of JAYDYQ010001087.1, read as the reverse complement.
TTGTGTGTGTGGGTACACATATAATTTAAAATCTTACAATTGTGTGTGTGGGTGCACATATATTTTAAATTTATACAGTTGTCAGCATCTATATGTATAACACCAAAATGTGACCCCAAATTTATGATAAAAGCTCTATCCTCAAGTCAGTCTAACTCAAAGCACTCATTAAAATCTTCTTATCCATAATGTACTCATCAAGAGCTTCTTATCCATAGGTCGCAAGTGGAAAAAAAAAAACATGGTTACAGGAAAATCAATTTGGTGGCACTAAGTCAATAGTGGAATTTATTCAAAGTTACATTTGGGAAAAGATTAGCGATAACTAAATATTTAATGGCATTTACTATCATCGTTACAAATATAATGAAATTTTGAAAGTATGAACATTACTTTAGTGTCGTTTCAATATTTTTCCAAACAACCTTTACAATTTACATAAATGTTGGGTCTAAGGTCTACCCAATCAGAAGTCAACACTTGATGTATATTGACTAATTAAATTTAATATGCAATTAATACATACCGATTAATGATTTTTAAATGACATGAATTACATGATCAATTATAAATTTAATCAAATAACAAAAAAAAATTAACCACAAAGTACCAACCACATACTAGTATCAAACTAAAATGAAACCCACAATCGAACCCATGATCTCTTGATCGTACGAATAACGAATATATAACGACAAACTTCTACCGAATAACGACTAACGAATATGTAACTACAATCTATTAATCTACTACAAATGAACGTCAAAATAATAGATTTACAAAGAAAAATTTATCTTTTACCTAATGGATATGTAATAACTAACGTGCACGTAATAACTAATGAATAAAAAATGGTGGTACGATAATTTGTTGACTCGGCTCGTAAAAGTTCTTTTCCAATGTCCTTTTTTTGGTCATAATCATAAAAAAGGGTAGGTTTTTTCAGTGTTGATTGCAATGAAGAACAAATCAGAGCTATCTTCAGTTGAAGGGATGTTTTGGGAGCCTGTCATATATCGCAGTAATTGGTGTGACAATCCATTGAGAAAATTAAGATTTTAATTGGATTAAGGTTGACTTAATAAAGAGGCAGGGTAATTGGCGTGAAAGAAATTTATTTTGGGTTGATTTGAATAGAGGCCCAACGTGTTTATATAGGTGGTTTTTTCAAGGTTTGTGAGATTTTTTTTCCTTTATAATTCATTTGAAAGTTATTTATTAAGAATCTTTTATTTTTGGGTTTTCAATTTGAATCATTACACCTTCCATATCTCTTCATGTGGTTCAAATATACAACTCATATAAATTTAACAATAAGCATTTAATTACAATAAAACGTTTTTTTCTGCCTTTAGTAGGCAGATAAAAAAAGTGCGCTAAATGAGTCGCCTTGCTTAGTGCACGATAGCGCAATAGTGCCAGAGTGCGCGTGCTAATAGAAAAGCGGTTGCGCAAGGCACAAAGACGTGATGTTCCTAGGCTATAACGAATAGCTCACTATTTTCGTTTTTGACTATTCTGTTCATGATACACCAATCATAAAGTTTAATTTGAGATTGATTGTAAAAATAGCTCAAATGACAAAAAATCCGGAAAGAATCTAATTAATCTGCAAATAATTCAATAGCTCCAAAAAAAAATTCTCTAAAAATTTTAAACATACAATCCACTTCAAACCTAAACAAAAGAACACCAAACTCAAAAAACAAAAAATCAAACTTCTACTGAAATCATAATTAATTGTTTACTTAAACTTAAACAACAAACAACAAACAACAACAAAATAAAAATTCTTCTCCAAAAGATCTAGGATCTCTTTAGTTATGAGATGTCTCATTACAAAGACAAACTACAATACTAATTTCCACGAGCACAAGTAAAACCTTAAGGCCCTTATTCTTTGGTGCAACAACAATCTCATCGACCCGACGTGAGATTCTGTCCACCATGTAATCCTGCTTGTGTAGAGGAACACCAACCTTGGAAAGCATGCTAGAAATCTTGTCTTTTGATAAGTTTGTCGCTCCAACCTAGGGCATGGTTCCCAAAACGTTAGAGAATTTGTAGAATCGACTCGTAAAAGTTCTTTTTCAATGTCCTTTTTTACATCATAATCATAAACAAAAGGGTAGGTTTTTTCAATGTTGATTGTAATGAAGAACAAATCAGAGCAATCTTCAGTGGAAGGGATGTTTTGAGGTATTTCGAGATAATCAGCCTTCCATACATCGCAATAATCTTCAACAGGTGTGTGACAATCTATTGAGAAAATTAAGAATTGAATAGATAAAGGTTAGCTTAATAGTGAGGCTGGGTTATTGGTGCGAAATAAGTTTATTTAGGGTTGATTTGAATAGTGGCCCGACGTGTTTATATAGGTGGTTTGTTCAAGGTTTGGAGATTTATTTTCCTTATAATTCATGTGAAAGTTATTTATTAAGAATCTTTTATTTTTGGGTTTTAAATTTCAATCATTACATCTTCTTTATCTCTTCATGTGTCTTTAATATCTGAAATTTGAATTCAAATATACCACTCAAATAAATTTAACAATAATAATTTAATTACAAGTTAAAAAAATAAGGTACCAACAATGATAAATATATTCAACCATAAATTTACAAGTCATCATCCCTTATTGCCTTTTCACCCTGTGAATTTAATATGCAACTACTAATGATTACAGACTAAGGAATATATAGTCAAGGGCTCTTACAAATGACGATTTATGAACGAATAACTTTTACCTGGACAATAACAAACGATAAACTACTAATGAATATTTACCAGTAACCGTTACCGATAAAGAATTAATTGCTAAAGGATAGTTTTTACCTAGAAAACGACTAACGAATGTATAATCAATGATTGTTGACAATTAATGACTAACGACTAACGGAAAACGAATTGTAGAACTCTTAACTAAGCAACGACTAACGGTTAACGAACTATTGGACAAAAATTGAAAATAATAATTTTCGTGAATATAGTCATTATCCTACTAACTTCCGTATCTTTATCAACTAATTTGAAGAGTTCAAGGGAGAAAAAGTAAATAATGTATCTCATGGGATCAGTTTTTCAGCTTGTAATGGAGCACTCCAATGGTAACATTTCCACATCGACGCCAATAAAATTCGGTCATTTAGGAAAATATCTAATAAATATAATGATTTTAGTGAATTTTAGAATTTGGATAAACAAAATGTTTACTTGGGTCTTTTAGATTGATACATTTCTTATTCTATGTAGTTTTTGGAAAATTTTCGGCAATTAAAGAAACTCTCTTTAAATATACCATAACTAATAATTCCAAAGTAATTTTGAAATTTTGCTCTTAAAATTAATTAGCAATGGAAAATCATAAATTCATTGATAATTTCATGTTATGATAAATATGTGTTTTCATTTTCATTTGTTCATGTTTTTTTATCGGAATTACTTGATGTAAATTTTTTATGAACTTATATTCAAGAGTTCTAAATAAATAAATTATCATTATCATTTTTATTAAAAAAATACAAAAACCATAATATTTTAATTTTTTATTTCATTTTTATTTGTGAAAGCATTTTAGCTTTTGTCTTGATTTGAACACGGTCTAGATTATATTTTTTCCCTCACTTTGGTTAACAAAATATTATTGACTATTAATTTGAATTTCGTACGTCTATATACATTTATGTAATATAATAATATATATTCTAGAAGTATTAACTTTTTTACTCATTTCGAACTTTGAATATCAAACTGGGAAACAACGTGCATGCTATTTTTAAGCCAATTCAGTTGATAATAGATTTTCGGGACACGTGGTGGACCCATCTTACAATTGTGTGTGTGGGTACACATATAATTTAAATTCTTACAATTGTGTGTGTGGGTGCACATATATTTTAAATTTATACAGTTGTCAACATCTATATGTATAACACAAAAATGTGACCCCAAATTTATGATAAAAGCTCTATCCTCAAGTCAGTCTAACTCAAAGCACTCATTAAAATCTTCTTATCCATAATGTACTCATCAAGAGCTTCTTATCCATAGGTCGCAAGTGGAAAAAAAAAAACATGGTTACAGGAAAATCAATTTGGTGGCACTAAGTCAATAGTGGAATTTATTCAAAGTTACATTTGGGAAAAGATTAGCGATAACTAAATATTTAATGGCATTTACTATCATCGTTACAAATATAATGAAATTTTCAAAGTATGAACATTACTTTAGTGTCGTTTCAATATTTTTCCAAACAACCTTTACAATTTACATAAATGTTGGGTATAAGGTCTGCCCAATCAGAAGTCAACACTTGATGTATATTGACTAATTAAATTTAATATGCAATTAATACATACCGATTAATGATTTTTAAATGACATGAATTACATGATCTATTATAAATTTAATCAAATAACAAAAAAAAATTAACCACAAAGTACCAACCACATACTAGTATCAAACTAAAATGAAACCCACAATCGAACCCATGATCTCTTGATCGTACGAATAACGAATATATAACGACAAACTTCTACCGAATAACTACTTACGAATATGTAACTACAATCTATTAATCTACTACAAATGAACGTCAAAATAATAGATTTACAAAGAAAAATTTATCTTTTACCTAATGGATATGTAATAACTAACGTGCACGTAATAACTAATGAATAAAAAATGGTGGTACGATAATTTGTTGACTCGGCTCGTAAAAGTTCTTTTCCAATGTCCTTTTTTTGGTCATAATCATAAAAAAGGGTAGGTTTTTTCAGTGTTGATTGCAATGAAGAACAAATCAGAGCTATCTTCAGTTGAAGGGATGTTTTGGGAGCCTGTCATATATCGCAGTAATTGGTGTGACAATCCATTGAGAAAATTAAGATTTTAATTGGATTAAGGTTGACTTAATAAAGAGGTAGGGTAATTGGCGTGAAAGAAATTTATTTTGGGTTGATTTGAATAGAGGCCCAACGTGTTTATATAGGTGGTTTTTAAGGTTTGTGAGATTTTTTTTCCTTTATAATTCATTTGAAAGTTATTTATTAAGAATCTTTTATTTTTGGGTTTTCAATTTGAATCATTACACCTTCCATATCTCTTCATGTGGTTCAAATATACAACTCATATAAATTTAACAATAAGCATTTAATTACAATAAAACGTTTTTTTCTGCCTTTAGTAGGCAGATAAAAAAAGTGCGCTAAATGAGTCGCCTTGCTTAGTGCACGATAGCGCAATAGTGCCAGAGTGCGCGTGCTAATAGAAAAGCGGTTGCGCAAGGCACAAAGACGTGATGTTCCTAGGCTATAACGAATAGCTCACTATTTTCGTTTTTGACTATTCTGTTCATGATACACCAATCATAAAGTTTATTTGAGATTGATTGTAAAAATAGCTCAAATGACACAGAATCCGGAAAGAATCTAATTAATCTGCAAATAATTCAATAGCTCCAAAAAAAAATTCTCTAAAAATTTTAAACATACAATCCACTTCAAACCTAAACACAAGAACACCAAACTCGAAAAACAAAAAATCAAACTTCTACTGAAATCATAATTAATTGTTTACTTAAACTTAAACAACAAACAACAAACAACAACAAAATAAAAATTCTTCTCCAAAAGATCTAGGATCTCTTTAGTTATGAGAAGTCTCATTACAAAGACAAACTACAATACTAATTTCCACGAGCACAAGTAAAACCTTAAGGCCCTTATTCTTTGGTGCAACAACAATCTCATCGACCCGACGTGAGATTCTGTCCACCATGTAATCCTGCTTGTGTAGAGGAACACCAACCTTGGAAAGCATGCTAGAAATCTTGTCTTTTGATAAGTTTTGTCGCTCCAACCTAGGGCATGGTTCCCAAAACGTTAGAGAATTTGTAGAATCGACTCTTATAAGTTCTTTTTCAATGTCCTTTTTTACATCATAATCATAAACAAAAGGGTAGGTTTTTTCAATGTTGATTGTAATGAAGAAAAAATCAGAGCTATCTTCAGTGGAAGGGATGTTTTGAGGTATTTCGAGATAATCAGCCTTCCATACATCGCAATAATCATCAACACGTGTGTGAAAATCCATTGAGAAAATTAAGAATTGAATAGAAGAAGGTTAACTTAATAGTGAGGCTGGGTAATTGGTGTGAAATAAGTTTATTTAGGGTTGATTTGAATAGTGGCCCGACGTGTTTATATAGGTGGTTTGTTCAAGGTTTGGAGATTTATTTTCCTTATAATTCATGTGAAAGTTATTTATTAAGAATCTTTTATTTTTGGGTTTTAAATTTCAATCATTACATCTTCCTTATCTCTTCATGTGTCTTTAATATCTGAAATTTGAATTCAAATATACAACTCAAATAAATTTAACAATAATAATTTTATTACAAGTTACAAAAATAAGGTACCAACAATGATAAATATATTCAACCATAAATTTACAAGTCATCGTCCCTTATTGCCTTTTCACCCTGTATGCAACTACTAATGATTACAGACTAAGGAATATATAGTCAAGGGCTCTTACAAATGACGATTTATGAACGAATAAATTTTACCTGGACAATAACAAACGATAAACTACTAATGAATATTTACCAATAACCGTTACCAATAAAGAATTAATGGCTAAAGGATAGTTTTTACCTAGAAAACGACTAACGAATGTATAATCAATGATTGTTTACAATTAATGACTAACGACTAACGGATAACGAATTGTAGAACTCTTAACTAAGCAACAATTAACGGTTAACGAACTATTGGATAAAAATTAAAAATAATAATTTTCGTGAATATAGTCATTATCCTACTAATTTCCGTATCTTTATCAACTAATTTGAAGAGTTCAAGGGAGAAAAAGTAAATAATGTATCTCATGGGATCAGTTTTTCAGCTTGTAATGGAGCACTCCAATGGTAACTTTTCCACATCGACGCCATTAAAATTCGGTCATTTAGGAAAATATATAATAAATATAATGATTTTAGTGAATTTTATAATTTGGATAAACAAAATGTTTACTTGGGTCTTTTAGATTGATAAATTTCTTATTCTATGTAGTTTTAAGAAAATTTTCGGCAATTAAAGAAACTCTCTTTAAATTTACCATAACTAATCATTCCAAAGTAATTTTGAAATTTTACTCTTAAACTTAATTAGCAATGGAAAATCATAAATTCATTTATATTTTCATGTTATGATAAATATGTGTTTTCATATTCATTTGTTCATGGTTTTTTATCTGAATTACTTGATGTAAATTTTTAATGAAATTATATTCAAGAGTTCTAAATAAATAAATTATCATTATCATTTTTATTAAAAAAATACAAAAACAATAATATTTTAATTTTTTATTTCATTTTTATTTGTGAAAGCATTTTAGCTTTTGTCTTGATTTGAACAAGGTCTAGATTACATTTTTTCCCTCACTTTGGTTAACAAAATATTATTAACTATTAATTTGAATTTCGTACGTCTATATACATTTATGTAATATAATAATATATATTTTTGAAGTATTAACTTTTTTACTCATTTCGAACATTGAATATCAAACTGGAAACAACGTGCATGCTATTTTTAAGCCAATTCAGTTGATAATAGATTTTCGTGACACGTGGTGGACCCATCTTACAATTGTGTGTGTGGGTACACATATAATTTAAAATCTTGCAATTGTGTGTGTGGGTGCACATATATTTTAAATTTATACAGTTGTCAACATCTATATGTATGAAACCAAAATGTGACCCCGAATTTATGATAAAAGCTCTATCCCAAGTCAGTCTAACTTAAAGCACTCATTAAAATCTTCTTATTCATAATGTACTCATCAAGAGCTTATTATCCATAGGTCGCAAGTCGAAAAAAAAACTTGGTTACAGGAAAATCAATTTGGTGGCACTAAGTCAATAGTGGAATTTATTCAAAGTTACATTTGGGAAAAGTTAGCGATAACTAAATATTTAATGGCATTTACTATCATCGTTACAAATATAATGAAATTTTCAAAGTATGAACATTACTTTAGTGTCGTTTCAATATTTTTCCAAACAACCTTTACAATTTACATAAATGTTGGGTCTAAGGTCTACCCAATCAGAAGTCAACACTTGATGTATATTGACTAATTAAATTTAATATGCAATTAATACATACCGATTAATGATTTTTAAATGACATGAATTACATGATCAATTATAAATTTAATCAAATAACAAAAAAAAATTAACCACAAAGTACCAACCACATACTAGTATCAAACTAAAATGAAACCCACAATCGAACCCATGATCTCTTGATCGTACGAATAACGAATATATAACGACAAACTTCTACCGAATAACGACTAACGAATATGTAACTACAATCTATTAATCTACTACAAATGAACGTCAAAATAATAGATTTACAAAGAAAAATTTATCTTTTACCTAATGGATATGTAATAACTAACGTGCACGTAATAACTAATGAATAAAAAATGGTGGTACGATAATTTGTTGACTCGGCTCGTAAAAGTTCTTTTCCAATGTCCTTTTTTTGGTCATAATCATAAAAAAGGGTAGGTTTTTTCAGTGTTGATTGCAATGAAGAACAAATCAGAGCTATCTTCAGTTGAAGGGATGTTTTGGGAGCCTGTCATATATCGCAGTAATTGGTGTGACAATCCATTGAGAAAATTAAGATTTTAATTGGATTAAGGTTGACTTAATAAAGAGGTAGGGTAATTGGCGTGAAAGAAATTTATTTTGGGTTGATTTGAATAGAGGCCCAACGTGTTTATATAGGTGGTTTTTAAGGTTTGTGAGATTTTTTTTCCTTTATAATTCATTTGAAAGTTATTTATTAAGAATCTTTTATTTTTGGGTTTTCAATTTGAATCATTACACCTTCCATATCTCTTCATGTGGTTCAAATATACAACTCATATAAATTTAACAATAAGCATTTAATTACAATAAAACGTTTTTTTCTGCCTTTAGTAGGCAGATAAAAAAAGTGCGCTAAATGAGTCGCCTTGCTTAGTGCACGATAGCGCAATAGTGCCAGAGTGCGCGTGCTAATAGAAAAGCGGTTGCGCAAGGCACAAAGACGTGATGTTCCTAGGCTATAACGAATAGCTCACTATTTTCGTTTTTGACTATTCTGTTCATGATACACCAATCATAAAGTTTATTTGAGATTGATTGTAAAAATAGCTCAAATGACACAGAATCCGGAAAGAATCTAATTAATCTGCAAATAATTCAATAGCTCCAAAAAAAAATTCTCTAAAAATTTTAAACATACAATCCACTTCAAACCTAAACACAAGAACACCAAACTCGAAAAACAAAAAATCAAACTTCTACTGAAATCATAATTAATTGTTTACTTAAACTTAAACAACAAACAACAAACAACAACAAAATAAAAATTCTTCTCCAAAAGATCTAGGATCTCTTTAGTTATGAGAAGTCTCATTACAAAGACAAACTACAATACTAATTTCCACGAGCACAAGTAAAACCTTAAGGCCCTTATTCTTTGGTGCAACAACAATCTCATCGACCCGACGTGAGATTCTGTCCACCATGTAATCCTGCTTGTGTAGAGGAACACCAACCTTGGAAAGCATGCTAGAAATCTTGTCTTTTGATAAGTTTTGTCGCTCCAACCTAGGGCATGGTTCCCAAAACGTTAGAGAATTTGTAGAATCGACTCTTATAAGTTCTTTTTCAATGTCCTTTTTTACATCATAATCATAAACAAAAGGGTAGGTTTTTTCAATGTTGATTGTAATGAAGAAAAAATCAGAGCTATCTTCAGTGGAAGGGATGTTTTGAGGTATTTCGAGATAATCAGCCTTCCATACATCGCAATAATCATCAACACGTGTGTGAAAATCCATTGAGAAAATTAAGAATTGAATAGAAGAAGGTTAACTTAATAGTGAGGCTGGGTAATTGGTGTGAAATAAGTTTATTTAGGGTTGATTTGAATAGTGGCCCGACGTGTTTATATAGGTGGTTTGTTCAAGGTTTGGAGATTTATTTTCCTTATAATTCATGTGAAAGTTATTTATTAAGAATCTTTTATTTTTGGGTTTTAAATTTCAATCATTACATCTTCCTTATCTCTTCATGTGTCTTTAATATCTGAAATTTGAATTCAAATATACAACTCAAATAAATTTAACAATAATAATTTTATTACAAGTTACAAAAATAAGGTACCAACAATGATAAATATATTCAACCATAAATTTACAAGTCATCGTCCCTTATTGCCTTTTCACCCTGTATGCAACTACTAATGATTACAGACTAAGGAATATATAGTCAAGGGCTCTTACAAATGACGATTTATGAACGAATAAATTTTACCTGGACAATAACAAACGATAAACTACTAATGAATATTTACCAATAACCGTTACCAATAAAGAATTAATGGCTAAAGGATAGTTTTTACCTAGAAAACGACTAACGAATGTATAATCAATGATTGTTTACAATTAATGACTAACGACTAACGGATAACGAATTGTAGAACTCTTAACTAAGCAACAATTAACGGTTAACGAACTATTGGATAAAAATTAAAAATAATAATTTTCGTGAATATAGTCATTATCCTACTAATTTCCGTATCTTTATCAACTAATTTGAAGAGTTCAAGGGAGAAAAAGTAAATAATGTATCTCATGGGATCAGTTTTTCAGCTTGTAATGGAGCACTCCAATGGTAACTTTTCCACATCGACGCCATTAAAATTCGGTCATTTAGGAAAATATATAATAAATATAATGATTTTAGTGAATTTTATAATTTGGATAAACAAAATGTTTACTTGGGTCTTTTAGATTGATAAATTTCTTATTCTATGTAGTTTTAAGAAAATTTTCGGCAATTAAAGAAACTCTCTTTAAATTTACCATAACTAATCATTCCAAAGTAATTTTGAAATTTTACTCTTAAACTTAATTAGCAATGGAAAATCATAAATTCATTTATATTTTCATGTTATGATAAATATGTGTTTTCATATTCATTTGTTCATGGTTTTTTATCTGAATTACTTGATGTAAATTTTTAATGAAATTATATTCAAGAGTTCTAAATAAATAAATTATCATTATCATTTTTATTAAAAAAATACAAAAACAATAATATTTTAATTTTTTATTTCATTTTTATTTGTGAAAGCATTTTAGCTTTTGTCTTGATTTGAACAAGGTCTAGATTACATTTTTTCCCTCACTTTGGTTAACAAAATATTATTAACTATTAATTTGAATTTCGTACGTCTATATACATTTATGTAATATAATAATATATATTTTTGAAGTATTAACTTTTTTACTCATTTCGAACATTGAATATCAAACTGGAAACAACGTGCATGCTATTTTTAAGCCAATTCAGTTGATAATAGATTTTCGTGACACGTGGTGGACCCATCTTACAATTGTGTGTGTGGGTACACATATAATTTAAATTCTTACAATTGTGTGTGTGGGTGCACATATATTTTAAATTTATACAGTTGTCAACATCTATATGTATGACACCAAAATGTGATCCCAAATTTATGATAAAAGCTCTATCCTAAGTCAGTCTAACTTAAAGCACTCATTAAAATCTTCTTACCCATAATGTACTCATCAAGAGCTTATTATCCATAGGTCGCAAGTCGAAAAAAAAACTTGGTTACAGGAAAATCAATTTGGTGGCACTAAGTCAATAGTGGAATTTATTCAAAGTTACATTTGGGAAAAGTTAGCGATAACTAAATATTTAATGGCATTTACTATCATCGTTACAAATATAATGAAATTTTCAAAGTATGAACATTACTTTAGTGTCGTTTCAATATTTTTCCAAACAACCTTTACAATTTACATAAATGTTGGGTCTAAGGTCTACCCAATCAGAAGTCAACACTTGATGTATATTGACTAATTAAATTTAATATGCAATTAATACATACCGATTAATGATTTTTAAATGACATGAATTACATGATCAATTATAAATTTAATCAAATAACAAAAAAAAATTAACCACAAAGTACCAACCACATACTAGTATCAAACTAAAATGAAACCCACAATCGAACCCATGATCTCTTGATCGTACGAATAACGAATATATAACGACAAACTTCTACCGAATAACGACTAACGAATATGTAACTACAATCTATTAATCTACTACAAATGAACGTCAAAATAATAGATTTACAAAGAAAAATTTATCTTTTACCTAATGGATATGTAATAACTAACGTGCACGTAATAACTAATGAATAAAAAATGGTGGTACGATAATTTGTTGACTCGGCTCGTAAAAGTTCTTTTCCAATGTCCTTTTTTTGGTCATAATCATAAAAAAGGGTAGGTTTTTTCAGTGTTGATTGCAATGAAGAACAAATCAGAGCTATCTTCAGTTGAAGGGATGTTTTGGGAGCCTGTCATATATCGCAGTAATTGGTGTGACAATCCATTGAGAAAATTAAGATTTTAATTGGATTAAGGTTGACTTAATAAAGAGGTAGGGTAATTGGCGTGAAAGAAATTTATTTTGGGTTGATTTGAATAGAGGCCCAACGTGTTTATATAGGTGGTTTTTAAGGTTTGTGAGATTTTTTTTCCTTTATAATTCATTTGAAAGTTATTTATTAAGAATCTTTTATTTTTGGGTTTTCAATTTGAATCATTACACCTTCCATATCTCTTCATGTGGTTCAAATATACAACTCATATAAATTTAACAATAAGCATTTAATTACAATAAAACGTTTTTTTCTGCCTTTAGTAGGCAGATAAAAAAAGTGCGCTAAATGAGTCGCCTTGCTTAGTGCACGATAGCGCAATAGTGCCAGAGTGCGCGTGCTAATAGAAAAGCGGTTGCGCAAGGCACAAAGACGTGATGTTCCTAGGCTATAACGAATAGCTCACTATTTTCGTTTTTGACTATTCTGTTCATGATACACCAATCATAAAGTTTATTTGAGATTGATTGTAAAAATAGCTCAAATGACACAGAATCCGGAAAGAATCTAATTAATCTGCAAATAATTCAATAGCTCCAAAAAAAAATTCTCTAAAAATTTTAAACATACAATCCACTTCAAACCTAAACACAAGAACACCAAACTCGAAAAACAAAAAATCAAACTTCTACTGAAATCATAATTAATTGTTTACTTAAACTTAAACAACAAACAACAAACAACAACAAAATAAAAATTCTTCTCCAAAAGATCTAGGATCTCTTTAGTTATGAGAAGTCTCATTACAAAGACAAACTACAATACTAATTTCCACGAGCACAGGCAAAACCTTAAGGCCCTTATTCTCTGGTGCAACAACAATCTCATCGACCCGACGTGAAATTCTGTCCACCATGTAATCCTGCTTGTGTAGAGGAACACCAACCTTGGAAAGCATGCTAGAAATCTTGTCTTTTGATAAGTTTTGTCGCTCCAACCTAGGGCATGGTTCCCAAAACGTTAGAGAATTTGTAGAATCGACTCGTAAAAGTTCTTTTTCAATGTCCTTTTTTACATCATAATCATAAACAAAAGGGTAGGTTTTTTCAATGTTGATTGTAATGAAGAACAAATTAGAGCTATCTTCAGTGGAAGGGATGTTTTGAGAAATTTCGAGATAGTCAACCTTCCATATATCGCAATAATCATCAACAAGTGTGTGACAATCCATTGAGAAAATTAAGAATTGAATAGAAGAAGGTTAGCTTAATAATGAGGTTGGGTAATTGGTGCGAAATAAGTTTATTTAGGGTTGATTTGAATAGTGGCCCGACGTGTTTATATGGGTGGTTTGTTCAAGGTTTGGAGATTTATTTTCCTTATAATTCATGTGAAAGTTATTTATTAAGAATCTTTTATTTTTGGGTTTTAAATTTCAATAATTACACCTTCCTTATCTCTTCATGTGTCTTTAATATCTGAAATTTGAATTCAAATATACAACTCAAATAAATTTAACAATAATAATTTAATTACAAGTTACAAAAGTAAGGTACCAACAATGATAAATATATTCAACCATAAATTTACAAGTCATCATCCCCTATTGCCTTTTCACCCTTTGAATTTAATATGCAACTACTAATGATTACAGACTAAGGAATATATAGTCAATGGCTCTTACAAATGACGATTTATGAACGAATAACTTTTACCTGGACAATGACTAACGATAAACTACTAATGAATATTTACCAGTAACCGTTACCGATAAAGAAATAATGGCTAAAGGATAGTTTTTACCTAGAAAACGACAAACGAATGTATAATTAATGATTGTTGACAATTAATGACTAACGACTAATGAATAACGAATTGTAGAACTCTTAACTAAGCAACGACTAACGGTTAACAAACTATTGGATAAAAATTAAAAATAATAATTTTCGTGAATATAGTCATTATCCTACTAACTTCCGTATCTTTATCAACTATCTTGAAGAGTTCAAGGGAGAAAAAGTAAATATTGTATCTCATGGAATTAGTTTTTCAGCTTGTAATGGAGCACTCCAATGGTAACTTTTCCACATCGACGCCAATAAAATTCGGTCATTTAAGAAAGTATCTAATAAATATAATGATTTTAGTGAATTTTATTATTTTGATAAACAAAATGTTTACTTGGGTCTTTTAGATTGATACATTTCTTATTCTATGTAGTTTTTAGAAAATTTTCGGCAAATAAAGAAACTCTCCTTAAATATACCATAACTAATCATTCCAAAGTAATTTTGAAATTTTACTGTTAAACCTAATCAGCAATAGAATATAATAAATTCATTGATAATTTAATGTTATGATAAATATGTGTTTTTATATTCATCTGTTCATGTTTTTTATCTGAATTATTTGATGTAAATTTTTAATTAAATTATATTCAAGAGTTCTAAATAAACAAATTATCATTATCATTTTATTAAAAAATAACAAAAACCATGATATTTTAATATTTTATTTCATTTTTTTATATGAAAGCATTGTAGCTTTTGTCTTGATTTGAACAAGGTCTAGATTACATTTTTCCCTCACTTTGGTTAACAAAATATTATTGACTATTAATTTGAATTTTTGTACGTCTATATAAATTTATGTAATATAATAATATATATTCTTGAAGTATTAGCATTTTTGCTCATTTCGCACTTTGAATATCAAACTGGGAAACAACGTGCATGCTATTTTTATTCCAATTCAGTTGAGAATAGATTTTTGTGACACATGGTGGACCCATCTTACAATTGTGTGTGTGGATACACATATATGTTGAATTCTACAATTGTGTGTGAGGGTGCACATATATTTTAAATTTATACAGTTGTCAACATCTATATTTATCACACAAAAATGTGACCCTAAATTATGATAAAAGCTCTATCCTCAAGCCAGTCTAACTTAAAGCACTCATTAAAACCTTCTTTTCCATAATATACTCATCAAGAGCTTCTTATCCATAGGTCGCAAGTCCAAAAAACACATGGTTACAGGAAAATCAATTTGGTGGTACTAAGTCAATAGTGGCATTTATTCAAAGTGACATTTGGGAAAAGATTAGCGATAACCATATATTTAATGACATTTACCATCATCTTTCCAAATATAATGAAATTTTCAAAGTATGAACATTACTTTAGTGTCATTTTAATATTTTTCCAAACAACCTTTGCAATTTACCTTCTTAAAATATATCTAATGAACAATCTAGCTTCCTATGTCTAAAAAAAATTATATATCTACCGTGAAATAAAAGATCATACGAGAAACACATTTATTGCCCATGATGTTATATATTCACGTGCCTGAAAAGGCATTTGGTAGTTCTATTTTAATGCTGAAAGATCACAATTTAATCCTAATTATATTCCATATTTTTTTAGCAATTTTACAACTTACTTTTTTACAATCAATTATTAAAAGTTGGATTAATAAGAATAAGAAGAATCCCTTTTTTTCATACATTCATATTCCTATTTGTCTTTTAGCTAAATGCAAAATCACACATTCTGCTTTGCCTAACTATAAAAAATCATCTTATGTTATTTTTATTAGAAAAATACCCCATCTGTTCTTTTTCTATTAGCAAAAAAACCGATTTAAAATTACATCATAAATCATAGGGAAGTTTTTGTACATTTTTTAAGTAAACAAGGGGTAATTGCAAATTTTTAAAGTTAACAGAGGGTTATTGATAATATTTTATGTTAATAGGAGTGTTTTGCATCATTTGATAGGGTATAATTGTCTTTTCGACTTGAGAGTTTTTTTTCTTTCTAATACTTTAAATCATTGTCTAGTGATGATGGGAGCTCCAGAACAAGTGGAAACTTGTGATTGACAAAACAAAATTAAAATTGAAATATCCTCATTAAGGCGTAAGGGTTATTGATAAAAGATGTACTTTCCTAGTTATTTAAAACAATTGTGGTTTTTTTTAATAAAGGAAATTTATTGATTTAACTTCATGAGATTTTATTCCTTTTAGGTATTGAGAATATTATATTGCTATTCAAAATCTTTTAATTTTGAGCTTCAATATTCAAAACTTGTGGTGGTAATATCCAGAAATTAAAATTCGTTGTACCACTCAAATAAATTTACATACGAAACAACCATGATATATAGTCTTTAATTAGAGGTTACATAAATGTTGGGTCTAAGGTGGTCTACCCAATCAGAAGTCAACACTTGATGTATATTGACTAATTAAATTTAATATGCAATTAATACATACCGATTAATGATTTTTAAATGACATGAATTACATGATCTATTCAAAATTCAATCTAATAACAAACAAAAAAAATAACTACAAAGTACCAACCACATACTAGTATCAAACTAAATTGAAACCCACAATCGAACCCATGATCTCTTGATCGTACGACTAACGAACATATAACGACAAACTTCAACCGAATAATGACTAACGAATATATAACTACAATCTACTACTCTACTACCAATTAACGACAAACGAATAGATTTACAAAGAAAAATTTATCTTTTACCTAATGGATATGTAATAACTAACGTGCATGTAATAACTAGTGAATTAAAAATGGTGGTACGATAATTTGTTGACTCGACTCGTAAAATTTCTTTTTCAATGTCCTTTTTTTGGTCATAATCATAAAAAAGTGTAGGTTTTCTCAGTGTTGATTGCAATGAAGAACAAATCAGAGCTATCTTCAGTTGAAGGGATGTTTTGGGGTATTTCCGAATAATCAGCCTGCCATATATCGCAGTAATCATCAAATGGTGTGTGACAATCCATTGAGAAAATTAAGACTTGAATTTGAATAAGGTTGACTTAATAAAGAGGTTGTGTAATTGGTGTGAAAGAAGTTTATTTAGGGTTGATTTGAATAGAGGCCCAACGTGTTTATATAGGTGATTTTTTCAAGTTTTGTGAGATTTTTTCCCTTTATAATTCATTTGAAAGTTATTTATTAAGAATCTTTTATTTTTGGGTTTTCAATTTCAATCATTACACATTCCATATCTCTTCATGTGGCTTTAATATCTGAAATTTGAATTCAAATATACAACTCATATAAATTTAACAATAAGCATTTAATTACAATAAAACATTTTTTTTTCTGCCTTTGTAGGCAGATAAAAAAAGTGCGCTAAATGAGTCGCATTGCTTAGTGCACGATAGCGCAATAGTGCTAGAGTGGGCGTGCTAATTGAAAAGTTGTTGCGCAAGGCACAAAGACGTGATGTTCCTAGGCTATAACGAATAGCGCACTATTTTCGTTTTTAAATACTCTGATCATGATACACCAATCATAAAGTTTAATTTGAGATTGATTGTAAAAATAGCTCAAATGACACAAAATTCGGAAAGACTCTAATTAATCTGCAAATAATTCAATAGCTCCAAAAAAAAATTCCCGAAAAATTTTAAACATACAATCCACTTCAAACCTAAAAACAAGAACACCAAACTCGAAAAACAAAAAATCAAACTTCTACTGAAATCATAATTAATTGTTTTCTTAAACTTAAACAACAAACAACAAACAACAACTAAATAAAAATTCTTCTCCAAAAGATCTAGGATCTCTTCAATTATGAGAAGTCTCATTACAAAGACAAACTACAATACTAATTTCCACGAGCACAGACAAAACCTTAAGGCCCTTGTTCTCTGGTGCAACAACAATCTCATCGACCCGACATGAGATTATGTCCACCATGTAATCCCGCTTGTGTAGAGGAACACCAACCTTGGAAAGCATGCTAGAAATCTTGTCTTTTGATATGTTTTGTCGCTCCAACCTAGGGCATGGTTCCCAAAACGTTAGAGAATTTGTAGAATCGACTCGTAAAAGTTCTTTTTCCATGTCCTTTTTTACATCATAATCATAAACAAAAGGGTAGGTTTTTTCAATGTTGATTGTAATGAAGAACAAATCAGAGCTATCTTCAGTGGAAGGGATGTTTTGAGGTATTTCGAGATAATCAGCCTTCCATATATCGCAATAATCATCAATAGATGTGTGACAATCCATTGAGAAAATTAAGAATTGAATAGAAGAATGTTAGCTTAATAATGGGGCTGGGTAATTGGTGCGAAATAAGTTTATTTAGGGTTGATTTGAATAGTGGCACGGCGTGTTTATATAGGCTGTTTGTTCAAGGTTTGTGAGATTTATTTTCCTTATAATCCATGTGAAAGTTATTTATTAAGAATCTTTAATTTTTGGGTTTTAAATTTCAATCATTACACCTTCCTTATACCTTCATGTGTCTTTAATATCTGAAATTTGAATTCAAATATACAACTCAAATAAATTTAACAATAATAATTTAATTACAAGTTACAAAAATAAGGTACCAACAATGATAAATATATTCAACCAAAAATTTACAAGTCATCATCCCTTATTGCCTTTTCACCTTGTGAATTTAATATGCAACTACTAATGATCACAGATTAAGGAATATATAGTAAATGACTCTTACAAATGACGATTTATGATTAACGAATAACTTTTACCTGGACAATGACTAACTATAAACTACTAGTGAATATTTACCAGTAACCGTTACCGATAAAGAATTAATGGCTAAAGGATAGTTTTTACCTAGAAAACTACTAACGAATGTATAATCAATTATTGTTGACAATTAATGACTAATGACTAACGAATAACAAATTGTAGAACTCTTAACTAAGCAACGACTAACGGTTAACAAACTATTGGATAAAAATTAAAAATAATAATTTTCGTGAATATAGTCATTACCCTACTAACTTCCGTGTCTTTATCAACTAACTTGAAGAGTTCAAGGGAGAAAAGGTAAATATTGTATCTCATGGAATCAGTTTTTCAGCTTGTAATGGAGCACTCCAATGGTAACTTTTCCACATCGACGCCAATAAAATTCGGTCATTTAAGAAAAAAATGGCAAATAAAGAAACTCTCTTTAAATATACCATAACTAATCATTCCAAAGTAATTTTGAAATTTTACTCTTAAACTTAATTAGCAATAGAAAATCATAAATTCATTGATAATTTAATGTTATGATAAATATGTGTTTTCATATTCATTTTTTCATGCTTTATCTGAATTAACTTGATGTAATTTTTTAATGAAATTATGTTCCAGAGTTCTAAATTACAAATTTTCAGTATCATTTTTAGTAAAAAATTACAAAAACCATAACATTCATTTATTCATTTATTTTTTATTTCATTTATGTTTTCATATTAGCTTTTTACTCATTTCGAACTTCAAATATCAAATTGGGAAACAACATACACACTATTTTCATGCGAAGCCAGTCGACAAAAGATTATCTATCACGTGATGGATTTATACTACAATTATATGTGTGGATCCACACATATTTTAAATTTATGCACTTGTAAACATCTATATATGTGAGGTCAAAATTAAGTGACAGAAGATTCATCCCAAATTTGGCTTAAAGTACTCATCAAGACCTTCTTATCCATACGGTACTCGTCAAGAGCTTCTTATCCATAGGTATTTCCACATAGAGTAGTCGGGTTTGTAGACCGCACTCAATATATATATTTGATATAGTAGTAATATTTACCTTGATTCCAATATACAAGCTGAAATATGATAATTTAATCCAAAACTCTTATCCATCACAACTCAAACAAGATGATTGGCCCAATTTTCAGTCCAAAAATAAGGTACCACCAATGATAAATATATTCAACCAAAAAATTACAAGTCATCATCCCTTGTTGCACAAATTTATATGCAACGACTAACTATTACATACTAACGAATATTTAACCAATGGCTCTTACAAAGTAACGATTTATGATTAACGAATAACTTTTACCCAAGCAACGATTTATGATAAACGACTAACAAAATTAACCAATAACCGTTACCGATTAAGCATTAATGGCTAAATGATAGTTTTTACCTAAGCAATGACTAACGAATGTAATCGGTGATTGTTGACAACTAATGACTAAAGACTAACAAATTGTAAAACTTTTACCTAAGCAACGACTAACGGTTAACGGACTAACGGATAAAAATTAAAGATAATATTTTTTTGTGAATAAAGTCATTATCCTACTAAGTTCCTAATCTTTATCAACTAACTTGAAAAGTTCAAGGGAGAAAAAAATAAATATTTTATCTCATGGAATTGAATCAAGTTTTCCAGCTTGAAATTGGTAACTTTTTCACATCGACGTCATTAAAATATGGTTATTTAAGAAAATACCTATTAAATATAATGAATTTAGTGAATTTTATTATTTGGATAAACAAAATATTTACTTGGATCTTTTAGATTGATAAATTTTGTAGACACACCTTTTGTTTAGTTTTTAAAAAAATTCTAGCAAATAAAGAAACTCTTTCTAAATATACCAACTAATCATTCCAATGAATTTTGAAATTTTATTGCTAAAATAAATCAACAAAACTCATTGATAATTAAATATATGTGTTTACATATTCATTTTTTCATTTTTTTATATGAATTACTCGATGAAAATTTTTAACGAAATTATATTATAGAGTTTTAATTAGACAAATAGCGCCAGATGGGGCACTAATTTAAAAGCAGTTGTAAAAGGCGCAACGACGCAATGTTGCTGGGCTATAGCGAATAGCGTGCCATACTGCATTATTTGCAATTTTGACTACCCTGATCATGATACACCAATCGTAAAGTTTAATTAGAGATTCCTTGTAAAAATAGTTAAAATGACACAAAATTGGGAAATAATCTAATTAATCTTCAAATATTCAATAACTCCGTTAATTTTTTTTCCTCCAAAATTGTAATCATACAGTCCACTTCAAACCTAAACACAATAACACCAAACTCGAAAAACAAAAACCCAAACTTCTAATGGAATCATAATTGTTTTCTTATTCTTAAACATTCAAACAACAACATAAAATTCTTCCAAAGATCTATGATCTGTTTAGTTATGAGAAGTCTCATTACAAAGACAAACTACAATACAAATTTCCATGAGCACATGCAAAACCTTGAGGCCTTTATTATGTGGTGCAACGGTAATCTCATCGACCTGACACGAAATTTTGTCCACCATGTAATCCTGCTTGTGTAGAGGAACACCAACCTTGGAAAAGCATGCTAGAAATCTTGTCTTTTGGCAAGTTTTGTCGCTCCAACCTAGGGCATGGCTCCCAAAACTTCACAGAATTTGTTGACTTAACTCTTAAAAGTTCTTTTTCCATTTCTTTGTTTTCGTCATAATCATAAAAATAAGGGTAGGTTTTTTCGATGTTGATTGCAATGAAGAACAAATCAGAGTTATCCTCGGTTGAAGGGATGTTTTGGGGTATTTCGATATAATCAACCTTCCATATATCGCAGTAATCATCGACTGGTGTGTGACAATCCATTAGGAAAATTAAGAGCTGAAAAGATTGAATTATATAATAAAGAGTCGGGTTAATTGTTGCAAAAGAAGTTTGGGGTTTATTTGAATAGAGGCTCAATTTGTT
Source organism: Penstemon davidsonii (assembly GCA_034814905.1). Taxonomy (NCBI): domain Eukaryota; kingdom Viridiplantae; phylum Streptophyta; class Magnoliopsida; order Lamiales; family Plantaginaceae; genus Penstemon; species Penstemon davidsonii. The sequence continues at coordinate 8,606,448 of JAYDYQ010001087.1, read as the reverse complement.
TATATAGGCAGTTTGTTCATGGTTTGTGAGATTTATTTCCTGTTTAATTTATGTGAAAGTTATTTATTAAGAATCTTTTATTTTTGGGTTTTAAATTTCAATCATTACACCTTCTTTATCTCTTCATGTGGCTTTAATATCTTAAATTTGAATTTACATATACTAATTAGATAAATTTAACAGTAAGAATTTAATAACAAGTTACAAAAATTATAGTACCAACAATGATAAATATATTCAACCAAAAAATTACAAATCATCATCCCTTGTTGCTTTTTTCACTCTATGAAAGTAATATGCAATGACTAACGATTACAGACTAACAAATAAATAACCAATGGCTCTTACAAAGTAACGATTTAGGATTAACGAATAAGGTTTACCTAGACAACGACTATCGATAAACGACTGACGGATATTAACCAGTAACCATTACCGATTAAGCATTAATGGCTAAATGATAGTTTTTACCTAAGCAATGACTAACAAATGTATAATCAATAATTGTTGACAATTAACGACTAACGGCTAACGAATTGTAAAACCTTTACCTAAGCAACGACTAACAATTAACGGACTAATTAATGGATAAAACTTAAAAATGATAATTTTTCGTGAATATAGCCATTATCCTACTAAGTTTTTAATCTTTATCAATTAACTTGAAGAGTTCAAGGGAGAAAAAATAAATATTGTATCTCATGGAATTGAATAAAGTTTTTCAGCTTGAAATAGAGCACTCCAATGGTGACTTTTCCACATTTAAACAAATTATCATTACCATTTTTAATAAAAAATTATACAAACCATAATATTCATTTATTTTATATTTTATTTTTTATATGAAAGCATTTAACTTTTGTCTTGACTTGAACAAGGTCTAGATTACTTTTTTTTCCTCACATTGGTTATATTTTACTGACAATTAATTTGAATTTTGGAAAGTTTATATACATTTATGTAATATAATAATATATATAACCTTGAAGTATTAGTTTTTTTACTCGTTTCGAACTTTAAATATCAAATTGGAAAACCACATACACGTTATTTCCATGCGAATTTAGTCAGGTGAGAAAAAATTCTTTACCATGTGATTTTGTTGTCATATGGTGGATCCATTTTACAATTGTGTGTGTGGGTTCACAACTTCACATACATTTTAGATTTATGCAATTGTTAATATTTATATATATATATTGGTAACAGAGGAAAAAAGACAAACAAAATTTATATTTATGTATGAAACCAAATTATGATAAAAGTCAGCCTGAAATTGTAACTGTATCCCAGTGAAATTTTTGAAAGAAGTAATTTTATTTTTATAGAGCAAAAGACAAAAATACCCATATGCTTTGTCTAATACTAAAAACCCCCTTGGTGGGGGGGGGGGGGGGTGGGGGGGGGGGGGGGTGGGGGGGGGGGGGGGTGGGGGGGGGGGGGGGTGGGGGGGGGGGGGGGTGGGGGGGGGGGGGGGTGGGGGGGGGGGGGGGTGGGGGGGGGGGGGGGTGGGGGGGGGGGGGGGTGGGGGGGGGGGGGGGTGGGGGGGGGGGGGGGTGGGGGGGGGGGGGGGTGGGGGGGGGGGGGGGTGGGGGGGGGGGGGGGTGGGGGGGGGGGGGGGTGGGGGGGGGGGGGGGTGGGGGGGGGGGGGGGTGGGGGGGGGGGGGGGTGGGGGGGGGGGGGGGTGGGGGGGGGGGGGGGTGGGGGGGGGGGGGGGTGGGGGGGGGGGGGGGTGGGGGGGGGGGGGGGTGGGGGGGGGGGGGGGTGGGGGGGGGGGGGGGTGGGGGGGGGGGGGGGTGGGGGGGGGGGGGGGTGGGGGGGGGGGGGGGTGGGGGGGGGGGGGGGTGGGGGGGGGGGGGGGTGGGGGGGGGGGGGGGTGATAAAACAAACAAAACTTCAATATACTTAATTAAGGCTACTAAATGTATGTAAATAAGCGACAATAAGAATGAACAGGGTTAAGGCCTTACTGTGCATGGAAAATAGTGGAAAGTAATTTAAATAGTAGTACTATATATACCTTGTCTGAGCGCCTATTGTGCATCTCAGGAAGAAGCTCCTGTAACTTGGAGACGAGTTCATTGATTTGATCTTCGGTAATTCTTGAAGATCCTGATTGCCTTGATCGTGACCTTCTGCTAGACATTCTTTACGTACGTATGTTTTAAGATGAATCAAAGCTTTTACAATATTATAGCGAAAAGTGTTCTGGAACTTGTTTGGAGAAAATGAAATGCGCAAGTTATAATGAAATGGAAGTAAAGAGATTCTTTGACTGTGATAGAGAATCAGCGGAGACTGGAGAGTGTTTTATAAGGAGAATATATAATGAGAAAAACTAACACAATGAAAGTGAATTGCTTGAGATTATGCAATGAAAGATTGGGCTTTAAATAGGGTTGGGGGTAGTGTGAGTGATCCAGTGAGTGAGTGAAAGAGAAAAGATTAATTTATACGTATATGCCATATGTCGCCCTAGATATGTTTTGAACAATAGGCTTTGCGGTTCTTTAAGTGGTGGACTTCAAATTAATTTTTGTATATATATCACAAACACACACACCCACACAGAGTCACATGAACGCTGAGACTGAGGGAGGGATTGAAACCACTTATATATCTTTGTTTATTAATTAAGCATGGCTATGATATAAATATGGCAAATTGTGAGTTACAAAATCTTACCAAAAATATTAGGTTTGTATGTGTACCTGTAAAGTCTTTATATATATTAATATATATATATATATATATATATATATGCGTGTGTGTGTATATTAGAGTCTACTGTCTACACATATTACACGTAAACCTTTTATTTTTATCAAATTAGTATTTCGTTACAATATATATGGGTTGAGACAGGGCTTTGTTACAGTACAAGTCCAAATGGAGTATGCAAATGGAGATGTACAACCAGTAACTAACCATGTAGCAAATTACAAATTTTAGCTTGGGATGCTATATTTACATGACAGGAGATTAGAGTAATTTTACATTGCTCTCATGGTTGATGGTACCTTGCATATTACTCCGAAACTTGTATTTTGTCGATTATTCCAATGGCTGAAATTTGAGGAACACGCCAACAATTACGTGACATTAATTAATATCTTTCTTTAATCTGGAATCATTTTAAGTATCCAGATTTATAAAGTAATTAATTGACTATTCAATGATCTTGACGAAAATAGATAACTTTCCTGAAATGGAAAAGCACGGGAATGGATCGACACGCGTAAACCAGCGGCACAACAAGCGTCACACCGCCTGGTAATGATTTTTTTAACACTGAATTTGTTTGCAAATGGGTTATATTATATTAGGTCAGTGATGTCACTGATGAGCAGTTATGCATGGAGTGGAGCTGAATCCATAGCTTATCTCTTCATGACATTGACAGACCGATCTTATTTGCCAGATATCAACTTGAATATATATGGATTACGCCTATTGTTTTCGTGCATGAGATCAATGACAGGTAATTAATTCATCAATTGCATTTATTAACTTCCTTGACAACTAGATTTGTAGAAGATTACTTGATTTCGTTTTGATTTCGGATAATCCAGTTGCTTTTAGTTTGAATATTTTGTTTCTAATAAGGGTGGCATATAAGAAAACAAGTTGAATTCCACTCGCGGCTTGACTCGCATTTAGCATACTTTTTCTTCCTCCTCCTTTGTAATCATGTATAGAGTGGGTTCTAGTGGTCATTTAGGTTTCGAAGGACGATTTTATTTATGCGCGATAATTTGTTTTATATTGATTAATGACGAAAGTGCATTTTTAGTTCCGCTTAATTGAACAAAAAAATGTGGACTTTCTAGTTCCGCCCTTCGAAATATAGTATTTGTGGACTTAATTTTTTCTAAAAATATTCTCACATTTCTACCTTTCCTTTGTTTCCATCCAATTTTCGCTCTCTAAAGATTAAAGATTGTTACTCGACAACAGTTTGTTTTAATATACAAATATTAACCAACAGGTGATTGGTCTTGTGTAAATAACTAGTCACTACAATGCATCGAACTCAGGTTCGAATCCCTGTTGAGAGAGGTTCTCACTTAATGTGTTTGAAGCACCTCGAAGAGGATTAAACCATTGGAAAATCAAAAAAAAAAAAATTCAAATATTGGATTTATATTAGTACTACATTGTAATATAACTATGCGTATTATAGATAATTGTATTGCCACCTTGAATTTGATAATATAACTTCTCCATTGCTTGGATCTATTTTGAATCTTCAGTCAAAGTTGTACAAATTAAAGCCTGATCTCTAAGTTGGCATATTAACATGGTGTGTCGATAACGATCTATTATGAATTTATGACCATTTTACTTTTTCTATCTCGAGTGAATGGCCAATTGTATTCATCACGTCTTCAATTGATCTTTTCATATCTATGTTACAATTTCATGCACAATATAGCTCTATGACGTGGATTTTCATAAATAAACGTGCAAATAACGCACCCAGTGGTTGGAAGGTATGAATAGGATCCATCATTGAAAGATGATTTGATTTGACCAAAAAAATGAAAGAGATTTGATTGTTCAAATAATTTAGATTGCGAAATAATATCCCATATGTTTAAATGATATTCACATCCCAATATGTAATTTTGTTAGTCGAAGATAAAATGTAACGGCCCAACTTTACGTGTCCGTCGGGTAACACTCGATTAAATTATTATTTTATGAATAATGTTAAAATATCTTTTTTTTTTTTAAAGGAGTACAAAAACTAAAACTACAATTAAAAGTTCAAAGGGGAAACGATTAAAACAAAATAAGAACAATTTAACTTACTTAGTTTTTAAAAATTCAAACAATACCTTAAAATCGAGACGACGACATAGATCAACAAAGAAAAATACATCTACTTTCCCAAATTACTAGGGTGGGACAGCAACCGTGACGATCTAACAGCAACCCAAACTATCGTCTCAAACACCTGCAACTAAAAATATTGAAACACTGAACGCATAAATTGATCGTCCAACTTAGTGAGGCTATAGAGCGAGGGTTCATGTGATGTGTGGATGCAAGATAATATATAAACCGCTAATACATTATTATTACAGGCATAAAAAATGAATCACTATGTTAAAATAATCAAGAGTTGTAATGTCGTCCTCCACTTACCCTCCTCATTATGATGTCAATCCAAACTCACCAAGTAAGGGGTGACTTTACTATCTGAAGTACATTGACACGTAGGGGTGGGCACGGGGCGGGTATGGGGCGGGTTTGGGGTTAGAGATATGGGTATAGTAATTTTGGGATTGACACATTTTATCCCAAACCCGTTCCATAATAATTCGGGTACACAAATTATTGCGGGATGGGACGGACGGAATTACGGGTTCCCATATTTTTCTAAATCATTAATCCATCAAGCATCTAACAAATTTAAATTACAAAATTTAGTATGTAGTAGACTAGCAGTAGTCGTAATTTAATCTGTAGAGCAAAAAAAATAAAATAAAAAATTATTGTATGCAGTGGTGTAGGTGGGAAGAAGAAGAAGAAGAAGTGGTAGAGCCGCGTCGTAAAGATTATGAGTTTAGAACTTAGGCAAACATAATATATTAATAACTAGTGTAAGATTTAAAAGGAATATCAGGGTTAAGTAAAAAAGTTTTTTATTAGATGATGTTAATTAATTAATTGATATATAAATAAATTATATAATAATAAAAAGATATAGTTGGGATCTGTTCGGGGTTGGAGAGGCTAATCCCAAAGTCGTCCCATATTCCTATAAGAAAATACGGATTTTCAAGTTCGGGTACCCAAACCCAAAAAATACTCGTCCTGTTCGGATATTTTAAAAACGGGATGGGTAGGGTCGGGTCGGGCTTGGGTTACCTGAACCCAGCGTCCACCCCTATTGACAAGTATTTGTCAAAGTTCGTCCTTACTTCCCAAGTGTTTCTCCTTACTTGGATTGTAAGGTTAGACCTACGGGGAATCAAAGCAATCCTATCGACCCTTGCCGTCCTGTTTGTCATCCAGTCCGTATACCAAACAAATGGAATCCACACAAAATCGAAAACAAGACGAAAAGAGAACAGAACAAGCAAACACAACATATTATCAACATGTAACAATTCACCTGATGCAACTTATGTATCATGATAACTAAGTGAATTATATTCTCAGCTAAGTAGATTCGGATGCAGTATGTATAAGGAAAATCGTGTTTGAGAATTGTCCTCGATCTAATAGGTCAACTTATCTATAACATATACGAGATAGCTAGCATAACACATGATGTTCAAATTATTTAGAGCATAAGTACATGCTTGGACTCGACCTACTAGCACATTACACTGACACACAAATATGCACACAACGCTTACCTATGATGCTAGCGATTCTTGAAAGTTTCTCGGTAGAACGGCGATTTCGGATCCTGGTACATATTAACGTAGTGTTTCAGAATCTAAACACGAACAAGAACTTATAATCGACTAAAGAAACGATTTAGTCGCACTTAAAGTTATTTTTTGGCCGAAATGAGGCCTCGATCCAACTTGGACTAATTAATTCGACTTAAAGGTTCCTAGGTTCTTTAATCAACTAATAAGCACTTCATTTAATTTTAATGAACCAATTTAGTTTTGATGTAATTCTCTTTAGATTTATACTTCATTTCTAAATTTTCAAACAACTTTAAGTTCTTAATTATTATAAAATAGGTATATAAATTTTGGAATTTATATCTTTTCAAAACATTATAATTTTCCTTTTGAAAATATTTTAAATTTGTTTCTTTAAATAGATTGGTTCATTGAAATTAAATGAAGTACTTATTAGTTGATTAAAGAAATTCCTTGGGTTTTTATAAACCTTTATTCATGGATTTTCATACTACGTGACCCTAGGAACCCCTAAGTTGGACTAATTAGTCCAAGTTGGATCGAGGCCTCATTTTAGCCACGGAACAACTATAAGTGCGATTAAAGTGTTTCTTTAGTCGACCGTAAGTTCTTGTTCGTGTTTAGATCCTGAAATACTACATTAATATGTACCAGGATCCGAAATCGTCGTTCTATCGAAAAACTTTCAAGAATCGCAAGAAACACATGTGAGCGTTGTGTTTTTTTTTTTTGTGTCATTCTAATGTGCTATTAGGTCAAGTCCAATCATGTACAAAGGCTCTAAATAATTTGAATATCGTGTTCTATTCTAGATATCTCGTATATGTTGCAGATAAGTTGACCTATGAGATCGAGGATAATTCTCAAACATGATTGTCCTTATACATGCTACATCTGAATCTACTTAGCTACAAATATAGTTCACTTAGTTATCATGATACATAAGTTGCATCCGATGAATTGTTACATGTTGATAATTTGTTGTGTTTGCTTGTTTAGTTATATTTCCGTCTTGTTTTCGATTTTGTTTGGTATACGGACCCGATGACAATCAGTATGGCAAGGGCCAACAATATTATTCTAGTTCTACATAGGCCTGACCTTACAATCCAAGTGGGGAGGAACACTTGGGAAATAAGGATGAACTTTGGCAAAGATGTGTCGATGCACTTCAGTTAGTAATGTCGCTCCTTACTTGGTGAGTTTGGATGTACATCAAAATGAGGATGGGGTTAAGTGGAGGACGACACAAGCAACACTTGGTTATTTGAACTTTGTGTTTCAATTTATATGTTTGTAATATGTGATGTGCACCACAACCTCACTAAATGGGTGTTTGCAAATGCTTTTAAAAAGTAATTTTTTGCTTTTTTTGTACTTAAAGCACTTTGATAGTATTTGCAAGTAGGCGCTTCTGCTATTGCTTCTTCAACTGAAAAGCATGTAAAAGCAGGTTGGCAAGAAGCAACTAAGGAGGTGCTTCTTCTAGGTGGCATTTTTGTAATAATTAAACCTGCTTTTTTTACATATTTGCAAACACCTCCTGCTTTTGAATAAAAATACTTATTTTTTACTTTTGCTTTAAGCAACTGCTTTTGAGCTTCCAAAAGCATTTGCAAACACTCCTTAAGTTGAACGATCAACTTATGCGTTCCGTGTTTCAATCTTTTCAGGTGCATGTGTTTGAGGAACAATAGTTTGGGTTGCAGTCCCACCCTGTAATTTGGAAAAGTAGTTATATTTTTGTTCGTCGATCTATGTCTTTGTCTCGATTTTAAGGTTTTGCTTGAATCGTTGTTTTTGATTTTATGTTTACTAAATGAGACAATATTTTATAAATTACTTATTTTATTTTTAATTTCTTCAAATCTTTTGACATGTTCTTATTAAATGCTTCCGCTTTAAACTATCACTATTGAAATTGATTTTATCTTTTTGTGAAAAACTTAGTAATTTAATCTTATTCATAAAATAATTATTCGATCGAGTGTTATCCGACGGATCCGGAAAATCATGGTGTTACATAATATAAGAAAAATATAATAAATTTATCACTTGTTGATGAGTTATTTAGCAAGTTCATATAAAATATTAAACATGGAAGTTTTTCTAATTATAATAGAACAAATTTATCACTTATTGATAAATTATATCATCCACAATTTATTCCATCATATGGGTACCATTATTAAAGTTAAGCTAAATGTACTAGCCGTAAAAACTCCAAAATATATTGTGCTAAAAAGTTAAAATGACAAACAAGTTTAATATATAAATTGTATATATAAAGTGAATTGATAGCAGATAAAACAAAAGAAACATTTTATTCATCAATGACTGGATATATATTACTACAAAAAGTGACAAAATCCTCTAAATTAGAAAATTAGAGATTGTTCAGCATGTATCCCGGGGCACATGACTTTGAGCCAATGGACAGCCAGGATTCTATTCGAGGTCACGAGGAACTCTGCAATTATCTAAATTTTTTTCGAATCCAATGACTATTCATATTTTTTTAGAGTTTATAAAGATTCTTTTGGTGATCTTCTGAGCATATGCCATGTACTGATTACTACTATTTAATACATAAAGTTAGTAATTTTCTTGTAATGTAGTAGTTAATTTATTATTCTACATTTGTCAGAGATTTATGATTTTTTAAATATAAGAGCATAGTTAATAATGGTCGGTGAATGAAATAAAGGCTCAGGACCATCTTCAATGGTGGAAGGCAAATTACCACTATTCATTTATATATAAGGTTAATTTTAGGTTTTTAGGATTCTAAATTTTAATAATTGCTAAATATTTATTTTGTTTGACTGTTTTTAAGTTTATTTTTTGTTACACATTTTTAATTTATTTGTTTGCATATTCCGATGTGAAAAAATTAATGTTTTTAAAACATATTTATGTACCGTAATATATTTTTGCTCTAGTTCTATAAAAAAATAGTGCTTCATGAAGATAAAAGAGAAGAATCTTGCATGAACTATTAAAGTAGTGAATGTGAAATAATTATTCATGAAATATAGAAAAAAGTGAAATAATTATTCATGAAATTATAGAAAAAAGTGAAATACTTTCCTACATAGAAGTATAGTTTTCATGATGATAAAAGAGATGACATATGAATAAATGTTGAAACTTAAGTACGTGTGTTTGAAATATTTATTGTAACAAAAAAAAAGTAAATAATTATTTATAGAAAAGTATAGAAAAAAAAATTATGTAAGTTATTCATTCATAAAACATATGAAAATTTTATTCGAATAAATGAAAAGTAATTTATCTTATTTCCCTCTTCGAATATGTTAGTGTTTTATCTACTTTATATAAACTCCGGATTGATCTCAAATATGAGACTAAATTTGAGTCAACCTAAAAATTGACTTCCCAAAATATATGCATTTAAAGTTCTAGATTTTTTAAAGTATTGATCTTAAATTATAAGTATGGCCTTCATAATTGGAGATTGGTCTAATATGTAATCTAATATGTAAATGATAACATAAAACAAGATTTTAACCGCCAAAGGAAACTGTCAACACCGACCACATGTACCTAGATAGCTACGAAATAGTTCATTGGATGGTTGTGTGCACATGGTGATTAAATTACAAAGTGTTGTGTGTCACATTTATTTATTGCTTAAGATTCATCATATTATCGGCCTATTTCGTGTATTTAATTTACTCATTCATAGGTGGGGAGATTGCATTTTCTTTTTGTTTGTTTAAAGCGTTTCGAGTCTATAGTTTGATTAGTTTATTTTGAGAAAAGGTCGGACACGTATATATACTAAGTGAACATTTTTCAAAAATATTATGACTATTAGAACTGCACAATAAAATATTATCTTATATTAAGATATCGCTTTAGTGTCAACGATGTCATTTCAATTTAATTAATCGCTTTGGGAGGCAAAATAAATACTCGTGAGATTTTGCATGTCACTTTCCTACTTCTTCTTTTCTATCTCTTTCTAATGGTAATCAACCAAATTATTTTATTAATGTGAGAGAAATCAAACATGACATGTTAACGTACGGTACACCTTGTTATACCCGAATACCTAAGATTCCAGTAGATAGAATTAATGTGATAGAAATTCCAAATAATGTCTCAATCTGAAGTCATATTATGAAACAGAGGTTTTACAACTATACAAGAGTGTAGAAAGTAATTTGTGTGTTGAATATTCAATTATGACATGATATTTTTGGCGAAAATATAGGACATAAATTGATGATTTTCGGCAAAAAATAATTTTTTTGGTCAAATATAATATAAATTGATGATTTCCGGCGATAAGGACTGAAATTGACGACGATGACACAATAAATGACGTATATTGTCGATGTACCACAATAAATAATCAATTTTAAAACGTAACCACTTTAGAGGGCCAAAATGAAATTTTGCATGTAACTTTTCAACTCACTTCTAAAAGAATTGTTAATTAACTAAACATTTTGTTCAAGATGATATTATAGATTGCAGTATGATTACATGCAGTGGAATCCAAGGCAAAGTACAACTCCATTGCGGGGTTTCCTAGCTTTTTATCATCCGAGTCTTTATGTATATTTTGCAAGTTAATGGCAATTTATCCCTTTCGATATTCATAATATTCAATTTACCTCCCTGTAATTTCAAAAAGAACATTTTGCCTTTTGTAGTCTTATAAAAGTTTCACACCGCCTTCTTGATATTTTTATATGTGGTACTTTACCCCCCAGTGTTATGATAATGTAACAATTCACCCCCCTATGTTATGATAAATGTGAAAATTTACCCCTTATATTATGATAAATGTGACAATTTACCTCCTATGTTACAAAACACTTTTCACGTCTTTAAAATTTTCACAGGAGGTAAAATGCTCTTATAAATATTACAGGAGGATAAACTGAACATTAAATATTTTACAGGGGTAAATTTATAACTTGAGTACGTAAGAATTACACTGTACTACTGATATATAAGAATTGGTAAATGTGAATACTAGCATTATTATTAATTTACGTTGGTACCAATATAATAAATTCGTTCAATATAGTGTTTATCTAAAAAAACATTTGGAGTTTACTCGTCAAATAATTAATCCGGTAATTAAATAAAAAAAAAAACCTTCCTTTAATAACTAAGCATCAAACTATATATGTGGACCACTAGCATAACTTTTTACCTTTTTATCATTAATTTATTTCTTGAATGACTTTATAGTTGTACATAACTAATTATTGCACATTTAATTTGTCATTCACTAAAACTAATTAAATTTAGATTAATCAAGTTGCAATTATACACAAATCAATTGATGCAACTTGATTGCTTGGTCTCTGACACTAATGAAATAATTGGTCACTGCAAAGCTTGTATACAGACTTTAGAGAATTTAATACCATAAAATCAGTTGTTCTTGAAGTGCTTCATAAGTGGAAACATTCATTTTACATATTCATCCTTAATCAAAACCTGATGCCAAATACGAACCAATCAACAGCTAGCTATAACAACATATATATTTTGTGATTTTCTGCATGCAAGTTGATGCAATATATATAAGTATTGGAATCTAGTTTCTGCAAGCAAGTTGAAGCAACTAGGGTTTTTGGCCCTACGAGTTCAAGAATGTCTACTTAGTATACAAATATTAATTGTTTTTTTATACAATAAAAATATATAATTTTGTTGTTTATGTTTTGGGGCAGTTAATTGTATATATACGATGCATTATGATGTATGGCCTTTGGGGTGGGGATGGAGGTTCTTTTTCTTATTTATTTTATTAAAATGTATTAGTTACTTTTTCATTTTCTTTAATAATGTAATTTGTCAAAATTTTCTTTAATATTATTTATAGCATTTTACTAAATGTATATGTTTTATTTTTATTAGTATTTATAAAAATCGTCGATAGGCTTTTTTAGTTATTTGGTTAGAATGTGTAAGTTTAACTTTTTTTCTAATGTTCTATATATTAAATTTTAGCAAGTTCTCATAATTCTCTAATCGCTTGTTTTTGTTTGTAATGTGGTTGATTTAATGGATGAGACTAGTTTCCACAATAGCAACAATATCAAGTTTGAATCTCTCGAAGAAAGATTTATGTAATGTGTCTGACGCGTCTCGAAAAAAATATAAGACATATCGAATGTATGAATACCATTCGAACACAAACAAATAGCTTTTATTAATAATTGACTGTTATTAATTTTGTTGAAACATAGAAATTTCTTCTTCCCTAGTTTTCTAATTATTCATAAAACTAGTAATCTTTTGCTTTATTTATTTCATTATAATGTTCAATTTTCCTTTTTTCTTTTTAAAGTTTTGACTTGTACTTATAAAATTAGTATATTTATTTTAAATTTATTTGATTAAAATGTATAATTTTGATTGGCCTAATAAACATAATAAATTAACCCATTTTAAAGACTATAAGTAGTTATATTATGGTATTTTATTAAGGGTGGTAAACGAGCAGGTTGGGTCGGCCGATCGAGTATTGATGGGTCAAAACACGTTGGGTAAAAACTGGATCACATTTATTTCTCCTTAGATAAGGATTGAACTCAATGTCCTCCTCGTGTTGTGTCACATCATCCGTACAACGGATACTAAAAATGTTTTTTTGAACGATGAAGGTTGTGTATGTGCTTAGCATGATTAATGACGTTGACTTAGTTTATTCTTTTCCTTTCTAATTATTTGTATAAGTAATGTGACATGTATATCTGTATCTAGAATAAATTAATTAATACTTTTACACTAAATTAAACAATATTTAATTTAATTTTAAGATTTAGAGATTTAGAGATATTTCATATTGTAATTAATAATTCATTAATTCATGAAAAAATGAAATATGTTTTTGAGTTAAAATCTAGTCATACCAATAGGTGATTGGTTTAGTGGAAGGGACTAGTCACTACAAAATTCCCACTTTATGTGTCCGACGCGCCTCGAAAGGAATTAAACCTTGGAAAAAAAAATGTCAATTACTTTTTATTAATAGTATGTCTTTTTCCCACTTGACCCATTCTTTGGCCCGCTTATTAATCTTTTCTTAGCCCACATAAATGTCAATTCAACTCAACCTAACCCATTAGTAAAAAATACTATGGTTTGGGCCTAGTCGATCACGGGCAAACCTATGGGTCATGACTCATAACCTATGTTGCCACTTGCCACCATTATAGTTTATTACATTGAGAAATTTGAGAAGTTATTTTTCACATCAACTTTGAGCAACTTTGAGGAAATCTACATGTTCTATAGTTGAGATGAATAAACATATATGCGAGATCTTTTATTTTCGATTTCAAATATTAGATTTTTAAGAAAATATTAGATTTTGAAATCGTAATTATTTTATTTTTAGAACAAAATCTTAACTAACCTACTCCATATCATTCAAAAAACCATATATTGGACTCAATAACTTAATAATTTCAAATACCCAGTCTTGTATAATCTATTTCTTTTTTTGTTGTTAACAATATTCAAGTCTTAAATTTGACTTAATTATATTTTACGCACATTAGATATATAACGTGATGAGTCCCCAAAATTTAAGCATGGATTAGCCATATTTCTTTTTGTATCCAAGGATGTAGCCTAACATAGTCTTATTACTTTAAAATTTCATAACTTAAAATACATATTGTATATAATTTTGAACCACTAAATTTCTTTATTTAATTATTATTAATAAAGAAAAAGGAAAACGGAAAAGAATCGACATGAACTTTTTATAATGTCTTTAATTTTTCGAAAATCTCTCACTGTCCAGGAGTTATCACTAAAAATTAGCAAGCAAGCAGAAACACACTACTCTCCCCAAAAGGCTATCCAGATGACCAAACACCTCCCCAACTCCTTAAGTGGTTGGCTAGCCCCACCTAAGGCCTGGTTCAAGGCTAACTCGGAGGCAGCCTTAAAAAATGGTGATGCGGCTCTTTCTGTAGTTGTACTTAACTCTTGGGGATCCATTTATTTTGCTTCTTCAAGATCCACCCCTTGTCTCAATGCTAAGGTTGCCGAAGCTCTTGCAATTCGGGACGCTTGCAAGTTTCTGAACGAGAAAGTGTCCACAATGTGGTGTTTTAAAGTGATTGTCTCCTTGTTGTTCAAGCTATTTTATTTTGGGAAGAGATTATGGATTGGACAATTTCCTTGATCATTCTAGAAATACGCAAGTTTTGAGTTTGTTGGCCTAAGTGACGCTTCAAGTTTGTTTCTAGATGGGCAAATTGCGCGGCCCATAATCTTGCCTCTTATGCGTTTCATCATAGTTCGATTTTGTGTCTCTCTCTGAATTGTTTACCTTACTATATTTTGTGGCGGAAGTTACCCCCTTGTAAATTAGTTACTTTTATATAATATTATTGAATTTTTATTTATAAAAAAAGTAAACCGACCCATGGAGTATCCGGAGATTATCCTCTTGTAAAATGGTTAACTTTTATATAATATTATTGAATTTTTATTTATAAAAAAAAAATCGTAAACCGACCCATGGAGTATCCGGCGACCCGAACCTTACCACCGCACACATCTCTCTCTCCCCCGGCCATCTCTTTCCTCAACTCAAACCTCTACTCCACATATGACCTCCACGGAGCCTCTAATCTGATATGGAGCTACGAATCCAATGCAAAACCCTCAATCAAACACTTTGTCAACTGGGCGAAGACCTGAGATTGCACTTGACCCGCTATTCCTTCCACTCGGACCGGGTCGGATCACTTTCTAATAGTATCCGTTCTCAGTTGCACTACCTCCGTCAATCTTCTTCCACTCAATCTTCACCAGGTACGTCTAATCGTAGAAATTCCTTTTTTTGTTTTGTTTTTTTAATAACTCGATACTTCTAAAACTATTAATAGGAGTATCATTGTCAAACTCTATAAAACATTGATTTGACAGATACCACATATTTTTCTCCTCAAACTCTTAAAAAGACATTGATTTGACACTTACCACCTATTTTTTTCCTCAAACCCCAACATTCGTACCCAATCCAAGTGGGGTTTCAGCTTTTTCAAAACCACGAAACCCAACATCCAAAACCTAATCAAATGAGGTTTTAAAGGTTTCATCGAAACCACCCAAACTATTTTTTTGAAACCGAGACCCACGAAACAGAATCAAAAACCCTTTCAAATTGGCCCTCGTGCTCCAAACCTGCTTCCAACAGGGGTGGCATTACTGAGCCATTTTGACTTTAAGCTGCTTCTTGATTTCATAGTCATGATGTGAACAAAAAACAATGTTTTGTTCATAAGTTATGCCTACCTTGAAAAGTTTGTGACATACATTGAGTCTGGACCAAATATATGAATTCTTTTCTTAGTGAAATTCAAATTGAAAAGAATCAGTTTCATTAGTCTCTTTCAAACACCAAATCTGATGTATAGAACTATGAATGACTGAACAATCTATTCAACATCATATTCCAAACCCCTCAGAATTTGTAGTCATTCAGTCAATTTTATTGCTTCTAAAACTTGAACTCTATTGGATTAATTCCATCAAATTTTGTTTGTTTGTTTGTTAAGGATGTTCCTGTTTTAGACCTATTTTAATCCATTTCGATACGCATCAGATATATTAGTGGAGATTCGAATCTGGGAGATATGTTGTGTTATTGTCTAGGTATCATAAGTGAATGATCCAAAAAGATTGATGATGATTGCAAACTAATTGATCTGCTTAAACATTGATTGAAAATTGGAGTCCCCTGTCTTTTCTATTTTAGTTTAGCATTTACAAGTTGATTCGAAATTTAATTTGCAAGTCATATTTCGACCCGTCCCATAACTTGCTAACAAAAGCTAAGTATTTGAAAACCCACTTGTTTTTGCCACATTGTGGGATTAGTCTTCACTATACCAGACACCCATTGGTGAACCAAAATACATCTAATATCAAATTTAAATTGCATGATTTCGGTTGTAAATTGAAACTTCAGTACCAACGACTTATTGGTCTATTAGAAAGGATTAACATCCTCAAAATGACGAACCCAAATTTAAATTTCATAAAATATATCTGACACGTCTCAAAATGAATTAAGTACTCTACCAATAAAAAAAAATTGAAACCTCAATAAAACTAGCTCCTTTTTAGATATAATTTTACAAGAAGAATGTGAAAGCTAATCAGTTTCTAAACCAGAATGTAAACAAACTCTCTTTTATAACCCAAATTGAGCAATAATGTTCAAACACGTATTCAATTTATGTAATGAAAATTGGATTTTGTATACTGTATAAAGTAGTCGGAGAGAAACTGATCATTTTTATTAGACAGTTGGTGTTTTCATGTTTCTTCTTTTGGCAAAAGGGCCAAATATTATGGGCCCACTAGAACTGTTTGATTAGACAACGGTACTGTCCCAAATGGGCCGTCACTTAATTATATAAATAAATTTGGTGTTGATGGCCTCTCTAACTAACACCCTCACATTTTATTTAAATTACTTTATAAGAACTTCAATCCCCATTGCTCCCTTTTTAAATTTTAATTAGTTACCTAAGTTCTTCATCACGAATTCTTAATAGTTTGTGATTTAATTTAAATGTCAAATAGGAGAGAAGAAGTTTCAAGAATTACAGAAGATGAGATTAATGAACTCGTCTTGGAACTACAAGCATTGCTACCAAATTATAGCACTTCAAGATGCAATTCAAGGGTATGTTTTTTTAAAAAAAATTTTTTTTTGCTATTTGATTATGAATTTCGCTTTAGTGTACATGTTACTATATGTTAGTAGAATCGAGCTTAAAGACTTCTAATCAATTCACCAAGAAAATAAAATAATTCAGAGATAAAATGTTAATTAAGTGACAATGTTAAACTTATCGCATTTGTTGTAGGTATATTATTTACGAAAACAATAGCCAGAGACAAGATTGAATTTTAATAAGTTGTCATTGTTGATAATTAGTACGTGCTATAAAATTGTTCTAAATCATTGTTACAATTTTTGTGGTCATTAGATTATCCCTATTGTATTTGTCATACTATGACAATTCTAAAACTTTTATCACAAATACATGCAATGATAGACTATTTCAAGATTACAACTTAATATAATATTGTGAGTAATTTACAAAAAAAAAAAAAAATAGCAACAGATGGTACCAAATTGAATATAAGTAATTATAATTAACAAGTATAGTATTTTAATTAATGAATTACTTTCCTAGATAATTAACAAGAAAATCTAGCCATTTTATATATATATATATATATATATATATATATATATATATATATATATATATATATATATATATTATATGCATTGTATTTAATGGGAAGTCTATACATTTGAAATTTCTTGTGGCTGATCAATATGTACTCTTATAACTGCTATATCATGATAGTATTTTTTTTAAATTTGAATTCTGGTGTTCATGTGATATTTAATTTAGAGATATTTAATTAGTTTGAAATTAATTATGCATATATTAATTATTATTCTTAATTTGTCCATATATTAATTCCCAACATATATATACAATTCTCATTTTTTTTAGGATTTTTGTAACACTACTAGGTGACAACATCAAAGATTTTGAAGGAGACATGCAATTACATAAAGAAACTGCATAAAGAGGTTGATAATTTAAGTGACAGACTATCTGCACTTGTGGCTTCAGGAAACATCAATGATATTGATGCAGATGTTATCAGGACACTCTTACAACATGTCTAAACCCCACCCACAAAAGAGGTCATTAAAAGAAATTAAGATGGATTAATTAATTGTTGATAGGGATTAGAATTAATTAGCAACATGTCTTTTCAAAATTGTGTTTCTATACATATGCATGTTGCCAATTAGGTGGACAGTACTGGAAGTAATGATTGTATTTATGTTTGATAATGATATATGTATATGATATGTTTTTATATTTAATTTGTCTCATATATATCTATATTCTTCTTATTTATAAGCATTATATAATAGATATGTTATTGTATATAAGCTACATTTTTTAAAAATATGAACAATTATATATTGCTGTCCTAAAGTATATATCACAATACCAATCAAACAATTAACTAATGAACAATTAAGCACACATCTCATACTGCATGCAGCTAAATAAAATTATTGGAATGTTAATTTCCAAAATGAATTTCCATAGATATAGTACTAAAGATTAGTTTATGCAAAGTATTTTAAAAAGATCAGTGTCTAGATCCTACTGAAAAAGTAAATGTTGGGAGGCCAATTTATATTGTATTCATGCAATAGCTATTACAAAAAGCTATTACTACAAAAATAATTAGAAAGAGATATAGTGTCTAGATCCTATTAGAAGAATATATGTTTGGAAACCAATTTATATACAGTAGTACTAAAATGAGACATAAAAGTGTGAAAAATGATCTTTTGTAAAAGGTAAGTAACACTGTTGAGTATCATGCCCTTGGACTGTAACGTGTTAGTAGGCTGAAAACTAGGTTGTACGGATATATCGAAATTATATACTGTACAGTATTGTAAACGTATCGGATACTCGAATACTTAACCGATACATGTTAGATACGCCATCGTGGAGTTTTCAATAATAAGAAAATAAAAAATAAAAAATAAAAAGGATATCGCATCGGATACACCGGAAGGCGTATCGAAACACCCAAGATACTTAATAACATGTATTTCTTTAAAAAAAATCTAGATTATGTATATTAACAAAGTGATTTACATGAAACACTTGAAATTTTTCAAAAGACTAAATACTTTGCATATGATATTAATACTACGATTTTACTTGAACACTTATATGAGAGAGAAATCACATTGTTCATTTTAAAATATAATAAAAAGTGAACTAAATATATATTACATAACTTTTATTATACATTTTTAAAACAATGGTTTCTTATTACAATATATTTTTAAATACACACACGTATTTTAGTCGTATCGTATTCTGTAAATTTTGAAAATTCGTATCACCGTACTTGTATCGTACCCGTTCGTATCGCCGTATTCATATCCGTGCAACATAGGCTGAAAATCAAATCAAGTCGACTTGAGCTCGTTCAATATAAGCTCGTTTGAGCTCGGTTCGCCACACAAATTAAACAATTTTGAACATCATTTTTCATTCGATAACTTTTAAAGCTCAACTTGAGCTCGACTCAATAAGTTAAAATTTGATAAAATGCATGAAACATACCAAGCTACTCGATAATCGGCTCGAGCTCGCGCGTTTAACAATCAAATCAAACTCAAACACAAAATTTCAAGCTCGATAAAAATTCAAATCAACCTTGAACATTGTATTATTCGACACTAATTGACTCGATTACACCTTTAATGTTGTTTTTTAAGGCTCTTAAAAATAATTGATAGTGTATTAAAGAATTAAAATTATTCAATCTTTAAGATCGTCTAGTCAACCGAATCTAACCACTGAAATCTAATACGGAAAGATTGTGCATTTTTATAATTCCATTTGGAAAGTTAAGTCTTGTTTGAACCAAACAAATATTGCAATTCCGAAGCTTAACCACCCAAACTTCAAATATATGTCTTTTCTTATATAAATATATATCTTTTGTGTAATTACATTCTTGTATTCCTGGCAAAAGATTACGTTTGTACATGCATGATGTAAATATAAATAAATTTAGGCTTGTTTGTTTCGATTTAGTTGCAACTTGTTTGCATACCAAAGAGTTTATTTGCCCGTGCCGCCCCGCGAGCCACCCTGCCCCATCACTGGAGATGACTTTCCACCCCAACCCGGCTTTTATGAGCGTCCTGAGTCCGCCATTGAAGATGATCTTATGTGCCTTCAAATTAACCAATATCTCGAAGTTTCAACATGTAATGTCTAATGAGATGTAAAAGCAAATATATGCATAAGTATCCAAATACTTTATGAGATTCGAATTAAATATCATAGTTTTAGTGTCTAAAAAGCAACAAAATTGAGTTTTATATTCAAACTATGGTCTTGGATATATATTTTCTATTATCACCAATCACCTAATTAATTATTGAAAATTCAAATCAAGAGGGACCATATTCACAATTAAATACTTGATGTAAATTTGTGGTAGGAAAGAATTTTTATTCATTTCTGTAGCTAGGATTATGTGGGAATAAACGCTGCCACACCAAACAAAATCCACGATTTGCATATAATATGCATTTTTTTCTGCAGACATTCCAATTTGCTGTAATAAATTTGGTGGGTCCCTTGATAGGTATACTGCACAATTATCTTTAAGACAGGATTACTCTTCCCTTTTGTGTACTTGTGCAAAAGTTGATTGGATTTTAGGCCCTTAACTAATTAATAAAGTTTTCTTTTTTTTTAATCATAGTTGGCTATGACATATACAAGTAAAAAAACATTTTACGTCCCTTAGTTTTTATTGACCCGCGGAATCAGGACGTTTAAGAAAGGGGAAAGAAGAGGGGAGAAATGGTGTATGATTTTCCCTCCAATTTTATCTGATATGGCATGGTGAGGTGGAAAAAAATTGACGCGTTGTAGCCATTTGGTAAAATCCCCAAATTTAATCTCACAGTTGGCAATAATTGGAAAACGCAGCAATTTTCGACGAAATTTGGACTAAAATATACGGGTATAGGAAATTTATAGGACTGAAGTTGCAAGCATGGCAAAGTTATAGGATATATTTAACTCGTCAAAAAATTAAGTGTCTGATTTCACGGACCAATAAAAATTAAAGGACGTAAAATACTTTCTTGCCGACATATACATAAGACCAAGGGCGGAGCCAGAAATTTTTGTTAAGGGGGCGAGACTAAATCGAAAAATTATTACTACTTCATAATATAATTATTTACCAAAAAATATTAAAATAATTGTTTTCAGAAATTAACCGTTTTGGATAAAATTTATTAAGTAACTCGGAAAGCATTGAAATACATGTGGCATTTCATGCCATCAAATTCATCCATGATTGAACTCATATCAAAACTGTGAGCAATTTCTTTCTCAATATGTACTAAAGAATGTGTGATAAAAATCATCTATCGTTTTAAATTCAAAATCGACAATCTTATGTCTATATTTATTTCTAAAATAATCAATTAAATCACCCAAAATTAGTAAAAAGAAAATTAAAAGATAGAATAAATCAAGCAAGTCATCAAACATACAAGAAAAACATAGAAATAAAACTAATCTCACCTAAAAAATAGAATTAGTAATGAAAATGAATCGTTCACGATAATAAAAAGTTTTGGAATTAACAGTACCTTTTAATAATACTTTGTTGATCAATCTACCAACTTGTATTGGGATTGCACAAATTTAGTAGAATTGTGAAATAAAATTTAAAAAAAAAATGATTGAATTTGAATTAAAAAAACCTAACACAAAATTTAGGTAAAATATATATTAATGTGTTTGAACGATATTTCGGTGTTAAATTAGGTGTCAAACTTGTACAAAAACGTTTCTTCAATTTGTATTAAATTTTTTGTGTTAAATTAGGAGCTTATACCTAATTTGCTAATGAAATAATGCATATTTCTAAATTTTTATAAAGTAAAATTTATATTTCAACGAAAAGATACAAACACCAAGTACAGGACAAGTGACCTCAACAGAATCAAAAGACCTAAAACAATCAACATCAATTTTGATGATATTTGATAAAAAGAACTCAAGAGTCGGGGCACAAAAGAAGTAACCAGAACAGAAACGAGAAGAACAAAAATAAACTCCATGATCTCTTAATAAAGAGATCAGAAGTTCCTCTACCAAAAGAAAAGGAATGAAACAATCATTCAAAACTAATTCCACAATGAAGTAGCTCGAAGAAAAAGTCCGAACTTGAGTTTTTCTATCAAACTCAACAAACTCAATAATGAAAGGTTTAGTACCCTTCAAAATGAAAAACCATCGAACTTGACTGGAACCAACAAAAGAATCGAAGATTCCAATAGACACAAAACAAAATAATGCATACATCACTCATATAGATATAACCAGTCATACTCATACATGTACAGAGATATACTAATAGCACTGGGAAAATTCTTGTCCAAACCCGACTTTGCCAAACCTATCCAACCATTAAGCAAATTTATTGCACTTGCTTTGTGATTGAGTACTCTCCTAGGAGTTACATCTAATCCCAAAGCAAGTGTATTACAATTGTCATGTAGTTATTTTGGGTTCGACCAAACTGGATAAAAATTTCCCTTTGACAATTGAAACTAACAAAGAGGAATCATTTGCAAATAACCCCAATTAAATTACACTAATTTGCAAGTTTTATTTACTCTATTTCTATAAAAACATTTTCTTTAACTTGCAATCAAGTATTGATCATTAGTGAGCATGAATCTGTATTAAGCATTTATTTCCTCATTTTGGAAATAGTTTTATGCACTGCAAAAAATTCAACATCTTTTTCACATTTGAATTTTAAGATGACACTCATTTTCAAGGATGAGAACAGATCTAGCAACATAGTTTTTTAGGTTGTTTGATATGTATCTGGGAGTTCTTACTACAATCTTAAACCATGTAAATAAGAATAGAAAATAAAAGAATATGAACATGCACAGACGAAAACAATTTCTTTTTCCCAAAAGAATTACTGGTCATTGAAGATCTCTTGAATTGTAATCTTTTAGATGAGAATTGTTCAATCATGATGAACATCAGCTACGAAAGAGACCAGACTTATATTACACAGCCACAAGTAGATAAAATATTATCGATCAAACCATAAATTAAATCCGCGATTTTGAACATCTAAACTGCCGAGGATGAGAGCCAGAATAACTGCATGATCGCTGCTCTGTAGATCCTTTTCATCTTTAACCATGGTTTATTAGTTTTCACGTTTACCGAAGAGTGGTATAAGTTGTTTCTCCAACTCTATTAAACTGGAAACACATGGATCAGAGATAAGAACTCAATTAGAGTTTGACGCAAACAATGGAAATTATTTATAGATAAGTAACTTACATCTCAAATTTGCGCAAGGCTTCACTGTGTTTTGCTTTATATAATTCACCGTCTTTAGCCATACTGCTCATACTAATGCCTGCAGTAAATATTTGTATGTCATTCAAAATTGACGGAACTACACTTACTAGTATAATTTGTGGCATAATACATAAAAGCAAAGGGATGAACAAGAATAATTACGCAGAAAAGATTTCTGAAAATGAACCTTAGTTGGCAGAGCAAGAAGAAAGTTATAGACAGGTCATAAATTCTCTTTCAATTAGAGTTTCACGCAAACAATGGAAAATATACTTGCACACTAATCAAAAGAGCAATCACGAGATAAAGACATAAAGTATAGAGAACTGAGATACTAATATTATTAATTACTCAAGAGTTTCATCTTCTTGGTCACTGAAGTTGGTTTTTGCAGCTGAGGCCTGCAGATTTGACCAAGTTGGGAATATAGATCGTTCTTCTTGGTCTGATCTTTTTTTTTTCCATTTTCACAATGATCACATTTGCATGGTTTTGGTTGTCTCTTGCAAAAAACCAAAATTATAATATGATCTATCTAGCCATATCACCAAACTCGTTTAAAATATTCAGCATGCATACCACTCAGAATTTGCACTATTAAATTCTTTCACAGAGAGAAAGGAATTACCTGTAAAATGAGGTGAGCCAGGAGCTTTTGCTTCAACACTCTGATTAACTCTAGAAGGAGGGATTTTCGCAACAATCAAACCCTGTTTTATTTTAGATTGTCAGGTAACATTTCATATTCACTGCTAATATTGTAATATTCTTTAAAATTATGTACAATCGACATAGGATTAACATATGAGCCATCTGAAGGAATGTAGTAACACCAAATAATCCTCCGAGCCAAAGAATGTTTTGAACTGGTATGATACAATAGGATCAAGTTAATTCGTTTAAAAAGTTCTCTAGTGGGTTGATACACAAGATTAATGTGTCCTACATGCATTACACCTCAGCATATTGCTCAAATCATATTCAACTCATTAATTAACTAAGAGCTTAAAGCAGAGCTACGAATGACAATATAAACAAAATGAAAGAAAACACTCTACAAGGACCAATACATATCTTCTCAGTTTGCATCTCATTTTCCGTAACCAACATATGAAAAGGAGAAAAAAAATCTTCAAATGTCCCATGATATTGAAATCGAAAAGTTGGGCCAGGCTACAAAATCTTCTGTGTCAACAGTCCAACCTTAAGTCCAAAAAGATTTAACAAGGGTCCAGTAGTATATATGTGAAAATGAATACCATCCCAATTTAATGTGCAAAAATATTGAAGTAGTACACAAAGTCATAGGTTGCTCAAGGAGACTAGAAAAACCTCAAAGTGTAGAAATTTGCTTGTTAATCTATTTTGACTAGAAAATAATGAAATCAATCATGATATGTATACTTATTTTCAGTTTACTGCTACTCATATCATAATTATAAGCATAAATGAGTAATGACATCCCTTTAATACACAATATACATACATGGAGAAAGGAAACCCAGTCTACCATCCTCATAGAGCAGGCTGTGATACCATTCTTACTAACTGAAATTCGAATTTGCGAAAAAAGAAGACAGAAACCAATACAACTTGATAAGCCATGAAGTGGAATAACCCTTTTCCACTGAGGTAGAGAATCTGATAGCAGAAAAGATTTCGCGTTAACTACCATATTACTTCCATTTCCATAAAACATTCCAGTTCAACCGCTCTAGCCTTATGATTAAGCATTAATGTTATAATTCTACTAAAATCACGTGTAGAATAGTAAATGGAGCTGGCTCGCCTGAAGCTGCGTGGTTTGGCTTACTTTCAGCCGATCCAGGATAACCTAACTTTGCGCAGGCCCGAGTTTGAGCATTTTCAATTTAAACCGACCAACTTATGAGCTGAGGAAACACATTCTAGACGAATATATTTTGAGCCTAGAGGATAGGATCAAGCTTTAATAACCCTAAAATCAGCTCATAAAGAAAAGCCCTATTCAAAACCCTAATCACAGATAAACAAATAACTTCCTCAGTATCAACCTCAATTATTTCAATTGCATCAAATCAATTGGGAAACAACCCGAGTAACTAAAGAGAAAATCAATCATCAGATTAAGAAAAGCGAAAAATTCAGAATCTAACAAAAACACTATGTGCTAAACAGTATAGAGGGCAGTACCTGCTTTTCCTTTCGCTTTAAGATTTTGACATGGCATTTTTTGATATAATGCGTCAAATGGTAGCGAGAATGGCGTGCGTATAAATCGTCTCTAATATCCGGATTTGCGGCAAGCCAATCCAAAACATCATTGGACTTAATAACCTCGTCCGTGTCGAGCGATTCAAGCCATGTATAAACAGGCTTCCATTGATCCGTGCGCTGGAATCTATGGTCATACATTTTTTCCTGCTTAAAGGGCAAATTAGAAGAACAAAGCAACACAAATTAATATCCAAAACCAAATTAATAGTAAAAATTACTGTATTTATTAACTGGAATTACCGCGTATTGCTGCTGAGCGTTAAGCATCTGGAAATTGGAGTAGTGTTTTGGTTCAATTGATCACACTTTTTCCTGCTTAAGGGCAAATTAGAAGAACAGAGCTAGAATCTGATTGAAGTTTGTTTCGAGGGAGATATTATTAAGGGTAAATTACGAATACCCCCCTCAGGTAAGGTCTAATTACAAAAATCCCCCTCACGTATTGGGTATTACAAAAATTCCCCTCAGGTTTGTCACATTCTTACAATTAACCCCTTATCCCTAAAATGTTCCAATTTTGCCCTTGGAAGTTATTTGTAATGTTTATAATATGTTTTAAATTTTAAAAATTGGGTGTTAATTGTTTTATCTTGTAAATATAAAAATAATAATCATATATTTACCACCAAAATAATTGATATAATTTATAATTTCGCATAAATTTCAATAAATATTTCAATTTATAATACAATATAAACTTTAATAAATTAAAATATCTTATTTATAATACAACATAATTTATTAAATTTACTAATTTAAAAAATAAATTCATTTAACTAATGTGTAAACAATTCATATTTATAAAATATATTATTAAAATTCTATTTAATTTAATATTTTACAATTTAAATTGCTAATAAATATATAAATACCTTTTCTTTTGCAATATTTATTAAAACTTATGGATAATTATAAATTTTATCAATTATTCTGGTAGTAAATATATAATTAACTCTTTTCTAATTAAAAAGATATAATAATTAGATCCCAAGTTTTAACATTTATAAGACATTACAAACAATACAAATAACATCCAAGGGCAAAATTGGAATATTTTATGGGCAAGGGGTTAATTGTAAGAAGGTGACAAACCTGAGGGTGATTTTTGTAATATCCAATACGTGAGGGTGATTTTTATAATTAGGGCTTACCTGAGGGGGATATTCGTAATTTACCCTATTATTAAAGGACCTCTTCATATTATAGGGGTAGGTCTTATTTAAAAAAAAGGGCAATGACAATTTACCCCCTATTTATTATTATAATATTCAATTTACCCCTATAATTTGAAAAAGAGCAATTTACCCCATGTAATTTTAAAAATAATTCACACTGCCTCCTTAGATATTTTAAGCTTTCAGAAAAAAAATATGAATTGACAATAGTACCTCCTTTAAGCCTTCAGAAAAAATTGAATTGAAAGAAATGTGACAATTTACCCCCCCCCCCCCCACTTGTCATTATAAATGTGGCAATTTACCTCCATTATTATAAATGTGTCAATTTACCTCCATGTGTTATTATAAATGTGGCATTTTACCATCTGTGTAATTTTATGTAGACCCCAAAAGGATAATTCATCTTTTTACGCAATATATTTATGAGATTAAAATCTTCTGTTCAAAATATATATATACGCAAGCATACGAATACTTTATGAGATTCGAATTATTATCATAGTTTTAGTGTCTAAAAAGCAACCAAATTGAGTTTTCTATTCAAACTATATATGGTCTTGGATATATATTTTCTATCACCAGCAATCACCTAATTAATGATTGGAAACACAAATCAAGCCAGAGTGATCCGTTGATAATACTGCACAATATCTTTAAGACAGGATTACTTTCCTCTTTACTTGTAATTGGGCCTTTAATTCAAATGGACCATGTTTTTTTTTCTTGGTCTAAAAAAGACAACCAAACACCTCATAAAAACGGGAGCCCAGATTAAAATCGTGCATTTGTCACCCAAGGACTAAGACCCATAATCCCATTTAATCTGGTTCAGGAACCCAAACAGACCCTAAATGTTGGGAAAAGGTAACAACAATTTGTTATATTGAATATTTGATAGAGGGACATGGTGAAGTTTTACCGTCCTATAGTTGATGGCGGAAAAAAAAAACATTTTTGCAATGATATTTTGGTTCATAAAATTCATAATTAAATGATTTCTCGATTTTTCTAGCGATTTGAAAAGTAGGGAGTTGTTTTTTACATTGAATTATTTGAGGAAGTACTTTGTTACATGATGTATTTCGAGAGAAAAAACTTTCACAATTACACTTAAGTTTGTACACAAGTAAAGTTATAAATTTTAAATATAGTCACAATTGTCTCTTCGCAGACATCCGATAAAATTGAAACGATACTGAGAAAATTAACATGACCCTTCACAAGAATGACACACGTAAATCGAGAAATAAATATAGTCACAATTACACTAACATTGCACATTTCGTTCATAGAGTTTCGATGTCACTAACTCACAAGTAAAAGCGGAATCCTTACTTGTATTTGTATAGTTGTATCAAATAAACAAATAATCCATACTATTCGAATTACTTATTACAAATTTACAATACGTTATACATACACAAAATTCCATATAAATAAGGGGAAAAAAGCAAAATAAAAAGAAACGGTCAACAAGTCAACTCACAAAAAATCAAATTAAATTACAAATTCAAGGCATCGTGAGGCCAAACTTCTTAAAGAGAGTCTGGATATTATTAAGAATGGCTAAGGTGTTACTCATGTACTCCTGCGACTTCTGCACCCTCATCTTAAACTCATCCACAGCCGTTGATCCCATTTCCTCCATTCCATCAATACACGTGTCCTGATCGGTCATTGCAGCACTAATCCACGTCTGCATATCACTAATCTTCATCTCAGTCAACACTTTCTCCCCAGGTCCCACACGCATCAACTCGGCCGACCGGCTTAGCTGACTCGCCGAGTCGTCGAACAAGTCGGCACAGTCCTTCAGTGCCGGTTCACGGATCGAACCGGATAGATTTTTCAAGGTGGAGACTTCGATCATGCTGACGTGGAGGGAGAGGTTGAAGAAGCGTAGAGGATCGTTGATGGGAACGGTGTTGATCAGGGGTGAGACGGAGGAGAAGCAGGACTCGGGGTACCGAGTCACGGAGCAAACGGTTCGGAGTGACTCGGCCGAGTTGGAGGTGATTGTGGATGGATCAGTCTCGGATTCTTCTGACTCGGTGGCGGACTCGTAGATGACGGCGGCGAGGAGGGAGCCGATGATGAGGGTTAAGAAAACGGCAAGGGAGATGGCGATGATTTTGCGGCGGCGGTTGTTGTTGTTGGTATGGTGGTTGATCGGGGAAGAGTTTGGGTTTTCTGAGGGGTTTACTTTGTCGTAGCCTTTGATGAAGTTAAAGGATTCCATAAGTGTTTAATGAAATGAGAAAAGGAGAAAAGGAGAAAAGAAGTTTGTTAGTGGAAGATCTGGTTTAGGTTTTGTTTGGCAAATGTGATACGATATGGCGTGTTTGGCATCCTAGATAAAGGAAGAAAGACATTGGAAAGAGATGTGGGTCCTTTTAAATTTATGATTGGGGAAAAATGCATATTTAAACACATAATTTTAACTCCAAACATACAAATGTCACTCAAGTTTTATAAATAGTATATATATAGTCACTTAAGTTGTAATTAATAGCACCATTCATCACCTAGTTAACTTCAGTTAATTGAAAGATAACATAATTAACTTTGCCCAACAAATGGGTTTTTTTTATGTTGGGGGCGAGACCACTGGTCCACCCCTAGCCAATGTTTTCAGAACCGGACCGAACAGTGAACCGGTGAGTCAACTGGTCACTGGTTTTACTGGTCGAACCGGTCGGACTGCTGATCGGACCGAATGACGTCATAATGATATAATAAATATATTTAATTTTAAAGTATATATATAATATGCATAAAATTTAAACATTATCCTACAATTGAGTTAAAAATATATAAAATCTTAGAATATATTTAAATTAAATCACATAATATTTACATAACTTATATCATAATTGTATATTATGACTATATTTCTTTATAAACATTTAAAAGTGTAAGTTAAAAATACAACAAACTAAGAGATTAATAATTTTAAAATATGATTATGTATAAAAGTCTAATATTCAAAATCAAACTTGCATAATATATCGATTTGATTTTCAAAATTTGACACTCTTTATCCTAAAATAATATTGAAAAGAAATATCTTATAGAACAAATTTTAATAAAAAATTATTATTTAAGTATTAATTTTCATTGATAATGTGTAAAATGTTAATTTGAGTTATCATAATCTAATTTACAAACAAATTTTGCTACATGTTTTATGTAATTTATAAATTTGTTTTGTATTAGAAATTCAACAAAAATGATGTAGCTCAACTGGTAAGGAAGTTATGTTTCATGCAAGAGGTTAGGTGTTCAAATCCCACCTTCTACAAGAATTTTTAGTTTATTTTTAACATTAATGAAATTTAAAAATCGAAAAAAAAAAAATTCAAAATCGGGTTGAACCGGCCCAAACCGGTTCGTCGGTTCACCGGTTTTGGACCGGTTCAACCCGGTTCAGACTGGTTTTTGAGTCAACTGGTTTTAGGGGGTAAACCGGACCAGACCATCCTCCGGTTCGCGGTCGAACCGGTCGGACCGGCCGGTCCGGTCCGGTTTTAATAACATTGGCCCCTAGCAACAAACAATCCCCAACAAATGACAAAAGAACAAAATCGAGAAAATGTGGGTGAATGAAACTTGACATATGCTCCCAAATATGAACTTACAATCTTGCAATTAAAAGAAAACCTAAGCTACTCTAAACTTGCACGTGTCGAAATGTGTATTAGAGGGCGAGACCACCAAGCAACGACAAAAGAACAAAATCGAGAAAAATTGGTTGAATGAAACTTGACATATGCTTCCAAATATGAACCTACAATCTTGCAATTAAAAGAAAACCTAAGCTACTCTAAACACTTGCACGTGTCGAAATGTGTATTAGAGGGCAAGACCACGGGTCTCACCCCTAGCAACAAACAATCCCCAACAAATAACAAAAGAACAAAATCAAGAAAAAGTGGATGAATGAAACTTGACACATGCTCCCAAATATGAATCTATAATCTTGCACTTAAAAGAAAACCTAAGTTATTATAAATACTTTCTTTTCTTCCAGCAGATACGTTAATACTCAATTTATGTAAACACTCGTACACACAAAAGTAAAATCACCAACTTAACCAAAAATAATAGAAACAATATTTTAGGTCACCTGACAGGTGCAAGAACAAGCATAGAAATTAATAAGCTGAAACGACATCACAGTTGAAGGATTAAATTCATAAAAATAATTAATCAAGTTAACTAAAGTCAGAACATTGAATTATTACATGCAATAATATTCATTTTCACAATGATGTAAAATATGTCTATCATTCACTATTCTTGTACTTCCATTGTGTAAATTCTTACCAAACTTGTACCACAACTGAACTAACTTAGCCTCATAAATGCAATCAATATTTTATGTAATACTCTTTAATTAATTCTTTTACATCTAACTTTTGTCTAGCTCTTTCTACATGATCATAACAACCAATATCACCACCAATGTACCTTCTCAATCGTAGGTTCATGCAACAAGACTCCACCATGATACATCTTTATGGTAAATTTGTATGGATGTGAATTAGTATCTATATTTATCCAAAAAAAAAAATTAGTATATATATCAATACACAAAAAATAAAAGTCCAGTGCACCATCACAATATTGAAGCATAATTCATATTTATATCACAAAACTATTTTTCTCTCTTTACAATGAACATGAAAACACATCTCAACTACATCAAATAACAAGTAAAAATTATAGGAATTTATAAGTTCGGATAAGAACAATTATGTTAATCATAGCTTATTAGGAAAGGAATTTAAATAATTACTGAATTTTCTGATTCACATGCAAAACTATAGGAATTTAACGGGATAAGTGTAAAATACTCCCCTGTGTTATGTTAAACCTGCAAGAAATACCCTGTGAAATTTTTAATGCGCCAAACTTCCTTGTGTTTTCAAAAACCCTGCAAAAAACACCCAATTTGTAAAAAATAGGTCGTTTTGGATCAACATATTTCAAGAAACCATTTTTAAAATACTTCACATTGATCCCTACAACTTCACGTGGTATACTTTTAAAATTATTTCTTGAAATATGTCGATCCAAAACGACCTATTTTTTACAAATTGGGTGTTTTTTGTAGGATTTTTGAAAACACAAGGAAGTTTGGCGCAATAAAAATTTTACTGGGTAGTTTCTTGCAGGTTTAGCATAACACAAGGGAGTATCTTGCATTTCCCCGAATTAACCAATAACGTCGTTTGTTTTTTTGACATATCACTATTTCGGATCGTTTGGGTCTATTAAGGACAAGTGTTTGTGTTGTGTATATATAAGTTAACTTTAAACAATGTACTTGCACACTGTCAATAAAACTAATTAAGAATATTGAGATGATGAACAAATTAAGCCTTTGTTCAAATTTGTATTCTCTCATTTTACCTTGTCTAAAGCAAAACGTACCATAGTTCTAGTCAAAAATGACATAAATGACTCTAGTTACATTATTGCTCATTGTTTTTCAGGAGATGATGATCTGAAATATCATGTACTTAGTTCATCGCCCAAAGCGTTGCCTAATTTACAAGATTAATTTGCTTGTTTCCAATAAATTTAATTTATTACCATTGAAGAGGATGGATCATAGATGCGGTTTAATGTGTTATTTGTTCTGAAATACGGAGTAATACTCAATATTATGCTTTGTTAGGAAAATGTGTTACGAAAATGATGATTTTATTTCAGTGAACCATTTTCAAATGGGATTATTGCATTTTTGGTGCCACATTTATAGTTTACTGACGTTTCTACCCCGTAACTTTTCGGGCAGGCACATTTGGTGCTACAACTTTAACATCAGTGGCAATTTTGGTGCCAATTGAGGCCTAATTTCAAAATTGGCCCGAAATTCTCTCATGTGCGGGCCATGTGACATGAAAATTGGGGATTTTGACCATTCAATGTTTTCTTCATAAAAAACATTTATTTTCATCCATCAAGAACTAGGCTACTTGGATGTTTTTATTGGGGGAAGAAGAAGACGGGCAACAATTTAATTAAGGGAATGTTTGGTGAATTTTATAGGAAAAGTTAGGATTTTGAATTTTGGTATTTTTTTTAATGAAAAAGAAGTTGAATGGTCAAAATCCTCATTTTTCATGCCATATGGCCCGCACATTGGGGAATTTCTGGCCAATTTTGAAATTGGACCTCAATTGGCACCAAAATTGCCACTAATGTTGAAGTTGTGGCACCAAAGCCCAAAAAGTTACGGGGTAAAAACGCCAGTAGACTATAATTGTGGCACAAAAAATGCATTAATCCCATTTTCAAATCTACAATGTTTGAAATCGTTAGAGGAAAATTATATTATATGGGGCCGTTTGGTAGGACATAATAGGGGGTATTAGGTCATATTATATGTGTTAATATGGGATAATACAAACGTTTGGTGGCAATGCTCTAATACCGGGTCAAATGGATTAAATCCGTATGACCCGGTATTAAGACTAGATTATAATCCACCCAGGCATGGGTGGATTAGTTAATCCGGGTGAATATGGATTCGATGAAATATCACTTATAACATCAAATTTACATAGTACCTATTTTAACATATCATTAAATAATTCTTCTAAAATCTCTGAAAATGGAAACACATCTACATAAACAAATCACAAACTAAAATCTATTTCAATTTACAATTAACATGGAGGCTTTCAAAATAAAAATCAATTCTTACTCTTATACGAATTATACAAATGACTTCGTTGTATTGATATATCTTAAATAACATAATATTTTCAATTAAGTAGTGAAAATATATTAATATATGCTTAAACTCATAATTTCCCCAAACATATTACAGTTTATTGTTTTAATGTAATATGACTCAATCAAATCTATCAAACGTAGTTTTAATATGGCTTTCAGTCCAGCTTTGATCTAATCCACCTTAATCCCATACACCCTACCAAATGGCCCCTATATAAATATACCAACATGTGATTGGTCTAGTGGAAGGGACTAGTCACTACAATGTAGCAGACTTAGGTTCGAATCCCTGTTGGGATAGGTACCCACTTAATGTGTCCAACCCGTCTCGAAAGGGATTAAACCCTTGGGAAACCAAAAAAAAATATGTATATATATATATACTCCCTCTGTCCCAAATTATTTGTCGTTTTAGAGAATAAAATTGTCCTAAATTATTTGTCACTTTAGGATTTTAATACAGTATTAATTACATATTTTAGGTATGTAAGAGAAAAAGTAAGAGAGACAGTGTAAAACTTGAATAACGCGTAAATAGCTAATGGTGAGATAAATAAAGAATAAGGGTATTTTAGGTATATAATTTATTTTTTCCCTAAAACTGAGGCTATTTAATAGACACCTTAATATGTGTGAAAATATGTAAAACGACAAATAATTTGAGACTGAGGGAGGATATTACAAAGTTGAAATTTAATTTGGCTAGCTATAATAAATGCGTTGCATTAATTATTACGAGTTCTTTTGACATGGTTAGGATAATAAAAAAGGGACATTGAGCAAAAACTTCACTTCCATTTCGTGGGAAAATTCTTACATAGACCAGGTTTATGAGCCTAGTGGTAGACCTTGTGGTTGTAAATGCACCACATCATACATTTTGATGATGTCATGATCTCACAATGTATGATGTGGTGTATTTACAACCACAAGGTCTATGAAAAGCTTATAGACCAGGTCTATGTAAGAATTTTCCCATTTCGTGAGAACGAACTATACGACAAGTCAAAGATATATTTATAGAGGAGAAGAGCCGGGATATAAAAAAATTATATTACACTAAATCTCTCAATAAATTTCTTGAGAGCACGCCTTCATCTATTCTGTTGAGGTGGAGGTATTGCATGCCAATTTCAAACAATCCATTTAAACAAGAAAAAGACAAGTTAATTAGGAATTGAAAGTACTTGAGGTTACATTAATTAATGTTATAATAAATTCTTAAAAGCCCAATTATTCCATTGATCACATCATCCTTTGTTGGATTGGAGGTGCCATAGCAAATTGTTGCTTCTGCTGCTGCTTGGCTACATTCCCAAGCCATCCTACAAAACAAAATGAAATGATAGGAGTATAACTTATACGTCACGCCAAAAAAAAATGAATCTTGTTAACATTGCTCCCTCCATTTCAAATTAATTGGAATATTTGATTTTTCCACACAGATTAAGAAACTTAATACTAGTCACTTTTCTAAGATAAAATCACTTTTCGTGTTTGGTATTTTCCAAACACGAAATAATTTTGAGAAACGCCAAACAAATCGGCCCAAAATTTTTACAAATGTACCAATTAATTTAAAACGAATGGAGTAATTATTAGACGTTATTACATACGTACCAATAGAAGGGTCGATATCCCTTTCCTTAAGCTCGCGATATTCTTGACAAAGAGCACAACATTCACAAAAACAATGAACCACCCAATCTGGTGCAGGGGATTCAATAAGCCTAAACTTAATCCTCATCTTTGTACGATATTTACAAGACATTATGCAAGGCATCCCTATGCATATCGCAATCACCTCGTACATTATTCCATTCGAACCACAAGCTATGTCATCAATTTATTTATTAAAAACACGTCATTAGTTAGATAACAAACTTATTAATATATATATATATATATAGTAAGCTCAAAATTGAAAAAGGCCGGTTAATCAATAGTATTTTTGTTGGAGAAATTTATTTTTTTGGTATCACAGGATAAATCATCTTGCAACTTTGATATCATTGGACACGAAAATGTAAATTTGATATCACGGTTTATGTTTTCATTGCAACTTTCATATCAAACCTAATTTTTATCCGGAGTTAATGACAATTTACCCCCAATATGATATTCATAATGTTCAATTTATTTCCATGTGATATGAGAGTACATTACTCCTCTGCAATTGTATAAAAGTTTTACATCGTCTTCCTAACATTTTTATAGATGATACTTTACCCCCTGTATTATGATAACGTGGCAGTTTACCCTATGTGTTATATTAAATGTGATAATTTACCCCCTATGTTACAAAATATTTTTTATGCCCAATCTCAATTTCGGCAAGTGAGTTACATTCTCCGGGTGAAGGGGTAAATTGCTTCTTGATAAATGTGGCAGTTTAATCCATTGTGTTATGATAAATGTGGCAATTTAACCCCCTATGTTACATAACACTTTTCATGTCCACTCTCAATTTCGGCAAGTGAGTTACACTCTCCGGGTGAAGGGGTAAATTGTTTCTTGAAAATTTTCACAGGGGGTAAATTGAACATTATGCATTTCATAGGGGGTTAAATTGTCATTAACTCCGAAGAAAAATTGGTTTTGACATATGAAAGTTGCAACGAAAACTTAAATTATGATATCAAATTTATATTTTCTTGTCTAATAATACCGAAATTGCAAGGTGACATATCATGTGTTAAAAAAACATGTTTCCCATATTTGTTGGTTGACTTACTGGAATTGCCGGAGTCCACTATTTCTGCAATCTGACCAAATGTTACGCACGGGGCAGCATAAGGTGATGATTGCTGAAAAATCATTAAAATATAGTATTTCATTCATTAATTACAGTGTTGTATAATTTATATTAAAATACTATTGTTTAGAGTATCTAAAAATTTAAGTTGTTAACTTGTTATGCATAAATTATATTTAATGGTATTTATGAGTTAGCACTTACACAAGGGCTGATCCAATTAGGGGCTAGTGGAGTCTATAATTCCCACTCAAATTTATAATATATATTGGTTCACTAGAAAGGGTCTTAAAAAACTTTGAATGTTGTCTTGAGTTCAACCCCTGGGTGCTACTATTTTGAACCTTTTTTTTTAGACTTTTTTCTTTCCTATCAAGTATTCTTTAAATTTATACTTCTTCTGTCCCATTATTTTTGCTCCCTTTCTTTTGGCACAAAATTTTATGTAAGTGAAAGTAAATTATATTTATACCCTTAAAAGTATTAATTAAAAATTAGTGGTGTCAAATCATTAATGTATGTGAGATGATAATTTTAAGGGGAAAAAAATTCCATTTTAAGAAATATAGTGTTGATTTGGGACATTTCAAAAAAATAATAAGAGTAAGATTTATGGGACGGATGGAGTATTAGTTTTACTAACATAAAAAATGCCTTTGCTAGTTGGTTCGGTTATGCAAGATTGTTAAATTGGCCTGAGTTCAAATCCCAGGAGTGCCATTTCCTTTCTACTTTTGGTTTCCTAACAATTATTCTTTTGATTTATTTTATTTTCTCAACTATTGTTCTTTTAATTTCTTTTGTTTCTGAACAATTGTTCTTGTAACTTTTTCTTTCTTAATAATTGTTCTTTGATTTTTGTTATTTTTTAATAATTTTTTTAATTTTATTTCTTTCTTAATAATAATCAAGAGAATTCGATTTTTTTATTATATGGTTTTTTCTTATTAATTTGTTATTTAATACAATACTACATAAATTCCCACACCCCACCCAAAAAAAAAAAAAAGATCAAGCTCCACCCCTGTCAGTTATGGACCGATTTCAGAAAATAAAAAATTGGTGCGATTAATTGTGAATATAATTGGTGTCATTTGAAATTGTAATTAAGATACGTAGATATTTTTAGGTTATAACATGGTATCATGTGCAATTAAAGTAACTTCTAGAGGTTATTTTTATCAACTTTCACCTTCTCTTTTTTGTATCTCCTCATATATTTTCTTGTGAATGAAATATAATTTTTAAGTTTGACTGTTTGAATGAATTTTTTTTTATTTCGATTATTAAATTTACTATTGAACTTTAGCCCCCACTAAACTAAATTCCTAGATCCGCCCCTGAGAGGAAAGATGTTTAATATTGATCACTTGGCTATTTCAAGAAAGTTATTCTAAAAGTAAAACTATATATTTTACTACTACAAATTAATTACTCCTTCCATTTTTTTTTATTTGTCGCTTTTGCAAAAAA
Source organism: Penstemon davidsonii (assembly GCA_034814905.1). Taxonomy (NCBI): domain Eukaryota; kingdom Viridiplantae; phylum Streptophyta; class Magnoliopsida; order Lamiales; family Plantaginaceae; genus Penstemon; species Penstemon davidsonii. The sequence goes on along the minus strand of JAYDYQ010001087.1, from coordinate 8,568,626 downwards.
AAAAGAATTGTTTCTTTTATTTGTCGTTTTAGAATTTCAATATAAAATTAATTTTTTCTACCAATTTGTCCCTTCTTATTAATGCTATAATTATTTGATTAAAAAGGTTTGGGATTTTGCTTAAAGAAAATGACTAGTTATTATATTTCTTAATCCGTATACAATCCTCCAAAACGACTAATAAAAAAAGACGGAGGGAGTACCATTTAGTTGATCGTTCATGCAACCAAAGAGACTAGTCTTCCAAGCCTGTTCAGTAGGTAGTTGATTTTGAGTTTGTATGAACGGCGGCAACGGCGGCGACGCAATGACCAAAATTGGTGGGCTGGAAATTGAAGGAGGCAAAGAATGCGGCGGGGTTTCATTATAATCTGGAGGTGGAGGAAAAGAATGCGGCGGAGTTTCTTGAATTAAAGATTGTGCTTTAGTACTTGTCACATCGACGGATATTGGTGGCGGCTCGGAAAGGTCTTGGTCCTCTTCCGTGACGGCCACAAAAGGTGGGGGACCGTCGTCGTCGTGGATGGCCTCATGAGGGGTTTGATGGTCATTTTGTATTATTTCTGGGTCGAGACCTTGGTGTTGTTGTTGTGTAATTGCATTTGGGTCCAGACGTCCCATTGTCTTTTTGGGCGTTAATTAGATTTTCTTGTGCTTAGTATATATTTATATGTTGAGGCAAGGGCTTAATTGGAATTTAAATATGAAAGGTGGTGGGTTGACTTTGACTTCGGCCAAAGTTGAGTCTCCGTCGACCGTGCCTCACATAAGCTGGCATATAAACCCAATCGATCTGCGCTTCACGTTAATTTATTTATACGTATTATACTCCAATTGTCTTTAATTAATTGATGAATTTATTTATTTTTATTTATTATTGGGATCGAGATTCATTATTTATTTATAGTCTAACTTGGTACGTTGTAGCCAAACTTCCCTTTGTTTTCATTTCAAAAAATTGTTTGAGTGTTTTAATTTGAACGGTTGAGTTTTTTTGATTTTGAATATTTGAATATAATTTATATTGAGTTTGAATGTTGTGGTTTGGGAAAAAAGTAGATGATATATGTCAAATCAACTGATTTTATAAAAAAAATATGCAGTAGTTGGTAAATGTTAAGTCAAAGTATTTTTTAGATTTATGATTTTATTAAGTTTGAACATAGGTATTGAAACTCGGGTTCGGGTTCGGGTTCGGGTTCGGGTTCGGGTTTGTCTTTGTCTTTATCTTTGAATGAGATCAGATACAAATGAGATTCGACTTAGTCTCAATGAAGTCAAAATTGAGGCATACTAAATTCGTGTGGAACTTTAGAAAGAATTTCCTACCATCTTTTGGAACAAAATGTTACTTAGGGCATCTTGTTTTTTATTTTATTTTATTTAATAATGTTACTGAGATTCGACTTAGTCTCGATGAAGTCATCTTTTTTTAAAAATTTATTTTATTTAATAATTATTAAATATGTATATTAATAAAAAAAGTTAACTAGAAATAGAAACATTATTAGATGAAGATTTAATTTTGAATTTATAACATCATTAAACATTTTTAATTAAAAACTAGAAATGGAAACATTATTAATATGTCTTAATCTTTAATTTTTTTTTATAAATATAAATTCAAAATTGTAATAATTATTAAATATTTTTTTGCAAGAGATTTAATAACAACTTGTTTTAAATTAAAGATATAACATTATTAGTTTTAATTTTGAATTTATAAATTTATCTGCGAAAGTAAAATTTAGTCAAAACGTATAAATATTTAAAATTTGATTTTTCATATTCAAATTTAATTTAACAACGTTATAGTATAAACATGGTTAGTTTTTAAATTTTAAATTTATTATTATTATTATTATTATTGATAGTTTACCCGGGGGTGGAGGTGAACAACCCTAAGCTGTGAAACCCCTGTGAATTAGAGATGGCCTTATGTTAGTGTGTTTTCTGAAAGATTTTTTTTTTTTTTTTATCAACAAAAACTTGAAATAGCATCAATAAGAATCAAAACGGGTCCAACATACGGGGGGAACCCCCTTCACAAAAAAACATTTAAAGGGAGTTCGGTGTGTCAAACAAAACCATACCAAACACGACAAAGCGCCCAAGCTGCAAGGTTATGAGTTCATACAATTTGCATTACGCAATACACGATTGAATTTTCATTTAGACCAACAAGCCCAGAAACTACGTATAGAATCAATCGGCCCGTCAATGGGCCCAATTACGATGAGACTCTTAGCCCTCCTCGACAATTATAAGATCAAGACAATCACTTTCGAACCCCGCTTTTTGATTTTATTGTACCTATCTTTTAGTCGTTGAAGATCAAGATAGTCATTTAATACAAGAAAACTTCTTACACACCATTTCATCAAACAGTACGCCAAAATACAAAGTAGAGCAAAGCTATGAAAAAATACATTACCGAATAAAAACACACTAAATCCCAATACACAAAACCGTAATTATAATCATAATTATAATTATAATCAAAATAACCATCACCCACAGCTACACCAAAAGGATTATAGAATTCTTCAATTATGGACTCTCTCCCATCCAACAACTCAATACCATTAACAATACACTTTCTTGCTCTCTCCACTCCCAATTTCACTTCCTCCACTCCCAGTTTCTCCTCACCCTCAACCAAATCCCCGATCTCCTCCACCGCCCGAAAACATTTAAAAGCGTCACTCCTCGCCGACATTTCCAAAGCCTTCAGCTCGTCCACCTTCCAAAAAGTCAAAGACCAAACATCCGAGTCAACGCCGATTGTACTCAGTGACTCGTTGAGTCGACTCAGCGAGCCACTCACCCATTTTTCGCACTCGCGCAGCCTCGACTCCGACACGGCGCCGTTTTTCGTGGAGGAAAGTGCTTTGGTTATTGAAATCGCGCTGTTGTTGAGCTGATTCACGGCGACTCGGATCGAACCGGAGAAAATCAGGCCGGGTTGGGACTGGAGGGATGTGGTATTGATGATTGAGGACATGGATTCGTAGCATAAGTTTTGGTACCTTGTTAGATGACAGTAGTATCGATTTGAATGAGATTGGTAAACGGATAATTTTTCGGGTTTTTTGTTGTTTTTGTATATGAGAGCTAAAATTATGGAACCGGATATGAGGATGAATGTGATGAGTAAAGAGAGGATAATGGCTTTTCTTTTTCTGCTGGTTAGGGGTTGATGATGAAGAAGAGTTTCTTTGCTGGATATGGTGAAGCTTTCCAGATTGGATGAAGAATCCATTGATTTGATGTTTTGTAAACAAGAAAGGGAAATGGATTAGTACAAGTAATGCTTTGTACATTGGAGTCAACTCTTCAAGTCAAGTTTTACCTTTTCTAGTTGAATTTAGACTAGACCAGGCCTACGATTGTTTCGTGGCAACTACATGCTCCGTGGCACTAATCTCGTTTGAATTCGGTTCGTCATACGAATTAAATAAGTTTGAACATCGTTTTATGTTTGAAATTTTTTAAAGTTCGGGTCGAGCTCGACTTGATGAGCGAAAATTGATAAGATACATGTAAAATATCAAGCTACTTGATACTGTGTTCGACCTCATTCGATAAAAGCTCGTTTGAGCTTGACTAGTTTAGTAATCAAATCAAGCTCAAACACACAATATCAAGCTCGATAAAATTCAAACCAAGTTTGAACAGTATTTCGTTTAGTAGTATCGACTGGATTACCCCTAATTATTGGTACTAATTTTCCATTTTTGGGTAAGTTTTGGATACCATAAGGTAATGCCTAATTACAAAATTCCCCTCGCGTATTGGATATTACGAAAAATCCCATTAGGTTTGTCACTATTTATATTTAGTCCATTATCCCTGTAAAGTTTCAATTTTATCCCTAAGTTTTTTGTTGGTAATGTTTGTAATATCTTACAAAAATTAAAACTTGGGGGCTAACTGTAATATCCTTTTAATTATAAAATTGATAGTTATATATTTCTAAAAAAAAATATTAATAAAATTGTATATCTGCCCATATATATAACTCATTTTTTATTGATAATAAATTTACTATTGTTTACCATAACAAGAAAATTTTAAAATAGAATATAAATTTTTTTAATTTTCTTTGATGTTTTTAACAATAATTTTTATTAAATTATCCTATAATATAAAAAAATTATTTAATTAATGTGTAAATGAATTTCATATATTTATAAATTATTATTAATAAAATTTTATTTAGTTTATTGTTATAAAAAATAAATTGTTTATAAATATGTAAAAGTAGAATATTTTTAATATTTTTTTAAACTTATGGGCAATAATAATTTATCTTTTTGGTGGTAAATATAAAATTATCAATTTTATAAATAAATAGATATTACGATTAGCACTTAAGTTTTAATTTTTTTAAGATATTACAGTTTACAAACATTACAATTAACCCCTAGAAAATTGAAACTTTTCAAGGTTGAGGAGCTAATTGTAAGATAATGGCAAATCTGGGGGGATTTTTTTGTAATATCCAATATGTGAGGAGGATTTTTGTAATAATTAAACATTACTACATAGAGATATCCGTAATTTACTAGTTCATTCTCATTGGTTTCTATATTATCTGTTTTGTTCGAAAATTTAAATAAAATTTTAAGCTATACCTTTTCTAAAAGAATAATTGTTTAGGGTTATCACATTGTTGGATTAGTATTAAGAAATTATTTCAACGTAAGAAAATCAAGATAAAAATAACTAAATATTTTGAAAATAAAGTACATATTTTTCGGAATGTTGAGACTAATTTGAGCTAGGATTGAAAATCAAATCAAGTTACTCGATATTGGATTCAAACTCGTTCGACAAAAGCTCGTTTGAGCTCAGTTCATCACAAAATTCAAACAATCTTGAACATTATTTTTTGTTCGACAACTTTTAAAGCTCGGTCCGAGCTCGACTTGATACACTAAAAATTGATTAAAAAAATGATATATATAAAATATCAAGCTACTCGATACTAGGCTCGAGCCCGTTCGATAAAAGCTCGTCTGAGCTCGACTCGTCTAACAATCAAACCAACTCAAATACAAAATCTCAAGCTCGATATAATTCAAATCAAATTGAAACGACGTGTCGTTTGACAATATTGAACTCAATTACACCCATGTTTGTAATTGGAGGTTTTTCTAGATTCTTAAACGTTGAAATTATGTTAGCATTTTTTTTAGTGAAATATGTAGTTCACTAGTTGTGTAACTTTAATTTGAGATTTTTGCAACTTTAGATGTAATTTTCAAGAAGGCTTATTCTTGTAATGTATTTATAATTTAAAAATATCTTGATTTGATAGCAGCAATTTTTTTTTTTTGGGTACCTAGCAGCAAAATTGAAAGTTATTTCTTTTTAACAAAAAAAAAAATTCCAATTCACGTACCAATCGTACGGGTTTTGTCGCAAAAAAATAAACGTAAGGGTTTGCATTCGGGTCAAAATCCAAACCATTTGAACTATCCGAGCCTTGGTGTGAACCATTTGTTAATTTGAGTCGGATTCGATGAACTCTAATACCATTTTGGAACATTCCCATCTTTGCAATATGAATTTAGGAATTTTGGAGCATATCTAGGGTTTTATTTTATTAATGGTGATTATCAGCGATGCATCAATGGAAGTAACAGAGGAGAAAAACAAGTACAGCATAATTGTTCCTACGTACAACGAACGCCTCAACATTGCCCTCATCATTTACCTCATTTTCAAGCATCTCTCGTAAGCTAACTCTCTCTCTCTCTCACACGCACATCACACACATATACGTGTCTTTGTATTATGCATATATCCGTGAAATTGCTATCGATTTTTGACTGTCGAGTTTGATCTGTGTTATAAAGCAATTTGAGTGCTGGAATTAATGATCATATCAGGAGAAGTGAATCGAAATTGATATATTTTGAATACAGGTTATAATTTCGTTGTGTTAATAGTGATCAGCTCACTTCAACTTTTGGTATTTTTAATTAGGTTGTTTTTAATATCCAATGTTGATTCTTTTCTACCCATGTCAATGAGTTAATTAAGTTAGCTTTTATCAGCTTCGTAGTGGTAAACGGATCTTATATTGGAAAGACAGATGTTTTTTGTGTTCACTGCTTTATTAAAACTTTAAAGTTTCAGATTCTGTGTTTTTTTATTCCACTTTGAACTTTTTTGCCTTTGGATCAGGAATGTAAATTTTGAAGTAATAGTGGTGGATGATGGGAGTCCAGATGGGACTCAAGACATTGTTAAACAGCTGCAGCAAGTATATGGGGAAGATCGTATTGTAAGTTTACGAAATCACCTAGGTCATCTTGTAGATTATCATGTCTCGAGACTATACAAACTTTCAATATTTGTATATTTGCTCATGGTGCTTTGGTAATGACTAATGCAGTTGCTGAGAGCCAGACCTAAAAAGCTCGGATTAGGTATGCATTTTTGCTTCCTCTATTTCAGAAGATGATAGAGAAATATCCTAATGTTTGTTATTTCAGGGACTGCTTATATGCATGGTCTAAAGCATGCCTCAGGAAACTTTGTCGTGATTATGGATGCTGACTTATCGCACCATGTAAGTTTGCTCCATCAGATACGACTAGAAAAAAGATATTAATAGCATTTAATCTTGGTAAAAGATAGTGCTATTAGCATATGGTTTTCACACTCTACTAAAATATTATCCCCAACATCTTGGCATGTTCTTCTAATTTATATGAGAAGCAATTATCTTTGTTGTATGATATTCAGATCCTCAGGGGCAAGATTCACTCCATTATATAACTTTTAAGTAATGTGAAGAACCCAAAAGAACAAACAGAGAGAGAGTTGTTGGTCATATTCCAATTAAGAATCATAGTAAAAGATAGTTAACTCTAACTGAACTTGAGGGACGTATTTAATCATTATGAGTGAATTGCTCTTTTCATTTGATCTTATTCAGCTGAGCTTTCTCCTTCTTGCTTTTTGACAGCCAAAATACTTGCCAAGCTTTATCAGGTAAGCATATCTCAAGCTTCCAGGATTTTCATGAATTTCGTCTGCATTCTAAGTGATTTTTTTCTTGCTTCTAGGAGACAGATGGAAACAGGTGCAAGCATAGTTACTGGAACTCGATATGTTAAAGATGGTGGGGTGCATGGCTGGAATCTTATGCGTAAATTGACGAGCAGGGGAGCAAATGTCCTAGCACATACACTTCTATGGCCTGGTGTATCAGACTTAACTGGATCATTTCGGTATTGTTATGTTATGGATTTGCAATAGCAATGTAGTCTATCCGTATTTTCTCTGTATATTTTATATTGCTTTTTATTTTGAAGGCTTTACCGGAAATCTGTGCTTCAAGATGTTATAAGCTCATGTGTGAGCAAGGGGTATGTTTTCCAGATGGAGATGATTGTTAGGGCCTCGAGAAAGGGTTACCACATCGAAGAGGTATTCTCCAGTCTTATATATTTATTTAGAATACTTGTTCATATCCTTCTACTGTTACATCTTACTTCGGGCTAACAATGAATGTGGTATACAACGATTTAGTGATTTTTTTTTTTCTCGTTGTGGTGGAATTGAGAGAAAAAGAAAACAGAAAAGAGTCAGGAAGGCTGTATTCTAATGTACAGTCCTCTAATATACCAAAAGCCACCTACATGTACCATAGCCCTGACCAAATCTTTGTCCTCCAGTAAGCTGGAGGGGTATACATGAAATTTAGTGCCTTTTGTGTGTGTGTGTGTTGGAACTGAGCTGGATGTATACATTGGAGAAAAATCTGGAATTGCAGAAGAAATTAAGCAAAAAAGGTTCTTAATTGAAACAATTTTTAGGCCAATAAAGTGCTGAATCTTGGCAATGATTTAATCTATTAGAATAAAGAGTATACGCATTTTCCACATTCACCACTTAAAAAACAAGTATCGATAGACTCAGAAAACTTTTACAGGAATATAGAGTAGGGAACCAACTATTGCATTTTCCTTGCTCATATGAGGCACGTGGTCATTCCCCGCCACTCGTAAATTTGAAGTGTAAATATATTTGTGTTGGTAGATATTTTAGATTGTTGCAGATAATATTGCTTTCTTGATATTGTTCACAATTGTTCCATTTCACCACTTGTCTTTATAAATTTCATTGAGCTATACTGTGTTTTGGGATGATGCAATTGCTGTATCTCTAAAATTTAATTTCACGCTTAATCTGGTTTCTGGTTTTCGTTATATTTTTCGTAGGTCCCTATCACTTTTGTAGATAGAGTATATGGAAGCTCGAAGCTAGGGGGATCAGAAATAGTAGAGTATTTGAAGGGACTTGTATACCTTCTGGTTACAACTTGAAGTGCTTGACCGCAATTACTTGATTATGGTTTGCAAAACATTGGTCAAGCTTGTTAGTCTGTGCATTAAAGAGTCCTCTCTGATTTAATCAGTGCTCGTGAACGGCTCTTAAACGAGGAACACCACGCCTATTAGTTGTAAGGTATTAAGCTTGATTATTCAAAATTATGTTCGAATAAAACAATAAGTTCAGATAAAATATGGAAAAGACCAACTTACCCCTGTTTATGTAATTAAATAAACTTTGTTTAATGAAAATCGTGTATTCATAAAGAGCATATACTCAAAATCAATGAAAATCACATTTATAAGAAAGCACGAAGAATGTAGCATATGACCTTGCAACGAATTAAGTAGATCTATGTAGCTATTTTTAAATCTAGAAATATGCAAATAACCAAAAAAGGATATACATGCAAAAGTCTTGTGCACAATAGTTTCAGAGAACATAAAAAATGTATAAAAAAGAATCAACAATTGTAAGGTGGGATGGTCCACAAAAAGCTGCAATTTCCCAATTATAATTGTGCAAACAAAACACTTAATTAGACCCAATTTGGGGGTGTATTTGCCCAAATTGTGCAAATCGAACACTGCCTTAGTGTTTACACAAAGCATGAATGTGAGATGCCAATGATTTTGTTTGTCTAAACAATAGAGGTATAGGCCATACACATAGCCTTGGAAGTAACGTTCATAATTTATCGAGGTCCTTCATCCATGTGTTCCTAAAGTTGATGGAGACATATTTGGAGATATTTCATGATTTAGGGGTAGATATGTAGATTTTACATAAATTTGAGGCAGTTGTGGAATTGTCTTAGAGCTGGGAGACAGTTAAATTCTATTTTTTCTGTAAATTTGGGGCGTATATCCGCGGAAAGCAGGGGTGACTTCACACTATTGCCTAACTTTTGGGGAAAACTTGTCATATTAACGGACTTTGTAAACATATTTTATTCATCAAGAATCAAGAAAAAACTCGTACAAGTGTACACATCAAACTTTCTTTATATACAACCTTTGGAAATCTTATCAAAAGGGACGGAAAAAAAGAAACAAAGAAAGAATGTAAAACAAAGATGAAAGAAACACAAAACCAAACTACTTCGGGCTACATCTCATTCCCATTTGTTTTTTTTTTTTTTTTTTTTTTGTTTTCCAAGAGTTTAATCCCTTTCAAGGCACGGCGGACACATTAAGTGAGAACTTCTCCCAACAGGGATTCAAACTGGATTTACTACTTTGTAGTGATTATTTCTTTCATTCCCATCTGTCTACGTACAATAATCCGAGTGTAAATACCCCTTGTCTTCACAAACAAAGCCAATGCCACCAAAAACCCAAACAAACTAACACATGCCAAAATGAAGAAGGAAAGCATAAAACAATGAGTTCCACTGCAAGAATTCCCCATTTCAGATCTCTCTTTATCATAAATATAACCAATTACCCTCACGGAAAATATGTATGACCCCAAAGGACTAGCTACTGCAATGGTATTAAATATAGTCCCCATATGTTGCACACCAAATATCTCACAAGAAATTGTAGGCATCAATGACCATTGTGAACCATAACACACACCTACTATTACTGAGCCAATATACAAATTACCCGGGAAACCCGACCCAATTATAATATGACCTGCTGTCATTGTAGCTAAAGTAAGAGTCATGACCAATGGCCTTGCCCAACCTTTTTTATGCAAAAATACATCGGACATGTAACCGGCCCCAAATCGACCAAGAAAATTCCATATGCTCCATAATGAAACCAATGTACTTCTCTCCCTTACTGTGTAACCAAGTGATTCTCCTATTTGGCTTATATTGTTTATTGTAGCCATTCCTGACCCCATTCCACATAACATTGCAACAAACAATAGCCAAAATTTTAGAGTACACATTGCTTGTACAAGATTCAATTCTTCTCCAACATCAATAATGTTATCTCTCGCCTTATGAACATCTATACAATTTTCGGGTATGGAATCGTTAATTAATGGGGTGTTTAAAGTGGGAAAAGTATGGGAGAGTCTCGTGATATTATCTTTACGAGCTTTGAGTACTATATGGATAGGTGAAGCGAGAAGAACTAGGAGAATGGCTAGTGCGAAAGCACGTTGACATTGAGACAAAGGGAAGACGTTTTCCAAGACTATCAAGAAAAAAAGATAAGTCGCGACGATCATGGCGATCAATGAGAAACCATTCAAGTGTGTTTTGTCATCTTTAGAATTAGAATGTTGTGTGTGTTGGAATCTCACTAAGAACATTAGGGCAAGGGAGAGAGAAGTAGGAAGTATTGCAAGCATAAGTAAGAAATTGCTTGGTTTTCCGTCAAATAATGTTTGATATATTTGTATAAGTATTGCTCCACTTAGACCAAGGCAACCCTGCATCCCAACATACGAAAAGTGAGTGAACTAATTAAATCATTAGTAATGGGTTGATTGAGAAATATGTGATTTAATATTATACATGCTCTTAGTACAAGATTAACTTAGACATGTACCATGAGGTCATTGGTTTAGTGAAAGAGACTGGTCACTACAAAGTAGCAAACTCAGCTTCGAATCCCAATTCGAAGAGGTTCTCACTTAATGTGTCTGACACGCCTCGAAATGTATTAAACCCTTGAGAAAAAAAAAAAAAAAACTTGAACATGTACAACAAAGTGAGAAGACTGATATTCTGCAATCTGTAGTGAATAATTTTATTAATTTAGACAAAAGTTACGGGTGGTTATAGTCAGGTGACAATCGACTTAAAATCAATGTTTTAAAAACCGGACCGAATATCGAACCGGTAACCTTACTAGTTACTGGTTAAATTGTTTAACCATTTTAATCACTGCTTCAACCGGTGTAACGCCATTTTTTCTTTTTGGTAGGAAAAAGTTTGGGTGGGTTCGGCTCCGGTCACCACCACGGGCCAGGGCATGCCTCCAGGATCAAAGGTCGCTTACAGATCGCGCATCAACACGGCCCTCACGTCGACAGTAACGTCAGTACAAAGTAATAATTAAATTTAAGTTTTAATGTATGTAATCAACTATCTTAAAAAAATCTTATCAATTTTTTCAAGTTTATTTCCATAAACTAAATGTTATCTAATGACCAATTATTTTTCCTACAAATCTTGAGTTGAGAATAAATGATAGAACAAAATGAGCAAAAGACAAAAACACCCCCTATGCTTTGTCTAACTTCCAAAAATCCCCCTGTGATATTTTAACTCCCAAAACCCCCCCTGTGTTTGGTTATAAATACCACACTCGACCCAAGTAGTATATACTTCTAATTTTATTTTTGACTCTTTGTGGAATGACAAGATTAACCCTTACTTGGGTCGAGTGTGGTAGTTAAAATCAAACACAGGGGGGTTTTGGAGATTTAAAATGACACATTGGGGGTTTTTTGGGAGTTAGACAAAGCATAGGGGGTATTTTTGTCTTTCAATGTCAGGGGTAAAATTATCATATTAAAAGCAAAATGTGAACAAATACTTGCAATTTTGGTGTTTGAAACACACTCTCTTTTTTGGGGGTGTATTTGGCACTTATTTGAGATCACAGGGGTTTTTTTGGGAGTTAAAATAATACAGGGGGATTTTTGGGAGTTAGACAAAGCATAGGGGGTGTTTTTGTCTTTTGCTCGCAACAAAATTACAAGTATGATAACATGATATCTAGACTATAATTCAAATTATAATAAACACCATATCAAAAACTATAATTTTACTGCTAATTACCTACGGAAAATAGAAAATATTGATGAATTTGTCACCGAAACCTTTATATAAAAAAATGAAAATACTTGAAATTGGGAAAAAAAAAAGACTTTTCTAATGAAATTGATGATCAAATATATTTCTATAACTTATTATATAAAAGATTTTTTTGTTTTTTGTTGATTTTATTCGATTCAAAGTAAAAATAGAAAAAGAGATGTGAGAGTATTTTTGAAGTTTAAAGGTCGCGGTAGAAAAGTAAAAATTCGTTGCGTAAACTTTTTCTTTTTATAAGTGGACCAGTGGTTCAATCGATTCACTGGTTCATTGATTTTACCAGTTTTTGACCCATTTTTTCCGGTTCCAACTGGTTAGGAACAAAGCTGGTTTTGGAGGGTTAATCGGACCGAATTTGCAGCCGATTACCGGTTAAATCGATCGAACCGGCCGGTCTTGTCCGGTTTTACTGTTTAAAACTTCACACTAAGTTATATTAGGTTTTCTAAGAGCTATCGTTAATAACGAAATATAAAGTTAAATTTGATTATCCAAATAACAAAATTCATCTTCCAACAACCGCAAAGATATTTAGATATACAGCCAGTTGGCTGAATAGAATAGCTAAATTGGCTATGAAGTTAATTTCATATAATAAAATAAACGATATTTATCTATTATTCTATAAAAAAGGAATATCAGAATTAGCTATTTCAAATAACAAATATAATAGAGAGCTAAAATTGAATGGTCTTAGGCTCCTAGCAGCCAAACATGCATTTGGTTATTTATTTGGAGTTTTGGAGATGCTTTAAGTGTCTCAAACTTGGAATTACTTCACATTAAGAATCAAAATAAATCATTCAATAGAAAAATCACGAAACAATTTTAATTTCACAAGTAATCTTAACTTGACTAAATCTTAAATATTAAAAATTACAATAAACGATCTTATTAATTAGTTTGAATAATAATTTAATGATATTATATGATATCACATATATATATATATATTAATGTTTAAAGAGTTTGAAAATCATAAATATAAATAATTCAATTTTATAAATCATTTTAAAGATTAAAAACTTAAAATTCAATTCTATACGTCTACAAAAGTAGTTGCATTTCGTTAAAGTATAAACAAGAGTTTCGGCCGCCGGATTGTACTGACATAATTCTATTTAACTAATAAATTGATTTACATATCATAATGATCAAAATATAAACATTTTCTAATCCATGAGATTCTTATTGATAACGTAAAAAAAAAAAAATCTTATTGATAAGCTGGAAATAACAATATAAAATTCTTCTGTCATTCAAATAATATATAAGGGCCCTTTGTTAGGGTTTAATAATATATATCAAATCTTATAGATTGTGTCAAATCGAGCTAGTATCACGTTTGATAGCACAATTCACAAACCAGGTCATATAAATTATATTCTTATAATTAACCAAATGTGGAGATTAGTATATATTAATCCACCCAATCATGGATCAACTAGCTAATTAAATTAAGATAAATTCGGTGAAAAGACATTTATAATCTCACATTTCCAGTCGAATTACAAGATTGCCCTTTTTATGATTAATTTTTTTTTTTCATAATCAAATTTTGACGGCCCAATTCAATATACTTTGCTAGACTAATATTCATAATATGACTTCTATTTATCCCCTAATCCAATTCGACCTCAACCCCATGATCTCTACCAAACAGTCCAACCCTGCAGGACATAACATTGCATATACTACTTACTCAAAAATTTGGGGTCCATTATTCATAAATAAAGCTAATAATATGTTGTGTAAATGAGTGAGTAGTATCAAACGACTAGGGGTGAAAGTCGGACCGAGCAGCTCGGTGCTCGAATTGAGCTCGGCTCGAAAAAAGCTCGACTGAGCTCGTTCGAAAGCTTGCCGGTACGAGCTCGATCAAAATCTGAAGCTCGGGAAAATTGTCGAGCCGAGTTCGGACAATTCCATGGCCGAATCGGAAAGCTCGTGAACAGGCGGAGTAGTATTATATTGGAGTAGGTGTTATTGTGTCTATTACGTGTCAGAATTTACTGAACTTGAACTTTTAAATGGGAGTAAAGTGGAGTAATATATTAATGTGATGAGTTGATTTACTAATAAAATAAAGGAGTGTATCAGCTTTTTGTCGGGAAGTTGGTTTACAAAAAGTTGCTCTGCAGACACAATAAATAAATAAAAAATGTAACTTAATAATTCAAGCCTTCAATTTGAGCCGAGCCGAGTACTCGAAAATGTTCAGTTTTGAACTTCGAGCCGAGCTCAAACAATAAATTCCTGGACCAGCTCGAGCCGAGCCTGAGCATGCTTTCTAGATTTTCAACCCAAGTCCAATCAATTGCTTGTTCGGCTCGTTCGAGCTTGTTTTCACATCTACAAACAACACATTGTTCAAGCTTGATTTGAATTTTATCAAGTTTTAAATTTTGTATTTGAGCTTGGTTTGATTTCTTAACGAACTGAACTCCAACGATATTTTAACGAACGAATTCGAGCCAAGTATCAAGTAGCTTGATATTTTACATGTGTTTTTTCATTTTTTACCTTATCGAGTCGAGCTCGAACCAAGTATCGAATAATTTGATTTAAGTTTGTATTTGGAAAGAGAGTGGGAAAAAGACTTCCAATAAATCCACTATATGACTATTAAGACAATAATTATTGGATGCACTCGTAATAATGTCAGTCTTTTAACATAATTAATCAGTCAATGTAACTGTATACTTAATATTACATCTGATTTATTCCTTATTCCATTACTTGTGATCAGTCAATTAGATCAATTTTCAAAGTGTTATAAAGTAAATAATATATTTCATCGTTTCATTTTAATTGTCACATGTAATAATTCTACACAAATTAAGAATCTCTTTAATTATTCATTTTTTTAATATAAAATGTCAAAAATACTCTTTTAATGATTGCTTTAATTAATGTGCTATTAATTTTTGTGTATATTAATATACATGTAAGCCTAGAAGTAAGAAAATGAAATTGTAAAAAGATGAATTCGGAATAAAATGTGACAAGTAAATTGAAAAATATTTTTTTTACAAATGTGATAATTAAAATGAAATGGAGGGAGAAGTTAATTTCTATTTTACAGTATAAAAATATTTGCTTGGTTGAGTTTTTGGGCATTTCAAGTAAGAGTTATAAAAGTTAAACTCTGAAGTCTTTATTCAAAAGTAGTGATAAAAAACTAGTGATGTTAAATTAATATGTTATGTGAATAATATTTTCAGAAAAAAAATAATTTCACTTATTAAATAAAATATCTCCAAAAAAAAAAAAAAAAAAAAAAAAAAAAGGAAATGGTGTAATTGAAAATAACGTACCTTCATTATACCAACAACGGTTCCACTATAATCAGGAAAATTCTGAACGCCAGTAACAACATTGGCCGTACTGTAAAACGTCTGAGCGTGAGCCGCCAGAAACATAAACAGGCACATCACCGGCACGTTTGGCCGGGAAATAGCTCCGGTGACGGCGAGCCACATGAAAAAGTACCCCGCGAAGCACTGAATCGCGCCCGCAAATAGCACCACCCACGGCCCACGGAGAAGAGAAGGCGTCGCGCGGGCATGTGGTCGGGAAATGACGACGGAGTAGAGGACGCCGGAAAGTACGCCGGCGTTGGCGCCGATGTCTTTGAAGACGGAAATGGTTTCGAGTGTTGATTGATCATACCCCTGGCTTGATTTGAGAATTGGGGAATAGATGCCGAAGGCGTACGATGCGCCGCAGCTGCACTGGATCCAAATGCTTGCTACGGTTGCCACCCATTTGCTGAACCGATCCATTTAATTTTGGGGATTTTTACGGGAAAATGTAAATGCGACTTTGAGCTAGTTTGTACGGCAATTTAATGGCTTCTCGGCCCGATACATGTGTTTTTCATTGTTTATAATTGGGGTTTAATTTAATTTAATACTATATATTTAAAAACAATTTTTGAAAGGGTTAATTATAATCTATGTTGCATACATATAACTACGACGATATGATATGATACAATACGGACATGGCGATACGAATTTTCAAAATACACAGAGTACCTTATGACGAAGATACGTGTGTATATTTTTTAAGAACAAATCAATGTTTTAAAAATATATAATAAAAATTATGAAATCTAAACTCAGTTCACTTTTTTATTTCTATGTTGAGAAAAACAATGTTCCTTTCCTCTCATTTAAGTGTTCAAGTGAAACTACTATATTAACACCATATGCAAAGTCTTTGGCAATTTAAAAAATTTCAAGTGTTTCATGAAAATCATTTTTTTTAATGAATTCATGAAGACCACTTTGATACATAAATTATTTATAGAAATACATACTGTTTAAGTATCTTGGGCGTGTGCGATATGTCATCTGGTATATCCGAAACGATATTCCTTTTATTTTCTTATTTTAAAAAATGTCATGTCATGTCTAATACGTATCAGACGAATATCTGAATATCTTAATATTTGAGTATCCAATATGTATCTAATACTGCACCATATATGATTAAAAGTACCCGTCCAACCTAAATTATAATTAACTATTATAATTTAATGCACTCGTCATGCTCACCTTCAACAATTGACTTTGGGAGCAAGGCTTGAACTGGACCATTTGCAATTTAAAAGTCTAGTTTTAAAAATAGCCAAGCATTGATGTTGTCATTTTCCCTTTAAAAAAGAAAAAAAATGTTGTCATTTACATTCTCTCTCTTACTTTTTTTTTTACATACCTAAAATATGTAATTAAAAGTGTATTGAAATCCTAAAGTGACAAATAATTTGGGACAAATTTTTCTCTCTAAAACGACAGATAATTTGGGACCGATGGAGTAATTAAATAGACACGTGGCACGACAATAAATTATGGTTTTTCAAGAAAAAAAAAATAAGGACAACATCATATGGTATAGGTCATAGATATTGTTTAATTATTATTCTTATTATACATTGCTGCACCTAGGGCAGTCAATGGGCCGGACTCGGACCGGATCAGGGTAGATCTAGATCCGAGTCCGATTTCTATTTCTTCTATTCAGATTCGGATTCGGATCCGTGCAGATCTTGAAAAGTAACAATTGGATCCGAATCCGGTGGATATCCCAGATTTGGATAAATTATCCGGATTCGTTTAGCATTTTTAACAATATTTTTTTTTTCATTTTCCTTCAAATCACTTGTAGATTCCACCACCATGAATTAAAAATGTAATATTTTGCTTATTTCATCAAACTATTGTTAGAAAATTGTAAAAGATGGAATATGATGGACAAATATAAATGATAAAAATTAGGACACAAGAATAAACAAAAATATGAATAAAAAAAGATAGAAATTGGGAAAAAAAAAAAAGAAAACCCAATAATGGAAGAGAAGAAAAATATTGGACGAAAAAGTAGAGGGAAAATAGCGGCTACTACATAGATGAATGGTTATGGTTTTGATTTTTCTTATGAAATAGCATAAATTAATATGATTTTGGCCCAATTAGTTACCAGGTCAGTCCAACAACACCTCTCATGCATTTCTTTTTAAGATTATTTTTAATATAGTAAAAGATTTTAGTGGTACATAAATAGTTTTATTTTTATTTTGATTTAAAAAAATAATATATAAACAACATATAGTAATATATATCGGATACGGATCTATAACGGACCGGATCAGTCTAGATCCATATTCGCTCCATATAATTTGGATTACAAATATTTTTAATCGGATCAGGTTCATTGGATCACTAATCAAACAATTATCCTAATAAATCAAACCGAATTCGAATCGGATCCGGATTGAAATCCGCCTTATTGACAGCCCTAGCTGCACCATTGAACAACATATAATTAACAATTTTATAAGTTAACCCAATCACAAAATCAAAATGAAAAAAACCATAATGTAAATGGACCAATAATGTTGAGTGGCATATATTACGTGTTAGCCTGTGACTCCTTTAGTTAGAGGGGGTAATTCGTAATTTAGAATATCTGAGATGTTCTTTTTTTTTTTTTTTTAATAATTTGTTTACAGCTGATAATTTGTCTAGATCTCAACTACTCTCAAGGAGTGTAATTTCAATTTATTTAATTCTGTTAATAAATTAAGTCTAGTGGGCCAAACCAAATGGGGCCTGTTTGGTTGGTCTAATTAGACAACAACGACAAATTTGTTGGGCCTATTGCGGGGACCCCAATGCTAGCCCCAACATCAAGTTTTAGAAAGGCACGTTATTGAGGCTTTATTTGATTTAGTTATTTATCTAAGAATTAAAATGTATTTGGCTTAAATCTTTTTTTTTTTTGGGTACAATTTGGCTTAAATTTTTGTTTTTGAAGAATGAAGCTTTTAAGTGAGTCACGAGATCCAATATCTTTTATAATTTTATTTTTATAAACTCTCAAACCTTAAACCTATTCAAATTGATTATCATGTATATTAATTGAACTCAAACAAGTTTTTACTGTTCAAATTCAAACTTAGCAAATAAGGATATTAATGGTCAGAACACGTGAAACCTCATATATCCTTATTTGCTAAGTTTTTATACTAAAATATTACTTTAAATATTCAACTTAAAAAACGAAAACCACATAAGAAGATAGTGTTTAAAAAAAAATTGGAACTTCCCCCAAAATCATGAATCTAGAAAGGATTAATAATTAAATAAAGTTTCCATCTCATAAATCTGTTACTATTATTTCATTTTCTTATTTCGTTTCGTAGAATTTTATGCATACTCAATCTTATTGCATTTTAAATCGAATTGTTACTCTTAATTTTTTCGCCACAAATATGACTAGGGTTGTTCATTTGATGAAAATCGAACTGATTCGAAATTTTTGTTCTTGATTTTTAAAACTGAAACCCGAACTGAACATTCTAATTCGATTTTCAATTTTTAACTTAAAAAATTCCTTTCGATCCAATTTGGTTTCGGTTTAACCAAAATTTTATACTATCTATTATAATTTATTAAAAATTATATAATCAAATATTATAACATTTATTACAAAAAACATCAAATTCATAGGTAACCATAACACTAAACATCATTAAACATTACATAGAACTAAATAACTAAGTAGTAAGCATTTACCAATCCTCAAATGACATAAATTAAACAACTAAAATCCATATCCGTAGACATAAAATTAAATAATTTTGCAGTCCAACTCCAAAATCTAACATTTCACAATCCTCAAATGACATAAATTAAACAACTAAAATTTATATTCATAGACATAAAATTAAAAGATTTTAAAGTCCATAAAATCGGACAAAAAATATTAATTATCAGAATATTTCCCATAATTTGGTTTCCGGTTTAATTTCGATCAATCGAACAAAAAAAGTCGAAAATCGAACCGAATAACTTTGATTCGGTTCGCATTAACCGAACCGTGCACAACCCTAAATATGACCCCTATCCCTATTATCCTTACCAAATAGAACATCTTTCTTAGTATTGCAATCAAGTATATGTGATTACACGATATTTCAATAATTCTTATTTGGGCAAAATGGAAAAATCCTATCTTATCTTCTATTTAAGGAGACATGCAGGGCCTATTTGGAAGGGTTTTGGCTCGGTTTCGCGGGTCTCGGTCAGTGTTTTGAAAACCGGACCGGACCGGCCGGTTGGCCCGGTTTAACCGCTAACCGGTCCCCAATCCGGTCCGATTTACCCCTAAAAACCAGTCTCCTAATTAACCAGTTCGAACCGGTAAAACCGGCTCCAAAACCGTTAAAACCGGCTCCAAAACCGTTAAAACCAGTGAACCAGTGGTTCCCTTAATTTTTTTTTTTTTTAAATTTAGATATTTTTTGTTATTATTATTTATTTGAACTCTTGTTTAACATCTAATAGAATTACATTTATATACTTTAATTGGAATAACATTCATTATTTTAGTGTTTTAACAATCAATGAGGAACAATCAATGCAACATTACAATATTTTTTACATAAAGAAGTACATAACAATTTTCTCATTATTGTGAATAATATTATTTTTTGTATGAAATTATGCAAATCAATTACCATATACATATCAAGTTACAACAATAGAACCCAAATGAACAAGCCAAAACTTTGAAAATGTGATGAACTTTGAATTTTGTTGTCTTATTTTGAATGTATGTATCTTTGAGGGATACTTGAGATTTATATTTTTGACATTGATCTTAATTTTTAAGACATTTTGATTATTTGCATGAAACAATAAAAAATTATATTGACAAAAAATGATAATTGTATTTTAGATAATCTAAAAATATATATATATATAAATATTACATGATAATAAAGTCACACCGGTTATACCGATCGAACCAGTGGTCGACCCGATCTAACCGATCGAACCAGTAACCAGTAGGGCTTCCGGTTCAATGACCGGTCCGGTTTTAAAAACACTGGTCTCGGTTTCAAAAAAATGGTTTGGGTGGTTTCGATGAAACCTTTAAAACCTCATTTGGTTAGGTTTTGGATGTTGGGTTTTGTGGTTTTGAAAAAGCTAAATTCTCAAACCTCACTTGTATTGGGATTAGATGTTGGGGTTTGGGGAAAAAAGTAGGTTGTAAGTGTCAAATCAATATTTTTTTTATAGAGTTTGAGAGGAAAAATAAATGGTATGTGTCAAATCAATGTTTTATATGTTTCAAGAGTTTGAATGTGAGTTTATGAATAGGTTTGTGATGAGTTTCATGGATTTTGTCAAATTCCATTTGAAAGAGTAATGACTCAATTTCGCGAGATCGGGCTAGAACTCAACCAAATAGACCCGCAATTGAAATGAGCTAATTCTAACCTCTTTGGTAAAATATCAACTTTATTATTTATCGTATCCTTTATTTGGGTAAAGGTATCGTATAATAATTTTGTTGCTATAAAAATTTGCAAACCGCAACTTTGGGTAGCAAATAGGTTTAGTAAGTATTGTAATGATATTTTTGGTTTTGAATCTTATATTTGGCAATATCATAGCTTTTATTGATCAATTCAACTTTTGTCTTAAATCTTTTTAACTTATGAACATATGCCTACAAAAAAAAGTCACGTGAAATTTATGTTGAAGAAAAATATTAAACAGAAATCATCAACTCATAAATTCAAATTCATCTATAAATTAAGAGGTATTCTAAATTTGACAACATTTAAGATTCAAGTCCAAAATTGGCACCAAGTGTACTTTGATACTTTAATATACTACAAGATTAAAAAATATTAATTTTGCTATTTTACCATTATCCAGATAAAAATAGATCTCCAAACGATTGCTTGAGATTGTAAATGTGAAATTCGAATTAACAAATCACAGATTATGACGGACAAAAGCTTTACACACATTGCAGGCCACGGCCAGCTTTATTTATTTATTAATTTTTCAATTTTGTAATTTGCCCATTAATTAGTTTTTCCTTTAAAAAAGGGTCCTTTTCATTTTCATTTATTTACAAAGGTGTGACATCTATTACTACTGTAATCTATACTATTAAAAATAGAATTCATGTCATGGTGTAATAATTTTTTATATTTCTATTTTATCCTTAATTTAATTATATAATTTTTTGATTTCTTCACTTATACAATTTCATCTTTTAAATAAAATTTATTTTAATTATTTCCTAAAAAGAAATTCTTATTTTTTATACTTAAAAAAATTAATAAATGCTGGAACACGTGCTGAAAAATTTAAAGCCCGCGGAGATGCATGTTAAGGTATACTAGTTATTTAAAGAAACCAACAAAATCAAATACTACCATTTAAGCAATTTCTCCCTCTCCATTCAAATATTTCATTATTAATTCATCATAAATTCAACGAAAATAGTAACAAACCAATATATTTGAATTACAAAAACCCAAACTTTCCGCCCCCCATTTCCTTTCTCTTTCTCCCTTTCTTTTCCTCCCATTATATAGTTACAGCAAGAAAACAAGAATTATTTACATCCAAAAAAATTGGTGAAGAATTATTGTAGGTTTTGTTTTCTGGAAAATTTCAATAATGGCAGCAAATATAGGGATAATGGATAGTGCATATTTTGTGGGAAGGAATGAGATTCTTGCGTGGATCAATGCCAGGCTCCAGCTTAATCTCTCTCGTGTTGAAGAGGTACAAAATTTAAAAAGAAAAAAAAAACAAAACAAAACCCATTTTCGCCAATTGGATATTTTTATCATTAATTTAATTATTATTCGATTGCTAATTTTGCGTTGCGGTGAGAATTATTAATTATTACTTGAATTTCCGGGTCTCACCCCTTTTTTGGGATTTCTTCATAGTGTTTAGTAAAATCTGGAGTTTTTGTTCTTTAAAATTATGATAGAATGTTTTATAGTTCTACTAAATTTTGATAAAAGAAAGTGAACTTTTTGTTATTAATTTATCTATTTCTTGCTCAATTTATTAATTTCATACTTAAGCTGTTGATGAGTTTGTCCATTTCTTAGAAATATTATTTTTAATTACCATGTGAATTTCTCCTAGATTCAAATTAAAAGCTTGGAAAAAAAATGACAATGATTCGACTTAGATGTTTATTCTAATAGATGGTAAAAATGTAAAATCAAGAATAATAAAGAAACTATTCAAATTGCTTAAGCCTAAGTTGATTTAATCCCTTGACATTTGACATAATGTGTTTCAAGATATGATTTGTCATGAATAATAATAATCTTGATCTCTTTGTATTTCCCGTAGACGTAGAGAAATTGAAATTTCGATTGGTCGAAATGCAATGTTAGTTTGTTCAAAGACATCATTTTTATTACCACATTCTAATCGTCAAACATTTTTATTCAAATAGGCCGCGTCTGGGGCCGTGCAATGTCAGATGATGGACATGACATATCCAGGAGTTGTTCCTATGCACAAAGTGAACTTTGATGCTAAAACTGAATATGACATGATCCAGAATTACAAAGTACTTCAGGATGTTTTTAACAAACTCAAAATAGGCAAGGTAATCCCGAGGCTTTTTTTTTTTTTGTGTGTGTTATTCTTGGATTGAAGTCTTTCATGAATTTTGTTTTTGCAGCATATTGAGGTGAACAAACTTGTGAAAGGGAGGCCATTAGACAACTTGGAGTTGCTACAATGGCTAAAACGCTATTGTGATTCCGTAAACCGAGGCATGATGAATGAGAATTACAATCCTGTCGAGCGAAGAACTAAAGGTGGGGAGAAGAGAAATGTAAAGGGCTCTCAGAAGAACTCTAAGTCGTTGCAAACAAACAACTCTTTCAATTCCGAGGGAACGAGGGGTAATAAGATTTCTGGTTCGTCTGAATCTCTTCTCTATTTCTTTTTTTGGTCCTTTTATCTTTTGTATTAATGATCCTTAGCTTTTTTTTTTTTAAAAAAAAAAATTTCTTGATTCAAGCTGCCAAACACGGAAAATCAGGTGGTGAGACCAAATCTTCATTGGAGATTCAAGCATTGACGAAGGAGGTAAAACCGTAAAAGTGCTACACTTTTCGTCAAATATGTATTATTTGATGGCTATGTTTTTTTTATTTGAAACTTATATCGAATTATTTATTTTTGATGATCCAGATTACAGACCTCAAGGTATCTGTTGACATCTTGGAAAAGGAAAGAGATTTTTACTTTGCAAAATTACGCGATATAGAAATACTTTGTCAGGCGCCTCAACTAGAAAATGTTCCGGTAAGAATTAAGCTTCAAAGAGTTCCTTTTTCTTCTTCTATTGATTCATGAAAACCAATTTGTGTATATGATGCAAATTAAGTTTGGTAAAGATATAGTAATTAGTAATATTTAAATTTGTTGTTTTCTTGAAATTTTGTGTAGATGGCTATGGGGGTTAAGAAGATATTATATGCTGCGGATGAGAAAGAGTCTGTTCTTGCAGAAGCGCAAGAAATTGTGTCCCAATCGGTCAATGTAGAAGAAACCGAATTTTCAGACGATGATCACTGAAGACCAACTGAAAAAGGAAATTTTATTCATAGTCGTCTCGTGCTTCAGATATTCGCTGACTGGTTCCCGTTACTCGATCAATTTGGATTAGTAATTTGTTATCATTTCTGGAACTTGAAAATTCTAAAGCAAAATATTGTGTAGCTTTTGAACCTATGTTTTGCTGAGGCAATTTCATTTAGGTTCTGTTCATGGTTTTCTTCACATATAGCTACATGGTATTTTGTTATGTAATTACTCCAAGTTATAAGAGTAACTAAAAATCAAATATAAGAATTTCTCAATCGGAGCTTATCACATTCTTGCCATGTTGGGTTCTTGAATTTTAGTGGATAAAATGCTAATAAATATTTTCCTTATTAAGCTTTATTTTTATTTTCAATCATTATTTTCATCGAATGTGTGGCAACCGGATTTGGATTTTGAAAACCCATTTTGGCTGTTTGGAATGAGCTAATATGATCATGGATCAAAATTTTGATGTGTTTCCACCGGAAAAATTTCTATTTTTTAGTTAATCGAAACGAAAATACATAATAGTTTCTACTTCAACATATTTCTTTGATTTACAATTTTTCAAATGTTTTTCGAAAATTTCCAAAAAGTTTCTATTTTTTTATGAGCAAAAGACAAAATCATTCCTTATGCTTTGTCTAACTCTCAAAAAATCTCATGTATTATTTTAACTTCCAAAAATCCCCCTGTGTTTGGTTTTAAATACCACACTCAACTTAAGTATAATTTTACTTTTGACTTTTGATGGAATGACAAGATTACCCCCATGTGTTTGTTTTTTTTTTTAAATTTATTTATTCTTTTTGAAAAATTAAGTACATATTACTTGGGTCGAGTGTGGTATTTAAAACCAAACACAGTGGAGTTTGAGGGATTTAAAATAACACATGGGGGGTTTTTTGGGAGTTAGATAAAGCATAGGGGGTGTTTTTGTCTTTCGATGTCAGGGATAAAATTGTCATATCAAAAGCAAAATGTGAACAAATAATTGCAATTTTGGCGTTTGAAACACACTCTCTTTTTTGGGGGTGCATTTGGCACTTACTTGAAATCACATGAAGATTTTTGGAAATTAAAATAACACAAGGATTTTTTTGGGAGTTAGACAAAGCATAAGGAATGTTTTTGTATTTAGCTCATTTTTTTATTGACCGAAACATACCTCGACAACAAAATACTAATCCATGCTAATGATATTTTTGGATTTTGGGGGATTTATCATTTATGCATTCATCACAAATGTCTACGGGTAAATGTGGGTTGGTTCCATTTGACCCCACTACTCAATTGGGTCTGTTGTTGTGTCCAATCTAATTTGAACGACCTCATAAAACTTTAATTAGAACTTAACCCAATAAATTTGGGTTAATGCCAATTTATCCCTATAATATTCATAACGATCAATTTACCCCTGTAATTTGAAAAAGAGCAATTTACACACTTATGAAAATTTTAAAAAAGCAATTTACCCCCTTGAGCCGGAGAATGTAACTCACTTGTCAAAATTAAGAATATGCATGAAAAGTGTTTGGTAACATAGGGGGATAAATTGCCACATTTATCATAGAGGTAAAATAACTACATTATTATCATAATACAGGGAAGTAAAGTGCCACATATAAAAATGTCAGGGAGGCAGTGTGAAACTCTTATAAAATTAAGGAGGGTAAAAGGACTCTTTTTCAAATCACATGGGGTAAATTGAATATTTTGAATATCACATCGGGTAAATTGCTATTAACTCCAACAAATTTACTGCAAAATCAGGACTCGTACACCTTGCTAGGAAAAATGGCCTTGAGCCTAATATTCAAGCAAGCTCATTGAATCAAAGAAACAACTCATGTCAGTTCTCATCGAATCTGGTTTTGAACCTTATATACAGAGTTTGCTACTAAATCATAAATGATCAAAGAAAATGCAAAAAATAAAAAATGGTCATTTACTTTCTTCTCTTCTTACTAATTTTCAAAAAATGGACACCAAATTACAAGAAAACTGAATTATTTTTTATATTCATCGACTTACTATGTAGGAACTCTGCCACTAAAAGTTGTTCGCCTCAGCTAAAAAAAGGTTCTAATGTCTACGAGTATGATATTCTGTTTATGTATCTTTCTCTAATAATCCAAAACTCGACGATAGGTTTTCAAAAAGGCTGTTTTTACTTGTAATAATATCGATATACAGAAATATTCCCTAATAGCTTGCCAAGAGACCACTCATTTGCACCTACCAAGTCATGCTTTTGTTCATGATTGTAGTAAAGCAAATCTAGCCGGTCAGCGGGCTTCTTGTAGAAGCAGTGCTTAGAACATAGAACATGTTATCAGCGAATGGACCTGGCACTCGGCAGGTAGTCCCCTGAGGTACCCTTACTGCCATGTCTTTCAACTGCCAAAAAAAAAAAACGATTTTACATCATAGTAATTTTAGTGAAATAATTGCATCTAGATTGAGAATGAAGGCAGATTTTGTAAAGTATATAAGATCTGTATGATTGTAATGCTACTAGGACAGCTAAAACATTTACATAAAATGGGTTAATGTTAAGATCAATAAAATACATAAAAGGACAGTTTGATACTAGCAATGAAAGCATTGAAATAAAGAATTACAGAATATGCAAGTCGGGGAGGAGGGGATTTGGAGAGATGCAATCAGATCTGATGGTCCTTGTGCTTTCATTGCAATGCTCAGCATAAATTTATTTTTCCTCAATGTATCCTGAATACTATTTCTCTCAATCACTTTCACATCATCGGAAACAAGAAATGTAAGTCCTACCTAATTACAGGTTGTGGAGGCTGGTATAATGAAGAAATTAACATGCAACTACAAGTTAATTACATTTTTCTTGTAAGAATTTATTTTGCCAAAAAAACATTTGACCTTTCATTTTATTCG
Organism: Penstemon davidsonii; assembly: GCA_034814905.1. Classification (NCBI taxonomy): domain Eukaryota; kingdom Viridiplantae; phylum Streptophyta; class Magnoliopsida; order Lamiales; family Plantaginaceae; genus Penstemon; species Penstemon davidsonii. The sequence continues at coordinate 8,541,638 of JAYDYQ010001087.1, read as the reverse complement.
CAATGAGAATGCAAATTTGTATTGTTTTTGGTGGATTGAAAAGACTAAATGTGTTGACATAGCAGAAAAGAAGTCATCATGTCACTCTTTATATTTAAATTCACGCTAAAAAGACAATGTGACTGTGTAGCATAAAGATGACACTTTCCTGGATTCCGACCCATTCTACTCATGGACGTGATCTAGGTCACATGGTGCTCAGCACACAGTTCGTGAAGGTTACTAAAAAGAAGGGTTTGCTCTAAGTTGTGTACTTGTATTTATTGGAGTACATTCACAATTCATTTGATTTGATTTATTAACCATTATTTGCATATACTTTTACTCACTAAAACATAATACACCTGATCAGCTTTTTAAACAATATTAAAAATGTAGCCCTCATTCATGAACTGGAGCATCTAATAAAAGCATAGCCATTCAAATGCTCAAATGCACCTAATAGTTAGTTTTGTGAGTTCATGTACTCACATAACTGTTTGGATGGTGCGATAATTACAATATGCTTTTAGAATAAAGACACAGTAATCTTGATGGCATATATTCGACAAATGGTAAAGTTCACTGACCTTTTTCATGAGATATTTTATTGCATCCTTTGCAGCATTGTTTTTCTCAGTTTCATCCTGAAACCATTCGGTGGCCTCTTTTAATTGATTTGATGTTCTTTCAAGTTCTACTGCTAGGAATTTAGATTTCCGTGTAAGAAATTCCACCTACAAGCGATATGTCAGTCATAATAGTGTTAAGCTACTATCACATTAAAAATAGTTTAGGTGATACAAAAGTGCTTCCGATAATTTTGTTATTATCCTCTGAATTCTGAAGCTGGCCGATCTCTCTTAATGTAAGTTGATGTATGATTTATATGGACACCTATTTTTTTATTTTTTTTTTGAAACATCAGTTTTATCCAGTCATTCTACTTTCACTTCCAATAGCATAAGCAATACTAGCATTCAATCAAATGCAGAAAGGCCCTCAAAACTTACATAGCAAAAGCTGTGAGATCCAACAAACAAGCATACAGTTATGCAGTAGGCAAACATACATAGGATGGAGAAGATATTTTCTGTCTTAATAAGCTTCACAGCAGGGGGATGAATCACAAATAATTGAAATTAATCAAGATAATAGGCAGTAACCAATTAGATAAGCTAAATTCAAATTATTATTGAGATATTGCTTAGGCTAAGGTCAACCTCTGGAAAATGTGTCCTACACAAGATAAGGAATAAAATAACTTTTTTAAGTAAAAAGCCAATTTATCAATGTAACAAGAACCAAGAGAAAGAAAGACTGCATCTTTTCCAATGAATATTGGTTGTAACTACCTTTAATACCTAGTAGTTTCTCATAGTATATTTAATATTGACCAAAAATTTCAAAGATATCCAAGAAAACCATTTAACTATATTATTTCATGCAAACTATTAGCTGCATTTTTCTTCCTGGTTCGCAGCCTCGTAACATCTTAATAATACCATTTTACTGGAACAGAAGATACATGTAAACAATTATGTTTACAAAAATGTGTTTGTAACAACACACACATCGCTTTTTCATATACTCTCAAATGGACAAAAATGTAAATGTGATTCTTTGAAGGTAAAAAACAAAATCAATGGAGCAGAATGGCATGCAGTAATAAATGGAATTTTTTTGCCCCTACATGTTTACCTGTTCCTTTAAACTTGAGATTTCTTCAGTGAGATCATCGTTTGTGTTCTTTGAACCATCAATAACTTCTTCTGGATAAGGAACAGTGCATAATGATGGAAATGACATAGAACGAGGAGGACTTGACTTTGTGGAGACAGGAGAAGATGAAGGAGAGTGAATATTTGAATCCGGAAGTGAAGCATTTATTTTGTCAGAGTAGTCAAACATGGATGTGGATGGACTAGATGTGTAAGACCTACCACATTCGAATTCCCCTTCATGAAATGGAGAATTATGATTACTACCTGAATTTAGCTTCAGGTTCTTCTTTGGAAGCTGCCTACTAGACCTTCTGAATGAATCAAATGATGATAGTCTATAGAGTATGCCACGCCGCTTGGCTTTAAAGGTCTCTTGCTCCTTTACCTTGCTTGGGTCCCCACATCGGCTACTAGACTTAGGAGGTCGAGAACTCACTCTAGAATCAGAACACTTGTTAAGTTTAGCAAAACAATCTTCACATACGCGATATGATTTGTTCATATTTGGAGCCAAAGAAGCACTAGGAGTTTTGTTACTTGTACATGCTTTGCAAAAAACAAGCCCACAGTTGTAGCAGTTATGACGCTTACGTCGGAAATTAAATGGACTACTACAACCAGCACATACTGAGTAATAAGCTATGCATACTCGTTGGTGAAGACAAATTGCTGCAGTGAAATTGTTTCCACAAATGACTCTCTTCACTTGTTTGCCATTTAAAGCATCAACTAAAGTAGGAGAATTCCTGTCAGCACTGTCCCCATGGCCTAACTGACCATTTTTTCCCTTTCCCCAAGTGAATACTTCAGATTTCGAAGTCAAGGCAACCACATGATGAGAGCCACATGATATTTCTTCAATGAAGCAGTTCTTTATTTTCGCCTCAATACGTACAGGCAATGCATGGCTATTTCCAGGACCCATTAGCTCTCCAAAATCAGCACTCCCCATTGAATATACATGCCCGCAGCTTGTAAGTGCAATGGTAATGCTATGCCCACATGCTACTTGACAGAAATTATTATCACTCGGCGTAGAAACACAACATGGAACTAGTCGACATAGTTTATCACCATGCCCAAGCTGGCCTTGATCTCCATTTCCCCAGGTGAATACCTTTCCAGTTAAACAGAAATTGAAAGTTGGCGATTCAGAAGGAATTTCTATTACGGCAGCAGTATGCCAAAATCCACATGATACCCTCACTGCTTTTTGTCCTTTCAAGGTCTCGACTTCCCTAGGGACACTTGTGCAGCTTCGATCCCCATGACCCAAGGCACCAAAAGTTCCATCTCCAAATGTAAACAACTGACCTGTTGATGTGATAGCAGCTGAATGCCAAGGTCCACAAGATATCGATGTCACATGGATGCCTTCCATCGGACCTCTAACTTTTTGCGGGGTCCAGTAACTTAACTCATTTCCATGCCCAAGAAGGCCAATGTTATGGATGCCATCTCCCCATGTGTATAGATCTCCAGTTAAAGTCACAGCACACGTATGATATTCTCCACATCCTATTGATACAATGTTCTGTTCATTAAGGGTATCAATGAGCTTAGGGTTAGAGATATCAGCTTCTAATCCATGCCCCAGCTTGCCACCTGAACCATCTCCCCAACTAAAAATCCGCCCCTGGCTTGTAATTAACACAGCATGTCTACTGCCACAAGCAATGTTTTGAGGATCAAGTACCGAAGCAGATTCCAGAACCTTTGGCAAAAAAACATCTTTTTTAGGAAAAGAGTCTCCAACCATTCGGGTGCTTCCACCCAACAGGCCATCCTCAACCCCTTTTCCCCACAAGAAAATATTGCTTAAAGGAATATCTCCAAGAGAAGAATCCTGACTAGATGCACTTATGGCACTGGAAAAACTGGCTCGCAAAGTATCCGAAGAAGTCCTACAACTAGAATCATCCACGTCAGATTGTGAACTGTGAGAACAACGAACAAACTCTCTGTGGGGAGAGCATTCAGATGTTGCATTATATAGTAAAAAGTCAGATAACACATTTCTCAATCTTTTGTCAGGCAATTTCTCAAATGGGGCATTAATTATTGGATGGATTTCCTGCAAAGACCATAAACAAGAATTAGATGTAGCAGATGTGCATGTTCAGAAATATCACAACAAGAAACCTTATGAACTGCATCATCCTTGCTGTTTGAAGGGTTGGACTGAAGATCCCGTTTTGTTGGATCACTTGAACAGCTTGACAATACACCACCAGTCTGAATTTCCATCTTCCATTTTTTACTGTTAACCGGTGAAATTAATGCTCTCAGGGCGAGAAACCAAATCTCTGCTTCAGACTTGTCTTTGCATATCTGTTGAAATAGCTTAGTTGTTATCAGACGCTATCTTCTGTGAAGAACATGTGAAATATTATGTTTACTAAAGTACATTAATAATAGAAATATACTATTTTCTTTTTTTTCTTTTTGATGGATAATAAGATTCTTTCTTCAGTATCATGAATTTCACAATTTGTGAAGTTTTCGAGTAAGGAAGAAAGTGCTCAAGGAGATCTGGTGTTTGTAGAATTAAATTAAGTTGAGTATTTTCAAAGGTCTCATGCAGATCCGGTCCATCAGCTTCACAAGTCAAGTAAAGCTGCAAATGAGATTTTGTTGCAACGAATGTCTATTGGGTAATACAAACTCAATGGACGCTCAAAATTTAACAAAATGAATTATAACAGGTTTATGTCATATCAGTAAGTTAAAGGAATTTTTTATATGTTCATGAAGACTTGAAATAGCGAGAGATTTTCCTAATTTTGATTCAATAAATGCTATTCCTAATTTTGGCAAGTTACTTCTTTGCTAAAAACATTATCCACTTCATTCTTGGTAAAAGCTAGGAACATTTTGCTCTTTCTCAGTTTTTATTTGCAAGCTACTTCCTATTTTGGCAAGTTACTTAATTGTCATTCCTGGAGTAGTTATAGATAAAATTTCATAAATGGCTTCCTTTTGGTACCATGAGTTTTTATTTTTGCCTACTCCATAAATTATAATAGAGCGGACACTCCATGTTAGTAACAATAAAATATAGAAGGTTGTTCCTCTCATCAGCTTAAACATTGAGATAAGGTGGTCAATTAGGCCTTAAAGAGGTCCCTGAGTTTGAATCTCACCACGCTCTAGGTTTCAAAGAAAAGATTATCGCCTGCATGGGGTCAATCTATTAATGAAGTGCAAAATGGGATAATTACAGTACATCAATACATTCTTGCATGATATCTATAATTCCAATTAGCAGTTTCAGGAAGACGAAAGTGGTCCTTTTTCCTTGTCACCATCCTCAGAACGTTGTTTCAGTTTTTTTCTGTCATTTTGCTTGTTCAACATCAGCTTAACTAACCAATTTTCTACCCATCTTGTGAGAAAGTAATAAGGCTAGCTTATACTCTGTTAACCTTACCCTTCAATTTCCATATTTAAATTGTGCGATATACCATCAACTTAATCCATGCCAAAATTTCTACTTGAGTAGTGCAATTAAGTATGTAGATCAGCTAAAGATTGCGTACCACGTCCAAGGATCTCTTTCCATAGATAAGAGAAAATGACTGGTATTCTTTCTCGGGCTGAGGATATCTCTGGAAAGTTGCCTGCATAGTCATGAATAATCAAACTAGCACATTAGATAAACAGAACCTCAGGAGGAAATAAAATGGGGTTGTTGTTATGTAGTTCAAATACCTTTTTGAACATGAATAATCATATGTTCAGTAGAATCCATGATGAGAACAATACATACAAAATTTAACTCTACATACTTGCATCCTCATGAAAACACTACAAGCTTATTATCACGGCACCTATTTATAATGGTAACGACTTCCTACATAGTTTTTATGTATATTTACCTATGTGCACAAACACTGTAGCCTGTGGACATGCACATATGCACATACATACACATGCAAGCATGTTTGTAAACATACTGACAAATAGAATGCTAGCACACACGTGAAAGCACATTGATCACACTAAGCACTAATGCACTATCATGTGTTAAGCACAAACTGTCATGTGATAAGAATAGCAGGATATGTTCCACAGGTCATGCGATTTCATAGGCAAAGTACATACCATGAAATTTCTACATAAATGAAGAAAACTATATGAACAGTAAACTGTCATGTGATAAGAATAGCAGGATATGTTCCACAGGTCATGCGATTTCATAGGCAAAGTACATACCATGAAATTTCTACATAAATGAAGAAAACTATATGAACAGTCGAAGCAGTTACAGAGTGTGATCCTCACTCATAAATGAGAAAGCAATATGAAGAACCAGAAGTGATGGTATAAGAAGAAATTATGCTTTCTTAATATGTCAGTTGGCTACAGTATAGTAAACAATTCTTGAAGTATCATTTAGTAACAGACGAACTTACAGTACGCTGTCCAGGTATAATCCTTGAAACTTGACTCAGTCGGAGCTGTTTCTCCTCTTTCCCCACATACCATATTAGTGTTGTCTCATCCTAAAAGTTTGATAATTAAAAATGGAGGATAAACAAGAGTACTAAAAACTGTTGGAGGCACATTGAATGCATTTTTCTAAATGTGTATACTTAGATTAGATTCAGTCAACAGATCAAAATGTCACAACAAATAATGTAACTTGTGCAGCTGCATAGTAAAATTAATTTGATGACTTAACATAACAGAAACTACTATCCTTATTTTATTAACATCATCTATAGATCCAACTTGATTTATGAATGAGCCAAACGCAAGGCAACATTACATGCATCAGATTTTTTATGGCTGCATCTGAAGTTCTTAACCTATCAAGCTTTCCTCAAAAGGAGAATTTATTACTTCTAAATATTCCAAAAATGATTTTTCCACTTAAGTTTGCATTTTATGTATGATAACAATTTTATCATAATTTTCCTTATTTATCGAAACTAGAGAAGAAGTAGTCCTGTACAAGAGTCTTAAATTGCCATTAAGCATTTTCTGAATTTATATTTTAAGTTTCTCTCAGATCAATAAAGTAAACAAAATAATTTCAATAGCAGGTCTTCTTAACTAAAATCATACACCATTAAGGTAAAGTAAGAAAATACAGAAATAAAAAAGCCGGAATTCTGGCTTGAAGTCTTAAAGTTCATATCACAGAGGCTGAGCTCAATAAGAAGTTTTAAAGAATAAAGTCGAGCAATAAGAAAGCCTTCAGGGCAATGGAATAAAAATTTTGTGCTAGTAAAGTACGTCAGTTAGCGTACATGGTAATTATTAATAAAGTACTTCACCTAGTATTTATACGATGTAATTAACATGAATGACTCGAAAAGACTGACCTCGACTGCTTCATTGTATAAAAAATTAATAAATTTCTTTAAATATTTAATCCTTTTAGACACTCCTCTAAACTATATGTGATGCTTCCTTGAGGTTCGGTATTCATATTAAGTGTCGTATAAAAAAGAGTTGGACTTTTCTTCCTTCTTATGGGCCAATTTTTGCACATTCGTCCCTCTTAAATTTTTCGTAGCAGATTCGTCCATCTTATCAAAGTAGTGTAACACATTCGTCCCTCTTAAATTTTTTGTAGCAGATGCGTCCCTCTCATCAATGTGGTGTAACATATTCGTCCCTCTTAGATTCAAAATATATCCTAAAATGGACGAAAATGGATGTATTTTTGGATTTAAGAGGGACGAATGTGTTACACTTTGATGGGAGGGACGCATCTGATACGAAAAATTTAAGAGAGACGAATGTGTTAGACTACATTGATAAGAGGGACGAATCTGCTACGAAAAAATTAAGAGGGACGAATGTGCAAAAGTTGGCCCATAAGGAGGACGAAAAGTGCGATTTACTCTGTAAAAAAACATAGCACATAATCAACATCTCACGTTATACCATAAATGACAAAACCCTGTCAAGGATAGGATGAGAAAAAGCTTACGTTAGAAAGGCGGAAAGGGCAGAACGTTGGTTTTCCCCATCGCCCATACTTCAGCAGATAAGAACCTCTTTTCAATGCATTAATGGCCTATTGGGCACATTTAGAACAGCAGACAATATTAATGAGTAGAAGGCAATAATATGTAAAAACAATCTGTAGAATTTGCATTCACTTATCAATTATAGCATGTCATCCTTAGTAGAAAATCAAATCCACCAAGCACCAGCTCAAGAAAAAAACAAGAGAAAGTGGTTGGTTATTTCGTGATCTGTAGTCAAAATACAGAAATCTTAAAATTATAACAAAAAACGAACAACAATTATGCAGTAAAGGGGCAACAGCTGATGATTATCTTTATAAACCTTTCCAATATATTATGCTAACTTTCGAACTCGCAACCTATAAGAGATCAAATGAGATTTAAATTCTCAGGTTCAAAAGAAGGGGAAAAATAAACCGAAAATGCAAATCATCGCGTGCAACATTTATTAGTATATAGATGATTTAAAGTGCTTCAACAAACAGTATATCCAAAAGTCAAATAAGAGAAGGTGTAAGAGCTTATATACCTGCACGGTATTCCTCTCTCGAGTACTACTCTGTAAGGTACTCATTCCAGCTGTTACATCAATGAACCGCTACAAATGAAACCCATCTAAACATCCAAACATTTGGATTGAGTAATATAGCACCTGAAAATGGCAAATGAGGAAAGTTCAGTTTAATTAGTTTTTCCATTTATTATGCTTAAAAATTAGGGAAAATCCCTAAGTTGATATAATTAAAAACGGCAACTCCTCAATCAAGCTTAAACCACAGCGTACTAAATGTTCTGCAGTGATTGAATAGAAAAACAAGGAAAGTAAATTATTTGTGTTGATAATAAATTTATTCGCATTAATCAGTAACGGCATCGGCAATGAACTTCTCTGTTATAATTGTGTTCGAAATTAATTAAAGATCATCTAGGGTTTCAGCCAATTGCGAATCAATACGACGTAGTAATATAACAAAGCATAATGAAAATTCACCCAAAGAGAGAGAGAATGATCGCTTACCAACCATGACCGATTTGAATGAAAGATTATTATGTGGAGTTTTTTTTTTTTTCTTTTTTAAGAAGAAAAATGTTTATAGCTTTCTCGCACGCAGTGATTTAATTGGATTTTATTGTTCAAGGAATTTTAATTGGTGTTATGTAATCTGGCTATAAATCTGCTGTGATGAGAATGTCGTTTTATTTTTTCTTTCTTTTTTCTATTTTTTCTCTTTTGGGTCAATTTCCGTTTCGCAATTGAGAGTAGTCAGTTCATGAGCTGCGAGCTTTATCCAATCAAATTATTTCCCGCCGGAAATTTAATCATAGTAAATGACGTCATAAATGGAGAATTGATCCATCTAAAGAAAAATAATGGGCCTTCTCAAAAAAAAAAAAAAAATAGGAAAAAAAGTGGGCCAGTGGCCCGCCAGTCTTCTTATGATATTTAAATCAGATTTCACCCGAACTCATTTTTGTAGAAAAAAGAATATCATAATCGCATTTATGTTCACGTTCTCAAAAAAAAAAAAAAAAAAAAAAGAGATAGTTTTATGTAATAACACATTTATTATTCTGTTCATCCTCAAAATTTCTTATACAGTTATACTCATCGATGATTAATCACTTTTGACAATTACAATATTTTTCATGTTAAATTTATTCATAGAGTAAACTTGTAATTGCGAATATTTCAGTAGTTGAATGAAATCTATCGTCGATATGTTCTAAAAAAAAAAAAGAACACTCCTGATAGTTACATTTTATCAATTTGTGCTAGATATGTTGGAATCAAATAATTTACATTGCACATTTCACAAAAAAGCTTCATAAATTAATCACCAACAACTATATTTAATCGATTGGTAAATGGTAATAATTTTTGTGATGCGCGAAACATTATGAATTTGAGACTTTTCACACCTTCGTTCAATAAGGCAATCAGTAATATTCAAGTGCATTTTGTAATTTTTAATACTCAAATACTCAATATACAAAAGCATTATACTTTGTAGTATCATTCGAAGATTGTTTAATGAATGAAGCTCGAAAGAGCATTTTTTTTTTAAATCAATTTAAAGATGTTGATTTGATTATTTAATGAATGAAGCTCGAAAGAGCATTAATAACTGAGCTCGATTTATTATACTCTTACATATATATTATTATTCTTTTCATGTATTAAGTCAAAATCATAGCGAACTTCAAAAGTTATTAAATTATAAAAATGTTAATGATAAATATAGTTCAACCTTCATATATATTAGATTTAATAAACACGGGTAATTCTTGCCTAAACCAGATCTAGCCGAACCCAAATATTCATATGGCAAGTACACTTGTTTTGGAATTTAGTAACACTTAACTGATCACAAAATAAATATATTACACTTGTCTCGTGTTAGATGATTTCAGCAGCCTAACCCCGATTTGGGCTAGAATTTTCCACATAAAAGAACCAAATCTAATGTTTATTGCTGATAATATCTGTAAGCAAGAACCTCTCCTTAACAAGAGGAAAGTTCAGCATAATAGATTATCAAACAAACAACAATATCCCATAAGAACATCTTTATGTAACATCAACAACCCAAAATTACACAAGAGCAGAAGCATCTCAAAACCCAAATTCGAACATATACTACAATAAAGGGCAAGTTACTACATCCTCTTTACAAAAGCAGATCAAAGTTTCCACAAAACGACAATCAAGAAAACACTAAACTTAACCATAGTACCTATGTTCATCCTCATATATGTAGTTGTCATCATAAAGTGTGTGATTGTTACTCCTCGATGTCGTTGCTCTATTTGTCTGGATAGAGAATGAAAATCAAATTAGATAGGACCAACTCAATCAGTAGAATTTTTTCTGCAGAAAGTTATCAAGCAACAGATTAAAACTATAAGAACATACCCTGTGGATTATCTTCTCAAATGCTTCGGATCCGTTTTCTTCAATATATTTTTCTGCCGCAGTTAAAATGTCGTCTGGTTTGCTGAACACATCCTTCTTCCGTGGAACATACCATATGTTAACAGACTTCTGCCGAGTAACTAGGTATGGCCTAACATAGTGCTCATACACGTAAGCAGCTCCACTGAAGTATGGTATCACCAACCAGCAGGTGAAAATTAGCTTTGCATATGACCAGAAAGGAAGCCTGAAGAAAAGACAATACAGCCCTTGTGAATTTAAAAAGCATTTGTGATTTTGAAAGGTTTCCCACAAAGCAAACAGTGAAGTGAAACTCATACAAAGGGAAAATCGCGAGTTTATTAGCAAAAACACACTTATTTTAACTAGCAAATATTCACTTCCGTTCCACAAGTTATCCCCTGCCACCTACTTTGTTAGCCTTAATGATGTTATTATCCTTCTATACATATTTTTATTTTGACAGAATAATTGTACAACAATGACGTACCAATGTAATTATGATTCTGAAGAGGGTTTATTAGATGATAGAAATTTATACATAGCAAGAAACAAGGTTTAATATTCTAGTCATATGGATCGGGCAAGTTTGGTTTGAGGTTTTATATTCTAATGACATTGAAATTGCCAACTAACCAAAACTTTGTGCAAATAATGACACTCCTTAGCAAAGTCAAAAAAGTGAAAATCTCAAAATCTGTGACAAGTAACGCATATAAAGTTGGCCCCCCTTCATCAAATCCCCTGTTTGCTTGCAAAATCCTTGCATTGATCTAAATTCCACATGAGCTTCATACACCACCAACTATATTTTTTCTCCTCATTTTACCACCCACCCAGTGACCTCAATACAAGTAAATATAATTTTCAAAGACATTAGCTTTCACATTATTTAGAATTTGACGAAGCGGCATCGGGGACTCATGAAAAAGGGGATTTGAGAGCAGTAGCTGTGGATTCTCTCCTTTAATTTACACCATTTCATAATAATTGTAAACTTTTTATAACTTTCACAAAAGCATATAACCACCCTTCTATGTAGGAGTATATTTCCTTTTAACCATTTTACACAATTGTTTCTACCTTCTTTTTGTCTTGTTTTATTGCTTACCCTCCATTAGATTTACACCACAGGAAAACAAAATGACGCCATCGAGAAGTCGTCTATTACCATATTATTGTGTTCCAATATTCTAGTTGGCCAACATGAAACATCAATCATATAATCTTTGAATTGCCTCAACCTTACAGCCCTTGACATTTAACATGCTAGAGCTCAGAATATGTGTGATCTGAATTCAAAACTGTCTTTTAGAGATGCACCTAAAATATATTGAACAAGAAACCTTATCCAAATTCGCCAAGAGAATGTACAAGTACATCAAGATTTTCAAAAGATACATAACCTTTGTCAGAATAATTATTCTAATTTTCAAATGTATTTTGGGTAAATCCAGCAAAAAGAAACTATCCTGCACATTACTAATGATAATTAACAATTTAACTAGTAAACCTCAATATCAAGAACCGAAGATGCGTAAATATCAATATTTCACCAGTTAATTACGAGAAAACCCAACTTACCATTCAATGAGCTTAGCAAAAGTAAGCTCAAAAAGAGTGATCATTGAGTAAAGAACCCAATAAGTAAGCCATTGCTGATCATCAACAGGCGATTTTGTCTCAATTGCCCTAATTGATGCGTATCTGCCAAATTATTGAAAAACGCCACCATTATTAGCCCTAATTTGCGAAAGCGAAAGCAAAACTTAAAAGAAAAAAAACTTACAGAGGATAAAGCAGACTAACCACAGGCCTGCAATAATAATTAAAAAAAAACAATTTAGCAAAATCATCACCCTTATAATAAAAAAAATCCCAATCTGAAACTATTTCGTCAAAACCCACAAAAAAAAAATTAAAATTAAGAGAAATAATATATACCCAGCGAGAATATCGAAATTGGTTGCCAGCAATTTGAGGAAGCTACCAGCTCCAGATCCAGATCCTCCCCCCATATTTGAGGAAACTTCGATTTAGAAGATCAATTATTTGTATGCAAGAAATTAACAGCAATTATTTGTTTTTGTTTCGGTAGTTGAGTTCAGTAAAAGTAGTGGAGTTCACTCATAAAAGAGAAGAAAAAAAAAACAGAGAAAAAGTGGGTGGTGAAAAGGACAAGAGAAGAGAAGAGGGGCATCCACATACAGGGAAATAATGTGCCCACATACAGATACAGGTGTTGTTCTAAAGAAGTATAGCCAAAGCAAAGAATAGTAACACTGATGTAACTTGTGGAGAAAAATTATTGGACCTTCATTTCATTAACTTTTATATTTCAATATATATTTTCCTCTTTCCTAAGAATTATAGGCATATTTGGATGGATTCTGGTCCGATCACGCTGGTTTTATGGAACAGAACCAGAATTCTTCACGAGACAAAACCAGTGTTTTTAAAACCGGACCGGTCATTGAACCGGAAGTCCTACTGGTTACTGGTTCGATCGGTTAGATCGGGTTGACCACTGGTTCGATCGGTATAACCGGTGTGACTTTATTATTATGTAATATTTATATATATATTTTTAGATTATCTAAAATACAATTATAATTCAAAAAATTATCATTCTTTGTCAATATAAATTTTTATTGTTTCATGCAAATAATCAAAATGTCATAAAAATTAAGATCAATGTCAAAAATATAAATCTCAAGTATCCCTCAAAGATACATACATTCAAAACAAGACAACAAAATTAAAAGTTCATCACATTTTCAAAGTTTTGGCTTGTTCATTTGGGTTTTATTGTTGTAACTTGATGTGTATATGGTAATTGATTTGCATAATTTCATACACAAAATAATATTATTCACAATAATGAGAAAATGATTATGTACTTCTTTATGTAAAAAACATTGTAATATTGCATTGATTGTTCCCCATTGATTGTTAAAACACTAAAATAATGAATGTTATTCCAATTAAAGTATATAAATGTAATTATATTAAATGTTAAACAAGAGTTCGAATAAATAGTAATAACAAAAAATCTCTAAATTTAAAAAAAAAAAAAATTTAAGTGAACCACTGGTTCACTGGTTTTACCGGTTCACTGGTTTTACCGGTTTTGGAGCTGGTTTTACCGGTTCGAACTGGTTAATTAGGAGACTGGTTTTTAGGGGTAAATCGGACCGAATTGGGGACCGGTTAGCGGTTAAACCGGGTCAACCGGCCGGTCCGGTCCGGTTTTCAAAACACTGGACAAAACTAGTAAAATTCTTCGCAAACACATTTAGAAACTCATAACCAAACGATTCAAAATTATAAAACTTTGATTCAACATATACCAACTAAATTTTTCACTCAAACTCTATAAAAAAAAGAGAAATTATTTAATATAACTGTTACACTACGTCATCAAGTACACATGCTGAACCGATCAATGTAGTTATTACATGTGGAGTGAAATTTCACATCACCCATATTCTGGGCAATGTTAACACAATTTTTAAATCTTATATTTTAGGAGAACATAGGGTGATGTAGGATTTCACTCAACATGTAATAACTACAATGGTCGGTTGCACCACGTGTACTTGATGACGTAGTGCAATGATTATACTATATAATTTCTCTTGACGTTGATTTGACACCTATCATCTATTTTCTTTCCTCAAACTCCAAAATCCAAATTCAAGCCAAGGGGAGTTTCAACTTTTTCAAAAGGCTAGCGATATTGGTAGAGCATGAATTATTGTTGCCAGAGCAATAAATTATAACTTTCTGAATTGTCCATCTTTATTAAGAGCAATAAATCTGATTATATCAACTACTTATTGTCAATTTCCGAAAATAGTGCATTGCCAACTATTTAATTTTCTCTCACTTTAATACATACCAATTTCTTTATCTTTAATTATCTCTTTTTATACCCAAGTTGTCACAATTTAAAAGTCTTTTATTGATTTATAATATTTACAACTTCTTTTATATCAAAAAATTTAATTCTCTCTCTAGTTGGTATTTTTTTACAGTGTTTTCTTAATTTATACTTAAAACTTTTCATTATGCCCTAGATTACAAAAAATAAAATCCAACTTTGTAGACCAATGTAAAAGATTAAGATTACTGCTGACTATTAATTTATAAGGTTTCCACAAAATAAATTTAAACAAAATTCATGGAAAAAGGATGGTAAAAGAAAAATGGACAAAAAAACACACGTAATATAAATTAAAACTCAGACATATCAAAAAATTATTTTTGTATAGAGAGACGGATTAATTTTCAAATGGGTCTCTCAGTCTCTTGTAATTTTCGAATTTTTCTTCTTAATATAATAGTATCAAAAAAAAATTATTAATTATAATTAGGATGCTCTTCCGAATCCATTCAACATATAAATTTTTTTTTTTTTTTTTATCAAAGGTGTTAATTAAGAGAGAAGATTTGACTTTATGAAAAGAAAATTAATTAATTAATTATTAGAAGAGAAAACAAAAAAACTAAAGAGACAAAGTTAATTAATTTCCATGTTTAAAAGTTTTATGAAAAGGAAAAGATAACCAATGTGTTAATGAGAGAGAATATGAAGTTGCCATAATTAAAGAGGAGTATTGGAAATTGAAAATTTTGATTTTGTAGTCTTTAATTATGAGGGATAAATTAGAAAATAAGAAAAAATTGCTCTGGCAGCAACAATCTTGACTCTGACAATATCACTAGCCTTTTCAAAACCACAAAACCAAACATCCAAAACCTAATCAAATGAGGTTTAAAAGGTTTCACCGAAACCCACTCAAACCATTTTTTTGAAACTGAAGCAAAATCCTTCCAAACTGGGCCATAAGATTTGAGATTTGATTTAATTTATTTTTTTAAGGCCAGTGAAGCATTATGTATGCAATTCAATTGGTTGTCTAAAATACTGCATAATTGATTTTGCAAGTTACATTATATTTTGCATGATAAAATTGGCGCCACGATCAAAATGTGATTAGAATAAAATGTAACTTCTTTATTGAAGATAGTTCTTTTGTACAAATTATATATTCGGTAAACATCACTAATGGTCCTCTTTGTCATTAACTTTTTACGGAGTGGTCCCTCTTGTGTTTTTTTTCCAATGTTAGTCCCCACTATGAATTATTTGTTTCACTTTGGTCATTTTCAGGTGGTCCAAGGTGAATTAAAGTGCCAAAACAGTTTTATGAGGGACTAAAGTATAATACTATAAGTAAAAGACCCCTTATAAATGACCAAAGTGAAACAAATAATTCATAGTGGGAACTAACATGAAAAAAAAAATACAAAAGGGACCACTCTGTAAAAAGTTAATGATAAGGAGGGCCATTAGTGGTGTTTACCCTTATGTATATATAAAAAATAAGTTATGTTGTACGTATGTATTAACTATTGACAAGTGATTATTGATAAGAGATACTTTTATTATGTAAATATTTAATTAAGATTCAACATAGGTAAATATTTTCTTAAAGGCTTGACGATCCATTTCCATTGGTAGATTTTGGCAGGTAAAATAGGTAATTTGCAAAACAAAAAATTAATCATTAGAAGGAAAGAACAGATTTATTGAGATCTTTGACAAAGAGACACTACTAGATATTCAAATTTGATTTCGTCATGCTATATTTGACCACTTATTGTTATTCATCATCCTAATTAAGAGTGGTATTTTAAAATTTGGGGTAAAGAAATTGTTTTCAAGAGTTAGACTAAACCGCGAATAACGCGATGGATGAAATTGAGGCTAGATACCACATGAGACATTGAACGAGTCAAGTGCATAACATGATTGATAACTTGTCAATTACAAGTTAATCAATTTTATTTAAAGAATAATAAAAGATTAAACAACATTAAAAAAAAAAAAAAAACTATTATTGGACTAGTTTAGAGTGCATACCTATGTGCATATATACAAGCATTTCAAGCTATATCCAAGACAAACAGAAAATTCAAACACATGATGAAGCAAGCAAGAAAAAAAATTCAATTTTCGAACAATCCAACTTCACAAACGGATTCCACAATGCAGAACAAAGCTTGTCCCAACTTAGAAAGTACCACCTCTCACCAGCTTTTTCAAGTCCTTTTCTCAATCATCCTTCCTTTTTAACTCCCTCTAATAAGTAATAATCACCCATTAAGATTCAAAAGAAAAAACAAAAAAAAAATCTTGACACTTTTAATTTCTTCCAAAGATGAAAAACAAAGACACGCATCGACCCGACACGGTAATCGACATAGGGAAGCAAGTAAATTTCAGTGGAGGGCTCGAGTTTTCGAACCTTACCTACACCGTAATCAAAAAGCAAAAAGACATTGATGGAGATTGGGTAAAACAAGAAGTCGATTTACTTCACGACATAACTGGCTACGCATCAAAAGGGTGCATCACTGCTGTTATGGGACCAAGTGGTGCTGGAAAATCGACTTTCTTGGATGGTTTGGCAGGAAGAATTGCTAGTGGCAGCCTCATGGGTAGAGTGGCTTTAGATGGGGTAGACGTGAGCCCGAGCTTGATTAAAAGAACATCGGCATATATAATGCAAGACGATCGACTATTTCCTATGCTTACCGTGTATGAAACACTCATGTTTGCTGCTGATTTTAGGCTGGGATCGATCTCCAGAGCTGATAAAAGGGAACGTGTCGAGAAGCTAATCGAGCAGCTCGGTTTATCTGTAAGAGAATAAAAAGTAAACTATGTTCTTTAGCAATTTGTTGTTTCTATTTACACTTGTTTTATGTTCTTCTGCAGTCGTCTAGGAACACTTACATAGGCGACGAAGGGACAAGAGGAGTATCGGGTGGTGAGAGACGAAGAGTTTCAATCGGAGTAGACATCATACACGGGCCTTCTCTTCTGTTTTTGGATGAGCCAACTTCCGGTTTAGACTCCACGAGTGCTCAAAGTGTGATCGAGAAAGTACATGATATAGCACGTTCAGGAAGCACTGTGATCCTCACAATTCACCAGCCATCTTCCCGTATTTTACTACTCCTAGACCACCTCATCATCTTGGCTCGTGGGCAGCTCATGTATCAGGGATCGCCTAAAGACGTGGCACTCCATTTGGGTAGAATGGGGCGGAAGCTTCCTAAAGGGGAAAACTCGATTGAGTACTTTATCGATGTGGTGCAAGAGTATGATCAGTCGGAGCTTGGGGTTCAGGCGCTGGCAGAGTTTGCTCTTACCGGAGTTAAGCCACCACAGTTGGAGGCGTACGAGGAGTTTTCATCGGCTTCCACCGTGGCACCACCTGCTAAGCCGCCTAGGCTAGAGAGGCAGGAAGTTAGGTCTAGTAAACGCCTCCACTTGCAAACAATAGATAAAGACGAGAGGGGCTTCAATCATAGTGTAAGGAGCCCATGGAACACGTCGAGGTCATCGTGGAGTACTTCGCAGTCGATGACCTACACACCAACAAGGAAATATGCTGATCATAGAGCCACAACTCAAAGGAGGTAAATATAACAAATTCATAAAAACTTCAGTCTTACTACGAGTAATTGACACTTTGCATCCCAAAATTATAATTATTGACACTTTGCATACTGAAATTAAAGTCTTGGCACTTTATACCCTCGAATCGTACATTCTTTTGCAAGACAATGGGCATGTTGCACCCCAGTAAGGTGCATTTCGCCAAAGAATGTACAATTTGAGGGTGCAAAGTGTCAAGAATTTAACTTTCAGGGTGCAAAATGGGATATTTCTGGGGTGCAAAACGTCAATTACTCGTCTTATTACTTACATGTTAACATACCTTAAATTCTATATGTGCAGCAGCCAGTCTCCCAGTTACTACACGCCCTCGATCGAGATCCTGCAGGGGACCCCAACCCCTCACAGCAGCGAATATACTGTAAACGAAGACGACTACATAACTCATAGTAGTGTCCTTCAAAGCACCATGGCCACACCCCAACACACGTCCCCAAAGTTTTCCAATTCCTTCTTCCCGGAGACATGGATACTAATGCGCCGAAACTTCATCAACATTAGGCGAACACCCGAGCTTTTCTTGTCTCGTCTCTTCGTCCTAACCGTAATGGGAATCATGATGGCTACAATGTTCTGGCACCCAAAAGACAATCCCCAAGGACTCACAAACCGTCTTAGTTTCTTCATCTTCACTGTCTGCCTCTTCTTCTTCTCATCCAATGATGCTGTCCCTGCTTTCATCCAAGAAAGATACATCTTCGTTCGTGAAACGTCACACAATGCTTATCGAGCCTCATCCTACACAATTGCGGGGCTCATCACCTACCTCCCTTTCCTCGCTCTGCAGGCGGGAGTTTATGCAATAATTGTGTGGTACCCTTTGAAACTTAAAGGCCCTTTCGAGTATTTCTTGCTTGTACTCTACATTTCGCTACTCTCCACCAATTCTTTCGTGGTTTTCGTGAGCTCGGTGGTGCCAAACTACATTTTGGGTTACGCGGCTGTGATTGCCTTCACCGCGCTTTTCTTCCTTTTCTGCGGTTACTTCTTGAATAGTGAAGCTATGCCTGAGTACTGGAAGTGGATGTATTATATTTCGACTATGACTTATCCTTACGAAGGGCTGCTGATGAACGAGTATCAAACGAACGAGACTTTTGCCGGTATCAGTGGGAATACGATCTTGGAATCTCTTGGTGTTGGGATTGAGAAGAATTTGAAGTGGAATAAGTTGTATGTAATGTTGGGGTGGGCTGTTCTATATAGAGTTCTTTTCTATATTGTTCTGCGTTTCTTCTCAAAGAACCAAAGGACATAGACATTTGCCATGCTGATATTGTTCAGTCAAGAATGGCGCTTAAGTGGAAATTAATTACCTTTTGAATCTCATATTTTATTGTTAAATCAAATTGGTCCAGTTCATTTTCAAGTCACCCAATTGTATCCCATAATATTTCTATTCTAAGGACAATTGCTTAACAAAAATCTACTTTTTCGAAAATTTCACATGAGATCCACTTTTAAAAATCCAATTCACATTTTTCCTTCTCCAATTCCCCATTCTCAAACTTATTTGGACTCAATTCTAAAACATACCTCCAATTTTCTCCCCCAATTCACTCAATATGGGAGAAACTCCCTCCAAATCGTAATTAGATGTCGCACGACTACATGCAAAGTTTCACAAAGAAAAAAAAAGTGCAAGTGCAAAATTGTTAGACGAGCAATATGTCCAAAACTTGAGGAGGCAAACTGCAATTCTCTGTTATTTATTCTATTCAGCACTATATTTTACCGGTCTCTTATGCGTAATATAATACAAAATAATATGACAAATTTCTGGGAGTCATGTTTACTTGTACAATCTGGGATTGAGTCATTTAGATTTGAACTTTGGCCTTGGAAATTATTAGGCTTTCGAACAACCAAGTTGGAGCTTTCGAATCTTCATATTTCCATTCAGAGCAAGCGCAAGTAAATCATACTCCTCCACATACCATAGCTCCGACACTGTCGCCTGGCACAATCAAAGTTATATACAATAGTTACATTATCTATTAATGTTGTACCAAATGAAATCTGAAAGAAAATCAGCATTCTTGACAAGAACTTTCTAGTCGAACAATTTCCAAATAACATATACATGGTTGAGTCACAGAAGAGTAGTGTTCGATTCAGAAACAAGATAAATACCTTCAGTCCCCGAATTTGGTTATTCAGTTTGTTTACAAGCTCGTGGAAAATTTCGAGTCCTGCTATTTGATTTCCCTCCTGTATACAAGAAGAAAAACAAAGCATGTGAAATGGAAATCAATAAGCAATTTCTCTTATAGAACCTTCCATGTAAAATTTAATTCAGCATCATATAATGTTTATAACATCATGCTCGAGTCCTCGACACCAATTATTAGTAGCATTAGCAAACAAATTTGCACATATTGTATACTCTATTCAATATTTATGCTAAAAGTTATCCTAATCGACCGATTTGGTACTGCTAAATGTGATAAATGGAAAAGAAGCAAGTATATCGCCCTTTAACAACAATGATAAAAATGTATTAGATACCTCGGGAAGCTTGTTGGGGGGACCCAGAAGCCTTGCAAATGAAGTATGAAGCATTGCTTCATTATACTGTTCATGAAACAAAGGAATGTCAAACGCAGTCTTTATAGCTTGTTCTAATCCTATAATTCTAAAGCTCAACTTGAAACCGAAATATAAATCACAGAAAACTCTGATTTTTTTGTCAAATTCCCCACTCTTATCATAAACACTTCCCGAATTCACATGATTTTAGTGTCACATTAAGTATCGGAGGATAATAATAAGCATTGCTTTATATACAGATATAAGGAAAAAGAAATATGAGCTAAATAATGAGAAAAGAGGTTCATCTTTTCCTTACAAGCTGATTCATTGGAGCACGTGGAAGAGCAGCTTTCAACTTAGCACGAATAATTACTGGATCTGTACCAGAGACTACCTGAACATGATAAGAAATGGTTAGTAACAAAATTAGACGCAACAATTTTTCATAAGGTAAATAATTTTCATATATAGTATAATTTTCTATCAGACTATATGATCATTTAATTAATTGCAGGCGTACTCAGCAGAACTTGCGGTCAATGTTTATATGAAGAAAACTAAAACAGGCAAGGTCAAATGAAGACAGGAAATTTTAAAGTAAAAATTTACTGGTGGTGCATAGAGAAGAATTAGTATAAAAAGATAACCTGCCAACAACCTAGTAGTACTCCCGTTGAGGTCAAGATGACCCGATCGAGGACAATATGCAAAGGACAGATAGACACTGCAATAGCTTTTATGGCACTAGCTTCAGCTTCAATCTGGAAAAACGAGAGGTTTTTCAAATTATAGTGATGAGAAGAAACGAGGAAAGTTACAGATCGACTCCAGAAGTACAATCACCTCTTCTTCTGTGGCAGGCACAGGAGTTTTGTGATGTGAAGCATGGAACATACTAAAGTGGTACATACTCGAGTTCTGAAACCAAATTGCTAAGCAAGTAGCTCATTAGTATGATAGAAATTTACACGTCATAAAATGAAATCTTTATTTCAAGTGGTCGAGGCTGAAAGAATAATTTATCTTACCTTTATCAAAGGAAGGTAGTAAAATTTTCTTAACGGCCTCCCTGTAGTAAGATCAAGCGAAACATGAACATCATCAAGCATTTATATTACGACAAAAAAAAGAAGGAGGTAACGAAAAATATACCGAACATCAATCTAGGAACTATCTTATGTCATGTAGCTAAGCGAAGAAATAGAGATACAAACGTAATTATATATATATCTTTCACTACCCCAGCACACATTGAAAAACAATAATGAAGATAATAGTAGCAAGAATCTAGGTCCACTACAAAAAAAATGCTCGAGATGTAAAGCAGAATTACAATAACTCACGAGATGGGAACAGAGTATTCGGTACTTAGATGCAGAACATTAGCTCGCACTGGAGGATTCGCGGCCTACATAAAGTCATACAGTTTGTCATGCAGTTTGAGTCATAGAAAACAACTATATTGAAAATAGCTATGTTTCACAAAAAATTTAGATATTTACCTTAAGCACAGGTGTCACTATTCCATCCTTCAAAGTAAAAAGATCTGACAGAGATAAAGACTGAGAAGTTTCTCCTTGTTTAAGAAAAACAGCCCCATTCTCATCCAAATCTTTTGCCATTTTTGCGTATAGTGCTGATCTCTGTTCAGCATATGAATTCGAAGACCCTGCTGAATGAAATGCTTAAGTTCCTTAATAATTCATAGTTGAATTGGTATGTCTTTTCTATTTTGAGGTAACATAAGAAACATAAGCCAGAAACATTAAATCTGACACTCCAAATCATCTTTATAATATGTCACATAAGCAATTTCCCGACTGCATTTTGTGGCATGGAATTGGTTCTTGCGGATAGAAGCCTGTTTAAGGGACGGCATTTATCACATGTCAAATGAAAGACTTGAATCCAGGATTATATAAGGTGTAGTTATTCTTCGGATGTCCAAACAAACAATTCCATGCCAGCACAAAGATAAAACCTCGTTTATATGATTTTGTCAAGTTGAGCAAGTCTATCAACTTTTGTTAGACGAATCATTTGTTTGTTTCAGTATGTGAAGAGTACAATCATTTGATCACACAAACTTAACATAGCTAGTAATTTTACAAAACTGAATGAATGGAATATAGCAACTTACACATAATAAAATAAACACGCAAAGATCGCAAATTGTTTATCTTGCCAACAATGTAAAGAGCCATTGAAGCTCATAAAACTAAACAAGGTAGCACTGACTTATGCAGCCATTTATGATCTCACCAAAATAACTCGAAAAAACTTCGAAATATTATATTTTTGCTACTCCTTGAGCAAACTAGCTAATTTCAGAAATTTAATAAAACCCAAATCTCAAGATTTACTTATTCTGCACCAATTAAATTCAGCTAAAGTTTTAGGTTAAACATTCATTAAACCCATTAAATTTATCAAGCAAGAATTAAAATTTGTTCAAAGCACAACATGAAAAAGGCTAATAATCAAGCAACTTTGGCATCAATTCACTACCCTTTTTACCAGTTTCAAGAAAAATGATCCCTCAACAAATAAAGTATTCAATATTTGGAAATTCAATAAAGAAGTACCTGAAATGGTGGGTCGATTAGAATTGCGGAGAGCCATCTGAAACGAACAGTAGAAAATAACTGCGCAGATTAACCAAATTACAGCAATCTTTACTGAGCTAGCCCACCAGTTTTTTACTACCCCTCTCCCCATTCAATTTACCTTTTTTACAGGGCCTCGAAATTATCTTTATATTATTTTGTTTTTCTATTTTTCCTGAAGAGCATGCTTTCCATCTGAATAAAGATTGACAATATATTAATTGAAGGGAAAAATGATGAGGTTGCACTGTTCCACCAGCGTGTAATGGCATTAATGTCCACTCCCTTTAATTCTTGTCATAATTACCTCTTTAAATCTTAATTTAGGAGTATCTATTATTCTGCTGATCAATTAAATTTCTAATTAATATAATAACCAACAATATTATAGTAATTTATTTAATATTATTTGACAATTTGGATATAGTACTAAAAAATCTCAACACCATAAGTTAGTTTAAAATGTTAACCAAAACATATATATTAATATTTCATGCTCAAAATCTGCATTTGTTGAATGAAAATAGTCTTGAAAATAAAGCATGAAATTAGTAGTTTAATCTTTAAGATAAAAGTACTATTTCAATTATTCACAAATATAAATATCAAGAAACCACTATTGATCAGTTAAAGGAATTATTTCACGATTCTTCTTTTTTATGAAGTATATGTGATTATTTTCTATCATGATTATTGCAATATTTTTATAACCGGACCGGACAAGGAATCAGTGAGCCGACTGGTCCCTGATTTTACTGGTTGGACCAATCGGGATACTGATTGAACTGTTATGACGTCATAATGATATAACTAATATATTAATTTAAAATATATGTTATGTATATAAAAATTTAAACAATATCATGTAATTGATTAAAATATATATAAAAAATAGATATATTTATATTAAAATCGGTATAATATTTATCTAACTTATGTACGGTAATGAAAATATGTTACTAAATTAATAATAAGTCCATATAAATATATCATGTTTATATTCATTTGAAGATTATAAGTGTAAGTTAAAAATACAATATAGTAAGAGATTAATTATTTTAGAATTCGATTATGTATATATTAATTTTAAAGTCAAATATTCAAAAATCAAATTTACATAATATATCGACGTGGCTTTCAAAAAAATTACATAATATATCGATGTGGCTTTCAAGTTTTGCAACTCTTTATCCAAAAACCATAGTTGAAAAAAAATCATTTGATACTCAAATTATATATGTTCAAAGCTAGAAGTTATTATTTTCATTGATATTGATAATGTGTAAGACATTAGTTTTAAGTTAAGTGAGATCGGTCAGAAAGCTCTCCAACGGTAACAAGCTTAGTGCATTTAATGTGATTGTCAGATCCGTACAACAGTGATCAGATTCGTACAACAGTGTACAATGCGACAGTCTGCAAAAGTAGTCCTTCAAATTATGACTGTTGCTCAAGGACTAAAATGCAATTTTGTCAACCTTCAATTGGCAGAATTTAAAATCCCAGAGTATAAATAGATGGTAAACTGAAGATTCAAAAGAAACTTGCACACTTTCAAGATCAAATATTTAGAGCAAGAATCCACCAGTTGAGTCATCTGATCATAAGCGGAGTCATCTCATGACGAAGCAAATTGTTGAAGAACAAGATTAAACTCTTGCATATTCAACTGAGTGTTGTGAGAAGTAGATATTCATCTTAGTGAGTGATATTACTTCAGAGAATAAGTCTTCTTTGTGATTTCCTATTGTGAACTTGTGGCTTCATCAATTGTTGTAAAAGCACAAGTAGAGTTGTATTAGTTACTTAGTGTTCTAGTAGAACCTAAATCTTCGTGATCTAGAAGAGTGGACTAAGAGACATCTTGTTTGTATAACCATTATAAAAATTCCTTGTGTTATTTACTTTACTTGTCTTGCATTGCATATTTCATAAGCTAAGTAAATACTTTAAAATAAGAGTCTTTTAAATTGAGGAATTTCTAACTTGGAGTAAAACTCTCTACTTATAGAAGAAAAAGAGAAAAGTTTTAAGAAGGTACAAGAGTCTATTCACCCCCCCCCCCTCCCCCCTCTAGACCTCATCTGACCACTTGGGACCAACAAAATCCTTCTCTCTACAAATTTTATTAAAATATTTTTAAGATTAAAAAAAAAAAAGGTAAGAATCGTGGGACAAACCGGTTCGCCGGTTCTGGACCGTTCTGGGCGGTTCAAACTGGATTTCAAGGAATCCAGATTTAGGGGTGTGTCAGGACCAGATAGGCCTCCGGTTCACGGTCGAACCGGTTGGACCGGCTGGTCCAGTCCGATTTTAAGTCCGAAAAACAAAACTCCATGTGATCGAAATACTAGCACATCGTACCTCCTAATTGCATGTTCTTTGGCGGGTATTGAACAACGTGTTGTGGAGCATTCGGCTACTCAACGGCTTAGTTGCACCTCAAAGCGCGAGGTGGCTCCCCCCGAAGCTTAGCTTTCTTAAAGTTAACACGATGCATTTGCGTCGACTTATAAGCAACTCTAGTCTTGTGCTTTTGTTGTTGAGGTTCTATCTATTAAGTTGGTGTGTGCTCTTGTTAAACACCGGAAGATTAAAGATGTTTATTTTGAGAATTATTGCTTCCAAGCAATTTTGGATATTCGCCTTTGTTGGAAGTAGCCAAACAGGGTTGCCCGTGGTTTAGTTGAAGAAATCCGGCATTTTTTAGCTTGTTGGTCAAAATGGAGATTGCGTTTCATCCCCGTGATTCCAACTTTGCTGTCAATAATCTTGTTGCTTTAGCCTCCATTTTCGATGGATTGGATTCTTTTTGTTGTATTCCTTTCTGTAGTATGTCTATAGGCATTTTTTATAATGGGGTTCATCGCATTTCTTATTTATTGAACTGTTAATTTTTTTTTGATGTTTTGGTGAATGAAACGATTAATTATATAATGAAAAGAAAAGGTTACCTTATGTTGTAAATATTGTGTATTTAATTTTCAAAGCAATTTCGGCAATTGGCTTCCAAATAGGTCCAATAAATTCATTAAAATTGATTGATCTGTTGAGCGGGATTGCAATGGGCTAAAGCCCAATAGGCTCATTATTGTTTTAGTGGGAACATGTACATAGGTCTCGTAAAAAGTAGTATCATCTAAAATACCTTTAGCAAGACAATGAGTTGTTTTGGTGCCTTGGCGGCTTCCTTATTTGGGGTGCACATGTTACAATATTATAGTTTTATTAGCTAAATTTGTATTGTATCAATTGTTGCGATTTTTGAATATTCAATATCAAACTATACTTTGGAATACCATAACAATGCACCCGATATGGTACGGTACGAATTTGCCATTGTTCTCACCTAATTCCTTCATTTCCCTCAACTTAACTCAAGATCATGGATAACATTACAAAGTATGGTTTGAGACCAACCATTTTTGTTGCCAAGAGATTAGCGGAGGACCTGTCAAGGATATCATTGAGGTAGAGGAGAGACAGGATGAAACCTGGAGCACCTGTGAAGTGGCGGCTGGCATAAAATCAATACTGATGGTAGTGTCCTAACTGCGAAACGGAGTGCAGCTGTGGGAGGAGATCTTCGAGATGAGAGGGGAAATTGGTTATTTGGCTTTACTCACAAGCTTGGAGAATGGAGATGTCTCGATCACGATAGCTGAACTACTTGAAGCTAGAGAGGGACTTGCTTTGGCTTGGGAAATACGTATACGACGGATTCAATTGGAAGTCAATTTGGAGGTGGTTGTGAAGCTCATTCGGGAAGCTGATATGGAGAATCACCTTTTGGGTTGCATGATCGAAGAATACAAAGTTTTATTTAGGATGTCGTCGAGTTGTTCATACAAAGAGAAGCGGGAATGGTCGGATGCACATGCTAAAATGTGGCATGATATTGAGGTGTTGGCAAAATTTGGGAAGACACCACTGGAGAACTTTTGCCTCTGTTAATGAAGGATGCAATTTAGTTTTGTAGTACCTTTTGTACCAAAAAAGATATAAGGATTTGTGGAATAAAAAGGCGGATTACTTGAAAGAAACCTTTATAACAAGCACATGTAAAATTGAGTAGCACAAATCTACTCTAGTTAGTTCACCACATTTGCTATTTCATGACCACAAGTATCATTTATTTCATTATAATAATACGAGTTATAAGTTTCTAAATATTTTATTTGAACCCAAGCCTTTTTCTCCAGAGGTGCAATGGGGATTACAAGTTCGTTACTTTAAGGCCGATGATGTCATATTCTAGTGGTATGGTTGATGTTCCAAGATCAAGGGGTATTTGGTTCAATTCTTATATGTATAATTATTTTTCTAATTTATCATTTCCTTCGTCCCTTTTTTTTCCGTTCATTTCACTTTTTGCATGGAGTTTTAGGTCAGAATTGGAAAAGTGAAACTTTTGGGTATTTTTACTTTTATAACTAGTAAAGTAGTAATAGAGAATCAATGGTGTCAAATCAGTACTGTGTGAGAGGGTATTTTTTGAAAAATAATTCCATTTATGGAAATGGAGTCTTATTTTGAAACATCCCAAAAATTAAATATGAGTAGAAAATTAGGGACAAAGGGAGTACTAATCTTTATAATTTAGTAGTTTATTGGAGTTTATCATTGTAATTTGGTAGTCATTGATGATGTAACAATTGATGATTGATGTATCAAGGTTGAATACTAAATCAATACTTGCTATTTTTTTCTATATTATTAAATTATCAAGATTCCTTTTCAACTACTATAATGAAAATACATTTTGCAAAATCATATTTAAGTGTAGCTCATTTTACAAAATTTATGTTTGAATTTTAATTTCATAATTATAGGGGAAAATTTACATAGACACCCCCTGACTATAACCCGAATTACAGGATTTTACCCTCATGTTTCAAAAATTATAAAGACACCCCCTTGACTTAACAGCCGTTAGTCAACTTTAACGGAACACTTAAAATGTCCAAAATGCCCGTAGTTGTTTCTAATATTTACAAAAAAAAATAAAAAAAAATTAAAAAAAAAACCTCAACGGCCGCCGCTCTCAAGCTCCACCAGCTCTGTTTTTTTCACTTTTCCGGCGACTCCGGACACGGTTTGAGCTCTCTTTGATGGCTATAGACTCGTCTTCACGTCCTCTACAAATCCCAAGCATTAATTATCAGTTCCAAGTTTATCCCGTCACTCTATTTTCAGATCTACGAATTTTACGTTTTTTCGATTTTACGCCGCCGTCGGCAGTGGAGCTTGACCCGCCGCCTCCCCTTCCAGCCGTAGACTCCCCTCGGTGTGGCGGTTATTTTGGTACCAACCTTGTCCAATTTGGTGCTGAATTGAAGATTCCCCATTTCCAAGCTCACGTCAATGGCGGATGTTTCCATCTTCGCAAAATCAGCCCCTCTATCCTAATTCGCAAATTGATCCTTGTACTTTCCCACCTTTATAATATGTCCCTACATTTGTAGGAAAACTCAAACTTCCCTTTTGATTTTGTCAAAATTCACCATTTATATGTCACATGGCCCGCACATGGGCGATTTCGGGCTAATTTTGAAATTGGGCGTCAATTTGGAACAAAATTGCCACTGAAGTTGAAGGTGCGGCACCAAATGTGCCAGCCCAAAAAGATATGGGGTAAAAATGCTAGTGAGCTTAAGTTGTGTTATGGTTCAGAATTTCAATGGTAGAAGATAAATTTATAGTATTTTAATAACAACAGAAGTCAAAATAAATTATTTAGAGAACGGAAAAAAAAATGAAAGTGAATAATAAAACAAATGTGGAGTGAGAAGAGATGGTAGGGAGAGAAGCTGTTGTTGTTCTTCTGGAATGGAGAATTGGACAAGTTCGGGCTTCTTGATATATTAGGATTTCATTTATTTTTTACTGAAAATAAAAGAGTATATTTATGAAAGCCCAATAAGTTGAGTAATTAGTTGCACACATTTTCGATGAATCTTCCATAACATGAGTTTGTTAGTCGTCCAGATCGATATGGACTTCACTTTGGAGGAATCTAACCTCCACCCAATGCGTGCTCGATATGGCTTGTCGGAGTTATCTTCATGAATACCCTCTGATGCTTAAGTCAGATCAAATCGAGTAGCTTAAGTAGAAGATGCACAGTAAAATGCGTACCATATTTTGTGGAATGAGGGGGTATTTATAGATATAGGATGACCCATGCTAGTTAATCAGATCGGTCGGGTCATGATCGGATTGACCCGAAAATAGCGCACAGATCTTTAGGGTGTTTGGTAAATATACTGAACTTTTAGGGGCATTATTGTCATTTTGATTGCCCTTGTAATCATGTCGATTTTTGATAGATCGACTTGGTCAATCTGGTGAAGGAGGTCCAGCAGAGCAAGCTAGTCGATTTGGTTGATTCGATTGTGGAGGTAGATCTGGTTGAGGATGTCGATATGGTCAATCGACCTAATCGATCTGGTTGGCAAGGTTGATCTAATAGAAAGAGGTCGATTTTGTCGAGAAGATCGACCTAGTCGATCGAGTTTGTGAGGTCGATCGGATAGAGGTGGTCGACTTGGTCGATGAGCTCTATCTGATTGATTAATTGGCATGTAAGGATATCTAAAATATGGTATATCACTAAGTAGAAGAAATACCCAATTCATTTGCATTACTAACTTTTTTAATTAATTTATAAATTTAATAAATGTAAATAATATACTACTCATATATATTCAGATTCGAACTTTTTACGGATCGAATCAGACTAGATCCATATTCGCTCTGTTTATTTTTAATTAAATCAGATCATCTCCACTGAATCTCTAACCCAATTAAAATCTTAAAAAAATAAATAAAATTCAGATTAAAATTCAACCCATAGACAGCCTACCCTACTATGCTCTTACCTGATTAAAAAAGAATTGACTAGATGTGTCATGTGTGTAGCTATTTGGACAAGTGCACAAATTTAATGGACACTCGCGCAAATTCCGTCTCATAATTAACGGTGGGACAATATTCTAAAAATATGTTTAATTACGGGATGAAATTCGATGAGGTGATATAGTTTGGGACAAAACCCAAAATAGTAAATTAGCTTGTGACGTTTTCTGTAATTTTGCGTAATCACACTATCATATAATATTAGTGTTGTCTAAATAATTTCATCATCGAGGCCATCTTGTTAGATCATACTTGGGCCATGGGATTTGCTTAGCCCAATCAATGTGAGTTTGCATCTGTAATGTTTATCAGTCTGAAAGTATGTTATAATAAATTTTATGTCATCGTTTTATTAAATAATAAGAGCATCAATGTGGTTATAATCTTATTGCAGTTGCTTCATTTTTCATGTATTTCCAATCCTGTGATTGGATAATTACCTTGTAAGTGTTGTGTTCACTTAACTCTTTTAAGGTATAGAATTGTTGACTCCACATCTGATTCTTGATTCATGTATATATATGTTCTGTTGTGATACTGTTGTGGCTTCAATTGACCTCCAATACATTATCATGGAAATGTTAACTATTGCTTCCTTCATGTGGTTCCTATGGTCTGTGTTTTGTGCATTGATGGTAATGATTATCTCGATTATCTGAATGAATGAGATAGAAGTTCGATGTGATGAGTGGGTTTACTTTTTTTCTTGTGGTAATTGTCATTGGCATGCTACAACAAAAACTATCAAATGCAGAACAAGATTGATTCCTCATGGTCTCTGATGATGAATTGAATAACATAAAAACTATAAAAAAAATAAAACATTCTTTTAAGGTTGATATTAGCAGAGCTTGGTAAATAATGCTTCTATGTTTTGAAAATAATGTATGAATCTTGTGTGAAGATGCATAGATAGTCATGGAGACAGTGAATAAAGCCATATAGTGTATAAATAAGTATTTGATACCTATTTGTGCATGTATTTGATACCTGTGAAATTCATATGTGATTTTGAAAATGGATTGGCACTTGCTTGCTAACCTACCGTGATGAATCAGTACAATTATTTGATAGTGAGCTAGTACTAGTAGAATCATAAAATTTAGTCTTCAAAATTTTGATCCATTGGT
Source organism: Penstemon davidsonii (assembly GCA_034814905.1). Classification (NCBI taxonomy): domain Eukaryota; kingdom Viridiplantae; phylum Streptophyta; class Magnoliopsida; order Lamiales; family Plantaginaceae; genus Penstemon; species Penstemon davidsonii. Next base: position 8,510,296 of record JAYDYQ010001087.1, on the reverse strand, counting down.
TCCTTAAAAAAAAAATGTGACATTTGGTATCAGCGTTAGCCATCATTAATTCTTTACTTATGAATTTGTTTTCTTTTTCTTTGACTTAAAAAAAGCTTAGATTATCCCCTCAAAAAAAAAAAAAACTTAGATTAGTTACATAACAATAGCCTTGACTTATGTATTTGAAGCATATATCGTTTTTATTAAAGCATTGTTAAACTAAATTGTTGGAAAGAAAACAAACAGTTTATTAGTTGAAGCATAAAACGTGTTTCAAAACTGGATCATATCTGCTTTTGACTAGCAAACTTGCATTAACTTATCAACTTGATATTTTGCTTTTGCAAACACCTTTTTCATTGTTTTTTTTTTTTTGTGTTTTTTTAACTTTTGCAAACACCTTTTAATTTTATCAACTTTAATATTTTACTGGAACCATACCATTTCTTTTAATTTGTTTACAATCTCTCTCATACGCAGTACTCTGGATTGAAATGGAAGAGATGCGAGAATTAAGTAGGGTGTGTTTGTTTTATATGTATAGTGCATGTTTTTCTTTTTAAACACTTATATCTAATTTTTATTTCATTGTGCAGAATAGCGGGATAATAAATATTGGAAATTCCTGCTATGTCGCTGTCGTGCTGCAAGTGTTATCGTCATTTCCATCTCTTTGTCGTGCCTTACATACACATTGTACAACTGGAGATTGTAAGTATTTGTTATTTGTTAATAAAACATTTTTCTCCATGCGTGGTATAAATATGTAACGTGTAACTATGATTACTTATGTATCATGCCAAGTATATATTTGAGATAAATGATGAAACATAATATATGATTTTTCTTTGGATTTTTGCAGGTCCCCAAGCTTTTATAATGGATGGTGTTTAATCAATGTTTTGGGGTTTTCTTACACAACTCTGTGGTTGCCTTGAAGTCGGGCAAGGGTCTATTTGATCCAACGACTTTTCTAAGGTTTTTTGGTAGGTAAAATTTTTGGTAGGTAAACTTTCTTAGTTATATACTCAATTTTTAATTTCCGTCCTTGTAATGTTAGGTCGCAATGCGGGCGGCAGCAAGACGCTCATGAGTTTCTAGGACTTGTACTTGATAAGCTTGATCTTTATGATGGTGCGTTTAAACGGATCTTTACTTTCACATTGACAAAGGAGGTAAGCACATCTTTTACATTACCTTTCTTTTTTTATCATATAACATAAACTCGAAAAAGTAATAAACTAATTTTTGGATATTTAGTCGAGAGGCTCTCAGTTTGCAATCACATCACAACTGCAAATACATATGAGAGAGATTGTATGCTACTTTCGACTCAGATGATCCTTATGAAGGTATGAATATCAAGAATAATTGGAAAGCGTATGTTGCTAGAGAAAATGGGGTGGTAGGTGAAGTGGAATGTGATGTTTGTCAAACTATACAAATAATGAATGTAGTGAACAACCTCTTAGTATTCCCAAAAGTATTAACCGTATATATTGTGCGATATAAAGATTCAATCGAAAAATTGGATAATCCTGTCGAGGATAAAGAAGAGCTTGAATTAGAATACAAATATGGCAATGTAAGTATTACCAATCATATTAATTTTTGTTATATTTTTTCTTTCAATATATGTATTAAGTAAGTCATATAAGTTACCCGCAGGTTCAGTTGTATCAAAGGGTTGCAGTTATTCTTCATAAAGGAGCCCTTGTGTCAGGAGGACACTACATTGCTGCAGTCAAATAGCATTACAAATGGTTCATTTATGATGACTCAATTGTACGAAAAGTTACATTGTTTCTACAAGGGTAATTTAATTCATAATGCTGATATTTATTTCACTGTCATTTGCTATCATAGGTAAGACATTGTTCAACGATCTCGGGATTCAAAGAAGAGTCATATTTGATATTTTATAGGAAGCTAGACAGACAGGTATATTCTTTTTTTCTTTGTGTACATATATATATGTGTGTTAAATTAGTTTGTGTAGTTTTTATTTTCTCATTGTACTTTATCATTTTTTGTTAATTGAAGGCATCTGTTGAAAGAGTCAAAGAAGAATGGGATGAAAAAGCACTCTACTAGAAGATAATATTGAAAAAGTAAGAAAACGGGAAAAGGATAGAAAAAAAAAAGAGGCGAATAAAATCAAAGTGGAAAGGCAAAAAGAACGGCGTCGTGCTGAACGACAATTTTTTTTTAATATGGTGCATCCCATGTTAAAGGAGGTTCAAGGCAATATCAATGCACTGATGCTAGAGAGAAGTCCAAACTATGGTATAAATGCCCTTAGAGAAATACGTAGAAATCAGAAAATTTGTAAACTGTTGATCCCGCTGCATGTCTTTCAGAAAGTTGTTCGTCAAATTGCCGAGGATCATGGAATTACTCGGGGTTATGGGGATAATTTTCATTTTTAGAGCCATGCTATTTTTGCACTTCAAGATGCTGTCGAATCGTACCTGGCCGAGTTGTTTCAAGACGCCAAGTGTGCGATCCATGCCAAATGTGTCACTCTTATGCGTAGAGACATTCAACTAGCACGCACATTTAGGAGGGATTATGAAAAAAATGATTTGGCACGCAGGACTCGGGGAAGACGGGTTGGGTTGCCCAAAGACCTTCAGCTGGCTCAAAGGATCCCCAAAGACCTTCAGATGACCTACGTGATCAGGCCCCGCAAGGACCTTTCTGCTGGTGTACAAGATCAAGCAATGACCACCTTCAGCTGGCGCGCAAGATTAGGGAGGAGACATGTGAAGTTTTTGAGTTCCTTTATTATATGCTAGTCATCAATGATACCACTGAGCTCATGTTTGTGCTTGTGGCGTAGTTTACAGTTTCCTTGATAGCCTATAATTTCATTCTGGTTTTCGAGTGCATCACAAGGCACAATTTCTCTAATAACATACTAAATATCATTGTTGAGGATAATCAATAGAAATAGTGGTAAAAAGATGATATTAAGCAGATTGCAGACAGAAGGCTTCCAAGCAGAGCAGATTATGCAATGACTTTGGATAACTCATGGACTTTCTTTTCCTTTATACCACGAATCTTATGAATCTTGTTCGGTTTTTTCTTTTTTTTTTTAATATCAAAGCGTACGAACTGTCATGGACTTAACTTCCTCTAAGAGTACCATGCGACACTTAGCCCCAAAACGCCCATGCGATCGTTCCTGCCCCGTGCATAATTGGCTAAGTCAGCCTCTACCGTCCCTAAGAAAGGTTGCTAAGTAAGATTGTAAGTGGGAAGGAAAGAAAGTGCACTTAAGAGAACTTGGAATGCTTATTCACACAAACTGGGAAGAACTTTCTTGGATGCTTTACAAATGAATGCTCCTACCTATTTATACTACTAGCCTTCCCTAATGGATGGCCAAGATCACTTTGATATAAGGGCCAGGATTAACTCTCTAGACCATTCTACAAGTTCCTACCAACACTAGAACTATGTACAATGAATTGGAATATTCTAGATACTCCTACTACATGCTAAATACTTCCACATTGTTCTAAGGCCTTCCACAAGGTTCTATATCACTCCGCCATGTTCTACACTTGTGTAGGCTCTTCCGGACCCTTCCGGTACCTTCCGGCTTCTTCCAGACCCCTCCGGAGTTATGTGGAACCTCCCGGAGTTCTCTTGAATGTCCCGAACTCGTGTGGAACCCTCTGGAATCTTTCAGAACCTCCAAGACTTTGTTTGGTTATGGAAAATGTTTAGGGCCGCCCCTGGGACGCCCTTGTGCCATTCGACGACCTTTCCTTGCCCCCGTGCCTTGCCGTCGCCCGTGATAGACCCTGTCTTGCTAAGGCCACGCCCAGGGGGATAAGTTGAATGTCCGGCTAGGCCGCCCGCCTTGCCGGCTGTCCCGTGATGTCCCTTTAAGCCTTTGCCTCGGTCATATGCCTCATCCGCTCTGCCTCCTTGGTTGGGCAAAGTGTTGGGGCGTGACAGTACGTACTAATTCAATGTACAAAATTAATTTGGTTCAATGTACAAAATTAATTTAGTTGTAAGCAACAAAATTTTCTAGATGCATTATCATGAGGTCTTATCTAAGTAGGTAGTGCTTAAATTGGACGGACAAATACAGGGACCCTATAGTTAAATCCTGCATTTATGGACAACTACATTAAAATTCCATCAAAGGAAAAATTGTTACTTCACAGCCATATCTTTTCAAGATCGCTCATTTTTTTTGTTACTTATATCTGCAGAATATCGTTGGCTAGGAAGCTGGAAAAAGTGTCACCGAAGAGTACTTAACCGGAGAGGTCACTTGAATATCTACAACACCAGCACAAATACTCCAACATCCAATTTACAAGCCGATGTTAAAAACTCGCTCAGATGACATTCCAGTCATCACAGCTAAGAAACCATAAAGAGCACCACCAAATGAGGCTATATCATACACAAGTCAGAACAATCGAGTTAATAGTGAGACATCAGAGCCCCAAAACACTAAGAGTTCCAGAAAGAAAAAATCAGGAAAAACTATCTCTCTTGCGGAGACTGCAAAAGGATCGATTGAATTTCAAAACGGGAAGTCGTGTTTCATGCCACGCTCGCAGGTACAATTTGGTAAGCAATTGTTTATCTTGCGGGAAAATAGTTTGTGAGCAAGAGGGTGAGGGGCCTTACAATTTGTGTGGTGCTCTTGTCCTGAGAGAATGAAGCAATTATGCGGGTCTTCTGAAGGTAGCTTTGTAGTAACAGATGCTGAGGCAGCTACTGAAGCATATGCAAAGAGGCTTGTTGAATATGATTGTGACTCCGCAGCTCGTACAACAGTTATGTTAGTCCTCCAGGACCTAAATAACTCAATTTTCTCCCATGAACTATTTATGACGGGCAAGGCATGAGTTTGGCTCAAGGACGGTATGAGTTCTCTGCGATTAGACTCTGAACTCTTATGGCGAAAAAAAAATTCGTGATATCTCAACTTGAACTGCGTCCGTTGCTGCGAGCGCCCTGGGATCGCCTTTTCTTGCTGCCATGAGTGCCCCTTTCTCAAACTTTTCTCTAATATAAGGGCTGCCCTTTGCTGCTATTACATGAGCCGCTAGCTTTTGGACTCTTTCTTTATAAGTGGCTTTCGAACCTGGCTTTGCTGCGGCTAATGAGAATGCTCCTGCCTTTGGATCAAGGATGGGCTCTTGATCACCAGTGCAAACTGGAATAGCTTCCAAGCCCACCTCCTGGTTGTCATCGCTCGATCACTTCCTTTTCCACTAAGTGATTGCTTAGGGACCTTAGCGTACGATAACTTTAGCAGAAAAGTCGTAACGGAATAACTTAAATTTACATATTTAAGTCACTACATTATCTAGTTTCTCTTCTCTCTTTTGTGAATGAATCTTTTTCGAAACTGCACTTCGAACTCATTAAATGCCGCTGAGGAAACGTCAAGAAGGGGTAGGATTCCACTGACTTGGAAGTGGCCTTGCCAATTGTGTATAGTGGACACGAGCAAAGTTGTGAGAAGCATTTTCCTAGCGGCCGAAATAAAAGGAAGGTTGATTGAAGGATCTACATGAAACAATTTATTGTTCCTATTAACAAAACATCCCATTTTTCTTCGTTGTTCTGGAACCTGCGGTATATAGACCGTGTCGAAAGTGAGTTATATGCAAATTTTTATATGGGACATAAAGAAAGAAAGCGACTCCAACTTCCTTTTATCTGAAAGCGATGACAGGATTCAAGGTCCTTTTCATGGACCTCCAACATCCTGGGACTCTCTATTCGAAAGAGCTAGAGCTTGAAGGAAGACCTCCTTCCCATAATGAGAGTAGACTGGAGTGGGAGAGTCAGAGTGGAAAAGAGGATTCCTCACTTCTTTCTCTCATTCAAAGATGGTTTGATTGAAGTGCTAGTGCAGGTATGGGGCACTTCGTCAGCAGTGGTTCGTTTAGCAAGCAGTCTTATTGCTAGAGATATAAACAGTCATGGATATTTATGAGATGAAATCCTTCCAAATGAGCAGGGCTACTGAGTGCTCCTGTAGAGCTTGGCATTGGCCTGCATCCATTCTACTTAAAATCACTACGGTGAAGCTTCAACGACCAAAACCAACTATGGCTGAGCTTCGGTCTCGAAATCCAATTTTTAGATGCGGTTGCGTATTAGAGGAAATGAAAGAGGCTATAGGTTGAGATAATGTCCTAATTAGTTACCTGAAATTGACTTGTACTTAAAGCTGAAAGTATGAAGGATCATTTATATATACAAATAATAATAAGATCGGCAAAATATTATTTTTAGCCCCCTAAAGTGGCTGCATTTCAAAATTGGCCCTTTATTGTGGTACCTTGACAATATATGTCCTTTATTGTGTCATTATCATCAGTTTCAGTCTTTGTCACTGATTTACTTTAATTATCGCCAAAAATCATCAATTTATGTCATATTTGACCTATCACATGACTTGGACTTACAAATTGCGAAGTCAGAATATGAAATTCTTAATTTTTAAGTGTTACTCGACAAATGATATTTTTATTAAAATAAAATTTTTCGGTTAGATTAGACATAAATTGGTGATTTTCGGTCAAAACAAATTAATTTTCCAATAAATATATGCATAAAAATTGATGATTTTCGGCGATATTTAAAATTTTTCAGCAATAAGGTCTGAAATTGATGATGATCACACAATAAAGGATATATATTGTCGATGTACCACAATAAAAGACCAATTTTAAAACGCAACCACTTTAGAGGGCCAAAAATAAAACTTTACCTAAGAAGATCCAAAGCATTATAGCATGTCTTATACAAATCCAAATTTCACATTAAATATGCCACTTCCCACTTTCACATTAAATACGCCAGCTAGAACCATGGGAACCTATGTACAAAGTTCTTAACTTGAATGTTGATTTTATGAAGATATACTAGTACGACAAATTTGAAAAATATGAAGAGAATTTTTGTTATTGTCAATGAGAAAAAGAGCAATAAATTTACAACAAAATATAGAGCCATGCAGAGGAGCTTAAATTGAATTGTTCTTAGTAATTTGATATTGATATTATATATATTATTTTTGTCATATTTAACTTACTAAGTCTGAGTTCAATTTGAATTTTCAAAAATTATTAAATTACGATAAATACTATTTAAATATGATTTTTAAGAAAATAAGAATGGATTCAAAAAGCCTAAATAAAAATTCTTTATGAATGTATGTTTCGGTCAGATAAATATTGAAAGCTTTTTCGAAACGTTTCAGAAACATTAAGAAAAATTACGAAGAAATTATTAAATTAAAAAATAAATATGAGAGTTTCAAGGCAAACCAAAAGTTTATTTTCGCATTTTTTTGGTAAGAAAAAAATATAGAAACTTTTCAAAGTTTTTGAAGAAAACGGTGGCAATGTTGATCTATGACTTGGAAAAGTACACATTAAAATTTCTATCAGACATTAGATAAGTCTTAATTATCTCATTTCGAGACATGTAGGACACACTATATGGATACCTCTTTTCGCGAATATTCGAACCTAAGTTTTTCACATTCCTGAGACTATTATCTTCTACTAAACCAATCATATGTTGGTTGAACTGTACTTTAATTGGTTGTTCTATAAAATTTTGTTTCTGCACAACAATAGTAGTGACCATAGATCTTTATAGTATATTAATATAAATTATTCCATAGTAATTAGAAGTTTAGAAGCATCTCAAATGTCATAATGGAAGTTGTAAACAAGAAAATATATATATCATGCCATTAAAGAAGAAACTAATTAATGGAATTATATAGGATCAATTTATAACAACATGCAACGTAATGTCTTAGCTACTTAGCTGAAATTGAACATGCATTCATCTTTAAAGCTGAAATTATAAAGGATCATTTCAATGGGAAAAATATAGAGTGAATAGTATTTTTCGTCCTCTTTATGTGTCAAATTTTGCACTTTCGTCCCTTTTAAATTTTTTGTAGCAGATTCATCCCTCTTATCGATGTAGTGTAAAACATTTGTCCCTCTTATCAATCTAGTGTAACACATTTGTCTCTTTTAACTTTTTCGTAGCATATTCGTCCCTCTTATCAATGGAGTGTAACACATTGGTATCTCTTAAATTCAAATATATCCTAAAATGGATGAAAATTAATGTATTTTGAATTTAAGATGGACGAATGTGTTACACTGTATCGATAAGAGGGACGAAAGTGCAAAAATTAGCCCATAAAGAGGACAAAAATGCGATTTACTCAAAAAATATATATACGAAGTAACAATTTTCTTTCTTTTTACGTATGATGTATGATGCCATAATATATGATACAGTCAACTCAAGATAAGAGTAAGTTAATGAAATACCACATTTAAATAAAATACAATAAAAATTATGTAGTGTAAACTTAATTAATTTTTTATATGATTTTGAAATGATTTATATTATGTTGAAATAAAATCATGTTACACTATCATATGCAAAGTCTTTCACATTTTGAAAAATATCAAGAGATTCACTAACACCACTTTGATATTTTATACAATATAATTTAGAAATTGTTAATAAAAATATTCAAATTTAAGTATTCTGGACGTGTCCGATATGCCATCCGAAAATGATACAATATATTTTCTTATTGATTAGATACTTCATGACATGTCTTGTACGTATTGGATGAGTATTTAAATATTCGAGAATGGATCAAAATTTCCATTTTCTCCTAGAAAACATTGAAAAGGTTCCGTTTTATAATCAAACGAAACGTAAACAAGATATTTTTTAAGCTGTGAAGATAGTGAAGCTTCGTAATCGAATAGGTGATCAATGACTAAATGATAGAAAGATACATATTTAGTGGTATTTCAAAATGATGCTATCATGGACTGATTCATCAAATATAAAAAATTGTTGCGATCAATTGTCAATGTAATTGGTGTCATTTAAATTGTAATTAAAATAGGTAGATGCTTTGGGTTCTTGTGGTAAAAAAATGTAATTAATTAATAATTATTTTGAATTTAGATTTTCTAGAGACATAAAAATCTGAAATAAATGAAGAGATCTTTTGATAATGCCAATGAGGAGAAGAGCAGAAAATATACAACTTTTCTGAACGGTCCATAAATGAACACAATTTTTGCTCCATGGCTTCCTGTTAATTTGGTCTTTGATTGGATCTTTTGGTTATTGACATCAATAACCACAAATTACACTAACTTTGTTCTCTAAACAGATGAAAAATCAATGGGAGTGACTATTAGATTAGAAAGAGATCACTAAAGATGTTTAGTTGTTGAGAAGAAAGAACACACATTTTTCTTTATAAACAAAAATGCACCTCCCATGTTTAGTTGTTATTGATCTTAATTAAAAACACATATTTATAAAGAAGTTTTTTTTTATTCTTCTCTTGATCCAATAGTACTTCAAAGTTCAAAATGAGAGGAACTTGTGTGCATTGGTCCCTCTCATCTTCTATGCATTGTTCTGCGTCAATATATTAGATATTATAGGTTGTTAGTTTGGGCCCTTTTGTATTTGTCATTAGTTTATGATTATATTTGTTATTTTCCTTCTTTTAGTTTTGTTATTAGCCGTCTTTGTTCCCTATATATACATAGGTTTGTATCTTGCTTTGTTTGTAATTCAGTTTTCATAATTTTTCATACAATTGTATTTTCAGATTCATTCAATCAAGTTTATTTTTCTTTTCTCTCAATCAGTATGATTAATTATATATCTTTATACAATATTCTATAATTGAGAGAAACAACTTTAATAAAAATATATGCAAAAATATCCCTTTTGTTCTGCCTAATTGGCAAAAATCGTGCAACTTTTGGGTGAATTTACAGCTAGAACCCCGAGGTTTAGTGATATTACAGGAAACCCATTAACATTAAAAATTACAAGGAACCCCTTTGACCTGACAGTAATTAGTCAATCGTAATAGAAATTGTGAAATGTTTAAAATAGCCCCGCTATTACAAAATGGGTGATTTAAAATGATTCATATACTCTCCATTATATTTGTTGGGATTCTTACGAGGAAACGAGCCTTAGGCAACAAAAATTAAAACTTTAGACTCCCCTCGAGAATCTTGCTTTTAACTATTCAAGTTATACCTGGTTCTAGCGTGGCCGTTTGAATCTTTGAAGGCAAGGGAGTAATTTGAAAAAAAGTCATTTATATACTAAGTTAATATATATGTTTGAGAAATTTGATACTTCTCATGGTTTAGGGCGTTCTATTTGGACTATTGTTCCCGGAGATAATTGCACTTTTGTTATCGCGATTTAGGTCATTTTTTGCTTTTGGTACATCGTTTTATATGACCAACACATTTGGTACCTCGTTTTAACAAATTGTGACACATGTGGTACCAACGGCTAAAATTAACAATAAATGATGACGTGGCAGTTAAATCTTATTGCAAAGTTGATGCCAATACTTATGTTAACTGACAATTTTATTTCGAAATATTTCAGGCTACCAAAATAATCCCACATTTACAAATGCACTGACAATTTTAGTCCACAATATTGCCAAATTTAAAATTGACTCGATATGCGGAACAATTTTGAGATTTTACTTATAATATTTACATAAGTAATTTAATTTTATAAGCAATATTAATAAATTAATATAAATCAGGAAAAAAAAATTAAATCTAAGATTTATATAATAGAATTAATCTTTTTATTATTTATTAAAGTAATTAATTATATAATTAAAAACTATTTAATTTTATTAAAATAATAAATTATGAATAATTATAATTTAAAAAAAAAAAAACTAAAAGCCCACCCACCCCCTCCCTTCCTCCCAGGCCGCGGGGAGAGGTGTGGTTGCGGGGTTGGGTGGGTGGATTTTTAGTTTTTTAATTATAATTTATTATTTTAATAAATATTAAATAGTTTTTAAATATAAAATTTATTGTTTTCATAAATATTAAATAGACTAATATTTTTATATAAATTTTAGATTTGAAAAGAATATGTTTTAATATTTTTTTTGAGATTCATGTTAAAATATTATTTAATTTATTTATATTGTTTATAAATCAAATTAGTTATTTAAATATAATAAGTTAAATATCCAAATTCGTCTGTGCTTGGTCTTATTCGATTTAATTTTGAAATTTGTCAACAATGTGGATTAAAAATAGTTAATAGGTAGATGGTATTTTCATTGAATTAAACTATAAAATTTTATTAGTTTAAGAGATTTAATAATACTAAAAAAATTTATTACATAAGATTAATAATTTAACTATTTTTGCTATTGGGACTGAAATACTTCAAACTTGTGAATTGTGGGATAAATTTTCCGGCCACAAAATATGTGGGATAGACTTTGTCAGCAATCTTTAATTATAGGACTAATTCTGCAGATTTTCCACAAATTTTCCGTCCAAACTTGAAATTTCCGTCAAAAATTTGACTAAGTACCAAATGCGTCGATTCCCATTAAGTTTTAATACTATATATGTTGGCTTTGTAACTTATGGCATCGTAACCTTCTGATCGGTATGAAAAGTGAAATTATGTCGCTGACAACAACCGCTTTGAGATACAATAGGAGACTGACTACGGGAATTGTGCCAAAGATGTAATAATAGATCGGAATATATCGTCCAAGGATTGTTTTTGGACTAAGGAGGTGTGAGAATTTGCCTTTGTTAATGAAGGATGTAGTTTAGTTTTGTAGTATATTTTGTACCAAAAAAGGAATATAAGGATTTGTGGAATAGAAAGGTGCATTTGCTATTTCATGACCACAAGTATCGTTTATTTCATTATAATAATGCGAGTTATAAGTTTCTAAATATTTTATTTGAACCCAAGCCTTTTTCTCCAGAGGTGCAATGGGGATTGCAAGTTCGTTACTTTAAATTGGATGAGGGCATATTTTAGTGGTATGGTTGAGGTTCCAGGACCAAGGGGTATTAGGTATGTGTAATTATTTTTTTTAATTTATAGAGAATTAGTGGTGTCAAATCAATACTTTATGTGAGAGAGTATTTTTTGAAAAATAATTTCATTTGTAGGAATAGAGTCTTATTTTGGAACATCTCAAAAATAAAATATGAGTAAAAATTTTGGGACAAATGGAGTACTAATCTTTGTAATTTAGTAGTTATTGGAGTTTATCAACGTAATTTGGTAGTCATTGATGATGTAACAATTGATGATTGATGTATCAAGATTGAATACTAAATGAATACTTGCTATTTTTTCTTTATTTTTAAATTATTAAGATTTCTTTTCAACTACTATAATGAAAATAAATTTTGCAAAATCATATTTAAGTGTAGCTCATTTTACAAAATTTATGTTTGAATTTTTATTTCATAATTCTAGTTTCAAAATTAACAATCTACTCTTTTTGTGTATACATTGTCTACAATTGAAAATTCTAGTAAAATAGGCTCCCATTTTTTATGTCTCGTTGGAGTAAAGAGCTTCTACATAGAATCAAAAAACTCCAATTTAAATTAATTTTGTGTTTTCTGCTCTAGGTCTGTCAATGGATCGGACTTAGACCGGATTGGGGTCCACCCGAATACGAACCCGACTTTTATAAGCTAAGCTCGAATTCCCGCTCTAATTTTTGAAAACTAAAACCATATTCCAATTCGTTGAATATCTGATATCCGAATGCAAGATCTGAATCCGTTAATATCTTCAAAATTTAGCTTCTATTCCCTCTCATCATTATGATTGTTGCGTTAAATTCATTAGATTCTCGTCAAGTAGGTCAAACAATGGGTGGGTTTTACCCTACCCAAAATCCAGTCAAAACATTTTATTTAAAAAAAATAAAATAGAATTTTCGCCATAGATAATTATCAGTGGTGCTCTAACTACATAATTTCCGTCGTAAAAAGATGATCAAGTGCATAAATAGACCATTCCTTAATTAACTTCATCCGAACCACCTCTAATTCATTAGACGGTATTTATGTACTCCTTCAATTTGATTGAGAAAAATGGTAAGAAAAATAAAAATGAACAAATTTTAGAGCCCAATGCCCTAATAGTTTGTTGAGAAATAATCAATTTAACTATTGTACTCGAAAAAATTCAAATCGAACATCGACCTTAAAATTAATTGGGATAATTGGGGGGGTGTATTAAGTGGGATGACTTTTGTATTTGTTGTAGTTTTCTTGATCATATGATATTATAATTAGCTTCTCGAGTACTATTCTCTTGCACCAAAGTAATTGGACAAATATAATCGGATTAACTAAACGTTAATAGAGCCAAATTTAGCAAAAATGGTACGTACTAAGTACTTAAAAGAACCCAAATTAATCTGATGCCTACTGTTTAATTATTTAGCTTGCTAAAGAGAAGACAATCTCATGCTGTTTTCAGCTTACAAAGATCTCGTGTAATGGGACCGATTTTGTCTACAATTTGGTTCAAATCCCATGTGCTATTTTTGTACGATCATATGACATATGCTATATCGATAAGATGGCATAACACCCAAATTTTCATTGAGAATAATATTAGTGGTAAAATATTGGTGGAAGATAGTTAATGGATCTCGACCCTCTTCAATCAAATTACTGAATTTTTTTTTAAGTGAAATCGTAAATACATCATTACATCATAAAATCTATTTGACTATTAATAGATTACAAAAGATCATCAACTATCAAGTACAAATAATATCAAATTAGTAAGATTGGTCGAATTATAGATCGACACTATATATGTATGAATCATCCCAAGAATATAATAGGGAACTCATATTATAATTCTAACATAAACTTAAATTCTCTCGATATTTATGTGCAAATGAATTTATTATAAATATTTGATGTGTATTATAGCACACTTTGATTATACTATTCCTATATCAAATAGCGCATCATTTTATACAATAGCTCTATTTAATTTTTTATTTGGGTCTATATATTGCCAACTCAAAACTCTTTAATAATGAGACATGGGAACATGTGGCATAAATTATTTATTACTAGTATAAAACTAATAAGATTTTTAAATATTTCTTAAAATGAGATCTAATCATTCAGTGAGCCCCACATAACTCAAACGGTCCAGATCAAATATCTGGTGGGACCCAACAAAACCCACCACCAAGCTTTCATGAGCCAGCTATGCCGACTTATTTTAAAAGTATATATGTTCAAACATGTGGACCCCAATATCTTCAGTTGATAAGGTATGGGCCCCCACTCAGTCCAATTACCCGGCCCATCACTTTTTAAAAACCAATAATTTTAAATTTTTAATGATAATTTATGGATAGATTCTGTTATAAAAAGAACCTGAGATTTCATTGCACAAAAGTGAGTTTCACTTATGAATTGAAACAATCCGTTGTCATGTGTTCGACTTTATTGCTACGAAAATCTTTGCATTAACGAAAGCTTGTGTTTGGATGGACTCACTTATTGTCGATAAAGTTATATCTTTCCATCCCATTATTTTTACTACGTTAGTTAATGTACACGGTCAATATTTTGAATCTTTTAATTGATTTATCAAGTTAAATTATTCACATTTAGGGTGTATGAAATATTTTAAATATTATTATATACGGTGTCATATGATATTATCAACTTATTAGTGAAATATATTAATTAAATTATTTATTATAATTTTTATAAATTTAATCAAGTTGACTGGTCAACTATACCATAAAGAAATGAGATGGAGGAAGTATTTAAGAGTGATTATTTTTAATACTATTATGTTAATTAATAATTTAAAAAAAAAAAAAATACAAAAGGTTTCGTGTGCTACTTCTGCAAGACTGCAACTACAATAATACAGTGTGTCACTGTTTCAGTTCCATTAAGTTTTACATAAGTGGAAGAGTGGTTCACTTCGGACGATATGTCTGTCCCCATATATTTAATGAAGACATAGAAATCACATGCAAAAAAAAATCCACATAAAAAATAATAATCACCTAGTCAAATTGTAACTTCAAATTTTAAAAAAAAATATATGAGAAGTTGTGGGACGAATCTATGTATTATATGCTTTATGTAATATCAAAACACCTTTATATTTGTTATTTATTTGAAAAATTGTAGGATTTTTTTTCTTTTTTTTGTTTTGTTTCTGAGTTGTAGGCTGGCATATATATCGTTGATTCCATTGTTTGAAAAATTCTTACATAGATCTTGTCTAGGAAAAAAAAATTATATTTTGTGATATGCATTACATTATTCATTCGGTTCCATAATAGATTATGTAATACATTTCTAGCCATAAGGTCTAGTTCCTAGACCAAGTCTAAGTAAGAATTTTTTGTTTTGTGCACCTATCCAAATTAGAATTTACGACCTTAAATTGTAAAAAAAAATCCCTTTATTATTATGAAAATCTTACTAGTCTTATATTTCTAGATATCACACGATATTTGTTGTGCATAGTAATTAAGAGGCATTTCTTTTTTATGTAAATTCATATTTTTTAATGTTATGAGTATAGACGTATAGTGAATATCAACTCATGAGAAACGATTGCCAATATATGTAGTGAGACTTTTAATTCATGAAGATCGAATAATAGTTATAATATAGGAAAATATATACATATTTATTTGATACTTTTACAACTAAAAAACAAAACTCACTAACTGGTCATTATAAATTTGTTAAAAATACTAATTGCCCTCATACTTATAAAATTTTAGAACTTCGCAAAATAAAAACTCTAAACAAGCACCTAATTTGCTTATTAGTGAAAGACTCAGCCATAAAATATGCACGTCGTCAATAGGATGATAAAATTATGGTTTGTGATACAAATTAAATTTAGGGTACGTAGAAAATCTTGATCTTGTACACAAAAGTACGTGTTACACATTTTTAAGAAAAAATTGGTACAAAATTGATAATACAATTCATATTCTTTTCCTTTTTCTTCGAGGAAACAGAACAACTGCAATAATGCTAATAATAATTTTAGAAGGGGACTATAAGTATAAAAGAATAATAAACACATGATATTGAGAGGTTTAACTTTTAAGGCTGATATATAAGAAAGTTAAATTATTTGTTCTTAGAACGTACCTTATGTATAATGTATGTTATTAGTCTACATTAGTCTATGTTACTTATTTTTATAAAATATTATGTAAATATATCATTCTTTTTATTTAATGTTGGATACGGATCTTTAATGGATCGGATCGACCAAAATTCATTGATCTGATCCGATCCATTAAAGATCCGTATCTAACAATAAATAAAAAGAATGATATATATACATAATGTTTTATAAAAGTAAGTAACATTAATAATATTTCACTGTCAATTTAAGAAGACAGTAATTTATAATTCGTTTATAAATTTATTTAAACAAAAGATTTCATCTAAAAATATGAATATTAGTATAGAAAGTTTGAACATGTGAGCTAAAATTAAATGAAAATGTAAAGTTAATAAACTTGTTTTAGAAAAAAAATATTAATGTAATTTTCTAAATAAAAATTTATTGGATCCGAAAAAGATCCAATATCCGGCCAAATCCGATCAAGATCCATTGGATTCAAAAAATCTAAACCCGAGCACAACCCGAATCCGACAGAATCCGATCCGATATAAATGAAGCCGAATCTAGATGAGTTTGATCCGACCAAAATTCGACCCATTGACAACCCTAATTCTAAGTTCCCTCTCCAATTAACAAATGGCAATTATAGTACATTTCGTAAGATATATTTTTCTAATTAACAATTCAATCAAAACACTCGAAACAATCCATTGAGCGGGAATACAAACAGCAATTTGCAAGAAAAATACTTAATTATATATTTCAATAATAAACAAATAGTAATAGAATTACATGAATCTCTTGAATTAAAAAACGAAGATTGCACAGCTAATCATGAAAAAATATTGTGTGACAAAAAAAAAAACTAATATATAGAGATAGAGAGAGAAAAAAAAGGAGGGGAAACAAATGTGACTTAATTTGGGAAAAACCAGCCAATAATCCCCATTTAAAAATTCCCCCTACCTCAAACCCTAAATCCTCCATTTTAGTCACACCAAAAAAATTAGGACCACTTTAATTACTAAAAAAAGGAGAACAAATAATCAAACCTCACGTGTGTGTTTTACAAATCAAATACAACACCAAATGGCATGGCATGCCATTACAAGGTTTCTTCCTCTCATTGACCATCTCTAGTCCAAACTTGGTTCCTTTAAATATCCTCAGCCATAATGTAAATATATAGTGTATTGTAACGAATCACTCTCCCAAAAGCATTTTCCAATCGCAAAACAAGTGAACTATACACTCATCATGTCAGCGTTATGTATTCGGCCAAACTCTATTCGGAAAAGAATTAACCTTTCACGAATGGTGTCTACCGGTGTCGTGCCTATCATCGCCGCCATGGGACCCACTTGCTTGAGACTCCGACACTTCACCACCGCTACTCGTCCTATAATAATTAGGGTTCAACCCTGCAAACATCCCCAACTGCCCTTCTCCCAACGTCCCACCGCCGCCACCGCTCATTTGTTGGCTCGGAAGCAACGCCAGCGGTGCCATAGGGTTAAAATTCATGAAATGCAACCCGCTAGACATATTATTTCCTTTATACAAAGTAGCAGTAGTAGCAGCGGCAGCACTAACATTGTTGTTAATATTAACTGTAGGGAATGTCCATATTGGATTATCATTCCCCATCACTTGATTATTATTATTATTATTATTGGTATTAATATTCGAATTTGCAACCATCCAAAAGTTTGCGGGTACCGCAGATTGGCTCGCCGGCATAACTCCGGCGCTCGACTGCATCAAGTAATTTCCAATTTGGTGATTTTGATGCTCCGCTCTCCACTTCCTCCCCAACCAACCCTCCTCCTCCACCTCCTCCTCATCCATTTCTTGCTTAGGCGCCGTTTGGAAATTCAATAACGTAGATTGGCGATGTGGTGTCGTATAGTTGGGATTAATATTATTGAATAAGTAGGACGAGGATCTAATTAATTGAGATGGTACGGACATGGTCGAACCCGAGCTACGTAATGAGATGTTGAGGGAAGTGAAGTTTGCGGGAATTGTGCCGGTTCCCGTGGCGGCTATCACGGCGGGCTCCGCCTGTTGGAGGAGCCATTCGACGGTTTCGCCATCGGATTTGTGGCCGAGCTCGCGCGTGAGTTGGAAAACCCTGGCGGCGCAGAGGGCGGGCATGCGGATGCGACGCCCTCGCCCGTCCACTTTTGTGTGGCGGTCTTTGGTTGATGTGCGTTTTGGTGGTGGCTTCTTGGTAGTGGGATCGGAGGAGGAGGTGGTGGTGGTGATGGAGGATTGATGATCGTCGTCTTTTTTTTCGAGTAGTTGGAAAGGGAAGTTGGGGCGGCTGTGGTGGTGGTGGTGGTGGAAATGATGATCATCGCCGCCTCCTTCCATGATCACTCACATAGAAGATATTGTTGCAAAAATAACACGTCCTAAAAAACCTTTGCTTTTTCTTTTTCTTTATGGAAAAAGAGAAAATTAATCAAAAAGAAAATTCACAATTATAAGAAGAATGCAAACTATCGCTTTCTCTTCACACTTTTTGGAATGATGCACTCTAATTTGATCCTTTGACGTTGAAGATATATGTGTGTTTGATTAATTTTGCTTTAAAAAAATGGGGAGAGATAGAGAGATGAAGAGAAAGGATAAGGGAGGAGGGCAAGCTTTAAGCATCAAAGATAATGAGTGGGAATTATTATTATAAGGGGTGACCTTTAAAGAAAGGGAAATTTACTTTTTTTTTTAACCATATGATATAACATCTTGCAACTTTGGTATTACTGAAAACGATAATACAAATTTGATATCACAGCTTAAGTTCATTCTAACTTTCATACCAAGTCTAATTTTTCTTTGGAGTTAATGACAATTTATCCCCCTATAATATTCATAATGTTCAAATTACATTTATGTGATTTGA
Source organism: Penstemon davidsonii (assembly GCA_034814905.1). Classification (NCBI taxonomy): domain Eukaryota; kingdom Viridiplantae; phylum Streptophyta; class Magnoliopsida; order Lamiales; family Plantaginaceae; genus Penstemon; species Penstemon davidsonii. The sequence continues at coordinate 8,491,368 of JAYDYQ010001087.1, read as the reverse complement.
AAAAGAGCAATTTACCCCCCATATTATTATATTAAAGCTTCACACCGTCTCCCAGAGATTTTTATATGTAGCACTTTAACACCCCCCCCCCCCCCAATGTTATGATAAATGTAGCAATTTATCCCATGTGTTATGATAAATGTGAAAATTTATCCCCTATGTTACAAAACACTATGACTACTCTCGGTTTTGGCGAGTGAGTTTCACTCTACTGCTAAAAGGGGTAAATTGTTTCTTTAAAAATTCTACATGGAGGTAAATTGCTCTTTTTTAAATCACAGGGAGGTGAATTGAACATTATGTATTTCACAGGGGGTAAATTATTATTAATTTTGGAGAAAAATTGGTCTTGGTATTAAAGTTGCAACGAAAATTTAAGTTATGGTATCAAATTTGCATTTTAGTGTCTAATGGTACCAAAGTTGCAAGGTGACCTATCATGTTGTACAAAAAAGGCAAAATTTCCTTTAAAGAAAATGAGAAAATGTGAAAGAGAAAAAGGAAAATGTGCTTTAATTAGTTGGGTTTCCTTTTAGTCTTTTTGATGCAATATAAGAAAATAAGTTTTAGTGATCTAATATAAATTGATAATATTAAAATTATATTTTTTTTATATATATTAAGTGACTGGTATTTAAAGTTTAAAGTTTGTCATTTAAATAGTTTTCATCAATATATTAGTGACAAGAATTATAATTAAGTTGATGATATAGACATAAAGTGATAATTCAAATACTATCACTAAATTATTGTAACAATATTAGTTGCCATTAAAAGATTGTCAATAGTAATCACAACTTATTGTCGTACATTTATAACTAAAAATTAATAGTAAACAATTGAAAAAAAATGTTTTCATGACTCTATTGTAATTATTACAATTTTTATTTTGACAACACTAAAATTTCGTCACCAAATAATGGAAATAGTGAAAACTTTGTTACTTAATTTTCTGTTACTAATGTACAATTTTCTTGAAATGCATCAAAAAGAAAGAGAGAAAAATGTGATATTGTGAAGATTCTTGATTTTCAACTTTCGTCATTTTCTTATTTTTTATTTTTGGAAGGAAATAGTGAAAATAACTAATGGAATTTATGTTAGTTTTCTTCTTCTTTTGATTATGGGTTGGACAGAAGCTAGCACTGGTTCTGACTCCACGTGAGGTGCTCTTTTTATCATTCAATCCATAAAGACAATGGTAGCCAAGGTGGGACCCAATCCCAAATAAAAAATAATTGTGACAGACTTAGGTAATTAAAAAGGAATTGAAAAAAAAAAATTAATGAAAAGGAGCTAAAGACAAAAACACCCCATGTACTTTGTCTAACTCCTAAAAAATCCCTTGTATTATTTTAACTTCCAAAAACTCCCCTATGTTTGATTTTAATTACCACACTCAATCCAAGTAGAATTTTACTTTTGACCTTTGGCGGAATGACAAAATTACCCCTCTGTGTTGTTTTTTTTTTAAATTTATTTATTATTTTTTAAAACATTAGTATATACTACTTGGGTCGAGTGTGGTGTTTAAAACCAGATACAGGGTGGTTTTTGGGATTTAAAATAACACGGGTTTTTTTTTGGAGTTAGTCAAAGAATAGGGAGTGTTTTTGTCTTTCGATGTCAGAGGTAAAGTTATCATATCAAAAGCAAAATGTGAACAAATACTTGTAATTTTTCGCGTTTGAATCACACTCTCTTTTTGGGGATGTATTTGGCACTTACTTAAGATCACAATGAGAGTTTTGAGAATTAAAATAACACTGGTGTTTTTTTTAGAGTTCGACAAAGTATAGATGATGTTTTTGTCTTTCAATCTAATCAAAAGTGAGGCCAACACCTCAATTCACGTAATCATTTCATTTTGCTTTGGCATTTGCCTTTGTTCTGCAACTTTGCTGGAATTCGCCCCTTTGCTTTTTGGACACTTATTAATTATAGTATAAATTTAATAGAAACAATAATTCAAATATCTTAAATAAAATACTAAATTAACATTCTGGTTTACTAAGACAAAAAGCTCTAAAATATAATGCAGCATAATTTTCCTGGGGCGACTCGTATAATAAGAGCAAAATCTGTAAAGTAAAATATTACTATTAAATCTAAATGGATTCGAAGAAAATTTATGTTACTACAATATGTACAACATGCCAGCTTTTGTTGGTTGTGAATTTATATTTACACCCATGCATGAAAATAAATTGAGTCTTTATGAGGGACAAATGTGAAAATTAAACTATTGTTGATCTATTTTGTTTTCCTTTTCTTAAAATAATAATGAATAGACATGCAGGGCCTAATTGGATGGATTTTTGCCCGGTCTCGGGGGTTTCGCAATACCGTGTCAAAATCCTTTCAAATGAATTTTCGTCAAACCTATTAAAAAATACATACTCAAACTCTTAAAGTCGATAAAACTTTGATTTGATATCTATCATCTATTTTTTTCCCCAAACTCTATAAAAATAAAAAAATAAAAAATAAAAAAAACATTTATTTGACACCTATCACCTTTTTTTTCCCCAAACCCCAACATCCAAACTCAATTCAAGTGGGGTTTCAGCTTTTTCAAAACCACAAAACCCAACATCCAAAATCTAACCAAATGAGTTTCAAAGGTTTCACCGAAACCACCAAAATCATTTTTTTTAAAACAGAGACCTGCGAAACCGAGTCAAAACCTTTCCAAATAGGGCTGCACTAGGTAACTAAGTCGTCGTGCGTGAGCGCGAGCGTGAGCGGGTGCGGGTGCGTGAGAGCGCGATGTATCAAGAATTTAACATATGAGAGCGTCTATAAAACGTCTTTAAAATAATATTATAATAATTTAAATATAATAAGATATATTATCTTAAAGAGTTATAATACAAACGAGAAGTACAAAAAAAATTATACTTTCTTACTTAAAACAAGTTTAATGTATTGATGGATATAAATAGATAGATTTGAACTTTTTAACTTATAAAAATATTATTTATATTTTATATATACCTAACAACGTAAAAGGCATTTCATGTGAACTTTTATGAAGTATTTAGTGAAAAATTATATTTTTATTCAAAATGACAAACACATGTCATTTTATACAATCCATAAAATATTTTAAAATCTTAGCAAACAGTTCAGTGATTTTATATGCATATTTTGAAACATTTTTTTATTCTCCGTTGAACATATTTCACTGAGTATTGTTAATAATTTGACATTTAAAATTTAAATGATAATAAATCTTGTATCAAACAATATTTAAACAAATACACGTCCTATTAATTGTTGAAAATATGGTTTCAACGAGAATCAGAAGTGACATGATGTCATCATCCATCAGTCATTATTAATGTAATTCACCGCTCGGTACTTTTGGAGCCAGATATGACATTTTGGTGGGCTTTTGCGGACAAGTTAATTGGGTTGGGCTGGAACATTTTTTATTTTAATTACTAAAATATGAAATGAACGAATTTTTTCCAGCGGAGCGCGAATTACCAACAAGCAGTGCGCGAATTACGACGCGAATTTTGATTTCGCGCTCAGTGCGCGAATTCAGAGCGCGCGTCAACCCTTGGGACGCGAATTTAGTTACCTAGGGGCTGCATTGTACTAATTATAGATTAGAGCCACTAAGAAAAAGTATGCTTGAAAGCTGGGAATTTAATTTATACTCTGTTCATCCCATATATTTTGTTTCTAGATATAGTTGATCAGTTAATTCGACTAAATTTAAAAAATTACAGTAATAATCAATTTATTTATTAATAATAATATAATAGTATTATACAATACCATATATTACTTATTCAAAAGGTTTAAAATATCATACTTATATAATAAGAATCTACTAAATAAGTTACTTAATATATTAAAATATTGAAAAAAATTAACTTCATACTTTAACTAATGTAGCAAAAGTTTGAGACAGAGGTAGTCGGTCTTTCAATCTATATAGTGAACTTTTGAGATTTTAATATTTTTATGTATCAATAAAGCAACAAATAGTATTTTTAACAATCAAATAAATTATTTTAGTGGCTATCAATCAAGCTTTTTTTTTTTTTTTTTTTTCTTGTACCAAGCAAGTTTTTTTTTTTTTTTTTTTTTTTTTTTTTTTTTTTTTTTTTTTTTTTTTTTTTTCAGACAGTGAATACATCATCATCTCACATTATATCAAAAAATTTATTTCATTAGTATCAAAATTCTAAGATAATCTAATTTCAAATACTAATATAATAAACTATAAAAACACTAATGAAAGTTAAATCCAGGATTGACTTCAAATTTAGTCAACTACCAACAGACCACTACTTCATGTCTGTTGGCAGGTAGCAATCAAGCTAAGTATTTAATAGTTAGAACTCGACTGCAATCAAAATATAATTCTATGAAAACAACTTAGCCTAGTTAAAAAAGAAATTAATTAAAAAAAAAAAAAACATCAGGTGTTATATCGATCATATCTATTCATAGCTGTTTTTCTTTTTAATTAATTCATCATACTTTATAAGAATTAACACGAATTAAAAATAGCAAAAGATCATGTAACAATTTATTCCATATTTGTGACAGGACATCAATCTAAAGTTCACATGGTGAATATCTGTCATGTAGTGGATGGGAAAACTTCTACATTTGTGAATTGTGATTCCAAACAAAAATATATGCTGTAAGAAAAATTATGCACATACAAATATAATTGAATTACTAAATATAGTCTTGTCCATTGACAGAATCTGATAAATCCGAATTTGACCGAAAACTTTATTCGGTGATAAAGCAAATCTATATATTCAGTAGCAATTCTTTTAACTGAGTTTGAATTAGCTAGACAAAAAATCCGATAAATCATATTTAAATGCTGTAATAAAATTATTCAAGAATTTTCTTTGTCTAACCAATTTTTTGTCATTACATACTAAAATAATTAGTTATAAGCCACACAAAATAAATACCAAAAAAATGAAATTATTATAGCAAAAGGAGTTGTGTTTATTGCTTTGTGTGGCATAATTATAGAACGTGCTTCAACTTCAAATTATGAAGTTCAATTTCTTTATTGTTATAGGCTCTTTGTATTAGACATTTTTTTAAAGTAAAAATATCATTAATTCATTAAAATATCGATCAACATCAACATGACAACTAACCAATTAATTTAATTATTATGCTACAAAATTATTTAAAAACCAACATTTTCTGCATAACCAATTATATTTTTTCTTCTTTTTGGCTTTTATCTAACGGTTAAACTTTTCTTCTTATTTTGGCTTTAATTTAACTGTGGAAGTATCTACTTATAAATGAAATGTGCACCTTGATCAAATAATTTTAAAAAATTATTCATTTATCACTTATCATCTACTCTTCCCTCCAAATCCTAACTTCTACACTCAATCCAATTTTTTATTTATTTTCAAATAATTCAATATTTCAAAAGTTTAATTGAAACACCAAAATAACATTTTGAAATCAAAATCAAGAGGAATTGATGACCAAACGTTCTCAAAAACAATTTTAGAAAACTCATGAAAAACTAATTCTAGACTGAAAATCCATTTGAATTGGACATATTTAATTGAGATTGAGAGATGGATAATGTCTTGAAAATTTGTGAAAACACAACAATATAACATTTTGGTAAGTTGGTTGTCTAATCAAACCAACTCCAGTTAGGATTGAAGTCTTCTCTCCTGTTCCATGTTACCTGTCTGCAATGCTTCTTCTTTTCAGACAACAGCCATTGTGAAGATGACAGCACAAATCGAAAAATAAAACTAAAACTCATTTTCCTACTTTATATAAAAATTTAACTTAATAAAAAACGGTAGCTCTATTATCGATCCGCTCATAGCAAGATCCACGACAAAGACTAATATCGGACTTTTTAACACAAATGGTCGGACTAAAGACATAATACAGACGTAAATATAATCGATAATCTTTAAAGTCTCATACTCTTGGAGAACTCCTCTAAGCCTAATCACACATACCGCTACTGGTAACGCAGTGATATTATACCGTCTAAAACAGTTAAGTTAATTGCCACTTTGTACTCATTCCTCATCTTCGTCATCTTGATCTTCATCGTCATCTTCAGAGCCATCGCTGCCCTTTTCCTGCAGAGGCAACGTAATTTAAGGAGAAATTAAAAATGAATCAATAAAATGACATATTTAGGTCCTTAATTAGCTGTTGCATTACCCATTAGTAAAAGTTGAAATATATCAATATGTAAACTTCAAACAAGAGCCTTCTCTTACTTTTGGGTAAGTAACTTGTTATCTTTAACACTTAATTATAATAAGTTCTTTAACTTTCATCATATAATTGAACTTTTGAATGGGAGATAAGTTCTTGCACTTAATTTTTCACTATTATTTCATCATATAATGTGTTGAAATGAAAATTGTTAATAGAGGGCTTTCTGATCTCCTGATTGCACTATTATTTTCACTTGCAATCAAATTTTTGTCAGAGACTACAAACAAATAGTCGCGGGGCCCAAAATTTAATTTCGGCATACTTGGGGTAAGAAGAGCAGTAGAGCCGGTTTAATATCTTGTCTGCCAGAGAAGTAATAGACTAATGACCAACCAAAGTTTCACCTGAATGGAGCTGAGCTATTGAATTCCCCAAAGATAAACATATTTTACTCTATGGCTAATGATTGAAACAAAAAAAATTGAGGATAATCCTTTAACATCCAATTAGATGGGATAATAATGATAAGGAACATTAATCCTCAAGACAAGAAAAGTAAATTACGAGTCATATCAATGGTTTCGGTATGATAATCTATAGTTTCTTGAAGAAAAAACAAGACAAAATTGAAGCCTAGTAATGGAAGGAACATGAAAACAATAGTAACGCTATACAAGAAAAGTAAAGTTTCTACATTTACCTCATCTTCTTCGTCCTCGTCTATTATTTCAAGACCCTCCTCATCAGCCTCCTACATCATGTTAGTATGAAAACAGTTACAAAAAATAAAAACATAGAATAAGAATTATAAGTTGAGCTAGAACAGAATTTCCATGAGCATGTAGAACTGTAGAAGACATAAGGAAAAGGAAATCAAGGAACGAAATTTACATTGTTAAAATATGATAGAGGATTTGGCCATAAATCATCCTTGATGATATCAGCAACCTGCTATAAAATTATAAGATCCAAAATATGAATATAATAAGATTTTAAATTCAAAGGCAACAAGTTGATGCATTAATTTACGAAGTAATCTGCTTGAGATAGAAGTTACCTCATCGTGAATATCATCCACATCACCTTTAAACTGGCTGTCACTAAACCATGTAAAGAAGCTGCATTTCACAGTGTACATAAAGTAAGAAACCAAAGCCAAAGCTGAAAATCATGCACATCTCATAATTTTCAATGTAACTCAAATTAATCAAAGTGAAAACTGCAGAGACTACACAGTGCATCCTTTTAAAACATACATAAATATTTAATACAAGTTAATACTTCTTGAATTGAATTATATACCTATTTTATCAACTCATGCAGATATATAAGATTCTAATATTTGAATTGATTCTTGCCCAAACTTTAGTTCAAACTAGAAATCAAAATATGGAACAAGGAATCCACATTAAATTATATAATTCATTGTGCCACACTCATAGTTAATGCTACATATGATATGTATTCTAGAGATTCAAATCCATCCACAAATGACATTCTAGTAACAAAATAATAGGAAGCCACCACCTATTAAATCATTAGCTGTATAATGCACTGCTAACTAATCAATTTTTTTCCTATTCTCAAGAAAATGTCATGGATCATCTTTAGAGAACCACGTTTTTTATGGAGTCCAAGTTGACATCCCATTTTAACCAGATTCACAGGTCCAAAGTTTTGGTGATTTGTGTGTGACATACCAAAGATTCACACCCAAAAATGTGCAGTACACAAGCAACAAATGAACACAGGTCTGTGTATGGTTCAGAACTCTATACTATTCTCTCAATGAAAGTAACTTAATAGCAACCATTCAATGTGTAATTTACTAGAATTTGGTAGTTGACCAGCTTGCCTGTGTATGGTGCAGAACTGATTGCAACCCAACTCTCTTAATCATAAAGAAAGGGGCCTCGTACACAAACACGCACACACACAAACACACACACACAGAGAGAAGGGATTAACCTTTCCTCTGGAAGAGATCGCTTGTTTCCTTTATTCTCTTCAGCAACACCATTAGTAATACCCTGCAGCACAGTGAACTGAAAATATAGGAAATAGAGATGCGACATTTTTCAAACTACCAATACGTGAGAAGCTTACCATGCCTTCTTTCCATTTTATTGATGTTGCAGTGATTTTTGTGGTCCCCTCCTCGAGGAAGGTAAATGTCTTTGTGAGCTTAGTGTCTTCAAAGAATGGATTTGGTTTGAAATTCTGCAAGAGAAGATCATATCAACCTTTTAAAACTTAACATAGACGAAACATAAAGTCTACATTCTTCTGTATTAGAAAATTTGAAGGTGGAGAGAGAAATAGGACTCACAAATGTGATGGCATAACCAGATTTCACGTCCTTGAAGTCTTCCACTTCAAGGTTACTTAAATACTTGAAAATCTAATACAAGAAAAAAGAAACCACTTAATCATTAAATGAGAAAAAAATGTTCGGTTATGTAATAATCAATGCGAAGCTTAAAATTACAGAGAAGAACTATTACTCTATTTTCTTATTCTTACAAAAAGTGAAAAGGGAGAAAGATGGAACCTTTTGGTCTTCTTCAGTCAACAGTTCACTTAGAGCAGGATGACTCAAAAACTGCAAGAAGAGAGCATATTTTAGTCAAAGGAAAAAGATACATTTTCAGGCAATATTAAGTAACATTCTTCAAAGAACTGGTTACAATAAATACTAACCGCAGTTAACCAGAAATCAGGAATAGACTTGATGACTTCATTCCTCCTATCATAGATAGGCTTGCGTATCTCATTGTACTTCTGTTCCACTTCCAATACTTTCTCACTTGCTTCTTCATTGATCTGAAACAGAGGAAAAATAAAAAAACTTGTTACTCTAGCATCGGAAGCAGTTTTACTTACGTATCTAATTACAGCAAATGAATGGCATTCAACCTTTACCATACCATATGAAATCAATTTGATGTCCCTAAAACACACAAATTTGACCTAATCCAAGAAATAATCTAATATCCAATTTGACAAACACCCAGTATCAATGGTGGTAGTATAATTTTCTGTCTTTGCTCGATCTTCTCACTCTGACATCTCATTTTATATCAACCACGACTTAGGGTTACACTAGACAATTGGATTAGTTACTTATCAAGATTTAAGGACATCAAGTTCAATTTTATGCAAAACATTTGCCTTTATCAATCATCTCCACAAACATAGCAGCAAAATCAGAAGCACAAATTATGTTATGAAATGCATGCAGAATTTATATAGAACAATATGGTAACTTACTGAGACAATTGTACCTACAAAAAAATTGTATCTCTTCAATTAATTACCTAAGCATTGCCAAAGCTTCTTAACTAAAATGCGGGAATATGAAGACATACAATCCCGATACACATGTTTGCTTACAAGCACATATAAAACACAAAATAAAGTTCCAATTCTTCAGATGCTGTTCATCTTTTAAATTCACCCAACGGACTTATTTCCTCTGCAAACTCCATCTATAACCAATATAGCTCAATGGTTTACAATAACAATCAAATCAGCACAGAATAAAAAAGATGTAAAAAAGAAAGATGAAACAAGCAGGACAAATTCTGGGATATTCATGAAAAACTAGTAACCAAATAAATAAATAAAAAAATAACTTTTTAAAGAAATCCTCTTATTGCAAAAATAGGAATTAAAAACTAGAAAACAACACAGAGAATTGAGAGAGGAGAGCGATAAGAAAACTAAATTTACTTTCTCAAGATCATCTTGAATTTCCTGGACCTTTTCAATGGAAACGACAAGCTCTCCATCAATGCCGTTATTATCTTCCTCCACTTCCCCCAATTTCTGCTTTTTCCCTTTGTCTGCTCCCATTTCTCTTAGAAACCTAGCAATTTAGAAAAAATTGAGGGCTTTAATCGCTTTTCGGTGGCCTTTCCTTAAACCCTAAATAAACCCTTCCTTCTGCTGCTGTGTGAAGACAAAAGTGTGTTTTTGTAAAGAGGAAAAGTAGAGGATAAACTCAAGGGGTTAGGGTTTTGGAGGTAGTGGTTAAAACTTATGGAAAGTAAATAATGGAAAATCGAACACCAAAATTTGTTTGTTTTGCTTTTTGTTGTAACAATTTTTTAAAGAGGAAAAATACTTATGATATCAAATTTTAGTCTAAAATTCACATTTGATATCAAGTTTTTTGAAAAATTATATTTTATATCATGATTAGCACCTTCTTAACACATTTAGTTTTCCTGATCAATATTCGGATATAATTCATCACGTGTCCGTTAAGTTAACAATGGTGGGTCTTTAAAACGCGTGCCTCTTTTACCTTCCATTGTCAATTTAACGGGCACGTGAGCAACACTTGCTGAATTTCGTCCGAAAATTGACGACAAAACTAAACGTGTCAAGATGGTGTGAATCATGATATAAAATATATTTTTTCGAAAAGCTTGGTACAAAAAATGTTTTTTGAACTAAAATTTAATATTAAAAGTGTTTTTCTCTCAATTTTTGAAGCATTTTAAAGTTTTTTAATACAAGTATTTTAGACCTAATAATTTTTTAAATTAACCTTACATTTTCTCAAATAGTCTTTTCTATTTTAAGAAATCAAAACATTTTTCATTGAAGTAAAATCAAACATAGTCTTTTTACGTGTGTATAAAACCTGAGTCATCTCGTAAAATTTATTATACCCTAATAAGTATTATATAAAAGAGAAACATTTAAATAATTCACATTTAAATCAAAATCTTCAAATTAAGAATTAGAACCTATTCTAAATTTCTAACACATCAATAATCGGACAATTTTTCAACTACTACTCTCAAAATTTCACTAAAGATCTCTAGAAATTGATGATAAAACCTGATTGTACGTTTGCTTCCAACTTATAGTGAAAGGACGTCGAGAAAAATGAAGCATACCGGAATCGTTTCTAGGTTTAATATTTGAATACATTGTAGAAATTGGGGAAAATTCATACAATCAAAATTACAAATGGATAAGGTCAATCTAGGAGCTCCAATGGACATTGGAGATGACACAATCGACTCCTGGTCCTTGTGGAAAGAGAAACAAGGATGGAGGAAGGCCGATCAAATGAGCCAACAATGGCGGTACAAAATATGCAGAAACAGAGGAACGAAGAGGGCGGCGGGAGATGGAATTTCATTCCGATTCATCATTTTTCTAACTCCCCCAGTGTCCACTGCCCGTTGCCTATTTAATTAAATCTGGACTTGCTGCCAAATTACAAAAACACCCATGTGATAAGATAGTGCCCAGCAAGTCAATCTAAATTAGCTTGTAAGTGGACTATCTTCTTATGGTTTAATAATTAATACGCCCGTTTATTTATAGTATGTAAATTAAACAATGGCAAACTTCATCTCTCGCGAACGTATCTGTGACGGCCCGGCTCCGCGGGTCCGTCGAATTACAGTCAAAAAATTATTATTATTTTGAAAAAGAGTTAAAATATCGAATTTTTTTTTTTTAAACAGAAACGATAAATCAAAAGTTTTAAAGCGGAAGGGGTTTAAAACAAAACAAGAACATTATTAAGTTTTTTGACGAAAAAGAAATAAAATCAATTTTTCATAGTAGAGGTTTAAAGCGGAAGCATTTGATCACAACATATCAAAAGATATGAAATAAATCAACCGAGAGAGATAAATAAGTAATTTATGAAAAGCTTGTCTCTTTTATGAAATTATAAATCAACATTAACGATTCAAATATTCTAAGCAAAATTTTAAACAAAATCGAAAAAGAACATAAATCGACAATAAAATATAACTACTCTCCCAATACTAGGGTGGGACCGCAATCGCGATGACCTAACCGCAACCCGACTATTGTTTTCCAGAACACCTGAAACTGAAAAGAATGAAACATGGAACGCATAAGTTGATCGTCCAACTTAGTGAGGTAGTGGTGCGAATTTGCATGGTGGTGCGTGGTGCAACGTATTATAGAACGTGAGCATGTTATCAAGCAAATTAAGCATATATTCAAGATGGAAGAAACACGGAATTTACATAATCAAGAATTACTAATGTCGTCATCCACTTACCCTCCATCCTCAGTCTGATGTCCATCCAAACACACCAAGTAAGGAGCGACCTTAATATCTAATATGCATCGACATGTCTTTGCCTAAGTTCATCCTTACTCCCCAAGTGTTCCTCCCCACTTGGATTGTAAGGCCAGGCCTATGGGTAACCGTGACAATCCCGCCGGCCCTTGCCGTCCAAGTTGGCATCGGGTCCATATACCAATCAAAAGGGGCCCACACAAAATCGGAAACAAACGGAAACACAAAATCGGAAACAGACGAAAACATAACATATCAAACATATTTAACATATTATAAACATTTAACAACTTATCAAATGCAAATTTAGGGTATCATGATAATTTAGTAAAATATATTCGCAACTAGTAGATTTGGATTTAGCATGCATTGGATTATCATGTTGATATACTAAGGATTTCATGCGAGTAATGTCGACGTAACAAGTCCAATCTCTTTGTAACAACATGCAATAGAAATTATAATATAACACATGCTTTGATTATTAAGAGCATAAGTAAATGTTTGACTCGATCTACTAGCACATCGGACCGACATACAAATTCAACACACAACGCTCACCTTTGTCGCTTAGTATAGCGACTAAAATTCCACAAATGAAGCGTATCCGAAACCTGAGCAAGTACATATACGACTTAGAATATCTAACAACCTTAATTAAACATAACTAATGAAAATCCTACACAAGGATTTCCTAAACTAATACATCGCACACAAGAACTTAGAACTTACGACTTAAACGCCAGTTAAATAAATCATTTTTTAATCTTTAAGATTTTTCAAAACTCGAAATATTATTTATATAAAACAGCGCAAAACAACAAATTTTTCTTTTCATTTTTCCAGATTTACAAAACAACCCCTAAACTTTTAAAAACATCCATTTTTGCCAAAAAATTGGAACAAACTTCAAATCAAAGGATTTTTAAATAAACTCATATCCAAAATCAAACAAGAACTGAAAATTAAGTCTATTTTTACTCCAAAGTCAAATCTCTAAAACCCCTCAAGTTTTAAAATATTCTAAATACACCCCCATAGTTTTGAAAACGTAAGAAAACCGACTTTCTTGCAAAATAATTCAAAATCCAACATCTAGCAATATTTAAATATATTTAAGCAAAACTTTCAATATCTGAGATTAAAAATAAGTTTTAGTAACTTTCCACCAAACTAACAAGGAGAAACAAAAAGTTCTATAATCATAAATTTCTTCGGAAAAATTTACAAATTTTAAATCTTAAAACAAAAGTGAACGAAGCACTACTTCAAATCAATTAATCAAAATTTTATAAAAGTAACTAAGTAAAAACAGCGACAAAACACCGCCTTTGCCCCTTTATTTTCAGATTTACAAAAATAACCCCAAAAGTTTCAAAAACTCCCTTTTTGCAAATAAACTCGGAGCAACTTTAAAACTAATAATTTTTAAGTAAACTCAAACCAAATATCAAACAAAACAGAGATTTTCAATCCACTTTTACTCCCAAAAAAAAAATATCACAGCCCTAACCCTTAAACTTTTAAAACCTTTCAAAAATACCCCCAAAGTTTTGAAATTTAACAACATTAACTTTCTTACAAAAATAAATCAAGATCCAAACATATAAGCAATATCTAAACAAAACCAAAGTGAAGTCACATTAAATATATTATATAAAATTAAACTTGACAACTTTTCACAAAAACTAAACTAAAGTTCTTCAATATATACTTTAAAGAGAAGAAAGTAAAATCACAAAGATTAAAGAACACATGCATAGACGAATTTTTACCCAAAGCAACGAAGAGGATGAAGCTCTCTTCATTTCCAGACCTCCGAAGGTGGTGGCGGCGTCTCCGATGGCAGTGATGGCAGCTCCGGTGGTGGTTCATTAAAAAAAGCCCTCAAATCCTTACTTTTCACCAACTTCTAACGACTTTCGATTCACTTTGAGATATCCAAACGACGATCCGAAAGGTAAAGATGTATCCCCATGTGTGTAAGACCTTCACGCAAAATTTGGGCATGATCCAACGGCGAACGAAGACGTAATGAGCGAAAAACCGAGGTTGTACTGGGTATAGCCGAAAATTTTATCTTTCTAGTGTGTTGTCTATTTCCCCTCTCTTATTTTCTTTATACTATATAATGTGTGTATAAATGAGGTAATAGAGAGGATAAAATCTGATATTAAGTGAATATAACAAGTATATACACATTGGCAAGAGAGGGAGTCATCATGCTTAATTTTTTAAATCCACCAATGCATGTATACATTGGGTAGAACAATTTCTCCACCCAAGATCATGCTTTGCAGCCTAAAGAGTGTGCAAGGAGAGAAAATAATTACTCTCTTGCAGAAAATCTGCAACTTGGGGCGAATTTTCACTTTGCCCCCTGAAGTTTTGGGAAAGTTCATTTTTGCACCCAAAAATAAAATTTTCGCGCAACCAAGCCCAAAAATTTCAAAAAGGTCTTAATATTATTCTAAAGTAACTTATATGTTTTAAATTATTTCAAAGTTCATAAGGTCACAAGATTTAATTAAATTGTATATTTTAGTTCAAATAATGCTTAACTTCAAAAATAAAACGTGGCACATTAAATTGGGTTAAAAATCCAATCAAAAGGGTCCGTAATTTTCCGGGCGTTACAGTATCTGTTGGTCCCAAGTGGTCAGATGAGGTCTAGAGGGGGGGGGGGGGGGGGGGGGGGGAATAGACCTCTTCAATTTTTATCTTTAAAATTCTCTAACTTTTTTTGTCAGCAGACTAAGTTGATCAAGAATCGTAAGTAGACTAAGCTGATCTCGCACAAAGCTTTGAACAACAGAGTTGACCACTCTTATGATTTTACTTAGCTGATTTTATGAAAATCAGAGTTTTAAAATAACTAACTTGCAGCTGATTTATCTAGTGTTTTTCACAAGTAGTTTTCTTAACTTATAAAAAGTTTTGTCCCCAGTTTTTGCCAACAAATGAACTGGCCACAAGTTCGTACAGGAAATCACAAAGAAGTCCTATACTACAAAGCTTTATCACTCACAAAGATGGATAACAGCTTCTCACAACACGTTTCTCTCAAAATCACTCAGATTTTATATGTATATTCTTTTCTCTCTATTCTGCCTTTGTCAACAAATGACTCGGCTGATGAGTGTTCTGTTCTTGAGTTTGAGACTTAGAAGAATTCTGCTTCGGATTTGCTCTCAGATGTGTTGTCTCTTCTTCTCTAACTCTTGAACTGAACTATTTATACTTGAGATTTGAAAATCTGCCCGTTGAGAGATCGACATGTGTTCAAATCCTCGAGTACTGGTCCTTTCTGCAGAAACGGCTACCTGCGACTGATCACTGTACACTCTTCTGTACTTTCTGTCAGTTCGCATTTAATGCACCAAGCTGATACGAGGTTTCTCTTCAATCATTTGTCTTAAATACCCTTCCTCTTCAGCATTTATTACTCCAAGTGCATTTATTACCGTTGCAATAACTTCTGATTACTTCCACTCTGCTGATCGAAATCACTCGTCTGATGTACACTCGGCTGATCCCAAACTGAACTAATCTGATTTGAGTCTGCTGAAAATCCACCAGTCTGATTTCTTTCTTCAGCAACAGATCAGTAGTATTGTCATTACTCGAGGACGAGCAATAGTTTAAGTTTGGGGTGTGATAACTTTTTGAAAATAGAGTTATCGTGTGTACTTTTCAGACTTAATTGGGTGTTTTTCTTAAGTATTTGTGAGTCGTTTGGGATTTTAGTGCTTATTTCATTTATTAGAATCGATTCACAGGTTTAATCAATTTTTGAGAATAATCTTTGTTTTTGACACTAATTCGATATGTTTTCATGTAGGAAATAAATCAAGCCAATGGAGTCCAAATTCAATTGAGGTCCATGAGGGAAATATTGCAAAAGATGACCAAGAAATTTCAAGATTAATCATTTTGATTGTTGAGGGTGTCAATGGTACAAAGAAATAAAAGGCAGGGGCTGAAAATGCAAATGAAAGCTAATCTTGACAAATTGAGAACTTGCTGCAGCAGATTTAAGTTAAACTTAGTGGGCTGGCCCAATTAAGCCTTAGTGGAGATTCAGAAGAGAATTAGAGGCCAATCCATTGAGGGACTCCTACTACACGTAGGAAAGGAGGAAGAAAAAGGTGGAACTCGGATCTGTTTGGGGGAGGGGAAAGGACGTACAGAGAAAAACACGCAACAATGAAGAAAAGAATTGATTGCATCACGACCATGAACTCTTTTTCTATTTGATTTCATTGTTTTTGTTATCATGAACTAATTTCGTTTAGTCTAGGGTTTTTACGGATCCATGTTTTTCGAATAATGTTTTGTTTGCTTTCTTAGTTTTAATTTAGTGATTTTCGATTTCTACGTATCGAAATTCGTTTATCTAATTTCGTGCTAATTACTTTCAAATTGCCTGATCACCTATTTGATTGTTTACTTTTTCTTGATTGAATCTGGGAAGGGAATATTGACAACAGAAGAGAAATTAGGTAGTGGGTTGCTTGTTAGTATAAGAATATACCCGACACTTGCATATCCACATTAGGTTATAAGATTTATGCATGAGATTAATTATACTAACTTAGGAATAAGATTAGTAAGTTAATTACATAGGTTCTTTAGTGATTCGGAAGACACTTAAGGATAGAAGTGAGCCTTAGGATAGCGAATAAGAGTCACTAGTTAAATTAGGAAGTTAATCGACATTAGGAGAATAACATTGGTGAAGTTTAAACTCTAGACCCTTTTCTCATTGATTTTCTCCTTAGCATTTTATTGTCATCTTTAGATTAGTTATTTATTAGTTTTAGTAGTTAGCAAATCAACCAACAATAATATTTCATCTTCGTTGAATTAGAATAAGAATTAAGGTAGGGAATTTGGTAGAAATTTAGTTTCAAGTCCTCGTGGGTTCGACACTCTACTTACTCTATTTACTTTTGCGATACGTGCACTTGCGTTTATTTGCGTATGTAAATTTTGCAACAACAATCTACCTTTTAATGAAACGCGTGTGGGATATGACTTCCATTTTCAAGAAAGAACTTCAAATAAAACTCACCAAGAATCCCAGTCCCATATTAGACAGAGTCCAAGAGTAAATGTCAAACTCTTCAATTTTCATTTAGGAAACTTCCAGATGTTTACTTTCAGATTAAGTAACCATGGAAAAAAAAATATTACATACATTCTCAGAAGGAATAAGATATTCATTTTCTTTAGATTACCACCACATATGTAAACTAATCTTAATTTTTTTTTCTTCATGAAATTGAAACTAGTCAAGCGACGTTTATGTTTTAATACAATTTTTTTTATTAACAATAACTGCTAGTTAAATCTATACAAATTCGAATATAATTGCATAGGACGTGGAATATAAGTAGTAAAAAACCTTAATGCCAAATGGACATTAATAGTTCTATAACTTAAAAAATTATAATATGTAAAATTAGATAGTACTAAGAGAAAGAGAAACTATCGTAATTTATATTTCAATTGACTTACCTTTATTTCTAGGCATATTATAAAGTAGATAATGATTAAGAGTTTGTTTTAAAAAAAATAACAAATAAGAGTTTGAAATCACTAAATTATTTGTTCCTATCATATTACAAAATTTAAATATATAAGATTCTAACTCTATCTAAAATATTGTAAAAGAAAAGAAAAACTAAAATTGGACTTTTAAATTCGTCCAACATAATATTATAATTTTAATATATATATATATATGATTGTTAAATCTTCATATTTGTAATGTTATTTCATCTTTTAAATTAGA
The DNA here is from genome assembly GCA_034814905.1 of Penstemon davidsonii. Lineage (NCBI taxonomy): Eukaryota > Viridiplantae > Streptophyta > Magnoliopsida > Lamiales > Plantaginaceae > Penstemon > Penstemon davidsonii. The sequence goes on along the minus strand of JAYDYQ010001087.1, from coordinate 8,473,288 downwards.
AAATTGAGATTAGAAAACATCGATAGTCAATGAGCATATAGCATCTGATTATCATCTTTATTTTAGTTAACAAAAAAATATTATGGATTAAATTGCAATTTAACAAGGTCAAATTTTTGGATAGTCCCACAATTAGAGATAGTATTTAACGTTTTATTTAGGGTAGTATTTACGAGTTCTTTTCGGCTTTTCCATTTTGCATTCTCCGCCGGATAGACTTAAATGGTCCGTGAAAATTCAACAGTCAAACCCACGCAAAACCCTAATATAAATTTCCCTTCCTCTTTAAAGAAATTTCGATCAACAAATATTATTTACAAATTCAGTGATCGATCAATTGATTGAGGAAGGAAAACATAAAGTAGCATCTTTTTGTTACATCTAATTTGGTAACCTATGTCGATTTCCGATTCAGATACGTCGTCGCAGGGCAGCGAGAACAAAAACTTTCGCCAAATTAGCCGCGACAGTAAGTCAATTTACATCCTTACGTACCGGCTAACTTTCTTGTTATTGAATTTTAGTTTAGTTATATAAATTTTTAGAATGAGTTCAAGCGGAACATTGTGATTATGCAATCAAGGTTTTTATAATTTGCTGTTTGTATAGCTCAGGAGTTTAATTCTTACTTGAATTGACGACAAAGTGCAGATTTCATGTGTAATTTTTAGGAAATTTGCTAAGAAGACAACACTCGAATAACTTTCTCGAATAGATTTACATAGCTAGTTGTGGGGAGAATAAAATATAATTGTTGATTAAGACGATAGGGACACAAGAAGGTAAACTTTGCTTCCACATTTGGTTTCTAACGAGACAGAGTGTTATTACGCTTCTGTTACAGAAAAAATGTAGTTCTCATAAATAATTTTAGAATGTGACTATCTTTAGCTTCCTATTTACAGTTGCTATTATTTTGTATCTTCCCTTACATGCAACAAGTTGGCCTTATAGAAAAATTAGGTAGCCTAATCTCATCATTTGTAGTAATTGCCTCTCATAATTGCTACATCTGAGCTTGTTGGATATAATATAGCTCCGACTAAATAACATTTTTGATGAACAGGTGGTGAGGTGTCCTATTAATAATTGATCTTGAGTTTTGTTAGTCTATCGATCTGAGATATTAGCATCTCCAGTAATTGGGATTACTGCTATCTACCGCTTTCACATATTACTACATCGGCCTTGAGATTCTTCTATTTGATGGAGTGAATTTTGCTCCTGATTTGGAATTATGAATTGGTAGGGAGGGGTTTAATAAGCATTTTACACTGACAGTTCTAAATTAAAGCACCCTGTAGAGTATATTTTGAAGTTACTCATAAACTAAAGAATTTTTCACTTGGAAAATAGAGATGGATGGTCTCATTTGTCTCAATATTTTAAGTGTCACCAATGAAGGTTTCCAATATCTTTCCGATTGTTTCCAATTCTAAATTAAGTGCATCAGTCTTAAATAGTTTATCTACAGCAGAGTTACTTATTTGTGACTCTTGACTTTTCTCTGTCAAACAATTTGTGTAACGTGGGTATCTCTACTATATGAATCTGAAATTCAGTTTATCTAAGTTTGTCATATAGCATTTTTCTATTGAATTCTATCACTTGATGAATTATTTAATTTATTTATCGGTTGTAAGTATTTTTTTGCGCATTGGCAGGATTATTATTTGAAATGCTTCGTTCAGCCAAAGTAGGGGACTCAAAGTCAAGTTGGAAGGTATAATTAACTTGTGTATGCATATCTATTATTGTGTAATTGGATAAAAGTTGCAGAGTTACCATCAGAGAACTGGTAGTCTGTTAAGGTTTTGGCTTGAATTGCTCAACAAGAAGCTGTTTAATGGAAAATGGGAAGTTTTAATTGAAATTTAGATACTAACAAAATCTTCTCGCACTCTTGGATTTAATTCACTACTTGGGGGGGGGGGGGGTGGGGGGGGGGGGGGGTGGGGGGGGGGGGGGGTGGGGGGGGGGGGGGGTGGGGGGGGGGGGGGGTGGGGGGGGGGGGGGGTGGGGGGGGGGGGGGGTGGGGGGGGGGGGGGGTGGGGGGGGGGGGGGGTGGGGGGGGGGGGGGGTGGGGGGGGGGGGGGGTGGGGGGGGGGGGGGGTGGGGGGGGGGGGGGGTGGGGGGGGGGGGGGGTGGGGGGGGGGGGGGGTGGGGGGGGGGGGGGGTGGGGGGGGGGGGGGGTGGGGGGGGGGGGGGGTGGGGGGGGGGGGGGGTGGGGGGGGGGGGGGGTGGGGGGGGGGGGGGGTGGGGGGGGGGGGGGGTGGGGGGGGGGGGGGGTGGGGGGGGGGGGGGGTGGGGGGGGGGGGGGGTGGGGGGGGGGGGGGGTGGGGGGGGGGGGGGGTGGGGGGGGGGGGGGGTGGGGGGGGGGGGGGGTGGGGGGGGGGGGGGGTGGGGGGGGGGGGGGGTGGGGGAACTCACCAAGAATCCCAGTCCCATATTAGACAGAGTCCAAGAGTAAATGTCAAACTCTTCAATTTTCATTTAGGAAACTTCCAGATGTTTACTTTCAGATTAAGTAACCATGGAAAAAAAATATTACATACATTCTAAGAAGGAATAAGATATTCATTTTCTTTAGATTACCACCACATATGTAAACTAATCTTAATTTTTTTTTCTTCATGAAATTGAAACTAGTCAAGCGACGTTTATGTTTTAATACAATTTTTTTTATTAACAATAACTGCTAGTTAAATCTATACAAATTCGAATATAATTGCATAGGACGTGGAATATAAGTAGTAAAAAACCTTAATGCCAAATGGACATTAATAGTTCTATAACTTAAAAAATTATAATATGTAAAATTAGATAGTACTAAGAGAAAGAGAAACTATCGTAATTTATATTTCAATTGACTTACCTTTATTTCTAGGCATATTATAAAGTAGATAATGATTAAGAGTTTGTTTTAAAAAAAATAACAAATAAGAGTTTGAAATCACTAAATTATTTGTTCCTATCATATTACAAAATTTAAATATATAAGATTCTAACTCTATCTAAAATATTGTAAAAGAAAAAAAAAACTAAAATTGGACTTTTAAATTCGTCCAACATAATATTATAATTTTAATATATATATATATATATATGATTGTTAAATCTTCATATTTGTAATGTTATTTCATCTTTTAAATTAGAAAATTGAGATTAGAAAACATTGATAGTCAATGAGCATATAGCATCTGATTATTATCTTTATTTTAGTTAACAAAAAAATATTATGGATTAAATTGCAATTTAAAAAGGTCAAAATTTTGGATAGTCCCACAATTAGAGATAGTATTTAACGTTTTATTTAGGGTAGTATTTACGAGTTCTTTTCGGCTTTTCCATTTTGCATTCTCCGCCGGATAGACTTAAATGGTCCGTGAAAATTCAACAGTCAAACCCACGCAAAACCCTAATATAAATTCCCCTTCCTCTTTAAAGAAATTTCGATCAACAAATATTATTTACAAATTCAGTGATCGATCAATTGATTGAGGAAGGAAAACATAAAGTAGCATCTTTTTGTTACATCTAATTTGGTAACCTATGTCGATTTCCGATTCAGATACGTCGTCGCAGGGCAGCGAGAACAAAAACTTTCGCCAAATTAGCCGCGACAGTAAGTCAATTTACATCCTTACGTACCGGCTAACTTTCTTGTTATTGAATTTTAGTTTAGTTATATAAATTTTTTAGAATGAGTTCAAGCGGAACATTGTGATTATGCAATCAAAGTTTTTATAATTTGCTGTTTGTATAGCTCAGGAGTTTAATTCTTACTTGAATTGACGACAAAGTGCAGATTTCATGTGTAATTTTTAGGAAATTTGCTAAGAAGACAACACTCGAATAAATTTCTCGAATAGATTTACATAGCTAGTTGTGGGGAGAATAAAATATAATTGTTGATTAAGACGATAGGGACACAAGAAGGTAAACTTTGCTTCCACATTTGGTTTCTAATGAGACAGAGTGTTATTACGCTTCTGTTACAGAAAACATGTAGTTCTCATAAATAATTTTAGAATGTGACTATCTTTAGCTTCCTATTTACAGTTGCTATTATTTTGTATCTTCCCTTACATGCAACAAGTTGGCCTTATAGAAAAATTAGGTAGCCTAATCTCATCATTTGTAGTAATTGCCTCTCATAATTGCTACATCTAAGCTTGTTGGATATAATATAGCTCCAACTAAATAACATTTTTGATGAACAGGTGGTGAGGTGTCCTATTAATAATTGATCTTGAGTTTTGTTAGTCTATCGATCTGAGATATTAGCATCTCCAGTAATTGGGATTACTGCTATCTACCGCTTTCACATATTACTACATCGGCCTTGAGATTCTTCTATTTGATGGAGTGAATTTTGCTCCTGATTTGGAATTATGAATTGGTAGGGAGGGGTTTAATAAGCATTTTACACTGACAGTTCTAAATTAAAGCACCCTGTAGAGTATATTTTGAAGTTACTCATAAACTAAAGAATTTTTCACTTGGAAAATAGAGATGGAGGTCTCAATTGTATCAATATTTTAAGTGTCACTAATGAAGGTTTCCAATATTTTTCAGATTGTTTCCAATTCTAAATTAAGTGCATCAGTCTTAAATAGTTTATCTACAGCAGAGTTACTTATTTGTGACTCTTGACTTTTCTCTGTCAAACAATTTGTGTAGCGTGGGTATCTCTACTATATGAATCTGAAATTCAGTTTATCTAAGTTTGTCATATAGCATTTTTCTATTGAATTCTATCACTTGATGAATTATCTATTTTATTTATCGGTTGTAAGTATTTTTTGCGCAATGGCAGGATTATTATTTGAAATGCTTCGTTCTGCCAAAGTAGGGGACTCAAAGTCAAGTTGGAAGGTATAATTAACTTGTGTATGCATATCTATTATTGTGTAATTGGATAAAAGTTGCAGAGTTACCATCAGAGAACTGGTAGTCTGTTAAGGGTTTGGCTTGAATTGCTCAACAAGAAGCTGTTTAATTGCAAATCGGAAGTTTTAATTGAAAATTAGATACTAACAAAATCTTCTCGCACTCTTGGATTTAATTCACTACTTCAGTTGTTTGTACGTCCAGACTACAACACATTATGTGCATTAATATGTTTTATGTAAAAAAATCATCTAGTTATACCAAAGAGGGTATGATGTGAGAAACCATGAAGAAGATATGATAGGAATTGGGATGTCATCGAGTATGATGAAGGTATTTAGCAGAGTCAATTTTCTAATAAAAATTACTAGGAAAGTTGTTGTTTGAGTTTTATTTGTTCTTCAGGGGTGAAGATCAATTTTGCTATAAAGTCTGCTTGTTGAACTGCACTGTTTTATTGTCTGTTTCTTCACCCATGTCCGAGACTAAAAATAAATTTTTTGATCCTAGTAACAATGAAAGTCTATTTGCCTAGGTTTCTACTTTCTAAGTATGAACTCTGAAGTCATTCAATTGAGGCACCCTTCAGAGACCATTGCTTGCTTTACTTGTTAAACCCAACCTCTTCCTTCATTTTTGCCTTCATATTTTTAAATCTTAATAACTTAATAATCCCTTCATCTAATATTCTCGCTCCCTTTTTTACTTGAAACGGAGTTTTGGGTAAGTAGACAAAGTGAAATTTTCAGGGATTTTACAATTTTGTGCAGTTTGAGAATTAGTGGTATAGTTTCGAGGAAAAACATCAATTTCATGCTAGATAGCCTTGTTTGGGACCTCCTAGAAAATGAATAGGAGCAAAATGTGTGCGACAGGGGCAGTAAAAAGTTAATATTCATGTCAAATATGTTTGTTATTAGGACAAACAGAGAATGTAAATAGTCCTATTTGACATTTAAGATCACTATCAATTACGTATTTTCTCCTTGACATCAATTATTTTTGTGCTTACTAGTATAAAAACATAATAATACCCTGTATTATTTTGATTTTCTATATGCTGATATTCTCTCGCTCACTTGTCCTTCAGTCATAGCAATAGGATTTAGTTGTTCTCCAGTTTTGACCCTTTGACCTGTAGGTACTCATCATGGACAAGGTAACTGTTAAAATAATGTCCTACGCATGCAAGATGGCAGATATCACAGAGGAAGGAGTTTCATGTAAGATATAGAAGGCCAATCTCAGAACAGTTGTAGCTTTCTTCTTTTTACCTATAACATTAAATTTTGCTTGACTATATTTTCACCACCTGTTATGATACCTATATGATCTCTACGCAAAACCTTATGTTTGCAATATCTCATTCATGTTTATTTATATTCATATTGCAAGTTTCTTGTAGATTTTACACTAATAGGTTCTTAGGCTGGTGTAGGATATAATCGAAAGCTTACAATTTTGAGTTGGTGAAAATTGGAGCTTTGCTCTAATAAATTTTATAGTTGCTTATTGCTTGCTAAATGGATCTCGTAGGAGTACTGCATATGCATTATTATCTTCTCCTATGTCACCTTATCCCTAACCTCACTCGAGGGGTAAGCATCGGGTTAGGTATTCGGATTTCAGGTAGTTCTAGTAAGGTACCCACCGTCGAGTAGAAACAACTATTGCCCTTCTTGACCCCTAGATGTCTGCTACCCACAAACTTTTGAACAACATCCGATGATTCTGGTATCTCATTTTCCTTTCCTCCTTGGCTTTGTCCCACTGTTGGCACCCCGAAGAGGTACCTCTTTCCTCACTTCCCATTCACTTACTGATAATCCCTCTCTGCTTCTCTCAATCCCAAACTCACGTGAGCCACATATATATAGCAGACGCACATACGCTACTCACTGTCGGTACACATCGACTGCGAGAACACACCAACTCAGACACGCCAACACTATGGAGATGGGAAGAAAGAAGACAAGGTGGCGGTGGAGAGAAGAGAATGATAAAGGTGAGGGTGGTTGGTCAGGGCTTGTGGTGAAGGTTAGACGGGAAGACGATAGAGAGGGCGACGGTGGGGAGAAGAGAAATGAATGAAAGAGGAGAACGTAAAGGTGAAGGCGGTGGGTCAGGACTCACGATGAAGGATTTAGACGGGAAGACAAAAGAGAGGGCGGTGGTGGGGAGAAGAGAAATGAATGGAAGAGGAGAACGGTATAGGTGAGGGCGAGGGGTCAGGACTCAACAGGAAGGATTTGAAGACAGAAGAAAGGTTAGCAGTAGAGAGAAGAGAAAAGACAGAAAAAGATAATGATGAATGTGAGGGAGGGGGGGTCAGGACTCACGGTGAAGGAGGCTAGGGCCTGGGGGTTGTAGGGGTGGGGAGAATTCACTGCTTAGTAGATATAGGGCTGAAATTTGTCATCGCTTGAAGTTCAGTTTTTTTTTCCTCCTGGATAGCTGATTTGCTATTTAGGTAGATTGTCCTTCCTATATTTCTGATTTTCGTAGTTGAAGTATCCGGACAAAACTACCAATTTTTCTGCCCTAATTTTATTGAACTGGCTGACCGGTTCAGGTGCCCGAGACTTAAACCCAATACCCGACCTTACCTTATTTCAATATTAAATACTCCTCCTTCCAGGCCAGCTTTTTGGTTCCTTTGGTTTGTCAAGATGTTTTAGAGGATAGTTGAAAAAGTTAAAGCTTCGATTATTTTATGCTTAATTGCTTATGTTCTGAAAGAGTAGTGGTTGGGGGTGTGATATCTGTACTTTTGGGGAACAAAATTCTATGGAGTAGTAAATGGCAGTGTAAATTCGGGTCAAAGGGAACATAATTTTCATATGCTGCTCTTACTTCAGATTTTATTTTTTTGAGATAACTTGGTTTTCAAAGCATTCCCTTCAGTTAACTATATATGCCTCTGAGTCTTGTGTGTTCTGCTAGTTTCCTTAAATAACATTGACCACCTAGCTATTGCCCCAAGACAAGTGTTATTTATTCTTGACAATATTGTGTCAATTCTTATATTTTGCACTGTTTACCAAAGTCGATTCATTGATTCTCCAATATTGAGAATTTAACCACATTTTCCTTGATATGAGAACATAGTTGGAGAGTAACTCTTATTCTAGACTATACAGTATGTTTGTGCTGAAGGTATCCCCATGTACAAAAACCTTTAGTAAATGATTTTGGAAGCAGAAACAGGCTCCCGACTCTGTGATGTGCTCTGGTATAGTAGATCTACTAAAAGTTGCCCTAATGGCTTGTGCCATACCAGAGTTGGCATAATACATCTGTTCTAAATGCCTAATGACAGTTTCAATATCGAGAAGTCACCAAGTTGCGTTTATTTTGCAGTGGTGGAAGATATACACAAACGACGACAGCCATTGCCAAGCATGGATGCCATATATTTCATCCAGCCAACCAAAGAAAAGTAAATAATTTTTCACTTCCCCATGTTCTACTTTTTATTTTTCGAATCATTAAACGAGTAATAGGTTGTGGTTTAAAAATACAGTAGGCAACAAAGCCGTCACAAACTTGTTTGTCCTGATGGCCATTGTTATTTCTGTGACAAGTTTGATGCCATTGTGGTGCTTTTCTTATGAAACAGATATTTTTGTGTTATAAAGGATTTGGCGTATAATTCTCTTTAGTTCTTATATTTGGCTTATACAATTTTGTTGTTCTGACATTTTCAGTGCTCTTCATATAATTCTTAAGATTCTACGCACAGAAGTTATGAGTGATTGAACATGAAAACTTATAATTTTCAATGATATACTCAGTCTTGCTTCCTGAAATTTATCTCTGTTATTTTTAACTTGAGCATGACCAATTTCTGGTTTTCTTTTGTATATCTCCCTGTTTTGTGCTCTGTTCTAATTGTTTTTATTTATTTGCAGCATCGTAATATTCCTTTCTGATATGGCTGGAAGATCTCCATTATACAGAAAGTAAGTCAAACATTTATATCTTTATACTATGTTATTTTCTACAATTACAGGTTTGTATTTCTGCCTCGCCTTCCTTGATCTACCATCTAACATTATTTCAGAAAAGTAATACTCATAGACTCATTTTTTTTTGTTTTCCTTTATTTTTGCTACTAGGGCATTTGTCTTCTTTAGCTCGCCGGTTACTCGAGAGTTGGTTAGTCACATAAAGAGAGATGGAAGCGTTTTATCTCGTATTGGTGCCTTAAGAGAGGTGGTATTACATTCTAAATCTATTGTGATCCAAGCTATATATGATAAGAGTTAGGCATGGTTTTCTCATTTTGGACCTCAACTGTGCAGATGAACTTGGAGTATTTTGCCATAGACAGCCAGGTATATTATCACGTAGACTCTGGTTAATCATTTGTACCTGTTAACATTCAGATATTCTTCCAATTAAATGGAGGGATGAAACTAATTATGTCGAATTGTTTACTTGTATTGAACATAGCACCATTAAATTATTTACTGGAAAACATGTTGAAGTTTTAGTAAATGATACGAGGCATAAACTTGTAAAACCAGAGTTGCAAGAGAGACAAAAGAACTGCTCTTTTAGCTTGTTTTCAATCCATGCTTACGGATATATCTTTATGTTTAGATGTTCTTTGCAATTTCTACAGTGGCCTTTTCTGGTATAATTTTCTTGTTTCGTGGGAAATATAGACTTTCTACTGCATGTAATCAATACAATTAAGTTTGAGTTTTAACTATAGGGTTTTGTCACTGACAATGAAAGAGTTCTTGAGGAACTTTTTGGGGATGAAGAAATTTCTCGCAAAGGAGATGCATGTTTGAACGTGATGGCTACCCGAATAGCTACAGTGTTTGCATCACTGCGGGTTTGTAATCTAAACTCTGATTGATGATGGGTTCCAACACAAGTAATAGGACATCATATATATATTTGTAATTTTGTATTATTGTTACAGGAGTTTCCATCTGTGCGCTACCGTGCTGCCAAATCCCTTGATCCTACAACAATGACAACTTTCCGTGATCTAATTCCTACAAAGCTTGCTGCTGCTGTTTGGAATTGTCTTATGAATTATAAATCCAACCTTCCTAACTTCCCCCAGTCAGAGACCTGCGATCTTCTTATCCTAGATAGATCAATAGACCAGGTTCCTAGCTATCTAGTTGTTCATTTAAACATTAAAATGCAAGTGGGATTCCAGTCCATACTGTCGTGCATGAGTTATTCGTGTATGCAGATTGCTCCAATTATACATGAATGGACGTATGATGCCATGTGCCATGATTTACTAAATATAGAAGGGAATAAATATGTCCATGAGGTCAGGGCCCGATTTCTTATCTTAAGTTGTTGATATATATTGTTTTCAAACTGTTCAGCTGCTTTAAGGGATAATATTGTTCAGGTTCAAAACAAAACAGGTGGCCAGCCTGAGAAGAAAGACGTCCTTTTGGAAGATCATGACCCTATCTGGCTAGAGCTCCGCCATGCACATATAGCTGATGTATGTAGAATTTGCAGAAACATAAATTTATTTATTTGGTTTTTGAAGAGACTATTCTGTGAGATTATCTTAATCAATGATTTACTAAGTCAGGCTGGTATGCGGTTGCATAAGAAGATGACAAACTTTGTATCAAAAAACAGAGCTGCACAAATCGGTTCAAGGTTGGTCGAAACATATGTAGAAATCAATACCTCGTTATTTTAACTGGAGTTCTTCAAATCTTTTTGTGATCTAAATTGAATGTTTTGCATTACATAATTCTCCATGTTAAGAGAAATCCATGTTCATTTGTCTATCTTTTTATTTCTGCCATGAAAGAATTAAAATGTCATTTCATACATTGAATGTCTAAGATATCTGCAAGAGTATATGAACTAGTTTTGTTTTATGATGTGTAAAAGTTGCTTGTCATAATTTGTCTGCTTAATTATATGCCGCCTGGTCATTGTTATAGGTATTTTTTATTTTTTAATTCGATTTAGCAATAGTGAAACGCCTGATATTTTATGATTTCTCCGTTATGTCTCTTTTATTTCAATTTATTTTGTCAATCATATCTCAGCCTTTTAGAACATTATCTACTTACAGTATGTTATTAGATGTCATCTCATGTATCTTGGCCTTTTGGACAGCCAACACAGTTTGCAGTTTCCTGCTAAATGGATTAGTGATAAGTTTATTATCCCTCGATATTTTATTTTGTTAATCTTTGACCATATTGTAGTGGTATAGGTTAACAGTTATATAGGTTAACAGTTAGGAATTAAAATATTGTATAGGTCATCTTTGTTCTTTTCTGTTTTAAAATAGTGCCTGTTTGCTCCATATCTTCTGGTATTTCGACTCTCTTATATAAATTATAATTTCTAGAGATGGCGGTGAATTGTCTACACGGGACTTGCAAAAGATGGTTCAAGCTTTGCCTCAATATAGTGAACAAATAGAAAAGCTCTCCCTTCATGTTGATGTGAGTCTCTTGTATTCCCAACTGCAGTTGCTTTACTTATTTATTTTGTTCATGCAGATATCAAATAGTTTTACTCGAAATAACCAAAATGTCACCGTCTAATTGGTGTTAAATAACCACTAATGTTAAAATGTCACCGTCTAATCGGTGTTAAATAACCACTAATGTTTGTACAGTGGGTCTAATTAATATTTGCTAAGAGGCTAATTATCCGTCTCTCATTGTATTCTTGTGAATTTATTTGTCACCTTATGGACACGTAAATATGATTACCAAGTATTTAACCAAAAAAAAAATATGATTACCAAGTATTGCTTTATTTATATGCAATTTGTCATCTGAGTCTAAATTCTGCCAAGATGGTAATCTGTAAGAAATTGTAGACTTAATGGGTAACTGTCTGCTATTCACTCTGGATATCCTCATTTTGGTAGCATGTAACCTATGAGCATATCCAGAAACTTTGAATTGCTACATTAAATATTGCAGCCTGTGCAACTCGTATTTATACTTGCCTGCTGATGCCACATAAGAATAAATATGACACTCTCATTAAGGCTGTGCTGAAACCTCGCTAGTAGCAAATATCTTTTTCGATTGTACAAGTATCTTTATCATTTGGTTATTTATTATATATTTTCTATCTAATATATGTTTTTCACCAGATTGCGGGAAAAATTGACAAAATTATCAGCGAATCGGGACTGAAAGAAGTTGGTGAACTAGAGCAAAACCTTGTATTTGGAGATGCAGGAACCAAAGAACTTATAAATTTTCTTAGAGTTAAAGAGGTGATTTGTTGTTTGTGCAAATTAACATCAACATATCGATATTTTTTTTTACATTAATGTACTAAGAATTACATTTTGTTGGCAGGATGTTTCCCGTGAAAATAAGCTGCGATTATTGATGATTTATGCAGCTGTTAATCCTGAGAAGTTTGACGATGGAAAAATTACAAAATTGATGGATGTTAGTGCTTTTTATCACTTAATCAGTTAATTGTTCAGCTAACTGTTATTCTCCACTTCTCAAATTTGAATTATTGAGAAGATCAACCTCAATGAGTTGTGTCTCTCCAAAACATTAAATGTCTCTCTCCTTCCCATCAACTTGAGCTATTAGATGAAATGGTCATACAATAGTAACAATCTCGCACTGCCACCCATTAATAAAATATAGTTATATGTGCTAGGCTTCATAAAAAGATAACACATCCTGGGGGTGGGGGTGTTGGATGAAATAACTATTAAATGTCTCTCTTCTCTACTAGCCTAAGTTATAGGTGAGATGGTCCTTCAATAGAAGCAATAGTACATTCTTTTGCAACGCCAACTGCCTCAAAGATGTTCTATAACCATCCTTGTGACCATTCACACCTAAAAATCAACACTCTTTTTCTTTGGCTTAAACTTCAAGTGCCATTACACCCAACACCTAAAGCCATAACTGCTATCACATTGAATTGGCTGAATATAGTATTCTGTGAAATCAATGGTTAGTGTGTCCTATCTAAGTTTGGATAGATTCTTGGGCATATGTATTGTACCCCACAGTGCATAATCATCATATCCTGCGGTGAATACCTCTGCTAGACTCGTCTGTACATTTGCATCTGGACAAAATGTCGATTTGTCTGTTTTTGTATTCTGGATGAAAGTATATGAGAGTTTTTTGTGAATCTTTCAGATCCATTCACAAATCTCCAATTCCTAATCTAATTCTTTTACTAACATATAATTGTAACCTTTAACTTCAAAATCTCGTCAAGCTATGAGTGACCATGTATTTATTCATACTAAGATATTTAGCATCTTGATGCATGCATTGTAGTTGGCTAGATTATCCCAAGACGATATGAATGCTGTTTATAATATGAGATTGCTGGAGGCATCATCAGACACCAAAAAGAGCTCAAGTAAACCATTTGCACTCAAGTTTGATTTTCACAAGGCAATGAATATCTCGTAGATGATTATTTCGTCTAAAGTAACTCCTTCATCTGAGTTATTAGTTCTTACCTTTTTTTCCCTTTTTGCAGAAGAAGAATGCTGCCCGGAAAGACCGCGATGGTGAAATAGTGGCATTGCGATTATCACGTTTTTACCCTATAATAGAGGTACATTATAAATTTTGGTGATGTTGGACAACCTTTTAGTGTTTAATTATTATTTGATTGTTTTGGATAAGTTACATGTCAAAAGCAGGAGAGGAATGATAGCTACTGTTACAATTTGTGACAATCAGATTCAAAATTAAATATACAAGGAGGAATTTTAGAAACAAATCATTTTTGTCTTTTAGAAGTGAAGAAGAACCTTGGAGATTGCCCCTGAGCCTCAGATTGCGGAATAGCAGCACCCAATCCACAAGCCTTTTTTTGTTTGTTTGTTTGTTTGTAAAAGCACTACAAATGTACAATGAGATAATGAGTAAGAATTAAAGTGCTGTACATAAACTACCTCGGTAATAAATGTAGTATGATTACAAGTTTTATATACCCGATTAGCAGAGAAACTAGTAGTGACTCACCCCGATTTAAAGAAGCCTAATCTGGAGATCATTGAGAATTTTACTGAAAATTACATCATCTACAAATTTTTGAATGATTAGAATGCAGATAACTAATTATGTCTACAGACTTGGTGAATTGGGTTGCCTACGGTATATACTAGATTGACCTTCTTTCAAGCTGAAAGGAAGTCCTAATACCTCTCTGAAAAATTGTGCCTTTTATCTGTCTACATATAATTGGGGTCTAGATTAGCAGTTTTGGGGCTTGGGATTATTTTAACCTTTTGAATCTCTTCTCTTGTTTTTTTCATGTTTGGTGGTCGCCATTCTTTGGATGTTATCCAAGGGTGGTGTGAATTAATTTGTTTTCTTATCATGGGTCATTTTAAATAATTGATATGATTTCTAACTATGTATTGTAAAGTGAGTCTCATGTCAAATTTGGTGATAAAACAGGGCTGAATACCAATCTTGATATACTCAATTATTCTTGTCCCCTTGCAGGAACTTGTTGAACAACTTAGTAAAGGAGAACTACCATCGAATGACTACCCATGTATGAATGACCCTAGTCCAACATTTCATGGAACCTCCTCTCCTCAGGCAGCATCTATTAGAACAGGTCATATTCCGACTCCTTATTCAAAGAGATCCAGACGAGCGGCTACATGGGCCCGTCCTCGAAACTCCGATGATGGATATTCAAGGTATCTTAAGGAATTTTTTTTTTTTTTTTTGTACTGCAAATTGTTTTCTGGGTCTGGTGCCACCTGAGATTTGGCTTTGTGCTTATAATTCAGTCAAGTCATTATGTTCATTTTTGGTAACTATTGAACAAGCTAATTGAACCATCATGCATCAGTAATTCATTATTGACTTTCTCCTCTGCCTTTCTATCTGATGAAAGATGATTTTCCTTTTAGCTACTTATTTTCCTATTTTTTTACTTGCAGTGATTCAATTTTAAGGCATGCTTCTAGTAATTTCAAGAAGATGGGTCAGCGAATTTTTGTATTTATTGTTGGTGGGGCAACACGGTCTGAGGTATTATTTACAAGATGCCCCACCCCCTCTCTTATTTGGGCATATTATGTTTCCACTTTCCATTCATAATTCCTTTTTTTTGCAGCTGAGAGTTTGCCACAAGTTATCAGACAAGTTTCAACGAGAAATTGTTCTAGGGTCATCCAGTCTTGATGATCCTCCTCAATTTATTACGGTACATGACTATTCTCCTCCATTTGACGATCAGTCTGACAATATAGGTGTACTGATAGCATGATTCCTAAAACTGGTATTTTGACATGTTGAACCTGCAACATGGTTCATCTCTAAACCCACCAATTATTTTTGCCTGTATTTCTGATTGCAGAAGCTTAAGTTGATGACTGCAAATGAATTGTCATTGGATGATCTTCAGATTTAAGATACTCCAAAAAGGCTGGTGAAGCTGGATATGCAATTTTACACAGGCCTGCTTTTGAATTGTATCAAAGGAAACTGTGCGCACCTGACCCTATATAGTCTGTTGGGTTCATGCAGAAATAGCCCAAATGGAACCGTTTTATGTTAATGAGGTTAGTACATGATTAACTACATTATACTGTAGTGATTAATTTCGATGCCCAAAATTCTCTCTATAAGAGCATCACCGGCGGTGACCGGTGAGTCTAAAAATTGGATCCAAATTCTTCACTGTGACAGTGTTTTGAACTCCCTGAAAATGTTTTTTTTCTGCATCAATAGGCATAAAAAATGGGAGTTCATTTCTAAAATCAATTTAAATTAAATTTATTTCACTAACTTAAATTAAAATTTATTTAAAAGTGCAATCAAAATTAATTTTAGACTAAAATAAAAATAAATCAAATTCGAAATATTTGTGAATATTATGATGATTATCAATTGTAGACAATGAAATCATTGATCATGTCTTTATTATTATTTTCAAGTTGTGATTTATATTTTATGTTATCAATATTTCTATCTTGTCCACGTTTCGATGCAATAATAATTTGGTTCGGCCAGATAAAAATATTAATGAATACTGTTAGTTTACACTAATTGCTTTATGCTGTATAATTTAAAATTCAGATCTTCCAATTATTTGGAGACAGTGCTGTTTGAAGTTTGAACCCACGGCCGTTAATGGGTATGGGCTAGCTAGCAACATTTGTACAACTTAATGTTAAGGTGTTTTCGGACACTAATTTTGTAGGTTTTTTTTTTTTTTTTTAATGATCAGTCAACATTATCAATACATAAATAGTTATGGGAAGTACTTTTCATTGTTTTGCGATGATATTATGCTTTGTTTTTCCAAGAATAAATTTCTTAAGATTTTAAATACATGCCCTATGCTTTCTATTTTTCCATAAAAAAAATTATCAGTTCAACTTTATCATTATTTAGATTTTTAGAGGGTTTTTGGCAATTTAACTCTCTGTAATATGTCTAATGTGCAATTTAATTTCATGTGATATGAAAATAGGCAATTTATCTCCCTATGATATGAAATAATGTGCAATTATATGTGATCGATACTTTATTTTCATGTGAAAAATGACTAACAAATTAACTTCACTTCATCTCACTATGATATGCGAAAATGGGCATTTTACCTTTCTATGATATTGCATTATGGGCATTTTACTCCGTTGTAAAAATGTAAGAATCAAGAGGGAGACAATGTGCTTCTTTTACAAAAACACAGAGAATTATTTTGTCATTTTATTTATCACAAGGAGATAAATTGTCTATTAATAATAATATAAAGAGTTAATTTGCTATTTACTCAATTCTTAGATAGATAAAAAAAGTTTGTTTTCGATTTTGGAAAATATATCTTCATATGTAACTTTATTTTTATAAATATAGTATATAATTAAATTTAGTTTATTTTCACTGTTTTCTACTGAACGTGAGCTTTACCGATTAATGAGAATTTTATCAACCACAAATCTAGAATAATCATCAAGTGTTACATCATTAATTTTTATTAATAGCCATATATACATGTACATTTATTAACTTAGACCCTTTACAAACAACACACTTATTTTCTTTTTCAAACTACTTTCCGAAAACTCAAACAAACAAGCATCTTCAAACTATTTTCTCATTAAAGTATTTAAGTTGGAAACTAGAAGTACTAGTATAGAATAGTATTTCAAAATTAGACAACCAATTAATCAACAGAACAGTAATAATAGTATGGTTATGTCTACATCAACTGATTCGAAATACATCAATAAATAGATGCAATTATTGACTGGTGATGGCCCAAAATGTACGACCCAAAATTATAGTGAAGGCTTGCTTTGACTGCCCGGCCCACTTTAAGTTTATATATGGTCCCAACTCCTAAACATGTTTTACTTTTTTCTACATCACAACCTACCTATACATCCTGTATTTAATTGATTCTAATTAACATATGCAAATAATTTAAGGAAATAAAAACTCTTGTACCAGTATTTTCATTCACAAAAGAAATAATATTTGATTATAAAGTCTCCTATTAAATCAAAATCATGACAAATATTATCGGTATCAAGAGGTAAGGATTTTTTAAAATATTATAATGAGCTCTTAATCTTGATATTAAATTCATATAGTATAATATTTACTCTAAACATATTAGTTTCTTGTAAAATTTATTCCAATCTAATCCTTAGTCTTATACTATGATTGTACCTGGGTACAGAATGGTATCAGAGCCATGGAGGTGGAAGATATATAGTGAGTATATAGGTTAACACATGATTAACATTGAAAATGAATATTTTCCGTAAGAATGAAAATATAAAGAATAGTTTAAATCAGGAATATGATATTCCTCAAAATCTAGAATTGCTTAATAAGTGGACTATTCTGAAAATCGAACCAAGAACCATTTATATAAGTGATGTAATAGTGTCCTGCAAGCCAACTGGTTTGGCTGCATTTAATTAGTAATAATTAAAAGAACTATTCAATTTGATTAATAAATGCATTTATTTATATGGTCACCTTCATCTTATGAATAATTATTTAACATAAGGATGGAAGTCCTTAGATTACAGGGCTATGGGACAACCCGTGGACTGATCTCTAAGGTCGTGATCTAAAAATAATTCAAGGGTCGTAGAATCCATTTGAGATGGAACATCAATGGATACGGTTAGACCCTCACGAGTGTGTATACTCCGATGAACTGGAGGATGCTGGGATCCACGAGCATGACTGGATAGTCGATACACACGAGTGGGTGGCTTGCTGGGATGGCAAACGCACTGAATACCCACCTAGGAAATAACTCACCATGGAAGCGGTAGTCGCATATCAGGGATGAAGTTATTTCTATTTACAATGGTGTACGAGGAACGATCCTTATTACTTGAGGTGATAGGGTTTAATTGGTGCACGAAGGTCTATGCTTTGATATGAGTCCCGACTGACTGGAGTCTACCAGAAGGTCTCTGTGGATTCATGTTGGGTATAGAGGAACGTGTATGCAGGTTCATATCATCAACAGAGGATCCGTTGACCCGACTTGATAGGTTGGGAGCTTCTCCTATGAATCTCTGTGAGAAACGTATTCCGGTAAATCCTTGGCCAAGGTATCTGACGGCTTTATGAAAGTAGCTCATAAAAATTAAGTCAAAGGGAATAATTTCGAGACCAGAATACATATAGTCGAGACAAGTAAGGAAACCGATGAAAATTCATAACCTTAGTCTTGATTGGGAGACCAACTAATGAAAGGATTAAGGCGTACATGGTAATTGTAAAGGTTAAAGGTTCACTGAATTAATTCACTAGTGATTGGGCTCCACGGGTTTGTGGCCAGACATCGACTGTGGAGTGTGGGAGAATTCCCAAATTAGCTTAGAATTTATCTAACAATCTTACTTAAACATAACTAATGAAAATCCTACACAAGGATTTCCTAAACTAACACATCGCACAAAAGTGTTTAAAATTTACGACATCAACTCCACTTAAAAGTTATTATTTTCAAAACTCAAAATTCTAATTTCATAAAACAGTGCCAAAACAGCAAAATTTTCCCTTTATTTTCCAGATTTACAAAACAACCCCTAAACTTTTAAAAATATCCATTTTTGCAAAAAATTGCAACAAACTTTAAATCAAAAGATTTTTAACTAAACTCATATCGAAAATCAACTAAAAGTATTAAGTATTTTGTTACTTCAAAAATCAAATCTTTAAAATTCCCACAAGTTTAAAACTTTTCAAAAATACCCTCTTAGTTTTCAAAAACTTAATAAAATCAACTTTCTTGAAAAATAATTCAAGATCCAAGCATCTAAGCAATATTTAAAAATAATCAATCATATTTTTCACTATAAAACTGATATTAAAAATAAGTTTTAATAACTTTTCACCAACTAACAATGAGAAACAAAATTTCTTTGATCATAAATTTTCTTCGGTAAAATTTACAAATTTCAATCTTAAAACAAAAGTGAACAAAGCACTACATCAATTTAATTAATCAAAAGTTTGTAAAAGTAACTATGTAAAAACAGCGACAAAACTGCACCTTTACCCCCTTATTTTCAGATTTACAAAAATAACCCCAAATGTTTCAAAAACTCCCATTTTTGCAAAATATCGAAACAAACTTTAAAACAAATGCTTTTCAAGTAAATCTAACCAAATATAAATATCAAACAAACATAGATATTTTCAGTCCATTATACTCCCAAAATTTTCGCATCCCTAACCCTCGAACTTTTAAAATCTTTCAAAAATACCCCCAAAGTTTCGAAAAATATGAATAATAACCTTTTTACAAAAATAAATCAAGATCCAAACATATAAGAAACATTTAAACAAAACCAAAGCAAGTCACATTAAATATCTAATATTAAATATGAACTCAACAACTTATCACAAAAGCTACAAGGATAAACTAAACTTCTTCAATATATACTTTGAAGAAAATAATGTAAAATCACAAAGATTAAAGAACACATGCATAGACGGATCTTTACCCAAAGCAACGAAGGGGATAAAACTCTCTTCATTTTCAGAACTTCGAAGGTGGTGGTGGCGGCTCCGGTGGCAGTGGTGGCGGCTCCGGTGGTGGTTCATAACAAAAGTCCTCAAATCATTACTTTTCACCAATTTCTAACGGCTGTCGATTCACTTCGGGAGATCCAAACGACGATCCGAACGGTCAATATATAGCCCCATGTTTGTAGGACCTTCACGCAAAATTTGGGCATGATCCAACGGTGGACGAAGGCGGAATGATCGAAAAACCGAGGATGTGTAGTGAAAATCCGAAAATTCTCTTTCTAATGTGTTGTCTCTTTTCTCTCTCTTATTTTCTATATCTAAGTATTTTTAAGTTGTAAAGAAGATAATGTGGGTTTGAGGAGGGTATTTATTATACTATAAAATCATATTTTTAATGTATATACACATATACATACAATATGATAATATAGGAGTATTATTACTCTACATCTCCACCAATGCATGTCAACCTTGGATAGTGGAGTTTACTCTACCCAAGGGCATGCCTTAGCAGCCCTAGGAGTGTGCAAGAAGAAAAAATAATTACTCTCATGCAGAAAATCTGCAACTTGGGCAAAATTTGCACTTTGTCCCCCGAAATTTTGAAAACTTATATTTTTATCCCCAAAAATAAAAATTTCGTGCATCCAAGCCCGAATTTTTTTCAAAAAGGTCTTAATATTATTTTAAAGTAACTTTTATATTTTTAATTATTTCAAAGTTCAAAAGATCACAAGATTTAATTAATTTGTATATTTTAGTTCAAATTAATGCTTAACTTTGAAAATAAATTGTAGCACATAAATTTGGATTAAAAATCCAATCAAAAGGGTTCGAAATTTGGGGGGCGTTACAATTAGTGTATATGTATTCTTAAATAAATATATAATAACAAATGAATGTTTTTTTCCAATTTTTTTCATAATGCTTTTACAATTAAAGTACAAGGAATTATGGATAATTATAAGAAAAAAACATTGTAGAACATAAATAAAAATGTAAATACATTCAACTTTAACATTTGACTGGTAATTTTAATAATTTTAAATTTTTTCGTAATTTAAGTAAAATACTATTGAGTTATTTAAGTCTGAAAATATTCAAAATTAGTGCTGAACATCCTAATAAAATTGGTATTTTTGCCAAGCTATTTGATATTCGACTCGAGCTAAAAGTTTGTTTGAACACGGTTCATCAAACAAATCAAACAAGCTTGAACAAGATTTCTCGTTTGATAATTTTGAAGCTCGACTCGATAAGTTAAAAATTAAAAAAAATACATGTAAAATATTAAGTTACTCGATACTCGACTCGAGCTCGTTCGATAAAAGTTTGTTTGAGCCAGACTCATTAAGATATCAAACCAAGCTCAAACTCAATTTCAAACTCAATAAAATTCAAACTAAGCTTGAACAATGTATCGTTCGATACTACTCGGCTCGTTTATACCCCTATTCATAATAAAAATATGAACTTTTGGACAAGCAATTTTACTTTATTACTATTGCATTCTAATTTTGTTTTTGAATTTAGTTCTGCTCACGGGACTTTTTAATCGGGACTTTCCGAAAAAAAATTGATCAATGTGATTCAATTTAAACTAGGACAAAAAAAAAATAATGATTCAATTTAAATCCATTAATAGCATTAATTCTTTTTTCATTTCATCAATTTTGTGCAATAATTTAATTAATGAATTTAAAAAATGTTAATAATAATAATAATAATAATAATAAATAATAATTAATATTTTAAGGTAAACAAAAATTTTAAAAAAATCATTTTTAAAAAAATTAATTGACATAGGTTCACTCAAAATCCTATCTTCTCATCCTCTCTCTCTTTCTCCCGCCGCACTAGCTCCTCCTCTTTCTCCCACCCCCGCAACTCCAGCCAGCCAGACCAGACCGCGCCGCTCCTGCCCAAAGCCGCAACCAAGCCCGAACCCTCGTGACCCACCCCTATTCCTGCCCAAACTCGCGTCGCCCAGACCGCGCCGCCTCTGCCCAAATTTCGTTTCATGGCGTTTCTGCCGAGATATCGACTAGAACGGTACTATTCTCTTCCCCCTGCCCTAATTTCTATCTACCTTTAAGACTTTCTGTAGTGAATGTGGTGTTAATATGGTTACTAACTAACTCATGATAATTAATTTTACGTTTTCGAGTTTAGATTTTTCAGTTAAACCTTTAATGTGATTTTTTTTAATATTGCTGGTTTTTTTTTAGTTTCTGTGTGTTTTCAGGTTTTTAGGTTGACAACCATGAACTTTTAGTAACATATATTGGGCCGGACTTCTGTACCTTGTTTTTGAACTTTTAAGAAAATATAGGCCCAAATATGTATTGGGCCGAAACTTTCCCACAAAGCTCACTACTCAACCCATTCAATAATTAATGGATTAAATTTAAATCCTGCATTCACAGCTCAACTCATATCAACTGTTTTAATGGCTTCCGTCTTTTCTTCCTCAACTTCTCCAACTCTCAGGTAAATTCTCAGCTTTACTTACGCCTATAGATACAGGAATGTTAAAATATACTGAGAATTTTTATGTAATTTTATTAATTTTGCTTCGTACACTTAATTCTTCGAGTTGATGACCAATCACATAAACAGTAAATTCCGCTTGCATTAGAGGAAAAATTGTGTGCAATTGAGGAAAATATCGATAAATAATAGAATATATTTTGAACGTATACTTAGAATGTAAATGAATTGAGAGTTTTAATATTGGGAAAAGTTTTTAAGATTGTACATTGGCAAAAAGGTATGTCATATAGTAGCTAATCTTTCTATATTTATTGTTAATTTGATTTTTGAATTTGTTCATGTTTGAATTACATTTCAGGATTAGTCAAATGGATCTGAATAATCAATTAAACCACTTCCAGTTGCAGCAAAGGTGCATGTATTGTTGTGCCGATATAAGTGTTTCGTTTCCAAAATGCAGTGTTTCTAGACGGCGCTTTGTTAGAAGTTTTCCGCTAGCTTGCTCATTAGAAGTAAGTGGCGTTCATGGTCAACAATGCGTAAATTCAAGTCTTTCGGGTCCAACCAATTCCGAGAGGTAGAAGCTTAATTAGAACTGTTGCTTATAGTGGTGAGAGGTGATGGACTATACTGATTGATTTGTGTTTGCGTTAATTGTTTTCGATAACTTTTGGTGCTTTAGATGTTCGATGTTGATGATGTAGATTTTTGATACATAAGCTACCACTAATAATAGAATGCTAGCATCAAATGTGAAACTACTTTCATTTCTTTATCGGGGGAAACCTTGTTGTTGTTACATGGAAGAAGCATTAAATGATTAAAAATGTGAAAATTCTCCTTTTTCTTGTAATGTTTTAAATATTTTCCACGTTTGCTGCAGTTCTTTTTTTTTTTTTCACCCCAAGATGTGATCTTAATGAAAAACTATTTTATGGGTTCCATGCCCGAGTTTAACTAGCATGTGCATATCTTAACAGGTCCAATATATTTGATCACGACTCAATGAATCCATCGGCCAGCAGTAATAGTGATCTCGAAAGGCAGCTTGAAGATTTCTTTAATGAAGTTAAGGTTATGATAAAAATGGGAAATGAAGATGATGCAGTTAATTTACTTCAGGCAAATTATGTAGCAGTTATGGAACAAGTGGATTCAGGTTCTCCAGGCATAGAAGAAGCTGCTGTTTTGGATGTGATAGCCTTGGGTTACATGGCCCTTGGAGACATAAGGACTGTTGGATCCGTAATGGATATGGTACTTTAATTTGTAACATGCGTAGGCACTTTACTTATGCAATGGTTTTGATTTTTTGATGCCATAATCATACTGTTAGGTCCTTCTGCTGTCATAAAAAACAATATTCTCATAATATCAACTACAAATTAAATATACCCAAGGTAACCTTTCTCATCAAAAGTGAAAAACCTTAGGCCTAAAACTAAGATGGAAAGTCAGCCATCCATTGGAGAGAAGCGAGTGAAAGGGCACCACAAAGATTCTCGTAGAATCGAGAATGAAGTTTTCATTCTAACATGTACATGCATCCAATTTTCAGGAAAAATCTCAAGTGTGCTGAACTTTCATTTTCTCCAATGAACAGTCACTCAATTTTAACAGTTATACAATTCCAGAGGATGATCCATAATTGGCTCTATCACGTTTATTAGAAGGGGACAATAGAGTGATTATACCAATGATATTAGCAATACTATATCTTAATTAATATTTATTAAAAATTAACATCTGAAAATTTATGTAATTGGTTGAAAGATATATATACTTGTTCCAACACATTATGTTCTGCACTAGCTCTCTTTCTGAGGACACTTGCAACATATTTGTGTAATTGCATGCACTCTGATAATTATCGTTTTCACCTGTTGCTATGTTGAATGTAATTCCAGTTATACAAGATTGTGAATGGGATAAAGGATGAGGAGATGCTTCTTGATTCGATACTCATGCATATGGGGAGTATGTATGCCAAATTGGAAAAGTATGAGACATCCATTTCTTTCTACAAAAGATCCTTAAAAATTATGGGAGGAAAATATGGTAAGTTGCTTTTCTTAGTGTTTCTTAATAGGATATATCGAATTGCTAGTTTTCATCATTCGGCAGAAAAACTATGTTAAATTTGCTGGAAGTGTTCTCTACATGAAACTATCATATTTAATTTTCCCTGTAGGAAATAAGAGCTCATTACTTTGTACACCATTGCTGGGACTAGCAAAAGTTTTGGCTACTAGTGGAAAAGCAGCTGAGGCGATAGAAACATACCAGCGAGTTATTACACAATCAGAATATAGCAGGGCTGAGGAAGGTGAAGAATTGGTGGTGCCATTATGTGCACTGGGCGATCTTTTAATGAAAGAGGGAAGAGCTTCAGATGCTGAAAAACCATTCACCAGGTTACTACATTTTATCATGCATACATTGTGTTGCATTGAGCTTTGGTTTTCTGATGATTGATAAAACATCTTTCTTATTTTGGCTCAGAGTACTGGACATCTATATGAGGTCATATGGAGAAAAAGATGGAAGAGTTGGAATGGCTATGTGTTCTTTGGCCAAGGTGAAATGTGCCAAAGGTGAACTAACAAATGACTATTTATTTAATATAGTAATTGTTATAGTATTTGCTCACATAAAAAAAAAAAACAAAATAAGTAAATTTAGTGAACAATCTTTGAAGCCATTCTTTGGTTTAATATACATTCCTATGAGTTGAAACCTAGAGTTATCATGTTCCCTCCTTGCTTAACATTTCCCACATAGTCTTCTTGGAAGATGATTCTAATTCTAATTCTAATTCTAATTCTAATTCTACTAAAGTATTTCTTAATCTTAAATTGGGTCGTTTTGATTTTATATTAATTTATCCCTTCTTGGCCTTCTGCAGGGAATGTAAATGAGGCCATTGATCTATACAAGAAAGCCATTCAGATCCTCGAGGAGTCAAAATATGTGGCATTGGATGACAAAGTGATGGAGAAGATGCGAATAGATTTGGCTGAATTACTCCATGTAGTGGGAAGGTAGGAGTGTCCTTTGAGACAATATTATATGAATTGAGTTATATCTTGGGAAGCTTTTCACTTATCATTTTTCTGTTTTGTTTTATTTATTGAATCATTCGCTAAGTATGTAATTATCTTGGATGGCATAAATTCCTTAAGGTGAAGAAAGTAAACATATTGCCCCCTCAGTAATTAGGTACAATTACACATATTATGCCATGCATAGACAACTTGTACATGTTTACTGCCACAATCTAGAAGCTATATTTGTTTTTATGTAGTTATCACAATTTTGGTTGCTTTCAGAGGAGAAGAAGGTCGAACCCTGCTAGAAGAATGCTTGTTAGTTTCTGAGAAATTAAACGGAAAAGATCATCCCAACCTAGTACCTCACCTTGTAAATCTTGCAACCTCTTATTCGCGCTCTAAAAAATTTGTTGAAGCTGAGCGGTTGCTAAGGACAAGCTTACAAATAGTAATGGAGACTATGCCCGCTGATGATCCATCCATTACGTTTCCCATGTTACATTTAGCAGTTATTCTGTACAATCTACACCGTGACGAGGAAGCAGAAAGACTCGCTCTGGAAGTTTTACGTATACGTGAGAAGGCATTTGGAAAGGAATCTTTACCAGTTGGTAAGCCATTAGTAACTCTATACTGTTGATTGAGTAGCCTGGATTACCGCAAAACTGCATTTCTCATCACACAACACTCAGCACTTTTAGTCCACGACATTAGAAATAGCACTTTTGGTCCATCTTTTCATTTTTTTTTTGCACATTCGTCATTTCCCCTTTTTTCCATCCAAGTTGGGTCGGAAGTGCAGAACACATACAGTCTTGTGCAACTTTCAGAGAAACAACAGAGATTGTCCTATGTCCCATGGACATAAGTGCCAAAAAAAAAAAACAGAAGTGTTTTTTTTAAAGTGCGGGACTATAGTGTTGAAAATTCAGTCCTGAGACTGGAAATGCATGTTGCCCCCGTATTATACTTCTTAATGCTTACCCTTTGGGTTAATAAAATTTCGAATTAGATTCTATCGATGGCCTTATATTTCTTGACATTTTTAGTTTCATGAACTGATTTTAACAGGGGAGGCTCTTGATTGTTTGGTGTCCATTCAGTCCCGACTAGAGAAGGACGACACTGAGTTGGTAGAGTTGCTGAAGAAAATTTTAAAAATTCAGGACAAATCTTTTGGCCCCGAAAGTGAGGAGGTTATGGAAACTCTAAAGAAAATTGTACATTATTTGGACAAAATGGGGATGAAAAATGAGAAATATCCTCTTCAGAGAAGACTGTCTGTGCTGAAAAATAAACGCAAACAGATGGTTATGTATTAGCAGCTGAATTCTAGAGTTTCTCCAACTTGATGCTTTGAACAAGCTCTAGAGGTGGCACGACATGACCAACCAACTGATGTAAAACGGATTGATGGTTGAGGTATTGAGCAATTTAAATTTATTTATTTGTTAATACTCTTTCTAGCTTGCTTTTCTTTTCAGAATTAAAATACCGCCCCATAATCTTGAAAAGCAATTAATATTCTAAATGCAAAACTACCAGAATTTGGGAATGTGACACTTTAAAAGTGCATGTACAAAGACGAAACATGGAGAGTAAATTACGAAATAGCCTGAAAGTAAAAAATAGTACAGTTTTCCGTAGATAGATTCTCACACAACTTAGGGTCCATATGGATTTGTGTTGGTTCGGTCCTCGTTTTTGGTTTCAGAAATATTTTTTAGTGGTTTCAGCGAAACCTTTGGAACAATTGGATTGAGTTTGGATGTAGAGTTTGAGGTGAAAAATAGGTAGTGTAGGTGTCATAATTTTGTAAGTGAATTTCTTTTTGGGTTTGGATAGGGTCGGACTTGGGTTTGGGTCGTTTCTGGAGTGGACTCAATCATTATCGATTTTGGTCCATTTCTATGTTTCCTTTTACTTCGACTTACACATTGTTCTGTTGATAGAAAAATGTGAGACTTCTCGTCCTGTTCCCCGTAAGTACTATTTTAATTAACTCAACCCGAGTTGCTTTACCAAATAAGTAAAAGTGCATCCATATGTCAACTATTCTCCATATGTTTCATTTAATTCTAGATTTTTTTTTACATTTCAAGATAAGCATTTATTTGATCTTTTTGCCCTGCCAAAATAAACCGTTTCTCACTCGTATTTACAGGACGCTAATAATGAAGACGTATGATGATATTTACAGGGCTATGATGATATATAACGGTCCAAACGTCAGATTCGTAGGTAGGAGAACCTTACCGGCTTACAGCAGTTTATGTTGTGTTAAATTCTCCTATAATTGGGACAAATTTTTGTAGTTATATAGTTTAAATCTTGTAGCATGTGTGGGAAATTTGTAGTGTCAAAAAATAAAAAAATAAAAAAATAAAAAAAGATCATATGTTTTGGAAGAACAATCTTTTTGGTTTCAGTTAAAATTATTTTGAAAAATGAATGCTGGTCGTCTTTTCAGGATACTATACTGTAGTGGCTTCAAGGCCATCACACTAAGTTGACTTGAGACCTGACCCGACCCGGATTGGGTCCAAATTAAATCACCCCGTCCTGATCCGAGCCTACCGGAGTTGTATTTTTATGTATGTATGTATGTACATATGTACGTATATGATCAGTATATGCATTGGATATACTGAGTTAACTGGATTTGTGTGAGCTCAAGATTTCAGATTTAAGAAACAATTTTATTAGGATATTATTGAACTCCACCCAAATATTATTGGAACTCAAGATAAAATTTCAAAAAGGAAAAAAGCATTATTTCTACTGAGTTTTTTAAGTATGAAACTAGTCATAATTAGTAGTGCTGAAAATCCTAATAAAATTGATATTTTTGTCATGTTATTTGATATTCGACACGAGCTCGTTCGATAAAAGTTCGTTTGAGAACTGTTCGTCAAACAAATCAAATAAACTTGAACAAGATTTCTCGTTTGATAATTTTTGTAGTTCGACTTGATAAGCTAAAAATTGAAAAAACACATGTAAAATATCAAGTTACTCGATACTCGGCTAGAGCTCGTTCGATAAAAGTTTGTTTGAGCTCGGCTCGTTAAGAAATCAAACCAAGCTCAAACTCAATTTCAAATTCAATAAAATTAAAACTAAGCTTAAACAATGTGTCGTTCGATACTACTTGGCTCGTTGGCTCGTTGACAACCCTATTTATAGTAAAAATTTGAACTTCTAGACAAGCAATTTTACTTTATTACTATTGTATGAAATGTGAAAAAGGTTTGTCAATTTTGATATGAAATGTGTCATTTTGAAAGGTATGGTACGAAATATATAAAGATGGCAAAAGTTTGGTATGAAAAATGCAATTCCCTCCTATTGTATTCTGGTTTTGTTTTGTGTTTGAATTTAGTTCATGAGACTTGTTAATCGGGACTTCCTCAGGTCTCGCTTTATGGTCCCTTTGAAAACAATTAGTTTTGTATATTAAAAATGATTACATTGTTTTATTAAAGTTTGTGATTGTGTGGTCTAATGGTGTTGTTTCTTCTTAAGTACTTTTGAGGTCTGGAGTTCGATTCCCTTAGGGCCTGTTTGTTTGGCCTTTCCCAAAAAGTTTTCGTGTTTGGAAAATGCCAAACAAATATATTTTCGATTTTCTGAAATAAAATTTTCACCTTTCAATTTTCTCAAAAATCTCTCTCAAAATCCAAACAAACAACAATTTTCTTATCTCTAAACAAATCATATACAAACTCTATTCTAATTTGACATAAAGTAACATATCTCTTACACATTTATCTCACAACAAACATGATTTGACATAAAGTCTTACACATCTTACACCTACAGCCCAACTCTTCCAAAAAAAACCTATACCTACTTTATTTCTCAAATCACTCTCTCAAAACCCAAACAAACAGCATTACGCAAATCGAGATTATTTCACAAACCTCTTCTACTCTCCCAAACTACTTTCCGAAATACCAAACAAACAGGCCTTTAAGCTTTCCACGTATTCCTTTATCAATTTTGTAGAATACTTTTTTGTTTAAGTTGATTTTGTATTCCTTCTACAAAAATTGGGACAAAGGGAGTATTTAACTATTTCATTAGCATATGAGAGCTTTTGGTCTAATGGTTATGTTCTTTCTAAATGAGTATGTACATGAACCCAAGGTCAAGTCCTAAAATAAAATGTTCCTTTTTTTTTTTAAATCAATGTTGTGGAATTTAATTTATTTTAGATATTATATTA
Source organism: Penstemon davidsonii (assembly GCA_034814905.1). NCBI lineage: Eukaryota > Viridiplantae > Streptophyta > Magnoliopsida > Lamiales > Plantaginaceae > Penstemon > Penstemon davidsonii. The sequence continues at coordinate 8,443,625 of JAYDYQ010001087.1, read as the reverse complement.
TCGACACTTATATATATATATATATATATATATATATATATATATATATATATATTTAATTGGACTATAACTATTTAATGCACAATTTATTAGTTTATCTTGATTAGTTCTTGTCATGTTACAAAACATCAAACAAAATATTAAGGTCGCTACCAACCACCCCCCTCTCCTAATAAAATGCTCTAGCTTCGGCCTTGATTATAGATTAATTAATAGTATAAAATTATACAAATACGAGGGGTTGAATTCTTGTCCAACTTGATGATTATGTATCAGCAGCTGAATTCTAGAGTCTCATCCAAGTCTAATGCAAAAAAAAAAGAAAAAGGTCGGTTTGGCTCTGGGTTTGATTCGAGTATGGGTCAGATCAGGTCGAGTCCAAACTTATTGCTTCCATGGTGAGTTATTTTCTAATTGAGGTATTGAGTGCACTTGCCTTCCAAGCAAGTCACTCACTTCTGTGTATCGACTATCTCAGTCACGCTCGTGGACTCCAGCGTCCTTGAGTTTATCGGAGTATACACATCAGTGAGAGTCTAACCGAATCCAATGATGTCTTATCTCAAATTGATTCAACGACTCTTGAATATGCTTTAGATCACGGCCTTGGAGATCAATCCATGGGTTGTCCCAGAGCCTGTGATCTAAGGACTTCTATCCTTATGCTTAGATAATTATTAAATAAGATAGAGTTGCCATTTATTAATAAGGTACATTTATTAATCTAAATTAAATAGTTCCTTATTTATTACAATAAATAGCAGCCATACAGTTGGCTTGCTGGATAATATTTCTATCATGTTATTATTTATATTATTGGGTGATTTACACTCAGACCGCCTGATGTTTATCGTAATTACAGAAAACTCTCTGTAATTTCAAAAATTACAAGGACACCCCTTATAAGGTTTTTTTTTTTGTAAATATTTTTACAAATTGTATGGGGTGTCCTTGTAAGACTTGTTGAATCACATGAAATCTCTTTGTAGTTTCTGAAATATCAGGAAATTCTTTGTAATAAGACTAAACCTCATGGATCTGAGTGTGCATCACCGTTTATTATTTGCAATTCTATATCTGAGTGATTTTACTCATGAAACATTTATCAAGAGTTTTGAATTAAACCAATCAATATATTTTTTATTGACTATTATAAAACAAGTATACGTACTTCAATAAATAATTTTTTACCAAACTAAAACAATAATATATAGAACTTCTCACTATTCTATTACATCTCCGGGCATTTGGTCTAGTGGTATGAATTTCGCTTTGGGTGCGAGAGTTCCCGAGTTCTATTCTCGATCGGTATGCCCCTTATTTCTCTCTTTCAATAAATTAATTATTTTTACCCGGTTTTCTGCTACATTAACACCATTTTTTTTCATTAACAAAAAAAAAAAAAAAAAACACCAGTTGTTATTACTCTTCTTCTTACTCGAACATACAAAACCCCAAAATAAAATGATTCAAAATTTGAAAATACAATTTCCAATTTGCAATAAAATTGATCATTGAAGGCTAAGTGTTAATTAATTAACCCATCAATTTATTTAAAGCAAAACGAATCGTATAGGAAAGGAAAGAATGGGTGGGGGGGGGGGGGGGTGGGGGGGGGGGGGGGTGGGGGGGGGGGGGGGTGGGGGGGGGGGGGGGTGGGGGGGGGGGGGGGTGGGGGGGGGGGGGGGTGGGGGGGGGGGGGGGTGGGGGGGGGGGGGGGTGGGGGGGGGGGGGGGTGGGGGGGGGGGGGGGTGGGGGGGGGGGGGGGTGGGGGGGGGGGGGGGTGGGGGGGGGGGGGGGTGGGGGGGGGGGGGGGTGGGGGGGGGGGGGGGTGGGGGGGGGGGGGGGTGGGGGGGGGGGGGGGTGGGGGGGGGGGGGGGTGGGGGGGGGGGGGGGTGGGGGGGGGGGGGGGTGGGGGGGGGGGGGGGTGGGGGGGGGGGGGGGTGGGGGGGGGGGGGGGTGGGGGGGGGGGGGGGTGGGGGGGGGGGGGGGTGGGGGGGGGGGGGGGTGGGGGGGGGGGGGGGTGGGGGGGGGGGGGGGTGGGGGGGGGGGGGGGTTGGAGGGGGGGGGGGGGGGGGGGGGGGGGGTACCAAATGTGTCATAATTTGTTAAAGCTCTGTACCAAATGTGTTGGACCCATAAAGCTCAATACCAAAAGTGAGAATTGACCTATAACTCTATACCAAAAATGCAATTCTCTCTTTAAATTTGAATAAAATGAAGCAGTTTACCCTTTTGCATTGTTTTTATAAGGAAAAGTTTACCCACATGTGTTATGATAAATGTGACAATTTACCCCTCTATGCTACAAAATATTTTTCATTCCCACTTTCTATTTCGGCAAGTGAGTTACACTCTCCGATTTCAAAGGGTAAATTGTTTTTTTAAATTTTTGTATAGGTGGTAGGGTGCTATTTTTCCAAGTCATAGAGGGGTAAATTACTCCTTTTCAAATCAGAGTAGGATAAATTGAATATCATGCATTTCATATAGGGTAAATTGCCATTAACTTTGGAGAAAAATTGGGTTTGGTATCAAAGTTGCAATGAAAACATGCCATGTGGTACCAAATTCGCATTTTTCGTGTCCAGTGGTACCAAAGTTGCAAGTTAGTCTATCCGATTGTACCAAAAAAAAAAAATTCTCGAATTTTTTTTTTATAGTTAAAAGAGTTGCTTAAATTCTCTCATAAATCGAGTCAAACAATTAGTTATGATTCATTTAGAGCATAAGATTCCATACTCGAAAGTTGTGCTATTTCATGAGCTACTCTAATTTCTTCTCGCTGCAAGTGTTGGATAGGAAAGGACTCAAAGGTTGAGGCTATCAACTTCGTGTCCTCAATAATCAATTCATAGTCTGCTATAAATTCCGAAGAACACGTCACCGCCCTGACCATAACACTCGAATATCCTTCCACTATCACTTTATTCCAGTGTCTTTCATTTGTAATATTTAAATGTTTAATTTACATCCATGTAATTTTTAAACACATATACTTTATTTCTCTATATTCTTTTCAAAAACTCACAATGTCCCTTGCATTGTTTTATATGGACAAGCCCACCTTTATTATTTTATATGTATTTGCTTACTCCCTTGTGTTATTATATATCACCCCATCTCTATGTTATTTTATGTGGAAAATGATAGTTTTGTCTTTTGATACAACACTTTTCACTTTTCCATTCAATTTCGGACAAGTGAGTTACATTTTCTAACGGAATGAGGTAAAATTGATTATTAAAATTTTCACAGTGGAGATATCTATATATATATATATATATATATATATATAAACATCATTAATGGTGCTCCTTATCAATAATTTTTTGCAGAATTCTTTGTTTTACTTTGGTTATTTTTAGGTAGTCCAAGGTGAACTAAAGTGCCAAAACAATTTTGTGAGAGATATGAGGGACTAAATTGATACAAAATAATTTTAGAAGGACTAAGTTGTTACATTATAAGTAATATACCCCTTGTAAATGACCAAGTGAAACAAATAAGGCCATTCCTATATATATATATATATATATATATATATATATATATGTATAAGCATCATTAATGGTGCTCCTTATCAATAATTTTTTACAGAATGGTTATTTTCAGGTAGTCTAAAGTGAACTAAAGTGCCAAAACAGTTTTATGAGAGATATAAAGGACTAAATTGATACAAAATAACTTTAGAGGGACTAAGCTGTTACATTATATATAAAATACCCCTTGTAAATGACCAAAGTGAAACAAATAAGACCATCCCAATGGAGAGGCAGGGTTTGCGTGAGGATCAGGCTTGGAGGGAGAAATGGTCTCCAGCGGCGAGGCGAGGAGGCACGGACTGGGGAATGAATTTTGAAAGAACCATAACTTACTACAAAAAATATTAAGGAGTATTACTTTTATTTTTCTTGCTCCTTTTAGATCTAATATGAAATATTAGGAGTTAAAAGATATTTTTCAGACATCTTTATATCTATACCCTTCAAAATATTAATTAAAAATTAGTAATATCTAAATCATTACCATCCAAATAGATAACTTCGACAAAAGTAATTCAATTTTAGAAGAAAACAAAAACAAATACATTAGTATATGACTCATTAAATTCAAATAGTTTGTTTGTCTCGCATTTTCGAAAATATTTTCACGTTTGAGAAAAGCTTAGACAAACAAGATTTTTCAAAACTACTCTCCAAAAAGTCAAATAAACGACAATTTTATTATCTATAAAAAAACCTACAAAAAAATTCCTTAATTTGACATAAAATAATATTTATCTTACACAACTAATCTCACGTAAAAAATATATCATAATTTGACATAAATTATTACACATCGTACATATATATTTTAAACTCTTCCAAGAAAACTTACACATACTTTATTTTTTAAACCAACAAATAACATTACGTAAATCGATATTTAATCACATACCTACAATACCCAAACTATTCACCCAAACATCAAATAAACAACCCCTCTATCTTTTCCAATTGTGATGGGGATAGTGTTTTCAAAATCAAATAGGACCGATCGGTTCATCTGGTTTGACCCAGTCCGGCCCGGTTGACTCTAAAAACAACTTACTTATTAGTCAATATGGACCCGTCACGAAACCGGTAAAAACTTTCCTATTACCTTCTCCATTGCGCAGCCCTTCTTTTTCTTCACATAGCAATCATTAAAAACTAAATTGTGTGTTGAGAGATAAATTTCCAAAGTCGTTTGGGGCTTCTTCAATCTGTCTCCAATCGAGTCTTCTCTCGTCAAATTTCAGGTAATTTTTAATTTTTTTCTAGAATATAGAAGTTTTATCGTTTATTCTTTCTTTCAACTAGTATCGAATTTACATGCTCCAATTTTGAAATAATGAAGTTTTGGGTTAAGCATAAAATTAGTTGATTTAAATAACTCTGTGGAATATTGATTTAAATTCCAGTTTTTACTATTTCAAGGTATTTGTGAGCATTGAATTATTTGTGTTTACAGTAAGGCTTTCTGAATTTTTTTTTAGTGCTTGAGGAAATAAAACCCTGCAGTATATTGAACAATTGGTAAATATTTGGATGCCATATTGAAATGTTTTTGGATTGTCTTCACGGCTTCAATTTTTTAAGGACACCAAATTTAAGGTTTGAATATAACTAGCAAATTTGAAGATCGATTATTGGATTGAAGATGCTTTTTAAAAGTCAGGTTCTTAACAACTTTGTTTGCCCAAACTAATGTTGCTTTCTTAGCAAATTTTGATTTTCCATTATCTATCTGCGATTTCGTAGGTATGTTTGGATATGCTCTAGTGGATAGATTTTGGGATAAGAGTTAGATTTTATGAGTTTCATCATTTTACTTTAATTATATGGATATTTTTGGACACTTAAATTATTATATTCCTTCAATACATCTCATATTTTCTCGAATTACATAGTTGGAAAATAAGCAAACATGGCAGCCATTAGCTCCCAATGTTTTCTCCCGGAGGATCTTATAACTGAGATCTTATTGAGGTTGCCTGTGAAATCACTGTTGGAGTTCATATCTGTTTGCAAGCAATGGCATGCTATCATCAAAAGCCCAAGTTTCATAAGCAGGCATTTCCGTCATGAGAGCAACTGTACCCGTCTTCTTGTTTATGGGCACTGGCGTGTGTCTGGAAATGATCGAGTTAGTCGGATAGTTGCTTTTGAGTTGTTTGAAGATGAGACACTAGAAAGATACGAAGAGCTAGATCATCTAAAACTGCCTGTGTCAATTGTTGAACTTTGTGGTCCTTGCAATGGCGTATTTTGTGTCCTTAGTTTTGGCTTAAAACTAGCTCTGTGGAACCCAGCAACCAGAAGAATGAGGCCACTTCCTTCTCCTTCAAAAGAATATGCGGTTGACGAAATCGGTTTTGGTGTAGACTTTTTGACTAATGAATTCAAGATAGTTTTAATTCAAGGTGACGGCTGTACTTTTGGTCACCTAGATCCTAATTATGTCGTATATACATCAAGTAACGATTCTTGGAAATGGTATAAAGATGAAGCCCTTCTTGATCGCGACTCTTGCTTGTCCAAAACTCGATTTCGCACTACATTCTTGAATGGATTTTGTTATTGGAAGAAATACAATATGAAGACCTTTAATACTATTATCCTTGCATTTGATATGCATAATGAATTCTTCCAAGAAATCGAGATGCCGGAAATTGTCGGATCTAGAAGGGAGATAATGCTTGATTTATATAATGACTCTCTAGCCTTGTTCTCTTATGATGAGAGGGCTGATGATGTGACGGCTTATGACAAATATATTGACATATGGGTGATGAAGGAAAAAGGTTGTTGGACTAAATTATTGACTTGTGTTGTACCTTTCAAATCATTTTATACAATTGGATTTTGGTTTGGTAAAAAAGTTTTTCTATCAGCCGGTGATGAGACTAGGGAGCCAATAGTTTATGATCCTGATTCTCATAAGACGACAAATCTTAGGGTTGGGAAGAGAGAAATTGCTCTGGCTATGTGGCCCTTTCAGTACAAAGAAAGTTTTGTTTCAGTTGCCGGAAATGGAATTCCAGATTATGACATTCAATCCGATGTTATCCGGAAATTTCTTTCTTGTAGATGGTGTTGTGAACCAGAATTAGACTAGCTTGATGACTTATTTATATTTGCATATCAAGTCATGTTGTGGATGGACACTCTCAGCACAACATGTCCTCAATGATGGTATATTCTTTTTACTTTTGTCCATATCCATTTCAATGCATGTCCTCAATGATGGTATACTATGTACAGTTTTATTTTTCTTTGCTGTTTTCATTGGCAATGTATTGGTCGTCCGAATGTAATCAATGTTACCTACTTTGCGTTTCGTACAACGATATAGATCATATAGATCATTGTTTTTGCAGTTTTTTGTAGGTTGTTTTCCATTAATACGATTTGGTCCAATTCCGTAGCTTTATGGCCCATCAAGCCCAGTTCATCTTCTGGCGGCCCACTAGTGTTAACGGTCTCTATTATCTCTTATGTCCCATGCGAAGAAAATAATCCCTCCTTAATATTCCTTACCGTTTTGTTCCAGCCATATGTTTTAATTTCCCTCTTATCCCAAATTGCTCGTGCAATGTGGCCCTTTCAATACAAAGAGAGTTTCGTTTCAGTTGCCGGAAAAGGAATTCCAGATTATGACATTCAATCCGATGTTATCCCGAAATTTCTTTCTTGTAGATGGTGTTGTGAACCATAATTAGAATAGCTTAATGATGTGATTTTGTTTTTTCCAACTTAATTATCTCAAATCGAACTTCAAGAGTTATGAAAAAAGAATGAATATTACACTAACTTGTTTGATATACCTAATGAATCGATCAACTGACACTTTTGCTGGCTTGCTTATAATATTTATTATAGGGATTTTTGCACGTCACCCCCCAAAAAAGTTTCATTTTTGCACATTTCCCCCTATGATTGAAAAAACATGACAGTACCCCCTAGAAGTTGATAAGTGATGCACTTTGCCCCCTGGCTATTTATATATATGGCCCTTTACACCTTTTATTATCATAATATGACAGTTACCCCATATGTTATGATAAATATGACAATTTATTCGTTGTGTTATAATAAATGTGGCAATTTACAAAAATACTTTTAATGTCACACTCAAATTCAACAAGCGAGCTACACTCTCTGATTGAAGGAGTTAAATTTTTTTATAAAGGGTAAGTACTCTTTTTCAAATCACATTAGGTAAATTGACCATTATGCATTTCACATTACTAATTTGACATTAGCTATGTAATTAAGTGCATAATTACACCACACGAAGCATAAACTACAGTTAGAAAACAAGAACAAGAAAAACCGAGTGTTAGGTACGTTTGAGGTTACAAAACATGGTCTTGAAGTTAATGGTAAAAATTCCGAATAATCCCGAAAAGAAACTTTGAAAAGATTCTGCCTAAGAATGAAGAATAATCAGTTCCTTTTGCTTGATCTAAGACCTAAACAATTACAAACAAAATCAATATATTCCAACATTCATTTAGCTTAATCTAGCAAAATAATATGACAAAAAGGAAAGAAGGAGAAATTAAAGGAAAATTGTCTGAGGATTAGTCACTATGTTACAAACATATATTCGATTCCATATATTTCCACTTACTCGAAAAGAATTAATTCAGATGAAACGTTTGAAGAAAAATAATTAATTAAAATAGCTAATATATTAAGGGATTTTGGTACTTTACACCTTGGAATTATAAGGTTTTGGCACTTTGCACCCTAAAAATACAATTTAGTTGACACTTTGCACCCTAATGTGTATTTTGAAGAAGAAATTCATTGATGGAAGGGCAGAATAGTCATTTTTAAATATTTTTGGCACTTTACACCATAAAAGTATATATTTTGACACTTTGCACCCTGAAAATATAGAATATTGACACTTTACACCCGAAAAATATAATTTTTAGTATTTTAACCTCGACATAATTAATAATGTAAATAATGTTAATAACATGTTAGATTTGTAAACATGTCTTTTAGATATAAAGTAAATAATCTAGAGGATACTTGAAAATAAAATGTAGACAATGTCTTTTTTTTAATCTAAATTTTATTGAGAGAAAATGTTAAAATAAGTTGTGATAAAGTCATATAAATTAAGAATAGGAGTACATTCGGCTCCATTATCACTCCATTGAGTTCACCGCCGTAGAACTCAACGGTTACACCTACTTGTTCAACACTATACTTCGATTCTGCCCTTCTAAAAGGATCCGAAGGAGCTCGTTGGTCAAGCACGGGATTACGGTTTGTTTTCCCATCGCATCATTAACCGGTGTAGGATTAAAGATCAGGTCCAGGATTCGAGGTGTTTATGATTGTTGTGCATAGAAATGACCATTTAATCTTTACATCGACGACATTCATAAGTTTTTTTTAAGAAAAACACATTAAGGTGCAAAATGCCATAAAAATTATAAGAGTGACAAAAAATTTAAATCAGGGTGAAAAGTGCCAACATTTTATAATTTTAGAGTGCAAAATGTCAATATTTTATATTTTCAGGGTGCAGAATATATAATGCCAGGGTGCAAAGTGCCAAAAAAATCAAAAATGACTACTATATCCTTTTACAAATGAATTTTTTCACCAAAACACACACTAGGGTGTAAAGTGCCAAATAAATTTTATTTCCAAAGAGCCAAAACTTTTAAGTCAGGGTGCAAAGTGCCAAAATCCTATAATTTCAGGGTGCAAAATGCCAAAACTCGAATATATTAATCTTAATTAAATTTGAGATTATGTTTATTAGATGCAAATTAATGATGACTCTTGGTCGACAATATCGTAGGCCTTTTTTTTTTTTTTTTTTATAATTATTTAACCTAAAAACACTATAATATAAGAGGTCTTCAGTTAAGGCATAATTTCAACAAAAATAAAAAATGTTACTATTAGTAACGAATTTATAACCGAATACAAACAGAAATGATGTTTCATCTAGGTTGCACGGATATTTCGAAAAATGGCCCCGTGCAGTATTCAGTACTTCGGGGATAGGGATACGCGTGGAATACGCGTACGGTACGCCATCTGGAGTATCCTAATTAATTAAATAAAAAGTAAATCGGATACGGGTACAATACGTTTTTTTTGGAGTATCCTGCAGGTTTTGGACACGTCTTGGATACGCACATGGTGTTTTTGTAAGTTTTTCAAAGTTATGGATTAAAAAATTAATAAATTAAAATTTAAAAAAACGTGTATTTTGAATGGTCTTGGATGCGGGTATCAATACTCGTGATGTTTACTTGGAAATTTCAAAACAATACGGGTTTTGTCTAATTTTATCAACTTTTGATATATAACTTTTGTGTATTTTGAATGGTCTTGGATAATTTTAGTGTAATATTTTTATGTGATGTTGTCCAATCCGAAATTAAACTAGTAGACAATACATATTTTGAATATAATCTTTTGCTTTTATGGTATAATAGAAGGATCAAATTAATTATGTTGTTATGGATAATATAAATTTGTTTTATTTTATATGCGTATCTTTGCCGTATCGAATCCTATATATTTTAAAAATCTGTATCGCCGTATCCATATCCGTGCAATCTAGTGTTTCAAATTAGCAATAAGATATCTAAACAATTTAGTAATTGAACTCCCCTTTAATTCTATTTCTTGAGATAGGAAACATTGTTGTCTTGGTCTAAAATATAATAGGAACAACTGACATGCTATACTTTCATAAAAAAAAGAAAGAAATCAATTAATAGATTTGCCCAACATTTAGGTTGTACAGAATGAAATCAAATCAAATCAAATGATGAATGTATAGTTCGATCAACGGTTTGCTTTTTAGTCTTAAATGTGAGCAAAGAATTCAGGGAATGATATTTTTCCCATTTAACCACCCTCCATCATGCAAATCAATATGCATGAAATAATATAATTCAACAATTTTTTCCTCTACTATATAGTAATTACTTAGAAAATAAAAAAGAGAGAAATGTGTATGTTAGACTGCACTAGAAAGGCATATATAATAATACTTTACACCCACCAAAGCCTACTGCTTCCTTAAACCATCAATGCCCGAAAACCTTCTGGACAATTTCAAAAAAGAGAGATTTCATTAAAACTTTTAAATGGAGTTTCCTATTTATCGATGACAAAGATTTTCCTTAATTTATTAACTGATTAATGAATTATGATTTCTTAGAAACTCAACCACACCGGTTTGATATATGAATTTTGAGTATTTTGAGTGGTCTTAGATAATTTTAGTATAAAACTTTAATGTAATGTGATGTTGTACAACCCGAAATTATAGCAATAAGAAATCTAAACAATTTAGTAATTGAACTCCCCTTTAATTATTTTTCTTTCTTGAGATAGCTAGGTAACATTGTTGTCTGTGGTCTAAAATATTATAGGACCGACAGACATGCTATACTTTCATAAAAAAAGAAAGAAATCAAGTAATAGATTTGTCCAACATTTAGCTAGGTTGTACAGAATGAAATCAAATCTTAATTTGATGATATCATCAAATAAAAATAAAGCATGCCCAAGCTATTAATAAATATGATCATATAGCAGAACCTACCTCCAAGTTCAAATGCTTTAATTTCCCTAGTCCATTAAGAAGGAGTACTGCAATATCTCCTCTCTTCCAAAGTCATTATTCCCTCTAACTCCTCTACGTATCTCTCTCTCAACTCTCTACAATGGCAGCACGCTTGTTCCATATTTTCATTGCTCTTTTATTCACACTCCTCTTCACCAATATAATTCCTTACTAGCTACAATAACTATAATGACGATGATCAAGGAAGGGGTTATACAAATATGCAAGTTGTTTTCACATGGGTACCAACTTTTTGTGCGAGCAACCCTAAAGGTGGGTGCAAAACTCCAATGCTCATCGATTTTACTCTACACGGTCTTTGGCCGTGCGATAGTTACGGAAACCTCATAATGTGTGCTCCCCCAAAGCCTGATGAGTTGGACTTTCTATATTCTCTCGTAAGAATATTGTAAATTTCTTGTTTCAATGTTTTATTTTTAAGAGTACGTACTATTTATATTTAATATTGTTTATTTGTATATGTACAGTTCATACAATTGAGTCCAGATCTTCAAAATGCATGGCCTTCCGTAACAAATCGTCCGGCAGAAGGATTGTGGTATCACGAGTATGAGGCACATGGATATTGTGTAGAATCGAAGTTGGATGCCCATCAATATTTTGAGGCAGCCATAAATTGGAGGCAAATAATCAATTTGGGAAAATCTTTGGAGGACGCAAAAATATTTCCATCCGATGATGTGGTGTATCCCAAACTTCTTATTCTCAATGCCGTACATGATGCCATCGACACTCAAAAGGATCATCGGGTCATCTTGTCATGTGTGAAGATCAACGAGACACATTACAAATTACATGAAATTTTGATTTGTCTTGATCCAACCTTGACAAAGCTCATTTCATGTCCTATAAGTTCCAGGTTAGATGAATGTTCTGGGAACAAAAACATTGTATTACCCAATACAATTAATATTTAGTGAATGATCATGCAGTACAATTAATTCCAATCTTTTTTTTTTAGTATTTTTAGTTTAATCAATATTTTATGGTTAGAGATCGAGTTGCTTAAATTTGCATATGATGAGAGATTATTATATGTTAAAGTGAATTTGATGATCATTCTATGTAATTTATCAATTACTTATGTTTTATCCCGAATTAGTTCCTTCATCTTCTTATCATTTTAAACATTAAAAAGAATTGAAAAAGAGAAGATGAGAAAATTTGTGACATAAAGAAGGAAGGGGACGTGTGGTGAACAGTGAAGGTAATCTCAAGAAGTATGAGATAATTCGACACCCGTAACTTGAATTTCATAACTCCGTTTTATTGTGTGGATAAAATTACCTGATTAGTTCCGTAACTATTGCTTATTGGCAAAAATATCCTGTAACTTTTCAGGTTGACAATTTTAGACCTATACGGGTCTGATTTGGAATTTTTCGCCACCATGTCACCTAGTCCTCCACGTGGAAAATTAATGCCTATTGCTGACGGGAAAAAATTGTAAAATTGATCCCGTAACTATTCTTCATTAGCAAAAATGTCCTCTAACTTTTCGGGCTGGCAAATTTAGTCCTATAACTAAAATATTTTGGCAATTTAGTCCTACTTCGATCCAAAATTGATGTTTTTTTCAATTTGTTTGTCAAATCACCCGCCCCCATTCCACTAGAAAAAATTAAACCATACTTAATACACTTTAACTTAGATTCAATGTAATATTTGTATTTATTAAAGTACCAAAAATATTACCAATATTACATAAAGTACAAGATACCTAGAAATAAATTCTTATGAGGCATTTTAGTTGAATAAATTGGAATTTATACAAATAAAAAACAAAATCAGGTCACTAATTTTTTTTTCTTCTGAAAAATACATTAGATGTAAAAACATTCAATAAACATGAACTGGATATGAAATCACTATTTTTGCAATGTGCACTACTATTAGTTTCTTTCTCGTGCTCTTTACCTTTGCAAATGAGTTGTTCAACTAAAATGCCTCGTAAGAATTTATTCCATTAGACTAGTTTGGTATCCACTATTCTTAATAACCAAAATTCTTATGAGGACTAACATTTCAAATCAGGCCCGAATAGGACTATAATTGCCAAAAAGTTTTCTAAATTACCAGCCAAAAAATTTACAGGATTTATTTTTGAGCAATAATTACAGGACCAGTTTTGCAATTTTCCCTTTTATTTTTCCTTGGTAGAAAGAAGTCAATTTTTGAGGTTAAATAAATAGGAAAAAAGGCATACGATACTATCGACCAAAAGTCATCAGTTATTTGCATCTAACAAATATAATCTTAAATTTAATTAATTAATATATTATTATTTTAATTAATTTTTTCTTCAAATATTTCATCTGAATTAATTCTTTTCGAGTAAGTGGAAATATATGGAATCGAATATATGTTTGTAACATAGTGACTAATCCTCAACCAATTTTCCTTTAATTTCTCCTTCTTTCCTTTTTACCATATATTTGCATCGACAACATAATATTGACTTAATTTTTTTTTTTTTTTTTTCTGGAAAGAAAAAAGGGGAAAGAAGACTCATTTGTGTAAATTAAGGCACATACACTAAATATTTTTTTATGAACATGGGAGAATATGTGCTAATTAATACCCCATAATGAATATTTGCTAAATGAAACAAATACATGTTATATCTTTGTTAATAACTCATTTTTATTGTGAAAATTTATTCTCAATCGACTCCAAATCGAATGTATTAAGGGCCAACCCAACAGACCATGGCTCGTCTGCATCATAATGAAACCTCCCATAAGTTGGTGCATAAGCATGGACCAAGACTCCTCCAGGCCCATCCACGATCACATTTGTGAAACGCAAATGTAAAATTTTTCCTTTTTGGAAAAAAAATATGAGTGTGGGCTTGACCCAACTTTTTCCACTTTATGTAAGTAAATAATTTTCATTTAAATAACAAAGACAAAAAAAAAAAAAATGACACCACATACAGTCAAATTTATTCTAAAGCTACCTACTAGGTAGAATTTGTTTACTTATAACGATAATGCTAGATGTATACAGTTAATTCAAACAAGTGAAATAATCTATATTAAACACACACATTTTTCCGTTTGAGGAAATAACACAATTCTCTTTTGAGAAACGATAGGTTTTCATTTTCAGGAAACTATTGTTCGCGCAACAATAACGCAAATAAACACAAGTACACGTATAAAATAATAATGTAGTATGATCTAGGATCAGATATCATACCCAGTGGGATTTTTCAAGGTTTTAACTCAGGTTTGATCAAATTATCGCTAACCAAATTCCAAAATTCAATTTGATTGATTGATTGGGGAAATTGTTTATTAACTGCTAATCATGCAATGGAATAGTAAATAATTAAACTAACTAAACTAATGGCTAAGAGTGAAGTAGATCAATGATTGATAATATTAAGGCATATGATTTAACTTCTTATGATCGAATTACTTACTTGAGTTTTATGCAATTAATTTCATTTACGTCATCGAGGATTCTAAATTTCTAAATAAGAATAAAATAATATCGTAGCCAACGGCCGTAGCCACTGGGCCGATTGCCTTGGAGGGTGTATTGGATAAAAATCTATATTGTAAATCCATTTTTAAAGTTTTTTTTTTAATTAATTTTTCCTCTTGTCAGTTTTATTTCTTTCACAAATTAAATAAAATAAATGAAAACAATTAAGGAATTACTCTATTTTTGTGAACTTGGAAAGTTTCAACTTTTTCTTTTTTTCCTGTTATGAATTCACATATCCGAACTTTGGTCTATAAATAATACATTGTGTAACCAAAATAAATAAATAAATAAATAAATAAATAATACATTGTTGGCAGGACTATCAATTGAGTCAGTCCTATCCGAAGCCCGATGGCTCAACTCGATTAAAATTGGTTCGAACCCAAATATTTGTGAGCCGGGTCGAGTTTGAGACATTATATTAAACCCGGTCAATTTATGAGTTGAGCTTGAGCCCAACACGGCTCAGCCCAAATAAAGTCCAAACATAGAATTGTTTTAAATATTATGATTAATTATTTATATTGTAGTTATAGTTACTAATTACTATTTTTATTTTGGAACAAGTAAACTTTACAAAAAGTTATAATATCAACTCACATATATGTTAGTATATCAATTATATACTGAAGGACAAAACCCAAAAGAAAAAAGTTTAATCAAAGATTAAAAAAAAAAAAAAAGATAAAAGTTAACACAAAAGGTCAATAAATTGGAGTCAAGACTTTAAAACTCTACTGCATGTTCAAATAGATCAACCTTATCTAAAAAAATGTGGGCAAATAACTCAGTCTTTCAGTTAAATTATTATTTAATGATATATACTCGTGTATTAAGTAATTGTAGTTTATTCATATGTGTTTCGGTAATATAAATATTTTATATGTCAAACTATTTTTGCCTATATTAACAAACTCGATATAAGCCCGATTTAGAACCGATACCCGAAAAATTACATAGACCGAGTTTGAGCCAGATAAATTAGAAAATTTATGAGCCGAGTTTGAGCCTATAGCTATGAAGCCCGACAATATTTGAGTTCGAGCTATTTAAAGCTCGGCTCATAGGGCCCGATTGACAGTCCTAATTGTTGGTCTATTAACCACTCAACTTTGACTAATTCATTAAAATCAAGCATTTTTTTTTTGTTCGTGTTTGTGTTAATAACTTACACTTTTTTGAATTACCTATTTAACCTTACCCTTGACAACATATTCATCTAACTATTCATCTAACTCTCTGTGACGTTGCATAATGGGCATTTTACCCAATGTTTTAAAAATCGGACCGGACCGCACTAGATCGATTGGTTTAACCTATAACTGGCTGCCAATCCCGTCCGGTTAACCCTCCAAAACCAGCTTTGTACATGTCCAGTTCGAAAGGAAAAAATCGGTCAAAAACGGGTAAAACCAATGAACCAGTTAACCAATTGATATGCAATGGATTTTTACTTCTCTTCCGCGGCCTTTAAACTTCACAAACACTTTAACATCTTTTCTTCTAGTTTTCACTTTGAATGAAACAAAATCAACAAGAAACAAAAAATCTTTTATATAATAAGTTATAGAAATGTATTTGAGCATTAATTTAATGTAAATTTGAGGTTATTAGTGATATTTTACCTAATCCGTATTCACCCGGATTAACTAATCCACCCAGGCATGGGTGGATTATAATCTAGTCTTAATACCGGGTCGTAAGGATTTAATCCATTTGATCCGGTATTAGAGCAATGCTACCAAACGTTGTATTAGGCCATATTAACTCATATAATATGACCTGATACCCCTATATATATATATATATATTGTAATATTGACAAAAAATGAATTTAACAATAAAAGTCAAGAATGAATTAATACAAAAGCTAACCTTAATTATTGGTCAGTAGTATTCTCCATCATTCTCTTTTGCACCTCTAATTTTCTGTTTTGAAGTTTCGAAAAATCAGTTGCAAGGTAAAACAACAGGAAATGACGACGAAAAAAAATGAAGTAAATTAAGGTGTTGTTAGTACATAGTAGTATTAATTGTTGCCATTTTTTAATATGTAATATCAAACTGGTTACAATTCAATTTCGGTACGGTACAGTACTATACGATTTCGCTTGTTCTTAAAATGTTTTATTTTTCATACTATTTTTTTTAATTGTCGACTGATTGTTGAAAAAAATTAATTAATTTTTCTAGTGAAATGAATGGATGATTTTTTTAAGTAAAAGTGTAAAATAATTTAATTCGAATATGATCATATGTCTTACTTGAGTATGATTATTTTGGGGAAATTTGCCTTTTTGTTAAATTTTCTCTGGATTTAATGGCAATTTATCCCCTATAAAATACATTATATTCAGTTTACCTTATGTAATATGAAAAAAGCATATTACCCCCTATGATGCAAATTTCTTCACCAAAATTTTTGGTGTAGAAATAGGACTTAGTGAAATGGTGATTTTTTGGTCCAACAACATGGGATGCTAAAAAATTCTTTATAATTTTTTATGAAATGGTGATTTGATGATTTAAGGGGGAAGGTTAAAAACATGTAAAAATGGTGAAAAAATAGACATTGTGCTACAACTTTACTAAGTGTAATTGTGATGTTAAAATTGGAAAATGCTTTATTAATTTTTCTTTCTTTCAAATTTGACCCTCATTTCCAATAACAATTAACAAATTAGGTTGAGTTTCAAATTATTTGGACAATATTGTAAAACTAGGAAGATGTACACGCGTTGCGCGTGTTCAGTTAATTACCACTGAATTTTTTCATATAATACGATGCACAAATTAACTAATGTATCACAAAATTATATAAATAGAAATATTATTATAACTATAAAGTATTATACATAGATTTATTTTCGGGTTTTTGGCATTTTGCACCCTGAAATTATAGGGATTCTGCACTTTGTACCCTGACTTAAAAGTTTTGGCACTTTGCACCCCGAAAATATAATTTATTTGGCGCTTTGCACCCTAGTGTGTGTTTGAGTGAGAAAATTCATTGGTAGAAGGGTAGAATAGTTATTTTTAATTTTTTTTTTCACTTTTCACCTTGGCAATATAGATTTTGCACTCTAAAATTATAAAATATTAGTATTTTTCACCCCGCTTTAAATTTTTTGGGCACTCTGCACCCTAAAAAAATAATTTGTATGACATTTTCCACCCTAATGTATTTTTCTTAAAAAAAAACTCATGAATGTTGGCGATGTAGAAATAAAATGGTCATTTCTATGCACAACATTCATAAACTTGTTATTCTAAATTTATTTTACTTTATAATAACTTATTTTAACATTTTCTCTCAGTAAAATTTAGATTAAAAAAAAAGACATTTTCTTCATTTTGATTTCAAGTATCCTTTAGATTATTTACATCATATTTAAAATACACGTTTACATATCTAACATATTATTATATCGCATATTATTTAGATTATTTAGCTAGATTATCATATTAAGTCGGGGTTGAAAATGCCAGAAACTATATTTTTTGTGTGCAAAGTGCCAATATTCTATACTTCAGAGTGCAAAGTGTTAAATCTATACTTTTAGGGTGGAAAGTGCCAAAAATATTCGAAAATAACTATTATACCCTTCAATCAATGAATTTTTTCCTTCAAAACACACAACAGGGTGCAAATTGCCAACAAAATTGTATTTTCAGGGGTGCAAAGTGCCAAAAGCCTATTTATTTTTATATAATTCATTTAGACTTTATTAAAAACTATAATCTAGATATACCTTATGATTTCCAATCTAACTATTATTTTTTAGTTTATTTTTCCTATGAAAATATTTTAGTTAGTATTGTATAATTAACTTGTAATGTCTCCTAATCTAACTATACTTCTTCGAGTTTCTTTGCTTTTTAAAATTATATAAGGATAGTTTAGTCCGCTCAAAAAAGTTAAGAAATATTCATGCTTTTATAATAGTATAATATAATAGAATAGAATAGATGAAAAAAAAAAGTGACATTTTGTTATTGTGGGAATCCATTGTTTTCGGACAGACATGGTATAGATTTTCGAATTATACTTGCTCTTAGTTTGAATTTAAAATTGAACTCGACTGAATTTTAAACTAGTAAATATCATTATGTAATATAATTTATATATTGAATTGTATTTAGATAATCGAGGAATTATAATCAATTCCAAAATATAAACTATGTTCATAAATATTTTTATGTAGAACAAATAAATTTTAATAGTTCAATTTTTTTATTGTTTTATGTAGTATCAAATTCCATTATTTCTCTAACATACAGATTAGAGAGTACCACTACTTTAGTAGATTTGTAGGAAATGACATTTAAACTCTCTTTTTCACGCGCGCTCACACAGTGCTAAGAAACACACGTTTAAACTCTCTCTCTCTCACACGCTCTAAGATGTAAAACATTTTACAAGCCTTTTATTCCCATTTTACGAAAAAAAATATGTTTATCCATGCAAATAGCCAATGGAGATCAAAATGAGATTAAACATCGATTAAGATATTTCCTTTTTTTTTTTTAATGTATCGGACAATTATACATTATAATTATTTTGTATTTTTTTTATAGTTTTCGAGGAACATTTGAAAATTGGGAATTAAAGGAACATAAATTGAAAAGGAAATTTTATGATACACTTACCAAAGTACAGTTTTAATTAAATTATTACCCCGATTAATGTGATTTTCAAATTCTAGTTTCTAATCAGACTTCTCAATACCATACCAATACATTCCTTATGGTACAATGCAATTTTACGCTTTTTTTAAATAATAAATATAAATTTTATCTCATATATAGGCGATTGTATAATTGAAAAATAAGTAAGTAGTTCTTTAATAGAACGATTTGGTGTTTTATTTTTTTCTAAACATTTATAAAATAAGTACGTAAAAAATACATTAGACTATCGTGCAAAATAATTGAGTTTTACATCTAGTTGCTCTTTGACCATTGAAAATATAACAAATTAACAAAAGAAAGAACATTGGAATAAATTTGAATGAAAATAATTCATTTATTTATTTATTTATTTTTTTTTTGAGAAAACCCGGAGGTAAAGATATATTAATGAGCAATGTCAGAGTCCACAAGATCACAAATAAAATCAGGGAGGACAACAGTGTCCGGTGAACTAGTGAAAGCTAACTTGGCTAAGGCGTGAGCAACGGAATTACTTTCCCTAAACACATGGGAACAAGAAAAGAAAGCAAGAGAATTGGCTAATGATAGGATGTCATCAAAGATAGCTCCCAACGGATGAAAATGTGACTGACCACAACGGCGAGAGACCGCGTTAATCACCGAACAGCAATCTCCTTCCAACTCAATGCTATTCCACCCCATTAAGATACCAAATTCAAGCCTTTTCTTCATCGCAATAGCCTCGGCAGATTCTGGGTTCAAGAGGTAGTCAACTTTTTCAGATTTCCATTGAAGACAAGTACCAAACTGATCACGGATAACAATACCTATGCCAAAACAGCCCCTGATCCGATCGACTGCAGCATCGACATTAATTTTAATGTGCCCGTTAGCGGCCGGCTTCCAAGACGAATGAGGTGGCCTGTTTACACCCAAGGGGATGGTGCGAATGGAGGACTCCTTATATCTTTGGTAAAAGTTTTGGGAAAGAGAAACCAGTTCGTCCGGCAAGATTATTTTGTTATCCCAAAACAGTTTGTTTCGTCCAAACCAAATCCACCAGGCCAAAGTAATAGCGAAACCCAACTCAAAAGAATCCATACAAGAGTAAAGGTGATTAAACCAGTCGCTAACCTCATGGGAATCATGCATATAATGATCAAAAGGAATACCTGAAAGAGCCCAACACTGCCTCGCAAATGAGCAGCGCAACAAGCAATGGAGGACCGATTCCTCCTCTGATTCGCAGCGAAGACAAGATTCCTCCACTGTCATTTTCCTCCGTTTCAAAGCGCTGCGAACAGGTAGCGAGTCTCTACAGCAAGACCACAAGAAGTGCTTTACTTTAGGTGGGGTTTTTAAAGCCCAAATACGATTCCAGATTGGATTAAAGGAAGAGCTGGTGCTGCCCGAAGAAGAATTAGAAGCTAACTCTTTCATAAATCGATGGAGTCTATATGCCGACTTAACCGTGAAGGTACCATTTGTTCGCGATAAAAACTAACACGCAAAGCACGCAAGTACGTATCGTTCCACGTAATAAAGAGATAAGTCGAGTGTCGAACCCACGGAGAATTGAACAACTATCTACCAACTAGGACTAAAGCTACTCTACTTAAATTCATGGTTCAAATATGTTTGGATGGTTGTTTTAGCAATTAACACTAAGGAAAAGTAAATGAAAGTAACTCAGACAAATTATCAAACACTTGGTGGGTATAATGATAAAAAGCTCCTAGAGTTCTATGTCACCTAGTCTAATCTATGACCAATTAGCTAAATCAATTGATGACCCATGCTAATGATTACTATCCTAGGATTCAAATATATCCGCATGTATCTTTCGAGTTGCATGTAAACCTATCAAGATAAACTAACCCAATTTATGTCTAAAAGGATTAATCTAGTTGATGCATTAAGCTTGAACCTATTAGGATATGAAATGAGCTAGGTATATTTCTATCCTAGAGTCAAATCACAATCTAATTTTCAATTCTAATCTCCAATTTACTTTGTCAAGCACTTCAAAGACCAATAGATAACACCCAATTGATGATCAAGCAATTAGGTTACAATAAGCCCAAAATTAGATAAGCAATCACATACAAGCATGTAATCAATAATTAATTCATCATTCAATCATAGATCAAACATAGGATTCATAAAACCCTAGGAATTGGGGATCTAGCTACTCATGATATTAATAAAATCATCCAATATCATTCTCATAATCATATCCATATTCCAATGATAAAAAGATGAAATTAGAGATAGGAAATGCTTAGTTTCTTGAAGATCTTCACAAATTCCCCCAATTGTCTCCTCCCAATCTCTAAAATTCAAGTGAAATGTAAAGTGTAGTGTCCAAGGGTATGGAATGGTTTTGATTAAGCTTTTATATCAACCCCAAATAAGTCTTGCGAAATGCCGGAAAAGCCCTCCACTTATCTTGCTGAAATTCCAATTTTTTCCTTCAAAACGTGCAGGTTTTTTTATTTTTCTGCTAGCCGGAGTCGCGACTCTGGATTCTGAAGTCGCGACTCTGAATTGCAGTTTTTTTCTTCTCTTCTACCGGGTCGCAACTCTGGATTATAGGGTCGCGACTCTGACTCTCGGCTATTCTGGCAAGGCAGCTTCAAATAGATGTTTCTCCCTCGTCCGACCTTCAAATGTAGATCCGTAAAATCCACAGCGTAGCTAACTTCCTCCTCTACATTATACTAAAAATTAAGCTTCATTGGATAATCCATCAAAGAGTTATACTTGTTGGAGTGAGCAGCCATCTATGTCTTTGCACTATTTTGGGGGGGGGGTGGGGGGGGGGGGGGGTGGGGGGGGGGGGGGGTGGGGGGGGGGGGGGGTGGGGGGGGGGGGGGGTGGGGGGGGGGGGGGGTGGGGGGGGGGGGGGGTGGGGGGGGGGGGGGGTGGGGGGGGGGGGGGGTGGGGGGGGGGGGGGGTGGGGGGGGGGGGGGGTGGGGGGGGGGGGGGGTGGGGGGGGGGGGGGGTGGGGGGGGGGGGGGGTGGGGGGGGGGGGGGGTGGGGGGGGGGGGGGGTGGGGGGGGGGGGGGGTGGGGGGGGGGGGGGGTGGGGGGGGGGGGGGGTGGGGGGGGGGGGGGGTGGGGGGGGGGGGGGGTGGGGGGGGGGGGGGGTGGGGGGGGGGGGGGGTGGGGGGGGGGGGGGGTGGGGGGGGGGGGGGGTGGGGGGGGGGGGGGGTGGGGGGGGGGGGGGGTGGGGGGGGGGGGGGGTGGGGGGGGGGGGGGGTGGGGGGGGGGGGGGGTGGGGGGGGGGGGGGGTGGGGGGGGGTTATATAAAATATTATTTAATTTATATATATTATGAGAGAATTGCACTTGTGGACCAAATTTTATATCGATTCTCACTTGTGGTACCATAAAAATTCAGGCCGACATATTTGGTACCATAATTTAATAAATTCATTCACATTTGGTACCGCTGTTAAAAATTACCGTTAGGTAGGTGACGTGGCAGTTAAGTCAATTTGAATTATTACAAAATTGATGTCATTACTTATGTAGATTAATAAATCTACCCCATAACATTTTGATTTGGCAAAATAAACCCATATCTTCAAAATTACTTGTAAGTTTAGTCCAAACCACCCACCACACACACGCATAACCAAACACCCCCCCCCCCCCCCCCCCACCCCCACACCCAAACGGGTTGGGCCAGCCCAAAACCCGAATAAGAAGTTGTTGCCATTGAAGAAGAGTTTGGGGTGAACAAATAGCTTCAATTCAACAAAAATAAACCCGGTACACTTGATATTGATGATACCTGTGATTAATTCGAGTGCGAAGGAATTTTCAAGAAAGATCAGGCTATGCTCGGAAGGAAACACTTAAAACATAACTTGAAGAATGGATCTCGCGATCTTATTTCTGTAAGTCAAGCTCATTGTTTCGAGTAGTTACATCATTCAATTCGTAATATATATGCTAATTTTGTTTGTTTTTACTTTTTTAGGTTGGTAATATTATGTATCAAGGCTATGTGCTTGCCGAGCGCACTTTCAAGGATCTTGATAAGTCGAAGAATAAATTAAATTCCTTAGCAAAGACTTTTGCAGCATCTAGCAAGGAAGCTGAAAAGAAAAATAAAGAGATCGAAGATGAACTTCAAAGGAAGGATGACCAACTAGTAGATGTCGTTGGACAACTGAGCTCTCGGAATCTTGAAGTCGATGTGTTAAAAAATAAGATAGAAGAACTGAATGCTGGATTCGAGCGTCTGAAACTCGAATCAAGGAAAAATTATGAGAAGGGTCGAGCCGAAGGTCTTTCGTTGTCTTCCCGTCCAACGCGTGAGCAAAAACTTGCAATAGCTCGAGAATTCTTCCGATCCCCTGTTTATGATGCATTGTCTGATATGAAGGCTGGAGTTGAATTATTCGGAGTTTTTGATAAAGGATGGAAACAGTGTAGAAAACTTGGTTTTCTAAACGAACGTTTTGATGAGAACGCATTGGATCCACTGAAGAATGATGACTGTGAGCCTTTTCCTATTACCGAGAACGAATAAACTGGCCCTGTCCTTGAAGAAGATGAATTTTATCCCCTCTATCTCGAAGCAATGGATTCGGGGACCTCTGATCAGGTGGTCGAACAAGCAGTGGTTACTGCAGAGCAACCCCTTGTCGAACCAGCTGTGGAGCCTTCGGAACAGCGTCAGGTTTTAACTCAGGAGCAGATTGATCATCTTTTCGATCACGGTGTTCCTGGAGGAGATGGTCCAAACGCAGAAGGATTCGATCATATTGATGTGACTAATCTAGTTGGAGATGGTGCTCAGAACCAGGAATGATGTCACGCTTTTTTGAGGGAATGGCTAGATGTCTTGAAGTAGTGCCTCTAGACGGACGGTTCCCTGCATCGATCTTTGATAAATCGATGATAAAATTTTGAATCGGCACCTTTTGGTTTCTTGCTTTTAATTCCTAGTGTTACGTTGCTCTAAGTTTTTATGTCGAACTTATGTTATGCTATGTTTTATTTTGTTTTCTTGTTATGTCTGAACATGAATGATGTTCTCTAAGAATGATGTTCTCTTTATTTCCTTGATGTTCTCTTTATTTCTACCTTTTGATCGAATTTATTGACAAATTTTGATCGAAATTTTTTGGTAAAACTTAATATGAGAAAATTCATTTTGATCGAAGAATTTACATGATCAAATGAATTTCAACTCAACTATTTGATCGAACTTGGGATAATTCATTTGTTTGAACAATTTATATGATCAGATTTTAACTCAACTAATTGATCGAACTTGGGATAATTCATTTGATCGAACTTGAAGTAAGCTTTGATCGAAAAATAAGGAACATTTATTTGGTCGAACATATGAGAAAATTCATTTGATAAAATTTCACTAAACACCTTGACTAAATTTGAATTAATTTACTTGATCGAACACGAGACAGCTCATTTGGTCGAACATGAGAAAATTCATTTGATCAAATTTCAACTAAACACCTTGACTGAATTTGAACTAATTTATTTGATCGAACATGAAACAGCTCATTTGGTCGAATATGAGAAAATTCATTTGATCAAATTTCAACTAAAACCTTGACTGAATTTGCACTAATTCAATTGATCAAACATGAAATAGCTCATTTAGTCGAATCATGAGAAAATTCATTTAATCAAATTTCAACTAAACACCTTGACTGAATTTGAACTAATTTATTTGATCGAACATGAAACAACTCATTTTATACTAATCTCCACGAAATACGTTATTCACTTTATTCTGAAGTTATTTTATCATCTCCTTTTATTGGATGTAGCTGCTTAGTGTAATGATTTTTTCGAAGCAATCGGAGAGGTTGACGCTTTTGAAGCTAATTAATCGATCAACTTAACACTTTGTAGTGTAAGGATTTTTTCGAGGCTCTGAAGCTATCGAAGAGGTTGATGCTTTTGAAGCAAATGAATCGATCAACTTAACACTTTGCAGTGTAAGGATTTTTTCGAGGCTCTGAAGCTATCGAAGAGGTTGATGCTTTTGAAGCAATCAATCGATCAACTTAACACTTTGCAGTGTAAGGATTTTTTCGAGGCTCTGAAGCTATCGAAGAGGTTGATGCTTTTGAAGCAATCAATCGATCAACTTAACATTTTGCAGTGTAAGGATTTTTTCGAGGCTCAATAACAATGCTCGTAATTTAGCAGAAAAGATAATTCAGTTCCATTGATTTGTCCTTGTGAAGATACAAACTAACGAAATTTCGATCAGGGAGATGATCCAAAATATAAAAACATAATTTTAAAGTTGCTACTATCATAAAGTGTAAAACAGATCATACATGATCATATCGAAAGTAAAACTCTAAGTATAGAACTTTCTTAAGTTTATTCCATTCCATGTCCTCGGGATTGGCTTTCCATCCAGATATTCCAATTTATATGCTCATTTTCTTCCGACTTCGATTACTTTGTAAGGTCCCTCCCATTTTGGATCTAATTTTCCCGTCTCTTTGGATGCCTCAATTTTCTTTAACACCAGATCTCCTACTTGAAATGTTTTCAGACGCACATTCTTGTTGTAAGCTTTGGCCATCGTAGTTTATAAGCTTGGATTTTTGCTAAAGCTTTTTCTCTTCTTGCTTCGGCTTGGTCGACCTCGTATCTTCTTCGTTCGTCATTAGATTTTTCTCCGTATAACTCGATTCTTGTTGTTGGCACTTGTATTTCAGTAGGGACTACGGCATCAGAGCCATATACTAGACTAAACGGGGTTTCTCCCGTGGCCGTTTTTTCCTTTGTTCGATTTGCCCATAATACCCATGGTAATTCATCCAACCATGCTCCACTAGCTCTTTCAAGTCTTTTCTTTAGAAGCAAGACGATTTCTCTGTTAGTTACTTCTGTTTGCCCGTTTGTTTGTGGACATCCTACCGATGTAAACCGTTGGTTTATCCCATGCTTATCGCACCATGCCTTAACTTTAGCTCCAACAAATTGACCTCCATTATCTGATATAATAACTCTCGGCAAACCAAACCGAGTTACAATATTCTTCCAGTAAAAGTTGATGATTTGCGTCTGAGATATAGTAGCAAGGGCTTCGACTTTGATCCATTTACTGAAGTATTCAATCCCCGCTAATAAATACTGGATCTGTCCTTTAGCCATTGGAAGTGGTCCCACCAGGTCTACTCCCCATTGGTCGAAGGGCCATGCGACCGATACTGGTTCCATATTTTGAGCCGGTTGGTGAGGAATATTAGCATGAATTTGACATTTTGCACATTTTTTAGCGTATTCGTTTGCCTCTTCGATCAATCTTGGCCAGTAATAACCTTGTCTTGATACTCTTAGAGCTAAAGACCGACCACCTGAATGATTTCCGCAAGATCCCTCATGTATTTCCTTTAATACTAACTTTGCTTGTGCAGGGGCAAGACATTTTACTAAAGGACCAGAGATTGATCTTCTGTATAAGTCGCCGTTGATAAGCGTATAACGAGGAGCCCGGTATTTCAATCGTCTTGCCGCATTTACATTTTGAGGTAAAACACCATCACTTAGATACTTGATGAATTCAGTCTTCCAACTCTCCTCTGTATCTTCAATATTCATGATTTCCGCTTGGTTTTCTTCGATACGGTTATCAATTGAGGCTTTTGTTGATACCATCAAGGTAACTTTCCTTTGTTTGATATTTTCGATTAAGTTTCCAAATTTTGACAGAGCATCTGCTCGAGTGTTCTCTGTTTTGGGAATATATTCGATCTGAAAACTTTCAAATTTAGCTGCCAACTCACGAGCTAAAGTTAGATATTGAATCATTGATTTTTCTTTGGCTTCAAACAAACCCTTGAATTGTCTTTCGACCAATTGTGTATCAGTGTAAACTATTAACTTCTGAATTCCAGTTTCGAAGGCCATTTTCAATCCGGACACTAATGCTTCATATTCTGCTTCGTTATTGGTTATCAGAAAATCCAGTTTTATAGCAAACTCTAATTCAATGTCGCCCGATCCTTGGAAGTAGATTCCAGCCCCTCCTCCTGTTGATGTTGATGATCCATCTATATGTAGCATCCGTGTTGCCTCTGATGCCAACGGGTCTGATGATGCATTTTCCAGTATAAAGTCCGCCAATATTTGAGCTTTTATTGCGGTTTTTGGTTGAAATTCGACATCGTATTCTCCTAATTCAACTGCCCATTTGATCAATCTTCCGGAAGCGTTAGGTTTTGAAAGAACTTGTCTCAATGGTTGACTTGTCAGCACGATTACTTTGTGGGACTGGAAGTAGGGGCGCATTTTTCGTGCTGTAGTCATTAGAGCAAGTGTAAATTTTTCTATCTCCATGTAGTTTTTCTCGGGCCCTTGTAACACTCTGCTTACGTAGTAGATTGGTTTATACTCTTTTCCTTCTGCTCTTACTAACACCGAGCTAATTGCTTGATCTGAAACTGCTATGTACAAATATAGAACTTCATTTGCGATCGGTTTTGCTAAGAGAGGTGAAGAAGTTAAGTATATCTTCAGTTGGTCGAATGCAGTGTCGCATTCATCGGTCCAGTTGAATTTTTTCACATTCTTGAGTATTTTGAAGAACGGTAGGCTTTTATCAGCCGCTCGTGATATAAATCGATTTAAAGCCGTTATTCTCCCAATAAGCATTTGTACTTCTTTGACAGTTCTTGGTGGTTTCATTTCCAGAACTGCTTGAATTTTTTCAGGATTAGCTTCAATTCCTCGTTTGTTTACTAAATAACCCAAGAATTTCCCAGCTCTAACGTCAAAAGTGCATTTTGATGGATTTAACTTCATTCCATACTTCCTCATTATGTCGAACGCTTGTTCGATGTGTGCCAGATGTTCAGATTCTTTCAAGGTTTTTATTAGCATATCATCCACGTAAACCTCCATTGTTTTTCCAATTAGGGGTTCAAACATCTTGTTGACCAATCTTTGGTAAGTTGCTCCTGCATTTTTTAAACCAAATGGCATTACTTTGAAGCAGTAAACGCCCTTCTCGGTAACGAAAGCAGTCTTTTCTTGATCTTCAAGTGCCATAAATATCTGATAGAAACCTTGATAAGCATCCATCATACTTAATATGGCACATCCAGCAGTAGAATCGACCAAAGTATCGATTCTGGGTAGAGGATAGGGATCTTTCGGACAAAGTTTATTCAAGTCGGTGAAATCGTTGCACATCCTCCACTTTCCTTCTTTTTTTGGAACCAAAACCACGTTGCATAACCAGTCAGTGAATTGTATTTCGACCACGTATCCAACTTTTAAGAGTTTATCTACTTCTTCCTCTATTATCTTGTTTCTTTCTGGACCAAAATTTCGTTTTTTCTGTCTAGCAGGACGAGCAACTGGATCTATATTTAATCTGTGGACTATCACGCTAGGGTCGATGCCTTGTAAGTCACTTGTCGACCATGCAAACACATCGACATTCTTTCGAAGAAACTGTATCAACAAGACTTCCAAGCCTTCACTTAATTGATTACCTATCCTGGTTGTTTTGCTTGATTCTCTCGGGATTAGTTCGATTTCTTTGAATCCTTCGACAGGTTCGACCCTAGGTGTCTCGAATTTCCGCTTTCTAGAAGCAGTTTCTTCGACTGAAGCTGAATCTACATATTCTTTTTCCTCTTTTGATCTTTTTGTAAGTGGAAGGTCCTTTGCTTCTTCGTTGGATATAACTCGATGGAGCGCCGATTTCTTTTTATCAACTGAAACTGTGTAACAGTCCCAAGCTTCTTTAGAATCTCCTATCACTTCTCCAATGCCTTGCTTTGTGGGGAACTTTATTTTTTGATGATACGTGGATAGAACTGCTCGAAACACATTCAAAGCCGGTCTTCCTAAGATCACATTATAGGCGCAAGGCGAATCAATGATCAGGTACTTGATCATTCTTGTTCTGCTATTATGATCACTCCCCAGAGTTGTTGATAAGGATAACGTGCCTAGTGGTATCACCTCTCCTCCTCCGAAACCTGACAATGGCGTGCTGATTGGCTGTAACGAACTTACTCCCAATTCCATTTGTGTGAGCGCATCGAGGAACAAAATGTTGGCTAAGCTTCCTGAATCAACAAGGATTCTTTTAACAATGCAATTACCAATTTCTGATGTTATGACCATAGGCCAGTCAGGTACGTCATGATCATTATACAATGTGCAGTCGTTTTGTAGATCGGAGTCATCGAAGGTAATTCTACTAGTCCCTGATGCGACTGAATTGATCGTATACACCTTGTTTCTTTTTGTCGAAAGAGATTTTACAATATTTTTCCTCGAATTTTTACTATCTCCTCCTGCTGGTCCACCTGATATCATATTTATTACTACCCTTGCAGGTTGAGCTTCGTTAGTTTGCCTTTGATCTCCATTCGAAATTTGATTTTTTCTATTTGGGGATCTTGACCATTGACGACCATTTTTGAAATTTGGAACTCTTACTGTATTGGACTCAATACCATCTTTTCTGACATAATTGGATAAATGTCCTTCAGAGATTAGCCTTTCGATTTCATCTCTTAACTGAACGCAATCATTAGTTTCATGACCTCTTTGCTTGTGGAATCGACAATACTTATTCCAATGGGTACAATCTTTATGTGGACGCGGTTTTCTCAGTAAATTTTGATCTTGTATAGCCATCAGGATTTGTGTCTGGCTATTTCCCAATGGAGTAAATAAATTTGATCCATCTGTCATGTTCGACCTTTTATTGGGTGATCTTGCTCTTCGTTGGTTCCTTTGATCGAATTTTTTGTCATTCGTCCTAAAATTTCATTCGATTAGAGTTTCTGTCGAAATTTTCTTCTGGTACGTGATGTTCGGTTTCTCTTTGAATACCAAAGAAATTTCCTCTCATGATGTTCATTTCTTCTCGTGTCATGTATTGACTAGCAATATCCATCAATCTTTCGTACGTTTCCGGATTTTCCCTAACTATTGTGTTGGCTAAGTCCCTGTTCTTTGCGTTTTGGAATAAAACTGTTATGAGAAAATCGATTCTAGGCATTTCGACTTTTAGAAGCTCAGTATTGAATCTTTGCATGAATTTTCTGAAATTTTCTCCTGTGAACTGAACAATTGAGTACAGATGGTTTGCTGGTGGTTTAATAGTTTTTCCAATTGCAAATTGATGAATGAACTTGTCATAGAGTTGATCAATTGAATTGATTGATCCTCCTTCAAGCCGACCAAACCATCTTTGAGCCACATCAGATAAAGTAGTGGTGAACAATTTAGCTGCTAAGTTGTCCGAGAGGTCATGTAGCTGCACTATATGTGTAAACTGGACAATGTGCTCTTCCGGGTCCCCGTTTCCATCATATCTTGGCAATCCCGTGGGCATTCTCTGATTAGATAGCAATCTTTCAAAGTATATTTCATCGCAAAATGGCGATCGTTTATTCGTTCGATTGGTTGGGCCATCATCTATTCGTCTTTCTTTGTCTTCCAACTTTTTTGTCAAACACTTGACTTGCGAGGCCAGTTTGTTTACTTCGACTGAAAATTCCAGTTGTTCTCCTATATTTTTTCCTGTAGGTCGAATAGGCCTCTCCTTTGGCCTGCTGTCTACTTCTTCAGAAATCGCTTGACTTTCCCTTGGTTTCTCATTAAGATGCTCTGGGTCTTTGTTCTTTTGTCCTTCGACTTCATGGAGCTTCGACCTACTCATCCACTCTTTATGCGCACTGGCAATGAGCTCCTTCAGCTCTTTTCTTGTGAACTTCAAAACTTCTTCTGGTGGTCTAGATGGGCCTGCAATCGTTTCACGTTCATTCTGCATGCTAATCCGATCCTCACTAATGTTGTCTCCTTGCCTCTCTGGCTCTTGTGCTGCGGTATTCGCCATTGCTGCCATTGCTGCTTTAGATCTTGTCGTCATTCTTCCTCGAGTACTGGTTAGCGGTTCCCACAGACGGCGCCAACTGATGAAGCGTGATTTCGTCCCGTTTAATTAGTCTGTGCTAAGTACGTCACTTATCGTTAATCATGAATTCTCAGTGTTGAATTTAAATTTAACAGATTAAATTAGATTCAACTTTGAGGAACCTAACCCTGTGCTCCGAGAAAATCGATCGAGTAAAGTTGAAGTTTTAGTTGACTTAGATCCTTTGTAATGCTAAAGCTTGGATGGTCTTTGATTATAGCAAGTCGAGCAAAATAGTAATATCCTGTGTGTCCCTCCTTATGAGCAATAAATGCTGACTATTTATAGATTTCAATTGCGGATCTTTCGGGTCGGATATCTTCGGATCGGATATCTTTGGGTCGAAGCTCACTTAATTCGACCTAAATCTTGCAAGATTTGGTCGAAGGTCATGATTAATTTATGGTCGAAGACCTTGTTCAATATTGTGGTCGAATGCTTATGATAAAAACACAACTAATCTTTTGGTCGAAGGACGTTGGTCGAAGAACTTGATTGATTTAATCTGTAGATCTAAGAATAATAGATGCTTTGTTTGAAGAATTGAGATTTATCATGGTCGAGGAACAAATTTGAACTATGATCAAAATATATATAATTTGAAGTTAATTACGAACATAATTTGCCGCATAATGATCCACGTCAACATACATATATATATCGTTATATCACTAATGACGATGTCCAAGTATATTTTTTAATAGCTTCTTTAGACATGAAATTTGCAAATCTCCTAACTCAATTCATTATTTAATTCCATAAAGCTCAATGACACACTCTCAGTTATGTTAAAATGGTCTCAATCGATAATGATGATTGAGTTGTAAAATATTTTAAAATTCTCAATAAATTAAGATTTTTTTATTAACATGTTTGATTAATTTTGGGAATTTTTTTTCTTCGTTTTTTCTTATGGAATGTTTTCATTAGAAAATCAAAAATATATACCTGAATTATTTGAGCAAATAGGAGGGTTTGAAAAAAAATTCTAAACGCCAATTTTTCAAGTAAACATAGGATTTAGTTATTGTTAGTTTTTCTTGTAAAGAAGGGGGCTATAACAATTTTTAATTACATAAAGGAATTATTTCAACTTTTTTTGGTTAGTAAACGATGGGTTAAATGCATGTACAATTAGGTTCCGAAGAAGAAAAATTATCATTATAATTAGTTTCATTATTGCGTGATAATCTAATGAACTCTTGCGAAAGCGCTTGAAGCTCACGTTCGTGTGGGAGGAGAAGAAGAGTAGTTATCTTTGGCTTATTGACATATATAGTCTTTTACTGATAAAAATAATATAGGAACAATCATTTTGTAATTATAAAAAAAAATGGGTATTTTTGTATTTAACACCTATTAGGCTATTACTCTTTAAATTTCACTCTTTTCACCTCCTCCCGACCCATACCTACCCAGTTCGTTTATTGCCGTAAATATTAATTTTGTTTCGCTGTTAACACAATATATACTAACTACGTTTGAACATCTTAAAACTCTATATTATAAGAAAATTATACAATATTTAAGTTGATACCAATGTCATAGATTCATTCGATATAATTTTGATTCAATGATGTACCCACCATTTGAAAAAAAAAATTATTGAATTGAATATTCTATCCCTAATGTGGAAACATCTATGTGTGTGGAAGCTCAAATAAGATCAGAAACAAGATAATAATATAAGTCAGTCACAATTTCCGAGCTCATATAAGTATTTGCGACCATGAGGACATAGAAGAGCATGATACCCGATTAAGATCTCCTAAAATAATAAAGTGATATATTATTAATAAATATTTATAATTCTTTCTAAAAAACCCATCCCACCCCCACCTAAATCTCAGGTTGCTGACGGCCTGGGACGGACTGGAATCTCCGGTCCTAGATCACGGTGGCCTGTGTTCTTCGAACCCAGGCCGTCGACCTGGGACGAAAGATCCCAGGTCGCGGACGGCCTTGGACGAACGATCCCAGGTCGCCGACGGCCTGGGATTTGGGTGGGGGATGGTGACCGGAAGGGGGGGGGGGGGGGTTGATGAGGAAGATGGGATAGGTTTTTTTTTTCCTTTTAAAAAAATTATATTTTTTTTTAATAATATAACTTTATTATTTTAATAAATATTAATTATATTAATACAATTATATAAATTTTAGATTTAAAAAAAAAAATTTGTCGATTTTTATTAAAGTATTAATTTATATATTAATATTATTTATAAATTTAAATTAATTAAATAGTTATGTAAATATAATAAATAAAATCTCCAAATTGGTCCGCACGTGTCTTATTCGAGACAACTTTGAAATTGGGCAACAATGTGGACTAATGTCGTCCGAAAATTTAAAGATTTGAGGTTATTTTGTCAACCTGAAATGTTAAGGGGTAGTATTGTCCTACAATGTGTTCCACACGTATTTTATTCGAGCTAACTTTTAAATTGGACAAAAATGTGGACTAAAATCGTCAATAAATGAAGATGTGGGTTTATTTTGCCAATCTGAAATGTTATGGGGTAGATCAGTCAACTTAAATACTGTTACGTCATCAGTTAACGGTGATTTTTAACGGCGGTACCCGAAGTGATTCAATCTCGTAATTGTGTTACCAAATGTGTCGACCTCAATTTTTATGGTTCAACAAGTGAGAAAATCGGTATATAGTTTGGTACCACAAGTGCAAATCTCTCTATTTTTGTTATCTAAAAACTTCATATCTTAACATTTTATTGGCAAAAATTATTTTATTAGCTTGTTGTACTCATTTGAAAATGAAGAGTTGACTATGGGGATTATTACTAATATTTTAATAGAACAACAGAGTTATTGTCGATTTTTAAAGTTTGGGGGAGGGTCATTGGCATTTTTTAGTGAAAAATAGTGTTATCGTATTTTATTGCAACGAAAAAAATAACATCTAGGAGTATATTTGTCACTTCTCATATAAATCATGAAAAATACTTGAACATAGAGCCCGCGACTAAAACACACTGTGGTTTTCGAGGGGTAATATATTTGACTTGTTAATACATGGAGCTTTTTGCTAATAAGAATGATTCAAGAGTTCACTGACACTTATGAATAATCCAGGGATTGTTTTTGCATTTTACTCTAATAACAATAACTTATTGTTTTAACACTACTAGAAAAATCAAAAATTGCAACCGAAATTGCAACTGAAAATAGGTCAAAATCTGTTGGAAAATTGATTTTCCAACCGAAAGTATTGGTTGGAAAAAGCCCCGTTGGAATTAGGGATGCAACCGAAATTCCAACCGATTATTTTTCCAACCGAATTTCCAACCGATTCCAAAATCGGTTGGAATATTTTCCAACCGATAAAATCGGTTGAAAAATCTGTTGGAAATTTTCCAACCGATTATTTTCGGTTGGAAATTTTGCAACTGACTTTTTCGGTTGCAAAATCAGTTGCAAAATTTCCAACCACTCGAAATCGGTTGGAATTTCTCCAGTTTTTTTTTTTTTTTCTTTTCATTTTTAGCAATTTAAACCCTAAACACATTTGAATTTCCATAAACACAATCCAAAATGCATAAACACAATCCAAAATCCATAATCAATAAACACAATCCAAAATCCAAAATCAATAAACACATTTCAATTTTCATAAACACAATCCAAAATCCAAAATCCATAAACACAATCCAAAATCCAACATAAACGAAATTCATAATCCAAAAACTACACCACTAAATAATTCTCAATCAATAACTACACCACTAAAACTACAGTGGAATAATCCACAATCCATACTCCAAAAACACCTATGTACTTGAAATACAATTCAATCATCATTTTGATGCTCCGATTGATTCTCTTGAGACGATTCATGATTTGGATGTTGCGGGGGCCTAGGGTGATCTATATTTGGCAAATTATAATGTAGAGGAACATTGTTCGGCTGAGACATACCCATAAAATTGAGATTTGAAATACCTTGAGATGCCTGGCTCACGATGTGGGAAATTCCCCCGAGAGACATGCCAGCCGGTTGCGAATATATCCCCGGCTGAGTAGACTGGGAGGGCTGAGATGGGCCGACATTAAGGTTTATACCCGTTTGATCGAGCCTAGGTATTACAGCATTGAATAAGCTTTGAAATTGCGCCAACTGGGTGGAAAATATGTTCATCTGAGATAAATATTCTATTCTTTCATTAGTTTCCGGATCGATTCGAGAACTTGATTGTAATTTCGAACGAGTAGGGCGTACATGCATTGCATCACCACCGAGACCGTATACAGTGCCCTTCTTCGATACACCTTGGATCTGTGTCCACACCTGTAAAAAAAAAAAAAAAAGATCAAATCATTTGAGAAAATAAAAGAGTAAACAGAAACTACTTGTTAAACTCAATCAAATTTCATACCTGCAACTGAACTTCTTTGGGCGGCGGCTGCGTATCCTCATCGTCATCTGTTGAAACTTCGCTTGCGATTCTTTCCATGTAATCATTCTACAAAAAAAAGAATACAAGTTTATTAAATCCGTTAAAGTTTCAAAAATTAAGTTAATTATAAATTCTTCTACTTATGTATGCAATTTCTGAACGCCCACACCCCCACTCTCGTTCCCCATTCTCCAATTTTCTTGAATTCATTATTTCGAAAATTTCATCGAGTCTTGGGTCACGACCATATTTTTCCTTCTGCATTACATAACAGAATGAAATTAATAATATTTTGTGGGTGTAAAAAACAAATTACAAATATTACTTACAAATTCTTTGGAATATGTCGCACGTGACTTGCTCCCACCAAGGTTTATTGGGTAACCCCTTCCATCGCAATCTGATGCACGATTAGCTTTATTTCTTAAGCTTTTAGCAATCCACTCGGAGAGAGTGGACGGTGGAGAGTGAAGGAAGTGAGGTTTTTTCACTGTATTTTTTTTTTTGTAAATCTGAGAGAGAGAGAGGTAGGAAAAAAGACGCGTTCTTTTCTTTCAATTTTAAGCAATTGCAACCGAAAAAACCGATTTAAATTCGGTTGCAATTCGGTTGCAATTTTGGCTCAAAATTGCAACCGAATTTAAATCGGTTGCAAATAATATTCAGATTTTGCAATTTCAACCCCGATTCCAACCGAAATAATTTCGGTTGCAATTTTACCCAAATTTCCAACCGATTTAATTCGGTTGCAAAAATTCAGTTGGAATTTTAAGTTTTTCTAGTAGTGTAAACATTAATTGCAACTAATATTTAACCTATCTTCATTTGAAAATATATAATTTGATTCTAATTAACTATATAATCTTTATTTAGGAAAATAGTTGGATGAAGATCAATGGCATGACGAGAATAATATTGGATACTGAGTTGAGTGACTATTCAGGATCTGGGGCTAATAATCGACACACCCCAAGGCCTCAACTGGAAAGAGGTTGCACTGTCTATTAACTAAATACTAGCTAATTAACATCTAATTAGTTGGTAATGAATATGTACATTAATTTTAGAGTAATTATTTTTTATGTGTTTCTGCTGATTGTATTATGTGGATGTTTTGTTAAACAAAATATTCTTCTAAAATATCCTTAACTTCTCAGGCTGGCAATTTAGTCTTGCAACCAAATCAATCCCGAATAGGACTAAATTGCCAGCTCGAAAAGTTAGAGGATCTTTTTACCAGCGAGCAATAGTCACAGGGCCAATATGATTTGTGATTGAATAAATGTGGTCAAGCTTGGTTTGAGTAACCCTATTTTGTAGCGATTTCTGATATTTGTTAACTTAGACACGAATAGACCAATTGGCAGCTACGTTACTAACAAAGTCAATCGAAAATAAAAAAAAATGAAATTGGATGAAGCTCAATCTTCTATATATTAATTATTTGATGCAAAAAAACAACTTTTCACTAAAACACAATAATAGTTCAAAAGATTTAATTTTTTAGAGAAAAATCAATTAATATCTGGACCCAAATACTAAAGTAAAATTAACTAAAAGTCCAAAATCCAGCATGTTAGATCCGCCAATCGGATAGGATCCACGGATGACCCGAATCGTCAGAAGATCCGCGCGCCTCTTTTTTAAGAGAAAAGGTGTGTCGGTTCTGTTCAAACTGAACCGTTTGCACCTGTTCGGACCAAATGGTCTATCCGAATAAACATACCCCTTCAAATCCAGCCTTTCAATTGCTATAAATAGGAGAAGAATCTGGCTAATTCTTAAGGAGATTGCATCCGCAGCCTTAGTCTTATTTCATTTTATCTTCTCTTTTCCGATATCAATTCAGTGTGTTAATTTACATTTTTACTTACTTGATTATGTTTTTAAAACATATAAATATAGTTTAAAAATCTTCTCGAATAAATAAAATTGAATCTGTTTCTTTTAAAATTAAGCCAATTTTTTCTATTTAAGTTTCGAGAATTTTCATATAAAATAATAATCGGATTCTGATTGTATTTTAAGTCTAAGAACTTTAATTATTTTATTCAAATAAATTGAATTCATTTATTGGTTCAGGTACACTTATAATATAAGGCTTAAGATCAAATTGGTAGATTATTTTACAAGAATATAAATCCGTCAAATAATAATCTTAATAAACCCATGTTCAATATCAAAAAGTCCAAGAACGCCAACACACGGCAAAGAGGGGGCAAGGATATTTACTAATGAATTCGTAAGATTATTCTTGCCAGAAATATCTTCTAAACCATAATCTTAAATCCTTATATTACTCATAACCCATGTACCAAAACAATATTTAAAACACATGGGGTTTTCGATACATAGTTATATACAGCTCAACACATGATTAAAAGATTTAGCCTATCATTAGGCTAAACAATAATAAACACAATGTAAATAAATGCAGAAAATAAATAAGAATTATACCTGAGGTAACTTCAAACCAAGCTTTATTTACTCCAAAGTTATATATTACAAAGGGAAATATAAATACAAAAGGAA
Source organism: Penstemon davidsonii (assembly GCA_034814905.1). Taxonomy (NCBI): domain Eukaryota; kingdom Viridiplantae; phylum Streptophyta; class Magnoliopsida; order Lamiales; family Plantaginaceae; genus Penstemon; species Penstemon davidsonii. The sequence continues at coordinate 8,405,418 of JAYDYQ010001087.1, read as the reverse complement.
ATATTTAAAACTAGATATTACAAGTGTTTTGGTAGTAGTAGGCTGAAAGAAAACAAATAGTAGTAGTAGTATGGAAGCTGATGATCTTCCGAAAGGGGGAAATGCCTCCTTTAAATAGAGCTTCAGTCTTCGGACTTCAAACTCCTCTTCAACTTGTTTTAATTCTTTTACTGTTTATAAACAGTCTTTGTCTTGAATGCTGCCAATTTTTCAAAAAGTTTAACTTTTACTGTTCATGAACAGTAACTTTTTTACTATTCATTAATAGTGTTTTTGCCTTCTCTGCCGACAGTCTTTATTTTCCTGATTTAATATTTTCGAAGATTTCTTCGAGATCAAAAGCATCAAGAGGATCTTCATCTTCAGGATCTTGTCCCTCTCCGGCTAAGTCATAATTTGACGAGGACGCCATAGAAGTATCTGACTTTGTTTCATCATTTGAAAATTCTTTAAAATTTTTCCTTAAATCTTTCTTCATTTCTTCCATATATGCTTTAATAATATCTTTTCTGGATAATCCTTGTTGTTTCATTTTTAATTTTCCAGATATAACCTGGAATGGGCTAGGAGTATCTTCTTTATCCTTATTTTTGTAGGACAATAATTTGGACTGAATCAATTCTTTAGTATCTGCTCCAAATATTTTTCCAGAGGAAGGATCAATTTTGTTCATTTTTTCCCAAAATTTTGAGAACGATGTCCTATAAAGGCATGGAGTATGGTGTTCTGTATAACTAACCACAGGTATCCATTTTGATATCCAAGGAATTGAAAATTCAATGAAAAAATGCATAGAAGCTATGAGCTCATCTGCCTTATAAGAGGTTATTAACCTGGAAATTTGGGGAGATATCACTACCCATTCTGAGTAAAAACTTTTCTATTTATCAGGAAGAATTTTATAAGTAGGACCGTGGTATGACCACCATTGAACAAACCAATTTGGTAAAGGAGATTTATAAACCTCACTACATACTTTTATAAACCAAGTATGTTTCTTTTTATTATTCTGATAATATAAGACTTTATCGAAGGCTGAGATATAATCCCAGTAATTAAATTTTACTGAAATATTTTTTTCGGAAAAGATATAATCTTTTTCTTTAAAGGTTGATAAACCCCATTCTTGAGAAGAAAATATCTTCTTAATAATTATTTTACTAAAAGTATAACTTTTCTGACATTTGATGCAAAATGAGTGATTTCACAACTTTCAATTGCTTTTAATAAATTTTCATAAAAAATTCTTTGTTTGTATGATGTAGCAGTATATTGAGTATCATCAATATATCTGTTCATCAAGAACCAGGGATTATCCCTCCATTGTAAATCAGAATATTCTAAGTGAAGTATTACTTCTTTTGCATTATTTTCTGCGTAGTTGATATGATCATCAATTTCTTTTTCTTGCAAAATATTTGCAAAAGTTTGAGAATTTTCCCTTGACGATGATTCATTAATTTCACCAAGGCCAGATATATTTTCTGCCACTAACTTCTTTCCCTGTATTACGGGAATTTGGGATATAATCCCTCTACCTCTTCCTCCTCGACCACGGAAACCTATTTGAGAGGAGTCACCCCCTCTATACCGAGGTAACATAACCTGAAAATTCATTTATAAAAATTGGTTAATCTGATCAATTTATGCTCATACCACATAATATCTTCATGGTATTTCTCTTTTGCTTTATTAACATCGTTAAATAAATGAGGATATTTTTCAATAAAGGAAATTCTTTCTCTGCAAGTATTAATTTTATTTCTAAGGTAAGAAATATTCTTACTGGTAGAAAATCGGTTTGAAGGACTTGAATAAGGATTTTGACTCATTTATAAAACCCTTGTAATTTCAGCAATCTGTGCTGGAAATTGTTTATTATATGATCATGAAATTCTATAATACTAATATCTATGCAAGGACTAGTTTTAATATAAGTAGCCCTGCTATATTGATACATCTCAATAACTTTTTTTAATCTGCGTATAGTAGCTCTGTTATTTATGTAATCCATTCTATTAAGAGTATTAACAGACGGATGGCCTTGACAGACATATTCATGCTTTATGAAAGATGATCCATTATTTATGATGGTTGGCTTCATTCCTGTAAAAATTCACGAGTCAAAAAATCAGGGAGATGGTTATCTTCTCATTTTTTTAATGTATTTCAAAATCAAAAGGGGCCAAATGAGCCTGCCATCTGGCAAACATTTGTTTAGAAACATCATGTTTAAAATCTTTATTAAACATATACTTAGCAGATTTACAATCAGTAAATATCTTGAATTTTTTATTATATAAATCATCCTGAAATTTTAATACACATTTAAGAATAGCAAGAATTTCTTTGGCAATAGTAGCATAATTTTTCTGGCTATTATTTCATTTTCCAGAATGAAATCTTACTAAAAACATTTGTTTTGTAGAAGGACAAATTTGTTTAAGGATACTTCCAAAACCAATATCTGAAGCATCTGTTTCAATAATTTTTTCCCATGTGGGATTTGCTAACATTAAACAAGGATGTAGTTTAACTTTACCTTTAATTAATTTAACTGCTTCTGTATGAATATTAGTCCAAGGAGTGGGTGATTTCTTAAGTCTATCATATAAGACTGCTGCATCTGAAGCTAAATCCTTATAATAAGAGGAAATATAATTTAAGCTTCCAAGAAATCTCTGTAGTTGTGTTTTATCAGTAATTATATCTGGGAATTTTGAGACAAATTCTATACTTCTATTAATAGCAATAATTTTTCCCTTTTCAATATTATGGCCTAAAAATCTAATATTAGTTTGAAAAATAGACATTTTTGGTTTAGAAATCACTAGACCATTTTGTATGACTACCTTTTTAAATATTTCAAGGTGTTTAAAATGATTTTCAATTGTTTTTGAAAATACTAAAATATCATCAATATAAACAATAATAAAATCACTATAATGTATGAAAATATCATTCATTATTTTCTGAAATTCAGAAGGAGCATTTTTCAAACCAAAAGGCATAACTTTCCATTCATAATGTCCAAAAGGAACATTAAAAGCCGTTTTATACTGATCTTTACCATTTATTTGGATTTGCCAATAACCTGATTTTAAATCAAATTTAGAAAATGTGATAGCATCATATAGTCTGTCTAAAAGATCATTTTTATTAGGAATTGGATGTCTAATCCACTTTAAAACTTTATTTAAAGGTTTATAATTTATCACAAGTCTGGGAGCACCCCTTTCTTGTTCACTATGTTTATTAACATAAAAAGCTGTACAAGACCAAGGTGAATTAGAGGGTTTTATTAAGCCTTTCTGTAAAAGAGATTCGATTTCTTTTTTACATAAATCTAAATATTCTGAATTCATCTGGCAAGGTCTAGCCTTAGTAGGTATTTTCTTTTCATCAAAATCTTCCTCATAAGGAAGTTCAACATTATGTCTTTTCCTATCCCAGAAAGCATTAGGATGGTCATTACAGATTTCTAAAGATAATTTATTATAAACTAATTTTATTTTTTCTTGCAAAGTATTACTTTGAAGCTTATGTTCTATGGTAAGAATACTTACTTCTTGTTTTAAATAATTTAAATGAGAAACTTTATTATCTAACAAATCTTTTAACTCATGCAAGAGTTTTGGAAATGGTTTTGTAATAAATTGAAAAGTGATCTCCTTTCCTTCAAAGGTTCCTGTAATACCAGAGTTATCAACTCTAGTTAAAGGATAAATTCTATCAATAAAAGGTGTACCAAGAATAATTTGATTGGTAATATTTTTAACAAGTAAGAAACTTGTTGGAATACAAACATTATTCTTACAAATATATGCTAAAGGAATTTTAAATTTTATATCTAATTTTTCTCCTCCAGCATGACTTAAAGAATTAGTAGTCTTATGGAAATATCTTGTAGGAATTATTCCTTCTTGTATAACATTCATATCTGCTCCACTATCTACTAAAGCAATAACTTCTTTTCTAAAATGGTTGTCAATTAATAAAGTAATTTTTATAAACCATTTTTGGGATATGACCATATTTAAATTTGATAAAAAGTTTTCTTCAAAGATATTTTCAGTGAATTCATTTTCACCATACTCTACATGAGTATTAATTTGTTTAACCATTTCTAGTCTGGTTACTCTTTCTTCCAAATCTTGATTATTATTTTTAAGATCGATAATTTCTTTTTTCAAATTCTTGATTTCTTTATTTAAATCATTAACAGAAGTAGGAATTTCAATATTTTGTCTTTCCTTTAATAATTTATAAACTTTATTCATGGAATATGGTTCCTGAGAAATTATAGGAGTCTGAATTCTTTCAGGTTCTTTACTTGTAGAAGGAATATCTTCTATTTGTATTTGATCTATTAATTTTAATTTTAACTCTGGATCCTTTATATGTTTTAAGAATTCTAACATATTTTCAGAGGTTAAAACATTGATATTCATATTCTTAAATTGTGAAAGAATTTTATAATAATCTTCTTGTTCTCCATTGTGGTGAATTTCACAAATATTTTCCTTAGAACAAGGCTTACAACAATAATCTGAATTCTGAGAGCTTATTTCGTCTTCTTCTAATACGTCAAGTTCTTCAGAAGACCTATCACTAGAATTAGTTTCACTATTATTGCTTTGTGAACCTTCGGGTTCTGACTCAGAGTTTAAAAGCAATTTTTCTAAATTTTCTTTCATTAAATCATCAATTTTTAATTCATTGATTTTCTTTTTCATTCTGCACCTATTAGCATAATGACCTATTTTACCACATTTGTAGCAAGAAATCTTCTTTTTATTAGAAGCTTTTTCTTCTTTTCTTTTATTTTTTAGATCAATTTTCTTTTTAGAATTGTGTCTCCTTTTTTTATGATAAGGGACATTATCATATCCTGATTTGGATTTATGACTTTTAACTTTTCTGGAAGTGGTTGGAATATCCATACCAAATTGATTACAAAACTGTCCTAACTGATTTTTCTCATTTAAGTTTTGTCTTTTAATTTGTTGATTTAATTTTATTTCATTACATAAGGCTAATCCTTCTTGAATGCAAGTACCAATTAACTTTCCATAAGTATAATCTTCATAGGGTATATTAATCCTATCCCTTCTAAGATTTTTCCTAACTCTTTCAGCAAATAGGTTAGGTAAACCATCAATAAATTTTGATTTCCAATGGGAATTATTACACTCAGGGAGTTCCATTACCCTACTTAAGAAAGTATCTTTATACCATCTAAAATCAGTAAGGGTCTTACATCTTAAATTCTGTAACATAGTTCTTATGTTTTCACTATTATCAGAAATTCTTCCTGTAAAATGTTCTAAAATAGTAACAATTAGTGTATAAACTGCATTCTCAATATTTTGACCGTTCTCTTGTTTTATGGTTCTATAAATTTCAAGTTTATTTTTTTCAGATAAATAATTATCCCACCATCCTTTTAATTGACCAGTAAATCCAGCAACTATCATTTTAGTAACAGTGCTATCACTATTATTATTATTTTTACATATAGTACTATACATAAGCATCCTATGTGCTAAAGTGTAAATTTGCTTTTTAGTAAAACCATCTAGATTCCATTCATAGATATTTTTCCCATTGTAACTATTATTTACAGTATATTCTTGTTCTTCATGTAAAGTATCAAGGGGAGAAGGTCTCCTATAATAATACAAAAGCTGGGTTGGTCTATCAGCATACTTTTCAATTTTATTTATTTCATCAGTTATTTTGTTTTTGTAATTATTTCTACTGATATTATCAGAAAATTCAGTATTAAGGTATTTATCTTTAACCCTTTAAACTTATCTTCTAGGAATTTTTCTAACTCCTTATGAGATTTTAATTTAAAATCTGATATTTCAGGTGGTGGCTGAAGATGAGAAGTGGAAACCACAATATTTTCTGGGGTTTTATTTTCTAAGTTTATCATAGGTCTCATATTTTTTATAATCGAGAAGATATCTTCTACTTTACTATGTAAAGCTTTTATTTGTTCTCCCAAAATATTTAAATAAAGATTTGTATAATTATGTTGCTGAAATATTTGATTTATATTTTCAGTAGTTATTTGTAAAGCATCATTTTCTAATAATTTAGAAAAAGCAGTAAAACTTATTGTTTTCTGATCTTTACTCATAGTAAAAGGGCTTTGAGGAGGGTACGTACTCTTCAAAATGTCACCATTAGAGAGTTTATAAGCTCTTTCCAATACTAAAATATGATTTTGTAAATAAGTAGTAACAAACCAAGGTACAAAATGAATAAATAGATTTTTTTCTGTAGTAAATTTATAAAATTCATTTTGAAAATAGATTTGATCTTGGGAAGAGATATTCTAAAAAAACCAAGTTCTAAAAGGTTTCCATCTAGGAAGATTGAATTCTTTTTAATTTTTTGTCTTGCCTGAGATCCAGGACTAAAATCAAGTTTGGTTGTAAAATCCATTATAATTCCAAATCTCTTTCTGAAGCACTAACATCTGCTTCTTTTAAGTCACGGACCGATCCTTCCAGTATATCCTCATCATTGTAAATTCCTTTACCTATATTATCTTTGCTGAGAAATATCTTTTCGACTTTATTATAGTCTTAGTTTTCTCTAATTTGAGAAGTAGAAGTTCTAGAAGGTGTAATAATATCATCGAATGGGGATATAAAAGATCTAACAGATGAAGATCTGGAAATATTATTTCTAGGTCTATTTTCTATCATTCTTATAGAAACATCTCCTGATTGAGATTGAAATATAGATGAATATTCATTGTAAATCTGAGGAATGGGTTTAACTGCCTGATTCTGATTGTATAATTTATTTATTTAGCTTAAAAATAAGTCATTGTTTTTCTTTTTTATTCAAATAAAAGAATTTTATTTTTAAATTGAAACAAACTTACGAAAATTAAAATCTCCACTACTTTGAGTATTTCAAGTTTATGTATATATAGTTTTATACTATATACTATTTTGTTATTTAATTGAACTATAGTTATAAGAAATATAGTTGTGTATTCTATTACAAAAATTGTTAAACGCCACCAATAAATAGTTCAGTTGATATCAATGTAATAGATTCATTCGATATAGTTTTGATGTAACGATATTTTGCAATTTGAATTTTTATTTTATTTTATATTGAATTGAATATTCTACCCCTGATGTGGAAGCATCTGAGTGTGTGAGAACTCTAATACGATCTGAAGAAAGATGATAATACTAGTCTTTCACAATTTTCAATCTCATATAAGTATTTGCGACCATTAGGACATAGAAGAGCATGATACCCGACTAAGATCTTCTAAATTAGACGGTTATCAAAGAGTTGTGACATAATCATGACAAAAAATAGTCCATTAATTATGGGGATAATTTGGGATTAATTACTTAAGAATGCCCTTATCATGACAAGAAATCCGAGATAATCCTACAAATTATACGAAACTTTCTCGACATATGCCCCAACCAAGATATAACTATTTTTGTCAATGATTTTGAATTTTTTTTTATTTGTCGCTTTGGCAAAATTTTTTTGTTTTACTTTTATATATCATTTTAGGATTTCAATGTAAACTTAATGTTCTTTTACCAATTTTACCTTTTTACTAATACTTGTCATTAATGCTAATTAATGTTAAGATTATTTGATTAAAATGATATTTAGAAATTTTTGTTCAAAAAAGTGGTTATTTATGACATTTCTTAATTCGTGTGCAATCATCCATAACGACAAATAAAAAAAAACGGAGGGATGTACTTAGTTTGTATAAATGGCTGGGCATACTTTTATTAAGCTAATATTGGTGCTTGTTTTATGTTTTTCACACCTTATCTGCATGAATGGTGCCGCCCCAGTTACAAGAAATTAATTCCAGGCAAATGTTGTAGCAAACAAAGTTCACTACATGGCACTCAAAAAATTATTAATTATAAGTTATAATCCCTCAGTTTTTTAAACGTAATGCAATCCTCCAAAATGAAAAATGAATTAAAAAAACTGAAGGAAATATACATTAGCCTCTCTTCCAATGAATTAATAGAGAAAAATATGAATGTACCACGTGTGTTGTATTTTATTGCCAAAAAATCCTCTATGTTATTTTTATTAACAAAAAACTCCACGTATTGGAAAAAATTATTTTATTAGCTCGTTGTACCCATTTGAAAATGAAGATTTGACTATGGGGATTATTGCAAAGATTTGGGGGAGGGTCATCGGCATTTTTTAATGAAAAATAGTGTTGTCGCATTTTATTGCAACGAAATAAAATAACATCTAGGAGTATATTTGTCACTTCTCATATAAATCATGAAAAATACTTGAACTTAGAGCACATGATTAAAACACACTATGGTAATCGAGGGCTAAATATATTTGACCTTTTACTAATAAAAATAATACAAGTGTTCTTTGACACTTAAGAATAATCCAGGGATTGTTTTTACATTTTCCTCTAGTAACAATATTTATTGTTTTAAACATTAATTGCAACGAATATTTAATCTATCTTCGGTCTGAAAATATATTCTCTGACACTTAAGAATAATCCAGGGATTGTTTTTGCATTTTCCTCTAATAACAATATTTATTGTTTTAAACATTAATTGCAACGAATATTTAATCTATCTTCGGTCTGAAAATATATAATTTGATTTTAATTAACTATATCGTCTTAATTTGTTTAGGAAAATTGTTGGATGAAGATCAATGGCATGAGGAAAATAATATTTGATATTGATTTGAGTGACTATCTAGCTAATTAACATCTAATTAGTTAGTAATTAATATATAGAGTAATTAATGTTTATGTGTTTCAGCTGCATGTATTTTGTGGATGTTTTGTTAAACAAAACATTCTGGTAGAATATCCTTAAGTACCTGCTATATTTAGAAAGATGATTAGAGTTAGTTGTATTTTTTGGGCTTCCCAATTTATAGGAGAAAATTTCATTTTTGGTATCATAAGTAACTCTACTTTATGGTTACAGTACCATAACTTTAAAAACATACATGTTTGGTAACACATGTTAACTGCCATCCACACATTTTGTATTCCGTCAATTTTTGGATGGAAAATTAATGAAAAATCTGAATATTTGGTCCTATAGTTATGGATTGCTGCCAAAGTTTGTCTCAGATATATTCTGGCTGACAAATTTACCTCTTAATTCACAAGTTTGAAGCATTTCAATCTCAATTCAAATAAAATAAAATTATAAATCTGATTTATAAATTTTATATATTATTATTATTAAATCTCTTAAAACTATTTAGATTATATATATATATATATATTTTATATAAAATCTAAAAAAATATCAATTAAATTTATCCAATGAAATATCTATCCAATAAATTTAAAATGGAAGTTACGTTACTAACAAAGTCAATCAAAAATATAAAATGAAACTGGATGAAGCTCAATGTTCTGGAAATTAATTATTCGATGTAAAAGAAAAGATTTTCACTAAAACTCATGAACCAAATATAGTTTCATAGGATAGTCACAATTAATCTAGAGATTGATATTTAGATAAAATCAAAAGATTTTACATATTAGAAATTAATAGATACAAAAATAATAACTTAAATAAAAAAATAAAAATGCTTAGAGATTAAATTTTTTTAACTGTTAAATAAACTAACAGAAAGAAAGTAGCTCATAAGCTACCTAGTGTTCTTTTTTTAAATCTTAGTGGTGTTAACTTTTATTAAGTTTACTGATTTAGAAAATAATTCATTTAAATAAATGAGTAAACAATTTTTAATATATATAAAACATTATTATAAAAATTCTATTTAATTTATTGTTATACAATTTAAATTGTTAATAAATATGTAAATAACTTTTTGTTTTGTGTTCGAGTAAACATACACTTTAGTTGTTTTGTATAGATTCCTCAAATATTCTCATTAATTTGAAAAGAAAAAAAAAATATATCCACTTTTGCGAAAGTAATTTTTTTAAAATTTTTTCTTAATTTTTAGTAGAAGTTATTTTTCTTTTATCAGAATAGATTTGTAATTTGATGATATTAATGTAATTTGTTTCTCTATAAAAAAAAGTCAAGAGGTCCAAAAGTGCTAAAATTTGGGCCAATGTTATTTTTTTAGTTGGACTTAATTTGGACTACAGTTGCAGCAATTAAGTACGCATGAATAATTTTGCGAACCCAAATATATATGGTTTAAAACTGTGAAAGAACATTAATTGTGACATCATTTTTTTTTGAGTAAATCGCGTTTTTGGTCCTCTTATGGATTAACTTTTGCACTTTCATCCCTCTTAAATTTTTTGTAGCAGATTGTTCCCTCTTATCAATGTGGTGTATCACATTCGTCCCTCTTAAATTTTTTGTAGCAAATTCGTCCCACTTATCAATGTAGTGTAACACATTAGTCCCTCTTAAATACAAAATACATCACTTAAATTCAAAATATATTCTAAAGTGGACGAAATTTGATGTATTTTGCATTTAAGAGGGACTAATGCGTTACACTACATTGATAAGAGGGACGAATTTGCTACAAAAAATTTAAGAGAGACGAATGTGTTATAAGAGGGACGAATGTGATATACTACATTGATAAGAGGGACCAATCTGCCACAAAAAAATTAAGAGGGACGAAAATGCAAAATTTAACCCATAAGGAGGACAAAAAATGCTATTCACTCTTTTTTTTTCTATATATCCATAACTCGAGTTCAAGAAACAATACATTTAACTTGAATGTTCTTTTTTTTTTTTTTTTTTTTTTGTGTGTATACGTCAGGTAAGAAAAGTTTGTATACATATCCAACTATGCATCAAATGTTGTTTAAACATTGCATTTTATTGGATTCCATATAAGTGAAAAATTAATGATTATCAAGTATTTACTTCATGAATGGATAAAACTTCTTCTAAAACAATAAATAACAAGGTAGAAAATATATATAAATTAAGTAGAGAATGATCCTGACATAAAAAAAGGTAAAAAATTATGAGGTTATAGAACTAATTAAAAAACAAGAATACAAATAATATTGAAAGGGTAGAGCTAGAGAGAAAACATGTGAATTTTACAAAATTTTTAAATGCCAAATTATCAAGTAAATAGAGGGTTGAGTTATTGTTAATTTTTCTTGTAAAGAAGGGGACTATAACAAATTTTAAATACAGGAATTATTTCAACGTTTTGTTAAGTAAATGACGTGTTAAATGCATGCACAATTAGGTTTCGAAGAAGAAAAAGTATCATTATCATTTTTTGCATAATTACGTAATAATGTTATGAACTTTTGCAAAAGCGCTTGAAGCTCACATTCGTGTGGGAGGAGAAGAAAAGTAGTTATCTTTGGCTCTTTTACTTATAAAAATAATATAGGAACAATAATTTGAGTGAATAGCAAATTAACTCCCTGTGTTATTCTAAATAGGCAATTTAACTCCCTGTGATAAATAAAAGGGCAAATTAACTCCCTGTGATATCCTAAATAGGCAATTTAACTCCCTGTGATAAGAAAAAGGGCAAAATACCTCCATATGTTTTTATAAAAGAAGCACATTGCCTCCCTCTAAATTGCTTATTAATTCATATCATAGCTAAATTGAACTAAATTAATTAAATAAATATGTAAATATAATAAGTAAAATCTCTAAATTGATCAACATGTGTCGTATTCGAACCTTTTATGAAATTGAGCAACAATGTGGACTAAAATTATTAGTAAATTTGAAGATGTGGAGTTAATTTGACAACCTGAAATGTTATAAGGCAGAAAATTGTCTGTCAACATAAGTAATGGTATCAATTTTGCAATAACATTTAACTGTCACGTCATCAGTTAACGTCCATTTTTAATGTTGGTACCAAAAGTGATTGATTTCTTAAATTGTGGTACCAAATGTGTCGACCTCGATTTTTGTGGTACCACAAATGAGAATCGCCATATAGTTTGGTACAACAAATGCAATTGTCTAATTCTCAATTGATTAAGTTTTTTTATTAACATGTTTGATTAATTTTAGGAATTTTTTATTTTGATTTTTTTTCAGTTAATTTTTCTAGTAAAGAAGAGTGCTATAACAAATTTTAAATACATAGAGGAATTATTTCAATTTTGTTTAAGTAAACGATGGGTTAAATGCATGTAAAATCAGGTTTCGAAGAATAAAAATTATCATTATCATTGTTTTCATTATTGCGTGATAATCTGATGAACTTTTGTGAAAGCGCTTGAAGTACACGTTCGTGTGGAAAGAGAAGGAGAGTAGTTATCTTTGGCTAACTAACATTTATAATCTTTTAGTAACAAAAATAATATAGGAACAATAATTTTATAATTAAAAAAAAATACATGGGTATTTTTGTATTTTAATCTAAATAAAATAAACACCTATTAGGCTATTACTCTATAAACTTCACTTTTTTCACCTCCACCCAACCCAAACTTACCCGATTCGTTTATTGTCATACATATCTAACTTTATTATTTTATTAAATATTAAATATATTAATACGAATATAAAAATTTTAAATTTTAAAAAATATATTTTTTGTAAGATTTATATTAAAACATTATTTGATCTATTAATATTATTTATAAATTCAAATTAGTTAAATGGAAATGTAAATATATTAAATAAATCTCCAAATTGGTCCGCACGTGTTTTAATCGACACAATTTTAAAATAGGCAATAATGTGGACTAAAATATTATGGGATAGAATTGTCAGTTAATTGCATCAATTTTACTATAATACTTAACTGTCACGTCATCACTTTGCGGTGATTTTTAATGGCGATACCAAAAGTGATTCAATTTCATAATTGTGGTACCAAATGTGTCTACCTCGATTTTTATGGTACCACAAGTAAGAATCGGCATATAGTTTGGTACCACAAGTCCAAATCTCTCTATTTTTATTATCTAAAAACTCCATGCTTTAACATTTTATTGGCAAAAATCAGGTTTTTTGCATTTTGCACCCCCAAAATATGAAAAATAAGCACTTTGCACCCCCAACGTATGAATAATTTAGCACTTTGCACCCTCTTTTATTTTATACAAAAAACATATCTGCTAATTGTTGTCTTTAAATTTAATATAGCCATTCTAAATCCACAATCATGTACGAACAAACTTTGGCACAAAGCATCAGATCTACACTCTATGAGACAAGCATGATTGGGTTCGACAATGTTAGAGAATATTGTTCCTACCTAATCAAAATGATGAAACGAATCAAAAAGCTAGGCGTTGATTTGGATCAAGACGATGAAATTGAGATTATTCTCAATGGCTTGTCTGACTCATTTACTCATTTTGTGCATCATTTGGACATTCCGTCTGACGGGATTAAGACAAACGATTTGCGCATGTTGTTGGACAAATATGAGAAAGCCTTTGAGAAAGGATTGGGTCTGAGTGAAGGAAATAATTGCCCCTTGTGTAGAAAAGACGATAAATTAAGGAAGTTTGCTGGAAAGAAGTTCCTGGAGAGAATGAACAAAGGTATGACCTAGTTATTCTTTCGATGTATGACATCTTATATTTATTTTTTCACATCTGTAAAGTGTTTGCAGGTGATGAAGGAATTCCCTTGCCTTTGGGAAGAAGGGCGAGTCTTGGAAGACAGAGGCAAGCGTTGCTTCGACAAATAAGGGATAAATACTTCAGGAACTGGGTCAAGATACATCTTGATTTTTCTTTTTAGCATAGGTTTTACATAGATTTTCTATCTTAGCATAGTTATAGTTTTATTTGTTTTGAGCATTATTTCGATTCATTATTTGTACAAAACATTATTGCTTTACCATTATGAATGGAATATTTATTTAAAGCTTTTTACTTTGTACAAAATATTGATGCTTTACCATTATGAATGGAATGTTTTTAAAGCATAGAAATGAATCAATGATAAACAATTAAAACTTCAAGTAAACTGTATGCTAAAATCGAGAAAGGTAAAACAACAAGATAATCATCCACATTCTTGAAATGCTTAATTTGGACTTACTTCAAAAAGAAGGATTCGAAAGGATGATTTCATTTGAGGCTCTTGAAACATAGAACTTGGATGAACTCGTAACTTACGAATCTTGTCTCAAAGGAATGATGACCAAAATTAATGTTTGCTAGGCATTCTAAGCATATCAAAGATGGATTTGATCCATAGAGACAAATGTGGACCACTAAAGCGTTAGTACAAGAGGACATTACTTCATATATATTTACGATTTTTAATCGTCAAAGCATATGTGTACTTTGTGAAGTACAATTCTAAAACTGTTGAAATGTTCAAAGGAGTTTTCGAAATGAAGTAATTAAGTAATGTTGAAACCATTTGATTTAATCAAATTGGCGAAAACTTAAATTCCTCGATTATCTAAACGAGAATAGGATTCTCACGAAGCGAACTAAGTAGAAATCGAACTTTCCGAGAAAGGTTCATTTCATGATAAGACTTCGCTAAAATTCCTTATTCAATTTGGGGATAGCCTCCCCTGACTCTTCAAAAGGATACTTAGGCCAGTACCTTTCGAAGTATGTCACTACACCACCGTACCATTTATTACATGGCATAGCGCCGTTGTACGACAAAATTGGATGGTAGATCCAATTCGCGCAAACTTGTGGGATATCCAACGAAATCCATTGGATACCTGTTCTACGACAGTGAGAAACAATAGGACAATCGTTTCTCATAAGTACCCGTTCCTCAGTTGATGAATTCTTCGTCAAAGGAAATAGGGAATGTCATGGAACTTGATGAAGTCCAAGATTTGGACCCATCCCCACAAACAGTGGGAGCTAATCCTAAAATCTACAGAACCTAATTACGCACAAATACTTCGTGATCTAATCAAACTCGAAAGGAACTTGAAAGTTTCATTTTACGAAATTGATAAATTGGATATTGATCCAAGACTACGAAGAAACTATGTTTGACATAGAATCAGGGACATGGCATGAGGCCATAAGATCCGAAATGGAAAGGTTCAACTTGTTTGACTCGATTAATGGCGGAAGGTTATTCTTCAAAAGCCTTTTATAGACTAATGTAGATGCCTTCTTTCCATTTGCAACGTCAAAATCCATTCGGAAACTGTTAGCCATAGAAGGGTGGTTTGACTGCCAAAATTGACCATTGGATATGAATCCTGCCTCTCGCAATTTGGAAATTGATGAGAAGATCTTTATTCGAATCCAAGGGACAATCTATGACTTTCAACAGAAATCCCGAACTTGGAACATGCGATTTGATAAGATAGTCGAGACTATTGACTTTATAAAAACGCATATGGATTCCAATTGTGCAAAAGGATCAGTGGGAGCATAGTATAGTTCGTAGTATAACATGATGACGTTCTGCTTATCAAAGTACGATATCAGAATATCAAGAGCAGACGAAAGCGTGTTTTTCACGCAATTCTCCATGATAAGATTTGGGAATTACATCTCACGTATTGGCAATACGTATCTATAGAGATAAAGCAAAGTAGATGCTGCAATTCTCCAAATCTAAGTACATAGACTAAATGCTGAATAAATTCAGTATGGAAGAATCTAAGAAAGGATTGTTTCCAAAGAGACACAAAATCTCTCCTTCTTATTCAATGTGCCCTACATATGATAAGCAAAGAAGAGAATGTCTCAAAAGCCTTATGCTTTTGCATTTGGATTGCATATGGTATGCTATGTCATGTACAAGACCTAACCTAACACATGTTGTGACTCTCACGAGCTACTGTTAATCGAACACCAGTTTAAGGACACTGGACTGCCGTAAGAGCAAACCTCAAGTAGTTTGGATACTTAGAGGATATATTGCTGGTCTGCGGTAGAAGTGGAGAATTGAGACTCGAAGGATTTAGTGATTCGAGTTTTCCAGTCTGATGTGGATGATCTATTCTGTCTTGATGGAGCAGAGGTAAGTTGGAAGAATTTCCAAGAGTCTACCACTGCCAACTCAAACAGAATATATGTCGCAGCATAGGATGCAGCAGAAGAAAGTGTTTAGATGAGAAAATTCATCTAATGGTTGGATGAAGTACCTAGCATAGCAAAAGCCTATCGTTGTCTTTATTGATAAGATAGGGCAATTTCTTATTGAAAGGGAATCAAGATCTCACCAACGATCTGAACACATAACCGTATGATTGGAGAAATCAAAGGTAGTTGAGACGCGTAAAAGTGTTACGTTATCTCAACAAACAACTTAGCAGATCCACTAATAAAGCCGATATCACGAAAGAAGTTCGAAGGACATCTTGATAAGATGGGTCTTAGAAATGCTTGTGATTGGCTTTAGGGCAAGTGGGAGATTGATAGGATAGTGCCCAGCAAGCCAATCTAAATTAGCTTGTAAGTGGACTATCTTCTTATGGTTTAATAATTAATACGCCCGTTTATTTATAGTACGTAAATTAAACAATGGCCAACTTCATCTCTCGCGAATGTATCTAAGCGATTGGATGAAACTTGAGATAACATTCGACTATGGGACGATTCACTTCAGTATGAGTGCAATCATGAAACAGTCTCTAAGGTCGTGATCTTAAAACACGTTCCAAGTCATAGATTCCGAACGAGACGGGGTATCGAAGGAATCGCTAAGACTTGTACGAGTATGCATGATTCACATGGAGTGAATTTGTAGCGTTTCATGAACAAGGCATTTGATGCTTGTGCATATGACTAGGTGGTTCGATAGGGGATCGAACGCATCGAACGACCCGAACAGAGAAACCCATTGTGGAAGCGCGTGACGCATATCGGTGATGGGATGTTTCTCAAGGCTTATAATAGTGTACGATTTAGTCCTTAGACTTGAGTTGCTAGGGCGAATTCGGTGCAAGGGTGTACGTACTTTGATCTAGGTGCCGGTCACGTAGCCTGACCATTATGTGCCTAAGTTGGGTGCGTATAGTCTTGTACTCGAATGGTTAGTACTAAGAAAGGATCTATCGACTCATCCTGATAAGGTGGGAGAATTTCCTGTACATTCTTAGATAATAGATTCCGAGAAACCCACGGCCGTGGTCAGTGACGGATTTGGAAAGGGGTTTCCAAATTTAGCAGTCACACTGGAATTATTATCCAGAATTAGAAAGTACATAATCGAGATAATTAGAGGTGCCGATCAATTCACACGCCCTAGGTCTCGATCGGGAAATTAGTCGTTGGAAGGACCGTATGTACATGGCATTTATAAGAGGTGAGGTTCACAAGATCAATTCACCTGAAGTTGGGCCTCATGGGCTTGTGGCTAGACATCGACCATGAGGTGTGGTACTCCTGAATTAATAAGGATATTAATTCTGGAGTGGTCAATTAAAAGTGTTTAATTGATCGGAGCAATTAATTGCTTATTAATTAAATCACGAAAGTCGTAGGCCTGCTGCCAATTGATGGTGAACCCAGAGGGTCACACACAATACAGTTGGACAATGACAGTCATAAAAGGAAATAGTTGATTTAAGGAAGTTAAATCAAAGCCGACGAATTAAAGTGTTAATTCAAAGTAGAGAGTTATTAATTAGAATGTCTAATTAATTAAATTATTAGAATGTCTAATTAATTAATTAGATTGTCTAATTAATTATAATATTAATTAAAGTGTTAATTAATAAAGATGAAAGAATAAATAATTAGCAATTTTCGGATTGCATAATTACAAGGCATAGGGGGCGATTTTGCTAGGAAATAAAATGGAAGAGTTTATTTCTTGTGGGACAAGAAAGAAAGAAGAGATTCATGTGTAACTTGTTTCCTAATGAGATAAGGAAAAATCTAAAGATATACATGTATATCTTGTTTCCTAATGAGATAAGGAAAAGATGTCTTGATGTACATGAAAGAGATATCTATTAAGAGAAGGATTCTTCTCTTATAAATATCTCTCTTCATAACTCTTCCATAAGTGAGAAAAAGTGATCAACATAAGATTAAAAACACATGCAAAATAACCAAGAGAAATTAGGAGCTGAAAATCGCCCCACCCTGGCCGAAAAAGTCCTGTGTCGCCGCCCCTTCTTCTTTCTCTCTTTCATCCGGATCTAGTTCAAGAGCTGGATCCAGTTCTGACTCTTCCGCCATTGACAATCTCCAAGATCTAGTTCGTAGCCTGTGACTTGGAGGTGTTGCTACAATCCAACTGGTGTGGATACACTCTGGAGGCGAGACACTTGGATCGCTTCGTGAATCAGACAAGAAGACCGGAGGTTACCACCACCGAACCTGTGGTGAGGTAAATCGTAAATTACCCCTCTAGTTTTATTTACGTTTTGATTAAATTGTTTTTATCAACCTTTTTCGCATAATGAATGTGGAGATCGAACCCTTGGGCTGCTGGGGTGCCTCGGAAAAAATTTTAAACTCCGCACTCTCGTTGTTTTGACAACCGAGGCATACCCAACACCCTGACTACTTAAAGTCGCATCACGATTTTATTACTCCCACTTTTAGGCATGTATCAAATCCGCCCCCTTAAAATTGTCCTTGTCCTCAAGGACATGATGGCGGATAGCTGAGTGAACATCAGAGTATTGTAGCAGCTGAGTGAACAGCCGACAACTAAGTGACAACAAGTTGGCAGCAGAGTGCATATTCCCTTTTTCCAACAACAAGGTGCATTTTCCATCAACAAAGTGCACTTTTCCAACAGCGGGGGACTGGAGTCTTCCTCATCTACTGCTCAACTCAGTCTCATTAACAACATAATATGATTGTTAACTCCAACTCCTTGGTCCCTCATCAAAACACCCAAACATGCTTTAACCAATTCCTTTATACCTTGTAATACCAATCTCATATTTGACACACCACTTATGAATTTAAGGATGCATTCTTCTAGCAACAACAACCAAAATATGTCTTTCCCGCATCCTTTCCTAAGAGCATCTCCAGCAGACAACATCAAAAAACAGCATCAAATCACTCTTTAATGCCTGCTACAGTGTTTTGATACCTGCATAAATTTTTTTTACTCCAGCAATAAGCATAAAAAATGGAGCATCATTTAATTTAATTTATTTAAATTAAGTTAAATTCAAATTAAATTAAAGCTTACTTAAAAGTAAAGAAAATTAACATTAAATTAAAAAATGTTAAATAATCATACCTTGCGTTAAATTATTTAGATAAGATTTCTGACAATAATTTTATCTACATGTCAGTGTCTGATTCAATGTTGAGATATTTGATTCCCATTGTTGGAGTTGCTCTAATCCATGAAATCACTACCAAAAGTTCTTTTGCATCACTGCACTCCAATTTCTCTCTTGATTTTATTTTCTATCTTATTTTTATAAGCTCAAACATGCTTAAATCATCCTTGGAGGTGGTTCCGGTGGAGGTAATGGTAGGTCCGGCAATGCAATCCAAGGCTGATGTAAACCTCTAGTCTTGAAAGAAAACTGAATAAAGTTTCAATAATACTTGGTGAATGATTCGTGAACATAGTGGCCATCAATTTCCCACAACCAACATCATCTAACCACAATTTGTTACTTTCAAAATCTGTAGTGAGAATCACATAATTTTCAGCAGCATTCTCAAGTGTAGTCTTCTTAGGCAATACCTCAAACATCTGCAATGCATAATTCCCTACCTTGCAATTGTAGCCTAAAACTTCACTTGTCTCCCCACTTCCATTTTCATTAGAGTCATTTACAAAATTACTCAACTCACTGGAATCTTTTTGCACACAATCAACAATCAAATGTTTATCACAATGAGATATATTTTCTTCCACTAATTTAACATCTACTAGTGGTTTCATAAGATTATTTTCACTCATTGCTAAATCTTCATCAATATTAATTTCATAAACATACAATTTCTTCTTGCAACATTCATGTCCTACAAAGAATATTTCATCACACCAAAGGCATAATCCTCTATCTCTCCGATTGTCTACCTCAACCGCACTATAAAGTTTGTATTTCTTATACGATTTGCAGTTCTTAATTTGAAGAGATACCGGAAAATCTTGAACTGCCCTTGCCTCAACGAACTGATGCGATTCTTCACCGTTTGCTGACAGTGAAGATTCATTGATCGAAGCTTCTTCACAACCAATTTTTCGAGGATTAGTAGAAACATGATTCGATGAGACATCGGAGTGATTTCTCTGCCTGAATTGATCGTCAATCATTTTCTGAGATGACTTCTTATTGCTTTCAATCAATTCATCAATCCTCTTCAACGCCAAACTCAATTTCTCATCAAAAGTTTCTGGCAATTTATCATAACGGCAAGGCGGAGGAAAATCTGATCCATTTGTTCCATTTCAATCTCTTTTTTTATTTTCTGTTGAGCAGCCGAGGATCGACGGCTCTGATACGACTGAAGCATACCGGAATCGTTTCTAGGTTTAATATTTGAATACATTGTAGAAATTGGGAAAAATTCATACAATCAAAATTACAAGTGGATAAGGTCAATCTAGGAGCTCCAATGGAGATCGGAGATGACACAATCGACTCCTGATCCTTGTGGAAAGAGAAACAAGGATGGAGGAAGGCCGATCAAATGAGCCAACAATGGCGGTACAAAATACGCAGAAACAGAGGAACGAAGAGGGCGGCGAGAGATGGAATTTCATTCCGATTCATCATTTTTCTAACTCCCCCCATGTCCACTGCCCGTTGCCTATTTAATTAAATCTGGACTTGCTGCCAAATTACAAAAACACCCCTGTCTACTTAAAGTTGAATCACGCTTTTATTACTCCCACTTTTAGGTATGTATCAAAAAAATAAGACTACTTTTTAAGTTTTGAATAAGGTAACTGTTTATTTTAGAGATGAAAGTTGTCGTTGTTATGTTAGAAAGAAAGAATTAAAGATTTTTTTTCTTATATTTTTAATTATGAAACTGAAAATATGAAAGGGAGTTCGAAAGTAAGATAGATTAATTCTATATTTACAAATATGAAACTAAAAATACGAAAGGGAAATAAATACAACCCGAGTTGTTATTTAGATTTGTATGAATTAAGAAAAGAGAAAACAATCTAGACAACTGCAAATTTAAAGCAGCTACCAACAAGTGATTGGTCTTGTGAAAGTGACTAGTCACTATAAAGTAACGACCTAAGTTTCAATTCCTGTTGTGAGAAACTCCCACTTAATGTGTTCGACTCGCCTCGAAAGATATTAAACCATTGAGAAATTAAAAAAAATATTTAAGGCAATTAGAGCTCATGAATTCAAAGCTATTTCAAGAAGGAAAAAAAAAATCTAAGACTAAAAAAAATATCTTCACTATTTTGCTGACCGTATTTATCTAAAAATTAGAATTGACTCAAAACTCAGAAGCATAATTTTTTTCTAATTATATGTCAACGTCATTTTCATTGTCTTCATCATGTGATCATTAATCACTAGAGCTGCATAAAGATCATAAATTATTAAGAAAGAATGGATCGATTATCGAATATAATTATTTTCAAATAATGGTAAAGTTGTTGATTATTTTGTCGCAGATTGTCAGTTGTTTTTTTCTTCATATAAGGGTCGGTGAAGTCACTCATATTTCATATTTGCAACAAAACCTTGGGCTCTTAGAATCTTAGAAATAATAAAACTTTTAAAAGGGCCCAATTTTGAATGTTGGAGTCCACACAAATGCAAACTCACATTGATAATTGGGCTAAGCAAATCCCATTGCCCAAGTATGATCTAACAAGATGGCCTCGATGATGAAATTAATTAGACAACACTATATAAGAGTATGTTAACGTTACAATTTCATGTAATCTAGTTCGCATGTTCAAACATTTTTAATTTATTTTTATGTTTTGAGCTAAAAACATGTATAATAATAAAATTATGAATGAATTATTAAATTCACATAAATCCATTATAAATCTTCATGATCGGATCATATCCATCAAATTTCTGCTTGGAATAAGATCTTAATAAACCAAGCCGGGTTCCAACCAAATTCGAATTGAAATCCACCCAATGAATTCATGATAAAGATTTACCCTTACTTTTGGGTAATTTGAAATGAATTTTCCAATACAAAATAATTATTACAAACTATCTATAAGTTTTTGTATATTGTAATAATTCAAATTCTAAATAGATGTAGTTGGTCACTGGATAATGTGAAAAAAATTACTCTATGTATTATGAGTCTAGAGTTTTTAATAGGATCAAATATGGTTAAGTACTTCTCTACCATTTTTAAATTCTTAATAATGGACAATCGAGTCAAATTCAAATTGTTTTTTTTTTCGATTTCTCAATAGTTTAATCCCTTTCGAGGCGCGTCGAACAAATTAAATGGGAATCTCTCTCAACCGGGATTGATCATGAGTTCGCTACTTAGTAATGATGAGTGGCCGGCCTTTACCAATCACATGTAGATAATTCAAATCGTTTTAAATTATATGTAGTTTTGATCGATCATTGATCTTAAACCACAAAAGTGGTCCATTAAACTTTAAAGAGCCCAAAATTGCACAATTCACTACGATATTGATATATAGCTACACCCGGCCCCCTCAAGAAACATTCCCTTATATATCGGGACCTCTTCTATTATTTAATACATCACATTACGATTGCATCGCACCTAATCATTTACGAAATAATGTATTTTCAAAAATATTTTCATTCCGGATTTTTTTCATTCGCTAATATAAAAAATTATAGCCCAATTAGAGTTTAATATACCGAAATAACTCTTAATACCATTAATTATGATTTAGTAACACTCTTAAGAGATTGTGCATTAGCAAATATATACATATTTATGTACTTATTGTGTGATTGATAAGTGCAATCAAAATGTTCATGATATGTAGAATATATGTTCGACGATTTTAGGCTAAAAATATTAATATCGCTTTCTTACATGCGTAATTTTCAAGGAAAATTGAAAATTCTAATGTTAGAAGAGGTTTTCAACAAATCACTTTCAAGACGTGAAGAAGCCCAAATTAAATTGAATTGTTTTATAAGTCGATGAATTGAACAAATGAAATCAACACCGATCCAAGAAGGGAAAAGCAACTGACCAATTACACACAACTTTCTATTTTTTTCCATTTTTGGCAGTAAAACTAATTTTGTGAGATTTAAAGAGATAGGTTAAATTTAATATTTTTCTTTTTAAAAATTTGTTCAGATTTAATATCATGACTTCTGAAAAGTTTCAAGAATTTATAGGATGTATGTGGATGGGTTTTGGCCCGGTCTCGTGGGTTTCGCGAGACCGAGTCAAAACCCTTTAAAATAGTTTTCGCCAAACCTATAAAATCATCAAAAACCTATTCAGAAACTCATACTCAAACTCTTCAAACCTATAAAATATTGATTGACACCTACCACTTACTTTTCCCCTAAACCCCAACATTCAAACTCAATTCAAGTGGATTTTCAACTTATTCAAACCACAAAACCCAACAGCCAAAACCCATCCAAATAAGGTCTCAAAGGTTTCATCGAAACCACCCAAACCATTTTTTTTAAACCGAGGCCCGCGATACCGAGCCAAAACAATAGACCCATAGGCTCTGTACGTATATAGTTTGGTTGGGTTTGGGATCACTTAAACCAGGTCAAATCTCATTAGGTAAAGAATTTGAAAATATCTCAGCTCATACCGAACCTAAACCACCCTACTTGAGAGCTATAATAAAGTTATTGATTCGACAATTATCATATAATTTCCATACATAAGAAGTTATTGAGTTGACATATACCACATACATATCTCATCCAACCCCCAATAATCAATCATCAATTCAAATCATATCTCAAAACTCACACTAATTATTATTTAATAATTTTCTCTGTTCTAAATTTTTTACTCCGTTAGCTACAATGCAAAGTCAATTTTTTTAATTTTTTAAGTGACTTGTCAAGAAGAATTTTTACATCTATAGTGTTTTAAACGTTTTAAATATTAATATATATGGTGTTTTGTAACATTTATTAAATTATTGTTGAAAAATTATTTATTATTATTTTTTAAAATTTGGTCAAGTTGACTGTACCAAATGACTAAAAAAATTGGGGCGGAAAGAGGAATATTTTACTATGTCAATATGCCGGCGGATTTCAAAAGTTTCGCCAAAAATTCTCAAATTATTTTTTGAGACCAACCGAAACGAACCCAGTTAATCTACTTTCATACTAAGCCTATAGAGTCCAACGTGTCTATTCATATAAGGCCTATTTGGTTGGGTTCTGGCCCAGTATCGCCGGTCTCGCGAAACTGAGCTAGAACTCTTCCAAATGGAGTTTGACAAAATCCATTAAGCTCATCACAAATTTATTCAGAAACTCATATCCAAACTCCTGAAACCTATATAACATTGATTTGACACACCTATTTTTCCCCTCAAACTCTATAAAAAACATTGATTTGACACCTACCACCTATTTTTTACCCCAAACTCCAACATCCAAACCCAATCCAAGTGGGGGTTCAACTTTTTCAAAACCACAAAACTCAATATTTAAAACCTAACCAAAGAGGTTTCAAATGTTTCACCGAAACTCCCAAACCATTTTTTTGAAATCGATACTCCGACACTGAATGAAACCCCCTCCAAATAAGTCCATATATACAGAGAAAGAGAAAGAGAGAGAGAGAAAGCTCCCTACAATCTTTATATTTGAATTGGTCAGACGGCCCAACAGCCTGCATGATTTGAACGTTTAAAAATATCAATTTAAGTTTTATTTGGATCAATTGTATCGTTTGATTTCGGCTTGATCATATTATTAACAAGATTGAATTAATAATGATCCTTTGATCCAATCAAAGTGAAATGCTAATGGCATGTTTGTTTGGTATTTGTGAAAGTAGTTTGGGAGAGTAGTAGATATTTATGAAATAATCTCGATTTGCGTAATGTTGTTTGTTTGGGTTTTGAGAGAGTGGTTTGAGAATAAAATATGTGTAATTATTTTTTTGAAGAGTTAGGTTGTAGGTGTAAGATGTGTAAGACTTTATGTCAAATTAAGTTTGTTATGTGAGATAAATTGTGTAAGAGATATATTACTTTATGTCAAATCAGAGTGAAGTTTGTGTATGTTTTTTTTAGAGATAAGAAAATTATTGTTTGTTTGACTTTTGAGAGTAATTTTAGAAAAATGAGAGATGAAAAAATTATTTCAGAAAGTGAAAAACATGTTTGTTTGGCATTCCCAAACACAAAATTATTTTGAAAAACACCAAACAAACATGCCCTAAGTATTTTTTCAGACTCACCAAAAAACGCCCCTAGCGGCTATAACCCCTAAGGCCATCTCCAATGGTTTCCCGGGACCATTCCCGGGCCAGCCCCCGGGCCAGCCCCCGGGGCAGCCCCCGAGCCATCTCGGGCTCTGGGTGATCATCTCCAGTGGTGGTCTCCAGCACTCAATTTATTCCAATTTTTTTTCTTCCCCACTCTCACCATTTTTATAATTATAGTTTTAATATTGTTTTTAATATTGATATTAATAATAATAATAATGATAGAATATTAATAATTATTATTTTAATAATATAATTAATTTAAATATATTATAATTATAATATTTAAACATTAAAAATTTAAATTTAAATTATAATTATAATTATAATTAATTCAAAGAAGCCAACCGTAGACTCCAGCAAGACCTAATCGCCCATGTGTATGCAAAATACGGTTAACAATAAATGTAAACTGCATAATTTTACGTATCTTTTTCATTAAGTATGTTTTTAAATATTTCTTACTTTAGGTATTAAGTTAAATTATTTGTTGGTATTTGATTATATTTTCAAGTAATTCTAATTCTAATTTAGGAGGAAATTTTATTCTTATTAAATCATTATTAATTACAATTGTAATCAAAATTAATAATAATAAAATTTAATTACTATTTTTTAAATAGAAGAAATAATTAAAACCATTTTAATGTTACTATTATTAAAACATTAATAATTATAATTAAAATTAAAAAAAAATTAATTTTATTCTAATATTAACAAATATACTAAAAAATTATTTATAAAATTTAATTCATATTTTTTAAATACAAGAAATAATTAAAACAATTTTTAATGTTATTATTATTAACCCATTGTAAATTAGATTTGTAATTAAAATCAATATTAATAATATTTTAATTTTATTCTAAATTTAAAAAATTAAAACAAATATTATTCTAATATTAACGTTTATTACAAATTTTACACAATTAAAATCATTTTGATACATTTAAAACTAATAAAATAATTAAAAAAAAAAAATAGGGACAAATCAGGTGGCGCCAAGTGGCGCCACCTGACTTAAAGAGGGGAGAGTGTTGTGCACAGAGTGTTGTGCACTCTCCCCTGTTTCATCTTCTTCTTCACGCGGCACTGCGTGCCAGCTTCCATTCCCGCCCCAGCTCGCTGCCCAGCCCGTGTCGCCCCGCGCCCCGCGCCCCGCCCCGGACCATCATTGGAGACGATTCCCCAGCCCAGCCCGGCCCTCACGCGCGCCCCGAGCCCACCATTGGAGATGCCCTAAGTGTACCGTCTACCAGAAGCGCACTTTCCATATATTTGAGGAGTTAATGGTAATTTACCCTTCTTGATTTGCATAATGTTCAATTAATCTCCCTGAGATTTGAAAATAAGTAATTTACCCATCTGTAATCTTATAAAAGTTTCACACCACCTCTCTGATATTTTTAAATTTAAAAAGAATACGAATTCTGTAACACCCCACAAATTTCGTGCCCTTGTTATTATTCTATTTTAAAAATCTTTTTTTTAAAGTATAGATTTTCGAAGGATTTATAAAGTTGGATTATTTTTGCTTTGATCTAGTGGTCAATATATTTAATATGATAAAATTCTTTTGAAATGGTGGAGTCATTTTCTATATCACTATTTATTTTGGCACATTTTCTATTTTATATTTAATGCTACTTTTAGCTAAAATGTGCGAATAAATTTTTTGTACGAAATATTAAACTTGGAATTTATTTATAAAGGTGAGAAAAACCTTCTAAAAGTGTTGGAATATTTTTGCAAAAAAAAAAAGTGTGTACTAAATAGCGCAAAGTTTTAGTTTTAGGCAAAAATGTACTTTCCAAAAGTTCAGGGGGCAAAGTGCAAATTCGCCCCAATTTGAAGATTTTCTGCAGGAGTAATTATTTTCCCTCCTTGCACACTCCAAGAGCTACAAAAGCATGCCCTAGGGTGGAGGAACTCCTCTACCCAAGAAAATGCATTCATTGGTGGATTTAAAGAAGACAATTATGTCTTCCCACTTTTCTAAGTAAAGTTTGTATGTATACATTCTTTTTACATTATTATTCATCTCATAGTAAAAACTTGAGTTTTAAAAAGAGAGAAAAATGAGTGCAAGAAGGAAGTAAGGGAAGAAGGAAGGAAGATCGCCACCACCACGCCATGCTACTGTCGCACCGCCACCACTGTGCCGCTTCACCGCCGCCACCTCTGCCGCTACTGTCGCCGTGAGCCGAGAGAAGGAGGAGACCACCTTCGAGTTTTGTAAGAATCTTCTAAAGTCACCTCTTTTGATTGATTGTTTTACTTGAAATTAACTTAGAAACCTTAGATCTATTTGTTTCTTAAAATACTTTAAACATTCATTTATATAACTATAGTAAATGGGTTACCTTGATTTTTGATTTGCCATGTTTAAAAGAGTTTTTGGTGTTCGTGAGTAGATGGCATGGTCATATGAAAAAGAAGAAGAAAGATTCTTACTTATTATGTTTGTTTGAAATTAAGTTTTGTTCATGATGTATATGCATGATTAAGGTTTTTAAAAAAAAAAAGGGGGTTTGAAGTATGAAAGCATGTTAATACATATGTGTTTGGGTTTGATGTAGTTCTACAAATTTTTGATGAAATATTTGGATATTAAAAGATTGAAATTTATGAAGTTTTGGTGTCAAAAACTTAAAATATTTTGTTTGAAGGCTATTTGTGCGAATCTGTAAAGTAGGAGTTTAATAATGAACTTTTCCGGTGGCCGGCCACCCACCGGCGAGCCACACAGCAGCAGCAAGTCTGTTGCATTTGCAACAGACTCTGTTGCAAATGCAACAGACCACTGTTTGTGGGCTGGCCTTTTGGGCCAGTCCACAAACACAAAAAAAAAATTTGGGCTGGCACTTAAAAAAAAAAAAAAAAAAAAAAAGAAGAAAAGAAATATATATATATATATATATATATATATATATATATATATATATATATATATATATATATATATATATATTACTAAAAAGCTTAAAGAAATGGGAATATAATAATTTTTAAAATTATAAATTTATTTCACAAAATATTTTTGAATCTAGTAATGATAAATTTTGTACAAAGATTTTATTCTAGAGGTAATAAATACCTTTCCTAAAATATAACAAACTTGTTTATGGAGATGGAATTAATAAATAAACATTATAGATTCTAAAATGAAATAAATTGAGTCTTTCATGAAAATAATTAATTTCAAAATTAAAATAAAATAATTTGAATAATTACTTTTTCTGAAAATAATAACTAATCTAAAATTTAAAGTTAATCTCTGGAAATAAAGTTTTATAAATAATAAAAGAGCTTTGCTAATTATTATTCTTGAATATTAATTTAAAATATATATATAATAATAATAATAATAAATATTAATTTCGAAATAGAGATTTGGGTTAATTAAATGAAAAAGCTTTTCCAAAACTAAAATATTTATGGTAATTTGGGTTAATTATTTTTCTGAAAATAAATGATAAACTTCTTCCGAAAATAAAATATCTATTTCAATTAATCTTGAAAATTTATTTTCTAACAATAAATAATAAATTATTTTCATAAAATAAAATTTATAATAAATACAAGTTTTTCAAAATGATAATTTCAAATAAAGATTAATTTTGAAAAGGGGACTCAATAAATTAAAATAATTTTCTAAAAATGAATTTAAATAATTATTTTAAATAACATAAAAATATTAAATGATTAATTTTATTTTTGAAATAAAATTAATAATAATTTTTGGTAAAGAAAGAATTTCAAATAAACTTCGGTTCTATTTTAAAAAATAAATAAATAAAAAAAATAATAAAGTTAGTACTGAATAATTAAATAACATAAATGGTACATGGAATTCAATAGATTAACATTAAAAGTTTAACTAATCATTTTTAAAGTTTATCTTGAACGGTTAAGTTCAAGTTAACTCTTTTCGTGGCTATGTTTACCACGCTTTTTGAATGAACCATAGAACCTTTAAATTGGACTTAAAAGTCCAAGTTACAATCGTGTCTTCGACATCGATAATGATTCAATTGTGTACTCGACTAAAGCATTGCTTTAGTCACTCTAGAATCTTCATAGCATAATTAGATTCTAAGATCGTTGCATAAATGTGTACAGGAACCGGAGATGTCACGTTTTCGCATATTCTCGAGAATCGTAAGCTACACAGGTGAGTGTTGTGTGTTACTTGTGTGTTAGTCCGAATGTGCTAGTAGGTCGAGTCATAACTGTAACTTAGTTCCTAAACGAACGAGCATGCGATGTATGATACAATGAAAAACTCGACTGTTAGGACAAACTATACACCTTGAATTATTATGATAATGCCTATGTGCTTACGAGTCCTTGATATCATATATTGAATCGTTTTGATGACTATTATTGAGTTGTTTGCCGATTTCCTGTTACTGGATTGTTACTGTACTGTATTGTTATTGGATTGTTATTGTACTGAATTGTTACTGTAATGTACTGTTTGCTATTATTGTGTGGGCCCTATTTTGGTGTGCGGAATCATGGGTAACCTGGAAGGTTAGGGCCGGAGGGTTACCTTGATCCACCGTAGACCCGGCTTCACAAACCAAGTGTGGAGGTTACACTTGGGGAGTGAAGTCAAACTCCTGGCATTAGACGTCATTGCGCACAGTTAGTAAGGTAGCTCCTTACTTGGAGTGTTCGGTGGGGGCGTCATAATATGGATTGGAGGGTAAGAGAAGGACGGCATCAGCTGTTAGTTACTTGTTTAACGTGCTTAAATTGTTATCGCATGTGTTTATTTACTATACTGTTATATATGCTCACGTATATTATGTTGCATCCACGCATCACACGCACATGTGCACTACAGCCTCACTAAGTTGGACGATCAACTTATGCATTCCATGTTTCAATCTTTTCAGCTACAGGTGTTTGGGGAAACGATAGTTCATATTGCGGTTAGGTCATCACGGTTGCGGTCCCACCCTAGTTTCGGAGAGTAGTTGTACATTTGTTAAGGTTCTTAATTGATTTTAATATCTTCCGTTGAACTGATGTTTCAAAACTCTTATAACGTTTAAGTCAATTGTTATAATATCTTGTTATTTAGCTAATTTTGTAAAGTGATTATTTTTA
The DNA here is from genome assembly GCA_034814905.1 of Penstemon davidsonii. Classification (NCBI taxonomy): domain Eukaryota; kingdom Viridiplantae; phylum Streptophyta; class Magnoliopsida; order Lamiales; family Plantaginaceae; genus Penstemon; species Penstemon davidsonii. The sequence goes on along the minus strand of JAYDYQ010001087.1, from coordinate 8,375,045 downwards.
TCGAAGATGATTATAAATTTTCTCCAATATTGATCGTAATCTTGCTTTGTCCCTGTTGGGTTTCACATGTTTCACCACATCATGTTTTCCTTCAAAGTTTGTTGTAAATACTTCACTTTAAACTATAAATATTAAATCGAATTTATTTTTCTTACAAAAAAAAAATAGTAATTTAAATTATTCTTATATTGTTTTAAACCGCTTCCGCTTTAAACTTTCCCAATTGAAAATGGATTTTTATTTTGTCAATAAACTAAATAATATAAACTATTTTATACATTAATTGTTGGTTGATTTTGGACTAATCGCTTTCGAATTAAACTTTTAAATTTTCGTTTTCGTTTTCGTTTTATACCCTTTTCAAAAAAAAAAAACAAATCGGTATTTTAACATTATCCTTAAATAAAAATTTAATCGAGTATTATCCGACGGACCCGCGGAGTCGGGCCGTGACAAATTCACAAAACTATTTTCTTATGTGTGACACTTTACCCCCTCGTATTATGATAAATGTGATAATTTACCCATATGTGTTATGATAAATGTTGCAATTTACCTCCATATGTTACAAAAAAAAAAAAATTCATGCTCACTCTCAATTTCGACGAGTGAGTTACACCCTTTGACTGAAAGAGGTAAATTGCTACTTAAAATTTTCACAAGGAGGTATAGTAAATGGAACATTATGCATTTCAAAGGGGGGTAAATTGACATTTTCTCTATATTTGAGAGCTATTAAATGACTTTTATGTACACCTTGTATAGTTTCAAATCACAACTTCAATGTAGGATTAAGGAAAATAATTTATTTTTCTCTCTCTCAAGTTTATCTTAGAAATGTTGCAACGTACAATTAGACAAACTTCTATTAATGATTTTACCCGATACATAAATTTAGAATTAAATTTTAGATAAGTCTACAAAAATTTTCCAGAGAAAAATGAGATAATTAAGAGACTATTTCGTTATCAAGACAGTTGAGAAATTTAATGGTGCGAGCCAACTTGCTAGAATACATTTGGCCTCAAACGAATAAGTTTTTATAATCAATGAATTTTGTGATATCTATTTTCCAAAGGAATTAGCTATTTTTTTGGGGAATTATTGCATTTTTTGTATCACAACTATATATAGCTCGTTGGCGTTTCTATCCCGTATATGATGATAATTTGATGTCAATTGAGGCTCAATTTTAGAACTGGCTCAAAATTTCACCACATATGTACGTGCCACGTGAAATGAAAATTAGGGATACACGTTTTGTTTTAAAAAGAAAAAAAAAATTTCTATATGTAAAATATCTTGCCTCAATACATGCAAAAACTGTAACGCGCTCGTGATAGTTGGTCTACATGTAAAGATAACTAGATAATTGAATGGAAGTTTCTGGAATTTCAACACTTAGATTCTACACGTGTAGGACCTTCGATTTTCAGACATATATCTGCATGACACTGTGGAAATAATATACACACACTGTAACCTTTTGTTCTTTATAAGCAATGTTGTCTTTGCTTAAAGAAACATTTATTGGAACTTATATAATACCTAGCTAGACAGGTTAACTTATAAGGCCAACTAGACAATATTTATAATTAAATTTATTCTTTTACCATATCATTTATTTTGTTCCATTTGTTACAGTACCCGGTCAAACTTTTTAATTTTTTAAATAACTTATCATATTAAATTATTCATATTTGTGGTGTATTAAACATTTTGAATATTAATATATATGGTATTATATGATATTATCAACTTATTAGTGAAATATGTTTACTATAATTTTATTATTTATTATAATTTTTATAAATTTAGTCAAGTTGACCTTTCCAAGAGAAAAAAATAAATGGGAGGGAGGGAGTATATATATGTTATCATTCAGACAAGAATGGTCACCTCATATATATGAAGATAATAATCTTACATAACTATTAGTTTTTCATGACTGCCACGAGAGATGCAATTTAACTTTTATGCATTAATCTTGTTGTGCTTTTTGGTGACATAAAGGATCCAATTAACATGGATCTTAAACATATACGGATAGGGTCAGTTTATAATTGGATCATGCTTCTTTTGTGCTTAAAAACATAATGGTCAAAATTAAACCTCCTTTTGTAGCATAATTAGGCAGTGTTTAGTAGTGTTTACAAGTTTGGTTAGAAAAACAACTTAAAGTAGTCAAAAATCACAAGTGCTTAGTGAAACAATTATAACAAGGAGTCCTGCTATTCTTACAGCCTTCAACCGGCTGTACATATGTACAACTGGTTGTGGCTTTTTTTTTTTTTTTTTTTCTTTCTTGTTATTTATATATTTTAATGTATATGAAAAAAAAAAATTATATGACACATAAATAATTATCAAGAAAATATATACCCTGTTTGTAAATATTAAACCTTAACCTTGAAATTCTAAACCCTAAACCTGTTAAACAAGTAGCAGGTAATACAATTAATTTTCAAAGCCTAAAATATGGACTGTACGCTGTAAAGTTTGTACTGTCATATAAATGTATAATCATTTTCCTTATAACAAGCCAACTTATGTTATCGTTAAACTACAATAATAACACTTAATAAATTATTTTAAATTCTTCATGAGGATAAAATTGTCCAAAATAAACCAAAAACGGCTTTCGAATTATTACGATAATGCCATAGGAAGTAAAAATGAAAAGCAAGTCCTCTGCTTATTGCTTATAACTGCTTTTTCTCAGAGAAACAAAAACAGAAGTTACTGCTTAGTGGCAATTTACCTACTGTGTTATTCATAATTTTCAATTTACCTCATTGTGATTTGAAAAAGAGCATTTTACCTCCCTCCCTTGTAATTTTATAAAAATTTCATACCACCTCCTTAATATTTTTATATGTGGCACTTTACCCCTACAACCCCCCACCCCCACCCGGCGTTATAATAATGTGGCAGTTTACCCTCTGTATTATGATAAATGTGGCCATTTACTCCCTGTGGTATGATAAATGTGACATTAATTAACCCCCTATGTTACAAAACACTTTTCATGCACTCTCAATTTCGGCAAGTGAGTTACACTCTCCAGCTGAAGGGGGTAAATTGCTTCTTTAAAATTTTCACAGAAGGTAAATTGCTCTTTTTTCAAATCAAAGGGGAGTAAATTGAACATTATGAATATCACACGAGGTAAATACTAAATTGCTATTAACTCCCGAAAAGCGCTTTACATAAGTGCTAATTAACAAACACAATTAAGCATCATCATTATGTAGTACCAAAAGCAAGAATTAATTTAAAGAAAATCACACAAAATACAAACTTTATTAATATATAATATGGTTCTTGATGCATGGATACATACTAGGGTACCCACCATTACAAATTATGTTGGTATCATATCTTACACTATACCCCTCCTGCCTTGTGATGTTTTGCTTTTTCAATATTCTTATGGCACACATTTTCAGCTACAACATCCACTGATTTATGGCTCTTGCATCCCAAAAGACCGCCCGACCGGACCTTTTGGGCCTCGTTTTTCGCCCCTCCACTTCTCGTTTTCGATCCAAAACTAGTCCTTGCAATTGCATGATCACCAGCAACACTTATGCTCGATTCAATATCGTTATAGTCGGAAATAATAGAGTAATCTGCAGCACTTGCTGTGACAACACTCCATTGAATACTAGCCTCACTTGGTGCATAATGTGATTGAGGACTCATACAACTTGACATATCATCTTCTACTAATTCCGATTTCAACATTGGATACAACGATCCTGAAATATTCTCGATTTCGAACAAATCGGAACTCGCATCACTTGCCATGTCATCACAAATTGTAGTACTTCCAATTGTAGAAGTTGGAATATTTTGGCCTTTTGGGATTGCATCCCAAGTTAACATGGACAACTTCCTTTCCATGTTTTTGGCTACATCTCCCTTTAATGTTGTTTTGGATCCAAAAACTTCAATTGATTTTCTTTCTTCTTCTATATTTGGATCGGTTCTTTGTGATTTCGTTAAAGTAGGCTTTGGACCGCAGCATGCGTGTGGAACTATTTCATTGATGTGAACCGATTTTCTGTCAAAGCAAGGTCCTTGACATCCAAATCCTGCGAAAAATCTCCTTCCACATGCCATTTTCTGCTTTGTAGTTTGGGATCCACTACTATGTAGAATCGGAAGTAAAGCGGTTTTGCTATTCATGCTACTTACTTCAGAACATGTAACACTTGGAGTTCTTGGCTTGGTCGTAATCGATCCTACACGAGGAACTTCGTTCTTTTGGACGTGTTTCGGATACTCCATTTTCATGTTGAAGTACTTGTCGGCTCCAAAAACGCTGATCTCGTTGTCTTTGGGGGTGATTTCATGGGAGAAGGTGAATGCAGAAGTGGGATCTTGAATTGGACCTGGGATTTTGAAAACAAAATTCTCTCCTGCAGTGTTGAGATAAGAAAATGAATCAACCCTTAGATTCTTAAGGCTATCTTGATTTTCCTTTGAGTGAGAAAAGTTGGTATTGAATGGTGGCTTTGTTGTTGTTTTTGCTGAGCTCAATACATGATGAATTGGAGAAGGATCTTGAGTTGATACTCTGTGCACCAAATTTTCTTTAGCAGTGTCCAAGTAACAAGAGAACGAGGCGACCCGAACGTTCATGTTGTCATCTATCTCCATCATTTTTGAGAGGAAAGAAGAAAGTATAGCTCTGAAAAATATGGAAATAGTTCACTATGTGTTGGAAGTGTAAGGCAATGTGACAAATTATTGAAGACAATTCATATATTGGAGTGTTGAATTTGCAACAGATTTTTGATTAGACAAAGAAAGATGTTTAGACTTGGAAATGCTTTGTTCTTTTTTGGCTTGGGTTCATATAACCTCTACTTTAAGTAGGCATAGCAAAGGGGCATATAATAGCATGTATATATCAGTGGATCCTACATGTTTATGGCCTGATGAATGACAGTTTTAATTTTTTCCAATTATTCTTTTGTGACCAAATATATTATCCATGGGTAAAGAAATTAGTTTCACTGAATCGACAATGATCTAGGCTTCATTTACCAACAAGTGATTGGTCTAGTTGAAGAGACTAGTCACTACAAAGTAGCGAACACAGATTTTGAATCGGTGTTGGGAGATATTCTTATCTAATGTACTCGACGCGCCTCGAAAGGGGATTAAACCCTTGAAAAACCAAAAAAAAAAAAAAAAGATATCTAGGCTTCATTTGGATTAATGGATCTAAATTTGAAGAAGAATTTCAAATGATGTCAATTTTGGGTGTATAAAATGGTTATAAGATAATTAAATATTAATGATGTTGAAAAGTTTAAATCATTATTAGATTCAAGAAACAGAATGTAGGTACTATATAGTTATTGTGGTGGTCACTAGTTGATAACCATGACTACCTTTACATTTAATACATTCTCTTAAACTAGGAATATTCATTTAATGCAAGGTATGATATATAGATGAAATGAAGAAGTGGCTCAAAAGCAATGTTTAATGACCTCCATTCATTGGCAAAGTAGGGTCAATAGAGTCCAAATCATAATAAATTGATCAAAGTTTTAAAGCTCCAAATAGTTTCATTTCATGCTCTGAGAACTTACTTCAAGGGGTTTTGTAGCTGGTATCAACAGATTTCTGAAAGTACCATTTTATCTGATCTACAGAAATTAAATGCCATAAGGATATATCCAACTGCTTTTAGCTGTCAGATCTTGACAAGATATTAAATCTGAGTTGAATATTCTCTGCCCAGATTTTAGTCCGGACACATTATCATAACACAGGGGGTAAACTGTCACATTATCATAACTAAGTAACATACATTCCTGCAGCTAACAAATGCTTACAGCAGAACTAAGTTCGGCCTTGTGATGATAGAGCACGATATAATGCCAAAAATTAAGTTCTCTAATTTATCTCGATTAATAGCATAATGCCGTTGGCTTATTCCCATCATCATCAGGCATCAACTACTGCCTTGGCCTTATCCTGCTAATTAACCATACCTTAATGAATATCATACATACAAACGAAAAAGAAATACATTATTGAACAACACTTACCTTCAATGTGGTTGTGCTGCAGCACGTGATCTTAGATAGTGCACTCCTGTCTTCAAATCCTTTGTGTGTTCAAGTATAAGAATAAGCAATTAATAATGTAGTAAAGTTGACTGAAAAAAATTTGAAGATTAATGCGATAAATCCAGATAAATTTTTCGTTTCAAGTTGATTTTACCCTTGACCATGTGTGAAAGTTTAGACTTTGACTCTGGTCTATGTAGCGTCCATTATCAATGGCCATATCAACCAATATCCAATGTTGTTTTTATAACTCAAACCGTCTGAGAAGAAAAATTGAATTAGCATGAGAAAAACAAGAAAGGTGAATCCAAACATGTAGAACAATTTAAGTTCCTCGGGAATCTCAAGTGCGTTTTAGACAGGGCAATTTTCGTAAACCGTCTGGCTTGTTGAAGCAGTAGGCATGTGTTACTTTTTTATTAGAATAATTTTTTATCATTTTTAAACACCAATAGTCTTTCATTTGTTAGTAGCTAGCTTTTTCACAAAAATCATTCTTTAGAAATGGGAAAGCTAAATGAAAGTACTTGAGCATAAAATTTAACAAACAAGCCACTTACTTCACGGAAAATTCACCTAAGTTCTTTTTTTCATTGAACGTCTGATTTTGAGGACAAGTTCCAACTCTTTCTTTATAAGTGCAGATATTCCACCAACAAGAATTCAAGCATTATAATCGATCTTGGTACTCTTTGGCAATGGGTGGGCTTTACAGTAACCCATACCCGGACCCAATCGAAACCCAGTCAGACCTGGACCCGGACTTGAAGAACCAAGTTCGAAAAGATCCTTTTGTTACACAGGTGTAAATACTCTGTCAATAAGAGATGGAACTTATGCCAGCAACTTTAGGTGTTTTCTTAAGAACCATAAAGTTTCTATGAGAAATAACGTCACCCCATCTTCCAGCTTCAGCAAGCATATTAGAAGAAATTACACGATCTTCAGAATCATGGGAACTGTTTAATTCTGTTATCCCAGTAACCAACTTCACCCCAAGATCAACATGGCTATGAACCATACATGCATTTATCAACATTCTCCAAACAAGTGCATTTGGTTTAATCGGCATTTTCCGTATAAACATTTGAGCCTCTTCTATTTTGCCAGCTCTAGCAAGCATATCAACCATACATCCACAATGCTCGATTTGTGGTTTAATATGGTAATCTTTACACATTATTTGATACAATTTTCTTCCTTCATCAACCAGCCCAGCATGGCCACATGCTAACAATACTCCAATGAAGGTAACGGAATTGGGTATGATTTTTTCAGCACACATTTGTTTAAAGGCGTTGAGTGATTTAACTCCTTCACCATTAATGGCATGACCAACTATGATTGAAGTCCACGAAATAACATCTCTGCAGGGCATCCTATCGAAAACAGCTCTAGCTCGTCCCATACTCCCGCACTTTGCGTACATATCAATAAGAGCATTTCCCAAAACTACACTTTTTTTATAGAGCTCATTACTCTCGACAATAGAATGCATAGAAATACCTTTATCAAGTGACCCCATATCACGACAAGCCATAATCAATCCTAGGATGGTTACTTCATCTAGTTCTAATTCTTTGGACTCGATTTGATCAAGAACCTTTAAAGCCTTTTTAGATTGACCGTTTTCAATATAAGCATGTATCATTGAGTTCCATATTTCGATATTTTGCTTTGGTAATTCATCGAAAAGATTCCTAGCTGCCATCATTTTTCTACATTTTGCATACATGTCAATAAGTGCAGTCCCAACAGAAACATCAGACTCGAGTCCGATTGATATTACATGAGCATGTATCATCCTTCCCAAAAGGAGATCTTTTAGTGCAGCACAAGAAGAAATTAAGCAACTAAAAGATATTTTATCAAGTTTTATTTCCTCGATCCTCATTTTTCTGAACAAGGAAAAAGCTTGTGTGCAATCACCATTATTAGTGTACCCCCAAATCATAGTATTCCATGAAATCAAATCTTTTTCTGGCATGTCTCTAAACACATTTGCAGCATAAAAAATACATCCCGATTTAGCATACAAATTAATAAGCACATTGCATAATTCAACATTTCCATTCAATCCCATTTTAAAACAACAGCAATGAAGTGCATTTCCGGTCCCAACTCCAAATTCAGCACAACCAGAAATCAAAATTACGAAAGTAACATAATTCGGCTTCAAACTCGAACCATAACATCCCTTCAACATTTTAATAAACAAACTCAAACCCACATCAAGATGTCCTCTTTTGACATGCCCAGATATCATACAATTAACAGTGACAACACTTTTCTCCGAAACCACATCAAACAAGAAAGCAGCATAACTCAATAAATTAGCAGAACCCATGTAAAAACTAACAAGACTGTTCAATACATTCACATTGCAATCCAAGCCTACTCTAATAACATGACAGTGTATAGACTTACCTTCAGGAAAAGCATGAACTTTTCCACAAGCTTTAATTAAAGAAGCAAAAATGAAAGGGTCATTGTGAAAAAGGGTGCTTTGATTAGTCTGGAATAAAGACAGTGCCTTTAAAGGGTTGGTGGCTGATGCGTGTCGTATCATCAGATTCCATTTACAGGGCTCTTCGATTTGGGGGAAACTGAGAGAATTAAAGGGTTTTTTCTGGAGAAGAAAATGAGCTAATCTTTGAATTCTAAAGGGGGAATTCATGAAAAAATTGTTGCTGAACACATGTAACTTGTAAGCTGTACGGCGAGATAATTGGAGATTAGGAAGGTGGATTGGGTGGATTTAGACTATGAAAGAACTAAAAACTAAAAATCAATAAAATAACAATATTTTCATGTCGTTTTTCCTGCTCTTATTGAAATTTGGAAGTAGAGAAAATCGCACTTTTTCTCCTAAACTTACAGTCAAGTTGCACTTCTTCCTCTAAAGTTCAATTTTTTGCATTGTCAATTGTTTATAAGCAAAAACAATTCAAAAGAAGTTTACAATTTATGAGCTTAAAATAACTTATTTTGAGAGAAGCTGAAAATAATTTCTCAAACGTCAAATTTATGCGTTCGAGATAAAAAAAAGCTCATAAGCAGTTTGCAACAAAGTTTGCAAACACTCCCTAAGGGGAAAATGCAACACAAAAGTTAAGGGTGAAAAGTGCAACATGGGTGTAAGTTTAAAGAAAAAAAATGCAACTTGACAATAAATTCAAGGGGCAATTTTTTTTATTTAAAGTATCATTTTACTTATTTAATTGATAAGTTTACCCCTTTATTCTTCGAATGATAATTATCAACTTTGATATTGAGTAATACTCAAAATTTCCTTTATATTCAATTGAAGTTACATGAATTTTTCTGATTCAAGTATATGAATAGTTTGTTAAACCTTAATCTCAATATTATACATATTTAGAGGAATCAACTTAATATATGTTTTTAACATGGTTCATTAGAACATGCATAAATAATAATAAGTACTTACAGTCCAGAAAAAACATTTCTTAATTTTTTTTAATTATCTTGAATGTAGGAGCTTTTTAATATTCATTCACCACAAAATAATAAATTTAAAAAATGCATCTCCTTAACAACTGATATCACTTTACCAGTAATCTTTACAAGAGCAAACACCATCATTGAATGAATGAAATCTACTTCTATCTCTCAACACAATCCCCAATCTATAAACCTTAGAAATCAATTTCATTACAGTATGACAATCTTTGCAAACCCTCAAATTCTTCATAATTCTTACAACACTACCTTCACTCAATCTCCCCATCCCAAAAGCAACAGCCAACTTCTCACTATGTGTAATAACTGCATCTTCCTTTTCTTCCTCTTCAATATCATGCAAAACATTCATAACTTCAGGAACATAACCTCCTTCAACTCTAATTCTCGTCATGATTTCCTTTAGCTTCCGATAAGCTTCCTTAGTCGCATCATCTTGTTTAGCACCCGCTATAAACGTATACATTACCTTGTCCACTTCAATCATACTCCAACCGGGACTTTTCGTCATTTTCATCTCAGCCATTGATCTTCTAACTATGGCAACATCTTTCCATTTCCCTACACCAGCATAAATGTTTGAGAGTAAAACGTGATCACCCGAATTGTTAGGATCCAACTCCGAGAGCCTTTTCTGCACTTGTTCGGCTAATTTTACATTACCGTAAAAGCTGCAAGCACCAAGAAGTGTACGCCAAATAACAACATTGGGTGGAATCGGCATATTAGTTATAAAATCGTATGCTTTAAGAAGCTGACCTGCTCGACCATATAAATCGACCATACATCCATAATGTTCAATTGCAGGCTTAATTCCATACACTTCTGCCATTTTATCGAAAAAATTGCATCCTTGTTCAACTAAACCAGCATGACTACAAGCATAAAGGATAGCAATAAACACAATCCCATCTGGTTTGATCCCAGATTCTTCCATCTCATGAAAAAGACCTATGGCCTCTTCACCATACCCTTGCATTGCCAAACCAACAATCATCGAGGTCCAAGATACGATACTTTTTTTCCCCGGCATCCTCTCAAAAACTAAACGAGCCATATCAACACTCCCACACTTGGAGTAAGTATCCGTGAGCGCATTATTTACAGGCGTAATCCAAACCAGTCCTGCTTTCTCGATAAAACCATGTAATATCTTCGCAAACTCTAGTGCTCCTGCTTGCGCACAAGCAGATAGAACCCCTGTCAAGCTCACTTCATTAGGTCTCATCCCCACCCTCTGTATTTCCCTAAAATACCCAAACGCCTCGTCAAAACACCCATATCGTGCGAACCCCACAATCATCGTACTCCAAGAAACCTCATCCTTAACAGGCATTTCCTCAAACGCCCTCCTCGCATACTCAAGCTCACCCATTTTCGTATACCCAGCGAGCATCAAATTATAGGAAGCCAAGTTCTTTAATGGCATTGAAGCAAACACTTTCTCCGCACCTTTTACGTCGTCGCACCTAAAGAAAGCCGTCACTATCGCATTCCAAGTCACCACATTTGGGTCAGGAGTTTCATCAAACACCTTGCGCGCAAACGAAAGACACCCACATTCCGCGTACATACTGATCAATGTGGTGGAAACAAAGAGATGGGTATCAAGCCCACGTGTCAGAGCTTGGCAATGGAGCTGAGCTCCGCTTCTAAAACACCGCAAATTCGCCGCGGCTTTAAGCGTAAATGCGAAGGAGAAGCTGTCTGGAGAGGCATCCAAATTGTTCAACATGAGAGTGAATGTGGAAAGGGAATCGTGTGGGGTGTCAGAATCGGAGAAACCTCTAATGAGGGTGTTGTACATGAAGACATCGGGGTTTGAGGTGTGGAGGAGGAGGCGGCGAGCGTAATCGAGGGTGTCAGAGAGGTGAACTGTGCAGTGGAGGAGGAGTTTTCCGGCGACGATGGGGTCGGCGGAGAGGCCGGTTTTAAGGGCGTGAGCGTGGAATTGTTGGAGAGATGTTAGATTTTTGCAGTTTTTCAAAACGGAGACGCAAAATTGTTCTAATTTGTTCATCACATGCTATCATTTGAATTCATCTTACCTCTCAAATATTTTTGAGGTAAATGTAAATACAAACCTTTTATTTTGTCTAAATGGCAAAATCCGTTATTAGTTTTATTAGCAAAAACCCCCCGTATTTCTTTTGTTAACAAAAAATCCCTTGTATCTACATACTATTAGTTCAAAATGCACCCACTTAAAATACCCTCATAGTAGTTATTGTCAATTTTTTAAGTCAAAGGGGAGTTATTGCCAATTTAAAAGTTAACTGAGGCATTATTGTTTGGTGAATATGGTGTTTTTGCATTTTATCATGAGGGCATAACTATCATTTTTCCGCAAAATATGTACTTTGACTTGGACGAGAGTTTTTACTAATAAAAAATACACGGGAGGGTTTTGCTAATTAGACAGAACATAATGAGTATTTTTGCATTTCACTCAATATTTTACTTCTAGTTTCTGACTTTTTGTTAATGTCACAAGACAATAACTTTTTATTTAAAAAAAATTTAGCAATCCATGTCATCTTTCCTCGGAAAATTTTGCTGTCGGCATTGCTCATCCACCCAGAAAGTCATCACAAAGCATCTAATTCACTGATACCATGTTGAACCCTCCCACTTATCTCCAAGCACAAACCATTGCTCAGGCCTTTGTTCAAATTTTTATCCTTGCTCGTTTTCCTAGGACCTGGGTCGATAAAAATTGGCTGAATTTTCAGATTTGGATTTGGTTTTATGCGAATTTCTTCTCTTCTCTCGGGTGGCTGAAGTAAAATCCTATTCTGCAATTCTTCAGAAGCTTCATCTTCATTCAAAAGCACCTGCATTGTTTGTCCTATACGTTAATATGATAGACTGAGGGAAATTGATAACATTTCTTCATTTTAGGATGCATTTCATAACAAATATTCTCTATTTGTGCACTATCTACAACAACTGCAGAACAAAATAGGTGAAGGATCAGCACCTTTTCCTTTTCTACTCTCTTTCTTACCTTTTTTCCTGTTCCCATCTCTTTCAAAAATATATTCTCTATTAGGTTCTTGAATTTTAGTGAGGAAAATGATGAGATGAATGAAGATGAAAAAATTAAGTATGAAGTACAATTATCTGTTGCAATTTACTCAATAAAATCCATGAACCAACAGCACAGCCTATATCTATTTCGGGTATATACAGGATGTTCCTAAGAGAGAGTTTACAAACTTTTCATGATCATATCAATGTAATTTACCAATATAGACAGAAAAAGTTATAACCTTGCGGCCAAGCAGGTCAAATGTAATGACTACTTTGCTTCGTTGGGCAAGTTCAGCTTCTTGTATCTCCTCCCTTTTCTTCCTTAAAAGTTCTTTTTCCTGAGAACAAACAGAATAGCAAAGTATATTAACTTATAAATCAAAATGCAAACTGCCATTCAGCAAAGACCTTTTCTCTTCTTCTGTGTCCAGCTTAATTTTTCAGAAGTATTAATATTCAAGAATAGGATGTAGATAAACCTCCATCGAAAGCCAGCTATTCCCATCAATCTCATAGTAGTCACTTTGGTCGTCTATAACTGTTGTACGAGCTGCGGAGTCACGATCATATTCAACAAGCCTCTTTGCATATGCTTCAGCAGCTGCCTCAGCATCTGTTAGTACAAAGCTACCTTCTTCAAGACCCGCATAAGAGCTTCCTTCTCTCAGGACAAGAGCACCGCAAAAATTGCAAGGCCCCTCACCCTCTTGCTCACAAACTATTTTCCCGCAAGATAAACAATTGCTTACCAAATTGTGCCGACGAGCTTGACATGAACACGGTTTTCCCTTTTGAAATACAATCGATCCTTTTGCAGCCTCTGCAAGAGAGATAACTTTTCCTGATTTTTTCTTTCTGGAACTCTTTGTGTTTTGGGGCTCTGATGTCTCACTATTAACTCGATTGTTCTGACTTGTGGATGCTATAGCCTCTTTTGGTGCTGCTCTTTGTGGTTTCTTAGCTGTGATGACTGGAATGTCATCTGAGCGAGGTTTAACATAGGCTTGTAAATTGGAAGTTGGAGTATTTGTGCTGGTGTTGTAGATATTCGAGTGACCTCTCCGTTTTAAGTACTCTTCAGTGACACTTTTTCCAGCTTCCTCGCCAACGATATTCTGCGGATATAAGTAACCGAAAAAATGAGCGATCTTGAACATATATGGTTGTGAAGTAACAATTTTTCCTTTGATGGCATGTTAATGTAGTTGTCCAGAAATGCAGGATTTAACTATAGGGTCCCTGTATTTGTCCTTCCAATTTAAGCACTACCTACTTAGATAACACCTCACGATAATGCATCTAGTAAATTTTGTTGCTATCAACTAATATTTTCTAGATGGTTAAATTAAGAGAGCAGAACGATATGGATTGAAGAAAAATGAATGGGAAGGATGGGTGTATTGCGACAGAATCTTCTGCAGCAGGACAAAAAAAGGGAAAAAATGAAAAATATTTCATGGTTATTTAATGCTGCAACAAGTGCAATTATTGTAAATAATGATACTATAATGGGCTACAGAGAATGGCATCTTTTGTTATATCAAAATCTGAACATAATAGACACTGATGTATATTGTTTTTCTTCTATTGGATCTTATTCTCTATAGGAAATAGTAGGAAAGAACAGCAACACCATCTAAAATAGCTGCCTGAAATTTATTCATCATACTCCAAAATCTAATTCAACAGATCACCTAATTTTACAATTTGGAAAGGATTTAAAAAAATGAGGCTATATTTGTTCCATAATATAATATGAGCAAAAATCAAATCGTGCATTTACGCTTGGTCTAGATGTATTCCTTCTCCCAATCATCGCCCTCCCAAACCACGGGCTAAAATTTAACTTCTATGTCCTCGAAAGGATTAATTCCATGTAAATGATTCCCTAATCTGGTATTCTTGGTCAGTCAATTAAGTATACATTTACCAATTAGAAGGAATAAACATTATTCATATGATTATCTGATACTGCTATGCATTAGTAGAAATTTTCTATTCAATTTAAGATGAACTATGAACAAAGCCAGTTTAAAATAAATTAAACATCACACACTTGACTAGTTCAACAAGGCATGTTCTTTACTAAGCATGAGACACCAGAGAGTGAATAATCGATATAAGACAACTTATAAACTCAGATGAACTAAAATAGTTTAACATGTCATGAATTCATATGTGGCAATGTAATGTACTATGCTTCACGAAATATAGAGTAATATATAAAGGATTTAACTTGTCGTTCCAGTACTGATTTACTCTCATTCTCGTAAACTACTAAGTACTTCTTAGTGACTGCTTAAACGAAACAGTGACTCTAATAAATATTTTGAGAAGGAATCAAAGACCAAAACTAGATAAGAGCTTAGGTGCGTTTCCTATTTTTCAGGAAAAAGAATAAAGCACTTTGGAGAGAATCTAGGTTCTAAGTGCTAAATGGTTTTAACATTAATCTAAGTTCCAAGTGCTAAATGGTTTTAACATTAATCTAAGTTTTTCCAGAGTTTCAAGTTTCAACAAGAAGTCTATATTTAGTAGAAAACCATCTTTTATGTGAACTAATAATCATCAGACAAAACTGACTATGTGTACTCATCCAGCTATATTTGGATATTAGAACTTTTTATGGACTAAGGACTAGTAAGTAGTAATTAGATTTTTTTCACTAACTCCTTCGATAATGTGTACACATGTACAGGAAGGTAATATATTATAGTGTACTCATGTACTCATCATAAATATATTTTATATAGGAGTCCATGCATATTTGACTTGGAGTGATCAATTCTAGTTTGGTGATTCTTCAAATATGCAACTAGAACACCTATAGCTGCAGCCTCATTCAGTACTCAAGTTCACAAGTTATTCACATTCAGTAGCAGGTAACAATCTTATAAACAACGCCTACGAGCTAAATCAAATAACAATTTCAATAACATGAAAGCAAATATAACTGACAGTGAAGATGATCATAACTAGGAGCCATAGACAGGAAATCTCAAAGTTGTGATGTGAACCAATGCGACAACACCAGAGAAAGAAAAAGGGTCGGCCATTAGCATATCTGAAAGACCAATAGAATTCTTCAGCGAATTTAAAATTGTGATTGTTGCTCATTCAAAGATCCTATAAAATTAGTAATAGTTAAACATGATATTGTTATATGCATACATTTTGTTAGTAATCATCAATCATATATCCACAACATGCCGACTGTCATATAAGGGCATTTAGTTTAAAATAGCTTAATTGGGGGGGGGGGTGGGGGGGGGGGGGGGTGGGGGGGGGGGGGGGTGGGGGGGGGGGGGGGTGGGGGGGGGGGGGGGTGGGGGGGGGGGGGGGTGGGGGGGGGGGGGGGTGGGGGGGGGGGGGGGTGGGGGGGGGGGGGGGTGGGGGGGGGGGGGGGTGGGGGGGGGGGGGGGTGGGGGGGGGGGGGGGTGGGGGGGGGGGGGGGTGGGGGGGGGGGGGGGTGGGGGGGGGGGGGGGTGGGGGGGGGGGGGGGTGGGGGGGGGGGGGGGTGGGGGGGGGGGGGGGTGGGGGGGGGGGGGGGTGGGGGGGGGGGGGGGTGGGGGGGGGGGGGGGTGGGCGTGGGGGGGGGGGGTGGGGGGGGGGGGGGGTGGGGGGCGGGGGGTGGGGGGGGGGGGGCGGCTGGGTGGGCGGGGGGGAGGGGGGGGGGGGTGGTTGAGCAGGGGGGGTTGGGGTGGGGGGGGGGGGAGGTGGGGGGGGGGTTGCGGGGGGGGGGGGGGGGGGGGGTGGGGGGGAAATGAGAGTGAATCTCGATAACAGTTTGTTGGAAGGGGTGTACGTCAATGTAATGAGAAATTACGGTAAGAAACGGAAGATTCAAGAGGCTGTTGATGTGTTTGAGCGGATGGACTTTTACAATTGTCAACCCACTGTTCTTTCTTACAATGTTATCATGAATATTTTGGTGGAAAATGGGTATTTTAATCAGGCCCACAAAGTCTATATGAGAATGAAAGATAAAAGTATTGTACCCGATGTGTATACGTATACTATTAGGATTAAGTCATTTTGTAGAACAAATAGGCCGCATACTGCACTAAGGCTTCTAAATAACATGCCTACTCAGGGGTGCGAGTTTAATTCAGTGGCATATTGTACAGTAGTTGGTGGATTTTATGAAGGGGGTTATCAGATTGAGGCTTATGAATTGTTCGATAAGATGCTTAGCCTTGATATTATTCCTAGTGTTGCCACATTTAACAAGCTTATACATACACTTTGTAAGAAGGGAGATGTGAGAGAGAGCAAAAAGCTACTAAATAAGGTTCTTAAAAGGGGGGTGTTTCCAAATTTGTTTACATTTAATATCTTCATTCAAGGCCTTTGCAAGAAAGGTCAACTTGATGAAGCTGCCAGGATGTTGGACAGTGTAACCCAAGAAGGTCTTTCTCCCGATATCGTGACTTATAATACACTAATTTGTGGCTTGTGTAAGAACTCGAAAGTGGTGGAAGCAGAGACCTACATGCATAAAATGGTCAATAATGGTCTAAAGCCTGATGCTTTCACCTACAATACAATCATTGATGGATACTGCAAACTTAATATGGTGCTAAAGGCTGATAAGATTCTTCAAGATGCAGTTTTTAGAGGATTTGTGTCGGACGAGTTCACATACTGCTCGTTATTGTATGGGCTGTGTGAGAATGGTGACGTAGACAGGGCCATTAGTGTGTTTAAGGAAGTCGAGGGAAAAGGTATAAAGCCTACTGTGATATTATATAATACGTTAATTAAAGGATTTTGTCGGCAAGGACTTATTTTAGAGTCCTTGCAGCTGATGAATGAGATGGAGGAAAAAGGATGCTGTCCTGATATATGGACCTACAATTTAATAATAAATGGCTTTTGCAAGATGGGATGTTTAACCGATGCAAGTATTGTTATAAATGATGCTATCACCAAAGGGTTTCTTCCCGACATTTTCACCTTTAATACCTTGATTGATGGCTATAGCAAACAGTTAAAGATGAGTCATGCACTTGAAATGGTCAATACTATGTGGGAACACGGTGTTACTCCAGATATCATCACATATAACACTATTCTGGACGGGCTCTGTAAAACTTCGAGTTCAGATAATGTAATGGAAACTTTCAAAGCAATGGTGGAGAAGGGATGTGTTCCAAATGTCATTACATATAATATACTTATAGAGAGCTTTTGCAGAGCTCGAAAACTGTCAAGAGCTTCTGAGTTTCTTGATGAAATTCATCAAAATGGTGTGAGTCCAGATATAGTGACTTTTGGCACGTTGATTAATGGATTTTGTGAAAACGAGGATTTGGATGAAGCTCATGATATGTTCAGAAAAATGGAAAATAAGTATAAGCTTTCACCTACAGTAGCAACTTACAATATCTTGATCAATGCTTTCTCTGAGAGGCTGAATATGGATATGGCAGAAAAACTATTTCATGAAATGGGTCATGGTGGTTTTTTACCCGATAACTACACTTATCGTAGTATGATAGATGGTTTCTGCAAGGTAGGAAACATTGATTTTGGGTATCGTTTTCTCCTTGGAAACATCACTAAAGGCTTCATTCCTGCTCTAAGTACATTCGGACGAGTTCTAAATTGCCTATGCAAGATGCATAAATTACGTGAGGCAGTTGAAATCATACACCTTATGGTGCAAAAGGGTATTGTCCCTGGAGTTGTGGACACGATCTTTGAAGCAGATAAGGAGGCAATTGCGGCACCTAAGATAGTTGTCGAAGACTTATTGAAGAAGTCTCATATAACTTATTCTGCATATGAACTCTTATATGATGCCATTAGAGATAAAAAGCTCGGAAAAAGGAATCCACCAAAAAAAAATTCACGTGGTTCTAAAACGAACACTCTCAGTTAGCTGAAACTATCAGTACAAGTTTCTTGTGTTATTGTATCGAAGATCGAGACTTGGGACTTTGAAAGAGTAACTGCTCATGTAAGGGTATGTAACTTACCTTAGTATTATTTTAGCTAATCCTGTTGTTTTTGGGGGCAATAATAAAATAGTACATTCTTATTGTCGTTTCAGGGCTTGGTTACTTGAATGAAGGAATTTAGCAATTGCTCCCCAACTGGTTGAATTGGTAACACTACTTTAATCTTGTAAACTAAATGGTTAAATGGACTGATTACTTTGTTCATGTATATTATTGCAGCTGCCTAATCTACCCTTTATGCTATTTTGTAGTATATTACATGAAGTTATGTCTGAATTTGCTTTTTGAGTTTCCAATTCCACACCTCTGTCTCTAGATAACCCGGTTGGAGGTGTCGGATAAGGCTGTAGTGAAGTAATTATTGTTGAGTTTTATTACATAATAAAAATAATTAGTTATAATGAATTACTTTTATGATTTTCATTTCCAGATTATCAGAAGAAATATCGAAACTTTTCACGGAGAATTGACTGTCATTGGCTGATGGATATACGTTGCGGGCAATCGAGGTAGTGGTAGTGCCATGGTTGGGACAAATAAATCATAAACATTTGCTGGAGTGGTGATAATTGTAATCCCATAGAATCAAACAAATAAAGAGTTTTAGTTAAATACAAAAAATGCAGAAATGTAGAAAGCATTTATGCACCTAAAGCAGGAGATGAGGAGAAAAGCACCAGATAGTAGAGACTGCAGGTTTAGAAGTACATGTTATCTTACTCATTTCTGGTATAGTGTAATATTAGATATATTATCTTTTTAGGAATTATTTTAGATAAGATTTAGAAAGTTAATGTTTGTGAAACAATTCAGATCATTTTGATAATAATAAGTTTGATCTGTTTTACCGAGAAGGTCTACGGTTCCCTATAAAATGAAAATTTGAAATACTGTATAATTTTCATTTCTTCATTCTTTTTTGTTGCTTGTAACTGATCGGTTGGTTTATTGAAACCAAATTTACCTAGAAACTCACTCACGGGAATTATATAGGGGTTTTTGCACTTTGCACCTCCAAAACTCAAATTTAGCATTTTGCACCCCTAAAATATGAAAAATTCAGCACTTTGCGCCTTCCCTTATTTTCAGGCAAAAATGACAATTGGATTCAAGGGCAAAATAGGTAATTCAATTGTAGATTTTTGGCACTTTGCATGCACCTCCAAAACATTAGAAATTGACAATTTATCAGAATAGTGAAGATGCATTAGATTTTGAGTTTGAAGTTGGTTTGTGTTTTAAAACAACTGATGATAAAAAAAAATAAAAAATAAAAAATTACCTATTTTGCCCTAGATTAGTTTGACCCCGGTGGTCAATTTTGCTAGAAAAAATGATGGGGATTTTGAGGGTGCAAAGTGTCAAAGATCTACAATTAAGTTACCTATTTTGTCCTTGATTTCAGTGGTCATTTTCGCCTAAAAATAACAAAGGGTGCAAATTGATGAATTTTCATATTTCAGGGGTTGAGTTTCGATGATGCAAAGTGCAATTTTATTAAACCCGGACCGGACCGGCCTATCCGACCGGTTCGACCGCAAACCGAAGGATGGTCCGGTCCGATTTACCCCCTAAAACCACTTGACTCAAAATCCAGACTGAATCGAGTTGAACTGGTCCAAAACCGGTGAACCGTTTTCTTCTTGCACATCATGTGGGGGCCCATTGTATATACAGACTTGCGTTTAACACTCCTATAACTATAATACAAAGTACAAACACATCATAATATTATCACAAACTTACTACATTAAAATTGGTCAAACAAACAAAAAAAGCACTTACTACATTAAATTAAAATAAATCAATCACTGCCATTATATGGCTATAGTGTTATTAAAATATTAACAACGAACATGATTGACAATAATTAACAGAATTGAACACAGAACACTTTACTCATTCTTAGCATACAAATCTCGTTTAAACTGCATACAAACATATTTTCAATTCTTCAAATTTCACTAATACATTTTCAGTACATTTCTAAACTCCATCTCTCTGTGTACATAAACACATTGTACAAAAGTTAAAATGCATTAATTAGTTAAGGAGTCCCTACTTCTCATTTTCTCTTATTAGTTTTTAATTTCCTTTTTTCATATAGGCCTAAAGTTTCATCCAGAACAACTAGGGTGAAAAGTGAACCAACTAAATTAGTCGAGATGATTATCGCTTTGATAATTTTTAGAAGCTCAGTTTTAACTTAATTCAATAAGTTAAAAATAGCAAAGTATAAAACACAAAACATTAAGTTATGCACGATAAATGTTCTAAACAAAATTTTCATATTTTAGATATTATTTATTTTATTTACATAAATATTATTTAAAAATTTGTCATGAATGTTTTAATCTAAATAATTTCTTAAAAGTTACTACTAATTAACCGTGAAGGCTATTACATAAAATTGTTAATAAAATTCCGTGCATAGCACGGGTATAGTCTAGTATAAATTAATTGAAGGGAAGAAAAGGGAGTTTACCAGTTTCAATTTGAATGGAGAACAAGTACGCAGATAGATCTAGAAAAGATATCTAAACAAGAAGTCAACGTACAAATGTATCTAAAGAAGAAGTCAACGTACAAACGTTTTTGTGGGTTTTGTGTAAGAATGCCCCCCTTTTATCGATTATCCCTTTGTCAACATGAGGGTGGGGTTTACCCAAGTACAAACGTTATCCTAAGCCTATCCAATGTTTTGAAAACCGGATCGGACCATCCGGTCGAATCGGTTCAATTGCGAGTAGCTTATTTGGTAGGATGTACCCAATAAACCGGTTGTTGCCTGATGGGGGATGAACCGGCCAGAACTGATCTAAACCCGATGATCGGATAAAACTGGTTGTTCCGCGGTTTGGTCTTATATTTTAATTTTAATTTTTTCCTTTGATTCTTATTTGTCTTTCAATTTAAAAAATAATATTTTGAAAAATGTGTTCACATTGCCAGAATATGGGGTAATGTGAATTATCAGTCCACATGTCACAAGGACATTGGTGGTTTGCACCACGTGTACTTGATGATGTGATGCAGCGGTGGCATTACATAATTTCTACCCCTTGAGCTAGACAACTATTCTCATCAGTATTGAATATAGCAAGAAGGAAAAAAAATGGTCGAGAAAAATAAAAAACAGCCAAAAAAGTTGGGGATTTATTAAAATTAGGAAATATTGTGTTAAGTAATTACACCTATATTTCTCAATCATAATTTAAGTATTTTTGGATGACACCTTAAGTTCCCAAGTTTATATACTTTAAATTTGTATTTATCATAAAATTGTTGTTGCCATTAAACGCCAAAAACACCAACCCCAGAACAAAAGTAAATTAAGTATGCCAAAAGCAAAACAATTACTTTCCATAAACTCTTGCAATCAAGCAATGTAACTATTTTGAATAATTTTAGTGACCATCACATGACGTATCCGAAGAGAGAAATAAAGTGTTGAGACGTTTGTTTATGATGTTTTACCTAATTTTATTCAACTTATTTCACTTCTGAATTGGTTGAAAAATGACAATTTAATGGCCCATTTGGATCGAATTTGCCTCTATTTTCCGATGTTTCAAAATTGATTTGGATGTATTCATGAAAATTTTGATAATCAATTTTTATAAGGGAACATGATAACTAAATATTCAGAGTGAATAACAAATTATAAAAGGACAAAGTATCTTCCTATCAACACCCTCTTAGAGGGGGTGTCTTTTAAACAATAACACAGAGAGGTAAACTGTCATTTATATGATATCATAATGAGGTAAAGTGTTCATTGAAAAAATTCTATAATACTGATCTCGCACCACTTATTCGACAGCGGCTATGTCGAAATATCATGAAAAGTGCATTCAAAATCGTGATGTCACTTTCACTCTCGACTATCATGTGGAATGTTTAACTTTTAGGGATAAGATGTTATTATTCAAAACAAAAAGAAGTAAATTGAATATTATACAAATCACATGAGGTAAATTGCCATTAACTTGAATAGAACATGCATGTTTGTGTTAATTTGTTAATAATTAGAAGGATACTTGAAGGGTTCCCTTGAAAGAAGCATAAATACCTAATTATGAATGAAAGCTAGATCGCCTAAAATTTACAAGGATTTAGGCCAAAACAAAGAAAAACAATCCCTTATCCTTCATAACCAAGGAATCAAAATAATCTCTAGGTAAAAGTTATTTTTGCAAACTAGCACCCAAAAGTAAAATGATAGCACAATATTGTTTCTCGCAAAAATTGACATAATTGCTTTTCTTATAAAACATAACCAACTGGCTGCAGAAACCATCTATGTGACTATCAGCTGATTGATGTACCTGTAAAAAAGGCAAATATTTCATAGAAATGGCATCAGAACTTATTGCATAATATATCCAACATCATTTGTGGCTAAATTATAGGGAAAAAATTAATTGAATAAGATTATAATAACTTCACTGCCATATTTTACTTCTCATTCAAAACATTAGCCAGGAACAATAGTCCGAATTGAACGCCTAATCCATAAGTATCAAATTTCTCAAACATATATATTAAATTAGTATATAAATGACTTTATTTCAAATTACTCACTTGCCTTTAAAGATTCAAATGGCCACGCTCGAACCAGGTATAACTTATGTACCCTTTTGGAAAATTAATCTCAATGCATGAAAAGTCACTCAAAGTCAAGCAAATGATGATAGCTTTACAAACATGATTTTCGGGATTTCAAAGTCAAGCAACGTGTGGCTTTGATGATGCTGAAGAGAGTTTGACTGAGGAATCGGAAGGTTCTTTATTAAAGTCGTCGAAACAATCATCACCCAAAACTATTTCTGCTAAGGTTTGAATATTTTAGTCTATTGACCTTTACATTACTAGTTGAATAGCCCAAATTAATGAGCTTTTACATACAAATACACATCATAAATTGAACAAACACGATTTAGTTACCAACATCACCCGTAAACATAGATTTAACACTTAAAGTTTTTAGTACCTCATGTCACTTTAACATAATTCAAATATATGCACATGTGAAATATGAATGTAATTATTAGCACTCTATAAACCAAAAGACGTACAATATGTGGCTTAAGCTGATAAAACGATCTTAAAGACGTGCAATATGTAGTATTGAACTGAAACAATAATAAAGAATGCCAACAAAACCAAAAGTATATTTATTTACCTTATTTACCAGGTTGTCAAAAGTCAGATTCATGGATATATATCATTAGCTAGCTCTCTGTCTTTTTCCTTCACGTGTTGGATTTCTTGGAAAAGTAAGAAGCTTCGGAGGAGTGCGAAGCATAGAATGAGGATCTGAACTTTTAGTCAGTTTGTTGAAGGCATCTATTGTGGCTGAGCTTAAAGAATACAAGAGCATAACTGGACATTTAATAACGGTTGTCATGTAAACATGGCCCTTAAACATATGGTGTTTTCTTGTTCTCAAGTTGTATGAGATGAGTGGAATATCTCTTACATATATAACCAAAACATCATTGCTAAATCCCAAGCCAAGTGGGTATAATCTAGTTCCAGAACATACAACTCTAATTTCCCATTCAGAAGCATAAGAGCTTAGTCTCAACGCATCTCTTGCAATACCATTTACATCCAAACAATACTTCAGAGTCCACTTATAAGGTTCAGAATAGTCTTGTAATAACCATATTCTCACTTCAAAATTACAATCGAACCCACAATGAAGATACCCTTTAGACTCCCCCACAAATTTTCCAATTCGAGATTCAGGTAATTGAATAAGGTCATACCTCTCTTCTTCAGGATCAAATGTAATAATGTATGGCTCGTACGTTAACCAATTGAACCTCCCATTGGCAAATACAGGCTTCAACTGTTTGAATTGATGACCGCGACCACAAACCTCTTTGACAATTTTCCATTTTCCAGTTTCTGATGAATATATAGTAATTACATATCTATTACTACGTTGTTGACGATACATATTTGCTAACTTAAAGCTTGGGGGTTTGCCGGATGAGGAACCAAATGGGTAAAAGGCTAAAGAAAACGTTTCATCGCATAATAATTCATCACCCGGTATTCGGATGTATCTCGTCTTATCCATTGGAGTTCCGACTAAAATATATCCATCCTTCGGTTGGCTTCGACAACATATGATTCCATTACTCGTGGACAGTAATACACGACTATTAGAAAAAAAATGGACATGGTAACTGTCAATGGGAATATAACTAGGGGAGTTCACAAAATCAAGAAAAGTGAAAATGAATTGCAGAAATATTCCGGATATGCCATTATCGGATTGCTGATCATGATGAATACGTAAAAAAATTGGATCGGATATGATAGATCTGAAAATTTTGGAGGTACATTTGAGGCTCGATAAATCCTTAGTTTGTAATCGAGACAAAATTGTTATGGCTAGGTCTTTATTCGACCAAACAACCTCCATTAATTTAATAAAATATAGATGCACACAAAAAATTATATAATTACTGTAAACTTTTACCTAATCGCGTTGAAATTATTCACTGGCAGGAAAGATCAATAAAGAGGAATTTGGTTGTTAAGTTATGCGAACCGGGTCGTCAAAAACGGAGAAAACTGACTAATTATATATAATATTTACTATTTATACCTGCATATTTTTTTAAAACTTAAATTTATTGAAATTGGGCTCATATTATATATACCTAACCCATTCAAAATATAATAACTATTATGATTCGATTTGAAATATACATGGCTTAGTTACCAATATCACCAGTAAACATAGATTTAACAGTTAAAGTTTTAGTGCCTCATGTCCTTTTAACATAACTCAAATATGCACATGTGAAATATATGATGCGATTGACTTGGAATGCGACATTGACTTGAAATCATATATGGTAGTGTCGTGGCAACATTGACCTGGAATCATATATGATGCTTCGTGACAACATTCGAAATAAAGAAGCCAATAGTCAATTGAAAAATAATTTAGTAGTACACTTGTGGGCAACACACGAGCCATTTTCGAATTAGGTGTTTCTTTGTAATCGTATTTGTTAAGTTATTTAATTGACGTATTTTTAAATAAATCTCAACAATAATAATAAGTCTAAGTAAGTCTTCTTTTTAATATTCATACTATGTTATATTAAAATTAAGTCGTAGCTTTTACAAACAATTAATTTTTTACACACACATATATGTATAATTAATATATTTTTATTAAATACGAAGGAGAAACACTAAATCTTTCAAAATTAAGGTTCAGTTTTTTTTAAAGAAAACATTAAATCATAAGTAAATAATTATTAAAAAATTTTTACATATTTTTTATACATTTAAATTAATTTTTTGATGTTAAAAACTATATAAAAAAATAAAGGGTGGCCGCCATTAAATGGACACGCGCGTCCAACCATAGCTTGCCTACCTAGTCATCCATTACCAGCAGGCAAGCAACTCCCACCGGATGCCTGCCTACCCATTCAGAGAGAGTTCTATCTCTAGTCGACGAGGGGGGAGTTGTCTGCCTCCCCCTTCAGCTGGAGATGACTTAAAGTGTTCATTATGCAATATATTACATGGGGTAATGTCTGTTATATTTGATCAATATAGGGTAACTTTTTTTATATTAAAATAAAGTATCAGTCGCATTTGGTAGTGTGTTCACTATGCAATATTACACGAGGTAAATTGCACGTCATATCTAGTCAATGTAAGTTTAATCATTTTTCACATTAAAATGAAGGTTCAGTCGCATTTTGTAGTGTGTGTGCAATACTCCATGAGGCGGGAGTTAAAACGCTAATTATTACATATCACCTAGAGATAATGTGCATATATATTTTCAAATCCGAGGGACGTAAATTGCTCATTGGGTATATCACATGGAATATACTTGCCAAAAACCCATATATTCACATATCTCCTATTATATTTCGGTCTAACTTTTTCAAGATCAATTAATTTTTCATATAACTTAATAAGAGGTTATTATAGTTATTAATCTATATAATTCTTTAAAATTATAATAATATTCCTAATTATACTATTTTGTAATATGTTCAACCTTTTTTATGCCTATTTTTATAATAGTTTTGTGCGTCGTGTTATCTAAAAAACTTCAAATAAATCGATATGTTGCGTGTGCACTTTTCTAGTAACACAAATAAAATTTGATGTTTATCCAAAATATCAAATCCCAACAACTATTTATTAGGAACAATCTTCAATTCCCCTGCCTCTCATCCTCATGAGATTGAATAATGAGCCGTAGATTAACTAATATCTTGACCCATTCTTTCTGCTAACATATCTTAACAAGATCCGCATCAATATTAGAATTGTTACATGAGGATCCAAGTTTATCTTCTTGTAACTGAAATAGAAGATATAAAATGTGATGGATCATCCAACAAATTTTAAGTCTCCATTGACAAAAAGAAAAAGATGTCTGGTACCGGTCTACCAATCGATGCGATAGTCGAAATACTAAAACGTCTTCGAAACAAGCCTCTATTCAGATTCAAGTGTGTTTGTAAACTATGGAACCACTTGATTTCCGAGTCCTGGTTCATCAAAACGCGACACGAGTATAAAACAAACAGACGCCGACAACTATGCTTTGCATACGTGAACGGCCATCATGACTCGATAGAGTATAGCTTTTGCCGCGGCCTCGTAAATGGTGGCTGCGGATTCAGATTCACAACCGCAGATACCCAAGGAAATATTCTCGACGAATTCAGTCTTCCAGCTGCACCATATATTGGGTGCACTTTACCTTATGTTATTCCTACTCAACTCGAATTAGCTTGTTTCTACACGCCCTTAGTAGATGATCCTAAGGTCTACTTATTCAACCCTACCACTAAACGAATTCTACACCTGCCACCGGTATCTCGATGTGAATTTAACCATAGTAACAAAATTGGTTTTGGATACTCAACGCGTACGGATGAATATAAAGTGGTGCATACCTATTTCAACCAATTTTCTTCGGCATATAATAGTTATCCAGTGTGGGAAATGGGTAGATTCAAGATATCTTGTGAGATATATTCACTAGAAGAAATTGGCACATCTAGATCTAGTTCTAGTAGTAGTAGTTGTTGGAAGACGATAAATGATAAATGTCCGTGTCCAATTCTAAATCCGGCTTCGTGCATAGATGACACTCTTCATTGGTTGTCTGATTATATGATCTTTGAGACAAACGTTGCCGTTGTTTCTTTGAACTTAAACACCGAAAAGTTTAGCATTGTGCCTTGTACTCAACAATGGCGGCAAGACATTGATCGTAGTGTGGAATTAGGCGATTTGGTTTTGTTGAGTTTCGGGAAGAAGTTAAGCGTATGCCATGTTAGTTATGGGAGGAGAATAAGAGTTTGGATGATAAAAGATTACAATCAAGGAGTTTGGGAAGAAGCTTACACCATTAATTTGGTTAATGTTGTTGATGAAAAACTTAGGTTGCCTGTATTCATGATCAATGAAGATGAGTTGTTAGTAGGAAGTAGTCATCTACATCATTACTACTATCATACAAAAGCAAAGACATTTAGAACAACCAAAGTTTTGAGGCCTCAAACTTATTTCGGTTTTGTTTTTACTTGAAATGAAAACTCTTCCTTTTGTTTAGATTAAATTGAAGTTTTTTTAGTTTTTTAGTATTTTAATAAATCAATCAGTCTTTCAATTTGTTAAGTACACTAACTTTGTTCATTAAACAGATGAAAAATCAATGGTAGTGATTATTAGATTAGAAAGAGATCACTAATTAAAGATGTTTAGTTGTTGAGAAGAAAGAACTGGCCTCTTTGTTTCTTTATAAACAAAAATGCATCTCCCATGTTTAGTTGTTATTGATTTTAATTAAAAATGCATTTTGAAAAGAAAAAAGAAATTCTTTTATTCTTCTCTTGATCCAATAGTACTTCAAAGTTCAAAATGAGAGGGACTTGTGTGCATTGGTCCTTCTCATCTGCTATGCATTGTTCTGCGTCAATATATTAGATAATAGGGATAATTACAGGGACCTCCCCTGAGGTTTGGGGTAATTATTGCCCAATCCCCTCGCAATTTTATAATTACATCCACCTCCCCCTACGTTTCGAAAATCTTACATTTTGATGACGTCATCGCCGAATTTTTATTGAACTTCCTATTTTACCCTTGAGGTTACTGTAGCTATTTTGTTGGACAATTATACCCTTATTATGTTTGGTACTTAGGAGGGGTTTATTTGCAATGTATATGTATAAGTATGGGTTCAAATGTTATAAATTTACATGAAACTTATAATTAGTTTATTAGTGTATATGTATTCTTAAAATAAAAATATTATAACACATCAACGTTTTTTTCCAATTATTTTCATAATGATTTTTCAAGTAAAGTACAAGGAAAAATAAATAAATTATGGTTAATTATAAGAAAAAACATTGTAGAACATAATAAAAAATGTAAATACATTCAACTTCACATTTAACCCGTAATTTTAATAACTTTAATTTTTTTTCCTAATTAAATTAAAAGAATAAATTAATGAATTAGGTTTAAAAGAATAAATAAATTTTAATAGTAGTGTATATGTATTCTTAAAATAAAAATATAATACCACATCAATGATTTTTTCCAATTTTTTCCATAATGCTTTTACAATTAAAAGTAAATAAATTATGGTTAATTATAAGAAAAATGTATATACATTCAACTTTAACATTTAACCCATAATTTTAATAATTTAAATTTTTTTCATAATTAAAGTACAAGGATAAATTAGTGAATTACGTCTGATCATAGACATTATAAAAACTTTCACATGTTTACTAAACAATTTCTTAAACTTTTAACTAAAATAGGTATTATAAAATCAATTATTTTTTTATAAAAAATAAAAATTCTCGATTTAATAAAATAGTTATTATAAAATCATAAAAAAAAATTTAATATTTCTTACTTAAATACAATAAAATTAAAATCATATCTTATTTATATAAAAATACTAATATTAATAAATCAATAAATTATTTTAATATAATTTTTTTTTTAAAAAAAAAACCTCACCATCCCTAACCTCCCACCCCGACCCCGACCCCGCACCCGCCGGTCCCCAACCCCTCACCCGACGTCCCCAACCCCGCATATCTCCTCCCAGGCCGCGCCGCCGGCCTGGAAGGCCTATGGTTCGAACCAGGCCTGGGAGGATATTTGCGGGGTTGGGACGGTGGAGGTGGGGTGGGGTGGGGGGTTAGGGTTCTTTTTTTTATGTAAAATTAATTTTTACAAGGGTAGTATTGTAATTTTATGTATCATTGCAAGGGTACTATTGTAATTTTGTGTATCATTGCACATCATTTTGTAAGATTTTTCAAATGTGGGGGGAGGTGGATGTAATTATGAAATTGTGCGGGGATTGGGCAATAATTAGCCCAAACCTCATGGGAGGTCGATGTAATTATCCCTTGCACGGGTAAATAGGACATTTTGTTAATCTATTTTATTTTTATTTATTTTTAATTAAAACTGACTAGGACAATATGATCATTTCACATCATTTTGTAAGGTTTTTCAAACGTGGGGGGAGGTGAATGTAATTACGAAATTGCGAGGGGATTGGGCAATAATTAGTCCAAACCTCAGGGGAGGTCGATGTAATTATCCCTAGATAATATATGTTGTAAGTTTGGGCCCTTTTGTATTTGTCATTAGTTTATGAATATATTTGCTATTTTTTTTTTCTTAGTTTTGTTATTAGCTGCCTTTGTTCCTTATATATACATAGGTTTGTATCTTGCTTTGTTTGTAATTCAGTTTTCATAATTTTCTACACAATTGTATTTTCAGGATTACATTCATCCTACACCGGTGGATTATATTTATAGGAGTTGGATGATAAACTAGTACAATTTATTTTGATATAAATTGAAATAAAATATTTGAGTTTGTGTATAGCACAGCATGGGAATAAGCTAGTACAATTATATACATTGATGAAAAACCTAGCAGCTAGATAGGTAGGACATTTAATATATGTTCCGTCGATCATTTCTCCCTCATCTGCATGAAATATGTATGTCATTTTGATTTTATTTTCTCTCCAATTTTCTAACTAACTATCTAGGGCATTACGTTGCATGTTAATATTTATGAAACATCCTCCACAATACGTTACATTAATACATAGTACTATTATTTTCATATGTAGTCAATGCAGAATACACTTTAAATTTGAATTTGAAATATTAGAAAAGTTGAAAATCAAAGTTAATTAATTTTGGTAGAATCCAAATCAAAGTTAATTAATTTTGGTAGAATCCAAAATCAAATTAATCATTTGGCATCAGACATACTCCATACATGTGTTAAACACATTTAGTAAAGAGAAAGAAAATTACAAGTAAAATACAATTGTATACATTGATGAAAAACCTAGGTAGCTAGGTAGGTAGGACATGTAATACATGTTCCCTCCTCGATGATTTCTCCCTCATCTGCATGAAATATGTATGCCCTTTTGATTTTATTGTCTCTCCAATTTTCTAACTATCTAGCTAGGGCATTTTAATATTCACGGGGTAATGGCAATTTACCCCCTTGTGTTATTCATAATATTTAATTTACTCCCTGTAATTTGAAAAAGAGCAATTCATCCCTTGCAAAAAAAATTAAAGAAGTAATTTACCCCTGGAGCCAGAGAGTGTAACTCACTTTCCGAAATTGAGAGTGTACATGAATAGTATTTTATAACATATGGGTTAAATTGTCAAATTTATAATAACACAGGGGATAAACTATCACATTTATCAGAATATATGGGAGGTAAAAATGTTAGGGAGGCAGTGTGAAAGTTTTTATAAAATTACCGGGGGGGGTAAAGTGTTCTTCTTCAAATCACATGGAGGTAAATTGAACAACATGAATATCACAGGGGGATAAATTGCCATTAATTAACTCAAATATTCACCTATAAATATCAAGGGATTGTAGTTGAAATCCAGATCACTTAAACTTAATTTTACTACAATTTCAGCTTAACCAATGGCCCATCTTGAACCATATCCCATCGATGACTTTCCTTTACCCGAAAATGTGTAGGCGGCACCAATCGTCATTTACGATAAGTTTACGAAGAGCGAACTGATGATAATAATCCTCTATATATTGGAAGAAAGTGCTCAAAAAGGAAGGAAGAACAATGAGAGGGAAAAGATGAGAGTTGATAGGGGACAAAAGAGTGATAACATGATGCTGGAAAACGTAAAATCTAGTGAATTAACTTTTCCTGATTTGCATCATCGGGTAAGAAAATTAAAAGTTCAAACATAAATTTCTCTAATTTACTGAATATTTCTTGTATTTCGTGTATATATGTATATATATTGTGGTTATTTTAATTGTAGGCATCTGGAGTGCGTGCCAAAAAATGGAATGAAACAGTTATACAATGGAAAGAGAAGAGGCAAAAAGAAGAAAGCTGGAAGGAAAAAAAAGAAAAGGGAAATGGAAAAGCAAGAAAAGTGGCACGGGGTTAAACTTTCTCAAAGCATGCGGCACTTAGCCACGAAATGCCCCCAGCGATCGTTCCCGCCCCTCTGCGGGAATCGGCCAAGTCAGCCTTACTCTCGTCCCGAGGGAGGTGTCTTGAAGGAGGTTAGTTGGAATGATGAAGTAGCACATTAGAATTGGAAGAATACTTAGATTTTTACATGGATGGATTACAACTAATCTTGGAATCTCTCCTTGGTTGCCTACAAATGAAATGGAAGCTCCTATTTATACAAGTTGGCATCCCTAATGGATGGCCAAGATCAATCCTATCTAACGGCTAATATTAACTCTCTAGAATATTCCTACATCTAGAACATTCTACAAAATCCTACTACAAAATCTCTACATTATTCTAGAACATTCTACAATGTTCTACTACATACTACCTACATGTTTCTAGAACCTTCTATGAGGTTCTACCGCCTTCCATAACCTTCCGCAACCTTCTAGAATTTTCTAGAAGAGTCTCCAACCTTCTAGAGTATTCGACAAGGTTCTCCATCCTTCTAGAAGGTAAAACCTTCTAGAATCTTCTACACTTCTCTAGACTATTCTAGGATGGCCTAGAATATTCCGCAATCTTCCACCCTAGTGTAGAACCTTCCGGAATGCTCTACGCATGTGTAAACTTTCTAGACCCATTCGAAATTATGTGGAACACCTTGGAGATTTCTAGAAACCACCATTTCCATGCTTGTTTGCCCCATTGGCCTGCTCCATGGGATGAGCCAGCTTGGCTAGATTGTCTCGTACGTTGCTTAATTGGTTGGGGCCGCCTTCCTAGCTGCACGTGGCGCGAGCCTGCCACATCTGGGCCAGCCATGCCACCTGCCTGGCCGCCCGTCCCTGCTGCTTGGCTAGCCCGGCCCCCTACCTGGCTACCAAGGTCCTCTCCTGGGCCACGTACACGCTCCCCTGAGCCACGCTACCTTCCATCGGGTCTCTCAGTTGCGTCATTTTGCCCTTGCAAAATGTCGGGCCGTGACAAAAGGCAAGTAAAAAGGAACAGCAAAAAAAGGCTAGGGAAATGAAAATGGCAGAATCTGCACAGGTAACTAGTAAATTCCCCTACCTACTTTATTGACTTATGTTGCATTTGTAGTTCTTAAAGTTAAATATGACATATTCACACACAATAACACTTTGTTGTAATTTCTGACATGCATCACATGTGCAAAAAGGGTGAAAATGCCCGTAAGCAGTTGCAGGATAATCCAAATCCAATTATCAGAAAAAATCTGCAGGATAATCCTACCCAGTTTAGAGTCTTTATTATATTTTCCTTGAATGTGCCAATTGACGACTCTCTGCAGTTTTTTATTTTATTATTATTATTGATTTGAGAATTTGATTTGTAGTTCTCTTAGGGCATCTCCAATAGTGGGCTCGGGGCGCGCGTGAGGGCCGGGTTGGGCTGGGAGGCCGTCTCCAATGATGGGGAGGGGCGGCACGGGCTGGGCAGCGGTCGCAGCAGGGAATGGCATGGGGAACGGGGGCCGCGTGAAAGAATGAGGAAGAAAGGGGCGCGTGTATTTCACGCGCCCTTCTTTAAGTCAGGTGGCGCCACTTGGTCCCTTTTTTTTTAATTTGTATTAATTGTTTTAAACGTAATAAAATACTTTTAATTGTGTTAAATTTTTAATTAAAAGTTGTAATAATTGTTAATATTAGAATAAAATTTGTAATATTTGTTTTAATTTTTTAAAATTAGAATAAAATTAAAATATTATTATTAACTATTTTAATTACAATTCTAATTATCAATAAATCAATAATGATAACATTAAAAATGGTTTTAATAATTTCTTCTATTTAAAAAATAGTAATTAAAATTTGTAAATAGTTTGCTAGTATATTTGTTAATATTATATTAAAATTAAATTTTATTTTTATTAATTTTAACTACAATTCTAATTATTAATGATTTATAACATTAAAAATGGTTTTAACTATTTCTTTTATTTAAAAAATAGTAATTAAAATTTATAAATATTTTTTTAGTATATTTTTAATATTAGAATAAAATTAAATATTATTTTTATTAATTTTAATTACAATTCTAAGTATTAGTGATATAATAAGAAAATTTTGTGGTAATTTTTATTCTCTTTTCCCCGTTGGCAATAACAAAATATCTCTTCATATTTTTCAGATTTGTTATACTACTATATCTTTAGAAAATCAACATTCAAAATAATATACTTCAGTTTTATATACTCACATCGTTCACACTATCGAGTCATACATTTAATTTAGTTCCCAAATAAAAAGCCTTCCGTAAGTTTTGCTAAATTTATTAAATAAGTTTGTTAGGCAAATAAAATGAATTTAACTTATAAGTAGATGGTCTATGTTATATTGTGTGTATGTTGTTAAGTACGTATAAATATCCTGTATGAAGACATGAGAACAATGTGTTTTAATAAGAGATAAAATATAAGACATTTTTTTTTAAATTATGAAATGATATAACTCATCTTTGAAATAAAAAAGCTTTTTTGTTAGACTTTTCAGAGAACACCCACATGTTATATGAAAAGCAATAAACATACCCATTAATTATATTCTTTTTATTATAATTTAATTAAAAAAATTCTTGGTCACATACTTTTTTATTTATATGGAGATATATATAGTTTATATATAAGTCATTATTTAATCAATATATTCAACTGTTTTAAAAATATATTGTATTTAATTTTACAATCAAGTATCGTTTAGTCGATTTTATCAGATATATAGCCATAATACACAAAATCTAATGAGAAAGACAGAGATCAGACATTTGTCATAATTATGTTTTGTAAAAATTGAAATAAATATAATTATTAATTATTAAAAGAAAATAGGAAAAGAATCGTAGTTATCATGAGTGTTCACAACTAAAAGTAGGTTAGAAATTTTTTTGTAAGTGGAAACTAAGAAGTAGTAGAAAATTAAAATTTTCATTTTTCTCTTTCACATGTAGTACTGGAAATTCAAGGACATTAAATATCTCTAAGTAGTTAGGACATTATGTTGCATGTTGTTATTAATTGATTCTATATAATTCCATTAATTAATTTCTTCTTTAATGGCATATTTTCTTGTTTACAACTTCCATTATGACCTTTGAGATGCTTCTAAACTTCTAATTACTATGGAATAATTTATGTTAATGGATATCACTACAAAGATCTAAGGTCACAATTATTGTTGTGCAGAAACAAAATTTTATAGAACAACCAATTAAAGTATTGTTTAACCAACATGAGATTGGTTTATTAGAAGATATTAGTCTCAATAATGTGAAAAACTTAGGTTCGAATCTTCATCGAAAGAGGTATCCACATAGTGTGTCCTACATGTCTCCAACTGAGATAATTAATTAAGACATGTCTAAGGTCCGAAAGAAATTTTAATGTGTGATTTTCCATCATTGATCAAAATTGCCACCGTTTTCTTCAAAAACTTCGAAAAGTTTTTATTTTTTTTCTTACCCAAAAAAAAATAAAAAAATAAAAAAAATAGACTTACATAAACTTTTTGTTTGCCTTGAAACTCTCATATTTATTTTTTAATTTAATAATTTCTTCATAATTTTTCTTAATGTTTCTGAAACGTTTTATTGATAAAATATTCATAATTTATGCTTTATTTATTTAGTATACAATAATAATTCTTTGCAAACAGAATAATCAACTTCGAGATTATTTTTGCTAAGATGCCATTGATTCACCATGATCTTCAAAATAAAATCTTCTTCTTCATCATATTTATCGTAAACTGGAGGTCCATCGTAATGTTCTTCGTCAAAGCATATATCATCTTCTTCGCCAATCTCTTTATCAAAGAGTAGGGAATGATCATCTTCAAATTCGTCATCAAAATAAGGGGCGTCATCAACTTCGGTGCCAAGCTCCATTTTGCCAATTTGGATTTCAACATCTTTTACACCATGAAGTTCACTTTCTTGAACTTGAAAATTAATTTCTCCACTCCGAGAGGTAGAAGTTGGTCTTCTAGCAAGAATTTGAAATATTATTTTTCAAAGTTCTCCAATCTCGGCATAGATATTTAAATCTTCAACATATTTTATACCATGAGGAGGCATGCTGTTTAATTAGAGTACGAGTGGCGTAACCCACTATGATGCCACTTGATGCGGGTCGTAAACCTGCATTGGTAAAGGTAATGAAAGGGGTACATGACCGGGAATCACTCAACCGGGGGAAGTGAACTCACTCTTTTTTTTTGGTTTCCCAAGGGTTTAACCCCTTTCGAGAAGCGTCAGGCACATAAAGTGAAAACCTCTCCCAACAGGTATTCGAATCTGAGTCCGCTACTTTGTAGTGACTAGTCTCTTCCACTAGACCAATCACCTGTTGGTGCGAACTCACTCTTAATGCAAGAACACTTGCAGATAAATAATTTTTTAAACTTATACACTCATCTATTATTTATTCAATGAGAGGGGTTTATATAGAAGTTTTGGAACATCCCTCCAAAACATAGGAAATAGAACTTGGAATGACCTTATATTTTGATGCTCTAGAAAATAGATAAAATTGACTTTGACTCCTTAAAACATAAAACATGACTCTACTTTTTTATATTAATAATATTATTTCGAAAATAGAATAAGAAACCTACTAAAATACTTAGAAATACCAAAAGACACAAGGAATGTTAATTTTCCGAGTGCAATCTGACAGTCTCTAGTAAAATGGACGTAACATTTTTTCATAGACCTTCATTCCTTAGACCGCTTATTGTTATGAAAACTAGACTTCCACAGCGTTCTAACCATATATTGCAAACCATCTAGTTCATTGCCAATCAAATCAGATTCATGTTTAAATTTACTCTTTGTGCTGGAACAAATTCTGAAATTGCCGCTACATCAGGCGCCTTAGATCTAGGGTTAAATCAAGTTGAGTGTCGAACGACACATTGTTCAAGTTTGATTTGAATTTTATCAAGCTTGAAATTTATTGTTAATCTGTAACGGCCCGAACCGGCACCTGCTTGCTACGAGTAAAATAATAATAATAATATAACCTTTATAAATTTCCAATATGCAGTTCAGAGCTCTAACTATCTATTACAACACACGGATTCTCCCAACTAACTTATTACATTAAAACTTATCATTACAAACCCAATCTTCACCTGACGGATTCTGGATACTCTATTGTAGACGCCCAACTGAAATTTCTTAGTATGATGTGGTCCATCCTGCTCTTCGGTAAGATTCTGAAAGAGTATTTATTTGAAAACGTAAGTTGCAAAAACAGCTTAGTGAGGCCAGTGCAGAGGTGCAATTGAGTTGTATGCAAGAAACGATTTAGAAATCTATGTACTACCTATTAAATTGCCAAACCAATCCACAATAGTATAACAAATACATTAATAACACATATGAGATCACGTTTAATTACTCGTCAATACGGGCTAAACAACCACTTCACCTCAAAAGGATACGGAAAGATCAGGGTAGGGATTAGTTAATACGCCGGTTAGATGAGGGATAAGGTGCTACATTTCCCTATATAGAACAGGCATTGACATGTCTTAGCCTAATGATTTGAGTCACTCCCCCAAGGGGCTCTAATCCTTGGTTTGTGAGTCCGGTCATTGGCAGAGCTATGGTAACTCTGTAGCCCCCAGCTACCCAGAATTATCCAAAGAATACCACCAAGCGAGAGCAGATGAGCGCGCAAATAATCATGCACATGCAATGGTACATAGGGTGAGATAAAGTACTACACCTTGGTACCATCCATCATTATGAGGTGAGATAAAGTACTACACCTCATTATTTCAACAATTATCATATACTGCGAGCAACACAGACAAATATAGGGTTATCAATTCAACTATGAACAAGTAGTACAATACTGCGAGCATTGCAGATAGTTACAAACATAGATATAACAATCATAGTCATTTCAAATGAAAAATGCATATATACGATATGATTTTCTTTTGAAGTTCTTTCAGTTTTAAAAACGTTTTATCGAGGCGCTCACCTTTCTCAGTCTAGTGATGCCACTCAACGGTAGACAGATGACCTCAAGTCCCGCTTATCGATTTTAACCTTCTCGCATGGCTTCATAGAAGAATGACCTCTATCCAATCCATTTTACGTCTCGATTATATAGTCGGATAATCAAATATCGACTATTCTTGAGTTACCTACAACCGGCGTCCCAATTCTATAAATAACGATTCCACGATCGATTACTCTTCAAGTTTTCATCTATTGTCCTATCTCTTATTAGTCGTCTAATGTCAATAATAAGGTTTAGACAATAATAATAACGTTTAAATAATTTCAATTACACGTGGTTGATCTTTTTCTTGTTTGGCATCTAGCCTTTATTCATTTCCCCGGTGATAATCAGTTAGTTTAGGGAATTGATACATCATAAATTGGAGGATAAAAGTCCAATTAACACATAAATTAACAATCCGTAGGTTTATTTAACAACTTCTATCTTGTACCCATAAACTAATTGTAGTTGCAGTCCTCACAACTTCAAAATCATTTGAAGTTACCTTAAGTCCAAGTATTCCATTAGATTTTTTATAAGCTAATTTAATCAAAGTCTAATGCAAGTTATTTCTTATTTTCGATTTTTTTATATCAAACTCACTTTATAGCAACCTACTTTGGTACGGTAACAAGATTCTAATACCCATTATACCTTCTTAACTAAATACCATTATTAACTTGACTACACAATTATTATATAAACGGGGTGGTATTTAGTCAATTTTGGTGGATTGTGGTGGTGGCGGCTAAGGGAGTAGATAGAGGTTTGGGGGCGCTGGTAGGGGTGGCGGTGGTTGACTGGATTGGGCAGGGTTTTCCGATGGTGGGGAAGTTGTTGGGAGGGGTGAGTTTTTTTTTTTCTTTTTCTTTCCTCTTAATTTTATTATTAATTAATTTTCTTAATATTAATATGAATTTAACGACCATATGACAATTCCGTCCAAAAAACTAACGAAAGTACCAAATTTGTAAAGCTGGTATGAAAAATGGACTTTGACCTATTCTATGGTATGAAAATTGAATTTTTGCCAATACTTTAGTTAGAAGTATTAGATTAACTTATGCCCGATGTCCGATTTATTTTAAGTTGTGGTTCAACTAAACAAGTTCAAAATTCAACTTATCTTCTACAATCCAAGATTTTCAATAAGAAGTCCTAATCCAACTCCAAATATTAAGTCTAACATTTAGATATTAAACTCCAGCATTTAATTGAGCACAAAATAAGTATTAAAACCCACCTTGCTGATAGGCCAACCACCACCACGTCCCAAACCTCTGCCCTCAGTCCGTCCCTTTGTCAAATTTTCTGTGTTTAAGCGATATATTTGGTTAGTTACATAGGTTGATACTTGATTTCATTTGCTTTCCTTTATTCTTGTTCTACTGAATTTTTCCATATGCTTAATGGAATTCGATAGAGAAAGTGTGGTTATATTAGATAAATACTTGACACTTTCAACTTTTATACTTGATTCACTATATTTCATAAACCTTTAACTATAGTCTGCCGCTATAGTTGAACCCTTTATTTTATCTATAACGTACTATACCAATTCACTTTCTTCTTTGTTGCCGTGTGGAGAGTTCTAATTTGGATAATATCTCATTTGAAATAAGTTGCAAGTGTAAGAATTAAGAAAAATGAAAACTTAAAGTGTATATAACTATTAACATCCAAACAATACTTTGAAGTCCACTTATAAGGTTCAGAATAGTCTTGTAATAACCATATATATTCTCACTTCAAAATTACAATCGAACCCACAATGAAGATACCCTTTAGACTCCCCCACAAATTTAATTTCCAATTCGAGATTCAGGTAATTGAATAATTAAGATTATACCTCTCTTCTTCAGGATCAAATGTAATAATGTATGGCTTATATATATGTTAAGCAATTGAACCTCCCATTGGCAAATACAGGCTTCAACTGTTGGAGCATCCTCTTTGAATATTAAGAATAGAGTGAATAGCAAATTAACTCTCTGTGTTATTCTAAATAGGCAATTTAACTCCATGTGATAAATAAAAGGGCAAAATACCTCCCTGTGATATCTTAAATAGGCAATTTAACTCCCTATGTTAAGAAAAATGGCAAGATACCTCCCTGTGTTTTTATAAAAGAAGCACATTGTCTCCCTCTAAATTGCTCATTAATTCATATCACAGGGAGTTAAATAGCTCATTATTTCATTTCACAAGGAGGTAAATTGCCTATTTTCATATCACAAGGAGGTAAATTGCTCATTATTTCATTTCACATGGAGTTAAATTGTCTATTTTTACTTCACAGGGAGGTAAATTGCACATTAGACATATCACAGGGAGTTAACTTGCAAAAAATCCATTAAGAATATATAGTAATTACAAATCAACTTATTAAGAATCACTAGCTACAAGAAAATACAAAAGTAACAATATTATAAAATTTCTCATTTTATGTATATATTTCAAAATTAAATATTTCAAAATTCAAACACATTAATCTTATATTTCAAAATATCACGTTGTAGATTAATTACAGCTTGACTTTTTTTTCTTCTGATAATTAATTATAGGTTGATTGTGATTGTGATATATAGAAGTATATCTTTTTATTGATAATTGTGATATATTAAACAGATAAATAAACTTAATTACAATATGGCAAGAAAACATGAGTAAGTTATGTGGGCCCCATCCTATTGATTAAAAACGAATGTTTGTGAAACAAAGATGATGCACTCAAATTAAAAATGTTGTATTGCTATTGTTTTATGAGAAAGTGTGAATATAAAACTTAAAAACTTGGTCCAACATGAGTTGGATTTCTCGAGCATTCTGTCTTCCTTTCGTTCCTGGTAAAAGTTCTCTCGAAAAAAGATTACGCGGGCCTAATATTATATTAGTTAATATATATAATAAAATAATTTATTAGATAAGTTTTTGCACCAAAGATATATCATAAAAAAATGTAAAGACTAATTAGTGATTTCCAAATGGCGAAGAGTCGAATTG
Source organism: Penstemon davidsonii (assembly GCA_034814905.1). NCBI lineage: Eukaryota > Viridiplantae > Streptophyta > Magnoliopsida > Lamiales > Plantaginaceae > Penstemon > Penstemon davidsonii. Next base: position 8,333,903 of record JAYDYQ010001087.1, on the reverse strand, counting down.
AAGATAATAGAAAGTTTAGTACTTAAAAGGGTTACGAGCCTCATTTAAAATTACAACACATATTCATTCATATATTATACAATCGGGTTTTATAAAAATAAGATTTAGGTACGAACCAATTGGAATATCCAAAACCCATCATCATATAATTATCAAGAAAATCAAGGTTTTTTTTTTTTTTTTGAGATACCTACAGGGGAGAATTCATTAGACTTCAACATCATCAAGTACAAAATTTTGGATAAAACGGGGGAGCTCATCCGTAGCCGGGGAAATAGAATATGCAATTTTGGCTAGAACATGAGCTACGGCTTTACTCTCTCTATAAACATGCTTAATTACAGCTAAAATAATCTAGTCTATTAATCATAGTCTTCACTTCAGCAAATAAGTGGCCAAGCGGGTGGAAATGAGTATGAGTTCGGGGTGCCAATATACTTTCAATATATAACCATCTTGCAATTTCCTTCGAGGATAATATTTGACCAACCCTTTGTGATGCTGAATTCCACCCCACAAACAGCTGCAACAGTTTTGCAGCTTCAGGCTCAATCCGAAAATCGAATTCTTTTGTTCCCCAGTCCCAGCAAGCACCAAGGTGGTTCCGAGCAATAAGATCGACACCAAAACACCCCAAATCCGTGTTAACCGCCGCATCAAACACCCCAAGTTTCTGCAGCTTCAGGCTCAATCAGAAAATCGAATTTAGTTCTTTTGCATGTGTGGACTCCTCTAGGTTGGGTTTCGTTCAACTTCAATGCAAGTACTAATTCCTTTTAAAGGTTGTGTAGAGACTTGATTTAGGGGTGACTAAAAGATAAGAAGGATGAAGAAACTTGGAAAATGGATTTTAAAGAAACAAAAACTGGATTCACTCCAGGGGCTTCACAACAAGGCTTCACACCTATCTTCCAAAATCTGAATTTTATTCATAAACTTCATTATGTTGTCTAATGGCAATTACAGTCATATATATAGGTGATAAATGACGTTTCAATGACTAATTAATAATGTTGAAAATATTAAGTGCATGAATAGACCCTACATTTCCCTAGAAAATTAATCTAAATGCATGAATACATTTTCACAGATAATTCTTCTTGATCTTCGTATGATAAATTTTGAATTTCTTAGATTTGAAGTCATCATCAGAATTTAATTTGGATTCAAATTTTTTATTGTAGGCGACGGGGACATATTGCAATCATGTAAGGATGACTCCAGAATCCATGAGCGAAAATTTTCTCCTTATGGGCAGAAAGGAACCATCAAAAAAAATTAGAATCAAAAATGCCTGGGAGCACACACTTAGTGAAAAAATTAGGGAAGATGATGTATTTTTGTGTCAACAATGTGAAATTACGCACAACGCGACCCGATTGTGTATAGTCCCATTTTTTCCTGAAGTTCTTATAGTACATGTCAACCGCCATGGTCCCAAGGGGACAAAATTTAAATTTCCCGTCGACTACGAAGAGAAAGAAGTGGAACTTACAGACATGATTGGCAATGTAAGTTTTCGTAAGTTCCATTTATCATGTATTTCTTTTAAAATTTATTCTTTATATAGTGAGACTTATAATTTAACTTTAGGTTCGACATTATGAAAGAGTCAGCTAGCGCTGTTCTTCATCTTGGAGACGTCACAGTAGAAGGTCATTACATTGCAGTTGTATCATGTAGTAGATGAGTATGGTTTGTGTACAATGATACAGAGGTTAGACAAATTGTAGCAAACGCGTATTAAATTCAAAGTTTACTTGAGTGCTAATATTTGTTTTTGCTACATAGGTAACACATTCTCCCACAGTCAAAGGATTCGCCCAAAATTTATATCTTATATTTTATAGAAAGTTTGATAGACAGGTAATCCTTTTCTCTTATTGTGTGTGTGTATATATATATATTACACGGTTTAATATCATTGTGAACTTCATAAAGAAGTCATAACGGAAAGGTCATTTTTGTACATTTAATAAATTAGGGGGAAGTGTAATCACCCCATGATGTAGTTTTTTTCCCCTCGTTAATTTTGCTTTATTGTGTTTTTTGTTCATGGAAGGTGTCTGTCGCAATTGAAGAACGGAATGACGAAACTATTGTTCAAAGGAAAGAGAATGAACAGGTATTCCTTTTTTCTTTGGGTTCATTTATGTGTGTGTTCAATTTGTTTCTTTCTTTCTTTCTCATTTTACCACATTTTGGTATTTGTTCATGAAAGCCGTCTGTCACAATTGATGAAGAGCGAATTGATGATAATACTCTATATATTGGAAGAAAGTGTTCAAAAAGAAAGGAAGAACAATGAGAGGGACAAGAGGAGTGTTGATAGGGGACAAAAGAGAGATAACATGATGCTGGAAAACGAAAAATCTGGTGAATTAACTTTACCTGATTTGCATCATCGGGTAAGAAAATTAAAAGTTTAAACAAAAATTTCTCTAATATAGATCGTTCCCGCACCTTTGCGGGAATCGGCTAAGTCAGCCTCACTCTCGTCCCGAATGAGGTGTCTTGAAGGAGGTTAGTTGGAATGATGAAGTAGCACACTAGAGTTGGAAGAATACTTAGATTATTACATGGATGGATTACAACTTCTTAAATGTAAACTTGGAATTTCCCCTTGGTTGCCTACAAATGAAATTGAAGCTCCTATATATACAAGTTGGCATCCCTAATGGATGGCCAAGATCAATCCTATCTAACGGCTAATATTAACTCTCTAGAATATTCATACATCTAGAACATTCTACAAAATCCTACTACACTATCTCTACATTATTCTAGAACATTCTACAATGTTTTACTGCATACCAATGTTTTACAAACCGGACCGGACATCGAACCGGTGGCCTTACTGGTTACTGGTTAGATCGGTTTAACCGTTTTAACCACTGGTTCAACCAGTGTGACGTCATTACAAAATAATAATTTATAATTAATTTAAGTTTTAATGTATGTAATCAACTATTTTAAAAAAATCTTATCCATTTTTTCAAGTTTATTTCCATAAACTAAATGTTATCCCATGACCAATTATTTTTCCTACAAATCTTGAGTTGAGAATGAATGATAGCAACAAAATTACAAGTATGATAACATGATATCAAGACAATAATTCAAATTATAATAAACACCATATCAAAACAGTAATTTTATTGCTAATCACCTATGAAAAAGAGAAAATATTGATGAAAAAGAGAAAATATTCCGCAATCTTCCGTCCTAGTGTAGAACCTTTTGGAATGCTCTGTACATGTGTAAACTTTCTAGACCCATCCGGAATTATGTGGAACACCCTGGAGATTTCTAGAAACCTCCATTCTCATGCTTGTTTGCCCCATTGGCCTGCTACATGGGATGACCAGCTTGGCTAGATTGTCCCGTACGTTGCTTAGTTGGTTGGGCCGCTCTCCTGGCTGCCCGTGGCGTGCGCCTGTCGCGCCTGCCTCATCCTGGGCCGGCCATGCCACTTGCCTGGCCACCCGTCCCTGCTGCTTGGCTAGCCCGGCCCCCTGCTTGGCTACCAAGGTCCTCTGTCGGGCCACGTCCACACTCCCCGGAGCCACGCTATTGTCCATCCGGTCTCTCAGTTGCGTCATTTTGCCCTTGCAAAATATTGGGTCGTGACATAAGGCAAGTAAAAAGGAACAGCAAAAAAAGGCAAGGGAAATGAAAATGGCAGAATCTGCATTAATAACTTTAGCTTAATTTTCTAGCTGAGGTAACTAGTAAATTCCCCTACCTACTTTATTGACTTATGTTGCATTTGTAGTTCTTATTAAATTAAATATGACATATTCACACACAATAACACTTTGTTGTAATTTCTGACATGCATCACATGTGCAAAAAGGGTGAAAATGCCCCTAAGCAGCTGCAGGATAATCCAAATCCAATTATCAGAAGGAAAAAAAAGCTGCAGGATAATTCTACCAAGTTTAGAGTCTTTATTATAGTTTCCTTGAATATGCCAATTGATGACTCTCTGCAGTTTTTTATTTTATTATTATTATTGATTTGAGAATTTGATTTGTAGTTCTCTTAGGCATCTCCAACCGTGGGCTCGGGGCACGCGTGAGGGTCGGGCTGGGCTGGAACGCCGTCTCCAGTGGTGCGGCGGGGCGGCTTGCGGGGCGGCACGGGTTGGGCAGCTGTCGCATCGGGGAATGGCGCGGGGAACGGGGGCCGCGTGAAAGAATGTGGAAGAAAAGGGGCACGTGTATTTCACGCGCCCCTCTTTAAGTCAGGTGGCGCCCTGATTGGTCCCTTTTTTTATTTGTATTCATGAAATAAAATAGTTTTAATTGTGTGAAATTTGTAATTAAAATTTGTAATAATTGATAATATTAGAATAAAATTTTTAATTTTGTTTTAATTTTTTAAAATTAGAATAAAATTAAAATATTATTATTAATTATTTTAATTACAATTCTAATTATCAATAAATCAATAATGATATTAAAAATGGTTTTAATAATTTCTTCTATTTAAAAAATAGTAATTAAAATTTGTAAATAGTTTTTTAGTATATTTGTTAATATTAGAATAAAATTAAATATTTTATTAATTTTAACTAAAAGTCTAATTATTAATGATTTATAACATTAAAAATGGTTTTAATTATTTCTTCTATTTAAAAAAAGTAATTAAAATTTATAAATAATTTGTTAATATATATGTTAATACTAGAATAAAATTAAATATTAATTTTATTAATTTTAATTACAATTCTAATTATTAATGATTTAATAAGAATAAATTAAAATTTCCTCCTAAATTAGAATTAGAATTACTTGAAAATATAAAAATACACCAAGACAAATAATTTAAATTAATACTTAAAGTAAGAAATATTTAAAAACATACTTAAATCAACAAGATACGTAAATTATACAATTTACATTTATTGTTAACCGTGGGTGTGCAATTGATTTAATCTTCTTTGTTTGTTTTTTTTATTTCCTTCGTGTTTGTTGTAACTGTCATCTTGTTTTTATGTGTGCCATTTATTTAATGTTATAATTCGTGTTTTAAATTAATTTTTATTTTTATTTAATATTTAATTATTATTACTATAATATTTTAAATTAATTATATTATTAAAATATTTATTATTATTATTAATATCAATATTAAAAATAATATTTAAATTATTATAATAATGGAGTGGGGAAGAAATTAAATTGGAAGAAATTGAGTTTAGGAGCCCACCATTGGAGATGATCTCCCAGAGTCAGGGGCTGGCTAGGGGGCTGCCCCGGGGACTAGCCCGGCAAAACCATTGGAGATAGCCTTATAACCCGTTTTTAAATCTTTGTTTCTATTATTTTTTTCGGGATGTCTCAAGAGAAGATTCTCTTTCTTAAAATTGGATTATTTTCCTCAAAACTACACCTATACATAAAATTATGATTTAACACCAATGAATTTTAGTCAAAACGCTATTTTTAAGTGCATACATGTAAAAATATATATAAAAAAAATAATTTTTTCTAACTCTTATATAAAACATTATGTCAAAAGTAAAAGGTTCGGAAATTTAGGGACGGAGATTACATTTCTTGAGTATATATTGAACTTAAATATATTACGTGTGGAGCTTTGAATTCAGGCAAATTCATTTGCTTCAAATCCAACCCCCATTGGTCTTTCATTAGTTTCTTATCATTCAAACTTATGGCTCACATGAATGTTCACAAAAAATTGCAAGATTATAAAAACTTTATACAAAACTCCACCCGGGTTCCTTCTTTTTCGCTCCTATTTCCTTCATCGATCCTCTGATTTTCAGGACACGATCCCACTCTCCCACATCAGCGCATATATTCGACAGTGAAATGTATGCTCCAGCATCGGACGGCTGCGATGACATGATCTTCTCAGCAGCTAGCTTCCCAAGCTCATGATTACCATGCACTTTGCAACATGCAAGCAAAGTTTCCCAAATTAGAATATCAGGCTCTATATGCATGTTCATGATAAACCTCTCAGCCTCTTCTAATCTTCCTGCACGACCAAGAAGATCCACCATACATGTGTAATGTTTGTGACCAGGCTCAATTCCATAGTCTTTAATCATTGAATTAAAATGAAAATACCCTTCTTCGACCAAGCCAGTGTGACAACAAGCAGATAGAACGCCAACAAAGGTAATTGAATCAGGCTCTATTCCTGATTTCTTCATAAGATTGTATACTTCTAAGGCTTCTGATCCTTTTCCGTGCTGAGCATAGCTAGCAATCATCGTTGTCCAGCTAACTAAATCGGGATTCTTAATTTGTTTAAACACTTTATCACAATCACCAATACTTCCATGTTTAGAATACATCATGATAAGTGAACTTCCTACCGACGATTCCGATTCTAGCCCGAGTTTAATGACATGTGCATGCAATTGAATACCAATGGCTGATTTATTCAAAGATGCAAGAGCCCCAAGTATAGATGAAATTGTGAACTCATCAATACTCGTACCAAAGAGAAGCATGTCATGGAAAAGCTCAAGAGCCACTTGAATGAGCCCCCTTTGGCAAAATCCCGAGATCAACGTGGAAAAAGAAACCTGATCTTTGAAAAGAATCATGTGAAACACAATTTTAGCTGAATTTAGATCACCACATTTTGAGTACATATTCAATAGTGCCCGACCAATGCTCTGCTCGTCAAAGCCACACCGAAATGAGTACCCGTGAATTTCTCGACCCAGCTTAATGGATTTAAGTGCAGAACAAGCCATAAGAACAGCAGTTAAGCTCATTTCATCTATTGTATATTCTTTAAACATATCTTTAAACATATGAACGGCCTTATCTGCACACCCATGTTCTGCAAAACCAGCAATCATAGAGGTCCAAGTAATGTTATCTTTCGTTTCAAGTTGCTCAAAGGATTTTAAAGACTCCTCTAACTCGCCACATTTTGAATACATTGTTAAAATAGAACTGCCAACAGAAACATCCGACACCAAACCAGATTTAAGAGTATAGACATGTAACTGTCTCCCTAAAGTTAGACTATCTATTATGCTCAAGATACTGGAAGTACTGATTTGATCAGGTGCAATGCCTAGCTCTAGCATTCCCTTACATAAAATAATTGCTTTCTCATAAACGTTGTTCTGAGCATATGCGGAAATCATATTGTTCCAGATACCTACCTGCTTCAGATCATGTGTCTCGGAAAATGCCACTTCAGATGAATTAATGGCTCCTACTTTCGAGTACATTGTTATCAAAGATGACTTTACCACTGAATTTGAACAGAAACCAATCTTTAAAATCAAGCAATGGATCTGTGTGGCTTCATTAAACATAGCCGATATAGCACACGCTGCAAGCACACTTGAGACTGTGTAGTGGTTCATGTCCACACCCGTTTTTCGCATTTCATCAAGGACTAAAACAGCAGAAAATAAATCACCTTTATGAGCAAAACCAGAGATGATGGCAGTCCAAGAGACGACATTGCATACCGGCATTAGCTTAAATTGCTTCATAGCATCATACATATCTCCACATTTGGCATATAAATCAACAGTAGCAGTGCCCACAAAAACATCAGCTCCTGCACCACTTTTGATCACCCGCCCTTGAATACTTTTCCCGAAGTTAAGTTCCTCAAGTGCAGCACAAGCAGTCAAAGCACTCGAAAACGTGAAGGAATTCGGGATTAATGAGTCATGACTACACATTCGACTGAAAGTTTCCAAAGCAACCCAGTTTTCGTTATTCTTAACAGCTCCCGTTACCACAGCATTCCAACAAACCACGTTTTCACAATGAACATCGTGTAAAACCCTCAAAGCATCATCCATTCTACGACTCCTTGAGAACAAATCTATCATTCCAGCCCTTACATACCCATTTGAAAAGAACCCGTTCTTCATAACAAGTCCATAAACCTGCTCCCCACGTGCTACACGCTCCAAAGCACTGCAAGCAGAAAGAACACTGCCATAAGTAAACTCATCTATACACACCCTCCGTCTATACAGTTGACAAAACACCCTCCAAGAATCGTCGAAAAGAGAATTCTTATTACACCCCAAGATCATCAAATTCCACGTCACTAAATTCGGTTCAGGTATTTCTTCAAACAGCTGGAATGCACAATTCATGCGACTGATTTCCGAGTAACAGTCAAGCAAATTGTTGGAGGCAACGATGTTAGAAATCAATTCGCCGGTTTTTAGTAAAATGGTATGAACTAATTTGGTTTCTTGGAGTGTTAAACCTCTTAAATTAGTTGGGATAGTGAACAAGTCAAGTGGTTTGAGCTTACTACTATGATATTCGCCATATTCGATTGATGGGACTTCAATTAATGCAGCAGAGGAAATGAATTTACGGCTTAAACATGATAAAGTTTTGTTCTTCAAGGGATGAAATATGAAGCCATTCATTTGGATTCACGGGAGGAGGGATTTTGTTTTTTTGAGGCGCAAAATTTGAAAATAAGGCTGTTCTTCTGGTGTTGATTGTTTCAGAATGCATTGATAATTTTTCAGAGATTGCAAGTCATTTCAGGGTTTTTTTTTTCTTTTTCTTTTCTTGATAAGTGTCATTTCAGGTTCAAAAGCAAAAAATTGAAATATTAATTATAAGTTAGCTGCAATAGATGCCGCCGAAAAACTGTATAAATTCTGACCTCCTTGTATGTTCGGAAGGTAAAATGATGACGTAAGCTTCTATTTTTTTAGAAGTATGTTTATATTGTCACCATAATTGCAATTTTCTTTTTCCTTCATCGGTAATATTTGCACATTCGTCATTTTCAAATTTTTTATAATAGATGCATTCGCATTCCTAGTATGAATGTGGTGTATCATCAATTCATTTTTTGAATATTTCACAGCGACGGCCTTCATTACTTAAAAGTCTAATATTAGATATAGCCTTATCTGGGACATTATTCCAAGGAGAAGCAATTATGCCAATTTTTTGCAAGGTACAATTTCCTACTATGATTTTAGTTTTCGATGCTACTTATAAAAATATTTTGTACGAGGATATGGAAATGTTTTTTTTTCACTCTTTTGGTGTATTAATTTTAGGAGTGAAAAGGAAATTAACTCTCCGTATTATTTTAAGCAATTTCCCTGTGTTTTTATAAAAGAAGCACACTACTTTTCTCTTAATTTTGACATTTTTACAAAGGGGTAAAATGTTCATTATGCAATATCACAGGTAGTTAAAGTATCTATTTACCCATATCACATGGAGGTAAATTGTCTATTTACTCATATCACAGGGGTAAAGTGAGGTGAATATGTTGCCAATGGTAAGGTTAAATTGATCATTTTTTATACTAGAAGAAGTTTGAGCTTATCAATTAAATTTAATAACTTTTTCTTTTTGATTTCCCAAAGGTAATTGAAATTTATAACTATTTTATGTAGAAAAAAGTCTAAGGGTGAACATGGAACGAGTTTGGGACCAACTCTGGATTAGATATACTAGTATAGTAAATTTTGGGATTGAGATTTTCAATCCCAAACTCATCCTGTAGTAGTTCGAACACCCGCTTTCGGATACCCAAGTTATTATGAAATAAAACATGACGAGATTGCTGGTTCCATTAAAAAAAATGAACAACAAAAGATCAATCAAAAAAATATCGTTTGTCCTCAAACTTTCCAAGCAACAAGATTTAACGAATTATAATTAAATTACTCAAATCGAAACACCATACATAAGTATACACCTCACTTTAAATAAAACCATCTAAACACTAGTCTTTATATGGAGATATTATTGGGTACAAATGTACAATTGTGTTGCATAGATGATGTGGTGCATCAAACGGTTGAGATTTGGTCAAACTAGTATTTGCATACCAATACATGGTGGGGATGGTATTATGGAGCCAACTTGCTTTTAAATTTAGGGATTGAATTTAATTTTCTCATTCTGTTGTACCAAGTTATCCATACAACGGATGCACCGAATAATTGCAACATTAAATGGGCAAATGAAGATGAATATGAACAAGATTCAACCATAGAATATTCAAATAGACGATGTGTTGAGACACATGAAGGCTCTGTAAGGAAGTAGTTTGAATGGTTAAGGGTTTTGGGCTCACCCAAACCCCATTAGGTACATAGTTTGAAGAAGTCTCAGTTCAAACTCAACTTTCATCCTAAATCGAAATCTACACAACCCTACTTGATACTTGTAATGTTATTGATGTTGCGTATAAAATTATTGATTTGACATATACCACTTACTTTCTTCTTTAAACCCCAATCTAAATCATATCTCAAAATTAAGATCCACTAAATATTATTTAATAATATTTTACTATCTCAATATTCCATTGAAACCTTTATCCAAATCGAGCTTCAAAAATTAAGCCGAGAATTCTCAAACCACTTTTCTAGATCAAACCGAGATGAAACACAACCAAACTATTTCCATAATAAGCCGAAAGTGTTTGAAATGTGTATGAGTCATAAGCTTACGGATTATAACCGAGCTAGAACTTAGAAATTACATATTAAGGTATAGTTATTACGAATGGGTGTGTTTCTTTACTTGATGATGCTTTAATTAAATAAGTATAGTTTACAAGTAATACTAAATGGAGATAGGCGGGTTAAATTTGAGGCTAGAGAGTTGGGTCTGTCTAAAATGAGATTTTGAGGGATGGGGAGCACATGAGATATTATTTATCTTGGTGACACATGTCCCCTTATAATTTATTTTTAAATAATTTATTTTCTTAAAGACAAATTTATCCTTTTTAATGAGTGAATTCAAAAACACCCTTGTGTTTTGTCTAACTATAAAAAAAACCTATATTATTTTTAATAGCAACAAAACCTTGTACTTTTTTTTATTAACAAAGAAACCCCTCTCAAGTCGAAGAGACAATTTTACCCCACCAAACAATGCAAAAACATCCCTATTACCTAAAAGGTTACCAATAACCCCTGGTAACTTTAAAAATTGGGAATACACCCTCTCCACCGCATTTTTTTTTTTTTGAAAAAATTGACAAATTCTCCATATGATTTATGAATCCCATATAAAAAATTTGACAAAAATCTTATCCCCCACAGTTACATGTTTTGGCACTTTACCACCCATATGTACAAAATAAACACTTTACCCCTGAAAAATAAAATTAGTTGCACTTTACCCCCTCAAATAATTTTATGCAATTTTTGTTTGACGGAAAATATACATGTGCCCCTCACATGAATTTTCAAAGGGTAAATTAGTCACATCACTTCTTACTTGTCCAAATACTTGACTCATGTCTTGTGAACCAAAAATCTAAAGTTAAGTAGAAAAAAATTTATTTGTAAAGAGAGAGAGAAAAATGCGCGTCAGTTAAATATTTGGGCGAAAAATCGATATTGGAACTAATTTACCCTTAAAATACAAAAGTGAGACGCATATCTATGTTTTTGGTGAACGGAATTGGCTTAAAATCATTTGAGGGAAAAAGTGCAACTGATTTTATACGTGCTTATTTAATTTATACTTTTGGGTGGTAAATTTCAAAATATGTAACTTTGAGAGGGGGTGTAAAGTGCATTTTCCCTAAAAATATTTTAAATGATCTTATACTGATGGTCTTAATTGTCAATAAAAATTTGATTACTTGAGAGATTTTTTTCGTATAAAATTTTGATTACTTGAGATTTTTTTTTTTGGGAAAGAGATGAAATTAATTAGAGATAAGGGAGCAATTTTTAAACATATTAATTAAAGGGTTAGTATGTAATTTAACATATATTTATTTTTCTAAATGTCCGATGCCACTTCATCATTGGACATTTTGACCAAAACTTGTGGTTCAGATTTGTTGTTGACTTTTTTTAGTGGTTGATATGGGGTATCTCATGTACACCTATGTTCCATAGAATCTTATTTTAGAAAGACCCTAGAGAGTTTAGTCCTAAACATGTCTCATATTTTCGTAATAAAATAGGAATTATCCAATTCTGGTACCCAAATAAAAAATACCAATTTCTTTTGGGTATTTAAGAAAATGGGTCGGGCTGGGTTTGGGTAACCCGAACCCAATGCCCACTCTTAAAAAAAGACTATTATAGATACAGTTATTAGTGGAAACTCAAATCTTTATATGAAATCAAGCCAAATCTGATTATCAGACAGACTTGATTATCTTTAGAGATTTTGAAAATTTAATACATTCTCGATCGATTAAAATAGTATAATAATGTACTGACCCGTGGTACGCATGATAACAATTTTGAGTGACCCAGTCCCAGATACCTAAGCATGAGCTTGAGGAATTTATTGGTTGTTTGTGTTCATAAAAGAACATTACAGATATTTTGAACTAGAAAATTTGTTCTTCAATTTTTAAGCTACAGATCAGGATGAAAAACATTTAAATTGCTTGAAACAAATATGCCAAGAAGTAAACATGTAATTATGTCACATAAATGAAACCAATAAGTCAACCTGCAGTCAACGTACGAACTAAGATTAAAAAAAAAAAAAAGTCTCTACTCTATATTTATATTAAATCATGTTTGTTATGTGAGTTAAATTGTGAAAGAGATAAGATTACTTTATATCAAATCAGAGTAGAGTTTGTATAGATTTTGTTTAGAGATAAGAATATTGTTGTTTGTTTGGCTTTTTAGAAAGTATTTTGTGAAAATTGAGAGGTAAAAATATTATTTCGAAAAATATAAAACAATTTTGAAAAACGCCAACCAAACAGGCCAGCCATTCATTTGGATTCACATTCACCGGAGGAGAGATTTTTTCAGTGGCGCAAAATTTGAAAATAAAACTATTGTGGTGTTGATTGTTTAAAGGATTTATTAATTTTCTTTGAAAATTTATTAAAAACAAAGTCAAGATGGCCGAGCGGTCTAAGGCGCCAGTTTCAGGTACTGGTCCGAAAGGGCGTGGGTTCAAATCCCACTCTTGACATTTTAGCTGTGTTATTTTTCTTGCACCTATAATGACCTATTCCATTTGCAAGGTTTTTTCTTTTTTCTTTTTTAGTTACCATTTACAAAATTTAATCATCTTACAAAAATCAAAATCGTGTTTTCCTCTAAATTGGTAATATTATTATTATAATAAATCGAGGATAAACGCTCGAGTATCCGAATTATTACGAAACGAGGGACAAGATTGCGTGTTTTACTTCTTCGTTGTAACTATGTAAGTTATAATTAAGTTATAATTGAACTGTAACTCATAAACTATAACATTAGCCTATTAGGACCGGCTTCTTAAAATGAATGGGTGTGTTTCTCCGTTTGATATTGTTTTAATTAAACAATTAATTAATTAGTCTTTTAATCAATGGGTATTATTAACTAAAAAGTATATTTTATAAATAATACTTAAAGGATAAGCGAGTTAGGGTGTTGGAAACTTGAGAGTTTAATTTAATTTGGGTACCTAGCTAGACTTGAGATATTCATTCCGTTCGAAGTTTCATAAAAGTGGGGATGGATCGGGTTCAGATAACTCGAACCCAATGCCCACCCTTAATAAATGTTTCATTGAATTTATTTGTGGAATTATCGTAAAATGATTATATTATTATCTTGCGTATTTATTTTTTACGAGAGATTTAATAAATTAACTGCAGTATGTCAAGGTCATTGTTATACTTATACCTTCTTAATTTGGGAATTTTATAATGATTTTTTAGTACGGGAAATTATCCTGAGTTGGGTCAAACCCAAGTCAACCAATTTCATAATTTACAATGAGAAAATCAGACTTCCCCTTAATTTATAGACAAATTTACGTTCTGCCCTGAATTTCAATTTTGTATACTATCCATCCACAGAGTTTGCATTAGTGTTGCATTTTCCTTCCTGAATTCTTTTCTGAGCACTTTTCCGACCAAAAAATTAAGGGGAAAGTGTAACACGGAAGTTATGGTGGAAAGTGCAATAAGGATATAAGTTTAGGGGGAAAAGTGCAACTCAACTATAAGTTGAAGGAGAAAAGTGCAATTTTTTTATTTGGAAGTATTATTTTGCTTCTTTAATTAATAAGTTCACCTTATTGTTCTTCAAATGTCAATTATCAACTGGAAAATCCACGATTTCAGATTATCAAACTATTTTTCTTTTACAATTTTTAACAACTTGAATCCCCGAATGTGATACAAAATTTGAAACCACGTGAAAGTATAATGTATACTCGATTTTATACCAATCTCCCATTCTGTAATGTGTAACTAATATATTTGGATCTATTTTATATTTGTTAATTTTGTACTGAAGTTTTTGCTTTTTACGTGTCATATACCTCTCGACAATTACACAATTATTTTAAATTTCATGTTTATATTGCACTTTGAATTATAATTGGTTGCAAAGAATCGAGTTTTAATCCTTAAACTTACTTCAAAGTTGCACTTTACCCCCCTATACATACACCCTTATATCAATTTCCACCTTAAATTTCCGTATTGCACTTTCTCCTTGAACTCATTGGCCGGAAAAATGCTGGGAAAAAAGTACAATATTAACATAAATTCATGGTGGACTATGCCAAAAATCTAAGTGAATTGTGAGTTATATTTATAAGTTAAGGGGGGAAACTGCGATTTTCTCATTTATAATTGGATTAGTTTGGCCAAATAAGATTTTTCCAAATTAGTACATTAACAAATTAGTAAAATTAAAATCTGCAATCCAACCACATTTAACCTTTTGATTCCATCAAAATATCAGCGTTCTAAACCAGCTCATTTCTTCTACTCTTCTTCATCAATGGCGTCCGCTTCAATTCTTCTTTTTCCACCACAAACATCAATATCTTTTTCTCTTCCCTTCAAATCGAACCGACTCTCTTCTCCTAAAAGACTAATTAAACTTACAGTAAAGGCCTCCACATCGCTTGACTATTCTGCCCCTTCCTCAGTCTCCCCTTCCAAGCGCACCTGGCAGTGGAAATTCGAGGGAAATTCCGTCAATATCCACTTCGAGAAGCTCGAGAAACACGTCGACGATCGGCCTTGTAAGAATAACATTCTGATGGTGCCAACAATCTCTGACGTCAGCACCGTCGAGGAGTGGAGGCTTGTTGCTGAAGAAATTGTGGGTAAGGATTTGAATTGGAGCGCGACTATTGTGGACTGGCCCGGTCTGGGTTACTCGGATCGGCCCAAGCTCGATTATAATGCTGACGTCATGGAGAAGTTTCTGGTCGATTTTGTCACTGCCCCTGATGGCCCCATTGATGCAGGTGAGTGTTAAGGGTCTATGTTTTTCAATTTATGATGAAGTATGTGTTTAGAATTACTCTACTGTGTGTGTTTTTTTTTAATTGTTAAAATTTTACTTTGAATTTTTAATCCGTGGTATGTTTTTTCGTTAATCAGATACTGCACTGCACAAGACCCTATATAGTTGTCAAAATAACATTGAAATGGTAGAATTATTGTAATATGTTAAAACTAAACAACTTTGAAAAGAATTGTCATTTTATCTGTTAAAATAGATGTTACGAGATAGTTTTTTTGTTTTTGATTAAAACACATGGATATTTACTAATTAAAATATTGCATGTATGTTTCGGATTGATTAGAAACCAATTATTTGCTTTACATTACCATATAACTGTCTTTTGAAAGACAAAGTTATTGTATCTGAACCCAACAGACCTTATGGAAGAGTGGGGCTAACGCGCCTTTGGTCCTTCACTTTGTAGGAGTTTTACAATTTTAGTCACTAGGAGCCTAAGACCATAATGAGAAACAAGAAAAATGGCAACACTAGGAATGTGACTTTGTAATAATTAGATGGCTCTAAATTATGGAAATAAATGTTATCTGTAAGTAGTCAATAGCCTTCAAGATGTTTAGGGGAGGAGTGATTATCTAATTCCAAGGTCTGAGAAGAAGAGCTATGGACAAAAGTAATCAAGACAATTGTAGTGGCCCAAAATCTGGATGAATATAGTCAATTTAGGGGTGCTATGCCTTATCATAAAATTGATATTGATGATGTGCAGAACATCCAAATTTTAATCAAGGATCCAAAGAGTTAAAACAAGAATAATCAAATTTTGCTAAGGCGAAAAGTGTTGGAGTTCCTATAGTAGGATTTGACGAAGTCGGCCTAGAACAACTTCTCAACATCGTAATATGCTTCTTATTTTCAAATATTCTTTTTGTAGCATTAGTATTAATTCCTTGTTATAGACTTCAGTTTCAAGGAATTTCAGTTCATTCTTTTGCATCCAGTTCTAATATATCCCTTTTAAATTAGATGCCTAACTTCATAGCATTTTCTATTAGCCAGCGTTGACTATGAATTCGTGTTTTTGACCTCAGATGGGTTGACTAAAGGTGCATTACTTTCAAACGTCTTTTTGAAGTTGATTCCTATGTTTTTTCGCTGGTGCTGATAATTTAAATTCTTGGTTACTAAAATATTAGTAGTGTTGAGATACATTACACATGTCTGTATTGATAGATTAGTCACTCACATTTTGTTTCCTTTTGATTGTACCTTACTTATTACCTACATCAGTTCTTCTATAAATACAATCTACAACTCTTGTGTATTCAAGGAATTAAAAAACTCTTGTCGACTGACTTCCAATGGATCAAGGGTAATCTGTTCAAAGTTTCACTAATTGGTCTAGTGAAAGTCTGACTCATATAACTTTGTATCGACAAGCTTGCTATCATGCCCTCAATATTGTTGTACTCTCGTCAAGATGAAAAAATGGATCTTCAATTACATGCCGCTATTACTCATAGTTTCAAGATCTTTTGTCTTGGCAGTTTAACTCTCTGTTCAGTTTAGTAATAATATAATAACTTTGTCCAGATCTATCCCAATTTTTTTACTCTTAGTTCTTTCTTGGGGACGTCCCTAACAAAGAACCCTTTCGTTAAATGGTAATATTTCACCCAAAAACTACCCTATCACATTAAGCAATAGATTCCATATGGATCGTTGTTGGTTCAGTTTGTTTTGAAAATGGTTTCGGAAAATGGGATTGGGTGGTTTCAGCGAAACCATTAAAACATGATTTGGATTGGATTTTATAGGATTGGAGGATTTGAGACATGATTTAGATTGAGTTTGGATGTTGTGGTTTGGGGAAAAAGCAAAGTGTGAACGACTTTTATAGGATTTGGGATATGATATTATATTGTACGTTTGGGTAAAGGTTTGGGATATGAAAAGATGGGTTGGGACCTGGATTTGGGCTGGTTCTGTGGTGGACTAGATACATATCGGTTTTGGCCCAGCCTTAGTGGAGCGAGACCAAGGCCAAAACCAATCCATAAGGACCCATAAAGACCTAAAAGGTTTCACATTTTCAACTATTATTTAAGAATCATAGACCAGAATTTGAGGAATGGGAGTATAATATTACAATATAACACACACGCGTACATTAATACAATAATTACTATAAAATATAATGTGATTTTACATCAAATGATACATATGTTTGAGATATACATTAGTAATATAGATTAGCAGTGTACTAATTTTGTTCCTACTCATTTCTACTTATTTCCACTTAGGTTGGATTAAACTTACCCTCAATGAGCAGTGGAATATAGTTTAATCTCCCTTTCTCCAAATTTCGTTTGCACTTTGCTAGTTCCAACCAAATAAGTGAAAATGGCCAGGAGTAATCATTCCTTCATACCAAAATGGGAAGCAGTGGAATGAATGCATAGAACTAGAGTGAAAGCAAGTCTGTTTTGAAGCTTAATTGCATCTATAGTGCAAGGTCAAATACTGATATGCGTTTCCCATCTTGTATATTTGAAGGGACTCTACTTTTATTCATTTATCGGCCAGCGCTTATCCAAAACTCAACTAACTCAATGCAACAATACCTAATTTTTTTGTGTTTTTTTCTTATGGATGAGAATGGGGAAGAGGGATTTAGACAATATCTATATTGGCACACATGCGGAGAAGGAGAAACGAGGAAGAAGAGGTTGAAGAGAGGATGAGTGCAATCATGGGGCTCATCTTTGTGAAGTAAATTGAGGTAGGGCATTGGAACTTGCAAGAGGAAGTACCCTGCTTTCAGGAGATTTTTTTTTTGGTGGTGGTGGGGTGGGGTGGGGTGGGGTGGGGTGGGGGGATAGGGGTGCTGATGATGATAGGGATAAGGTGGGTGAAGAACATTTTATCTGGTACCCCATAAATATGTTACATTTATGATTTATCATGTAGCCTCCACACCTTTCACTTCTTGGGAAACCTGAAGGCTGCCATCATTATTTCATTAAAACTTGTCATTTGTGGGGGCAATTGGATATACTTATTCCTCTCATGCACCCGATCCTCGTGCAAGCTTCTTATCTTATGTGGATCTTCATAGTTGATGACTTGCTCCACATCCTGTCCCCTAATCCCGATTTATGCGAATTCTTGTTGGCTCCTGGACTCTAGTGCATTAGCATCCATCTCAGCTCTCGCGCTTCTCGCTTACTCCTTCCCTGATAACTTTTTTTCGGCCTGGCCTTTGAAGTTTGTAAGGGCTGTCCCAGTCCGAGTATAACTATGATGCTTTATACCTTAATTCAACCAATATACTTATTACATCCATTGATAAATTGTTACTTGGTCCATATTAAATACTCTATTGGTCTCCACACTAGAATTATTGGTCTAGGTAATTTAAAATGAGGATATAAGGATCTTCTCTATTATGAGTATATGAAAATTGTATGCTTGACTCACCAAATCGGTTTCTTTGAATTTTTTTAGTTCACTTAATTCTTGGTTGTCGATGCTGGTAAAAGGATTTGTTTCTCCTTCATAATCTTTGTTGGACTACTGGGAAAAATTGTGGTAGTTACTGCTGATTTTTTGCCAATAAAGTTGTCTCTTTTCTGGCCTTTGTTGTCTTACATAAGAAAAGATATAGGTTTCTGTATACATATTACTTTTTCTTGCCTTATTTCAAGCACCTTTTCCATTTAAGTTGCACCTACGTAGATATGTAATTTGCTGTCAGGGACACTTCATAATCTGCAGTGAGGTTGTGTTGTCATATTCCCTGTACCGGGCCCTCACATAAAATCATTCTTATTTCAATTTTTAGTAATCACATCTTTCGTCAATATGTATATAGTCGTTGACCCAAAAATCATCTCTTGCTATCCGTAATTTGTTTAACCTGATTCAAAAACTCTTCCCAATATATTGTTGCGTAATACAGATAATGACTATGTGGTCTTCGGTGGAGGGCATGCTGCAACCATAGCTGTTCGTGCTGTAAAAAATGGCTTCTTGAAGCCCAAGGGTATTGCTGCTGTTGCACCCACTTGGGCTGGCCCCCTTCCAATTGTGTTTGGTAGAGATTCCACTATGGAAACTAGGTAAATATATGTGATAAACCATATGAACTCTTGAGATATCATAGTATTCTATATTGATAAGAAATTTATTTGAAGCAAGGTGTTATTTCTTTCCTTTTTTTAAAAAAAAAAAAGAAATATTGTCGGATTGTATGCAGTTCATTGATGTCCTAATTACCTGAAACTAATGATTTTAAATTTGATTTCAAAAAAGGAGTTTATCATATTTAAAATGTTATCCACAAGATTACAATCTATAATTTTTAATGAACCATTAGTGGAATAAAATGTAATCATGATACTGTGAGATTGCTTATAATGATTTCTTTTATCTCTGAATGGACTTCATCTTAAAAATTACAGGTATGGGCTTCTAAGAGGAACTTTAAGGGCTCCTGCTCTGGGTTGGATGATGTACAATGTGCTTGTAAGCAATGAAAAGGCTATTCAATCTCAGTACAAATCCCATGTATATGCCGATCCAGAAAATGTGACTCCTAGTATTGTTGAGAGCAGATATGCACTCACAAAACAAAAAGGTGCCCGTTATGTACCTGCTGCTTTCTTGACTGGATTACTCGATCCAGTAAATTCTAGAGAGGAGTTTCTAGACCTATTTGCAGGACTAGATGGTAAATTGCCTGTCCTAGTGATGTCAACTCCAGCCTCACCAAAGAGATCAAAAGCCGAAATGGAATCTCTCAAGGGAGCAAAAGGTGTAAGCAAATTTGTGGAAGTTCCAGGTGCTCTTCTGCCTCAAGAAGAGTACCCTAAGGTTGTTGCTGAAGAACTATACAATTTTTTGCTCGAGAATTTTGAATTGAAGGCTTAAGGGCTATTCATATCTGCAAGGGCCAAGACAGAGGTAAATGATCTTTTTATATTTAATTGATTCACATATAGTCACAAGTTAGATTATTATTCATATCTATATAAATATTCCATGCCTTTTAACAAAACAATGTTGTAGATTAAGAATGTCAGACGTGATACGCATGGTAGATGAGAGTTGATAGAAAAGGCTTTATGATCAAAACAAATAAGTTGTTATTAATTATGGGAAACAATGCTTGCTGGGATACATTAACAATGTCTTAAAAGGGTAAGCATAAAATAACTTTATTCTACACTTCTAAAAATACTTGAGTTTATGTCCGGATTTTATTAGTAGAACCTCTAGTTTATTATAAATGGTTCAGCGATGGACAAAGTGATTAGTTCATTCAAAAAATAAGTTATTGGCACAAATGCAAAATTGGTGTATATATTCTTTGGAGTTGCAAAGTAGATATTGTATAAATAGGTGAGGGTAATATTGTCTTGTATCGTAGAAATGTTTGCTATTTCAGGATATTTTCCCTCGGTGAGTTTAATTTCTTCCAAAAATACAAGTGCCATTACCATGAAAACTACCATGAAGCCAAGAATAGATCATAAAGCTCCAAATTGCGCATATATTGCAAAAACATGCATCAAGCCTTGAAATGAAAAGAAAATCTAATGTAATTTCTTGTAATACACAATATTTCTCAAAAATTTGTAGGACTGACTTTTAGCTTTATCAGTGGAAATATAGAATGATCTTAGTTTCTCTTTAAAGCTTTGAAATATCCACTTAATGGTATATCTTTTTGCAATGGGAAAAAATAAATGAAAAATGTTCTATCAGACTCCAATGCCTTGCAATCAAAGAACATGAACTAAAACTGTCCAGTAGAGTATAATAGGACTAAATAGAAATTGGGCTCACTGATAGGAGCTTGTCCTGAAATTCCCGGACCAGATGCAATACCATAATTACCACAAATACTTACATGACCTACTTTGCTATTCCACAAAAGCTGGAGGACCAATTTTAGATTTTTGCCTCGTTTCATATAGGAGAAAAATTGATATGTATCATTTTTATTGTAAAGTCAAAATTTTCTGTTGATTGTCAACAATATTAAGTTGTAAGCTATAATCAATTAAATTTTCTCTTGAATATCTAGATTGAAATTACTGTAACTTTTACGGGTAAAATTAGCCATAGAAATTTCTGACCAAGTGCGGCCTGATTTGGCCCAGACAACGCTCAGCAGCGCCAACATGGTCCTGCTGCTACCCATTTTGCTTGCCAAGCCAGTCTTCCCACATTGCTTCACAAACTCGTGTTTCTCACCCCAAAATCCAAATGTGTATCGATTGCACAAACTGAAATGCAGCAGAAATTAAACACACACAAGCAATTTACGGGCCATGCCCAATCTTCTACTTCATTACTCGTTAATCAAAGTTCAAGGAACCCAAAATTGCCCACAGGCTTGTACAAAAATGGGTATGGTCTTCCACACATAGCCGATCCCTAACTCACTCTAGAATTAGACCCAACCCCTGCCTAACTCTTTTCTTTCGTCACCCACTTGAAAACTCTGTCTATTACAAACGATTTGTTGCATATAAATAAGCCTACAATTGCAGTTGAACATCCCTTAACTGCTGCGAGAAGTGTCTCACCCGTGGCCAGCACTTGGCTATTTTCCTCAACTGTCCGCGAGGTGTTGACAAAGTCCTTGGTGATCAGATTTCAGTTTCCTCCTGTAACTTCCACTTGTGGCTTGCGCATGTCTAATTTGCTGACCAAATCTAGCAAACATTGTCAAAGCTTGCTTATTTCGCGCGCTTGTTCTTACTTGGCACCATTGCCCACAATTTGGCACCAATTGGCACGCACAGCCTGTGCCACGCCGACATTGATGCCGTGTAAACCAGGTCTCTGTCCTTTCCCACATTCTGCTGAGTCCTGCTACATTTATGGCACATTACGAATTCTCACTAAGTACATGGCCTTGCCCATGGACTAACCATTAATCATACTTGCTTCTTAAGGGGCTAACTGTAATTTACTAGATTTAGAAATTTCTTAAATCTATATATAAGTTGTGTTGTACCCTTACGAAATTTTATATGTCTGTATAGGTTGGCATAATTTTCGTTTATTATTATGATATCGGTTTAATAAAAGATGCATAGAAGAGTTTAATGAAAAGGGAATTTTCAACGAGGGCACAATAGAGAAGCTGTTGAGGATAATGGTTGATAGATCTAAGCTACTGTACTTAATTAATGTAGGTTTGACAATTTCTGAATATCTTACCTTAGTCTTACAAAATATCTGCATAAGATTAAGTTTTAACAGAAAATTAGTGTTGGTGGGGAAGAAACTGAAGTATGAAATTAATGGACATAAATGCCATATGATCAAGAAATAATACTTATGTTGTCAGAAACCAGTTGGTGGAGTACATTGTTGTTTGTTGTCTCAATCAAGGATGTTATTTGCTGATAAAGAAAGATTGTTATACATCAAATAATGTATTTGCTAGTGTATTGTTTGATATATGGCCTAAGCGGGTCAAATTCATGTGTCATGGGCGTATGAATTCTTATGTGTATCCTATTTCTTAAGTGAACAAAGATAATAAAAGTGTTCTTCATCTTGTGTCTTAAAGGGGTCAAATTCAAGTGTCATAGGCACGTGAATTCCTGTTTAAACACGAACAAAACCAAATCGATGACGCCATCCGAAATTTATACGAATTCTTGTGTGTACGATGTTTGCTGATGAGAAGAATCATAGAAAATCACATATTTTCCCCTTTACTTTGGTTGATTTTGCACTTCACTACCTAACCTTTTTCCATTTACACTTTTCCGTTTCAGCTTTCTAAAGTATGCATTTTACATTTTTTGTCTTTCAACAGTGGATGTTAGGGAGTTACGTGTAGCAGTGCTGTCGAAAGGGTAGGGGGTTTAGGTGTGTTTTTCTTGTACATAATTGTCAGTATTCATGTTGTGAACTGCAACAATTTATAGTTCAAATGCAAAATGAGTAGTGAGTGAAGTGCAAAATGACCTGCAATTTTTTCGAATGATTATGGCTTTAAAATTCGTTTGCTGCTGATGTATATGATATATTGGCTCTGGTGTGTCAAATTCTTGCGTCGTAGGCACATGAACGCTTACTCAAACATCACCTAAACGATGATACAAAGTTGAACAGATTATTGTTTGTATGCAGAGTACAAGGGCTGCAACTGGAGGCTGCAATGTTTGACTCTGGCCTGATTTATACAATTTATTAGAAGGTTAAAGGTACTTATCCAATTTAAATCCATTTAATTCATTTTGTCCCCACTCCCTGACTTTTGCACATATATAGATTGTTCTATTTTTAGCATATGACAATGGTTCTAGTGTTATCCCCTCGAATCACTTTGTTCGTAGGGTATCGTAAACGTACAAGAACAACATATACATAGTTAATGGTATTGATGATGATCTTAACGACAGCGTAAACCTGCATACGTATGTATGTCGGGAAATTCGTTTATTTTTCTTTGTATACTTTGACATAAGATCTACCAATAATACTTTTGATAGCTAAGTATTAATTATGATGATTTATACATAAAATGCAATGACCTCTTCTCTTTTATTGATTGAAAAGATGGTACCAGTTGCAAAGTATAGTTGATCATAAAAATGGACTTTGTAGATTAGCATTCACAATCATGCTTTGGATGAAGGAAAACTACTTGACTGTGAGTCTATTTTCAGACTCAAAACAAGAGTTATATTTGCATACAAAATTAGACTTAGTCGTTACATTCAACTTGAACTCATAGCTGTTTGTATGTGAGTGTGATGGATTCAACTAAAGTTGAAACTAATGACGTAGTAATTTTTGGACCTATGTCTCGGGGGGTGTTTGTTGTTTTATGTATGTGAAATTACACTTGAAGTAAGACTGTTTGATTATAAGATTAGAGCAAGGAAAACGTAAAAAAGGAATGTTCTTTTTTGGATCAAACGACGGAACATTGAGCTTAAGGATGTCAACGTGGCGGCCCGATTTATTAGGATTTTAATCAGATTAGAGATTCGGTATATCTGATTCGATTATAAATATTTGTAATTCGAAATATGTATAGTGAATATGGATTTAAGTCGATCTGATCTGTTAAAGATTCGTATCCGACGATAAATAAAAAGTATTAAACAAGGATTATATTTTACCATTAATTAAGAAGATAGAGTAAATAATTTATTTGTAATTTTATTTTCTAACATGATTTTGGATAAAAACATGAATATTAGTTGAGAAAAAAGAAAAACAAAGGAAGAAAATGGACTATTACACATAAAGGTGTGCTTTGGTCAAAGCAAATTGTGTCAACATAACACCACCCCATATTTTGGTGGAAATAACCTTCTCGCATGTTGTCGATTGCGCCCAATTTAGCCAACTTTTATAGTTTTGTCTATGTTTTTGTATCACATGATAAGTTTTTCAATTTTTCAAATCGAAACGCTAAAAATATATACCAAGATTATTTTTTATCAGACCTATTTTTGACCCGTATTAAACAATCTATTTTAGATCTACTAATATATTTTCGACAAGTCTGGACCAAACCACAAGTTCCCCAAATATCTATGTTTCTTTCTCCAAGTTAGTGACTAAATTTGTATTTGCAAGATCCCACATGTCCATGTAAATCGAGGAAACATGTTTAGAGGATAAAGTTCCTCTCCTCATTACATATGGATTAGGTCATCTCCAATTATTTTCTTAAATTTTGGTCTTTTATTTTAAAATTTAAAGTGTGAATAATATTATATATTCTTACTTTTTACACTGCACTTCAAAAATTAGTTTGCATTTTAAGATATTACTTTTAAATAACCGTATCACTTCATTACAATAATTCGTTTATATCTTAACAAACTATTTTTAACTATTACTTATATATAAGTAATAATGATATAATCCTCAAAAAAAAAAAAAGTAATAATGATATATGTTTAATATATATTTATTTTATGTAATAATTAAAAATATTTATTTTAAAATTATTTCGAGAAATCAATATGAATTTAAATTAAATAATCATATTATGTATTTCGGGACTCCTGCAAATTTTAATTTGTTTGAGGGAAAGTACAATGACATTATGCAAAAGTCAAATCTTTACATTTTAGGTTGGACTCTCAAATTTGAGAGTCCAAACTCAAAAAAATTAAGGACTCTTAATTTTAAAAGCTCTCTTGGAGCACACTTTTTTTTCCTAAAAATTTATAAATTTTTTTATAATTTGACTTATAAAGGTCTATTTGGGGATGGACTGAGTCTATCTTTACTAGATAAAATATCCTGGATGGAAATTATTATAATTAAATTTCAATTATCTGTATAGTAATGTGTTAATTGAATATGAACAAGTGTGCATTAGTCTAGAACTATACTCTTCAAGAAAATGAAGGTCACATTTATCATAAAAAGCCACTTGTATAATTAGCATTTATTTTCTGAAATATAAGGGACACTTGTATGGCCAAATTTATAAAACCAAATTCACTAGAACAAATAATTAATATAATAAAAAAAAACTCATAAAATGCAACCCAATAATTCATCATGGTCATTTTTATAATATTATTCACCGATTATTGTAGTACACCTAAGTATATATCAATAAATTTGATGTAACATTTATATATATACGTGTTCGATTTTAATTGGAAGCAAGTTCATTAAGTTGATAAAGCCCACCGCAGAGCAGAGAAATATTGGAAACTACGAAACGACAGTGCTGGACTGGAAGTGGCTGAGGTTTGACTTTTATTACCAAATTTTTAAAGCCGAAAACCTCAGCTAATCAAACCTTATAATAATATTTTAATACATCATAAGTCAACACTGCAGGCTATCAATACGTACCACAGTATTTAATAACTTGTCGGGTTATCCGGCCCACAACCGGGTCCTCGTGGCGGCCATAAGTACTGAAAATTGATTGAATTTGATCCATATTCGATTTGAGTTATTTTGATTTATTGAAGTTTTTATATGGTTTGAGTTTTGATAAATCTTGAACTAATATGGAATAGGTTGATTCAAATATGGTTAATCTGGGTAAAAACACCTCAAACGACGTCGTTTTGTATTTTTGGGAATTAAAAAAAAAATTCAAAAAGAAATTTGTGCCACTGTTCACGGACGCCTTACACCCCTATATGTTGTAATATATAATGTTTTATTTTATTAGTATTATTAATAACATTTTATTATTGTTTTAACAAGATATAAGGTAATATTTTATTCACGAACTCATCTTATGCATATTTTCAGCTGACATCATGAATTGATTTTAATACGTTAATATCAAGTCCAACATTTTTTAATGTGATTTGTTAATTATGTGTCGAGAGTTAATTTTCTCTATGTTGAAGCTTAGTGGATCATGAAGAAAATTTGTTGAATGGAAAACAAAATATTGGTGAGGGTTCTTAGAGTGAAGATCATTGGATCCAAAATTCAGCCAATTCGCAACAAGACCCCGAAAGACTTGGAGATTCCAGATCCAAAAATTGGATCTTGGTCAAAATAAATTGAGTTGATTCCTGGTCATACCTGATCAAACTCAAACCTGGCTCATTGATGAAGTCATTTAAAGTATAGAAGATTTTACAAAAAACTTAGTTAATAAATATAATATTATTGTGACATAATGTAGTTTTCGTCTATTTTTATTATTAATATTGTTGTTAGTTATATTTATATTTTGGCATATTTCGATTGATTAATTATGTACTGTTTGATAAACTCTGATTTATTGATGTACTAAGAAAATACATTATCAAAATTATTACAATATAATTATAATTATCATGTCCATCATTTTACAATACAATCTTATCTCTCTAATTTTAAAAGTTACTATTAACACATTACTTTGCTCTCCAAAGCTTAACAATAAATAAAATATCATATCTCAAATCATATAAAATTGTTGATTTGACATATATATAATCTATTTTTTCTTCCAAACCCACCAACGAAATTTAATACAAATTATATTCAAAGTTTCAAACTCTCAAAATCAACTCAAATCAAATTTAAAAAATTTCACAAGAATACTCGAATCGATTTTTAAATCAAACAGAGACAAAATCGAACCATAACTCTTTTACAAACCCTTACTCTTTTTTTGAATAAATATATTTATCCCCACAATTTCTCAATGTCGACAGTTTATAAAAACATCTTGCCAAACAATAACTAAGTCCTCTTTAATTCTCAAAGCGTCACATAATTTGGCAGTAAGGGCCTTGTGAGCCCGATCTATGAGGATTAAATTAACTAAGATAGAGTCTAATTAAAAAAAAAAAAAAAACCTCATGTATTGAATATTCAAATTTCTCTCTCAGTATTGAATATTCAAATTTCTCCCTCAGTCTAAATCAAACTCATGTATTGAATATTCAAATTTCTCCCTCATGTATTGAATATTCAAAAACTCATGTATTGAGCCCGATCTATGAGGATCAAATTAACTGAGATAGAGACTAATTAAAAAAAAATAAAACTCATATATTGAATATTCAAATTTCTCCCTCAGTCTAATTCAAACTCATGTATTGAATATTCAAATTTCTCCCTCGTGTATTGAATATTCAAAAACTCATGTATTGAGCCCGATCTATGAGGATCAAATTAACTGAGATAGAGTCTAATTAAAAAAAAAAAAACTCATGTATTGAATATTCAAATTTCTCCCTCAGTCTTGTCACCTTCTTACAATTAACCTCTTATCCCTAAAATGTTTTAATTTGAGCTTAGGGATAATTTATAATGTTTATAATATCTCATTAATTAATTTTGAAATTTAAGTGTTAATTCTTATATCTTATAAATTATATAACTGGTAATCATTTATTTACTATCAAAATTGTTGATATAAGTTATAATTGCCCATAAATTTAAATAAATATTGCAACTTTATTACATATTTATTATTAAATTCATTTCTATAATAACAAATTAGATAAAATATTAATAATAAAATTATATTTTCACTAATCAAATAAATAAATATTTTATTGCATTAATAAATATTGAATTTTATAATACATAATACAATATAAACTTTATTAAATTAAAATATTTGATTTATAATACAATATAAATTTCATTAAATTTACTAATTTAGAAAATAAATTCATTTAACTAAATGTGTAAAGAATTTGTTCATATTTATAAAATATTATTAATAAAATTCTATTTATTTTATTGCTAATAAATATGTAAATAGCTTTTTCTGCAATATTTATTAAAATTTATGGGCAATTATGAATATTATCAATTATTTTGGTAGTAAATATATAATTATCATTTGTATAATATATAAAATATAACAATTAGCAACCAAGTTTTAACATTTATAAGGTATTACAAACATTACAAATAACACCCAAAGACAAAATTAGAATATTTTGTGAACAAGGGGTTAACTGTAAGATGGCGACAAATCTGAGGGAGATTTTTATAATATTCAATACATAAGGGTGATTTTAATAATTAAGTCTTAATGTAATTTACCTCAAATTAAAAGATACCTTTTTGATTGTGGGCCAATTGACAGAACCTTCAAGCCCAATCAATTGTCATCATGTCTATTATGTGTCCATGGACATTTAATGGGAAGCCACGTGGTGTACCTAACGCATCACATGTGTTACATCTATGGATTCTTAGAATTGAGGAAATGGCCCAATGGGCCTACACTTTTATAAGTTTTTAACACAAGTAAATGGAAATTAATTCCTCAAAAGTTAAAAATTAAACCTAACAAAATTGTGTTGTGCGTTCCCTTTCAATTTTTGTGTGTCACTCAAAGAACTGGTCCTAGTTTGACAAAATTGCAGTGTTAGTGACAGCAGCGGCAACCGTGAAGTCTTATAAATGATATCAAATAAAATATAAATATAAATATGTACTGACAAAAGAATATCCATTTATTCTCTATAGGATTAATTTTACATAAGATATATGATTATTTGGTTGTAAAAGTTCATAATTACATATTTAAGTAAGATCACGACACATTTACAAATAATATTAAGTTATATATATCTAAATTAGAAAGTATGTACCAACATGTGATTGGTCTAGTGGAAGGAATTAGTCACTACTAAGTAGCGGACTCATGTTCAAATTCCTATTGGGAGAGGTTTCCTCTTTATATATCTGACGAGCCTCGAAAATGATTAAACCCGCATAAAATCAAAAAAAAATGTTTTGATTGAGTCAAAATCTAAAGGCTTGGATTTGCCTATTAATCTTACTTTTTTCAGCTGAACCAAATAGCCGAAAATGGATCGGAGACAATTCAGCCGCTATGGTTTCTGATTAGCAAGACGTTTTTTCAGATTTGTTACACTCCGCGAAGATGTAATCCATTGGATCCTATATGTGGACCTTATTATCAAATATTACCTCCATTCTAAATACATGTTGTTTTAGTAAAACAAAAATATTTTTAAATATACGTTATTTGGATGGGTTTTACCTCAGTTTCGTGGGTCTCGGTTTAAAAAAAATGGTTTGGGTGGTTTCGATGAAACCTTTGAGACCTCATTTGGATGGGTTTTGGCTGTTGGATTTTGTGGTTTGAATAAGTTGAAACCCCACTTGGATTGAGTTTGGATGTTGGAGTTTAGGGGATAAATTAGATAGTAGGTGTCAAAATCAATGTCTTTTTTTAGTGAGATTTGGGGAAAAAAATAGGTGGTAGATGTCAAATAAATGTTTTATAGGTTTGAAGAGTTTGAGTGTAAATTTTGAATAAGTTTTTGATGATTTTATGGGTTTGGCGAAAACTCATTTGGAAGGGTTTGGCTTGGTCTCGCGAAACCCGCGAGACCGGGCCAAAACCCATCCAAATACACCATAAATTCTTTTTTGACAATTTTAACCTTTCCCATTAATGATTCAACTCCTAAATATTCTATATATCTCTCAATTTTTAAGGGCAGTTTTGTACCATAAAATTATTATTCTCCTAAATTTAGTTAATTAGTAGTTTCCTTAATCATTGTGCAACAACTTTAAATGACATGTACTCCCTCCATTTTTTTAATTTGTCGTTTTGGAGGATTGCACATGTATTACGAAATATAATAAATATCCACCTTTTATATGCAAAAACCCTCAAATACCCTTTAATCAAATAATCACAACATTAATTAATATTAATTACAGGCATTAACAAGAATGGTAAGATTGGTAAACAAAATTTAATTTTACATTAAACTCTTAAAACCACAAATAAAAGTACACATTTTTTTAGCCAAGTGACAAATAAAAAAATAAGGAGGGAGTATTTAGAAATGGAGGTAGTCTCATATTAACATGTATTAACACAATTTACATGAAATAATATCAATACTTAACAAACTATCACCACTAAAATTTAAATGACATTTCCCTATATTTTTCCGTGGTTCAAAAAACTACACTGTTTATGGTATAGACTTCTGTTTCCTTATGGGAGGGTGAAATATTAATGTGGTTAAAATGCTTGAAGAAATAAGTGCAAATTTGAAGGCGAAAGGACCTAATAATTATTGCTTTCGGCCAATTTGACATTTATTAGTGTAGTACACCAAGAGTCCATTAAAATCTATTTAGTATCTTGTTTTTATATATATATATACTAGCTTGTGTCCCGTGCTATGCACGGTTTATATTAAAGAAATTAAATTATATTTGAATTAAAATCAAATGAACAGTAGTATTTAAAGAATATTTATTTTTTAGATCCTACTAAAGAATTTATTGACTTCTATTATTTAAGTCAATTAATGTTAATATTCCACACTCAATAGTCAATAAAAATAACAAAAGACACAATGCTACATTTTCCTCGATATCAATTTATAATATTGAATGAAAGTTAATGAACTTTGATAAAGCATGAGCAAGTATATATTGAATTATTGATATTTATGCGATAAGAAACTCAAATATTTGAAGTCGCTCCAACAATCAAATAATAACTATGTAATCATAAACTAAGAACAAAAAATACACCGAGCCATGTTCAAGTAAAAAAGTGATGGATATTGTTTAATATGAATATCTAATTGTCAATTTTAATATTTATACATAATATACTTGGTTGATACCATGTGACCCCATAAACATTGACTTTATTACAACTTTGTCGATAGTCTATACAGTAATATCAAAAATTCAAATCATTCTACAATAGTACTTCAACAAAATATAAATAAAACTACTTAAATTTCCATACACTATATATCATTCATCAATATTTTATAATTCTAAATTATTATGATAAGATCTTGATCTATTTTCAAGACTAAAAATACAAATTAGTATTTATATTTCAATATATACAAATACAATTATGAGGAAAAATAACCTCCATCCGTCAAGCTATTTCTAAAGTTACAATGTTGTGAATGAAATCAAGTAAACCAACTGAATCAAACGTATTTCTAAACGATAACTTTGCTAATCCATGAGCCACTTGTATTTCTTTTGAGTCGTGTATGTCGAGTTGTAAAAGAGTTAAAAGTCAATCTTGTTTCCTTGGTATCATTGATGATGCTCCCATAATTTGATCTAGAAACACAATCACTCTCAATGGCTAAAATCACCATGCTCGAATCACCCTTGATTATCACTTTCCTTCAATTATGGCCTATCGCGAAGTTCACTTGCCATTAGCGCTGCTTTAGCTCCAGTCGTCGAAGGTTCCAAAGGTATAAACACAAATCTATTGATTGTGAAAATTAATTTGAAAGAAAATTTATGATGAGAAATAACTGAAAGCATTCATATAATTAGACGTGACGAATTAAATTCTCAAGCCCCAAATATATTAATCATAAAAAAAAACAAATAGAGCAAAAACTTCAAATATTTAATACTAAGAGAATACATAATATAATCTACTAAAAAGAGGATACGCAAAGAACGTGTTCCAAAGAAAATCTTTAAATTATATGCGGATGTAATAAATCCAAAAGCAAACTCAAGAGCATAAAATTTATAAAAATGAAAAATAATAATAACTCAAGAATACATAAAATATGATGTTTTGAAGAAAAATGGAATAATTAAAACAGCAAAAGCAAGACTAAATAAGAAGCTTTTATATATGTAAGAATATTAAAAAAAAACCACAAAAAGGTTGTAAATTTATCATATGTATATAGACGCACTATACACATACGAATAAAACAATTAGCCATTATCTATGGACATTAAAATAAACATATAAGTGTAATTATATTAAGCAAAACCATATCAAATTAAGTGAAAAGAATTATTCAAAAGAGAAAACAAATAAAAACAAACCTATAAACACAAAATTGGTACTTGAAGTAGCGAGACAATCGAATATGAAATTGGAAATAACTTCATAGTCTCCTGTAACAAAGATGTAGAATATAAAAATCAACATTGGACTATTCAAACTAATACTCTAGGTTTTGTAAAAGAGAATACATAGTTCTTATATAAGAGGTTTTATGTAAGGAGTACCATGATTTAATAGCTAAATTTATGAAAATACTTAAATATTATAAATAAGTTATTTGTTTGACTTTTTATTTGCATCAATCAATGTATTAAACTTATTCCATATTAATGGCTGTATTTTAGGAATTTTTAAAATTTGAAACTGAAATTATATTTTTGTTTTGCTTAATTGATATGTAAAAGTTGTGATCATAAACGGAAACATTATGAATAGATGGACAACCAAAACTGGAGTTTCTTATTATGAATTCACCTCTACTTTTTTTTTTAGCCTAATTTGTTTCCTTTTTTTAACACGGTTCTAGCTTAATTAATTATGATTCTTTTTGGAAGAGTAATTCTGGAGAGGATTTTGTAATTTCCTCCTTAAGTTACGCATAAATTAGTTATGTTAGGATTAATATTAATTATTTGGCACAATAATTTAGTTTTGACATTCCTTTTTGTGTAGAATTAATGTAAGAGATGAAATTGATTTTAAGAGATTACCAATAATAGAATTTTGTAAAATTTAAAAATAATTCAAAACTCTAGAAAATTAGAATTTAGTCAAAACTCATCAATTGAAGTCAACACCTAACCTTCAAATATATATATGTATAAGATATATTAGTATTTCTAAAAGAACTACAAACACTTCAAGGTGGTTGGGTCAAGTGGTAGTGACTTACGACCCCCAGATACGAGACTCAAGTTCGAATCTTACTGGAGACATCACACCGGGGAGAGCTTATACCATTTGCACTCTTCGGTCCAAGCTGTATATACACAGTCTAGTAGATCAAAAAAAAAAAAAAAACTACAAACAAATTAATAAACACATACAGTGGTGTGAATTTTAATTCAAAATTTTAAACAATTAAATGCAAAGAAACTGAATAACTCAAACATAAACGCAATATAAAACAACTATGAATCAATCTCAAAATGGAGTAATTTATGTGGCCAGCGATATTGCCAGAGCAATTATTGTTGTTACCAGAACAATCTTTTGTAAATTCCTAATTTACCCCTTTAAGTAAAAGGCCACAAAATCTAAATTTGATAATTCCAATAATATTCATTTATTACCAACTCTATCTTCTCTCTCTTATTAATACATTATTAATATTAACTCTTTTTCTACTTTTTTTTTTTTTTTTTTTATTTAATCTCTAAACACATAAATACATCTATATTTCTTCTCTTACTCGTGAGGATCATCTTTCCCTTTCTATTCAGTAAGATATCAGCCGTACTCATAATAATATCTATTCATTTCATTTTCCATAAACAGTAAGATATTAGCTCTCCTAGTAGTGAAAGTCGAAAATTATTGGCTAACAATAAACTGAAAGAAAACCACAATAAAAAATAAATAAATAAATAAGACAGTTGAACTGATGATAGTATACTATGAAATTGTTATTTTATACTTGTTTTTTATTTTATTTAAATATATTCAAAACCGAGTAAATGTGTAATGGTAAAGTAAAAAAAGTAAAACATTATTAAGTTTTTGTTAGAATTTTTTATTGAACTTGAATTTGTGCTTGATAGTTAAATGAATTAGGCTCAAATGAGCTTTAATCGAGTTGAACATGAATCGTCCTTGTACAACTTAATTTTACATATATATTATTATTAATTTTAATTTATTGAGTTGAGCTTGATATGAGTTTTGAAATTCTTAAAATAAAATCACTAAAATGAATTTTTAATAATTTTGCTTGATTTTGAGCCAAATCGTGTAAAGTAAATTGGAAGGTATTTAAAAGTAATTACTTTTGCTCAACCTTGAGCATATATTTGATTTTGAGAATATAAATAAAATTAGCATAGATAATTATCAAAGTTCCATGTTTAAAGAACATATGAAAAAGGAATAACACGTGAGAAAGAAATAAATGTGTTATGATTTTGACTCGAAGGGATATAATAGGAAATTAAGAAAAATTGTTTTTACAGCAACAATATTTGCTCTGTCAATATCGCTAGCCAATTTATATACTTATTTATTTATTGAGGCATGTTTGATGTACATGTAAACTATTTGTGTGTTTTCATGTTATTATCAAGATAGTTGATCTTGTTTTGTTGGCTTGAGATTGTTATGCGGCAAACAATAAAAGTAACTTTTGTCTATCATAATTATTTTTTAAAATATACTACTATTAACCTTGTTTTATAGTTTTTTTGAACCAATTTTGTTTTGAAGTTGGATTAATTCTATTTATCACCTATTAAATTGGGTTAAACTATTTTTTTAAGAGGAAACGCACACGGAATTTTTTATTAATAAGTCAAATCAATAAATACAAAGTCAACAATAGATTGAGGAAGTTCGATAAGGGGAGTAGTACATAAAAGTTACCATAAATAAAGCATGAACAATATAGTTATTTTCTCTAAACGTATTCGAAAATTTAAATGAATTAAACCTATAAAATAAGCGAGAAATATCTTGAAAAATATGTCCAAGATTAAACTATTTGACCGTACGATCTGTTTAAGGATACTCTTACAGTGTAATACCTTAATAATTTTCTATATATTGGACAAAGAGTAGAAAATACTGTCCTCGCATTTTCTTAATTTTCTTAAGACCACTTAACATTAGAGAGGGTACATCTTGGTAAATTACATATCTCATGGAGTTTCTATATATATAATTATCTCATTTATTTAATATAAATAAGATAATAGTATTAGTTTGTCCAGTTTTTAGATGCTACACGAGCTGCCAATACTTTTTAAATAATATGTGTTATACTTATTTCGACTTACTTACAAATTGGATTTTTGAAAAAAAATAAAATAACATTTTGAAAAGTCACTCGTGATTTTTTATTACCAACCTACAATTAATTTTTAGGTGGTGTTTTCAAGTGCTTGACCTTTTACTTAATCTAGATATTTTTAAAAAATCACTTAAAAGAAGTTGAGAATAGATAAAAAGTATTTTATTGGATAGTGTTTGCAAATTAAGAGGAAAAAAATTCCACAAAAAGCTAGAAGCAGCCCCAGCCCATCTACTGCTTATGCTTTTCTGACCTTTTTAGCTTTTTTTTAGAGAATTTAATGAAGAAGCTGAAATCGAAACACACCAATAAGTACTTTTGAATAATAAAAAAAACAAAAAAGTAATTTTATAAGTATTTAAAAACATAATTTCTATAGATTCTTGACCAATGAATTAAAGAAATCTATAGAAATTATGATAAGCTTAAACTAAAGAAATAGTCACTTCGTTCTATGATATGTGTCCACATTTCAGTATTTCACGATAATATTACCGAGATTTCTCACACCAGTTTTCATATAAAAAAAGAAATTGCCTCCTTCCAAATATCAATATGTACATATTTGATTTTTGCCCTTATGCACTTGATATAAAATACTTCTAGGAGGATTTTGGCTCGATTTTGCGGGTCTTAGTTTGAAAAAAAATGGTTTGGGTAGTTTCAGCGAAACCTTTGAAACCTCATTTGGTTAGGTTTTGGACCCCACTTGAATTGAGTTTGAATGTTGGGGTTTGAGAAAAAAAGTAGGTTGTAAGTGTCAAATCAATATTTTTTCTATACAGTTTAAGGGGAAAAAGTTGGTGGTAGGTGTCACATCAAAATTGTATAGGTTTCGAGAGTTTTGGTATGGTTTTGTGAATAAATTTTTTATGAGTTTCATGGATCTAACGAAAACTCATTTGAAAGAATTTTAACCCGATCTCGTAAACGCATGAGACAGGGCCAAAGCCCATCCACATTGACCCTAATTTTCTATGAACAACCGAACTACATCCGTAATTGTTCACGGTATAATTATTAATTAATATTTGTGTGTGAATATACTATTTTTTAAAGTTTTCGTTTTTGGATATATAATTTACTATTTTAATTTTATAGTTTGTACCCACTTATACGTATGCAATGATTATGACAAGTTTGACGTAAGGACTTTTGTATGTCACTTCCCATCCCGGCCAATAAATCATGATTGCTACACGTATACCTGATTTGTACAAAAGCTAGAGTCTCTTTTATTAATTTCTTTAATTGGCTATATATAAACAGGAAATTGAAATGTATATATGTCATGGTTCATATCTATTCACATTTCAAGGTTCTCATTTATCATTTCCTTTTTCTATGCCTAAAACATCTTACTCTTATATTATACTTCTACATTATTTTTATTTTTATAAGAAAAACATGTTTCATAATCAGTAAATGTTATCAATTACAATATGTTTAATACTTTCACAATTTAAATCAACACTACTTAATAAGCTAATCTAACCAACATATGAGTTACTCTATTTTCCATATGACGAACATAAAAAATACTTCTCATATAAGTCAAAATCACTGAATAAACTATAAATGTCATCAATGAATGGACATGTAGCCGAGAGACCATCTTCAGAAGATAATAGTTTGTCAAAAACAGATTTACAGTCTCCCTTTAAGATATTTCTCGTCCACCCTTGTTTTTTGGCCAATTCAAATACTTGTTTTGTAAGTAAAAGTTGTGACACCCTTGATGAACTCCAACCCGCACAAGAGTTGAACTCATCTCGTGCCACAATCCCAAGTCCGATATAACCATCCTTGCTGAAAGTTGCTTTGTCAAAATTCACCTTCACTAAACCAGTGGTTGTAGGAACGGACCATTGATCCGGAAGATGTTGATTGTTGCTTCCTGCTTAGATTTCGCACCATGGCAAGCTCTAAACCAATCCTAATTAAAATGCACAAATGTGGTTGACGATACCCAACGACAACCAAGATTTGTCCTCAAACAACCGCTGATTTCAAGAAAACCATAGCTACCACGAGATCATTGTAATAAGCTTCGTCATATCTTTATCCGTTTCCAGCTTCATCTTTTCGAACCATCTAAACGTATTATGTTTTCCATTGTCGATCAAATCCCAATGAATCTTACTTTTATATCAAACACTACATTTTTTTTTCTTAAATAAAATTATTTTCAAAATTTTCACTTCTTAAATTATAACCTAAAACTCCAGGATTAATTCAACTTTGCACCACTAGAATACCTTACTCGTGACTTTTTCTTGCACCCAAACGTCTTCAACCACCTTGTTGTTATAGGAAAATGCATTTTAAATTGTTAACCAAGGGTATATTTGATTATTGAACAAGACTGTATTTTTTTTTAACCACCTCGAACATATAATTATTTTTCCATTAATTGATTATTGAACAAGACTGTATTTTTTTTTATATTTAAATCTCAAACGAACTTTTATGTAACGAAACAATCCAATAGTAATTTTCCTAGTTATATCACAAACTCTTGGATCATATCATTCAAATAAGCAACAACTCCAACTTCATCAAAATTTAAATATATAAAATATTTATGCAACACAATAAGCTTACGAAAATAAAACTACAAAAGAAATTCTTACTCCGTAACTTAAACTTATATCTTAAAGTAGTGATCAAGGTATTAAAATTGCCCAAGTCTCATTCTTCCAAAGTTCTTATTTCTTGATTTATGTTCTTAGAGGCTTAAACATAAGGGCATGTTTGTTTGGCATCTCCAAAAAAAATTCGTGTTTGAAAAAAACGAGACAAACACTATATCTACTTTCTGAAGTAAATTTATTCTCTCTCAATTTTCTCAAACTACTCTCCCAAAAGCCTAACAAACAACATTTTTCTTATCACTAAAAAACACCTACACAAACTCTACTTTAACAGACATGATTTGACGTATACATTTTACACCTACAACTTAAACTCTTTCAAAAAAAACTACACCCACTTTATTTCCCAAATCACTCTCCCGAAATCCAAAAGCAACATTACACAAATCAGGATTATTTTACAAACCCCCCACCACTCTCACAAACTACTCCCCCAAATGTCAAACAAACAGTATTAAATATTCTCGAATCGGCTCAATTTTATTGATAATCTAAACAAATAAAAATATCCACATCACCTACTAATGCACTAATCCGGCCCTGATTGTGAACATATCACTTGGTTAGGATATAGTTTAGTCACCTTATTTTTGTGTAGACCATGAGTTTCAGGTTTTGAATTTTGGTAGGAAAAATTTCTTTTTTCAGCACCTCTTCCTTTTTTTTCTCTTTGACCTTTTATTTGTTCTTTTTGTCATTTTTCTCCTCTTTAATTGACATCAATCTCATGGAAGACTAAATTGGAAAATAAAATAATGACAAAGATATCCTTGGAATTATTATTACACCAATATCAGTATTTGACACGTCCTGGATTATATCCCACCCGAAAAATCACCTATTCACACAATAAAAGGACAAAAAGGGTCTGGCCGACCTTTTATTAGCTCTGCTTTATTTCTCATAAAATGTCATCATAAAATTTCTAGCAAAACAATAAAAATAAATTAAAATGTGTACTTACAAATTAAATGCTCTAATTTACATATATATTTTTATGTTTGCTAGAGCCATGTGATTATGAAGGATGGATATTTATTAAACAAATTTAAAATGCTCATTGCCTCCCTTATATTCATGAACAAAATCGCAATAATGCCAAATGTTTCATTCATCCCCATGTAATTTGAAATAGAGTATTTTACACCCAGTGAAAATTCTAAAATTCTCCTTCAGCCGGATAGTGTAACTTACTTGACGAAATTGAGAGTGGACATGAAAAATGTGGTTGTAACATAAGAGGATAAATTGTCATATTATCATAACAAATGGAGTAAAGTTCCACATACAAAAATATCAGGAAGGCAGTGTGAAACTTATATAAAATAACAGGGGGTAAAGTGCTCTTTTCCAAATCATTGAAAGGTAAATTGAACATTATGATTATGAATATCACAAGGAGTAATTGCCATGAACTCATATAAAGTGTTCATTATAGCATTTCAAAGGGGATGTGAATGAAATATGTTATCAAGTAGAAGTTAAATTTATTATTTTTCGAATCAAAATCGAATTTCACTCATAATTTTGAGCGTGTTGCAAGACCCCATCGATAAATGAGGTAATTAAAATGGCTTAATGACAAGTTACATAATTATATATATTTGCAAATTGCATTCATTCTCAAATATAATTACCCAAACCAAGAAATAAAAAAGGTCACCTTCTTCAAACTAAGAAAAATGAGATTGATTACCGGATCATATGAAATTCCTAAATTTTGGTCTTTTTTTTTTTTTTTTTGAGATCGAGTTTTGGTCTACAAATAAAAGAAAATGGAAATAATTACTTAATTAATATTATAATTTTATGCCCCATGTACTGCATCAACACTACTCACATGATCAGTACATGGGATCTAGTTCACTTCACATGAATTGGAAACTATTTTTTTCAGAAAGTTATCTTTTTTAAGCCAAAAAATTGGTACTTGAAAAATACATTATCTGTTGTCCACACCTTTCTCTCTCAAATTAAATGAAGGATGCAATTTGCATTCACATCTTCAATGCTCAAACAATTTAGAAAAATTATTGGCCGAATTAATTAATTAATTAATGAAATGATAAATCATCCCGCAATAATTAAAATGAGATATACGTACACACTACTTGGGTAGGCAGTATAATATTAGTATTATTAAAAGCTGACTTAGGTCGACGGGTCCCTATTTTAGTACATTCTTATAGTCCAGAATATTTTCAGGTACAAATTGACAGGAAAATCAACCAGTTCTCATACATAGTTCATACCTATGAATTTGAAATTCACTTTTAATTCCTTAGAAAATTTTTTATTTATATAACAAGTAGGAATATTATATTACAAAAAAATTTCTAATTATCTCAAATTCCTCTCATAAATATATTTTCCTAATCAATTGAGTTACGTTATATACACCTCTTATTATTATATTTGTTCAATTAAACCTTTTCATGCAAACAATCTTGTTTAAAAAATTAAAATTTTATACCCATGTAAATATGTAATTATATGTATGATAGTAATTAAGTTCGATTTAGGCCTATAAGTCATCGGTCGAAATAGTAATTATACGAGAAAACTGGTTGGTAAAATAATCTTTTCAGTAACTGATATATGTGATCATTTTTTAAGCTCTAACCATTCACATTCTAATTAAGTATAACACAATTCAATCAACTTCAATTCTTTTATATTGAGGTAAATGTGTATTTATTTCATAACCCAATTCTATCTAGATGATATAAGCTAATTTATATAGTTATGTTTCTCATACAAATCCTTTTTGTTCAGAATATAATATTCATTCTTATTTTTTGTCACAATGTTACCACTAAATTAGGGTACCGTCGATATAATCAAGGAAAAACACGAGACGTACTGATCAAAATCAGTGAATATCTCGTGATTGATGCATATCAGTATCTTAACATATGTACCCTCCGAAACACATTTTTGATCTAAATATTTTTCTTTCAAAAGTAGTAAACTCTAGCTCCATTTGTGCTTTCAGTACATTTTTTGTCGACTTAAGCATCAATGAGACTAGCTTATCTACATTGTCGTCATGTTTTGCAGGTAACTTAAACATGGATGCAAAACCCGACCCACCGGAAAAAAAATCCA
This sequence comes from Penstemon davidsonii, assembly GCA_034814905.1. Lineage (NCBI taxonomy): Eukaryota > Viridiplantae > Streptophyta > Magnoliopsida > Lamiales > Plantaginaceae > Penstemon > Penstemon davidsonii. The sequence goes on along the minus strand of JAYDYQ010001087.1, from coordinate 8,292,657 downwards.
CATTAATAGTCTTCAATAATTAATTATAATAATTCAATTTCCACTAAAAATAACCAATATATACAATATAATCAAACACAACACCAACCAAGAGAACAACAATTAAACTACGAAACCTAAATGCCCCAATTTCTTGAAATTCAAATTACTTCACATGTGCATTTATAGTAAAAAAAATAGTAATATATAGTGTAAATACACCTAATTACTCACGCGTATAACTAATCATGTAACACAGAGAGCATGAATTATTTAGGGTAAAAATTCAATATTTTCATGCAAGTAAATACATCAAAAAATGTTGATCGACATTGAATTCCACGCGGCATTATTAATTTGTGATGCATAAATAAATAATAAAAAATAAAAAGGAAAAGGAAAAGAGAAAAGGGGTTGAGTTGAGCCTCCTTCATTCACCTCACTCACTAAACATACAATACAGCTGACTTTTTGCAAACATATGAGTAAATGCTCTTTGCTGTCTTCTTTTGACTCTTTCATAGATAAAAATAAATAAAAAATTGCACTTTTACCCCCTACTTTCTTGTATTGTAGTCATGACCCTAATTAAACCACCTTTGTTCTTTTCTCTATATATTCCCCTTTGACAAATCCCACCCATTCATTTAGACTCTTGTCTCTGCAAAATCTCTCTTTTTTCTCCAAAAACCATACTAGATCTTCATTTCATATAAATATCTACAAACCCTTTTTTTTTTTTTCTTTTTTTTCTTTTTTTTCTTTTTCCAATAGATCATCAAATTTTCTTTTGTTGTATAAATGGGAAGACCACCTTGTTGTGACAAAATAGGTGTGAAGAAAGGGCCATGGACTCCTGAAGAAGATATCATTTTGGTTTCTTACATTCAAGAAAATGGTCCTGGAAATTGGAGGGCTGTTCCTACTAACACGGGTAATTTAATTTGTTTTCTTGAAAAACAAATGTTAAATAAAATCTTTAATTTTCTAGTAGTAATATTTTTTTTTTTTTTAGTGGTTTTTTTGGGTTGTTAGAATCATTTAAAGCTGTGTAATAAATATTGTGCACCTTTAACTTGAATGCATACTAGCTAACTCTAGTTAGATTTAATTAATTATTAATTAATTACTTTTTGTAATTTTATTTTAGGTTTGCTTAGATGTAGCAAAAGCTGCCGGCTCCGGTGGACTAATTATCTCCGTCCGGGCATCAAGCGCGGCGGCTTCACCGAACATGAGGAGAAGATGATCATCCACCTCCAAGCCCTTCTCGGCAATAGGTACGTATATATATATATATATGTATGTATGTATTTATGTGTAAGTGTAAAGGGTTTATCAGCAGCAGTTTCCGTTGGTGAAGTCTTGATTTTCGTTGTTATTTAGGTGTAGCGACGAAACTTTTCTGTGAATTTTCACAATTTGTGTATGTGATCAACTCAAGGACATAATTTTTTTTATTTAATTTAAATTTTTTCTTAAAACTAGGGTTAGATCTCATAATTGAGAAATCCCAAATCCAAAATGCCAAAAGCATGAATTTAAAATTTAAAATTAAAATACCCTACGATTAGCATGGTTTAATTAGGATATTAATTAAAAAAACAATTTTTTTTTTTTTGGTTTTGTAGATGGGCTGCTATAGCTTCATACCTTCCTCAGAGAACCGACAACGATATCAAGAACTACTGGAACACTCACTTGAAAAAGAAATTGGGAAAAATTCAAGATAATGAAAAGTCCAATAACAATTCATCTGAAAGCTCTCGTCAATCGATTTCGAAGGGACAATGGGAAAGGAGGCTTCAAACTGACATTCACATGGCCAAACAAGCCTTATCTGAGGCTCTCTCCCTCGATAAATCGGACAAAAACAAAACTAGCACATCTTTATTCGATTCCAATAAGATCTTCGGTCCTATGCCTAGTAGTAGCACTGAACAAACCAATCCAATAATTCCGACATCTACATATGCATCTAGCACGGAAAACATTGCTCGTTTGCTCGAGAAATGGATGAAGAAACCTAGTACCATCAATTCTTCGTCATCACAAGCGGGATCGTCGTTGATGAGCACTTCTAGTCCTAGTGAAGGTACAACATTTCTTAGCTTCAATTCTTCTAATTCATCGGACATATCGCAGTCGGTCGAGGATCATGAAGCTAAATTTAATCAAGGTATAAACTTCACAACATCAACAACAACAACAACACATGAGATCACTAATGATAATGGGATATTATTTCAAGATGAGAGGAAGCCTATTTTGGACAATGAAATGCCCCTGAGTTTGCTTGAGAAATGGCTTTTGGATGATGCAGCTGCACAAGGGCAGGATGGGGATTTCATGGACTTGGGATTGGAGGAAACTACTGCTGATTTGTTCTGAAGAAAAAAATGTGATTTCTTCATAACAACTCAGCAGTACTTTTATATGACTAGTGTTTTTCTTTTTTTTGTTAATTTTAATTTTGTGCATGGTTAATTAATTATCTTATCTTATGTTGAGGGGATTTAGTAGTTGAACTTGGTATTAGTCTTCCTTGTGTTTGGGAAGCACAAAAGTGTAAATTACTTTTTAATCTATAGACTTATCTTATTACATGTAAAATTGTTGCCCAAATCTGATTTGACTTGGCTAATTAAAATTACAAAGTAAGTGTATTGCTCGTACGTGCTATGTAACTAGTCGATTTTTAACGATTTACACTATTTTAAGCATATGTATTACACTTACCGAGTTACTGATTTGGGTTCGGTCAAATCAAATTTGGGCAATAATTTTTCTATTTAAATATTTAAATATGTGGTGAATTGGAATAAGATCCCCTCTATCTCATCTTGTTCTTGGGAACAAAATGTCTAATTGTACTCTGTGCAATATTTGCTGTATATTTCTAGAATGAGAATTAGATTTTGACTTTTGATGCTTTGGAATTCATGTAACACAAAGTGTACTGAGATTGGCGGCATATATTGACTTAATTTAATTTGGAATTGAAATTTGTGAAGGAATTATTCATTTTCCATACAGATTCTGAAGCCACACAATACCCAATATAACTAGTAATTTGATTCTGATATTGGAATTTTGAAACTTATATGCTGCCATTAGTTTATTTTCATTTTCCGAAACAAAAGTGTATTGTTTATAGTGCAACAGCTACTTTCACTTTGCAATTCACTTTTTAATTAAATGTTCTTACATTAATTAATTTGGGACTAGCTAATTAATTATCAACTTTTTTAGATAAGACATAAATTTGTAGAATAGGCAATTTTGTGATATTAACTAAATTTATAAAAGGGCAATCCAATTTAAAGATATAATCAGCTTAATTTGTAACATGTAGACCTTAAATTTGAATAATTTCAAATTGAAATTCCCCATAACTAAAGGAAATTATGTATTTCTTACCATTGTGCACATTTTAATTAACATTGATTCAACAAAAAAAAGGTTATAAATGTTAACAAATTAAAATTTCTAATATTTATAACTCACTAGATGCAAGCCTGCAACTTATATGGCGCCATATAACTTTTAATTCTAAGGATTGATAAATGATGTAAATTGTTTTAGAATATGACTAGGCTAATTACATAAAAATCGAGATCACAACATTTATATAAAGATATAAATTCACATCTTAGATTTTGGAAAAATTAAATACCGATACATGTAATGTATGATTTGGAGAAATAAAAATGTTTAACGTCTATCATCTATAACAATTTAATAGCAAAATTAAATTCTTAGTACTTAGGTTTACACTAATTTTAATAATAGTGTACACTTTTTCATTCATATTTTACAAATCAGTCCTTTTTTTATTAATGAGTATTTTGCACTTATTGTACAAAATTATCTTTGACTTATTTTATTCTATATACTTATATGTGGGTTGAGTTTTTTGGCAATTTCGAATACTGGCTCGTGCCGGGATGGCTTTCAAAGAGTCAGGTTTGTTGGATCCAAAGCTCAGCCGAAGCTAAGGCAGCTAGCGATGATAGGAATGGAGTTTTCTCCTATGCATATATAATTGGAGGAGAGTGACTTTGGAATGTGAATGTAGTGTGATTATTGGGTTGATTAATGGTGGCACATGGTCTCGTTTGGAGTATTTATTGATGACATTAATCCATAGCCTAGTCGTTTGATTCTTTAGAGCTTGCCATGTTTTATGGGAAGGAAATCGAGTGGCTCGTGAGGTAATCAAAATTTTGGATTAGCGATTCATGTGATATTTTTATTTAACCTTTATCGTTCCGAGATATTGTAAATGTTGAGAAAAATATTGAATAAAATCTCGTTGGTTTTATTAAAAAAAAAAGGTCTCAAATTTGATGGATTAGAGGCAATAAATGTAAATATCATTTTAGAAAATGGAACCAAAAGTTATGTACTACTCTCTCTGTTTTTTTTTTTTAATTTGTCGCTTTGGCAATATTTTCTTGTTTACTTTATTTGTCGCTTTAGGATTTCAATGTAAAATTAATAACATTTTACCAATTTTACCCTTCTTACTAATACTTATCATTAATGCTAATTAATTCTAATATTATTTGATTAAAAGGATATTTTGAAATTTTTGCTTAAAAAAAGTGACTATTTTATGATATTCCTTAATTCGTGTGCAATCCTCCGAAGCGACAAATAAAAAAAAAAACGAAGGGAGTAATATTTTGTAAAGTGTGAGATAAAAAATGTCGATGGTTCGCTGGTGTGAAATGAGAATTTCCTTTCAATTTTTTTTTTTTTTTTTACCGAGGAAGAAACCATAAGGATTAAATACATTATTGATTAATATCGTCAATTACAAATTCCCAAATAAAACTCGAAACTTCAATAATAAGAGTAGAACTAGTAATCGCAACTCTAGTTAAGTCATGAGCGACTGTGTTGCCTTCTCGTGGTAATTCCAAAGAATGATGTGGAAATGTTTCATAAAAAAAGAAGTAATTTCCTGTGTTTTATCTTATTCTCGCAGCTACGCTAACAGATCATGTAGTAAAAAAATATAGAGAAAATAAAAACACAAAAAAATTAAGGAAAAATTGCAGATTTGATATCATACAATAAAACGTTTTGGAACATTGATATCACTGGATACATAATTCACATTTTTAAATATTGATTGCAATGTTCATACCACCGTCACATAATTTAAAAGAAAAAGGACAGAATTGGCCTTCTGCGGTTGCATGTAGCCGTTATCTGGTCTTTTAGAGGGAAAATTATCACTTTATCTCATCTTTTAGAAGGAAAATTGTAATGTTTCCTTCACGTTATCATGAGATAATTCTTTTTCCAAAAGACGAGATAATGGTCACACACTACAAAAAAATTAAGTTTTAGTGATAAAATTTTATGTGACAACGTTAAAGTTGTCACTTCTTATATATATTAAGTGACAAGAACTCAAATATTGTCACTAAAATGGCTTTCATTAACACACTATTGATAAGAATTGTGAAAAAGTTGTCACTATTGACATTTAGCGATACCCCAAAAGTGATAACTAAAAAGTTGTAACTAAATCGTAGTGACAATATTTATTGTCACTAGGTTGTCACTAAAAAGATGTCGCTAATTGTCAATAGTGACAACTTAAGTCACCATATATTTATCATTAATAACTATTAGTGACAACTAAAGAACATATTTTGTCACTATTGCACTTCTCACCATTATTATTATGACAAAAATATTTTTATCACTAAATGTATATAAAGAGTGACAACTTTCACATTATCACTTAAGCTTAATTTTCTTGTAGTGCATGCAATGCACATGGCCAATTCCGTCGATATAAACATTGTTACAATATATAAATTATAGTACTAAATATGCATTTACGTATCTAGTGATATCAAAATTGCAAAATATCATATTGTATGGTACCAAATATGCAATTGCCCCCAAAAATAAAAGAAGAATTCCTTTGCTAATCATGTTAGGTACAATCTACATTAGTATATAAAAAAAAAGGCAACAAGACCATCTTCCATGAAATACATAACCACCTCTTTCCATTTCCATTACCAGTCTTTTCTAATGGAAATTAATTGTAGGTACTTATTTTCACATGTGACTATAAAGTAGTGAAAAGGTTTTCCCACAATTTCCATTAGGGCTGTGCAATTTTCGGTAAACCGGTCGAACCGAACCGGTACCGAAAATTCGGTACGTACCGAATACCGAACCGAAATTTCGGTTCGGTATTCGGTACAGAGCCATTTACCGAACCAGCCTATGTTTCGGTTTTCGGTAATACCGGTCGGTTTACCGAAACCGACCGGTATTACCGAAATTTTTTTTTTTTTTTTTTTTTTTAATATCCTATATCTGAATTGAGTAAAAAATAAAATTAAAAACTAATCCTAAATTCCTAATTTCATTCTCTCTTACGGGAAAGAAAGAAAAGAACCCTACCATAGCAGCAATCAATCACCCGTGGACGTATATACATATTTTTTTTCATGAATTAGGTGAGAAAAATTAATTGTAATTTTTTTTAATTTCACATAAGTAGAACATAAGAGAAGAAGAGACTCATGCAAAATGTTTTCAATAATTTGAATATGCTGCCTTCTTACAAAATTCTTCATTGTTTGATGATTGAAAATCAATTAAATTTATTTCAACATTTAATTTGTTTGAGTTTTATTTGTTTTATATAACAAATCAAATATGAATACGATATTAGTTCTTAAAGTGTATGATCCTATTTAATTTTCTTGTCAATTTAAGTACCATCCAATGCAACTTGATTGATGGCATAAATCCGAACAACACTTGAGCAATAATTCATCACTTAAGGCTCAACAAATCGGAAAAAAAAAAGCCAAAATTTTCAGAAAAATTGAAGAAATCAAATTTTCGGTTTTTTTGTACCGAATCATACCGAACCGTACCGAATCGGTAAATTACCGAACCGAACCGAAATTTTCGGTTTGGCAAACGGTATGGGTTTTCCGATTACCGAATGTACCGGTATACCGAAAATCGGTTCGGTACGGTTCGGTTTTTACCGTTTGCACAGCCAATTCACGTTCACCGAAAATGCAGACGATTGAGTTTTTTTTCATGATGTCACTAGTGAAATTAAGTCAAAATCAATTAAACTTGAGCTTGAACGAACTCAAGTGAATTTCACCCCAGGTAAAATGAAACTTACTAAAATTTACGATCTATTTTTTCCCATCTTTAAATTTATATTTTAAAATTATTGATTTGACATTAGTCATTTATTTTTTCTCATCTTAATTAAATTATATAATAGTCGTTGATTTGACGTTTACAATCAATTCTCTCCCCCCCTCCCCCAAATTTCGAACATTCAAATTGAATCTAAATCACATTCCAAATGTTCAAAATAATCAAAAACCAACATTTAAATTGAATTCATATTGCATTTCAAAAGTTTCGCCGCGCAAAAAGTTACAAACACTTTTCGTTAAAGTCGCAATAAATATTTTAGTGGCAGCCAGGACACAATTTTAACTCAGGCTGTCAATGGTGTGGATGTCAATTTAAATCTGATCCGATTCCGGCCCGATTTATTAGGATTTTAGTCTGATTAGAAATTTGATGGATCTGATCCGATCAAAAGGTCCGTAATTCGAAATACATGGAGCGAATATGAATTTAAGTCGATCAGATCCGTTAGATAATCGTATCCAACAAAATAAAAAATATTATATATACACATATCGACAAAATAAAAAATATCATATATATACGTAATATCTTATTAAAATAACATTTAAATAAAATCGTAGAGTTGACAACTTATTTTTGGAAAAAATATTGGTTTAAATTTTGAAAGTGAAGTTTGTATTGAATCCGAAAAATATACGATATCTGACCGAATCCGACTAAGATCCATCGGACTCAATAAATTAAGGCCCGAGCAAGATCCGAATCCGACCCGAACCCGACTCATTGACAGCCCTAATAATTTTTTTACGAGTTAGATTGGGCCATTTTCTTTTTTGGATTTGTCCCAAGCCCACAAACAAATATGCTAATACAGTTATGCTTAATTCTGGAGAAAGATCCGACAATAATTAAATCTAAAAGGCAAAATTGCAGACAACGTCCCAAACTAATCAGTGATTTTGGATTTTCGTTCCAAGCTATATTACTTAGCCAAATTCATCCCGTAATTTTATATTTTTTTGGAATATCGTCCCACTTGCCACATGGCTGCTTACGTGTCACGACATGGCAAATTTTAGCATAAACAATTATACAAGATTGCAGAATTCGTACCAAACTAATTACAAATTTTGATTTTTCGTCCCAAACTATATTAACTCGGCGAATTTCGTTAACTGGACGAAGAATGACAATTCAGACCTTTGTTATCTGGACAAAGTGTATAGATGAAGAATAATCTCATCATTCGAACAAAGAGGAGCCCATGACGAGGAAGGTGAAGATGTAAATTTGGTTTATATAATTTTTTTTATATATATAAAATGGACCGAAATCACCCAATTTTATACTTTGCCTTGGCACTTAAAAGAGTAGGCCGGATGGACCCTGACCTGACCACATCATAAAAAGCACTGTAAAGTGTAAAGTGGATCCCCTCATGAATATTTACATCATCATCAAATAAAAGAGCAAAAGGCAAAAATACCCCCTATACTTTGTCTAACTCCCAAAAACCCCCATGTATTATTTTAACTCCCAAAAAATTCCCTGTAATCTCAAATAAGTACCAAATACACCCCCAAAAAAGAGAGTGTGTTTCAAATGCCAAAATTGCAAGTATTTGTTCACATTTTGCTTTTGATATGACAATTTTACCTTTGACATCGAAAGACAAAAACACCCCCTATGCTTTGTCGAACTCCCAAAAAAAACCCTATGTGTCATTTTAAATCCCCAAAACCCCCATGTGTTTGATTTTAAATACCACACTCGATTTTTCAAAAGAATAAATAAATTTAAAAAAAAACACAAGGAGGTTTTTAGGAGTTAGACAAAGCATAGGGGGTGTTTTTGTCTTTTGCTCTCAAATAAAAAGCTTATCGTTTTAAATGCCAGTTATATATACATGAATATTAGATTGAGACCAAGTAAATTGCAGGTAACATTTTACATAGGAAAAGAATCATATCATATATTTTTCTATTTTGTTATTACAGACAACATTTATGGTTATGATCATATGCATGGTGGATTGAATTAATGCAATTATTAATAATTAATGTGGCATGCAATATTGTATCAGAAGCTCATGAGAGGCCATGTTCGAATGAGATCGAACTACTGCAGCCAGCTGCTATTTTACAAACCTTTTTCATTTTGGATATATATTTTATTCCCATATAGATGGTATCATATTCATAACTAGACGGTGACAAATTTATTCGTCACAATTTACAAATTTGAATCAACTTTAATACCATTTCACGAAATAATTCGGTCGAAATTTTAACAATTATTTCGACGGATTTATTTCGGTTGAAATTTTGCCATTTTCTAGTAGTGTCAGCAATTTGCATAAACTAACCTTATGTGCGGGTATGTGCTTGATAATTTGGGGATTTTGCTTAATTTTAATAAGTGCATATTTACCTCTCAAAACCATGGATCAAAATTTCGTTTCGAGTGCATGTTTCGGTCAATCAAATATTGGAAACTTTTCGAGACTTTTCGGAAATGTTTCGGAAACATTAAGGAAAAATTGTAAAAAAACTTACTAAATTTAGAAAAATAACAGAATTTAAGGCAAACTTATAGTTTCGAAATTACATCATGTTTTCGTTTCGCTTGATTCAAAAACGGAAACTTTTCGATGTTTTCGACGGAAAAGGTGGAAATTTTGATCCATGCTCAAAACTAGGATTTAAGCATTTTAACTTAATTTTAAACACTACTAGAAAAACTCATTATTGCAACTGAAATTGCAACCGAAAATGCCCAAAAATCGGTTGGAAAGTCGCTTTTCCAACCGATTTTGCAACCGAATCTATCGGTTGGAAAAAGTGGCGTTGAAATCCTGCTTGCAACCGAAATTCCAACCGAAAATAATTGCAACCGAAATTCCAACCGATTTCAAAATCGGTTGGAATATTTTCCAACCGATTTTTTTCGGTTGGAATTTTTCCAACCGATTTTATCGGTTGGAAAATCGGTTCCAATATTTCCAACCGATTTAATTTCGGTTGGAATTTTCCAAAGAGGATTTTTTTTTTATATATTTTTTTAAATGCAATCCACAAATCAACAATTTAAATAAAAACAATTATAAAAAGTCACAAATCATCCATAAATCCAATTCATAAAACGTCACAAATTATCCATAAAACGTAACAAATCGTCGAATAACAATTCAAAAAAGTCACAAACAACACTAAAATTCTTCAAATACAATTCAATCATTATCATTATTTTGCGGCTCTTCTTCTTCTTCTTCTTCTTCTTCTTCTTCTTCTTCATCATCTTCTTCTTCTTCTTCTTCCTTCTCCTCTAAGTTTGTCCTATCTAAAATGCAATTTTGTCAATGCACAAGCACATATTACTTGAAAAACTTGAAATGAAACTTACAATTTTTTGATCCCCTTAAACCTTTGGAAATCACTAAGGCCAACAACAGCACAAGAAGCAAAATATACAGCAGAATTTTAATAATGGTAATTAATCACTATAAGTCCACAAAATGAAAAATATAGACAATTTTATCACCTTTGTTATAGGTTTGAGACATATTTATCAACTTATGTTCGATTGATTTCGCTGGCCGCGGCTTTATCGTGGGTAAACACCACCGGAGTATCGTTCAATTCATCCTCTATCAAAAAATATAGAGAAAGTGAGGAAGATTATGATTAGATATTAATAACATTGTATATAAATTCTTCAATTCCCTCACAACCAAGCCATCTCAAAAAGAAATTAATACCTTCGAACTGAGATGATATCAAGATCCAAGAGAGGCAACCAAAGAGCATAAATATCTGCATATTCTCTTCACAAAATTGCTCACCATATCTGCAAGTTCTCTTCACAACATCATCAAGTTCTCTACGTTTTAATAGTAAAGCAATGAATTCGTCACCAAATAATACAAGGATGAAACAATATTGCTTGTCAAACAATAGCTTAATTCTAATAACTTATTACATTTCTACAATCTGAATTCACATAAATAATTTATTTGTGTAGTAATAGGATAGCAGAATCATTCATGAAAAAAACTACCAGATAAATTCAGGGAAGAAATAAAAGTCCAACAATTATTATAATTCAATTAAAATAAATACAACAATGTCAAGAGAATCAACATCAAACAATCCTACGAAAACATAACCTACCAACAAATCAAGAAACTTAACAAACAATAATATATGAATGATTTTTACAGGTACAAATTAAACCCACTTAAGCCCTAAATTAAATCCTAAATCAATTAAGCCCTAATCAAACCCTAAAGTAATTAACTAATTCCTAATTAATACCTCTAAATGTGTAGAAGGCCGGTGTTGGTGCACGGTGGTGGTTATGTTGCGAGGTGGTGGTGGTGGTGCGGGGTGTTGCGCGGTGGTGGTGGTGGTGCAGGGTGTTACGCGGTGGTGGTGTGGGGTGTTGCGCGTCGGTGGTGGTGGTGGTGGTGAGCTCACGCCGGCGGTGATGGAGAGCAATGTGCACTGTGGAGGTTGTGGTGGTGCCGCCGTCGATACGTGGAGAGAGTGAAGGAGAATTTCTTTTTTTTCAAATCTGAATTTGAGATCTAGTTCATCGGTTCTTATTCATGTAGAAAGGATTGCAACCGAATTTAATTCGGTTGCAATTTTACCCCAAAATTGCAACCGATAAATTTTTCGGTTGCAATTCTGGGGTAAAATTGCAACCGAATTTATTTTCGGTTGCAATTATGGGGTAAAATTGCAACCGAAATAAATTCGGTTGCAATTTTACTCAGAAATTGCAACCGATTTAAAATCGGTCGCAATTCTCGAGGGAAAATTGCGACCGATTTTAAATCGGTTGCAAATTATATGCGAATATTGCAATTCCAACTCAGATTTCAACTGAAATTATTTCGGTTGCAATTTTACCCAAATTTCCAACCGATTTAACTCGGTTGCAAAAATTCGGTTGCAATTTTAAGTTTTTCTAGTAGTGAAAACTGATAATTGCATATTTACCCCCATAATTAGAATTGGGCATTTTGACTCAGCTTTAAAATTGGTTATTGCATGTTTACCCCAAATTAGGAATTGGACATTTTGATTAATATTTAAAACAAATAACTGCATATTTACTCCCCAAATATTAGGTCGAATTGTGTAATTTTTCGTAAAATTTTCAATAGGTATAAAATAATTGAACTAAAAAAATTGTCTATAAAATTTCAATAAAATAATATCAACAAATTTTTCCCTTTTACAAAAATAATAGAGCCTTAAGCCCAACTTCAGGTGGCACTTTTATTTAGGTTATGAGATCACTTTTGCTTTTTTCCCACATATATTCAATACTTTTGTGCACGTTTTTAAAGAATTATTGTCACATATTTTATCCCAAAGACCAAATTACGTACGTTTTATTTTGGGTCATTCTTAGAGAGTCATATCATGAATATGTGTCTTCTTACAATGATATATGGTATTTGTCTTAACTATATATATGCCATGTGCAAAATATATATGCAGCCTATATATGATGAGTATTTGTCATAGCTACGAAATAGGCCGGGAGGATCTGTTGTAAAACTAAGCTAAATGGAACAACAACTTTAGTGTAGAACAATGAATATTAGGGAGATAACTCTTCTTATTTCAACTTCGATTGTATACAATTATGTGTATAAACACTTTACAACACTCCTATTTATAGTACTAGAAAAGCAACTCAAAAGCCAAATGTTGCAAGACAACTAGCACTTCATTAATGTTGGTCAATACATCATGTACATGTCCTTTCATATGTTGAGTTCAAAGGTTCTTCATGTGGCTAATGAACTTCCAAATGCATCCACCTAATATTAGATTCATAACACTCCCCCTTGGATGCATGTTGCTTTTGGAATATGCCTCGTTAAAAACCTCGTCAGAAAAACCCAGTGGGAAAAACCTGAACAAGGAAAAAAGAGTACATATCCATATGGGGCCGATAAGTGTGTAAAACTGCCTCATTAAAACCTTGCCAAGAAAACCCATTGGGACAAAACTTGGACGAAGGAAAAAGAGTACAGTGTGTATATTATTAATGACACGCTCCCCCTGATTCGGGCGTAAGATCCACAAGTTGACGCATTCCAATGTTATGAACCATCATTCTGAATGACGTAGTCGTGAACACATCAACAAAATGTTATATCCATATGTGTTTAGTTATGTCTCTTTGATAAACTCATTCTTGATTTGAGCAATACAAGCGACATTGCCTTTATATAATATTGTTGGTGTACCTTGTTGAAAATAACCAACATGTTTCTTGGATATGTTGAACTATAGACCTCAACCATAAATATTCACAACTTGCTTCAAGCAATTCTAAATTCAGAGTGGTTGGATGAGGTTTGTTTCACAGATAGCCATATATCGCAACACCACCATAAGTATACCTACAACTTGAGATCTATATACATGTGGATGAGAAATGTATCCAACATCTATATAATCCATCACATGTGGATCGGAACCTCCGAGTAAAACAAGTCCATGTAGGTTGTTCCATGAAGATAGCGTATACATGTTTAAGTTCAATTCACTGTCTTCGTTTTGGTGCAGAGCTATATCTTGCTGGTAAATTAATTGAGAAAGTTGTATCATGCCTTGTACCATTTGCAAGATACATTAAAACTATAACTGCACGTAGATAAGATACTTCAGGACCTAACAATTCTTCATTGTCCTCTTGATGACAAAAATGATCTTTCTTTATATCTAAAGATCGAACAACCATTGGACTACTCCGTGGATGAACTTTATCCGTATAAAATATTTTCAGAAATTTCTCTTTATATATCGATTTATGGACAAATATTCCATATAATAAATGCTCGATCAGCAAGTCGAGGCAAAACTTTGTTACTCCGAGATTTTTCATTTCAAACTCTTTCATCAAGTAATTTGTTGTCTCTGTGAGCTCTTTATGAGTCCTCACGTGATTTGAAATCATCAGCACATATCGTAATAACGGAAAAAATCATTTTCATGAATCCTTTACAAGGTACTCATTGAATCAATTATACCACATCCGGCCGGATTATTTTAACTCGTATAAGGATCGATATAATTCAATATAGGGGATGCATGAGACTATTAATTACAAAATAATTTAATCCTTCAAGATTCTTTTATATAAATATCACTATTCAGTGATTCATCTAAGCATGTGGTATCTATATCCATAAAATTCATGGCAAGTCCTTCAGGGACTGTAAATTAACCAAATACCGCAACGTGATTGCACCAATCACAGAGGGAATATGTTTCATCATATCATAGGTCTTTATATCTCACAATTTCAGTTTACTCATTTCGTTTTCGTACAAATACCCATTTGTACCCAACCAATTTCACGTCTTCATGCGTGCGGACAATACGGTCCAAGTACTTTAAGATTTTTCATATAGATATAGATATTGAATTGCATCTTTCTATTTAGATCAACTATTTTATGTCGACATTCATTCAACCAATCACGGTCCAGGATCCTGATTTATAACTTTTAGATTTTGTGCGACCCAATACGCAAAACTATTATCTATAATTACTTTCCTTTCTATCCCAGTTTTCTTGATTTATTTATATATTTTATTTCTGTTTCATTTGCCTCTTCATGGGCATCTTATGATTTAGACTGATCAGTCAATTTTTCTATAGCGCTTTACTTTGAAACAGTTTCCTCTTCAGGAGGGACAAGTACTTTAAGTACCATTTTCCTTCAGAAAGTTTTCTTTTGCACCAATAGTAATTTTACGCTTCAAGTGCGTTTATAGTATGCTAGCATATAGTCCTTCAAGGACTTCAATCCATGTTGGTGCAATTTTCAATTCTTGCTCGTGCTATTTGTGCGTGGGCCAAGCTGAGACAAGTATTGTACATTTATGTACCCATGTCAAATTTCACGTCGTTCTACATGCAATAACATCAATTCTCCCCCTAACGACGGGAAGACTGTCTCATCATGATATTTTGATTTAACCATATCGCCTCATCAGGCGTTTAAGATATATGGTTATAGCCTCGTCAGGTGTTCAAAATATATGATTATATACGGGAAATAAAAATCAACAAACACGTATTTGTCGACCCATATTTGGTCATTTAGGTGGAAAAATCAGAACATAAATCGCACAATCATAAATTTTAATTGAGAATTATTAGGCTTCTAGTCCTGACACGAGTTGCAACGTTGCTCTCAATCTTATACTTGAGCAAGAATATCAGCAAAAGCAATACGTGTTGACAATAGGCATAACTTAAACCATTAAAAAAATAACTTTTACAGGACCATGAAATAACAAAATGGTCCACAAAGTGGATCTATACGTCCACATATATCCCGTTAAATCATCATAAAAAAATTTGGGACTCTCGACCATTCTTCACAGGAGATGGTCTTACAATTTACTTTCTTTGTGAGCAATTAACACACACATAATCATGAGGTAAAGAATCGTATGAATCTTTAAAAGATGCCCGTAATAATTCGGCGCATTTGTTATTTTCCATGGATGACCAAGTTTATCATGCCACTTCATAATATTTTGGATCATTGAACTTCTGGTTCAACTTAAATTTCTGATCCAAAATTGCTTATGGTCGCATAATTCGTTTTGATGAGAAAACTGGGATCTTATTCATCAACATTTTTCTGGCATGAAATATTAGATGTAGTATAAGTATATGTCATATTCCCTCATATATTAGTTTCCATATGAAACCTGTCAATACGTTCTTCAAGACGTATGTCTTTGAATTCAACAAATCCATTTTAGATTTTAAAGAGTACAATTTTAAAGAGCACAAAGCCTCTTTCACAAAAATATTTGCTCATCCAGACAATTTATATCTGCTCTTCTCTAGCCTTTATATTACCTCAATTTGTATTAACTTTTGCTTTTGCTAATTTCAAGTTAGAGAATATTTTCGATCTCGAAGAATTTTGTGTGTCAACCTACTATCAACAAAATAA
This sequence comes from Penstemon davidsonii, assembly GCA_034814905.1. NCBI lineage: Eukaryota > Viridiplantae > Streptophyta > Magnoliopsida > Lamiales > Plantaginaceae > Penstemon > Penstemon davidsonii. The sequence goes on along the minus strand of JAYDYQ010001087.1, from coordinate 8,276,508 downwards.
ATATTTCCACCATTCATTTTTACAATGCTCACATAATTGTTCATGCATCTTCAGGATGCTCACATAATTTGTGCATCTTCACTATGCTCATATCATTAATGTATCAACATTTTAATTGACATCGATTTATAAACAAAGATGCATTTGTGTACGACATGAGACCAATGTTTTGTTACTTCAAACCTCTAGCAAGTGTTATTAATTTGTACACCTTGCCTTTATTTCTTGTATGTCACTATAATCGTTTCACTTCGAGTAGTATGATGCAATCATTTTATGGAATGCATAACATAAATTGTGTCCATGACTATATTATGTCATGTCTATAGTTGATTGCATTTACATTCACTTCTGGGAATGAATAATTTATATTAACATTTGAATTCATTTCGGGGGATCAGTGTGGTGAGAGTTATGATTTTTCATCAAGAGGTCATTATTCAAAATAAATTAATTTAGAGTATTTCTCAAAACCTCTCTTTAATCTTTGCTTCTTCACGAGCAATTTACAATCATACTTTATCTCCACATAATTTTGATTGAGTTATAATTTCACAATTGTGGAGTATAATCATTTGTCAGTTTAAGATATTGCAACTTCGGGTGCATATATCTATAGTGAGCATTTGTAAGAATCCCACAACTTTGGTGATTATATATATTACTCTTCTAAATATTTCATATGATGCAACCTCACGTGCAATCATTCATAGCGAGCCTTTGAAAATATCAAAATTGTGATTAAATCGCTCCTCCAAAATTTCTAGCACAATCGGTTTTTCACTTTAGGATTTCAATCCTCCAAGGAGGAATTGGCTAATGCAAAGTACTGCCCTTACTTTATCGTTCAGAATTTCCGAGGCTTTTTTCATTCAAGTGGAATTCAACATCAAGCATTCACAGCATAACTCTAAAGTGCTAACAATATTTTAGAATATTAAAAACATATACTCAAATCTTCGGGTTTGAGTTAATCACCTAGGCTTCATACCTAACATAAACATTTACTCGAACCTTTAAGTTTGAGTTATTCACATAGGTTTTGACATGACATAACATTTTGATTTCAAAAACTTCAAGTTCTTGATATGATGATAAAACATTAACATTCTTTTAAACATAAAATGTCAACGGTCAAAATTAGCACTGTAAAACCCCTTTTTCTGAATTTCATTAGTTTTTAAATGTAAAAGGAGAAGCTAGTGCAAGTAAAGAACCTTTAAAGAGAAAGAGCTCGAATAGTTTGTTAAATGTCCAAAAGAGCAATCGAGATTTTGTATTTCATTATTACATCTCCTTGATCAATTTAATTTCATTAATAGTGAATCAATATCAATATTCTAACCGGAGCAAGTTTTAGAGTTAGAACTAAACTCTACAGATATAAATCAATTATGAAATTTATTCAATAAATATTTCCTTCTCAATATAAATTCAAAATGACTTCAATAATTATAATATTGAGAAGCATTTGACTGCTTATTCATGTCAAGTAAAATATTCAAGAATCGGCATTTTTCCTTGAGAAGTAAAATTAATTGCAATTTCAAAAGTAATTTGACTACAAAAGCAAATTCATAAATATAAAGATTTGCAAATCCTTTTGACAAAGAAAGAAAACAATCAGGGTTTCAATCTCTCATACACATGCTGCACATATTTAATTAAGATTAAAATCAAATTTTACAGATTACCGTAACCATGGTATCAAAATAAGATATAACATATTTAATTATCAACATTAATCAATTGTGATAAAGAAATGAATAATTTTCATGATCAATGAAGCATATTGGCAAAATAGTTTAAATCTTTTCATATTTTCATTAAAACAGTAGGTATTGACTTAGACTGGAAAAGTCGAACAAATTAACTGAATGATCAGCCCCTAAAAGCAATCATAAGCAGAAATGTTTCATGTCCATTAGAAATATTTTTCATGACTTGAACTACAAATAAGACCAATCAGTCTGGAGCTTTGAACACAGAATTCAAGCTTGTTCTCAAGCTAGACCTTCAAATTAAATTTCTTATGCAAAATATGGTGCATTGTTTTTATTAGTAAACACGCATATATATTTATAAAATGTAGTAATAAGACTATTTCCACACATTTACTCTATGTATTAAAGTTATCATTTGAAAGTAGTATATACATAAGATATACCTGATAGTAAGTGAGTGAATGAACCGGTACCTCATAAGCAAATGTTTAGATGGTGTGTTACCTCTAAATGCATATAATTTATGCTTCATTGTTGATCCGATTAGCTAGCTTGAAATTAAAATATAGAGCAAATTCGTGCTGATAACTTGTTGTAAAACTAAGCTAAATGGAACAACAACTTTAGTGTAGAATGGGGGGGGGGGGGGGTGGGGGGGGGGGGGGGTGGGGGGGGGGGGGGGTGGGGGGGGGGGGGGGTGGGGGGGGGGGGGGGTGGGGGGGGGGGGGGGTGGGGGGGGGGGGGGGTGGGGGGGGGGGGGGGTGGGGGGGGGGGGGGGTGGGGGGGGGGGGGGGTGGGGGGGGGGGGGGGTGGGGGGGGGGGGGGGTGGGGGGGGGGGGGGGTGGGGGGGGGGGGGGGTGGGGGGGGGGGGGGGTGGGGGGGGGGGGGGGTGGGGGGGGGGGGGGGTGGGGGGGGGGGGGGGTGGGGGGGGGGGGGGGTGGGGGGGGGGGGGGGTGGGGGGGGGGGGGGGTGGGGGGGGGGGGGGGTGGGGGGGGGGGGGGGTGGGGGGGGGGGGGGGTGGGGGGGGGGGGGGGTGGGGGGGGGGGGGGGTGGGGGGGGGGGGGGGTGGGGGGGGGGGGGGGTGGGGGGGGGGGGGGGTGGGGGGGGGGGGGGGTGGGGGGGGGGGGGGGTGGGAGTAAAAGATGAATCATCATTTCCATTAAATTAGAAATTTAATAATGGACTAAATTCATGCAAAATGACAAATTGTGAGACGAAATTCGGCGAGTTAATATAATTTGGGACGAAAAACTAAAATGTTTATGCTAAAATTTGCCACATCGTGACACGTAAGCAGCCATGTGGCAAGTGGGACGATATTTCAAAAAAATATAAATTTACGGGATGAATTTGACTAAGTAATATAGCTTGGGACGAAAATCCAAAATCACTGATTAGTTTGGGACATTTTCTGCAATTTTGCCTTTATTAATTGAAACCAAGACTTTATTTAGACTTGTATATGCAGCTGGTATTTTTTTTCATTAAAAGTGGTAAGACAGGATCATGTGCATTCCTGTAGGACATTCTATAATAAATAATAAATAATGTGACTGAAATTGGAGTAACTGTGCAGACAGTCTCATGAGGTTGGCTTTGGACCCGACGGGACCTTGATTTACTCTTCTTTTACTCTATATATTAATTAATTAATAATAAGTAGGGCATATTGTAACCTATGATTGGTCTATTATGGTTCTCTTAATTTCATGCAACACGTTTAATTTCATGACTTTTTAGGAAATAATTTCACTTAAATATGGTCTAGAAAATTTAATTTATATATCTTATGGCTAATGATGTGATGTATTTTAAATTAAATCATAAGGTTTATAAATTTTCCAACCATGTGTATGTCAGAATTTTCTATTCATTTTCACATAAATAAAGAGAAGGGGATTATTGCATTTTTGGTGCCACAACTATAGTCCACTGGCATTTCTACCCCGTAACTTTTCGGGCTGGCATATTTGGTGCAACAACTTCAACATCAGTGGCAATTTTGGTGCCAATTGAGGTCCAATTTTAAAATTGGCCCAAAATTTTCCCATGTACAGGTCATGCGACATGAAAATTGAGAATTTTGATCATTCAAAGCCTCTTTTCATTTAAAAAATAAAACTTAAATCCATCCACCAAGAACTAGACTACTTAGATATTTTTATTTGGGGAAGAAGAAGAAGAAGGCGGATAACTATTAATTTGGTGAATTTTATAGGAAAAGTTGAGATTTTGAATTTTAGTATTATTTTTAATGAAAAAGAAGTTGAATGGTAAAAAAACCCTCAATTTTCATGTCACATGGCCCGCACATGGTGGAATTTTGGGCCAATTTTGAAATTGAGCCTCAATTGGCACCAAAATTGCCACTGATGTTGAATTTGTGGCACCAAATGTGTCAGTCCGAAAAATTACGGAGTAGAAACGCTAGTGTGCTATAGTTATGGCACAAAATTGCAATAATCCCTAAAGAAAAGTGTCATATGGTGTGCTAATAATATGAGGATATTAACATGAGTAAGGTGCTATATACGAAAATTTAAAAAGCAAATTTCGTTACATGGGATTTTCTCTATTAATGCTATCCATGAAATTAAATTACCCTATCTCCTTAGAATTATCTTGTCTTAAAACATTTAGTATGTAAACATTTAAAACCCCAATAATTCAACGTTATTTATTATTTTTTTATAACAATGTTTTATCTTGCTTTATTATATATAGCGAGTTACCCATTGTGTAATCATTTACCCCTTATATTATTACACAAGTGGCATTTCATTCTCCTCCCTTCACCTGTGTTATATTATGTGAGATAGTTTACACCCTATGGGTGATAAAATAAAAAACTAAATAAAGATAAATTAATATTATATCTAACAAATGGTGAAAAAATTATTCTAACAAATATATATATATATATATATATATTTTGAGACAGTCCAATTGGAGAGTAAAACAAATAAAATGTCGCTTAGCCAGAGCATGAAAATGCCGTAATATGAAGGTAACTTTGTATTTCATTCTTCTCTAATTATAATATAATTCTGATCACATAATCCAAGGGTTTTTTGCAAGTTAACTCCATGTGATATGTCTAATGGGCAATTTACCTCCTTGTGAAATAAAAATAGGCAATTTAACTCCCTGTGAAATGAACTAATGAGCAATTTACCTCCTTGTGATATAAAAATAGGCAATTTACCTCCCTATGAAATGAGATAATGAGCAATTTAACTCCTTGTGATATGAATTAATGAGCAATTTAGAGGGAGGCAATGTGCTTCTTTTATAAAAATACAGGGAGGTATTTTGCCATTTTTCTTATCACAGGGAGTTAAATTGCTTATTTAGAAAATCACAGAAGGTATTTTGCCCTTTTATTTATCACAGGGAGTTAAATTGCCTATTTAGAATAACACGGGGAGTTAATTTGCTAGTCACTCCATAATCCAACACAAAACACATTAATAAGGCAAAATATCTTGCACGTTGAAAAGAAAATTAAAGAGAAATTAGATGAAAAGGGATAAAAAATAAAAATAAAAATAAGGCAAAGGGTCCTACATGAATTTGACAAATATGTTGTTAAATTGAATATGAAACTTATCCATAAGAAATGTCATAGGAATTAATCCTTTAAAAAGAATATGAAATCGATCAAGAAATGACTATATAAATTGATATATAGTATCAAATTTAAATTTGTATATTGACTGCTGCATGTCAGTATTCAGTTGAACTTCAAGCCCAATATACAAAAATAATTATAAAAATTGTAGAAATATATGGGCTTAATTATTGTTTAAGAGCTCGATATTTATGGACTGGGCTTCATCTGTTTCAGTAGACTATTATGAAGCCTGATCAACCGTTACATTCGGCCTGATTCCAAAGCAGCAGGTATTTAAATCATTTTGAAATTTTAGGGGAAACTCAGCCGTGGTATTTTTTTTTTATTTTTTTTTTTTAATGAAACGATAAATTATATTGTTACATCGTTATTACGAAATCAAAAAATTATTTTATTACAATTAAATTACAAATAAAATCAACTATTAATCAGTAGTATTAAATTAAAAGAAACCCCTCGATCATGAACCTCAACTTTTAATTGAATTTTTTTTTTTTGGATAATTAGTTAAATTGAAAGTTCAATTTTGATAAAACTTGATATTTACTATAGTAAGCCAGACAAATAGGATATTTCATTTATGAGTCACATGATGAAAAAAGGTTCATAAAAAGTTGAGTCATATGAGTCCATAAGTGTACAATCAATTTTCCTTTTACTATTTTTTTATCCTTATAAAAAGTATAGTCCTGCAGGCAGTATTATGAAAAAGTGTACTTGTGTTCTTCAATTAATGGTGGATGGATTACATTTTGAAAGAAAAAAAAATTCAAAATTGGTTAGGGCCTGTTTGTTTGGCACCTCCCAAAAGATTTCCGTGTTTAGAAAAAGCGAGACAAACACCATTTTTACTTTCTGAAAGAAATTTATACCCTCTCAATTTTTCAAGCTACTCTCCCAAAAGTCAAACAAACAACAATTTTCTTATCTCTTAAAAAACCCTACACAAACTCTACTTTGATTGATATAAAATATATATCTCTTACACAATTTATCTCGTATAACAAACAGGATTTGAAATAAAATCTTACACCTTACACTTACAATCTAAACTCTTACAACACTCTCCCAAAATTCAAGAAAACAATATTACGTAAATCGAAATTATTTCACAAACTACCATCACTCTCGCAAACTACTCTCTCAAATATCAAACGAACAGACATTTAAGGGCCCATGAAAAGTGGAGTGGGCAATGGGCAGCTCAAAAGAAGAGATGAGATTTGTACGTTTGGGTAAGGGGACATAAGCCCATTATTATAACCTACGGACAGAACGTTAATTGTCTCCTCAAAAGCACGAGTGGGTTGTCAATTAATGTCTCCTGGGCCCAAACAGAAACAAACAATATACTTAAATTTAGGGCTGTCAATAGGGCGGATTTCAATCCGAATTCGTTCAAATTCGGTCCAATTTATTAGAATAATATCTGATTAGAGATTTGATGGATCTGATTTGATTATAAAGATTCGTAATCCGAAACACATGGAGCGAATATGGATTTAAGTCGATCCGTATCCGATAATAAATAAAAAGAATGATATATACACATAATGTTTCATAAAAGTAAGTATCATTAATAATATTTCACCATCAATTTAAGAAGATAGTAATTTATAACTCGTTTATAAATTTATTTAAACCAATATTCTCATCTACAAATAATAAAGAAAGTTTGAACATATGCTAAAATTAAATAAAATTGAAAGGTTAATAAACTTGTTTTAGGAAAAAATATTAATTTAAATTTTTAAATGAAAATTTTATTGGATTCGAAAAAGATCAAATATTCGGCCAAATTTGACTAAGATCCATTGTATTCAAAAAATCTAGATCTGAGCACAATCCAAACAATATCTGAATCCGACAGAATTCGATCCAATATAAATGGAGTCGGATCTGGACGAGCATGATCCGACCAGAATCCGACCCATTGACAACCCTACTTAAGGGTCTATTTGGATGGGTTTTGGCTCGGTTTTGTGGGTCTCGATTTTTAAAAAATGGTTTGGGTGGTTTCAATGAAACCTTTGAGACCTCATTTGGATAGGTTTTGGCTGTTGGGTTTTGTGGTTTGAATAAGTTGAAACCCTACTTGGATTGGGTTTGGATGTTGGGGTTTAGGGAAAAAAAGTAGGTGGTAGGTGTCAAATCAATGTTTTTTAGTGAGATTTGGAGGGAAAAATAGGTAGTAGGTGTCAAATCAATATTTTATAGGTTTGAAGAGTTTGAGCGTGAGTTTTGATGGTTTTATGAGTTTGACAAAATCTCATTTGAAAGGGTTTTGACTTGGTCTCGTGAAACCCGCGAGACCGAATCAAAACCCAACCAAATACACCCTAAATTATTGCATTCTTGATAATTCGTATAAATTCTCAATGTGGACCCTAAATAGTAGTAACAACTATAATTTTGAAACCTTAATGGGCCCCTGACATTTGGGCCTACATAGTTAAAATTTAAAACTTATATTTCCTCCGGTTTTTTTTCTCCGTTAAATTTTTGCATAAAATTTAAGGTAAGAGTTAAAAAAGTAAAAATTATAGATATTTTTATATTCATGTTATTAAAAGTAGCGATTGAGAGTTAATGGTATTAAATCATTACTTTATTTGAGAGAATATCTTTTGAGAAAGAGAATGTTATTTTTGGATATCCCAAAAAGAAATATGAGCAAAAATAAAAATACCGAGGGAGTAATACATTATAATTCAAACTTAGTTTGATTAAATTCATATAATGACAAAGAAAATATATTGCATGCATTAAGGTTTCTCTTTTTTTTTTCCTCGCGATTTACCCAATAACTATCATGTAAATATTTGAGGTTTACCCGAACTTGATATAATTAATTGAACACTTGAATGATGACAATTTACATTATATTCGCCTGTCTGAATAAAAACAACTATATATAAATTCAATTAAAATAAAGTAAAGTTTGAAAACCAAATACCACCTAGCTAGCTCAAACAAACTTTTTAATTAACAATTTATTCTGAATTGAATTTCAAATGACGACTTTTCTTATTATTTAATTTAATAATAATTAACATAATTTAATATAATTACCTCTCAAGAACAGCCGGTCGTAGAAGAAACAATTGATTGCTGATTTTGGAGTACTTGTCTCCCTTGAACCCATGTTCACTATCTAATTATTTTCTACTGAAATCTTTCAAAGTCAATGTTCACTAATTAAATACTATCTATCTGCAGGAAAATTCAAGAAAACATGTTTGTAAAAATAAAAAATAAATAAATAGAGAGATTTAATTTATAAATGCCATAGGCCTTGTCCATAGGGTTTTATATATAAGTCTAGCTATAAAATTAAGAGGGTAGAATTGGTGCGGTTGGTGAGAAACAAAATGTCGAATCTTTGGTTATTTTCTATAAGCTCCAAATTTATTTTCATGTCTCAAGTCCCCATCAACTTTAACTTCAACTACCTTTTTATTTTATAAAGAAAAATTTATTTAGATAGATATGAAATATTATTAACCAATAGTTTAGTTTCATAATTGTGACTACTTTTCGTCTTGCTCCTTTTTCTTGAAGTAACATTTAAATACTTCATATATTAGCTAGGTTTTGAACTAGTAAAAACTTTCCCTATATTTTAACTTACTTTTATAATGATTTTTTTTAGGATACATTAAAGATATATTAATCACGAATAATCAAAGTTACAATGCTTTGAATCACAGTCGGCAGATCAAAAGAAAAGAAAAAGCCTGAAAGCTAGTTTGGCAAGATGATGAGATAATGATTATCATGATATAAGCTTCCAATGAAAGAATAAATATTATATTTGCTCTATCATGATTATGGTACTGGTTTGTGGAATTGTATCTTTAAAAACGTTTCTTTCAACCGGTTTAGCCAGTAATCGGCGGTCAATCCAATCCGGTCAATCTTTCAAAATTAGCTTTGTTTCTAATCAGTTCGAACCGAAAAAAACCTGCAAAAACCAGTAAAACCGATGAACCAGTGAACCGATTGAACCACTGATCCACTTATTAAAAAAAATAAAAAATTACGCTACGAATTTTTACTTTTCTTCCGCAACATTTAGACTTAAAAAAAATTCTCACATCTCTTCTTCTATTTTTCAATTTGAATCAAACAAAATAAACAAGAAGCCTTAAATCTTTTATTCAATAAGTTATAGAAATATATTTGAGCATCAATTTTACTAAAAAAATCATTTATTCCCCCAACTTCAAATATTTTCATGTTTTTTTATATAAAAGTTTGGTGACAAAACTCATCAATATTTTTTCTTTTCCATAGTTGATTAGTTATTGTTTTTGATATGGTATTTATCATAATTTGAACCATTGCTTTGATATCATGTTATCATACTTGCAATTTTGTTGCTATCATTCATTTTCAAATCTCAACTCAATATTTGTAGGAAAAAAATTTGTGAGATAACATCTAGTTTATGAAAATAAACTTGAAAAAATTGATAAGAATTTATTTTTTAAAATAGTTGATATCAAAACTTAAATTAAATTATTACATCGTAATGACGTCACCCTGGTTGAACCAATGGTTAAAAGTTAAAACAATTAAATCGATCTAACCAGTAACCAATAAGTCCATCGATTCGATGTTGGGTCCAATTTTTAAAACATTGGTTTTAAGTAGTAGAATCATGTCAAACGCTTTGAAATTGTTATCATGTACAATTAAAGCATAATTCCATAGGTCAATATGCCGTGAATTTATGTTCTATACTCTATAGTAGAAATAGCAATGATTAAAGAATCATTAACTTCATATAATTGCAGGGTTGTCAATTTGCACACTTTGGGGCAAAAATTTCCAGGTTTTACTCAACTTGTTGGCCCTGATGGTATTTCAATCAATGTCAACATTAATTTGTATGCACATCAATAGCAAATCAAATAATTCAAAAGTGCAATTCGTGCAAATTATTTTCCCAAACATTACTCACCAAATCAAATATTCAAATCAGCATACAGTTGTTAGTATCTTTTTCCCATTGACATTTTAAATTTAAACGTAAGTCTCTTAAATTATCAGAAAAGACGTTAGCCCACTCTAGCTATATAGGGCATCTAGCCAATCAATTATTTCTTGAATGAAAATGATTTGGAATTATTCTTTTGAATATTTAGCTTAATTTTAAATTAAACGGTATATATATAAGAGCCAAACTCAAGCTAAGTAGCAAACGATCAATTTAATTACTTTCTAGGATTCCTACAAATAAAGGACATGTACTTATAATTATTAAAAGAAGAAAAGAAAAGGGAATAATATAAGACTTACTTTGTATCTTAGTTGAACATGCTAAGATAGAGCCCGCCTTTAGTAGCGATCCCGGGGTCGAGGGAACATGCTAGACTTACTTTGTATCTTAGTTGAACATGCTAAGATAGAGCCCGCCTTTAGTAGTGATCCCGGGGTCGAGGGAACGTGCTAGTAGAATCGTGCGATTTTGAATTGAATTCGGACCTCCAGCACATCCTCGAAACTTTTTAAATATCGAATGGAACTATCTAAATATTGACAAGATATCTTACCAAATATATAAATATATATTTAGATAGACCATTAGCGAGATAATTATGAAAACGGTTAACAGCATATACATCATGGCTAAAATTTAAGGAGAATCCCTCATCTCAAATTCTTCATATGTTCAAGATCACTTAAGCATTAGAGTGATTTTATCGGAGTTATCTCTGTCGTGGATCAAAATTTTATTTTTAGTGTATCTTTCGGTCAACTAAATATTGAAAAATTTCAAAAAAAAAAAAATCAGAAACATTTCAGAAACACTAGGAAAATTGTGAAGAAATTATTAAATAAATAAAATAAAAGAATTTCAAGGCAAACAAAGAATTTTAATATGGACGAAGAAAGTATGGATGACATGTGTACAAACATTTTAATTTGGCATAAGATCTGGAATCAAACTATAGTGGCCGGTTAGGGACATAATTGACATAGAAATTAGGTAAAATAATGATCTTAGCAACAAATTAGGTTGAAGATACGATTTGGAGGGGGCATGTTCCCTCGCCTTAAGGACCCACAATTTCTAGAATTGAATTAGATACCATCTTAACTTAGTGCTAAATCAATCACTTTTACACACAATATATAAAGGTAATGTTTTTTCCATCAAAATTATACATTAGCTGGCTTAAGTTGACGTAAAATGTATACTATATATATTTCATTTAAAGATCATGGACTTTAATTCTGCTTAATTTGCCATGCTTTTTTTTTTTTTTTTTTTTTTTGTTTCCCAAGGGTTTAATCCCTTTCGAGGCGCGTCGGACACATGGCATGGGAACCTTTCCCAACAGGGATTCGAACCTGAGTCCGCTACTTTGTAGTGACTAGTTCCTTCCACTAGACCAATCACCTGTTGGTTAATTTGCCATGCTTAATATTTCATATTAGTGGCCATTAATTAATCTTTGTCGTCGTACCTAAATTAAACATACCTTTTTTTTTTTTGAGAATCACGAAAATAAACATACTTAATTCTTCAATTTGCAGTAAAAAATATGTAGATTACCCCTTCAAAAAAATGGTGGGTTTTGATGATAGTTTTTTTTTTTTTTTTAATTATTTAAGATTATATAGGGGCACATTATCTTAACACAAGAATAAGTATTTTAAGGGAGGCGGGTGGACATCATTTTTAATATCAGATTACCTCGGTTTTTTTTAATTTGTCGTTTTGGAGGATTGCACGCGGATTAATAAATGTAATAAATAGCCACTTTTTTAAGCAAAAACTCCAAAATACCCTTATAAGTTATAATCAAATAATCACATCTTGAATTAACATTAACAAAAAGGGTAAAATTTATAGAAAAAAATTAATTTTACATTGAACTTTTAAAACAACAAATAAAAGTGAACAATATTTTTTGCCAAAGTTACAAATATAAAAAAAACCGAAGGGAGTATCATAGCTTTAAAAAAAAAAATATTACAATGATGTAAATTATCTATTACAAATATCACAATCACATAAAAGTAATTGCTATTAACTCCTATTTAAAAGAGAATCTACGCTCACAAATCACAATCACACAAAAGTAATCACTATTAACTCCTATTTAAAAGAGAATCTACGCTCACAAAGTGGTGGATTTGACAAAATCCTAATAGAAAAGTTTCATTAATATTTTTACACTCAAAAAATTATACATGTGCAAGAATTAATTAATACAAAAATGCTTCCCACAATTTCAAAGGGGAAGAACTGAAATCTTGCCTATATAATATACCCTCTTGGTAGGGTTAGGCTAAAGTGCTGTTCCCACATTTTATTCAAATCTACATGGCTCACTCATTGTTCTTCAATCATTTCAAGAATCAAGAAAAAGCTTAGTTGATTTTTCAATTTATCTATTTATAGTAACTTTTTCATTCTGAAAAAAATAGGGTTGTACTTGTCTATATAGTTAACCAAAAAGTGAGAAATAATGATGAAGAAAAGGGTGGTTAGGAAAGAAGGGTCTCATATTGTTCGAACGGCGAGGTATGCCGAATGCCAGAAGAACCATGCAGCAAATATCGGAGGGCACGCAGTGGATGGATGTCGGGAATTCATGGCCGGAGGCCAAGAAGGGACTGATGCTTCCCTTAGTTGTGCCGCATGCGGCTGCCACCGCAACTTTCACCGGAGGGTGGTGGAGACCGAGGTTGTTAATTTGTGATAGCTCATCACTTAATTAATTCTTGAATTCATCAATATCTTATAACTCATGTTTGAAAAAAATTATACTATTTGATTTTGCAATATAAAACTATTAAAATATATTTACAATTCGAAAGTGTTGTCCTTAGTACTACAAATATTGTATATCTAATTACTCAATAATAGGTCAGCGAGGCTATAGTCTGTTGGTAAGGCTGAGGTCAAATGATCAAGATGTTATGTGTTTAATTCCTATTAATGTGGGTTTTATTCTAATTTAATACAGTGGTTGATAGTTTTTTTCTTTGTGATTTGATTGTATTCGAATAACAAATTTGAAATAATTTTAAGTTGCGAAAAACTAACCTTAATCCATAGTCATTAACCTTGATGTTCTTGATAATTATATGATGATGGGTTTTGGATATTCCGATTGGTTCGTACCTAAATCTTATTTTTATAAAGCCCGATTGCAGAATATATGTGTTGTAATTTTAAATGAGGCTCACAACCCTTTTAAGTATACTAAACATTCTTTTTATCTTCAATTTGACTCTTCGCCATTATGAAATCACTAATTAGTCTTTACATTTTTTTATGATATCTTTGGTGCAAAACATTATCTAATAAATTATTTTATTATATATAATAACTAATATTAGGCCCGCGTAAACTTTTTTTGAGAGAACTTTTACCAGGAACCAAAGGAGGACAGGATGCTCGAGAAATCCAACTCATGTTCAACCAAGTTTTTAGTTTTCTATTCAAACACTTTCTCATAAAACAATAGAAAGACAACATTTTTAATTTGAATGCATCATCTTTGTTTCACAAACATTAGTTCTTTTATCAATAGGATGGGGCCCACATAACTTACTCATGTTTTCTTGTCATATTGTAAGGACAGTTCGGTTTGTCCAACGGAATTAGACCAGATTGTCTATTGCACTTAATATAACAACAATTCACAATAAAGCTGACTAAAGTCAAGCTATAATTAATCTACAACGTGATATGATGTGTTCATTTCATTCAGAAAACTACTTTTAAGAGAATTAACTGATTAATGTGTTTGAATTTTGAAATATTTAACTTCGAAATATATATACATAATTAAAAAATAATAAATTTTATAATATTGTTATTTTTATATTTTCTTGTAGCTAGTGATTGTTAATAAGTTGATTTGTGTCCGACGTGTATTTCAAATCGAATATGGTTAGTTATTAATTATATTTTGAATGAATTAGGTATATATGAGCCCAATTTCAATAAATTTAAGTTTTAAGAAAATATGCAAGTATAAATAGTTAATTATTAAGGATGAAGTCAATGATATGATGCTAAAATTTTGAATAGGTTTTTTAAAAATTGAATACCTATACTAACATAATATGGAATTATTTCATGGATATATTCATACTCTTTCCATTTTGGATCGTGAATCTATTTGGCCCAACATGACCCAACTCAAACTTACAAAATGGGCCGTGAGTTGTAAATTGTGTAATAGATACAGAATCCAATATTCAAAGCAAATTAAGAGTGCACTATAAACGTACGGATTTACTCTTGACACACTCTGGTCCAATATTTATTCAAAATAACCTAAAAAAAAAAAAAAAACTGAATAAAAATATTAAACATCTTATGTAAATGATTAACTAACATGATATTTTAATAAGGTATATAATTTGTAGCTAAAACATATGTTCTATATAGAACTTGTGAAATTAATTAGTTATGTATGCTATATATATTTTGTTTTGTGAAATTCAATATTATATATGACTCAAATTATTTTATAACAGATTAATCCTTACAATGTGGCGAATACAATTTCAAATTTATGTTGAGAGAGGTTATCTCTTGATGTGTTCGACGTGTCTCTATTAAGAATGAAATTAGGTCTAGAACCTGAATACCCTTGAAAAATACCAATGTTTTGACCAGGGACGGGTCCAAGATTTTCGTCGAGGGGCCTAAAATAGAGCCCAAAAAAATATTCAATCAAACAGTCAAACTTAAAGCTTATATTATGCACGAGAAAATATAGGCGCAATATAAAAATGGAAAGGTGGAGTTTGACAAAAATTACCACCACGAGATACTTTAATTACATATCATATCTCGTTATAGTCCTAAAAGAACCCAAAATATCTACGTAGTTACATTAATAATTGACCATGACGATTTCTCATTTTTTGAAATCGGTCCATGATAGCATCGTTTGAAATACAAATATATGTCTATATCTATATAGACAACTAGACTATCATTTAGCCATTGATTGCTCATTCGATTACGAAGTTGATTCTTTACTATCTTCATAGCCGAAAAGCTCTCTTTACTGATGCAGTTGCAACGGGTAGGATAAGCGTCAATGTCACAAGTTTATAAACCGACGAGAATGTGATATGTCTTTTAGTTGCAACCATCTTCTTAGCAAGACCATCAATCTCTTTCAAGTTAGAAATATCATCCCTTGATCGAACATCCCTAATATAATCTTCAAGTTGATTGGGAAGGACCGAGAACTCAATAAATTAGAAGTCATTTGGATTGAAGATTTGGATTTGAAGATGATGGGAGTTGGGAGAAGATTTGTGCTTTAATTGAGGTTTGGGTAAAGTTAGATAATATTAAGGTTGATTAATATTGAGTTGAATTAATTGGACTAATTTTTTATTTGAGCTGGAGAATTGCAGATTAGACTAATTTTTGGGCCTATTTTTTTTTTTTTAAACTACAACATTACTATACTAAGAAAGGATAAAAAAAAATTGAGGGGTCTATATCGTCCCTCTCTCCGCCCGCCCCTGGTTTAATCTTTTAACCCAACTTGAAATAAATAACTTAGAATTATATATTGGATTTAATTATCGTATCATAATAATCGTTTAAATTGGATCATAACCTTTGATTTTAGGGGAAAAAAAAAAAAGAATAAAATTACCCATTTGGGCAAAAGGCACACGGAAAGTCTTTTAAACCTACTCAACCACTTGTCCACTCTACAAAACATCTTCACATAAACAATTTGACTATATAGCACAACAACCTAAAAAATCAAAATCAGATCAAATATAATTTTTTTTTCCAGCATTTAATTTCTCATTCATTATTCTTACCTTTGATTCAAAGCAAGTGGGAATCTCAAGAGTCAGAAGCCCGTTTGTTTGTACCAAACAATCCTCAAATTCGGGAAGAATAAAGCTGTCACCATGTGAATTCACTTCTCTCTAGCTAACAAAAAAAAAAAAAAGGTAATTCTTTTTTGCCACCTTTTCTCTATATTTTACTCCTATTTTCTTTTTTGGGGTTTTAATTGAAGAATATATAATGAATCTTGATCACCCAGATTAAAAAAAATTGGTTCTTGATCATATTTTAATGCATCTCTTTCCCATGTTGTAATTTCATTTCATCTTTTTTCTTGGTATTTTATTTTACCCTTTAGTTGTTTGGAGTATTATGAATTGCAAGAAAATATTACTGTTTCTGAAAGCTTGTATATACTGAATGAGCTTTTTTTTTTTTTTTGAAAAAAATAAAATAAAATCTGCAGGATGATTATTTGGCATATTTTCTGTATTTATATAAAATGGAGGAATTTTAAGGTTTAGTTTGGCAGGTGCAGGTTGATGGAGGTGGTTGATTTTGGTTGATTTAAACAACTAATTAGTTATAAAAAAAAGAGAAAGCCTTTATTAAAGGACAGATTTTGGTTATTGCAATTTGCCAATTTTTTTATTGAAGATTGGTGAATTTATCAGCTATTTAGTTTCCAGAAGTTGAAGCCTATGCATAGATATATCCATAGAAATTTGTTTTGATTTTCAAGATGTCTTCAATTTCAGAAAAGAGCATTTTTCCCTCAAGGCTTCTTTCTTGCCTAATAGCATTTTCAATTTTTCTTTTACTTTCCTCTTCATTGTCCCTTCTAGAGTTTAGTGACAATTCTTTCATACCCAAATTAGTTCTTCAGTCCATTCTAGTGAATAACACATCACCCGATTCAAAACCAAGTACAAAAGTCGAGATGGATAAAGGTACGGTTTCCTCAAATGTAACATCAAATAAAGAAGTTATTACACCAACTCGAGAGGTAGTGTTTCAAGGTTCAAATCCCAACAAGACTACGAATGAATCGGGAAAAATTAAGAGGAAATTATGTGACAAAACTCAGGCTCTTCTTAAGGTATATATGTATGACTTGCCGCCTGAATTTCACTTCGGGTTGTTAGGTTGGCGAGATAGTTCAAACCAAACATGGCCTAGTTTAAGTGACAAAAAGACGATACCGTCCTACCCCGGTGGCTTAAATTTACAGCACAGTACAGAGTATTGGCTTACTCTTGATCTTCTTGCATCAAATACCGAGAATATAGTTAGGCCATGCAGTGCAGTGAGAGTGCAGAACTCGAGTGAAGCTGATGTAATTTACGTGCCCTTTTTCTCGTCTTTGAGTTACAATCGCCATTCAAAGCATCATGGGAGTCGAAAAGCTAGTATGGATAGACTACTTCAAGAAAAATTGGTCGAGTTTTTGAAAGGTAGGAAAGAATGGAAAAGATTGGGTGGGAGGGATCATTTGATTCTAGCTCACCACCCAAATAGCATGCTAATTGCGAGGAAAAAGCTCGGTTCTTGCATGTTTGTGCTTGCGGATTTCGGGAGATACCCGATTGAAATAGCTAACATTGAAAAGGATGTGATTGCACCTTACAAGCACATGGTGAAGACAATTCCAGTTGCTAAATCGGCCTCGTTCGATCAACGACCAACATTGGCGTATTTCCAAGGCGCAATTTATCGGAAAGATGTAAGCAATATATCCACTTTTGACCTTTTATTGTTTACCCTTCTCTTTACGTGATAATAACTTGTTTACCCATGGAGTGTTTTTATCAGTATTTAACTTTAGATGGTTCAGTTGAAAAACAATAAAATAGACTCTAGGTGGTTTTGTTTATCTTCAGTTTGATTCATTTATGGAAGACTCCGAAGTGCAATTAGTTTGGCTTTATAGTTCATGTACAATCCTAAAATGAGTCGAATGCCCTGCAATTGTTCTACAACAATAGCTAGAAAGTTAAACAAAGAAAAAAAAAAGAGAACTATAAGTAGAAACCAGTAGGGAAGAAATTGAATAGAGGAACCCTTATGCTTCATCTGGATTGTAGGATTTGGGATTGGCAACTGATTAGGAGGAAGGGTTTCAAATGACTCCAATATTGGGTGGATTTTAAATCCATCATTTTGGTTAAAAGAATATCACATAATTGTTACCTAAAGATTTGAAATCCATACAAATTTGGCTCGGTTAAGTTGCCTGTCGGTTTTGAAAAACTGGTTTGGGCTATTCCAACAAAACTTTTGAAACATGGTTCGGATCGATTTTTGATATTGAGGTTTGGGAAGAAAAATAGATGATAAGTGTCAAATCGATGACTTTATAGGGTTTGAGATATAACATTATATTGTGCATGTTTGGGAGTTTGGGCTAATGGGTTCCAAGTTGGGCCAAAGAGTTTGGCTTGTCTCACTGGGCCAAACTCGACCAAACTTGTTTTTGGCTCGGATTCACTGGACCGGAACCGAGCCGAGTCCGATACATAAACATCCAATACTTTGTTCCAAAATCCAATCAATCCAAATGGAGCCTTCTCTATTTTAAGCTGTCATTTCTATATATCTTCAGAAACTTAGTATCATGTTTCCCGTTTATTTTACTTAATAATTAATATGATTTTGGGCGATATTCAGGGTGGAGTAATCCGTCAAGAACTATACTACCTTCTAAAAAACGAGAAAGATGTACATTTTGCATTCGGAAGTGTTCAATCAAACGGGATAAACCAAGCTGGAAAAGGGATGGCTTCATCCAAATTTTGCTTAAACATCGCAGGAGACACACCTTCATCCAATCGCCTCTTTGATGCCATAGCTAGTCACTGTGTTCCCGTAATAATTAGCGATGAAATCGAGCTACCTTACGAGGATGTTCTCGATTACTCGGAGTTCTGCGTATTTATCAGTGCAAACGATTCTCTGAAAAAGAATTACCTTCTGAATTTTCTCAGAGGCATCAACCAAGAAAAATGGACAAAAATGTGGGAAAGGTTAAAACAAGTCAGTGTACACTTTGAATACCAATATCCATCTCAACCTAATGATGCAGTCGATATGATTTGGCAAACCGTGTCCCGTAAGAAAACATCAACACAGCTGAATGTACACCGCAAGAATAGATATCGAAGATCTCAGTTTACGCTGTAAGTTCTTTACAAATACGTTATATATGCTTTGTTTCTTGAACAAAACAATACATAGAGCTAGAGAAAAAGATGAGATAAAAGAACTATATATTTCTGTTACAAAGTGTTTGAGCTATGGTTAGAATCTATATATAATATATGATATCGATGTTGCATTGTTGCTTGCTCTTTCTAGCATCTTTTGAGCACTCTATGAACAAAAAACCGGAACCTATTTAAGTAATCGAAACAATTGAAACAATTAAAACAAAACCAACCTATACGCGAAACTTTAGAAGCACAGCAAAATTCGAATATTTCTACACATCAGCATTTGTTGTGAATAGGGTCTGATCCTCTTCCGACTCTTCTTTTTTCCGATTGATTTGGATCGTAAGTCATTGCAGGTGAAGGCGCGATATCAAGTTGCACGTTCACGTTTTGAAAGACGTGGGCATTTAGAATCCGGGAGCCTCTTAAAGCAAGATCAGCACTTCTCAATCCAGAAACACTCTCTATTTGGATAGACATAAACAACCCAATACAAAAGATTAGAAAGATTATGACCCTATTCATTTTGCCCCCACAAAAAAAACAGAATGGAACCAATGGCTTATTTGTATGTCATTTCTTGTAGGATTTGTGGGACTTAAAGTGATAAAGTGCAAAGGGGTTCAATTAGATTCATTTGTAATGATAAGCATTACATAGAAGCAAAATAAGGCTGTTTTAGAAGACACTGACAGGTTTGAATGAAAGTTAGTTGGAAAAAAAAAAAAGATCATTATTGAGAAGCCAAGAATCTTTTTGCATTTGGTTCCCCACATTCTATTCTATTTACTTGCCTTGTTCTTTTAGACCATCCATCATTATATTCAAACAAGGACCAATTTTGATTTTGAGTGTTGAGTACAAGACCATATCTCCACGTCATCTTATTATTCTTACGTGTTTTTAGGCATGCATGATTAATTACGGAATATTGGAGTCGTTTAAAATTCTTTTTATTTTTTATATTTTTCGTCGAATTATCTAAGGTAACGAGTGGTAGAGTTTAATGTTGTATTCAATAAATCAAGAAATTAAGAGAATGGATAGACATTACAAGATAGGTAATGGCAATTTATCCCATATGATATTACTAATGTTCAATTTACCTTCTTGTGATTTGAAAAATAGTATTTTACCCTCTGTAATCTTATAAAAGTTTCACACCGTCTTTTTGATATTTTTATATGTGACAATTTATCTCCTGTGTTATGATAAATGTGGCGATTTACCCCCAATGTTACAAAAAAAACAAATTCATGTTCATTTTCAATTTTGACAAATGAGTTATACTCTCCGGCTGAAGGAAAGCATATTGCTTCTTTAAATTTCATACAGGGGGTAAAGTGCTAATTTTCAAATCAGATGGGGAGTAAGTTTCCATTACAATATGGAGTGGCTTTGGCTGCAAGAATTGAGACACAAGCCATTACAAAATGGAGTGGCTTTGGCTGCAAGAATTGAGACACAAGCCAAGCAAAGTTTACAAGAAAGCCATATAAAGTAGAATTGTTGGGGCAATTTGAGAGAATGAATTGTACATAAACTTCCCCCAAAAATACCAAGAATTTGCTTTATTCTAAACTCCACTTTAGAATTAATTCCAAGCTCTTCTATCTATGCATAAAAAATGAGAGTGTTGGTTTCTTGTGTTTAATGGATTTCCTTTATGCTTTTCTTTTGCTCATTCTTTATCTTTAGATTGTGCCATTACGAAGCACTCCCATTCAAACTTCCAAGTACCCTCCATCTACAAATATTTCTTCTTATTTTTTTGCCATTTTTTTCTCAATTACCAATGGAGTCTTTCTTTTCTTTTCTTTCTTTGCTTCTTGCCCCATTCTTTTTCATTTTCTATGGGCAAATAAATTGTGTTTTGCACCTTAATCAGTTTGGCATTAAGCATCTCCAAAAAAGAAGCTATTTAACACCTTCAATTTAAGATTCAATTGGTATATTACACCCTAACACGGTAATTCAACCCTTATATTAACATGAATGGACAAAATGCACCTTGACAAAATAATGGGGAAAATGCACGATTCTACTCTGTGTTATGCGAAATCTGCACCAAACTACTATGTGAATTTTTTTTTGCACCAAATTCCCATATATTTTCAAAAACCCTGCATAAAACGCCCAATATCCGTTAGTTACTAACATCGTTAATTTTTTATTGAATTTCCTAAATTACCCCTAGTTATATTTAAAAATACAAGATAGTTTTGTTCAAACGTTCAAAAGTACAAAAGAGTTTTACGCAAACATTCATAAGTACAATAAAGTTTTGCGCAAATATTCAAAAGTACAAGGGAGTTTTACGCAAATAAAAGTATGCAAAATTAACAGTGTTAGTAACTTACGGAGATCGAGTGTTTTATACAGTGTTTTTGAAAATACAAAAGAGTTTGATACAAAAAAAAATTCACATGTAGTTTTTTGCATTTATCCCCAAAATAGTTTGCAGCCTTTTTTCTTTTTTTGGATAAATTGCTTCACAAAATAAAATGAACTACAAAGAGTCCCAAAGGGGAATTACCCCATCACTAAACACATTGTTTGGAAGAAAATCGAAGACGCGTTTGTAGGTAAACCACTCGTTTGTGGATTGCTCAATTAATGTATCTTGATAGAGCCTTTCTCAAATGTCTTAATTTCATCATTGATCGTTTATGTTGCTTCTAGAAGAGCTTTGGCTTCTATGTTATGTGGGTTCGACAATTGATGTCATATGAGACCAGAACATGATATAATGTGAACTTTTACTTCACACGTCATCATATACCACATTTGTTTGATGATGTAGCAGGAAGTATATTTGGTGATGTTGCACCATCTATATCTATTTTGACTCGTATATTTTGAATCATGAGATTGGAATGTTAATTTATTAAGTACGAGGAAGGGTATGAGATATGGGTGCAAAAGACAATATGGGATCCAAAGATCGATGTGGCAATATTCAAAAGGATAGAACATATGGTTCAACTACATTTACATCGAATAGGGTTCGAGTCGGATCCAAATTTTGCTAGGATTTGAAATTTTTTTGTCTATTTAATTTTGTTTATATTGGGATATCAGATTTTTTTTGGATCTAATCAAATTTCACAACAATTTTTTTATAACAAATTGTTAAGGCTGCATTTTCATTTAATTTAGCTCATGTGTTCAAACTTTCTCCATAATTCAGTAAGTTTCAACACAAAACAACTCTCAACCCATTTAACTACGTGGTTCAAATGATTTAATAAATCACTTTGAATAGTAATACTGAGAGTAAGGATCAAAATGATCACTCATGTTGTTAAATAAAAATATCACAATTCAAGTTCGAATCCTACTAAAGACACCACACTGGGGATGACCTATATTCAATGCACTATTCAGTTCGAGCTGTAAATATACATTTTAGTAGATAATAAAAAATATCACAAAAATGAGATTATGAATCAATTATTAATTAATATCCTCCCAAACTCATTGTAAAACCATATGAATGCAACTTATCGTAATAAAACATTTTCTTTAATTTATTATCGGATATGGATCGAATTGACTCAAATTCATATTCGTTCACGTATTTCACCTTACAAATCTTCATAACCACTTCCATCAAGCCTCTAATTGCACAATATTTTTTTAATAAATCAAGCCAAACTTGAACCGGATTCACATTGAAATCCGACCCGTTGACAACCATAAACTAGACCACTATTCGAATTTTTTTCCAAATTAGGCTTCATGGCAAAAATATTTATCAAAATATCTTTGTTGCCAAAGTTATTCCCGGAATGTACCTTTTCCTCAAACTCGCAGTTGCCAACTGCGAGTCTTCAAGAGAATCGCAGTTGCCAACTGCGAGTTCACTTAAAAATTTTTAAAAAAAAAAACCTAAACTCGCAGTTGCCAACTGCGAGTTTTCACTAAGTATGGATTAATTAATTAGCGCGAGGCTAACTAATCACATCAGTTTGAATATTTTTTTATTTTATTTTGAGTAAACTCGCAGTTAGTAACTGCGAGTTTAAATTATTTTTTTTTTAATTTTTGATCGAACTCGCAGTTGGCAACTGCGAGTATTCAGAAGACCCGCAGTTGCCAACTGCGACTTTTCATTTTCTATAACCTTCCCGCACGAGCCTCCCATTTCATTTCCTCCTCTTCTTTGCCTTTCCTTCTCTGCCAAATTGAAATCAACTCCGGCGACGAACCCTAACCCAGAAACTCCGGCGAAGACTCCGGCGACGAAACCCTAACCCAGGTATTCATATTGTACTACTTTTCATATTGTACTACTTTTCTATGTTTTTTTTTTAATTTGAGATAAATTAGTGGTAAAATCTATCCTGTTTGTTTGCTTTTCTTTCCTCTGAATAAATAAAAGAAAAAAAAAAGTACTGAAATTCCAATAAACTACAAAAGCAAAAGAAAGAAACATGTTTGCAGATATTGCAGGTGAATTGGTAGAGGAAGCATGACTTTATTAAATTCTTTTCTTGTAAACTTTAGCTACACTGAATTTGGTTGCACCCGATTATTGACAAGATATATACTGTACGATTTATAAAGCAGAGTGATTGGTTAACAATCCTAAAATAGTTATCACGATTTAGTATAACTAGGCCTACTTTATGATTCTATGATTGAATAAATACAGTCTAATCATACAGTCTAAGGTTATGGATTTAGTAGTCTCCTCGGGTATCTTTGTTGGGGAAAATTGTTCGTCAAATTTGACTTGTGAATGAAATTTTTTGTTAACATTTTCTGTCGTTAGTGTGTAATCAATTATATAATTGGGACAAGAGATAACATGAATGTGTAAATCAGAATTCATGAGTCAAATATCTTCTGGTTGCATTTCAATCATTATAGTGTTAGTATAAATAAGTTTGTTTTCATTCATGTAAATTGAGCTTAGTATTGCTTTTAGAAAATTGATATGTGATGACCAATAACACTGCCCTGTATGAAACAATACTTATTAGAGTTTGTCCCTAGTCATAAAGTATGCTATGACCTTCCAAAATCAGTTTATATATATATATATATATATATATATATATATATATATATATATATAGAATAATAATTCATTTTGGATAATGGGAATGTAAGACTAATTTTACTATTTCAGTTTCATTAGTTAACTTTTCCCCCAAATTCAACTTACTGCCTTTCAATTTTGAGTATATAGTTTTTCAGTTAATATTTACAAGGCATAAATCATCTAGCAACTCTAAAAATCTTCCTTAGTTCTGTATTTTTCAATAGGCAAATTGACTTTAAAGTCAGTTTTTCAAGCATAAACTTAAAGTTACTCTCCAAATTTCATTCCTAGAGGAAAGACTAATGGAAACTTGCAAAGACTAATGTCTGCTTTAACTCATAAATTTTCTTTTTTTAAATACAGATGAACCCACAACATTTTATTCATCCGGGTCCTGTTGATCCTTCGGTACTCATTCTTCAAAATGAGCACCGGTCTACGCAAATTTGGCATGATATTGAGCTTCCAATTTTAACGTGTCGTCGAGAAGACTCGTGCCTTGTAGGGATGGATAATGTAGATGATAGAGTTTTACCCTATTTGATAAGGACCGGATTTTATGGGGTGTATCGGATCGGAAAAATAAAAACGGATTGGCCTTTGATTACTGCATTGGTCGAGCGCTAGCGTGTGGAGACGCATACATTTCACTTGCGCATTGGCGAGGCTACTATTACTCTACAGGATGTAGAGGTATTACTCGGTCTCCCGATCGATGGGTGGGTTGTGACTAGTAGCGATCTACCTCGTCCAATAGAAGAATGGCAAGAACTTTGCGGCGAGTTGTTCGGTGTCATACCACCCGCGGATGAGTTTGATGGACAATTTTTGAAGTTAACATTGTTCATGGATAAATTCACAGAACTACCCGCTGATGCTAATCTTGTAAGTGTTGAGTATCATGCTCGAGCTCGTATACTTGCAATGATTGGCGGTATTGTCTTACCAAACAAATCGGGGAATATGGTAAGTTGCAAGTATATTCCCCTTCTACGGGATATCAACATGATTGGGTCTTACAGTTGGGGTAGTGCAGCATTGGCGGTATTGTACCATGAGTTATGCGGGGCTACAAACCCTGATACGAAACAGATTGGTGGGTGTTTGACCTTATTGCAGGTATAACATTTCATTTTTAAGTAACTTGTTAATTATAATTAGTGACATGTTTATATACTTATTTTGATAGACTTTATTTTTATCAGATCTGGGCATGGGAGAGGATTAGTTGCATGCGGCCACAAATTTTGAATGTGCCTGTTATAGATCCTCCTGGACCTCTTGGGTACAGGTAAGTAACTCCTTATTATTTATTTAAAAATCAAACACTTGGTAATATATTTATTAAGTTAATGATTTTGAACCATGATCAGGTGGCGTGCTACAAAATTACTACGAAATGTTCCCACTCACGTCTTAAGAGTGTATCGAGATCAATTGGACTTGCTCACTGAGGATCAATTTGTGTGGCAGCCATACCAGCTAGAGTGGTTGCCTGATTATTGTTTTCGAGGAATAAATATATGGACGAGCAAAGTACCTCTCATATGCTTTGAAAGAGTGGAGTGGTATTTTCCAGATCGGGTTGGTAGACAATTTGGGATGTTGCAGATTATCCCTGAACCATGTGACACCGATATCGAATTACACAAGATAGACGGTCGGGGACGTCGCAAAGTTAATTGGGTTGTCAAGCACCAGAACTATATTAACTTATGGAATGCTCGCCATGACTACGTTGTTAATGGAGAATTTGGTGAAGAGCATGTCGACTATAACCATGATTATATGATTTGGTACCAAAGAATCACGAGGTTGCTGATTGGAAATCCTTCTAGGAGACATGATGAGAATGATGACACGGGTTACAGGGGTGTCGGTGGTGGATTTGAGGGTTTGGTATGACAACTAACACTCTAATATATATATTTTCTATTTTTTTCTATAATGTATACTTATTTTAATTGTATACAGGTTCAAAATTTACAGCGGATTGACCAACTAATTATTGAAGTTCAGAACGAATTTGAAAGTCTCGGGTTAGCTGAACCCCGCAGGCTCATTGCAAATGCTTTAACCCAAGTTGGAGAGCACGAACGACTAGCTGCTGGGCATGTACCGCCAGATCCTGTATATGATGCCCCTCCTCCACAGAGGCCGCCACCACGTCGTCGTCGTCGTCGTCCTGTATCTCCTCCAGCTCCTGTAGCTCCTCCAGCTCCTCCATCTCCACCTCCACCTCCACCTCCACCTCCTGCTCAACGGGAGTTCATTCCACCGGTGTGGTTTAGTCAAGCCGAGTGTTCTACACCCAACTTCGATACATCTCAGCATGAATCTCAATCTCAGTGTGTTACTCAAGCTGACACGCAAACACAGATTGGTACTCAGGGTGATTCTATGCTGGTTGGTACTCAGGGTGAAAATTTTGGGTCGATTGAACGTCAAACCTCCATAAAATTTTTTAGGAAAAGGTTCTCACAGAGGGACAAGAGAGCGCCAAACCGCTATACACCGAACTAAAGACTTGAGTACTGGTGGTTATGTTTGATTGTGTAGTATTAATATGTTGATATTTGAAAATTGTAATTGAATATGTGATTATGGTTGTTTAATGTTGATATTTGGAAATTATAATTGAATATGTGATTATAGTTGTTTAATGTTGATATTTGAAAATTGTTGATATTTGAAAATTGTTGATATTTGGAAATTAAATTACTAGGTCCAGGTGGATCAATTTTGCCAAGATGTTTATCTCTAGGAGTAATTTAATTTTAACAATGAAATTACAAGTTCCATCCTTGTCCACCGCTTTGTACTAAATTAGGTTCAAATTCTACTAAGAAACTCAATAGTTTAACCAACACAACGTGAAAATAACTTTGGCCCCTAAAGTTTGCACTTTGCCCCCTAAAGTTTGCACTTTGCCCCCTAAAGTTTTAAAAACTTACATTTTACCCCTTAAAATAAATTTTTTGTGCATTCAAGTCCGAAAAATTTCAAAAATGTCTTAATCTAATTTTAAAGTAACTTTTTAAAGGAACTTATTATAGTTTGTTTGCACCATGTAATAAAAAACAAACCACATCATACTTGGTATATAATATGACATGATTGAAACAAGAAAATCAACAATTTAATTATACATAATTTAATTTTAATTCTCTAAAATGTAAACATAACATCAACATTAAATTCGAATTACATAAAATAAATTTTTCACGTAGAATGAATTAAACTTCAGTCATTAGCCCATGTACATATTAAACATTCGAATTACATTAAACTTCAGTCATTATCCCTATTTTGTGTGCATGTGCGACGCGTATGTCATTCCTTCCCACAAGTAGAACAATGAATCACTCGTTTGTCGGCTTGAAAATCCATTTCATTGCGAATGCGCCTTGATTTTGGTCGACCTTTTTTCCGTTCAAGGTTGGGGTTTGGTTCGAACACCGGACCATTATACTCATTCCAATAAGCCTCATCCTCCAATGGTTCAAATCTACCACTCCATGTCCTCAAGTAGTACTCAACGGTATAAAATGATGATACAAAAGTCGAAGGATCAACATTTTGATAATTGCAACAAGCAAGGACATGGGAACAAGGAACATGATACGCAACCCACTTCCCACACGTGCATGTCCTTCTGTCAAAGCGCACAGTTTGAGTGTTACCTCCCTTGGTCATGCGACGACCGGTAATTACAGAATAAACCCCACCGTCCCCACGTCCAGAATTGTTGAAAATTGTAACATGCATACCTCCAACCTTCTCAGTGTTGTGAAGGAGCATCTGATAAACCTTATGACTAAATCTATTTTGGGGCTGGGTGTTTGGTAGACCAATATTTTCCAGAGCAAGTTCAGCAATACCAAGTCTCGATTGAAAGTAGAAAACACAACGATAAAATGTAGTCTCAATAATTGCTGTAATAGGCATACCACGAGCTCCTTTCATCACACCATTGAAAACTTCTGAAATGTTAGTTGTCATTATGCCATACCTATAACCACCATCATGTGCAATCGTCCACTTCTTTTTATCGAGCCTACGCAACCACGTTAGAGCATCTTTACTTAATAACTCAATTTGTTCCAACACACCTTTAAACTTGCGATCCTGGTGTGAGCAACCCGCCTTCCAAACTAACCTTTTTAAATGACCACCCGTATGGACTTTGCAAAAATTAGCACGCACATGCCTCAAACAATACCGATGAGTGATGTTTGTACACCTACTTTCTCGAATTGCGCTCAATATACCTTGGTGGCGATCAGAAATCAAACATATCTCACGACCCTTCACAACATGTTCTTGCACAAGGTTCAAGAACCAATTCCATGTCTTAAATGACTCATTCTTTACAATAGCAAAGGCAAGAGGCAATATACTATCATTTGCATCACATCCCATGGCAATTAGTAAAACTCCCTTGTACCTTCCATGAAGAAAAGTACCATCAATGCTAACAACTGGACGACAATGCGTGAACGCATGAATACACGGCCCAAATGCCCAGAAAACACGGCGAAATTTATCCATTTGACCGGGTAGAGGAGGTCTGTAGTACTCAACAATTGTCTCAGGATTGTATTGTTTGATAGCTGCAAGTACTTTTGGCAATCTTTGATAAGATTCCTCCCAATCTCCATAGATTTGTGCAATCGCTTTCTGTTTTCCACACCATGCTTTTTTATATGATATTTCTTTATTGAAGCTATTTTTCACATATTCAACAATGACACGAATCTTCAAATCTGGATCTACTTTAACAAGATTTAAGATATCCCAAGCAATCAACTTAGAATCCAGGTGAAAATGATCTTGACCTAATCCTGCACACAAGCAAGTATGCGGTCCCCGGTAACGTGTCACCTCCCACAATCCATTCTTCTTCAGCAAGAAACTAGCACGAAGATAGAAGTTGCACGGATACTCTTTCTTATAACAACATATTGCCCATGTTTTATCAGTGCTCTTCCTTACCTTATAGCGCCAATTCTTTTTTATATGATATTTCTTGACAGCACACTGCATGTCGTTCTTCGACCTAAAGAGTAATCCTTTAACCAGTTGGTCACTCTCCGACAACTGAATTTGACTTGCACGAATATCTGTGGCACACGATCCTTCACCAATCTCCTTATAAAATGGACAATCTATATCATTTATACGATTTTCAGGAAGCTCATTGACATCCATATAATTATCCTCAGTACTAGTCTCCTCAATGTCACTGCTACTACTGCTACTTCCATCGTCCTCTTCCATTAGTCTATTTTCAATATATTCTTCATCGTCTTCAGAATCAGTCTCCAAATCATCATTTAGTCCCCTTGCATTTCGAGGCCCATGAGGACTAATATCCGTGGGTACTACTAGGTCAATTTGATTAGTTGTACCAACATCTGACTGAAAAGTAGACGGACCAGGGTTACCTTCGTCCACATGTGAATCAATTATGCCACCAACGTAATGGCTGCATCCAACCTCAGTGTCAGTAGCAAATCCTAGGTTGTCTATCGGCTCTATCTCCAAGTACAACTGTAAACTGCCTATCCCCGAAAAATAAGTAAAAGCATCAAACATAGCTTCAACACAACTATTATCACTAATGTGAAGGGCAGTGTAATTAGCAGTGCCATGGTCAAATGAAATAGGAAATCTACATATCACTCCCAATTTGAAGTCCCGTTTATTTAGTCCAGTAACTTTGTATAACTCTGTTATTAAATTCTCATAACTCCATCTGCTATTCGCCCTAAGGGGTCGTTTTGGTGGAATGTCATACTCACAACCACTATGTGGGTTCAATATATTTCCTCCCCAGTAGCACAAAAACGTAATTGGTATGCCATCCATTACAAACCTGAAAAATATTTTAAAAAATAATTATAAATCACTTTTTGAACAATTTTACTAATTGTCATGTTCATTTATCCACGTAGTAAAAGTTACAAAACAAGGTTGTTTAATTTATGAAAATATTTTAATTAGTACGCATCAAATTTAAAATAACAAAATATTTCCTATGTCCAATCCATACAAAGCCATACACAAACTTAATCCTATATGTTCAAAGCTATATAATGCGAACATTATATATAATCCAATCAAACCAAAACATTAAAAAATTAATGCACAATAAAAAATGAAATTCAAAGCTATTATTTGAGAAAAAATACAATACATAATTCTATAAGAAAAAAAAATCAACGAGAATTACTTGATCAACCGACGGAAGGAGGCGGACGGCGGACAATGGGCAAGTGGAATGCACTTCAATTTTGAAATAACAGAGAGGGAATGAAATAATAAAGAGAGGAACAAAGAGCGGACAGTGGGCACAAGTGACGGCTAGGGCTTCTGATTGGGTTAAATAGGAGTTTAAAAACTCGCAGCTGGTAACTGCGAGTTTAATAAACTCGCAGTTGCCAACTGCGAGTAACTTAAAGAAACTCGCAGCTGCCAACTGCGAGTTTATTTAAACTCGCAGGTAGCAACTGCGAGTTCAATCAAAAATAAAAATAAAAAATTTAAACTCGCAGTTAGTAACTGCGAGTTTACTCAAAATAAAAAAAAAATATTCAAACTGATGTGATTAACTAGCCTCGCGCTAATTAATTAATCCATACTTAGTGAAAACTCGCAGTTGGCAACTGCGAGTTTAGGTCTTTTTTTTTTAAAATTTTTAAGTGAACTCGCAGTTGGCAACTGCGATTCTCTTGAAGACTCGCAGTTGGCAACTGCGAGTTTGAGGAAAAGGTACATTCCGGGAATAACTTTGGCAACAAAGATATTTTGGTCAATATTTTTGCCATGAAGCCTAATTTGGAAAAAAATTCCCACTATTTCTATTTTAGGTCCATAATTGCATACACTTAGGGTTCATAGCCCATAGGCCCATCTAGAGCTTCAGGCACTTATAGTGAAAATCAAAGAACAAAAAAAATTGCCAAAAAACCGAAAGAAAAAGAAAAGAATCCGTAGCAAAGGGGTTTTAACAGTTAGGGTTTAACAATAAGCTCGAAGCTTTATTCATGGCCGAAGTAGCAGCTTCAGATATCCCGATGGAACTCGAACCCCAGGCCGAGGTAAAGCCGTCGGCTGCCGTCGATTCTGAGAACGGCGGCTCGAAGCGCGCTAGAGAGGATGAGGAGCCCGAAAACGACGGCGAGAAAAGAGCCAAAATCGATGATGAGAAGTCTGTTGAGGAGCAGCGACTCGAGATTGAAGGGGATAATGACGGAAAAACGGAGGAATCGGGTGAGGCCATTGTCGGACCGAAGAAGTTCGGGTCTGCTGTGGAGATGTTTGATTACTTCTTCAAGATCCTTCATACCTGGCCTACTAATCTCAACCTCAACAAGGTAAAAGTTAAAATCGTGATGTTATATTATTATTATTATCATTGTTAACTTTTTAAATTTATTTATTAATATTACTTTTGAGGTGAAAGAGGAATTGGAGGAGATAGTACTTACCTTTTTGTTCGGGTTTACATTATTAACATGTGTTTTTTAACTAAAGGAAATTGCATATGTTAGGGATGATACAAGATTATGAATGTGTGGCCTCATGGAATTAAATTTAGAAAGAATTTAAAAAAATTTGTTTGAATTTGATTTTAATGATTAAATTAGGACAACATATCTTTTTTGCATGTTATCTGTTTAGATTGACTTATTTGTCTTTGTTGGTTGTGTAATTTGGTGTTATTTGTCATGCTTTGTTTTAAGTCCATCAACAATTAATTGCGTCTACTTAAGCATTCTAAATGTTGGAATCTGGCACATTGTGAGGATTTAATCGTGGACATTGCTTTCCTCTCACTTATGAGCTTGTGCAGGAGATGAATGTAACTAACTTCATTGCTTTCCTGTTTGATTGGTTCGGAGTCGAGATGCTTTTAGGATTTAGATTATTTCACTGATTTGGCTTTGATTTATAATGGATTTTTCCTTCTTTTTAATCATTTCCTGTGCTCTTATACCTGATTAGACAAAGCTGGGAAGTCGTTTTACTTTTACAGTTAACAAAACCTGGATTTTCGTAAAATATTGAAGTTATTCATCATTTCATCTCATTCGATTTCAAGCTTTTTGAGTTCAAAAATATTTCGATTGACCATAATTTGTTGAGATGGTGGCTGATGCACATCTTATAGTGGTAAAGATCTCATTTTCCAGTTTCATATACTCGCAATATTTATTTTAATCTTGGAATTTTAAAAACACCCAGACTAATTTATGTTTGATAGTTATGTGCACCATATTGGCATTTACCATTAGTGTATTGGCCTGAAGGCTTTTACCTAATTTTCGTTGTTTTCCATTACAGTATGAACACATAGTGTTGCTGGAATTGCTGAAGAAGGGTCATGTAGAAGCAGAGAGAAAAATTGGCAACGGAATAAAAGCTTTCCAAATCCGGTTCCATCCTCAGTTTAAAAGTCGATGCTTCTTCCTGATAAGGGAGGATGAATCTGTGGATGATTTCAGCTTCAGAAAGTGTGTGGACCATATACTTCCATTGCCTGAGAACATGCAAGTGAAGCATGATGTCAATAAGGCATTACGTGGAAAAGGTGGCGGTCGAGGCCGTGGACGTGGCCGTGGTCGTGGCAGAGGTGGTAAATGAAGAAACAGTCTAGCTGCCTCTGTTATATTTGCATTGTATTATTAATGGGGACCAAATATTTATTCAGAATGAGGTAGCTAATATTGCTTGGTGGTCTGAGTTTTGCCTTTTGTTGGTCGTTTGTGTTCTTGGAATACTTTTTATATTAAGCTTTCTACTGATCACTTAGCGGCCAGAGATTTATTTTTTACAGAACTCATTATTTAATTTCATACTCCCTCCACCGTTATATTTTTGCTCCATTTCTTTTGAGACGGAATTTTAGCTTGATTTTGCTTTGACACGGGATCTAAGCTCCATTACACTAATTTTTAGGTAAAAGTAAAGTTTTGGGAATTTTATATTTGTGCCCGTAAAGGTTATAATTGATAATTAGTGGTCTAGAGTATCATTTTGAGAAGAAAAAAAATATGAAAGTGAGACTTGTTTTGTGACATTTTAAAAAAGAAGTAAAATTTTAGGGGCATAATAAATAATTTAGAGTTGTCATTAAATACACATTTCAGACTATTTAAATCAAGTTATTTGATACTTGACTTGGGTTTGTTTGATAAAAGTTTGTTTGAGCTTGGCTGGTCACATAAATTTAAGAAGCTTGAAAATTACTTTTGGTTTTATACTTTTGAAATTCGACTTGATTAGCTGAAAACAGATAAAATATATGTAAAAATATAAAGTTACTTGATATTCGGTTCAAGATTGTTCGATAAAAGTTTGTTTGAGTTCGGTTTGTTTAACAATCAAACCAAGTTCAAATACAATTTCAAGTTCGATACAAAATTCAAATCAAGGTTGAACAATGTGATGTTCGACACAACTTGGTTTTATTTACACCTTTAGACGCATTATCACTTATTAACAATAACATTTTAGATTATATTTATCTTTTGCTATTGTTAATTAATGATAAAAAAAAAATTATAAATTTATATTATTATACATTTATCTTAGTTACTAATGACAACATAATTTTTTTTTTTTTTTTATCATTATTGTATTTTTAAAAGGGTTAATATATTCTACCTTCTAAAGTATGAGACTTATAATAGTTACCCCCATAATGTATAAAATGTGTTGTCACTACCCCTCCCCCTCCCCCCCTCCGTTCAATAAGTCATCGGCTAAAAATTTAACACTGTAAATCTTTTTGGTTATGAACGAGCCCGTAGTAATATACAATGAAATCGCACTTTTACCCCATATGTCACATGTTGTATCAATATACCTATATACAGTGTTTTTAAAACCGGACCGGTCATTGAACAGGAAGCCCTACTGGTTACTGGTTCGATCGGTTAGATCGGGTCGACCACTGGTTCGATCAGTATAACCGGTGTGACTTTATTATTATGTAATATTTATATATATATTTTTAGATTATCTAAAATACAATTATAATTCGAAAAATTATCATTCTTTGTCAATATAAATTTTTATTGTTTCATGCAAATAATCAAAATGTCTTAAAAATTAAGATCAATGTCAAAAATATAAATCTCAAGTATCCCTCAAAGATACATACATTCAAAATAAGACAACAAAATTAAAAGTTCATCACATTTTCAAAGTTTTGGCTTGTTCATTTGGGTTCTATTGTTGTAACTTGATGTGTATATGGTAATTGATTTGCATAATTTCATACACAAAATAATATTATTCACAATAATGAGAAAATGGTTATGTACTTCTTTATGTAAAAAACATTGTAATATTGCATTGATTGTTCCTCATTGATTGTTAAAACACTAAAATAATGAATGTTATTCCAATTAAAGTATATAAATGTAATTTTATTAAATGTTAAACAAGAGTTCAAATAAATAATAATAACAAAAAATCTCTAAATTTAAAAAAAAAAAAAAAATTTAAGTGAACCACTGGTTCACTGGTTTTACCGGTTTTGAAGCCGGTTTTACCGGTTCGAACTGGTTAATTAGGAGACTGGTTTTTAGGGGTAAATCGGACCGAATTGGGGACCGGTTAGCGGTTAAACCGGGCCAACCGGCCGGTCCGGTCCGGTTTTAAAAACACTGCCTATATATACTCTCCTTATTTAATAGAACATGAAGTCACTATTTAATACCTGCTGCAATGTTTTTATACCCGTGTAAAAAAAAGAATTACTCCAACAATGGGCATCAAAATGGAGCATGATTTTAAATTAAA
This sequence comes from Penstemon davidsonii, assembly GCA_034814905.1. NCBI lineage: Eukaryota > Viridiplantae > Streptophyta > Magnoliopsida > Lamiales > Plantaginaceae > Penstemon > Penstemon davidsonii. The sequence goes on along the minus strand of JAYDYQ010001087.1, from coordinate 8,241,275 downwards.
TTTGTTTAGATTAACTTAATTACAAATTAAATTAAAGCATGCTTAAAGTTACAATTAAAATAAAGTAAATTAAATTAAAAAAATGTTAAATACTCTTACATTGTGTCAAATTATCCAAATAAAAATTTCTTCCCAAAATGCTAAATTAAAACACCCCTAAGTTAGATTACATTTCAATTAAAAAAGGTCAAAAGTCAAAACCAAGCTCACAAGTATAATCTTAATTAAGCCCAATATTTAAATAAACAAAAAATATAGGTTTTGAGGAAATGAGTTAAAATAGGTCTAGTGTTAATTTCTTTACTAGAGCGCAATTTTCAGAAATTTTGACATTAATCATCAAATTTAACTTTGATGCTAACTGCTGGGATTGTTAGAAAATTGCACTAAAGTCGTTTTATGTAAATCACAACTTATAATTCCCGAAATTGATAATAAGAAAGATTTATGTGAAATTTTCTCAAAACAATTAATAATTTTTCGGCTTTTTCCATCGGATCATGATATGATTGCTTACATATTCTTTTAATGACATAAAATTGAGGGTTTTTTGCATTTTGCACCCCTGAAATATGGGAAATAGACACTTTGCACCCTCGAAACATAAATTTAACACTTTGCACCCTCGAAATATGAACAATTCAGCACTTTGCACCATTTTTTATTTTTCTCAAAAAACCTAGGGACAAAATAGATAATTTATTTTTGGATCTTTGGCACTTTGCACCCCCGAAACATGAGGAATTGATATTTTGCACCCTCAAAATAGAATTAACACTTAGCACCCTCGAATTAAGAACAACTCAGCAACTTGCACCCCGAAACATGAAAAATGGACACTTTGAATCCCCTAAACACAAAATTAGCACTTAGCACCTCAAATTAAGAAAAATCTAACAACTAGCACCCCTCATTTTCTTGGGCAAAGTTGACCACCGAGATCAAAAAAACCTAGGGGCAAAATAAGTAATTTATTTTTTTTTCCTTAAAATTTACGAAATACGATTATCAATACTAAAATATTTATCTGCAAAATTAATAAGAATATTTATAAAAACACTCTCAAAAACATTTTCTTTTGCGACCCAAATTAGGTACCCAGGTCTGGAGCAAAGAAGAAGAGAGAAAGAAATGTTGAAATTCTTGTCGAAGGTGAAGATCGAGTTCAACGCGTTGGACCCACGCATAGCCTCGTGCATGGAGTTCTTGGCGCAGTGCAATGCCCGCAAGGCCAAAGAGTCGAACCCCAGTTGCCAGGTTCAAGTCAAGCGCCGCACCGACGATTTTCCGCCGCAGATCACCGTCACTTTCGTCAACGGCGTTGAGGAAACCTTCGAAGCTACCTCAACTCCGGCTCAGGACATCCGTACTATGATTCTAGAAAAGGGTCAGTCTCTTGAGACCGAACAGATGTTCCGTGAAGCCGGTGAGAAGTGGCCTGTTGTTATCCCCAAAGACGAGCTGCTTGAGCCCTTTACTGGAATCAAGGTAATGAATTCAGTGAATTTTCGTTATAAATGGGTTGTGATTTGGTTTTGGTGGGATTTGGGATGGTTTGTTCTTATAGACAATTTATCGAACAGTTGGTGAGTGTGTGCGTTTTAAGGTCGAAATACTTCATCTTTGTTGCTCTTTTGCTTCTATTGTAGCATTATTTTAGCAAATTGTATAAAGTTATGTTTATTAATGCTTCCTGAAAATGGGTTGTGGCTGGTGTGACTGGGTTCTTTTACCCGAATAATTCTTCAAAGGATGATACATTTGTTTGTTAATTGCGTAAATCTATCACATTTTTTCATTTTCCCTGATTATTGGTTTTGGCATTTCGTTTCCCAGTGATCTGTTCTTAGGCTCTTGTCTTTATCCTTGTTTTTAGACGTTTTTCAACATCTTTTGATTGCACTTATCTTGGCAACTTATGTTTATATAGAGTGAATGGGAATGGTTTGTTGGTTTGGGGTAAGTCCTAGTTTATTCTCATAAAACAATTGTCGAACATTAGTTTGGGGTAAGTCGTAGTGTATTCTCATATGGTATTTTTATATTAAGTTTTTTTCGCATTTTCTTGCGTGTGGCTTCAGAAAGTACATTTCTTAACATAGTGGATTACAGTTTCTGGTTTTTATTCTGTGAGCAAACATTAGTTAGAACTATTTTTGTTGGTCTGGCACTTTGGATTGTGTGACATGTTATTGAGCTGGTGGCGCATTATGGAGGCTTAAAGCGGTCATTTAATAGGTCTTTTAGCTCTGTTTATTATTTGTGGATTTTACTTTTCTTGTTCTTAGTTGTTGGGCTCTTCTGAAAATATTTTCATGGTTGATTTTCATCTTTGTTTGTCATGTAATTTTCATTCATTTATATACTGATCATTATTGTTTGTGAAGGTAAACTAAATAGTTTTTTGATTAGCATTATAAGATCAAATTTTGAGTGGGGACTTGTTGACTGACGAACCTAAAACTCTTCATCTTCAGGAAGATAGTAGTCTGCATAGGCAATTAGTACACTGATTCGAGGAATGATTATACTGAAGTGAGATTTTTTGGAGGTCAGGGTTAATAGGCAAGTGTGGTTATTGTTAGAAATTTGAAATAGATGATCATGAACAGCATTTATCCTTCATTACAATTATCATCTCAATCAAGAGAAAAATATATCTGCAAACTCTAGTATATGCACTTAATTCTAGTTATTGTTGATTTTACTTGTTATTAAAACTATTAATTATAGTTAGACCTAAAAATTTGAATGTTAGGGCTTGGATGTGAATGGTTATATTGATCACTCTGTTTTGTTAAGGGGTTCTTGTAATTGCCGATAAGAAGTCTACAAATCCCTTTACTCCGGTGGATTATTTTTATATGTCACGTCAAACACGTTTTATTGTGCCAGTTTGAGATGCTCTCTTGTTCAGGAAATCCAGCATGTTCACTTAATCATCTCAAGTTTGTGTCGTGGTGATTTCTAATTCCTAATATTTGTTTAAGATTGAGATTATTAATTGCTTGACAAACAAATGCAGAAGCAATTTGGGATGCTCTCTTGTTCTGAAAAATGTGTTTTGATCATTTAAGAGAAATAGGTCAAGTATAAAATCTAGTAGCAATCTGATGTTCGACCCTTTTAACAATTATGTGATGGATATAAGTATAAGCAAGTGAATTATGTGATGAAATGTGCAATAGTCAGTCAGATTACCTTTAAGTAATGCAATTTGAGAAAATTATTTTTATAACAAATTTTGCTCTCAATTGACTGCATATTTTGAAAGTTGTTTCATGTTCTCATAAACTGTTGTTTCTTATTTTTTGCAGCCAAAGAAAGCAGAAGAGAAGCAGTGACAGCAACTTCAAATTTCATCGCATTTGAATTGATTCTGATGACATGGATCCATCCAAATATCATTTATATACGTTTCATCAATTTCATCGTCAAATCGCTAGTATTAGTTTCAGTTGAACATATAGCCTGTGTTTCTATTTTTATCGCATAAGGCCAATTTGTGTGATGTAGCACTTAACTATTAGAAGGATATGTAGCTGAAATAACTTTTGAGTTGCATAATATATGTGGACCCAAAATGTGAGCAATATACACCATCTTTTTTGGAATTCTCCCTATAACATGAAGTTGCAAAGGACCTATTGGACTGCCAAATTTAGCTAAATCATAAGTGAGTGCATATAGTTTTTTAAAATGCCTATATTTGCAACTAGCAAAGTGAACTTGTAACTTGTCCGCGATTCCATTTATTTGGTTGTATAGGTATTGGACCGGTTTCAGGGTATTTATTGAACTTATTATTGTCGTGCAAGATAAATCTCGAAAGTCTTGAAAAACGATGAAAGGTTTCATCTTGTACTAGTGAAGCACTTGTAGTAAACGATATATGAAATACTTCATATATTATTTCCAACACATGATACATATAGGCTATATTTGATTCTTGATATTAGTGAGGAAAACGTTAAGGAAATGTTTCTTTCATCCAATGTCGCAACATTCAACTTCTTTTTTTGTTCGTTTGCATTTTTCACTTTTCATTTTCCTAGTGGAAATCTTAAACCAAACATCCGACGTTTTAGTAGGGCATCAAAGAATGAATTCACTCAATGCATATTGCTAAGCATAAACGACTTGTCTTGTAGCTACATAAGTAAATTACATCTGTAGAGAGTATCAACTTTGAACAGCTACACTGCTCCAACATTCTGTTATTATCAAATTTGAAGACCCACATTAGTTCAAAAAAAGAAAAAAAAATTGAAGACCCGCAAACATAAATTCTACAACAATAAATGCTCATTCTCTCTGTAAGAACATCATTTGAATACAAAAAGTAGAACACAGTTCGGTAAATGGTCTACAAAAATGGAATGCCGATGAGATAATTTAAAAGTTCCAATTCCCCGCACTACTTTATTTTTCCTAGAGTCGATTCAGCTGTATTAAAAGTCTAGGCAGTCACAGATTCCTTCTGAACGAAAGCTACACCTTTCTCGATACTGGCCTTCAACTCTGGCTTGAGAGCTTCCAAAGCTTTCTGTTCATACTCAGTTAGTCCTTCAAGCTCCGATGAAATCACAGCCTCAACTCCATTTTTCCCTAGCTTAATCCTCGAGGCAAAGAATGGAAGCTCAGTCACGTCAGATTGGATGTACGAACACTCATAGACATCGCTATCTCCATCAAGAGCACGTAGTGAGGACTCAACAAACCTAGCCGCAGCATATGCCATAGAAAGAGTGGCAGACCCAGCTCCAGCTTTTGCCTCGACAACTTCGGTTCCAGCATTTTGAATCCTCACAGTTAACTTTTCCACTTCCTCATCAGTGAAAGACACCGATGGCTTTGTCTTTGACAAAAGGGGCAAAATAGTAATCCCAGCATGGCCTCCAATAACAGGGACATCCACATCAATGAGCTTTAAGTTTTTCTTCTGAGCAACAAAAGTATTAGCTCTGACAACGTCAAGAGTGGTAACACCAAAGAGCTTCTTTGGGTCATATACACCTTTCTTTTTCAAAACCTCGGCCGCAATTGGGACCGTGGAATTGACGGGATTACTAATAATGTGAATGAAGGCATCAGGGCAATTATCAGCTACAGCCTCGACCAGGGTTTTCACTATGTTGGCGTTAATGTTAAAGAGGTCATCACGGGTCATGCCTGGCTTCCTTGGAACCCCAGCAGGTATGACAACAACATTAACATCTTTCAAACAATTGGCTAACTCAGATGCTCCGGTAAAAGCTGTGACCTGAGATGGTGTGTTGCAGTGACTGAGATCAGCAGCAACTCCATTGACATTTGCTATATCATAAAGATTCAATGCAGAAACTAGTGGTGACATCTTGACTAGGAGGGCTAGTGGTTGGCCTATTCCACCAGAAGCTCCAAGAATAGCTACTTTGTAGGATGCCTGAGGCTGAACGGAAGTGTACGATCTTTGGCTCTCTTTTTGTGCTTTTGTGACGTACGAGCTCTTAAGAGCTTTGCTGCTTTCACTGCCTAAGAATGAAGATTCTGATTCACAGCTCACAGAATTTGCTGCCTTGAGGCCACTGAAACTTCTTAGGTGGTTTTTGGGGTTGAACTTGATGCTAAAGGCTTTCGACTGTATAACATGTCCGATCTTGGAGCCAGCAGATGCAGTAGATCCAACTGAGAAAGTGGTTGCTGATGTTGCTGCCATCTTGCAACCTGCAAAGCAAATTCCAATTTCAATACAAAATTTCTATGACAACTATGTTTAAGAATCATGATTAATGTTAAACAAAAACGGAGGAATATATGCTCTCTATAAACTCGTCTTAATCTATTTCCGTTGTTTTTATTGTATTTAAGTGCCCCACTTTAAACAACACACATATAAATAAAACATTGTCTTTTTCATGCAACGTAATAACTAATAAAGCAATTCATAAGATGATTAGCAACTTTAATAAGTTCATAAAAGAGCAAATAGATGATAAAATGTTCCATTTATAGATGTGTTGTTTTAAACATCTAAACAGCACACTACACATTGAAAAACAAGGGGTATAGATGAAGATCAAGGATGTTATTAGATACTTAAACAAACAAAAATTCATTCTACTTAAATTCTTAATAACACAATCTCTCAACTTAAAATGTCCCTTGTACATGGCTTATATGTTCAAATTCCATGAGTTTAACTTTTAACTGATACATGCATTTCTCATTCTTTTTGTTTCTTTAACTCGATTACGTAAGTTATATGCTTTTTTATGTATCTCAACATAAATGCATAATCTTGCTCGCAAGATTTGAGAAATCTAAATCGGTCGTGGTCAACGCAAACACTGAATAAACACATCATTAGATAGGTCCAGATTATGATGCAGAGCAGGTAAACTGAACAACCAAAAAATCGATACTCAGACAAAAACTAACAGAGATTGGTAACACAAATAACTAACTGTATTAAAAATAATTCGAGATTTCAGATCTATTGTTTACCATGAATTCACATTATTAAACGAAGAAGATAGAACGGCAGAATTTCTACAATTTATCAAAAACGATACAGTAATTAATTCAAACACATATCATATTCAATAATAAAATTCACAAGATCCATTACAAGGCAACAGATCTATGAGCTAAAATAGGTGAAATGAATTTAAATTTAATAAAAAAGCATAGATTTTCAGAAACAAAAAAGAACAAGAAGAAAAAGAAGAGAGAAGATTCTGTGTACCTTTACGCGAGTTGAATGGAATGGGGTTGGAATTGGGGGTAGGGCTTTGGTTAAAAAGGAACTTTTATCACACACACAAACACGCAAAAGTGTGTGATTTTAAGAGGGGTTTGGTTTGATTTTGATTTTGATTTGTTGGTAATCTTAAATTTCTCCGCCGAAGAGCCTCGAGTGAATCTACAGAATTGTGTGACCTTGTTTTCAAGTAGCTCTCGCGTTCCTTAATTTTTTTCCTTTATAGTTTTATGTTTTGGTACCTTTTGGGATAGAGATTTAGCTATCTAGCTTCTAGGGCTTGTTTGTTTCATTTTTCAAAAATTATTTCGGTGCTCTATAAAAAGTTAAAATAATTATTTTTTGAGTGAATTGCCCTTTTCGTCCTCTTATGGATAAATTTTTGCACATTCGTCCCTCTTAAATTCAAATATACATCAAATTTCATCCATTTTGGGATGTATTTTAGATTTAAGAGAGACGAATGCGTTATATTACATTGATAAGTGTGACGCGTCTGCTATGAAAATTTTAATAGGGATCAATGTATTATACTATATTGACAATATGAATGAATTTGTTATGAAAAATTTAAGAGGAATGAATGTTCAAAAATTGGTCAATAGGAAGGATGAAAAATGCGATTTACTTTTCTTTTTAGGAATAAAACTTTTGAAATAAATTTATCCTATAAGTTAATCTCTCAATTTAAAAAAATTAAGTTTATCTTAAAAAATATATTATCACTAAAGAAAATCTAAAAATCTTTATTTTATTTGACATAAATAATACATATGTTACACTATTTATCTTTACATAAAATAACATATTTCTTACATTTTTTCTATTTTTTCAATAATCTCTAGAAAAAAAACCATATCTTTTTTAAAAGAAATCACTACTCATTTCATCTATAAAATTACAAACAAATATTGTTTTGAATACACGAAACCGAAAACATCTTAAAAGTCCTCCAAATTTTTGAAAATACTCTCTAGAAAGAAAAACAAACATACCAATTTCACGTCATTTAATTATAATACATTAATTAGAATTAATTTAGTCATACTCCGACAACTTGTTAGTGGTTCAAACTCTTCGGAGTTCCCTAAAAAAAAAGTCCTTTTATTTTTTGAACAAAAAAACGTGAACTAACCAGAAGTAGATTTGGACCCAGACAAGAATATGAAAATAACGTGAAAAAAGAAACTCTTTTAAGTTCACATGAATATTGAATAGTAGATTTGGACCAGACAAGAATATTCTTTGCAACAGTATGCTGATTCTCTAAGGAGGATCTTGGCCTTAGATTTTCAGACGGCTGAGATTTGTTCTGATGGAAAATGAAACAGAGGTTGTGGGTTGGTGGAACTCTTGGTAGAAAAGTGAAAGCCTTTGGGACCCACTTTGATTTTATTTTTCTAGTTTAGTTTAATATTTTCACGTAAAAAGAAAATAAAGATATTCCTTTTTCTGTATTTTGTTATTTTTTTGTTGTGTTTTGGGCTCTATTAATTTGGTTTTGTACTTTTTGGTCTGGGCTTGAGGATGGAGGAGGAGCATGTGCTCTAGTGATAATTAAGCCCACAAAAGTTTCATATTTACAAGTTACAAATAAAGGGTTATTTAGTAAATATACACTATGACGACATGACAATTTAGATAAAATAAGTGTTGATACAATTAGCCATATCTTACCGGTTTTAAATAAATAATTTACCAAAAAAAAAAGTTTAAATAAATAAAAGTGAAATTACAGGAATAGATTTGGGCTAAAATTATTAAAGCCCAAATTGAGGGCACAAGGCCCACATGTGAGTTTATTTGGGTCAATTCCAAAATTTTCGGGCCTTAATATATTCTAAAAATTATGTAATTGCCAAAATTAAAAATAAAATAACCAACCCAAATAAATAGAGCTAGGTCGAAACTGTTATCGAGCATTAGCTGTGGAACAAAAATTATAATTTTTCCTGAAGATTTTTTTTTTTTAATTATAATAAAAAATAAAATCCGTCGGTGGAACGGAATATTGTGTATCCCTTCGTATACTTGTTTTTAGAATTGGCACCTTAGGTTTTTAAAAAATGATTAAGGAATCACATGACTGATTAAATGATTTTTGGTTATATATGTAAAAAAATATGTATTTAACACTACTCTATAGTTTATTATGAAATGTTGAAGCGAATTCAATCAATTAATTTAGGAGAGAGAAAAAAAAGTAAGACTTTCTAATTAAAATTAAGTCACTAGATGTTAATCAATTTAACTAAACGTGTATTTTTTTCACTTGAACCTATTTTTCGACCCGTTAATGAATAATTAATAATCAGTCCAATCCAATCCAACCCATTAACAATAAAGAAAATATGAGCTAGGTTGGCTCGGGTTAATCATATGTCAACCCATGTCATGACCCATTTTGCCACTCATATATACATAAAACCATATTCGATAATTAACACTTAGTATGTATTTCTCGCTCAAAACATCTTAGAAAAACTTTAGTTCGAATTTTGTGTGATCAGTTTCATCCAATTATAAGATATATGTTAAGCTCGTCATTTATATCAAACACTTTTTAACGAGTAACATTCGATCATAAAGTATGAGTATCACATTTTCCGCCAAGCCCAATTTAAACAAAAATTATCCCAAATTATTTCTTATCACTTTAATAATGTCCTATTATTGACCAACTAGTCACCAGCTTACCTTTTTAAATTAGATTATGTGAACTCCTTGGAAATTTTGCTAATTATGCCTTCGATTAGGTACACCAACCACTCATCATTCAAACTTTAAGATTACTTTGATATAGAGTTAATGCCAATTTACCCTCCGTAAAATGTATAATGTTCAATTGATCCTCTTGTAATTTAAAAAATAGCAATTTATCTCCTTGTGAAAATTCTAAAGAAGCAATTTACCCCATTCATCCGAAGAGTGTAACTCACTTGTTGAAATTGAGTGTGGGCACTGGACATGAAAAGTGTTATGTAACATAGGGGGTAAATTGCCACATTTATCATAACACAGGAGGGTAAATTGCCACATTTATCATAATACAAGAGAGTAAACTGCCACATTATCATAACACAAGGGATAAAGTGCCACATAAAAATGTCAGTAAGGCGATATAAACTTTTATAAAATTACAGGTGGGTAAAGTGCTCTGTTTTTCAAATCACGGGAAAGTAAATAGAACATTATGAATATCAAGGGGTAAATTGCCATTCTCTTTAGAAATATCACATCTGTTGAATAATTAATTGGGTTTGATTAGTACCAATATCAAAATGATCAAGCGAATCTGCCGACGTATCTCATTTTTAATAATTAAAGCTTTTACTAATCCCAATATTGAATATAAAATTATAAGTAGATCAATCAAGACCATATATTTCTATGAAATGGAGGATTAATTAAGAAAGTCCTAGCTAACTCTCTTCAAGTTTCATATTTGATCTTCAATTGAAAAAGATATGGCAGAAATTGATGTGATATCTTCATGTCTTATCCGGATGGCAACCAATGAAACAACCCAAATTTCAAGAATGGAGCTTGCTCCATGGGACTTGAGACTCCTCCGACTCGGTTATATTCAAAGAGGACTTTTATTTCTCAAACCAAAATCCCAAGATTTTGAGAAAAACTTCACAATTGATCATCTAAAAGATTCACTCTCCCGCACTCTAGACTTCTTTCCACCACTTTCGGGCCGCCTTGGAAGTACTAAGAACTCGGATAACACAATGTCTTTCTACGTAGATTGCAACAATGCTGGAGTTGAATATACTCACGCGATCGCGCATGGCATATACTTGTCTGATATCGTGGATCCAACATATACACCTCAAGAAATTGTTTCTTCTTTTTTCCCACTTAATGGACTGCTCAATTACCAAGGCGTTTCAAACCCGTTATTTGGGGTACAAGTCACCGAGCTTGTGGATGGATACTTTTTGGCTTGTATTGCAAATCATTCGGTAGTAGATGGTATTTCTTTCTGGCATTTCATCAATTCATGGTCCGAAATATCACGAGGTTTGAATAAAATATCAAAATTCCCTGTTTTCGAACGTTCATTTCCTAGCCTTAATATTCCTAATATAATACCGATTCTTTCTTTCGAGGAACAAAATCTATTGAATAACTTTGTCACACCTCCATTACTCGAGAGGGTTTTCCGATTTAGCAAAGAAAGTATTGCTAAGCTCAAAGCCAAGGCGAATTCTGAAGCAGGCACTGACAAAATCTCCTCATTTCAAGCTCTTTCAGCTCTGGGGGGGGGTGGGGGGGGGGGGGGGTGGGGGGGGGGGGGGGTGGGGGGGGGGGGGGGTGGGGGGGGGGGGGGGTGGGGGGGGGGGGGGGTGGGGGGGGGGGGGGGTGGGGGGGGGGGGGGGTGGGGGGGGGGGGGGGTGGGGGGGGGGGGGGGTGGGGGGGGGGGGGGGTGGGGGGGGGGGGGGGTGGGGGGGGGGGGGGGTGGGGGGGGGGGGGGGTGGGGGGGGGGGGGGGTGGGGGGGGGGGGGGGTGGGGGGGGGGGGGGGTGGGGGGGGGGGGGGGTGGGGGGGGGGGGGGGTGGGGGGGGGGGGGGGTGGGGGGGGGGGGGGGTGGGGGGGGGGGGGGGTGGGGGGGGGGGGGGGTGGGGGGGGGGGGGGGTGGGGGGGGGGGGGGGTGGGGGGGGGGGGGGGTGGGGGGGGGGGGGGGTGGGGGGGGGGGGGGGTGGGGGGGGGGGGGGGTGGGGGGGGGGGGGGGTGGGGGTGGGGGGGGGGGGGTGGGGGGGGGGTTTACTCGAAGTTGTACCTTCCAAACCACCTCCCAATCAATAAAATATATAAGATTAAACCTTGTAAAGGAAAAATAATACTCGTACTTCATACTCCATTTTCAAGGATTGCATAATGAACACTTTTAGTCATCTCCAGCTGAAGGGGGGAGGCAGACAACTCCCCCCTCGTCGACTAGAGATAGAATTCTCTCCGGATGGGCAGACAGGCATCTGGTGGGAGTTGCTTGCCTGCTGGTAATGGATGACTAGGTAGGCAAGCTATGGCTGGACGCGCGTGTCCATTTAATGGCGGCCACCCTTTATTTTTTTTATATAGTTTTTAACATCAAAAAATTAATTATGATTTAATGTTTTCTTTAAAAAACTGAACCTTAATTTTGAAAGCTTTAGTGTTTCTCCTTTGTATTTAATAAAAATATATTAATTATACATATATGTGTGTAAAAAATTAATTGTTTGTAAAAGCTACGACTTAATTTTAAGATAATATAGTATGAATATTAAAAAGAAGACTTACTTAGACTTATTATTATTGTTGAGATTTATTTAAAAATACATCAATTAAACAACTTAACAAATACGATTACAAAGAAACACCTAATTCGAAAATGGCTCGTGTGTTGCCCACAAGTGTTCTACTAAATCATTTTTCAATTGACTATTGGCTTCTTTAATTATTTTGAATATTGTCACGAAGCATCATATATGATTCCAGGTCAATGTTGCCACGACACTATCATATATGATTTCAAGTCAATGTCGCATTCCAAGTCAATCGCATCATATATTTCACATGTGCATATTTGAGTTATGTTAAAAGGACGCACTAAAACTTAAACTGTTAAATCTTTGTTTACTGGTGATATTGGTAACTAAGCCATGTATATTTCAAATCGAATCATAATAGTTATTATATTTTGAATGGGTTAGGTATATATAATATGAGCCCAATTTCAATAAATTTAAGTTTTAAAAAAATATGCAGGTATAAATAGTAAATATTATATATAATTAGTCAGTTTTCTCCGTTTTGACGGCCCGGTTCGCATAACTTAACAACCAAATTCCTCTTTATTGATCCTTCCTGCCAGTGAATAATTTCAACGCGATTAGGTAAAAGTTTACAATAATTATATAATTTTTTGTGTGCATCTATATTTTATTAAATTAATGGAGGTTGTTTGGTCGAATAAAGACCTAGCCATAACAATTTTGTCTCGATTACAAACTAAGGATTTATCGAGCCTCAAATGTACCTCCAAAATTTTCAGATCTATCATATCCGATCCACTTTTTTTACGTATTCATCATGATCAGCAATCCAATAATGGCATATCCGGAATATTTCTGCAATTCATTTTCACTTTTCTTGATTTTGTGAACTCCCCTAGTTATATTCCCATTTACAGTTACCAAATTCATTTTTTTTCTAATAGTCGTGTATTATTGTCCACGAGTAATGGGATCATATGTTGTCGAAGTCATCCGGAGGATGGATATATTTTAGTCGGAACTCCAATGGATAAGACGAGATACATCCGAATACCGGGTGATGAATTATTATGTGATGAAACGTTTTCTTTAGCCTTTTACCCATTTGGTTCCTCATCCGGCAAACCCCCAAGCTTTAAGTTAGCAAATATGTATCGTCAACAACGTAGTAATAGATATGTAATTACTATATATTCATCAGAAACTGGAAAATGGAAAATTGTCAAAGAGGTTTGTGGTCGCGGTCATCAATTCAAACAGTTGAAGCCTGTATTTGCCAATGGGAGGTTCAATTGGTTAACGTACGAGCCATACCTTATTGCATTTGATCCTGAAGAAGAGAGGTATGACCTTATTCAATTACCTGAATCTCGAATTGGAAAATTTGTGGGAGAGTCTAAAGGGTATCTTCATTGTGGGTTCGATTGTAATTTTGAAGTTAGAATATGGTTATTACAAGACTATTCTGAACCTTATAAGTGGACTATGAAGTATTGTTTGGATGTAAATGGTATTGCAAGAGACGCGTTGAGACACAGCTCTTATGCTTCTGAATGGGAAATTAGAGTTGTATGTTCTGGAACTAGATTATACCCACTTGGCTTGGGATTTAGCAATGATGTTTTGGTTATATATGTAAGAGATATTCCACTCATCTCATACAACTTGAGAACAAGAAAACACCATATGTTTAAGGGCCATGTTTACATGACAACCGTTATTAAATGTCCAGTTATGCTCTTGTATTCTTTAAGCTCAGCCACAATAGATGCCTTCAACAAACTGACTAAAAGTTCAGATCCTCATTCTATGCTTCGCACTCCTCCGAAGCTTCTTACTTTTCCAAGAAATCCAACACGTGAAGAAAAAAGACAGAGAGCTAGCTAATGATATATATCCATGAATCTGACTTTTAACAACCTGGTAAATAAGGTAAATAAATATACTTTTGGTTTTGTTGGCATTCTTTATTATTGTTTCAGTTCAATATTACATATTGCACGTCTTTAAGATTGTTTTATCAGCTTAAGACCACATATTGTACGTCTTTTGGTTTATAAAGTGCTAATAATTAAATTCATATTTCACTTGTGCATATATTTGAATTATGTTAAAGTGACATGAGGTACTAAAACTTGAAGTGTTAAATCTATGTTTACAGGTGATGTTGGTAACTAAACCGTGTTTGTTCAATTTATGATGAGTATTTGTATGTAAAAGCTCATTAATTTAGGCTATTTTACTAGTAATGTAAAGGTCAATAGACTAAAATATTCAAACCTTAGCAGAAATAGTTTTGGGTGATACTTGTTTCGACTTTAAAGAACCTCCCGATTCCTCAATCAAACTCTCTTCAGCATCATCAAAGCCACACGTTGCTTGACTTTGAAATCCCTAAAATCATGTTTGTAAACCTATCATTTGCTTGACTTTGAGCGACTTTTCATGCATTGAGATTAATTTTCCTAAAGGGTACATAGGTTTTATACCTGCTTGTAGCGTGGCCATTTGAATCTTTGAAGGCAAGTGAATAATTTGAAATAAAGTCATTTATATACTAATTCAATATATATGTTTGAGAAATCTGATACTTATGGTTTAGGCGTTCTATTCGGACTATTGTTTCTGGCTTATGTTTTGAATGAGAAGTAAAATATGGCAGTGAAGTTATTATAATCTTATTCAATTAATTTCTTCCCTATAATTTAGCCACAAATGATGTTGGATATATTATGCAATAAGTTCTGATGCCATTTCTATGAAATATTTGCCTTTTTTACAGGTACATCAATCAGCTGATAGTCACATAGATGTTGGTTTCTGCAGCCAGTTGGTTATGTTTTCTAAGAAAAGCAATTATGTCAATTTTTGCTATCATTTTACTTTTGGGTGCTAGTTTGCAAAAATAACTTTTACCTAGAGATTATTTTGATTCCTTGGTTATGAAGGATAAGGGATTGTTTTTCTTTGTTTTGGCCTAAATCCTTGTAAATTTTAGGCGATATAGCTTTCATTCATAATTAGGTATTTATGCTTCTTTCAAGGGAACTCTTCAAGTATCCTTCTAATAATTAACAAATGAACACAAATATTCATGTTCTATTCAAGTTAATGGCAATTTACCTCATGTGATTTGTATAATATTCAATTTACCTCTCTTTGTTTTGAGTAATAACATCTTATCCCTAAAAGTTAAACGTTCCACATGATAGTCGAGAGTGAAAGTGACATCACGATTTTGAATGCACTTTTCATGATAATTCATCGACATAGCCGGTGTTGAATAAGTGGTGCGAGATCAGTATTATAGAAATTTTCCAATGAATACTTTACCTCGTTATGATATTATATAAATGATATTTTACCACCCTGTGTTATTGTTTAAAAGACACCCCCCCCACCCTAAGAGGATGTTGATAGGAAGATACTTTGCCCTTTTATAATTTGTTATTCACTCTGAATATTTAGTTATCATGTTCCCTTATGAAAATTGATAATCAAATTTTTCATGAATACATCCAAATCAATTTTGAAACATCGAAAAATAGAGGTAAAATTGATCCAAACGGGCCATTAAATTGTCATTTTTACATAAGTTAAATAAAATTCGGTAAAACATCGGAAACAAACGTCTAAACACTTTATTTCTCTCTTCGGATGCGTCATGTGATGGTCACTAAAATTATTTTTTCCCCAAAATTCAAAATAGTTACATTGCTTGATTGCAAGAGTTTATGGAAAGTAATTGTTTTGCTTTTGGCATACTTAATTTATTTTTGTTTTGGGGTTGGTGTTTTTGGCGTTTAATGGCAACAACAATTTTATGATAAATACAAATTTAAGCAAAAAGTCTAATATAAAAATTAAAGTATATAAACTTGGGAACTTAAGGTGTCATCCAAAAATACTTAAATTATTATTGAGAAATATCGGTGTAATTACTTACACAATAATTCCTAATTTTAATAAATCCCCATCTTTTTTGGCTGATTTTCATTTATCTCGACCATTTTTTTCCTTCTTGCTATACTCAATACTGATGAGAATAGTTGTCTAGCTCAAGGTGTAGAAATTATGTAGTCCCACCGCTGCATTACATCATTAAGTACACGTGGTGCAAATCACCAATGCACTTGTGACATGTGGACTGATAATTCACATCGCCCCATATTTTGGCAATGTGAACACATTTTTCAAAATATTATTTTTTAAAATGAAAGACAAATAAAAATCAAAGGAAAAAATTAAAATTAAAATTAAAATATAAGACCAAACTACGATACAACCAATTTTATTGATCACCGGGTTTAGATCAGTTATGGCCGGTTCATCCCCCATCAGACAACAACCGTTTTATTGGGTACATCCTAACCAAATAAGCTACTCGCAGTTGAATCAATTCGACCGGATGGTCCAATCCGGTTTTCAAAACATTGAATAGGCTTAGGACAACGTTTGTACTTGGGTAAACCCCACCCTCGTGTTGACGAAGGGATAATCGATAAAAGGGGGGCATCCTTACACCAAACGGCTTTTTTGACTTCTTCTTTAGATATCTTTTCTTGATCGGGAAAATTGCTTTTTTGATACCATATGATAGGCTAACTTGCACTTTTGGTACCATTAAATACGAAAATACAAATTTGGTACCATATGATAGATCTTCATTGCAATTTTGGTTTCAAACCCCAATTTTTCTTCAAAATTAACCCCTCTATAATTTGGAAAAAAATCAATTTACCCCCTATAAAATTTTTAATGAAGCAATTTACCCCATTCAACCGGGAAGTTTAACTCACTTGCCGAAATTGAGAGTAGGCATGCAAACTATTTTATAACATAGGGGGATAAATTGCCACCTTTATCATAACACAGAGGGTAAAATGCCACATTATCATAATAAAAGTGGATAAAGTGCAGCCTATAAAAATATCAGGGAGGCGATGTGAAACTTTTATAAAATTTCAAGGGGTAAAATGATCTTTTGTAAACCACATGAGAGTAAATTGAACATTATGCATTTCATAGGAGGTAAATTATCATTAACTTTGGGGAAAATTTGGGTTTGGTACCAAAGTTGCAATGAAAACCTATCCTATGATACAAAATTTGTATTTTTATATCCAATGGTACCAAAATTACAAGTATGTCTATCCTATGATACCAAAAAAGATAATTTTTCATTTCTAGATCTATCTGCGTACTTGTTCTCCATTCAAATTGAAACTAGTAAACTCCTCTTTCTTCCCTTAATTAATTTAAACTAGCCCATATCCATGCTATGCACGGAATTTTTTTAACAATTTTATGTAATAACCTTCATGGTTAATTAGTAGTAACTTTTAAGAAATTACTTAAATTAAAACATTCATGACAAATTTTTAAATAATATCTAAAATATGAAAATTTTGTTTAGAAGATCTGGGCATTTTATTTTTTTTAGGAATTAACCGATATAAATGAACCCTAACATAATCCGTTAAAGATTTTCTTTGATAGTATTATGAGCATGTTCATAAAATCTCGAACTCCTCCAGCCTTTTGCACATTTAGCCAAATTTTCCATATACTGCTTTATATGGGCACTCTTTCGCTCTACTCTAAGGGGAACTCACAATTTTTAAAGTCGCTATTCTATGATGCATTCAGACGCAAATAAAAATAAATAAAATCATAGTCAAATTTAAAGTTATAAATAAATTAAGGATAACACTTTGAGAAGGGGGAACAACTTTTGAAAAATTAATGAATGCACTTAGAAAAAAAGACAAAATCTGAATAATTATCGGATAAAACCATAGTTTGGCTCATCTAAAAAAATCAGAAGCCATCCATCATCTTATTCATGGTTTCATCCGTTGCCTTGCACCTCTACAAACAACCAATTCAATCAAGAAATATTTATAAAACTACATCAATTTCGAACCTTGGCTGACTTCTTAATTCACAAGTCTTTAAAACTGTTATAGTAATAAGCTTTCGTAAAGACTAAAGAGTGATAATTTGGCACTCATTAAATTTAGTTTATTTTTGTTTTAGTTTAGAAACAACCATTATTTGTTATTTCATTTTTAAAAGGTGAAACAACTTCAATATTTCAGTTTACAATTAAAGCTTTAAAAATAACATTTTTTTCTTCTTCTTAATTTGACACTACACCAACTACACATTACGTACCCATTTGACACCAACTCCACATATTTTTGCATATAAAAAATCTAAAATATATTAATCAAAATAGTATCATATTAATTACCAAATTCGTATCTATCAAACATGCACTTTACTTAATGTAAATTAAAAACCATTTCAAAAATATTCAATTCTTATCATATGAAGTATATATTGTTCGAACTTTTGAAACCTCTCAAATAAGAAAAAAATCTTGAACCAAATAAACTCTTAGAAAGTTAAAAACTCAATAAATACAATGCAAGCAGACCCAAATTCTATTGTAATTAAATTAATGTAAGATTCACAAAATAAAGGTGATGCAACAAAAAAGTTGAAATAAATTCAGAATTTGTAACAATATAAGCATTTTAATTCATAAATAAATGGACAATGTTGAACACATTATTTTTTTTTGAACTTTGTAAGTAAAAATATGAGAAGTTTTCATCTTCGTTCTTCACCTGCAGCCTTCTTCTTGAAGATTGTGCCCGCCCTCTAGTAAACTTGAATATAGAGTTGCTAAAACTGGAATTAATAGTTAGTTTCACCAGCTATGATGCACAAAATTCTAGTAAGTAATTAAAAATATCATTTCAAGCCGATAAAGACTTAGTCGATTTGTGGTTTAATTTTTTCACGCTATGCCCTAGTTTTCATCGGATCCATTACCTGGGTGTTTCAAGTTATGCTCCTCTTGGACTGTATTTTTATATATTTTCATTAAAGATTTTTCACTGATATTTGGATTGGATATCTTGTGAATGTTCTCTAGATGATTACATACGTGTACCTTCATTGTGCCTTTATGTTCATTTCTCTTCTCTGCAACAACAAGGTCCCTCATAAATAATCAAATAGATTTTTACCATGTGATGATCTACCCACTTAAAATGTAGTGTAGTAATCTATAACTTTGAAGGATCATTTTTTGGAATCAAAATTATTTTTGTTCATTCACACTACATTTGCGTAATCTTTTGAACTCTCCACAAATGAATGGGTAGTTTTGTGGAAATATTGTTCGATTTCTTTTCCTTTTCGTCATTTTCACATGTTTATTGGGATGTATTCTGATTTCTCCTGAATATGGGTCTTGCTTAATTGTATTTGTGAGTACAATATATTCTTTGATTTGGTCCACTTCATCTCATTTTTTAAAATTACGGATTAATTCTTTCTGTGCAGCAGGTAAAATTCTGTAATAGTTTGTTCAGTGGGAGATATTATGTTATTCCCAATTGTTTTTTTTTTTTTTAATTTATTAGGCCAAGATTGTTGAGTAGGGATGGTTTGTTTTTTTTTTTTTAATTTTTTAGGCCAAGATTGTTGAGTAGGGATGGTATGTCTTTCTACTTGGAATTTGTTTTTTCTTCCTTACCATTTGAGACATTGTTTCAAAATGATATATTTGTTTTGGATTTAATTGGAGTAGCAATTTGGTTCCTATGTATTGAGCAATTTAGTGTTGGCCATCAAATATTATGTACCTTATAATTACTGGTATTTTGTTAAAGATATTTTGAAGAATTGTTTGTCATCATTGAATTATTTATCATCTTCACCATGTGGAGCAAGAATCAAAATTTTAATTCAAATTATGCTTACCTATATAGTAGAGACATTCTATGATGATCCAAATGATGCTAAGAGCATATTTTAGATACTAGAATTAATTAACACGCTTAAGAGGTGTAGAACAATGAATTGAAAAGGAAAAAATGTTTTGGATATATACCTTGAAAATTGAACATTACATAACTCGAATTTAACAACGAAGACTGGGCAACAAACACCGCACAATTGTGCGGTGCAATATGCCTATTATAGTATAAATGGGTGGCATGGGTGTAAGTGTATTACACAATGTCAGACCTATAAATATTAGGATTGAAATGGATAAGTGACATGCCTGAAAAATGTGTTGAAACAAGCTGTTTGGGCCTCAAGTGGTTGTTTCACGGACCTTTTGGGCCAAAAGCGATTGGGATGATGTTTGACCTGTTTCGCAGATGAAAATCATTCCTAACAGGGGCGTCACGCATTTGGTACTTATGTCAAATTATTGACGGAAATTTCAAGTCTAGACGAAAGATTAATGAAAAATTTGTAGAATTAGTCCTATAATTAAATATTGCTGACAAAGTTTGCCGCACATATTTTTTGGCCGGCAAATTTGCCACATAATTCACAAGTCTAAAGTCTTTCAGTCCCAATAACAAAAATAGTTAAATTATTAATCTCATTTAATAAATTTTATATATTATTATTAAATCTCTTAAACAAAGACGGTTTACCAGTATCACCAATAAACATAGATCTAACCCTTAAAGTTTTATGCCTCATGTCACTTTAGCATTATTCAAATATAAGCATATGTGAAATATGAATGTAATTGTTAGCACTTTATAAATCAAAAGACATACAATATGTGGACTTCAACTTAAACAACAATCTTAAAGACATGCAAAATGTAGTCTTAAATTGAAACAATAATAAAGAATGCCAACAACATCAAATGTGTATTTATTAACCAGGCTGCTAAAAGTCAGATTCATGGATTAGCTAGTTCTTTGTCTTTTTTCTTCACGTATTGGATTTCTTGGAGGAGTAAGAAACCTCAGAGGAGTGTGAAACATAGAATGAAGACCTGAACTTTAAGTTAGTTTGTTGAAGGCGTCTATTGTGGCCGAGCTTAAAGAATACAAGAGCATATCTGGACATTTAATAATGGTTGTCATGTAAACATTGCCCTCAAACATATGGTGTTTTCTTGTTCTCATGTTGTATGAGATGAATGGAATATCTCTTACATATATAACCAAAACGTCATTGCTAAATCCCAAGCCAAGTGGGTATAATCTAGTTCCAGAACATAAAACTCAACTTTCCTATCTAGAAGCATAAGAGCTTAGTCTCAACGCTACTCTGGAAATACTATTTACATCCACATAATACTTAAGAGTCCACTTAAAAGGTTCAAAACAGTCTTGTAATAACCATATTCTCACCTCAAAATTACAATCGCACCCACAATCATGATACCCCTAAGACTCTCCCACAAATTTTCCAATTCGAGATTCACGTAATTGAAAAAGATCATAACTCTTTTCTTCAGGATCAAATGTAATAATGTATTGCTTATATGTTAACCAATTGAACCTCCCATTGGAAAATACCGGCTTCAACTGTTGGAATTGATGATCGCAACCACAAACCTCTTTGACAATTTTCCATTTTCCAGTTTCTGATGAATATATAATAATTATATATTGATAACATTGTGGTTTATTATAGATATTTGCTAACTTAATGCATGGGGGTTTGCCAGATAAGGAACCAAATGGGTAAAAGGCTAAAGAAAATGTTTCATCACATAATAATTCATCACCCGGTATTCTGATGTATCTTGTCATATTTATTGGAGCTCCGACTAAAATATATTAGTCCTTTGGATGGTTTCGACAACATATGATCCCATTACTCGTGGACAGTAATACACGACTATTAGAAAAAAATGGATATGATAACTGTCAATAGGAATATACTTAGGGGAGTTCACAAAATCAAGAATAATGAAAATGAATTGCAGAAATATTTTGGATATGCCATCATTGGATTGTTGATCATGATGAATACGTAAAAATAGTGGATCAGATATGATGGATCTAAAAACTTTGGAGGAATTTAAGGCTCGATAGATCTTTAGCTTGTAATCGAGACAAAATTTCTAAGTCTAGGTCTTTATTCAACCAAACAATTTCAATTAATATAATATAATATAGATGCACACAAAAAATTATGTGAATTATTGTAAAATTACCTGGTGATGTAGATATCTAAATTTGGCTCGGATTAAAGAAACCGAACTGCTATATCAACCACTATGATGCTTAAGACAGTAAATTGTTCCAGAGAGTGTATGTTACGAAAGAATGGAGATTAGGTTTTTTTTTAATGGAAAAATGGAGATCAGGTTAAGATTATGCCTTTTATGATACGAGGGATTAGTGAGCCTTTGATCGATTTTGGACTCTTTCCTCGTTGGTAGCTGATTTTCAAGGATCTTTTTGCCATGTTATGTGGATTTTGTCATTATACCTTTCGATTTCCACCTATCTTGATTCACATGATGCACTATTAGCTGGAATATGAGTTTGCTTTACAACCAAAATTGTGTCATATCTTGATTCACATGATGCACTCTTAGTTTTTGCATTTGTGAGGACGGGGTGGTAAAGTATCTTTTAGAACATAATACTGGGAGGTAAAATATCATTTATATAATATCACAATGAAGTAAGGCCATCTCCAGCCGAAGCCGACAATTGCCTCCTCTTGCCTGCATGCCTTCCCAAAACAACTCCAAAGTAAATCCCAAGCCAAGTAAGTACAAACTAGTTCCAGAACATACAACTATACTTTCCCAAGACAATTGCCTTCTCAACGCTTGTCTGGCAATACTATTTACATCCAAACAATACTTAAGAGTCCACTTATAAGGTTCAGAACAGTCTTATAATAACCATATTCTCACCTAAAATTTACAATCGAACCAACAATGAAGGTTCCCCTGAGACTCTCCTACAAATTTTCAAATTTGAGATTCAGGTAATAGAATAAGATCATACCTCTCTTCTTTAGGATATAATTTGTAAAGACCCTGATCCATTCCTAGCCTTGTCAACATTGTTGGGCTCTAGTCTACTAGCCCAAAATGCTTAAGCCCAAGTTGACAAGTAGAAGCGGATCAAGTATTTATTAACCATTCAAAGATTTCATCCACAATCAATGTCGGATTGGGGTGTTACAATCTCCCAAACTCAAATACTCGATGTCCTTGTCGAGTCCAGGACAATAGCCTAAGACCACCACCCCCATGGATAATAACATGAAGTAGGCTCTGATACAATTTGTAAAGACCTTGATCCATTTCTAGCCTTGTCAACATTGTTGGGCTCTAGTTTACTAGCCCAAAATGCTTAAGCTCATGTTGACAATTAAAAGATGATCAAGTCTTTTTTAACCATTCAAACAATTCATCCACAATCAATGTGGGATTGCGGTATTACAATCAAATTGTAACACCCCAATCCGACATTGATTGTGGATGAATTGTTTGAATGGTTAATAAAGACTTGATCCGCATTTACTTGTCAACATGGGCTTAAGAATTTTGGGCTAGTAGACTAGAGCCCAAGAATGTTGACAAGGTTAGGAATGAATCAGGGTCTTTACAAATGGTATCAGAGCCGACTTCGTGGTATTATCCATGGGGGTGGTCTTGGGCTATTGTTCTGGACTCGACGAGGACGTCGAGTATTTGAGTTCGAGAGATTGTAACACCCCAATCCGACATTGATTATGGATGAATTGTTTGAATGGTTAATACAGACTTGATCCTCTTCTACTTATTAAAATGAGCATAAGCATTTTGGGCTAGTAGACTAGAGCCCAACAATGTTGACAAGGCTGGGAATGGATCAGGGTCTTTACAAATGGTATCAGAGCCGACTCCGTGGTGTCATCCATGGAGGTGGTCTTGGGCTATTGTTCTGGACTCGACGTGGACGTCGAGTATTTGAGTTGGAGAGATTGTAACACCGCAATCCCACATTGATTGTGGATAAATTGTTTGAATGGCTAATAAAGACTTGATCATCTTCTACTTGTCAACATGAGCTTAAGCATTTTGAGCGAGTAGACTAGGGCCCAACAATGTTGACAAGACTAGAAATGGATCAGGGTCTTTACATAATGTATGGCTTATATGTTAACCAATTGAACCTCCCATTGGTAAATATCGGTTCAATTGTTGGAATTGATGATCGCAACCACAAACCTCTTTGACAATTTTCCATTTTCCTGTTTGTGATGAATATATAGTAATTATATACTAATAAATTTGTGGTTTATAGTTAATATTTGATAACTTAAAGCTTGGAGGTTTGCCAGATGAGGAACCAAATGGTTAAAAGGCTAAAGAAAATGTTTCATCACATAATAACTCATCACCCGTTATTCTGATGTATCTTGTCTTATTCATTGGAGTTTCGACTAAAATATATCCGTCCTTTGGATGGTTTTGACAACATATGATCCCATTACTCGTGGACAGTAATACACGACTATTAGAAAAAAAATGGATAGGGTAATGGGAATATACTTAGGGGAGTTCACAAAAACAAGAATAAAGAAAATGAATTGCATAAATATTCCAGATATGTCATTATTGGATTGTTGATCATTATAAATATGTAAAAAAAGTTGATCGGATATGAAAGATCTAAAAACTTTGGAGGAACATTTAAGGCTCTATAGATACTTAGCTAGTAATCGAGACAAAATTTCTATGGCTAGGTCTTTATTCAACCAAATAGCTTCCATTAAATTAATATAATATAGATGCACACAAAAAAATATATGAATTATTGTAAAATTACCTGGTTATGTAGATATCTAAATTTGGTTCGGATTAAAGATCTCGAACTGCTATATCAACCACTATGATGCTTAAGACATTAAATTGTAACAAAGAGTGTATGTTACGAAAAATGGATATTAGGTTTTTTTTTGAATGGAAAAATGGAGATCAGGTTAAGATTGTACCTTTTATGATACGAGGGATTAGTGAGCCTTGAATCGATTTTGGACTCTTTCCCCGTTGGTAGCTGATTTTCAAGGATCTTTTTGCCATGTTATGTTGGTTTTGTCGTTATACCTTTCAATTCCCACCTATCTTGATTCACATGATGCACTATTAGCTGGAATATGAGTTTGCTTTACTTCAAAAATTGTGTCCTATCTTGATTCACTTGATGCATTCTTAGTTTTTGCATTTGTGGGGAAGGGGTGGTAAAGTATCTTTTAGAACATAAAACTGGGAGGTAAAATATCATTTATGCAATATCACAAAGAAGCAATGCCATCTCCAGCCGAAGCAGACAATTGCCTCCTCTTGCTTGCCTGCCTTCCCAAAACAACTCCCAATTAAATCCCAAGCCAAATGAGAACAATCTAGTTCCAGAACATACAACTCTACTTTCCCATTTAAAAACATAAGAGCTTAGTCTCAACGCTTGTCTGTCAATACTATTTACATCCAAACAATACTTAAGAGTCCACTTATAAGGTTCAGAACAGCCTTGTAATAACCATATTCTCACCTAAAAATTACAATCGAACCGACGATGAAGATTCCCCCTGAGACTCTCCTACAAATTTTCCAATTCGAGATTCGGGTAATAGAATAAGATCATACCTCTCTTCTTCAGGATCAAATTTAATAATGTGTAAAGACCCTGATCCATTCCTAGCCTTGTCAACATTGTTGGGCTCTAGCCTACTAGCCTAAAATGCTTAAGCCAATATTGACAAGTAGAAGCGGATCAAGTCTTTATTTACCATTCAAACAATTCATCCACAATCAATGTCGGATTGGGGTGTTACAATCTCCCCAACTCAAATACTCGACGTCCTCATCGAGTCCAGAACAAGAGCCCAGACCACCCACATGGATAATAGCACGAAGTCGGCTCTGATACCATTTGTAAAGACCCTGATCCATTTCTAGCATTGTCAACATTGTTGGGCTCTAGTCTACTATCTCAAAATGCTTAAGCTCATGTTGACAAGTAGAAGATGATCAAGTCTTTATTAACCATTCAAACAATTCATCCACAATCAATGTGGGATTGCAGTGTTACAATCGGATTGTAACACCCCAATCCGACATTGATTGTGGTTGAATTGTTTGAATGGTTGGTAAAAACTAGATCCGCTTCTTCTTGTCAACATGGGCTTAAGCATTTTGGGCTAGTAGACTAGAGCCCAACAATGTTGACAAGGCTAGGAATGGATCAAGGTCTTTACAAATGGTATCAGAGCCGACTCCGTGGCGTTATCCATGGGGGTGGTCTTAGGCTATTGTTCTGGACTAGACGAGGACGTCGAGTATTTGAGTTGGCGAGATTTTAACACCGCAATCCCACATTGATTGTGGATGAATTGTTAGAATGGTTAATAAAGACTTGATCATCTTCTACTAGTCAACATGAGCTTAAGCATTTTGTGCTAGTAGACTAGAGCCCAACAATGTTGACAAGGCTAGAAATGGATCAGGATCATTACATAAGGTATGGCTTATATGTTAACCAATTGATCCTCCCATTGGCAAATATCGGTTCAATTGTTGGAATTGATGATCGCAACCACAAACCTCTTTGACAATTTTCCATTTTCCAGTTTGTGATGAATATATAGTAATTATATACTAATAACTTTGTGGTTTATTGTTAATATTTGATAACTTAAAGCTTGGGGGTTTGCCAGATGAGGAACCAAATGGTTAAAAGGCTAAAGAAAATGTTTCATCACATAATAACTCATCACACGGTATTCTGATGTATCTTGTCTTATTCATTGGAGTTTCGACTAAAATATATTCGTCCATTGGATTGTTTCGACAACATATGATCCCATTACTCGTGGAAGGTAATACACGACTATTAGAATAAAAATGAATAGGGTAACTGTCAATGGGAATATACTTAGGGGAGTTCACAAAATCAAGAATAAAGAAAATGAATTGCATAAATATTCCGGATATGTCATTATTGGATTGTTGATCATTATTAATACGTAAAAAAAGTGGATCGGATATGATAGATCTAAAAACTTTGGAGGAACATTTAAGGCTCGATAGATACTTAGCTAGTAATCGAGACAAAATTTCTATGGATGGGTCTTTATCCAACCAAATAGCTTCCATTAAATTAATATAATATAGATGCACACAAAAAATTATATGAATTATTGTAAAATTACCTGGTCATGTAGATATCTAAATTTGGTTAGGATTAAAAATCCCGAACTGCTATATCAACCACTATGATGCTTAAGATATTAAATTGTACCAGAGAGTGTATGTTAACGAAAAATGGATATTAGTTTTTTTTTTAATGGAAAAATGGAGATCAGGTTAAGATTGTACCTTTTATAATACAAGGGATTAGTGATCCTTGAATCGATTTTGGACTATTTCCTCGTTGGTAGCTGATTTTCAGGGATCTTTTTGCCATGTTATGTGGATTTTGTGGTTATACCTTTCAATTCCCACCTATCTTAATTCACATGATGCACTATTAGCTGGAATATGAGTTTGCTTTACATAAAAAATTGTGTATTATCTTGATTCACTTGATGCATTCTTAGTTTTTGTATTTGTGGGGAAGAGGTGGTAAAGTATCTTTTAGAACATAATACTGGGAGGTAAAATATAATTTATAAATATCACAAAGAAGCAAGGCCATCTCCAGCCGCAGCAGACAATTGCCTCCTCTTGCTTGCATGCCTTCCCAAAACAACTCCCAAGTAAATCCCAAGCCAAGTGAGTACAATCTAGTTCCGGAACATACAACTCTACTTTCCCATTTAGAAACATAAGAGCTTAGTCTCAACGCTTGTCTGTCAATACTATTTACATCCAAACAATACTTAAGAGTCAACTTATAAGGTTCAGAACAGTCTTGTAATAACCATATTCTCACCTAAAAATTACAATCGAACCCACAATGAAGATACCCCTGAGACTCTCCAACAAATTTTCCAATTCGAGATTCAGGTAATAGAATAAGATCATAACTCTCTTCTTCAGGATCAAATTTAATAATGTGTAAAGACCTTGATCCATTCCTAGCCTTGTCAACATTGTCGGGCTCTAGTCTACTAGCCCAAAATGCTTAAGCCAATGTTGACAAGTAGAAGCGGATCAAGTATTTATTAACTACTCAAACAATTCATCCACAATCAATGTCGAATTGGGGTGTTACAATCTCCCCAACTCAAATACTCGACGTCCTCGTCGAGTTCAGGACAATAGCCTAAGATCACCACCCCCATGGATAAAACCACGAAGTCGGCTCTGATACCATTTGTAAAGACCCTGATCCATTTCTAGCCTTGTCAACATTGTTGGGCTCTAGTTTACTAGCTCAAACTGCTTAAGCTCATGTTGACAAGTAGAAGATGATCAAGTCTTTATTAACCATTCAAACAATTCATCCACAATCAATGTGGGAATGCTGTATTACAATCAAATTCTAACACCCCAATCCGACATTGATTGTGGATGAATTGTTTGAATGGTTAATAAAGACTTGATCCGCTTTTACTTGTCAACATGGGCTTAAGCATTTTGGGCTAGTAGACTGGGCCCAACAATGTTGACAAGGTTAGGAATGGATCAGGGTCTTTACAAATGGTATCAGAGCCGACTTCGTGGTATTATCCATGGGGGTGGTCTTGGGCTATTGTTCTGGACTCGACGAGGACGTCGAGTATTTGAGTTGGGGAGATTGTAACACCCCAATCCAATATTGATTGTGGATGAATTGTTTGAATGGTTAATAAAGACTTGAACCTCTTGTACTTGTTAACATGGGCTTAAGAATTTTGGGCTACTAGACTAGAGCCCAACAATGTTGACAAGGCTGGGAATGGATCAGGGTCTTTACAAATGGTATCAGAGCCGACTCCGTGGTGTTATCCATGGAGGTGGTCTTCGGCTATTGTTCTGGACTCGACGAGGACGTCGAGTATTTGAGTTGGAGAGATTGTAACACCGCAATCCCACATTGATTGTGGATAAATTGTTTGAATTGTTAATAAAGACTTGATCATCTTCTACTTGTCAACATGAGCTTAAACATTTTGAGCTAGTAGACTAGGGCCCAACAATGTTGACAAGACTAGAAATGGATCAGGGTCTTTACATAATGTATGGCTTATATGTTAACCAATTGAACCTCCCATTGGCAAATATCGATTCAATTGTTGGAATTGATGATCGCAACCACAAACCTCCTTGACAATTTTCCATTTTCCAGTTTGTGATGAATATATAGTAATTATATACTAATAACATTGTGGTTTATTGTTAATATTTGATAACTTAAAGCTTGGGGGTTTGCCAGATGAGGAACCAAATGGTTAAAAGGCTAAAGAAAATGTTTCATCACATAATAACTCATCACCCGGTATTCTGATGTATCTTGTCTTATTCATTGGAGTTTCGACTAAAATATATCCGTCCTTTGGATGGTTTCGACAACATATGATCCCATTACTTTTGGACGGTAATACACGACTATTAGAAAAAAAAATGGATAGGGTAACTGTCAATCGGAATATACTTAGGGGAGTTCACAAAAACAATAATAAAGAAAATGAATTGCATAAATATTCCGGATATGTCATTATTGGATTGTTGATCATTATTAATACGTAAAAAAAGTGGATCGGATATGATAGATCTAAAAACTTTGGAGGAACATTTAAGGCTCGATAGATACTTAGCTAGTAATCGAGACAAAATTTCTATGGCTAGGTCTTTATTCAACCAAATAGCTTCAATTAAATTAATATAATATAGATGCACACAAAAAAAACATATGAATTATTGTAAAATTACCTGGTTATGTAGATATCTAAATTTGGTTCGGATTAAAGATCCCAAACTGCTATATCAACTACTATGATACTTAAGACATTAAATTGTACCAGAGAGTGTATGTTACGAAAAATGGATATTAGGTTTTTCTTAAATGGAAAAATGGAGATCAGGATAATATTGTACCTTTTATGATACGAGGGATTAGTGAGCCTTGAATTGATTTTGGACTCTTTCCTCGTTGGTTGCTGATTTTCAGGGATCTTTTTGCCATGTTATGTGCGTTTTGTCGTTATACCTTTCAATTCCCTCCTATCTTGATTCACATGATGCACTATTAGCTGGAATATGAGTTTGCTTTACATCAAAAATTGTGTCCTATCTTGATTCACTTGATGCATTCTTAGTTTTTGCATTTGTGGGGAAGGGTGGTAAAGTATCTTTTAGAACATAATACTGGGAGGTAAAATATCATTTATACAATATCACAAAGAAGCAAGGCCATCTCCAGCCGAAGCAGACAATTGCCTCCCTTGCTTGCATGTCTTCCAAAAACAACTCCCAAGTAAATCCCAAGTCAAGTGAGTACAATCTAGTTCCAGAACATACAACTCAACTTTCCCATTTAGAAACATAAGAGCTTAGTCTCAACGCTTGTCTGTCAATACTATTTACATCCAAACAATACTTAAGAGTCCACTTATAAGGTTCAGAACAGTCTTGTAATAATCATATTCTCACCTAAAAATTACAATCGAACCCACAATGAATATACCCTTGAGACTCTCCTACAAATTTTCCAATTAGAGATTCAGGTAATAGAATAAGATCATACCGCTTTTCTTCAGGATCAAATTTAATAATATGTAAAGACCCTGATCCATTCCTAGCCTTGTCAACATTGTTGGGCTCTAGTCTACTAGCCCAAAATGCTTAATCCAATATTGACAAGTAGAATCGGATCAAA
Source organism: Penstemon davidsonii (assembly GCA_034814905.1). Lineage (NCBI taxonomy): Eukaryota > Viridiplantae > Streptophyta > Magnoliopsida > Lamiales > Plantaginaceae > Penstemon > Penstemon davidsonii. The sequence continues at coordinate 8,210,680 of JAYDYQ010001087.1, read as the reverse complement.
TCTTTATTAACCATTCAAACAATTCATCAATCAATGTCGGATTGGGGTGTTACAATCTCCCCAACTCAAATACTCGACGTCCTCATCGATTCCAGAACAAGAACCCAAGACCACCCACATGGATAATACCACGAAGTCGGCTCTGATACCATTTGTAAAGACCCTGATCCATTTCTAGCATTGTCAACATTGTTTGGCTCTAGTCTACTACCTCAAAATGCTTAAGCTCATGTTGACAAGTAGAAGATGACCAAGTCTTTATTAACCATTCAAACAATTCATCCACAATCAATGTGGGATTGCAGTGTTACAATCAGATTGTAACACCCCAATCCAACATTGATTGTGGTTGAATTGTTTGAATGGTTAGTAAAAACTTGATCCTCTTCTACTTGTCAACATGGGCTTAAGCATTTTGGGCTAGTAGACTAGAGCCCAACAATTTTGACAAGGCTAGGAATGGATCAGGGTCTTTACAAATGGTATCAGAGCCGACTCTGTGGTATTATCCATGGGGGTGGTCTTAGGCTATTGTTCTGGACTCGACGAGGACGTCGAGTATTTGAGTTGGCGAGATTTTAACACCGCAATCCGACATTGATTGTGGATGAATTGTTAGAATGGTTAATAAAGACTTGATAATCTTCTACTAGTCAACATGAACTTAAGCATTTTGTGCTAGTAGACTAGAGCCCAACAATGTTGATAAGGCTAAAAATGGATCAGGGTCATTACATAATGTATGGCTTATATGTTAACCAATTGAACCTCCTATTGGCAAATACCGACTTCTATTGTCGGAATTGATGATCGCAACCACAAACCTCTTTGACAATTTTCCATTTTCCAGTTTGTGATGAATATATAGTAATTATATACTAATAACTTTGTGGTTTATTGTAGATATTTTCTAACTTAAAGCTTGGGGGTTTGCCAGATGAGGAACCAAATGGTTAAAAGGCTAAAGAAAATGTTTCATCACATAATAATTCATCACCCCGTATTCTGATGTATCTTGTCTTATTCGTTGGAGTTCCGAATAAAATATATCCGTCATTTGGATGGTTTTGACAACATATGATCCCGTTACTCGTGGACAGTAATACACGACTATTAGAAAAAAAATGGATAGGGTAACTGTCAATGGGAATATACTTATAAGAGTTCACAAAATCAAGAATAATGAAAATGAATTGCATAAATATTCCAGATATGTCATTATTGGATTGTTGATCATTATTAATACGTAAAAAAAAATGGATCGGATATGATAGATCGAAAAACTTTGGAGGAACATTTAAGGCTCGATAGATACTTAGCTAGTAATCATGACAACATTTCTCTGGCTAGGTCTTTATTCAACCAAATAGCTTTCATTAAATTAATATAATATAGATGCACACAAAAAATTATATGAATTATTGTAAAATTACCTGGTGATGTAGATATCTAAATTTGATACGGATTAAAGATCCCAAACTGCTATATCAACCACTATGATGCTTAAGACAGTTAATTGTACCAGAGAGTGTATGTTACAAAAGAATGGAGATTAGGTTTTTTTTTATTGGAAAAATGGAGATCAGGTTAAGATTGTACCTTTTATGATACGAGGGATTAGTGAGCCTTGAATCGATTTTGGACTCTTTCCTCGTTGGTAGCTGATTTTCAGGGATCTTTTTGCCATGTTATGTGGATTTTGTCATTATACCTTTCAATTCCTACCTATCTTGATTCACATGATGCACTATTAGCTGGATATGAGTTTGCTTTACATCCAAAATTGTGTCCTATCTTGATTCACATTCACATGATGCACTCTTAGTTTTTGCATTTGTGGGGAAGGGGTAGTAAAGTGTCTTTTAGACAATAATACAGGGAGGTAAAATGTCATTTATACAATATCACCATCTCCAGCCAAAGTACTCAACTGCCTCCTCTTACATGCCTCCCTTCCTGCCTGCCTTCATGCCTTGCCTTGCCTAGTCTGTCATTTTCAACCAAACCAACAATCTAATACATTTAGGCCATCTCAAGCCGAGGGGGGAGGCAAGCAAAACATTTCCCACTCTCACTTAACAATAACAATAAAAATTAAAATAAAAATTATTATAATTATTATAATAATGATAATAATAAGTTTAAGTAAGTCTTAATTTTTATATGATGCGTCATTGACTTGGAATCGTATATGATAGCGTCGTGGTAATATTGACTTGTAATCTATTGTGGTTGAGCATAAATAATGCAAGAGCATAATTGGATATTTAATTGCTTTTGTATAGTAAACATCGCACTTAAAAGTATTGTGATTTCTTGTTCTCAAGTTGTATCAGATGAGTGAAATATCTCTTACATGTATAACCAAAACATCGCAAGATGGAAGTATCTAGTTTCGTAAAAGAAAATTCTATTTTCCCATCTAGAAGCAAAATAGCTTAGTCTCAACACCTTTCCTGCAATACCATTAACAGTACTTAAGAGTCCACTTATAAGGTTTAAAACAGTCTTCTAATAGCCATATTCTCAAACTACTAGAAAAACTTAAAATTGCAACTGAATTTTCGCAACCGAATTAAATCGGTTGGAAATTTGGGTAAAATTGCAACCAAAATAATTTCGTTTGGAATCTATGTTGAAATTACAATGTATGCACATTATTTGCAATCGATTTAAAATCGGTTGCAATTTTTGGGTGAAATTGCAACCGAATTTGTTTATGTTGCAATTTTGGCCCAGAATTGCAACAAATTTTTATTCTGTTGCAATTGATTCTAATTTGGAAAAAAAAATGCGAGCCGGAGATTTTACAAAAAAAAAAAATTCTTTTTCACTTCCATCACTCTATCCACCATGTACCACCAATACTGGCGCGAGCTCACCACCACTGAGTACCCCGCACCATCACCACAACCGCCCAACACCCCGCGGCCTTCCACACATTTAGAGATACATATTAGCTAGGAATTAGTTAATTAATTTAGGGTTTGATTAATTAGGGCTTAATTATTTTAGAGTTTGAATTAGTTAATTGATTTAGGGTTTAATTGAAAGAGGTTAATTTCACATGGTTGAACATGATTTATGTCTACATTCTTCATATGCCGTTCAATGAATTTGATTCTCACAATTCTTTCAATTTCAACCTATGTCTCCAAGGAAGAATAGAGCTTTATAATGCAAGCTTCTGTTTGATATGAACATATTGATTGAGTTTAGAACTTCTATTGGTTAGATACATCATGCTTTTTATTGAAATCAAGAACTTCTATATGTCCATCACAATTCCCATATTAACCTATTGCAACAAAAACAAAACAAACATGGATTTAAGAAAAGGGCTCTTGTATTACATGGCAACAAATATTTGAACAATTACAAGTTATCATGCACAATTGATGTGTGAAGATCATTAGCTACTTACATCACAACAATTATATGTATTTTCTCTATTGAGCATTTCATCAAACATGTAATATGCAATATAATTATGCTAACAGTTAAAAAACTCACGTGGATTCCATTATGTTATGTACTGAAGAGCGTATACATAACAAGGCTGACCAAAGTCTATTATTTAAAGATTATTTGTTGGGCTTGGGCTGCATTGAGTTTTATTAGTCCATTAATTCAGGTTTCATTGCTAATAATGTTTACCAAAACTGCTTATAGAAATTATGGGAAAGTAAGCAAATAAGAGAAATTTATAGGTAAAAATCAATACAATAAAAACATGCATTTATATTTTTTATTGTGCATTATTGCTTTAGACAACTAAGGAATACCATTGTTTTTTGGCACCATAGTATATCATGGGAAATTTATCCCAATTCGGGTTTGATCGAACCCAAATTATTTACATGACAAGCGCAATATACATGTTGTGGGATTCTCAATTAATTTTCAATTTTCATTGTAGAATATGAATATTCGCATGTAGTTGGATGTATGATAGATTTGATTTGAGTAATAATTCCCTAAAGCCTGATTTCAAAAGAGGAGTATAAGAGTTTATTATATATGCTACATCACAACCCAAATTTGCATTAGATAAGGAAATCAGATGCCCTTGTTGGAAATGTAAAAACCAAGAGCATTATGCATTTGATACTGTAATAGTGCATTTGTTTAACAGTGGGGTTTATTTCTGATTATTGATATTGGACTTCACATGGAGAGGTTAAACCACCTAATCCTATCTTTAATATTGGAGCTTCGACTAGTGCTCAAATTAGGCATAGTGAGGATTACAATTGATACGAAGAAGTTGTACATGATGCCATGTGGGGGTGTTGTACATAATTGGGAGGACGAAGTAGATAATGTGGATGTAGATGACCTACCAAACACGGAGGCTCAACATTTCTACAATATGTTGCCTACTGCACAACGACCTTTGTGGGAAGGTTGTAGACTCAGACTGAGTTATCAGTAGCACTACAAATAATGACTCTAAAATCTGACTACAACATGTCACAAGGATGTTTTAATAGAATGGCCAAGATGATGAAAACAATTGCTCCTCAAGAAAATTGTGTTCCTAATAGTTTCTATGAGGCTAAGAAAATGGTGTCAAAGCTAGGTTTTAGTTTAGTTAAATTTGATTGTTGTAAAAATGGATGTATGATGTATTTTAAGGAAGATGTTGTTTTGATAGATTGTAAATTATGTCATGAGGACCATTACAAAAGAACTAATTCGGCTCGACGAGGCAAGAATAAACTTGTACCTCAACAAAGAATGCACTATTTTCCGTTAATTCCAAGACTGAAACGGTTGTATACATCTATGAAGTCAGCTCCTCACATGCGGTGGCATTTTGAGAACAAAAGAGAAGAAGGTGTTTTGTGTCAACCATTTGATGGCCTAGCGTGGAAGAATTTTGATGCTGCTCGTCTTAATTTTGCAGCAAAGCCAAGTAACGTTAGACTTGGCTTATGTTCAGATAGGTTCAACCCATTTAATTCTTCTGAGTCATATTCTTGTTGGTCAATTATTGTGAATCCATACAATTTGCCTCCATAAATGTGTAAGACGACTCCGTATATATTTCTGACTTGCATAATTCCTGGACCAAAGAATCAAAAGAGCAGAATCGATATGTTCCTTAGGCCTCTGATTGATGAATTCAATGAGTTGTGGGAACATGGGTTTGAAACATGGGACACTTCTAAGAAAGAAAAAGAGCCGCGCTTATGTGGACCATAAATGACTTCCTGTTTATGGTATGTTATCGGGTTGGTTGACGGCAGGGCGATTAGCTTTTCCAATTTGTATAGAGCACATAAAGGCTTTCTATCTCAAGTACGGTAAGAAACTATCATGGTTTGATTGCCACCGTCGATTCTTACCACTGGATCACACTTTCAGGAAATCTCGTGACAATTTCACCGTTGGAAGAAAAGAAATATCATATGCACCTCCTAGATTAAATGGTCATCAAATATTCGACGAAGTTCAATATCTTCAAAGCATTGAAGAGTTGGATTTTGAACACGACAAGTTTGAAGGATACGGCATAACATATAATTGGATTAAAAAAACATATTTTGGGAATTACCCTATTGGAAGGACAATTTGGTCCGTCACAATTTAGATGTAATGCATATTGGAAAATATATTTTTGATAATGTGTTTAATACGGTGATGAACGTAAATGAAAAGATAGAGGATTATGAACAAGCGAGAAAAGACTTGAAAACACATTGTAACAGACCGACGCTACATCTCCAATATACCAATGAAGGAAAAATAATAAAACCAAAAGTTTGTTTTGTTTTATCAATCGAGCAGAAGCAAGATGTATGCAAGTGGCATGAGAATGTAAAGATGTCTGATGGTTATGTTTCAAATTTGTCCAAATGTGTTGAAAAATCAAATTTGAAACTACATGGAATGAAAAGTCATGATTGTCACGTGTTTATGCAACAACTCATTCCAAGTGCTTTTAGTATGCTTCCACAAAATGTGTGGGAACCATTAACGGAATTAAGTATGTTCTTTAGGGATTTATGCTCAACTGAGTTATGCATCGAGAAATTGAATGAAATGGAGGAAAACATACCCGTTATTTTGTGCAAGCTAGAGTAGATATTTCCATGTTTGTGTTTTGATGTGATGGAGCATTTGACAGTGCACTTACCATATGAGGCACTTATGTGTGGGCCGGTTCACTACAGATGGATGTATCCATTCGAAAGGTAATGATTACATAATTAAAGATTAATAATATGTTTGTAATGTACAAATAATGTTACTAATTGGGGGTGGGGGGGGGGGGGGGTGGGGGGGGGGGGGGGTGGGGGGGGGGGGGGGTGGGGGGGGGGGGGGGTGGGGGGGGGGGGGGGTGGGGGGGGGGGGGGGTGGGGGGGGGGGGGGGTGGGGGGGGGGGGGGGTGGGGGGGGGGGGGGGTGGGGGGGGGGGGGGGTGGGGGGGGGGGGGGGTGGGGGGGGGGGGGGGTGGGGGGGGGGGGGGGTGGGGGGGGGGGGGGGTGGGGGGGGGGGGGGGTGGGGGGGGGGGGGGGTGGGGGGGGGGGGGGGTGGGGGGGGGGGGGGGTGGGGGGGGGGGGGGGTGGGGGGGGGGGGGGGTGGGGGGGGGGGGGGGTGGGGGGGGGGGGGGGTGGGGGGGGGGGGGGGTGGGGGGGGGGGGGGGTGGGGGGGGGGGGGGGTGGGGGGGGGGGGGGGTGGGGGGGGGGGGGGGTGGGGGGGGGGGGGGGTGGGGGGGGGTGGGGGGGGGGGGGGGGGGGGGGGGGGGGGGGGGGGGGTTTATTTCTCTGTGCATATCTCTATTATTATATTAAATTAATGGAGGCTGTTTTGTCGAATAAAGACTTGGTCATAGAAATTTTGTACCGATTATCCGCGAAGGATCTATCAAGGCTCAGATGTACCCCCAAAAAATTGAGATATCCGACCCATATTTTTTACGTATTCATCATAATCAACAATCGAAGAATGACTTATCCGGAGTATTAGCGCAATTTTATTATATTTATACTCATCGTCAACATTTGAACTACCCATTCTATATTCGTCTTGATATAGTTTCTTCTCTAAGAGGCATGGGGCCTTGTTATTGTATGACTCGGGTTTTACAGTCCACGAGTAATGGGATCTTATGTTGTCGAAACAATCCAAGGAATTCTTATTGTGAATTTGAAATTTTCATAGGAATTCCATTGCCATTGTCTAATACAAGATGCATCAGAATAACCGGTAATAATTTTTTAGGTCATAATACTTTTTGTTTAGCCTTTTATCCATTTGGTTGTTCCTCGTCAGACTGTGAATCCCCCCCGAACTTTAAGCTAGCAAACATCCATACTCTAGGTCCTCAACGACGTGGTAGTATATAGTTCTATATTAGTCTATATTCATCTGAAACTGGAAAATGGAAAATTTTCAATGAGGCCTGTCATGGCATTAATTATCTAGTCCAAAATTTCAAGCATATATTTGCCAAGGGGAGGTTCAATTGGTTAACACATCACAAGCCATACATTTTAACCTTTGATCCTGAAAAAGAGAAGTCTGAACTTATTCGATTACCTGAATCTGAATGTGGACGATTTGTGGGGAAGTCACATGGGTATCTACATTGTGGGTTTTTGTTCTGATCACGAGTTGAGAATATGGTTGTTACAAGACTATTCCGAACCTACTAAGTGGGTTCTTAAGTACCGTTTGGATATAAATGACATTGTCCCAGAGGCATTGAGACCAACCTCTTTCTTTCTAAACGGGAAACTTGTGCTACATCCTTCCGAACGATTCATCCGTTCTTCAACAATGACGTATTGGTTATACATTTGAAATCAGACTTTCCATTCATCTCATACAACTTGAGGACGGGAAAGCATCAAACTTTTATTGACGGGTTTTTGTATCCAGGCAACAAAATAGGTTCAATTATGCTCCCGTATTCTTTTAGCTTAGCCGCAATGGAAGCCCTAAAAAAGCTGACCAAAATATCGGATCCTACTTCTATGTTTGAAAGAAATATTACATTATCAGGAAAATCAAATCGAGAAGAAAAAAGAAAAAGGGCTGATGATCTGAACGAACCTGACGTGTAGCGGTTTGGTAAGTATACCTTTGATTTTGTTGCCATGCCTATAAAGACCGTTGTTTCGGTTAATAGCCTGTTTTTAGTTACTGATTTATGAAGTGATAATAATTACCTACATACTTCACAAAAGCATGCATATACTTGAATTATGAAGCATTTTGACATCAGCGATTAGAACTTTCAAGTGATAATTTATTATTACAATGTTTTGGGAGGCTTGAATTTGTGCTATTGAATGAGTAATAAAATGTCAGTATTCTAAAAGATGATCATTATGTCAACTTGAAGGTGCAAAGAAGAAAAAGTAGACACAATTACTTGTCAAAGATGATTCCAACTACAGCTTTTAACTATTCAAGCTTTACTTGGTGTCTAGTCAGTTTGCATGTTCTTTGAAGCCATGAATATGAAAGTGCAGAAAAGTGTTTAATTGAATTAGTGGCCAGTTGGTTGGCCTTATTAAGCCTCAATCCTATGTTTGGTTGCATAGATTTAATAGAAGAAATCAAGAAATTATAATCAATAGAAGAAATCAAGAAATTGTATCCTACCAGACATTTTGTAATAATTTGTAGATTATGACAACTACCATTCAATCTAGCCCCATCTCCCGACCAAACACCTCAAAAATAGAAGATAGATGTTATTGAAGAATATTTAGTATATATTTGGTTTGATTCTTTTTTTTTTTTTTTTTGGGTTTGATTCAGTTAATAGGTAGATGGTATCTTCACTGAATTGAATAATCATTTTTTTTTTCCAATTATAGATGGTATTTTTCTGATGTCATTCTTGTGAAATCTTTGTCTTTCAGGTCATAAATCAGCTCATATTCACGTAGAAAATGTTTCTTCAACTTGGAAGCAGTTGAGCCAATAATTTATGTACCAGGAGAATTTGTCCAATCTCAATATTGAACTTGGATCAGTTTCGAACAATATTTTTTTCCTATCTATTTTTTATGGAAAATGTCAATATGACAGCATTTTTTGTACAACTCACTTACAGCCCTATTTAATTGGCCGGAGAAAGTTAGGATAGTGGAAATATTGTGGGAAACTGATTTGGTCGGTTTTAGTGTGTTTATTGCAATTTTCACCCCCAAAAATCTTAAATAATAAATTTGAGTCCACCTATAATTGACTCAAGAAATTTTACTTTGTGGAAATAGCGTGAACAACTTGTTTAACCGTTTTCAAAGTGTCTATTTGTAAACCACCCTTATTAAAAATTGGCATTCTTCATTATTTATTCTTGTATTTGAACATTGTAGTAAAGAATTAATCATTAAACAATAGAGGTTTCCTTATTTTTTTTCTCCCCTAAAAAAAAAAAAAAAAAAAAAAGCCTTTGTCTGGTCTACCAATCGATGCGATAGTCGAAATGCTAAAAAGGCTTTGAAACAAGCCTCTATTCAGATTCAAGTGTGTTTGCAAACTATGGAACCACTTCATTTCCCAGTCCTGGATCATCAAAATGCGACACAAGTATAAAACAAACATACGCTGACAACTATGCTTTGTATACATGAACGGCCATCATGACCCGATACAGTATAACTTTTGCCGCCGCCTCGTAAATGGTGGCTGCGGATTCAGATTCACAACCGTACACGCACAAGGAAATATTCTGGACAAATTCAGTCTTCCAGCTGCACCATATATTGGGTGCACTTTACCTTATGTTATTGCTACTCAACTCGAATTAGCTTGTTTCTACACGCCCTTAGTAGATGATCCTAAGGTCTATTTATTCAACCCTACCACTAAACGAATTCTACACCTGCCACCGGCATCTCGATGTGAATTTAACCGTAGTAACAAAACTAATCTATCTTTTGGTTTTGGATACTCAACGCGTACGGATGAATATAAAGTGGTGCATACCTATTTCACCCAATTTTCTTCGGCATATAATAGTTATCCAGTGTGGGATGTGGATAGGTACAAGATATCTTGCGAGATATATTCACTAGAAGAAATTGGCACATCTTCTAGTAGTAGTAGTTGTTGGAAGACGATAAATGATAAATGTCCATCTCGGAAAATTCTTACATAGACCAGGTCTAAGAGCTTAGTGGTAGACCTTGTGATTTTAAATGCACCACATCATACATTTTGATAATGTCATGCTCTCACAATATATGATGTGGCGCATTTACAATCACAAGATCTATGAAAAGCTCATAGACCAAGTCTATGCAATAATTTTCCGTCCATGTCCAATTCTAAATCTGGCTTCATGCATATATGACACTCTTCATTGGTTGTCTGACTATAAGGCCTTTGAGACAAACGTTGCCGTTATTTCATTGAACTTAAACACCGAAAAGTTTAGTATTGTGCCTTGTACTCAACATACATTCATAATTAATTTTTATTTAGGTTTTCGAATTTTAATTTGATCCATGCTTATTTTCTTAAAAATCATATTTGAATAGTATTTATCGTAATTTAATAATTTTTGATAATTCAAATTGAACTCAAACTTAGTAAGTTAAATATGACAAAAATAATGTATATATATAATATCAATATCAAATTAGTAAGTCCAATTCAAGTTAAACTCCTATGCAAGCTCCAATGCATGGATCTAAATTTTGTTGTAAATTTACTTTTTCTCATTGGCAATAACAAAAAATCTCTTCATATTTTCCAAATTTATTGTACTAGTATATCTTCAGAAAATCAACATTCAAGTTAAGAACTTTGTACATCAGTTCCCTTCTAGCCGGCGTATTTAATGTGAAAGTGGGAAGTGGCATATTTAATGTGAAATTGGGGTTTCATATTTAATGTGGAATTGGGGTTTGTATAAGACAAGCTATAATGAATATCGCTTCGGATCTTCTTATTATGTGTATATATAAATGATCCTTTATACATTCAGCTTTAAGTACAAGTCAATTTCAGGTAACTAATTATGATAGGCATAATGTTTGAAAAAAAATTGATGTGTAATTTTTCAAGTATGATTGATCAAAATTGTCACATTTAACGTCAAAAATTTGAAAAAGTTGAAAGAAAAAATAAATAAAATAAAATTTTTGTTTGCCTTTAAACTTTTTTTTTTTATTTAGTGATTTCTTCATATTTTTTCTTAATGTTTCTGAAACGTTTCGAAAAAGTTTCAATATTTACCTGACCGAAATATACACTCAAAACAATTTTTTATGGCTAACAATATTGCCATAGCACAAACTTTTAATTGACTATTTTACCCTTTATTAAATGGAAGCTAAAGTTGACCCATCTATCTCAACCCTCCTCTCACTTTGTCAACATAACTTTCCTTTGGTCTTATGTTTTGCTTAACGGGATTATTACGAAATCTTTTTATAAATTAGTTTCAATTAATTTTTAATTAATATGAAAAAAGTTATTATTCTTTCCCCAACCAATTGCACCCAGCTTGGTGTGCACTCAGTCTGCTGTATTAGCTTTGAAAATGAAATAATCATATGCAAAGAATTGGAATTTAATAAAGGGTAAAATAGTCAATTAATTGATTAGATTTAATTCAAAATTGACTAATTTTTTACCATTTCCATAAAAACTAACATCCCATTAATTGATTAGATTTAATTCAAAATTGACTAATACACTGGCAAATTCTTGTTGTATCTGTTGAATTCTTCATATGGGTTGATGTGAATGGCTACGAATTTTGCCATACACAATCTACGAAGTAAAAATATTAATTTACAAAGATTATAATTATCAGGTTATAGCGCAAATTGAAACCAATCAATGTCGTCATTTAGAGCGAAGAGGATATGGGCGAAAATGCTTTCTATTCAAATTGAATTGGAAATCTGCAACGTCATCACTTAACGGTGATTTTTAACGGCGCTACCAAAAGTTATTCAATTTCTTAAATTGTTAACTTTATTATATTAAATATATTAATACTATTATATAAATTTCAGATTTAAAAAAAATATATTTTTTCGGATTTATATTAAAATTATTATTTAATCTGTTAATATTGTTTATAAAACCAAATTAGTTAAATAGGTATGTAAATATAATAAGTAAAATCTTCAAATTGGTCCGCACGTGTCTTATTCGAGTCAATTTTTGAAATTGGGCAACAATGTGGACTAAAATCGTCAATAAATTTGAATACGTGGAGTTATTTTGCCGACCCGAAATGTTATGGGATAAAATTGTCAGTAATGGCATCAATTTTGCAATAAGACTTAACTGCCACGTCATCACTTAACGGTGATTTTTAACGGCGGTACCAAAAGTGATTCAATTTCTTAAATTGTGGTACAAATGTGTGAACCTCGATTTTTATGGTACCACAAGTGAGAATCGGCATATAGTTTGATACCACAAGTGCAAATGTCTCTTATATGATGACTAAGATAAAATAACTCAACCAATATTTTTATGAAACATCCTCCACAATACATATACATTAATAAATAGTACTATTATTTTTATATGTAGTCAATGCAGAATACACTTTAAATTTGAATTTGAAATATTAGAAAAGTTGAAAATCAAAGTTAATTAATTTTGGTAGAATCCAAAATCAAATTAATCATTTGGCATCGAACATACTCCATACATGTGTTAAAGACATTTAGTAAAGAGAAAGAAAATTACTAGTACAATACAATTGTATACATTCATGAAAAACCTGGATAGCTAGCTAGCTAGGACATTTAATATATGTTTCCTTGATGATTTCTCCCTCATCTGCATGAAATATGTATGCCCTTTTGATTTTATTATCTCTCCAATTTTCTAACTATCTAGGGCATTATATACGTTACATGTTAATATTCACGGATTAATGGCGATTTACCCCCCTGTGATATTTATAATATTTAATTTATTTTCCCTTGTGATTTGAAAAAGTGCAATTTATCCCATGCAAAAAATTTAAAGAAGCAATTTACCCCCTTGAGCCGGAGAGTGTAACTCACTTTCCGAAATTGAGAGTGTGCATGAATAGTGTTTTATAACATATGGGTTAAATTGTCAAATTTATCATAACACGGGGAGTTAAAACGCCACCCATAAAAATATAAGGGAGGCAGTGTGAAAGTTTTTATAAAATTACAGGGGGTAAAGTGCTATTTTTTGAATCACAGAGCGGTAAATTGAACATTATAAATATCACAGGGGGATAAATTGCCATTAGCTCTAATATTCACCTATAAATATCAATGGATTGTAGTTGAAATCCAGATCACTTAAACTTTTACTACAATTTCAGCTTAACCAATGGCCCATCTTGAACCATATCCCATCGATGACTTTTCTTTACCCGAAAATGTGCAGGCGGCACCAATTGTCAGTTACGATAAGGAACTAACATCGAATGAAAGATTTCAAACTGATAATGTTTGGAGATAATGTGTCCAATTTTTTTCAAACTGCACCAGAACCAAAGCTTACTCAAATACGTGGAGGTGATGGAGCCTCTATTCTACTTAGAACTTCTCGTACTGAGTACGAAGTGATGGTGAACCTTTGAATTTCTGACAGTAGGTATATAGTGAAAGGCTGGGAAAAGGCAATGGAAGAAAATTGGTGGGTCTGCAAGGATCAAGCTGAAGAAGAGGCTACAAAGATAGTGGTCTTTGGCTATAAGGATAATGGAGGAAACTTGGTGTTGGTCATAAAGGAACAAGTAAGCAATTTTTATGAATCCTAGTAATTAGTTAAGACTCATCATTTAAATTTGATAACAATTTTAATACCTATATTATTTTTACTTTTTCAAATTAATAAACCGAACAGGGGGAAGTTAACATATTAATAAATTAATATTTTAACTTTTTATAATAAAAACACTAATTAAACATTAAATAACCACCAACGTCTAGAGCAATTCCAGATGCACCACCTGCAGCTTCGGCTCCGGTCAACACGTACTAAGGTTCAACAATAGCCTATACATTTGAAAAAGTAAAAATAATATAGGTATTAAAATTGTTATCAAATTTTAAATAATTAAATGATGAGACTTAACTAATTAAATTACTAGGATTCATAAAAATTGCTTACTTGCTCCTTTATGAACAACACCAAGTTTCCTCCATTATCCTTATAGCCAAAGACCACTATCTTTGTAGCCTTTTCTTCATCCTTGCAGACCCACCAATTTTCTTCCATTGCCTTTTCCCAGCCTTTCACTATATACTTACTGTCAGAAATTCTAAGGTTCACCATCACTTCGTACTCAATACGAAGAGTTCTAAGTAGAATAGAGGCTCCATCACCTTCAAGTATTTGAGTACGCTTTGGTTCTGGTGCAGTTTGAAAAAAATTGGACACATTATTTCCATGCATTATCAGTTGAAATTTTTCCTTCGATGTTAGTTCCTTATTGTAAATGACGATTGGTGCCTCCTGCACATTTTCGGGTAAAGGAAAGTCATCGATGGGATATGGTTCAAGATGGGCCATTGGTTGTAGTAAAATTAAGTTTAAGTGATCTGGATTTCAACTACAATCCCTTGATATTTATAGGTGAATATTAGAGTTAATTAATGGCAATTTATCCCCCTGTGATATTCGTATTGTTCAGTTTACCTCTATGTGATTCGATGAAGAACACTTTACCCCTCCTGTAATTTTATTAAAAAAATTTACACTGCCTCCCTAACATTTTTACCTCCCATGTGTTATGATAAATGTGATAGTTTATCCCATGTGTTATGATAAATTTGACAATTTAACCCATATGTTATAAAATACTATTCATGTACACTCTCAATTTCGGAAAGTGAGTTACACTCTCCGGCTCAAGGGGGGTAAATTACTTCTTTAAATTTTTTTTGCAAGGGATGAATTGCTCTTTTTTAAATCACAGGGGGTAAATTAAATATTATAAATAACACAAGGGGGTAAATTGCCATTACCCCGTGAATATTAAAATGCCCTAGCTAGATAGTTAGAAAATTGGAGAGAGAATAAAATCAAAAGGGCATATATATTTCATGCAGATGAGGGAGAAATCATCGAGGAGGGAACATGTATTAAATGTCCTACCTACCTAGCTAGCTAGGATTTTCATTAATGTATACAATTGTATTTTACTTGTAGTTTCTTTCTCTTTACTAGATGTCTTTAACACATGTACATGGAGTATGTCTGATGCCAAATGATTAATTTGATTTTGGATTCTACCAAAATTAATTAACTTTGATTTTCAATTTTTCTAATATTTCAAATTCAAATTTAAAGTGTATTCTGCATTGACTACATATGAAAATAATACTACTATGTATATTCTGCATTGACTACATATGAAAATAATACTACTATGTATTAATGTAACGTATTGTGGAGGATGTTTCATAAATTAGGGATAATTATAGGGACCTACCCTGAGGTTTGGGGTAATTATTGCTTAATCTCCTCGTAATTTCATAATTACATCCATCTCCCTCGATGTTTCGAAAATCTTACATTTTGATGACTTCATCGTCAAATTTTTATTGAACTTCCTATTTTACCCTTGAGGTTAATGTAGCTATTTTGTTGGACAATTATACCCTTGTTATGTTTGATACATAGGAGGGGTTTCTTTGCAATGTATATGTATAAGTATGGGTTCAAATGTTATAAATTTACATGAAACTTATAATTAGTTTATTAATGTATATGTATTCTTAAAATAAAAATATAATAACAATTTTTTTCCTAATTAAAGTAAAAGAATAAATGAATGAATTAGGTTTAAAAGAATAAATGAATTTTAATAGTAGTGTATATGTATTCTTAAATAAAAATATAATAACACACCAACGTTTTTTTCCAATTTATTTCATAATGCTTTTACAATTAAAGTACACGGAAAAATAAATAAATTATGGATAATTATAAGAAAAAAACATTGTAGACATAAATAAAAATGTAAATATACACAACTCTACATTTAACCCGTAATTTTAATAATTTCAATTTTTTTCCTAATTAAAGTAAAAGAAGAAATGAATGAATTAGGTTTAAAAGAAATGAATTTAATTTAATAGTAGTGTATATGTATTCTTAAAATAAAAATATAATAACACATCAATGATTTTTTCCAAATTTTTTTCATAATGCTTTTACAATTAAAGTACAAGGAAAAGTAAATAAATTATGGTTAATTATAAGAAAAAAAATATTGTAGAACATAAATAAAAAAATGTAAATACATTCAACTCTATATATAACCCGTAATAATTTCAATTTTTTTCTTAATTAAAGTACAAGGATAAATTAATGAATTACATTTAATCATGAGAAGAAAAAAAACTTGAACAGTAATTATTAGACATTATAAAAATGCTCACATGTTTACTAATTTTTTTCTTAAACTTTTAACCAAAATACTTATTATAAAATCAACAATTTTTTTACAAAAATTAAATATACTCGATTTAATAAAAATAGTTATTATAAAATCATAAATATTTTTTTAATATTTCTTACTTAAATACAATAATATTAAAATCATATCTTATTTATATAAAAATATTAATAAATCAATAAACTATTTTAATATAATTTTTTTTTTTTTAAATCTCTCATCATCCCTAGCTTCTCACCCCAACCACCCCTAGCCCCCACCCCAACCGCCCCAATCCCGAACCCCGCACCCTCCGGTCCCCAACCCCTCACCCGACGTCCCCAACCCCACAAATCTCCTCCCAGGCCGCGTCGCCGGCCTGGAAGGCCTAAGGTTCGAACCAATTCGATGACACGGCCTGGGAGGATATTTGCTGGGTTGGGACGGTGGTAGTGGGGTGGGGTGGGGGGTTAAGGTTAGAGTCTTTTTTTTATGTATCAAATTAATTTTTGCAAGGGTAGTATTGTAATTTTGTGTATCATTGCATGGGTAATAATGTAATTTTGTGTATCATTTCACATCATTTTGTAAGATTTTTCAAATGTGGGGGAGGTGGATGTAATTATGAAATTGCGCGGGGATTGGGCAATAATTAGCCCAAACCTCAGGGGAGGCCGATGTAATTATTCCTTGCAAGGGTAAATATGACATTTTGTTAATCTGATTTTTTATTATTATTTTTAATTAAAACTGACGAGGACAATATAGTCATTTCACATCATTTTGTAAGGTTTTTCAAATATGGGGGGAGGTGGATGTAATTATGAAATTGCGAGGGAATTGGGCAATAATTAGCCCAAATCTCAGGGGAGGTCGATGTAATTATTCCCTAAATATTAACATGCAACGTAATGCCCTAGATAGTTAGTTAGAAAATTGGAGAGAAAATAAAATCAAAATGACATACATATTTCATGCAAATGAGGGAGAAATGATCGACGGAACATATATTAAATGTCCTACCTACCAAGCTGCTAGGTTTTTCATCAATGTATATAATTGTACTAGCTTATTCCCGTGCTGTGCTATGCACAAACTCAAATATTTTATTTCAATTTATATCAAAATAAATTGTACTAGTTTATCATCCAACTCCTACAGATATAATCCACCGGTGTAGGATGAATGTAACCCTGAAAATACAATTATGTGGAAAATTATGAAATCTGAATTACAAACAAAGCAAGATACAAACCTATGTATATATAGGGAACAAAGGCAGCTAATAACAAAACTAAGAAGAAGAAAAATAGCAAATATATTCATAATTAGGAAGAGTTTTCATTTCAAGTAAAAACCGAAATAAGTTCGAGGCCTCAAAACTTTGGTTGTTCTAAATGTCTTTGCTTTTGTATGATAGTAGTAATGATGTAGATAACTACTTCCTACTAAGGCCAAACCCAATGCTGGGGGGTAGGGGGGAGCTCCGGAGCTCCCCAGCTGCCCCTGCCTCCAGCTCCAGCCCCTGCTTATCCAAATCCAATCCTGGGGCTTCCTACTTCATTTAATTTCAATTTAATTTTCCCCCACTCTCACCATTATAATAATTATATAATAATAATACTAATAATAATAACAAATACAATAATAATAATAATATAATTAAATTAATAATAATATTAAAATATATAAATTTAGAATAATAAAAATATATTAAAATGTTTGTGAGATGTATTTCAAATTAATTCGTATTTTGTTTAGGCGTTATATTGCTTAAGTGTTTTTCCACTTGTTTGTTTTTATTTTGTTTAAGTGTTTTCTTGCTTAAGTGTATGTTAAATTGTTTGTTCTTATTTTATTAATCAAATCCAATCGTATTGTTCGAATTATTTTTCATTGCAAGTTATTAAAATTCATGTTGGTGATTTACTGTGATAAATATATTAACAAAAATTTCAACACAAAAATATGTTTACAAAAATATACCTAATAAAGTAGGAATTTGAATTTTTTTGTCTAAGTGTTTAAATTATATTTTCGAAGTACTTTAAAAATTATATTTTTCAAATATATATATAACCACCTATATTCTATTTAAATGATTTAGTTTTAATTATCATTTTTTAAAATGAAATTAAAATGTCATAAAAAATTTGAACAATAAAAGTTAAACAAAAAAATTTGAACTAAAAACTATATCACAAATTACATAAATATACTACACTATGAAATAATAATACACACTAAAAACTAAACTAAAAAACAAAACAAAAAAAAAAAGAATATTTTAATCAGGGGACGCCAAGTGGCGTCTCCTGATTGCTGCCTGGGCGCGTGGCAGCTGAGCTCCCCAACTACCCCCAACCCCCCCTCCAGCCCCACCCCTCCCACCACCCCCTCCATTAGTTATTAGCACCCCCACCCCTCCCCTAGCACCACCCCCTCCATTGGGTTTGGCCTAACAACTCAATTTCAGGTAACTAATTATGATATTATGCTGCATGTCCTTTAAGGTAGGTATAATGTTTGAAAAAAAATTGATGTGTAATCTTTCAAGTAAGTATGATTGATCAAAATTGTCACATTTAACGTCAAAAATTTGAAAAAGTTCAAAGAAAAAAATAAATAAAATAAAATTTTTGTTTGCCTCTAAACTCTTTTTTTTTTTTTTTTTTTTTTTTTTTTTAATTTAGTGATTTCTTCATATTTTTTCTTAATGTTTCTGAAACGTTTCGAAAAAGTTTCAATATTTACCTGGCCGAAATATACACTCAAAACATTTTTTTTATGGCTAGCAATATTGCCATAGTACAAACTTTTAATTGACTATTTTACCCTTTATTAAATGGAAGCTAAAGTTGACCCATCTATCTCAACCCTCCTCTCACTTTGTCAGCATAACTTTTCTTTGGTCTTATGTTTTGCTTAACGGGATTATTACGAAATCTTTTTATAAATTAGTTTCAATTAATTTTTAATTAATATGAAAAAAGTTATTATTCTTTCCCCAACCAATTGCACCCAGCTTGGTTTGCACTCAGTCTGCTGTATTAGCTTTGAAAATGAAATAATCATATTGTAGAAGAGTAAATTTTATTGCCAAAATTGATATTGCCAAATTTGAGAGATATTGCAAATTACATTAAATCTCTTCAAAGAAGGCAATTGTGTGTAGGAAAATTTTATACAAGGCAAGATTTGCTAGAAAATTTCTACACAATGCAATATATGCATAGAATATCATGTTCAAGGCAAAAATATATATTCAATTATATTTCTTGTCATTAAAGATATTAAAAGCCAATCAAATCGCGCCACGTCATGGAGAGAATTTCACAAGATCTTCAAATCCCACCTATAAATAGGGGCCATCTCCAAGAAGAAAAACACAACTCAAAAACACAATTCAGAAGCACGAAGAAGCTCAAGGAGAAAAGAAGCAAATTCTCTCAAGGCGTTCTTCAAAATCAAGGCGTTCTTCGCAATATTCAAAGGCGTTCTTCAAAAAGTGAAGAAAATCCAACGTTTAATCTAAGATTAAGATACTTAACTCTTAAATTAACGTTATTGGAAATTCACGAAGTTCCAACGAAGATCAAATCCCTTAAAAATCCAGAATATCCAAGACGGAGTTCGAGACGTTCATCAAGGAGATTTAAATCATTTCACGTTTAATCCAATATTAAGCACAATTGCTTTTGGATTAACGTTATTCAAGCATCAAAATTATTTTGGAGAAGATCAAATCAACCTTTTTCAAGATTATCACTTAGGGGATTAAAATCAGAGGAATCATAGAGATTGTAACCACTATTTCAAATCAATAAACTTTAATTTGTACAATTATTTCTTGTTTAATATATTTCTTTAAACTTGAAATTTTATTTGTTACAAATTTTTGGCACGCCCAGTGGGACAATCTCTACCTCTCATCTCTTTTCTTCATTAAGTGGCGCCAATTATGACGACAAACAATCCAACCATAGAGGAACAACTTTTCATATTAACAAAGGCGATGGAGAAGCTCACAAAGCACTTCCAACAGCGAGATGCTAAGCTCGATGAATTGTTGAACAATTGGAGCAATGCTGAGGCCATCCACGTGGAGGAAATACCACTCAAGGAGCTTGAAAAAGGCGATACATCCGCAAAACAACTATTGAACAAAGGAAGTCATGCCGAGGCAAACCACCTGATGGAAAAGATGACCAATGATATTGATGATGGCAAGACGCCCATAAAGCAACAATCAAATGCAAAGAAAAATTTTTCAACCAATGAGATTCAAGTATCATATGATGGTATAATCCAAGGTAGCCAATTGAAGGAGTTCATTTTGGAGGCCATCAAAAGCAAACTGCATGGGAGCTCGAAGTCTTCCCTCACATACACCAAACCTTACACTCAAAGAATTAATAACTTAAAAATGCCAATTGGATATCAACCCCCAAAGTTTCAACAATTTGATGGCAAAGGCAATCCAAAGCAACATGTGGCGCATTTTGTCGAGACGTGCAATGATGCTGGGACACATGGAGATCAACTTGTCAAACAATTTGTATGTTCATTAAAAGATAATGCATTTGATTGGTATACTGACTTGGGGGCAAATTCCATTGATGGTTGGGACCAACTGGAACAAGAGTTTCTCAATCGCTTTTACAGCACTCGAAGAACTGTGCGAATGGTCGAACTCATTAACACTCGCCAATGGAAAGAGGAGTCTGTCATCGACTATATAAACCGTTGGAGAAATTTAAGTCTCAATTGCAAAGATCGACTGTCTGAAGCTTCATCCATTGAGATGTGTATCCAAGGAATGCATTGGGGTCTTCGATACATTCTCCAAGGAATAAAACCAAAAACTTTTGAAGAGCTAGCCACTAGAGCCTATAATATGGAATTGAGCATGTCTAGAAGTCAAATTGATGAGCCGCATGTGCATTCTCCTAACAAAGTTCAAGACGATTCCACTGACAAAGAAGGGGGCAAATCTTTTGATGAAGCTCCAAACGAAGAATCCATCTGAAAATATAGCAACGCTCCTAGATACGAGCTAAAACTATCTGGGATCTTCAAATCAAGATCTCTTCAACGCTCCCTGATAAGAGCTTAAACTGTCAATATAACTCCTTGATACGAGTTAAAACTGTCTACAAATCTTCAAGTTGAAAACTCCTTGATACGAGTTAAAACTGTCTACAAATCTTCAAGTTGAAAACTCCTTGATACGAGTTAAAACTGTCTACAAATCTTCAAGTTGAAAACTCCTCAATACGAGTTAAAACTGTCTACAAATCTTCAAGTTGAAAACTCCTTGACACGAGTCGAAACTGTCTACAAAATCTCCAAGGTTCAACTTAAATCTCCTTAACACGAGGATAAACTGTTTACACAAATCAAATTCATCACTCCTTAATATGAGTATAAACTGTTTTAAATTTCAAATCAAAGCCTCCAGTAGACGAGACGAAAATGTCTACAAATTTTAAGTCAACTTCTCCTGGACATGAGTCGAAAGGGTCTACCAAATCTCAAATTCAAAATGCTCCTTGACACACGAGCCTAAAGTGTATGTTACTATTTGTTTACATGAGTATAAATGTGAACAACATCCATCAAATCAAAATTTGATTTTTTGAACTACGTTATGACTTGATTCCCTTTTTGGGATACGTAGGCAGCTTGAGATTTAATTTTGAGCTCAGTCAAATTCCTTAAAAAAATTGTTGGCTTCAAATTTTCCAAAGTCGTAAAGAAAAGTCGAGACTTATCTACTCAAAGCAAATGCATTTCGTAAACAAGTCTCGAGGGGGCATTTGTAGAAGAGTAAATTTTATTGCCAAAATTGATATTGCCAAATTTGAGAGATATTGCAAATTACATTAAATCTCTTCAAAGAAGGCAATTGTGTGTAGGAAAATTTTATACAAGGCAAGATTTGCTAGAGAATTTCTACACAATGCAATATATGCATAGAATATCATGTTCAAGGCAAAAATATATATTCAATTATATTTCTTGTCATTAAAGATATTAAAAGCCAATCAAATCGCGCCACGTCATGGAGAGAATTTCACAAGATCTTCAAATCCCACCTATAAATAGGGGCCATCTCCAAGAAGAAAAACACAACTCAAAAACACAATTCAGAAGCACGAAGAAGCTCAAGGAGAAAAGAAGCAAATTCTCTCAAGGCGTTCTTCAAAATCAAGGCGTTCTTCGCAATATTCAAAGGCGTTCTTCAAAAAGTGAAGAAAATCCAACGTTTAATCTAAGATTAAGATACTTAACTCTTAAATTAACGTTATTGGAAATTCACGAAGTTCCAACGAAGATCAAATCCCTTAAAAATCCAGAATATCCAAGACGGAGTTCGAGACGTTCATCAAGGAGATTTAAATCATTTCACGTTTAATCCAATATTAAGCACAATTGCTTTTGGATTAACGTTATTCAAGCATCAAAATTATTTTGGAGAAGATCAAATCAACCTTTTTCAAGATTATCACTTAGGGGATTAAAATCAGAGGAATCATAGAGATTGTAACCACTATTTCAAATCAATAAACTTTAATTTGTACAATTATTTCTTGTTTAATATATTTCTTTAAACTTGAAATTTTATTTGTTACACATATGCAAAGAATTGGAATTTAATAAAGGGTAAAATAGTCAATTAATTGATTAGATTTAATTCAAAATTGACTAATTTTTTACCATATCCACAAAAACTAACATCCCATTAATTGATTAGATTTAATTCAAAATTGACTAATACACTGACAAATTCTTGTTGTATCTGTTGAATTCTTCATTTGGGTTGATGTGAATGGCTACGAATTTTGCCATACATAATCGACGAAGTAAAAATATTAATTTACAAAGATTATAATTATCAGGTTATAGCGCAAATTGAAACCAATCAATGTCGTCATTTAGAGCGAAGAGGATATGGGCGAAAATGCTTTCTATTCAAATTGAATTGGAAATCTGACACGTCATCACTTAACGGTGATTTTTAACGGCGATACCAAAAGTTATTCAATTTCTTAAATTGTTAACTTTATTATATTAAATATATTAATACTATTATATAAATTTCAGATTTAAAAAAAAAAAATTCGGATTTATATTAAAATTATTATTTGATCTGTTAATATTGTTTATAAAACCAAATTAGTTAAATAGGTATGTAAATATAATAAGTAAAATCTTCAAATTGGTCCGCACGTGTCTTATTCGAGTCAATTTTTGAAATTGGGCAACAATGTGGACTAAAATCGTCAATAAATTTGAATACGTGGAGTTATTTTGCCGACCCGAAATGTTATGGGATAAAATTGTCAGTAATGGCATCAATTTTGCAATAAGACTTAACTGCCACGTCATCACTTAACGGTGATTTTTAACGGCGGTACCAAAAGTGATTCAATTTCTTAAATTGTGGTACAAATGTGTGGACCTCAATTTTTATGGTACCTCAAGTGAAAATCGGCATATAGCTTGATACCACAAGTGCAAATGTCTCTTATAAGATGACTAAGATAAAATAACTCAACCAATATTTTTATGAAACATCCTCCACAATACATATACATTAATAAATAGTACTATTATTTTTATATGTTGTCAATGCAGAATACACTTTAAATTTGAATTTGAAATATTAGAAAAGTTGAAAATCAAAGTTAATTAATTTTGGTAGAATCCAAAATCAAATTAATCATTTGGCATCAGACATACTCCATACATGTGTTAAAGACATTTAGTAAAGAGAAAGAAAATTACTAGTACAATACAGTTATATACATTGATGAATAACCTAGCTAGCTAGGTAGGTAGGACATTTAATACATGTTCCCTCCTCGATGATTTCTCCCTCATTTGCATGAAATATGTATGTCCTTTTGATTTTATTATCTCTCCAATTTTCTAACTATCTAGGGCATTACGTTGCATGTTAATATTCACGGGTTAATGGCAATTTACCTTCGTGTGATATTATAATATTTAATTTATTTTCTCCTGTGATTTAAAAATGTTCAATTTATCCCATGCAAAAAATTTAAAGAAGCAATTTACCCCCTTGAGCCGGAGAATGTAACTCACTTTCCGAAATTGAGAGTGTGCATGAATAGTGTTTTATAACATAGGGGTTAAATTGTCAAATTTATCATAACACAGGGAGGTAAAACGCCACCCATAAAAATGTAAGGGAGGCAGTGTGAAACTTTTTATAAAATTATAGGGGGTAAAGTACTATTTTTTGAATCACAGAGAGGTAAATTGAACATTATAAATATCACAGGGGATAAATTGCCATTAGCTCTAATATTCACCTATAAATATCACTGGATTGTAGTTGAAATCCAGATCACTTAAACTTTTACTACAATTTCAGCTTAACCAATGGCCCATCTTGAACCATATCCCATCGATGACTTTTTTTAACCCGAAAATGTGCAGGCGGCACCAATTGTCATTTACGATAAGGAACTAACATCGAATGAAAGATTTCAACTGATAATGTTTGGAGATAATGTGTCCAATTTTTTTCAAACTGCACCATAACCAAAGCTTACTCAAATACGTGGAGGTGATGGAGCCTCTATTCTAATTAGAACTCCTCGTACTGAGTACGAAGTGATGGTGAACCTTAGTATTTCTGACAATAGGTATATAGTGAAAGGCTGGGAAAAGGCAATGGAAGAAAATTGGTGGGTCTGCAAGGATCAAGGTGAAGAAAATGGTACAAAGATAGTGGTCTTTGGCTATAAGGATAATGGAGGAAACTTGGTGTTGGTCATAAAGCAGCAAGTAAGCCATTTTTATGAATCCTAGTAATTTAATTAGTTAAGTCTCATCATTTAATTTAAAATTTGATAACAATTTTAATACCTATATTATTTTTACTTTTTCAAATGTATAGGCTATTGTTGAACCTTAGTACGTGTTGACCGGAGCCGAAGCTGCAGGTGGTGCATCTGGAATTGCTCTAGACGTTGGTGGTTATTTAAAATTGTTATCAAATTTAAATGACGAGTCTTATCTAATTACTAGGATTCATAAAAATTGCTTACTTGCTGCTTTATGACCAACACCAAGTTTCCTCCATTATCCTTATAGCCAAAGACCACTATCTTTGTAGCCTTTTCTTCAGCTTGATCCTTGCAGACCCACCAATTTTTGTCCATTGCCTCTTCCCAGCCTTTCACTATATACATACTGTCAGAAATTCTAAGCTTCACCATCACTTCGTACTCAATACGAGGGGTTCTAAGTAGAATAGAGGCTCCATCACCTCCAAGTATTTGAGAACGCTTTGGTTCTGGTGCAGTTTGAAAAAAATTGGACACATTATTTCCATGCATTATCAGTTGAAATTTTTCCTTCGATGTTAGTTCCATATTGTAAATGACGATTGGTGCCGCCTGCACATTTTCGGGTAAAGGAAAGTCATCGATGGGATATGGTTCAAGATGAGCCATTGGTTAAGCTGAAATTGTAGTAAAATTAAGTTAAGTGATCTGGATTTCAACTACAATCCCTTGATATTTATAGGTGAATATTAGAGTCAATTAATGGCAATTTATCCCCCTGTGATATTCATATTGTTCAATTTACCTCTATGTGATTCGAAGAAGAACACTTTACCCCTCCCCCCCTGTAATTTTATAAAAACTTTCACACTGCCTCCCTAACATTTTTACCTCCCATGTGTTATGATAAATGTGACAGTTTATCCCACTATGTTATGATAAATTTGACAATTTAACCCATATGTTATAAAATACTATTCAAGTGAGTTACACTCTCCGGCTCAAGGGGGGTAAATTACTTCTTTAAATTTTTTTTGCAAGGGATGAATTGCTTTTTTTCAAATTACAGGGGGTAAATTAAATATTATGAATAACACAAGGGGGTAAATTGCCATTACCCGTGAATATTAAAATTCCCTAGCTAGATAGTTAGAAAATTGGCGAGAGAATAAAATCAAAAGGGCATACATATTTCATGCAGATGAGGGAGAAATCATCGAGGAGGGAACATGTATTAAATGTCCTACCTACCTAGCTAGGTAGGTTTTTCATCAATGTGTACAATTGTATTTTACTTGTAATTTTCTCTCTTTACTAAATGTCTTTAACACATGTATGGAGTATGTCTGATGCCAAATGATTAATTTGATTTTGGATTCTACCAAAATTAATTAACTTTGATTTTCAACTTTTCTAATATTTCAAATTCAAATTTAAAGTGTATTCTGCATTAAATACATATGAAAATAATAGTATTATGTATACGTAATGCCCTAGATAGTTAGTAAGAAAATTGGAGAGAGAATAAAATCAAAATGACATACATATTTCATGCAGATGAGGGAAAAATCATCAACGGAACATATATTAAATGTCCTACCTACCTAGCTGCTAGGCTTTTCATCAATGTATATAATTGTACTAGCTTATTTCCGTGATGTAATATTTTATTTCAATTTATATCAAAATAAATTGTACTAGTTTATCATCCAACTCCTATAGATATAATCCACCGATGTAGGATGAATGTAACCCTGAAAATACAATTGTGTGGAAAATTATGAAAACTGAATTACAAACAAAGCAAGATACGGAACAAAGGCAGCTAATAACAAAACTAAGGAAAAAAAATAGCAAATATATTCATAAACTAATGACAAATACAAAAGGGCCCAAACTTACAACATACTATTATCTAATATATTGACGCATAACAATGCATAGCAGATGAGAAGGACCAATGCACACAAGTCCCTCTCATTTTGAACTTTGAAGTACTATTGGATCAAGAGAAGAATAATTTTTTTTTTTTTTTTCAATATGCGTTTTTAATTAAGATGAATAACAACCAAACATAGGAGATGCATTTTTGTTTATAAAGAAACAAATAAGCCAGTTCTTTCTTCTCAACAAATAAACATCTTTAATTAGTGGTCTCTTTCTAATCTAATAATCACCACCATTGATTTTTCATCTGTTTAATGAACAAAGTTAGTGTACTTAACAAATTGAAAAACTGATTGATTTATTAAAATACTAAAAAACTAAAAAAACTTCAATTTAATCTAAATACCAAGAGAAAGGAAAAGGCTACTAATTAGGAAGAGTTTTCATTTCAAGTAAAAACCGAAATAAGTTTGAGGCCTCAAAACTTTGGTTGTTCTAAATGTCTTTGCTTTTGTATGATAGTAGTAATGATGTAGATAACTACTTCCTACTAACAACTCATCTTCATTGATCATGAATACAGGCAACTTAAGTTTTTCATCAACAACATTAACCAAATTAATGGTGTAGGCTGTTAGGGAAAATCCACAACCAGATTTAATGAAATAACAAAAATAATGAACACAATATTTACGTGGTTCACCCAAAATAGGCTACATCCACGGGCTGTCGCAGATCTTTTAATAAAGGGATGTAATTACACAGTGTTTACAAATACTCACAACTCTCGACTCACCAAAGAAAATTACTCACTTAATATTCACACAATATCTCTCACAGTTTAAGAAAACTCTCTGAAATTTTGCGCTCAAAATTTCTGCCTAAACTAAGCTTGAAAGAATTGCTGAGGAGATTGGTTTGATGGTTGTAGTTTTTGAACTGAATGAGCATTGTATTTATAGGCTTCAAAGGGAACACTTCCTGCCAAATCAGTTGTGCAATTTGCAAAGAGCAATTATAACTTTGGCCAAATTCATGCACGAGAATTATTTCTGAAGATTTGCAGAGCAACTTGAACTAACAATTTGCAACTTGCAATTGCAAATTGTTCAAACACATCAAGTGATGGGCCCCACTTATTATTATAACAATCTCCCACTTGAAGACTGATTTCAATCTGTCTTCACATCTGATCAATGCAACAGCCGTTCCCGGTCTTGTCAGTTTTGGAGTCCAACTGAAGCTGAGCATAACTTCAGTTTATCAACAGTTACAACCTTTGTTAGCATGTCTGCTGGATTCTTACTCCCTTGAATCTTCTCAAATGTTAACACGTCATCCTCTAACAAGAATCTGATGAAGTGATAACGAAGCCCAATGTGTTTTGTTCTGGAGTGAAATGCAGAGTTCTTCGCCAAGTGTATTGCACTCTGACTATCACTGTATAGAACATTCTTCTTGTCTTTGAATCCCAGTTCATCTAACAAACCTTGAAGCCATATCATTTCTTTACTGGCTTCTGTCACTGCTACATACTCTGCCTCCGTCGTGGACAATGCAACAATCTTTTGTAACCGTGACATCCAACTGACTGCCGTTGATCCCACAGTGAACAAATAACCCGTGGTGCTTCTTCTATGATCAACTTCTCCGGCAAAATCTGCATCTACGTACCCCTGCACTTTGACTTCTCCTCTGCCAAAGTACAAACACTTATCTGAAGTGCTTCGTAGATACCTCAAAATCCATTTGACTGCTTCCCAATGGACCTTACCCGGGTTTGACATAAACCTGCTAACAACTCCCACTGCATAGCCAATGTCTGGTCTAGTACAGACCATTGCGTACATCAAACTTCCAATGGCTGAGGCGTAAGGAACCTTGGCCATTAAGTCTCTCTCTTCGTCTGTCTGAGGAGACTGATTTTTAGATAGTCGGAAATGACTAGCCAATGGTGTGTTGACTGGCTTACTGCTTCCCATATTGAACCTTTGCATGTATTCTGCCTGAGATAACTGCAAAACTTCTTTTTGCTTATCTCGAGTGATTTGCATCCCAAGAATCTTCTTTGCTGGACCCAAATCTTTCATGTCAAACTCTTTTGACAATTGCTGCTTCAAACTTTTGATCTCGTTCATATCTGAACCAGCTACTAACATATCGTCGACATAAAGTAGCAAAATAATATAACTTGAGTTATACCTCTTGAAGTAGCAACAGTGGTCGACATTGCACTTCTGGAAGCCTTCCTTGTGCATGAAGTTGTCAAACTTTTTGTACCACTGTCTTGGAGCTTGTTTCAAACCGTACAAGCTCTTCTTGAGTCTACACACCATATTTTCTTTCTCTTTCTCTGAGAAACCTTCTGGCTGGCGCATGTAAATCTCTTCATCTAAGTCTCCGTGAAAAAACGCAGTCTTCACATCCAACTGCTCTAGGTAGAGATTTTCAATAGCAACAATACTTAATACAATCCTGATAGTATTAAGTTTCACAACAGGAGAAAAGATCTCCATGTAGTCAATTCCTTCTTTTTGTTGGAATCCTTTGACTACTAGTCTGGCTTTGTATCGTTTTGAGCCATCATGCTCTTCTTTCACACGATACACCCATTTGTTATGTAAGGCCTTCTTCCCTCTAGGTAACTCAGCAAGTTCCCATGTCTGGTTGGAGATCAAAGACTTCATCTCGTCTTTCATGGCAAGCTCCCACTCACCGGCATCTCCGATCTGACAAGCCTCATCATAGCTCTCTGGTTCTCCTCCATCTGTCAGCAACACATAATCCATGTATCTCCTGTTAGGCACATGTGGCCTAGAAGACCTTCTCAATACAGGAGTTGGAGAATGGGGTTGATTTGCATTCTCCTGCTCAACACGTTCCTCTGGCTCAGGATTTTCCATTATTTGGTTTGTCACAGGACTGACTGGAACGTCATCCACTTCTGCATATACTGGCTCAATCGCAATTGCGTCAGTGGCATTTGCCAAATGCCTATCTTTGTACATAACTCTTTCATTGAAGATTACATCTCTGCTGCGGATTATCTTTCTATTTGCATCATCCCAGATGCGATACCCGAACTTATCATCACCATATATATCCAAGAAAGGTACACTTCTTGGATTTTGGATCAAGCATATTCCTGCCTTGATCACTGATATGCACATATGCTATACAACCAAAAACTTTGAGGTGTGATAATTTAACATCTTTACCACTCCATACCTCTTCTGGAATTTTATGCTCCAATGGTACCGATGGACCTCGATTAATCAAATAAGCTGCTGTGTTGACTGCTTCTGCCCAGAACATCTTGGGTAGGCCTGACTGCATACGCATTGTTCTGGCTCTCTCGGTCAACGTTCGATTCATGCGTTCTGCTATACCGTTTTGTTGAGGTGTACCTGGCACGGTCCTTTCCATCCTAATCCCGTGCTCATAGCAGAACTTCTTAAATTTGGAGGCTTCATATTCTCCACCATTATCGGTTCTCAGCTTTTTGATTTGGAGACCTGTCTCATTTTCTACCATGGCTTTCCATTTTCTGAATGTGTCAAACACTTCAGATTTATGTCTCAAAAAGTAAACCCATACCTTTCGAGAGTGATCATCTATGAAAGTCACGAAGTAGCGTTTCCCACCGATCGATGAGATAGTCGTTAGACCCCAAACATCAGAATGAACAAGCTCTAGTTTTTCCTTCTTTGGGGTTCTGCCACTTGTCTGAAAGCTGACTCTCTTCTGCTTTCCAAGTATGCAATCCTCGCACATGTCGATGTCAATCGACTGTAGATTCGGTAGCTTTCCTTTGGAGTGCATAATTTTCATTCCTTTCTCACTCATGTGACCAAGTCTTTGGTGCCACAAGTTTGGATTTTGGTTGCTTGCTGTAACTGTAATCGAACAACACCCTTTTGCCGCCATGTAAAGAGTGCCGCTTTTCTTTCCTCGTGCAATTTCCATTGCACCCTTTGAAATCTTCCAGTCATCTCCATGGAAGATTGTAGTATAGCCTTCAATGGCTAACTGACCCACAGATATTAAGTTTTTTCTCAGATCGGGAATATGCCTGACATCCTTCAGCTTCCACTCAGACCCGTTCAGCTTAATTTTCACTGTTCCTTTACCAACAATATCACAAGGTTGGTCATCGCCAAGATATACTTTACCGAGGTTTCCAGACACGTACTCCCCAAAGAGTCTTTTCTGCGAAGTAGCGTGAAATGATGCTCCAGAGTCTAACACCCAAGACTCTTCCTTGCTCTCCAAAGAGCATATCAACACATCATCTTGTGTTGATGTCGATGCAACATTAGCTTCGATCTTCGCCGTTTGATTCTTCAGTGCACTCTTGCACTGATTTTTGTAGTGTCCGACCTCTCCGCAATTCCAGCACTCAACAGTCTTTGAGTTTCCGAAATTGCTGGGATTTCTCGATCTGGATTTCCCATTCTTTGATCTTCCACGATTGTTGTTTATCGATCGGCCTCTCGACTCCGTCGACAAAGCAGAGGGGGTCGTAGTTTCGCCTGACTCTCTCTGCCGGATCTCTTCGTTTAGAACGAGATCACGTACATCGTTGAATTTTAACTTATTGCTTCTCGACGAGCTACTCACAGCTGTGACCATAGCATTCCAACTTTCTGGAAGGGAGGACAAAAGTAACAACGCATGTACTTCATCGTCAAACTCAATCTCGACCGAACTCAACTGGGTCGTGATTGTACTGAGCTCATTCAGATGTTGGGCCACCGATGCCCATTTGGTCATCCGCAAATTAAATAACCGCCTCATTAAATGCACTTTATTTGAGGCCGAAGGTTTCTCATACATATTTGAGAGTGCCTTCATAAGACTCGCCGTGGTGTTCTCCTTCGCTATGTTAAAAGCGACATTGCGAGATAACGTCAACCGGATAAATCCGAGAGCTTGTCTGTCATGGAGTTTCCACTCATCATCCTTCATGGATTCTGGCTTCTCTTCTTGGAGAGGCAAGAATAAATTTTTCTGATACAAATAGTCCTCTATTTGCATCTTCCAGAATCCAAAGTCCGCACCATCGAACTTTTCGAGTTTCATTTTCCCTTCGTCTGCCGCCATTACTCCCACTTAAATCTGGTTGGCCCGGAATAAATATTTCTGAGCTCTTGATACCAGTTGTTAGGGAAAATCCACAACCAGATTTAATGAAATAACAAAAATAATGAACACAATATTTACGTGGTTCACCCAAAATAGGCTACATCCACGGGCTATCGCAGATCTTTTAATAAAGGGATGTAATTACACAGTGTTTACAAATACTCACAACTCTCGACTCACCAAAGAAAATTACTCACTTAATTTTCACACAATATCTCTCACATTTTAAGAAAACTCTCTGAAATTTTGCGCTCAAAATTTCTGCCTAAACTAAGCTTGAAAGAATTGATGAGGAGATTGGTTTGATGGTTGTAGTTTTTGAACTGAATGAGCATTGTATTTATAGGCTTCAAAGGGAACACTTCCTGCCAAATCAGTTGTGCAATTTGCAAAGAGCAATTATAACTTTGGCCAAATTCATGCACGAGAATTATTTCTGAAGATTTGCAGAGCAACTTGAACTAACAATTTGCAACTTGCAATTGCAAATTGTTCAAACACATCAAGTGATGGGCCCCACTTATTATTATAACATAGGCTTCTTCCCAAACTCCTTGATTGTAATCTTTTATCATCCAAACTCTTATTCTCCTCCCATAACTAACATGGCATATGCTTAACTTCTTCCCGAAACTCAACAAAACCAAATCGCCTAATTCCACACTACGATCAATGTCTTGCCGCCATTGTTGAGTACAAGGCACAATGCTAAACTTTTCGGTGTTTAAGTTCAAAGAAACAACGGCAACGTTTGTCTCAAAGATCATATAATCAGACAACCAATGAAGAGTGCCATCTATCCACGAAGCCGGATTTAGAATTGGACACGGACATTTATCATTTATCGTCTTCCAACAACTACTTCTACTAGAACTAGAACTAGATGTGCCAATTTCTTCTAGTGAATATATCTCACAAGATATCTTGAATCTATCCATTTCCCACACTGGATAACTATTATATGCCGAAGAAAATTTGTTGAAATAGGTATGCACCACTTTATATTCATCCGTACGCGTTGAGTATCTAAAACCAAAAGATAGATTAGTTTTGTTACTACGGTTAAATTCACATCGAGATGTCGGTGGCAGGTGTAGAATTCGTTTAGTGGTAGGGTTGAATAAGTAGACCTTAGGATCATCTACTAAGGGCGTGTAGAAACAAGCTAATTCGAGTTGAGTAGGAATAACATAAGGTAAAGTGCACCCAATATATGGTGCAGCTGGAAGACTGAATTCGTCGAGAATATTTCCTTGGGTATCTGCGGTTGTGAATCTGAATCCGCAGCCACCATTTACGAGGCCGCGGCAAAAGCTATACTCTATCGAGTCATGATGGCCGTTCATGTATGCAAAGCATAGTTTTCGGTGTCTGTTTGTTTTATACTCGTGTCGCGTTTTGATGAACCAGGACTCGGAAATCAAGTGGTTCCATAGTTTACAAACACACTTGAATCTGAATACAGGCTTGTTTCGAAGCCGTTTTAGTATTTCGACTATCGCATCGATTGGTAGACCGGTACCAGACATCTTTTTCTTTTTATCAATGGAAATTTGTTGGATGATCTATCACATTTTATATCTTCTATTTCAGTTCAAGAAGATAACCTTGGATCTTCATGTAACAATTCCAATATTGATGCAGATCTTGTTAAGATATGTTAGCAGAAATAATGGGTCAAGATATTAGTTAATCTACGACTCATTATTCAATCTCATGAGGATGAGAGGCAGGGGAATTGAATATTGTTCCTAACAAATAGTTGTTGGGATTTGATATTTTGGATAAACATCAAATTTTATTTGTGTTACTAGAAAAGTGCACGTGAAACATATCGATTTATTTGAAGTTTTTTAGATAACACGATGCACAAAACTATTATAAAAATAGGCATAAAAAGGTTGAACATATTACAAAATAGTATAATTAGGAATATTATTATAATTTTAAAGTATTATATAGATTAATAACTATAATAACCTCTTATTAAGTTATATGAAAAATTAATTGATCTTGAAAAAGTTAGACCGAAATAAAATAGGAGATATGTGAATATATGGGTTTTGGCAAGTATATTCCATGTGATATACCCAATGAGCAATTTACGTCCCTAGGATTTGAAAATATATATGCACATTATCTCTAGGTGATATGTAATAATGAGTGTTTTAACTTCCGCCTCATGGAGTATTGCACACACACTACAAAATGCGACTGAGCCTTCATTTTAATATGAAAAATGATTAAACTTACATTGATTAGATATGACGGGCAATTTACCTCATGTAATATTGCATAGTGAACACACTACCAAATGCGGCTGATACTTTATTTTAATATAAAAAAAGTTACCCTATATTGATCAAATATAACAGACAATTTACCCCATGTAATATATTGCATAATGAACACTTTAAGTCATCTCCAGCTGAAGGGGGGAGGCAGACAACTCCCCCCTCGTCGACTAGAGATAGAACTCTCTCCGGATGGGCAGGCAGGCATCCGGTGGGAGTTGCTTGACTGCTGGTAATAGATGATTAGGTAGGCAAGCTATGGCTGGACGCGCGTGTCCATTTAATGGCGGCCACCCTTTATTTTTTATATAGTTTTTAACATCAAAAAATTAATTTAAATGTATAAAAAATATGTAAAAATTTTGTAATACTTATTTAATTATGATTTAATGTTTTCTTTAAAAAAAAAACTGAACCTTAATTTTGAAAGATTTAGTGTTTCTCCTTTGTATTTAATAAAAATATATTAATTATACATATATGTGTGTGTAAAAAATTAATTGTTTGTAAAAGCTACGACTTAATTTTAAGATAATATAGTATGAATATTAAAAAGAAGACTTACTTAGACTTATTATTATTGTTGAGATTTATTTAAAAATACATCAATTAAACAACTTAACAAATACGATTACAAAGAAACACCTAATTCGAAAATGGCTCGTGTGTTGCCCACAAGTGTTCTACTAAATCATTTTTCAATTGACTATTGGCTTCTTTATTTCGAATGTTGTCACGAAGCATCATATATGATTCCAGGACAATGTTGCCACGACACTATCATATATGATTTCAAGTCAATGTCGCATTCCAAGTCAATCGCATCATATATTTCACATGTGCATATTTGAGTTATGTTAAAAGGACATGAGGCACTAAAACTTTAACTGTTAAATCTATGTTTACTGGTGATATTGGTAACTAAGCCATGTATATTTCAAATCGAATCATAATAGTTATTATATTTTGAATGGGTTAGGTATATATAATATGAGCCCAATTTCAATAAATTTAAGTTTAAGAAAATATGCAGGTATAAATAATAAATTATTAAGGATGTTAGTAAACAATATGATGCTAAAATTTTGAATAGGTTTTATTAATATTGTACTGCTAATGGGAACAGTTGCCTTTATTTTATTTCCTTTTTTTTCTGCCCATTTAACCCCAAAACGACGCCGTTTTGGGTATTTTCCCCTCAAATTGAACTGCCCGAGAATTTCTTTTCCGTTTAAATTTCACCCATATTGACCGTGTTCCGCCTTCCCTGGGGGCCCCACTGCCATCCTTTTCTTCTTTTTCCTCCTTGTTCACATTATCTCCCCCGCCATCATAAAAAATATGTTATCTTTCCCATCACCAACAACTTCTTCTGACACCAGTAATTGAGTGTTTGTTTTGGCATACCTGAAATTCGTTCCAAAGGGAGTGAATCGGTTATACGTAGTGTCCTTGCTGCCAATCTATCAATATAGGCTCCAGTTATCATGTCTGCTCTGTACATGAATCCGGTTCTAATATACAGCTTTCCTAGATTCTCCTTTTATTGTTTTATCCAAATCCCCCTTTTTTAAATTGAATTTTATTGCTTCTTTACTTCGTTTGTAGGGGTATACTGAGAAAACTTTGTCTGACATAAAAACCGAATTGTTTACTGTCTAATCAGTTCATCCGCCTCAACTTTCCTATCCCTTTTCTTCTTTAAGTTTATTTATTTCAACCGTTCTTTGTTGTTTGGGGGAGTTAATTTCAAAACAGAGGTGCGCCTTCATTCCATCAATTACATTTTGGCTTTACAACTTCAATCTATTTGGAGAATGTAATCTTTTTGCAGGGCTGTGTTGTAATCTTATATTGTAGAAAAAGTGAATTCATGGTTTTTGGATCAAATATTTGTTTTGTGTGTTTCTAATGCAGGTTTGTTGTTTGAATTGACAGTGTGATCAAATTTCTCTGGGACCGCTCCTCACTGTGAAGTAAATAGTATTGCACATCTGAGTAAGATTTTCAGTGTTTTTCTCCTTCATAAATTCTAAAAAGCTTACTCTGGTATACACTCACTTTTGTTCTTTGATTTGGTAGGATGTGTGCTTATTTGTGTGTTATTTACATTTCATAAGTACTGATGCAACCATAGTTTTATTAGTTGTTGCAATAGGATCTCTCTTCTTTGTTTCATAGGTTGTATTTGCGTTTGAAATGCTTTAAGGAGTTCTCTCTGTGCTTTCTTCAGAGGAATTCCTCCCATCACGAGATTGGGAGTGTTGATTCCTATATTTCTAAGCATCTATTTTGTTTGCTATTTAAATTGTAAATGCATGCTTCTCATGTAAAATTATAAATCTTAATGTCATTGTCTATTGAGTCCACATTTTAGTACCAAAAGGGTTGAAAGCAGAAAAAATGGACACCAAGATCTTGCTACCTTTCTATAAAATCCCCAATTCACAGAGCTTCAACTTTATCTTAATTTGGTTTTAATTGATGATATCAGCTTTTGATGACTTTTTTTTGTTTGGGTACAACATTTCATGACTACACATTATTTTTGAGTATACAAAAATATAGGCTTGATTTATGGTCTAGATTTGGTAAGAAACAAATTAAATGACATCATGTTTTCTGGCAACAATATTTAAACAGGAATAAAATCATAAGTTGTTTGAATTGAAATTGTTAATAAGTGTACTGATGTTGGTAGTTACTTGACAATCTATTAGTAGTGTAGAATTAACTACTACTTGAAAGTCCATTGCACACTGATTTACTCAAAGGGTCTATCCTTCTCTTTCCTTCCCATTTTTTTCTTTTCTCAAATAGTGATATTCTCCAAGATAGTCGGTTCTCAATTCTCCATTCCGTAAAGCAGATTTGTTTCACCATCTTTGGACCTTTCATATGCTTATATTCTGTTTTCACTTTTAATTGGAATTTTGTTTCTATTTTCCTTTTGTCTATCTAGATTTCTTGTATTATGGTTTTATTTTAGGATGATAAATTAGTAGAAGTTAAAATCGGGATTTGGGACTCTCGTTATAGGATGCACAATTTATTTAAGACGAGCTTAGTGCAATCATGGAAAATGGTTCATGTTAGAGAAAGGCATCCCGACAATGTTAGAGTGAGAGGTACAGAAGCTTCCGCTAATATGATGAAATATGGTTCACTGCAGCACCAGGATGTGCGCACTTCTCAATATGTCATAGTTTAAAGCTTTTCATATGATAATATTGTTTGTTTCGAACTTTTATTTTTCAGTCAGGCTCAGGCGTTGACATGCTTTCAGATGTGTTGCAATAATCCTCTTAATTTCATTATAACTGAATATTAAATAAGTCATTAGTAATTATTATTATTTTCGTTATAAATACAAATATATAACATTTTTTCATCTGCAAATCTCAAGTAGATTAGTTTATAAGTGCATCTGCAATTTAAGAACCATAAGCGAGCAAAGTATTAATTAAGCTAAATGTTAATAAAGAATTTAATTAAGGCATGTGAATTGCCTTATATCGCATATCATTTTTGGAAACAGATGGATACATCCTTAGGTGACAGAGACTTCTGGAAGCATGTAGGAGGAATTGATGTTTCTCTGATTCCTTGAAGCTTTGAGCAAGAAAATACACGACTTGGTATTTGTAGTTAAAGCTTCAGTTCTTTCTACAATTTATGAATTAATTTGTCCCAAATTTTATAAGTAGTACGTGCAGCAGAAATTAACATGCACCGCCTTGCAAACTAACCAATGTTTGGAATTCATATTTTAGGCAGGCTTTTGATTCTCTGCTTTATGTCCCTTATGATGCATCAGTAGTTGATTGCTACTCTGGGGCTGAGGTCTTTGGTTTATCCTTGACTGCCACAATGAAATGCAGATGGGATGATTACATATTGAGACGTTTATTCTTGTTAGTTGGTTGATCTCTAGACTTAATTTTATTATTCCTCTCAGGTGCTAGATAGAAATATTTTTAAATTTCTTAAGTACATCTTTGTATTGCAGGTCCGTGGAATGCGTGGAGGTTAACAAAGAATCTAAGCTTTATTTTGAAAATACTATTGCCAACCACCATGGACAACAACATCAGCTGGCATCATGCCAACACTTCAAAAGTTAGCACTTCAATTTCATTACTGTCTTAATAAATATTGGAGAAAATATGTGCACTCCCAAGAAATATGGCATGAACCAATTTGGCGAATTTGATAAAAACATGGATAAATATGTACTGAAAGCATCCCTCAATCATAGTAAAACTACTACCTTTTTTATTTTTTTTTAATAGATTTCACTATGAACTCATTCTTGAATCTCAAGGATAAATTACCTGAAAGGTAGAGTTACTTTGCATTCTAAATTAAGCGAAATCTTAGCGACTTGTTAGATTGGAACTCTTGTATGTTTGCATTCAATTTTCCTTTCTTTTTTTGCTTTATATCAGTGCCATAAATGAGGTCATTGAAAAAAGACCGTGGATTTTATGAGAAAGAGAAAGTTCAGGGCAGAGTAATAGTAGCCAGAGAGCACCAGAAGAAAGAAAGTAACTACCTGAAACTCTTATCTACATAAGCTGCGGATGGGATAATACATATAGGTTTTCTAGGTATTCAAATGGTTCCAAAAAGTTTCTATTTATTTAAAACAAGTGAAGTCTTGAAAATAGGTTTATATTTCCCCTTTTCCCACACCTTTTAACTCCCAATTTATTAATGTGGCTGGTGAATTTGTTTTGACACGTGTTTGTATGCATGAGTGAATGTAGCTGCTTAAGAGACAGGCTCCGAGCAGAAGTGCTTTTATATATGGATTGCAAAAAAGGTCACTTTGGTGTAGAAGTCGATTGCAGACATGCCATACCAAGGTTCCCATTTCACCTACTTATTTACCATATCTGAAGTTTCCCATTCAAAAATTAATTATTTGTATTTTCTAGAGAAGGTTTTATTGCAAAGACTTTTATGTTTTGTCTCTATTTTTGGTTTTTCTCAATGTGTGAGGGTTTATGTTGGTGGCTCATGTCATTTCCTTCTCTAATGGTCAATTGTATGTTGGAAATAATGCAAACAAGCCAAACCAAGTTTCCATTTCACCTACTTATATACCATATGCAAAGTTTTCTGTTAAAAAACTAATTATTTGCATTTTCTAGAGAGAAAGTACTTCTCAACGTCTGCGATAACAGTGGGTCTGTAGATGTCATTGTTTTTGGAACTCAAGCACTAGACATAGCTCAAATAGACTCCATGGCATGCATGGAAATGTTTAACAAGGTAATTGAACATTTTACATATACATTGAGAACATTGTTCTATCACAGGGAAATCCACTTCCGACAACAGTGTTACTTACCTTTTAATACCTTTTCTTCCTTTCAACAGATGACAACTCTTTGTATGCAAGACAACACTACATTTTCTCTTGATTAGTATCTGAGACCCTCTTCGCCAAAGAAAGCAACAAACATGTTACCTGTTTCCAATGCAGAAAAAGTCTTTACCCTTTGTTGTGTTTAAAGTTACTCTTGTTGCATTTCCCTTAACAGTTATGTATGTAAATATGTATTTGCAGCCGCATTCATGTGGTGGAATACATGCATCTATATTACATCCATATTTTCCCCTAGACTGTTCCTCTTTTTGTTGTTGTATTGGTGTAATCCTAACTGATGCTTACTGCTATATATTGAACTTTGGAAAAAATTTCCTGCTTCTTTTTACAATTATCCCCAGCATCCCATTCCAATATTTTTAGGTACTTTTGTGAATGAAAGCCACTGTCCAGAATACAACACCAAAACTGGCACACAGCACAGCGCAAGGCGCGGTGCCTTTCCACTAGTATGTATATACTCACACAGTTACACTAATTAATTCATTCAATTTCATACTCCTTCCATTTTGGATCGTTAATCTGTTGGGCTCAACTTGACCCAACTCGAACTTACAAAATGGGCCGCGAGTTGTAAATTGTGTAATAGATACAGAATCCATATTCAAAAAGGATTTTAGTCTTCACACAATTTGGCCCAATATTTATTCGAAATAACCTAAAAAAGGAATGGAGGATTTGAACTCAATGATTAACATGACATTTTACTAAACGGTACTCCCTCCGTTTCATATTAATTGGCACATTTGTCAAATTTTTTTATTTTAAATTAATTAGCATGTTTGGATTTTCAAAGTATTTTTTTTCAATTTTGCCTCTTTCTCTTATTGGAGTTGGGAAACTCAATGGTCACCAATCATTAATAAAAAATTAAAAAGTAGTCATCATTATAAAGGGTATTTGAGACCTTTTACCATAAAAAGGTATGTAATTATGAGGTTTCTTAATCTGTGTGAAAAGTAAGAATGTGTCATTTAATATGAAACGGGGGAGTATATAATTTGTCGCTAAAACATATATTCTATATATATTCCCAAAAAAATATATGTTCAATATACAAATTGTAAAATTAATTAGTAATGTATGCTCTATTTTGTTTTGTGAAATTCAATATTATATATAATTAGTCAGTTTTCTCCGTTTTGACGGCCCGGTTCGCATAACTTAACAACCAAATTCCTCTTTATTGATCCTTCCTGCCAGTGAATAATTTCAACGCGATTAGGTAAAAGTTTACAATAATTATATAATTTTTTTGTGTGCATCTATATTTTATTAAATTAATGGAGGTTGTTTGGTCGAATAAAGACCTAGCCATAACAATTTTGTCTCGATTACGAACTAAGGATTTATCGAGAAGTAATTTTCTAAAAAGCCACAAATAAAAATTAAAATTACTCAAAGGCCATTAAATGTTTAAAAATTTCATAAAAGCCATATGATTAATTAACCAACTAAACTAAATTAATTAACTCTTCCTAATTAAACTAAACTTTAACAAATATACCCCAAAATTTTAAAAATTCTAAATCAACCCCACCCAAAATCAATTCAATTTCTCTCCCAAAATCAACCCCAAACCCTAACCCATTTCACACAAATTTCACTCAAATCAAGGAAGAAAAGGAAGAAGAACAACATAAAAGGTAAGCATTTGCAAGTTTCTTGAATTTTTGATGTATTATTGAGTGATTTAGTTCGCAAAAATGGAGAAATTTTTCGGGCTGCACAATCCCCTTTTTGGGCGTGTGGCATGTGGCATTTGGCAAATGCCACACGCCATGAAGATAAACATGGCGTGTGGCATTTGCCACATGCCACATGCCACACGCCACACGCCACACGCCACACGCCAACATGGCAGTATTCGAATTCGAGAATGCATTTTTTATTTAGATAGTTTGTGTATTAATTTTTGTTTTTACTTGTAGGAATGGACAAAATTATAATATATCTTCGATATGGCGGTGATTTTTCACGCGAAATGGATCTAGATGTCCTCAAAGCGGCCAGAGTTCGGGCAATAATGAAAGTGAATCTTAGATGTTTAGTGAATTTTGTAAGTTGTATTTGATGTTTATTGAACAATGTTTGATGTAATTGATGTTTATTATTGGCATGTACTTGATAACTGTAATTGTTGAAAAGTTAGGGACCAAAATGCAAATTCGTGTTCTATGCAAATTCGTATTGAATGAACATTTTAATTTTGTGCAACTAATGGATTGAATTGCAATTATGAATTTTTTATAAATTTTGTGGGTAAAATTGTAATTTACGAAAGTTAGGAATAACCTCGCCGCGGCGAGAAATTGGAGGAAGAGAGTTTGCAATAATGAAAGTGAATCTTAGATGTATACTGTTAAAAAAAAATTTGCAGTTGACGCGTTTCATATGTCAAACGTCAAATGTCAATGAACATGGCATTTGGCGTTTGATCACACGCCAAATGTCATGTTCATTGACATTTGGCATTTGACATATCAAATGCCACACGCTATATAAACCCTAACTCTAACCCTAACCCTAACCCTAGCTTTGTAAATATTAGCCAAATTTGTAAGATTTGGTCAATTTATCACCCGAACGAAGAAGTAACACTTACAGTAACATTATATCCTCCGTAAATCATAACTTCGTACATGTTGGTCAATTTTGTAAGATTTGATCAATTTATCACCCGAAAGGAGAAGTAAAACTTACAATAACTTTATATCCTTCGTAAATCATAACTTCGTACATGTTGGTAATTTTTGTAAGATTTGATCAATTTATCACTCGAAAGGAGAAGTAACACTTACAGTAACATTATATCCTCCGTAAATCATAACTTCGTACATATTCAACAATTTTGTAAGATTTGATCAATTTATCACTCGAAAGGAGAAGTAACATTTACAGTAACATTATATCCTCCGTAAATCATAACTTCGTACATATTCAACAATTTTGTAAGATTTGGTCAATTTATCACCCGAACGAAGAAGTAACACTTACAGTAACATTATATTGACCAACATGTACGAAGTTATGATTTACGGAGGATATAATGTTACTGTAAGTGTTACTTCTTCGTTCGGGTGATAAATTGACCAAATCTTACAAAATTATTGAATATGTACGAAGTTATTATTTACGGAGGATATAATGTTACTGTAAGTGTTACTTCTCCTTTCGGGTGATAAATTGATCAAATCTTACAAAATTGACCAACATGTACGAAGTTATGATTTACGGAGGATATAATGTTACTGTAAGTGTTACTTCTTCGTTCGGGTGATAAATTGACCAAATCTTACAAATTTGGCTAATATTTACGAAGCTAGGGTTAGGGTTCGGGTGATAAGTCAAATGACAAATGTCAATGAACATGACATCTGGCGTGTGATCAAACGTCAAATGCCATGTTCATTGACATTTGGCGTTTGACATATGAAACGCGTCAACTGCAATTTCTTTTTTGAACAGTATACATCTAAGATTCACTTTCGTTATTGCAAACTCTCTTCCTCCAATTTCTCGCCGCGGCGAGGTTATTCCTAACTTTCGTAAATTATAATTTTACCCACAAAATTTATAAAATACATAATTGCGATTCAATCCATTAGTTGCACAAAATTAAAATGTTCATTCAATACGAATTTGCATAGAACACGAATTTGCATTTTGGTCCCTAACTTTTCAAAAAT
This sequence comes from Penstemon davidsonii, assembly GCA_034814905.1. Classification (NCBI taxonomy): domain Eukaryota; kingdom Viridiplantae; phylum Streptophyta; class Magnoliopsida; order Lamiales; family Plantaginaceae; genus Penstemon; species Penstemon davidsonii. Next base: position 8,167,083 of record JAYDYQ010001087.1, on the reverse strand, counting down.
TACAGTTATCAAGTACATGCCAATAATAAACATCAATTATATCAAACATTGTTCAATAAACATCAAATACAACTTACAAAATTCACTAAACATCTAAGATTCACTTTCGTTATTGCCCGAACTCTGGCCGCGTTGAGGACATCTAGATCCATTTCGCGTGTAAAATCACCGCCATATCGAAGATATATTATAATTTTGTCCATTCCTACAAGTAAAAACAAAAATTAATACACAAACTATCTAAATAAAAAATGCATTCTCGAATTCAAATTCTGCCATGTTGGCGTGTGGCGTGTGGCATTTGGCAAATGCCACATGCCACACGCCAAAAAAGGGGATTGTGCAGCCCGAAAAATTTCTCCATTTTTGCGAACTAAATCACTCAATAATACATAAAAAATTCAAGAAACTTGCAAATGCTTACCTTTTATGTTGTTCTTCTTCCTTTTCTTCCTTGAATTGAGTGAAATTTGTGTGAAATGGGTTAGGGTTTGGGGTTTATTTCGGGAGAGAAATTGAATTGATTTTGGGTGGGGTTGATTTTGAATTTTAAAAAAAATTGAGGGGTAAATTGCAATTATTAAGAGTTATTAAGTATTATTAAGAATTTTTCTTTTTTTTTTAAACTGAAAAAAGGGCCTTTGGCCTTGGTGTAAATTATGTTTTTAAAAATGGCTTTTCTGAAAATGGCTCATTTATCGAGCCTCAAATGTACTTCCAAAATTTTCAGATCTATCATATCCGATCCACTTTTTTTACGTATTCATCATGATCAGCAATCCAATAATGGCATATCCGGAATATTTCTGCAATTCATTTTCACTTTTCTTGATTTTGTGAACTCCCCTAGTTATATTCCCATTGACAGTTACCATATTCATTTTTTTTCTAATAGTCGTGTATTATTGTCCACGAGTAATGGTATCACATGTTGTCGAAACCATCCAAAGGACGGATATATTTTAGTCGGAACTCCAATGGATAAGACGAGATACATCCGAATACCGGGTGATGAATTATTATGCGATGAAACGTTTTCTTTAGCCTTTTACCCATTTGGTTCCTCATCCGGTAAACCCCCAAGCGTTAAGTTAGCAAATATGTATCGTCGACAACGTAGTAATAGATATGTAATTACTATATATTCATCAGAAACTGGAAAATGGAAAATTGTCAAAGAGGTTTGTGGTCACGGTCATCAATTCAAACAGTTGAAGCCTGTATTTGCCAATGGGAGGTTCAATTGGTTAACGTACGAGCCATACATTATTACATTTGATCCTGAAGAAGAGAGGTATGACCTTATTCAATTACCTGAATCTCGAATTGGAAAATTTGTGGGGGAGTCTAAAGGGTATCTTCATTGTGGGTTCGATTGTAATTTTGAATTGAGAATATGGTTATTACAAGACTATTCTGAACCTTATAAGTGGACTCTGAAGTATTGTTTGGATGTAAATGGTATTGCAAGAGACGCGTTGAGACTAAGCTCTTATGCTTCTGAATGGGAAATTAGAGTTGTATGTTCTGGAACTAGATTATACCCACTTGGCTTGGGATTTAGCAATGATGTTTTGGTTATATATGTAAGAGATATTCCACTCATCTCATACAACTTGAGAACAAGAAAACACCATATGTTTAAGGGCCATGTTTACATGACAACCGTTATTAAATGTCCAGTTATGCTCTTGTATTCTTTAAGCTCAGCCACAATAGATGCCTTCAACAAACTGACTAAAAGTTCAGATCCTCATTCTATGCTTCGCACTCCTCCGAAGCTTCTTACTTTTCCAAGAAATCCAACACGTGAAGAAAAAAGACAGAGAGTTAGCTAATGATATATATCCATGAATATATCTGACTTTTAACAGCTGGGCAAATAAATATAATTTTGATTTTGTTGGCATTCTTTATCATTGTTTCAGTTTAAGACTATATATTGCATGTCTTTAAGATTGTTTTATCAGCTTAAGACCAAATATTGTACGTCGTGCTTGTTAGGAAGTTGTGGTACCGACACCTCAATACAACTAAAGTAGAAATGAGAAAACTTGTGAAAATGAGATAAAACAATTGAAGTCGAGCAAGCCGTAGAAGGATTTTATTATAGCAAAAGGATTACAACACTGTCTATAACAAAGGAAAGACACAAAATATTAGGAGAAACCTCACTTTTATTCTCTCTATATTATTCTCACTCTCTCAATGCTATTCTCTTAATTGGGAATCAATCCCTATTTTGCTCTCAAAATGGGATACAATTTTAATTATTCCCTATTCTTCTAATGTTACAAGTCATGTAACATATATATATAGATGTAATGAGGCGGTGAGTTTAGTATTCAATTTCTTTGTCCACCGCCTCAACTAGAATGTTCATTGGTTTGCTTCAATATGAAGCAACCAAAGTCAACTTTTCTTCTTCTTGTTAATTTTCTTAATTAGGAAGTAATGCTTTCTTAATTAAGAAATCATCAACCAACCTAAAATTGAAAACGTGAGTTTATCACTAACAATCTCCCACTTAAAGTCACGTTTGTTGTAGCTCTTAATCCTTTCACTTTGCTATTCTCATGCTGCTTACACTTTTGCTAGGCCAATAGAGGATCGACACCAAATGAACTTGTCTCTATTTAACGGCTTTGTTAAAACATCTGCTAGGTTGTCCTCAGTATGGATTTTTTGAAAATCCACACTTCCTTCTTCCACCTTCTCTCGTACAAAGTGGTACTGAACTCGTATATGTTTTGTCTTCGAGTGAAATGCTGGATTCTTTGCCAAGTGCAAAGCGCTCTGACTATCACAAAATAGAGCAATTTTCTCTTGTTTGTGTCCGAGCTCTTCCAGTAACATTTGCAACCATATTGCCTCTTTGCTAGCTTGTGTAGCTGCTACGTATTCTGCTTCCGTCGTAGAAGTAGCCACGATAGACTGCAGTTTCGAAACCCAGCTTACAGCTCCTCCAGCAAGAGTAAACACATAACCTGTGGTGGACTTGCTTTTATCAAGATCACCTGCAAAATCTGAATCAACATAGCCTCTGACAGTAAAGTCTGATCCCACATAACATAATGCAGCACTCGAGGTACCCTTGATATATCTCAAGATCCTCTTCATAGCACTCCAATGCTCTTTACCAGGATTCGCCATGTACCGACTAACTGCTCCCACTGCTTGTGCAATATCTGGTCTAGTACAAACCATAGCGAACATTAAGCTACCCACTGATGATGCGTACGGTACTCGAGACATTTCTATCCTCTCCGCTTCGTTGCTAGGACTCATACTTGAGGATAACTTGAAATTAATAGGAAGAGGGGTAGAGATTGGCTTACAATCTTGCATGTTGAAGCGCCGCAAGATTTTCTTCAGATAATTTTGCTGAGAGAGCCAAATCTTCCTATTATTTCTGTCTCGGTAAATTTGCATCCCTAGAATCTTGTTTGCTGGTCCCAAGTCCTTAATTTCAAATTCCCTAGCCAGTTGTGCCTTTAATTCTTTAATACGATCTTTGTTGGGGCCTGCTACCAACATGTCGTCAACATACAACAGCAAAATAATGAAATCACCATCACCAAATCTCTTGTAGTAAGCACAAGGATCTGAACTAAGTCTGTTGTATCCAAGGCTCATGATGAAGGAATCAAATCTCTTATACCAACACCTCGGCGCATGTTTTAAACCGTATAGAGATTTGTTCAACCTGCAAACCAAGTTCTCTTTTTCTTTTTCTTCAAAACCTTCTGGTTGGAGCATATATATTTCTTCTTCAAGATTTCCATGAAGAAATGCAGTTTTCACATCTAACTGCTCTAAATACAAGTCGAATGTAGCACACATCGTTAAAACTACTCTGACTGTTGTTAGTCGAACAACAGGAGAAAATATCTCATTGAAGTCAATACCTTCTTTCTGAGCAAATCCTTTCACCACCAATCTAGCACGATACTGCTCCACTTGGTCATTGCCATCTCGTTTGATCTTGTAGACCCATTTGTTTCCAATGGCTTTTCTTCCTTGTGGTAGCGGAACAAGATCCCATGTTTTGTTTTTATGAAGAGCTTCAATTTCTTCTTGCATTGCTGTCATCCACAAAGAAGCTTCCTGACTTTTTGTAGCCTCATGGAAAGTTGACGGCTCTCCATCCTCTGTGAGTAGACAATATGCAACATTTCCCTCCATAATGTAATTTGAGTGCCAAGCTGGTTGTCTTCTCTCCCGAGTTGATCGTCGAACTTGTGGAGTTGTCAACTCAACTTGCTCTTGTTCTTCATGTTCTGGTGCTGCTTCAGAAGAATCTAGAACTTCTTGTTCTTGTCTATCTTCAACTTCAACTGAAGTAGTATATGGTTTTTCTTTTGACGTGCTATCATTTGCTTTTTCTTGTATTTTATCTTCTGTGAATATCACATCCCTGCTGATTATCACCTTGTGGGCAGTGGGATCCCACAGGCGGTACCCCTTAACACCATCAGCATACCCCAAGAAAATACATTTCCTGGATTTTGGATCCAGCTTCGATCTTTCTTGGGCATTGTACATAACGTACACAGGACTTCCAAATTTATGTAAATGAGAATAATCAGCTGGCTTACCAGTCCACATCTCCATCGGCGTTTTCAGATCAATTGCGGTTGATGGCGACCGATTGATCACATAACAGGCGGTCTTGACTGCTTCTGCCCAAAATGATTTGGCCATCCCTGCAGTTCTCAACATAGCTCTTGTTCTTTCTAACAAGGTTTTGTTCATCCGCTCTGCTACTCCATTTTGTTGTGGAGTGTATGCCACTGTGAACTGTCTCTTGATTCCTTCTTGTTGACAGAAGTTATCAAATTCATTGCTGGTATATTCTCCTCCGTTGTCTGTCCTCAGACACTTGATCTTCTTTTCAGATTCAAGTTCCACCCGCGCTTTGAATGTTTTGAAAACATAAAACACATCTGATTTCTTCTTGATTGGATACACCCAACATCTCCTGGAGTAATCATCAATAAAAGACACATAGTATTTTGCACCTCCTAGGGACATAACCGGTGCTTGCCAAACATCGGAATGAATCAGTTCTAAGATAGCTTTGCTTCTAACATTTGAACTGTTGAACTTTAATCTGTGCTGCTTACTAGTGACACAATGCTCACAAAATGATAATGATACCTTTTTGAGCCCTGGAATAAGCTTTTGTTCAGCAAGAATCTTCAAGCCTCGTTCCGACATGTGGCCAAGTTTACGATGCCACATCATCGTTAAGTCCTCTGCTGAAGTTGCTAATGCCATAGATACTTCTCCTTCTTGTTGTGTTTCCCCTTTAAGCATGTACAAATTTGCAGCTATCTTTTCTGCTTTCATCACTACAAGCGCGCCTTTGATTATTTTCATAATCCCGTCTTGAATATGGGTTTTGCACCCATTACTATCTAATTGTCCCGAAGACAATAGATTTTTCTTTAGGCCTTTTACGTGTCGTACTTCTCGGATGGTGCGAACTGTTCCATCATACATCTGTAATTTGATGGTACCAATACCAGCAATCTCCAAGGCATGATCGTCTCCCATGAACACAGATCCTCCTGAGATAGGTTCGTACTGGTGAAACCATTCTCTCCTCGGAGTCATATGCCATGTCGCTCCTGAGTCCATAAGCCAGACATCAGTGAATCTTTTTCTGCCTTCGGTAATTGTTGCTGCCTCGCTGTATAAAATTTCTCCATCGTCCGATGTACTTGCTACACAACCCTGAGCTTTTGATGACTCAGAACTTTTTCCTTTAACTTCTTCATTCTTCTTGAGATACCTACACTCACTTTTATAGTGCCCTCTCTTGCCACAGTGATAACACTTGACATTTTTCTTACTTCTGGATTTCGATCTCCCGTGATTTTGGCTCCCACTGGGGCCACGTTCCGTTGATCTCCCTCTCATCATCGTCAAAGCTTCAGCTTGTTGTGAGCTTCCTATTCTATCTTCTTTGTTCTTGCGCCGACTTTCTTCTTCAAGAACCGCAGCTGCAATATCATCGAAGGTTAGAACTTCTAAACTGTTTGTTATGTTGATGATGAGTTGATCATACGAATCAGGAAGACTTTGAAGTAGAATTTCGGCACGTTCACTCGTCTCCATATTATGCCCCATCGTTGTGAGCTGTGAAAATAAAGTGTTGAGAGTATTGATGTGGTCAGTCACCGTGGTTGACTCCATCATCCGAAGGGTGTAAAGCCTTCTTTTCAAGAAGATTTTGTTGTGTAGTGATTTGGCCTCGTATAATTTTATTATTGTATCCCAAATCTCTTTTGCCGTCTTCTTCTCAGCCACACTTGACAACACTTCGTCAGCTAATGCTAAGTGCAAATCAGCAATAGCATTGCCATCCATTTTGTTCCACTTGTTGTCAGTGATCCCCTCGAGTTTATCTCCAATTGCCGCCAAGCAATTATCTTTTCTTAACACTGCTTTCATTCTCATTTTCCATAATGAGAAATTATTCCCATTGAACTTCTCTATTTCGTACTTTGTCGTCATCGTTGAGGATGTCTTCTTTTTACCACTAACTGAATCTTACTTTAGCACAAAGAATCGGCTAGAAACCCGATGCTCTGATACCACTGTTAGGAAGTTGTGGTACCGACACCTCAATACAACTAAAGTAGAAATGAGAAAACTTGTGAAAATGAGATAAAATAATTGAAGTCGAGCAAGCCGTAGAAGGATTTTATTATAGCAAAAGGATTACAACACTGTCTATAACAAAGGAGAGACACAAAATATTAGGAGAAACCTCACTTTTATTCTCTCTATATATTATTCTCACTCTCTGAATGCTATTCTCTCAAGTGGGAATCAATCCCTATTTTGCTCTCAAAATGGGATACAATTTTAATTATTCCCTATTCTTCTAATGTTACAAGTCATGTAACATATATATATAGATGTAATGAGGCGGTGAGTTTAGTATTCAATTTCTTTGTCCACCGCCTCAACTAGAATGTTCATTGGTTTGCTTCAATATGAAGCAACCAAAATCAACTTTTCTTCTTCTTGTTAATTTTCTTAATTAGGAAGTAATGCTTTCTTAATTAAGAAATCATCAACCGACCTAAAATTGAAAACGTGAGTTTATCACTAACAATAATAATTACATTCATATTTCGCATGTGCATATATATATTTGAATTACTTATGTTAAAGTGACATGAGGCACTAAAACTTTAAGTAGTGTTAAATCTATATATGTTTACTGGTGATATTGGTAACTAAACCGTGTTTGTTCAATTTATGATCCGTATTTTTATGTAAAAGCTCATGAATTTGGGCTATTCAACTAGTAATTTAAAGGTCAATAGACTAAAATATTCAAAACTTAGCAGAAATAGTTTTGGGTGATGATTGTTTCGACTTTAAAGAACCTCCCGATTCCTCAGTCAAACTCTCTTCAGCATCATCAAAGCCACACGTTGCTTGACTTTGAAATCCCTAAAATCATGTTTATAAAGCTATCATTTGCTTGACTTTGAGTGACTTTTCATGCATTGAGATTAATTTTCCTAAAGGGTACATAGGTTTTATACCTGTTTCTAGCGTGGCCATTTGAATCTTTGAAGGCAAGTGAGTAATTTGAAATAAAGTCATTTATATACTAATTTAATATATATGTTTGAGAAATTTGATACTTATGGATTAGGAACATGAGACAAGTTTCTCAAATTTGTGCTAACATATTGTGGAATAGCTAGTCAACGGAAAGAGACTTGATTGTGGCAAAAATCCATGTCGTAAATAGGTATACCAGAGTATACCTTCTCATGATCGATGGGAACTGGGTATGATCATGACTGTTATTGAATATAGGTGCTAATCAAAGTAATCTCCATCGAAATTTTTAACATGAGCCTAGACTTGGGCAAGATGTATGATTCCATGAAATGATTCTAGAGCCAGAGTTAGGGAAATCCTGCAATATCATGCCATCAAAACTAATTTTTTGGTGAACCTCATGAATGTACTATGGTTTCCTTTCTTTTTGAAGCTCAATTTTGGTCACGTTAGTTAAGATCTTCCCTAATTTTAAAGCGTGTTTATGTTATTTTGGAGACAAAATAACTTTATTAACAAAAAAAATATCGGTAATAAATTTATGAAATAATTTTAAGCTAAAGGGGTTTTAAAGTGTTGCTGTAAGATGTGGACAGTGTCCTTTGAACTATTAGTCAAGTCTTATGAATCAATGGTTTTCTTGGCCAAGTGGTTGAAAGATCTGCTTCAAGGTTGGTCCTCACTTGAACTAGACCATGATAAAAAAATAATCTGTGGAGGTTTTCTTGACCATTTGAGACTCGACTAGATATGGCTAGGTCTTTAATCGACCAAACAGCTTCCATTAACATAAAATATATATAGATGCACACAAAATATAATATGAACTATTAAATTTTCAATGGAAGGATTCACAAAGAGGAATAAAATTGCAGACTAAATTGTGCACAAATTAACTAGAAGGAAAAAATCTCTAATCGGTAAGATACCACTTTAGAGTACCAATTTTGAAATACGATCACATTAAGAGGACCAAAAAGAATTTTTTGCCATGCTCATCCAAACTCATAAAATATTTCCTCGGCAATTATTAAAATGACAAATCTCCCCTCAAATGTTTATTTTTCTTTAAAGTGATAAGTAAACCTTAATAGAAAAATTAACCTAAAATAAAACATAAAATCCGTCCTTCGGTCCTAAACTTTTTCATCTTGTCATTGTGAAAAGGCCTTTAATTTTTATTTTTTTTAAAATATTGTGAAAAAGATATTATTTTATATAACATAAACAATTTAATCTATATTATTACACAAAGTAATGATAGTGTGACCAGTATTCAAGATTTATGGCGAAAGCTTGCTTTGTTTATCCACAATAGGGTAAGTATCGAATTAGGGTAAGTATCAATTCGATAATTCCCGTGAGTGAGTTTCTAGGTAAATTTGGTTTCATTAAACCAGCCGGTCAGTTGCAAGCAACAAAAAAGAATGAAGAAATTAAAATTATACAGTATTTCAAATTTTCATTTTATAGGGAACCGTAGACCTTCTCGGTAAAACATATCAAACTTATTATCATCAAAATGATTTGAATTGTTTCATAAACATTAACTTTCTAAATTTTATCTAAAATAGTTCCTAAAAAGATAATATATCTAATACTACATTATAAACCAGAAATGAGTAAGATAACATGTACTTCTAAACCTGCAGTCTCTACTATCTGGTGCTTTTCACCAATGCAGCAAATGTTTATGATTTATTTGTCTACCTCGATTGCCCACATCGAATATCCATCAGTCAATGACAGTCAATTCTCCGTGAAAAGTTTCGATATATCTTCTGATAATCTGGAAATGAAAATCATAAAAGTAATTCATTATAACTAATTATTTTTATTATGTAATAAAACTCAACAATAATTATTTCACTACAGCCTTATCCGACACCTCCAACCGGGTTATCTAGAGACAGAGGTGTGGAATACTGGAATTGGAAACTCAAAAAGCAAATTCAGACATAACTTCATGTAATATACTACAAAATAGCATAAAGGGTAGATTAGGCAGCTGCAATAATATACAAGAACAAAGTAATCAGTCCATTTAACCATTTAGTTTACAAGATTAAAGTAGTGTTACCAATTCACCCAGTTGGGGAGCAATTGCTAAATTCCTTCATTCAAGTAACCAAGCCCTGAAACAACAATAAGAATGTACTATTTTATTATTGCCCGAAAAACAACAGGATTAGCTAAAATAATACTAAGGTAAGTTACATACCCTTACATGAGCAGTTACTCTTTCAAAGTCCCAAGTCTCGATCTTCAATACAATAACACAAGAAACTTGTACTGATAGTTTCAGCTAACTGAGAGTGTTCGTTTTAGAACCACGTGAATTTTTTTTTGGTGGATTCCTTTTTACGAGCTTTTTATCTCTAATGGCATCATATAAGAGTTCATATGCAGAATAAGTTATATGAGACTTCTTCAATAAGTCTTCGACAACTATCTTAGGTGCCGCAATTGCCTTCTTATCTGCTTCAAAGATCGTGTCCACAACTCCAGGGACAATACCCTTTTGCACCATAAGGTGTATGATTTCAACTGCCTCACGTAATTTATGCATCTTGCATAGGCAATTTAGAACTCGTCCGAATGTACTTAGAGCAGGAATGAAGCCTTTAGTGATGTTTTCAAGGAGAAAACGATACCCAAAATCAATGTTTCCTACCTTGCAGAAACCATCTATCATACTACGATAAGTGTAGTTATCGGGTAAAAAGCTACCATGTCCCATTTCATGAAATAGTTTTTCTGCCATATCCATGTTCAGCCTCTCAGAAAATGCACTGATCAAGATATTGTAAGTTGCTACTGTAGGTGAAAGCTTATACTGATTTTCCATTTTTCTGAACATATCATGAGCTTCATCCAAATCCCCGTTTTCACAAAATCCATTAATCAACGTGCCAAAAGTCACTATATCTGGACTCACACCATTTTGATGAATTTCATCAAGAAACTCAGAAGCTCTTGCCAGTTTTCGAGCTCTGCAAAAGCTCTCTATAAGTATATTATATGTAATGACATTTGGAACACATCCCTTCTCCACCATTGCTTTGAAAGTTTCCATTACATTATCTGAACTCGAAGTTTTACAGAGACCGTCCAGAATAGTGTTATATGTGATGATATCTGGAGTAACACCATGTTCCCACATAGTATTGACCATTTCAAGTGCATGACTCATCTTTAACTGTTTGCTATAACCATCAATCAAAGTATTAAAGGTGAAAATGTCGGGAAGAAACCCTTTGGTGATAGCATCATTTATAACAATACTTGCATCGGTTAAACATCCCATCTTGCAAAAGCCATTTATTATTAAATTGTAGGTCCATATATCAGGACAGCATCCTTTTTCCTCCATCTCATTCATCAGCTGCAAGGACTCTAAAATAAGTCCTTGCCGACAAAATCCTTTAATTAATGTATTGTATAAAACCACAGTAGGCTTTATACCTTTTTCTTCGGCTTCCTTAAACACACTAATGGCCCTGTCTACGTCACCATTCTCACACAGCCCATACAATAACGAGCAGTATGTGAACTCGTCCGACACAAATCCTCTAAAAACTGCATCTTGAAGAATCTTATCAGCCTTTAGCACCATATTAAGTTTGCAGTATCCATCAATGATTGTATTGTAGGTGAAAGCATCAGGCTTTAAACCATTATTGACCATTTTATGCATGTAGGTCTCTGCTTCCACCACTTTCGAGTTCTTACACAAGCCACAAATTAGTGTATTATAAGTCACGATATCGGGAGAAAGACCTTCTTGGGTCGCACTGTCCAACATCCTGGCAGCTTCATCAAGTTGACCTTTCTTGCAAAGGCCTTGAATGAAGATATTAAATGTAAACAAATTTGGAAACACCCCCCTTTTAAGAACCTTATTTAGTAGCTTTTCACTCTCTCTCACATCTCCCTTCTTACAAAGTGTATGTATAAGCTTGTTAAATGTGGCAACACTAGGAATAATATCAAGGCTAAGCATCTTATCGAACAATTCATAAGCCTCAATCTGATAACCCCCTTCATAAAATCCACCAACTACTGTACAATATGCCACTGAATTAAACTCGCACCCCTGAGTAGGCATGTTATTTAGAAGCCTTAGTGCAGTATGCGGCCTATTTGTTCTACAAAATGACTTAATCCTAATAGTATACGTATACACATCGGGTACAATACTTTTATCTTTCATTCTCATATAGACTTTGTGGGCCTGATTAAAATACCCATTTTCCACCAAAATATTCATGATAACATTGTAAGAAAGAACAGTGGGTTGACAATTGTAAAAGTCCATCCGCTCAAACACATCAACAGCCTCTTGAATCTTCCGTTTCTTACCGTAATTTCTCATTACATTGACGTATACTCCTTCCAACAAACTGTTATCGAGATTCACTCTCATTTCCGTTATGATACCTTCCATGGCCTCAAACTCTCCACAATAACCGAGTTTTTCGATCATGTACTTGTAAGTTAATAAAGTGTGTTTATACCCATCTTCCTTCTTAACAGAATTAAACATTTCCAGGGCCCTAAATGGATCTTTTTGGTATTTTATGACGGCTGCTACATGTTTAGGAAGGACAGCAGAACTCATTTTCAAAATAAAAGTAGCTCTAATCAAAGTTTCGAGCAAGAACCAATAAAATCATGAATACTAAACTTAAATCTGATGTCTTTAATATCTAAGAATTTCATCAGCTATCTTTATCACCTAAAAATTATTGAAATAAATGCAGTGAATATAATACCTGTACTTGAAGTCGCACGGTTAGCTTTAAGTGATGAACTAATTATCGGAATCCAAATCTAGTGTCCGGTTATTAATATAAAATTTGGGAGAAAGATTAGGGTTCTGGATTTAGGACATTGGAAAATTGGGGGAATTGGGAATTAGATTTTAACAATATGGCAATACCAGGAGGACATACCTCAGCTCGTATTTGGTATTTCCGCCATTATAATATCTATTTTATTCTGCCTTTCTTTTTGAAATACTTTCATTAAAAGAAAAAGGTAAAAGGTAAAAAAAAAAAAAAATAGCTTAAGTACAAATAATATTATACACACAAATTAGATCAACACAAAAGCAAAATTGGTTCACCTAATAAATATAATTATAATGGGTTAAATTGACTCAAAACATTAACTTTAAGAAGTAAACTAATCCATAAATTTTGGTAATATTAATTTAAATAACAATTAAACATTCAGTTTATTTATTATTTAGTTCAATTATTTCTTTTATTATCAAATATATTTAAAATATTTTGATTCTGAAAATATAAAATAGGTTCTACACTTTCACCTTGAATTAAATTTTTAGCACTTCTTTTATATAAAATGCTGGTACTTTTTATGCTAGAAATATAATTTCTAAATCGCGATGAAAAATATTAAAATTATATTTCCATAGTGCAAAATATTAAAAGCTCTACTTTTTTATGCTCAGACTTCATATTTAATAACATTAACAACACAATAAAGAGATAATTTCACTTTTGGTACCATAAATAACCCTATTTTAAGGTTATGGTATCATAACTTAAAAGACATACACATTTGGTACTACATGTTAACTGCCCTCGACACATTTGGTACTTCCGTCAATTTTTGTACGGAAAATTCAATTTTAGACGAAAAATTAATGGAAAATTTACAGAATTGGTCCTATAGATATAGATTGTTGCCAAACTTTGCCCCACATATTTTATGGCCGACAAATTTACCCAAAATTCACAAGTTTGAATCATTTCAGTCCCAAATGCACGATTATAAATCCTATTTATAAATTTTATATATTATAATTATTAAATCTCTTTCACTAATTAGATTTTATATATAATATTTTATATAAAATCCCAAAAAAAAATATATCAAATAAATTTATTGGATTTTTTAAATCTAAAAAAAAAACTATTAAACTAATTAGATTTTACATATAACACATATAAATTAAAAATATATTATATAAAATTGAGAAATAAATATAAATTAAACTTATTAAATTGAAAAAAAACTTTTAAAATAATTAGATAATAATATATACAGATTAAATAATATTTATTATAAAACCTGAAAAAAAGTCTTTTTAAAATTATATAAATAATTAAAAAAATTAAAAACCCTAAATCTAATTAGTTTAAAAGATTTTTTTTTAATTTAAAAAAATTAATAAGTATATTTATTTTTCAGATTTTATATAAAATATTATTAATTTATATATATTATATATAAAATCTATTAGTTTAAAATATTATTTTTTGAAATAAAAATATTCTAATAAATTTAATTTATATTTTATATAAAATATTATTTATTTTTTATATATAATCTAATTAGTTTAAGAAATTTAATAATAATAATATATAAAATTTATAAAACTTGTGAACTTTGGGATAAATTTATCGGCCATAAAACCAAATGTGCATGTTTTTAAAGTTATGATACCGTAACCTTAAAGTAGGATTACTTGTGGTATCAAAAGTGAAATTCTCTCTAAAATCAAATCTGGGATCCGAATACGGATCAAGTTTGACCCAAATCCTAATCCAAACGGACCAAACCCATATAAGCAGTCGGTACACCACATTCATAATACACAAAGTGAGGGGAGAAAGAAAAAAAAGAAGGGAAAAAATGGAATCATCTGGAGTGTGGTTGGAGAAGGCGCTAATGGAATTGTGCAATAAGGTGGAGACTGGTCTCGAATTGGATTCCGAAATCATATCAGGCCTCGTTTCCTACTGCGAGATGGCCCCTCCACTCGATGCTAAAGAGTACCTAGATGTATGTATTTTGCTTAATTTGTCAATAATTTTTTTCTAGGTTTTTCTCCCTTTTACTTGTTTTTAGTTTCTAATCGTTTTTGTTTTTTGTTTTTTGGTTATGTGAGTTTTTAAGGGTTTGAGAATTGAAATTTGTAATTTTAAGCAGTATTTAGATTTTATATGCTTACATGATTATTGGATTTTAGTAACATTTAGATCACAACTTCAGTTTTTCACTTATTTGGTTTCGAACCATTGAATTATCTGGCATGTTTCCCGTGTTTAGAGAAACCAGGATGTGCAGGCTATTATCTAGTAGTCGTGGTTGTATGTGTCTGTGTCATTTCCCGACTTGGTGAAATCAATGGTTTCTGGTTATTAATCGAGTTGAAACATTTTAATACAGCCATGGCTATTAATAGTTCTAATCAAACCGTTGAGTTCAATATTGAAGGTTAAAGCAGAAAATGAACAGGAATGGGAGTAGATGAAGAGTTGCAGAGAGATATAGGGAGTAGAGAGAATAGGCGAGAAGGAAATTGTGAAGGAAATAACTATATTCGTTTTTTGGTTTCGTATACACAATACACTAATTTGTATAGGAAACTAGCTAAGGAAAACTAAAACAGAACTAACGAACTATAAACTAAATTTAACAAATAAGTTTTCTAATTAAGCTATTTTAAACTAAATGCCCTTATATGACAGTCGGCATGTTGTGGATATATGATTGATGATCACTAACAAAATGTATGCATATAACAATAGCATGTTTAACTATTTCTAATTTTATAGGATCTTTGAATGAGCAACAATCACAATTTTAAATTCGCGGAAGAATTCTATTGGTCTTTCAGATATGCTAATGGCCGACCCTTTTTCTTTCTCTGTGTTGTCGCATTGGTTCACATCACAACTTTGAGATATCCTGTCTATGGCTCCTAGTTATGATCATCTTCACTGTCAGTTATATTTGCTTTCATGTTATTGAAATTGTTGTTATTTGATTTAGCTCATAGGCGTTGTTAATAGGATTGTTACCTGCTACTGAATGTGAATAAATTGTGAACTTGAGTACTGAATGAGGCTGCAGCTATAGGTGTTCTAGTTGCATATTTGAAGAATCACCAAACTAGAATTGATCACTCCAAGTCAAATATCCATGGACTCCAGTATAAAATATATTTATGAGAAGAAAGAATTCCATTAATGTGTACACTAAAATATATTACCTTCCTGTATATGTGTACATTATCGAAGGAGTTAGTGAAAAAAATTTAATTACTCCTTAGTCCATAAAAGGTTCTAATATCCAAATATAGCTGGATGAGTACACATAGAGTTTGGCCTAGCGATTCGAAAATCAATTCTAGGAGAATTAATTTTACTAAAATAGATTTTGGCAATAATTGATTATGATAAAATTCAATTATAAAATAATTGCTTTTGGATAATAGCTTTTGCAAAAGTAACACTTTAGTAGCTTCTGAAATAAGTTGATTTTTAGCTTCTGGAGATCCCAAAAGTGATTATGATATTAGGGGCCAAACACCATTAAAATCACAATTGACTAAAAGCAATTTCTATAATTGGGGCCAAACACTTCAAAAATCACAGTGGAGGTCTAGAAGTGCTTTTAAGAGCTCCCATCGCTGGGCCAAACTCACCCTAATGATTATTAGTTCACATATAAGATGGTTTTCTACTAAATATAGACTTATTGTTGAAACTTGAAACTCTGGAAAAACAGCCCACTGTTAAAACCTTTTAGCACTTAGAACTTAGATTCTCTCCCAAGTGTTTCATTCTTTTTCCTGAAAAAGAGGAAATGCGCCTAAGCTCTTATCTAGTTTTGGGCTTTGATTCCTTCTCAAAATATTTATTAGAGTCAGCATTCACTAAGAAGTACTAAGTAGTTTACGAGAATGAGAGTAAATCAGTACTGGAACGACGAGTTAAATCCTTTATATATTACTCTATATTTCGTGAAGCATAGTACCATACATTGCCACTTATGAATTCATGCCTTGTTAAACTATTTGGTTCATCTGAAGTTTATAAGTTGTCTTATATCGATTATTCACTCTCTGGTGTCTCATGCTTAGTAAAAAAACATGCTTTGTTGAACTAGTCAAGTGTGTGATGTTTAATTTATTTTGAACTGGCTTTGTTCATAGTTTATCTTAAATTGAATATAAAATTCCTACTCATGCATAGCAGTATCTCATAATCATATGAATAATCTTTATTCCTTCTAATAGGTAAATGTATATTTAGTTGACTGGCCAAGAATATGAGATTAGGAAATCATTTACATGAAATTAATCCTTTCTAGGACATAGAAGTTAAATTTAAGCTCGTGGTTTGGGATGGCGATGACTGGGAGGAATATTTCTAGACCAAGCGTAAATGCACGATGATCTGTTGAATTAGACTTTAGAATATGATGAATAAATTTCAGGCAGCTATTTTAGATGGTGTTGCTGTTCTTTCCTACTATTTCCTTTAGAGAATAAGATCCAATAGAAGAAAAACAATATACATCAGTGTCTATTATGTTCAGATTTTGATATAACAATAGATGCCATTCTCTGTAGCCCATTCTAATATCATTGTTTACTATAATTGCACTTGTTGCAGCATTAAATAACCATTTCATTTTTTTCCCTTTTTTTTGTCCTGCTGCAGAAAATGCTGTCGCAATACATCCATCCTTCCAATTCATTTTTCTTCAATCCATATCGCTCTTCTCTCTTAATTTAACCATCTTGAAAATATTAGTTGAAAGCAACAAAATTTTCTAGATGCATTATCGTGAGGTGTTATCTATGTAGGTAGTGCTTAAATTGGAAGGACAAATACAGGGACCCTATAGTTAAATCCTGCATTTCTGGACAACTACATTAACATGCCATCAAAGGAAAAATTGTTACTTCACAGCCATATCTTTTCAAGATCGCTCATGTTTTCTGTTACTTATATCTGCAGAATATCGTTGGCGAGGAAGCTGGAAAAAGTGTCACCGAAGAGTACTTAAAACGGAGAGGTCACTCGAATATCTACAACACCAGCACAAATAATCCAACTTCCAATTTACAAGCCTATGTTAAACCTCGCTCAGATGACATTCCGGTCATCACAGCTAAGAAACCGCAAAGAGCACCACCAAAAGAGGCTATAGCATCCACAAGTCAGAACAATCGAGTTAATAGTGAGACATCAGAGCCCCAAAACACAAAGAGTTCCAGAAAGAAAAAATCAGGAAAAGTTATCTCTCTTGCAGAGGCTGCAAAAGGATCGATCGTATTTCAAAAGGGAAAACCGTGTTCATGTCAAGCCCGTCGGCACAATTTGGTAAGCAATTGTTTATCTTGCGGGAAAATAGTTTGTGAGCAAGAGGGTGAGGGGCCTTGCAATTTTTGCGGTGCTCTTGTCTTGAGAGAAGGAAGCTCTTATGCGGGTCTTGAAGAAGGTAGCTTTGTACTAACGGATGCTGAGGCAGCTGCTGAAGCATATGCAAAGAGGCTTGTTGAATATGATCGTGACTCCGCAGCTCGTACAACAGTTATAGACGACCAAAGTGACTACTATGAGATTGATGGGAATAGCTGGCTTTCGATGGAGGTTTATCTACATCCTATTATTGAATATTAGAACTTCTGAAAAATTAAGCTGGACACAGAAGAAGAGAAAAGGTCTTTGCTGACTGCCAGTTTGCATTTTGATTTATAAGTTAATATACTTTGCTATTCTGTTTGTTCTCAGGAAAAAGAACTTTTAAGGAAGAAAAGGGAGGAGATACAAGAAGCTGAACTTGCCCAACGAAACAAAGTAGTCATGACATTTGACCTGCTTGGCCGCAAGGTTATAACTTTTTCTCTGTCTATATTGGTAAATTACATTGCCATGATCATGAAAAGTTTGTAAACTCTCTCTTAGGAACATCCTGTATATACCCGAAATAGAGATAGGTTGTGCTGTTGGTTCATGGATTTTATTGAGTAAATTGCAACAGCTTATTGTACTTCATACTTAATTTTTTCATCTTCATTCATCTCATCATTTTCCTCACTAAAATTCAAGAACCTAATAGAGAATATATTTTTGAAAGAGATGGGAACAGGAACAAAAGGTAAGAAAGAGAGTAGAAAAGGAAAAGGTGCTGATCCTTCACCTATTTTGTTCTGCAGTTGTTGTAGATAGTGCACAAATAGAGAAAATTTGTTATGAAATGCATCCTAAAATGAAGAAATGTTATCAATTTCCCTCGTCTATCTTTTTAACTTATACGATGAACAATGCAGGTGCTTTTGAATGAAGATGAAGCTTCTGAAGAATTGCAGAATAGGATTTTACTTCAGCCACCCGAGGGAAGAGAAGAAATTCGCATAAAACCAAATCCAAATCTAAAAATTCAACCAATTTTTATCGACCCAGGTCCTAGGAAAACGAGCAAGGATAAAAATTTGAACAAAGGCCTAAGCAATGGTTTGTGCTTGGAGATAAGTGGGAGGGTTCAACATGGTATCAGTGAATTAGATGCTTTGTGATGACTTTCTGCGTGGATGAGCAACGCCTATAGCCACCATTGGATCATCATGAATTATATAAAATGACGAAAAAAAGAAAAAAAAATATTTCTTTCTTTTTTTTTCAAACCGTTTGAATTTTTTTTTGGAAGTGGATGGATCTTATCAACGTCCATGAGTGATAAATCATAGATAGAACCGCCGAATCGAAAAAATTGCAGAACTTTTAGGGGAATGTTTCTGGGTTATGAAAAGATTATCATTTTGCTTATTGGTGTAGTAATCTCTTGTTACTCATTCGGGGTGTAGATTTATGAACTTAGGAATTTTGTTACTTTCTTTTTTTTTTTTTTATTAAAATTGTTGTTGATCTTATTCAAAAAGAAACTAAAATTGTTGTTGATCTTATTCACCAAAAAAAAAAAATTTAAAATTCTTGATGTTTAATGTATCTCAGAAGTTGTTTGTTTTCTCAAGCAAACTACTTTGCTTCTGTTGGTCTGTTGTTTTTCCACAAGACAACATATATCACTTGAGTGGCTTCAGTTTAGACTATATTTACAAATGAAATATGATTTTTTTTTCCGTTCGAGATTAGAGTTTTACCCAAAAAGAGAAAAAATCAAATGTATTTATTTTCTTTCAAAAAAACTAATTGTTAAAATAAATGGCCTAAGATAATTATTTTATTTGAGATAAGATAAGATACTCTTTTTTTAAATATAAAGGTATTGTCTTGTGACCATGGATCAAAATTTTCATCTTTTTTGTAAAAAATATAGAAATATTTTTGTTTTTTAATCAATCGAAATGAAAATAAGGTGTATTTTCGAAAATCTATGTTTGGCTTGGAATTTTTTTTTCCTTAATTTAGGAACCTTCTCATAATTTTTCCTAGTTTTTCCGAAACATTTCTGAAAACTTTTCGAAAAGTTTTCTATATTCGGCTGATCAAAATATACATCGGAAATGAAATTTTGATCCATGCTTGTGACGTTAACATAAAGTTCGAAACTAGAAGCATAATATTGCGTGAAATGCAAAAATACTCCTTATGTTTTGTCTAATTGGTCAAACACTTCCATGTAATTTTGATTAAGGTAAATATTTTGCAAAAACCAGACAGATATGTCCCACCATAAAATGCAAAAACATGTATTCACTTAACAATAATCCATCTATTAGCTATTTAGCTTTTAAAATTGACAATAACTCTCCTATTGGCTTTTGTTTTCAAGTGGATGCATTGAACTAATAATATGTAGATACAAGGGAATCTTTGTTAATAAAAAGAAAAACGGGGGAGTTTTTGCTAATAAAACTAATGACGGATTTTGCCAATTAGACAAAATATTTGAGAGCTAAAATGTATTCAAATGATTCTCCAAAAAAAAAAAAAAAAAAAAAAAAGACGTATTCAAATGAATCAATTACTATTAGCCGTAAAACCTGTGATAGCATGTAATGAACAAATTAGAACAATTTTGCGTCTCCCTTTTGAAAAACTGCAAAAATCTAACATCCCTCCAACAATTCCACGCTCACGCCCTCAAAACCGGCCTCTCCGCCGACCCCATCGTCGCCGGAAAACTCCTCCTCCACTGCACAGTTCACCTCTCTGACACCCTCGATTACGCTCGCCGCCTCCTCCTCCACACCTCAAACCCCGATGTCTTCATGTACAACACCCTCATTAGAGGTTTCTCCGATTCTGACACCCCACACGATTCCCTTTCCACATTCACTCTCATGTTGAACAATTTGGATGCCCCTCCAGACAGCTTCTCCTTCGCTTTTACGCTTAAAGCCGCAGCGAATTTGCGGTGTTTTAGAACAGGAGCTCAGCTCCATTGCCAAGCTCTGACACGTGGGCTTGATACCCATCTCTTTGTTTCCACCACATTGATCAGTATGTACGCGGAATGTGGGTGTCTTTCGTTTGCGCGCAAGGTGTTTGATGAAACTCCTGACCCAAATGTGGTGACTTGGAATGCGATAGTGACGGCTTTCTTTAGGTGCGATGACGTAAAAGGTGCAGAGAAAGTGTTTGATTCAATGCCATTAAAGAACTTGGCTTCCTATAATTTGATGCTCGCTGGGTATACGAAAATGGGTGAGCTTGAGTATGCGAGGAGGGTGTTTGAGGAAATGCCTGTTAAGGATGAGGTTTCTTGGAGTACGATGATTGTGGGGTTCGCACGATATGGGTGTTTTGACGAGGCGTTTGGGTATTTTAGGGAAATACAGAGGGTGGGGATGAGACCTAATGAAGTGAGCTTGACAGGGGTTCTATCTGCTTGTGCGCAAGCAGGAGCACTAGAGTTTGCGAAGATATTACATGGTTTTATCGAGAAAGCAGGACTGGTTTGGATTACGCCTGTAAATAATGCGCTCACGGATACTTACTCCAAGTGTGGGAGTGTTGATATGGCTCGTTTAGTTTTTGAGAGGATGCCGGGAAAAAAAAGTATCGTATCTTGGACCTCGATGATTGTTGGTTTGGCAATGCAAGGGTATGGTGAAGAGGCCATAGGTCTTTTTCATGAGATGGAAGAATCTGGGATCAAACCAGATGGGATTGTGTTTATTGCTATCCTTTATGCTTGTAGTCATGCTGGTTTAGTTGAACAAGGATGCAATTTTTTCGATAAAATGGCAGAAGTGTATGGAATTAAGCCTGCAATTGAACATTATGGATGTATGGTCGATTTATATGGTCGAGCAGGTCAGCTTCTTAAAGCATACGATTATATAACTAATATGCCGATTCCACCCAATGTTGTTATTTGGCGTACACTTCTTGGTGCTTGCAGCTTTTACGGTAATGTAGAATTAGCCGAACAAGTGCAGAAAAGGCTCTCGGAGTTGGATCCTAACAATTCGGGTGATCACGTTTTACTCTCAAACATTTATGCTGGTGTAGGGAAATGGAAAGATGTTGCCATAGTTAGAAGATCAATGGCTGAGATGAAAATGACGAAAAGTCCCGGTTGGAGTATGATTGAAGTGGACAAGGTAATGTATACGTTTATAGCGGGTGCTAAACAAGATGATGTGACTAAGGAAGCTTATCGGAAGCTAAAGGAAATCATGACGAGAATTAGAGTTGAAGGAGGTTATGTTCCTGAAGTTATGAATGTTTTGCATGATATTGAAGAGGAAGAAAAGGAAGATGCAGTTATTACACATAGTGAGAAGTTGGCTGTTGCTTTTGGGATGGGGAGATTGAGTGAAGGTAGTGTTGTAAGAATTATGAAGAATTTGAGGGTTTGCAAAGATTGTCATACTGTAATGAAATTGATTTCAAAGGTTTATAGATTGGGGATTGTGTTGAGAGATAGAAGTAGATTTCATTCATTCAATGATGGTGTTTGCTCTTGTAAAGATTACTGGTAGAGTGATATCAGTTGTTTATGTTATTATTTTGTGGTGAATGAAAATTAAAAAGCTCCTACATTAAAGATAATTAAAAAAAAAGGATATATTTCTGGACTAAAAGACTTATTATTATTTATGCATATTCTATTAAACCATGTTAAAAACATATATTAAGTTGATTCCTAAATACAATTAAAATTTATTTCAGAAAGTAGATAACATGTTTGTTTGGCATTTCCCAAACACGAAATAATTTTGGGAAAAACCAAACAAACAAGCCCTTGGAGTATTACTCAATATGAACGTTAATAATTATCATTTGAAGTGAATGTTGATAATATCATTGGGATTTTTGCACGTCACCCCCCAAAAAAGTTTCATTTTCGCACTTTCCCCCTTATGATTGAAAAAACATGACAGTACCCCCTAGAAGTTGATAAGTGAGTGCACTTTGCCCCCTGGTCAATAATTTGTTGGATTTCAAAGGGCAGAAATGTAAATTTGGGGTTTAGTGCAATAATTTTAATCTTTTGGGGGGCTAAGTGCACAAAATATTATTAATTTAAGTTATTCAAATTTTAACATTTCAAAGCAAATTTTCATAGAATTCTTTACCTTGATAAATCACATCGTAATCTAATTTTAGTCTTATAACATATTTTTTATTTTAATTGTTTTACTTTCAAACTTCTTTGATTTGATTAAAACATTTTTAGAATAGAGATGATTTATTTGTAACAAAAATAAATAAATATAATTAGGACTAATGAAAATTTCATTTTTTTAAATTTGAATTTTCGTATAAAAATATAACTAAATATTTTTTATTTTTTTAAATTGCAAGTCACATTTGGATATTTTAAAATTTTGTGCACTTAATCCCCTTAAAGTTGTTTGTTATTGCAGAAAACCCCCTGAGTGATGTCTTTACCCTTTGAAAATTACTTAAAAATGACTAGGGGGCAAAGTGCACTCATTTATCAACTTATAGGGGGCACTGTCATGTTTTTTCAATTATAGGGGGGAAAGTGCGAAAATGAAACTTTTCTGGGGGGTGACGTGCAAAAATCCCAATATCATTTGAAGAATAAAAGAGGTAAACTTATCAATTAAGGAAGTAAAACAATACTTCAAATAAAAAAAAATGTCCCTCGAACTTATCGTCGAGTTGCATTTTCTTCCCTAAATTTATACCCTTGTTGCACTTTGCACCCATAACTTTTGCGTTGCACTTTCCCCTTAGACTTTTTGGCCGAAAAAGTTGTCCGAAAAGAATTTAGGGGGTAAAGTGCAACGTTAATATAAGTTCAGGTGGACAGTACAAAAAATTGAAGTTAAGAGGAAAAAATGTAAATTAACTGTAACTTCATGGGAGAAAGTGCGATTTTCTGTACTTTCAATAAACAGGAAATACGAACCCATAATCATGAAAATTATCTCCAATTATGATTTTTATATTTGAGTTCCTTCAGAGCAACTCCAACAATAGGAATCAAAGCCAAATATAGTGCCTTAAAGGTCAAAATGATGCGAAAATCTGCTCCAGCAGAGGCACTATCACTGGACCTAAATTTAAGTCCAACACTTTTTGGCATCAAAAGTAATGTCCGGGCAAGGGGCATTATTTTTTGCCTGAAAATTAAAAACGCTATTTGTCCTTCCCAATTCTCCCCAACGGCTTATATTTTCAAATTTTGCAATGGTACAAAATATTTCAACTATTAAAATAGCCACAAATTTCAATTAAAATACACATGTTCAATTATCACGAGCAAAATAAAAAATCAGATAAATTAATTTTCGATAAAAAAATATTATCGATAAAAACCTTTATCATATATCTCAATGTTAAATCATAAATTGACACCTTGATATAAAATCTTATCCTTATCAGATATCTAACGATGAATCACAAGTTGGCACGTTGATAAAAACAAAAACTATGTATGAAAATCCTTATCAAATATCTCAATATTGAATCAGACACTGACATGTACATAAAATTATTGTCAGAAATCTTATCTAAATAATTTAACGCAAGGTACGATTATTTAATATTTTTTAATTTTCTTAATTTTAAGTAAGTTTTAATATAATTTGAATTTAACCTAATTTAAATAAATTAAATTTAAATTAATTTAAAATGATGCTCCATTTTTTATTCTTATTGCTGGAGTAAAAAACTTTTATGCAGGTATCAAAACACTAGATTAAAGAGTGTTTTTATGTTGACTGCTGGAGATGTTCGCACAAAGTCTAAACCCACCCAAACCACCATCCTAATCTCCAATTATCTCGCCGGACAGCTTACAAGTGATCAACAACAATTTTTTCATGAATTCCCCCTTTAGAATTCAAAGATTAGCTCATTTTCTTCTACAGAAAAAACCCTTTAATTCTCTCAGTTTCCCCCAAATCGAAGAGCTCTGTAAATGGAATCTGATGATAAGACACGCATCAGCCACCAACCCTTTAAAGGCACTGTCTTTATTCCAAACTAATCAAAGCACCCTTTTTCACAATGACCCTTTCATTTGTGCTTCTTTAATTAAAGCTTGTGGAAAAGCTCATGCTTTTCCTGAAGGTAAGTCTATACACTGTCATGTTATTAGAGTAGGTTTGGATTGCAATGTGAATGTATTGAACAGTCTTGTTAGTTTTTACATGGGTTCTGCTAATTTAATGAGTTATGCTGCTTTCTTGTTTGATGTGGTTTCGGAGAAAAGTGTTGTCACTGTTAATTGTATGATATCTGGGCATGTCAAAAGAGGACATTTTGATGTGGGTTTGAGTTTGTTTGTTAAAATGTTGAAGGGATGTTATGGTTCGAGTTTGAAGCCGAATTATGTTACTTTCGTAATTTTGATTTCTGGTTGTGCTGAATTTGGAGTTAGGACCGGAAATGCACTTCATTGCTGTAGTTTTAAAATGGGATTGAATGGAAATGTTGAATTATGCAATGTGCTTATTAATTTGTATGCTAAATCGGGATGTTTTTTTTATGCTGCAAATGTGTTTAGAGACATGCCAGAAAAAGATTTGATTTCATGGAATACTATGATTTGGGGGTACGCTAATAATGGTGATTGCACACAAGCTTTTTCCTTGTTTAGAAAAATGAGGATCGAGGAAATAAAACTTGATAAAATATCTTTTAGTTGCTTAATTTCTTCTTGTGCTGCACTAAAAGATCTCCTTTTGGGAAGGATGATACATGCTCATGTAATATCAATCGGGCTCGAGTCTGATGTTTCTGTAGGGACCGCACTTATTGACATGTATGCAAAATGTAGAAAAATGAAGGCAGCTAGGAATCTTTTCGATGAATTACCAAAGCAAAATATCGAAATATGGAACTCAATGATACATGCTTATATTGAAAACGGTCAATCTAAAAAGGCTTTAAAGGTTCTTGATCAAATCAAGTCCAAAGAATTAGAACTAGATGAAGTAACCATCCTAGGATTGATTATGGCTTGTCGTGATATGGGGTCACTTGATAAAGGTATTTCTATGCATTCTATTGTCGAGAGTAATGAGCTCTATAAAAAAAGTGTAGTTTTGGGTAATGCTCTTATTGATATGTACGCAAAATGCGGGAGTATGGGACGAGCTAGAGCTGTTTTCGATAGGATGCCCTGCAAAGATGTTATTTCGTGGACTTCAATCATAGTTGGTCATGCCATTAATGGTGAAGGAATTAAATCTCTTGACGCCTTTAAACAAATGTGTGCTGAAAAAATCGTACCCAATTCTGTTACCTTCATTGGAGTATTGTTAGCATGTGACCATGCTGGGTTGGTTGATGAAGGGAGAAAATTGTATGATATTATGTGTAAATATTACCATATTAAACCACAGATCGAGCATTGTGGATGTATGGTTGATATGCTTGCTAGAGCTGGCAAAATAGAAGAGGCTCAAATCTTTATACGAAAAATGCCGATTAAACCAAATACACTTGTTTGGAGAATGTTGATAAATGCATGTAGGGTTCATAGCCATGTAGATCTTGGGGTGAAGTTAGTAACTGGGATAACGGAATTAAACAGTTCCCATGAGTCTGAAGATCGTGTAATTTCTTCTAATATGCTTGCTGAAGCTGGAAAATGGGGTGAAGTTATTTCTCATAGAAACTTTATGGTTCTTAAGAAAACACCTAAAGTTGCTGGCATAAGTTCCATCTTTTATTGACTGAGTATTTACACGTGTCTAACAAAAGGATCTTTTTGAACTTTGTTCTTCATGTCCGGGTCCAGGTCCGACTGGGTTTCGATTGGGTCCGGGTATGGGTTACGGTAAAGCCCACCCATTGCCAAAGAGTACCAAGATCGATTATAATGGTTGAATTCTTGTTGGTGGATTATCTTCACTTATAAAGAAAGAGTTGGAACATGTCCTCAAAATCAGACGTTCAATGAAAGAAAGAACTTAGGTGGAGTTTCTGTGAAGTAAGTGGCATGTTTGGTAAATTTTTATGCTCTAGTAATTTCATTTAGCTTTCCCATTTCAAATGAATGATTTTATAGAAAATGATAAAAACTAGATATAATCTGGAAAATAAGCCTCAAAGTTTCTGGTTTGCATAATTTGAAGGGGATAATGCTAATGCATGCTTGGCTTTCTCGTCTCAGTTTCTTGTAGCTTTTCTGTGAAAACTTTCTCCTGGATGTATTAAGCTAAAATAATTTCTTTTGGTGAGTCTATATTAAGAAAAGCTAAATCTCGACTGGAATAACAGCACATGAAAACAACATCTTGGTTCTTTTGATTTCTTTCCATAAATACGATAATAGAAATATAATCTAAATACAATTATTATTATAAAAAAGTAACCCATTCCCACTGCTTCAACAAGCCAGACGGTTTACGACAATTGCCCCATCTAAAACGCACTTGAGATTCCAAAAGAACTTAAATTGGTCTACATGTTTGGATTCATCGTTCTTGTTACTTCTTGTTTTTCTCATGCTTATTCGATTTTTCTTCTCAGAAGGATTTGGGTTATCAAACATCGGATATTGGATGGCCGTTGATCATGGACGCTACATAGACCAGAGTCAAAGTCTAAACACTCACATACACCAACCTAATGAAAAACTTTCTTCCCTGCATTCCCACACATGGTCAAGGGTAAAACCAACTTGAAACGAAAAATTTATCTGGATTTATCGCATTAATCTTCAATTTTTTTTTCAGTCAACTTTACTACAAGATTAATTGCTTATTCTTGTACTTGAACACATAAAGGATTTGAAGACAGGAGTGCACTATCTAAGATCTCGTGCTGCAGCACAACCAGATTGAAGGTAAGTGTTGTTCAGTAATGTATTTCTTTTTCATTTGTATGTATGATATTCATTAAGGTATGGTTAATTAGCAGGATAAGGCCAAGGCAGTAGTTGATGCCTGATGATGATGGGAATAAGCCAACGGCATTATGCTATTAATCGAGATAAATTAGAGAGCTTAATTTTTGGCATTATATCGTGCTCTATTATCACACGGTCGAATTTAGTTCTGCTGTAAGCATTTGTTAGCTGCAGGAATGTATGTTACTATTTGGTTTTCATTAAAGAAAGAAATTTGAATTGATTGTAGAAGCAAGCTCATGAATCAATATTGTTTTTATGAGTTAATGGCAATTTATTCCTTGTGATATTCATAATGTTCAATTTACCTCCATGTGATATGAAAAAGAGTATTTTAACCCCCCCACCCCCCCGCCCCCCCGGGTAATTTTATAAAAGTTTCACACTAACTCCTTGATATTTTTATGTGGCACTTTACCCCCCCTTAGTTATGATAATGTGACAGTTTACCCCCTGTGTTATGATAATGTGTCCGGACTAAAATCTGGGCAGAGAATATTCAACTCAGATTTAATATCTTGTCATGATCTGACAGCTAAATGCAGTTGGATATATCCTTATGGCATTTAATTTCTGTAGATCAGATAAAATGGTACTTTCAGAAATCTGTTGATACCAGCTACAAAACCCCTTGAAGTTAGTACTCAGAGCATGAAATGAAACCTATTTGGAGCTTTAAAACTTTGATCAATTTATTATGATTTGGACTCTATTGACCCTACTTTGTCAATGAATGGAGGTCATCAAACCTTGCTTTTGAGCCACTTCTTCATTTCATCTATATATCATACCTTGCATTAAATGAATATTCCTAGTTTAAGAGAATGTATTAAATGTAAAGGTAGTCATGGTTATCAACTAGTGACCACCAAAATAACTATATAGTACCTACATTCTGTTTCTTGAATCTAATAATGATTTAAATTTAATTATCTTATAACCATTTTATACACCCAAAATTGACATCATTTGAAATTCTTCTTCAAATTTAGAACCATTAATCCAAATGAAGCCTAGATTTTTTTTTTGGTTTTTGAAGGGTTTAATCTCCTTTCGAGGCGCGCCCGGCATATTAAGTGGGAACCTCTCTCAACAGGGATTCGAACATGGGTTCGCTACTTTTTAGTGACTAGTCTCTTCCATTAGACCAGTCACCTGTTGGTAAATGAAGTCTAGATTGTTGTCGATTAGTGAAACTAATTTCTTTACCCATGGATAATATATTTGGTCACAAAAGAATAATTGGAAAAAATAAAAACTGTCATTCATCAGGCCATAAACATGTAGGATCCACTGATATATACATGCTATTATATGCCCCTTTGCTATGCCTAATTAAAGTAGAGGTTATATGAACCCAAGCCAAAAAAGAACAAAGCATTTCCAAATCTAAACATCTTTCTTTGTCTAATAAAAAATCTGTTGCAAATTCAACACTCCAGTATATGAATTGTCTTCAATATTTTGTCACTTTGCCTTACCCTTCCAACACATAGTGAACTATTTCCATATTTTTCAGAGCTATACTTTCTTCTTTCCTCTCAAAAATGATGGAGATAGATGACAACATGAACGTTCGGGTCGCCTCGTTCTCTTGTTACTTGGACACTGCTAAAGAAAATTTGGTGCACAGAGTATCAGCTCAAGATCCTTCTCCTATTCATCATGTATTGAGCTCAGCAAAAACAACAACAAAGCCACCATTCAATACCAACTTTTCTCACTCAAAGGAAAATCAAGATAGCCTTAAGAATCTAAGGGTTGATTCATTTTCTTATCTCAACACTGCAGGAGAGAATTTTGTTTTCAAAATCCCAGGTCCAATTCAAGATCCCACTTCTGCATTCACCTTCTCCCATGAAATCACCCCCAAAGACAACGAGATCAGCGTTTTTGGAGCCGACAAGTACTTCAACATGAAAATGGAGTATCCGAAACACGTCCAAAAGAACGAAGTTCCTCGTGTAGGATCGATTACGACCGAGCCAAGAACTCCAAGTGTTACATGTTCTGAAGTAAGTAGCATGAATAGCAAAACCGCTTTACTTCCGATTCTACATAGTAGTGGATCCCAAACTGCAAAGCAGAAAATGGCATGTGGAAGGAGATTTTTCGCAGGATTTGGATGTCAAGGACCTTGCTTTGACAGAAAATCGGTTCACATCAATGAAATAGTTCCACACGCATGCTGCGGTCCAAAGCCTACTTCAACGAAATCACAAAGAAATGATCCAAATATAGAAGAACAAAGAAAATCAATTGAAGTTTTTGGATCCAAAACAACATTAAAGGGAGAAGTAGCCAAAAACATGGAAAGGAAGTTGTCCATGTTAACTTGGGATGCAATCCCAAAAGGCCAAAATATTCCAACTTCTACAATTGGAAGTACTACAATTTGTGATGACATGGCAAGTGATGCGAGTTCCGATTTGTTCGAAATCGAGAATATTTCAGGATCGTT
Organism: Penstemon davidsonii; assembly: GCA_034814905.1. Taxonomy (NCBI): domain Eukaryota; kingdom Viridiplantae; phylum Streptophyta; class Magnoliopsida; order Lamiales; family Plantaginaceae; genus Penstemon; species Penstemon davidsonii. The sequence goes on along the minus strand of JAYDYQ010001087.1, from coordinate 8,136,956 downwards.
GTATCCAATGTTGAAATCGGAATTAGTAGAAGATGATATGTCAAGTTGTATGAGTCCTCAATCACGTTATGCACCAAGTGAGGCTAGTATTCAATGGAGTGTTGTCACAGCAAGTGCTGCAGATTACTCTATTCTTTCCGACTATACCGATATTGAATCGAGCGTAAGTGTTGCTGGTGATCATGCAATTGCAAGGACTAGTTTTGGATCGAAAACGAGAAGTGGAGGGGCGAAAAACGAGGCCCAAAAGGTCCGGTCGGGCGGGCTTTTGGGATGCAAGAGCCATAAATCAGTGGATGTTGTAGCTGAAAATGTGTGCCATAAGAATATTGAAAAAGCAAAACATCACAAGGCAGGAGGGGTATAGTGTAAGATATGATACCAAGATAATTTGTAATGGTGGGTACCCTAGTATGTATCCATGCATCAAGAACCATATTATATATTAATAAAGTTTGTATTTTGTGTGATATTTCTTTAAATTAATTCTTGCTTTTGGTACTACATAATGATGATGCTTTAATTGTGTTTGTTAATTAGCACTTATTTAAAGCGCTTTTTGGGAGTTAATAGTAATTAATTTACCCCGTGTAATATTCATAATGTTCAATTTACTCCTCATTGATTTGAAAAAAGAGCAATATACCCCCTGTGAAAATTTTAAAGAAGCAATTTATCCCCTTCAGCCGAAGAGTGTAACTCACTTGCCGAAATTGAGAGTGCATGAAAAGTGTTTTGTAACATAGAGGGTTAATTATCACATTTATCGTACCACAGGGAGTAAATGACCACATTTATCATAATACGGGGGTAAACTGTCATATTATCATAACGGGGACATATAAAAATATCAGGGAGGTGGTATGAAACTTTTATAAAATTCCAGTTGGGGAAGAGAGGGGGGGGGGGGTTTAAATGTTGTTTTTTAAATCACAGGAAGGTAAATTAAACATTATCACTACAAGAAAATTGAGCTTAAGTGACAAAAAATTAAGTGATAATGTAGAAGTTGTCACTCTTTGTATGCATTTAGTGATAAAAATATTAATTTTGTCATAATAATAATGGTGACAAGTGCAATAGTGACAAAATATATTTTTAAGTTGTCACTAATAGCTATTAATGACAAATATATGGTGACTTAAGTTGTCACTATTGACTATTAGCGACACCCTTTTAGTGACAACCTAGTGACAATAAATATTGTCACTAGTGTTTAGTGACAACTTTTTGGTTATCACTTTTGGTGTATCGCTAAATGTATATAGTGACAACTTTTTTACAATTCTTGTCACTAGTATGTTTGTGAAAACCATTTTAGTGACAATATTTGAGTTCTTGTCACTTAATATATATAAGAAGTGACAACTTTAACATTGTCACATAAAATTTTATCACTAAAATTTAATTTTTTTGTAGTGTATGTATATCACATGGGGTAAATTGCCAGTAAGCCCTAACTTCTGTTGTTGTTTCTCTAAGAAAAAGCAGTTATAAGCAATAAGCAGAGAAGCAGCCCTTGACTTACTTTTCTTTTTTACTTCTTATGGCATTATCGTAATAATTCGAAAGCCGTTTTTAGTTTATTTTGGACAAATTTATCCTCATGAAGAATTTAAAATAATTTATTAAGTGTTATTATTGTAGTTTAACGATAACATAAGTGGCTTGTTATAATTGTTTCACCAAACACTTGTGATTTTTGATTACTTTAAACTGTTTTTTCTGACCGAATTTGTAAGCACTAAATACTTCCTAATTATGCTACAAAAGGAGGTTTAATTTTGAACATTATGTTTTTAAGCACAAAAGAAGCATGATTCAATTATAAACTGACCCTATCCGTATATGTTTAAGATCCATGTTAATTGGATCCTTTATGTCACCAAAAAGCACAACAAGATTAATGCATAAAAGTTAAATTGCATCTCTCGTGGCAGTCATGAAAAACTAATAATTATGTAAGATTATTATCTTCATATGTATGAGGTGACCATTCTTGTCTGAATTTGATAACATATGCTCCCTCCATCCCATTTATTTTGCTCTCTTGGTACGGTCAACTTGACTAAATTTATAGTAAATAATAAAAATTATAGTAAATATATTTCACTACACTACAAAAAAATAAAATTTTATCGATAAAATTTTATGTGACAATGTTAAAATTGTAACTTCCTATATATATATTAAGTGACAAGAACTCAAATATTATCACTAAAATGGTTTTCATTATCATTCTAGTGACAATAATTGTAAAAAAATTGTCGCTATTGACATTTAGCGATACCCCAAAAGTGACAACTAAAAAGTTGTCACTAAACCATAGTGACAATATTTATTGTCACTAGGTTGTCACTAAAAAGGTGTCGCTAATTGTCAATAGTGACAATTTAAGTCACCATATATTTGTCATTAATAGCTATTAGTGACAACTTAAAAACATATTTTGTTACTATTGCACTTGTCACCATTATTATTATGATAAAATTAATATTTTTATCACTAAATGCATATAAAGAGTGACAAATTTCACATTATCACTTAATTTTTTGTTACTTAAGCTTAATTTTCTTGTAGTGTTAATAAATTGATAATATCATATGATATCATATATATATTAATATTTAAAAGGTTTAATACACCACAAATATGAATAATTTAATATGATAAGTCATTTAAAAAATTGAAAAGTTTGATCGGATACTATAACAAATGGAGCAAAATAAATGGAACGTATAGTTTAATTATAAATATTGTCTAGTTGGCCTTATAAGTTATCCTGTCTAGCTAGGTATCATATAAGTTCCAATAAATGTTTCTTTAAGCAAAGACAACATTGTTTATAAAGAACAAAAGGTTACAGTGTGTGTATATTATTTCCACAGTGTCATGCAGATATATGTCTGAAAATCGAAGGTCCTACACGTGTAGAATCTAAGTGTTGAAATTCCAGAAACTTCCATTCAATTATCTAGTTATCTTCACATGTAGACCAACTATCACGAGCGCATTACTGTTTTTGTACATGCGAAATCAGAAGCATGTATTGAGGCAAGATATTTTACATATAGAATTTTTTTTCTTTTCTTTTAAAACGAAACTGTGTATCCCCAGTTTTCATTTCACGTGGTCCGTATGTGATGGGATTTCGAGCTAGTTTTGGAATTGAGCCTCAACTGACACCAAATTGCCATCATATATAGAATAGAAACGACAACGAGCGTAACACAAAAAATGCAATAATCCCGAAAAAAGTTATAGCTAATTCCTTTGGAAAATAGATATCACAAAATTCATTGATTATAAAAACTTATTCGTGTGAGGCCAAATGTATTCTAGCAAGTTGGCTCGCACCATTAAATTTCTCAACTCTCTTGATAACGAAATAGGCTCTTAATTGTCTCATTTTTCTCTGGAAAATTTTTGTAGACTTATCTAAAATTTAATTCTAAATTTATGTATCGGTATATCATTCATTAATATACAGAACGTCAATCTCCGTGGGTAAAATCATTAATAGAAACTTTGTCTATATTTATTGTAGGTTGGAACATTTCTAAGATAAACTTGAGAGAGAGAAAAATAAATTATTTTCCTTAATCCTACATTGAAGTTGTGATTTGAAACTATACAAGGTGTACATAAAAGTCATTTAATAGCTCTCAAATATAGAGAAAATGTCAATTTACCCCCTTTGAAATGCATAATGTTCCATTTATTTTCCTATGATTTGAAAAGATCACTATACCTCGTGAAAATTTTAAGTAGCAATTTACCTCCTTCAGTCAAAGGGTGTAACTCACTCGTCGAAATTGAGAGTGAGCATGAAAATTGTTTTTGTAACATATGAAGGTAAATTGCAACATTTAGCATAACACATGTGGATAAATTGTCACATTTATCATAATACAATGGGTAAAAAGTGTCATACATAAGAAGAGTAGTTTTGTGAATTCGTATTCTTTTTAAATTTAAAAATATCATGGAGACGGTGTGAAACTTTTATAAGATTAAAGAGAGATAAATTAATCTTTTTCAAATCACAGAGATAAATTGAACACTATGCAAATCAAGTGGGGTAAATTGCCATTAACTCCTCAAGTATATGGAAAGTGCGCTTTTGGTAGACGGTACAAGTACGGGTTATAGCCGCAAGGGACGTTTTTTTTGGTGAGTCTGAAAAAATACTTAGTGCATGTTTGTTTGGTGTTTTTCAAAATAATTTTGTGTTTGGGAAATGTCAAACAAATATGTTCTCTACTTTCTGAAATAATTTTTTCATCTCTCAATTTTCTGAAACTACTCTCTCAAAAGTAAAACAAACAATAATTTTATTCTCTCTAAACAAAACCTATACAGATACATACTCTATTCTGATTTGACATAAAGTAACTTATCTCACATAACAAACATGATTTGACATAAAGTCTTACAATCTTACACCTAGAACCTAACTCTTCCAAAAAAAAAAAACTACACATATTTATTTCTCAAACCACTCTCTCAAAACTCAAAAAAAAAAAATTATGCAAATTGAGATTATTTCACAAACATTCATTACTCTCCCAAACTACTTTCTCAAATATCAAACAAACAGGTCCTTAGCATTTCACTTTCATTAGATCAAAATATCATTATTAATTCAATCTTGTTTATAATATGATGAAGCCGAAATCAAACGATACAATTGTACCAAATAAAACTTAAATTCATATTTTTAAACGTTCAAATCATGCAGGCTGTTGGGCCGTCTGACTAATTCAAATATAAAGATTGTAGAGAGTTTTCTCTTTCTCATTGTATATATATAAATTGGGCTGTCAATGGGGTGAATTTCAATCCGGATTCGATCCAAATTCGGTTTGATTTATTAGGATAATTGTCTGATTAGTGATTCGATGGACCTCATCCAATTAAGATTCCGTAATCCGAATTATATGGAGCGAATATGGATCTAGACTGATCCGGTCCGTTACAGATCCGTATCCGATATAGATTACTATATGTTGTTTATATATTATGTATTTAAATAAAAATAAAAATAAAACTATTTATGTTTCACTAAAATTTTTTACTATATTAAAAATAATCTTAAAAAGAAATGCATGAGAGGTGCTGTTGGACTAACCTGGTAACTAATTGGCCAAAATCATATTAATTTATGATATATAATAAGAAAAATCAAAACCATAACCATTCATCTATGTAGTAGCCGCCACCTTTCCTCTACTTTTTCGTCCAATTTTTTTCTTCTCTTCCATTATTGGGTTTTCTTCTTTTTTTCCCAATTTCCTTCTTTTTTTATTCATATTTTTTTTATTCCTTTGTTCTAATTTTTATCGTTATATTTGTCCATCATATTCCATCTTTTACAATTTTCTAACAATAGTTTTGGTGAAATAAATAAAATATTACATTTTTAATTCATGGTGATGGAATCTACAAGTGATTTGAAGGAAACTGAAAAAAAAAATTATTGCTAAAAATGCTAAACGGATCCGGATAATTTATCCGGATTCGGGATATCCACTGGATTCGGATCCGGTTGCTACTTTTCAAGATCCGCGCGGATCCGGATCCGGATGGATGAAATAAAAATCGAACTCGAATTCGGATCTGCCCTGATCCAGTCCGAATCCGGCTCATTGACAACCCTATCTATAAATAGACACGTTGGACTATATAGTCTTAGATTGATTAGTTTTGTTTCAGTTGGTCTCAAAAAATAATTTGAGAATTTTGACGAAACTTTTGAAATTCAATTTGGATAATAGTTTTAATGGCATATTGACATAGTAAAATATTACTTTTACTCCAATCTTTTTACTCTTCTGGTACATTTGACCAGTCAACTTGACCAAATTTTAAAAAATTATAATAAATAATTTAATTAATTATTTCAACAATAATTTAATAATATTACAAAACACCATATATATTAATATTTAAAACGTTTAAAACATTATATATAGATGTTAACATTCTTCTTGACAAGTCATCACTTGAAAGATTAAAAGTTTGACTTTGCATTGTAGCTAATGGAGTAAAAAATTTAGAATAGAGAAATTATTTGGATGTTTGATTATTGGGGTTTGGATGAGATATGTATGTGGTATATGTCAACTCAATAACTTCATATGTAAGGAAAGTATACGATAATTGTCGAATCAATAACTTCATTATAGCTCGAAAGTAGGGTGGTTTAGGTTCGGTTTGAGCTGAGATATCTTCAAATTATTTACCTAATGAGGTTTCACCCGGTTTGAGTGAACCCAAATCCAACCAAACTATATACGTACAGAGCCTATGTGTCTATTTAGATGGGTTTTGACTCGGTTTCACGGGTCTTGGTATGAAAAAAATAATTTGAGTGGTTTCGATGAAACATTTGAGACCTTATTTTGATGGATTTTGGCTGTTGGGTTTTATGGTTTGAATAAGTTGAAACCCCACTTGGATTGAGTTTGGATGTTGGGGTTTAAGGGAAAAAGTAGGTGGTAGGTGGCAAATCAATATTTTATAGGTTTGAAGAGTTTGAATGTGAGTTTCTGAATAGGTTTTTGATGGTTTTGTGGGTTTGACGAAAACTCATTTGAAATGATTTTGGCTCGGTCTTGCGAAACCCTCGAGACCAGGCCAAAACCCATCCACATACATCCTATAAATTCTTGAAACTTTTCAGAAGTCATGATATTAAATCTGAACAAATTATCAAAAAGAAAAATATTAAATTTGACCTATCTCTTTAAATCTCACAAAATTAGTTACTGCCAAAAATGGAAAAAAAAGTTATGTGTGATTGATCAGTTGTTTTTCCATTCTTGGATCGGATTTGATTTCATTTGTCCAATTCATCGACTTATAAAACAATTCAATTTAATTTGGGCTTCTTCACGTCCTGAAAGTGATTTGTTTTTTTTTTTTTTTGAGGAACTGAAAGTGATTTGTCGAAAATCTCTTCTAACATTAGAATTTTCAATTGCAAGAAAGCGATAGTAATATTTTTAGCCTAAATTTTTTCGAACATATATTCTACATATCATGAACATTTTGATTGCACTTATCAATCACACAATAAGTACATAAATATGTATATATTTGCTAATGCACAATCTCTTAAGAGTGTTACTAAATCATAATTAATGGTATTAAGAGTTATTTCGGTATATTAAACTCTAATTGGGCTATAATTTTTTATATTAGCGAATGAAAAAAATCCGGAATGAAAATATTTTTGAAAATACATTATTTCGTAAATGATTAGGTGCGATGCAATCGTAATGTGATGTATTAAATAATAGAAGAGGTCCCGATATATAAGGGAATGTTTCTTGAGGGGGCCGGGTGTAGCTATATATCAATATCGTAGTGAATTGTGCAATTTTGGGCTCTTTAAAGTTTAATTGACCACTTTTGTGGTTTAAGATCAATGATCGATCAAAACTACATATAATTTAAAACGATTTGAATTATCTACGTGTGATTGGTAAAGGCCGGGGACTCATCATTACTAAGTAGCGAACTCATGATCAATCCCGGTTGAGAGAGATTTCTATTTAATTTGTTCGACGCGCTTCGAAAGAGATTAAACTATTGAGAAATCGAAAAAAAAAACAATTTGAATTTGACTCGATTGTCCGTTATTAAGAATTTAAAAATGGTAGAGAAGTACTTAACCATATTTGATCCTATTAAAAACTCTAGACTCATAATACATAGAGTAATTTTTTTCACATTATCCAGTGACCGACTATATCTATTTAGAATTTGAATTATCACAATATACAAAAAATTATAGATAGTTTGTAATAATTATTTTGTATTGGAAAATTCCTGTCAAATTACCAAAAAGTAAGGGTAAATCATTTATCATGAATTCATTGGGCGGATTTCAATTCGAATTTGGTTGGAACCCGGCTCGGTTTATTAAGATCTTATTCCAAGCAGAAATTTGATGAATATGATCCGATCATGAAGATTTATAATGGATTTATATGAATTTAATAATTCATTCATAATTTTATTATTATACATGTTTTTATCTCAAAACATAAAAATTAATTAAAAATATTTGAACATGCGAACTAGATTACATGAAATTGTAACGTTAACATACTCTTTTATAGTGTTGTCTAATTAATTTCATCATCGAGTTGGGCAATTGGATTTGCTTAGCCCAATTATCAATGTGAGTTTGCATCTGTGTGGACTCCAACATTCAAATTTGGGCCCTTTTAAAAGTTTTATTATTTCTAAGAGCCCAAATTTTTGTTGCAAATATGAAATATGAGTGACTTCACCGACCCTTATATGAAGAAAAAAACAACTGACAATCTGCGACAAAATAATCAACAACTTTACCATTATTTGAAAATAATTATATTCGATAATCGATCCATTCTTTCTTAATAATTTCTGATCTTTATGCAGCTCTAGTGATTAATGATCACATGATGAAGACAATGAAAATGACGTTGACATATAATTAGAAAAAAATTATGCTTCTGAGTTTTGAGTCAATTCTAATTTTTAGATAAATACGGTCAGCAAAATAGTGAAGATATTTCTTTTAGTCTTAGATTTTTTTTTTCCTTCTTGAAATAGCTTTGAATTCATGAGCTCTAATTGCCTTAAATATTTTTTTTTAATTTCTCAATGGTTTAATATCTTTCGAGGCGAGTCGAACACATTAAGTGGGAGTTTCTCACAACAGGAATTGAAACTTAGGTCGTTACTTTATAGTGACTAGTCACTTTCACAAGACCAATCACTTGTTGGCAGCTGCTTTAAATTTGCAGTTGTCTGGATTGTTTTCTCTTTTCTTAATTCATACAAATCTAAATAACAACTCGGGTTGTATTTATTTCCCTTTCGTATTTTTAGTTTCATATTTGTAAATATAGAATTAATCTATCTTACTTTCGAACTCCCTTTCATATTTTCAGTTTCATAATTAAAAATATAAGAAAAAAAATCTTTAATTCTTTCTTTCTAACATAACAACGACAACTTTCATCTCTAAAATAAACAGTTACCTTATTCAAAACTTAAAAAGTAGTCTTATTTTTTTGATACATACCAAAAAGTGGGAGTAATAAAAGCGTGATGCAACTTTAAGTAGTCAGGGGTATTTTTGTAATTTGGCAGCAAGTCCAGATTTAATGAAATAGGCAACGGGCAGTGGACATGGGGGGAGTTAGAAAAATGATGAATCGGAATGAAATTCCATCTCTCGCCGCCCTCTTCGTTCCTCTGCTTCTGCGTATTTTGTACCGCCATTGTTGGCTCATTTGATCGGCCTTCCTCCATCCTTGTTTCTCTTTCCACAAGGATCAGGAGTCGATTGTGTCATCTCCGATCTCCATTGGAGCTCCTAGATTGACCTTATCCATTTGTAATTTTGATTGTATGAATTTTCCCCAATTTCTACAATGTATTCAAATATTAAACCTAGAAACGATTCCGGTATGCTTCAGTGGTATCAGAGCCGTCGATCCTCGGCTGCTCAACAAAAAATCAAAAAAGAGATCGAAATGGAACAAATGGATCAGATTTTCCTCCGCCTTGCCGTTATGATAAATTGCCAGAAACTTTTGATGAGAAATTGAGTTTGGCGTTGAAGAGGATTGATGAATTGATTGAAAGCAATAATAAGTCATCTCAGAAAATGATTGACGATCAATTCAGGCAGAGAAATCACTCCGATGTCTCATTGAATCATGTTTCTACTAATCCTCGAAAATTTGGTTGTGAAGAAGCTTCGATCAATGAATCTTCACTGTCAGCAAACGGTGAAGAATCGCATCAGTTCGTTGAGGCAAGGGCAGTTCAAGATTTTCAGGTATCTCTTCAAATTAAGAACTGCAAATCGTATAAGAAATACAAACTTTATAGTGCGGTTGAGTTAGACAATCGGAGAGATAGAGGATTATGCCTTTGGTGTGATGAAATATTCTTTGTAGGACATGAATGTTGCAAGAAGAAATTGTATGTTTATGAAATTGATATTGATGAAGATTTAGCAATGAGTGAAAATAATCTTATGAAACCACTAGTAGATGTTAAATTAGTGGAAGAAAATATATCTCATTGTGATAAACATTTGATTGTTGATTGTGTGCAAAAAGATTCCAGTGAGTTGAGTAATTTTTCAAATGACTCTAATGAAAATGGAAGTGGGGAGACAAGTGAAGTTTTAGGCTACAATATAAAACTGGATTTTCTGATAACCATAACGAAGCAGAATATGAAGCATTAGTGTCCGGATTGAAAATGGCCTTCGAAACTGGAATTCAGAAGTTAATAGTTTACACTCATTCACAATTGGTCGAAAGACAATTCAAGGGTTTGTTTGAAGCCAAAGAAAAATCAATGATTCAATATCTAACTTTAGCTCGTGAGTTGGCAGCTAAATTTGAAAGTTTTCAGATCGAATATATTCCCAGAACAGAGAACACTCGAGCAGATGCTCTGTCAAAATTTGGAAACTTAATCGAAAATATCAAACAAAGGAAAGTTACCTTGATGGTATCAACAAAAGCCTCAATTGATAACCGTATCGAAGAAAACCCAGCGGAAATCATGAATATTGAAGATACAGAGGAGAGTTGGAAGACTGAATTCATCAAGTATCTAAGTGATGGTGTTTTACCTCAAAATGTAAATGCGGCAAGACGATTGAAATACCGGGCTCCTCGTTATACGCTTATCAACAACGACTTATACATAAGATCAATCTCTGGTCCTTTAGTAAAATGTCTTGCCCCTGCACAAGCAAAGTTAGTATTAAAGGAAATACATGAGGGATCTTGCGGAAATCATTCAGGTGGTCGGTCTTTAGCTCTAAGAGTATCAAGACAAGGTTATTACTGGCCAAGATTGATCGAAGAGGCAAACGAATACGCTAAAAAATGTGCAAAATGTCAAATTCATGCTAATATTCCTCACCAACCGGCTCAAAATATGGAACCAGTATCGGTCGCATGGCCCTTCGACCAATGGGGAGTAGACCTGGTGGGACCACTTCCAATGGCTAAAGGACAGATCCAGTATTTATTAGTGGGGATTGAATACTTCAGTAAATGGATCGAAGTCGAAGCCCTTGCTACTATATCTCAGACGCAAATCATCAACTTTTACTGGAAGAATATTGTAACTCAGTTTGGTTGCCGAGAGTTATTATATCAGATAATGGAGGTCAATTTGTTGGAGCTAAAGTTAAGGCATGGTGCGATAAGCATGGGATAAACCAACGGTTTACATCGGTAGGATGTCCACAAACAAACGGGCAAACAGAAGTAACTAACAGAGAAATCGTCTTGCTTCTAAAGAAAAGACTTGGAAGAGCTAGTGGAGCATGGTTGGATGAATTACCATGGGTATTATGGGCAAATCGAACAAAGGAAAAAACGGCCACGGGAGAAACCCCGTTTAGTCTAGTATATGGCTCTGATGCCGTAGTCCTACTGAAATACAAGTGCCAACAACAAGAATCGAGTTATACGGAGAAAAAGCCAATGACGAACGAAGAAGATACGAGGTCGACCAAGCCGAAGCAAGAAGAGAAAAAACTTTAGCAAAAATCCAAGCTTATAAACTACGATGGCCAAAGCTTACAACAAGAATGTCCGTCTGAAAACATTTCAAGTAGGAGATCTGGTGTTAAAGAACATTGAGGCATCCAAAGAGACGGGAAAATTAGATCCAAAATGGGAGGGACCTTACAAAGTAATCGAAGTCGGAAGAAAAGGAGCATATAAATTGGAATATCTTGATGGAAAGCCAATCCCGAGGACATGGAATGGAAGAAACTTAAGAAAGTTCTATACTTAGAGTTTTACTTTCGATATGATCATGTATGATCTGTTTTACACTTTATGATAGTAGCAACTTTAAAATTATGTTTTTATATTTTGGATCATCTCCCTGATCGAAATTTCGTTAGTTTGTATCTTCACAAGGACAAATCAATAGAACTGAATTATCTTTTCTGCTACATTATGAGCATTGTTATTGAGCCTCGAAAAAATCCTTACACTGCAAAGTGTTAAGTTGATCGATTGATTGCTTCAAAAGCATCAACCTCTTCGATAGCTTCAGAGCCTCGAAAAAATCCTTACACTGCAAAGTGTTAAGTTGATCGATTGATTGCTTCAAAAGCATCAACCTCTTCGATAGCTTCAGAGCCTCGAAAAAATCCTTACACTGCAAAGTGTTAAGTTGATCGATTAATTTACTTCAAAAGCATCAACCTCTTCGATAGCTTCAGAGCCTCGAAAAAATCCTTACACTACAAAGTGTTAAGTTGATCGATTAATTAGCTTCAAAAGCGTCAACCTCTCCGATTGCTTCGAAAAAATCATTACACTAAGCAACTACATCCAATAAAAGGAGATGATAAAATAACTTCAGAATAAAGTGAATAACGTATTTCGTGGAGATTAGTATAAAATGAGCTGTTTCATGTTCGATCAAATAAATTAGTTCAAATTCAGTCAAGGTGTTTAGTTGAAATTTGATCAAATGAATTTTCTCATGATTCGACCAAATGAGCTATTTCATGTTCGATCAATTGAATTAGTGCAAATTCAGTCAAGGTTTTAGTTGAAATTTGATCAAATGAATTTTCACATATTCGACCAAATGAGCTGTTTCCTGTTCGATCAAATAAATTAGTTCAAATTCAGTCAAGGTCTTTAGTTGAAATTTGATCAAATGAATTTTCTCATGTTCGACCAAATGAGCTGTCTCGTGTTCGATCAAGTAAATTAATTCAAATTTAGTCAAGGTGTTTAGTGAAATTTTATCAAATGAATTTTCTCATATGTTCGACCAAATAAATGTTCCTTATTTTTCGATCAAAGCTTACTTCAAGTTCGATCAAATGAATTATCCCAAGTTCGATCAATTAGTTGAGTTAAAATCTGATCATATAAATTGTTCAAACAAATGAATTATCCCAAGTTCGATCAAATAGTTGAGTTGAAATTCATTTGATCATGTAAATTCTTCGATCAAAATGAATTTTCTCATATTAAGTTTTACCAAAAATTTTCGATCAAAATTTGTCAATAAATTCGATCAAAAGGTAGAAATAAAGAGAACATCAAGGAAATAAAGAGAACACCATTCTTAGAGAACATCATTCCTGTTCAGACATAACAAGAAAACAAAATAAAACATAGCATAACATAAGTTCGACATAAAAACTTAGAGCAACGTAACACTAGGAATTAAAAGCAAGAAACCAAAAGGTGCCGATTCAAAAATTTTATCATCGATTTATCAAAGATCGATGCAGGGAACCGTCCGTCTAGAGGCACTACTTCAAGACATCTAGCCATTCCCTCAAAAAAGCGTGACATCATTCCTGGTTCTGAGCACCATCTCCAACTAGATTAGTCACATCAATATGATTGAATCCTTCTGCGTTTGGACCATCTCCTCCAGGAACACCGTGATCGAAAAGATGATCAATCTGCTCCTGAGTTAAAACCTGATGCTGTTCCGAAGGCTCCACAACTGGTTCGACAAGGGGCTGCTCTGCAGTAACCACTGCTTGTTCGACCACCTGATCAGAGGTCCCCGAATCCATTGCTTCGAGATAGAGGGGATAAAATTCATCTTCTTCAAGGACAGGTCCAGTTTCTTCGTTCTCGGTAATAGGAAAAGGCTCACAGTCATCATTCTTCAGTGGATCCAAGGCGTTCTCATCAAAACGTTCGTTTAGAAAACCAAGTTTTCTACACTGTTTCCATCCTTTATCAAAAACTCCGAATAATTCAACTTCAGCCTTCATATCAGAAAATGCATCATAAACAGGGGATCGGAAGAATTCTCGAGCTATTGCAAGTTTTTGCTCACGCGTTGGACGGGAAGACAACGAAAGACCTTCGGCTCGACCCTTCTCATAATTTTCCCTTGATTCGAGTTTCAGATGCTCGAATCCAGCATTCAGTTCTTCTATCTTCTTTTTTAACACATCGACTTCAAGATTCCGAGAGCTCAGTTGTCCAACGACATCTACTAGTTGGTCATCCTTCCTTTGAAGTTCATCTTCAATCTCTTTATTTTTCTTTTCAGCTTCCTTGCTAGATGCTGCAAAAGTCTTTGCTAAGGAATTTAATTTATTCTTCGACTTATCAAGATCCTTGAAAGCGCGCTCGGCAAGCACATAGCCTTGATACATAATATTACCAACCTAAAAAAGTAAAAACAAACAAAATTAGCATATATATTACGAATTGAATGATGTAACTAATCGAAACAATGAGCTTGACTTACAGAAATAAGATCGCGAGATCCATTCTTCAAGTTATGTTTTAAGTGTTTCCTTCCGAGCATAGCCTGATCTTTCTTGAAAATAGTAGCCTTAAAAACTTCCAAGCTTTCGGTTCATCTCCAAAGTCGAGTACGGAAGTATCAATCGAAAGCCCTCCAGCTCGAGGATGATCAGAATTCATAACACTTTCGATGTCTTCATCAGAAGGGACTTCGAGAACCGGCTCTTTTCCAGGACGTCGAATAAGCGTCTCACTCTCTTCTCTCGGTCTCTTAGCTGTTCGACCAACCTCAGGGTTCGTGTTTTCACTCTCTCTCGAACGAATGTTCCTTTGAGATCGAACAGGATTTGTATTTTTATCACGCTTAGAAGGAGTTGAATTGCTTCGACTAACAGGAGCGGTAGGTGTAGTTAAGGCGCGAGGGTGGTTATTCGACCCACCACTCGGATTCTGAGACGGCTGGGAACGTGGAGCAGGTGCCGAACCAGAAGTTCCTCCACCTCTTCGAGCGTTCTCCATAATCGCCCTGCTCGACATTATGGCTTCCTCTGAAAAAAGTATACAATACAAGTCAGTTAATTTCAAATACAAAAAATAAGGGGGGGTTTCAAACTTACGGAAACAGACATCCTACCTAAGGTATGATCACTTCTTCGAGGCTTTGACTTAGACATCCCTCCTACTCGAAGGACCTGCTCTTGTATAACTCTATTAACACTATATATATTTTCTCTCAGTGTGTTTAAAAAGTTAGGTCCCCATGACGGATTAGGGATTGATCCTAATCGAACAGGTCCGATACGCCATCCACTTCGAATATTCCATACATAATCCTTTGGAGGACGAACAAACACGAATCGATGTTTCCACTCCTTCCCGTATCCGGTTTGATTTTGAATTAAAAAGCCTCTCTTAGTTTTTGCTTTAACATAATAGAAACCAACATTCGACTTAGGTGATTCATTCACGACAAAGAGATTACACTAATTGGCAAACGAAGGGGTTTGTCCTAAAGCTTTCATTATCAGACAAAAAGCTATAATGCAGGCCATGCCATTCGGAACAATTTGGATAGGAGAAAGGGACAATCGATGTAAAATTTCGGCCACTTCATCAGCTATAGGAAATCGAAGGCCTAAGTCAAGATGATGAATATTAACAGCTCTACAATTATCAGGAGGGGCATTCATTCGGTCATGTATCTCGGGTTTTATGACTGACCAACCAGTAGGAAACCAATAATGTTCTGGTACTGTTTCTACGGGATCCTTATAAAAACCGGGGCGAATCTGATCATATAGTTCATGCGTTTTGTATCGATTAGAAGGACCCACTTCTTCGACAGAATCACCCTCTTCTCCCCTTAAATCGACCTCATCAACAGTCTCAGATTCCAAATTTTCAAACAAAGACTCAACACTAAAACTATCGATTTCACCATCAATCAATTCGACTAAGTCAGACGAAGAAGAATTAACGGGGGAATCATCCGAATCAAGCTCGGTACTATAACTACTAATAGAATTTAATGACATATTTTCAAGGAAGTTCAATCGAAAAAGGAGGAGAAGAATTACCCGGAATTAGAGACAAATCGAATAAACCTCTTCTTCAATGTCTCACTAATTCGATCACTTCTCGGATCTGCTTCTCTTCGATCAATTTCAGGGTGTGAATTTTTCCTCTTCTTTGATGAAACCCTTCGACCAAGGCAGGAGATGTAAAAATTTTATGAGATGAAAGGTAAATAGTAGCCGCATATATATAGGAGATCGATCAATTTCAGGGTGTGAATTTTTCCTCTTCTTCGAAGAAACCCTTCGACCAAGGCAGGAGATGTAAAAATTTAAAGAGATGAAAGGTAAATAGTAGCCGCATATATATAGGAGATAAAAGGTTAATTGCATTTTTGGCCCTTCGACTTAATATGTTAATTATTTACCACGGCCACTGTTTTTCGAACAAAACAAACTTTCCCTTAATGTTAGTGAAATTACAAATTAGACCCAATGCAGCGAAATATATTACTTTTCAGGTTGAGATCTAAATAAATTTTAAAGTTCATGCTAAATTTTAGTCGAAGAAAAGCTTATTACTTATCATTAAAAAATTTGCGTCGAAACGATCTCAACTCTAATTATTCGTAAATTTGTTTAAATAATTCTCAACTTAATAAATATCCACAAAAATTCAAGGCTTCAAATTTAAATTGAAACACTTGAACTTGGGGGACTATTGATATAACGATATATATATGTATGTTGACGTGGATCATGATGCGGCAAATTATGTTCGTAATTAACTTCAAATTATATATATTTCGATCATAGTTCAAATTTGTTCCTCGACCATGATAAATCTCAATTCTTCAAACAAAACATCTATTATTCTTAGATCTACATATTAAATCAATCAAGTTCTTCGACCAACGTCCTTCGACCAAAAGATTAGTTGTGTTTTTATCATAAGCATTCGACTACAATATTGAACAAGGTCTTCGACCATAAATTAAGCATGACCTTCGACCAAATCTTGCAAGATTTAGGTCGAATTAAGTGAGCTTCGACCCAAAGATATCCGATCCGAAGATATCCGACCCGAAAGATCCGCAATTGAAATCTATAAATGTAAGGCCTCGAAAAATTTTAATTTCGAAATTTCATAGTAACACTACTTAGAGTTGCTAATTTTTACAATTACTAGTTTGGGGTATATTATAGCTATTAATGAAGTGAAAGAGAATTAAGGACACTTTCATTTCCAAATTATTAAAGTTTGATGTCAAATCTATTTCTTTTGAATAATTCAGGGGTCAAGATTGCAAATTGTACATAAATAATATAAAAAAAAAATAAAAATTTAGAACAGATGGAGAGATTATTTCTCTCCACCTGTTCACGTGAATTGGGGATATAACACCCCAATTCTTCATTTTTCCCCTAGTCTCAACATAATCACTTTTTCATACAAAAATTAGAGAAGAAAAGAGAGAGAGAGAGAGAGACGAGGAAGAGAGCGGCAAGGTCGAGAGTGAGGAAAGAAAGAAGAAAAGTTTGTGGGGTTTCAAGGTCAAGGTTAACACACTTGTTTTCCTTAATTGCTTACTTTATTAGCTTTGATTCTTGAATATTTGTGTAGATTTCTTTGAATATTTGACATATTTGAACATAGAGTTTTCAATTCAAGTATTTGGTTTCAATTTTACGATTTATAGTTCTTTTCATCTTGAAGACTATTTGATCATTGATAGATATTATTATCAAGTAGGATATGAAGTCCTAATTAGCAAAATTTAACTTTGATTTGGGTTAGATGAGTGTAGTTGAAGTTTAGAGTTTAGGGAATCCAATTGGTATTATTTCTTGAATTGTAAATTAATTAAGGTTACTTATATTAAGAGATAGAACAATTACCCACTTGAAGAGATTTTTAATGTGGGTCTTGAAAGTTATATAGAAGTGATAAAGGAATTGAAGTTGGCTCAAGTGAATCGAACTAGAATGTGATATGCCTTTCGAATTAGGTGATGATTCATTACGTAATATTATTGAAGTTTTCTATATGGTATAAGTTAAGATAGTTTTAATTTACCTCTCAAAGAGTATGCCTTAATATTTTGTTGCTTCTGGTGTACAGGTGCGGGCCAAGAACCATCCTATAATAATTAGTAAGGTTTGGGTAATTCGCATCGAAGGTGAGAGCTGCATCCTTGTGTAATACATGAATGTATTATGTCTTTATATGTTTCTAAAGTGATTATTTGCGGTATATAGGATTGTTAGTATTGGAGTTTAATGGAATAGCTAGATGGCAACCTATAATGATCGTATTGTTTGTTTTTAAAGTTGGGTTGTTACAATAAATAGTCAGCATTTATTGCTCATAAGGAGGGACACACAGGATATTACTATTTTGCTCGACTTGCTATAATCAAAGACCATCCAAGCTTTAGCATTACAAAGGATCTAAGTCAACTAAAACTTCAACTTTACTCGATCGATTTTCTCGGAGCACAGGGTTAGGTTCCTCAAAGTTGAATCTAATTTAATCTGTTAAATTTAAATTCATCACTGAGAATTCGTGATTAACGATAAGTGACGTACTTAGCACAGACTAATTAAACGGGACGAAATCACGCTTCATCAATTAGGCGCCTTTGTTACTTAAAAAATAAAAACAAGTTAGACTATTTTAGCCAATTTCCTCTGAATCAACTCCTCTTATATTTATTTGGGTGCAGTGAGCGAATCAAATTCACCTCAAATTATTATTTTCACAAGATATTCTATGAGTTCCAATTTTATGGTAGATCGATTCTGATTTAATATTATTATTAAGGTCACTTTCATGCGTTCAATTAATTGTACCAAAACAAAAAAAAAAAGAAACTAATAAAAGGGAAATGAAAGACCAACAGAGCTTTGCGACTATAACAGACCCAGTTGGCCGGATAATGTGTCTTCTATCATTTAATTAATAGATGCGCAGAGATCATTCATTGTGATCTCATACCCAGCTGGCCGAGGCCCGTGAATGAGTATAAGTAAGTAAACATACTTTTTTACTTACAAAAAATTTCCATCATTTTTTGAGTAAACTTGCTGGTGATATCTGCGATACTATTTTGTTTTTTTTAAATGAAATTCTCATTTGTAACTACCAGTAATTACCAGTAATTGGAAATTTAGAATGCAAGAATTTGAGAAAATATATGTGGGAATTAATTACTGGTAATTGGGGCGGCACGTCCATTCATGCAGATAAGGTGTGAAAAACATAAAACAAGCACCAATATTAGCTTAATAAAAGTACGCCCAGCCATTTATACAAATTAAGTACATCCCTCCGTTTTTTTTATTTGTCGTTTTGGAGGATTGCACACAAATTAAGGAATTTCATAAATAACGATTTTTTTTAAGCAAAAATTCCAAAATACCCTTTTAATCAAATAGTCTTAGCATTAATTATAATTATTAGTAAGAAGGGTAAAATTGGCAAAAGAACATTAATTTTACATTGAAATTCTAAAATGACAAATAAAATAAACAAATTTTCTTTCCAAAGCGACAAATAAAAAAATTCAGATGCATTTACAAATATAGTCGAATCTTGGTTGGGGCATATGTCCAAAAAGTTTTTTATAATTTGTAGGATTATCTCGGATTTCTTTTCATGATAAGGGCATTCTTTGATATACCAAATATTCAATCAATGACATGGCAAGTTACATGTCAGAATAAAGTCAAACTAAGACTGAAATCTGCTCTTATTCGACATACACCAGTATGCTCCGTTATGATCAAATATTATGTTATTCGACCACAATGATCTTATGTTGTTCGACCAAAATGATCTTATGTTATTCGACCAAGATGATCTTATGTTGTTCGACCACAATGATCTTATGTTATTCGACCCCAAAATGATCTTATGTTATTCGACCAAGATGATCTTATGTTGTTCGACCAAAATGATCTTATGTTATTCGATCAGTCCATTCGAACATAGTCATTCGATCATGTATATGTCAATCGGATCGAACGAATAAAGATCCGACCGACCCAAAAAGATCCGACCGACCCGAAAAGATCCGTTTTCCCCTCCTATAAATACTCCACATGTATTTATTTTAAATGTACATTTTTTTTCTGCTCGACTTAACTACTACTTTTCTGCTATATTCTGCTATGCTTTGAATTGATCTGACTTAGGCATTGGAGGGTCAGCGCAGGGTCAACCACCGGCACAACCTGATGAGTTTCTTTGAGCACAGGGTTAGGAACCTTGAAGTGGAGTCCAACTCGATCTGACCGGCTTAGGATTCCATACTGTGGAGCAGAAAACATCTTTACGTGGCACATTGGACGTGGACCAGACACTTAGATATTATTATCAAGTAGGATATGAAGTCCTAATTAGCAAAATTTAACTTTGATTTGGGTTAGATGAGTGTAGTTGAAGTTTAGAGTTTAGGGAATACAATTGGTATTATTTCTTGAATTGTAAATTAATTAAGGTTACTTATATTAAGAGATAGAACAATTACCCACTTGAAGAGATTTTTAATGTGGGTCTTGAAAGTTATATAGAAGTGATAAAGGAATTGAAGTTGGCTCAAGTGAATCGAACTAGAATGTGATATGCCTTTCGAATTAGGTGATGATTCATTACGTAATATTATTGAAGTTTTCTATATGGTATAAGTTAAGATAGTTTTAATTTACCTCTCAAAGAGTATGCCTTAATATTTTGTTGCTTCTGGTGTACAGGTGCGGGCCAAGAACCATCCTATAATAATTAGTAAGGTTTGGGTAATTCGCATCGAAGGTGAGAGCTGCATCCTTGTGTAATACATGAATGTATTATGTCTTTATATGTTTCTAATGTGATTATTTGCGGTATATAGGATTGTTAGTATTGGAGTTTAATGGAATAGCTAGATGGCAACCTATAATGATCGTATTGTTTGTTTTTAAAGTTGGGTTGTTACATATGGTATCAGAGCATCTGCTCATAGGCCAGGATAAGATCCTTGGTAGTTTATCATAGATTACTCGATTCTCGATAGAGTAAGTTAAATTATATTTATTTAGTAAGATTTGTGAAGGAGTTAATAATGTGTCTTTAATACTTTATTGTGTTCTTATATGATTCGTATGTTTATGTTGAAGTAAATTATGATTTTTTTTTTTATTATAATATTGGGGAAGTAAATACTTACTTTTTGTATGTGTGATAAAGATGGCAGGGGTACCAAACTCAAATGAAGAAAATAACATGAATAGTGAAGTGCCTTTGGACCCTACCATGAATCGTTCCACTGAATCAATTCCTGTGTTGGATAGAACCGACCAACTCATCAGAGCATTAGAGCTATTTAACAGAAATTTTCAGAATTTGAGTCAACCCGTCCCACCTCTTGTGCCTCCGACACCTCCGGTACCTCCACCACCGACTCCACTAGTATTTGATCAGATTCTAGACAGATTTTAAGATTCAAGCCTCCCGCATTTCATGGTGAATTAGATGATCAGAAGGCACAGGATTGGATGGAGGCAATAGAAAAAATATTTAAAGTTCTCGGATGCTCGGATGATATGAAAATAATGCTTGCTACATTTCTATTTGAAAGTGATGCGGGGGCATGGTGGAAATCGAGAGAACGCAGTTGGGAGCAAAACTATATACAGAGAACATGGGCAAACTTTTTGCAGGAATTCAACGACAAATATGTACCTGCTGTGGTACGCGAACAAAGATAGGAAGAATTCAATGCACTTCGCCAAGGCACTTCCTCAATGGTTGTTTATGAAGCTCGTTTCAGCTGTTTAATCAAGTATGCTCCCCACTTGCTCATTGATGAACAAAGGCGTACTCGAAAATTCATTAGAGGTCTACGACAAGAAATTCAGGAGGCTTTGTCATCACATCACATTGAATCTTATACTGATGCTGTGGAAAGAGCTACCAGGGTGGAAAGTACATCAACCAAAGCAAGTCTTGATTAACCTATTGAAAAAAAAAGTAGACCTCCATCTTCATCTTGGCAGACGGGAAGGAACTCTGGAAAGGGACAAAAATTTATGCGCCCCCAGCAAGGAAACTTCAAGAAAGCTTTAGCACCAAAAGAAGGGGTGAAAATGTACCAAGATCGGGTGTGTAACTATTGCAGATATGTCGGGCATTCGGAAGATAGATGCTGGAAAAAGGCGGGCACATGTCTAAAATGTGGTAGTGATAAACATTTCATCAAGAATTGTCCTCAGATTGGGACGAATAACTGGACAAGAAATGAGAAACCTCGTGATAACCCATCTACCGCAACGACCAGACCTAAGGTCCCAGGGCGTGCTTACGCCTTGGAAGGAGATAAAGAGACTAAACCGAATCCCACTGATGTCGTCGAAGGTACAATTCTTGTTTGTAAAAGTTTGGCTAAAGTGTTGTTTGATTCTGGTGCATCCCATTCTTTTGTATCCCCTCATTTTATTGCAAATCTTAAGTGGGAAGCGGAAAAGCTTCCATTTGAATTAGACGTTAGTACACCTATGGGGTCCTCATTTATAACGGGTACGGTGTACAAGGATTGTGGGGTTAGAATTGGCAAGGGAACTTTTCCGGCTGATTTAATTGTCTTACCCATACGGGATTTTGATATAATCCTCGGGATGGACTGGCTGTCCACACATTTTGCTTATCTTGATTGTCATAAAAAATCGGTTACACTGCAAGTTCCCGGACAATCGGAGGTATGTTTGTATGGAGATCGAAAGTTTAAAAAGGTTCCGATCATCTCCGCAGCTCAAGCACGTCGAGTTTTACAAAAGGGAGCACAAGGATTTTTGGCTTACCTGATCAACAAGCCAAAAGACAAAGTAGAGTTAAAAGAAGTGTCTAAAGTAAATGAGTTTGCGGATGTGTTTCCAGAAGAGTTGACAACTTTATCCCCTAATCGTGATGTAGAATTTACTATTGAAATCTTACCAGGAGCTTCGCCAATAGCCAAAGCACCCTATCGTATGGCTCCTACCAAGTTAAAGGAATTAAGGGCACAACTCCAGGATTTGTTAGAGCGTGGTTTTATCAGACCGAGTACTTCACCATGGGGAGCTCCAGTTTTATTTGTAAAGAAGAAAGACGGCTCATTACGTATGTATATCGACTACAGAGAGTTGAATAATGTTACTATCAAGAATAAATATCCGTTACCACACATAGAAGAGTTGTTTGATCAACTTCAAGGATCACGAGTCTACTCGAAACTTGATTTAAGGCAAGGGTATTATCAGTTAAAGATTAAGGAGGAAGACATTTCGAAGACGGCTCTCAACTCGAGGTATGGGCATTTTGAGTTTGTCGTGATGCCGTTTGGCTTAACCAATGCACCAGCTGCATTCATGGACCTTATGCACCGTATATTCAGGCCATACTTAGACCAATTCGTAGTAATTTTCATCGATGACATTTTGATCTACTCCAAATGTAAGCAAGAACATGAAACACATCTACGAGAAGTGTTACGGGTACTACGGGAGAATAAGTTGTATGCCAAATTTAGTAAATGTGAATTTCGGTTAGAACATGTCGCCTTTTTGGGTCATGTTATATCAGGAGATGGCATAGCAGTTGATCCCTCTAAGGTCGAAGCAGTTACCGAGTGGAAAAGTCCCGAAACAATAACTGAGATTCGTAGTTTCTTAGGTCTAGCTGGTTATTACCGTAGATTCATTAAGGATTTCTCCAAAATAGCCGCACCTTTGATGAAACTCACCCAAAAGAAAACACCATTCGTATGGGATGATAATTGTGAAGGAAGTTTCAAGGAATTGAAAAGACGCTTAACTACGGCTCAAGTATTGGCTTTACCTGAAGGGACAGAGAACCTTATGGTTTACACCGATGCATCTAAGGAAGGATTAGGGTGCGTTTTGATGCAAAACGGTAAAGTGATCGCTTATGCCTCTCGAAAGTTAAAACCGTACGAAAAGAATTATCCCATACACGACTTAGAACTGGCAGCTATAGTTTTTGCCTTGGGAAAGTGGAGACACTACCTTTACGGTGCATCTTTTGTAATCTTCACGGATCACAAAAGCCTGAAGTACTTATTCTCGCAAAAGGATCTAAACATGAGGCAAAGAAGATGGATAGAATTTCTAGAAGATTACGAATGTTCCATTCAGTATCACCCAGGAAAAGCAAATGTCGTAGCGGACGCCTTAAGCAGAAAAGTTATTGTAGCACATTTGATGAATGAAGAATGGAAGATGCTTGAAAAGATTAGTTATTGGAATCCTGAAGAAGCTAAAATGGGGATTCTTTTCATGAGTTTGCAAGTACAATCGAATCTCCTACAACAAATCCTCGAACTTCAACAAACTGATATAGAAGTACAAAAGGTAAAGAAATCTCTCGAGGAAAACGTGGAGTCACCTTTTAGTACATATTCAACTGGAGCATTACGATTTAGAGGAAGGATATGGGTGCCGAAGAATAGTAGCTTGAAAGATAAAATTTTGGAAGGCCCACCGTTCCCGATATAGCATTCATCCCGACGGAAATAAGATGTACCAGGATTTGAAGCGACACTATTGGTGGGAAGGCATGAAAAAAAAGATCACTAATTTTATAGCAAAATGTTTTGTTTGCCAACAAGTAAAAGCAGAACATCAACGCCCCTCGGGTTTATTACAACCCTTACCAGTGCCTGAATGGAAGTGGGAATCAGTGACTATGGATTTTGTAACAAGCTTACCACTGAGTAGAAATCATCACAACGCAATATGGGTTATTGTGGATTGATTGACTAAAATGGCCCATTTTATTCCCATCAGCGTGAACTACACCGTGGATCGACTTGCAGAATTATATAGAGATGAAATTATTAGATTACACGGAGTACCTAAGAGCATCACTTCAGATCGTGATCCAAGGTTTACGTCGAGACTATGGAAAAAGATTCAAGAAGCTTTGGGTACTAAGTTGCAATTCAGCACTACGGCACACCCCCAGACAGATGGACAATCGGAACGAACGATACAAATCCTTGAAGACATGCTCCGTGCATGTGTACTCGACTTTAAAGGAGGATGGGAGAAACATCTATCGTTGGTAGAATTCGCATACAATAACAGCTTCCAGTCTACCATTCAGATGTCATTATACGAAGCAATGTATGGACGGAAGTGTAGGTCTACAATTAATTGGGATTTTGATGAACATAAAATATTGATCTCCTCAACATCGCAACAGAGTCAAGGAACCCCTGACCTAATTCAAGAGGCCATTGAAACAGTTCAAAAAATCAAGAAAAGGATGATAGCCGCCCAGAACAGACAAAATAGTTATGCTGATAGGCGAAGGAAACCGTTAGAATTCGAAGTACGTGATAGAGTATTCTTGAAGATATCACCAAAAAAGGGACTCATAAAGCATGGCAAAGGCGGAAAACTTAGCCCGAGATATGTTGTGCCTTTTGAAATTTTAGAACGAATTGGATCAGTAGTATATAGACTAGACCTTCCACCAAATTTGGGTGAAATTCATAATGTATTTCATGTCTCTCTTCTAAAGAAATATCACCCAGATCCTTCTCATGTGATTGATCATGAACCCTTACAACTACGTAAGAATAATCCCGAGTTGGGGAATTTAGAATGCAAGAATTTGAGAAAATATATGTAAGAATTAATTACTGGTAATTGGGGCGGCACGTCCATTCATGCAGATAAGGTGTGAAAAACATAAAACAAGCACCAATATTAGCTTAATAAAAGTACGCCCAACCATTTATACAAATTAAATACATCCCTCCGTTTTTTTTATTTGTCGTTTTGGAGGATTGCACACAAATTAAGGAATTTCATAAATAACGATTTTTTTAAGCAAAAATTCCAAAATACCCTTTTAATCAAATAGTCTTAGCATTAATTATAATTATTAGTAAGAAGGGTAAAATTGGCAAAACAACATTAATTTTACATTGAATTCTAAAACGAAGACATAAAATAAACAAATTTTCTTTCCAAAGAGACAAATAAAAAAAATTCAAATGCATTTACAAATATAGTCGAATCTTGGTTGGGGCATATGTCCAAAAAGTTTGTTATAATTTGTAGGATTATCTCGGATTTCTTTTCATGATAAGGGCATTCTTTGATATACCAAATATTCAATCAATGACATGGGAGGTTACATGTCAGAATAAAGTCAAACTAAGACTGAAATCTGCTCTTATTCGACATACACCAGTATGCTCCGTTATGATCAAATATTATGTTATTCGACCACAATGATCTTATGTTGTTCGACCAAAATGATCTTATGTTATTCGACCAAGATGATCTTATGTTGTTCGACCACAATGATCTTATGTTATTCGACCCCAAAATGATCTTATGTTATTCGGCCAAGATGATCTTATGTTGTTCGACCAAAATGATCTTATGTTATTCTACCCCAAAATGATCTTATGTTATTCGACCAAGATGATCTTATATTGTTCGACCAAAATGATCTTATGTTATTCGATCAGTCCATTCGAACATAGCCATTCGAACATGTATATGTCAATCGGATCGAACGAATAAAGATCCGACCGACCCGAAAAGATCCGACCGACCCGAAAAGATCCATTTTCCCCTCCTATAAATACTCCGCATGTATTTCTTTTAAAGGTACATTTTTTTCTGCTCGACTTAACTACTACTTTTGTGCTATATTCTGCTATGCTTTGAATTGATCTGACTTAGGCATCGGAGGGTCAGCGCCGGGTCAACCACCGACACAACCTGACGAGTTTCTTTGAGCACAGGGTTAAGAACCTTGAAGTGGAGTCCAACTCGATCTGACCTGCTTAGGATTTCATACTGTGGAGCGGAAAACATCTTTACGTGGCACATTGGACGTGGACCAGACACTTAGACGAAAATTTTCTTCATCATTCTTAAGTAATTAATCACAAATTATCTTCATAATTAATGGCCTATTTTTTTGTCATGATTGTGTCACAACTCATTGATAACCATCTAATTTAGGAGATCTGAGTCGGGTATCATTCTTTTCTATGTCCTAATGGTCGCAAATACTTATATGACAAAATTTAGGAAATTGTGACAGACTCATATTGTCATCTTGATTCAAATCATATTAGAACTTCCACACACTTAGATGCTTCCACACAAGGGATGGAATATTCAATTCAATAAAAAAAAAAAATTCAAATGATGAATAAATCGTTACATCAAAATTATATCGAATTAATATATTACATTGGTATCAATTTAACTATTTTTTGTTGACATTTAACAATCTGTGTAATAGAATTACACAACTATATTTCTTATAACCATAGTAATTAATAACTATAGTTCAATTAAATAACAAAATAGTATATAGTATAAACTATATATACAGACACTTTAATAACTCAAAGTAGTGGAGATTTTAATTTTGGTAAGTTTGTTTCAATATAAAAAAAATTCTTTTATATGAATTCAAATGAAAAACAATGACTTAGTCAACTCTTCATTTTCAAATGAGTACAACAAGCTAATAAAATGATTTTTGTGGGCTTTTGCAATTTGCATTCCCGAAACATGGAAAATAGGCACTTTATACCCTCGAAATATAAATTTAGCACTTTGCACCCCCAATATATGAACAAAATTAGCACTTTGCACCCTCTTTTATTTTCTTCAAAAAAACCTAGGGACAAAATAGGTAATTCATTTTCGGATATTTGGCACTTTGCACCCCCGAAATAATCGTATTCATACTCGTATTTTGCAAATTTTAAGAAAAAAGAAAAAGAACTACCAATATTGTCCCTAGGTTTTTGTCCCCGGTGGTCAACTTTGCTGAAAATAATGAGGGGTGCTAGTTGTTGAGTTTTTCTTAATTTGAGGTGTAAAGTGCTAATTTGGTGTTTAAGGTGTTCAAAATGTCCATTTCTCATGTTTCGGAGGTGCAAAATGATGAGTTATTCTTAATTCGAGGGTGCTAAGTGTTAATTATATTTCGAGGGTACAAAATGCCCATTTCTCGTGTTTTGGGGGTGCAAAATGCCAAAGTTCCAAAAATGAATTACCTATTTTTTCCTTATGTTTATTGTAGAAATAAAAGAGGGTGCAAAGTGCTAAATTATTCATACGTTGGGGATGCAAAGTGCTTATTTTTCATATTTCGGGGGTGCAAAATGCAAAAACCTGATTAGATAATAACAATATGGAGATTTGCACTTTTGGTACCAAATTATATGCCGATTCTTACTTATGGTATCATAAAAATCGAGGTCGACACATTTGGTACCATAATTATGAGATTGAATCACTTTTGGTACCGCCGTTAAAAATCACCACAAAGTGATGACGTGACAGTTAAGTATTATAGTAAAATTGATGCAATTAATTATGTTGACTGACAATTCTATCCCATAACATTTCAGGTTGACAAAATAACCCCATATCTGCAAATTTATTGACGATTTTAATCCACATTGTTGTCCAATTTCAAAATTAGCTCGAATAAAATACGGACCACATTGTAGGACAATTCTACCTCATAACATTTTAGGATGGCAAAATAACCCCACATATTCAAATTTACTGACGATATTAGTCCACATTATTGCCAATTTTAAAATTGTGTCGAATAAAACACGTGCGGACATATTTGTAGATTTTATTTAATATATTTACATATCCATTTAACTAATTTGAATTTATAAATAGGATTAATAGATCAAATAATATTTTAATATAAATCCTACACAAAATATATTTTTTAAAATTTAAAATTTAAGGGAGCTTGACTGAAAGACCCACCCGTCGAGCAGGGACGAAAGTCGGCCTCTTATATGTGTATGACAATAAACGAATCGGGTAAGTTTGGGTCGGGTGGAGGTGAAAAAAGTGAAGTTTAAAGAGTAATAAAAGGAAATTATAATGTAATATATATATATATATATATATATATATATATATATATATATATATATATATATATATATTCTTTGACTGCTCTCTAGACTTGATCTGTACTTGTAAAATGAATTATTTCTGCAAATCATTGACAATATATATGCAAATCTACGTTGCAAAGATACGGACTCGGCGACTCGGACTGGACACGATTCGGATTCGACGACTCGTTTACTAAAAAATCTTAAAGATACGACACGTCATGGAATACGTATATTTTAATAAAATAAATCTATATAGTTTATATAAAAGTAAGCATTGGAATTAATAGGCTAATAACATTGACAAGACTTACAAAAACTAATAAAAGGAAAATGCTAAGGTGTTCAAACGTAGTTAGTATATATTGTGTTAACAGCCAAACAAAATTAGTATGTACGGCAATAAACGAATCGGGTAAATTTGGGTCGGGCGGAAGGTGAAAAAAATGAAGCTTAAAGAGTAATAGCCAAATAGGTGTTAATTTGATTTAGAGTAAAATAAAAAAATACCCATGTGTTTTTTTTTTTTTTTTTTTTTTTTTTTTTTATTACAAAATTATTGTTCCTATATTATTTTTATAAGTAAAAGAGCCAAAGATAACTACTCTCCTTTTCCTCCCACACGAATGTGAGCTTCAAGCGCTTTTGCAAAAGTTCATAAGGTTATCACGCAATAATGAAGAAAATGGTAATTGTTATAAAACTTAGGATAAAAATATGAACAAATTGTAGTAAGCAAAGTAATATGTAGAGATAACTCCTTAACTCTTTTATCTCATTTTATGTTGTAGTTCATCTTGTTACAAAATAAGGGATGAACTCATCTATTTATACAAGCTCAAGACTTCTATACAATAGCCACATGTCATATATGTGTCTTCCATGCAATTGTGATACATGGCTATACTACATGTTCAAACACTTGCATACATCTAGAGATTTCCACATAGACATGCATTGCCAAACTTCTTCATGTCTTGCCACATATAAGGTAATGTGTTAGATCATTAATTCACCAAGTGGAAGAATCATGCATAGCCACATTATCTCTTGAATGGTAAATTACCAATGGCATCCACAAAATATGCATATTTCATAACACTCCCCCTTGGATGCACATTGCTTCTAGAGTATGCCTCGTTAAAACTTTGTCAAGGAAAAACCCATTGGGACAAAAACTTGGACGAAGGAAAAAGAGTACATATCCATATGGGATTTATAAGCGTGTAACACTGCCTCGTTAAAACCTTGCCAAGAAAAACCCATTGGGACAAAAACTTGGACGAAGGAAAAAGAGTACAGTGTAAGTGTCGTTAATTACACGCTCCCCCTGATGCCGACATAAGATCCACAAGTCGCCGCATTCCAATGTTGTAAACCATCTTTCTGAATGATGTAGTTGGCAATGCTTTAGTGAATAAATCAGCAAAGTTGTTACATGACTGATCTGAAGTACGTCTATATCACCGTTTTTCTGAAGTTCGTGGGTAAAGAAAAACTTTGGGGATATGTGCTTCGTTCTGTCTCCTTTGATATATCCATTTCTTATTTGTGCAATACAGACGGCATTGTCTTCATATAATGATGTTGGTATATTCTTTGTTGAAGGCAACCCACAAGATTCTTGAATATATTGAACCATTGATCTCAGCCATAAACATTCTCGACTTGCTTCATGCAATGCCAAAATTTCAGCATGATTGGAAGAAGTGACTGCCAGAGTTTGTTTAACATATCGCCATTATATTGCAGCGCCACCACAAGTAAATACATATCCACTTTGTCATCTACCTTTGTGTGGATCAGAAAGATAACCGGCAGCTGCATAACCCACTACATGTGGGTCGGAATCTCTAGAGTAAAATAAACCCAAATCAATCGTTCCACGAAGATAACGCAAAATATGTTTAACTCCATTCCAGTGTCTTCGTGTTGGTGCAGAGCTATATCTTGCCAGCAAATTAACTGAGAAAGCGATATTTGGCCTAGTACAATTTGCAAGATATATCAAGGCTCCAATTGCACTTAGATAAGGTACTTCAGGACCAAGCAATTCTTCATTTTCCTCCCGAGGATGGAAAGGATCTTTCTTTATATCCAAAGATCGGACAACCATGGGACTGCTCAATGGATGAGATTTGTCCATATAAAATCTCTTCATAATTTTTTCTGTGTATGCCGATTGATGAATAAATATTCCAGTTGATAATGTTCGATCTACAGGTCGAAACAAAACTTTGTTTTCCCGAGATTTTTCATCTCAAATTCTTTCATCAAATAGTTTGCGGTCTTTGTGAGCTCTTCAGGAGTCCCCACAAGATTTAAGTCGTCCACGTATACCGCAATAATGGAAAATCCATTCTCAAATCTTTTAATGAAAACACATGGACAAATTGGATTATTAACAAATCATTCCTTTACGAGATAATCACTGAGCCGATTATACCACATCCGACCAGACTGTTTTAATCCGTACAAGGATCGTTGCAATTTAATTGAATACAGTCCATGAGATCTTTGATTATGAGATCCTTCAGGGATTTTCATATATATATCACTATCAAGTGATCCATATAAATATGCGGTAACCACATCCATGAGACGCATGTCCGGTCTTTCAGAGACTGCAAAGTTAATCAAATACCGCAACGTGATTACATCAATCACAGGGAAATATGTTTCATCATAATCAATTCCAGGTCTTTGTGAGAATCCTTGTGCAACAAGTCGTGCCTTGTATCTCACAATCTCATTTTTCTCATTCCGTTTCCGTACAAATACCCATTTGTACCCGACCGGTTGCACGTCTTCGGGCGTGCGAACTAAATGTCCAAAACCTTTGCGATTCTCTAGCGAGTTCAGCTCAGCTTGAATTGCATCTTTTCATTTTGGCCAATCATTTCTATGTCGACATTCATCAACCGATATCGGTTCGGGATCTTTGGGATCCTTATTTATAATATCTAGTGCGACCCCATACGCAAAGACATTGTCTACAATCACTTTCTTTCTATCCCAGTTTTCTCGGGTATTTAAATAATTCAAAGAGATCTCTTCAAATATCGCCTCTTCAGGAGCATCAGTTTCATTTGCCTCTTCCGGGGCATTTCTTAATTCAGACTGATCAGTTATTTTTTCTATAGCGCTTTGTGTTGAAACAATTTCCTCTCCAGGAGGAATACATACTTCTGGTATCTTTTTCCTTCGGGGATTCTTGTCTTTTACACCAACCGGGCGTCCACGTTTTGTTCGTGGTTTTTCAAATTGTCCTGCAGGGATATGTCCTTCCGGGACATCAATCCGTGCTGGTGCATTAACAGCCGGTATATAAGATTTTGTTATTTTCTTTTTATCAACAAATGCATC
Organism: Penstemon davidsonii; assembly: GCA_034814905.1. NCBI lineage: Eukaryota > Viridiplantae > Streptophyta > Magnoliopsida > Lamiales > Plantaginaceae > Penstemon > Penstemon davidsonii. The sequence continues at coordinate 8,104,844 of JAYDYQ010001087.1, read as the reverse complement.
CGGCAATTGATTTGCAACATTTTGTAAATGTATAATCTTTCTTACTTCTTGCTCACAATTATTTGTACGTGGGTCATAATGAGACAAAGATGGCACATTCCATTCTATTTCACGCCGTTCTTCAGGAACATGCTTCTTATCTCCCCCAAACGGCGGGAAAACTGTCTCATTAAAAATACTATCAGCATATCTTGCTTTAAACATATCACCCGTCAGGAGCTCAAGATATCTGATAATAGACGGGGAATCAAAACCAATGTAGATCCCAAGTCGTCTCTGTGGACCCATTTTTGTTCGTTGTGGCGGTGATATTGGAACATAAACCGCACATCCGAAAATTCTCAAATGAGAAATATCAGGCTGCTGGCCTCACAAGCTACAATGGCGAATACGACTCGAATGAACTTGGTCTAATCCGGACCAGTGAAGCAGCATGTAATATTGCATGTCCCCAAACAGATGTGGGTAAATTTGACCTCAAAAGTAAAGGTCTAGCAATTAATTGCAACCTCTTTATAAATGACTCAGCTAGGCCATTTTGGGTATGAACATGTGCAACAGAATGTTCAACATCAATTCCAATTGACATGCAATAATCATCAAATGCCTGAGATGTAAACTCACCGGCATTATCAAGACGGATTGTCTTTATCGAATAATCAGGGAATTGTGCCCTCAATTTTATAATTTGAGCAAGAAGCTTATCAAAAGTCATTGTACGCGTTGACAGTAGGCATACATGAGACCATCTCGAAGATGCGTCTATTAGGACCATAAAATAACGAAAATGTCCGCAAGGTGGATCTACAGGCCCACGTATATCTCCATGAATTCGTTGTAAAAACATTGGGGATTCAACACCAATCTTCATAGGAGACGGTCTGATGATTAATTTCCCCTGTGAGCATGCCACACACACATTTTCTTGCGGCGAAAGAATCTTCTGGTTCTTTAAAGGATGCCCGCTTGAATTCTTTATTATTCGACGCATCATAATTGCTCCCGGGTGGCCAAGTCGGTCATGCCAAAGCGAGAAAAGTTTTGAATCATTGAACTTCCGGTTCAATACAACATTTGATTAAAAACTCTTATGGTCGCATAATATAAACCCGATGAGAAAACTGGAAGTTTTTCATTTACATGCTTCTGGCATGAAATCATGGATGTGATATAAAGATATTCCATATTCCCCTCATTCATGGTCTCAATATGAAATCCATTCAAACGTATATCTTTGAAACTTAACAAGTTTCTTTTGGATTTCGGAGAGTACAACGCCTCTTTTATCAAAATATTTGTACCACCGGGCAACATCATATTGGCTCTTCCGGAGCCTTCAATTAATGTTGTAGTACCACAAATTGTACTAACATTAGCCTTTGATAATTTCAAATTCGAGAAATACTTTTTATCTCGAAGAATCGTGTGTGTGGTCCCACTGTCAACCAAACAAATATCTCCATCGTTCATGGCTTTCTTTAAAATGTACTCAAATCTTCGGGTTTGAGTCTTTCACCTAGACTTTCTTTCAAGCCTAAAATTTGTGAAGCTTTGTTTCAAGCTTAATACCTTCGAAGCTTTCTTTCAAGCTTAAAACTTACTAGGCTTTCTTTCAAGCCAAAAGTGTTCTCAAATCTTCGGGTTTGAGTCTTTCGCCTAGACTTTCTTTCAAGTCTAAAATTTTCGAAGCTTTCTTTCAAGCTTAAACTTCAAAGCTTTATTTCAAGCTCAAAACTTATTAGGCTTTATTTCAAGCCTAAAACAATTTGTTCATATTCGAATTTCAAGTTATTTATACTACAATAAAGTATGTATATTAGATTTTAATTCTTCCGGATATAGGCAATTGCTACTTTCCCCAACTTTTTTCGACAACTTCTGATGGCTGCCGTGTCATCTACAGATGTTGTAAGGAAGATCCGAGCGGTCAAAATGAAGAGCCTGTTGTGAGGAACCTTCGGTTAAAATTTGAGCATGATCCAACGGCTAATATAGTCGGAGTGATGGAATATGCCTCTCAAAGTGTTTGCCTATTTTCTCTTTTATCTCATTTTTTGTTGTAGTTCACCTTGTTACAAAATAAGGGATGAACTCATCTATTTATACAAGCTCAAGACTTCTATACAATAGCCACATGTCATATATGTGTCTTCCATGCAATTGTGATACATGGCTATACTACATGTTCAAACACTTGCATACATCTAGAGATTTCCACATAGACATGCATTGCCACACTTCTTCATGTCTTGCCACATATAAGGTAATGTGTTAGCTCATTAATTCACCAAGTGGAAGAATCATGCATAGCCACATTATCTCTTGAATGGTAAATTACCAATGGCATCCACAAAATATGCATATTTCATAACAGTAATGATACCTTTTCTTCTTCGGAACCTAATCGTGCATGCATTTAACACGTAGTTTACTAACTAATTAGATGTTATTAGGAAGTGAAACATTACTCTCCAGTAGAGAGCTTTATCCTTTCCCGTGTGGAAAGTTTTTCTTTTTTCTTCTGTAGATCTATGGATCATTAAACGTGCTCTAGTCCTCTACTCCAAATATCTTGATTGTACTCTGTTTCCTTGCCTTCTATTAGTGCTTGTTGATTTTATTTTGGCTGTCTCTTCTGTCTTCTTTTTCCCCTTTTCTTTCTTTTTTCTTGGTTCCTCTTTTTGTGTGCTTTTGCAGGGGTTCGTCTGGAGTAGATCTGATTAACCAAAAACTCGACTATCTCCCATAGCGTTCTTAACCATGGAAATATCGGATTTTGATCTAGGCTTGAAGCTGAATCTTACCGAGGTTGAGGAAGGTTTTGTCATATCGGGAGAAGATTGGGATGAAAATACGGCGTCTATGGACCTTCTGCTGGTCGGAAAAATTCTTGGGAACCGTTCAGTTAATCTTGAAACTCTCAAAACCATTCTTACCAAAGCTTGGAGTCCGGGAAAGGGACTTGATGTTAAACAAATAGGAAATGGTAGATTCATATTCTCCTTCTTTCATAAAATTGATTGGAAAAGGGCTTTTCATGGGGGACCATGGTCTTTTGAGAAGAGGCTCATAGTACTAAATTCCATAGCACCAAATGAAAATCCTTCTGATACGAATTTAGATTGGTGCGATTTTTATGTTCATATCAAGGGTCTTTCGTTGAACAAATCCAACAAAGCTATGGTTGATCAGATTTGTAATCGCTTGGGTAGATTTCAGGGGCTACAAGTCGACCCAAAAACTCTTTTGATCGGAGAAAGCATTCGTGTTAGAGTCGGTATTGACATTTCAAAACCGATACCTAGGTGTATGAAAATCCGAAGCGATAGAGGGGATGTATTTGTGGTCACTTTCAGCTATGAACGTTTGCCTAACTTGTGTTATTATTGTGGAATGTTGGATCATATGTCTCTAAAATGTGACAAACCATATGAGGAGGACTCTGACATTCTGATCGAAAATCTACCGTACGGAGCCTGGCTATGTGTCTCGACTACAGACAATCCATCGCCTACACCTAGTTGGCAGACCATGACTGGAATCTATGTAGATAACAGGGGAAAGAATAAATCTGGTACAAACCAACAACCCATTAGGGGAGGTAATGTTTTTTCTCCGAATATTTCGTCGTTGCACAGTCCGACGGACGTTCCCGTTGATCGGAAAACTAATTCGAGATCAGTCGGGCAAGAAATTCAACAGAATACGATTTTTTTGGAATCAGATTTAGAGAATCAGAAAATTGAGGGTAAGTCGAATCAGATTCCGGATTCTCAGGGATTTAAACAGATTGGTTCCCTTGATTCAACAGTAACCGCTTCATTAGTCCAACATGAAAAGTTATTGGTCCCCAAATCTCCATCTGACCCAAATATTAAAGGTAAGGCCCCACTTCTTGAAAATAAAACTGAGTCTTTTAATAAGCAGAATCATCAGCCCAAAGACCCACTCCAACCTACTTTAGCCCACAAAGAAAATAACTTCTCGACTAACCTATTAAACCAAAGCCCTTTTACTCGATCCACTTCTATAGCCCCCTCAGTCGACCGAATGACGCCCAAGCCCATTCCGGATAATTTAAGCCCATTACCTACCAAGCCCCTTGATAAATCCCCTCCCCCCACATCCAACCATTTAACCCATTACAATTTAATTCCTACTAACACCCTCATTAACAACTTCACTGCCCAGTTTAACAATTCCTCTACCTCAAAAGTTGGAATTGTTCATAAATACTCCCTCTCAAGCACCATCAGAAATTAAAAAATTCCAATTAGCTCCAACATAGCCTCAACCTCAAGTAAGAAATTAAAACCCACTACAAAAAAAAATCCGATCCAACCCATCTACTCTAGCTGGCCAACTATGTCCCAAATCCAACCCATCTAACTACCAACTCACATCCTCAGAATGCTTCGTTGAACCCACTAACCCAGAAGCTACAAACCTCACAAGCCCTTTGGTCCCTGCAAAAGTCTGGGTTCAACATTTTAAGTCAGAACAGCCTAACCCCATAACTCTGCCTATTCTTCCTACTAGTGCAATCAACGATATCCCATCTCCTCCAAAACACACAATATATGAACCTATAACCACCACCCCAACTCCAGAAAAGAACCATAAAAAACGTCCCTTCCATAACTCCCACAACATGAACCCCGCGATACCGAAGAACTCTTCCCTCTTAGAAAATCTCTTTCTTGTCCCTGTCAAAATTGAGCCAAATCTTGTCTCAAATAAGTCTGCTAAAACCCTTTTTTTGAAGAAACGAGCTACAGGGAAAGAAAACTCCATACCCAATCTCCCCCAAATCCCAATTTCACGTCATTCACCCAGTACCCAGTCAAAGTCCAACCTTACAAAAAACCCCTTGACAGTCAGCGGTAACAAGAGAAAACAATCAGAAAATCTTATGTCCGTGAATACCGCTTTTAATTCCGATACTCAGATTATTACCGAGCAAGAGGACGGATCTTTGTTTGATCATGCTAGACCTGCAAAGAAGACTCTTATTGCTACTTCAGAGGCGGAGGCTGTTGGTCAGCCCCGCCTATCATCATGAATTGCCTAACTTGGAACTGTCAGGGATTTGGGGGTTCCTCGGCAGTTCGTTACCTCGGATTTCACGTCCGGGATCATAACCCCCATATTATCTTCCTATCAGAAACAAAGGCAAAAGGTAGGAAGATTGAATTTCTTAAGTCAAAATTTGATATGAATGGTGTTTTCGTCGAGCCCCGCGGGCAATCAGGGGTTTTAGCTCTACTTTGGAAGAAAGATATTCAGGTTGATTTACAAAGTTTTTCCCAGAATCATATAGATATTCATATTGTTGAGCATGACAATCCTACAGGTTGGAGATTTACTGGTTTCTACGGGGAACCATATTCGGCTTTTAGGCAGCGGACTTGGGATTTATTACGTCTCCTTGCAAGTAAAAGTTCGAAACCTTGGATTTGTATGGGTGATTTTAATGCACTCCTTTATCACTCGGAGAAGGAGGGTGGGAATCGAACTCCGGGCCATTTACTGAGGGGTTTTAGAGTAGCTCTTCAGGATTCGGGGATTAGCGACTTAGGGTTCACGGGTTTCCCGTTTACTTGGACCAATGGGTGGGATTTCCCGCGTACTACATTTGAGAGACTGGATAGAGCTTGCCTGTCGGATTCTTGGCTTCAAAAATTTCCTTCCAGCAAGGTTGAACATCTGTATTTTGGGGGTTCAGACCATTCACCCATTCTCATTCGAGTGCGTGATAGTGAGTTCATTCAGCCGAACACTAAGAGTAGGAATTTTATGTTTGAATCAATGTGGCTTGAAAACAGGGATTGTTCAAATGTTGTTAAAAGTTCATGGGAATCATCCCAGGCAGGAAATGTTTGGGATAAACTTACAAAGTGTAAGAGAGATCTGGAGGCGTGGAGTAGGGAATCATTCGGAGGCGTCTTAAAGAAAGTATCGAAGATTAGAGACAAGATTCACAAGTTAAAATCAGGGGTGTTAACTGCGGCCTCTAAAGATCAGATTAAAATTCTCTCTATTCAGCTCGATGATCTGATGGATAAGGAAGAGAAGATGTGGCAGCAACGCGCTAAAGCGCATTGGATGAAAGAGGGGGATCGTAATACTAGGTATTTTCATAGCCGTGCTTCGGGTCGCAAGAGCAAGAATGAGATTAGAGGCATTCGTACAGAAGATGGTACGTGGTGTAAACGAGAATCGGAGATTGACTACTTCATTAAGATTTTTACTTCTAGCCGACCATCGACTGAAGAACTTAATCTGGTTCTGAACGCTATGGGATCGAGGGTGAGTTTCGAAGATAATCAATATTTACTTCAGCCGTATACTGCAGAAGAGGTATACCGTGCACTTTTATCCATGTACCCCCTTAAATCCCCTGGCCCTGATGGCTTTCCCCCCCTTTTTTTCCAGAAATTTTGGCCTGTTGTGGGTAAAGATGTTACTAATTGGGTTCTCGATTTTCAAAATAATGGTAAATTTGATGATTCTTGTAATCTTACTAATATTGTCCTTATTCCGAAATGTCAAAATCCCGAATACATGACACATTTTCGCCCTATTAGCCTGTGTAATGTCGTTTACAAAATTGCATCTAAGACCTTAGCCAATCGTTTAAAACCATTAATGAATTCGGTAATTTCTGATTACCAGTCCGCCTTCGTCCCTGGTCGTCAAATTACCGATAACGTTCTTGTAGCCTTTGAGACTGTCCATTATATGAAGAAACAAACTAAGACCAAGGTTGGCCAAATGGCTATTAAGTTGGACCTTAGTAAAGCCTATGATAGAGTAGAGTGGGAGTTTCTTAGAGTTGTAATGATCCGCCTAGGCTTTGATTCGCATTTTGTTGATCTCATTATGACTTGTGTTACATCTGTCTCCTATTCGTTTGTTCTCAATGGTGCTCAATTTGGATTTGTTAAACCGGAAAGGGGTATCCGTCAAGGAGACCCCCTTTCCCCTTACCTCTTTTTATTCTGTGCAGAAAGTTTGAGTTCTCTAATTTGTCAGGAAGAGAACAGGGGCCATCTGGAGGGTATTTCGATTTGCAATGGAGCTCCGAAAGTTTCTCACCTTTTATTTGCAGATGACACCCTTATTATTTGTCGAGCGACTGAGGAAGCAGCCATCCATGTCAATAACCTCCACCAAGCATATGGTTTGGCTTCTGGTCAAAAAATAAATTTCGAGAAGTCGAGTGTGGTCTTTACTAGAAGTACGGATGAGGATACAATTTCTTCTATACTCAACTTTCTCCCTATCCGAAGAGAAGAAAAGCATGATAGGTACCTCGGGCTCCCTCTCCAAGTTGGAAAGTCAAAAAGGGACATTTTCGACTTTATCAGAGAACGTGTTTGGAATCGCCTTCAAAGTTTGAGAACGAAAACCTTATCTAAAGCTGGTAAGGAAATTTTGATTAAAGCTGTTGTTTTAATAATTCCGTCGTATTTAATGAGTTGTTTTAAGCTCCCTAGCTATTTGATTAGAGAAATTGAGTCCATGATATCTAACTTTTGGTGGGATGAAAGAGACTCAAGAAAGATCCATTGGATTCGTTGGGATTCCCTTTGCGAGAGCAAACAAGATGGTGGTATGGGATTTCGTGATTTGGAATCTTTTAATATGGCTCTACTTGCAAAACAGGCCTGGCGTATTCTGATCTCCCCTGACTCCCTTCTTAGTCGTATCTTGAAAGCTCGATACTTTCCCAATAGTGATATTTTGAATTCTCATCTAGGTTCAGCCCCTTCTCTTACGTGGCGTGGTATTTGGGCTTCTAAAAAGATTATTGATGCAGGCATTCGATGGAGGGTAGGGAATGGTAGTAATATACACATTTGGGGAGATAATTGGCTCCCAAGATCTTATTCTTTTAAAGTTATTTCACCTCCAAGCTTGTTTCCGAATGATGCTAAAGTTAATAACCTAATTGATCATACCACAGGGACTTGGAAGAAGGATCTAATTGAAGAGCTGTTTATAAATGCCAACATTCAGTCCATGCTTTCTATCCCTTTGAGCCGCATGAACTGCTCGGATAAATTGATTTGGCACTTTAATAAGTCAGGTTTGTTCACGGTTAAATCCGCATACATGCTTTGTAGGCAAATGAAGAAATCTGCCTCTGCTTCGTCTTCGGGTCATCGAATTCTAGCTCGCACTTCAACTGGAACCGGATCTGGTCGATTAAGGCACCACCTAAGGTAAAACTTTTTGTTTGGGCTTGCTGCAAAGATATATTACCCGTGTGTTCAGCCTTATGTCATCGTAAAATTTTGTCTAATGATTTATGCACCCGCTGTAAAACCAAGGAAGAAACGATAGTACATTGCTTATTATTATGTGATTTTGCTAGGCAATGTTGGGCTTTGTCTGGACTAGCTTTCTCCAGTTATTCGTGCGATTCTTATGAAGTTAGGGACTGGTTTATGGCTTTATGCTCGAAGTTGGATTCGTTGGAGTTGGGATATGCAGTGACTTTGGCTTGGTGGATTTGGTATAGCCGAAATAGAGCACTTTGGGAGGATGAGAACTATAGCCCGGCTGATGATGATAGATTTAAAGATTATATGCAATTCTCTACTGCTTTGGTAACAAGAAGACCTGCTACTTCTAATTGGAGCCCTCCACAACATGGTTTTATCAAGATTAATGTGGACGCAGCAATAGATTCTAGATCTGGTTGTATTGGTTTGGGTTTGATTGCTCGAGACCAGCTAGGAAGATGCATGGATTGGAGATATGAAAAGCGGGAAATTCTTCTTGAACCGGAGGCAGCCGAGGCAATGGCTATGGCTTTCGGACTAGAGTTTGGTATTGCTAAGGGATGGCGTCACATCATTCTTGAAGGTGATTGTCTTCAAGTCATTAATGGAATTTTGGGTTCTAATTTTCAGCATTCTTTTCACCCGTTAGGCCATATTTTTTATTACATTGATCACTTTGCTAAAAGCTTAGATTCGTTGTTTGCTCCCATGTGTTTAGGAAAAGCAATTATGTAGCTCATGCTCTTTCTAAATTAGCGTTTAGCATTTCCCCATCCACTAGTGCTCTCCCGAGCTTCATCCAAAACCTTGTAATTGCTGATTATGATCATTATTAATTTTACCCTGTTTGGGTCTTCCTCAAAAAAAAACTAATTAGATGTTAATTAGCTAGTATTTAATTAACAGTCAGTACATCCTCTCCCAAGTTGAGACCTTGGGACGTCTCGATTATTAGCACCCGCCAATTTTCGTCATGCCATTCTTCATCCAACAATTTTCCTAAATAAAGACTATATAGTTAATTAAAATCAAATTATATATTTTCAGACTATAAGATAGATTAAATATTCGTTGTAATTAATGTTTAAAACAATAAATTATTGTTATTAGAGTAAAATGCAAAAAAAATTCTGAATTATTCTTAAGTGTCAGAGAACTCTTGTAATATTTTTATTAGTAACAAGTCAAATATATTTTTTTTTCGTTGCAATAAAACGCGACAACACTATTTTTCACTAAAAAATGCCAATGACCCTCCCTCAAAACTTTAAAAATCGACAGTAAGACCATCTCCAACAGAACTCTTAAATGCAGGCCTCTTATCTTAAAATTTAAGGGGTGAACAGTGTTATACATTCCCACTTTTTACTCTGCACTCCAACAGCTCGTTTATATTTTAAGATTCTTACTTTATATTTCTACCAGAAAGTACAAAAGATGATGTACTTTCCTTCATATCAAAAATTTTCACTTGACTTTGGACTCTTATATTTGAGAGTCCAAACTTAAACATTTAAGAGTTCCATAAATTATAAGAGTTCCCTTGGAGCTCACTTTTTTTAAAAAACTTATAAATTTTCTTAAATTTTGAGTTATAAATGGCTTGTTGGAGATGGCCTAACTGTCTTGTTCTATTAAAATATTAGTAATAATCCCCATAGTTGCTCTTCATTTTCAAATGAGTACAACAAGCTAATAAAATGATTTTTGCCAAGAAAATGTTAAGATATGGAGTTTTTAGATAATAAAAATAGAGAGATTTGCACTTGTGGTACCAATCTATATACTGATTTTCTCACTTGTTGTACTATAAAAATTGAGGTCGACACATTTGATAAAATAATTAAGAAATTGAATCACTTTTGGTACCGCCGTTAAAAATCACCGTTAAGTGATGTGACAATTAATTCTTACTGTAAAATTGATGCAATTAGTTATGTTGACTGACAATTATACCCCATAACATTTCAGGTTGGCAAAATAACCTCACATCTTCAAATTTAGTGACGATATTAGTCCACGTTGTTGCCCAATTTAAAAAATTTCTCGAATAAGACACGTGCGGACCAATTTGAAGATTTAATTTATTATATTTACATATCTATTTAACTAATTTAAATTTATAAATAATATTAATAGATCAAATAATTCTTTAATATAAATCCGACAAAAGATACATTATGTAAAATCTAAAATTTATATAATAGTATTAATATATTTAATATTTAATAAAATAATAAAGTTATATATTATTATAAATTTTTATAAATTTTATAAAAGGAAAAAAACCATCCCATCCCGCCCAACACACCCCCCCTCCAAAATCCAAGTCCGTCGACAAACTGGGATCGTACGTCCCAGACCGATGGCTTGGGATCGAAGAACACAGGCCACCGTGATCTGGGACCGGAGATTCCAGTCCATCCTAGACCACCGGTGACCTGGGATTTGAATGGGGGGTGGGGGTGGGGGTGGGGGTGGGAGATATGGGATGGTGTTTTCCTTCTTAAAAAAAATTAGAAATATTTATTAATTATATAAAATTTATTATAGTAATTAATAACTATAGTTCAATTAAATAACAAAATAGTATATACTATATACTATATATACAGACACTTATATAACTCAAAGTAGTGGAGATTTTAATTTTGGTAAGTTTGTTTCAATATAAAAATAAAATTCTTTTCTATGAATTAAAAAGAAAAACAATGAACTTTTCATTTTCAAACCAGTACAACAAGCTAATAAAATATTTTTTGCGGGTTTTACACTTTGCATCCCCGAAACATGGAAAATAGATATTTTGCACCCATAAAATATAAATTTAGCACTTTGCACCCCCAATATACAAACAATTCAGCACTTTGCACACTCTTTTATTTTCTTCAAAAAACCTAGGGACAAAATAGGTAATTTATTTTTGGATATTTGACACTTTGCACCCCCGAAATAGAATTAACATTTAGCACCCTCGAATTAAGAACAAGCCATTAACTTGCGCTCCCAAAACACGAGAAATGGACACTTTGAACCCCCTAAACACAAAATTAGCACTTAGCACATCAAATTAAGAAAAACTTAACAACTAGCACCCCTCGTTTTTTTGGGCAAAGTTGACCATCAGGGGCAAAAAACCTATTTTTTGTCATAAATTAAACAAAACGTTATGAATATCACTTTTATCGGATTGGAATAGTGTGCTCAAGATATATATATATATACGAGTATATAGTTTAAATTAATTAGTTCATTTGATAACAATATGAATTAGTTTCAATTTGTCGGAAATTAATCTTCTTTGTTACTCATCATCCTATCCCTTTTGACTTTGATTGGATTTTAAAATAGAATATTGAAACTTTTAGGTACCATTACAATTTTTTGCCCTAGTTAGTAGTGGTTGGAATTAGTAGGGGATTATTGCATTTTTGCGTCACAGTTATTGTTCGCTGACGTTTCTACCATGTATTTTTCTGGCTGAGCAACTTCAACATTGGTGGTAATTATGGTGCCAATTGAGGCCCAATTTCAAAATTGGCCCGAATTTCCCCACGTACGAATCAATTTTCATGTCATGTAGTGGTGTCAAATCATTACTTTATGTGAGATGGTACTTTTGATTTTAAAAAAAAAATTCCATTTATAGATAGCAGTGTATTTTAGCACATCCCAAAATGAAAATAGTAAACTGATAAAATATTTATTTAAGATCGATGACACACGTTATTAATTACCCCCTCCGTCCCATTTATTTTGCTCCCTTTGCTACAGTATTAGGTCAAACTTTTCAATCTTTTAAATGGTTTATCATATTAAATTATTTACATTTGTGGTGTATTAAACCTTTTAAATATTAATATATATGGTGTCATATGATATTATCAACTTATTAGTGAAATATATTAATTAAACAATTTATTATAATTTTTATAAATTTAATCAAGTTGACTGGTCAACTGTACCAAGGGATAAAGATAATCGGGACGGATGAAGTAGAATTTTCTATAATATTTTGAGGTTGTCTCACAACTATTCAGCCGTCATAAGCCTTTATACAAGATTTTGTCTTTTTGTATGAATTCCATTTATATTGTTTTTTAAAAAATAAAATAACTTTTTGTTGTTTAAGGTTGGGCTGTTGGGCTTGAGAAGAAGGGCTTGAGAAGAAGATCACTTCAAACTCATTCAAAGATATCTCAACAGAATTGCTGAAACTTCATATACATCCACCCCAGAGGGTCTACACTATGTATTAATGTATTAACTGGTGACATGCTTGTCTTAAATTATTAATTCATGTGTAATAACATATATATATATATATATATATATATATATATATATAAGAAAATAGCCTTTTTTAAAAAGGATGCAACTGTCCAATGTTTAGATAATATTATCGATTATTATTGTAATTTGGATATATAGATTTGAAGTAGTCAGTTAAATATATTATCAAGTCACCATAAATCAACTTCCACAATCTGTTGTTGAAAATCTTATAATAAATATTAGTTCAATAAATTTCTGAAATATCTTATTGTTTGGTGTCACATGTTTATGTCATATATATGGATCTATCGATAAATATATTTTTTTAAATTTTGCGTGGATCCACACATACACTTGAATGCTGAATTTATAACGTGACACGAAAGTGTGACAGGGGATCTAGCCTACCCGATTTAACTGTTTAATTTAATTTTGTTACAGAGACAATTAATGCATTGCTTCAGCATCCTAATTTTAGCATCTACGTCGATTTATCTGTGAGTTTTTTTTTTTTTTAAAAGAAAAACTATTTCCCCTTTCTTTTATATATGTTTTGTTGATTGGGTTGCGTATGAATATTTTAATTAACGAGTTAATGGTAATTATCCTCTGTGATTTGCATAATATTTAATTTATTTCTCAGTAATTTAAAAAATATCAATTTATTTACGAATTGATAAAACTACCCTTCTTATATGTGACACTTTACTCCCTTACATTATGATAAATGTGAAACTTTAACCCTGTATTATGATAAATGTTGTAATTTACCCCCTGTGATATGATAAATGTTGTACTTTTCCCCGTATGTTACAAAAATATTTTTTATGCCCACTCTCAATTTCGACGAGTGAGTTGGGACATTATGCATTTCACAGGAGTAAAGTGCTATTTTTCAAATGATGATAGGGAGATAAACATTAGCTCTTTAATTAACAGTATCATGAATTCTAACATTTTACAATAAGGACACAATATCCCCAAATTTATTTATGGATTTCATTAAAATTTCTTAATATTGACGACATAAAACAAAACACTATGTACAGGTTGAGGTAAAGTACATGAACGGGGACAGAAGATTTGATGAACTTTCTTTAGAAGAACGTAGCAAGTTTGATAAAGAAACACTTGTGAACATCAACAACATAAAGGAGAAGCAAAGCTCAACAGAACTAACAAGTAGTACAATTGGAATTACAAATGAGTACATTGTGGTATATAATTAAGACTCCAAAGTTGATTTTATTTATGTAATATTATTATGAACATTTAATTAAAATTATTAAAAAACAATAAAATTCAGGTCACAGTCTTGGTGGCTGCTAAGGGAGTACACAAGCTGCCTTCTATTAAGAACATTGAAGACTTGAAGGAAGCTTTGGAAAAGCTTGCATCCATCCCTTCAACTAGGATTTTGGTAAAATTTGAATTAACTAATCAAATTTATTTTATAATTTTGTGCATTATTTTCCATTGTCTGATTTTTGTTAATGTCTTAATATTATGTAGGGAGTTGAGGTTTTGTGGACTCCTCAAGAAGAAGATGACACGTTGTCGGAAGAAGAATTTGTGGAACCACTGTCAGGGGCGGAGCCAGAAATTTAGATCGAGGGGGGTGAGATTAAAGTGAACATTATTTATATTTATAAATTGATTATTTACAAAAAAATATGATTAAATAGTTATTATCAAAATTTTGGTATCATTAGTATTTGTATCGTCATATTGATTTGGACCTTTATAGACTCTTGAAAATTTTGTTCATGGAGAATTTGAACTCGTAGTTTGGAGAGGGGCCACAAGTATTTGCAGAAAATTCAAGATTAGGAGAACTAGTCACTATAAAGTAACGAACTCAATTCGAATCCCTGTTGAGAGATGTTTCCACTTAATGTGTTCGACGCGCCTCAAAATGGATTAAACCCTTAAAAAATCAAACTATATATACTACTTATTTGTTGCTGAATTCGTTTCCACAGTCTCTAGATTATGACTACTTACATATTCCGAGTTAAGTTAAAACACCTCTTGTGCTTTGTCTGACTAACAAAAAAAAATCTGTGTTATTTTAACTAACAAAAATTTCTTTGTATTATTTTTTTATTAGCAAAAAAACCCTCTCAAACTGAAGTGACAATTATATACCCATCAAATGATACAAAAACACCCCTCTTAACCTAAAAAAATATCAATAAACCTCTACTAACTTTGAAAATTGACAATAACCCTATGTTCGCTTAAACTATTAAAAAAAATTACAGCTCAAGTGTATGTATATATTATCTATATTGAAGGGTAAATTACATCAGGATCTCCTGAGTTTCCCTGTTATTGGAAACATTACAAGAATCAACCTTCTAATTTACACGTTTCTTCGAGTTTAACTAGTAATGGACATAAAAAAATCAAAATATGTAATGTTATTTCAAAATTATCCTTTAATCATAATTGAAATGTTTTCAATATTAAAAGGGTGAGAATGTAATACCTATATAATTCTTAATTCTTATTAATCACAAAAATGAAAGAACATCAATATCAATTTCAATAAATAAATAAATAAAGCACATGCGTTCGATCATCGGTATAAGTTCTATCAATTTCATCTGGCCTTTCTTTGCTAGTTATTACCAGATATCAAATTGATTGAAGAAACAAAGAAATCAGAATAAGAAGAAATTGAAGATGAAGAATAAAATTGGGAATTAGGTTTAATTATTATTTAACCCGTATAAGTTTATTTGTATCCGGTCCGGTTGTATCCGGTTTATATTTATCCGACCGGTTCAGATTAGTTAAGTTAGTTAGGCTTTTTTTTACCTTTTTGCCCCTGTATCTTCTCTATTTAAAGGAGCCTTTAGCTGCTCCATTTGTACACTTTAACAGATTAATAAACATACACAATTATTCAGCTTTCTATTCCATTTCTCTGTTTTCATATACACAGGCAATTCATTCATAAATATTGCCATAATTTCCTATTACATTCAGTTCATATTTTCATTCCTATCATCTTCTATTTCATATCACATCTACGCACTACAAATCTACAGAGTTAACATTCACATTCCGCTGCCAAATTCATTAGATTTCAACCATTTTCATCATCTGCTTACAAATTCTTCCAGATCTGCTTCAGGTACTCTTTTTTCTTTTATTTTTTGTCATTACTATCTCCATCACAATATCCACTCTTGTTTTGTCCACTCCCATTCATCCCCTTCACAGTTTATCAAATCTTGATTCCAAATTCTAGTCCAGAAACTACTTTTCCATCCCTTTCTTTTTCAAGAACCACTTTCTTGAAAAATGGCCTCTTCCTCATCAGCCACTGATTCCACCATATCTTCCTCTATCTCTTCAAGATTAAGACCTGAGATTGAAGATCTTTCAAGTCCGTTTTATCTCCACCTAGCTGATGGCCCTGGGGTTATCCTAGTCTCAGAAAAACTCAATGAACCAATTACCAAACATGGTCAAAAGCAATGGTTCATGCCCTTACAGTTAAAAATAAAATAGGCTTTATAGATGGATCTATACCTCAGCCTGTTGACAACATCATCATCTGCAATTATTGGGAGCGCAACAATACAATTGTCATTTCTTGGATCTTGAACTCCTTTTCCCCTGTCATCAACCACACTATCCAGTACCATACCCTTGCTACTGCTCTTTGGAAAGAATTGAAACAGAGGTTCCAACAAGCTAATGGTCCAAGGATGTTCCAGCTTCATCGGGATTTATTCACCCTGCACCAACAATCATTATCAGTTAATGCATATTATTCTAAATTGAAGGTTATTTGGGATGAAATATGTAATTTCAGGCCAAAGTGTACTTGTGGGAATCTAGAACAATATTTTGAAAATGAATATTTACTGATTTTTCTAATGGGCCTTCAAGAATCACTTTCACATACACGCAGCCAACTACTTTTGATGGAACCTTTACCAGATGTTACTAAGGCCTACTCCTTGGTCAAACCTCCATCCTCCCCTCCAAGCCAGGAGCTGCCAAATCCTTTGCCCAAGCACCCTTTAGAAATCCAGCACCTAACTCCTACATACCTACTTCCAGAAACCCCCTACAATAACTCTTTCCCAAGACCAGGCAGACCTTATTGTACTAACTGCCAAATGCCTGGTCACACTGTAACTACCTGCTTCAAGTTGCATGGATATCGTCCTGGGTACAGGGCCCCTGCCCCAAGATTTACATCACCTACCATACCAAGGATCAACACCATGTCTACAGAATCAACTACTTCAGCTCCTACCCCAACTCTACAGAATTTTATCCACATACTGTCACCAGATCAATTCACTGAGTTATCCAAACTCTTTACATCTCAAATAAATGGTACATCAACAAAAACAGATACAAAGGACCAACCTACATCTTATAACACATGCACTGTTGATGTGCAATCAGGTACTTGTTCATCCACTTTATCCTTATTATCTACTGCTTACAAAGATTCTTGGATCATAGACTCAGGAGCATCAAACCATATTTGCAATAACATTCATTATTTTTCAAAAATCATTCCTGCCATTAACACTACAATTACTCTTCCTAATAATTTCATTATTCCTGCATTCTTTAAAGGTTCAATCATTTTAAACAACAAATTTACATTACATGATGTGCTTTATGTTCCTCACTTCAAATTCAACTTATTATCTGTCAGTGCACTCTTAGAATCATCTCATTTTAGCATAACCTTTGAACCTAAATATTTTACCATTTAGGACATGACCTCTTTGGAGAGGATTGGCAAGGGTGACCTAATTGATGGCTTATACATCCTTCAGCACCTAACACCAACTCATTCTTCCCTTTGTAATAAAATTTATGTGGAAACTTGGCATAATAGACTAGGACACCCTGCTATGGATAGGTTACATTTACTTCATTCTGTTATTGATTTACCTTCTTTACATATTCTCCATAAACATGTATGTGACATTTGTCCAATTGCTAAACAGAAAACTCTCCCTTTTAATTCAAGTTCTACTATTTCTTCTCATTATTTTGATATTGTTCACTGTGATATATGGGGTCCCTTTAAAATTACTTCTCACAATGGCTTTTGGTACTTTGTCACTCTTGTTGATGATTTATCTAGATTCACTTGGGTTTTCTTAATGCAATCTAAATCTGATGTTCATTTTCTCATACCTAAATTCATTAATGATTTCTAATCAATTTCAAACATCTATAAAAACTTTTAGAAGTGATAATGCTAAGGAACTCACTTTTTCTGATTTGTTCAATAAACTAGGCATTCTACGTCAATTTTCATGCGTAGAAACTCCACAACAAAATGTTATAGTAGAAAGGAAGCATCAACATATTCTAAATATTGCTAGATCATTAATGTTTCACTCTAACTTACCTCTTACTTCCTGGAATGAGAGTATATTAACTTCAGTTTATCTCATGAATAGAACTCCAACTCCTCTCTTAAATAATATCAGTCCTTATACCAAATTATTTCAAAAACCAGTGGACTACTTTCTTCTTAAAGTTTTTGGTTGTTTATCTTTTGCTTCCACTATTAAAGATCACAGATCAAAATTTGATCCTAGAGCAGTTAAATGTATTTTTTTAGGATATACACCTGGGATTAAAGGCTATAAGCTCTTAAACTTAAACACTCATGCTACTTTCCACTCCAGATTTGTTGTATTTCATGAAAACATTTTCCTTTTAAAGACATTTCCTTTTATAATCAATTCACAGGGACTACTCCACCTAATACTGATCCTGATAATCCAAGTTTTCATATTTTTGATCCCCTAAATTCTGTTGATACATGTTTTGATCTTGATTATCAACCTACCAGTTCTACTTCACCTCAATATACTCAATCTTTACCTATTCACTCAGAGGTTAGAAGATCATCTAGGTCTACTAAACCACCATCTTATTTGCAGGATTATCACTGCAACCTAACTAAACATACAGCTTCTAGATACCCTCTTAATTCTGCGTTGGACTACTCATGCACATCCACATCTACATCTCATCAGGCTTTCATAGCAAATATATCTAGCATTTCTGAACCACACACATATAATCAAGCAATCAAAAATCCTGAATGGGTTAAAGCAATAAATGAAGAACTTCAAGCAATGGAAAATAATAAAACTTGGTCCCTACAATATTTACCTCCTAATAAAGTACCTATTGGCTGAAATGGATCTTTAAAATAAAAAGACATTTAGATTGATCAGTTGAAAGGTTTAAAGCTAGACTGGTAGCACAAGGGTTTACTCAACATGAGGGGGTTGACTATACTGCCACATTCTCACCTGTGGCCAAATTAGTTTCTGTTAGAGTTATTTTAGCTTTAGCCATGGCTCAGCAATGGGATATTACAAATGCATTTCTTAATGGTGATCTAGAAGAGGATGTTTACATGACTTTACCTAAAGGATACAATCCATCACCTACTCAATCAGCTACAGGTATGTCTACATCTTTAGTTTGTAAATTGCAGAAATCTATCTATGGCCTTAAACAGACCAGTAGACAACGGAATTATAAGTTGACAGAGGTCCTTCAAGCTCTAAATTTTCAGCAAACCAGGTCTGATAACTCTTTGTTTACTTCTGGTCAGAACTCTACCTTTTTAGCTATACTTGTTTATGTTGATGATATTTTAATTGTTGGTCCTGATACTAATCTGATTAATGAAATAAAATCTAAACTTAGTTCTGTTTTTAAGCTCAGGGATTTAGGAAAGTTAAAGTACTTCTTAGGTATAGAACTTGCCTATTCTAAAACTGGACTCATACTATCTCAAAGGCAATACTATTCAAATTTTACAAGACACAGGATATTTAGGAAGTAAACCAGTTCATATTCCCATGGATTCTAAGAATAACCTTAAATCAAATGATACTGACTTACTACCTGATCCTTCTCCATATAGGAGATTAATAGGAAGATTGATTTACTTAACTATTACAAGACCTGATATTTCATTTTATGTTCATAAGTTGAGTCAGTTCCTATCTACACCTACAAATGCTCATTTAGCAGCAACTCATCATCTACTAAGGTATTTAAAGTCTACTCCTGGACAAGGTTTATTCTATCCTAAAATTTCTAATCTTTCTTTAACAGGCTTCTGTGATTCTGATTGGGGGTCATGCCTTGATTCTAGGAGGTCTACCACTGGATATTGTACTTTTTTGGGTGATTCACTAATCTCATGGGGAGCCAAGAGGCAACCTACAGTTTCTAGATCTTCAGCTGAAGCTGAATATCGTGCAATGGCATCAATTACTAGTGAAATAATCTAGTTATCACAACTATTACAAGAATTAAAGGTTCAAATCAAATTACCTCCAGTGGTTTACTGTGATAACACTTCCGCCATTCATCTTGCTCACAATCCCATCTTCCACGAGCGCACGAAACACATAGAGTTGGATTTGCATTTCGTCCGCGAACATATTACCAGAAATCATTTGAAGATTCTCCCCATTTCATCCAATGCTCAGCTAGCGGACGTATTTACAAAACCACTTCAAATAGCTCAATTTTCCCTAATTCTATCCAAGAAGGGCGTTCGTAATCTGTACGCGCCATCTTGTGGGGGGGTATTACCAGATATCAAATTGATTGAAGAAACAAAGAAATCAGAAGAAGAAGAAATTGAAGATGAAGAATAAAATTGGGAATTAGGTTTAATTATTATTTAACCCGTATAAGTTTATTTGTATCCGGTCCGGTTGTATCCGGTTTATATTTATCCGACCGGTTCAGATTAGTTAAGTTAGTTAAGCTTTTTTTTACCTTTTTGCCCCTGTATCTTCTCTATTTAAAGGAGCCTTTAGCTGCTCCATTTGTACACTTTAACAGATTAATTAATAAACATACACAATTATTCAGCTTTCTATTCCATTTCTCTGTTTTCATATACACAGTCCAGATTACATATTGCAATTCATTCATAAATATAGATTATAGATATTAACACTGGTAGCAAGGAGATGTCAATTACATCATTCGGAACATAGTGCATAGGTACTCTTCGATGCAGCGGGGACGAGACGATGTACGATGAGAGATTATTTTGTACAACCATTGTATGAATGACGTGGTGCAACAAACGATTGAAATTTGATCAAACTAATGTTTAAATACCAATATATCGTAGAAATGAAACTATGGAACCGACATATCATCTATACAATAAATGCACCAAATAATTATTTTATACGAGCCATAATATCTAACTTGGAAAATACGGTTTAGTAAACTGTCCGGCCTCTCCAAAAGTTTCCATAGATGCTTGGCTAATAAAAAGAGATATCAAATAATTAATAAATTATATTCATTAAAATTTATTCCTATGTTCTTTCTTTTTTAATTCGATATGTTTGTTTGTTCAATGGTCAAAGAGCTACTGGATGTAAAAATTAATTATTCTGCACGATAGTCTCCTATTTTTTTTTTTTTTTTTTTGCGTACTTTAAAATGTCTAGGAAAAAATAAAATATTACTTATTCAATTAAGAAACTATTTACTTATTTTTCAGTTATCCAATCGTCTATATATTAGATAAAATTTATATTATTAAAAAAATGTAAAATTATATTGTACAGTACCGAATGTATTGGCATGTTTGAGAAATCTGATTTGATACTAGATTCTTAAAATCACACTAATCGGGTAATAATTTAATTAAAATTTTAATACTTTGGTAAGTGCATTCTAAACTTTCCTTTCCAATTTATCATTAAAATAACATAAAATTCATTCTTCCTTGCTTAAAAAATTCTTCCCAATTCCCACTGCCAGTAATCTGCCCCCATAACCGTCCGTCCGTCCGTCCTCCGGTGCCGCTGTTTTTTCCTCTTTAGCATTAGCAGGTAAATATATAATTTTGTATTTATAGTTTTTTTTTTTTAAATTATTTGTGGATTCAAATATGAAGTGGTTTATCATTTTTTATTTGCAAAAGAGAAAAGGACCGCTATTTCGATGAGTTAATGGCAAATTACCCCTTTATGATTTGCATAATATTTAATTTATCTTCCTGTGATTTGAAAATGAGCATTTAACCTCTCTATAATCTTATAAAAGTTTTACACCGTCACCTTGATATTTTTAATCTTCAAAAAGAAAAAAATTGATAAAACTACCCCTTTTAACATTACCATTTGTTTTATGTTAAATATGGCACTTTATCCCTTGTTTTATGATAAATGTGGCAATTTACTCCTGCGTTATGATAATTATTGCACTTTAACCCCCTATGTTACAAAAATAATGTTCATGCCCCTGTCACTTTCGGGGAGTGAGTTACACTCTCTGAGTGACGGAGGTAAATTGTTCTTTTAAAATTTTCACAAAAAGGTAAAATGCTCTTTTACAAATCACATGAAATAAATTGAACATTATGTACTTCACGTGAATAAATTGCCATTAGCTCCTATTTCGATTGCTGGATTGTGTAAATTCACTTGTTTCGAGTTGGAAAAAACTAGTTTTGTGAATTTTTACCTAAATTTCTTAGTGTTGCAATGGTTTTAGGACGCTACTAACATTGACATGTATGACATATTTTTATTTTGCGCAAGAGAAAATATCTAATTAACTATTTCTTTTATTTACATGTACTGGGTGGTAATTAATTAAGAGTGTTAGATAAATTATCAAATATTTGGAACTAGTAATGGAACCAAGAAATTTAATTCATAATATATATATATATATATATATATATATATATATATATTACATATATATAAGAGTGTACCACAAAGTCTACAGTGGCAGGACGTCGTCCGTCTCCTGCCTGCTTTCTCTAATATTTTTTTTTAAACGCCCTAGAACAAAACGATGCCGTTTTGTTGTTATTTTTTTAAATATTATTACATATATATAAGAGTGTACCACAAAGTCTACAGTGGCAGGACGTCGTCCGTCTCCTGCCTGCTTTCTCTAATATTTTTTTATATGTAAGAGTGTACCACAAAGTCTACAGTGGCAGGACGTCGTCCGTCTCCTGCCTGCTTTCTCTAATATTTTTTTTTAAACGCCCTAGAACAAAACGACGCCGTTTTGTTGTTATTTTTTTAAAAGCCCAGCCAACAAAACGGCGTCGTTTGCAATCCTTCGTTCACAAAAAATCATTTTCTTCAACGAACTTGATTTCTCCTTCATCCACCGTTTTCAATCACCGATGGGATTGCTTCCACGCTTACCTTTCTTCTCTTCTCTCTCCCCATGTGGGTTGTAACTTGTAATAATTTTGTTTCTCTGTTGTATCACCAGAAAATAGGACTAATTTGCCCTTATGTAGCTTTGTCACCTGCTTTGGAAAGTGTTTTTGCAGTTTATGATCGAGATGGACTCAGATTTGTTCAACCTTATCTTTTCTCTCTCAATTGATACACACAACTTTGCCAGCCTGGAAAAATCAGAAAGGGAGAGGAGGGTCAATTTTATTTGGCTTCATATTTGTTTCGTTTCACTTTCTCTTCGAATTTTATTCTTACCATCGTCGGAGCAACCACCATCTCGCCGGCAACACAACTTCATGCCCTGCAGTAATAACATTGGGGTTATTCTGTGTTATTTTGAAATTGGATGTTTGTTCCTGCTCTTTGCTTAGAGGTATATTGCTTGGAGTATCTTCTCATTTCTAATATGCTTGATTTAATTTAATTTTCTTGCATTGTTAGTGTGATTTTTTTTTCTTGGTTATATCCCATTTCGCAAAACCCAAAGTACAGTTAAATTAATTAGTTGTTAATTTTGATTGTAAACTTATTAGATCGTAGCGTTGAAGGCATATCATAGAGCTTGTTAATGTTGTCAAATGTTAGTTTTTTCTTTTCTTTTCGGTGTTTGTGAGTTTACTTTGTTCAGTATATGTTAATGTGTGAGTGATTCTTTTTTGTGGTTCAAGGAATGAAATTTTTTATGTTTATGTGTGTGTGGGTGTATTTTTTTCCGGTTGCAGAATAAACTCCAGGACCTTGTTGGTAAGCTCATCGACTTGCTTGAGAATCTTTCCTCGAATGAATTCATATCTGATTATATATAATGAATTTTTTGTTGCCTCGTTTATTAATATCATATGCTAGCTTGTGCTTCAATGTATGTTTGGTTGACCTTCACATTTCTTAATATCTTATATTCGCCTCCTGTTGTAACTGTCATACGGGATTACTATTAAATGGTAATGACTTATATTTTAACTGTTACAGACCCAACATGATGATTTGGAGGTGAAGCTTTTTGAGGAAAGGGCTGCACTTGAGGCTAAAAACCAGAAAATGTATCAGTCGCTTTATATCACGTGGTTAAATTAACACTATTTCGCAAACAAGTATTCATTAAACTTTGATTACAAGAACCAGTCGTAATTTCTTCTATAATGGGCTCAAAGACGAGCTTAAGTACCCAGTTGAGCTTAAATTGAATAATGTTAATGGTACGTGTTTATTTGGTGCTTCTTTAGTGCATCCATATTTACATTTTATATGTTACTGTGTCTTAAGCACTACTTGTTAGCTTATCTTTTTGTTGAATCTAACTGAATTTTACACATGTATCATGGAAAAATCAGCGTGCGTGAGAGCTTTGTAGCTTCCATGGTCATTCCGTCATGGGAATTGAAAATCTGTTTGGAGCTGCAACGCATGATTTGATGTGGTAGTTCAAATTTTTGTAGTTTTGACTCCTTTTGCATTCATAACATTCCAAATGCTTATAAGGATGATAAGATATTTTATGATATTCCAGGAAAAACGTTTTAACTATATGATGATTCACGCATGTTAAATGAGTCTCAATTTGATAACTCCCTGTTTTAGCTCATTATTAGGTCTAGACATGTTTTGATTTGTAGTCCCCACCCCCCCCCCCCCCCCCCCCCCGAATTAACATTAGAAATTATTCATAAAATCACTTATAAAGCTGTAGTCGAAGTTGGGCGTACATAGAGATAGTTTTCAAGTGTCCTTGTTGTTCCTGGAGCCATTTTCCACTTCAGGTTGTTAATTTTTATTTTTATTTTCTTTTTTGGCATTTTAATCATCAATCCACATTCCTTGTCCATTTACTTGGGAATTGAGGCTAAGATTTTTCAAAGTTAATGCATTTTTACATTAGTTTTCTGATACTCCATTTTGGGTTTCTTATTGTTTCTTTTTCATTTTGAAGACAAGATTTGATTGTTTGTAGATAAATTGAAGAGGGTGGACTGAAAGACTATTTTACTGCCAAATGGAATTCCCTGCTCCTTTTTCTTGATTGTTCTTTTTCCTGTTAGATTTTATTGGTAATGTATTGTGTTGGATCTTAGTATAAATATGAACTTATGCTTAATAACAATAAAAAGGAAAATTTGCTTTTTTAGTACCACAAGATGCCCACCTTGTAACTTTAATACCACAAGATGCCACCTTGTATTTTTCCTTCACTTTCCCGACAACCAAACAATATTTAAGCAAAAGCTTTAGCTACAAACTAAATTTGTATTCTAAAATTATAGAAGAAACACAACATAAGACAAATTTTCCACAAAAAACTTTAAAATCCAAATAATGAGATTAAAAATCAATTATAAAATAAAATAATATATTTTTATCATGTACTATACAATCTACATACCATGGATAAAAACACGTTGAAATACATTTTCGATAAAAAAATGACAGGGCAACCTACACCGCGCATAGCGTGGTGCAGGCGCCCTAGTATATATATATATATTTTTAGTCGACCATTCATGTATTTCTCAAATTCCATTCCTAAAACATATTTTTATTTTGCGGACCGTTTCAGGGCAAGGGGCGACCGCCCCCTGGATTTACTATATAGACGTTATTAAGTGGTTCAAGTTCTAAAAAAAAAAAAATGGGTTCTCGAACCCTGTGAGTCGTTTATTTTTCTTTTAACTATTTAAGCTATTTTTCTTTCACTAAATTGTTTTAAGCTAGACTAACATATAAATAAATGTATGTTGAAAATTTGTAGTATTAATGCAATAAAGTTTGTTTTAATAAATTATTATTTTCTTGTCTTTGTTATAATCATCTTATAATATGATAAAAATATTTGATTTCCATTTATGTACTCAAGAAAAAAAAAGTATTAGTATTAACTTTTGGTACATTTTATAGCAATTTTTTTTTCGAACTGAATTTATGTTGTAAATGTTCTAATATTTTATCAATTCCATTGTTCAATGGACTCTTAAAAAAAATTTATTGTTACTTTATTTTTCATTTTATCAATTTATCACGACATAAAAATATATCGAGTTTGCTATTAAAAAATTATCTCTCTCCCTGATCAACACTCTCTAGTTCTGCCCCTAAGTTCTATACACTTATTTTTCCTTTTCATGCAAATTTAATTTTGATAATAATTGTTTTGTAGTTTATAAAATTGTGGGTGCTATGGATGTAGATGTCGACCACTACACTCTTTTGGGTCTTCCATCCGGCGAGGAAGGTGCAAAACTTTCAAAGCAAGAGATTAACAAAGCTTATAGATCAAAGGCAAGAGAGTTGCACCGGGATAAGAGACTCGACGACCCGAATGGACATGCTAGTTTTATAAAGCTTCGCACATCCTACGATGTTCTCTCAAGGACGAAAACGCTAGGAAGTTATTCGATGGTTTACTTCAAGCAAAACGAGAAAAGCTTCAAGATTTTAAGTGTCGTAAGATGATGCCGGATTTTGAAGAACGAGAGTGGTCTTCTTTTTCTGTTGAGAAAAATACCACAAAAAATATGGTGGAGGTAATGAATTGGATTGAGCCAATTAGGTGCTTAAGGCGGTTTCGTTGGAGAAAATTGGTGAAGAGGATAAAGCGCAAAGGTTTACGGAGGTTGAAGATCTTGTCATTAAGATTTCGACTAACTAAGTTTGAGCTCTTGTGGTGGTGGCGACATCTAAGTATGCGGAGGTCGTTGAAGATCTTGTCGTTAAGATTTCGAAGAAAAGAGGTTGAACTCTTGTGGTGGTGGCGTCTAAGGATGCGGTTGTAAGAGTGTTTGTTTTATTGATTTTGATTTTGTGAATTTTTTTTGGCTTCATAAGAATGTGGTAGGTGATATTTCGAACCCTTTGCTAGTTTTGCCCCAATCACAAGCTTCATCGCCAGCTATTTTTAGTGCTGACGCGAAGAAATTCAACTTAACATGTGAATTCTCATTTCTAAAATATTTCGGATTTTTTTTCAAAGGATATAATCTCTTTCAAAGCGCCTCTTTCAACAGTTATGCGAACCTGAGTTCGCTACTTTGTAGTGACTAGTTCCTTCCACTAGACCAATTACTTATTCATAAACATTTTAATTTGAATGCCTTATGAGTCCTTGATTTCTCGAAGAATTACAACCTTAGTTACATTTAATTGAAAAATGTTATGTTCATCCAGTAAGACTAGCGGTAGCTCATGAATGTTAATATCAATCTTGCTATGGGCTCTTTAGAAGAGAAAATTTCATTTTTGTTACCGTAAGTGTCATTACTTTAAAGTTACGGTACCATAAGTTATAAAACCAACATATTTGGTATTTGGTACCAAAAGTTAACGGGACTCGATACATTTGGTATTTTCGTCAAATTTTTGACGAAAATTCCAATCTTAGGCTGAAAATTGAGAGAAAATTTGCAAATTTTTTCCTATAATTAAAGATTGCTGACAAAGTTTGCCCCACATATATTCTGGCCTGCTAAAATTTATCCCACAATTCACAAATCTGAAGCACTTCAATCCCACTTGTATAAATAGATAAATAAGTAATCCTATTTAATATCTCTTAAACTAATTAGATTATATATATATATATATATATATATATATATATATAAATATATATATATATAATATATAAAGAGAGAATTGCACTTGTGATACCAAACTTTATATATATTCTCACTAGTGGTACCAAAAAAATTCAGGCCGACACATTTGGTACCATAATTTAACAAATCCCCTCACATTTGGTACCACCGTTAAAAATCACCGTTAAGTGGTGATGTGGCAGTTAAGTCTTATTGGAAAATTGATTACATCACTTAGTTGACTAATAATACTACCCCATAACATTTCATGTTGGCAAAATAACCCCAAATCTTCAAATTTACTGATATTTTAGTCCACATTATGCCCAATTTCAAATTGGCTAGAACAAGACCACGTGCGGATCAATTTGGAGACATATATACTTAAGTAATTTAATTTTATAAATAATATTAATAAATTAAATAATACTATACCATAAATTTGAAAAAATTAAAAAAATATATTTTTTTTAAATCTAGAACTTCTATAATAATATTAATCTGTTTAATATTTATTAAATAAAAGTTATACTATATTTATTAATAAATAATTATAATTTCTATAAAAAAGAAAAAACCTAAACCCCACACCCACACATCGTACCTCAGACCACAGATCATCACTCTCCGGTGGTTGTTCGCCGGAGAAATTTTGGGGGTTTTATTTGTCTTGTCGTTGCGAACATACACGTATAAACAATTTTAGTTCTCATTCATTTAATCTCAAAAATCGCTCCTAAAAAATCCAAATCGCGCAACTCCCATTCTTCTCTAATTTCAATTTGTGATTTCGGATTCGTTACTCCACCAAATCAAGAAATTTTCGCCATTAGAACCCCCTGGACCTAGGCTACAATCCCCATGGATTGGTTTCAGTTGCTGCATTTGTCTGAGCTCCTACCGTAGGGGCGACGCATTTTGCATAAATCTTAGTTTTTTTTTTTTTTGGTTCTTGCTGTTTTATATGTATTTGTTGCTTAATTCCAGCTCCTTCGCACTCGAATTAATCACAGGTATCATCAATTTCAAGTGTACCGGGTTTATTTTTGTTGAATTGAAGCTATTTGTTCACCCCAAACTCTTCTTCAATGGCAACAACTTCTTATTCGGGTTTTGGGCTGGCCCAACCCGTTTGGGTGTGGGGGTGTGGGGGTGGGTGTTTGGTTATGCGTGTGTGTGGTGGGTGGTTTGGACTAAACTTACAAGTAATTTTGAAGATATGGGTTTATTTTGCCAAATCAAAATGTTATGGGGTAGATTTATTAATCTACATAAGTAATGACATCAATTTTGTAATAATTCAAATTGACTTAACTGCCACGTCACCTACTTAACGGTAATTTTTAAAGGCGGTACCAAATGTGAATGAATTTATTAAATTATGGTACCAAATATGTCGGCCTGAATTTTTATGGTACCACAAGTGAGAATCGCTATAAAATTTGGTACCACAAGTGCAATTCTCTCATAATATATATAAATTAAATAATATTTTATATAAAATCTGAAAAAATAAAATCAATTAAACTTATTAGATTTTTTAAATTTCGAAAAGAAATCTTTTAAACTAGTTAAATTTTACATATAATATATATAAATTAAATAATATATTTAATAAAAAAATCTGAAAAAATAAATCTTTTTAATTTTGTAGTGGCAAACATTGTTCATGCTGCAAATTCTTCACCAATATAATAATTTTTAATTCTTATTAATCACAAAAATGAAAGAAAATCAAGTTTAACAAAATAAATAAATAAATTTCTTATTTTGACATAGATAGCGAGGGAATTGCTCTTTTCATACCAAATATTTATTTTCTGTATACATTTGTATCATACATTCTGAAAAAAAGATTTAATACCATGATTTAACGACACCCTACATATTTGCATTCACCGTTAAATATTTGAGAGGATTGACCACGTGACCGTTAAGTCGTGAAAAATGACACGTTTTTTGCACATGACTTGGACTTGCACGGGCGGGAAAAATAGAAAGGCCAGATTCAATTTTTTTCCCCCAATTGTAAACCCTAATTCTTTTCCCAAAATGTTAGAGACAAACCAAGCACATGCGTTCGATGTAAGTTCTATCAATTTCATCTGGGGCTTTCTTTGCTTGTAGCAATGAGGTGTCAATTAGACAATTATAATGGTTGAAAAAAGAGATATCAAACAATAAATGAATTATTTTCATTCAAATTTATTCCAATGTTCTTTCTTTTGTTAATTTGTTATATTTTCAATGGTCAAAGAGCAACTAGATGTAAAACTCAATTATTTTGCACGATAGTCTAATGTATTTTTTACGTACTTATTTTATAAATGTTTAGAAAAAAATAAAACACCAAATCGTTCAATTAAAGAACTACTTACTTATTTTTCAATTATACAATCGCCTATATATGAGATAAAATTTATATTTATTATTTAAAAAAAGCGTAAAATTGCATTGTACCATAAGGAATGTATTGGTATGGTATTGAGAAGTCTGATTAGAAACTAGAATTTGAAAATCACATTAATCGGGGTAATAATTTAATTAAAACTGTACTTTGGTAAGTGTATCATAAAATTTCCTTTTCAATTTATGTTCCTTTAATTCCCAATTTTCAAATGTTCCTCGAAAACTATAAAAAGAATACAAAATAATTATAATATATAATTGTCCGATACATAAAAAAAAAAAAAAGGAAATATCTTAATCGATGTTTAATCTCATTTTGATCTCCATTGGCTATTTGCATGGATAAACATATTTTTTTTCGTAAAATGGGAATAAAAGGCTTGTAAAATGTTTTACATCTTAGAGCGTGTGTGAGAGAGAGAGTTTAAACGTGTGTTTCTTAGCACTGTGTGAGCGCGCGTGAAAAAGAGAGTTCAAATGTCATTTCCTACAAATCTACTAAAGTAGTGGTACTCTCTAGTCTGTATGTTAGAGAAATAATGGAATTTGATACTACATAAAACAATAAAAAAATTGAACTATTAAAATTTATTTGTTCTACATAAAAATATTTATGAACATAGTTTATATTTTGGAATTGATTATAATTCCTCGATTATCTAAATACAATTCAATATATAAATTATATGTTAAGAACAACAGTTCATGTAAAAATAAACAAAGCAGTGAGAGTGAATATTTAATGGAGAATAAATGCAAGAATCTTAAACATACATTCAACCATTAAACTTGTCCATATGGAGAGGACAAACCTCCAGAAATAACTGTTATATATATATTATGATCTTATTCCTAATAACTCTTCTAATCATATAAATACTAGACACACACAAATAACTCCCTATAATTTAGGAAACTGCTACTAATAACTGACTTGGACTATAACTCCTAATTAATCCTACGGATAATTACAAAACAATAACTAAAGCCTTTAGATTAGTGGGGATCATGGGTTGGTTTTGTATCAGTGCATCCCCCCTGAAAATTCGCCTTGTCCTCAAGGCGGAAACAAAGTAATTTTGGCCAGTTCGTCCGCTGGTAGGTCGTAGCCGTTGTAACTATTTTCGTTATCCCCACGGGATGCTGGATTTTCGCCGGCAGGAATCTGTTCTTCTGTGAGTTCCATGAGGGAGAAACTCGCTTGTTTGCATCGGTGCCCCGGACCAAATTTTTCATTACATCTAAAACAGAGACCCTTTGCTAGTCTATTTTGCCGCTCAACGTCCCACGGTCGAGGTTGTTTTTGTTGGGTCGATTGATTTGCCGGAAGAGGATTTCTACTATTTTCGGCCGGTATTAATGGAGTGTTGTAGTTGTCGCGATATTGAAGGGTACGATCAACTGAAATTGGGTTCACTAGAGTGGATCCATGTTGTGTAACACAATTGGGTTCGCTGCTGCGATTTGGACCCAATTTGTTTTCAAACTCAAGGGCTAAGCTCATGGCCTTATATACTGTTCTTGGCTTGTGTATTCTTACATCAGATTTTATTTCCTCCTTTAAACCATTCAAAAACACTCCCAATAAACAATGATCAGGCCAATTTGTAACCCGTGAAGACCTCTTAGCAAATTCTTGACGGTATTCTTGAATAGATCCAGTCTGGCGTATGCTACAAAGGTGTTCGTCTGGATTTTGGAACTCCGGTGGACCATAATTTTCTTGAAAAGCCCGGACAAGCTCGTCCCAATATAGCAGAGTACGCTCACGGTTGATCCATGAGAATAAGTCGAGTGCGTCACCTTCAAGAGACATAGCAGCGATGTCCACCTTGACATCTTCCGGAGTTTGGTAGTAACGAAAATATTTTTCTGCTTTAAGAATCCACCCACGGGGATCACCACCGTCATACTTTGGAAAATCCATTTTTGTAGGTGGTCGTCGTGAAGGATGCCGAAACCACCATGGATTGTCCACGTTCTCGTCATCAACCTCAGTCCAATTTGATCGACCCTTTTCACGTTGGCCAAGAGGAATTTCGTGGCCCTTCCCTCGATTGGATACCCCTGTACTTGTTTCACCATGTGGGGCAACAGAAGCATGCGCCTTGAGAGCCGCAACTTCAGCAGCCAAAAAGTCAATTGTGTTTAATTTGGAAGCAATGGCAGAAAGTTGTTGTGCAATGGATTCAGGATTAGGATTGGTTGATGGAATTGGGGGCTGGTGTGGTTGGTCAATTTCTAGGTTGGAGGATCTGGTGTTTACCATTTTCAAACAACCTGGCTGATACCAAATGTTAAGAACAACAGTTCATGTAAAAATAAACAAAGCAGTGAGAGTGAATATTTAATGGAGAATAAATGCAAGAATCTTAAACATACATTCAACCATTAAACTTGTCCATATGGAGAGGACAAACCTCCAGAAATAACTGTTATATATATATTATGATCTTATTCCTAATAACTCTTCTAATCATATAAATACTAGACACACACAAATAACTCCCTATAATTTAGGAAACTGCTACTAATAACTGACTTGGACTATAACTCCTAATTAATCCTACGGATAATTACAAAACAATAACTAAAGCCTTTAGATTAGTGGGGATCATGGGTTGGTTTTGTATCATTATATTACATAATGATATTTACTAGTTTAAAATTCAGTCGAGTTCAATTTTAAATTCAAACTAAGAGCAAGTATAATTCGAAAATCTATACCATGTCTGTCCGAAAACAATGGATTCCCACAATAACAAAATGTCACTTTTTTTTTTCATCTATTCTATTCTATTATATTATACTATTATAAAAGCATGAATATTTCTTAACTTTTTTGAGCGGACTAAACTATCCTTATATAATTTTAAAAAGCAAAGAAACTCGAAGAAGTATAGTTAGATTAGGAGACATTACAAGTTAATTATACAATACTAACTAAAATATTTTCATAGGAAAAATAAACTAAAAAATAATAGTTAGATTGGAAATCATAAGGTATATCTAGATTATAGTTTTTGATAAAGTCTAAATGAATTATATAAAAATAAATAGGCTTTTGGCACTTTGCACCCCTGAAAATACAATTTTGTTGGCAATTTGCACCCTGGTGTGTGTTTTGAAGGAAAAAATTCATTGATTGAAGGGTATAATAGTTATTTTCGAATATTTTTGGCACTTTCCACCCTAAAAGTATAGATTTAACACTTTGCACTCTGAAGTATAAAATATTGGCACTTTGCACATAAAAAATATAGTTTCTGGCATTTTCAACCCCGACTTAATATGATAATCTAAATAATATGCGATATAATAATATGTTAGATATGTAAACGTGTATTTTAGATATAAAATAAATAATCTAGAGAATACTTGAAATCAAAATTAAGACACTGTCTTTTTTTTAATCTAAATTTTACTGAGAGAAAATGTTAAAATTAGTTATTATAAAGTAAAACATATTTAGAATAACAAGTTGATGATTGTTGTGCATAGAAATGACCATTTTATTTCTACATCGCCAACATTCATGAGTTTTTTTTTAAGAAAAATACATTAGGGTGGAAAATGTCATACAAATTATTTTTTTAGGGTGCAGAGTGCCCAAAAAATTTAAATCGGGGTGAAAAATACTAATATTTTATAATTTTAGAGTGCAAAATCTATATTGCCAAGGTAAAAGTGAAAAAAAAAAAAAATAACTATTCTACCCTTCTACCAATGAATTTTCTCACTAAAACACACACTAGGGTGCAAAGTGCCACATAAATTATATTTTCGGGGTGCAAAGTGCCAAAACTTTTAAGTCGGGGTACAAAGTGCCAAAACCCTATAATTTCAGGGTGCAAAATGCCAAAAATCCAAAAATAAATCTATGTATAATACTTTATAGTTATAATAATATTTCTATTTATATAATTTTGTGATACATTAGTTAATATGTGCATCGTATTATATGAAAAAATTCAGTGGTAATTAACTGAACACGCGCAACTCGTGTACATCTTCCTAGTTTTACAATATTGTCCAAATAATTTGAAACTCAACCTAATTTGTTAATTGTTATTGGAAATGAGGGTCAAATTTTCAAGTAAGAAAAATTAATAAAGCATTTTCCAATTTTAACATCACAATTACACTTAGTAAAGTTGTAGCACAATGTCTATTTTTTCACCATTTTTACATGTTTTTAACCTTCCACCTTAAATCATCAAATCACCATTTCATAAAAAATTATAAAGAATTTTTTAGCATCCCATGTTGTTGGACCAAAAAATCACCATTTCACTAAGTCCTATTTCTACACCAAAAATTTTGGTGAAGAAATTTGCATCATAGGGGGTAATATGCTTTTTTCATATTACATAAGGTAAACTGAATATAATGTATTTTATAGGGGATAAATTGCCATTAAATCCAGAGAAAATTTAACAAAAAGGCAAATTTCCCCAAAATAATCATACTCAAGTAAGACATATGATCATATATGAATGCCAAAAAGGCGGGAAGGGAGATTCTTATTAAAGCTGTAGTACAGGCTATACCTTCATATCTAATGAGCTGCTTCAAATTGCCAGGCTATCTGATTCGAGAAATTGAATCTATGATCTCAAATTTCTGGTGGGACGAAGTAGATAAAAAAAGAATTCATTGGGTTAGTTGGACTACACTTTGTCAAAGTAAGCGAGATGGTGGATTAGGCTTCCGAGACTTGGGGGGGGGGGGGGGTGGGGGGGGGGGGGGGTGGGGGGGGGGGGGGGTGGGGGGGGGGGGGGGTGGGGGGGGGGGGGGGTGGGGGGGGGGGGGGGTGGGGGGGGGGGGGGGTGGGGGGGGGGGGGGGTGGGGGGGGGGGGGGGTGGGGGGGGGGGGGGGTGGGGGGGGGGGGGGGTGGGGGGGGGGGGGGGTGGGGGGGGGGGGGGGTGGGGGGGGGGGGGGGTGGGGGGGGGGGGGGGTGGGGGGGGGGGGGGGTGGGGGGGGGGGGGGGTGGGGGGGGGGGGGGGTGGGGGGGGGGGGGGGTGGGGGGGGGGGGGGGTGGGGGGGGGGGGGGGTGGGGGGGGGGGGGGGTGGGGGGGGGGGGGGGTGGGGGGGGGGGGGGGTGGGGGGGGGGGGGGGTGGGGGGGGGGGGGGGTGGGGGGGGGGGGGGGTGGGGGGGGGGGGGGGTGGGGGGGGGGGGGGGTGGGGGGGGGGGGGGGTGGGGGGGGGGGGGGGTGGGATTGGTAATATTTTTGGTACTTTAATAAATACAAATATTACATTGAATCTAAGTTAAAGTGTATTAAGTATGGTTTAATTTTTTCTAGTGGAATGGGGGCGGGTGATTTGACAAACAAATTGGAGAAAACATCAATTTTGGATCGATGTAGGACTAAATTGCCAAAATATTTAATAGGACTAAATTTGCCAGCCCGAAAAGTTAGAGGACATTTTTGCTAATGAAGAATAGTTACGGGATCAATTTTACAATTTTTTCCCGTCAGCAATAGGCATTAATTTTCCACGTGGAGGACTAGGTGACATGGTGGCGAAAAATTCCAAATCAGACCCGTATAGGTCTAAAATTGTCAACCTGAAAAGTTACAGGATATTTTTGCCAATAAGCAATAGTTACGGAACTAATCAGGCAATTTTATCCACACAATTAAACGGAGTTATGAAATTCAAGTTACGGGTGTCGAATTATCTCATACTTCTTGAGATTACCTTCACTGTTCACCACACGTCCCCTTCCTTCTTTATGTCACAAATTTTCTCATCTTCTCTTTTTTAATTCTTTTTAATGTTTAAAATGATAAGAAGATGAAGGAACTAATTCGGGATAAAACATAAGTAATTGATAAATTACATAAAATGATCATCAAATTCACTTTAACATATAATAATCTCTCATCATATGCAAATTTAAGCAACTCGATCTCTAACCATAAAATATTGATTAAACTAAAAATACTAAAAAAAAAGATTGGAATTAATTGTACTGCATGATCATTCACTAAATATTAATTGTATTGGGTAATACAATTTTTTTGTTCCCAGAACGTTCATCTAACCTAGAACTTATAGGACATGAAATGAGCTTTGTCAAGGTTGGATCAAGACAAATCAAAATTGGCAAAAATTCAATTTTGGTACCATAGAATAGATCCAAGTCCATTTTTCATACCAAAATATCAAAAATCATACTGCCGTTAGTTTTTTAACTGAAGTTTAGCCTCCTCCGTTAAGTCAAAAAAGAGGTGAGAAATGCAATTATAAAAAATTAGGCAGGGGTTTTTTGCAATTATCGTCTTCTTCTTCCTCCTCCCATACGACCGCCGGCTCCGGTGGCTTTTGGTCAAAATTGGTTGAGGGTTCTTGTTCCCCTTGTCGTGGAGAACTCGTACATATAAAGATCTTTTCAATCCGTTGAGTAATCTATTCGAATTTTGAGTTCTAATTTTCGAATTGTAGGTCAAAATTTTCGAAATTTCAAATCGTGATTTCTTCTTCGATTCTTAACCAAACTTCGTGATTCTTGTTGCAATAGTTTCCCCTGACCGTGGGCATCATTTTCCATAGGTTTATTGTAGCTTCCGTAGACGGTTGAGCTCCGCCCAAGTGGCGGCGCGTTTTCGGCCTAAACCCTATTTTTCGCGAAAAAACACTCCTCCCCTGCTCCACCGTCGCGGCCGCTGCAATTACCCCATGGAAAATGTTGCCCATGACAAGAATAACAAAAACCCTCAACCAATTTCGACAAACGGCCACCGAAAGCCGGCGATCGTCCATAGGAGGAAGAAGGCAATAATTGCAAAAACACCCTGCTCAATTTTAGACAATTGCATTTCCCTCCTATTTTGTTTTAACAGGTGACACGTGGCAGTTCCGTTAAGTAAACTAACTGAAGTATGATTTTTGAAACGTCTATTTATTCTACGGTATGATTTTCAATCGATTGGTATGAAAAATGGACTTGGGCCTATTTTATGGTATGAAAATTGAATTTTTGCCAAAATTTCATGTAATTTGTAATGTGTCTCGTTGATCTTCACACATGACAAGATGACCCGATGATCCTTTTGAGTGTCGATGGCATCATGTACGGCATTGAGAATAAGAAGTTTGGGATACACCACATCATCGGATGGAAATATTTTTGCGTCCTCGATAGATTTTCCCAAATTGATTCTTTGCCCCCAATTTATGGCTGCCTCAAAATATTGATGGGCATCCAACTTCGATTCTACACAATATCCATGCGTCTCATACTCGTGATACCACAATCCTTCTGCCGGACGATTTGTTACGGAAGGCCATGCATTTTGAAGATCTGGACTCAATTGTATGAACTGTACATATACAAATAAACAATATTAAATATAAATAGTACTCTTAAAAATAAAACATTGAAACAATAAATTTACAATCTTACGAGAGAATATAGAAAGTCCAACTCATCAGGCTTTGGGGGAGCTAGCACACATTATGAGGTTTCCGTAACTATCGCACGGTCAAAGACCGTGTAAAGTAAAATTGATGAGCATTGGAGTTTTGCACCCACCCTAATATAGGGTTGCTCGCACAAAAAGTTGGTACCCATGTGAAAACAACTTGCATATTTGTATAACCCCTTACTTGATCATCGGAGTTAGAGGTAATGACTTTGGAAGAGAGGAGATATTGCGCGCACTCCTTCTTAATGGACTAGGGAAATTAAAGCATTTGAACTTGGAGGTAGGTTCTGCTATATGATCATATTTATTAATAGCTTGGGCATGCTTTATTTGATGATATCATGAAATTAATTAAGAATCAGTATCTGTATTTCTTTTAAATATTAAAGCATTGAAGAGAGAGAGAGATATTGAACTCAGATATATCCTTATTAATTAATGGAGTATATATATAGTGAAATGTTAATATGAAACCAATGTTATTAAAACCGGACCGGACCGGCCGGTCCGACCGGTTCGACCGCGAACCGGAGGTTGGTCCGGTCCGGTTTACCCCCTAAAACCGCCTGACTCAAAAACCAGTTTGAACCGGGTTGAACCGGTCCAAAACCGGTGAACCGGCGAACCGGTATGGACCGGTTCAACCCGATTTTGAATTTCCTTTTTTTTTTTTTTTTTTAATGTTAAAAATAAACTAAATTTTTTTGTACAAGGTGGGATTTGAACACCTAACCTCTTACATGAAAAATAACTTCCTTACCATTTAAGCTACATTATTTTTATTGAACTTCTAGTACAAAAAATTATAAATTATAGAAACTTGTAGCCAAATTTATTTATAAATTAGATAATTAACTCAAATTAACATTTTACACGTTATGAATGAAAATTAATATTCAAATAATAATTTTTTATTATAATTTGTTCTATTAAATATTTCTTTCCAATATTATTTTTAGGATAAATAGTCAAATCGATATATTATGCAAGTTTGATTTTGAATATTAGACTTTTATACATAACCATATTTTAAAATTTATGAATTTCCTCGTTTGTTGTATTTTTAACTTATATTTTTAAATTTTTATAAAAAAATATAAGCATATTCTATTTATATGAGCTTACAAATTAGTATCATATTACCGTTATGATATAAGTTAGATAAATATTATATGATTTAATTTAAATATATTATAAGATTTTTTATATTTTTAATCAATTGTAGGATAATGTTTAAATTTTATGCATATTGCATATACTTTAAAATTAAATATATTTATTAAATTATTATGACGTCATTCGGTCCGACCAGCGGTCCGACCGGTTCGACCAGTAAAACCAGTGGCCAGTCGGCTCACCAGTTCACTGTCCGGTCCGGTTCTGAAAACATTGTATGAAACCCATGCATGCGTACGTCCTTCCCCCTCTCCCTAGCTCTCTCATCAAAAAGTCATATGAAAGCATTGAATATGGAGCGACGTCCAAAGCCCACTGCTTCCTTAAACCATCAATGCCCGAAAACCTTGTGCACATTAATTTTACTACACCTAACCAACCTATACAACAATAATTAACTTGTATCATCATTCAAATAGCAGGATATTCAATGCTTTGGTGGGTGTATTTGACATATCTCTCTAGCTAACCCTAGATTTGATTTCATTCTGTACAACCTAAATGTTGGACAAATCTATTACTTGATTTCTTTCTTTTTTTATGAAAGTATAGCATGTCTGTCGGTCCTATAATATTTTAGACCACAGACAACAATGTTACCTATCTCAAGAAAGAAAAATAAAGGGGAGTTCAATTACTAAATTGTTTAGATATCTTATCGCTATTATTTATGAAACACTAGATATGGATACGGCGATACGATAAAATATGATACGAATACGGTGATGCAGATTTTTAAAATTTATAGAATTTGATACGGCAAAGATACGCACGCATATAAAATAAAATAATTTTATATTATGCATAACAATATAATTAATTTGATCCTTCTATTATACCATAAAAGCAAAATATCATATTCAAAATATGTATTGTCTACTAGTTTAATTTCGGGTTGGACAACATCACATTAAAGTTTTATACTAAAATTATCAAAGACCATTCAAAATACTAAAAATTCATATATTAAACCGGTGTGGTTGAGTTTCTAAGAAATCATAATTCATTGGGTAAATTACGAATACCCCCCTCAGGTAAGCCTTAATTACAAAAATCACCCTCACGTATTGGATATTACAAAAATCCCCCTCAGGTTTGTCACCTTCTTACAATTAACCCCTTGCCCATAAAATATTCCGATTTTGCCCTTGGGTGTTATTTGTATTGTTTGTAATGTCTTATAAATGTTAAAACTTGGGATCTAATTATTATATCTTATTAGTTAGAAAAGAGATAATTATATATTTACTACCAGAATAATTGATAAAATTTATAATTGTTCATAAGTTTTAATAAATATTGAAAAGGAAAAGGTATTTATATATTTATTAGCAATTTAAAGTGTAAAATATTAAATTAAATAGAATTTTAATAATATATTTTATAAATATGGATTGTTTACACATTAGTTAAATGAATTTATTTTTTAAATTAGTAAATTTAATAAATTATATTGTATTATAAATAAGATATTTTAATTTATTAAAGTTTATATTGTATTATAAATTGAAATATTTATTGAAATTTATGCGAAATTATAAATTATATCAATTATTTTGGTGGTAAATATATGATTATTATTTTTATATTTACAAGATAAAACAATTAACACCCAATTTTTAAAATTTATAACATATTATAAACATTACAAATAACTTCCAAGGGCAAAATTGGAACATTTTAGGGACAAGGGGTTAATTGTAAGAATGTGACAAACATGAGGGGGATTTTTGTAATACCCAATACGTGAGGGGAATTTTTGTAATTAGGCCTTACCTGAGGGGGGTATTCGTAATTTACCCTAATTCATTAATCAGTTAATAAATTAAGGAAAACCTTTGTCATCGATAAATAGGAAACTCCATTTAAAAGTTTTAATGAAATCTCTCTTTTTTGAAATTGTCCAGAAGGTTTTCGGGCATTGATGGTTTAAGGAAGCAGTAGGCTTTGGTGGGTGTAAAGTATTATTATATATGCCTTTCTAGTGCAGTCTAACATACACATTTCTCTCTTTTTTATTTTCTAAGTAATTACTAAATAGTAGAGGAAAAAATTGTTGAATTATATTATTTCATGCATATTGATTTGCATGATGGAGGGTGGTTAAATGGGAAAAATATCATTCCCTGAATTCTTTGCTCACATTTAAGACTAAAAAGCAAACCGTTGATCGAACTATACATTCATCATTTGATTTGATTTGATTTCATTCTGTACAACCTAAATGTTGGGCAAATCTATTAATTGATTTCTTTCTTTTTTTTATGAAAGTATAGCATGTCAGTTGTTCCTATTATATTTTAGACCAAGACAACAATGTTTCCTATCTCAAGAAATAAAATTAAAGGGGAGTTCAATTACTAAATTGTTTAGATATCTTATTGCTAATTTGAAACACTAGATTGCACGGATATGGATACGGCGATACA
This sequence comes from Penstemon davidsonii, assembly GCA_034814905.1. NCBI lineage: Eukaryota > Viridiplantae > Streptophyta > Magnoliopsida > Lamiales > Plantaginaceae > Penstemon > Penstemon davidsonii. The sequence continues at coordinate 8,063,995 of JAYDYQ010001087.1, read as the reverse complement.
GATTTTTAAAATATATAGGATTCGATACGGCAAAGATACGCATATAAAATAAAACAATTTTATATTATCCATAACAACATAATTAATTTGATCCTTCTATTATACCATAAAAGCAAAAGATTATATTCAAAATATGTATTGTCTACTAGTTTAATTTCGGATTAGACAACATCACATAAAAATATTACACTAAAATTATGAGAGAATTTCACTTTTGATACCATAATTATACTTACTTTAGGGATTTGATACCACAACTATTTCTGTCGACACATTTGGTACCATATTTCAATTCCACTTTACAGATTTGATACTTCCGTCAAATTAATGACGGAATTGACACGTGATTCGCACGTGCTCATTAAATCTCGCTATATATTGAGTCGCCCCCCAAATTCAATTCGAGATAATTTCACTTTTGGTACCACAAGTAACCCTACTTTAAGGTTACGGTACCATAACTTTAAAAACATACACATTTGGTACCACATGTTAACTGCTCTCAACACATTTGGTACTTCCGTCAAATTTTGTACGGAAAATTCAATTTTAGACTGAAAATTGATGAAAAATTTACAGAATTGGTCCTATAGTTATAGATTGTTGACAAACTTTGCCTCACATATTTTATGGCCGACAAATTTACACCCCAATTCACAAGTTTGAAGCATTTCAGTCCCAATTGCAAATATAATTAATTATAAATCCTAGTTATAAATTTTATATACTATAATTATTAAATCACTTACACTAATTAGATTTTATTTATAATATATATAAACTAAATAATATTTTATAGAAAATCCCAAAAAAAATATCAATAATTTTTTTTAAACTAATTATATTTTACATATAACAAATATAAAATAAATAATATTTTATATAAAATTTGAAAAATAAATATCAATTAAACTTATTAATTTTTTTAAATTGAAAAAAAATCTTTTAAACTAATTAGTATACAAATTAAATAGTATTTATTATAAAAGCTGGAAAAAAAATCTTTTTAAAATTATATAAATAATAATAATTTTAATTAATAAATTTATTATAATTAAAAAAACCCTAATTTAGTCTAAAAGATTTTTTTTAATATTAAAATTTAATAAGTATATTTAATTTTCAGATTAAAATATTATTTAATTTATATATATTATATGTAAAATCTAATTAGTTTGAAAGATTATTTTTCGAAATTAAAAAATTCTAATAAATTTAATTTATATTTATCAGATTTTATATAAAATATTATTTAGTTTATATATATTATATATATAATCTAATTAGATTAAGAAATTTAATAATAATAATATATAAAATTTGTAAAAGTTGTGAACTTTGGGGTAAATTTATCTGCCAGAAAATATGTGGGACAAACTTTGGCAGTAATCTATAACTATAGGACTAATTATGCAAATTTTTCATTAACTTTCCGTCCGAAATTGTATTTTCGGTCCAAAAATTGACGGAAGTACCAAATGTGTCGAGGACAGTTAATATGTGGTACCAAATGTGTATGTTTTTAAAGTTATGGTACCGTAACCTTAAAGTAGGGTTACTTGTGGTACCAAATATAACGAGATTTAACGAGCACGTGCAAATCACGTGTCAATTCCGTCATTAATTTGACGGAAGTATCAAATCTGTAAAGTGGAATTGAAATATGGTACCAAATGTGTCGATATAAATAGTTGTGGTACCAAATCCCTAAAGTAAGTATAATTATGGTATCAAAAGTGAAATTCTCTCCTAAAATTATCCAAGACCATTCAAAATACACAAAAGTTATATATCAAAAGTTGATAAAATTAGACAAAACCCGTATTGTTTTGAAATTTCCAAGTAAACATCACGAGTATTGATACCCGCATCCAAGACCATTCAAAATACACGTTTTTTTAAATTTTAATTTATTAATTTTTTAATCCATAACTTTGAAAAACTTACAAAAACACCATGTGCGTATCCAAGACGTGTCCAAAACCTGCAGGATACTCCAAAAAAAACGTATTGTACCCGTATCCGATTTATTTTTTATTTAATTAATTAGGATACTCCAGATGGCGTACCGTACGCGTATTCCACGCGTATCCCTATCCCCGAAGTACTGAATACTGCACGGGGCCATTTTTCGAAATATCCGTGCAACCTAGATGAAACATCATTTCTGTTGGTATTCGGTTATAAATTCGTTACTAATAGTAACATTTTTTATTTTTGTTGAAATTATGCCTTAACTGAAGACCTCTTATATTATAGTGTTTTTAGGTTAAATAATTATAAAAAAAAAAAAAAAAAAAAGGCCTACGATATTGTCGACCAAGAGTCATCATTAATTTGCATCTAATAAACATAATCTCAAATTTAATTAAGATTAATATATTCGGGTTTTGGCATTTTGCACCCTGAAATTATAGGGTTTTGGCACTTTGCACCCTGACTTAAAAGTTTTGGCTCTTTGGAAATAAAATTTATTTGGCACTTTACACCCTAGTGTGTGTTTTGGTGAAAAAATTCATTTGTAAAAGGATATAGTAGTCATTTTTTATTTTTTTGGCACTTTGCACCCTGGCATTATATATTCTGCACCCTGAAAATATAAAATATTGACATTTTGCACTCTAAAATTATAAAATGTTGGCACTTTTCACCCTGATTTAAATTTTTTGTCACTCTTATAATTTTTATGGCATTTTGCACCTTAATGTGTTTTTCTTAAAAAAAACTTATGAATGTCGTCGATGTAAAGATTAAATGGTCATTTCTATGCACAACAATCATAAACACCTCGAATCCTGGACCTGATCTTTAATCCTACACCGGTTAATGATGCGATGGGAAAACAAACCGTAATCCCGTGCTTGACCAACGAGCTCCTTCGGATCCTTTTAGAAGGGCAGAATCGAAGTATAGTGTTGAACAAGTAGGTGTAACCGTTGAGTTCTATGGCGGTGAACTCAATGGAGTGATAATGGAGCGGAATGTACTCCTATTCTTAATTTATATGACTTTATCACAACTTATTTTAACATTTTCTCTCAATAAAATTTAGATTAAAAAAAAGACATTGTCTACATTTTATTTTCAAGTATCCTCTAGATTATTTACTTTATATCTAAAAGACATGTTTACAAATCTAACATGTTATTAACATTATTTACATTATTAATTATGTCGAGGTTAAAATACTAAAAATTATATTTTTCGGGTGTAAAGTGTCAATATTCTATATTTTCAGGGTGCAAAGTGTCAAAATATATACTTTTATGGTGTAAAGTGCCAAAAATATTCAAAAATGACTATTCTGCCCTTCCATCAATGAATTTCTTCTTCAAAATACACATTAGGGTGCAAAGTGTCAACTAAATTGTATGTTTAGGGTGCAAAGTGCCAAAACCTTATAATTCCAAGGTGTAAAGTACCAAAAGCCCTTAATATATTAGCTATTTTAATTAATTATTTTTCTTCAAACGTTTCATCTGAATTAATTCTTTTCGAGTAAGTGGAAATATATGGAATCGAATATATGTTTGTAACATAGTGACTAATCCTCAGACAATTTTCCTTTAATTTCTCCTTCTTTCCTTTTTGTCATATTATTTTGCTAGATTAAGCTAAATGAATGTTGGAATATATTGATTTTGTTTGTAATTGTTTAGGTCTTAGATCAAGCAAAAGGAACTGATTATTCTTCATTCTTAGGCAGAATCTTTTCAAAGTTTCTTTTCGGGATTATTCGGAATTTTTACCATTAACTTCAAGACCATGTTTTGTAACCTCAAACGTACCTAACACTCGGTTATTCTTGTTCTTGTTTTCTAACTGTAGTTTATGCTTCGTGCTGTGTAATTATGCACTTAATTACATAGCTAATGTCAAATTAGTAATGTGAAATGCATAATGGTCAATTTACCTAATGTGATTTGAAAAAGAGTACTTACCCTTTATAAAAAAATTTAACTCCTTCAATCAGAGAGTGTAGCTCGCTTGTTGAATTTGAGTGTGACATTAAAAGTATTTTTGTAAATTGCCACATTTATTATAACACAACGAATAAATTGTCATATTTATCATAACATATGGGGTAACTGTCATATTATGATAATAAAAGGTGTAAAGGGCCATATATATAAATAGCCAGGGGGCAAAGTGCACTCACTTATCAACTTCTAGGGGGTACTGTCATGTTTTTTCAATCATAGGGGGAAAAGTGCAAAAATGAAACTTTTTTGGGGGGTGACGTGCAAAAATCCCTATCATAAATATTATAAGCAAGCCAGCAAAAGTGTCTGTTGATCGATTCATTAGGTATATCAAACAAGTTAGTGTAATATTCATTCTTTTTTCATAACTCTTGAAGTTCGATTTGAGATAATTAAGTTGGAAAAAACAAAATCACATCATTAAGCTATTCTAATTATGGTTCACAACACCATCTACAAGAAAGAAATTTCGGGATAACATCGGATTGAATGTCATAATCTGGAATTCCTTTTCCGGCAACTGAAACGAAACTCTCTTTGTATTGAAAGGGCCACATTGCACGAGCAATTTGGGATAAGAGGGAAATTAAAACATATGGCTGGAACAAAACGGTAAGGAATATTAAGGAGGGATTATTTTCTTCGCATGGGACATAAGAGATAATAGAGACCGTTAACACTAGTGGGCCGCCAGAAGATGAACTGGGCTTGATGGGCCATAAAGCTACGGAATTGGACCAAATCGTATTAATGGAAAACAACCTACAAAAAACTGCAAAAACAATGATCTATATGATCTATATCGTTGTACGAAACGCAAAGTAGGTAACATTGATTACATTCGGACGACCAATACATTGCCAATGAAAACAGCAAAGAAAAATAAAACTGCACATAGTATACCATCATTGAGGACATGCATTGAAATGGATATGGACAAAAGTAAAAAGAATATACCATCATTGAGGACATGTTGTGCTGAGAGTGTCCATCCACAACATGACTTGATATGCAAATATAAATAAGTCATCAAGCTAGTCTAATTCTGGTTCACAACACCATCTACAAGAAAGAAATTTCCGGATAACATCGGATTGAATGTCATAATCTGGAATTCCATTTCCGGCAACTGAAACAAAACTTTCTTTGTACTGAAAGGGCCACATAGCCAGAGCAATTTCTCTCTTCCCAACCCTAAGATTTGTCGTCTTATGCGAATCAGGATCATAAACTATTGGCTCCCTAGTCTCATCACCGGCTGATAGAAAAACTTTTTTACCAAACCAAAATCCAATTGTATAAAATGATTTGAAAGGTACAACACAAGTCAATAATTTAGTCCAACAACCTTTTTCCTTCATCACCCATATGTCAATATATTTGTCATAAGCCGTCACATCATCAGCCCTCTCATCATAAGAGAACAAGGCTAGAGAGTCATTATATAAATCAAGCATTATCTCCCTTCTAGATCCGACAATTTCCGGCATCTCGATTTCTTGGAAGAATTCATTATGCATATCAAATGCAAGGATAATAGTATTAAAGGTCTTCATATTGTATTTCTTCCAATAACAAAATCCATTCAAGAATGTAGTGCGAAATCGAGTTTTGGACAAGCAAGAGTCGCGATCAAGAAGGGCTTCATCTTTATACCATTTCCAAGAATCGTTACTTGATGTATATACGACATAATTAGGATCTAGGTGACCAAAAGTACAGCCGTCACCTTGAATTAAAACTATCTTGAATTCATTAGTCAAAAAGTCTACACCAAAACCGATTTCGTCAACCGCATATTCTTTTGAAGGAGAAGGAAGTGGCCTCATTCTTCTGGTTGCTGGGTTCCACAGAGCTAGTTTTAAGCCAAAACTAAGGACACAAAATACGCCATTGCAAGGACCACGAAGTTCAGCAATTGACACAGGCAGTTTTAGATGATCTAGCTCTTCGTATCTTTCTAGTGTCTCATCTTCAAACAACTCAAAAGCAACTATCCGACTAACTCGATCATTTCCAGACACACGCCAATGCCCATAAACAAGAAGACGGGTACAGTTGCTCTCATGACGGAAATGCCTGCTTATGAAACTTGGGCTTTTGATGATAGCATGCCATTGCTTGCAAACAGATATGAACTCCAACAGTGATTTCGCAGGCAACCTCAATAAGATCTCAGTTATAAGATCCTCCGGGAGAAAACATTGGGAGCTAATGGCTGCCATGTTTACTTATTTTCCAACTATGTAATTCGAGAAAATATGAGATGTATTGAAGGAATATAATAATTTAAGTGTCCAAAAATATCCATATAATTAAGTAAAATGATGAAACTCATAAAATCTAACTCTTATCCCAAAATCTATCCACTAGAGCATATCCAAACATACCTACGAAATCGCAGATAGATAATGGAAAATCAAAATTTGCTAAGAAAGCAACATTAGTTTGGGCAAACAAAGTTGTTAAGAACCTGACTTTTAAAAAGCATCTTCAATCCAATAATCGATCTTCAAATTTGCTAGTTATATTCACACCTTAATTCTGGTGTCCTTAAAAAATTGAAGCCGTGAAGACAATCCAAAAACATTTCAATATGGCATCCAATATTTACCAAGTATTCAATATACTGCAGGGTAAAACCTCAGAAAGGCATTCAAATTCAAATATTTACCAAGTTTAGAGCACGGCTGGTTTGCAGGAAGTTTTATTTCCTCAAGCACTAAAAAAAATTCAGAAAGCCTTACTGTAAACACAAATAATTCAATGCTCACAAATACCTTGAAATAGTAAAAACTGGAATTAAAGCAATATTCCACAGAGTTATTTAAATCAACTAATTTTATGCTTAACCCAAAACTTCATTATTTCAAAATTGGAGCATGTAAATTCGTTACTAGTTGAAAGAAAGAATACACGATAAAACTTCTATATTCTAGAAAAAATTAAAAATTACCTGAAATTTGACGAGAGAAGACTCGATTGGAGACAGATTGAAGAAGCCCCGTGGCCGACTTTGGAAATTTATCTCTCAACACACAATTTAGTTTTTAATGATTGCTATGTGAAGAAAAACAAGGGCTGCGCAATGGAGAAGGTAATAGGTATTGAAGGAAGATCAAGCTTCCAATAATTCCTGCAGAGAAGAGAGAAAATTGAAATCAGTAGCAGAAGGAATTGAAGATAGCAAAGAGAGTGAAGAAATGTTTTAAATTAATTTAGGGATTTAAAATATTAGATTGGGGATAATTTTATATAGATATAGTTAATGTATGTATAAGTCAGCGTATGTATTAGTTTAGTCAGCACATTTCTTTTCCTATAAATACCCGGGTTCAACTCCCACTTTATACACTTTATAATTTTTGTATTAATATACACACAGTTATTTTTTCTCTTCTTCTCTCTGTTTTTTCCTTTTGTTTCATTATTGAATCTTCAAGTTCAACTTCATAATCTAATTCCCAGATTATAATAATAGGAAAGTTTTTACCGGTTTCGTGACCGGTCCATACTGACTAATAAGTATGTTGTTTTTAGGAGTCAACCGGGCCGGACTAGGTCAAACCATACGAACCGATCGGTCCTATCTGATTTTGAAAACACTATCCCCATCACAATTGGAAAAGATGAAGGGGTTGTTTATTTGATGTTTGGGTGAATAGTTTGGGTATTGTAGGTATGTGATTAAATCTCGATTTACGTAATGTTATTTGTTGGTTTAAGAAAAAGTATGTGTAAGTTTTCTTGAAAGAGTTTAAAATATATATGTACGATGTGTAATAATTTATGTCAAATTACGACATATTTTTTACGTGAGATTAGTTGTGTAAGAAAAATATTATTTTATGTCAAATTAAGGAATTTTTTTGTAGGTTTTTTTATAGATAATAAAATTGTCATTTATTTGACTTTTTGGAGAGTAGTTTTGAAAAATCTTGTTTGTCTAAGCTTTTCGAAAATGCGAGACAAACAAACTATTTGAATTTAATGAGTCATATACTAATGTATTTGTTTTTGTTTTCTTCTAAAATTGAATTACTTTTGTCGAAGTTATCTATTTGGATGGTAATGATTTAGATATTACTAATTTTTAATTAATATTTTGAAGGGTATAGATATAAAGATGTCTGAAAATATCTTTTAACTCCTAATATTTCATATTAGATCTAAAAGGAGCAAGAAAAATAAAAGTAATACTCCTTAATATTTTTTGTAGTAAGTTATGGTTCTTTCAAAATTCATTCCCCAGTCCGTGCATCCCCGCCTCGCCGCTGGAGACCATTTCTCCCTCCAAGCCTGATCCTCACGCAAACCCTACCTCTCCATTGGGATGGTCTTATTTGTTTCACTTTGATCATTTACAAGGGGTATTTTATATATAATATAACAGCTTAGTCCCTCTAAAATTATTTTGTATCAATTTAGTCCCTTATATCTCTCATAAAACTGTTTTGACACTTTTGTTCACTTTAGACTACCTGAAAATAACAATTCTGTAAAAAATTATTGATAAGGAGCACCATTAATGATGCTTATACATATATATATATATATATATATATATATATATATATATATTCCTCTCCATTGGGATGGCCTTATTTGTTTCACTTGGTCATTTACAAGGTGTATATTACTTATAATGTAACAACTTAGTCCCTCTAAAATTATTTTGTATCAATTTAGTCCCTCATATCTCTCACAAAATTGTTTTGGCACTTTAGTTCACCTTGGACTACCTGAAAATAACCAAAGTAAAACAAAGAATTTTGTAAAAAATTATTGATAAGGAGCACCATTAATGATGTTTATATATATATATATATATATATATATATATATATATATATATATCTCCACTGTGAAAATTTTAATAATCAATTTTACCTCATTCCGTTAGAAAATGTAACTCACTTGTCCGAAACTGAATGGAAAAGTGAAAAGTGTTGTATCAAAAGACAAAACTATCATTTTCCACATAAAATAACATAGAGATGGGGTGATATATAATAACACAAGGGAGTAAGCAGATACATATAAAATAATAAAGGTGAGCTTGTCCATATAAAACAATGCAAGGGACATTGTGAGTTTTTGAAAAGAATATAGAGAAATAAAGTATATGTGTTTAAAAATTACATGGATGTAAATTAAACATTTAAATATTACAAATGAAAGACACTGGAATAAAGTGATAGTGGAAGGAGATTCGAGTGTTATGGTCAAGGCGGTGACGTGTTCTTCGGAATTTATAGCAGGCTATGAATTGATTATTGAGGACACGAAGTTGATAGCCTCAACCTTTGAGTCCTTTCCTATCCAACACTTGCAGCGAGAAGAAATTAGAGTAGCTCATGAAATAGCACAACTTTCGAGTATGGAATCTTATGCTCTAAATGAATCATAACTAATTGTTTGACTCGATTTATGAGAGAATTTAAGCAACTCTTTTAACTATAAAAAAATTTCGAGAATTTTTTTTTTTTTTGGTACAATCGGATAGACTAACTTGCAACTTTGGTACCACTGGACACGAAAAATGCGAATTTGGTACCACATGACATGTTTTCATTGCAATTTTGATACCAAACCCAATTTTTCTCCAAAGTTAATGGCAATTTACCCCATATGAAATGCATGATATTCAATTTATCCTACTCTGATTTGAAAAGGAGTAATTTACCCTCTATGACTTGGAAAAATAGCACCCTACCACCTATACAAAAATTTAAAAAAATAATTTACCCTTTGAAATCGGAGAGTGTAACTCACTTGCCGAAATAGAAAGTGGGAATGAAAAATATTTTGTAACATAGGGGGGTAAATTGTCACATTTATCATAACACATGTGGGTAAACTTTTCCTTATAAAAACAATGCAAAAGGGTAAACTGCTTCATTTTATTCAAATTTAAAGAGAGAATTGCATTTTTGGTACAGAGCTATAGGTCAATTCCCACTTTTGGTATTGAGCTTTATGGGTCCAACACATTTGGTACAGAACTTTAACAAATTATGACTCATTTGGTACAACCGTTAAAAATTGCCGTTAAGTGATGACGTGGCAATTAAGTATAATTGCAAAGTTGATGCCATTATTTATGTTGACTGATAATTTTACCCTATAATATTTTAGGTTACCAACAAAGCCCCACATCTCCAAATTTAGTGACGATTTTAGTCCACATTGTCGCCAAATTTCAAAATTGACTCGAATAAGACCACGTATGGACCAATTTGAATATTTTACTTATTTTATATAACTAATTTAATTTATAAATAATATTAATAAATTAAATAATAATTTAACATAAATATCACCAAAATTAAGAAAATATATTCTTTTTAAATATAAGATTTATATAATAGCATTAATCTATTTAATATTTATTAAAATAATAAATTATATAATTAAAAACTATTTAATATGTCAAATGTGTCACAATTTTTAACGGCTGTACCAAATGTGTCACAATTTATTAAAGCTCTGTACCAAATGTGTTGGACCCATAAAGCTCAGTACCAAAAGTGGGAATTGACCTATAGCTCTGTACCAAAAATGCAATTCTCTCAATACGTCTAAATATATAGTATATAATGTAAAAAATTAATTTTAAGGAGGATCATAAATAGTGTTTATCCAATCGATTAATTACATAGAATGACCATAAAATTCACTTAACATAAAATAATTTCTCATCACATGCTACATAAAAAATGTGCTTTCCAAAATTATCTCCCTTTATTTTCAGATTATACACCACATACATGGGACAAACAAATAGGATAATTGTAGACTTTGGGTTGGGACTTTATTATAATTGTAGTATTGGGTTTAGGATTGTGAAGTATATTGGGGAATTTGGGCATCTAATGATGTTCATTTTGTTTCGACTGCTTAAAAAATAAAAATAAAAATAAAAAATCGGGGTAATTTTGATGAAAAGGTTTTAAAATTTTGATCCATGCATTTAGATTTAAAGTACAAAATAATTATCATTTTTCAAAGCACCTAAGTAGTTTTATTTACGAACTAGTCAAAGTTTGGCCTAGAAATAATTCATGCAATTTTATAGACTAGTTTAATGTTCTGAGCAAAATGTTAACAGTATTATTCAGATATTAAGAAAAGCCACATCTAAGACACCACTTGTATTAATATTAATAATATACACAAAAGACAAGGGGAAAATAAGCCAATCTATCAATCTTACATACTTTCACAAATGTAATTCCACTAATCAAATCAGCCCTGTTTAAGAAAATTTCCGCAATTAGTTCAGCCAAATTTCAGCAAATATCCAAATTTCGGCAAATCAGCAACTAATTGAAAAAAAGTTACGTCGCTAAATTCTGACTTTACATAAATTAACAGAAGAAAAGTTTACAGATATAAAAGTCGCCTGAGGTAGGCCGAACCGCTGCCCGAGACGAGAAGGTTAATATGGAAGTAGTTCGGCTGGGTTTGGTCTTAGTTTGGTCTCAAAAACTGGTTTTGGATGTTTCGGTGAAACATTTGAAACTTGATTTGGATAATGATTTCAATGAAATATGGAGATTATAAAATATTATTAAATAATAGTTAGTGAATTTTGATAATTTGAGATTTGATTTGGATTAAAGTTTGATCGTTGGGGTTTCGAGGAGAAAAAAAATATGACAAATGTCAAATCAATTCTTTATAAAGTTTGAGATATTATATGATATTTTGTAATAGTTGAAATGTTGATATATTGTAATAATGATTTAAAATTGATTGTAATTAGTATGATGATTGTGATAATGATTTTTTTTCGGTAGAGTTGTGATAATGATTTAGATTATTATAAATTATAGACTGTATATTTATATGAAATGGTTAATAATTTTGTTATTTAGAATATTAGAGAATATATACAATATCCAAGTAAAATTATTTTTTACTGCTACCGTGCTACGAGTCTCATCAAGATTCAGAGTCTTGGCAGTTTAAGTTTTGGGCCGAAATCTCTGCCCTGAAACATTTCCAGGCACTTCACCAAACAAGGTTTGGCCCAATCTGGATGAGACTAGACTAGACTGGGCCGAACAGTGAGGCGCCTTGCTTCCAGCTAAGTGTGCCGAGAAGAAGCGCAGGGATAGAACGGCCAAGCCCAAGGCACCTTGTGGGCTTTTGAAAACGACAGATGAAATGACAATATACCATTGCTACCAAAATGAAGCAATAGTACATACCATATCAAAATTCAACAAAATACATACAGCACTTAATTCAAGTAAAATTAAAACATTATTTATTTTCCAACCATGTTTTCCAAAATATTATTTATCTTTAGCAAACAAAAAGTTGTTTACTTTTATTTTTAGCCTTAAAATTAATTTTTTTTTCTACCAAATTTATATTTCTTGTTAATACTTGTAATTAATGTTAATAAATTCATTGATGTTGTAATTATTTAATTAAAAAGGCATTTTGAATTTTTTACCTTTTTAAAGTGATTATTTATTATATTTCTTAATCAATGTGTAATATTAAAAAACGACTATAAAGAAAGGAGGGATTTCTATTTTAGGACTCCATCATGTTAGTTCCCTTGTAATTATTTAATTAAAAAGACATTTTGAATTTTTTACTTTTTTAAAGTGATTATTTATTATATTTCTTAATCAATGTGTAATATTCAAAAACCACTATAAAGAAAGGAGGGATTTCTATTTTAGGACTCCATCATGTTAGTTCCCTTGTAATCAATTGTGTACTAAAAAGCGCGCTGTGTATTTACAATGCAATTTAATTAGCAATTGTTGGTAATGTTCAAGTTTAGAAAATATATCTTACACACTTTAGAAAAATTAAAACAATGAATTATAATGTTTATAATCGTTTCACCAATCTAATTAGGTAAGATAATTATATATATATTAAAACATTATGTATTTATTCTGTTAAAAATCGTTGAATTATAGTAATAATTAGTGTTTTCTTACTACTTAATCAGTGATGAATAGTAACATATTAATTTAGTCAATTCCTTTGTCTATAAATACCCTAAGTTCTTTGTATATTTACTGTCAATTAGAAATAGATTCAATACCAACACAAAACTTTATAATAGTATGAGTATGTGTCAAGCTTGAACTATGCGAGTAAGATTTAGAAGGAGAATTACTCAACATTTGAAACAGTAATTGGTAACGAAAACAATTTGGATCATTATGACCAAATAAAAACTGAGACAAATTGGAAAGAAAAAATCGAGATAGAAATAAAGAAAAAGATTGAAATATAAAATAGTATAAGGAAAACAAATTGAGACAGAAATAAAAGCGACTAGGCCATTATATAGGGGGGTAAATGTTACAATTGATATTTCAGGGGGTAATTGGTACCATCCCTATACTTAAGGGGGCAAACTGTATTTTACCTAATTAATAAGTCTAAATTGAAACCAAATATCCAATTTGAGAAACTATCAAACATAACCTTTAAGAGAGGTTTATATATAATATGTTTGACGAATCTATATTCTCGAAAGGGATTAAGTCAAGTTCATCTAACACCTGAATACCCTTAGAAATAAATTAAGGAAAATTTATTTTATTTGTGTTCTAATTTTAAAACATTGTATAATTAATATAGACATCACATAGGTATTTTAAATTTATACCGTTTATAACTAGATGAACTGGTTTAACCTATAATAAGACCACCAAAACTCTGTTTACCTAGTTATAATATGAAATTTCAAAGTAAAGTATAATATTGCATACCATTAGCAATTGTTGTTCAATAGCACAATTCAAAATATATGAATCTATCAGAGACTTCAAAAACAAATGGTTAAGTGAATTACAAATTCAGTTTGGTTTAAGAAATGATTTGAGCTACTAGAAACTAACTAATGGATTCTCCCATGGAATAATAAAGCAATTAACCAGCTTTTGTAAAATACTTCTAAGGCTATTGTTTCCATTTAGTTGTTCAAAGATCTTCAATATATCTTCGATTTTGATGCGATCTTCACTTCTTTGGTAACACTGCAATCCTAACTTCATTAAGACTTCCGCCTTTTCCCTTGTACAGCCCGTGAGTAGCAAGTTTGGGTGAACAAACTGTACGTAGTTCTTATAAGTAATTTCTTTGGCCACGTCGATGATATGCGTTCCATTGTGTGTGCTTCCAACATCACGTCGTTTTGATATCAGCTGAAGGACTAATATGCAGAAGCTGTAGATATCAAATGGTTTGGATCCTTCACCTATAAAAACAGTGGAAGGGTTATTTAGTGCATTGTTTTTTTTTTCTCTAGTTTAATTGCATCTTTCCCTTTAATCTATTTTCCATTAGATGCCACAAAGGTTAGAAGCTAGTGATTACCTAATGAGTCCACTCCAGAAACGACCCAAACCCAAGTCCGACCCTATCCAAACCCAAAAAGAAATTCACTTACAAAATTATGACACCTACACCACCTATTTTTCACCTCAAACTCTAACATCCAAACTCAATCCAATTGTTCCAAAGGTTTCGCTGAAACCACTAAAAAATATTTCTGAAACCAAAAACGAGGACCGAACCAACACAAATCCATATGGACCCTAAGTTGTGTGAGAATCTATCTACGGAAAACTGTACTATTTTTTACTTTCAGGCTATTTCGTAATTTACTCTCCATGTTTCGTCTTTGTACATGCACTTTTAAAGTGTCACATTCCCAAATTCTGGTAGTTTTGCATTTAGAATATTAATTGCTTTTCAAGATTATGCGGCGGTATTTTAATTCTGAAAAGAAAAGCAAGCTAGAAAGAGTATTAACAAATAAATAAATTTAAATTGCTCAATACCTCAACCATCAATCCGTTTTACATCAGTTGGTTGGTCATGTTGTGCCACCTCTAGAGCTTGTTCAAAGCATCAAGTTGGAGAAACTCTAGAATTCAGCTGCTAATACATAACCATCTGTTCGCGTTTATTTTTCAGCACAGACAGACTTCTCTGAAGAGGATATTGCTCATTTTTCATCCCCATTTTGTCCAAATAATGTACAATTTTCTTTAGAGTTTCCATAACCTCCTCACTTTCGGGGCCAAAAGATTTGTCCTGAATTTTTAAAATTTTCTTCAGCAACTCTACCAACTCAGTGTCGTCCTTCTCTAGTCGGGACTGAATGGACACCAAACAATCAAGAGCCTCCCCTGTTAAAATCAGTTCATGAAACTAAAAATGTCAAGAAATATAAGGCCATCAATAGAATTAATTCGAAATTTTATTAACCCAAAGGGTAAGCATTAAGAAGTATAATACGGGGGCAACATGCATTTCCAGTCTCAGGACTGAATTTTCAACACTTATAGTCCCGCACTTTAAAAAAACACTTCTGTTTTTTTTTTTTTTTTTTTTGGCACTTATGTCCATGGGACATAGGACAATCTCTGTTGTTTCTCTGAAAGTTGCACAAGACTGTATGTGTTTGCACTTCCGACCCAACTTGGATGGAAAAAAGGGGAAATGACGAATGTGCAAAAAAAAAATGAAAAGATGGACCAAAAGTGCTATTTCTAATGTCGTGGGACTAAAAGTGCTGAGTGTTGTGTGATGAGAAATGCAGTTTTGCGGTAATCCAGGCTACTCAATCAACAGTATAGAGTTACTAATGGCTTACCAACTGGTAAAGATTCCTTTCCAAATGCCTTCTCACGTATACGTAAAACTTCTAGAGCGAGTCTTTCTGCTTCCTCGTCACGGTGTAGATTGTACAGAATAACTGCTAAATGTAACATGGGAAACGTAATGGATGGATCATCAGCGGGCATAGTCTCCATTACTATTTGTAAGCTTGTCCTTAGCAACCGCTCAGCTTCAACAAATTTTTTAGAGCGCGAATAAGAGGTTGCAAGATTTACAAGGTGAGGTACTAGGTTGGGATGATCTTTTCCGTTTAATTTCTCAGAAATTAACAAGCATTCTTCTAGCAGGGTTCGACCTTCTTCTCCTCTGAAAGCAACCAAAATTGTGATAACTACATAAAAACAAATATAGCTTCTAGATTGTGGCAGTAAACATGTACAAGTTGTCTATGCATGGCATAATATGTGTAATTGTACCTAATTACTGAGGGGCAATATGTTTACTTTCTTCACCTTAAGGAATTTATGCCATCCAAGATAATTACATACTTAGCGAACGATTCAATAAATAAAACAAAACAGAAAAATGATAAGTGAAAAGCTTCCCAAGATAAATAGAACTCAATTCATATAATACTGTCTCAAAGGACACTCCTACCTTCCCACTACATGGAGTAATTCAGCCAAATCTATTCGCATCTTCTCCATCACTTTGTCATCCAATGCCACATATTTTGACTCCTCGAGGATCTGAATGGCTTTCTTGTATAGATCAATGGCCTCATTTACATTCCCTGCAGAAGGCCAAGAAGGGATAAATTAATATAAAATCAAAACGACCCAATTTAAGATTAAGAAATACTTTAGTAGAATTAGAATTAGAATTAGAATCATCTTCCAAGAAGACTATGTGGGAAATGTTAAGCAAGGAGGGAACATGATAACTCTAGGTTTCAACTCATAGGAATGTATATTAAACCAAAGAATGGCTTCATAAGAAAGATTGTTCACTGAATTTACTTATTTTGTTTTTTTTTTATATGAGCAAATACTATAACAATTACTATATTAAATAAATAGTCATTTGTTAGTTCACCTTTGGCACATTTCACCTTGGCCAAAGAACACATAGCCATTCCAACTCTTCCATCTTTTTCTCCATATGACCTCATATAGACGTCCAGTACTCTGAGCCAAAATAAGAAAGATGTTTTATCAATCATCAGAAAACCAAAGCTCAATGCAACACAATGTATGCATGATAAAATGTAGTAACCTGGTGAATGGTTTTTCAGCATCTGAAGCTCTTCCCTCTTTCATTAAAAGATCGCCCAGTGCACATAATGGCACCACCAATTCTTCACCTTCCTCAGCCCTGCTATATTCTGATTGTGTAATAACTCGCTGGTATGTTTCTATCGCCTCAGCTGCTTTTCCACTAGTAGCCAAAACTTTTGCTAGTCCCAGCAATGGTGTACAAAGTAATGAGCTCTTATTTCCTACAGGGAAAATTAAATATGATAGTTTCATGTAGAGAACACTTCGAGCAAATTTAACATAGTTTTTCTGCCGAATGATGAAAACTAGCAATTCGATATATCCTATTAAGAAACACTAAGAAAAGCAACTTACCATATTTTCCTCCCATAATTTTTAAGGATCTTTTGTACAAAGAAATGGATGTCTCATACTTTTCCAATTTGGCATACATACTCCCCATATGCATGAGTATCGAATCAAGAAGCATCTCCTCATCCTTTATCCCATTCACAATCTTGTATAACTGGAATTACATTCAACATAGCAACAGGTGAAAACGATAATTATCAGAGTGCATGCAATTACACAAATATGTTGCAAGTGTCCTCAGAAAGAGAGCTAGTGCAGAACATAATGTGTTGGAACAAGTATATATATCTTTCAACCAATTACATAAATTTTCAGATGTTAATTTTTAATAAATATTAATTAAGATATAGTATTGCTAATATCATTGGTATAATCACTCTATTGTCCCCTTCTATTAAACGTGATAGAGCCAATTATGGATCATCCTCTGGAATTGTATAACTGGGAATCGTATAACTGTTAAAATTGAGTGACTTTTCATTGGAGAAAATGAAAGTTCAGCACACTTGAGATCTTTCCTGAAAATTGGATGCATGTACATGTTAGAATGAAAACTTCATTCTCGATTCTACGAGAATCTTTGTGGTGCCCTTTCACTCGCTTCTCTCCAATGGATGGCTGACTTTCCATCTTAGTTTTAGGCCTAAGGTTTTTCACTTTTGATGAGAAAGGTTACCTTGGGTATATTTAATTTGTAGTTGATATTATGAGAATAGTGTTTTTTATGACAGCAGAAGGACCTAACAGTATGATTATGGCATCAAAAAATAAAAACCATTGCATAAGTAAAGTGCCTACGCATGTTACAAATTAAAGTACCATATCCATTACGGATCCAACAGTCCTTATGTCTCCAAGGGCCATGTAACCCAAGGCTATCACATCCAAAACAGCAGCTTCTTCTATGCCTCGAGAACCTGAATCTACTTGTTCCATAACTGCTACATAATTTGCCTGAAGTAAATTAACTGCATCATCTTCATTTCCCATTTTTATCATAACCTTAACTTCATTAAAGAAATCTTCAAGCTGCCTTTCGAGATCACTATCACGGCTGGCGGATGGATTCATTGAGTCGTGATCAAATATATTGGACCTGTTAAGATATGCACATGCTAGTTAAACTCGGGCATGGAACCCATAAAATAGTTTTTCATTAAGATCACATCTTGGGGTGAAAAAAAAAAAAAAAGAACTGCAGCAAACGTGGAAAATATTTAAAACATTACAAGAAAAAGGAGAATTTTCACATTTTTAATCATTTAATGCTTCTTCCATGTAACAACAACAAGGTTTCCCCCGATAAAGAAATGAAAGTAGTTTCACATTTGATGCTAGCATTCTATTATTAGTGGTAGCTAATGTATCAAACATCTACATCATCAACATCGAACATCTAAAGCACCAATAGTTATCGAAAACAATTAACGCAAACACAAATCAATCAGTATAGTCCATCACCTCTCACCACTATAAGCAACAGTTCTACTTAAGCTTATACCTCTCGGAATTGGTTGGACCCGAAAGACTTGAATTTACGCGTTGTTGACCATGAATGCCACTTACTTCTAATGAGCAAGCTAGCGGAAAACTTCTAACAAAGCGCCGTCTAGAAACACTGCATTTTGGAAACGAAACACTTATATCGGCACAACAATACATGCACCTTTGCTGCAACTGGAAGTGGTTTAATTGATTATTCAGATCCATTTGACTAATCCTGAAATGTAATTCAAACATGAACAAATTCAAAAATCAAATTAACAATAAATATAGAAAGATTAGCTACTATATGACATACCTTTTTGCCAATGTACAATCTTAAAAACTTTTCCCAATATTAAAACTCTCAATTCATTTACATTCTAAGTATACGTTCAAAATATATTCTATTATTTATCGATATTTTCCTCAATTGCACACAATTTTTCCTCTAATGCAAGCGGAATTTACTGTTTATGTGATTGGTCATCAACTCGAAGAATTAAGTGTACGAAGCAAAATTAATAAAATTACATAAAAATATCAGTATATTTTAACATTCCTGTATCTATAGGTGTAAGTAAAGCTGAGAATTTTACCTGAGAGTTGGAGAAGTTGAGGAAGAAAAGACGGAAGCCATTAAAACAGTTGATATGAGTTGAGCTGTGAATGCAGGATTTAAATTTAATCCATTAATTATTGAATGGGTTGAGTAGTGAGCTTTGTGGGCAAGTTTCGGCCCAATACATGTTTGGGCCTATATTTTCTTAAAAGTTCAAAAACAAGGTACAGAAGTTCGGCCCAATATATTTTACTAAAAGTTCATGGTTGTCAACCTAAAACCTGAAAACACACAGAAACTAAAAAAAAACCAGCAATATTAAAAAAAAAATCACATTAAAGGTTTAACTGAAAAATCTAAACTCGAAAACGTAAAATTAATTATCACGAGTTAGTAACCATATTAACACCTTGCATTCAAATCTAAAGAAATTACACATTCACCACAGAAAGTCTTAAAGGTAGATAGAAATTAGGGCAGGGGGAAGAGAATAGTACCGTTCGAGTCGATATCTCGGCAGAAACGCCATGAAACGAAATTTGGGCAGAGGCGGCGCGAGTTTGGGCAGGAGCAGGGGTGGGTCACGAGGGTTCGGGCTTGGTTGCGGCTTTGGGCAGGGGCGGCGCGGTCTGGTCTGGTCTGGCTGGCTGGAGTTGCGGGGGTGGGAGAAAGAGGAGGAGCTAGTGCGGCGGGAGAAAGAGAGAGAGGATGAGAAGATAGGATTTTGAGTGAACCTATGTCAATTAATTTTTAAAAAAATGGTTTTTTTTAAATTTTTGTTTACCTTAAAATATTTATTATTATTTATTATTATTATTATTATTAACATTTTTTAAATTCATTAATTAAATTATTGCACAAAATTGATGAAATGAAAAAAGAATTAATGCTATTAATGGATTTAAATTGAATCATTATATTTTTTTTTGTCCTAGTTTAAATTGAATCACATTGATCAATTTTTTTTCGGAAAGTCCCGATTAAAAAGTCCCGTGAGCAGAACTAAATTCAAAAACAAAATTAGAATGCAATAGTAATAAAGTAAAATTGCTTGTCCAAAAGTTCATATTTTTATTATGAACAGGGGTATAAACGAGCCGAGTAGTATCGAACGACACATTGTTCAAGCTTAGTTTGAATTTTATTGAGTTTGAAATTGAGTTTGAGCTTGGTTTGATATCTTAATGAGTCTGGCTCAAACAAACTTTTATCGAACGAGCTCGAGTCGAGTATCGAGTAACTTGATATTTTACATGTATTTTTTTCAATTTTTAACTTATCGAGTCGAGCTTCAAAATTATCAAACGAGAAATCTTGTTCAAGCTTGTTTGATTTGTTTGATGAACCGTGTTCAAAAAAACTTTTAGCTCAAGTCAAATATCAAATAGCTTGGCAAAAATACCAATTTTATTAGGATTTTCAGCACTAATTTTGAATATTTTCAGACTTAAATAACTCAATAGCATTTTACTTAAATTACGAAAAAATTTAAAATTATTAAAATTACGGGTCAAATGTTAAAGTTGAATGTATTTACATTTTTATTTATGTTCTACAATGTTTTTTTCTTATAATTATCCATAATTCCTTGTACTTTAATTGTAAAAGCATTATGAAAAAAATTGGAAAAAAACATTCATTTGTTATTATATTTATTTAAGAATACATATACACTAATTGTAACGCCCCCCAAATTTCGAACCCTTTTGATTGGATTTTTAATCCAAATTTATGTGCTACAATTTATTTTCAAAGTTAAGCATTAATTTGAACTAAAATATACAAATTAATTAAATCTTGTGATCTTTTGAACTTTGAAATAATTAAAAATATAAAAGTTACTTTAAAATAATATTAAGACCTTTTTGAAAAAAATTCGGGCTTGGATGCACAAAATTTTTATTTTTGGGGACAAAAATGTAAGTTTTCAAAATTTCGAGGGACAAAGTGCAAATTTTGCCCAAGTTGCAGATTTTCTGCATGAGAGTAATTATTTTCTCTCCTTGCACACTCCTAGGGCTGCTAAGGCATGCCCTTGGGTAGAGTAAACTCCACTACCCAAGGTTGACATTCATTGGTGGAGATGTAGAGTAATAATACTCCTACATTCTCATATTGTATGTATATGTGTATATAAATTAAAAATATGATTTTATAGTATAATAAATACCCTCCTCAAACCCACATTATCTTCTTTACAACTTAAAAATACTTAGATATAGAAAATAAGAGAGAGAAAAGAGACAACACATTAGAAAGAGAATTTTCGAATTTTCACTACACAACCTCGGTTTTTCGATCATTCCGCCTTCGTCCACCGTTGGATCATGCCCAAATTTTGCGTGAAGGTCCTACACACATGGGGCTATATATTGACCGTTCGGATAGTCGTTTGGATTCCCGAAGTGAATCGACAGCCGTTAGAAATTGGTGAAAAGTAATGATTTGAGGACTTTAATTTTGTTATGAACCACCACCGGAGCCGCCACCACTGCCACCGGAGCCGCCACCACCACCTTCGAAGTTCTTAAAATGAAGAGAGTTTTATCCCCTTCGTTGCTTTGGGTAAAGATCCGTCTATGCATGTGTTCTTTAATATTTGTGATTTTACATTCTTTTCTTCAAAGTATATATTTAAGAAGTTTAGTTTATCCTTGTAGCTTTTGTGATAAGTTGTTGAGTTCATATTTAATATTAGATATTTAATGTGACTTGCTTTGGTTTTGTTTAAATATTTCTTATATGTTTGGATCTTGATTTATTTCTGTAAAAACATTATTGTTCATAATTTTCGAAACTTTGGGGGGTATTTTTGAAAGATTTTAAAAGTTCAAGGGTTAGGGATGCGAAAATTTTGGGAGTAT
Organism: Penstemon davidsonii; assembly: GCA_034814905.1. Taxonomy (NCBI): domain Eukaryota; kingdom Viridiplantae; phylum Streptophyta; class Magnoliopsida; order Lamiales; family Plantaginaceae; genus Penstemon; species Penstemon davidsonii. The sequence goes on along the minus strand of JAYDYQ010001087.1, from coordinate 8,041,866 downwards.
AATGGACTGAAAATATCTATTTTTGTTTGATATTTGGTTAGATTTACTTGAAAAGCATTTGTTTTAAAGTTTGTTTCGATATTTTGTAAAAATGGGAGTTTTTGAAACATTTGGGGTTATTTTTGTAAATCTGAAAATAAGGGGGTAAAGGTGTTGTTTTGTCGCTGTCTTTACATAGTTACTTTTACAAACTTTTGATTAATTAAATTGATGTAGTGCTTTGTTCACTTTTTTTTTAAGATTGAAATTTGTAAATTTTACCGAAGAAAATTTATGATCAAAGAAATTTTGTTTCTCATTGTTAGTTGGTGAAAAGGTATTAAAACTTATTTTTAATCTCAGTTTTATAGTGAAAAATATGCTTGATTATTTTTAAATATTGCTTAGATGCTTGGATCTTGAATTATTTTTCAAGAAAGTAGATTTTATTAAGTTTTTGAAAACTATGAGGGTATTTTTGAAAAGTTTTAAACTTGTGGGAATTTTAAAGATTTGATTTTTGAAGTAACAAGATACTTAATACTTTTATTTGATTTTCGACATGATTTTAGTTAAAAATCTTTTGATTTAAAGTTTGTTGCAAATTTTTGCAAAAATGGATATTTATAAAAGTTTAGGGGTTGTTTTGTAAATCTGGAAAATAAAGGGAAAATTTTGCTGTTTTGGCACTGTTTTATGAAATTAGAATTTTGAGTTTTGAAAATAATAACTTTTAAGTGGAGTTGATGTCGTAAATTTTAAACACTTTTGTGCGATGTGTTAGTTTAGGAAATCCTTGTGTAAGATTTTCATTAGTTATGTTTAAGTAAGATTGTTAGATAAATTCTAAGCTAATTTGGGAATTCTCCCACACTCCACAGTCGATGTATGGCCACATACCCGTGGAGCCCAATCACTGGTGAATTTATTCAGTGAACCTTTAACCTTTACAATTACCATGTACGCCTTAATCCTTCCATTAGTTGGTCTCCTAATCAAGACTAAGGTTATGGATTTTCATCGGTTTCCTTACTTGTCTCGAAATTTTGACTTAATTTTTATGAGCTACTTTCATAAAGCCGTCAGATACCTTGGCCAAGGATTTACCGGAATACGTTTCTCACAGAGATTCATAGGAGAAGCTCCCAACCTATCAAGTCGGGTCAACGGATCCTCTGTTGATGATATGAACCTGCATACACGTTCCTCTATACCCAACATGAATCCACAGAGACCTTCTGGTAGACTCCAGTCAGTCGGGACTCATATCAAAGCATAGACCTTCGTGCACCAGATAAACCCTATCACCTCAAGTAATAAGGATCGTTCCTCGTACACCATTGTAAATAGAAATAACTTCATCCCTGATATGCGACTACCGCTTCCATGGTGAGTTATTTCCTAGGTGGGTATTCAGTGCGTTTACCATCCCAGCAAGCCACCCACTCGTGTGTATCGACTATCCAGTCATGCTAGTGGATCCCAGCATCCTCCAGTTCATCGAAGTATACACACTCGTGAGGGTCTAACCATATCCATTGATGTCCCATCTCAAATGGATTCTACGACCCTTGAATTATTTTTAGATCACGGCCTTAGAGATCAGTCCACGGGTTGTTCCATAGCCCTGTGATCTAAGGACTTCCATCCTTATGTTAGATAATTATTCATAAGATGAAGGTGATCATATAAATAAATGCATTTATTAATCAAATTGAATAGTTCTTTTAATTATTACTAATTAAATGCAGCCAAACCAGTTGGCTTGCAGGACACTATTACATCACTTATATAAGGTAAAATATCATTTTCATTTAGTAATCTAATTGTCAATTCATCATTATCAAGAGAAATTGATTCTTCAGTAGTATTAACAATTTGTTTAAGTCCAATTTTTTCGAAAAGTACCCATTTTATAAATGGTTCTTGGTTCGATTTTCGGAATAGTCCACTTATTAAGCAATTCAAGATTTTGAGGAGTATCATATTCTTGATTTAAACTATTCTTTATATTTTCATTCTTACGGAAAATATTCATTTTCAATGTTAATCATGTGTTAACCTATATACTCACTATATATCTTCCACCTCCATGGCTCTGATACCATTATGTACCTAGGTACAATCATAGTATAAGAGTACTAAGGATTAGATTGGAATAAATTTTACAAGAAACTAATATGTTTAGAGTAAATATTATACTTTATGAACTGAATATCAAGATTAAGAGCTCATTATAATATTTTAAAAAATCCTTACCTCTTGATACTGATAATATTTGTCATGATTTTGATTTAATAGGAGACTTTATAATCAAATATTCTTTCTTTTGTGAATGAAAATACTGGTACAAGAGTTTTTATTTCCTTAAATTATTTGCATATGTTAATTAGAATCAATTAAATACAGGATGTATAGGTAGGTTGTGATGTAGAAAAAAGTAAATCATGTTTAGGAGTTGGGACCATATATAAACTTAAAGTGGGCCGGGCAGTCAAAGCAAGCCTTCACTATAATTTTGGGTCGTACATTTTGGGCCATCACCAGTCAATAATTGCATCTATTTATTGATGTATTTCGAATCAGTTGATGTAGACATAACCATACTATTATTACTGTTCTGTTGATTAATTGGTTGTCTAATTTTGAAATACTATTCTATACTAGTACTTCTAGTTTCCAACTTAAATACTTTAATGAGAAAATAATTTGAAGATGCTTGTTTGTTTGAGTTTTCGGAAAGTAGTTTGAAAAAGAAAATAAGTGTATTGTTTGTAAAGGGTCTAGGTTGTAGTTGTACGATGTGAAATGTATAAGATTTTATGTCAAATCATGTTTCTCATGTGACATATATGTTAGTTTTGTCAAATTAGAGTAATAATATATCTCTTACATAACTTATCTCACATAACAAACATGATTTTATACAAAGTCTTACAAAATTTACACCTACAATACAATAAACCCCTCCATTAAAATTTATATTGTCTTATTTCTCGAATTATTCTTTCAAAACTCAAACTAATAATATTACGCAAATCAAAATTATCTCTCAAATATCCATTAATCTTTCTAATTACTCTAGCATATCTAGATAATCATGCCCAAATTTTCCGTAAATATCTTCACATGCTGAGCTGATGATTTGTTGAAGACTACGGAATCTATTTCGCAAAGGTTCATTGTCCGTACACACGACGTCAGAATATTGGGCCAATGCACGTGTGATGACATAACAACATGTTTTTTTTTTAATTAATTACTACATGCTTTCTTTCGAGAGCCAATAAAGATAAAAAGTTTATTATAAATACTAAATAGTAGTATTTAGTTTCTTGCACTGTTTTTGGATGATTTACACACAGCGGTTGATTATTTGATAATTACAATACTTAAAAGTCTTGAATTAATAAATGTACATGTATATATGGCTATTAATAAAAATTAATGATGTAACACTTGATGATTATTCTAGATTTGTCGTTGATAAAATTCTCATTAATCGGTAAAGCTCACGTTCAGTAGAAAAAAGTGAAAATAAACTAAATTTAATTATATACTATATTTATAAAAATAAAGTTACATATGAAGATATATTTTCCAAAATCGAAAACAAACTTTTTTCATCTATCTAAGAATCGAGTAAATAGCAAATTAACTCTTTATATTATTATTAATAGACAATTTATCTCCTTGTGATAAATAAAATGACAAAATAATTCTTTGTGATTTTGTAAAAAAAGCACATTGACTCTCTCTTGATTCTTACATTTTTACAACGGGATAAAATGCCCATCATAATGCAATATCATAGAGAGGTAAAATGCCCATTTTCGCATATCATAGTGAGATGAAGTGAAGTTAATTTGTTAGTCATTTTTCACATGAAAATGAAATATCGGTCACATATAATTGCACATTATTTCATATCATAGGTTGCCTATTTTCATATCACATGAAATTAAATTGCACATTAGACATATTACAGAGAGTTAAATTGCCAAAAACCCTCTAAAAATCTAAATAATGATAAAGTTGAACTGATAATTTTTTTTATGGAAAAATAGAAAGCATAGGGCATGTATTTAAAATCTTAAGAAATTTATTCTTGGAAAAACAAAGCATAATATCATCACTAAACAATGAAAAGTACTTCCCATAACTATTTATGTATTGATAATGTTGACTGATCATTAAAAAAAAAAAAAAAAAACTACAAAATTAGTGTCTGAAAACACCTTAACATTAAGTTGTCCAAATGTTGCTAGCTAGCCCATACCCATTAACGGCCGTGGGTTCAAACTTCAAACAGCACTGTCTCCAAATAATTGGAAGATCTGAATTTTAAATTATACAGCATAAAGCAATTAGTGTAAACTAACAGTATTCATTAATATTTTTATCTGGCCGAACCAAATTATTATTGCATCGAAACGTGGACAAGATAGAAATATTGATAACATAAAATATAAATCACAACTTGAAAATAATAATAAAGACATGATCAATGATTTCATTGTCTACAATTGATAATCATCATAATATTCACAAATATTTCGAATTTGATTTATTTTTATTTTAGTCTAAAATTAATTTTGATTGCACTTTTAAATAAATTTTAATTTAAGTTAGTGAAATAAATTTAATTTAAATTGATTTTAGAAATGAACTTCCCTTTTTTATGCCTATTGATGCAGAAAAAAAACATTTTCAGGGAGTTTGGGGTGGGGGGGGGGGGGGGTGGGGGGGGGGGGGGGTGGGGGGGGGGGGGGGTGGGGGGGGGGGGGGGTGGGGGGGGGGGGGGGTGGGGGGGGGGGGGGGTGGGGGGGGGGGGGGGTGGGGGGGGGGGGGGGTGGGGGGGGGGGGGGGTGGGGGGGGGGGGGGGTGGGGGGGGGGGGGGGTGGGGGGGGGGGGGGGTGGGGGGGGGGGGGGGTGGGGGGGGGGGGGGGTGGGGGGGGGGGGGGGTGGGGGGGGGGGGGGGTGGGGGGGGGGGGGGGTGGGGGGGGGGGGGGGTGGGGGGGGGGGGGGGTGGGGGGGGGGGGGGGTGGGGGGGGGGGGGGGTGGGGGGGGGGGGGGGGGGGGGAATGGGGGGGGGGGGGGGGGGAAGTGGGGGGGGGGGGGGGGGGGGTTGGGGGGGGGGGGGGGGGGCGGAGGGGGGTGGGGGGGGGGGGGGGTCGGGGGGGGGGGGGGTGGGGGGGGGGGGGGGGCGGGGGGGGGGGGGGGGTAGTCCCTCATAAAATTATTATGGCACTTTAGTTCACCTTGGACCACCTGAAAATGACCAAAGTGAAACAAAGAATTCATAGTGGGGACTAACATGGGGAAAAAAAACACAAGAGGGCCACTCCGTAAAAAGTTACTTCCTCTGTCCCAAATTATCCATCGTTTTAGAGATTTTTTTTTGTCCCAAATTATTTGTCGATTTAGGATTTCAATACAATATTAATTACATGTTTTCCTATTTTGCCCTTAAGAGAGAGAGTGTAAAACTTGAATAACGTGTAAATAGTTAATGATGAGATAAATAGAAATAAGGGTAATGATGAGATAAAACTTGAATAACGTGTAAATAGTTAATGATGAGATAAATAGAAATAAGGGTATTTTAGGTATATAATTTGATTTTTTTCCTAAAATTGAGGCTATTTATTAGGTATCTTAATATGTGTAAAAACATGTAAAACGACAAATAATTTGGGACAAAGGGAGTAATGATAAAGAGAACCATTAGTGGTGTTTATCCTATATATAATTTGTACAAAAGAACTATCTTCAATAAAGAAGTTACATTTTATTCTAATCACATTTTGATCGTGGCGCCAATTTTATCATGCAAAATATAATGTAACTTGCAAAATCAATTATGCGGTATTTTAGACAACTAATTGAATTGCATGCATAATGCTTCACTGGCCTTGAAAAAATAAATTAAATCAAATCTCAAAAATCTTATGGCCCACTTTGATAGGATTTTGCCTCTGTTTCAAAATATGGTTTGAGTGGATTTCGGTGAAACCTTTAAAACCTCATTTGATTAGGTTTTGGATGTTTTGTTTTGTGGTTTTGCAAAGGCTAGTGATATTGTCAGAGCCAAGATTGTTGCTGCCAGAGCAATTTTTTCTTATTTCCTAATTTGTCTCATAATTAAAGACTACAAAATCTGATTTTTCAATTTCCAATACTCCTCTTTAATTATGACAACTCCATATTCTCTCTCATTAACACATTGGTTATCTTTTCCTTTTCATAAAACCTAAACATGGAAATTAATTAACTTTGTCTCTTTACTTTTTTTTTGTTTTCTCTTCTAATAATTAATTAATTAATTTTCTTTTCATAAAGTCAAATATTCTCTCTTAGTTAACGCCTTTGATAAAAAAAAAATTTTATGTTGAATTGTTTCGGAAGAGCATCCTAATTATAATTAATAATTTTTTTTTGATACTATTATATTAAGAAGAAAAATTCGAAAATTACAAGAGAGTGAGAGACCCATTTAAAAATTAATCCATCTCTCTATACAAAAATAATTTTTTGATATATCCGAGTTTTAATTTATATTAAGTGTGTTTTTTTGTCCATTTTTCTTTTATTATCCTTTTTTCATGAATTTTGTTTAAATTTATTTTGTGGAAGCATTATAAATTAATAGTCAGCTGTAATCTTAATCTTTTACATTGGTCTACAAAGTTGGATTTTATTTTTTGTAACCTAGGGCATAATGAAAATTTTTAAGTATAAATCAAGAAAACGCTTTAAAAAAATACCAGCCAGAGAGAATTAAATTATTTGATATAAAAGAAGTTGTAAATATTATAAATCAATAAAATACTTTTTGATTGTGACAACTTGGATATAAAAAGAGATAATTAAAGACCTAGAAAAGAATAATTTATAATCAGATTTAAAGTTTTGCTTGATAAAAACATAAAGAAATTGTTATGTAGTAAAGTGAGAGAGAATTAAATAGTTGGCAATGCACTATTTTCGGATATTGACAATAAGTAGTTGATATAATCAGATTTATTGCTCTTAATAAAGAGGGGCAATTCAAAAAGTTATAATTTATTGCTCTGGCAGCAACAATTCATGCTCTGGCAATATCGCTAGCCATTTGAAAAAGTTGAAACTCCACTTTGCTTGAATTTGAATTTTGGAGTTTGAGGAAAAAAAATAAATGATAGGTGTCAAATCAATGTCAAGAGAAATTATATAATATAACCGTTGCACCACATCATCAAGTAATAACTACATTGGTTTGTATTTTTTGACGTGGTGTAACAATTATATTTTTAAACAATTTCTTTTTTTATAGAGTTTGGGTGAAAAAAATAGGTGGTATATGTTGAACAAAGTTTTATAGGTTTCAATTAGTTATGAATTTCTAAATGTGTTTGTGAAGAATTTTATGAGTTTTGTCTCGCAAAAAATTCTGACTCAATTCCGTGAGACCAGCGTGAACGGACAAGAACCCATCCAAACATGCCTACAATTTTTAGGATAGAGAAAAATATATATTGAAATATAAAAGTTAATGAAATGAAGGTCCAATAATTTTTCTCCACATATTACATCAGTGTTATTATTATTTGCTTTGGCTATAAGCCACCTGTATCTGTATGTGGATGCCCCTCTTCTCTTCTCTTGTCCTTTTCACACCACCCACTTTTTCTCTGCTTTCTTTTGCTTCTCTTTTATGAGTGAACTCCACTACTTTTACTGAACTCAACTACCGAAACAAAAACAAATAATTGCTGTTAATTTCTTGGATACAAATAATTAATCTTGTAAATCGAAGTTTCCTCAAATATGGGGGGAGGATCTGGATCTGGAGCTGGTAGCTTCCTCAAATTGCTGGCAACCAATTTCGATATTCTCGCTGGGTATATATTATTTCTCTTAATTTTAATTTTTTTTCTTTTGTGGGTTTTGACGAAATAGTTTCAGATTGGGATTTTTTTATTATAAGGGTGATGATTTTGCTAAATTGTTTTTTTTAATTATTAATGCAGGCCTGTGGTTAGTCTGCTTTATCCTCTGTAAGTTTTTTTTTCTTTTTAGTTTTGCTTTCGCTTTCGCAAATTAGGGCTAATAATGGTGGCGTTTTTCAATAATTTGGCAGATACGCATCAATTAGGGCAATTGAGACAAAATCGCCTGTTGATGATCAGCAATGGCTTACTTATTGGGTTCTTTACTCAATGATCACTCTTTTTGAGCTTACTTTTGCTAAGCTCATTGAATGGTAAGTTGGGTTTTCTCGTAATTAACTGGTGAAATATTGATATTTACGCATCTTCGGTTCTTGATATTGAGGTTTACTAGTTAAATTGTTCATTATCATTAGTAATGTGCAGGATAGTTTATTTTTGCTGGATTTACCCAAAATACATTTGAAAATTAGAATAATTATTCTGACAAAGGTTATGTATCTTTTGAAAATCTTGATGTACTTGTACATTCTCTTGGCGAATTTGGATAAGGTTTCTTGTTCAATATATTTTAGGTGCATCTCTAGAAGACAGTTTTGAATTCAGATCACACATATTCTGAGCTCTAGCAAGTTAAATGTCAAGGGCTGTAAGGTTGAGGCAATTCAAAGATTATATGATTGATGTTTCATGTTGGCCAACTAGAATATTGGAACACAATAATATGGTAATAGACGACTTCTCGATGGCGTCATTTTGTTTTCCTGTGGTGTAAATCTAATGGAGGGTAAGCAATAAAACAAGACAAAGAGAAGGTAGAAACAATTGTGTAAAATGGTTAAAAGGAAATATACTCCTACATAGAAGGATGGTTATATGCTTTTGTGAAAGTTATAAAAAGTTTACAATTGTGTAAATTAAAGGAGAGAATCCACAGCTACTGCTCTCAAATCCCCTTTTTCATGAGTCCCCGATGCCGCTTCATCAAATTCTAAATAATGTGAAAGCTAATGTCTTTGAAAATTATATTTACTTGTATTGAGGTCACTGGGTGGGTGGTAAAATAAGGAGAAAAAATATAGTTGGTGGTGTATGAAGCTCATGTGGAATTTAGATCAATGCAAGGATTTTGCAAGCAAACAGGGGATTTGATGAAGGGGGGCCAACTTTATATGAGTTACTTGTCACAAATTTTGAGATTTTAACTTTTTTGACTTTGCTAAGGGGTGTCATTATTTGCACAAAGTTTTGGTTAGTTGGCAATTTCAATGTCATTAGAATATAAAACCTCAAACCAAACTTGCCCGATCCATATGACTAGAATATTAAACCTTGTTTCTTGCTATGTATAAATTTCTGTCATCTAATAAACCCTCTTCAGAATCATAATTACACTGGTACGTCATTGTTGTACATTTATTCTGTCAAAATAAAAATATGTATAGAAGGGTAATAACACCATTAAGGCTAACAAAGTAGGTGGCAGGGGATAACTTGTGGAACGCAAGTGAATATTTGCTAATTAAAATAAGTGTGTTTTTTCTAATAAACTCGCGATTTTCCCTTTGTATGAGTTTCACTTCACTGTTTGCTTTGTGGGAAACCTTTCAAAATCACAAATGCTTTTTAAATTCACAAGGGCTGTATTGTCTTTTCTTCAGGCTTCCTTTCTGGTCATATGCAAAGCTAATTTTCACCTGCTGGTTGGTGATACCATACTTCAGTGGAGCTGCTTACGTGTATGAGCACTATGTTAGGCCATACCTAGTTACTCGGCAGAAGTCTGTTAACATATGGTATGTTCCACGGAAGAAGGATGTGTTCAGCAAACCAGACGACATTTTAACTGCGGCAGAAAAATATATTGAAGAAAACGGATCCGAAGCATTTGAGAAGATAATCCACAGGGTATGTTCTTATACTTTTAATCTGTTGCTTGATAACTTTCTGCAGAAAAAATGCTACTGATTGAGTTGGTCCTATCTAATTTGATTTTCATTCTCTATCCAGACAAATAGAGCAACGACATCGAGGAGTAACAATCACACACTTTATGACGACAGCTACATATATGAGGATGAACATAGGTACTGACCGTGGTCAAGTTTAGTGTTTTCTTGATTGTCGTTTTGTGGAAACTTTGATCTGCTTTTGTAAAGAGGATGTAGTAACTTGTCCTTTATTGTAGTATATGTTCGAATTTAGGTTTTGAGATGCTTCTGCTCTTGTGTAATTTTGGGTTGTTGATGTTACATAAAGATGTTCTTATGGGATATTGTTGTTTTGTTTGATAATCTATTATGCTGAACTTTCCTCTTGTTAAGGAGAGGTTCTTGCTTACAGATATTATCAGCAATGAACATTAGATTTGGTTCTTTTATGTGGAAAATTCTAGCCCAAATCGGGGTTAGGCTGCTGAAATCATCTAACACGAGACAAGTGTAATATATTCATTTTGTGATCAGTTAAGTGTTACTAAATTCCAAATCAAGTGTACTTGCCATATGAATATTTGGGTTTGGTTAGATCTGGTTTAGGCAAGAATTACCCGTATTTATTAAATCTAATTTATATGAAGGTTGAACTACATTTATCATTAACATTTTTATTATTTAATAACTTTGAATTTCGCTTTGACTTTGGCTTAATACACGAAAAGAATAATAATATATGTAAGAGTATAATAAATCGAGCTCAGTTATTAATGATCTTCCGAGCTTCATTCATTAAATAATCAAATCAACATCTTTAAATTGATTAAAAAAAAATGCTCAAAAGAGCTTCATTCATTAAACAATCTTCAAATGATACTACAAAGTATAATGCTTTTGTATATTCAGAACTAAAAATTACAAAATGCACTTGAATATTACTGATTGCCTTATTGAACGAAGGTGTGAAAAGTCTCATATTCATAATGTTATCGCGCATCACAAAAATTATTACCATTTACCAATCGATTAAATATAGTTGTTGGTGATTAATTTATGAAGCTTTTTTGTGAAATGTGCAATGTAAATTATTTGATTCCAACATATCTAGCACAAATTGATAAAATGTAACTATCAGGAGTGTTCTTTTTTTTTTTTTTTTACAACTATTGAAATATTCGCAATTACAAGTTTACTCTACGAATAAATTTAACATGAAAAATATTGTAATAGTCAAAAGTGATTAATCATCGATGAGAATAACTGTATAAATTTTTTTAAGGATGAACAGAATAATAAATGTGTTATTACATAAAACTATCTTCTTTTTTTTTTTTTTCTTGAGAACCTGAACATAAATGCGATTATGATATTTTTTTTTTGAAAAATGAGTTCGGGTGAAATCAGATTTAAATATCATAAGAAGACTGGCGGGCCACTGGCCCATTATTTTTCTTTTTTTCTTTTTTTTTTGAAGGCCCATTATTTTTCTTTAGATGGATCAATTCTCCATTTATGACGTCATTTTACTATGATTAAATTTCCGGCGGGAAATAATTTGATTGGATAAAGCTCGCAGCTTATGAACTGACTACTCTCAATTGTGAAACGGAAATTGACCCAAAAGAGAAAAAATAGAAAAAAGAACGAAAAAATAAAACGACATTCTCATCACAGCAGATTTATAACCAGAAGCTTACATAACACCAATTAAAATTCCTTGAACAATAAATTCCGATTAAATCACTGCGTGCGAGAAAGCAATAAACATTTTTCTTCTTAATAAAAAAAAAAAAAAAAACTCCACATAATAATCTTTCATTCAAATCGGTCATGGTTGGTAAGCGATCATTCTCTCTCTCTTTGGGTGAATTTTCATTATGCTTTGTTATATTACTACGTCGTATTGATTCGCAATTGGCTGAAACCCTAGATGATCTTTAATTAATTTCGAACGCAATTATAACAGAGGAGTTCATTGCCGATGCCGTTACTGATTAATGCGAATAAATTCATTATCAACACAGATAATTTACTTTCCTTGTTTTTCTATTCAATCACTGCAGAACATTTAGTACGCTGTGGTTTAAGCTTGATTGAGGAGTTGCCGTTTTTAATTATATCAACTTAGGATTTTCCCTAATTTTTAAGCATAATAAATGGAAAAACTAATTAAACTGAACTTTCCTCATTTGCCATTTTCAGGTGCTATATTAATCAATCCAAATGTTTGGATGTTTAGATGGGTTTCATTTGTAGCGGTTCATTGATGTAACAGCTGGAATGAGTTCCTTACAGAGTAGTACTCGAGAGAGGAATACCGTGCAGGTATATAAGCTCTTACACCTTCTCTTATTTGACTTTTGGATATACTGTTTGTTGAAGCACTTTAAATCATCTATATACTAATAAATGTTGCACGCGATGATTTGCATTTTCGGTTTATTTTTCCCCTTCTTTTGAACCTGAGAATTTAAATCTCATTTGATCTCTTATAGGTTGCGAGTTCGAAAGTTAGCATAATATATTGGAAAGGTTTATAAAGATAATCATCAGCTGTTGCCCCTTTACTGCATAATTGTTGTTCGTTTTTTGTTATAATTTTAAGATTTCTGTATTTTGACTACAGATCACGAAATAACCAACCACTTTCTCTTGTTTTTTTCTTGAGCTGGTGCTTGGTGGATTTGATTTTCTACTAGGATGACATGCTATAATTGATATGTGAATGCAAATTCTACAGATTGTTTTTACATATTATTGCCTTCTACTCATTAATATTGTCTGCTGTTCTAAATGTGCCCAATAGGCCATTAATGCATTGAAAAGAGGTTCTTATCTGCTGAAATATGGGCGATGGGGAAAACCAACGTTCTGCCCTTTCCGCCTTTCTAACGTAAGCTTTTTCTCATCCTATCCTTGACAGGGTTTTGTCATTTATGGTATAACGTGAGATGTTGATTATGTGCTATGTTGTTTTACAGAGTAAATCGCACTTTTCGTCCTCCTTATGGGCCAACTTTTGCACATTCGTCCCTCTTAATTTTTTCGTAGCAGATTCGTCCCTCTTATCAATGTAGTCTAACACATTCGTCCCTCTTAAATTTTTCATAGCAGATGCATCCCTCCCATCAAAGTGTAACACATTCGTCCCTCTTAAATCCAAAAATACATCCATTTTCGTCCATTTTAGGATATATTTTGAATCTAAGAGGGACGAATATGTTACACTACATTGATGAGAGGGACGCATCTGCTACAAAAAATTTAAGAGGGACGAATGTGCTACACTACTTTGATAAGATGGACGAATCTGCTACGAAAAATTTAAGAGGGACGAATGTGCAAAAATTGGCCCATAAGAAGGAAGAAAAGTCCAACTCTTTTTTATACGACACTTAATATGAATACAGAACCTCAAGGAAGCATCACATATAGTTTAGAGGAGTGTCTAAAAGGATTAAATATTTAAAGAAATTTATTAATTTTTTATACAATGAAGCAGTCGAGGTCAGTCTTTTTGAGTCATTCATGTTAATTACATCGTATAAATACTAGGTGAAGTAATTTATTAATAATTACCATGTACGCTAACTGACGTACTTTACTAGCACAAAATTTTTATTCCATTGCCCTGTAGGCTTTCTTATTGCTCGACTTTATTCTTTAAAACTTCTTATTGAGCTCAGCCTCTGGGATATGAACTTTAAGACTTCAAGCCAGAATTCCGGCTTTTTGATTTCTGTATTTTCTTACTTTACCTTAATGGTGTATGATTTTAGTTAAGAAGACCTGCTATTGAAATTCTTTTGTTTACTTTATTGATCTGAGAGAAACTTAAAATATAAATTCAGAAAATGCTTAATGGCAATTTAAGACTCTTGTACAGGACTACTTCTTCTCTAGTTTCGATAAATAAGGAAAATTATGATAAAATTGTTATCATACATAAAATGCAAACTTAAGTGGAAAAATCATTTTTGGAATATTTAGAAGTAATAAATTCTGCTTTTGAGGAAAGCTTGATAGGTTAAGAACTTCAGATGCAGCCATAAAAAATCTGATGCATGTAATGTTGGCTTGCGTTTGGCTCATTCATAAATCAAGTTGGATCTATAGATGATGTTAATAAAATAAGGATAGTAGTTTCTGTTATGTTAAGTCATCAAATTAATTTTACTATGCAGCTGCACAAGTTACATTATTTGTTGTGACATTTTGATCTGTTGACTGAATCTAATCTAAGTATACACATTTAGAAAAATGCATTCAATGTGCCTCCAACAGTTTTTAGTACTCTTGTTTATCCTCCATTTTTAATTATCAAACTTTTAGGATGAGACAACACTAATATGGTATGTGGGGAAAGAGGAAAAACAGCTCCGACTGAGTCAAGTTTCAAGGATTATACCTGGACAGCGTACTGTAAGTTCGTCTGTTACTAAATGATACTTCAAGAATTGTTTACTATACTGTAGCCAACTGACATATTAAGAAAGCATAATTTCTTCTTATACCATCACTTCTGGTTCTTCATATTGCTTTCTCATTTATGAGTGAGGATCACACTCTGTAACTGCTTCGACTGTTCATATAGTTTTCTTCATTTATGTAGAAATTTCATGGTATGTACTTTGCCTATGAAATCGCATGACCTGTGGAACATATCCTGCTATTCTTATCACATGACAGTTTACTGTTCATATAGTTTTCTTCATTTATGTAGAAATTTCATGGTATGTACTTTGCCTATGAAATCGCATTACCTGTGGAACATATCCTGCTATTCTTATCACATGACAGTTTGTGCTTAACACATGATAGTGCATTAGTGCTTAGTGTGATCAATGTGCTTTCACGTGTGTGCTAGCATTCTATTTGTCAGTATGTTTACAAACGTGCTTGCATGTGTATGTATGTGCATATGTGCATGTCTACAGGCTACAGTGTTTGTGCACATAGGTAAATATACATAAAAACTATGTAGGAAGTCGTTACCATTATAAATAGGTGCCGTGATAATAAGCTTGTAGTGTTTTCATGAGGATGCAAGTATGTAGAGTTAATTTTGTATGTATTGTTCTCATCATGGATTCTACTGAACATATGATTATTCATGTTCAAAAAGGTATTTGAACTACATAACAACAACCCCATTTTATTTCCTCCTGAGGTTCTGTTTATCTAATGTGCTAGTTTGATTATTCATGACTATGCAGGCAACTTTCCAGAGATATCCTCAGCCCGAGAAAGAATACCAGTCATTTTCTCTTATCTATGGAAAGAGATCCTTGGACGTGGTACGCAATCTTTAGCTGATCTACATACTTAATTGCACTACTCAAGTAGAAATTTTGGCATGGATTAAGTTGATGGTATATCGCACAATTTAAATATGGAAATTGAAGGGTAAGGTTAACAGAGTATAAGCTAGCCTTGTTACTTTCTCACAAGATGGGTAGAAAATTGGTTAGTTAAGCTGATGTTGAACAAGCAAAATGACAGAAAAAAATTGAAACAACGTTCTGAGGATGGTGACAAGGAAAAAGGACCACTTTCGTCTTCCTGAAACTGCTAATTGGAATTATAGATATCATGCAAGAATGTATTGATGTAGTGTAATTATCCCATTTTGCACTTCATTAATAGATTGACCCCATGCAGGCGATAATCTTTTCTTTGAAACCTAGAGCGTGGTGAGATTCAAACTCAGGGACCTCTTTAAGGCCTAATTGACCACCTTATCTCAACGTTTAAGCTGATGAGAGGAACAACCTTCTATATTTTATTGTTACTAACATGGAGTGTCCGCTCTATTATAATTTATGGAGTAGGCAAAAATAAAAACTCATGGTACCAAAAGGAAGCCATTTATGAAATTTTATCTATAACTACTCCAGGAATGACAATTAAGTAACTTGCCAAAATAGGAAGTAGCTTGCCAATAAAAACTGAGAAAGAGCAAAATGTTCCTAGCTTTTACCAAGAATGAAGTGGATAATGTTTTTAGCAAAGAAGTAACTTGCCAAAATTAGGAATAGCATTTATTGAATCAAAATTAGGAAATTCTCTCGCTATTTCAAGTCTTCATGAACATATAAAAAATTCCTTTAACTTACTGATACGACATAAATCTGTTATAATTCATTTTGTTAAATTTTGAGCGTCCATTGAGTTTGTATTAACCAATAGACATTCGTTGCAACAAAATCTCATTTGCAGCTTTACTTGACTTGTGAAGCTGATGGACCGGATCTGCATGAGACCTTTGAAAATAATTTGACCTAACGTTTGCTCTCAACTTAATTTAATTCTACAAACACCAGATCTCCTTGAGCACTTTCTTCCTTACTCGAAAACTTCACAAATTGTGAAATTCATGATACTGAAGAAAGAATCTTATTATCCATCAAAAAGAAAAAAAAGAATATAGTATTATTGTACTTTAGTAAACATGATATTTCACATGTTCTTCACAAAAGATAGCGTCTGATAACAACTAAGCTATTTCAACAGATATGCAAAGACAAGTCTGAAGCAGAGATTTGGTTTCTCGCCCTGAGAGCATTAATTTCACCGGTTAACAGTAAAAAATGGAAGATGGAAATTCAGACTGGTGGTGTATTGTCAAGCTGTTCAAGTGATCCAACAAAACGGGATCTTCAGTCCAACCCATCAAACAGCAAGGATGATGCAGTTCATAAGGTTTCTTGTTGTGATATTTCTGAAAATGCACATCTGCTACATCTAATTCTTGTTTATGGTCTTTGCAGGAAATCCATCCAATAATTAATGCCCCATTTGAGAAATTGCCTGACAAAAGATTGAGAAATGTGTTATCTGACTTTTTACTATATAATGCAACATCTGAATGCTCTCCCCACAGAGAGTTTGTTCGTTGTTCTCACAGTTCACAATCTGACGTGGATGATTCTAGTTGTAGGACTTCTTCGGATACTTTGCGAGCCAGTTTTTCCAGTGCCATAAGTGCATCTAGTCAGGATTCTTCTCTTGGAGATATTCCTTTAAGCAATATTTTCTTGTGGGGAAAAGGGGTTGAGGATGGCCTGTTGGGTGGAAGCACCCGAATGGTTGGAGACTCTTTTCCTAAAAAAGATGTTTTTTTGCCAAAGGTTCTGGAATCTGCTTCGGTACTTGATCCTCAAAACATTGCTTGTGGCAGTACACATGCTGTGTTAACTACAAGCCAGGGGCGGATTTTTAGTTGGGGAGATGGTTCAGGTGGCAAGCTGGGGCATGGATTAGAAGCTGATATCTCTAACCCTAAGCTCATTGATACCCTTAATGAACAGAACATTGTATCAATAGGATGTGGAGAATATCATACGTGTGCTGTGACTTTAACTGGAGATCTATACACATGGGGAGATGGCATCCATAACATTGGCCTTCTTGGGCATGGAAATGAGTTAAGTTACTGGACCCCGCAAAAAGTTAGAGGTCAGATGGAAGGCATCCATGTAACATCGATATCTTGTGGACCTTGGCATTCAGCTGCTATCACATCAACAGGTCAGTTGTTTACATTTGGAGATGGAACTTTTGGTGCCTTGGGTCATGGGGATCGAAGCTGCACGAGTGTCCCTAGGGAAGTCGAGACCTTGAAAGGACAAAAAGCAGTGAGGGTATCATGTGGATTTTGGCATACTGCTGCCGTAATAGAAATTCCTTCTGAATCGCCAACTTTCAATTTCTGTTTAACTGGAAAGGTATTCACCTGGGGAAATGGAGATCAAGGCCAGCTTGGGCATGGTGATAAACTATGTCGACTAGTTCCATGTTGTGTTTCTACGCCGAGTGATAGAAATTTCTGTCAAGTAGCATGTGGGCATAGCATTACCATTGCACTTACAAGCTGCGGGCATGTATATTCAATGGGGAGTGCTGATTTTGGAGAGCTAATGGGTCCTGGAAATAGCCATGCATTGCCTGTCCGTATTGAGGCGAAAATAAAGAACTGCTTTATTGAAGAAATATCATGTGGCTCTCATCATGTGGTTGCCTTGACTTCGAAATCTGAAGTATTCACTTGGGGAAAGGGAAAAAATGGTCAGTTAGGCCATGGGGACAGTGCTGACAGGAATTCTCCTACTTTAGTTGATGCTCTAAATGGCAAACAAGTGAAGAGAGTCATTTGTGGAAACAATTTCACTGCAGCAATTTGTCTTCACCAACGAGTATGCGTAGCTTATTACTCAGTATGTGCTGGTTGTAGTAGTCCATTTAATTTCCGACGTAAGCGTCATAACTGCTACAACTGTGGGCTTGTTTTTTGCAAAGCATGTACAAGTAACAAAACTCCTAGTGCTTCTTTGGCTCCAAATATGAACAAATCATATCGCGTATGTGAAGATTGTTTTGCTAAACTTAACAAGTGTTCTGATTCTAGAGTGAGTTCTCGACCTCCTAAGTCTAGTAGCCGATGTGGAGACCCAAGCAAGGTAAAGGAGCAAGAGACCTTTAAAGCCAAGCGGCGTGGCATACTCTATAGACTATCATCATTTGATTCATTCAGAAGGTCTAGTAGGCAGCTTCCAAAGAAGAACCTGAAGCTAAATTCAGGTAGTAATCATAATTCTCCATTTCATGAAGGGGAATTCGAATGTGGTAGGTCTTACACATCTAGTCCATCCACATCCATGTTTAACTACTCTGACAAAATAAATGCTTCACTTCCGGATTCAAATATTCATTCTCTTTCATCTTCTCCTGTCTCCACAAAGTCAAGTCCTCCTCGTTCTATGTCATTTCCATCATTATGCACTGTTCCTTATCCAGAAGAAGTTATTGATGGTTCAAAGAACACAAACGATGATCTCACTGAAGAAATCTCAAGTTTAAAGGAACAGGTAAACATGTAGGGGCAAAAAAATTCCATTTATTTTACTGCATGCCATTCTGCTCCATTGATTTGTTTTTTACCTTCAAAGAATCACATTTACATTTTTGTCCATTTGAGAGTATATGAAAAAGCGATGTGTGTGTTGTTACAAACACATTTTTGTAAACATAATTGTTTACATGTATCTTCTGTTCCGGTAAAATGGTATTATTAAGATGTTACGTGGCTGCGAACCAGAAAGAAAAATGCATCTAATAGTTTGCATGAAATAATATAGTCAAATGGTTTTCTTGGATATCTTTGAAATTTTTGGTCAATATTAAATATACTATGAGAAACTACTAGGTATTAAAGGTAGTTACAACCAATATTCATTGGAAAAGATGCAGTCTTTCTTTCTCTTGGTTCTTGTTACATTGATAAATTGGCTTTTTACTTAAAAAAGTTATTTTATTCCTTATCTTGTGTAGGACACATTTTCCAGAGGTTGACCTTAGCCTAAGCAATATCTCAATATTAATTTGAATTTAGCTTATCTAATTGGGTACTGCCTATTATCTTGATTAATTTCAATTATTTGTGATTCATCCCCCTGCTGTGAAGCTTATTAAGACAGAAAATATCTTCTCCATCCTATGTATGTTTGCCTACTGCATAACTGTATGCTTGTTTGTTGGATCTCACAGCTTTTGCTATGTAAGTTTTGAGGGCATTTCTGCATTTGATTGAATGCTAGTATTGCTTATGCTATTGGAAGTGAAAGTAGAATGACTGGATAAAACTGATGTTTCAAAATAAGAGAGATCGGCCAGCTTCAGAATTCAGAGGATAATAACAAAATTATCGGAAGCACTTTTGTATCACCTAAACTATTTTTAATGTGATAGTAGCTTAACACTATTATGACTGACATATCGCTTGTAGGTGGAATTTCTTACACGGAAATGTAAATTCCTAGCAGTAGAACTTGAAAGAACATCAAATCAATTAAAAGAGGCCACCGAATGGTTTCAGGATGAAACTGAGAAAAACAATGCTGCAAAGGATGCAATAAAATATCTCATGAAAAAGGTCAGTGAACTTTACCATTTGTCGAATATATGCCATCAAGATTACCGTGTCTTTATTCTAAAAGCATATTGTAATTATCGCACCATCCAAACAGTTATGTGAGTACATGAACTCACAAAACTAACTATTAGGTGCATGTGAGCATTTGAATGGCTATTAGATTATGCTTTTATTAGATGCTCCAGTTCATGAATGAGGGCTACATTTTTAATATTGTTTAAAAAGCTGATCAGGTGTATTATGTTTTAGTGAGTAAAAGTATATGCAAATAATGGTTAATAAATCAAATCAAATGAATTGTGAATGTACTCCAATAAATAAAAGTACACAACTGAGAGCAAACCCTTCTTTTTAGTTACCTTCACGAACTGTATGCTGAGCACCATGTGACCTAGATCACGTCCATGAGTAGAATGGGTCAGAATCCAGGAAAGTGTCATCTTTATGCTACACAGTCACGGTGTCTTTTTAGCGTGAATTTAAATATGAAGAGTGACATGATGACTTCTTTTCTGCGATGTCAACACATTTAGTCTTTTCAATCCACCAAAAACAATACAAATTTGCATTCTTATTGCGAATAAAATGAAAGGTCAAATGTTTTTTTGGCAAAATAAATTCTTACAAGAAAAATGTAATTAACTTGTAGTTGCATGTTAATTTCTTCATTATACCAGCCTCCACAACCTGTAATTAGGTAGGACTTACATTTCTTGTTTCCGATGATGTGAAAGTGATTGAGAGAAATAGTATTCAGGATACATTGAGGAAAAATAAATTTATGCTGAGCATTGCAATGAAAGCACAAGTACCATCAGATCTGATTGCATCTCTCCAAATCCCCTCCTCCCCGACTTGCATATTCTGTAATTCTTTATTTCAAAGCTTTCATTGCTAGTATCAAACTGTCCTTTTATGTATTTTATTGATCTTAACATTAATCCATTTTATGTAAATGTTTTAGCTGTCCTAGTAGCATTACATTCATACAGAAGTTATATACTTTACAAAATCTGCCTTCATTCTCAATCTAGATGCAATTATTTCACTAAAATTACTATGATGTAAAATCGTTTTCTTTTTGGCAGTTGAAAGACATGGCAGTAAGGGTACCTCAGGGGACTACCTGCCGAGTGCCAGGTCCATTCGCTGATAACATGTTCTATGTTCTAAGCACTGCTTCTACAAGAAGCCCGCTGACCGGCTAGATTTGCTTTACTACGAGCATGAGACGAAAGCATGACTTGGTAGGTGCAAATGAGCGGTCTCTTGGCAAGCTATTAAGGAATGTATCTGTATATCGCCATATTACAAGTAAAAAGAGCCTTTTTGAAAACCTATCGTTAAATAGATTTGAATCGAGTTTTGGATTATTAGAGAAAAATACATAAACAGAATATCATACTTGTTGACATTAGAACCTTTTTTTAGCTGAAACGATCAACTTTTAGTGGCAGAGTTCCTACATAGTAAGTCGATGAATATAAAAAATCATTCAGTTTTCTTGTAAATAGGTATCCATTTTTTGAAAATTAATAAGAAGAGAAGAAAGGAAATGACCATTTTTTGCATTTTCTTGGATCATTTATGATTTAGTAGCAAAATCTGTATATAAGGTTCAAAACCGAATTCGATGAGAACTGACATGAGTTGTTTCTTGCATCAATGAGCTTGCTTGAATTTTAGGCTCAAGGCCATTTTTCCTAGCAAGGTGTACGAGTCCTGATTTCGCAGTAAATTTGTTGGAGTTAATGGCAATTTACCCCCTGTAATATTCAAAATGTTCAATTTATCCCATGTAATTTGAAAAAGAGCCCTTTTACCCTCAGTAATTTTATAAGAGTTTCACACTGTCTTCCTGACATTTTTATATGTGGTACTTTACTTCCCTGTATTGTATTGTGATAATAATGTAGTAATTTACCTCCATGATAAATGTGACAATTTATTTCCCTATGTTACCAAACACTTTTCATGCCTATTCTTAATTTCGACAAGTGAGTTACATTCTCCGGTTTAAGGGGGTAAATTGCTTCTTTAAAATTTTCATAAGTGTGTAAATTGCTCTTTTTCAAATCACAGGGATAAATTGATCGTTATGAATATTATAGGGATAAATTGGCATTAACCTAAATTTATTGGGTTAAGTTCTAATTAAAGTTTTATGAGGTCGTTCAAATTAGATTGGACAGAACAACAGACCCAATTGAGTAGTGGGGTCAAATGGAACCAACCCACATTTACCCGTAGACATTTGTGATGAATGCATAAATGATAAATCCCCAAAAATCCAAATATATCATTAGCATGGATTAGTATTTTGTTGTCGAGGTATGTTTCGGTCAATATATTAGCTAAATACAAAAATATTCTCTATGCTTTGTCTAACTTCCAAGAAATCCTTGTGTTATTTTAATTCCCAAAAATCCCCATGTGGTTTCAAGTAAGTGCCAAATGCACCCCCAGAAAAGAGAGTGTGTTTCAAACGCCAAAATTGCAATTATTTGTTCACATTTTGCTTTTGATATGACAATTTTACCCCTGACATTGAAAGACAAAAACACCCCATATGCTTTATCTAACTCCCAAAAAACCCCCCATGTGTCATTTTAAATCCCCCAAACCCCTTGTGTTTGGTTTTAAATACCACACTCGACCTAAGTAGTATGTACTTAATTTTTCAAAAAGAATAAATAAATTTTAATAAAAAAAAACAAACACATAGGGGTAATCTTTTCATTCCATCAAAAGTCAAAAGTAAAATTATACTTGGGTTGAGTGTGGTATTTAAAACCAAACACATGGGAATTTTTGGAAGTTAAAATAATATCGGGAATTTTTTGGGAGTTAGACAAAGCATAAGGGATGATTTTGTCTTTTGCTCATAAAAATATAGAAACTTTTCGGAAATTTTCGAGAAACATTTGAAAAATTGTAAATCAAAGAAATATGTTGTAAGTAGAAACTATTCTGTATTTTCGTTTCGATTAACTAAAAAATAGAAACTTTTCCGGTGGAAACGCATCAAAATTTTGATCCATGATCATATTAGTTCATTCCAAACAGCCAAAATGGGTATTCAAAATCCAAATCCGGTTGCCACACAAATCGGTGAAAATAATGATTGAAAATAGAAATAAAGCTTAATAAGGAAAATATTTATTAGCATTTTACCCACTAAAATTCGAGAACCAACATGGCAAGAGTGTGATAAGCTCCCATTGAGTAATTCTTATTTGATTTTTAGTTACTCTTATATAACTTGGAGTAATTGCATAACAAAATACCATGTAGCTATATTTGTGAAGAAAACCATGATCAGAACCTAAATGAAATTGCCTCAGCAATACATAGATTCAAAAGCTACACAATATTTTGCTTTAGAATTTTCAAGTTCCAGAAATGATAACAAATTACTAATCCAAATTGATCGAGTAACGGGAACCAGTCAACGAATATCTGAAGCACGAGACGACCATGAATCAAATTTCCTTTTTCAGTTGGTCTTCAGTGATCATCGTCTGAAAATTCGGTTTCTTCTTCATTGACCGATTGGGACACAATTTCTCGCGCTTCTGCAAGAACAGACTCTTTCTCATCCGCAGCATATAATATCTTCTTAACCCCCATAGCCATCTACACAAAATTTCAAGAAAACAACAAATTTAAATATTACTAA
This sequence comes from Penstemon davidsonii, assembly GCA_034814905.1. Taxonomy (NCBI): domain Eukaryota; kingdom Viridiplantae; phylum Streptophyta; class Magnoliopsida; order Lamiales; family Plantaginaceae; genus Penstemon; species Penstemon davidsonii. The sequence goes on along the minus strand of JAYDYQ010001087.1, from coordinate 8,018,412 downwards.
TTACTATATCTTTACCAAACTTAATTTGCATCATATACACAAATTGGTTTTCATGAATCAATAGAAGAAGAAAAAGGAACTCTTTGAAGCTTAATTCTTACCGGAACATTTTCTAGTTGAGGCGCCTGACAAAGTATTTCTATATCGCGTAATTTTGCAAAGTAAAAATCTCTTTCCTTTTCCAAGATGTCAACAGATACCTTGAGGTCTGTAATCTGGATCATCAAAAATAAATAATTCGATATAAGTTTCAAATAAAAAAAACATAGCCATCAAATAATACATATTTGACGAAAAGTGTAGCACTTTTACGGTTTTACCTCCTTCGTCAATGCTTGAATCTCCAATGAAGATTTGGTCTCACCACCTGATTTTCCGTGTTTGGCACCTGGAATCAAGAAGTATTTTAAAAGAAAGCTAAGAATCGTAAGTTTAAAAGAAGAAGAGATTCAGACGAACCAGAAATCTTATTACCCCTCGTTCCCTCGGAATTGAAGGAGTTGTTTGTTTGCAACGACTTAGAGTTCTTCTGAGAACCCTTTACATTTCTCTTCTCCCCACCTTTAGTTCTTCGCTCGACAGGATTGTAATTCTCATTCATCATGCCTCGGTTTACGGAATCACAATAGCGTTTTAGCCATTGTAGCAACTCCAAGTTGTCTAATGGCCTCCCTTTCACAAGTTTGTTCACCTCAATATGCTGCAAAAACAAAATTCATGAAAGACTTCAATCCAAGAATAACACAAAAAAAAAAAAAAAAAAAAAAAAAAAAAAAAAACCCCGGGATTACCTTGCCTATTTTGAGTTTGTTAAAAACATCCTGAAGTACTTTGTAATTCTGGATCATGTCATATTCAGTTTTAGCATCAAAGTTCACTTTGTGCATAGGAACAACTCCTGGATAGGTCATGTCCATCATCTGACATTGCACGGCCCCAGACGCGGCCTATTTGAATAAAAATGTTTGACAATTAGAATGTGGTAATAAAAATGATGTCTTTGAACAAACTAACATTGCATTTCGACTAATCGAAATTTCAATTCTTCAACGTCTACGCGAAATATAAAGAGATCAAGATTATTATTCAAGACAAATCATATCTTGATCACATTATTTGAGCATTGTATATGTCAAATGTCAAGGGATTAAATCAACTTAGGCTTAAGCAATTTGAATAGTTTCTTTATTAAATGAACATCTAAGTCGAACCATTTTCGATTTTTTTTCCAAGCTTTTAATTTGAATCTAGGAGAAATTCACATGGTAATTAAAAACAATCTTTCTAAGAAATGGACAAACTCATCAACAGCTTAAGTACGAAATTAATAAATTGAGCAAGAAATAGATTAAATCAATAACAAAAAGTTCACTTTCTTTTATCAAAATTTAGTAGAACTATAAAACATTCTATCATAATTTTAAAGAACAAAAACTCCAGATTTTACTGAACACTATGAAGAAATCCCCAAAAAGGGATGAGACCCGGAAATTCAAGTAATAATTAATAATTCTCGCCGCAACGCAAAATTAGCAATCGAAAAATAATTAAAATATCCAATTGGCTAAATGGGAAAATGGGTTTTGTTTTTTTCCTCTTTTTTTTTCTTTTTAAAATTTGTACCTCTTCAACACGAGAGAGATTAAGCTGGAGCCTGGCATTTATCCACGCAAGAATTTCATTCCTTCCCACAAAATATGCACTATCCATTATCCCTATATTTGCTGCCATTATTGAAATTTTCCAGAATACAAAACGTACAATAATTCTTCACCAATTTTCTTGAATGTAAATAATTCTTGTTTTCTTGCTGTAACTATATAATGGGAGGAAAACAAAGGGAGAAAGAGAAAGGAAATGGGGGGCGGAAAGTTTGGGTTTTTGTAATTCAAATATATTGGTTTGTTACTATTTTCGTTGAATTTATGATGAATTAATAATGAAATATTTGAATGGAGAGGAAGAATTGCTTAAATGGTAGTATTTGGTTTTGTTTGTTTCTTTAAATAACTAGTATATCCTTAACACGCATCTCCACGTGTTTTAAATTTTTCAGAACGTGTTCCCGTAATTATTAATTTTTTAAGCACAAAAAATAAGAATTTCTTTTTTGGAAAAAAATTAAAGGAAATTTTATTTAAAAGAGGAAATTGTATAAATGAAGAAATCAAAAAGTTATATAATTAAATTAAGGATAAAATAGAAATATAAAAAATTATTATACCATGACATGACTTCTCTTTTTAATAGTATAGATTACAGTAGTAATAGATGTCACACCCTTGTAAATTTAGGGTGAGTTTGGCCCAGCTGTGGGAGATCCTAAAAGCACTTCTAAACATCCATTGTGATTTTTAAAGTGTTTGACCCCAATTATAGAAATCTCTTTTAGTCAGTCGTGATTCTAATGGTGTTTGACCCCCAATGTCATAATCACTTTTGGGATCTCCAGAAGCTAAAAATCAACTTATTTTAGAAGCTACTAAAGTGTTACTTTTGCAAAAACTATTATCTAAAATCAATTATTTTATAATTGAATTTTGACAATAATAATTTTATCATAATCAATTATTGTCAAAATTCATTTTAGTAAAATTAATTCTCCATTAATTGATTTTCGAATCGTTAGGCCAAACTCACCCAAAATGAAAATGAAAATGAAAAGGACCCTTTTTTAAAAGGAAAAACTAATTAATGGGCAAATTACAAAATTGAAATATTAATAAATAAATAAAGCTGGCCGTGGCCTGCAATGTGTGTGAAGCTTTTGTCCGTCATATTCTGTGATTTGTTAATTCGAATTTCACATTCACAGTCACAAGCAATCGTTTGGAGATCTATTTATATTTGGATATATGATAAAATAGCAAAATTAATATTTTTTTAATCTTGTAGTATACTTATTAATGTATCAAAGTACATTTGGAGCCAATTTTGGACTTGTATCTTATAAATGTTGTCAAATTTAGCATACCTCTTGTCCTCTTCATTTCTAGATGAATTTGAATTTATGACGTTCATGATTTTTGTTTAATATTTTTCTTCGAAATAAATTTCACGTGACTTTTTTTTTAAGGCATATGTTCATAAGTTATAAAGATTTAAGACAAAAGTTGAATTGATCAATAAAAGCTATCAAATATTGCCAAATTTATAAGATTCAAAACCAAAAAACATCATTACAATACTTACTAAACCTATTTGCTACCCAAAGTTGCATAATTGATTGTGCAATTTTTATAGCAACAAAATCATTATAGGATATTTCTCCCTAAAGGATAAGATAAATAACAAAATTAGATAGTTTATCAAAGAGGTTAGAATTAGCTCATTTCAATTGCATTTCTCCCTAAATAGAAGATAAGATAGGATATTTTCATTACACCCAAATAAGAAATATTGAAATATCGTGTAATCATGTATACTTGATCGTGATATTAAGAAAGATGTTTTATTTGGCAAGGATGACCGGGGTAGGAGTCATATTTGCTGTGAAAAATGTAAGAGTAACAATTCGATTTAAAACGCGAGTATGCGTAAAATTCTACGAATTAAAAGAAATAAGAAAATGAAATAATAATAATAACAGATTTATGAGATGGATATTAATCCTTTCTAGACTCATGATTTTGGGGCAAATTCCAATTTTTCTTAAACACTATCTTCTTATCTGGTGTTTTCATGTTTTAAGTTGAATATTTAATGTAATATTTTAGTAAATAAACTTAGCAAAAAAGGATATATATATGAAGTTTCACGTGTTATGACCATTAATTAATATATGTTATATTGTTTACATCAGCACTACACTTGATCTTTCTAGATAAATCGAATATTTGATTTCGATAATTAATAAACTTAATATTGACTTAAGAGTGTTTGAGTCGGGTGCATCCCCAATTTTGTTGCGCGCAGACCAGATCACTAAAATTTTATCGAATGACATTTTAACACAATATCATTTGCAAATCAAATTAAACGACATAATTGTATTTTTCATATCAAACTTTACGCTACTTTATATATTTGGTACTATACTTTCTGAAAAGAACACATTAATACCATGATTTTACACCCCTCCCCTCCCCTCCCCTCCCCCTCGATACATTTCATTTATGCATCATTTTTTGGACGAAAACCACCATAACTCCTTCATTACAAGGTTAAATTTCATGTTTTTTATATGACTGAAAAGCTTTTGGATTTTTAAACGTACAAGTTTCAGTTCATGAAGCACAATAAACAGATCGTAGAAAATTAACAAAATTTTGAGATATTAATTAAAATTAAATCATGTCTCATATTCTACAAGGAATCATGCCACATTAATTTTCATATATGGTATAAGGCACATAAGCATGTCATTTTGGTGACTTAACGACTGTTTATGTCCAGAAAATGTCGGAGAAAAGAAATGTGTCAAGGGGAATGAAATCATTGTATTAAATGTGTTTATTCAGAAAATATGATACCAAATATATAAAGTTTGTGAAAATTTGGTATTAAAAGTACAATTCCCTCCAAATTAATCTATTCAAATATAAATTTGAATTTGAACAGTAACTTGTTTGAGTTTAATTAATATACATGATAATCAATTTGAATAGGCAAAAATTCAATTTTCATACCATAAAATAGGCCAAAGTCCATTTTTCATACCAATCGAACGAAAATCATACCAAGCCATACTTCCGTCTATTTTTTAACGGAAGTGCCACGTGTCCGTTAAGTTGACTTGAAACGGAAGTATGATTTTCGATCGATTGGTATGAAAAATGGACTTTGACTTATTCTATGGTATGAAAATTGAATTTTTGCCTCACTTTCAATTTTAATTGTAATCAACTTTAATTTGTTAGTTCTTTACCATACATTTTCATCTAAACAAATATTGCTATGTATATTAACGAATGTGACATACAACCTTTAGTAGGCATTATATTTTACTTTTAGTATCAAATTACTCCGATACGGATAGCTAAAAAATACGACTACTTCTCCACTACCTTAAACTAATTCTAGGCGGTTTTGTTTATCTACTAAAATAATGTTGCATAGTTATATATTCGAGGTCATACAAAGACATGCACAACTTTACTCTGTTTGGTGTATTAAATTAAATTTGTGTATAACTATATAGGTTGTGCTCATAGTTACTAATTAGGGTATGTGTCCAATATTAATGATGGATTACTTCATGGAAGCAGATAATTACCAATGAACTTTTACGTGTAGTTCTCACATTAGAATGGAGTTTTCATCAATGTAATCGATCAACATTACTAGCTAGCAAATGGGTGTGATGGGAAAAAACTATTAGGGCTTGTCAAAGTTTATCCTTGCAAAGACCATTCAATGTTTAAGTTGGATCATATTAAAAGTGTAATACATGATTAGTTGAGTAATTTGAAATGTATATTTGATACCATTATAGGAGGTGAAATACCTGACTTCAAATTGGGTCGATTTATAATTCAAGTCAAATTATCCTTAACTTTTTTACCCAAAAAAGGTAGAAAAATATTTCTCAATCAAACAATTTTACTTGGTGAGACTGGACAACAAATGTTTGAGTGGTTAATAAAAGAAATTGAATTATATATCTATGTCTAATTAAATAAAATGTATAGCAAAAAATCATTTTTCATACCATAGAACATGACAATTTTCATTTTTCATACCACCGCGACTTAACAGACCACGTGGCAATTCCGTTAAAAAACTTGATGGAAGTATGATTTTTGAAACGTCCGTTTATTCTACGGTATGATTTTCGTTCGATTGGTATGAAAAATGGACTTTGGCCTATTCTATGGTATGAAAATTGAATTTTTGCCAATTTGAATAGGTTTAAGGTTTGAGAGTTTATAAAAATAAAATTATAAAAGATATTGGATCTCGTGACTCACTTAAAAGCTTCATTCTTCAAAAACAAAAATTTAAGCCAAATTGTACAAAAAAAAAAAAATTTAAGCCAAATACATCTTAGATAAATAACTAAATCAGGTAAAGCCTCAATAACGTAGGCCTTTCTAAAAACTTGTTGTTGGGGCTCGCATTGAGGTCCCCGCAATAGGCCCAACAAATTTGTCATTGTTGTCTAATTGGACCAACCAAACAGGCCCCATTTGGTTTGGCCCACTAGACAGAATTAAATAAATTGAAATTACACTTGAGATCTAGACAAATTATCAGTTGTAAGCCTGTAACCATCTTAAATTATTTAAAAAAAAAAGAACATCTCATATATTCTAAATTACGAAATTACCCCCACTAACTAACGGAGTCACAGGCTAACACGTGATATATGCCACCCAACATTATTGGTCCATTTACATTATGGATTTTTTCATATTGATTTTGTGATTGGGTTAACTTATAAAATTGTTAATTATATGTTGTTCAATGGTGCAGCAATGTATAATAATAACAATAATAATTAAACAATATCTATGACCTGTACCATATGATTATTGTCGTGCCTCGTGTCTATTTAATTAACTGGCAACATTTTTATTCTTTTTTTAAAGGGAAAATGACAACATCAATGCGTGGCTATTTTTAAAACTAAAATTTTAAATGGCAAATGGGCCAGTTCAATTAATTGTTGAAGGAGAACGTGTGAGCATGACGAGGGCATTAAACCTTCAAAAACAACTGGAGAGTAATAGTTGATTACATATTGAATATTCAGATATTCGTTCGATACGTATTAGAAATGTCATGGCATTTTTTAAAATAAGAAAATAAGAAGAATATTAAAATGATATATCAAAGCGTGTATCGCACACGCCCAAAATACTTAAGATTATCTATTTCTATAAATAATTTATATATCAAAGTGGTCTTCATGAATTCATTAAAAAAATGATCTCATGAAACACTTGAAATTTTTCAACAGATCAAAAACTTTACATACGGTGTTAGCATGGTAGTTTTACTTGAACACTTAAATAAGAGGGAAGAAACATTATAGAGCATGTTTGTTTGGTGTTTGGGAAAGTAGTTTGGGAGAGTAGTGGTGGTTTGTGAAATAATCTCGATTTGCGTAATGTTTGTTTGTTTGAGTTTTGAGAGAGCGGTTTGATAAATAAAGTAGGTGTAGGTTTTTTTGGAAGAGTTAAATTGTAGGTGTAAGATGTGTAAGACTTTATGTCAAATCATATTTATTATGTGAGATAAATTGTGTAAGAGATAGATTATTTTATGTCAAATCAGAGTAGAGTTTATATAGATTTTGTTTAGAGATAAGAAATTTGTTGTTTGTTTGGCTTTTAAGAGAGTAGTTTGAGAAAATTGAAAGATGAAAAATTTATTTCAGAAAGTAGAAAACATGTTTGTTTGGCATTTCCCAAACACGAATTTTTTTTGGGAAACGCCAAACAAACAGGCCCCAAAATAGAAATAAAAAAGTGATAGGAGTTTACATTTCATAATTTTTATTATATATTTTTTTAAAACATTGATTTTTTTTTTTAAATATACACACGTATCTTCGCCATAAGATACTCTGTGCATTTTGAAAATTCGTATCACCATGTCCGTATTATATTGTGTCATATCATATCGTCATATTTATATGTATGCAACATAGATTATAAAAATTGTTTTTATATATTATTAAATTAAATTAAACCCCAATTATAAACAATGAAAAACACATGTATCGGGCCGAGAAGCAGTGTTTTGAAAACCGGACCGGACCGACCGGTCGACCCGGTTTAACCGCTAACCGGACACAAGTCCGGTCCGATTGACCCCCTAAAACCAGCAGACTTTTGGACCAGTATGAACCGGTGAAAACCGGCCAAAAACCGATGAAACCGGCGAACCGGTGAACCGGGTGAATCAGCGGTTCACTATTTTTCAATTAAAAAAAAAAATTAATTTACATACACAGCAGCTTTTCTGTAGGATGAAAAATAAAAACTTCCGAAATGATTTAATTCATTATTCTAGCCATTTAAATTGTGAAAAATAATTTTAAGCATTACTAGAAGAATAAAAGATGATTATATGGAGAAGGAAACATCAAGGAAGACCGACCAAGGAGGAGCAAGGTGTTGAGCTTTTGATACAGAAAGGAAAATGGAAATGGAGAGAGAGAGGAAGACCGACCAAGCTGCTGCCTGCTGGTGATGTAAAGCTTAGGGTTTCCTTTTTGTCTTATTGAATTTTTAATCAGTTCAATTCATGCTATTAAACCAAAGGCCCAAGAGTGACTTGCTTCAAATTGACCCAAGGCCCAATACTTGAACATATTACATGGCCATATAATTAAACATAGGCACTTTATGGATATTAATTAAATAGTACTGTTTCTCTAAAAAAAGAATTAAATAGTACTGAATTTTTAAATTCCTTTTTTTAATATATTAGTGTATCCTGTAAATTTGTATTCATCATTTGTACTTTACTATACTAATATAATATAATTACTTATAGTATATTATATATTCATAAATAAAATTAATATAATAATTACATGATGACGTCATAACGGTTATAACGGTTGAACCACTGATTGACCCGGTTTAACCAATAAAATCAGTAACCAGTCGAACTTCCGATTTGATGTCCGGTCCGGTTTTCAAAACACTGCCGAGAAGCCATTAAATCGCCGTACAAATTAGCTAATTCGGATTCACATTTTTCCATAAAAAAAATCCCCAAATGGAGGTCAGCAAATGGGTGGCAACTGTAGCAAGCATTTGGATCCAGTGCAGCTGCGGCGCATCGTACGCCTTCGGCATCTATTCCCCAATTCTCAAATCAAGCCAGGGGTATGATCAATCAACACTCGAAACCATTTCCGTCTTCAAAGACATCGGCGCCAACGCCGGCGTACTTTCCGGCGTCCTCTACTCCGTCGTCATTTCCAGACCACATGGCCTCGCGACGCCGTCTCTTCTCCGTGGGCCGTGGGTGGTGCTATTTGCGGGCGCGATTCAGTGCTTCGCGGGGTACTTTTTCATGTGGCTCGCCGTCACCGGAGCTATTTCTCGGCCAGACGTGCCGGTGATGTGCCTTTTTATGTTTCTGGCGGCTCACGCTCAGACGTTTTACAGTACGGCCAATGTTGTTACTGGCGTTCAGAATTTTCCTGATTATAGTGGAACCGTTGTTGGTATAATGAAGGTAAGTTATTTTCAATTACACCATTTCTTTTTTTTTTTTTGATAATTTTTTTAATAAGTGAAATTATTTTTTTTCTCAAATATATTATTCACATAACATATTAATTTAACATCACTAGTTTTTTTACCACGACTTTTGAATATAGACGCTAAATGTTTAATTTTTTCAACTCTTACTTAAAACGTGCCAAAACTCAATCAAACAAATTATTTCATACTGCAATATATAAATTAACTACTTTCTCCATTTCTTTTTAATTGTCACATTTGTAAAAAAATTATTTTTTAAATTAATTATCACATTTGATTTTCAATGCATTTTTTTTTCTTTTTAATTTTATACTTTCTTATTTTTAGGTTTACACGTTTATTAATGTAAACATAAATTAATATTACATTAATTAAGGGGTGTTTTTTACTATATTAAAAAGTGAATTCTTAATCTGTCTGAAAATGTCAAATGTGACAATTAAAATAAAACGGAGGGAGAATATTATTTACTTTATAACACCTTGAAATTTGGTCTAATTGACCGATCATAACTCACAAGTAATGGAATAAGAAAGAAATCAGATGTAATATACTAATATTAAGTATAAAGTTACATTAGAAGACTGACATTATTACGAGTGGGATCGAATAATTATTGTCTTAATAGTCATATAGTGGATTTATTGAAAGTCTTTTTCCCACTCTCTTTCTAAATACAACTAGGGCTGAAACTTAAATTAAACTATTCGATACTTGGCTCGAGCTTGTTCGGTAAAAAATCGTTTGGGCTCAGTTCGTCAAACAAATCAAACAAACTTGAACAAAATTTCTCATTTGATAACATTTAAAGCTCGGCTCGAGCTCGACTCGATAAGGTAAAAAATGAAAAAACACATGTAAAATACCAAGGTACTCGAGCTCGTTTGAGCTGGGTTCGTTAAGAAATCAAACCAAGCTCAAACACAAAATTTGAAGCTCGACACAATTCAAATCAAGCTTGAACAATCTGTCGTTCGATACTACTCAACTCATTTACCCCCTTAAATACAACATATTATTAGCTTTATTTATGCATAATGGACCCCAATATTTTTAGTAAGTAGTATATGCAATGTTATGCCGCATGGTTGGACTGTTTGGTAGAGATCATGGGGTTGAGGTCGAATTGGATTAGGGGCTAAATAGAAGTCATATTATGAATATTAGTCTAGCAAAGTATATTGATTGAAAATCTGATTACGAAAAAAAAAAAAACTAATGTTAAAAAGAGCAATCTTCTAATTCGTCTGGAAATGTGAGATTATAAATGTATTTTCACCCAATTTATCTTTGTTTAAATTAGCTAAATGATACATGATTGGGTGGATTAATATATACCAATCTCAACATTAGGTTAATTATAAGAATATAATTTATATGACCTGGTATGTGGGTTGTGCAATCAAACGTGATACTAGCTCGATTTGGCAAAATCTATAAGATTTGATATATATTATTAAACCCTAAGAAGGGCCCGTTATATATTATTTTAATGACGGAAGAATTTTATATTGATATTTCCAGCTTATCAATAAGAATCTCATGGATTAAAAAATGTTTAATTCTGATAATTATGATCTGGATTTAGCTAAAACAGAATTTTGCCAGTACAATCCAGCGGTCGAAACTCTTGTTTATATTTTAACGAAACTGCAACTACTTTTGTAGACGTATAGAATTGAACATTAAGTTTTTAGTCTTTTAAATGATTTATAAAATTGAACTTTTTTATATTTATGATTTCTAAACTCTTTAAACATTAATATATATATGTGTGTGTGATATTATATAAGATGATTAAATTATTATTCAAATTAGCTATTTAATTAGATTGTTTATTGTAATTTTTAATATTTAGTCAAGTTAAGATTACTTGTGAAATTAAATTGTTTCGTGATTTTGCTATTGAATGATTTATTTTGATTCTTAATGTGAAGCAATTCCAAGTTTGAGACACTTAAAGCATCTCCAAAACTCCAAATAAATAACCAAATGCATGTTTGGCTGTTAGGACTTAGGAGCCTAAGACCATTCAATTTTAGCTCTCTATTATATTTGTTATTTTGAAATAGCTAATTTCAGTATTCTTTTTTATAGAATAATAGATAAATATAGTTTATTTTTAATATATGAAATTAACTTCATAGACAATTCAACTAATTCCCATTTGTTGTACGTGTCCAAGTTAACAGCCTATATAATCTTGTATTTCTTGCATGTGATAAATCTTAAATCACATATTTCTCAATCCACCAATTAATAATGATTTACTCCCTTCATTTCATTTTAATTGTCATATTTGGTCTTTTCACACATATTAATAAACTCAATAATTAGTTACTTTTTATGTCAAAAATGTTAAAAATGTCATTTTGGTCTTTTCACACAATATAATAAACTCAATAATTAGTTACTTTTTATGTCAAAAATGTTAAAAATGTCATTGATCTTTGTGCACTTTACTTTATTATGTAAACTTAGAAGTAAGAAAGGGTAAAATTGGAAAATCAAATATGACAAGTAATTTGAAACATATTTTTTCGCAAATATGCCAATTTATTTGAAACGGAGGGAGTAATTGGTTTCACACTTATCACTAACTTTTCGTATGTTGGCATGCAGGGTTGCCTTGGTCTAAGTGGAGCAATACTTATACTAATATATCAAACATTATTTGCCGGAAAACCAAGCAATTTCTTACTTATGCTTGCAATACTTCCTACATCTCTCTCCCTTGCCCTAATGTTCTTAGTGAGATTCCAAAACACACAACATTCTAATTCTAAAGATGACAAAACACACTTGAATGGTTTCTCATTGATCGCCATGATCGTCGCAACTTATCTTTTTTTCTTGATAGTCTTGGAAAACGTCTTCCCTTTGTCTCAATGGCAACGTGCTTTCGCACTAGCCATTCTCCTCGTTCTTCTCGCTTCACCTATCCATATCGCCATCAAAGCTCGTAAAGATAATTATATCACGAGACTATCCCATACTTTTCCCACTTTAAACACCCCATTAATTAACTATTCCATACCTGAAAATTGTATAAATGCTCATAAGGCCACAACCTCAGAGGACATTATTGACGTTGGAGAAGAATTGAATCTTGTACAAGCAATGTGTACTCTAAAATTTTGGCTATTGTTTGTTGCAATGTTATGTGGAATGGGTTCAGGAATGGCTACAATAAACAATATAAGCCAAATAGGAGAATCACTTGGTTACACAGTAAGGGAGAGAAGTACCTTGGTTTCATTATGGAGCATATGGAATTTTCTTGGTCGGTTTGGGGCCGGTTACATGTCCGACATATTTTTGCATAGAAAAGGTTGGGCGAGGCCATTGGTCATGACTCTTACTTTAGCTACAATGACAGCAGGTCACGTTATAATTGGGTTGGGTTTCCCGGGTAATTTGTATATTGGCTCAGTAATAGTAGGTGTGTGTTATGGTTCACAATGGTCATTGATGCCTACAATTTCTTGTGAGATATTTGGTGTGCAACATATGGGGACTATATTTAATACAATTGCAGTAGCTAGTCCTTTGGGGTCATACATATTTTCCGTGAGGGTAATTGGTTATATATATGATAAAGAAAGATCTGAAATGGGGAATTCTTGCAGTGGAACTCATTGTTTTATGCTTTCCTTCTTCATTTTGGCATGTGTTAGTTTGTTTGGGTTTTTGGTAGCATTGGCTTTGTTTGTGAAGACAAGGGGTATTTACACCCGGATTATTTTACATAGACAAATGGGCATGGGATGTAGCCCAAATTAGTTTGGTTTTGTGTTTATTCATCGTTGTATTACAATCTTCCTTTATTTTTTTTCATCCCCATTCATATACATGCAATTTGATATGATTTCATATAAATTTAACTATATATATATAAAAAAATAAAAATTAAAAAAAAACTGTTACACACTTGTACGAGTTTTTTCTTGATTCTTGATGAACAAAATATGTTTACATAGTCATTAATATTACAGGCCCTCCCCCAAAGTTGGCCAATAGTTTGAAGTCACCCTGATTTTCGCGGATTTACGCCCCAAATTTTACAGGAAAAAATAGAATTTCCGCCCTGCATTTGGCTCATATCTCTAAGACAATTGCAAAACCGCGCCAAATTTATGTAAAATCTACATATCTACCCCTAAATCATGAAATATACCGAAATATGTCTCCGACAACTTCAAGAACACAAGGATGAAGGACCTCAATAAAATCTAAACATTACTTCCAAGGCTATGTGTATGGCCTATACCTCTATCTTTTAAACAACATCATTGGCAACTCAAATTCATGGTTTGGGTTAACACACAAAGATAAACCCTACATCATATAGTAGTTTATAGAAGAGCATTCAAATCTCATCAATAGAGCCGACCCTTTGACTAGGCAACTAAAAAAGTAAGAATGTGAATTGTGGAATAAAGTAAGAAATTTGTAAGAACACTTTAAAATACTCCTATTTTTTTGCTATTAAACTTAGATAATTTACAAATGAGGTCTTGCCTATTTATATAACCACCTTCTCGCACGGACTGTAGATCAACTTGATCTATTGGCTAATTATGATACTCTAGACTTTTAATAGATAATTTTATGCATTAATCTAGAAATTACCACTATAAAATAGTGTACATGAGTGAAGAATATCTAAAGCTTCCTAATTAAATTATCTACATGAAATGTTCCAGTATCTTGAACTATGTACAAACAAAAAATGACATGAAAACATCCATGCATGATTTGAGCTAATTTATTTTTGGTCAAACTAAATTGGTCAAGTGTTGTTGGGGGAATTATTGACCTAAAGATATGTCGAACATGCATGGTCGGAGCGTGACATTAAACTAGATTTATCTATCAAATTAACATGAATCGAATATTAATTAATTTTATTTGAGATTTAATCTAATCATATTTGTCTATTTTACGGTCATGAAGAATATGAATGTGCACACAATTCGATAAATCGACCAAATCGTATCGAAATCAAATACTGAATATAAGTGTCAATTCGATATTTGGTACAAAGTCTAACTACCAAACCTTATTCCTTTTTTATTTCAGTATCACCGATGAATTTACGAACCGAACCGGTACTACCAAAATTATAAATTTTATTTTTACTTGTAATTGTACCCATTAAAAAAAAAAAAAAAAAAAAGTCTCTCACCTAACATTTTGATTATCCTTGTACCCCAAAAATAAGAGTTCTATTTGTCCTTCCTTAGCCCCCCGTTCTCTAATTTCTCTCCCCTACGCTGAAGCTTGCACAAAGCTTGTGTCGCCGGTCCGCCTTGTCCGATTCTCCTTCCATCGGTCGTTCATTTCTCTTGGCAGTAAGGATTCAATTCCTCATCTCTTTTCTTATTTTCTTTCTTTTTTCTTCATGCTTTGTTTGTTTTGAACATCACTACACAATCTATTGAAATTCTCTTTGTTTATGTTATGTATGCTCCATTTAACTAATTGATGCTTTAAAAATGATTATTTTGTATTATAAGTGTCAAACGATAAAGAATATATGCCATTGATAGTATAATTGTTTCTATTTTATTGTATCTTAGTATTTTGGTAAATAAAATTATGATACTTGTAACTTTGCAACATTACATCAAATTCATGACTTGTAGACGTCATAGATTTTTTTTTTCTTTTCTTACTATGGTATATAGGATCAACTTAAAAATTAGGGATGATATTTGACTTGATTCAATGAGCTTGGACCAAGCTAAAAATTTCTAAAATTAATTTACATGAAATTCACAAAAACAACCAAAGATTGCACTTTTCGAATTTTTGATGCCAAACCCAATGGAACCGAATTATTCAGTTTGGCACACTGTACCAGTTCTGAAAATGCCGAACCAGTCTGAATATCGAAAATTTGTACGACTCGGTTCAGTTTTAGTGAAGAGCCCCTCTTGTAACAGTTGTGAAAACATAAACATTCTACTTTCATGTTTTATCAATTTATTAACAAGTAAAAAGTTAACTCTATTAACGTACATTAATTGTAGGGTCTGTCTAAAATGATATTTTGAGGGATGAGAAGCACATGAGATATCATTTATCTTAGTGACACATGTCCCCTTATAATTTAACTTTAAATAATTGATTTTCTTAAAGACAAATTTATCCTTTTTAATGAGTAAATTCAAAAACACCCCATGTGTTTTGTCTAACTATAAAAAAAACCTATGTTATTTTTATTAGCAACAAAACCTTGTACTTTTTTTTATTAACAAAGAAAACCCCTCTCAAGTCGAAATGACAATTTTACCCCACCAAACAATGTAAAAACATCCCTATTACCTAAAAGGTTACCAATAACCCCTGGTAAATTTAAAATTGGGAATACACCCCCTCCTCCCCATTTTTTTTTTGGAAAAATTGACAAAATTCTCCATATGATTTATGAATCCCATATAAAAAAGTTGACAAAAATCTTATCCCCAACAGTTACATGTTTTGGCACTTTACCACCCATATGTACAAAATAAACACTTTACCCCGTGAAAATAAAATTAGTTGCACTTCACCCCCTCAAATGATTTTATGCAATTTTTGTTTGACGGAAAATGTACATGTGCCCCTCACATGAATTTTCAAAGGGTAAATTAGTCACATCACTTCTTACATGTCTAAATACTTGACTCATGTCTTGTGAACCAAAATTCTAAAGTTAAGTAGAAAAAAAATTATTTGTAAAGAGAGAGGGAAATATTTGGGCGAAAAATCGATGTTGGAACTAATTTACCCTTAAAATACACAAGTGAGACGCATATCTATGTTTTTGGGTGAACGGAATTGGCTTAAAATCATTTGAGGGAAAAAGTGTAACTGATTTTATACGTGCTTATTTAATTTATACATTTGGGTGGTAAAGTTCAAAATAGGTAACTTTGAGAGGGGGGTGTAAAGTGCATTTTTCCCTAAAAATATTTTAAATGATCTTATACTGATGGTCTTAATTGTCAATTCGTATAAAAATTTGATTACTTGAGAGATTTTTTTCATATAAAAATTTGATTACTTGAGATTTTTTTTTTTTTTGGAAAGAGATGAAATTAATTATTAGAGATAAGGGAGAAATTTTTAAACATATTAATTAAAGGGTTAGTATGTAATTTAACATATGTTTATTTTTTCTAAATGTCCGATGCCACATCATCATTGGACATTTTGACCAAAACTTGTGGTTCAGATTTGTTTTTGACTTTTTTTAGTGGTTGAAATGAGACATCTTATGTACATCTATGTTCCATAAAATCATATTTTAAAAAGATCCTTAATTGTATAGTTATATTTCACAATACTTATAGTATTTACTTTTTCGAAAGAAGAGTTTTAGATTGTATGTTACAAAAACATATTACGATTTAAAAAAGAAGTTAAGTTGATTTGTCATTTTATCTATCTATAACAAACATGTTAGAAAAAAAAACCATGAAAATACTTAATAAATACTTTTACTAATTTTAAAAAGTAAGAAAATAAATTTTAATAATAATAATTCTTTTTTTTTTGTAGAATAGGCCCCGATTTTACATTTCGCCTAGGGCCCCATGATACGTCGGGCCGGGCCGGACCGGCCCTGCTCATCAAAGTCCACCAAAATTGTAGGGAGGGCCGGCATTTTCTGATACCATCAAATTATAGTTATATCACATGAATATGGTTAAACATACTAAATTTATTTAAGAAATTCCGCAACTAAGAGGCGTGTTCCTCGTTTTAGAGCCATTCACAAGCACTGATATGGACAATTAAATCAGAGAGTACTCTTTAATGCACAGACTATCAGGCTTGACCAATGTTCTGCAAACCATAATCAAATAATTGCGGTCAAGCACTTCAAGTTGTAACCAGAAGGTATACAAGTCCCTTCAAATACTCTACTATTTCTGATCCCCCTAGCTTCGAGCTTCCATATACTCTATCTACAAAAGTGATCGGGACCTACGAAAAGTAAAATGAAAACCAGAAACCAGATTAAGCATGAAAATTAAATTTTAGAAATACAGCAATCGCATCATCCCAAAAACAGTATAGCTCAACGAAATTTATAAAGACAAGTGGTGAAATGGAACAATTGTAAACAATATCAAGAATGCAATATTATCTGCAGCAATCTAAAATATCTACCAACACGAATATATTTACAGTTCAAATTTACGAGTGGCGGGGAATGACCACGTGCCTCGTATGAGCAAGGAAAATGCAATAGTTGGTTCCCTACTCTATATTCCTGTAAAAGTTTTCTGAGTCTATCGATACTTTTTTTATTAGTGGTGAATGTGGAAAAGGAGTATACTCTTTATTTTAATAGATTAAAAAATTGCCAAGATTCAGCACTTTATTGGCCTAAAAATTGTTTCAATTAAGAACCTTCTTTTCTTAATTTCTTCTGCAATTCCAGATTTTTCTCCAATGTATACATCCAGCTCAGTTCCAACACACAAAAAAAAAGGCACTAAAATTCATGTATACCCCTCCAGCTTACTGGAGGAGAAAGATTAGGTCAGGGCTATGGTACATGTAGATGGCTTTTGGACCTTTGGTATATTATATAAATAAGGAACTGTAAGGTTAGAGGACTGTACATTAGAATAGAGCCTTCCTGACTCTTTTCTGTTTTCTTTTTCTCTCAGTTCCACCACATTGAAAAAAAAGAAAACCACTAAAATCGTTGTATACCCCATTCATTGTTAGCCCGAAGTAAGATGTATCAGTAGAAGGATATGAACAAGTATTCTAAATAAATATATGACTAGAGAATACCTCTTCGATGTGGTAACCCTTTCTCGAGGCCCTAACAATCATCTCCATTTGGAAAACATACCCCTTGCTCACACATGATCTTATAACATCCTCAAGCACAGATTTTCGGTAAAGCCTTAAAAATAAAAAGCAATATGAAACATTCAGATAAGATTATATACGGATAGACTACATTGCTATTGGAAATTCATAACAATACCGAAATGATCCAGTTAAGTCTGATACACCAGGCCAGAGAAGTGTATGTGCTAGGACATTTGCTCCCCTGCTCGTCAATTTACGCATAAGATTCCACCCATGCACCCCACCACCTTTAACATATCGAGTTCCAGTAACTATGCTTGCACCTGTTTCCATCTGTCTCCTAGAAGCAAGAAAAAATTTCACTTAGAATGCAGACGAAGTTTATGAAAATCCTGGAAGTTTGAGATATGCATACCTGATAAAGCTTGGCAAGTATTTTGGCTGTCAAAAAGCATGAAGGAGAAATCAGATTAAATGAAATGAACAATTCAGTCATAATGTTTAAATACAGTCCTCAAGTTCAGTTAGAGCTAGCTATCTTTTACTCCGTACTATGCTTCTTAATTGGTATATGACGGTATGACCAAATAACTTTCTGTCAGTTTGTTCTTTTGGGTTCATCACATTACTGATACGTTCTATAATGGAGTAGAATTATAGCCCTGAGGATCTGAATATCAAACAAGCTTCTCATATAAATTAGTAGAACATGCCAAGATGTTGGGGGATAATATTTTAGTAGAATGTGAAAAACATGTGCAAGCAACATCTTTTAACAAGGTCAAATGCTAATAATATTTTTTTTCTTGTTGTATCTGATGGAGCAAACTTACATGGTGCGATAAGTCAGCATCCATAATCACGATAAAGTTTCCTGAGGCATGCTTTAGACCATGCATATAAGCAGTCCCTGAAATAACAAACATTAGGATATTTCTCTATCATCTCCTGAAACAGAGGAAGCAAAAACGCATACCTAATCCGAGCTTTCTAGGTCTGGCTCTCAGCAACTGCATCAGTCATTACCAAAGCACCATGAGCAAATATACAAATAATGGAAATTTGTATAGTCTCGAGACATGATAAACTACAAGATGACCTAGGTGATTTCGTAAACTTACAATACGATCTTCCCCATATACTTGCTGCAGCTGTTTAACAATGTCTTGAGTCCCATCCGGACTCCCATCATCCACCACTATTACTTCAAAATTTACATTCCTGATCCAAAGGCAAAAATGATTTAACTTTAAGTTCAAAGAATCAACACAAAAATCATCTGTATTTCCAACATAAGATCCGTTAACAACTACGAAGCTGATAAAAGATAACTTAATTAACTCATGAACATGGGTAGAAAAGGATCAATATTGGATATTAAAAACAACCTAATTAAAAGTACCAAAAGTTGAAGTGAGCTGATCACTATTTGCACAACGAAATAATAACCTGTATTCAAAATATATCAATTTCGATTCAATTCTCCTGACATGATCATTAATTCCAGCACTCAAATTGCTTTATAACACAGATCAAACTAGACAGTAAAAAATCGATAGCAACTTCACGGATATATGCATAATATATATATATATATATATATGTATATAGACACGTATATGTGTGTGATGTGCGTGTGTGTGTGAGAGAGAGAGAAAGAGAGAGAGAATGCTTACGAGAGATGCTTGAAAATGAGGTAAATGATGAGGGCAATGTTGAGGCGTTCGTTGTACGTAGGAACAATTATGCTGTACTTGTTTTTCTCCTCTGTTACTTCCATTGATGCATCGCTGATAATCACCATTAATAAAATAAAACCCTAGATATGCTCCAAAATTCCTTACTCTAATTCATATTGCAAAGATGGGAATGTTCCAAAATGGTATTAAAGTTCGAATCCAACTCTAATGAACAAATGGTCCACACCAAGGCTCGGATAGTTCAAATGGGTTGGATTTTGACCCGAATGCAAACCCGTACGCTTTTTTTTTGGCAACAAAAGCCGTAAGGGTGTATTTGGACGGGTTTTGGCTCGGTCTCGCGGGTTTCGCGAAGCGAAACCTAGCCAAAACCTTTCAAATGAGTTTTTGTCAAACTCATAAAACCATCAAAAACCTATTCAGAAATTCACACTCAAACTCTTCAAACCTATAAAACATTGATTTGACACCTACCACCTACTTTTTCCCCCAAATTTCACTAAAAAAGACATTGATTTAACACCTACCACCTACTTTTTTCCCTAAATCCCAACATCCAAATCCAGTTCAAGTGGGGTTTCAACTTATTCAAACCATAAAACCCAACAATCAAAACTCATCCAAATGAGGTCTCAAAGGTTTCATCGAAACCACCCAAACCATTATTTTCAAACCGAGACCCGCGAAACCGAGCCAAAACCCATCCAAATAGACCCTAAGTTGTTTGGATTCAGATTGTATTCAGGGTGTGTTTGAAAACTTTGTTACATACAGCTCATCAGCTTTTCTTATCACGAACGCAATAATTTGGTGTTTGTAAAATTAGTTTCAGCTTCAGTTTTTCTCAAAATAAGCTATTTTTAACTCACGAGCTGTAAGCTTCTCCTGAGGTGTTTATGCTTATATTAAACTTAAATCACAATCTTCTGTCTCAGCTTATTTACTAGAGTTTGCAAACACACCCTTAGACTATTTAGTATGTGAATTGAATAATTTTTTTGTTAAAAATAAATAACTTTCAATTTTGCTGCTATCAAATCAAGATATTTTTTAATTATAAATACATTACAAGAATAAGCCTACTTGAAAATTACATCTTAAGTTGCAAATTAAAGTTACACAACTAGTGAACTACATATTTCAAGTATCTCTAATTAGATGTGGCACAACTACAAAAAAAAAATACAAACATATTTTCGCGTTTAAGAATCTACAAAAACCTCCAATTATAATGCATTTTCTAAAAAAAAATTGTAACATTTTTTTTTTATACAATCATTACATGAATCACTATATTAGAAAATTTATTCAAATTTATTTTATTGGTATCAAAATACAAAGATAAACTAATTACAAAAATTAGTATTAAATTATAGAAGCACTCATACCAATTTGAAGTTCAACACATGATCCCTTAGTCATGAAACATCAATTTTAGCCAACATACCACTGTATCATCGACGACATTTTGTATTTTTAACCAAACAAAATCACATATGATGTTTTTTTTATTTCAGTAATCCAAATCAACTTTAAAACTTAAAACTTTTTTATTTTAATACATAAAACTTTTTTAAGACTTCAAAACTATGAAATTTAAAATTCTTGAACCAAATGCCTTATTATTGGAATGAGTATTTTATAGGATAATAATGGGCATGGAGTATTGAGGCTGTATATCGATGGTTACTGAGTCAAAATCCTTTCAAATGAGTTTTCGCCAAGCCCATAAAACCATCAAAAACATATTCAGAAAACTCACACCCAAACTCTTCAAACCTATAAAACATTGATTTGACACCTACCACCTACTTTTTCACTCAAATCTCACTAAAAAAGACATTAATCTGACACCTACCACCTACTTTTTCCCCTAAACCTCAATATCCAAACACAATCCAAGTGGGGTTTCAACTTATTCAAATCACAAAACCCAACAGCCAAAACCCATCAAAATAAGGTCTCAAATGTTTCATCGAAACCACCCAAATTATTTCTTTTAAATTAAAACCCGCGAAACCAAGCCAAAACTCATCCAAATAGACCCTGAGATCGCCTATAATTTGGGCATAAGATATGTAAACGAAATAAAACATTTGATTAATTTTTGTGAAGCAATTGGACCCAACAGAAACAAAAACGCCATCCAAATATTTTTGTGGGCCATAGTAAGAATTATGGATCGGACATATTTTTAAGTAGACATTTTTTTATTTTCTTAAGATCAGATACTACAAATTAGTCGCTACAAACATGGGTGTAATCGAGTTCAATAGTATCAAACTATACACTAATTCAATTTGGTTTGAATTATATCGAGCTTGAGATTTTATATTTGAACTTGATTTGATTGTTAGACGAGCCGAGCTCAGATGAGCTTGTATCGAACGTGCTCGAGCCGAGTATCGAATATCTTGATATTTTACGTAGATTTTTGAATAAACAAAGAAAAGAATTGTGTAAAATTGGCCTTTGAAGATGAAGGCTATATCATCGTTCAATTACATTGGCTTAGTATTATATACATTGAAGAATTTTCTAACTAAGGAATAAGATTAATATACTATAGCCAAATATTATACAACGGCTATATGATTCCTAAACTTTAGCTAACTATGAAAGGGAAGATTTAGTGGAACAATTATATGGTAAGATATATTTTTCAACACGCCCCCTCAAGTTGGTAGGCTGATATCTGTCAGGCCCAACTTGCTCAAGATTTCATTGAACGGTCTCTTAGGAAGATCTTTAGTAAAAATATCTGCAAGTTGACTTTCACTATTGATAAATGGTGTAGACATTTCCTTTGATTGTACTTTTTCGCGCACAAAATGACAATCAACTTCAATGTGTTTTGTGCGTTCGTGGAAAACTGGGTTTGATGCGATGTGAATAGCAGCTTGATTATCGCAATGCATAATCATAGGAACTTTAGTATCAAATCCCATATCTTTGAGGAGAGACTTCAACCAAATTAATTCACATGCAGTTGAAGCCATTGCTCTATATTCAGCCTCAGCGCTTGATCGAGCAACCACACTTTGCTTTTTACTTTTCCATGTCACAAGGTTTCCTCCTATAAATGTGCAATATCCGGTAGTTGATCTTCTATTCATAGGATCTCCTGCCCAATCAGCATCAGAGTAAGCTATTACATTAGTGTGTCTATGATTTTTCATTAAGATACCTTTCCCGGGAGAGGATTTGAGATAGTGTAAAATTCGGTAAGCTGCTTCAAGGTGAGATGTTTTTGGATTATGCATAAATTGACTTACCATACTCACAGCATGAGTGATATCCGGTCTTGTGATTGTGAGATATATTAATCAACCAACTAACCTTTGAAAGCTCCCCTTGTCTTCTAATTCTTTTCCATCATTGATCCCTGTCTTATAATTTGATTCAATTGGCGTCTCAACAGGTTTGCTACCTAGTAAACCAGCGTCTACCAAAAGGTCCATAGTATATTTTCTTTGTGAGATAAAAATGCCCTTACGAGAGTAAGCAATTTCCATGCCAAGAAAGTATCTCAATTTTCCTAAGTCTTTTATGTCAAATGTAGCATGAAGAAAACATTTAAGATCATTTATGCCATTCATATCATTACCAGTTATTACAATATCATCAACATATACAAGAACAATAATGATACCATTTTTCCCTTTTTTAACAAACATAGAAGAATCTGCATTACTCTGAAAGAATCCAAAAGACAAAAGAGCTTGACTTAGTTTTGTAAACCAAGCACGAGGAGATTGTTTTAAGCCATATATTGCCTTCTTTAATTTGCATGTAAGGGATTTATTTTGTTCTTGGGGGTGACCAGGTGGAAGAGTCATATATACTTCTTCCTCTAAATCCCCATGTAAAAAAGCATTTTTAACATCTAATTGATGAAGTGTCCAATCATTATTAACAGCAACTGATAGTAAAATTCTCACAGAGTTCATTTTTACTACATGAGCAAATGTTTCTTTATAATCTATGCTATAAGTTTGTGTATAACCTTTAGCTACAAGACGTGCTTTATACCTTTCAATTGAGCCGTCGCTATTGTATTTGGTTTTGAAAACCCATTTACAGCCCACATGTTGTTTTCCAGAAGGTAGAGGAACAATATCCCAAGTGTGATTTTTCCTTAAGGCCATTAACTCTTCTTTCATGGCATTTTTCCATATTTCTTGACTTTTAGCTTCTTCATAACTAGCAGGATCATCAAAACAACTAACTTTTGAAAGATAAGAAGCATAATTAGGTGTTAACTTTCCAAAGTCAACATAATTTTCAATGGAATATTTAATATTTGCATTGTCTCTCTTAGCATTATAAACATGATAGTCTTTAAACAAGATTGATGGTTTGGAAACACGACTGGAACGTCTTAAGTTATTATTATTAGATTGATGATCATCAAAAGTTTCTATACTTGTTCCTTCTTCACCGTTTTGAGAATTGTCTTGATTTTCTACATTATTGTGTATAATTTTAACACTAGAGGGAATATAAAGTGTGTCAAAAACATTATCATCATTTATACTTTCCTCATGAGGGCTGTCAAAAGCATAATATGGGGTGTCTTCATTAAACATAACATTTCGTGATATATACATTCGCTTATTTTTAGGATCATAACATTTATAACCTTTTTTTGTGACAGAGTAACCAATGAAAATACATTTAGTGGATCGACTGCTAAGTTTATCCCTATGATTTTCAGATATATGAACAAAACATTCACAACCATAAACTTTAAGAAAATGTAAGGGAGGGGTCTTGTGATGCAACACTTCGTATGGGCTCTTGTAGTTTAAGACTCTAGACGGTAATCGATTAATAAGAAAGCATGCACTAAGTATAGTTTCAGACCAAAAAATTTTAGGCACATTCATTTGAAAATTTAAAGCATGCGTAACTTCAAGTAAATGCCTATTTTTTCTTTCAGCTACTCCATTTTGTTCAGGGGTATCAACACAAGACGTCTGGTGAATAATGCCATTACTAAGAAAATATGATTTTAGTGTTTTATATTCAGTGCCATTATCAGTTCTAATTATCTTTATTTTAGCATCATATTGATTTTTAACCATGACATGAAATTCTTTAAATGCAGTAGGGACATCACTTTTGTATTTTAACAAATATATCCATGTAAAACGAGATCTATCATCAATAAAAGAAACAAAGTACTTGAATCCAGTAAATGAAATAATGGGACATGTCCATAAATCAGAGTAAATGCTCTCAAAATTATTCTTAGAAATACTATCAGATATATTGAAAGGTAACTTTATTTGTTTAGCGTACCGACATACTTCACACGAAGTAGATGAAGCGCTAATCTCAGAAACTAAGTGTTTCAAAACTTTATCGGAGGGGTGTCCTAAACGATAGTGCCACCTCTTATCATTAGATTGGTCCAATTTGCTTGCAAAGTAAGACTGGGTGGCTTGATCTAACACATATAACCAATTGGATTGGCGACCTTCACCAATCTTCCTCCCCGTGACTTGATCCTGAAAAACAACATTGTCAGCAGAAAAAATAGCCACACAATTATGACTTTTGGTTATCTTGCTAACCGATAGTAGGCTAGATGGAAACGAAGGTATAAATAATGCATCAGAGGCAACATTATAAGAAAAAAAATTCAACTTGTCCAATCCCATGAACTAGAACTTTGGTACCATTAGCTAAAGTTACTTTGCTGTTTGTATTAATATTTTCATAATTTTTTAAATGATTATTGGACCCTGTCATGTGATCAGTGGCTCCCGTGTCAATAATCCAAGTCTTATGATTGCTAGAAGATAAAAGAGTTGAATGATTACCTGAATTTTGAGGAGGCAATTCAGCAGAAGATGCAATATTCACCTGACCTATGTTTTGTAGTAACTCAGTTAATTTATCAACTGATATCAGACGTTCTTGTTGAAAGTGTCGACTTTGATCTTTTATAGCAACATGCGCAGCGGTTGGTTTACCTTTTCTCGGAGGTTTTCCATGAATATCCCAACACCTATCTTGTGTGTGTCCCGGTTTTTTACAGTGACTACATATCAGCCCATCACGATCTTGGTAGTTCTTTGAAGGTTTTCCATGTACACGCCAACATTTATCTTGTGTGTGACCGAATTTTTGACAATGATCGCAAAACGCCTCGTCACGACTTTGGTAGTTCTTCTTATTTCCTGCAAAATTTTCAATCATGTAATGAGATTTTTGTACATTCTTTGATTCAACAGCAAATGCTGAATTTTCAATATTTTTGTTGAGATCTTCATTTGTGATATTGGAGTTCATCACTTTTCTCCTGCTTTCTTCCTTTTGAATGATCGCACATGCAGTAGAATAGGATGGGAACTCAACGTTCATAAGGATTTGGCTTCGAACAGATTCATATTTAGAATCAAGACCAGCCAACATAGCAAAAGTTTTGTCTTGCTCTATTTCTTTCATCCTAGACGTGATATCGGCAGTAATTGGAGTATACTGGGACAATTCATCCCACATCCCACCAATAGTGCCGATGTAATTACTGAAGAGCTTTCCATCTTGTTTGTATTCCCATATGTTTTTCTTGAGTTGGTATACCCTGGCTGCATTATTTTTTTCACCATAGATATCCTTCAAGGCCTTCCACATCTGTTCGGCTGTTTCCCGAAAGTACATACTTTCGGCAATTCGGGGTTCCATAGAGTTTATTAACCATGATCGAACAAGGCTATCATTTGATTCCCATTCTTCAAAGTTGGGATCAGTAGACTTTGGGACTTCTTTTTTTCCATTCACAAATCCCATCTTGTATTTACTGCTAAGATACGTGCTAGCAGCCTTGGACCAAATCATATAATTGGTTCCATTGAGAAGCATGGGAGTAATTTTCAAATTGGGATTGCTAACCTCTTGTACAATGATATTTGAGGCAACAACAGAACTTTTTTGAGTTTCTGTAGACATTGGGGAATTTTCACAAACAGTTGGTGGGTGTAATTTTTAGCTATGCTGTCAAAAAGAGTGTAATGATTATAAGCAATTTGCACCAGAAAAAGTATAATAACCTGCTCTGATACCATGTAGATTTTTGAATAAACAAAGAAAAGAATTGTGTAAAATTGGCCTTTGAAGATGAAGGCTATATCATCGTTCAATTACATTGGCTTAGTATTATATACATTGAAGAATTTTCTAACTAAGGAATAAGATTAATATACTATAGCCAAATATTATACAACGGCTATATGATTCCTAAACTTTAGCTAACTATGAAAGGGAAGAATTAGTGGAACAATTATATGGTAAGATATATTTTCCAACATATATATATTTTTTTTATCAATTTTTAGTTTATCAAGTCGAGCTCGAACCGAGCTTTAAAAATTATCGAACGAAAAATGATGTTCAAGATTATTTGAATTTTGTAATGAACCGAGCTCAAACGAGCTTTTATCGAACGAGTTCGAGTCCAATATCGAGTCCAATATCGAGTAACTTGATTTGTTTTTCAGTCCTAGCTCAAATTAGTCTCAACATTCCGAAAAATATGTACTTTATTTTCAAAATATTTAGTTCTTTTTATCTTGATTTTCTTACGTTGAAATAATTTCTTAATACTAATCCAAAAATGTGAGAACCCTTAACCATTATTCTTTTAGAAAAAGTATAGCTTAAAATTTTATTTAAATTTTCGATCAAAACAGATAATATAGAAACCAATGAGAATGAACTAGTAAATTACGGATACCTCTCTGAAGTAATGTTTAATTATTACAAAAATTCTCCTTACATATTGGATATTACGAAAAAATTCTCCTAGATTTGTCATTATCTTACAATTAGCCCCTCAACCTTGAAAAGTTTCAATTTTCTAGGGGTTAATTGTAATGTTTGTAAACTGTAATATCTTAAAAAAATTAAAACTTAAGTGTTAATAGTAATATCTATTTATTTATAAAATTGATAATTATATATTTACCACCAAAAAATTGATAAATTATTATTGCCCATAAGTTTAAAAAAATATCCTACTTTACATATTTATAAACAATTTTTATTTATAAAAATAAATAAATAAAATTTTATTAATAATAATTTATAAATATATGAAATTCATTTACACATTTATTAAATTTTTTTTTTTATATTATAAGATAATTTAATAAAAATTATTATTAAAAACATCAAAGAAAATTAAAAAAAATTATATTCTATTTTAAAATTTTCTTGTTATGGTAAAAAATAGTAAATTTATTAACAATCAAAAATGAGTTATATATATGGGCAGATATACAATTTTATTAATATTTTTTTAGAAATATATAACTATCAATTTTATAATTAAAAGGATATTACAGTTAGCCCCCAAGTTTTAATTTTTGTAAGATATTACAAACATTACCAACAAAAAACATAGGGATAAAATTGAAACTTTACAGGGATAATGGACTAAATATAAATAGTGACAAACCTAATGGGATTTTTCGTAATATCCAATACGCGAGGGGAATTTTGTAATTAGGCATTACCTTATGGTATCCAAAACTTACCCAAAAATGGAAAATTAGTACCAATAATTAGGGGTAATCCAGTCGATACTACTAAACGAAATACTATTCAAACTTGGTTTGAATTTTATCGAGCTTGATATTGTGTGTTTGAGCTTGATTTGATTACTAAACTAGTCAAGCTCAAACGAGCTTTTATCGAATGAGGTCGAACACAGTATCAAGTAGCTTAATATTTCACATGTATCTTATCAATTTTCGCTCATCAAGTCGAGCTCGACCCGAACTTTAAAAAATTTCAAACACAAAACGATGTTCAAACTTATTTAATTCGTATGACGAACCGAATTCAAACGAGATTAGTGCCACGGAGCATGTAGTCGCCACGAAACAATCGTAGGCCAGGTCTAGTCTAAATTCAACTTAGAAAAGGTAAAACTTGACTTGAAGAGTTGACTCCAAATCTCCAATGTACAAAGCATTACTTCTACTAATCCATTTCCCTTTCTTGTTTACAAAACATCAAATCAATGGATTCTTCATCCAATCTGGAAAGCTTCACCATATCCAGCAAAGAAACTCTTCTTCTTCATCAACCCCTAACCAGCAGAAAAAGAAAAGCCATTATCCTCTCTTTACTCATCAAATTCATCCTCATTTCCGGTTCCATAATCTTATCTCTCATATACAAAAACAACAAAAAACCCGAAAAATTATCCGTTTACCAATCTCATTCAAATCGATACTACTGCCATCTAACAACGTACCAAAACTTATGCTACGAATCCATGTCCTCAATCATCAATACGACATCCCTCCAGTCCCAACCCGGCCTGATTTTCTCCGGTTCGATCCGAGTCGCCGTGAATCAGCTCAACAACAGCGCGATTTCAATAACCAAAGCACTTTCCTCCACGAAAAACGGCTCTGTGTCGGAGTCGAGGCTGCGCGAGTGCGAAAAATGGGTGAGTGGCTCGCTGAGTCGACTCAACGAGTCACTGAGTACAATCGGCGTTGACTCGGATGTTTGGTCTTTGACTTTTTGGAAGGTGGACGAGCTGAAGGCTTTGGAAATGTCGGCTAGGAGTGACGCTTTTAAATGTTTTCGGGCGGTGGAGGAGATCGGGGATTTGGTTGAGGGTGAGGAGAAATTGAGAGTGGAGGAAGTGAAATTGGGAGTGGAGAGAGCAAGAAAGTGTATTGTTAATAGTATTGAGTTGTTGGATGGGAGAGAGTCCATAATTGAAGATTTCTATAATCCTTTTGGTGTAGCTGTGGGTGATGGTTATTTTGATTATAATTATAATTATGATTATAATTACGGTTTTGTGTATTGGGATTTAGTGTTTTTTTATTCGGTAATGTATTTTTTCATAGCTTTGCTCTACTTTGTATTTTGGCGTACTGTTTGATGAAATGGTGTGTAAGAAGTTTTCTTGTATTAAATGACTATCTTGATCTTAATCGACTAAAAGAAAGGTACAATAAAATCAAAAAGCGGGGTTCGAAAGTGATTGTCTTGATCTTATAATTGTCGAGGAGGGCTAAGAGTCTCATCGTAATTGGGTCCATTGACGGGCCGATTGATTCTATACGTAGTTTTTGGGCTTGTTGGTCCAAGTGGAAATTCAATCGTGTATTGCGTAATGCAAATTGTATGAACTCATAACCTTGCGGCTTGGGCGTTTTGTCGTGTTTGGTCTGGTTTTGTTTGACACACCGAACTCCCTTTAAATGTTTTTTTTTTTGTGAAGGGGGTTCCCCCGTATGTTGGACCCGTTTTGATTCTTATTGATGCTATTTCAAGTTTTTGTTGATTAAAAAAAAAAAATCTTTCAGGAAACTTACTAACATTAACGCCATCTCCAACTCACAGGGGTTTCACAGCTTAGGGTTGTCCACCTCCACCCCCGGGTAAACATGAACCCCCCTGAGCACCGTCTCCAACCGCCAGGGGTGTGAACACCAATTAATTAAAAAAAAAACTTCCCCACTCTCACCTTTTATTATTAATAATAATAATAATAATAAAAATAAATTTAAAATTTAAACCACCCATGTTTATACTATAACGTTGTTAAATTAAATTTGAATATGAAAAATCAAATTTTAAATATTTATACGTTTTGACTAAATTTTACTTTCGTAGATAAATTTATAAATTCAAAATTAAAACTAATAATGTTACATCTTTAATTTAAAACAAATTGTTATTAAATCTCTTGCAAAAAAATATTTAATAATGATTACTATTAATTTTGAATTTGTATTTATAAATTCAATAAAAAAAATTAAAGATTAAGACATATTTAATAATGTATCCATTTCTAGTTTTTAATTAAATAATGTTTAATGATGTTATAAATTCAAAATTAAATCTTCATCTAATAATGTTTCTATTTCTAGTTAACTTTTTTATTAATATACATATTTAATAATTATTAAATAAAATAAATTTTAAAATAAAGATGACTTCATCAAGACTAAGTCGAATCTCAGTAACATTTTGTTCCTAAGTAACATTATTAAATAAAATAAAATAAAAAACAAGATGCCCTAAGTATCATTTTGTTCCAAAAGATGGTAGGAAATTCTAAAGCTCCACACGAATTTAGTATGCCTCAATTTTGACTTCATTGAGACTAAGTTGAATCTCATTTGTATCTGATCTCATTCAAAAATAAAGACAAAGCCAAACCCAAACCCGAACCCGAGTTTCAATTCCTATGTCCAAACTTAATAAAACCATAAATCTAAAAACTACTTTGACTTAACATTTACCAACTATTGCATATTTTTTTTTATAGAATCAGTTAATTTTACATATATCATCTACTTTTTTCTCAAACCACAACATTCAAACTCAATATAAATTATATTCAAATATTCAAAACTCAACCTTTCAAATTAAAACACTCAAATAATTTTTTGTAATGAAACAAAGGGAAGTTTGGCTACAACCAAGTTAGACTATAAATAAATAATGAATCTCGATCCCCAATAATAAATAAAAATAAATAAAAATAAATAAATTCATCAATTAATTAAAGACAATTGGAGTATAAATAAATTAACGTGAAGCGCAGATCGATTGGGTTTATATGCCAGCTTATGTGAGGCACGGTCGACGGAGACTCAACTTTGGCCGAAGTCAAAGTCAACCCACCACCTTTCATATTTAAATTCCAATTAAGCCCTTGCCTCAACATATAAATATATACTAAGCACAAGAAAATCTAATTAACGCCCAAAAAGACAATGGGACGTCTGGACCCAAATGCAATTACACAACAACAAATAATACAAAATGACCATCAAACCCCTCATGAGGCCATCCACGACGATGACGACGACGGTCCCCCACCCTTTGTGGCCGTCACGGAAGAGGACGAAGACCTTTCTGAGCCGCCACCAATATCCGTCGACGTGACAAGTACTAAAGCACAATCTTTAATTCAAGAAACTCCGCCGCACTCTTTTCCTCCACCTCCAGATTATAATGAAACCCCGCCGCATTCTTTGCCTCCTCCAATTTCCAGCCCACCAATTTTGGTCATTGCGTCGCCGCCGTTGCCGCCGTTCATACAAACTCAAAATCAACTACCTACTGAACAGGCTTGGAAGACTAGTCTCTTTGGTTGCATGAACGATCCACTAAATGGTACTCTCTCCGTCTTTTTTTTAGTTGCTTTGGAGGATTGTATACGGATTAAGAAATACAATAAATAGTCATTTTCTTTAAGTAAAAATCTAAAAACACCCTTTTAATCAATAGCATTAATAAGAAAGAAAAAATTGGTAAAAAAAAAATTAATTTTATATTGAAATCCTAAAACGACAAATAAAAGAAACAACTTTTTTTTTTTTGCGAAAGCGACAAATAAAAAAAGGGAAGGAGTAATTAATTTGTAGTAGTAAAATATATAGTTTTACTTTTAGAATAACTTTCTTGAAATAGCCAAGTGATCAATATTAAACATCTTTCCTCTCAGGGGCGGATCTAGGAATTTAGTTTAGTGGGGGCTAAAGTTCAATAGTAAATTTAATAATCGAATTAAAAAAAATTCATTCAAACAGTCAAACTTAAAAATTATATTTAATTCACAAGAAAATATATGAGGAGATACAAAAAAGAGAAGGTGAAAGTTGATAAAAATAACCTCTAGAAGTTACTTTAATTGCACATGATACCATGTTATAACCTAAAAATATCTACGTATCTTAATTACAATTTCAAATGACACCAATTATATTCACAATTAATCGCACCAATTTTTAATTTTCTGAAATCGGTCCATAACTGGCAGGGGTGGAGCTTGATCAATTTTTTTTTTGGGGTGGGGTGTGGGAATTTATGTAGTATTGTATTAAATAACAAATTAATAAGAAAAAATCATATAATAAAAAAATCGAATTCTCTTGATTATTATTAAGAAAGAAATAAAATTAAAAAAATTATTAAAAAATAACAAAAATCAAAGAACAATTATTAAGAAAAAAAAAGTTACAAGAACAATTGTTCAGAAACAAAAGAACTTAAAAGAACAATAGTTGAGAAAATAAAATAAATCAAAAGAATAATTGTTAAGAAACAAAAAGTAGAAAGGAAATGGCACTCCTGGGATTTGAACTCAGGCCAATTTAACAATCTTGCATAACCGAACCAACTAGCAAAGGCATTTTTTATGTTAGTAAAACTAATACTCCATCCGTCCCATAAATCTTACTCTTATTTCTTTTTTGAAATGTCCCAAATCAACACTATATTTCTTAAAATGGAAATTTTTTCCCCTTAAAATTATCATCTCACATACATTAATGATTTGACACCACTAATTTTTAATTAATACTTTTAAGGGTATAAATATAATTTACTTTCACTTACATAAAATTTTGTGCCAAAAGAAACGGAGCAAAAATAATGGGACAGAAGAAGTATAAATTTAAAGAATACTTGATAGGAAAGAAAAAAGTCTAAAAAAAAAGATTCAAAATAGTATCACCCAGGGGTTGAACTCAAGACAACATTCAAAGTTTTTTAAGACCCTTTCTAGTGAACCAATGTAGTTAACATGTTAAGATTCTAATACTAAATATATATTATAAATTTGAGTGGGAATTATAGACTCCACTAGCCCCTAATTGGATCCGCCCTTGTGTAAGTGCTAACTCATAAATACCATTAAATATAATTTATGCATAACAAGTTGAACAACTTAAATTTTTAGATACTCTAAACAATAGTATTTTAATATAAATTATACAACACTGTAATTAATGAATGAAATACTATATTTTAATGATTTTTCAGCAATCATCACCTTATGCTGCCCGTGCGTAACATTTGGTCAGATTGCAGAAATAGTGGACTCCGGCAATTCCAGTAAGTCAACCAACAAATATGGGAAACTTGTTTTTTAACCATGATATGTCACCTTGCAATTTCGATATTATTAGACAAGAAAATATAAATTTGATATCATAATTTAAGTTTTCGTTGCAACTTTCATATGTCAAAACCAATTTTTCTTCGGAGTTAATGACAATTTAACCTCCTATGAAATGCATAATGTTCAATTTACCCCCTGTGAAAATTTTCAAGAAGCAATTTACCCCTTCACCCGGAGAGTGTAACTCACTTGCCGAAATTGAGAGTGGACATGAAAAGTGTTATGTAACATAGGGGGTTAAATTGCAACATTTATCATAACACAATGGATTAAACTGCCACATTTATCAAGAAGCAATTTACCCCTTCACCCGGAGAATGTAACTCACTTGCCGAAATTGAGATTGGGCATAAAAAATATTTTGTAACATAGGGGGTAAATTGTCACATTTAATATAACACATAGGGTAAACTGCCACGTTATCATAATACAGGGGGTAAAGTATCATCTATAAAAATGTTAGGAAGACGATGTAAAACTTTTATACAATTGCAGAGGAGTAATGTACTCTCATATCACATGGAAATAAATTGAACATTATGAATATCATATTGGGGGTAAATTGTCATTAACTCCGGATAAAAATTAGGTTTGATATGAAAGTTGCAATGAAAACATAAACCGTGATATCAAATTTACATTTTCGTGTCCAATGATATCAAAGTTGCAAGATGATTTATCCTGGATACCAAAAAAATAAATTTCTCCAACAAAAATACTATTGATTAACCGGCCTTTTTCAATTTTGAGCTTACTATATATATATATATATATATATGGGGGGGGGGGTGGGGGGGGGGGGGGGTGGGGGGGGGGGGGGGTGGGGGGGGGGGGGGGTGGGGGGGGGGGGGGGTGGGGGGGGGGGGGGGTGGGGGGGGGGGGGGGTGGGGGGGGGGGGGGGTGGGGGGGGGGGGGGGTGGGGGGGGGGGGGGGTGGGGGGGGGGGGGGGTGGGGGGGGGGGGGGGTGGGGGGGGGGGGGGGTGGGGGGGGGGGGGGGTGGGGGGGGGGGGGGGTGGGGGGGGGGGGGGGTGGGGGGGGGGGGGGGTGGGGGGGGGGGGGGGTGGGGGGGGGGGGGGGTGGGGGGGGGGGGGGGTGGGGGGGGGGGGGGGTGGGGGGGGGGGGGGGTGGGGGGGGGGGGGGGTGGGGGGGGGGGGGGGTGGGGGGGGGGGGGGGTGGGGGGGGGGGGGGGTGGGGGGGGGGGGGGGTGGGGGGGGGGGGGGGTGGGGGGGGGGGGGGGGGGGGGGGGGGGGGGGGGGGGGGGGGGGGGGGTGGGGGGGGGTCTCGCCCCAACATAAAAAAAACCCATTTGTTGGACATGTTGCGGACTTGCAAAGTTAATTATGTTATCTTTTAACTGAAGTTAACTAGGTGATGAATGGTGCTATTAATAACAACTTGAGTGACTATATATATACTATTTATAAAACTTGAGTGACCTTTGTATGTTTGGAGTTAAAATTAGGTGATTAAATATGCATTTTTCCCCAATCATAAATTTAAAAGGACCCACATCTCTTTCCAATGTCTTTCTTCCTTTATCTAGAATGCCAAACACGCCATATCGTATCACATTTGCCAAACTAAACCTAAACCAGATCTTCCACTAACAAACTTCTTTGCTCCTTTTCTCATTTCATCAAACCCTCATGGAATCCTTTAACTTCATCAAAGGCTACGACAAAGTAAACCCCTCAGAAAACCCAAACTCTTCTCCGATCAACCACCATACCAACAACAACAACAACCGCCGCCGCAAAATCATCGCCATCTCCCTTGCCGTTTTCTTAACCCTCATCATCGGCTCCCTCCTCGCCGCCGTAATCTACGAGTCCGCCACCGAGTCAGAAGAATCCGAGACTGATCCATCCACAATCACCTCCAACTCGGCCGAGTCACTCCGAACCGTTTGCTCCGTGACTCGGTACCCCGTGTCCTGCTTCTCCTCCGTCTCACCCCTGATCAACACCGTTCCCATCAACGATCCTCTACGCTTCTTCAACCTCTCCCTCCACGTCAGCATGATCGAAGTCTCCACCTTGAAAAATCTCTCCGGTTCGATCCGTGAACCGGCACTGAAGGATTGTGCCGAGTTGTTCGACGACTCGGCGAGTCAGCTAAGCCGGTCGGCCGAGTTGATGCGTGTGGGACCCGGGGAGAAGGTGTTGACAGAGATGAAGATTAGTGATATGCAGACGTGGATTAGTGCTGCAATGACCGATCAGGACACGTGTATTGATGGAATGGAGGAAATGGGATCAACGGCTGTGGATGAGTTTAAGATGAGGGTGCAGAAGTCGCAGGAGTACATGAGTAACACCTTAGCCATTCTTAATAATATCCAGACTCTCTTTAAGAAGTTTGGCCTCACGATGCCTTGAATTTGTAATTTAATTTGATTTTTTGTCAGTTGACTTGTTGACCGTTTCTTTTTATTTTGCTTTTTTCCCGCTGCAGATCTTCTGTCCCAAGTGGGTGTCCCACTTGGTGTCACATTAATATAAAATTGGCATCTGTCTTTTTTAACTGGGTATGTGTTAGAGTTTATTTAATTAATTTGACCACAGTTAAAAATAAAAAACAAAAGCATAAACAAAAACAAAAACAAAAACAAAAAACTTTTTCTAGTAACACGTCTTCATCTTCATCTTCGCAGATCTAAAATAGTAGTTCAAGTTCTACAAAGTTTTCGGGTTTATTATTATTTTCAAATATAGCTACAAACACAATTTTTTTTTCTTATTCTCAATTTTTATTCTTATTTTGAATTCTTTAGGATCAGAATTAGGGCCGATTTTTGTGGGTTTATCAAATGTTAGATTTTTCTTGAACTTTAGGATGAAAACGAGTTATCTTATTGGTTTAATTCAAAATTCATGAAATTCATTGTTTTATCATGTAGAAGAAGACATCCATCACTATAATTAATCAACAATAAGCAACTGTGAAAATAAAAAAATTAAAGCACTAACGGAATTTACCTAATGAATAGTAGATTTGAATTGGACTGAATGTCTCTACAATTTGCAAATTTCTTTTTCTAAAAGTAATTTGCAGAAATAAATTGGTCAAGGCTTCTTCAATGTCTATTTGCAGAATTTTTTTTCCTGAAAGTAATTTGCAGAATTAAATTTGTACAAGGTTTCTTCAATGTCTCTGCAATTTCTTTAATTTGTAGAATCAAATCTGTTCAAGAGTTTTTCTTTGAAGAAGTTGAACAGAAGTGGGACAACGTGGGAAACAAGAGTTATTTTTCTTTTTCCATTTTTTTTATTCTTAACTGAGGTTAAACTAATTAAATAAACTTTAACAAATAGTCAATTAAAAAGGACAGATGTCAATTTTATATTAATGTGACACAAAGTGGGACACCCACTTTGGAATAGGAGATCCGTGGCGCTTTTTTCCCCTTATTTTTATGGAATTTTGTGTATGTATAATGTATTGTAAATTTGTAATAAGTAATTCGAATAGTATGGATTATTTGTTTATTTGATACAACTATACAAATACAAGTAAGGATTCCGCTTTTACTTGTGAGTTAGTGACATCGAAACTCTATGAACGAAATGTGCAATGTTAGTGTAATTGTGACTATATTTATTTCTCGATTTACGTGTGTCATTCTTGTGCAGGGGTCATGTTAATTTTCTCTGTATCGTTTCAATTTTATCGGATGTCTCCGAAGAGACAATTGTGACTATATTTAAAATTTATAACTTTACTTGTGTACAAACTTAAGTGTAATTGTGAAAGTTTTGTCTCTCGAAATACATCATGTAACAAAGTACTTCCTCAAATAATTCAATGTAAAAAACAACTCCCTACTTTTCAAATCGCTAGAAAAATCGAGAAATCATTTAATTATGAATTTTATGAACTAAAATATCATTGCAAAAATGTTTTTTTTTTCCGCCATCAACTATAGGACGGTAAAACTTCACCATGTCCCTCTATCAAATATTCAATATAACAAATTGTTGTTACCTTTTCCCAACATTTAGGGTCTGTTTGGGTTCCTGAACCAGATTAAATGGGATTATGGGTCTTAGTCCTTGGGTGACAAATGCACGATTTTAATCTGGGCTCCCGTTTTTATGAGGTGTTTGGTTGTCTTTTTTAGACCAAGAAAAAAAAACATGGTCCATTTGAATTAAAGGCCCAATTACAAGTAAAGAGGAAAGTAATCCTGTCTTAAAGATATTGTGCAGTATTATCAACGGATCACTCTGGCTTGATTTGTGTTTCCAATCATTAATTAGGTGATTGCTGATTCTCAAAAAAAAAAAAAAATTAGGTGATTGCTGGTGATAGAAAATATATATCCAAGACCATATATAGTTTGAATAGAAAACTCAATTTGGTTGCTTTTTAGACGCTAAAACTATGATAATAATTCGAATCTCATAAAGTATTCGTATGCTTGCGTATATATATATTTTGAACAGAAGATTTTAATCTCATAAATATATTGCGTAAAAAGATGAATTATCCTTTTGGGGTCTACATAAAATTACACAGATGGTAAAATGCCACATTTATAATAACACATGGAGGTAAATTGACACATTTATAATAATGGAGGTAAATTGCCACATTTATAATGACAAGTGGTGGGGGAGGGGGGGGGGGGGGGGGGGGGTAAATTGTCACATTTCTTTCAATTTAATTTTTTCTGAAGGCTTAAAGGAGGTACTATTGTCAATTCATATTTTTTTTTTCTGAAAGCTTAAAATTTCTAAGGAGGCAGTGTGAATTATTTTTAAAATTACATGGGGTAAATTGCACTTTTTCAAATTATAGGGGTAAATTGAATATTATAATAATAAATAGGGGGTAAATTGTCATTGCCCTTTTTTTTAAATAAGACCTACCCCTATAATATGAAGAGGTCCTTTAATAATAGGGTAAATTATGAATACCCCCCTCAGGTAAGCCCTAATTATAAAAATCACCCTCACGTATTGGATATTACAAAAATCCCCCTCAGGTTTGTCACCTTCTTACAATTAACCCCTTGCCCATAAAATATTCCAATTTTGCCCTTGGATGTTATTTGTATTGTTTGTAATGTCTTATAAATGTTAAAACTTGGGATCTAATTATTATATCTTTTTAATTAGAAAAGAGTTAATTATATATTTACTACCAGAATAATTGATAAAATTTATAATTGTCCATAAGTTTTAATAAATATTGCAAAAGAAAAGGTATTTATATATTTATTAGCAATTTAAATTGTAAAATATTAAATTAAATAGAATTTTAATAATATATTTTATAAATATGAATTGTTTACACATTAGTTAAATGAATTTATTTTTTAAATTAGTAAATTTAATAAATTATGTTGTATTATAAATAAGATATTTTAATTTATTAAAGTTTATATTGTATTATAAATTGAAATATTTATTGAAATTTATGCGAAATTATAAATTATATCAATTATTTTGGTGGTAAATATATGATTATTATTTTTATATTTACAAGATAAAACAATTAACACCCAATTTTTAAAATTTAAAACATATTATAAACATTACAAATAACTTCCAAGGGCAAAATTGAAACATTTTAGGGATAAGGGGTTAATTGTAAGAATGTGACAAACCTGAGGGGAATTTTTGTAATACCCAATACGTGAGGGGGATTTTTGTAATTAGACCTTACCTGAGGGGGGTATTCGTAATTTACCCTTAATAATATCTCCCTCGAAACAAACTTCAATCAGATTCTAGCTCTGTTCTTCTAATTTGCCCTTAAGCAGGAAAAAGTGTTATCAATTGAACCAAAACACTACTCCAATTTCCAGATGCTTAACGCTCAGCAGCAATACGCGGTAATTCCAGTTAATAAATACAGTAATTTTTACTATTAATTTGGTTTTGGGATATAATTTGTGTTGCTTTGTTCTTCTAATTTGCCCTTTAAGCAGGAAAAAATGTATGACCATAGATTCCAGCGCACGGATCAATGGAAGCCTGTATATACATGGCTTGAATCGCTCGATACGGACGAGGTTATTAAGTCCAATGATGTTTTGGATTGGCTTGCTGCAAATCCGGATATTAGAGACGATTTATACGCACGCCATTCTCGCTACCATTTGACGCATTATATCAAAAAATGCCATGTCAAAATCTTAAAGAGAAAGGAAAAGCAGGTACTGCCCTCTATACTGTTTAGCACACAATTGTTAGTGTTTTTGTTAGATTCTGAATTTTTCGCTTTCCTTAATCTGATGATTGATTTTCTCTTTAGTTACTCGGGTTGTTTCCCAATTGATTTGATGCAATTGAAATAATTGAGGTTGATACTGAGGAAGTTATTTGTTTATCTGGGATTAGGGTTTTGAATAGGGCTTTTCTTTATGAGCTGATTTCAGGGTTATTAAAGCTTGATCCTATCCTCTAGGCTCAAAATATATTCGTCTAGAATGTGTTTCCTCAGCTCATAAGTTGGTCGGTTTAAATTGAAAAGGCTCAAACTCGGGCTGCGCAAAGTTAGGTTATCCTGGGTCAGCTGAAAGTAAGCCAAACCACGCAGCTTCAGGCGAGCTAGCTCCATTTACCATTCTACACGTGATTTTAGTAGAATTATAACATTAATGCTTAATCATAAGGCTAGAGCGGTTGAACTGGAATGTTTTATGGAAATGGAAGTAATATGGTAGATAAAGCGAAATCTTTTCTGCTATCAGATTCTCTACCTCAGTGGAAAAGGGTTATTCCACTTCATGGCTTATCAAGTTGTGTTGGTTTCTGTTTTCTTTTTTTGCAAATTTTGAATTTCAGTTAGTAAAAATGGTACCACAGCCTGCTCTATGAGGATGGTAGACTGGGTTTTCCTTTCTCCATGCATGTATATTGTGTAGTAAAGGGATGTCATTACTCATTTATGCTTATAATTATGATATGAGTAGCAGTAAACTGAAAATAAGTATACATATCATGATTGATTTCATTATTTTCTAGTCAAAATAGATTAACAAGCAAATTTCTAACTCACTTTGAGGTTTTTCTAGTCTCCTTGAGCAACCTATGACTTTGTGTACTACTTTAATATTTTTGCACATTATAGTACGATTTTAAATTGGGATGGTATTCATTTTCACATATATACTACTGGACCCTTGTTAAATCTTTTTGGACTTAAGGTTGGACTGTTGACACAGAAGATTTTGTAGCCTGGCCCAACTTTTCGATTTCAATACCATGCGACATTTGAAGATTTTTTTCTCCTTTTCATATGTTGGTTACGGAAAATGAGATGCAAACTGAGAAGATATGTATTGGTCCTTGTAGAGTGTTTTCTTTCATTTTGTTTATATTGTCATTCGTAGCTCTGCTTTAAGCTCTTAGTTAATTAATGAGTTGAATATGATTTGAGCAATATGCTGTGGTGTAATGCATGTAGGACACATTAATCTTGTGTATCAACCCACTAGAGAACTTTTTAAACGAATTAACTTGATCCTATTGTATCATACCAGTTCAAAACATTCTTTGGCTCGGAGATTATTTGGTGTTACTACATTCCTTCAGATGGCTCATTTGTTAATCCTATGTCGATTGTACATAATTTTAAAGAATATTACAATAATAGCAGTGAATATGAAATGTTACCTGACAATCTAAAATAAAACAGGGCTTGATTGTTGCGAAAATCCCTCCTTCTAGAGTTAATCAGAGTGTTGAAGCAAAAGCTCCTGGCTCACCTCATTTTACAGGTAATTCCTTTCTCTCTGTGAAAGAATTTAATAGTGCAAATTCTGAGTGGTATGCATGCTGAATATTTTAAACGAGTTTGGTGATATGGCTAGATAGATCATATTATAATTTTTGTTTTTTGCAAGAGACAACCAAAACCATGCAAATGTGATCATTGTGAAAATGAAAAAAAAGATCAGACCAAGAATAACGATCTATATTCCCAACTTGGTCAAATCTGCAGGCCTCAGCTGCAAAAACCAACTTCAGTGACCAAGAAAATGAAACTCTCGAGTAATTAATAGTATTAGAATCTCAGTTCTCTATACTTTATCTCTTGATTGCTCTTTTGATTAGCGTTCAAGTATATTTTCCATTGTTTGCGTGAAACTCTAATTGAAAGAGAATTTATGACCTGTCCTATAGCTTTCTTCTTGCTCTGCCAACTAAGGTTCATTTCAGAAATCTTTTCTGCATAATTATTCTTGTTCATCCTTTTGCTTTTATGTATTATGCCACAAATTATACTAGTAAGTGTAGTTCCGTCAATTTTGAATGACATACAAATATTTACTTCAGGCATTAGTATGAGCAGTATGGCTAAAGACGGTGAATTATATAAAGCAAAACACAGTGAAGCCTTGCGCAAATTTGAGATGTAAGTTACTTGTCTGTAAATTTAATTACTTATTCAACTGTTTGTAGTTGAGTTCTTATCTCTGATCGATGTGTTTCCAG
This sequence comes from Penstemon davidsonii, assembly GCA_034814905.1. Lineage (NCBI taxonomy): Eukaryota > Viridiplantae > Streptophyta > Magnoliopsida > Lamiales > Plantaginaceae > Penstemon > Penstemon davidsonii. The sequence goes on along the minus strand of JAYDYQ010001087.1, from coordinate 7,976,324 downwards.
TTTAATAGAGTTGGAGAAACAACTTATACCACTCTTCGGTAAACGTGAAAACTAATAAACCATGGTTAAAGATGAAAAGGATCCACGGAGCAGTGATCATGCAGTTATTCTGGCTCTCATCCTCTGTAGTTTAGATGTTCAAAATCGCGGATTTAATTTATGGTTGATCAATAATATTTTATCGACTTGTGGCTGTGTAATATAAGTCTGGTCTCTTTCGTAGCTGATGTTCATCATGATTGAACAATTCTCATCTAAAAGATTACAATTCAAGAGATCTTCAATGACCAGTAATTCTTTTGGGAAAAAGAAATTGTTTTTGTCTGTGCATGTTCATATTCTTTTATTTTCTATTCTTATTTACATGGTTTAAGATTGTAGTAAGAACTCCCAGATACATATCAAACAACCTAAAAAACTATGTTGCTAGATCTGTTCTCATCCTTGAAAATGAGTGTCATCTTAAAATTCAAATGTGAAAAAGATGTTGAATTTTTTGCAGTGCATAAAACTATTCCCAAAATGAGGAAATAAATGCTTAATACAAATCCATGCTAACAAATGATCAATACTCCCTCAATTTCATATTACATGTCGTTTAAGGTTTTTTCACAAGGATTAAATAATCAATTAATGTCCTAAATTTTAGAAAAATAAATGTAGTTGGACAAAATTATCCTTAAGAAGTAATTAATTTTTTTGTAACTCCCCATAATCCATCTCTTTCTTTCCCATACATCTTTCTTCTCTCTCTTTTTAATGAAGAAGGGTAAAAATGTCAAAATAGCATTTAAGTTTATCTTGAATTCCTAAAGTGACATGTATTGTGGAAAAAAAAAATCTCTCTAAAAAGACATGTATTGTGGAATGGAGGGAGTACTTGATTGCAAGTTAAAGAAAATGTTTTTATAGAAATAGAGTAAATAAAACTTGCAATTAGTGTAATTTAAATGGGGTTATTTGCAAATGATTCCTCTTTGTTAGTTTCAATTGGCAAATACATCATAGGAGTATATTATTTTGATTAGTAATAGTGTCCTTTAATTGATTTGTAATGGCTTAAGTTTCAATTCGCTCCCTCCAACTATCTTGGGTGCCCTCACCTAACTCCCTGAACTATTAATTGTATTAATTTGTCCCCTTAATTATACTTTTATGTTTCAACTGCACCAAATCTTTAATTTCGTATACTGTGGTTGTTGGTCCTGAAAATTCTTGGGAAGCCACAAGCTAGTTCCTTGAAAACTGCAGTGTCGGTATTGATTTCTTACAAATGTTATGAGTTTGAACAGATGTTGGGAAAATTCTTATCCAGATTTAGTTTGGTCGAATTCAAAATAACTACATAACAAATGTAATATACTTGTTTTGGGATTAAATGTAACTCACATGAGAGTGATCAATCACAAAGCAAGTACAATACATTTGTTTGGTGATTAGATAAGTTTGACCAAGCCGGGCTTGGACAAAATTTCCCAGATGTAGTGTTATTACTATATCTCTATACATGTATATATGCATTATTTTGTTTTGTGTCTATTGGAATCTTTGATTCTTTTGTTGGTTCCACTACTCAAGTTCGATGGTTTCTCGTTTTGAAGGGTACTAAACCTTTTATTATTGAGTTTGTTGAGTTTCATAGAAAGACTCAAGTGCGGGCTTTTTCTTCGAGCTACTTCATTGTGTAATTAGTTTTGAATCATTGTTTCATTCCTTTCCTTTTGGTAGAGGAACTTCTGATCTCTTTATTAAGAGGTCATGGAGTTTATTTTTATTCTTCTCGTTTCTAATCTGATTACTTCGTTTGTGCCCTGATTCTTGAGTTCTTTTTATGAAATATCATTAAAATTGATGTTGATTGTTTTGGATCTTTTGATTCTATTGAGGTCATTTGTCCTGTACTTGGTGTTTGTATTTTTCGTTGTAATATAAATTTTACTTTATAAAAAAAATAAAAGATATATGCATTATTTCATTAGCCAATTAGCTATAAACTTCTGTCCTAATTTAACATTAACAAAGAAATATAATTACAAACTGAAGAAACGTTTTTGTACAAGTTTGACACCTAATTTAACACTGAAATGTCGTTCAAACACATTAATATATATTTTACCTAAATTTTGTGTAAGGTTTTGTAATTCAAATTCAATCATTTTTTTTTTAGATTTTACTTCACAATTCTACTAAATTTGTGTCCCAATACAAGTTGGTAGATTGATCAACAAAGTATTATTAAAAGGTACTGTTATTCCAAAACTTTCTATTATCGTGAACGATTCATTTTCATTTTCATTACTAATTTTATTTCTTAGGTGAGATTAATTTTATTTCTATGCTTTTTCTTGTATGTTTGATTACTTGCTTGATTTTTGCAATCTTCTAATTTTCTTTTTACTAATTTTGGGTGATTTAATTGATTAGTTTAGAAATAAATATAGACATAAGATTGTCGTTTTTGAATTTAAAACGATAGATGATTTTTATCACACATTCTTTAATACATATTAAGAAAGAAATTGCTCACAATTTTGATATTAGTTCAGTCATGGACGAATTTGATGGCATGAAATGCCACTGTATTTCAATGCTTTCCGAGTTACTTCATAAATGTTATCCAAAACGGTTAGGGCCTGTTTGTTTGGCGTTTGGGAAAGTAGTTTGGGAGAGTAGTGGAGGTTTGTGAAATAATCTCGATTTGCGTAAAGTTGTTTGTTTGGGTTTTGAGAGAGTGGTTTGAGAAATAAAGTAGGTATGGGTTTTTTTGGAAGAGTTGGGTTGTAGGTGTAAGATGTGTAAGACTTTATGTCAAATCATGTTTGTTATGTGAGATAAATTGTGTAAGAGAGAGGTTACTTTATGTCAAATCAAAGTAGAGTTTGTATAGGTTTTATTTAGAGATAAGAAAATTGTTGTTTGTTTGGCTTTTGAGAGAGTAGTTTGAGAAAATTAGTGGATGAAAAATTTATTTCGAAAAATAGAAAACATGTTTGTTTGGCATTTCCCAAACACGAAAAAATTCTGGGAAACGCCAAACAAACAGGCCCTTAATTTCTGAAAACAAATATTTTAATATTTTTTGGTAAATAATTATATTATGAAGTAGTAATACTTTTTCAATTTAGTCTCGCCTACTTAACAAAAAATCCGGATTTGGGCTTACATATATGGCAAGAAAGTATTTTACGTCCCTTAACTTTTATTGATCCGCGAAATCATGACACTTAATTTTCGACGAGTTAAATACATCCTATAATTTTTCCATACCCCGCAATTTTAGTCCTATAACTTTTCTATATCCATAATTTTAGTCCAAATTTTGCCGGAAATTGCTATGTTTTTCAATTATTGTCAACTAGAAGATTAATTTGGGGATTTTGCCAAAATGGCTGCCACACGTCAACTTCTTTCCACCTCACCATGCCACGCTAGATAAAATTGGAGGGATAATCACCCACTAGTTCTCTCCTCTTCTTTTCCCTTTTTTAAATGTCCTGATTTCGCGGAACAATAAAAATTAAGACATATAAAATGTTTTTTTCTCCTGTATATGTCATAGCATGCTAAAACAAAAAAAAAAAAAACTTTGTTAATTAGTTTAGGGCCTAAAATCCAATCAACTTTTGCACAAGTACACAAAAGGGGGTGAGTAATCCTGTCTTAAAGATATTGTGCAGAATATCTATCAAGGGACCCACCAAATTTATTACAGCAAATTGGAATGTCTGCAGAAAAAAAAATGCATATTATATGCAAATCGTGGATTTTGTCCTGGTGTGGCAGCGTTTATTCCCACATAATCCTAGCTACAGAAATGTATAGGAATTCTTTCCTACCACAAGAAAAAGAATATATAATTTACATCAAGTATTTAATTGTGAATATGGTCCCTCTTGATTTGAATTTTCAATAATTAATTAGGTGATTGGTGATAATAGAAAATATATATCCAAGACCATAGTTTGAATATAAAACTCAATTTTGTTGCTTTTTAGACACTAAAACTATGATATTTAATTCGAATCTCATAAAGTATTTGAATACTTATGCATATATTGTTAGGAAAATTTATTTCCTAATCCTAAATTGGACTATTTAATCAATTATGGTAGCTATTCTAAAGATATTGGACTAATATTAAGTGGTCTAATAAGGTAATAACTCCAATAATAATGTGGACTAATATTGTAACTCCTATACGAATGTGGACTAAATAATGGGTAGATACCTATTTAGGAGAGTTCTAGGGGATTATGGGAACCCTAATTCTCTTCCTATATAAAGAGCACAAGGGTTATGGTCCCCAATATACCAAATCAATATACTATTCTCTTCTCCCCATCAAGAAGACGATCTTAAGAAAATAAGGCGATTTGGTTGAGGAAGACCTCGTACCCGATCGATCCAATTCATACTAGTGATCGATTCCATAAATTCCGCATCAGACTAATCGCTCACTATGGATACTGGTACGTATTTAATTTATTACATATATAACTCTTAATGATTTAGTATGAGATAGATCTATGGGGATAAATTCCAACAAGTGGTATCAGAGCAACTCTCATGCTATATCATTAGGGTTATTCAGTTTCGTCAATTTTTTGTAGATTTAATTTTTGGGTTTTGTGTTTTCTTATTAACTTTCATGGATTGTTATATCATGGTGAAAACATAACTACGTTGATGCTAATTGTCTCACATTAAATCTACTGATTTGTCTCGAATCTATATATATAAACATGTTGAATTCTTTGATTGCCACGTTACTGGCTCGGGGTGCTCATATGAACCGATACTGTTATTGGATACTGCATGTTTTAACTTACTAAATTACTGTGGTACTTGTTTTTTGAACATGTAGTATTTGATGAGCATAATATTGATGGATAATGATTAAATTATGTTAAGAAAAGGTTAAAATAATTGTAAAAGTTGCTTTGAACTTTTGTGTACTGCCGTGTGCCATGCGCCGTATTTTTTGTCTAAATCTTGATATGGAATTTTGATCATGGACATGTTTAAGTTATGGGCCCACCACTAGATATATGTATTGATCCATATAATAAGAAATCAATTTGCTTGGATTGACCTTGCTGAATATTTTGTTTTGCTGATAAAAACTTTTTCGTTTTCGGCCAACTGTTTTTTTTTGGGAAAATTATTTTTTGGGATTTCTTGAATTTAATCAAAAAAAAAAAATTAAAGAACTTGAGGTTTTATAATTCAATTAAAGCTTACTGATTACACGAATTGTTGTGGATACAAATATAGACAAATCAATTAAATTGTTGCTTAAAGCGTGCTGACGGATTGTTCTAGTACTTGATTTCAATATGTTATTTTATGATTAGCACGGAATTAATGGATAATGATAAAGTATGTTAAGATTTCATGTGTACAGAAAATGATAAAGTTTTATGTTTCGTTTTTTTTCTGAATCTATGGATTTCTAAAGAACTTGTTTCTTTAGATATAAATTACGAAACAATTAATTTGGAGAAAGTGGATTTTCTCCACTAATCTTGTTTGTGCTTTTATATTGCCGTGTGAATGTTGTTCATATCATGTTATGGAATTAATTTGTTTGTCCCTCTGTTTGTGTAATTATAACAAACTAGAAGTTTTGAAACCCATGAGTTGGAATACACGAGTTCTAAGATCCATGAATATGTTGTGCACAAAAGTTTGATGATTTTGAGGTAGTTAAGATTCTAAATCGGTGATTTGAAACCAGAATTATTTTTTGGGTTTATGTGGATCGAAAGTTTTATTTTGGGTTTTGTTTCATAATTTCTGCATTTTTTGTTGTAAGAAATTATGATTATTGTTGGTTATCTGATGTTTCATGCTTTGAATATCTGGATTATGAATCGCCGAAGTTGGTTTTCTCGATCTTTTCTTTTTTGTTCAAATTCGTTTTTCACGAGATCCAATTTGCATTCAGTTCTTCTGGGTCGGGTGACCCGAATATGGAGCAAAAGTTTTGATTTGGGTCGGTTAAAGTAACAGATGTCCAACTCATATTCTATTTGATTTTGGATCTGGATCTATTTAATTTGAAGTTTTGGATTGGATCTGGGTCGAATTTGCACCTATTATGTGTCTGATCTTAACTTGGATCATATTCTGGCTTAAAGTCAATCCTGGACTTGTTCAGGACTGTATAAGGAACTGGCTATGTTAAGGGATTTTTTTGGCTGCATATTTCTAATATTGTGCATTGTTTATTTATATGAGAATATTTATGAAAATAGCATGTTCGATTAAAGCCGTTTTCAATTATTTTCATATCAATATTAATTATTTATGCGAGTCATAGTCGGCCCAAAGGAAGGCTATGATTTGGCCAAATAATAATATTGGTGTCCATTATTTATGTGAACAATAATCATCCAAAATGAAGATCATTGTTTTACCAAATAATAGACTTTCTTCATTAAAATTAGTATATTTATTGTTCATGTGATCAACAATCGGCCCAAAGGAAGATTGTTGATTGACCGAATAATAAACATATTTGCGGTAATAAATTTGTGATAATTATCAAGTTTCCATGTAAATAATAATCGGCCCAAAGGAAGGTTATTGTTTGACAGGATTTATTCTCAATATTTGATTACTGCGTTAGGAGTACCACTTGCAAATTGACGTTTCTGCCCAAAGGCTAAAAGTTAATGTTGTGTTAGGTATCTTGAGATGGATTCCCTATATGAAAATTTTATAAATGTCATTTTTACGACATTCATGTTTATGTGAGAGTGTTTTTCTCTGTACAGTTGCTTTTACTACTGCCACAAATGTTTCTGCTCAAATCAGCAATATCCCAATGCTGAACGGGACTAACTACAAACTTTGGAAAGATACCGTAGAAATTGTTCTCTGTTATATGGACTTGGATCAAGCACTACGAGAGGACCGACCCATTTCTACTTCGGAATACCTCAATGAGGTCAAAATAGAAAAATGGGATCGATCCAACATGATGTGTTTGATGATCATGAAGCGTTCCATTCCGGAAGCGTTTATGGGCTCTGTTACTGAGGACAAGAGCGCTAAGAAGTTCCTTGAGGAAATTGAGCAATATTTTGTCAAAAATGAGAAGTCTGAGGCGAGTAACCTCTTAGGGAAACTCGTCTCAATGAAGTATAGAAGTAATGGGAACATAAGGGAGTACATTATGGAGATATCTAATCTCGCATCAAAACTAAAGTCACTAAAGTTAGAGTTGTCTGATGACTTACTCGTGCACTTGGTTTTGATTTCTCTTCCAACACACTTTGGGCAATTCAAAGTGAGTTATAACACTCAAAAGGACAAATGGTCCCTAAATGAGCTTATATCTCACTGTGTGCATGAAGAAGAAAGACAACAACGAGATAAGATTGAAAGTGCTCATCTAGCTTCAACTTCACAAAACAAGAAAAGGAAGAAAGTTGATGTTATTGTGAAAGGATCTTCACTGCAGAAGAAACTAAAGAAGCAGGATAAAAGTATTACCTGCTACTTCTGCGAGAAGTTGGGACACAAGAAGAGTGAGTGTCCCAAGTATGCCAAGTACGTTATCTGGCGTGCAAAGAGGGGGTTATCTGAGGAGCCGACGCCATCTGATGCTGAAAGATTCATCTTTATGTGCGGCGACAATAAAGTTGAAGTTTAAGTCATAGGAACTTTTAGATTATAGTTGAAAACTAGTTTTTTATTTGAATTTTTTATAAAACTTTTGTTGGATCGTCTTTAGAGGAAATTTATTATTATTCTGGACAAATAAAGTTTTTCTTTTTCCTTGTTCTTCTCAAAATAATAAAGTTAATTTTATTTAAAATTCAAATTTTGTTGGTTCTAGTTTTTAATTGATAATCTTTATATGTTTGAAACTAGTTCCTAAACGAAATATTGCAAAGATTAAGTGAGAATTTTGTCACCTTATGACACAAACATTTGGTTTACACCTTTTTCAGAAAAATTTATTGGCTTTTGTCAGATATGATTCTTAGTCCCCTAATTTGACAGATTTTTTAATTTTGTCACCTTAAGAATGCAGTATACATCATTAACAGTGACACATCAAAAGCATTGTCCAACTAAGGCATGGTCTTATAGACCATATAAAAGAAAATTGGACTAAGGATGGTTAGCTGTTAATTTGTTGGTAAAATTAAGTGCTCTCAAAGCTACAAGTTTTAAGATCCCACATAAAGATCATTTTATCAAATGAGAAATGTGATATTCCTTGAGGATATTGAGTTTTGGGGGAAGAAATTACAAGGAATGTTGTCTTTGAAGTATAATCTGGCATTTACAATGATTGGGTTTCAATACCTATTGTTGTTCGAGACTCGGTTTCATCTCAAGAGAATGATAATCAGGCTCAAGTTTAATCCTGAATTTTCTCTACAACAAGACAACAATGAGGTACCTGTAAAACAAACTCAACAACCTCAAGAATTGTTATTAAGGAGATCCTAAAAGACAGGTTTCCTGTCAATAGTATCATAATAATTTTTTTTAAGTCCACCTCTTATGGTTTTGAGGTGAATTTCATTGATAATTATGCATATCTCAAGTTCAGTGGAGTAAACATATATTTCTTGTGGTGTTAATGAGACAAGTGAAATCTCAAACATGCCCTAATAAAGATCCTTAAAAAAAAGATATACATAAGTTTCCTTCTGCATTGGCAATGGGGAATGTATGCTCAAGTTTGCACTCAGTTCAAACATTTATCATGAGAATTTTGGATTGATACTTGAGTGATTCAAGCATGGAAATAAAAGTAGAGAACTAAGGCTTACATTTTCACATTTAGGAGAACAAATCTTTTAGAGATTATATGATACTCCAATGATTTATATCCTATTAGTATATATGTTACGTCATGCGATCAATTGATCGGCCCCAAAGGAAGATATTTGATTGGCTGAATAACACGTGTACATTTGGTGATAAATATGTGACAACTTTTAAGTCATTATCCATGTAGATAGTACGTCGGCCCAAAGGAAGGCTACTATCCTGCTGGACATATTGTCAGTATTTGATCACTGCATAAGGATTACCATTTACACTTGATATTTATGTCCAAAGACTATATCGATGTTGTTCTAGGTGTTCTGTGACTTAGTGTTAAATAAAGTTTCAAAGTTTTCAAATGTCAATAGAGCATATAAGTACAAAATTGTTTTGGTTAAAGACTCATTCATCAAAGGTTGGCCGCCTAAGGTGATTTCGTGAGGATGCAACTCTTATGGACATTATCAGACTTTATGAAATGTCTGTTTAGTGGGAGTTATTTTGGTTTAATGCTTTTGACATGTTTATGGTTGTTTTCTGTACAGACTTAAGTTTTATGGTATGAATGGATTTCATGATTGATTACTTTGAAAGTAAAGTAAATGACTTTCTATGTTGTATTACATATGGTTAAGAAAGTACGTAAAGAAGGACCAGTTGGAAATAGACATGTATAAGACCACTTAACATGTAATTTTCATGCTACTCATCCACATTTGATCTATGTCATTAAGTATATTAGTATGGTGATCATCGGGGTTTAGTCACGACTATACTGTGATAAAAATCACGGTAGTTCCATTACTTATATATGAGATGGACCAGATTGTTTAAGTAAGTCTAACGACAAATAGCATACGGACGCGCGCCTAAAGAAAATTTGTAACATAATTGATTCAAGATTAATAATAGCCCAAGTGGGAGATTGTTAGGAAAATTTATTTCCTAATCCTAAATTGGACTATTTAATCAATTATGGTAGCTATTCTAAAGATATTGGACTAATATTAAGTGGTCTAATAAGGTAATAACTCCAATAATAATGTGGACTAATATGTAACTCCTATACGAATGTGGACTAAATAATGGGTAGATACCTATTTAGGAGAGTTCTAGGGGATTATGGGAACCCTAATTCTCTTCCTATATAAAGAGCACAAGGGTTATGGTCCCCAATATACCAAATCAATATACTATTCTCTTCTCCCCATCAAGAAGACGATCTTAAGAAAATAAGGCGATTTGGTTGAGGAAGACCTCGTACCCGATCGATCCAATTTATACTAGTGATCGATTCCATAAATTCCGCATAAGACTATGGATACTGGTACGTATTTAATTTATTACATATATAACTCTTAATGATTTAGTATGAGATAGATCTATGGGGATAAATTCCAACAAGTGGTATCAGAGCAACTCTCATGCTATATCATTAGGGTTATTCAGTTTCGTCAATTTTTTGTAGATTTAATTTTTGGGTTTTGTGTTTTCTTATTAACTTTCATGGATTGTTATATCATGGTGAAAACATAACTACGTTGATGCTAATTGTCTCACGTTAAATCTACTGATTTGTCTCGAATCTATATATATAAACATGTTGAATTCTTTGATTGCCACGTTACTGGCTCGGGGTGCTCATATGAACCGATACTGTTATTGGATACTGCATGTTTTAACTTACTAAATTACTGTGGTACTTGTTTTTTGAACATGTAGTATTTGATGAGCATAATATTGATGGATAATGATTAAATTATGTTAAGAAAAGGTTAAAATAATTGTAAAAGTTGCTTTGAACTTTTGTGTACTGTCGTGTGCCATGCGCCGTATTTTTTGTCTAAATCTTGATATGGAATTTTGATCATGGACATGTTTAAGTTATGGGCCCACCACTAGATATATGTATTGATCCATATAATAAGAAATCAATTTGCTTGGATTGACCTTGCTGAATATTTTGTTTTGCTGATAAAAACTTTTCCGTTTTCGGCCAACTGTTTTTTTTTGGGAAAATTATTTTTTGGGATTTCTTGAATTTAATCAAAAAAAAAAAATTAAAGAACTTGAGGTTTTATAATTCAATTAAAGCTTACTGATTACACGAATTGTTGTGGATACAAATATAGACAAATCAATTAAATTGTTGCTTAAAGCGTGCTGACGGATTGTTCTAGTACTTGATTTCAATATGTTATTTTATGATTAGCACGGAATTAATGGATAATGATAAAGTATGTTAAGATTTCATGTGTACAGAAAATGATAAAGTTTTATGTTTCGTTTTTTTTCTGAATCTATGGATTTCTAAAGAACTTGTTTCTTTAGATATAAATTACGAAACAATTAATTTGGAGAAAGTGGATTTTCTCCACTAATCTTGTTTGTGCTTTTATATTGCCGTGTGAATGTTGTTCATATCATGTTATGGAATTAATTTGTTTGTCCCTCTGTTTGTGTAATTATAACAAACTAGAAGTTTTGAAACCCATGAGTTGGAATACACGAGTTCTAAGATCCATGAATATGTTGTGCACAAAAGTTTGATGATTTTGAGGTAGTTAAGATTCTAAATCGGTGATTTGAAACCAGAATTATTTTTTGGGTTTATGTGGATCGAAAGTTTTATTTTGGGTTTTGTTTCATAATTTCTGCATTTTTTGTTGTAAGAAATTATGATTATTGTTGGTTATCTGATGTTTCATGCTTTGAATATCTGGATTATGAATCGCCGAAGTTGGTTTTCTCGATCTTTTCTTTTTTGTTCAAATTCGTTTTTCACGAGATCCAATTTGCATTCAGTTCTTCTGGGTCGGGTGACCCGAATATGGAGCAAAAGTTTTGATTTGGGTCGGTTAAAGTAACAGATGTCCAACTCATATTCTATTTGATTTTGGATCTGGATCTATTTAATTTGAAGTTTTGGATTGGATCTGGGTCGAATTTGCACCTATTATGTGTCTGATCTTAACTTGGATCATATTCTGGCTTAAAGTCAATCCTGGACTTGTTCAGGACTGTATAAGGAACTGGCTATGTTAAGGGATTTTTTTGGCTGCATATTTCTAATATTGTGCATTGTTTATTTATATGAGAATATTTATGAAAATAGCATGTTCGATTAAAGCCGTTTTCAATTATTTTCATATCAATATTAATTATTTATGCGAGTCATAGTCGGCCCAAAGGAAGGCTATGATTTGGCCAAATAATAATATTGGTGTCCATTATTTATGTGAACAATAATCATCCAAAATGAAGATCATTGTTTTACCAAATAATAGACTTTCTTCATTAAAATTAGTATATTTATTGTTCATGTGATCAACAATCGGCCCAAAGGAAGATTGTTGATTGACCGAATAATAAACATATTTGCGGTAATAAATTTGTGATAATTATCAAGTTTCCATGTAAATAATAATCGGCCCAAAGGAAGGTTATTGTTTGACAGGATTTATTCTCAATATTTGATTACTGCGTTAGGAGTACCACTTGCAAATTGACGTTTCTGCCCAAAGGCTAAAAGTTAATGTTGTGTTAGGTATCTTGAGATGGATTCCCTATATGAAAATTTTATAAATGTCATTTTTACGACATTCATGTTTATGTGAGAGTGTTTTTCTCTGTACAGTTGCTTTTACTACTGCCACAAATGTTTCTGCTCAAATCAGCAATATCCCAATGCTGAACGGGACTAACTACAAACTTTGGAAAGATACCGTAGAAATTGTTCTCGGTTATATGGACTTGGATCAAGCACTACGAGAGGACCGACCCATTTCTACTTCGGAATACCTCAATGAGGTCAAAATAGAAAAATGGGATCGATCCAACATGATGTGTTTGATGATCATGAAGCGTTCCATTCCGGAAGCGTTTATGGGCTCTGTTACTGAGGACAAGAGCGCTAAGAAGTTCCTTGAGGAAATTGAGCAATATTTTGTCAAAAATGAGAAGTCTGAGGCGAGTAACCTCTTAGGGAAACTCGTCTCAATGAAGTATAGAAGTAATGGGAACATAAGGGAGTACATTATGGAGATATCTAATCTCGCATCAAAACTAAAGTCACTAAAGTTAGAGTTGTCTGATGACTTACTCGTGCACTTGGTTTTGATTTCTCTTCCAACACACTTTGGGCAATTCAAAGTGAGTTATAACACTCAAAAGGACAAATGGTCCCTAAATGAGCTTATATCTCACTGTGTGCATGAAGAAGAAAGACAACAACGAGATAAGATTGAAAGTGCTCATCTAGCTTCAACTTCACAAAACAAGAAAAGGAAGAAAGTTGATGTTATTGTGAAAGGATCTTCACTGCAGAAGAAACTAAAGAAGCAGGATAAAAGTATTACCTGCTACTTCTGCGAGAAGTTGGGACACAAGAAGAGTGAGTGTCCCAAGTATGCCAAGTACGTTATCTGGCGTGCAAAGAGGGGGTTATCTGAGGAGCCGACGCCATCTGATGCTGAAAGATTCATCTTTATGTGCGGCGACAATAAAGTTGAAGTTTAAGTCATAGGAACTTTTAGATTATAGTTGAAAACTAGTTTTTTATTTGAATTTTTTATAAAACTTTTGTTGGATCGTCTTTAGAGGAAATTTATTATTATTCTGGACAAATAAAGTTTTTCTTTTTCCTTGTTCTTCTCAAAATAATAAAGTTAATTTTATTTAAAATTCAAATTTTGTTGGTTCTAGTTTTTAATTGATAATCTTTATATGTTTGAAACTAGTTCCTAAACGAAATATTGCAAAGATTAAGTGAGAATTTTGTCACCTTATGACACAAACATTTGGTTTACACCTTTTTCAGAAAAATTTATTGGCTTTTGTCAGATATGATTCTTAGTCCCCTAATTTGACAGATTTTTTAATTTTGTCACCTTAAGAATGCAGTATACATCATTAACAGTGACACATCAAAAGCATTGTCCAACTAAGGCATGGTCTTATAGACCATATAAAAGAAAATTGGACTAAGGATGGTTAGCTGTTAATTTGTTGGTAAAATTAAGTGCTCTCAAAGCTACAAGTTTTAAGATCCCACATAAAGATCATTTTATCAAATGAGAAATGTGATATTCCTTGAGGATATTGAGTTTTGGGGGAAGAAATTACAAGGAATGTTGTCTTTGAAGTATAATCTGGCATTTACAATGATTGGGTTTCAATACCTATTGTTGTTCGAGACTCGGTTTCATCTCAAGAGAATGATAATCAGGCTCAAGTTTAATCCTGAATTTTCTCTACAACAAGACAACAATGAGGTACCTGTAAAACAAACTCAACAACCTCAAGAATTGTTATTAAGGAGATCCTAAAAGACAGGTTTCCTGTCAATAGTATCATAATAATTTTTTTTAAGTCCACCTCTTATGGTTTTGAGGTGAATTTCATTGATAATTATGCATATCTCAAGTTCAGTGGGAGTAAACATATATTTCTTGTGGTGTTAATGAGACAAGTGAAATCTCAAACAATGCCCTAATAAAGATCCTTAAAAAAAAGATATACATAAGTTTCCTTCTGCATTGGCAATGGGGAATGTATGCTCAAGTTTGCACTCAGTTCAAACATTTATCATGAGAATTTTGGATTGATACTTGAGTGATTCAAGCATGGAAATAAAAGTAGAGAACTAAGGCTTACATTTTCACATTTAGGAGAACAAATCTTTTAGAGATTATATGATACTCCAATGATTTATATCCTATTAGTATATATGTTACGTCATGCGATCAATTGATCGGCCCAAAGGAAGATATTTGATTGGCTGAATAACACGTGTACATTTGGTGATAAATATGTGACAACTTTTAAGTCATTATCCATGTAGATAGTACGTCGGCCCAAAGGAAGGCTACTATCCTGCTGGACATATTGTCAGTATTTGATCACTGCATAAGGATTACCATTTACACTTGATATTTATGTCCAAAGACTAATATCGATGTTGTTCTAGGTGTTCTGTGACTTAGTGTTAAATAAAGTTTCAAAGTTTTCAAATGTCAATAGAGCATATAAGTACAAAATTGTTTTGGTTAAAGACTCATTCATCAAAGGTTGGCCGCCTAAGGTGATTTCGTGAGGATGCAACTCTTATGGACATTATCAGACTTTATGAAATGTCTGTTTAGTGGGAGTTATTTTGGTTTAATGCTTTTGACATGTTTATGGTTGTTTTCTGTACAGACTTAAGTTTTATGGTATGAATGGATTTCATGATTGATTACTTTGAAAGTAAAGTAAATGACTTTCTATTGTTGTATTACATATGGTTAAGAAAGTACGTAAAGAAGGACCAGTTGGAAATAGACATGTATAAGACCACTTAACATGTAATTTTCATGCTACTCATCCACATTTGATCTATGTCATTAAGTATATTAGTATGGTGATCATCGGGGTTTAGTCACGACTATACTGTGATAAAAATCACGGTAGTTCCATTACTTATATATGAGATGGACCAGATTGTTTAAGTAAGTCTAACGACAAATAGCATACGGACGCGCGCCTAAAGAAAATTTGTAACATAATTGATTCAAGATTAATAAATAGCCCAAGTGGGAGATTGTTAGGAAAATTTATTTCCTAATCCTAAATTGGACTATTTAATCAATTATGGTAGCTATTCTAAAGATATTGGACTAATATTAAGTGGTCTAATAAGGTAATAACTCCAATAATAATGTGGACTAATATTGTAACTCCTATACGAATGTGGACTAAATAATGGGTAGATACCTATTTAGGAGAGTTCTAGGGGATTATGGGAACCCTAATTCTCTTCCTATATAAAGAGCACAAGGGTTATGGTCCCCAATATACCAAATCAATATACTATTCTCTTCTCCCCATCAAGAAGACGATCTTAAGAAAATAAGGCGATTTGGTTGAGGAAGACCTCGTACCCGATCGATCCAATTCATACTAGTGATCGATTCCATAAATTCCGCATCAGACTAATCGCTCACTATGGATACTGGTACGTATTTAATTTATTACATATATAACTCTTAATGATTTAGTATGAGATAGATCTATGGGGATAAATTACAACAAGTGGTATCAGAGCAACTCTCATGCTATATCATTAGGGTTATTCAGTTTCGTCAATTTTTTGTAGATTTAATTTTTGGGTTTTGTGTTTTCTTATTAACTTTCATGGATTGTTATATCATGGTGAAAACATAACTACGTTGATGCTAATTGTCTCACGTTAAATCTACTGATTTGTCTCGAATCTATATATATAAACATGTTGAATTCTTTGATTGCCACGTTACTGGCTCGGGATGCTCATATGAACCGATACTGTTATTGGATACTGCATGTTTTAACTTACTAAATTACTGTGGTACTTGTTTTTTGAACATGTAGTATTTGATGAGCATAATATTGATGGATAATGATTAAATTATGTTAAGAAAAGGTTAAAATAATTGTAAAAGTTGCTTTGAACTTTTGTGTACTGCCGTGTGCCATGCGCCGTATTTTTTGTCTAAATCTTGATATGGAATTTTGATCATGGACATGTTTAAGTTATGGGCCCACCACTAGATATATGTATTGATCCATATAATAAGAAATCAATTTGCTTGGATTGACCTTGCTGAATATTTTGTTTTGCTGATAAAAACTTTTCCGTTTTCGGCCAACTGTTTTTTTTTGGGAAAATTATTTTTTGGGATTTCTTGAATTTAATCAAAAAAAAAAAATTAAAGAACTTGAGGTTTTATAATTCAATTAAAGCTTACTGATTACACGAATTGTTGTGGATACAAATATAGACAAATCAATTAAATTGTTGCTTAAAGCGTGCTGACGGATTGTTCTAGTACTTGATTTCAATATGTTATTTTATGATTAGCACGGAATTAATGGATAATGATAAAGTATGTTAAGATTTCATGTGTACAGAAAATGATAAAGTTTTATGTTTCGTTTTTTTCTGAATCTATGGATTTCTAAAGAACTTGTTTCTTTAGATATGAATTACGAAACAATTAATTTGGAGAAAGTGGATTTTCTCCACTAATCTTGTTTGTGCTTTTATATTGCCGTGTGAATGTTGTTCATATCATGTTATGGAATTAATTTGTTTGTCCCTCTGTTTGTGTAATTATAACAAACTAGAAGTTTTGAAACCCATGAGTTGGAATACACGAGTTCTAAGATCCATGAATATGTTGTGCACAAAAGTTTGATGATTTTGAGGTAGTTAAGATTCTAAATCGGTGATTTGAAACCAGAATTATTTTTTGGGTTTATGTGGATCGAAAGTTTTATTTTGGGTTTTGTTTCATAATTTCTGCATTTTTTGTTGTAAGAAATTATGATTATTGTTGGTTATCTGATGTTTCATGCTTTGAATATCTGGATTATGAATCGCCGAAGTTGGTTTTCTCGATCTTTTCTTTTTTGTTCAAATTCGTTTTTCACGAGATCCAATTTGCATTCAGTTCTTCTGGGTCGGGTGACCCGAATATGGAGCAAAAGTTTTGATTTGGGTCGGTTAAAGTAACAGATGTCCAACTCATATTCTATTTGATTTTGGATCTGGATCTATTTAATTTGAAGTTTTGGATTGGATCTGGGTCGAATTTGCACCTATTATGTGTCTGATCTTAACTTGGATCATATTCTGGCTTAAAGTCAATCCTGGACTTGTTCAGGACTGTATAAGGAACTGGCTATGTTAAGGGATTTTTTTGGCTGCATATTTCTAATATTGTGCATTGTTTATTTATATGAGAATATTTATGAAAATAGCATGTTCGATTAAAGCCGTTTTCAATTATTTTCATATCAATATTAATTATTTATGCGAGTCATAGTCGGCCCAAAGGAAGGCTATGATTTGGCCAAATAATAATATTGGTGTCCATTATTTATGTGAACAATAATCATCCAAAATGAAGATCATTGTTTTACCAAATAATAGACTTTCTTCATTAAAATTAGTATATTTATTGTTCATGTGATCAACAATCGGCCCAAAGGAAGATTGTTGATTGACCGAATAATAAACATATTTGCGGTAATAAATTTGTGATAATTATCAAGTTTCCATGTAAATAATAATCGGCCCAAAGGAAGGTTATTGTTTGACAGGATTTATTCTCAATATTTGATTACTGCGTTAGGAGTACCACTTGCAAATTGACGTTTCTGCCCAAAGGCTAAAAGTTAATGTTGTGTTAGGTATCTTGAGATGGATTCCCTATATGAAAATTTTATAAATGTCATTTTTACGACATTCATGTTTATGTGAGAGTGTTTTTCTCTGTACAGTTGCTTTTACTACTGCCACAAATGTTTCTGCTCAAATCAGCAATATCCCAATGCTGAACGGGACTAACTACAAACTTTGGAAAGATACCGTAGAAATTGTTCTCGGTTATATGGACTTGGATCAAGCACTACGAGAGGACCGACCCATTTCTACTTCGGAATACCTCAATGAGGTCAAAATAGAAAAATGGGATCGATCCAACATGATGTGTTTGATGATCATGAAGCGTTCCATTCCGGAAGCGTTTATGGGCTCTGTTACTGAGGACAAGAGCGCTAAGAAGTTCCTTGAGGAAATTGAGCAATATTTTGTCAAAAATGAGAAGTCTGAGGCGAGTAACCTCTTAGGGAAACTCGTCTCAATGAAGTATAGAAGTAATGGGAACATAAGGGAGTACATTATGGAGATATCTAATCTCGCATCAAAACTAAAGTCACTAAAGTTAGAGTTGTCTGATGACTTACTCGTGCACTTGGTTTTGATTTCTCTTCCAACACACTTTGGGCAATTCAAAGTGAGTTATAACACTCAAAAGGACAAATGGTCCCTAAATGAGCTTATATCTCACTGTGTGCATGAAGAAGAAAGACAACAACGAGATAAGATTGAAAGTGCTCATCTAGCTTCAACTTCACAAAACAAGAAAAGGAAGAAAGTTGATGTTATTGTGAAAGGATCTTCACTGCAGAAGAAACTAAAGAAGCAGGATAAAAGTATTACCTGCTACTTCTGCGAGAAGTTGGGACACAAGAAGAGTGAGTGTCCCAAGTATGCCAAGTACGTTATCTGGCGTGCAAAGAGGGGGTTATCTGAGGAGCCGACGCCATCTGATGCTGAAAGATTCATCTTTATGTGCGGCGACAATAAAGTTGAAGTTTAAGTCATAGGAACTTTTAGATTATAGTTGAAAACTAGTTTTTTATTTGAATTTTTTATAAAACTTTTGTTGGATCGTCTTTAGAGGAAATTTATTATTATTCTGGACAAATAAAGTTTTTCTTTTTCCTTGTTCTTCTCAAAATAATAAAGTTAATTTTATTTAAAATTCAAATTTTGTTGGTTCTAGTTTTTAATTGATAATCTTTATATGTTTGAAACTAGTTCCTAAACGAAATATTGCAAAGATTAAGTGAGAATTTTGTCACCTTATGACACAAACATTTGGTTTACACCTTTTTCAGAAAAATTTATTGGCTTTTGTCAGATATGATTCTTAGTCCCCTAATTTGACAGATTTTTTAATTTTGTCACCTTAAGAATGCAGTATACATCATTAACAGTGACACATCAAAAGCATTGTCCAACTAAGGCATGGTCTTATAGACCATATAAAAGAAAATTGGACTAAGGATGGTTAGCTGTTAATTTGTTGGTAAAATTAAGTGCTCTCAAAGCTACAAGTTTTAAGATCCCACATAAAGATCATTTTATCAAATGAGAAATGTGATATTCCTTGAGGATATTGAGTTTTGGGGGAAGAAATTACAAGGAATGTTGTCTTTGAAGTATAATCTGGCATTTACAATGATTGGGTTTCAATACCTATTGTTGTTCGAGACTCGGTTTCATCTCAAGAGAATGATAATCAGGCTCAAGTTTAATCCTGAATTTTCTCTACAACAAGACAACAATGAGGTACCTGTAAAACAAACTCAACAACCTCAAGAATTGTTATTAAGGAGATCCTAAAAGACAGGTTTCCTGTCAATAGTATCATAATAATTTTTTTTAAGTCCACCTCTTATGGTTTTGAGGTGAATTTCATTGATAATTATGCATATCTCAAGTTCAGTGGGAGTAAACATATATTTCTTGTGGTGTTAATGAGACAAGTGAAATCTCAAACAATGCCCTAATAAAGATCCTTAAAAAAAAGATATACATAAGTTTCCTTCTGCATTGGCAATGGGGAATGTATGCTCAAGTTTGCACTCAGTTCAAACATTTATCATGAGAATTTTGGATTGATACTTGAGTGATTCAAGCATGGAAATAAAAGTAGAGAACTAAGGCTTACATTTTCACATTTAGGAGAACAAATCTTTTAGAGATTATATGAAACTCCAATGATTTATATCCTATTAGTATATATGTTACGTCATGCGATCAATTGATCGGCCCAAAGGAAGATATTTGATTGGCTGAATAACACGTGTACATTTGGTGATAAATATGTGACAACTTTTAAGTCATTATCCATGTAGATAGTACGTCGGCCCAAAGGAAGGCTACTATCCTGCTGGACATATTGTCAGTATTTGATCACTGCATAAGGATTACCATTTACACTTGATATTTATGTCCAAAGACTAATATCGATGTTGTTCTAGGTGTTCTGTGACTTAGTGTTAAATAAAGTTTCAAAGTTTTCAAATGTCAATAGAGCATATAAGTACAAAATTGTTTTGGTTAAAGACTCATTCATCAAAGGTTGGCCGCCTAAGGTGATTTCGTGAGGATGCAACTCTTATGGACATTATCAGACTTTATGAAATGTCTGTTTAGTGGGAGTTATTTTGGTTTAATGCTTTTGACATGTTTATGGTTGTTTTCTGTACAGACTTAAGTTTTATGGTATGAATGGATTTCATGATTGATTACTTTGAAAGTAAAGTAAATGACTTTCTATTGTTGTATTACATATGGTTAAGAAAGTACGTAAAGAAGGACCAGTTGGAAATAGACATGTAAGACCACTTAACATGTAATTTTCATGCTACTCATCCACATTTGATCTATGTCATTAAGTATATTAGTATGGTGATCATCGGGGTTTAGTCACGACTATACTGTGATAAAAATCACGGTAGTTCCATTACTTATATATGAGATGGACCAGATTGTTTAAGTAAGTCTAACGACAAATAGCATACGGACGCGCGCCTAAAGAAAATTTGTAACATAATTGATTCAAGATTAATAAATAGCCCAAGTGGGAGATTGTTAGGAAAATTTATTTCCTAATCCTAAATTGGACTATTTAATCAATTATGGTAGCTATTCTAAAGATATTGGACTAATATTAAGTGGTCTAATAAGGTAATAACTCCAATAATAATGTGGACTAATATTGTAACTCCTATACGAATGTGGACTAAATAATGGGTAGATACCTATTTAGGAGAGTTCTAGGGGATTATGGGAACCCTAATTCTCTTCCTATATAAAGAGCACAAGGGTTATGGTCCCCAATATACCAAATCAATATACTATTCTCTTCTCCCCATCAAGAAGACGATCTTAAGAAAATAAGGCGATTTGGTTGAGGAAGACCTCGTACCCGATCGATCCAATTCATACTAGTGATCGATTCCATAAATTCCGCATCAGACTAATCGCTCACTATGGATACTGGTACGTATTTAATTTATTACATATATAACTCTTAATGATTTAGTATGAGATAGATCTATGGGGATAAATTCCAACATATATTTGCTTTTACATCTCATTAGACATAACATGTTGAAACTTCGAGATATTGGTTAATCTGAAGGCACATAAGATCATCTTCAATGGCGGACTCAGGACGCTCATAAAACCCGGGTTGGGGTGGAAAGTCATCTCCAGTGATGGGGCAGGGTGGCTCGCGGGGCGGAACGGGCAAATAAACTCTTTGGTATGCAAACAAGTTGCAACTAAATCGAAACAAACAAGCCTAAATTTATTTATATTTACATCATGCATGTACAAACGTAATCTTTTGCCAGGAATACAAGAATGTAATTACACAAAAGATATATATTTATATAATAAAAGACATATATTTGAAGTTTGGGTGGTTAAGCTTCGGAATTGCAATATTTGTTTGGTTCAAACAAGACTTAACTTTCCAAATGGAATTATAAAAATGCACAATCTTTCCGTATTAGATTTCAGTGGTTAGATTCGGTTGACTAGACGATCTTAAAGATTGAATAATTTTAATTCTTTAATACACTATCAATTATTTTTAAGAGCCTTAAAAAACAACACTAAAGGTGTAATCGAGTCAATTAGTGTCGAACAATACAATGTTCAAGGTTGATTTGAATTTTTATCGAGCTTGAAATTTTGTGTTTGAGTTTGATTTGATTGTTAAACGCGCGAGCTCGAGCCGATTATCGAGTAGCTTGATATGTTTCATGCATTCTATCAAATTTTAACTTATTGAGTCGAGCTCAAGTTGAGCTTTAAAAGTTATCGAACGAAAAATGATGTTCAAAATTGTTTAATTTGTGTGGCGAACCGAGCTCAAACGAGCTTATATTGAACGAGCTCAAGTCGACTTGATTTGATTTTCAGCCTATGTTGCACGGATATGAATACGGCGATACGAACGGGTACGATACAAGTACGGCGATACGAATTTTCAAAATTTACAGAATACGATACGACTAAAATACGTGTGTGTATTTAAAAATATATTGTAATAAGAAACCATTGTTTTAAAAATGTATAATAAAAGTTATGTAATATATATTTAGTTCACTTTTTATTCTATTTTAAAATGAACAATGTGATTTCTCTCTCATATAAGTGTTCAAGTAAAATCGTAGTATTAATATCATATGCAAAGTATTTAGCCTTTCGAAAAATTTCAAGTGTTTCATGTAGATGATCACTTTGTTAATATACATAATCTAGATTTTTTTTTAAAGAAATACATGTTATTAAGTATCTTGGGTGTTTCGATACGCCTTCCGGTGTATCCGATGCGATATCCTTTTTATTTTTTATTTTTTATTTTCTTATTATTGAAAACTCCACGATGGCGTATCTGACATGTATCGGTTAAGTATTCGAGTATCTGATACGTTTACAATACTGTACAGTATATATTTTCGATATATCCGTACAACCTAGTTTTCAGCCTACTAACACGTTACAGTCCAAGGGCATGATACTCAACAGTGTTACTTACCTTTTACAAAAGATCATTTTTCACACTTTTATGTCTCATTTTAGTGTCACATGATACCAAAATGTGATAAATGATCATTCCCGACCACTTGTACTGTAATAACTATTGAATACTACTGTATATAAATTGGTTTCCAAACATATATTCTTCTAATAGGATCTAGACACTATATCTCTTTCTAATAATTTTTGTAGTAATAGCTTTTTGTAATAGCTATTGCATGAATACAATATAAATTGGCCTCCCAACATTTACTTTTTCAGTAGGATCTAGACACTGATCTTTTTAAAATACTTTGCATAAACTAATCTTTAGTACTATATCTATGGAAATTCATTTTGGAAATTAACATTCCAATAATTTTATTTAGCTGCATTCAGTATGAGATGTGTGCTTAATTGTTCATTAGTTAATTGTTTGATTGGTATTGTGATACATACTTTAAGACAGCAATATATAATTGTTCATATTTTTCAAAAATGTAGCTTATATACAATAACATATCTATTATATAATGCTTATAAATAAGAAGAATATATATGAGACAAATTAAATATAGAAACATATCATATACATCATACATATATCATTATCAAACATAAATACAAGCATTACTTCCAGTACTGTCCACCTAATTGGCAACATGCATATGTATAGAAACACAATTTTGAAAAGACATGTTGCTAATTAATCTAATCCCTAACAACAATTAATTAATACATCTTAATTTCTTTTAATGACCTCTTTTGTGGGTGGGGTTTAGACATGTTGTAAGAGTGTCCTGATAACATCTGCATCAATATCATTGATGTTTCCTGAAGCCACAAGTGCAGATAGCCTGTCACTTAAATTATCAACCTCTTTATGCAGTTTCTTTATGTAATTGCATGTCTCCTTCAAAATCTTTGATGTTGTCACCTAGTAGTGTTACAAAAATCCTAAAAACAATGAGAATTGTATATATATGTTGGGAATTAAAATATGTACAAATTAAGAATAATAATTAATATATGCATAATTAATTTCAAACTAATTAAATATCTCTAAATTAAATATCACATGAACACCAGAATTCAAATTTAAAAAAAATACTATCATGATATAGCAGTTATAAAAGTACATATTGATCAGCCACAAGAAATTTCAAATGTATAGACTTCCCATTAAATACAATGCATATATATATATATATATATATATATATATATATATATATATATAATGGCTAGATTTTCTTATTAATTATGTAGCTAGTAGAGTAATTCATTAATCACAAAACTATACTTGTTAATTATAATTACTTATCTTGAATTTGGTACCACCTGTTGCTGTTTTTTTGTAAATTACTCACAATATTATATTAAGTTGTAATCTTGAAATAGTCTATCATTGCATGTATTTGTGATAAAAGTTTTAGAATTGTCATAGTAAGACAAATACAACAGGGATAATCTAATGACCACAAAAATTGTAACAATGATTTTTATAGCACGTACTAATTATCAATAATGACAACTTATTAAAATTCAATCTTGTCTCTGGCTATTGTTTTCGTAAATAATATAACTACAACAAATGCGATAAGTTTAACATTGTCACTTAACATTTTATCACTGAATTCTTTCTTTTCTTGGTGAATTGATCAGAAAGTTTAAGCTCGATTCTACTAACATATAGTAACATGTACACTAAAGCGAAATTCATAATCAAATACCAAAAAAATAATTTAAAAAAAAAACATACCCTTGAATTGCATCTTGAAGTGCTAGAATTTGGTAACAATGCTTGTAGTTCCAAAATGAGTTCATTAATCTCATCTTCTGTAATTCTTGAAACTCCTCTCCTATTTGACATTTAAATTAAATCAAAAAAATTAAGAACTCGTGATGAAGAACTTAGGTAGCTAATTAAAAAGGGAGCAATGGGGATTGAAGTTCTTATAAAGTAATTTAAATAAAATGTGAGGGTGTTAGTTAGAAAGGCCATCAACACCAAATTTAAATTTATTTATATAATTAAGTGACGGCCCATTTGGGACAGTACCGTTGTCTAATCAAACAGTTCTAGTGGGCCCATAATATTTGGCCCTTTTGCCAAAAGAAGAAACATGAAAACACCAACTGTCTAATAAAAATTATCAGTTTCTCTCCAACTACTTTATACAGTATACAAAATCCAATTTTCATTACATAAATTGAATACGTGTTTGAACATTATTGCTCAATTTGGGTTATAAAAGAGAGTTTGTTTACATTCTGGTTTAGAAACTGATTAGCTTTCACATTCCTCTTGTAAAATTATATCTAAAAAGGAGCTAATTTTATTGAGGTTTCAATTTATTTATTTATTGGTAGACTTAATTCATTTTGAGGTGCGTCAGATATATTATATGGAATTCAAATTTGGGTTCGTCGTTTTGCGGGTGTTAATCCTTTCTAATAGACCAATAAGTAGTTGGTACTGAAGTTTCAATTTACAACCGAAATTATGCAATTTAAATTTGAAATTAGATGTATTTTGAAAGTTCACCAATGGGTGTCTGGTATAGTGAAGACTAATCCCACAATATGGCAAAAACAAGTGGGTTTTCAAATACTTAGCTTTTGTTAGCTAGTTATGGGGCGGGTCGAAATATGACTTGCAAATTAAATTTCGAATCAACTTGTAAATGCTAAACTAAAATAGAAAAAATAGGGGACTCCAATTTTCAATCAATGTTTAAGCAGATCAATTAGTTTGCAATCATCATCAATCTTTTTGGATCATTCACTTGTGATACTTAGACAATAACACAACATATCTCCCAAATTCGAATCTCCACTAATATATCTGATACGTATCGAAATGGATTAAAATAGGTCTAAAACAGGAACATCCTTGACAAACAAACAAACAAAATTTGATGGAATTAATCCAATAGAGTTCAAGTTTTAGAAGCAATAAATTTGACTGAATGACTACAAATTCAATATGATGTTGAATAGATTGTTCAATCATTCATAGTTCTATACATCCGATTTGGTGTTTGAAAGAGACTAATGAAACTGATTCTTTTCAATTTGAATTTCACTAAGAAAATAATTCATATAATTGGTCCAGACTCAATGTATGTCACAAACTTTTTCAAGGTAGGCATAACTTATGAACAAAACACTGTTTTTTGTTCACATCATGACTATAAAATCAAGAAGCAGCTTAAAGTCAAAGTTGCTCAGTAATGCCACCTCTGTTGGAAGCAGGTTTGGAGCATGACGGACAATTTGAAAGGGTTTTGACTCTATTTCGTAGATCTCAGTTTCAAAAAAATAGTTTGGGTAGTTTCGGTGAAACCTTTGCAACCTCATTTGGTTAGATTTTGGATGTTGGGTTTTGTGGTTTTGAAAAAGCTGATACCCCCTTGGATTGGGTTTGAATATTGGGGTTTGAGGAAAAAAATAAGTGGTAAGTGCCAAATCAATGTCTTTTTATAGAGTTTGAGGAGAAAAATAGGTGGTATCTGTCAAATCAATGTTTTATAGAGTTTGAGTTTCTTTTTATATAGGTGGTAGCTTTTTATAGAGTTTGAGTTTCTGAATATGTTTGTGATGAGTTTTATGGGTTTTGCCCAACTTCATTTGGAAGAGGTCTGGCTCGGTTTCGGAAGACCGGGCAGAACCCAGCCAAATAGGCTCTGAATCTTTGCTTATTGTTTCTATTTGTTTTGGGTTAATTTCACATACCTCCCTTGTACTCTTGTTAATTATTTATCTACCACCCTTGTACAATTAAAATCTTCAGTTACCCCCCTGTTGTTAACTTTTCCGTTAGAAGACCGTTAGCAATTGTTGACGTGGCGAAAAACTAGTTTTACTTTCCAATTTTTCCTTAATGGTCAATTTCAAATATATAATATGTACTTTAATACACCTTCACCTACATGAATACTATTAAAACCTTCAATTACCTCGTAGAAATTAAAAATCCTATTTTCTTTGATATAACTCTGCTAAATTAAAACCTTAAATTACCCTAACTAACATCAAAATTTTATTAATTCTTTTCATGAACATTTTACTCATTTTTTTTGTTTTTCACAGTCCAAATTCAATTGCACTTTTTAAGACAACAGTGGATAGCTTCTCAATCCATTCAGTTGTAAACTTTTCCAGACTTTGTATTTCTTGATAAAAAATACCATTCTCATGTGCATCTGAGGA
This sequence comes from Penstemon davidsonii, assembly GCA_034814905.1. NCBI lineage: Eukaryota > Viridiplantae > Streptophyta > Magnoliopsida > Lamiales > Plantaginaceae > Penstemon > Penstemon davidsonii. The sequence goes on along the minus strand of JAYDYQ010001087.1, from coordinate 7,949,128 downwards.
CATTAGGCTTGTTTCCAGTTTACAAGGTTCCTGAAAGAAGACATCCTCACACCATTCTTGTAAAACCGACTCAAAATAGTAAGCAGAGTTAATAGACATATGTGGGAAATATTTCTTTTGCTAGGTCGGTTGACAGGGAAGACGCCATTGCGGAGATCCATTCTTCTCTGCAACTGTAACCAGACAGCATTGCTTCATCGACAAGCGGTTGCAATAAATCATCCATGGAGTCAACATAATCTCGTGTTATCTTATACACAAGCGCAAAAATGTACTCTGGCTTCTGAATCCACTTTGAGAAGTGGCGTTGAAAAGCTATAGAGATAGGATTCACAAGCTCTTCAATAACCCAAAGTGGTTGATGAGGAGGTACATCCTTATAATGCCCCCCAAGTTGGCGAGACTTTCTTCGTCTCTGCAATTCTTGTAAACCACAAAAAACGAGGAAACTTTCACAATACTGGAGTTTTAGGTCTCCTTGCATAGTGAAAAGAGGATTTTGCACATCATTTGGTCCTTTTGTATCTGGAGTTGATGAACTTAAAGTTGATAAACGTGGTGGCCATCCAAGAGAAGCGTTAGAACCGCAAAGGATCTGTCAATTCTATGATCAACAGACGAAACAAGTCACGCCCACTGAGGATGTTTCTTTGTAACCGAACTAAGCACATCTTCTGCCGATCTAAGAGTCCGTAAAGCAACTACACGTATATCCTACAAAGTGGAAGAAAACAAAAGACAAAAACATATAGTTAAGTGAAGCAATGTATTTCAACTAATATTGAATGAACAAGTTTTATTCTAAATATGCAACCAAGGCGTGAAATATTGCTCATTCCCAATACATAAATAAATGAATATACAGAAACACAAGAAATACAAACAATCTAGTCTCCTTCTAGGTAAACATAGACAATTCTCCATTGCACATGTTTAAAATAATCCAGTTTCCACACAAACTAAATGAATAATAAATACAAGCAAAATACTATTGTAAATAGAAAATAGATTTTTTTTGAAGGGGGAGAAAAATACTGACCTGCATAATTTCGCACTGTTTCCACTCTCGCCACTTCCTTCGCCAATGCCTGTACCTACCCCATTCCTCTCCTCGATCGACCATCTATACACAAATAATATTTAATATTAATGATAAAAATAATAATAATAATAATAACAACGATAATGATACTCCTATTATAGTTTTAGAAGTATCGAGTTATTAAAAAAAAAAAAAAAAAAAAGGAATATCTACGATAAGACGTACCTGGTAAAGATTGAGTGGATGAAGACTGACGGAGGTAGTGCAACTGAGAACGGATACTATTAGAAAGTGACCCGACCCGATCCGAGTGGAAGGAATACCGGGTCAAGTGCGATTTCAGATCTTCGCCGAGTTGACAAAGTGTTTGATCGAGGGTTTCGCATTGGATTCGGAGCTCCGAGAGCAGATTAGGGGCTCCGTGGAGGTCAGCTGTGGAGGAGAGGTTTGAGATGGCCGGGGGAGAGAAAGATGTGTGCGGTGGTAAGGTTCGGGTCGCCGGATACTCCATGGGTCGGTTTACGATTTGATTTTCGAAAAATTGAAGACATGATAAAAAGTTCATGCCGACTCTTTTCTTTTTTTCCTATTTCTTTATTAATTAATACTTAAATAAAGAAATTCAGTGGTTCAAAATTATATACAGTATGGGGCCCGTTTGGTAGGTGTATGGGATTAAGGTGGATTAGATCAGAGTCGGATTAAAGGTTATATTAAAAATATGTTTGGTAGATTTGATTGAGTCATATTACATTAAAGCACTAAACTGTAATATGTTTGGGGGCATTATGAGTTTAAGCATATATTAATATATTTTCACTACTTAATTGAACATATTATATTATGTTAGTTAAGATATATCGATTCATCGAAGCCATTTGTATAATTCGTATAAGAGTAAGAGTTGATTTTTAGTTCGAATGCCTCCATGTTAATTGTAAATTGATATAGATTTTAGTTTGTGATTTATTTATGTAGATGTGTTTCCATTTTCAGAGATTTAAGAAGAATTTGTGATATTTAAAGATATGTTAAAATATGTAATATGTAAATTTGAGGTTATAAGTGACATTTCATCGAATCCATATTAACTCGGATTAACTAATCCACCCATGCCTGGGTGGATTATTATCTAGTCTTAATACCGGGTCATAAGGATTTAATCCATTTAACCCAGTATTAGAGCAATGCCACCAAACGTTGTATTATCCCATATTGACACATATAATATGACCTAATACCCTCTATTATGTCCTACCAAATGGCCTCATGAATTTTAAGTTATGAAATTTTAAAGTACTAAGAAATGTGCTAGCTACTTCATTGGATACAAATAACAATGCGGCGAATTCATGATGTTTAAATTTTCGAGGCTTGTCACATTATAATATGTCTAACGTGCATAAGAAATAATTAAGTTAAATTTAAGACTTATATACTCTTAACAAGAGAAAAAAAATTATTAAGTTATTGAGTCCAATATATAATTTTTTGAACGATATGTAGTTGGTTAGTTAATATTTTGTTCTAAAAAGAAAATAGTTAAGATATTAAAAGTTCAAACCATGAAAAATGTGTTTGAATTTAGTTTATGCGTGGGTTCATATATTTTCTGAAAAATTAAATTCTTGAAATAGAAAATAAAAGATAGAGTAGCATATCTTTTACCCGTCTCAACTAGAGTGTACAGCAGTATGGTGGGATCCCGGTGCTTGGTGGAGGCATATCCCACGATTTACATCCTTCAGAGTTCTAGGGCTAAGGGTCCTGCATTAATCTAGTGTAAGCTTGGACACTCGGTTATCAAAAAAAAAAATTGAGAAAAATAACTTCTCAAATTTCTGAATGTAATAACCTATAATGTTGGCAATATAGGTCACAAACCCATAGGTTTGACCACGATTTACTAGGCCCAACCCATATTATTTCTTATTATGGTTAAACTGAATGAACATTTATGTGGCCATGTGAGCTAAAAAGAGATTATAAGGCCCTCTCCAATGGAGAGGGCCAGCCCTGCCCTCCCCCCGAGCCCTGCCAGGTCGTCTCCAATGGTAGGGCTCCGGAATGGAATTAATTCAATTTTCTTCCATTGCCCACTCTCACCTATAATTCTGGTTTTAATTTTGTTTTTAATATTAATATTAATAATAGTAATAATTATTAGTACTTGTAATTAAATTATTAATTATATTAAAATATTAAAATTAAAAAGAGTAAATAATTAAGTAAATTAAAATTAATAGCCCATGTTTACGCAAAATACGGTTAAGCATGAATGTAATTGTTTGAATTTACTTTTCTTTTCTATTTTAGTATGTATTTAAATATTTAATTTATATTAAGTATTAATCTAAATTATTTGTATAAGTGTTTAATTTTATTTTTAACTAATTCCATATTTTTAAAAAAATATAGCCACCACCAATATTGTAGTTAAATGATTATATATTTAATTACAATAAAAGATATTAAAATAAAATGGGCTATTTATTTATTAATGATTTGTCCATAAATAAATTTAATTACAATTCTAATAAATTATTAATGATTTTAATTTTAAAAAAATTAATTTTATCATATTAAATAATCAAATTAAAAATTGATGACTACATATATTTATTAAATATGTACAATAAATATACTAACAAATTTTATTAAATAATTCAATTCTACAAATTTAATTTAATTAGGAGGAAATTTTAATTTTATTAAAAATTACTTTACATAATTAATTTTACATATATTAAACTATAAATAACAAAAAAATAAAAAAATAAAAAAAAAGAGGAACTAATCAGGTGCCGCCACTTTGCGGCACCTGACTTAAAGAGCCCTCTTCTTCCCCAGCCCAGCCACGCGACCCCAGGGCTGGGCGCAGGGCTCCGCTGAGCCCTGCGCCCAGCCCGTTCCCGCCCCGCCCCGCGCCCCTGTGTCATTGGAGACTACTCCGCCGCTGCAGCCCTGCCCCGCCCCCAGCCCGGCCATCTCCATTGGAGATGGCCTAAGTGGGCCAAAGAATGGGACAAATGGAAAAGGTCATATTAATAAATAGGGCTGTCAATGGGGCGGATTTCAATCCAGATTCGTTCGAATCCGGACCGATTTATTAGAATAATTGTCCGATTAGAAATTTGATGGATCTGATCTTATTATAAAGATCTGTAATCTGAAACACATGAAGCGAATATGGATTTAGGTCGATCCGATCCATTAAAGATCCGTATCCGACAATAAATAAAAAGAATGATATATATACATAACGTTTTTTATAAAAGTAAGTATCATTAATAATATTTCACCGTCAATTTAAGAAGATAGTAATTTATAACTCGTTTATAAATTTATTTAAACCAATATTTTCATCTACAAATATGAATATAGTAAAAAAAGTTTGAACATGTGAACTAAAATTAAATAAAATTGAAAAGTTAATAAACTTGTTTTTGAAAAAAATATTAATTTAATTTTTTAAATGAAAATTGTATTGGATCCGAAAAAGATCCGATATCCTGTCAAATCCGACCAAGATCAATTGGATTCAAAAAATCTAGATTCGAGCACAATTCGAACAAGATCCGAATTCGTCAAGATCCGATCCGATATAAATGGAGCCGGATCTGGACGAGCTTGATCTTACCCATTGACAACCCTATTAATAAACATTAATTAACATTTGATGACTAGATTTTGACACAAAAATATATTTCATTTTCCTTGAATTAAAGAATCCTTTTAATGACAATATGAAATATCTCTAAATTTTAAAATAAAATACAAAATAAAATTAAATACTGGTTAATCTGGTGTTAAAGTATATATTTACTTATTATAATTACAAATATACATATTACATTACTTCTAAAAATAATTGAAAAGGAACAAAAAACTAAGTCAGCCTCACTAATCATGTTAAGCACATAAACAACCCCCATCGCTCCAAAATATATTTGATGCATCCATTGTACAAATGATATAGCACAACACGAGAAGGAGATTGAGTTCAATCCTTAAAATTAAGGAGAAATAAACGTGACTCATTTTTTACCCAACCTGTTTTGACTCTTCAAGACCCGACTGGCCGACCCAACCTGCTCGTTTATCACCCTTAATAAAATACTATAATATAAATAAGTATAGTCCTTAAAATGGGTTAATTTATTATGTTTACTAGGTCAATCAAAATTATACATTTTTGTCAAATAAATTTAAAACAAATCTACTAGTTTTATTAGTACAAGTAAGAACTTAAAAAAAAAAAAAAAAAAAAAAGGGAAAAACAGAACATTATAATGAAATGAATTAAAGCAAAAGATTACTAGTTTTCTAAATAATTAGAAAACTAGGAAGGAAAAATAAATTTCTATGTTTCAACAAAATTAATCATAGTTAATTAATAAAAGCTATTTGTTTTTGTGTTCGAAAGGTATTCATACATTAGATTTGCTTTCTATTCTTTTCAAGACGCATCAGACACATTACACGAACCTTTCTCCGCATTCAAACTTGATTATCGCTACATTGAGGAGACTAGTCTCATACATTAAATCAATCACATTTACAAACGAAAACAAGCGATATAGGGAAATATATATGAGAACCTGCTAAAATTTAATATATGGAACATTAGAAAAAAAGTTAAACTTACACATTCTAACCAAATACTAATAAAAATAAAACATGTACATTTAGAAAAATGCTATAAATAATATTAAAGAAAATTTTGACAAATTACATTATTAAAGAAAATGAAAAAGTAACCAATACATTTTAATAAAATAAATAAGAAAAAGAACCTCCCATCCCCACCCCAAAGGCCATGCATCATAATAATTGCCCCAAAACATAAACAACAAAATTATATACTGTTATTGTATCAAAAAACAATTAATATTTTTGTGTACCAAGTAGACATTCTTGAACTCGTAGGGCCAAAAACCCTAGTTGCTTCAACTTGCTTGCAGAAACTAGATTCCAATACTTATATATATTCATCAACTTGCATGCAATAAATCACAAAATATATATTGGTTCGTATTTGGCATCAAGTTTTGATTAAGGATGAATATGTAAAATGAATGTTTCCACGTATGAAGCACTTCAAGAACAACTGATTTTATGGTATTAAATTCTATAAAGTCTGTATACAAGATCTGCAGTGACCAATTATTTCATTAGTGTCAGAGACCAAGCAATCAAGTTGCATCAATTGATTTGTGTATAATTGCAACTTGATTAATCTAAATTTAATTAGTTTTAGTGAATGACAAATTAAATGTGCAATAATTAGTTATGTACAACTTAAAATCATTCAAGAAATAAATTAATTAATGATAAAAAGGAAAAAAGTTATGCTAGTGGTCCACATATATAGTTTGATGCTTAATTATTAAAGGAAGTTTCTTTTTTATTTATTAATTATTTGACGAGTAAAATCCAAATGTTTTTTTTGATAAACACTATATCGATCGAATCTATTATATTGGTATCAACGTAAATTAATAATAAATGCTAGTATTCACATTTACCAATTCTTATATATTAGTAGTATAGTAATTCTTACGTACGCAAGTTATAAATTTACCCCTGTAAAATATTTAATGTTCAATTTACCCTCCTGTGATATTTATAAGAGCATTTTAGCTCCTGTGAAAATTTTAAAGACATGAAAAGTGTTTTGTTACATAGGGGGTAAATTGCCACATTTATCATAATACAAGGGGTAAATTTTCACATTTATCATAACATAGGGGGGTAAATTGTTACATTATCATAACACAGGGGGTAAAGTACCACATATAAAATATCAAGGAGGCGGTGTGAAACTTTTATAAGACTACAAAGGGCAAAATGCTCTTTTTCAAATTACAGGGAGATAAATTGAACATTATGAATATCGAAGGGGATAAATTGCCATTAACTCGTAAAATATACTTAAAGACTCGGATGATAAAAAGCTAGGAAACCCCGCAATGGAGGTATACTTTGCCTTGGATTCCATGCATGTAATCATACTGCAATCTATAATATCATCTTGAAGAAAATGTTTAGTTAATTAGCAATTCTTTTAGAAGGGTGGGTGCATATAAATTTTTCTTTCCTTTTCCTTTCTAATTTTATTTTTATATTTAATAAAATAATTTAGTTGATTACCATTAGAAAGAGATGGAAAAGAATGAGTAGAAAAGTTACATGCAAAATCTCAGGCAAAATCCTCTAAAGTGGTTACATCATTTATTGTGTCATCGTCATCAATTTCAGTCCTTATCGTCGGAAATCATCAATTTATATTATATTTGACCAAAAAAATTATTTTTTGCCGAAAATCATCAATTTATGTCCTATATTTTCGCCAAAAATATCATGTCATAATTGAATATTCAACACACAAAGTACTTTCTACACTATTGTCATAATATAGTTTTCAGATTGAGACATCGTTTGTAATTCCCCTCACATTAAGTCCATTCTGTCTACTGAAATCTTAGTTATTCGGGTATAACAAGGTGTAGCGTACGTTAACATGTCATGTTTGATTTCTCTTACATTCATAAAATAATTTAGTTGATTACCATTACAAAGAGATAGAAAAGAAGAAGTAGAAAAGTGACATGCAAAATCTCACGAGTATTTATTTTGCCTCCCAAAGCGATTAATTAAATTGAGGTGACATCGTTGACACTTAGAGATATCTTAATGTAAGATAATACTTTATTGTGCAGTTCTAATAGTCATAATATTTTTGAAAAATGTTCACTTAGTATATATATGTGTCCGACCTTTTCTCAAAATAAACTAATCAAACTATAGACTCGAAACACTTTAAACAAACAAAAAGAAAATGCAATCTCCCCACCTATGAATGAGTAAATTAAATACACGAAATAGGCCGATAAAATCTTGTAACACACAACACTTTGTAATTTAATCAGCATGTGCACACAACCATCCAATGAACTATTTCGTAGCTATCTAGGTACATGTGGTCGGTGTTGACAGTTTCCTTTGGCGGTTAAAATCTTGTTTTATGTATCATTTACATATTAGATTACATATTAGACCAATCTCCAATTATGAAGGCTATATTTATAATTTAAGATCAATAATTTAAAAAAATCTAAAACTTCAAATGCATATATTTTGGGAATTCAATTTTTAGGTTGACTCAAATTTGGTCTCATATTTGAGACCAATCTTGAGTTTATATAAAGTAGATAAAATACTAACATATTCGAAGAGTGAAATAAGATAAATTACTTTTCATTTATTCGAATAAAATTTTCATATGTTTTATGAATGAATAACTTACTTAATTTTTTTTCTATACTCTTCTATAAATAAATATTTACTTTTTTTTTTCTTACAATAAATATTTCAAACACATGTAGTTAACTTTCAACATTTATTCATATGTCATCTCTTTTATCATCATGAAAACTATACTTCTATGTAGGAAAGTATTTCACTTTTTTCTATAATTTCATGAATAATTATTTCACATTCACTACTTTAATAATTCATATGTCAAGATTGTTCTCTTTTATCTTCATGAAGCACTACTTTTTTTTTATAGAACTAGAGCAAAAATATATTATGGTACATAAATATGTTTTAAAAAACATTAATTTTTTCACATCAGAATATGCAAACAAATAAATACAAAATATGTAACAAAAAATAAACTTAAAAACAGCTAAGAAAAATAAATATTTAGCAATTATTAAAATTTAGGATAATTTGAGTTTTAAAAATTAAGGAAAAAATCTTATAATGATGGTCCTGCAAGCCTTTATTTCATTCACCGACCATTATTAACTATGCTCTTATATTTAAAAAATCTGACAAATGTAGAATAATAAATTAACTACTACACTACAAGAAAATTACTAACTTTATGTATTAAATAGTAGTAATCAGTACATGGCATATGCTCAGAAGATCACCAAAAGAATCTTTATAAACTCTAAAATAATATCAATTAGTCATTGGATTCGAAAAAAATTTAGATAATTGCAGAGTTCCTCGTGACCTCGAATAGAATCCTGGCTGTCCATTGGCTCAAAGTCATGTGCCCCGGGATACATGCTGAACAATCTCTAATTTTCTAATTTAGAGGATTTTGTCACAAAAGTAATATCCAGTCATTGATGAGTAAAATGTTTCTTTTGTTTTATCTGCTATCAATTCACTCTATATATACAATTTAAACTTATTTTTCATTTTAACTTTTTAGCACAATATATTTTGGAGTTTTTACGGCTAGTACATTTATCTTAACTTTAATAATGGTACCCATATGATGGAATAAATTGTGGATGATATAATTTATCAATAAGTGATAATTTGTTCTATTATAATTAGAAAAACTTCCATGTTTAATTTAAATGAAATTGCTGAAAAAGTAATCAACAAGTGATAAATTTTCCTTATATTATGTAACGCCACGACTTTCCGGGTCCGTCGGATAACTGTCGATTAAATTATTATTTTATGAATAAGATTAAATTACTAAGTTTTTGATGAAAAAATAAAATCAATAGTGAAAAGATTGAAACACGAAAAGATTTGAAGAAATTAGAAATAAAATAAGTAATTTATAAAATATTGTCTCCTTTATTAAACATAAAATAAAAAAACAACGATTCAAGCAAAAACCTTAAAATCGAGGCAAAGACATAGATCGACAAACAAAAATACAACTACTTTTCCAAATTACTAGGGTGAGGCCGCAACCCAAACTATTGTTATTCAAACACATGCAACTGAAAAGATTGAAACACGGAACGCATAATTGGTCATACAACTTAGAGAGGTTGTGGTGCACTTCATAAATTAAGCATATATTACAAACATAAAAATTGAAACACAATGTTCAAATAATCAAGAGTTGTAATGTCCTCCTCCACTTACCCTCCATCATCATTCTGATGTCCATCCAAACTCATTTTTGCCAAAGTTCAATCTTACTTCCCAAGTGTTTCTCCTCACTTGGATTGTAAGGTTAGACCTATGGGAAACCACAACAATCCTATAGACCCTTGTCGTCCTGTTTGTCATTGGGTTCGTATACCAAATAAATGGAACCCACACAAAATTGAAAACAAGACGAAAATAGAACAGAACAAGCAAACACAACGTATTATCACATGTAACAATTCATCGAATGCAACTTATGTATCATGATAACTAAGTGAATTATATTATTAGCTAAGTAGATTCGGATGTAGCATGTATAAGGACAATCATATTTGAGAATTGTCCTCGATCTCACAGATCAACTTATCTGCAACATATACGAGATAGCTAACATAGCACATGATGTTCAAATTATTTAGAGCCTAAGTAAATGCTTGGACTCGACCTAATAGCACATTATACTGACACAAAAATAAATACACAACGCTCACCTGTGTTTGCTTGCGATTCCTAAAAGTTTCTCGATAGAACGGCGATTCCGGATCCTAGTACATATCAGGATCTAAACACGAACAAGAACTTACAGTCGCACTTATAGTCGTTTCATGGCTGAAATGAGGCCTCAATCCAACTTGGACTAATTAGTCCAACTTTGGGGTTCCTAGGGTCACGTAGTATGAAAATCCATGAATAGAGGTTTATAAAGTATCTTTAATCAACTAATAAGTACTTCATATAATTTCAATGAACCAATCTATTTACAGAAAACAAATTTAAAATATTTTCAAAAGGAAAATTATAATGTTTTGAAAAGATATAAATTCCCAAAATTTATAAACTTATTTTAAAATAATTAAAGAACTTAAAGTTGTTTGAAAATTTTAAAATGAAGTCTAAATCTAAAGAGAAATACATCAAAACTAAATTGGTTCATTAAAATTAAATAAAGTGCTTATTAGTTGATTAAAGAACCTATGAACCTTTAAGCCTAACTAATTAGTCCAAGTTGGATCGATGCCTCATTTTGGCCAAGAAACGACTTTAAGTGCGACTAAAGTGTTTCTTTAGTCAATCGTAAGTTCTTGTCCGAGTTTAGATTCTGAAACACTACGTTAATATGTACCAGGATCCGAAATCATCGTTCTAGATAGTTTGGGTTGCCGTTAGGTCGTCCCGGTTGCAATCCCACCCTAGTAATTTGGGAAAGTAGTTGTATTTTTGTTTGTTGATCTATGTCGTTGTCTCGATTTTAAGGTATTGTTCGAATCGTTGAAAACGTCTGAACCACTAAATTTGATTTTTATTTTTTTAATAAATGAGACAAGATTTTATAAATTACTTATTTTATTTCTAATTTCTTCAAATCTTTTGAGATGTTCTGATTAAATGATTCCACTTTAAAGTATACTATTGAAATCAATTTTATTTTTCCGTCAGAAACTTAGTAATTTAAATTGTTCTTATTTTGTTTTAAATAGTTTCCTACTTTGAACTTTTAATTGTCGTTTTAATTTTTGTACTCCTTTAAGAAAAAAAAATATTTTAACCTTATTCATAAAATAATAATTTAATCGAGTGATATCCAACGGAACGTAAAGTCGAGCCGTTACATTTTATCTTCGACTAACAAAATTACATATAGGGATTTGAATATCATTTGAACATATGATATATTATTTCCCAATCTAAGTTCTTTAAACAATCAAATCTCTTTCATTTTTTTTGGTCAAATCAAATCATCTTTCAATTATGGATCCTATTCATACCTTCCAACCACTGGGTGCGTTATTTGCACGTTTATTTATGAAAATCCACGTCATAGAGCTATATTGTGCATGAAATATTAACATAGATATGAAAAGATCAATTCAAGACGTGATGAATAAAATTGGCCATTCACTCAAGATAGGAAATGTAAAATGGTCATAAATTCATAATAGATCGTTATCGACACACCATGTTAATATGCCAACTTAGAGATCAGGCTTTAATTTGTACTACTTTGACTGAAGATGCAATGGAGAAGTTATATTATCAATAATACGCATAGTTATATTACAATGTAGTACTATTATAAATCCAATATTTGTATATATTTTTTTGGTTTTCAAATGATTTAATCCTCTTCGAGGCGCTTCAAACACATTAAGTGGGAACCTCTCCCAACAGTGATTCGAACTTGAGTTCGATGCATTGTAGTGACTAGTCATTTACACAAGACCAATCACCTGTTGGTTAATATTTATATATTAAAACGAGAGCGAAAATTGGATGGAAACAAAGGAAAGGTAGAAATGTGAGAATATTTTTAGAAAAAATTAAGTCCACAAATACTATATTTCGAAGGGCGGAACTAGAAAGTCCACATTATTTTGTTCAATTAAGCGGAACTAAAAATGCACTTTCGTCATTAATCAATATAAAACAAATTATCGCGCATAAATAAAATCGTCCTTCGAAACCTAAATGACCACTAGAACCCACTCTATACATGATTACAAAGGAGGAGGAAGAAAAAGTATGCTAAATGCGAGTCAAGCCACGAGTGGAATTCAACTTGTTTTCTTATATGCCACCCTTATTAGAAACAAAATATTCAAACTAAAAGCAATTGGATTATCCGAAATCAAAACGAAATCAAGTAATCTTCTACAGATCTAGTTGTCAAGGAAGTTAATAAATGCAATTGATGAATTAATTACCTGTCATTGATCTAATGCACAAAAACAATAGGCGTAATCCATATATATTCAAGTTGATATCTGGCAAATAAGATCGGTCTGTCAATGTCATGAAGAGATAAGCTATGGATTCAGCTCCACTCCACGCATAACTGCTCATCTGTGACATCACTGACCTAATATAATATAACCCATTTGCAAACAAATTCAATGTTAAAAAAATCATTACCAGGCGGTGTGACGCTTGTTGTGCCGCTGGTTTACGCGTGTCGATCCATTCCCGTGCTTTTCCATTTCAGGAAAGTTATCTATTTTCGTCAAGATCATTGAATAGTCAATTAATTACTTTATAAATCTGGATACTTAAAATGATTCCAGATTAAAGAAAGATATTAATTAATGTCACGTAATTGTTAGCCTGTTCCTCAAATTTCAGCTATTGGAATAATCGACCAAATACAAGTTTTCGGAGTAATATGCAAGGTACCATCAACCATGAGAGCAATGTAAAATTACTCTAATCTCCTGTTATGTAAATATAGCATCCCAAGCTAAAATTTGTAATTTGCTACATGGTTAGTTACTGGTTGTACATCTCCATTTGCATACTGTAACAAAGCCCTGTCTCAACCCATATATATTGTAACGAAATACTAATTTGATAAAAATAAAAGGTTTACGTGCAATATGTGTAGACAGTAGACTCTAATATACAAACACACGCATATATATATATATAAGGACTTTACAGGTACACATACAAACCTATTATTTTTGGTAAGATTTTGTAACTCACAATTTGCCATATTTATATCATAGCCATGTTTAATTAATAAACAAAGATATAAAAGTGGTTTCAATCTCTCCCTCAGTCTCAGCATTCATGTGACTGTGTGTGGGTGTGTGTGTTTGTGATATATATACAAAAATTAATTTGAAGTCCACCACTTAAAGAACAGCAAAGCCTATTGTTCAAATCATATCTAGGGCGACATATGGCATATACGTATAAATTAATCTTTTCTCTTTCACTCACTCACTGGATCACTCACACTACCCCCAACCCTATTTAAAGCCCAATCTTTCATTGCATAATCTCAAGCAATTCACTTTCATTGTGTTAGTTTTTCTCATTATATATTTTCCTTATAAAACGCTCTCCAGTCTCCGCTGATCCTCTATCACAGTCAAAGAATCTCTTTACTTCCATTTCATTATAACTTGCGCATTTCATTTTCTCCAAACAAGTTCCAGAACACTTTTCGCTATAATATTGTGAAAGCTTTGATTCATCTTAAAACATACATACGTAAAGAATGTCTAGCAGAAGGTCACGATCAAGGCAATCAGGATCTTCAAGAATCACCGAAGATCAAATCAATGAACTCGTCTCCAAGTTACAGGAGCTTCTTCCTGAGATGCACAATAGGCGCTCAGACAAGGTATATATAGTACTAGTATTTAAATTATTTTCCACTATTTTCCATGCACAGTAAGGCCTTGTCCCTGTTCATTCTGATTGTCGCTTATTTACATACATTTAGTAGCCTTAATTAAGTATATTGAAGTTTTGTTTGTTTAATAGCCTAGGAAACCAAAGGAAAGATTCTAATTATAATACATAAAATATACTCAAGTTTACCTCATATTTAATTCAAGGTTAAAAACATCACAACCCCCAATGCATTAAAAATATGAGGGTTCAGAAGATGCATTGGAATTGTGTGTATGGTAATATAAAACATAAGATTCCTCTAATCTTTATCAAAATAAGCATAAACTTCATTTAAAAAGTATACTAAAACTTATGACTATGTTTTTACATAAATTTGATTATGCAGAGGTCAGCAGCCAAAGTGTTGCAGGAAACATGCAACTACATTCGAAACTTGCACAGAGAGGTTGATGACTTAAGTGAGCGGTTGTCGGAATTGTTGGAAAATACAGACACCACTCAAGCAGCTCTTATCAGAAGCTTGCTTATGCAATAGAAGAGTATGGATCGACTGATCGTCCCAATTTTTTTCTATTTTCCTTTTTAATTTTGTTTTGTTAATCACAAGTTTCAACTTGTTCTAGAGTTCACATCATCACTAGGCAAGGATTTAATGTAATAAGATGGATTTTGAGCAGGTAAGATTTTTTTCTTCTTTTTTTTCCCAATTTGCTGATAAATTGGATGTTCTGTTAATTTAATGTCTCCAATCAATCTAATTTCTGAATTAACGCGCTTATATCTTTATTCCAACGTCAATCTTTTCATTAATTACAAACACAAAGCGGCAATTACTATCATTACATTATGTAACAGGGGAAGCAGTTTTAGAAAATGCAGCTTATAGTGAAGAGATAGACACAATATACTAAATCTACACCTAAAAGAGCAACAACAAGTCCTAATGCACCAAGATCTACCATAACTGTAATCTCTAACATCTTCAATTGAATTTTCTGCCTAAATGAATCAATCAAATTGACCATCTTAAAATAGAAAATCAAGCAATTCATAGCTCATTTAGAACTTTCCCAAAATTATTGTCAGAGTATATGTATAAAAATCCAATTATCTCGAATCATTCATGGAGACATTTTAACAAACAGTTAAGGCACACAAGGCAAATTAATGAGATTTTAGTTTCTCGTACTGGTTGAATATTAATTAGAGTGTAACGCAATTACATACCTGCAATCCACGGCTACGGATTAGGGTTTATCTGGTGAAAATTATCGTGTAATCTGAACTGACGTTCATTCGGTTCAGTATAATTAATGCCACTGGCAAAAGTATATTCCTATAAAATCATTTCCTCGAAATTCTTTTGTAGTATTATTTTGATCGTGCTGCCATTCAAGCTCATAAGGTGGTGAATTATGTACGATTAAAAGGATTTATTGGATATAATCATAAAGTTTTGGGCCTTAAGTGCAAATTTAAATTTGGAGCTAGAAACGGTATTTAGCATCTTGGGCCTCTAAATTGTGACTCGGAGTAATATATAAAAATAGAAAAATGAATTTTTTAAGTAATTCCTCGAAATTAGTGATGAAGGATTAGTGATATCAAATTATTTCCTTTAGCGTGATAGTAATTTTGAGATTTTTTTTTTTATAGATATGAAGTCTTATTTTGAAACATTCCAAAAGAAAAGTATTCTTCCTATTATTATTAATACAACTATAAAATAGTAGATTATAAAAATAGAGCAAAAGACAAAAACACCCCCTATGCTTTGTCTAATTCCCAAAAATCCCCATGTGTTATTTAACTTCCCAAAATCCCCCTGTGTTTGGTTTTAAATACCACACTCGACCCAAGTAGTATATACTTATAATTTTATTTTTTACTTTTGATGGAACGACAAGATTACCCCAATGTGTTTTTTTTTTTTGTAAATTTATTTATTATTTTTGAAAAATTAAGTATATACTACTTGGGTCGAGTGTGGTATTTAAAATCAAACACAGGGGGGTTTTGGGGATTCAAAATGACACATGGGGTTTTTTTTGGGAGTTAGACAAAGCATAGGGGTGTTTTTGTCTTTCAATATCAGGGGGAAAATTGTCATATCAAAAGCAAAATGTAAACAAATACTTGCAATTTTGGCGTTTGAAATACACTCTCTTTTTTGGGGGTGTATTTGGCACTTATTTGAGATCACAAGGGAGTTTTTGGGAGTTAAAATAACACAGAGAATTTTTTCAGAGTTAGACAAAGCATAGGGGGTGTTTTTGTCTTTTATTCTATAAAAATAAAATTACTTCTTTCAAAAAATTCACTGGGATATAGTTGCAATTTCAGACTGACTTAGGGATTAGCTTTTATCATAATTTGGTTTCACACATAAATATAAATTTTGTTTGTCTTTTTTCCTCTGTTACCAATATATATATATATATAAATATTAACAATTGTATAAATCTAAAATGTATGTGAACCCACACACACAATTGTAAAATGGATCCACCATATGACAACAAAATCACATGATAAAGAATTTTTTCTCACCTGACTGAATTCGCATGGAAATAGCGTGTATGTGGTTTTCCAATTTGATATTTAAAGTTCAAAACGAGTAAAAAAACTAATATTTCAATGGCATATATATTATTATATTACATAAATGTATATAAACTTTCCAAAATTCAAATTAATTGTCAGTAAAATATAACCAATGTGAGGGAAAAAAAGTGATCTAGACATTGTTCAAGTCAAGACAAAAGCTAAATGCTTTCATATAAAAAATAAAATATAAAATAAATGAATATTATGGTTTGTCTAATTTTTTATTAAAAATGGTAATGATAATTTGTTTAAATGTGGAAAAGTCACCATTGGAGTGCTCTATTTCAAGCTGAAAAACTTGATTCAATTCCATGAGATACAATATTTATTTTTTCTCCCTTGAACTCTTCAAGTTAGTTGATAAAGATTAGAAACTTAGTAGGATAATGGCTATATTCACGAAAAATTATCATTTTTAAGTTTTATCCATTAGTCCGTTAATTGTTAGTCGTTGGTTTTACAATTCGTTAGCCGTTAGTCGTTAATTGTCAACAATTATTGATTATACATTTGTTAGTCATTGCTTAGGTAAAAACTATCATTTAGCCATTAATGCTTAATCGGTAATGGTTACTGGTTAATATCCGTCAGTCGTTTATCGATAGTCGTTGTCTAGGTAAACCTTATTCGTTAATCCTAAATCGTTACTTTGTAAGAGCCATTGGTTATTTATTTGTTAGTCTGTAATCGTTAGTCGTTGCATATTACTTTCATAGAGTGAAAAAAGCAACAAGGGATGATGATTTGTAATTTTTTGGTTGAGTATATTTATCATTGTAGGTACTATATTTTTGTAACTTGTAATTAAATTCTTACTGTTAAATTTATCTAATT
The DNA here is from genome assembly GCA_034814905.1 of Penstemon davidsonii. Classification (NCBI taxonomy): domain Eukaryota; kingdom Viridiplantae; phylum Streptophyta; class Magnoliopsida; order Lamiales; family Plantaginaceae; genus Penstemon; species Penstemon davidsonii. Next base: position 7,931,592 of record JAYDYQ010001087.1, on the reverse strand, counting down.
AGTATATGTAAATTCAAATTTAAGATATTAAAGCCACATGAAGAGATAAGGAAGGTGTAATGATTGAAATTTAAAACCCAAAAATAAAAGATTCTTAATAAATAACTTTCACATAAATTAAACAGGAAATAAATCTCACAAACCATGAACAAACTGCCTATATAAACAAATTGAGCCTCTATTCAAATAAACCCCAAACTTCTTTTGCAACAATTAACCCGACTCTTTATTATATAATTCAATCTTCTTCTATTTCAGCTCTTAATTTTCCTAATGGATTGTCACACACTAGTCGATGATTACTGCGATATATGGCAGGTTGATTATATCGAAATACCCCAAAACATCCCTTCAACCGAGGATAACTCTGATTTGTTCTTCATTGCAATCAACATCGAAAAAACCTACCCTTATTTTTATGATTATGACGAAACAAAGAAATGGAAAAGAACTTTAATAGTCAAGTCAACAAATTCTATGAAGTTTTGGGAGCCATGCCCTAGGTTGGAGCGACAAAACTTGCCAAAAGACAAGATTTCTAGCATGCTTTTCCAAGGTTGGTGTTCCTCTACACAAGCAGGATTACATGGTGGACAATTTCGTGTCAGGTCGATGAGATTACCGTTGCACCACATAATAAAGGCCTCAAGGTTTTGCATGTGCTCGTGGAAATTTGTATTGTAGTTTGTCTTTGTAATGAGACTTCTCAGAACTAAACAGATCATAGATCTTTGGAATAATTTTATGTTGTTGTTGTTTGAATGTTTAAGAATAAGAAAACAATTATGATTCCAGTAGAAGTTTGGGTTTTTGTTTTTCGAGTTTGGTGTTATTGTGTTTAGGTTTAAAGTGGACTGTATGATTACAATTTTGGAGGAAAAAAAATAACGGAGCTATTGAATATTTGAAGATTAATTAGATTTTTTCCCAATTTTGTGTCATTTTAACTATTTTGTGCTATTTTTACAAGGAATCTCTAATTAAACTTTACGATTGGTGTATCATGAACAGGGTAGTCAAAATTGCAAATTATGCGGTATGGCACGCTATTCGCTATAGCCCAGCAACATTGCGTCGTTGCGCCTTTTACAACCTCTTTTAAATTAGTGTGCACCATCTGGCGCTATTTGTCTAATTAAAACTCTATAATATAATTTCGTTAAAAATTTACATCGAGTAATTCATATAAAAAAATGAAAAAATGAATATGTAAACACATATATTTAATTATCAATGAGTTTTGTTGATTTATTTTAACAGTAAATTTCAAAATTCATTGGAATGATTAGTTGGTATATTTAGAAAGAGTTTCTTTATTTGCTGAAAATTTTCTAAAAACTAAACAAAGGGTGTGTCTGCAAAATTTATCAATCTAAAAGACCCAAGTAAATATTTTGTTTATTCAAATAATAAAATTCAGTAAATTCATTATATTTGATAGGTATTTTCTTAAATAACCATATTTCAATGACGTCGATGTGAAAAAGTTACAAATTTCAAGCTGGAAAACTTGATTCAATTCCATGAGATAAAATATTTATTTTTTTCTCCCTTGAACTTTTCAAGTTAGTTGATAAAGATTAGGAACTTAGTAGGACAATGACTTTATTCACAAAAAAATATTATCTTTAATTTTTATCCGTTAGTCCGTTAACCGTTAGTTGTTGCTTAGGTAAAAGTTTTACAATTTGTTAGTCTTTAGTCATTAGTTGTCAACAATCACCGATTACATTCGTTAGTCATTGCTTAGGTAAAAACTATGATTTAGCCATTAATGCTTAATCGGTAACGGTTATTGGTTAATTTTGTTAGTCGTTTATCATTAATCGTTGCTTGGGTAAAAGTTATTCGTTAATCATAAATCGTTACTTTGTAAGAGCCAGTGGTTAAATATTCGTTAGTATGTAATAGTTAGTCGTTGCATATAAATTTGTGCAACAAGGGATGATGACTTGTAATTTTTTGGTTGAATATATTTATCATTGTTGGTACCTTATTTTTGGACTGAAAATTGGGCCAATCATCTTGTTTGAGCTATGATGGATAAGAGTTTTGGATTAAATTATCATATTTCATAGGTAAAAGTTTTACAATTCATTAGTCGTTAGTTGTAAACAATCATTGATTATAAATTCCTTAAGTAAAAACTATCCTTCAGCCATTAATGCTTAATCGGTAACGGTTACTAGTTAATATTCGTTAGTCGTTAGTCATTAATTGTCAACCGATATTTACCCAAACAATCAACAAACCGCCTATATAAACACGTCGAGCCTCTATTTCAAATAAACCCTAAATAAACTTCTTTCGCACCAATTACCCAGCCTCATTATTAAGTTAACTTTCTTCTATTCAATTCTTAATTTCTCAATGGATTGTAACACACCAGTTGATGATTTAATTTTTATCCATTAGTCCGTTAACTGTTTGTCGTTGCATAGTTAAAAGTTTTACAATTCATTAATTGTTAATTGTAAACAATCATTGATTATACATTCCTTAGGTAAAAACTATCCTTAAGCCATTAATGCTCAATGGGTAACGGTTACTGGTTAATATTCGTTAGTCATTAGTCATTAGTTGTCAACCGATATTTACCCAGACATTCAACACACCGCCTACATAAACACGTCGGGCATCTATTAAAATTAACCCTAAATAAACTTCTTTCACACCAATTACCCAACCTCTTTATTAAGTCAACCTTATTCAAATTCAAATCTTAATTTTCTCAATGGATTGTCACAAACCATTTGATGATTACTGCGATATATGGAAGGCTGATTATTTGGAAATACCTTAAAACATCCCTTCAACTGAAGATAGCTCTGATTTGTTCTTCATTGCAATCAACACTAAAAAAACCTAGCATGCACTTTGTTTCCCAGTTTGATATTCAAAGTTCGAAATGAGTAAAAATGCTAATACTTCAAGAATATATTATTATATTACATAAATGTCTATAGACGTACCAAAATTCAAATTAATAGTCAATAATATTTTGTTAACCAAAGCGAGGGAAAAAAATGTCATTTAGAACTTGTTCAAATCAAGACAAAAGCTAAAATGCTTTCATATAAAAAAATGAAATAAAAAATAAATGAATGTTATGGTTTTTGTAATTTTTTACTAAAAATGATACTGAAAATTTGTTTATTTAGAACTCTAGAATATAATTTCATAAAAAAATTACATCAAGTAATTCAGATAAAGCATGAAAAAATGAATATGAAAACACATATTTATCATAACATTAAATTATCAATGAATTTATGATTTTCTATTGCTAATTAAGTTTAAGAGTAAAATTTCAAAATTACTTTGGAATGATTAGTTATGGTATATTTAAAGAGAGTTTCTTTATTTGCCGAAATTTTCTAAAAACTACATAGAATAAGAAATGTATCAATCTAAAAGACCCAAGTAAACATTTTGTTTATCCAAATTATAAAATTCACTAAAATCATTATATTTATTAGATATTTTCTTAAATGATTATTGGCGTCGATGTGGAAAAGTTACTATTGGAGTGCTCCATTACAAGCTGAAAAACTGATTCCATGAGATACAATATTTACTTTTTCTCCCTTGAACTCTTCAAGTTAGTTGATAAAGATACGGAAGTTAGTAGGATAATGACTATATTCACGAAAATTATTATTTTTTATTTTTATCCAATAGTTTGTTAACCGTTAGTCGTTGCTTAGTTAAGAGTTCTACAATTCGTTATTTGTTAGTCATTAGTCATTAATTGTCAACAATCATTGATTATACATTCGTTAGTAGTTTTCTAGGTAAAAACTATCCTTTAGCCATTAATTCTTTATAGGTAACGGTTACTGGTAAATATTCATTAGTAGTTTATCGTTAGTCATTGTCCAGGTAAAAGTTATTCGTTAATCATAAATCGTCATTTGTAAGAGTCATTTACTATATATTCCTTAATCTGTAATCATTAGTAGTTGCATATTAAATTCACAGGGTGAAAAGGTAATAAGGGATGATGACTTGTAAAATTTTGGTTGAATATATTTATCATTGTTGGTACCTTATTTTTGTAACTTGTAATTAAATTATTATTTTTAAATTTATTTGAGTTGTATATTTGAATTCAAATTTCAGATATTAAAGACACATGAAGATATAAGGAAGGTGTAATGATTGAAATTTAAAACCCAAAAATAAAAGATTCTTATTAAATAACTTTCACATGAATTATAAGGAAAATAAATCTCAGAAACCATGAACAAACAGCCTATATAAACACGCCGGGCCACTATTCAAATCAACCCTAAATAAACTTATTTCGCACCAATTACCCAGCCCCATTATTAAGCTAACCTTCTTCTATTCAATTCTTAATTTTCTCAATGGATTGTCACACATCTGTTGATGATTATTGCGAAATATGGAAGACTAATTATCTTGAAATACCTCAAAACATCCCTTCCACTGAAGATAGCTCTGATTTGTTCTTCATTACAATCAACATTGAAAAAACCTACCATTTTGTGTATGATTATGACGTAAAAAAAGACATTGAAAAAGAACTTTTACGAGTCGATTCTACAAATTCTCTAACGTTTTGGGAGCCATGCCCTAGGTTGGAGCGACAAAACTTATCAAAAGAAAGGATTTCTAGCATGCTTTCCAAGGTTGGTGTTCTTCTCTTCCTACTCTCTAATTATCATCCTTGTAATCTCTGCAGTTTCCTTCAAGTTTCCTTCAAGATATCATTGTAAGAATTTAAATTTCAAATAAAAGTTTTATTTTATTCATATTAGTTTTAATCATGTTATTTTTAGAAACTGTTTTCCAAATTATTATCAAAACTGCAATAGTTTTATTTTTTATAATTCAAACTGTGCTAATCTATTTTCAAACGATAAGTTATAATTTTATTCTTTACAGCTGGAAATGGAGGACGGGAATGAAATTGATTCCCTAATGCATCAGATTGGTTGGACAAATGCTTAGCAAGCAGGGACATATCACAAGAAGGATTGTGGGTTGCCATATTCCCCCCAAGAATAACTTTAATAAATATATATATATATATAGGTATATATATATTTATATATATATGTAAATATATATACACACATATATATATATATAAATATATATATATATATATATATATATATATATATATATATATATATATACATATATATATAAATATATATATATATATATATATAAATATGTATATATATATATATACATAAATATATATATATATATACAAATATTTATTTATATACCTATATATATAAATATATATATACTTATATATATACATATATATATAAATATATATATATACCTATATATATAAATATATATATATATATGTATATACATAAATATATATATATATATATATATATATATATATATATATATATAAAAAATATATATATATACATATATTTATGTATATATATGTATTTATATATTTATATACATATATTTGTATTTATATATTTATATACATATATATGTATATACATATATATATTATCATATTTAAATATATACATATATATACATATATATATACGTAAAGATGTTTGCTTGATGTTGGGTGATCTTGATAATACTTTAATATTAACATAATTTTTTTTTTTAAAATGGTGAATACGTCATTTAATTTATTACCGAATATATTACATTGACAACAAATAATAAAGACAAACTAATTAGTAGATTCGTTGCTATACAATGGTATATGTTAGTATAAACACTTGTTTATTTATAGTTTTTCCATTTAAGTTGTTTATTAGCTAATTAAATTGAGAGAAATTCATAAATATTCTATGTTTTGCCTAATCACAAATATTTTTCGGTGTTATTTTTATTAACAAATTTGACTTCACTTCTTACTCTCTAAAATATCATCCTTGTAATCTCTGCAGTTTCCTTCAAGTTTCCTTCAAGAAATCATTGTAAGAATTTACATTTCAAATAAAAATTTTAATTTATTCATATGCATAGAGTTCTTCGTCCTCATTTCCATTTTGTTGGATCTCCAGATTTTATAAACTCAGAATATTTAAAATATAAAGAACTTTGCAAACAATATCCGGAAAAGTCAATTCTTTGGAATTGGTGTAATGATTTGAAAGAATATTATTACGATTTAAAAATTAGAACATCAATTTTACTTGCTGCTTAATTATGAATTTCATCAAAAATATTATTTTTTTTATTCTTGTCTTAATCATGTTATTTTTAGAAATCATTTTCCAAATTATTATTAAGACTATAATTTTGTTATTTATTATAATCCAAACAGTATTAGTTTATTTTCAAACGATCCTTCAAAAGTGGTATCAGAGCCATATCCCCTGTTAGAGTAATTTTCAAAAGTTTAAGGAACCATTTAAGATTAGTTTATCTTAATAGACTAAGTTTACTTAAGATTAGTTGTTGGAATTTACGTTGGTAAGCTTGTTAGTCTGTTGGTCAGCCGTGTTTAGGTGGTCCCAGCATAGTGTTCCCGTACGACCCAACTGAAATTAAGAACAAACTTAGACGTTTAAGGTTACTAGTTTAAAATGGCAATTAGACTTAGAAACTTTCTCTACCCAGGATCTAGCTCAAGAAACCATGATATAATTCACAGTAGTGAAACCCATGCACCAATAAATTATTCAAATTGGACTATACCTCATGAACAAATAGAGAATATATATCAAATAGGTTTAACTGATTTCAAAACTGCATTTTCTGTTAAAACTCATGAAGAAACCATAAGTATACAAGAAGAATCTCAAAGTATACCTTTGTTAAATAGATATACTATAAAAAAATATTTAGAAAAAGGTTATAGATATATTCATATAGGTTTGGTTCAAGTTGCTGTCAAACCTTTGGTTCATGCAGGAGTTGATACTCCTATTTACCTAGCTCTTAGAGATAAAAGATTAAAAAGATATCAAACTTCTTTAATGTCTTTAGTTCAAACTAATATATGTAACGGACCCATATATTTTAATTGTTCCCCAAATTATTCTGTTGATCTTACAGATCCAATGATTTTAGAATCATTAATTTTAGATGTTCAAATTCAAGGTGATGAATTTCATCTTTGTAAGAATTTTGCTATAATTTATAGAGTTTATTTTAGGCTTATGTCATCACAAATTAATCCAAAATTCAATAGGCTACCTACCTCAAAAGATGAGACTATTTTGTTACAAATAGATGCAGAAAAACCTACGGTTTTTACACCTAAGAGATTAAAATGGAATGAAATAACCATTCCAGATGAATTTATAATTAGTAACCCACAACCTCCTAGAAACATAGTTAGAAAAGATGTTTCACATATTATAGAAGAAATTGATGGGAAAATTACAGTCAAATTTAATTCATTTAGAGAGCCTAATAGAAGTTACATAAGATCCAGTTCTTATAGGGAACCAGAATATGTTAGGCATTTTTCCCAGTCAAATGAAATTCCTGAATCTTCTAGGCAATCGTTTTCAGGATTTAATAATTATAGATTTAGAACTCGTATCCCTGAACCTCAAAACAATTCTAATCAAAATTTTTCCAATCCAACCTCTCCTAAGTCTTCAACAGAATATATGTATGTCATAACATCAGGAGAAGAATTTAATCCTGATTATGAATATCTACACGAAGAAATGAATAGTGATTTTCATAGAGAAAAAAGACTTTGGTTTCTAAAATTAGAAAAACAAATACAAGATAAAATAGGAGAAGAATGGAAAAAAGAAATGAAAAAAATTAAAATCAAACTTTTTATTTTTTAGTTTCCTTACTGTTTTCTTTTCAAAAGAAGGAATAAATGATTATTTAAAGAAACCTTCAGTAGAAGTTAATACAAGTCTTCATAAAAAATGGATTTTAGAAAATAATGAAGTTGTTACTGCTGTTCATCCCCCTTTACAAAGTATTAAAATACAAACACATAAAGGAGAAATAATAGCAGACCCTTTTAAAAGAGGAAAAGACACCAAAGAACCTATTAATGGTGAAGATATACAAAGAATTTTACAGCAAAATAATTACTCAAATCAAATATTAAAAACAATATCTAGCCAAGTTGATACCATAGCTAATAACGTAGTTTCGAATGTTATTTCTCAAGAAGAAAAGCCCAAGAAAAAATTATTTAATGACATTTCTGCTCCTTTCTTTCAAACTAAAAGTATACCTCATGATAAAAACAAAGATATTAGTTTCCAAAATAATACAGATAATATATTATCAAAAATATCTGCAAAATTAAGTGAAGCTGGAACTTCAGGAAAAAGGATTAATGTTTTAGACACTATTAAAGAAGAAAATGAAGATGAAGATGACACTTCATCCGAAGACCATTCTGACTCAGAAAATGGAGAAATTCAAAATATAGAAAATAATTTTGAAGATAATAATGAAGATAATATTAATAAGATTTATAGAGGAAGAAGAAATTTTAATAGTTCAAAAAATTATTATAAGAGACCTTCTCCTATGGACTTACAATATGAAGAAAGAAACCAATTTCATAAACTACTTATGATGGTACCTCTATTACAGAATGGAATATAGACGGTAAAGCAGAGTATGAAATTTTAAATACACTTCAAGAAATGGGTATGGCTAGAATGGCTTACAAAATACAAGGTCAAACCGAAGATAAAGCATGCGCTTTACTTGTCCAAGGTTTTACTGGACAATTAAAAAACTGGTGGGATAATGCATTAAGTTTAGAAACAAAAACTCAGATTTTAGAGCATAAAATCATTATAGTAGAAAATGATGAACCATATGAAACAAGTGATGCTTGTGATTATCTTATAATTACAATAGGAATGTATTTTATAGGAAATCCCAAGGAAGAGTATAATTCATCAAAGATAATTTTAACAAATTTAAGATGTCCTTCATTATCAGATTATAGATGGTATAAAGATGTTTTCCTTACTCAAGTTTTAAGACGGAATGATTGTAATGCATCATTCTGGAAGGAAAGATTTATAATGGGATTACCAAACTTTGTGCTGAAAGAATTTTACAAAAACTTAGAAACGAAATAGGTACAGAAGATATACCTTTCGAAGAAATTACATATGGTCAATTATTTGCTTTTGTCAAAAAAGAAGGTTTATCATTATGTTCAGAATTAAAACTTCAGAATAAATATAAATCAGATAAAAAATAACACTAGAAAAGAACTAGGATGTTTTTGTGAAATGTTTGGAATGATGAAGGTTGAACCTCCATCTAGAATACAAAAAAGATCTAGAAGATTTAACCAGACTAATCGTAGTTTTAATAGTTCAGATATTAAACAATCAAAACACTCAAAACATAAACATAAGAAATCTTCTAAAACACATAGATCTCAGAATAAAGACAAGAAGAATATAGAATGTTGGTTTTGTAAGAAACCTGGTCATACAGAAAGTCAGTGTTGGCTTAAAAAGAAAAAGAAAGTTAGAGAAATAAAAGACTCCATTAATAATTTTTTAAAAGAATCAGATGAAGAATCTGATATTATAGAAAATGAATCAAACACTTCTAATAACGATAGTGATAGTGAACCACAAAAAGATATTTGTGGAAGTTGTCAACAAAGTATTAATGTTATAACAAAAGATAAAAAAGAAGCTATTTTTGATTTTAATAGAACAAATTCCTGATGATGAATTAAGAAGAGATTATTTTAGCAAAACTTAAGGATTTAATTCTTGAAGAAGACAATAAAAAATCTAAACAAATTCATATTAGAGAACATTTTAGTTTAAATAAATTGTTTGATAAATATCATTGTCAAAGTATACTTAAACAAATTACTTACTAAGGATTTACAAACAGAAATTAATATGTTAAAAAAACAAGTTAGTCAAATGGAAAAAGGAATTGTTTTCTTTAAAAGAAAAAGATTTTGAATTAGAAACAAAATTAGTTTTTATTAAGTAATAATAATAATTTTGACACAGGACAAACCAGCAATCACCAACCAGAAAATTCAGAAAATTCCTTTAAGAACTAATACAAAGATTGATCACATTAAAATTTATAGGTACTATTCAAAAAATTGAATTTCAGAAATGGTATATAAATGTTAAACTAGTCATAAAAGAACTTAAAATGAAATTAGTTGCTTTATTAGACTCAGGTGCTGATCATAATGTAATAAGAGAAGGAATTATTCCATCAAAATACTATGAAAAAACAACAGAGCAATTATATACGGCTAATTCAAAACCATTAGATATTAGATACAAATTATCAAAGGCACATATTTGTAATAATGGATATTGCTTCAAAAATGTTTTTACCTTAGTAAGAGACATATCCCAAGATATGATATTAGGTACTCATTTTTTAACTCAAATTTATCCTTTCATTACAAATAATATAGGAGTTTCTACCAATATACATGGTAAGACAATATTATTTCCTTTCATAACCCCTGTCAAACACAAAAGAAATACATTTACTTCAGCAATCTTCAATTTTTAAACAGATAAATATAATAGACAAAAGAAAAAAATCATATCAACTACTTAAAAGAAGAAATTCCTTATTTTAAAATAGAAGAACAATTGCAAACTGACATTGTTAGCAGTAAGATAAAAGAAATAGAAAATCTATTTTCAAAAGAAATATGTAATAATCTCCCTAATGCTTTTTGGGAAAGAAAAGCAACATGTTGTAGACTTACCCTTATGAAAAAGATTTCAAAGATAGAGATATTCCTACTAAGGCTAGACCGATTCAAATGAATGCTGAATTTTCTTAAACATTGTCAACAGAAATTAAAGAATTACTAGATAAGAGATTAATAAGAAAGTCAAAATCTCCTTGGAGTTGTTCTGCCTTTTATGTCATGAAACAAGCAGAATTAGAAAGAGGTGTTCCTAGATTAGTTATTAATTACAAACCCACCCTTAATAAAGTACTCCAATGGATTAGATACCCAATTCCTAATAAAAGAGATTTAATTAATAGGTTACATTCATCCAAAGTATTTTCAAAATTTGATTTAAAATTCAGGATTTTGGCAAATTCAAATATCAGAAAAAGACAGGTTGGGGGGGGGGGTGGGGGGGGGGGGGGGGGGGGGGGGGGGGGCGAGTGGGGAGGGGGGGGGTGGGGGGGGGGGGGGGGGGGGGGGTGGGGGGGAGGAGGGGGGGGGTGGGGGTGGTGGGGAGCGGGGGGGGGGGGGGGTGGGGGGGGGGGGGGGTGGGGGGGGGGGGGGGTGGGGGGGGGGGGGGGTGGGGGGGGGGGGGGGTGGGGGGGGGGGGGGGTGGGGGGGGGGGGGGGTGGGGGGGGGGGGGGGTGGGGGGGGGGGGGGGTGGGGGGGGGGGGGGGTGGGGGGGGGGGGGGGTGGGGGGGGGGGGGGGTGGGGGGGGGGGGGGGTGGGGGGGGGGGGGGGTGGGGGGGGGGGGGGGTGGGGGGGGGGGGGGGTGGGGGGGGGGGGGGGTGGGGGGGGGGGGGGGTGGGGGGGGGGGGGGGTGGGGGGGGGGGGGGGTGGGGGGGGGGGGGGGTGGGGGGGGGGGGGGGTGGGGGGGGGGGGGGGTGGGGGGGAACAGTTTGAATTAGAAAAGATAAAACTATTGCAGTTTTGATAATAATTTGGAAAACAGTTTCTAAAAATAACATGATTAAAACTAATATGAATAAAATAAAACTTTTATTTGAAATTTAAATTCTTACAATGATATCTTGAAGGAAACTTGAAGGAAACTGCAGAGATTACAAGGATGATATTTAGAGAGTAGGAAGAGAAGTGAATGCGGACTGCCTTCACAACTAATTTGAAGGGGTACTTATACTAACAAAGTTTACATTTGAATTTTCATTACAACGAAATTAAACTTTAATTTGACTTTAATTTCCGTAATCTTCGGCTTTTGGAAAAGTGAGTCTGATAATGCGTCAGATAATTGTCCTTTGAGTGGCATGGCATATTTCCTTTAATAAAGGAACTTTTGACTAATTCGTAAATCTGTCGGCAAGTTGATGGGGTGGTACACTTTGAGTATTTTGAGTCTTCCATATTTTGAAATCTTACATACAAAATGCGTCATCTGGGTCTTGTCCACAGGGTCCACCAAATGGGTCTGAAGACACAGATTCTTCGGATTTTGCAGATTTTTGAGATAAAAATTCTAAAAATTCATCTTTGAGATGTGGATTCTGTTTGAATGCTTCAAAAAATCTCTGTTGCTCTAAAGAAATTTCTGGACTGGATGAAACCTTTGACTTTCCTTTATTTGAGACTGGTGAATCACCTTGGTATTTGATTTTTTCACCTGTAGCAAGATAATGCTGTATAGACGTAGCTGAACAGATATCTTGCTGGTATTTGGACCACCATTTGATCCGTATGGATCTAACCAGTGAAAATGGTGTTGGGTCAGGAAAACATTTTTTAAATTGAAAATCCCAGGCAAAAATCCATGGGACTTTAAACTCTGCATGAAAAGTAACCATTTTTTGATAATTTGGAAGGGTTGAATTTTCTGCAAAAACTTGTAAACCATTTTTGACATTTGTAGGGAGAATTGAAGATTCTGATCCCATCTTTTTCCACCATTCAAAAAACCAAATGGGGAAAGTTTTGAGACAATCAGTATGAAAGATAAAAAACCAAGAATATGTAAATGGCCGGATGAAAAAGGCCCTATACCAAGCATTCTTGTAATCAATATAATTAAAAACATTTGGAGAAAACCTTATTGAAAATTGTCTTTGATGGGTCATCCCACCAAATGTTGTTTGATTTAAAACTTGTTTTATTACACATTTGGAAAAAGTAATTTGATTTTTCTCATTTTTTGTATGAGATATTTCTACTGAATTTGTATCTACTAAAATAAGTTCATAAAATTTTTGAGTTTTTTGAAAGCAATCTGATTCCCAAAACTGAGAATCATTATTAAACAGTTGGAAACGATTTTTAATATAATCCTTTTGAATCATTTCTGTCGGTATTTCTGTATAGGGTGTAAGCCCTATTTCTTCTGTCCAAGCTTTGTTGATGTATTTGAATTCTTCTTTTGGATTGTTTGGAATTTGGATATTAGTAGGTTTGGGAGGAGTAACTAATATTGACTTATAAGGTAATTCTGGAAAATTTTGTAAGGGTGAAAATTTATTTGAAGAAGAAGGTAATTGGGCTTTTGATTTTGATGGTGAAGGTGTTTGAGGTTGGGTATATTTGACTAAATCTTTTGAATCATGAGATTCATAATCTTTTGAAGACTGTATCTTTGATTTGGAGTAGGGATTCATCTGCATAATTATTTTCCTTGTAAAAATTCACGAGTAAGAAAATCTGGAAGAGAATTATTCTCTCATTTTATATATTCAATTTGAAAATCAAAAACAGAAAGGATGGCTTGCCATCTTGCAAAAATTTGTTTTGAAACAATATTTTGAACATCTTTAGTCAAGACTTCTTTTGCTGATTTACAATCTATTCTTAATAAAAACTGTTTATTATAAAGATCATCTTGGAATTTGAAATGCATAAGACAATTGAAAGAATTTCTTTTTTGATAGTAGAATAATTCTTTTGTGGTCCGAGCCAAATCCCTGAATGGAATCTAACTAATTGTTCTTTAGATTCTAATTTCTGTTTTAATATTCCTCCATATCCTATGTCTGAGGCATCTGTTTCAACTATCATAAAAGCCTTAGGATGTGGGATACCTAAACATGGTAAGGTTTTGACCTTTTGCTTAACATTTTTCACTATTTGTGTATGAGTTTCAGACCAGGCTGGGGGATTTTTCTTAAGTCTTTGATATAAAGGCTGACATGTCTGTCTTAAGTTTGGGAAGAAATCAGAAATGTAATTTAAACATCCTAAAAACCTTTGTAACTGGGTTTTTTCTTTGATAACATCTGGAAATTTATCAGTAAAACTGATAGCTCTATTAATAGGTTTAATTACTCCTTTGTAAATATCATGTCCTAAAAATCTAACAGATGTTTGAAATAATTTCATCTTGGGGGCAGAAACAACTAAGCCATTTTTCTTAATAACATGAAAGAATATATTTAAATGTTTGAAATGTTGGTCTATATCATTAGAGTATATGAGAATATCATCAATATAAACTATACTAAAACTAGTATAAGAATTAAATATTTCATTCATTATTCTTTGAAATTCTGAAGGTGCATTTTTTAATCCAAAGGGCATTACATTCCATTCATAATGACCAAAAGGTACTGTAAAAGCAGTTTTATACCTGTCTTTTTCTGATATTTGAATTTGCCAAAATCCTGATTTTAAATCAAATTTTGAAAATACTTTGGATGAATGTAACCTATTAATTAAATCTCTTTTATTAGGAATTGGGTATCTAATCCATTGGAGTACTTTATTAAGTGGTTTGTAATTAATAACTAATCTAGGAACACCTCTTTCTAATTCTGCTTGTTTCATGACATAAAAGGCAGAACAACTCCAAGGAGATTTTGACTTTCTTATTAATCTCTTATCTAGTAATTCTTTAATTTCTTGTTGACAATGTTTAAGAAATTCAGCATTCATTTGAATCGGTCTAGCCTTAGTAGGAATATCTCTATCTTTGAAATCTTTTTCATAAGGTAAGTCTACAACATGTTGCTTTCTTTCCCAAAAAGCATTAGGGAGATTATTACATATTTCTTTTGAAAATAGATTTTCTATTTCTTTTATCTTACTGCTAACAATGTCAGTTTGCAATTGTTCTTCTATTTTAAAATAAGGAATTTCTTCTTTTAAGTAGTTGATATGATTTTTTCTTTTGTCTATTATATTTATCTGTTTAAAAATTGAAGATTGCTGAAGTAAATGTATTTCTTTTTGTTTGACAGGGGTTATGAAAGGAAATAATATTGTCTTACCATGTATATTGGTAGAAACTCCTATATTATTTGTAATGAAAGGATAAATTTGAGTTAAAAAATGAGTACCTAATATCATATCTTGGGATATGTCTCTTACTAAGGTAAAAACATTTTTGAAGCAATATCCATTATTACAAATATGTGCCTTTGATAATTTGTATCTAATATCTAATGGTTTTGAATTAGCCGTATATAATTGCTCTGTTGTTTTTTCATAGTATTTTGATGGAATAATTCCTTCTCTTATTACATTATGATCAGCACCTGAGTCTAATAAAGCAACTAAATTCATTTTAAAATTGTTTATGACTAGGTTAACATTTATATACCATTTCTGAAATTCAATTTTTTGAATAGTACCTATAAATTTAATGTGATCAATCTTTGTATTAGTTCTTAAAGGAATTTCTGAATTTTCTGGTTGTTGATTGCTGGTTTGTCCTGTGTCAAAATTATTATTATTACTTAATAAAACTAATTTTGTTTCTAATTCAAAATCTTTTTCTTTTAAAGAAAACAATTCCTTTTCCATTTGACTAACTTGTTTTTTTAACATATTAATTTCTGTTTGTAAATCCTTAGTAGTAATTTGTTTAAATATACTTTGAGAAGGATATTTATCAAATAATTTATTTAAACTAAAATGTTCTTTAATATGAATTTGTTTAGATTTTGAATTATCTTCTTCTAAAATTAAATCCTTAAGTTTGCTAAAATAATCTCTTCTTAATTCATCATCAGGAATTTGTTCTATTAAATCAAAAATAGCTTCTTTTTTATCTTTTGTTATAACATTAATACTTTGTTGACAACTTCCACAAATATCTTTTTGTGGTTCACTATCACTATCGTTATTAGAAGTGTTTGATTCATTTTCTATAATATCAGATTCTTCATCTGATTCTTTTAACAAATTATTAATGGAGTCTTTTATTTCTCTAACTTTCTTTTTCTTTTTAAGCCAACACTGACTTTCTGTATGACCAGGTTTCTTACAAAACCAACATTCTATATTCTTCTTGTCTTTATTCTGAGATCTATGTGTTTTAGAAGATTTCTTATGTTTATGTTTTGAGTGTTTTGATTGTTTAATATCTGAACTATTAAAACTACGATTAGTCTGGTTAAATCTTCTAGATCTTTTTTGTATTCTAGATGGAGGTTCAACCTTCATCATTCCAAACATTTCACAAAAACATCCTAGTTCTTTTCTAGTGTTATTTTTATCTGATTTATATTTATTCTGAAGTTTTAATTCTGAACATAATGATAAACCTTCTTTTTTGACAAAAGCAAATAATTGACCATATGTAATTTCTTCGAAAGGTATATCTTCTGTACCTATTTCGTTTCTAAGTTTTTGTAAAATTCTTTCAGCAAAAAGTTTGGGTAATCCCATTATAAATCTTTCCTTCCAGAATGATGCATTACAATCATTCCGTCTTAAAACTTGAGTAAGGAAAACATCTTTATACCATCTATAATCTGATAATGAAGGACATCTTAAATTTGTTAAAATTATCTTTGATGAATTATACTCTTCCTTGGGATTTCCTATAAAATACATTCTTATTGTAATTATAAGATAATCACAAGCATCACTTGTTTCATATGGTTCATCATTTTCTACTATAATGATTTTATGCTCTAAAATCTGAGTTTTTGTTTCTAAACTTAATGCATTATCCCACCAGTTTTTTAATTGTCCAGTAAAACCTTGGACAAGTAAAGCGCATGCTTTATCTTCGGTTTGACCTTGTATTTTGTAAGCCATTCTAGCCATACCCATTTCTTGAAGTGTATTTAAAATTTCATACTCTGCTTTACCGTCTATATTCCATTCTGTAATAGAGGTACCATCATAAGTAGTTTTATGATAGTTGAACAATAAGTAGTTTTATGATAGACAATTGAAAGAATTTCTTTTTTGATAGTAGAATAATTCTTTTGTGGTCCGAGCCAAATCCCAGAATGAAATCTAACTAACTGTTCTTTAGATTCTAATTTTTGTTTTAATATTCCTCCATATCCTATATCTGAGGCATCTGTTTCAACTATCATAAAAGCCTTAGGATGAGGGATACCTAAACATGGCAAGGATTTGACCTTTTGCTTAATATTTTTCACTATTTGTGTATGAATTTCTGACCATGCTGGGGGATTTTTCTTAAGTCTTTGATATAAAGGCTGACATGTCTGTCTTAGGTTTGGGAAGAAATCAGAAATGTAATTTAAACATCCTATAAACCTTTGTAACTGGGTTTTATCTTTGATTACATCTGGAAATTTATCAGTAAAACTAATAGCTCTATTAATGGGTTTGATTAACCCTTTATTAATTTCATGACCTAAAAATCTAACAGATGTTTGAAATAATTTCATCTTGGGAGCAGAAACAACTAATCCATTCTTCTTAACAACATTAAAGAATATATGTAAATGTTTGAAATGTTGATCTATATCATTTGAAAATATGAGTATATCATCAATATAAACTATACTAAAATTAGTATAAGGGTTAAAAATTTCATTCATTATTCTTTGAAATTCTGAAGGTGCATTTTTTAATCCAAAGGGCATTACATTCCATTCGTAATGTCCAAAAGGTACTGTAAAAGCAGTTTTGTATCTATCTTTTTCTGATATTTGAATTTGCCAAAAACCTGATTTTAAATCAAATTTTGAAAATATCTTGGATGAATGTAATCTATTAATTAAATCTCTTTTATTAGGAATTGGGTATCTAATCCATTGGAGTACTTTATTAAGCGGTTTGTAATTAATAACTAATCTAGGAACACCTCGTTCTAATTCTGCTTGTTTCATGACATAAAAGGCAGAACAACTCCAAGGAGATTTTGACTTTCTTATTAATTTCTTATCTAGTAATTCTTTAATTTCTTGTTGACAATGTTTAAGAAATTCAGCATTCATTTGAATAGGCCTAGCTTTGGTTGGAATATCTTTATCTTTAAATTCTTTTTCATATGGTAAGTCTACTACATGTTGCTTTCTTTCCCAAAAAGCATTAGGAAGATTATTACATATTTCTTTTGAAAATAAATCTTCTATTTCTTTTATCTTATTGCTAACAATGTCATTTTGCAATTGTTCTTCTATTTTAAAATAAGGAATTTCTTCTTTTAAATAATTAATATGATTTTTTCTTTTATCTATTATATTTATTTGTTTAAAAATTGAAGATTGTTGAAGTAAATGTATTTCTTTTTGTTTGACAGGGGTTATGAAAGGAAATAATATTGTCTTACCATGTATATTGGTAGAAACTCCTAAATTATTTGTAATGAAAGGATAAATTTGAGTTAAAAAAGGAGTACCTAATATCATATCTTGGGATATATCTCTTACTAAGGTAAAAACATTTTTGAAACAATATCCATTATTACAAATATGTGCCTTTGATAATTTGTATCTAATATCTAATGGTTTTGAATTAGCCGTATATAATTGCTCTGTTGTTTTTTCATAATATTTTGATGGAATAATTCCTTCTCTTATTACATTATGATCAGCACCTGAGTCTAATAAAGCAACTAAATTCATTTTAAATTTGTTTATGACTAGGTTAACATTTATATACCATTTCTGAAATTCAATTTTTTGAATAGTACCAACAAATTTAATTTGATCATTCTTTGTATTAGTTTTTAAAGGAATTTCTGAATTTTCTGGTTGTTGATTGCTGGTTTGTCCTACTTCAAAGTTATTATTACTTAATAAAACTAATTTTGTTTCTAATTCAAAATCCTTTTCTTTTAAAGAAAACAATTCCTTTTCCATTTGACTAACTTGTTTTTTTAACATATTAATTTCTGTTTGTAAATCTTTAGTAGTAATTTGTTTAAATATACTTTGAGAAGGGTATTTGTCAAATAATTTATTTAAACTAAAATGTTCTTTAATATGAATTTGTTTAGATTTTGAATTATCTTCTTCTAAAATTAAATCCTTAAGTTTGCTAAAATAATCTCTTCTTATTTCATCATCAGGAATTTGTTCTATTAAATCAAAAATAGCTTCCTTTTTATCTTTTGTTATAACATTAATACTTTGTTGACAACTTCCACAAATATCTTTTTGTGGTTCACTATCACTATCGTTATCAGATGTGTTTGATTCATTTTCTATAATATCAGATTCTTCATCTGATTCTTTTAACAAATTATTAATGGAGTCTTTTATTTCTCTAACTTTCTTTTTCTTTTTAAGCCAACACTGACTTTCTGTATGACCAGGTTTCTTACAAAACCAACATTCTATATTCTTCTTGTCTTTATTCTGAGATCTATGTGTTTTAGAAGATTTCTTATGTTTATGTTTTGAGTGTTTTGATTGTTTAATATCTGAACTATTAAAACTACGATTAGTCTGGTTAAATCTTCTAGATCTTTTTTGTATTCTAGATGGAGGTTCAACCTTCATCATTCCAAACATTTCACAAAAACATCCTAGTTCTTTTCTAGTGTTATTTTTATCTGATTTATATTTATTCTGAAGTTTTAATTCTGAACATAATGATAAACCTTCTTTTTTGACAAAAGCAAATAATTGACCATATGTAATTTCTTCGAAAGGTATATCTTCTGTACCTATTTCGTTTCTAAGTTTTTGTAAAATTCTTTCAGCAAAAAGTTTGGGTAATCCCATTATAAATCTTTCCTTCCAGAATGATGCATTACAATCATTCCGTCTTAAAACTTGAGTAAGGAAAACATCTTTATACCATCTATAATCTGATAATGAAGGACATCTTAAATTTGTTAAAATTATCTTTGATGAATTATACTCTTCCTTGGGATTTCCTATAAAATACATCCCTATAGTAATTATAAGATAATCACAAGCATCACTAATTTCATATGGTTCATCATTTTCTACTATAATGATTTTATGCTCTAAAATTTGAGTTTTTGTTCCTAAACTTAATGCATTATCCCACCAGTTTTTTAATTGTCCAGTAAAACCTTAGACAATCAAAGCACATGCTTTGTCTTCAGATTGACCTTGTATTTTATAAGCCATTCTAGCCATACCCATTTCTTGAAGTGTATTTAAAATTTCATACTCTGCTTTACCGTCTATATTCCATTCTGTAATAGAGGTACCATCATAAGTAGTTTTATGAAATTGGTTTCTTTCTTCATATTGTAAATCCATAGGAGAAGGCTTCTTATAATAATTTTTTGTACTATTAAAGTTTCTTCTTCCTCTATAAATCTTATTAATATTATCTTCATTATTATTTTCAAAATTATCTTCTATATTTTGAATTTCTTCATTTTCTGAGTCAGAATATTCTTCGGATGAAGTGTTATCTTCACTTTCATTTTCTTCTTTAATAGTGTCTAAAACATTAATTCTTTTTCCTGAAGTTCCAGCTTCACTTAATTTTGCAGATATTTTTGATAATATATTATCTGTATTATTTTGGAAACTAATATCTAAGTTTTTATCATGAGGTATACTTTTAGTTTGAAAGAAAGGAGCAGAAATGTCATTAAATAATTTTTTCTTGGGCTTTTCTTCTTGAGAAATAACATTCGAAACTACGTTATTAGCTATGGTATCAACTTGGCTAGATATTGTTTTTAATATTTGATTTGAGTAATTATTTTGCTGTAAAATTCTTTGTATATCTTCTCCATTTATTGGTTCTTTAACATCTTTGCCTCTTTTAAAAGGGTCTGCTATTATTTCTCCTTTATGGGTTTGTATTTTAATACTCTGCAAAGGGGGATGAACAGCAGTAATTACTTCATTATAACCTTCTTCTATTCAATTCTTAATTTTCTCAATGGATTGTCACACATCTGTTGATGATTATTGCGAAATATGGAAGACTAATTATCTTGAAATACCTCAAAACATCCCTTCCACTGAAGATAGCTCTGATTTGTTCTTCATTACAATCAACATTGAAAAAACCTACCATTTTGTGTATGATTATGACGTAAAAAAAGACATTGAAAAAGAACTTTTACGAGTCGATTCTACAAATTCTCTAACGTTTTGGGAGCCATGCCCTAGGTTGGAGCGACAAAACTTATCAAAAGAAAGGATTTCTAGCATGCTTTCCAAGGTTGGTGTTCCTCTACACAAGCGGGATTACATGGTGGACAGAATCTCATGTCGGGTCGATAAGATTGTTGTTGCACCAGAGAATATGGGTTTTAAGGTTTTGTCTGTGCTCGTGGAAATTAGTATTGTAGTTTGTCTTTGTAATGAGACTTCTCATAATTGAAGAGATCTAGATCGTCTTATTTCAAGTAACAAATTATAAAATATTTCACGTGCAATTGTAGGGACCAACATTAGGTACTTTAAAAACGGTTACTTGAAATATGCCGATAAAAAATAACCTACTTTTTTACAAATTCATGGTTTTGTGTTAAAAGTACAAGGAGGTTCTACACATTAAAATAATCATTGGATAGTTTCAGGCAGGTTTAACATAAAACAAAGGAGTATTATGACTTCGCCAAAAATTAAGGCCCAATTACTATGATTTTTTTCTCAGGAATTCCATGTTTGAGAGTTGTAGATTAGGAAATCTGGAAGACTGGCTTTAATTAGAAATGAAAGTAGAATTCTAAGGAACATGTGGATCAATTAAGATTTTATGCGTTTGTGATTTTGAAAATAAGTCTGAAATTTGTTTGTAATGTAGGGAAATTTAGATTAGTCTTATTCTTTATTTTGTGGGAAGGGAATTTAAACATGTGAATGTATCAAATCATGAAATTTCTAGTAAAACGTATAAGATCGTAATTTAATATTATTTTTTTAAATTCAATGTGTTTAAAAATTCACAATATTAGTTATAACATATATAAACTTCATAATAACAATTCAAAAAAATAATATCATGTCTAAAAGCTTGTGTTTTTTTTATGGTAAAGAGTATGCAAAACGGCACACTAAAGCTTGCAGTGTTGTTCACACACTGACAACTGCATATAGGACTTAATATTGAGATATGAAAAAACTATAATACGTTTTTCTTCATCGGATAATACCCATATAAAATTTTCAAAATAACACATTAATTTTTTTTAAATATAATAAAGAAATGAAATCGCAAGATATAAGAAAGGAGGCTTTAAATATATATTTTCAAAAATATAAACAGTCGTTTTGCTCTAAGATTTGTGATTATGAATTAAGTGTCCATTAAACATATCAAATGGAGGTACTATGCTATTCACTCCCAAATATTTGGTAATTCGATTTCTTATTAAAATGACATAAGCAAATAGATATGAAGCCTCAAACAATAAACTTAGCATTTCACCCGTACGCTTTGTTACATGTGTCAGAAATGCCGCAAGATTTAAGGAGCTTCACGCTATAGTTATCGGAAAATCTTTTCTTGCGAAGACGTTTTTTACTGGTACCAGCTCCATCTAAATGAAGAAAATACGACATTAACATAGAAATCAAAATAAATTTGCAAATTACATTCTGGTTAATTAAATTTTGAACAAAATAGACTTTAGAAAATACCATTAGTTCCACTTTTCGCTTGTTCACGCACATTTCCTTGCCCAACAAAGTTAACGAAACGATCTTCATCATCTAACTCGTCAGTATACATATAATCGTCGCTTTCAGTTTCCTCCTCATCATCTTTTTCTTTTCCCTGTATTTCCTTGATTTTCTCATCATCATTTTCTTCTTCTTCATCATAGGCTTCATCTTCATCATCATCAACATATTCCTCATCGTTAATTTTTGATGTGACAACAAGTTCATCATCATCAGTTTCTTCCTCTTTTCCATCATCATATTCTTCTTCCCCTTCCTCTTGTATGTGTACTTCTATTCTCTTGCCATTATATTTTCGAACTAATTTCTTATCACATCACGATAAGTCAAAGAATGTGACATCGAATAATCCTTGAGAAAAATATTCAAACACTATCATATACCCATCTTCAATCGATTTATCTTCAACAAATTTTGCCCAACCTTCTTGAAAGCAATATTTATCATCTACTTGTTGCATCTTTACTTGCCACAAATTATTATATCGGTCTCTAAAAACTACATCATTTGATCACTCTCTCTGAATCTGATTAATAAAAGTTGTAGGAAGCTCCTAAACATACAATAATATATAATCAAAAAAATTAAATAACCAACTCAATATGCATAACATCAGTATGGCCTTGTATTAATTGTACAGAACATATTTAAATATTTTTGAGATTACTATTCTATTGAACATTTTTGAAACATTGACATAAAACATTGGTGTCTATTGTGGGAACCAAGGGATAAAATTAAAACTACATTATGTTATTATGCAAAGCAACCATACACTTTGAAATGGCATTCATAAATAAAAATACAATAGTTACTTTGGGGAAAATGCAACGACACTACCCGGTATAAAGCGAAACCTGAATGAAACTAACCTGTCAAATTTTTCTAGCATGCAATATCCCTGTACTTTGAAAACTCTCCACAGAACCCCTAACATGATCTAAATAGGGGGTTTTAGATCGTCTTATTTCAAGTAACAAATTATAAAATATTTCACGTGCAATTGTAGGGACCAAAATGAGGTACTTTTGAAACGGTTACTTGAAATATGCCGATAAAAAATAACCGATTTTTTACAAATTCAGAGTTTTGAGTTAAAAGTACAAGGAGGTTCTACACATTAAGAAAATCATTGGATAGTTTCAGGCAAGTTTAACATAACACAAAGGAGTATTGACTTCGCTAAAAATTAAGACCCAATTCCTATGATTTTTTTATCAGGAATTCCATGTTTGAGAGTTGTAGATTAGGAAATCTGGAAGACTGGCTTTAATTAGAAATGAAAGTAGAATTCTAAGGGACATGTGGATCAATTAAGGTTTTATGCGTTTGTGATTTTGAAAATAAGTCTGAAATTTGTTTGTAATGTAGGGAAATTTAGATTAGTCTTATTCTTTATTTTGTGGGAAGGGAATTTAAACATGTGAATGTAAATGAATTTTATTCAAATCATGAAATTTCTAGTAAAACGTATAAGATCGTAATTTAATATTATTTTTTGAAATTCGATGTGTTTAAAATTTTTTGAATTTGAGCGTTACAAACGTAAAAATATTGGACTAGTAAATTTAAATTTTGACCAACATATACAAGTTTTTTTTTTGGGAAATTTACATAGAAACCCCCTGGCTATTACCCTAATTACAAGAACTTACCCTCTTGTTTCAAATATTACAAAGACACCCCCTCGAGGGGTGTATTGGTAATATATTTTAGGGGGTGTATTGGTAATATATTTTATGTTACAGGGGGTATCCTTGTAATATAGTTTTCGATCGAGGGGGTGTCATTGTAATATTTTAAACAAGAGGGTAAGTTCTTGTAATTAGGGTAATAGCCAGGGGGTGTCTATGTAAATTTCCCTTTTTTTTTAATCATTCAAAACTCATACTTTTTAATTAAGAATACATTTACTATATATATAGTTTCACATGTAACTTAAGCAAGTAATTAAAACTATCGATGAACAACTCTATCATTGATTCATTAATATTTTTAATATTGCACTAATATTTGTACTTCATTGAAACATAAAAATTATTTAATAATTTAAAATGCATAATAGAATTAATTTAAAAAACAAAATATAGATCATAAATTCAAAGCACGAGAACTCGATATAGAAATTACAAAAAAGTATAATCAATAAAAGAAGAGAAACATACCATTTGTTTTTCTGAATATTTCGTTAAGAAAAATTTAAAGAATGAAGGCCAATTCGCTGCTAGTCCATCCATGATTTGATAACTTACAGATCTAAGCAACAATTTTCAAAATGAGAAAGAATTGAGGTTTTATAATTGATTGAACGGGATAATTTTTTTTTATAGAATTTTTGAAAAAAGGAGTGTTACCTCCAATGTTTTGAGGTGACGAGTAAGAATATTTTTGGTAATTCGGTTTTATAGAAGAATAAGAAATTATTTCATACAACGGCATCAACATCATGATAAGTTATTCATAGTTTAACTTTTTGTAGAATTACACCAAACTATCATAAGGTTTAGTGTAATTACACATACCACACTTCATGTTTGAAAAATTACACAAACTACCCTTGAGGCTAACATCTGTCCAAAAATAGTAATGGAATTGATGAATGTACCAAAATCTCCATTTCTATTATAAAAATTACTTGTAAAAAATCACAAACCTTAGAGTAATTCTCTCAAATATTAATATTAATACATTTATACATCAATATTTTTATGTAATTGAAATATACATATTAATATACAATATATTTAGATTAAAAGAAATAAAAATTCAAATAACAATCAGGAAAAAAAAAGGTAATCAAAAACACCCATCTATAAAATAAAACAATAAATATTCATATTTAAAATATACATAAATGATTAAATATAACTAATTTAAAATTTCAATTACAGTAAATATAGTAATAAAAATTTATTTGTATAGTTAGATTAATATTTTTATTTAAATTCAATTAGAAAATTATTTTTCTACCTAAAATAATTTATTTTATATTTTAAAAATAAATATATAAAATATATGTAAAAAAAAATTAATAAATAGAAAAAATATTTCTATTGTCCCCAACCCCTCTCCCTAACATCCACAAAGAACTCACCTTACCCCATCCCCTTTATCTTCCCTTTCGTTTCCTCGTTTATCTTTTGATCACCAACAGCCTTCTTCGATCGATTTGGTCGCGAAAGGTTGTCACTGTACGAAAGGCACAAAGGGAGGATGGGAAGGGAAATTGGTGGTAGTGGGGTAGGTTCTGGTGAGTAGTGGTGTGGTGGGGCGGGGGCGTCGGCGTTATTTTTTTATATTTACATATTTTAATACAAAAATCTTGTCAAAGGTACTTTTGGAATAATTTTGCGTCATCAGAAATAAATATCATGATGTGGTAATTGTAATGATTCGAATATCTTGGGGGTAGTTTTATTAATTTTTCAAACTTGAAGGATTGTGTGTGTAGTTACACTAAACATGAGGGGTAGTTCAAAAAGTAATTTTTAAAAATGAAAAAAATCATATCAGGGGCATTTCGAAGTAAAAAAATTACTAATTGATGACATGAAAATGTACAACAAAAAATTGTGATTTTTATTCAAAGTGAAAGATGATTATTATATAAATGTCGAAAGTTAGAAACATACTTTTTAAATGGGTATGATTTTATATAAACGTTAAATAATTACAAGTAATATCTATAAATCTACATAAAAAATAATCAAAACAATGTTAATGTAGTTTCTTCAAAACAATGTCATTGTTCACAATAATTTTTTTTGTCTAACAAATAAACATAAACCACATGTAACCCTTAAAGTTCCATTCAGAGCTAGCCCACATTTGGACTTAATCAAAACGAAGAATACCAACATTAATACGATGTTTCCCATCTTCTTCCACAAACTCACAAAGGCATACATCATTTATTCCAATAGAATTTTTTCTACATAATGAACTCCATCCTCCAGCATAATTTACTCTCCCGTCAGTCCATTCTCTATATGTTGATTCATACGTCTTTCCCTTAGGATCAACGAGGATGATTTCCTTTGGAAGTTTAATGTCATTCTTTCTCACTATTCTTTTTGGAACGTACTGACATGATAAATTCACAATATTAGTTATAACAAATATAAACTTCATAATAACAATTCAAAAAAATAATATCATGTCTAAAAGCTTGTGTTTTTTTTAAGGTAAAAAGTATGCAAAACGGCACACTAAAGCTTGTAGTGTTGTTCACACACTGACAACTGCATATAGGACTTAATATTGAAATATGAAAAAACTATAATACGTTTTTCTTCATAGGATAATACCCATATAAAATTTTCAAAATAACACATTAATTTTTTTTAAATATAATAAAGAAATGAAATCGCAAGATATAAGAAAGGAGGCTTTAAATATATATTTTCAAAAACATAAACAGTCGTTTTGCTCTAAGATTTGTGATTATGAATAAAGTGTCCATTAAACCTATTAAATGGAGGTACCATGCTATTCACTCCCAAATATTTGGTAATTCGATTTCTTATTAAAATGACATAAGCAAATAGATATGAAGCCTCAAACAATAAACTTAGCATTTCACCCGTACGCTTTGTTACATGTGTCAGAAATGCCGCAAGATTTAAGGAGCTTCACGCTATAGTTATCGGAAAATCTTTTCTTGCGAAGACGTTTTTTACTGGTACCAGCTCCATCTAAATGAAGAAAATACGACAATAACATAGAAATCAAAATAAATTTGCAAATTACGTTCTGGTTAATTGATTTTGAACAAAATAGACTTTAGAAAATACCATTAGTTCCACTTTTCGCTTGTTCACGCCCAACAAAGTTAACGAAGCGATCTTCATCATCTAACTCGTCAGTATACATATAATCGTCGCTTTCAGTTTCCTCCTCATCATCTTTTTCTTTTCCCTGTATTTCCTTGATTTCCTCATCATCATTTTCTTCTTCATCATCATAGGCTTCCTCTTCATCATCATCAACATATTCCTCATCGTCAATTTTTGATGTGACAACAAGTTCATCATCATCAGTTTCTTCCTCTTTTCCATCATCATATTCTTCTTCCGCTTCCTCTTGTATGTGTTCTTCTATTCTCTTGCCATTATATTTTCGAACTAATTTCTTATCACATTCCGATAAGTCAAAGAATGTGACATTGAATAATCTTTGAGAAAAATATTCAAACACTATCATATACCCATCTTCAATCGATTTATCTTTAACAAATTTTGCCCAACCTTCTTGAAAGTAATATTTATCATCTACTTGTTGCATCTTTACTTGCCACAAATTATTATATCGGTCTCTAAAAACTACATCATTTGATCACTCTCTCTGAATCTGATTAATAAAAGTTGTAGGAAGCTCCTAAACATACAATAATATATAATCAAAAATATTAAATAACCAACTCAATATGCATAACATCAGTATGGCCTTGTATTAATTGTACAAAACATATTTAAATGTTTTTGAGATTACTATTCTATTGAAAATTTTTGAAACATTGGTGTCTATTGTGGGAACCAAGGGATAAAATTAATGCAAACTACATTATGTTATTATGCAAAGCAACCATACACTTTGAAATGGCATTCATAAATAAAAATACAATAGTTACTTTGGGGAAAATGCAACGACACTACCCGGTATAAAGCGAAACCTGAATGAAACTAACCTGTCAAATTTTTCTAGCATACAATATCCCTGTACTTTGAAAACTCTCCACAGAACCCCTAACATGATCTAAATAGGGGGTTTTAGATCGTCTTATTTCAAGTAACAAATTATAAAATATTTCACGTGCAATTGTAGGGACCAACATGAGGTACTTTTGAAACGGTTACTTGAAATATTCCGATAAAAAATAACCTACTTTTTTACAAATTCAGGGTTTTGTGTTAAAATTACAAGGAGGTTCTACACATTAAGAAAATCATTGGATAGTTTCAGGCAAGTTTAACATAACACAAAGGAGTATTATG
Source organism: Penstemon davidsonii (assembly GCA_034814905.1). NCBI lineage: Eukaryota > Viridiplantae > Streptophyta > Magnoliopsida > Lamiales > Plantaginaceae > Penstemon > Penstemon davidsonii. Next base: position 7,903,156 of record JAYDYQ010001087.1, on the reverse strand, counting down.
ACTTCGCCAAAAATTAAGGCCCAATTCCTATGATTTTTTTCTCAGGAATTCCATGTTTGAGAGTTGTAGATTAGGAAATCTGGAAGATTGGCTTTAATTAGAAATGAAAGTAGAATTCTAAGGAACATGTGGATCAATTAAGGTTTTATGCGTTTGTGATTTTGAAAATAAGTCTGAAATTTGTTTGTAATGTAGGGAAATTTAGATTAGTCTTATTCTTTATTTTGTGGGAAGGGAATTTAAACATGTGAATGTAAATGAATTTTATTCAAATCAGGAAATTTCTAGTAAAACGTATAAGATCGTAATTTAATATTATTTTTTAAAATTGGTTTAATTATCATATTAAGTGGTTTAATTATCTGAAAACACATAAAATTAAGTAACATATCATAAAATTTTTGAAAAAATTTTATAATACTCGTGATGCGAACCTTAATAGACATTTCTTTGAGACCAACAAGGAAAGTTGAATTTCATCACGAGAAAACTAAAAACCAGATTTGTAAGTAATAGTGAACTTGTGACCCAACGATTATAAGGAATCGCAAACCAAAAGTATTCCAGATTGTAGTGAACTTGTGACCCAACGATTGTAAGGCATCGCAAACCACAAGTCTTCCCGATTGATAGTGAACAATTACCCAACGATTATAAGGAATCGCAAACTACAAGTATTCAAGTTTGTAAGCCACAAGGAGAATCTTTTATAACTTTAGAAGTTCAATGAAGAAACAAGAGAAGAGTAAAAACTCACTTTATATTTCATCCAAATTGATTGATTGATTACATTCAGCAATACAACTTATATATATTGGGTGGGAACAATTCTCCTTTTTCCCCACCCAAGGAATTAAAGCTAACACATTTTCTTGGTGGTTGGATACAAAAAGATGCCTGGATACCTCCCAATACACATGGCAATAAGAAAAGTCTTAACTACTTAGTTTAACGTATGGATGTAAATAAAGGCTAATTAAAGCTTCTCTTCCAAAAGCACTTAGTTCAATGTAAGTAACTTCGATAAATTCAAAAACCCATCTATTCTATTCCTTGGATTAAATTTAGAACAAATGCATCTTCTTTTGGGCCAAACTTATTCAGTTAGAATCAGCCCGTTAAATGATTCCTTGAACTTTTAGGATTTTGTCTTTGAAATATGCCCAACTCGAACACAAATACTTAGCTTGTACGTGGTGATTCTCATCAGCTCGTGTTCTTCCTAGTGACCATGAAATTGACCATGTTATCCCTGAATTTGAAGAACCTGAGACTCAGAATCTTATAAATAAGAAACTATTAAATATGGTAGGTGAAAGAGCTGTTTTGAAAAAGAATTTTTCGAACTTACCTCACGTGAATAAAAGGACAATCGAAATTTGAAAGGAAAAAGACTACCTGCAAACACATTAAATTAGGGATATTATTGGGACCAGTGATTCGAAAGATCACCTGAAAACGAACTTAGGACCATTATATCGCACAAGGTTTCAAGAACATTTCTACCACACGAATATCACAATATCAAAATGTTAGTTAAAACGCCATATGCAAAACATGGAAACAAAGTTACCGTGTTTTACTCAAGACACCACAAAAATGACTACACAAAATACCCAAGAATGTGATTCTTTTACGCATAACACCCCAAATTGATAATTTAAAGTGAAATCAAAGGAACATGAAACTCGGGACAAAATTTCTCTATCACTTGAAGTAAACTGTTTACTAGAATAATGGCAAAGTAAAAAAACCGTCATTTGAATGTTTTAGGAAAAAATTCACAATGCTCGTGTTCTACCGAGGGGACCATAAAATTGGCCATATTTTCTCTGAATCAGATTAATTTGAAACTGGGAGCATGCAATTTATATCTTGTGAATAAAATATTGTTTCAAATGGTAGTCCAAAGAGCAGTCTTAAAAACATAGGCCCAACAAACTAAATCACGTGGATAACAAATTTCTGAATTCGAGAGCTAAAGTAATCGTTCTTTATTCCTGACATACACCAAGATGACAATATTAACACGAAATCGGAACAACATGAATATCAACCATAACATTCTAAAACGAGTTGATAGTTCACATTCCGAGTTTCGTATTAATGATTCAGTTATAAGGATGAAGAAAAAAATCTTGAAATTTCGTTTTTTTAACAAGATCACCATCGAATAAGAAATTTTATCGAGAAGCGTAAAGAACATGAAACTCCGCCCAAATATCTACTATCATGTGAATGATAACATCTAAAATCTGGTAGTGAAATAGTGATAATTATCTAGTAATATTAAACCACATGATTTGTATATATATGTATTTATATACATATATTTATTACAGAATACGAAAATTCTTAAAACGTCGTTTCTTTAAAAAAGGCACAATCGAATAAACAGTTTTATCGAGAAGCGCAAATAACATGAAACTCGGCCCAGATCTCTTCTATCATGTAAATGATAAAAGTTTAAAATCTGGTAGTGAAAACATAACCTCCACTAAAATTTAAATTGGCACAAAACAACCAAGTTGTGATTCTTGTACGCGTTACGCACCGAAGTGGATCAATTAAACGAAACTCGCGAGTACGCGAATTTTGCCTTGTGTCTCTATAAATTTTACAGTCAACAAACCTCCTAAGAAAAACTTCAACATCCATAAAATTATGGAAAATGATTTCTAAAAATAACATGATTAAGACAAGAATAAAAAAAATAATATTTTTGATGAAATTCATAATTAAGCAGCAAGTAAAATTGATGTTCTAATTTTTAAATCGTAATAATATTCTTTCAAATCATTACACCAATTCCAAAGAATTCAAAAGAAGAATTCAAATACATCAACAAAGCTTGGACAGAAGAAATAAGTAAACCAATTTTTGGTATGAACTCCATGATCGAAAAAGATGAGTAAAACCATTCATTTGGTATAAACACTTAAACGAAAAATAATGAGTAGAACCATTAATTTGGTGTAAACTATTGATCGAAATTTATGATTAACGAGTAAAACCATTAATTTGGTATAAACTATTGATCGAAAAATAATACGTGAAACCATTTTTGGAATAAACTTCATGATCGAAAATTCATGAGTAAAACTATTTTTGGTATAAACTCCATGATATATAAATATGAGTAAAACCATTCATTCTCTTGATCAAAAAACAATGAGTAAAATCATTAATTTGGTATAAACTCTTGATCGAAAAATAATGAGTAAAACCTTTAATTTGGTATAAACTTTTGAGCGAAAAATAATAAGCAAAATCATTAATTTGGTATAAACTCCTGATCGAAAAATAATGAGTAAACCCATTAATTTGGTATAAACTTTTGGTAAAACCATTAATTTGGTATAAGTAATGAGTAAGACCATTCATTTGGTATAAACTCTTGATCGAAATTTATGAGTAATGAGTAAAACCATTAATTTTGGTATAAACTCTTGATCAGAAATAATGAGTGAAACAATTTTTGGTATAAACTCCATGATCGAAAAATAATAAGAACACCATTTTTTGTATAAACTCAATGATAGAAAAAGATGAGTAAAACCATTCATTTGGTATAAAATTTTAATCAAAAAATAATGAGTAAAATCATTAATTTGGTATAAACTCTTGATCGAAAAATAATGAGTAAAACCATTAATTTGGTATAAACTTTTAATCTAAAAATAATGAGTAAAACCATTAATTTGGTATAAACTCTGATCGAAAAATAATGAGTGCAACCATTTTTTGTATAAACTCCATGATAGAAAAATAATAAGTAAAACAATTTTTGGTATGAACTCCATGAACGAAAAAGATGAGTAAAACCATTCATTTGGTATAAACTCTAAATCGAAAAATAATGAGTAAAACCATTCATTTGGTGTAAACACTTGATCGAAATTTATGAGTAATGAGTAAAACCATTAATTTGGTATAAACACTTGAATGAAAAATAATGAGTAAACATATTAATTTGGTATAAACTTTTGATCGAAAAATAATGAGTAAAACCATTAATTTGGTATAAACTCCATGATCGAAAAATAATAAGTAAAACAATTTTTGGTATGAACTCCATGATCGAAAAAGATAAGTAAAACCATTCATTTGGTATAAACACTTAAACGAAAAATAATGAGTAGAACCATTAATTTGGTGTAAACTATTGATCGAAATTTATGATTAACGAGTAAAACCATTAATTTGGTATAAACTATTGATCGAAAAATAATTCGTGAAACAATTTTTGGAATAAACTTCATGATCGAAAATTCATGAGTAAAACTATTTTTGGTATAAACTCCATGATATATAAATATGAGTAAAACCATTCATTTGGTATAAACTCTTGATCAAAAAACAATGAGTAAAATCATTAATTTGGTATAAACTCTTGATCGAAAAATAATGAGTAAAACCATTAATTTGGTATAAACTTTTGATCGAAAAATAATAAGCAAAATCATTAATTTGGTATAAACTCCTGATCGAAAAATAATGAGTAAACCCATTAATTTGGTATAAACTTTTGGTAAAACCATTAATTTAGTATAAGTAATGAGTAAAACCATTCATTTGGTATAAACTCTTGATCGAAATTTATGAGTAATGAGTAAAACCATTAATTTTGGTATAAACTATTGATCAGAAATAATGAGTGAAACAATTTTTGGTATAAACTCCATGATCGAAAAATAATAAGAACACCATTTTTGGTATAAACTCAATGATAGAAAAAGATGAGTAAAACCATTCATTTGGTATAAAATTTTAATCAAAAAATAATGAGTAAAATCATTAATTTGGTATAAACTCCATGATCGAAAAATAATAAGTAAACCAATTTTTGGTATGAACTCCATGATCGAAAAAGATGAGTAAAACCATTCATTTGGTATAAACACTTAAACGAAAAATAATGAGTAGAACCATTAATTTGGTGTAAACTATTGATCGAAATTTATGATTAACGAGTAAAACCATTAATTTGGTATAAACTATTGATCGAAAAATAATACGTGAAACCATTTTTGGAATAAACTTCATGATCGAAAATTCATGAGTAAAACTATTTTTGGTATAAACTCCATGATATATAAATATGAGTAAAACCATTCATTTGGTATAAACTCTTGATCAAAAAACAATGAGTAAAATCATTAATTTGGTATAAACTCTTGATCGAAAAATAATGAGTAAAACCTTTAATTTGGTATAAACTTTTGAGCGAAAAATAATAAGCAAAATCATTAATTTGGTATAAACTCCTGATCGAAAAATAATGAGTAAACCCATTAATTTGGTATAAACTTTTGGTAAAACCATTAATTTGGTATAAGTAATGAGTAAGACCATTCATTTGGTATAAACTCTTGATCGAAATTTATGAGTAATGAGTAAAACCATTAATTTTGGTATAAACTCTTGATCAGAAATAATGAGTGAAACAATTTTTGGTATAAACTCCATGATCGAAAAATAATAAGAACACCATTTTTTGTATAAACTCAATGATAGAAAAAGATGAGTAAAACCATTCATTTGGTATAAAATTTTAATCAAAAAATAATGAGTAAAATCATTAATTTGGTATAAACTCTTGATCGAAAAATAATGAGTAAAACCATTAATTTGGTATAAACTTTTAATCTAAAAATAATGAGTAAAACCATTAATTTGGTATAAACTCTGATCGAAAAATAATGAGTGCAACCATTTTTTGTATAAACTCCATGATAGAAAAATAATAAGTAAAACAATTTTTGGTATGAACTCCATGAACGAAAAAGATGAGTAAAACCATTCATTTGGTATAAACTCTAAATCGAAAAATAATGAGTAAAACCATTCATTTGGTGTAAACACTTGATCGAAATTTATGAGTAATGAGTAAAACCATTAATTTGGTATAAACACTTGAATGAAAAATAATGAGTAAACATATTAATTTGGTATAAACTTTTGATCGAAAAATAATGAGTAAAACCATTAATTTGGTATAAACTCCATGATCGAAAAATAATAAGTAAAACAATTTTTGGTATGAACTCCATGATCGAAAAAGATAAGTAAAACCATTCATTTGGTATAAACACTTAAACGAAAAATAATGAGTAGAACCATTAATTTGGTGTAAACTATTGATCGAAATTTATGATTAACGAGTAAAACCATTAATTTGGTATAAACTATTGATCGAAAAATAATTCGTGAAACAATTTTTGGAATAAACTTCATGATCGAAAATTCATGAGTAAAACTATTTTTGGTATAAACTCCATGATATATAAATATGAGTAAAACCATTCATTTGGTATAAACTCTTGATCGAAAAACAATGAGTAAAATCATTAATTTGGTATAAACTCTTGATCGAAAAATAATGAGTAAATATACAAATATTTATTTATATACCTATATATATAAATATATATATACTTATATATATACATATATATATAAATATATATATATACCTATATATATAAATATATATATATATATATGTATATACATAAATATATATATATATATATATATATTTATATATATAAAAAATATATATATATACATATATTTATGTATATATATGTATTTATATATTTATATACATATATTTGTATTTATATATTTATATACATATATATGTATATACATATATATATTATCATATTTAAATATATACATATATATACATATATATATACGTAAAGATGTTTGCTTGATGTTGGGTGATCTTGATAATACTTTAATATTAACATAATTTTTTTTTTTAAAATAGTGAATACGTCATTTAATTTATTACCGAATATATTACATTGACAACAAATAATAAAGACAAACTAATTAGTAGATTCGTTGCTATACAATGGTATATGTTAGTATAAACACTTGTTTATTTATAATTTTTCCATTTAAGTTGTTTATTAGCTAATTAAATTGAGAGAAATTCATAAATATTCTATGTTTTGCCTAATCACAAATATTTTTCGGTGTTATTTTTATTAACAAAAGCTCCATGTACTAATTTTTATTAGAAAAATACCCCTTCCAAGTCGGAGTACATATTTTGTAGGAAAAATGACAACTATACCCCCACCAAAAAATGCCAAGCCACTCGTATTTCACCCATAAAATGGAAAATAATTCTTTTATTAACTTTGAAAATTGGCAATGACCCCTGTTCATTCAAATTTGGTTTTCTTATAACAAAAGAAGAATGCATAGTATTTTTGAATATCATAAATTCATTGATAATTTAATGTTATGATAAATATGTGTTTTCATATTCATTTGTTCATGTTTTTTTATCTGAATTACTTGATATAAATTTTTAATGAAATTATATTCAAGAGTTCTAAATAAACAAATTATCATTATCATTTTTATTAAAAAAAATACAAAAACCATAATATTTTAATTTTTTATTTCATTTTTATTTATGAAATAATTTTAGCTTTTGTCTTGATATGAACAAGGTCTAGATTACATTTTTTCCCTAACTTTGGTTAACAAAATATTATTAATGAACAGGGGTCATTGCCAATTTTCAAAGTTAATAAAAGAATTATTTTCCATTTTATGGGTGAAATACGAGTGGCTTGGCATTTTTTGGTGGGGGTATAGTTGTCATTTTTCCTACAAAATATGTACTCCGACTTGGAAGGGGTATTTTTCTAATAAAAATTAGTACATGGAGCTTTTGTTAATAAAAATAACACCGAAAAATATTTGTGATTAGGCAAAACATAGAATATTTATGAATTTCTCTCAATTTAATTAGCTAATAAACAACTTAAATGGAAAAATTATAAATAAACAAGTGTTTATACTAACATATACCATTGTATAGCAACGAATCTACTAATTAGTTTGTCTTTATTATTTGTTGTCAATGTAATATATTCGGTAATAAATTAAATGACGTATTCACCATTTTAAAAAAAAAATTATGTTAATATTAAAGTATTATCAAGATCACCCAACATCAAGCAAACATCTTTACGTATATATATATGTATATATATGTATATATTTAAATATGATAATATATATATGTATATACATATATATGTATATAAATATATAAATACAAATATATGTATATAAATATATAAATACATATATATACATAAATATATGTATATATAACCTCTTTATTAAGTCAACCTTATTCAAATTCAAGTCTTAATTTTCTCAATGGATTGTCACACACCATTTGATGATTACTGCGATATATGGCAGGCTGATTATTTGGAAATACCCCAAAACATCCCTTCAACTGAAGATAGCTCTGATTTGTTCTTCATTGCAATCGACACTGAAAAAACCTACCCTTTTTTATGATTATGACCAAAAAAAGGATATTGAAAAAGAAATTTTACTAGTCGAGTCAACAAATTATCGTACCACCATTTTTAATTCACTAGTTATTACGTGCACGTTAGTTATTACATATCCATTAGGTAAAAGATAAATTTTTGTTTGTAAATATATTCGTTTGTCGTTAATTGGTAGTAGAGTAGTAGATTGTTTCGTTAGTCATTATTCGGTTGAAGTTTGTCATTATATATTCGTTAGTCGTACGATCAAGAGATCATGGCTTCGATTGTGGGTTTCATTTTAGTTTGATACTAGTATGTGGCTGGTACTTTGTAGTTATTTTTTTTTTTTTGTTATTTGATTGAATTTTGAATAGATCATGTAATTCATGCCATTTAAAAATCATTAATCGGTATGTGTTAATTGCATATTAAATTTAATTAGTCAATATACATCAAGTGTTGACTTCTGATTGGGTAGACCACCTTAGACCCAACATTTATGTACCTCTACTTAAAGACTATATATCATGGTTGTTTCGTATGTAAATTTATTTGAGTGGTACAACGAATTTTAATTTCGGGATATTACCACCACAAGTTTTGAATATTGAAGCTCAAAATTAAAAGATTTTGAATAACAATATAATATTCTCAAGACCTAAAAGGAATAAAATCTCATGAAGTTAAATCAATAAAATTCCTTTATATATATAAAAAAAAACCACAATTGTTTTAAATAACTAGGAAAGTACATCTTTTATCAATAACCCTTACGCCTTAATGAGGATATTTCCATTTTAATTTTGTTTTGTCAATCACAAGTTTCCACTTGTTCTGGAGCTCCCATCATCACTAGACAATGATTTAAAGTATTAGAAAGAAAAAAACTCACAAGTCGAAAAGACAATTATACCCTATCAAATGATGCAAAACACTCCTATTAACATAAAATATTATCAATAACCCTCTGTTAACTTTAAAAATTTGCAATTACCCCTTGTTTACTTAAAATGTACAAAAACTTCCCTATGATTTATGATGTAATTTCAAATCGGTTATTTTGCTAATAGAAAAAGAACAGATGGGGTATTTTTCTAATAAAAATAACACAAGATGATTTTTTTATAGTTAGGCAAAGCAGAAGGTGTGATTTTGCATTTAGCTAAAAGACAAATAGGAATATGAATGTATGAAAAAAGGGATTCTTCTTATTCTTATTAATCCAGCTTTTAATATTTGATTGTAAAAAAGTAAGTTGTAAAATTGCTAAAAAAATATGGAATATAACTAGGATTAAAATTGTGATCTTTCAGCATAAAAATAGAACGGCCAAATGCCTTTTCAGGCACGTGAATATATAGCATCATGGGCACTAAATGTGTTTCTCGTATGATCTTTTATTTCACGGTGGATATATAATTTTTTTTAGACATAGGAAGCTAGATTGTTCATTAGATATATTTTAAGAAGGTAAAAAACGACACAAAAGTAATGTTCATACTTTGAAAATTTCATTATATTTGTAAAGATGATGGTAAATGTCATTAAATATTTGATAATCGCTAATCTTTTCCCAAATGTCACTTTGAATAAATGCCACTATTGACTTAGTACCACCAAATTGATTTTCCTGTAGCCATGGTTTTTTTGGACTTGTGACCTATGGATAAGAAGCTCTTGATGAGTACATTATGGATAAGAAAGTTTTAATGAGTGCTTTAAGTTAGACTGGCTTGAGGATAGAGCTTTTATAATAATTTAGGGTCACATTTCGGTGTGATAAATATAGATGTTGACAACTGTATAAATTTAAAATATATGTGCACCCTCAAACACAATTGTACGAATTCAACATATATGTGTATCCACACACACAATTGTAAGATGGGTCCACCATGTGTCACGAAAATCTATTCTCAACTGAATTGGTATAAAAATAGCATGCACGTTGTTTCCCAGTTTGATATTCAAAGTTCGAAATGAGTAAAAATGCTAATACTTTAAGAATATATATTATTATATTACATAAATGTATATAGACGTACAAAAATTCAAATTAATAGTCAATAATATTTTGTTAACCAAAGTGAGGGAAAAATGAAATCTAGACCTTGTTCAAATAAAGACAAAAGCTAAAATGCTTTCATATAAAAAAATGAAATAAAATATTAAAATATCAGGGTTTTTGTTATTTTTTAATAAAATGATAATGATAATTTGTTTATTTAGAACTCTTGAATATAATTTCATTAAAAATTTACATCAAATAATTCAGATAAAAAACATGAACAGATGAATATGAAAACACATATTTATCATAACATTAAATTATCAATGAATTTATGATATTCTATTACTGATTAAGTTTAACAGTAAAATTTGAAAATTACTTTGGAATGATTATTTATGGTATATTTAAAGAGTTTCTTTATTTACCGAAAATTTTCTAAAAACTACATAGAATAAGAAATGTATCAATCTAAAAGACCCAAGTAAACATTTTGTTTATCCAAATTATAAAATTCACTAAAATAATTATATTTATTAGATATTTTCTTAAATGACCGAATTTTATTGGCGTCGATGTGGAAAAGTTACCATTGGAGTGCTCCATTACAAGCTGAAAAACTGATTCCATGAGATACAATATTTACTTTTTCTCCCTTGAACTCTTCAAATTAGTTGATAAAGATACGGAAGTTAGTAGGATAATGACTATATTCACGAAAATTATTATTTTTAATTTTTATCCAATAGTTTGTTAACCGTTAGTCGTTGCTTAGTTAAGAGTTCTACAATTCGTTATTCGTTATTCGTTAGTCATTAATTGTCAACAATCATTGATTATACATTCGTTAGTCGTTTTCTAGGTAAAAACTATCCTTTAGCCATTAATTCTTTATCGGTAACGGTTACTGGTAAATATTCATTAGTAGTTTATCGTTAGTCATTGTCCAGGTAAAAGTTATTCGTTCATAAATCGTCATTTGTAAGAGCCCTTGACTATATATTCCTTAGTCTGTAATCATTAGTAGTTGCATATTAAATTCAAAGGGTGAAAAGGCAATAAGGATGATGACTTGTAAATTTATGGTTGAATATATTTATCATTGTTGGTACCTTATTTTTGTAACTTGTAATTAAATTATTATTGTTAAATTTATTTGAGTTGTATATTTGAATTCAAATTTCAGATATTAAAGACACATGAAGGGATAAGGAAGGTGTAATGATTGAAATTTAAAACCCAAAAATAAAAGATTCTTAATAAATAACTTTCACATGAATTATAAGGAAAATAAATCTCCAAACCTTGAACAAACCACCTATATAAACACGTCGGGCCACTATTCAAATCAACCCTAAATAAACTTATTTCGCACCAATTACCCAGCCTCACTATTAAGCTAACCTTCTTCTATTCAATTATTGATTTTCTCAATGGATTGTCACACACCTGTTGATGATTTTTGCGATATATGGAAGGCTGATTATCTCGAAATACCTCAAAACATCCCATCCACTGAAGATAGCTCTGATTTGCTCTTCATTACAATCAACATTGAAAAAACCTACCCTTTTGTTTATGATTATGATGTAAAAAAGGACATTGAAAAAGAACTTTTACGAGTCAATTCTACAAATTCTCTAACGTTTTGGGAACCATGCCCTAGGTTGGAGCGACAAAACTTATCAAAAGACAAGATTTCTAGCATGCTTTCCAAGGTTGGTGTTCCTCTACACAAGCAGGATTACATGGTGGACAGAATCTCACGTCGGGTCGATGAGATTGTTGTTGCACCAGAGAATAAGGGCCTTAAGGTTTTGCCTGTGCACGTGGAAATTAGTATTGTAGTTTGTCTTTGTAATGAAACTTCTCATAACTAAAGAGATCCTAGATCTTTTGGAGAAGAATTTTTATTTTTTTTGTTGTTTGTTGTTTGTTGTTTGTTGTTTAAGTTTAAGTAAACAATTAATTATGATTTCAGTAGAAGTTTGATTTTTTGTTTTTCGAATTTGGTGTTCTTGTGTTTAGGTTTGAAGTGGATTGTATGTTTAAAATTTTAGAGAATTTTTTTTTTGGAGCTATTGAATTATTTGCAGATTAATTAGATTCTTTTCGGATTTTGTGTCATTTGAGCTATTTTTACAATCAATCTCAAATTAAACTTTATTATTGGTGTATCATGAACAGAATAGTCAAAAACGAAAATAGTGCGCTATTCGTTATAGCCTAGGAACATCACGTCTTTGTGCCTTGCGCAACCGCTTTTCAATTAGCACGCGCACTCTGGCACTATTGCACTATCGTGCACTAAGCAAGGCGACTCATTTAGCGCACTTTTTTTATCTGCCTACTAAAGGCAGAAAAAAATGTTTTATTGTAATTAAATGCTTATTGTTAAATTTATATGAGTTGTATATTTGAACCACATGAAGAGATATGGAAGGTGTAATGATTGAAATTGAAAACCCAAAAATAAAAGATTCTTAATAAATAACTTTCAAATGAATTATAAAGGAAAAAAAATATCACAAACCTTGAAAAAACCACCTATATAAACACGTTGGGCCTCTATTCAAATCAACCCTAAATAAATTTCTTTCACGCCAATTACCCTACCTCTTTATTAAGTCAACCTTAATCAAATTCAAATCTTAATTTTCTCAATGGATTGTCACACCAATTACTGCGATATATGACAGGCTCCCAAAACATCCCTTCAACTGAAGATAGCTTTGATTTGTTCTTCATTGCAATCAACACTGAAAAAACCTACCCTTTTTTATGATTATGACCAAAAAAAGGACATTGAAAAAGAACTTTTACGAGCCGAGTCAACAAATTATCGTACCACCATTTTTTATTCACTAGTTATTACGTGCACGTTAGTTATTACATATCCATTAGGTAAAAGATAAATTGTTCTTTGTAAATCTATTATTTTGTCGTTCATTGGTAGTAGATTAATAGATTGTAGTTACATATGAGTTAGTCGTTATTCGGTAGAAGTTTGTCGTTATATATTCGTTAGTCGTACGATCAAGAGATCATGGGTTCGATTGTGGGTTTCATTTTAGTTTGATACTAGTATGTGGTTGGTACTTTGTAGTTAATTTTGTTTTTGTTATTTGATTGAATTTATAATAGATCATGTAATTCATGTCATTTAAAAATCATTAATCGGTATGTATTAATTGCATATTAAATTTAATTAGTCAATATACATCAAGTGTTGACTTCTGATTGGGTAGACCACCTTAGACCCAACATTTATGTAAATTGCAAAGGTTGTTTGGAAAAATATTGAAAGGACACTAAAGTAATGTTCATACTTTGAAAATTTCATTATATTTGTAAAGATGATGGTAAATGTCATTAAATATATGGTTATCGCTAATCTTTTCCCAAATGTCACTTTGAATAAATGCCACTATTGACTTAGTACCACCAAATTGATTTTCCTGTAACCATGGTTTTTTTGGACTTGCGACCTATGGATAAGAAGCTCTTGATGAGTATATTATGGATAAGAAGGTTTTAATGAGTGCTTTAAGTTAGACTGGGTTGAGGATAGAGCTTTTATCATAATTTAGGGTCACATTATAGATGTTGACAACTGTATAAATTTAAAATATATGTGCACCCTAACACACAATTGTAAGAATTCAACATATATGTGTATCCACACACACAATTGTAAGATGGGTCCACCATGTGTCACGAAAATCTATTCTCAACTGAATTGGTATAAAAATAGCATGCACGTTGTTTCCCAGTTTGATATTCAAAGTTCGAAATGAGTAAAAATGCTAATACTTCAAGAATATATATTATTATATTACATAAATGTATATAGACGAACAAAAATTCAAATTAATAGTCAATAATATTTTGTTAACCAAAGTGAGGGAAAAATGTAATCTAGACCTTGTTCAAATCAAGACAAAAGCTAAAATGCTTTCATATAAAAAAATGAAATAAAATATTAAAATATCATGGTTTTTGTTATTTTTTAATAAAATGATAATGATAATTTGTTTATTTAGAACTCTTGAATATAATTTCATTAAAAATTTACATCAAATAATTCAGATAAAAAACATGAACATATGAATATGAAAACACATATTTATCATAACATTAAATTATCAATGAATTTATGATATTCTATTGCTGATTAAGTTTAACAGTAAAATTTCAAAATTACTTTGGAATGATTAGTTATGGTATATTTAAAGAGAGTTTCTTTATTTGCCGAAAATTTTCTAAAAACTACATAGAATAAGAAATGTATCAATCTAAAAGACCCAAGTAAACATTTTGTTTATCCAAATTATAAAATTCACTAAAATCATTATATTTATTAGATATTTTCTTAAATGACCGAATTTTATTGGCGTCGATGTGGAAAAGTTACAATTGGAGTGCTCCATTACAAGCTGAAAAACTGATTCCATGAGATACAATATTTACTTTTTCTCCCTTGAACTCTTCAAATTAGTTGATAAAGATACGGAAGTTAGTAGGATAATGACTATATTCACGAAAATTATTATTTTTAATTTTTATCCAATAGTTTGTTAACCGTTAGTCGTTGCTTAGTTAAGAGTTCTACAATTCGTTATTCGTTAGTCGTTAGTCATTAATTGTCAACAATCATTGATTATACATTCGTTAGTCGTTTTCTAGGTAAAAACTATCCTTTAGCCATTAATTCTTTATCGGTAACGGTTACTGGTAAATATTCATTAGTAGTTTATCGTTAGTCATTGTCCAGGTAAAAGTTATTCGTTCATAAATCGTCATTTGTAAGAGCCCTTGACTATATATTCCTTAGTCTGTAATCATTAGTAGTTGCATATTAAATTCAAAGGGTGAAAAGGCAATAGGGATGATGACTTGTAAATTTATGGTTGAAATATATTATCATTGTTGGTACCTTATTTTTGTAACTTGTAATTAAATTATTATTGTTAAATTTATTTGAGTTGTATATTTGAATTCAAATTTCAGATATTAAAGACACATGAAGAGATAAGGAAGGTGTAATGATTGAAATTTAAAACCCAAAAATAAAAGATTCTTAATAAATAACTTTCACATGAATTATAAGGAAAATAAATCTCCAAACCTTGAACAAACCACCTATATAAACACGTCGGGCCACTATTCAAATCAAGCCTAAATAAACTTATTTCGCACCAATTACCCAGCCTCACTATTAAGCTAACCTTCTTCTATTCAATTCTTGATTTTCTCAATGGATTGTCACACACCTGTTGATGATTTTTGCGATATATGGAAGGCTGATTATCTCGAAATACCTCAAAACATCCCATCCACTTAAGATAGCTCTGATTTGCTCTTCATTACAATCAACATTGAAAAACCCTACCATTTTGTTTATGATTATGATGTAAAAAAGGACATTGAAAAAGAACTTTTACGAGTCGATTCTACAAATTCTCTAACGTTTTGGGAACCATGCCCTAGGTTGGAGCGACAAAACTTATCAAAAGACAAGATTTCTAGCATGCTTTCCAAGGTTGGTGTTCCTCTACACAAGCAGGATTACATGGTGGACAGAATCTCACGTCGGGTCGATGAGATTGTTGTTGCACCAGATAATAAGGGCCTTAAGGTTTTGCCTGTGCACGTGGAAATTAGTATTGTAGTTTGTCTTTGTAATGAGACTTCTCATAACTAAAGAGATCCTAGATCTTTTGGAGAAGAATTTTTATTTTGTTGTTGTTTTATGTTTGTTGTTTGTTGTTTGTTGTTTAAGTTTAAGTAAACAATTAATTATGATTTCAGTAGAAGTTTAATTTTTTGTTTTTCGAATTTGGTGTTCTTGTGTTTAGGTTTGAAGTGGATTGTATGTTTAAAATTTTAGAGAATTTTTTTTTTGGAGCTATTGAATTATTTGCAGATTAATTAGATTCTTTCCGGATTTTGTGTCATTTGAGCTATTTTTACAATCAATCTCAAATTAAACTTTATGATTGGTGTATCATGAACAGAATAGTCAAAAACGAAAATAGTGCGCTATTCGTTATAGCCTAGGAACATCACGTCTTTGTGCCTTGCGCAACCGCTTTTCAATTAGCACGCGCACTCTGGCACTATTGCACTATCGTGCACTAAGCAAGGCGACTCATTTAGCGCACTTTTTTTTATCTGCCTACTAAAGGCAGAAAAAAATGTTTTATTGTAATTAAATGCTTATTGTTAAATTTATATGAGTTGTATATTTGAACCACATGAAGAGATATGGAAGGTGTAATGATTGAAATTGAAAACCCAAAAATAAAAGATTCTTAATAAATAACTTTCAAATGAATTATAAAGGAAAAAAAATATCACAAACCTTGAAAAAACCACCTATATAAACACGTTGGGCCTCTATTCAAATCAACCCTAAATAAATTTCTTTCACGCCAATTACCCTACCTCTTTATTAAGTCAACCTTAATCAAATTCAAATCTTAATTTTCTCAATGGATTGTCACACCAATTACTGCGATATATGACAGGCTCCCAAAACATCCCTTCAACTGAAGATAGCTCTGATTTGTTCTTCATTGCAATCAACACTGAAAAAACCTACCCTTTTTTATGATTATGACCAAAAAAAGGACATTGAAAAAGAACTTTTACGAGCCGAGTCAACAAATTATCGTACCACCATTTTTTATTCACTAGTTATTACGTGCACGTTAGTTATTACATATCCATTAGGTAAAAGATAAATTGTTCTTTGTAAATCTATTATTTTGTCGTTCATTGGTAGTAGATTAATAGATTGTAGTTACATATGAGTTAGTCGTTATTCGGTAGAAGTTTGTCGTTATATATTCGTTAGTCGTACGATCAAGAGATCATGGGTTCGATTGTGGGTTTCATTTTAGTTTGATACTAGTATGTGGTTGGTACTTTGTAGTTAATTTTGTTTTTGTTATTTGATTGAATTTATAATAGATCATGTAATTCATGTCATTTAAAAATCATTAATCAGTATGTATTAATTGCATATTAAATTTAATTAGTCAATATACATCAAGTGTTGACTTCTGATTGGGTATACCACCTTAGACCCAACATTTATGTAAATTGCAAAGGTTGTTTGGAAAAATATTGAAAGGACACTAAAGTAATGTTCATACTTTGAAAATTTCATTATATTTGTAAAGATGATGGTAAATGTCATTAAATATATGGTTATCGCTAATCTTTTCCCAAATGTCACTTTGAATAAATGCCACTATTGACTTAGTACCACCAAATTGATTTTCCTGTAACCATGGTTTTTTTGGACTTGCGACCTATGGATAAGAAGCTCTTGATGAGTATATTATGGATAAGAAGGTTTTAATGAATGCTTTAAGTTAGACTGGCTTGAGGATAGAGCTTTTATCATAATTTAGGGTCACATTATAGATGTTGACAACTGTATAAATTTAAAATATATGTGCACCCTAACACACAATTGTAAGAATTCAACATATATGTGTATCCACACACACAATTGTAAGATGGGTCCACCATGTGTCACGAAAATCTATTCTCAACTGAATTGGTATAAAAATAGCATGCACGTTGTTTCCCAGTTTGATATTCAAAGTTCGAAATGAGTAAAAATGCTAATACTTCAAGAATATATATTATTATATTACATAAATGTATATAGACGAACAAAAATTCAAATTAATAGTCAATAATATTTTGTTGACCAAAGTGAGGGAAAAATGTAATCTAGACCTTGTTCAAATCAAGACAAAAGCTAAAATGCTTTCATATAAAAAAATGAAATAAAATATTAAAATATCATGGTTTTTGTTATTTTTTAATAAAATGATAATGATAATTTGTTTATTTAGAACTCTTGAATATAATTTCATTAAAAATTTACATCAAATAATTCAGATAAAAAACATGAACATATGAATATGAAAACACATATTTATCATAACATTAAATTATCAATGAATTTATGATATTCTATTGCTGATTAAGTTTAACAGTAAAATTTCAAAATTACTTTGGAATGATTAGTTATGGTATATTTAAAGAGAGTTTCTTTATTTGCCGAAAATTTTCTAAAAACTACATAGAATAAGAAATGTATCAATCTAAAAGACCCAAGTAAACATTTTGTTTATCCAAATTATAAAATTCACTAAAATCATTATATTTATTAGATATTTTCTTAAATGACCGAATTTTATTGGCGTCGATGTGGAAAAGTTACCATTGGAGTGCTCCATTACAAGCTGAAAAACTGATTCCATGAGATACAATATTTACTTTTTCTCCCTTGAACTCTTCAAATTAGTTGATAAAGATACGGAAGTTAGTAGGATAATGACTATATTCACGAAAATTATTATTTTTAATTTTTATCCAATAGTTTGTTAACCGTTAGTCGTTGCTTAGTTAAGAGTTCTACAATTCGTTATTCGTTAGTCGTTAGTCATTAATTGTCAACAATCATTGATTATACATTCGTTAGTCGTTTTCTAGGTAAAAACTATCCTTTAGCCATTAATTCTTTATCGGTAACGGTTACTGGTAAATATTCATTAGTAGTTTATCGTTAGTCATTGTCCAGGTAAAAGTTATTCGTTCATAAATCGTCATTTGTAAGAGCTCTTGACTATATATTCCTTAGTCTGTAATCATTAGTAGTTGCATATTAAATTCAAAGGTAAAAGTTATTCATTGTCCAGGTAAAAGTTATTCGTTCATAAATCGTCATTTGTAAGAGCTCTTGACTATATATTCCTTAGTCTGTAATCATTAGTAGTTGCATATTAAATTCAAAGGGTGAAAAGGCAATAGGGATGATGACTTGTAAATTTATGGTTGAATATATTTATCATTGTTGGTACCTTATTTTTGTAACTTGTAATTAAATTATTATTGTTAAATTTATTTGAGTTGTATATTTGAATTCAAATTTCATATATTAAAGACACATGAAGAGATAAGGAAGGTGTAATGATTGAAATTTAAAACCCAAAAATAAAAGATTCTTAATAAATAACTTTCACATGAATTATAAGGAAAATAAATCTCCAAACCTTGAACAAACCACCTATATAAACACGTCGGGCTTCTATTCAAATCAACCCTAAATAAACTTATTTCGCACCAATTACCCATCCTCACTATTAAGCTAACCTTCTTCTATTCAATTCTTAATTTTCTCAATGGATTGTCACACACCTGTTGATGATTTTTGCGATATATGGAAGGCTGATTTTCTCGAAATACCTCAAAACATCCCATCCACTGAAGATAGCTCTGATTTGCTCTTCATTACAATCAACATTGAAAAAACCTACCCTTTTGTTTATGATTATGATGTAAAAAAAGACATTGAAAAAGAACTTTTACGAGTCGATTCTACAAATTCTCTAACGTTTTGGGAACCATGCCCTAGGTTGGAGCGACAAAACTTATCAAAAGACAAGATTTCTAGCATGCTTTCCAAGGTTGGTGTTCCTCTACACAAGCAGGATTACATGGTGGACAGAATCTCACGTCGGGTCGATGAGATTGTTGTTGCACCAGAGAATAAGGGCCTTAAGGTTTTGCCTGTGCACGTGGAAATTAGTATTGTAGTTTGTCTTTGTAATGAGACTTCTCATAACTATAGAGATCCTAGATCTTTTGGAGAAGAATTTTTATTTTGTTGTTGTTTGTTGTTTGTTGTTTGTTGTTTAAGTTTAAGTAAACAATTAATTATGATTTCAGTAGAAGTTTGATTTTTTGTTTTTCGAATTTGGTGTTCTTGTGTTTAGGTTTGAAGTGGATTGTATGTTTAAAATTTTAGAGAATTTTTTTTTTGGAGCTATTGAATTATTTGCAGATTAATTAGATTCTTTCCGGATTTTGTGTCATTTGAGCTATTTTTACAATCAATCTCAAATTAAACTTTATGATTGGTGTATCATGAACAGAATAGTCAAAAACGAAAATAGTGCGCTATTCGTTATAGCCTAGGAACATCACGTCTTTGTGCCTTGCGCAACCGCTTTTCAATTAGCACGCGCACTCTGGCACTATTGCACTATCGTGCACTAAGCAAGGCGACTCATTTAGCGCACTTTTTTTATCTGCCTACTAAAGGCAAAAAAAAATGTTTTATTTTAATTAAATGCTTATTGTTAAATTTATATGAGTTGTATATTTGAACCACATGAAGAGATATGGAAGGTGTAATGATTGAAATTGAAAACCCAAAAATAAAAGATTCTTAATAAATAACTTTCAAATGAATTATAAAGGAAAAAAAATCTCACAAACCTTGAAAAAACCACCTATATAAACACGTAGGGCCTCTATTCAAATCAACCCTAAATAAATTTCTTTCACGCCAATTACCCTACCTCTTTATTAAGTCAACCTTAATCAAATTCAAATCTTAATTTTCTCAATGGATTGTCACACCAATTACTGCGATATATGACAGGCTCCCAAAACATCCCTTCAACTGAAGATAGCTCTGATTTGTTCTTCATTGCAATCAACACTGAAAAAACCTACCCTTTTTTATGATTATGACCAAAAAAAGGACATTGAAAAAGAACTTTTACGAGCCGAGTCAACAAATTATCGTACCACCATTTTTTATTCACTAGTTATTACGTGCACGTTAGTTATTACATATCCATTAGGTAAAAGATAAATTGTTCTTTGTAAATCTATTATTTTGTCGTTCATTGGTAGTAGATTAATAGATTGTAGTTACATATTCGTTAGTCGTTATTCGGTAGAAGTTTGTCGTTATATATTCGTTAGTCGTACGATCAAGAGATCATGGGTTCGATTGTGGGTTTCATTTTAGTTTGATACTAGTATGTGGTTGGTACTTTGTAGTTAATTTTGTTTTTGTTATTTGATTGAATTTCTAATAGATCATGTAATTCATGTCATTTAAAAATCATTAATCGGTATGTATTAATTGCATATTAAATTTAATTAGTCAATATACATCAAGTGTTGACTTCTGATTGGGTAGACCACCTTAGACCCAACATTTATGTAAATTGCAAAGGTTGTTTGGAAAAATATTGAAAGGACACTAAAGTAATGTTCATACTTTGAAAATTTCATTATATTTGTAAAGATGATGGTAAATGTCATTAAATATATGGTTATCGCTAATCTTTTCCCAAATGTCACTTTGAATAAATGCCACTATTGACTTAGTACCACCAAATTGATTTTCCTGTAATCATGGTTTTTTTGGACTTGCGACCTATGGATAAGAAGCTCTTGATGAGTATATTATGGATAAGAAGGTTTTAATGAGTGCTTTAAGTTAGACTGGCTTGAGGATAGAGCTTTTATCATAATTTAGGGTCACATTATAGATGTTGACAACTGTATAAATTTAAAATATATGTGCACCCTCACACACAATTGTAAGAATTCAACATATATGTGTATCCACACACACAATTGTAAGATGGGTCCACCATGTATCACGAAAATCTATTCTCAACTGAATTGGTATAAAAATAGCATGCACGTTGTTTCCTAGTTTGATATTCAAAGTTCAAAATGAGTAAAAATGCTAATACTTCAAGAATAAATATTATTATATTACATAAATGTATATAGACGTACAAAAATTCAAATTAATAGCCAATAATATTTTGTTAACCAAAGTGAGGGAAAAATGTAATCTAGACCTTGTTCAAATCAAGACAAAAGCTAAAATGCTTTCATATAAAAAAATGAAATAAAATATTAAAATATCATGGTTTTTGTTATTTTTTAATAAAATGATAATGATAATTTGTTTATTTAGAACTCTTGAATATAATTTCATTAAAAATTTACATCAAATAATTCAGATAAAAAACATGAACAGATGAATATGAAAACACATATTTATCATAACATTAAATTATCAATGAATTTATGATATTCTATTGCTGATTAAGTTTAACAGTAAAATTTCAAAATTACTTTGGAATGATTAGTTATGGTATATTTAAAGAGAGTTTCTTTATTTGCCGAAAATTTTCTAAAAACTACATAGAATAAGAAATGTATCAATCTAAAAGACCCAAGTAAACATTTTGTTTATCCAAATTATAAAATTCACTAAAATCATTATATTTATTGATATTTTCTTAAATGACCGAATTTTATTGGCGTCGATGTGGAAAAGTTACCATTGGAGTGCTCCATTACAAGCTAAAAAACTGATTCCATGAGATACAATATTTACTTTTTCTCCCTTGAACTCTTCAAATTAGTTGATAAAGATACGGAAGTTAGTAGGATAATGACTATATTCACGAAAATTATTATTTTTAATTTTTATCCAATAGTTTGTTAACTGGGAGTCGTTGATTAGTTAAGAGTTCTACAAATCGTTATTCGTTAGTCAATAATTGTCAACAATCATTGATTATACATTCGTTAGTCGTTTTCTAGGTAAAAACTATCCTTTAGCCATTAATTCTTTATCGGTAACGGTTACTGGTAAATATTCATTAGTAGTTTATCGTTAGTCATTGTCCAGGTAAAAGTTATTTGTTCATAAATCGACATTTGTAAGAGCCCTTGACTATATATTCCTTAGTCTGTAATCATTAGTAGTTGCATATTAAATTCACAGGGTGAAAAGGCAATAAGGGATGATGACTTGTAAATTTATGGTTGAATATCATTACAATCAACATTGAAAAAACCTACCCTTTTGTTTATGATTATGATGTAAAAAAGGACATTGAAAAAGAACTTTTACGAGTCGATTCTACAAATTCTCTAACGTTTTGGGAACCATGCCGTAGGTTGGAGCGACAAAACTTATCAAAAGATAAGATTTCTAGCATGCTTTTCAAGGTTAGTGTTCCTCTACACAAGCAGGATTACATGGTGGACAGAATCTCATGTCGGGTCGATGAGATTGTTGTTGCACCAGAGAATAAGGGCCTTAAGGTTTTGCATGTGCTCGTGGAAATTAGTATTGTAGTTTGTCTTTGTAATGAGACTTCTCATAACTAAAGAGATCCTAGATCTTTTGGAGAAGAATTTTTATTTTGTTGTTGTTTGTTGTTTGTTGTTTAAGTTTAAGTAAACAATTAATTACGATTTTTTGTTTTTCGAATTTGGTGTTCTTGTGTTTAGGTTTGAAGTGGATTGTATGTTTAAAATTTTTAGAGAATTTTTTTTTTTTGGAGCTATTGAATTATCTGCAGATTAATTAGATTCTTTCCGGATTTTGTGTCATTTGAGCTATTTTTACAATCAATCTCTAATTAAACTTTATGATTGGTGTATCATGAACAGAATAGTCAAAAAGGAAAATATTGCGCTATTCCTTATAGCCTAGGAACATCATATTTGTGTGCCTTGCGCAACCGCTTTTCAATTAGCACGCGCACTCTGGCACTATTGCGCTATCGTGCACTAAGCAAGGCGACTCATTTAGTGCACTTTTTATATCTGCCTACTAATGGCAGAAAAAAAAAGTTTATTGTAATTAAATGCTTATTGTTAAATTTATATGAGTTTTATATTTGAACCACATGAAGAGATATGGAAGGTGTAATGATTGAAATTGAAAACCCAAAAATAAAAGATTCTTAATAAATAACTTTCAAATTAATTATAAAGGAAAACAAATCTCACAAACCTTGAAAAAACCACCTATATAAACACGTTGGGCCTCTATTCAAATCAACCCTAAATAAACTTATTTCGCACCAATTACCCAGCCTCATTATTAAGCTAACCTTCTTCTATTCAATTCTTAATTTTCTCAATGGATTGTCACACATCTGTTGATTATTATTGCGATATATGGAAGACTGATTATCTTGAAATACCTCAAAACATCTCATCCACTGAAGATTGCTCTGATTTGTTCTTCATTACAATCAACATTGAAAAAACCTACCCTTTTGTTTATGATTATGACGTCAAAAAAGACATTGAAAAAGAACTTTTACGAGTCGATTCTACAAATTCTCTAATGTTTTGGGAGCCATGCCCTAGGTTGGAGCGACAAAACTTATCAAAAGAAAGGATTTCTAGTATACTTTCCAAGGTTGGTGTTCCTATACACAAGCGGGATTACATGGTGGACAGAATCTCACGTCGGGTCGATGAGATTGTTGTTGCACCAGAGAATAAGGGCCTTAAGGGTTTGTCTGTGCTCGTGGAAACTAGTATTGTAGTTTGTCTTTGTAATGAGACTTCTCATAAATGAAGAGATCCTAGATCTTTTGGAGAAGAATTTTTATTTTGTTGTTGTTTATTGTTTGTTGTTTATGTTTAAGTAAACAATTAATTATGATTTCAGTAGAAGTTTGGTTTTTTGTTTTTCGAGTTTGGTGTTCTTGTTTTTAGGTTTGAAGTGGATTGTATGTTTAAAATTTTTCAGGAATTTTTTTTTTGGAGCTATTGAATTATTTGCAGATTAATTAGATTCTTTCCGAATTTTGTGTCATTTGAGCTATTTTTACAATCAATCTCAAATTAAACTTTATGATTGGTGTATCATGAACAGAGTAGTCAAAAACGAAAATAGTGCGCTATTCGTTATAGCCTAGGAACATCACGTCTTTGTGCCTTGCGCAACAGCTTTTCAATTAGCACGCCCACTCTAATGCTCTAAAGTTAATGCTTCAAGAATATATATTATTATATTACATAAATGTATATAGACGTACCAAATTTCAAATTAATAGTCAATAATATTTTGTTAACCAAAGTTAGGGAAAAAATGTAATCTAGACCTTGTTCATATCAAGACAAAAGCTAAAATTATTTCATAAATAAAAATGAAATAAAAAATTAAAATATTATGGTTTTTGTATTTTTTTTAATAAAAATGATAATGATAATTTGTTTATTTAGAACTCTTGAATATAATTTCATTAAAAATTTATATCAAGTAATTCAGATAAAAAAACATGAACAAATGAATATGAAAACACATATTTATCATAACATTAAATTATCAATGAATTTATGATTTTCTATTGCTAATTAAGTTTAACAGTAAAATTTCAAAATTACTTTGGAATGATTAGTTATGGTATATTTAAAGAGAGTTTCTTTATTTGCTGAAAATTTTCTAAAAACTACATAGAATAAGAAATGTATCAATCTAAAAGACCCAAGTAAACATTTTGTTTATCCAAATAATAAAATTCACTAAAATCATTATATTTATTAGATATTTACTTAAATGACTCGTTGTGGAAAAGCTACCATTGGAGTGCTCCATTACAAGCTGAAAAACGGATTCCATGAGATACAATATTTACTCTTTCTCCCTTATACTCTTCAAGTTAGTTGATAAAGATTAAATTCTTATTGTTAAATTTATTTGAGTTGTATATTTGAATTCAAATTTCTGATATTAAATCCCCTCGAAGAGATAAGGAAGGAGTAATGATTGAAATTTAAAACCTAAAATTAAAATATTCTTAATAAATTACTTTCAGATGAATGATAAAGGAAATAAATCTCACAAACCTTGAACAAACTGCCTATATAAATACATCGGGCCTCTATTCAAATCCACCCTAAATAAACTTTTTTCGCACCAACCACCCAACCTCTTTATTAAGTAAACCTTCTTCTATTCAATTCTTAATTTTCAATGGATTCTCACACACCAGTTGATGATTACAGCGATATATGGAAGGAGGATTATCTGGAAATACTCCAAAACATCCCTTCAACTGAAGATAGCTCTGGTTTGCTCTTCTTTGCAATCAGAATTGAAAAAACCTACATTTTTTTTTATGATTAGGACGAAAGAAAAGACATGGAAAAAGAACTTTTAAGAGTCAAGTCAACAAATTCTCTGATATTTCGGTAGCCATGCCCTATGTTGGAGCGACAAAACTTGCCAAAAGACAAGATTTCTTGCATGCTTTCCAAGGTTGGTGTTCCTCTACACAAGCATGATTACATGGTGGACTGAATCTCGCGTCAGGTCGATGAGATTGCTGGTCCACCACAGAATAAAGGCCTCAAGCTTTTACATGTTCTCGTGGAAATTAGTATTGTAGTTTTTCTTTGTAATGAGACTTCTCAGAACTGAAAAGATCCAAGATCTTTTGAAGAAAAAATATATTTTTATATTGTTTGTTGTTTAAGTAAACAATTAATAATAATTCCAGTAGAAATTTGAGTATTTTTTTTCGAGTTTGACTTTATTTTTCTTAGGTTTAAAGCGGATTGTATTTTTAGAATTTTGGAAAAAAGAAATTACTGGAGCTATTGAATTATTTGCAGACTAATTAGATTCTTAATTTCCAAATTTTATGTCATTTGAGCTATTTTTGTTCTATTTTTACAAGGAATCTCAAATTAAACTTTATGATTTGTGTATCATGAACAGAGTAGTCAAAAGCGTAATAGTGCGCTATGATGCGCTTTTTGCTATAGCCCAGCAAAATCGCGGCGTTGCGCCTTGCGTTACCACTTTTCAATTAGCACGCGCACTAAGCAAGGCGACTCATTTAGCGCACTTTTTTTATCTGCCTACAAAAGGCAGAAAAAAAAACGTTTTATTGTAATTAAATTCTTATTGTTGAATTTATCTGAGTTGTATATTTGAATTCAAATTTCAGATAATAAAGCCACATGAAGAGACAAGGAAGGTGTAATGATTGAAATTTAAAACCCAAAATTAAAATATTCTTAATGAATAACTTTCAGATGAATTATAAAGGAAATAAATCTAACAAACCTTGAACAAATTGCCCATATAAACACGTTGGGCCTCTATTCAAATCAACCCTAAATGAACTTCTTTTGCACCAATTACATGACCTCTTTATTAAGTCAACCTTCTTCTATTCAATTCTTAATATTCTCAATGGATTGTCATACACCAGTTGATGACTACTGTGATATATGGCAGGCTGATTATCTCGAAATACCCCAAACATCCCTTCAACCGAAGATAGCTCTGATTAGTTCTTCATTGCAATCAACATTGAAAAAACCTACCATTTTTTATTATTATGACCAAAATAAAGGACATTGAAAAAAGAACATTTACGAGTCGATTCTACAAATTCTCTGGCATTTTGGGAGCCATGCCCTAGGTTGGATTTTACGAGTTGATTTTACGAGGCGACTCACTTAGCGCACTTTGACCTTCCTACAAAAGATAGAAACAAAAAAATGTTTTATTTTTAAAAAAACATTTTCAGGTATGTTTTACTACTTGACCTAATTCTTTTTTACAAAAGTAAAAAAAAAAAAAGGGCCAGTTAGGTCTAGAAAAACCTTCGCATTCTTTTCGCCTCTTTCCCCATCCTCTATGCTTCCCACAACACCTCCACATTCCAAGGCCCCCTTCAACCGTTCGGAATGATTGATGGAGAGTCTAGTCACGATGAGCTTGATGATTGAAATTGTTTAGGCTTTAGAGTTTAGATATCATACTTTTGGGTTGACTAATTGTTATAATTTGAACTAAGATGTTTTGATTTTATTGTTTTTATTTATCTTAGACTGTTAGTAGGGGTGGGCGCGGGGCGGGTTTGGGACGGGTTCGGGACTAGAGACACATATATAGTAAATTTCGGGATTGACACTTAAAATCCCAAACCCGTCCCGTAATAATACGGGTACCCACTTCCGGGTATCCGAATTATTGCGGGACGGGACGGGTCGGGATTGCGGGTTCCATACTTTTCTTACACAAAAATTATCCATAGACCTAATAAAAGTAAATTACATAATCAAATTGGCGTCCTTTTTTTTTTGCTAAATGAATCATTTTTTATCTATTATTTACATACACATAACAAATTAAAAATCATTTCAAGCATATTCAAATACGATTTAAAACTATATAATGAGCAAATACTAAAATACGATCTAAAGTACGTCTCAATAAAAAAATCAATCCATACTATCTCGAGCAAATATCAAATAATTATCTAAAGTCATAATGTAGTATGTATGTACTATAGTGGCAAGATTTAAAAAAAAAAAAATTAGGTATAAGTAAAAGAATTCTTTAAATGGTATCAATTAAGTAGGTAGATAATCTCGTAATTGTAATTAATTAAAGTGTATAAGTTATATAATATTAGAGATATATAGGCGGGTTCGGGTATTCGGGGTTGGAGAGATCAATCCCAAACCCGCCCCGTATTCTAGTAACAAAATATGGGTATTTCAAGTTCGGGTACCCAAACCCGAAAATACCCATCCCGTTCGGGTTTCTTAAAATACGGGACGGGTCGGGTTTGGGTTACCCGAACCCGACGCCCACCCCTAACTGTTAGTTGAAATTTATAATTTTCAGAAAATATAGAAAATGTGTTTTTTTTTTCAAAAAAGATCGCGCTATGCGTTATAGCCTCGGAAATCTTTGCGCGTTGTTGCGCTATACGCCTCTGACTACTACGATCATGAATGTGTTTCTCATTAATAGGAGAGAATTGCACTTGTGGTACCAAACTATATGCTGATTTTCACTTGTGGTACTATAAAAATTGAGGTCGACACATTTGGTACCACAATTTAATAAATTGAATCACTTTTGGTACCGCCGTTAAAAATTACCGTTAATTGATGATGTGACAGTTAAATCTTATTGCAAAATTGATGCCATTACTTATGTTGACTGATAGTTCTACCCCATAACATTTCAGGTTGACAAAATAACCCCACATCTTCAAATTTATTGATGATTTTAGTCCACATCATTGCCCAATTTCAAAATTGGCTCGAATAAGACACGTGATGATCAATTTGGAGGACAATTCTACCTCACAATATTTCAGATTGGCAAAATAACCCCATATCTTCAATATACTGACGATATTAGTCCACATTATATTGTCCAATTTCAAAATTGTTTCGAATAAGACACCATCTAAACAAATTTTTAAATTATAAGATTACATATTTTAATAACATTAAAATATTTTTTTAATATTATCAAAAGGTATTAATATTTAATCGATTTTAATTATCTAAGAATAAAATTTCAAACGCATAAATGGTGACCCGCACGACAATCTCTGAAATTGGGCAGCAATTGATGAAGTTCTCATGAAATTAGTACAAGGATTAGGACCAGTAGTGTGATTTCAGAGGTGAAATCTTCAAGAAATTCACTGAAAAGCGCAGAAATCAGAATACAAATGGGGATCACGAACCCGGATTTTCACCCTGAAATTGAAGTAATACGGAAAAAATGAAAACTAATTTTTTTGTTTCTGAAATCGAACGAAATAAGGCAAAAGAACAGAAAATTAATCAAGCAGAATGAAGAGAGGGGGAGGGGGGGTGTGGGGGAGGAGAGGAATGGGTTTATTTATTTTTTTAAATTATAAAAATATATAACTTTACTATTTTATTAAATATTAAATATATTAATACTATTATATACATTTAGATTTTAAAAAATATGTTTCTTAATAAAATTATATTGTTATAGCATAGTTATGATCCCATAATCCAACACAAAACTGTATTTACAATAGGTCAACGAACTTGAATCTTGAACAAACAAAAATTTAATGACATGATGTTATTTAATGAAAGGGATATAAAAAATATGTCAACACGTCAATTTTATATTAACCAAATTTTCATAACAGAAATATTTTTTTTTTTAATAAAATCACAAAATGAAAGGATTCTAAGCCAAAAAGTATGAACTCGAGACATCATGGACAAGGAGCAAGTACTTAACCAACGTGCCACCTGCTCTAATGCATCACCAAATGCATACCACAAAAAGAAATACCGAAATTTCTTTAAAACAAAAGATTTTGCTGAAATCTAGGGCTGAAAATCGATCCGAGTAGCTCGGTACTCGGCTCGAAATCGACTCGGAAAAAGCTCGCTCGAACTCGTTCAACTCATTGCCGTTCCGAGCTCGAACAAGATGCCAGGCTCGAATGATTTTTCGAGCCGAGTTCGGACACAAACCTGTTTGACTCGTCGAACTCGTGAACTTGAGGGTAGGAGTGATTTGTGCTCGGTAAATCTTTTTTTT
This sequence comes from Penstemon davidsonii, assembly GCA_034814905.1. Taxonomy (NCBI): domain Eukaryota; kingdom Viridiplantae; phylum Streptophyta; class Magnoliopsida; order Lamiales; family Plantaginaceae; genus Penstemon; species Penstemon davidsonii. The sequence continues at coordinate 7,872,816 of JAYDYQ010001087.1, read as the reverse complement.
CCTTACCAACAAATATTTCCTGCTTACAATTCTTTGTTTTGGAAAGAAAATCATTGATTGTGACAAATCGAGCTCCATAATCGTCAATCTTTGCCCAAATATCTCTTTTCCCTCTGAATATTAGGATTTACCTTTATCCCAAATTGAAGGAAACAAAACTTGGAAAAACATAATTAGGGATTTTTTTGGTATTATTAAATTTTCTTACCTTCAATTGCGCAGAGTCCACACACTATTACAAAGGAAACTTGCTTGAATTATCTATGGTGATTGTCCGGAGATTGAGATGCTTTTCTATAAATATAAAATATTAGTAAAATGGAGTGAAGACAAACAAATAAAGTAGCCTGCAAAAGTTGACCGGAAAAAGCGATAAAGTTGTCAGTTATGCAATTAATTTTCATCGAGCCTAAAACGAGTACTCGTGAACAGAATTTTCCAGGCTCGAGCCGAGCCCAAACATAATTTTCTTTGAAGGGCTCGAGCTCGAGCCGAGCCTGAACAATTGGGCTTACTTTCGAGCCCAAGTCCGAACACCAGGTTGTTTGGTTTGTTTGGGCTCGATTTCAGCCCTACTGAAATCGTGCTCGAACTCATGACTCTTGGACAATGATACGTAAGTTTACCAACTAGACACTTGCTATTATCAATTGTAAAATCGATACCTATTATACATATAATAAAACAATCAAAATTGGAGGCCCTTGCACATCGGCGGCCCTAAGCGGCCTCATGTGCGGCTTACGTTCGGGGCCGGCCCTGAGTAGTTTTATCATTAATCATTGTGTATTTGCATATTTATATTTAATTAGTCAATATGTATCAAAATTTTATCATTAATCATTGTGTATTTGCATATTTATATTTAATTAGTCAATATATATCAAGAATTGACTTATGATACCGTGGAATCTATTTATGATGTTGATTGCTAGCATTTTGTAACTTCTAATTAAAGACAATCATGGTTCTCATACTTATTCTTATTCGAGTTGTACAACGAATTTGAATCTACAAGTAACATTTAGATTTCTATTTATGATGTTGATTGCTAGCATTTTGTAACTTCTAATTAAAGACAATCATGGTTCTCATACTTATTCTTATTCGAGTTGTACAACGAATTTGAATCTACAAGTAACATCTAATCTAAAGCTAAAATTTAAAAGGTTTTGACTTTGGGTCCCATAAATTATGATCGGTGGCAAGTTCGTCCCATTAATTTTTGGGTTGGTATTTTACCCCATAAATCACAAAATTGAAGCAAATTTGGGATATTGTCAAAAAAAAAAAAAAAAAAAAAAAATTTATGGGTCATTCGCCGCAAAATCTGATTTTGACTTTTAGAAGGGCTCCTATCACGATTTAAAAAAAAATTCCCCCTAATTGCTTTTTGGGAAAATTAAAATTAAAAATACATGGACCAAAACTTAACATTAGTATAAAAAAAAAGATATATTGTATGAAAATCTCGATTAAGAAGAGTATAAAGAAATAATTGTCCCACAATCGCGATTAAGAGTAGCAAAATTTTCTTTTTTAAATTTTTTTGTTCTAATTTTTTTTTTTTGGGGGGGGGAGATGATGTGGAGAATTTTTTATTTTAATCATTGTTGTCGAAAATGTCCCAAATTTACTTCAGTTTTATGATTTACGGGATAAAATTGATAGCTTAACATCGAAGGAAATTAGGGCTAGTTCTTAATTCAGTTTGACCTAACTTCATTAGCATAGGAATATAACTATTTGATTAGGTTATATTAGTTTTACAATATTCCTGGAAAATATTGTAGAAACATGAGTGCCTTAAACTAACAATGAAACTTAATTGAAATAGAAATGTGGGAAAAATAAGAGCAATTATCTTAACATCGAAGGAAATTGCAATCCTAGCTATGCTTTGATCAACATATATAGTTAATCTTGTTAATTTAAAATTTAGTTTTAATTCTATTGTTGCTTAGTTATAAAAAAATTCAAAATTTTGTTTAATATGATAAGAAAAAGGGTGACCTCGTTTGTAATTATCGATCTAATTAGTTAGTTAGTTCTCCGTGGGACGATATCTTAATTTCATTATATTTCTTGTTATGATAGCGTATACTTGCGTTTACAAATCCCAATGATAAAAAAATGTTTCCCGGTACCTTTATATTTATTAATTTTGGTAAAGATAGGTTCTTTTCTAGTTTCAAAACTCAAAATACTACACGATAACACAAATTGGGAAAAAGGAAAAATTGGTCCCACAAATTAAGATCGGTGGCAAGTTTGCATAAATTTTCGGGTTGGTATTTATCCCATAAGTCACAAAATTGAAGCAAATTTGGGATCTTTTTGGGTCAATTAAGAGAGTAAGCTTCACTATCGGGCTTACAAGTTTTAATTGAATTTTGTTGTCCAAAAAAAAGGGAAAAAAAAGTATGGGTCATTCGCCGCAAAATCTGATTTTGACTTTTAGAAGGGCTCCTATCACGATTTTAAAAAAAATTCCCCATAAATGCTTTTTGGGAAAATTAAAATTAAAAAGTACATGGACCAAAACTTAACATCAATATAAAAAAATATATATATATTGTATGAAAATCTCGATTAGAAAAAGAGAAAAAAATCTGAAAAAAAAAATTGTTACTAAATCACAATTAGGATTTTAGGATTAAAAAAAAGGATTTTTTTTTCAATTTTTATTCCAAAATTGCGATTAAGAAGAGTAGAAAGAAATAATTGTCCCACAATCGGATTAAGAGTAGCAAAATTTTCTTTTTAAAATTTTTTTGTTCCAAAGTTTTTTTTTTTTTTTGGGGGTGTGGGGGATTTGGAGAATTTTTTCTTTTAATCTTTGTTGTCGAAAATGTCCCAAATTTCTTCAATGTTATGATTTACGGGATAAAATTGATAGCCCAAAGACTTATGGAACATATTTGCCGATGTCATAAAATATGGGGCTAATTTTTCTTTTTCCCCACTATTAATAGATATTTTGGTATTCTACTAGGACAATGCTAGATTAATTTATTTAATTCTCTAATCTTGTCTAATTTCTATAGACTAAATTATGGGCCTCGTAATTAAAACAAATTGACAAGCGTAATAACATATGCCCCTAAGCATTTTAGGTTGGTCTCAATAAGTGGTTTCAGAGGTTTCAGTGAAACTTGTGAAACCCGATTTGGATAATGGTTTCAATGGAATATTGAGATTGTAAAAAAAAATACACAGTCTAATAAATAAACAAAAAAAAAGGTAGTAAGTTTTGAAAATTTGAGATTTGATTTGGATTCGAGTTTGGTTGTTGGGGTTTGAGGGAGAAAAGTGAATGGTATGTGTCAAATCAACACATTTATAGGGTTTGAGATAATATATTATGTTATATTGTGTAATGATTAAGATGATGAATTATTATTATATTGTAGTGATAATTGAGAAGTGATTGTATTATTTTATAGTGATCATTATAATGATTTATGTTATAAACTTATAATAAATAAAATATATTTAATGAAACAATTTATATTATTTTTATGTTGTAATATATATAATATTAAAATGAACTTAATTTTTTCCAACTAATATAATCAAATTTAAAATTTAAAATTTTAGTTAGATATTTTAATAACAATTGATAAATACAAAACTTGATAATGCAAAAATAGAATAATATGATCAATTGAAGTGTAAATTCTATAAAAGTGGCATGGGGAGAAAATAAATTATCAAAATAATATATAGGAAGAAAAAGTAAAATGAAAAAAAAAACCAAAAAAAAAAAGGAAACTAAGAAGATGGGCGTCAGCAATTTTGTCAGCAGTCAGCACCTATCCATTCACTAGCGTTGATTCAGTGGGAGCCTGGGCTGATTTCTACCCAGGGCCGAAACCAGGCTCTGGCCGAAACCTGCCTAGGCCCGTCGCCAAACCAGATCCATATGCACCCTTTAGGTTGGACTCTTGATTTGGAGCCGTTTGGCCTCACGGACAACAACAAAAAATGACGTTTCGAAACTCATAATTGCACCGTTTGGCCCTTCAATAAACAAATTGCGGTGTTGATTTATAAGCCTTAAATCCATTCAGATCTGGTTTGATCAAACTCATCCAACCACAAAACAAGTATATTACACTTGTTTTGTGATCGATAACTTTTCTTAGAGTTACATCCAATCACACAACAAGTGTATTGCACTTGCCATGTAGTTATTTTAGGTTCGACCAAACCCAATTTGAATAAATATTTCCCTTAAACAAGATGTTTCGCAAAAGAAGCTCCATCAAATGAGGTTTCTCAACCAATGGAAGATTCTTATTTTCCAACACCTCTAGAAACCCAGTTTCATTCTGAATTACTAGGCGACAATGATGATGCGGAGATTCCCGACGTATCTCAATCGAGTCAAAGACCCATTGGTACAAAGAAATTAAAACATAGAAAATGAAAAGCTTCTTCAGGTCAATAAACGCTTATTGACATGGAAAGAGAAATGATACTGACTATGAGAGAAACTACAAGTATGTTAGAGGTTGGATGGGAGATAAGGCATCAGGAGATGCTTCAACAAATAAGGGAAGACGAAGCAATGAAAATGTTCAAAATGAGAGTGAAAGGGAGGAACAAATAACGTCGATGGACTGCTCTTCATACACTCCAGATACGAAGGCATATTGGTTGGGGGGGGGGGGGGGTGGGGGGGGGTGGGGGTGGGGGGGGGGGGGGGTGGGGGGGGGGGGGGGTGGGGGGGGGGGGGGGTGGGGGGGGGGGGGGGTGGGGGGGGGGGGGGGTGGGGGGGGGGGGGGGTGGGGGGGGGGGGGGGTGGGGGGGGGGGGGGGTGGGGGGGGGGGGGGGTGGGGGGGGGGGGGGGTGGGGGGGGGGGGGGGTGGGGGGGGGGGGGGGTGGGGGGGGGGGGGGGTGGGGGGGGGGGGGGGTGGGGGGGGGGGGGGGTGGGGGGGGGGGGGGGTGGGGGGGGGGGGGGGTGGGGGGGGGGGGGGGTGGGGGGGGGGGGGGGTGGGGGGGGGGGGGGGTGGGGGGGGGGGGGGGTGGGGGGGGGGGGGGGTGGGGGGGGGGGGGGGTGGGGGGGGGGGGGGGTTGGGGGCGGGGTGGGGGGGGGGGGGGGGGTGGGAGGGTGGTGGGGGGGTGGGGGGGTGGGGGGCTGGGGGGGGGGGGGGGGGTGGGTTCCATTTAGCTTAGTTTTACAACACGTTATCAGCACGAATTTGCTCTATATTTTAATTTCAAGCTAGCTAATCGGATCAACAATGAGGCATAAATTATATGCATTTAGAGGTAACACGCCATCTAAACATTTGCTTATGAGGTACCGGTTCATTCACTCACTTACTATCAGGTATATCTTATGTATATACTACTTTCAAATGATAACTTTAATACATAGAGTAAATGTGTGGAAATAGTCTTATTACTACATTTTATAAATATATATGCGTGTTTACTAATAAAAACAATGCACCATATTTTGCATAAGAAATTTAATTTGAAGGTCTAGCTTGAGAACAAGCTTGAATTATGTGTTCAAAGCTCCAAACTGATTGGTCTTATTTGTAGTTCAAGTCATGAAAAATATTTCTAATGGACATGAAACATTTCTGCTTTTGATTACTTTTAGGGGCTGATCATTCAGTTAATTTGTTCGACTTTTCCAGTCTAAGTCAATACCTACTGTTTTAATGAAAATATGAAAGATTTAAACTATTTTGCCAATATGCTTCATTGATCATGAAAATTATTCATTTCTTTATCACAATTGATTAATGATGATAATTAAATATGTTATATCTTATTTTGATACCATGGTTACGGTAATTTGTAAAATTTGATTTTAATCTTAATTAAATATGTGCAGCATGTGTATAAGAGATTGAAAACCCTGATTGTTCTCTTTCTTTGTCAAAAGGATTTGCAAATCTTTATATTTATGAATTTGCTTTTGTAGTCAAATTACTTTTGAAATTGCAATTAATTTTACTTCTCAAGGAAAAATGCCGATTCTTGAATATTCTACTTGACATGAATAAGCAGTCAAATGCTTCTCAATATTATAATTATTGAAGTCATTTTGAATTTAGATTGAGAAGGAAATATTTATTGAATAAATTTCATAATTGATTTATATATGTAGAGTTTAGTTCTAACTCTAAAACTTGATCCGGTTAGAATATTGATATTGATTCACTATTGATGAAATTAAATTGATCAAGGAGATGTAATAATGAAATAAAAAATAGAAAATAGAAATGTAAATTTCACATTGCGCCTTCTCGATTGCTCTTTTGGACATTTAACAAACTATTCGAGCTCTTTCTCTTTAAAGGTTCTTTACTTGCACTAGCTTCTCCTTTTACATTTAAAAACTAATGAAATTCAGAAAAAAGGGGTTTTACAGTGCTAATTTTGACCGTTGACATCTTATGTTTAAAATAACGTTAATGTTTTATCATCATATCAAGAACTTGAAGTTTTTGAAATCAAAATGTTATGCCATGTCAAAACCTATGTGAATAACTCAAACTTAAAGGTTCGAGTAAATGTTTATGTTAGGTATGAAGCCTAGGTGATTAACTCAAACTCGAAGATTTGAGTATATGTTTTTAGTATTCTAAAATATTGTTAGCACTTTAGAGTTATGCTGTGAATTCTTGATGTTGAATTCCACTTGAATGAAAATGCCTCGGAAATTCTGAACGATAAAGTAAGGGCAGTACTTTGCATTAGCCAATTCCTCCTTGGAGGATTGAAATCCTAAAGTGAAAAACCGATTGTGCTAGAAATTTTGGAGGAGCGATTTAATCACAATTGTGATATTTTCAAAGGCTCGCTATGAATGATTGCACGTGAGGTTGCATCATATGAAATATTTGGAAGAGTAATATAATCACCAAAGTTGTGGGATTCTCACAAATGCTCACTATAGATATATGCACCCGAAGTTGTAATATCTTAAACTGACAAATGATTATACTCCACAATTGTGAAATTATAACTCAATCAAAATTATGTGGAGATAAATTATGATTGTAAATTGCCCGTGAAGAAGCAAAGATTAAAGAGAGGTTTTGAGAAATACTCTACATTAATTTATTTTGAATAATGACCTCTTGATGAAAAATCATAACTCTCACCACACTGATCCCACGAAATGAATGCAAATGTTAATATAAATTTATTCATTCCCAGAAGTGAATGTAAATGCAATCAACTATAGACATGACATAATTTAGTCATGGACACAATTTATGTTATGCATTCCATAAAATGATTGCATCATACTACTCGAAGTGAAACGATTATAGTGACATACAAGAAATAAAGGCAAGGTGTACAAATTAATAACACTTGCTAGAGGTTTGGAGTAACAAAACATTGGTCTCGTACATGTCGTACACAATGCATCTTAGTTTATAAATCGATGTGAATTAAAATGTTGATACATTAATGATATGAGCATAGTGAAGATGCACAAATTATGTGAGCATCATGAAGATGCATGAACAATTATGTGAGCATTGTAAAAATGTATGGTGGAAATATTTATTTTGTTGACAGTAGGTTGACACACAAAATTCTTCGAGATCGAAAATATTCTCTAACTTGAAATTAACAAAAGCAAAAGTTAATACAAATTGAGGTAATATAAAGGCTCCAGAAGAGCAGATATAAATTGTCTGGATGAGCAAATATTTTTGTGAAAGAGGCTTTGTGCTCTTTAAAATCTAAAATGGATTTGTTGAATTCAAAGACATACGTCTTGAAGAACGTATTGACAGGTTTCATATGGAAACTATATATATGAGGGGAATATGAAATATACTTATACTACATCTAATATTTCATGCCAGAAAAATGTTGATGAATAAGATCCCAGTTTTCTCATCAAAATGAATTATGCGACCATAAGCAATTTTGGATCAGAAATTTAAGTTGAACCAGAAGTTCAATGATACAAAATATTATGAAGTGGCAAGATAAACTTGGTCATCCATGGAAAATAACAAATGCGCCGAATTATTACGGGCATCTTCTAAAGATTCATACGATTCTTTACCTCATGATTATGTGTGTGTTAATTGCTCACAAAGAAAGTAAATTGTAAGACCATCTCCTGTGAAGAATGGTCGAGAGTCCCAAAATTTTTTATGATGATTTTAATGGGATATATGTGGACTTGTAGATCCACTTTGTGGACCATTTTGTTATTCCATGGTCCTGTAAAAGTATTTTTTTTAATGGTCTAAGATATGCCTACTGTCAACGCGTATGTCTTTTTATGAGATTCTTGCTCAAGTATAAGATTGAGAGCAACGTTGCAACTTGTGTCAGGCTTGAAGCCTAATAATTCTCAATTAAAATTTATGATTGTGCGATTTATGTTCTGATTTTTCCACCAAAATGAACAAATATGGGTCTACAAATACGTGTTTGTTAATTTTTATTTCCCGTATATATCATATATTTTGAACACCTGACGAGGCTATAACCATATATCTTAAACGCCTGACGAGGAGATATGGTTAAATCAAAATATCATGATGAGACAGTCTTCCCGTCGTTAGGGGGAGAATTGATGTTATTGCATGTAGAACGACGTGAAATTATTTGACATGAGTACATAAATGTACAATACTTGTCTCAACTTGGCCCACGCACAAAAAGAGCAAGAATTGAAAATTGCACCAACATGGATTGAAGTCCTTGAAGGACTATATGCTAGCATACTATAAACGCACTTGAAGCGTGAAATTACTATTGGTGCAAAAGAAAACTTTCTAAAGGAAAATGGTACTTAAAGTACTTGTCCCGAGGAAACTGTTTCAAAGTTATAGAAAAATTGACTGATCAGTCTAAATCACAAGATGCCCATGAAGAGGCAAATGAAACAGAAATAAAATATATAAATAAATCAAGAAAACTGGGATAGAAAGGAAAGTAGTTATAGATAATAGTTTTGCGTATTGGGTCGCACAAAATCTAAAAGTTATAAATCAGGATCCTGGACCGTGATTGGTTGAATGAATGTCGACATAAAATAGTTGATCTATATAGAAAGATGCAATTCAATATCTATATGAAAATCTTAAAGTACTTGGACCGTATTGTCCGCACGCATGAAGACGTGAAATTGGTTGGGTACAAATGGGTATTTGTACGAAAACGAAATGAGTAAACTGAAATTGTGAGATATAAATACCTATGATATGATGAAACATATTTCCTCTGTGATTGGTGCAATCACGTTGCGGTATTTGGTTAATTTACAGTCCCTGAAGGACTTGCCATGAATTTTATGGATGTAGATACCACAGGCTTAGATGAATCACTGAATAGTGATATTTATATAAAAGAATCTTGAAGGATTTAATTATTTTGTAATTAATAGTCTCATGCATTCCCTATATTGAATTATATCGATCCTTATACGAGTTAAAATAATCTGGCCGGATGTGGTATAATTGATTCAATGAGTACCTCGTAAAGGATTCATGAAAATGATTTTTCCGTTATTACGATATGTGCTGATGATTTCAAATCACGTGAGGACTCATGAAGAGCTCACAGAGACAACAAATTACTTGATGAAAGAGTTTGAAATGAAAAATCTCGGAGTAACAAAGTTTTGCCTCGACTTGCAGATCGAGCATTCATTATATGGAATATTTGTCCATAAATCGATATATAAAGAGAAATTTCTGAAAATATTTTATACGGATAAAGTTCATCCATGGAGTAGTCCCATGGTTGTTCGATCTTTAGATATAAAGAAAGATCATTTTTGTCATCAAGAGGACAATGAAGAATTGTTAGGTCCTGAAGTATCTTATCTACGTACAGTTATAGTTTTAATGTATCTTGCAAATGGTACAAGGCATGATACAACTTTTTCAATTAATTTACCAGCAAGATATAGCTCTGCACCAAAACGAAGACAGTGAATTAACCTTAAACATGTATACGCTATCTTCATGGAACAACCTACATGGACTTGTTTTACTCGGAGGTTCCGATCCACATGTGATGGATTATATAGATGTTGGATACATTTCTCATCCACATGTATATAGATCTCAAGTTGTAAGTATACTTATGGTGGTGTTGCGATATATGGTTATCTGTGAAACAAACCTCATCCAACCACTCTGAATTTAGAATTGCTTGAAGCAAGTTGTGAATATTTATGATTGAGGTCTATAGTTCAACATATCCAAGAAAAATGTTGGTTATTTTCAACAAGGTACACCAACAATATTATATGAAGGCAATGTCGCTTGTATTGCTCAAATCAAGAATGGGTTTATTAAAGAGACATAACTAAACACATATGGATATAACATTTTGTTGATGTGTTCACTAAAGCATTGTTGACTACGTCATTCAGAATGATGGTTCATAACATTGGAATGCGTCAACTTGTGGACCTTACGCTCGAATCAGGGGGAGCGTGCCATTAATAATATATACACTGTACTCTTTTTCCTTCGTCCAAGTTTTGTCCCAATGGGTTTTCTTGGCAAGGTTTTAATGAGGCAGTGTTACACACTTATCGGCCCCATATGGATATGTACTCTTTTTTCCTTGTTCAGGTTTTTCCCACTGGGTTTTTCTGACGAGGTTTTTAACGAGGCATATTCCAAAAGCAACATGCATCCAAGGGGGAGTGTTATGAATCTAATATTAGGTGGATGCATTTGGAAGTTCATTAGCCACATGAAGAACCTTTGAACTCAACATATGAAATGACATGTACATGATGTATTGACCAACATTAATGAAGTGCTAGTTATCTTGCAACCTTTGGCTTTTGAGTTGCTTTTCTAGTACTATAAATAGGAGTTTTGTAAAGTGTTTATACACACAATTGTATACAATCGAAGTATGAAATAAGAAGAGTTATCTCCCTAATATTCATTGTTCTTAAATTCTATTTTCTACATTAAAGTTGTTGTTCCATTTAGCTTAGTTTTCTTTACATTCTATTTTCTACACTAAAGTTGTTGTTCCATTTAGCTTAGTTTTACAACACCAATTAATATAAACCGGAGGGAGTATTAGCTAAGAAAAAGTTGGGGGTACAATTGAATATCATCACATTAAATAATTGAAATCAAAAACATTAGGCATATATATGTGAGATTCTTATTACCCTACTGAAAAGTCTTATTCAAATTTTCATTTTATATTGGATAGGACCAAATTAAACTAAGATGCAGTTGGCATCAAAACTTTTATTTGACCAACCAAAACTGATAACATTTTGAAATTCGAAATTCGAAAACAAGAGCGTCTAAATTTCCGGGACCCACAAACCACATCCTTTTTCATTCTGTAATCCAATTTTTCTTTTTTTTTTTCTTTTTAAGTAAGCCCTAACGTTTTCCCGCCCATACTCATTTCTTCCAATATCAACTGCATATATAAATACAATAACAAGCCATCTCAGTTTTCTATTTTTACTCCACAATTTCATAAATCTCCGTTTTGATTCTTTATCTGCTGGAAATTCTGAAGAGAAATGTCTGCTCTGATGGAGGATCCTGCCGTCAAAGATCAATCCTCTGCCTCTGGTAATATTTTCGAAATTCCTTCCAATTTTTCATGTTTTTTATTTATTTATTTTTAAAGTTCGTAATTAATTATTATTTTATCTAAAGTAGATAGATCTACGTCAAGGCTGCTTAGGTATCCGCTCCGATCTGCTACAAAAGCCAAGGAAGAGAAGCAGCCGCTGACAGATTCCTCAAACTCCGCATCCGCTTTGAAAAGGTATTTGATTATTTTGCGGTTATGTATTTCTTCGTTTTTGTGTGTGGTCATATGATTATTATGATATAAAGTGAATTGCTCTGTCAGTTGTTTTTTACAATTTTGATTCTGAATTATGAAATCAGATTATGACACAAATTATGTAGAAATCAGTCTGTATCTTATTCGGTTTTGTTGATGTTCTCCAGTGATTACTCTCTTTTGTGGTTATATCTGAATATAGTGATAATATCTGTGAACTTGTTGAATGAAAAAGTAAACGTAATTTGTTTGCAATTCAATGAATTTTATTTGATGCAAAAGTAACATACCATGAATACAAGAAAAACATAGTTTGGATTTATGAAGTTAATAGTAATTGATAAGGCTGATTGTTTCTGTATTGATGAATGTAATCATTTTCTGTTAAATCCGTTTTCCTCATTTGATTACTTATAGACATATGGAGAGATCGTAGAGGGTGCATATGTTTTCCTTTATGTGGTGCTGAGTTCTGGCTGTTGGCTGTATGTTTATCAAAGCATGTATGTTGACTTCTTGATGTTGTTGACTAGGGGAAAGGCTGCATCAAGTGTAAGTAAGAGTGTGGGTGTTCTTGATGTTTCCGGCAAGGAGAAGTCTGCCAAGCCACCCAGACGCTTTTCAATTCCTTCCAAGACCAATGCCAGCCCTGCTCCAAAACCTTTTGGCAATATTACTCCGATTTCTGAGGCAAAAAGGACTACTGGCACTCAGGGAAAAAGTGATACACCTGTTTCTGATATTTCAAAGTCATCTAATCGGAAAAAGTTCTGTGTTCTGTCATCAGCATCTTATTGGCTATCTCAGATTAAGCTCTCTGAATCTGCTGCTAAGCACTCAATTTCACTTGGGTTCTTTAAACTCGCCTTAGAGGCTGGATGCGAGGTATGGGATCAATATTTAAGCTATTCAGCCAATTCATATTTTTACAATTTGGACCTTAGACTTGATTTTGCTTCATCTAGTCAAGTCCAAAACTGCCAAGTTAAGCATTTGCTTTTTTCTTTTGCCACGTGTACCTGCATTTTAATTATGAAGAATAGATTTGCTATAAGTTCATTGCTGATTTCATATCTTATACAGCCCATACAGAGGATGAGTGATGAGCTAAGATCATATGTGAACCGTTACAACCTTTCTGAACTTGGAGAAGTTATTAAAGAGTTGTTTGAGATGTACAAGATTTCTGAGAACACTGAGCAGTCACAGGTCTCTCAAGTGCCTGCCGAAGGCAATCAGTTATCGGATGATGATATTGGTAGCTCCTCTTCTTCTGTAATAGATGCTGAGAAGTTGAAACCAAAGACATTGGATGTAGGAGCTGATGACATTCACCAAGTGAAGAAACCAACTAGCAAAACTAGTAAGAAAGGTGATGCTGTGAAAAAGAACAGAATATCAACCAAAAATGCTGCAAGCTTAAAGTCTGGTTCAGAAGTCAGGGGACGTAGCACTCAAAAGAAACCACGAAAACCAACAAAGCAAGAACCAAAGCAGGGAAAGAAAACTGCTGCTCCTGAAGAAGGTGGGTTCATTAATTCTATTCAAGTTGGTAATTTAATTTATGGAATTATTTTAATACTTAGAGTTGGCTATTCTATTAATGTCGCAGGTCCTATTAAGGCTGAATCAGAGGAAGCTCTTCGAGAAAACAAGGAAAACATGGTAAAGGGATCTTCAGATAACAATATGTTTCAATTACTTTAACCTACACGAGTATTATCATCTTGATTTTAGTCATTCTACATCTTATATTATATATATAATTGAATATTGATATAATTCATTTTAACAACTCACTTTTAATACAATAAGTTCTTGTAATTTTGCTTCTTTTCATTGTCTTAGGATGCGCCGCAGATTGAAGAGAGCACTTTGGCTGAAGTTTAAAGAAGCATCAAAGTTGATGAATAATAGATTGTATTTATGTTTGGTTCTTTAACTGTATAGCTACAGAATACCAGGTGTGGACACGTTTAAGTTTGGAATGGTGTGTGAAATTTGAAACTTTCAAGTTTATTCGTTCTTGATTGGCTTTGTTTGGCTGTGACTTATGTTTGTCTGCCGGTATACGTTTTCATAATATGATTTATTTCAATTGCCATTATAACATAATGTTGTGGTGCTACATGGACGCAAAGCTCTCTTTTTCTTTTGTTTTTTATAACTTAGATTAGAAAAGAGGCTCTGCGGTTTACGTACATTTGGTCTGTGTGAAGATGGTTCACATTGGGTTTGTAGGAAAATGGGTTGCCTTAATTTAGGCATCAAAATGGGCCAAACCCCATAGAATTTGGATAGATTTGCCTTCAAGTTTCAGCCCAAATGATAAAGTATCCAGCCTTAATTAAAATCTGTAAAATTATTTTTTTTTTGGTACAAATCTGTAAAATTATTGATTTGACATTTGCCATGTATATTTAATATTTATAAAATTATTGATTTAATATTTATTATATTTTTTTCTCCACAAAACTTTATCAATTAAACCACAACTTTTATTAAATTATCGGGAAAAAAAATTCTCTTACTTGACTTTAATTTGACATAAAATGATATTTTTTTATACAACTTATGACATAAAGTTTCACACTTACACCTACAATCTAAATTATTCACAAAAAACTTACATGTACTTTATTTCTCAAACCACTATCTCAAAAGTCAAAACCTAAATAAACAATATTGCGTAAATTGAGATTATTTCATAAACCTCCACAACTCTCTCAAATCACTCTACCAGACACACATGCCCAATGATTTCAATTGAATATTGAGATGATATTTAATAATAGGTAATGAGGTTGAATTTTTTTTTTTCAATAATTTAATAAAAGTTTTGGATTGGATATCATGCTGGATTTAAATTTCTCGAGCCTAACGGAGCTTGCCGAATTCGGTCGGATCCTTTTTCCTAAAATAAAATTGTGAACTTTTCGATTTTATTTAATGGTAATCACTGACAAAGATGAGGTACCACTAATGTGGGTTTACCTTTAATTTAATACCTAGTGTTTGGATGTGATTTCTTATTTGTAATTGTACTTGACAATTATTGAAATGATTTCATTGTATTAATGTAACAGACAGATCGTCTCATATTCATATTCGCTCCACGTATTTCGGGTTACAATCTTCATAACTGGAACAAATTCACCAAATCTTTGATCGAAGTAAAATTCAATGAAATCGGGCCGAATTCAAATTGAATTCAGATTTGAAATCCGCCCCACTGACAACCCTAACTTTAATTATACTATAAGATAATAATTAGATAACATTAGAACTAAGAAATAACCCCAACCTGAATCGGGCCTCGTGTAAAGGGCCCAAATTTGGTCACATAACGGACCCAGCCGTTTTCTTTCGCCACAGGCTCCTTTAATTAATTTGACTATTCTTCTGTACTAAAAAATAATTCTGACACTAGATCTGAAATTCGGAATAAATTCGATTTTTGGCATTTGGCACCCTAGAATTATAGGGTTTTGGCACTTTACACTATGACTTAAAAGTTTTAGCACTTTGTATCCTGAAAATATAATTTATTTG
Source organism: Penstemon davidsonii (assembly GCA_034814905.1). Lineage (NCBI taxonomy): Eukaryota > Viridiplantae > Streptophyta > Magnoliopsida > Lamiales > Plantaginaceae > Penstemon > Penstemon davidsonii. The sequence goes on along the minus strand of JAYDYQ010001087.1, from coordinate 7,857,477 downwards.
GCACTTTGCACTCTAGTGGGTGTTTTGGTGAGAAATTTCATTGATAAAAGGGTAAAATAGTCCTTTTTGATTTTTTTTTGGCACTTTGCACCCTGGCAATATAGATTATGCACCCTGAAAATATAAAATATTGGCATTGTGCACCTAAAATTATAAAATATTGGCTCTTTCACCCCGATTTAATTTTTTTGGCACTCTGCACCCTAGAAATATAATTTATATGGTATTTTGCACCTAATATGTTTTCCTTAAAAAAACTCATGAATGTAGTCGATATAGAGATAAAATGGTCATTTATATGCACAACAATAAAAAACATGTTATTCTTAATTTATTTTACTTTATAATAGCTTATTTTTACCTTTTCTCTCAGTAAAATTTAAATTAGAAAAAAGACATTGTTCTTATTTTATTTTCAAGTATCCTCTAGATTATTTACTTTATATCTAAAATACACGTTTACAAATCTGAATTTGTTATTATATTGCATGTTTTTTACATTATCTAGATTATCATATTAAGTCAAGATTGAAAATGCCAACAAATTATATTTTGGGTGCAAAAATGCAAATATTCTATATTTTCAAGATGCAAAATATCAAAATCTATACTTTTAGGGTGCAAATTGCCAAACATATTCGAAAATGACTACTTTTCCCTTCCATTAATGACATTTTTCATCAAAACACACATTAGGGGTGCAAATTGCCAACTAAATTATATTTTCAAGATGCAAAGTGCTAAAACTTTTAAGTTAAAGTTCGAAATATCAAAACCTTATAATTCCAGGGTGCAAAGTGCCAAAAGACCAATAAATTCCATGTCCCAGCCTATTTGGCAAAAAATTGAAGTAAATTTTGTTTTGTTATAATTGCTAGCAGTTCACATCTATTTAGGCCCCGTTTGGTTGCCCAGATTAGCCTTCATTGATAAAATTATGCCAGAAGGCACCCTTTTGCATCGGATCTTCATATTATTGCAGCCAAAATACGAATAAACAGTCCATTCACCCTTGTTTCTCAACTATATAGCTCAAATTTTATTAGTCACACAAGCAATAGAGAATTGCCAATCATTTGAAGCATGTATTCCAGCAATTAAGTCATTACACAATTCCAAAGGCAAATAAATAGTAGGTGCAGCATAAATTCTAATTTACATGATACAGTGCAACAAGTCTTACAGATTTTTATAAATAGACACTTAATGGGACTGAAATGATCATATGTTGGCAGATAGAATAGCAGGGCAAATTTTTAGTTTGGTTCCAATTTCCTGCACTCATTTACCCCACATGGTTAATCAGCTGTCCAGCTTTGCTCCACGATTTCTCTAACTCTGCGATTATATTCTCGTTTATTCTCACTGAACATCCGAGCAGCTTCAGAATTTGCAGGAGAATTCGGATTTGGGTCGCATAACAGAGACTGCAGCAATAACAAAAAAAAAAGACTAATATTTTTCTTCAACAATTCAAACAACTAGGATAGCAACCGCATTCATGTTAAGTGTTAAAATCGTGAATCCAATATGAAGATGTAAACATATCCCACCTATTGTGAAATAAATTCATGCTTCCAAAGTATCAATTGTTAAGGTGTGCATATGAATACAATATCGTCTTATAATTGTATATCACAGTGCCTACATCAGCACTAGCTACAAGAAACAAAAGACAAGTGGCTTTACCTAGAATCGGAACATTGAAATAGGACAAGTGGCTTTTCATCTATTACATGACTTCTTCAGTCCAAGTGTATTTCATTATACTATCAAATTACTTGATGCAAACTTACGATTTTTATATGGCGCTCGAACAACGGTGTTGAACTTCAATAACTACTACTTATACTAGATGACAATCACACTTTAAGCTAAATATCAATATTAGTTCGAGGTTAATTTCGACAGACTTTTTGTTTTGTGATTCAATTATTGAGTTTGAAAGACTACAGATGACAGAAGCCATTCTGTGAGCCAAACAATGTGGAAGTACATGGATCACATGAACTATGTCTTGATTTTTGCAACTAATTTAGCAAGTTCGTACAAAAGCTCTTTATTCAACATGTATTTCTTATAAGATCACTTTGAGTTCTACAAGACTATATGAAAACTCACTTATAGAAACTAAGCAATACTAAATCTTACCCCTTGTATCAGGGCAAACCATTATCAAGGCAAACCACCCAGCAAATTTTCTAAATCCTTATCATAAAAAACAAGCACTTACAAACCCCTCGTGGATGACTTCTAAAGAACCAAAAAAAAAAATAGCTTATATGGATGGATGTCACTTGAGGGATAGCAAGAAGAGAAGTAATAATATCACAAGCTTAATTCATCTAAAAAAAGCATTGTACCTGGATGGATGTAAGTATAGCTGCAACATCATAAATAGGGCTCCACTGATTTTGAAGAATGTCCAAACATATACTTCCATCCGCATAAACTGATTAGGAGGAGGTTAAAAATTTGAATTTCAACCTCAGATTAAGCTCATGAATCCAATAAATTCAATAATTTATGCAGTGTCTTACTATTTGGATGGAACATTCGAGAAACAAATCGAACTGTTGGTGGCTTGTTTGGATAATCTTCTGAAAACTGAAGTGTCAGTTTGAAAGTACCTGTCTCACAAAGCATATTCCATAACATAAGATGCAAGTAAAAACTATGGAAAAATATAAAATATACTATGAACATGTATCAACCCCAAAAATCGTATCGCTTCCCTTTCTTTTCCCTTCTTTTTTATCCTCCATAGATATCATATGTGGTGTGATAACCTCTGGGTCCTAAGCTCTGTACATTATAAGGAGGGTATGCAATTTTATCATGTAGTAGGGAATTCGCAAGGCCTTTCTAACTTAGTAAATCACATTTGCATGTAAAGCTTGGGACTATTTGTATTAGGATATAGCTATACAAAAAAGTTCATGGAATCCGTCATATCTTACCCTTTCTTATAGGGGCTTTACAAGCTCAAGAAGAAGCTCTATTTTGCTCCCTTAAAACATAGTTTTTGAATGCTCTTTTCATAATTAAAATCTCAACTGAAAATAACATATTTTTAAAGCACAGGTCGGCACCTTGTTTCCGTGCTTCAGTTACTTTCTACAGTTGCTCAACGTTTAAGGTAAAATTCAATGAAACCATGCACCTATTATATTATATATAATCCATCCATGCATGGATATTTAACCAGAAATAGCTTGCCATCCAGTAGGTTTGACTACATAAGGCAGAGTAAGAGTACATCTGCCAGAGCCAAGTATCAGAAAGATACCATCCCATCATATGCAGTGTAATCATGACACAGATACAGTCAAAACTATAAAACTAAAAAGGCTCAACTAGGGGACTTGCGTTTAGTGTCATTCGGCTTCCTTGAAATGTATATTTACACTCCCAGTATATTTAGCGAGTGTTATCAATATAAAGCTCATTCAAGCCAACAAATGTTCAAACTATCATAATCAGAGCATATGGACCTGAGCATTAAAATCAAGGGTTCAGGTCAAATTATTAATGCTGCATGCTAGCATAAATTGGGTGTTTGGTTTAAATTAAATTTTGATCATGACCTTTAAGGAAGAAACTTCATTTTAGGTTGTGAAAGCCAACAAATGTTCATAGTGATAGAGTTAGTGCATATGGATCCACCCCAAAATAGATTTTTATTTAACTTAACACTGTACAGCAGTAGACCGGGTATTTGATGACATAGTTTTTTTTATCAATCATATAGCTTCTCAACATTCGATGCATGGAGAAATCATATTTCAAAACCTTGGTATAAAGGTGTGATCAGCACATACTTAAGTTTCTTGAGAACCAAAAGGAAATAAAAGAAAAATAAGAGTGCATAAGTATCCTATGCCAAATAAAAGCTTAGATATATGTCCAAGTGGAAGAATGACTCACCACCATCCCAAGGTGTATCATCAGGACTGCAATTCACACAAAAAGGAAACTATAAGAATGTAATCAATGAATGCATGCATAAATGCAATCAATTAGAAAATGCAATATTTTAATTGTGCAAAAGGATAAACTAACCCGAATATAACAGCATTCCAGAGCATAATATTATTATCCTGTGGAGCACCACTAATACCCGCAGGAGGGTCCTGCTGCAACCTCTTGAAGTCCCTCATCAGTCTCTTCCTAGACGGAGTCGACATCTTAAAATCCTGCCAATCATGAAGTTTTAATTAAGAAGCTTAATAATGAAAGCTAGTTTTAAAAAAAATCTTATCTTCCTGAATCCTGTCGAAGAATAACTTACAAACCTAAATTAATCAGATTCTCAAACAAAGTGAAACCCAAGACTAAATAAGTGTAATTCTAAAAGACCAATTTCATAAAATTAGGGTTTACAACAGTGCCCATCTCCAGCATCAATAAAGCTTAGATTTTAACAAAGAGAAATTTCTTATACAAGAAAAATAACTATGCAACTGAATAGTAATAATTTGACAAAACCCCAGATTCAATTTAAGGGTTTGTTTTCTACCACAATCACGACTCTGAATCAGTTTTTTCACATAAGATCTAATCCGAATTAACATATTCAATTAATTTAACACACAATTCATCAATATCCAAGCAATTATTATACATGAAAGAAAGAATAAAAAAAGAATATACCCGTGAAGGAACTGAAGTGAAGCTCTCTAGGTAGAAGGGGTTGAGCTTGTGACGGAGGAAAGAAACAGGGAATCCAAGTTTTATACTTATACTAGATATTTATATTATATTTATTTATTTTTTTGATATTTTTTATAATTATAATGACGTATATACAGTGTATGTGTTATTATTGTAATGGGCCCCACATTATTACTGGCAGTCACCATTTTCAGTCTCATTCACAGCTGGGCCTCACAAATTCGGATCCATTTCTTTAACTGGCTCAATTTATGGTTTTGGTCCTACACAAGTTGACGAGTTGGTATTGCATTTGGATCTTTTAATTTACCGAAAACTTTAATTTCTTTTGCATTTATAATTTTATATAATTATAAAGTAATTTAACCTTTAAATAGTAAATTTATTTATAAGATTGCTTGCCAATACAAATTATATAGGATTTTTTTTGTGCTATTCTTAAAATTAGGTATCTCGAACCGCTTTTTGACCGGATGATTGAATTCCACTATTTTTTAAGATCAAAGTGAAATTCATTCATTCAAATAAATTCGAAGATTACAATATTTTAAATAACATCAGGTAAATCATAAGACAAGAATTCGCCTCAGAACGTACAAAAACTAGTAAATTACTTTGTGGATTCGATCCATGAATAGTTCAATGCAAAGAAAATAATTTTAATCCATAAATTTAAGGAGCAATTGGCTCTAAGATTTCATCACTACCGTGTATTACTCCTATTATATAAATTTAAATTAAATAAATATCATATGTATATTTCACTACATCATTTCACACTAATAAGTGCACGCACAATCTTCAAAAAGAAAAGAGGACATTAATATAGATTTTACGTCACGTGTTAGTGACCTAATCATACAATTTTACTTTTAATAAAACACAACTTATTATTCTAAAAATGGTTAATTTTACTAGATTTATCTAGAAAAAACATGCCCTTTGCCTTTGAAATTGGTTCAAAATTATTTTTTCTGTAATTCTAGAATTTTAGTTAATTGTCGAAACCTAAATTAGTTGTAAGGATATAATCCTCTAAAAAATAAACAATTTTTTTAATGATACATTACTGTATAATTATGATATATGTATTATTTAAGAATTAATTACTATAAGAATACCATCATATGAAGTACTATTATTTATGATGATGGTATCCTTGCTACTTATGTTAGTAATTTAGTACTTATATCGAGTACTGCTATTCTAACAGCCTTCAATTGGCTGAACATGTGTATAGTCGGTTGTGGTTTTTTTTTATTATTTTTTTTTCTTGTCATTTTAAATATTTTAATGTATATGAAAAAAAATTAATTATATGACACATAAATAATTATTAAGAAAATATAAACCTTGTTTGTAAATATTAAATCCTAATCTTGTAATTCTAAACCCTAAACCTATTAAACAAGTAATAGTATAGGTAATACAATTAATTTTTAAAGCCTAAAATATGAACTATACAAAAGGGTGTAAAGTTTGGGCCGTCGAATAATCATTTCCCCTTTTTCATCGACCTTTCTACCAAAAAAGAAAAAGAACAAGGAAAAATTCAGATTCATTGATAAGCTGTGATTTCTTCCTCGCTTGAAACCCTAAATCACCTCTTCAAAATCTGCGAATTTCTAATTCCCATAAACAACAAAGCTGAAACATGGAGCATTCATGGCGTCATATGCCGCCAACAGGTAATTTCTGTCCTGTCTGCTCAAATTCTCACTTCCCTTTCTGCCCTCCGCTCCCACTTCCTCAATACTTCCAACCACCACCACCACCACCACCACCAGCAGCAGATCAATTCTTCCACCGCCCGTTAGCACCTCAACCTCCGCCCTACGATCCTTTCGTCGACCCTTATCCTCAAGTTCCTAGGCGGCCATGGAATGGAAACCCTGGTTACAACAAGGATTCTAATGTAAATAGTGGGTTGGATTATGATTATGGTCAGACTAAGAGAATGAGATTCGATCCTGTATTAAGTGATGCAGCGGCAGATGATGAAAGGAGACTAAGATTAATACGCGATCATGGAGCCGTGAATCACGGTTTAGGTGTTAGAAAATACGACGGGTACTATAAGACTTGGTCGAATAATACTTTAGAGCGGGGCAATTTCGGGGATCAAGTTTTAGTTGACAACGGCAATTATAGTCGAGAAAGTAATGTACAGGTCAAACGGAAGTATGGAGAATCACTGTATAATGTAAGTGATAATTTGATGCAGAATAATGGGTATGGAAACAGAGGTCATCAAGGAGAAAATTACAACAATTTTGAGCAGGCCAGTGGAAATCATGAAATGCAGGTCTATAGGAATGCACCTTTTCAAGAACAGAGAAGTAATCATTTTTCGCTGTCACAGCATCGCGTAATGGAGCCTAAAGCAGCATACCATAGTTCATTTAATCCAAATAAGGATGTGGGTTTGCAGGGATTGTTTAGTGGGCAGCCTCCACTTCCAGATTCTCCTCCACCACCACTTCCTGTGGAACTGCCAGGGTTCCGTTTCCCTGAGCCAGTTGCATCTGGACCAAGCTCCTCTTATCCAGTTGGGTCAAGACCTTCCTTGCAGTCACCATATACTCTGGTTCCTCATGCCAATACATCTGTGTCTATGCAATATTCAAGTAATTCCAATCCGAAATCAAGTGGTTATTATGCTGAGGTATGTCATCAATTGTTTATTATCCAATTGGGTTGTTGAGTTAATTTAGTTCAATCATAACGCACATGAAGAAGGCAAGTATTTTTGCATGGTTCACTTTGTTGATATGCAAGCTGTCTAGTTCATTCAAACTTGTGCAAATGTAGAAGCTGTATGTAGGGAGCAGTGAAATCTTGGTGGTGACTTTCTTGGGAAACCACCATTATGTATCTGACTACTATTAAAAATAGACATTCTTTTAAGTCATAACTGGCATGTTTGATGATTGTTGATTTTGGAGAGAAAATGTCCGATATAATGATTTTGCAGTTAAACAGGGGTGCCTTTTACTTGTGGTTATTTAATGAGTTAGGGAGGAAATAATTTGATAGGGATGCTCTGGATCTTGTTGAATGTTAGTTCCTTGAGTTGGTAGGTTGTGACACGTGGCTCTTGATTGCTTATTTGTTCGAGGCTTGGAAGTATCGGAAGAATAGTTTATATATTTATTCATAGCATGTTCCTTATTTGAAGTTTAAATGTCTTTTCATATGGACCACTCTCTTACTCCTATTTATATATTTTGATAATTGTGCTTATTAGGAGAAACAAGGCATTCAGATGACATCATCCAATACATCTATGGGAAAAATTGGAGAGTTCCCTATGCAGCATCTTTCATCAGATAAGCCGAATGTTATTGATGCCTCTCTTGTTTTAAAGCCCCCACACCGTTCTAGCCGTCCGGATCATATTGTCATAATCCTCCGAGGACTTCCAGGTCTTATTTTTCGTTCTTCTTTTTATTACAATTAATTATCATTTAATTTATGCATCAGCGTCTCATTATTAATTAGCTACTTTGTAGTCCAGAAATCTCTGCATTTTTCTATCATATTCACTGCGGACCTCTTGAATATGCATGAAAAGGAATCTAAGAACTTTCTGTATCGTAAGCAGTTGATTGTTCATGTGTTGTACTTTTTCCTTTTTCTGTAATCATATTATGATTGAACATATAAGATAACTAGAAAAAGCATAGTTCAAAATATATATCTGACATCATACTGATGTCATATATATTTTGGTTGCTATGCATCTTTACAGGAGAAGTCTAAATGTCATAGAACCTTTCGAATTTCTGGAGTAGTATTTTAAAAGTTAATAGAGAATTTGGACAGTGAAATAAAAGGTGTGACGAGTTGAGCATGTATTCTATATCGCAGTGTGTGAATAGCTGGTGATAAAAAAATTGTATTTTGTGCCTGTCTTGGGTGCTTGGGCTAATATATTTGGTCACAAATGTCTTTGCTCAACATATTAGTGACATGATACAAAAATCCTACTTGATGGCTTGTCAAAGTTTTTGTTATTGGTATTTATTAGACATTGCACTCGTATGTTTAGAGATTCATGTGATAGTATACATGCATAGAATAGTATGTGTTTTTCAAATTAATAATGAGAAGGGATTGCCATATCCTTATAAGGATGTTATAGCATGTCAAACATTATTAAATGCTTTGAGTTCCATTGAACTTTTTATGGCTATGCATACCTGCTTTCTTATGTTTGTGCAGTCATCTGGTTGTTATTTGTGCTGCTATTTTGTATGTAAAATCGAAATATTGAGAATTGTTTCATGTAACAATGATGATTTTACACAGCATAACAAAATATCATTTTTATACTACTGGTTCATTGGATGTAAGAGAATTCTATAGTATGTATTATGGTAACAATATGCATGCAATTTTTTTTGTTATATTTTTAGGTAGTGGTAAGAGCTATTTGGCAAAGTTTTTACGTGATGTTGAGGTTGAAAATGGTGGCAGTGCTCCCCGTGTTCATTCTATGGATGATTATTTCATGACTGAAGTTGAAAAGGTGAGTACATGTATTCAAATTTTGTTACGAGATAAGTTCTGTAAGTTTTTGTAATTAGTTTGTCATGGTATTATTTGTATTTAATGTCTCAGCCATGAAAGATTTTCTGAATGAGTTGTAATTTTTTTACACTAAACGACAGATTGAGGAGAGTGAGAATTCAAAATCTTCTGGTTCAGTTCGAGGAAAAAAATCAGTTGCAAAGAAGGTCATGGAGTACTTTTACGAACCTGAGATGGAAGAGGTGATGAAACCATTTTGATATTTATAGTACACAAATGAGTATAAGATATATGTGTGTAATTTGAGCAACCTTAAATTAGTTAGTTTATATTGAGAGGTGAGAAGGCTTGACTTTTTCTCATTTTGTCCACTAAAACCTTAAATTTTTCTGTTGTTCATCTATTTGTAGTAAGTAATAAAAATATTATGTTATTTCAAATCTGGTATTATAAGTTTGCTCTAGCTTTTCTGGAGCAGTGATCATGTTATTGGTTCTGTTGATGTTCAGTTGTGGACTGTTACATTGTGACTTTTTTGTTTGTTGGTGTAAAATTTTAACTCATCCACTTTGATCTAGTTTGAAACTTCACAATTATAGAATTCTGATTAAACATAGATTTTTGTTTAGTTCTGACATAGACACAGCATTATGTGTAGTTGAAGATATTAACTTTTTTGTATGAACCATTACCATATGCCAAGATGTAGTTGATTTTAATTTTTCTAGCCGGATTGCTTACATTCTTAAACGTTTTGGTGCGTGATACTGGGTTTATGCTGCATGAACTTAGTATGATGGAACAATCTGATGCAATAAGCAATGTGTAGTGTGTTATGTCTGATTTTTCGGTCTTGTTGCTTGAATTTTTGTTTGCATTTTTATTTATTGGTTTTGGATTTAACATTGCTATTATTTGTCAGGCTTACCGGACAAGCATGCTGAAGGCATTTAAAAAGACCCTCGATGAGGGGGTTTTCTCCTTTGTAATTGGTATGATTTTTCTATGTAGAAACATAGTTTTAATTCAAAAATATCATCTTCTCATTTTCTGGAATTAACAGCTCAACTTTTCATTATCAATCGGTGGGGAAGTTAACACAAGGGTTCCTTCATTTTCCTTGAGATGCAATGATGTGCACTTAGAAAAGTTTTGATTTGATTTCACTGTTGTTGCTGGTGTTCTTTAAGTAACAGAAGTCATGTTGGTGTTTCATATATTGCTAGTTGTAGCTTTGACAGTTACATATTTGAGATTGCATCTTATGTGTGCTCATGGAAAAATTATTAAGTTCTTAATAGATGACATCAATAGCAAATTCTCTAATAAAGCTAGAATCCAAGGTTTATAAAAGAGTAGGTGAAACTTGAAAGACATAATCTTATTGTAGATGAAATGGTGAGTCTGACTAACTACAGATGCAGTTTATTCAGCAATTGATCCATTTCTTCCTGTTATTTGTGCCTCGTCTTAGTGGATGACCGCAATCTGCGGGTAGCTGATTATGCTCAGTTTTGGGCAACTGCAAAGGTATACCCTCTATTCTCTTTTTAAGGCGGTCTCTCTGTGTATTGATGCTCTCTTTTTGGGGAAACTTTTAGCGGTGCATGATTTTGGTCTTATTTGGGAATTAGGATTACATAAGACATAGGTTGTCTGTATTTGTTTGTAGTGTGTCTTAAATTTTTCTTATTCAAAGTTTAATTCGAAAGCTGCAATGGTTACATAATTAATTCAACAATCTAGCATACCCTTATCTAAATTTTTATTTGAAGTTAGCTTGTATTTAACATTGTTTAATTATATTAAAAAAATGATTCTTTTGAACCATCCATCTGTACAGAATTTCAGAAAATTGAGTAGATTAGCAGTGACAAACATACGTGACATTGAGCATTCTATTATCAATTTTGTATTGGCCCTCTATTTATGCTGCTCGTGGTCGCTACACAAATATATTCCTAATTTTGTACTCATTCAACATCGACGTTTTTTTTTAAGCTCTCCTGCTATTTTAGTTAAAAGAGCATCTATATTCATTACCAGATTTTGTCCTTTTTATTTGAGTGAGGGTAGTTTGCCAGCTATTGTAAACACCCTCTTTGGGATTCTTAAAATAGCTTCGTATATTTACTAGGGAATAATATTCTCTATATAATTTTTTTTGATAAATATTCTCTATATAATTAACTGCATGGAAAAAATGGCTTCTTATATGTGACCCATTTAATTCAATGTCTATATTAGTTTCTCAATTTTATTATGGTTCTGTTTCTGATTGCGGTATCACTCTTTCCAATAATTAAATTTGTATGCTATGTGACATATTTGAATCAAATACTATGTGAAAAGGTTTTCTTGTGGCATTTTCTGAAACTAAATCAGACATGTTTGAGAATATGTAGGTTTAATACTGGGGATGGATTATTTTCTGGTAATCTGTGACTCATATGCATATGATATTATATAGCCACTTGACTTCATTTCAAGAGAAATCTCCCATGGAAATGACATTTAGTTCCTTGATGACAAGTTGTATTAGTTTGTTATTTCATTTACTATCATGATCTATTACTCTTTGCTGTATCCTTGAAAAACAAGCTTGTCTGATTGCTGATAACTGCTTTGTCGTAGGTATTTCAATGTCATGGCTTCTTCATATGTACATCGGGTTTAATTTTATCTATCATTAAAAGCTAAATTTATAATTTTGAATACTCAGCTCTTCTAGATTTTATGCATTGGGTTTAATTTGGTGCCATCTTTAAAAGCTAATTATATTGGTGAGAATTCTCGTGCTGATTCATTAAAGTCTCTTTTCCTCATGTTTTGCCACTGTAGTATCATATTTATAGACCTAGTAAGTGCTAATCAGTGGCTGATCTGGAGAATATTTCCATATACGAGATTTAAGTTCAAGATCTTCTTATTAATTCTGCCAACATAATAATTAGTTTTCACTCAATTACAGCTGTGTTCTGTATAGAGACTTATGAATATTTTCGACATACCAAATTAGAAGAAAGATATAAATTTTTCCGGACATGAATATAGTGTTGGATCCATGCTTTGAATCAACCTTGAAATTATGTCATTTGAAACTCAAATATTTGAATTTCACCTGGATTACTATTTTGAATTTTTCCAATGACTTAGTGGTTTCAATCCTGGCTTATCTAAGTAGTTTTCATGTATTTTTGTTAATTATCCTTAGGACTGCTGATGGAGCTTGATCATAACATGCATATCTATGTTCATTAAGTCCTGTTGCTCAGTTTCATTTTTTGAATGCTAATGGAAGGCCATGTTGCGGCCACAATCATATTACATTTTTCTATTTATTTTATTCTTGGGAAAGTTACTGTTTACATCGTAGCGGGCAAATATTTGAAAGTAACATACCGCATAGCTGCGTATTTCTCTTATCATTTTTTAGATTTATCTATCTGTCTGACTTCTGGAAAACCATGCAAATCGTACCTGTCAACATATATCAGCTGGATCTTCCTATTCATCTTTTACCTGTATGTTAGTGAGATTCTTTATTTTTATTCGACATGTATGAGACATGTGAAGTGCTGGACATTATGTAGGCTTGACCCGGAGTGTTTGATTTACACACATCATGAATGCAAAACCTTTCCGAATGAAGATATTTGCATCTTTTAGAAATCTTGTTGGTTTTCTCTGAAGATGTCTATTTCTCCATTGCTGCTTGTGCACTTCCTCTATTCTTGTTCCTATGTCTTACTTTAGTGTAGCTTCTACCTTCAGAGTTGAGAATGTGATTTGGTAAATAATTGCTTGCTTAAACTTTTTCATTTATATAATTGCAGAGATCGGGTTATGAAGTTTACTTGTTAGAAGCTACATACAAGGACCCAGTGGTGAGTTTAAGATTTTGTCTTTGATATAATTTTTGTTTGCATGCAAACTAAACTAGAATATAATTTTGACACCCAAACTGCGTTTACCTTTTATTTTTACAAGAAACTGGCCTCAGGATTGAGAATTATGAGATCTTTAATGGTTTAATTTTGTTTGTTTTGGGTTTCAGGGCTGTGCTGCGAGGAATGTTCATGGTTTCACCCTAAATGACATACAAAAGATGTCTGATGAGTGGGAGGAAGCCCCATCCCTGTATATGAAGCTAGATATCAAGGTATCTGTTGTTTAATTTTATCAAGGTATCTGTTGTTTAGTATTATCAAGGTAGCTGTTATTTAGTTTTATCAAGGTACCTGTTGTTTAGTTTCCTATTTGCTATCTTATTAGCTTAATGAGAAATTGTTTGAAGTCCTTTGTTGTGATTTAAATTCTTGAATTCTAACATTCATCTTTTGATGGCATGAAAGTCATTACTCCATGGAGATGATTTGGAGGAAAACGGGATTGAAGAGGTACTTAGTGTACATGATTGTTATATTTCTTATTGTATGCACAACTTAATCTTTTGATAATATGGCCGAGTGAACTCACATGAGGTTTAATGAAAAGTAATCTCCTGTTTAATTCCTATTGTATATGCCAGGTTGACATGGATACAGAAGATGCCAATAATATTGGTGGTCTCTCTGGGTCAGAAGATACAAACTCTGAAAAGGTTACAAGACCTTTTAAAGGTGATCTTTCTGCTGATTGTATGCTTTTAATCAATACCTCTTAGTTGTCCCTTTCTGAATGGAAGGCTATATCTTCCTCTTCTGTTAGGTGTGACATTATTAGGGGGTAGACAAATATCTGAGTGCAATTTATGTTGTATAGAGTTGCGCTTAATCGATCTAAGATCTATACTCGTGAGTATTTCCCTTCAAATTATCAATCCTGACATAGACTTCATTACTCATATTATCAACCAATTTCTACATCGACATTTCACAATTTAACATCCTCTGATAAAAGAACTACTGTAACTCGTTATTTTTTTACATTTTCAATTCCGGAATTAATTATATAAAATTACCTATTTGGTGTTTAGCAGTGGTCTATATATGTGGAAATTTTGAGACTCTCAGTGGTAGTTACTTTTAAACATGTATAGATAGCTAAAATCTTTGGTGTGTGTTAGAGGAGCCCTTGGTGCCTAAAATGAACATTTACCTTTTCAAAAGGGAAGAAATTAGTTTAGTTGGTGGATGATGCAATTCCTAAAAATTGCAATACATCAAATGTTTCCTTTAGTTTAGTAGGTTGTCAGTGACCTGGATGATGTCATGCTGTTGGGATTGTCCCATTATATGATTTCTCTTAATTTCGTCTCGTTGAAGAAATCATTTAGTGTTCACACTTGTATCATGTCAGCTAATACCTGGTGATGCGTTGTTTTCTTTCTCTATATTTGGGTTTAGTTTTTAATCAGAACTGTTGGCGTTCATATCACAGGCTTAACTTTCTTTGTAGTGCTAGACTAGTAGACTCACAGTGATACTGATTTGTGCATACATGTTAAGGGTGATAATGTTCATTGGTGTGGAAAATTTAGGTCAAACAAATGATGGGCACCAATGGGATGCTGAGATACAGCTCCCTATAGAGGTAACAAAAGAATTGGGCAAGAGTAAATGGTCAAACGATTTGGATGAGGATGATGTACACAAAACTGAATCTACCAAGAGAAAATCAACTGCCCTCCGTGGTTTAATAAAATCATACAGCAAGAAAGGTAAATCTGTGCGTTGGGCTGATCAGGTATGCTAGTATTTTCTCTCACCACTTAGTTAGACGAGCTATATAATTTTCTACTGTATCAGTATAAAGCTGAATCATACTTGCTTCGAGCTCTACCTAGAGTATGGTAGCATTGTAGAGTTGATGTGTGCTAGTTTCATCGTCTAAAATGATAGTACTTTATATGACAATCTATGGCTTTATGGAAGCTTTGGGCTACAAGCTATAATGTTGAAGTATATGGTTTTGATTGTGTTTGATACCATAGGCGGTTTTATTGTTTTTCCCCCCTGAAAGGGCAATATGAAACCACCAACTTTTTGGAAGAAAGGAAATGGCTAAGTTATTCCTATGGTATCAAACACAATCAAAACCACATACTTCAACATTATACTAAAATATGAAACCACCAACTTTTTGGAAGAAAGAAAATGGCTAAGTTATTATGCGAGCTTATCTTTAGATGGTCTGGAATTATGAATAAAGTTTTTAGTGACATTGCTTCTGTATATCATGAATAAACTAGTCGAGCGTTTACGAGTGTGTTTAAGTGGGTTTGTCTTTAACTTGAAAGGGGGCGTGACCGCTTAAAAATAGCTCATAAGTAGAGCCTAGTCCTTGGCTTTGGGGGAAGCAATATTTTCTGTATTGCAGAAACTGCAACAATTGACATTCAAAAACATGAAATCTGTAGTGTTAGAGATACTGCACATTCTTTTTAACAAAATCCATAATTCATCTTAATTTTCTGGTAACCTTTTTTATATTCTGATATTTTCTGAATTATGGCTTTTCAGGTTGGAAAAATTGGCTTTTCAATAGGTGCTGGAAAAACAGCAAATATATCTTTAGTCATTGGTCCTGGTCCTGGATACAATTTGGTAAGATGCTAACTATTGTTAATATGCTAGTACTTGCTTAAGAACATAAGATCTAGTTGTCCATATTTTTTTTTTTTTGGGGGTGTGGTCTGATTTGTTTGTTTCCAACAAATGCAGAAATCAAATCCCCTACCTGAAGAAGAGAAACTCACTCAAAGAAACGGCAAACCGAGAAGACAAAACATATTCCAGGAACAATTACGTGCTGAGCGCGAGTCTTTCAGAGCTGTTTTTGACAAGAGAAAACGAATAAGTGGGCTCGATTTCGATGAGGAATAATTCACAGGCTCATTAGAGCCGGCCCGACATGTTAGAGGTACCTAGGCGAAATTTTAACTCGGACCCATGTTCTACCAAAAAAAAAATTATTTTTAAAATTGTAGAAGTATGTAATAAGTATTTACATGATTTATCTCTACCATATTATAGATCTAGATAAAATGACAAATCAACTTAAATGTTTTTTAAAATTCAATCGTAATATGCTTTTAAATAATAACAATTAATTCTAGAATCCTTCTTAAAAAAACAAAGATATACAAGTATTGTGGATATAATTATAACGAATGTATGTTAATAGATTTAACTTTTTATTTGTCAAAACAATAAATAGGTATAATATTATGGTATCATTATGCTTTCGCAATTATGTTACAAAAAGGGTTTCACAATCTTAGGGGTGTTCATAAATCGTCACACCCAGTCGATACGATCCAATCCGTCCGTAACCAGCTGGTTTAATTTTTAAAACAAATAATTGGGGGTTGGTAATTTGGAAACTTGTATGGTATGGGTCGGGTGACGAGTTTGATGGTCAAAATAATCAACCCACTTGCAATCTGTATATAACTATCTTTGATGTACTTCTTATTCATGTTTTAATAAAAATATGAAATTAATCACATTCATTAACAAATGACTAAAAAAAATCTTTGTTCAAGTTTTTGTTTATATTAATATGAATACGTTGGTACATAAGTCGATAATCGCATTTGTTACTCGAATTATCATTGATGATTTCATATTTTATGCAGTGTCGGAATTTCAAGTACTTTATATAGCGTCAACAACTTTTGAGTCTTCAATTCCTAGCAAAATTGGCAAACACTTATTGACACATTTTATTTGTTGTTTGAAGAATTTAGGGCCTATTTGGTTGGGTTCTTGCCCGGTCTCTCGAAACTGAGTTAGAATTCTTTCAAATAGAGTTTGGCAAAACCTATGAAGCTCATCACAAACCTATTCAGAAACCCACATTCAAACTCTTGAAACCTATAAAACATTGATTTGACACATACCACCTAGATTGCACGGATACGGATACGGCGTTATGGATTTTTAAAATTTATAGGATTCGATACTACAAAGATATGCATATAAAATAAAATAATTTTATATTATGCATAACAACATAACTAATTTGATCCTTCTATTATACGACAAAAATAAAAGATCATATTCAAAATACATATTCTCTACTAGTTTAATTTCGGGTTGGACAACATGACATAAAATTTTTACACTAAAATTGTCCAAGACCATTCAAAATACACAAAAAGTTATATATCAAAAGTTGGAAAAGTTAGACAAACCCATATTTATTTGAAATTTTCAAATAAACTTCACGAGTATTGATACCCTTATCCAAGACCATTCAGAATACACGTAGTTTTTTTACTTTTAATTTATTAATTTTTAATCCATAACTTTGAAAAACTAACAAAAACACCCATTGCGTATCCAAAACGTGCAAGATACTCCAAAAAAACATACTGTACCTGTATCCGAATTATTTTATATTAAATCTAATTAGGATACTCCAGATGGCGTACCATACGCGTATCCCATGAGTAGCGGGCGCATATCCGTATCCACGGAGTACTGGATACTGCACGAGACCATTTTCGAAGTATCCGTGCAACTAGCATACCACATATTTTACCCCTCAAACTCTATAAAAAAGATATTGATTTGACACCTACCAACTACTTTTTTCCCCAAACCCAAACATCCAAACCCAATCCAAGTGGGTTTTTAGCTTTTTCAAAATTACAAAACCCAACATCCAAAACCTAACCAAATAAGGTTTCAAAGGTTTCACCAAAACCACTCAAACCATTTTTTTGAAACCGAGTCAAAACCCTTTCAAATAGGCCCTTAAGATTCCATACTTATATTTATTGATTTGTTGTTAGTCTATTAATGTTAATATTTTTTGGCATTATTTTCATTAAACTGCCCATCCACCCCCAACCCGCCCTCACCCAAATCGGGCGGTTTATGAACATAAAATGTGGGTGTCATTTGAAATTTTGGGAATCCTCATGTGTCAGGGTCGGGTTGGATTTTTCATATCTATAGATTCCTGAGGCTTAGGCCATCTCCATTGCTCCGGGGGGAGGGGGAGTCCATGGGGGAAGGGATGAGAAAATGCCTTTTAGTGAGGGGGGGGGAGGGAGGGAGGGAGGGAGGGAGTGGAGGGGTGGGGCGGTGGACATCCACCGCCCAGGTGGGTGGGGCGGTGGATGAATCCACTGCCCCACCCACCTCTTTTTGGGGCTGGGCAACGCGCCCAGCCCCTATTTTTTCTTTTTTTTTTTTTGTTTTGCTTTTTGTTGTTAGTTGAATGTATTTTTTTTTTATAAATGTATAAATTTATTATTAATTGTATAAATGTATTATTAATTGTATCAAGTTATAAATGTATTTTGTTTTTAAATCTTAACATTAATTTTATTTTATTAATTGTATAATTTGTACTTTTATAACTTGTAATATTGTAATTTTATGTACAATGTTTAACATTAATTTAATTTTATTACTTGTAATATTATAACTTTTATGTAATAAACTTAACTTTTATTACTCGTAATATGTTTAACTTTTAATTTTATGTACAACTTCAAGTCGACTTAGTCGAACATGCGTGGTTAACACACGGTCCAAATGGTGGTCATGTGTAATTGTTTCAATATATATTTGATAGGGTTATGTCTTTTCTAATTTAATTTATCGTATTTAAATTATGTAATAAATAATTATTTTTAATCCACTAGTCGTATTATTTGTTACATAATTTAAATACGATAAATTAAATTAGAAAGGACATAACCCTATCAAATACGATAATTTAATCCACTAGTCGTATTATTTATTATTATTATTATTATTATTATTATTATTATTATTATCACTTTATTAAGTGAGAGTGGGGAAGTATGAGAATTGGAATTAAATAGAATGAGAAGATTGAATCACTGAAGATGATTATAAAAAGAGGAGTCTGAAGGGGAAGGGGAGTCTGAGGGGAATGGGAGTCTGAGGGGAAGGGGAGTTTATACCCACCAGAGATGGCCTTACTATGATGGCACTGAAGCGTTCTTCTTCTGTTGTAAAATGTAGTGTCATGTTACTATTCCACATAAAATTGACAAAAATCATGAATCTGCTCCCCTGATTGTCGTTGTATAAATTTGACTTTCTAGGTTTTAATGCTAACATCAAAATATTTCTAACTTAAATCTCATCATAGAACAAATAAAGATAATCTAATATATATTAACTTTAATAAAATTAGATTATATATCAACGTAAAAAACTAGTAAGAAATACTTACTTGCATCGAAATAGACCAAACACTTCAATCAATACATGAAAACTAGGAAATGAGACTGAGGCTTGCCGAAATAATTTCCTTAAGACAATATTTCCGAGGCTATCACGATGCATACAGTTTGATTCCCGGTAGTCTCCCAAGATACAACAGTTTGTTATTTGCATAAATAATGAACCCACGGCGAACCGAAAGAAACAGAATATTCGACATAAATTTAAAGTAGAGAAGTGAGTAATTTCTAATTATGTCGTAAAAAGGATACTTAGTTGGCCAGATTAAGTCTCCTATTTATAGGCACAAAAATGTCTTTTCGCAAGAGACACATAGTTTGAATTGCACTGTTTCGATCCAAATGGTACCTCTTCAGATCGAACAAACACAACCCCTTACTCTCAACTAATTTTATTCACATATAAAATATAAATTCCAACAGTATAAATAGGTAAGAAATTGTTATATATAGAATACTGATAACAAGAAGCATTAGGGCTTGCTTTTTTATCTTTTCAATCTTTGAAAATATAATATATGTGGAAAAAACTCAGAGTAAAATGAAATAACTTACTCATTTTTAGAAAACACCTCCTTTGAAAAATTTCAGAGAGAAAAACAAAAAAGGAAATGAATTTTTATCTATCTTAATTAAGACAATAATTATAGATCTTCCTTAATTTTTTTATATTAGAAATCATATTCTTCGTCTCATATTTCTTCTATATCGTCCAAATTGGGGATCTATCTATAAACTCACATACATGCTTTTTTCGTTTAGCGACGAATTAAGTTCGATCCAATATCCATTTTGTTAGGTTTTCACCTTTATTTATTTTTCCCGAAATGTTGATGGTATGGTGGTTAGAGAAGGCACTACTTTATTAACAAAATTGCAGTTCTTGCATATTGAAGGGGCACGTGTAAGATGTATTATATATATATATATATATATATATATATATATATATATATATATATATATATGTTATGATAATTAATAATAAATTTATTACTTTTTAAGATTATAATTTATTATTTTATTACTCAAATAAAATGAATCTTCATGTCAGTTTCTATTTTTTTATAGTCACACCAAAATTACGTAATCTTATAAAATTTAAATGGCTAATTATATAGTTTATATTCTTAGAGATGATGAGAATTATTTATATAGCTTAATATGCCAATATATATGGATTGGCATTACCACTTACCTATAAAAAAGGAAAAAATATCGAAATTGTCATTACCACATGACTTATATGTATATATAGAATACATATATAAAAAAAAATTGAAATTGTCATTACCACATGACTTGCATGTATATAGAATATATATATAAAAAAATCGAAATTGTCATTACCACATGAATAACATGCATATATAGAATACATATAAAAAAAAATCGAAATTGTCATTACCACGTGACTTACATGTATATAGAATATATATATATATATATATATATATAAATCGAAATTGTCATTACCACATTACTAGTTACAATTATATCAACTATTATTCATGAACACGAAAGCTCAATAATTCAGCTAACCCTTAATTATTGCACGAATAATTCAGCTTAAGAAAATCAGAAAGTTAATCAAGGATTAATTCCGTTAATGACAAATAAGACAAGAACTAGTAAGAGCAAAGATCATTGCACGGGTCCACACCCCTCACAACTTGTACCACCAAGTCAGAAAGTTAATCGTCCAAAGAAGAAAATAAATTTCTTATTTAAACCTGATCTAGGAAATTATTTTAGAATTTGTGACTATAAATTTCATCATTTCATTGTAGAGCATGATTTATAGTCATACCAAATAACATAATCTTAAAAAATTTAACTTTCATATTTTAGAATATGAATCTTCATATTAGTTTCTATTTTTTTTAATTTAAAACTATAAATTCAAAAGTGCAATCAAACATATAGCTCCCATAGCTACAGAGATCAAGTCTAACAAAGCAACCTAAACATTAAACTAGTAATAAAACCGAAATCACAAATTCATAATACGAACCCGGCCTAGAATAAAAACCATTTCACGAGCTGGTGAATTTGGTATCAAAAGTTAAGTATTAACTATTAATTTTTGCAATAATGTATATTCTTACCAACTTATGGGTCGATGATTATAATTTAGAGATAAATTCGAATAAAAAAATTTGATTATCAACATATGTACTAACATATTCACAGCATGAACGTTAATATAAACAATAAACTTGAAGAAAATTTGTATTTTGTTCCTAGTCATTTGTTAATAAATGTAATTTATTTCACACTTTTATTGAAACATAAATAAAAAGTACATCAAGGATAATTAAGTGCGGTTTCCGGGTGGATCAATTTTTTTAACCCATCAAACCCGTCATCCGACCCATACCATGCGAATTTACAAGTTACCGACCCGAAATTGATTATTTTAAAAATAAAACCGACAGATTGCAGACGAGTTGGGTCAGGTCGGACTGATGGTTCGGGTGTGGCTGGTTTATGAACACCCTTAATATTCACAATTTTCACTAGAAAAAAAAAATGAAATTTGGATCATCCTAACACGGTCATATATAGCTCAACGAAAAATATTCTAAAAATAAAACCAATTAAAAAATGGGTTATTTACGCAAACACCCCCTCAACCACATGTCATTTGGCAGTCTCCCCCAAAACTTTTCTATCTTTTAACAGTTTCACCCTCTCTGTCCATTTTCTTCCACTTACAATACTCCATTATTTCGTCAATAACCCTTTCAACAAAGATTAGTTTGATTTCTTCAAGATTGCTTCAACTTTCAAATCTTTGAAAAAATCCAAGTAACCTTCGTTGAGATGGTAATTTCGACATTAATATTTTATTGACGGAAGAATGGACCAAAAGTGGAAGAAAATGAATGGAAGGGGTGAGACTGCCAAAAAATAAAACCAGGAGAGACTACCAAATGAAAATAGTTGAGGGGGTCTATCTGCAAATAACCCATTAAAAAATAAAAAACTCATATGACTGCAAGAATAATGCGAGTTTTAGATCCACAATGTATTTCAGACAGGGTCTTTGCCCATATCCTGCACGCATTATCTGTAGGCATATGGGATTATCGCATTTTTGGTGCCACAATTATAGCCCACGGGCATTTTTACCCCGTAACTTTTCGGGCTGGCATATTTGGTGCCACAACTTCAACATCAATGGCAATTTTGGTGCCAATTGAGGTCTAATTTTGAAATTGGCCCGAAATTCCCCCATGTACGGCCATGTGACATGAAAATTGGAGATTTTGACCATTCAACACCTTTTTCATGAAAAAAAAAATCCACCCACCAAGAATTAGACTACTTGGATGTTTTTATTTGGGGAAGAAATAAGAAAGTGGGTAACAATTTAATTAAGGGAATGTTTGGTGAATTTTATAGGAAAAATTAAGATTTTAAATTTTGGTATTTTTTTTAATGAAAAAGACGTTGAATGGTCAAAATCTCCATTTTTCGTGTCACATGACCCGCATATGGGGGAATTTCATGCCAATTTTGGAATTGGGCCTCAATGGGCACCAAAATTGCCACTGATGTTGAAGTTGTGGCACCAAATGTGCTAGCCCGAAAAGTTACGGGGTAGAAACGCCAGTGGGCTATAGTTGTGGTACCAAAAATGCATTAATCCCATAGGCATATTGTTTGCCGAAACTTTGCTAGTAAAGTAATAAGTATGCATGGATCACAGCGTAAGGTTAATATATTAGTAAAAACTATAGCGCATGGGGTATTATGTCATATTATATGTGTTAATATGGGCTAATACAAGGTTTGGTGGCATCGCTCCAATGGATTAAATCCTTACGACCCGGTATTAAGACTAGATTATAATCCACCCATGCATGGATGAATTAGTTAATCCGGGTGAATATGAATTCGGTGAAATGTCAATTATAATCTCAAATTTACATATTTCTTATTTTAACATATCATTAATTCTTCTTAAATCTTTAAAAATGGAAAAACATTCTACATAAATAAATCACAAACTAAAATCTATATCAATTTACAATTAACATTGAGGTATTCGAACTAAAACATTGAACAAACCTTGATCAACTCATACTCTCATACATAATATACAAATGGCTTCGATGAATTGATATATCTTAACTTACATAATATGTTCAATTTATTAGTGAAAATATATGCCTCAGATAACTCCACAAAACATATTACGGTAGATTGTTTTATAATATGACTCAATAAAATCTACCAAATATATTTTTAATATGACATTCAATCCGACTCCGATCTAATCCACCTTAATCCCATACACCCTACCAAACGGTTATAGAATTAATGTCGTATACTAAAAAGTTCAGTTTTTGAGTTTCCAAGCAATATTATTTTATTATATTAGCATGAACAAGGCTTCTTTCTTTGAAAGATAATCCATCCAAGAATCAAGGTATATATAATATCCATAAGTCAAATGGAGGAAAAAAAATAAGCCGTCATGTTACAATATTCAATTTGAATATTATCGATGTGAATACCTTTAGAGGGATCGATTTAAAAGGGTCAAGATCAATATATTGACTTTTTCTTTTTTCAAATAAAAATAAAATATTGTATTTTTTCTTTTTTCTAGAATTGTATTATTTGTAAAATAAATTAAAACTTAGGTTAGTGTGGTAATAAATTAAAACTTAGGTTAGATTAAAGAGGAAATAATACTTTTGTTAATAAACTTTAGTCCGAAAAACACATTTGGTATCAAACTTTTTGAAAAAATACATTTCATATCATGATTCATACCCTCTTGACACATTTAGTTTTGTCGTTAATTTTCGGACGGAATTTAACATGTGCCGCTCACGTACCCGTTAAGTTGACAATGAGAGGGAAAACATGCACGGGTTTTAAAGACCCATCATTGTTTACTTAACGAGCACGTGCTGAATTTCCTCCGAAAATTGACCGCAAAACTAAATGTGTCAAGAGAATGTGAATCATGGTACCAAATGTATTTTTTTTTAAATTTGATACCAAATATGTCTTTTGAACTAAAATTTGATATTAAAAGTGTTTCTCTCTTTTAGATTAAAGTGGTTTGACTTGACCTCTCAGTTTTCATCAAACTATGACCAAATTGCAATCTGGACCAAAACATTATTCCCACGCCAATTCTATCCAATGATGCACTTTTAGTTCATTGATTGTAATTTAAAATTAAATTATAAACTATAAGTACTTATATATGCATGTATTTAATTATGATAGAGACTTAATTAATAAACTTTAACGGCGTGACGTTTAGACTAAGGCCTATTGGATTATAAATATAAAGGAAATGCCATATGCTTATATTCCATAACTTTTGAAAGAAAAAAATCAACTAAAAAACACACACACACACACAGTACATTTTGAACAAAATGATGTCTGTAGGTGCTGCTAGAAATTGCATTGCTCATTTCAAGGACATAGACTCCTCCAAATACTCTTTCTCATCTCCAACTGCAATTGCAAACCAATCAGTTCATTTCACCAATAATCATGTAAGAACGTGACATTATTTTATTTGTCTTTTTCTATAAAAACAAAAAAGAAAACAATATATAAAGGTAATTTATGACTTTCCACATAGATAAATGTTCTTTTTTATATATATTGCATTTTATTACAGAAATATTACCAAGAACTTAGTTCACAGTCCATGAACGGATGTGGAGGTGATCCTAGAGCACCCCTAGGCACCACCGAAACACGAACATTTCCCGCGGCTGCGACTCCTGCATTGGCGGCTGATCGCCTCAACTCCGCCCTCTTCAACTTGAAATCCAATCCTCCACTGTCCGATTCTGGGATTATCCGTATCGAGGTACGTTTTTCTCGACGTGACTTCGATTTTCTTTTAACATTTGAGAAATTGAAATTCATGTTGAAATTAAAGAACATGTTCATATTGTTAGAAATTAATGCAAGAATGAGGATGAATTCGTTAATTTGTAGTATATGCCACGTGGTTGGCTAAGAGATGACAATTGATTGGCGTTCAATCTTCTTCTTTATCACACACTAGCTATCACATAGAAATTAAGATTATGGAATTGGTGATATTCATAGTTTTTATTTTATTTTTTCGAATCTTGATAAAGATCATAATCCAAATTAATAATAGGTTATAAATTTGAAAGCAAGAATTCTAGTACAGACCTGGCTCGGTCGAACCTAATTTAGAATTTATTATACTCATATTTAGAAGTATAATTTAGATTTTAGGTACACTTTATTTTTGATATATTTATTGAAATATTGCATTATCTGGGAACTTGTAGATCTGGCAATGCTTTTGATAATTTTATATGATTCATGTCAGTTTTGGGAGTTGGGATAATTAATTGTTAAATAAAATATAATCATCTCCATCCGTTTCTTCACGTTGACTTGATTCCTTTAACAATTAGTTTCAAACCCAAATGATCCTATCACAATTTTGGTTTGACCAAACCCGAACTTGAAGATTCTTCAAGGTCAAGAAAAGCATATTCTACTAGGAGAAATTTGTTTGACCGTTTAGAAACTAAATGAAAAGCAAGACTAAATAATTAATTTTTAAAGAAATGACTAGGGGTGTAATCGAGTCGAATAGTGTCGAACGATACATTGTTTAAGATTGATTTGAATTTTATCGAGCTTGAATTTTTGTGTTTGAACTTGGTGATTGTTAAACGAGCCGAGCTCAAACGAATTTTTATCGAACGAGTTCAAGGCGAGTATCAAGTAGCTTGATATTTTACATGTATTTAATCAATTTTTAGCTTATTGAGTCAAACTCGAGTCGAACTTTAAAAGTCATCGAACGAAAAATAATGTTCAAACTTCTTTGATTTGTATGACGAACCGAACTCAACCGAGCTTTTATCGAACGAGCTCGTAAGCTCGAATCAAGTATCGAATAATTTGAATTGATTTTGAGCCCTAAACACGACTAAATAAATTTTCAATGGTGTAGAGTATATCCTCTAAATTTGACACTTTTGTGATCTTTATATATTTTTTCATTGCCCATTAGAAGATAACATTTATCCAATGTATTTTAGGATACTTTCATTGCATTAAATAAGAAGTTGGAAATTTTGGATAGTGATATGGTTTATATAATAGTGCTTTCTAAGATGATTTGACTTTCTCAAACATGACGAGCTTCACTGGCCAATGGCCATTACATTAGAAAAATAAACATCAATTTGAAGAATTATAACTCATAATACCAAGGTTGGTCAAACACGTCTAATGATAATGGGTTGGATCAAACCTACCCAGATCCGAATCCATTTATGTCGGTGCAGTACATGTCGTATTTGGATCTTTATAGATCTAAATTTCCGAGCCTATTGAATATTTTTCGAATTTAATCAAATTTGATGAAATATTTTTTGAATCTAATAAAATCTCCGTTTAAAAAATTATCACAACTAAACTCCTATGTAAAAAGATTAACTCCTTTTCACATATTAACCATTTAGCTCAAATGAATTAGTATTGGCAGACATGCAAGTTTAAATGAAATCCACTTTTTTTCTAATGAAACAAAATTCAAATGATTTAATCGACTTCATTGAAAAAAGTAATGTATCAAGAAAAACGAGATCATGAACCGAATATTAACTCATGTCTTGTAAAAATGATTTTAAAACATTTTAAACGTTACTTTTAGAAGTAAAATATATATGTATATTTATAATCTTTTTATTTATTATCAGATTATCATATTTGAATTCTTGATGGGTTTGATCAATTTAGATTCATATTAATTCTACGTATTTTGGATTACAATTTTTTTAATCAGATCAGATTAATATGATCTCTAATCAAATAAAAATTATAATTAATCGGATTAAGATCCGCTCCATTGAAGCCCTTTGAGTAAGCCCACATTAATGTGAATTTCGGAGAACAACAACTTTACTTCTTGCTCAATTCTTGGACTGCTCATCTTTCTTTCTTTGGGCCATAACATCCAGTTTTTTTCTACTCTTTGGGCCTTTATTTAACTAAATAAAAAAATATGAATATATCTTGAAATCTTTGCAATCTTTTTCTTTCTCCATATCATTTTTCTTAGGGTGAAATACAAAGTGTCACTTACTCGTATCATTTGAAACACTTACCTCCACATTATAGTTTTGGAGTTTTTATTTCAAAATACTCCTGCTCCTTTTATAAATAATAAATTTTTTTTAATTTATCAACAAGAAATTGTCTCTTTATTAATTATGTATCCATCCATCCATCCATCAAACAACATTATGTTTCAATCTCTTCAATTCTTTTGTATCCTTCCGTTTTTCGATCTCAATTTTTTTCTTTATTTATGTTTCAATTTGTTTTCATTATTTACTGTTTCGGTTTCTTATTTCTATCTCAATTTTTTTCTTTATATTTTTCTCAATTTTTATCTATTTATAATTATCTCACTTATTTTCGATATGAATTATTTGAGTAAAATCTTGAAGGAGAATAAATGAAGAAAAAAATTGAAACAAAAAATAAAGAAAACAAATTGAAACGGGAATAAAAGAAAAAAATTAGATAAAAATGAAGATAAAATTGAGACTAGAAAACCGAAGCAAACAAAAGACATGAAGAAATTGAAACATAATATTATTTGATGGATAGATGAATTCATAATTAATAATTTTTTTTTCATAAATTAATAAAGGAACAATTTATTTATTATAAAAGAGCGGGGTAATTATGGAATAAAATATTCAATACTATAGCAGAGAGAGTAAGTGTTACAAGTGATATCCCATGCTTCAAGGGGTAAACTGTATTCCACCCTTTTTCTTATAAATACTTAATATACCCTCCATATTTTAAACTCCTTCATATTACCCCATAATGATAAATCCAACCAGCTTTTCTCAAAAAAAAAAAATAAAAAAATAAATAAAAGCTAACTATCTGTGAAGACAGTAAAATGTATATGGTTGAATTTCTTAGACCATATTTGATACAGTATAATTATTGTTGATTTCATATATATAGTAGAAATGTTGTTGAGCTTAATGGCGAAATTGGTTTGTATAAAAGGTGCCGATACAGCAGCGGATAGAGGCACTCGATTGGCTTCGTTGTCAGAGTCACAACCTTCTTCTTCCCCGCTGTTATTTCTCCGGCCGCGATTCAACTCCACTCATCGAGAATGGAGATCACTCCGATCATAAAAAGAGACTGGTCAGTGTTGCTGGTTTGGGTTCTTCGGTCTTCTTCCGCGATCTCTCCCCCTTCTCTTTGGACGATTGGCATTCCATCAAAAGGTATAATCAAATTCCTTTTATCTAATTTCATTTCCTGTTCAGCATTTTGTTTGGCTTTTCTTCAGATTGTACTAAATTTTTTGCATGTATTTAAATTGGGATTAGGTTTATATGTACATATATATCCATTTGTTTTGCTGTGGTGGTTGGTTAACTGTAAAATTGATATGATTCAGATCTCAACATCGTGTGAATTGAATTAAATCATAGTTGATGATGAACTGGACCCTAATTGCTTGGATGGTTATAATGTATATATATGGTATAGTCTACTGAAAATGTTGAAGAAGGAATGTTGAGTCCCAAAGTAAGAAGATTGATTAGGGTAATCAGGTTAAAGAATTAGTAGAGATGATGATTTAAATTACATTGCAATGTCATTATTTAGCTTATATCTACTGATTGTGGTTACACTTCACCCAAGGTTTTTATCCAAGAAGTGTCCATTGATTCGTGCTTATGGTGCCATCCGTTTTGACGCGGGGTATAAAATAGCCCCGGAGTGGAAAGGTTTTGGTTCCTTTTATTTCATGGTCCCTCAGGTAAATAATTTGTTTTTATTGTTATAAGGAAAAGTTTCTGCTATCAACACATAGTCTTTCTTTAGTTTATAATGACATGATTCGAGACACTAATTTCAGGTGGAATTTAATGAGTTTGAAGGAAGTTCAATGATCGCTGCGACTATTGCATGGGACAATGCCCTGTCAAGGACATATGAACAAGCAATTGCCGCAGTTGAAGCCACAATGTGGCAGGTCTGACTAGAAATTACATACAAAGTGGCTTAGAGTTATTTTTTTCTGCTCATAACTGTAGCCCTACGAATCAGGGTCTACTGATTTGAAACATATTGACCCTGGAAATTATTGTTACCTATATGCATCAGGATCCCGATTCATGGATATGTCCTTTTTATATATCTTGGTTCTTGTCTAGCTCATTCATTCAGTACATATCTGTTTGCAGGTTTCCTCTGTCGTCCGGAGATTAAATGGTAGCACTCCCAGTGCTGTTTTACTCCACCAAACTCATGTTCCTGACAAATCATCGTGGGATTCAGCTGTTAAACGAGCTTTGGAATTGATAAATAGGAAAGATTCAAAGCTGATTAAGGTTAGCTATTTTATTTATATGAAGCATATTTTTTAGAACATTTACTTTTATGATAGTAACTAGCACATCACGATTAAATGTTGGAGGAGACACGCAACTCAACTTCTTATTGTTGTTATCTATCAAATGTAAATATATATATCTTTTTAATTGTTTTCTCTTATACTTTTTATAAAGTTTCTCATTAGTTTCATTCTTAACCTGATGCATGCATTTCGTATTGAAAAATATAGGTTGTTCTTGCACGTAGCAGCAGAGCACTGACCACAGTAGCAATAGACCCTTTAGAGTGGTTGACAAGCTTACAGGTATTATTTGTGCTTCTAATTTATTTTTAGCAACTCATGTATGATTATGATCTAAGGATTGATGTTTAGTATACAATGCTTGATTCTTATAGGTTGAAGGGGATAATGCTTATCAGTTTTGTCTTCAACCTCCCGATTCACCTGCTTTCATTGGGAACACTGTAAGTAAATTTACTTTCTCTCATTTGTTTATTTGGATTTTGGGAATAATTTTGTTTATTATGCCAGGATTTAATGTTTAATACAACTTTGTTGTTATATTAATAGCCAGAGCGACTATTTTATCGAAACCGACTAAGCATCTGCAGTGAGGCTTTGGCTGGAACACGAGCTAGAGGTGGATCAGAGTTTCAAGATTTACAGATAGGACAAGATTTACTTTCCAGGTTATTCTAAAATTTAATCTCAGTGTCGTATAGATGCTTTCTGTGTTGCAAACTTGTTATCAACACTAGTTCTTTCATTCAATTCACTTGCAGTCCTAAAGACCATCATGAATTTTCTGTAGTGAGGGAAAGTATAAGAAGAAAACTCGAGGCAAGTGACACTTGTACATCTGAAAATCTCAAAATATATTTCCCTTTGTAGTAGCACTTTATGCAGCATAACAATTAAACACATCTATGATACCTTCTTGATTTTCATTTTCACTATTATACATTTCAGACTGTATGTTCCAGCACATTAATTGAACCATACAAAGCTCTACGGAAACTCCCACGAGTTCAACATCTTTATTCTCAACTGACAGGCTCACTGCAGAAAGAAGATGATGAGGTATTTATTACCTTTTACCAATTATATCATAATTCTTCTAATTTAAAATGAAATCTGGTGATATTTGACCTGGAAACTTCTCAATAAAATTACAAAATTTGAAAAATCTAGCTATGCTGCCATCTTTTTTTTTCCCCTTTGCTGAACCAATTATAATATTATATCATATTTCTTCTATGAACTAGTCTCAGACTGAGATAAAGCATAACTCGGTCTGTACTTGGTCCTGCGACTATGCTGGGCTTGGCTATTACTTCAGACAATGAATATATAAATAGATGGGCATGCTGACTTGGGGGCTTGAGGCCTAATTGCTATGAATTACTAATATCCCAGAACATCTTGAAGAATTAATTAGTGATTGTATTATTTGACTACTTACATCATTATTAGAGTTGCTCTATATGCTATTAAAATTATTCTTCCACTTCTTTTGTCGGGAATCAGGATATACGTTCTAAATATTTTGTTGTTTGCAGTTTAAAATATTGTCTTCTCTTCATCCAACTCCAGCTGTTTGTGGGGATCCTATGGAAGAGGCACGGTCTTTAATATCAAAAATTGGTAAGTCAACCACTATACCATTTACAGATTCAGTGATGGCTATGTTTCTTTGCTGTTGCGAGCATCTCTGTGCGTGTGTTGTATGATAGGCAACTGACAAAGGATAAATATCATTCGCTATATGATGCAGAAATGTTTGACCGAGGAATGTATGCTGGCCCTGTTGGATGGTTTGGTGGTGCAGAGAGTGAGTTTGCTGTGGGAATAAGGTCGGCCTTGGTTACTAAGGTGAGGATATCAGCCTTTATTTGTTGACTAAAGTACCCTTTCAGAATTATCTACCGGAATGCCATGGTATAATCTGTAAACTATAATAAAAAGTGATTTTTTAAGGTAAATATGTTAATAGTATATTCATTTAAGTAACTTCATTGACTAAAGAATAATTATTTAAACCACCAGGGTGCTGGTGCTTTACTCTACGCTGGAACTGGGATAGTAGAAGGAAGCGATTCATCCATGGAATGGCAGGAACTGCAGCTGAAGACCTCACAGGTCCGTGTTTAAGCGAAATTAATGAAATTTTCCATCGCATTTTGGAGAATAAACTGGTTCATTAGTGTCGGTATGTTTCATCTTATTTAGTTCACCAAATTGATGAAACTTGAGGCGCCACTCACTTATGAGACGAGGGAGAGAATTGAAATGTAAACTAAAAAGGTCAGTGCCTCCCGATAACATCAAAAGTGGCATACTTACACACCAGTTAATTTCTACCGTATAAATTTCATTAAATAGAACTTATGATAAATCTTAGTTATGACTGATTTTAAATTCTTCTTTAACTTTCAATGTTTACAGATTGTCAAAATTAAAGATATTACATCATGAGAGATGAAAATCAGCCATCCATTTAAATTTTGTTTTTCCTTTTACTTTGTGTATAGTTAGTTGTGCTATATCCCATACCATGATCACTGTACACACACTATGTACATATATATATGTCTGTGTGTGTATATATATGTGAAATAAGAGAGAAGAAGGAAGATGATGTCTTCGGATAAGTTGCTCTGTATATTCAACAGAAATAAAATGTAATGAAACTATTAAGCTTGTTCCCCCTGTTTTACCTTCTTATGCTGCAATTTTTGCTTTACTTCACTTGTTTATCTTCAGTATATTCAATTACAGGTAACAGAACACTTGATAAAATCGAGGGCAAGTGCGTAGGACATTAATTTAAATCACTCGAAAACATCCATTCTAAAATCTTGCAGGATACACAACTTATAATATCTACTTTGAACTTTTATACAAAATTGTTTAACATTCCTTATTCTTAATGCACTTTAGAGGGCCTGCGAATTTGGCAAGCTTACTGGCAAACTTTCCGGGTTTTGGCTTGATCATAGAATCACTTGCAAACTTGTGTTTTGGATTTCCAGATTGTTTGAAAAATGCTCCATTGCGCATCACATCTCCTTCTGATTTCCATACCCAATTCTTCCACACGCTCTCTGTCGCATAGTCTCTCTTCGTCACCTGCATTTCCAGGAAGAATTGCATATCATGCTACTATATTAGGAAGGATGAATGTCGAATATTGGTAAAAACACATTATATGCGTTGCTACGTACCTCTTTGGCGAATGGATTGTTAGGAGCAGTGAAGTCGTTGCCCTGACTAAGTATAGTCGGGCCATGGCTTCCGCCAATGGCATACATTTCCCAACGAGTGTAAAGATTGTTAACTACGTGCACGAATCCATATCTGACCCGAGGCATCCTCTGCTTCAATCCCTTACCAAAGTGATTGAAAGCTAAAGTTATTTGCATTATCTGGTCCTTCTTGTAGCTATCACTTGCCCCAAACAACATTACCTACATGGCAACAAATTTCCAAAAACAAAAACTCAATTTATTCTAAAGTTTTATGTACATTTTCATTAAAAAATTACCTCATTATGTTGGGCAAAATGGCTATTGGAAATGGTTATGGCTGTCGAAGCTTCAACAATGTCAATAAGTCCATCGTCACATTTAGACATAGAAACATGATCAATCCAAATATTTGTGGAACCAAAGATCGAAATCCCATCACCGTCGCTTTGCGTACGTTGGCCATAATGATTAAGAGAATCCCTAATCAAGCCTCCATTTCCTTTCTTAATATCATGAACCCGAATGTTATGAATGATGACATTGCTTATATATTGTAGGGTTAGGCCGGCACCATTCGCGATGTGCACTTGTGCTCCACGCCCGTCTATTGTCTTATTGCTCGTCATAATAAGTTCTTCAGCTAGCCTAATGGTCATGTCATGTGCAAATATGATCCAAAGTGGCTCAGATTGAATTAGAGCGTGTCGTAGAGTTCCCTTCTTAGGGTTAACTAAGTCATTGTCCGAAGGGTCGGTCACTACGTAAATCTTCCCGGCCTTGCCTCCGGTCGCTTTGCGGCCAAATCCAAGGACGCAGTCGGCCAACTTCTTTCGATTCTTGTCCCAATTCTTTTGACATCTCCAACATTGATCAATTGGATTCGTAGCCATGCATGCACCAAATATGTTATTCTTCAAGTCTCTTCTTGTGTTGTTTCTACCCTCCACAGACCTTCATGTATTCAATAATAAAGTGAAAATCTAGTGATTTAAGTTAAAAAAAAAAAAATCGTTGCGATTATTTTATAGTACCTATGAACACGATTGTTGAGATTGTCTGTGACTGACATAGGATTAGGTTGATAGGCTTGGCGAGCGGCCGAGTTTGCTTCTTTGGCACGCTTCTGCCAGACCTCATCGTTTTCGAAATTGGCATAATCTGCCTTTGTAGTGAAAACTACATGAATGAAAATCAAGAAAACTAAAGTATACCTAATGGTATCCATTATGAAATGAAATGCTATATGTATGTTATGTCTTTTCTTTTTTGTTTATTTATAACATTCTTAACCTAGGTTAAAGTTCCTACTACATTAATTTCAGAGTTGAACTAATAAAAAAAACACCCGCAAAACGCACACGTGAATCTCGTAAATAATTGATGGTCGTACAAGTAAGTACCACTCGAACTCAATCTATCCGCAAAAAAGGGACAATCATGGGATCTTGTAATATTATCTCTACTACTTATAAATTAGTATACCAAAACGTACGGTCCCCTATCTATATAATACTCACGCCTCCCAATTTTTCTCCATTTTAGTCGTCTTTTTTTTTTTTTTTTTTGAGGAAAGGTTTTAATCCCTTCGAGGCGCGTCAAACACATTAACTGGGAACCTCTCCCAACAGAAATTTTGAACATGGATTCGTTACTTTGTAGTGACTAGTTCATTTCACTAGATCAATCACATGTTGGTTCTCAATGTTAGTTTTGATGTGAAGTTACTAATTGAAGTTGAAAATTTAAAAGTTGAATTTTTTTTAAAAGTTTGCTTAAAGAATAGTAGTTAAGGATAAATGACGTCACATTAGGATTATATCAAGAAGAACGAAATCCAATGTTAGAAACTATTTCCTTCTACATTCCAAATAAAAGAAAAAAAAAACAAATATGTTCGTTAGAAAAAACATATCATGATCATGTGTCGTCCATATAGTAACGATGATTGGAATCTACAAAAATGTCCCTAACTTGTAAATAGCTTGTTTGGTTGTCAGAAATTGAAGAAACGTGAGGGAAATATAATTTTTATTTTCTCAAATGATGTTTGGTTAAAAGAAAAAAGTTATTAATATTCATTCATTTTTCCAGCAGGAAAATTTATGCACAGAAAAACTTTCCCCAACTTGATAGGAAAATCGAAGGATTTTTTTTTTTTTTTTTTATCATTATTGAGTTATCTATAATATTTTCGTGAGTATGTCTAATTTAGTAATACATATGAACTCAACTAATATATTATATCTTCAGTTTTTCAAAATTGATATAAATGTGGTGACTAAAAAATATACAATAGAGACAAATTAATCTATAATAAAGTTAATACAATAGCAGTGATTTTGTATAATTTTTCTTAAGCTATTTTAATTTATTTCTTCATGATTGTTAGTTTTTATTTGATTCCGTAACTCATTTTGTACTTTCAATTTGCTAGAGAATGATCTTGATTTTGCGATCAATTTTAATATCTTTTCTTATTATGAAAATATTTATAACTAAATCAAGATATCTATAAAAATTAATTTTCCTACACGACAACCAAACATGTAAATAAGTCGATTAGCAAACTGAACTACATGTACACTGTACAAGTTTCCCATGCTGTGGATCATCATTTAAATTTATTTATATTAACTCAACTTCAGATTAAATTAAAGCATAGCTAAGTTAAAGTTGCAATTAAAAGTGAAGTAAATTAAACTAAAAAATAAATAAATAAATTTAAACAATATTAAATATTTGTACCTTGCGTCAGATTATCCATGTAAGAAGTATGACCAAAATGCTAATTGCTGGAGTTGCTCTAAGATTAGGTAAATTATATTGGTGGTTAATCAATAAGACCAAACTTATATCTTCACTCTTCAAAAAGCCTCATGAAGAAGCATCTACAAATTACAAATTTGCTTTTCTTTTCTAATTTGAATATTACAATCTTGTTTTAAAGAGTCACATTTTCTAATTATTATATACCAATTGTAAAGTACTTCTACTAGCTTTTATTCATGAGGTCTATATGTCAAGTAAACTAAAATATGTGTAGGCTATGATAGAAAAGTTTATGGTCAATAGACAAAGGATTAATTAAATACCAAATATTTTCTTGAGAATGCATAAAAGTAGGACAGTTACATTTCTTTTCTACCATATGCCATCACTTTCTAGTCTATTTAATTATGTCCATTACTTCTTTGCAAAAAAAGAAAAAGTTATGTCCATTGGCATTGCTTCATCACATAGTGAAGTATAAAAGGAGAGGGACATAGCACTTGGAGTTTAAATCATTACTTAGATTCACAAAATTGAATACATACTACTTCTTACATAAATTCATCAAATTGCACAAAGGCCCGGTTAAGATCAATCGATAGAAAAATGGGAGAAACGGAAGATCATTCGGAGAAGCACGAAAAGGAAGAGAAAGATAAACACGCGGATGAAGACGAGAAAGGTGAAGAGAAGACCAAAGACAA
The DNA here is from genome assembly GCA_034814905.1 of Penstemon davidsonii. Lineage (NCBI taxonomy): Eukaryota > Viridiplantae > Streptophyta > Magnoliopsida > Lamiales > Plantaginaceae > Penstemon > Penstemon davidsonii. The sequence goes on along the minus strand of JAYDYQ010001087.1, from coordinate 7,820,955 downwards.
GAAAAAGAAAGATAAGGATACGAAGGAGAAGAAGAAGAAGAATCCCGAAGATAAAAAGGATCCAACAAAACTAAAGGCCAAATTGGAGAAACTCGAAAGCAAAATGCAGGCGCTACAAATCAAGAAAGATGAAATCTTAAGGTTGATCAATGAAGCTGAAAACAATGCAGCAAATCCAACTCCTGCATGAGATACTTTTCACTTTCGTAGCTAGACGAAAAAAATTACAATTTTTATTTTAATTTTTTTAACCAGTTTTAGGATATCAAACAACATGCATATACCGAATAAAGGGAACTTCATATGCATATATGTGAATATGTAAATAATTCATAGATATCGTATGTATGCCAAGAAACAGAGTATTTTTTAGTGACAAACATTACTAAAACATAACAATTTCGATCAGTAGAACATTTACATTTTTCCACCTAATTATATAATTTGCAAAATATATATCCACAATATTATAGTACTGATAAAACTAGACATAATAACACCGAAAGCAAACTTGGATAAAGCATACGACGATACCCGACATATATATATTAGACGTTAGCCTGAAGAAGTCCATCACGGATTTGAGCTGCCACGTCGCGAACTGCACCTGGTCCATGTGGGATAAACACAGCAGAAGATTTGGAGGAAGCACCAATTTCTTTCATTGTGTCGAAATATTGGGTGACAAGGACCATATCCATAACGTCTTTTGCAGTGGTTCCGGGCACATTGACTGAGAAGCCAAGCACACTGTCTCTTAATCCGTCCACAATTGCCTGACGCTGACGAGCAATACCCATACCCGAGAGGTACTTAGCTTCCGCTTCACCTTCTGCTCTCTTTATTTGCAATATCTTTTCCGCTTCGGCTTTCTCGTTAGCAGCCAACCTCATCCTAGCAGCTGTAGTTTTGAAAAATGGTTCATAAATTAGATGTACGAATCAAAAATAGGGACTCAAGATTCAAATATAAGAACTATAGGAAAGTGTAGTTTATATGTTTCAAGATAAATTGACAAGAAGCCATAAATTAGTGGACAACTTCTCTAAGAACAAACTAGTTTCTAATTCATCACAATGACTTAAAAAGCACTCTATCTAGCTATGTACACACTATACACTCCTTCATAAAAAGGGTAATTTGGTCTTTAAATGGTCAAATTCTACGTCAACCTCGCGAGCGTTTATGTAATTTATCTTAACTTCATGCGGCGGTTTGTAAGTAATTTATCCCTAATAAGTACTCTCCACTTTACCTGCATTGATTTCGTTCATAGCCCTCTTAACATGCTCATCCGGTTCGATGTCGACAATTAGCGTCTGCACGATTTCATATCCATAAGCAGACATTGCCTGCAAGCAAACATTACAAAAGAAAGAAAAAAACCAACACCATAATTAAAGAATTAGTCTCATCCAAATCAAATAAAATCACTATATTGACGATGGTGTTACCTTTTCAAGTTCATCTTCAACAGCCTTAGCAATTTCATTTTTCTGCTCAAAAGCATCATCAAGATTGAGCTTCGGCACACTTGCTCTTATCACTGGACAGTCGAGACAACAAACACGACATGTTATATTAATTACAGGGATAAATCATTACATAAACCATGAAACAATTGTAAATGTACCATCAAAGACATAGGCCTGAATTTGACTTCTTGTGTTGCTGAGTTTGTAAAAAGCATCACTTGCGTGGTCTGCAAGGGCACGGTATTGTATCGATGCCACTACATTCACAAATACATTGTCCTGAAAAACGATTATTCAATAGACCATCAATTAGTATAATTTACAGGCTTTAAGTTATAAATAAACATCTATAAATCACTCAAGAATTAATTAGACCTTTGTCTTGGTTTCGCACTTGACGTCTAATTGCTGGAGGCGGAGGGAAAGTTGACCGGCGATCTGGCTACCGAGAAACCAAGGCAAGCAATGGCAACCTGGCTCCATTACTTTATCAAATTTCCCAAACCTTTCCTTAATTGCAACAGTAGATTGGTCCACTTGAACACAACACATGAAATTTCCCATTTTTCTTTACACAAAACAATGCAGGTCAAACACCAAAATTATTCAGTACAAATGTAAGAGCAACACATCAGTAACTAAGAAAATAAACAAAAAATTGCTATTACTACATTCTAAGAATTCCACTCTAAAAATATGGTTTCTAATATGACATGTTTATGCATAGGATTTCCATCACCCAAAATTTTATTGAATAACCATAGCATCAACATATACTGATCACAGACAAAATTAAGCCCTCCAAATTCCTCAAAACTATCCCATAAGAACAATTGTAAAGAAACACACATCATTCACTCATAAATGGTAATAGTAAAGTTCAAGGCTAAAAAATATGATTTTGAAAAATTGGGTCCCTATGAATAAATATGGTTTCTTTCATTCAAAGAAACCAACTTTTCATGGAATTTCAGTATTTTCAGCTGTGACCCAAGAATCATTTAAAGAGATACATAACAATTGTTCAAGAATAAAGTCTAACAGAGAGAGAGAGAGAGAGAGAGAGAGACGACTTACAGTTGGTCAATGAATGAAATTATGTATTTTTGAGGTGTGAATTATTACTACTAATATATAGAGGTTACCATCAAAAAGAAAAAAAGGAAAAATATCAGCTTGTTTCTTAGAAATGTCGCCTGTACTATTACCAGCATTTGTAATTTCTCTATCCTTTTATAAGAAAATTGCATTTTTTGTACCGAGCTTTATGTCAATTTTATTTTTAGTACCAAATAAATGCAGGTCAACATATTTGTTACCACGATTTGTTCCAGATTTAGTACCGTCGTTAACTAAATTTGAAATCACCGTCAAATCGGTGACACAATTTTAATTATTGTAAATTAGTACCATAACTTGTTCTAGCTTACAATTCTACCCTATTACATTTCGGGCTGGCAAAATAACATTTCGATAGAATTATCAGCTACTATAAGTTATGGCACTAATTTTGCAATAATTGAAACTCGCTTAACGACCACGTCACCAATTTGACGGTGATTTTCAAATTTGGTTAACGGCGGTACCAAATCTGGAACAATTTGATAAATTATGGTACCAAATGTGTTGACTTGAATTTGTTTGGTATAAAAAATATAAATTGACATAAAACACGGTACCAAAAATGCAATACTTCCTCCGTCCCATTATTTTTACTCCATTAGCTACAATACTCGGTCAAACTTTCAAATCTTTTAAGTAACTTATCATGTTAAATTATTCACATTTGTGGTGTATTAAACCTTTGAAATATTAATATATATGGTGTTATATGATATTATCAACTTATTAGTCAAATATATTAATTAAATTATTTATTATAAATTTTATAAATTTAGTCAAGTTGACTGATCAACTTTACCCAGGGATAAAGAAAAATGGGATGGAGGAAGTATTTCACAATATTTAAAAATAAGGCTGATAATTTTTTTACACATTTTTTTTAGAATTTTTAGAATTTTTTTCACAATTACTTTATATATATATATATAAAAGGATTCAACGTGTGGCGGCCACCCATTGCTTGGACGAGCGCGCTCTCATGCCCACAGGCAAGTGGGTGGTCAAGCAGACAATGACCGCCCACTTGCCCAATCCCTCGCCCTATTGTCCACCATCGAAATCCTGTCTCCAACCGAAAACCCGCGGGCAATCTCTCCCCTTGCTCGGTTGCACGTCGGTTGAAGATGGCCCTAATTTTGGGTTGTCCGTCGAATGGAGATGGCCTTAAGACTTGTTAAACCAAAATTTGATCATTTACATGTTTTAATGTGTCATTATTACCTTGTTATGTTTGTCCCAAACAAGAATATGGAGTTGGACAATAAAGTTAAAAAGACAGAGTCAATTTAGGAAAGAAATTAAAGAGCATGCTTGTCATGGAGAAGGCGAAAGTTCTGAGAAATTTCATGGAAGATACATATTACTCCATATACTTGTTTTTTTAATTCTCTGTTTCTTCACACTGTTTGAGGAACTACACAGGAATGGCAATTTTGTGGGACAGGGTTGAGACAATGAAATTTTCTAGGAATTTATGTTTGGATCAATACAAGGATGTCACATCTACATGACCTTTATTTTATCACTTGAAAATGTTATTATTTGTTGTGCAAATGATTATGGTAAGATTAAAAATGATTTGATATATAACTTCTCAACGTGATTATAACGTACGAGTGAATAGCAAATTAACTCTGGATTATTTTAAATAGGCGGTTTTTGTGATAAATAAAAGGATAAAATGCTTACTGTATTTTTATAAAAGTTAGAAGCACACTCACTGTCTCCCTTTTGATTTTTATATTTTTATAAGGGGGTAAAATGCCCATTATTCAATATCACAGGGAGTTAAAGTGTCTATTTACGCATATCACAGAGAGGTAAATTGTCTATTTATGCATATCCAAGTGAAAAAGTGAGGCGAATATCTTGTAAAAAAAAAACGTTAAACTGGTCAGTTTTTACATGAAGATAAAGTATCAGTCGCATTATAGAGTGTGTGTGCAACATCTCCACTAGTAAAGAGGTTAATTGCTCATTATTTCATATCACAAGGAGAAAAATTATCCATTAAACACATCCTAAGGAGTTAGCTTGCCAAAACCCTGATTATAACACATTACTTTGAGAAATAAATTCAACACCAATTACCAGTTAAATTTGAGTTCAAACTCGATTTAATAACAGTTATGTAATTATGAAATTACTCAAAAATGACTTCAATTAGATAGCTTACTAAAAAAATATTATATTCTCTTCGTATATGATTTTGGAATAGCTAATATCTTGAACTTCGCAACATGATTATATTATAATCATATCATTTTGAGGAATTAATCTAAACAATTGCCGGTCGAATCTGCCTATTTTGATTATTTATTTTCAATTTGCTCGCAAAACAAGCCAGCCATTTACATGAGATTGACTTTACATATGATTAGTTGATCGTTTAAAGTTAGTGGCCAATTTATTGACACAAATACACAATGGATACACTTTTTAAGTTTTTTTTAGTGATAATTGGCTGGATTGATCTAATTATTTTGCTAAAAATTGATGGAAACTAAGCAAAAATGAGTGTCAATTGACATATTACAAGAAGAATAGCTGTCAAATAGTGGAAGAATGTTATAATTCAACTTATTGGATATTACTTCAATTTATATTTTTATATTAGTGCTAGCAAGTAGTATTAAAATATGCATGTAATGGAATGTATTAGATATGGCCTGATTCACAATTCAAGACTTGGAATGTTCAATATTCAAACTCGGATATTTTCATCACTGGATCATGCCTAAAACTTTATTAGACTCGCAGCAAACATTTAATTAATTAGTAAGAATGTCTTGGACATGTTTTATATTTGACTAAGTAACAAAATGGTCAAATCACATTAGTGGTCCTTAATTATAAAGTATTTTACACTTATATTTTTGTTTAAAAAAATTACATTTAAGTCCCTCTTAGGCATTTTTCCGAGATAAATATGTGTTATATTATTTTGATTTGATCAGGGTAACAAATTTTATCTATGTACTTTGGTTGGAAAAGTGTCTATCAGTGTAACAAATTTTATATAAGAAGAAAGGGTAAATTTTTTGCACAAGGGATATAAGTGTACACATTTTATATAAAAAAAACTTAAAAGTAACTTTTTTAACAAAAGGGCATATCTTATATTTACACAAGATTGAACCCGATGAATTAATATTTCCAATAGTTGTGCAACATAACTAATTCAAATTATTATAATTTGTCAACAATGTTAGAGTTAAATCGATTTATTGATTAGTCAATACTAATACTGTTAAATAATTTTACGAAATATTTTATTATATGCCAAGAGCCCCAAGCCCAACACTCAGGCCTGTTTGTTTGGTGTTTGAGAAAGTAGTTTGGGAGAGTAGTAGATGTTTGTGAAATAATCTCTATTTGCGTAATGTTGTTTGTTTGAATTTTGAGAGAGTGGTTTGAGATATAAAGTAGGTGTAGTTTTTTTTTTTTGAAGAGTGAGGTTGTAGGTGTAAGATGTATAAGACTTTATGTCAAATCATATTTGTTATGTGAGATAAATGGTATAAGAGATAGATTATTTTATGTCAAATCATAGTAGAGTTTGTACATGTTTTGTTTAGAGATAAAAAAATTGTTGTTTGTTTGGCTTTTGAGAGAGTTGGTTGATAAAATTGAGAGATGAAAAATTTATTTGAGAAAGTAGAAAACATGTTTGTTTGGCATTTCCCAAACACGAATTTTTTTTGAGAAACGCCAAACAAACAGGCCCTCAGTGTTTCACGTCATAACTTGTACAAATCGGTATTTTCCGACGAAATCTCTAAAGAACTTAAAACACTATAATTGTATAGGAAATGTAACTAAATGCAACCAAAAGACACCAAAGTAATATACATGATTTACCTAAACATTAGGTCTCCTTTCGTGTAAAATTTTAATCAACACACACAAAAAAAAGAAACCCTTTAGTTTTGATGTAAAGTTATTAATAGAAGTTGAAAATGTAGAACTTAAAATCGTTTACAAGTTTGCTTAAAGAATAGTAGTTGAAGATAAATGAAGTCACATTTGGATTACTTGAAGAAGAACAAAATTCAATGTTAGAAACTAATTCCTTCTACGTTCCAAATAAAAGAAACTGAAAAAAACATATCATGATCATGTATTCATGTGTCGTCCATACAGTTACGATGACTTGAATATACAATAATGTCTCTACCTTGTTCAATGTTAAAAGTTTGTTTGGTTGTCAGAAATTGAAGAAAAGTGAGGAAAATATAATTTTCTCAAATAATATTTGGTTAAAAAAAATTTTTTTTTATTAATTTTTCTTCATTTTTCCAACAGGAAAATTTATGTATCGAAAAACTTTTCCCAGCTAATATTTTTTATTTATTTATCATTATTAAGTTACCGATAATATTTTTGTGAGAGTCTAATTTAGTAATACAAATGAAGTCAACTAATATATTATATCTTCAGTTTTTCAAAATTGTTTGGTGACTAAAAAATATACGATAGAGTCAAATTAATTTATAATAAAGTTATACAATAGTAGTGATTTTTATAATTATTTCTTCACGATTGTTAGTTTTTATTTGATTCCGTAACTCATTTTGTACTTTCAATTTGCTAGAGAATTATATTGATTTTGCCATCAATTTTAATATCTTTTCTTATTTTGAAAATATTTATAACTAAACAAAGATATCTAGCTATACAAAAATTAATTTTCCTAAGCGACAACCAAATATGTACATTAAAATCACTTTCTTTTTCTTTTCCTTTTCATTTCCCTTTTTCTTTTTTCTTCTCCTTTTTCTTTCCTACATTTCCCCTCATTTTCCAAGCCAACCAAACATGCCAGGTAGGGGTTTTCATAAACCCGCCACACCCGCCTGACCCGATCGAACCCGCTCGAAACCCGCCGGTTTATTTTTAAAATAATCAATTGTGGGTTGATAGCTTGTAAACCTGTTGGGTCGGGTGACGGGTTTGATGATTAAAAAAGACGAATCATCCGTAACCTGCACTTACTCATCTTTGATATACTTTTTATTCATGTTTTAATAAGAATGTGAAATAAATCACATTTATTAACACATGACTAAGAACAAAAAACAAACTTTCTTCAAGTTTTTGTTTATATTAATGTCCATGGTATGAATATGTTCGTACATAATTTGGTAATAACATTTTTGTCTTGAATTTATCTTTAAATTATAATCACCGACACATAAGTTCATAATATACATTATTGCAAAGTTAAATAGTTAATATATTGCTTTTTTAAGTGTGAGGTTGAAAATGTGTTTGTTTTTTGTAATCTATTCAATTTTAGCAATAGTATGTGTTTGATTTTTACATTTTTATTGATATAATTACACATAAATATTTTCAACCCACCAACAAGCCGTCACCCGACCAACCCGAATTGCACGGCTTGAAGACATAATAAAGACGTCGCGGTTTGCTAATTTACCAACTCGTTTGTGTTGAGTCGGGTTGATTTTTCTATAAAAATTAGCCCAAACTCGCCCGTGTTCACCCCTATTGCCATACAAGGAATTACTCGTAACATTCAATGTGGCATTTTTATTTTTATTTTTTGAGATGACCCGAAGGGTGAAATTTCATTAATCAATAAATATCGTTAAGTATAAGATCATGAATAAATTGCCGCAAAGCATCCGAAGACGGAGAAATGCTATAGGCTACGTACTTTGACTAGTATATGTGCCACATAATTATTCACTCTAAATGTGTGAACACAACTAAAAGAAAAAAATCTGGAGCTCAACACCTTAGTTTCATTAAAGAAATGAAAAAAGGGGGTGGAAGTCAGTGTTGCTAAGCGGATTCACAATGCCTTGAACAACCTTTTTACGTTCACTTTCAAGAGTCACATTCGTCCATCCATTATCCAAGCCGAAACAAAATTCTTTTGGGCCCATTCCAATGATTTGAAATGAAGAGGGATTTGAAATGAATAGATTTGAAATTTCAATGATTTGAAATTCATTCATTTGAATCTCTTGTTTGGATAAATTTTTTCAACAAATTCATTCATTTAAAATCCATTGTTTGGTATATATCATTTGCGGTATTTGAAATTCCCAATCATACCTTATAATTTGTTCTATGAGTTGATATATGGATAAACTAGCATAAATCAATTTGGGACAAAATTATAATTTTTGAAAATGGACCAAAAGTGCAAATTCGGATTTCAGAAAATCTGGGGCCGAATTGAAAATCTTAATTTTCTGAAAATTCTGGACTTAATTGCAACTCTGGGTTTTTCGAAAATCTGGGGTCAAGTTGCAATTTTTGAAAATTAAGGGACCAAAAGTGCAACTTTGGATTTATGAAAATCAGGGCCAAATTGGAAATTTTAATCTTCCGAAAATTATGGAATGAATTGCATTGGTTTTACGAAAATCTGGGATCAAATTACAATATCCAAAAATTGAGGGACCAAAAGTGCAAATTTGATTTCTGAAAATCAGGGTCCGAATTGAAAATTTAATATATGAAAATTCTGGACTGAATTGCAATTCTGGGTTCTTCGAAAATCTAGGGTCAAAATTGAAATTTCCGAAAATTGAGGGACCAATGTGCAATTCGAATTTCTGAAAATAGGAGCCGAATTGCAAATCTTAATTTTTTGAAATTCTGGACTGAATTTCAATTCTATGTTTTAAAAAAATATGGGATCAAATTGTAATTTCCAAAAGTATACAATGTGGACTTTCTTTTTAAGTGGATTTCAAATGAGTAGGTTTTAGGAAGAATTTCAAATCAATTTAAAATTGAGTTGAAATCCACTGGACTAAAATCCAGGATTTCAAATGAATGGATTAAAATTTTGTATCCAAATAGCCTGATGAATTTGACAAGAGATTTTAAATTCACCCAGCCCAAATCCATCCATCCATCCAAATGGACCCTTAATTAATCGCAGCAAAGCTTCAGCTGCCTCGGGGTCATAAGGGAAATCATGTTTTTGAGCTCCCCAGGCCAAGCAAGTCCCAAGCTGATTACGGGCAATGAATCCGATTCCGAAACACTTACCATTTGCGTAGATCGTTGCATCAACATTTATCTTCTATGTACCCTCAAGAGGTGGGTGCCATCTGGAATAGGATGTGCTCGAACTCTGACTTACAAGGGAGCCACAGCTGCTCTAAATCTGTCAAAGAAGGCTTTAGCGAACGAAATCAACAGGTGATTGGTCTAGTGGAAGAGACTAGTCACTACAAAGTAGCGAACCCATGTTATAATCCACGTTGGGAGAGGTTCCCACATAATGTGTCTGATGCACCTCGAAAGGGATAAAAACCCTTGGGAAACCACGAGACCAAAACATCCAGTTCTATGTCTTCACTCTCCCAGAACAATTTGTTACGTCCGAACCACAACCACCATGCTAGGCAAACAACAAAACTCAGTTCTGAAGTCTCCATCTTTGAGTACTTGTAATTAAACCATTCCAAAGTATCGCTGGAATTGCACGAGTATTGTACATGAGCCATGCAATCCGGAAAGTGCCCAACATCGCCTGGCATTATTGCAAGATAAAAGGCAATGAAGAGAAGTTTCTGACTCATTGTTACACCGTAAACACAAATCTTCATTCAACACTTTCTGGTGTCGTAAGTTTGACCAAACAAATAGTATATCTTTGCACAAGGCCCAGATGAAGTTCTTCACTTTCGGTGGAGCTCTAAGCGACCATATACGGTTCCATTGGAAACTAGGGACTGAGTTTGAGAGCTCTACATATTGTGATTCAAACGGTATGCAGACTTAACTGTAAAGAGACCAATTTTATCAAAATGCCAAAGAAGCTTATCATTGTTGTTGTTCCGGCAAAGTGGAATTGAATGAATAGCCAGCTATCCCCTGCAATTCATATGTTTTCTCCATTCCCAACTCTCTATCGCATGCCCACTTTAATCAGCTTCTTCGTCTTCGTATCATCCCACAAAAAATTCGCAATCATAGATTCTATCTCTCTAATCAAGTAATTTTATTTTTACTTCATAAATGGGCATCAAAATGGATCATCGTTCTAATTTAATTTATATATATTAACTTAACTCCAGATTAAATTAAAGCATAGTTAAAGTTGCAATTAGAAGTGAAGTAACTAAAATTAAGAATAAATAAATTCAAAAATATTTAATATTTGTACCTTGCGTCAGAATATCCAGATAAGAAGTCTGGCCAAAATGCTAGTTAAAATGTTAAATTAAAATAATTTTAACTTAAACTACAGTTCATTTAAAAATAAAAATGCAAAACGAAATTCACAACTACAATCAAACAAAAATAAAAAATTATAATTACGTACAATATTTTTAATAATAATAATAATAATAAACATTACTAAAACATAATAATTACTATCATTAGCACATTTACATTTTTCCACCTAATAATATACTTAGCACGATATATATCCACAATATTAGAGTACCGACAAAAAAAAAAAGACATAATAACACAGAAAGCAAACTTGGATAAAACAACCAACAGGTGATTAGTCTAGTGGAAGGGACTAGTCACTACAAAGTAGCGAACCCAAGTTCGAATCCTTGTTGGGAGAAACAAAAAAAAAACTTTGACAAAGCATATGAGACGTATATATATATTAGACGTTAGCCTGAAGAAGTCCATCACGGATTTGAGTTGCAACGTCACGAACTGCACCTGGTCCATGTGGGATAAACACAGCAGAAGATTTGGAGGAAGCACCAATTTCTTTCATTGTGTCGAAATATTGGGTGACAAGGACCATATCCATAACGTCTTTTGCAGTGGTTCCGGGCACATTGACTGAGAAGCCAAGCACACTGTCTCTTAATCCGTCCACAATTGCCTGACGCTGACGAGCAATACCCATACCCGAGAGGTACTTAGCTTCCGCTTCACCTTCTGCTCTCTTTATTTGCAATATCTTTTCCGCCTCGGCTTTGTCAGTAGCAGCCAACCTCATCCTAGCAGCTGTAGTATTGAAAAATAGTTTATAATTTGGAAGTACGAACCAAAAATAGGGACTCGAGATAAATTGACAAGAAGCCACAATAAAATGGATAACTTCTCTAAGTTTCTAATTCATCACAATCACTTCAAAAGCACTCTAATACACCCTCTTCATGTTTATTCTAGTGATGTACACACAATACACCCCTTCATTGTAACCAAAAATAAAAATAAGAAATATACACCCCTTCATAAAAGGGTATTTTTGTCTTTAAAACGGTCAAATTCAACGTCAATCAGGGGTACAATAAGTATTCCATTAAAATTTGTGATAAAGTCATCTCTGCCGTTATAGAGACAAACGGCAGGAGAGTATCGTTATAGAGACAAATTGGTGATTATTGCAACCTCGCGAGTGTTTATGTAATTTATCTTAAACTTAGGCCGTGGTTTGTAGGAACTTATCCCTAATAAATACTTTTACAATATACCTGCATTGATTTCGTTCATTGCTCTCTTAACATGCTCATCCGGTTCGATGTCGACAATTAGCGTCTGAACGATTTCATATCCATAAGCAGACATTGCCTGCAAGCAAACATTAAAGCGAAAAAGTCAAAACCAAAATTCAAGAATTAGCCTCAACCACATCAACTAGAATCACTATATAGCCGATGATTTTACCTTTTCAAGTTCATCTTCAACAGCCTTCGCAATTTCATTTTTCTGCTCAAAAACATCATCAAGATTGAGCTTCGGCACACTTGCTCTTATCACTAGACAATCGAGGCAACAAACACGACATTTCAAGTAGGACCACGTTAATATTAATTAATTAATTACAGGCATAAATCTTTACATAAACCATGAAACAATTGTAAATGTACCATCAAAGACGTAGGCCTGAATTTGACTTCTTGTGTTGCTGAGTTTGTAAAAAGCATCACTTGCCTTGTCTGCAAGGGCACGGTACTGTATCGACGCCACTACATTCACAAATACATTGTCCTGATAAACAATTATTCAATAGACCATCAATTGGTATACAATAACATCTATAAATCACTCAAAATTAAAGCTTTATAATGATACAATATTGAAAACAAACAAACCTTCGTCTTGGTTTCGCACTTGACGTCTAATTGCTGGAGGCGGAGGGAGAGTTGACCGGCCATCCGGCTACCGAGAAACCAAGGCAAGCAATGGCAACCTGGCTCCATTACTTTATCAAATTTCCCAAACCTTTCCTTCATTGCAACAGTAGATTGGTCCACTTGAACACAACACATTAAATTTCCCATTTTTCTCTACACAAAACAATGCATGTCAAACACCAAAATATTCAGGACAATAAGAATATAAACCAAAAATTGCTATTACTAAATTCTAAGATTCTAAATAACATGTTTATAGATAGGATTTCCAATGTTCCATCACCTAAATTTTATTGAATAACCATAGCATCAACATATACTAACAGACAAAATTAAGCCCTCTAAAATCCTCAAAACTATCCCATTAGAACAATTGTAAAGAAATACACATCATTCACTCATAAATGGTAATAGTAGAATTCAAGGGCTAAAAAAGAATATGATTTATCAAATTAGAAATTGGGTCCCTATGAATGAATATGGTTTTCACTTTTCATTCAAAGAAACTTCCATGGAATTCAGTATCTTCAGCTGTGACCCAAGAATCATTTAAAGAGATTTCGAATACATACAATTTTTTCAAGAATGAAAACAGAAAAACGACTTACAGTTGGTCAATGAATGAAATTATGTCTTGAGGCTCAGTTTGTGTGTGTGTGTTTTGGCCAAGAAGTATGAGTTGAGTTTCTTGAGGTGTGAATTAGTACTAATATTTATACAGAGGTTACCATATAAAAATAAATAAATAAATAAACTCACAGCTTGTTTCTTAGTAATGTCGCCTGTACTATTACCAGCATTTGCAAATTTTCTTTTCTTTTCTTTTTCTGATTTTTGATATTCACTTATAATTGTCACTACATTAATTGAAAATTTATCCCTACAAGAATTTGAATTTGAATTTAAATTTAAATTTAAATTTGGTACGTTATGGAACAAGTCTTTTCCAGCAGGCCAAGTACTCATTGGTATTTGCCTCGCATTAGCACAATAAAAATTTAATCTTGATCATGGATCAAAATTTCGTTTCGAGTGTATGTTTCGGTCAGCCAAATATTGGAAACTTTTCGACACTTTTCGGAAATATTTCGGAAACACTAAGGAAAAATTGTAAAAAAAGTTACTAAATTTAGAAAAATAACAGAGTTTAAGGCAAATTAATAGTTTCAGAATTCCATCTTGTTTTCGTTTCGCTTGATTCAAAAATGGAAACTTTTCGATGTTTTCGACGGAAAAAATGGAAATTTTGATTCATGATCTTGATGTTAGTAACTATAAGAAAAATTGTTCAAATAATTTCCAATGCAATTAAATTATTTATAAGATAAAATACAATATAATTAATTAGTAATTGATTAAATGTAACAATAGAAGTAATGCAAATAGTATTGGTTGGATGTGACCAAGTAAACTTTGACTAGAATTTATAGTTGATGGTTTGTTTGTAGCTGATTTGAGATAATGATTTTAATCATAACTAAAAGTGTGCGTAGCAGCTACGACGTTATACATGATGTGACAAAAAATAAAACAATTATTATTTGTGTAAACCAAAATTTGATCAAACTAATGAAATTTACATGTTTTAACTTTTAACTTTGGCTTCTCCCTCAGAACTCTGTCATCCGTGCACACCCTCGATTTACACCTTCCTGGTCAAGGGACCTCTGACACAGGAGGGGGGTTTCTCCTTCGGGATTAACCTTTTTTTTTTTTTTTTTTTTTTAAGAACTTTAAATGTGTCACTATTACATTGTTATGTTTGTACCAAACAAGAATGGAATTGGACAAAAACTTCACTATAAAGTTAAAAAGACAAAGTCAATTTAGGAAAGAAATTAAAGAGCATGCTTTGTTATAAATAATCTTATCCAATTGATGGGGACTGGATACATATCATTAATTAGTCTCGAAATTATAGCTTTTTTTTGGTTTAGTTAGAGTGAATCGCACTTTTTGTCCCCTTATGGCATGACTCTACCACTTTCGTCTCTTTAAATTTTTCGTAGCAGATGCGTTTATCTTATCAATGTAGTGTAACACAATCGTCCCTCTTATCAATAAAGTGTAACAGATTCGTCCCTCTTAATTTTTTTTGTAGCAGATTCGTCTTTCTTGTCAATGTAGTGTAACACATTCGTACATTAATTTTCGTCCATTTTAGGATGTATTTTGGATTTAAGAGAGATAAATGTGTTACACTATATTGACAAGAGAGACGAATTTGTTACGAAAAATTTAAAAGGGACGAATGTGTTACACCACATTGATAAGAGAGACTAATGTGATAGATACACTACATTGATGATAAAATGGACGCATCTGCTACGAAAATTAAAGTGGGTCGAAAGTGATAAAGTCAAGCTATAAGGGAAATCAAAAGTGTGATTCACTCTTTTTATTTTTATTTTTATTTTATTTTTTTTATTTTTTGTGCAAAAAGTATAACTTGTTATAGAGAAGGTGAAAGTTCTGCGGAATTTCATGGAAGTTATTATGCTTGTTTTTTAATTCTCAGTTTCATCACCACTGTTTGAGGAATTACACAGAAATGGCAATTTTGTGGATCACTTAAGCGTTTGGCCCATTTTTTCAGCCAGACATGTGTTTGGCTCAAGGCCCAAACACGCATGGAACACCGACAAAATATGACAGGCTTTGAATGCAGAGACAAGTTGGTCTGCACTATTTCCCTCTCCTTGCACTATTTCCTCTCTCCTTGCACTCTCTCTCTCTCTCCCGCTTTTTTCTCTTTCATCTCTTACTTGTTATATTATTTTATTTTAAATAATTGTGTATTAATTATTATTTATATACAAATGAAAAGTTTTATCATTACTCTATTATTTTTAAATGATTGTTTAACCATTATTAAATATATATATATATATATATATATATATAAATTTCTTAATTTATTGTTACTAATTTAATATATTAATTTTGAAATATCCTTTAAATAATAAATATGTAGTACTATTGAAATTTACACCATATTTTACAATTATTATTAATTCTCTAAATTAATATTACAATAATATTATTATAATCATCATCTCAATCATAACAATATTATTACAATCACAATCTCAATTATTACACTATATAATATTATATTCTACTTCTATAAAGTCTTTGATGTGACATATGTCATTAACTTTTCACCCCCAAACACCAACACCCAAAACCATTCCAAACCATATCTCAACTTTTCAAATCCCACTATCTATTACTTTACTAATATTTTATCATCCCAATATTCCAACCAAAATCAAATCAAATGGTGTTTCACATGTTTCGTCAAAAACATCCAAACACTTTTGAAACATCGAAACAGGGCGAAACAGAGCCAAAATCGATCCAAACGGGGCCTAAATTTTCGAGGGAATATATGTTTGGATCAATACAAGGATGTCACTTTCTATGACCTTTATTTTATCACTTGAAAATGTTATTACTTCTTGTGCAAAGGATTATGGTACGATTAAAAATGATTTGATATAAAACTTCTCAATATGATTATAACACATTAATTAGTTTGAGAAATCAATTACTTGTTAAATTTTAGCTAAACTCGATTTTAATCATAACAGTTTTGTAATTATATATATATATATATATATATATATATATATATATATTTTTATAATACATTCATCATCAATCATTACATTAGAAATTATTTCAATAACCGTCCAAATACTAATAATTACAAATAATAAACAACTACCAAAAATTAAAATTAAAATTAGAAAAATACCCACAATTATAAAATCACTCAAAAATTGACTTCAAATAGCTAGATAACTTACTAAAAAATTCTTCCTCCATTCCAAAATAATTGCCGCTTTAAAGATTTGCACATGTATTAAAGAATCTAATAATTAACCTTGAATTTAGGAAAAAATTAGTATCATACCTAAAATACCCCTATTTATTTGGTTAGAAGAGAGAGAACAATTGGTTAAAGTAGAAGAGAAAAAAAAAACAAGGAGTAAATAAAGGTAAAATTGGAAGATATGTTATTAGTGATGTATTGAAATCCTAAAGTGACAATTAATTTGGAACATGAAAAAATATCTAAAGCGACAATTATTTTAAAATGGAGGGAGTATTATGTTTTCTTCGTATAAGATTTTGGAATAATTAATATCTTGAACTTCGCAACATGATTATATTATAATCATATCATTTTGAGGAATTAATCTAAACCAATTGGCGGTCGAATCTGCCTATTTGATTATTTATTCTCAATTTGTTCGCAGAACAAGCCAGCCAATTACATGAGATTGACTTTAGACATATGATTAGTTGACCGTTTAAAGTTATTGGCCAATTTATTGACACAATGGATACACTTCTATCTAAGTTTTTTTTAGTGATAATTGGCTGGATTGATCTAATTATTTTGCTAAAAATTGATGGAAACTAAGCATAAATGAGTGTCAATTGACATATTACAAGAAGAATAGCTGTCAAATAGTGGAAAAATGTTCTAATTCAACTTATTGGATATTACTTCAATTTATATTTTTATATTAGTGCTAGCAAGTAGTATTAAAATATGCATGTAATGGAACGTATTAGATATGGCCTGATTCACAATTCAAGACTTGGAATGTTCAATATTCAAACATTGATATATTCATCACTGGATCAAGCCCAATGTTATTAAAACCGGACCGAACCGGCCGGTCCGACCGGTTCGACCGCGAACCAGTGGCCTCTCCAGTCCGAACAACACAGAAAACCGGTGACTTACAAACTCAGTGTGAACCGCTGAGAACGGGTCAAAAACTGATGAACCGGCGAACCGGTAAACCGGTTTGACCCGCGGTTCACACATTAAAAAAAGAAAAAGAGAAAACTAAACGGATCTTCATTCTTCGCGGAACAGGAAACAATTGAACAAAAGAAAAAGGTGGAGTTCTGCAGTTTGCAAAGTACATCATTATCCATCCATCTCTTTTAATTTGTGTAGGTGTGAGATTGTGGTGAGAAAAGGAAGGGGACGGGACAGACGGAGGGGAATTAAGAAATTTTAGGGTTGCAAACATAGATGGGCTTAATATTTTGGATTTGGACCTAGCTTAACATTAATTCAATAAACGATCCATTAATCTCTTTAAATATTTTTATAATATGGTGTCTAATTTTAAATAAGTGGTCAAGTGCTGAGATGTTATTTATTTGTCATGTGAAAAAATAAAAATAAATAAATTAGCAAATGGTGTAAAATCTAAATTAACTATTATTAAGTATATTTTTGTGTTATCTTTTAAAATCAATAAAAATACCATTATTTTATATAGCACATTGCATTCCTGTAAGACTAGTTTGCAATTTTTTACCAACAAGTTATTGGTCTGGTGGAATTAACTAGTCACTACAAAGTAGCGAACCCAAGTTTGAATCACTGTTGGGAGAGTTTCTCACTTAATGTGTCCGACGCGCCACAAATAATATTTTTTATTAAAATTTGTTCTATAAGATATTTCTTTCCAATATTATTTTTAGGATAAAGAGTGTCAAATTTTGAAAATCAAATCGATATATTATGCAAGTTTGATTTTGAATATTAGACTTTTATACATAATCATATTTTAAAATTATTAATCTCTTAGTTTGTTGTATTTTTAACTTACAGTTTTAAATTTTTATAAAGAAATATAGTCATATTATATTTATATGAGCTTACGAATTAGTAATATAAGTTATATAAATATTATGTGATTTAATTTAAATATATTCTAAGATTTTATATATTTTTAATCAATTGTAGGATAATGATTAAATTTTATGCATATTATATATACTTTAAAATTAAATATATTTATTATATCATTATGACGTCATCCGGTCCGACCAGTGGTCCGACCGATTCGATCAGTAAAACCAGTGGCCAGTAGGCTCACCGGTTCACTGTCCGGTCCGGTTCTGAAAACATTGATCAAGCCTAAAACTTTATTAGACTCGCATCAAACATTTACTCCCTCCGTTTTTTCTTATTTGTCGTTTTGAAGGATTGCACACGAATTAAGAAATGTAATAAATAGTTATTTTTTTTAAGCAAAAACCCCAAAATAACCTTTTAATCTAATAATCACAACATTAATTAACATTAATTACAAGCATTAACAAAAGGGTAAAATTAGTTGGTAGAAAAACATTAATTTTACATTGAACTCCTAAAACGACAAATAAAAATGAACAATTTTTTTTTGCAAAAGCGACAAATAAAAAATTGGGAGAGAGTAATTAATTAGTAAGAATGTCTTGGACATGTTTTCTATTTGACTAAGTTACAAAATGGTTAAATCACATTTATGGTCTCTTAATTATAAAGTATTTAGCTCTTATATACCTATTATCAAAAAAAGTTACATTTAAGTCCTTTTTTATAAACTGTGTTATACTTACATAATTCGTGCAAAAAGTTTACACTTAAGTCCCTCTTGGGCACTTTTCGATGAAAATGCAACCACATGCAAGTCAAATGACTTTAGTAAGGTATTTTCGGGTTTTATGAGTTATATTATTTTGATTTGATCAATGTAACAAATTTTATCGATATAATTTGTTCGGAAAAGTGCCTAGTATAACAAATTTTATATAAGGAGTGTAAATTTTTAGCACGAGAGATATATATAAATGTAACACATTTTATATAAAAAAAACTTAAAAAATATAACTTTTTTGACAAAAAAGATGTAAGTGTAATACATTTTATACATGAGGAATCATAAATGTGTTTTAGCCTTAAACAATAGTATTGCACTTCCAACGATTTGATCTATTTCTATACGCATATCTTATATTTAGATAAGATTGAACCCGATGAATTAATATTTCCAATAGTTGTGCAACATAACTAATTCAAATTATTATAATTTGTCAACAAAACTTGTTAGAGTTGAATCGATTTATTGATTGGTCAATACTCAATACTACATACTGTTAAATAATTATACGAAATATGCCAAGAGACCCAAGACTCAGTGTGCTTCACGTCATAACTTGTACAAATTGGTATGTTCCGACGAAATCACTAAAGAACTTAAAACACACTTTGTATTGGAGATGTAAATATTCAACCCAGTTTATTTGCAGGCTGACACATTTGGTGCCACAACTTCAACAACAGTGACAATTTTGGTGCCAATTGAAGCCCAATTCCAAAATTGGCCCGAAATCCACATGTACGGGCCACGTGACACGAAAATTGGTATTGAGCCTCATTTGACACAAAAATTGCTACAAATGTTGAACTCGTGACACCAAATGTGTCATCCCGAAAAGATACGGGATAGAAACGTCAGCGAGCTATAATTGTGACACAAAAAGTGCAATAATCCCTTAAATCATGTAAGTGTTGGGACTAAGTCTTTAATTTAAATTACATTTGTGCAAGCAAAACTAAAGTTAATTAAGAAATTGTGAAGCCTAAAATCGACATGTTTGATTAAGAAATTTAAATAAACTCATCTATCTATCTATCTATTTGCATGATCTAATTCAAGCAAGATATATGAGGAACCATTTGGCCTCGAGCTTTTCCATACACGTTGCTACATTCATATTGTGCTTCATTTTCACCCCTCGAAAAAATGGCCATGTCATCAATAACAATGTCTCTACATGGATGTGACTCACTGCATTTCAATGTCACTGCAATTTTCCTCCTTGATGTTCCCAACATTTTACTATAAGTAACATTACTAATCTGCACGGCTGATTCCTGTAAAATTAATTTAATAAATTAGAATTATTCGACTCGTTTACACTTGTACAATATATTTTTTTTATTATGTTAAATAAAATTAAGAAAAACTAACACTTGTTATGCATTCCTCGTGATCACAATAGTATTGATCGATAATAATCGGATTGCTTGTCTCATGGAATAGAATCCTCTCGAAGACAAAGTTTCTTGCGTAACCTCTCCCTCCCTGATTAAATTAAAAAAAAAAAAAACATTGTTACAGATTTATTAATTAGCTAAACATTGGAAACAAAGGATTAATTTCTACATGGCAAAATTTAAAAAATAGTCCTGTAACTTTGGGTTTCTTTCAAAAAATAGTCATCTACATAACAAGTTTCGTCCTTTAAATTTCAATAGCTTTCAACTTTTGTCCTGTAGTATCCTCCAATTACAAACTTTTTCCCAGGTAATAAGACTAAATTATAGTTGTAGGACGAAAATTGAAACTTAGAGGACCAAATTTATTATTCATAGAACTAAAATTGAAATTTAGCGAAATTTAAATGACTAAATAAATACCAAAGTTACACAGTACCATTTTTAAAATTTTGCCATTCCTACATATAAAAATAAATGGTTTTGTATTTAATTTCTACCTGCCAAGTTTTTATTCTAACACCATTTGTAGCTCCGATTAGTACCGAATCACTGACCGTAACATATTCGACTTCATCATTTGCCCCGTCCTTCCCTAAACTCCCAATGCTGCAATTCAATAAGAACAAGATCATAAATTCATGCCACAATTTTTTTTGGGTAAATTACGGATATCCCCTAAGGTAAGACCTAATTATGAAAATCCCCCTCAAATATTGGGTATTATCAAAATCCTCATCAGATCTATCATTGGGAGTTTTGTAATACCCAATACGTGAGGGGATATTTATAATTATGCATTACCTTTTAGGATATCCGTAATTTACCCTTTTTTATTTGAACTAAAGAAAAAGAAATCACAAGTTTCAACCTTATGCCATGACCAGGTCCACATATAATATTGCTAACTTTCAGATTCGATGTTCCATCACCTATTGAAATGCAATCATCCCCTACATATTTAATTGTATTAAAAATTGTTAAAACAAATTTGATTAATTATTAAATTCAAATTTATGGTAAGATAGATAAAGTTAGGAGAAAATGCACAATATTACCCTGTGTTATGTGAAATCAGAACAAAACTACCTTGTGAATTATTTTTTTCACTAAACTTCTTAGTACTTTCAAAAACCCTGCATAAAACACCTAATCCGACTCCTTCCGTTCATTTTATAATGCTAGTGTGTTTCACGCGAACAATATGCAATTTTTGCATAATTTTTTCAGCCAAAAACTACCATGTACTTTTGAACGTTTGCGCGAAAATCCCTTGCAGTTTTGAAGGTTTGCACAAAAACCCTTGTACTTTTAATATATCCAAGGGTAATTTAGGCAATTAAATTAAAAATTAACATTGTTTTATGCAGTGTTATTAAAAATACAAGGAAATTTAGTGAATTTTTTTTATATAAAGTAGTATTATTTAAATTTCACGTAACACAAGATAGTATATAGTTATTCTAGAAGTACCGGTCCCAATTTGGCAATGGTCGATAGAAGAATTAGTGCACCCCATGACGTGAATACCATCAGTATTTGGACTTTTTTCCGGAGCATTTATTTTAATATTTGAGACCGTTAAAGATCTTAAGCTATTAAGGACAACGTGCATTCGAGGACTGTCCTTAAAATTCAGACCACCCCCTAAGAAAACGTTATTTGCGTTTGAGATCTCAAGAACCTGTCAATTAAATTGTTTGTAAAAAAATTAATTAATTCCTTTCACAATTTAATAAATATAATTAAAAACCTAAATTATTGAGAAAAGTCGAGAATTGAAACATACCGTCGGTCTATTTTTGCCCTGAGAAACATAAAAAGAATAAAAGTCATATTAGAAACTCATATTACAACTTTCTAGAATTAATGTCAATTTGCATCCCGTAAAATGCATAATGTTCAAATAACCCTCATGTGATCTGAAAAGGAGCACTTTACTCCCCTATGAAAATTTTAAAGATCAATTTACCTCCTTCAACCAAAGAGTGTAACTCACTTGCCGAAATTGAGAGTGAGTATGAAAAATATCTTGCAACACGGGGGAGGTGTAAATTGTCATATTAATCATAACACATGGGAAAATTGTCATATTTATCATAATACAAAGGTAAACTGCCACATTATCATAAAACAGGGATAGAGCGTTATGAAACTTGTATAAGATTAAGAGGATAAAATGCTCTTTTTCAATATCATAGGGTATAAATTACCATTAACTCCAACTTTCTATAACACACTACATAAGTTCTAATCAAAATACTACAATATTAAATGACATTTATCGACTATGTCTAATTAATTAAGAGACTTACATTTATATTCCACCATTTTTTACCATGGCCATCAATTGTGCCATGTCCACGAACTTTAAGGCCATCGACTTTGTGAAAATAAATCCATCGATGACAATTATCATCTTCACATTTCCAATTCGAGGGTTCAATAGGTGCTACCAAATTTCCATCTATCTACAACATTCAATTAAGAAAAAAATAATAATATAGTAGACTAATTAAATTAAAATTTCGAAATTTCCATAAGTATTAATTAACGAGATTCTAACCTGCACAATAACACCTTTTGAATTGCAAGGGCCATTGAAAATCAATGGTTGTATCAAAAAAGTTTTATATGAAGGAACATGCATGGTTGAAGACGATGAATCCGATGCACAAGTGGATTTCCATGCTTCCAAAAAAGCCTTGAAAAAAAAAAAACTACAAGTCAAATTTTTATATATACTACCAAAATTAATCTTGATTATAATACATAATATACATTGGAATTTAATCTAGGAAACAAAGAATTTAAACTAAAATACCATTACTTACATTTGTATCATCGGTTTGGCCATCACCAACTGCACCATAATGTAGCACATCGAATACGGGGTTATCGGACTTGGTTACGGCTAGTAAAGAAAGAATAAACACAAAAAACAATGAAAAAGAGGCTTCCATTGATTTATGATCTTGGAAGAGAAAAAAAAGGATTTTTTTTTATTACTTAATGTAATTAATTAAATATTTTGAATGATAATTTATGAATGTAAAATACTAGAGGTCATGTCGTAGTGAAAGTCTTGCACCTGTAGACTCATTGTGTTACAATGCTGGCTTATTGGATAATCCAATCAAAAGCTTTTATATACCTAGCCGTAGTCATCAATTTAGCAAAATTTCAATCTAACTTTTGTAGATAAGTATTTCAATGGGGGTAATAGAAAATAAATTTCGAAACATAAATTCGCTATATAATTTGATTGTATCTAACTCAATCTCAACTTAATTTTTAACGCTTAACCATGGATTAAAATATTATTTCGAGTGTATGTTTCGATCAGCTAAATATTGAAAAAAATTCGGGACTTTTCGAAAACGTTTCGGAGACACTAGGAAAAATTGTAAAATTACATCTTATTTACGTTTCGCTTAATTCAAAAATGGAAAAATTTCGATG
Source organism: Penstemon davidsonii (assembly GCA_034814905.1). Taxonomy (NCBI): domain Eukaryota; kingdom Viridiplantae; phylum Streptophyta; class Magnoliopsida; order Lamiales; family Plantaginaceae; genus Penstemon; species Penstemon davidsonii. The sequence continues at coordinate 7,796,935 of JAYDYQ010001087.1, read as the reverse complement.
TTCTTGACGAAAAAAGATAAAAGAATTTATCCATGCTTTTAACGTGGTGTGTACAATTTCTATTAGTAAAATAATCCTTTTGGCAATTTTGAATTTTATATTTAAATATCAAACAGTCTAAAATGTAAATTGAGCTCCCGATAAGAATTAGCAACTAGGAATCACTTAAAATACAAGAAGGGTAAAATATGGAGTTATGGTGTTGTCCATTTGGCTAAGCTAAATGAAGGAATTAAATAAAATTTTGATTAGTAAAAACATAAAACTTATATAGACATTGACATAAAGATATTAAGGGAAAAAAAATATTAATTTGCATAATAAATGATAATGGAGGCTCCCTTTATTTAATATTTAGAAAATAAATCATAGACTTATATACAAAAGGGGATGTAGCTCAGATGGTAGAGCGCTCGCTTAGCATGCGAGAGGTACGGGGATCGATACCCCGCATCTCCATCTTTTTTACTTTTTTTTATTTATTTCAGATTTCTGCTTCCCGTTCTGAAATTTTCCTCTTTTCAAATCAATCCCTTCTCAATGATATAATTACATGCTACTTCTGAGAACATATATATTCAAATTCTTTCCAAATTATTGTATTAAATTAATTTTCAGTAATTAAATTTGAATGTTATTTTGTTTGTTAAATTTATTGTTCACGGATATTTTAAGAAGAGTTAATGCCCATATACCTCATGCCAGGGCCGGCCGGGAGGTTTAAGTGGCCCTAGGCGAACTTCGAATTTGTGGCCCTTAGTTTCACATATATATTTTATTTGAAAAAAACAATCTTGCTTTATAAAAAAATATTGATAATACGATAAACAATCTGATTAAATAAAAAAATAATTAAGTTCGTTAATATAATACATACATGACACACACCTAAGCTATTAATAAAATATCATTACTTAAATATTACTCTCCTAGCATTTTTTGAAGCAAAATCACTAGTTACACTTTCATAATCAATCTTCTTTACCATATCCTTCTCAATCAACAACACGGGGAAGAAAAATATGTGAGGAAGAGGAAGAAGATAGAAATTGAGGGAGATTAATTTCAATTAATTTCAGCACAAAAAATAGAAATTGGGGTAGATTGATACGCGAGGAAGAAGATAGAAATTAGGGGAGATTTTTTTCATTTAATTTCAGCACATAAATACATAATATGAGTTTTCCACATCAACACTCCAAAATCTCCACTACAACACAAAAATAATAAATTGGGGGAGATCCAACGGCTAGCATTTTACTACTTAATTTTTATCATGTGGCTCCAATAAAGTTGCACCCCATGAAAACAAAATTGTATGGTCGTCTTCTCTATCCCAAAATTTCTCAAATCGAGGCATCTTCTTCCCCAAATTTTCCCAAATCTACAAATCCTCTATAAACCTAATTTTCTAATCGGAGGCCCTAGGCGGCCCCCTACGTGGCCTACCCTTAGGGCCGGCACTGCCTGATGCCTGATGCCTTATGCATAATTTTTAAGTTATTCTTCATTGAAATTTTTAAAATGATCAATCTATCTCATTCCATTAGAGAGTGTAACCACTCACCAAAAATTGAGTGTTGTAATGAAAAGTATGGTGTAAAAATATAAAATTACCTTTCTCCATGTAAAATAATACATGAAGCAAAATGTCACATTTATAAATATACAGAAGGGTAAACTCATACATATAAAATAATATAAGGGAGTAAACTAGTCTATATAAAATAACATAGGGTGTAAATTACTTTATTTCGTTTTTTGAGGTTTAAAATAAGTTTAAATATATAGTATATAATGGAGAGTATTCTTTTATGGTTTAAAAATGTTAGGGAGAAAGTCAAATATACTTTTTTAAATTATAAGGGATAAATATTATGAATATTACGGGGGAGAAAATTGCTATTAACTCATTTTTAGAATGAAAAATTACACAGAATTAAAAATTTGAGTTTTTTTCTTTAAATTATTGTTCGCTTAAACATGTTCGGCCCGTCAAATTGATTAGAAACAAGCAATCAAAATTTGAATCATCAAATGGAAAAAGCCCAATTTAAATGTAACACAATCTTTACATGGAGTCAAGCCCAATTGCTAAATTCAGTTTTTGTAGTATCAATATTTCAAATTTCAATCATTAACCCAATAAATCTTTAGAAATGTTATATTTTATATTATATAATAAGATACATGTTTTTAAAAGCCTTGACTTAAGTTGCTGGATCTCCAAAATAATAATGAGATTGTGAGGCACACGATCACCAGATGTCAAAGCTAAAAAAAACTTCAAGAAAATGGTAAAATTAATTATGTTTCAGATATTCTTCTTCTTCTACTTTTTTTTTTTCCATTTTTTTTTGTTCTGCGAAAGTCCTCTCCTAGTTGGTGGTTTGGTGAATTTATTTCTAGATATTATATTTAAATAATGGATCTAAGTTTTCAGAATATATTAATTTAAAATATCTAAAATTCTTCTAAATAAATTAAGTTTTTTAGTCAACCCTTTCTTTTTATCCCAATAAAACAAGATCTAAGTTTTTTTTTTTGGTATCAAGATCTAAGTTTGACTTTGACTTAACTTGTGAATATAAATGGTGGTAGACTACATCACCATATGTAATATGTTGCATAGTTTGTCACGCTTAAATTTATTTCTTCAAAGAAGCAAATTGAATATTTGCACAAAATCAATTATAATTTATAACCTGTACAATTTATTTACATTACAAAAATTATTTGCCAATTGAGTTTGAAAAATATCTTGCAAAAATATGGCAATTGAATATTTGCACAAAATCAATTATTTGCCAATTGTGTTATGATAAATATGGCAATTGAATATTTGCAAAAAATCAATTATAATTTATAACCTCTACAATTTACTAAATAATTATTCCAAGATATATTTCGGCATAATAAAAAATTTGAAACAAATTTTAACATTTATTAATGCAAAAATGGAACTGATTATGACAAATTTTTTGAAAATCTTAAGAAATATCAACACTTTGGAAAAATGTTCTCTCTCTCGTAATGAAATATGATGTAGATAATGCAATTGCGATGCTTATTCTTTCACAACCAACTAAACTTAGGGTGAGTTTGGCCCAGCGGTGGGAGCTCTTAAAAGCACTTCTAGACCTTCATTGTGATTTTTGAAGTGTTTGGCCCCAATTATAGAAATTGCTTTTAGTCAATCGTGATTTTAATGGTGTTTGGCCCCTAATATCATAATCGCTTTTGAGATCTCCAGAAGCTAAAAAACAACTTATTTCAGAAGCTACTAAAGTGTTACTTTTGCAAAAGCTATTATCAAAAAGCAATTATTTTATAATTGAATTTTATCATAATCAATTATTGCCAAAATCCATTTTAGTAAAATTAATTCTCCTAGAATTGATTTTCGAATCGCTAGGCCAAACTCACCCTTAATACGAACACCACAATGGTATCACCAAGTACATCTCATTCAAGGGCTGGACTAATAGCTGAGGTGATTAGATGCATCATATACGGCAGGAAAAATATGCCCATTAACAACTTGGCGTATGTCAGAGCTTCAGCTGACGCTGGTCTGCCCACATCAGCAATTTACTAAATAATTATTCCAAGATATATTTCGGCATAATAAAAAATTTGAAACAAATTTTAACATTTATTAATGCAAAAATGGAACTGATTCTGACAAATTTTTTAAAAATCTTAAGAAATATCTACGCTTTGAAAATATGTCCTATCTCTCATAATGAAATATGATGTTGGTAATGCAATAGCGATGCCTATTCATGCACAACCAACTGAACTTAATACGAACACCACATTGGTATCACCAAGTACATCTCATTCAAGGGCTGGACTAATAGCTGAGGTGATTAGATGCATCATATACGGCAGGAAAAATATGCCCATTAACAACTTGGCGTATGTCAGAGTTTCAGCTGACGCTGGTCTGCCCACACCAGCAATAATGTCTCTTGGAAGCGCATATGTCGCTGTGGGAGTTTCTCAACTCTTTTTCTCTGTAAGTAATCTTTTACAAAAATAAAGTTATGTTATTTTCCGTGCTTAATCTTTTATGCATCTTCTAAACCTACATCACTTTTCATATATGGGAACTACATTGTGGTCGCGTCGACCAAGAAGACAAGTACGTACAAACCCTTGGCAGGAGAGTTAGATACAAAATGATGTCCATAATATCATACTTGATACTTAGCTTATTGTCTCTAGTAGCATATTGCTACATATTACAAACTAAGGATGTGTGGAAAAAGGCTCTGGTGACAGTCGCTATCAGTTTTCCATGGATTGTACTCATGTGAACTGGAAATATGATTATAGAAAGGGCCCTCAAGCCTTATATTTGCCAGTCATATCAATCATATTAATGAATGTTTTAGTATAAGGAATTAAGGATGTTCATATCTAATTAATGTAATACAACCAATATACTTATTTTTCTACGATTTTATAGTAAATTAAGTTTAAATCATTTATTGTTCTGTTTATTTTATAAAGTACTATAATTGATGAAATATATATATACATATACAAATTGGACATGTGCAATATACGTGCACTTTTCTAGTCAATGAAGAATAAAAAAGTAAAACGATAAGTTAAAGAATAAGATGTTGACAAGATTTAAGTTAATAAATTAAAAGATAATTCAATATTATTTCCCATAATCTCTGAAAATAAAACTTATACTTATCTTATTTCTCAAAATCATTCCTTCAAAATCCAAACAAACAACATTACAAAATCGAGATTATTTCTCAAATCTCCTCTACTTTCTCGAAAACGAGACAAACAAGGCCTAGATATCGATTATATATAGCCGACGAATAATAATTGTAATTGTAATAAATATATTGATTAACTATCTTTAACTAAATAGATGATTATCAGTCTAGACATAGCAATATTTATTTATATAAATAATTATCGATTAGTGGTTTATACTAGACTTAATATACAAATAAGAATGGGTATGATCAAATTCGATATGAACTTCATATGATGTAGCATGTATTAATGATTAAATTCCGAACGATCAAATTTATTTCATCTTCCTGTGAATTTCTTTTTCTATATTTTCGATCTTAATTTTGTTAGCAGGGGAAGTGTTGGGAGATGTACCAGAAGATCAGGTGATCGTGACGATCCCTGGTGAAATTGAAGAATAACATGAATTAAGGTAAGTGTTAATTCATAAATATCATTGAGGGGACAAAGTGAACAAATGGAGGAATTAGTCATGTTAGTTTGTTTTGATCTGGAGAGACACGTGTCAAGAATCTAACAGAAGATTTGAAGCCATTGCATGACAAAAAAGTTAACTTTAACAGAAAGTAATTAAGTTCTTTGAAAGAAAAAATATACATGCAGCGGAGAAGAAATTAACTTGCCTTGTGAGGAAGTGCTTCCATGTTGGTGAATTGGGAGAGAAGAGCCTTGATATTCTGTAGCTGGATTTATGCAGAGGAGGTTGGAGGATGAAGGAGGAGTGTTAGTGGTGGTGGGTGGAGGAGGAGTAACAGTAGTCGTGGTGGGAGGAGGAGGAGGATGAGAAGGTGTAGATGATGAAGATGATATTTTGGAGAAGACGATAATTAGTTTTGAAGTGAAAATATCATATTGGGTCAGAGGAGAGTAATCATTGCTCTCTTGTAGAAAATCTGCAACTAGAGATGAATTTGCACTTTGCCCTTTGAAGTTTTGGGAAAATTTATTTTCACCCCAAAATAGAATATTGAGCGTTGAAGTCCAATTTTTTTAATTTTTTTTGGTTTAAAAAGTGTCAAATAATTTTTTAAGCTTAATTTAACTATTTTAAATTACTCCTATGGACATAAGAAATAATTAAATTACACAATTTTGCCCAAAATAGCATTTATTTTTTAAAAGAAAATGTGGCGTAAAGAAATAGGATCATAAAATACCCCACCATTTTAGAATACCATATTCCAATATATTTTTCGGCATAATAAAAATTTTGAAATAATTTTTAAAATTTATCAATGCAAAAATGGAATTTATTTTTATAAATTTTCTAAAAATCTTAAGAAATATCTACACTTTGAAAAAATATTCTATCTCTCATAATGAAGATGTGGTTAATGGAATTTATTTTGATAAATTCTTTAAAAATCATAATAAAAATATTAAGAAATATCTACGCTTTGAAAAAAAATGTCCTATCTCTAATTCAAGGGCTGGACTAATAGCCGAGGTGATTAGATGCATCATATACGGCGAAAAATATGTGTCTATTAACAACTTGGCGTTTGTGAGACCTTCGTCGACGCTGGTTTGTCCACACCAGCAATAATGTCTCTTGGAAGCGAATATGTCACTTTGGGACCTTCTCTACTCTTTTTTCGTAGTAAGTAATCTTTTATCAAAACAAAGTTATGTTATTTTCCGTGCTCAATCTTTTATGCATCTTCTAAACCTACATCACTTTTCATATATGGGAACTACGTCGTGGTCGCGTCGACCAAGAAGACAAGTACGTAAAAACTCTTGGTAGGAGAGTTAGATACAAAATGGTGTCCATAGTATCATACTTGATATTTGGCTTATTGCCTCTGGTAGCATATTGCTACATATCGCAAACTAAGAATGTGTGGAAAAAGGCTCTGGTGGCAGCCGCATTAATTTTTTCATGGATTGTACTCCTATGAAGTAGAAATATGCTTGTAGAAAGGGCCCTCAAGCCTTATTTGTCAGTCATAGCCATCATAGTAATGAGTATCTTAGTCTCAGGATGTTCATATCTAATTAATGTAATACAACCAGTATACTTACTTTTCTACTATTTTATAGGAAATTAAGTTTAAATCTTTTATTATTTTGTCTATTTTATAAAGTATTATGGTTGATATTACACTAAATTTTAATATATATACATATGTAAATAACTGGAGATGTGCAACATACGTGCAATTTGCGTGCACTTTTCTAGTCAATGAAAAATAAAAAAAATAAAAGAATAAGTTAAAGAATAAGATGCTGACAATATTTAAGTTAATAAACTTATCTTATTTCTCAAAATCATTCCTTCAAAATCCAAACAAACATTATGAAATAGAGATTATTTCTCAAACCTCCTCTACGCTCCTGAAAGCGAGACAAACAAGGCCTAGGTATCAATTATATGTAGTCGACAAATAATAATTGTAATTGATAATAAATATATTGATTTAACGATCTTTAATTAAATAGATGATTATTAGTCTAGACATTGCAATATTTATTTACATAAATAATATCGATTAGAGGTTTATACTAGACTTAATATACAAAATAAGAGTGGATATGATCAAACTCAATATGAACTTCATATGATGTAGCAAGTATTAATTATCAAATTTTGGATCGATCAAATTCATTTCATCTTCCTGTGAATTTCTTTTTATGATTTTTTCGACCTAAATTTTGTGAAAATGGGAAGTGTATGTATAAGAAGATCAGGTAATCGTGATGATCCCTGATGAAATTGAACAAGAAATGAATTAAGGTAAATGTTAATTCATAAATATTATTGTTAATTAGTAAAGACCAATTATGTTATATTATTAAGGATTTTTTTTTTATCTAAATAGTACTACAAAAGTTTCTTTAAGCATTGTAATATTCCATTAGCATAAGTACGTACTGCATGATAACTATCTAATACATTCTATAGAATTTTCTCGTGACATCGAAGCTCTAAGTTTAATGAAAGAGTGCATATTTCCTTAAATAGCATAAGTGAAGTAATTAGAAAGAATAAAGCTGCTAAGAGACATCAGTTGCTAGAACAAGTTTCAAATGAAAAGTGAGCAAATTATACCATAAATTTCAACAACACACTCAAAATCTAGCCAAATATAATTTATTTTGATAAATTCTTTAAAAATCTTAAGAAATATCTACACTTTGAATTTTTTTTTTATCTCTCATAATGCAATTGTGATGCTTATTCATGCACAACTAATTGAACTTAATATGAACACCATATTGGTATCACCAAGTACATCTCATACAAGGGTTGAACTAATAGCCGAGGTGATTAGATGCATCATATACGGCGAGAAAAATGTGTCTATTAACAGCTTGGCATTTGTGGGAGCTTCAGCCTACGCTATTCTTCCCACACCAGTAATAATGTCTCTAGAAAGCGCATATGTTGTTGTGGGAGCTTTTCAACTCTTTTTCACTATAATATTCTTTTACCAAAATAAAGTTATGTTATTTTCCGTGCTCAATCTTTTATGCATCTTCTTAATCTATATCTATTTACAGATATGGGAACTACGTCGTGGTCGCGTCGACCAAGAAGACAAGTACGTACAAACCCTTGTGAGAAGAGGTAGATACAAAATTAATCTTTTTGTGTCCATAGTATCATACTTGATACTTGGCTTATTGCCTCTGGTAGCATATTGCTACATATTGCAAACTAAGGGCGTGTTAAAAAAAGCTCTGGTGGCAGCCACAATCAGTTTTCCATGGATTGTACTCATGTGGATCGAAAAGGTTCTTATAGAAAGGGCTCTCAAGCCTTATTTGCAAGTCATAGCCATCATATTAATGAGTATTTTAGTCTCTGAATTTTTCTATCTAATTAATGTAATACAACCAATATACTTACTTTTTTACTATTTTATGATAAATTAAGTTTAAATCATTCATTGTTTTGTTTATTTTATAAAGTACTATGGTTGATCTTACATTAAATTTAAACATATATACAAATATAAATAACTGGACATGTGCACCGTATGTGCAATATACGTGCACTTTTCTAATCATTGAAAAATAAAAAAGTTAAACAATAAGTTAAAGAATAAGATGCAGACAAGATTTAGCTAATAAATTAAAAGAGAATTCAATATTTTAAGATAATAATAAATTTTCAATAGAATTCAAAATTCAATCTAGTTTATCTTTATCAAAAAATTTGGTGATTAGTTACAAACTGTTATTTTATCTCTCATAATGAAATATGATGCAGATAATGGAATTGAGCTTCCTATTTATGCACAACAATCTAAACCCAATATGAACAAAACATGCATAGTAGAATCACCAAGTACATCTCATTCGAGGGATGAAATAAGAGCCAAGGTGATTAAATGCATCAAATACAATAGAAAAGATGTGTATGTTGTCAGCTTGGTTAAAACACTAGTCTGGACACACCAGAAATTATGCTCTTGGAAGCACATATATCGGAGTGGGTGCTTTTTCACTCCTTTTCACTGTAAGTAATCCTTCACCAAAACAAAATTATGTTGTTTACAATACTCAATCTTTTATGCATCTTCTGACCTATATCATTGTACAGATGTAAAACCTATGTTGCAGTTGAGTCGAGCAAGATGACTGGTACTTACAAACCCTTGGCAGGAGAGAGATGTACATAATTCATCTTTTACGGTCTTTATGGAAGTGTTTTGGCTCGGTTCACGATTTTGATTTTGAAAAAAATGGTTTCAGTGGTTTCAGAACCTTTAAAATCCCATTTGAATTGAGTTTGGATGTTGAATTTTTTGGTTCATAAAAAGTTGAAACCTCATTTGAATTGGATTGGGATGTTGGGGTTTGAGGGGGGAAAAGTATGTGGTCAAATCAATGTTTTTTTTATAGGGTTTGAGGGTAATGAGTTGGTAGGTGAAATCAAGATTTGTAGGGTTCATACTTTCAAATGTGTTTTAAAAGTTTGTGTATGAGTTTGTGAATAAGTCTAGGTTGAGTTAATGGGCTTGCCAAATTATATTTACAAGAGTTCTGGCTTAGTTTCACAAGACTCGCAAAACTGTCCCAAAACTCTTCCTTGGGGGGGGGGGGGGGTGGGGGGGGGGGGGGGTGGGGGGGGGGGGGGGTGGGGGGGGGGGGGGGTGGGGGGGGGGGGGGGTGGGGGGGGGGGGGGGTGGGGGGGGGGGGGGGTGGGGGGGGGGGGGGGTGGGGGGGGGGGGGGGTGGGGGGGGGGGGGGGTGGGGGGGGGGGGGGGTGGGGGGGGGGGGGGGTGGGGGGGGGGGGGGGTGGGGGGGGGGGGGGGTGGGGGGGGGGGGGGGTGGGGGGGGGGGGGGGTGGGGGGGGGGGGGGGTGGGGGGGGGGGGGGGTGGGGGGGGGGGGGGGTGGGGGGGGGGGGGGGTGGGGGGGGGGGGGGGTGGGGGGGGGGGGGGGTGGGGGGGGGGGGGGGTGGGGGGGGGGGGGGGTGGGGGGGGGGGGGGGTGGGGGGGGGGGGGGGTGGGGGGGGGGGGGGGTGGGGGGGGGGGGGGGTGGGGGGGGGGGGGGGTGGGGGGGGGGGGGGGTGGGGGGGGGGGGGGGTGGAATAAGCTGATAGATTATAAACAATGTTTTCAGAATCGAACCGGACAATGAACCGATGAGTCGATTGGCCATTGGTTTTACTGGTTGAACTAGACCGACCACTCGTCGTACTGGATGACGTCATAATGATATAATAAAAATATTTAATTTTAAAGTATATGTAATATACATAAAATTTAAATATTATCCTAATATTGATTAAAAATATACAAAAAATTAAATATATTAAAATTAAACCATATAATATTTGTCTAACTTATACCATAACGGTAATATGATACTAATAAGTAAGCTCGTATACATACAATATGATTATTTATTTGAAAATATAAAATTGTAAGTTAAAAATATAACAAACTAAGAGATTAACAATTATAGAATATTCAAAATTAAATTTGCATAGTATATCGATTTGTCTTTCAAACTTTGAGACTCTTTATCCTAAAAATATAGTTACTTTCTCTCGGGAAGCACCAATGCGCTCTTCCTTAAGTGCCCCCATTTCCAAGAGGGAATGTTCTTTTACTCAACTCCAAACACTCTAACTGGTGACGGGCTTCACGAAGTTCTTGATTTAATTTATCCAACTCTAGCTCTAAATTGAATTCCATATTAATGTGGATGTATTTTTTTTCTACTGATTATTGAATCATGAAGTGAAATAGTGAACATACCCCAAACCAAGGCCCGGCCCTAGACATTCGGGGGCCCATTGCGAATTCTAAAATCGGGGCCTTATGTTACTCATTTTTTTTAAACATAAATTAAATACTGGTATATTATTTTTCTAACATATATGTTTCAGATAGATAGTTAAACGACAAGGTAACTTAATTTTTTTTACATAATTAATCTCGATATTTTTAATTTTTAAAACATTCTTTTAACGGAAGGAATACATAACTTAACAAATTCATCTAACTGTAGTGTTGTCACTCCCAGTCCTGTCCATTTCTTGCAATTAGAAAAATTCACGTGCAATGCACGTTGTTAATTAATTTCATATATTTATTGCATTATATATAATAAAAACATTAATAACTATGTTATGTATTATATGTTAATTGCATTATATAATAAACAACTCAAAAAACAACATTCATAACATATTTAACAATTATTTTATTATATGATGCAATTAACATATGAAAATAGCTAGTTACCTGCAATACACGTGCATTTTTCTAGTATATGTACTAATATCAAAAACTTGTAATTTTTAACTTGTTTTCTTTCTATTTTTACCTAGAATGTTTTTAACTTGATCCTAATGTCCTCGAAAAAGTACATTACTATATTATCATGAGACCTTAATACTTAATTCTATTTCAATTAAAAAATTTATTGGATTATTCATTTGTTGGATCGTATGACACCTGGTAAGCTCATATAGTCCAATCCTATAGGACTAAAATTGGACTAAAAGTGTAAAATATTCTGATATTTAAAATCAAAAGTGCAATGCTCTTCCTTAAGTGCCTCATTTCTAGGAGGGAATGTTCTTTTAATCAACTCCAAGCACTTTAACTGTTGACGGGTTTCATGAAGTTCTTTATCTAGTTTACCCAACTCCAGCTCTAAATTGAATTCCATATCAACGTCTATGTAGTTTTTTTCTACTGAGTATTGATTGATGATATGAAGTAGTGAACATACCCAAACCCTTTTATAGACACTCATACCTATTTGGTGGTCCCGATAATAAATATGAATTTTTGGTTAGTTCTAACATGCAAATAAAATTGTTAAGAAGGATACAATTTATGACCAAATATATATACTTAATTATGAAATGTATGTGTATTTTTTATGTCTATAAGAATACTCATATTTATAAATCATTACTTAGACATTGTCTGCAAAATCTGTTTGAAAGTGATTATGGTTTTTGTTTTAGTATTTGCAAATTTTGTTTTTGTTTCTCTTACAAGATATTGAAATAAGCTGATAGATTATAAACAATGTTTTCAGAATCGGATCGGACAATGAACCGATGAGTCGATTGGCCATTGGTTTTACTGGTTGAACTAGACCGACCACTCGTCGTACTGGATGACGTCATAATGATATAATAAATATATTTAATTTTAAAGTATAAGTAATATACATAAAATTTAAACATTATCCTAATATTGATAAAAAATATACAAAAAATTAAATATATTGAAATTAAATCAGATAATGTTTGTCTAACTTATACCATAACGGTAATATGATACTAATAAGTAAGCTCTTATACATACAATATGATTATTTATTTGAAAATATAAAATTGTAAGTTAAAAATATAACAAACTAAGAGATTAATAATTATAGAATATTCAAAATTAAATTTGCATAATATATCGATTTGTCTTTCAAACTTTGACACTCTTTATCCTAAAAATCTAGTTACTTTCTCCCGAGCAGCACAAATGTGCTCTTCCTTAAGTGCCCCCATTTCCAAGAGGGAATGTTCCTTTACTCAACTCCAAACACTCTAACTGGTGACGGGCTTCACGAAGTTCTTGATCTAATTTATCCAACTCCAGCTCTATATTGAATTCCAAATTAACGTGGATGTATTTTTTCCTACTGATTATTGCATGATGAAGTGAAGTAGTGAACATACCCCAAACCAAGGCCTGACCCTAGACATTCGGGGTCCCATTTAGAATTCTGAAATTGGGGCCTTATGTTACTCATTTTTTTAAAATATAAATTAAATACTGGTATATTATTTTTCTAACATATATGTTTCAGATAGATAATTAAACGATAAGGTTACTTAATTTTTTTTACATAATTAATCTCGATATTTTTAATTTTTAAAACATTCTTTTAACGGAAGGAATACATAACATAACAAATCCATCTAACTGTAGTGTTGTCACTCCCAGTCCTGTCCATTTCTTGCAATTAGAAAAATGCACGTGCAATGCACGTTGTTAATTAATTTCATATATTTATTGCATTATATATAATAAAAACATTAATAACTATGTTATGTATTATATGTTAATTGCATTATATAATAAACAACTCAAAAAAACAACATTCATAACATATTTAACAATTATTTTATTATATGATGCAATTACCATATGAAAATAGATAGTTACCTGCGATACACGTGCATTTTTCTAGTATATGTACTAATATCAAAAACTTTTAATTTTTAACTTGTTTTCTTTCTATTTTTACCTAGAATGTTTTTAACTTGATCCTAATGTCCTCGGAAAAGTACATTACTATATTATCATGAGACCTTAATACTTAATTCTATTTCAATTAAAAAATTTATTGGATTATTCATTTGTTGGATCGTATGACACCTGGTAAGCTCATATAGTCCAATCATATAGGACTAAAATTGGACTAAAAGTGTAAAATATTCTGATATTTAAAATCAAAAGTGCAATGCTCTTCCTTAAGTGCCTCATTTCTAGGAGGGAATGTTCTTTTAATCAACTCCAAGCACTTTAACTGTTGACGGGTTTCATGAAGTTCTTTATCTAGTTTACCCAACTCCAGCTCTAAATTGAATTCCATATCAACGTCTATGTAGTTTTTTTCTACTGAGTATTGATTGATGATATGAAGTAGTGAACATACCCAAACCCTTTTATAGACACTCATACCTATTTGGTGGTCCCAATAATAAATATGAATTTTTGGTTAGTTCTAACATGCAAATAAAATTGTTAAGAAGGATACAATTTATGACCAAATATATATACTTAATTATGAAATGTATGTGTATTTTTTATGTCTATAAGAATACTCATATTTATAAATCATTACTTAGACATTGTCTGCAAAATCTGTTTGAAAGTGATTATGGTTTTTGTTTTAGTATTTGCAAATTTTGTTTTTGTTTCGCTTACAAGATATTGAAATAAGCTGATAGATTATAAACAATGTTTTCAGAGTCGGATCGGAGAACCGATGAGTCGATTGGCCATAGGTTTTACTGGTTGAACTAGACCGACCACTCGTCGTACTTGATGACGTCATAATGATATAATAAATATATTTAATTTTAAAGTATATGTAATATACATAAAATTTGAACATTAGCCTAATATTGATTAAAAATATACAAAAAATTAAATATATTGAAATTAAACCATATAATATTTGTCTAACTTATACCATAACGGTTATATGATACTAATAAGTAAGCTCTTATACATACAATATGATTATTTATTTGAAAATATAAAATTGTAAGTTAAAATTATAACAAACTAAGAGATTAATAATTATAGAATATTCAAAATTAAATTTACATAGTATATCGATTTGTCTTTCAAACTTTGAGACTCTTTATCCTAAAAATATAGTTACTTTCTCTCGGGCAGCACCAATGCGCTCTTCCTTAAGTGCCCCCATTTCCAAGAGGGAATGTTCTTTTACTCAACTCCAAACACTCTAACTGGTGACGGGCTTCACGAAGTTCTTGATTTAATTTATCCAACTCCAGCTCTAAATTGAATTCCATATTAACGTGGATGTATTTTTTTTCTACTGATTATTGAATGATGAAGTGAAGTAGTGAACATACCCCAAACCAAGGCAGGCCCTAGACATTCGTGGGCCCATTGCGAATTCTAAAATCGGGGCCTTATGTTACTCATTTTTTTTTTTAAATATAAATTAAATACTGGTATACTATTTTTCTAACATATATGTTTCTGATAGATAATTAAACGACAAGGTAACTTAATTTTTTTACATAATTAATCTCGATATTTTTAATTTTGAAAATATTCTTTTAACGGAAGGAATACTTAATATAACAAGTCCATCTAACTGTAGTGTTGTCACTCCCAATCCTATCCATTTCTTGCAATTAGAAAAATGCACGTGCAACCCACTTTGTTAATTAATTTAATATATTTATTGCATTATATATAATAAAAACATTAATAACTATGTTATGTATTATATGTTAATTGCATTATATAATAAACAACTCTGAAAACAACATTCATAACTTATTTAACAATTATTTGATTATATGATGCAATTAACATATGAAAATAGATAGTTACGTGCGATATACGTGCATTTTTCTAGTATATATACTAATAGCAAAAACTTTTAATTTTTTTTCTTTCCATTTTTATCTTGAATATCTTTAACTTGATACTGATGTCCTTGAAAAAGTACATTACTATATTATCATGAGACCTTAACACTTAATTTTATTTCAATTAAAAAATTTGTTGGATTATTCATTTGTTGGATTGTATGAGACCTGATAAACCCATAATGTCAAATCCTATAGGACTAAAATTGGATTAAAAGTCCAAAATATTCTAAAATTTAAAATCAAAAGTGCAATGCTCTTCCTTAAATGCCTCATTTCCAGGAGGGAATGTTCTTTTACTCAACTCCAAGCACTCTAACTGGTGACGTGATTCACGAAGTTCTTGATTTAGCTTATCCAACTCAAGCTCTAAATTGAATTCCATATTAATGTATATGTACTCTTTTTCTACTGAGTATTGAATGATGATATGAAGTAATGAATCAACCCCAAACCCATTATAGACAGTCATACCAATTTGATGGTCCCAATAATAAATATGAATTTTTGGTTAGTTTTAACATGTAAATAAAATTGATAGGAAGGATACACTTTATGACAAAATAGATATACTTAATTAGAGAATATATGTGTAATTTTTGTGTCTATAAGATACTCATATTTATAAATCATTACTTAAACATTGTCTGCAATCTCTGTTTGAAAGTAAGTAGTGTTTTTGTTTTAGTATTTGCAAATTTTATTTTTGTTTCTCTTACAAGATATTGAAATAAGCTAATGGATTATAAACAATGTTTTAAGAACCGGAACCGACAATGAACTGATGAGTCGATTGGCCATTGGTTTTACTGGTTAAACTAGCCGGATCACTCGTCGGACTGGATGACGTCATAATGATATAATAAATATATTTAATTTTAAAGTATTTGTAATATACATAAAATTTAAACATTATCCTAATATTGATTAAAAATATACAAAAAATTAGAAATATTAGAATTAAACAATAAAATATTTGTCTAACTTAGACCATAACGATAATATGATACTAATATGTAAGCTCGTATATATACAATATGATTATTTATTTGAAAATATAAAAATGTAAGTTAAAAATATAACAAACTAAGAGATTAATAATTATAGAATATTCAAAATTAAATTTGCATAGTATATTGATTTAGCTTTCAAACTTTGACACTCTTTATCCTAAAAATATAGTTACTTTCTCTTGGGCAGCACCAATGCGCTCTTCCTTAAGTGCCCCCATTTCCAAGAGGGAATGTTCTTTTACTCAACTCCAAACACTCTAACTGGTGACGGGCTTCACGAAGTTCTTGATTTAATTTATCCAACTCTAGCTCTAAATTGAATTCCATATTAACGTGGATGTATTTTTTTTCTACTGATTATTGAATCATGAAGTGAAGTAGTGAACATACCCCAAACCAAGGCCCGGCCCTAGACATTCGGGGGCCCATTGCGAATTCTAAAATCGGGGCCTTATGTTACTCATTTTTTTTAAACAAAAATTAAATACTGGTATATTATTTTTCTAACATATATGTTTCAGATAGATAATTAAACGAAAATGTAACTTAATTTTTTTGACATAATTAATCTCAATATTTTTAATTTTGAAAACATTCTTTTAACGAAGGAATACATAACATAACAAATTTATCTTACTGTAGTGTTGTCACTCCCAATCCTGTCCATTTTTATCTTACTGTAGTGTTGTCACTCCCAATCCTGTCCATTTCTCGTAATTAGAAAAATGCACGTGCAACGCGCGTGATTAATTAATTTCATATATTTATTGCATTAAATATAATAAAAAAATTAATAACTATGTTATGGATTATATGTTAATTGCATTATATAATATACAACTAAAAAATAACATTCATAACATATTTAACAATTATTTTACTATATGATGCAATTAACGTATGAAATTAGATAGTTACGTGCGATATACGTGCATTTTTCTAGTATATATACTAATAGCAAAAACTTTTAATTTTTAATTTTTTCTTTCTTTCTATTTTTACCTAGAATGTCTTTAACTTGATCCTAATGTCCTTGAAAAAGTACATTACTATATTATCGTGAGACCTTGACGTTTAATTCTATTTCAATTCAAAAATTTGTTGAATTATTTAATTTTTTGATCGTATGAGGTCTAGTAAGCCCATAAAGTCCAATCCTATAGGACTAAATTTGGACAAAAAGTGCAAAATATTCTAAAATTTAAAATCACAAGTGCAATTTCATAAAGTGCGGGACTAAAAGTGATAAGTGACCAATCATGTGGAACTAAAAATGCAATTTTACCTTACTTTCCATGTTCGTATAATTTTGCATTTTTGGTTCAATAGAATAGTCATATTTTGCACTCACACAATCATCTCAATTTTGCACACTCGGTCCCAAATCAAATGAAAAAGGGGTGATAGGAACAAACATGCAAAATATTATAAATGAGGACCAAAATGCAATATTTTTTGTGAAACATGGTACCAAAAGTGCAAAGGAACCAGTCATGTCATCTGGAGAGCTAAAACTGTAATGTTACCTATATTTCCACATTCATGTAAATTTACCTGCAAACAGACATCGAATACTCGTCTACCAAGGCTGTTGAATGAAACTATCATTCGTAAACACAGTTTCTGCAAAGTGAATTTTCACAGTGTAGTTTCCGTTTATGAGACAAATGCCGTAGTAAGTGAGCGAGATGGGAGATACACGCGCGGTTATGTAAAGTTCGGATACTGGAAAAGTAAACATTGATATTGATGTAATTATTGGAATCCAGATAGTTGTCTAAGAAGTTCCCTGTGCTGCTAAATGCCCAATTATGTCTTGCGTAATAAAACAATGAAGTATCTATGGCTTCTAAACCGGCCTTGTATGAAATACTGTTATCGGTTGTTATTTCCTTGCCACCACAATTGATGCACAATGAGTAATGTTCCAGACAAAACATCAAAGAATAAGCAATTTTGGTGATGTTAACGTTAATATAACAGTTGTCTAAAAAAAAGTTTAATATAACATAATTCTCTATTTGGACTAATTCATGAGCTAAATGCAAAAATACCCTTGTGCTTGAACTTTTAGTATTTCCATATAAATTATAAAGAAAATTAAAGAATTTTAAATTTCTAGTATTTCCTTGAGCTAAACTCTGAAATATTTCAAATCTTATGCACGGCCGGCCCTACACATGGCCCTATGTTACAAAAAAAACCATTTTTTCTGAAATGCTAAAATGCAAATTAAATATTGGCACATTATTTTTCTAACATATTATTTTTCAGATAGATAATTAAATGACAAATTAACTTAATTTTTTGACTGGAGGAATACATAACATAACAAGCTATACATCATATATGACATTTAAAAAAAAACATATAAACAGGGGCGTATTTAGATAAATTTTATTGAGGGAGCAATATTATTTTAATTTGTGCAATGTACTAAGTAAAAAAAATACTAAACCAAAAAATAAAGAAAATAAAATAAACGTATTATTTTTATAATTATTAAGAAAGAAAAATTTAAAAGAATACTTATTAATTTTTTTAAAAAAAAGAATCATTAAAAAGAAAAAAGACTAAAAGAATATTAATTATGAAAGAAGAAAAAAAAATAACAATTTTTTTAGAAGAAAAAGAGGAACAATTATTAAGAAAGAAAAAAAGTTAAAAAGCATAGAACAACTAAAATACAAAAAGAAAACTAGAGTGAAGTGATACAATTTAAGACAAAATATAATATAATAAGTATAGTATATACACTTTGTCCAAAAAAAAAAGTATAGCACAGGCAGTACGCCGCAACCCTGAGCCTTTACGCCGCAGATCCACCCGTTTCGAGCCCGTACACCGCAGCCCTTGCTCCCCGCAGTCCAACCCGTTCTCACTCTATTCTTGTGGTTTGCATTTTATTCCCCTTTTGCCTAATTATTACAATTTTGATTAATTTTATTGGGTGCTTTGAAGGTTTTTGTAATTTCGATTTGCCTACTTGTGTTTTTGGAGGTTTTTTGACTAGTGTTTTGTTGGATTATGTTTTTCTTGTTGTTTCATTGTTTTGGTTATAGTAGTGATGGAAAAGCATATGAATTGAGATTGTTAGTGTGGTTGAATCAATTGGGATTAGGAAAGTATATTCAAAGTTCATGAGGTGGATGATGATGTTTTGCCTTTCTTGACACTTGTAGTTCTTAAGGATATGGGAATTAGTGCAGTTGGGTCGAGGAGGAAAATGTCTCTTTCTATCCAGAAGATCAGTAAAGGGTTTTCGTGAATTTCATGGATGGATAGTGTTTTGACTTAGAAGGTTAAAATCATAACAAAACAAAAAAAGGAGTCTTCTAAAAGTTATAGATATGCAACCTTAACATAGTTTGGTCCTTTTGTTTTTAATGTGATTAATCTTCAGGCGTATATATATATGCTGCTATATATCTCGTTATTGCAAGTTTATAGTGGTATATATTTTTCTCTAGTTGCTTCGATCAATCATCTCTTGCTGCAATTTTAGTTCGACAATGTTAATACCAACTTCTTGGAATGGCTGATCTATGCTGAATATACGAATAGTAAGTGTTGCTTTCTTATGATGATGATAATTTGGTCGAACTTATGAGTTATGCATCCTATGTGTTTCATTATCATTACTTAGCATTTATTAGCAATTGAAGCTTCTAAAGAGTGTAATATGAATTTGTTGATGTTGTAGAAGTTGATATGTTGGTAACTTTGGATGTAGTTATGGTGTTGAAAATTAAGAAAACTAATAGGTCTTTAAGAAAGTTAGGCAAAGAACAATGCCTTCATTCAGATAGGTACTTTATTTTATACTCTGTTGCCTGCTACTTCAAGTATTGAAACATCAGTGAGACTGAGAAATTGGGTTTACATAAAAATTAATCATTAAATAGGTTGTATAGGAGTTTAACTATAATATATATTTAAAAACTTGCTTAATTAATTAGTTATAAGTTTTACATTTGTTTGGATTAAAATTGTCACAAACTTGCTTAATTGAAATGTACAATGTTTTTAGATTCAATGTGTTATTTGCCTAATGATTGTGAAAAAAGACAGAAAATGAAGAAAATTCACCCTTAAGTGCAAAACAATTGTAAAATTATTTATTTATGTAGTCTTTGACTAAAATATAATTCCTATTTTGCACTTTTGATCCCATGAACTCTTGCAATTTAATACCAGTCGGATTTGTTGATTTTTGTATGGTATTTGATGATTTAATTGATATAGGTTTAAATCAGGGAAAATAAAAAAATTCATTTTTTAAAATTTTTTATTTGACTTTTTTTGTCAATTTCTGACGGGAACAACCCGTCGGAAATTTAAATTTTTTTTATTTCTAAAAAAAGTTTTTTTTAAAATATTCTGACGGGTTCACCTATCCGAATTTTAATAAAAAAAAATTTGACCGAATTCATTTCCGACGAGAGCCCCCGTCGAAAAATTCGGGAGATTTCCGACGAATTTCCCGTCGGAAAATTTTGTAATGGCCAATTTTCCGATGGTTAAAATTCGTCATAAAACGGTGTTTTTCTTGTAGGTGCTAGAATATATTAACAAACTAAAGTTATTCGAGTATGTCACTTGTCCTGCTTAATCAAAGAGATAATGTCAAACTTACGGGGGACTTCTAAGGTGACGTCACGTTATGTGACGTCAATTTAATTTAAGACATTGGATCATAAATATGTAATCACAACCACATAAATTTTATAATATATAAATAAATTAAACTTAGTTAATTATGAGTTACCTGTTTAACAGGTTAAAACCATAATTTATCTTATATTCTTTAATATCCCAAATTAACTACCATAAATATTTCTACTTTCCTTCTTTTCTTTTTCCTAACCAAAATATCAAATTATCATAAAAATTGTATGTTTTCACATTGTATGGTACTAGTTCATATATAATAATACAACACCATCAATGTGTTTAATTATTCACATTACATAGTACAATGTCTCACATGTAATAGTATTGACTCCACATACTTAGTACAGTCTCATATTAGTAGTAATGAGTCACATTATATAGTATTACCATTAGTACTAACCAATTTACGGATAATTCTTCACATTACATGGAAAATTTCTCACATGTAGTAGTATAGACTAGCATAGCATAGTATTGACTCCACAAACTTTGTACGGTCAGTCCATATTAGTAGTAATTAGCCACATTATGAAGTATTATCTGTAATACTAACCAATGTGTGTAATTATTCACATTACAAATTATTGACTCCACATACTCAGTACGATCTCATATTCATAATAATTAATCACATTATATAGTATTACCATTAGTACTAACCAATTTACTAATAATTCATCACATTACATGGTATATGTCTCACACATAGTAGTTTAGACTCACATAGCACAATATTGACTACACATACATAGTACGATCTCATATTAATAATAATTAGCTACATTATGAAGTATTACAATTAGTACTATCCAATATGTATTAAAATATAAATTATTTATATTAACATATATTATGAATTTTTTAAAAGGTTAATATTAATTATTCAACACAAAATATTATATATTGTTTATTATAAAATATTATTATACATAATTATTTATTTATTTTATAATAATTTATTAGTTTGTAATTTACTATTGATGTGGTTAAATATTACAATGAATGTGGTCAAATAATAGTATAGTACAACTACTTATAGTAATAGTATTATGACTTGTTAGTAACTTGTTAAATAGGTCATTTATTAATGAGGTGTCATAATTCTATTGATTATAACTTACGTCATGTGACGTGACGTCACCTTAAAATTTTCCCAAACGGTAAATTTCATTTAGGAAAGTTGCAAATGTTTACTTTCAGATAAAGTAATCATGGAGACGAAAAGTTACTTATATGCCAAGAAGAAATAAGATATTCATTTTTCCCTTTAAAAAAAAAAGAATAAGATATTCATTTTCTTTAGATTAACACCACATATGTGAACTAATCTTAATTTTTTTTATTCATGAAATTAGTCAAGAGATGTTTATGTTTTAATACATTTTTTTAATTATTAACAGTAACTACTGCTAGTTAAATCTGTACAAATTGGAATATAAAATATGTGGACGAAAAAAAATCGCCGCGAAAGCCGCGTCGCTATATGTATTTGTGCACGAATTTAGTCAATTCGTACAAAAAAGATAAAAATTTCTGACGCTTTACCAGTTCGTCCCCTATCATTAGGTCATCAGGTACAATTCATTTCGTCTTCAATCCCCTCTATTTTCATAGCAAATAAACGAAAATCATAGCTAAATATCCTATTAGGGGACGAAATTAAGCAGTGCAAAAATAGATATATTTTTAGGGACGACCGCTTTCGTCCCCAAATGTAAATTCTAATACAATCATATGGAGGCCATTATTTTTTGTAATTTCTATAACCAAATAAACAATCAATCAAAAATCAAATCTAATTTGGCACAATAAATGATAAATGTACATCATTCTTAAAAAAAGATCACATCTCTTGATTTTGTTGCAACATTATTATCTACCAATTTAGAGATCCAATGCACAATCCCTACTAACTATCAACCAATCCACTGATCTATATTTCTGCTGTTATTTCTAAAACAAACTAAAAAAAGCATAATTTTTATTGCCCTGATATGTTTTATATATTTTCCAAATCGAGTTTTATAAGCTTGGAGCACTCACATTTACCGCAAAAGAGCAAAGACTATATATTATGGACTGCAAAAAAATGTACAAGTTTCAGAAGGCCGAGCACGTGCCAACAATTTGAACTTAACCCATCTTGCTTAAAAAAGTAGTACTTTAATTTATATCAATAAGAAAACAAAGCAGCAAGTTCTTGATTAGCAAGAAAAATTCAGTCTTTTGCAGTTATAAATAAAATAATTTTTTTTTAATGAAGACTTTGAACACTTACCATGTAGATCAAATTCATAAGCCTCGAAGGACCCAATAGGCTTTTGTTGCATTTAGGAATACATCAAAACATGCCCAAGCTATATATAACAAGTAATATGTGATAACTCCTTTTCTTTTTTTTTTGATAATTCCTTTTCTAAAACAACAAAGTAAGTATATGTGATATATGAAAGAAAAGGAAGGAAACAATATGAACATCCATTATGCAATAAGGACAATTATTTTCTTGAAAACATATGGAACTTTGAAGCCACTAGCAAGTTATTTAAGCTTTACCAAATTCGGATGGAGATTGTCATGGTGCAGTAAGAATTGTATATACACCAGCATAAGATGGAGCTAAATTTGGCAGTTGGCTAAGGCTAATGTTTGGTAATGACAAGGAATGAATTAAATATTT
This sequence comes from Penstemon davidsonii, assembly GCA_034814905.1. Lineage (NCBI taxonomy): Eukaryota > Viridiplantae > Streptophyta > Magnoliopsida > Lamiales > Plantaginaceae > Penstemon > Penstemon davidsonii. The sequence goes on along the minus strand of JAYDYQ010001087.1, from coordinate 7,773,168 downwards.
AAAAAGTTCACAAAAATACCCCCACCCCCACCCATATATTATATATAAATCATTTAGAAGCAGCATTTATTATATAGTATTATTTATGATATATGTTTTATACAATATATATATATATATATATATATATATATATATATAATGTATTGTAAATTAATTTATGTCTTATATCATATAATGTAATTAATATGTAGTAAAAGTTAAAAAACATAAATGAAATCAGTGTTGAGGAGAGTCGTATATATATATATATATATATATATATAATAATTCAAGAATGTAACTATAACAAAAAAAGTTGTGTGCTAATAGTTATGGCAGTTGGAGAAGGAAAGAACGTAAGAATCAAGAAACAATGGCTATGGGAGATAAAATATTACGTAGGGAGAAGAAGAAAACTATCATAAATTCATAACTAAGAAATAATATATGGGTAATAATGTCTTTTATTTTTTATTTTTAGTATCAAATCCATCAGGAAAGGAATCATAATACCATAGAAAAGTTGGGTTTCACATTCCCATATTTTGATGGCAAGATTCCTGGATTTTAGGAATCTGTTTCTTTCCCAAAATTCAAAAAATCTACCCAAACAATATTATTTGATTCCAAGGAATCAAATTGCCAAATAATATGCCATCTCGAGTAATCAAACGGGTCCTAAGAGAATGAGAAAATATCATGTGTTTTATTTCAATTAACTTACCTTTTCTTTTTAATAGTCAAACCTTCTTTTATAGCCATATTATAAAGTAGATAACGGATAAGAGTATATATTAAAAAATATATTGAATAAGAATTTGAAACTCACTAAAATATTTGATCGTATCATATTATAAAATTTTAATATATAAGATTACTAAATTTGTCCAACATAATATTAAAATTTTGTAATATATGATTGTTAAATCTTCATATTTGTAATGTTATTTCATCTTTTAAGATTAGAAAATTGAGATTAGAAAACATCGATAGTCAGTTAGCTTATAGCATCTGATTATTATCTTTATTTTAGTTTACAAAAAAATGATATTAATTAAATTGAAATTTAACAAGGTCAAATTTTTGGATAGATTCCCACAATTAGTGTCTTTAGAGATAGTATTTAACTTGAACACATTTGTTACGAGTTCTTTTCCATTTTGCATTCTCTGCCCGACCCGGATAGACTTAAATGGTCCGAGAAAATTCAACAGTCAAACCTAGGACTGTCAATTGAGTCGGGTCTATTCAGGACTGTCAATTGAGTCGGGTCTATTCGAAATCCGAGATGGTTCGACCAGACTAAATTTGACTCGAACCTGTATAATTGTAAGCCGCCGGGTCAAATTTGAGCCATTATATTAAACCTGGTCAACTTATAAGTCGAGCTTGAACTTAATAAGGCTCCACCCGAATATATAATTATTTCAAATACAATTTATATTTTACATTATTGAGTTTAAAAAAAATGCAGTTTTTCAATTATTTATAATATTGACATCAAACCAGAGAAGTGGACACTTGAAATTTTCCCTTTTGCACTTTATTGCAACTTATTATTTTAAATATTATTATTAATTATTAATATTAAAATTATACCCCAATATACTAATTATTATGAAACATTTTTTTTTACAATTAACCTGCTTCCTACATATATCACTTATAACACAAATATCAATTATAATTAACGTATTTGCGGGCTAGAGGGAAAAATAAATAACCAAAAAGAAAAAAAAATGAAAAGTTAAAATATATGATCAAATAGATCGAGAGCTACGAGACTTTATAAACTTTATTTAATGTTTTATATTATGGATTACAAGTATGAAATTTATATAATCTTGTGCATTAAGTAACATTAGTCTATTTATATGTATTTTAATAATGTGTATTTTTTAATTTGCCATGTAAAATTTGCTTGAGTAAGTAAGCCCGATATAAACCCGAAGCCCGAAAAATTACGTGAGCCTAGTTCAAACCAATAGAACCCTGTGAAATTGACAGGCCTAGGCAAACCCATGCAAAACCCAAATATAAATTCCCCTTCCTCTTTAAAGAGAAATTCCGATCTAACAAATATTACTGTCATCGATCAATTGATTGAGGAAGGAAAAACATCTTTTTGTTACATCTAATTCCGTAACCTATGAATTTTAAGTTGGACTCGCAGGGCAGAGCGTACAGAAATTTTCGCCAAATTAGCCGCGACAGTAAGTCAATTTACATCCACACGTATTATTACCGGCTAACTTTATTGTGATTGAATTTTAGTTATGTAAATTTATAGAATAAGTTCAAGCGGAACATTTTGATTATGCAATCAAGGTTTTTATAATTTGTTGTTTGTATAGCTCAGGAGTTTAATTCTGGTTGTTGTTGTTTGAATTGACGATAAAGTGCAGATTTCATGTGTAATTTTAGGAAATTTACTAAGAAGAAGGGAGAATAAAATATAATTGTTGATTAAGAAGTAAACTTTGCTTCCACATTTGGTTTCTAATGAGTCAGAGTGAGTGTTATTGCGTTTCTGTTACAGATTTAGAATGTGACTATCTTTCAATTTCTGTTTGAGATTTACAGTTGCTATTATTTTGTACCTTCCATTCCATGCAACAAGTTGGCCTTATAGAAAAATCAGGTAGCCTCATCTCATCATTTGTAGTAATTGCCTCTAAAATTGCTACATCTGAGCTTGTTGGATATAATGCAGCTCCAACTAAATAACAATTTTGCTGAACAGGTGGTGAGGTGTCCTATTAAAAATTGATCTCGAGTTTTGTTAGTCAATCGCTCTGAGATATTAGCATCTCCAGTAATTGGGATTACTGCTATTTACTTCTTTCACATATTTCACATATCGCTCTGAGATATTAGACTTGAGATTCTTCTCTTTGATGGAGTGAATTTTGCTCCTGATTTGGAATTATGAATTGGTAGGGAGGGGTTTAATAAGCACTTTACACTGACAATTCTAAATTAAAGCACCCTATATAGTATATTTTGAAGTTATTCATGAACTAAAGAATGTTCGACTTGGAAAATAGAGATGGAGGTCTCAATTGTATCAATATTTTGATTGTCACTAATGAAGGTTTCCAGTATTTTTCAGATGGTTTCCAATCTTAAATTAAGTGCATCAGTCTTAAATAGTTTATGTACAGCAAAGTAACTTATTCTTGACTCTTGATTTTCCTCTGTCAAGCAATTTGTGTCAACGTGGGTATGAATCTGAAATTCAGTTTATCTAAGTTTGTCGTATAGCATTTTTCTATAGAATTTTATCACTTGATGAATTATTTAATTTATTTATCGGTTGTAAGTATTTTTTTGCGCATTGGCAGGATTATTATTTGAAATGCTTCGTTCAGCCAAAGTAGGGGACTCAAAGTCAAGTTGGAAGGTATAATTAACTTGTGTATTGGGGGGGGGGGGGGTGGGGGGGGGGGGGGGTGGGGGGGGGGGGGGGTGGGGGGGGGGGGGGGTGGGGGGGGGGGGGGGTGGGGGGGGGGGGGGGTGGGGGGGGGGGGGGGTGGGGGGGGGGGGGGGTGGGGGGGGGGGGGGGTGGGGGGGGGGGGGGGTGGGGGGGGGGGGGGGTGGGGGGGGGGGGGGGTGGGGGGGGGGGGGGGTGGGGGGGGGGGGGGGTGGGGGGGGGGGGGGGTGGGGGGGGGGGGGGGTGGGGGGGGGGGGGGGTGGGGGGGGGGGGGGGTGGGGGGGGGGGGGGGTGGGGGGGGGGGGGGGTGGGGGGGGGGGGGGGTGGGGGGGGGGGGGGGTGGGGGGGGGGGGGGGTGGGGGGGGGGGGGGGTGGGGGGGGGGGGGGGTGGGGGGGGGGGGGGGTGGGGGGGGGGGGGGGTGGGGGGGGGGGGGGGTGGGGGGGGGGGGGGGTGGGGGGGGGGGGGGGTGGGGGGGGGGGGGGGTGGGGAACCAGTAAAACCAATGGCCAATCGACTCATCGGTTCATTGTCCGATCCGATTCTGAAAACATTGTTTATAATCTATCAGCTTATTTCAATATCTTGTAAGAGAAACAAAAACAAAATTTGCAAATACTAAAACAAAAACCATAATCACTTTCAAACAGATTTTGCAGACAATGTCTAAGTAATGATTTATAAATATGAGTATTCTTATAGACACAAAAAATACACATACATTTCGTAATTAAGTATATATATTTGGTCATAAATTGTATCCTTCTTAACAATTTTATTTGCATGTTAGAACGAACAAAAAATTCATATTTATTATCGGGACCACCAAATAGGTATGAGTGTCTATAAATGGGTTTGGGGTATGTTCACTACTTCATATCATCAATCAATACTCAGTAGAAAAAAACTACATAGACGTTGATATGGAATTCAATTTAGAGCTAGAGCTGGAGTTGGGTAAACTAAATAAAGAACTTCATGAAACCCGTCAACAGTTAAAGTGCTTGGAGTTGACTAAAAGAACATTCCCTCTTAGAAATGAGGCACTTAAGGAAGAGCATTGCACTTTTGATTTTAAATATTAGAATATTTTACACTTTTAGTCCAATTTTAGTCCTATAGGATTGGACATTATGAGCTTACCAGGTCTCATACGATCCAACAAATTTTTAATTGAAATAGAATTAAGGCTCTATGTGGATGGGTTTTGGCCAATCCGCGAGACCGAGTCAAAACCCTTTCAAATGAGTTTTCGCCAAACTCATAAAACCATCAAAAACCTATTCAGAAACTCACACTCAAACTTTTAAAACTTATAAAATATTGATTTGATATCTACCACCTACTTTTCCCCCCAAATATCACTAAAAAGGGCATTGATTTGACACATACCACCTACTTTTTCCCCTAAACCCCAACATCCAAACCCAATCCAAGTGGGGTTTCAACTTATTCAAACTACAAAACCCAACAGCCAAAATCCATCCAAATGAGGTCTCAAAGGTTTCATCGAAACCACCCAAACCATTTTTTTTAAATCGAGACCCACGAAACCGAGCCAAAACCCATCCAAATAGACCATAAGTGTTAAGGTCTCATGATAATATAGTAATGTACTTTTTCAAGGACATTAGGATCAAGTTAAAAACATTCTAGGAAAAAATAGAAAGAAAACAAGTTAAAAATTAAAAGTTTTGATATTAGTATATATACTAGAAAAATGCACGTGTATCGCACGTAACTATCTATTTTCATATGTTAATTGCGTCATATAATAAAATAATTGTTAAATATGTTATGAATGTTTTTTTTTTTTGAGTTGTTTATTATATAATGCAATTAATATATAATACATAACAAAGTTATTAATGTTTTTATTATATATAATACAATAAATATATGAAATTAATTAACAACATGCGTTGCACGTGCATTTTTCTAATTGCAAGAAATGGATAGGACTGGTAGTGACAACACTACAGTTAGATGGATTTGTTATGTTATGTATTCCTTCCGTTAAAAGAATATTTTCAAAATTAAAAATATCGAGATTAATTATGTAAAAAAAATTAAGTTACCTTGTCGTTTAATTATCTATCTGAAACATATATGTTAGAAAAATAATATACCAGTATTTAATTTATATTTAAAAAAAAAATGAGTAACATAAAGCCCCGATTTTAGAATTTACAATGGGCCCCCGAATGTCTAGGGCCGGCCTTGGTTTGGGGTATGTTCACTACTTAACTTCATCATTCAATAATCAGTAGAAAAAAAAATACATCCACGTTAATATGGAATTCAATTTAGAGCTGGAGTTGGATAAATTAAATCAAGAACTTTGTGAAGCCCGTCACCAGTTATAGTGTTTGGAGTTGAGTAAAAGATCATTCCCTCTTGGAAATGGGGGCACTTAAGGAATAGCGCACCGGTGTTGCCCGAGAGAAAGTAACTATATTTTTAGGATAAAAAGTGTCAAAGTTTGAAAGACAAATCGATATACTATGCAAATTTAATTTTCAATATTCTATAATTATTAATCTCTTAGTTTGTTATATTTTTAACTTACACTTTTATATTTTCAAATAAATAATCATATTGTATATATACGAGCTTACTTATTAGTATCATATTACCGTTATGGTATAAGTTAGACAAATATTATATGGTTTAATTTCAATATATTTAATTTTTTGTATATTTTTAATCAATATTAGGATAATGTTTAAATTTTATGTATATTACATATACTTTAAAATTAAATATATTTTTAATATCATTTTGACATCATCCAGTCCGACGAGTGGTCCGGCTAGTTCAACCAGTAAAATCAATGGCCAATCGACTCATCGGTTCATTGTCCGATCCGGTTATGAAAAATTGTTTATAATCTATCAGCTTATTTCAATATCTTCTAAGAGAAACAAAAACAAAATTTGCAAATACTAAAACAAAAACCATAATCACTTTCAAAAAAATTTTGCAGACAATGTCTAAGTAATGATTTATAAATATGAGTATTCTTATAGACACAAAAAATACACATACATTCCGTAATTAAGTATATCTATTTGGTCACAAATTGTATCCTTCTTAACAATTTTATTTGCATGTTAGAACTAACCAAAAATTCATATTTATTATCGGGACCACCAAATAGGTATGAGTGTCTATAAATGGGTTTGGGTATGTTCACTACTTCATATCATCAATCAATACTCAGTAGAAAAAAACTACATAGACGTTGATATGGAATTCAATTTAGAGCTGAAGTTGGATAAATTAAATCAAGAACTTCGTGAAGCCCGTCACCAGTTATAGTGTTTGGAGTTGAGTAAAAGATCATTCCCTCTTGGAAATGGGGGCACTTAAGGAAGAGCGCATTGGTGCTGCCCGAGAGAAAGTAACTATATTTTTAGGATAAAGAGTGTCAAAGTTTGAAAGACAAATCGATATACTATGCAAATTTAATTTTGAATATTCTATAATTATTAATCTCTTAGTTTGTTATATTTTTAACTTACAGTTTTATATTTTCAAATAAATAATCATATTGTATGTATACGAGCTTACTTATTAGTATCATATTACCGTTATGGTATAAGTTAGACAAATATTATATGGTTTAATTTCAATATATTTAATTTTTTGTATATTTTTAATCAATATTAGGATAATGTTTAATTTTTATGTATATTACATATACTTTAAAATTAAATATATTTATTATATCATTATGACGTCATCCAGTACGACGAGTGGTCGGTCTAGTTCAACCAGTAAAACCAATGGCCAATCGACTCATCGGTTCATTGTCCGGTCCGATTCTAAAAACATTGTTTATAATCTATTAGCTTATTTCAATAGCTTGTAAGAGAAACAAAAATAAAATTTGCAAATATTAAAACAAAAATCATAATCACTTTCAAACAGAGTTTGCAGACAATGCCTAAGTAATGATTTATTAATAACAGTATTTTATAGACACAAAAAATACACATACATTCTGTAATTAAGTTTATCTATTTTGTCATAAATTGCAATCTTCTTATCAATTTTATTTGCATGTTAGAACTGTTGTTAAATGTTTAAAACAATATGTGTATATAAAATACTATAAATATTTTATATGTCTAAGTACTATAATTAAAAACTATAGTAAATTATCCTCGCAGAATAATTATTTATAATTAACTCTAATTATAAATCTTAGTATAGTTTATTATCGCAGAACAAACAAAATCAAAATTTAATAACAGCGTACTTACTGAAATAATTCTGAAACGAAAATGATCGACTGAGTCTTTCTAATGCAATGTCCTTAAGACAATGTTTATGGGCTGTCAAAGGTGCAACAGTTTATCCAGTAGTCTCCCAAGATACAACAGTCGGATATTTGTTTATTTGCACAAAGAACAAGTCCACATCGAATTTTCACAAACAGGAATTTTAAATAATATTTAAAGTGAAGAATAGAGAGAGAGATAATAGGATTCTGCTTTTGGTTGCTATAAAATGGGATCAGAGAATTTGTCAGATTCTCCCTCTATTTATAGCATCAGAAAGGGTGTTATTGGAGGGACATACCTGTTCAGATTTAACCAGTAGCACTAGTTCGATTCGAACAGGTGCAACCGATTCGATTCAAACCGAACAGGCACACCAACTCAAAAAATGGAGTGCGCGCGCGGATTTTCGAAACGGGTCAGCTACGCGGGTCTTGTTCGGGTCAATCGAGTCTGCTACACGGATATAATTTGTATGGATTAATTTATTGGGCTTTTAAGTTTTGGGCCAAAATATTAATTAAATTTTGTCCAAAAAAATAATATTTTGTTGAAGCCCAATCTCAATCTCAAACCCGAGCCCGAAACCGGACCAGACCGTGCCGGCTGGACGGACGACGACGGTGCGCACATGTGATGAAACCATGGTCATGCATGTCTTCTCCCCTCACAAAATTTGGTACCCCCAAGGGGCCCAACTCTAGTCCAAATTTTTGCATTATAAATGGCAAATTTTCTTCATTCTTCTCCATGTGGGATGAAGACATTTTTCTCTCTTCCATCTTTCATTCATTTCTATTTCATGGGTTTAACTCCAATTGGGCTCAAACCAATTGGGTTAATACCCATAAAATCCAACAATAACTCACCAAAAACTCATATTTATTATTGGGACTACCAAATGGGTATGACAGTCTATAAACGGTTTTAGGGTATGTTCACTACTTCACTACATCATTCAATACTCAAGAGAAAAAAAAGTTACTTACACGTTAATATGGAATTCAATTTAGAGCTGGAGTTGGATAAATTAAATGAAGAACTTCGTGAAGCCCGTCACCAGTTAGAGTGCTTGGAATTAAGTAAAAGAACATTCCCTCCTGGAAATAACGCACTTAAGGAAGACTTACTATGCAAATTTGATTTTGAATATTCTATAATATTAATATCTTAGTTTGTTGTATTTTTAATTTACACTTTTATATTTTCAAGTAAATATAATCATATTGTATTTATACGAGCTTATTAATTAGTATCATAGAATGGATTCATTCAGTTTGAATTCACCTAAACTGGGTCAACCTTCATTTAAAAATGCGTTTGAGCAGATCTCGATCCAACCCCAAATTTTAGCCTAAAACGAAAAATATCAAACTCATATATATTGTCTATAAAATTATTGATTTAACATGTCACCTACTTTTGACAATTATAAAGTAATTTTTTTGACACTTTAACACTTATTTTTCTCTCTCAAATCCCAACAACAAACATCAATCCAAATTATATCTCATATTTTCAAATTTATTAATCCCTCTATCCCAAATATCTTACTTTATTTTCTTTTATAGGATGTCCCAAAACAATGCACTCTTTCTTAAACTGAAATTGTTTCTTACAAAAATAATCTGATATAAAATAATGATTTGACACCACTAATTCTCAACCACTAATGAGGCGGAGGGACTAGGGAGTTGAATTTAGGGTAAAATGCTCGATACTTCCTTGTATTATGGAAACATGCATAAAACTAGCATGTGAAATTTTATTGCATCGAACCCCCTCGTACTTTTATAAATCCTGAATAAAACACCTAGTATCTCCCCTTCAATCCATTTTTTAAGCTTCCTTCCCTCGAGGACAAAGACACGCGGACAATATGCGATTTTTGTTGTTTTTCATATTTCTTTTCAGCCTGAATGACCATTATACCCTTTTATTCATTACCCACTCTTAATAATAAAATACACGAAATCCCTTTGTACTTTTCGAACTTAGCATGAAATACTCTTGTACTTTTCAAACTTAGCACATAATCTCCTTGTACTTTTTAAACATTGCACAAAAAACCCTTGTACCTTTGAAAGTTTGCACAAAATACACTTGCACTTTTGAATGTTTGCACCGAATTCCCTACGTTTACACAAAACTCTCGTGTATTTTTCATTAATATAGTTAGGGGTAATTTAGGTAAATCAGTTAAAAAGTATAACATCAATAATGACTAATGGGGTAAGGGGAAAGTGTGCAGGGTTTCCAAGGTGGAATAAAATTTTCACAAAAACGTTTCGTGCAGATTTCACGTAAGACCTGAAAATATCCTACAATTTCCCCCATGATATTAATATTTTATCATATCAATGTCCCATTAAAACTATTGGCCAAATTTTCTTCATAATAATTCCCAGATTTGAGATTCATATTGTGAGAATAATAGTCTTAACCACAGTATTCAAATCATGAAATTTTATAATACTTTCATAATAAAATAATAATATAGTGAGATGGTAATCAGAGAAGTATTTAACAAAAGAACAGTTCAGCAGTTCTTTACTAAAAAGTTCTTCAATGAACTTTAAACACTGTCCACTCTCGCCTTTCTTTAAAAAAATAGTATTCCTTTTAGGGTTTGATTCAAAAAAAATAAAAGATAAATTTTATTAATTGGTGTAACTGTGTAAGTGAAAAAGTGAAAAAGTGAAAAAGTTACATAATTAACTTAATTTAAGTGTTAAGGGCAAAATAAAAATATCAAAAAATTGTTATGGCTTCTCTTTTTAATAGTATATACATAAAACATTTAATCATAAATCTTTTGTACTTAACAATCAATTGGTAATATTTTACATTTTATGTGCTATTATTTATTTTTTGTTTTGTTGGATTCCAATTTATTCTCAATTATTTCCTGCGTCCTTCCTCGTCACGGTCCTGCACAACTGTGCCTAAAATCCATCAAAATTTGAAATTTTCCTTCAAGTAACTAACAATCTCTTGCTGCATCAGACCCAAAGAAATAAATCAATAAACAAAACTTAATACCAACTTTAAATAGTTACACATATAAAATCCTAGAAGACATTTGGTTCTAAAAATATGATTGACTATGTTACTAATAAAATCGGCGACAAGTTAACTTATCATGTTTAGTGCGCAATTTTATTTAAAATTAAAACACGATAACTATATAATCATGTTTTGTAGTATAAATTATATTTATGATTTCGCTAAAATGCCCAAAATACCCCTACTCTTCTTTTCCAAAAATCATATTTGGCCGTGTAATATATAATTTTCTATCACATTTTAGTGTTACATATTTATGTCACACATATAGAAAGTAAAATTTATTATCCAATTAGACTCAAAATCAAGTCTCCTCAAACCAAGATTATTATCCGGCTTGAATAGTTATTTTTATTCCTGACCGCTATATATCTCGGGCCCTATTTTAAATATCAAACTGTTATAGGAACCAAACATCTAATAAACTCAAGTGAAATGCAAAAGTACCCCTATGCTTTATTTCATTAGAAAAAAGACCAAGTGTTATTTTTTTATTACCAAAAACCACATGTGCTAATTTTTATTAGCAAAAACAACCTTTCCAAACCTAAATAACAGTTATACCCAATCAAAAGATGCGAAAGCACCCCTATTCAATTAAAAAAATTGACAATAATCCCGTTCAACTTTGAAAGTTGGCAATAACTCATATTCACTTAAAAAATTGATAATAACCTCCCTAAAATTTATGAAGGATTTTTAAATGCATTTTTTTGCTAATAAATAAAGAACACAGAGGGGATTTCGCTAATAGGAATGACACGATTTTTTTTCCACTAATTAGACAAAGAGCAGGGGCATTTTTGCATTTACCTCAATAAACTAAAATTAATAATACCTACTTACTATTATTTCAAGGTGAAAGAGAATAAGAAAGTAACTTACAATGAGACAGAGGATAATGCATCCAGTAGCAGCAGGGAACAAAGCATACCAAAAGTTCAAATGATGGAGCTTGACTCCATCAATGAACAACAATGGCAGGCTTGCCGCCGGTGGATGTACCGAACGGGTGAAAATCATGAAGGCTAAGGCCGCGGAAAGGGCAGTGCTCCTAGCGAGCCATCCGGGACCAAAAATCGAGAATGCCAATACACCTATTGCTGCACAACCGATTTGCGCCACAAACATATTATACTTTCTGGCTCCGGGAGATGAAGGTGTGGCGAATAGGACAGCACAAACTGCTCCCAAGGGTGCAATTGTCATTGCAATTCCTTTTGGTGCCAAAATTTGATCAACCTTTCCCAATATGGCCATTGCAGCAAATGCCCCTGTCACATAGTATAACTTGTAACCAACACCATTTCAATTAAATTGTAGAAGAATTGTACATACATAATTAAATAATGTATACTAACTCAAGATATACAAGCATTCAACTTGCTTAAACTATGTCCATACTTGATTGGGGACAAAATAAAAAGTTCAATTTGGTGACATTTGAAAGCTCCTGGCTAGAGCTTAGTTCATAAAATCAATAAATATAATGACTATGGTATAATGTAGGGTAAATTCGATTTTGCACCCTCCAACTATAGTTGCTATGTACATGCTTTGCCCCTTCAACTATCGATTGCATCAATTTGTCCCTTGTAATTATCACATGTACAATAGCTCATTTTTTAGTAAAAAAGGAAAAAACTAGAAAAAATGTTCACGAGTTCCTCAATTGGTGGAGTTTAAAATAGAGTTAATGGCAATTTACCTCCTGTGATATTCATAATGTTCAATTTATCTTCCTGTGATATGAAAATGAGCACTTTACCTCTCTGTAATCTTATAAAAGTTTCACACCGCCTCCCTTACATTTTTAAATGTGGCAGTTTACCATCCCCTTGCTGCGTGTCATGATAAATATGGCAATTTACCCCATATGTTACAAAACACTTTTCATGTTCACTATCAGTTTCGGCAAATGAGTTACACTATCCGGGTAAAGGGGGTAAGTTACTTCTTTAAAATTTTCATAGGAGGTAAAATGCTCTTTTATAAATCACGCGGGGGGAGGGGGTGGGGGGTTAAATTGAACATTATGCATTTCACATGGGATAAATTGGCATTAACTCGTTTAAAATATGAAACGAGTTAGGCAATGAGGCCATAGCCTAGTGATAATAAGAGGCAAAGCTACCCAGGACCTCCTGCGACTAAGAGGTCATGAGTTCAACTCCCACTAACTAATATGGATTTTCTTCTAGTTTAATACTAGTGTTTGGTAGTGACTAATATTTGTAATTATTTGTACTCGAGCAACTATTGAAATGATTTATGATGTAATGATTGATGATGAATATATTGTAAAAAAAAATATGAAATGAGATATGTTGTTTCGAGATAATACAAGAATTTGTTTAGAGAGACCTACCACTATAATTAGGTAACGTACTATGCATGCCAAGAATCATAAATACTAAGTTATAATGTCTTAGAATGCTAATTTACTATTTTTATGATGTCTATACTCCTAAGTTCTTTATCATTGAATTATCAAAAAAAAAAAAAGTTCTTTATCATTGAGTTATTGTTTATTAGTAATATAAAAATGAAACTTGATGGCAAAAGACGCTACTAGTGTAGACGGGGACAGTTGACGGGGACAAAATCATTAGAAAAAAAAAAGTAGTTTAAGCTTATAATCAATGATATCAAGCCAGAGCAGCCAAATATTGGCTTAAAAAAACCCTCATTTTATATTATACATGTGAGAATATAATTTACCCATTAGTTAATTAAGAACCATAAAAAACTTAGAATGAACAAACTGTCAAAATATGGTCCATTACAATTACCATGTTATAATTTATGATTGATCCATAGGGTACCGAATAGGCAAAAATGGTCGTATAACTAATGGGTATTGGCAAGTTTGCTTCATATTTATTCGAGCTGGTAAATTTACATCATAACTTACAAAAATGAAGTAATTTTGGGATTTTTTTGACCTAATAAGTAGAGTGCATCTCACTTGTTTACCTGTTGAATTAAATAAGGAATTTTTACCAAGATTTTAAAAAAAGGAAAAAGAAATTAATATGGATCATGTGCCTCGCTATCAAAAATCTGAAGATTTTTTTTCTTTTTACCTGATTTTTCTAATCACGATTTAAAAAAAAAAAATAAATAAATAACTCGTTTCCTAATCTCGATTTTGGACAAAGAAAATGTTTCTTTTACCTTGTCACGGCATGGAATCTAATGCTTGCTTTCATATATTCTTTCCACAAAAAAGAAAAAACAAATGCAGATGAAAAGTTGGTGAGATAATTAATGTGCTAACCTGCAGAAGGCCAAACGACGTCGCTAAGTGAAGGAGCTTTGGAGTTTTTCTCAGGTGCCCAATTATCCCACATCGGTGCAGCCACATTACTTGATGATGAAACTATACATAACTCTTTTTTCCTCAATACTCTATGTTCCTTTTTTAGGCCGCGTTTGGATCCAGATATTGATTTAGACACAGATAATCTTTTCAAAGATGGCAACAAAAATAGCTGCTGATTGATATGGGCATGGCTCAAATGGAGTTGCATACCCATAATTAATCAAGCTTTAATTTTTCCAACTTTTTATTTTCCTTAATTTTCCTTTTTTAGCTCTTTCTTAGAGATATATACAGACACAAGTTAATAATGTCTGAAAATCGGACAAAAGAAAAAGATGAAGATGGAGACTTATGGAGAAGTTGAAAGACAAAAAAAAAAGTTGAACCATTGGAGAGGTCGAAAGGTCATTAATTGGATATGGATAATTAATATAAGGGGCAGAATCCAAGTCAGTGGTCAGGGATTGGGTCAACTTGTTTTTGTTTATCAATTATCACTACATGTAATTTGTAAAGTACTGTAGAGTTAATGGCAATTTACCTCACTGTGATATTCATAATGTTCATAATGTTTAATTTATTTTTCTGTGATCTGAAAAAGAGCAAGTTTACGTCCTATGATTTTATAAAGTTTCACAACGCCTCTCCGATATTTTTATATGTGGCACTTTTCCCCACCCCCCGTGTTATGATAATATGACACTTTACCTCTTGTATTATGATAAATATAACAATTTGTCCATCTATGTTATGATAAATGTGACAATTTACCCCTCTATGTTACAAAATACTTTTCATGCCCACTCTCAATTTCGGAAATTGAGTTACGCTCTCCGGCTGAAGGGGGTAAATTGTTTCTTTAAAAATTTTACATGGGATAAATTGTACATTTTTAAATTACTAGGGGGATAAATTGAATATTATGAATATCATAAGGGAGTAAATTGTCATTAACTCTTGTATAGTATGTGGTGTATTTATTTATTTATTCATAATTTCATACGAGAGATGATGCTTTTTGTCTCATAATACCACTATTATATTTCTCTACAAGGACATTCCCTCCCAATTTGGAATTACAATATTATATAATACGGATTAATTCTTCTTATAGTGACTTTAATTATCAACTTAACCATCTGTCAATGTCATAATATCGAAATATGTACATTACTCTCTAGTGAAAATTTTAAATTATCTTACATCCTTCAGGGTTTTAGGGCAAGGATTCTGAGGGTCCAGGATTAGTCTGGTGTAAGCTTGAATACCTGGGTTATAAAAAAAAAAAAATTTAATTATCAATGCGCTTCTTTTTCGCATGTATATGTTAATGTTATTGACTCGTCTAACATTACAGCTGAACAATATTAATTGACAAAAAATATGTAGACATGTACAAAGACTAAATCACTCATACATGCATATAATAATGGGGTAAACTATTCCACGTAAAATAACAAAATATTATAATCGTAATCCGTTACATGATCTGTAGTAACTCCGAGGGAGGGAGAGGGCAATAATTTAATTCTAAATGACATTTAATTTTGAATTAAGAGTAAAATTCATCCCTTCACATTTTTTAAGCCCAAGAAATGCAGTGTGATTTAATTAGTAAATACAGAGGATAATCCGTCTATTAATAAAAGACAGTTTATCTCATGTGATAATTTTTTTTTATTTCCCAAGGGTTTAATTCCTTTTGAGGTGCGTCGGACATATTACTCTTCCAATAGAGATTCGAACATATGTTCGCTACTTTGTAGTGACTAATCTCTTCCACTAGATCAATCACTTGTTGGTATCTCCTGTGATAAATAAAAGAGCAATATGCAGTGTGATATAATTAGTAAATATAGAGGATAATTCGTCCATTATTAAAAGACAGTTTATCCCTTGTGATATATAAAAGAACAATATGCAGTGTGATTTAATTAGTAAAAAGGACAATCCGTCTATTAATAAAAGACAGTTTATCCCCTGTGATAAATAAAAGAGCAAGATAATTTCTATAAAAGAAACACACAACCTCCCTCTTTTCTTTTCTTTTTCGCATTTTCACAGGGAGTAAAGTGTTCAGTAAACAATATCGCAGGGGTAGCATGTCCATTAGGTAATATCATATGGAGTAAAATGTCCATTATATTTTGTTAATGTAAAGTTAAATTTGTCATTTTTCACATCAAAATGAAGTATCGGTAGTATTTTGGAAAGTGTGTCCAACACTTTTTTTTTTATAATTATGTGTCCAACACCTTCATGGAGAGGAAGATAGAATACTGATTATTATACATTACAGGGAGGTAATTAATGTGCTTATTTTTAAATAACAACGGGATAAATTGTCTATTAGGGGGTGATACTTGCCTAGATCAGGTCTTTCATAGACCATGAACAAAATCAATGCATCCATCAAACATATTTATAAGATTTTGTGTATGATTTATGAAAGACCGGGTCTAGACAAGAATTTTCCCTGTTAAGCAGGTTAGAGGAGGTACCTTGCCAAAAATCTGGATAAATTCTACTTCTTACTTTATATAACTCTTATGTTTTTTGCTTTTATACGGTATATTCCGATTCATATTCTTTTATTCTTCGCAATCATATTCCTGGAATAGCTTTCTCCTTCTTTCCTTTTTTTTTAATTATTATTATAGTACCTTTTTAGTACAGGTAGTCTACCTTGTAGCTAGTTATTATTGTCTTATTGAAAAAAACATGTAAAAAGGATATGGGGTGTTGAAGTTGGATTTTAATTGGAACCAAGTTCGATATTTATGAACAGAAAAATATCATTAGATTTTGCTTATGGTCTATTCGAACCTTCAATAAAAAAATATTGTAATTAAGATCCATGTTGTTGAGATAGTAAATTTTAAATTTGTAATAAAATATGTTCAGGTCTAATTTTTTTTTAAATCACAATAAACTAAAAATATTATTTATTTAAATTTAAAAAAGAAATTGCAAACAAAAAAGGATGAATATAATATCTTAGGGTGTATATGGATCGGTTTTGACCTGACTTTTGGTTTCTGAATATTGATTTGGGTGGTTTCAGCGGAATCTTCGAAATGCGATTTTGGTTGAGTATTTGTTTTGATAAATAATTTTGGGATGAGTATGAATGTTCAATTTTGAAGTTTTTGAAAATTTGAAATGTGGTTTGAATATAATTGTGTTTATATGTTAAGAGTTCGGGGAGAAAAATATGTGATAGAATCATGGGGTCGTCTAAAATGAGATTTCATTGGATGGGGAGCACATAAGATAGCTTTTTCCTTGTCGACAAGTGTTTCATTTTTAATTATTTTTAAATTATCAAATTATAAAAAGACAAGTATACCCTGTATTAAATTTGGGTAAGATTAACAAATATATTATTAATTCTGTTACCATAACCACATAAAGAAAATCATTAACTGATCATCCTAATTATTGAAATATTCAAAAGTTACAATATCAAAGTTACTAAGGACTATATTCAGAAAATATAGGACACAATTGACAATTTAAATTGAACCGAAGTCGTCTTCTCCAAGAACGTAGATCTACATACAGATTACATAGTTTTAGACCGCCAATTGCGATCTGCACGGCCACGCCATGGTTGTCTGGGAAAAAAGCTGTGGTGGGGTAGGTTGGTTGTTGGGAGAGGATCTTGTGGGTGAAGATGGTCATTGGAATTTTGAGGGGGGAAAATGGAAGAAAGAGATATTCATAGAAACTAACGAAGGACATAATCCGATATTAATGAACCGAAAATTGAAGAACATTCAAAATTCAATTGGGAATAAATGGAAAAGAGGAAGTGTAAAAGAAAAAAAAAGTGAGAGGAGGATAATTATTGTGAAATACTAATATGTAAAATTACAAGTGAACAACGTATTTTCTGTAGATTTGTAAGAAGTAAATTTCTTTAGTTTATGAAGGTGAAGGTGGGGGTTGGAAATCTAGACATGGAGATGAAGATGGAGAGAGAAATTTTGAAGAAAGAAAATTATAGGAATAACGAAGGAGATTTTTTTTTTTTTTACTTTCTTAATCATATTTATCAAATGGGCCTTTATGTAATTTAATGAATGTCTAATTTTTTCAAATGTCTCATTGCCTTGTCATCATTGGACATTTAAAAAAAAAAAACTACGGATCAGATTTAATTTTGACGTTTTTAATGGTTAAGATGAGATATATCATATACTATCATTTTCGACGAAATCTCATTTTAGAAAGACCCTAGAATCATTGAATTTAATAGAGGTTAGGATGGGAAAATATAGATTGTATGTATAAGAGTTAATGGCCTTTATAAAGTTTTAGATGAGAAAAAATAGATATAAATTTTAGTAAGTTTAATTTTATTTTAGGTTGAGTTTTTCTTGAACCTTTTTCAAATACCAATTAAATTGATTCTGGTGTAATTTTGCGATTTGGTCACACTAGGTTAAAGTAATTCACAATAAGTGTGTTTTCCTTGGTACTGACAATATTTTCTTATTGACTACTCATATTCCTACGGCCCTCTCCCCTGGAGAGCGCCAGCCCCGGGGCTCCGGAGCCCCGAGCCAGCCCTGCGCCCCCCCCCCCCCCCCCCCCCCCCGAGCCCTGCCTGGTCGTCTCCCATGACAGGGCTCCGAAATGGAATTAATTCCACTTTTTTCCTTTGCCCACTCTCACCTATAATTCTATTTTTTATTTTGTTTTTAATATTAATATTAATAATACTAATAATTATTTTATTAATATAATTAAATTATTAATTATATTTAAATATTAAAATTTAAGCAATTCGCTCCCAAGAAACCAACCGTAGACTTCAAAAAGACTTAATAGCCCATGTTTATGCAAAATACGGTTAATAATGAATGTAATTGTTTGAATTTACTTATCTTGTTAATTTTAGTATGCATTTAAATATATTATTTTTTAAGTATTAATTTAAATTGTTTGTATAAGTGTTTAATTATATTTTTAAGTAATTCGGTATTTTTAAAATTATATAGCCACCACCAATATTGTAATTAAATCATTAAATTTTTAATTACAATAAAAGAAATTAAAATAAAATGTTGAATTTAATTATTAATGATTTGTCCATAAGTAAATTTACTTACAATTCTAATAAATTATTAATGATTTTAATTTTAAAAAAAATAATTTTTATTATATTAAATAATTCAATTAAAAATTGGTGGCTACTTATATTTATTAAATACTAGTAAATATACAATAAATATGCTAACAAATTACATTAAATAATTAAATTCTACAAATTTAATTTAATTTAGTTGTTAAATTTAATTTTATTATATATTTATTTAATATAATTAATTTTTCTTATTTAAAAACATTAAAACCATTAAAATTTAAAAAAAAAAAAGAACAGAACCAATCAGGGGAAGCCAAGTGGCGTCCCCTGACCTAAAGAGGGGCGCGTGAACTCACGCCCCCCTCTTTCTTCTCCAGAAATCCCACGCGGGAACGGGGCGGGTTGCCCACCCCGCCCCGGCCCCTTCTCCGTTGGAGATGGCTTCTCCCGCCGCCCCCGACCCCGCCCCGACCCCGGCCATCTCCATTGGAGATGGCCTAAATAAAGGATGTTTAAGGTTGTTGTACAAGAATTAATGAAACTATTAATTATCTAAATTTAGAATAATAAAATTCTCATCTACAAAACTACCCTTGATAAATGAAAGATATTTAGAATATTTAGGAGTTTTCAATCATTAATGAAAAGGGTAAAATTATCAGAATTTTTTTTTTTAAGTCTATCTTAAATTTCTAAAACGACATGTATTTAGATATAAAAAAAATTTAAGTCTCTCTATTTGAATGCACATTCACCCTCCGTTTTACATATCACCCCCTTTCCATCCAATTTGCGACCAAAAGTGCAAAGTAAATAACACGATATGTAATCGTAATCCGTTACATGTGTAGTATCACAGAGGGAGGGAGAGGGGCAACAATTTAATTTTAAATGACATTTAATTTTGAATTAAGTGTAAATTCATCCCTTTACATTTTTTAAGCCCAAGAAATGCAGTGTGATTTAATTATACAGAGGACAATCCGTCTATTATTAATAAAAGACAGTTTATTTTCTATGATAAATAAAAGAGCAATATGCAGTGTGATTTAATTAAAAAATAGAGAGGACAATCCATCTATTAATAAACGACAGTTTATCCCCTATGATAAGTAAAAGAGCAAGATAGTTTCTATAAAAGAAACACACTGCCTTTCTCCTTTTTTTTTTTTTTTTTGCATTTTCACAAGGAGTAAAGTGTTTATTAAATAATATCGCAAGAAGGTAAACTGCCCATTATATTTTGTTAATGTAAAGTTAAATTTGTCATTTTCCACGGTAGTATTTTGGAACGTGTGTCCAACACCTCAACGGAGAGGAAGATAATACAGTGATTATTATATATTACATGGAGGTAATGTGTTTATTTTCAAATCACGTAGGGACAAATTGTCTATTAGACATGTTAGAGGAGGTAACTTGCCAAAAATCTGGATAAATTCTATGGGCCTGTTTGTTTGGCGTTTGGGAAAGTAGTTTGGGAGAGTAGTGGAGATTTGTGAAATAATCTCGATTTGCGTAATGTTGTTTGTTTGGGTTTTGAGAGAGTGGTTTGAGAAATAAAGTAGGTGTAGGTTTTTTTGGAAGAGTTGGGTTGTAGGTGTAAAATGTGTAAGACTTTATGTCAAATCATGTTTGTTATGTGAGATAAATTGTGTAAGAGATAGGTTACTTTATGTCAAATCAAAATAGAGTTTGTATAGGTTTTATTTAGAGATAAGAAAATTATTGTTTGTTTGGCTTTTGAGAGAGTAGTTTGAGAAAATTAATGGATGAAAAATTTATTTCGGAAAATAGAAAACATGTTTGTTTGGCATTTCCCAAACACGAAAAAATTCTGGGAAACGCCAAACAAACAAGCCCTATAATTCTCTATGTTTTTCGCTTTTATACGGCATATTCCGATTCATATTCTTTTATTCTTCATTCTTCGCAATCATATTCCTGGAAAAGTTTTCTCCTTCTTTCCTTTTTTCTTTCTTATACCTTTTTAGTACAGGTAATCTACCTTGTAGGTAGTTATTGTCTTATTGATATTTCTCGTCAACGAAGAAAAGCATAGGCTGGGTAATTATTGACTACTCCTATTCACTGTTTTAAAAATCGGACCGGACATCGAACTGGTAGCTTTACTAGTTACTGGTTAAATCGGTTTACCCGTTTTAACCACCGGTTCAATCGGTGTGACGTCATTACAAAATAATAATTTAACTTAATTTTAATGTATGTAATCAACCATTTAAAAAATCAAATAACATGTTCATCCAAATTTTCTCATGTTATTTTCATAATGTAAATACTATCTCACAAATTACAATTAGTAGACAACAAATCACCAAAGTAACTAAAAACAAAACTAACAAAAGTAATTATGCAATTCAAAATCCAAAATAACATGTTCAAACAAGAATTATCACACTAAAATAAACACCAAATATAAAAATTACAGCTATGATAACATAATATCAAAGCAATAATACAAACTATGATATACAACATATCAAAACAATAATGTTATTACTAATCACCTACAGAAAAGAGAAAATATTGGATAAATTTTGTCACCTAAATTCTTTTATGAAAAAAACATGCAAATACTTGAAATTGGGGAAGAAGAAATGTATAAAAAAATCCTTAGTTTTATTTTATTTTATCGTTATAAGTGAACTACTGGTTCAATCGGTTCACTGGTTTTATCGGTTTTTGACCGGTTTTTTATGGTTCGAACTGGTCATGAAGATGACTGGTTTTGAAGGGTTAACTGGACCGGATTAGCAGCTAGTTATCGGTTAAACCGGTCGAACCGGCCGGTCCAGTCCGATTTTTAAAATACTGCTCCTATTCCTAAATACACGTTGTTTAAGGTTGTTGCATAAAATTTAAGGAAACTATTAATTTCCTAACTTTAGAATAATAAAAATCTCATCTACAAAACTACCCTTGATAAATGAAAGATATTTAGAATATTTAGGAGTTCACCCACGAATAAGAAAGGATAAAATCATCAAAAATGAATTTAAATCTCTATTGAATTTCTAAAACGACATGTATTTAGGAATATTTTCTTATTACTACGTTGATTTAGGAACGGAAGAATTATTAGTACATTATTATAAGCACAAGTTGAGTTGTGCCGGCTTGCATACCAGCCTATAGTCGCCAAATCTTTAGTCACCGTGTATGTAAATTTGTACTGGGCTCAATTACAAAATGACAAATAAGGAAAAGTTGGTAGAAGCTAAGTTAAAGAAAAAAGTGTAATTTGTTGCAAGTTGGGGGAGTTTGTGGATATGACTGGGTTCAGCGTCATATTTAATTTACACGGACTATGAAAAGCCACAATGATTTCAATTAAAAAAAAAAAAAAAAAGCCCAATCAAACTTATACCCAATTAAATTATTGCCACTTGACCTACCAAAAAAATTCCCCGAAATTGTTTGCCAAAATCCCCCTTAAGGGAACCTTTGTAATTTTTGAAGCTATAGAGAGTTTTCTGTAATTAAGGTAAATCTCAGGGATTCGAGTGTAAATCACCCTTTTAACATTTCATATTTTAAGTTCTTAACAAGTAAGGCCCATGTTGACCATGATGATCCATCCAATATTGTTGGTCTCTTATGGGAGAGCCCAAACAATAATTTAGAAGAAAGATGGACTCAATTTGTACGTATTTTGTCTTTTTGAAAAACTAAAAATGGATCGGGCACTTCTGTTTTGAAGCTAGCCTATTTCAATTAAGCCTCCCGATGATAATAAACATAAAAAAGACTTCATATATGTAAATATTTTAATATATCACTGTTTTTCCATAACGAATATAACATTTTTATGGCTAAAAATATTCATCTTCAAGTTTATTGTATCATTTATATTGAAAATATTATCCTTCAAGTTTATTTTAACATCATTTATACTTATTTCCATGTTTTTCATTCTGATTTCAAGAAGGGAATACTAATCAATCCACCATCCACCACCAAGTTATGGCCCGTCACAAAAGCCGAATCATCGGAAGCCAAAAAGAGCACGACTTTTGCCACATGCATCGTCGTTAAAGCAATGCCTTTCAAGCTCGTGAATGGCCCTATGATATTTTCCACATCTGCTGCAGTACATAACCCCATTATCCCCGTCAGAGGCGTCACCACCGCCGAAGGTGACACACAGTTTACTCTAATCCCATACTTTCCAAGTTGCAAGCTAGATGATCGCATCAGCCCCAACACAGCATTCTTCGACATGGTGCAATCAATGATATTTAGTCCACCCATAGTTGCCGCCACACTGGATGTGCACACGATCGCACCCCGTATGCCATGCTCGATCATTTTACGTGCAGCTTGTTTAACACATATGGCCATGCCTCGTGCGTTTACTTGCATGAGGTGATCATATTTCGGAAGGTCGAGGTCGAGGATGGTTTGTTCAGTGTTGCTTGCAGTTCCGGCGTTGCTGAACATTATGTCGAGTCGGCCGTAGGTTTTAACTGTCCAATCTACAGCAGCTATGACTTGTTCTTCATCGGTGACATCGCAGTTCACATAGCTGCATAGTTGGGAGCCGATGGACTTCGCCACGGATTGGCCTTTTTCAACTTGGATATCGACAATCACCACCCCACGTGCGCCGTGTTGGGCAAAAAGGCGGGCAGTGGCCTCTCCGATGCCACTAGCGCCGCCTGTTACAATAGCAACTTTGCCTTCTAGCTTTCCAATGGGTGATACTGCTTGGGTGTTTGACATTTTCTTAACTATAAATATTAAATGAAGATGGAAAATAATTTATGTATTAGCCACTTGTTTTATAGGGCAATGAATAGTTAAGAACCATAAAAGTAAAGAGTTGGTAACAACTAACAACCCTACCTTTGTCCACCCTAAACAAAAAATTATTATTGGGGGAAAGTTGTCAAAACAGCTAAAAAGCCTATTACAAAAAAATTCTCCAGGATCATTAATGAAGCCTAACCTACAAAAAATTAGAGTGTGAAGATCTAACTTGAGCATGTTCGCCACATACTAAAGATGCATGTACTTCGCCCCCGGGGCATTTCTTCAACTGGCTGACCAACAATTCAAAAGGCTTGCTCCAGCGGCAAGGGTGGGGGTTCGAATCCCGTTTGGAACTTGGATGGAAGCATTATCATGAGTCTGTCTAAGGGTCATTTGTGGTCAAGACCCCTTTGTGCGCAGAGTGTACAGCAGTATGGTGGGATCCCGAGGCTTGGTGGAGGCACATCCCGCGATTTACATCATTCAGGGTTCTAGGGCAAGGGTTCTGAGGGTCCAGGATTAGTCTGGTGTAAGCTTGGACACCTGGGTTATCCAAAAAAAAAAAAAAAAAAAGATGCATGTACTTCTATTTGAAGTCCAAAATAGTCACATCAAATGCAGTGCATGACAAAGATCAAACTAAATAGTAACCGCACGATGAATAAAGAAAAAGAGAAATAAACTCTATCATCAGGGGCATAATGAAAAGACGGATTAGTCGAAACATTTCCGTTTCAAGAAACCACACAGAGAGAGGATGATAATGAGAAATGAAAATACCCGCGAGAAAGTGGATATAATTACATGGATATAGTTGAATGGTCACCAACAATTAGTAATTAATTAAATTATATATCGATCGATCAAGATTTATCTGATTTAGCACTTTGCACCCTCTTTTATTTTTAGACAAAAACTCATGGGTAAAATCGGTAATTCAACTATAAATCTTTGGCACTTTGCACCCCCAAAACTTGAAAAATTGGCGATTTGCACCCCCAAAATAAAATTAGCACTTAACACCGTAGAATTAAGAACAAATCAACAACTTACACCCCCAAAACACAAAATTAACACTTAACACCCTCTAATAAAAAAACTCAAACCCCTTATTTTATCCGGCAAAGTTGACCATCGGGGTGAAAAAAATCTAAGGCAAAATAGGTAATTCATTTTTTTCCTTAAATTTTGTAAAATACAATTATAAGTACTATAATATTCATTTATCTCCCCATCTTTCTTTTCATCAATATACATATCCATAAATTACTAAATAAAGTACAAGTAAACTTCTCAAAGACCCATTGTCTACTTCAAAATATCAAATACGAACTTGATGTTCAAAATACACACCTAGAAGTTCAAAATAAATAGATAACAAAATTCATTGTCTAATTCATGAACTGCATTCACCAATAATGCTGAACATAGATTTTGGAGACCATGTTGCCTTATACTGAACATATAATACTTGTACTTTATTTAGTTATTTATGGATATGTATATTGATGAAAAGAAAGATGGAGAGAGAAATGAGTATTCTAGTATTTATAATTGTATTTTACAAAATTTAAGGAAAAAAATGAATTATCTATTTTTCCTTAGATTTTTTTCACCCTGATGGTCAACCTTGCTGGATAAAACGAGGGGTTTGAGTTTTTTTTTTTAGGGTGTTAAGTGTAATATTGTGTTTCGGGGTGCAAAATGCCCATTTATTGTGTTTCGAGGGTGCAAGTTACTTATTTATTCTTAATTCGAGGGTGTTAAGTGCTAATTTTATTTTGGGGGTGCAAAGTGGCAAATATTTATAATTGAATTACCAATTTTACCCATGAGTTTTTGCCTAAAAATAAAAGAGGGTGCAAAGTGCTAAATCTAAATTCCGGGGGTGCAAAGTGCCTATTTCCCATGTTTCGGGGGTGTAAAGAGCAAAAAACCCTATTGCTTGGGTGTTTGACATTTTCTTAACTATAAATATTAAATGAATATGGAAAATAATTTTTTGTATTAGCCACTTGTTTTATAGGGTAATGAATAGTTAAGAACCATAAAAGTAAAGAGTTGGTAACAACTAACAACCCTACCTTTGTCCACCCTAAACAAAAAATTGGGGGAAAGTTGTCAAAACGCTAAAAAGCCTATTACAAAAAAATTCTCCAGGATCATTAATGAAGCCTAACCTACAAAAAATTAGAGTGTGAAGATCTAACTTGAGCATGTTCGCCATATACTAAAGATGCATGTACTTCTATTTGAAGTCCAAAATAGTCACATCAAATGCACTGCATGACAAAGATCAAACTAAATAGTAACCGCACGATGAATAAAGAAAAAGAGAAATAAACTCTATCATCAGGGGCATAATGAAAAGACGGATTAGTCGAAACATTTCCGTTTCAAGAAACCACACAGAGAGAGGATGATAATGAGAAATGAAAATACCCGCGAGAAAGTGGATATAATTACATGAATATAGTTGAATGGTCACCAACAAGTAGTAATTAATTAAATTATATATCGATCGATCAAGATTTATCTGATTTAGCACTTTGCACCCTCTTTTATTTTTAGGCAAAAACTCATGGGTAAAATCGGTAATTCAACTATAAATCTTTGGCACTTTGCACCCTCAAAACTTGAAAAATTGGCGATTTGCACCCTCAAAACAAAATTAGCACTTAACACCCTAGAATTAAGAACAAATCAACAACTTACACCCCCAAAACACAAAATTAACACTTAACACCCTCTAATAAAAAAAACTCAAACCCCTTATTTTATCCGGCAAAGTTGACCATTGGGGTGAAAAAAATCTCGGCAAAGTTGACCATCGGGGTGAAAAAAATCTAAGGCAAAATAGGTAATTCATTTTTTCCCTTAAATTTTGTAAAATACAATTATAAATACTATAATATTCATTTATCTCCCCATCTTTCTTTTCATCAATATACATATCCATAAATTACTAAATAAAGTACAAGTAAACTTCTCAAAGACCCATTGTCTACTTCAAAATATCAAATACGAACTTGATGTTCAAAATACACACCTAGAAGTTCAAAATAAATAGATAACAAAATTCATTGTCTAATTCATGAACTGCATTCACCAATAATGCTGAACATAGATTTTGGACACCATGTTGCCTCATACTGAACATATAATACTTGTACTTTATTTAGTTATTTATGGATATGTATATTGATAAAAAGAAAGATGGAGAGAGAAATGAGTATTCTAGTATTTATAATTGTATTTTACAAAATTTAAGGAAAAAAATGAATTATCTATTTTTCCTTAGATTTTTTTTCACCCTGATGGTCAACCTTGCCGGATAAAACGAGGGGTTTGAGTTTTTTTTTAGGGTGTTAAGTGTTAATATTGTGTTTCGGGATGCAAAATGCCCATTTATTGTGTTTCGAGGGTGCAAGTTGTCAATTTATTCTTAATTCAAGGGTGTTAAGTGCTAATTTTATTTTGGGGGTGCAAATTGCCAAATATTTATAATTGAATTACCAATTTTACCCATGAGTTTTTGCCTAAAAATAAAAGAGAGTGCAAAGTGCTGCATTTTTTATATTTCGAGGGTGCAAAGTGCTAAATCTAAATTCCGGGGGTGCAAAGTGCTTATTTTCCATGTTTTTCAGGGGTGCAAAGTGCAAAAAACCCTATTGCTTGGGTGTTTGACATTTTCTTAACTATAAATATTAAATGAAGATGGAAAATAATTTTTTGTATTAGCCACTTGTTTTATAGGGCAATGAATAGTTAAGAACCATAAAAGTAAAGAGTTGGTAACAACTAACAACCCTACCTTTGTCCACCCTAAACAAAAATTTATTATTGGGGGAAAGTTGTCAAAACGCTAAAAAGCCTATTACAAAAAATTCTCCAGGATCATTAATGAAGCCTAACCTACAAAAAATTGGAGTGTGAAGATCTAACTTGAGCATGTTCGCCATATACTAAAGATGCATGTACTTGTATTTGAAGTCCAAAATAGTCACATCAAATGCACTGCATGACAAAGATCAAACTAAATAGTAACCGCACGATTAATAAAGAAAAAGAGAAATCAACTCTATCATCAGGGGCATAATGAAAAGAGGGATTAGTCGAAACATTTCCGTTTCAAGAAACCACACACAGAGAGAGGATGATAATGAGAAATGAAAATACTCGCGAGAAAGTGGATATAATTACATGAATATAGTTGAATGGTCACCAACAAGTAGTATTTAATTAAATTATATATCGATCGATCAAGATTTATCTGATTGAGACTCGTAGAACTCGGTGAGACAAGGTGACATCATAACCTCTTGCTCCAAGAACTGCAACACTAGCTGCATTGAAGGTCGTTCGTCTGGATTTGCATCAGTGCATCTTCCTGCTATTTCTACAATTGCTTCTACTGTCTCTACTTCTGCGTCCCCGCACCTTCTATCCACAACATCTTCCAGCCGATTATCGTTAACAAGTGTGTTCATCTGGATCATGTTATTATACAAAACTATAGTTAGCGACGTGAAATCGAGATTAATGAATGCATCAGATTTAGCAAGAGGTTGTTTGATTTCATACCCAGCCAACTACATTTAATCCTCTCTTGACGAAAGAAGGATCAGTTGGTCTTTTTCCGGTCACGAGTTCTAATAGTAAGACACCAAAGCTATACACATCTGACTTCTCGGTGGCTCTTCCGCTCTGCAAGTATTCTGTACCATACCAAAACAACAATCAATATATAAGTGTAAGGATCATAATGATACCTTTTTTTAAGTTTATTTGTCCAAAAAGATTTTGAAATAAATCTTGATCGAGGTATTAGATTAATTGAAAAAGAACAAACCTGGAGCCAAATAGCCAAATGTGCCAGCAACCACAGTTGTGACATGTCCATCCTCGTCAACCAATAGTTTGGCAAGACCAAAGTCTGAAACATGGGGCTCAAGGTTCTCATCAAGGAGTATATTACTAGACTTTATATCACGATGAATTATCTTTGGACAGCAATCATGGTGTAAGTAAGCTAATCCTCTAGCAGATCCAATAGCTATTCTTAAACGAGCATTCCAATTCAATGATCGCTCTTCCGCATCTGATAAACAAAAATTAATATTATGACAAGTGAATTAATTAAAAAAGTCGTTTTGTACATAATAATAATGGATCAGAAGAAGAAGAAAAATACCATGCAAGAAATCGTCCAAGCTGCCCATGGCTAAGTAATCGTATATAAGAAGCTTTGCAGTAGGAAGTCTACAATAACCTCTTAGGTTGACTAGATTTATATGTTTGACACTACCCAATATTTCTAGCTCTCTTTCGAACACTTGATCCGAACCTTCTCTTGTACGGTCAATCTTTTTTACAGCAAAAGTACCACAATCATTCATAACCATTCTATACACAGTGCCAAATCCTCCAGCCCCAACAACATCCTCTTCTTCTAAAGACTCGATTTTTTCTACAAGCTCACTAGAAGGGTATGGAAGATCACCGTGGAAAGTGATAAGTTTGGCACCTAAAATGAATATTAAAAATTAAATATAAAATCGAAATACCAGGAAGGAATAAATGATACGGGGAATAAGGCATCATTTCTACTTGGTTCTTGATGAACAACTTGTCTTTTCACTTCCGTATATCTCTTAGCAGCCCTTTCTTTCTTTGAGAGCAACCAAATCCAGAGAAAGCCGAAAAGCAAAATAATTGCAAAGGCTAGTGTGGCCATTGCACCAATTACTGCTCCTTTAATGAAGTGGGAGGATCTTTTAGGCACTGTAGAATCAAGAATTTTGCATGTTATTCCTTTAATCAGGTTTACGAGTGATTTTAAAGAATCCACTTTTCTTACGAGCAATACCATACCTGCTGCTTGATCGCTTTCAGCATGAGGCAACACGGCAGGGAATCCTAGAGATGTTCGGCATGGCTTGTTTACTTGTCGGCCACAAAGATCTAAATTACCAATAAACCTAGGAATAATAAGCTTTGAACTTTAGAATAGTCTCTATGTAGTTTATAACAACTAAGGAAAACAACAGAATATGGAGATTCTAGTTACAATATAAACCAACAAAACTAATGCATCCTCCTGATTGCACATGAATGAACTCGGTATAATACAAATTTAAGATGAAGGAACTTACGAATTGTTCCGAAACTTGCTTAGTACTCCAACATCTGGGATTTCACCTGAGAAGAAGTTGGTAGACAAATTCCTGAAGAATAGCATCGAGTTTATTACCTACTAATGTGATAAATATAAATTACCTATGAAACATAAGCTAGAAAATATGACCCAAAATACCCTTCAACTTACATATATCTTAGACGTGTTAAACGACCAAGAGACGAAGGTATGGCACCTTTCAGTGTATTGCTTGACAAATCCCTACTCCACGGATATATAAGCATTACTAAAACAATTATTAATAAAAAATAAACAGGTCTTCAAATCAAAATCAAGAATAAATCTTACAATATAGTCAATAGAGAAAGGTTTCCAACATTTGAAGGTATCCCTCCTTGAAAATAGTTAGACCGGAGGTACCTATGCACAGAACATGAAAATGTGAAAAACCTTTATGCCAAATGAATACCCAGAAAACATAGTACAAGATAGAGCTACACGAAACTACTCAAACGATGCTCGATTTTAACTTACAGGGCTCTGAGTTGAGAACAATTTCCAATCTCATTGGGAATGAAACCATGAAGACTATTCTGGTGAAGTGCCCTAAATTTGATAATAGGGGAAAATGTTAACAAATTATGTAAAGCTTTAAACTTGAGCAACAAGAACATTAATGCCTGATAATGGGACTTACAGTCTCTGTAATCCATTGAGTTTACAAATGCTAGGGGATATAATTCCTCCAAGCTGCATATATGGTAAGTTTCTACAACCATCCCCAAAAAAGTTTCAATTAAAAAAACATGGAACAATAACAAAAGACAAAAAGACAAAATAAAAGAATAAAGAGTCACATACATTGACACTACTCTTTGGTCATTAGGGTTGCAAGAAATACCAGTCCAATAGCATGGAGTTTCATCAGTATCTTTCCAGTTGTTCAGAAAGTTTTTAGTGTCATTCAAACTGCTCTTCACTTCCAGCAATGTAACACCTAAAAAAACAAAAAACAAACACCAAGATCTCTTTTTTCATCTTAAATAAACACTATTTCTCAATAAAGACTAAATCTTTTCATTGTATTATCAAAGTTACCATCTGGGTTGAGAGCAAGAGAGCATTCTCTCAAAAGGGTTGTCGCCAAAGCAGCTGAAAAGACCAAAATCAGAACACCCATTTCCATTTCTTAACTCAAAAATTGATTTTTTTTCTTCCCTTTACTTATTTTCTTCAGAACAATTTGAAATGAAAGAAAAAAGAGAAATAATTATTGTGATGAAAAAGGTTGAAACTTGAAATCTTTGGTGGGGCATTTTTTAGAGTGGGTGGGAGTAGTATAATTACAGTGAGCTTGCTATAAAAAAAGAAACTGTAATAATAATTAAATTACTCAAAAAAGGTTGAGTATTTGCTTGACTATTCTTGATGAAGGAAATATGTGGGAGTGGGAACTTTCACTTTTGAAATTTTGTCTTGTTATCTGTGCAGTGATGCATAGCCGTTGTCGCATGGAGTTCAAAAGGTTGAGCTTATGCAGAGTTGAGATTATTGGAGCGTGCTTTACACTTTCTATGTTCAGCCATTTTGGCACCAGTACAAGAGAGAGTGTTGGGGACATTTTGTATTTTGGCGAGTGGGATTCTGTTTGTTGAAGAGTTGATTTTGGTTTGAAAAAGTGATGGGTTGCACTGCCCGAGCCTGAGACCTATCAGAAAATATGAACAAGAAATATTGTTGTTGGTTGTCACGCGCTCAAACTTCTTTTGCAATTTTAGATTTTCTATCAGCAAAATTACGGGTTATTTATACTTACACCCCCTGAACTATTGTTATTTGGCATTCACCCTCAAAACTTTTCAGATTTTGGCAATCACACCCCTTCAGTTAGTTCACCGTCCATTCTACCGTTAAATGTCCAAATTACCCTCTAATAGCTAGTTGAATTCATTATAATATTATGAACTTTGGAAAAATGAAAATTGTTTTATTTATATGCAATTTTGCCAAAAAAAACACATAACAGAAGTTTGTTCTTTCTATATTTCTAATCCAAAAACTCAAACAATGATGTTGAATCTATGCACAAAATTTATAACCAAATGCACCCATATTCTTCTAGCAACCAAGAGGTGGTATTAATTAAATATGCATATTTTAATTTCATTTTATACAATTGCAAAATCAATAAATATATTTTCATAATAAAAAATCAATAATTGTATTGAATCTTTGTAGGTCACACGTCCAGTGGGTATCCCTAACTCTCAGGGGTCAATAATGGTTCCACCACTTCATAGGCTTGATTAGTTAACTTTAAAGATTTTCATAATGTTAAAATCACATAGAAAATTAATATTTATAATATTTTTTGTTACAAGTTATTAGTCCATCTCCAACCCACCCATGGGGTGGGTTGGAGATGGCCCAGGGCCTGCCCCTGGATGGTTGGACCCCTGGATGGTCTCCAACCATCCAGGGGTGTCCAATTGCACATCTCAGGGTTGTGGCCTGGGCTTTGGCCCTGGTAAAGGGACGCGCTGATAGCGCGTCCCTTACCAACATGGCACCAGGTGGTGCCTTTAAATTTTTTTTTTTTATTTTTTTATTAAATTAAAAATAAATATTAATAAAAAAAATTAAAGATTGAAAAAAATAACTATGAATTTAACAATACCTTGTTTAATTTAATTAACTAGAAATGGAAGATACATTTAATTATAAAAATTGTGTAAGGTTTAATAACAATTTATTTTTGTTTAATTTAATTAACTAGAAATGGAATATACATTTAATTATAAAAATTGTGTAAGGTTTAGTTACAATTTGTTTTAAATTAAAGATGTAACATTATTAGTTTTAATTTTGAATATATAAATTTACCTATGAAAGTAGAATTTGAATATATTATTATTATTATTATTAACCTTATTATTATTATTATTATTATTATTATTATTATTATTATTATTATTACAGTTAATATAGGTGAGAGTGGGGAAGTTTTTTTTTTTTTTAATTAATTGGAGGAGTTAGCCCTGACGGTTGGAGACGGTGATCAGGGGGTGCAGATTCACCCGGGTGGTGATTGACACCCCTGGGCTGTGAAAAGCCCTCCGGATTGGAGATGCTCTTAATGTAGTAGTTTTCATAACATCCTTAGGTTATCTCCAACATTTTGTTTTGATATGAAGTGCAAAGTTGTTACTTGTGTTTGGTACATGGAGTTACTATCTTTTTTATTTTGAAGTGTTTGAGTTCCATTTCTGGCTTATGGTTTTATTTTGTACCTTTGCAAAAGACATTTGATGCAACTCTTTAGCTATATGGTTTTAGTTATGTAACTATTAATGGATGCAATTGACACTAATGTTTTATAAGGATTAAATTCAAAAATGGTGAAACTTATATATATTTGTTTTGGAATTTTTCTAGATATGAAAGTATTAAGCATGATAATATTGTATACAGGGGCGGACGGAGAGAGTGACAAAGGGGGTCTATAGACCCCTTCAAATATTATTTTTTTAGTATAGTTGTAATTTAAAAAAAAAAAAATTCCCAAAAATTAGCACAATAAAAAATTCTCTAGCTCAAGTAAAAAATTAATTCAAATAAAAAATTAGTCCAATTAATTCAACCCAATATTAACCCAACCTAATATCACCTAACTCTACCCAAGCCCCAGTTAAAGCTCAAATCTTCTTCCAACTCCCAACATCTCCAAACCCAAATTTTCAATCCAAACGACTTCTCTTTTTTCGAGCTCTCGGCCCTTCCCAATCAACTTGGAAATTATATTAGGGATGTTCGATCAAGTAATGAAATTTCTAGCTTGAAAGAGACCGGTGATCTTGCTAAGAAGATGGTTGCAACTAAAAGGCATATCGCATTCTTGTTTGTTTACAAACTTGTGACATTGACGCTTATTCTACATGTTACAACAACATCAGTAAACAGATCTTTTCGACTATGAAGATAGTAAAGAATCAATTTCGTAACCAAATGGGTGATTAAATGCTAAATGATAGTCTAGTTGCCTTTATAGAGATAGACATATTTTAAAATAATGAAAAATCGTCATGGTAAATTATTAATGTAACTACGTAGATTTTTGAGTTCTTTTAGGACTATAACGGGGTATCATATGTAATTAAAGTATCTCGTAGGGTTATTTTTGTCAAACTCCACCTCCCCATTTTTGTATTGCGTCTATATTTTCTCGTGCATAATATAAACTTTAAGTTTGACTGATTTTTCTTTTGTACTATTTAGCCCCCCGACCGAAAATCCTGAATTCGCCCCTGATTGTATATAATGTTTTTATTTATGGTTATAATTTTCATGCATAAATTCAACACCATTGTTTGAGTTTTTGGATTAGAAATATAGAAAGAACAAACTTGTACATGCGAATAATTCTTTTTTTCGTTTTTCTAGGATCATAGCTATCCTCTGCTAATATTAGAAAAATAATACTCTTAGTGATGTTTGAAGAAAGGCCAAGTCCACCCACAACAAACTGGTAATGGAGTTGGGAGTCCGTTATAATTGAATTCTAAAATATATACTGTAAAACATAGTATTCTTTTAGTAAATATATAAAACTTAGGCCTTGTTTGTCTAAAGTTTTTTGCACTTTGCACCCCCGAACACGATAAATGGAAACTTTGCATCTTTAAAACACAAAATTAACATTTAGCACCTTCAAATTAAGAAAAACCCAGTAACTAGCACCGCTCGTTTTTTTCTGGCAGAGTTAACCACCGATGTCAAAAAAATTTAGGAGCAAAATAGGTAATAATTCAAAAATCATTAGGAAAGTAATAATTCATCTCCGGTTTTGGGATGCATTTCCCCTTCCACATTCCCTATCCCACCCAATGTCACATTATGTGGAATGACAGGGCGAAGGCCATATCCAATGGTAGGGGCAGGGCCAGGGCTTCGAGCCCTAGGGCTGCCCCTGCCCCTAGTCATGCCTGGTCCTCCAATGGCAGGGCTCCGAGTTTGATTTAATTCCATTTTTTGTTCTTACTCACTCTCACTATTATAATAATAGTTTTAATTTTGATTTTAATATTAATAATACTAATAATTATTTTAATAATATAATTAAATTATTAATAATATTAAAATTAAAGAGAGTAGATAATTTAATTATATAGCCACCACCAATATTGTAATTAAATGATTAAATTTTTAATTACAATAAAATAAATTAAAATAAAATATTGAATTTAATTATTAATGATTTGTCCATACAAAAATTTAATTACAATTCTAATTAATTATTAATGATATTTTTAATTTAAAAAAATTAAATTTATTATATTAAATAATTCAATTAAATAAAAAATCCGCGATTTATTAAATACTAGTAAATATACTAACAAATTTTATTAAATAATTCAATTCGACAAATTTATGATGTAGGTGAGGTTGATAGCGAAAATCCAGTAAGAAGAAATCAAACATTGGATGATTATATGTCACGTCATAACATAATACAATCAACAACAGATATCAATGATAGACTTCAAAAGACTTAATGGCCCATGTGTGGGCAATATTTGGATCGCAGGCATAAACTATGTTTGTGAGATGTATTTCAAATTAATTCGTATTTTGTTTAGGTGTTATATTGCTTAAGTGTCTTTCCACTAGTTTGTTTTTAATTTGTTTAAGTGTATTTCAAAAATATGTTTACAAAACTATTATAAATAAATTATGAATTTGAATTTTTTTGTCTAAGTGTTTAAATTATATTTTCAATTAAATTGTTCAAATATATATATAACCACCTATATTCTAATTAAATAATTTAATTTTAATTGTCATTTTTTAAAATGAAATTAAAATTTTAATTCAATAAAATAAAATGTCATAAAAAATATGAACAATAAAAGTTAAACAAAAAAATTTAAACTATATACTATATCACAAATCACATAAATATACTATACTATTAAATAATAATACAAACTAAAAATTAAACTAAATATACTATACGCACCTGTCGAGGCCCAACCCACCCTCCAACCCCCCGCCCCCCATTAATTATTACTACCCCCTCCCCATTGGGTTAGCCCTTAGAGTGCTTTTTAGTCTCTTTACATCAACTTTCTAAGGCCATCTCCAATGGTGCCGGAGGGGCTAGGGGGGGCTCGGGGCTCCGGGAAAAAACCATCTCCAATGGATGGGGGACGGGGGGGCTTGCCGGAGGGGGAGCCCGGGGGCTCGGGGCAGGGCTCGCGCGAGCCGTGTTGTTGGTATTGATTGGAGAAGGTTTTGAAGATGACAAAAAGGTCAAAAATGTTAAAATGGAAGTCATCAACTAAGAACTGAAAAGCTTAGTGAAATCTCTCTCACGGTCTGGAAGCGATGTGACCGAATCAGCAAAGTGGGATATCAGATCAGTGAAGATCAAATTGGTATTAGAGCAGAGTGGTTCATTTGGATCAACTGCCCGATCAATCGAACTTGATCCTAGGTGTGTTTTTCAAATTCAAATTTTTTCAAAACTTGCATTATTTTGAAAAATCGAAAGTTTTGAAAAATGGAGTGCATAAGCCATGTTCCTCACATTGGCCGTATGGACTTTAAAGATTGGAAAATCAGAATGAAAATCCTTCTTGCTGCTTACAATGATAACATGTTTACATGTATTACTAAAGGACCATTCAGATTTCAGAAGACTGTGAAGGCTACTGACCAGCCTGATCAGATTGTTGACAAACAGCTGAATGAGCTTACACCCGAAAAAATCAAGTTAGTCAATCTTGACAAAGTGGCTAAGTTCATCATGTTCAAAGCTCTCGATGAAGACAGATTCCAGAAGGTCAAGCATACAAGTTTTGAAACTCTGATTTCATTTGAAACAGATAAGTTAAATCAGACTAGTGGTCAACCTTGCTGAATCAGCTAAGTGCGAAATCAGTAGAGTAGTCTCACAAGTAAGATCAACTTAGTCTGCTGCTAAGAAAAGTTGGAGAAAATTTTTAAAGTTCAGAGGTCTATTCCCCCCCCCCCCCCCCCTAGACCTCATCTGACCACTTTTGGGACCAACACCTGTCCAGAGCCCCGGGCGCGCATCTGGAAAGCGCCCCAAATAGGGGCGCGTGTTCCAGACGCGCCCCAATGATTTTTTTTTGTTTTCTTTAATTAATTTAAAAGGTTTTAATAAATTAAAATTAATTATTTTTAAGTAAAAAGTTATGCATGTACATGTGTTTCTCTTCATGTTTTATACTATAGAAGTACATTACAACACTTTCTTCAAATCAATATGGGATAATTCCTTCTTTGTAGATTAAGTTATTATCCCACATTGGTTTGAAGATCAATTTTGAATGAGCTTCTAGTAGTATAAATCATGAAGGAGAAACATTATGTTTTTTGAAGGATAAACATTATGTTCATTCCAAAATGTAACATTAACTTTTTTTTAAGAACAAATGTAAGTTTTATAGTAAAAATGTAAATTTAAATGAACTTAACTTTAATTTTAGGAACTTAACATTAATTTATTATTGTGTGAAATTTAATAGTTTTTAAAAACTTAACTTTAATTTATTTTAACTTAGAATATTATAATTTAAGAAACTTAACTTAACATTTTATTATAATTTCTTTTATTATAATTCCTTTCTTGTTTCCTATGTTGTTTGTTGTATTTCTTTTCTTGTTTATTGTATTTCCTATTATGTATGAATTTTAATTTCGTGATTATTTACTCTCTTTAATTTTAATATTTAGGTATTATTATTAATTTAATTATATTAATAAAATCATTATTAGTATTATTAATATTAATATTAAAAAAATTAGAACTATAGGTGAGAGTGGGCATTGTTTCAAATGGAATTAATTCTATTTTGAAGCCCTGCTATTGGAGACGACTAGACAGGGCTCGGGGGGGGGGGGGGGGGCTCGGGGCTCCCCCTGCCGGAGCCCCCTGTAACCATTGGAGATGGCCTAAAATAATAGGTGTCGTACAAGCTTGGTATTCAAGCCACTTGCTCAATTATTGGATTCGTTTTATTCCTCAAGTATTTATAAATAAATAAAAACTAATTAACGATACCACTAATTTGAGTATTCGCTCTAGTTTAATGCTAGTATTTATAATTAGTTTTCTTTGATTACAATGTAATAGATTCAATTCGATATAATGTTTGATATAGCGATGTATTCACCATTGAAAAAAGAAAAAAATATCAAAATAGAATGTTGAGAAATAGTGAAATACATATCAATGTTTTTACAGAAGTACCCTTGCAAAACGCTATCAATACCCATTACCCAAGGGGTACTGTTGTTATTTTCCTTCATTCTAAAACTATTGTTATTTCTGTTGTATATTCAGAATGTTTTTTCACGCCATAACAAATTAATGGAGTGATATGCCGAGTTCAAATGTAAATATTATGCATAGTACATATAGTTTATCAAATGCTAGAAGTAAATTATTATTATTATAAAAGCTAAGGCAAAACTACAATTTTGTTTTGCTCTTTAATTAAATTTTGGTGATATGAACCACAAGGTCATCTGCAGGCTTGGGATGTGAAAGATACACCATTCCAGCTTTAGGATTCACCAGTTCCCATCTAAAAATCAAATCGAAAAATTAACTCACAATCTTATAATTACTTAGTTAAATGAAATTTAATTCAAGAAATCTAGTTACCTGTATCCTACAACGAGATGATGAAGTAAAATAGCAATTTGTAATCGAGCAAGCATGTTTCCAGCACAGATTCTCGATCCTCCTCCGAATACTAAATACGCTCCTGCCTTTGCTGGTTCCTGATCGAATTCAACGTAACATAAATTTCATTACTACTTAAGAGGTGCCTTTAATTTAATCAAATGATATATATTAAATGATTTCTCTCTCTAATAGCTTAAGCTTTTAGATGAGTTGATCATTCAATACATATATGTAAATTTGCATACGTACATTCCATCTATCCGGATTAAAATACATTGGATCATCAAAATTATCTGGATTTGTGTGTAGGTATCGGATCCAACACACAACCTTCCATCCTTTTGGAATCTTATAACCTTTGTATTCCACATCTTTTTTAGCAGTCCGAAAAACAAATGCTGAAATGTTGGCCAATCTAAGTATTTCTTCCACCACCTATATACAAATATATATTCATTAGATATATAAGAAACTTTCTAATAAGATACTCCATCCGTCCCATTATTTTTAATCCATTAACTATAATATTGGGTCAAACTTTTCAATCTTTTAAGTGACAACCTTTTAAATATTAATATGTGTAGTGGCATTTATCAACTTATTGTTAATTAAATTATTTATTATAATTAATTTAAATTTAATCAAGTTGACTGATCAACTGTACCAAAGAATAAAAAAATAGGACGCATAAAGTACTAATGAGAAATTAACTGACCATGCATATTTAAAGCGAGAGAGAGAGAGAGATTTACATACCTTGTTCATATTCTTGCAACTTGAAATGTCGTCATATGTGACGAAATCGTCTCCATTCCTTTTGTTGGCTATAGACATCTGCTCTTCCTGAGCAAATAATTGAATGATATATATTCATCAAACTTCATTATAAAAATAAATTAAAATTAGAGTGATTTTTAATTAATTAATTACCCGAAGCTTTTGGAGAACATCAGGGTACTTGGCAAGATAATAGAAAGCCCACATTATAGCAAGAGATGTGGAATTATATCCTGCTACAACAAAGCCCACAATATTATCAAGAATCTCAGTCTCACTTAATTGTTTCCCCTCTTCATCTTTCATTTGCATTAGCCCTTCCAATAAATCATTTTTTCCACTTGAAACACCAAATTTCTTCCTCTTCTCCATCTCTTCTCTAAATATCGCCACCGCCATCTTGCGACTCTGTTCCATAAGTAAATTAACATCCAATTAGATACCATTATATGACTCTGATATCATATTGAATGTCAAACTGCTTCAACTGTCATATAAAAAAAAAACATTAAAATATTTATGACGTACCTTGAGGGCGCGGTGAAAAGCGGTTCCCGGGAAATTGAGAGGGTAAGCTCTAATTCCAGCAAGAAGATTAATAAACAAAACATCAAGTGTATCCAAAACAGGGCCAGGTTCAATGCTTGCAAAGAACATGCCAATGTTTGCAAATGTAACCTTTTTGGCTTCCTTAAACACAGTGATTGTACCACCCTTTTGTTCAGCCCATGATTTGAGGGCAGAGGCTATACGGGGTTGTACCATGAGGGCGATTCTACGTAGAGCATCGGGTTGATTGATGGCCCTTACGACAAAGCTTTTGAGTCGGGTGTGTGAGGCTCCTTGCACTGTTACTAGAGAAGTGGCTCCTACAATCTCAATAGAAGGCCATTCTGAACGGAAGTTAGACTCTGTTTGTAAAACAAATTTGTTTGAAGAAGGACTGCAAGCTATTATTGATGGTGCACCAAACAGGTGTGTTCTATACAAACCTTCTCCATCACCATACCTGATCATGAATAAAAATTAAAAATTAGCAAAACAAAATTTAAAATATAGATATTATGATCATAAAATTCATGAGTTAGCGACAATTTATCCCCTATAATATACATAATATTCAATTTACCTTCACGTGATTTGAAAAAGAACAATGTACCTCATGTAATCTTATAATAGTTTCACTCTCCCTAATATTTTTAAACTTAAAAAAAAAAATTTGACAAGACTACCTTCTAATATGTGGGGAAATGCAAAATACTCATCTGTATTATGTTAAATCTGTAAGAAACTATCCTGTGAAATTTTATTGCGCCAAACTTCCTTGTATTTTTTAAAACACTGCAAAAAACACTCAATTTGTAAAAAATAGGTCATTTTGGATCGACATATTTCAAGAAATAATTTTAATAATGGGTTTTTTGCATGTTAACTCCCGGTGATATGTCTAATGGGCAATTTACCTCCCTGTGAAATAAAAATAGGCAATTTAACTCCCTGTGAAATGAACTAATGAGTAATTTACCTCCTTGTGATATAAAAATAGGCAATTTACCTCCCTATGAAATGAAATAATGAGCAATTTAACTCCCTGTGATATGAATTAATGAGCAATTTAGAGGGAGGTAATGTGCTTCTTTTATAAAAACACAGGGAGGTATTTTGCCATTTTTCTTATCACAGGGAGTTAAATTGCTTATTTAGAATATCACAGGGAGGTATTTTGCCCTTTTATTTATCACAGGGAGTTAAATTGCCTATTTAGAATAACACAGGGAGTTAATTTGCTATTCACTCTTTTAATAATATATCACGTGAACTTGTAGGGATCAACTTGAAGTATTTTAAAAATGGTTTCTTGAAATACGTCGATCCAAAACCACCTATTTTTTTTTTTTTATAAATTGAGTATTTTTTGGAGGATTTTTTAAAATACAAGGAAGTTTGCCGCAATAAAAATTTCACAGGGTGATTTCTTGTAGGTTTAACATAACACAAAAGAGTATTTTGCATATACCCCCTAATATGTCTCACACCCTTGTGTTATGATAAATGTGACACTTTACCCCCTGTATTACGATAAATGTTACAAAAAGACTTTTCATGCCACTCTCAATTTCGATTAGTGAGTTACACTCTCAGGCTGAAGGAGGTAAATTGTTCCTTTAAAAATTTTTAGGGCTGGGCGCGAGTCGGGTTTTTTGGGTCGGGTACCCGACCTGGCGGGTATTGAATTTTCACACCCGAAACCCGACCCGATTAGGTTCGGGTACCCAAAATTTTCGGGTATTTCGGGTTTTGGGTTTCGGGTACCCGAAATTTCACATGATTTTTTTTTAATATGTATAAATGTACAAGAAATCTTATTTTTTAACATATATGTATGTAAAATTGTAAAATAAATGAATTCAAATATTAAATTGTACGCAATAACTTCAAAACAAATACAACACAAACGTCTCAAGTCTTTAACAATATTACAATTAAAGACTTCTAAACAAAACACAAGATACAAGTCTTCAACATTTCAATTCAAGATCTATGCCCCCAACACTAATTGCCCTAAAAAAAAAAAAAAAAAAAATTCAATACCCAAACGGGTCCCGAAATACCCGTTCGGGTGTAAATGCAATACCCAAAACCCAACCCGAAAATATATTTCGGGTTCGGGTACCCGAACCCGAAATGTCAAAAAACCCGATTTTTCGTCCCAAACGGGAAATACCCGATCGGGACGGGTCGGGTCCCAAATTACCCGACCCAAACGCCCAGCCCTTTAATTTTCACTCAGGAGTAAAATGTATTTTTTTTCAAATTAAAGGTGATAAATTGACATTAACTCTAAAATATATGGATATACCTTTGGCGTTTGGAATTGATGAAGTCATCTGGGCGGCGAAGGAACTTGAAGTACCAAAGAAAAGTCAACATCTCTCCAAAAAATGGTATCCCCATGTATCCCGGGGGAAGCTTTGCGCCGGCACCGCCCGAGTGGAGGCGGAGACTGATCGGAAGAGCATACCAAAAGTCATTCCACCGCAACAATAGCCACCCCACTAATGGGAAAATCCCAATCACTAGTGCCACCCACCAATTACCTGTTGTCATTTCCATTTTATTTTCTTCGATATGATCAGTTAGTTAATCTATATATATATATAGTGCCACCTTGGTAGAGATTATTCGAGGAAGATTATTCCCTCAAACTGAAGTTGCATAAAGACAAAACTAATTGCTATTATTGTGCAATTAATATACTAGTATAATTAACGAATCTTCAGGTTTTTTTTTTATTAATCTACTAAATTGTGTATTTACAGCACATACCAAAAGGTCTGTTGGGTATATGTTTTTCCCAGTATGGTGTCTTTAATAGAATTCAAATTTGAGTTTCGCCTCTAAGGTCACAAGCTACTACCACTTGGTCCAACCACATTGGGTACGAATCTTCAGTTATATTACGAAAGCTCAATTTGTGCTACATTATGACATCAAGATTTGTAAATAGATTGCTTTTGGTCCGATTTCAATAAATTTTGGTTTTAAGAGGCGAAACCTTTGTAGCCCGAATTAGAACGAGTTTGAATTTTGGATTTTGAAAGTTTTGAAAATTCAAGATGTGATGATTAGAATTGATGTCATATCAATGACTTTTATAGAGTATAAGACGAGAAAAATAAGTGGTAAATAGGGGTGTAAATGAGCCGAGTAGTATCGAACGACACATTGTTCAAACTTGATTTGAATTTTATCGAGCTTCAAATTTTGTGTTCGAGCTTGGTTTGTACGAGTTTTTACCGAACGAGCTCGAGCCGAGTATCGAGTAGTTTGATATTGTACATGTGTTGGTCATAAGTGGTCAGATGAGGTCTAGAGGGGGGGGGGGGGGGTTGAATAGACCTCTGAAAACTTTTTACAAATTTCTCTAACTTTTCTTATCAGCAGAGTAAGCTGATCAAGAACTCGTGAGACTACTTCACTGATTGCGCACTTAGCTTAATCAGTAGAGTTGACCACTCGTCTGATTTAACTTATTTGATTCAAATATAATCAGAGTTTGAAATACTTGTTTGCAGCGGATATATCAAG
Organism: Penstemon davidsonii; assembly: GCA_034814905.1. NCBI lineage: Eukaryota > Viridiplantae > Streptophyta > Magnoliopsida > Lamiales > Plantaginaceae > Penstemon > Penstemon davidsonii. The sequence goes on along the minus strand of JAYDYQ010001087.1, from coordinate 7,729,492 downwards.
TGTTTTTCAACAAGTTGTTTTCTTACCCAAAAGATTTTAACCCCAGTTTTTAAACTCCTTTTTAAAATCTTTTGTTTAGTTCGTATGTTTGAAGTCTTTTGAAAATATGCAAGTAATATGCAGTAAACAAACACATAGAATTTTTATAGTGGTTATATAGATACAAAGTATTTTAGTCCACTCTTCTAAATCACTAAGATTTAGGTTCCACTAGAAATACAAAGTAACTAGTACTTGAGCTTTTACAACAGATGACAAGCCTCAAGTAGAACACTCAGCTCTCAGGTAGATCACTTAGAAAAACCTATTCTAAAGCACTCAGCAACTAGAACACTTATGCTTTACAACAAATGATAAGCCATAAGTAAGAACTCTTTGTTCACTCTCGGAAAATCACACAGATTAACCTCGCTCTTTTCAGTCAGGAAGTCACTCAGAAAACCTACACTAAGAAGTTATATCACTTCACAAAGATGGATATACACTCCTTCTATTCTCAGTTGAAAGTCACTTAGACAGGCAACGTTTGATCTTTGTTCTTCAACAAAAAGCTTCGTCAACAGATGACTTCACTTATGATCAGACGACTCAACTGATGGATCTTGCTCTAAGGATGTGATCTTGAATTATGCAAGTCTCTCTTCAATCTTCAGTCTCTGTTCTATTTATACTCGTGGATTTGAAATTCTGTCCGTTGAAGATAGGCGAAATTATATTTTAATCCTGAGCAACGGTCTTCTTTTCTGACGGCAGCTTTTGCAGACTGTTCTCTGTACACTCTGCTGTACGGATATCTACTTTATGTCCAGTCGCATTTAATGCACTCAGCTTGTTACCGTTGATGAGCTTACTAACCGACTTCACTTCACTGATGGGATTACTCTACTGATGATCACTTCGCTGATGGCTACTCTGCTGATTCAAGAATGAACACATCTATCTTGACTCGGCTGATGATAACCAATCTGATATCCCACTTAGCTGATTCAGTCACATAGCTTCCAGACCATGAGATAGGTTTCACTAAGCTTTTCAGTTCTTAGTTGATGGCTACTCTTTTGACCTTTTTAATCTTCAAAACCATTATGGCCTTTTTGTCATCTTCAAAACCTTCTCCAATACCAACCAACAACATGTGTTTTTTCAATTATTAGCTTATTCCGAGCTTCAAAAGTTATCAAACAAGAAATCTTGTTTAAGCTTGTTTGATTTGTTTGACGAACCGAACTCCAACAAGCTTTTATCGAACGATCAAGCTCGAGCCGAGAATCAAATAGTTTGATTTTATTTTCAGCCCCAGTGGTAAAATTTAAGGTGTGTTTGCAACATTTTATGAAGAAGTTGAAGCATAAGTACTTTTGAAGGTGCTTATAGCTTATAAGCTTATTTTAATAGAAGCAAAAGGTAAAGCACCTCTTGCAAATATTACAAAACAACTTTTGAGAAAAAATAATTAGCCTTGTAGATTCATGAAGGCTAAGTTTAAGAAGGACATTTCGGTAAGAAATTATGTATTTGACATGATCAAAATTGTGCACAAGGCGACAATACAAGAGGCGTACCATTGAAGAGATGACTCAAATTAATGTAATTATTGGGTCACTCATGCCAGACTTATCTGCGTCCACATCCAACTATATTAAGAATAACTTGGTTTATATCATGACTAAATTGCTAAAACGAATTGCAGACTTTTGAAGCCATATTTAAACATAAGGCTAAAAAGTATGAGGCAAACGTTGTCAGGCAAAGTCCATCTTCCTCTACTGTTAAGAACAAATTGAGGAAGAGGGCAAAAGGTGGGTCTGAGTTAGGACACAAGGAAGCTATGAGCATCCTAGGGCAAGTGAAAAAAGAACAACTCCATGAACAAAACCCATAAGAGGAAATGTTTTCATTATGGAATTCATAGGCATTGAAGAGAAACTATTAAAGGTATCTTTGCGATAAGAAGATCAAAACGAAAAGTTTAATTTGATTTACTGGTTTTTAGAATCTTATTATTGGAAAATGATTTGTCATTCTGAATATTTAATTCATAGGCCACTAATCGCATTTGTTCTTCTTTAGAAGTTTAGTTCTTCAAAGGGACTTGCCAAAGGGAATGTCACAATGAATGTTGAAAAATGTGCGATTATTTTTTGTAAAGACCATATGAACAGTTCACTTAGAATTTAGGAATAGATTCATTGTTTTGAACAATGTATACTTTATTCCTAAAATTTGTTAGAAATTGGATTTCTCAATTATGATTGCATGAATAAGATTGTTTTTTCAGAAAATGGTTATCATGTAAACATAGAACATGGACTGTATTATATCTGAAAATGATCGATAAATAATTTATGAATTATTTAAGCTAGCAAATAATTGATCAATCATATGTTCTAGAACTTTTAAGAGTGATAACACGTATCGTTGACATCTAAGGTTAGTACATATTAACCTTGATAGGATAAACATGCTAGTAAAATAATGTTCTTTAGGAGAGTTGAAAGTCAACACTCTTCATGTTTACTTAAAGCAAAATAAATCTGAATCTTCTGGAAATATAAATGAATTCCTAGAGATGTTGAAAAACATTTAGGTAAATCACTCAAAACTCTTTGATACGATCAAGGATGAGAATACTTGGATTACGAATTCAAGGACTACTCGATGGAGCATGGAATTCAACCCAACTCACATCACCTGAAAATCTACAATAGAAGTTTCTTAGAAATGGTTAGATCAATAATGAACTATACTCCTTATTACCAATGCTTTCTTGTGATAGGCACTAGAAATCGCAATTTACATTTTGAATGTAACAACAAACAAGTCAATCGATAAGACTCCCATAGAGTTGTGGAATGGTTGTAAAGTTAGTTTACAATACTTTCACTTATGTGGGTGTCTGGCACACATGCTGAAAGGAATGACTGAAAAGTTGAAACTGCGGTCTGACGTGTGTTTGTTTCTAGGCAAACTACTCAAAACTGAAAGTTGTTGATTTCGTAGCACTCAAGATAAAAGAGTATTCTTATCGACGAATATCACTTTTACTGAGGGAAGCTAGATAGCTAAATAATATTGGAAGAAATTTAAGTTGATGAGATTGGCACACCTCAGCTAACTATTGATGAATTACTTCAACGAAAGACCACAATTCCTGATTAGAACATCTTGGTACCTCGTTGTAGTGGGAGGGTCGTTAGACTACTCACCTTCTACGATCACGATGAGAAGTATATCTTCTAGTGTCTGACACAAATCAAGATGATCCAATGAACATGCAATGGAAGATTCTAATAAAGAAAAATGGCAAGATGTGATGAATGTCTGAAAACCTTGTAGATTCACCCGATGAGAACATATATATTTGATATAATTCGATCTATAAGAATAAAAGATGTATGGACGAGAAAGTATAGACTTTCAAAATGTTAGGCTGATAGCAAAGTGGTTATACCTAAAAAGAGGGAGTTGACTATGAAGAAACTTTCTCACATATTGCTAAGCTTAATTCCATACACATCCTCTTATCCATCACATCCAGCCTCTATTGTATGATATGGAAATTGGATGTCAAGACAAATTTTTTGAATAACTATCTTAAGAAGAGCATCTATAAGATGCAACTAGAAGTGTTCGTTGATCAAGGCCAAGAACAGAAAGTATGTTAGCTACAAAAGTCCATTTGTAGACTTAAGCAAGCATGTAAGTCCTGAAATCTAAGGTTTGATGGAACAATCAAAACCCATTGATTTGAGGAAAACAAATGATGAACCTTGTGTATACAAGTATATCAAAGAAAAGAATGTGATTTTCTTAGTAGTTTATATTGATGATGTCTATCTCATTGGGAATGACATAGGATATCAATGTCGTTAAAAACGAGGAGTTCGAGCGAAACGTATTCTCAAGTATCCTAGGAAGAGCAATGTATTATATGCTCGTGTATTCAGGTGGAGACCTGAACCTTGTAGGGTAATTGATTTTGACTCTTAGTCAAAGGAAGTCGAAAGTCGACATCTTGATCAATGTTCACTCTTGATGGTATAGTTGTTGTTTTTTGAAATAATTGTGTATTATATGACCATATAAACTGAATAGCAGCTTGTGAAGCAGCTAAAAGACAATTACCAAATCACGCCTTCAAAATCGTCTGAAGCATGCTTGGAGAGAATGAGTTTGAGAGATATTTATCATATGCTTTAGAGCAAGTGGGAGATTGTCAGGCATATTGCTCTAAAATCGTGTATTTGTACATTCTTTAATTGAATAAATAAATTGGAAATTCATTTTTCATATAATCATTTCGATTATGCATTTATTGCATAATATAAATATCAGAAAATTCCAAGTCTATTAAAGAGACTGTAACTTAACTATACATGTTATACTAGAGGATTAAAGTTATAGTTAATAGACTAAAAAGTCCGTAGTGAGTTAAAGTTTGGATCTTTAACTAAACACTACTAGTACGGTCCACTTAACATTACCAATGTAGTAATCTTGCCCGATTACTGATTTAGAGACATCGAAGGTGGAGATACTTTGTGTAATTCGATTACATAGGACTAGACCAGACATGATCTAGAATCATAAATAAGGTACCGTTAATATTATGGTTCTAGAACATGTCAATTGATGATCATATGCGAATTGATCTATCCTGAGTAGGCATAAACTCATGTTTATGTTAACGATTTCTTTTGACTCATAGGTAATGACCCGTAACCATGTCGAGCTTAAAACTTATGTCTTGAAGATCCGTTGAAATAAATGGCTGGGAATGTGTTCTACAGATATGGAATCTAACCCTTATTGCGAGAAGCTAGAATATTGATTTCCTTAAGTGTTAGTTCTGGAAGTGAACAGTAGAGCGCTCTGATTTAAGAATAAATTTATAAATCAAACTGTTTACTAGTGAACTAATGGAACTTAAGGATAGTGAAGTAATTAGAGGGGCAAAACTGTCATTTAGCCTAGCTCAAATTACGAATCAATTATTGGAGGATCAAATTGCATGAAGTGATTATATCAATGGACTCTCTTGATTTTTCGAGTAAAATATATTGTATTGACAAGAGTGCAATTACATGTCTTTAGTGGAGTCACTTGGAATTAATAGATCGAATTAATTATATTAAAGAGTTTGATAAATTATTCGATCTATTGGAGCTTGAAGTTACATGTCCATAGATCCTCAACCACGGCTCCTAATAATCTACATTGAACTTAAGAAATTAGAACGAATTCATTCACGTCGTATTTTGGAAATGGTTTCCCAAAATAGAAACTCCGAATTAATTAGATGATATTTAATTAATTAATTCAGAATTAGTTAATTAGAAAATATCATGATTAATTATATTAGATTTAATTATAGAATTGAATCTAATGAAAATTAAATACTAGATTAAAAAAAATGGAAAACTTTTCTAATTGTAGAAATTCATTATTTAATATGTAAATATATATGATATATTTATATAATAAATAAAAGAAAAAATTATATATTTATATATGTAATTTTAGAAATTATACATATAAAATTATTTATGTATGTTTTAATTACTTACAAGAGTTGTATTTAATTAATAACTCTCTTAAGGTAAGAGAGAGAAGAGTTCTTTTCCTAGTAGGAATCTTTGAATGAGTTATGGTAGGAGTTTAACTCTTTCCATAACTATCTATATATACATATAAGATATAGGTCTTAGAGGTGATGATTTTACGATTTATGAAATCATTAAGATTGCACTCAAAAGGAAAAACTCTTCAACCCTAAAAATACAAAAGCCGCCCCTTGTTCAAGAAACCAAAAAGAAGTTTTCATCTTGAAATTTTGATTTTTAAAACGTGAAAATAAAATTCGATTCTCTTAAGTTGGTGTCCACACACTTAGTAGAAGGAGAACGTGGTTGATATCAATGGTGAAAAAGATCAAATACGTTGGTTCATCAAAATTCAAGAAAAGCATGAAGCCAAAAGTTTAACTAGAAGAACGAAGGATATGAAGCTTTTTGTAAGTTTTATATTTTCTTCTTATGGATAAATAAAATAATTATCGTTTATGGGATCCTCGTATTTATGTAAGTTAATTTTGAAATATAATGGGAACATAAAACCCACCAAATTCCGCAATATGGTCGAATTAGTTTGATCCTGTTTACTTGTCGGGTCGAATAGTTCGGAACCGATTGGGTAAAATCCCAACAGGTGAAGGTGCACATGGAGATGGAGGTGGAGGTGGAGGTGGAGGTGGAGGTGGAGGAGTTGGTGGTGGTGGTGCTCAGGTGGGGGAGAATGGAGGTGTAGAAGATAATTGACAAGGTCCCCTGGTTAATTGCAAATACCTCCTTGAAAAATTAAAAATTGGACTTAATGGACACATATTTTTTTTTTATCAAAAAATTAACAGTCAAACTAAATGTGGAAATTATTGGTCAATTTTGATATCAAATATGCCATTTTGCAAGGTATGATATGAAATGTATAAAGGTGGCAAAAACTTAGTATGGAAAGTACAATTCCCTCATTTCATAATTTATCACTGTAATGATATGTATAACGTTCAATTTTTTCCGTTGTGATTAGGAAAATAACACTTTATTCCCTATAATCTTATAGGGATAATTACAGAGACCTCCCCTGAGGTTTGGGGTAATTATTGCCCAATCCCCTCGCAATTTCATAATTACATTCACCTCCGCCGACGTTTCTAAAACCTTACATTTTGATGACGTCATCGATGAATTTTTATTGAACTTCCTATTTTACCCTCGAGGTTACTATAGCTATTTTGTTGGACAATTATACCCTTGTTATGTTTGGTACATAGAAGGGGTTTCTTTGCAATGTATATGTATAAGTATGGGTTCAAATGTTATAAATTCATATGAAACTTATAATTAGTTTATTAATGTATATGTATTCTTAAAATAAAAATATAATAACACATCAATATTTTTTTCCAATTTTTTTCATAATACTTTTACAATTAAAATACAAGGAAAAATAAATAAATTATGGTTAATTATAAGAAAAAAACATTGTAGATCATAAATAAAAATGTAAATACATTCAACTTCACATTTAACCCGTAATTTTAATAATTTCAATTTTTTCTCCTAATTAAAGTAAAAGAATAAATGAATTAATTAGGTTTAAAATAATAAATGAATTTTAATAGTAGTGTATATGTATTCTTAAAATAAAAATATAATAACACATCAATTATTTTTTCCAAATTTTTTTCATAATGCTTTTACAATTAAAAGTAAATAAATTATGGTTAATTATAAGAAAAAAATATTGTAGAACATAAATAAAAAATGTATATACATTCAACTTTAACGTTTAACCCGTAATTTTAATAATTTCAATTTTTTTCATTATTAAAGTATAAGGATAAATTAATGAATTACGTTTAATCATGAGAAGAAGGAAAAACTTGAACATAAATTATTAGACATTATAAAAATGCTCACATGTTTACTAAAAAAATTCTTAAACATTTAACTAAAATAATTATTATAAAATCAATAATTTTTTACAAAAAATAAAAATACTCGATTTAATAAATAGTTATTATAAAATCATAAATATTTTTTTGATATTTCTTACTTAAATACAATAATATTAAAATCATATCTTATTTATATAAAAATACTAATATTAATAAATCAATAAACTATTTTAATATAAATTATTATTTAAAAAAAAAAAAAACCCTCACCATCCCTAACCCCCAAACCAACCCCCAACCCCACACCCGCTGGTCCCCAACCCTGCAAATCTCCTCCCAGGCCGCGCCACCGGCATGGAAGGCCTAGGGTTCGAACCAGGCCGACGACACGGCCTGGGAGGACATTTGCGGGTTTGAGACGGCGGAAGTGGGGTGGGGGTTAGGGTTAGAGTCTTTTTTTTATGTATAAAATTAATTTTTGCAAGGGTAGTATTGTAATTTTGTGTATCATTGCAGGGGTAATATTATAATTTTGTGTATCATTTCACATCATTTTGTAATATTTTTCAAATGTGGGGGGAAGTGGATGTAATTATGAAATTGCATGGGGATTGGGTAGTAATTAGCCCAAACCTCAGGGAGGTCGATGTAATTATCCCTTGCAAGTGTAAATAGGACATTTTATTAATATATATTTTTTTTAATTAAAACTGACGAGGACAATATGGTCATTTCACATCATTTTGTAAGGTTTTTCAAATGTGGGGGGAGGTGGATGTAATTATGAAATTGCGAGGGGATTGGGCAATAATTAGCCCAAACCTCGGGGGAGGTCGATGTATTATCCCAATCTTATAAAAGTTTGAAATTTTCACAAAAATTGGGGTCGATAATGAGATATAACAAGTTATTGCAAAGATGGGAGCATAAATTGAAGATAAATTGTTAGAGAAATGGAGTGTTAGGGTTCGGGATATTCACATGCGAGTGCGGGAGAAGAGGACTGAGGGAAAAAGATGGAATTTTCATTTTTATGTCACATCCGATTATTGAGTGGCAATTTTGCGTAAATACGTAAAAACTCCAGGGGCAATGTTAAAGTTTTTTATGCAATTTAGGCCAACCCAACAATCGGAATAATTAGAGGAGCTGACCTGCATTGGTAAAGATTAGGCAGGGCTGCCCAGATTTTAATCGGCCTAACCGAACATGTAAAGGCCCCCAATTACATGGACCGATTGTGTTAATTTGGGCCTAATCAAGGCAATCGAACTGAGCCTAAGGTGATTCAAATGTAAATATTACACATAGTACATATAGTTTCAGTACAATTGTATATGGAATCAAATTCTTCCAGTAAAACTTTCATACAACTTTTTAGTCAAACTAAAAGGTACAGAGATAAATTATCAAATAATGCTAGAAGTAAACTATTATAAAAGCAAAAGCAAAACTACACTTTTGTTTTGCTCTTTAATTAAATTTTGGTGATATGAACCACAAGGTCATCTGCAGGCTTTGGATGTGAAAGATATACCATTCCAGCTTTAGGATTCACCAGTTCCCATCTGAAAATCAAATCCAATAATTAACTTACAATCTTATAATTACTTAGCTAAATGAAATTTAATTCAAGAAACTTAGTTACCTGTATCCTACAACGAGATGATGAAGTAAAATAGCAACTTGTAGTCGAGCAAGCATGTTTCCAGCACAGATTCTCGATCCTCCTCCGAATACTAAATACGCTCCTGCCTTTGCTGGTTCCTGATCGAATTCAACGTAACATAAATTTCATTACTACTTAAGAGGTGCCTTTAATTTAATTTAGTACACTATATATATGTAAATTTGCATACATACATTCCATCTATCCGGATTAAAACACATTGGATCATCAAAATTATCTGGATCTGTGTGTAGGTATCGGATCCAACACACAACCTTCCATCCTTTTGGAATTTTATAACCTTTGTATTCCACATCTTTTTTAGCGGTCCGAAAAACAAATGCTGAAATGTTTGCCAATCTAAGAATTTCTTCCACCACCTTTATACATATATATATTCATCAGATATAGAATAAACTTTCTAATAAGATACTAATTAGCAATTAAGATTTGAAATGTACGTACATACCTTGTTCGTATACTTACAACTTGAAATGTCGTCATATGTGACGAAATAGTCTCCATTCCGTTTGTTGGCTATTGACATGTGCTCTTCCTGTACAAGTAATTGAAATGATTATATTTATCAAACTTCATTATCAAAATAAATTAAAATTAGATTGATTTTTAATTAATTAATTACCCGAAGCTTTTGGAGAACATCAGGGTAATTGGCAAGATAATAGAAAGCCCACATTATAGCAAGAGACGTAGAGGTATATCCTGCTACAACAAGGCTCACAATATTATCAAGAATCTCAGTCTCACTTAATTGTTTCCCCTCTTCATCTTTCATTTGCATTAGCCCTTCCAACAAATCATTTTTTCCACTTGAAACACCAAATTTCTTCCTCTTTTCCATCTCTTCTCTAAATATCGCCACCGCCATCTTGCGACTCTGTTCCATAAGTAAATTAACATCCAATTAGATACCATTATATGACTCTGATATCATATTGAATGTCAAACTGCTTCAACTGTCATATAAAAAAAAACATTAAAATATTTATGACGTACCTTGAGGGCGCGGTGAAAAGCGGTTCCCGGGAAATTGAGAGGGTAAGCTCTAATTCCAGCAAGAAGATTAATAAACAAAACATCAAGTCTATCCAAAACAGGGCCAGGTTCAATGCTTGCAAAGAACATGCCAATGTTTGCAAATGTAACCTTTTTGGCTTCCTTAAACACAGTGATTGTACCACCCTTTTGTTCAGCCCATGATTTGAGGGCAGAGGCTATACGGGGTTGTACCATGAGGGCGATTCTACGTAGAGCATCGGGTTGATTGATGGCCCTTACGACAAAGCTTCTGAGTCGGGTGTGTGAGGCTCCATGCACTGCTACTAGAGAAGTGGCTCCTACAATCTCAATAGAAGGCCATTCTGAAGGGAAGTTAGACTCTGTTTGTAAAACAAATTTGATTGAAGAAGGAGTGCAAGCTATTATTGCTGGTGAACCAAACAGGTGAGTTCTATACAATCCTTCTCCATCACCATACCTGATCATGAATAAAAATTAAAAATTAGCAAAACAAAATTTAAAATATTGATATTATGATCATAAAATTCATGAGTTAATGACAATTTATCCCCTATAATATATATAATGTTCAATTTACATTACTGTGATTTGAAAAAGAACATTTTCCCTTATGTGATCTTATAAAAGTTCCACACTGTCTCCCTAATATTTTTAAACTAAAATTTTAATAATATATAACGTGAACTTGTAGGGACCAATTTGAATTATTTTAAAAATGGTTTCTTGAAATATGTCGATCCAAAACGACATTTTTTTTTAATAAATTGGATATTTTTTGCAGGGTTTTTGAAAATACAAGGAAGTTTGACGCAATAAAAATTTCACAGGGTGATTTCTTGCAATTTTAGCATAACACAGGGGAGTATTTTGCTTTTACCCCCTAATATGTGGCACTTTACCCCTGTGTTATGATAAATGTGACACTTTATCCCCTGCGTTATGATAAATGTTACAAAAAGACTTTTCATGACACTCTCAATTTCGATGAGTGAGTTACACTCTCGGGCTGAAGGAGGTAAATTGACATTAACTCAAAAATATATGGATATACCTTTGGCGTTTGGAATTGATGAAGTTATCAGGGCGGCGAAGGAACTTGAAGTACCAAAGGAAAGTCAACATCTCTCCAAAAAATGGTATCCCCATGTATCCCGGAGGAAGCTTTGCGCCGCCACCGCTCGAGTGGCGGCGGAGACTGATCGGAAGAGCATACAAAAAGTCATTCCACCACCACAATAGCCACCCCACTAATGGCAAAATCCCAATCACAAGTGCGGCCCACAAATTACCGGTTGTCATTTCCATTTTATTTTCTTATGATCAGTTTAGTAAATCGACATACATATATATATAGTGCATGAAAAATTATTCGAGGAAGATTATTCCCCAAATTGAAGTTGCATATAGACAAAAACTAATTGCTATTATTGTACAATTATTATATACTAGTTTAATTAATGGATCTTCAGTTATATATGTAGTGAAGATCCGTTTTACTATTATTGTACCATATTATATGAAAGCTCATTTTGGGCTACATTAAGACATTAATGGTCTATTTGGATGAGTTTTGGCTCAGTTTTACGGGTCTCGATTTAAAAAAATGGTTTGGATGGTTTTGATGAAACATTCGAGACCTCATTTGGATGAGTTTTGGCTGTTGGGTTTTGTGGTTTGAATAAGTTGAAACCCCACTTGGATTGTGTTTGGATGTTGGAGTTCAGGAAAAAAAGTAGGTAATAGGTGTCAAATCAATGTTTTTTTAGTGAGATTTGGAGGAAAAAGTAGGTAGTAGGTGTCAAATAAATGTTTTACAGGTTTGAAGAGTTTGAATGTGAGTTTCTGAATAGATTTTTTTATGGTTTTATGTGTGACGAAAACTCATTTGAAAGGGTTTTGACTCAGTCTCGCAAAACCCACGAGACCGGGCCAAAAACCATCCACGTACACCCCAAGATTTGTAAATGGATTGCTTTTGGTCCGATTTCAATGAATTTTGGTTTTAAGAGGCAAAACCTTTGTAGCCCGTATTAGAACGAGTTTGAATGTTGATTTTGAAAGTTTTGAAAACTGAAGATTTGATGATTAGAATTGATGTCATATCAATGACTTTTATAGAGTTCAAGACGAGAAAAAATAAGTGGTAATAGGGGTGTAAACGAGCCGAGTAGTTCAATCATGGTTTTAATTTATCGAGCTTCAAATTTTGTGTTCGAGCTTGGTTTGATTTCTTAACAACCCGAGCTCATACGAGCTTTTAACGAACGAGCTCGAACCGAGTATCGAGTAGTATGATATTTTACATGTATTTTTTCAATTATTAGCTTATTGAGTCGAGCTCGAGCCGAGCTTCAAAAGTTATCAAACAAAAAATTTTGTTCAAGCTTGTTTGATTTGTTTGACGAACCGAATACCAACAAGCTTTTATCCAAGGATCAAGCTCGAGCCGAGAAACAAATAGTTTGATTTGATTTTCAGCCCTAGTGGTAAACTTTAGGGTGTGTTTGCAACATCTTATGAACAAATTGAAGCAAAAGTATTTTTGGAGGTGCTTATAGCTTATAAACTTGTTTTAAGAGAAGCAAAAAGTAAAGCACATCTTGCAAATATTACAAAACAACTTTTGAGAAAAAATAATTTGAGTTTCATTTTATTTTGTCTAGTTCAAACTCAAGTTGGATTTTTTTCTTCTTTCTGTCTATTATGGAAATGGAATGCGTCGGCCCGACCCGGCCCCTACGCCCGTTTTGTTAATGAGCCCAGGCAGATTTGGACAAATAGCGATGATGAGGTTGTTTGTCATCTTAACCTCTACCTAATAACCTAATACTAAAAAGACAAATAGGACAGGAATTATAAAAAATAATTTCATCGCAGATTGTGATTGTAATTTGTATGTCCGATTTTTAAGGGCAAGTTTCTTCTAGCTATTAAATATTTAACTAAGCATTTGATTCAGTTTTTCAAAATTTATTCCAGAACTGTACACTGCAACATTAGTTATTTGTGGGAGCTGGCCCCCGAAGTATGACCAGTAGTTTTTTCTACTTTATTTTCTGGCCAAAAGAAATAAAAAATTCTTAGGGACTGTTTGTTTGGTGTTCGGGAAAGTAGAGTTTGTGAAATAATCTTAATTTGCGTAATATTATTTGTATGATGTGTAAGACTTTATGTCAAATCATGTTTGTTATGTGAGATAAATTGTGTAAGATATAAATTACGTTCTGTCAAATTATAGTAGATTTTGTATATGTTGTGTTTAGAAATAAGAAAATTGTTGTTTGTTTGGCTTTTAAGAGAATAATTTGAAAAAATTGAAAGTTGAAAAATTTATTTAAGAAAATAGAAAACATGTTGGGTTGGCATTTCTCAACACGAAAACAAAAAGACCCTTTGTGTTATAAGCACATATTAATAGAGAGAATTTCACTTTTGGTATAATAAGTAACCCTACTTTAAGGTTACGGTACCATAACTTTAAAAACATGCACATTTGGTACCACATGTTAACTGTCCTCGACACATTTGGTACTTCCGTCAATTTTTGGATGGAAAATTCAATTCCGGACGGGAAGTTGATCGAAAATTGCATAATTAGTCCTATAGTTGTAGATTGCTGCCAAAGTTTATCCCACATATTTTCTGGCTGATAAATTTACCCAATGTTCACAAATTTTATAAATTTTATATATTATTATTATTAAATTTCTTAATCTAATTAGATTTTAAATATATATATATATACATAATATATATATATATATATATATATATATAAACTAAATAATATTTTATATAAAATCTAATAAAATATAAATTAAATTTATTAGAATTTTTTAAATTTAAAAAATATCTTTTAAACTAATTAGATTTAGGGATTTTTATTTTTTTATTTTTTAATTATAATAAATTTTTATAATTAGAATTAATATTATTATTTATATAATTTTAAAATGATTTTTTCAGTCTTTAAAATAAATATTATTTAATTTGTATATATTATATCTAGTTAGTTTAAACGATTTTTTTTCAATTTAAAAAATTTAATAAGTTTAATTGATATTTATTTTTCAAATTTTATATAAAATATTACTTAATTTATATATGTTATATGTAAAATCTAATTAGTTTAAAACATTTTTTTGAAATTTAAAAAATCCATTGAGTTTAATTGATATTTTTTTTGGATTTTATATAAAATATTATTTAGTTTATATATATTATATATAAAATCTAATTAGTGGAGTAAATTATAATATATAACATTTATAAATAGGATTTCCAATTAATTATATTTGCAGTTGGGACTGAAATACTTCAAATTTGTAAATTGTGCAGTAAATTTATCGACCATAAAATATGTGGGGCAAAGTTTGGCAACAATCTATGACTATAGGACCAATTATATAAATATTCCATCAATTTTATGTCTAAAATTGAATTTTCCGTACAAAAATTGACGGAAGTACCAAATGTGTCGATGACAGTTAACATGTGGTACCAAATGTGTATATTTTTTAAGTTATGGCACCATAACCTTAAAGTAGGATTACTTGTGGCATCAAAAGTGAAATTCTCTCCATATTAATATTATTAGTTACATTCTTGTGCTCTCGGAAAGACCTAGTATAAAGAAAAATATAGAAAAGGACAAAAATAATGTTTTTGTCTTGCATACATATTTCATTAAAAAAATTCTTTCATATTTCAGTAAGCAATCCCTATTGTGAATCATCAGGAAAACTTTTATTGAATAAATGAATGAATTTCACTTTTCATATTTAGCCTTTGCAACTTTTATGTATTTCATATGACACCTTTTAAAATGACATATTTGATATTAAAATTGGTCAACTTTTTTCACGTTTAGTTTGACCGTTAATTTTTTGATGGAAAATGACAAGTTAAGTCACAATTTCAACTCTTAGGGGAGGGTATTTGCAATTGGTCAGGGGGATTTGCAATTATCTCTCACCATCTCACCTAATTTTCAATTTTCGGGCGACTCCGACCACCATTAAACCTCTCCTTGGTGGTTATAGCTTCGTCTTGACCTCCTCTATAAAGCTCATACACTATTTCATTGTTTCAGATCCATCCCGTCACTTGTATTTCAAATCTCCGTATTTCAATATTTTTGGTTTTTGCTCCGCCTCTGGCGGAGGAGGTCGATTTGGCAGGGGAGTAGGTGATGGTGCAGATGGAGGAGTTGGTGTTGGTGGAGATGTAGAAGTTAATTGCCAAGGGTCTCCTGATTGATTGCAAATACCTCCCTAAAAAGAAATTAGACTTAACGGACATATGTTTTTTTAACTAAATTTGGAAAATGTTGGCCAATTTTGGTATCAAATGTGTCATTTTGAAAGGTATGGAATGAAATGTATAAATGTTGCAAAAATTTAGATTGAAAAGTGCAATTCATTCCTTTCATAATTTACCCCTGTAATGATATGTATAACGTTCAATTTTTCCATTGTGATTAGGAAAATAACACTTTATCCCCTATAATCTTATAAAAGTTTGAAATTTTCACAAATATTGGGGTCGAGAATGAGATATTACAAGTTATTGCAAAGATGGGAGCATAGATTGAATATAAATTGTGAGAGAAATGGAGTGCTGGGGTTCAGGATATTCACCTATGAGTGCGGGAGAAGAGGACTAAGACCATCTCCAATGGTAGGGGCAGGGGCAGGGCTCCGGAGCCCTGGGGTTGCCCCTGCCCTTGTCCCTAGCCCCGCCTGGTTGTCTCCAATGGCAGGGCTTCGAGCCCCAACTAATTTAACTTTTTTTCTTTCGCCACTCTCACTATTATAATAATACTTTTAATTTTAATTTTTATATTAATATTAATAATACTAATAACTATTTTAATAATATAATTAAATTAATAATAATATTTAAATATTAAAATTAAAGAGACTAGACGTTGGTCCCAAGTGGTATAATGAGGTCTAGAGGGGGGGGGGGGGGGGGGGGAAAAAACCTCTGTTTTTCTCTTTAAAAATTTCTTCAACTTCTCAAATCAGCAGAGTAAGCTGATCGAACTGGTGAGACTACTTTGTTGATTGCTCACTTAGCTTAAACAGCGAAGTTGACCACTCGTCTGATTTACTTATCTGTTTTTCAAAACAGTTCAGAGTTGATAACTTGAATGCAGCGATCAAGTGTTTTTCAATCAAGTTCTTTTCTTACTTAAAAGATTTTATCCCCAGTTTTTAAACTCCTTTTAAAATCTTTTAGTTTGCTCAAAGTGTTTGTATGCTTTTTGAAATATGCAAGTAAATATGCAAGTAATCAAACACAAAGTATATGAAGAAGACTGGGCACGTAATTTTGCTTAGTCGTCTGTTAATGGCACTTAGATGTACACTTGGAGTTGGAAAAGTGGTACATAAGTTGAAGGAACTCAAAGTATATGAGCCTGTAAAAGTTGAAGCCAAATAGGAAGTGTCACCGGAAAAGAAGCAACCAAAAGAAAAGGCTGCTGAAACAAAAGAGCCTGCTGTTAAGGCTAAAAGGAACAAAGTGGAGTTCAAGACTGCTGAGCTCACTGGTCAAACAACAAACCCTGCTGTTGAAGCTAGACCAGTGGACAGTCTCAATACTGATGAAATAATCCCTGGAATTGCTAAGGAGATAGATGAGATGCCCCTTGATATATCTCCTGAACGCACTGAATCAGAGGAAATACCGTTAGCAAAAAGGACAAGAAGTTCAAAGAAAAGTCCTGCTGCTGCACTTGCCTTAGTTCACACAAAGGCAACTGCCAGGAAAAGAATAATATTATCAGACCAGCATGTAACTTTTTCTGTGCAAGTAAGGGAAGATCCTCAGTCTGCTGAGAGACCAGCAGAATCAGTAAAGGAGTCTGATACTGCAAATCAGACGACATTTGAAGGATCTGCACCACAAGGTGATCAGTCTACTATTCCATTAGCAGTAGTCACTGAAACACCATCCGCCAGAAGGAAGAGAACTGGTAAGGATAGGATACCAAGATACCACAAAAAGAAACGTGAAGAGGCTGAGCAAAGGAAGAAAGATGAAGCTGAGCTCAAGTCAGCTCTTGAAGCCAGCAGAGCTGAAGCAGAAGTCAAGACCTTGACTGATGCAGAGTTAGCTGCTAAAGAAGCAGAAGACTTAGCCAAAGCTCTTGAGGCGAGCAAGGTAGATGCTCATGGCCCGAGAAGAAGTAGTGGTATAGTTATTGTTGGTCCCAAGTGGTCTAATGAGGTCTAGAGGGGTGGGGGGGTGAATAGACTTCTGTTTTTCTCTTTAAAAATTCTTCAACTTCTCAAATCAGCAGAGTAAGCTGATCGAACTGGTGAGACTACTTTGCTGATTGCGCACTTAGCTTAAACAGCGAAGTTGACCACTAGTCTGATTTACTTATCTGTTTTTCAAAACAGTTCAGAGTTGATAACTTGAATGCACCGGATTTTATCAAGTGTTTTTCAAATCAAGTTCTTTTCTTACTTAAAAGATTTCATCCCCAGTTTTTAAACTCCTTTTAAAATCTTTTAGTTTGCTCAAAGTGTGTCTGCTTTTTGAAATATGCAAGTAAATATGCAAGTAATCAAACACAAATGATTTTTATAGTGGTTATATAGACAAGAATGTCTTTTAGTCCACTCTTCCAAATCACGAAGATTTTGGGTTATACTAGAAACAATAAGTAACCTAGTACACTCTACTTGCGCTTTACAACAAATGATAAGCCACAAGTTCGCTATAGGAGATCACAAAGAAAACCTATACTCTGAAGTATTTTCACTCACAAAGATGGAAAACTAATTCTCACAACTCTCTCTATTATAGAAATTACTAAGATTTTCAGATGTAAGATTGTTTTCTCGACTCAGCTTGTCAGCAGATAACTTCGCTGTTAGTGTTATGTTCTTGAGTATTTGAGACTTGAAAGATTTGCTCGTTGAATGCTCTCAGTTGTTGTGGTTGAGTTTCTTCTCTTTTTTTTTTTATAACTCTTGAATCCAGAACTATTTATACTTGAGGATTTAAATTCTGCCCGTTGAGAAAAAGCAGTTCTTCAGACTTTCCTCGAGTACTGGTCCTTGTTTCAGAACGGCTTCTGCAACTGTTCACTGTACAGTTCTGTTGTACTTTCTGTCAAGTCGCATTTAATGCACCTTGTTGATCCGAGGTTTCTCTTCAATCATTTGTCTTTAATATCCTCTTCTTTCAACATTTATTACACCAAGTGCATTTATTACTGTTGGGATGACTTCCTGATCACTTCTACTCTGCTGATTGAATCCACTCTGCTGATGAACACTCTGCTGATCAAAACGAACCCATCTGATTTGACTCTGCTGAAATCCACCATTCTGATCTTCAAACTCAGCATCAGATCAGTAGTCTTCTGGACCGAAATTCAACCCTTCTGATTTTACTTGCCTTCTCAGATTGAATTTTCAGAGGCTTGCTAAGCTTCCATTACTTAACTGATGCCTTTTGGAAATCATCAAAACCTCTCTTCACTTCTTTCATCTTCATCCAACAGTAGATAATAATAAAATTAAAATTGATTCAAGATAGGAAATACAACAAACAAGAAGGAAATACAACAAACAAAAAAGAAATACAACAAACAAAAAGGAAATAAGCGGCACACACGCGAGCTACAACAATTTAATTATTTCCTCCCTGAAATCAGTCGGTTCCTTCATTCGATGAACCTCCAAATAAGTCCCGAGGAAGACTTTTTAATTACAATTCTAATTAATTATTAATGATTTGTCCATAAAAGAAAATTTAAATTTTAATTATATAAAATATATTCAATTAAAAATTGGTGGCTACATATATTTATAAATACTAGCAAATATACTAACAAATTTTATTAAATAATTCAATTCTTCAAATTTAATTTAATTTAGGGGAAATTTTAATTTTATTAAATATTTCCTTACATATTTAACTTTTTCCTATTTAAAAACATTAAAAATATAAATTAAATAAAGAAATTAAAAAAAAACACCCAATCAGGTGCGCCAAGTGGCGCCACCTGACTTAAAGAGGGGCGCGTGTTTTCCTCTCACCCCGCCTCGCCTGCCGCCCCGTTCCCAGCCCGCAACCCGTCCCGCCCCGCTCCGCACCCCTATCCACTGGAGCGAAACCACCCACCCCCTAGCCCGCCCCACGCCCCTTGTGTGCCATTGGAGATGGCCTAAGGGAAGAAGATGGAATTTTATTTTTTATGTGACATCCAATTATTGAGTGGCAATTTTGCATAAATATTTATAAACTCCAGGTGTAATGTTATAGTTTCTTATGCAATTTATGCCACATTATATAATTGTTGGGTTGGACCATCAATTATAATTAGGATAATTAGAGGGGTTGGCCCACATTTGTCAAGATTAGGCCGGGCTGCCCAGTTTTTAATCGGCCTAACCGAACATGTAAAGACCACCTATTACATGGACCGATTGTGTCTATTTGGGCCTAATCAAGGCAATCGAACAGAGCCTAAGGTGATTCAAATGTAAATATTACACATGGTACATATAGTTTCAATCATAGTTATTACACATGGATCGGCCAGTCTGACCGGTTCGACCGTGAACCGGATGTCTATCCTGTCTGGACACACCCTTAAAATCGGTGCTCCAAAACCTAGTTCGAACCGGGTTGAATCGGCCCAGAACCGGCGAACAGTGAGCCAGTTCGGACCACGGTTCTTGTTTTTTTTTTTTAATTTCCTTAAATGATAAAAATATTTTAACAAAATTTATAGGAGGAGGAATTTTAACACCTAACCTCTTGGAATAAGTAAGGGATCACTTGGGCTACACCAATTTTTTTGTAACTTTTAGAATACATATTGATAAGCATAGATTTTTTGTATCCTAATTTATTAATAGATTAGTTTATGATAATTAACTTCGAACTAACATCTTACACATTATCAATGAAAATAATAGTTTTTAGTTTTAGAACACAATTTTTTATTATTTTTTCTCTTTGAATATATATATCTTGAATATCAAATGATTTTTTTTACTTCTTTTTTTCAACTAGATATTTATGATAAATAGTTACAAAATTTAAAAGCCACATCGATATATTATGTAAATTTGATTTTTGTATATTTGACTTTAAAATTAATATATATATACATAATCATATTCTAAAATTATTAATCTTTTAGGTTGTTGTATCTTTAACTTACATTTATATATATATATATATATATATATATATATATATATATATATATATATATATATATATATATATATTAAATAAATATAATCATTATATACTTATATGGACTTAATTTATAATATTTAATATATACATAATCATATTCTAAAATTATTAATCTTTTTAGGTCGTTGTATCTTTAACTTACATTTATATATATTTTAAGTAAATATAATCATTATATACTTATATGGACTTATTTTTAGTATAATATTTACATTACAGATATGATAAACATAAGTTAGATAAATATTATTCCATATAATTTTATTTCTAATGTATTTAATTTTTTTCATATTTTTAATCAATTATATGATATTGTTTAAATTTTTATGTACATAACATATATTTTTATAACCAATACTATATTAATTATATAATTATGACGTCATACCGGTTCAACCAGCGACCCGATCGGTCTAATCAGTAAAATCGATGGTCAGTTGACTCACCGGTTCCTTGTCCAGTCCGATTTAGAACACATTGATTTCAGTACAATTGTAAGTACAACTTGCATACAACTTTTAGTCAAACTAAAATGTACAGAGATAAATTATCAAATGCTAGAAGCAAACTATCATAAAAAGCAAAAGCAAAACTGCAAATTTGTTTTGCTCTTTAATTAAATTTTGGTGATATGAACCACAAGGTCATCTGCAGGCTTTGGATGTGAAAGATATACCATTCCAGCTTTAGGATTCACCAGTTCCCATCTGAAAATCAAATCGAAAAATTAACTCGATCACAATCTTATTATAACTTAGCTAAATGAAATAAAATTCAAGAAATCTAGTTACCTGTATCCAACAACAAGATGATGAAGTAAAATAGCAATTTGTAATCGAGCAAGCATGTTTCCAGCACAGATTCTCGATCCTCCTCCAAATACTAAATACGTTCCTGCCTTTGCTGGTTCCTGATCGAATTCAATGTAACATAAATTTCACTACTTATTAAAAGGTGCCTTTAATTTAATTTAGTACACTATATATATGTAAATTTGCTTACATACATTCCATCTATCCGGATTAAAACACATTGGATCATCAAAATTATCTGGATTTGTGTGTAGGTATCGGATCCAACACACAATCTTCCATCCTTTTGGAATTTTGTAACCTTTGTATTCCACATCATTTTTAGTAGTCCGAAAAATAAATGCTGCAAGGTTGGCCAATCTAATTATTTCTTCCACCACCTATATACATATTATATATATTCATCAGATATATAAGAAACTTTGTAATAAGATACTCTGTTAGCCGAATGACATATGATTGCCAAACAATTATCGTAATGTTTCCTTGAGTTTTAATCTTAACAGGCCAAATACTTATCATATTAAATATGTTGGAAGAACAAAACCTATTTGTGAAGAAGTAAAGCCCTAAAAGTAAAGGCCAAGTCGAAGAATAAATTGAAAACCCATGCACCACTGGAAGGTCCCAACTCTCGACACGAGAAAGTTGAGGTCATAGATTCAATCTATCTCAATTTATTAAGAGCGAAAATTTTATCTTGGCCCAAACTATTTTCCAAAGTTTTAAACTCATTTTGGCCTAAAGTCTTTTAACAAAATGATGATTCTTTTAATTAGGCCATAGTAATATATCAAAATCAGCCCATCCACTTTTGAAATATTTTTCAAAACAATTTTCACCTATTTTGGCCGAAAATTGCGTATCACTTTCTTTCTTGCTTACATTATTTACTCATCTTTCAAAAGAAGCAAGATCTCTTCTTTATTTTAATCGGCCATATTTAAAAGTCAACCTTAATTCAAAATTCTTTCCTAAAACCCCTTGGCCGAAAATCATTCCATTTTAATTGATCTTGTGCAAATCTCACAAATCTTTTTATAAGGAAAAATTCTCTTTAACTTGAAATTGAATCATGGGCTCATTCATTGAATCACATCTTTGTCACATCTATTTCAAAATCGGCAGAATATATCTTTATATGTAACAAAATCATCTTTGTTTTAAAGGAAAGATCTATTAAAGAAAATCTTGCCCATTTTACATATTGCTAGCTCACCTATAAATTGAGCTTCATTTTGATCAGTTTAACATACAACTTTTTAGAGAAAAATTGAGCATTCATTTGAAAAATCATTCTTGTGTTTTTAGCCTTAATTTGCGAAAATACTTTTTTGAAAATAAATTTTTTTTTAACCTTTGCTCTTGAGAATTTTGAGATACTTTGAGAGGTTAAGAAAAAGATTAGTGAGCATACTTGTATACATCTTACTCGAGAGGAGTGTCAATTATACTACTTCAAATTATCATATACTTGTAATAGTGCGATAGAAAGATTTCTAGCAAGCACTTGTTGTGCGATAGGTTGATACCTAGCAAGCACAGTTTAGAGCGATAGGTGTATCCTAGCAAGTTCGATAAAATCGAGAGAAAGATTTGTATCTTATAATCTCGTGTGGCGAAGGTTCGTCCTGCAAGCCACGTTTATAGTGAATTTTACCCAGGGGTGCTGGAAGAGAGGAAGTAGGCCATTCGAGCGCGAACCTCTATAAAAACGATAATCTTGTTCGTGCTTTATTTATTTTTCGTACTTTACTTTTCTGGAACATTGAACTTAAGTATATCGGAACCACAAACATAAACTTACTGGAACAACATACTTCAGATTAAAGGTACTGGAACATTAAATTAATTTTTCTGGAACGAAATACTTTGTGAAAAATAATTAACAACCTAATTCACCCCCCCCCCCCCCCAGGTTGATCTTAGGTATCATACTCCACCCGTCCCATTATTTTTACTCCATTAGCTACAATATCGGGTCAAACTTTTCAATCTTTTAAGTGACTTATCATGTTAAGTTATTCACATTTATGGTGTATTAAACCTTTTAAATATTAATATATATGGTGTTATCATATCAACTTATTAGTGAAATATTAATTAAATTATTTATTAAAATTATTTTAAATTTAATCAAGTTGACTGGTCAATATACACCAAGGGATAAAAAAATGGAACGAATAAAGTACTAATGAGAAATTAATTGACCATGCATGTTTAACAATGTTATTAAAACCGGACCGGCTGGTCCGACCGGTTCGACCGCGAACCGGAGGCTGGTCCGGTCCGGTTTACCCCCTAAAACCACTTGATTCAAAAACCAGTATGAACCGGGTTGAACAGGTCCAAAACCGGTGAACCGGTTTGGGCCGGTTCAACCCGATTCTGAATTTTTTTTTTTTTTCGATTTTTTAAATTTTATTAATTTTAAAAATAAATTAAAAATTCTTGTAGAAGGTGGGATTTGAACACCAAACCTCTTGCATGAAACATAACTTTCTTACCATTTAAGCTACATCATTTTTGTTGAAATTCTAGTACATTTTTTTTTATAAATTACAGAAAACTTGTAGCCAAATTTGTTTATAAATTAGATTATGATAACTCAAATTAACATTTTACACATTACCAATGAAAATTAATACTCAAATAATAATTTTTTTATTAAAATTTCTTCTATAAGATATTTCTTTCCAATATTATTTTTAGGATAAAGAGTGTCAAATTTTGAAAATCAAATCGATATATTATGCAAGTTTGATTTTGAATATTAGACTTTTATACATAATCATATTTTAAAATTATTAATCTCTTAGTTTGTTGTATTTTTAACTTACACTTTTAAATTTTTATAAAGAAATATAGTCATATTATATTTATATGAGCTTACAAATTAGTATCATATTACAATTATGATATAAGTTATATAAATATTATGTGATTTAATTTAAATATATTCTAAGATTTTATATATTTTTAATCAATTGTAGGATAATGTTTAAATTTTATGCATATTATATATACTTTAAAATTAAATATATTTATTACATCATTATGGCGTCATCCGGTCCGACCAGTTCGACCAGTAAAACCAGTGGCCAGTTGGCTCACCGATTCAGTGTCCGGTCCGGTTTTGAAAACATTGATGTTTAAAGCGAGAGAGAGAGATTTTAAATGTATATACATACCTTGTTCGTATACTTACAACTTGAAATGTCTTCATATGTGACGAAATTGTCTCCATTCCTTTTGTTGGCTATCGACATGTGCTCTTCCTGAGCAAATAATTGAATGATATATATTTATCAAACTTCATTATCAAAATAAATTAAAATTAGAGTGATTTTTAATTAATTAATTACCCGAAGCTTTTGGTGGGGTGGGGGGGGGGGGGGGTGGGGGGGGGGGGGGGTGGGGGGGGGGGGGGGTGGGGGGGGGGGGGGGTGGGGGGGGGGGGGGGTGGGGGGGGGGGGGGGTGGGGGGGGGGGGGGGTGGGGGGGGGGGGGGGTGGGGGGGGGGGGGGGTGGGGGGGGGGGGGGGTGGGGGGGGGGGGGGGTGGGGGGGGGGGGGGGTGGGGGGGGGGGGGGGTGGGGGGGGGGGGGGGTGGGGGGGGGGGGGGGTGGGGGGGGGGGGGGGTGGGGGGGGGGGGGGGTGGGGGGGGGGGGGGGTGGGGGGGGGGGGGGGTGGGGGGGGGGGGGGGTGGGGGGGGGGGGGGGTGGGGGGGGGGGGGGGTGGGGGGGGGGGGGGGTGGGGGGGGGGGGGGGTGGGGGGGGGGGGGGGTGGGGGGGGGGGGTGGTGGGGGGGGGGGGGGGGGGGGGGGGGGGGGGGGGGGGGGGGGAGGGGGGGGGGGGGGGGGGGG
Source organism: Penstemon davidsonii (assembly GCA_034814905.1). Classification (NCBI taxonomy): domain Eukaryota; kingdom Viridiplantae; phylum Streptophyta; class Magnoliopsida; order Lamiales; family Plantaginaceae; genus Penstemon; species Penstemon davidsonii. Next base: position 7,704,416 of record JAYDYQ010001087.1, on the reverse strand, counting down.
GTGGGGGGGGGGGGGGGGGAAATCATCAAAACCTCTCTTCACTTCTTTCATCTTCATCCAACAGTAGATAATAATAAAATTAAAATTGATTCAAGATAGGAAATACAACAAACAAGAAGGAAATACAACAAACAAAAAAGAAATACAACAAACAAAAAGGAAATAAGCGGCACACACGCGAGCTACAACAATTTAATTATTTCCTCCCTGAAATCAGTCGGTTCCTTCATTCGATGAACCTCCAAATAAGTCCCGAGGAAGACTTTTTAATTACAATTCTAATTAATTATTAATGATTTGTCCATAAAAGAAAATTTAAATTTTAATTATATAAAATATATTCAATTAAAAATTGGTGGCTACATATATTTATAAATACTAGCAAATATACTAACAAATTTTATTAAATAATTCAATTCTTCAAATTTAATTTAATTTAGGGGAAATTTTAATTTTATTAAATATTTCCTTAAATATTTAACTTTTTCCTATTTAAAAACATTAAAAATATAAATTAAATAAAGAAATTAAAAAAAAACACCAAATCAGGTGCGCCAAGTGGCGCCACCTGACTTAAAGAGGGGCGCGTGTTTTCCTCTCACCCCGCCTCGCCTGCCGCCCCGTTCCCAGCCCGCAACCCGTCCCGCCCCGCTCCGCACCCCTATCCACTGGAGCGAAACCACCCACCCCCTAGCCCGCCCCACGCCCCTTGTGTGCCATTGGAGATGGCCTAAGGGAAGAAGATGGAATTTTATTTTTTATGTGACATCCAATTATTGAGTGGCAATTTTGCATAAATATTTATAAACTCCAGGTGTAATGTTATAGTTTCTTATGCAATTTATGCCACATTATATAATTGTTGGGTTGGACCATCAATTATAATTAGGATAATTAGAGGGGTTGGCCCACATTTGTCAAGATTAGGCCGGGCTGCCCAGTTTTTAATCGGCCTAACCGAACATGTAAAGACCACCTATTACATGGACCGATTGTGTCTATTTGGGCCTAATCAAGGCAATCGAACAGAGCCTAAGGTGATTCAAATGTAAATATTACACATGGTACATATAGTTTCAATCATAGTTATTACACATGGATCGGCCAGTCTGACCGGTTCGACCGTGAACCGGATGTCTATCCTGTCTGGACACACCCTTAAAATCGATGCTCCAAAACCTAGTTCGAACCGGGTTGAATCGGCCCAGAACCGGCGAACAGTGAGCCAGTTCGGACCACGGTTCTTGTTTTTTTTTTAATTTCCTTAAATGATAAAAATATTTTAACAAAATTTATAGGAGGAGGAATTTTAACACCTAACCTCTTGGAATAAGTAAGGGATCACTTGGGCTACACCAATTTTTTTGTAACTTTTAGAATACATATTGATAAGCATAGATTTTTTGTATCCTAATTTATTAATAGATTAGTTTATGATAATTAACTTCGAACTAACATCTTACACATTATCAATGAAAATAATAGTTTTTAGTTTTAGAACACAATTTTTTATTATTTTTTCTCTTTGAATATATATATCTTGAATATCAAATGATTTTTTTTACTTCTTTTTTTCAACTAGATATTTATGATAAATAGTTACAAAATTTAAAAGCCACATCGATATATTATGTAAATTTGATTTTTGTATATTTGACTTTAAAATTAATATATATATACATAATCATATTCTAAAATTATTAATCTTTTAGGTTGTTGTATCTTTAACTTACATATATATATATATATATATATATATATATATATATATATATATATATATATTAAATAAATATAATCATTATATACTTATATGGACTTAATTTATAATATTTAATATATACATAATCATATTCTAAAATTATTAATCTTTTTAGGTCGTTGTATCTTTAACTTACATTTATATATATTTTAAGTAAATATAATAATTATATACTTATATGGACTTATTTTTAGTATAATATTTACATTACAGATATGATAAACATAAGTTAGATAAATATTATTCCATATAATTTTATTTCTAATGTATTTAATTTTTTTTCATATTTTTAATCAATTATATGATATTGTTTAAATTTTTATGTACATAACATATATTTTTATAACCAATACTATATTAATTATATAATTATGACGTCATACCGGTTCAACCAGCGACCCGATCGGTCTAATCAGTAAAATCGATGGTCAGTTGACTCACCGGTTCCTTGTCCAGTCCGATTTAGAACACATTGATTTCAGTACAATTGTAAGTACAACTTGCATACAACTTTTAGTCAAACTAAAATGTACAGAGATAAATTATCAAATGCTAGAAGCAAACTATCATAAAAAGCAAAAGCAAAACTGCAAATTTGTTTTGCTCTTTAATTAAATTTTGGTGATATGAACCACAAGGTCATCTGCAGGCTTTGGATGTGAAAGATATACCATTCCAGCTTTAGGATTCACCAGTTCCCATCTGAAAATCAAATCGAAAAATTAACTCGATCACAATCTTATTATAACTTAGCTAAATGAAATAAAATTCAAGAAATCTAGTTACCTGTATCCAACAACAAGATGATGAAGTAAAATAGCAATTTGTAATCGAGCAAGCATGTTTTCCAGCACAGATTCTCGATCCTCCTCCAAATACTAAATACGTTCCTGCCTTTGCTGGTTCCTGATCGAATTCAATGTAACATAAATTTCACTACTTATTAAAAGGTGCCTTTAATTTAATTTAGTACACTATATATATGTAAATTTGCTTACATACATTCCATCTATCCGGATTAAAACACATTGGATCATCAAAATTATCTGGATTTGTGTGTAGGTATCGGATCCAACACACAATCTTCCATCCTTTTGGAATTTTGTAACCTTTGTATTCCACATCATTTTTAGTAGTCCGAAAAATAAATGCTGCAAGGTTGGCCAATCTAATTATTTCTTCCACCACCTATATACATATTATATATATTCATCAGATATATAAGAAACTTTGTAATAAGATACTCTGTTAGCCGAATGACATATGATTGCCAAACAATTATCGTAATGTTTCCTTGAGTTTTAATCTTAACAGGCCAAATACTTATCATATTAAATATGTTGGAAGAACAAAACCTATTTGTGAAGAAGTAAAGCCCTAAAAGTAAAGGCCAAGTCGAAGAATAAATTGAAAACCCATGCACCACTGGAAGGTCCCAACTCTCGACACGAGAAAGTTGAGGTCATAGATTCAATCTATCTCAATTTATTAAGAGCGAAAATTTTATCTTGGCCCAAACTATTTTCCAAAGTTTTAAACTCATTTTGGCCTAAAGTCTTTTAACAAAATGATGATTCTTTTAATTAGGCCATAGTAATATATCAAAATCAGCCCATCCACTTTTGAAATATTTTTCAAAACAATTTTCACCTATTTTGGCCGAAAATTGCGTATCACTTTCTTTCTTGCTTACATTATTTACTCATCTTTCAAAAGAAGCAAGATCTCTTCTTTATTTTAATCGGCCATATTTAAAAGTCAACCTTAATTCAAAATTCTTTCCTAAAACCCCTTGGCCGAAAATCATTCCATTTTAATTGATCTTGTGCAAATCACACAAATCTTTTTATAAGGAAAAATTCTCTTTAACTTGAAATTGAATCATGGGCTCATTCATTGAATCACATATTTGTCACATCTATTCAAAATCGGCAGAATATATCTTTACATATGACAAAATCATCTTTGTTTTAAAGGAAAGATTTATTAAAGAAAATCTTGCCCATTTTACATATTGCTACCTCACCTATAAATTGAGCTTCATTTTGATCAGTTTAACATACAACTTTTTAGAGAAAAATTGAGCATTCATTTGAAAAATCATTCTTGTGTTTTTAGCCTTAATTTGCGAAAATACTTTTTTGAAAATAAATTTTTTTTTAACCTTTGCTCTTGAGAATTTTGAGATACTTTGAGAGGTTAAGAAAAATATTAGTGAGCATACTTGTATACATCTTATCGAGAGGAGTGTCAATTATACTACTTCAAATTATCATATACTTGTAATAGTGCGATAGAAAGATTTCTAGCAAGCACTTGTTGTGCGATAGGTTGATACCTAGCAAGCACAGTTTAGAGCGATAGGTGTATCCTAGCAAGTTCGATAAAATCGAGAGAAAGATTTGTATCTTATAATCTCGTGTGGCGAAGGTTCGTCCTGCAAGCCACGTTTATAGTGAATTTTACCCAGGGGTGCTGGAAGAGAGGAAGTAGGCCATTCGAGCGCGAACCTCTATAAAAACGATAATCTTGTTCGTGCTTTATTTATTTTTCGTACTTTACTTTTCTGGAACATTGAACTTAAGTATATCGGAACCACAAACATAAACTTACTGGAACAACATACTTCAGATTAAAGGTATTGGAACATTAAATTAATTTTTCTGGAACGAAATACTTTGTGAAAAATAATTAACAACCTAATTCCCCCCCCCCCCCCCCCCCCAGGTTGATCTTAGGTATCATACTCCACCCGTCCCATTATTTTTACTCCATTAGCTACAATATCGGGTCAAACTTTTCAATCTTTTAAGTGACTTATCATGTTAAGTTATTCACATTTATGGTGTATTAAACCTTTTAAATATTAATATATATGGTGTTATCATATCAACTTATTAGTGAAATATTAATTAAATTATTTATTAAAATTATTTTAAATTTAATCAAGTTGACTGGTCAATATACACCAAGGGATAAAAAAATGGAACGAATAAAGTACTAATGAGAAATTAATTGACCATGCATGTTTAACAATGTTATTAAAACCGGACCGGCTGGTCCGACCGGTTCGACCGCGAACCGGAGGCTGGTCCGGTCCGGTTTACCCCCTAAAACCACTTGATTCAAAAACCAGTAGGAACCGGGTTGAACAGGTCCAAAACCGGTGAACCGGTTTGGGCCGGTTCAACCCGATTCTGAATTTCCTTTTTTTTTTTCGATTTTTTAAATTTTATTAATGTTAAAAATAAATTAAAAATTCTTGTAGAAGGTGGGATTTGAACACCAAACCTCTTGCATGAAACATAACTTTCTACCATTTAAGCTACATCATTTTTGTTGAAATTCTAGTACATTTTTTTTTATAAATTACAGAAAACTTGTAGCCAAATTTGTTTATAAATTAGATTATGATAACTCAAATTAACATTTTACACATTACCAATGAAAATTAATGCTCAAATAATAATTTTTTATTAAAATTTGTTCTATAAGATATTTCTTTCCAATATTATTTTTAGGATAAAGAGTGTCAAATTTTGAAAATCAAATCGATATATTATGCAAGTTTGATTTTGAATATTAGACTTTTATACATAATCATATTTTAAAATTATTAATCTCTTAGTTTGTTGTATTTTTAACTTACACTTTTAAATTTTTATAAAGAAATATAGTCATATTATATTTATATGAGCTTACAAATTAGTATCATATTACAATTATGATATAAGTTATATAAATATTATGTGATTTAATTTAAATATATTCTAAGATTTTATATATTTTTAATCAATTGTAGGATAATGTTTAAATTTTATGCATATTATATATACTTTAAAATTAAATATATTTATTACATCATTATGGCGTCATCCGGTCCGACCAACGATCCGACCAGTTCGACCAGTAAAACCAGTGGCCAGTTGGCTCACCGATTCAATGTCCGGTCCGGTTTTGAAAACATTGATGTTTAAAGCGAGAGAGAGAGAGATTTTAAATGTATATACATACCTTGTTCGTATACTTACAACTTGAAATGTCTTCATATGTGACGAAATTGTCTCCATTCCTTTTGTTGGCTATCGACATGTGCTCTTCCTGAGCAAATAATTGAATGATATATATTTATCAAACTTCATTATCAAAATAAATTAAAATTAGAGTGATTTTTAATTAATTAATTACCCGAAGCTTTTGGAGAACATCAGGGTATTTGGAAAGATAATAGAAAGCCCACATTATAGCAAGAGACGTAGAGGTATATCCTGCTAAAACAAGGCTCACAATATTATCAAGAATCTCAGTCTCACTTAATTGTTTCCCCTTTTCATCTTTCATTTGCATTAGCCCTTCCAATAAATCAATTTTTCCACTTGAAACACCAAATTTCTTCCTCTTTTCCATCTCTTCTCTAAATATCGCCACCGCCATCTTGCGACTCTGTTCCATAAATAGATTAACATTCAATTAGATACCATTATATAATTCTGATATCATATTGAATGTTAAACTGCTTCAGCTGTAAGATAAAAATAAATAAAAAAATATTTATGACGTACCTTGAGGGCGCGGTGAAAAGCGGTTCCCGGGAAATTGAGAGGGTAAGCTCTAACTCCAGCAAGAAGATTAAGAAACAAAACATCAAGTGTATCCAAAACAGGGCCAGGTTCAATGCTGGCAAAGAACATACCAATGTTTGCAAATGTAACCTTTTGGGCTTCCTTCAAGACAGTGATTGTACCACCCTTTTGTTCAACCCATGATTTGAGGGCAGAGGCTATACGGGGTTGTACCATGAGGGCGATTCTACGTAGAGCATCGGGTTGATTGATGGCCCTTACGACAAAGCTTCTGACTCGGGTGTGTGAGGCTCCATGCACTGCTACTAGAGAAGTGGATCCCATAATCTCAACAGAAGGCCATTCTATAGGGAAGTTAGAGTCTGTTTGTAAAAAAAATTTGTTTGAAGAAGGAGTGCAAGCTATAATTGCTGGTGAACCAAACAGGTGTGTTCTGTACAATCCTTCTCCATCACCATACCTGATCGTGAATAAAATGTAAAAATTAATTTCATGTTCCTCCTTCAACTATTTTGAGTAACTCGTTTTATCTCATCAACAATTAATTGCATCACTTTATCCCCTCCAACTATATATCCTTCACATTTTGTTTGCGCCAATTCGCTAGCTAGTTTCAATATATGTTTCATCAAATAACTTTTAACAAAACTTCAAATTTCCCCTGTTATAAACACTTTGCATCATTCATCTAGAGGAAACTTAAACGAATTATAATTGCTAACAAATATGTCGAAGTGGTGGCAATATGGATCGGATCTTTGGAAACATTTCAATATGATCGGATTCGTAACAAAGTTTGGAATTACTATGGATTCACATATGGAATGTGTGGTTCTAGTGTGAATCCATAGTAGATTCAGAAATGGATCCGCATGATCCAACAATTGATCCGCAGTGGATCCGATATGAATCCATAGCTGGATCCATTTAAAAAATTAAAAAAGTAAAAATTTCAACTCCACAACCCCATCCCAAACTACTCACCCCACCCCACCCACCCCACCCGTTTCAACTCCCCATTTCTTCACCGTTCGTATATATTTTTTCATTAATTTCATCGATTAAAACTGTTTTCGACCGATTTAACTCATTTCTTTCTTCATCGTTTGAATCGATTTTTTTTACTAATTTCATCGATTTAAATAGTTTTGACCGATTTAACACATTTTTTCACTAATTTCATCTATTCAGCCCATTTTTTCATCGTTTTCGCCCGTTTTTTAATTAATTTCATCGATTTAACTAATTTTTTTTACCGCTTGCATCGATTTTTCACTAATTTCATCGATTTGAACGGTTTTTTACCGATTTAACCCTCTTACTAATTTAATCGATTTGAATTATTTTTGACCGATTTAGTCCATTTTTTCATCGTTTTTGCCCGTTTTCCCACTAAATTTCATCTATTAAAAATCATTTTGACCAATTTAACAACCTATTTCTTCATCGTTTGCATCGATAGTTTCACCAATTTCATCAATTTAAATTATTTTTCACCATTTTTATCCATTTTCTCACTAATTTCATCGATTTTGAATTATTTTTGACCGATTTAACCTATTTTTTTCACCGTTTGCATCCATACAACACCATATTCGTTTTTATCAGTTTAACCCATTTCTTCATTGTTTTCATCAATTTTTCACTTATTTCACCGTTTAAAATCGTTTGTACATTTTCAATAATTTCATCGATTTAAACTGTGTTTGATCAATGTAAATACGTTGAAAAATGTGAAACGTGGTTTAAATCGATGAAATTAGTAAAAACAATTGGTGAAAAATGGTGAAAAACATATTTAGTCGTTCAAAATAGCATAAATAGATGAAATTAGTGAAAAACGAACTAAAAAGGTGAAAAATGGGCAAAATTGTGAAAAAAAATGGTTAAATCGATCAATAATAGTTTAAACAGATGAAATTCATGAACACAAAAACACTGTGAATAAATTAGCTAAATTGGTCAAAAAAAATTGAATCGATTAAATTGGTGAAAATACAATGAAATGAGTGAAAAAATCGATGTAAATGGTGAATAAATTGGTTAAATCAGTCATAGATGATTTAAATAGATGAAATTAGTGAAAACGGAGTTAATTAAATTGGTCGAAAATAATTTAAATCGATGAAATTAGTGATAAAGCGGGTTAAGTAGGTCAAAACCATTCAAATTGATGAAATTAGTGGAAAAATCGATTTATCAAACGATGAAGAAATGAGTTAAATCAGTAAAAAAATGGTTTTAATCGATGAAATCAGTGGAAAAATGGGTTAAATATGTCAAAATCGTTCAAATCGATGAAATTATTGAAAAAATCGATCCAAGCGGTGAAAAAATGAGTTAAATAGGTTAAAAAGTGATTTAAATAGATGAAATTAGTAAAAAAACAGGCGAAAACAATGAAAAAATAGGCAAAATCGTCAAAAACTATTTAAATCGATGAAATTAGTGAAAAAAAGGTTAAATCGGTCAAAAACCTTCAAATCGATGAAATTAGTTAAAAGATCGATGCAAAAAATCAATGCAAACAGTGAAGAAATAAGTTAAATTTATGAGAAAACGTGTTAAATTAGTAAAAAAATATTTTAAATCGATGTAATTCGTGAAAAAATCTGAAAAAGGGGTCGATTGATGAAGTTAGTGAAAAAACGAATGAAAATAATGAATGGGTGGGTGGGGTAAGGTAAGGTGGGTGGGTGGGTGGGTGGGTGGGTTGGGGTAGGTTAAGGGTAGGGTGGGGTGTGGGTGTGGGTGTGGGTGTGGGTGTGGGTGTGGGTGTGGGCGGGTGAGGTTGCGGGTGGGAATGAGTGAGACCATGATATGGAAAGTGATGTTTGCTTATTGTGTCTAATACTATAATTGGGTCAATTTATTAAAAGCGATGTTTGGTCATAATTTTGATCCAAAATTACAATCAGTTCGCAAATGAATAAAAGTGTTTGGTTCGCATATTTCTGCCAAAGATATTTTATTGGATTTGACAAAATTATCGTTCTTTTACATATTTGCTACTAACTAAATACTTATCAGTTCACTTCCATCATCATTTTCATTTGGCGATTTGGGAAAAAACTACTGGTAAAACTTTTTCTTCTCAACTCTAGATCAGTCTTAATCATTTAGTTCCAATTACATCGTAATTTTATGATTTTATGTTGAACCGGGTTGTATTATTTGAAGTAAAAGGTTAATTTAACATAATCTTAAAGTTTAGTAAAGGTGTCGATTGTTATGCAAAGTGAATAATCAGATTTGGATTTTCTGGATTGCATTATGATTTCTAGTATGAGAGAAAAATGAGATCAAGGAAGAAAAGAAAGAAGAATTCCCGTTAGAATTTTGAAGACTAGAATTTTTGTAGAGGTAGATTATTCATTTCATGAGAGTAACTCTTAGCCTCTATACTACATATGTTGGATGCTAGGGTTCTTCTTGACGGAAGAGAAGAAGAAATATACGTACATAATAAAATTTGATACATAGAGATGACATAATATAATTTTCTACTAATTTTTGAAGGTTAAAATCGTAAAGTAGAAATCTTATGAATGAGAGATTGGAGTGGGAGAGCCCCAATTGTAATCTGACAAGATAAAGGGATGACCCACTTTTTCGGGCCGACCCGATTTCTAATCAATCAAACCAAACATTTGTTTTAGACAAGATTATTTTTTGAATCTAGACTTATTAGATAAACCGAACGCCTCCTAACTTTACAATATTTATTAGATTGAGATATAGTAAGCCCAAACATAAATTAAAATATAGATATTTAATCAATATTTTGCATCTACAAACACAAGATAATTTTCTACATAAGATATAATGTATGTTTATATTACAATACAAGCACAATTTTAAATTTCACCTAAAACCTTTTAAGAAAAAATAAGAAAAAAATTTATATTAATCAATAGGTAAAATTGTAGAAAACGTTCCAAACTAATTAGTGATTTTGGGTTTTCGTCCCGAACTATATCACCTCACCGAATTTCGTCCCGTAATTTAAATTTTTTTTGGGAATTTTGTCCCAAACTAATAACTAATTTTGGTTTTTTGTCCCAAACTATATCCACTCGCCGAATTTCACCCCTTAATTTACCATTTTGCATGAATTTAGTTCCAATATTAAATTTCTAATTTAACTAAAATGACGGTTCAATCTTGTAATTAGTTTGGGACGAATTATGCAATATTATGCAATTGTTCATGCTAAAATTTGCCACGTCATGACGCGTAAGCAGCCATGCGGCAATTTAACGGACACATGCGCAATTTCTGTCTCATAATTAACGGTGGGATGATATTCCAAAAAAATATTAAATTACAGGACGAAATTCGGTGAGGTGATATAGTTTGAGATTAAAACCAAAAATTCAATCAATATATGTACCTTTGGCGTTTGGAATTGATGAAGTCATCAGGGCGGCGAAGGAACTTGAAGTACCAAAGAAAAGTCAACATCTCTCCAAAAAATGGTATTCCCATATACCCCGGAGGAAGCTTTGCGCCGCCACCGCCCGAGTGGCGGCGGAGACTGATCATCATCGGCAGAGCATACCAAAAGTCATTCCACCACCACAATATCCACCCTACTAATGGCAAAATTCCAATCACTAGTGCCACCCACAAATTACCTGTTGTCATTTCCATTTTATTTTCTTATGATGAGTTAGTAAATCGACACACATATATATATAGTGCATGAAAAATTATTCGAGGAAGATTATTCCTTCATATTGAAGTTGCATATAGACAAAACTAATTGGGGATTATTGCATTTTTGGTGCCACAACTATAGCCCACTGGCGTTTCTACCCCCTAACTTTTCGGGCTGGCACATTTGGTGCCTCAATTTCAACATCAGTGGCAATTTTGGTGCCAACTGAGACCCAATTTCAAAATTTCCCCGAAATTCCCCCATGTGCATGACATGAAAATTGGGGATTTTGACCATCCAACACCTTTTTCATTTAAAAATAAAATAAAATTTATTTCCATCCACCAAGAACTAGGCTACTTGGATTTTTTATTTGGGGAAGAAGAAGAAGGCGGGTAACAATTTAATTAAGGGAATGTTTGGTGAATTTTATAGGAAAAGTTAGGATTTTGAATTTTGATATTTTTTTTAATGAAAAAGACATTGAATGGTCAAAATTCACATTTTTCATGTCACATGGCCAGCACATGAGGGAATTTCGGGCCAATTTTGAAATTGGGTCTCAATTGGCACCAAAATTGCCACTGATGTTGAAGTTGTGTCACGAAATGTATCAGCCCAAAAAGTTACAGGGCAGAAACGTCAGTGAGTTAAAATATAATAATCCCAAACTAATTGCTATTTTTGTACAATTATTATATACTAGTATAATTAACGGATCTTCAGGTATATACGTAGTGAAGATCCGTTTTAATATTATTGTACCATGATATAGCGAAAGCACCTTGTGTGCTACAGAAAGACATCAAGATTTGTTAATGAATTGATTTTGGTCCGATTTCAATGTATTTTGGTTTCAGGAGGCGGGACCTTTGTAGCTCGATTTAGAACGAGTTTGAATGTTGGATTATGAAAATTTTGAAGACTTAAGATATGATGAGTTGAATTAAGTTTGGATGTTGAGGTTTGAATAAAAATATTTTTTATAGAGTTTAAGATGAAAACAATTAAGGGGCCGTTTGGTAGGGTGTATGAGATTAAGGTGGATTATATCAGAGCCGGATTGAAGGCCATATTAAAAATATATTTGGTAGATTTGATTGAGTCATATTACATTAAAGCAATAAACTGTAATATGTTTGGGAGAATTATGAGTTTAAGCACATTTTAATATATTTTCACTACTTAATTGAACATAAGATGTTAGTTAAGATATATCAATTCATCGAAGCCATTTGTATAATTCGTATAAGAATAAAAGTTGATTTTTAGTTCGAATGCCTCCATGTTAATTGTAAATTGATATATATTTTAGTTTGTGATCTATTTATGTAGAATGTGTTTCCACTTTCAGATATTTAAGAAGAATTTATGATATTTAATGATATGTTAAAACATGTAATATGTAAATTTGAGATTATAAGTGACATTTCCTTGAATCCATATTCACCCGGATTAACTAATCCACCCATGCCTAGGTGGATTATAATATAGTCTTAATATCGGGTCATAAGGATTTAATCCATTTGACCCGGTATTAGAGCAATGTCACCAAACATTGTATTATCTCATATTGACACATATAACATGACCTAATACCCCCTATTAGGTCCTACCAAACGGTCCCTAAGTGATATAATATAATAGTTTTTATTTTATTTTGGGTTGGTTTCACTTAAGCCTAGTTCAAGAGTGAATAGCAATTAACTCACCACGTTACTCTTAATAGGCAATTTACCTATGATAGACAAAATAACTCTTTGTGTTTTTTGTAAAAGAAAAAAATGGTCTCTTTCTTGATTTTTAAATTTTTACAAGAGGTAAAATGTTCATTATGCAATATCAAATAGAAAGTAAAGTGCTCATTTATACATATCATATGGAGTTTAATTGTTCATTTACGCATATCACGTGGAGATAAAGTGAAGCGAATATGTTGTTAGTGTAGGGTTAAATTTTTCATTTTTCATATGAAAATGAAGTCTCAGTCTAATTATAGAGCGTGTGTGCAACACTTCCACGGGTAATGAGTTAAATTGCACATTATTTCATATCACATGGAGATAAATTGCATATTTTCATATCACAAGAAGTTAAATTGCTCATTATTTCATGTCACAGGGAGCTAAATTGCCTATTTTCACATCATATGGAGTTAAATTGCCTAATAGATATATCACATGAAGTAAAGTTGTCAAAAAAAACCCCTAGTTCAAACACAAGTTGAATTTTAACTTAAAAAAGAAAGAATATTTCACAATGCGATGAAACCAATTAAGCAGCCAAAACAAAAAAATGCTTCGCCTTAGGAGTCGTAGTCTGATCACTTATTTCTTCTCTTCTTTATGTCTATATGGAAATGGAATTCGTATCCCCCCCCCCCCCCCCCACCAACAATTTTGTTTATAATGATATAGCCCTGCCAGATTTGGACAAATAGTGATGATGAGGCTGTTTGTCATCTTAACTTATACCTACTAAAAAGACAAATACATTTCTATTTTCATTCTAAACTTGAGAAAATGACAATTTAAGTGCATGCATGCACAAGTTCATTTCTACCTAATATTAGTCTTGATTTTCTCCGATTGATTTGTTTTATAAGGATATATTATAGATAATTTTGGTATGACGAATTTATAATTTTGCAATTCGAGTTGTAATAGTGATTGTAATACAGTATTATTAATTTTAGGTCCTTAGTTATATGAAAGTAAATATTTTTCAATTAATAATTTTAATATTATTACATTTTAGCATACTAGTCTTGTTTTCTTTTTTTTTGGGGGTTTCTCATGGGTATTAAGGTCTTAGACTTGAATTAATCCATTTTGAGACACACTGGATTAGACACAATAAATGAGAATCTTTCCCTACAAGGATTCAAATTTCGGTTCGCGACATTGTAATGACTAATTCCTTCCAAATTCCAATAGACTAATCACTTGGTGCATAGTCTTGTTTCACGTGAAAGTATAAAATTCTAATTTAGCTCATTTTTCTTATTAGTTTTATTATTTTTGTAATATAGTTTTGTGTTTCATAAATAAAAAAAAAAATTGACATCTTCATGAAAATAAATTTATTGGATATATAAGGCTAGTTTTGTAAATTCTATATTTTGATAATCAATGTTTCATGAGTTTGGCCCAGCGGTGTGAGCTCTTAAAAACACTTCTAGACTTCCATTGTGATTTTTGAAGTGTTTGGCTCCAATTATAGAAATTACTTTTAGTCAATCGCGATTTTAATGGTGTTTGACCCCCAATATAATAATCTTATAATCACTTTTGAGATCTCCAGAAGCTAAAAATCAACTTATTTTAGAAGCTGCTAAAATGTTACTTTTGCAAAAGCTATTATCCAAAAGCAATTATTTTATAATTGAATTATATCATAATCAATTATCATCAAAATTCATTTTAGTAAAATTAATTCTCCTGTAATTGATTTTCGAATCGCTAGTTCTAATTAATGAACCATAACCTTTCATTTTATTAAGAAAACTGAAATTACCAAAACTTAATTAGTTCAATATTATGCAATATATGTTGGTCAAAAAATTATTCCCCTATGGCCATTTGTAATTTAACATAAGCTTAAAGCTAAACCTAAATTTAGACCTGTCAATCGGGGCCTGTGAGCCGAGCCTTTAATTGCTCAAACTCAAATACCTTCGGACTTCATGTCTATAGACTCAAACTCAAATGCCACCGGGCTTCACATCTATGAGCTCAAACTCGGCTCATGTAATTTTTCGGGCTTCGGGTTTATATTGGGCTCATATCGGGTTTTCTCACTCTAGCAAATTTTACTTAACAAATAAAAAACTACGCATTCTTTAAATGCAATATATAGACAATTTTATTTAATTCACAAGAATATACAACTTTTATACTCGTAATCAATAACATAGAACATTAAATATAATTGTAAAGTGTCAAGACTCCCATTTTTTCACCATTTATTTTTATTTTTCCGTTTTTTCTTTTTGTTTATTACGTTCCCTTTGACCTGCGGAAACTTTAGTTATAATTCATATATGTGGTGGATTATTTGTCGTAATTAGTATACTTATAACAATAGTACCAATAATTTAAAGTAGTAATATTTAATATAATAATATATTCGGGCCTTATTCGGGTTGAGCCTTGTAAGGCTCAAACTTGGCTCATAAATTAATCGATTTTAGTATAATGGCTCAAACTCAGCCTGGCTCACAATTACTCGGGTTCGGGTCAAATTTAATCGGGCCGAGCCATCGGGCTTCGGGTAGGTCCGGCTCAATTGACAGTCCTACCTATATTTACATTACTTGTACTTATCATTAATTTTCTTGGTCATTTAATGCCTTTGAAAGTTTTAAAATCTTCAAACTCTTAACAACTCAACGAGTCATCATACATAGATCATAACAAACTTTTATAATTACATGCATATCACAACTAATTACTCTCCGAGTTATATGTTTATAATAAGTCAATCAACATGTAGTATCCACTTCTTCAAAAGTTTAAGATAATCAAAACATAATAATTAAATTAAAAGTGAAATGGAACTTGAAACAAATTCCTCTCCCTCTACTGAAAAAGCCAATCAAAAGAAGAGCCCCGGAGGATGGAGGGCAATCAAATACATTATTGGTAATTTAATAATAATTTACATACTAACATATTGTTAATTTCTTGTTTAATTTTTTTATTTATTTATTTATTTATTTTTTTTTGTGAAATTGAAGGAAATGAATCTTTCGAGAAACTTGCGTCAATGAGTTTGGTGGCCAATTTAACAATGTATTTACGCACAAAGTACAATTTGAGTGGTATTTTTTTGGTGAATGTGGTACAAATATGGGCCGGTAGTACCAACATATTATCAATAGTTGGTGCCATTGTTTCTGATGTTTATTTAGGAAGGTTTCGCACACTCCTCTTTGGCACTATTCTTTCACTCTTGGTATGTTCATCTCATCTAATTTTTATTTTTATTTATTTATTTTGATTTTCAATTTCTTTTTGAAAGATGGAAATTGAATAGATCCATGTACATACGATGCAAAAACCTCTCGTATTTAATGACTAAAAAACGTATTTGTTAATTTTACTAGCAAAAATCGTCCTCTTAAAGAAGGTCAATGTCTTGTGGCCTCGTTAGGGTTCGGTTGTGTATTCAATTTTTTTTTAAACACGATGGTCTTTTTGCTAATTAGTACTAAAAATAAGGTGGGTATTTGAATTTTACTTATTAATACAAGGGGATATTTGCTTGTATTTTAACAATATAGGGGATACGTTTAAGTTGATGTTTCTAGGGGTATTGTGGTCATTTTAGACGTGGTCAACCAGAATATTCAGATAGGATGCAATGAGCTAATAAATACAATACAATGTAAATCTTGCTTATAAATTAAGGTGTGAATTTTTTTTGTTAGTTAGAAACATTATAGTGGAGGTTTTTGCATTTCACACTACAAACTATTGTAAATTTGCTTACATTCTTCACCAAAATCCAATAAAAAACACATGTTTATAGTTTGTTGAATTTTATGTACAAGGGTAGTTTAGTTTTATATTTCCCTTTGTTAATGTAACCTAGTTAGTTATATATTAAAGTTAATTATTGCCTTGTTTATAATTTTCATTGTATCATCTTTTGCAAAATCCAATATATACTATGTTTCATCATAAAATGGCATTGAAATAATATTTGTAAGTATGATTTGGGTGCAGGGTATGGTAGGTATGACTCTAACTGCATGTATAAATAAACTAAGGCCTCCACCCTGCCATGATCAGCAATCACAATGCATACAGCCCCATAATATGCAGCTTCCCTTCCTTTTTACGACCCTCGGACTTATAGCTCTCGGGGCGGGTGGTATTAGGCCATGTAACATTGCATTCGGAGCCGACCAATTCGATACAAGAACCAAAAAAGGAAGAGCCCAACTCGAAAGCTTCTTCAATTGGTGGTACTTTTCCTTCACAATTGCACTCGTTATAGCCCTTACGGGGGTCGTTTACGTTCAAACCAACATCAGCTGGCTAATAGGCCTTGCTATCCCCACAGCCTGTTTCGTAGTATCGATCACCATCTTCTTGATTGGTCGTCACACTTACATATACAAGAAACCCGAGGGCACCGTGTTTGTCGACATTGCGAAAGTGGTAGTAGCCGCGTTTAAGAAACGAAAGATAGATTTGAAATCGGGGAATAGAGAGTATTCGTTCTACGACCCTATTGAGGAAACGGAGTTTGATGATGTCGACAAATCATTGAACAAAGTTAAGAGGTTCAAGTTTTTGGATAAGGCTGCTGTGATTACCGATGATCCAAGTGATGAATTGGATTCACGAGGAAAGCCTAAAAACGGTTGGAGATTGTGTAGTGTGAATCAAGTCGAGAATTTGAAGTGTTTAATCGGGATTTTACCCGTGTGGATATCGGGGCTCGGGTGTTTTGTTGCTATGGATCAGCAGAGCACGTTTGGCGTTTTACAAGCGATTCAAATGAACAGAACGATTGGGAAAAATTTCGTTATCCCACCTGCTTGGTTAGGGATAACATCGATGATTTCCTTGTCCATTTGGATATTCATTTACGAGCAAATTTACATCCCGAACGCCAAAAGATTCTTGAAAAGGGAATCTAAGTTAACAATGCAGCAGAGGATAACCGTAGGCATTATCATGTCGATTTTGTGTATGGTAGTGGCAGGTATAGTTGAAGAGAAACGCCAAGAATCAGCTTTAAAACGAGGCACATTTGTTTCACCTCTTCACGTAGTAGCCCTCGTGCCTCAGTTCGTGCTTTCTGGGCTTACGGAAGCTTTTGCTGCCGTGGCATTGATGGAATTCTTTACGTTACAAATTCCGGAGAAGATGAGAAGTGTGGCGGGAGCGATTTTCTTCCTTACTCTTTCGTTCGGAAGCTATTTGAGTTCGTTGATGGTTAATGTTATTCATTGTGTGACTAAAGGGAAAGGGGGAAAGGGGTGGCTCGGAGGACATGATCTTAACGTGAATCGACTGTCGAATTACTATTACATAATTGCTGGTTTGGGAGCTGTTAATTTGATTTACTTCACTTTCTTTGCTAGCAACTTTGTGCATTGTGGAAAAGCAAAGAAAGTGGCTGGAGAAGAAGAATTGGAACTGGAAAATAATATGGGAATCAAAGATGAAGAAGAAGGATTAGAACAAGAGAACAGCAGAAGTTGAAATAGTATTAGACTGTCAAGTAAATATTAGTAGTTTAAAAGAGGTTTGATTTAATTTGTTTCTTTGAAAGAATTTAATCCTTTTTTATAGTTGATGAAACTTTGTTTATTTTAGTATCAGCTAAAAGTTGATGCAGGAAATTCTTTTTCATGATCAATTCGAGTTTGTGTTTTTTTTTTTTTTCCCACTAATTATTTAAAGGTAGTCATTAGATTCAATTCATGAATTTAGTCAATTTTGATTTTATGTTTGACATGTTGCCATTGAAGGAAATACTCCTTTTTTTGTAATTGAATTCTGGATATATGATACTCATATCAATTAAGAACTACATAAAAGGGGAGTGAATCGCAATTTTCTGTCTTCCTTATTGGTTGATTTTTGCACATTTGCTCATCACTTTTTTGTAGCAAATATCAATATAGTGTATCACCGGTTTATTTTTTGGCTATTTCACGGCGGAGACGGCATCACGTGGATTACTCGAAGGTCTAATATTAGGTGAATACATAAAAATGTCATCCAAGTAATGCACGTGCTTTGTACGTGAGGCCGTCTTCGCCGTGTAATAGTCGAAAAATGAATAGGTGATACATTACATTAATAAGAGGGATATATCTGCTACGAAAATTTTAAGAGGGACGAATGTGCAAAAGACGACCAATAAAGAAGACGGAAATTGTGATTCGCTCTAAAAAAGGGCACATTGATTAGCTGTTAAAGTTATATAGTATTTCCTATACCATCTACAATAAATTATTTTCTTTAGTTTAAACTTATATCTTGAAATTAGAACATTAATCATAATTTGAAATAGAAATTACTTCATAATATGTCAATTTGGTGATTGATAAGCAGTAAGCTTTATTTTTTTTTTTTGTTGATGAATTAGCAGTAAGCATATTTCGTGATTCACAGATTTAGAAAATTTGAGGAATGTAAAGTGTAATATTCAAAAACCTTTAGGCCCATATTACACGAATTGTTAGGCTGAACTTTCCAGTAAATTAAATAAATAGTTTAAGGCCCAAAAGAGCTTGGTTTATGGGCTACTACTATTTAAGCCCATCAATTGATAAGAACATGGCCTCTCGAGTCAAACATGACAACATAAAAAGACACGAGAACTTTTTTGAGTTTTTCTATAAAAGAAAAGCAATTAAATTTGTTATATAATACCTAAATTCATTTCTTCAATAATATTAGTGAGATACAAACTTTTGTAATTTTATGTGACAAAAGAATAACATGTTTTTATAGCCATAAGAAAATGATAATTCAAAAGATTGAACAATTGCATCGGACAATCAGGAGACATTTTTTTGTTTTTCAGAAAAAGAACAAAAAAATTAGAAACTGTTTTATATTTTTCAAATAGAAGAAGTAAAACCAATAGTTATACGGGTAATCCTGCAAGCCTATAGAAACCACAATAAATCGTCCAAAATATTTTAGGAGACAGTTTTAAAAATGGCCTTATGAGAAGTTGAATTTTTAAAAATGGCCTTAGAAAGTTAGAAATTCTAGAAATGGCCTATCTTTAATTAATTAGTTAATAGATTATTGATTAATATAAATGTAATTACTTAATCTTAATTTAACTATAAAAAATTTTAAATTATACCCATACAGAGTTACAAAATTCAAAATCAACCTCTCTCCTCCCCCATTTCACATTCTTCTCCCAAAACCCTAGAATTGATTTTGCTCAAAATCAAAGAGGAAGAGGAAGAAGAATATAACAAGATTATCAACAAAAAAGGTTAGTATTCGTTCTTTTATGACATTGGGTCTTTATTCTAAATCATTTGGTAGGCAAATCGTAGTAGAAAAATGATGAAAATTTAAAATCCCGTATTTTCCTGTGTGAACGCAAGAACTGTTCTTGGGCGAATGAAGTTCAGTCGTCCAGAACTGTTCAGGCGCCCAATATGACACTTGGTCGTGCTTAGGCGAGTGAAGTTCAGTCGCCAAGAACAGTTCAAGCGCCCGCACAGAACAGTTTTTTTTTTTTTTTTAATTTGAGTTGTTTATTTGTAGGTATGTCTCAAATTCTTGTAAATCTAAAGTATGGCGGTGAGTGGAAGTTAACGAACAACAATTGGGTTTGGGAAGGCGATAATAAATGTGTTGATTACTTTATGGTGGATCAGACGATTTTGTTTGAGGAATTATATAATACTATTTGCGAAAAGATGGATTATGACAGGTATGCAAATGATGTTGTGATCCATCGCAAAATTGGTGCGGAAGCGGAGGGTGAACCCTGGGCCATATTAAATGAGTCTCAATGGGAAGTAATTAAGTTCTTTCACCAAAATCGTTCTGAGATTGCTTTGTATGTGACTTGTACTCCGAGGAGAGAAGAGACTCCGAGGAGAGAAGAGACTCCAAGGAGAGAAGGAGGTCCGAGGAAACTTACAGTCCAAACTAAAGGAAGACAAGTTAATGACCGAGTTAGTTTTTTGAATAACAATGATGGATGTGAGATAGGACCAAGTGAAATGAACATATCTAGTCGAGAGAGGATGGCCTCTAATCTAACGCCACATTTGTCAAATGTACGTGAAGATGTTGATGAAGCACTTGTGCCTACAGTTGAGGAACATGTAATTGATGATGTTTTTATTCAGTGGAGTCCGGATGATCACGAGCAACCTAGTAATTTTGATCAAGCGCCTAATTTTGAGTATGTGGCACCTAGTTGTGACGAGCCACCTAGTCATGGCCACTACGATTCACAGGAGGCACCTTGCCATCATGGCCAAGCTCCAACTTATGACGAGCCAAATTTTGATTTCCCAAGAATTTGTTCGGGATCAAATTCCAGTCAGGGAAGAACTGATGAATCAGGTTGGGAAATCGGCCAGCGCTTAAAAAATAAACAGGAATTTATACAACAACTCGGGTTGGTTGCTTTAGGTAACCATTTCTCACATAAGACGTGTAAGTCTTCCACAATACAGAAGACTGCTCGGTGTGTGACACAAAATTGTCCATGGCGAATATATGCCACAAAGGAACTGATCGGTGATGAGTTTGTTATTCGAACATATACTAACATTCACACTTGTGATTTGATGGATAGAACTGCCCAACATAGACAAGCAACCAGTCGTTTGATCGGGGGTCGTACAAAGGGACTATTCTTGAATGCCAAGGTTCCGCCTAATCCAGAAACATTGATAAACTTTATGCGTACCGAAGAAAACGTTGCCATTAGCTATGGAAAAGCTTGGAGGGGGAAACGAGTTGCTGAAGATATTGTAAGGGGTACGTTTGAAGAAAATTTTGCCAAGCTCCCCTTGTATTGTTACATGATTGAGAAGTCGAATCCCGGAACGCTCACTCGCATCCATACGGACTCAGAAAACAAATTCAAATATTTTTTCATGGCTTTAGGGGCTGCTATTCGAGGATTCCAAATGCTAAGAAATGTGATTGTAATTGATGCAACTTTCATGTTGAACAAATACGAAGGAATAGTTCTAATTGCAAGTGCGACGGACAGTGAAAACCACTGTTATCCGCTTGCATGGGGGGTAGGTGATAGTGAAGACACGGCTTGTTGGACTTGGTTCCTGGAGTGCTTGAGAGAGGTGATACCAGATAGAGAAAATTTGGTTATTGTTTCGGACAGGGGTTCATCTATTGCAAACGCGGTCAAAGTTGTTTATCCTTTGGCAGAACACGGTTCATGCTATTGGCATATAAAGAAGAACATATTATCAAAATGGAGGGGGAACACAGATCTGGCCAATCTTTTTTACCAAGCATGTTATTCATACACCGAAAATGAATTCCAAAAGTATTTTAATTTATTGAAAGAAAAGAATGAAAGGTGTGCAGACTGGCTAGAGAACGATGTCAAGTTCGAGAAATGGTCGAGGGTGCACCAACGTGTCAATAGGTACGAAACTATGACATCTAACACCGTTGAGGTCCTCAATAAAGTGATCAAGAAGGCTAAAGATTATCCCATATGTGCCATGGTCGGATTTTTAATTGATAAGATGGGATCGTGGTTTTATAAGCGTCAAGAGGCGGCACTACAGTATCCAGGTCCACTTACCAAAGAACGAGAGGAAACCCTACGCAAGCGATATGAGAACTCAGGAATGTGGGCAAAATTTAGGTTGGGTTATGGAAAGTGGAAAGTTGAATCTACTGAGTGGAATGGAATTGTGGACTTGGAGAACAAATCTTGTTCATGTGGCGTGTTTCAAATCGAAAGGATGCCATGTGATCACGCAATAGCAGCTGCCATGGACTTTAGACCAAAGGATACCGGCAGGTACATATATGAACTTACGTCCGATTACTACAAGTGCGATTTCATGATTCATGCATATATAGAGGTCATTTATACCGTTCCATCTGAAGACCAATGGATCAACATTCCCCATGATGTGAATATGCGAGAAGTTTTACCTCCATATGTGAAACGATCTGTCGGAAGACCAAGAACGTCCTGTTTTAAATCTGCTATTGAAAAAGCAAAGAACACATACAAGTACTCGATTTGCAAAGGTATCGGTCACAATGCAAAGACATGTCCCCGCCGCTTCGAGAACTCGGAGCAATATTAGATTGATGTTTATTAAACACTATTAGTTGTAATATTTGATGTGTATTGAATAATATTCATTGTACTACTTGTGGTTAAATGCACATTTTCCTTGTTTTAACACTCAAGCTAATAGGTACTGACTTGGGCGAGTGAATAATCCTGGGCGACTGAAATCTCAGTCGCCCATCACACTTCACTTGCCCAAGACAGCACCTACTAGCTTGGGCGAGTGAATAAGAATGGGCGATTGATAGTTCAGTCGCCCAGAACACTTCACTCGCCCATATGGAAGACTAACGCAAACAAGACCACTAACTCTCCCGTAAATCAAAATTGAGGAAAATTTGTTGAAATTAGGTAAATTGAGAATCAAAACGGAAGACTAACAAGTATAGGACCACTAACTCTCCCGTAACTCAAAATTGAGGAAAATTTGTTGAAATTAGGTAAATTAAGAATCCAAACGGAAGACTAACAAGTATAGGACCACTAACTCTCCCGTAAATCAAAATTGAGGAAAATTTGTTGAAATTAGGTAAATTAAGAATCCAAACGGAAGACTAACAAGTATAGGACCACTAACTCCCCCGTAAATCAAAATTGGGGAAAATTTGTTGAAATTAGGTCAATTAAGAATTCAAACGGAAGACTAGCAAGTATAGGACCACTAACTCCCCCGTAAATCAAAATTGGGGAAAATTTGTTGAAATTAGGTCAATTAAGAATCCAAACGGAAGACTAACAAGTATAGGACAACTAACTCCTCCGTAAATCAAAATTGGGGAAAATTTGTTGAAATTATGTCAATTAAGAATCCAAACGGAAGACTAACAAGTATAGGACCACTAACTCCCCGTAAATCAAAATTGGGGAAAATTTGTTGAAATTAGGTCATTAAGAATCCAAACGGAAGACTAACTCCCCCGTAAATCAAAATTGAGGGAAATTTGAAATTAAACACTATTAGTTGCAATATTTGATGTTTATTGAACAATATTAATTGTACTACTTGTTGTTAAATGCACATTTTCCTTGTTTTAACAATAGTGAAATTGGTTAATATGTGTTGTTGTAATTGGACAAATTTCAGGGGGTTTGGGCGAGTGAATAAGCCTGGACGAGCGAAAACCCTAATGCACCTCAACTTCACTCGCCTAGGCCCAGTAGGTACTGACTTGGGCGAGTGGATAATCCTGGGCGACTGAGATTTCAGTCGCCCAGGATTATCCACTCGCCCAAGACAACACCTACTGGCTTGGGCGAGTGAATAAGCCTGGGCGAGTGATGGTTCAGTCGCCCATAACACTTCACTCCCCCAAATTCATACTGTATAGAATATCATTACAAATCGATTTAATACATAATATCATTACTCGAAATACTTAAAGAACATTAGTCGAAAATTCATTCACAAAAGCTATAAACCTTTTCCGTTGTTTCTCATGAAATTACCAATAAAAAAGAATTCAAACTACAATATCACATTAACACTAAAAATTTAAAAAACAAAAAAACATTAAAATGGCCTAACTATTTAGAAGGCTTCTTCGGCTTATCACCTGCGGTGAAGGGGGTTCTGATCCATTTACTCGTCTTTCTCATCCTCTTTTCCCTATCTGTCGGAGCCACAAAATCTGAGCCCGGATCATTAGTCCCGGGACTCTGCGGAGAACCATGTGGATCTTGGATCCCCCTATCTTCCGGAGCTACAAAATTTAAGTCCGGATCATTCTCTGGATTCTGTGGAAAACCCTGTGGATCATCGGATCCGAGATTCTGTAGAGAATCCTGCGGATAATCGCCCCCCTTGATCATCAATTAAAAAAACACACCATTTCATAAAATAATTCAAAACACAATCAAAACAATATGTCAATTAAATGTCTAAAACATATACATAATCTCAATCATCAACCTGATGATCTGTATACTGATCAACCTCCCTAATATCAGCATCATCTTCAATTGCATCATCACCCCCTCCAGATGGCGCCCGCGGCGCCTGCGGCCTTCCTCCGTTAAGATCCATCCGACGAAGAAGATCCGCCATCATCCGCTCAAGGGCGCCCACACGTGTTTGGGTGTCCCGGCACATCCTTTGATTTTCAAGTTGAATCCGCTCCATTCGCTGTGCCCAAGCCGGTTGTTCTTCATCTTGATCCATTGATGGCTGTCGCAAGGTGGAGGCTCCGTCGTGTGGATGTTTGGAGGGACGGTTTTGTGGACCCCGAGAGATGGAGGCAACGTCGGGACCCTGAGGGGGATCGAAGGGTCGGCCCGTAGATTGCAATGGCTCATCATCCTGAACAATGACGTAGTCAACACCCAAGCCCTCACAGAGGATCCGAAAGGAAGTTGCCTGGCCATTGTCAACTAAAGTATCTAGCATAGCATCCCTCGCCCCCAAATAATATGGGCTCTGTACCTCCACTACATCCGGCTTCAGTCGCGGGATGACAACCTGAAAACAAAAAAATATCATAGTTGTAATGTCTAGAGAGATCTAATAATTATTAAAAATAAAAAATAATTAATAAAACCACACCGTAACACGTTTCAGAAACTCATCCACAGTAGAACAATTGGGGAGATTGGACTCCTTTACGATCCAACGCAACATTCTCGGATGCCTCCCCTCAAAACCAGGTCTTGGACTGCATAGTGCTATACGGTCCAAACCTTCAATTGCCTCTAATAACCAATACTGCACATAAATCATGTTCACGAGTCGTTACAAAATTAGACTTGTAATTCTACAAAACATTGAGAAACTGAGTAGGATTTCATACTTGTATAATTAAGGGGCATCCCCCACAATTCCAATTGCGGAAGGTCTCAGTTTCATCAGTTAGAGGCCCAATTGCGACCAAAATATTTGCGACTGTTTTATTCCAAACCATATCGCCCCAGGGATATATTTCGCATATATCTAGGAAGTCACAAGTCTGCAATTTCATAAGAGTTCATTGATAATTAATTTAATAAAACATATAAATATCAAAATTAAATAGAATTAAATTTTACTTACAGCGAAAGTGAAGTCATCCACTTCCCTGGGGTTTCGATGAGGCAACAAAAACGTTGTTACAACAACAGCATAGATAAGGCTGATGATATCATCATTGTTTGGATCCCGAATCAACAAACGTTTGATTACATTCATAACTTCCTGTACACTAACATATTTGTCTCCCGCATTTGGAAACCTTCTACGTTTCAACTTAGAAGTATTCTTCCTTCGGTTATCGACACGTGTTAATGGGGTGAAACGCAATCCTGAAACCAGGCTAAACTCCTCTATGCTCAGCCGTATCGGCTTTTCGTTCACCAAAATCCAATGCTCATAATCGCTTTGGTGGTCTTCTCGAGCACACGACCTAATCATTACTTGGTGTATGATCGACCCCTTTAGGAATCCTTTTAAATTTAGGTATAAAAAATTCCCAATCTGGGGGTACCTATCAATCTTTTCCCAATGGATCTGCTGAAGACGAGGCACTATCTCTTGCATATATTTCCACGTTTGCTTGTGTGACACTTTCCCATCCTCAGTTACCCTCGCATAGTGCAAATCAGGCAAGGGCGGCAGTTGGGAAGTAGGTAAGATACGATAACCCTACAAACAAAACAAATAAATTAATCATTCAAATATCTACTGATATGGGCGAGTGAATAAATTCACTCGTCCAGCACATTTCACTCGCCCAAGCAGTACCTACTGGCTTGGGGGTACTGGCTTGGGCGAGTGAAGTGTGCTAGGCGAGTGAAATTTCAGTCGCCAAGCACATTTCACTCGCCCAAGTCATACTGGTCGTGGGCGAGTGAAGTGTGTTGGGCGAGTGAAATTTCAGTCGCCCAACACACTTCACTGAAATTCAGTCGCCCAGCACACTTCACTCGCCCACGACAGTGGGCTTGGGCGAGTGAAGTGTGTTGGGCGAGTGAAATTTCACTCGCCCAAGCCCACTGTCGTGGGCGAGTGAAGTGTGCTGGGCAAGTGAAATTTCACTCGCCCACGACCTACTGGCTTGGGCGAGTGAAGTGTGTTGGGCGAGTGAAATTCAGTCGCCCAGCACACTTCACTCGCCCACGACAGTGGGCTTGGGCGAGTGAAACTTCACTCGCCCAACACACTTCACTCGCCCAAGCTAGGTACTGCTTGGGCGAGTGAATAAATTCACTCGCCAAGAAGAATTCACTCGCCAAAGCATGACTGCCGCGGCTCTCGAGAACCTCTCACCGCCGTGAGGTTTTACCTCACCGCGGTGAGGTAGAAACCTCACGGCGGTGAAATCCATGTTTGCTACGTCTCACTGCGGCGAGATCTTCTTCGAAAGCAGGAGGACTCGGTTAGGGTTTTTTTTGTGCAAGAATTATAGAAAATTAAAATTTACCTCATCTACGCAATTTTGTAGGTTCAATCCTTGAGCCAATCTTTGATTAGGTGCCATCTCAACTTCTTGTTGGAATTGTTGGAGTGATTTGTGTTGTTGGATGAAGATGAAGACGTTGAAGTGAAGGGAGGTTTTGATGATTTCCAAAGTCATCAGCTAAGTGGAAGCTTAGTACAAACCTTAGAAGATATTTGACCAAGTATGAAGTTATTCAGACAAGTCAAATATGGTCCAGAAGACTACTGATCTGCTGCTGAAGAAGGAATCAGACTGGTGGACTATCAGCCGACTCAAATCAGATTAGTTCAAGTTTGGGATCAGCCGAGTACACATCAGACGAGTGACTTCGATCAGCTGAGTGGAAGTGGATCAGAAGTTAGTGCAACGGTAATAAATGCACTTGGTGTAATAAATGCTGAAGAGGGAGGGTATTTATGACAAATGATTGAAGAGAAACCTCGTATCAGCTTGGTGCATTTAATGCGATGCGACAGAAAGTACAGCAGAAGTGTACAGTGCTCAGTCGCAGCTGCCGTTCTGCAGAAAAGGTACAGTACTCGAGGATTTGACAACTGGCGAACTCTCAACGGGCAGATTTTCAAATCCTTAGTATAAATAGTTCAGTTCGTGAGATTGAAGAAGATAACAACACAATTTGAGAGCAAAAATCTGAAGCAGAATTCTTCTAAGTCTCAAACTCAAGAACAGAACACTCATCAGCCGAGTCATTTGTTGACGAAGCAAAATCGAGAGAAAACAGAAAATACTTGTAAAATCTGAGTGATTTTGTATGTTTGTGTTGTGAGGAGTAGATATCAATCTTAGTGAGCGATATTACTTCAGAGGATAGGAGTTTCTTTGTGATTCCCTATTGTGAACTTACGGCCATTTCATTTGTTGTTTGGCGTAAGCATTGTATACTGTAATCTGCGTGATTTAGTATAACCCAAGATCTAAGTGACTTGGAAGAGTGGACTAAATGATTTATATCCATATAACCACTATAAAAATCCTTTGTGTTTTTAACTTGCATTAATTTCTGCATATTTTAAAGAACAGTTTTAAAAACACTTAAAAAGGTTAACTATTGGAAAAGTTTTTAAAAGGAGTTTGTTAAAACTGGGGATAAAACTATTTCAAAGTTAAGAAAACTACTTGTGAAAAACACTTGATAAATCCGCTGCAAGTTAGTTTATTTTGAAACTCTGATTTTGATAAAATCAGCTGAGTGAAATCAGAAGAGTGGTCAACTCTGCTGTTCAAAGCTTTGTGCTAGATCAGCTTAGTCTGCTTACTGTTCTCGATCAGCTTAGTCTGCTGAACAGAAAAGTTAGAGAATTTCAAAAAGGAAATTTTAAAGAGGTCTATTCACCCCCCCCCCCCCTCTAGACCTCATCTGACCACTTGGGACCAACAAGTGGTATCAGAGCCAGGTTGTTCATCTGAATCATTTGCCTGATCAACGAGCTTGATCCTTAAGTGTTTTTCAAAAGTTTTCAAAAGTTTTCAAAAGAGCATCTTTTTGAAAATAAAACTTTTTGAAAAATGGACTGTATCAGCCTAGTTCCCCACATAGGCGGTATGAGCTTTGAGGACTGGAAGATACGCATGGAAATTTTCCTTGCTGCTTACAATGACAATATGTACCGATGCATAACTCAAGGTCCAATCAAAGTTACAAAGAAAATCATGGTTGACGGCGTAGAGAAGGTCGTTGAAAAAGATGTTGAAGAAATGACACCTGACGAAATCAAGCTGAATAATCTTGATAAGGTTGGAATCTTCATCATGACCAAGGCTCTGGACAACGAAAGGTTTGACAAGGTCAAACACTGCAAAACATCTAAGGAGATGTGGGACAAAGTCCGTGACATGAGCGAAGGAAACGAATCCATAAAAGAACACAATATGAGTGTCGCCATGGAGAAGTTTGATAACTTCAAAATGAAACCTGGAGAGAACATTGACCAGATGGACTCAAGGTTTACAAAAGTGTTGAACAACGTGCTGAAATTGGGCAAGACGTTCTCTGATAAGGAGATCAATGTCAAAAGTTCTAAAGGCGCTGCCACCAAAGTTCAACATGAAGGTCACAGCGATGGAAGAATCAAGGGATCTGGGGAAGATGTCCCTGACGGAGCTGTTTTCTGTACTCAAGGCGTACGAGTATAAAATACCAAGGATGGGAATAGAAGAGACCTCAACTTCTGGCCCCACTGCTGCACTGGTCGCTGCAGAAAGAACAAGAAGATCAGCCGGGAGAACTGTAGAAGTGGACTCATCTGATGAGGCCATAGTGCTGAAAAAGAAAGAATACTCTGCTGACGATGTTGCGTTGTTACTGAACGGGTTCAAGAAGTTCTACAAGAGAAAAATGAAGAACAAATATAACAATGCTTCTACTTCTAAACCTACCTCTAATTCTCATGATATTAAGGATGATTTTAAATCCAAAATGATGTGCTATAATTGCAGGAAATTGGGACACTTCATCAAGGACTGCCCATATCCAAAAGCTGAGAAGTACACGGAGGAGGAAAAGAAACAAAGAAAAGAAAGAAGAGAGAAGAGATACCAAAAGAGCAAGGTGCTGTTGGCTGAAGCTGAAAAGATGGCAGCCATCTACTCATCTAACACAGAATCTGGCACTTCAAGTGATGACTCTGTTTTTGATGACTCACCTGCACTGCTCTGTCTCATGGCAAAAGAATCTGAAGATTCTGACAATGAGGTAATACTCTCTGAAAGTGAGCTTGAACTGTTTAGCTCATTTGAGCAAATGATGAACAACAAAGTAGATGTTGTTAATGAGCTTGCTAAGCTTAAGGACGAGATGATTCTGCTGAAAAAGCAAAATGCTAAGCTGAAACTTAAGGTTGAAAAACCTGAAGAATCAGCCATGTATAAAAAGCTTTCGCATGAATGTGAATCTCTGAGAGCTGAATGTGAAATGTATAAGGGACAAATTCAAGAACTTGAAGCTAGAATATCTTTACATAACAAGTCGTCTGTTCCTAAGTCGTCTATTGTGTTAATAGATAAACCAACTGAACAGAGTACTCCCTTAGTAAAAGAAAGTTTAGAACTGAACAAAGCTGAGAAGTTTATATCTGCTGAT
The DNA here is from genome assembly GCA_034814905.1 of Penstemon davidsonii. NCBI lineage: Eukaryota > Viridiplantae > Streptophyta > Magnoliopsida > Lamiales > Plantaginaceae > Penstemon > Penstemon davidsonii. The sequence goes on along the minus strand of JAYDYQ010001087.1, from coordinate 7,674,109 downwards.
AATAGTAATATTATCTTATATGTTCAGACTGCTAAATCCATTTCACCTGAGATTGAGAAAAAGGAGATAAAAACTCCTAAGGCTAAGAAGGGTAAAAAGCCTGAAAATGAAAAACAGACTGGTAAAACCAAACAGCAGAATAGCCCCAAGAAGTCTGCTGATAAGAGTAAAACCAATCAGACTAGTAAAGCTAAGTCGTCTGTTAAAGAGCAAGTAAAGAGCAAACCTAAGAAGCAAAGAAATTATAACAAAAATGCTTGGTATGGAAATGAGTCTTATTTTGTGCAACCTGCTTATCCACCTTATTATGCTGCACCTCATTATCCACCTCACTATGCTGCATATCCTGCTCACCAACCAATGCATGCTTACCCTGCTTATCATGCATCATATCCTGCTTATGAGCCTTATCATCATCATAATGATTATCAACATAATATGCCTGCTGATTATGATGTAAATGAAGTTGCTCATGCTCCTGCTAAGACTGCAAAGCCTAAGAAGCCTAAGACTTCAACATCTTGGGTTGTCAAAGGTGATACTAATCCACCAGGACCCTCTCAATAAAGGGTACCTAAAACAATTTTATTTTGTTTTGTAGGTTAGGATTAGGAGTAGGAGTAAAGTAGCGAAGAAATGGTACTTGGACAGTGGATGTTCAAGGCACATGTGTGGAGACATACATGAACTGGCAGATGCTGTTGCTGTGAATGGTCCAAGAGTTACTTTTGGAGACAGCAAATAAGGCAAGGTTGTAGCTGTTGGAAAGCTTATCAAAGGAAACATAGAGATATCTGACGTCTCTTATGTTAGTGGCCTGAAGTACAATCTGCTGAGCATAAGTCAATTTTGTGACAAGGGATTTTCCGTGGTGTTTTCATCAGATAAGTGCTATGTTGAACAAGTTGGAACAAAGAAGGTCATTCTATCTGGAAGAAGACAGGGAAACATCTATGTAGTCGACTGGAATTCTGTGGACAAGAATTCAAATGTTTGTTTGGTGGCTTCTTCACCAAGTGAAATTAGTTGGCTTTGGCACAAAAGAATGAATCATTTGAATTTCAAGACCATAAACAGACTGATAAAGAATGATTTGGTAGAAGGAATTCCAAAAACAGTCATGAGCAAAGACAAGCTGTGTGACGCATGTCAGAAGGGTAAACAAGTGAAATCCTCTTTCAAAAGCAAGAAGCACCAATCTTCAACCAGAATTTTGGAGCTGTTACATATGGATTTGTTTGGCCCTATTGATCCAATCAGCAATGGTGGAAAGAAATACTGCCTAGCTGTTGTGGATGATTTTTCAAGGTTCACTTGGGTGATTTTCATGAAGAAGAAAAGTGAAACCAAGGAACTGCTTACCAATCTGATGAAACTGATCCAGAATGAGAAGAGTCAAAGAATATTGAAGATCAGATCAGATAGAGGGACTGAGTTTACAAACTCTACTGTTGAAGAGTATTGTAATTCCAGAGGAATCAGTCATGAATACTCTGCTGCCAGAACCCCTCAACAAAATGGAGTTGCTGAAAGGAGAAACAGAACTCTAAAGGAGGCTACCAGGACTATGATAGCCGAAGCAAAACTGCCCCAAAGATTCTGGGCAGAAGCTACAAATACAGCATGTTATACACAGAACAGGTGTATGATCAACAAAAGTCAAAACAAGACACCTTATGAGCTATGGAACAACAGAAAGCCTAATTTACATTATCTTAGGATTTTTGGTTGTAAATGTTATGTTTTGAACAATGGGAAAAATCACCTTACTGCATTTGCAGAAAAGGCTGATGAAGCTGTTTTTGTAGGTTACTCTACTGTTAGTAAAGCTTATAGAGTGTTTAACAAAAGAACTTTACTTGTAGAAGAATCTATTCATGTAGTATTTGATGAACCAAGCCAATCTTCTGAAAAGAATCAAAGTGCAATCCCAGAGATATCTGCTGAACTTCAGAAATTGAGTGTGGAAAGAAATGAAGAATATGTACCCATCATACTACCTGATTTAACTCAAGCTGTTAACTCAAGTGCTGTTCAAAATCAGTCTGCTGATTGTCTAACAGAGGAGTTGCGAACAGCTAACAGACCAGAGACTGTTCAACAGACTACAACTGTTCAACAGACTACTACTGAGACTCCAACAGTAGTGTTGCAAGATCAATCAAGAAGTCAACATCCAGATTTGCAACCTGATCTCAGATGGCTCAGAGATCACCCACCTGAGTTAGTGATTGGTGATCCTTTGGATAGAGTGAGAACTCGAAGGTCAACTGCAAATGAAACAATGTTTGTAAGTTTTCTTTCACAAATTGAGCCTAAGTTAATTGATGAAGCTCTTGGTGATTCTCACTGGATTGAAGCAATGCAAGAAGAGTTGAATCAATTTGAAAGGAATGAAGTCTGGTACTTAGTTCCCAGACCTACTCATCAAAGAGTAATTGGCACTAAGTGGGTTTTCAGAAATAAGATGAATGAAGATGGTGTTGTCACCAGAAATAAAGCAAGACTAGTGGCCAAAGGTTATTGCCAAGAAGAAGGCATTGATTTTGATGAGACATTCGCACCTGTTGCAAGGCTAGAAGCAATCAGATTGTTCTTAGCCTATGCTGCTCACAAGAACTTCACTGTCTATCAGATGGATGTGAAGTCTGCTTTTCTCAATGGAGAATTGCAAGAAGAAGTGTACGTTGAACAACCTCCTGGTTTTGAAGTTTATCAACAAGGAGACAAAGTATATCGTCTGAGGAAAGCTCTCTATGGACTGAAACAGGCTCCAAGAGCATGGTATGATACTTTATCTGATTTTCTTTTAATTAAAGGATTTCGTAAGGGTAAAGTAGATAAAACCTTGTTTACTATTGAATGGGATAAACATATATTGCTAGTTCAAATATATGTGGACGATATTATTTTTGGTTCAACTAACAAACAGATGTGTGAGAGGTTCTCTAAGCTGATGCAGAACAAGTTTGAAATGAGCATGATGGGAGAACTTAATTACTTTCTTGGATTACAAGTTAGACAGCTACCTGATGGTATTTTTATTAACCAAGCAAAGTACACAAAAGATCTGTTCAAGAAATTTGGTATGGAAACTAGCTCATCTGTTAATATTCCCATGTCCACTGGAACTCGTCTGGACAAGGATGAAGGTGGCAAGTCAGTTGACATTACCAAGTACAGAGGCATAATTGGGTCACTGTTATACTTAACAGCTAGCAGACCTGATATTATGTATTCTGTTGGGGTTTGTGCGAGATTTCAATCAGATCCTAAAGAATCTCATCTCTTAGCTGCTAAAAGGATATTAAAGTATCTCAAAGGCACACAAGAATTGGGATTGTGGTATCCAAGGGAATCAGGATTTGAACTCATTGGATATTCAGATTCTGACCTTGCTGGCTGCAAGATTGATAGGAAGAGTACTACAGGTACTTGTCAATTTTTAGGCAGTCGTCTGATCTCATGGATGAGTAAGAAACAGACTTCAGTATCCATATCTACTGCTGAAGCTGAATACATTGCTGCTGGAGCATGTTGTGCACAAATACTTTGGTTGAAGCATCAACTAGAAGATTACAATATCAAGATCAGTGGAATCCCTATCTACTGTGACAATACAAGTGCAATCTCACTTACTCAGAATACTACTAGTCATTCCAGGACTAAGCATATTGAGATTAAACATCACTTCATCAGAGACCATGTTGAAAAGGGAGATGTCATCATTGAGCATGTTCTTACAGATAATCAGATTGCTGACATTTTCACCAAACCATTAAGTGATGCAAGATTTTCCACTCTAAGAGCGGAATTGGGCTTGTTAAAATTGGATTCATAAGCTGAGGGGGAACCTATCAGAAAACTGGGTTCAAACAGCTAACTAATCTGATATCAACAAGTATTACACTTCAAGAAGACTGACTCTCAACAGACTAGTTGACTGATGAATTCTTGAATTCAGGGGGAACGTGTAAGACTAGCGGTACTCCTGTTTTAAAGATGAAATCTTCAATGACAGTAGTTGAAAGTGTTTTAATCAGAAGATATGTTCTTAATTCTTGAAGGCTGAAGATTATTTATCTTGCTGGATTGACAAACAGCGAAGGAAGATCACTAGATATTGGCTTTCACTAGTGATATATTGCATCAGACAAGTCATCTATCAGATAAGTATTATTTTACTCATCTGTTTTTATTTATGTCAGCTTATATTTAAGTGTTGTACAAAGACGTTTTATAAGAAACACGCTTTTATAAGTAACAGACAAGTGGCGTTTCGTTTTCCCGCCCGTCTGACATATTTAATGCTATTTTGAAATCCGCGTATCACGGTCGCACGATTTGTTTTTACTGTAACTGATCTGACGGTTACCACTTTTCACGGAAACCGACAAGAATTAACTTCTATAAATCCAGATCTGATCAGCTTACTACATTTTTACGCACCCTCAAATTTCAAAAGCATACAGAGCAATTCTGCAAACTATCTACTGCAAAATTTCTCTCTGTTTCTCTAAATCTTTTTCAGAATGTCTACCAAAGAAGCTGCTGCTGAAGGTATGTTCCTAAATTACCTGACGTATCATGCAACTGGAACACCACTGATGAAAGAAATTATGGAGAAATTCAAAGCGGCTACTCTGGTTAAATTCATGGAGGCCCATGAAGATATGATCTTCAAGGAGCAAGTTATGGAATTTTATGGTTCCAAAGAGGACGTTGATTTTGAAAAACTGGAGATTAAAGCCAAAATTGGGGATAAAGCTATATGTGTTACCCCCAAGTTGCTGAACAAGATGTACGGGCTCTCGCTTGAAGGGTCCACTGAAATTACAACCTTAGCTGAACCGCTGGAAGCAGATTTCTGGAATATCGCTTCCAAGAAGAATCAAGTGATGTCTGGAGGCATCAAGAAAAATCAGCTGAAGGATGAGTTTCAGAGAATGGCTGATTTAGTTGCTAAGGTCCTTGAGAATTGCACATTCTCGTTGGACAGTGTACCAATGAAGAGACTTCATATGATGATAGCTGTTTACTATGGGTTGAAGGTAAATTGGGCAAATATCATCTGGTATATACTTGCTGATCACAAGAAGCGTGGTCTGACTCTGCACAGGATATTCATTAGTCATCTGCTGGTAAATCTAAGATGTGATGTGACTAATGGCAAGGATGTTCATAAGGCAAAGGAGCTAAAAATTTATGAAGCAGTAAAAACTGGTAAATCAAAAGAGCCTGCTGCTGTGCCAGAGAAGAAGCAACAGAAGAGAAAGGCTACTGAGCCTAAAATGCCTGCTGATAAAGGCAAGAAGAGCAAGACAGCTGTTCAAACAGCAAAGCCTGCTGTTGAAGCCAAAACAGTTGTGCCTAAAAGAAAGGATGCTGCTGACTTGATTGTTGATGAAACAGTCAAGGAAATCAATGAGATGTCCGTTGGGTCATCTACTGACAAAACAGTTTCAGCTGAGCTACCAGCTGAGAATGTGGCTAAAAGAACAAGGAGTGCATTAAAAGATACTGCCACATCTACTGTTTCTATTCATCATACAAGGAAAACCATCAGAAAGAGAATGACGTTCGTTGATGAAGATACCGAGTCTTCTGATTTGGTTAGAAAAAGTCCTCCATCTGCTGAGAGGCCTGTTGAATCAGTGAAGGAATCTGCTGAGAAGAAGTCAGCTGATCAAGTGAAACAAACTCCTACACTAACAGCTGAGGTTGCTAAACCTCAAGAGGATCCTGAAGTGCAGATCCTCGAGCCAATTGCTGCTGCACCTGTAGCAATAGCTTTACCAGAAACAACAGCTGCGGCACCAGTTGTTGAATCGAGACATGCCAGAAAGAAGAGAACTGGCAAAGCAAAAGTATCAGCTTATCATAAGAAGAAGCGTGAGGAGGCTGAACAACGAAAACGTGATGATGCTGAGCTAAAGAAAGCTCTTGAAGCAAGTAAAAAGGAAGCTGATGTCAAGAAAATGACAGAAGCTGAGTTAGCTGCCAAGGAAGAAGCAGACTTGGCCAAGGCACTGGAAGAAAGCAAAAAGGATGCACATGGACCAAGGAGGTCTGGAGGCATCGTGATTGGAGAAAAGCCTAAGGAAGGAGACTTTGTGCTACCAAGGGCTGAACCAATTAAAAAGAAAAAGAAGGAGGTCAGACGAGCAATTGAGATTGTTCAAAATGACTCTGTTGCCTTCAAGAGATTTGAAGCTGAGCTGGAAAGGCTGAACCAGCTGTTTCAATCAAGGACTACTTTTCTCCCAGAGAAGATCAGATACAATCAATGGAGAGAGTACAGATTGAACAAGTCTGAGGATGAAATCCAAGCCTGGAAGGAGTTCGCTACAGAAGGACGTTGGGTTTTGAACTGGTTGCAAACATTCTCTGTTGTCAAGGCTTTAGACTCAGATTTTGTAAGGGATAGACTGCATGACTATGCTAGAGTTATTGTCAGTCAGGAGGCGACTGCTATCAAAAATTCAATTCCAAAGAAGCCAAGCCCTACTGATGATAGAATTGATAGAGCAGTCAAGATTGCTGTTTACACTACTCTGGAGAAATGGGTTGAAAGATCAAGGTTTGAACCAGGAACATCAAGTTCAACGCCCAGTCTGCCAAGTTTACAGCAAATCTGTTATGGCTCTGATATCAGTACTTATCAAGAGAAGCTGAAGATTGAACAGACTACATCACCCTTTGTACCAGCTGACTTGATTCGTCAGAAGACAGTTGTGTCTACTGATGGTGTTGAAATCATACACATCGCTGATGAGCCAGACGATGAAGAACAAAAGAAAGACCAGAAGGCTGAAGAGATCAACTTGGATACATCAAAGAAACTGCCTACTATGGTTAAGGACTTAGTTCCCTTAGCTTTGGAATGGAAAACTGAAGACAGTCCTGTTCTTCATGAAGCAATTGTTCAACAGGAAGAAGAACCTGCTGAACTTCCACAAGAAGAGGATCCTGCTGAATCATCACACCCTGCTCCTACTGCTGATTTGCATTCCTCGCTGATGGAATCCATCCAGCTGTTGATTGAAACCACTATGAAGGAGATGGAGTCAAGGAATAAACTGATGATTAAGCAAATGCAGGAAGAGACTGCAAAAATGGTCAAGGATGCCATTGAAGATTTTCCTCTACCACCAGATAACTCTTTAATGCTGACCCAGAGCATATTGAACATGAGCAGAGGCATTGAAGAAGTGAAGGCTGATGTAAATCATCTTCACACTACTCTTCAAAGGAATGAAGCTGATATTGCAAGGGTCGTGAGGGTCATAACACAAGTTGGTGAAGCAGAATCTGAAAAGAACTTTTCTCTTGTGCAAGAGCTTACAACTGTTGCCAACAAAGTTCAAGCTGAACTGTCAACACTTCAACTGAATGTTGACTGCCTGAATGACCAATCTGGTGACTTAAAAACAAATCAACTTCGCATAGAAACTACTCTAACTCATCACTGTGCTGAACAACGAGTCATGGATTCAAACATCAAGAAGCTTTGTGCTGCTGTCAACATAACTCCTGATCAACTCAACCCTGCTGATGCTGACAAAAAGGGGGAAGAGGAGTCAGCTAAGTTAACTGTTGATACTGCTGCAACTATTCAAGTACGAGACCAACGGGCTGCTGCTGGAAAGCCAAAAGAAGATGAAGTACTTGAAGAGGAAGCTGAAGATGGAGCTGATGATAAAGTAGAGCCCAAAGATGCAGCTAAAACTGACAAGGAACTGGCTGCCTCTAAATACTCTGCTGAAGAACAGCTTAATCCAGACGTTAAGTATAAAAGGATTGAGGACATCAAGGCAAGATTCGAGGCTGATGAAAGAAGGGAAAAATTAAAAGGCCTTGCTGATGTTTTCTCATCTGGTGAAGATGAAGAAAGTAGTGAAGAAGTTGAAGGAGAGGAAGATGAAGAAGAAGATGAAGAAGCTGAGGACTAGACTAGATTACTAGACTAGGGCACTTATTGAAAATTTGTAATCAGCATTCTTTACTTGTAATTTTTCACTTAAGTCAAATTTTGCTTGTAACTTGCACTGTAATCTCTCAAATCTATCTATAAAAGTTCAAGCTTCCAACATATTATTTCTATCTCAGAAATTTTTGAGGACTTAACTTTAGTTTAGGTACAGGTACTTAGCTGAAGTTTTGTCATCATCAAAAAGGGGGAAATTGTTGGATGAAGATGAAGACGTTGAAGTGAAGGGAGGTTTTGATGATTTCCAAAGTCATCAGCTAAGTGGAAGCTTAGTACAAACCTTAGAAGATATTTGACCAAGTATGAAGTTATTCAGACAAGTCAAATATGGTCCAGAAGACTACTGATCTGCTGCTGAAGAAGGAATCAGACTGGTGGACTATCAGCCGACTCAAATCAGATTAGTTCAAGTTTGGGATCAGCCGAGTACACATCAGACGAGTGACTTCTGGGGTGGGGGGGGGGGGGGGTGGGGGGGGGGGGGGGTGGGGGGGGGGGGGGGTGGGGGGGGGGGGGGGTGGGGGGGGGGGGGGGTGGGGGGGGGGGGGGGTGGGGGGGGGGGGGGGTGGGGGGGGGGGGGGGTGGGGGGGGGGGGGGGTGGGGGGGGGGGGGGGTGGGGGGGGGGGGGGGTGGGGGGGGGGGGGGGTGGGGGGGGGGGGGGGTGGGGGGGGGGGGGGGTGGGGGGGGGGGGGGGTGGGGGGGGGGGGGGGTGGGGGGGGGGGGGGGTGGGGGGGGGGGGGGGTGGGGGGGGGGGGGGGTGGGGGGGGGGGGGGGTGGGGGGGGGGGGGGGTGGGGGGGGGGGGGGGTGGGGGGGGGGGGGGGTGGGGGGGGGGGGGGGTGGGGGGGGGGGGGGGTGGGGGGGGGGGGGGGTGGGGGGGGGGGGGGGTGGGGGGGGGGGGGGGGGGGGGGGGGGGGGGGGGGGGGGGGGGGGGGGGGGGGGGGGGGGGGGACGATGATTATCAATCGTAGACAATGGACTCATTGATCATGTCTTCATTATTATTTTCATTATTTTTTCAAGTTGTGATTTATATTTTATGTTATCAGTATTTTTATTTTGTCCACGTGTTGACTTAAATATGATTCTTAAGATTTTGAATACGTTGTTTTTGTCCATAGTTGTCAAATTAATTTGCAAAAATTTATTTTAATTAAAGTAATTGAAAAGAAATCCTAATATTCAAAAATAAATAAACAAATTAAAAGTAATAAGTATATTCAATATTTATATAATAAAAAAGATTTGGGTTCCCAAACCCTGAGCTCAACTTTGGGCTCAGTTGGGGGAGTAACGAGAGGTGGACATTTTGCATCTCCCCTAATTGAGTACTCAACTATGACCTATTTTTTGAATTTCTTGAATTCAATTGATTTGGGTCCCCCATTTGGGCTCTCTATTGAAGATGTTATTATATAACTATAAAAGGGCATGCACTAAATCCACCAAAATTATGTTGTTGACTCATTAAAAACCTAAAAGGTGTTGGTTTAAATTTTAGGGGTTGGGTGAAAATATTTACTTTTATGGGATTTAGTGCGAAACATTTTAACTTTTGGGGGGTGAATATGAATAATCCTTTAATTAACGATTATCTTTTATCCCCACACGCTTGGCACTCACAATCTAGGTAACTAAATTCGCGGCTTTAGGCCTGACGCGCGCACTCGATTCGCGAATTGAGCGCGAAAACGGAATTCGAGGCAAAATTCGCGCACTCTTAAATGCTAGTTCGCGCTCTGAATGGTAGTGAGTTCGCGCACCTCCCAAATTTCCCACACAACACCTGTAAGAGTTTGACATGTGTCCACTCAAAAGTTGCAATGCAGCTTAACTCTATTTCCTAGGATAATTCTTCAAATAGCTGTAATAATTTACTGATAGGACTTGACGGCCCAGCCCATGCATTGATGGGCATTGGGAACTCCTCCAATGATGACATAAGTCATCATGATTTATTGGTAAATATCAATTTTACCGTGAGAAGTAAGAAATAGGAAAAGTGTAGAACTATGATTCACTTAAATAAAATATACCATAACTTGTATTGGGGTATATCAAAAATTGTAATGTTAAACTATGAACAATTTTTATGAACAATTTTTATAAATTGTGATCTATATAAATTATAAGTAAAATATTTATCCATTATTACAATTTTTTTTTTAGTAAAAATGAGTGATACATTTTTTTTAATAGTTCTTACTTCTATTTCTTTTAAATTATTATATTACATTTTAATTATTATAATATTATTTTAAAGACGCTTTATAGGCGCTCTCATAGTTCAAATTTTCAATGTATCGCGCTCTCACGCACACGCTCACGCTCCACGACTTAGTTACCTAGCTCACAATACAACTGTGTATAAAGTAAGGTAACAAACATAGTTTTTTTTGGAACACAAAGGTGTATTTGTTAATTAAAATAACTTTAGGGTGTATTTGATAATTTTAACTAATACAAGGGGTTGCATTGCAAATAGCTACTTTTAACTCATCAAACACTTGTTTTGCTCTGTTTTTCAGGTTGTTGAGTAAAGCAGCAATCCTAACTGCAGAAGACGAAATTAACCCCGACGGATCCGCTTCAAACCCATGGAACCTCTGCAGCTTACAACAAGTCGAAGAGGTCAAATGTGTAATTCGGGTCATACCCATTTGGATATCCGGCATAATATACTACATCGTTATAACCCAAATGCAAACCTATCTCGTTTTCCAAGCCCTCCAATCCGACAGACGCCTACATCACGGCGGCGATTTCAAAATCCCCGCCGCCTCGTACACTGTCTTCACAATGTTGAGCCTCAGCATATGGATCCCCATCTACGACAGAATCCTCGTACCTTTTCTCCGTAAAATCACAAAAAAAGATGAGGGCATCACAATCCTTCAAAGAATCGGAATCGGAATGGTTTTAGGCGTAATCACGATGTTCGTATCGGGACTGGTTGAAAATCGCAGGCGAAATTTGGCTTTTAATAAACCGATTTTGGGTTTTGCTGTAAGAAAGGGTGCGATTTCGGCTATGTCCGGTAACTGGTTGATACCGCAATTGGTTTTGACGGGTTTGTCGGAGGGGTTTACTATTATTGGAGAGGTCGAGTTTTTTTACAAGGAGTTTCCTGAAAACATGAGAAGCTTTGGTGGGTCTTTTTTGTTTTGTGGATTTGCTATGTCGAATTATTTGAGCAGTTTCTTGATTTCGATTGTGCATAAGACGACGAGGGTTGGGGAAAGGGGGAATTGGTTGGATGAAGATTTGAATAAGGGGAGATTGGATTATTTTTACTATTTGGTTGCTGGTTTGGAAGTTGTGAATTTGGTGTATTTTGTTGGTTGTGCTAAGTGGTACAAGTATAAGAGGACTGAAAAGAGTGGAATGGATTTGGAATTGGAGAAAATTGAGACTCAAAAAAATGTGGTTTAGTGTACATATTTGAATAATGATGTAATATTGCTTGCATATCTTGTGTTTTAGTTTTTAAACAAGGTTGTAATAGTATAACAAATTCCTTGAAAAATAGAGGAGTCATTGTGAAGACATAATTCATGATGTAGTTGTGTTCTATAAAATAGTTGGTTAATATCGAAGGTGTTTGGACCAAGTGATAGCGGGTTGTGATTTCAGCGACGAAATTCAATTTGAATTTTACTAGAATCACCATACTGGGGAGGACTTATATATAATGTGCTCTTCCCGTTCAAGTTGTAAATATACATTTAGTAGATATAAAAAAATAATGGGTTAATAATTAATAGTGTAACATCCTTTTTTTTTTTTTTTTTTTTTTGAGTGGAAAGTGTAACATCCTTATTTTACGCAAGATGTTGGGTTTGGCTATAGGTAGTTCCGAAAATTTGAAAAGGATCCAAATAAAGTGATTGCATTTGATAGATCCAATCGGGTTCTAAGAACAATGGATTAGATCCAATATCACATAACACAAATAATAGGGCCCAATTAAAGTGATAGCATTAGAGTAGATCCAATTCCAATACCCAAAGAATATACTGCAAAAATCTTACAGTGTATACGCTACATATGGGATTGTGTGCTCCAAACACAATAATGCAGTATTGGTGGGAGATCCAAAATAAAGAGTAATAAGAAGACATTGATATTTTTGTTATGAAAGTAAGAGAATAACAAGCAAGAACTAAAATGAAAGTGTAGAAAAGAAAAGTGAAGTAGGGAGATAATTTTATTCATTCTTATTCATGTCTCAAGAATATATTACAATGGCCTCTATTTATAGGTCTAGATAAGAACTTCAAGAGTCAATATTTAATAGTTACATCATAAGTTACAAGCCTCTTCATATGGTGTCTTCAAAATGATCTTTAGGATACGAGTTGCAAGACCATTCAAATGTCTAAAGAACTCCAATGGACATCCATAGATTAACCACATTTTATAACACTCCCCCTTGGATGTACATTGCTTATGGAATATACCTCATTAAAAACCTTGTTAGAAAAACCCGGTGGGAAAAACCTAGTCAAGGAAAAAGGAGTACATATCCATATGGAGCTAATAAGCGTGTAACACTGCCTCGTTAAAACCTTGGCAAGAAAAACCCATTGGGACAAAAACTTGGACGAAGGAAAAAGAGTACAGTGTGCATATTATTATTAATGACACGCTCCACCTGATGCCAACACAATGTCCACAAGTTGACACATTCCAATATTGGACCATCTTTTTTAAGGCAATATGTTGATATAACAAAAATACATATCCATTTTAAGATCTACATAAATGCTGATTATAAAGGTAACCAATATCTGCATAACCACCACTTAGTAGATCGAAACCTCTAGACTAAAACCAAGTCTATGTCAATTCTTTCACGAAGATGGCGTAATACATATTTAACATCATCCCAATGCCTTCGTGTTGGTACATAGTTATATATTTCTAGTAAATTAAACGAAAATGCTATATCATGCTTGTAGAATTAGCAAGATACATTAAATCTCTCTTTTTACTTAAATAAAGGTATTTCAGGTCCCAAAACTTTTTCATTGTCCATTCCTTTTAAGGACGAAAATGATCTTTTATTACATCCAAAGATTGAAACGACCATGAAATTGCCCTCAATGATTGAGCTTTTTATCTATATAAAATCTTTTCATAATCGTTTTTGTATGTATCGATTTATGGACAAAGATTTCATCTGTTAAATGCTCGATCTGCCGGTCGAGATAAAATTTTATTTTTCAAAATCTTTCCTCTCAAATTCTTTCTTTAAAACTCTTCGGAAGTTCCAATAATATTTAGATCATCAATATATACAACAATTATAACAAATTATGATCCAAATCTTTTTATAAAACATATGAGTGAATTGGATCATTTTTATAACTTTCTTTTAACAAGTATTCACTAATTCAGGTGTACTACATACGTCCAAATTGTTTTAATACATACAAAGATTTACGCAAGCGTATTGAACAGTTTTCTCCGGGGTTTCCAAATACATTTGAAATTGTAAACCTGTTGGTCCCAAGTGGTCAGATGAGGTCTAGAGGGGGGGGGGGGGGGGGTGAATAGACCTCTTAAAAATTTATCTTTTAAAATTCTCTAACTTTTCTGTCAGCAGACTAAGCTGATCAGGAATCGTAAGTTGACTATGCTGATCTCGCACAAAGCTTTGAACAGCAGAGTTGACCACTCTTCTGATTTCACTCAGCTGATTTTATCAAAATCAGAGTTTTAAAATAACTTACTTGCAGCGGATTTTTCTAGTGTTTTTCACAAGTAGTTTTCTTAACTTAGAAAAAGTTTTATCCCCAGTTTTATAAACTCCTTTTTAAAAATTTTCAACAGTTAACTTTTTTGTGTTAAAGTATGCTCTTTGAAATATGCAGAAAATAATGCAAGTATAACACAAAGGATTTTTATAGTGGTTATATGGATAGAAATCCTTTAGTCCACTCTTCCAAGTCACTTAGATCTTGGGTTATACTATAGTCACACAGATTACAGTATACAATGCTTGCGCCAATCAACAAATGAAAAGGCCACAAATGCGTAATAGGAAATCACAAAGAAACTCCTATTGTCTGAAGTAATATCACTCACTTAGATGGATATCTACTTCTCACAACACGATTCTAACAAAATCACTCAGATTAATATGTATTCTTTGATTTCTCTCTATTCTGCTTCGTCAACAAATGACTCGGCTGATGAGTGTTCTGTTCTTGAGTTTGAGACTTAGAAGAATTCTGCTTCAAATTTTTGCTCTCAAATGTGTTGTATATTCTTCTTCACTCGCGAACTGAACTATTTATACTAGAGATTTGAAAATCTGCCCGTTGAGAGATCGACAGTTGTCAAATCCTCGAGTACTGGTCTTTTTCTGCAGAAACGGCTGCTGCGACTGAACACTGTACACTCTGCTGTACTTTCTGTCGCATCGCATTAAATGCACCAAGCTGATACGAGGTTCCTCTTCAATCATTTGTCATAAATACCCTTCCTCTTCAGCATTTATTACACCAAGTGCATTTATTACCGTTGCAATAACTTCTGATCCACTTCCACTCTGATGATCGAAATCACTCGTCTGATGTATACTCGGCTGATCCCAAACTTGAACTAATCTGATTTGAGTCGGTTGATAGTCCACCAGTCTGATTCCTTTCTTCAGCACAGATCAGTAGTCTTCTGGACCATATTTGACTCGTCTGAAGTAATTTTTCATTGGTCAAATATCTTCTAAGGTTTGTACTAAGCTTCCATACTTAGCTGATGACTTTTGGAAATCATCAAAACCTCCATTCACTTCAAAGTCTTCATCTTCATCCAACAGTTTCCCCCTTTTTGATCATGACAAAACTTCAGCTAAGTACCTGTACCTAAAACTAAAGTTGAGTCCTCAAAAATTTCTGAGATAGAAATTATATGTTGGAAGCTTGAACTTTATAGATATTCTTTTGAGATTACAGTACAAGTTACAAGAAAAAGAACTTAAGTGAAAAATTACAAGTAAAGTAAGCTGATTACAAATTTTCAACAGATAACCTAGTCTAGAAAACTAGTCTAGTCCTCAGCTTCTTCATCTTCTTCTTCTTCTTCCCCTTCTTCAACTTCATCACTACTTTCATCGTCTTCACCACTTGAGAAAGCATCAGCAAGATTCTTTAATTTTTCTCTTCTTTCATCAGCTTCGAATTTTGCTTTGATGTCCTCAATTCTCTTATACTTGACGTATGGATTAAGTTGTTCTTCAGCAGAGTACTTAGAGGCAGCTAACTCTTTGTCAGTCTTAGCTACATCCTTGGACTCTACTTTATCATCAGCTTCATCTTCAGCTTCCTCTTCAAGTACTTCATCTTCATTTGGCTTTTCAGCAGTAGCACGTTGGTCTTGTACTTGAACAGTTGCAGCAACAACAGTCCTCTTAGCTGATTCCTCTTCCCCCTTTTTGTCATCAGCAGCAGGGTTGAGTTGATCAGGAGTTATGTTGACAGCAGCACAAAGCTTTCTGATGTTTTGATCCATAACTAGATGTTGATCACAGTGATGATTCAGAGTAGCTTCCATGCGAAGTTGATTAGCTTCCATGCGAAGTTGAGTAGCCTTCATCTCACCAGATTGGTCATTTAAGCAATCAACATTCAGTTGAAGTGTTGATATTTCACTTTGAGCTTTATTAGTGACAGCAGTGAACTCTTGCATTAGAGCAGCATTTTTCTCTAACTCTGCCTCACCAACTTCCTTCATGACTCTGGCAATTCCTGCAATATCAGATTCATGCCTTTGAAGAGCAGTGTGCAGGTGATTCACATCAGTCTTCACGTCTTCAATATTTCTGTTCATGCTAAAAATACTCTGAGTTAGTGCATGGGAATTGTCTGGTGGTAGAGGAAAGTTTTCTATGGCTTCCTGCACCATCTTAGCAGTAGCCTCCTGCATTTGCTTTAACATCAGCTGATTTCTCTTTTCCATCTCCTTTAAGGCATTATCAATCAGCATCTACATTGACTCCATCAGTGAAGAATGCAAGTCAGCAGTAGGAACAGAGATTGATGTTTCAGCAGGCTCTTCCTGTTGAACAGGAGCTTCATGAAGAACAGGACTCTCTTCAGCTTTCCACTCTAAAGCTAAAGGAATCTCCTCTTTGACAGCAGCAGGCAGTGTTAATGATGTATCAAGATTGATCTCCACAGCTTGCTTGTCCTTCCTTGGTTCTTCATCTTCTGGCTCATCAGATATGTGTATTATCTCAGTACCATCAGTAGACACCACAGTCTTCTGATGAATCAAGTCAGCTGGAACAAAAGGTGATGTATACTGTTGAGCACGCAGCTGTTCTTGATAAGTACTGATATCTGAGCCAAAGGCAATATGCTGTAAACTTGGCAGAGTGGGCATTGTACTTGATGTTCCTAGTTCATACCTTGATCTCTCAGCCCATTTCTCCAACGTTGTATAAACAGCAATCTTAACTGCTCTATCAATACGGTCATCAGAAGGACCAAGCTTATTTGGCAATGAGTCCTTGATAGCAGTTGTCTCCTGACTTACAATGACTCTTGCGAAGTCATGTAGTCTGTCTCTCACAAAATCTGAGTCCAACGCCTTTGCAACAGAAGTGGTTTGCAACCAATTCAAGACCCAGCGTCCTTCTGCAGCAAACTCCTTCCAGGCTTGGATCTCTTCCTCAGATTTGTTCAATATGTACTATCTCCATCTATTGTATCTGATCTTTTCAGGGAGAAAAGTAGTTCTTGATTGAAGCAGCTGATTTAACCTTTCTAGCTCAGCTTCAAATCTCTTGAAAGCAGCAGAGTCACTCTGAACAACTTCAATTGCTCTTCTGACTTCAAACTTCTTTCTTTTAATTGGTTCTGCCCTTGGTAGAACAACCTGTCCCTCCTTGGGTTTTTCTCCAATTACGATGCCTTCTGACCTTCTTGGTCCATAAGCATCCTTCTTACTGTCTTCCAAAGCTTTAGCCAAGTCTGCTTCCTCCTTGGCAGCTAATTCCGCCTCTGTCATATTCTTGACATCAACTTCTTTCTTGCTCGCTTCTAAAGCTCTTTTAAGCTCAGCTTCATCACGCTTTCTTTGCTCAGCTTCATCGCGCTTCTTCTTGTGATAAGCTGACACTTTTGCCTTGCCAGTTCTTCTCTTCCTGGCAGCTCTGGATTCAACAACTGGTGCCGCAGCTGTTTGTTCTGGAGCAGCAATTGCTACTGGTGCAGCAGCAATCGGTTCAAGGATCTGCACTTCAGGATCATTTTGAGGTTGAGCAACCTCAGCTGTTGGTGCAGAAGTCTGTTTCACTTGATCATCAGCTGACTTCACTTCAGCAGACTCCTTCTCTGATCCAACAGGCCTCTCAGCTGTTTGAGGACTTTCCCTAACTAGCGCAGAAAGTTCAGTATCTTCTTCAATAAACGTCATCTTCTTTCTGGCAGTTTTCTTTGTATAAGGAACATCAGCAGCAGATGTAGCAGTATCTTTTAATGCGCTCCTTGTCCTTTTAGCCACGTTTTCAGCTGGTATCTCAGCTGAAACGGTTCTTTCAGGAGATGATTCAACTTCCATTTCATCAATCTCCTTGACTGTTTCTTCAAGAATTAAGTCAACAACATCCTTCTTCTTTGAGAAGACTGTTCTGGCTTGAACAGCAGGCTTAGCTGTTTGAACAGTTGTCTTACTTTTCTTGCCCTTATCAGCAGGCTCTTTAGGCTCAGTAGCCTTCCTCTTTGATTGTTTCTTTTCTGGCACAACAGCAGGTTCTTTTGACCTTCCAGTTTTCACTGGGTCATAAATCTTTAACTCTTTTGCCTTATGAACGTCTTTGCCATTAGTCACTATACATCACAAATGTACCAGCAGATGACTAAGGAATATCCTGTGAAGAGTTAGACCACGCTCCTTGTGATCAGCAAGTATGTACCAGATGAAGTTTGCCCAATTCACCTTCAAACCATAAAAGATAGCAATCATGGTGTGAAACCTCTTCATTGGTACACTATCCAATGAGAATGTGCAATTATCCAGTACTTTGGCAACTAAATCTGCCATACGCTGAAATTCATCCTTCAGCTGATTCTTTTTTATACTTCCAGACAGCACTTGATTTTTCTTTGAAGCCAAATTCCAGAAATCTGCTTCAAGCGGTTCAGCAAGGGTTGAAATCTCAGTGGAGCCTTCAAGAGAGAGTCCATATCTCTCATTCAGCAGCCTGGGGGTTACGCAGATAACCTTATCCTCAATCTTGGCATTAATCTCCAGCTTTTCAAAGTCAGGCTTCTTTGTAGAACCATAAAACTCCATAACCTGATCCTTGAAAATCATATCTTCATGAGCCTCCATGAAGGTAACCAAGGTAGCCGCCTTGAATTTTTCCAGAATTTCTTTCATCAATGGGGTACCAGTTGTGTGATACGTCAGGTAATTCAAGAACATACCTTCAGCAGCAGCTTCTTTGGCAGACATTCTGAAAAAGATTAAGGAAAAACGGAGAGAAATTTGCAGTAGAAAGAGTGCAAAATTGCTCTGTGTTCTTTTGAAATTTTGAGGGTGCGTAAAAGCTTAGTAAGCTGATCAGATCTGGATTTATAGATGTTGGTTTCTTGTCGGTTTCCGTGATTAGTGTCAACCGTTAGATCAGTTACTGAAAAGCAGATCGTGCAAGCGTGATACGCGGATTTCAAAAAAAACATTAATTATGTCAGACGGGCGGGAATTTGAAACGCCACTTGTCTGTTACTTATAAAAGCGTGTTTCTAATAAAAACGTTTTCAATGCAACACTTAATATAAGCTGACATAAATAAAAACAGATGAGTAAAATACTTATCTGATAGACGACTTGTCTGATACAATATATCACTAGTGAAAGCCAATATCTAGTGATCTTCCTTTGTTGTTTGTCAATCCAGCAAGATAAATAATCTTCAAGTCTTCAAGAATTAAGAACAAATCTTCTGATTAAAACAACTTCAACTAACTGTCATTGAAGATTTCATCTTTAAAACAGGAGTACCGCTAGTCTTACACGTTCCCCCTGAATTCAAGAATTCATCAGTCAACTAGTCTGTTGAGAGTCAGTCTTATTGAAGTGTAACACTTGTTGATATCAGATTAGTCAGCTGTTGAACCCAGTCTTCTGATAGGTTCCCCCTCAGCTTATGAATCCAATTTTAACAAGCCCAGTTCCACTCTTAGAGTAGAAAATCTTGCATCACTTAATGGTCTGGTGAAAATGTCAGCAATCTGATTGTCTGTATGAACATACTCAATAATAACATTTCCTTTTTCAACATGGTCTCTGATGAAGTGATGTTTGATCTCAATATGCTTAGTCCTGGAATGACTAGTAGTATTCTGAGTAAGTGAGATTGCACTTGTATTGTCACAGTAGATAGGGATTCCACTGATCTTGAGATTATAGTCTTCTAGTTGATGCTTCAACCAAAGTATATGTGCACAACATGCTCCAGCAGCAATGTATTCAGCTTCAGCAGTAGATATGGATACTGAAGTCTGTTTCTTACTCATTCATGAGATCAGACGACTGCCTAAAAATTGACAAGTACCTGTAGTACTCTTCCTATCAATTTTGCAGCCAGCAAGGTCAGAATCTGAATATCCAATAAGTTCAAATCCTGATTCCCTTGGGTACCACAATCCCAATTCTTGTGTGCCTTTGAGATACCTTAATATCCTTTTAGCAGCTAAGAGATGAGATTCCTTAGGATTTGATTGAAATCTCGCACAAACCCCAACAGAATACATAATATCAGGTCTGCTAGCTGTTAAGTATAACAGTGACCCAATTATGCCTCTGTATTTGGTGATGTCAACTGATTTGCCACCTTCATCCTTGTCCAGACGAAGTTCAGTAGACATAGGAACACTAACAGATGAGCTAGTTTCCATACCAAATTTCTTGAACAGATCTTTTGTGTACTTTGCTTGGTTAATAAAAATACCATCAGGTAGTTGTTTAACTTGTAATCCAAGAAAGTAATTTAGTTTTCCCATCATGCTCATTTCAAACTTGTTCTGCATCAGCTTAGAGAACTTCTCACACATCTGTTTGTTAGTTGAACCAAAAATAATATCGTCCACATATATTTGAACTAACAATATATGATTATCCCATTCAATAGTGAACAAAGTCTCATCTACTTTACCTTTGCGAAATCCTTTAACTAAAAGAAAATCAGATAAAGTATCATACCATGCTCTTGGAGCCTGTTTCAGTCCATAGAGAGCTTTCTTCAGACGATAAACTTTGTCTCCTTGTTGATAAGCTTCAAAACCAAGAGGTTGTTCAACATAGACTTCCTCTTGCAATTCTCCATTGAGAAAAGAACACTTCACATATATCTGATAGACAGTGAAGTTCTTGTGAGCAGCATAGGCTAAGAATAATCTGATTACTTCAAGCCTTGTAACTGGTGCAAATGTCTCATCAAAATCAATGCATTCTTCTTGGCAATAACCTTTGGCAACTAGTCTTGCTTTGTTTCTGGTAACAATACCATCTTCATTCATTTTATTCCTGAATACCCACTTAGTGCCAATTACCCTTTGATGAGTAGGTCTGGGAACTAAGTACCAGACTTCATTCTTTTCAAATTGATTTAACTCTTCTTGCATTGGTTCAATCCAGTGAGAATCACTAAGAGCTTCATCAATCAACTTAGGCTCAATTTGTGAAAGAAAACTTACAAACATTGTTTCATTTGCAGTTGACCTTCTAGTTCTCACTCTATCCAAAGGATCACCAATCACTAAGTCAGGTGGGTGATCTCTGAGCCATCTGAGATCAGGTTGCAAATCTGGATGTTGTCCTCTTGATTGATCTTGCAACACTACTGTTGGAGTCTCAGTAGTAGTCTGTTGTACAGGCTCTGGTCTGTCAGCTGTTTGCAACTCCTCTGTTAGACAATCAGCAGACTGATTTTGAACAGCACTTGAGTTAACAGCTTGGTTTAATTCAGGTAGTATGATGGGAACATATTCTTCCTTTCTTTCCATACTCAATTTCTGAAAGTCAGCAGATATCTCTGGATTTGCACTTTGATTCTTTTCAGAAGATTGGCTTGGTTCATCAAACACTACATGAATAGATTCTTCTACAAGTAAAGTTTTTTTGTTAAAAACTCTGTAAGCTTTACTAACAGTAGAGTAACCTACAAAAACAGCTTCATCAACCTTTTCTGCAAATGCAGTAAGGTGATTTTTCCCATTATTCAAAACATAACATTTACAACCAAAAATCCTAAGATAATGTAAATTAGGCTTTCTGTTGTTCCATAGCTCATAAGGTGTCTTGTTTTGACTTTTGTTGATCATACATCTGTTCTGTGTATAACATGCTGTATTTGTGGCTTCTGCCCAGAATCTTTGGGGCAGCTTTGCTTCAGCTATCATTGTCCTGGTAGCTTCCTTTAGAGTTCTGTTTCTCCTTTCAGCAACTCCATTTTGTTGAGGGGTTCTGGCAGCAGAGTACTCATGATTGATTCCTCTGGAGTTACAACACTCTTCAACAGTAGAGTTTGTAAATTCAGTCCCTCTATCTGATCTGATCTTCAATATTCTTTGACTCTTCTCATTCTGGATCAGTTCCATCAGATTAGTAAGATGTTCCTTGGTTTTACTTTTCTTCTTCATGAAAATTACCCAAGTAAATCTTGAAAAATCATCCACAACAGCTAGGCAGTATTTCTTTCCACCATTGCTGATAGGATCAATAGGGCCAAACAAATCCATATGTAACAGCTCCAAAATTCTGGTTGAAGATTGGTGCTTCTTGCTTTTGAAAGTGGACTTCACTTGTTTACCCTTCTGACATGCGTCACAAAGCTTGTCTTTGCTCATGACTGTCTTTGGAATTCCTTCTACCAGATCATTCTTTATCAATCTGTTTATGGTCTTGAAATTCAAATGATTCATTCTTTTGTGCCACAGCCAACTGATTTCACTTGGTGTAGAAGCCACCAAACAAACATTAGAATTCTTGTCCACAGAATTCCAGTCGACTACATAGATATTTCCCTGTCTTCTTCCAGATAAAATAACCTTCTTTGTTCCAACTTGTTCAACATAGCACTTATCTGATGAAAACGTTACAGAAAATCCCTTGTCACAAAATTGACTTATGCTCAGCAGATTGTACTTCAGGCCATTAACATAAGAGACGTCAGATATCTCTATGTTTCCTTTGATTAGCTTTCCAACAGCAACAACCTTGCCTTCTTTGTTGTCTCCAAAAGTAACTCTTGGACCATTCACAGCAACAGCATCTGTCAGTTCATGTATGTCTCCACACATGTGCCTTGAACATCCACTGTCCAAGTACCATTTCTTCACTACTTTACTCCTACTCCTAATCTACAAAACAAAATAAAATTGTTTTAGGTACCCTTTATTGAGAGGGTCCTGGTGGATTAGTGTCACCTTTGACAACCCAAGATGTTGAAGTCTTAGGCTTCTTAGGCTTTAGAGTTTTAGCAGGAGCATGAGCAACTTCATTTTCATCATAATCAGCAGGCATATTATGTTGATAATTATTATGATGTGGATAAGGCTCATAAGCAGGATAAGATGCATGATAAGCAGGGTAAGCATGCATTGGTTGATGAGCAGGATATGCAGCATAATAAGGTGGATAATGAGGTGCAGCATAATAAGGTGAATAAGCAGGTTGCACATAATAAGACTTATTTCCATACCAAGCATTATTGTTATAATTTCTTTGCTTCTTAGGTCTGCTTTTTACTTGCTCTTTAACAGACGACTTAGCTTTACTAGTCTGATTGGTTTTACTCTTATCAATTCTGCTGTTTGGTTTTACCAGTCTGTTTTTCATTTTCAGGCTTTTTACCCTTTTTAGCCTTAGGAGATTTCTTCTCCTTTTTCTCAATCTCAAGTGAAGTGGATTTAGCAGTCTGAACTTACAAGATAACATTACTGTTATCAGCAGATATAAATTTCTCAGTTCTGTTCAGTTCTAAATTTTCTTTTACTAAGGGTGTACTCTGTTCATTAGATTTATTTATTGATGCAACAGACGACTTAGCAACAGACGACTTATCATGTAGAGATATTATAGCTTCAAGTTCCATGATTTGCCCCTTGTAAAGTTCACATTCTGCTCTCAGATATTCACATTCATGCGAAAGCTTTTTATACATAGCTGAATCGTCAGGTTTTTCAACACTACGTTTCAATTTAGCATTTTGCTTTTTCAGCAAGATCATCTCGTCCTTAAGCTTAGCAAATTCTTTAACAACATCTGTTTTGTTATTCATCATTTGCTCAAATGAGCTAAACAGCTCAAGTTCACTTTCAGAGAGTATTACCTCATTGTCAGAATCATCAGATTCTTTGGCCATGAGACAGAGCAGTGCAGATGTCTCTTCAAAAGCAGAGTCATCACTTGACGTGCCTGATTCTGAGTTAGACGAATAGATGGCTGCTATCTTTTCAGCTTCAGCCAACAGCACTTTGCTTTTCTGGTGTCTCCTCTCTCTTCTTTGTTTCTTTTCCTCCTCAGTGTACTTCTCAGCTTTAGGATATGGGCAGTCCTTGATGAAATGTCCCAATTTCCAGCAATTATAGCACATCATTTTGGATTTATAATCATCCTTACTATCATGAGAATTAGAGGTAGGTTTAGAAGTAGAAGCATTGTTATATTTGTTCTTCATTTTTCTTTTGTAGAACTTTTTGAACCCGTTCAATAACAAAGCAACATCGCCAGCAGTGTACTCCTTTTTACTCAGTACTGTGGTCTCATCAGATGAGTCCACTTCTCTAGTCTTTCCGGCTGATCTTCTAGTTCTTTCTGCAGCGACCAGGGCAGCAGTGGGGCCAGAAGTTGAGGTCTCTTCTATACCCATCCTTGGCATTTTATACTCGTACGCCTTGAGTACAGAAAACAGCTCCGTCAGTGAGATCTTCCCCAGATCCCTTGATTCTTCCATCGCTGTGATCTTCATGTTGAACTTGGGTGGCAGAGCCTTTAAAACTTTGACGGTGATCTCCTTATCATAAAACGTCTTTCCCAACTTTAGTACATTGTTCAACACCTTTGTAAACCTTGAATCCATCTGGTCAATGGTTTCTCCAGGTTTCATCTTGAAGTTCTCAAACTTCTCCAGGGCTACGCTTAGATTGTGTTCTTTTATTGAGTCATTCCCTTCACTCATGTCACGGACTTTGTCCCACATCTCCTTAGATGTTTTGCAGTGTTTGACCTTGTCAAACCTTTCATTGTCCAGGGCCTTTGTCATGATGAAGATTCCAACTTTGTCAAGATTCTTCAACTTGATTTCATCAGGTGACATCTCTGATCGTTCTTTATCAACGACCGTATCTATGCCATCAATTTTGATTGTCTTGGTAACTCTTATTGGACCTTGTGTTATGCACGTGTACATATTGTCATTATAAGCAGCAAGGAAAATTTCCATGCGTATTTTCCAGTCCTCAAAGCTCATACCGCCTATGTGGGGAACTAGGCTGATACAATCCATTTTTCAAAAAGATGCTCTTTTGAAAACTTTTGAAAACCTTTGAAAAACACTCTAGGATCAAGCTCGTTGATCAGGCAAATGATTCAGATGAACCACCTGCTCTGATACCACTTGTTGGTCCCAAATGGTCAGATGAGGTCTAGAGGGGGGGAGGGGGGGATGAATAGACCTCTTAAAAATTTATCTTTTAAAATTCTCTAACTTTTCTGTCAGCAGACTAAGCTGATCAGGAATCGTAAGTTGACTATGCTGATCTCGCACAAAGCTTTGAACAGCAGAGTTGACCACTCTTCTGATTTCACTCAGCTGATTTTATCAAAATCAGAGTTTTAAAATAACTTACTTGCAGCGGATTTTTCTAGTGTTTTTCACAAGTAGTTTTCTTAACTTAGAAAAAGTTTTATCCCCAGTTTTATAAACTCCTTTTTAAAACTTTTCAACAGTTAACTTTTTTGTGTTAAAGTATGCTCTTTGAAATATGCAGAAAATAATGCAAGTATAACACAAAGGATTTTTATAGTGGTTATATGGATAGAAATCCTTTAGTCCACTCTTCCATTGGGTTATACTATAGTCACACAGATTACAGTATACAATGCTTGCGCCAATCAACAAATGAAAAGGCCACAAGTGCGTAATAGGAAATCACAAAGAAACTCCTATTCTCTGAAGTAATATCATTCACTTAGATGGATATCTACTTCTCACAACACGATTCTAACAAAATCACTCAGATTTATATGTATTCTTTGATTTCTCTCTATTCTGCTTCGTCAACAAATGACTCGGCTGATGAGTGTTCTGTTCTTGAGTTTGAGACTTAGAAGAATTCTGCTTCAGATTTTTGCTCTCAAATGTGTTGTATATTCTTCTTTACTCGCGAACTGAACTATTTATACTAGAGATTTGAAAATCTGCCCGTTGAGAGATCGACAGTTGTCAAATCCTCGAGTACTGGTCCTTTTCTGCAGAAACGACTGCTGCGACTGAACACTGTACACTCTGCTGTACTTTCTGTCGCATCGCATTAAATGCACCAAGCTGATACGAGGTTCCTCTTCAATCATTTGTCATAAATACCCTTCCTCTTCAGCATTTATTACACCAAGTGCATTTATTACCGTTGCAATAACTTCTGATCCACTTCCACTCTGCTGATCGAAATCACTCGTCTGATGTATACTCGGCTGATCCCAAACTTGAACTAATCTGATTTGAGTCGGTTGATAGTCCACCAGTCTGATTTCTTTCTTCAGCACAGATCAGTAGTCTTCTGGACCATATTTGACTCGTCTGAAGTAATTCTTCATTGGTCAAATATCTTCTAAGGTTTGTACTAAGCTTCCATACTTAGCTGATGACTTTTGGAAATCATCAAAACCTCCCTTCACTTCAAAGTCTTCATCTTCATCCAACAAAACCCTTCAGGGATTATCATATAAATTTTAGTATCGAGTGAGCCATATAAATAGGCTGTAACAACATTCACTAGACGCAAATCAATTTTTTCACGTACTGCCAGACTAATAAGGTATGTAAAAATAATTGCATCCACCACAAGAGATTACGTCTCCTCATAATCAATATCGGGTCTCTACGGAAATCCTTGGTGCCACTAGTCGTGCTTTATATATAACGACTTCAGTTTTCTCATTTGGATTTCGCACAAATACCCATTTATATCCAACGGGCTTTACAAGTTAACTTAATTCTGCTTGAATTGCGTCTTTCTATTTTGGCTAATCATATATATGTTTACATTTTATAACAAATTTAATTTCAAGATCCTCATTTTATTTTATAATTATATGCAAAATTGTTGTCGACAACTGTTTTAATTCGGTTCCATGTTTTTTTTTTCTTAGTGACATAACTTATAGAGATCTCTTTATTTTATTATTTTTAGGTACCTGAACCTCTTTTGGGGTATTATCTATTAGTTATGCCTTGCGACTCTTCATGAGTGCTCGCCTCCATAATATGACCATCTTCAGTGATAGCTCCTTTTTTATTTTAGGAGGATTTTTATCATTGGAACCGATTGATTTACAACGTTTAAGCTTAGCTTATTTTCATTTGAATTGGAGCATTTTTAGCTGGTATATGAGATTTAGTAACTCTTTTTATATTAGTAAATTCATCTGGCAGTTGATTTGCAAAATTTTGCAAATAAATTATCTTCTGAACTTCTAGTGTACACTGTTTTTTTTTTCGAGGATCTAGAGAAGATAATGTTGATGCTTTTCATGTAATTTCTTTTACCAGCTCTTTATTACTTCCCCCTGATGTTAGGAATATTATATAATCAAAATGACAATAGGCAAACATGCCGTAAATAAATTTTCAGTCATTTGTTCAAGATACTTATTATGGATGGGGCATATACAACATATATTCCAACCTATTTTGAGGACCCATCTTTATGCGTTGTGGTGGAGCAATTGGAATATATGTTGGACATCTTTAAATTGTAAGATGGGGAATGTTTGGCTCCTCACCAAACGTTAGTTTCATCAGGGAGAATTTATCATAATTTGTTGGCATGATGCACACAAGTGCTGATACATGTAACAAGAAGTTTTGTTCTCATTAATAATTTTCTGTAATTAACTGGAGGCATTTGATGAAAAATTCTATTAAATCATTTTGTGTATGAATATGGGCAACATGACTCTCAATAGCCATTGAAAGTCAGATATATGAATTCATCAGCATTATTAAGACGTCTTCATTTAATAATCTGAAAAGTGTGCTCTTAATTTAATTATTTGCGCAAATAATCCCGCAAGCATCAAGGTTGCAGGTTAACAATAAGCACACATGTCACATTTGTAGTAGATGCATCTATTAAAATCCACACAGAGGATGAATGGGCCCATATATATCACATTGAATGTGTTTCAAAATGCTAGGGATTCTAACCCATTCTTAATTGGAATGATTTAGTAATCAATTGACCTTGAGAACAAGCAACACAAAATGATTCTTTGAATTGAAGAATCTTCTGGTTCTTCAGTGAAGATCCATATGAACTCTCAATAAAAAAAAATTCGCATCATAGTTTATCCGGGATGGTCTAACCGGTCATGCCAAATTATTTTGATCAATAAACTTCTGGTTTACTGTAATATGTGTTTCAATTGTACACACACATTTCTTTCTATAAAATCGCCATATTTGAAGTCTTAAATAAATGAGGTTAATCAAAATAATAAGTCTTTACTTATTTTGAAGGATTCATAAGCTCAAGAATCTCATCATCGTAACCTCTTATAACTCATGACTTGGTGAATAATTTAATCAAAATGAAATAATTATGAGATTAACCAGTTTTCATTTTACTTTAATTAATCACGACATGAGATAAGATAAACGAATACAAATAAAGGCATAAATAATATCATATATATTTCTACGTTTTTTTTTTCATTTAAGAAATAAACAATTTCTTTATAATCATAATTGAGATAACATGAGAAGATCATATTTACATTTCAAGAATGATAATATATAATCATAATTTTAAATATGAATTGCCATATATTGACTTTTATCACATATATTTTTACCATTCACTCAAATCATACCTAAATACATAATTGAAATATAATAAATCATATTAGAAATTCAAATATTTAATCACAAAACGTTATGCCATAAACTTAATTTCATATTAATCATTATTATTTTTATTATCACTATTAGCTCTACTTATCTCAATAGAAATTATCAAAAATTCAAATTAGTAATGTTAAGTAGTTCAATCATTACCATCAAGAATGTCACTTACATTGTAGTAATTCATGTTTACTTGATGAATGTTTCTTTCAACAAGTGTCATTTTGACGCCTTGTATAATCAATTTGCATACATTTATTTTTCTCAAGTTTTACCACTATTTCGTTTCGTTTTGGATGGTACGTTGCAATCATTATATGAAATGCATAAAATAATTTGACCATGTCTAAATAATGTCAATGTCTATCATACATTCCATTAATTTCTGAAAATGAATCATGTACAATCACTTCTGGAATTAAAATATTTATATTCACATTTGCATCCACTTCGGGGAATGCTTATCAATCATAATAGGAGTTTTTTTTTTCATCAATGTTTCATTTGTTCAACCACCAGAATTCAATTGATAGTATTTCTTAAAATCTCTCCACGATATTGCTACTTATTAAGAATTTAGGATTCCGAAAGTTGTAATATCTACACATAATTTCAATTGAAAATTAATTTTTAATCGTGGATTGTATTTATTAGTTTAATATATCGCAACTCCAATGCAAACTTTCATAGCAAGCTTTTAAAGAAAAATGTATTTTAGAGAGTTGAACTCTCTTTATTCAAGTCTATATTCGTCCCGTAATTATAAATATTCAAATTGCCGATACAAGAAATCTCCACCTTCCAAGGCTCTGAATATTAGCCAAAAGATATGACAAAACATTAAACTAGATATTCTTAATAGAATTCTAAACGGTAACACATGCTTTTATCCATAAATTCATCCATAAAACGCATGCCTTAAAAGTATATTATCAATTCATGCCAAATGTGAACATGAGCATAAATTTGTCGTTTATCTTGTACTGGAATAGGGACAGTTCAATTCAATCAAAATGAACATAGTTTACTCAAGTGGAAACAATCACACTTTTGGTGTGTAAATAATTCCTTCAAATAGTTTAGAACAAATGGGTCCTCTACTCAAATATATTGGAATTTCAATCCTTTGAGGAGGAAATTACTTAGGAAAAACATTGCCCTCACTTTATCCCTTATCAATTGCCCCATTTTCATTTTATGATAGTATTTTGAGGCTCTTTGCATTCCAATGAATTCCAACATCAAGAATCCATGTCATATAAAACGCTAAAAATGTATTCAAATCTTCGGGTTTGAGTTTATAACCTAGGCTTCAAGCCTGACATAAAAATTTTATTTTAAGAACTTCAAGTTCTTGATATAATCAACTACACCAAAATTTAAAACAATCTAAAAGTTGAAGTAGCCATCAATTATTTGATTCTTTGAAAAGTTGTAGTACTAGAAATTGATATAGATGACAAATAACATATGAACAAATAATGTAATCTTTATTCTAATTTGTAATTGACATTTTAAAGATCAAATCTAACTTTAATTGACAAAACTCTTCTGGAAAAGTGATTAGTAAGATGATCATGTCATAATTCGATCTTTCTAGATTACAAACTTTACTAAGGAAGCAACAACATGTATTTCATATGAGTTCCTTCGTTAATATAAATTAAATACTTTATTGTTCGTATAAGAATAACATATATAATATATAAGAAAATAAATAACTCACCATCTTACCCATTCGTTGATTCAATCTTACTTTTTGGAGTGAAAATGTGAACTTTCTAACATATCTGATTAGCTAGCTTTGAATCAAAAGATAGAACAAATCGTGCTGATAACGTGTTATGAAATTAAGAGAATAACAAGCAAGAACTAAAATGAAAGTGTAGAAAAGAAAAGTGAAATAGGGAGATAATTTTATTCATTCTTATTCATGTCTCAAGAATACATTACAATGGCCTCTATTTATAGGTCTAGATAAGAACTTCAAGAGTCAATATTTAATAGTTACATCATAAGTTACAAGCCTCTTCATATGGTGTCTTCAAAATGATCTTTAGGATATGAGTTGCAAGACCATTCAAATGTCTAAAGGACTCCAGTGGACATCCATAAATTAACCACATTTTATAACAATTTTATAATAAAACAGACAATAAACAAAAATTCGTGACAGATCATTCTCTTCCCACGAACCATGTGTCTCCTCATCTTTCCACAAGCTTAAACCCTTCTACCAGATCCAAATCACTTGTCCAAAGTGCTACATTTTAAAAATTACATTTTTGTTCCTAATTTTTCAAAATATATACACTTTTGGACCTATCGTCCTTGAAACCAAAATTGCTAATGTGGCAGTTTACCCTCTATGTTATGATAAATTTGATAATTTATCCCCATATATTACAAAATAATTTTCATGCCTATTCTCAATTTCGACAAGTGAGTTAAAATATTCGACTGAAAAGAATAAATTTAAAAAGCAAATTTTCGTTCAAGATGAAATATCTGATTAGGTCCAAATTTAAAAACGATCAATCATTTTTTAAAAAACAATTAAATTATCCTTTAAATCTCGTTGTTACATTCATGCTTAGATTAACTTCAACTCTAGTCAATTAATTAATTTATTAGGAGAATATAGAATTATTATTAATTAATACTTCTACGGAAAATTACTATGATTATTTAAGTCCCTTTTTCGAAAACTATTTGTTATTTTTAAAACCATCTTTATAAAAAGGGTAATTAACATAGACACCCCATGACTATTATCTTAATAACAAGAACCTACCCTCTTATTTCAAATATTACAAAGACACTCCCTCGATCAAAAATTGAATTATAAAACTCCACATTTCTAAGATTTTTTTTCCTTCTTTTCGGGATCGAACATCAACTGCAACTATTCGATAGACGACTCATTAGGATAGATGTAGATGAACAATACCCCCTAGAACCATATAAGAAGTTTTCTACTCGTACAGCTCGAGAAAAAATTAACTACTTTCAGTTTATACCAACAAAAAAAAAAGGGAAATTTACATAGACACCCCCTGGCTATAAGGCTAATTACAGGAACTTACCCTCCTGTTGCAAATATTACAAAGGCACCCCCTCGACCAAAACAATATTAAAAGGAGACCCCTTACGACGTCAATTTTTTACGGTAGATGATGACGTCATCAGAAATATTTAATGTTTTTCCAATTTTGCCCCCAAGGGGTGTATTTGTAATATATTTTGTGTTACAGGGGGTGTCTTTGTAATCATGTAATAAATATTGTAAATAAATTTATTAAATTTTAAAATTATAACAAACCAATTTAAAATTTAATAAATTTATTTACAATAACACAATTCGATAAATAAAGCTTTAATAACTTTACAATAACACAATTCGATAAATAAAATTTCAATAATATATATTTCCTTAAAAAATAAAATAAACCAATTTAAAATTTTATAAATTTATTTACAATAACTCAATCTGGTAAAAAAAGTTTTAATAACGTTTATTTTCATTCAAAAATAAAACAAACCAAATTAAAATTTATTAAATTTATTTATATTAACACAATTATTTAATAACATATATTTTCTTTAAAAAAATAACTCTTTTAAAATTTAATAATTTATTTACAATAACACAATTGGTAAATAAAGTTTCACTTTAATAACAAATATTTTTCTTACAAAAATAAAACAAACCCATTTAAAATTTAATAAATTTATTTACAATAACACAATTCGAATTCTTGAAGTCCAGAGAATTTTTGGGGATCTAGGGCTTGGTGATTTTGTTACGGGATTATTGCATTTTTGGTGTCACAACTTAAGCTGACTAGCATTTTTACCCCATATCTTTTTGGGCTGGCACATTTGGTGCCACACCTTCAACTTCAGTGGCAATTTTGGTCCAAATTGAGGCCCACTTTCAAAATTAGACCGAAATCGCCCATGTGCGGGCCATGTGACATGTAAATTGTGAATTTTGACCAAATCAAAGTGGAAGTTTGAGCTTTTCTATAAACGTAGGGACATATTATAAAGGTGGGAAAGTACAAGGGTCAATTCGCGAATTGGGATAGAGGGGCTGATTTTGCGAAGATGAAACATCCGCCATTGACGTAAGCTTGGAAATGGGGAATCTTCAATTCAGCACCAAATTGGACAAGGTTGGTACCAAAATGACCGCCACACCGAGGGGAGTCCACGGCTGAAAGGGGAGGCGGTGGGTCAAGCTCCACCGCCGACGGCGGCGTAAAATCGAAAAAATGTGATCTGAAAATAGATTGACGGGATAAACTTGGAACTGATAATTAATGCTTGGGATTTGTAGAGGACGTGAAAACGAGTCTATAGCCATCAAAGAGAGCTCAAACCGTGTCTGGAGTCGCCGGAAAAGTGAAAAAAACGGAGGTGGTGGAGGCGGCGGCAGTTGAGGTTTTTTTTTTTTTTTTTTTGTAAATATTAAAAATAACTAAGGGTATTTTAGACATTTTAAGTGTTCCGTTAAAGTTGACTAACGACCGTTAAGTCAAGGGGGTGTTTTTGTAATATTTGAAACAGGAGGGTAAGTTCCTGTAATTAGCCTTATAGCCAAGGGGTGTCTATGTAAATTTCCCAAAAAAAATAGAAAGAAAGAAAGACGTCCATGGAGTGGTGGAAATGCTAACTTCTAGTTTTGCTTATTTACAATCATGCCAAGAAAAAGTCAATAGAAGCAGATTCAAATCTACTTTTGCAACAAAAATTTAATTCATATATTCGTCTTTAGCTAGGTGCAACTTGGCATTTAAAATTTTTGAAGTCTTTGAGATTGACATATATCTTGATTATATAAATAGCTTGCACCACCATTTTACAACTTCACTACATTCATCAACTAAAAGAAAAAGAGAGAAGAATTTAGGCATTAAGAAACATATATAGTTCTTTTTGGTAATTTAACCATGGAGGAAGAAAAGAAAGAAATTTGTTCTTCGGCTAAAGAAGAGCCAAATTATAGAGGGATCAAAGCCATGCCTTTTGTCATAGGTAAAAAAAATAATAAAAAAATAAAAAAATAAAAAATAAAAATAAAAAAAGAGGTCTTGATTTTTCTCTCTAAATCTTACATTTATGTATTAATAATATTTAAATTTCCTAAATATTAATTTCTAACTGATTTATTTGAATAATTAACTTGCAGGTAATGAGACATTTGAGAAGCTAGGAACAATTGGAACATCATCAAATCTCTTAGTATACCTAACAACAACATTCAACATGAAGTCTATAACAGCCACAAATGTAATCAATATTTTCAATGGAACTTGCAATTTCGGAACCTTATTAGGCGCTTTCCTCTCCGACACTTATCTTGGTCGATACAAAACTCTTGGCATCGCCTCTATATGCTCTTTCCTGGTACATATTTTTAAATTAGACAAAAAAAAAAAAAAAAAAAAAAACTCATTTTCTTATATTAAAAATCTTGATTTTAGGCTATATATTAGACAAGATGTAATTACGGATATTCTTTGAGTAATATATCTATCTTTTTTTCTCAAAAAACAATATCTCGATTTCAGGGTATGTTGGTATTAACACTGACCGCGGCATTTCCAACACAACATCCTCCCAAGTGTGGAACCGAACAAAATAGCACGTGTATCGGACCTTCGTCGGGTCAACTTACGTTCCTATTTAGTGGGTTCGTGCTCTTAGTCCTAGGGGCTAGTGGGATTAGGCCATGTAACTTGGCCTTTGGTGTGGATCAATTCAATCCAAATACGGATTCGGGGAAAAGGGGTACAAATAGTTTCTTCAATTGGTATTATTTCACCTTCACTTTCGCGATGATGATATCTTTAACGATCATCGTATACGTGCAATCGAACTTGAATTGGGCGATCGGGTTAGGAATTCCAACGTTCCTAATGTTGTTATCTTGCATTTTTTTCTTTTTGGGGACAAAGATTTATGTGAAAGTAGTACCTCAGGGCAGTCCTTTAAGAAGTGTGGTCCAAACATTAGTTGTTGCATTCAAGAAGAGGAAATTGGAATTGCCTGAACAACCTTGGACCTCTCTTTTTAATTACATTCCTTCGGATTCAATCAATTCCAAATTTGCTTATACTGAGCAACTCAGGTAATTAGTGAATTAGAAATTTCCATATTTATTTTTTGGATCTTTTTACTTTTGTAATTTATCTATCCCCTAGCTTGTGTTCACTCTAACTGAAATATTAATTGAGATATTTTAGTTGAGGACAATTTACGTATTGTACGTCAAAAGTTTTCAATTTTTACATGTAACCCCCTTAAAAGTATAACTTTTGCATTTAACCCCCTAAAACTTAATTATCATTTACATTCATTTAATTAACTTAAAATTAGAAATAAAATTCGAAATATTTGTGAATTTTACAATGATTACCAATCGTATACAATGGACTCATTGATCATGTCGTCATTATTTTTTTCATTATTTTTTCAAGTTGTGATTTATATTTTATGTTATCAGTATTTTTATTTTGTCCACGTGTTGACTTAAATATGATTCTTAAGGTTTTGAATATGTTGTTTTTATCCATAGTTGTCAAATTAATTTGCAAAATTTATTTTAATTAAAGTAATTGAAAAGAAATCCTAATATTCAAAAATAAATAAACAAATTAAAAGTAATAAAATATTCAATATTTATATAATAAAAAAGATTTGGGTTCCCAAACCCTGAGCTCAACTTTGGTCTTAGTTGGGGGAGTAACCAGAGGTGGACATTTTGCAACTCCCCTAATTGAGTGCTCAACTATGACCTATTTTTTGAATTTTTTCAAAATGATTTGGTCCCCATTTGGGCTCTCCACTGAAGATGTTATTATATAACCATAAAAGGGCATGCACTAAATCCACCAAAATTATGTTGTTAACCCATTAAAAACCTAAAAGATGTTGGTTTAAATTTGAGGGGTTGGGTGAAAATATTTACTTTTATGGGATTTAGTGCGAAACATTTTAACTTTTGGGGGGTGAATATGAATAATCCTTTAATTAACGATTATCTTCTATACCCACACGCTTGGCACTCACAATACAACTGTGTATAAAGTAAGTTAACAAACATAGTTTTTTTTGGAACACAAAGGTGTATTTGTTAATTAAAATAACTTTAGGGTGTATTTGTTAATTCTAACTAATATAAGGGGTTGTATTGCGAATAGCTATTTTTAACTCATCAAGCACTTTTTTTGCTCTGTTTTTCAGGTTGTTGAGTAAAGCAGCAATCCTAACTGCAGAAGATGAAATTAACCCCGACGGATCCGCTTCAAACCCATGGAACCTCTGCAGCTTACAACAAGTCGAAGAGGTCAAATGTGTAATTCGGGTCATACCCATTTGGATATCCGGCATAATATACTACATCGTTATAACCCAAATGCAAACCTATCTCGTTTTCCAAGCCCTCCAATCCGACAGACGCCTACATCACGGCGGCGATTTCAAAATCCCCGCCGCCTCGTACACTGTCTTCACAATGTTGAGCCTCAGCATATGGATCCCCATCTACGACAGAATCCTCGTACCTTTTCTCCGTAAAATCACAAAAAAAGATGAGGGCATCACAATCCTTCAAAGAATCGGAATCGGAATGGTTTTAGGCGTAATCACGATGTTCGTATCGGGACTGGTTGAAAATCGCAGGCGAAATTTGGCTTTTAATAAACCGATTTTGGGTTTTGCTGTAAGAAAGGGTGCGATTTCGGCTATGTCCGGTAACTGGTTGATACCGCAATTGGTTTTGACGGGTTTGTCGGAGGGGTTTACTATTATTGGAGAGGTCGAGTTTTTTTACAAGGAGTTTCCTGAAAACATGAGAAGCTTTGGTGGGTCTTTTTTGTTTTGTGGATTTGCGATGTCAAATTATTTGAGCAGTTTCTTGATTTCGATTGTGCATAAGACGACGAGGGTTGGGGAAAGGGGGAATTGGTTGGATGAAGATTTGAATAAGGGGAGATTGGATTATTTTTACTATATGGTTGCTGGTTTGGAAGTTGTGAATTTGGTGTATTTTGTTGGTTGTGCTAAGTGGTACAAGTATAAGAGGACTGAAAAGAGTGGAATGGATTTGGAATTGGAGAAAATTGAGACTCAAAAAAATGTGGTTTAGTGTACATATTTGAATAATGATGTAATATTGCTTGCATATCTTGTGTTTTAGTTTTTAAACAAGGTTGTAATAGTATAACAAATTCCTTGAAAAATAGAGGAGTCATTGTGAAGACATAATTCATGATGTAGTTGTGTTCTATAAAATAGTTGGTTAATATCGAAGGTGTTTGGACCAAGTAATAGCGGCTTGTGATTTCAGCGACGAAATTCAATTTGAATTCTACTGGAATCACCATACTGGGGATGGGGAAGACTTATATATAGTGTGCTCCTGCCGTTCAAGTTGTAAATATACATTTAGTAGATATAAAAAAATAATGGGTTAATAATTAATAGTGTAACATCCTTATTTTACATAAGATGTTGGGTTTGGCTATAGGTAGTTCCGAAACTTTGAAAAGGATCCAAATAAAGTGATTGCATTTGATAGATCCAATCGGGTTCTAAGAACAATGGATTAGATCCAATATCACATAACAGAAATAATAGGGCCCAATTAAAGTGATTGCATTTAGAGTAGATCCAATTGTTGGGTCCAATACCCAAAGAATATACTGCAAAAATCTTAGTGTATACGCTACATATGGGATTGTGTGCACCAAACACAGTAATGCAGTATTGGTGGGAGATCCAAAATAAAGAGTAATAAAAAGACATTGATATTTGGGTTTTTCTTTTATGAGATACCCTAAAATCTCATCTCACATAAGATATTCAATCATAACCCTTAAAATTAATCAAAATCAAATCTGAGCCCTACAATTTTGTCCAATGTCCAATGTCCAACAATCCAATTGCACGCTCCTTTATAGTTGGACATTTGCAAAAAAGCAATTTACTTATATACCCCTCTATAAATAAGTCCAATAATAAACTAGAGAAAGGAGAAAACTCCTCCATTTCATTCTTGTTATTCTCTCTCTTCCATTATCTTCTCAACCCTTATCACGCATCCCTCTACTCCACTGTGCAGCCTTCTTTAAGGTCGGCCCTAGCCTTCGCGTCTCACCGGCGAACACCACTTTGGTCGTCGCGAGGCCAGGCAAAGTCAGATCTGACCTTCATATGGCGGGGTTTTGGCCTGAACGTGCCTAGATCTGGTCTGCTAAGGCCGACGTTGTGTGGTCGACATTGGCCGCGCGACTGTTGGGATTAATGGCACAGGATTTTATTTTTAAAATATATGCATAACTTTTTATCTTGAATTTTCTTCTCTTTTTAGTCTACCAATTAAGTTATCAATTGATTTATGAATTTTTAAACTAATTTTGTCTAATCATAACATCTTACAATTTTTTATATTTAGTTAATAAAATTCAAGTTGTAACATCTTTTTGATAATATTGAAAAAGTAATAAATCATACTAATTTAATTTAATTTAAACATTGTAATCTCTTTTTTTTCCTTTTTTTTCTTGAGAAAAATTTAAATTGTAATATTAATAGTTTAGAAGTTGGAGTGTAAAAATTTAAATTACATAAGGTGATTTTAATTTTAATGCTAATAAAATATGTGTTATTTTATAAAAGAAATATACATATAAAATGTGTATCTTCGTTATGTGATTTGTATAAATTGGAGAAATCACAATTGTTTAGTAATAGAAATTTAAAAGTAATCAAAGGATAAAAATGTATTTAAGTAATTAATTTATGTTGTTTTTAAATTTTTGAGGACACTTGTCAATCAATGAAAGGGTATCTCAATTACCCTTGGACCAACAAAATCTCCTAGTAGAATGCCCCTTGATATTTTATAATAAAATAGACAATAAACAAAAATTCGTGACAGTTCATTCTCTTCCCACGAGCCATGTGTCTCCTCATCTTTCCACAAGCTTAAACCCTTCTACCAGATCCAAATCACTAGTCCAAAGTGCTACATTTTAAAAATTACACTTTTGTTTCTAATTTTTCAAAATATATACACTTTTAGACCTATCGTCCTTGAAACCAAAATTGCTGATGTGGCAGTTTACCCTCTATGTTATGATAAATTTGATAATTTACCCCCATATGTTATAAAATAATTTTCATGTCTACTCTCAATTTCGACAAATGAGTTGAAATATTCGACTAAAAAGAATAAATTTAAAAAGCAAATTTTCGGCCCTATTCAAAATATACAACAAATTCAAGATGAAATATCTAATTAGGTCCAAATTTAAAAACGATCAGTCATTTTTTTAAAAACAATTAAAATATCCTTTAAATCTTGCATGTTGTTACATTCATGCTTAGATTAACTTCAACTCTACGGAAAATTACTATGATTATTTAAGTCCCTTTTTCGAAAATTATTTGTTATTTTTAAAACCATCTTTATAAAAAGGGTAATTAACATAGACACCCCATGACTATTATCTTAATAACAAGAACCTACCCTCTTATTTCAAATATTACAAAGACACTCCCTCGATCAAAAATTTAATTATAAAACTCCACATTTCTAGGATTTTTTTCCTTTTTTTTTGGGATCGAACATCAATTGTAACTATTCGATAGACGACTTATTGGGATAGATGTAGATGAACAATACCCCTAGAACCATATAGGAAGTTTTCTACTCGTACAGCTCGAGAAAAAATTAACTACTTTCAGTTTATACCAAAAAAAAAAAATAGAAAGAAAGAAAGACGTCCATGGAGTGGTGGAAGTGCTAACTTCTAGTTTTGCTTATTTACAATAATGCCAAGAAAAAGTCAATAGAAGCAGATTCAAATCTACTTTTTAATACACCACATGTTTATTTAGTCATTTTTTAGCTTATGCTCTATTAATTTTGATTTTTTTTCTTTAAGATAACTAAGCAACAACACAGACAATTAGAAATCAGTAACTCTTAGAATATGTATTTGCACTTGTAGTAAAATAATATTGTTTCTATTATTTCAGCACGCAAGTACATATTAGACTTTGCGTCACCAATATAAAATCGAGCCCATGAACCTCGATTTATGTACATATATATACTAGCCTAAAACTCGTGCTATGCACGATTCAAATACACAGAAAAGGAAAAGAAAAAATTATCTTAAACTAAAAGTTGTGTTGTATAAATCAAAATTAATAATTAATGATTGTCATTCATAAAATCAAATATTTTAAAGCATTAGTACGTGATTCGTTTGAGAATTAAAAATTAACACCTCGTTTTTTATGATTTTTATGAAGTGTTTTGACACTTTTAAAGATTCAAATAATTAAAGATTTTTTTTTTCTAGAGATTATATCGCTTGTCTAGATTTGTGTCACAAAAAACACAAACAAAAGAATCACGAAACTTCTTTTTTTCCTTTTTTTGTTTAAATAGTGCTTACGAAATTTGTTTATGGAACTTTTTTTTGTTTGGGAGTAAGTCGAAATTAATTCTTAAGCTCACAAAATGCTACATATATTTATATAGAGGTGTAATACTACTACTCATATTCTCATAGTTGGCATAAAAAATGAAAAGATGGAGATGTAAAGCTAAGGATAATAATAATAAAAAAAAAGATAAATGATGATTAAGATCTAACATTCTTAAAATAGGATATTAGTATATTACAAAAATTAAGATCATCCAAAATAAGAAAATACGGAATTTTTTTTTTTTTTTTTTTTTGAAGCTACATGATTTAAAGATATTAATCAACTTTTAGAGTTCACATATATGCTATATTTGTGTAAAATGAAAAAGGAAATTTGAAATTTAACTAGCTATTATTTTGTACAATAAATACTAAAATAATGAAGAAATTCAACGTGTGATAATTTAGTGAAAAAATATAAAAAAAAATTTAAATATGATTTTCCTTTCATCAATGTTGAAAAGTATGATGTTCAAGCACAATAACTAATTAATACATATAATTTATGAAGGAAATATGAAGATAAATACTATGGCAAAATAGTTTTTATCTAACTATTACGAAATACTAATATTTAGGATGCAAATAATCTACACATATGAAGTATTCCATGATAAGCAATAATGGAAGAAAAAATATGTAACCAAAAACCATTTAACCAACAATATAATTTATTATATTTCTAAACAGGTTTAAGTGGTAAATACATGACAAAAAGCATTTTGAGTGTAAATTATAATTTTGTATTAGAGTAAAAGAGATAGCATAAGATAATACAAAGGTATTGTAGAAATTAACCAAGATCTAGACCGAGAAAGTGGCCATGCATAATGAAAATTAATTTTTACAAACAAACTTATTTATGCTTGCTATGGCTGAACGAACATAAACAATTTGTTTGGTTTAAATTATAACTAAATAGCCAAAAGCACATAATTATATAATTTCTTATGGAAGGAACATATGACATATGACAAAATACATAAAAATTAAAAATTCAACTGTAATGATTTAAAGTTTAAAACAAATTAGTCAGCTCAATTTGTTTATCACACAAGACCAAAAGATGAAAACTAAAAAACACGCAATGAAATAATAAAAACAATTACAAAAATCAAAAACATATAAATCATGTATGAAAATTAATAAATAATAAATATATATGAAATTTAACTGAACAAACATATAGTAGAAAATACGAAGGATATTAAAATATGCATGTTTTTATCACATAAGATCGTAAAATTGTACAAAAGAAAAAAAAATGAAATTATTTCTATAAAAAATAAAAATACAAACACACACTAAATTAAAATATAAAAACCTTGTACAACATGATCTATTGTAATCGTAAAAAATGAGGAAAAAAAAGATAGAAAAATCGAAAGCTTATCACATATGATCATAAAACTAAACAAAAGAAAAAATGTGATTATTTCTACAACAAAAACAATAAAATACGAATAAACACGAAATTAAAATATAAAACCTTGTATAATCATATAAAAATAAAAAGAAGAAGAGAAAAATCGAAAGCTTCAAAGCCTCTCAAGTTATAGTTATGAAGAAGAAAATTAAAACAATGACTTACATGGAAGAACCAAAGAGAATATCATTTCTAGTATTTAAAAAATTAATATAAAATAAACATCCTTATATTCTAGCTCAATAACTCTTGCATCTCTATAACTGTAGCTTATTTAGGGGAGAAATTTTATGAATTAATAAAGTTTTCTATTATTTTTTTGGTGAAATTATATATGGGAGTATGTAATTACATAAATTGGTACTAATTGACATGATTTATGCAAATTATCGATATAATTACCTAAATGATAACATTTACAATATAAATTTTATATTGGTGAATTCTTAGAATTTTGAATTATTTTATTTTTCAAAGAATAAATTATTGGTTGAACATTTATTGGGAATTATAAATGCTAAATACAATTACTCCTTATTTGGTGTGTTTACATACATAAATTGCCGGAAGTGGTGATCCAATCAAATGGGTTGAGCACAAGAGCACAAAATTACAGACTTATATTAGCACAAAATGAGGGATTTGTTTGATTATAAAAAATTAAAATGAAAATCTATGAACCTATATGGTAATATATTAATGGTAAAATATTAATGCTATATAAATGATAGTTGAAAGCTAAGATATAGGGATTTGTTTGATTATGAAAAAATTAAAATGAAAATCTATGAACCTATATGGTAATATATTAATGGTAAAATATTAATGCTATAGAAAGGATAGTTGAAAGCTAAGATATAGCATACATGTTTGCAGTATTTTAGCTTTCAACTATCATTTATATAGCATTAATATTTTACCATTAATATATTACCACATAGGTTCATAGATTTTCGTTTTAATTTTTTCATAATCAAACAAATTCCTCATTTTGTGCTAATATAAGTCTGTAATTTTGTGCTTTTGTGCTCAACCCATTTGATTGGATCACCACTTCCGGCAATTTATGTATGTAAACACACCAAATAAGGAGTAATTGTATTTAGCATTTATAATTCCCAATAAATGTTCAACCAATAATTTTTTCATTGAAAAATAAAATAATTCAAAATTCTAAGAATTGATGACTAAGAAAGAAATTTGGTTATTGGATACGTTTAGAAAAATGTCAAAGTGCAAATTCGTAATTTTGACCCAATTTTGATATCAAATTACAGAGTTAATTACAGAGACGTCTCCAAGATTCGGTGTGTTAGCGTCCATTCTCCCGAAGAATCATAATTACTTTGATATTATGTTTTCAAAACCTTACATCTAACCCGCTCTCAAATTTTGTTGATCTAAGCACCCAATTTGTAGTGAAAATTCAATGCGGTTAAAGCATATGCATCTGAGTTTAATTTGTTCAAAACTAAACCAAATTTGAATAAAATTTCAAGTCATTAAAAATGTTAAAACAAAATTTAACCGATATATATAAAGTTCAACTCTATTCGATTTGGGAACGTGCGTCCTACCAATGAGTCAGATTTATGTATGCACACTTAATGTGTAATTAATATTAGGATGAGTAAATCGCGTTTTTGGTCCTCCTTATGGGTTAACTTTTGCACTTTCGTCCCTCTTAAATTTTTTGTAGCAGATTCGTCCATCTTATTAATGTAATGTAACATATTCGTCCCTCTTATCAATTTAGTGCAACATGTTCGTCCCTCTTAAATTTTTCATAGCGGATTCGTCCCTCTTATCAATTTAGTGTAACATGTTCGTCCCTCTTAAATTTTTCATAGCGGATTCGTCCCTCTTATCAATGTAGTGTAACACATTAGTCCCTTTTAAATACAAAATACATCACTTAAATCCAGAATATATTCTAAAATGGACGAAAGTTGATGTATTTTTGATTTAAAAGGGATGAATGTGTTAAACTACATTGATAAGAGGGACGAATCTGCTACAAAAAATTTAAGAGGGATGAATGTGTTATAAGATGGACGAATGTGTTACACTACATTGATAAGAGGGACGAATCTGCTATAAAAAATTTAAAAGGGACGAAAGTGCAAAATTTGGCCCATAAAGAGGGCCAAAAATGCTATTTAATCTATTAGGATATAGTCATGAGCTCTATTTTATGTATGTACATGGAGACA
Source organism: Penstemon davidsonii (assembly GCA_034814905.1). Taxonomy (NCBI): domain Eukaryota; kingdom Viridiplantae; phylum Streptophyta; class Magnoliopsida; order Lamiales; family Plantaginaceae; genus Penstemon; species Penstemon davidsonii. Next base: position 7,630,835 of record JAYDYQ010001087.1, on the reverse strand, counting down.
GAAAACAAATATAATAAAGGAAAATGGCATGAACTCAAAAATTAAAATTTGACTAATATATTCGTCTTTAGGTGCAACTTGGCATTTAAAAAATTTGAAGTCTTTGAGATTGACATATATCTTCATTATATAAATAGCTTGCACCACCCTTTTACAACTTCACTACATTCATCAACTTAAAAAGAAAAAAGAGAGAGAGAGAGAGAGAGAGAGAGAGAGAGAGAAGAATTTAGGCATTAAGAAACATAGATAGTTCTTTTTGGTAATTTAACCATGGAGGAGGAGAAGAAAGAAATTTGTTTTTCTGCTAAAGAAGAGCCAAATTATAGAGGGATCAAAGCCATGCCTTTTGTCATAGGTATTTAAAAAAAAAGGTCTTGATTTTTCTCTCTAAATCTTACATTTATGTATTAATAATATTTAAATTTCCTAAATATTAATTTCCAACTGATTTATTTGAATAATTAACTTGCAGGTAATGAGACATTTGAGAAGCTAGGAACAATTGGAACATCATCAAATCTCCTAGTATACCTAACAACAACATTCGACATGAAGTCTATAACAGCCACAAATGTAATCAATATTTTCAGTGGAACTTGCAATTTCGGAACCTTATTAGGCGCTTTCCTCTCCGACACTTATCTTGGTCGATACAAAACTCTCGGCATCGCCTCTATATGTTCTTTCCTAGTACGTACTTCATAAATTTCACCCTTTTATCAAACTAGCAAAAAAAAAAAAAAAAACTCATTTTTTCATGTTAAAAATCTCGATTTCAGGGTATGTTGGTATTAACACTAACCGCGGCATTTCCAACACTACATCCTCCCAAGTGTGGAACCGAACAAAATAGCACGTGTATCGGACCTTCGTCGGGTCAACTTACGTTCCTATTTAGCGGGTTCGTGCTACTAGTCCTAGGGGCTAGTGGGATTAGGCCATGTAACTTGGCCTTTGGTGCGGATCAATTCAATCCAAATACGGATTCGGGGAAAAGGGGTACAAATAGTTTCTTCAATTGGTATTATTTTACCTTCACTTTTGCGATGATGATATCTTTAACGATCATCGTATACGTGCAATCGAACTTGAATTGGGCGATCGGGTTAGGAATTCCGACGTTCCTAATGTTGTTATCTTGCATTTTTTTCTTTTTGGGGACTAAGATTTATGTGAAAGTAGTACCTCAGGGCAGTCCTTTAAGAAGTGTGGTCCAAACATTAGTTGTTGCATTCAAGAAGAGGAAATTGGAATTGCCTGAACAACCTTGGACCTCTCTTTTTAATTACATTCCTTCGGATTCAATCAATTCCAAATTTGCTTATACTGAGCAACTCAGGTAATTAGTGAATTAAAATTTTCCAAATTTATTTTTTGGATCATTTTTTCTTTTGTAATTTATGTATCCCCTAGCTTGTGTTCACTCTAACTGAAATATTAATTGAGATATATTAGTTGAGGACAATTTACGTATTGTACCTCAAAAGTTTTTCAATTTTTACATGTAACCCCCTTAAAAGTATAACTTTTGCATTTAACACCCTAAAACTTAATTATCATTTACATTCATCTAATTAACTTAAAATTAAAGCATATTTAAAAATGTAATCAAAAGTTAATTTAGACTAAATTGGAAATAAAATTCGAAATGTTTGTAATTTTACGATGATTATCAATCGTAGACTCATTCATCATGTCTTCATTATTATTTTTATTAATTTTTCAAGTTTTGATTTATATTTTACGTTATCAGTATTTTTATTTTGTCCACGTGTTGACTTAAAAATTATTATTAAGATTTTGAATATGCTGTTTTTATCCATAGTTGTCAAATTAATTTGCAAAATTTATTTTAATTAAAGTAATTGAAAAGAAATCCTAATATTCAAAAATAAATAAACAAATTAGAAGTAATAAGTATATTCAATATTTATATAATAAAAAAGATTTGGGTTCCCAAACCCTGAGCTCAACTTTGGGCTCAGTTGGGTGAGTAACGAGAGGTGGACAATTTGCATCTCCCCTGATTGAGTGCTCAACTATGACCTATTTTTTGAATTTTTGAATTCAAATTGATTTGGGCTCTCCATTGAAGATGTTATTATATAACTATAAAAGGGTATGCACTAAATCCACCAAAATTATGTTGTTAACCCATTAAAAACCTAAAAGATGTTGGTTTAAATTTTAGGGGTTGGGTGAAAATATTTATTTTTATGGGATTTAGTGCGAAACATTTTAACTTTTTTTTTTGGGGGGGGGGGGGGGGAATATGAATAATCCTTTAATTAACGATTATCTTTTATCCCCACACATACGCTTGGCACTCACAATACAACTGTGTATAAAGTAAGTTAACAAACATAGTTTTTTCTTGGAACACAAAGGTGTATTTGTTAATTAAAATAACTTTAGGGTGTATTTGATAATTTTAACTAATACAAGGGGTTGCATTGCAAATAGCTACTTTTAACTCATCAAACACTTGTTTTGCTCTGTTTTTCAGGTGGGTTTTTTGCAAGTTAACTCCCGGTGATATGTCTAATGGGCAATTTACCTCCCTGTGAAATAAAAATAGGCAATTTAACTCCCTGTGAAATGAAATAATGAGCAATTTACCTCCTTGTGATATAAAAATAGGCAATTTACCTCCCTATGAAATGAATAATGAGCAATTTAACTCCCTGTGATAAGAATTAATGAGCAATTTAGAGGGAGGCAATGTGCTTCTTTTATAAAAACACAGGGAGGTATCTTGCCATTTTTCTTATCACATGGAGTTAAATTGCCTATTTAGAATATCACGGGGAGGTATTTTGCCCTTTTTAGAATATCACAGGGAGGTATTTTGCCCTTTTATTTATCACAAGGAGTTAATTTGCCTATTAAGAATAACACAGGGAGTTAATTTGCTATTCACTCGTTTTTCAGGTTGTTGAGTAAAGCAGCAATCCTAACTGCAGAAGACGAAATTAACCCCGACGGATCCGCTTCAAACCCATGGAACCTCTGCAGCTTACAACAAGTCGAAGAGGTCAAATGTGTAATTCGGGTCATACCCATTTGGATATCCGACATAATATACTACATCGTTATAACCCAAATGCAAACCTATCTCGTTTTCCAAGCCCTCCAATCCGACAGACGCCTACATCACGGCGGCGATTTCAAAATCCCCGCCGCCTCGTACACTGTCTTCATAATGTTGAGCCTCAGCATATGGATCCCCATCTACGACAGAATCCTCGTACCTTTTCTCCGTAAAATCACAAAAAAAGATGAGGGCATCACAATCCTTCAAAGAATCGGAATCGGAATGGTTTTAGGCGTAATCACGATGTTCGTATCGGGACTGGTTGAAAATCGTAGGCGAAATTTGGCTTTTAATAAACCGATTTTGGGTTTTGCTGTAAGAAAGGGTGCGATTTCGGCTATGTCCGGTAACTGGTTGATACCGCAATTGGTTTTGACGGGTTTGTCGGAGGGGTTTACTATTATTGGAGAGGTCGAGTTTTTTTACAAGGAGTTTCCTGAAAACATGAGAAGCTTTGGTGGGTCTTTTTTGTTTTGTGGATTTGCTATGTCGAATTATTTGAGCAGTTTCTTGATTTCGATTGTGCATAAGACGACGAGGGTTGGGGAAAGGGGGAATTGGTTGGATGAAGATTTGAATAAGGGGAGATTGGATTATTTTTACTATTTGGTTGCTGGTTTGGAAGTTGTGAATTTGGTGTATTTTGTTGTTTGTGCTAAGTGGTACAAGTATAAGAGGACTGAAAAGAGTGGAATGGATTTGGAATTGGAGAAAATTGAGACTCAAAAAAATGTGGTTTAGAGTACATATTTGAATAATGATGTAGTATTGCTTGCATATCTTGTGTTTTAATTTTTAAACAAGGTTGTAATAGTATAACAAATTCCTTGAAAAATAGAGGAGTCATTGTGAAGATATAATTCATGGTATAGTTGTGTTCTATCAAATAGTTGATTAATATCGAAGGCGTTTGGACCAAGTAGTAGTATGTTGCGATTTTCAATAAAATTCAATTCGAATTTTTTTGGAATCACCACACTGGGGAGGACTTAAAAAAAATACCGGGTTAATAATTAATAGTGTAACATCGTTATTTACGCAAGATATTGGGTTTGGCTATAGGTAGTTCCGAAAATTTAAAAAGAATCCAAATAAAGTGATAGAATTTGATAGATCCAATCGCTGGTTTTAAGGCCATCTCCAATTACTCTTCAGCCTAAGTTCAACTTCCCCTCAGCTTCAGTCTAGCTTTCCATCAGATTCCAAGTCCAGCTTCCCCTTTCCTTTTCATAAGTCATCTCAAATGACTCAGGGCCAGTTTGGCCTAGAGGTTCGAAAAGCAGTTATAGGAGAATTAATTTTACTAAAATTGATTTTGACAATAATTGATTATAATAAAACTTAATTATAGAATAATTGCTTTTGTATAATAACTTTTGCAAAAGTAACACTTTAGGAGATTCTAAAATAAATTGATTTTTTGTTTTTGGATACCCCAAAAGTGATTATGATATTGGAGGCCAAACACCATGAAAATCACGATTGACCAAAAGTAATTTTTATAATTGGGGCCAAACACTTTAAAAATCACAATAGAGATCTAGAAGTGCTCTCACCGATGGGCCAAACTCAACCTGATCAATCTATCCATTCCATTTAATTCCAATTCTCATTCTTCCCCACTTTCACTTAATAATAATAATAATACGCAAAAAAAATTAAGAATACTTCTAAATTAAATTAACATTGGCATTAAAATCGAACTTCAAAATCATCATAATAAATTTATCTCAAGAGTAATCCAACATTTATTAATTAATTAATGTTAAAGAAAAATGTATTTAAAATGGATTAGAGATTTAGATTAGGGATGTCAATGGGGTGGATTTCAATCCGGATTCGTCCGAATTCGGTCCAATTAATTAGAATAATTGTTCGATTAGAGATTCGATGGACCTGATCCGATTATAAAGATTTGTAATCCGAAACACATGGAGCGAATATGAATTTAGGTCGATCTGATCCGTTAAAGATCCGTATTCGACAATAAATTAAAAGAATTATATACATACATAATGTTTTATAAAAGTAAGTACCATTAATAATATTTGAGGGAAAAACACTTTTGATTCCAAACTTTAGTCCAAAAAACACATTTGGTACCAAGCTTTTTCAAAAAACATATTTCATTCCATGATTCACACATTCTTGACACATTTAGTTTTACCGTCAATTTTCAGACGAAATTTAGCACGTGTTGTTCATGTGTGGGTCTTTAAAACCTGTGCATGTTATCCATCCCATTGTCAATTTAACGGGCACATGAGCGACACGTGCAGAATTTCGTCCGAAAATTGATGGCAAAACTAAATGTGTCAAGATTGTGTGAATCATGGTATGAAATGTGTTTTTTGAAAAAGCTTGGTACCAAATGTGTTTTTTGGACTATAGTTTGGTATCAAAAGTGTTTTTCCCTCATAATATTTCACCATCAATTATGAAGATAGTAATTTATAACTCGTTTATAAATTTATTTAAACCAATATTTCATCTACAAATATTAATATTAGTAAAGAAAGTTTGAACATGTGAGCTAAAATTAAATAAAATTGAAAAGTTAATAAACTTGTTTTAGGAAAAAATATTAATTTTATTTTTAAATGAAAATTTTATTGAATCTGAAAAAAATCCGATATCCGGTCAAATCCGACCAAAATCTATTAAATTCAAAAAATCTAAATCCGTGTACAATCTGAATAAGATCCAAATTCGACATGATCCAATCCGATATAAATTGAGCCAAATATAAATGAGCCTGATCCATTGACATTTCTAACTGAGATCTAACATCATCATAACACAAATAATAGGGCCCAATTAAAGTATTAGAGTATATCCAAGTGTTGGGTCAATACCCAAAGAATATATATAGTCCGTTTTGTGACAAAAGATGAGTCTCCAAAACTTTAGGTATTGAGTTTGAATTCCACTAAAGTGTGGGTACCTTTTTAGTTTTACATTAGTTTTTATTATAATCATTGTAATCGACTTCATTTTGCTAAGTAATCAATCGATATTCTGATACAATGATGGTAATTCACAGTTTTCCTTATTAAAAATTATACTCCATTTATCTTCAAAAAAAATATTTTTTTTTGGGCAACGCCTAAGATATATATACCTCTTTTTCTGAAAATTTTATAGATTTTCCAAAAATTTAATCCTCGTTTGATTCTAAAATGAAGCCAGGTTTTATAAAACTATTCCCACCCCAATTTGATCCAATGGGGCTAACCCATTCAAGTCCAATATCTAAAAGTTGAGATCCAATTCCGACTGGACTGGTCCATGCACCCTACCAGCCCCAAATTGGCAAATAGCCCTAAAGGCATATTTTTCATTTCTTTCTTTCTCTTTTTTCTTTTTCTTTGAGGAAGCATTGTATTATTAATTGTAGGAGTATATAGTTAGTATATATATTTAGTAATACACTAATATATACTAATACAATATAGAACATGACAGAATTTTCTTTGATTTAAATCAGAAAAACTTGATATTTATTCAGTTGATCCAAGTTGATAGCTCTTTAGAGTTAATTTTATAAGTAATATACATTGAATAAAAATTGAATAAAATTGTGTGCAACAAACACAAGAATCGCATAGTAGTATGTATTTGTATTTTTGTGACACGTAGTCTTATATTCTTATTTCCATTTTGACATGTCCAAAATAAGATTATCTTTTTATAAATAGAATTATTTTTCTCAAAAATACTCTCTCACGTGAAGTAGTATTTTGACATAACTAATTCACAACCATTAATTTTAAAAGTATAAAAGTAAAAATACCCAAAAAATTCATTTTTTAACTTTTATTGTCTAACCTAAAACTCCATGCAAAAAGTAAAAAGAGTGGCAGAAAAGGAACATATGGATTACTAAAAGATTAATATAATTATATATAATTATTATAACATAACATTGTCATGATGTGGCGTCCAATTTGATAAGTGATAACTATGGGAGATTAAAAGAAAAATTGACAAAGTCATCTTAGGCAGCTGATGCATGATGGATGGTTAAAAAATAGGACGATGATTTATCCTCTTCTAAGGCTTTATTTTTCCTTTATGTCAAGTTTCCAAGTTATTTATTAATTTTAATATGATTTATATATATATATATATATATGAAAATCTTCTTTAAGTGCAAAGATACAAGTCTATGTTCTAGTTTCCACTAACTGTAAAGTATTGGTCTCGGTGATTATAATCTATATATGTTTAAAGGAATTTTTTCTCTTTAGGATGGAGATATCCTCTCTAACTTTTGTGTCAAAAGTATAATATAACATATAGGAGAAGATAATGTAGTCAATTAGGCCACAATCTGTTGGTAAGATTGAGGTCTTAAAATCAAAATATTATGGGTTCAATTCTCAGTAATGTCGAATTTATTTTAATTAAATACAAATGTTTGATGATTGATTTTATTTGTAATTTAATAAATTTCTGATGATGTAATGATATTTAATGTGATGATTTCTCTAAAAAAAGAGATAGTGTATTATAGATAATAAATGAGTTAATGGTAATTTACCCCCTGATTTGCTTAACATTTAGTTTATCTTTATGTGATTTAAAAAGGAACAATTCACTACTAGAAAAAATGAAAATTCCTACCGATTTTGGGAAAAATTGGTCGGAAATACAAGATTACAACTGAAATTCATACGGCAAAAATCGGTTGAAAAAAATTGAGTCAGAATCGAATTCCGACCGAAATTTCGATCGGTTTAATTTCCAACCAAAATTGCGACCGGTTAAATCGGTGAGAATAATTCCCAACAATTATAAATCGGTGAGAATATATCCATACCAATTTTAAATCGATCGGAATATAGTTCCCACGATTTTAAATCGTGGGAATAAAAAGATTCTCACCGATTTAAAATTGGTGAGAATCTTACAATTTCAGGAATAATTGAAAATCATGCATTCCATGATGAATAAACTGACATTATCTCGATTATAAAATGTGATATTGTTTTACATGCTCCATCATTGCATGGCATTCTTTGAATTTAGTGAGGTATTTTATATTTTATCGTGCAGGGATGTAGAATGTGCTGGCAATGATTTGAACATTTGGTGATTATCATTTGCCTATATTTCCCATTTATTATAATTTTGTTTTGTTAAATAAAATAAAAAAAAAGTTAAAAAAAATTGTATATCCAACCCAAATCGTATCTTAAATAAATAAATAAATTTGATTTGTTATCCCAACTCTCATGCGATGGTAATGCAAGAGTTGTTCACAAAGGTTAACAGTTGTATAATTATTGGATACAAATTTGTCCTCAAAAATTTGATTGGATGATGAACCTTAATAAAATTCCACAATCATCCCACTCCCTCTATTATTTAATTGACATTTTGATATCAAATATCTCAAGCATTTTTTTAACTGTCAACCTATGTTGCACGGATACGGATACGGTGATACGAATACGACATGATACGGATACGGCGACACGGATTTTTAAAAATTTACTGGATACGATACGACATGGATACAAATCTAAAAAATATATATTTATATATTTATGCATATTGAAATAAGTAAAATAATATATTTATATATTCATACATATTGAAATAGATCAAGTTAAGTTTCATAAGTACTAAATTGCATATGTTTAGTAATTTAATACTATTAATTGTACATCATGTTCATTGTTTTATTATGCTATATAAAACATGTCCCGTTATGGACATTTTATCTTGTATTGTAGTGTATATAATACAAAGAGTGGTTTGACGTCTTACATTGTTCTTACCAATTGTGGTGACTTTAGCAAAATTCAGAATATGAAATGTGTTGGATACGTCTAAATAAGTATCCGATACGAGTGTCCAATTTTTATTTTTAATTATATTTACCGACTCGCCACGTGGAATGTCGAATACGTATCCCACGAATATCCGAGGAATATCGTATCCGAGAAGTATCCGACTCGACATTTTATAATTTTTTGAAGTATCCGTGCATCATAGCTGTCAACATTTTATTTAAAACGATGATAAGTACAATTCCAACTTGTGGGTTACATCCTAAACCAAATTTGAATTCCAATTCAATTTAGTCATTAATATCTTATATATATATATATATATATATATATATATATATAAATTAAATACTAGTAAAAATGAAACACGAGTTAGGTCAAATCCAAAAGAATAAGATACAAAAATGTCTTATATATTCATAATGTGATTTTTTTTTCCACATGATAGACCACATTGCAATTTTAGTATTATTGAAAACGAAAATGCAAATTTGATACCACATATTAAGTTTTCATTGCAACTTTCATACCAAGTCCAATTTTTCTTTGGAGTTAATGGCAATTTACACCCCCCCTCCCTCCCCCTCCCCCCGCCGTAATTTTATAAAAGTTTCACACCGCCTTTTATATGTGGCAATTTATCCCCCTTTGTTATGATAATGTGGCAGTTTACCCCCTATGTTATGATAATGTGACAATTTACCTCCATATGTTACAAAATACTTTTCATGCCACTCTCAATTTCGACAAGTGAGTTACACTCTCCGGCTGAAAGGAGTAAATTTAAAAAGCAAATTTCCCTATTCGGAATATACAACAAATTCAAAATAAAATATCTGAATAGGTCCAAATTCAGAAACGATCAGTCATTTAAAAAAAACAACTAAAATATCCTTTAAATCTTGTTGTTACTTTCATGTTTAGACCAACTTCAACTCTAGTAAATTAATTTATGAAGTTTTAGCATAATTAGCTGAAATTGTAATGTATGTCATTTTCACAATAATATATAATGGTACTTGGACCAATTCTCAATTTGCACTAATATGCGTTGGTTGGTCCGTTGACTAACTGCAATTATTTTCCTGCTCCAGCCAATCACAGTTACATCCTTAGTCCATATTGCAGTATTTAAATCAATGGTCTTAGGTATCTAAATTAAGTGCATCCTCATAGCTGAAAAGTGTACATGTAAAAAAATGGAGAAAATTGAGAAAGAAAGCATGAAAATAATGGAAGACAAAACAGCAGTTACAGAAATTAATGAAGATGAACCTCAGATCAACTATAGAGGAGTTAAGGCCATGCCATTCATCATAGGTGAGTCCCAAAAAAAAAAAATTGTTTCTTCAAATCCATTTCTTCATTTCTTGTAATATATTATTAATATTGTTCTTGAAAATTGTTTTGATGGAAATTTGTAAGGGAATGAGACATTTGAGAAGCTTGGAGCAATTGGAACTTTATCCAATCTGCAGGTGTATCTAACCACAGTTTTCAACATGAGTCGCCTTTCAGCAACAACGCTTCTTAATGTGTTCAATGGCACCACCAATCTTGCTACCTTAATTGGAGCTTATCTTTCCGACACTTATTTTAGTCGTTACAAGACTTTGGGATTCGCCTCCATCGCTTCTCTCTTCGTATGTATAACTACTTTGTCCTATTACGATTTTCATGGACAATGTGCATCAATATAAATGCCATTATTGTTGAAATTGAATCGTAAATAATAGTTGATGAGACCTTATATATCCTGATGACAAAGCTGATGCTCCAAGACTTTAAAGGTTATAATAAAAAAATAAAAAAAAACAAGAAATTAATCTTTTTTTTTCCATTTTTTGGTGTAGGGTTTGTTGTTGGTGAATCTAACAGCAGTGTTCAAGAGCTTGCACCCACCCCACTGTGCACCCGACACCCGATGCATTGGTCCAGACGCAGGCCAAATGGCCTTCCTCTTATTCGGTTTTGGCCTAATGATAGTAGGAGCTGGTGGCATTAGGCCATGTAACTTTGCATTTGGGGCTGATCAATTCAATCCCAACACGGAATCTGGGAAACGAGGAGTCGACAGTTTCTTCAATTGGTATTATTTCACCGTAACATTTGCAGAGATCGTGTCCGTGACGATAGTAGTTTACGTGCAGTCGAACGTGAGTTGGTCGATAGGACTAGCGATTCCTACGATATTTATGTTCTTGTCATGTTTCCTATATTTTGTTGGTTCAAAAATGTATGTGAAAGTGCTGCCGGAAGGGAGTCCAATGAGTAGTATAGTTCAAGTCATGGTGGTTGCTTTCAAGAAAAGGAAGTTGAAGTTGCCTAAGGAGCCATGGCTTCATCTTTTCAATTATACACCACTTAAATCTATCAATTCCAGGCTCCCTTACACTGATCAATTCAGGTAATTAAATATATATATATTAGTACTACATTTGCTTAATTTATTTTTAATCAATCAATTAGGACAACATCTGACAAACAATCAATTATTCAATATTTTTTATTAGAACAATAAATGCTGGGATTTAAATATATTTTGTGGTCAAAGATGGGCCAACTACCCACTTAAGAGCACAATTCAACTTGAATGACGATCTTTCAAGTTTTCTACTCGTCAATGCATATATGCTTGAGTTATATAATTAATACTAAGAAATTTTAATTTATTCAACTTTTTAATTTCTAATAAAAATACATATATTAGGAGAGTTTTAAATTTGTTTATATGGGTTTATCATGTTGGTGGGTGGGGGAGTTGACATTATTATAAGCACTGGCAACAGCTGCGGCTGGCCTTTCATTTTAGAGTTTAGATTTTTTTATTTTTTTTCTCATTAATTTCTTTATAAGCACACAAATATCATTATTGGCTTGTTTGCAAAAAGAAAAAGGCTTGGACCTATTTGTTTGGTGTTTGAGAAAGTAGTTTGGAAGAGTAGTGAAAGTTTGTGAAATAATCTCGATTTATCTAATGTTGTTTGTTTGGGTTTTGAGAAATAAAATAAGTGTAGATCTTTTTTGGAAGAATTATGTTGTAGGTGTAAGATGTATAAGACTTTATATCAAATCATGTTTGTTATGTGAGATAAATTGTGTAAGTGATATGTTACTTTATGTCAAATCAGAGTATAGTTTGTATATGTTTTGTCTAGAGATAAGAAAATTGTTGTTTGTTTGGCTTTTGAGAAAATAGTTTGAGAAAATTGAGAGATGAAAAATTTATTTTAGAGATAGAAAACATGTTTGTTTGACATTTCCCAAACACGAATTTTTTTTGTGAAATGCCAAACAAACAGACCCAAAGAATTTCTAGGACTTAATGGCAATTTAACCCCCTGTGATATTTATAATGTTCAATTTACCTCCCCGTGTTTGAAAAAGAGCACTTTACCCCCTGCAATCTTATAAAAGTTTAACTCTGCCTCCCTGACATTTTCATATGTGGCACTTTACCCCCATGTGTTATGATAATGTGGCAGTTTACCCTATGTGATATGATAAATGTGGCAATTTACCTCCTATGTTACATAGTCACTTTTTATACACACTCTCAATTTCGACAAGTGAGTTATACTCTCCGGTTGAAGGAGGTAAATTGTTTCTTTAAAAGTTTCACAGGGAGATTAATTGACGTTAGCTCGAATTTTCAGCTTTTAGATTCTGAAAAAAGCTAATTACCTCCGATTAATGAATGGTTTTAGCTTTCACTTAAGGAAAATATCAACCCTGACTTAATAACTTTTGAGCTATTGTCAGACATATGCATTATGTTGGTACGTATCTTTTCCACCGAATTCAAATCTGGCTTCATTTCACTAGACCAAATACAAGTTGATATTGAATCTGCTCTATGATATGAGTCACATATTCTCACATTATCTAGGATTAGGAACTTAGGAGAATTTCTTTTACTAATTTGTATCAAATCAGTGCAATAATTGATAATCTTAATCTATTTTCTCATCAGTTTCTTGGACAAAGCTGCAATCCTAACGGCCGAAGACCAAATAAAACCGGATGGATCGACATCGAATCCATGGAACCTCTGCAGCATACAACAAATCGAAGAAGCAAAATGCGTAATCAGAGTAATCCCGATTTCACTAACCGCCATCTTATACCACATCGGTGCACAACAACAATACGTAGTCTTCCAAGCACTCCAATCCAACAGACATCTCGGAAACACCAGCTTCCAAATACCCGCCGCGTCTTATGTCATATTCGCTATGCTCAGCCTTACCCTTTGGTTACCGATATACGACAGAATCATCGTTCCATTTCTGCGTAAATTCACAAAAAGAGGAACAGGCATATCTGTTCTTCAAAGAATAGGAATAGGCCTATTCATAACTATAATCGAGTCGCTTATAGGCGCGTTTGTCGAAGAACGGAGAAGGGCGTTGGCTCTTTCAAACGCAAGTGGAGTTTCGACTATGTCTGCAATGTGGCTTGTACCGCAGTTGGCCTTAGGTGGATTGGCTGAGGCTTTTAATGCTATTGGACAAATTGAGTTTTATTACAAGCAGTTTCCGGAGAATATGAGGAGTATCGCGGGGGCGTTTTTCTTTTGTGGAAGTGCGGCTTCGAATTACGTTTATAGTTTCTTGATTTCGACTGTGCATAGGAAGACTGAGGGTGCATTGAGTGGTAACTGGTTGCCTGAAGATTTGAATAAAGGGAGATTGGATTATTTTTACTACTTGGTTGCAGCATTGTGTGGTTTTAATTTTTGCTACTTTCTTGTGTGTGCTCATTGGTATAGATACAAGGGAACTGGGGATCATCATGCAATGGAAGAAATTGAAATATTGGAGGTCAAAAAACTTGAGGAACATTCTGCCTGATGGATGCTAGATTAATTAAGAGCTTTTTTTTTTTTTTTTTTAAGTTGTCATTGTGTTGGTTTAAGAATTGGGAAAGTTTAGATAAAAAATGTTGGTTATGAGGTTCAGAATTTGTTTTGTAGCATTTTTGTGTTTCATAGTGGATCAAAATTTCGTGAGTGTATGTTTCGATCAGCTAAATATTGAAAACATTTCTAGAATTTTTCGGAAAAACTAGGAAAAGTTATAAAAAAAAGTTACTAAATTAAGAAAAATAACAAAATTTAAGGCAAAAAGATAGTTTCGGAATTACACCTTATTTTCGTTTCGACTGATTAAAAAATAAAAAAATTTCGATATTTTCAACGAAAAAGATAAAAATTTTGATTCATACTTTCATCTTTGGGATGAAATGCCTTTGTTTACCTTTTAAGTTTAATAAACTTATGTCTTTTCATTTGAAAAAGAAAGAGATGAATCATAGCCCATAGGAGGTCTTATGCAAGAATTGCAAAAAGTTAAGCAATTTTTTTCATGCTCATGGAAAATTAATGATACCAAGATAAATTGTTCCAAACTACAAATAGAAATAGATACTAATGACAAATATCCCTCCTTTAATGAGCTAAATGCAAAAATATCCTTTGTACTTTGCCTAATTAGCAAAAAAACCCTCACTGTTATTTATATTAATAAAATCACCCATATATTCTTTTGTTATTTGTAAAAGAATTGAATTTTTTTCACAAATCAATAGGGAGATTATTGCTAATTGTTTGAGTGAACATGGGTTTCTTGTCGATTTTTAAAGTTAACAGAGTAATTATTGTCAATATTTCGAGTGGATAGACATTTTTTTGCATTTTATGGTGGGTATAATTGTCAATTTTTCAGCAAAATATGTAAAAGTGGATTTTCACTAATAAAAAATTACACTGGAACAACTTTTATAATAAAAATAGGCAAAATTACAGAAAACATCCCAAACTAATCAGTTATTTTGGGTTTTCGTTTCAAACTATATCACCTCACCGAATATCGTCCCACCATTAATTATGAGACAGAAATTACGCATGTGTCCGTTAAATTGCCACATGGCTGCTTACGTGTCATGGCGTGACAAATTTTAACATGAACAATTATATAATATTGCAGAATTCGTCCCTAATAACAAGATTGAACCATCATTTCCATTAAATTAAAATTTTAATATTGGGACTAAATTCATGCAAGATGGTAAATTATGGGACGAAATTCAACAAGTTGATATAGTTTGGGACGAAAAAATAAAATTAGTAATTAGTTTGGGACAATATTCTGATAAAATAAAAAATTACGGGACGAAATTGGGTAAGGTGATATAGTTTAGGACGAAAATTCAGAATCATTAATTAATTTGTGACGTTTTATGCAATTTTGCCATAAAAATAACACAAATGTTTTTTTTTGGGCTAATTAAAACATGGGGGTATTTTTACATTTCACTATTGGTTTAAAATTGAGCTCGTCATACACATGCCCACATATCTTCTTGTCAGGTTGTCTATAGGCTTTTAGTATTTACATTTCAATTTGGGCCATTTGTTAGACCCATTCCCCTTAATCCTTCTATAGTTTCTTTCTCTTATTAGAAGGAGACGACCGACCCACGGATTACTTCTTCGGATCGGATCCAAGTATCCAAATCATTAAACCGATATTTCAAAACCAACTTTTCAGAAAAGAGTAAAATACCTAAAATAACAAACCCTAAACCCCTCCCCCCAAAGAAAGTAGTCCTAAACCCCTTTCTTCTCCACATCACCACCCTCATCCCCTCCTTGCTCCACGTGCCGCCTCGCCCCTCCCCGCCGCAGATATTTTGGCATTTCGTTTGTGAATAAATATAATTCGACTGTAAGGTTGTTACGCAAAAGTAGAAGACAGAGATATGTCGGGAGAGAAGAAAAGTGAGGAGAGGAACGATCAGGGGCACAAGTCCCATAGGGTTAAAAAATCGGGAGCCTCCGTGAAAAAGAAATCGAAATCCAACTCTAATTCGAATGAAGGCCTTACCAAAGAGCAGAAGAAGCTAAATAACCCTAAGGTATAGCTTAAACTCTGTTCTGTTGCTGTACCTTGATGAATTGTTGTATTTTCTTAATTGATTGGATGAATATATTCTAGTAATGCGTCTTACTTTTGCTGCTTTTGAATAAGTTTTGATGAATACGGAATTTCATCAACAGTAAAGCAAGGATATTAATGAAACTATTTTGGTGTCTGTAAGCACACAACAACATCTCTGTATGTTAATAATTTTGACTCATGAAATCTGATAGACTTATGTTTAAAGCATCAAAGTCTTTGGTTGTGGTTGATTTCTATTTCTTGATATGCTCGGTTAACAAGTAGAGGTTTGTTTTAGGCATTTGCATTCACTTCATCTGTGAAAGCCAAGCGGCTGCAATCGCGAGCTACAGAGAAAGAGCAGAAAAGGCTTCATGTCCCCACAATGGATCGCACTATGGGAGAACCTGCTCCTTTTGTTGTTGTAGTCCAAGGACCTCCACAGGTTTGTGTGCATGAAATTTTACTGTTGCTTGGTTATTTGTTACAATCTCTTTTCAGGATGGGTTCTGAAAAAAATAGAATTTATGTGCTGTACTGTAGGCTGGGAAGTCACTGCTGATCAAGTGTCTTATTAAACATTACACAAAGCAGAATTTACCGGAAGTTCGTGGTCCAATCACCATTGTATCAGGTTAATTTTGATTTATTCATTTTGTTTTGCTGAAAGAAGGAGAACGATATACAGATAATTTTTTTCATTATGTTGATACTCCCTACTTGGTACTTGGGAGGAGGACATAGAGAGCAATATCCAAGATTGAGTTGGTTGCAATAGACTCCACAAAATACAATACATATATATGTTCTCGCTAGTCCATAAAACAATGAAATGATTTAAAATAACTAATGAAAAAGGAGTGACTGACTGCTGATTTTTGGGATTCCTTAGGTTTTGAAGTTGGGGTTGACTTTTTCTTCTTTATTGATTTTTAATGGAGAGTGATTTCTTATTTCTTGGCCTAGGCAAAAAAAGGCGACTACAGTTTGTGGAGTGCCCAAATGACATCAATGGGATGATTGATTGTGCCAAATTTGCTGATTTGGCTTTGCTCCTCATTGATGGAAGCTATGGTTTTGAAATGGTGAGATTCCATCAGAATGTAGCTTTTCTTCTAGTGTAATCTGTGTCTTAAACTAGTAACTTTTGGATATTAAAAAGGGTTCTTTGGACTCTGAAATGTGGGCCTAGGGGCTACATTTTTAGATGGATAGATTTGTTTGTTGTTTTAGTATCGGCAACCTGTTAAAAAGATATCTATTCCAGCACCTTAATGGGCTAACTGAAAAAATGATCTTGGTAAGAGTTGATTGATTAATTCATAAGTGCCTATCTTACAGTGCCTTGTTACATATTTTTCATTGATCTACCTGCGTTTGTAGGAAACTTTTGAATTCCTTAACATATTGCAAAATCATGGATTCCCTAAAGTGATGGGTGTTCTTACACATCTGGACAAATTCAAGGACGTAAAGAAACTTAAGAAAACAAAGCAACGACTCAAACATCGATTCTGGACCGAGATCTATGATGGTGCCAAGTTATTTTATTTGTCTGGCCTTATTCATGGAAAGTAAGTGAGGAGATGTTTGTTTCACATTGATTTTGATAACTGAATCTCTACTAATTCTCAAGCTTATACTGCTTTTTGTGACCAGGTACACAAAACGTGAAGTGCAAAATCTGGCAAGGTTTATTTCTGTCATGAAATTTCCTCCCTTGTCTTGGAGAGTTTCTCATCCTTACATCTTGGTAGATCGTATTGAGGATGTTACTGCCCCTGACAAGGTGCACATGAATAGTAAATGTGATAGAAATGTTACCTTGTATGGCTATTTACGCGGTTGTAATTTGAAGAAGGGAACAAAGGTACATAATATATAATTCTCTTTCTGGTTCATGTTTTATGTAGTTTCTGCATCAGCAGATTTTTTGTGTTGATTAGCTGGATACTTGTAGACAAGCAGTTCTCTACCTATTTATGTCTATTGGATTAGAGATTAAATTTTTTCCTATACATATTGTGTTATTCAGTTACCGACTTGTTTGGAATTGAATATATCAAAATAAAATGTTTTGGTAGTGATAATTCACTTATTCACAGGTAAAGGATATTTGTTTTTTAGAAAAATGCATCTGTTTTATAATTTTAGACATATTTAACCAACAACTAAATATAAGACTTCGGATATTTACTGTAGAATTTTAATTCTTCTCTGTTTCAGTAGCTTTAAGCCTCAAATTTGTATTTTTTCCTTTGGTATTTGGCTACAGAGCCTACTTTTTTCTTTCTGTATCTTTATAGTATGACAATATTTTTCATAAAACAGGCTCATATTGCTGGTGTTGGTGATTATCCTTTGGCTGGAATTTCAGAGCTGGCTGATCCTTGCCCATTACCATCAGCTGCCAAAAAGAAAGGATTACGTGACAAGGAGAAGCTGTTTTATGCTCCTATGTCAGGACTAGGGGATCTTATTTATGATAAGGATGCTGTCTACATAAATATTAATGACCACTTTGTGCAGTTCTCTAAAGACGATGGAGATAATGTTGAAGGGATTAACAAAGGTCTATACACTGTATTTATTAAGAAATATATTCATCATCTTTGCAATGTGTATGCTTTTGAACCACTCTGATAGATAATTTTTTCTTTATGTGATACATTACATAAGCTTTCTCTAATCTATCTGACTGCAATTATGCCTTCAGGTTTTAGGACAAGCAAAGTTCTTTTATTCATTCTCCTTGCCATTCCTGTATGGTTTCTGAAAGTTTATCTACATGGCTAGATATTTGATGCACTAATTTTGTTCATATACTTGAAATAAGCTATAGTACCATGAAAATTGTTTTAAGAATAACATGAGCCATTTCACCAATCTTCTGTCATTATTTATTGAACCATGACAATGACTTCAACCATCTTATACCATTTTATGTTTTTATTTACATTTCCTCCCACATTTGTGTACTCAGTCTGTATTTTACTGCATGTATATATAATGAAGAGTTAGAGTGAGTACATTCGAAGAGAATAATGATTTAAAGTCTAGCCTAACTTCTTGCAGCTAGTTTCTTTCTTCTCATCTGAATCTTACTGTTTCAGGAAAGCAACGTGATGTTGGTGTCGAATTGGTGAAATCATTACAGAACACAAAGTATTCTGTTGATGAGAAGCTCGAAAAGAGTTTCATGTCAATTTTTGGAAAAAAACCTAATAATGCTGTGGCTAATCGTGAAGCTGAGATGCAAGAAAAAGATGTTGAATTTGGTGAAGATAGTGATACTGAAGGTGAAGATAGTGATACTGAGGATGAAGATAGTAAAAAAGACTCCACATCAGATCAACCCCCACCTAGCCAAAGCAACTTTAAGGAACATATTGACATCCTTGAGGGAAGGGTGAGGAGAAAAGCTGTTTTTGAAAATGACGGGGATAAGGTAAATCTTTGGCAAGCACATCATACGTATGTGCCTGCTTTAGCTTTCTCATGTTTCGTTTCTGTTTTTTCTCTATCTATGAAGACGATAGAATGAGCATTCTAGGAGGCAAGCACCGTAAGAGAACTTTAAGGAGACCCAGCAAACATCAAAGCATTAAATGGAACTTAACCTCCTTTCTCAGGCATAATATGAGTCGAGTACATCATAGCACAGTACACTGCTTCTTATCATAGATCTGAGAGTATATGTAAGCAGACTAGCAGCAATATGGCGTCTAATTAAACTAGGTCAAGTAGCAGTCTGCTGAGGAAGTTGCATCATTTAATTATGTCCTAAAGACCAACTGCTTCAGTTTTTAGAAAATAACATAATCTGTTGCAAATAGTACAAATAAGAATAAAGGTAATTAAGAACAGAAATTTTGAGCTCCATTCTACAACATGAATCATAGACAAAGTGGGGGATTCATTATGGCAAATCGAAGACCTTTTTTCTTGCCAGAAGATTAGCTTACGTGATGAGTTGTCTCTCTGTTTCTCGTCCACTATTATAAAATGTCATAGAGCAGCAATGTTTGAATCCAGTTAATATCTTTAAATCAAAGCAATGAACTTATATAGTTGAAACTCCACAATCTAACACTCGGAGAGCTCAATGAAATATTTGTTCTAGCGTTTCTCGTAAATTGATGAATTGTGATCTACCTATATGATATGTAATTGTTGTCATTACTATCACTTTTTAGGGAATCTTCTATCTGCCATGGTACTTAGTTGAATGGACCACCACTGTATGTTTAACTTAGAATAATTTCAAAAGCAGGATTCTGATGGAGATGAGGAAGATGATGATGATCAGGATAGCAGTGATAATGATGACACAGAAAGAGATGGCGAAGAAAATGTATCTTCTTATGACTCTTCAGCAGATGAAGAAGATCATGGTATGTTCCTCTTTGGTTTTGGAGTCTCGTGACTGATATATGTGATTTGGGAAGCACTATCCCATCTCCATTATCCCTTTTTTTCCCCCTCTTCTTTTCTTCTCTCTTGTCAATAAGTTTGTCATTGCTTCTGAAAGAAAATGAAAGACTAGTTCCTCGTTAGTTAATGGTTTCTCTTGCAGAAGATGAGATGGGAAATGCTTCCAAATGGAAAGAATCCTTGGCAGAACGAACTGCCTTGAGACAGAACATTAATCTTATGCAACTTGTATATGGGAAACCTGCATCAAAATCGTCGAATGACGTGGAGGACATTAGTGAGGAGGAAAGTGATGATGATGAAGATTTCTTTAGGCCTAAAGGTGAAGGGAACAAGGTATGCCCTTATGAGATGTTGACTCTCTCCCTCATCCCCGTCGCAAATTGTTCGTTTGAGTATTAAACTGAACTTGACTACATTATGTTGTAACTGCTCATCCTCTTAATTAATTTCAGAAATCTAAAGAAGGAAGCGATGACAAAGATGTTGATATTGATGACTGCTCAAAATTTTTAAGTGATGCAAGTCAAAAAGATTGGAACAGTGAAGTTGCAGTTGCAAGTATTCGTGATCGTTTTGTAACTGGAGACTGGGTCAAGGCATCCTTGAGAAATCATCCCCTGAGTGGTATGGCAGGTGATGTAGATGATGACGCGGTCCTTGGCGAATTTGAAGACTTAGAAACAGGTCAGAAGTATAACAGCCAGCATGTAGGTGATCTTTCCGATGGTCACATGGAAGGTGACTTGGATCCCGAGGAGCGAAGGCTATTAAAACTGGCAAATCGTGCAAAATTTGATTCTGAATATCCTTCTCTTACGACATGAAATCCTTTTTACTTGTGCTTTTTCATAATTGCCAAGTACATTTCTTCGATACAAATATGGGGTTCTTCCTGTTATGGGCAAACTAGAAATATGTGTCTTTTGCTGGAGTTATTAAGATATTTTGAAGTTTGTGGTTAAGAAATACCTATGTTGTTGTGATGCTAATAGGGTTTTAGGGCACTTGCTACATATTCATGGAAAATATTTTTAAACTTTTGCATCCTTAATTCTATTTTACACTAGAATATTTTTGGCCTGGATAGGTTTATTGGTTTAGAAATACCTATGTTGTTGTGATGCTAATAAGGTTTTAGGCCATCACTTGCTACATTTTCATGAAAAATATTTTTAAACTTTTGCATCCTTAATTCTATTTTACAATGGACGGTTCTGAGTTGCCTGATGAAGATGATGACGGAAATAACGACACCAAGTCCAGCCGTGGTCAAAGTAATGGAAGTGGGTACTTTGATAAGGTAATCTCTCTGGTACTAAACTCCACAATCAATGTGAAAACATGAGATAATTGCTGACTCTCTATTCCTGTAGTTAAAGGAGGAGTTGGGGGGGGGGGGGGGGTTGGGGGGGGGGCGGGGGTGGTGTCGGGTGGGGGGGGGGTGGGGGAGTGGGGGGGGCGGGGCGGGGGGGGGGTGGGGGGGGGGGGGGGGGGGGTAGGGGGGGGGGGTGGGGGGGGGGGGGGGTGGGGGGGGGGGGGGGTGGGGGGGGGGGGGGGTGGGGGGGGGGGGGGGTGGGGGGGGGGGGGGGTGGGGGGGGGGGGGGGTGGGGGGGGGGGGGGGTGGGGGGGGGGGGGGGTGGGGGGGGGGGGGGGTGGGGGGGGGGGGGGGTGGGGGGGGGGGGGGGTGGGGGGGGGGGGGGGTGGGGGGGGGGGGGGGTGGGGGGGGGGGGGGGTGGGGGGGGGGGGGGGTGGGGGGGGGGGGGGGTGGGGGTGCGGGGGGGGGGGGGTTGGGGGGGGGAGGGAGGGGGGGGGGTTTTGGTGGGGTGGGGGGGGGGGGGGGTGGGGGGGGGGGGGGGGGGGGGGGGGGGGGGGGGGGGGGGGGGGGGGGGGGGGGGGGGGGGGGGTGGACCAGTTCGCAAATGAATAAAAGTGTTTGGTTCGCATATTTCTGCCAAAGATATTTTATTGGATTTGACAAAATTATCGTTCTTTTACATATTTGCTACTAACTAAATACTTATCAGTTCACTTCCATCATCATTTTCATTTGGCGATTTGGGAAAAAACTACTGGTAAAACTTTTTCTTCTCAACTCTAGATCAGTCTTAATCATTTAGTTCCAATTACATCGTAATTTTATGATTTTATGTTGAACCGGGTTGTATTATTTGAAGTAAAAGGTTAATTTAACATAATCTTAAAGTTTAGTAAAGGTGTCGATTGTTATGCAAAGTGAATAATCAGATTTGGATTGTCTGGATTGCATTATGATTTCTAGTATGAGAGAAAAATGAGATCAAGGAAGAAAAGAAAGAAGAATTCCGTTAGAATTTTGAAGACTAGAATTTTTGTAGAGGTAGATTATTCATTTCATGAGAGTAACTCTTAGCCTCTATACTACATATGTTGGATGCTAGGGTTCTTCTTGACGGAAGAGAAGAAGAAATATACGTGCATAATAAAATTTGATACATAGAGATGACATAATATAATTTTCTACTAATTTTTGAAGGTTAAAATCGTAAAGTAGAAATCTTATGAATGAGAGATTGGAGTGGGAGAGCCCCAATTGTAATCTGACAAGATAAAGGGATGACCCACTTTTTCGGGCCGACCCGATTTCTAATCAATCAAACCAAACATTTGTTTTAGACAAGATTATTTTTTGAATCTAGACTTATTAGATAAACCGAACGCCTCCTAACTTTACAATATTTATTAGATTGAGATATAGTAAGCCCAAACATAAATTAAAATATAGATATTTAATCAATATTTTGCATCTGCAAACAAAAGATAATTTTCTAAATAAGATATAATGTATGTTTAAATTACAATACAAGCACAATTTTAAATTTCACCTAAGACCTTTTAAGAAAAAATAAGAAAAAAATTTATATTAATCAATAGGTAAAATTGTAGAAAACGTTCCAAACTAATTAGTGATTTTGGGTGTTTTCGTCCCGAACTATATCACCTCACCGAATTTCGTCCCGTAATTTAAATTTTTTTTTGGGAATTTTGTCCCAAACTAATAACTAATTTTGGTTTTTTGTCCCAAACTATATCCACTCGCCGAATTTCATCCCTTAATTTACCATTTTTGCATGAATTTAGTCACAATATTAAATTTCTAATTTAACTAAAATGACGGTTCAATCTTGTAATTAGTTTGGGACGAATTATGCAATATTATGCAATTGTTCATGCTAAAATTTGCCACGTCATGACGCGTAAGCAGCCATGTGGCAATTTAACGGACACATGCGCAAATTTCTGTCTCATAATTAACGGTGGGATGATATTCCAAAAAAATATTAAATTACAGGACGAAATTCGGTGAGGTGATATAGTTTGAGATTAAAACCAAAAATTCAATCAATATATGTACCTTTGGCGTTTGGAATTGATGAAGTCATCAGGGCGGCGAAGGAACTTGAAGTACCAAAGAAAAGTCAACATCTCTCCAAAAAATGGTAATTCCCATATACCCCGGAGGAAGCTTTGCGCCGCCACCGCCCGAGTGGCGGCGGAGACTGATCATCATCGGCAGAGCATACCAAAAGTCATTCCACCACCACAATATCCACCCTACTAATGGCAAAATTCCAATCACTAGTGCCACCCACAAATTACCTGTTGTCATTTCCATTTTATTTTCTTATGATGAGTTAGTAAATCGACACACATATATATATAGTGCATGAAAAATTATTCGAGGAAGATTATTCCTTCATATTGAAGTTGCATATAGACAAAACTAATTGGGGATTATTGCATTTTTGGTGCCACAACTATAGCCCACTGGCGTTTCTACCCCCTAACTTTTCGGGCTGGCACATTTGGTGCCTCAATTTCAACATCAGTGGCAATTTTGGTGCCAACTGAGACCCAATTTCAAAATTTCCCCGAAATTCCCCCATGTGCATGACATGAAAATTGGGGATTTTGACCATCCAACACCTTTTTCATTTAAAAATAAAATAAAATTTATTTCCATCCACCAAGAACTAGGCTACTTGGATTTTTTATTTGGAGAAGAAGAAGAAGGCGGGTAACAATTTAGTTATGGGAATGTTTGGTGAATTTTATAGGAAAAGTTAGGATTTTGAATTTTGATATTATTTTTTAAAGAAAAAAAAAGTTGAATGGTCAAAATTCACATTTTTCATGTCACATGGCCAGCACATGAGGGAATTTCGGGCCAATTTTGAAATTGGGTCTCAATTGGCACCAAAATTGCCACTGATGTTGAAGTTGTGTCACGAAATGTATCAGCCCAAAAAGTTACAGGGCAGAAACGCCAGTGAGTTAAAATATAATAATCCCAAACTAATTGCTATTTTTGTACAATTATTATATACTAGTATAATTAACGGATCTTCAGGTATATACGTAGTGAAGATCCGTTTTAATATTATTGTACCATGATATAGCGAAAGCACCTTGTGTGCTACAGAAAGACATCAAGATTTGTTATGAATTGATTTTGGTCCGATTTCAATGTATTTTGGTTTCAGGAGGCGGGACCTTTGTAGCTCGATTTAGAACGAGTTTGAATGTTGGATTATGAAAATTTTGAAGACTTAAGATATGATGAGTTGAATTAAGTTTGGATGTTGAGGTTTGAATAAAAATATTTTTTTATAGAGTTTAAGATGAAAACAATTAAGGGGGCCGTTGTGGTAGGGTGTATGAGATTAAGGTGGATTATATCAGAGCCGGATTGAAGGCCATATTAAAAATATATTTGGTAGATTTGATTGAGTCATATTACATTAAAGCAATAAACTGTAATATGTTTGGGAGAATTATGAGTTTAAGCACATTTTAATATATTTTCACTACTTAATTGAACATAAGATGTTAGTTAAGATATATCAATTCATCGAAGCCATTTGTATAATTCGTATAAGAATAAAAGTTGATTTTTAGTTCGAATGCCTCCATGTTAATTGTAAATTGATATATATTTTAGTTTGTGATCTATTTATGTAGAATGTGTTTCCACTTTCAGATATTTAAGAAGAATTTATGATATTTAATGATATGTTAAAACATGTAATATGTAAATTTGAGATTATAAGTGACATTTCCTTGAATCCATATTCACCCGGATTAACTAATCCACCCATGCCTAGGTGGATTATAATATAGTCTTAATATCGGGTCATAAGGATTTAATCCATTTGACCCGGGGTATTAGAGCAATGTCACCAAACATTGTATTATCTCATATTGACACATATAACATGACCTAATACCCCCTATTAGGTCCTACCAAACGGTCCCTAAGTGATATAATATAATAGTTTTTATTTTATTTTGGGGTTGGTTTCACTTAAGCCTAGTTCAAGAGTGAATAGCAATTAACTCACCACGTTACTCTTAATAGGCAATTTACCTATGATAGACAAAATAACTCTTTGTGTTTTTTGTAAAAGAAAAAAATGGTCTCTTTCTTGATTTTTAAATTTTTACAAGAGGTAAAATGTTCATTATGCAATATCAAATAGAAAGTAAAGTGCTCATTTATACATATCATATGGAGTTTTAATTGGTTCATTTACGCATATCACGTGGAGATAAAGGGAAGCGAATATGTTGTTAGTGTAGGGTTAAATTTTTCATTTTTCACATGAAAATGAAGTCTCAGTCTAATTATAGAGCGTGTGTGCAACACTTCCACGGGTAATGAGTTAAATTGCACATTATTTCATATCACATGGAGATAAATTGCATATTTTCATATCACAAGAAGTTAAATTGCTCATTATTTCATGTCACAGGGAGCTAAATTGCCTATTTTCACATCATATGGAGTTAAATTGCCTAATAGATATATCACATGAAGTAAAGTTGTCAAAAAAAACCCCTAGTTCAAACACAAGTTGAATTTTAACTTAAAAAAGAAAGAATATTTCACAATGCGATGAAACCAATTAAGCAGCCAAAACAAAAAAATGCCCCCC
The DNA here is from genome assembly GCA_034814905.1 of Penstemon davidsonii. Lineage (NCBI taxonomy): Eukaryota > Viridiplantae > Streptophyta > Magnoliopsida > Lamiales > Plantaginaceae > Penstemon > Penstemon davidsonii. Next base: position 7,604,590 of record JAYDYQ010001087.1, on the reverse strand, counting down.
CCCCCCCCACCAACAATTTTGTTTATAATGATATAGCCCTGCCAGATTTGGACAAATAGTGATGATGAGGCTGTTTGTCATCTTAACTTATACCTACTAAAAAGACAAATACATTTCTATTTTCATTCTAAACTTGAGAAAATGACAATTTAAGTGCATGCATGCACAAGTTCATTTCTACCTAATATTAGTCTTGATTTTCTCCGATTGATTTGTTTTATAAGGATATATTATAGATAATTTTGGTATGACGAATTTATAATTTTGCAATTCGAGTTGTAATAGTGATTGTAATACAGTATTATTAATTTTAGGTCCTTAGTTATATGAAAGTAAATATTTTTCAATTAATAATTTTAATATTATTACATTTTAGCATACTAGTCTTGTTTTCTTTTTTTTTTGGGGGTTTCTCATGGGTCTTAAGGTCTTAGACTTGAATTAATCCATTTTGAGACACACTGGATTAGACACAATAAATGAGAATCTTTCCCTACAAGGATTCAAATTTCGGTTCGCGACATTGTAATGACTAATTCCTTCCAAATTCCAATAGACTAATCACTTGGTGCATAGTCTTGTTTCACGTGAAAGTATAAAATTCTAATTTAGCTCATTTTTCTTATTAGTTTTATTATTTTTGTAATATAGTTTTGTGTTTCATAAATAAAAAAAAAAAATTGACATCTTCATGAAAATAAATTTATTGGATATATAAGGCTAGTTTTGTAAATTCTATATTTTGATAATCAATGTTTCATGAGTTTGGCCCAGCGGTGTGAGCTCTTAAAAACACTTCTAGACTTCCATTGTGATTTTTGAAGTGTTTGGCTCCAATTATAGAAATTACTTTTAGTCAATCGCGATTTTAATGGTGTTTGACCCCCAATATAATAATCTTATAATCACTTTTGAGATCTCCAGAAGCTAAAAATCAACTTATTTTAGAAGCTGCTAAAATGTTACTTTTGCAAAAGCTATTATCCAAAAGCAATTATTTTATAATTGAATTATATCATAATCAATTATCATCAAAATTCATTTTAGTAAAATTAATTCTCCTGTAATTGATTTTCGAATCGCTAGTTCTAATTAATGAACCATAACCTTTCATTTTATTAAGAAAACTGAAATTACCAAAACTTAATTAGTTCAATATTATGCAATATATGTTGGTCAAAAAATTATTTCCCCTATGGCCATTTGTAATTTAACATAAGCTTAAAGCTAAACCTAAATTTAGACCTGTCAATCGGGGCCTGTGAGCCGAGCCTTTAATTGCTCAAACTCAAATACCTTCGGACTTCATGTCTATAGACTCAAACTCAAATGCCACCGGGCTTCACATCTATGAGCTCAAACTCGGCTCATGTAATTTTTCGGGCTTCGGGTTTATATTGGGCTCATATCGGGTTTTCTCACTCTAGCAAATTTTACTTAACAAATAAAAAACTACGCATTCTTTAAATGCAATATATAGACAATTTTATTTAATTCACAAGAATATACAACTTTTATACTCGTAATCAATAACATAGAACATTAAATATAATTGTAAAGTGTCAAGACTCCCATTTTTTCACCATTTATTTTTATTTTTCCGTTTTTTCTTTTTGTTTATTACGTTCCCTTTGACCTGCGGAAACTTTAGTTATAATTCATATATGTGGTGGATTATTTGTCGTAATTAGTATACTTATAACAATAGTACCAATAATTTAAAGTAGTAATATTTAATATAATAATATATTCGGGCCTTATTCGGGTTGAGCCTTGTAAGGCTCAAACTTGGCTCATAAATTAATCGATTTTAGTATAATGGCTCAAACTCAGCCTGGCTCACAATTACTCGGGTTCGGGTCAAATTTAATCGGGCCGAGCCATCGGGCTTCGGGTAGGTCCGGCTCAATTGACAGTCCTACCTATATTTACATTACTTGTACTTATCATTAATTTTCTTGGTCATTTAATGCCTTTGAAAGTTTTAAAATCTTCAAACTCTTAACAACTCAACGAGTCATCATACATAGATCATAACAAACTTTTATAATTACATGCATATCACAACTAATTACTCTCCGAGTTATATGTTTATAATAAGTCAATCAACATGTAGTATCCACTTCTTCAAAAGTTTAAGATAATCAAAACATAATAATTAAATTAAAAGTGAAATGGAACTTGAAACAAATTCCTCTCCCTCTACTGAAAAAGCCAATCAAAAGAAGAGCCCCGGAGGATGGAGGGCAATCAAATACATTATTGGTAATTTAATAATAATTTACATACTAACATATTGTTAATTTCTTGTTTAATTTTTTTATTTTTTTATTTTTTTATTTTTTTTTTGTGAAATTGAAGGAAATGAATCTTTCGAGAAACTTGCGTCAATGAGTTTGGTGGCCAATTTAACAATGTATTTACGCACAAAGTACAATTTGAGTGGTATTTTTTTGGTGAATGTGGTACAAATATGGGCCGGTAGTACCAACATATTATCAATAGTTGGTGCCATTGTTTCTGATGTTTATTTAGGAAGGTTTCGCACACTCCTCTTTGGCACTATTCTTTCACTCTTGGTATGTTCATCTCATCTAATTTTTATTTTTATTTATTTATTTTGATTTTCAATTTCTTTTTGAAAGATGGAATTTGAATAGATCCATGTACATACGATGCAAAAACCTCTCGTATTTAATGACTAAAAAACGTATTTGTTAATTTTACTAGCAAAAATCGTCCTCTTAAAGAAGGTCAATGTCTTGTGGTCTCGTTAGGGTTCGGTTGTGTATTCTTTTTTTTTTTAAACACGATGGTCTTTTTGCTAATTAGTACTAAAAATAAGTTGTGTGTTTGAATTTTACTTATTAATATATATATAAGGGGATATTTGCTTGTATTGTATGTTAACAATATAGGGGTCGGGTACGTTTAAGTTCGATGTTTCTAGGGGTATTGTGGTCATTTTAGAAGTGTTCAACGAGAATATTCAGATAGGATGCAATAAGCTAATAAATACAATACAATGTGGATCTTGCTTATAAATTAAGATGCGAATTTTTTTTGTTAGTTAGAATTAGAAACTTATAGTGGAGGTTTTTGCATTTCACACTACAAATAAGGGTCTTGACTTTTGCAAACTATTGTAAATTTGCTTACATTCTTCACCAAAATCAAATTAATCACATGTTTATAGATTGTTAGAGTAACTTTTATATACAAGGTTAGTTTAGTTTTATTTTCCCCTTTGTTAATGTAACCTAGTTGTTTATATATTAAAGTTACTTATTGCCATGTTTATAATTTTCATTGTATCATCTTTTGTAAAATCCAATATATACTATGTTTCATCATAAAATGGCATTGAAATAATATTTGTAAGTATGATTTGGGTGCAGGGTATGGTAGGTATGACTCTAACTGCATGTATAAATAAACTAAGGCCTCCACCCTGCCATGATCAGCAATCACAATGCATACAGCCCCATAATATGCAGCTTCCCTTCCTTTTTACGACCCTCGGACTTATAGCTCTCGGGGCTGGTGGTATTAGGCCATGTAACATTGCATTCGGAGCCGACCAATTCGATACAAGAACCAAAAAAGGAAGAGCCCAACTCGAAAGCTTCTTCAATTGGTGGTACTTTTCCTTCACAATTGCACTCGTTATAGCCCTTTCGGGGGTCGTTTACGTTCAAACCAACATCAGCTGGCTAATAGGCCTTGCTATCCCCACAGCCTGTTTCGTAGTATCGATCACCATCTTCTTGATTGGTCGTCACACTTACATATACAAGAAACCCGAGGGCACCGTGTTTGTCGACATTGCGAAAGTGGTAGTAGCCGCGTTTAAGAAACGAAAGATAGATTTGAAATCGGGGAATAGAGAGTATTCGTTCTACGACCCTATTGAGGAAACGGAGTTTGATGATGTCGACAAATCATTGAACAAAGTTAAGAGGTTCAAGTTTTTGGATAAGGCTGCTGTGATTACCGATGATCCAAGTGATGAATTGGATTCACGAGGAAAGCCTAAAAACGGTTGGAGATTGTGTAGTGTGAATCAAGTCGAGAATTTGAAGTGTTTAATCGGGATTTTACCCGTGTGGATATCGGGGCTCGGGTGTTTTGTTGCTATGGATCAGCAGAGCACGTTTGGCGTTTTACAAGCGATTCAAATGAACAGAACGATTGGGAAAAATTTCGTTATCCCACCTGCTTGGTTAGGGATAACATCGATGATTTCCTTGTCCATTTGGATATTCATTTACGAGCAAATATACATCCCGAACGCCAAAAGATTCTTGAAAAGGGAATCTAAGTTAACAATGCAGCAGAGGATAACCGTAGGCATTATCATGTCGATTTTGTGTATGGTAGTGGCAGGTATAGTTGAAGAGAAACGCCAAGAATCAGCTTTAAAACGAGGCACATTTGTTTCACCTCTTCACGTAGTAGCCCTCGTGCCTCAGTTCGTGCTTTCTGGGCTTACGGAAGCTTTTGCTGCCGTGGCATTGATGGAATTCTTTACGTTACAAATTCCGGAGAAGATGAGAAGTGTGGCGGGAGCGATTTTCTTCCTTACTCTTTCGTTCGGAAGCTATTTGAGTTCGTTGATCGTTAATGTTATTCATTGTGTGACTAAAGGGAAAGGGGGAAACGGGTGGCTCGGAGGACATGATCTTAACGTGAATCGACTGTCGAATTACTATTACATAATTGCTGGTTTGGGAGCTCTTAATTTGATTTACTTCACTTTCTTTGCTAGCAACTTTGTGCATTGTGGAAAAGCAAAGAAAGTGGCTGGAGAAGAAGAATTGGAACTGGAAAATAATATGGGAATCAAAGATGAAGAAGAAGGATTAGAACAAGAGAACAGCAGAAGTTGAAATAGTATTAGACTGTCAAGTAAATATTAGTAGTTTTTATCAAAAAAAAAAAAAAGTAAATATTAGTAGGAAAAGAGGTTTGATTTAATTTGTTTCTTTGAAAGAATTTAATCCTTTTTTATAGTTGATGAAACTTTGTTTATTTTAGTATCAGCTAAAAGTTTGTTTGCGTTTTTTTTTTTTACTACTAATTATTTACAGGTAGTCATTAGATTCAATTCATGAATTTAGTCAATTTTGATTTTATGTTTGACATGTTGCCATTGAAGGAAATACTCCTTTTTTTGTAATTGAATTCTGTATATATGATACTCATATCAATTAAGAACTACATAAAAGGGGAGTGAATCGCAATTTTCGTCTTTCTTATTGGTTGATTTTTGCACATTTGTTCATCAATTTTTTGTAGCAAATATCAATATAGTGTATCACCGGTTTATTTTTTGGCTATTTCACGGCGGAGACGGCCTCACGTGCATTACTCGAAGGTCTAATATTAGGTGAATACATTAAATGTCATCCAAGTAATGCACGTGCTTTGTACGTGAGGCCGTCTTCGCCGTGTAATAGTCGAAAAATGAATAGGTGATACCTTACATTAATAAGAGGGATACATCTACTACGAAAATTTTAAGAGGGACGAATGTGCAAAAGACAACCAATAAAGAAGACGAAAATTGTGATTCGCTCTAAAAAAGGCACTTTGATTAGCTGTTAAAGTTATAGTATTTTCTATACCATCTACAATAAATTATTTTCTTTAGTTTGAACTTATATCTTGAAATTAGAACATTAATCATAATTTGAAATTTTTTTGTTGTTGAATTAGCAGTAAGCATATTTCGTGATTCACAGATTTAGAAAATTTGAAGAATGTAAAGTGTAATATTCAAAACCTTTAGGCCCATAATATACGAATTGTTAGGCTGAACTTTCCAATAATTAAATAAATCGTTTAAGGCCCAAAAGAGTTGGTTTATGGGCTACTACTATTTAAGCCCATCAATTGATAAGAACATGGCCTCCCGAGTCAAACATGACAACATAAAACGACACGAGAACTTTTTTGAGTTTTTCTATAAAAGAAAAGCAATTAAATTTGTTATATAATACCTAAATTCATTTCTTCAATAATATTAGTGAGATACAAACTTTTGTAATTTTATGTGACAAAAGAATAACATGTTTTTATAGCCATAAGAAAATGATAATTCAAAAGATTGAACAATTGCATCGGACAATTAGGAGACATTTTTTTGTTTTTCAGAAAAAGAACAAAAAAATTAGAAACTGTTGTATATTTTTTAAATAGAAGAAGTAAAACCAACATTTATACGGGTAATCCTGCAAGCCTATAGAAACCACAAGTTTGATCGAACGATTTCTTTCATGAAAAAAGGTTGAAAATATTGAGTTTGACAAAAGTATAAAACCAAAATCGATTTTTAAAGTTTAGTGTGGAAGCATTCAAAACAAAGCAAAAGTTAGAGTAAGTTAAGAACAAATATTTTTATCATTTTATCCAAATATTAGGAATATATTAAGCGTAGTCGTCCAAAATATTTTAGGCCCCCCGCCCCGAGTAAATGTCCCTAGCTCCGCCCCTGGACGTTGGTAATAGAATAAGGGACTTAAATTGGCTTTGATGACACAATAAATAATGTAAATGAATATGATGACACAATAAATAATGTAAATTAACATGATACCACAATAAAAAAAATTAAATTTAAAACCCAACTACAATAGATGATTAAAAATAAAATTTTGCCTATTTTGATTTTAGTAACATGGGTATATATATTAATAATATTATTGTACCAAAAAATAAAATGCTGGTATTTTCTAGTTTAATACTACTTCGAGAAATTACAACTCAAAACTTAAACCAATTTTCATCATATGCTGCAAATGTTCTGAAACCCAACTCATAAAATGCAAAGCAAGACCCATTGTAAGATTGTGCCTTTACATACTTCAGGTAAATAGCTTTCTAATTCCCTTTTCAAAAACTCTATCATTGCACATATTATTAAGATTTGAAGATACAATTCTAACTTGACAAACATTCATATTGTAGATAGAAAAACTGGAGAAAAGGAAAGGAAAAACTTTATTGAATTATGTTGAAAAACAATTACAAAACTTGAATGAACTGAACGGATGAAAAATTACACAGTAAGACCACTATTTATAATAACTATCCTAACCGCCTAAGAAAAGAAAGAGAGAAAAAGAAACAGAATAATAAAAACGTATATAAACAAAACACGACTCTATTTACACTGTAACTAATCTAACGGTAACATTGAAACCTAATTTCCAAAATCAAATTGGGAAAAACCAGCTGCAACTTCACTTTGATTCCTTCTTTGCAAACATAATATTTCCAGGTAAATCTTCATTCTCAATTGTGTCCATTGCCTTGTTTGAACATTTCCTTTAATTCTGCCTAAAGATTAGTAGCAAAAGTATGATATTGAATATTGGATTCAATATCTGGAGAAACAACATTTAAAAGCCAAGAAACCACTATGGTGTTGTTTCTTTCCAAGTAATTCACTAATATGTGATATGTGGTTGGTTTAGGTATGGAACCATCCACAAAGCCAAGTTTGTTTTTGACAGTAAGACTCATAGTCATTGCTCTACTCCAGGACTGATAATTGTCCTCTGTTAGTGGTTTATTGACAAGACTTAATCCTGGGCCATCAACAGGATGTAAGTAGCAAGGGCTAGAAGGGTCCTCAACTGGTGGCCGGTTTCTTGATGATGTGGATTGAATAGTGGCTTCTGAATTGTCAGTCATAATGTTGGGATGACGGTGATGATGAAAAAAAGGAAAAAGATGTGATCAAGAAAACGAAAAGAATGGTGTTTCTTGATGTAACCTTGAAGGGAGATTTGGAAATCTGAATCTGTGAATAAAAGTGATGATGGAGAGATTAACAGTGGATGTGTGAGTATGTATTGCAGATGAAAAAGGAAGAATGAAGACTTTAAAAGAAAAACTAGATCTTGATGGCAAGAGAGAAGAATAGTATGAATGGCAGCGGATTTAAATTTTTACTACTGATACCATATTAAGATTTGAAGATACAATTCTAACTTGACAAACATTCATAATGTAGATAGAAAAACTGGAGAAAATGAAAGGAAAAACTTTATTGAATTATGTTGAAAAACAATTACAAAACTTGAATGAACTGAACGAATGAAAAATTACGCAGTACCACTATTTATAATAACTATCCTAACGGCCTAAGAAAAGAAATAGAGAAAAAGAAACAGAATAATAAAAACGTATATAAACAAAACACGACTCTATTTACACTGTAACTAATCTAACGGTAACATTGAAACCTAATTTCCAAAATCAAATTGGGGAAAATCAGCTGCAACTTCACTTTGATTCCTTCTTTGCAAACAGAATATTTGCAGGTAAATCGTCATTCTCAGTTGTTGTTCTATTGATTTCTGATACATATCAATTGGTCCGATCCAATCTGTTAATTTCATAGGGAGTGTTTTTTTCTTGATAAAGATTGAATGTTCTCTATTAGTTGAGAAATTAAAGATGTACAATTTTTTTCCAAAAGATGCACTAATCAAAACAACGTATATCTTCCTAAGCCAATTATATGGACAATTTGTGAATTCAACTCATCTGGGAAAATGTACTAGTAGAGTTTCAGAAACACACTTCACAAACATATACTACTAACTCGCAAAATTGTATAAAATAGTATATATTATTTAATTTACCTATCACATAATTAAAATAAATAAAATTGGTTTATTTCAGAATAAAAATTTCAACTCTGGAAAAGAGAAGTTGATCTAAGTTTGCCTTGGTCGTTTCGAGTTTTCAAGTTCAAAATTTCAAAACTCCAGCTCTTCGTAAAAATATGTATAGCCCATGTTTCTAAAAAATGCTAACAATTAAAACACATTCCAACACAAAATTATAAATTATAAATATACCTTAAGTTTCATGTGCCTTCTCCTCCTCCTTGACCTCTTGCGCCTCTGTGATCTCATACGATTTTTATTCCTTTGCATCTTTCTCTAATAGATCATCTAAGGATGCCTGCAAAAAAGATGAATGAAATAACTTCAACTCATCTTTGTACTAGCCGAGTTTCAGAAACACACTTCACAGACATATTCTACTAACCCGCAAAAATGACTTCACTAGAGGGATTAATATTGATTGAAAATCCTAGGAAGATGCAGCCTCAAGCTTAACTTCCCGTTGCTTAATCATTATAACTGCTTGCACAAGTTTTGCATCTATTTAAGTAAAAAATATTAATTTAAAGATTTGTTAGTACAATATAATTATAAGAAAACTAACAATTTGCAAACTGCATACCTTTAACGATCTATTCCAGGAGAGCTTTACAAGAGTTTTAAACAACAATTCTACAAAAATTGGAAAATTCCCAAATCAGGGGACAACGCAAAAATCAAAATAACAATAAAAGATATCTTTCTAAGCCAATTACATGGACAATTTGTGAATTCAAGATATGGTTAAACACTAAAATACTTATGTGATCACTTTAGTCAATATATAATTGGAAATTACAAATTCACCACAAAGACTAGTTTAATCAAGAGAACAAATATGATCCCTAAACTACCTAACAATTAACTAATCAGTAAGCCAACAAATTTGTAGAAAGCATATCAATTGTAGATCCATACATAAACAAAACAACCCTTACATTTAAAAGTTAAAAAATTCTGGAAAAAAAACATAAATTTAGAAGATTTGAAACTCTTAAAAGATCTAAAACAAGTCATAAGTTTTGAAAATCCCTCAATTCAAATGGGGCCTTGGTTTTCACCAGCTAACTCAAACACCTTCAATTGTAACTTACTACTTGAACAATACTTATAAACGTGATTTTGTGGCTTGCATCCATACGAAAACTAGTCCAACTCCAATTCTGATGCCCACTTTACTTCTTCTTAGTCATGTTTGATTCCCTTGTAAAAGGCCTAATTAATTGAGTCACATGACCTACATGTGACTCAATTTGAGAAAATTAAGAATTTCGGGTTGATATGTGACTGTGATTGTCAAATTAATTTAATTGACACTTAAATCTTAGAAGGACTTTGATGAATAACAACTCAACAAAACAACATTCATTACGTAGGTAACTATTCCTTTAGCCACGTGCATTTCACGTGCACTTTTCTAGTTTAAATTAAGTAAACGTATATAATATACATGATATTTAATTATATTATCAATGTATATAATAGTATATGTTATTTAATTTACTTACAAAATAAAAAAATTGGTTTATTTCAAAATAAAAATTTCCCCCTAAGAAAAGTGACGTTGATCTAGTTTGTCTTGGTCATTTCGAGTTTTCAAGTTCAAAATTTCAAAACTCTAGTTCTTTGTAAAAATATGTATACCCCATATTTCTAAAATATGCTAACAATTAAACCACATTCCAACACAAAACCAAGAATTATATATATAACTTCAGTTTCCCGCGCCTCCTCCTCCTCCTCCTCCGTGATCTCTCATACGATTTTTCTTTTGTTGCATCTTTCTCTGATAGATCCTCTAAGCATGCTTGCAAAATTAGTGAAAAAACCTCAAATCATTTGGGAAAATGTACTAGCAAAGTTTCAAAAACACATTTCACAGAAAGATTCTACTAAACCGCAAAAATAATTTCACTAGAGGGATTAAAATTGATTGAAAATTGTAGGAAGATGCAGCCTCAAGCTTCCAGCTGCTTAATCCTTGTAACTGCTCACATGAGACTTGCGTCTATTAAGTAAAAAAAGTTAATTTAAAGATTTGTTAGTATAATATAAAAATAAGAAAACTAACAATTTCCAAAACACATACCTTTAACGATCTATTACAGAACCAGGTTTTACTTTACAACGAAAATTGAAAATGCCCAAATTAGGGGACAACACATAAATAGCGGAAACAAATGACATAATAAATGAGGATAATTCCTCGACAACAGACTGGATCTCGGAACAACGGCTGTGACTCAACCATCATAGCATGTGATACATGTGTCTGAAATAAGAGAAACATGAGAGATGTAAGTTGGTAATTCAACTTATGAAGTTGTGGTGCTCGTGTGCGTGTGATGTGTGGATGCAACATGATATACGTGATAATTTATAATGTTATGCAGTGTATCACATACAATATTAAAATAAAACACATAATTCAAGTATTCAAAAGTTGTTGATGTTGTCATCCACTTATCTCCAATCCACATTTTGATACCCCCACTGAACATTCCAAGAAATGAGCTACTTTATATAAATAGTGCAGTTGACCTTAAATGCTAGGAATTTGGCATTCACTCCACAAGTGTAACCTCCACACTTGGTTTGTGAAATCGGGTCTACGGTGGATTGAGGCAAACTCTTCGGCCCTAACCGTCCATACTGTCAATGATTCCGCACAACAATAATACATAAGCCTAAACAATAACAGTAAACAATCCAATACAGTAACAATCCAGTAACAAGAATCGATAAAAAATTCAAAAATAATAATCGATAACAACAATATATGCAATATCAAGCATTCATGAACACACATACACAATAGCATGGCACTTCAACATGTTAGACGGTTAAAAATGGGCTAAGTAGATTCAGATACCTCACCTTGCATCCTACTTAGTAGATATGCTAAGTATAGACATGGATAGTTCGTCCAATGAGTCGAGTTATTCACAATATCATGTCAACCTAGCATATACCACATGCTAGTTTGTTTAGGGACTAAGTTTTAGTTCTTACTCGACCTTCTAGCACATTCAGACTGACTCGCAAGTAATAAACACACATCAACCACATGTATAGCTTAAGATTTGTGATGAAAATACATATAACATGGCGTCTTCGGTTCCTGTACACATTTATGCAACAATCTCATAACCTATTTACAAAGATTCACGAGCGACTAAAACAACATTTTATTCGAACACACAATTGAATTGTGGTCTCAACTGAAGCCACGATCAAACTTGGACATTTAAATCCATTTTAAGAGTTCCTAGGTTAGGTTGAGGTTTGTGGTAACATGACCATGGACAAATTTTACTAGAACTAACAGCTCAAGACAAATTTTTAAAAGGGTTACTTAGAAGCTTGAAGATAAGTGTTAGGTGTTTTATTTAATTTCAAGCAAATTTTATGTTTTTTAATTAATTTAAGTGAGTACTTAATTTAGTTAAAAAAAGTCGAAGTTTAATAGAAGTTATTTTCCTTTTTCTCTTTTAAGAATTTATTTCATTTATAAACCTTTATTTTTTATTTAAGGAAAATAGAATTATTTTTATTTTTGAAAATTATTATTTAATTTATTTTATATGGACATAAAATTACTATTTAACACTTTTATTTATGTGGAGAAGATATAATTATTATTAATTAATTCTTCTACGGAAAATTATTATGATTAATTAAGTCCAACGTTTCAAAAATTATTTGTTATTTTTAGAACCCTCATTATAAAAATTTCTTTTTTTTACGAAAACTATTTATTGTTTATTAAAAACATATTTATTTTCAAAAATATAATTCTTGTTATCTTTTTTAACAATAATTATTAATTATATTTTATATTTTCATATTCTATAAAATTTTAAGTCTTAAAAAGAAGTATTCTTTATTTTAGAATTATGAAAAGGACTTATTACTACTTATCTTAATCTTCCTTTGTGAAACTTCTGGTTTTGTTTCTTTACAATCATGCCAAATAAAAGTCCATAGAAGCAGATTCAAATCTACTTTTGAAGACACAACATGTTTATATATTTATTTTTTAAGGAGTAGTTTGAGAAAATTGAAAGATGATAAATTTATTTCAGAGAGTAGAAAACATGTTTGTTTCGCTTTTCCCAAACACGAAAGAATCTTTGAAAACGCCAAACAAACAGGCCCTACATGTTTATTTATTCATTTTTTAGCTTATACAAATACCCAAAAATTAACTTCTGGACATTTTTATAAAGTTTCTATGTTCTCTATACTTTTCATTTTTTTTCTTTAAGATAACTAAGCAAAAACATAGAGGTCTCGGTTTTAAAAAATTTGTTCCGGTGGTTTCGTTGAAACTATTGAAACCTCATTTTATTAGGTTTTGGATATTGAGTTACGTGGTTTTGAAAAAGTTAAAACCTCATTTAGATTGAGCTTGGATGTTGGGGTTTAGGGGAAAAAATAGGTGGTAGGTGTCAAATCAATGTCTTTTTTATAGAGTATGGGGGAAAAGTATGTGGTAGGTGTTAAATCAAATTTTATAGGTTTTAAGAGTTTGGGTGTAAGTTTATAATGAGTTTTATGAGTTTTATAAAACTCCACTTGAAAGAATTCTGACTCAGTTTTGCGAGACCCACGTGATCGTGCCAGAAATCTTCCAAACAAATTACTCTTAAAATATGCATTTGCACTTGTAGTAAGATAATATTATTTCCATTAGTTCAGCACGTATATATTAGTTACTTTGCGTCACCAATATTAAATCGAGGTTATATGTATATTTGAGCACCTTGTTTATTGAGTTGTGTTGTGAGAATGATGTGCATATTATTATTATATAAGGTTCTTTTTCAAAGACATAAACTAATTCACTAATTAAATTGATATGTGCTGGAAAATAAATATTACCACCGTATACCAAGATGTCCAAGAGCCCGTTTGGTCGTGCGTTATAACGTCCAAAATGTGCGATTCCAAGTCAAACGCCCAATTTTGACCGTTTGGCCACTTTTTGCAATTTTGTATTTACCGATTCGGAACGTTAAAATGCCACGTTGAAGAGAAGCTGCTCCTGGCAGCTTTTGGCGGCGGACCTTTGCAATATTATTATTTTGTCAATTTTGTCCTCTATTACCCCATGGGCCATGGCCCCACCTTGATATATTGTTCTTTTTTTCCAGTGAAGACCTTCATATAAGATGTCTCTTTCTTTTTCTTTTTTTAATTAATGCATTGATTAATCTTGTGAAATTTGTAATTCCCACACAAAAAATATTGTTTTATTTTTTAACCTATTTCTATATTTTGACGTTAACAAAATGTAATAGTTCAATTATAGTTTCAGGTTATTTGTATTCTTTGTTATTACTATTACTATTTTTTTTAATTATCTGGTCATGTTTTCAATTTTTCATACTTAATGCAATAATTATTTTACGTAATATGTAATTAATTTATTATATATGAGGTTAATTTGGTAAATTTCAGTAGAATATGTAAATCTTAAATCACTTTGAAATCTTGTATCCAAACGCTTAGTCGATCTTTTGAATAATCAATTATTCTATAATTAATTTTGTCATAATTGATTATGTGATAATCAATTCTACAACGGTTAGGCCAAACTCTCCCTAAATATTCTATCTTTTAGTCACTACCATGCCGTCAGTTAGTTGCATTATTCGAATTCAAAGTCAAGCTTTCGTGGCCTATTAAGAAATAATGACAAGAGACTCGTTTGGATTTTTTTGCTCATCAAATCTCATTTTTATATCATGGATTTTCGTATCAAATTGATTCTATTACCGAATTACTCTTTCAAGAAATATGAGACATTGTTTCAATCAAATCAAATCATACAACTAAAGAGACTTTTTATTGATAAGGAAAAGAAAAAAATGGGGATTGGACTAACTCCAACAAGATATTGGATATATAGCAAGTAGTGATTCAATTGATGACTAAGAAAGAAATTTGGTTCTTGGATACGTTTAGAAAATGTCAAAGTGCAAATTTGTAATTTTTGACATCAAGTTACAGGGTTATTTAGGGGTGAGCGCGGGGCGGGTTTGGGACGCGTTCGGGACTAGAGACACGGGTATAGTAAATTTTGGGATTGACACTTTAAATTCCAAACCTGTCCCGTAATAATATGGGTACCCGCTTTCGGGTACCCGAATTATTACGGGACGGGGCAAGATGGGACGGATCGGGATTGCGGGTTCCATACTTTTCTTACACAAAAATTCTCCACTTACCTAATAAAAGTAAATTACATAATCAATTTCTCGTCCCTTTTCTTTGCTAAAATGAATCATTTTTTATCTCTTATTTACATAAACATAACAAATTAAAATCATTTCAAACATATCCAAATACGATTTAAAACTATATACTGAGCAAATACGAAAATACGATCTAATGCATTTCTCAATAAAAAAATTAAATCCATACTATCTCGGTCAAATACTAAATAATTATTTAAAATCATAATGTATTATGTATGTACTAGAGTGGTAAGATTTTAAAAAAAAAATATTAGGTTTAAGTAAAAGAATTCTTTAAATGGTGTCAATTAAGTAGCTAAATAATCTCGTAGTTGTAATTAAGTAAAGTGTAAAAGTTATATAATATTAGAGAGATATAGGCGAGTTCGGGTATTTGGGGTTGGAGAGACCAATCCCAAACTCGTCCCGTATTTTCGTAACAAAATATGGGTATTTCAAGTTCGGGTACCCAAACCCGAGGCCCACCCCTAGGGTTAATTACAGGGACCTCTGAGGTTTAGCGTATTAGCATCCATCCTCTGAAGAATCATAATTACTTCGACATTTTCCGACGTTTGCAAACCTTACATCTATTAGTCAGCTGTTAGATTTTGTTGACGTAAGTACCCAATTTCTTTTCATAATTTAAAAAAAAAAATTAAAGTACAAAGATAAATGAATAAATTACAGTTAATCATGAGATAAAAAAAACATGGACATAAATTAATAGACATTACAAAAATGCTAAAATATTTATAATTAATAATTAACCCGTACTAAATCTGTCCATAAACTTTTAACGGAAAAAATCAATAATTTCTTTAACAAAATTTTAAAATACTCATTCAAATACCCATTTAATACCTATTTGACTTTATCAAACTGTAATTCGTTCGAGTGTAATTTTTTGTATATTCAAATTAATAAAAAGCTTTGTCAAAATGTATGTGAAAATTTCCGAAGTCCTTGAGTTGGAATTGTGATCGATCAACGCGGTTAAAGCATGCATATGGATCTGAGTTCAATTTGTTTCAAAACTAAACCAAATTTAAATAAAATTTCAAGTCATTAAAAATGTTAAAACCAAAATTTAACTGAAATATATATATATATATATATATTTCAAGGCAAAGGTTGATAATCTGGAATTTTTCAGCGCCCGACATATTGGTAGAGACAGAAATCGCGTGGCACACGAAATTGCACGTCTCTCTTTTAAAGAATTCTATGTTTTAGACGATTTACCTGTATTGATTCTTGACATTATTGTCTCTGAACTTGCTTGAATGAAAGTTATCTTTTTCTATATATATATAAATATATATATATATATATATATATAAAATAAAAATAAACTATATTCGATTTGTGTACGTGCGTCCTACCAATGGCTCAGATTTATGCAGTGTTTTAAAAATCGGACCGAACTGGCCGGTTCGACTGGTTTAACCGGTAATCGGCTTCCAATCCGGTCCGGTCAATCTTTCAAAACCACCTTTGTTCACGATCAGTTCGAACCGAAATAAATCGATAAAACCGATAAACCAATGAACCAATTGAACCACTACGAATTTTTACTTCTCTTCCGCAACCTTTACACTTCAAATAAACTCTCACATCTCTTCTATTTTTCACTTTGAACTAAACAAAATCAACAAGAAACCCAAAATCTTTTATACAATAAGTTATAGAAATATATTTGAGCATCAATTTCAGTAAAAAAACTCATGATAATTCCCCCAACTTCAAATATTTTTATGTTTTTTATTTTCATATAAATGTTTAGGTGACAATATTCATCAATATTTTCTCTTTCCCATATGTGATTAGTAATAAAATTATTGTTTTTGATATGGTATTTATCATAGTTTGAACTATTGCTTTGATATCATATTATCATACTTGTAATTTTGTTGCTATCATTCATTCTCAATTCAAGATTTGTTGGAAAAGAATTTGTGAGATAACATTTAGCTTATGAAAATAAACTTGAAATGATTGATAATTAAATACTTAATAACATACATTAAAATTTAAATTAAATTATTACTTAGTAATGACGTCATACCGATTGAACCAGTAGTTAAAACGATTAAACCGATCTAATCGATAATCAATAAGATTATCGGTTCGATGTCCAGTCCAATTTCTAAAACATTGGATTAAATAATTAATATATTAGGATAAAGTTATGAGCTCTATTTTATGTCTGTATATGGAGATAGATATATAGATAGCTACAACAGGTACATGATTGTGGAAATCAAAGCAGTGAAGCACACATATCGAATGAGTTTGTTACATGAGATAACTCATGCAGGCTAGCTACATATATATACTTTCTCCGTCCCATTTATTTTGTTCCTTTGGTACGGTTAATCGGTCAACTTGACTAAATTTATAAAAATTTATAATAAATCATTTAATTAATATATTTCAATAATAAGTTGATAATATCATATGACACCATATATTAATATTTAAAAGGTTTAATACACCATAAATGTGAATAATTTAATATGATAAGTCACTTAAAAGATTGAAAAATTTGACCAGATACTGTAACAAAAGGAGCAAAATAAATGGAACGGAGGGAGTATGTTTTATTACGTTATTATTCGTTTAAATTAATTATTAACCTGTTTATATTATTATATGATTACATGCTTAACTAATTTCATTCTACCTTCATCCAAATGTGAAATATTCAATCACTTTTTATTTTTAGATATACAATAATCCCAAAAAATTGTTGATACACTTCGAATATTGCAATGACAGTGAACTATTTTGGTATCATAAATATAAAACATTAAAGTCATCGAAAAGATTAACTGAGATATGAAAGTTAATTTTTTAGTGTTTGCAAACTATGAAAATATGTATCTAAAAGTTAACGGGAGAATTGTATTTTTCATCCCAAACTTTTACCTATTTCATACATTTGGTACAATTTTTCTGAAAAAAAAACACATTTAATACCATGATTTCCCCCCCCCCCCCCCCCCCCCCGGACACATTTCATTTCTCCTTCAATTTTTTGGACAGAAACAACCATTAGGTCATCAAAATGGCACGCTTATGTGCCCTATATCATACCTGAAAATTATTATGGCATGATTCCTTGTAGATTATGAGATATGATTTAATTTTGATTAATATCCCGAAACGTTATTAATTTTTTGCAGATTTTTTATTGCGTTTAATAAACTGAAACTTGTACTGTTAAAAATCTCTCGTCAAGAGCATGAAACCAAATGTATAAAGTAGGTGAAAGTTCGTTCGAAAAGTACAAGGGACAAGTAGTGTAAGTATATCTAGAAGTAGGCCAAAGTCATGTTTTTACTTTTGATTTTTTTTGTGAAGAAACAAAATAAGAAAAATTGTACTTCCAAACACTTCAAAAATAAATTCTTTTTTTGGTCCTAAGGACTAAAAAGTGCTTTCATTAAGACACTCCCTAAGAATAGCTTGGATGGAAGTCACTTTCAAACATAATTTGGTTGAACATCTAATTGTGAATGAGTGAGAATACTTCTTTTGTCGCTATCGTTTCTTCTTTTGTTGCTTATTTGAATCATAGAGGTGATTTAGGATAAATTTGAAATAGCTTGACAAATCATATAACTAAATAAATGTCGACAAATTGAGTATAGGGTAGATAAATAATTATTACCTTAAAAATGATAAGTGAAATTGAATATGATTAGTGATATCACATCACTGATTTTTTTTTAAAATGGAATTTTGAAAGAGAAAGATTTTACTCCTAATTAAAGTCTTAAGAGTGAAATGTCCTGGAAAAATAAAAGAAAATATAGGATAAATTAGTTAAATGTATCTCTCTCTTTTGGAGTATCCAATGACATAACAATACTAGCCAACATTTAATTAAGCACATTGTATATCATTCATGTTTATTACATATATGTATATATAGTCAAAATTAACTACTGCACAATAATTGGTGTATAAATTTAATTATTCATAAGTTATATAATTAATTAAAATCAAATAAATTTATTTAAAAACATATTTAAGTAATTCATACAATTTACAAAATAGATTGAATTGTTGAAAGTTTCAAAACGTACAAAAAAAAGTATAAAGTATACAATTATTGAAAAATATATATGTCATCATCTTTGAATGTGTGCTGCATTATTATCATGTACAGAAATGACATATATAATTGTCGTCTACCTTCAGTTTGAAACAATATCAGAAGTGGTTTTGGCCATTGTTATATTAACTTAATTGGAGAAAGCAAAGGAAATTGTGATTTCCTCTTCAAGAAATTTCCAATTATTTAAAATTACTTCCCTAGAAACACCAAATATAGTAGAGTTTTTTCATTTCTACCAAAAAAAAAAAAAAAGAAGAAAGAAAACAAATATAGTAGAGGAAAATGCCATGCACTCAAAATTAAAATTTAACTCATATATTCGTCATTAGATGCAACTTGGCATTTATAAATTTCGAAGTCTTTGAGATTGACATATATCTTCTTTATAAATTGCTTGCACCACCCTTGTACAACTTCACTACATTCATCAACTACAAAAAAAAAAAAAAAAAAAAAAAAAGAGAGAAGAATTAGGCATTAAGAAAAATATAGACTTTTTGGTAATTTAATCATGGAGGAGGAGAAGAAAGAAATTTGTTCTTCGGCTAAAGAAGAGCCAAATTATAGAGGGGTCAAAGCCATGCCTTTTGTTATAGGTAAAAGAAAAAAAGAAAAAAAAGGGGTCTTGATTTTTCTCTCTAAATTTTACATTTATGTATTAATAATATTTAAATTTCCAACTGATCTATTTGAATAATTAACTTGCAGGTAATGAGACATTTGAGAAGCTAGGAACAATTGGAACATCATCAAATCTCTTAGTATACCTAACAACAATATTCAACATGAAGTCTATAACAGCCACAAATGTAATCAATATTTTCAATGGAACTTGCAATTTTGGAACCTTATTAGGCGCTTTCCTCTCCGACACTTATCTTGGTCGATACAAAACTCTCGGCATCGCCTCTATATGTTCTTTCCTAGTACGTACTTCATAAATTTCACCCTTTTTTCAAACTAGCAAAAAAAAAAAAAAAACTCATTTTTTCATGTTAAAAATCTCGATTTCAGGGTATGTTGGTATTAACACTAACCGCGGCATTTCCAACACTACATCCTCCCAAGTGTGGAACCGAACAAAATAGCACGTGTATCGGACCTTCGTCGGGTCAACTTACGTTCCTATTTAGCGGGTTCGTGCTACTAGTCCTAGGGGCTAGTGGGATTAGGCCATGTAACTTGGCCTTTGGTGCGGATCAATTCAATCCAAATACGGATTCGGGGAAAAGGGGTACAAATAGTTTCTTCAATTGGTATTATTTTACCTTCACTTTTGCGATGATGATATCTTTAACGATCATCGTATACGTGCAATCGAACTTGAATTGGGCGATCGGGTTAGGAATTCCGACGTTCCTAATGTTGTTATCTTGCATTTTTTTCTTTTTGGGGACTAAGATTTATGTGAAAGTAGTACCTCAGGGCAGTCCTTTAAGAAGTGTGGTCCAAACATTAGTTGTTGCATTCAAGAAGAGGAAATTGGAATTGCCTGAACAACCTTGGACCTCTCTTTTTAATTACATTCCTTCGGATTCAATCAATTCCAAATTTGCTTATACTGAGCAACTCAGGTAATTAGTAAATTTGAAATTTCCAAATTTATTTTTTGGATCCTTTTTCTTTTGTAATTTACCTATCCCCTAGCTTATGTTCATTCTAACTGAAATATTAATTGAGATATTTTAGTTGAGGACAATTTACGTATTGTACGTCAAAAGTTTTCAATTTTTACATGTAACCCCCTTAAAAGTATAACTTTTGCATTTAACCCCCTAAAACTTAATTATCATTTACATTCATTTAATTAACTTAAAATTAGAAATAAAATTCGAAATATTTGTGAATTTTACAATGATTACCAATCGTATACAATGGACTCATTGATCATGTCGTCATTATTTTTTTCATTATTTTTTCAAGTTGTGATTTATATTTTATGTTATCAGTATTTTTATTTTGTCCACGTGTTGACTTAAATATGATTCTTAAGGTTTTGAATATGTTGTTTTTATCCATAGTTGTCAAATTAATTTGCAAAATTTATTTTAATTAAAGTAATTGAAAAGAAATCCTAATATTCAAAAATAAATAAACAAATTAAAAGTAATAAAATATTCAATATTTATATAATAAAAAAGATTTGGGTTCCCAAACCCTGAGCTCAACTTTGGTCTTAGTTGGGGGAGTAACCAGAGGTGGACATTTTGCAACTCCCCTAATTGAGTGCTCAACTATGACCTATTTTTTGAATTTTTTCAAAATGATTTGGTCCCCATTTGGGCTCTCCACTGAAGATGTTATTATATAACTATAAAAGGGCATGCACTAAATCCACCAAAATTATGTTGTTAACCCATTAAAAACCTAAAAGATGTTGGTTTAAATTTGAGGGGTTGGGTGAAAATATTTACTTTTATGGGATTTAGTGCGAAACATTTTAACTTTTGGGGGGTGAATATGAATAATCCTTTAATTAACGATTATCTTCTATACCCACACGCTTGGCACTCACAATACAACTGTGTATAAAGTAAGTTAACAAACATAGTTTTTTTTGGAACACAAAGGTGTATTTGTTAATTAAAATAACTTTAGGGTGTATTTGTTAATTTTAACTAATAAAAGGGGTTGTATTGCGAATAGCTATTTTTAACTCATCAAGCACTTTTTTTGCTCTGTTTTTCAGGTTGTTGAGTAAAGCAGCAATCCTAACTGCAGAAGACGAAATTAACCCCGACGGATCCGCTTCAAACCCATGGAACCTCTGCAGCTTACAACAAGTCGAAGAGGTCAAATGCGTAATTCGGGTCATACCCATTTGGATATCCGGCATAATATACTACATCGTTATAACCCAAATGCAAACCTATCTCGTTTTCCAAGCCCTCCAATCCGACA
Source organism: Penstemon davidsonii (assembly GCA_034814905.1). Classification (NCBI taxonomy): domain Eukaryota; kingdom Viridiplantae; phylum Streptophyta; class Magnoliopsida; order Lamiales; family Plantaginaceae; genus Penstemon; species Penstemon davidsonii. Next base: position 7,582,640 of record JAYDYQ010001087.1, on the reverse strand, counting down.
GAAGCCTACATCACGGCGGCAGTTTCAAAATTCCCGCCGCCTCGTACATTGTCTTCACAATGTTGAGCCTCAGCATATGGATCCCCATCTACGACAGAATCCTCGTACCTTTTCTCCGTAAAATCACAAAAAAAGATGAGGGTATCACAATCCTTCAAAGAATCGGAATCGGAATGGTTTTAGGCGTAATCACGATGTTCGTATCGGGACTGGTTGAAAATCGTAGGCGAAATTTGGCTTTTAATAAACCGATTTTGGGTTTTGCTGTAAGAAAGGGTGCGATTTCGGCTATGTCCGGTAACTGGTTGATACCGCAATTGGTTTTGACAGGTTTGTCGGAGGGGTTTACTATTATTGGAGAGGTCGAGTTTTTTTACAAGGAGTTTCCTGAAAACATGAGAAGCTTTGGTGGGTCTTTTTTGTTTTGTGGATTTGCGATGTCGAATTATTTGAGCAGTTTCTTGATTTCGATTGTGCATAAGACGACGAGGGTTGGGGAAAGGGGGAATTGGTTGGATGAAGATTTGAATAAGGGGAGATTGGATTATTTTTACTATTTGGTTGCTGGTTTGGAAGTTGTGAATTTGGTGTATTTTGTTGGTTGTGCTAAGTGGTACAAGTATAAGAGGACTGAAAAGAGTGGAATGGATTTGGAATTGGAGAAAATTGAGACTCAAAAAAATGTGGTTTAGTGTACATATTTGAATAATGATGTAATATTGCTTGCATATCTTGTGTTTTAGTTTTTAAACAAGGTTGTAATAGTATAACAAATTCCTTGAAAAATAGAGGAGTCATTGTGAAGACATAATTCATGATGTAGTTGTGTTCTATAAAATAGTTGGTTAATATCGAAGGTGTTTGGACCAAGTAAAGCGGGTTGTGATTTCTGCGGCGAAATTCAATTTGAATTTTACTAGAATCACCATACTGGGAAGGACTTATATATAATGTGCTCTTCCCGTTCAAGTTGTAAATATACATTTAGTAGATATAAAAAAATAATGGGTTAATAATTAATAGTGTAACATCCTTATTTTACGCAAGATGTTGGGTTTGGCTATAGGTAGTTCCGAAAATTTGAAAAGGATCCAAATAAAGTGATTGCATTTGATAGATCCAATCGGGTTCTAAGAACAATGGATTAGATCCAATATCACATAACACAAATAATAGGGCCCAATTAAAGTGATAGCATTAGAGTAGATCCAATTCCAATACCCAAAGAATATACTGCAAAAATCTTACAGTGTATACGCTACATATGGGATTGTGTGCTCCAAACACAATAATGCAGTATTGGTGGGAGATCCAAAATAAAGAGTAATAAGAAGACATTGATATTTTTGTTATGAAAGTTAGAAAATAACAAGCAAGAACTAAAATGAAAGTGTAGAAAAGAAAAGTAAAGTAGGGAGATAATTTTATTCATTCTTATTCATGTCTCAACAATATATTACAATGGCCTCTATTTCTAGGTCTAGATAAGAACTTCAAGAGTCAATATTTAATAGTTACATCATAAGTTACAAGTCTCCTCATATGGTGTCTTCAAAATGATCTTTAGGATATGAGTTGCAAGACCATTCAAATGTCTAAATAACTCCAATGGGCATCCATAAATTAACCACATTTTATAACACTCCCCCTTGGATGTACATTGCTTATGGAATATGCCTCATTAAAAACCTCGTTAGAAAAACCCGATGGGAAAAACCTAGTCAAGGAAAAAAGAGTACATATCCATATGGAGCTAATAAGCGTGTAACACTGCCTCGTTAAAACCTTGCCAAGAAAAACCCATTTGGACAAAGGAAAAAGAGTACAGTGTGCATATTATTATTAATGACACGCTCCCCCTGATGCCAACACAATGTCCACAAGTTGACACATTCCAATATTGGACCATCTTTTTGAAGGCAATATGTTGATATAACAAAAATACATATCCATTTTAAGATCTACATTTATGCTGATTATAAAGGTAACCAATATCTGCATAACCACCACTTAGTAGATCGAAACATCTAGACTAAAACCAAGTCTATGTCAATTCTTTCACGAAGATGGCGTAATACATATTTAACGTCATCCCAATGCCTTCGTGTTGGTACATAGTTATATATTTCTAGTAAATTAAACGAAAATGCTATATCATGCTTGTAGAATTAGCAAGATACATTAAATTTCTCTTTTTACTTAAATAAAGGTATTTCAGGTCCCAAAACTTTTTCATTGTCCATTCCTTTTAAGGACGAAAATGATCTTTTATTACATCCAAAGATTGAAACGACCATGAAATTGCCCTCAATGATTGAGCTTTTTATCTATATAAAATCTTTTCATAATCGTTGTTGTATGTATCGATTTATGGACAAAGATTTCATCTGTTAAATGCTCGATCTGCCGGTCGAGATAAAATTCTATTTTTCAAAATCTTTCCTCTCAAATTCTTTCTTTAAAACTCTTCGGAAGTTCCAATAATATTTAGATCATCAATATATACAACAATGAAGTTCCAATAATATTTAGATCATCAATATATACAACAATTATAACAAATTCTGATCCAAATCTTTTTATAAAACATATGAGTGAATTGGATCATTTTTATAACTTTCTTTTAACAAGTATTCACTAATTCAGGTGTACTACATACGTCCAAATTGTTTTAATACATACAAAGATTTACGCAAGCGTATTGAACAGTTTTCTCCGGGGTTTCCAAATACATTTGAAATTTTAAACCCTTCAGGGATTATCATATAAATTTTAGTATCGAGTGAGCCATATAAATAGGCTGTAACAACATTCACTAGACGCAAATCAATTTTTTCACGTACTGCCAGACTAATAAGGTATGTAAAAATAATTGCATCCACCACAAGAGATTACGTCTCCTCATAATCAATATCGGGTCTCTACGAAAATCCTTGGTGCCACTAGTCGTGCTTTATATATAACGACTTCAGTTTTCTCATTTGGATTTCGCACAAATACCCATTTATATCCAACGGGCTTTACAAGTTAACTTAATTCTGCTTGAATTGTGTCTTTCTATTTTGGCTAATCATTTATATGTTTACATTTTATAACAAATTTAATTTCAAGATCCTCATTTTATTTTATAATTATATGCAAAATTGTTGTCGACAACTGTTTTAATTCGGTTCCATGTTTTATTTTCTTAGTGACATAACTTATAGAGATCTCTTTATTTTATTATTTTTAGGTACCTGAACCTCTTTTGGGGTATTATCTTTTAGTTATGTCTTGCGACTCTTCATGAGTGCTCGCCTCCATAATATGACCATCTTCAGTGATAGCTCCTTTTTTATTTTAGGAGGATTTTTATCATTGGAACCGATTGATTTACAACGTTTAAGCTTAGCTTATTTTCATTTGAATTGGAGCATTTTTAGCTGGTATATGAGATTTAGTAACTCTTTTTATATTAGTGAATTCATCTGGCAGTTGATTTGCAATATTTTGCAAATAAATTATCTTCTGAACTTCTAGTGTACACTGTTTTTTTTTTCGAGGATCTAGAGAAGATAATGTTGATGCTTTTCATGTAATTTCTTTTACCAGCTCTTTATTACTCCCCCCTGATGTTAGGAATATTATATAATCAAAATGACAATAGGCAAACATGCCGTAAATAAATTTCCAGTCATTTGTTCAAGATACTTATTATGGATGGGGCATATCCAACATATATTCCAACCTATTTTGAGGACCCATCTTTATGCGTTGTGGTGGAGCAATTGGAATATATGTTGCACATCTTTAAATTGTAAGATGGGGAATGTTTGGCTCCTCACCAAACGTTAGTTTCATCAGGGAGAATTTATCATAATTTGTTGGCATGATGCACACAAGTGCTGATACATGTAACAAGAAGTTTTGTTCTCATTAATAATTTTCTGTAATTAACTGGAGGCATTTGATGAAAAATTCTATTAAATCATTTTGTGTATGAATATGGGCAACATGACTCTCAATAGCCATTGAAAGTCAGATATATGAATTCACCAGCATTATTAAGACGTCTTCATTTAATAATCTGAAACTCTTAATTTAATTATTTGCGCAAATAATCCCGCAAACATCAAGGTTGCAGGTTAACAATAAGCACACATGTCACATTTGTAGTAGATGCATCTATTAAAATCCACACAGAGGATGAGTGGGCCCATATATATCACATTGAATGTGTTTCAAAATGCTTGGGATTCTAACTCATTCTTAATTGGAATGATTTAGTAATCAATTGACCTTGAGAACAAGCAACACAAAATGATTTTTTGAATTGAAGAATCTTCTGGTTCTTCAGTGAAGATCCATATGAACTCTCAATAATTTTTTTTTCGCATCATAGTTTATCCGGGATGGTCTAACCGGTCATGCCAAATTATTTTGATCAATAAACTTCTGGTTTACTGTAATATGTGTTTCAATTGTACACACACATTTCTTTCTATAAAATCCCCATATTTGAAGTCTTAAATAAATGAGGTTAATAAAAATAATAAGTCTTTACTTATTTTGAAGGATTCATAAGCTCAAGAATCTCATCATCGTAACCTCTTATAACTCATGACTTGGTGAATAATTTAATCAAAATGAAATAATTATGAGATTAACCAGTTTTCATTTTACTTTAATTAATCACGACATGAGATAAGATAAACTAATACAAATAAAGGCATAAATAATATCATAGATATTTCTACGTTTTTTTTTTTTAATTTAAGAAATAAACAATTTCTTTATAATCATAATTGAGATAACATGAGAAGATCATATTTACATTTCAAGCATGATAATATATAATCATAATTTTAAATATGAATTGCCATATATTGACTTTTATCACATATATTTTTACCATTCACTCAAATCATACCTAAATACATAATTGAAATATAATAAATCATATTAGAAATTCAAATATATAATCACAAAACGTTATGCCATAAACTTAATTTCATATTAATCATTATTATTTTTATTATCACTATTAGCTCTACTTATCTCAATAGAAATTATCAAAAATTCAAATTAGTAATGTTAAGTGGTTCAATCATTACCATCAAGAATGTCACTTACATCGTAGTAATTCATGTTTACTTGATGAATGTTTCTTTCAACAAGTGTCATTTTGACGCCTTGTATAATCAATTTGCATACCTTTATTTTTCTCAAGTTTTACCACTATTTCGTTTCGTTTTGGATGGTACGTTGCAATCATTATATGAAATGCATAAAATAATTTGACCATGTCTAAATAATGTCAATGTCTATCATACATTCCATTAATTTCTGAAAATGAATCATGTACAATCACTTCTGGAATTAAAATATTTATATTCACATTTGCATCCACTTCGGGGAATGCTTATCAATCATAATAGGAGTTTTTTTTTTCATCAATGTTTCATTTGTTCAACCACCAGAATTCAATTGATAGTATTTCTTAAAATCTCTCCACGATATTGCTACTTATTAAGAATTTAGGATTCCGAAAGTTGTAATATCTCCACATAATTTCAATTGAAAATTAATTTTTAATCGTGGATTGTATTTATTAGTTTAATATATCGCAACTCCAATGCAAACTTTCATAGCAAGCTTTTAAAGAAAAATGTATTTTAGAGAGTTGAACTCTCTTTATTCAAGTCTATATTCGTCCCGTAATTATAAATATTCAAATTGCCGATACAAGAAATCTCCACCTTCCAAGGCTCTGAATATTAGCCAAAAGATATGACAAAACATTAAACTAGATATTCTTAATAGAATTCTAAACGGCAACACATGCTTTTATCCATAAATTCATCCATAAAATGCATGCCTTAAAAGTATATTATCAATTCATGCCAAATGTGAACATGAGCATAAATTTGTCGTTTATCTTGGACTGGAATAGGGACAGTTCAATTCAATCAAAATGAACATAGTTTACTCAAGTGGAAACAATCACACTTTTGGTGTGTAAATAATTCCTTCAAATAGTTTAGAACAAATGGGTCCTCTACTCAAATATATTGGAATTTCAATCATTTGAGGAGGAAATTACTTAGGAAAAACATTGCCCTCACTTTATCCCTTATCAATTGCCCCATTTTCATTTTATGATAGTATTTTGAGGCTCTTTGCATTCCAATGAATTCCAACATCAAGAATCCATGTCATATAAAACGCTAAAAATGTACTCAAATCTTCGGGTTTGAGTTTATAACCTAGGCTTCAAGCCTAACATAAAAATTTTATTTTAAGAACTTCAAGTTCTTGATATAATCAACTACACCAAAATTTAAACCAATCTAAAAGTTGAAGTAGCCATCAATTATTTGATTCTTTGAAAAGTTGTAGTACTAGAAATTGATATAGATGACAAATAACATATGAACAAATAATGTAATCTTTATTCTAATTTGTAATTGACATTTTAAAGATCAAATCTAACTTTAATTGACAAAACTCTTCTGGAAAAGTGATTAGTAAGATGATCATGTCATAATTCGATCTTTCTAGATTACAAACTTTACTAAGGAAGCAACAACATGTATTTCATATGAGTTCCTTCGTTAATATAAATTAAATACTTTATTGTTCGTATAAGCATAAAATATATAATATATAAGAAAATAAATAACTCACCATCTTACCCATTCGTTGATTCAATCTTACTTTTTGGAGTGAAAATGTGAACTTTCTAACATATCTGATTAGCTAGCTTTGAATCAAAAGATAGAACAAATCGTGCTGATAACGTGTTATGAAATTAAGAGAATAACAAGCAAGAACTAAAATGAAAGTGTAGAAAAGAAAAGTGAAATAGGGAGATAATTTTATTCATTCTTATTCATGTCTCAAGAATACATTACAATGGCCTCTATTTATAGGTCTAGATAAAAACTTCAAGAGTCAATATTTAATAGTTACATCATAAGTTACAAGCCTCTTCATATGGTGTCTTCAAAATGATCTTTAGGATATGAGTTCCAAGACCATTCAAATGTCTAAAGGACTCCAATGGACATCCATAAATTAACCACATTTTATAACAATTTTATAATAAAACAGACAATAAACAAAAATTCGTGACAGATCATTCTCTTCCCACGAGCCATGTGTCTCCTCATCTTTCCACAAGCTTAAACCCTTTCTACCAGATCCAAATCACTTGTCCAAAGCGCTACATTTTAAAAATTACACTTTTGTTCCTAATTTTTCAAAATATATACACTTTTGGACCTTACATCCTTGAAACCAAAATTGCTAATGTGGCAGTTTACCCTCGATCAAAAATTGAATTATAAAACTCCACATTTCTAAGATTTTTTTTCCTTCTTTTCGGGATCGAACATCAACTGCAACTATTCGATAGACGACTCATTAGGATAGATGTAGATGAACAATACCCCCTAGAACCATATAAGAAGTTTTCTACTCGTACAGCTCGAGAAAAAATTAACTACTTTCAGTTTATACCAAAAAAAAAAGGGAAATTTACATAGACACCCCCTGGCTATAAGGCTAATTACAGGAACTTACCCTCCTGTTGCAAATATTACAAAGGCACCCCCTCGACCAAAACAATATTACAAGGAGACCCCTTACGACGTCAATTTTTTACGATAGATGATGACGTCATCAGAAATATTTAATGTTTTTCCAATTTTGCCCCCAAGGGGTGTATTTGTAATATATTTTGTGTTACAGGGGGTGTCTTTGTAACCATGTAATAAATATTGTAAATAAATTTATTAAATTTTAAAATTATAACAAACCAATTTAAAATTTAATAAATTTATTTACAATAACACAATTCGATAAATAAAGATTTAATAACTTTACAATAACACAATTCGATAAATAAAATTTCAATAATATATATTTCCTTAAAAAATAAAATAAACCAATTTAAAATTTTATAAATTTATTTACAATAACTTAATCTGGTAAATAAAGTTTTAATAACATTTATTTTCATTCAAAAATAAAACAAACCAAATTAAAATTTATTAAATTTATTTATATTAACACAATTATTTAATAACATATATTTTCTTTAAAAAAAAACTCTTTTAAAATTTAATAATTTATTTACAATAACACAATTGGTAAATAAAGTTTCACTTTAATAACAAATATTTTTCTTACAAAAATAAAACAAACCCATTTAAAATTTAATAAATTTATCTACAATAACACAATTCGAATTCTTGAAGTCCAGAGAATTTTTGGGGATCTAGGGCTTGGTGATTTTGTTACGGGATTATTGCATTTTTGGTGCCACAACTTATGCTCACTAGCATTTTTACCCCATATCTTTTTGGGCTGGCACATTTGGTGCCACACCTTCAACTTCAGTGGCAATTTTGGTCCAAATTGTGGCCCACTTTCAAAATTAGACCGAAATCACCCATGTGCGGGCCATGTGACATGTAAATTGTGAATTTTGACCAAATCAAAGTGGAAGTTTGAGTTTTTCTATAAATGTAGGGACATATTATAAAGGTGGGAAAGTACAAGGGTCAATTTGCGAATTGGGATAGAGGGGCTGATTTTGCGAAGATCAAACATCCGCCATTGACGTAAGCTTGGAAATGGGAATCTTCAATTCAGCACCAAATTGGACAAGGTTGGTACCAAAATGACCGCCACACCGAGGGGAGTCCACGGCTGAAAGGGGAGGCGGTGGGTCAAGCTCCACCGCCGACGGCGGCGTAAAATCGAAAAAATGTAAAATTCGTAGATCTGAAAATAGATTGACGGGATAAACTTGGAACTGATAATTAATGCTTGAGATTTGTAGAGGACGTGAAGACGAGTCTATAACCATCAAAGAGAGCTCAAACCGTGTCTGAAGTCGCCGGAAAAGTGAAAAAAACGGAGGTGGTGGAGGCGGCGGCAGTTGAGGTTTTTTTTTTTTTTTTGTAAATATTAAAAATAACTAAGGGTATTTTAGACATTTTAAGTGTTCCGTTAAAGTTGACTAACGACCGTTAAGTCAAGGGGGTATTTTTGTAATATTTGAAACAGGAGGATAAGTTCCTGTAATTAGCCTTATAGCCAAGGGGTGTCTATGTAAATTTCCCAAAAAAAATAGAAAGAAAGAAAGACGTCCATGGAGTGGTGGAAATGCTAACTTCTAGTTTTGCTTATTTACAATCATGCCAAGAAAAAGTCAATAGAAGCAGATTCAAATCTACTTCTGAATACACCACAAGTTTATTTAGTCATTTTTTAGCTTATGCTCTATTAATTTTGATTTTTTTTTCTTTAAGATAACTAAGCAACAACACAGACAATTAGAAATCAGTAACTCTTAGAATATGTATTTGCACTTGTAGTAAAATAATATTGTTTCCATTATTTCAGCACGCAAGTACATATTAGACTTTGCGTCACCAATATAAAATCGAGCCCATGAACCTCGATTTATGTACATATATATTTGAGCACCTTCTTTATTGAGTTGTGTTGTGAGAATGATGTGCATATTATTATTATATAAAGTTCTTTTAATATTCACTAATTAAATTGATATGTGCTGGAAAATAAATATTACCACCGTATACAATCCGTCAGTTAGTTGCATTATTCAAATTCAACGTGAAGCTTTCGGGGCCTATTAAGAAATAATGACAAGAGACTCGTTTGGGTTTTTTCGCTCATCAAGTCTCATTGTTTCAATCAAAGTCTAATTGACTTTATAATTTTTTTAAAAGAGATTGTATCATGGATTTCGTATCAAATTGATTTTATTACCGAATACTCTTTCAAGAAATATGAGACATTGTTTCAATCAAATCAAATCAAATCATACAACTAAAGAGATCTTTTTTATTCATAAGGAAAAGAAAATATGGGGATTGGTAGCAAGTAGTGATTCAATTGATGACTAAGAAGAAATTTGGTTATTGGATACGTATAGAAAAAGAGCAAAAGATAAAAATACCCCCTATGCTTTGTCTAACTCCCAAAAAACTCTTCATGTGTCATTTTATATCCCCAAAACTCTCTCGTGTTTGATTTTAAATATCACACTCGACCCAAATAGTATATACTTAGTTTTTCAAAAAGAATAAATAAAGTTAAAAAAAACAAACACATAGGGGTAATCTTGTCATTCCACCAAAAGTCAAAAATAAAATTATAAGTATATACTACTTGGGTCGAGTATGGTATTTAAAACCAAACACAAGGGGATTTTGGGAGTTAAAATAACACAAGAGGGTTTTTGGGAGTTAGACAAAGCACATGGGGTGTCTTCACAATGTTGAGCCTCAGCATATGGATCCCCATCTACGACAGAATCCTCGTACCTTTTCTCCGTAAAATCACAAAAAAAGATGAGGGCATCACAATCCTTCAAAGAATCGGAATCGGAATGGTGTTAGGAGTAATCACGATGTTCGTATCGGGACTGGTTGAAAATCGTAGGCGAAATTTGGCTTTTGATAAACCGATTTTGGGTTTTGTTGTAAGAAAGGGTGCGATTTCGGCTATGTCCGGTAACTAGTTGATACCGCAATTGGTATTGACGGGTTTGTCGGAGGGGTTTACTGTTATTGGACAGGTCGAGTTTTTTTACAAGGAGTTTCCTGAAAACATGAGAAGCTTTGGTGGGTCTTTTTTGTTTTGTGGATTTGCCATGTCGAATTATTTGAGTAGTTTCTTGATTTCGATTGTGCATAGGATGACCAAAGTTGGGGAAAGGGGGAATTGGTTGGATGAAGATTTGAATAAGGGGAGATTGGATTATTTTTATTATATGGTTGCTGGTTTGGAAGTTGTGAATTTGGTGTATTTTGTTGTTTGTGCTAAGTGGTACAAGTATAAGAGGACTGAAAAGAGTGGAATGGATTTGGAATTGGAGAAAATTGAGACTCAAAAAAATGTAGTTTAGTGTACATATTTGAATAATGATGTAGTATTGCTTGCATATCTTGTGTTTTAATTTTTAAACAAGGTTGTAATAGTATAACAAATTCCTTGAAAAATAGAGGAGTCATTGTGAAGACATAATTCATGGTATAGTTGTGTTCTATAAAATAGTTGATTAATATCGAAGGCGTTTGGACCAAGTAGTAGTAGGTTGCGATTTTCAACAGCAAAATTCAATTCGAATTTTTCTGGAATCACCACACTGGAGAGGACTTATATCTAATATGCTCGTCCCGTTTGAATTGTAAATATACATTTAGTAGATATAAAAAATAGCGGATTAATAATTAATAGTGTAACATCGTTATTTACGCAAGATATTGGGTTTGGCTATAGGTAGTTCCAAAAATTTAAAAGGATCCAAATAAAGTGATAGAATTTGATAGATCCAATCGTTGGTTCTAAGGCCATCTCCAATGACTCTTCAGCCTAAGTTCAGCTTCCCCTCAGCTTCGGTCTAGTTTTCCCTCAGATTCCAAGTCCAGCTTCCCCTTTCCTTTTCATAAGTCATTTCAAATGACTCGGGGCCAGTTTGGCCTAGAGGTTCGAAAAACAGTTATAGGAGAATTAACTTTACTAAAATTGATTTTGACAATAATTGATTATAATAAAAATTAATTATAGAATAATTGCTTTTATATAATAGCTTTTGCAAAAGTAAAACTTTAGGAGATTCTAAAATAAGTTGATTTTTTGTTTTTGGATACCCCAAAAGTGATTATGATATTGGAGGCCAAACACCATGAAAATCACGATTGACCAAAAGTAATTTTTATAATTGGGGTCAAACACTTTAAAAATCACAATAGAGATCTAGAAGTGCTCCCACCGCTGGGCCAAACTCACCCTGATCAATCTATCCATTCCATTTAATTCCAATTATCATTCTTCCCCACTCTCACTTAATAATAATAATAATTATAATAATAATAATACGCAAAAAAAAAAAATTAAGAATACTTCTAAATTAATTTAACATTGGCATTAAAATCGAACTTCAAAATCGTCATAATAAAATTTATCTCAAGAGTAATCCAACATTTATTAATTAATTAATGTTAAAGGAAAATGTATTTAAAATGGATTAGAGATTTAGATTAGGGATGTCAATGGGGTGGATTTCAATCCGGATTCGTCCGAATCCGGTCCGATTTATTAGAATAATTGTTCGATTAGAGATTCGATGGACTTGATCCGATTATAAAGATTTGTAATCCGAAACACATGGAGCGAATATGAATTTAGGTCGATCCGATCCGTTAAAGATCCGTATCCGACAATAAATTAAAAGAATGATATATATACATAATATTTTATAAAAGTAAGTACCATTAATAATATTTCACCATCAATTATGAAGATAGTAATTTATAACTCGTTTATAAATTTATTTAAACCAATATTTCATCTACAAATATGAATATTAGTAAAGAAAGTTTGAACATGTGAGCTAAAATTAAATAAAATTGAAAAGTTAATAAACTTGTTTTAGGAAAAAATATTAATTTAATTTTTTAAATGAAAATTTTATTGGATCTGAAAAAAATCCGATATCTGGTCAAATCCGACCAAGATCTATTAAATTCGAAAAATCTAGATCCGTGTACAATCTGAATAAGATCCAAATTCGACATGATCCAATCCGATATAAATTGAGCCAAATATGAACGAACCTGATCCGACCAGAATCTGATCCATTGACATCTCTAACTGATATCTAACATCACCATAACACAAATAATAGGGCCCAATTAAAGTATTAGAGTAGATCCAAGTGTTGGTCAATACCCAAAGAATATATATAGTCCGTTTTGTGACAAAAGATGAGTCTCCAAAACTTTAGGTATTGAGTTTGAATTCCACTAAAGTGTGGGTACCTTTTTAGTTTTACATTAGTTTTTATTATTTAATCATTGTAATCGATTTCATTTTTCTAAGTAATCAATCGATATTCTGATACTCCATTTATCTTCAAAAAAATTTTTTTTTTGTTTTTTGGCAACGCCTAAGATAAATATACCTCTTTTTCTGAATATTTTATAGATTTTCCAAAAATTTAATCCTCGTTTGATTCTAAAATGAAGCCAGGTTTTATAAAACTATTCCCACCCCAATTTGATCCAATGGGGCTAACCCATTCAAGTCCAATATCTAAAAGTTGAGATCCAATTCCGACTGGACTGGTCCATGCACCCTACCAGCCCCAAATTGGCAAATAGCCCTAAAGGCATATTTTTCATTTCATTCTTTCTCCTTTTTCTTTTTCTTTGAGGAAGCATTGTATTATTAATTGTAGGAGTATATAGTTAGTATATTTAGTAATACACTAATATATACTAATACAACATAGAACATGACAGAATTTTCTTTGATTTAAATCAGAAAAACTTGATATTTAATCAGTTGATCCAAGTTGATAGCTCTTTAGAGTTAATTTTATAAGTAATATACATTGAATAAAATTGAATAAAATTGTGTGCAACAAACACAAGAATCGCATAGTAGTATGTATTTGTATTTTTGTGACACGTAGTCTTATATTCTTATTTCCATTTTGACATGTCCAAAATAAGATTATCTTTTTATGAATAAAATTATTTTTCTTAAAAATATTCTCTCACGTAAAGTAGTATTTTGACACAACTAATTCACAACCATTAATTTTAAAAGTATAAAAGTAAAAATACCCAAAAAAATCATTTTTTCAACTTTTACTGTCTGACCTAAAACTTCGTGCAAAAAGTAAAGGGAGTGACAGAAAAGGAACATATGGATTACTAAAAGATTAATATAATTATATATAATTATTATAACATAACATTGTCATGAATGTGGCGTCCAATTTGATAAGTGATAACTATGGGAGATTAAAAGAAAAATTGACAAAGTCATCTTAGGCAGCTGATGATGGTGGATGGTTAAAAAATAGGACGATGATTTATCCTCTTCTAAGGCTTTATTTTTCCTTTATGTCAAGTTTCCAAGTTATTTATTAATTATATATATATATATATATATATATATATATATATATATATATATATATATATATATATATATATATATATATATATATATATATATTAAGTGCAAAGATACAAGTCTATGTTCTAGTTTCCACTAACTGTAAAGTATCGGTCTCGGTCATTATAACTTATAAGTGATAAAATCTATATATATTTAAAGGAATTTTTTCTCTTTAGGATGGATCCTCTCTAACTTTGTGTCAAAAGTATAATATAACATATAGGAGAAGATAATGTACCACAGTTTCTTGGTAAGATTGAGGTCTTAGAACCAAGATATTATGGGTTCAATTCTCAGTAATGTAGAATTTATTTTAATTAAATACAAATGTTTGATGATTGATTTTATTTGTAATTCAATAAATATCTGATGATGTAATGATATTTAATGTGATAATTTCTCTAAAAAAAGGAGATAGTGTATTATAGATAATATATGAGTTAATGGTAATTTACCCCTTGATTTGCATAACATTTAGTTTATCTTTATGTGATTTGAAAAAGAACAATTCACTACTAGAAAAAAGGAAAATTCCTACCAATTTTGGGAAAAATCTGTTGTAAATACAAGATTCCAACTGAAATTCCGACGGCAAAAATCAGTTGAAAAAAATTGAGTTAGAATCGAATTCCGACCGAAATTTCCAACCAAAATTGCGATCGGTTAAATCAGTGAGAATAATTCACACCAATTATAAATCGGTGAGAATATATCCATACCAATTTTAAATCGATCGGAATATAATTCCCATCGATTTTAAATCGTGGGAATAAAAAAGATTCTCACCGATTTAAAATTGGTGAGAATCTTACAATTTCAGGAATAATTGAAAATCATGCATTCCATGAGGAATAAACTGAGATTATCTCGATTATAAAATGTGATATTGTTTTACATGATCCATCATTGCATGATATTCTTTGAATTTAGTGAGGTATTTTATTTTTTATCGTGCAGGGATGTAGAATGTGCTGGCAACGATTTGAACATTTGATGATTGTCATTTGCCTATATTTCCCATTTATTATAATTTTGTTTTGTTAAATATTATAAAACAAGTTCAAAAAAAATTGTATATCCAACCCAAATCGTATCTTAAATAAATAAATTTGATTTGTTATCCCAACTCTCATGCGATGGTAATGCAAGAGTTGTTCACAAAGGTTAACAATTGTATAATTATGGGATACAAATTTGTCCTCTAAAATTTGATTGGATGATGAACCTTAATAAAATTCCACAATCATCGCACTCCCTCTATCTTATAATTGAACATTATAAATCACTATATTATTTAATTGACATTTTGATATCAAATATCTCAAGCATTTATGAACTGTCAACATTTCATCTAAAACGATGATAAGTACAATTCCAACTTGTGGGTTACATCCCTAACCAAATTTGAATTCCAATTCAATTTAGTCATTAATATCTTATATATATATATATAAATCAAATATATATATAAAAATCAAATACTAGTAAAAATGAAACACGAGTTAGGTCGAATCCAAAAGAATAAGATACAAAAATGTCTTATATATTCATAATGTGAATTTTTTTTTCCCCACATGGTAGACCATCTTGCAATTTTAATATCATTGAACACAAAAATGCAAATTTGATACCACATATTAAGTTTTCATTGCAACTTTCATACCAAGTCCAATTTTTCTTGGGCATGTCTAGCAATAGTTCATGCTGATGAGAACTATTGCTAGTTCATGCTTTATAACCACTCATTTAATATATTTAATTTTTTCACTACCTAGATAACCGGTGACATTAGCCGGTGACATTTTTAGTTTGATTAGCATAAATTACCTTAATGTCCTTTTGCCTTAATAAAAAAAAAACAATTATTAGGCTGTCCCAACTCCCAAGTCGTCTTCTCCAAACGACTTTTCTTGATGGTGGCATAAATATTGTTTTCCCCAGCTGATTCTTAGGAATCCTTAAGAAAAAAAAATTAAGTGGAAGAATTTCTTGGAGAACAATCGTCTTTTTCATTGATGTTATTTTGATATTTACAGTGGTGGAAGCCGCCGAAAACTGGAAAGAACGAAAATTCCATTCGAGAACAAAAACTCAAAAAATACTCTTTGAATCTGGAAAAAGTAGTCCAATGTAGAAAATGAAAAAAATTGTTGTTTTGAGTGCAAGAAATTGGGGAAGAATAAGTACCGCACATATGGAGATGGGTTTTGATTTTGACAAATGGGGGAGAGGGTAAATTGATTATACGTATGTGTTCGCGGCAACGAGATGAACAAAATCCCTAAGCTAATTCCGGCTAACAGCCACCGGAAAATGGTGGCCGTGGGAGGAGTAAGTGGCGACGTTGGTGTTTGGTGCGACAGAGATGGTGGCGGTTTTTGTGGTGGCCAATCCAGTTACTGTTTTGCCGCCTCCGTTCTGGTCGGGGGTGAAGGTTCGGTGAAGAAAGCTTCACCGGACCGGTGAAGAAAGCTTCACCGGACCGGTGAAGGAAGGTTGAAGACGACAACTTTTCTTTTTTTTTTTAAGAAATTCTTTTTTTTAAATATATAATTATATAATATATATTTTAACTCATCTCTTTCATTTCTTGTACAGGCATAACTTCTTTTTTCATTTTTTGAAGCAACTTGCAGAGACATAGCCGTGATGTTGATGGTGATAAATCAATAAAGTTAACAAGGGTAAAAATGGTGATAAATGGTGTAAGGAAATTGTGTAAGGCAGAGAAGAAGTTTGTCAGAGTGTAAAAATGATTTAAGGGGTAATTAGGACAATTTGCACAGGGATAGAAGGAATTGTCTTTGCCGGTTTCAGGTCCCTTCACTGCCACATGGCAAGATTTGAGTGGAGAACTATCGATAGTTCTGTCAACGTTGAACTGCCCGTAGAAAAGGCGATTTTTCTTTGGAGTTAATGGAAATTTTGAACACGAAAATGTAAATTTGATACCATATATTAAGTTTTCATTGCAACTTTTATACCAAGTCCAATTTTTCTTTGGAGTTAATGCAATTCCTCCCCCCCCCCCCCCCCCCCCCCCATTATATTTATAATGTTCAATTTACCTCCCAGTGATTTGAAAATAACACTTTAACACCCCCCCCCCCCCCCCATCCCCCTCGGTAATTTTATAAAAGTTTCACACCGTCTTTTATATGTGGCAGTTTACCCCCCTATGTTATGATAATGTGGCAGTTTACCCCCCTATGTTATGATAAATGTGGCAGTTTACCTCCATATGTTACAAAATAATTTTTATGCCACTTTCAATTTCGACAACTGAGTTATATTCTCCAGCTGAAAGAAGTAAATTTAAAAAACAAATTTTCCTATTCAGAATATACAACAAATATAAAATGAAATATCTGAATAGGTCCAAATTCAGAAACGATCAGTCATTTAAAAAAAACAACTAAAATATCCTTTAAATCTTGTTGTTACTATGTTTAGACTAACTTCAACTCTAGTAAATTAATTTATAAAGTTTTAGCATAATTAGCTGAAATTGTAATGTATGTCATTTTCACAATAATATATAATGGTACTTGGACCAATTCTCAATTTGCACTAACATGCGTTGGTTGGCCCGTTGACCAACTGCAATTATTTTCCTGCTCCAGCCAATCACAGTTACATCCTTAGTCCATATTGCAGTATTTAAATCAATGGTCTTAGGTATCTAAATTAAGTGCATCCTCATAGCTCAAAAGTGTACATGTAAAAAAATGGAGAAAATTGAGAAAGAAAGCATGAAAATAATGGAAGACAAAACAGCAGTTACAGAAATTAATGAAGATGAACCTCAGATCAACTATAGAGGAGTTAAGGCCATGCCATTCATCATAGGTGAGTCCCAAAAAAAAAAAAAATTGTTTCTTCAAATCCATTTCTTCATTTCTTGTAATATATTATTAATATTGTTCTTGAAAATTGTTTTGATGGAAATTTGTAAGGGAATGAGACATTTGAGAAGCTTGGAGCAATTGGAACTTTATCCAATCTGCAGGTGTATCTAACCACAGTTTTCAACATGAGTCGCCTTTCAGCAACAACGCTTCTTAATGTGTTCAATGGCACCACCAATCTTGCTACCTTAATTGGAGCTTATCTTTCCGACACTTATTTTGGTCGTTACAAGACTTTGGGATTCGCCTCCATCGCTTCTCTATTCGTATGTATAACTACTTTGTCTTATTACGATTTTCATGGGCAATGTGCATAAATATAAATGCCATTATTGTTGAAATTAAATCGTAAATAATAGTTGATGAGACCTTATATATCCTGATGACAAAGCTGATGCCCCAAGACTTTAGAGGTTATAATAATAAAATAAAATAAAAAACAAGAAATTAATCTTTTTTTCATTTTTTTTGTGTGTAGGGTTTGTTGTTGGTGAATCTAACAGCAGTATTCAAGAGCTTGCACCCACCCCACTGTGCACCCGACACCCGATGCATTGGTCCAGACGCGGGCCAAATGGCCTTCCTCTTATTCGGTTTTGGCCTAATGATAGTAGGAGCTGGTGGCATTAGGCCATGTAACTTTGCATTTGGGGCTGATCAATTCAATCCCAACACGGAATCTGGGAAACGAGGAGTCGACAGTTTCTTCAATTGGTATTATTTCACCGTAACATTTGCAGAGATCGTGTCCGTGACGATAGTAGTTTACGTGCAGTCGAACGTGAGTTGGTCGATAGGACTAGCGATTCCTACGATATTTATGTTCTTGTCATGTTTCCTATATTTTGTTGGTTCAAAAATGTATGTGAAAGTGATGCCGGAAGGGAGTCCAATGAGTAGTATAGTTCAAGTCATGGTGGTTGCTTTCAAGAAAAGGAAGTTGAAGTTGCCTAAGGAGCCATGGCTTCATCTTTTCAATTATACACCACTTAAATCTATCAATTCCAGGCTCCCTTACACTGATCAATTCAGGTAATTAAATACATATATATTAGTACTACATTTGCTTAATTTTTTTTAAATCATTCAATTAGGACAACATCTGACAAACAATCAATTATTCAATATTTTTTATTAGAACAATAAATGCTGGGATTTAAATATATTTTGTGGTCAAAGATGGGCCAACTACCCACTTAAGAGCACAATTCAACTTGAATGACGATCTTTCAAGTTTTCTATTCGTTAATGCATATATGCTTGAGTTATATAATTAATACTAAGAAATTTTAATATATTCAACTTTTTAATTTCTAATAAAAATACATATATTAGGAGAGTTTTAAATTTGTTTATATGGGTTTATCATGTTGGTGGGTGGGGGAGTTGACATTATTATAAGCACTGGCAAAAGCTGCATATAGAGGCGGCCGGCCTTTCATTTTAGAGTTTAGATTTTTTTATTTTTTTCCTGCAAGAAAAGCGTCTCATTAATTTCTTTATAAGCACACAAATATCATTATTGGCTTGTTTGCAAAAAGAAAAAGGCTTGGACCTATTTGTTTGGTGTTTGAGAAAGTAGTTTGGAAGAGTAGTGAAAATTTGTGAAATAATCTCGATTTATGTAATGTTGTTTTGTTTGGGTTTTGAGATAGTGGTTTGAGAAATAAAATAAGTGTAGATCTTTTTTGGAAGAATTATGTGTAGGTGTAAGATGTATAAGACTTTATATCAAATTATGTTTGTTATGTGAGATAAATTGTATAAGAGATAGATTACTTTATGTCAAATCAGAGTATAGTTTGTATATGTTTTGTCTAGAGATAAGAAAATTGTTGTTTGTTTGGCTTTTGAGAAAATAGTTTGAGAAAATTGAGAGATGAAAAATTTATTTTAGAGAGTAGAAAACATGTTTGTTTGACATTTCCCAAACACGAATTTTTTTTGTGAAATGCCAAACAAACAGACCCAAAGAATTTCTAGGACTTAATGGCAATTTAACCCCATGTGATATTTATAATGTTCAATTTACCTCCCCGTGATTGAAAAAGAGCACTTTACCCCCTGCAATCTTATAAAAGTTTAACTCTGCCTCCCTGACATTTTCATATGTGGCACTTTACCCCCATGTGTTATGATAATGTGGCAGTTTACCCTATGTGATATGATAAATGTGGCAATTTACCTCCTATGTTACATAGTCTCTTTTCATACCTACTCTCAATTTCGGCAAGTGAGTTATACTCTCCGGTTGAAGGAGGTAAATTGCTTATGCATTATGTTGGTATCTTTTCCTCCGAATTCAACCATGGCTTCATTTCACTAGACCAAATACAAGTTGATATTGAATTTGCTCTATGATCTCGAGTCACATATTCTCACATTATCTAGGATTAGGAACTTAGGAGAATTTCTTTTACTAATTTGTATCAAATCAGTGCAGTAATTGATAATCTTAATCTTTTTCTCATCAGTTTCTTGGACAAAGCTGCAATCCTAACGGCCGAAGACCAAATAAAACCGGATGGATCGACATCGAATCCATGGAACCTCTGCAGCATACAACAAATCGAAGAAGCAAAATGCGTAATCAGAGTAATCCCGATTTCACTAACCGCTATCTTATACCACATCGGTGCACAACAACAATACGTAGTCTTCCAAGCACTCCAATCCAACAGACATCTCGGAAACACCAGCTTCCAAATACCCGCCGCGTCTTATGTCATATTCGCTATGCTCAGCCTTACCCTTTGGTTACCGATATACGACAGAATCATCGTTCCATTTCTGCGTAAATTCACAAAAAAAGGAACAGGCATCTCCGTTCTTCAAAGAATAGGAATAGGCCTATTCATAACTATAATCGAGTCGCTTATAGGCGCATTTGTCGAAGAACGGAGAAGGGCATTGGCTCTTTCAAACGCAAGTGGAGTTTCCACTATGTCTGCAATGTGGCTTGTACCTCAGTTGGCCTTAGGTGGATTGGCTGAGGCTTTTAATGCTATAGGACAAATTGAGTTTTATTACAAGCAGTTTCCGGAGAATATGAGGAGTATCGCGGGGGCGTTTTTCTTTTGTGGAAGTGCGGCTTCGAATTACGTCTATAGTTTCTTGATTTCGACTGTGCATAGGAAGACTGAAGGTGCTTTGAGTGGTAACTGGTTGCCTGAAGATTTAAATAAAGGGAGATTGGATTATTTTTACTACTTGGTTGCAGCATTGTGTGGTTTTAATTTTTGCTACTTTCTTGTGTGTGCTCATTGGTATAGATACAAGGGAACTGGAGATCATCATACAATGGAAGAAATTGAAATATTGGAGGTCAAAAAACTTGAGGAACATTCTGCTTGATGGATGCTAGATTAATTAAGAGCTTTTTTTTTAAAGTTGTCATTGTGTTGGTTTAAGAATTGGGAAAGTTTAGATAAAAATGTTGGTTATGAGGTTCAGAATTGTGTTTCATAGTGGATCAAAATTTCGTGAGTGTATGTTTCGATCAGCTAAATATTGAAAACTTTTCGATAATTTTTCGGAAACACTAGGAAAAGTTATAAAAAAAGTTACTAAATTAAGAAAAATAACAAAATCTAAGGCAAAAAGATAGTTTTGGAATTACACCTTATTTTCGTTTCGGTTGATTAAAAAATGAAAAAAATTCAAAATTTTCGAACGAAAATGATAAATTTTTTGATCCAATAGTTTGATCTTTGGGATGAGATGCCTTTGTTTACCTTTTAAGTTTAATAAACTTATGTCTTTTCATTTGAAAAAGAAAGAGATGAATCATAGCCCATAGGAGGTCTTATGCAAGAATTGCAGAAAGTTAAGCAACTTTTTTCATGCTCATGGAAAATGATACCAAGATAAATTGTCCCAAACTACAAATGGAAATAGATATTAATGATAAATATCCCTCCTTTAACGAGCTAAATGCAAAAATATCCCTCGTAATTTGCCTACTTAGCAAAAAACCCTCAATGTTATTTTTATTAGTAAAACTACCCATATATTCTTTTGTTATTTGTAAAAGAACCCATTTGAATTTTTGTCACAAATCAATAGGAAGATTATTGCTAATTTTTTTAGTGAACATGTGATTTATTGCCGATTTTCAAAGTTAACAGAGTAATTATTGTCAATTTTTCAGGTGAATAGGCATATTTTGCATTTTATGGTGGGATATAATTATCAATTTTTCTACAAAATATGTAAAAGAGGGTTTTTTCTAATAAAAAAATAATACAAGGGCGGTTTTTGATAATAAAAGTAACACAACATAGAGTTTTTTTGTTAATTAAGCAAAATATTGGGGGTATTTTTGCATTTCACTCTTCCTTTACTATTGGTTTAAACTTTAAAATTGAGCTCGTCATACACAAGCCCACATATCTTCTTGTCAGGTTGTCTATAGGCTTTCAGTATTTACATTTCAATTGGGCCCATTTGTTAGACCCATTCCCCTTAATCCTTCTTATAGTTTCTTTCTCTTATTAGAAGGAGACGACCGACCCACATATTACTTCTTCGGATCCAAGTATCCAAATCATTAAACCGATATTTCAAAACCAATTTTTTTTCTTTCAGAAAATAGTAAAATACCGAAAATTACAAACCCTAAACCCCTCCCCCAAAAGAAAGTAGTCCTAAACCCCTTTCTTCTCCACATCACCACCCTCATCCCCTCCTTGCCCCACGCGCCGCCTCGGCCCTCCCCGCCGCAGATATATTGGCATTTCGTTTTTGAATAAATATAATTCGACTGTGAGGTTGTTACGCAAAAGTAGAAGACAGAGATATGGCGGGAGAGAAGAAAAGTGAGGAGAGGAACGATCAGGGGCACAAGTCCCATAGGGTTAAAAAATCGGGAGCCTCTGTGAAGAAGAAATCGAAATCCAACTCTAATTCAAATGAAGGCCTTACCAAGGAGCAGAAGAAGCTAAATAACCCTAAGGTATAGCTTAAACTCTGTTCTGTTGCTGTACCTTGATGAATTGTTGTATTTTCTTAATTGATTGAATGAATATATTCTAGTAATGCGTCTTACTTTTGCTGCTTTTGAATAAGTTTTGATGAATACGGAATTTCATCAACAGTAAAGCTAGGATATTAATGAAACTATTTTGGTGTCTGTAAGCACACAACAACATCTCTGTATGTTAATACTTTTGACTCATGAAATCTGATAGACTTCTGTTTAAAGCATCAAAGTCTTTGGTTGTGGTTGATTTCTATTTCTTGATATGCTCGGTTAACAAGTAGAGGTTTGTTTTAGGCATTTGCATTCACTTCATCTGTGAAAGCCAAGCGGCTGCAATCGCGAGCTACAGAGAAAGAGCAGAAAAGGCTTCATGTCCCCACAATGGATCGCACTATGGGAGAACCTGCTCCTTTTGTTGTTGTAGTCCAAGGACCTCCACAGGTTTGTGTGCATGAAATTTTACTGTTGCTTGGTTATTTATTACAATCTCTTTTCAGGATGGGTTCTGAAAAAAATAGAATTTATGTGCTGTACTGTAGGCTGGGAAGTCACTGCTGATCAAGTGTCTTATTAAACATTACACAAAACAGAATTTACCGGAAGTTCGTGGTCCAATCACCATTGTATCAGGTTAATTTTGATTTATTCATTTTGCTTTGCTGAAAGAAGGAGAACGATATAGAGATAATTTTTTTCATTATGTTGATACTCCCTACTTGGGACTTGGGAGGAGGACATAGAGAGCAATATCCAAGATTGAGTTGGTTGCAATAGACTCCACAAAAAACAATACATATATATGTTCTCGCTAGTCCATAAAACAATGAAATGATTTAAAGTAACTAATGAAAAAGGAGTGACTGACTGCTGATTTTTGGGATTCCTAAGGTTTTGAAGTTGGGGTTGACTTTTTCTTCTTTATTGTTTTTTAATGGAGAGTGATTTCTTATTTCTTGGCCTAGGCAAAAAAAGGCGACTACAGTTTGTGGAGTGCCCAAATGACATCAATGGGATGATTGATTGTGCCAAGTTTGCTGATTTGGCTTTGCTCCTCATTGATGGAAGCTATGGTTTTGAAATGGTGAGATTCCATCAGAATGTAGCTTTTCTTCTAGTGTAATCTGTGTCTTAAACTAGTAACTTTTGGATATTAAAAAGGGTTCTTTGGACTCTGAAATGTGGGCCTAGGGGCTACATTTTTAGATGGATAGATTTGTTTGTTGTTTTAGTATCGGCAACCTGTTAAAAAGATATCTATTCCAGCACCTTAATGGGCTAACTGAAAAAATGATCTTGGTAAGAGTTGATTGATTAATTCATAAGTGCCTATCTTACAGTGCCTTGTTACATATTTTTCATTGATCTACCTGCGTTTGTAGGAAACTTTTGAATTCCTTAACATATTGCAAAATCATGGATTCCCTAAAGTGATGGGTGTTCTTACACATCTGGACAAATTCAAGGACGTAAAGAAACTTAAGAAAACAAAGCAACGACTCAAACATCGATTCTGGACCGAGATCTATGATGGTGCCAAGTTATTTTATTTATCTGGCCTTATTCATGGAAAGTAAGTGAGGAGATGGTTGTTTCACCTTGATTTTGATAACTGAATCTTTACTAATTCTCAAGCTTATACTGCTTTTTGTGACCAGGTACACAAAACGTGAAGTGCAAAATCTGGCAAGGTTTATTTCTGTCATGAAATTTCCTCCCTTGTCTTGGAGAGTTTCTCATCCTTACATCTTGGTAGATCGTATTGAGGATGTTACTGCCCCTGACAAGGTGCACATGAATAGTAAATGTGATAGAAATGTTACCTTGTATGGCTATTTACGCGGTTGTAATTTGAAGAAGGGAACAAAGGTACATAATATATAATTCTCTTTCTGGTTCATGTTTTATGTAGTTTCTGCATCAGCAGATTTTTTGTGTTGATTAGCGGGATACTTGTATCTCTACCTATTTATGTCTATTGGATTAGAGATTAAATTTTTTTCAGTTACCGACTTGTTTGGAATTGAATATATCAAAATAAAATGTTTTGGTAGTGATAATTCACTTATTCACAGGTAAAGGATATTTGTTTTTTAGAAAAATGCATCTGTTTTATAATTTTAGACATATTTAACCAACAACTAAATATAAGACTTCGGATATTTACTGTAGAATTTTAATTCTTCTCTGTTTCAATAGCTTTAAGCCTCAAATTTGTATTTTTTCCTTTGGTATTTGGCTACAGAGCCTACTTTTTTCTTTCTGTATCTTTATAGTATGACAATATTTTTCATAAAACAGGCTCATATTGCTGGTGTTGGTGATTATCCTTTGGCCGGAATTTCAGAGCTGGCAGATCCTTGCCCATTACCATCAGCTGCCAAAAAGAAAGGATTACGTGACAAGGAGAAGCTGTTTTATGCTCCTATGTCAGGACTAGGGGATCTTATTTATGATAAGGATGCTGTCTACATAAATATTAATGACCACTTTGTGCAGTTCTCTAAAGACGATGGAGATAATGTTGAAGGGATTAACAAAGGTCTATACACTGTATTTATTAAGAAATATATTCATCATCTTTGCAATGTGTATGCTTTTGAACCACTCTGATAGATAATTTTTTCTTTATGTGATACATTACATAAGCTTTCTCTAATCTATCTGACTGCAATTACGCCTTCAGGTTTTAGGACAAGCAAAGTTCTTCTATTCATTCTCCTTGCCATTCCTGTATGGTTTCTGAAAGTTTATCTACATGGCTAGATATTTGATGCACTAATTTTGTTCATATACTTGAAATAAGCTATAGTACCATGAAAATTGTTTTAAGAATAACATGAGCCATTTCACCAATCTTCTGTCATTATTTACTGAACCATGACAATGACTTCAACCATCTTATACCTTTTTATGTTTTTATTTACTTTTCCTCCCACATTTGTGTGCTCAGTCTGTATTTTACTGCATGTATATATAATGAAGAGTTAGAGTGAGTACATTCGAAGAGAATAATGATTTAAAGTCTAGCCTAACTTCTTGCAGCTAGTTTCTTTCTTCTCATCTGAATCTTACTGTTTCAGGAAAGCAACGTGATGTTGGTGTCGAATTGGTGAAATCATTACAGAACACAAAGTATTCTGTTGATGAGAAGCTCGAAAAGAGTTTCATGTCAATTTTTGGAAAAAAACCTAATAATGCTGTGGCTACTCGTGAAGCTGAGATGCAAGAAAAAGATGTTGAATTTGGTGAAGATAGTGATACTGAAGGTGAAGATAGTGATACTGAGGATGAAGATAGTAAAAAAGACTCCACATCAGATCAACCCCCACCTAGCCAAAGCAACTTTAAGGAACATATTGACATCATTGAGGGAAGGGTGAGGAGAAAAGCTGTTTTTGAAAATGACGGGGATAAGGTAAATCTTTGGCAAGCACATCATACGTATGCGCCTGCTTTAGCTTTCTCATGTTTCGTTTCTGTTTTTTCTCTATCTATGAAGTCGATAGAATGAGCATTCTAGGAGGCAAGCACCGTAAGAGAACTTTAAGGAGACCCAGCAAACATCAAAGCATTAAATGGAACTTAACCTCCTTTCTCAGGCATAATATGAGTCGAGTACATCATAGCACAGCACAATGCTTCTTATCATAGATCTGAGAGTATATGTAAGCAGACTAGCAGCAATATGGCGTCTAATTAAACTAGGTCAAGTAGCAGTCTGCTGAGGAAGTTGCATCATTTAGTTATGTCCTAAAGACCAACTGCTTCAGTTTTTAGAAAATAACATAGTTTAGGTGTGGAAATCTGTTGCAAATAGTACAAATAAGAATAAAGGTAATTAAGAACAGAAATTTTGAGCTCCATTCTACAACATGAATCATAGACAAAGTGGGGGATTCATTATGGCAAATCGAAGAACTTTTTTCTTGCCAGAAGATTAGCTTACGTGATCAGTTGTCTCTCTGTTTCTCGTCCACTATTATAAAATGTCATAGAGCAGCAATGTTTGAATCCAGTTAATATCTTTAAATCAAAGCAATGAACTTATATAGTTGAAAGAATTTAGATTGCACTTCTGCTTTTACTCCACAATCTAACACTCGGAGAGCTCAATGAAATATTTGTTTTAGCGTTTCTCGTAAATTGATGAATTGTGATCTACCTATATGATATGTAATTGTTGTCATTACTATCACTTTTTAGGGAATCTTCTATCTGCCATGGTACTTAGTTGAATGGACCACCTCTGTATGTTTAACTTAGAATAATTTCAAAAGCAGGATTCTGATGTAGATGAGGAAGATGATGATGATCAGGATAGCAGTGATAATGATGACACAGAAAGAGATGGCGAAGAAAATGTATCTTCTTATGACTCTTCAGCAGATGAAGAAGATCATGGTATGTTCCTCTTTGGTTTTGGAGTCTCGTGACTGATATATGTGATTTGGGTAGCACTATCCCATCTCCATTATCCCTTTTTTTCCCCCTCTTCTTTTCTTCTCTCTTGTCAATAAGTTTGTCATTGCTTCTGAAAGAAAATGAAAGACTAGTTCCTCGTTAGTTAATGGTTTCTCTTGCAGAAGATGAGATGGGAAATGCTTCCAAATGGAAAGAATCCTTGGCAGAACGAACTGCCTTGAGACAGAACATTAATCTTATGCAACTTGTATATGGGAAACCTGCATCAAAATCGTCGAATGACGTGGAGGACATTAGTGAGGAGGAAAGTGATGATGATGATGATTTCTTTAGGCCTAAAGGTGAAGGGAACAAGGTATGCTTTATGAGATGTTGACTCTCTCTCTCATCCCCGTCGTAAATTGTTCGTTTGAGTATTAAACTGAACTTGACTACATTATGTTGTAACTACTCATCCTCTTAATTAATTTCAGAAATCTAAAGAAGGAAGCGATGACAAAGATGTTGATATTGATGACTGCTCAAAATTTTTAAGTGATGCAAGTCAAAAAGATTGGAACAGTGAAGTTGCAGTTGCAAGTATTCGTGATCGTTTTGTAACTGGAGACTGGGTCAAGGCATCCTTGAGAAATCATCCCCTGAGTGGTATGGCAGGTGATGTAGATGATGACGCGGTCCTTGGCGAATTTGAAGACTTAGAAACAGGTCAGAAGTATAACAGCCAGCATGTAGGTGATATTTCCGATGGTCACATGGAAGGTGACTTGGATCCCGAGGAGCGAAGGCTATTAAAACTGGCAAATCGTGCAAAATTTGATTCTGAATATCCTTCTCTTACGACATGAAATCCTTTTTACTTAATTGCCAAATACATTTCTTCAATACAAATATAGGGTTCTTCCTGTTATGGGCAAACTAGAAATATGTGTCTTTTGCTGGAATTATTAAGATATTTTGAAGTTTGTGATTAAGAAATACCTATGTTGTTGTGATGCTAATAGGGTTTTAGGGCACTTGCTACATATTCATGGAAAATATTTTTAAACTTTTGCATCCTTAATTCTATTTTACACTAGAATATTTTTGGCCTGGATAGGTTTATTGGTTTAGAAATACCTATGTTGTTGTGATGCAAATAAGGTTTTAGGCCATCACTTGCTACATTTTCATGAAAAATATTTTTAAACTTTTGCATCCTTAATTCTATTTTACAATGGACGGTTCCGAGTTGCCTGATGAAGATGATGACGGAAATAACGACACCAAGTCCAGTCGTGATCGAAGTAATGGAAGTGGGTACTTTGATAAGGTAATCTCTCTGGTACTAAACTCCACAATCAATGTCAAAACATGAGATAATTGCTGACTCTCTATTCCTGTAGTTAAAGGAGGAGATTGAACTTCAGAAGCAAATAAATATGGCTGAACTTAATGAACTGGATGAGGTCACTCGTGTAGAGATAGAAGGTTACAGAACTGGGACTTATCTTAGACTTGAATTTCGAGATGTTCCCTTCGAAATGGTTGAAAACTTTGATCCTTGTCATCCTATCCTTGTTGGTGGACTTGCACTTGGTGAGGAAAATGTTGGATATATGCAGGTTAGGAACTGTACTGAGATGTTATTTGGTGTTTCTTCTTTTAATGCTTTATTTAATGTTCAATTCTCTTTTGTGCCCTTCATATCTAATGAGTTTTTGTTTATACATTTTTGTCTCTGAAGGTACGGCTGAAGAGGCATAGATGGCACAAGAAAGTACTTAAGACCAGAGATCCCATAATTGTTTCAATTGGATGGAGACGCTATCAGACATTACCTATATATGCTATTGAGGACCAAAATGGTCGTCATCGCATGCTCAAATACACACCTGAACATATGCATTGTCTTGCAATGTTCTGGGGCCCACTTGCTCCCCCTCATACTGGGGTTGTTGCTGTACAAAGTTTATCAAACAATCAGGTAAAACAATCCTATATCCATCTTACTAGCAGTTATAGAGTTGTTCCTCAAAATTGTTCTACGATGTCACTTATCCTCTGATGTCCATGAAACTTCAATTGAAACATATCCCCATGCAGTTAACTTGGTTGAGCCAGATATTTATGGTTGTGTTGGTCCTTAATTATCAGTTCATGCTTCAGTTTCCGATGCTAAATTCTTATTAGTCATTTTCCATTCAAATTGCTGTATCAGGCATCCTTTAGGATCACAGCAACTGCTACAGTCCTGGAGTTCAACCATGCTGCAAGGATAGTGAAAAAGATCAAGCTAGTTGGCCATGCCTGTAAAATCTTCAAAAAGACTGCTTTTATTGAGGACATGTTCACTTCCGATCTGGAAATAGCTAGGTTTGAGGGTGCAGCAATACGAACAGTTAGTGGAATTCGTGGGCAAGTAAAGAAGGTACTTTTTTTTACCCAGTATTGTAGCTTGTCTTGATCTAGAATGCTCGAACATTTTGGAAGTAACTTTTGTTGTTGTTTTGATAATATAGGCTGCAAAAGAAGAGATCGGCAACAAGTCGAAGAAAAAGGGTGGATACATAAAAGAAGGCATTGCTAGATGCACCTTTGAGGATAAAATAAAAATGGGGGACATTGTGTTCTTGCGTGCTTGGACTCAGGTTGAAGTACCTCAATTTTACAACCCTTTGACAACGGCCTTGCAGCCACGTGAACGGACTTGGCAAGGGATGAAAACAGTTGCTGAACTGAGGAGGGAACAAAACCTACCTGTGCCAGTAAACAAGGATTCACTTTACAAGCCAATTGAAAGGAAACCGAGAAAGTTCAATCCACTGGTTATCCCCAAGTCATTACAGCAAGCTCTACCTTTTGCATCTAAACCTAAGGATATAGCTTCTCGAAGACGTTCACTGCTTGAAAATAGGAGAGCTGTAATCATGGAGCCTCACGAGCGGAAAGTGCATGCGCTTGTTCAAAGCCTCCAACTCATTAAAAACGATAAGGTATATATTTATTATTTACTCGGACCAAATAAATTGCTTGCTGGCTCCTGCAATCATAGTCTAAAACTTTGAATGACCTTTCTTTGGCAGTTGAAAAAACGCAAACTCAAGGAAGCGGGAAAGAGGAAGGTTCAAGAAGTGGAGCGTGCAAAGGAAGAACAACTATCGAAGAAGAGACAAAGAGAGGAACGTAAGGGAAGGTACATTGAACAGGAGAAGATGAAGAAGAAAGCACGAAGAAATTCAGATTAGTGAATATTTTTACTGACTACTATATAATATGGTGAAAATGAGAGACATCGTACAAGTTCAACACGAGACGAACAAATTGTGTTCTTTTTCATCAAAAGTTTTGCAGAGATATAAGGTCACACTTTGAACAAATAATCCCAAAGAAAAATGTATTTGCCTTAATTTAGCAGGCAAGGTGTAACATTTATTTATTATGTACCATCAACAGTTATTGTTTATTTGGTTATAAAGTTCACTTTTGTTTATTTTGTTGCATACATGAATTGCAACTTTTTTGAAATGCTTCTAGGTTTTTTGCTATATAAAATAGAAAGAAAAAAAAAGAAGTTTGAATGAAGAAAAGAAAAGGTCGGTACAGATTATATCCATAAAACAATTAATATTAAAATAAATATTATAGTCATTACAAAAATTCATACTCGTACTAGATCGAATCTCAAGACTAAGAATTGAGTTCAAATTCAATTAAAGTTTTACTGAGAATTCAAATTCAATTAAAAAAAATTGGGAAATGAAAATTTAGATCTAGGTTATGTATACATAAATTCGAATTGAGTTATACTTCCAATTCAGATTCAATTAAAAAAAATTGGGAAATGAAAATTTAGATCTAGGTAATGTATACATAATAAACTCGAATTGAGTTATACTTCCAATTTATCGAAAAAAAATTTAGAAAAAAAATCATTGCTGACATAGATAGAAAGACTTATTATAAATAAATAACTCCAAGTATATTATTTGATTTTCTGTTATTAATATAAAGCACATTATCGACTTGAATTATAATAAGTATGAAACTAAATAGTAGTAATACATTTACATTATAATTTATGGTAGTTTCTGAGATTCATATCTTAACCGGGTCGAAAATTTTGGACCTAGTCCATGGGTCATACTAACCGATTTATTCTTAATGGGCCGAAGAGCTATTAACCGCATTGGCCCAGCCCCTATAAATTCTATTATGCTTCTCCACAAAAACCCTAATTACATAGGGGAGGCGGATTTCAGCGTTTCAGAGCTTTTCTTCCCATCTTCGCGGCGGCTTTCTCTACTACATTTTGAAGATGAAGGTATCATATATCGCTCTCTCTCTTTCTCACATGCACACATGCAGCTCCACCATGAAATATTCTGCCGTTTAAAATTTTAATTTCGGTTTTCTTTTTTTTTTTTGAATTTTTGGTAGTTCAATATAGCAAATCCGACGACTGGTTGCCAGAAGAAGCTCGAGATTGATGATGATCTGAAGCTGTATGTTTTCGATTTTGCATAATTTATTTACCAAATTAAGTTTTTTTTTCTGTTTGCTAGTTCTGGTGATTAGTTTTTTATGTATTCGTTACTAAGGTTGAATTTATTATCATCGTCAATTTTTAGTTTTAGCATGTCTCAGAATTCTATTTAATTGAACTTAGATTCATATGTTGTAGTTCTCTCTTTGCTAGTTAATAACCTTAACCTTTTTTTTTCGTTGTGTACTAATTTGCTGCTAATACTTAAGATAATGCAACCTTAATAGCTGTATTATAAGAGCAAAAGTTTCTAGCTTTTGAGATAGAAAATTAAATTAGCTTACAATTTTTGTAGGATATGATTTAATCAATTTCACTGACATGGAGTATTTTCTCAACTGCCCATGTTTAATCCTGTTGCCATATGTTTTCTTATATTTGTAAATTGCAGGAGGGCATTTTACGACAAGAGGATCTCGCAGGAGGTCAATGGAGATGCATTGGGCGAGGTATGCTC
Source organism: Penstemon davidsonii (assembly GCA_034814905.1). Classification (NCBI taxonomy): domain Eukaryota; kingdom Viridiplantae; phylum Streptophyta; class Magnoliopsida; order Lamiales; family Plantaginaceae; genus Penstemon; species Penstemon davidsonii. The sequence goes on along the minus strand of JAYDYQ010001087.1, from coordinate 7,550,361 downwards.
TCGTTCTCTATAATCATTTTAACTGGTTTTTTCCACCAATGATTTTGCACATGTAGATTGATGATTGTTTATTCTAACATGGTTATAATTAATTTCAATTTGTTATAATTAATTTCAATTTCAGGAGTTCAAGGGGTATGTGTTCAAGATCATGGGAGGCTGTGACAAGCAAGGGTTCCCCATGAAGCAGGGTGTGTTGACTCCTGGACGTGTCAGACTCTTGCTGCACAGAGGTATGTGAAGTGTGTTGAATAATCCTGTGTTGTGGTGCCTGAGCTTGATATAATTTAAGAATTTGATGGTTGCTTGAAAAAGGTACTCCATGCTTCCGTGGTTTCGGAAGGCGTAATGGAGAGCGCCGAAGGAAGTCTGTTCGGGGATGCATCGTGAGCCCCGATCTATCTGTCTTGAATCTGGTAATAGTAAAAAAGGGTGATAATGATCTCCCAGGGTTGACTGATGTTGAGAAGCCAAGAATGAGAGGTCCAAAGAGGGCTTCAAAGATCCGCAAGCTTTTCAACCTTACCAAGGATGATGATGTTAGGAAGTATGTCAACACATACCGCCGAACATTCACAAACAAGGCTGGTGAGTTATGTCTGTCTCCACTTTTTAGCAACAATGATGAAGCCTAACTATTTTTTAATATTTTGACTGAAAGCATTTGTTTCTCTTTATGATGACAGGTAAGAAAGTAAGCAAGGCTCCTAAGATTCAGAGGCTGGTCACTCCATTGACTCTGCAAAGGAAGAGGGCTAGAATTGCGGACAAGAAGAAGAGGATTGTCAAGGCCAAGGCAGAGGCTGCTGAGTACCAGAAGCTTCTAGCAAGTCGATTGAAGGAACAGAGGGAAAAGCGTAGCGAGAGTTTGGCCAAGAAGAGGTCTAGACTCTCTGCAGCCTCAAAGCCATCCATTGTTGCCTAAATACTCTATGCTTAGGTACTTGTTTTGAGTTATGTATGCCATTGCTTGGTGTTATTTCCTTGCTGAGAAATTTTGTTAAAATGTTGCTCAATTTACTGCTGCTGACATTTTGTTTCTGATTATGATTTTAAGCTATTATTGGTTTTGGTTGGAGAATTGAGACTAGAAGTTTATTATAACCTTGAATTTGTATTCTGGATTCTACATAATTAGTGTAAGCATCCTGCCAGCCCTAATCGAAATGTAAAATCGGGGTAATATTCTACAAAAAAAAATAAAAAATCACTATAAAAAAATTATTTTCTTACTTTTAAAATTGTAAAAGTATTTACATGGTTTTTATGTGACATTTGTTATAGAATAGATAAAATAACTTATAAAATTAACTTTTTTTTTAAAATTCAATGGTAATATGTGTTTATAACTTCTTTCTAAAAAACAAATACTATAAGTATTTTGAATTTAATTATATAACTAATGTATGTCAATATGGTTAATTTTACTTGTCATTAAAATTAATAAATAGATTAAACATAAATGTAGAATATTAATGCTCTCGCAACTATATTATAAGAAAGGTTCTTTAGTAAAATTGAAATTAATCAATTTTTGATTTCTAGATAGGTTCGTTAATTGCAAAATTTGTACCGAATGCCAAACTAAATAATTCGATTTGGTTTGGTACCAAAAATTCGAAAAGTGTGATTTTAGGTATTTTTTGTAAATTATACATAAATTAATTTTTAAAATTTGTAGTTTGGTCAAAACTCATTGAATTAAGTTACATATCAATCTTAATTTTTAAACTGATCATAAATACCATACTAAGAAAAAGAAGAAAAAAAATTAACAACTCCATGTGACTCTGATGTCTCCAAATCTTTTAATGTATTGTTGTAAAATTATAGTATCATAAAAAGTTGGGTTTGTCTAAAATGAAATTTTGTGGGGTGGTGAGCACATGAGATAGTCATTTTTCTATTGAAAAGTGTCTTATTTTGTATTATTTTCGAATCATGTATTTATGTAATGACAAATATATCCTATTGTGTTTTGTACTACAATGTTATTAATTATTAGGATAAAATACAAAAATTCTGATCAAGTAAGATCTAATTTCAAAATTCTTCTCAAGTATTGAAAATTACAAAAAGGAAAAAACCATCCATTTAGCGAAACATCAAAAACCCTATCGAAAGAATTGAACTTCCTGTTATACCCTTATGATTTTCTTGTCCAAGTAAAATTACATATTTAACCATAAAATTAATAATTTTTAATTTCCTTAAATTTAGAAAGCATAAAAGAAACACCCCCTAACCCCGTCACCCACCATATCAATTTTGTCTTCTTCAATTTTAATTTGTATAATAATGGATGGGAAATAGACTTATCAATATTATTGTTTATATGTCTCTATCTCCATCACAAATTGCTACTCCTAAACAAGAAGAGAGTACTCCATCCAGGTTCCGTATGCCTTCCTATTTTCGGCTATTTCCACCTTTTGGGGAACAACCATGGTCCGATCTCCCAGGCCGGCAGAGGATGGGGGAGAGGTGGGGGTGTAAGCGATGGTACTTAAGGCCATTTTCAATGGTGGGGGCAGGGCCGGAGCCCTGGGGCTGCCCCTGCCTGGTCGTTTCCAATGGCAGGGTTCCGAGACCCATTTAGGCCATCTCCAATGGAGATGGTCGGGGTCGGGGCTGGGTGGAGAAATCGTCTCCAGCGGTGGGGGCTCGGGGGCGGGGTGGGGAACGGGGCGGGAACGGGACAGGGTCGGGGCTCCGCGGAGCCCTGGCCGCGGCTCGTTCCCACGTGGGATTAATGAGGAAGAAGAGGGGCGAGATTCACGCGCCTCTCTTTAAGTCAGGGGACGCCACTTGGCGTCCCCTGATTGGTTCCCTTTTTTTTTAAATTCTTTAATAAAAATTGTTTATTTAATATTTTTAAATAGGAAAAAATAAATTATTTAAATAAATAAATATAAAATTAAATTTCCCTCCTAAATTAAATAAATATGTAGAATTGAATTATTTGATAAAATTTGTTTAGTATATATATTGTATATTTACTAGTATTTAACAAATATATGTAGTCACCAATTTTTAATTGAATTATTTAATATAATAAAATTTATTTATTTTGAAATTAAAATCATTAAAAATTTATTAGAATTGTAATTAAATTTATTTATGGACAAATCATTAATAAATAAATTCAGCATTTTATTTTAATATCTTTTATTCTAATTAAAAATTTAATTATTTAACTACAATATCGGTGGTGGCTATATAATTTTAAAAATACCGAAAGACCTATTGGTACAAAAAAAAGCCAAGAAGGGAAAAGGCAAGGCTTCGTCGAGTAGTCCATATGCTAATATTGACTTGGAAATGGAAAAAATTCAGGCCATGAGAGAATCTACACTTCTAGTAGAGGCTGGACGAGAGAGAATGCATATGGAGATGCTTCAACGTCAACGGGAAGAAGAAACAACGAGAATGTCATCGACAATGTCAAGGGAGGAACGGATTATGTCGATGGACTGCTCTTCATTCACTCCAGATACAAAGGCGTATTGGAAGAATAAAAGAAGGGAAATACAACAAAAAAGTCTTCCTCGGGACTTATTTGGAGATTCATCGAATGAAGGAATCGACTGGTTTCAGGGGAGAAATCAGTAAAATGTTATATTTCCGTGTGCTTGTCGTTTATTTAATCATATTTCTTGTATTTCCTTTCTTGTTTGTTGTATTTCCTATTATTTATCAATTTTAATTTTATGATTATTAATCTCTTTAATTTTAATATTTAAATATAATTAATAATTTAATTATATTAATAAAATAATTATTAGTATTATTAATATTAATATTAAAATAAATTAAAACTGGAATTATAGGTGAGAGTGAGCAAAGGAAGAAAATGGAATTAATTCCATTTCGGAGACCTGCCATTGGAGACGACCATGCAGGGCTCGGGGTGGGGGACAGGGGCAGACCCGGGGCTCCGGAGCCCCGAGCCCCCACCCCACCACTGGAGATGCCCTTATTTCCACTTTTTTTTCTTTTCCACTCTCACTATTGTAATAATAGTTTTAATTTTGTTTTTAATATTAATATTAATAATAATAGAAATATAATAATAACTATAATAATAATATTAAAATATTAAAATCAAAGAGAGTTGATGATAATAAAATTAAAATTGATTCAAAACACGAGCTACAACATTAAATAAACGGCATACACAACAACAAGAAGAAAATTAAATTGTTTGTCTAAGAGTTTAATTATTATTTCAACTAATTCGATAAAAATATAGATATATAGGCACCCATATTGTAATTAAATTATTTAATTTTTAATTACAATAAAATAAATTTGATAAGTATAAAAATTCATTCGAGTCTTTGCGGAATTATATTCTACTCAGTTAATAGATTAAAACCGTATATGATATGTCTAAATCGGAGTTCGGGTGAATGAGAAATTGATTCTCAAAGATCACCCTTTGAAGTGGAAAAAAAAGAAATAGAAGTGGTTTTATCCCACCTTGGAATTGAAAGGAAAAATCTTGCGGTTTTACATATGATTTCACAATGTATTTGTATAACAATCTGACTACCAAAAGTCTCTTCACTCACGCGCAGAGGGGGCGCAAATCATGGATCGAAATTCACTTCGGACCTTGATAAATTGTGCGAGCCCGCGACCTGCGGACACGAATGCAATCCAATTCTCTAGCTTCCAGACAAGCCCAATTTTTGCATATTCAATTAAAAAAAATGTTTTTACTAAATAATTCAATTATACACATTTAATTTAGGAGGAAATTTTAATTTTATTAAATTTTCCTTAAACAAATTAATTTTAAAACCTTAAAACATTAAAATTAACAAAAGAAATAAAGAAATTAAAAAAAAAACCACTTGGCGCCACCTGGCTTAAAGAGGGGCGCATGTCCCTCTTCTTCCTCCTCAATCTGCCCCGTTCCCGCACCGCCCCCGAGCCCGCCCTGCAACCCCACCCATTGGAGACCACTACCCCTCCACCTCGGCCTCTGCCCCGACCCCGGCCATTTCCATTGGAGATGGCCTAAGTATTTAACAAATATTTAAAATTTCAAATGTCCAACTGCCACGTTATCGTCAGACATTTTGATAAAAAATTGTGGTTTAGATTTTATGCTTGACATTTTTTAGTGGTTAAGAAAGGATATCTCATGCAGACATTTGTTCGACAAAATTTCAATTTAGAAAGACTATAAAAAGTTTTATAAAAAATACTAAGATGCAAGAAAATAGAAACAATGATACTATCAATTATAGTAGTAATTTTTAGATTTATCAAGAAAAAAAATATATACTAAGATCAAGTTGATCTTCATCGTCCTTTTGATAAGGTGGTTATATAAATAGGGCAAGACCTCATTTGTAAAATACTCAGCGATAAATTACTTTAAGAAGAAAAAAAAAAGGAATAAAACCTCTATGGATCCGTGTGTACCACTTAAATGTAATCTTAGCCATTGATTGATTTCAGGTGGATCCGTGTAAGAAGAGATCTGAGCCCTTAATTCATTTAATCAGATAAAACACAATTCACTCACTCATACATTCACGGAATCTCTCTCCTCTTTCTCTTCACTATTCACTACACTATTTCTTTTCACAGCGCGGCAATTTGTTTTCCTCATAGCTGAAATGGTAAGAATTACCGAAGACCCATGATTAGGGCTTCAGATCAGCTGTTACACAATGGTGTAACATCTCCTGTTACATAGGTTAGATGAGTGCCACGTGTCTGGACTTAGAAAATAACCAACAACCCATTGCACAAAATAATATGTTCTCAATATAATTTATTATGTTATCTTTATTAATCAATAATTCTCAAAAAAAGAAAAACCTTTATTAGTCAATCTAGAAACCATTTTTTATTATAAAAATGTCAAAAATTAAAAGATAGAAAGTCTGTAACAAAATATCTTTCTTTGCACCCTAAATCCGCCAGCCGCATCACCGGACCGAACCTAGATCTGAACGAAGGATGATTAAAGCGGGTTTGGTAGTAAGAGATGGTGTCAACATCTATGGCGGTTGGGGATGAAATTGGTAGTGACGGCGAAGGAGGAATCCGGTGTTTAAAGGAGTTTGGAGGCGGATATGGTGGTAGATTGGTGGTGGCTATGGGGAAACTGAAACCATGGAAGATACGGGGTGGTGGAAAGAGACAAGTGTTTATTTTATATTTTTTTGCTTAGAAATAAGAAATAGAAAAATATTCTGGTGTAGTGGTGCTCCATGTTTAATCAATTGGTATTGACACGTGTCACTCATCAGTAACTGTAACAGGAGATGTTACATATTTATGTAACAGGTGATTTGAAGCCCATGATTAGAAATTAATGGCTATATACATATTTGGAAGGATATGTTGTAACATCTGCTGCGAAAGGTATGGGCGAATGAGATCAAGTGTGGGTGTGGACATTTTCTCCGATGATAGGAACAATCTTAATTCAAACTATGTCATGTTGAGTGAAATGTGGGTATTAATTTTCTTTTATTAAAGGAATGTTTGTAGAATCAAATTTGTTCAAGGTTTCTTATTCGAAGAAATTGAATATGGATAACTTCAAATAAGTGTGAGAACGTGGGAAACTGAGAGTTCTTTTTTCTTTTTTTATTCTTAACTAGGGTTAAACTGATGAAATAAACACTAACCCATACTTAATTAAAAAGGACATGTGTCAATATTATGTTATATTAATGTGATACCTAGTGGGACACCCACTCGGGACAGGAGATCCACGACGATAATAAAGCAAGATATAAATTTTCTTGTTTTTACTAACATATGTTGATTATGTAAATTCAACTCACAATAAGATTTTGTAGTGATGTTTCTTTATGCATAATATACCAGAGTCTAGGGCTGAGCATTCGGTCCGAACCGAACCGAAGTTTGGTTCTAGGCCGGTTCGGTCCTAAAAATTCAAGGACCGTTCCGGTTCGGTACAAAAATCGATCGGTCAGGTTCGGTCCAAAATTTACCAAATGTTATGCTAAACCGGTTTTTCCCTTAGCAATCTTGACGGTTCGGTCCAGATCAATTAAGCCTTGAAAGGGGGTGTTTTTGTCTTTCGATGTCAGGGGAAAAATTATCATATCAAAAGCAAAATGTGAACAAATACTTGCAATTTTGGCGTTTGAAACACTCTCTTTTTTGGGTGTGTATTTGGCACTTATTTGAGATCACAGGTGTTTTTTGGGAGTTAAAATAATGCAGGGGGATTTTTGGGAGTTAGACAAAGCATAGGGGATGTTTTTGTCTTTTGCTCATCAGAAACTCATCAGCCGAAGCATGCAACTCCCCCCTCTTGATTGTCTGTCTGTTTACGTTGCCTAGTTTGTTATCTCCAACCGAACCAAAAATCCAAAACATTTAATTCCATTTCAAAACTTTCCCCCACTCTCATTTAACAATAACAATAACAATAATGATATTATTATTATTATAATAATAATTTTTTTCATATTTTATTATTTTGTGTGCTAAATTAAAACCTTTTAAAGTGAAGTTTCTTAAATTATAATATTCTAAGTTATGTAAAATTAAAGTTAAGTTTTTAAAAACTAATAAATTTCACACAATAATAAATTAATGTTAAGTTTCTAAAATTAAAGTTAAGTTCATTTAAATTTATATTTTTATTAATCATTATTAATTAAATTTGTTATAAAAAAAAATTATGTTACATTTCCTAAAATTAAATGAAACTTAATGTTTATCCTTAAAAATTTTAATGTTTCTCCTTCACGTTTTATACTACTAGAAGCCCATTAAAAAATGATCTTCAAACCAATGTGGAATAATAACTTAATCTACAAAGAAGGAACCAATAGTTTTTTTCCCACATTGGTTTAAAGAAAGTGTTGGACTGGACTTCTAATAGTATAAATCATAAAGATAAACACATATATATACATATTTTTTACAATGAATGAAAAATGAATTTGACCATTTTTTTACACAAGTATTACAAATTTTTTACATATATTTTACACACATATGAATTAGGTTTTATAAATAAAACTTAAAAAAAAAAATTAAAGGGTGGTTGTCGCTGCACGCATGCGTCCTGGAGCGCAAGCAGGCAGGCAACTCCCCCGGAATGCTTGCCTGTCCACCTGGGGGGAGTTCCGTCTCAAGCCGACGCACTGATGTTGCTTGCCTTCCCGGCTCGGCTGGAGATGGCCTCATACTGCATGTTTGTACAAACAATCCGTGATTTTCTTTTTGGAGAAAAACTAGAGAAACAAAAAATTCAATCAAATAAAATAGTATTACTATAGTTCGAGAGAAAGTAATAGTATCTAATCGGACATGAAATTTGCGTTTTTGGTACCACATGATAGACCACCTTATAATTTTGGTACCATTGGACACAAAAATGCAAATTTGATACCACAATTTAAGTTTTCGTTACAAATCTCATACCAAGTCCAATTTTTCTTCGGAGTTAATGGCTATTTACCCCTATAAATTGCATCATGTTCAATTTATCCCCTATAATTTGAAAAAATGCGCTCTACCCCCTGTGAAAATTTTAAAGAAGCAATTTACCCCTTCAGCCGGAGAGTGTAACTCACTTGCCGAAATTAAGAATGGGCATGCAAAGTGTAATGTAACATAGGTGGTAAATTGCAATACTTATCATAACACAAGGGGGTAAAGTGCCACATATTAAAATATCAGGGAGGCGGTGTGAAACTTTTATAAAATTACAAGGGGTAAAATGCTCTTTTTCAAATTACAGGGAGGTAAATTGAACATTATGAATATCATAGGGGGGTAAATTACCATTAACTCCAGAGAAAATTGGTTTTGTATGAAAGTTGCAATGAAAACTTAAATTGTGGTATCAAATTTGCATTTTGTTATCCAGAGATATCAAAGTTGCAAGTTGACCTATCGTGTAGTTTAAAAAGAACAAATTTCCCCTACTCAGACACTACGATGCAAGTGTGCTGAATCAAATCAAGAAAAAATACTAATCAACTTTATCATTTGGCTTGGCAAAATGGGTTTGGACCCGCGGGTCGGCCCGTGACCCATCTAGGTCCATCTAGACCCAACCTATTAATTTTTATGTTTGTTGGGTTGGGTTGGTCTTGGATCAATCTTATAATTAATGGGTCTCCTAGTGGGTTAGTTAATGGTTCTTAAAAAAAATAAAAGAAAATAAATTAATAGACCCAATATAAAAGCAAGTTGGTCACCATCTTTAATTCCAAAAAGAAAATCACATTATGTCTTGTTTGCTATCATAAAATTGAAGGCAACTAGAATCTACTTTTCTTATTTTGTAATTACTAATCCATTATTTGGAGAAAAAAAATTAAATTATTAAAATATCTTAAAATCATTTGCCTTTTCTATACCAATTTTTTTGGCTACTTTTGACTAATAAAATATTGTTATCGACTCTCGAAAGGGTTTCATATATTCTCTTTACGTAATATATTTCTTACGTAATATATTTGTTATTTTTCTTACGTAATATATTTCTTATATTTCTTAGATATAAGGGAATAACAAAAATTATATTTTCAAATCATGTAATTAATGTCTCCTAAATTGCATTAATTTTATTGTTTCAAATCTCGGCGTCAATTACTTCCATTTTTTAACCCACGTTACAAACAATTTTTGTGAATTTTTTTTAAGACAAAAAAAAATAGACTAAAGGGTCAGCCCGCAACCAAACCCGATCCGACCCGATAAAGACCCAACCCATTAATGACCCATTACCACATACGCATTAATGACCCGATCAATTCCGACCCGATCCGGCCGTTTGCTACCCCTATTTATGATGTGCACTTTGATTTCCACTAATGAAAGGTCAAGTCGACATAATAAGCCGGCCTTGTGCAAAGAGAAAACTATTACCATTGACTTCATCTCAAATCAACAAATCAGTATCCAAAAACACCAACTCTCAAGAGTAATAACATACAATGTCAAGAACTGATCTAGGAATTTCAAAGTAAACAAAAAGCTACTAGACGCAAGCTTAGCTAAATAGTGCGTCGATTTGTTACATTCCCTAACTATGTGAACAACATTGAAAAAATATTGTAGCATCCATATTCACTTTAACGCATCGAGTTGGAAGAGTCCATCTAGCAAGTGACTTGTTCACTTGTGTTAGCCGGAGTTGGTTTGCTGAATTCTGGAATCTTCCAAAGAAATCGAGAGAACATGAGCAAAGGTTATGCTGACGGTTGTATATCTGACCCCTTTCAGAGCAGCTTATTTCGACTGTACCAAATCCACCAACATTGAATAGCGAATCGTCCGAAATCCTTTGTATCTACTCCGGATTTGAATTCACAATGCCAATATGTTATGGTACATCAAGATCACCACAATAGGCAGCATATGGAATTTCGAAGAGAGCCTATACCTGTCTAGCATACAAACATATTATTTAATTATTATTATTATAACCCTCCCCCCCCTCCTCAAATCTTAATCTACCAACTCTAATAACCCTAGAACCTCAAATAATTAGGAATGTGATCAATTGAGTTAGGTCTACTTGATGCCCGATGACTCAACCAGGTTGTATTTAGGTCAACCCTCTTACATTGTGAGACAGTCTGAATTTGAGCCCTTGTATTAAATCAGATAAACTTATGAGTCGAGTTTGAGCTTAGTGAGACTAAACCTGAATAAAAAACCGACCAAATAAATATTTGAAATACTTCTATAATTAGTTTATTAGTTATTGTTTAGTACTAATTATTTAGAAAAAGAAAAGATTGACAAAAGTACTTCTTCATGTCCGCTGAAATTGCATTTTCAGCAATAACTTTATATGTATTGTATAAGTTTTCCATTTATTTAGGCCATCTCCAGCCGATCCGGGCAATAGCCCCCTCATGCCTGCCTGCCTGCCTGCTTGCCTGCCTGCCTGCCTGCCTTGCCAAATCAGTCATCTCCAACCGAACCAACAATTCAAAACATTTATTTCAATCTCAAACTTTCCCCACTCTCACTTAACAACAATAATAATAATAAGGCATTCATAAAAATAAAAACGAGTAAACATAATTAAAGAAAAACATCAACAATTATTATTAATGCACTTGGAGTGAAAAGAAAAACAACTATTACACACTAAAACAAAACATAATTTTCAAGGGAAACACCAACAACTAAACATAATTAAAGAAACACAACAAACACTACAACAAGTTGGATCATGGGCCTATGGAGAGAAATCACGGCTAAAATCAGGATCGCCTAGGTTGCTCCCCCCTTCAACCGAACCTCCAAAATTTAGCTTTTTTTTCTTGCGGATGATGTCCTCCTTCTTCATCCTCCAAAAATCTTTTGATAGAGGAGTCATATTCGATGTATTCATCGAGAATACCTTCATTTCCATCTCCTCATGTTTGATGGCCATTATTGCAGCATGTCTACGGTCTTGTGCATCCTCGTGGATTTTAGCGGCTCGTTCAGCATATATAAGATTCGCTTCCGAACGCTCTCTATCTTCAGAATGACTTGTCGTAGCATTTCCCTCTCCCTTCTTTTTTTTAGCCTCCTTTGTTCCAATTGGCCTTGCATTAGGTTGTTCTGACACGGGAGTGCGCTCAGGAGTCACAAATACATTGTCATCCCCAATTGGAAAATCGAAGGTTGGACGATAATATTGTGCGGAATCCATCCCTTCATTCGCCTGAGATGATTGCGTATGGAGTGGATCCACTCTTGATTGTGAATTTCCTGAAGAGATCACTCTATAGACGGGCCAATCTTTGCAAACATTCCAAACGTGCATCAAATGAAACCCCGAACCAACTTCCCGATGGTAGAATTCCATAGCCATATGTTCCTACAATTAAAAATTTATATTATGAGACGATAATGTTAAAAAGATTATTAAGTAAAAATAGCAACTATTAACATTTACCTCGTCAACCAAGTTGGTGCCACTGACATATCGACGGTTAGCCTCGAGCAATGCTTCGTGCCATTTGTTTATAAATCTAGCTATTCCTTTCTTCCATCTACTTGAACATGCTTCGGCACCTCTCTTCGGGATGGATATTCCCTCGGACATGAGGAATGCACACATAGCGAGTGAAATTTCTTCCCACATTGTTACCTGTCGTTGGGAAGACCCTTGAATTGGATCCTCTCCGACTTGATTGTAAGCCTTGGCTAGGGCTTCATCTTCCTTTTGGGTCCAGTTTGATTTGGGAGGCATTTTTTCGAAGAGAGATGAGTGATTATGCGAGAATTGATTATGAGTGATTTATGCTCTCAGTGTAGAAATGAGTGAATAATGTTGAAGATTCAACTTCACTTAAATAGAGAAATTTTGGTAGGTGAAAAAATGCAATTACCACAGTAATTGAATAATGTAACCAAAAGAGTACCTACAAAGTTATCTTACCACTTTCCCGTGACTTTCTCTGAAACTTTAAATATGCAAAAGAGTACCTACAAAGTTAAAATAAGAGCTAATGGCAATTTACCCCCATTATATTTATAATGTTTCATTTACCTCCCAGTGAATTGAAAAAAAATACTTTACCCTCTTAAATCTCATAAAAGTTTCACACTGACTCCTTGATATTTTTTATAAATGGCACTTTACCCCTTATGTAATGATAATATGAAAGTTTATCTTATTTGTTATGATAGATAAATTTTGGTAGGTGAGATTTTTTGGTAGGTGAAAAAATGCAATTGCGTAGTGAATTATAATTTCAAAAAAGTGTAGTGCACTATAATTACTATTTACCTGCAAAGAATCTTTAATAATGTTTATGAATATCTCCATACCTACGAAGGAAAAGATTACCACAATAATGTTTACCTGCAAAAGAATTGAAGTGACATTACACTGATACTATTTGCATGAATTAAAGTGAAGAATCCCGTGAACAAAAGTTTCACACTAAAAATTACCACAGTAATTGAATAATGTAACCAAAAGAGTACCTACAAAGTTAGCTTACCACTTTCACGTGACTTTCTCTTCTCTTTAAATCTGCAAAAGAGTACCTACAAAGTTAAAATAAGAGCTAATGGCAATTTACCCCCATTATATTTATAATGTTTCATTTACCTCCCTGTGAATTGAAAAAAAATACTTTACCCTCTTAAATCTCATAAATGGCACTTTACTATTTACCTGCAAAGAACCTTTAATAATGTCTACGAATATCTCCTTATCTGCAAAAAAAAAGATGTGTAGTGCATTTACCTGCAAAAGAATTGAAGTGACATTACACTGATACTATTTGTAATAATTAAAGTGAAGAATCTCTGCAAAAGAAAAAAAAAAGTGAAAAATCTCTGCAAAAGAAAAAAAAAGTGAAAAAAAGAGTACCACAATAATGTTTACCTGCAAAAAAAAAGATTACCGCAATAATGTTTACCTGCAAAAGAATTGAAGTGACATTACACTGATACTATTTGCAAGAATTAAAGTGAAGAATCCCGTGAACAAAAGTTTCACACTAAAAATTACCACAGTAATTGAATAATGTCACCAAAAGAGTACCTACCAACATTGTCATCCCCACTTTCCCGTGACTTTCTCTTCTCTTTAAATCTGAAAAGAGTACATACAAAGTTAAAAAAAGAGTACACTGATACTATTTACCCCCATGATATTGTGTATTGTTTCATTTACCTCCCTGTCATGTAGTGCCTCATCAGTCACCAAAAATTCTATTTAATAGAAGGTGAGCCCTTTGTATTTCATAACCTTCTCCATCTAATAATTTATAAATCACTCTCTCTACATCACTCTCTCTACAATCACTAATTTCTCCATACAATGAATTCGGGAGAAGGTTCGAGTAACTCCTACCCGTATTTTGAACAAGATTCGAGTAACTCCTACCCGAATTTTGAACAAGATATGAGTAACTACTACCCGAATTTTGAACAACCACCGAGTAACCAGTACTCAAATCCGGGAGAAAGTTCAGGCGGTAACCAAAATTTTGAACAAGGTTCGGGTTCATATTTCCCAACTTATGACGAGGGTTCCACTGAGCACTTCTTAAATAATTTCGATGATTATGCATTGTTTAACCTTAAAGAAGGAGAAAAGGTCCATCAACAGTTCCTCAAACAAATTGAAGACTATCGGCAATTCACTCTTCAGCCTGTAGATGTGGCCCCTGTCCATGGTGGCTCTAAACCTGGACGAAAAGAAAAACCGAGGAATCGTGAAGAGAAGCACCAAGAACTCTTGCGCAATTACTTTGTTGAAAGGCCTGTATATAACGACGAGGACTTCAGAAGGCGTTTTCGGATGAAAAAAGGAACGTCCCCACATGTTAATTACGAGGTAAATAACAAGAATTACTTCATGACGTACTATCTTGCAGATGGCATATATCCAAAGTGGGCGACATTGATACAGGCAATAAGAAACCCGATTGACCCTAAAGAATAATTTTTCACCCAAATGCAAGAATCATATCGAAAAGACGTGGAACGAGCATTTGGGATTCTGCAGGCTCGTTTCGCGATAATTAAGATGCCTGGTAGGGGTTGGAACATAGAGGACTTGAGCGACATAATGCTGACTTGTATAGTCCTTCATAACATGATTGTGGAGGACGAACGTGATGAATACGGCGATGAAGACTCTAGTGATGACGAGACCGATCCTCGTAGATCTCGTAGGGCTCGTGCAAAATATTATGAGCAATCGAAAAAGAAAACTACTACAAATGTAGAATTATCCACAAGATCAGGCGAGATCGACATTGAATCATATATGATGCGTCGTGGCAACGTTCGAAATAAAGAACTCAATAGCCAATTGAAAAAAGATTTAGTCGAACACTTGTGGGCAACACACGGGCCATTTAATTGAGATCAATTTAATTGTTGTACTCTAAATAGTTGAGATCAATTTTATTGTTGTACTCTAATAGTTAAGCTTTTATCCTACATTGATTTTAAAACATTGTATCTTTCAAAATTATGGTTAAGTTTTTTTTTTTAATAAGTGTTAAAAAGTGTTAAAAAAAATTTATATAAGTGTTAAAAAGTTTTTATATATTAAACCATAATTAATAAGTGTTAAAAAGTTTTTATATATTAAACATGACCAAATTTATATCGACATTTTAATGTATTGAAAACCTATCCGATAGTACCAAATTTGCATTTCATAGGAGTTTTTTTTTTTCAAATAATTAAAGCATTATTTAAATTGCCAAACATTAAATACATTTATGTTCTAGAAATATTTCATGATTTTCCTTTTCCTTCTTCCTTTTGTATTATGTTTGATTATGGAATGAAAATTGCATATAACCCCAATTGATTCCTTCCTAGCAGCTGTCCAGAATGCAAAAAAAAAAAAAAAAAAAAAAAGAAAAACAGGCTCCGCGCGTCAATGAGCAGGCAGGCAGGCATCTCCCCCCGGATGCCTGCTTGCCCTCCGGGGGGAGATCCATCTCCAGCCGAATCGGGGGCTGTTGCTTGCCTCCCCGGTTCGGCTGGAGATGGCCTTAGGTGTTGAACTGATGCAGAATTTTACATTTGAGCTTACTCGGTGATGAAGATTGTATGACCGTGATTTTTTTTTTACTAGTTTTTATGCAAATGTTGTATACAAATATAAAAAAATGAGCTAATACCAATTTATCCATTTGTGAAATGTATAATGTTCAATTTACCTCCTTGTGATTTGAAAAAAAAACACTTTTTACCCCCTTGTAAAAATTTTAAAGAAGCAATTTACCTCATTCAGTCGGAGAGTGTAACTCACATGCCGAAATTGAGAATGAACATGAAAAGTGTTTAGTAATATATGGGGTAAATTATCACATTTATCATAACACAGGGGGATAAATTGCCATATTTATTATAACATAAGGGGGTAAACTGTCACATTATCATAACATAGAGGAATAAAGTGTCACATATAAAAATATCAGAGAGGCGATGTTAAACTTTTATAAGATTACAAGGGGGTAAAATACTATTTTTTCAAATCACATGAAGATAAATTAAATATTATGAATATCACATGAAAATAAATTACCATTAACTCACAAAATTTGATACGCATTAAGCAAAATAAATCTCTTAATAGGCATTTTAGTATACGCGCTACTTTATTTGTGAATAATATTCCATAGTATGAGCTAGTTAGGCCATCTCCATTGCTAAGGTGGGAGGGGGAGTCCATGGGGGAGGGGGAGGGGGAGAGAAAGTGAACTTTGGTGAGGAGAGGGGAGAGAGGTGGGGGGTGGGTGGGAGGTGGGTCACCCACCGCCCAAGTGGGTGGGGCGGTGGGTGAACCCACCGCCCCACACACCTCTGTTAATTTTTTTTTTGTTTTCTTTATTTAATGTATATTAAGTTATAAAAAATGTATTTTTTTTTAAATCTTAACATTAATTTGATTCTATTACTTGTATATTTTGTACTTTTATAACTTGTAATATTGTAATTTTATGTACAATGTTTATTAATTGTTATTATTATTTAGCTCTATTATTATTAATTTTATTAAGTGAGAGTGGAAAAATATGAGAATTAGAATTTTGTGGAATAAATGGTAATAAACTTAACATTAATATAATTTTATACTTGTAATATTGTAACTTTTATGTAATAAACTTAACGTTAATTTATTTTATTGTTTGAAATTTAATCACATTGTAAAAAAAATGATTTATGAAAATTAAATACGGCTAGTGGATTAAAAATAATTATATGTTACATAATTAAAATAAGACAAATTAAATTAGAAACGACATGATCCTATCTATTATATATTGAAACAATTACATATGACCACCATTTGGACCGTGTGTTAACCACGCATGTTCGACTAAATCGGCTTGAAGTTGGCGATTGACTTTTACTGATCGTATATGGTGACGACGAAACATATATGGATTATTTTTTGTTGTAATAATGGTGGCAACGGCGATGAATTTTCATATATGGATTATTAATTGTTGTAATATTGTTGTAATGTTATTATTAATTTTGTTATTATTAATGTCAATGCTAAATTACTTATTATTAATGCCAATGTTAAATTACTTATTATTAATGTCAATGTTTAATTTACTATTGACATAATTATTAATTTTTATTTTTATTTTATTATTATTATTATTATTATTATAATTTTATTAAGTGAGAGTGGGGAAGTATGAGAATTGGAATTAAATAGAATGAGAAGATTGAATCATTGAAGATGGCTATAAAAAGAGGAGTCTGAAGGGGAAGGGGAGTCTGAGGGGAATGGGAGTCTGAGGGGAAGGGGAGTCCATACCCACTGGAGATGGCCTTAGGTATTAGTCCGATTTGAACCGAAAGCCCGAAAATATACACAAGTCGAATTTAAAAAGAAAACAAAAATATACAAATTTAATTTAAGCTTATAACAATCAACCCCGATAATATATGAATTTGAATCCGTCAAAAACCGGCCCTACAAATAACCCCTAAACCATGATAAACCCATATACTATATATATATTTACACATATAGATACATAAAATACTTTGTTAGCGTCACATTCCGATCGTTCTTCTCCGAGTAAGTTGATTCCCAATAATTATACTTCTTTGATTTGTTTCTAAAGATTTGTTCAATGATAAATTCGAAATTTATGTATGCAATTGTTTATTTTTTATTTTGAGAAGAATTTTATGCATGCAGTTAATTAGTGTCCAATTGGAAAATCTGATATGGAACACATGGACATCGCTCCTCGCTTTAAGCCCTCGCCGCCTGCGGATTCCACCATCGCCGCCGCCGATGGTGGTGCTTTTAACCCCGACAACTCCCCAGACCATTCCCCGAAATCCCCAATTTTGGATTTAGAAGGAAGTATCAATGCGATAAAGGTTGAATGCGAGCGGGCTCTTACTGCATTGCGGCGTGGGGACCACACAAAAGCCCTAAGTCTGATGAAGGATTTGTGCTCCAAACACGAGAATTCCCCGCACTCGGCCTTGATTCATCGCGTTCAGGGGACTGTTTGTGTGAATGTGGCTTCGATTATTGATGACCCCGATGCGAAGCAGATGCATTTGAAGAATGCGATTGAGAGTGCGAGGCAAGCCGTGAGTCTGTCCCCTAATTCAATCGAGTTTTCCCATTTTTACGCAAATTTGTTGTATGAGGCCGCAAATGACTCAAAGGATTATCATGAGGTGGAGCAAGAGTGTGATAGGGGTTTATTAATAAAAGACCCTGTAGACCCTGCCAAGGAGAGTTTGCAAGAGGAGAACCACCAGAAGATTGCTACACCCGAGGCTCGTGTTGCCCATGTTCAAAATGAGCTTCGGTCTTTGATTCAAAAGACGAACATTGCGTCTGTTTCATCTTGGATGAAGAATATCAACCCTGGGGGGGAGAAGTTTCGATTGGTTCCGATCAGTAGAGTTCTTGATGATCCAATGGTTCAGACAAGGAGGCCGAACGAGGTTAAGAGGCCGACCAAGACACCTGAGGAGCGAAGGAGGGAAATTGAGGTAAGGGTGGCTGCTGCTGAACTCTTGCAACACAAGTCAGAGTCCCCTCTTTTGGGGAATGATGTGGATAGTAGTAACAACAATTAAGATACAAACATTACCTAAACCAAGAATGGTAAACTAGTATGGCTACGATTTTTTTGAAGTGTTTTTAGTGATTTCTTTTGCGGCGGGATTTTGATTTTTAAAACTAGTATGACATGGGAATAATAGTTGGATTTATGCACATTTTATTAAATATGAAGTCTTTGGTAATATTCGTTTAGTTTATTAGAAATGTTGGTTATTTATCAACTCTCTCCTGTAATGCTTGATGTGATTTTCATTTTGTTAAGTTCAAAATGGCAATTAGGGATGATATTTGGACCAGTTTTGCGGCAATATAAACTGCTGCCTAGCTCCTTTCCTATTAAGATAATAACATTTGATGCCTTATAAAAGATACCAGTGACCAGTTATTTATGCAGCTTGCCAAATTTGTAGTTTTCTTTATATATTTTCTAGCGATCGTGTAATCTTGTTGCTTCATTTATGGGAGATTGTGCTTCCTAAATTTGGCTTTCTTGGCGTCGTTGGTCTTTATATAGTAAGCACACACTCTTATCTATTTCAAAATTGATGTAGCTATGTTTCTTGGTAGGCTAAATTGCAATAGATACGTGCATCTTGATATTTAGTATGTTCATATTGCTCAGACGTCGTGATTCTTCTGCTCTTTTTTGGGTTCCTTAATTCCTTAAACATGTATACATACAAATATGTATATGCACGATTTATTGTAGTCGAGTGTAATTTTCTATGTCAATCACTTGTGCTACGAACAAAGAATATCGGTACTCTTTCCCAGTCAAGTAGATCCTTTTTCCTAAGTGGATCAAGATGTAGTGTAACAGCAGATTGAAGATTGTGCACTTGCTCTGAAGATGAGACTTAGTAAATTTCCAGGAGACATTGTGGGATCAAAAGTGCAACATTTGCAAGGATCATTTTCAGTACTATCAAAAGCTTCAGCTGTAGATTCAAGACAAGCTAATAAAAGTACCCGAGAACGGTTCTCTGTCACAAGTATTTATTACTTCTCGCTCAATAGTAACGCCATTTTCTGTTAGTCGTAAGATCGAGGAACGTGGATTAGTGAGTTTTTAAACTTGATTATGTATGTGTAGTGTAGCTAAACTCGAATTTTTGGCTGGTAATTAAATGTGATGCGTACAACATTCATGGCTATGATAAGAGGAGAATGTTATGTTTGTTTTTCAATAATTTATTTATGATGAATTAGTTGTTGAAAATGCAAAAATGAGTATCAAATAATAGCTAGGTAACATTTTTTGTTTGAGATTAATAGCTAGGTAACTAACGTAATTATTAATTGATATAGAGTAGTACTATATTTATTAATGTAAAACTAAGATAAGTCAAACTCTAAGTTATTTTAGTATATATTCAAGTATCTAATAGGATTGAATAGTTAAATCTAAGAAATTTGTATAAAACTTTAGGTTTGAATTTTTTGAAATTTGATATAACTCCGGCAAAATTGCAAAAAAGGTCCCAAACTAGTGATTTTGGATTTTTGTTTCAAGCTCTATCACTTAGCCAAATTCGTCCCGTAATTTTATATTCTTTTGGAATATTGTCCCACTTGTCACATGGATGCTTACGTGTCATGATGTAGCAAATTTTAGCATAAACAATTATATAAGATTGTAGAATTCGTCCCAAAATAATTACAAATTTTGATTTTTCGTCCCAAACTATATCAACACGCCGACTTTCGTCCCGTAATTGAAATGACTTGGGAAAAAAGAATTTGTCCCAATATTATTACAAAAAAAAAATACACAAAATTTTCCAAATGAACTGAGATAGGATTTTTTTTCTCGCACAGGAATTTCAAAAATCCATACTATTTTTCTCTTAAAAAAAAGTTAATGGCAATTTACTTCCATGTGATATTCATAATGTTCAATTTAACTCCTTATGTTATGATAATGTGGCAGTTTACCCCCTTGTATTGTGATAAATGTGACAATTTACCTCCTGTATTATAATATTTACCCCCTATGTTATAAAACATTTTGCATGTCCACTCTCAATTTATGCAATTGAGTTACGCTCTCTGGTTCAAGTGGATACAATACTTTTTTTAAATTTTCATAGGGGGGGAAATTGTTCCTTTTCAAATTACAGGGGATAAATTGAACATTATGAATATCACATGGAATAAATTGCCATAAGTCCCTTAAAAAAGTAAAAGATGAATCGTCATTTCCATTAAATTAGAAATTTAATAATGGACTAAATTCATGTAGAATGACAAATTGTGAGACGAAATTCGGCGAATTAATATAGTTTGGGACGAAAAATCAAAATTTGTAATTAGTTTGGGACGAATTCTGCAATCTTGTATAATTGTCATACTAAAATTTGCCCCGTCTTGACACATAAGTAGCCATGTGGCAAGTGGGACGATATTCCAAAAGAATATAAATTTACGGGACGAATTTGACTAAGTGGTATAAACTTGGAGTTTAAATTGTCTTTTCAGCATAAGAATATCGTCTATGATGCATTTTTACGCCCGTGAATCATTGTGCGCCCTAAGGAGACATATTGCCCCTTTTTTATTTCAAAAGGGGGTAATCTGCATTATTGTTAACAGTGATATAGATATATAGCTCTTTATATATATCTTATGGGGTAAATTGCTAAAAAAAACTACTAAAAATGTAAAAACATAATTGAAATATCAAATTACTCGAGTATGTTTATCATCGCAGAATACCACCTTTTTCTTTTTGGCATTGTTGTGTTATACTATTTTAGTCAAACTAGAAGTTATATTTATCTTTTGCTACAATAATATTCTGATGCCCAATTCTAATATTTTTGGATCACGTTTCATATTTTATTGACTACATTTGAATACCCATTATTCGTTAATTAATAAGTAATTTCTTAGTATGATCCTAAATTACTTTCTTTGTGGAAGAAGATGATAGGTTCTTTAAATATTCTCCTTCAATATTTTTATCTAAATTTAGTGGTATGTTATTATTTATTCCGAGTTTCTTTGAAAATTTATTCTTCGTCTTTGAAGTTTTGAAGTTTGAGCGTGTTTCAGTTCATTTAAAATTTTACGTACTTCTACCGTAGAAATTAGATAGTACACAAAGAAAAGAAACGAGAAGAAATATTATCGTATTATATTAATCGTGAGGCAAATCACAATTTCAGATATGTATTAAAGCTATAATATTGGAAACTAATTCAAAAATATAAAATATAAGAGTTTGAAACTAATTAAAAAATATTGAACTCTATCTAAAGTACTGGTATATAAAACAAAAAGGGAAAAAAAAGAAAATGAGAATAATGTTTAGCGTATTTCATCACATGTCTCGTAATTTATAGGCAGATTATAAATTTAAATATAACATTGAAAAAGAAAAGAATAGAGATTTGAAACCAACTAAAATATTGGACTCTATTTAAAAAGTTGATAAAGATAAAAACTAAGAGTTTAAAACTAACTAAATACTGAACTTTAATTAAAAAATAAAATAAAATAAAATAAGTAAGAAATCAAAGCTCAAGTATGCATTAATGTTTGTCATTAATTTAGTTTATGTGAGCTTCAACCTGTTCATTACCTATCATTTCCTATCAAAAACACTTTTATAGGAGTATATTTTGTGTATAAATAAAGATTTTATTTCATTTTGGGGCCCAATATTTCCTTATTTTTAAAAGCACTAATTGAATTTTTTATCCTTTTTATGGTAAATAAACAAGTTTAGTGCTTTGATTTTCATGTGGAGGTAAATTGCGATTTGTTCAAGTAATTGGACACAAGTCTTTTCACTTTCCAATTTCAGTGATGGATGCCTATCTATATGGTATTGGGTAGGTTTCATATTAGTTTGAAGGCTTTATTTATTTTTTAGTCATGGACCTTTGCCTGCCCCAAATTGTACTGTTATCAAGTCATGCTTTATAATGCACAATAGAGTTTTTCTTTTTTCCTCAAGGTTATTCAGATATTGAACATGATTTAATCTTTTTTGTTTCACGCTGACATATTATATAAGAACTTCTCCCAACGAGATTCAAACATGTGTTCGTCACATTGTGAAGTTAGGACCTTCAAGTAAACCAATTATCATGTGGTACACCAACAGATGATTGGTCTAGTAAAAATAACTAATCAATACAAAGTAGCGAATCCAAGTTCGAATCATTTTTTAGAGAGTTTAACACATTATATGCTCGACCCCCTAAAAAAAGAATAAACTCTTGAAAAAAAAAATATCATGTGATACTGAATTTTTCTTACTACCATTAGAATAAAGCCAAATATTGTTAAAATAAGTGAAGTTTGGTGAACCCATTTGCAGACATGATGGTTCGAAAAGGGCATCATCAACAATAGCTTTTAGAAGATCTTAACTATCAAGTATTCTCGTGACAAAATTAAGTTGCTCTTTAGACTTATGCATCATGTATGAGTTCGAGAATATTTTCAAGTTTCATTATGGGTAAGGTAACACCTTTTAACCTTTTAAAATAATAAATTCACTAAGCATGTAGAGGTTTTTTTTTTTTTTTTTTTTAATTTATAATGATATAAAAGTTTTAAACCTGATTTAATTCATTTTGAGGTGCATATATTATGTGGGAAACTCTTTCAGCAGGGATTCAAACCCAAGTTAAACAATAATTAAGAGTAATAACTCCTGATGAAGCAATATGGGTAATTTATTTATGCTAGTATTTAATTATAAATCAGTAAATAAACATGAATTACTTATTCATTCACTTATATATTTGGATATTCTCTATGAATTTATTGTAACTCTGTGACGACCTATCAAACTATGCTCACGTGGCATATACGACACTTTTAATTGATCATAGTCGTAGTTATTGCCTAAATCAAGTTAGAATAATATACCAACTTATAAATCTTATTTTTGACGTTTAACGTGATTTGCTTAATTGTCAAGCTCAACAAAACAATGAAAATCTGGACATTATAAAAACATTTTCTTTTTACTTTTTATAAAAGAACCAAATGAATTTATATATAAGATGTTTTCGAAGCCTTTTTATTATTTTCTTTATTGTTAATATAAAAAGAAAATCACTTGCAATCGAAATATTGTTAAAAATAAATTTAATAGTGACAAAAAAACATTTTCCCAATTCCTATTCCTCTATTTTTTTTGGTTTCCCAAGGGTTTAATCCATTTCGAGACACGTCGGGCACATAAAGTGGGAACCTCTCCCAACAGGGATTCGAACCTGAGTTCGCTACTTTGTAATGATTAGTCCCTTCCACTAGACCAATCACCTATTGGTTGCAAAGGGTATAGGTCCTCCCCAGTGTGATGTCTCCAGTAGGATTCGAACTTGAGTCTCGCCTCTGGGGGTCGCAAGTCACTAACACTTGGCCCAACCACCTTGGGTATTCCTATTCCTCTATTAACAACTAGAATATAGAATATAGAGAAATTTATTTCCCTTGCCATTCCCCAAAAGGATAATTCAAAAGGAAATTATCTAAAAATGAAAATTTTATACAAAAGGAAAACACTTAACAATGAAGGTAAACTTCATTTCAAAACCAAAAAAATTACTAGAAAACCTAATTATTAATTTTATTTATTTTACTATTATACTATTTAATAACCCCACCAAACATCTCCCTTCTCAAAAACACTAAAATAAAACTACAGTAGAAAGAAATTCTGCACATTTTCCAAATCCCCACCCCCCCCCAACCTCAACCCCTACTAGGTAGGTGTGTGTATATTCTCTTACACACACATACACACAGTCCCCATCTATACTTACACAGATAGATACATACATATCATCTCCGATCGTCTTCTCCAAGTAAGTTGATTCCGAGCAATTATATACTTGTTTTGTATCTATAGATTTGTTGAAGGTTAAATTCGAATTTTATTCATGCGGTAGCAATTGGAATATCTGATATGGGGCACAAAAAGCGAAACATCGCTCCTCGCTCCAAACCCTCACAGCCGACATCACCGCCGGCGGATTCCACCGCCGCCGCCGCCGATGGTGGTGCTTCAAACCCCGACAACTCCCCAAACCATGCCCCGAAATCCCCAATTTTGGATTTAGAAGGAATTAGCAATGGCGATACCAATGCAAACCCTTGTTCACCTGACGCTTCGGTAAAGGTTGAATGTGAGCGGGCTCTTACTGCATTGCGGCGTGGGAACCACACAAAAGCCCTAAGGCTCATGAAGGATTTGTGCTTCAAACACGAGAATTCCCCGCACTCGGCCTTAATTCACCGTGTTCAGGGGACTGTTTGTGTGAAGGTGGCTTCGATTATTGATGACCCTAATGCGAAGCAGAGGCATTTGAAGAATGCCATTGAGAGTGCGAGGAAGGCCGTGAGTCTGTCTCCTAATTCAATTGAGTTTTCCCATTTTTACGCAAATTTGTTGTATGAGGCTGCTAACGACGGAAAGGATTATGAGGAGGTGGTGCAAGAGTGTGATAGGGGTTTGTTAATAAAAACCCCTGTAGACCCTGCCAAGGAGAGTTTGCAAGAGGAGAACCAGCAGAAGATTACTACACCCGAGGCTCGTGTTGCCCATGTTCAAAATGAGCTTCGGTCTTTGATTCAAAAGACTAACATTGCATCCATTTCATCTTGGATGAAGAATCTCAACACTGGGGAGGAGAAGTTTCGGTTGATTCCAATCAGGAGAGTTCCTGAAGATCCAATGGAGCTCAGATTGGTTCAGACAAGGAGGCCGAATGAGATTAAAAAGGCGACGAAGACACCTGAGGAGCGAAGGAAGGAAATTGAGGTTAGGGTGGCTGCTGCTAGGCTCTTGCAGCACAAGTCAGAGTCCCCTCAATTAGGGAATGATGTGGATAGTAGTAACAACAATAACAAGGGGCTGGATTCTGGTTCAGCATCGGGCCAGAGAACAGGAGAAAGAAGGAAAAGTGGGAATGTGAGGAAAAATGCATCTTCAGATGAACGGAGGGATTGGGTTCGGTCATATTGGAACTCAATGAGTGTGGATGGAAAGAAAGATTTGCTTAGAATAAAGATTTCAGATCTAAAGGCACATTTTTGTTTATTAAAGGATGGATCCCCTATTGAGGTGCTTAATGAAGCTTTATCTTTTGGTGAAGCAAATAAAGTATGGAAGTTTTGGATGTGCTGTCGCTGCAATGAGAAATTCGCTGATGCTAGTTCATTCATGCACCATGTTGTGCGGGAACATATGGGAAGTTTGTTGCCAAAAATGGAGTCAGTTCTGCCCCAAAATGTGGAGAATGAATGGGCTGAAATGATTCTTAACTGCTCTTGGAAGCCGTTGGAGTTAAATGCTGCAGTTAGGATACATGAAAAACAGTCAAAATCTCTGCAACCAGATTTGCTTGATGAGTCATACCCTAGGATTGACGTTGATGACTCAAAAGAATGCTTTGTTGACACTTATTGCAATGGATATGAGTGGGATTCATCTCCTGGGCAGAAGAAATCGGGTGACATTTGCAATGGTAGTACCCAAGATAGCAGGGAGTTTGAAGATGTTGAGTGGATGGACTGTGATGGAGATCAAAGCAGTAAGGAAAGTTTACTTCATGAAAACTGGCCTTTGTCGGATGACCCTGAGCGTGCAAAGCTTCTAGAAAGAATCCGTGCTGCTTTCGAGTCCCTTATCAAACACAAGTATCTGGCAGCGAGTCATCTTAGCAAAGTTATACATTTTGCAGTGGAGGAGTTGCAGGGTCTTGCTTGTGGTTCTCAACTTCTCAACTCTAACGTGGACCAAACACCTTTATGCATCTGCTTTTTGGGTGCTCCGGAGCTTAAGAAAATTCTGAAATTTTTGCAGGAAATATCTCAATCTTGTGGTCTAAGTAGATATTCTGATAAAAGTAATGCCACAGATGGTTCAAATACTGGGGTGCAGGGTGTTGACATTACAGAGAAGATAATTTTTAGCCAAGATGCTTCATATTTGGTTATTGATGAGCAATATCTTCCCTTCAAGATTACTCGTTCATCATGTGATGGTGCTGTTAATGGTGATTCCACTCTGGCAACTTCATCCCATCTCAGCTATGAGAATGGCGTTAAACTCGATTCAGATGCATTGTTGTCTTGGATATTCAGAGGTCCCTCAAGTGGTGAACAATTGGCATCTTGGGTACGTGCAAGAGAGGAGAAAGCCCAGCAAGGTCTAGAAATTCTCCAGGTACTTGAAAAAGAATCTTACCATCTTCAGGGAACGTGTGAGAGAAAATGTGAGCACTTAAGTTATGAGGAGGCATTACAGGCTGTGGAAGATATTTGTTTAGAAGAAGGAAAGAAAAGAGAGCATGCAACAGAATTTGTTCGTCGAAGTTATGAGACGGTGCTTAGGAAAAGACAAGAAGAGCTCATTGAATATGACAGTGAAATTAACATTATCAGCAATAGATTTGAGTTGGATGCTATTAGAAATGTTTTAAAGGATGCAGAGTCCCTGAACGTCAACCAATATGGTTTTGAAGAAACTTACAGTGGTGTGACATCTCATCTTTGCGACCTAGAATCTGGTGAAGATGATGATTGGAGAACAAAAGACTATCTGCATCAGGTTGACTCTTGCATAGAAGTTGCAATACAGAGACAGAAAGAGCAAGTTTCTATTGAGGTTTGGCACCTTTAGTTCTGCTTTTGTTATTTGTTTCAGATTACTTATTTTCTGTGCAGCTTTATCTCACATGTCTCAGCTATTCAGATCAGCAAAATAGATGCAAGACTCATGCGAGCAGTTACAGAGATGCAGCAGTTGGAAGTTAAGCTTGAGCCTGCGTCTTCCTATGATTTTCGAACAATCTTAATCCCTCTCGTGAAATCATTTTTGCGGGTTAGTATTTTTTGAAGTTCTCTTTGTTAGCTACCCAATTCTCCTAGTACATTTTGCTGATGAGTTGTAGGTTTTTCATTCATCTTTTTGCAGGCATGCTTAGAGGATCTGGCAGAGAAAGATGCAACAGAAAAATCGGATGCTGCCAGGGAGGCATTTTTAGCCGAACTTGCTCTAGATTCCAAGAAGGGTGTTGGTCCAGGAGTTGATAATCCAAAGCACGTGCATGAGAGGACAAAGGATAAGAAAAGGAGTAAGGAGAACCGAAGAAACAAAGATTCAAAGGTTTGCCGTGTAATCAGACTTAGTAGTTTATATTTTTGTCAAATAAGAACCACACAATGACTTGGAATATTTTAATGGTTCTCTGATTATTGCTTCTGCAGGTTACGAATGGTGATGAGTCCCACGAACCGACTCCTGAAGAGTTGTATGTCTCTTCTTCCCTCGTGTCTCGTGAAGCATATTTTTGTCCATGTTCTCCATTTATTTCTTACAAAAAGTTTAGTTCATCACTGTAATGTGACTATTGTTATCTTGCTCCAGATTGCTTCCAAGTGCTCATGATGAGGAGGGTCAAGGTTCTGAAATTGATGTTCCTGATACTGATGATTATGCCATACGACTACAGGAGGAGGAGTACAAGCGCAGGTTGGAACTTGAAGCTGAGGAAAGGAAGCTTGAAGAAACTTTGGAATATCAAAGACGAATAGAAAATGAGGCAAAACAGAAGCATCTTGCCGAGCAACATAAAAGAATTTCACAAACTACTGTGGAGAAGGCAGAAAATGATGCAATATCTGAGGTTTACTTGAGGCACAAAGATGATGATAATGATGTCATTGAGCAACGGACAAATATGAAGGTGAGGTTACCCGGTTTTTCTAGGATGCCCGTGTATGCTGTATAGTCTGTATTCTTGTCGGTAATTACAGTTAGGAAAATGCTTTGGTTCTAGTTAAAATTCAAAAAAGTTATTTATCCGTGTCATGGGGAAACCGGAAATACCTTTTAGTTAAGAGATCCCAAAATGACTTTTCTTTTGGAACCTTGGGTGCAGAAGGATGGATTTGATAGCATTTTGGAAGGTGTGGCAGAAAACACTACAAATGGAATTATGCTGAGAACTGGTAGCCATCTTTGTAAATCTCCTGGACATCTGTTTGTACCTTTTCATTTTATAGTTTGTGCTGACTCAAATTAATAAACATCACCATGTAATTCCTGCAGGCTTGCCAAATGGAGGTATTCCTCAGGATGGTGGTCTGTTTTCTGATAGACGCCCAGGAAGGAGAGGTAGACGGCATAAGGGTCCAACAAAATTGAATGATGGAAAGCCACAGACGTCTGAGAAGGAAGATAGTGATGCTGGTCAGCCTAAACTTGGGCAAAATTCCCCTGGTGATGGTGGTATGTACTTATAACCAAAGGAGTATGTCTGCTGTCAATTTATTCATTTTATAAAGTGGTTTTTTTTTCTCTACTTTTTTGGATGAGGGTACTGGATTGACTTCTAGGGCTAATTATGTAATTATTTAATAAACCTGCTATTTATTAAATATTCTCGCATCCTATTTCAATATAAGTCTATATTTATCTATGTATGTATGCATGTGTTTAGCTTTAACTTTCTTTATTTTTCCTTCTACTTTCGAGGTTATGTATATGGGATGTTCAGGGAGTAGACGGACCGTTGTACAGATTAAATGTCTAAGAAACAGAATCTTACTTGGATAGAACTATTCTGCCTTACTAAATAATACTGATTTTCCCTTTTGGTTTTAAGATCTAAGTACATAATTAGTTTGAATTATGCCAAGTGTTACTTTGCCAATTGTTCTTGATTTTCCCATCTAATACCTGGACCACATGATGGCTGTGTTAGATTGTAAAATCTCTTGTGGGACTTCCTGCTAGGAAAAAGGGCTTGAGTTCTTTTTCTTTTGAGCCAAAATACTCAGAAACCCCCCCTCCCCCCTCCCCCCTCCCCCTGCACACAAACCCACACAATGGAAGAAGAAATAATTGAGAAAAATCATCTAGAAAGATAATCAATTGAAGTCTGTTAGTTTGCTGTGGTTAGACAAACCAACTTTTGAGAGTTATTGGAATGTGTAGCTTTTGTTACACTCAGGTTGTAGGGTGTTTATGGCAGGTTCTCATTTTCAGTCATATGCAGTGCATCATGTGCTATTGTACCTTGGTCTCTGTACTCGTGACCTCTTTGACAAGATAGAGATGTTATTTATTGCCTTTTTTTTGGCAACCAGAGAAACTTCAATTATTTTTTGGGGTTCTTAGGAATTCTGTATGATGCTATGATTTATTGATAGTTAAAATCCGAAATAAAATAAAGAAGCTGGGACAACCCCACATGATTTGGTTTTTAATTGGTGATATTATGATTTGAACTTTGTTAGGAAATGCTTTCGGTTACCTGTTTTATTTTTGATAAGAAAGTTGGACGACTCATAAATTTTATTAAACCTCGTCATTATGGAAGAGCATCACAATAACCTATGCTTTTGGTCTTAAATTTCCCTTCTATAGGAAAACTATGCCTCACTATAAGCTGAATAAATCTGGGTGACCCTGTGGTGTCTGTATTCTAATCATGGTTAAGTTTCTTGTCAAAGTTAGGTTGGTATTGCATTACTCTTTTACTGGCAGTCTGTTTTTCTTGGGGGGTAAGGTGAGAAATTGTTATCAGGTAGATAAAAAATACTTTGTCCACAATCATAATACAAACATTTTGTGGTAACCTGTAACATTGAAATACTAAGTAGCAGTAATTTTGTGTCCTCATAATTTTGCGTAATCTTATTGATGCTAAATCCTGATAATCTGTACTTGGTTTGCTGTGAGGTTACAGAGAGTATTGCTTATTCTTGTTAAGGATGCTTCCGTAAATACTTTACACACTATTCATGCACAGATCATTTCTGCTGCTACTTATTATTTGTAATAGTTGTAGTTAGATATTTGCATTTTTATTTTGGGACAATGATCTTCATTGGTTCTAATTATGGTTGAAAACTGAATGACCTCATTTTGTAGATAATGGAGCAAAAACGTTGAGACAGCTTCAGGCAGAGGAGGACGATGAGGAAAGGTTTCAAGCTGACCTTAAGAAAGCAGTACGGCAAAGCCTTGGTATGTGTCATCTTTTCTTTTTTCGTTTTATCTTCTTTTATTTGTGATTTTTTAAGCTAGTTAGTGACAGGATTAGCCAAATTTATTTAACCGCTTTCATTTCAAGTGAACAAGAATTTGGGAAGAAGGAATTCATTTTTTGCTTTTTATCCAATACACTCGTGACTTCTATTTGGTATCTGTGGAAGTATAATGCTTCGAATTATATTGGCGAACTTGCTTATCTTTCATCCTTTCCATTTGGTCTTTTGTTCCCCTTTTTCTGGAGTGCAACTGCTGAATATGTGGAATTAAGCACAAGTTATGAACTACTCACATTTGAATTCTGAGCTAGATGCGTAATATAGTACAGCATGCATATCACTAGATATATTTGTAGGTAATTTTTTATACTGTTCTATGGTTATTTATTCTTTGACAAAACTTACCTGATCATGTTTTCCTTCAATAAGGTCCCCAAATATTAAATCTGGAAGTTAGGCAGGGTTGACTTATGAATTTCTTTTTGTTTTTACATTTAATGCCCCATCATTTATTGCTCCCAAGACCAATCCCTTCATTATTCACGCAAATTAGGCAGATGAAGTTATTGTACCCATGTATACAAAACCTGATTACACAGTTACTTTATTGTCCAATTTTTTATAGATACTTTCCATGCACTTCAAAAACCTCCTTTGCGATCGAATTCAGCAATGGCACACAAGGAGCTCCCCGAAACCAGTGACTCTTGTGTTTCATGTGATGGAATTGGAATTACGACAGAAGTTAATGGAATGGATACATATGGAACAGGGTTGAAAAATGAAGTTGGTGAATATAATTGTTTTCTTAATGTCATAATACAGGTTGGTATCGAAAGCACCTTTTTCTTCAAAGTTCCATGGTACTCATTTCCTATTAGTCTTCAACGTATTATCTTTTTGAGCTTGTGGTATTCATTCTTTTTTTCCATTCAGTCCTTGTGGCACTTGAGACGGTTCCGAGATGAATTTTTACTGAGATCATCGTCACAGCATGCTCATGTTGGGGATCCTTGTGTTGTATGTGCTTTATATGATATCTTCATTGCTCTGAGCACGCCATCTACAGATATCCAAAGAGAGGCTGTTGCCCCTACCTCTTTGAGAGTTGCTCTAAGCAACTTGTATCCTGATAGTAATTTCTTCCAGGAGGTATATCCCACAACTGCTACTGTGTTTTTTTCCTCTCTTTTTTTCTTTTTTTCTTTTTTGTGCTTGATTTTAGTACAATATATACTTGATAATATTTTTTCAACTCTATGAGATCATATCTAATTTTTACAGATTTGTGTAACTTGTGGCAATCCTGCAGGGTCAGATGAATGATGCTTCTGAAGTGCTGGGGGTAATATTTAACTGTCTTCATCGATCGTTCAATGGTGCATCTGTTGTGACTGCTACAGATTCTGTAGATAGCAACTGCACGGGCGGCTGGGACTGCTCCAATGGTTCTTGCATCGCACATTCAATTTTTGGAATGGATATATTTGAGAGAATGAACTGTTACAACTGTGGCTTGGAGTCCAGATATCTGAAATACACATCGTTCTTTCATAATATCAATGCCAGTGCTCTCAGAACAATGAAGGCATGTCGCTCAACATATTTATAATAATGTTAAACTGCCAGTGGTCGGGTTCAATTGAATTTTTACTGGATGTTTGCATTTAACTAAATTGTTAATTTATCCAATGCTGTTAAGTAGATTATTTACTTTGTACCTTGTAGGTTATGTGCCCGGAGAACTCCTTCGATGAGCTTTTGAATCTCGTTGAGATGAATCACCAGTTAGCTTGTGATCCAGAAGCTGGCGGCTGTGGAAAGCTCAACTATATCCACCATATACTCTCCACACCACCACATGTTTTCACAACAGGTGACTTTCCAGATCTTCTGTAGTTACTATTACTACTCCTTCGTTTTTAATTTATTTTCTTAATTAATTTATTATCTTCTATGTGTACCACAATTGGGCGCCCTCTGCTTTAGTCTATATGCTAATGTTTTCTTGTTCTGTGCCTTGTAGTCCTGGGATGGCAGAATACTTGTGAGAGTGTTGAAGATATAACAGCAACATTAGCAGCCTTATCTACTGACATTGATATAAGTGTCCTGTATCGTGGTCTTGATCCAAAAAATAAGCATTGCTTGGTTTCAGTGGTATGTTTCTCTCAATATACTATCATCTGTTAAACTTTGTGAGAAAGTGGAGGGAGCTTTATTATGCTGCATCTTGTGATCTTACAAAACGTTCTATGTAAGAAAATTAATAATTTATTTTTTTGACAATTTTTCAACTTGCTTCACTGTTAGGTTTGCTACTACGGGCAGCACTATCACTGTTTCGCCTACAGCCGCGACCATGACCAGTGGATCATGTACGATGACAAAACTGTGAAGGTACTTACTTCGAACTGTCGCCCAGATATATTCTGTGTTTGTAACATGTACTTGATCTATCTTTTATGCACGAATAGGTAATCGGAAGCTGGAATGATGTTCTTACTATGTGTGAAAGAGGACATCTGCAACCCCAAGTCCTCTTGTTTGAAGCTGTAAACTAGTTGTTCTTCTATATGGAAGGGATTGATCGGCCATTGTTCATTCTTGGCTCTAATTCTGCATTTCCTGGTCATTGAGCTAAGTTGTCAAAACTGGATATGTTGATATAAAGCCCATTGCAAAATCTCAATCAACAATGTTGAGTTAATATACGACGGGGATGCTATGAAACATTTCCATGTGGTTCCGGTTGAAGACGCAGTGGATAGTACTGGAATTCGTGGTGGATTCTCAATGGCAGTACTGCTTGGTGTACACAAGAAATTCTTGTACTTAGATGAAGATATGTGATTGAGTATTTTCCAATGCTAATAAAAGTTTTTTTAATGTAAAGAGCAGAGTGGATCTGTTACAGTAGTTCATGCCTCCTTTGGGAAAAAGTTTTGTTCAAGGTAATTCTATTTTCAACTCTTTTATGACATGAGAGATTATTATGCTTATAGCTTCAAAGAAATGGTTGATGACGAACAAGTCCTATTAGGTAAGTATTAGGAGAAAACGACAATTTTAACTCTTTATGAGCATTAATGATTCAATTTATGTTCTATTTTTTTCCTTTATTTCAAGCCCAATTTAATTATTTTAGGTTCTACACCTAACACCCTTATGATATTAGAGTATGATTTTTTATGATAGTAAATTAATAATAATTGAATCTGGAGGAACATTATGTAATTTATATTGGTTCTAGCTCATTTTAAATGGGTTTTCAGATGCATATACCTAGTCTCACATGTAATTTTACGTCAAGTACTTTTGAATATATTGATTGGTCTTTTCTTAGGATGGAACATTGACCAATTGGAGAAAGACGTGTCAATGATGTATACGACTAACCAAGAAAAAGATATCGTATATGTTCGTAAGGCATTATCTTTTTTTATAGAAATATATAGTGTATATTTATATTGTCCAAGGTAAGAAGAATATAAGGCCTGTTTGTTTGGAGTTTTTTAAAATTATTTCGTGTTTGAGAAATACCAAATAAACATGTTTTCTGTTTGGACTATGCTAGCATCACAGCCAATTATCACAGCCCAACATCACAGCCCATAATATAAAATTGCAAAAAAAACCCATAATTAATGATCAAACAAAAATAAACCCTATTTATAAAATAACTCATCAATTTCAAACCATATCTACGACTTTTGCCAAGAAAAACTTGAAAATTTATTTTAAAATAAAACCCTAAAACCCTAAATCCTAACCCTAAACCCTAAACCTAAACCCTAAACCCTAAACCCTAAACCCTAAACTCTAAATCAAACCCTAAATTAAACATTATGTAATAAACTCTAAATTATAGGCATTGCAAGTGCTTTTAAATTATGAGTTTATATTTTTATTGTAATTTTTAAGATATTTTATATACAAATATTGATAAATGATAAATTATCATTTGGAAAGTAATGAATTATTTTTTATATGAGTAATATTGTATAATTTATGTGCTCTTTTGTAA
Organism: Penstemon davidsonii; assembly: GCA_034814905.1. Lineage (NCBI taxonomy): Eukaryota > Viridiplantae > Streptophyta > Magnoliopsida > Lamiales > Plantaginaceae > Penstemon > Penstemon davidsonii. The sequence continues at coordinate 7,515,748 of JAYDYQ010001087.1, read as the reverse complement.
TTTTTGAAAGTTGAGTGGGTTGTTAATAGATTAAAAGATTATTTGAAGAAACCTGTTAAACAAGTAATAGGTAACACATTTACCTTCAAAAAAATAAAAAATGGGTTGTACAATGGGCTGTGAAGTTTGAGGCTGTGATATAATCATTTCCTTTCTGTTTTTTGAAATAAAATTTTCAATTATTTTCTCAAATCACTCTCAAAAGCCAAACAAACAACAATTTTCTTATTTCTAAACAAAATTTATACATACTCTACTATGATTTGATATAAAATAACTTATATCTTACACAATTTATTTCACATGTAAAAATGATTTGACATAAAGTCTTACACATCTTACACCTACAACCTAACTCTTCCAAAAAAACCTACACCTCATTTATTTCCGAAACCACTCTCTCAAAATCCAAACAAACAACATTACGCAAATCGAGATTATTTCACAAACTTCTACTACTCTCACAAACTACTTTTCCAAACACCAAACAAACAGGCCCTAAGTAACTCAAATTCTCTCCATCTATTAGTTGATATTTCAAATTTTCAATGTCTTAACAAGCAGGGCCGGTCCGACATATTAGAGGGCCCTAGGCGAAATTTAAAATGGGGGCCCCATCTTTTTACAAAATGAAAACATGTATTACTAAAATTTATTTTCTCAATGTCAAAATATGTATTAAGTATTTACATGTTTTTTTTTAACATATTTATTATAGATTAGATAAATAACAAATCAACTTAATTTTTTTCAAATTCAACATTTAAATTCATTTATTCTAGTTATATATAACTAACAATTACATGCCCCAAGTAATACCCATAAAACTCCGACACATCCAAATCACAAAGTGGCTAAACAGAGCTCACATATCATGGACAAAGAGATTTTTGATAAAATATGTACTGTATTCAAACAAAACAGAGCAGAAAAAAGAAAAAAAAAAGGATTTTATTCCATAATTTTATATGATTGCAGTGATCATTATATACTGATTTGGAATCAAATCACAAATTTATCTATTTAAGTAATTATGGAGAGAACTGCAGGGTCGGAGAAGGAGAATAAATATATTACTCGGCTGAATCAAATATGATTTTCTTAATTAACTTGGCATGAGGAATCATTGCCAAGAGATGAATAGTCGATGGAGGGAGAATTATAATTTCGATTACATGTTTGGTTTGATAAATCGATTTATAATACCAAAATCGAAAAGGAACAATGTTAAGTAAATCGAATATTCGATCTTGATACAGTCCGATCGATTTACCAAACTGTGCACAACTATACTCCTCATGACTACAATAATAGATAAGCAATTATGCTTAGACGGGACTCAAATAAAACTAAAAAATATTTGATTCACTTAGTAAAAGTTAACTTAAGGTATAGATAAGCAATTATGCTTAGACGGAAACTCAAATAAAACTAAAAAATATTTGATTCACTTAGTAAAAGTTAATTTAAGGTCACGCTCATGCGCCTGACATATTCGAATCCACACATGGCTCTGGATTCTAAAACCTTCCATATAGATAGTTCTAGATATTTCCTCACTTATTTACATAACTAAAATTATAGATAAGCTCATATATATCATGTAGTTATCTAATAAAAGTCTATAGATGATCATTCTTAGCTATTATATCAAGTTGATCTCCACCGTCCGTTTGAGAAGATGGTAAATATAAATAAGGACAATACCTCATTTGTAAATTGTCTAAAAATTTCAGAACTCACTTTCTTACTTTCTAAATAAATTGACTTAATTTCAGGAATTCTTACAACCTTATTCAATTTTATTTTATTCAACTTACACAACTCTCTCATTACATAATTTATGTTTGAAAAAAAAATTATTTATTAAGTTGAAAGAAACTAAATATATATACACATTTATAAATTATTGAGGCCCCTCTAGAGTCGGGATGTGAAAAACCGTATAATTAGGAGATTCTTTTTACTAATTTTTGGTTAGAGATTTATTTCCTTAGAATAAGGCCTATATTTAGGGCTGAAAATCAAACCAAGCTATTCGATACTCGACTCGAACTCGTTCAATAAAAGCTCGTTTGAGCTCGGTTCGTTAAACAAATCAAACAAGCTTGAACATGATTTCTCGTTTGATAAGTTTTGAAACTCGGCTCGATAAGCTAAATATTAAAAAAATACATATAAAATACCAAACTACTCGATACTCGGCTCGAGCTCGTTCGATAAAAGCTCGTTTGAACTCGCTTCGTTAAGAAATCAAACCAAGCTCAAACACAAAATTTCAATCTCGATAAAATTCAAACCAAGCTTGAACAATGTGTCGTTCGATACTACTCGGCTCGTTTACACCCCTACCTATATTAGCTTAGTTTCTTTTTATGTTTGAGTGTCCCATAATTTATGGGATCTGTTATTCTAGTTTCCTTCTCTAATAGCTAGGACTGTTGTATATATTTAGTTGTACGATATTGATTAAATCAATTAAGTTCAATTATTCAATTCTTGACAGGGGCCCAGGCAATGACCTAAATTGCCTAGCTAATAGGGCTGGCCATGATAACATGTCAAGTTCCCTCTTTCGAATGGGCTTGTGAATCCGATGAACTAAAGGCGTGAAGATTTCATACTTTACATTCCAAATGGCGAGTGAAAAAGATTCAACGACTTGATAATAACACGGCTTATAACTTAGCAAAATGGTGTAAACCGTAAACAATGAAGTTGGAAATGATTTGTTCCCTTTCCCTCATCCCTGATGTTTTTTGTGATTTTTGTAACTCAGATTCCCCAAGAACCTCTCTAACCAACATTTTATTATTTCTTAATGCCTAATGTATCACGTTTGAACCTATCTAGTCCATCGATCTAGTCATATTACTTATGCATTGTAATTAGTCAATGTTTTTAAAGTGTAGTACAATATCAAAGCATGTTGTATTTATTATGTGAATATTTCGTGTTTGACCAAATTTAATTTGAGCAAAAATTACTCTATAACATGAATTCTAGTGGTTAGACAATGAGGAAATAAATTAGTTTTTTGTCACGAAGAGCTACGCTAAATGTTATTTAGTCTTCACATTTTTTTTAAGAAAAGGAAAACATAATAACTATTTTTACTTTTATAACTTGTGATGTATTTCTCTATTAGATTTATCTTTGTATTTTAATAATAAACAAATAGATTCAAATAAATTTTTCGATATTATAATTAATGTAATGATATGTTTCACTGCATGAAAGTAAACCTACTTATTAAGAGAACCTAACCCACGTGTTAAAAAGTAACAAACCTTAAAAAATCACACATAGAAAAAACACCAAGTATTTAATAAAGCTTCACTGAGACTTAGCCATGACCACCGATCCCCCCGAAAAATAGGAACACCCACTTTTTTCTGAGCAAAACACCACTTGTCCCTACACTCTGCATTCCAAAGAAACCTCCCCAACATTTTCGGGCCTTAAGTTGGGGGAATTATTCACTGCGCATAACATGCTACAAATCAATTTATTTATTTTAACAATACACGGTTAAAACAACTCTATAATAAATTAAAAATTAAAAAAAAAAACCACCACTTCTACAAAAACTTTAGATCATCATGTAATGTAATCTTATTGGTTTGTTGCACTCCGAACAACTGCAAAAAACAATTTCTCCGATCTTATTTTTTTTTACTCGTTCTTCCACTCCCCCAACCAAAATCCTCAATTATCATACTTACCAGTTGATCAGATCAATTTCCCCATTTTCATAACCATTTTTCCATCAAACTTGAATTCAAGAATTGGATGCTTTGATAATAATGACCATTAAGAGTGGCACCGGCCAGGCCTGCGCTGCTTGTAAGTATCAACGAAGAAGGTGCACCCCGGAATGCCTTCTGGCCCCATTCTTCCCTGCGGATCAACCGAAAATGTTTCAAAATGTGCACAAACTATTTGGTGTAAAGCACATCCAAAACTTACTCAAAGAGCTCGACCCCGATCAGAAAGCCATGGCCATGAAGTCCATCAAATTCCATGCAGCCATGCGCGATAAGTATCCCGTCTATGGCTGTCTTGTGGAAATACAACAACTCACTTACCAAATTCAACTGGCAGAAGAGGAACTTCAGGCTGTTCTTCAACAACTCGCGTATTATAGACAGCAGAATCAACAACAAGAAATGTCGCCTACAAATGATTACCTGTCACAGTTACAGTTAGGAATGGAGCCTCCGGGGAATAATAATCCTGTGTCGTTTGTTCATCCAGATAATCCCACACAGTACAATGCTGTCACAGCATTGCCTATTAATGTACCACCACATGCTTCGTATTCCAACAACGGGGATGTTGATTATAATACAAATTATTTGGATTCCAAGGAGAATAATGTTGTGGATTCCTTGTGGATTCAACAAGCATATAGTTATAGCAATAATGACAATAACAATTCAATGGTCATGCAACCACAATTGACTACATCTAATCCAGAAGAAACAAATCAAGATTATAATGAGATGCATCCATTTTTCGACAATATTGATGACAGACAATCCTTCATCGGCTCCAAGGAAGTGTATGAATCTAGGTATCGTGATTCATTCTCGTTTAAGGATCCATACAGACCACTACTCTGTTACTTAGATTTTTTTATTGCTACTAAATCGATCTATTTCTACCCATGTGCAGCTTGGAATCATCACAGAAAGATTCTAGACAGGCGGTTGAGCAAATGGCTGAGAATGAACTGAAGAGTGCTGCAGCATGTTTTAGCCTTACCCAAAATCAAATCGAAGGATGTTCCATATGAGTGGTTTGATCTATTGTGGTCCAATTTTGTTTTACTATTCGCATAAACTTCGTAGAGTTAGTCTGTTAGCTTATTTTTATTCTCAAAGTGATATTTGTTCCTCTGAACACTAATTACTCGGCATGCTTAGTTTCCTGAGGGGATATGGTGAAATCTTTCTTCTTTTTTCCCACAAAATTTAATTGAATTCGAGGTAGAAAGATTAACGTCTCATTCATTTCTCACCCGTGGATCATGGTTGTCATTCTGACAAAAACTTTATACGTCTCCTAAGATGAATGCCATTACAACGTGGACAGTTATGCAAGATGGTAAGCTAGATTGTGTCAACTTCACTCCATTTCCTTATGTATTAAAATTCAGACTTCAAGCTATTTGTCAGAATATGAAGGAAATACAATGACAAGATGATCTTATAACGATTCTCTTCCGCTTTCGAAAAATCAGACAAATGCATTTACAAAGAATCATTAATAGAAGCTATCATACTAACAAATGGAGACGAGTATAAACAACTTCAAACTAAATCACATTTTCAAAATCTCTCCAGTGGAGAATAACGGTGATATAATGGCTTAAGATATCTTTTCCTCTATTGAATAATTAAAAAGTTTCATACAAGCTGCACGAATTATGCAGGAGTTATATCTATACGTGGTAGATTTGAGGAAATACAAACTTGCCAAGGATTTGAGTCACAGAAGCCTGGTGTTATATGAACCACAATGAGAGCACTTGTGATAGAGCCAGTGGAAAGAGGCATTTCCTTTTTTCTCACAATCGTTGCATAATATAACCTGCATATCAATTGCACTGTCAATTTAGATAGTTTTATCCTAGAATCTCAAACAATATGCTAGGAGAACATAATCAACCTGAATCTGGCAAGAATACTCTTCTGGGATTTTCTCTTCAGCTAACAAAGCATCTAACATACCGAAGTACACCTGAAAAGGAGACAAATGATTTTTTTTTCTCTTAGCTCCACCATATGCGAAACTATTAACCAGAGTGGATTCAACTTGATAATATGAACATGAACAGTAAATAAGGCTTTCTATTAAAATTCATTTTTGTTTGAAGACTTATAGGCATATGTTCTCTAATATGTTAACTATAAGGTTATGGTGTCCTAAATAGCAAGAGAATGATAATCATTTATATTATGTTAGACAGCCAACAAAAAGAATTTTGAGACGTATTCTATTGAAAGCCAACACAATGCTGAGATGAATAAGATATGTGGCTGCTGAGATGAATAAGATATGTGGCACTAGTAATATAGAGTGGTTCACTAACTTATTAATTTCATCGAAATTGGCTAGATATCAAGGTTAAACAGAGAGAAATGGGAGAAAGGACAAAGAACAAGTAGATAGTTTAGCAAGAATTTCTACTTCAAAGTTGAGATCCTGATCATATTACTGAATATAACAAAGTTCATAATATATGGTGACTGGTCTTATATAATATCTGTTATACTTTACCATCAACTAGTTGATACTCATCTGACAAAATTATATATGAAATATCCTTGGAATGTAGAAATTATTCACCGTCGAGCTCGCCTCACATTTCCGGTAGAATGAACTCATAATATTGGATCGCCAATTTTTTTTATTTGGCTTGGTTCATTACTTGAGACAATCTTTTAGGCATATGGACCCCCTGGTTGGCTTTTCTTTATGCTTATTTCCTTACATGGTGTGGATCTAATATATATGTAGTTATATATCGAATATCAATTTGAAGCGCATCGAGGTACACACTAATGGACATTGTCAATATTATAATTCCAACAAAAATGAATTCATTTTCTTTAATCAACGGATTTTAGAAGTACAGAAAATCTAAGTTTGTGCTTTTGCAATGAGCTAAGCTGACTCATTAACTAGCTAAACTGTGAATTACAATGAGTAAACAACTCTTGTTGCAAACAAACGAAAAAAAAATATTTCATTCGCCAAGAATGGTTGTAGCTGCTCGCACAAGAATTGTAACAAGAAAGGATATGAACTAACCTGCATGTCACCGAGTGACTTGCTACAAATTGGACAGATATAGTGAGAACAAGTGTATTCCTGGAAGCAGGATAAAGACTCTGAGATTTCAAATATGGAAGATAATCTACCGAATATGAAGAAGTTAAAAACTTAAGCGGAGTTAGATACCTGAAAACATGCTGAGTGCATCAAATGTCCACATGAAAGTGCCTTTACTGGAGAGTTCGAAGTGAATATGAACTCATGGCAAATTGGGCAGTTATCCTCAAGGCACTTCTCTCTACATACATGTACAAATAGAGACCTCGACATACAAGCATTACATTTCATACAGTGGAAGTAATCAATGCCCAATCCCTTCCCAACTCGGCACAAATTGCAGTAAGGGCAATGGTATATTTGCCTGTTAAAAAATTTATGTCAGAATCATTCAGAAGTTTATTGCTGCCGGCTGAAGAAATATATCGGGAAGACTTGCCAAATTATGGCCTTGAAGATTGGGATATGAATCTCTTTCTTCATATTATTTGATATTTTTTTATGTTCCCTCTTTTGATTTGAAGAGGTTCCATTTATCATATTTTATAAGATATTATCTAGTTCACAAGTTTAACTCCAATTCCGAAATTTAAAACGAAAAATCAAGTTTGACCTCAATCATTAAAAATAGTATGATTGTTTAGAAAAAAATTGAATTTATAAAGGATAAGAAGGATGAATTTATAAAGAAAAAATTTATTCAATTAGTTTAGAAAACTATGTACTTAAAGTCTCAAAAGTGATGCACATAAAGGTTTGAGTTCTTTTACCAAAAGTTTCCAATTCAGTTATAACAGCAAGACTGAGAATTAAAAAGTTAGCAAAAGATGTCATGTAAGCATGGCTGCCTACTCAGAATATTTGTCTTTCGAATAAACAAAACTTCCCCTCATTTGTTGTGAAGGATTTGCAAGAGATATTTTAGGTCAACATAAATTTCTGGTGACATTATTAACCTAAACTTTCCTCTGTATGTAATTGTATATTCATAACAAATCATATGGCAGATTCAACTACTTTTGCATAAGAAATAGAATTTACTCAAGACCCACGGAACAATTATTCTGCATAATTCTTTATTAATCTCTAAATAACTACTCCTTTTGTCTGCACTATCTACAACTGCCAGTTGATATTGCCAAAAGAGATTTTGAAAGAGACATTCTTAAAATGAAATATTCATCAAAATATTTTGTCCCATAAGTAAAAATATAAGTGAACTTATGTATTTATACAAAGACAAGGATGAATATGGTTAATGGATTCCAGTTAAGTTGCTTGTAGAGTCTTTAAACAATGGGTATGTTTAAATACTTTTGCAATTTAAAACTACAAGGTAAAGGACTTTTTCAGCCATCGCTTGACACAGATGTGGTGTGAAGATTTTGGAACTTGTAATAGAACAATGAAGAGTAGAAAGCTAATTATTCACCGAAAATGGTTGACTTCATTAAGTAACTCACCTTTCATCTTCAAACAATTTGCAAATTGTGCAATAGTATCTTGCCATGGAGAAGCCATTGCAAGATGGATTTGCACATTTTGGGCCAATTGGCTGAACAATCACGCATTTCATGCACATCATTTGTGTTATAGCTTTTCTGCAGCAAAAATTAGCAAGAATGAGAATGCACATCAACATATAAACAAACGACTAGAGACTCTAATTCATGCTTGTGTAACCTGTCCACAGTATGATCTGTTAGTTCATCATGGCAACGTAGGCATGAGTATAGCTTCTTGCAGCATGGAGCAAAAAGTTTGCAATTCCTCTTGTAATGCTTGCAACCAAAAGTTAGTTTGAGAGTGTCTTGATAAGATGGACTTTGACCTGGAATTTCTCCATTATCATTTGCCAGAGCAGCTACTTGATTAGACATCTTTTGTGTTACCATCCAACGACTGTATTGAATCAAAGAAACAAGTCAAACCCTAGATAAGCATGCAGCATAAACATATATAATTATCTAGGAGAATTAAAATAAGTGAACTTATTTAAGAAAGAAGCTCCCGGTTACAAGTTATAAGGGCTACCTAAACGCATTCAAGATAAAAAAAATAAAAAAAAATAAAAAATAAAGATTAATGTTTATCACGTCAGATAATGATTTTATCGTTGTCACACTATGAAAATTACTTAGCGGTAGGCCCTCAAAATATTTGGACACAGAAAAAGCAACTATATGGTTACCTCGTTATCAAATTCTGGATGATATATGATTTCTTTTGACTATCTAAAGTAGAGTCACGAGATACTCTTCTTATTGTGGCTTCAAGCTCCTCCTGATTTATGCATAGAGGATGCTCCTGATGGCTCAAGTTCTGACATTCTTTCTCATGTAGCTCTCCGTCATCGTGGCATCTGTCATTTGTCTCGTTAGATCTCTTCTTGTCAGCCTCGCTCGGATATTGGTTTGACTCTTGAGATTGACTTCCATGTTGACCTCCATAGGCAAGTGTTTCTCTTTCAACATTGCAAGATCCTGAATGCTTAAAATCTTCTAAAGAACTTGCTTTTATTGTCCTTTCAAGCCCATTACCATCTTTCAGCAGATACATTGAAACAACTTCCAGTGGGTCAACAGCTAGTGAAGGAGAAGGTCTTGATCCATCTTCAACTGTGGATATATTATATCTTGTCATATCTTCCCACCATTCTCCTAGCCACTCACCAAACTTTGTATATCTTGTAACCTTGAGCCATAAAGACATGATGGAATGCTGTTCATCAGAAGTTAAATATCCCATTAACCAGGGTATCATTTGTTGTAGAATTTCCGCTGTTGTTCTTCCAAGCATGTGTCCTACAACCTTTTCTTCTTCCTCAATAGAGAAGAATTCTTTAAACAGAGGAAATATTTCAACTTCTTCACGGGATATATGATCGGATAGTACTTTATGCATGGACAAGCACGAATCATGGAGCTTTAAACACAACTGATAGTGCTTTAGGGTAGTCCCATTGCTTCCCTCATCATGCAATTCAGAGATCTCATTTAGGATTCTAGAAGTTTTTCCGAATTGTATGGCTTCCAATTTATGGTCAATGCAGTATGACTGGCTGATGTTTTGAAGTGCTCCTTTTGATTCCAGTGCGGGAAAAGCAATTACATCCTCTGAATTACTATGAATTTGATAGATGTTATGCAAAAGTTTGTAACGTTTCTGAAACTCAGAAAGAACTCCAACATTTACAGCCAGCTTAGCTGATAAGGAAACAAGATAATCAAGATCTTTGACGAGAGCTCTATGGATATAAAGTATATGGTTCATTGGTCTTGATGCAAGAGTTTCATAGGTAGCAAAATCAGATTCTGCAAGATTCTTTTGAATGGGTGGTATTCTTTTAAACATCTGAGAAAAGAATATGTGCAGATTCATCCCACTAGGATGAATTATATCATGCTCTTCAGTTTTGATAGAGAAAGAAGATGAGGGGATAGCGGCACTTCTCCTATTTTCTGTTTCTGAATTCGGTTCAAGCAGCTCACAAGAGATTACAGCTTTTGGCCTTATGTGCTTAGCCAAGTAAAAGCTCTTATTGGTGAACATTTCTTCCAGATTTTGCCTAAATTTTTCAGTGGAGCTTTTCCCTGAACTACCTATTCGAACCCATTCATATAGTAAAGATGTAAAAGTCTCATTGATTTCAGAACATCCCACTTTCATGTTCTTTAGAATTGAGTTAAAGTGGTTCTCAGACAGTTGAACGGTGAACCATGTAACCGTGCACCTTAGTAACCCAAGTGGCATGACACGAAGGCTTGTGTAGAGTAACCACAGCTGCACTTCGCGGGTGCAATTGCTGCTAATAAATGGGAAAACCTGGAAGAAACTGAAGAATAAAGTTACTGAAGCAACAAAACTACAACTCTTATACATGAAAATTCAATAACAATAATAATTGAATACATCTTATTAAATAAATTAATAAGGAACAATTGACATATATGAGTTCCTTTTAAAATACGAATACTGAAACATTAAATTAGCATGATCACCTGGACAAATTATTAGCCTTTCATAGAAAATTTATCTTGTTAATTCATAGTTTGCTTTAAATGATTTAAATCAAACTTACCCATATCTGCAATAATATAGTTTGAACCTATAAATTAGATATACAAGAATCTATAACTAAGATCAGGAAAACATTAAAGTTATACTCCATTCTGTAACCCTGAAAGGCTCAATCTACACCGATATGAGCAATTGGGGGGGACGGGGGTTACAAGAGCAAAGAAAAGTAAATTGTACCTCAGACTCCAGATAAGTAAGGTTTTTGCTGAACACCCTTACGAGGGACTCCAATTCTTTACATAGCATCTCCACGAAGCTTCTTGTACCATGACTTTCATAGAATAGCAACCTTTGAAGACCTTCAATCTGATTGTCATCAATGAGTTGGCTGCAAGGAGATAGGCTATCCGTGGCAAGTTGACTTAGCAATGGGTAAAATATTTTCTCTAAAGAATTGCTGCAATCAAATGAAAGACAAAACATTTCAACCTCAATTAAGCTGGAGAGCTATACTGAAGAGTTATTTTAACTATCTTTTTGGTTACCTATAAAATATGAGGACATCTGTGATAAATTTCAGCTGCACAACGACAGAAGATATGTTTGAAAAACAGTTCGAGCTTCTAATTTGATATAATTCTTCAATTATTTGATCGAACTCTCTTATCAGAGCCGCATGCCAAAGACAAATACCCTTGATTGGACATTCAACACCATTTGCTTCCTCAAATTTCTGTTCTGGTTCACCATGAATCTGAGGTGGATACAGCTTAAATATATCCTTAGAACTGAATATTCCATTTAAAATTTGATACCCTTTTCCATTTATATTATAGGAATCAGAAGATGTACTCTCCTTATGCTGGAGCCATGAAACGACCACCTATGGAGATAAAACAATCAATTCAGCACACTTAACCACATAGCTTCAGAAAATTTAGCTTAAGATCTACCTCTAGAAGTAGTCTCTCTTTAGGTATGATAAGCTTTATGCAATTTAGAACATCTAGTCTTTCATCTGAAGAAAGATAAAAGGTCACCCATGGGAAAAAGTCCTCAAGCAATATGATGGGAACACTACAAATATACTGCCACACAAGCTGAGATTGTTCTTCGCGAGTAAATTTCTGTTTCAGCAAAGGAAAAACCTGCATCAACATGAGCAACAGAAAAGTCAGGAAAGGAATCTTAAAGCAAGAGAAAAATGACCAAACAATATTATTGAATAACCACCTCATCTAAAAAGTTAAATTGTTCGAGGTGAAAAACATTTAATGGTTTATATCTCTAACAGTTTTAAGTAATAAAACTGTTTCAGAAAAGTAGCATAATGATATGGGTATAATAGCTATCGCAAAGTAAACATTCAATCAAATTCACTCAACTATAGCTTCAGCTGCAGTCGTTATCAGTTGCACAACATCATAGAGTTATGCTATATTGTTTTTTTCAACTGCTTTAACCCTGGACTCGAGATGTACAAGAAAATTTAAGTTCCAGAATTTGATAACCAGATACCATACTGAATGACCACATCATTAAGAAGGCTTAATCTGTTACAAAGAAGAGGCCTTCCATATTTTATATCTCTAACAATTTTGAGTATTACTAAGCATAACTTTGTCTGAACTAGGACAAAATTATTAGGATATTATAGTTACTGCCATTAACTTAATCAAAGTCATACAACTACGACTCGAGCTACAGCCTAGGTCAGCAGCACAACATCGGATAATTATGCCATATTGAGGTTGACAACTACTTCAATCCTGGACTCAAGATATTTATCTTGGGATAACTTTGAATATAAGAAAATATTAAGTCCAAAATCTATAAAGATTTCACACATCTGTCAGGAAGTTCTTGATCTTGGAGGATCCGATACAGAACTTTCTGATTGCATCTTGTTGCTGAAATATCACAAGTTGGTGGAAAACATAAGATAATCGAAGTTCATGTTCGATCTGGGCTCTTTCTGGCGCGTGCACTCATTTGGTCATAACTTCTGCTACGGTTATCAGAATCGCGATTTAGACCCCGATTACTGAAACCTCTCGAGTCTCGATGGCACGCACGCACATGGACAATTGCTCCATTAATGTCTTTTTCGATCCCCAAATTTTATTGTTTTCCCTTTCATAAATGTGATTTTTTTATTTATTTTTTTGCCATTTTTGGTAAGTTTAGTTTCATTAATTAGGAGGTCGAGGACTCAGTTTGGGCCAGATTTTGGTCACTCCGTACATTGACTTTTTATTGTTTTCGGAGTTTGTGATATTTGGCATATTTGTACTTTACAACTTGTGAGTTGAGTCTTCTCTCTAGGGTTCCTGTTCATGCTTTTCTATTCGTAATTTTGATATCCAGATTATGCCTACATATTAATCTCTGATCTGTTAAGGCTTCAGTACTGGGTAAACATAAAGCAAGACTTCAGTTGAAAGTACAATATTATCTCCACAAATTACATTGTAAAATGACTTCCTTTATGTATTAATGTATGAGGGATTCAACAAGTAAAGCTTATTAGTATATAAATATACTTTAAATCAAATGTGATACATATAGTTACTATAGAAAGGTTGGATTTTAAGCTAATGATTTCAAACTTTTCAGTTTCAGTATACACTGACAATAAGTACAAACCACAATATTAGCTCCTTAATGCAATATAGCAAAATCAATCCTAGTTTGGAAACTAAACTTCTCATGAATTTTTCTATTTATGTGAATTATAATAGCCTCTTAGTTCTTACCTCACCCAAAACTGCTTATTATTTTGATGAGGTCTCTCTAAATCACTAAACACTGAAAGAGATACAAGGTAATTTGGACACAATATAATGATTCCATGAGATTGTTTTGATTAGAGTAGAAAAACAGCTCAGCAAAAATCTACCACAGAATAGACCAAGGAATTGAAGCATTTGAATTGTACCTGCTCCTCTTCTTTCAGCATATGCTGACAAATCAACGCCTGGATAGTACCTATGGAAAAAAGAAGCTCTTGAAAAATCTGAGAAGCTACTTCTTCCGTGTTCATTAGGAGATCCAAGTGATGGAATACAGAGTTGAAGTTATCATCAATTGACTTATGTTCAAGTGAATATGTTGACACCACATTCTGTACATGTGCATCTAAAGCCAGAAAGATAACCTGTTAGGAATGAATAATTAACTTCGGAATTTTTAAAACACTTCCCTGCTCAAAGTATCAGCAGAAATAAGAAGATTATAATGGACTTTTACGATATGTATGAGGCAAAAAAAATCAAAATATGAAAGAAATATCTATTGTGGAATGAAATGGGCAAGAAGATGATGCCTTTTATATTTGTGTGCACATAGAAACAAATTATTTTATATTTTTACGTAAACAAGGTCATCTGAAAGGATCACAACTCTATATGATATATATGGAGGGCTCTGATTCAGGTTAGGCTCAAATGATCTGATCCAACAGCTGATTACAAATCAGAACAACTATGGCCTAGTACTTAAAAAGTACCAATAACTTAAACCGGGGTTGCTTTACCTGAAGAAGACAGTAAAGAGGAAAAGGTATGGATATAAAGAAAAGTCTTATAAAGTTGATTTATTAGATAATACAGAGCTAAAGTTTAGCATTATCAGGTAACGTTGAAGTTGACATATTAGATGATACAAGTCTAAATTTTTGCATTACAAATTCCGTAGACAAATTTCTCAAACTATGAACAAATAATTTCGCTTAATTTATGTCCCAAAGTCAACTTTCCCCATACATTTGCACCAGAAATGAATGGACAGAATAAAAACTTCCTTTATAGATACATATGCACAATTAAGAGCTTTACAGTTTGTAATTATTCGTATACAACATATAACATAATCAATAACACCAAATCTGAAATTAAATCAAGCGTTTACTACTACAAAATTATAACCTAGATAAAGAACAATTAGGCATCACTAGTTACATAGCTAAAAGTATCAAAAAAATTAAATTAATTTCGAATTTTAGTTCAACTAACCTCGTCTTCAGCTTCACAATGGTACTTATATACAAGCTTCAGGAACTCCAATCTTCGGAAAAGGTCAACTACAAGTTCGCGGCTGTAGACGGCGGGGTCCGCCGCGGAGCGTCGTAGAGAAGCGAGCTCGTAACGAAAAGCCTTATGAGAAACGACAAGGAAAAGTACGGGTGCATCAACGAGTTTAACTCCAGCAAGGGAAGGCGGCAGCGCCGCCGCCGCCCAATCCTCCTCCTTGTCGGGTTCTCCGTCGTCCATTCACTGACGCGCCACCACCACCTATCATAAATGGCGAGGGAGACCAAAGGGGAGGAAGCTCCAGCATTGAGATTTCGTGGTAATTTAATGGCGTCTGGGCTTGTGTTTAAGGCTCAAACTTCAAATGATTATTATTTAAATCCGTTTTGTTTATTGTTTTTTGTGGGGTTTAAATTTGCTATTAATAATTTTGTGGGGTTAATCTATATTTAACTATTTCGTAGGGGTTTATTTGCCACGGTGGATGATTCGGACGTTTCACCAAACGGTTTGTGGCGCGAGCCCCATTGTTGGTTGTTTGTTTCCCGTACGATAGATTCTGTGTCCAGGTGGAGGGTCGTGGTGCCAACCGGATTATGCCACGTTTGCTTTGTGAATAATGTGGAGTATCTGGAGGCGCGTGGTGTCGTCACACCGGATAGTTTTGCTTTGAATAGCTGATGCCAGTCATGTGGAATAATGTGGGCGCACGCGCCTCTTGTAAAAAAATCAAAATTTGTTTGAAATTGTTTTCGTCGAACCAAACACAATCAAATAAAAGTGTTTCGGCTTAAAATAATAATATTTTAATTAAATTAATTATCATACAATATATTTTCAATTATTTAGTTCAAACGGACATGATTTGACACTTTATTTATCTATATTTTTCCATCAAAACTCAAACATCCAGAACAAATCAAAACCGCAACTCAACATTAATTAATATTAGTTTACATTGAAATTTTTCTAACCAAAATAAATTCAACTCGTATTCCAATTGTTTCAAACAAATTTCGAGAAAATCTTTAAAATACTCAATTAAAATTCTTCATTTTAGACTTACAGTTGAAAGATAAAATAATATTGTCTATTTCAATTTGTGTTGAAGAAAAGTTATACTATTATATTTTGTATGGGAAAATTGCTTTTTTGGTATCATAGGATAGTCAACTTGCATTTTTTGTACCATTGGATACGAAAATGCAAATTTGGTACCATATGATAAGTTTTCATTGCAATTTTGGTACCAAAACCAATTCCACAAAGTTAATGGCAATTTGCCCCCTAAGAAATGCATAATATTCAATTTACCCCTCTATAATTAGAAAAAAATCAATTTACCCCCAGTAAAATTTTTAATGAATTAATTTACCCCCTTCAGCAGGAAAGTGTAACTCACTTGCCGAAATTAAGAGTAGGCATGCAAACTATTTAATAACATAGGGGGATAAATAGTCACATTTATCATAACACATGGGTAAAATGCCACATTAGCATAATAAAAGTGGATAAAGTGCCGCCTATAAAAATATCAGGGAGGCGATGTAAAACTTTCACAAAATTTCAGGGGGTAAAATGCTCTATTTTAAACCACGAGGGAGTAAATTGAATATTATTCATTTCATATCGGTTAAATTATCATTAACTTTGGGGAAAATTGGATTTGGTACCAAAATTGCAATGAAAACCTATTCTATGGTACTAAATTTACATTTTCGTATCCAATGATACCAAAATTGCAAGTAGATCTATCCTATTGTACCAAAAAAACAATTTTCCCTATTTTTTTATCGTATATACTAGTTAATATAAATTGTAAAAGAATAAACGAAATCAAGTAATAATAATTTTTTTACAATCTGGCCTACACGAATTAGGGGACAAATAGCTCATTTGAGAAACCAAATTTCTACAATTAGTTTGTTATGGAATATATATCCTTCATTTTTAATAACGTAAACTAAGGAGATTAAAATCGGGACTTATTTATTCTCTATTATGACAAGAAATTTGGGGTAATTATTGAAATCACGCCAATTTGTTGTTTATCGGGCTACAAAAATTCACCAACTCTTTTTCCTTGCCTCCCGAACAAATATACAACCTACAACTTTCATCGTATTGTGCTATCCAAAGAGCAACTCTTCTCAAAATCTTACTAAAAAAGGTGTTGAATTGGAATCTCATTTTAAGGATTCTCGTGGTTACGGAGGTTACCACTACAGGAGAACTAGAAACGGAGAGCTCCCCCCACCCATCTGCCCGACTCTTTGGTCTTAAGAACGCTGGTTTTAAGAATGAGTGATTTCCCATACTGTCTTACTTGAGAACGGATAGCTAATACGTTCCACTTATCGAACATGGTTCTATATATGGTCTATCGTAATGATTTTGTGTGAGTTGTTTTAATCTTTTCTTTTTCACTTTTCATAGGCCACTCTAACAAAGTTACGAATTAAGAACCGACACATTAAAAAATATCCAAATCAGCACATTATAAATACCTCAAATTCGGTATAACTAATAATTGTCTTGAGAGGTGAGCGAGTACAATTGCTTCAAATACTATGGCGAGTGAGGCAGGCGCAGCAAGTTTGCATGGTCAGGAGGAGACAAAGGTTTGGTTCACGCCCGGGCCTAGAATTCTCCGTCACGGTCAACTATGTCGGGGACACGTGGGCGTGTCCAGCTTAAGTGCGGCACGTGCCCTACTCTTGCTCACACGTTCTCTTCAAACTATTGACTTTGGGTGCATGGGCTTGAACTAGCCCATTTGCCATTTAAAAATCTTAGTTTTAAAATTAACGTAAATCCATTTTAAAAATATTATTCATCGCATAGATGTTGTTATCTATTTAAATACAAACATAGGCAATAATAATGATGGTTTACTAGAAAAAGTTTAGGTAACAAAAATTGTTCCAACTTTTCCCCCTTTTTTTAAATATAATCAATTTATTTGGGCCATGTTTGATTCATGAATATTTATTTGGGCCATGTTTGATTCATGAATCTCAGTCAAATACAAATGAATAAAAAAATGAGGCTCAATAGTGCGTCATGGGATGTAATAAATCATTTTCCTTAGTATTTTACTCATTGAAATCCAAGAATCAATCGTAGCCTTTGTGTTTAAGTCATACTACGATACACGATCGCAAAAGTTGCAAATGAATTCAAATTGTTTGATTCCACAGAGTTGCACGTGTTGGAGCACAATCTACAATTTCATAAGTTTTAACCAAATCACAAACTCAATAAAAAGGAAAAATTGTATTTTTGGTGTCACAATTATAGCTCGTTGGCGTTTCTACCCTATATTTTTTTGGACGGGCACATTTGGTGCCACAAATTCAATATCGATGACAATTTTTGTGTCAATTGAGGTTCAATTTCAAAATTGGCCTGAAATGCCCCATGAGTGGGTCAATTTTCATGTCACGTGGAGGAAATTTCGGGCCAATTTTGAAATTGGACCACAACTAGCACCAAAATTACCACCGATGTTAAAGTTGTGGCACCAAATATGCAGTCCAAAAAGATACGGGGTAGAAATAACATCGAACTATAATTATGACACCAAAAATACAATAATCCCAATTGACATATAACCTTATATGTAAAAAATAATTATATCATTCCAAATATTTTTGTGTTAATAATTTATTATTATCTTTGTTATAATTATCATATATTATGACAAAAATATTTAATCCTAAATGTATTCAAGAACATTAAGAACAGTAAATTGTTGTATTAATGTTTCTATGTTTTATAATTTCTCAAGATCTTGAACCATTTGTTGAATGTGACTCTTAAATTTTTTTTATTAGTTTATTTTTTTTACATTTTATTGGATAAAAATACCACGTTACCTTATTCTCATCTAATTGTCATTTTCTCATAACATAGAAAATTTATCGAGTCTTGTGTTAGAAAAAATCTCGCCCCCAACCAAAATCCTCTAATTTCACCCCTGTCAACAATGGCGTTATCAATCTTAACAAATAACATCAATTACATTTCATACTTAAGTAGATTAAAAAGAAAGTCACCCCAACCAACAAGAACTGGACAAAGAAAAAGGTAAAAATAAAGGTTATGCGCTAATTTGACTCTAATTCGACTCTAATTCACTAAACTAAACCAACTTCTTCCTGAAATTGGTAATCATGTCTTTATATTTCGGTGATTAATAAGAAATTTTTCTTTCATTTAAATGTTCTAAGATTTTTTTTCATTTCTATATTATTAATATGATTACATGGATCAACATATACACTGGTACACATTAATATGGTCTATAGAATAATATAGGGATTATTGCATTTTTTGGTGCCACAACTATAGCTCGTTGACGTTTCTACCCCATATCTTTTTGGGCTGACACATTTGATGCGACAACTTCAACATCGGTGGCAATTTTGGTGCCAATTGAGATCCAATTCCAAAATTGACCCGAAATCCCCCATATGCAGGCCACGTGACATGAAAATTGGCCCGCACGTGTGGATTTCGAGCCAATTTCGGAATTGAATCTCAATTGTCACCGATGTTGAAGTTGTAACACCAAATGTGTTAGCCCAAAAATGTACGGAGTAGAAACGCCATCGAGCTATAATTGTGGCACTAAAAATACAATAATTCCCAATAAAAATGTCCATATTAATTAAACTGGAACAATAGTGTTGTGTGACCATATAACACGAGTTAGTCTGCGATTGTGCTGGGCTAACCAAACAGCTTATCCTAGGTGCAATTAGTTAAGCATAATAGGCCAAACCAAACGGGCCCTAAATCTACTGTCCACTTTTAGAAAAATTGGTGCAATCTGACAAATACTTTAGATAATTTTATTGGGCCTGATTGGGCCATTAGATTTTTCATCTTTATCACAGCCGGACCCCATGAATCATGATATATGAAGCCCAACAATTAAGTTGACATGCAATGATTGGGCAGAAATGTTCCTGAAATAAATTTTAAAAATGCCTACTGGCTATTGCATCTTCTTCCCTTGTAAAACCTCACATTTTAAATGCATCATTGTAACTTCGTACAATAAATTATATTTGATCATTTTTAAGAATCGAACTTGAATTCCAATATTTTGAAAGTTTTATATGTATTTTGATTCTTTTAGTTAATCGAGTAGGGTTTAAATTTATCTTCTGGACCTCTTGAACTTTAATTATTATTTGAATTAATTTTTTAGCTATGTCGTATCTAGTCCAAATGATTTTTTACCAATCAATTCAATTGAATAACTTAATTAGTTTTACTACTAAAAAGGTGGTAATTGAGTGGCTTTACATGTTTTTCAAGTTTTAGAACCATGAGTATAAGTATATGATTAAAACTTGTCAATGAAAAATAAAACAAGTCGAGATCGGGTTGGACTAGGTCAGGTCAAGTTAATATTTAAAATATGTGAGTTGAATCATTCTGTTTATTGTTAAACTAGATTAACTTGTTAGATTTTTTTTAATTTCTTTCACCCATTTTCAATCGGGTCAAATTTACTTTTTGTCTTCTCAAGTGAAAAGTGAATTACATTGTTTTTAGTACATTATAATGAATTAAAAACTATAAATCTTTTATAATTTACCGTATCAAATTATATGGAATCCACATTTCAGGTGTGACTAAAGCTTGAGATCCTTAAGTCTTTAGGTCTTACTTTGCCATCAGAACAAGGGTTTAGTGGTAGTCACATTTATTTATTGAGCAAAACACAAAAACACCCCATATGCTTTGTCTAACTTCCAAAACCCCTCATGTGTTATTTTAACTCTAAAAAAATCCCTTACGATCTCAAATAAGTGCCAAATACACCCCCAAAAAAGAGAGTGTGTTTCAAACGCCAAAATTGCAAGTATTTGTTCACATTTTGCTTTTGATATGACAATTTTACCCTTGACATCGAAAGATAAAAAGACCCCCTATGTTTTGTCTAACTCCCAAAAAACCCCCCCATGTGTCATTTTATATCCCCAAAACCACCATGTGTTTGATTTTAAATACCACACTCGACCCAAGTAGTATATACTTAATTTTTCAAAAAGAATAAATAAATTTTTAAAAAAACAAACACATAGTGGTAATCTTGTCATTCCATCAAAAGTAAAAAATAACACACGAGATTTTTGGGAGTTAGACAAAGCACAGGGGGTGTTTTTGTCTTTTGCTCTTTATTTTTTACTTACATTAAGTCAAATCCACTTTTGACTTGTACTAATTAAAAGAGCTTAGTCGGGCCATGGATTAGGGTCCGGCGGTTGCCACCTTTATTTGCAAGCTTGCAGCCTACTAGTGAGCCTCTCTCCTCCAAAAATTGGGCTTCATCGACGAGCTAATGTCAATTTACCCTCGTGAAATGCATAATGTTCAATTTATTCACCTATGATTTGAAAAATAACACTTTACCCTCTGTGAAAATTCTAAAGGAGCAATTTAACTCCTTTAGTCGGGAGTGTAACTCACTCTCCAAAATTAAGAGTAGGCATAAAAAAGGGTTCTTTGTAAAATAGGGAGGTAAAACACAGAGGGTAAATTGTCATATTTATCATAACACAGGGGGTAAATTGTCATATTTATCATAACACAAAGGAGTAAAGTGCCATATATAAGAGGGGTAGTTTTGTGAATTCGTATTTTTAAGTCTAAAAATGCTAGGGAGACGGTGTGAAACTTTTATAAGATTACAGGGGGTAAGATGCTCTTTTTCAAATCACAGGGAGACCAATCGAATATTATACAAATCAACGGGGTAATTGCCATTAACTCCTTAATTAACTAGATGTGAACTGTTAAACTTATGGAGGGAACTTCTCAAATTTTATTATTTATCCAGGGTGAATCATTTTCTTCAAAGCGAGTCTACAAATCAAATTAAGCAAGTTAGTATTTTGTAGAATGTTTCAGGCTATTTTTGCATTTAGAAGACTTCTGCAAAAAAATTAACTTTGATGGATTAGAGCTTCAAAAAATAGCATGAAATTAAAACATTGTCCTTTCTTCAATGACTTGCAGTCTCATTTCCCTCTACGTTTGAATTTAAAGAAGGAAGAACATTTGAAACATTCAAATCTAGAAAGGCCCATCTGTCTTTTTCAAGAATAAAAGAAACAAGTACAAATGTACAAATCAACACTTTCTTGTAATGCTAAAACCTTGGCAAATTTTGCCAGATTACATGCATATGAATGTACATAATATACAAGATAGATTACATGCACATGAATGTACATAATATACAAAGATGATGAAACATAAGCCAAACTAATTTACGCCACATCTCATGCCCTTCTGTCTACATGTAATAATCCGAGTGTAAATACCCCTTGTCTTCACAAACAAAGCCAATGCCACCAAAAACCCAAACAAACTAACACATGCCAAAATGAAGAAGGAAAGCATAAAACAATGAGTTCCACTGCAAGAATTTCCCATTTTAGATCTCTCTTTATCATAAATGTAACCAATTACCCTCACGGAAAATATGTATGATCCCAAAGGACTAGCTACTGCAATGGTATTAAATATAGTCCCCATATGTTGCACACCAAATATCTCAGAAGTAATTGTAGGCATCAATGACCATTGTGAACCATAACACACACCTACTATTACTGAACCAACATACAAATTACCCGGGAAACCCGACCCAATTATAATGTGGCCTGCTGTCATTGTAGCTAAAGTAAGAGTCATGACCAATGGCCTTGCCCAGCCTTTTCTATGCAAAAATACATCGGACATGTACCCGCCCCCAAACCGACCAAGAAAATTCCATATGCTCCATAATGAAACCAATGTACTTCTCTCCCTTAGTGTGTAACCAAGTGATTCTCCGATTTGGCTAATATTGTTTATTGTAGCCAATCCTGACCCCATCCCACATATCATTGCAACAAATAAAAGCCAAAAGTTTAATGTACACATTGCTTGTACAAGGTTCAATTCTTCTCCAACATCAAGAATGTTTCCTGAGGTTGTGGCCTCATGAATATCTGTAGGATTTTCGGTTATGGAACTTTTTTTCGGCTTTACTGACACAGGGCCGTCGATTAATGGGGTCTTTAAAGTGGGAAAAGTTTGGGATAGTCTTGAGATATTATCTTTATGTTCTTTGATTACGATATGGATAGGTGAGGATAGAAGAACGAGGAGAATGGCTAGTGCGAAAGCACGCTGCACTTGAGATAAAGTGAAGAAGTTGTCCAAGACTATCAAGAACATAAGATAAGCCGCGACAATTATGGCAATCAATGAGAAACCATTCAAGTGTTTTTTGTCATCTTTAGAATGTTGTTTGTGTTGGACTCTCACTAAGAGCATTAGGACAAGGGAGAGAGAAGTAGGAAGTACTGCAAGCATAAGCAAGAAAGTGCTTGGTTTTCCGGCAAATAATGTTTGATATATTTGTATCAGTACTGCTCCACTTAGACCAAGGAAACCCTGCCAAGAAACAAAGTACATGGGAAAAGTGAGTGAAACTAATTAAATCATTATTGGTGGATTGAAAAATCTGTGATTTAAGATTATATATGCAATTAGAGAACAAGTTTAAGACATGTTTGAATATCCAATAAATGGGAAGCCTAAATGAGGTTCAGTTTCTACCTTCTACAAAAGACATGTTTTAGATACAAAGAGGAAATGGATATTCGAACTCGTTTGAAGTAGTAGTTCGTAAATCTCTGGAAATTGTCACAAACAAAAACCTTGTTTATGTGGCAACAAAAATTGTCACTTTGTATGTTGCCTTCTAAGGTAACTCAAACTTCTGTTTGATTGTCACATCATGAAATCACAAAGAATCATTCAGTAGAAAAAACACGGAATAATTTAATTTCCACAAGTAATCTTAGAGTTGAATTATATACTCTATTGTCTATGAAAGTGAGGGACACAAGTTGCAGATTCTTTAAATCAAGAGCTGGGCCTTGTGGATTATATTGGCAGAATTCTATTTTATAATAACTTAATCTAAGATTTACAAATCATAGTTATCAGACTGAAAACATTCCGTAATCCATGTGATCTGTATGGTTTGCCGTATAAAATTCTTCCTGTCATTCAAATATATAAGATGAATAGACCCAGCAGTATGATAACATTATGCATAAAGAAAGCTTATAGTTGTACTTGTACCTAAAAAGAAAACTAAACACATCCACCTATTACAACCAATACAACAATTATCAAGTCTTTTATATAATTAATCAGTCAATGTAACTTTATACTTAATATTACATCTGTTTTCTTCTTTTAATCCATTATATATGACCAGTATCAGGTATCAACCAATTAGATTATTTTTCAAAATGTTCTATTAAGTAATTTAGTTAATTTAATCATAAAACAAAATTGATAAAACTAATAACTATTTAAAAATATTTAACATCACAAATCTGAAGTAAATTAACAAGCTAGCTTCAAGGATAATAGTAAAAGCTTACCGAGCTTAATTGTGACGCAATCAGAATTTTTTTACTAATTTTGAATGAATAATTAACGTACCTTCATTATACCAACAACAGTACCATTATAATCAGGGAAATTCTGCACAGCGGTTACAACATTGGCCGTATTGAAAAATGTCTGAGCGTGAGCGGCGAGGAACATAAACAGGCACATCACAGGCACGTTCGGCCGGGAAATAGATCCGGTGACGGCGAGCCACACGAAGAAGTAACCCACGAAGCACTGAATTGCTCCCGCCGCGTGCACCACCCACGGCCCGCGGAGAAGAGACGGCGTAGGGCGGCCATGAAGGCGGGAAGTGACGGCGGAGTAAAGGAGGCCGGAGAGGACGCCGGCGTTGGCGCCGATGTCCTTGAAGACGGAAATGGTGTCAAGCGTTGATTGATCATACCCTTGGCTTGATTTAAGGATTGGGGAATAAATACCGAAGGCGTACGATGCGCCGCAGCTGCACTGGATCCAAATGCTTGCCACCGTCGCCACCCATCTGCTGACCTCCATTTAATTTTGGCTTTTTCCGCAAAATGTAAATATACTAATTTGAAATATTTAACTAATTCCTATCACATATTTGTGTCGCTATATATGTGGAGAAATGACGTCCATGAAATTCATACACATTGGTTTTGGTCTCACACGTCTAATTATCCAATCACAAAATCAATTCATATTTAATTAAATGAGTATGATGAAAATCAAAATTAGATAAGTTTAGTCCTTTAATTAGATAATCTAAAAAATTAGTGACGCATGTGATTTTAATTTAGATTGGATTGGGATTAATTTAAAAAATTAATTTGTCACGTGTAACATATTTATAACTGAATAATAGTATTTGTACTATTTTCATTGGTAAATTATACTATAAATTAATCATAATGTATTTAATTATCGAATTCTCATTTGTAACCTTAGTTGTATTTGAAATAACAAAGAACTAGCATATATATTACGTGCTATGCACATAAATTAAAATTTACGACAATATTTTAAATACTAACAAAGGATAAAATTATAAACAAAACAACAATTGGATTTCTCATTGATGTGGTGAAAAAATGGGTAAGGGTAAAATAATCATCTTCTTCTCTGGAGTTAGAAACTAATTTATACAAAAAAGAAATATGATTGAACTTCTTTTGAATGCCTCAAGTCTTTTCCTTCAAATATCACATTTACACTTCCAAATGCATAAAATGACCACTTCAAGAGTATTTTTTTTATCCCACTTGCATTTTTTTATGAAAGTTTAAGGGGTATTTATAGTATCAGGACGAAGTTGGAATAAGAAAAGTCTCATGAACCTGCAAAATGATTAAAATGCCCTTTTTCCAAATATCAACTATGGAGGTGTTAAAATGCTCTTTACTAATGTGTCATGTATGTTACATTTAAATTATGATGTGGTGGAAAAATGGCTCAGGGCAAAATTGGTGTTCCGTCGTGCTTTCTCCTTCTATGAAGTTAGGAACTAATATGTAGTAAAGAAGATTGAGCTTCCTTTGAATAAGTGGAGTCGTTTCCTCCAAATCTCACCTTTACAAAATGCATAAGATCACCACTCCAAGAGTATTCTTTCCACTTCTTCTTTTATGATATTATTTCTTGCTAGCCCAAAAGTCCTCTTCTTTTGCTTCACTGGCTTTGTTGTTGGATCTACTGTGTGCACCATTGCATTAGGGTTTATCCCCTGCAGGTCCGTTGCTTCCCATGCAAATATATCCATATTCTTTCATAGGAATTGGATTAGTTGCTCCTCCACATGCGAATCAATCTTGCTTCCAATATTGATAGTTTTAAAGGGATCTCCCGGGATGAACTTTATTACTTTTAATTCTTCCATGGCTTCTACCGGTACTTCAGTGATTTTTCTCTTCTTGCTTTCTACTTCATCCTCCTTCATTGATTGCTTTTCTCCAGTATTCCCCTGACAATCTTGGAAAGTGGCATTATCCTTGATCTTCTTCGTACAATTTTTCAATGTAATGGCACATCCTTCTCTAGCCATCATTTGATCGGTTATAACTTCTCTAATCCCACTCGCAGTAGGGAACTTCATTTTCATGACATAAATCGCTTTAAAGAGATAGAGGTGAGTCTTCCCAATATGATTTTGTATGAAGATCACTACAAGAAAAACGGATTTTTCCAACGGATTTTCCGACGGATTTTTCGGAAAAATCCGTTGGAAAATGGGTTTTCCGACGGATTTTTCCCGTCGGAAAATCCGTTGGAAAAAGCGGCGTAGGAAAATTTTCCGACGGGGTTTTAATGACGGGTCTACCCGTCGGAGAATGCGTCGAAAAATTTTCCGACGGGAGGATTTCTGACGGGTTTCCCGTCTGAAATTTAAATGACCTAATAAGCTTTTTTTTTTTTTTCGGGTTTCCGACGGGATAACCCGTCGGAAATGGGCAATTTTTATTTTTTATTTTTTGATTCCGACGGGTATAACCCGTCGGAAAAAAGAAAAAAAAATTATAAAATTAATTATTTTCCAACGGGTTATAACCCGTCGGAAAAAAGGAAAAAAATTATAGAATTATTTTCAGACGGCCCTAACCCATCGGAAATCATTTAAAAAAAAATTGCAGCAAAAATTCAATTTTTTTTTTAATTTCCCCGGATTTAATCCTATATCAATGAAATCAACAAATCCCACGTATATCTTACAAATCCAACAAAATATCAATGAAAAAATTCATAATCATAAAATATCTTACAAAATTAAATTAGTCTCAACCATCATCACAAAGTTTCATAATAAAAAAAAGTATTCAAATATTTCGGAAACTATAACAAAATCTAATTAAGTTTTAATCATCTTAGGTGGGTTTTCTCTTTGAGCTTGTATGTATCCCAGTATGCCACTAAATCATCCCAGTAAGATTGAATCATCCATCTTGGCCTGATATTTGCATGTCGATGTCTTTCTAATTTTTTCCTAAGCGAATTTACGGCATGATGATCAAATAACTTTCTCATAATAATATCATGCTCAGGTGCCCAACGATATTTTCTCTGCAAGTGATTAGATAATATTTATATAAATAATAGACTAATAAACAATATATTAAATTAATTAGATCAATACCTGGAAAAAACTAAACCACTTATCCCTCTGTCTTTCAGTGGCATGAGTGTACGAGCGCCACGCGCCTTCCCAACCATTTTCAATACATTTCCCAGCATGACGAACAATATATATATGATCATCGCCATCAAACCTACATCGGATAACAAAAATATTTTAATTACGTATACCAAATTAACATTCATAAATAGTTTGAAAACAATGAAATTAAGTACATACTCCATATAATCTTCGCCAGGAGCAATTAGTTGCCTCGTATCAGCAAGGCCCGTACTAGGACCAGCAATCGAAACAACCATCTGAAATAATGTGATTACAAAAAATTGGAGCCTATTTAATTAAGCAATAATGTGATAATTTAAATCAAAACAAATGTAAAACTTATAACTAATTAATTAAGCAATACTTGAAATAGTAGGCAACATAGTATAGAATAAAGTACCTATTTGAATGAAGGCATTGTTCTTTGCCTAACTTTCTTAAAGGCCTATTGGCTTTCTTAATTTCCAACACCATAACTATATCCAAAATTACAAACATATATATAACTTCTACAACATCATCAAATTCCTACTACATTCTTTAGAAGCTCTAATTGCTAATAAATGCAAGTAATGATAATGAAAAACAGAGGGGCATAACTCATAAGTTCCACCAAATCATCATCATCATAAGAACTTCAAGCGTTAAGAAAGGCAAAACATCATCATCCACCTCATGAACTTCGAATAAAGGTGCATACTTTCCTAATCCCAATTGATTCAACTACACTAACAATCTCAAATCATATTCGTTTCCATCACAACTATAACCAAAACAATGAAACAACAAGAAAAACATAATCCAACAAAACACAAGTCCAAAAACCTCCAACAACACAAGTAGGCAAATCGAAATTACAAAAACCTTCAAAGCACCCAATAAAATTAATCAAAATTAAACAAAACGGGTAAATGACGAAGCAAGGTAAATGACGAATAACCACATGCATATATATGGTGCGTAAACTTAATATGTACTATTGTAACTAATACTATAATAAAATTGATCCTAGTTGCCTGCCTAATGAACGCAGAGGCAGAGCCCAATTCTCCATTTTATTTTTTCAATCAATGCTTTATAAATTGATTGCTCTATATATATAAATGCACTACCTACCAATATGTGAACATCTTGTTATTTATCATGGTGAAGAAAAAAATAAAACGAAAACATTGTTCAAATGATGCCTCAAATTCATTTCTTTGTAATTAGGTGGACCTATCCAAATCAGATATCAAAGTAACTCAAAAAACCAAAAAAAGAAAAGGTTACCTTACCTGCCATATTCATTATCAACCATTAGTTATCCTAATTTACAGCAGAAAAGCATTCATTTCATTTGTGTTTAGAGTTCATTCACCATTGTTGTTTCCACACCCAAATATCCCTTATATATATAATATTACAAATTAAAAAAGTTGAATGAATGAAAAGTTGAAAATCCCCTTGAAACAACGTACACATCAAACAATTAGTGAAAAGTAATTAAATCTCACAGTGGGGAATTCGGGCTGGGCTAAGGGCTTCAATTGGCGTCGGTGGTGCTGCGGTTCCGGAGTGATGCTACGGATTTCGTGGCTGTGCGAGGCGGTGGTGGGTGGGGCGTGAACCAGACAGCCTGCGGGAGTTGGAGGTTGTGCGTGAACCAGACGGCTGCGGGAGGCGGTGGTGGTGCGTGGTTGTGAACGACGCGGTGGAGGTGGGTGGGGCGTGAAGGAAGTGGCTGCGGGGATCTGGGTTGTGGGAGAAGGTGGTGGTGAGTGGTTATTCGGAGTGGTGGTGGGTGGGTTCGAGAGGAAGAGAGCGGCGGCTGAGAGGGAAAGAGTGAGGGGAAGAAATTTAGAATATGAAAATGGGTTAAAAGCCCTAATTTAGTCCCTGTTTTCCGACGGAATTGCGAAATCCGTTTGAAAATATATTTTTTTCCTTTTTTTTTTTACTTAAATTATTAATTATTGTTTTTTTGTTTTTTAAATTAATTAATCAAATTATTAATGTTAGAAAGAAATTAATGTTATTAAATGGTTAAATTGAATGAAAATTGGTGAAAAATAAGTCAAATCAATTAAGGCGAGTTTAAATTAAATCGATCAAAAAATGGTTTAAATTAATCAAATTATTGCCAAAAAATTAATTGAATTAAAAAAACGGTTTAACCAATCAAAATTGGTGGAAAACGAGTTAAATCAATCAATAATGGCTTAAATAGATGGAAATTGTGAAAATATATAATAAATTAGTGAAATGAAATTTACCAAAGTCAAAATTGTTGACCATATGGTTGTGTATATTGAGGTTATTTGAAATCAAATCGATACTTTGCTCATAATTAATTAATCAGTCACTAATTCAAAATTGTTGATCATAGGGTTATGTACATTGAGGTTATTCGAAATGAAATAGATACTTGACTCGGAATTAATTAATCAATCACTAATTCAAAATTCTTGATCATAGGGTTATGTACATTGAGGTTATTCGAAATGAAATTGATACTTGACTGAGAATTAATTAATCAGTCAATAATTCAAAATTGTTGATTATATGGTTATGTATATTGATGTTATTCAAATTCAGATCGATCGATTCTTCATTTGTAACGTTAATTCTTCAAATTCAAAATTCTTGACCATAGGGTTATGTACATTGAGGTTATTCGAAATGAAATCGATTCTTGGCTCAAAATTAATAAATCAGTCACTAATTCAAAATTAATTGTTGACAATATGGTTATGTACATTGATGTTATTCGAATTCAGATCGATCAATTCTCGATTTGTAACTTTAATTGACCAAATTCAAAATTCTTGACCATAGGGTTATGTACATTGAAGTTATTCGAAATGAAATTGATACTTGTCTGAGAATTAATTAATCAGTCACTAATTCAAAATTGTTGACTATATGGTTATGTACATTGATGTTATTCGAATTCAGATCGATCGATTCTCGATTTGTACGTTAATTGACCAAATTCAAAATCTTTGACCATAGGGTTATGTACACTGAGGTTATTCGAAATGAAATCGATCTTGGGTAGTAATTAATTAATCAATCACTAATTCAAAATTGCATGTTGATCATAAGGTTATTTACAATGAGGTTATTCAAAATCAGATCGATACTTGACTCGAAATTACTTAATTAGTCACTAATTTAAAATTGATGACTATATGGTTATGTACATAGAAGTTATTCGAATTCAGATCAATCGATACTAATTGGCTCGGAATTAATCAATCACTAATTTAAAATAGTTGACCTTATGGGTTATATACAATGAGTTTATTCGAAACGAAATAGATATATAGTTCGTCGGAAAATTAACTAGTCAAAAATTAATTTGTAAATAAATAATTTTTTTTATATTTTTTAATGAATTTCCGACGGGTAGTACCCGTTGGAAATTAATCAATTCATTTTTTATTTTCTTTAAAATGGATTTTCCGACGGATTATGCCCGTTGGAAATTAAAATCTTTTATTTTTTTATTTTTTAATGCATTTTCCGACGGGTATTACCCGTTGGAAATTAATTATTTTACTTATTATTATTTTTAAATTACCTTTCCGACGGATTATGTCCGTCGGAAATTAAATATCTATTTTTTTTATTTTTTTAAAGCATTTTCCGATGGGTATTACCCATCGGAAATTAATTTTTTTATTTTTTATTTTTTTAAAATTATTTTCCGACGGGTATTTCCCGTCGGAAATTAATATTTTTTTATTTTCTTTTTAAAAATGAATATTCCGACGGATACTACCCGTCGGAAAATAAATATCTATTTTTTTTATTTTTTTAAATCATTTTCCTACGGGTAATATCCGTCGGAAATTAATATTTTTTTATTTTATTTTTTAAAATGAATTTTCCGACGGATACTACCCGTCGGAAAATAAATATCTATTTTTGTTTATTTTTTTAAATCATTTTCCTACGGGTAATTCCCGTCGGAAATTAATTATTTTAATTTTAAATTATTTTTAATGTAATTTCCGACGGATTATGCCCGTCGGAAAAAAATATTTTCATTTTTATTTAATTTTATTGAAATTTCCGACGGGTTTCATCCCCCGTCGGAAAATCCGTCGGAAATTCTCGATAATTTCCGACGGATTTTGACCCGTTGGAAAATTTCCGTCGAAAAACACTGTCTTTTTTGTAGTGGATGTGTCTTCGCTACTAGGAATTTCACCATCTTAGTTATCATTGCAGGGTAACTACCAGGTGGGATGGGAAGCATGACTTTCCCTATTGCATCCACCACCTATCCACTAAAACCTGCTAGGGGGGGTGTGTACCCCTTCGGTTATGCGTTATCCATCCCCATCTTCTTGAATGCATCCTAGAAGATAATATTTGCCGAGCTTCCGCTATCTATTATAATTTTTTTACCCATAAATTTGACAATGTTGCAGAGATAACCTAAGCACCATTTTGAGGTGGCAGTTGTCCAAGAATATATATACATATACATAATGTTTTATTAAAATAAATAAAATTTGTAAAAAAAAATACTATCAATTTATGAAGATATTAGTTAATAATTCATTCATAATTTCATCTGAAAACATTAAGTTTAGTTAATAAATTTTTAATATATGAGCTAAAATTAAATAAAATCGTAAAGTTAAGAAACTTGTTTTGTGAAAAAAATAATGTAGTAAATTATGAAAGTGAAGTTTTTTGAATCCGAAAAGATTCGATGTCTGACTGAATGCGATCAAGACCCGTTAGACATGAGAAATTTAAATCCAAGCAAGATCCAAGTTCGACCCAAATTCGATCTGACACAAATGAATCTGAATCTAAATCTTGGTTGAGCCTGATCCATCCCAAATTCGACCAATTGACAACCCTAGATTCAGGTCAATCCTCCTCATTAAATTTGTATCCAACAATACACAAGAAATTTATATATATGCATAACATTTTATTAATAGTAAAATTAATAATATTTGAACATCAACTTTAGAAGACATTAGTTAATAATAGACTCATAATTTCATCTAAAAATACGAACATTATTTTAGAGAGTTTAAACATACGAGATAAATTAAATGAAATTCTAAAATTAATAATATTTTCCAAAAAAAAAATAAAAAAAAAATCAACGTATAAATAGGTGACCTTTTTCTTTATTTTTTTCAATAGATCAACAAACCCGAATCCGAACACAATTAGGAAAAGAGAGGAAAACAAAATACTCTATCCGCAGCATAAGCCTCCACAAAATCTTTCAATCAATCGAATTGAATCACAGCAACGCAGTCTGGAATCCTTCAAAAAGAACAGAATCAATTAACGGAATTAATTCCTGAAACAACGACACAATGGTGAAGACGACGAAGGGGGGCAAAACAATGAACCCTACCGATTCTTACCGTAAAGAGCTTCGGAAGAAGGAATTGAAGAGGGTAAACTTTTGTATATCTAATTCGTTTACATGTTAATCCAATTCTAATCCTGCCGGATTCTCTATTTTAAAAAGGAAGATGTGATTTTGTGTTTATTATTTTTTTCCTGGAGTGTTTAATTTTGGGAAGTTAACCTAGTTTGTTAGAAGCTTTCAATTAAAAACTAAAAATGTTTTAGGCATTTACTCAAGTTAATGATTGAGTTCTCTTTCTTTCGCTATTTTTAAAGAACTTTTTTGTATGGAGAATGCCTGTGATTTTGAGTTATTCAAGTATAATGGTTACATTTAGTTGAGTATGAAGTAGAATTTTGCATTCTACTAGATTTTGAAATTGGAATCGATGTTATTGTGCAGAACAAAAAGGAGCGGAAGAAGGTGAGAGAAGTTGGAATCCTAAAGAAAGATCCTGACTCATTGAAAGACCAGATTCAGAAGCTGGAAGCAATGAGTAAGTTGTCAAAAACAATGCATTTGTTTTGAATCATTAGTGATGCCTTGCACATGTAGCAACATGACTGAGATATTTTGCCTCTGCATTAGCTTGAGCACCTATGACTGATGTTTGTTGCGGTCTAAAATTGAGCAATTTCTTACTTTTTATTAGCATTTAAATCTGTAGTTTAATACTTGCAGAGGCAGATGGTGCTTTGGACAAAGCTAGAAAACACAAAAAGAGACAACTTGAGGATACACTCAATCTTGTGATGAAGAAAAGAAAGGTAATTCCCTAATTTATGACATCTTGTGTATTGTATTTTCCATTATTCTCATAGGATGAAATTCCATTAAATATTACTAAAAATTAATGTGCTTGCGAGACTCATAGGTGATGTATTTGTATTTAGAGAATCGGTCATATGACAAATCTATATTAAATTGGAACTTCAGAATGAATTATAAAATATACTTTATAACTTATGAACTGATGGCCAGATGTGCGATGGTATCATTGTTTTGTTTAGAAGTTATGGCTACTGATCAGCGATAGACTATGTTGGCGCAGTTTAAAGTTTATAGATGTGATTTAAAATCAAGTAATACTCGCTCTATTCCTTATATTTTCTTGTAATCGAATCATTGTTTTTTTGTTTTTGTTTTTTGCTGTTATTACTTGTTGAAAATATGTTCATTCAGTTGAATAAGTTTAGTGTACTGCACTATAGAATTGTTCATGCGCCTCTTTCATAAAGTTCATACTTGGAATAGTTTTCTGAAGACATAGTATGATAAAATGTCTTACAATATCCCTTATTAAGAGTTGACAATATTATCTGAAGCACGATAGTAGAAGAAAGTAGAGTTAGGTACTTATGCAAATATATCTGGAGGCTGTTTTTAGATTGTGAAATGAGTTTGTGCAACATGCTACATCATGTTTAATTATGATATGGGATCTGACCATCCTTGTGGATAATATTGTCGCTAAAGTTGCATTCATCGTACACTATCATAAATGTATTGACTAGGCCCCCCTAGAAGTACTAGTAGACTGCATTTTGCTCTCCTCTACTCACGCATAATGATTGTAATAATGCCATCACTCAACGGTCAATTTTTCCTAACAAAACTGTTTGGAAGGAACTGCAAATGTTATTTTCATGCTTTATACAAAGTGACCATTATAGTAAGAGAGAACCGGAATTCTAACCGGCCAGTTCAAAATCCAATGTAAAAAGAAATGTGCAACTTGGTAGCTCTATGCACAGATAAAGTCAAAGAATATATACAGCTGAAGCCATCAGTGAAATAAATTGATGCATATTTAGGTTAAACATCTAGACAAGAATGCACAACTCGAACCTGTTATACTTGAGAGTTCAAACTTCTGCACCAGATCTTTCCCAGAAAGCAATTTGCAATCAAGAAATTCATTTGTCAAACCTTTAGAAAATTGACCAACAAATTTGGCTGAAAACTCCTCCTAATCTAATTTTACGGCTTTAAGTAAAATTCTGTCTTGGAGCCCCAAATAAATCAGAATGCATTCTTTCCCTGTAACATATCAGATAAATTAGGAAGAACAGTTAGATATCAGTTTTAACAAGGTTAGGGTAAGAAACGGGGGTTATCTTTTGATGATACCATTTCGTGTCACAATTCTTAGAAACGAACACATAGATGTATGCATATGACTGTGTCTGGGAGATATATAGGGCCTGTTTGGTCTCGCTTTTCAGAGTGTATTTTTTAGTGCTCTCTGAAAAGCCAAACAAACAACATTTTTTGCTTTGAGGAAAAAAGTTATCTTCTCTCAATTTTCACAAATAAATCTCATCTTAAGGAAATTCTCTGATCTCTAAAAATACCTACACAAACTTTACTGACATAGAGTAATCGATCTCTTACACAACTTATCTCACATAACAAGCATGATTTGACATAAAGTAACATATATATTACACTATTTCTCTTCTTTCCATAATCTCAAAAAAAAAACCTACAAAATCGTATTGAAACCACTTTCACAAAACCCACACAAAGAACGTTACGAAAACCGAGACATTTTCTGAAATCTCAATTTATTTCTGAAACTACTCTCAGACATGTGAGTCAAATATTCCCTTCATCTCTTTCTCTCATTTTCCCTACAAAAATGCTATGTTTTGTGCTCATTTGATTGATAGCGCCCTTTCATCTGCCTGTACTTGGTTATTTTCAAATAAATTGTCTTGTCATCAGCAGTTTGTGATTTATGTCTTTTACAGGAATATGAAGAGAAAATGAAGGAAAAAGGTGAAGCACCAGTTATGTTCAGGTGAGAAACCCCCCCCCCCCCCCTCGGTTCTCCTTCAGAATTAATTTATTTAATCTTAATTTATGGATATTTATAATGAAATCTTTGTTGAAAGTTTGGCTGTGCTACTGTTTCTGCAGTCATTTGGGACCTGTTCGTAGGCGAGGTACTGCAGAAGAGGAAGAAAGAATCAATCATCCCCAACCTGAAGTAAGTTTTTTCACTTTTGTGACTTTCATGGTTCATTATATCTGAACTCTTCTGCTGATCTGTCAACCCAAATTTTGCAGGACTCTGTCTATTATCACCCAACTCTGAATCCTTCTGGAGCTCCTCCACCTGGGAAACCTCCGATGTTCAAGTCAACTATAGGTATATTTCGGTATTACATAAATGTCATCTTACTTTCCCCGTTTATATCTCTAATTTTCTTCTTCCAGTTATTTCACTGCTCACCAATCAGATTCTGCTATTTACTTTGAAATTCAGGACCCAGAATACCCTTACCAGAAGCTTCAGCAAGTAATGTTGCATCATCGTCAAAGTCGGAAACTGATGATGCCACATTATATGATTCCCTCCTACCTCCCCCACCACCTCCTTTGCCTAGCACGGGCTTAGATTCTGGAGATCCCTCTATTCCGCCCGCGTCTTTGCCTTTGCCGCCTCCGCCTCCAGTGCCTCCGCAGCCAGCAATGACAGATATTAATATGTCACTGCCTCCACCACCTCTGCCTCCACCGCCTCCTCCTGGTCCACCGCCAAAGGAACTAGTTGCTGCTCGTCCTACACTTCCTCCACCCCCACCTGTCCTCCAGTCTGCTCAACCACCTCCCGCTGGTACATTTGGAATTGAGAAGCCAGCAAATTCAGGTGATTCGATACAGGTATACTTTTCACACACCAAAATCAAATGTTAAGTTTAACTAGATGACATAATATGGAAACTAAGCATATATTTGATTTCTAATAGTTTATCTTATGAAATTATTGTTTTTTAGCACAAGTTTAGCTGATGTTTACAATGTAATGATTATATTTTAGATGCCAACTATATTTCCTCCACCGCCTCCGCCTCCGCCAGCAGGGCTGCCCCCTAAGAATCAGCATGAAGGCTTGTCTTCTGAAACTGATACAAAAGCTCCTGTACATGCCGAGGATATTCTAAAAATGGCTCCACCACCACCACCACCAATAAGGCAACAGCCACCGATGCCTGGAGCTGCTGTGGGGACAAATTTCCAGCTCGAGGTGCTGCCTCCAGGCATTGCACGCTTTCCACCACCACCGCCACCTCCAAGTGAGATGCGCCCACCCCCAATTTCTGGACAACACATGCCTCCTGGATTCATTCTCCCTCTAATACCAAGACCACCTTTTGGACCTCCTCCTGGACCTCCACCAATGATGAGACCACCACTTCCACCTGGTCCACCTCCTATTCCACATGATGACTTCATGGCTAGACCAACTGCACCTCAAAAGCCATCATATGTTAAATCTGCTGCATCAACTGTTGTAAAGAGGCCTCTGGCACAGCATACTCCAGAGCTTACAGCTATGGTGAGTATATCTTCTTTTGCTTATGCTTTTCCATTACTCTGTGCTGCTATATGTTCATTTTCCTTCTTTCTGTTGTTTGGTTATTTTTTATATTTGGTGTATCTGAATTGTTTTCGTGCTCCATTTGCAGATTCCTGCATCTGTACGCGTGAGGAGAGAGTCTGCGGTCCCAAAACCAAAGCCAAAGACATCATCAACTGTTTTGCCTTCCAACAAGCCCGTAGTAGCTCCTCCTATTGCGAAGAAAGAATCAACTTCCTTATCCTCTGCGGCAAAACCACCGAGTATTGATGACTCGTACACGGCATTCTTAGAGGACATGAAGGCACTTGGTGCTCTTGATAGTTGAGGTGAATAACAAATAGACTGCGGTGATCAGAGGACGATAGCATGTACAGGCCTTCCTATCATGATTCCGGACTTTATTTTGGCGAAAAGCACTGTTTTCGATTTCTGTTGTGCTAACTTTATATTCCTGAATCGCAGTTAACTTATTATGGTGCTTGGAGTCATTGCATAGTGCAGACTCACATTGAGATAGGCGTAACATTTTCAACTTTACTGCCTTATTTATCTTCCTCAATAGACCTAAGTTTAATTGTAAGGCTTAATTCCAGCAGTCTATCTTCATTGCCATATATTTTTTAATAGACCTAAGTTTAATTTTATGGGTTAATTCCAGCAGTCTATCTCTATGTTAGCCTGGTTAGAGTAATAGTCATTAAGTGCATCTTATAACTCAGCGTGAAATGATTTGAACCATTTGAAGTATTGACATTTATAAGCTTTATAGTTATAATATTTCTATGTATGTACATTTATTAAATTTAATCATCAGTGATTTATATATATATATCAAGGCGAGATAGGAGTATTATATTACAGATATTCACGAATAAAAATATTAGATATTATTTTTTACGGGTGAGTTTGGCCTAGAGATTCGAAAATCAATTATAGAAGAATTAATTTTGCTAAAATAGATTTTGAGAATAACTGATTATAACAAAAATTAATTATGGAATAATTATTTTTGTATAATAGCTTTTGCAAAAGTAACACTTTAGGAGCTTTTAAAATAAGACGATTTTTAACTTCTTGAGATCTCAAAAGTGATGATATTGGGGTCAAACACTTTGAAAATCACGATTGACCAAAAGTAATTTTTATAATTGGGGCTAAATACTTCAAAAATCACAATAGAAATCTATAAGTGCTCCCACCGCTGGGTCAAAAATCATGTGTTTTGAACTCTAACCCTGAATAATAGGTACCGTATTTGGTTTACTAAACCCTGGTAATTTCACTGGGTCCAATGGTATGTACTCCATGTAGTATGTATTAGGGCTGTCAATGTATTGCACGGCGTGTAGCGTCTAAATTTTTCAAACGGAGCCTCACTTGTTAACACGAAAGACAATCAAATAGTTTTGAAATATTGCAGATTTAGATTATTAAACATTGATTATTAAGAAACTAATCTTTCATCTTTAGACTCGACATAATATACTTATATTTAGGACATTCAATTTGTTATTTTTCAGAATAATATTTTTTTTTTCCAGTTTTTCAAGAGTTTAATCTCTTTTGAGGCGCGTCGGACATATAAAGTGGGGACCTCTTTTTAGACTAGTCCCTTCCAATAAACCAATCACCTGTTGGTTTTTCAGAGTAATATAATCAGACATGTTTTAATCTTTTAGTCAACACATTTAATTCTTTATATCTTGGGCGGTACAAAATTTCACCACCTCTACATACATGGTTCAATAGTTCGTTCTCTATACTTATCGCATTAATGATAAAGTTCTTTTTCATTTTAGAGAAACAAAAATTATCCAAAAGGTTCGGGTATATTATTAAATAAATTTGACTCAAATATTTCAATTACTTGCATTTTAGTTTTTAATGGGCTAAGAAAATAAATATTTCAATATTTTGTATGAAGATTACATAGTGATTTTTAAAATTGGCCTTTTGTAAAGTTTAATTTGCGAAAATGGCCTTTGAGGGGCTTTTTACTGTAGAAGTGATATCTGTAATAGTTCCTTCTATTTCTTTATTTTTCATTTTAGTACCCTGAGTTTTGATATCAATGGTTTTCCAATTGCAGGCATAATTTTTCTTATTTGTCTAATTGTATCCATAGAGTGTATTAAAGATTTCTCTGAATTCATTAATTTTGAGTGTTATGAAGTATGATATATCTTCATTGTTTCTTCGTTTCGACTTTCTTTTTAAATGATCTATTTCTCGTGATAAGGTATCTAACATTCTAGACCTATTTTTTGACATAGGCATATATTTGCAATATTGTCTAACAGCTTCTAATATTTCTAAGTATAGAAAAGTATCTTGTTCAGTAGTATAAGTTTTATATCTACGTTTTTTCTTAGGTGGTTCACTACTTTCTTCTATTTCTAATATGTTTTCTAATGATTTACTAAAATCCTTAAGAGGGCTAGTTATTTCAATATCGGAGAAATCGAAGTCTAGAAGACTTTGATAGTTTTCAGTGCAAACTAAGTTGCATATATTTAAATCGTTTGTATTTAAATCGTCACCGTGCTCTGATACCAGAGCCAACAGAGCGCTTTCTGGTGCGTTTTCTGGTGCGGAAGCACAGTCACTATTTGGACTGGTATAATTATATTTATATTCATCGGAGGATAATTCAAATCCTGTCATTTATGCAGCTCGTATTATTCTTAATTGGTTTCGTTTTTTGAGATAGTAATCTCGTGTATTTTCAAAGAATGTCTTTTCATACGTTCCATTTATAAGAGTTTCGCATAATTCTTTATAAAAAATATACTGGGAGTCTATCCATTCGTGATATGAACTATTTTTATAAAGAAGTATTTTTCTAGGTGGCATTTATAGAATTATATCTATAATATAGAATGTAATAGTATTCTTTTCTTTCTTTAAAATCTTGTATATGAGGATAATCTTCTGAAAGTTTTTTATAAAATTTATAAGAAGATTCTATGTATGCATAAGTATTCCAATTCTTATAGTTTTTCTTGAACATATTGAGTTAAACTATTTATTTGTTTATTTAGAGTTTTTATGCCTTCTTCTGTTTTTTTAGAATCATTTTTTATTGGTATAAAAGTTGTTGGTCTTTCTATTCTCATGGATGTTCTTTGAGGTTCGATGGGTTGTTTTTTAGGGACAAATTTAATTTGAGCAAAGTCTTTGAATAGAGAATCCATATTAATTTTATCTTCAGTTTTATAGTCTATACTATGATGACTATTACTAATAGAGTATCCTACATCATATGTCATAGAGAAAGGGTAATCTCCTTGTTCCATTAAATCTTTTCTAGAGAATTTATACAAAAGAGATATAAATTGGCTTAAGTTTTTGGTTACTAGGGGTATTTCGTATTGTATCGAAACATTAAACATAAGTTTTGTTGCCTTTAGATTTCCTTCAATTACTCCTAGGATTTTATCCTGAGTGTCTCTTATCCTATCGTCTATAACCCAGAATTTAACTGGTGATTCTATTCCTTCGGCAAAGGTTGATTTTATCAACACTTGTATAGTTGAAATATGTATGTATCCAAATTCACTTGGTGACTTATTAAGTGAACGTATTTTTTGAAGAATATGATTCTCATTTATTAATGGTAAGGAAAGTTTTCATTGGGCTTCAGTTATTTCTATTGGGGTTTCCTGTATAAATTTTCCAAAATATATTAAATTTTTTCGTTGAAACATATTATGAAAGAATGAAGGTTTCCTAATACCTTGTCCATCATTTATATTTAACTCCTTTTGTCTTATTTTACTTATTATTTTAGGACTTATAACTATATCTTGGGAAAAACTCCCATATGCTTCAGAAACTTCTTTTGATTCTAATTGTTCTATCTCGTTAGAGATGTTTTCAATATTTTTTATTTCTAAGGTGTTCATATTTGAGATCTAAGTTGAGATTCAGAAAGCTTTATTCGTGGTATTCTTCGAACTGTATTTTGAAAAGTAATATCTATATATTCTCGAGTAAGAACGAAGTTTTTTAAAGAATCTAGGAAATCCATTCCTAAAATTATCTCGTATGGGGATTCATTATCTATATAGATTCGTGTACAAAGAGTAAGATTATTTTCTAATGTTATTTCTATCTTTCCTGTTTTTTCTATAGTTATTTCTTTTCCATTATATTTTATGTATGTTTCAGCACCGGTTTTTCTTATATCTGTAGCTAGGTTTTCATGAACATGAGACCATGTTGCTCCTGTATCTATAAGAATGGGTATCAAGTTATTTTTCATTATTCCTATTAAATGATATTGAAGAGATTTAGTGTTGAATGATGTGTTTACTTGTATATTTTGATATTCATGCAAATCATTCATTGTAAACAGATATTTAAAGAATGTTCAAGATGTATGATGATATATGAAAATATATGAAAATATATAAGTATGTACCTGTCACAGAAGGTTACTCTGCAGAACTGGTTAAGTTCTAAGGTGGAGATGAAGTATGCTAACTCTCAATAGCACGATCGACATTCCGGAAGAGCTTAAACTTTCATAAGAAAGATAAAGTTGAAAACTTATTTCATTCACTCTTTTCTTAAACGATTACATATGATCTCTTTATATAGGTAGAGATCTTGATTACAAATGAAGGGAAAAACTATTACAATCTGCAAATGAAGGGAAATACTATTACAATTTTGAAAAGTGTCGGGTAAAGGAGTGGTTCTCCTTTTGCCGACGTTTCTTTGCAGGACCTACATCGTGCTTTCTTCTATTATTGGTGATGAGTTATCACTTTCTTCATCACTGGTTGCGTAGGCATCTTTGTATTCTTTTTCGTCACTGCTGACGTCCTTTTTCTTGCAATATTTGCAAATATGGACCTCCAAGTTTTTCATTTCTTCATGGAGTATCTTCTTTGTTTTTTCTGCCAGGGTTGATAGGTGGAATTCATCAACTCTAAGTATCTTCTGATGATGCTCATAAACATATTCCCAATGGGATTCTCGCAGTGTTTTCTGAGTCATCCCGTATATCAAATGATTTTTTCCTTTCATATTTATTCGAAAAGTCTTTGTTCTATACAGATCATGTATGAGATTGTGAATTTGTATAAGCTGCCAAGCGACTGCTTCTTCTTGTTGATTTGTATCAAGTTTTTCCACTGTTTCTATTGCTGGATATTCACCATTGCTAGTTACCAATTTAATTAACCCAAAACTCGGGGTAATTCCTTCTTCAAATGTTGGATATGTAAGATGGCATTTTACAACCACTTCTTTTTGCCCATTTTTTCCAACATTAATGAAATATTCTGAGATGCTTTTTCGAATGTTTCCTGGAAATTTCTGGAGCATTGCTGTATTTTGAAGGTACATTATATCCACTAAGCCATATACGAAAAACTGATATGCCAAGATTGGATCTATTCCATTAACAAGGACGGCTTTTGGTCCATATCTATTTACTGGGTAGAACCTTTTTTCTCTGTCCTTGGAAGGATCATATTCTTCTAATTTCCTTAGGAGCTCGTTGAACTTATCTTTCTTTAGGGTATTTTGCTCCTCATTTTCCTTATCTTTT
Organism: Penstemon davidsonii; assembly: GCA_034814905.1. Taxonomy (NCBI): domain Eukaryota; kingdom Viridiplantae; phylum Streptophyta; class Magnoliopsida; order Lamiales; family Plantaginaceae; genus Penstemon; species Penstemon davidsonii. The sequence goes on along the minus strand of JAYDYQ010001087.1, from coordinate 7,472,926 downwards.
TCTTCCTTTGTTGGGATATGATCAAGGGGATTTTTGAGTGAGGGTATCTTTCCAAGAACAACCTTGGATGTCATGGGTTTCTCTGTTTCCATAAGAGCTTGTTTATAATGACTAAGCTCATATTGCGCCAAGGCTGTTTTGGCTTCTTCAAGTGTTTTGAAAGATTGGTGTAGACTTCCTTTTGTGATAAATGGCGCAATCTTACTCCATTCATCGTATATTCCTTTCATTGATCCATTGAACATGGTGTACCATTTCTTTTTGTCTGGAACATGAGGTGTTTTTGGCATGGGTGTTTGGTACTGAATTGGTTTGTCATTGTTTGTAAGAGGTGGTGGTGATGGTAATTTTGTGTTTGTGGGTAATGGATCCACCACGTTTTGGCTGCTAAACTCTGATGGCAAGGGTATTTTTAGTGTAGTGCAAAGTATTTGGAGACTAGATTCTAGTTCGTGTATCTTTCTAGCTGCTTCGGCTGCTGTTTCCGAAATGTATTTCTCTTTAGCTGCTGTGAAGTTTTGGATTTCTTTTCGAGCAAGTTGTTCTGTTTTCTTTTGCTCATTTTTGATGTCTTGTATCTGTTTACAGAAAATAGATATCATTGTTTCCATTCTCTTGTCAGGGTATCTGCAAGTACGTTGTCTTTTCCTGCGAGATGTACAATATGAAAATTGTATCGTGTTAGCTCCAATTGCCAACGTATCAGTCTTCCTTGATTTGAGCTATCTGCAATTTTTGTTTTACAGAAATATGTTAAATATTTAGAATCTGTGCGGACTTCGAATTCTCGTGGTAGCAATTCTATCTTCCATTTTTTCAAAGCATTGTATAATGCCAGTGTTTCTTTTTCATGAACTGTATAGTTCATCTGACATTGTGTAAAGGTGCCTGATACATATTTGCATAGGCGTATATATTTTTGTGCTTTTGTTAAAAGCGTATTTTTATGCCCATTGGACATGTGTGGTAGAGTGTTGTACTCTATAGCCGGTATTGCTAGCATAACGGCGGCCCACGTATCTTTGGATGCATCCGTTTCGAGAATAATGAAATCATTCTCTTGCGGATTGTATAGTTGGGGTAGGTTTTTACACCGTCCCTTAATGGTTTTTACCATTAATGTATCTGCTTCAGACCAAGTCCATTGAACTTTGGTAGAAAGTTTTTTCTGAAGCGTTTTTCTTTGTAAGGCAAGGTCTTTAAGATAGCCTTGATCGGAAATATAGTTTAGACATCCTAAAAATCTTTGTATTTGTTTTCGATCTTCTAATTGGTCTGGAAAAGAGTTTAATTTCTCTAAAACATTTGGTTGAATAACCATGTTTCCTTCTGAATCAAAAGTATTTCCAAGAAAATCAATTTTATTTTTACAAAGCTGAGCTTTTCTTTTTGAAAGGACTAAACCCTTTTCTTTGCATCTTATTAAGACAATTTTTAGTTTTTTCAAATGATCTTCTCTATCTTGATTACTAAAGATGATAATATCATCGATGTAAGCAAGACATATATTTTCTAAACCTTCAAGGTTTTTATCCATGAATCTTTGATAGATTCCTGGTGCTTGTTTAAGGCCAAAAGGCAAAACATTCCATTGAAAATGTTTTTGAGGTGGACATGTAAAAGCAGTTAATGGTTTGGTATTCTCATGTAACCTAATCTGCCAATAGCCAGATTTAGCATCTAGAGTACTAAACCATTTTTGTCCTTTTAATTTTGTTTTTATGAAGTCAATTCTTGGGAGCTTATAGGCATCACCAATGGTTGCTTCATTCATTTTTTTGTAATTTATGACCATTCTTCTCTGGCCACGTTTAATTTCATTGTGATTTTCAACGTAAAAAGCAGGTGCTGCATGTGGTGAATGACTTTCAGAAATAATTCCTTTTTCCAAAAGTTTTGAACATTCTTCTTTAAATTCATTTATATCCCTTTGAGAATAAGGAATATTATTTTTCACATTTACTTCTTGTGAAGGATCCTTTAGTTTTATTTCTACTAACATGGTGTTGGTATTTTTAAAATCTAAGGGATTTTCACTGGAAGTAGATTCAAGTATTTCATCAATTTCTTTATCCAAGTTGGATGTATAAAGAGTAATCTGATAGACTAGTTCTGAGATTTTTTCTATCAGTTTTTTGGTATTCAAATCTTTTTCTATTGGAATAGAAATTTGTTGTCTTCTTTGTTTATACTTACTTCGAAAAGGTACAGTAAGTGATATGGTGGAAATATTTTGCACAAATGGTGCGTGTAGCTTTAGGAAATTATTGCCTAAAATAAAAGGTAAACCTGTTTTGTGTTTATAAATGGTTGGGACTGTAAAAGCAAAGTTCTGTATAAAAATAGTTTGCATTTTCACTACTTCCCAAATGTAGTAATGAGATGCATTTGCAATCATAACCCGTATAGGCGTTTTTAATCGTTCCCATTTGAAACAGTTTAACTTTGGCGAAGCAAGGCAGAGACTTGCTCCAGTATCAATTAAAGCATATATATAAGTATTATTGATACGTATTTTTATGAAGGTAGAATTCTGACTAGGCATTACTATTAGGATATTCTATCTCCTCATCTTCATCAGTTTCTGATATTAATTCGTACCAATCTGTATCTGATTCATAATCAGAATCTTCTATTGGTTCTAATCCTTGTATATAGGCAAACTGTAAAAGTCTAACCTGATGTTCTATCTTATTTTGTTTCTTTGGGCACTCATTAGCATAGTGACCTTCTTCCTTACATAACCAACATGTACATTTCTTTTTTCCTTCAGGGCAGTATTTATTCCTTTTATTATTCTCTTTTTTATAGAATGGTTTTTTCCTAAAAAACCTGTGTCTATTTTTCCTAAAGTAGGGTTTATTTCCTTTTATCCAATGTCTATTTCGTTTTTTCCATATTTTCTTGTTATGCTTTTTCCTATATTCCTTTCTACAACCATATTGCTGAGGTAGGTAGTCTTCTGTACAACAGAGTTTGGTTAATGGTTTCATAGCTATAGATCGTTTCTTTTGTATACATTGTTCCGTTGTATATTTTCGAACTATGGTTCTAGCAGCTCCTATGGTTCTATGTGTTTCTGGAACTTCTTCCTTATATTTTTTCTGACATTCTACTCCTATGGGGTAAGGTAATTTAGCAAAGAATATATCTATAAATGGGGATTGTTCCGGTATAGGTATTTTAGTTAGATGTTCAATAAACTCACAGTAATAGTTTTCAAAATAGCACATATTACATATAGCCATGTTATGCAAATGTCGTTTTGATTCTTCCGTTTCATGTAATCCCATAAAGGTATTTTCTATTTGTAAATCTCCTATAAAATATGCGTATATTGCCTTTGCAATTTTCTTAAACATGTGTAACTGTGTATCAGCATTGAAATTAGTTTGTACATCTTCATTCGTATAGTTTTGCAACATTCTTAAAACATTTCCAGTAGTTTTATGTAAAACGTATGTAAATATATCGAGAACAGAAGAGTTAGAGAACTCATCCGTTGTTTGTATAATCAGACCTATCTGGTTAGTCCAGTAAGTAAGCATTTCCTTTTCATTATCTACACAATCTAAATTAAGAATGTTCTCTTGGTTCATATTTCCATGTATTGGTTGCCATTTTGCTGGAACCTTTTTCCATGGGTTTCTACTACCTGGTCTACTTGGTATATAGCCTTGACTAAAAGGATAAAAATTTGATCCTAAAGCTGGTATATCTCCTGCATTAGCTCTATGTGGTGCAGAATATCCGTATCTATTTCTCTGATTACTAGATTCTGGTTGATCTTCTGTTTTTGGATTTCTAATATCTTCCATTCCTACGTATTCTTCATCTGTTTCAGATGGTGTATATTCAAAGATAACATCTTCATTTTCTTGGTGTCGTATAGGATAAGCTTCTTCTATATCTATGTTTGAAGTAGTTTCTTTATTCATTAAGCTTAGCGAGCTTAACATATGCCTAAGTTCTTCTAAAGTTTCTTCTATGGTTTTCGCCATATATATTCTAGTTTGTTAGGCATCTTAAACCCTTTTCTTGAAGTTATTCTAAAATATTTTTCTAGATTTTGTTCAGTTAATCCCCGTGTTTGCTCTTTTTGATATATTATCATTTCAAGGTTTTCTATGGTTTTTTTCAGATTTTCTAAAGCGTTTTCTTCCTTTGGTACTATTTCTAAGTTGTTTACTTGTTCTTTCAATTTATTTATTTCATAATTATTAGCATGTTTGATATTTAATTGCGGATGAAAAGTGTGAAATAAATTATTTACTTGTTCTAAAACCTTTTGAAGGTTCCGTATATCATCTGTTAATCTATCGATCTTTTCTTCTAATTTCATAGTTTATTTTCTATATAAACTCGTATCTATTTTTCTGGGTGACTTTTTTAATTCTAAAGGACTTCTTTTGTAAATAGGGCTGATATGAGTATATTGCAGAAGGTCATTTTTAAAATTTTGGTTTTTGAAAAGGTCATTCTTCACAATTACTCGAAGATTACATAGAAATGATAAGCTAAAATGTGGACTTAAATTCTTCTTAGCAAGAAAGAAGACCTAAAATTCGTCACCTTCCCTGAATATCAAATTTACCAGTTCTACTTCTACCCAGTACTTCTTTTTTGAGAAAATTTACCTTTTCTTTTACCGCAGTCGCATATTCACAAAACCCATTTCTTCCCAAATTTCCCACTGCGTCTTTCTCTTCTCCTCAATTTCCCACTCCCCATTGAAAAACCCACCAAAACCCATTTGTAATTTATCGAATGGATGTTTTCTAAAAATTTTTCTTTTCTTTTCTGCAGGTTCCTCTTGTAATTTAGTTATTACTGTCATTTTTGTTGTTTTGCTAAAAAAAAGAAGGAAAAACTCCAGCTTTCTTCTTTCCCCCCTTTGGTTTTGAAAAACTATTACTGCTAGGTTCCTTTAATGCAAGCCTATGATCTCCCATGAAACCCTACCGTAGTCCCTAGCACACCCGATCCCTCCACCATGTCTGAGCATTCCTCAAGAACGCCGGAAAATAAGAAGTCCCATGTTGAAAATAACAGTTTGAGTACTACTAATGTAGTGGGGAGGAGGGAAAGGCCTTCAAGGGCGTGCACGCAGCGGGCGGCAGCGAGGTTGCAGGCTGCAGTCGAGGCCGAGGCCGAGGCTGCATTGGCTGAGGCAGGAAGAAAGAGGAAGAAAGCTAAGAAAGTGACGGTAAGGTTGATGGATGAATCTAAGGAGGAGGAGGAAGAAGAGGATGAGGGGTCATGTAGTAAGATTGTCACTGAGCTGGTTGGAGAGCCTGATCCATCACAATTGCTGAGGTGGAATATACGGTCCATGTGGCAGTTAGCTTCCATTCTCAACTTCTTGAATGTAAGTGTCATGAGCTTGATTGATAAATGAAGAAAGATATCAACTATATGTTGTGAGGCGAATGAGTATTTGTTGTTGTGAGGTGTAGGTTTTTAGGCCCTTGTTGAATGTTAAAGTGGAGTTTTCTGCGGAAGAGTTTGAGAAGGCTTTGATTAGTCCGAATAATACGTTGGCGGATATCCATATGCCATTGTTGAAGGTTAGTATAGTTTGTTCCTTTTTGGGGAAATGGTTTAATGAGCTTCTGTTGTATAATATATTTTGTGGGAATTAATTTTCGGTTTAGAGTAATAGTTGGTTTTAATATCGTTGGCTGTTAGAAATTTAAATGTCCTTTCCTAGGGCTTTTGTGCCAAATTGGCTTTTGAGTTTTGACATTATTGTGCATATTTTTTGGTTAGTTTGATGTTCTGTTGAAATTGGCTTTTGAATTGCAAGCTGTTTGTAGTACTATTTTGATGAGAACCTACATGTCAAGTTACTTTTAAATGAAGATGTTTGTTGGATTTTTGATATCATGAGACAATTGAAGAGAGAAGACAATAAATAATGTGGCTCGACCATTGAATCTACATCGACGAAAAGTGTCCAAAGGGCTATAAAACTTTCATTAATGTCTCTTAATTTTGAATTACGACATCACCTGAATTTATAGGTGAATAATTACAATATATAAGCATAAACGAATTCAAGTCATGGGCTAAATTCAGGAATGATATACACTATCATTTAATTGCATTGTCATCTAAATCCTAACAGTTCTCATCAAGTTGAAAAAGGAAGCATTAAAATGTTGAACTTGAAATAGATAGGATTTGTCTTGTGGGATGTGAAACTTCAAATTGTAGGGCATAAGTATCCCACTGTGAGAAGAAATATAATTAGATATGGTGGGGGGGGGGGGGGGTGGGGGGGGGGGGGGGTGGGGGGGGGGGGGGGTGGGGGGGGGGGGGGGTGGGGGGGGGGGGGGGTGGGGGGGGGGGGGGGTGGGGGGGGGGGGGGGTGGGGGGGGGGGGGGGTGGGGGGGGGGGGGGGTGGGGGGGGGGGGGGGTGGGGGGGGGGGGGGGTGGGGGGGGGGGGGGGTGGGGGGGGGGGGGGGTGGGGGGGGGGGGGGGTGGGGGGGGGGGGGGGTGGGGGGGGGGGGGGGTGGGGGGGGGGGGGGGTGGGGGGGGGGGGGGGTGGGGGGGGGGGGGGGTGGGGGGGGGGGGGGGTGGGGGGGGGGGGGGGTGGGGGGGGGGGGGGGTGGGGGGGGGGGGGGGTGGGGGGGGGGGGGGGTGGGGGGGGGGGGGGGTGGGGGGGGGGGGGGGTGGGGGGGGGGGGGGGTGGGGGGGGGGGGGGGTGGGGGGGGGGGGGGGTGGGGGGGGGGGGGGGTGGGGGGGGGGGGGGGTGCAGGAGAAAAATCGTTAGTGGGGAGTGAAGTGGGCAATGAACCAGCAAAAATTGAATGGACATCTATATCCCCAACCAAAGATAATCCAGTCGCATCCTCGAGTGTAAATCCCTATATATACATATATATATATTATATACAAAACAAATAAACATTCATTTTACCACAAAAAAATCTAAAAAAAAAAAAGTGATACGAATTAGTTAGTACTCACAACTCGGTAAGGAAATGAGGTGAGATGCCTCCCGTTAACGTAGATATGGTAACCCTCCAAGCCAGCACTAAGAGTCAACACAAATAATTTCTCTTCTACAAAAGGAAAAGGCCAATCAAACGACATCTTTTTTGTCCTCCCTCCTCCTATTAACCGGTTTAGCCACCATTTCGCCCCCTTCGATTTACCCTCCGATGTTCCATTATCATCATCATCATTCCGGATCCACTTTTCACATTTCACCATTCCATCAACTAAAGTAAATTGCACAATATACATACATACATTAATCAATGACTATGAGCAAACAAGCATTTGAACAACAACAACAACATAAAAAAATCATCAAAACTAACAAAGAAAGAGCACAATACCAGTGTCCTCGTGATCCTCGGACTTGGAACCTTGGCAACGCTGAGAAGTACCCCACTGCATCCTATAACAAGTGTTGTGTTCAATGACAGGTTTCTCACTCCAATCACCCTTCAAACGCGGATTAAAATGAAGGATTCTTGGGGGATCCTCGCCTTCCTCGACTGTCCTCAACCCCAGCAACTCCATCATAAACTGCGATACCATCATATACTCCCCGTTCTTCAAATGCGCAATCTTCGGGTTCGTCTCCACGTGGGCCGCCCTCGGTTTCCCAACTAAAGTTATATGTGACCCCAATGTCAACCCACAAGGCAACACCATCACTTTCGAAAACTCATCCCCTCTTATCGATATCGAATCCGGGCACTTCTCATCAACCTTACTACTAGAATTATTATTATTATTATTATGAATATGATTAATCAACCCCCCTAAACTATTTTTTGTTGTTGTTGTTGTATTGTTTTTCACAATCAATTCTTCCCAGAGCTTCCGGCCTTGCTCAAGGGCGTGTTTGGCAGACTTCAAAATTCCACTTTCCTGCTGCAGGCTTATATTATTATTAACAATGCCGGCAGTGAAATTTAAACCGGAAAACGGCGTCGTTTCATGATGGGGGCGACGAATGTGAGCTGTTTGTTTTTCCTCTAAATTTTCTTCGCTGAAAAGCTTTGAATTGGTGGTGGTGTGTGAAACTGAATCTAGCCCATTTTTTAACAAAAAGGGGGCTTCAAAACTTACCAAAAACACGTAAAAAACACCTAGCAAAATCACCGTCTTGAGTGATCTTTTTCGGCTCACTGAAAACAACACCTCTAAATTATTCCCTTTTTTCATTTTTGTTTCAAGCAACAAAAATGAAGGGAGAAGAAGCGTTTCAGTGTACAACAGAATTTTACACTGTTACTACATATATATATATATAGGAGTGTATATATAATGTATGTATCGTATATGCAGGGAAAGAGAGAGGCTTTCTTTTGTTTTCTTCTGTCACTGTAATTCAGAAAAGAAATTCCATTTTTTGATTTTATATTAAAAGGAATTTTATTACTGGAATAGTATAATATTAATCTCTTTTATTTAAGTAATAGTATATTTTATGATTAGTTTGAATTAAATTAATAGTAAGTAATAATATGCCAGTTTAGTATGTACATATTCTGCTGCATAGGAAAATTAATATGATTTTCTATTTGAATTAGGAATTATTTGGTAAGGCGGAATCTGAGAATTAATTTAGTCTAAAATGTTACAGTATATTTAAGTAAGATTTTCCATGTTTTACTAAAAGGGAAGTTGTTTTCAGATACTTACCTAAAAAAAAAAAAGGTTGTTTTCATATACTCTGCTAACAAATAGGGGCGTTTCAGTAATATGATACTCCATTCGTTTCAAATTAATTGATACAGTGGTTAAAATTATTAATTGTCATATTTGGTTTCTCAATGCATTTTTTTTAATTTTAACATTTCTTACTTTTGGGTTTACACAATAAAGGAAAATGCACAAAGATCAGTGACATGTATTAAACAATCATTAAAAGGGTATTTTTGGTATTTAATCTTAAAAAATGACTTTCCTAATATGTGTGAAAATACCAAATGTGCCAATTATTGAAACGGAGGGAGTATTATATTTGCTAGGCTGCTAGCCTTCATAGATGTATTTTTGGAATTGGTAATTGTTTTTATACATTTTTCAGTAAAAATAAATAATTCAGTTTATTGAAATATAAAATAAAGTATTAATTTATTTGACTAATTTACTTTATGAGTGAATCATACTTTTCGTCCACCTAATGGAGAATCTTTTGCACATTCGTCTCTCCTAAATTAATATAGGATATCACCGATTCATTTTTCGGCGACCTCACATGCAAAACACCTGCATTACATAAATGACATTTTCGTCCATTCACCTAATATTAGACCTTCAAGGAATGCACGTGATTTGCACTTGAGGCCGTCTCCGTCACGTAATAGCCGAAAAATGAATCGGTGATACACTACATTGATAAGAGTGATGTATCCGCTACGAAAAATTTAGGAAGAACGACTGTACAAAAATCGACCTATTAGAAGGACGAAAAGTGCGATTCACTCTTTACTTTATTATCGTATAAGTATTTAGTAGATTGGAGTATATATGTTATTAAATAATTTTGGTATTCGTTATATAATCGAATTGATGGGTGTGTTTCATTTATATATTTCTCATTATGCCAATGCATGCTATCATAGACACAATTAAATAAAATCTTTTAATTATTTTTACATCAAGTGCTTTAGCATGCCAGCTACTTGTTCCATTTATATGCATCAGTTTTTTCTGCTTTAGGTTAAGTGATAAGTGAAGAGATTCTAGATTAAGTCTCATCCTCACTCATTTTTTATCATTACACGATTAAATCCGTCTAATTACTGGCAATTAACAACGTATAGAGAATATTCATTAATATCAAAGATTTTTGGTCAGATTCGAATACAAGATTTTTAGAGTCTTGAGACCACAAAAAGTATTACAAAGTTTATGTGTTGGTATTTTACTGTTAGCGATCTCTAGAGTATTTTTTTAATTTTTTTTTTTTATAAAACTAAATTCCCTAAATAAAGTATTTACACAAAATTATATTCTTATATTGAATGATTCGAGATCTTTGAATCTATATAGACTGATTTTGACTTGGTTTTAGTTTTAAAAATATGATTTCGATGATTTCAATGAAATACTTTGAAACACCATTTGAATTGGATTTGTGTAGCTTTGTTGTTTTAAAAAAATTAAATATAATTTGACTGAGTTTGAATATTGGAGTTTGAGGAGAAATATGTGCCTACTATCTGAGGTGGTGTCCTCACCCAAAAAAATGTATGGTATTCAAGGCCAAAATTTGGGGAGAGGGAAGGGACCTACCTCAAGAGATAGCATCGAACTTTCCTGGTCTGAGGGAGGAAATGAGTGGTATCAAGTATGTGTCAAATCAACCATTTTATAAAAAAAGAAGTTAGTGGCCGATGTCAAATTAATGTCTTTTATATATTTCAGATTTATAAGATTAAAATTTTTAGTTTGAAACTCGAGTTTCGCGAGGCGAAAACCAATTCATATAGGCCTTGAATTTCTAAACTATCACTCTATGTAGGATTGCAAATTAGATCAAACTATTAGATATTCAGTTTGAGCTCATTTGGTCTCAGTTCGTTAATAATCAATCCAATGTCAAACACAATTTCAAGTTCAATAAAAAAATCAAATCAAGTTTGGACTACGCGTCTTTCAACAACATTCACACCAAATGGAATACAAATAGGAATAATCTCACTCTGCCCTCTAATCCTTGAACGTTTTTCTATTTTGCCCCTAGTCTTCGTGAGTTCATACTCAACTATCAAAAATGTCCCAAATCCACTACCTTTGGACGTACGTCGCTGGAATATGTTCAAAGGTTGGGTGACAAAGTGCGAAAATGTTCAAATGTTGAGTGACAAAGTGGAAAAACGTTCAAAAGTTGGGTAGCAAAATGATAAAAACGTTCAACGACACATCATTAAAGCTGGACATAATATTCTGTTAGATTTTAGTTTTTTGCATTTTAGGGAGCTGCCTCAGATATATTTAATAGCTGAGGGGATTAAGTGAGAACTCGTAAAGATTAGAGGGTAAAATAAGAAAATATTCAAAGATTAGGGGACAAAATGAGATTTCCCACTATTTGTTTATAGAACTTGAAAAACGATTTTATATAGCCTAATTATATTCTACAAGTACAAAAACAGAAAAACTTTAAACTAGACAGCAATCACCCGGGAATAAACACACACAGAGAGAGAGAAAGAGAATAAAAAAATGGTAGCCATATCACTTTACAAAGGGAACCTCCACAAAGTGCCCGACGTCCCCCGTCGATGGCCGGCGCCAACCCCCAAAATCTCTCTCAAAGACTTCAAGATCCTCCTCCGCCGCCGCTCCAGAGCCCTCTCTCGTCTCCGCTCCTCCGCCACCACCTCAAACCCTAAACCTAATTCTGACCATCCTAATGGTCATTCGATCCCCACTGTTGATAACACTAGTAATAATAATAATGATAGAGAAATTGATTTGCCAGCCCCGGAGGATCTGAAGGAAAAGGAGGTGGAGGAGAAAGTAATTGAAGACAATGAGGATGCTGTGAAGAAATTGGTGGATAAAGCTGATTCATTGGTGGAGGAGAAGAATGAAGTAAATGTCAAGAATTTGGAAAGAACCGAATCCCCGTCGAATCCGGTGATTGAGGTATTGAGTCATTTCCCCCTTTTCAAATTTATTATGGATTGTTGTCCTGTTTATCGCCAATCTATTTACTTTTATGCGTGAATAGGTGTGTTTACCTTGTCTTGTTTATTTTTTGGTGGTTAATAATTTGTGCTTATGATGTATGTGCAGATAATTGTAATTGTATTAAATAAAATATGTTTCTACCCGGTAAATTTTTCTGTTTTCTGTTAATCTATCACCAGAGTACTTCTATGTGGTTTCACCATAGGAGATTCACAAGAATAATATGTCGACATTCCTTTATTTTCGGAAAAGGCTGCCCCTCCCTGTTGAAGAGATTGATAAACTTTCTGGGATGTAGAGAGATAGAAACTTGAGCTAGTTTCATGGAGCTTGTGTATGCTTTTTAGATCAAGTTCACTATTAAAATAAGTTCTGTTTCTCTAAATGCAAGTTTTGTATGGTCACTTCCCTTTTCCATCTGTTAACTTCGTCTTTTACAAAGAGCTGTTTTAAGAACCAAAAACATCTATTCGTAGCTTTCTGGGATTATCAATTTTGGATTTTGACTAGTTTCATTTTAGTTGACATTCTTTCATTAAGTTTACATGGTTCTTATAAGCGTCAGCGTGGTTATCTATTTAACACAAACTTCAGTGAATTTGTGCTGTTTGGTGCAAGAAAGAGTTGGAATTTGGAGAATGTAGAGGCCTTATCTTTTGTACAATTTGAATCTGGAGAGGTTGTTATGCCTCATTGGAACATTTTAGTGATCTGTGTGATGCACACTCTCTTACTTCTTTTTCGTAAAATTTGGTCATACCCATGCTATGTGCTTATGCGTATTCTAAATATATGCCAATTGATTTCTAACATCGAAAACTAGTAATTCTTTTGAAACAATAAAACTGATGTTGAAATACCTGTTTCTTTTACGCCTGTTTTTCTTTTCTTGGTAGAGAAACAACCCAGAAGATGCAACAAGTGATAAAGAGATAAGGATAAAGGAGGTGAAGGAGAAGTTGGAAATTCTGAATGAGAAAAAACATAGTTTAGTACAAGTGCTGAAACAGGTGAACATAGTTTTTCTTGATATTGTGAGGGAGTAGCTATTATGTAAGCTTCAGAGAGTTTACTCTAAAAAACTTGTTCTAATATCTGCCGGAAATGATGCGATAGATTGTGGTTGACAGATTCTGAATGCAGAAGAGCAGTTAAAGAGACAAAATAGTGTGCCAGGGATGTCTGGCCGGCCACCGCTTCCACTACAAGTGGACACCACAACTGATTCTGGGTCAATGACTAGGGTGAACACCCCTAGAATGGGCTCAGATGGAAATCCTTGCGGTGATATAGATGGAGGAGAAGCTGATGATGGTTCAAACCATAACTTACACTCTCGTCAGTTGCCTCGCTTGAGCAGTACCTCGCCATCTTCTGATTCTCAACAGAAAAAGCCTTCCTTTAACATGGTAACTTTTTACGAGATTTTTTTTTTTTAAATTTATTCCCAGGTTATCCATGTATTCTGATACATTTTCTCAGCCAGCTTGTTGTTGCAAACGGTAACTGATGATCTTTGCTCTTGCTCTGGGGCCAGGGCTTCAGTAATATTATGAATATTAACACCTCAAACTACTTTCATGTTCTTTTTAATAGGCATATCTTGATAATCTCTCTGAATGAGTAGGTGTTGGTTATTTAAAGTCTTTAGGGAAGTCAATGAGTTGCGATAGCTCTCCATTCTTACAACTGGATTGTCATTTTTAGAGGCTGAAGCTCCTCTTCATTTTATGTCGCTACAGTTGTGTGTGTATATGAGAGACATGAGTGAGAGGGATGTAGAAAATGGTTGTGCATCAGTGCATGTGCTGCCGCTTAAAAAACTGATGTGGGTTGTGGGTTTTCCTCTACTAATCTATTACATAGTTTTAAATTTCTCACCAACGGCATTAAAGGGGAAGTAACTAGAAGTGAGCAACAAGGTACTAGGGATGCAAAAGTTGCTTATTACCTGTATAATGCCGTTATTTCAATAATAAAAGTCAAGACAATCGAATATCATGAAGTGCAATTGATTGATTTTCTGTAATAACCTATATGTAAAATGATACAACTTTCTAATTATTAGATAATTTTTAACAATATATGTTAATATTTGGATATGCATTTCGTTATCGTGGATCGTAAGGCATGGAGTGCACTAATTTTCTTTGATGGGAACAGGTGCCTCACAGTTATCGGACAACACTGGGGATTGGTGCTAGTCCTTCGAGGTTTGCGCCTGCTGGTCAAGGACATTCCTCGGTCTCAGCATCAGTAACAAGTTATATAACCTCCTCTCCTTCTCCTGCAGCATCAGGCAGCACTTCAGTCTTTCGAGATGTTCGGCTCCCAAGTCCATGGAATTAGCATTAATAGCTTTTGGCAGCATGACATACTCCTCCAAAGGTTCTTAGTTTTACAGAATCCTTATACAGAGTTATGGAAAAAACACCTGTAACTAGGGCCGCCCCGACATATTAGGCGAAATTTTAACTCGGGCCCCGTTCTTTGTAAATTGTTAATAACAAGAAAAGTAGTGGGAGTTGTTTTCAGGATATCAGTTGACATTATGAGAATATAATATTTGAACATCCTAATTAGGAAGATCACAAACTTTTGATGTGTTATTGGGAATTATAAAAATGCACCTTTTAAGCTCCTAAGTGTCAATGTGGATTGTTGAAACGCTAAAGGTGTAATACTCCTCTTGTTTCATTTTAATTATTTTAATTGTTACATTTGACATTTTCACAAAGATTAAGAAACTATTTAATTAGTCACTTTTTTAAGATAAAATGTTAAAATTACTCTTTTAATGATTATTTTAATAATGTCATTAATTTTTGTATACTATAATTTATTGTGTAAGCTTAGAAGTAAGAATTATGACTTTTTATACACCTTCCACTCTCATTTAATGCAAGATTTTTTTTAAGCATTTTACTTACTGAAGTCCAAAAATCAAAATTGCTTCAGGTTTTGGTGTCATAAACAACTCAGCTCCACCATAAATGTATTAAATGCTAGTAATCAAAATACAATTCCTAAAATTTCTGAAGTTCAGTTTGTTTTCTTTTTACTTTGCAATGCCAGTAATCAAATCTGATGTAATGATGTGATGAATGTTTTTTGAGCAAAAGATAAAAACACCCCCTCTGCTTTGTCTAACTCTAAAAAAAATTTCTGTGTTATTTTAACTCCCAAAATTCCCCTGTGTTTGGTTTTCAATACCACACTCGACCCAAGTAGTATATACTTATACTTTTATTTTTGACTTTTGGTGGAATGACAAGATTACCCCTATGTGTTTGTTTTTTTTAGATTTATTTATTCTTTTTGAAAAATTAAGTATATACTACTTGGGTCAAGTGTGGTATTTAAAATCAAACATAGGGTGTTTTTGGGGATTTAAAATGACACATGGGGTTTTTTTGGGAGTTAGACAAAGCAGATGGGGTGTTTTTGTCTTTCGATGTCAGGGGTAAAATTATCATAAAATACTTGCAATTTTGGCGTTTGAAATACACTCTCTTTTTTGGGGGGTGTATTTGACACTTATTTGAGATCACATAGGGTTTTTTGGGAGTTAAAATAATATAGGAGAATTTTTGGGAGTTAGACAAAGCATAGGGGATGTTTTTTTCTTTTGCTCATGTTTTTTCTAAACAAAGTCGAGTTCTTTTTTTCCTATATATATATTTTTTTAATTTTGTAAATTCAATTTCTTGAAATCTTAAAACCAAATTAAGTGTACTAACCTTAGACACATCTAAATTCTAAATTAAGATTTTGCAGCCCATTTCTCGGTTCTGAGTTGTGAATTTCAAAGTTACGGTCCGATTCAGACACCTATACAATTATTATTGGGCTTTTGGCCGGAGTCCAAGTACATCAACTTGCCCAAAGCCCATAGTATCACATGCTGTGAGAACTACAATGAGGACAAAGTGGAAGAGTGTAGAAGGGACTAGTTCGCATAAAGTGGTGTATTTATATTCGATTTTTTTTTCTGGAATATGTCTAATGCGCCTCGAAATAAGTTAAATCGAGTCTAAAATCTGAATAACTTTGGAAAATATAAAGAAAAAAGTGATTCTTTATAATATACTTGGTCATATCTGTAACATGGCTATAATGATCTTTCTAGAAAAATAAAAAATCAATACATTTGTCTTAATGACAATTTACCCCATGTGATATTCATAATGTTCAATTTACCTTCTTGTAATTTGAAAAAGAGCAATTTATCTCCTATGAAAATTTTAAAGAAGCAACTTACCCTCTTGAGCCGGAGAGTGTAACTCACTTACCGAAATTGAACTGTCATATTTATCATAACACAAGGGGGGAGAGGGGGTAAAGTGCCACATATGAAAATATCAGGGAGACAGTGTGAAACTTTTATATAATTGAGCATTATAAATATCACAGGGTGGTAAATTGCCATTTAACTCACTATTTTTATATTAGTTTGAGAGATGAAATTTTCATACTAGTCCCTAAAGTGAAAATTTTATACTCATAAGTGGGTTCAATTTCAATCCAACCGGGAAATTCGCACTTGCAAAAATGAGATCACCAATAATATTTGTGACTATAGCATATGGTCATAATTTGTCACAAGGGCTCATCTTCTATGTGAAAAATGGGGATAATAGTACTACATTTTCAAGAAAAAGAGAAAAAAGTCTCTTTAGACATGTTAAAAAAATATAGAAACCAATCCAAACTTGACATTTTCCAAGATGAAAAGGGTTAATGATGAAGCTTTTATTAAATGTTGTCCACCACATTTCATATTCGACTTGCCATTTTGATGTAACAATAAAATATTTTTGATGACACGTCATATTGCCTATCTCTTTAATTGGACCAGAAGTGATGGAGGATAAAATCAAGAATAAGAATAGTCACAAGACTCTATACCAAATCTCGAACTTTAGTGCATGTGCTAAATACCCAACAAAGCACAAAACCTAAAGGAAGGAGTTAGTCACTCTCACAATGTGAACATCACTTGTTAGAATATAGTATATCTATTATCATTAAAATATATGCTAAAACTTTACTTATGATACTAAGTATTTCTAGACATTATATTCGACTAGGATGTTTATGGACATTATAGTTATTTATGTGGTCGTATCTACTTGTAATTCACGTGGTTAATAAGTCTGACTAAAGTTAAAAGGAAAGTCTTTTAATCGGTTTGGAAGTATGCCCAACTACATCGATCGACTTTCTCAATCATATATCTCGATCACGATTTTATAAAATGAATTTCCTCGACAACCCTAAAAGCAAGTAAATGTACCAACGACAGACCCGTTCTAGGCCGTTGATCCTAGCCAAAGCTCCTAATAATTTGATCATCGCTGACCTACTAAAATGGCATCTCAGATGACCTGCCATGTCTTCAACAGTGAAAAAATCCTCCTGAAACGCAGGAGTAACCAAACACTATCTGCATCTGCTTTACTCGAGCCAACCCAGGTAAAATCGAATGACTCATTTCTATTTCGGGTAATTACCTCCTATAAGCACCCCACATCTATAATATCATGTACACATTTATCATACTAAACGTGTGTTGCTCGACGGAAGTGCATGTTCGAATTGATCTAACTTAGGCATTGGAGAATCTTTGGGATCAATATCGTGAGCCCTAACAGACATCTTTGAATGCAGGTCAAGTTAATCGAGCCAATCGATGAAATCTCTATTTTGACGTAAGGAGCTTTCACGTGACAGTTCACCATTGATTCACTCGAACGAGTTATCCATCATCAATCTCACCACAACAATTTTGTTCAATGTGAGTAAAAGATATTTCCTTTTTTTTTTTTTTTTTTTTTTAAACTTTTCTTTTCTAAGTACTCCCAAGTAGAAGACTTGCAATTTTTTGTGTCCACATTCATCATATAAAGAAGAAACTTAATATTTGCATTTATGGTAATAATCAACGTTTACGTAAAGGAATTGGGTTAGAGAGGAACTATAAGATCCTCATAATGGAACTGCCATATTGGGCATATTTGAAGATATACTTTCTCTAATGACTGTAAATGTTTGTTTTGAACTATCTTGTGGGAGGCAAGTTAGGCACAATGGAAGAGAAAAAAAGAAGGATTACGACAATAGCATATTAAAGAGAATTAAGCTTTTTTTAAGCTCAAAATTCTATCATAATCTATTTACTTGATAAAGTGGAGATCACCTAACTTTATGTCTATCCTTGATGTTGATGGTTTTAATTGCTAATAAGTATAACTATATATTTAAAAAAAAGAGAAAATTCCACTTTGCCCCCTAACCTTTGAACGTTTTCCCATTTATCCCCCTCATCTACTAAATATATCTCATACATCCTCCTAAGATGCAAAAAACTAGCTAGAATCAACATAATATTCCATCCAACTTTAATGATGTGGGTTTGAACATTTTTCCATTTTGACACCCAACCTTTAAATATTTTCCTAGTTTACCATCCAACTTTTAAACGTTTTCGCACTTTGCCACCCAATCTTTAAACATATCGATTCCGTCAGCGAACGTCCAAAGGTAGTGATCTGGGACATTTTTAATAGCCGATGGGGTTAAGTGGGAACTCACAAAGGTTAGGGGGCAAAGTGAGGAAACATTCAAAATTAGGGGGGCAAAGTGGAATTTACCCTAAAGAAAATTATCGAGTTTTCATGACGCTTAAGAAAAAATAAATTAGCGACAACCGACAATTAATTTAAATACTCGTAATATGAATGTGAATATGAACTCAATCCCAAAGCCTCCTATTCTAGGAAGTCTTAATTACTTTTGCCGTAAGTAGAAGTTTACAAGAAAACATACGAAGGAAAAAAATCAAGTGCTTTAATTATATACCTAAAAAGGGTTTTATTCGAAAATTTGATATTATTATTTGATTGATTTAAATTTCACAATGTTCACATGCACATTGATGATCTACCGTAGCTAATGGGGCGTTTAAATGCCATTCCCATATGCTAATTGGTCATAGTGCCCTGAGCACAACGTTCGATAAAACATAGCCATCGAGACGCTTGTCGAATATAACATTTAATTGGGTGTGGGCTAGTCGCCCCCCTAGTGTTGCCGAAATAGAGTCGGGTGCAATATGACACTGAACAGACACCATGTTCGGACACGACGCCCAAGCAAGGATCGAACATAGTGCAGATGCAACACCCAAGCGCCTCCAAACAAAGTGCCAGGAAGCAACAATCTGATGTGATGATCAAATATAGAGCCTACGCGTAGCCCATACACAACCGCTAGGTGGTGACCTAATAAAGTATCAACAAGGGGTGGTCACGGGATGGATTTGAGACGAGTTTGAGACTAGATATATGAGTAGAGTAGATTTTGGGATTGACCCAAATCCGTGTCGTAATAATTCGGGTATTCACTTTCGGGTACATGAATTATTGTTGAAAACGTGACGAAATTTTGGATTCCATATTTAAAAAAAAAAATCAATTCACTATGCTTACATAATCTTTTCCATCCTTTTTCTTTTGTTAAACCGAATTACTTTTTATCCATTATTTACATGAAACTTATCACCATAACAATCTGTTCAAACATATCGACAATGTTTAAAATTATATAATGAGCAAATACCAAAATACGACCCAAAGCCGTGGGATGTGGTCGTGGGCATTGGCCTGAAGAAAGAAGGAGAACCGGGAGAGGCTATGAAATTATGAATTGTTGAAGAGTTTCTAGAACACTGAATTTGAGGTAGAATAGTAAATGTGAAATTATTATGTATTAACTATGTGATTGTTGATGTTGAAGAATAGAAGACTAGATTGTTGACGACAAGATTATTAGAAGTTTAAAATTGAGGCAGAGAGCCGTATATGGATTAAAAAGGAATTTTAGATTAAAGTAAAAAAAATCTTAATTAAATGATGCTTAATTAATCAATTAAAGGAATTTTAGTTGTAGTTAATTTATCAAAAAGATATAAACGTGTTCGGATATTTGGGATTGAAGAGGTCAGTCTCAAACCCTTTGAATATTCCGCAACAAAGCACGGATTTTTTAAGTTAGGGTACCAAAGCTCGAAATACCCGTTCCCTTCGACTTTTTCGAAAAAGAGGACGGGTTAGATTTGGATTAACTGAGCCCAATGCCCAACCCTAATCAACATAATAATGTAGAAAGTTATACAAGTGAAAGCAGTCGCTATGATATATATATTAGTCATATTCTTATACCTTTTTATAACGGTTTGTCCCGAATATGTTAGAGTTCGGCCGTTTCATCATTTTTGACAATCTCATTAATTTTAAAAAAAAAAGAGAACAATTATTGCAACAAATAACAATAATTTTTTTAGAAAAAATTGCATATTTGGTACCATACAATAGGTCACTTTGCAACATTGAGATCAGTTGATACGTAAATGAACATTTAGTACTACAATTTAAATATTTATTATAATGTTCATACCTCCGTCAAAATAATTGGACATAACTGGATGGAATCAGCCACGTGTACTGCATGTGACTGTTATCTTGTCTTTTGGAGGGAAACATTATCATTTTTCCTCCAAAAGTGAGTGAAACGTGATTTTTTTTCTTCCAAAAGACGAGATAACAACCACTTGATGTGCACATGGTCAATTCCGTGTCCAATATTTGATGGTAATATGAACATTGCAACAAATATTTAAATTGATGTACTAAATATGCATTTACGTATCTAGCCCATGGTTGCAAAGTGCCTTATTATATGATTATGGTACCAAATATGCAAATTTTCCAATATTTTTATAAGCGCCACTAGGTCTAGTGTGACAGTACTTTTTTTTTTTTGTACAATTTAACTTTCATTACTACTAAAATGGGAACACTATGTCTAGTGACACTACTCTTTTTCTTGTACAATTTAACTTTCATTACTACTAACGGTGAGTTTGGCTCAGCGGTGGAAGCACTTCTAGATCTCAATTATGATTTTTAGAATATTTGGCCCAATTATAAAAATTACTTTTGGTCAATCGTGATTTTCTTGGTGTTTGACCTCCAATCTCGTAATCACTTTCGGGGTATCCAGAAGCTAAAAATCAACTTATTTTAAAAGCTCCTAAAGTTTTACTTTTGCAGAAGCTATTATACAAAAATAATTTTTCTATAATTAATTTTTATTATAATCAATTATTTTCAAAATTTATTTTAGTAAAGTTAATTCTTCTATAATTGCTTTTCGAACATCTGGCCAAACTACAAGGAATATCCCTCACAAAAGTATATTTGTTATCAATATAAATTTATGTTAAAATCAAGAAATTAAACTTTCGGTAGTGATAATTTTCTTTAATCAAATTTAAGTATTTATTTTAGTGTTCTTAAATTTATATTGGTGTATAAAATAATCGAGTTTTTTCAAAAGTTTTTAGAAACACTTTTGAAAATGATCTTTTAGCAAAAATATTTTTACATGTTAAGCAAACTAATCGTTAATCGCGTGATCCCAAAATCTCAGATTCAATCCACGCGAAATTCAAGAGAGTGACTCACAGTCGCACTTGAAAATACTCGTGGCTTTGTATTAGGGCGAGTATAGAAATGTGGTACTCGACGGCTCTATCCATTACCAATTAATCCTCAATGTCACCTCAACTCATTATTAGTCATCACCTCTTCACTCACACCCACTTTTAAGATGAAAAAAAGATCCCACTGCTAAAATGCACTAAGTTTTTATGAATATATTTACTTCTACAAATTTTATTTCAATAAATTGGATTATTTAATATTTCTTTGTTTTGCATTTATTGCGTTTAGATAATAATTAATTAACAAAAAAAAGAAAGAATAGAATAACCCCAAAATACTATTTGAAGATGTGAACCATGTATAAAACAATTGTTGAATAAAAGAGACTCTAACTTAGGTGACTGTTTACTTAAATAATTATCGAAGGTTAAATATGAAGAGTTCACACCGTTAAGTCAAACTTTCTTTAAATTGTGATA
Organism: Penstemon davidsonii; assembly: GCA_034814905.1. Classification (NCBI taxonomy): domain Eukaryota; kingdom Viridiplantae; phylum Streptophyta; class Magnoliopsida; order Lamiales; family Plantaginaceae; genus Penstemon; species Penstemon davidsonii. Next base: position 7,451,274 of record JAYDYQ010001087.1, on the reverse strand, counting down.
TTTTTTTTTCAAGGGTTTGATCTCTTTCAAGACGTCTTGGATTGTGATGTATTTATTTGCAAACAGTTGTACAAATACACAAACATAAATCTAGGAAAAATCATACATTTTTTAAAATATACTTAGAACCAACTAACTCTGAAACACTAAAATATATGAAATTATGTTCATATTTACTAAAAAGAAAACCAAAATTATTAATATCTCAAAGAATATTAGAAGAACCAAATTATAAAGTCTCTCAAAATTTTCCGTTGAAATTGACGTCCTAGATTTGTTGGTATTCATTATTGTGAGGGTACACTATTTTTTTTTAGACCCAAGGGTACACTTGTTAATATTCATTTCTTTGGTAATACAAAAGAAAAAATGAAACTAATATTACAAAAGAATTAATTATCAAATACTCAAAGAATTATGAAAGCGTTTAAATGTAAATTGGAAAGAATTTATACTCTATTAGGCCATCTCCAACAGCACATGTATAAGTTAAATTATAAGAGTTTTGTTAAAATTATCCCAAAAATTGGACTCCAAGAGCACATGTATAATTTATGTGTTGTTAAATTTTATAGGTTTGGATGGCCAAATACGAATTGCTATTTGCAAATGTTTGCAGGAAAGTGCAAAACAATAAATTATTAGCCGAAAATCCCTCTTTAGCGACATATTAGCGATAATTAATATTGTCACAATGATTTAGTGATAATATTTTGATTATCATTTTTGAGACATCGCTAAATGTCAATAATAAAAATTAATATTTTTTATTATGAAATAAAATAATTAGTATTATAAATATATCCTTTATTTATATAAAATAATAATTAAAGTTATTTGTTAAAATATAAACTAGCTGTTGGAGTGAAATGGTATAGTTGTTAAAAAGTAGTCTCTTAAAAAGTGAAAGTGTATAACACTGTTCATTAGTTATATTTTAGGATAAGAGGCTTAAATTTAAGAGTGTTGTTGGAGATGGCCTTATACGAGTAATGTTTTTACAGTATTTTTTTTAGAATAATGTTTTTAGGTAGCAGTTGCTAACATGCGCAGTAAGCGCAGCACTCTATCAGTCTCCCATTCTCTACCTAAGGCTATATCTGATAGTATCTACTTCCTCTACCTCACATCACAGACTGTGTCTATCTATATCTATTATATTATACAGTACTATCACTCATTGTTCTTTTCTATTACATTCACCACAATTCTCAAATCTTTGCGTCGCTAGAAAAAATGGATCCGCCGTTGGTAAACGAAGCGTCATTTACGGCCGCATCCAATCCGTCGTCATATAGTCTGGCGGAGCTTCTGTCTTTTCCGATGGGCGGAGGTGGTGGCCTAGGGCTCACAATGGGCGGGGGAGCATTAGGAGATGGTTCGCTGGAGGAATCGACGGTGACGGAGCAGAGCGGAAATGGCGGTGTGAAGAGGAGAAGAGATAACAATAATGTTGGTTATTCATTCGATGATGATTCATCTAAGCTTGTTTCCACTAGTAATGCTGCTAATCATGATTTGGTAATTACATTTCCAATTGATTAAGTTATTAATTTTGTAATCTGATTTGCTCAAATTAGGGTTATTGTCTGTTGATTAATGCTTTCTTTTGTTAATTTGAAGCAGAATGAGTCAAACGGCAAACGAACTAAAGGAACAGGATCCAGAGATGATGAAAATTGTGGATTGAAAGTGGAAGCGGAATCGAATTCGGGGACAAGTGTTAAGCTAGTAGAGGAGAAGAGTAAACCTGAGCCACCTAAAGATTACATTCATGTTCGAGCAAGAAGGGGCCAAGCTACTGATAGCCACAGTTTAGCTGAAAGAGTAATAATTTCAACACACGGATTTTTGATATTTAAGTACATTTTAATCAGTTTTGTAGTTTCTGACTGTTATCTATTTCTAGGCTCGAAGAGAAAAAATCAGTGAGAGGATGAAGATCCTCCAAGACTTGGTTCCCGGATGTAACAAGGTCTTTCAGATTTCTTCTCTCGTATGCTAATTTGTTGTGCGAAGAATGCGGATGAGATTCATTTTTATTGTCTATTTGAATGTGTTACTAGAAATATTGGTTGGTTATTTCTAATTTTTTATTATAAGAGTCCAAAAGTATATGCTTTAAATATCATATTGTTGCTATGGAGATGGGATAGTTTTGATAAATTGAGCCTTATTTTGGTACAGTAAAAAAATAAGAGCTGAAAATTGGGACAAAATAGTATGTCACTTGCTGTCTTCAGATGGTTTACATAATTGATTTCATTACTCATCATATGGTTTTAGCATTTAAGAAATAAAACTGATGTTTAAATTGTTTTACGTCTTCAGGTCATTGGAAAAGCTTTAGTTCTTGATGAAATAATTAATTACGTCCAGTCCCTACAGCATCAAGTTGAGGTAGATTTCTATCTTGCTTTTTGTTTATCTTATCTTTCTGGCAGCCATGTTTCTTTGTAACTCTGCCTTTTTTCTTTTTTTGGGCTTTTATAGTTTTTGTCGATGAAGCTTGAAGCAGTTAACGCAAGGCTAAGTCCAACAATAGAAGGTTTTCCTCCCAAAGATGTGAGCCTAAATTTATCTAGTTATTACAGTTGAGGTGTGTTTGCTTCAGTTTTTATAATTAGGTGGTTTACATCGGTAATTATTTAGTTTATGGTTAGATATAAATGAACCAAGTCTAAGATCATTGAACTGAATCAGAATAACACCTCTGCACATACTGGCATATGTTTCTTGAATCATTTCATCAACAAACATTTTGTTATGTAGAAATTTGGAAAATTCATGCCATATATAGGATTGCAGAGCATGCTCGTTTCCCTCATAGGGGGAAATCAGTAAGGTAGTATACTATACTCCTCATTTATCCACCCGGTTCTCCAAATATATACTTTAAAGTTCATTTGGTAACTAACCACAAGAGACGAAAGAGAAGCTGTAAATTTGCAATTACTACTACTGCTCAAAGTTTGTTAGATATTTGGTAGTGTGCCTGAGAAGAAAAGTAAACTAGACCTAAGAAAAAACTATCTTAGATGATTTCATTTCCCCCTCCCCCAACACTATTAATGTCTATCCAGCTACATCATTTGTTAATGCACCTACCTAGTGTTTGGACATGAATCAAGCTGCTAATCAAGTGCAGTCTTCAGACATCAAACCTAATTACACGTGGGGCCCAGTTTTCTCCGTCCTGTTTCAGTAAATATCTTCTTGGCAACTATCACCGTCACACTTCATTGTCATTATTCAGTTTGGAATATGTATCTTTTGTTGTTTGTGCAATGTCTGAATATCGAGTCACTTGGGTTGCATAAATACCTGAAAATTTTGTTTCACTTATTTATAATGAGCAAATGATGTTGTCACCTTGTTTCATGTTCGAAAATACCGTAGCCTAGAGAGTATAACTTCCAAATATGTGTTTGCAGCTAACAACACCAACATTCGATGCCAGTGGAATGATATTTGGATCGCAACCACCAAGAGAATATTCTCAAGGTACACAAGCCGAGTGGCTTCACATGCAAATTGGTAATGCTTTTGAAAGAGCAACATGACGCGACACACACGGGCATCTTAATCAAAGTAACTTACATTTGTTGTTTCTCTATTACCATCCTTATGTACAAGAGTAGTTGTCAGCTTGTAAGCATTCTATAACTATTAGCCAAGTCACATTGCCTGTGTAACCAAATAGTATTGAACTTCGATTCTAGATATACGTTTATAGGTTCGATCTCAACATAATTTAGTTGTATTTTGTACTAAACAAAACTAATGTAAATGCACTTCAATTAATAAATTAGTGTAATAAGTTTTGTTCCCTTCACCTGGCCACTTATATCAAGTTTAAGCTCAAAATAATATCATTGCAAGATGTTCTCAAAATATTAATGATTTGTAGTTGTAGTGATTTTCATCATATGGCTTGATGAACGAGACAACGTGAAGTCTCCATATTGGGGGACTATGTTGCTACGTGCTAGCACCCAAAAAAAAATGGACATTTAATAAGTGAAATTGATGGTTTGTTAATAGAAGGGGTGTGATTGCTGAAAAATAAAAAGTTTTGGATGTAACTGTTAAATAACAATAATTTTGGGGTGTAAGTGCAAATAACCCTTTATAGTATTATCAGACAATTAAGTTAAAAGTGATGGTTATTTTCTCATTTCGGTTGACTTGTATAATTATGATAATTATGATATGAACTTGCTTATAAGAAAATAATGATTGGTCTAATTTTTTACTTTGAACGACTTTTCTGCAATTGGTTAAAAAATTTCTTTTTGTATTAAAAGTTAAATAATGTACAAACAACAATAAGAAATCATAAATTATATAAAACGATTGGTGAATTTGGCCTAACAGTAATACTTACCCGGTGTTCGACCCCCAATTGGTTAATCAGAGAAGAGAGAATGGGCCAAGAAAGAAGGATCAAATCTCCACTATATGGCATTAGGGCTGTCAATGGGGGCGGATTTCAATTCGGATTCGTCCGAATCCGGTCCGATTTACTAGGATAATTGTTCGATTAGAGATTCGATGGACCTGATCCGATTATAAAGATCCGTAATCTGAAACTCATAGAGCGAACATGGATTTAGGTCGATCCGATCCGTTACACATCTGTATCCGACAATAAATAAAAAGAAAGTTATATATACATAATATTTTATAAAAGTAAGCATCATTAATAATATTTCACCGTCAATTTAAGAAGATAGTAATTTATAACTCGTTTCTTATTTAAACCAATATTGTCATTCTAAAAATATGAGTATAGTAAAGAAACTTTGAACATGTGAGCTAAATTAAATAAAATTGAAAAGTTAATAAACTTGTTTTAGGAAAAAAATATAATTTAAATTTTTAAATGGAAATTTATTGGATCCGAAAAAGATCCGATATCCGGCCAAATCCGACCAAGATCCGTTGGATTAAAAAAATCTAAATCCGAGTACAATCCGAGCAAGATCCAAATCCGATAGAATTCGATCCGATATAAATAGAGCCGGATCTAGACGAGCCTAATCCGACCCATTGACAGCCCTATATGGCATATGTCACATTATTATAAAGGTTTTATTTAATCACCATTTATGATACTGGTGTATAAAGTTATATAATATATAAGCATTCTTTTAATTTGAAATCTATATTAATAATGTTATTAATTGGATTCAATAGATAATCATTGATCTAAAGTAGTAATCTTCTATTATCCTTTTAAGATTACATAATAGTAATTAGTTTGGTTAATAATATAATGTACTTATAATATGTAAAGAGAGAATTGCATTTTTGGTACCTCGCTTTAGGTCAATTTCTATTTTTGATACATCATTTTATGTGTCTAACACATTTGGTATCACGTTTTAACAAATTGTGACACATTTGATACATCCTTTAAATATCATCGTTAAGTGGTGACATGGCATTTAAGTCTTATTGTAAAGTTGATGCCAATACTTATTTTAACTAATAATTTTACTCCATAATATTTCAGGCTATCAAAATAGCCCCACATCTTCAAATTAACTGACGATTTTAATCCACATTGTTATCAAATTTCAAATTGACTCGAATAAGATCATGTGCATACCAATTTTGAGATTTTACTTATAATATTTACATAATTAATTTAATTTATAAACAATATTAATAAATTAATATAAATCTGGAAAATAAAATAATTCTTTTTTTATTCTAAGACCATCTCCAGTGACTTCAGTTCAGCTTCCCCTTCCCCTTCTCCTTCCCATTTATATAGTCATCTCCAGTGATTCAATATTTTCATTCGAATTAATTCCAATATTCATTCTTCCCCACTCTCACTTAATAATAATATTAATGATAATAATAATAATAATAATAATAATAATAAGCAAATCGATTTGGGAAATAAATTTTTTTATTAATTAAATTAAATTTGAGTTCGTAATAATTAAAACTAAATTTAATTTTTTTAAAATAATACACAAATTAAAGGATTTTTAAAAAAAAAGGGTTTTTTATTAAATAAAAAAATATAAAGGGAACAACAGGTGGCCGACCTGCTGCTGGGCGAGTGCGGCACTCGCCTGCCCAGCGAGTGCTGAAACTCGATGGATCCCCTTGCCTCACAGCCCAAGCGGTGGATCCAAGCCTCAAGGCAGTATTGCCTTTCCCACCCCTTGCTTCAGATTATTTTTATTTTTACTCCCCTTAAATCCAACTTCCCCTCCCCTTTAATCATAGGAGATGGCCTAAGATTTTATTTTATAATATTTATATAATTAATATAATTTTATAAACAGTATTCATTCTCCTCGGAATCGGTACCTGAATAATCATCTTCAATTTGCCACTAACCGATGGTCAATCTTCCGCAAGTTGGGCACTGTATATTTCCTTTGAAGTTGACATTCACAAAATTATAAATACTATGTATAAGAAAATTTCAATTAATTCACCATATATAATTCGCTAGGTACTCCCTTCGTTCCACATTAGATGACGTTTATGTTATATTTGGTCTACGGATTTCAATGAGTACAATTATAAGTAAAATGCAAATGAATGAGAAATGGAGCTCAATGTTGCTTTATTGGATGCAAGAGAAAATATTTTTCTTAGCGTTCACTCACTGAAATCCAAAAATCAAACATACTAAGGTTTTTTCACAAGGATTTATGAATCAATTTATAGGAAAATAAAAGTATAGTTGGACAAATACTCTTAAGAAACAATTAAATTTTTTGTAACTCTCCATAATTCACCTCTCTCTTTTCCATACCTTTGAGTCCAATTTTTATTAAAGAAGGGTAAAAATATCAAAATAGCATTTAAGTTTATCTTGAATTTCTAAAATAACATATATTGTGGAATTTCTTTTTCTTTCTAAAAAGACATGTATTGAGGAATGAAGGGAGTATACATTTTAAATATCAACATGATCAAATGTAAATAATCATGTAAAGATATTTGAGTAAAAGACAATAATTAGTAAAGATAAAATGAGAATATTCAGTTAGTACAGTTTTGCTTCACAAACTTACATGAATGAGTATATAATTATCAATACTATCTTCAAATAAAATGAATGTGATTAATTAAACTTAAAGTGACAAAAAAAATGTCCAATTTAATTTATAAAATATTCTCGTGTTTTCTGAGATGTTGCACACATTTCGTTGCACTGCCAAGCCGTTAATTATATTTTAAATTTTTCTCTTTTTACTCTTAATATGTAGACAAATAAAGAATTGTAAAAACAATAAAACCCACTCATGCTTTAGAAAATCTACGCAGAAAAACCTTCCTATATTAATTTTATTGCATAAAATTAGTTTGTGTTTTATAAAATGTTGCACGGGAGCCCTTTTTCACGAGGTCAATTTTAATGTTAATAACAATATATGTGCATGAGAGACATGTACACATCCACAGGAGATGTTATGCAATTAAAATAATACATAAGATTTTGTGTAGATTTCCTAAAACACATGTAAATTCTCGTTTTTTCTCAATACACAGTTTTTGGATGTCTAGATAATTAAATCAAATGGAACTTATAACGTACACTACTTTAATATGAAGAAAACGAAGAAGTATTAGAAAGATTAAGTCACAAACCTAAATGGAAAGCATCGCCATATTGAAGCTTGGCCAAACCTTTGCCAAACATAGTTGAAGCTTCTCTTATGCATGTTGCCAAACAATCATCATTCGCAAACGATTTTGAAAAAACCGCATAGCAAAATGGATTCACTGCTATTTTTTCTTCCACACCTTCAACATAAATAAACGCACACTCAAAAAATAACAAAAAAAATATTAGTGTGATAATTAATTTGACACCTTATAATTAATGTATGGCTAATTTCTTTAATTCAGGGCCGGTCCTAGACATTCGGGGACCCTAGGCGAATTTTAAAATCGGGGCCCTATTTTTTTTAAAAAAAATATACTCAAAATTTTAAAAGAAAATTTACATATTAAATATTGACATTTTATTCCAAATACATAATTACATGACAAATCCACTTAATATTTTATAATGATTTACTTGTGAATATATTTTATAATTTTTAATTTTAAAAATATAATTTTAGCGAAAGCTAAATTTATAAGTATATATGAACTGAATGTAATTTCACAGCAAGTATACGCCATTAAATTTAATTTTTTTTTTTGTTATCAAGATTAATATTAGTTATTGATAACAATGTTACATCAAAGATTCACATAATTGTCATAAAGTTAAGTTAAATTATATTATAAAGAACATTAAAGAAAATTGTGTTCTTTTTAGGGTTAATAAGAAGGAAAAATTCAGAAAAACACTTAAAATAATAATTAAAAAAGATTAACATAATAATTACTACGGAAAAAGAAAAAATGAGGAACAATTATTAAGAAATAAAAAGTTAAAAGAACCAATTAACATATACGATAGTGTTGGGTTTCGACCAATCCTCCCATTGTGTAAATTTAAAAAAAAATAACAATATTTAGTTTAGGGGGGGCAATATTTTTTTGTTGGTTGCACTCAATATTTTTTTTAGTATTTTGATAAAATGAAAATAAAAAAAGTCATAATAAAGTAATATAACTACAAATGATAAAATATAAATATCTAAAAAAAAATAGTTTCATTTAAACTGTAATCGACAATGTTTTATAGAGTACAAAGGGTCTATGATCGAATATGTGTTCAAAGAATCAACAATTTCTTTTTAAAAAGTATATAAAAGCTACTAATCTAAACAAGAACTCGTTTAGATTACGTTATTAAATTTTTTTTAGTGAAAATTATAACATAAAATGTATGTTTGTAAAAAATCTTAAAACTAGAAGAAACAATTGTTAAAACAAAAGCAAAAAGAGGTGTCAAATATATATTAATAGTTAATATAACATAATAATATATATTAATCATATGCACCTTGAGAAAGAAAAAAGAAACATAAAATAATAAATATTTGATATGTTTGAATGGAAAATCGAACCCACATCATAGGGTTTAAACAAAAAAAACTTTACCAGTTGTGCTAGTTAAGAATTTTGGTATAATTTAACAATAATTTATTATTAATAATATTTATTTGGGGACCACTATATATATAAAATTTTGGGGCCCCTATACACCGGGGGCCCTAGGCACCGGCCCAAGTTGCCTAGCACTTGGACCGGCACTGCTTTAATTATCTATATACATATAAAAGTACTTGGCGAAGAAAATTTCTTCCCGTTTTCGTGAAGACTAATATACCCCTATTTAAATTAAATTGTAACATTTAATTTTATGGCAAAAAGGTAAAATAAAAGAATCCTAGAAGTATAATTAGACAAGAAGTCTCTCATACATCAACCTTATTATAATTATCTTTTAAGGCTTTACAACTCCTTAAAATGTAATTTTTTTTTTTGAAAAAACCTATTATTTTATATTTCTTCGAAAAGTTCTTGAAAAGTTATTATCACTTATTAAAAATCCTTTAAAAAAATGCGACATTTGTGTTGCATGCCAAAATAAGTCAGAACATATCTATATATATATAAAAGTATGAGTCTGGCGAAAAAAATTTATTCCCTTTTTTGTGAAGATTAATATACCCCTATTTAAATTATATTGTAATATTTAATTTTACGGCAAAAAGGTAAAATAAAAGAATCCTAGAAGTATAATTAGACAAGAAGCTCTCCTATATCAACCTTATTATAATTATCTTTAAAGGTTTTACAACTCATTAAAATGTAAAAAAAAAATGAAAAAAACTATTACTTTATATTTCTTTGAAAAGTTCTAAAAAGTTATTACTTATTAAAGATCCTCCAAAAAAATGCCACATTTGTGCTACATGAATTAAAAAAACACTATTTAGTTTAACTAAAAAAAACATATAATTGGCTTAAGCCAAAATGAGTCAAAACATAGAAATGGTTAAATCGGTAAGAACGGGTAAAATTCAATTAAAAATATATGATAAAAAATGGTAAATCAATGGTAAAATGGGTAAGATAGAAAAAGAAAAAAAAGGCAAGTTAAAGTAGAAAAAATTGTGCAATTGATAAAACAACAAGGTAAACCGGCAAAAAATTGACAAAATTGACAAAAAAAAATGAATGACATCGGCTAAACACGGGATAACAAAAAAAAGGGGATTAAATCGATAAAAGAACAAGAAGAAAAAATGGGGGGTGGGGGGGGGGGGGGGTGGGGGGGGGGGGGGGTGGGGGGGGGGGGGGGTGGGGGGGGGGGGGGGTGGGGGGGGGGGGGGGTGGGGGGGGGGGGGGGTGGGGGGGGGGGGGGGTGGGGGGGGGGGGGGGTGGGGGGGGGGGGGGGTGGGGGGGGGGGGGGGTGGGGGGGGGGGGGGGTGGGGGGGGGGGGGGGTGGGGGGGGGGGGGGGTGGGGGGGGGGGGGGGTGGGGGGGGGGGGGGGTGGGGGGGGGGGGGGGTGGGGGGGGGGGGGGGTGGGGGGGGGGGGGGGTGGGGGGGGGGGGGGGTGGGGGGGGGGGGGGGTGGGGGGGGGGGGGGGTGGGGGGGGGGGGGGGTGGGGGGGGGGGGGGGTGGGGGGGGGGGGGGGTGGGGGGGGGGGGGGGTGGGGGGGGGGGGCGGGGGGGGGGGGGGGGGGGGGGGGGGGGGGGGGGTGGGGGGGGGGGGGGGTTGGGGGGGGGGGGGGTGGGGGGGGGGGGAGGAGTTAGCTGCCTCTAAGTACTCTGCTGAAGAACAGCTTAATCCAGATGTTAAGTATAAGAGGATTGAGGACATCAGAGCAAAGTTTGAAGCTGATGAAAGAAGAGAAAAATTAAAGGGCCTTGCTGATGTTTTCTCAAGTGGTGAAGATGAAAGTAGTGATGAAGTTGAAGAAGAGGAAGAAGAAGAAGAAGATGAAGAAGCTGAGGACTAGACTAGGATTACTAGGCTAGGTCATCTGTTGAATTTATGTAACCAGCTTACTTCACTTGTAATTTTTCACTCAAGTCTATTTTTGCTTGTAACATGTACTGTAATTTTCAAAATCATTTATAAAAGTTCAACCTTCCAATACATAATTTCTATCTCAGAAATTTTTGAGGACTCAACTTTAGTTTTAGGTACAGGTACTTAGCTGAAGTTTTGTCATCATCAAAAAGGGGGAAATTGTTGGATGAAGATTAAGACTTTGAAGTGAAGGAAGGTTTTGATGATTTCCAAAAGTCATCAGCTAAGTATGGAAGCTTAGTACAAACCTTAGAAGATATTTGACCAAGGAAGATTTATTTCAGACTAGTCAAATATGGTCCAGAAGACTACTGATCTGTTGCTGAAGAAGGAATCAGACTGGTGGACTATCAGCCGACTCAAATCAGATTAATTCAAGTTTGGGATCAGCCGAGTATACATCAGACGAGTGACTTCGATCAGCAGAGTGGAAGTGGATCAGAAGTTATTGCAACGGTAATAAATGCACTTGGTGTAATAAATGCTGAAGAGGAAGGGTATTTATGACAAATGATTGAAGAGAAACCTCGTATCAGCTTGGTGCATTTAATGCGAAGCGACAGAAAGTACAGCAGAGTGTACAGTGTTCAGTCGCAACAGCCGTTTCTGCAGAAAGGACCAGTACTCGATGATTTGGACACCTGTCGATCTCTCAACGGGCAGATTTTCAAATCTCAAGTATAAATAGTTCAGTTCGTGAGTTGAAGAAGAAGACAACACATTTTTTAGAGCAAAATTTGAAGCAGAATTCTTCTAAGTCTCAAACTCAAGAACAGAACACTCATCAGCCGAGTCATTTGTTGACAAAGCAGAATAGAGAGAAAACAGAAAATACTTATAAATCTGAGTGATTTTGTTAGAATAGTGTTGTGAGAAGTAGATATCCATCTTAGTGAGTGATATTACTTCAGAGGATAGGAGTTTCTTTGTGATTTCCTATTACGCACTTGTGACCGTTTCATTTGTTGATAGGCGCAAGCATTGTATACTGTAATCTGTGTGATTTAGTATAACCCAAGATCTGAGTGACTTGGAAGAGTGGACTAAAGGATTTCTATCCATATAACCACTATAAAAATCCTTTGTGTTTATACTTGCATTATTTCTTGCATATTTTGAAGAGCATATTTTAAAACACGTAAAAAGTTTTAACTGATTGAAAAGGTTTTAAAAAGGAGTTTATAAAACTGGGGATAAAACTTTTTCTAAGTTAAGAAAACTACTTGTGAAAAACACTTGATAAATCCGCTGCAAGTTAGTTACTTTAAAACTCTGATTTTGATAAAATCAGCTGAGTGAAATCAGAAGAGTGGTCAACTCTGTTGTTCAAAGCTTTGTGCGAGATCAGCATAGTCAACTTACGAATACTGATCAGCTTAGTCTGCTGACAGAAAAGTTAGAAGTTTTTAAAAGATAAATTTTGAAGAGGTCTATTCACCCCACCCTCCCCCTCTCTAGACCTCATCTGACCACTTGGGACCAACAAAATCAATCTTAGTCACTCCTCCTAAACCCTCCAATATTCAAATACCAAATAATCCTAAAGAAGAATTCAGATATGTCAACAAAGCTTGGATAGAAGAAATAGGGCTAACACCCTACACTGAAATTCCTTCAGAATTAGTTCAAAGGGATTATATCAAAAACCGTTTTCAACTATTTAATAATGATTATCAGTTTTGGGAATCAGATTGCTTTCAAAAAACTCAAAAATTTTATGAACTTATATTAGTAGATACAAATTCAGTAGAAATATCTCATACTAGAAATGAGAAAAATCAGATAACATTTTCAAAGTGTGTTATTAAACAAGTTTTCAATCAAGTCACTTTTGGTGGGATGACCCATCAAAGAAATTTTTCTATAATATTTTCTCCAAATACTTTTAATTATATTGATTATAAGAATGCTTGGTACAGGACGTTTTTTGTCCGACCATTCACACATTCTTGGTTTTTCATTTTTCATACTGATTGTCTCAAAACATTCCCCATTTGGTTTTTTGAATGGTGGAAAAAGATGGGATCAGAATCTTCGATTCTCCCTGCAAATGTAAAAAATGGTCTACAAGTTTTTGCAGAAAATTCAACCCTTCCAAATTATCAAAAAATGGTCACTTTTCATGCAGAGTTCAAAGTTCCCTGGATTTTTGCCTGGGATTTTCAATTTAAGAAATGTTTTCCCGACCCAACTCCATTCTCACTTGTTAGATCCGTACGTATCAAATGGTGGTCAAAGTATCAGCAAGATATCTGTTCAGCTACAGCTATACGGCATTATTTTGCTACAGGTGAAAAAATCAAATACCAAGGTGATTCACCAGGTTCAAATAAAGGCAAAGCAAAAGCTACAGCAAGTTCAGAAGTCTCTTCAGAACAACAAAGATTTTTTGAAGCATTCAAACAGAACCCAACTCTCAAAGATGAATTTTTAGAATTTCTATCTCAAAAATCTACAAAATCAAAAGAATCGGTGTCTTCGGATCCTTTTGGTGGACCCTGCGGACAAGACCCGGATGATGCATTCTGCATGTAATTTCAAAAACCAACATATATCAAATGGCCGACATACTTTCAAAAAGGGATAAAGTTACTTTTGTCTACTTTTGACAAAAGTAGCCGACAAACTGCTCAATCACTCAAAGAATCTTCAAAAGATAGCACTAATTCAAAAGAAAGCCGGAAATTACGGGAATTAAAGTCAAATTAAAGTTAAATTTCTTTGTAATGTAAATTCAAATGTAAACTTTCATAGTATAAGTACCCCTTCAAATTAGTAGAAGAGGCAGTGCCTTTTCTCTACCCTCTCAATTCTCGGATAATCCTTGTAATCATCTGTACAATTTCTGCTCAAGTCTCCTTCAAGTTTTCAAGAAATCATCATTGTAAGAATTTAAATTTCAAATAAAATTTTTATTTTATTCATATGCATAGAGTTCTTCGTCCTCATTTTCAATTTGTTGGTTCTTTAGACTTCATAAATTCAGAATATTATTACGATTTAAAGATCAGAACCCAGATTATACTTGCTGCATAATAATGAATTTTATCAAAAATATTATTTTCTTCATTCTCGTTTTAATCATGTTATTTTTAGAAATAGTTTTTCAAATTATTATTAAAACTGTAATTTTATTATTTGTTATTTTTCAAATTGTGCTAGTCTATTTTCAAAAGATCCTTCAAAAGTGGTATCGAGCCAAGTTCCTTGTTAGAGTTATTTTCAAAAGTTTAAGAAACCATTTAAGATTAATTTTCTTAATAGACTAAGTTTACTTAAGATTAGTTGTTGGAATTTACGTTGGTAAGCTTGTTAGTCTGTTGGTCAGCCAAGTTAGGCGGTCCCAGCATAGTGTTCCCATACGACCCAACTAAAATTAAGAACAAACTTAGAAGATTAAGGGTACTAGTTAAAAATGGCAATTAGACTTAGAAACTTTCTCTACCCAGGATCTAGCTCAAAAAATCATAACATAATTCACAGTAGTGAAACCCATGCACCAATTAATTATTCAAATTGGACTATACCTCAAGAACAAATAGAAAATATATATCAAATAGGTTTAACTGATTTCAAAACTGCATTTTCTGTTAAAACTCATGAAGAAACTATTAGTATACAAGAAGAATCTCAAAGTATACCTTTATTGAATAGATATACTATTAAAAAATATTTAGAAAAAGGTTATAGATATATTCATATTGGTTTAGTTCAAGTAGCTGTCAAACCTCTAGTTCATGCTGGAGTTGATACTCCTATTTACTTAGCTCTTAGGGATAAGAGATTAAAAAGATATCAAACTTCATTAATGTCTTTAGTTCAAACTAATATATGTAATGGTCCTATATACTTTAATTGTTCCCCAAATTATTCTGTTGATCTTACAGATCCTATGATTTTAAATTCTTTAATTTTAGATGTTCAAATTCAAGGTGATGAATTTCATCTTTGTAAAAACTTTGCTATAATTTATAGAGTATATTTTAGATTAATGTCATCTCATATTAATCCAAAATTTAATAGGTTACCTACATCAAAAGATGAAATTGTTTTGCTTCAAATAGATGCTGAAAAACCCACAATATTTACTCCAAAAAGATTAAAATGGAATGAAATAACTATTCCAGAAGAATTTGTCATAAATAACCCACAACCTCCTAGAAACATAGTTAGAAAAGATGTTTCGCAAATTATAGAAAAAATTGATGGGAAAATTACTGTCAAATTTGGTTCATCTAGAGAAACCAGTAGAAATTACCTAAGAACAAGTTCTTATAGGGAACCAGAATATGTTAGACATTTCTCTCAAACTAGTGATACTCCAAAATCATCCAGACAGTCTTTCTCAGGTTTACCTAATTACATATTTAGGGCCCCTATTCCTGAACTTCAAAATAGTTCTAATCAAAAAATTTCTAATCCAACATCTCCTTCATCTTCAAAGGCACATTTTTATGTCATCACATCAGGAAAAGAATTTAACCCTGATTATGAATATTTACATGAAGAGATGAAAAGTGATTTTCATAGAGAAAACAGACTTTGGTTTTTAAAATTAGAAAAACAAATACAGGATAAAATAGTAGAAGAATGGAAAAAAGAAATGAAAAAATTAAAATCAAATTTTTTATTTTTCAGTTTCCTTACTGTTTTCTTTTCAAAAGAATGGATAAATGATTATCTAAAAAAACCCTCAGTAGATGTTAATACAAGTCTCCATAAAAAATGGACTTTAGAAAATAATGAAGTCATAACGGCTGTTCATCCCCCTTTACAGACTATTAAGATACAAACCCATAAAGGAGAAATTATAGCAGACCCTTTTAAAAGAGGAAAAGACACCAAAGAACCAATTAATGGAGAAGATATACAAAGAAATTTACAGCAAAATAATTACTCAAATCAAATATTAAAAACAATATCAAGCCAAGTTGATACTATAGCTAATAACGTAGTTTCAAATGTAATTTCTCAGGAAGAAAAACCTAAGAAGAAATTATTTAATGATATTTCGGCTCCTTCCTTTCAAACCAAAAGTATACCTCATGGTAAAGACCAAGGTATTAGTTTTCAAAGTAATACAGATAATATATTATCAAAGATATCGGCAAAATTAAGTGAAGCAGGAACTTCCGAAAAAAGGATAAATGTATTAGATACTATTAAAGAAGAAAATGAAGATGAAGATGACACTTCATCTGAAGATTATTCTGAATCAGAAAATGAAGAAATTCAAAATATAGAAAATAATTTTGAAGACAATAATGAAGATAATATTAATAAAATTTATAGAGGAAAAAGAAATTTTAATAGTTCAAAAAATTATTATAAAAGACCATCCCCTATGGATTTACAATATGAAGAAAGAAACCAATTTCATAAAACTAGTTATGATGGTGCTTCTATTACAGAATGGAATATAGATGGTAAAGCAGAGTATGAAATTTTAAACACACTTCAAGAAATGGGTATGGCTAGAATGGCTTATAAATTACAGGGTCAAACTGAAGAAAAGGCATGCGCCTTACTTGTCCAAGGTTTTACAAGACAATTAAAAAACTGGTGGGATAATGCACTAAATTTAGAAACAAAAACTCAAATTTTAGATGATAAAATCATAATAATAGATAATGATACTCCTTATGAAACAAGTGATGCTTGTGATTATCTTATAATTACCATAGGAATGTATTTTATAGGAAATCCCAAAGAAGAGTATAATTCGTCAAAAATAATCCTAACAAATTTAAGATGTCCTTCATTATCAGATTATAGATGGTATAAAGATGTTTTCCTTACTCAAGTATTAAGACGGAATGATTGTAATGCTTCGTTTTGGAAAGAAAGATTCATAATGGGATTACCCAAACTCTTTGCTGAAATAATTTTACAAAAACTTAGAAATGAAATAGGTACAGAGGATATACCTTTTGAAGAAATTACATATGGTCAATTATTTGCTTTTGTCAAAAAAGAAGGTTTATCATTATGTTCAGAATTAAAACTTCAAAATAAATATAAATCAGATAAAAACAATACTAGGAAGGAATTAGGTTGTTTCTATGAAATGTTTGGTATGACGAAGGTTGAACCACCATCAAGAACACAAAAAAGATCCTTCAATTTTAAAATCTACTTCTTTAGACCAAACATACCAGAGAAAAGATAAAGAAACATTTGTCTTCGTGTTGATACATTTTTTAAAATTCGAATCTATGTTGGGAGAACTTCCCATTTTATATGGCATACACTCCTCGAAATGATTTAGAACATTGTGAAACCGAAAAAAATATAATGTACTTATTCTTTATACATGAAGTATTATTATGATCAATTTTTGAATTGATATTAATTTCTTATCAAATTTATTATAACAAGTTATTATTTGCAGTCACATACTTAGTGAGCGCGAAGACGAACTACATACAATCACACGAGATAAGAATGAATTACAAAAATACGCATTTTGTTTGAGAAATTACAAATATCCTTATAATGTAAAATTAAAAAACTTGATATAATTGGATTACATTTGTCAAAAGCAATATTCTTTTTTCTAGTTTGTACATTTCTAACAATAATTATACTTTTATTTAAACACCATAAAAATTATAAAATTTCAAAATTGAGTTTACTTAGTTTGTAAAACAACTTCAAAATCTTAATGTTTCAACTTATTCCTAATAAGAAAGAAAACAATTGGAAGTTTACTACTTTTACAAATATAAATTCTAAGATTCAAGCATTCAAGAAAAAATAATTACCTTTTAACAATAATTTTTTTTCTGAGAATACAAACTTCACTTTATTTCAAGATCAAACCTCATTTTATATTAATTAAAAGGTTGATCAAAATTCAAGGTCAAATATTCTCATGTTCATGCTTGCTTTCAATTCGAACTAGAGGGCGAGTTCTTTCCAAGACTGATGCAGGAGAATGATAGAAAATATTTGATTTAAAAGAATCGTATCACGTGGATTAGTTTTCAATTTTTAAGTTAGTTTATTGCGTAAGGAGTATCTTTCATTTATTGTGTTTCCTTTAGGAGTCAATATATATATATATATATATATATTTGCTATATAGGTCCGACTTGTGGACTTATTTTGTTTATTGAAATTAAGAAAATAGAAGAGCATTTTCTCTTTCGGGTTTTTACCCATCTTGAATTAATTTTTCCAGTTCTATAGATTAATGACGAAAACTCGCATGTAGAATAATCATTATTCTGCTTGGCTCCATTCAAGGAATTATTATTTGAAGTAGTAGTATAAGAATTGATTACATTTATAAAAAATAAAAATAAAAACCACTCAAAACTTACTCATTAATATGATCAAGAATTTGATGTGATATTCCATAGCTAATATATAATCAATCAAATTCCGAGAGGCTTCATGAAAATTTTCTTTCGGAGTTACACTTCCATTTGTCCATATTTCGATAAATAGTATCTCTTGTAAACTATGATTTACATTTTAAACAGTCATGAATACAACATATATATATGATAATTAATGACAAATAAATGATTGAAACTTTCATAAATAACATGTCAAAATAATATAGTGAGAACTAACAATAAACATTGTGTTAGGGTCACTTGATGTAATAATTTTATCTTTTTAAAAAAATTGAAAGTAATTGTAGCAGGTAATATAACTTAATGATAATATTTGTATTAGTTAGTAAATTAAAATAAAAGTAAAATTAAAATTAATAAAGAAGAAACAAAAAAAATAGTACCACGTGATGTATCATGTATGTCATATAAGAAGAACTAGTATATGATCCGTGCAATGCACGGAATCATGTTAAACTATATTATTCATTGTGGTAAAAAATATATATATATATAATTATAAAAGATAATAAGGAGAACAACTACTCCGCCCAAACTTGATCTTTAATGTTATGGATTATGGTTTTCAAATTCCCTTTTCATTCCAAAAACTAATTTATATATATATAAAATGTATTATCCCCATTTGCATACATATATTGCTAAAATGTTCTATTTCAATAATAGGTACACTAAAATAAGTGGGATAAATGCATGATACTACCCTGTGTTATACGAAACCTACATAAAATTACCCTGTGGTTTTTTTTTTTTGTGCACCAAATTGCTTTGTACTTACAAAAAACCTGCATAAAAACTCAATCTCCGTTAGTCACTAACACCGTTAATTTTTGGATAATTTTGTTTGCGTAAAACCCTTTGTACTTTTGAATATTTGCGCAAAACTCCCTTGTATTTTTGAATGTTTGCGCAAAACTCCCTTGTACTTTTGAATGTTTGAACAAAACTCCCTTGTACTTTTAAATATATCTAGGGTAATTTAGAAAATTCAATTAAAAATTGAGGGTGTTACTAACTAACGGATATTGAGTGTTTTATGCATTATTCAACGCATTCAGATGATAATATGTTATAGATATAGATTAGAAATGTTGTATATATGTACATAGACTGAAAATTCGAAGACGATGTCTTGCCTAAAAGCTTCAGCAAAGCTCGATTTCATTGTTGCTCTTTGCTTTGGGATTGATGAAAACCGTTTTAGTCTATGATCCGTCGAGCCTATATCTGATGCGTTATATATCCAAGCAACAAAGACCCAACTTTGAGCATCACAAATAAATACTAAATACTTCATCATTTTCTCTACTCTTTTACAAATATCTACTATTGTGTTGCTCCATGTCTTCACTATAAACAAAAGAATCAAAAAGTTGGGTATCTTCAAATCATCTATTGCTCGAGAACATGTTTATACCAAATTCAAGATCTGTTACTTTTCCTGGCTAATATCACGGGAATATAATGTTGTGCCTTTTCTTTCATATAGCTAGCACTAAATAACACAATAAGATTAAGCAAATTACTAAAATTATCATATAGAAAGTAAATGTGAGATCCCACTTGACGATTTCAATTATAGGGAGTAAATTGCTATTAACTTGCTATTATGCATTTTATAGGGAGTAAATTGCTATTAACTTTGGAGAAAAATTGGGTTTGGTACCAAAGTTGCAATGAAAATCTATCATGTGGTACCAAATTTAAATTTTCGTGTCCAATACTACCTAAGTTGCAAATTGACCTATTCTTTTGTATCAAAAAAGCAAATTTTCCCTTTCGTAATCCATGTTCAATTATCCAAAACGACAAATAAAAAAGATTGAGGGAGTAATTATATTATAATAATGTGTGATGAAAGGTACTGAAAAGTGATGTACAATTAGCACTAGCTGGTTTTTGTTCCAATTTGTTCGGTCAAGACTTATAGTAGATAATTCATAAAATAGGGAATTGCAATTTTCATATTAAATTAAAAAAGAAGGAATTGCACTTTTCATATCAAATTTTCACATACTTTATATATTTAGTACCATATGGCTTTTTGAACACATTTAATACCATGATTTTACACCCTTCGACACATTTCCATTCTCTGTCAATTTTTGGACGAATACCGCCATAACTCCTTCGTTACAAGATCAAATTTTGTGTTCTTTATATGGTTGGAAAGTTCTTCATGAGAGATTTCTAACAGTACTAGTTTCAGTTCATGAAACGCAATAAACATTCCGTAGAAAATTAACAAAATTTTGGGATATTAATCAAAATTAAATCATATATCATAATCTACAAAGAATCATGCCATAATAAATTTCAGGTATGATAGAGACACATAAGCATGTCATTTTGGTGACTTAACGGCTGTTTTTGTCCGAAAATTATAGGACAAAGGAAATGTGTCGGGGAAAGTGAAATCATGACATTAGAAGTATTGTTCCAGGAAGTATGGTACCAAAATATATAAAATAGATAAAAGTTTAGTATGAAAAATGAAATTTCCTCATTTATAAAACAAATTTGTATACGTTCATTTAACGTTCCTAATTCATTATGATAAACCTTGAAAGAAAATATGATCTTAATTAAACTCTTTAAGTTAGCAGTTATATTTCCTCATGAAGTATCAAGTATGCACTTTTAGACCCTTTTCAAATTTCAAGTTAATAATCTTTTTATTTATATATCGAACCTAGCTCTATGATCGATGTCCTCTACAAGTGAAGGTTTTTAGTTAATTTAACACTACAACATTTTGCCATTTTCCCGGCGCTTCTCTATACGCCGGGTGTAATGGCCATACCCGACGCTTTTTTCTCATTTCCGTTGGTTTAAAAGCGCCGGGTATAGTCTCCTATATACGGGGCTTTGATCCCAACAAATTGCCATTTTTCTATTTTTAAACCCTTGAGCGCTTAAATATTCCAAACCAGGCCAAAACCCTTTGCACTTAAAAAAACCTCAAACCAAATAAAAAACTCTTCCTCATCTCTTAGATTTTATTTATTTATTAAATTATGTCAGTTCGGATTGAATACTGCATTGGGTATAGGTCATCTTCAGTGTGATGTCTTAAATAAGATTTTAACTTGAATTCTACATCTAGGAGAGAATTGCAATTGTGGTACCAAACTATACACCGATTCTCACTTGTGGTACCATAAAAATCGAGGCCGACACATTTGGTACCACAATTTAAGAAATTGAATCACTTTTGGTACCACCGTTAAAATTGGACGTTAATTGATGACGTGGCAGTTAAGTGTTATTGCAAAATTGATACAATTACTTATATTGACTGACAATTCTACCCCATAATATTTTAGGTTGTTAAAATAACCCCACATCTTCAAATTTAGTCCACATTGTTGCTCAATTTCAAAATTGGCTTGAATAAAACACGTGCGAACCAATTTGGAGATTTTACTTATGATATTTACATATTAATTTAACTAATTTAATTTTATAAATAATATTAACAGACCAAATAATGCTTTAATATAAATTCGACAAAATATTAAAAATAAAACATATTTTTTAAAAATCTAAAATTTATATAATAATATTTATATATTTAATATTTATTAAAAAAAAAGTAAAATATTATTAACAAAAAAATTATAATTAAAAAAAAAAAAAAAAAGTAAAACCCATCCCTTACCTCCCCCCCCAACCCCATCCCGCCGTACCCCCCCTAACCAAGATCCCAGGCCGCCGACGGCCTGGGATCGCCGGTCCCAGGCCGCGGTGGCCTGGGATCGAAGAACCCAGGCCGCGGGTGGCCTGGGTCATGGGGTTGGGTGGGGTGGGTGGGTAGGGATGGGGGATGGGGATTTTATTTTTTTTTTAATTTAATTATTTTGTTAATAATATATAACTTTATATTTTTAATAAATATTAAATATATTAATATTATATATATAATTTTAGATTTTACAAAAATATATTTTTATTTTTTAATATTTTGTTGGATTTATATTAAAGTATTATTTGGTCTGTTAATATTATTTATAAAATTAAATTAGTTAAATTAATATGTAAATATAATAAGTAAAATCTCCAAATTGGTTCGCACGTGTTTTATTCGAGCCAATTTTGAAATTGAGCAACAATGTGGACGAAATTTGAAGATGTGGGGTTATTTTGACAACCTAAAATGTTATGGGGTAAAATTGTCAGTCAATATAAGTAATTGTACTAATTTTGCAATAACACTTAACTGTCACGTCATCAATTAACGTCCAATTTTAACGGTGGTACCAAAAGTGATTCAATTTCTTAAATTGTGGTACCAAATGTGTCGGCCTCGATTTTTATGGTACCACAAGTGAGAATCGGTATATAGTTTGGTACCACAATTGCAATTCTCTCCTACATCTAGAGATCGCAAATAACTACCACTTTACCCAATCACCTTAGATTCTCTCATCTCTTAGATGCGATGCCATTTATGTTGAGTTTTCAATTTTAGTTGAATTGTTATATATGGTTCAAAGTTATAAATGATATTTATCTTTTGTGTTCTTTATAATATGGCTAGAAAGCTCTTGGCGAGCGCTTCTAGTAGTGGTACACGTTTCAATTCATGAAACGCAACAAATAATCCGCAGAATATTAACAAAGTTTCGGGATATTAATCAAAATTAAATCATATATCATAGTCTACAAAGAATCATGCCACAATAATTTTCAAATATGATATACGGCACATAAGTATGCTATGGTAAAAAATTTGGAGCATAATTTTAAGCATACAAAAATCACCATTAAAGCTCAAGCAAATGTGAAAAAAAATCCTTCAATTTTGGTATTAAATGTGTCTTTTTTTAAGGTTTTGGTACCAAATATCTAAAATATGTAAAAGTTTAGTATGAAAAATGCAATTTTCTCTATACTAAAAGCTTGTTTTACCGACTATAAAATAATTACAAGAATTTTTTTAACTATATATTTACAAACGACTAAGATAAAAGCAAATTTATCCAAACTATCAAACAAGAGATAAAAATTTATAAGAAAACAAACCCCACCCGGTCTTTATTACCAAATGAATTCGTGACAACATATAAAATACAATATTCATCATTTACCATAAGAAATTTAAAAGTTAAATTTATACTATTAACTTTTAATAGTAATGGGATCCACCCTACAATAATATTTGAGAAAATAAGCTAATCCCAAATCTAATATGATGATAGATTTGCACAAATTTATCCAAAAAGGACAAATCCTCAAATGATCTCATTGCAATAATCCCCATGTGAAACCAACTTTTCAGACGGATCCAAATCTAGTCTCCCTTTTTTTGTCGCGCTCACTAAAAATAAATGTAAATAAAAGATTATAACAGTGGCATGTTAGAAGTAAAATCCACTAAACCCAACGGTACGGTATTATAGGGTTTATTTGGATTGGTTTTAATTCAGTTTTGCGGATTTCGATTGACAAAAAGGGTTTGGGTAGTTTCGGTGAAACCTTTGAAACCCCATTTGGTTAGGTTTTGGATGTTGGGGTTTGGAAAAAAAAAGTATGTGGTATATATCAAATCAATGTCTTTTTTAGAGAGTTTGGAGAAAGAAAAAAAAAAAAAAGATGATAGGTGTATAATCAATGTTTTATAGGTTTCACGAGTTTGAATAAAAAATTTTGAATAAATTCATACCGAGTTTCATGGATCTGACAAAAATTCATTTAAAATGATTTTGGTCCGATCTCGTGAAACCGCAAGATTGGACCAAAACCCATCCACATACAGTCATAGTGCTTTAATTGCTCTCTTTTCCCAAAAGGCACACACACTACACACAAGAATAAATTAAAAATTTCAATTTTAGGGAAAAAATAAAGGAAAAAGAAGAAAGATTATTTAGTGCAATCGTTGCGCCACATCATCAAGTACACGTGATGTAGCAGACCAATACACTTGTAATATGTGGAGTGATAATCAACATCACCCCATGTTCTAGCCATGTCCCAAAGAAATACGATTTTAAAAAATTTGTTCACATTGCCAGATCATGGGGTGAGTTTACCACTCCACATGTCACAAATGCATTGGTGGAAAGCATCACATGTACTTGATGATGTGGTGCAGCGGTTTGTCATGGACTTGACTCTTTCAAGTGTCGTGCGATACCTAGCCTCGAAACGCCCCTTGCGATATTTCCCGGCCCTTGCAGATTTGGTTAAGTCAGCCTAACTCTTGATTAAGTAAGAAAGTGAGAAATGGACTTTCAAGAAAACTTTAGAATGCTTGTTGATTCACTCAAACTTGGATGGTTACAAATGAGCTAAGTTGCCCTATTTATAGTTCCACCTCCTTAAATGAACGGTGGTGATCAACTTGATCAAACGGTTGAGATTTATTCTCTAGACCATTCTTCATCTATCTACAATGTGTAGAACTATGTACAAGCTTGTGGAACTATCTAGAATCTCCTACTATATACAAGACTATTCTATGTAGAGAATAGTAGAAAATTCTAAAACCTCCAAGGGTGACAAAGCTTAAACTAGGCCATGCATTGCCGTCGGGTCCCTTTGTTGCGCACGCCAGTCTCCCGACGAGTAGTCCGTTACAGGTTGTACTAAATAATTTCTCGAAAAGAGAGTGGAAGGAATTACCGCTAAATGTGGCGCTAAAACGGGTATAGGCAAAAGGAAGAAAAGGAATTGGGTTTTTTTCCTTATAAAAAATAATATTGCATTTATTATTCTTGGTTATATAAAACAGGACCCCTCCAATTCTAGGCTCTTCTTAACTTTTTGGGTTTGGGTGTGTTTGATTTAAAGTTTCCATTTTCAAATATAAATAAAAATAAAGATACAATACTTGTTTTTCTTTTTTTTGTCCAGTTAAATTCTTTTGGATGTCTTTGCTTTTGAAATTATGTGGTGATATTTCGTAGTTTTGCAAAGATCTGTGTAAGGCCATCTCCAGCCGAAGGGGGTGGCAGGCATGAGGGGGGTCGTCGGCTGGATATGAAAAAAAATTTGGAGGACAAGTGGGCATGAGGGTAACCGGGAGGGCATCTAGGCAGGCAGGCATGCAATGGTTGCATGCCTGCCTGCCTCCGGACAAGCAAGCTTCAGGCCAATGGGTGGCGGCCACCCTATATTTATATTTTTTTTTAATTTTTAATTTAAAAAAATAATTTAAAATGTGTTTAAAAAAATTAAATTATATTAATTATATATATATATATATATGTGTGTGTGTATAAAAAAATTAATTGGTCACTTTTTTTAAAATAAAATAAAACATGTATATGTGTGTGTAAAAATCTTTAAAAGTTTGTGTAAAAATTCTAACAAAATAGTCAATTTTATGTAATTGGTCACTTTTTTTCTTATATAAATTAAAATATTTATGTGAGTTTGTAAAAAAATTGGGTTTATTTTGATAAACTACGATTTAGTTTAAATAAATATAGTTATTGTTATATAAATATAACTTAACAAAACTTATTATTATTGCAACTTAATTTAAAAATACAATTACAAAATCAAGTAAACAACTTAACAAATAAGATTACAAATGAACGCCTAATTCGAAAATGGCCGGTGTGTTGCCCACAAGTGTTCGACTAAATCTTATTATAATAATTGCCGATAATAATAATATTATTATTGTTATTGTTAAGTGAGAGTGGAAAAAGTTTGAAATTAAATTAAATGTTTTGGATTGTTTATTCGGTTGGAGATGACAGACTAGGCAAGGCAGGCATGAGGGGGTTATTGCCTGCCTCGGCTGGAGATGGCCTAAAGAGTTGTGTTTAAAATATGGGATTAGGATTTGTTTCTTGTGAAAAAAGGGGAGGGAATATGACAAAGAGAGAATTGCACTTGTACGTGGTACCAAATTATATACCGATTATCACTTATGATACCATAAAAATCGAGGTCGACACATTTGGTACCACAAATTAAGAAATCAATCACTTTTGGTACCACCGTTAAAAATGGACGTTAACTGATGATGTAGCAGTTAAGTTTTATTGCAAAATTGATACCATTACTTATATTGACTGACAATCATACCCCTAACTTTTCAGGTTGTCAAAATAACCCCACATCTTCAAATTTACTGAAAATTTTAGTCAACATTGTTGCCCAATTTCAAAATTGGCTCGAATAAGACACGTGGGGAACAATTTAGAGATTTTACTTATTATATTTACATATTTATTTAACTAATTTAATTTTATAAATAATATTAAAGACCAAATAATACTTAAACATAAATCCGACAAAATATTAATTAAATCTAAAATTTATATAATAATATTAATATATTTAATATTTATTAAAAAAAAGTTATATATTATTAATAAAATAATTATAATTAAAAAAAACCATTCCTACCCCCCTAACCCCCCCCCCCCCCACCCCGAATTCCAGGCCGTCGGCGGCTTGGGATCGTCCGTCCCAGGCCGCCGCCACCGCGGTGGCCTGGGACTGGCGATCCCAGGCCGCCGACCTGGGATTTGGGTGGGGGGGTGGTTAGGGGGTGGGAGTAGGGATGGGTTTAACTTTATTTTTTAATAAATATTAAATATATTAATATTATTATATAAATTTTAAATTTAATTAATATTTTGTCGGATTTATGTTAAAGTATTATTTGGTCTGTTAATATTATTTATAAAACTAAATTAATTAAATAAATATGTAAATATAATAAGTAAAATCTCTAAATTGGTCAGCACGTGTCTTATTCGAGCCAATTTTGAAATTAGGCAACAATGTGGATTAAAATTGCGAGTAAATTTGAAGATGTGGGGTTATTTTGACAACCTGAAATATTATGGGGTAGAATTGTCAGTCAACATAAATAATGCTATCAATTTTGCAATAAAACTTAACTGCCACATCATCAATTAACGTCCATTTTTAACGGTAGTACCAAAAGTGACTGATTTCTTAAATTGTGGTATCAAATGTGTCGGCCTCGATTTTTATGTACGCAATTGAGAATCGGTATATAGTTTGGTACAACAAGTAAAATTCTCTCATATGACAAATGATTGTTTTTGATAATGAAGTTTGATTTGGGGTAGTCGTTGAGGTGAATTTAATTTGCTTGGGATATATATTGTAAATTCTGGTTTTATTTGAAGGATCACATTTCTGATTTGTGAAGAGAATTTTTGGAAACAAAATATATTTACTTAGAGAGATTATGAGTTGCTTTTCTTGCATAAGCCCTCGGCTTAAGGATGTTAGAGATTATGATAAAGATATAGACCCAAAATCCACTCTCTCTTTGTTTCACTTTGTAGATTAACTGATTTAATTATATAATGTGTGATTTTAACATCTAAGTTTTAGGCTTTCTTTTAAGTTGTTTTTAATCAAATTCTTTGGTGTGCAAGAGTGGTAAGAAAGGAAAGGCAAATGTCAATGTTAATGGTAAGATAGTAAAATATAGCTATTCAAAGTTTCAATTTTTTCTCACTTAGTTCTTGCTAAGAGTATTGGGTCTTTCTAAAATAAGATTTTATGGAACATAGGTGTATATGAGATGACTCATCTCAACCACTGAAAAAAGTCAACAACAAATCTGAACCACAAGTTTTGGTCAAAATATCCAATGATGATGTGGCATCGGACATTTAGAAAAAATAAACATATGTTAAATTACATACTAACCCTTTAATTAATATGTTTAAAAATTTCTCCTTATCTCTAATTAATTTCATCTCTTTCCCAAAAAAAAAATATCAAGTAATCAAAATTTTATACGAAAAAAAGTAATCAAATTTTTATACGAATCGACAATTAAGACCATCAGTATAAGATCAATTAAAATATTTTGAGGGAAAAATGCACTTTACACCCCCTCTCAAAGTTACATATTTTGAACTTTACCACCCAAAAGTATAAATTAAATAAGCACGTATAAAATTAATTGCACTTTTTCCCTCAAATAATTTTAAGTCAATCCGTTCACCAAAAAACATAGATATGCGTCTCACTTGTGTATTTTAAGGGTAAATTAGTTCCAACATTGATTTTTCGACCAAATATTTCACTGACGCGCATTTTTTCCTCTCTCTTTACAAATAAAGTTTTTTCTACTTAACTTTAGATTTTTGGTTCACAAGACATGAGTCAAGTATTTGGACAAGTAAGAAGTGATGTGACAAATTTACCCTTTGAAAATTCATGCAAGGGGCACATGTACATTTTTCGTCAAACAAAAATTGCATAAATCATTTGAGAGAGAATTGCAATTGTGGTACCAAACTATATATCGATTCTCACTTGTGGTACCATAAAAATCGAGGCCGACACATTTGGTACCACAATTTAAGAAATTGAATCACTTTTGGTACCACCGTTAAAATTGGACGTTAACTGATGACGTGGCAGTTAAGTTTTATTGCAAAATTGATACCATTACTTATGTTGACTGACAATTATACCCCCCCCCCAACCCCAACCCCAACCCCAACCCCATTCCCCCGTAACCCCCTCCCCAAACCCAAATCCCAGGCCGAGGTGGCCTGGGATCTGTGTTGTCCTAGGCTGCGGTGGCCTGAGTCCTCCGATCCCAGGCCACCAGCGGCCTGGGACGAACGATCCCAGGCCGCCGCAGCTTGGGATTTGGGTTTGGGGAGGGGGTTACGGGGGGATGGGGATGGGGTTAGGGGGAGGGGGGGGAGGGGGGTGGTAGGGGTGGGGTTTGGGTTTTTTTTTTTTTTTTTTTTGTAAATTATAATTATTTTATAAATAATGTATAACTTTATCTTTTTAATAAATATTATTATATAAATTTTAGATTTAAAAAATATGTTTTATTTTTAATATTTTATCGAATTTATGTTAAAGAATTATTTGGTCTGTTAATATTATTTATAAAATTAAATTAGTTAAATAAATATTTAAATATAAGAAGTAAAATCTCTAAATTGGTCCGCAGGTGTCTTATTCGAGCCAATTTTGAAATTGGGCAACAATGTGGACTAAACTTGTCAGTAAATTTGAAGATGTGGGGTTATTTTGACAACTTGAAAAGTTAGGGGTATAATTGTCAGTCAACATAAGTAATGGTATCAATTTTGCAATAAAACTTAACTGACACATCATTAGTTAACGTCCAATTTTAACGGTGGTAACCAAAAGTGATTCAATTTCTTAAATTGTGGTACCAAATATGTCGGCCTCGATTTTTATGGTACCACAAGTGAGAATCGGTATATAATTTGGTACCACAATTGCAATTCTCTCAATCATTTGAGGGGGTAAAGTGCAACTAATTTTATTTTTCAGGGGGTAAAGTGTTTATTTTGTGCATATGGGTGGTAAAGTGCCAAAACATGTAACTGTTGGGGATAAGATTTTTGTCAACTTTTTTATATGAGATTCATAAATCATATGGTGAATTTTGTCAATTTTTTCAAAAGAAAAATGGGGAGGAGGGGGTGTATTCCCAATTTTTAAAGTTACCAGGGGTTATTGGTAACCTTTTAGGTAATAGGGATGTTTTTGCTTTGTTTGGTGGGATAAAATTGTTATTTCGACTTGAGAGGGGTTTTCTTTGTTAATAAAAAAAATACAAGGTTTTGTTGCTATTAAAAATAACATAGATTTTTTTTTAGTTAGACAAAACACAAGGGGTCTTTTGAATTCACTCATTAAAAAGGATAAATTTGTCTTTAAGAAAATAAATTATTTAAAGTTAAATTCTAAGGGGACATGTGTCACCAAGATAAATGATATCTCATGTACTCCCCATCCCTCAAAATCTCATTTTAGACAGACCCAAGTGTATTATTGATCTTTTGCTACGTTTTCCGTCTCTTGATTTCTTATAGCTAGTGGGAAAAAAGGGAGTTCTGTGAGAGCTAAGGAAAGGAAAGGGAGTTCTCGTGTTATCAATTTATTAGCTCACTACACTCATTAGAAAATTAAGACTTAATTAAATGGGGTTATGCCAATTTTTTAAGTTTACAGAGGATTATTGCTAATTTTTAAATTTACAAGGTTAATTATTACTAATTTTTTAAGTGGATGATCTAGTTTTCACATTTTATTCTAAAGAAAAATAATATATAGGGATATATTTATCACTTTTCCTATAAATCATGAGGAAAACTCATACTTAGGGCGAGTAAAATACAATGCGCGCGACATCAGGGTAAATGTTACTGATTTGTTAATGTATGTAACTTTTTGCTAATATAAAAATAACACATAGAGCCATTTGCCAATTAGGAATAACACATTGGATTTACTCTTTGATATGGAGTTGATCGACATTAAACTTTAGAGATTGAATGTGAGATCAAACAATAATGTAACATTTTAAATTTGGAGTTTTTAACATAATATGTATATAAATTTAAATTCTGAGAGTTGGCATATTGAATAGGTAATATAGTGACATAAATCCATAATACATCTAGGGGCCGTTTAGTAGGGTGTATGAGATTAAGGTGGATTAGATTAGAGCCGGATTGAAGACCATATTAAAAATACGTTTGGTAGATTTGATTGAGTCATATTACATTAAAGAAATAAATTGTATTATGTTTGGGGGAATTGTGAGTTTAAACATATTTTAATATATTTTCACTGTTTAATTGAACATATTATGTTAGTTAAGATATATCAATTCATCAAAGCCATTTGTATAATTCATCTAAGAGTAAGAGTTGATTTTTAGTTCGAATGCCTCCATGTTAATTGTAAATTGATATAGATTTTAGTTTGTGATTTATTTATGTAGAATATGTTTCCATTTTCAGAGATTTAAGAAGAATTTATGATATTTAATGATTTGTTAAAATAGGTAATATGTAAATTTGAGGTTATACGTGACATTTCATCGAATTCATATTCACCCGGATTAACTAATCCACCCATGCCTGGGTGGATTATAATCTAGTCTTAATACCGGGTCATATAAGGATTTAATCAATTTGACCCGGTATTAGAGCAATGCTACCAAACGTTGTATTATCTCATATTGACACATATAATATGAACTAATACCCCCTATTAGGTCCTACCAAACGGCTCCCTAATGTAGTTCTGATTTGACCATAATTCGTCATATTACAGAAAACAATAAATAAGAACCAATAAGATCAAGTAAATGGGGTAAACACTCATTTATGAATAATATCAATCTAGAACTGTACAAATGAGGGTCTGATCCAAAGTTATAGGATGACGTACACAAGTTGGAATATGACGTTAAAAAGATGTTTAAATTTTAAACAAGGAAGCGAGAAAGGTAATCGTTTTAGAGACCATACTTTATATTTGTTTGTATTTTCTGTTTTTACTTAGTTTTGAACACACGATCGGATACCGATTCATGTTGCACCTTTTCAATCAGATGTTTTGATTTCAGCATTTTTATGCATAATAATTTGTTAAATGCCATGCTTGTTTTTAGGGCAAGAATGTTGTTGTTTTGATTTTCATCCCACCAAAAGCGTATCATCAATTGATACATCCAATTTGTAGCAAATTGTTTTTTAGAATTCCCATTTGGTATCTCGAGATATTTGGTAACCAGATGTCCTTTAACCGTTTTTTCATCAAAAAAGGAAGTTATAGACCCATCACGTGATTTGGACTTGCAAAATTTGGAGTCAAAATTCAAAATCGCCAGTTTTAA
The DNA here is from genome assembly GCA_034814905.1 of Penstemon davidsonii. Classification (NCBI taxonomy): domain Eukaryota; kingdom Viridiplantae; phylum Streptophyta; class Magnoliopsida; order Lamiales; family Plantaginaceae; genus Penstemon; species Penstemon davidsonii. Next base: position 7,419,297 of record JAYDYQ010001087.1, on the reverse strand, counting down.
GTGTCATTGGTAACATGATATTTTTTGCCAAAATTAAATTTTCAATATAAATTTTTTGGTCAAATAAAACATAAATTGATAATTATTGGCTAAAATTAAAAAATTTGACCATAAGGACTGAAATTAATGATGGTGACACAATATAGGACGTATATTGTCGAGGTCCTATATTGTCGAGGTACCACAATAAATGGTCAATTTTGATACGCATCCACTTTAGAAAGCCAAAAATAAAATTTTACCGATCTTTTGATAGAAGGAAATAACAAATTTAAAAAAAAAAACAGTATTTCTATGTAATTTTGGTGAAATCATTCAACCTCTAAAAGAACATACAGATTGATTCTTGAATACTCCTTATGTGAGTTTGATTTTTTATTTGTGTACTATTTCAATTCAACTCATCAGGCAAAACTCAAGATCGAATACAGATTGATTTTTATTCAAGATGGCATTGGCTTGCGATCTTTAGAGACGAAACTCAAGTTCGAATCCAACTAAAGACACCACACTGGAAAGGACCTATAATCAATACATGTATTGTTCGATCCGAGATTTAAATACAGAGTTTAATAGTTAATAAAAAAAATTATATACTTTTAAATATAAAATTTGTAACTCTTTCACCACTCCTTTGACTTATCTAGTCCACATTCATACTAAGAAGCAGGCCCGTAAAGCTTAGTTATGGGCTCAATTCTCTATTCTTCAAATTCGGCCCAGTTGTCGTTTCCCCATTTAATAAACTCATCGAATTAGGGTTTAAGAAGAGGGAAAATTGACATTGGTTGAGAATAGATGGCCAAATTCAACGTCGTGCAAAAGCGGCGGCGAGCCGCGGTCGCCGATCGGAAGAGGCTGATTCACGGCGACTCAAAAACGGGGAAGCTGCATCAGAAACCTCAACCCCTCACCATCTCCGGAAAGCGCAAACGCAAGCTCTTGAAAAAATGGCGCCGGGTCTGTATTACATACTCATATCTATATATATGCATAGAATTTCTGGATTTTTCATGACATGCTATTAATATGAAAACAGGAGCAAAAGGAGGCTTTGGAAAAAGGTTTAATTACTATGCAAGATATAGAGATGGCTGCTGCTGATGGTATGCCCTTTCACATTTTAATTCTTGATTGAGTTAATTGAGTTGTGTTAGCTAACTAAGGTTAAGCTGACTGTATTATGTAAACAATCTATTCATTTGACAGTTTATTTATTGGTTGAGTTAATTGGGTTGTGTTCCTAACTAAGATTAAGGTCATTTGACAATTTAATTATTGATTGATTTAATTGAGTGCTAACTAAAGTTAAGGTGACAATGTTATATTAACAATCTAGTCATTTGTAAAAATTCTTCATAAATATCATCTATAAGCCCGTAAGCCACTTGTTTGATCTTTCGATAATATGTAGTATTTTCATGTAATTGTTTTATGTTACTAACATTGTGATTAGTTATCTGTTACAATTAATGTAGGTAATCATTGTAATTCTGAAAATATTTATCTTATTTAAAGAAGCGGGCACCAAAACTTTAGTTGTTTTCATGAACAAGGAATATACGAGTTTCTTTGTACTTCACGTGAATGGGTTTTGATGGAAAATGGGCACCAAACCTTTAATTATTTTCATGAACAAGGAATATACGAGTTTCTTTGTGCTTCACGTGAATGGTTTTTGATGGAAAATCTTATCATTTGTTGGAATTTAGGGACGTCGAATGATGACAAAAAGCCTACTGTTAAATTTCCGATGAAGAGGTCAAAACTTAGAGTCAAGCAATTGAAGAAGAAAGGTGAGTGTTTTCATCCAAGTAGTTTGTCAGGGTTTTCTTTGTTGCCTCACATATTCATTGTTTTCTGTATCCCTTTTTTCTTTTTATGCTTAGTTGATAACATATAATCAAATTTGCTCGACTTGGACTTCAACTATGCGATTTCATTTACAGGTAAGAACAAGAGAAGTAACAAACCTGTTGGAGAAGCCTCGGTTGATACCATGGTAGAGTGAAGTGTGAAAGTACTATACGGAGTCCAGGAAGTTGTCTTTACCTAATTATCTTATCTAGATTTCTTAGCTTTCGAACAGTGCCAGCCTTTGTATTCTGTATAATGTATACAGTTGTTTTCAAGGACTACTTTTCCATGGACACTTGCAATGATAGATCTTATTACCCTTGTTTATTACCAAGGAGAAAAAGTGAAGAAATCGATGATCGTGGTAAGTAGCCATATGTGGGAAGTATATGAGCAAATGGACTTGAAAGCAAATTCTTGTAAAGTTTTAAACATTATTCAATGTTTTGGGGGATCTTTATTTTTATTTTGATGCAAAGTGACTCGTAAAATGAAACTATGGAAACCATTTCAACTTAAAACTGTTTGTCTAAATGTCACAGGAAATGGGACTAACTAAACTGGTTATAAATTTCTACACAAGGAAATGTGAATATTTGCTCTTAAGGAATGAAGAAAATCTTTTTTCATTGATTACAATTTTCATTTTTTTGAGTGAAAGGTAAATTACATCTTTGCATGAACGATTGATTGCACTAGCAAATACGACAGTAAATAGCTCACCATTAGTAAGATTGTAAGGAACTAGATATTTGGTGGGATTTGAACTCATAACATTGTAGTCTTGAAGTCTCGACTTTTTTCACTAGCCTACGTTCTCACTTCTTATTGGTTCATTGATTACATTCGGTTTGCAAAACCAAAAGAGAAAAAAGTGAGCTCCTTTATAGATCACTAATATCAAAACTCGTTGAAAAATCTTTCAACGGAACTATGAAAATTGGTGATATGGATGAGCTCTTTCAATCAAAGGAATACTCAATCTATTTTTGTGTTTGTATTTCTTCAATCTCCAGCAAAAATAAATTTGAAAGATCCAATATGTAATTATCATAGCAAATTGAATGTCCATAAACACAACCAAAATGTTGGACTAGTGAGTAGCGAATGACAATAACAAATAGAAGTAGAATTGTTATCATCAACAGATGTTAGGTCTAGTGAAAATGATTTATTAGCGAGTACCCTTTGACAGAAGTGCTCAAATAATACGTCTGACGTACTTCAAAAGAGATGAAAATGAAAATTGGAAGTCATCTCATATAACTAGGTGGTGTTTGCAAAAGATTGTAATTCTACTTAAATCTTAGAATCTAAAAAAAGGGCTAAAAGTTGTAGAGAAGTAAAAGTAGGCAGTGTTTGCAAAATATGCTAAGAAGCCCAAAAAACTATTAATCATAAGAAGCCAAAAAATGTCTCGACTTGTTTAAGTTTTTCACGTCCTTTTAGCCTTTTTTCTAGAGAAGTAGAAGTAAAAGTCTCACATGCAAACGTTTGTTAAATGCTTTTTTATATCTTAGGGAATTAATGCTTTTTTGTTGTTCTCTCATGTATATTTTATCAAGAAATAAGCTAACTTTTGAATCTTGTTGCTTGTTTGAGGTCAACTACATAGCCAGGTCTTAATATTTTTATCGTCACCTATTCATGTTCTTCCTTATATAAACTGAATTCTCTTTCAATGACTGAGTAAAATAAGTAAAAGGAATAATTGGAGTGGTATCAGATCGAATCATACAGAGAAAGAAAAATTAAGGTCCATATGGATAGAGGATCAATAATTTTTATTTTTTTGTTAAAAATAAAGTCATGATTGTTTTTTCCATCTCAATTTTAAGAAATATTGAAATAATTGAATATTCCGTACAATTCTAACTTGAAGGAAATCTTACTACAATTCTAGCTCTTAACGCACAGAGGGTATAATTTTCCCACAAGAACGAAGAGGGTATAATTTGCAAATAACCCTTTGTATCTTCTCTTTCACAACAAGATATTTTCACTAGAGCAAATCAAAGTATAAATAATATTATGCAATTATTCATTGGAATCTAAGCTAAACTATCCAAAATTAATCAAAAACGTTAATTAATTAAGCACCTCCGGCAATTTTCCTTCTTTGTTGATGTTCAGCAACTTTATAATCCACCACTTCACGGAACAAAGCAGAATCCAATACACAATCCTTACTGCCATAAACCGCAGCTTGAACACTTGCCATAAGCTTTGCTATCTCTCTTCCAGAAAAGCCTTCAGTCTTTGCAGCCGCTTCCTTAATAATGTCATCATTAATTCCCTTAATCTCTATCTTCTTCGGCTGTTTCTGAAACAAACGTGAAAACAGGCCTCGTTTTCTTGCCCCGCCAGCCTGTGCTATGTACTTGTCCAAATATAGTTTGAGAAGCTTGAAGCGCTCACCTTCACCGGGTAAAGGAAATTCCAAGACTTCATCGATCCTATCTGATATAGCTGAATCAAGATCACCAGGTCGGTTTGTAGCAAGAGCAAGGACTATATCTTTCGACTGGTCACCTGTGCGAAATAGGAGTGCATTAAGTGCACTCCTTTGAGCTTCACTCATGTAAGTTTTGTTCCGCCTGCAATTTTTTTGAATAAGATCAACAGGAGTAAGTAGAAGGTTATGGAGTATGAAAGTTCTTTTGTTCAGGAAATTGTAATTACTTACTCGCACAAGAATGCATCTGCTTCATCAATGAAAAGCAACAAACCCTTGTTGGACTTCTTTGCCCAATCAAACAACTGGTGTATTTTTGTGACAGCCTGTGAGCCCAATGGCGCAACATCTCCTCCGGTCATCAATGCATAATCAAGGCCCTATATAATATAAGCCCAAAATCATAATAAGTTAGGAATTGGGAAATACTTCTATTTCCTTATTACGAGCAAGACAATGTTTAGAGGTTATGATAACATACAGATTTGCGGGCAAGCTCCCTAGCAGCCATAGTTTTTCCTGTTCCTGGTGGTCCATAAAAAAGCATGTTTCTAAATGGTGCCTGATGAGCTTTTGTATTTGCTGTTGCATTTGCCAAATGTTCAATACGGTTTTGAAGAGAAGGGTGTAAAATGACATCACCAAACCCAATTCCATTTTTGGGGTTAGAAGAGCTTCTGTTAGCACCACTGGAGATCGTGCTCATTGCACGTGAAAGCAAGCCGGACCATGGGTATTTCCCTCGTGAAGATTCTCTTATAAGAGATGGTTGCCCCAATATACGGTCCACATAGCTCCAAATCACCTTAGAACCTTCCCTGAAATGCGAAAGGCACATCAGCATTCAATGCTAAAAGTAGTACTGGCATATCATCATAATAGTAAACACCACCAAATCATGAAGAGATGGGCATGGCTGCTATTTTCACTGCTAATTGAACAAAGACATTAACACACTTTAGGTCTCAAGGACAGTAAATGCTGCTAATATATAGACATGGGATGTACACATCAACTACTATAATGGTTCACAAAATTTTCATATTGTTAATAAAGAAATTCATCAGAAGCAATGAACTTAATGAGTACTTAAATCACTGGAAAAGGGTAAAAGTTGGAAAAGTTCAACAGCAGATTTCTAGACTTCATAATCTAGACTATCCCTTCAAGTCAACATCTTATGAGCTATAATTTTCATTGTTATTCTGTTATCTCTTCACTCTTCTTACCATCAACTGAAGATTTTTCACTACAGACTGAAATAGCTGAGAACCTAAACAGCTACTGAAATAAATGTCTCCTTTAACTACAACTGGAAATTCTTGTCATTTTTCTTTCAGCCATAGGGCTCTTCTATTAGAAAATCAGAAAGATAGTGTGCTTGGCAACTAAGCTCTTGGAGATCCACTCAAAATTCAAGACTCCTGGTTTTGCAACTGCCTAGATTCCAATTAATTCCCAGGTCAAAAGCTAATAGCATAAAAGTTAAACACTCAAATTATTAAATATGTACACACTGTAACTCAAGAAAGAGCTGAGATGTGAAAAAGGTCAATCAATCGGAACTTTTATTGATAATCATGTCGCAGCAGCAATTGCTTTACATTGGGCCGACTACAAATATCCTGTTACTTACCACCCTATATACGGCAGAATGATTATTAATACAAACAAAGAACCCAGTTGGGCCCAGTACCTTGTAGTGTAAATTCCGGCTGCCAGGGCTGTTACACCTCCCACAGCTACAACCAGCTTGTTTTGATCTGTTAAAATTGCTCGTAGACCCCCTGCATTTAAAGGAATAATCAGAGGCAGAGCCAAGGTTTCAATATGATGGAACAACCTTTGTTAAAGATTAGGTTACCCTAATTCTATTAAAATGTTAGCGATAACTGGAACTTTGATAGGATATAATAACTTCATGGCTATCCTAATACTTAATTTAGCATAAAGTAAGCAACCAACTAAATTCAAAACAAGTGACATAACGACCGTGTTACTAGAAAAAGCTTTAAAAGAATCATCTATCTAGAACCAAAGTTAAAAGCTAATTTAACTTAAGGCACGAGATGATCAATTTAAAGGCATGGCAACAAAAAGCAATAGCTACAGAAAATTTAGCAAGGTCACTTATAGTGTCGTAGCTTTTCTCTGGACAAAAGAAAAAGAATAATAACCTCCAATATGTTCAAAAGTAGTGTTAATCGCAGAAACCCATTTCTCTCGCTCAGCATTTGCACGTTCAATTAGCATGCGTCTGTTAACATCCTCTGCAAGCTTTGCTTCATGGGCTCTTCCCTCTGCTTCTGCCATAGACCTCACCCTGATAGTTTCACGTTCTATCTCAGCTTTCTCTCTTTCAGTGTGGCGACGTTGTGCTTGTATCTGCTCCTCAGTTGCACGCCTGGCAGCTTCTTGTCTCATAGAAGATTCCTCTTGCATTTTTACAAGTTCTTGATTTCTTGCTCTTTGATGTTCATTCTCTGTCTGCAAAAACTCAGACCTTTATATCGATCGTATAATTTACTGGAACTATTGTGCGCGCACACTATAGACACCAAAAGGATCATGTACCTGCATCCTTTTCCTAGCCAATTCATCCTCATACCGAGCCATCTGCGCTTTATTTTGTGCCTGTTGCTGAGCTAGCTTTTTCTGTTCTTCATACATCACCCTGTGTTTCTCCTGCCAAAACCAGAAATTCAATGAATGACGATCTAGTCAATTAAGATGAACTATCATAATGTATTTGAATATTTAGAATTGGCTCGTGGAACTGCTGAGTTGATTACTAATTTATTTAATTTGGTCTGAAAATAATCCTAATTCCAATTCAAAGCTCCAATACCTTTACTGATGATATCTAAAAAGAAAATATGAGTCATAATCTCCCTGTCCCACCCAAATAACAAACCAATAAAAACACATGTAGCCCGGTATGACAATGTCAATTCATGGTTATCTGTTATAATAAGCCATGTTTTTCCTACTACCTCCCCGATTTTATCGATGAACTTGTGAAAATAATGACAGCAATAAAACCGAAGCCTTTCTCGCGTTGTGCAGTATAGATCAAGTGACTGGCGAACACCAATGAGCCATTACACACCCTAGCTTGAAATGGAAACCAATATGATGGGAGACTGAGATGCTCTTGAACGAGTGGCAATCAATAATAAAAACAACGATCATGTAGAAGCAGGCAAGACAATGAAAATGGTAAGTTTTCTTCTTTAATGACACATCTATTTAATTCACAAAGATAGTCATTCAGATACTGAAAATAGCTTAGGAGAACAAGAAAGCTTACAGATTCAAACTGAGCTTGCATTGCCTTAAACTCTGCTACTTTTCCAGCAAACTCTTGATGTTTTGTTTCTTCTTCCTTTTTAATCAACTCAAATATCTGCATCAGCAAAATTACTCCCCCAATGAGCGTGCAGCACATTAATTAAAACTTTGATATACAAAAAAACATACTAATTTAATTAATTTGTTTCCAGAACAATCAAGTTTACTCACAAATCAGGAAACAGAACAAGTCCACAGAAACACCAAAAAGTAGTTCAAATTTAGATCTTTCAACAAAAAATATGTGTCCACTATAAAATCAAAATACTGAAAAAATTAACCCCAAACTTATAACCTCCTTAGGTTTTTGAGAATTAGAAATTCTGGCCACAGCCCTAACACCCCTCTCCAATGCCTCGGGGTCGAACCCTGCAGCAGTCGTCCTTGGGTTGTGGTTATGAACTCGTTTTGGCTCCGGCTCATCTGGCGTCTTAGTCGTCGGCTCCTCCGGAGGCGCTTTCTGAGCTGTTGAAGCCGCCGGAGGAGTAGAAAATGGATAAAATTTAAATGGCCCATCTGCATAAGCCGGATCGACACCAAAAGTCGCGTAGGCTATGGCTGCTAAAATCCCTGATGCACTGTTTTTTGCCATTTCTCGACAATTTTATTTACTTAAAACTAAAAGATTGAGTAAATGTGGGGATTTTAACAGTTTAAGAATTGGCTTGTTGGACAAGAATATAGGGTTTTGGCGAAGGCGCCATTAATTAAAGGCTTCAAGTCCAGGGTTTATGTAGGGTTTCTGAATTTTTTATTTTCCTTTCCCTTTCCTGTAGATGCCGGTTTTCTACTTTTCTTTTCTACCAATAAAACTGATGCCGGTTTTAATAAAAACCGGTCAGAGTTTATTTACGGTTCAGGACCGGTCCAACTTCTATTTTTCTTTTACAAGGACCGGTCCAACTTAAAAGACATAGAGCTTGTTCTTTAGGTCCGACACTCTGTAAAAATGTATTTTCAAATATAGTTTTTCTTTTTTTTTTGTTTATTTTAAAATCACCGAAGTGTGAATTTATTTATGGTGCAAAAAATGTCCAGATAATGAATATAAAGAACATTCACTAATAATAACACTATTGGTAACATCTGAAGATAGGAAAGTATTTTATATATTACAAAATTCATAGACCTTTCTAAAAAAAATCTCCTTCTTGATAAATCATATTCTTCCACCTAAATTTCTTTTATCTCGTATAAATTTGAGATCTAACCGACAAATCAATATACATGTTTTTGCGTCAAGCGATTAGGTACCATTCATAACCTAATTTGCTTGATTTTCACTTTGAATTAATCATCCAAACATAAAAAAAATATTAGATTTTGATTGAGTAGACGCACTATCATATAAAAAATCATGATTTTACATACTAGAGGGACAATGAATAGGATGGATTTTATTAGGATAATTAATATAAAATTTATTAGTTTTAGATAATAACATTTTATTTAGTCTAAAATAAATAAAAAATTATTAAAAAAAATTCATGATTGCATATCAATATATATATATATATATATATATATATCATTCATACAAAAATAAATCAAAATACTTAAATTAAACTGAGTTGAATAATTAATGTCAATTATTGCTAAATTAAACTGAGTTGATTTATTAGTGTCAATTATTTACAGTGAGAAGTCAAAAATTGTAGAAAGAAAAATTACAACATGTTATATTTGTACAACATCTGATTAGTTTAGTGAAATTGCACAAAGTGACGAATTTAAGTTCGATTCCATGGAGAGATTCACGTACAATATACTTGATGCGTCTCAAAATGGATTAAATCAGGTTTAAGACATGATTTCCCTTGAGAAACCCAAAAAGTATATTATATTTCTCAATAAAACATAATTTTATAAAATTTAACTTTTAAATTCTAAACAAAAAACTCAAAAGAACATAATTCCAAAACTCATTTTCAATTTGCCAGAATTCAATGTTATAGAAAAATCTCATAAAAAATATCTTAAAAATTAAAAGACCAAAAATAACAAATATTCTTTATTCACATTTTGGTGTTATACTGTTATACCAGTGTATGTACCCATAAATATGTAGGTGGTCCTAATGTTGGTATTTATTTGGTTTAATACTAGTCTTTGTATTTAGTTTATCTTTGTATTTTGATATCCATGAAAGTGATTTGATACTATGATTGATATAACGATGTATTTATCATCTAAAAAAATTTTAATATACCACCTAATGTTCTTTGAAAATCAGATTTGTATGTTCAAGAGAAAACTATACTCCATTGGACATGCACGCAGATAATATATACGTCGTCTTTGATGAAAATCATGTCAATAAAGGTCAAAATTGATTCTCTGAAACTCAATTTAGACCTTTATTAACAAGTTTAATTTGTTACATAAGTAATCCAAAAGTTTCAACAAACTGAGTTTCTTTTTTTCATGGATCAAGAAAAAACAACTAGGCAAGTTGTGCATTTCCTTGTATTCTAGATTGAGATTAATAAAGATAACTTGAAGGACACATAAAGTGCATGTTAACTATGTTTAGAATGGGTAATAACGTAAAGAATCAACACTCAAATATCGACAAATAAAAATTGATTCAATACAATAGATCATATTACGGTTTCAAACCATAATATGTGGACAAAAAATAGGATAAATTACAATTTTGCAAACAATTTGCAAACAACTTCATTGTTTTGAGGAACATGCAATTAACATGTTATATATCTCGACTTGACACAACATGAGGCAACACATATACACTAAATAATTAATCTTAAAAAAACAATAATTTACCATTTTGATAATAATGTTCATAAAAATGCATATATGATTTATTAAGACGTAGATCGATTTAATTAGGATGTCGCAGCGAGTTTAGCTCTAAGATCTTTCCTTAAAATTTTACCGGCTGGAGATTTGGGAATGGCATGGACAAAGTAGACTTTGTGCAATCTCTTGTAGAAAACCACTTGTTTGGCAATGAATTCTTTGATAGCTTCTTCCGTGAGTTCAAATCCATTTGATCGAACCACAAACGCCACCGGAACTTCACCGGCAGCCTCGTCTTTTTTCCTGTTAATTTTATCAATGAATTGAATCACATTACATGATTTGAATGAAATACTAATATTTGTGCTCATATTGTAGAGAAAAAATATAATGTTTGATGGCTACTTACGGTACAACAGCTGCATCGGCTATATTGGGATGGCTTACGAGGAGTGCCTCTAGCTCGGCTGGTGGTACCTGAATTGCATGAAATTCAAGAAAATTAGAATAAACAATTAGTTATTTTAAATTAGAATAAACAACTTTTTTAATAAATTAACGGGTCTTCGTCCAAAATTGGGTACACACGGACCCAACCTGGACTAGTCTAGGTCTGGACCTAAGCCCTGTCAAATGGATCTGATTAGTCCGGATCCACTCCATAGTTTCAGGGTCTAGGTCTAGACCTTAATTGACATGGCAAGACTATCATCGTTTTTCAAAGAAATATGTACAACCAATATTAAGTACCTGAAAGCCTTTGAACTTAATGAGTTCTTTCACTCTGTCGACAATAAAAACATCTTCATCGTCATCGACAAAACCTATGTCGCCAGTATGGAGCCAACCATCCACATCAATCGTCCTCGCAGTCGCCTCAACATCATTCAAATACCCTAGAAATTAAAGGTTATATTTCAAATATAGTTGACATAATTCCCAAAAGTTTTACAAAGTTGTGTTTATAAGTAGTACCTTTCATGATCTGAGGTCCACGAATGCAAATTTCACCGGGCTGGTTGCGGGGGAGAGAGCGACCGGTCTCGGGGTCGACCACTTTGAGCTCCGCATTGCGGACAACGTTGCCACAGGATCCGGATTTGGTTGGTAATGGCTGTTTCGCGAAGGATGGGGACATTGATAAAACTGGACCAGCCTCTGTCATGCCATAGCCCTATATATGGTACCAACACCATTAAATTAAATGATAGTATTTATTATTGCTACTAACTAAATAGAGTGAACAATTAAGTGGCCATTTAAGTAGATTTCAATTTATAACAAAATTGTGCACGCCCCTTTTAACCCAGTCGATCGGCTGACATATGACAAATAAATATTGGCAAAATTTTAAAAATGGTCCTGTAATAGTCATGTAACTATAGTAAACGCATATTTAGCTCTTTAACTTTTATTCATTTTCAATTTTTGTCTTATGCATGACAAATTTGCTCATCTAACTCTGAATAAGTTTCAATTTTTGTCATGCAATTACGATTAAGTCATATTACCGGAGAAAAATTCGTGATTGCAAGACGAAAATTGAAATTTAGATGACCAAATTTGTAACTATAGGACAAAAATTGAAACTTATTGAACGTTAAAAGATTAAAATTAAAATTCGGTGAAAGTTGAGGGACTAAATATGTATCAATATAATTAGAGGACTATTTTGAAAGGATCCCAAATTAAGTTACAGGTCTAATTTTGAAATTTTGCCAATATTTACGCAACAAAGTATTAAGAGTAGATTACCGAATTATTCAATTAGCAACATATTGCATGTATTATTATTGCACACTACTTTTCAACCAACATTAAAGTAAGGTAGTGGGAATATATATATATATATATATATATATATATATATAATAAATTGTAAAATTAAATAATATGTTGTCAGTCTTATTTATTAGGTACCATACTACGTACGTGAAAGTTAGCTGGCCTCCATTAATGACTAAGAATGAAAAATTAATGTGGATCCTTTCTCATTTAAGTAATACTAATGCCACTAGTTGAACATAGATAGAACAAATCTAAACTTTTTATTAAATTAAAAATTAAAATAAAAAATCCTTCATCATTAGTTGAGTCAAAGTCAACCTACAAGTTGGTGATTAGGAAATTGAATACTAGTAATATAATTAGATGAATTAGTCCATTAATTGTTTGACCTAGTGGAGAATAGGCAACCACCAATCACATGTAAATGAAGTCTTTTTTTTTTTTTAGTATTAATTTGTTTTTGAGTATTTCTTTTTCTTGTTTTTAGTAGTTTGGTAGACAACCAATGACTGGGATACACCCAAAGACGTGTGAACAATTGGAAAAAGAACAAGACCCCCTTTTTCCCAAAATGAAATAATATATTAATAATTAGTAAGTCATAATAAACGTGAAACATGTAACATGTAACATGTAACATGGGCAATGAATTAGGTGATCATTTAATTTCGGAAATAGAAGTAGTACCTGGATTATTTGTTAGCTTTCACCCCACCTAACTCCAAGTTAGTTAGGGCGGAAAATCTAAATTTTGCATTTTCACCAACCCAAATTTTTCACTGGTTGATCTAACTAATATTATCTAATTATCAATTACCTAAGCCAACACTAATAATGAATTCTTTATTTCTTGATTTGGTCAACCAATATTATCTAATTATCAATTAGCTAAGCCAAACACTAATAATGAATTCTTTTTTTCTTGATTTCCAATAATATTATATATTCAGGTTTTTGATCTGATCTAATTCTTAAATATTGAACTTTTTCTCACTTTTTCGTTTAATCTTTGCGAGTTCCCGTTTAACCCTCTCGGCTATTAAAAATGTCCAAAATAATTACCTTTGGACGTTCGCTGGCGGGATCTGTGAAATATTCCATTTTTAAGACTCCACGTAATTTTAGTCAGGGGCAAGATAGACATTCAGAGGTTGAGGTGACAAAATGAGAAAACTTTTAAAGGTTGAGTGACAAAGTGCGAAAACGTTCAAAAATTGGAAGGCAAAATAGAAAAACGTTCAAAGACACATCACTAAAGCTGGACGGAATAGTCCGTTAGATTCTATTTTTTAGCATCTTAAGGTGATTGCCTAAAATATTTTTAATAGCTGAGGGGGTTAAGTGAGAACTCGCGAATGTTAAGGGGCAAAATTGAAAAACATTTAAAGACTAAGGGAAAAAAATAGGAATTTTCCTTCTTTTGAACACATTACATTTGTGCACATATCTAATATCCCGCCTCAAATCTACTGTTACAAAATTGTGTCACATCTGTTGTTACACCGTCAGATTGCTGACACGTGTCCAGGAAAAAGGTAATGCAATTAACGGGGAATTCTTTCGGTTTGCTCAATCCGTCACCTAGTTTACACTAATACACTATCACCCATACTCTCGGGCCCTCTAATGAAAACCAAATCTGCACAATCACTTGTAAGTGAATTCATAAATTCACTTTTTCTCAAAAAAAAAAAGAAATCCATAAATTTACTGTATGAAGTAAAAAGAATTTGTCAATAAACAATTAATGTTATTCCTAATCATAAAAATATTCCTTTTTTTGTTTCTTCTTCATTTCCCCATCACCACCGATAGTTTTCTTTCACCTCCACCCCACCATAACTACTGTTACGGCGTGAGCTTTACTGAACAATAGTTTTACTAAAAAGAAAAATACCAATTTTTTTTTGCTGTCCAAACAATAGTCTTGGTTATTTATAAAAAAGAGATAAAGAAAACAATAATCATGGTTATATCAATGTTGCCGAGAACATTCTTGGTTAATTAATGAAGAATTACCTGCTCTTTATTTCTTGGGATGCGGCCACATAAAACAAGGTAGGGTTTATTAATGTTGATTTTGTTTTCTTTACTTTTACAGTGAATTCACTTGCACCGTTGCACGGGATTGTGTAGATTTGGTTTTCAATTGTGGGCCCGAAAGTGAAGATGGGTAGTGGAAAATAGGTGACGGAATGAGCAAACAGAAAGAATTCCGTTAGTTGCTTTAGTTTTATTTTGACACGTGTCAACAATCTGACGATGTAACAGTAGATGTTACACAATTATGTAACAGCAGATTTGAGGCGCTAATATCCTTACTTATGCTTACTTATGCTTACTTATGCTTTGTACCGGTCTAAAATAGTTCTACTATTTAGAAATAAGTACCACCTAAGTATAGACTAGGTGCAAGAAATAAGTTATCACTAATTAATGATGCAATTATAGTAATACACAATTGGGACAAACACAATCAATGAAATTGAATCTATTTTTTTTATGCAACTAATTAAAGAAATTTTTGGTTTGCTTAACTTACGTTATAGATAACGACAAATAAACTTATATGTCATTTTAAGTTATATTTTCCGTGTCACATGTATACAATGAATCCACAAAAGATCCATCCCCGTAAATAATTAATTAATCACGGGTGCACATAGATGACATGAAATTAGTTAGTTAGGTACGGTGGCTAAATTTCGTACCTGACCAAAAACGGCCTGGGGCAAACGGGTTAGGAGCGCAGCCTCAAGCTCCTTCCCGAGTGGCGCGGCTCCGGAAAGCACCATCCGTATCGAGCTCAAGTCAAATTTATCCACCAACGGATTCTTCGCCAACGCCAGTACCAGTGGCGGCACCACCGCCGCCACCGACACCTTATGCCTTTGTATCAACTCCAGAAGCGACCCAATTTCGAATTTCTGCATCAGAAGAACCGCGGACCCCGCTCTCAACGAACACAACAACACCGAATTCAAAGAGTATATGTGAAAAAGCGGCAACACGCACAAAACGACGTCGTCCGACTTCAAATACAAATTCGGATTCTCCCCGTCGACCTGTTGAGCCACGCTCGTAATCAAGCTCTTGTGCGTCAATATCACTCCCTTCGGAAGCCCAGTCGTCCCCGAAGAAAACGGCAGCGCCACCGCATCCTCCGGTTCCAAATCAGGCGGCGGTACAAATTCATTCTCGTTCGCCTCCGCTAGAACAGAGAAATGCAAACATCGATCTAATTCATTCTCGTTCGTCCCCTCGTCAATCGTGATTATGATTAAACCATCGCCCAAAGCAGGGTCGCGAAGCTTGTCGACATATTGGGATTGGGTGACGATGAGCTTCGATTTAGAGGCCTTAAATTGCTTGACAATTTCGTTTGTCGTGTAGAAAGGATTTGCGGTGGTAGTGACGGCCCCGATCATAGAAGCGCCCATAAAAGTGAAAACAAATTCAGGGCAGTTCTGGAGAAGTACCATTACGACGTCGCCTCGGTTTACCCCGAGGTTTGAAAGTCCGGCGGCGACTTTCCTGCAAATGAGATGGGTTTCGGCGAACGTGTAGGATTTTCCGGAGTTGCCGGACAAGAGACAAATCCTGTCGGGGTACTGTGTGGAATTTTCGAAGCAGTAGGTGTGGAGAGGGAGGTGATTGGAAATCGGGATGTTTGGAAGCTTGGATGTAAATACATGGCTTTCTGCAGATTGTAAAACCGATGAATTGGAATTGGAAGAAATCTGATCAGCTGGATTTTGAGTTGTTTCAACTGAAGCAACTGAAATCATCTTTTTTTCCTTTTTTTTTTTTGGATTAATTTGATCTTGATTGAATGCTCTGTTTTCTTTCTAGCCTGCAATTGATATGATTATTACTCTGTTTAATTATTTCAAAGAAAGAACAGAAGAGAAGAAAATTAATTGGAATTTATGGGGGGAGAAAATGTAATTTAATGTAAATAAATAAATATAATTATTAGAAGAAAAGAAGAGAAGATGGGGTGGGTGTTGGGGTTAGGTAGAGGGTGTGGTGGTAGGGGGAGGAGGGCAAAGAAAGAAGAACAAGTAGCTGCAGCTACTGAGCAGACCCGTTTTCATCTGACCCGACCCACTTAAAACCCACACCTACCCTTCTTGTTGTCGGTCAATTTTTGTTTTTTTTATATAGTAATTGATTAATGTAAAACATGTGAATGAATTATCTCACCCGTCCGTCCAAAATTAGTATTATTATAAGTTCTCGTGTACGCTTGTGTTGTGTTAGTCTACGCTTGTATGAAACGTGTAAATATAGAATATATAAATGGAATTATTGGACCTATTTGAATGGGTTCTGGTATGGTTTTGCCGGTCTTGCGAAATTGAGTCTGAACTTTTCAATAGAATTTGACAAAACCCATGAATCACAAACTTATTTAGAGATTCACGTTCAAACTCTTGAATTTATAAAACTTTGATTCGACATATATTACTTACTTTTTTTTCCCAAATTCTATAAAAAAATAAAATAAAATTTAGGCCTAACACAATTCAAGTGGGTTTCAGTTTTTTAAAACCACAAAACTCGACATAAAAAATCTAACCAAATGGGGTTTCAAATGTTTCACCAAAAATACGCAAACCATTTATTTGAAACCGAGATATGCGAAACTGAATCAAAACTCTTCCAAATAGGACCACTATGTTTTATCGAGCTAGGAAGATACGAGGGAAAATTCATATCTATATATGATTTAGAAAAAAATTAAACTTGCATTTAAGAAATGCGCAGACATCAAGGTCTAGTATTATTTTAGACCACGTCTCTAGACACAAATTTTCCGAGGTATGACTAATTAATTTCTCTCTGTTAATTTTGCTTTTGTCTATGTACTCCGCATCCCATTAATTAATTACTTCCTCCTCCGATCCATTTTTCTTTATTCTTTGGTACAGTTTATCAGCCAGCTTGATCAAATTTATAAAAAATATAATACATATTTAATTAATATATATCTGTAGTAAAATATAAATACGTAAAAGGAAAATTCTGATTTAAATACAAGATAATCTGGACAGAAAGTAAACGACAATTATCAAAATGATCCAAACCGAGGCCTGTGTGAAAACACAGTGTCCTTAAGACAAATTCGCTCCCTCACCCTTCCGGTTCGTGCTTGAGGTTCTTCGAACGTTCGTCTCCCAGGATTCAACGGTATAAGCAAATAAGCTTCGCACCAAGCTATTTGCAGCAAACTGAAACACTTTTTGAACTCTAGAATGGATCGGAAGAAGAGAGGATTGTTTTGTTTTGTGTGTTTAAACTGATAAAAAGAGCCAGTATTTATTGGATAGGAGTGAGGGTATAATCGGAATAAAATAATTTAATGAGACAACCGTTTCGGGAGTTCCGGTACGTTACAAAACGTTTCGTCCGTTTAACCTTGAGAGGGCTTTCCAGAAACTGGGCCTTCGAGATTTAATGGGCCAAAAAAAAATTCTGTCAAAAGAAATTTTTTTTTTTCTTTCTTGGGCCAGAATGAAAATCGCAAAACTGGGCTTGTCCGAATAGGCTTTTCGGGACGACATTCGTGTCCGCAGGTCGCGGGCACGCACAAGTCTTGAAGGGCCGAGTGTAAATCCGAGTGTGAATTCATATGTACTCCGCATCCCATTAATTAATTACTTCCTCCTCCGATCCATTTTTCTTTATTCTTTGGTACAGTTGATCAGCCAGCTTGATCAAATTTATAAAAAAATATAATACATATTTAATTAATATATATCACTAATAAGTTGATAATATTAAATGATGTCATATTTATTAATATTTAAAAGGTTTAATACACCACAAATGTGAATAATATAACATGATAAGTCACTTAAAAGATTAAAAAGTTTGACCGGGTACTGTAGTCATAGGCGGATCTAGAGAGGGGCAAGGGGGGGCTATAGACCCTCCTCCGATTTTCTGGACTATATATTAGTACTGATTAAATCCTTGCATAAAAATTGTAGTGGCTAGTTGGTGATAGTGTGAAAGAAACAACTTGAGTTCTAGAGTTCAAGCCCCATGATATATTTTTTTTCTTAATAATAATTATAAAAAAATGAACTATCATTGTTTTTGTAGTTCAATTTTATTTTTATTTATTCAATGTACTTAGTTGAATAAAAAATTCTTAATAATTTTAAAAGAATACAATATTTTATTTTCTTTATAATACGATTTTTTCGTCATAACGAGATATCATATGTAACCAAAATAACTTATAGAGGTCATATTTTATCAAACTTCACCTCTTCTTTTTTGTATCTCTTCATATATTTTATCGTGAATAAATTTAAGTTTGATTGTTAGATTATTTTTTTTTTAAAATACTTTAGCCCCCCTCCCTAAATTTTTGGATCTGTCCCTGACGGTAGTGAATGGAGTAACAATAATGGGATGGAGAGAATATATGTTAAGTTGTTAACTAATGTAGTAATATGCATGAATATTGCGTATAGAAATATTCTACACTAACCTAATTTAGATATATTCTAGCTAAAACATTTTTTTTTGTCAAAAAGAACAAGAAAATGAGCTAAACTAAGTCTTCAAGAAGCATAGAACCATCTCAAAAGATTTGTACAATAAAAAACGAGAATGGAAGTTGTGGGGTGAAAAATAAAAATGGAGTCAACAGATTACTTTTATGCAATAAAATTTGGAAGAAAAACCATTGTTCATTCTTAAAGGCATGAAAATAAAGCAAAATGTTAACGTAAGGGACGTAAGTGTAACACTAAAATATTAGAAAATATGATATTTCAAAAATACCCCTACCAAAATATAATGAACGTGTTTTGTACGTGGTATATATTTGTCGAAAATTGGCTGGAAAAGTGATCGGTTTAACACATAACATCTAAAAGGGACGAAAGTGTAGCACTTTATCTATGAGGAACGAAAGCGCAAAAACTTTAAACTTGAGGAACGATTAGTGTGATTTTGCCATAAAATAAATAGTAGGCATAAATTTTAGAAATGAATATGTTTTTTCTAGAGATAATGAAAAAAAATAGTGTAAGAAGTAGTTTACTTTATATCAAATTATATTTGTTATGTGAGATAAATATCACAAGAGATAAGTTACTTTGTGTTAAATCAAAGTATAGTTTGTATATGAGGTTTTTTAAATAAAAGAATTCTTTAAGATGAAATTATTTTGAAAAATTTAGAAATGATAATTTTATTTTTTGAAGTAAAAAAGATTGTTTGTTTGGCTATTCAAAAAACACCAAAATATTCTCTGAAACGCGAAATAAACATGCTCTGATGTTTTTTTTTTTAATCTTATAATAAGGTGTTCATGTTGGATGTTGCACTTGATAATTCTTCGTTATCACTTGAAAACTCTAAAGCCTCAACGGAAATAAAATCACTATTGCTTTTATTGGCCCCAAATCCCAATGAATCCATGAAGCTTAAAAATGAATAAATTTACCACTAGGTCAATACCTGGAGGACAATTGCTTGAAGAACAAACATTGCTAAAAAAGTACATATATTTTCAGAGTCAATGACAATTTGCTCCCCGTTATACTTATATATTTGTAATAATGGTAAATTTACCTCTTTATGTTTTCTGTAAAAGATTCTAACTTTCTCTCTCTTCCCAAAAAGTATGCAATTATAAACTTAGACCTACTTGCCCCCTTTGTTTATTTTATTAGAATCAATTTACCGTTTGAGTTATTTCATCTGGATCAATTTACCTCCGTGTTTTTATGTGTGTAGGAAGGGGTAATTTTGTATTTACGCAACTATTTTAACTTTTACGAGCAAAAGACAAAAACACACCCTATATTTTGTCTATCTCCCAAAAACCCGCATGTATTATTTTAACTCCCAAAAAATACCCCGTGATCTCAAATAAGTGCCAAATACACCCCCAAAAAAAGATTGTGTTTCAAACGCCAAAATTGCAAGTATTTGTTCACATTTTGCTTTTGATATGATAATTTTACCCCTGACATCGAAAGATAAAAATACCCACTGTGCTTTGTCTAACTCCAAAAAAAAACCCCATGTGTCATTCTAAATCCCCAAAACCCCCATGTGTTTGATTTTAAATACCACACTCGATCCAAGTAGTATATACTTAATTTTTCAAAAAGAATAAATAAATTTAAAAAAAAAAACAAACACATAGGGGTAATCTCGTCATTCCACCAAAAGTCAAAAATAAAATTATAAGTATATACTACTTGGGTCGAGTGTGGTATTTAAAACCAAACACAGGGGGGGTCGGTTTTGAGAGTTAAAATAATACAGGGGGATTTTTGGAAGTTAGACAAAACATAGAGGGGTATTTTTATCTTTTGCTCTAACTTTTACATTCAACTGCGGATGTGTGAACTATACTCACTAACATAAGTCATTTAGAATTTTGATCATTGGGATTTGGGAGTAATGTGCCCATTTTTATTTTAGATGGAGGCCAACTGTAATATCATAGAATAGGTCAAAATTCATTTTTATATTAAACGAACGGAAATCATACTGTAGAATAGACGGACGTTTCAAAAACAATACTTCCGTTAAGTTTTTAACCGAAGTGCGACGTGGACCGTTAACTCTAACTGAGTGGGAGAAAAACTCACGTTCCTAGCACGTGTTGTTGACTTATTAAACCCCAAAAATTAAAAATTTGTATTTGGATAATTTTAAAAACTAATAATTGCATATTTATCCCAAAAATTAATAAAATTGTAAAATTGTCCATAAGTTTAAATATACATTAAATAATTAAACTAATATAATTGCCAATAAAATTTTCACCTTTTTTTTATATCAAATTTTCACCAATCTCACCGATTTAGCCCTTTTTTCATCGTTTTAAACTGTTTTTCACCGATTTAACCCCCTTTTGCACCCTTTTTTAATCAATTTTTCACCAATTTCATCGATGTAGCCTGTTTTACACCAATTTTTGCCGCTTTTTTCTCCAATTTCATCAATTTAGCCATTGTTTTACCGATTTAACCCATTTTTTCACAAATTTCATCAATTTAAACCGTACTTCACCAGTTTAACACATTTTTTTCATCAATTTGGCTCTTTTTTCCCGATTCAACCCGCTTTTCTCTGGTTTCATTGATTTTTTTTTCACTTTTTACCCTTTCTTTTAATCAATTTTTCACAAATTTCACCAATTTGGCCCCTTTTTTTGAACATTTTTGCCAAATTTTTAACTGTTCACATCTATGTTTTCACCAATCTAGCCTTTTTTTCCACCATTTTCATCGTTTATTTAACCAATTCCATTGGAATAGCCCATATTTGACCGAAATAGTCCCATTTTCATCGTTTTCTTCGATTTAAACCATTTTTCAACCTTTTTCATGTTAATTATGTGATAAGATGATCTAATTGATCAATTGTATCATATATAGTCTAATTTAATTTCCCTTTTAATTGCACAAAAAATGGGCTCGGTCGAACTCGGGCTAAATTGGTGAAAAATAGATAAAAATGATGAAAATGGGGGCTAAATTGGTGGAAACTGTTTAAATCGATGAAAATGGTGAAAAATAGGCTAAATCGATCAAAACAAGTTAAATCGGTGAAATTGTTGAAAAATCGATGAAAATGGTGAAAAATGGCTAAATCGGTGAAATTTGAAAAAATCGACAAAATTGATGAAAAACGGGTTATATTGGTGAAGTTTGTGGTTTGAGTTTTTGTAATAATGCTTATAGCCAGGGGAAGCCTATGTAATTTACCATAAAATAAAATATCAATTTTTTTTAGCCAAATAGTAATTAATTAATTTTTAGTGGTTCATATGCAATTTTGGTAAAATTCTAGGTCAAAATCCCCAATTTTATATCATCAAGCCCACACGTGATGCCCATTTTTGTAATTGGGCCGAAATGAGACCAAAATGGATTGATTTTTATAAATTATGGGGTAAATTTATTTGCGAGCATAAGTTATGGTACTATTTTTGTCTTTTTCCCTGCAAAAATACCTCACTTTGTACTTCTCACGTGCGTATTTAAAGACCTTGGAAACTTCTGTTTAATTTTTTAACGGAAGTATATTTTTTGACAACTTTATATCAAATAAACTTTAACCTATTCTATGATATCATAATTGAATTTTTGCCCATAAAATTGCCACAAGATAACACTAGAAATATTTGGAAAAAAATTCTAGTATAATAAAAGTAACGTGGTAATTTTTTATAGTCTTTACTTATTTGAGAAAAGATGTGTGTCCAACTGTCCATATGTAGTTGAACTTTTTACGTGTTCGATTTGGAAAATATATTAAATTTAGAAAAATATTCATAATTTGATTTCTAAAAATAATTTTTGAAATCTAGTCATGATTTTTTATTTGGAGCAATTATCAATGGCATTTATTTGCGGATCCTGCAGCATGATTCGTTATCTTATTGCATGGTAATGTCAAGTGATATATATATTATACCGTTAACGTATCAATAAGAATAAACCACTTCTATTCACCTTTTTCTTTTCTCATTATTTTTTGTAAGATAATATATATTTCCATATTATTGTGCCTGCAAATTGCAACCTTCCCCGTTAATGATGGCATTGATCAAGTATTCTATCATATTTGTTCTCTTCATCGGTTTCGTCGCCGCGTTTGTCATGGGTATTGATTTATAATTTTATATACATATATAATCCGGTTCAGATATTCATAATATTTAATTTATTCTATGCAATTTATTTATATTTTTATAAATATATAAAAAACATACACTTTCGTTTTGATATTTTTAAATATTAAAAACATATGATTTGATAAATATACCCCTCTATTATATACTATCTACATAGAATAATTTTTAATCTAAAAAAAAAAATTGAAGCAATTTATCCTAGTGTTATTTTAAATGAATTAATTTACCTCCTGTAATATTTTATATGTATCAATTTAAACATTTTGTGTGATTATCAATATGAAATTTTATCCCTCCGTAATATTTTACATGTAGAAGGGTAATTTTATTTTTTTACGCAACACTTTTCACTCACACATCCAATTTTAGACAAATAAATTACATTCTCCAATGAAAAAAAGGTAATTTGTTCTTTTAAAATTTACATAGGAGGAAAAATGATCTTTATAAATCATAGGAGGATAAATTGATAACATTATGCATATCACGTGGGGTAAATTCGATTAATCTTATAAAATATATTTAAGGTGTGGAAGAAAAAATAGCAGTGAATCCATAAATATAGGTTCTCAAAAAAAAAAAACACCATGAATATCATTTATTTTTTCTTATTTCATAATATTTATTGTCGTAATTAAAGAAATTAACCATATATTTAAGGTGCCAAATTAATTATCACACTAATATTTTTTTTTTGTGTGTGTTTATTTTTGTTGAAGGTGTGGAAGAAAAAGTAGCAGTGAATCCATTTTGCTATGCAGTATGTTCGCCATCGTTTGGGGATTATGATTGTTTGGCAACATGCATAAAGAGAAGCTTCAACTATGGAGCCTGTGTTGTTCCCAAACAAGGTGGGGAAATACTCTGTTGCTGCCAACCAATTTAATTAATTAATAATGTGATCATCAAATTTACTGTTTTATTATGTTGATGTTGAATTAATAAAAAGCCCAACAGCTAGCTTTATTATTTTTAATTCTCCTTCATCAATTATATTGTACTGTACTCTACATTTTTATTGGAGAAAGTTTTAGTTGATTGCGTCTAAAATATCACAAAAAGTCCTCTATATTGGTAAACTAATTAAATACCTCCCTTATGTAGTTTAAAAAGTTAAAATCAAATACTCGCCTTATATTTAGTACGAGTATGCCAATTTTTCAATTTAGTCCTATCTGATTTAAAAAAGAGCTTTTTACCCCCCTATGAAAATTTTAAAGAAACAATTTACCTCCTTCAGCCGGAGAGTGTAACTCACTTGCCGAAATTGAGAGTAGATGTGAAAAGGTATTTTTGTAACATAGGGGGGTAAATTGCTACATTTATCATAACCCGAGGGTATATTGCAACATTTATCATAACACAGGGGGTAAACTGCCACATTATCATAACACATGGGGTACTTATAAAAATTTCAGGGAGGCGGTGTGAAACTTTTATGAGATTATTGGGGGTAAAACACTCTTTTTTTTAAATCATAGGGAGATAAATTGAACATTATGAATATCACATGGGGTAAATTGACATTAACTCTATTTAGTAGTAATTAGCAAGAGGAAAATGTGCGATATTTTCATGTGTTATGCGAAACATGCACGAAATTTCCTTGTGAAAAATTTATTGCATCCCCCTATTCCGTTTAGTCACTAACACCATTAATTTTCAATTGATTTACCTAATTACCCTAGATATATTAATGAAATGTTACACATGAGTTTTTTGCAAATATTCAAAAGTACAAGAGAATTTTGTGCAAACGTTCAAAGTATGAGGAAGTATTGTGCAAACTTTAAAAAATACAAGGAGATTATGTGCAAGGTTCAGAAAGTACCAAGGGATTATGTGCTGAGTTTGAAAAGTACAAGGGGATTTCGTGCATTTTATTATTTATGGTGGGTAATGAGTAAAGGGTATTATGGTCACTTAGGTTGAAAAATTATACTTAAAGCAACAAAAATTATACATTGTCCGCGTGGAATACACGCACGTTAAAAATGGATGAAAGAAGATGGATTGAATGTTTTATGAAAAAAATTGAAGTAAAAGGGGTTTTTTGAGCAATAATAATTTCTCCAAGTAATTTTGAACATGTTTTGTATAATACAGATGAGTGTCGTGCATTTTCTCCAATTAGCAAATTCACCTATGTGTTTCAAAAAAATTGCAATATTGAATACATAGCCGACCCCTGAGTTGTGGATCATACGGCATTATCTTTCTCTCAGGGGAAGGTTTAATTTTCTAGTAAAATTAATTTTCTAACTTGACAGAGAAAGTAGCTAGTTTTTACAATATTTCACTATTTTATATATATAATTGTCTGGCTTTGAATGGAAATAAATTCTTACAATTGAACATCATAACATAATCACATAGATATAATTGATTGATTTTGTGAATCTATCTATGTCAAAGTTTGTCCGATCCACTAAATAAATAACCATAGCAGCAACATTAGAAATGTCATGACCAAATCATGAATAATTCTAGGAGAACTTGATTTTGTACGACTAACTGATGGTGGTGGGGCTGTCAGTACCGCAACAGGTCGGGGTGCGGGACCCGGAAGGGGGGCTGCTGCCACCCACGGCGGGCTCGTCGTGATATTAGGACAAGTAGTAAGAGTTGGTGGTGGTATGTTAGGCTGAGGAATCATTGTAGGTTGCACAACTTCATCTATGCCATGACACCTTATTGAAAATCCTTTAGTACAAATATTAGGACTAATAATTCGGACATTATTTAGGAAAAAACGTCTCCTCCCGTCATTTGTAACCTTGAGCATCAAACCTGGTCTAGAAGTTGGGATCATGGAACCTGTCGGAAAGTGTTGTAGATGATCGATGAGCAAAGGAGAAGGAATCGAGTGTTGGAGCAAGAAATCGAGGACCGAGGTTTCAGCTAAATTGGTTTTGGACAGTGTTCGGTCATTAGGCATTAGAAAAGTGACGTTTTGTGGTATTTGGTCGGGAGGCGCCATGTTGAGGAGCATAACAAAGGTGAAGTGATTCGCTTTTTGCATTTCTTCGGTGGCGACGATTATGTCTTGGTTTGTGGATGTGGCTGAAGGTGAAATGGTGAAGAATAATGAAATTAGAAGAATAATTAAAAGAGTACTCATGGTGAAAAGTAGTCAATTAGATCATAAATTGGTGGGTTTAATTTGATTGCATGTGCAGTAGATAATATTATGTAGCATGTGCTAAATGTAAGCTGTTTTTTCTTTGTTGTTGTTTGTTCTGGTTGTAATTTTTGGAGTTAGCTTGAGCATGCAATTTTGATGATGCATCTACTAGTGCTCATACTTCTTGTGTGAATATGAATTTTGGGAGAACTAGAATTATTTTTTAAAGGGATTTTTGCACGTCACCCCCCAGAAAAGTTTTATTTCTCACTTTCCCCCCTATGATTGAAAAAACATGACAGTGCCTCCTAGAAGTTGGTAAGTGAGTGCACTTTGCCCCCTGATCAATATTTTGCTGGATTTCAAAGGGTAAAAATGTAAATTTGGAGTTTGGTGCAATAATTTTAATCTTTTGGGGGGTGGGGGTGGGGGTGGGGAGGGAGGCTAAGTGCACAAAATATTATTAATTTAAGTTATTAAAATATTAACATTTCAAAGCACATTTTCATAGAATTAGTTACCTTGATAATCACATCTTAATCTAATTTTAGTCTTGTAACATATTTTTTATTCTAATTGTTTTACTTTCAAATTTCTTTGATTTGATTAAAATATTTTTAGTATAGAGATTTATAAATATATAAATAATTAATTAGAACTAATGAAAATTTTGTTAAAAAAACTTATAAATTTGAATTTTTGTACAAAAATATAACTATATATTTTGTACTATTTTTTATTTTTTCAAATTGCGAGTTACATTTGGATATTTTAAAATTTTGTGCACTTAACCCACTAAAACGTTTTTTGTTATTGCACAAAACCCCTAAGTTATGTTTTTACCCTTTGAAAATTACTTAAAAATGATCAGGGGGCAAAGTGCACTCATTTTTCAATTTCTAGGGTGCACTGTCATGTTTATTCAATCATAGGGGGGAAAGTGCAAAAATGAAACTTTTCTGGGGGGTGACGTGCAAAAATCCCTTTTTTAAATTTAAATATAGTTAAATTAACATTCCTTTTCTTTTGATAGCAAGATTCGTACTTGTAAAGTTTTGGTGTGTAATTAACCTTTGCCAAACATAAATCCATCAAAGATTGATGTCCCGGTTATTGGGGTAGTCTTGGGGTTTTCATTTTTTTTTCTTAAAAAATTGTACTTACAATTTTATTAATAATAATTAAACTTTGTATTTTTGATAAATATTAAATAGGTTTAATAATATATAGATTTTAGATGATTCTTTTTTTTCGTCAGAATTTATATTAAAATATTATTTAATTTATTAATATTGTATATAAAATCAAATTAATCTAATAAATATGTAAGTATAATAAGTAAAATTTTCAAATTGGTCCGCATGTGGTCTTATTCGAGCAAATTTTGAAATTGGACAACAATATTGACTAAAATTGCTAGCAAATTTGAAAATGTGAGGTTATTTTGCAAGTACAAAATGTTATGGGGTATAATTGTCAACGAGCATAAGTTTTGGCATCAATTTTTCAATAATCATAATTGACCTAACGACCACACCACGGTCACCACTGGTAATTTTTAACGCCGATACCAAATGTTGAACGGTTTGTTAAATTATGGTACCAAATGTGTTGACCTCGATTTGTTTGATACCAAAAATGCAATTCTCTCTATATTTTAAATGACATTTCAAGCAAATATATTTTAATTTAGTATTAGTACGAGGATTTCTAGTATTTATATACAACATATTTGTTTGAATCCTCACGTGTTCTTAGTTAGAGTTCATATCTTTTAAAATCTAGATAATTTAATTTCCAAATCGGAGTCTCAATTCATATTTTTGATTGGTGTAGGAGATTCTAATAATTTGTGTCGCTCTTAGACCATTCTCATCATTAAAATCAGCCGACGAGGCTCCATGATCAAGAGGGTATTAATGTGGATATTTTCTCGGGTCTGTCTAAAATGAGATTTTGAGGGATGGAGAGCACATGAGATATCATTTATCTTGGTGACACATGTCCCTTAGAATTTAACTTTAAATAATTTATTTTCTTAAAGACAAATTTATCCTTTTTAATGAGTAAATTCAAAAACACCCTTGTGTTTTGTCTAACTATAAAAAGAACCTATGTTATTTTTATTAGCAACAAAACCTTGTACTTTTTTTATTAACAAAGAAAACCCCTCTCAAGTCGAAATGACAAATTTATCACACCAAACAATGCAAAAACATCCTTATTACCTAAAAGGTTACTAATAACCCCTGGTAACTTTAAAAATTGGGAATACACACCCTCCTCCCCATTTTTTTTTGAAAAAATTGACAAAATTCTCCATATGATTTGAATCCCATATAAAAAAGTTGACAAAAATCTTATCCCCCACAGTTACATGTTTTGGCACTTTACCACCCATATGTACATAATAAACACTTTACCCCCTGAAAAATAAAATTAGTTGCACGTTACCCCCTCAAAAGATTTTATGCAATTTTTGTTTGACGGAAAATGTACATGTGCCCCTCACATGAATTTTCAAAGGGTAAATTAGTCATATCACTTCTTACTTGTCCAAATACTTGACTCATGTCTTGTGAACCAAAAATCTAAAGTTAAGTAGAAAAAAATTTATTTGTAAAGAGAGAGGGAAAAATGCGCGTTAGTGAAATATTTGGGCGAAAAATCGATGTTGGAACTAATTTACCCTTAAAATACACAAGTGAGACGCATATCTATATTTTTTGGTGAACGGAATTGGCTTAAAATCATTTGAGGGAAAAAGTGCAACTGATTTTATACGTGCTTATTTAATTTATACTTTTGGGTGGTAAAATTCAAAATATGTAACTTTGAGAGGGGGTGTAAAGTGCATTTTCCCTAAAAATATTTTAAATGATCTTATACTGATGGTCTTAATTGTCAATTCGTATAAAAATTTGATTACTTGAGATTTTTTTTTTTTTGGGAAAGAGATGAATTTAATTAGAGATAAGGGAGAAATTTTTAAACATATTAATTAAAGGGTTAGTATGTAATTTAACATATGTTTATTTTTTCTAAATGTCCGATGCCACGTCATCATTGGACATTTTGACCAAAACTTGTGGTTCAGATTTGTTGTTGACTTTTTTTAGTGGTTGATATGGGGCATCTCATGTACACCTATGTTCCATAAAATCTTATTTTAGAAGGACCCTATTTTCTCTAGTTTAATACTAGTATTTCTAATTAGTTTACTTTGATACCAGTGTACTAGATTCGACACCATCTCAAAAAAATAAAAAAATAAAAAATCAAATCCACACCCAACAGAATGAAAATTTTCAATCCATGAAAAAATTCACTCAAATTATTTGAGCACCATTTTATTTAAAAAAAAATAATGAACCAAAACGTAAACTTCATATAATTAATTATTAAAAATTACTACCAATAATTGCCATAGCATTAGCAAGAATGTCCACTTCTCTACTTTCTTTCGCAAATGGGGGATTGTTATTGAATAAAGCATCACATTTAGCTACATTATCAGTTACACGCACTGCTTCAATCTTAATATCACCCAATTGGTTCTGTCTCAGGTCATTTACTGCAGTTACTAATGCATTCAAAGCCTCAAAGTAAAATTCTTCACACTGTCTAAAAAGGTTCTTAAGATTAGGATCCGTGGTGAATACAAGATAGTCGTGAATCTTTATTTTAGTGTTTGCGCCGTAGTGTTCCGCCAAATCAACCGCGATTTCTAGAAGTTCGGGTAAGTTTGCGGTTCGGCTTTCTTGGGGGGGGGGGGGGGTGGCGGGGGGGGGGGGTGGGGGGGGGGGGGGGTGGGGGGGGGGGGGGGTGGGGGGGGGGGGGGGTGGGGGGGGGGGGGGGTGGGGGGGGGGGGGGGTGGGGGGGGGGGGGGGTGGGGGGGGGGGGGGGTGGGGGGGGGGGGGGGTGGGGGGGGGGGGGGGTGGGGGGGGGGGGGGGTGGGGGGGGGGGGGGGTGGGGGGGGGGGGGGGTGGGGGGGGGGGGGGGTGGGGGGGGGGGGGGGTGGGGGGGGGGGGGGGTGGGGGGGGGGGGGGGTGGGGGGGGGGGGGGGTGGGGGGGGGGGGGGGTGGGGGGGGGGGGGGGTGGGGGGGGGGGGGGGGAGGGGGGGGGCGGGGTGGCGGGGAAGGGGGGGGGGGGGGGGGGGGGGGGTGAGGGGGGGGGGGGGGGGGGGCGGGGTGGGGGTGCGGGGGGGGGGGGGGGTGCGGGGGGGGGGGGGGGGGGGGAGGGGGGGGGGGGGGGGGGGGGGGGGGTGGGAGGGTCTATAGCCCCCCCTTGCCCCTCTCTAGATCCGCCTATGACTACAGTACCCGGTCAAACTTTTTAATCTTTTAAGTGACTTATCATGTTATATTATTCACATTTGTGGTGTATTACACCTTTTAAATATTAATAAATATGACATCATTTAATATTATCAACTTATTAGTGATATATATTAATTAAATATGTATTATATTTTTTATAAATTTGATCAAGCTGGCTGATCAACTGTACCAAAGAATAAAGAAAAATGGATCGGAGGAGGAAGTAATTAATTAATGGGATGCGGAGTACATATGAATTCACACTCGGATTTACACTCGGCCCTTCAAGACTTTTGCGTGCCCCGCGAACTGCGGACACGAATGTCGCCCCGAAAAGCCTATTCGGACAAGCCCAGTTTTGCGATTTTCATTCTGGCCCAAGAAAGAAAAAAAAAAAAATTTCTTTTGACAGAATTTTTTTTTGGCCCATTAAATCTCGAAGGCCCAGTTTCTGGAAAGCCCTCTCAAGGTTAAACGGACGAAACGTTTTGTAACGTACCGGAACTCCCGAAACGGTTTGTCTCATTAAATTATTTTATTCCGATTATACCCTCACTCCTATCCAATAAATACTGGCTTCTTTTATCAGTTTTAAACACACAAAACAAAACAATCCTCTCTTCTTCCGATCCATTCTAGAGTTCAAAAAAGTGTTTCAGTTTGCTGCAAATAGCTTGGTGCGAAGCTTATTTGCTTATAACCGTTGAATCCTGGGAGACGAACGTATCGAAGAACCTCAAGCACGAACCGGAAGGGTGAGGGGAGCGAATTTGTCTTAAGGACACTGTGTTTTCACACAGGCCTCGGTTTGGATCATTTTGATAATTGTCGTTTTACTTTCTGTCCAGATTATCTTGTATTTAAATCAGAATTTTCCTTTTACGTATTAATATTTTACTACAGATATATATTAATTAAATATGTATTATATTTTTTATAAATTTGATCAAGCTGGCTGATAAACTGTACCAAAAGAATAAAGAAAAATGGATCGGAGGAGGAAGTAATTAATTAATGGGATGCGGAGTACATAGACAAAAGCAAAATTAACAGAGAGAAATTAATTAGTCATACCTCGGAAAATTTGTGTCTAGAGACGTGGTCTAAAATAATACTAGACCTTGATGTCTGCGCATTTCTTAAATGCAAGTTTAATTTTTTTTCTAAATCATATATAGATATGAATTTTCCCTCGTATCTTCCTAGCTCGATAAAAACATAGTGGTCCTATTTGGAAGAGTTTTGATTCAGTTTCGCATATCTCGGTTTCAAATAAATGGTTTGCGTTATTTTTGGTGAAACATTGAAATCCCATTTGGTTAGATTTTTTATGTCGAGTTTTGTGGTTTTTAAAAAACTGAAACCCACTTGAATTGTGTTAGGCCTAAATTTTTATTTATATTTTTTTATAGAATTTGGAGAAAAAAAAGTAAGTAATATATGTCGAATCAAAGTTTTATAAATTCAAGAGTTTGAACGTGAATCTCTAAATAAGTTTGTGATTCATGGGTTTTGTCAAATTCTATTGAAAAGTTCAGACTCAATTTCGCAAGACCGGCAAAACCATACCAGAACCCATCCAAATAGGTCCAATAATTCCATTTATATATTCTATATTTACACGTTTCATACAAGCGTAGACTAACAAAACACAAGCGTACACGAGAACTTATAATAATACTAATTTTGGACGGACGGGTGAGATAATTCATTCACATGTTTTACATTAATCAATTACTATATAAAAAAAATAAAATTGACCGACAACAAGAAGGGTAGGTGTGGGTTTTAAGTGGGTCGGGTCATATGAAAACGGGTCATATCAGTAGCTGCAGCTACTTGTTCTTCTTTCTTTGCCCTCCTCCCCCTACCACCACACCTTCTACCTAACCCCAACACCCACCCCATCTTCTCTTCTTTTCTTCTAATAATTATATTTATTTATTTACATTAAATTACATTTTCTCCCCCATAAATTCCAATTAATTTTCTTCTCTTCTGTTCTTTCTTTGAAATAATTAAACAGAGTAATAATCATATCAATTGCAGGCTAGAAAGAAAACAGAGCATTCAATCAAGATCAAATTAATCCAACAAAAAAAGAAAAAAAGGAAAAAAAGATGATTTCAGTTGCTTCAGTTGAAACAACTCAAAATCCAGCTGATCAGATTTCTTCCAATTCCAATTCATCGGTTTTACAATCTGCTGAAAGCCATGTATTTACATCCAAGCTTCCAAACATCCCAATTTCCAATCACATCCCTCTCCACACCTACTGCTTCGAAAATTCCACACAGTACCCCGACAGGATTTGTCTCTTGTCCGGCAACTCCGGAAAATCCTACACGTTCGCCGAAACCCATCTCATTTGCAGGAAAGTTGCCGCCGGGCTTTCAAACCTCGGGGTAAACCGAGGCGACGTCGTAATGGTACTTCTCCAGAACTGCCCTGAATTTGTTTTCACTTTTATGGGCGCTTCTATGATCGGGGCCGTCACTACCACCGCAAATCCTTTCTACACGACAAACGAAATCGTCAAGCAATTTAAGGCCTCTAAATCGAAGCTCATCGTCACCCAATCCCAGTACGTCGACAAGCTTCGCGACCCTGCTTTGGGCGATGATTTAATCATAATCACGATTGACGAGGGGACGAACGAGAATGAATTAGATCGATGTTTGCATTTCTCTGTTCTAGCGGAGGCGAACGAGAATGAATTTGTACCGCCGCCTGATTTGGAACCGGAGGATGCGGTGGCGCTGCCGTTTTCTTCGGGGACGACTGGGCTTCCGAAGGGAGTGATATTGACGCACAAGAGCTTGATTACGAGCGTTGCTCAACAGGTCGACGGGGAGAATCCGAACTTGTATTTGAAGTCGGACGACGTCGTTTTGTGCGTGTTGCCGCTTTTTCACATATACTCTTTGAATTCGGTGTTGTTGTGTTCGTTGAGAGCGGGGTCCGCGGTTCTTCTGATGCAGAAATTCGAAATTGGGTCGCTTCTGGAGTTGATACAAAGGCATAAGGTGTCGGTGGCGGCGGTGGTGCCGCCACTGGTACTGGCATTGGCGAAGAATCCGTTGGTGGATAAATTTGACTTGAGCTCGATACGGATGGTGCTTTCCGGAGCCGCGCCCCTCGGGAAGGAGCTTGAGGCGGCGCTCCTAACCCGTTTGCCCCAGGCCGT
The DNA here is from genome assembly GCA_034814905.1 of Penstemon davidsonii. Classification (NCBI taxonomy): domain Eukaryota; kingdom Viridiplantae; phylum Streptophyta; class Magnoliopsida; order Lamiales; family Plantaginaceae; genus Penstemon; species Penstemon davidsonii. Next base: position 7,385,772 of record JAYDYQ010001087.1, on the reverse strand, counting down.
TTTTGGTCAGGTACGAAATTTAGCCACCGTACCTAACTAACTAATTTCACGTCATCTATGTGCACCCGTGATTAATTAATTATCTACGGGGATGGATCTTTTGTGGATTCATTGTATACATGTGACACGGAAAATATAACTTAAAATGACATATAAGTTTATTTGTCGTTATCTATAACGTAAGTTAAGCAAACCAAAAATTTCTTTAATTAGTTGCATAAAAAAAATAGATTCAATTTCATTGATTGTGTTTGTCCCAATTGTGTATTACTATAATTGCATCATTAATTAGTGATAACTTATTTCTTGCACTTAGTCTATACTTAGGTGGTACTTATTTCTAAATAGTAGAACTATTTTAGACCGGTACAAAGCATAAGTAAGCATAAGTAAGGATATCAGATATGTGCACAAATGTAATGTGTTCAAACATATTTCAAAAGAAGGAAAATTCCTACTTTTTCCCCTTAGTCTTCAATTTGGCCCCTTAACATTCGCGAGTTCTCGCTTAAACCCCTCAGCTATTAAAAATATTTTAGGCAATCACCTTAAGATGCTAAAAAAATAGAATCTAACGGACTATTCCGTCCAGCTTTAGTGATGTGTCTTTGAACGTTTTTCCATTTTGCCTTCCAATTTTTGAACGTTTTCGCACTTTGTCACTCAACCTTTAAAAGTTTTCTCATTTTGTCACCTCAACCTCTGAATGTCTATCTTGCCCCTGACTAAAATCACGTGGAGTCTTAAAAATGGAATATTTTCACAGATCCCGCCAGCGAACGTCCAAAGGTAATGATTTGGAACATTTTTAATAGCCGAGAGGGTTAAACGTAAACTCGCAAAGATTAAACGAAAAAGTGAGAAAAAGTTCAATATTTAAGAATTAGATCAGATCAAAAACCTGAATATATAATATTATTGAAAATCAAGAAAAAAAGAATTCATTATTAGTGTTTGGCTTAGCTAATTGATAATTAGATAATATTGGTTGACCAAATCAAGAAATAAAGAATTCATTATTAGTGTTGGCTTAGTTAATTGATAATTAGATAATATTGGTTTGGTCAACCAGTGAAAAATTTGGGTTGGTGAAAATGCAAAATATAGATTTTCCGCCCTAACTAACTTGGAGTTAGGTGGGGTGAAAGCTAACAAATAATCCAGGTCCTACTTCTATTTCCGAAATTAAATGATCACCTAATTCATTGCCCATGTTACATGTTTCACGTTTATTATGACTTACTAATTATTAATATATTATTTCATTTTGGGAAAAGGGGGTCTTGTTCTTTTTCCAATTGTTCACACGTCTTTGGGTGTATCCCAGTCATTGGTTGTCTACCAAACTAGCTACTAAAAACAAGAAAAAGAAATACTCAAAAACAAATTAATACTAAAAAAAAAAAAAAGACTTCATTTACATGTGATTGGTGGTTGCCTATTCTCCACTAGGTCAAACAATTAATGGACTAATTCATCTAATTATACTAGTATTCAATTTCCTAATCACCAACTTGTAGGTTGACTTTGACTCAACTAATGATGAAGGATTTTTTATTTTAATTTTTAATTTTAAAAAAAAGTTTAGATTTGTTCTATCTATGTTCAACTAGTGGCATTAGTGAATACTACTCCCTCCGTTTCAAAATATATGTCTTTTCACATGTATGCACACAAATTAAGAAAATCATTTAATATAGTTGAATTCTAAGAGGAAAAAAATGAAAAAGACTAAGATACCCTTTTAATTAATTATCCTACACAAATGTTTGAGAAAATTTATGAGCATAAAGGGCAAAAATGGAAAAAGAGTAATTAATGCTTTATTGGAAATCTAAAGTGACAGATAATATAGCACAAGAAAAACTTTTCAAAGCGACATATATTATGAAACGGAGGGAGTAGTATTCAATTTCCTAATCACCAACTTGTAGGTTGACTTTGACTCAACTAATGATGAAGGATTTTTTATTTAAATTTTTAATTTTAAAAAAAAGTTTAGATTTGTTCTATCTATGTTCAACTAGTGGAATTAGGGAAAATTCTTGCATAGACCTGATCTATGAGCTTTTCATAAACTTGTGGTTGTAAATACACCACATCATACATTGTGAGAGAATGACATCATCAAAATGTATTATATGGTGCATTTACAACCACAAGGTCTACCACTAAGCTTTTAGACCTGGTCTATGTAAGAATTTTCCGGACATTAGTATTACTTAAATGAGAAAGGATCCACATTAATTTTTCATTCTTAGTCATTAATGGAAGCCAACTAACTTTCACGTACATAGTATGGTACCTAATAAATAAGACTGACAACATATTATTTAATTTTACAATTTATTATTATATATATATATATTCCCACTACCTTACTTTAAAGTTGGTTGAAAAGTAGTGTGCAATAATAATACATGCAATATGTTGCTAATTGAATAATTCGGTAATCTACTCTTAATACTTTGTTGCGTAAATATTGGCAAATTTTCAAAATTAGACCTGTAACTTAAGTTGGGATCCTTTCAAAATAGTCCTCTAATTATATTGAATACATATTCAGTCCTTCAACTTTCACCGAATTTCAATTTTAGTCCTCTAACTTTCAATAAGTTTCAATTTTTGTCCTATAGTTACGAATTTGGTCCTCTAACTTTCAATTTTCGTCTTGCAATCACGAATTTTTCTCCGGTAATATGACTTAATTGTAATTGAATGACAAAAATTGAAACTTATTCTAAATTAGAGGAACAAATTTGTTATGCATAAGACAAAAATTGAAAATGAATGAAAGTTAAAGGGCTAAATATGCGTTTACTATAGTTACATGACTATTACAGGACCATTTTTAAAATTTTGCCGATATTTATTTGTCATATGTCAGCCGATCGACTAGGTTAAAAGGGGCGTGCGCAATTTTGTTAGAAATTGAAATCTACTTAAATGGCTACTTAATTGATCACTCTATTTAATTAGTAGCAATAATTAATATCATTTAATTTAATGGTGTTGGTACCATATATAGGGCTATGGCATGACAGAGGCTGGTCCAGTTTTATCAATGTCCCCATCCTTCGCGAAACAGCCATTACCAACCAAATCCGGATCCTGTGGCAACGTTGTCCGCAATGCGGAGCTCAAAGTGGTCGACCCCGAGACCGGTCGCTCTCTCCCCCGCAACCAGCCCGGTGAAATTTGCATTCGTGGACCTCAGATCATGAAAGGTACTACTTATAAACACAACTTTGTAAAAGTTTTGGGAATTATGTCAACTATATTTGAAATATAACCTTTAATTTCTAGGGTATTTGAATGATGTTGAGGCGACTGCGAGGACGATTGATGTGGATGGTTGGCTCCATACTGGCGACATAGGTTTTGTCGATGATGATGAAGATGTTTTTATTGTCGACAGAGTGAAAGAACTCATAAAGTTCAAAGGCTTTCAGGTACTTAATTTGTAAAACGATAATAGTCTTGCCATGCATGTCAATTAAGGTCTAGACTAGACCCTGAAACTATGGAGTGGATCCGGACTAATCAGATCCACCTGTCAGGGTTCGGGTCCAGACCTAGAATAGTCCAGGTTGGGTCCGTGTGTACCCAATTTTGGACGAAGACCCGTTGATTTATTAAAAAAGTTGATTGACATAATTTAAAATAAAATCACGTAATACTAATTGTTTATTCTAATTTTCTTGAATTTTCTTGCAATACAGGTACCACCAGCCGAGCTAGAGGCACTCCTCGTAAGCCATCCCAATATAGCCGATGCAGCTGTTGTACCGTAAGTAGCCATCAAATGTTATATTTTTTTCACTACAATATGATCAAAAATTAGTATTTCATATTTAATCATGTAATGTGATTCAATTTATTGATAAAATTAACAGGAAAAAAGACGAGGCTGCCGGTGAAGTTCCAGTGGCGTTTGTGGTACGATCAAATGGATTCGAACTAACAGAAGAAGCTATCAAAGAATTCATTGCCAAACAAGTGGTTTTTTACAAGAGATTGCACAAAGTCTACTTCGTCCATGCCATTCCCAAGTCTCCAGCCGGTAAAATTTTAAGGAAAGATCTTAGAGCTAAACTGGCTGCAACATCCTAATTAAATCGATCTACGTCTTAATAAATCATAAATTCATTTTTATGAATATTATTATCAAAATGGTAAATTATTGTTTTTTTAAGATTAATTATTTAGTGTATATGTGTTGCCTCATGTTGTGTCGAGTCCAGATATATAACATGTTAATTGCATGTTCCTCAAAACAATGAAGTTGTTTGCAAAATTGTAATTTATCCTATTTTTTGTCCACATATTATGGTTTGAAACCGTAATATGATCTATTGTATTGAATCAATTTTTTTTTTTAATTTGTCGATATTTGAGTGTTGATTCTTTACGTTATTACTCATTCTAAACATAGTTAACATGCACTTTATGTCCTTCAAGTTATCTTTATTAATCTCAATCTAGAATACAAGGAAATGCACAACTTGCCTATATACATTGTAGTTGTTTTTTCTTGATCCATGAAAAAAATAAACTCAGTTTGTTGAAACTTTTGGATTAATTATGTAACAAATTAAACTTGTTAATAAAGGTCTAAATGGAGTTTCAGAGAATCAATTTTGACCTTTATTGACATGATTTTCATCAAAGACGACGTATATATTATCTGAGTGCATGTCCAAAAGAGTATAGTTTTCTCTTGGACATACAAATCTGATTTTCAAAGAACATTAGGTGGTATATTAATTTTTTTTTAGATGATAAATACATCGTTATATCAATTATAGTATCAAATCACTTTCATGGATATCAAAATACAAAGATAAACTAAATACAAAGACTAGTATTAAATCAGATAAATACCCACATTACCCAAGGTGGTTGGACCAAGTGCGAATCCTACTGAAGACATCACACTGGAGAGGACCTATACCCTTTGCACTCTTCGGTCCGAACTGTAAATACACAGTTTAGTAGATAAAAAAAAAAGATAAATACCCACATTAGGACCACCTACATATTTATGGGTACATACACTGGTATAACAATATAACACCAAAATGTGAATAAAGAATATTTGTTATTTTTGATCTTTTAATTTTTAAGATATTTTTTATGAGATTTTCTATAACACTGAATTCTGGTAAATTGAAAATGAGTTTTGGAATTATGTTCTTTAGAGTTTTTTGTTTAGAATTTAAAAGTTAAATTTTATAAATTATGTTTTATTGAGAAATATAATATACTTTTTGGGTTTCTCACGGGAAATCATGTCTTAAACCTGATTTAATCCATTTTGAGACACATCAAATATATTGTACGTGAATCTCTCCATGGAATCGAACTTAAATTCGCCACTTTGTGCAATTTCACTAAACTAATCAGATGTTGTACAAATATAACATATTTTAATTTTTCTTTCTACAATTTTTGACTTATCACTGTAAATAATTGACACTAATAAATCAACTCAGTTTAATTTAGCAACCATTGACATTAATTAATCAACTCAGTTTAATTTAAGTATTTTGATTTATTTTTAGTCATAAATTTGTATGAGTGATATATATATATATATATTGATATGCAATCATGAATTTTTTTAATAATTTTTTATTTATTTAGACTAAATAAAATGTTATTATCTAAAACTAATAAATTTTATATTCATTATCCTAATAAAATCCATCCTATTCATTGTCCCTCTAATTTGTAAAATCATGATTTTTTATATGGCAGTGCGTCTGCTCAATCGAAATCTAACATTTTTTGATGTTTTAATGATTAATTTAAAGTGAAAATCAAGCAAATTAGGTTTTGAATGGGACCTAATCGCTTGACGCAAAACATGTATATTGATTTGTCGGTTAGATCCCAAATTTATACGAGATAAAAGAAATTTAGGTGGAAGAATATGATTTATCAAGAAGGAGATTTTTTTTAGAAAGGTCTATGAATTTTGTAATATATAAAATACTTTCCTATCTTCAGATGTTACCAATAGTGTTATTATTAGTGAATGTTCTTTATATTCATTATCTGGACATTTTTTGCACCATAAATAAATTCACACTCGGTGATTTTAAAAAAAAAAAAAAAAAAAAACTATATTTGAAAATACATTTTTACAGAGTGTCGGACCAAAAGCTCGATTTTTAGTCTTTTAAGTTGGACCGGTCCTTGTAAAAGAAAAATAGAAGTTGAATCGGTCCTGAACCGTATAAACTCTGACCGGTTTTTATTAAAACCGGCATCACTTTTATTGGTAGAAAAGAAAAGTAGAAAACCGGCATCTACAGGAAAGGGAAGGAAAAGAAAAAAATTCAGAAACCCTACATAAACCCTGGACTTGAAGCCTTTAATTAATGGCGCCTTCGCCAAAACCCTATATTCTTGTCCAACAAGTCAATTCTTAAACTGTTAAAATCCCCACATTTACTCAATCTTTTAGTTTTAAGTAAATAAAATTGTCGAGAAATGGCAAAAAACAGTGCATCAGGGATTTTAGCAGCCATAGCCTACGCGACTTTTGGTGTCGATCCGGCTTATGCAGATGGGCCATTTAAATTTTATCCATTTTCTACTCCTCCGGCGGCTTCAACAGCTCAGAAAGCGCCTCCGGAGGAGCCGACTACTAAGACGCCAGATGAGCCGGAGCCAAAACGAGTTCATAACCACAACCCAAGGACGACTGCTGCAGGGTTCGACCCCGAGGCATTGGAGAGGGGTGTTAGGGCTGTGGCCAGAATTTCTAATTCTCAAAAACCAAAGGAGGTTATAAGTTTGGGGTTAATTTTTTCAGTATTTTAATTTTATAGTGGACACATGTTTTTTGTTGAAAGATCTAAATTTGAACTACTTTTTGGTGTTTCTGTGGACTTGTTCTGTTTCCTGATTTGTGAGTAGACTTGATTGTTCTGGAAAAAAATTAATTAAATTAGTATGTTTTTTTTGTATATCAAAGTTTTAATTAATGTGCTGCACACTCATTGGGGGAGTAATTTTGCTGATGCAGATATTTGAGTTGATTAAAAAGGAAGAAGAAACAAAACATCAAGAGTTTGCTGGAAAAGTAGCGGAGTTTAAGGCAATGCAAGCTCAGTTTGAATCTGTAAGCTTTCTTGTTCTCCTAAGCTATTTTCAGTATCTGAATGATTATCTTTGTGAATTAAGTAGATGTGTCATTAAAGAAGAAAACTTGCCATTTTCATTGTCTTGCCTGCTTCTACATGATCGTTGTTTTTATTATTGATTGCCACTCATTCAAGAGCATCTCAGTCTCCCATCATATTGGTTTCCATTTCAAGCTAGGGTGTGTAATGGCTCATTGATGTTCGCCAGTCACTTGATCTATACTGCACAACGCGAGAAAGGCTTCGGTTTTATTGCTGTCATTATTTTCGCAAGTTCATTGATAAAATCGGGGAGGTAGTAGGAAAAACATGGCTTATTATAACAGATAACCATGAATTGACATTGTCATGCCGGGCTACATGTGTTTTTATTGGTTTGTGATTTGGGTGGGACAGGGAGATTATGACTCATATTTTCTTTTTAGGTATCATCAGTAAAGGTATTGGAGCTTTGAATTGGAATTAGGATTATTTTCAGACCAAATTAAATAAATTAGTAATCAACTCAGCTGTTCCACGAGTCCAATTCTAAATATTCAAAAACATTATGATAGTTCATCTTAATTGACTAGATCGTCATTCATCGAATTTCTGGTTTTGGCAGGAGAAACAAAGGGTGATGTATGAAGAACAGAAAAAGCTAGCTCAGCAACAGGCACAAAATAAAGCGCAGATGGCTCGGTATGAGGATGAATTGGCTAGGAAAAGGATGCAGGTACGTGATCCTTTTGGTGTCTATAGTGTGCGCACACAATAGTTCCAGTAAATTACACGATCGATATAAAGGTCTGAGTTTTTGCAGACAGAGAATGAACATCAAAGAGCAAGAAATCAAGAACTTGTAAAAATGCAAGAGGAATCTTCTATGAGACAAGAAGCTGCCAGGCGTGCAACTGAGGAGCAGATACAAGCACAACGTCGCCACACTGAAAGAGAGAAAGCTGAGATAGAACGTGAAACTATCAGGGTGAGGTCTATGGCAGAAGCAGAGGGAAGAGCCCATGAAGCAAAGCTTGCAGAGGATGTTAACAGACGCATGCTAATTGAACGTGCAAATGCTGAGCGAGAGAAATGGGTTTCTGCGATTAACACTACTTTTGAACATATTGGAGGTTAATATTCTTTTTCTTTTGTCCAGAGAAAAGCTACAACACTATAAGTGACCTTGCTATACGTAAAGAATAAATTTTCTGTAGCTATTTCTTTTTGTTGCCATGCCTTTAAATTGATCATCTCGTGCCTTAAGTTAAATTAGCTTTTGACTTTGGTTCTAGATAGATGATTCTTTTAAAGCTTTTTCTAGTAACACGGTAGTTATGTCACTTGTTTTGAATTTAGTTGGTTGCTTACTTTATGCTAAATTAAGTATTAGGATAGCCATAAAGTTATTATATCCTATCAAAGTTCCAGTTATTGCTAACATTTTAATAGAATTAGGGTAACCTAATCTTTAACAAAGGTTGTTCCATCATATTGAAACCTTGGCGCTGCCTCTGATTATTCCTTTAAATGCAGGGGGTCTACGAGCAATTTTAACAGATCAAAACAAGCTGGTTGTAGCTGTGGGAGGTGTAACAGCCCTGGCAGCCGGTATTTACACTACAAGGTACTGGGCCCAACTGGGTTCTTAGTTATTAATAATCATTCTGCCGTATATAGGGTAGTAAGTAATAGGATATTTGTAGTCGGCCAAATAAAAGCAATTGCTGCTGCGACATGATTATCAATAAAAGTTCCGATTGATTGACCATTTTCACATCTCAGCTCTTTCTCGAGTTACAGTGTGTACATATTTAATAGTTTGAGTGTTTAACTTTTATGCTATTAGCTTTTGACCTGGGAATTAATTGGAATCTAGGCATTTGCAAAACTGGAGTCTTGAATTTTGAGTGGATCTCCAAGAGCTTAGTTGCCAAGCACAATATCTTTCTGATTTTCTAATAGAAGAGCCCTATGGCTGAAAGAAAAATGACAAGAATTTCCAGTTGTAGTTAATGGAGACATTTGTTTCAGTAGCTGTTTAGGTTCTCAGCTATTTCAGTCTGTAGTGAAAAATCTTCAGTTGATGGTAAGAATAGTGAAGAGATAACAGAATAACAATGAAAATTATAGCTCATAAGATGTTGACTTGAAGGGATAGTTTAGATTATGAAGTCAAGGAATCTGCCGTTGAACTTTTGTAACTTAGTTACCCTTTTCCAGTGATTTAAGTACTCATTAAGTTCATCGTTTCTGATGAATTTCTTTATTAACAATTAGAAAATTTCGTGAACCATTATAGTAGTTGATGTGTACAGCCCATGTCTATATATTAGCAGCATTTACTGTCCTTGAGACCTAAAGTGTGTTAATGTCTTTGTTCAATTAGCATTGAAAAGCTTTACATCTCTTCATGATTTGGTGGTGGTTACTATTATGATGATATCACCAGTACTACTTTTAGCATTTAATGCCGATGTGCCTTTCGCATTTCAGGGAAGGTTCTAAGGTGATTTGGAGCTATGTGGACCGTATATTAGGGCAACCATCTCTTATAAGAGAATCTTCACGAGGGAAATACCCATGGTCCGGCTTGTTTTCACGTGCAATGAGCACGATCTCCAGTGGTGCTAACAGAAGCTCTTCTAACCCCAAAAATGGAATTGGGTTTGGTGATGTCATTTTACACCCTTCTCTTCAAAACCGTATTGAACATTTGGCAAATGCAACAGCAAATACAAAAGCTCATCAGGCACCATTTAGAAACATGCTTTTTTATGGACCACCAGGAACAGGAAAAACCATGGCTGCTAGGGAGCTTGCTCGCAAATCTGTATGTTATCATAACCTCTAAACATTGTCTTGCTCGTAATAAGGAAATAGAAGTATTTCCCAATTCCTAACTTATTATGATTTTGGGCTTATATTATATAGGGCCTTGATTATGCATTGATGACCGGAGGAGATGTTGCGCCATTGGGCTCACAGGCTGTCACAAAAATACACCAGTTGTTTGATTGGGCAAAGAAGTCCAACAAGGGTTTGTTGCTTTTCATTGATGAAGCAGATGCATTCTTGTGCGAGTAAGTAATTACAATTTCCTGAACAAAAGAACTTTCATACTCCATAACCTTCTTCTTACTCCTGTTGATCTTATTCAAAAAAATTGCAGGCGGAACAAAACTTACATGAGTGAAGCTCAAAGGAGTGCACTTAATGCACTCCTATTTCGCACAGGTGACCAGTCGAAAGATATAGTCCTTGCTCTTGCTACAAACCGACCTGGTGATCTTGATTCAGCTATATCAGATAGGATCGATGAAGTCTTGGAATTTCCTTTACCCGGTGAAGGTGAGCGCTTCAAGCTTCTCAAACTATATTTGGACAAGTACATAGCACAGGCTGGCGGGGCAAGAAAACGAGGCCTGTTTTCACGTTTGTTTCAGAAACATCCGAAGAAGATAGAGATTAAGGGAATTAATGATGACATTATTAAGGAAGCGGCTGCAAAGGCTGAAGGCTTTTCTGGAAGAGAGATAGCAAAGCTTATGGCAAGTGTTCAAGCTGCTGTTTATGGCAGTAAGGATTGTGTATTGGATTCTGCTTTGTTCCGTGAAGTGGTGGATTATAAAGTTGCTGAACATCAACAAAGAAGGAAAATTGCCGGAGGTGCTTAATTAATTAACGTTTTTGATTAATTTTGGATAGTTTAGCTTAGATTCCAATGAATAATTGCATAATATTATTTATACTTTTGATTTGCTCTAGTGAAAATATCTTGTTGTGAAAGAGAAGATACAAAGGGTTATTTGCAAATTATACCCTCTTCGTTCTTGTGGGAAAATTATACCCTCTGTGCGTTAAGAGCTAGAATTGTAGTAAGATTTCCTTTAAGTTAGAATTGTACGGAATATTCAATTATTTCAATATTTCTTAAAATTGAGATGGAAAAAACAATCATGACTTTATTTTTAACAGAAAAATAAAAATTATTGATCCTCTATCCATATGGACCATATCTTGTAGATATAGAATAATGAATAGATAACCTTAATTTTTCTTTCTCTGTATGATTCGATCTGATACCACTCCAATTATTCCTTTTACTTATTTTACTCAGTCATTGAAACAGAATTCAGTTTATATATTGAGCTTGCCACAAGGAAGAACATGAATAGGTGACGATAAAAATATTAAGACCTGGCAATGTAGTTGACCTCAAACAAGCAACAAGATTCAAAAGTTAGCTTATTTCTTGATAAAATATACATGAGAGAACAACAAAAAAGCATTAATTCCCTAAGGTATAAAAAAGCATTTAACAAACGTTTGCATGTGAGACTTTTACTTCTACTTCTCTAGAAAAAAGGCTAAAAGGACGTGAAAAACTTAAACAAGTCGAGACATTATTTGGCTTCTTATGATTGATAGTTTTTTGGGCTTCTTAGCATATTTTGCAAACACTGCCTACTTCTACTTCTCTACAACTTTTAGCCCTTTTTTTAGATTCTAAGATTTAAGTAGAATTACAATCTTTTGCAAACACCACCTAGTTATATGAGATGACTTTCAACTTTCATTTTCATCTCTTTTGAAGTATGTCAGATATATTATTTGAGCACTCCTGTCAAAGGGTACTCGCTAATAAATCATTTTCACTAGACCTAACATCTGTTGGTGATAACAATTCTACTTCTATTGTCCAACATTTTGGTTGTGTTTATGGACATTCAATTTGCTATGATAATTACATATTGGATCTTTCAAATTTATTTTTGCTGGAGATTGAAGAAATACAAACACAAAAATAGATTGAGTATTCCTTTGATTGAAAGAGCTCATCCATATCACCAATTTTCATAGTTATCAAACCCGTTGAAAGATTTTTCAACGAGTTTTGATATTAGTGATCTATAAAGGAGCTCACTTTTTTCTCTTTTGGTTTTGCAAACCGAATGTAATCAATGAACCAATAAGAAGTGAGAACGTAGGCTAGTGAAAAAAGTCGAGACGTCAAGACTATAATGTTACGAGTTCAAATCCCACCAAATATCTAGTTTCTTATACTAATGGTGAGTTATTTACCGTTGTATTTGCTAGTGCAATCAATCGTTCATGTAAAGATGTAATTTACCTTTCACTCAAAAAAATGAAAATTGTAATCAATGAAAAAAGATTTTCTTCATTCCTTAGAGCAAATATTCACATTTCCTTGTGTAGAAATTTATAACCAGTTTTAGTTAGTCCCATTTCCTGTGACATTTAGACAAACTGTTTCAAGTTGAATTGGTTTCCATAGTTTCATTTTACGAGTCACTTTGCATCAAAATAAAAATAAAGATCCCCCAAAACATTGAATAATGTTTAAAACTTTACAAGAATTTGCTTTCAAGTCCATTTGCTCATATACTTCCCACATACGGCTACTTACCACGATCATCGATTTCTTCACTTTTTCTCCTTGGTAATAAACAAGGGTAATAAGATCTATCATTGCAAGTGTCCATGGAAAAGTAGTCCTTAAAAACAACTGTATACATTATACAGAATACAAAGGCTGGCACTGTTCGAAAGCTAAGAAATCTAGATAAGATAATTAGGTAAAGACAACTTCCTGGACTCCGTATAGTGTACTTTCACACTTCACTCTACCATGGTATCAACCGAGGCTTCTCCAACAGGTTTGTTACTTCTCTTGTTCTTACCTGTAAAAGAAATCGCATAGTTGAAGTCCAAGTCGAGCAAATTTGATTATATGTTATCAACTAAGCATAAAAAGAAAAAAGGGATACAGAAAACAATGAATATGTGAGGCAACAAAGGAAACCCTGACAAACTACTTGGATGAAAACACATACCTTTCTTCTTCAATTGCTTGACTCTAAGTTTTGACCTCTTCATCGGAAATTTAACAGTAGGCTTTTTGTCATCATTCGAGGTCCCTAAATTCCAATAAATGATAAGATTTTCCATCAAAACCCATTCACGTGAAGTACAAAGAAACTCGTATATTCCTTGTTCAAGAAAATAATTAAAGGTTTGGTGCCCATTTTCCATCAAAACCCATTCACGTGAAGTACAAAGAAACTCGTATATTCCTTGTTCATGAAAATAATTAAAGGTTTGGTGCCCGCTTCTTTAAATAAGATAAATATCTTCAGAATTACAATGATTACCTACATTAATGTAACAAATAACTAATCACAATGTTAGTAACATAAAACAATTACATGAAGACTACTGCATATTATCGAAAGATCAAACAAGTGGCTTACGGGCTTATAGATGATATTTATGAAGAATTTTTACAAATGACTAGATTGTTAATATAACATTGTCACCTTAACTTTAGTTAGCACTCAATTAAATCAATCAATAATTAAATTGTCAAATGACCTTAATCTTAGTTAGGAACACAACCCAATTAACTCAACCAATAATTAAACTGTCAAATGACTAAATTGTTTACATAATACAGTCAGCTTAACCTTAGTTAGCTAACACAACACTCAATCAAGAATTAAAATGTGAAAGCGCATACCATCAGCAGCAGCCATCTCTATATCTTGCATAGTAATTAAACCTTTTTCCAAAGCCTCCTTTTGCTCCTGTTTTCATATTAATAGCATGTTATGAAAAATCCAGAAATTCGATGCATATATGTAGATATGAGTATGTAATACAGACCCGGCGCCATTTTTTCAAGAGCTTGCGTTTGCGCTTTCCGGAGATGGTGAGGGGTTGAGGTTTCTGATGCAGCTTCCCCGTTTTTGAGTCGCCGTGAATCAGCCTCTTCCGATCGGCGACCGCGGCTCGCCGCCGCTTTTGCACGACGTTGAATTTGGCCATCTATTCTCAACCAATGTCAATTTTCCCTCTTCTTAAACCCTAATTTGATGAGTTTATTAAATGGGGAAACGACAACTGGGCCGAACTTGAAGAATAGAGAATTGAATTGAGCCCATAACTAAGCTTTACGGGCCTGCTTCTTAATATGAATGTGGACTAGATAAGTCAAAGGAATGATGAAAGAGTTACAAATATTATATTTAAAAGTATATAATTTTTTTATTAACTATTAAACTGTGTATTTAATTCTCGGATCGAACAATACGTGTATTGGTTATAGGTCCTTTCCAGTGTGGTGTCTTCAGTTGGATTCGAACTTGAGTTTCGTCTCTAAAGATCGCAAGCCAATACTGATTTGAATAAAAATCAATATGTATTCGATCTTGAGTTTCGCTTGGAGTTGAATTGAAATAGTACAGAAATAAAAAATCAAACTCACATAAGGAGTATTCAAGAATCAATCTGTATGTTCTTTTAGAGGTTGAATGATTTCACCAAAATTACATTGAAATACTTTTTTTTTTTTAAATTAGTTATTTCCTTCTATCAAAAGATCGGTAAAATTTTATTTTTGGCTTTCTAAAGTGGATGCGTATCAAAATTGACCATTTATTGTGGTACCTCGACAATATACGTCCTATATTGTGTCACCGGCAATTTTGAATTTTGACTCCAAATTTTGCAAGTCCAAATCACGTGATGGGTCTATAACTTCCTTTTTTGATGAAAAAACGGTTAAAGGACATCTGTTTACCAAATATCTCGAGATACCAAATGGGAATTCTAAAAAACAATTTGCTACAAATTGGATGTATCAATTGATGATACGCTTTTGGTGGGATGAAAATCAAAACAACAACATTCTTGCCCTAAAAACAAGCATGGCATTTAACAAATTATTATGCATAAAAATGCTGAAATCAAAACATCTGATTGAAAAGGTGCAACATGAATCGGTATCCGATCGAGTGTTCAAAACTAGGTAAAAACAGAAAATACAAACAAATATACAGTATGGTCTCTAAAACGATTACCTTTCTCGCTTCCTTGTTTAAAATTTAAACATCTTTTTAACGTCATATTCCAACTTGTGTACGTCATCCTATAACTTTGGATCAGACCCTCATTTGTACAGTTCTAGATTGATATTATTCATAAATGAGTGTTTACCCCATTTACTTGATCTTATTGGTTCTTATTTATTGTTTTCTGTAATCTGACGAATTATGGTCAAATCAGAACTACATTAGGGAGCCGTTTGGTAGGACCTAATAGGGGGTATTAGTTCATATTATATGTGTCAATATGAGATAATACAACGTTTGGTAGCATTGCTCTAATACCGGGTCAAATGGATTAAATCCTTATGACCCGGTATTAAGACTAGATTATAATCCACCCAGGCATGGGTGAATTAGTTAATCCGGGTGAATATGAATTCGATGAAATGTCACGTATAACCTCAAATTTACATATTACCTATTTTAACAAATCATTAAATATCATAAATTCTTCTTAAATCTCTGAAAATGGAAACATATTCTACATAAATAAATCACAAACTAAAATCTATATCAATTTACAATTAACATGGAGGCATTCGAACTAAAAATCAACTCTTACTCTTAGATGAATTATACAAATGGCTTTGATGAATTGATATATCTTAACTAACATAATATGTTCAATTAAACAGTGAAAATATATTAAAATATGTTTAAACTCACAATTCCCCCAAACATAATACAATTTATTTCTTTAATGTAATATGACTCAATCAAATCTACCAAACGTATTTTTAATATGGTCTTCAATCCGGCTCTAATCTAATCCACCTTAATCTCATACACCCTACTAAACGGCCCCTAGATGTATTATGGATTTATGTCACTATATTACCTATTCAATATGCCAACTCTCAGAATTTAAATTTATATACATATTATGTTAAAAACTCCAAATTTAAAATGTTACATTATTGTTTGATCTCACATTCAATCTCTAAAGTTTAATGTCGATCAACTCCATATCAAAGAGTAAATCCAATGTGTTATTCCTAATTGGCAAATGGCTCTATGTGTTATTTTTATATTAGCAAAAAGTTACATACATTAACAAATCAGTAACATTTACCCTGATGCCGCGCGCATTGTATTTTACTCGCCCTAAGTATGAGTATTCCTCATGATTTATAGGAAAAGTGATAAATATATCCCTATATATTATTTTTCTTTAGAATAAAATGTGAAAACTAGATCATCCACTTAAAAAATTAGTAATAATTAACCTTGTAAATTTAAAAATTAGCAATAATCCTCTGTAAACTTAAAAAATTGGCATAACCCCATTTAATTAAGTCTTAATTTTCTAATGAGTGTAGTGAGCTAATAAATTGATAACACGGGAACTCCCTTTCCTTTCCTTAGCTCTCACAGAACTCCCTTTTTTCCCACTAGCTATAAGAAATCAAGAGACGGAAAACGTAGCAAAAGATCAATAATACACTTAGCAAGAACTAAGTGAGAAAAAATTGAAACTTTGAATAGCTATATTTTACTATCTTACCATTAACATTGACATTTGCCTTTCCTTTCTTACCACTCTTGCACACCAAAGAATTTGATTAAAAACAACTTAAAAGAAAGCCTAAAACTTAGATGTTAAAATCACACATTATATAATTAAATCAGTTCATCTACAAAGTGAAACAAAGAGAAAGTGGATTTTGGGTCTATATCTTCATCATAATCTCTAACATCCTTAAGCCGAGGGCTTATGCAAGAAAAGCAACTCATAATCTCTCCAAAGTAAATATATTTTGTTTCCAAAAATTCTTTTCACAAATCAGAAATGTGATCCTTCAAATAAAATCAGAATTTACAATATATATCCCAAGCAAATTAAATTCACCTCAACGACTACCCCAAATCAAACTTCATTATCAAAAACAATCATTTGTCATATGAGAGAATTTTACTTGTGGTACCAAACTATATATCGATTCTCAATTGTGGTATCATAAAAATCTAGGCCGACACATTTAGTACCACAATTTAAGAAACCAATCACTTTTGGTACTACCGTTAAAAATGGATGTTAACTGATGACGTGGCAGTTAAGTTTTATTGCAAAATTGATAGCATTACTTATGTTGACTGACAATTCTACCCCATAATATTTTAGGTTGTCAAAATAACCCCACATCTTCAAATTTACTCGCAATTTTAATCCACATTGTTGCCTAATTTCAAAATTGGCTCGAATAAGACACGTGCTGACCAATTTAGAGATTTTACTTATTTATTTAATTAATTTAGTTTTATAAATAATATTAATAGACCAAATCCGACAAAATATTAATTAAATTTAAAATTTATATAATAATATTAATATATTTAATATTTATTAAAAAATAAAGTTAAACCCATCCCTACTCCCATCCCCTAACCACCCCCACCCAAATCCCAAGTCGGCGGCGGCGGCCTGGGACGGACGATCCCAAGCCGCCGACGGCCTAGGATTTGGGGTGGGGGGGGGGGGGGGGGGTTAGGGTGGGTAGGGATGGGTTTTTTTTTTTTAAATTATAATTATTTTATTAATAATATATAACTTTATTTTTTAATAAATATTAAATATATTAATATTATTATATAAATTTTAGATTTAATTAATATTTTATCGGATTTATGTTTAAGTAATATTTGGTCTGTTAATATTATTTATAAAATTAAATTAGTTAAATAAATACGTAAATATAATAAGTAAAATCTCTAAATTGTTCCCCACGTGTCTTATTCGAGCCAATTTTGAAATTGGGCAACAGTGTTGACTAAAATTGTCAGTAAATTTGAAGATGTGGGGTTATTTTGACAACCTGAAAAGTTAGGGGTATAATTGTCAGTCAACATAAGTAATGGTATCAATTTTGCAATAAAACTTAACTGTCACGTCATCAGTTAGTGTCCATTTTTCACGGTGGTACCAAAAGTGATTGATTTCTTAAATTGTGGTATCAAATGTGTCGGCCTCTGTTGGTCCCAAGTGGTCAGATGAGGTCTAGAGGGGGGGGGGGGGGGGGGGGGAATAGACCTCTGAAAACTTTTTCTTAAAATTCTCTAACTTTTTTCTTTCAGCAGACTAAGCTGATCAATGAGGCGAGAAACTATTAAGCTGATCACGCACAAAGCTTTGAACAACATAGTTGACCACTCTTCTGATATAACTTAGCTGATTTTGTGAAAATCAGAGTTTTCAAACAACTTGTTTGGCAGCGGATATTTAAGTGTTTTTCACAAGTTGGTTTTCTTTAACATACAAGATTTTATCCCCAGTTTTTACAAACTCCTTTTAAAACCTTTTAATCAATTAACTTGAAAGTTTGAAGTCTTTTGAAAATGTGCAAGTAAAAATGCGAAATCAAACACAAGCAATTTTTATAGTGGTTATATGGATTTAAATCCTTTAGTCCACTCTTCCAAGTAACTTAGATCTTGGGTTATCCTTGAAAACACAAAGTTAACTGTATACAATGCTTGCGCCAAACAACAAATGAAATGGCCACAAGTGCGTAATAGGAAATCACTAAGAAGACCTATCCTCTGAAGTAATATCACTCACTAAGATGGATATCTACTTCTCACAACACTTCTCTTACAAAATCACTCAGATTTATGTGTATATCTTTTATCTTCAACTTCGGCTTTCGTCAACAAATGACTAGGCTGATGAGTGTTCTGTTCTTGAGTTTTGAGACTTAGAAAATAATATTTTGCTTGAATGCTTTTCTCTCAGATGTGTTGCTTGTCTCTAACTCTTGAATCTTGAACTATTTATACTTGAGATTTGAATTATGCCCGTTGAAGAGAGGCATAATCTGATTTCTCGAGTACTGGTCCCCCAATTTAAGGAACGGCTCTGTGCAACTGTTCGCACTGTACACTCTGTTGTACTTTCTGTCAGTCGCATTAAATGCACCTTGCTGATACGAGGAATGTCTTCAATCATTTGTCATAAATACCCTTTCCTTACAACATTTATTACACCGAGTGCATTTATTACCGTTGCAATAACTTCCTGATCACTTCCACTCTTCTGATCGAATCCACTCGTCTGATGAACACTCTGCTGATCCAAATCGAACTCATTTGATTTGAGTCTGCTGAAAATCCATCAGTCTGATTCCGAATACAGCAACAGATCAGTAGTCTTCTGGACCATAAATTTGACTCTTCTGTTTTGGCTTCATCCTTGGTCAAATGATTATAGATGTTTGAGCTAAGCTTCCAATATTTAGCTGATGATGTTTTGGAAATCATCAAAACCTCCCTTCACTTCTAAGTCTTCATCTTCATCCAACAGCCTCGATTTTTATGGTACCATAAGTGAGAATCGGTATATAGTTTGGTACCACGTACAAGTGCAATTCTCTCTTTGTCATATTCCCTCCCCTTTTTTCACAAGAAACAAACCCTAATCCCAGATTTTAAACACAACCCTTCAGGCCATCTCTAGCCGAGGCAGGCAATAACCCCCTCATGCCTGCCTGCCAACTTACCTACCTTGCCTAGTCTGTCATCTCCAACCGAATAAACAATCCAAAACATTTAATTCAATTTCAAACTTTTCCCACTCTCACTTAACAATAACAATAATAATATTATTATTATCGGCAATAATAATAATAATAATAATAATAATCATCATCATCATCATCATCATCATCATCATCATCATAAAGAAGTCAATACAGGCAATTGAAAAAAGATTTAGTTGAAAACTTGTGGGCAACACACGGGCCATTTTCGAATTAGGTGTTCATTTGTAATCGTATTTGTTAAATTGTTTATTTGATCTTGTAATTGTATTTTTAAATTAAGTTGCAATAATAACAAGTTTTGCTAAGTCATATTTATATAACAATAACTATATTTTTTTTAAACTAAGTCATAGTTTATCAAAATACACCCAATTTTTTTACAAACTCACATAAATATTTTAATTTATTTAAGAAAAAAAGTGATCAATTACATAAAATTGACTATTTTGTAAGAACTTTTACACAAACTTTTAAGGATTTTTACACACACATATACATGTTTTATTTTATTTTAAAAAAAGTGACCAATTAAATTTTTTATACAAACACACACACACACACACACACACACACACACACACACATATATATATATATATATAATATATAATTTAATTTTTTTAAACACATTTTAAATTATTTTTTTAAATTAAAAATTAAAAAAATATATAAATATAGGGTGGCCGCCACCCATTGGCCCATTGGCCTGGAGCTTGCTTGCCCGGAGGCAGGCAGGCAACCATTTCCTGCCTGCCTGCCTAGATGCCCCCCCGGTTACCCTCATGCCCACTTGCCCTCCAAAAAAATTTCCATCTCCAGCCGACGACCCCCTCATGCCTGCCTCCCCCTTCGGCTGAGATGGCCTTACACAGATCTTTGCAAAACTACGAAATATCACCACATAATTTCAAAAGCAAAGACATCCAAAAGAATTTAACTGGACAAAAAAAAAAGAAAAACAAGTATTGTATCTTTATTTTTATTTATATTTGAAAATGGAAACTTTAAATCAAACACACCAACCTAAAAAATTAAGAAGAGCCTAGAATTGGAGGGGTCCTTTTTATATAACCAAGAATAATAAATGCAATATTATTTTTTATAAGGAAAAAAAACCCAATTCCTTTTTGCTTTTTGCCTATACCCGTTTTAGCGCCACCTTTAGCGGTAATTCCTTCCACTCTCTTTTCGAGAAATTATTTAGTACAACCTGTAACGGACCACCCGTCGGGAGGCCGGCGTGCGCAACAAAGGGACCCGATGGCAATGCATGGCCTAGTTAAGGTTTGCCAGCTTTGGAGGTTTTAGAATTTTCAATACTCTCTACATAGAATAGCCTTGTATGTAATAAGAGATTCTAGATAGTTCCACAAGCTTGTACATAGTTCTACACATTGTAGACAGATGAAGAATGGTCTAGAGAAGAAATCTCAACCGTTTGATCAAGTTGATCACCACCGTCCATTTAAGGAGGTGGAACTATAAATAGGAAAACTTAGCTCATTTGTAACCATCCAAGTTTGAGTGAATCAACAAGCATTCTAAAGTTTCCTTGAAAGTCCATTTCTCACTTTCTTACTTAATCAAGAGTTAGGCTGACTTAACCAAATCTGCAAAGGCCGGGAAATATCGCAAGGGGCGTTTCGAGGCTAGGTGCCGCACGACACTTGAAAGAGTCAAGTCCATGACAAATCGCTGCACCACATCATCAAGTACATGTGATGCAACCCACCAATGCATTTGTGACATGTGGAGTGGTAAACTCACCTCTTGATCTGGCAATGTGAACAAATTTTTTAAAATCGTATTTCTTTGGGACATGGCTAGAACATGGGATGATGTGGATTATCACTCCACATATTACAAGTGTATTGGTCTGCTACATCACGTGTACTTGATGATGTGGCGCAACAATTGCACTAAATAATCTTTCTTCTTTTTCCTTTTTTTTTCCCTAAAATTGAAAATTTTAATTTATTCTTGTGTGTAGTGTGTGTGCCTTTTGGGAAAAGAGAGCAATTAAAGCACTATGACTGTATGTGGATGGGTTTTGGTCCAGTCTTGCGGTTTCGCGAGATCGGGCCAAAATCCTTTTAAATGAATTTTTGTCAGATCCATGAAACTCTGTATGAATTTATTCAAACTCGTGAAACCTATAAAACATTGATTATACACCTATCATCTTTTTTTTTCTTTCTCCAAACTCTCTAAAAAAGACATTGATTTGACATATACCACATATATTTTTTCCCAAACTCCAACATTCAAAACCTAACCAAATGGGGTTTCAAAGGTTTCACCGAAACTACCCAAACCCTTTTTATCAATCAAAATCCGTAAAACCGACCCAGAACCCATCCAAATAGACCCTATAATACCGTTGGGTTTAGTGGATTTTACTTCTAACATGCCACTGTTATAATCTTTTAATTACATTTATTTTTAGTGAGCGCGAAAAAAAAAGGGAGACTAGATTTGGATCCGTCTGAAAAGTTGGCTTCACATGGGGATTATTGCAATGAGATCATTTGGGGATTTGTCTTTTCTTTTTGGATAAATTTGTGTAAATCTATCATCATATTAGATTTGGGATTAGCTTATTTTTTCAAATATTATTGTAGGGTGGAGCCCATTACTATTAAAAGTTAATAGTATAAATTTAACTTTTAAATTTCTTATGGTAAATGATGAATATTGTATTTATATGTTAATTCATTTGGTAATAAAGACCGGGTGGGGTTTGTTTTCTTATAAATTTTTATATCTTGTTTGATAGTTTGGATAAATTTGCTTTTATCTTAGTTGTTTGTAAATATATAGTTGAAAAAATTCTTGTAATTATTTTATAGTCGGTAAAACAAGCTTTTAGTATAGAGAAAATTGCATTTTTCATACTAAATTTTTACCTATTTTAGATATTTGGTACCAAACCTTAAAAAAAGACATATTTAATACCAAAATTGAAGGATTTTTTTTTCACATTTGCTTGAGCTTTAATGGTGATTTTTGTATGTTTAAAATTATGCTCCAAATTTGTTACCATAGTATACTTATGTGCCGTATATCATATTTGAAAATTATTGTGGCATGATTCTTTGTAGACTATGATATATGATTTAATTTTGATTAATATCCCGAAACTTTATTAGTATTCTGCGGATTATTTGTTGCGTTTCATGAACTGAAACGTGTACCACTAGAAGCACTCGTCAAGAGCTTTCTTGCCATATTATAAAGAACACAAAATTTAGAACTAATATAACTTTTTAGATAAATATCATTTATAACTTTGAACCATATATAACAATTCAACTAAAATTGAAAACTCAACATAAATGGCATCGCATCTAAGAGATGAGAGAATCTAAGGTGGTTGGGTAAGTGGTAGTTATTTGCGATCTCTAGATGCAGAATTCAAGTTCAAATCTTATTGAAGACATCACACTGAAAATGACCTATACCCAATGCAGTATTCAATCCGAACTGTAAATACATAATTTAATAAATAAATAAAATCTAAGAGATGAGGAAGAGTTTTTTATTTGGTTTGAGGTTTGTTTAAGTGCAAAGGGTTTTGGCCTGGTTTGGAATATTTAAGCGCTTAAGGGTTTAAAAATAGAAAAATGGCATTTGTTGGGATCAAAGCCCCGTATATAGGAGACTATACCCGGCGCTTTTAAACCAACGGAAATGAGAAAAAAGCGTCGGGTATGGCCATTACACCCGGCGTATAGAGAAGCGCCGGGAAAATGGCAAAACGTTGTAGTGAATTAAAGTTAACTAAAAACCTTCACTTTGTAGAGGACATCGATCATAGAGCTAGGTTCGATATATAAATAAAAAGATTATTAACTTGAAATTTGAAAAGGATCTAAAAGTGCATACTTGATACTTCATGAGGAAATATAACTGCTAACTTAAAGAGTTTAATTAAGATCATATTTTCTTTCCAGGTTTATCATAATGAATTAGGAACGTTAAATGAACGTATACAAATTTGTTTTATAAATGAGGAAATTTCATTTTTCATACTAAACTTTTAACTATTTTATATATTTGGTACCATACTTCCTGGAACAATACTTCTAATGTCATGATTTCACTTTCCCCGACACATTTCCTTTGTTCTATAATTTTCGGACAAAAACAGCCGTTAAGTCACCAAAATGACATGCTTATGTGTCTCTATCATACCTGAAATTTATTATGGCATGATTCTTTGTAGATTATGATATATGATTTAATTTTGATTAATATCCCAAAATTTTGTTAATTTTCTACGGAATGTTTATTGCGTTTCATGAACTGAAACTAGTACTGTTAGAAATCTCTCATGAAGAACTTTCCAACCATATAAAGAACACAAAATTTGATCTTGTAACGAAGGAGTTATGGCGGTATTCGTCCAAAAATTGACGGAGAATGGAAATGTGTCGAAGGGTGTAAAATCATGGTATTAAATGTGTTCAAAAAGCCATATGGTACTAAATATATAAAGTATGTGAAAATTTGATATGAAAAGTGCAATTCCTTCTTTTTTAATTTAATATGAAAATTGCAATTCCCTATTTTATGAATTATCGACTATAAGTCTTGACCGAACAAATTGGAACAAAAACCAGCTAGTGCTAATTGTACATCACTTTTCAGTACCTTTCATCACACATTATTATAATATAATTACTCCCTCAATCTTTTTTATTTGTCGTTTTGGATAATTGAACATGGATTACGAAAGGGAAAATTTGCTTTTTTGATACAATAGAATAGGTCAATTTGCAACTTTGGTAGTATTGGACACGAAAATTTAAATTTGGTACCACATGATAGATTTTCATTGCAACTTTGGTACCAAACCCAATTTTTCTCCAAAGTTAATAGCAATTTACTCCCTATAAAATGCATAATAGCAAGTTAATAGCAATTTACTCCCTATAATTGAAATCGTCAAGTGGGATCTCACATTTACTTTCTATATGATAATTTTAGTAATTTGCTTAATCTTATTGTGTTATTGAGTGCTAGCTATATGAAAGAAAAGGCACAACATTATATTCCCGTGATATTAGCCAGGAAAAGTAACAGATCTTGAATTTGGTATAAACATGTTCTCGAGCAATAGATGATTTGAAGATACCCAACTTTTTGATTCTTTTGTTTATAGTGAAGACATGGAGCAACACAATAGTAGATATTTGTAAAAGAGTAGAGAAAATGATGAAGTATTTAGTATTTATTTGTGATGCTCAAAGTTGGGTCTTTGTTGCTTGGATATATAACGCATCAGATATAGGCTCGACGGATCATAGACTAAAACGGTTTTCATCAATCCCAAAGCAAAGAGCAACAATGAAATCGAGCTTTGCTGAAGCTTTTAGGCAAGACATCGTCTTCGAATTTTCAGTCTATGTACATATATACAACATTTCTAATCTATATCTATAACATATTATCATCTGAATGCGTTGAATAATGCATAAAACACTCAATATCCGTTAGTTACTAACACCCTCAATTTTTAATTGAATTTCCTAAATTACCCTAGATATATTTAAAAGTACAAGGGAGTTTTGTTCAAACATTCAAAAGTACAAGGGAGTTTGCGTAAACATTCAAAAATACAAGGGAGTTTTGCGCAAATATTCAAAAGTACAAGGGGTTTTACGCAAACAAAATTATCCAAAAATTAACGGTGTTAGTGACTAACGGAGATTGAGTTTTTATGCAGGTTTTTTGTAAGTACAAAGCAATTTGGTGCACAAAAAAAAAAAAAAAACCACAGGGTAATTTTATGCAGGTTTCGCATAACACATGGTAGTATCATGCATTTATCCCACTTATTTTAGTGTACCTTTTATTGAAATAGAACATTTTAGCAATATATGTATGCAAATGGGGATAATACATTTTATATATATATAAATTAGTTTTTGGAATGAAAAGGGAATTTGAAAACCATAATCCATAACATTAAAAATCAAGTTTGGGCGGAGTAGTTGTTCTCCTTATTATCTTTTATAATTATATATATATATTTTTTTTACCACAATGAATAATATAGTTTAACATGATTCCGTGCATTGCACGGATCATATACTAGTTCCTCTTATATGACATACATGATACATCACGTGGTACTATTTTTTTTGTTTCTTCTTTATTAATTTTAATTTTACTTTTATTTTAATTTACTAACTAATACAAATATTATCATTAAGTTATATTACCTGCTACAATTACTTTCAATTTTTTTAAAAAGATAAAATTATTACATCAAGTGACCCTAACACAATGTTTATTGTTAGTTCTCACTATATTATTTTGACATGTTATTTATGAAAGTTTCAGTCATTTATTTGTCATTAATTATCATATATATATGTTGTATTCATGACTGTTTAAAATGTAAATCATAGTTTACAAGAGATACTATTTATCGAAATATGGACAAATGGAAGTGTAACTCCGAAAGAAAATTTTCATGAAGCCTCTCGGAATTTGATTGATTATATATTAGCTATGGAATATCACATCAAATTCTTGATCATATTAATGAGTAAGTTTTGAGTGGTTTTTTTTTATTTTTTATAAATGTAATCAATTCTTATACTACTACTGCAAATAATAATTCCTTGAATGGAGCCAAGCAGAATAATGATTATTCTACATGCGAGTTTTCGTCATTAATCTATAGAACTGAAATGTGGAAAAATTAATTCAAGATGGGTAAAAACCCGAAAGAGAAAATGCTCTTCTATTTTCTTAATTTCAATAAACAAAATAAGTCCACAAGTCGGACCTATATAGCAAAATATATATATATATACATATATATATATATATATATATATATATATATATATATATATATATATATATATATATATATATATATTGACTCCTAAAGGAAACACAATAAATGAAAGATACTCCTTACGCAATAAACTAACTTAAAAATTGAAAACTAATCCACGTGATACGATTCTTTTAAATCAAATATTTTCTATCCAGATTCTCCTGCATCAATCTTGGAAAGAACTCGCCCTATAGTTCGAATTGAAAGCAAGCATGAACATGAGAATATTTGACCTTGAATTTTGATCAACCTTTTAATTAATGTAAAATGAGGTTTGATCTTGAAATAAAGTGAAGTTTGTATTCTCAGAAAAAAAAATTATTGTTAAAAGGTAATTATTTTTTCTTGAATGCTTGAATCTTAGAATTTATATTTGTAAAAGTAGTAAACTTCCAATTGTTTTCTTTCTTATTAGGAATAAGTTGAAACATTAAGATTTTGAAGTTGTTTTACAAACTAAGTAAACTCAATTTTGAAATAGTATAATTTTTATGGTGTTTAAATAAAAGTATAATTATTGTTAGAAATGTACAAACTAGAAAAAAGAATATTGCTTTTGACAAATGTAATCCAATTATATCAATTTTTTTAATGTTACATTATAAGGATATTTGTAATTTCTCAAACAAAATGCGTATTTTTGTAATTCATTCTTATCTCGTGTGATTGTATGTAGTTCGTCTTCGCGCTCACTAAGTATGTGACTGCAAATAATAACTTGTTATAATAAATTTGATAAGAAATTAATATCAATTCAAAAATTGATCATAATAATACTTCATGTATAAAGAATAAGTACATTATATTTTTTTCGGTTTCACAATGTTCTAAATCATTTCGAGGAGTGTATGCCATATAAAATGGGAAGTTCTCCCAACATAGATTCGAATTTTAAAAAATGTATCAACACGAGGGCAAATGTTACTTTATCTTTTCTCTGGTATGTTTGGTCTAAAGAAGTAGATTTTAAAATTATTTTATACATTTTCTTTCCTATTTTTCGACTTATACAATTCATATTTTTATTATTTGTCTCAGGTAGCCATATTACTAACTAATTGAGTAAATTGCACTTTTCTTATCAAACTTTCACCTACTGTATACTTTGGTACCATACTTTCTGAAAGAACACATGAATACTATGATTTCAACCCCTCCCCCCCTCTCGACACATTAGCATTCTTCATCAATTTTTGGATAGAAACCGCCGTTAAGTCACCAAAATGGCACGCTTTTGTGTCCTGTATCATATCTGAAAATTTGTCCTTGTAACGAAAGAGTTATTGTAAATTTCCGTCCAAAAATTGAAGGATAAAATAAATATATTGCGGGGAGTGAAATAATGATATTAAATTTGTTTTTGAGAAAGCATGGTAGCAAATGTATTAAGTAGTTGAAAATTTAGTATGAGAAGTGCAAGTATCTCCGAACTAATTTAATACTACTATAACTAATACCTTTTATGATAAATTTGAAGCGATTCATTTGAAAACTGAATAAAAATTAACCTGAACACTTAAATCGATTAAAATGGTTTAAATAGATGAATTTAATGGGAAAAAAAACCGATGAAAACATTGAAGAAACATTTTAAATTGGTAAAAATACCACATCATTTAACTCGATTAGTTTTAAATCGACAAAACGTGAAAAAAACGGTTTAACTCGACAAAACGTGGAAAAAAAAACGAATTGAGATGGTGAAACAAGGGGTCAAAAATATTTTAAATCGATAAAATAAGTAAATTGAAAATAACGGGTTAAATCGGTTCAATTCGATTAAAATTAATAATTCAAAAACAGATAAAAATAGGGGAAAACGATTTCTATTGGTTTAAATCTAGTTTTATTTCTCAATAAGTTTGTTTGTAGAGTTGGAATCGAGATTTAAAAATTATTAAATGAAGAATAATGTTTAAGTTTGATTTGATAAATTAAATGTTAAAAGTATAATTGAGAAAACAAATATCTCAAATCACATATACCAACTAATGAATTTTAATTGGAAAAAAATTGCAGAAAACGTCTCAAACTAATTAGCAAATTTGGGTTTTCATCCCAGACCATATCACCTCGCCGAATTTAGTCCCATAATTCAAATTTTTTTTGGAATATAGTCCCACGGTTAATTATGAGACCAAAATTGCGCATGTGTCCATTAAATTGCCACCTGGTTGCTTACGTGTCATGTCATGGCAAATTTTAGAATGAACAACTATACATATTGTAGAATTTGTCCCAAACTAATTACAAATTTTGGTTTTTCGTCCCAAACTATATCAACTCGTCGAATTCCGTCCCGTAATTTACCATTTTATATTAATTTTGTCCAACTATTAAATTTCTATTTTAATTAGAATGACAGTTCAATCTTTTACTCTTTTTAAGAGAAAAATAGTATGGGCTTTCAAACCTTTCGTGCGCTTTTGAGAAAAAAATATCCCATGTCATTTCATTAGAAAAATATTATGTGTTTTTTAGTATTAATAAATAATAAACAAGCGATTTCAAATACATGGATTTTAAATAATTGGAATTTCAAAGAGGTCGTAGGTTTAAATTTCATCAATGTGAATTTTCTTCTAGTTTAATATTAGTGTTTGGTAGTTAGTTTTCTATGTAATTCTATTATAATCGAATGAAATTTTTGATTAAATGATATTGATATAATGATTGTTTCACTAAAAAAAGCATTTGAATTTTAAATCAATTCATTTGCAATCCCTCTCAAGTTTAAATCATTTAATTCAAATGGGCCCATAGTAAGCTATGTATGTCAAATCAAAGTAGAATTTACTTAATTTTGCTTTAGAAATAATAATTTTTTAAAATATAATAATTTTTAAAAATGAGATATAAACTTAGGATAAGTATTTTATCTGAAAATTAAATATCATTTGTTCGATTTTTTAAAGAACACATGCTCTCAGAAAATCAAAGCAAATAGACCCAAAAATATTTTTCATATTATAAATGTGATTATAAATATAAGGCAAATTTATTTTAGATAAATAACCAAAAGCCTTGAGAAATTACATTAAAAAAATTATTAGGATAGAAATGTACGTATACTAGAAAAGTTTAAGAAAAATGTATAAAAGTATGTTATTACATATAAAATATGATTATTGACAATGATATTGTAATATATGAATAAATAAAACTAAATTTGATTACGCCCTAAAGGCACTCTCAAAATATGAATCTTTCTTTCAAATATAAATCTTTCAGATACCTAGGAAAAATATGTTGCAAGTTGCAACAAACTGGATTAGTCTTTTATTGAGAAAAACATATTTATTTCATAAGAGAAAGTAGCTACATAGGGTACATAGGTTCAATCATTTTGTTAATTTGCTTTTCTGCAATTGCTAGTCCATGTGCTATTCTAAGAGACTAAGACTAATGTACATTATTGTGTAGGTAAGTTCCATCTCATTTTTTAATTTCGTTTTATCATTTTTATGTATTTGATGTGAAAATTAGTGAAAAAATAAAGTAATTCTTTGATGATTTGAAAAGTATAATCATGTATTTCTCAGTGTCTAGTCTCGTATAAAATGAATATTAATTATATTATGCAATTTTAGCATATAAGGCTCGAAAGGCAGTCAAAAAAATTTATTTTACAAAATCATCAGTTACTATTATGGATTATTGCATTTTTTGTATAGCCCACTAGCGTTTCTACCCCGTAACTTTTCGGGCCGACACATTTGATGCCACATCTTCAACATCAGTGGCAATTTTGGTGTCAATTGAGGCCCAAGTTCAAATTTAGCCCGAAATTCCCCCATGTGCAGGCCATGTGACATGAAAAATGGGAATTTTGATCATTCAACATCTTTTTCATTAAAAAAAATATCAAAATCCAAAATCCTAACTTTTTAAATAAAATTCACCAAACATTCCCTTAATTAAATTGTTTCCCGCCTTCTTCTTCTTCTTCCCCAAATAAAAACATCCAAGTAACCTAGTTCTTGGTGGATGAAAATAATATTTTTTAATGAAAAATGCGTTGAATGGTCAAAATCCCAATTTTCATGTCACATGACCCGCACATAGGGGAATTTCCGGCCAATTTTAAAATTGAGTCTCAATTGACACAAAATTGCCACTGATGTTGAAGTTGTGGCACTAAAGGGGTGTTTGCAAATGCTTTTAAAAAATACTTTTTGCTTTTTTTGTGCTTAAAGCACTTTGACAGTGTTTGCAAGTAGGTGCTTCTGCTATTGCTTCTTCAGGTAAAAGCAGGTTGGCAAGAAGCAACTAAGGAGATGCTTCTTCTATTGCTTCTTCTAGGTGGCATTTTTGTAATAATTAAATCTGTTCTTTTTTACATATTTACAAACATCTCCTGCTTTTGAATAAAAATACTTATTTTTTACTTTTGCTTTAAACAACTGCTTTTGGGCTTCCAAAAGCATTTGCAAACACCCCTTAAATGTGTCAGCCCGAAAAGTTACTGGGTAGAAACGCAAATGGGTTATAGTTGTAGCACAAAAAATGCAATAATCCGAATATAAATTGGTCACCACGGCATTAATCATTTCCAAAAGTAGAAGTATTTAAATCATACTTTAACCATAGCAATATCACAATTACGTAGCAAACAAGCACAAAAACCAATCAAAAGGTTGAAAGAGGCGGGAACTCAAACTCAACTCAACTCATAAAAACACGTGTTTCAGAAAAAGAGGGAAATGGCAATAATACCTGGGGTTTGGTAGATGTGATGCAGAAGTTTGTGCTGACGAACTTGGCGGCGGCGGCGGCGGAGGATCTGAGGCACGTTAGTTGATGATGTACTCGTGAGAGGAACACTTTCACTGATCGGACGATATAAATGGAGAAATAGTAAGCACAAAAATATGGAAAATACTTACATAGACCAGGTCTATAAACTTATTTATAGATCTTGTGGTATAAGTTTTGCCACATCATTTAAGATTTAAGAAAAACTCAATATTGTAAACTTAACTAAAGAAACTTAACCATACTAAACTAGAGTTAAAAAGAGAAAACAAAACATCGCTTTGTGGCTTCATTTCAGATAAAGCGGGAAATTAAAGCGGGAGAAACACTACATTTTTTTTTTGTGAATTTGTTCTTCCCTCTTACAATTAAACTAAAAATATCTCATAATCTCTTCCAATTTTCGGAATATTAATCTTTTTTCAAATATTTTTGTTCTTCAACTTGGGACACTTCTATCATCACACGGAGAATGTAAGGTAATTTTCAATTCGTCTGAATCACTCTTTGTTACATTTGGAACATGGAAATGAGAAATGGCCTCTATAATGCATTTATTTGCTAGCTTTGTTAGAGAGATTCAAAGTGCATATCAACTGTTTGATAAAATGCCACAATAAATTTTTTTTTTTGTTTTTTGTTTTTTTTATGAATAAATGTAACTATTGCCAGGCCATCGCCACCAAGTGAACAGGGCACTGAAATTTTCCCAGATATGGCAAACTAATATTGATTTTCACATTTTTTCTAATGTTTGCCCATTTCCGTTTCCAAAATATTATGTATTGGGACATTGTATGCGTAGACTTCTCCCGACTGAAAAAGTTGAATTGTCTTGTTGTCTGGATATGTATTTTTTGCTTTATAAAATTATGCGTAGACTTCTCCAGTTTAATTGTTTGGCTATGTATTGTGCTATGTAAAATGTTAGAGTTGTTTTAGTAGGAAAAATCTCAAGGTTACATGTTGCATTCGTTTATGGACAAATCATTTTGATTCATACTAAAATTATTCTAACACACGCACTTATCTATATTTCAACAGGAATGTGGAAGTTTGATAAAAATATTTGTTAGGATTTGAATGAGTTTGAAGTGGTTTTGGAACCAAGTATGACTTTGGAGGATATTGAAGGAAGAAAAAGACGACCTCTTGATAGTTATGTAGGCGAACTTGAAGAGAGATTATTAAGACAAGATTTTAAGGATCTAAATAATTGTTTTGAAGCATACAATCAATATGCCCTCGCCATGGGGTTTAGTGTACGAAAAGGGAAGCAATATTATTATCCAGGGACAAAAGATCCTAAAATAAAATGGTTTTATTGTTCTTGTGAAGGAACTAAGGATGAAAAATTTAATGGTCAAACTACATATTGTAGATTTGATGTAAGGACTGACTGCCAAGCAAAGATTAGTTTTGAAAAGGGAAAATCTGGAGTTTGGAAGGTTGTAAATTTTGTTAAGGAACACAATCATTTGTTGGCTTTACCTCATGAAAGACATTTTCTTCGATCAGCAAGATGTATAACGAAGTCTACTGGAAATTTATTGGAGACATTTGTAAACTCTGGAATTAGACCGGTGGATGGGATTTCTTACTTCATCGAGGAAAGTGGTGGCCCTCAAAGTGGGAAATTTATTGGAGACATTTGTGTTTTGGATTGTCATCCAAATTTGTGTTTGACATGTGTAGGAACACCTAAAAGTGATGATGAAGGTGCTAAAACAGAGATTTTGATTTTCCAATACACACATTTTGGTGGTATGTGGAAATACTTGGTGTATTGGAATATGATTTGTTACTTCTCTAATCAGTAATTGTAATTAAATGTAGAGATGTTATTTTGAATTGTTAATTGGATATGTAATGTTTATACAGTGCAACTTTATATTAGCATCTCTTCAGTACTTATATAATCCTCTTAAATTATTTTTCGGGATTTTTATGAGGTTGTTTCTCTATAAGCATCTCTTCGGTATATAATCCTTTTAAATTATTTTTCGGAATTTTTATTAGGTGGTTTCTCTATAAAAGTCAATGCATTAGGTTATATAATTTAATCACAATTTTTTAAATTTTACTTTTAATTTGATGTGTAAAGAAAGGGAATGATAATTAAGGGGGAACGTTAAAAGAAAATTTGCAAAAATCTGCCAAGGTTTTGATGGGACCCACAAAATGATGTTTTATTTTCCCTTAACTCTAGTTTAGTATGGTTAGGTTGATTTAGTTAAATTTAACAATATTGAGTTTTTTTTAAATCTTAAATGATGTGGCAAAATCTAGACCACAAGGTCTATAAGTAAGCTTATAGACCTGGTCTATGTAAGTATTTTCCCAAAAATATATAATCAAAATTTCCAATATAAGGCCAATTTTCTCAACCAATTCCCAAACTTCAATCAATCACCAAATTACTTTATAACAAAAGAGAGCAAAAACTGAAGTACATGAATCAAACACGCCTGCCACGAACTCCTAGTAAATAAATCCCGAATTACAACAAAATTTCATTTTTGGCCCTAAAGTGGTTGCATTTTAAAATTGGTCTTTTATTGTGCCAGAAATCATCAATTATGTCCTGTCAGACCGGGAAATTTAATTTTCGCTAAAAATATCTTGTGTCCAGTGACACTTAAAAATTGGAGATTTCATATTCTGGCTCCAAAATTTGCTAAGTCCAAGTCACGTGATAAGTCTATAATTTCAATTTTAATGAAAAAACGATTAAAGTTCCCCAAGAAATCGAAGATACCTATTTTTATTTATTAAAAAAAAAGAGGTCAAATTCACAATAATATTTGCCTCACATTTTCTCTAAACATCCAAAAATGTCATCCTCTTATATGAAATATACTATATTACACGGTCAATTCAAATTTCACCATGTAATGATATTTTAAACTAATATTTATTTTGTGAATTTGACCTATTTATTTCTTTATAAATAAAAATAGGCATCCTTAATTTTTGGGGTACTTTAACCCTTTTTCATAAAAATATTGAAGTTATAAACCCATCACGTGACGTGGACTTGCAAATTTTAGAGTCAAGATCTTAAATCCCCAACTTTTAAGTGTCACTCTACACATAATATTTTTGACGAAAATTAAATTTTTCGTCAGATAGGACATAGATCGATGTTTTTCGACAAAAAAATAAAATTTCCTTTCAAATAAAACATAAATTAATGATTTCTGGTGATAATTAAAATTTTCCAATAAAAATGATTGAAATTGATGATGGTAACACAATAAATAACTTATATTGTCGAGGTAATACACTAAATTGCCAATTTTAAAACGCATCCACTTTATAGGGCAAAAAAATTTTTTGCGCACGAATTACACATTAAAACCAAGATAGAGCTAATTCAATAAATCTTCTCACTAAAAGCAACGAAATTAAATACGTAACACTTAAGCATGCTCGTTTATTTTATATTAATGTGCAAATACATACCACGCCAATATTTCATTTTACGGATTTTAAGTAGAAGAACAATGACGCTGCAAAATGTCGTAATTGGTCTGGTTTAGTGTCTCTCCTATCCCGCTGCTGATTTTTTTGTGGAATTTTCGTGTGACAAATATTTTTAATTCTCTTATGGTCTATTTGGATGGATGGATTTGGGCTGGATGGATTTGAATTTTTTTGTTAAATCCATCAGGCTATTTGTGTACAAAATTTAAATCCATTCATTTGAAATCCTGGATTTTAGTCCAATGGATTTCAACCCAATTTAAGTTGATTTGAAATTCTTCCTAAAACTTAGTCATTTGAAATTGAAAAATTGTTGATCCCACATTTTCGAAAAAACTAGAATTGCAAATTCAGTCCAGAATTTTCAAAAAATTAAAATTTGCAATTCAACTCCTATTTTCAGAAATTCGAATTGCACTTTTGGTCCTCAATTTTGGAAATTACAATTTTGACCCTAGATTTTCGAAGAACCCAGAATTGCAATTCAATCCAGAATTTTCATAAATTAAAATTTTCAATTCGGACCCCGATTTTCAGAAATCGAATGTGCACTTCTGGTCACTCAGTTTTTGGATATTGCAATTTTGACCCTAGATTTTCGAAGAATCCAGAATCGCAATTCAGTCCAGAATTTTCAGAAAATTAAAAATTTCAATTCGGCTCCTGATTTTCAGAAATTCGAATTTGCACTTTTGGTCCCTCAATATTTGGAAATTACAATTTGATCCAGATTTTTTAAAAACCCAGAATTGCGATTCAATTCAAAATTCTCATAAAATTAAAAAATTCAATTCGGCCCCAGATTTTCAGTAATCCAAATTTACACTTTTGGTCCCTCAATTTTCAAAAATTATAATTTTGCCACGAATCGATTTATGCAATTTTATTCAGATATCAACAACAATTAACGAGCAAGAATTAACTCATAGAACAAATTATAAGGTATGATTGGGAATTTCAAATACCGCAAATGATATATACCAAACAATGGATTTCAAATGAATAGATTTGAAATCCTTTGTAAATAAAATTATCCAAACAAGAGATTTCAAATGAATGGATTTCAAAACATTGGAATTTGAAATCCATTCATTTGAAATCGCAATTCATTTCAAATCCTCCCATCCAAATGGGCCCTTAATGCTTAAACTCATTGCTTATTTAAAAATCTCTAGACCAGCTCATGAAGTTCAACTCGAATTCAATAATTTCTTACATAAATTTTCTCAAAAAAAAAAAAAAAAAAAAATTAAAAATATCCCATTTAAATAATTGGGTGATTTACGCTCAGACCCCATGAGGTTTACCGTAATTATAGAAAACCCTCTATGGTTTCAAAAATTTCACCCCCGAAATAGAATTAACACTTAGCACCCTTGAATTAAGAACAACTCAACAACTTGCACCCCTGAAACATGATAAATGGACACTTTGCACCCCAAAATAAAAAATTAACACTAAGAACCCCCAAATTAAGAAAAACTGAGTAACTAGCACCTCCTCATTTTTTCTGGCAGAGTTGACCACCAGGTTAAAAAAATCTAAGGGCAAAAAAGGTAATTCATTTTCTATTCCATAAAATTTACAAAATACGAATTTGAATACTAGAATACTCATTTCTCTCTTCATCTTTCTTTTCAGCAATATACATATCCATATTGTAAACATGGATTAAAAATTTTATTTTTGTGATATGATTCGGTAAATTTTATGTATTAAAACTTTCTAGAAATTTTTCGATTTCTTTTAAAAAAATTCAAGGACATTTGAAAAATTGGTAATTAAAGAAAATTGTCAAAGACCCAAAAATGAATTATCTATTGTGACTCTAGGTTTTTTTTACCCCGGTGGTCAACTTTGCTGGAAAAAACAAGGGGTGCTAGTAACTATGTTTTTTCTTAATTTGAGAGTGCTAAGTGTTAATTTAGTGTTTCGAGGGTGCAAAGTTCTAATTTATCGTGTTTCAGAGGTGCAAGTTGTTGAGTTGTTCTTAACTTTAGGGTGCTAAGTGCTAATTCTGTTTTGGGGGTGCAAAATGCCCATTTCTCGTGTTTTGGGAGTGCAAAGTGCTAAAGATCCAAAAATAAATTACCTATTTTGCCCCTAAGTTTTTTGACTCTGGTGGTCAACTTTCTGGAAAATAAGGGAGGATGCAAAAAACCCATTTATTCGCCCTCACTCTTTTTTTCTTTTTTTAACATCGCCCTCGCTCTCTAACTTTTTTTTATTTTTATTTTTATTTTTTGAGAAACATAAAAGGGAGGGAAGTCGAAAACTGTTTTTTGAGCCCTCTCTTTCTCTCTCTACAATCCCCGTCTGCTTCAATTTAAAGCTTTATTCCTTTACTAAAAATGCCGTACTCTTCTTCAATCCCTCTCCCTTTATTTATACTAGTTTTTTTCTGCATTTGTATAAACTAGGGTTTATCAGTCCTTACAGCGAGTTTGATCTTTCTGCAATGGCGGCGGAGAAGCTACGTGATTTGTCTCAGCCGATGGATGTGGCTTTGCTCGACGCTACTGTCGCTGCTTTCTATGGGACCGGTTCTAAAGAGGAGGTCCGAAGCATTTTTATTTTTATTTTTTGGTTTTTCAATTTTATTTGTTCTGTTTTACCATGCATTGAATTGTGCTTATATGTACTCTTATTTGCGATTATGAGGAAAACTGGATTAGCTAATTGTTTCTCTTTTTTTCATTTTTTGTATATGTAACTACTCGCCTCCAGAATGAGCAAGAAGTTCTGTTCTGTCATTCGGTTAGATTGTAACATGATTGAATATAATAAAATCTTGTTTAGAGATTGTTTTTTATTAAAATGGAAGTAAGAGTTCCGAAATGAACTGTAGATTACACCAACTGGTAGGGTGGATGTAGATAATTGAGGAATAAGAGAATCAATTTGAACAGCTGGCTAGTTTTTTATATTTTTTTGCATTGAACAAGAAGAGCTAGCAAATGCTGGTCACTCTTGGATTTAAGTTGTAGCAGCTATCAAATTTAAGTTCAACAATTGCTGCAGGGAGGTGCGATGGATAATAAATCTGTAAACGGGACTTCATGATGTTTTTCGTTGAGTATTTCCAATTTCACGCCTTTCGAGAGTGGGTTTCGACTTGGTTCAATTACGCCAGTATATCTCTGGTTACAGAAGAATCTTGCTCATGCCGTTTTTCTCTTTACAGATACGATTTTATGATAGATTAATTTTGTCGGTATATTATTTTCTCTGAACCGGCATGTTCTTGCTATTGCTTGTGAATTTGTCTCATTGTAATTGTTACTTGGAGTATTTTTGTCATCTTTTTATATTTCAAGATTGTTTTTTACTGT
This sequence comes from Penstemon davidsonii, assembly GCA_034814905.1. NCBI lineage: Eukaryota > Viridiplantae > Streptophyta > Magnoliopsida > Lamiales > Plantaginaceae > Penstemon > Penstemon davidsonii. The sequence goes on along the minus strand of JAYDYQ010001087.1, from coordinate 7,347,765 downwards.
TAGAATTTATGTGTAAATTTGCCTTGTATAGAGATTTAGCTGGCATAATAAATTCCTATCGACGTTGATGCATTTAATGTCGATTTAATTTCAAGTAACTATTAGTTTTACTTCCAGACCATAACTAACCTTTTTAGTTTGTTTTCTCTTGCCTATTGATACAGAGGACTGCTGCAGACCATATCTTGCGGGATTTGAAAAATAATTCAGACATGTGGCTTCAAGTGGTTCACATTTTATCTCATACACAGAACTTGAAAACCAAATATTTTGCCTTACAGGTTTATCGAATGCGTTTATGATAGTTGTTTATAGTTATAAAAAAAAAAAATCTCATTTTTGTCGTTCTCTTCTCCAATTACTATGTTACTTGTAGATATTGACAGATTGACCTCTTACTCTATTACAGGTTCTCGAAGGTGTTATTAAGTATAGATGGAATGCTTTGCCTGTTGAACAACGAGATGGCATGAAAAACTATATATCTAAAGTTATAATAAAGGTTGTTTAGTCCATGATTTTCTCGTGTTTATTTAAGTGTTATTTTTTCCTGTTGAGTTCCTGTTTTAGTTGTAGAGTGTACTCACTGAAAATAGCTGTGTATTAGTGACAAGATGTTTATTGAAATATTAATGTTCTCATACTTTCTTAAATTTGTATCTATTTAGTGAAAAGAATACTAATTTTATCACAATAATGATTTTGACCAATACAACCGTGGCATTTTTTTTTTTCAAAATTTCCCTCTAAACTATTACTGATAAGCATAACTTAATGAAAACCACTTACGACAAAACTTGTCAGAAAATTTAAGTATTTATCAATATATTTTTGTGTCACTAAATTAGCAACAACTTAAGGAGAAATCTTGCACTATTGTTTGTGATGATCATTATTGTGACAAAGTTCAGATTATTGTCGCTCAATATATGTAATATGGATACTGATATGTTCACCTTAATTCTTTTAGCTATCAAGTGATGATATCTCTTTAAGGCGGGAGCGGTTGTATGTTAATAAATTAAACATTATATTGGTTCAGGTAATGTTGTTCAATATCCAAAAAGTACCTATCAATAATGCCTATATGGCTATATATATATATATATATATATGTTTTTAAATAGTCACCAATAAACGGATCCTTTTGATTGGATTACTCTATGTAAAGATAATAATGTGTTCTGTATATTCAGATACTGAAGCATGAGTGGCCAGCCCGGTGGCGAAGCTTCATTCCCGACCTGGTTGCAGCAGCAAGAACAAGTGAAGCCATTTGCGAGAATTGCATGGCGATTCTGAAAGTAACTATTGTTACCTCCTTCTGGATTTTTTAACTAATTACTTCTGTTTGACCTAAACATATTATTTGTCAGCTTCTAAGTGAAGAGGTCTTTGACTTCTCAAGGGGTGAGATGACTCAAGTGAAGATCAAAGAGTTAAAGCAATCACTGAACAGGTAACCATGTGATGCATTGTCTACATTTGGGTTTATTTTATCAGATAATTATTCATTGCCCAAAACCTGGCATATTTTGCATTCCTTATTGCTTGTATCATGTTTCCCATATGAAATGGTGTTTAACATGGTGATTTTGATGCGTAGCTGCTTATATTTTTTTCCGCTTTACATTTCTTAGATATTAAGAAGTTTTGTTATCTGCAGTGAGTTCCAGCTCATTCATGAGTTATGCTTGTACGTATTGTCCGCATCTCAAAGAGCTGAGCTTATCAGGGCTACTCTGGCTACATTGCATGCTTTCCTTTCGTGGATTCCATTGGGCTATATATTCGAATCACAACTGGTTTGTATTTCTTCCTTTCATTTGGTTGTTGTGGAATGACGGAATGGAGCAGTGATTTTTCGATTTGAAGTTTTCTGGAATCTTTTGTTGGCAATATGTGTTTTTGCATTCAATTACTACTATTTAATTTTATATTTTTTGTATTGTTTGGCAGCTTCAAACACTTCTAAACTTTTTCCCGATGCCGGCTTATCGCAATCTCACTCTTCAGTGTCTGACAGAGGTCTTTCTTCCCTTATCACCGTGGACCTAATTGAAAGCCTATTTGGTCCTAGAAATATTACTGATTGTCGTATGTCTTGGTCTTTTCAGGTTACAGCTCACAGTTTTGGGGACTTTTACAACATGCAGTACGTCAAGATTTATACTATATTCATGGTGCAGCTGCAGGTAGTGCAGATATCTCTGTGTGCAATAGTGCATTATGATATTCACTCCTTTATGTTTCAACGTCAATCAATAATTGGTTTATTTGTGTTTTATGTTAATTTCTGATGTATCTTTGTTGCCTCTTAGACCATCCTTGCACCTACTTCCAACTTTTTGGAGGTTTATTCGAACGGTAATACTGAGGAACAGGTAAATTTTGGAAAGTAAGAAAACTCAATTTTTCTTTAATCTTCCCACTTGCACATAGACTCATAATCTGCTGATTTTTTCAGGCATTTATTCAAAACTTGGCATTGTTTTTCACATCATTTTACAAGGTAATAGCTTATTCTTGTCAAAGGATCTTGATTAGCAGATTTTATGCTTTAATTAGCAGTTACATATTTGATTAGCAGATTTTACGCTTTATAGATTTGATTAGATATTAAATCTTTTATTCTTTCATTTAATTAGGATATATTAGTTGTAGGATAATTCTGTACATAGCTTTTTTAGAGGCTGAATATCAGCATGTATTTTATGTATAAATAGTGGTTACTCTCCTCCTAGAGAGAACACATTTTTCTGAATAAAATCTCTCTAAATTAACATGGTATAAGAGCCAAGGTTCTATACCCTCACGTTTCTCTCGTTTCTAAGTTCTAGTGCAGTCCCTAGTTCTTGTTGAGTCTCTTGTTCTTGTGTATTTTTTTTCTCGGCATCATGTCTACAGACAAGTATGATTCCATCTTGATTCGTTTTAATGGCAAAAACTACTCGGCTTGGGCATTCCACTTCAGGATATTTGTCAAAGGCAAGGATTTATGGGGCCATGTTGATGGCAGCAAACCTGCTCCCGACAAAGACAAAGAGAAGGATGAGCACGCCAAGTGGGAGGTCAAGGATGCCCAAATCATGGCATGGATTCTCGGATCTGTTGAATCGAGCATCATTTTAAATCTTCAGCCCTTCAAAACTGCAGCTGAAATGTGGAATTATTTGAAGAAACTCTACAACCAACAAAATACTGCTCGTAGATTTCAGCTTGAACATGAATTAGCCACTCTCCAACAGGGCAGTCTCTCTATTTCTGATTTTTATTCTAGTTTCATGAATCTTTGGGCTGAATATTCTGATATAGTCTATGCTAGCTTACCTCCTGAAGGTCTTGCTTCTGTTCAAGTTGTACATGAAATTACTAAAAGGGATCAATTTCTTATGAAACTTAGATCTGAATTTGAAGCCACCAGGTCTAATCTTATGAATCGAGAACCTGTCCCCTCCTTGGATACATGCCTCAATGCTTTGTTTCGTGAGGAGCAGCGCCTTCTCACTCAAGCCACCATGGAGCAGCAAAAATCTACCTACATTCCTGTAGCTTATGCAACTCAAGGTAAGCCAAAAGGTAGGGATATGACCACTATTCAGTGCTTTTGCTGCAAGGGATTTGGGCATTATGCTTCAAACTGTCCAAAAAAATTCTGCAATTACTGTAAAAAGGATGGCCACATCATCAAGGAATGTCCTACCCGACCCCCTAAGAAATCTGAAACAGCATATACTGCCTCCGTTGGTTCTTCAAGTGCTCCCACTACTACTAATGTTCAACCTGTAACCCCTGAAATGATTCAACAAATGATCATTTCAGCATTATCTGCTTTAGGAGTTTCAGGTAAACCACTTTCTACATCATCTCCTTGGTACTTTGATTCCGGAGCTTCCCATCATATGACAAACAATGTTGATCTTCTTACTAATGTAAAGAAGTATTCTGGAAATCTTAAGATTTATACAGCTGATGGGAACCCATTACCTATCACGGCGACCGGTGATATTTCTCCTTCTCTAACAAATGTTTTTGTCTCCCCTGGTCTTGCCACAAACCTTGTTTCTATCGGTCAGTTGGTTGATAAAGATTGTAAAATTGAATTTTCTAAATCTGGTTGTATTGTGCAGGATCAACAATCAGGGAAGATGATTGCAAGGGGGCCTAAAGTAGGACGTCTCTTTCCACTCCAATTTCCTTTGTCTTCACGTTTTTCTTTGCCATTTATCACATGTAATTCTGCTCATGTTGATTACCGAGCGTGGCATAAACGACTCGGACATCCAAACTCTAATGTTTTACATGCTTTGTTAAATTTTGGTTTACTTGGGAATAAAGAATCACCATCTCTTAGTGTTGTTCAATTTGATTGCAATTCTTGTAGGCTTGGCAAAAGTAAAACTCTACCATTTCCTACTCATACACCAAATGTAGTCCAACCTTTTGATATAATACATAGTGATGTGTGGGGTATGGCACCTGTTACTTCTCATGCTAATTACAAGTATTTTGTAACCTTTATAGATGACTACAGTCGTTTCACATGGATTTATTTCTTGCATTCTAAAGCTGAAGTATTTTCTGTGTTTAAGCTTTTTCATGCACATATTCAGACCCAATTTTCTGCAAATATCAAGATCCTTCGCTCTGACAATGGGGGTGAGTACATGTCTAAATTATTTCAGGAGTTCCTACAAACTAATGGGATAGAGTCTCAACGGTCTTGTCCTTCAACCCCACAACAAAATGGTGTTCCTACTCCACTATATGCCGACAACACTAGTGCAATTCAAATTGCTGCCAACCCTGTCTACCACGAACGCACGAAGCACATTGAGGTTGATTGTCACTTCATCCGAGATGCCTATGATCACCAGATTATCACGCTCCCACATTTATCTACCACTCTACAGATTGCAGATATCTTCACCAAATCCATGACACGCCAGCGACATAATTTCCTAGTCAGCAAATTGATGCTTGTAGATTTACCAGCATCAATTTGAGGGGGGATGTCAAAGGATCTTGATTAGCAGATTTTATGCTTTAATTAGCAGTTACATATTTGATTAGCAGATTTTACGCTTTATAGATTTGATTAGATATTAAATCTTTTATTCTTTCATTTAATTAGGATATATTAGTTGTAGGATAATTCTGTACATAGCTTTTTTAGAGGCTGAATATCAGCATGTATTTTATGTATAAATAGTGGTTACTCTTCTCCTAGAGAGAACACATTTTTCTGAATAAAATCTCTCTAAATTAACAATTCTTTTTAGGAAGCAGCTAAAACAAAGGCTTAGAGTGAACCCCAACGATTCAACCGTTGCCATTATATATTGAATAATGAATAATCTAATGAAGAAAAGTACTTGGACATGAATGAAATTTGTGTTTTTCATTATTTAATCTTCGAACCAACAAAATGGAAAGCTAATTTCTCATACTTTTAAGATTTATATAATATTCTTGGACAGCTGACATATTGGTCCTTTGGTACAAAACTTGTTCATAGTTTCCAAATCATTACATCATTTCGTGTGATCATTGATTAACCATCATAGAAAAGATGTAATGATTTGGAAGTATCTCATTCACATGAATTAGTCAACTTGATCTGTTAAATTTACAAGGTAATTCCCCTTATTCTTTCGAGAAAGTAGCTAAAACAAAGGATGAGAGTGACCCCTAAAGATTCAACTGTTGCCATTATATATTGAATAATCTAATGAAGAAAAGTACTTGGAACTCTTAAGATTTATATAATATTCTTGGACAGCTGACATATTGGTCCTTTGGTAGAAAGTTTGTTCATATCTGCGGTCAACTTAAAGATGGTTGTTGCATCACTTAGTGTGACCATTAATCATTATAGAAAAGATGTAATGATTTGGAAATATCCCATTCACATGAATTAGTTGACTTGATCTGTTAAATTTAGCTTACCTATGTGGTAAATTGCTGTTGGGCATGCTCAGTCATCTTAAGAGCAAGTTTTGTGCATTGCTCATTCAAATGTAGATGCCAAAATCTTCTTTTACACTATTTAGGTATCTGATCAGAATGGTCAACCCTATGTTTAATGTTCCATTGTTAAACTAAGAGGGAATTGGTTATTGCCCTTCATGTTCCTACATTGGCCTGCAGCGGCTGATGGACCTTATGTTCCCTGAGTGCAGTCTCATATACGGGTGTTAGAATCTTCTCAAGAGAACATAAATGCACTACTCATGGGCCTTGAATATCTCATCAACATTTCATACGTGAATGACACTGAAGTATTTAAGGTATTGTTTTTGTTTTTTCTTTATAGTATCCTACTTTTGTACAGTGCTATATGCAATATCTGAGTTCTTTTGTTTCAGGTTTGCTTGGACTATTGGAACTTCTTAGTTTGGGAACTGTTTGAACCTAAACTTACTCTAATCAATCCAGCAGCAACTGCAAACAAGATGGGACCGCATGTACTATGATAGATGAATCTCTTCTTTCCAGTCTTAATTCAAGACTTCGAATCTTGTTATCTTGTATGCAAGGCTGGTAATCTTTTTTTCCTTCTCTTGTTAATAAATTAAATCAAGGGGTCCACAAAAATTGCTTTCATTGGACTAGTTAGTTCTGTTGTGCTTACTTATTTGGATAAGTTTGACAATAAAGAATAAAGGGTGTAAAGACAATCATATAGGTGTTTCTTAATAGATCAAGAGTGTGAGATGAGTGGAGATTATCTTCAATTGCTATATTGATGGAAATGTTAAAAGTAATGACCAGGTAGAGGCTTCTTTCTCACTAGTGTATTTACTTACAATTGATTTGCATGGTTAAACATTACATGGTTTTCAGATCACTTAGGTGGATCTATTTTCTTACATGTGAACTAGTCAACATTAAAGAATTGAGGTTTCATGACATTCAGATCGGAAGGAAAATATGAACACAATAGATTGTATTCCATGTGACATGTAGATTATTTGCTGCCTTGCGAGAATCCTCATCCTCCTATTGAAAATCTTAAGTGTTGCACTTTTGATCTGGATTCTAATTAACTTGTATGTTTATATGCTGTTGTATGGATTGTACATTTGAGTTTTCATTAACTTAATTATAGTATAAAATATCGGGAGCTGCTTCTTTGCATAATCTTTCAGTAGAGCATGGGGATATACTATAGTTGATGGACTTGGTTCACTACTAATGCAGCGATGTCAACTTTACGCTGGTCCAATGTCAAAGTTGAGATTACTGATGATCTGTCGCATGGCTAAGCCTGAGGAAGTTCTCATTGTTGAGGATGAAAATGGAAATATAGTTCGTGAGACTATGAAAGACAATGACGTGCTTGTGCAGTATAAGGTTCTCAACTCTATTCTTGACTTACATAGCTAATACATGTCATGTTTCTATGGTTTTCTTTTGGAATCATTCTTTGGCTCATATCTCAACGGTTCAATATCTCAAAAACTTGTAGATAATGAGGGAAACGCTGATTTACTTGACACATCTTGATTATCAGGATACTGAAAATGAGGTTTGTAATTTTGTCTCTTTGGATGTGTGCTTCCGTCGGTATAAATTTTGATATGTAATTAGCTTTACACTTAATCAACCCCATCTTTTGTTTGAATAAATGTCATTCATGGGTACATTTCAGCCCTAACTGTTGTATTGTGTGATTTATGTTTGATGGTATCTCTTACATCATAACCCTAAGGGTTATTTATAGTGAGTAAACTTCTCCCTATAAGGAAAGAATATCACACAATAATTCTTCACCCTTATTTGGATCTTAATTACCTAAACAATCATAATAGTTAAAAGTAATTTACAGAGGAATAATATGTGTGTATTTGATTTAGGGTGAAACCCCATATATATACAAACTGGCTATTACTCTATATTAGGAAAAGATACAAAGAAATCAAATCATTCTCTGCACTAACTCTAGCAACTTATAATCTGAAACAGTATCTATTTACAATCAATCAACGGATCCTAATTTGATTCTTGCTACCACTACTCCATCTTTCAGTAATTAGGATTAATCAATCAATCCTAAACTCTTGCTGTCAACACTCTTCCTCAAGTCGGTGAATAGATGTCAATCATTCCCAACTTGTTTATTAAGGAACTATACGTCTTCATGTCAAGTCCTTTCGTGAACACATCTGCTATTTGTTGCTTTGTTGGAATATATGGGATACATACTTCCCCAACTTCTACTTTTTCTTTGATATAATGTCTATCAATTTCAATGTGCTTTGTCCTGTCATGTTGTACAGGATTATGAGCTAAAGATATTGCAGACTTATTATCGCAGTAAAGTCTTGCTGTTCCTGATGCTTCTATTCTCAAATCTTTGAGAATCAACTTTATCCACAATAATTCATCTAATCCTTTTGCTAAGGCTCTGAATTCTGCTTCTGTACTTGATCGAGCAACAACATTCTGTTTCTTGCTCCTCCAAGTTACTAAATTTCCAGCAACAAAGGCACAATATCCCGTCGTAGATCTCCTATCATCTATAGATCCAGCCCAATCTGAATCAGTATAGACTTCGACATCGAAGCTTTCATGTTTCTTGTACAAGATACCTTTCCCGGGACATGATTTCAAGTATCTAAGAATCCTATGAACTGCATCAACGTGTTCTTTTCCAGGGGACTGCATGAATCTGCTCACATAGCTTACCGCAAATGCTATGTCAGGTCTAGTATGTGATAGGTAAATTAGTTTCCCTACTAGCCTTTGAAATCTCCCCTTGTTTACTCCTCCATTTCCTTCAGAAATTTGGAGCTTCAAATTTGCCTCAATAGGAGTACCTGCAGGTTTTCCACCTAACATACCAACCTCAGTTAGCAAGTCCAACACATATTTACGCTGGGTAATAAAAATTCCATGCCTTGATCTTGCTACTTCTATGCCTAGGAAATATTTCAAATTTCCAAGATCTTTAATTTCAAATTCCTGAGACATTTTGTTCTTCAACTCCCGCATTTCCTCATTATCATCTCCAGTAACGATTATGTCATCGACGTATACTATAAGAATGGCCATTTTACCTTCCCTTGAATGTTTTATAAAAAGAGTATGGTCTCCTTGGCTCTGTCTATATCCTCTATTCCTCATAAACTTGGTGAATCTCCCAAACCAAGTTCTAGGCGACTGTTTTAATCCATACAAGGATTTTTGCAGATGACACACCTTCCCATCCAACTCCTTTCCTCCAAGGCCTGGTGGAATGTCCATGTATACTTCTTCCTCTAACTCCCCATGTAGAAAAGCATTTTTCACATCGTATTGGTGCAACTCCCAGTCAAAATTCACAGCAAGAGATAACAAGATTCTTACTGTATTAATTTTTGCCACTGGAGAAAAAGTTTCGAAATAATCAATACCTGAAGTTTGAGTGTAGCCCTTAGCAACCAATCGGGCTTTATGCCGCTCTATAGCTCCATCTGCCCTATATTTAACAGTGAACACCCAACGACATCCAACAGTTTTCTTTCCTATTGGTAGAGTACATACTCTCCAAGTTTGGTTCCTTTTTAGAGCCTCCAACTCCTCAATTACAGCCATTTTCCACTGTTCGTGTTGTAAAGCTTCGTTAATATCCCGCGGAATAGATACACTATCCAAACTCGTAGTAAACGCTTGAAGGGATGGTCCGAGCTTCTCATACAACACATAGTGGGATATTGGATGCTTAGTGCAAGACCGTACACCCTTTCTAACTGCAATAGGCAAAGAAATGTCAGTGTTTAAATCTGAGTTTAAATTATTACCTTCGGGAATCATTTCCACAACTGCATTAGGTAGTATTGTTGAAGAAGAAACAGATTGTACTCTTTCTTGTTCAACTTGTGCAATTGTTGGATCACTATTTTTTTGCCGCCTCCGATAGGTGATTATATTTTTTTCAACTAAATCACCTGCTGAATTTTCCTCATTTTCAAAAGCTCCTTCTAACTTCACATTCTCATCTCCTCCTATCTCCAACTCTTTTTGTGTACCTCTGTTTTGGTTATTCATTTCCTCATGTTCTGAAATTGTTGAACTACTTGGATCCAAATTCATACCAGAAAACCACATCTGGTCAGCCTCGATACTAATTTCCTCCTCCTGCTGTCCAGCTGTGGCATAGAACGGGATATTCTCATGAAAAGTTACATCCCGACTGATGAACAGTTTGCGGGAAGAAGGACAATAACACCTATAACCTTTATGAGACATAGAATATCCCAAGAACACACATTTAGTAGCACGAGGATCAAGTTTACTCAAATTTCCAGAAACATTGTGAACAAAAACCACACATCCAAACACTTTTAAAGGCAGATTAGAGAAAAAACGAACAGAAGGAAATAAGGAAATTATTTTCTCATGAGGTGATTGAAAGTTCAAAATCTTAGATGGTAATCGGTTTATTAAATGAACAGCTGTGAGGAGAGCATCGCCCCAAAAATGTTTAGGGACGTTATGAGTAAATAATAAACTTCGAGTTACATTAAGAAGATGACGGTTTTTTCTTTCAGCAAGTCCATTTTGTGGAGAAGTGTGAACACATGACATATGGTGAATAATGCCTTTTTCGGTAAAAAAATTCTTGAAGTCATTGTTGACATATTCTCTACCTTGGTCACTATGTAATATTCTGATTTTTGTGTCAAAGAGGGTAGAAATCATATTGTAAAAGGAAACAAACAATGAAAACACCTCAGATTTCTCACGCATCAGATATACCCACATATGTCTAGTATGTTCATCAATAAAAGTAACGAACCATCGATGACCAAAAATGCTAGTGGTGCGACATGGTCCCCAAACATCCGAGTGTATAATGGACAAGGGAATGGTAGTTTTATTATCACTAGACGGATAAGAAACACGATGATGCTTAGCAATTTCACAAATATCACAATGGAATTTTGTTACATCGGAAGAACTCACTAGGTTAGGAAACACTTTTCTAAGTACTTCAAAAGATGGATGACCAAGCCGCCTATGCCACAACCACATATCTTGAGAACCACCTTCTTGTTTCATTCCATGAAATACTGATGATACTCTCTGTTTCTCCTTATTCTTCTTTATTAAGTACAATCCGTTTTCTTCTTCAGCAAGACCACTCTTCTGCATTGAGGTTGGATCCTGAAGAAAACAACCAACATCAGAAAAACACACTAAACATTTCAATTGTCTGCTTAACTTATGGGCTGAGATTAAATTAACAGAAAGTTGAGGGACATGTAACACATCCTTCAAATACAATGTATTAGAAATCTTGACGACTCCTTGCCCAGCCACCGCAGCCTTTTCTCCATTAGCTATACTTACCTTATAATTACCAGGACATGGAGAATAAGTAGAGAACAAAGTACTATTCCCTGTCATATGGTCAGTTGCACCAGAATCTACAATCCATTCTGAATTATTAGTACTTGCAAAAACAGAAAAAGCATGTTTTATTTTACCACCGATTTTTGGAGTATGAACTCCATTATGAAGATCTAACATTTTCATCAATTCAGCCATCTGTTGTTTGCTGAAAGCAGTCTGAGTTTCTTCCTTTTGAGTGGTATGTGCAGCCCCTTGTTTGCCCTTATTCCTTGATTCAGGTCTACCATTAAGAACCCAACAAGTAGCCCGATCATGTCGGGACTTATTGCAATAGTCACACCAAAGATCATCTTTGGAAGTTTTCTTCTTATCTGAATTTTTCCAATCCTTCCTTGCTGTCATTCCCATTGTTTCCGTCACATTCCTTTCTTTTGGCATCGCTTTTCTCCTCATCTCTTCAGTTCTCACGGCAGAAAATGCCTCAGTAAGTGACGGAAAAGGTGTTCTACTAATCACCATAGAGCAAATATGGTCAAATTCAGGGCGAAGACCAGCTAGGAATTTGTATGTCCTACCCTTTTCCATCAATCGAGTAACCTGTATGGGAACAGTAACACCATGTAGCTCCAAACTTTGGTAGTAATCAAGTTCCTGCCAAAGTCCTTTCAAGGTGCTATAATAGGTGTTAACATCAACCTCACCTTGTTGAAATTCCCGAATTTGATTCTCAAGCTCAAACATAGAGCCATCGTTGCCTCCTGTAGAAAAGGCTTCCTTCACCGCCTTCCAAAGCTCACTGGCATCCTCAATGAACAAATAATTCCTCCCTATACTTGGCTGCATAGTCTGAATCAGCCATGCCATCACTTGAGAGTTCTCCTCTTCCCATTTGATCAAGGCTTGCACATCTTCTTTGGGTTTTTCCTTTGTTCCATCAAGATACCCTAACTTGCTCCTTCCTTTAATGGTAACTTTGACTGACTGTGCCCAATTTACATAGTTGGTAGAGTTCAGTTTTTCGAATACCATCGGAATATTGGATTGATCCAGGGTTTGGTTTGAAGGTAGAATACCTCCAGAAGATGTCTTGCAGTCTTCCGTCATTGGGATAATGGTAGGAATTTTTTTTTTGTTCTTGAGAGAGGTGGCGGCTAGGTTTTAGGTCGCAGAAGCGAACCTACTCTGGTACCAAGTTAAAAGTAATTTACAGAGGAATAATATGTGTGTATTTGATTTAGGGTGAAACCCCATATATATACAAACTGGCTATTACTCTATATTAGGAAAAGATACAAAGAAATCAAATCATTCTCTGCACTAACTCTAGCAACTTATAATCTGAAACAGTATCTATTTACAATCAATCAACGGATCCTAATTTGATTCTTGCTACCACTACTCCATCTTTCAGTAATTAGGATTAATCAATCAATCCTAAACTCTTGCTGTCAACAATAATTGGGGGTGGGGGGGGGGGGGGGTGGGGGGGGGGGGGGGTGGGGGGGGGGGGGGGTGGGGGGGGGGGGGGGTGGGGGGGGGGGGGGGTGGGGGGGGGGGGGGGTGGGGGGGGGGGGGGGTGGGGGGGGGGGGGGGTGGGGGGGGGGGGGGGTGGGGGGGGGGGGGGGTGGGGGGGGGGGGGGGTGGGGGGGGGGGGGGGTGGGGGGGGGGGGGGGTGGGGGGGGGGGGGGGTGGGGGGGGGGGGGGGTGGGGGGGGGGGGGGGTGGGGGGGGGGGGGGGTGGGGGGGGGGGGGGGTGGGGGGGGGGGGGGGTGGGGGGGGGGGGGGGTGGGGGGGGGGGGGGGTGGGGGGGGGGGGGGGTGGGGGGGGGGGGGGGTGGGGGGGGGGGGGGGTGGGGGGGGGGGGGGGTGGGGGGGGGGGGGGGTGGGGGGGGGGGGGGGTGGGGGGGGGGGGGGGTGGGGGGGGGGGGGGGGGGGGGGGGGGGGGGGGGGGGGGGGGGGGGGAACAACTCAACACAACAACACACGGCACAAATTCAAAACTAATCCACAGAAGAACCGATAAAAGATCTACCTAAGATCAGTGAACAAATTTCACTCACACTAATGGCCCAAAACAGTAACGAAGATATTTGCGAAATCCATCAATGAACGTTGGCGGAAGATGGCAGCGAAAGATTGAGACAAACATGAACTCCGGGGCTGGGGACAATGGACAAATCAGTACCAAAGACGGAAAGGGCATGACGGTTGACGTGTGGTTTCTGGATGATGAATTGATGATAGCGGACAACGAGAAAAAACAAAGGCAAGAAGAAAGAAAGACACGACAAAAACACAATACTAAACTTTTAGCGGACTTTGGGGGGCCGCGGCGGCTTATTAAGGGTGGAGCCGCCGCGGCCAGGGTTTCACTCACTCTCAAACCCTAGATCAGTACCCGCTTTGATACCATGTAAAGAAAGACAAAGTTGGAGGAAGATTGAATTCTCACTAATCAATATGTTTGATGGTATCTCTTACATCATAACCCTAATTTATAGTGAATAAACTTCTCCCTATAAGGAAAGAATATCGCACAATAATTCTTCACATTTATACAATTTACATAGTGCAGCATTTGGAAGGACATGCTATGTAGTACTGTCATAGATCTTATCTTGCCCCTAATACCATGTTTTCTCTGAGTGATCCATTGAATGCTTGATATACTTTTTTTTCTTGTTGCTGTTATTGTGTGATGGATTATTGGTTGATAGTTTCTTTTTCTGCGAGTATGTTATCATTATCATTCTTCCATTTGAAGCACTCCACTGCCTACAACCATGTCTTTGAAAAAAATATTAACTGCTGGTTATCCACATAGAATAAAGGGCGTGAAATGTTATGCTTTTGAACTGTTTCAATCTCTTAATTTAACTCTCGGAATCTACAGATGCTTAAGAAATTAAGCAAACAGCTAAATGGAGAGGATTGGACCTGGAACAACCTGAATACGGTGTGTTGGGCAATTGGATCTATATCTGGGTCGATGGTGGCTAAGCAGGTAAGAAATTTCTTCTAAATTTGTGCTTTGCAAAAATATAATTATGATATGGATATATAATGCTAATTTTCTGCACATATACGAAGCACTATTTTGTGTGATATATTGCCAAGGGGGGAAGTTGTTCTATGCTATAGCGTAAGGTACAAAGCAAGGCTTACATTCATCGAAGTAAAGTTTGGGATTTGAACAAGAAATAAAAAACTGTTGAATAAATATACTGCGTGGGCCTAATCCATTTTCCAGTTTTTTGCATGCTCATAGGGTGTTACTTTGTGCCATATATTGCTGAAGTAAACAATGGTTTGAGGCTATATTGGTCTCATCCATGGATCAAAATTTCCATCGTTTCCGTTGAAATCATCGAAAAGTTTCCGTTTTTTAATCAAACTAATTCCGAAATTATTTATTTGCCTTAAGACTCTTATTTTCTTAATTTAGTAATTTTTTTTTTACAATTATTCCTTAATGTTTCCGAAAAGTCTCGAAAAGTTTCCAATATTTAGCTGACCGAAACTTACTCTCGAAACGAATATTGATCCATGGTCTCATCCAATTATTCTTCTAAATATCTTTGTATTTCTAGTTTAGTGGTTCGGTTGATCCCTTACTTTCATGCGTGGAGATAAAGCTTTTCTCAATGTTACTTTATTATGTACAAATGTCTAACAATGTGACTGGTCGTAGGTCTAATTTATGTTTCATGATGTATGCAGTTTAATTTGTATCATTCTCGATTCAGACTATTGGATTAATCTCACGTATTCAACGATTTACTTAATATATTGAGGCAAAATGCTTTTACTTTCACAGAGTTCATTTGCTTTCTTGGTTGTGGAGCACTTTTCCCCCTAATTATACCACCAATATTCATAAATGTTTTACTTTTGACAGGAAAGCAAATTTTTAGTGATGGTCATTCGTTATTTGTTCAAACTCTCTCAAATTGCCAAAAGGAAGGACAATAAAGCTGTCATTGCCTGTAATATAATGTGAGGATATTTAATTTTTTATAAGATACAGACGCCATATGTGATGCTGCGTGGGGTGTTTAAGCTCAATCAGTATCATTCATAAAACTCTTTGTTAATTGGAATTAACTTGGGGAATTAATTATGAAATTGATTTGGTTGAAAGTCACTCCCTGAGTTTTTTTGTTTGTTGGGTGTTCAGGTATGTGGTTGGGCAGTACCCAAGAATTTTGAGGGCCCACTGGAAATTCTTGAAATTTATTGTGAAGAAGTTGTTCGAGTTCATGCACGTAACTCATCCCGGAGTTCAGGTTAAATATCAAATGTGCATTTCTCTAAATTAATATAGATGACGCATGCATGATTTGATGGAAGTGATCTTTATTTTCTAGGCTTAAATTAATTTTCCTTCCTCGTCCTGTAGTTCAACCATGATGGAAGGATATTACTCTTATATTATTTTATTTCTTTTTGAGTTTTCTAGTCTTAGCTGATGTTTTAATTTCTGTCTCTGCTTATTTGCAGGACATGGCATGCAATACATTCTTGAAGATTGTGCAGAAGTGCAAGCATAAATTTGTTATTGTAAAGGTTAGGGTTCTATTAGATATTGCCCGTGGTAATGTGTTTAGTATGAAAATATTGACACTGAAACAAAGAAATGAACTACATATGCCTCTGTCTCTCCTTTATTCAGGTTGGAGAAAATGAGCCATTTGTATCACTACTTTTAACAACTCTTCGAACAACCATTACAGATCTTGAGCCTCATCAGATACACTCCTTTTATGAATCAGTATGTCTTCTTCATATAGCATATACCACTTGAATTATCTGTAGTATTCTTGACATTAATAAGTTTTTGCACGGTCATTTTAGATGTTGGTACCTTATATATATTAGGTGGGTAATATGATCCAAGTGGAATCCGATCCCCACAAGAGAGATGAATATTTACAGAGATTGATGGAGCTTCCTAATCAGGTATGATTCCCTCCTGGACATCTCTGTTTCAATAAGTTTCTTGTGTTAGTTATGTTTATTTGTGTCTTGCTCTCTTTGTAATTGTTCTCCGCACTCCCCTGCAGAAATGGGCTGAAATTATTGGACAGGCACGTCGGAGTGTAGATTACTTGAAAGATCCAGATGTGATAAGGGCAGTGCTGAATATATTGCAGGTTTGATTTCTGAGTAAGCATTGAATATGCATATGTATTGTAATTATTCATTTGATTAAAATTTAATGTTGCATTGCTGAAAACCGATGAGCTAACTCTCAAATTCACCAAAATGTTTAGCTACCTATGCATGTTTTTACTCCAAAAATGTGTGTTTTAACTAGTTTAATGTGGCTCTCCACATTCTTTGATCCAGTAATAGTCTAATGATGTATGAAAATGTTTGATGTCCACATTTTGTTCCTGACGGTGGAGAGTTACATATGTAGCTTACCCTTATGTGATTTTTCTCTTGAAATACAATTCATTCAGATAAGTCGGATTCTAAAGATAAATACACAAAATGGTGGACATGTTAGTACTCGTACAACAAATAATCAACTCCTCAAGAACAATTTGGATAAAGATATCAGAGGCCTGTGACACACTTCTTGTGGCTTGCTATGTAGAAGTAGATCTAAGGAATTCATAATTTAGTTAAATGTGGTTGGGCACATAGAGGTGTACCGGACTTTCTTCTTAACTAATATAGAATAATTTTTCCTTATATTTGTATTGTGTATGCATTAGGCACATCAATCAAAAGTCAAGCCAGTCAAACTTTTGTTGTATCACTCTTGCCTTGATGTATTACAAGGTTTTACTCTTATGGCTTAGAGCTGTACAACCGTACTTAATTGATATGTGCGGCTAGACAATCCAAGTATTTCTTTTTATTTCAGTTCCAGATTTAGTTGATCGAAGCTATGTTATGCTGAAAAGTTCTCTCTTTTGTTTTGGGCTCATTGAGCTAGAACACTTATTATCTTAAGGATCAACCTTATTACAGGTTTTTGTAAGTTTTCATATATAGTTTTTCTGAACTTTATTCTTCATCTTTGTTCTTTATACTTACTCCTATTTTTGTCTTCGTTACTACAGACAAATACTAGTGCTGCCACCTCTCTTGGAACATATTTCCTGCCTCAGATTACTCTTATCTTTTTGGACATGCTCCACGTGTACAGGTTTGTCTGAATTTTATATTTTCAGAATCTCCACACTTGTCTAAAAAAATTCTATTTGTGACACTATTTCGATGATTAAATTTTGTTTGCATTTTCGCAGTATGTATAGTGAGCTTATTTCAACCAGTATTGCTCAAGGAGGCCCCTATGCTTCCAGGACGTCACCTGTGAAACTTTTTCGGTGAGTTCTTAATCTTGGACCCTCTTTCCACTAGCTTTTGATATATTGATATTGTGTCCATCTTGTCCATTTTCAACAGCTCAGTGAAGAGGGAAACACTAAAGCTCATTGAGACATTTCTTGACAAGGCTGAAGATCAACCACATATTGGCAAACAGTTTGTGACTCCAATGATGGACCCTGTGCTTGGTGACTATGCTCGGAATGTGCCCGAAGCAAGGGAGTCGGAAGTTCTATCTCTCTTTGCCACGATAATAAACAAGTATGCCTTTTTTTCTTACAGTATTATAGTTGCACATATGTTTGAAGTGGATGTCTGTAACCAAAAGTTTATCGACAGCATCTTGAAATCTTTGAATTTCTAAGGCAGCATTGTAAATGTATTTTTCTCATGTAATTGTAACTGTGGAGCAACTATTAATAGGTGTAAATGTATTGTTGCTGCAATTTTGGATGATCTCATTATTCCACGACCATAGTGATTTTCCCTTTGGCCGTAGATGCTTATATACGTAAATTTATTTATTTATTTATTATATAGCAGTATATGTTTGTGTGACTACTGTGGTTTCAAAACTAATTTCTTTGCTCCTTACTTGTTAGGTATAAGAAGTCCATGATTAATGATGTTCCCAGTATATTTGAAGCTGTTTTCGCGTGCACTCTAGAGGTTGGTAGATACTTTATTAAATATTATTCACAAAGTGTCATGTTCATTGTAGAGTATATGATGGATTATATGATTATGCCAACACACGAAAAGTATTTGAACTTTGTTATCCACATATGATGCGCAAATTGGTTTGTTAGCAAAATTTTCTTACATCCCAAACAAGCAAGTCTGAAAGATATGAACATGTGAAAATAAACAAGTATAAGGTCTTCTATTTAATTATAAATATACATTATATGTTGTGTTTAATCACAACAAAAACAATATCCTGATTTTCAACTATGATGTAGGCTTGTTTATTGCTTTCGACATGCTACCAGTGCAAATTCAAACATTTGCACATGTTCGTTTCTCTTCCATTTCATATTTCTTTCCATTATCATCACCATCCATTACAAAATGGTCTAACGTAAATTTGATCCATGGCAATGCATAAGAGTAACTTAATGCAGACAAACTGAGTTACAATTATATTGTTATAAAACTGAATTACAGTGGTTCGTCGTACTTTTGGTGAATTTATTTGTCACAGGCTTTGGAGACTGTGACAAAGAGATGGTGAACATTTTATTTCAAGCATCGAACTGCAAAAACTTCGGGATGCTTGATTTTACTGGTCTTATAATCGGTTATTCCATGTGTTTGACTTCATTATTGGTTTCATTGTAGATGATAAGGAAGAATTTTGAAGACTATCCTGAGCATAGACTTAAATTCTTGTCGCTACTGCAAGCCATGGCTACACACTGTTTTAAGGCTTTGATCAACTTGTCCAGTAAGGTATGTCATACTTCACTGCATTGGGTATTGCTTTATTGATATAGGCATATAAAATCCAACTTATCCTGGACATTCAAGTCCAATAGTCTTAATCAAATATTTTCTATCACTATGTTTATGCGCATACGATTTATTCTGGCTTTTCACTGGTTATGTTCAGCAAATCATGGATGCCATCATTTGGGCTTTCCGGCATACTGAACGAAATATTGCCGAAGCTGGACTCAACCTTTTATTGGAGATGCTGAAAAAATTTCAGGTGTGCTTTGGTTATTTACTTTCATATCTGTAATAATTAATTCCATTAAGACTCTTTATAGCTTTTGCTGTGGTGGTGGCTTTGCAGGATTCTAAGTTATGTAATGAGTTCTACAATACTTACTTTTTGACAATAGAACAAGAAATCTTTGCTGTTTTGACAGACACCTTTCATAAGCCAGGATTTAAATTGCATGTACTGGTGCTTCAGCACTTGTTCTGCATGGTAATGTAATGTGCCTTCTCTTACATATTTTTCACTTCTCTGACAGGCAATTTAAACAAACAATTGCCGGAGGCTTCGACTTCGCTCCATCCTTCAGTATTGGTTTTTTTTTTAACAATTTATTGCCAGAGAGCATGCTAATATCAATTGGCATGTTACAATTACAGGTGGAATCTTGGGTCGTGACTGTGCCTCTCTGGGACATCACAACAGTTGCTGATCCTTATCCAAGTAATGGCATGTTCGTCCGTGAGTACACAATCAACCTTTTGTGTACGTCCTTCCCCAATATGACAGCAGCTGAGGTATTGAAGCAAAACTTGCGCCCTAATTCGGATGCATATTCAACCTGTAACAAATGCATTTACCTATATTTGGGAATTTTTCAGGTCACACAATTTGTAGCAGGACTTTTTGAGTCAAGAGCTGATCTTTCCTCATTCAAAAACCACATACGCGACTTTCTTGTGCAGTCAAAAGAATTTTCAGCTCACGTAAAGTTTCTTTCTCTTGACCATTTTTCTGTATGAAGCTTCTATCTTTAATCTCTACAATAGTAGGCAATAGGCATATTAAATTTCATCCTGGTCATCGGTGTACTCAATACAATGCAGGACAACAAAGATCTTTATGCGGAGGAAGCTGCTGCCCAAAGAGAAAGGGAGCGGCAGCGTATGCTCTCGATTCCAGGGCTCATCGCACCTAACGAGACAGAAGATGATCTGGTGGACTCGTAAATTTGCCAAAATTTGCTGTTGAGGTTAATTTTCTGGACGTTGAACTTCAAAAATTAAGTTTGGGCACTTGGAGTCTTCAGAAAAAACTTTATGTCAAATTTTATTAGCCTACTCTATGAACTGAGTTCATGAGAACTGCTGTTGTTGTTGTCTAAATATATACTGTCCCAAAATTTTGACTTAAATATTTATTTATATCCATTTTCATTTACTAACTATAACTTATGTTATCATTAAGTTATAATAACTGCTACACCTAACTTTCTATTGATATAAATATATTTTTGCAATCATGAAATTATTACACCTAGTGATCTTAACAAAGTGATTACACCTAGTGATCTTAACAAAGTGATTGTTTATTATTCCTTAATATCAACTATCATTCTTTTGATACATTTTTTATGAAAGTTTCGTTCACTTATTTTTCATTAATTAAATATCAGCCCATGAATGTCACATCAAATATGATACACCATCCTTAATCATATTAATGAGTAATTTTTTGTGTAATAAATTCATATAATAAGTATAAACATATTAACTACATAGATATGGCAAATTAGTCAAAGTTGAAACATTTTCATATGCGCATATTCGTCTTCTTTATGTGATGAAAATTATGGTTTAGTCTATTTTTATTTATTTTTTATATAATGTTTTATTTTATAACTTCTCAATTTTGCGTGGAACATAGTAAATTTGTAATTAGCTTTATTTTTATGGATTAACAACAAAATGACTTTTTTCTTTCTTTATTGGTCTTAAATTAATTTCATGATGACTATATTCATCTTTTATATTATTGTGTAATATAAAATGAATGTTTTTTTAAAAAAAATTTGCATTTTGTTATTTATAACGTGACTAATGTTTAGAATTAACATATATGATTTTATTTTTGTTCAGCTTATCCAAATTTTGTTGCCGTAATTCATCTGTCATGCACAAAATATACAAATGAATGAATATAATTTTTTAAGTAGAACAAATTATCGACATGAATTGTTTACTTAATTATTAATTTTTAAAAATTCAAACCTATTTGCATGCAATAGCTGATGAATCGCCATTTCTAACTTATACTAAGAGATCAATATTCTAGTTCACTCTCAGAACAATTCCTGGCAACTTTTATGTTGGGGATTATGAAGATTTCTTAGTTGGTATGGTTTATCCATCACTGCTAACTGTTTGTTTGGTGTTTGAGAGAATAGTGGAGGTTTGTAAAATAATTTTTTTTTTTTGTTTCCCAAGGGTTTAATCCCTTTCGAGGCGGGTTGGCATATTAAGTAAATACCTCGACCAACAAGGATTCGAACTTGAGTCCGCTACTTTGTAGTGACTAGTCCCTTCCACTAGACCAATCACCTGTTGGTTTTGTAAAATAATATTGATTTGTCTAATGTTGTTTGTGTTTTAAGTGAGTGGTTTGATAAATAAGGCATGTGTAGATTTTTTTAGATGAGTTTAATTGTAGGTGTAAGATGTGTAACACTTTATGTCAAATCATGTTTGTTATGTGAGATGAGTTGTAGTATAAGATGTTACTTTATGTAAAATCAAAATAGACTTTGTGTAGGTTTTTGTAAGAAATTATAAGAAAATTATTGTTTGTTTGGCTTTTGAGAAAATTGAGAATGGATAAATTAATTTCAGAAAATAGAAAACATGTTCGTCTCGCTTTTTCCAAACTTGAAATAATTTTGAGAAATGCGAGACAAACAAACCCAAAGTGTAACAAATAATAATATTTGATATTTATTAAAATGCGTTACGATCTCTGTAAGTCTTTAAAAATATATATAATCATCTAATTCTACTACTTGCACATGTGATTCAAGGGCCTTGATGCTTGTTCTTGAATCGTGGGTTTCACTTTCTCCTTGATTTGTGGATTCGTCGAGTACATGGATTCAAGGGGTTTGATCGTGTATTCTTGAATCGTGGGTGACTTCCTTCTTGATTTGCGAATGGAAATTACGAACTTGAATATCAAAGGTTTCTTGTTCATAGAAGATATGCATGCTTTTGATTGGATATGATACATCATCTTGGTCACTTGGCTTGAATTAATTGGTTCTCTTTAAATAGAGCCATATTATGTTCTGATTGGTTTGAACATATCATTTAATAAAATTAGCCCATAAATAACATATTAAAAATCGATTAAATTAATTATTTACTTTTAGAATTAAATATATTAAAACTTCAAATATAAAAAGAGAATTTAAATTGATATTAATAAATTATTTTACACACTTCATCATTTAATTGGAGGTAAATTTTATGTATTTACACTACCTAATTTTTTTTTTAAAAGAACTTTTCAATAATAGAAAAAGGACATTTTGTAGGCAAAACGAAATACCACAAAAGGAAGAATAACGATTGGATGCCCCAATCTATCAAACACTTTAATCAAAACAAAGGGCATGGAAGACTTATTTATTCGAGCAAACATAATTATTTTCTGCGACCTAAAGCTTCAAGTTTGAACATCCGAAATTCATGCTATTCTCAATGCAAACCAAGAAGCCTTTGAATGAATGTGAAATACCTTTATCGGGATGTTATCTTCCTATATTAATATGCCATTCCCGAGTGAACAAACGGTTCCTCAAAGGTGTCCGTATTAATTTCTGAACATATTTTATCGAGATGTTAATCTTCCTATATTATATCTTGTCCAAGAACAATAAGTGGAATAATGATCTTATTCAATCTCCAAATTCTAACATAAGCAGTAATAGAAATGGCAACTTCCCATATGAAAAATTATTCAACCCTTGCCACGAACAAAAGCAACTTTTTGATTAATAGAAGATGAACGAACATTTAAGTTTGTTGATCGAGTAACACTGTGAATGAACTGATTTAAAAATAAATGTATGTTGCAGAGAAATAACGCGAGTGAGAACATGTCACATGGTTTTAGGGCCGAAAATCACTAATCAAACAAGCTTAAACATCATTTATCGTTCGTTAACTTTTGAAGCTCGACTCAAGATAAGCTAAAAGTTGATAAAATACATTTTATTTATCAAGCTACTCGATACTCTGTCTCGAGCTCGTTCGATAAAAGCTCATTTGAGCTCCTCGATTAACAATGAAACCAAGCTCAAACACGAATTTTGAAGCTCAATAAAATTCATACCAAGCTTGAACAGTTTGTCGTTCTGCACTATTCGACTCGATTACACCCCTACATGGTTTAGGCAAAGAGGAAAACTGAAATTCAGTCTATTGCAAGATAAAAATACTCTACTTGTATCCAGTTATACTGATTGAATTTATGATATCTAATCAAAATGATGGAGATAGATACAAATAAAAACGCAGTAACATAATAAGCAAGTCACCTATTTTGCTATATAGCTTTCAAGAACAAGGGCCGGCCCTGAGCGTAAGCCGCACATGCGGCCGCTTAGGGCCACCAATGTATGAGGGCCTCCGAAAAAAAATATTACGTATATATATATTTATATATATGTGTGTGTAGATTGTATAAATAGAGCATGTGGCACAGATGGTAAAGCTCTCATGCAGTTATTGTGAGGTAAGTGGTTCGAATCTCTGCATCTCCATATACTATTTAATTTTTTTTTTATTTTTGTTATTTGTGTTTGTGGAGCTAAGATTTTAGTATAATCCAAAGGCATTATTAAAGATATTAGGCTCAATATATTCACAATTAATTCAACGGAACCCCATATTTTCTAGACTATGTGAGGTAATATAGTATTTGAAGAATGACACTTATAATAAAAATGAGATGGACTTATCTTCCGAGTTGAGAGTCTTGAGATGTAATTTACCAAAAGAACTAAAAGACTTGAATTGCATTTCTCAAATAGATGGATTACTTATAGAATATTGTTAACTATTTCCATTACAGTTGCAGCTGCAGAGAGAACATTTTCGAAGTTAAAGTTGATTGAGTCTTACCTCTGATCAACCATTGTCACAAGAGATATTGAATCAGTTAGCCATATAGTCGATTGAAAAATATATGGTAAAGAAGGTTGATTATGCAAGTGTGATTAGTGATTTTGCTTTAAAAATGCTAGGAGAGTAATATTTATGTAATATTTTACTAAGAGTTTATGTGTTTATGTTACATTCACGAATGCAATCATTTTCTTGTTAAATAAAATTATGTCTCGTATTACCAATGTTTCTTACAAAGCGAGATTATATTTGATTCATTATTCATTATTGTTTCTTATTTTTCTAATTAATAGTTTTGTTTTTAGTTTAATATGTTAATTTAGAAAAAATGTATTAATTATTAACATAATTAATTGTACATGAACATTTTAGGGCCACAATTTTAAAGTTTGCTTAGGACCACTAAAAACTCAGGGCCGCCCTGACTACAACATTGTCCACAATCTCATGTTGATGAAGACTTAATCACATCTTTTTGAGCAATCGATGAAGTGTTGGAAGACTCGATCGGCCATTTCTTAATGAGATTCATCTTTTCAAGAATTCTTAAAACTTGCAGCCTCGGCTTATATCTATTTTCGATGCTGAACATATTAACTATACACGACATAACGTACTTTCCGTCTCAAGTAAAACCTCTTTTACCTTCTTCATCAAACACATTAGGTGCATACCTGAACACTCTCAATATGGCATCTTCTCCCGAAAAGCTTTGAACTTGAGCCCCAAAACTTCATCCGACATCGAACTTGCCACCCGAACAGCATAAACAAACATTTTGGAACTCCTTTCAACTCCCAATTTGTCAGCCTTATCAATAAATTTCCTCATAGTCTCTGGCTTGTGCCAAAAAAAAAAAAAACTAGGACATAAATAGATATGCCCAATGATCTTCTTCAAGAATTCAATATTGGGCACCAAATTCTTTTGCAGATCGACTAAAATAATATAATTCTTTTTCATTTATTTTTATTCCAGATATTTTGACCATAATTTACAAATTAAGTCCTCAAAATCTAATTTCTCACAATTAACCTCAATCCCTTAACATAATTACTCACCATTTTCAAAATCAAGGAAGAAAGAAAACCCTTCCTCTATCAGAACCGATTATCTTCTTTCAGATTCAATCCACCAAAATCATTCACATCTGCTATTCTTCTTCAACATAAACAAATTCTTCTTTAACATAAACAATTCTTAAAAATGAGCGAGATTTAAGAGAAATAATGATAGGGTGGTTACTCGAGCTAGTCAGGAACCGGAATTCTCACGAAGTGGTGGTGAAGAACATAAACGACTAAGAACGTTCAACACTTAGGGTTTTGGCCCAATTTCTTTTATGTTCGGCACTTGGGGCTTGGAGAATATCAAGCCCCAAGCACCGTTTTATATTTTGTTATTTTTCTTCCTGCATAAACGACACTTGGTGTTGGAATTTTAAGTTTTTAAAATTTAAATTGAATTATTTGTAACAATCAAAATTGATTGTGTAACCTAAATGCCATAATTCCCCTTTATTGCCATTATGTGGCTATTCAAAATTATTTGACCTTAGATGTCTCATCCACACTATAAATAGGGGTTAGGTGTCCTAGGAAATACACACACCTCACTAGCTTAACTTGCATCACAAAAACTATATTATTCTCTATAATTTCTTGGGCACTTTAGACAAAGTTTGGTTCATCGTTTTCTCGTGAACGTGCTTAAGAGAAGACTCTGGCGAGGCCAAAGGTTTTATCTTGGGGAATCGATCAGCCGCCAATACCTGCACGAGGGGAGGCAATCGTTTTCTTAGGCCAAGCGTCTACTGATGTGACTCCGGATCAGGCTAGCCGTTTTACTTTTAAGTTTTATATTCTTTATATTCTTGTCTAAATTACTGATTTCATTACACTTGTGATTTGTGATTGTTATACAAATAAACTAAAATTTTCACAACAATCTAAGCAAACGATTTTGATAAAGTTTAACATAGGTTAACAAAACTCAAAAGTTTACTATATCATTTTGAAGTGTTTCTACGTATTGCTTGAATCTATAAGATTTAATATGGATGAATTATTGTTTACAAAGTTCTAACTTGAAAAATTCTACAATATTTCTAGTTGTTTTGCTCACTAGATAGTTTCATCATAACACTTTTATAATTTATAATTTGTGTGATTTTGTTGGAATCAGTAAACTAAACAAATCAAACGATTTCATATTATTTTAAAGGATCATTATATCAAACTATCCAAGTCTAGTAGTGTGTACGAAAGCTTTCATAATAATTCATTTCACAAAATATTCTTTATCGTTGAATTGTTCAAAGTGAA
Organism: Penstemon davidsonii; assembly: GCA_034814905.1. Taxonomy (NCBI): domain Eukaryota; kingdom Viridiplantae; phylum Streptophyta; class Magnoliopsida; order Lamiales; family Plantaginaceae; genus Penstemon; species Penstemon davidsonii. Next base: position 7,321,137 of record JAYDYQ010001087.1, on the reverse strand, counting down.
GGTTTTAAGGCTAAGGGACAAGAACATAAAGTTTGTAAGTTAGTGAAATATTTATATGGATTAAAACAAGCTCCAAAATAGTGGCATGAAAAGTTTAATGAAGTTATACTTAGTTTTGGATTCAAATCAAATGAACATGATAAATGTGTATACTGTAAGGAAGAAAATGGTCAACACGTGATATTATGCTTATATGTGGATGATATATTAATATTTGGAACTAAATTAGATTTCTTAAATAATGTGAAAAACTATTTATCTAAGAGTTTCGAGATGAAAGACATGGGTGAAGCTCATATAATCTTAGGTATGAAAGTGAATAAAATAAATGAATGCATTTTATTAGATCAATCTACTGCAATTGAAAATTTTCTGAGAAAATTTAATTACTTTGATTGCAAGACTATATCTACTCCCTATGATTCAACTGTTAGTTTAAAAAAGAATTTGGGTGAACCTGTGTCGCAATTGAAATATTCTCAAATAATAGGATCTCTTTTATACTTTTCTAATAGAACTAGACCTGACATTGCCTATGCTGTTGGGAGACTGAGTAGGTACACCCATAATCCTAGTAAAGATCACTGGAATGCCTTAGAAAGAATTCTTAAGTATCTCAGAGGAACTTTAAACTATCACTTATGCTACAAAGGTTTTCCAAATGTACTTGAAGGTTACAGTGATGCGAATTGGATCACTGATAGCTCTGAAATTAAATCTACTAGTGATTTTGTATTCATGTTAGGTGGTGGAGCAATAACTTGGGGCTCTAAAAAACAAACTGTTATATCTAGAAGTACTATGGAAGCTGAGATAATAGCTCTAGATACAACGTGTACAACAGCTGAATGGTTAAGAGATTTCATGCTTGATATACCTTTAGTAAATAAACCATTACCAGCTATTTCTATACACTGTGACTCTAAAGCTGCAATAGAACTTATGAAACAATCTCATTCAAACAAGAAAATGAATAGACATTTACAAGCGAGATGTAAAAGTGTGAAATCCTTACTAAAGAGAAATGTAATATCTCTAGATTTTGTAAAATCAGAGAAAAATTTGGCTGATAATTTAACCAAAGGTTTATACAAAGGTGTATTTGAATCATCGAGGGGGATGGGCTTAAGCCCATAAGGGAGTCACCTCCAGGAGAAACCCAACTTTTGTGATTGGAGATCCCATGAAGAAGGTTCAATAGGAGGAACAACCCACACTGCGTGACTCGTTTAGCACTAATTTATAGGAATGCATCTCCTTCCCATCCCTATGGTGATAGTATTGTATAGTGTGATATTACGGTTGGGTTTTGACCCTTAATGAGATCAAGGCAGAATTCTGCAGGGTATAGGTCACACGTACCTTGGAGATTTCACCTAAATGAGAGTTGCCCTGGGGCCGTGGCTATGGGTCTGGGCTGACCCTAAAACTCTCATGAGAATCAAGATTAGAGCGCACGGCCGTTAACGCGCTAACCCGCGAACTAAAACTGATGTCGATATTGTGTGTGTGATGTATTGAAGTTTGGCCAATGAACCTAATTCAAAGCGCTTGCGCCATTACGGTTTCCTCAAATGAATATCATCAACACTAAGTGTAGGCTCAAGCCCGGAAGGCTCCTGCACCCATTGCACAATATTTTAGTGCCCAATTATTTTCTATATGCATTATTGAATTTTAAAACCTTGTGGGGGATTGTTGGAATTTTAAGTTTTGAAAATTCAAATTAAATTATTTGTAACAATCAAAATTGATTGTGTAACCTAAATGCCATAATTCCCCTTTATTGCCATTATGTGGCTATTCAAAATTATTTGACCTTAGAGGTCTCATCCACACTATAAATAGGGGTTATGTGTCCTAGGAAATACACACACCTCACTAGCTTAACTTGCACCACAAAAACTATATTATTCTCTACAATTTCTTCGGCACTTTAGATAAAGTTTGATTCATCGTTTTCTTGTGAACGTGCTTACGAGAAGACTCCGGCGAGCCCAAAGGTTTTATCTTGGGGAATCGATCAGCCGCAAATACCTGCACGAGGGGAGGCAATCGTCTTCTTAGGTCAAGCGTCTACTGACGTGATTCCAGATCAGGCTAGCCGTTTTACTTTTAAGTTTTATATTCTTTATTTTCTTGTCTAAATTACTGATTTCATTACACTTGTGGTTTGTGATTGTTATACAAATAAACTAAAATTTTCACAACACTTGGGGCTTGGAGAACATCAAGCCCCAAGCTCCGTTTTGTTTGGCAGGCTTTTACTATTTTTTCTTCATGTAAAAACGACACTTGGGGCTTGGAGAACATCGAGCCCCAAACTCCGCATTTTGCACTTATAATATTCGGCACTTGGGGTTTGGAGAAGATCAAGCCCCAAGCGTCGTTTTGTGTTGTTGTTCCGCCAGGAGGTGGGGCTTGATCTTCTCCAAGCCCCAAGTGCCGTTTTTGCAGGAACAAAAACAACAACACATAAAACGGTGCTTGGGGCTTGATCTTCTCCAAGCCCCAAGTGTCGAACATAAAAGAAATTGGGCTAAAACCCTAAGTGTTGAACGTTCTTCCTTGTTCATGTTCTTCACCACCACTTCAGGATAATTCCGCTTCCTGACTAGCTCGAATAACCACCCTATCATTATTTCTCTTACTTCGAATCTCGCTCATTTTTAAGAATTGTTTATGTTAAAGAAGAATTTGTTTATGTTGAAGAAGATTAGTAGATGTGAATGATTTTGGTGGATTGAATCTGAAAGAAGAAGAAGAAAAGCATATGTGAATGACAAAATGGATTGAATCTGAAAGAAGATAATCGGTTATGATAGAGGAAGGGTTTTCTTTCTTTCTTGATTTTGAAAATGGTGAGTAATTATGTTAAGGGATTGAGTTTAATTGTGAGAAATTAGATTTAAAGGACTTAATTTGTAAATTATGGTCAAAATATCTGGAATAAAATAATGAAAAAGAATTATATTATTTTTGTAATTAGAACTTTCAGACGTATCATTTCAAGCAATTTCTCTTCTCGACTAATCAAACAAACAAACAAAACAAAACGTAACTCCAATTTCCTTTTCCCCAATCCATGGCGAAAGAATTCAACGTGCCGCCGGTAATCTTCCCTTCCGACGGCAACCCCTCCGGCCCACCTTACCAACGCCGCCTCCCAACCGTACCCTTCCAACCCCCCTGATCCTCAAACCCCAACATCCCCTTCCTCTCATTCGACGTCACATCCGCCGCCGCATCCACATCTTTCGCGCCCTCCTTTCCCATCAACACCGCCGGATTCGACGGCGAGCCGCCGCTCCTCGAAGAACTCAGCATCAACATAAAACAAATTTACTATCCGAAGTAGCTTGAAGGAGCTAGTTACATACAAAAACTACCTATCGCCACAGAACCTTCAGCAAGCAAAAAACTATCCCCAGATTGGGAATTTTCTAGATCTTGCAGATAAATGCAAATTCAAAGGCGCCATGTTTCACCAATTGTTAGTTAGAATTTGTGAGCATCATGTTTCCGACAAGAAAACAAAGAAGAACATATTCGAGCGTTGGTTTGTGGTAAATGGAAAGCCATTGAGGTTGAGTGCGCATGAGTTTGCGTTGGTGTCAGGGTTGAAATTTAATTACAAGCTAAAAACTTCTGACATCCACATGATAAAGGCTAGTGATTTAAAGGCACGGTACTTCCCTCGTGCAGGGAGCAAAAAGGTCTCCGTGAATTCTTTCAAGATAAAGCTTGATGAAATGGTTATTGATCATGTCGACAACATCGATAGACTCAAGTTGGTCTACGTTTTGATAGTATCAACCTTCTTGTTGTGCAGCCGCAACGAAACTATCAAAGATTATGTGTTTGATGTAAGTAATTTTAATTATTCTATATTGGTATGTTTTATTTTACTATTGATTATTTATCCAAAAGTTTGTTTAATATTACAGGTATGCGATAACCTCGATCTATGCGAAAAATATCCGTGGGGTCGAAAGTGTTGGAACGCAACCCTTGATGAAGTCTTGCAAAACGCTGGAGATCTGACAACTTATGGTGAGGAACGCAAGTGGAATGCATACGGATGCCCATGGATTGTAACTGTATGGATGCACTCTTAGTTTAATCAAGTTATTTTTGTAGAACTATTATGACTACTTCTAAATTTCTAACGAATGCGTTTTTTTGTGCAGTTTTGGGCATATGAGGCAATAGAAGGCCTGGCTGAGTTATGTCATTCTATGCCGAGACCCGATTTTGGTGAGGAGTATCCGCGAATGCTAAGGTGGATCGTGGGTAGTAATTCGCCGAACAATACCCAAGTCAGAAAATTCCTGGACCAAGCATCGGTATGATTTATAGTACTTATTTATTATTTTTTTAATATTGCCATGAATAAAAAAAAGTATTTGAAATGACTGTGTGTTTTATGTTTTCAGGCCGTGATCCCGATCCTCCATCCAACCGAAGAGGAGAAACGAAAGTCTTATTTTAGTCATCTTGAAGAGTGGATGACCTCTTTCAATAATCAATTTGATGTCTTCAGGAGCCTGGTAGAAGATTTGGGTGATGACTATGTCATTGTCCGGGAGAGGCCCGCTCCCGGAGGTGTTGAAGGTGAGGAAGAAAATGATGCCTCCCGCACCTCTCCTAACCAATCTGACATTTCTCCATCTTTGCGTCATCCCAAAGTCCGTCGTCCCAAAGTATTGTGATGTTTTTGAAGAACCTAAAGGACTCCACCTAATAGGGGGTGGAACATCATATCATTCTTAAACATGATGCCATACCTAAACAAATGTACCCTTATAGGTATTCACATGCCTATAAAAATGAAATAGAACAGATTGTGAATGAGCTGCTTTCAAATGGTACAATCAGGCATAGTCAAAGCCCATTTGCTTCACCAGTGCTTTTAGTGAGGAAAAAGGACTCTACATGGAGGATGTGTGTGGATTATAGATACCTCAACACACTAACAATAAAACATTACTATCCTATCCCAGTCATTGATGAACTATTAGACGAGTTGCATGGTGCTAAGTGGTTTACTAAGATGGATCTTAGATCTGGCTATTTTCAAATCAAATGAAGGAGGCTGATATCTATAAGACTGCATTCAAGACTCATCATGGCCATTTTGAGTTCATGGTCATGCCTTTTGGCCTTTGTAATGCACCAACCACTTTTCAATCCCTTATGAACCATGTTTTTGCACCTTATTTAAGACAATTCATTCTGGTATTTTTTGATGATATACTGGTTTACAGCAGGTCTTTTGAAGACCACTTATATCATCTTGACACTACTTTAGCTATTCTGAGGAAACATCAGCTATATGCTAAAAGGTCCAAATGTCAATTTGGTCAGAATCAAATTGAATATCTAGGCCACATTATTAGTGAGCAGGGGGTATCAACTGACCCTGAAAAGGTGAAGAGTATGATGCAATGGCCTAAACCATCTACTGTGAAGGGACTGAGGGGATTTCTGGGCTTAACAGGGTACTATAGAAAGTTTAGTAGAGGATATGGGCTGATCAGTAAGCCACTTACAGATATGCTAAAGAATGATGGTTTTTTGTGGAGTTCTGATTCTGAAGTTGCTTTTGAAAAACTCAAACAGGCCATGACTTCTTCCCCAGTTTTGGCCTTACCTGATTTTTCAAAAACCTTTGTGGTGGATACTGATGCCAGTTCAAAGGGATTAGGGGCAGTTCTAATGCAAGACTCTAGACCTATTGCTTTCCTGAGTAAAGCTTTAAGTCTTAGGAACCAGTCATTATCCATCTATGAAAGAGAGTTCATGGCAGTGCTTATGGCCGTACAAAAATGGAAGCATTATTTACAGGGGCACCACTTTATCATAAGAACTGATCAACAGAGTATCAAATACATTATGGAGCAGAAATTCAGTACTGCACTACAACAAAGGTGGATTTTTAAATTGGTAGGTTTAGACTATGAGGTCCAATATAAGAAGGGATCTGAAAATAAGGTGGCAGATGCTTTGTCTAGAAGAGACATGGATACAGGGGAAGTTTGTGCTATCACCACTGTGCAGCCTAGGTGGATGGTAGAGGTCATGGAGAGTTATGTAGGTGATCCTCTATTACAAAAAATACTAGCTGCCAAAGCCATTGACACCCAGGCCTATGATGACTATCTTCTAACACAGGGCATCTTAAGGTATAAAGGTAGAGTTTGTGTGGGCATGGGGTCCACTTTGAGGGAGAAGTTGGTCCAAAGTCTACATGACTCTGCTATAGGAGGGCATTCTGGTATGACAACTACCTATCACAGAGCCAAATCTATATTTCACTGGCCAGGGTAAAAAACTGACATCTTGAAGTATGTACAGGGTTGTGATGTTTGCAAGATGGCTAAACATGAAAACAACCCTTATCCAGGTCTTCTAGTACCTTTGGAGATTCCTAAGGAGGCTTGGTCCCATATTTGCATGGATTTTGTGGAGGGATTGCCTAGATCTGATGGTAAGAATGTGATACTGGTAGTCATTGACAGATTCACCAAGTATGCACATTTTTTAGCCCTATCTCACCCCTATACTGCTACCACTATTGCTAAAGTGTTCTTAGATAATATCTTTAAACTCCATGGCCAACCAGTGAGTATAGTAACTAATAGGGACAAGATTTTTACAAGTTCTTTCTGGGGTGAATTGTTTAAATCTTTGGGTACTAACCTACATATGAGTACTGCTTATCACCCTCAGAGTGATGGACAGACAGAGAGACTAAATCAATGCTTAGAGAACTACCTGTGGTGTTTCACTAGTCAGAACCCTCACAAGTGGCTCAAGTGGTTGACACTTGCTGAATACTGGTACAACACCAGTCACAATTCCAGTTTGAAGATGACTCCCTTCAAGGCCTTGTATGGTTATGATCCCCCCCACTTATCTATGCCCTATTTAGATTTTGCTAATGGTGATGTGGCTGACTTAATACAAGAACGGGCTAAAATTGTGGATCTCATTAAGGAAAATTTTCAAAAAGCACAAGAACGCATGAAATACTTTGCAGACAAGAACAGATGTGAGCGTACCTTTGAAGTGGATAATGAGGTGTATCTAAAGCTTCAACCTTTCAGGGAGAACTCTGTTGCTCTCAGGCGAAACCTCAAACTTTCCAACAGGTACTATGGTCCCTACAAGGTAATAGAGAAAGTGGGTAAGGTTGAATACAAATTGCAATTACCACCTACTTCTCAAGTCCACAATGTCTTCCATGTTTCATTACTAAAGAAGAAAATTAGTTCTAAACACATTCCTAGCCCGGATTTACCATTTACTAATATTGATGGAAGTTTCAAGACTTACCATCTCAAGATCTTGGACAAACGATTGGTGAAGAAACACAATTCTGCCGTGACTCAAATTTTGGTGCAGTGGGAGAATTTGGGTCCATTACAAGCTACTTGGGAGGACTACCATCAGTTTGTTGCTCAATTCCCTAGCTTTGATCCTTGGGGACAAGGATTTTCTTCACAGGGGGTAATGTTACATCCAATTCAACGAATTCTGAGAATTGGGAGGAAATGTCGAAGGAAGAAGATAAGGGAAATGGGCATTTGCTGGAAATGGGCGCTGGATCTGTTTTTGTGGCTGATACAAGTATTGGATTGGATTTATTGGAGAGTGGGTTGGATGAAGTTGTTGGACCAGTGAAGAAGAAAGGATTTAAGATTATTATGATGGGCCAAGGAAATGCAGAAGAAATTTGCCCAATTACTGATTAATTGAGTCCAGTTATTATTATCCAGTTAAATTGAATTAATTACTAATTGTAGACACAAAGAATATTCTCTGCCAAAATTAGTTGGGCAGTGCACGTATATGTAATGGTGAATGGAAAATGAAAGGCAGGCAATTTTGTGGTGATCATATTCCTCCTCAATCTCTTTCTTCTTTTCTCTTTCAATTCTATCAACCCTAGTTACATCTTTATTAATTTACAGTTTATATTACAGAAAAATACCCAAAAATACATCTAGGATTTAACACCGATTTCTTTGAGGAATGAAAATACTGAATCAGATTCATGTGGTATTTTTTAGATGGGTTAAATCAGAAGCTACTCGTGAAGCCGATTCAAGAGAGAGACAGAGACATGGGTTTTGCATGTTAAAGAAGAAGAAGAAGAATTCTTGGAAAACAAAAATTTTCGTGCAAGTGGAAAAGGATGAAGCATTCTGAATATTTAGGGGAAAAGGATTTAGGGTTTAGAATTTTCCTACCTAGTATCTAATACAATTCGACAAATAATTTACATTTGAAAGTATTTCAATTGGGAAATTTCTTATATGTCCAATCAATTGCACTTGCTTTGTGATTAGCAGTTACATTTGATTTGATCGAATCTGATTTGGGTAAATATTTCATTCAATTGATAACAGAAGTCTATATTTTTTTTTTATATTCTTATTTTGCCCTTAATATTTAAATGTTAACTATGAAATATATTAACTTATTTACTTACTAGCTTAATCCCGTGCTATGCACAAATCATCTTAAACGCGTACTTTTATCAATCTAGTTACTCAATTGTTTGCATTTGTGAATTGGGGAAAAAAACATGATACCCGCCTATGTTTTACAAAACATGAACCCCCCCCCCCCCCCCCCCCCATTATTTTTATTGCGTAGAATCCGTGTTTCACAATATGTTGCATAAAAATATTTTTCGTCAAAAATGACGAATAGTGTCTCTCACGTGCATTTTGTGAGACTGAAATTCAATTTTTATCATAACTATAATTAAAGTTAATATGGGAGCATAAACCTTAAAGCTTACAATGAATTGACACTTCGTCCCAGCTTAAATACATTAAAAAACTAATTTGATACAAAATAGACCATTCTAATCATATGTAAATTTGGACTATATAAATTGGAATTAAACATTTGTTAACAATGTTTATGGGCAACTTGTGGATTCATCCTCCTTTATCTTCTTCTTCTTGCTAGTTCTCTTGAGGTTATTTTCTTGTTGAAGTTGTACACACTAAATATCATGCCATATATATGTCAGTAAAAGAATATTGTAAAACAAAATAGGAATATGTAAAGAACAAAACAAATTACACAAGAAAAGCAAAAATGATTGTACCTCTCCAATTAGTTGAAGCTTGCGAAGAAAAAGGGAAAAGAAAAGCATATTTTCAATCTTTACATTCCACCACAATATATACATTCTTTTTTTTTTTTTTTTTTTGGTAATTATACCACAATTTACATCAAGAATAAAATAAATTAACAAATGAACATGAAGAGAAATTCAACATAAATGCACATTTGAACTGATAAAAGTGTACACATAATTCAGTTGAGAATAACTATTTTTAAAATAAGAATATAAGTGAATCATATGGACTTACAATGTAATACATTGACAATCACATCATAATCTATTGATTTATGTAATTGGGATTTGTCATGATCCATGAAAAAGTAGAAAAAAATAGCAAAAAATAAATATACCTAATTATTTTAATAGGTTTGCGAATTACAAAAAAAAAAAAAAAAAGGTGTCATTCTCCACATCTCACCACAATCTACATCAACAAAAAAAAAAGGTTCAGAAAAAGTAAAACTATACAAAAAATTTAAGCAAAACATGTTATTCATAAAACCTAAAAAATGAGAATAATTCTTTAACAATACTAAAAAAATAAATAATAATTACCTCAAATGTACTTTCATACTCTATACCCATAAAAATGAACATCATCGATCTATATAATGAAAAAGAAAGAATACACAAAAAATGGCAAAATGCAATGTACATGATCATTCAAAGGTAAATACATTAAGTTGAGTTTTTAACTTCTAATAATTATTCAATTTAGATTGTGTAATTTAATCATCACCAGTGTTGACATCACTCCACTTGCTCTTCCTTCAAGTTATTCATACATTTACATCTCATAGATTCGAAGTTCCTGAAATCAGCAAAAGGAAAATTTTGCCAATATGATAAACGAATTAAAATCCCTAAAGAAAGCATGTGATGAATAAGAGCACTCTTTTTTTTTAGGGAGATGAATAAGAGCACTCGAAACAAAAGAAATGCATGGTATGTAAACAAAATAAAAAAAGAAAACACAGAACGAATCTTGGCTCCATGTCTTCTTATATATTGCGAACAAATTTGATTGCAATGAACTACCTAACTCATTACATTTGGAAATTTTTGAATTTTTGGCTTGATTGCCGGAATTTTGAAATTACTATCTATTAGAAAAAATCTCTTGAGTCAGATTTACATTTATCTCTATTGTGAATTATGACATGTCCTATTTTTTATTTTATACTTTAATTAACATTAATTTTCGTCTAAATATAGATTTTTGGAAAACTGAAATTTGAATATTCCTAAGACATAATTAGAAATATGATTCAGCTCCAAGTCTTCATAAATATGCATGTCTATTTTTGGTAAAAACTTAGTCTAAGCTAATTATTTATGAAAAAAATAATTGATTAATTTTCTTATTTTCAACTAATCAGCATAAATCTTTATATATTTAAGTTACGGAAAATTCTTTGGCATGATTTAAGATGATTGCTTATGGTAATTAATTATTTTTAACATGGTAATGTAACGTCATATTGAGTTGGAAACAATATTTATGACCTTGATTAATGGAGCAATATATACCAATCAATATTTTTTTCATAATAAAAAAAATTCAAAACTTTAGAAAAAGAGAATTTGGTCAAATTAGAGTCAAAGACCGTTCTCCTATATATATAATAATTTCACTGCATCTACTTTTATTTTTCCTAAAAAATAAATTCTTATTTTTTGTGCTTAAAAAATTTAATGCACGTGAAAACGCATTATGAGAATGTCTAGTAGTTTAAATCGGAAACAAAAAGAGAAAAAAGATGGCCCCTTGAGCTGGATTTGTAGAGAAATTCGTAAAACTAATGCATGTTCATTAATGGATCTTGTATAATTTAAATTAGGGTGATTAACGTCCAGATCCCCCGAATTTTAGCTACAAGAAACTCTCGTGACGTTTCGAAAATTACAAAGACATCACCTTGACTTGACGATCATTAATCAATCGTAACAAAAGTTGAGAAATATCTAAAGAACCCTCCAAAATCAATAATAATTACAATTAAATACGTAATTAATTTTTTCTAAAGAAGAAACAAAAGACCCAGCCCCCAAACCCCAGCACGGGTCACTTCCCAGGCCGGCAACGAATACACCTCCTTATCATAAATAAATAAAATTTACAAATATACCCCATTATCTTAAATTATACTTCTACTACAAAGTTGAATAGGTAAATTTGGAAAAACATTAAAAAGATTAGATGACGCCATCATTTAATGGCTGACATAACACCATATGGGGTGTCCATGTAATATAATTTTGACACAGGGAATGTTCTTGTAATTTTTATAATTAAGGTTGGTAAGTTTATGTAATTATACTTATAGGCAGGGGGTTTCTATGCAAATTTCCCTTCTTTTTATGCTCAATCACCAACAATAACAAAATTGATTGTATAACTCCAATCAACTCCCATTAATGTACCTTCTACATAGAGCATGAAGGCAATATATTGAAAATTGGAACCACTTTCCCCAACATGGAAATTAAATGGTTCTTGTATTTTTGACATTGACAAAGAAGAAAATCAAACAGCTATTACAAACTTCATACAAAAAAAAAATTACACGGCCCCTCTTCTCCCATCAATAGTCGCTATGTGAACTGCTGCCGCCTCATGTAAGTGTCTTCATGCACAAAAAGAGGATCTTGAGTATTTTGTGAAGGAGGCGGAAATTGAGGTTGTCCCATTGCAATGCCGCCTTGATTTCTAGTAGGAAAAGATGGATCTGAATTTGGGTTCTTTTCTGAAATCAAGGCGAGATAATAGACAATCCCAAGCATGACACTGGCAAGTGACAAGAACGCGGCTCCACCAAAAACACCTGGTTTGACGACATAACAATAGTAGTTCCCAAAGTACAAATTCTCTTCACCATGTTGTTCATTGAGAGCTGCACCCGTTAGCAACAGAAGGAACGCTATAACGAATGTAAACCTGCACAAGCATAATAAATATGATGGTCTTGGAAATAAATTTCACTTCTTGGAACAAAAAACGTTAATGATCGATTAAATTTACCAGGATACAACAAAGCAGACGAGCGCAAGAGTCCAATTAGAATTCGATTGATGTGGGCCTTTTCTACAACAAATGCATCCAGTTGCTATGTTGATGATAATTTGAGCAATCATGAGAGATATGGCAGAAGTTAATCCGAGGCCTAGGGCAGGACTTCTTGGATATATACAGACGGAAGGAGAGGGAAATTGGACTTGGTCACCCTGCATCCCGTTATAGATGGGTCGAGATTTAAATTAGAATATTATTATGTTCTGATTTCAAGAACTAATGATATTGATATCCATAGTGATGATTTCAAGAAGTTATATTCACTTATCAACTATTCTACTTTCAAAATCAAACAAAGGGTCCTTGTTATTTTTATTTTGAAGAACACTTGTACTTAACCAACAACTCAAAGTAGGCTTTTAAGAAGTTTCGTTCCCTCATTAACTTCATGGCTTCGAACCATTGGGGCCCACCTACCACAACAATGATTTACATAGTCCTTAATTGGGTTTATATCGTGCTCAAGTAACTGCGGGAATTTGTCGAGATCCGCAAAAGATGCCCCCGGAGGAAGAAACGAACCAACAACTCACAAGTTTGTAGTGAGCACATAATTAAACACAAAACAGGCACACTACAAACAATGCCCCATATAGAACAACTAATATCCAAAATTCCAACTTGTAGCTAGCTTGATCTGTTTACTATTTCACAGGTGTAAGGTTCCTCATGTCTAAATACATAACAATATGAAACAATAATGCAGAAATGAGGAGCATTACAAGCCAACAATAAAGCTTAATTTAAACAATGCTATAACAAAAGCAATTAATGCAGCTAATTGTCCCATAAACTATATCAATATTTTACATTTTCAAAAGACACAAATGACCATCTTAATCTACAGAAAAAAATCACATGAAAAATCCCAACTTTGATGAAATTCATCACAAAAGCAAGAGGTTAGCTCCTCTCTTTGCTTAAGTTAGCAAGAAGAAACAAACCTATAAAATAAAAATAAATAAAACTAGTTTACAAAAATAAAATACAAAACAAAGCTACTCCAAATAAAGAATACATGTGAACATAGCCAATATACAAAACAAAACAGAGAAGCCTTACATACTAACTAATAAGCATAAATCTACAGAAATAATTAATTAAAGATTTAATCTTACATATATATAGATATACCTTAACTCTTTTAGCTTCTGCGGCAAAGCCTGTAGCAGCTGATAACAGCCCTAGAAAACCCACCACACAACACACCACAATTACCCTTTTCTCCATTCTAATTCTACTTCAATTATTTTTTTCTTTCTAAGCTAAAGGGTGAGAGCAGATTATTCGTAAAAGAATTCTCCTTTTTTTTCGGTGGAGAGGAAAGTGTGACAATGAAGGAAGTGGTAAGAAGCACTGCGCGTCCTTTTTTTTCTAATTCTTTTTTTTTTTTTTTTTTTACCATTTGTCTTACTTTTATAGTAGATTTTTTTTTTTTAATTTCAATAGATTATTTCAATAAGTTTCATTTAAATTTTGAATTGAACTTGAGATTATAAATACCATTTACTAATTGACAAAGTTAATTTTTTCTCTTTAGTAAACATTTCTTTTTCACAATCTTTAACAAGTTAACGTGAACTTATCTCATGTGTCTAGCGTCTACCCATTTATAGGGGTGTAAATGAGTTGCATAGTATCGAAGACATACTGTTCAAATTTGATTTGAATTTTATCGAGCTTGAAATTTTGTGTTTGAGTTTGGTTTGATTTCTTAATAAATCGAGCTCAAACGAGCTCGAGCCGAGTATCGAGTAGCTTGATATTTTTATATGTATTTTGTCAATTTTTAGCTTATTAAGCTCGAGCTTCAAAAGTTATTACATGAAAAATTATGTTCAAGCTTGTTTGATTTGTATGACGAATCGAGCTCAAACGAGCTTTTATCGAATGAACTCGAATCGAGTATCGAGTAGCTTAATTTGATTTTCAGCCCTACTCTTGTATGATGAAAAAATAGTAATATAACATAGTAAGTACTAGCTAGCTAGGCCTTTTCAGGGCATCTCTAACCCACCCTGGATGCCCAGGGGCTTCCCCTGGCAATTCTCCAACCGGTCAGGGAAAATGAAGATTCACGACCCTGGGGCATGTCTAGGGGAGATGGGCATCTCCACCCACCCCGGAATGGGCTGGAGGTGCCCTAATATACGTCAATGTTTGATAATTTTGTTATTTTAAAATTGTAATCATTATTTTAATATATACTCCTATATAAGTTTAAGTGAACCTACGTTTCTCCATTAGGAGGATTGATTCATTAATAATTCATCATTTTTAATTTAAACGGCAAATCAGATTTGCCAAATGGGATTGAATGGATTATTTTATAAGCTTTAAAAGAAAGAGATAAATGCGTACATGATACCCATACACCTAGCTAGATTGGGCTTGGGTAAATACTTATGCTTAAATCATATATTAAGGCCCTCATTTCATAAAGCCCAAGTGGACTAGATTTGAATGATACTCTCATGACTCATCTCAATGATAAATCATTGTACATGCAAGTTGGCATGACCCATGTAGAAATAATTGTACTTACTGTCCAAAAAAGTTGCAATAATTGTATTATTTACTGTGAATGCTGACGTTTAGGTGTATTTACTTCTTGGTCAAAATATTATCACATGTAGCCTTGATTTAGTGATTTGAGGCGCAGAAGAAAAATCAATTATTTAGACACACCAACAAGAACTAAAGACAAATATGTATTTCTACCCAAAAAAAAAAAAAGAGATAAATATGTAATTGGTCTAGTGAAAGAGATTAGTTGCTAATATGTAGCAAAATTAAGTCCTAATTTCTGTTGGGAGATGTGCTCACTTAATGTGTCCAACCAACGTATCTCGAAAAGAATTAAGTCAACTCTAAGACTTAAATACCCTTGGAAAACCAGAAATAAAGAAAAAAAAAAACTAAGCTTTGTGTGATAATCATCGACTTCACTTAAACCGGCCAAAACAACAAACAAATAAAAATATATTCATGGGTGTGTTTGTGTTAAACAAATAACTAAATGAATTCACATGATCTTACTCGTTTTTGTTACTGTTAACTTCATGAAACAATGTAAGAGTTTGGCCTAACGATTGTATAATTGCTTTTAGAATAATTGATTATAGTATAATTTCTTTTAGATTAATTACTTTTACTAGAATTGATTTAACGTTTGGTTTCTATTTTCCAAAATTGATTATAGAAATGTAAATTTTCATATTAATTACAAAACTAACCTTATGTGTATGTGAAATGATATTATGCAGTAATATTCCTTAACTTCAATATAAAAAATAATACTCTTTAATATCATAAAGTAGAAGACTATAATAAAAAGAAAAAAAATAAGTAAAGGAAATTAAATTGTTTAAGATTTTTTTTTAAAGAAACCTATAATATAATGTAAGAATATGACATAAAAAAATCAATTAAAAATTAAAAATAATAAGAAGCGCTGAAGATTTATTATTTTCATACAACACAAGATTATACTCAAAATCATGAATAATCAAAGGATATTATTGAATTTTTGTAAATGTTCTGAGGGCATAGTAGACTTTTGGAAATAGAAATCAAGGTGCGGTGACACAAGCAGCCATTTTGTAGCTTTTCCTAACCACTATTTTTTGGCTTTTGTAACGCCAACGTGGAAGTCAAGAAGTTGGGCCAAACGGCTCAAGTTTAGCGTTGACAGCCCCAAAAGTTGTTTTGGGATGCTCAAACGCAGGGCCAAACGGCCTCTAAATATACAATGTTACTGAAAATTATGAACTTTACACATTTCTTCATAAAAAAAAAAGAAAAAAATACATCCTCTGGTATATTCTTGGCAAAAATACATTTTTAGTCTTTATGTTTTTATCAAGTCGAAATTTGGGACACTTTTTCTCTGGCATGTAAAATAATCCTTTATGTTTTTTCCGACCACCTATTTGGGATTTTTACCTATGATTTTAAGACACTTTTTTCTCGAACATACACAAATAGTCTTTTATGTTTTATTCAACTGCAAATTTAGGACAATTACTCGCTTACTCATTTGTATCTGGAGTCTTTGCCGTGTGTATAAAATTAACGTGGCACGTGATAAAATTGGAGATCCCATTCAATTCACCTCTTGGTAGGGGCAAACATGTAAATGTATTTATTCGACATATCATGTGCCATCGGCGGTCATCTGATCTGAGCATGGATCAAAATTTCCATTTTTTTCCATAGAAAAATCAAAATATTTATGTTTTTAAATCAATGAAAACAAAAATAATGTGTATTCACGAAATACTATATCTGGCTTGAAAATTTCTCTTTTTTTAGTTTTTTTTCCGAGAACTTTTTGAATTTTTTTTAATATTCATCTGATCAAAACATACATTGAAAACGAAATATAAATACTCAAATTAAAACGGATAAAGCCGTTACGGTATTCAGGCTCCAACACCACTACAGTCCACATGGAATTTTCCGAATATTCCCACTTCCTTGTCCGCATTTTCAACTCGTTGACAAGAAAACGGATCTCGAGTTAAAAATAAATGCATAAATTAATATTTTAAGATTGGATCATGTTTGGAGATTGCCAAAACTCAATTTAGTATTATATATTATTATATGGATTGAATTCGAGTATGTTAATCTGAATCTTGATTTGCTTTTATAGGTGAATTAGGACTATTGTTATGGATCAGATTTTTCATCTTTTCCGTTAAAAAATATCGAAAAGTTTTCGTTTTTGTATCAAACGAAACAAAAACAAGATGTAATTTCGAATTTATTTATTTATCTGGAACTTTCTTATTTTTCTTAATTTAGTAATTTTTTTTATATTTTCGAAACATTTTTGAAAAGTTTTCAATATTTGATTTAGCTGACCAAAACATATACTCGAAACGAAATTTTGATCCATGACTATTGGTAAGAATTTTCAAAACTATTTTCAAGTCTATATCGTAATTTCAATGATGCCTAACTCTCTAATTCTATAACTAATTATAATTTTTATAGTGTTTGGTATCTACGTGGTGATAGCTTTCTTGATATATCTAGAAACAATAAGATATTTTTTCATCTATATCTATTTGGGGGGAAAAAAATTAAATTATTACAAATGCTACATAGTGTAGGTTTAAGCAACAACAAATATGTGTAATCTTATAACTTTCTCAACTTGAATTAGTGTCATCAATAATACAACAACAAATATGTGTAGTTATCTTATAAATTTCTCAACTTAATTAGTGTCATCAATAATATAAAATTTCAGAGATGATATCATGTTTAGCTTATTGGATTAATCTAATATTGTTGTTCAATCTTGTCTGTATATTTACTTTCGCAAGTTATAATAGTTTATAAATAACTGATAAAATGATCAAACCTACTACTTGATCATAATTATAGGGTATACTACATTGAGTTTTGCTAATGTTGCGTCCTTAAAACAATATTACTAGGAATTCTGAGATTGTTCCGACATTCAATAATATGTTGTTAATTATTTGTACAAATAATAAACTCACGACGATCCAAAACAAATATAAAAGATGGACATAATTTTAAAGAAGATAATAATTCTAATGATTGCCAAAAATGGAATACAAAATCGGTCAGATTATTTGGGTTCGCAAAAACGCACCTCTTACCAGTGTTTTTAAAATCGGACCGGACCGGCCGGTTGGCCCGGTTTAACCGCTAACCGGTCCCCAATCCGGTCCGATTTACCCCTAAAAATCAGTCTCCTAATCAACCAGTTCGAACCGGTAAAACCGGCTCCAAAACCGGTAAAACCGGTAAAACCAGTGAACCAATGGTTCACTTAATTCTTTTTTTTTCAAATTTAAAGATTTTTTGTTATTATTATTTATTTGAATTCTTGTTTAACATTTAATAGAATTACATTTATATACTTTAATTGGAATAACATTCATTATTTTAGTGTTTTAACAATCAATGAGGAACAATCAATGCAATATTACAATGTTTTTTACATAAAGAAGTACATAACCATTTTCTCATTATTGTGAATAATATTATTTTGTGTATGAAATTATGCAAATCAATTACCATATACACATCAAGTTACAACAATAGAACCCAAATGAACAAGCCAAAACTTTGAAAATGTGATGAACTTTTAATTTTGTTGTCTTATTTTGAATGTATGTATCTTTGAGGGATACTTGAGATTTATATTTTTGACATTGATCTTAATTTTTAAGACATTTTGATTATTTGCATGAAACAATAAAAAATTATATTGACAAAGAATGATAATTTTTTGAATTATAATTATATTTTAGATAATCTAAAAATATATATATAAATATTACATAATAATAAAGTCACACCGGTTATACCGATCGAACCAGTGGTCGACCCGATCGAACCAGTAACCAGTAGGGCTTCCGGTTGAATGACCGATCCGATTTTAAAAACACTGCCTCTTACTATTAACTTTTTAGGTAGATATAAGAAGCTCGAAACTTTGAGCTATATAAGAAACTCAAAATGTTGAATATGGGATAAACACATTTAAGTTCATTAAATTGGATGTAACATATTTCAAGTTTACGAATTTAAAGATAATATATTTTCACAGTATTTATAATTTTAAACAGATATTATAAAATTAATCTCCTTTCGTAACTCTACATATTCCAATTTAAACCACACAAAATTGATCACATCACGAATTACTATTATGTAGAATATTATTGGTTATATATTAACGGCTTAATGGAAATTTATCCCGTATAGGGACCGTTTGGTAGGACTTAATAGGGGATATTAGATCATATTATATGTGTTAATATGGGATAATACAACGTTTGGTGGCATTGCTCTAATACCGGGTCAAATGGATTAAATCCTTATGACCCGGTATTAAGACTAGATTATAATCCACCCAGACATGGGTGGATTAGTTAATCCGGGTGAATATGGATTCGATGAAATGTCACTTATAATCTCAAATTTACATATTACCTATTATAACATATCATTAAATATCATAAATTCTTCTTAAATATCTGAAAATATATTAATATATACTTAAACTCATAATCCCCCAGACATATTTCAGTTTATTGCTTTAATGTAATATGACTCAATCAAATCTACCAAACGTATTTTTAATATGACTTTCAATATGGCTCTGATCTAATCCACCTTAATCCTATACACCCTACCAAACGGCCCCCATGTAATGCGAAAAAGAGCAATTTACAACACCCCCCCCCCCCCCTCTTCCTATGATTTTATAAATGATTCACACTGCCTCCATAGAAACTTTAAGTCTTCATAAAAAAATGAATTGACAGTAATACCCTTGAATTGACAAAAATTGAATTGAAAAAAATGTTGCAGTTTATCTCTCTGTGTTATTATAAATATGGCAATTTACCTCTCTGTGTTATTATAAATGCGATATTTTACCCCCTTGTGTAATTTTATGTGGATCATTTTACTCCCGAAAAGGATAATTTTGCTTTTTACATAATATATTTCACGCCCACTTTCATATTTGAGCGAGTGAGATACACTCTCCAACTCAGGGAGATAAATTGCTCATTTTAAAAAAATCACAGGAAAGTAAATTGTTCTTTTTCAAATCACAATCGTGTAAATTGAATATTATGATAATCACATGGCATAAATTGCCATTAGCCCTATTTTTACTTTTATTAAATCAACCTAAGGCCATCTCCAAGAGCACATGTATAAGTTAGATTATGAAAGTTTTGTTAAATTTATCACTAAAGTTGCTCTCCAAGAGCACATGTATAATTTATGTGTTGTTAAAATTTATGGATTTGGATGGTCAAATACCCATGGCCAAATGCAAATTGTTATTTGCAATTGTTTGTAGGAACTTTTGTATTTTCCTGCAAAACAATAAATTATTCTGGACAAAATTCAAATGCATACAAATTTGAATTGAAATTTTAAATTCAAATTTTATAATTTGAATATCACTACAAGAAATTTGTCACTATTGACAATTAGCGAAACCTCTTCAACGATATATTAACGATAATTAATATTGTCATAATTATTTAGTGATAATATTTTGATTATTATTTTTGGGGCACCGCTAAATGTCATTAATGAAATTTTTGTTATTGTCACTAATATATATATGAAGTGACATTACCTAATTTATTATCACTTAACAATTATAAAAATTCCTCAAATGTGTAATCACAATAAATATTTTATTTTGCCGATGAGTCATTAGCCAAGTGGTTAGAGATGAGGCTCAATGACCAAGAGGTCCTGGGTTCAACTCTCACTAGTGTGGGTATTTTCGTTAGTTTAATACAAAAATTTAAACGTCGGAATATTTTTTTCAAATAATAAAAATTAATATTTTTTTAAAAAAATATTTTTTATTATGAAATTAAATCAATTAGTATAATAAATATATCATTATTATTTATATAAAATAATAATTAAAGTAATTTGTTAAAATATAAACTAGTTGTTGGAGTGAAATGGTATGGTTGTTAAAAAGTAGTATCTTAAAATATAAACTAGCTGTTGGAGTGCAAAGTAAAAAGTAGAAGTGTATAACACTGTTCATTAGTTATAATTTAAGATAAGATTCTGAAATTTAAGAGAGCTGTTGGAGATAGCCTAACATTCACAAAAGTCAACAGTTAATATTGCTTTTCAATTTTTTGTGCATAAGTTTTGGGGGCAACCACATTAAATGTAGAGAGAAATATTCGTCCTTGTGATCAGTATGTAAGAAGTGGCATTATTATTGGCATTGTTGGGAAATAGTTCTTATCTAGTGGTCGGTGCAACAATACACCTCTTCAATATCCATATCCCCATTCCGTTAAGTGCAAGGAGCTCCCATAAAAGAAAAAGGAAAACCACATTTCATACTAAATTCTAGTTCAAAAAATTCATTTGATATTAAATTTTTTGAAAAAATATATTTCATATCATGATTCACACCCTCTTGACACATTTACTGTTGTCATTAATTTTCGGACGGAATTCAACACGTGTCGCTCACGTGTCCATTAATGCCATCTCTAATGACTCGAAGTTACAAAAATATATTTGATTTCAATATGTAATTTTCATGATTATATCGTATTATTTTATATAATTTATTTTTAAGCAACTAGTATAACGAAATTAATTCATATGTTTTTCACAAATAAAAAATTAAAAACAAAAGAATAGATTGACCAAAATAAATTCATGACAAAGATAATTATTTTGAAATAATACAGAAATTATAGGAATTTTTTTTAAAAAGAATTATTTTTGGGTGATAAATACAACCCGAAAATTATTAAAAACAAATCAATATTAAAATAATAAAGTTAATTAAATGAAATGAAATTTATATTTTTATAAATTAAAAATAATTATCTCCAAATAATACATAAATTTTAGGATTTTTTTTTTAAAAAAACTCAAAAAAAAAGAACCAAATAAAACCTGAAAAAAAAAAAAAAAAGGAGAAAGTGAGGGAGAGGGTTTGGGCTGGGGAAGCTCCCCCTCCCCCTGGGCCCTGGCTCCTTCCAAGGTCACTTTATCTTATTTGCCCTCCCTCTCAGTCATTAAAGTTGGTTATTTTTGCCCCCTTCTCCCCATATACCCCCTCGGGCATCTCCCCAACATGTCATAGAGATGCCCTAAGTTAACAATGGTGAGTCTTTAAAACTTGTGCTTGTTTTCCCTCCCACTGTCAACTTAATGGGCACGTGAGTGACACACACTGAATTATATCTGAAAACTGATGGCAAAATTTAATGTGTCAAGAGGGTGTGAATCATGGTATGAAATGTATTTTTTCGAAAAGCTTAGTATCAAATGTGTTTTTTAAATAAAAAATTTGTATCAAAAGTGTTCTTCCCTAAAAAAAACTATGATTCCAAAAGTTTATCCAATTACATGAAATTTAATCGAATCATATCAATGTTTGGACTAACTAAAAGACTATCGAAATTATTCTAATTATATAGCAGGTACATATATATATATATATTTTTTTTGCTTATAAATATATAATTGAATTATGAAATACAAGTATAACTTTATTCGTAGTGTGGTACTTCACGGAAAAAATTATTACATAGACTAGGTCCATGAAATTAGTTACATAAATCTTGTGATCAGAAATTTATCAATCATCAAATTATAGAATTTTGATATTATTAGAGTTAATGGCAATTTATCCCCCTGATATTCATAATGTTCAATTTACCTTCGTGTAATTTGAATAAGAATACTTTACCCCCGTAATCTTATAAAGTTTCACTCCGCCTCCCTAATATTTTTATATGTGGTACTTTACCCATTGTGTTATGGCAATTAACCCCCCGGTGTTATGATAATGTGGCAATTTATCCCCCTATGTTATGATAAATGTGGCAATTTACTCTCTTATGTTACAAAACACTTTTCATGCCACTCTCAATTTCGACAAGTGTGTTACACGAGGTAAAATTGCTTCTTTAAAACTTTTATAGGGAGTAAAATACTCTTTTTTAAATCACAGGTGGGTAAATTGAATATTATGCATTTCACGATATAAATTGGCATTAATTCATTATAAAAGTATGATATTATCATAACTAATAGAGAAAATCACACTTTCCACCCCTATATTAAATCTAAGTTGCACTTTTCCCCTGAAATGCAATTTTTTGCACTGTCTATCCTAAACTTATATTAATGTTGCACTTTTTTCCTACCACTTTTTCGGCCAAAGAGTTCAGGGGAAAAATTGCAACACATAAGTTCAGGGTGAAAATTACGTGCAACAAGGGTGTAAGTTTAGAAGGAAAAATACAACTTTGTTGTAAGTTTAGGGGAGCAAAACTCTTAGGGCCTATTTGTTTGGTGTTTGGGAAAGTAGTGGAAGTTTATGAAATATTCTCGATTTGTGTAATGTTGTTTGTTTGAGTTTTGAGAGAGTGATTTCAGAAGTAAATAGGTTTATGTCAAATTATGTTTGTTATGTGAGATAAATTGTGTAAGAGATATGTTACTTTATGTCAAATCAGAGAAGAGTTTGTATATGTTTTGTTTAGAGATAAACAAATTGTTGCTTGTTTGGTTTTTGAGATAATAATTTGTAATTTGAGAAAATTAAGAGATAAAAAATTTATTTCAGAAAGTAAAAAACATGTTTGTTTGACATTTTCCAAACACGAAAAAAAATTGGGAAACGCCAAACAAACATGCCCTCATCATTATGTATGCAATAATTTTTCCATTTTTTTTATTATTTTGGTAGGTAGGCGTAGATTTGGGAAACAAAAGACAGAGAGGTAGAAAAGAGTAACAAGTTTTGCACACATTAAAAACCAACACCAGTACACAAACGTCCCGTACCACCCCACCCCACCCCACCCCTACCCCCACCCCCTCTCTATAAAAAAAGGTCACACTTCTTTCTCATTTTGTACTATATACTACATAGCTTTCTCTCTCTATCTAGCTCATTCACTCTTCAAGAAAAAAGTACTTTGTGTATTATTATTATTATCATTTGTATGGCAGCTAATTTGCAGCAGATTCTTGGATTTGGGAAGAGTTTGGTGAAGCCATTCACAATTATTCCTAATTCACTCTCTCTCGCCCTCAGGTATATATATATATACTTCTTGATAATTCGACCGATCGTTAGTTTGATTTAATTTAATTTAATTTCTGGGTTTTCTAGTTTAATAATTTTTGGGTTTTGATTTTATTCTTAATTTGTTTCAAAATCCCATATTTGCTAGCAGAAAACTTAATTTGTGGTTTTCCTAGCTATATATTGTCAAGTCATCTAATGAAATATACTCCTTATCTGTTTATTTTTATTTGTAGTTTTAGGAGACCAATGTAAAATTAATTCATTTCTATTAATTTTACCTTTCTTGTTAATATTTGTAATTATTTGTAATTAATAATGTGATTATTTAGTTAAAAATGCTATTTTGGGATTTTTCTTCAAAAAGTTGCTATTTATTTAATGGAGTACTATATAGTCCTGCCCCTTCCGAGATTGTTGGTTTACTTGGGTTAAGGTCTAAGGACAAATTGATGATTTTTTTAATTTTTTTTTTTTTTTACTAATTTAACTTTCATGGGATTAATATTGATCATATCCATGTTGATTTCTAGTTTATATATATGATGATGCTATTGAAATCCTAGCTAGGTGAAAGAGTATGCTGCTAAAATATTCTACTCCGTATGTCCCTAAATTTTCACTACTACTTTTTTTTTTGGGATGTCCCGAAATAACACTCCCTTTCTATAAATGAAAATATTTTTCTCAAAAATATTCTCTCACACAAAGTAATGATTTGACACCATCAACTCTTGATCACTACTTATAAGGACATATATGTAAAAATATCCAAAATTTTTACCTTTTTAACTTTTACCTAAAACTTCGCGTCAATAATAAAATGATAGAAAAAAATACGACAAAGGGAGTATATTCCTTTGAAAATTACATAAAGGCTGCCGGTCACGTTGAGTAGGTACCAAGTATAAAAACTAATTGGGCAAGTTAGATCAATTTTTTTAAAAAAAAAAAAAACCTAATTGTTTTAAGACAAGAAAAAGGTGAGCTAATTAGGTGTGGTTTGCTGCCCACATCTAGCAACCATTGTATTACTCAAGTCATGATTTTAACTTTTTAAATAATATTACTGCAATTTATATGATAAATGTGGCAGTTATGTAATGTGGCAATTTACTACCTATGTTACATAAACACTTTTCATGCTCACTCTCAATTTTGACAAATGAGTTACATTATCCAGCTGAAGGAGATAATATGTTTCTTTAAAATTTTCATAGGGGGTAAATTGAACATTATACATTTCACGGAGATAAATTGACATTAGCTCTATAGTATTATATTATTGACTGTGTTATATGATCTTTAACATGTGACAGACAAAACTATATATACCACATATGTTAATTCTTGCAATAAAGTATCTTATTGTCCTCAATTTATCCCATATCCTTGTATTTTATGAACTCTTTTTTTTATCTTGTTTTTGTTATTGACGTTGTTATTAGTTACCAAGTGCGTTTTAAGTATTTACGGTAGATTATTATCGTACATGTAATTATCAGGAGGAGCGTTCACGGTTCAGTCTACGAGAAGAACCCGGAGGATCTTGTTCAGTCCACCGTGGTCCCGGACCATGTGATCCATCCCCTGCAACCTGACCAATACTGGGCCCCACATCCTCAGACGGGGGTGTTTGGTCCCGCTAAAGATCATAACCCGGCCTCGGGTGGGGAGAGTGGCTTTCATGCTAGTGCTAGTGAAGACTCGGTGTTGGAGCAGAAAGCTTTCTTCCGCCCTCTCGAGGACTTGGACAAGCCCGAAGTCCATCCTTAATTGAGTCGCAAATCCTCCTTTACTATAAATAAATAAGTCTTTGTATGCGTTGAATAGGTTTAATTAAAATCTACTATAGGAAGTATATATATATATATATATATATATATATTAAAGTGTGGTAATTAAGCAAAAAAGAGAAAATAACACTTGCATTAATGTTAATATGAAACTAATGTGTGCATGTGGGTGAGAAGTTGGTTATGTTATGCATTGCTTTTGCTATATGTTGTTGTGCTTATGGGTAGATGCTATGTTATTGACATCCCTTTTTATTAGATAAAAGAATTTTTGTGACTTTTGTTATTCTCTCCTTTATGCTTTTGTACTTTGATCTTCTAGAAAAAAGTGGCATCTTATCTATTTGAGATTAATTCAATTGATGTGGGGGATGATGCAAAGTGAAGTTATGCTTATTTAAATTAGATTAAAGTGATGCACAGGTTCATTATCCTGATGACACATATTCATTTTTTTTAAATCTACCTTGTCAGTGCTAGTTTACAATCAGGACACGTATCATTAGGAGAATGCATTTGTACATTGCACGATGTGTATCATCTAAATTTCTGACTCGTGCATTACAACGTCTATCAATAGAACATATTTTAATTCAAATTTAAATTAAGTATTGTATATGTATGATGGAAGATTCATCAACTAGTTCAATTAAACCTATTGCATCCAACATAAATGTAGCTAATATTTCATGTAACTATCATCTCTTATAAAAAAAAAATTTGATAAATATTCTAATACATGTGAAATGGATTGGAAAATGTCTATCACTATCAGTCCCTTAATTGTCTTATGATATTTGTGTTGGTAAGAAAATCTATGCGTAACTTAAGATAACTACGAAAAATTTGTGCAACAAAAAATTCATTAAACTCGAAACTTTATGATTGGTTTATTCGATTAATACGCATTAGTAGAAACTTTTCTTTTTTTTTTTTTTCGAAAAAGCATTAGTAGAAACTTTTAAAATACCCATGTTGTATAAGACTTAAAAATAAATATTTTACCATTAGAGCCTATTTAACGTCTATAGTCCAACATCTGAATTCCTACAATAAATTCACCCGAAATTACATGATTTTCAATTGTGAGAAAATTTGTCAAATCAGATTGCCCACCCAATCTATTGGCAGCAACAATATGATAAGATAAGATCGATAGGTCTTGAAAGGGACCCTGTCCCCTTTGGGTTTTTGCGATTATCTTTGGTCCCAACTCGTGTAAAATACAAGTACACCCCTTTTTCTTTTTTATTAGAGTGAAATTGCATTTACATTAATTATTATATCAAAAAATAGGAGAATGTTCAACTAACAAAATTTATGGATTAAGATATTTTCATATTTTGGATGGGATGGGACCCAAAATTTGCGATCGTCAAGCCTTCTCAATTATTGTTGTGTAACATACAACTGACATACCAAAAAAGGCAAATTTCAAGATAATGTCAAAGGAGAAATTGAAATGGACAGAATGTAGTAGATTGCATTGTGCTACTTTTGAAAATTAAGGGTCAACCTTGCGAAATGCTTTGGCGTTTTTCAGAATTTTTTTGTGTTTGGAAATATCAAACAAACATGTTTTTTATTTTTCAAAATAAATTTTTCATTCATTAATTTTCTCCAACTACTCTCTCAAAAGCCAAACAAACAACAATTTTCTTACCTCTAAACAAAACCTATACAAACTCTACTTTGATTTGACATAAAGTAACTTATCTCTTACACAATTTATTTCACATAACAAAAATGATTTGACATAAAGTCTTACATATCTTACACCTACAACCCAATTCTTCCAAAAAAACCTACACCTACTTTATTTCTCAAACCACTCTCTCAAAACTCAAACAAATAACATTACCCAAATCGAGATTATTTCACAAACCTCTACTACTCTCCCAAATTACTTTTCCAAACACCAAACAAACGGACCTCTTATTTTAGGGTGAAGCATGTAAGATGACTCGCAAATCTACTACAATTATTACCTCCACATGTGATTGATTGTGAATGAAGAATTCCCATGTTTTTATACTACAACATGGCATGCACGGGTGCTGCAACATTATCGATATCCTTTAAAAATACATACTCGATAATAAATAATTAATTATATATATACATAATATTATATTAAAATGAGTAATATTAATAATATTTGATCATTAGTAAAAGGATAGTAGTTAATAATCCATTCCCAATTTCATATTTGTGATAAAAAAAATTCATATTTGTGCATATTTTTATCTAAAAACATGGATTTTAGTTAAGAAATATTGTATTAAATAAAATCGTAAAGTTAACAAATTTGTTTTAACAAAAAAAATTCGTGTAAATTTTGAAAGTGAAGATTTTTTGGATTCGAAAAAGATTCGATATCTGTCTGAATCCAGCCAAAATTTGTTGGTTTAAAAAAAAAAATTAATCCGAGCAAGATTAAAATTCGACCCAAATCCGTTTCGATACAAATGAAACTGAATCTGGGTAGAGTCTTATCCAACCCAATGACAAGCCTTTGTTAACTAACTTTGTACAGGAGATCACTTTGGTAATTTGCAAGCAAAGTGATGCACACTCCTCTGCTCAACATACCATCCAAGCGACCCAACACCCCCCCAACTCTTTAAGTGGTTGGTTGCACCCACCAAAGGACTGGTTCAAAGCAAACTCGGATGCGGCATACAAATTTGGCGAGACAGCTTGTGATGTGGTTGTCCGTAACTCTCTTGGCTCAATTGTGTTTGCATCTACTTCTTTCACCTCTTGTTTGAATGCTTCGGTTGCATAGGCTCTTGCAATTCGGGAAGCTTGCTGGTTTTTGAATGCAAAAGGTGTTCACATTGTGATTTTTAAAAGTGATTGTCTCGTCGTTGTTCAAGCTATTTTATTTATTGGGAAGAGAATATGGATTGGGCAATTCTTCGATTGTTTTGTAAATTCGCAAGTTGTGGGCTTTTTGGCCTAAGTGGCGCTTCAAATTTTATTTTAAGATTGACTAATTGCGTGGCCCATAATCTTGCAGCCTGGGCTTTTTCCCGTGGTCCAAATTTTTGTCTTAAACAGGATTGTTTACCTATTATGTTTTTGGTGACTGTGGAAATCCTCATGTAAGCTGGTTATCTTTTGTCTAATTTTAATGATATGGTTAATTATAGGCAAAATTGCAAAAAAGGTCCCAAACTAATTAATGATTTTGGATTTTCGTCCCAGGCTATATCACTTAGCCAAATTCGTCCCGTAATTTTA
The DNA here is from genome assembly GCA_034814905.1 of Penstemon davidsonii. Lineage (NCBI taxonomy): Eukaryota > Viridiplantae > Streptophyta > Magnoliopsida > Lamiales > Plantaginaceae > Penstemon > Penstemon davidsonii. The sequence continues at coordinate 7,292,272 of JAYDYQ010001087.1, read as the reverse complement.
TATTGTTTTGGAATATCGTCCCATTTGCCACATGGTTGCTTACGTGTCATGACGTGGCAAATTTAAGCATAAACAATTATATAAGATTGTAGAATTCATCCCAAACTAATTAAAATTTTTGATTTTTCGTCCCAAACTAGTCAAAATTTGTAATTAGTTTGGGATGAATTATGCAATATTGTATAATTGTTCATGCTAAAATTTGTCACATTGTGACACATAAGCAGCCATGTGGTAAGTGGGACGATATTCCAAAAAAAATATAAAATTATGGGACGAATTTGGCTAAGTGATATAGCTTGGGACGAAAATCCAAAATCACCGATTAATTTGAAACGTTTTCTGCAATTTTGCCTTAATTATATATAAAAAAAAAAAAACTGACCCCATTTTCTATTATACATTGCCAAAGGAAGTTTCTCTTGGTCGGCCCAACAAGATCAAATTACTTTAAAAAAAAGGGTGACTTACACTCAGATTCACTCAGGCTTGGGCATCTAACAAGAAACCCCCCGTTGTTTCAAAAATTGTAGGGACACCCTCTCTTGTATGGACTATTAACCAAAAAATCCTTAACACGTTAAAAACATATGGAATTTGATGACGTCAATAATTTTTTTATTGATTTTTTAAATTTACCCCTGGTCGAACATACCCAAATGGGGTGTCTATGTAATAATTTTACACCACAGTGGCACAGTGGATGCATTCGAAATATTACAATTACTTCAGGGGGTTAAATGTAGCCAACGGTCATATTTTAAAAAATGACCGTTGGATGTTACTATTGGCCACATATTTTGGCTATTAATATCATTCCAAATGTTAATTTTTTTGCATTTCATCCAACAAATTTGATAATGTCATCATCAAATTCAAGAGGTAGTGTGAGGGCTTAAAATATCGAAAATCAAAATGTTCACGTATATGTTGTGTGAAGAATGCACCCATAATGGTTGTGGATGCACACCGAGATTTGAAGGGGTATCATCCCTACATGTGAACATTTTGATTTTTAGCCAAAATATGTGGCAAACATTAACATCCAATGGTCATTTTTTAAAATATGACCTGTGGCTACAAATAATCCCCTGAAGTTATTGTAGTCTTTCAAATACACCCCCGGTGGTATAATAATATTACATAGACATCCCCTGTGGTATATTGTTATACATAGACACTCCTTGTGGTTATATAATGACCTGGGGTAAATTTGAAAAATCAATAAAAATTGATGATATCATCAAATTCCGTCAGTTTTAACACCGTAAGGGGTTCTTTGTATATAGGCCATACCAGAAGGGGTGTCCCTGTAATTTTTGAAATAGCAAGGAATTTCTTATTATACGCCCACATCTGATGGAGTCTGATTTTACATCACCAAAAAAAAATATTATCTTTCAACTAACTTTTTTCCTTAAAAAAATAGTGGTGATTGTGAGTCACTTTAGAGTTGACTATTAATTAGAAAGATATGTATTTTTATAAATTTACCACCTTTTTTTTGAAGAATATATATTTAGCACTTGGATTATGTCAACATGATACATATTGTCATTGACATTGCTGTAACATAACACAGTTTTGAGAGAGGTCATTTGAAAAGAAAATAATTGTATCCATCATCTTTATCTTTGGTTACGTAATTAGCAATCAAGAAATATAATTGGTTGTGTTCGATTATTAGGATGTATTTCTATTAAGTTTTCCATTATTTCCTTGTTTTTTTAATTTCAGGCAATTAATAACATTTAGAAAATCATTACTGGAGCTATTGAAGAGTACCGAAAATAAGATGGTCTTACATATTTTTGAAGTTAAGGGCAATTTACCCCATATAATATTTTTACCCCATATGATATTTTTGAAGCTAAAAGCAATTTAGCCCATATGATATACATAATGTTCTGTATATACTCAATACTTCTTTAGTGTCTCCAAGATTAAAAGTAATCAAATTATATTCTTGTAGGGAATTAGACTTGAATAATCATATTAATAAGGTATATATACAATGACAATTTAATAAAGAATCTAAGTTTTATTTTTATTTTTTATATATATTTGATAGCGGTGGAAATTGAAAATTGTAATTACATTGTTATCGTGATTTTGAAGTCGTTTGACAACCTAAACGAAAATCGCTTCTAGTGAATTTCGGATGGTATTTGACCTCTACAAATATAATAGCTCATGAATGTTCAACTCCTAAAAACTCAATATTCTTACACTATAAAATTACAATTTTAATCCTTCTAAAATTATTTATTTTTTTAATAATCAAATTACTAAAAAATTAATATTATTACATTTTTCTTGTAAAATTATTTTTTTTAATCTTAAATAAGTGCTAGAGAGCTACTCCAATTTTGGACCGACAAATGGTGTAATCTAATGAGCCCTGACCAATGACAATCTCGTAGGCCCAATGGGCCAAAAAGCCCATCCAGAAATCTACTAAGGTTTTCTGTTGCATATATGATAGAAAACCTCAGCTGAAGAAATGTTTAGCAGCAGCTGAGCTGAGCTTCTCCGTCATACGTACGTTCTGCTAATCCATCCGCTGTAAGTATAAACAATTATTATAATTTCAATTTTTGTTTCGATGATTATGCTAAAAAATTGATTGAATAAATTATTTGAATCAAAGGTTCAGTGTATGCAATTCATTTCCGTTTTATTAGGGTTCGTAACATTTGGCTTTATCAAGTTCGGTTTGTTGGTAAGGATTTTGTTTCTGATGAACAATTTAAAAGATTCAATGATGTATTTTGTGTTTATGTAAAGCTTGATTTTGACCTGAATTATAATTTTCATATCATGTATGCATCTAATTTTATTGCAAATGTTAAAAATATTGTAGTATAACTTTTTTCGATATCTCTTATTTATTTGAAATGTCGGCTTGGTTTAGTTTTAGGGTTGAGATTTACATTTTTGTTGGTGAATTGTAGATAAATCATGAAGCACAATAATGTTATACCGAACGGGCACTTCAGGAAGCACTGGCAGAACTATGTTAAAACCTGGTTCAACCAGCCTGCCCGAAAGACGAGGAGAAGAATTGGTATTATATTAGTATATTTGTTCCTTTTTTTTATTTATTTCTTACTCTTGTTTGATTGTATAATTGAGAGTGTTTTTTGTTTTACTATTTATAACTCTTGCTTGCTTGCTTGATGTATTTCTCATTCAGCAAGACAGAAGAAAGCTGTTCAGATTTTTCCCAGGCCTACAGCCGGACCACTTCGTCCAATTGTTCATGGACAGACGCTCAAGTACAACATGAAAGTCAGGGCTGGCAGGGGATTTTCTCTGGAGGAGCTCAAGGTGAGTTATTTCACTTAAAAAACCATGATCAATGTTTCATTACCAGTGTTGCTACGTTTGATCATATGGAAATTGTAAGACTTTTTATGTTAAATCTTTGAAATTTAGCATGTATTTTCCGTTCTTTACCCATCATGAACAACCATGTTAGTGTTATTTTCACCGCTGCTTATTGCTTTACCATTGATTTGCCAGTATTCATAATCATTTGTTCTCATTCGACTCGAGCAAGTTTGATTAGGGATTTATCTAAGTTTTTGTGGATTGGTCCTATATTTCTCCATGAGCTAATGTCAATTTACCCCCCTTTGATGTGCATAATGTTCAATTTACACCATGTGATTTGAAAAAGAGCACTTTACCCCGTGTGAAATTTTAAAGGAGCAATTTACCTCCTTCAACCGGAGAGTGTAACTCACTTGCCTAAATTGAGTGGCATGAAAAATGTTTTTGTAACATAAGGGGGTAAAGTGCAACATTTCTCATTACACACTTACACAAGGGGTAAAATGCCACATTTATCATAAAACATGGGGGTAAAGTGCCACATTGAAGAGGGGTAGTTTTGTTAATTCATATGTAAAAATGCCAGGGAGGCAGTGTGAAACTTTGATAAGATTATATAGGGGGGTAAAATGCTCATTTTCAATTTACAGGGAGGGAACATTATGCATATCACATGGGGATAAATGGTCATTAACTCATTTCTCCATAGTATCGGTTTCTATTGCCAAACCTCTCAGATATCTTTTTGATTTGCATAAACCAGACTGCAGGAATCCCTAAGAAACTTGCCCCAACTATTGGCATCTCTGTCGATCATAGGCGCAGAAACCACTCCTTGGAGGGTTTTCAGACAAACGTCCAAAGGCTGAAGACATATAAGGCGAAGGTTGTTGTCTTCCCAAGACGTGCTCGTAAATTCAAGGTAACAACAATTGTCTATATCAATGGAAACTTCCTTGATTGTCATTTCAAAACTCTGTTAAACAATTTTCTTTTCTCCCACAGGCTGGTGATTCCACTCCCGAGGAGTTGGGAACTGCTACCCAAGTTACTGGTCCTTACTTGCCAATTGTTAGCGAGAAGCCAACTGTGGAGCTTGTTAAGGTCACAGAGGAGATGAAATCTTTCAGGGCATACAACAAGCTGCGTCTTGAGCGGACGAACGAGCGTCATGTCGGTGTTAGGGCTAAGAGGGCAGCCGAGGCTGAGAAGGAAGAGAAGAAATAGTGAGTTTCAGTGTCCAGTGCAAGTTGTTGGATCTGTTTTGTTTCTTTTTGGCTACTTGAAATTATCTGGATTTTGTTTTGAGTCATAAATGCTAGTAATTATAGACCAACAAGTTCAGTGTATGGTTTTTACTTTTTTCTGAGACATTACTATGTTTTTACATATTTTTTTATGTGAATTAACCTTTTTGTCATGTTTTAATTAGAATTGTCAATGGGTTGATTTCAATCTGAATCCTATTTGGTTCCAGTCCGATTTGATAGGATATTTGTCTGATTAGAAATCTGGTGAATCTGATCCAATTAAGTACATAGATCCGTAATACAAAAGACATGGATCGAATATGAGTCTAGGTCAATCCGATGCGCTAAAGATTCGTATCCATCGATAAAATTTCAAAGTTTTATAAATAATGTTTCATTCATAATCTCATTTTTATGTATATTTTCATCCAACATATGAGTTAATTTTGAGAACCTTAATATAAGGCCATCTCTAATGTAAACCACACCCATTTCCCTTCTCTCTAATGTTTCAATTTTCTCATTTCATTCAACTACAACCAATTTTCTTTTCAATTCTAACTTAATAATAATAATTAAAAAAAAAATACAATAATAAAATAAATACAACTAGTGATCCTCCTTATCATTCATTTTTACAGAGTGGTCCTTATATTTTTTTTCCCATGTTAGTCCCCACTATGAATTATTTGTTTCACTTTGGTCATTTTCAGGTGGTCCAAGATGAACTAAAATGCCAAAACAGTTTTATGAGGGATTAAATTGATAAAAAAACAGTTTTTATGAGGGATTAAATTAACACAAAACAATTTTATGAGGGACTAGTGTAACACTATAAGTAAAAGATCACTTGTAAATGACCAAAGTGAAACAAATAATTCATAGTGGGGACTAAAGTGGAAAAAAAAAACACAAGAGTGACTACTCTGTAAAAAATTAATAATAAGGAAGACCATTAGTAGTGTTTACCCTAATCATAAACTAAATTAAAGTTACATTTTTATTAATTACATTAAAGTTAAAGTTAAGTTTTTTAAAATTACATTTTATTAATAAAATTAAATTTAAAGAAAAATTAAAGTTCAGTTTTTTAAAAAAAAAAACATTTTTAGCTATTAATTTATAAAATAAAACAAAAGAAAAGAAAAAAAGAAAAAATTTATCGGCCACCCAAAGCGGTGGGTGAGGCAAGGGGAGTCCCCTTGCCTCACCCACCTCATCCCAACCAACTCCTACACTAAAACCCACTCTTCCCATCCACCACACAACCCCTTCCCTTTTCCCTTCACCTTGATATATTAGCGATATCCTCAATATCATAGTTTACCAAAGTTATATGTGAAATAATTTGAATAAGTGATTAAATATGTTGATAATTCATCTTTTCTATGTTATTACTTGATTGTTAAGAAAAGTTTGTACACATGAATTAAGTTTAATGAAATGTAGCAAAGACAAGTTTGTTTTCACAAAAAATATAAGTATGAAAATAGATGTTCTACTAGATTCGGAAAAAAAATCAAAATATTCAATCGAATCCCTACAAAATTTGATGGATGCGAAAATTTCGTATCCGAGCAAGATCTTAATTCGATCCAAATTCATCATTATGACATAAATGAAGCAATATTTGTATTGATCGAAATCCGACCCAAATCCAACCCATTAACCAGTCCTAATTTTAATGCCTTTTATAATATAATGCCTTAATGGTGATTGGTGCCAAATATTTGGTATTGGACTTTGGAGGTTTGGACCGACCATTTGTAACTACAAGGCTACAAGCCATTGTTAACTAACATACTGACCCCATTTTCTTTTTATCCATTGGCACGGGAATTTTCTTTTTTGGTCGGCGCAACAAAATCAATTTCAGAATAAAAAAAAGATTATCTTTGAAATTGAATACTAATCAGAACAGAAACGTGTTTTTGATATAATATTAATATTTAGCAATTGAATAACTATACTTTTTATGTCAACATGAAACTTATTGACATTGTTGTAATACAAACACAGTTTTGAGAGAGGTCATTTAAAAAGAAAATAATTGCATCCAATATCTTTATCTTTGGTTACGTAATTAGCAATCATCAATATATAAATTGATTCTGTAAAGATTTCTATTATTTCCTTGCTTTTTTTCCAGGCAATTATTAACATTAAGAAAATCATTACCGGAGTAAAGAAAATGGGGCTAATGACAATTTACCCCCTGTGATTTTCATAATGTTCAATTTATCCCTTTTGATTTAAAAAAGAACAATTTACTCCCTTGTGACTTTTTTAAAGGAGCAATTTTACCTCCTTGAGTTGGAGAGTGTATCTCACTCTCTCAAATATGAAAGTGAGCGTGGAATGTATTGTGTAAAAATACGAAATTACCCTTTGGGAGGGGAGGGGGGTAAAATGCCACATTTATAATAACACATGGAGGTAATTTACCACATTTATAATAATACAGAGAGGTAAATTATCACATTTATAATAACACATGCATGGAGGTAAATTGTTACAATTTTTTCAATTCAATTTCTTTTGAATGCTTAAAAGGTGGTTATTATTGTCATTTTAATTTTTTATGAAGACTTAAAATTTCTAGGGAGACAATGTGAATCATTTTTTAAATTACAAGGGGGGTAAATTGTCATTAACCCAAAGATAATGAGATGGTCATACATATTTTTATTTCAATTTGACTTTAAATTGACGAAGATATATATAACAAAATAAAATAGTTATATTTCTTCCATCTAAATTATTATGAACCTCTCAACTGGAAACATGAAAGTAGCTCACTTTTGGATGTAATAATAACGTTCTCAACTACCATTTCATTCATTCATTCATTACCAAGATCCAATTTAACAACACACATAAATTATCAAAAAAAATAGAAAAAAGAAATAGATAACACCACACATAATATTTATATTTATATTCATAGTCATATGATATATCTTTAAAATGGCTGCAAATTTTGGATCTTTAAGGCAAAGCTTTGCAGAGAGAAGCGGTAAAGAAAGATTACTTTCAAGAAAATTCTATTCCGACAATGAATTGGTGGATGATTCATCGTCATGTTGTTTGCGTCGGATTTTCCGAACCACGGGAGAAAGTTGTACCCTGTGGTGGGACTATGTTAAAGGGACTGTAATCAGTGCATATGAAATGGGAAGATCCGACCCGAGAAAAATTGTGTTTGCTCTTAAAATGGGCTTAGCTTTGTCTATGGTTTCTGGGCTCATATTTTTCAAGGAGCCCTTAAGCTATATTAGTGATAATTCAATCTGGGCCATTCTCACCGTTGTTGTTGTGTTCGAGTTTAGCATAGGTAAGTTCAATTTTTTCATCATTAATTTATTACACTTATTTTATTTGTATATATTTGTAATGATCAATGTTCTTGTTGTTGTATATAGGGTCGTTTCCACTTCCTCTTCTTGTGGCATGTACATAACTTTGAAATAAATTTTTCTTGTTCTTGTTAAAAAAAATGTTGTTGTTGTTGTTGTGTCACACAGAAATTTCCTTACAATAAAGATAATTTGGTGGTGTTTTCAATTAAATTATTGGTTTAGCTTTTTGTAGAAGATAGAAGCTGCATCCAATCAGCTTCTACTTTTTTTACCTTTTTTAAGAGAATTTTGAACATAAGTGATTTTAAAAGTGACTGAAAACACTCACCTTCAGCTTATTTTTTTGAAAAGGCAGAAAATCACTTTTTAAAAAGATTGAAAACACCACTTTTGTGATTAGGCATCCTTAATGTTAGTTGTTGTGGTTGTGTTTGAGTGTTTATGTTATGACCTAATGCTAATTTATCCCATGTGATATTTCTAATGCTCAATTTACCCCTGTAATTTGAAAAGAGGAGCATTTTACCCAGTGAAAATTTTATGAGCAATTTAACTCCTTCAACTGTAGAGTGTAACTCACTCACTGAAATTGAAAGTGGTATGAAAAGTGGTTTTGTAATAGGGGGCAAAGTGCAATATTTAACATAGAGAAATGCCACATATAAGAGGGGTAGTTTTGTCAATTTTTTTTTTTAAGTTTAATAATGTCAGAGGCAGTGTGGAACTTTTTTAAGATTATATGGGTGATAAAATGCTTATTTCAAATTCCAGGGAGATAAATTGAACATTATGTGTATAACATGAAGTGTTAAATTGTCATTAGCTCGTTTATGTTATTAATGTTGTTATTTCATGTTTATTGTAATTGTCTGGTTAATTAGGGGCTACACTTAGCAAAGGGTTTAATCGTGCATTGGGGACGTTCTCTGCTGGAACACTAGCTCTTGGAATTGCAGAATTGTCTAAGATGGTTGGAGAATTACAAGAAGTTTTCCTCGTCTTCAACGTTTTTATTGCAGGTTCGTTCATCTAATCATTATTAATTTGTGAAAATGCAAAAACACCCCTTAAGGTTTTCCTAACTATCATAAACTCCCTTGTATTATTTTAAGGGAAAATTGCAAATATGGTATCATCAATAGAGCACTTTGCAGATTGATACCACGCACTGGATACATAAATGCACATTTAGTACGATAATTTAAGCATTGGTGGCAATGCGCATACCACCATCAATTTAATAATTGGACCGAAGTGGACGAAATCAGCCACGTGCATAACGTGACGGAAACGGTATAATTTTTCTTCCAAAAGATGAAATAATGTAATAATTTTCCCCTAAAAAATGAGGAAAATGTGATTATTTTTTCTCCAAAAGACGAGATACCAACCATGTGCGGTCTACGTGGCCAATTCCATCCATTTTCGTCCAATTATTTGACGCGCGGTGGTATGGACATTGCAACCAAACTTTAAATTGTGGTACTAAATGTGCATTTACATATCCAGTGGTACCAATATTGCAAAATGCCATATTATATGGTATCAAATATTCAATTTCCCCATTATTTTTATTATCAAAAAAACCCCTGTATTCTTTTTTATTAGCAAAAAACCCCATAATTTCACTCTTTTTTATGGTTTTTTATATGATAAGTTATGCAACTCATTTCTTGATTTATTACAGGTTCTTTAGCTAGTTATTTCAAGTTGTATCCAGCAATGAAGCAGTATGAATACGGGTTTCGTGTCTTCTTGTTGACATTCTGTATTGTACTTGTATCCGGGACTTCTAACTTTTTTAAAACAGCCGTTTCTAGATTGCTTCTAATTGGTGTCGGGGCTGGTGTTTGCTTAATCGTCAATGTTTGTGTTTACCCCATTTGGGCTGGTGAGGATTTGCATAAATTAGTCGTCAAGAATTTTACAGGAGTTGCTACTTCTCTAGAAGGTAGGTAAAGTTTTCTTTTACCTAAATGCTCTAGCTATTAATGTTTAGTGACGACAAAATTTCGAAAATGGTCCTATAACTTTGGAATCGGACTTTCAGAAATAAGTGAACAGCAAATTAATTCCGTGTTTTATTCTAAATAGGCAGTTTACCTTCCTATGATAAATAAATGATACCTCCCTCCCTGTATTTTTATAAAAGAAGCACACCCTGTCTCCATCTTGATTTTTACATTTTTACAAGGGGATAAAATGCTCATTATGCAATATCACAGGAAGTTAAAGTGTCCATTTACGCATATCACAGGGAGGTAAATTGCCTATTGACACATATTACAGGGGTGTAAAGTGAAGTTAATTTGTTGTCAATATAGGGTTGAATTGATCATTTTCACATGAAAATAAAGTATCAGTCACATTATAAAGCGTGTGTGTATCACCTCCACTAGGAATGAGGTATATTGCTCATTATGTCATACCGCGGGGTGTGGGTGGGGGGGTAAATGGTCTATTTTCATATTACAAGAAGATAAATTGTCTATTAGACATATCACAGATAGTTAACTTGCCAAAAACCCTTTCAAAAATAGTAATATAACTATACTAAACGTACATTTAATCCTTAAACTTTCACAAAATTTCAATTTCAGTCATATTCATATCAAATTTTGTCCTATAAGTTTCAATATTTGTCCTGCAACTATAAATTTGGTCCTATTACCAGAGAAAAAAATTGTAATTACAGTATGTAAATTGAAAGTTAGAGGGTAAAAATTGTAACTGAAACACGGATATTGGAACATATAAAAGTTGGAGGACAAAAATTGTTATGTATATGATTAAAATTGAAATTGAGTGAAACTAAATGATTAAATGTATGTTCAGTATAGTTACATGGCTATTATTGAGGAAATACAAAGTTACAGGACTATATTTGAAAATTTTCCGTTTCCTAATGGATATAAGACAAGGGGATTGATATCCATCTTGATTGTACGTGTAATAGGGTGTGTGAATATGTACTTGCAATGCGTAGAATACGACAGGATCCCTTCAAAGATTCTACTATACCAAGCTTCTGATGATCCTTTGTACAAAGGATATAGAGCCGCGGTACAATCGACTAGCCAAGAGGAGTCCCTCGTACGTATGTTTGAATGAAATTCGGAAAATAAATACGGGGATAGCTAGAATTACGTATATACCGTGTTTGTGTTAGTTTTGATTTCGTTTTCGTTCTTTCGATTGTCGTTTTTGCAGTTGAGTTTCGCTGTATGGGAACCACCTCATGGACGTTACAAAATGTTAAGATATCCTTGGAGTGATTACATTAAAGTTAGTGGTGCTCTTAGGCATTGTGCTTTCATGGTTATGGCGATGCATGGGAGTATACTTTCGGAAATACAGGTACGTACAATGTACGTACTTTATTTAGAAGCTCGTGTTTTGAACGATAAATTGTTTACTTTGTAGGCATCATCTGAATTAAGACAAGTTTTTAAGGATGTGATACAAAGAGTTGGGACCGAAGGTGCTAAAGTTTTACGATTGCTTGGTCATAAGGTAGAAAAAATGGAAAAACTAAACACGGGGGTAGACCTTCTCCAACAAGTACACGATGCTGCGGAGAATCTACAAATGATGATCGACCAAAAATCTTATCTCTTAGTAAATGCGGAGACTTGGGAGCGTGAAAAACGACCTGGAAAATTTGCAGATCCCGAGCAACTTCAGGAGCTTAAGGATAACGAAAGCAAGCAATTCGTGATAAACTCACTTAATGGGTCAACTCAAGCATTATTACGAAACTATGACCCAAATAATCCAAACACGAGCATTAGTTTATCCGTTTCCCATTTGGGTTCTGGAGAAGACGTGCTTAGACAACAAACGATGTGGCCTTCACGGCTCTCACTTATGGGCGATAATATTTTAAATGAACGTGAAGCGAGGACATATGAAAGTGCAAGTGCATTGTCACTTGCTACATTTGCTTCATTGTTGATTGAGTTTGTTGCTAGACTTCATAATCTTGTCAACTCGTTTCAACAACTCAGTGAGACGGCCAAATTCAGTGAGCCCGTGGAGTCCGTTGGCTCAATTGTATAGGCTCCGAGGAAGGTGAATTCATAAAAAAAAAAAAAAAATTCTTTTCTTTTTTGTCTTAATAAGGTTGTATGTTTATAGTGAAAGCAAGAAAATTAAGGAGGATGTGTATACAAATGTTCATTTTCATTTGTGATGAAGCAACGAGGAGATTATTCGTTTTGTTCCGAGTAAATTTCAATGGGTCCTGAAACATGTAGGCTATGTTTGGTTTCTTGGAATTTAGTGAGTAAAATGATAAGTATAACTAAACTGAACAAATCGTAATGTTCAGTACTCTATTGTTTGATGCAAGCTTTTTTACTCACTATTAACATTATTCTATAATGCCTTACACAAAAAAGAAAAAAATTCATGATTAGTACGGCATGACATGGAGTTAAGGTGTAGAACAGAATTAGATAAAGAAAAAAAAAATTATTTTGCCCATTGGAATGAATTATAAGCACTTTCGATCCCATACTTGATAATAATGCAGTTTTGATTTCAATTTCTTAAATCATTTTGCTCTTTGGCTTCATTGCATCACGTGGGATCAAAAGTACAAAATAAAACAATCATGTGAAATTAAAAATATTAAATAAAAATTATACTATGGGATCAAAAGAGCAAAATATTTAAAATGCAATTTTAGTCTTTTTTGTTTTTTGTTTTTTTTGGACTTCGCCATGACGCCATGAATACCTAGACATTGAGAGGAAAATTGTTGAATTTATTGCATTGCCTCTTTAGCAATTTTGTGGAGAATGGAAAAATAGAAAGAAATGTAGGGAATGAGAAGGATGTATTCCATAAAACTATGTGACATTTTTTTTAGGGGGGGGGCGGGGGGGATTACTTTTGAGTTTTAACCTTTTTTTTTCCATAAATGCGAAGACACTATTATTTAGTTGAAAAATTAGACCCTCTAAATTTATAAAATTGACGATAACCTCCTTGTTTTTTTAAAATAACAGCAATATCCTCTGCGATTAACTCTTAATTTTTAAATTGGTACATTAAACTAATAAAATGGTAACTCCGAGGTTTTTTTTCTTCTAATAAAATAAAAAAATAACATAAGATTTTTTTTTTTCTAACAAAAAAAGCACATTTTTTTTTTGTCAACGGTTGTTTTTGCATTTTTCTTTAGAGAATAAAAGAATGTATATTAGGCTATTAGCTGAATTAAGTACATATTTACTTCATTAGCATCAAGCCTATAAGCAAATTAAGAAGCAGCTTTCGGAAGTTATAAAATGGGCCCAAAGTTGATGCATAATAATAATAAGAGTTTTCCCAAATTCACTAAATTTGATACATGTCATAAACGGTTGTAATTGATATTTTAACTTCTTTGTACTTAACCCATAAAGTGTTCTTTAGTATTACACTAACCCCCCTAAATACTTCTACCTTCGGAAATTCACTAAAGAAATTATCAGAGTTTTTTCGATTATTGAAACAAAAGTGGGAAAAATTGAAAACTTTCGGAGAATGATATACAAAAATCTCATTTTTTAAATTACGTACTAATGTAAAATGACAACATGCACAAGTTTATATTTATATTTGCACGTTATCAATTTGTGATCATTATGAAAGATATCTTTGGTGGTTTGATAAACAACAATGAAACATACCCAGGCAATTACTTTGGAAGACACTTTTTGAATGAACCAAGAAGGAAAAGAATGTTGTAGACAACACGTCAAGTTTGTTGATTTTGAAATTTTGGTCACATTGAATTGGGTAGTTATATTGGGTTCATCCGTCCAAAAATCTTAATCTCTAATAGGATCCAGAAAAAACTATAGGGCCAAATGAATAAGAACTAATTGATTAATAAGGGCTGTCATTGGCCGGATTCGGACTAGATTAGGGCAGATCCGGATCCGAGTTCGATGTTCATTTCTTCTATTCGGATCCGGATCCGAGAGGTTCTTCAAAAGTAGCAATCAGATTAGAATCCGGTGGATATCCCGGATCCGGATAAATTATCCGGATCTGTTTAGCATATTTAGAAATAAATTTTTTCTTTCTTTCATTTTTCTTCAAATCACTTGTAGATTTCACCACCATGAATTAAAAATGTAATATTTTACTTATTTCAACAAAATTATTGTTAGAAAACTGTAAAAGATGGAATATGATGGACAAATATAAACGATAAAAATTAGAACAAAGAAATAAACAAAAATATGAATAAAAAAGATAGAAATTGAGAAAAAGAATAAGAAAACCCAATAATGGAATAGAAGAAAAAAATTGGACAAAAAAGTAGAGAGAAGATGACGGCTACTACATAGATGAATGGTTTTGGTTTTCATTTTTCTTATTAGATAGCATAAATTAATATGATTTAGGCTCAATTAGTTATCAGGTCAGTCCAACAACACCTCTCATGCATTTCTTTTTAATATTATTTTTAATATAGTAAAAGATTTTAGTGGAACATAAATAGTTTTATTTTTATTTTGGTTTAAATGCATAATATATAAACAACATATAGTAATATATATCATAAATGGATCTGTAACGGATCGGATCATTCTAGATCCATATTCGCTCTATATAATTCGGATTACGGATCTTCTTAATCAGATCACGTCTATCGGATCACTAATCAGACAATTATCCTAATAAATCGGATAGAATTCGGATCGGATTCCGCCCCATTGACATCCCTCATTAATTAATCAAGAATTTTTGGATCCAGAAATTTTAGTGGACAATAGAAGCCCAAATCGCATGAAAACTTGATATTAAACTGGAAAACTCTTACCAAGAATTATACGAAGTAATTGGGCCAATTAAATTGTTGTTGTTGGGCCTAATCTTGTTTGCCAAACCAATCGAGGCCGAACGATTAAAATTTCTTATTTATTTGTTTTGTTTATATACTGGTCTAGTCAAAATGTAAGAAAGTGGAAGAGGAATAGAAGTGGAAAACGTTTATGAAAATGAGAGAGAGTATAAAATTCATTGTGAGTTTAACGTAACGATTGAAAAATTGCTATTAGGATAATTTTTATAGGATAATTATATTTTGGAGAATTACTGTATCAAAATTGATTTAACTAGGGTGGTCCTTGAGTCGGCTTCGGTCGGATCCAGCTTGACCTAAATCCGACTCTATTTATGCTGGATCAGAATCAGGTTAGATCCGAATCTTGCTCGGATCTGAAATTTTCAAGTGCATTGGATCTTGTCATAATCCGATCGAGATATTGAATCTTTTCCAACTTTAATAGAATCTCCATTTTCAAAGTCCACAGTAGTAGTTATTTCTAAAACTTTACAATTTTCTGTTAATTTACCCAAAATGCTCAAACTTTGTTGAACGAAAATATGCATAAAAATCAAGTTATAACTGAATCATAAACTATTATTTTCTAAAATTGATGGCAAAAAATTATTAATTTTACTTATCTTAATAAAATATTATGTATATATGAAAGTTTTTATTTATTGCCGGATACGAATATCTGACGGATCGGATCAATCAAGATAAATTGGAAATGAATCATACAGTTGAGGTGAAAAATAACCAAACAAATTAAAACTGAAAGTCAGTGAAAGATGAACCATCAAAGTTAGGAGATTGAAGGCAGATTCTGCAGATGAATGCAATGCTCGAATTCTCAGTAACCTCGTGTGCAGCTATTACTCTTACCTTATGATCACAACGGCCATGGTGGGTCGATAGAGCTATGGGAGTAGTTCTCAATAACATTTTACGGTGGAATTTTTCGAGGCAAAATAATGTCGAGGGAAACGCTAAGTGACCATAAACCTGATGCTGTGTTTCTTTGAAACAAGTAATGCAGTCTATTTTAAGTTGAATAAGGATAAAGTAAACTAGTTATATTGCAGATAATGTCGAAAGTAGTACAAAACGGTCATCGTATAGTTTGCTTACGTCTTTTGCGTTCAAGAAGTCGAAGGAAAATCTCTTTAGTGGTTCGTACGTTGATCAAGTATTCTGGTGTGTTGTATGGTTGAGGTGTTGAGAATGTTATGATTGCACATTCCTAATAGAGGAAAATGTTGAGAAAATAAAGTAGATTTTAAAATAAGGTAGTAAAATTTTGGTGTAGCTAATTATAAGTGTTGTGCACAATGTGTTAGACTTTTTTGTACAAGTTTGAATTGATAATTGTATTAGATGAAATTTTTGTTTTGTTATGTTTGATTCTTCAATTCCTCTGTTTTCCATGTTGTTGCCACTATTTGTTATGTTTCATACTTGCAGTTGCCATTTGGCTCATGTCATGTCATTTTTCATTGGGGTTAATGGCAATATACCCACTGTGATATTCATAATGTTCGATTTACAATCTTGTGATTCGAAAAAGAGCAATTTATCCCTTGTGAAAATTTTAAAGAATCAATTTAACCCCTTCCGCCGGAGAGTGGAACTCAATTGCCAAAATTTAGAGTGGGCATGAAAAGTGTTATGTAACATAGGAGGTAAATTGCCACATTTATCACAAAGTATACTAAGTCATTGTAATATTGGAAGTCTAAGATCTAATTAGGAGAGAAACAGATTACCATACATATAAGTAGCATCAAATAACTTCGAGTTCGACTCCCATACATACACATTAACATAATTATTAACACCAAGGTTTCACTTCCGGGAATCAAAAGACAAGTCTCAAAATGATAACCTACAGCAACCTATTCGAGGTAGAACCACAATCAAAGAGCAGAACTTGATGACATGATGGCATCAACATATGCATCTAGAAAGATTATATTTACTTCACAAGTTACCAAAAAAGTAGACCTAATGATCACTAAGTAAGATGGTAAGCGCACTTGATTTCAAGATCTCCTACGCTTAGTTTGTGGCTTGATTTGCGTGAAGTTGTAACGGATAACTTCCTCCAGAGTGGCCTTTCTATTTTCTTTAAAATTCCACAACTCGGGAACGGGAAAACGACCACTTGGATTATATTCAATCAGCTCCTTTAAGGTTGTCGTAACTTTATTGTAAACTTCTTCACTCCAAATCTCCTTAAGATTTTGTAGCGAGCTATCATCCTTATCCAACAATTCCTACGTTATACAACAACAACATTAGGAGAAATGGAATTATTGCCATCTCCTAAATTAGTGCACTAGAAGAGTAAGCTTCATTAAAAATCAACCTGAGAATTCCCAGCTTCGTCTACAGTAATTTTGAATGGGTGCCATTTAGGATTATTCAGTCTTTTTTGCCATAAGATGCGCCATTCTACAGCCCCGATATCATTAGGATCAGAGCTTTTCTCCGAATTGCCTCTAGTAAAGATCTTGACATCAAGTTCACCCATCATCTTTATTCCAATGTTATCATTGGTACTCTTCAAATCACACATGCCCTGAGAAATAAAATAGAAATTGGAACAATCAGAACTCAATGAAGATATCACAATAATATAAATATAATCAATTCTTGCCATTTTGTTATTTCAAAGTTTTTCTTTTTCTAAGATATGGCTTTTATTTCTTTCATGTGATTGAGTAATGAGCCACACTACTAAGAAGTTTGATTTAATTCATACATGCTTTTATTTCTTTCATGTGCAGATTATCGTATTTAGTTTTATAGTGGACAAAGGGTAACATTATGTTTCAGACATTCTCTTAACTTCCTACTTCTCGACAGGCTCAAACCCGATCATTTGCCACCCTACCTACCAATACTCTTTTGAATTCCTAATACAAAGATTTTACAAATTTTGTAAGTTTATATGACCTGTTAAAAGTACCATACCTTTATTAGTGCTTTCCGAACCTCCTGCAGCTTGTCATTACTTTCGAGATCTTTTACAACTAGCATTTTATTTAAGTCTTCCAATGCAAGAACTTGTTCATTCAACTCCCTAAGTTTCTGATTGAAAGCTAAGCCATCTTTCTCTTTCAGATTCTTCGTCGTTTCTAGTCTTTCTTCTAGTACTCCAATGTTTTTTTGCTTCTCATCTAGTTTCTTTTCTAACTCGAGTATCTTGATTGGAGTCTCCTCTTTCTTAGTCTGCATGTGCCGCCAAATTATGTTAAAAGTTTATACTGACAAGATTACATGTAATGAAAAGAAACAAGGCATGCCTGTATGGTAATTTGATCAGCATTAACCCCATCAATGTGCAATTTAGAGTAGAGCTCCTTGTATTGGTGCTCCCACCTTTTCCTCTCATTCTTCTCAACTTTAAGAGCAGCCTCAATGGACTTGAGATTTCTCTGACTCTCGAGGCGCTCTTCTGTCAGCTTATGGACCAACGCTGGTGCCTGCATAAAGCGGAGATGTCACTTACGACATACATCAGAGAGAGAGAAGAAAAATTAGCTCACCTGAGCTATACCCTGAATCAATTTAGAAGCTACAACATCAGGATGGAGTGAATTCATATAAATTCTATCTTCTGGCAACACAGCCCCGTGGACGAGCTCAGCAGCAATGTCATGGGTGTTATCCTGAAAGACGGAGTTGTTTTCATAGACTTGCCAGTTTGGGATATATTTCTTATGCCCAGGCAAAGCAGGGGGGTCTTCCTTCGCCTTGGCATCAACGGGAGGGGCTGGCCCCGTAACCCGTTGCTTCTTCTTGGAGCTATCACCAATCTCATTCTTTGCGACTCTACCCATGGTGCCTAGTTATCAAGTATATATATAATAGTCAACTTGGGATAGGTTAGAAAATGTATCAAATGCACAGTTAATTTCACTGAGTACGCAGCAAAGCCCTCTTAAACAACAAATCTAAAACTGAATCAAAATTACCTCTCAGTTAGAGGCTCTCGGAGTAGCGAAGCAAAATTAAACATACAAGAACAAAATTTTGGAAAAACTCCAAGAATCATAAAGTTCTTCACCAATTTAAGTACCGAAAAGAGCAACAAATTGAAAACCCCATCATCAAATGGACAACTAAGATGGAAAAAAATGCCAAGAGGAGCAAGGGTGACTTATATATAAAAGAAATTTAAAATGATGCCTACACAGAAACAAACAACATCAAGGAAAAATGACACACAAAGATCAAAACAACAATGTGTATATAATTAATAGACATTCAAAACTTGGAATAGGGTGCCAAAAGATGTATCAAATGCACCCTTAACAATTCATAGATTACACAGCGAAGCTATCTTAAACCTCATACAGTAAATTAAAATCAAAACTATCATTTCGGTAAGCACAATGTAAACTGAAGCAATTAAAATACAAAATCCCATATGGAGAATTAAAAAATACAAAGAGTAAATGAGAAAGAACTCCCAAAAAACCTAATTACCTCTGCAGCAACACTGAGAAATGCAGAGAAACGTAGAACCGAAGATTAATAATTATTACTGAGATAGAAAAGAGAGAGTGATAAATTTGACTAGTAGACATGAACAGGTAAAGAAATAGAAATGCGGTATTTAATGAGGGAGACTCACACGCCATTTTTGGCGCCCGAAGAGGCGTAAGTAATTAATTACTGAGAATGAGTGGTCCAATTCGCATGATCATGGCAGCAAATCGACCTTTTATTAATTAATCAAAGTGACTTAATCCATTCATCTTCTTTTATTAATTAATCAAAGTGACTTATTCTTTTTAAGTTATCATCCGTTTTTTAAATAATTTCATCGATTTCAATCATTCTGTACAGATTAAACTATTTTTTCACCAATTTCATCGATCTGGATAAAATTGCATAAATCGATTTGGAGCAAAATAGTAATTTAAAAAAATTGAGGGACCAAAAGTGATAAATAAAATTTCAGAAAATCTGGGGCCGAATTGAAAATCTTAATTTTCTGAAAATTCCGGACTGAAATGCAACTATGGGGTTTTCAAAAATTTGGGATCAAATTGCAATTTCTAAAACTTGAGGGAACAAAAGTGTAAATTCGAATTTATAAAAATCTGGGCCGAATTGAAAATTTTTAATTTTCTGAAAATTCTTAACTGAATCGCAATTCTGGGTTTTTCAAAAGTATGGGGTTAAAATGTAATTTCCAAAAATTGAGGGATCAAAAATGCAAATTCGAATTTCTGAAAATCAGGGGCCGAATCGAAAATTTTAATTTTCTGAAAATTCTGGATTGAATTGCAATTCTGGGTTCTTAAAAAAGTTGGGGTCAAAATTGCAATTTCCAAAAATTGAGGGACCAAAAGTGCAAATTCGAATTTCTGAAAATAGGAGCCGAATTGCAAATTTTAATTTTTGAAAATTCTGGACTGAATTGCAATTCTAGGTTTTTCGAAATATGTGGTCAAATTGCAATTTTCGAAAGTATGGGGGTTAATTTGTAACTTCCGAAACTTGAGGGGTCAGTTTTGTAACTACCAAATAAATCTGGGATTAATTTGTTATTTCCATAATCGTATGGGGTCGAGTGGCTATGTATTTACTATTTAGCCATAAGTGGTTTTAAGATAGAGAAAATATGTAATGTGAATTTTCTTTTTAAGTGGATTTGAAATGACAAGGTTTTTGGAAGAATTTCAAATTCACTTAAATTAGACTGAAATCCATTGAACTAAAATCCAGGATTTCAAATGAATGGATTTATATTTTGTATCCAAACAAACTTGATGGATTTGACAACGTATTTCAAATCCACCCAGCCCAAATTCATCCATCCAGATGGGCTGGATTAAGAAAAAAAAATTGGTCGCTACCAGAACGACAACGATAAAGGAGGAAGGAGGGGGGGGTGGTGGTGGTGTGGGTTATGGTTTGGAAAGGAGTTGGGAGAGAAGTTGTGGGAAATGAAATGAGAGGGACATTTTGATAAAATTGAGTGATTTTCTTATTTTAATTAGGGATAAGAATGTTAGAGTAGTATAATAATTTAACTTTGAATTTTCGAATTCTCACGTGATGACAAATACCTGGTTGGCAGGTTATATTGGCAAAAATTGAATAGTGAGATATTTTTGGATTTAATCCAATGGTGTTGAAGGGCTACCTTAATTTTAAAAGGTCTTGACAAAGCCTTTGTACCCAACAAGTGTCCTTCTTATATTATAAAATTAGTGAATCACACTTTTCGTCCTCTCATGGGCTGACTTTTGCACATTCGTCCCCCTTAAATTTTCCATAGCAGATTTGTCCCTCATATTAATATAGTCTAACACATTCACCCCTCTTAAATTTTTTAGGCTATTACACAACGGAGACGACCTCATGTGCATTACTTGGAGGGTATTTTCATCCATTCACCTAATTAAATCCAAATACAAGAAATTGCTACTTTATTTCCACAAAAAATAAACGCGAAACTCATATTTGTGGGAAATTGCTATTTTGTCCATAATCTATACTATTATAATGAGAGTTTTTGGCAATTTGCATCATGAAATATAGTGTTTTGGTATTTTGCACCCCGATTTAAAAGTTCTGGCAATTTGCACCTTGAATATACAATTCATTTGACACTTTGCACCCTAATATATGTTTTTGTTAGAAAATGTGTAGGTGGAAGGGTATAATAGTTATTTTTTATTTTTTTTGGCACTGGTATAATATTGGTCCAAATCCAAATCCAAATCCATATCCGACCCGTGTGCAATCCTAGGAGCAATGGAAACCCAGGTCGTGATCCCAACTCCTAGACAACTTGTTCCCCCATTGCCATCACGGTAAACGGGGCTACCATGATAATTAAGCGACGTTGAACTTGCTAATTTATGTTACCACAACTAAAAACCTCGGATCTTTACAAGATCCCATAACTACACATTTTTATGGAACATGGACTCTATCTTAGGAAGAGTTACCATGCATGCAAATTGAATCCCCCATATCAAGGAGTATCTCAACTAACCCAAATCTCATCCAACCGGTATAGGTATGGTATTTTAACACTAATAGACAACTTTGTTGCATCCTTCTCTGCAATTTTCTCTATTTAAGTTTCTAACACTCTGCTGACTTAAGCATCGGAGGAGGTTCCGTCAGCAACCCCCCACCCCGGTGTGTAACCTTTGGTTTGCAGGTACTTAGAAGTACTTTGGAGCAGAGTATACCGGATCCATAAATCAGCTATTTACCCTGCATCAATTGGCGGCGTCTGTGGGAAAGGTCAACAACAATTCCCTTTCACAAAAACACTAAAAAGCTTGAAGATGGCCAGACCTCGAAGAGCAAATCCTAGAAGCACGGATCCAGCCAGCGTACCTCCCCCAAGAGAAGAATCTTCTGAAAGAACGAAGATGGAGGAAGATGACGCTGTTCAAGGGCAGGAAGGATCCTAGAATCCACCCGCGCCCCTCAACGCAACCTTACAACAGATGAACATTGTCTTCAACTCTTTCCGAGAAGAGTTTTTGGTGCAAGTGGACGCTTGATTGGCCCAAGCCATCCCTTAGGGACCGGATAATCAGAGGGCTCCACAAGGCCCGCCAAACCAACATGATCAACAAAGACGTGTTCTCTTGGCCTCTCAATTTTAAAAATAATTTTTTAGAACATTTTCTGTAAGATTGAATTCTTGCAGATTTGATACGAGGTTTGAGATTTTTTATTTTATTTTATTTATAAAGTAATATATATGTTGAAACTTTCTAGAATGTAGGTAACGTTTTATTTGAGTTAATGGCAATTTACCCCTATATGATATTCATAATTTTGAATTTACCTCCCTTTGATTTAAAAATAGCACTTTACCCCTCTGTAACTTAATGAAAGTTTCACACCGCCAACATGACATTTTGATAATGTGGCAGTTTACCCCCGATTTTATGATAAATATGGCAATTTACCCCATATGTTACAAAATGTTTTTCATGCCCACTCTCAATTTCGGCAAGTGAATTACACTCTCCTGCTGAAAGGGGTAACTTGTTTCTTTAATTTTTTTGCAGGGGGGTAAATTGAATATTATACATTTCATAGGGGGATAAATTGCCATTAACTCATTTTCTTTTAACTAAAATGCTTTAGCTATAATGTTTCGTAATGGCAAAATTTCGAAAATGGTCCTCTTTGTAATCGGTCTTTCAAAAATAGTCATATAATTGTACTAAACGCACATTTAATCATTTAACTTTCAATCAGTTTTAATTTTTGTCCTGCAACTACAAATTTGGTCCTATTACCAAAGGAAAAAAATTGTAATTACAAGATGAAAATTGAAACTTATTGAAATTTAGAAGGTAAAATTTGTAATTGTAAGACGAATAATGGAACATATGAAAGTTAGAGGACAAAATTTGTTATGTATATGACTAAAACTGAAATTGAGTGAAATTTAAGATTAAATGTGTGAACAGTATAGGTACCTGACTGTTACAAGACTATTTTAGAAATTCTGCCGTTTAGTAATGGATATAAGACAAGAGGATTGACATCCATTTCATGTATTTTGTTTGTACATGTAATAGGGTGTGGGAATATGTACTTGCAATGCGTAGGATACGACCGATTCCTTTCAAAAATTCGGAAATAATGTGCCTACCCCGGTGGATTCAATCCACTGGGATGTTGGATGAGCGACAAGTGTGTATGAGAGGACAATTTTTTGTCCTCTTATGCACATGTGTTTATCATCCAACCCCTATGGATATAATCCACCGGTGTAGGATGAATGTAACCAATTCTACTATACCAAGCTTCTGAGACCTTCTCCAATATATCCCAAAATATAAGAGAATTTATAAGAATTGCACAAAAAAAGAACTCCAAAGGAGTCTTTAAAAAATAAGAATGCCAATTTTTTTATAAGTTTGGACTCTCATATTTGAGAGTCCAAAGTGAAATTTTAAAAGTAAAAGTAGTGTGTTAAAGTTGGAGTGGAGTGGTGTGGTGTGATTATTTAAAAGTAGAATCTTAAAATATAAACAAGCTGTTGGAGTGCAGAGTAAAAAGTGGGAATGTATAACACTGTTCACCCCTTAAATTTTAAGATAAGAGGCCTGAATTTAAGAGGTCTGTTAGAGATGGTCTGATGATCCTTTGTACAAAGGATATAGAACCGCGGTACAATCGACTAGCCAAGAGGAGTCCCTCGAACATATGTTTGAATGAAAAAAATTCACAGGGTAATTTTATGCAGATTTTGCAAAACACCGGGTAGTATTATGCATTTACCCCATTGTTTGATGCAATCTTTTTGCTCACTGTTAACATTATTCTATAATGCCTTACAAAAAAAGAAAAAATTCATGATTAGTACGGCATGACATGGAGTTAAGGTGTAGAATAGAATTAGATAAACAAAAAAATAAATTATTTTGCCCATTGGATGAATTATCAGTACTTTCGATCCCATACTTTATAATATTGCAGTTTTGGTTCCAATTTCTTAAATCATTTTGCTCTTTGGCTCCATTGCATCATTTGGAATCAAAAGTGCAAAATGAAACAATCATATGAGATCAAAAATATTAAATAGAAGTTGTATCGTGGGACCAAAAAAGTAAACTATTTAAAAATCGGGACCATAATTTCAATTTTAGCCCTGTATCAATTCAAAAATAACAAACATTAAACTTTTAAGTTCTCAAAAAAACAGCCCAAAATGTAAGTACACAAAACCACCATTTCAACTGTCACTATAAAATAAACCAAATCCTTCATAACATACATACATACTCCAAGCAAATCAACAAGACCGGACCGAACAGAAAAAATAGGTGAAGACATTGAATTGGTTAGTTATATTGGGTTCATCCGTCAAAAAATCTTAAATTTCAATAGGATCCAGAAAAAAACTATCGGGCCAAATGAATAAGAACTAATTTATTAATATAATTATCAAGAATATTTTGATCCAGAAATTTTAGTGGACAATTGAAGGCCAAACCGCTTGAAAACTTGATATTAAAGTGGAAAACTCATACCAAGAATTATAAGAAGTAATTGGGCCAATTAAATTGTTGTTGTTGTTGGGCCTAATCTTGTTTGCCAAACCAATCGAGGCTTAACGATTAAAATTTCTTATTTGTTTTGTTTATATATTGGTCTAGTCTGAATGTAAGAAAGTGGAAGAGAAATAGAAGTGGAAAACGTTTATGAAAATGAGGGAGAATAGAAAATTAATGGTGAGTTTTTTTTTTCCCCAAGGGTTTAATTTATTTTTAGGAGCGTCGGATACATTAAGTGGGAACCTCTCCCAATAAGAATTCGAAGCTGAGTTCGCTACTTTGTAGTGACTAGTCCCTTCCACTAGACCAATTAACTTAACGTAACGATTTCATCAGTGTTTTTAAAACCGGACCGGTCATTGAACCGGAAGCCCTACTGGTTACTGATTCGATCGGTTAGATCGGGTCGACCACTGGTTCGATCGGTATAACCGGTGTGACTTTATTATTATGTAATATTTATATATATATTTTTAGATTATCTAAAATACAATTATAATTCAAAAAATTATCATTCTTTGTCAATATAAATTTTTATTGTTTCATGCAAATAATCAAAATGTCTTAAAAATTTAGATCAATGTCAAAAATATAAATCTCAAGTATCCCTCAAAGATACATACATTCAAAATAAGACAACAAAATTAAAAGTTCATCACATTTTCAAAGTTTTGGCTTGTTCATTTGGGTTCTATTGTTGTAACTTGATGTGTATATGGTAATTGATTTGCATAATTTCATACACAAAATAATATTATTCACAATAATGAGAAAATGGTTATGTACTTTTTTATGTAAAAAATATTGTAATATTGCTTTGATTGTTCCTCATTGATTGTTAAAACACTAAAATAATTAATGTTATTCCAATTAAAGTATATAAATGTAATTCTATTAAATGTTAAACAAGAGTTCAAATAAATAATAATAACAAAAAATCTCTAAATTTAAAAAAAAAAAAAATTAAGTGAACCACTGGTTCACTGGTTTTACCGGTTCACTGGTTTTACCGGTTTTGGAGCTGGTTTACCGGTTCGAACTGGTTAATTAGGAGACTGGTTTTTAGGGATAAATCGGACCGGATTGGGGACCGGTTAGCGGTTAAACCGGGCCAACCAGCCGGTCCGGTCCGGTTTTAAGAACACTGGATTTCATAACTCTTTTTAGGATAATTGTTATAGTATAATTATATTTGGGAGAATATTTTATTAAAATTGATTTAACTAGGGTGGTTCTTGAGTTGGCATCGGGTTAGATCAAGCTTGACCCAAATCCAGCTCCACTCACGGATCTGAAATTTTTAAGTGTATTAGATCTTGTCAGAATCCGGTCGAGATATTGAACCTTTTCCGAGTCTAACTAATATTCATATTTTTGGACGAAAATATGCATACAAATCAAATTATAACAGAATTATTAACTATTATTTTGATGGTAAAATACTATTAATGGTATTTATCTTAAAAAACTATTATGTATAAATACAAGTATTCAATTTATTGCAGATAAATTGGAAAGTAATCATGCATTTGAGGTGAAAAATAACCAAAAAAAAAACTGAAAGTGAGTGAAAGATGAACCATCAAAGTTAGGAGATTGAAGGCAGATTCTACGGATGAATGCAATGCTCGAATTCTCAGTAACCTCATGTGCAGCTATTACTCTTACGTTATGATCACAACGAAATTTTATCGTGGAATTGTCGAGGCAAAATAACGTCGAGGGAAACGCTAGTGACCATAAACTGTTGTGTTTCTTTGAAACAAGTTATGCAATCTATTTTAAGTAAAATGCAAGGATAAAGTAAACTAGTTACATTGCAAATAATGTCGACAGTAGTACAAAACAGTCATCGTATTTCGAAAAAAGTCGATCATATCGAAGATTCATTAACCTCAACTATAGAAGATCATCAAAGAAAGAAAGGAAAGCGAACGTAAAAAAGAATACTCAAAGACAATCATGCAGACCTCCCTCAATTAGAAGCCCATGCAGAGTGTGTCTGTGTCATCTCATCCAAAAGTAAACCGGATACCGAACTTGGCTCGAAAAGATGAAGCTTCTCCAAGAGTCTTTCAATCAATACACCGCCTGCATATGAAACACCCGAAACCATAACCCCCAAAATAACAAAGTTTAAGACACATTTGAAGTATCGTTTGGGGGGTCTTTGTATGTAGGCCCTTCCAATTGCTAGCATCGTAATGCAAAGAAGAGACGCTGCTGCAACAACCATGAGCTTGAATTCTTTGTCATCACTTTTACGGAACGAGAAACCGTAGACAATTGGAGGCACTAAGCCAAATATGAGGTATGATAGTATTGAAACTACTACGTGAAGTATGAAATTATCTCTCCGGCCAAGAAGTTCTTTGTATCGGTCTCTTTGACCGATTACTTGATTGGAAATTTGATTGTTAACTTGTACTATGCGGTCACAGCGCAGTTCCCATAACTGTAAAAAATTAATAAAAACAGAATCTTGGTTAGTTGGTGTTTGGGAAAAATGTTTATTTTTCAATGTTTGAAGTTTGATAATTACAATAATAATAGTAATAGTACTTACATTGTGACATATGATGAAAAGTCCCCCAATTATATTGGCCATTCCCAAAGCTAAAACGTTTACTGTGGATAACATAAGACGAAAGTCAGAGAAAAACATAATCATGTTTTGCACTTTTGGTCCCATAGAAAAATCCCTTTTTTTTTTCTTTACATTTCTGGTCACATTCAACTGTATTAGTTTTGAACTTTTAGTGCCAAACTGAATGGAAAAGGGTGATAAGATTAAAGGTGCAAAAGAACTAGGACCAAAAGTGCATTTTGTAAAATGTGGGACCGAAAGCGCTGGGGTTTGGTCCCATGGATCTTAAAAAGTGTTGCACATTATAAAACCAGTCCAAGAAAAACGAATACTTACGTGTGGCAGCATTACCACCAGCCGCAGATGACACAACGCTTAGACTAGTAATGGACTCAGCCAGTCCACCATATACTATGCTTTTAATTATTTCGACTCCAAATTCTCTTCTCACTTCAGTTCTTTCAAGAGTTTGAGTCCCCGACATCAATGCACTTGCTGACGCTGTTGCATTGACTATACCTTCCAGAATTTGAGTTGACTCGGCTGGTCGTGTATCTATGGTTATCACCGTATCTTTGCCTGCATCATACATACACATTTCATCATATACAATTAACATAAGGGAGATGTTAATTTTATTTTAAAAAAATGTTTTGGGTATCGTTTAATAGTCGACCTTGTCCGACTGAGTGTCCATTTACAGATGAAAAACTATTAACATCCTTTGCTTTTCCGGGGTGGACTTTGTATGAGGAATTGGTGATTGTATGCTGAGAGACGTTAGTGGAATAGACTAGACCTGTTAAAAGAATCATTTATTTTATAAGTATTTTTGGACAAAGTTCGAAAATCATTAATTTTAAAATAGATGAGAAGGATAAGTACCAGTCTCACTACTTGTGAAATTTGTATTTGTATTTGTATCTTCAACAACGGATTCGGTTACAATGTAGGATCTGACTGGTTGCTCTTCATGTGGAAAAGCTCCTGAAATGTTCAGTTCTCCTTCCTTATCTGTTACACATGAATTACTAAGATGAAATTGAAATTATATAATGACTTTGAATTTCAACATTATGAAGTGGAAAATATTGAACCTGTGGTGCCACCTAAGTGTAATGTCGGACTCGATATTTCGCGCTCCGTTGAATTTTCAGGAGTCGGAGATCCATTGCTTGAAGATATCAGGAAATTTAGTCCATCTTGTGAAAATGAAATGGTATCTTCTGCGGAATCTCCATTAGCAATTTGATGAGTACTCGTATGAGTTTCACGGTGCACTTGGACTTCTTTGTCAGATTTAGATTCCATCAATTGTTCATTTGCATATTTTCCGAACTGTTCCAATGTATCATCTGTCGCACCAAAGGGGCACCAAAGGGACAAAATGATAAAAATATGTACACTATATATCTAAGAGCACAAGAGACATATAAGTGTGCTTAAACATAGGAATTGAGAGGATCAAAAGTCAAAACATTTAAGATTGATAGAAGACCACAACTTTGGAATAGAAACTCTATTAAAATTGGTAAATGATGTGTCGAACGATGACTCAAATTAGAGTAAAAATTACATTACTAAAATAAATGCTGATTTAGTATTTCACAATAATCCTAAAGATCATATCATATTAGAAAACAAACTTTCTATGAAATCATATCCAGTACCACCAGATGAAGTTAGTTGCACAGTTTTTTGAGCTACGAAAAATTTGACAGATATCTTTCTAACTTCTAAATGGATATTTTGATTTAAATAACATACCTATCTTCTCTGTTGTTATACCAATAGTTACTTTTCCATTTGACGCGGGTTCTTGCCTCGAAAAATGTAAGATCTCATCTCTTCCTTTTTGAATATCCTTGTTCTCGGCGGTCCCTACAACTCCTTCGAATTTTTTTTTTGTATTAGTATAATCATCATGTAATCAAGCTTACATCTAGGCTAATGTATTAGTATTTGGTATTTACCTTGCTCAAGTGTTGTTTCCTGTTTAGTTGATGCAAATATAGAGGTAAACCAGTTCTTTTTCGTATTTGGTACTTGTTCCTCCCTGACATTTTCTTTCACGCCTTTCTCTCCGAATTTCCGGAACAGCCTAAACCCGTTTCCTGAATATTCAAATAAATGTTAAATATTTGGTTACTTTTTATCCTAATTTGAAGACACACCCAAAAAAACTTACCATTTGGAATGAAAAAGCTAAAGCAAGATAAGCATCTGAATACATCAGGTTCTTCTTTACGTTCATCAACGTCATCTGCTGTTGGCACTCGAGCATAATCAAAATTTTCTTGTACCACAGATGCTTCTATTTTGTTGCGCTTAACCTCTTCATCAGAAACTCGAATTCTGCGTTTTCTTTTGCGGAGTAAAACTCTTCTTGTGATACAAGAGTTGCAATTAGGACAGAACAAATCATGTGTGTTTTGCTTCTCTACTACTTTTTCGACATCGTATTCAGTTTCTTCCAACTCATCCTCGTTTAACGTGTCATTGTCTGCACTTTCTATCTCTTTAGACGACTCAAGATGATGTCCCTCGTGTTTGTTGTTCTCAATTTGCTTTTCTTCAGAATATGTAGTTTTATATTCAACACCTGAAATCATACTTAATTAGCTAACATTAACTAGTTAAATCAATCTGCAATTGGAAATTGTATCTAGTAAAATCTAACAAATAGAAGTTGTGAAGTTATTTCATGGCCCAAACCATTTTCTTAAGGTATCTACTGACCTTCAAATTCAAAAGTTAAAGTTTTGATATTCATCAGCTTATGATTCTGAATATGGTCAACACTAACACTTCCATTCCCATATGTCCAAGTGCAGATTCGACATTTCCAAATTCCTAATTCAGTCACAAAAGAGATATAAGTGCTCCAAAAAGGTTAACCAATTTGATCTTTTTACTTCTTAAGGTAGGAAACACTACAGCTTAGATTAGTTTTTCCGAAACATTTCCGAAAAGTTTCCAATATTCAGTTGACCGAAACATACATCGAAAACAAAACTTTGATTCATGGGTATGATCCCCCATCCCCTATAAGGGCTCACATGGCTTGTTCAAGCAACTTATGTAATGAAACTTTACGGATCTACTCTCGAGTTTAGTCTAAACTGGAAATAATTACACAACTACCCACAGTTCCAAAATTCCCAACAAAGAGTGATCCTCTTTAATATTTGCACTTTCACTAAACTGACCACACATTTTTGTACTATTGGTTTTTTTTATTTTTTATTTTCAAGAATATGATCAAATAGTCAATAACCTCATTTAGTATTAGAATTCACCACATGGATTGGGCTAAGTCCACTTATATGGCTTGGGCCTAATTCAACCTCAAAAGCTAGCTTGTAAGGTGAGGATTGCCCAAGACCTTATAAAGTGGTCTTAACTATGATTTTCAACCAATGTGGGACATTTAGTCTCAATATTTAGTCTCCCAAATTAAAATACACAAAAGGTGGGGGGGGAGGGGGGGGAGGGGGGGGTGGGGGGGGGGGGGGGGGGGGGGGGGGGGGGAGGAGGGGGGGGGGGGTTTCGAGGGGGGGGGGGGGGGGGGGGGGGGGAGGAGGGGGGGTGGCTGGTGGGGGGGGGGGGTTGGGGGGGGGGGGGGTGGGGGGGGGGGGGGGTGGGGGGGGGGGGGGGTGGGGGGGGGGGGGGGTGGGGGGGGGGGGGGGTGGGGGGGGGGGGGGGTGGGGGGGGGGGGGGGTGGGGGGGGGGGGGGGTGGGGGGGGGGGGGGGTGGGGGGGGGGGGGGGTGGGGGGGGGGGGGGGTGGGGGGGGGGGGGGGTGGGGGGGGGGGGGGGTGGGGGGGGGGGGGGGTGGGGGGGGGGGGGGGTGGGGGGGGGGGGGGGTGGGGGGGGGGGGGGGTGGGGGGGGGGGGGGGTGGGGGGGGGGGGGGGTGGGGGGGGGGGGGGGTGGGGGGGGGGGGGGGTGGGGGGGGGGGGGGGTGGGGGGGGGGGGGGGTGGGGGGGGGGGGCAATGTACAAATGCATTCTCCTAATGATACGTGTCCTGATTGTAAACTAGCACTGACAAGGTAGATTTAAAAAAAATGAATATGTGTCATCAGGATAATGAATCTGTGCATCACTTTAATCTAATTTAAATAAGCATAACTTAACTTTGCATCATCCCCCACATCAATTGAATTAATCTCAAATAGATAAGATGCCACTTTTTTCTAGAACATCAAAGTACAAAAGCATAAAGGAGAGAATAACAAAAGTCACAAAAATTCTTTTATCTAATAAAAAGGGATGTCAATAACATAGCATCTACCCATAAGCACAACAACATATAGCAAAAGCAATGCATAACATAACCAACTTCTCACCCACTTGCACACATTAGTTTCATATTAACATTAATGCAAGTGTTATTTTCTCAATTTTGCTTAATTACCACACTTTAATATATATATATATATATATATATATATATATATACTTCCTATAGTAGATTTTAATTAAACCTATTCAACGCATACAAAGACTTATTTATTTATAGTAAAGGAGGATTTGCGACTCAATTAAGGATGGACTTCGGGCTTGTCCAAGTCCTCGAGAGGGCGGAAGAAAGCTTTCTGCTCCAACACCGAGTCTTCACTAGCACTAGCATGAAAGCCACTCTCCCCACCCGAGGCCGGGTTATGATCTTTAGCGGGACCAAACACGCCCGTCTGAGGATGTGGGGCCCAGTATTGGTCGGGTTGCAGGGGATGGATCACATGGTCCGGGACCACGGTGGACTGAACAAGATCCTCCAGGTTCTTCTCGTAGACTGAACCGTGAACGCTCCTCCTGATAATTACATGTACGATATTAATCTACCGTAAATACTTAAAACGCACTTGGTAACTAATAACAAGGTCAATAACAAAAACAAGATAAAGAAAAGAGTTCATAAAACACAAGGATATGGGAGAAATTGAGGACAATAAGATACTTTATTGCAAGAATTGACATATGTGGTATATATAGTTTTGTCTGTCACATGTTACAGATCATATAATACAGTCAATAATATAATACTATAGAGCTAATGTCAATTTATCTCCTTGTGAAATGTATAATGTTCAATTTTAAAGAAGCATATTATATCCTTCAGCTGGATAATGTAACTCAGTTGTCAAAATTGAGAGTGAGCATGAAAAGTGTTTATGTAACATAGGTAGTAAATTGCCACATTACATAACTGCCACATTTATCATATAAATTGCGGTAATATTATTGAAAAAGTTAAAATCATGACTTGAGTAATACAATGGTTGCTAGATGTGGGCACCAAACCACACCTAATTAGCTCACCTTTTTCTTGTCTTTAAACAATTAGGTTTTATTTTTATTTTTTTAAAATTGATCTAACTTGCCCAATTAGTTTTTATACTTGGTACCTACTCAACGTGACCGGCAGCCTTTATGTAATTTTCAAAGGAATATAATCCCTTTGTCGTATTTTTCTCTGTCATTTTATTTTTGACGCAGAGTTTTACGTAAAAATTAAAAAGGTAAAAGTTTTGGATATTTTTACATATGTTCCCTTAAAATTAGTGGTCGAGAGTTGATGGTGCCAAATCATTACTTTATGTGAGAGAATATTTTTGAGAAAAATAATTTCATTTATAGGAAGAGAGTGTTATTTCGGGACATCTCAAAAAGTAAATGAAAATTTAGGGACAAATGGAGTAGAATATTTTAGCAGCATACTCTTTCACCTAGCTAGGATTTCAATAGCATCATCATATATATAAACTAAAAATTAACATGGATATGATCAATATTAACCCATAAAAGTTAAATAAGTAAAAAAAAAAAATTAAAAATCATCAATTTGTCCTTATACCTTAACCCAAATAAACCAACAATCTCGGAAGGGGCAGGACTATATAGTACTCCATTAAAAAATAGTAATTTTTTGAAGAAAAACCCCAAAATACCCTTTTTAACTAAATAATCATATCATTAATTACAAATAATTACGAATATTAACAATAACGGTAAAATTAATAGAAATGAATTAATTTTACATTGGTCTCCTAAAACTACAAGTAAAAGTAAACAGATAAGCTGATAAGGAGTATATTTCATATTAGATGACTTGACAATATATAGCTAGGAATACCACAAATTAAGTTTTCTGCTAGCAAATATGGGATTTTGAAACAAATTAAGAATAAAATCAAAACCCAAAAATTATTAAACTAGAAAACCCAGAAATTAAATTAAATTAAATTAAACTAATGATCGGTCGAATTATCAAGAAGTATATATATATATACCTGAGGGCGAGAGAGAGTGAATTAGGAATAATTGTGAATGGCTTCTTCACCAAACTCTTCCCAAATCCAAGAATCTGCTGCAAATTAGCTGCCATACAAATGATAATAATAATAATACACAAAGTACTTTTTTCTTGAAGAGTGAATGAGCTAGATAGAGAGAGAAAGCTATGTACTATATAGTACAAGTACAAAATGAGATAGAAGTGTGACCTTTTTTTATAGAGAGGTGGTGGGGCCGTTTGGGGGGGGGGGGGGGGGGGGGGGGGGTTGGGTGGTTGTGGTACTGGACGTTTGTGTACTGGTGTTGGTGTTTAATGTGTGCAAAACTTATTACTCTTTTCTACCTCTCTGTCTTTTGTTTCCCAAATCTACGCCTACCTACCAAAATAATAAAAAAATGGAAAAATTATTGCATACATAATGATTAAGGGCATGTTTGTTTGGCGTTTCCCAAATTTTTTTTGTGTTTGGGAAATATCAAACAAACATGTTATCTCTTAATTTTTTCAAATTACTATCTCAAAAACCAAACAAGAAACAATTTTTTTTATCTCTAAACAAAACCTATACAAACTCTACTCTGATTTGATATAAAATAACATATCTCTTACACAATTTATCTCACATAACAAATATGATTTGACATAAACCTATCTCTTTCAAAAAAACCTACACCTACTTTACTTCTGAAATCACTCTCTCAAAACTCAAACAAACAACATTACACAAATCGAGAATATTTCATAAACTTCTACTACTTTCCCAAACTACTTTCCCAAATACCAAACAAATAGGCCCTAAGAGTTTTGCTCCCCTAAACTTACAACAAAGTTGTATTTTCCACCCTTGTTGCACTTATTTTTCATCCTCAACTTGTGCGTTGCACTTTTTCCCCTGAACTCTTTGGCCGAAAAAGTGGTAGGAAAAAAGTTTGGGGGAAAAAGTGCAATATTAATATAAGTTCAGGATAGATAGTGCAAAAAATTGCATTTTTGGAGAAAAGTGCAACTTGGCTTTAATATAAGGGTGGAAAGTGTGATTTTCTCTATTAGTTATGATAATATCATACTTCTATAATGAGTTAATGCCAATTTATCTCGTGAAATGCATAATATTCAATTTACCCACCCGTGATTGAAAAAAGAGTATTTTACCCCCTATAAAAGTTTTAAAGAAGCAAGTTTACCTCATGTAACTCACTTGTCGAAATTGAGAGTGGCATGAAAAGTGTTTTGTAACATAGGAGAGTAAATTGCCATATTTCTCATAACACAGGGGGATAAATTGCCACATGATCATAACACCGGGGGGTTAGTTGCTATAGCACAGTGGGTAAAGTACCACATATAAAAATATTAGGGAGGCGGAGTAAAATTTTTATAAGATTACAGGGGTAAAGTATTCTTATTCAAATTACACGAAGGTAAATTGAACATTTGAATATCGGGGGGGTAAATTGCCATTAACTCTGATGATATCAAAATTCTATATTTGATGATTGATAAATTTCTGATCACAAGATTTATGTAACTAATTTCATGGACCTAGTCTATGTAATATTTTTTTTTAAAATGTTCGGTAAAGTACCACACTATGAATAAAGGTATACTTGTATTTCATAATTCAATTATATATTTATAAGCAAAAAAAAAGTAGTATATGTACCTGCTATATAATTAAAATAATTTCGATAGTCTTTTAGTTAGTCCAAACATTGATATGATTCGATTAAATTTCATGTATTTGGATAAACTTTTGGAATCATAGTTTTTTTAGGAAAGAACACTTTTGATACAAATTTTTGATCTAAAAAACACATTTGATTCACACTCTCTTGACACATTAAATTTTGTCATCAATTTTTAGATATAATTCAGCATGTGTCGCTCACGTGCCCATTAAGTTGACAGTGGAAGGGAAAACAAGCACAAATTTTAAAGATTCGCCATTGTTAACTTAGGGCATCTCTATGACATGTTGGGGAGATGCCAGAGGGGGTATGTAGGGGGAAGAGGGCAAAAATAACCAACTTTAATGACTGAGAGGGGGGGGGGGGCAAATAAGATAGAGTGACCTTGGAAGGAGCCAGGGCCCAGAGGAAGGGGGAGCTTTCCCTGACCAAACCCTCTCCCTCACATGCTCCCTTTTTTTTTTAGGTTTTATTTGGTTCTTTTTTTTGAGATTTTCTTTTAAAAAAATTCCTAAAATTTGTTTATTATTTGGAGATAATTATTGTTAATTATTAAAATATAAATTTCATTTAATTTAATTAACTTTATTATTTTAATATTGATTTGTTTTAATAATATTGGGGTTGTATTTATCACCCAAAAAAATTTCTTTTGAAAAAAAATTCCTATAATTTCAAAATAATTATCTTTGTCATGAATTTATTTTGGTCAATTTATTCTTTTATTTTAAATTTTTTATTTGTGAAAAACATATGAATTAATTTCGTTATACAAGTTTTTTAAAAATAAGTTATATAAAATAATAAAATACAATCATGACAATTACATATTGAAATCAAACATATTGTTGTAAATACGATAACAACTCTATGAATTACATATTGAAATCAAATATGTAGTTTTTTATTTTCTATGAGCCTGTTTGTTTGGCGTTTCCCAGATTTTTTTCGTGTTTGGGAAATGTCAAACAAACATGTTTTCTATTTTTGGAAATAAATTTTTCATCCATTAATTTTCTAAAACTACTCTCTCAAAAGCCAAACAAACAACAATTTTATTATCTTTAAACAAAACCTATACAAACTCTACTTTGATTTGACATAAAGTAACCTATCTCTTACACAATTTATCTCACATAACAAACATGATTTGACATAAAGTCTTACACATCTTACACCTACAACCCAACTCTTCCAAAAAAACCTACACCTACTTTATTTCTCAAACCACTCTCTCAAAATCCAAACAAACAACATTACGCAAATCGAGATTATTTCACAAACCTCCACTACTCTCCCAAACTACTTTCCCAAACGCCAAACAAACAGGCCCTATGTTTCCTAATGTACTTTTGATTTTAAATTAATGTCAATTTTAAATTTATTTTTGGTGCAATAATAATAATAATAAGTAGTAAGAGTGAGGAATAATAAAATTTATAATTAAATGTGTTTGATAGAATGAGTCATTAGAGATGACTAAAAAACTCGGGGGAGAGGGAGAGGGTATTCTCCTTCCGAGTCATTAGAGACGGCCTTAACAGGCACATGAGCGGTACGTGTTGAATTCCGTCCGAAAATTGACAAAAGTAAATGCGTCAAGAGGATGTGAATCATGATATGAAATGTATTTTTTCAAAAAATGTAATATCAAATGTATTTTTTGAACTAAAGTTTAGTATCAAAATTATTTTTCCTTTTTCTTTAATGGGAGCTCTCTGCACTTAACGGAACGGGGATATGGATGTTGAAGAGGTGTACTGTTTGCCTTGGACAGTTGCACCGACCACTAGATAAAAACTATTTTCCAAAAATGCCACTTCTTACATATTGATCACAAGGACGAATATTTCTGTCTACATTTAATGTGGTTGCCTCCAAAACTTATGCACAAAAAATTTAAAAGCAATATTAACTGTTGACTTTTGTGAATGTTAGGTTGATTTAATAAAAGTAAAAATAGGGCTAATGGTAATTTACATCATTTGATTATCATAATATTCAATTTACACGACTGTGATTTGAAAAAGAGCAATTTACTCTTTTGTGATTTTTTTAAATGAGCAATTTACCTCCCTGAGTTGGAGAGTGTATCTCACTCGCTCAAATATGAAAGTGGGCTTGAAATATATTGTGTAAAAAACAAAATTATCCTTTTCGGGAGTAAAATGGTCCACATAAAATTACACAAGGGGGTAAATATCACGTTTATAATAACACAGAGAGGTAAATTGTCACATTTATAATAACACAGAGACATAAATTGCCACATTTTTTTAAATTCAATTTTTGTTAATTCAAGGGTATTACTGTCAATTCATTTTTTTTTTATCAAGACTTAAAGTTTCTAGGAAGGCAGTGTGAATCATTTATAAAATCATGGGGTGGGGGGGGGGGGGGGGGTTTGTAAATTCGCAAACTTGAAATATGTTACATCCAATTTAATGAACTTAAATGTGTTTATCCCATATTGAACATTTTGAGTTTCTTATATAGCTCAAAGTTTCGAGCTTCTTATATGTTATATCTACCTAAAAAGTTAATAGTAAGAGGTGCGTTTTTGCGAACCGAAATAATCTGACCGATTTTGTATTCCATTTTTGGCAATCATTAGAATTATTATCTTCTTTAAAATTATGTCGATCTTTTATATTTGTTTTGGATCGTCGTGAGTTTATTATTTGTACAAATAATTAACAACATATTGTTAAATGTCGGAACAATCTCAGAATTCCTAGTAATATTGTTTTAAGGACGCAACATTAGCAAAGTTCAATGTAGTATGATCAAGTAGTAGGTTTGATCATTTGATCAGTTATTTATAAACTATTATAACTTGCGAAAGTAAATATACAGATAAGATTGAACAACAAAATTAGATTAATCCAATAAGCTAAACATGATATCATCTCTTAAATTTTATATTATTGATGACACTAATTAAGTTGAGAAATTTATAAGATAACTACACATATTTGTTGTATTATTGATGACACTAATTCAAGTTGAGAAAGTTATAAGATTACACATATTTGTTGTTGATTAAACCTACACTATGTAGCATTTGTAAATATTTTAATTTTTTTTTCCCCCAAATAGATATAGATGAAAAAATATCTTATTGTTTCTAGATATATCAAGAAAGCTATCACCACGTGGATATATACCAAACACTATAAAAATTATAATTAGTTGAAAGTGATATAGAATTAGGGAGTTAGGCATCATTGAAATTACGACAAAGACTTAAAAATAGTTTTGAAAATTCTTACCAATAGTCATGGATCAAAATTTTGTTTCGAGTATATGTTTTGGTCAGGTAAATCAGATATTGGAAACTTTTCGAAAATGTTTCGAAACACTAAGGAAAAAATGTAAAAAAAATTACTAAATTAAGAAAAATAAGAAAGTTCCACATAAATAAATAGATTCGAAATTACATCTTGTTTTTATTTCGTTTAATTCAAAAACGAAAACTTATCAATATTTTTTAACGAAAAAGATGAAAAATCTGATCCGTAACAATAGTCCTAATTCACCTATAAAAGTAAATCAAGCTTCAGATTAACATACTCGAATTCAATCCATATAATAATATAAATACTAAATTGAGTTTTGGCAATCTCCAAACATGATCCAATCTTAAAATATTAATTTATCCATTTATTTTTAACTCGAGATCCGTTTTCTTGTCAACTAGTTGAAAATGAGGACAAGGAAGTGGGAATATTCGGAAAATTCCATGTGGACTGTAGTGGTGTTGGAGCCTGAATACCGTAACGGCGTTATCCGTTTTAATTTGAGTATTTTAATTTTGTTTTCAATGTATGTTTTGATCAGATGAATATTAAAAAAAATTCAAAAATTTTTTAGAAATATTTCAAAAAAATTAAGAAGAAGAGAAATTTTCAAGGCAGATATAGTATTTTGTAAAAATACATTATTTTTGTTTTCATTGATTTAAAAACATTAATATTTCGATTTTTCTATGGAAAAAGATGGAAATTTTGATTCATGCTCAGATCAGATGATCGTCGATGGCACATGATATGTCGAATAAATACATTTACATTGTTGCCCCTGCCAAGAGGTGAAATTGAAAGGGATCTCCAATTTTATCATGTGCCACGTTAATTTTATACACACGGCAAAGACTCCAGATACAAATGAGTAAGCGAGTAATTGTCCTAAATTTGCAGTTGAATAAAACATAAAAGACTATTCGTGTATGTTCGAGAAAAAAGTGTCTTAAAATCATAGGTAAAAATCCCAAATAGGTGGTCGAAAAAAACATAAAGGATTATTTAAAATGCAGAGAAAAAGTGTCCCAAATTTCGACTTGATAAAACATAAAGACTAAAAATGTATTTTTGCCAAGAATATACCAGAGGATGTATTTTTTTTTCTTTTTTTTTTTTTTTTATGGAGAAATGTGTAAAGTTCATAACTTTCAGTAACATTGTATATTTGTTTCATGAAGTTAACAGTAACAAAAATGAGTAAGATCATGTAAATTCATTTAGTTATTTGTTTAACACAAACATACCCATGAATATATTTTTATTTGTTTGTTGTTTTGGCTGGTTTAAGTGAAGTCGATGATTATCACACAAATCTTAGTTTTTTTTTCTTTATTTCTGGTTTTCCAAGGTATTTAAGTCTTAGAGTTGACTTAATCACTAATGAAGTATGCATATCAAAATCAAGGCTACATGTGATAAATATTTTGACCAAGAAGTAAATACACCTAAACGTCAGCATTCACAGTAAATAATACAATTATTGCAACTTTTTTGGACAGTAAGTACAATTATTTCTACATGGGTCATGCCAACTTACATGTACAATGATTTATCATTTAGATGAGTCATGATTCAAATCTAGTCCACTTGGGCTTGATGAAATGAGGGCCTTAATATATGATTTAAGCATAAGTATTTACCCAAGCCCAATCTAGCTAGGTGTATGGGTATCATGTATGCATTTATCTCTTTCTTTTAAAGCTTATAAAATAATCCATTCAATCCCATTTGGCAAATCTGATTTTCCGTTTAAATTAAAAATGATGAATTATTAATGAATCAATCCTCCTAATGGAGAAACGTAGGTTCACTTAAACTTATAGGAGTATATATTAAAATAATGATTAAAATTTTAAAATAACAAAATTATCAAACATTGACGTCAACTTGTTATATTAGGGCATTTCCAACCCATTCTGGGGTGGGTGGAGATGCCCATATCCCCTAAGCATGCCCCAGGATAGTGAATCTTCATTTTCCCTGGCCGGTTGGAGAATTGCCAGGGGAAGTCCCTGGGCATCCGGGGTGGATTGAAGATGCCCTGAAAAGGCCTAGCTAGCTAGTATTT
This sequence comes from Penstemon davidsonii, assembly GCA_034814905.1. Classification (NCBI taxonomy): domain Eukaryota; kingdom Viridiplantae; phylum Streptophyta; class Magnoliopsida; order Lamiales; family Plantaginaceae; genus Penstemon; species Penstemon davidsonii. The sequence continues at coordinate 7,251,499 of JAYDYQ010001087.1, read as the reverse complement.
AGTACTTACTATGTTATATTACCATACAAGAGTAGGGCTGAAAATCAAATTAAGCTACTCGATATTCGATTCGAGTTCGTTCGATAAAAGCTCGTTTGAGCTCGATTCGTCATACAAATCAAACAAGCTTGAGCATAATTTTTCATTTAATAACTTTTGAAGCTCGAGCTTAATAAGCTAAAAATTGACAAAATACATGTCAACATAGCAAGCTACTCGATACTCGGCTCGAGCTCGTTTGAGCTCGGTTTATTAAGAAATCAAACCAAACTCAAACACAAATTTTGAAGCTCGATAAAATTCAAACCAAGTTTAAACAGTGTGTATTCGATAGTATGCAACTCATTTACACCCCTATAGATGGACAGACGCTAGACATATGAGATAAGTTCACGTTAACTTTTACACTAGATTGTGAAAAAGAAATGTTTACTAAAGAGAAAAAAATTAACTTTGTCAATTAGTAAATGGTATTTATAATCTCAAGTTCAATTCAAAATTTAAATGAAACTTATTGAAATAATATATTGAAATTAAAAAAAAAAAAATTCTACTATAAAAGTAAGACAAATGGTTTAAAAAAATAAAAAAAAAATTAGAAAACTAAAAGCTAAGGGCCTGTTTGTTTGGTGTTTGGAAAAATAGTGGAGGTTTTTGAAATAATCTCGATTTGCGTAATGTTGTTTGTTCGGGTTTTGAGAGAGTGATTTGAAAAATAAAGTAGATGTAGGTTTTTTTTTGGGAAGAGTTAGGTTGTAGGTGTAAAATGTGTAAGACTTCATGTCAAATCATGTTTGTTATGTGAGATAAATTGTGCAAGAGATAGGTTACTTTATGTCAATCAAAGTAGAGTTTGTATAGGTTTTGTTTAGAGATAAAAAAATTGTTATTTGTTTGACTTTTGAGAGAGTAGTTTGAGAAAATTGAGATAAAAAATTTATTTTAGAAAGTAGAAAACTTGTTTGTTTGGCATTTTCCAAACACGAAAATTTTTTGAGAAACGCCAAACAAACAGGCCCTAAGAATCCCAAGGACACGCACAGTGCTTCTTACCACTTCCTTCATTGTCACACTTTCCTCTCCACCGAAAAAAAAGGAGAATTCTTTTACGAATAATCTGCTCTCACCCTTTAGCTTATAAAGAAAAAAATAATTGAAGTAGAATTAGAATGGAGAAAAGGGTAATTGTGGTGTGTTGTGTGGTGGGTTTTCTAGGGCTGTTATCAGCTGCTACAGGCTTTGCCGCAGAAGCTAAAAGAGTTAAGGTATATCTATATATATGTAAGATTAAATCTTTAATTAATTATTGCTGTAGATTTATGCTTATTAGTTAGTATGTAAGGCTTCTCTGTTTTGTTTTGTATATTGGCTATGTTCACATGTATTCTTTATTTGGAGTAGCTTTGTTTTGTATTTTATTTTTGTAAACTAGTTTTATTTATTTTCATTTTATAGGTTTGTTTCTTCTTGCTAACTTAAGCAAAGAGAGGAGCTAACCTCTTGCTTTTGTGATGAATTTCATCAAAGTTGGGATTTTTCATGTGACTTTTTTGTGTATATTAAGATGGTCATTTGTGTCTTTTGAAAATGTAAAATATTGATATAGTTTATGGGACAATTAGCTGCATTAATTGCTTTTGTTATAGCATTGTTTAAATTAAGCTTTGTTGTTGGCTTGTAATGCTCCTCATTTCATACTGTTATATATTTAGACATGAGGGACCTTGCACCTGTGAAATAGTAAACAGATCAAGCTAGCTACAAGTTGGAATTTTGGATATTAGTTGTTCTATATGGGGCATTGTTTGTAGTGTGCCTGTTTTGTGTTTAATTATGTGCTCGCTGCAAACTTGTGAGTTGTTGGTTCGTTTTTTCCTCCGGGGGCATCTTTTGCGGATCTCGACAAATTCCCGCAGTTACTTGAGCACGATATAAACCCAATTAAGGACTATGTAAATCATTGTTGTGGTAGGTGGGCCTCAATGATTCGAAGCCATGAAGTTAATGAGGGAACGAAACTTCTTAAAAGCCTACTTTGAGTTGTTGGTTAAGTACAAGTGTTCTTCAAAATAAAAATAACAAGGACCCTTTGTTTGATTTTGAAAGTAGAATAGTTGATAAGTGAATATAACTTCTTGAAATCATGACTATGTATATCAATAATTTTCTAATTTAAATCTCGACCCATCTATCATGGGGTTCTTCGTTATTATGCATGCAGGGTGACCAAGTCCAATTTCCCTCTCCTTCCGTCTGTATATATCCAAGAAGTCCTGCCCTAGGCCTCGGATTAACTTCTGCCATATCTCTCATGATTGCTCAAATTATCATCAACATAGCAACTGGATGCATTTGTTGTAGAAAAGCCCCACATCAATCGAATTCTAATTGGACTCTTGCGCTCGTCTGCTTTGTTGTATCCTGGTAAATTTAATCTATCATTAACGTTTTTTGTTCCAAGAAGTGAAATTTATTTCCAAGACCATCATATTTATTATGCTTATGCAGGTTTACATTCGTTATAGCGTTCCTTCTGTTGCTAACGGGTGCAGCTCTCAATGAACAACATGGTGAAGAGAATTTGTACTTTGGGAACTACTATTGTTATGTCGTCAAACCAGGTGTTTTTGGTGGAGCCGCATTCTTGTCACTTGCCAGTGTCATGCTTGGGATTGTATATTATCTCGCCTTGATTTCAGAAAAGAACCCAAATTCAGATCCATCTTTTCCTACTAGAAATCAAGGCGGCATTGCAATGGGACAACCTCAATTTCCGCCTCCTTCACAGAATACTCAAGATCCTCTTTTTGTGCATGAAGACACTTACATGAGGCGGCAGCAGTTCACATAGCGACTATTGATGGGAGAAGAGGGGCCGTGTGAATTTTTTTTGTATGAAGTTTGTAATAGCTGTTTGATTTTCTTCTTTGTCAATGTCAAAAATACAAGAACCATTTAATTTCCATGTTAAGTTGGGGAAAGTGGTTCTTATTTTCAATATCTTGCCCAGGGGCGGAGCCAGAAATTTAAACCAAGGGGGGCGGGATTAACATGAAAAATTATTTATATTTATCTGGGCCAAGTGGTAGTGGCTCGCGAACCTCAAGTTCGAATCTTGCCGAAGTTATACACCGAAGATGACATGTACCTTAATGCGCTATCCGGTAAGGGCTGTGATCTACAATTTAATAGACCAAAAAAGATTGTCTAAATATAACAGTCAATTTTTTTTTAATATGTCGATAATTCCGTGGCAGTTAATATAAATGAAATTTATAATCAAGTGAGATAATTGTATATATATCACTAAATATATAACCAGTTCTATATTATGATATAAATAATCAATAATCCTAAAAAAAATGAAGTAATATGAAAAGAGATTTGGACATACAAATACTGGAGAATAACAGTAATTACAAATTTTACCTATACATCCTAATTCATGTATGTTTGAATTAGAACACTTGAAAAAAGATTTTACGAAATAACATACATTATTAATGATTTAGCTAACCAAAAATTTAAATCGAAAATTACTTTACTAGTAGAAATGATAATTTCTTTATTCAATATCTATTTGAACAGTTAAGTAAATATAATTGGGCCTTATTTTTAATTAGCCGATTGTTTCATAAGTATCAAATAGTACAGACGGTTGGAATTGGGCTGAAAGACTTAATAATAAAAAAGTAAAAGTATTGGATTGAGGTGATTAGGATTGGCTGGGGGGTTCTAGTGCCCCCGCCCGCACCCATGTCCGTCCGCCTCTGATCTTGCCTTCATGCTTTATGTGGAAGGAATATTAATGGGAGTTCATTGGAGTTATACAATCAATTTTGTTAGTGTTGGTGATTGAGCATTAAAAAGAAGAGAAATTTACATAGACACTCCCAGTATAATTATATAAACTTACCAACCTTATAAAAAATTATAAGAACACTTTCTCTGCCAAAATTATATTACATGGACACCCACTACGGCGTCAGTGTCGGTTGTTAAATGATGGTGTCATCTAATTTTTTTAATGTTTTTCCAAATTTATTTCTAGTGAACTTTGTAATATAATTTATGATAAGGGGGTATATTTGTAAATTTTATTTATTTATGCCGGGGTTTGGGGGGTGTGTGGGTATTTTATTTATTCTTTAGAAAAAAATTAATTATGTATTTAATTGTAATTATTATTGATTTTGGAGGGTTCTTTAGATATTTCTCAACTTTTATTACGGTTGACTAACCATCGTCAGATTTCCCTATAATTTTTGAAACATTTATTTCTTGTAGCTAAAATTAAGGGGATCTAGACGTTAATCACCCTAATTTAAATCATACAAGATCCATGAATGAATATGCATAAGTTTTAGGGTTTTTGGCACTTTGCACCCCTCAAACATGAGAAATAGGCACTTTACACCTCCAAAACTCAGATTTAGCACTTTGCACCTCTGAAATATGAAAAATTCAGCACTTTGCACCCTCTCTTATTTTCAGGAAAAATTGACCACCGGAGTCAAGGGCAAAATAGGTAATTTAATTGTAGATCTTTGGCACTTTGCACCCTCGAAACAGAATTATCACATAACACCCTCTAATTAAGAACAACTCAGTAACTTTCACCCCAGTATCATAATAAAGGGGCATTTTCCACCCTAAAACACAAAATTAACACTTAACACCCTCAAATTAAGAAAACTCAAACCCCTCAAATTAACAAAAACAGGGCTGCCAAACTAAACAATAACACAGAGATGGGGCGATATGCAAAACTATGGAGCTATTGTGAGGAAATATTGGAGGCAAATCCTGGGACAACTATAAAAATCAAGTGCAAGCACAGTATAGAAGAACATCACAACCATGGATCAAAATTTCATTTCGAGAGTATGTTTCGTCAACTAAATATTGAAAACTCTCTGAGATTTTTTGGAAATGTTTCGGAAATACTAAGGTAAAATTGTAAAAGAAGTTACTAAATTAGGAAAGATAAGAGAGTCTCAAGGCAAATAAATAGTTTCGGAATTACATCTTATTTTCGTTTCGTTTGTTTAAAAAAGGGAAACTTTTTCGATATTTCCGACGAAAAAGATATAAATTTGGATCCATGATCACAACATGGTTGTTTCAGGAAAAAAACGAGGGGTTTGAGATTTTCTTAATTTGAGGGTGGTAAGTGTTAATTTTGTGTTTTGGGGTGCAAAGTGCCCATTCATTGTGTTTCGGTGGTGCAAGTTGCTGAGTTATTTTTAATTCGAGGGTGCTAAGTGTTAATTCTGTTTCGGAGGTGCAAAGTGCTAATTTCTCATGTTTTTGGAGGTGCAAAGTGCCAAAGATCTACAATTGAATTACCAATTATCCATTTGACTTCGGTGGTCATATTTGCCTAAAAAATAAGAAATGGTGCAAAGTGCTTAGTTTTTCATATTTTAAGGGTGCAAAGTGCTAATTCTGAGTTTCGGGGGTGCAAAGTGTAAAAAACCCTAAGTTTTATGAATTTCTCTACAAATCCAGCTCAAGGGGCCATCTTTTTTCTCTTTTTGTTTCCGTTTTGAACTACTAGACATCCTCAGAACGCGTTTTCGCGTGCATTAAATTTTTTAAGTACAAAAAACAAGAGTTCATTTTTGAGGAAAAGTAAAAGTAGATGCAGTGGAATAAGTAAATAAGTTAAAAAGTTTCAATAGTTAAGTTAATTAAATATTAAGGGCAAAATAAGAATATAAAAAAATGTTACACCATGACATGACTTCTTTTATTAATAGTATAGACTTTTGCTATTAATTGAATGAGAAATTTTACCCATCATTCGATCAAATCAAATGTAACTACTAATCACAAAGCAAGTGCACTTGATTGAACTGATAAGAAATTTCCCAATTGAAATACTGTAAAATGTAAATAATTTGTCGAATTGTATTATAGGTAGGAAAATTCTAAACCCTAAATCCTTTTCCCCCAAATATTCAGAATTTTCTCAACCAGAGGAATTTGGAATTAATGGATCAGAACGACGAGCTCAAGGCTAAAGCAAATGAGTTGTCTGGAGAGCTTGGTCAGGTGCGACATCCAGGGGTCGTTCCAAGCAAAATAGGTGATTAAGAAATGACCTGGTCTTCCAACACTTCATCGATTGCTCAAAAAGATGTGATTAAGTCTTGATCAACATGAGATTGTGGACAATGCTGTAGTTGTTCTTGAAATCTATGTAGCAAAATAGGTGCCTAGCCTGTATTATGTTATGTGAAGTAATTTATCCCTATATTATTACATGTGTGATCGAGTAATTTTGTGTTTTTGATCAATAGGCTTGTTACAACATTGCAATGCAAAAGGTGGTGTAATGGTCGTTTAAATTAGGGCTGAATGCGGTCGGGTTTTAACGGGTGACAATGAAAAAATCAACCCGACCCGACATATACGGGTTGCCAAAATTTCAAACCGCAACCGCATTTTTAAGTTCATAAACCGTACGGTTCGGGTGAGGCGGGTGAGGGCGGTTTGGCGGGTTGAACCATTGAATTTATTTAATGCTCAAGTGTTTTTGTTATATAGTATATTCAACTAATTTATACTACATAAAATTCAATCTGACTAGAAAGAATAAAAATAAAATAAGATTGGACAAGCTCATGGTTAATGGTCCATTTTGCCAAACGCAACTATAATTCCAAGCAAGAAAATTCTCTAATCCGGTGTGGTAAACAAAATTAATCATGGGTAGAGTGATCTTTATGGGTAGGATCAATTCCTGCGATTATTTTATAGAAGAAACTACTTACATACAGTGCAAAAAATAACAAAAAATAAAATTAATTAATTGATGCATAAGTTACAGTACTAATTTAATTTATAGAAATAAAAAAAATGATTTAAATATTCGAAACTCAAATGTTCTCCAAACTCTTTTTGGGTACTGCAAATGAAAGGGAACTACAAAGCACATAAAATAAGGTAGGTGTTGCAAGATCTTTTACGGAATTTGGTACTTGGTTAATAATTATGAATAACTCAAACTTTGAAACCTTTGATGTTCCTCTTTCCTCTTGATCGCTTAAATTTCCTACCCTTGGCTCGCACGTATGGCTTGGTGTGAGTTATGAGTGATGAAAATTGAGAATTGATTTTTAATCTTGATTTTTGAGGAGAGGCGTGATGGAGAAGAGAACTGGAGAGTGGAGCAGGCGTGAAGCTTAGAGATAGAAAGCCCTAATTCTTTTTCAATGTTTTGTTTGGTAAGTGGTGTTGTGTAGATAAAACATGTAATATTTGGATGGATTGGGTTAGGGGCGGTTTTTAACAACTAAAACTGCAACCCGACCCATAACTTTCGGGTGGTCAATATTTTAACCCGTTGCTAGTTCTATAAGAACAAAAACCGTCGGGTTCGGGTCGGGTAGGGTTGAGCGGGTCGGGCGGGTCAATCGGGTTAATGAACACCCCTAGTTTAAATTCTTTACTGATAGAGCTTACTTTCATGACAAAGAGTCAAGTCGAATATTAGGTAAAGCCACACTTTTTGTTGATGGTGTATTTTTTCTTTTTTACTTATTTTATTCTTCACAATTACGTGTAGGCTCCCCCTGACCGCTGGATGTGCTACAGGGGGCGCGTCCTTTTTTTTTTTTGGGTAATTGTTTTTTTAATTCTTATTTTTAAAATGGAAAAACATATTTTTTTTTAAAAAAAAATTAACTAAAATAGAAAAGATTATTTTCAAATATTGTGTATGATTTTAAAAAATTGTATTTTAAATAAAATATTTAACATTATTAGAATAGTGAGAGTGGTTGTCAAAAGAAAAACTATTTTGAGCCCCAAACAGTGGAGATGAGAGAGGGGGGGGGGGGGGGGGTGGGTGGGGGCTCCTATGCCCATCACCATTGGTGTGCAACTAAATAAGATCATGGGAAGATACATCCAAATTCTTTCCTCCACTAATTTAGGAAACGTGGGCACGATTATAATAACTTCCCCCAAGTATGCAAGTCACGCATGTCCACCTAATTGGGGAGCCCTGAATACATTTTTCTGCCCAACACCATTATACTTAAAGGGGCATATACACTTTCATATGATATTCAACATTTCATTTATTTAACTTTATTCATAAGTAAACTTCTTCTATATATGTAATGAACTATTTCAGCATGACAGTTTATTCCATGTGATATTGTGCAACATTTTACACTTTGTATTATGTTACGCGAAGTAATTTATCCCTATATTATTACACTTGTGCAGGTGTAATAGTCTATAATATTAGTTACGTTTACAACATTACGATGCATAACGGTTCGTAATGGTCGTTTAAATTCTCTACAGAGAGCGATCGATGTGTTTACTTTTATATGACACAAAGTCAAGTTGAATATATATTAGACTCGATTATTATAAGTAGGTATATGAGAATCACAACCATTTCAAGTCTTAAAATATGTTTTTTTTTTTAATCTCTTTTTAGTCCTCTCAAATAGGTGTAACTTATAATAAATTCATGATACTAATACTATTTAAATTTTACTTAATATAATCCTAACTAGAAGTATTATTTTAAGGTAAAATTATAAAAGCACTTTGAAGTTTTTCTTTTTGAGTAGATATGGTTTCATTAGTTACCCAATAGATTACGAAAATAGATTATTGCATTTTCTCTTGACAAGGCTTTTGATTTTCGGGAGATGGGCCAGAACAGGATCTTGGAAGCGCATTCGACAACAAAATTGTCGAGAAGAAAACAAAGGAGCATCCTAAGGTTTTGATAGTTACCGACATCTATATATATGTTTTATTTTATTAGAAAAATGCACATGCGTTGCGTGTGTCCCATTAATTATTATTTGAATTTTTTTTGTTATAATATGTAGCATTATTCATTGCACAGTTTAATTTTTGTCAATCATTTTTTTAGCCTTCTTAACTTTCTTAATTTACTATTTAAGTTAGCATATTTTCTTTTCATCATATCTTTGCTAACATAATATATCCAATGCGATAATACTATTTTATATGGAAGAAAAATAAGATAACATGAACACCATATATAATATATAATGTCTTACTAAAAAATTTATGAACAACTTTACTGTATAGAGTATTTATTATCAGAAAAGGAGCAATCATATTCATAAATAAATCAATACTCTTTCCTATAAGAAATTATCCCATTACATGAAACTATTCATAAATAGGAAACACGTTTCTCAGTAACTACTTTGATTTTAGAAACTTTCTGGTGGAGGAGCATGATGGTGGTGGTGAGGGGCATGAGCATGGTGGTGCCCGTGATCATGACCATGGTGCCCGTGGTGGTGGGGCGCATGAGCGTCGTGGTGGTGGTGGTGGTGTGGTGGATGAGCATTATCCCCTTTAGGAGAGGGAGCATGATGATGGTGGTGGTGGTGTTTGGATGCATGATCAATAGACCACGATTCTTCTTCTTCCAAGTTCAAATCTTCTTCTGAGCTTTGAATTAGAGATGGAGCAGTAAGAACCAAGAGCCCGAGAAGCAACAAAAGAGCACATACACGAGACATTTTTTAATTTGGAGTTTGGTATTGCAAATTGTTGAAACATGATAATGTCTTTTTATAGTGGATTAATGGCTTTCTAGAATGAAATTGAATGGTTATTTAAATTAAATCAAAATATAATTATTATGATATGTGATATTTGTAATTAAACACCTTTTCTTATCTTGTGCATTTGGAGATCTTTACAGATTTGTTGTTGATATGGTAGATTGTCTTGTATTTTAAGCCAGAAATAGTATAGAATTTTGAGATACTCATTTTGCGTACTAATGATTTTAATAATATTATAGTCCTTTAAAAAATTTGCAAATTGAGTATGAAATCAGTTTAAGATGTTGGTAACTTTTAATTCCATATTTAGTCAACCGAGTAACTATTTATCTGAACAATATCAATCCATTTTACTTAATATGTTAACAAGTACTCCTTTATCATGATTAAAGAGTAAACAAATAGTTAGGACAAATGAAGGGAGAAGGACTACACTGGATGAAACAACCTTTGAATTCCATACGGAAGCTAGTCTAGAATGATAGACAATAATTGCACCTTTTTCGGATCCAAAATAGAAAAAGAGTAAAAACTAGTAAAAATTTATAAAATGTATAGTATAAAAAGTACAAAGAAACTTATAATATTAATACATTTTTCAACTTAACTGTGTTAAAAAAATATAAAGGGTTCATGTACATTCAACACTATAATTATTTAACTCTATTCACAAGTAAACATTCTTTAGTATTTATTATATATGTAACGAACTATGTGTTATATATGCATCACAGTTTATTTCATATGGTATTTATGAGCAGCGGTTTATCCCTGTTTTTTTTTTTTTTTTAGAATACCTCTGTATTATGTTATGTGAAGTAATTTATCCCTTTATTATTACATGTGTGATCGAGTAATTTTGTGTTTTTGGATCAATAGGCTTGTTACAACATTGCAATGCAAAAGGTGGTGTAATGGTCGTTTAAATTAGGGGTGAATGCGGTCGGGTTTTAACGGGTGACAATGAAAAAATCAACCCGACCCGACATATACGGGTTGCCAAAATTTCAAACCGCAACCGCATTTTTAAGTTCATAAACCGTACGGTTCGGGTGAGGCGGGTGCGGGCAGTTTGGCGGGTTGAACCATTGAATTTATTTAATGCTTAAGTGTTTTTGTTATAGAGTATATTCAACTAATTTATACTACATAAAATTCAATCTGACTAGAAAGAATAAAAATAAAATAAGATTGGACAAGCTCATGGTTAATGGTCCATTTTTCCAAACGCAACTATAATTCCAAGCAAGAAAATTCTCTAATCCGATGTGGTAAACAAAATTAATCACGGGTAGAGTGATCTTTATGGGTAGGATGAATTCCTGCGATTATTTTATAGAAGAAACTACGTACATACAGTGCAAAAAATAACAAAAAAAAAAATAATTAATTAATTGATGCATAAGTTACAGTACTAATTTAATTTATAGAAATAAAACAACTTCAGTTATGTCCCTCCAACCAGCTGTGTTATTCTTGACCCTTGCTCCAAATGTTTCCACATCTAGTCTGATAGTCTGAACTTCATTTTTGATACTTGCTATTACTTCCACTATCAGAGGGCTAGGATCAGCAGCCTTGGCAGCAGCAGCAGCAGACAGTAGAGTTGAGGCCACTTCCTCAAATTTCTTCAACTGCTCTCTGTGTCTATCTTCCATTTCCTTCATAGAGTTTGCAATCAACTGTTGAATGGACTCCAAAATCGTTGGTTGCATGCTTGCTGAAGTTGATGGAATGGATGTGCTTGCTTGAACAATCTCAGGAGCTTTCTCAGTCTCCTTAGGTTCATCAGCCAGAGTTGCTGAAATTGTGAGAGAAGTCCCTCAATCTGCTGAAAGACCAACATAATCAGTGTGTGACGGCCCGGCTCCACGGGTCCGTCGAATAACAGTCGAAAAATTATTATTATTTTGAAAAGTGTTAAAATATCAAAACTTTTTTTTAAAGAAAAGATAAATTAAAATCGAGAATTAAAATTTTTAAGCGGAAGCGGTTTAGAACAAAATAAGAACAATTTAAAATTACTAAGTTTTTTGACGAAAAAGTAGAATCAATTTTCATGGTAGATGTTTAAAGCGGAAGCATTTGATCACAACATATCAAAAGATTTGAACAAATCAACCGAGAGAGATAAAAAAGCAATTTATGAAAATCTTGTCTCTTTTATGAAAATATAATCAACTTTAATGATTCAAATTCTAAGCAAGGTTTTAAACAAAATCGAGAAAGAACCAAAATCGACAATAAAATATAACTACTTTTCCAAATACTAGGGTGGGACCGCAAACGTGATGACCTAACCGCAACACGACTATTAATTTCTAGAACACCTGAAACTGAAAAGAATGAAACATGGAACGCATAAGTTGATCGTCCAACTTAATGAGGTTGTGGTGCGAATTTGCATGGTGGTGCGTGGATGCAACATATTATATAACATGAGCATGTTATCAAGCAAATTAAGCATATATTCAAGGCGGAAGAAACACGGAGTTCACATAACCAAGAATTTGTTGATGCCGTCCTCCACTTACCCTTCATCCTCAGTCTGATGTCCATCCAAACACACTACGTAAGGAGCGACCTTACTATCTAATATGCATCGACATGTCTTTGCCTAAGTTCGTCCTTACTCCCCAAGTGTTCCTCCCCACTTGGATTGTAAGGCCAGGCCTATGGGTAACCGTGACAATCCCGCCGGCCCTTGCCGTCCAGGTTGGCATCGGGTCCATATACCAATCAAAAGGGCCCACACAAATCGGAAACAAACGGAAACATAACATATCAAACAGATTTAACATATTATCAACATTTAACAATTTATCGAATGCCATTTTGGTATCATGATAATTTAGTAAAATATATTTGCAACTAGTAGATTCGGATGTAGCATGTATTGTTATAATCATGTTGAAATACTAAGTGATTTCATGCGAGTAATGTCGACCTAATAAGTTAACCTATTCGTGACAACGTGCAAGAAAAGTTAGAATATAACACATGCTTTGACTATTAAGAGCATAATTAAATATTTGGACTTGATCTACTAGCACATCGGACCGTCTCACAAATTAAACACACAACGCTCACCTTTGTCGCTTAGTATAGCGACTAAAATTCCACAAATGAAGCGTATCCGAAGTTAATGCACGTCGATGGTTCATCGACTAGAGAAGGAGGAGGGGCCGAAATTCACTTTCAAGGCCCTGATGGGGAGGACATTAGTTATGCAATTACTTTGGATTTTGTCGTAACAAACAATGAAGCGGAGTATGAGGCTCTGATCGCGGGACTAGAAATGGCAATAAAGGCAAGCATTAAGTCTCTTACCATGTTGACCGACTCCGAGCTGATACATAGGCAGGTGAAAGGGGTCTATGAAGCAAAAGAGTTCAACATGGTCAAGTATTTAGGAAGGGTGAAGGATCTAGTTGCGAAACTAGATAAGTTTGAGATTCAAGCTATCCCTCGGGAAGAAAACTCTTGGGCAGATTTGCTATCTAAATTTACAGGATCGATGGATGGACGAAGAGAGAGAGTAATAACTTGGTTATTGTCTAACACTCCAGCCATAGACTTGAACATGTCTCCGGGCTCAGAAATAATGGAGATAGATACTCAAGGGCCTTCTTGGATGGATCCTTTGAAAGCTTATCTGAAGAATGGCGTCTTACCCGAGGAAGCAAATGAGGCCCGGCGAATTAAGTATCGAGCTCCGATGTTATGTTAATGCGTTTTTATTTGTATCTATCCTCCATCATTTTGATTAGATATCATAATTCAATCAGTATAACTGGATACAAGTCGAGTATTTTTATCTTGCCATGGACTGAATTTCAGTTTTCGTCTTTGCCTAAACCATGTGACATGACATGTAGTCACTTATTGTTCCAAGTAAAACTAGATCATTATTCCACTTATTGTTCTTGGACAAGATATAATATAGGAAGATAATAACATCCCGATAAAATATGTTCAGAAATTGATACAGACACCTTTAAGGACCCGTTTTTTCACTCGGGAATGGCATATTAATGTAGGAAGATAACATCCCGATAAGGTATTTCACATTCATTCAAAGGCTTCTTGGTTTGCATTGAGAAGAGCATGACTTTTCGTGATTTCAGATGTTCACTTGAAGCTTTAGGTTGCAGAAAATAATACTGCTTAGTCTTGCTCGAATAAGTTTTGATTAAAGTGTGTGATAGATTGGGGCATCCATATCCAATTGTTTTTCTTCCTTTTGTGGTATTTCGTTTGCCTACAAAATGTCCTTTTTCTGTTCTTGAAAAGTTCTTTTGAAAAAAAAAAAATAGGTAGTGTAAATACATAAAATTTACCTCCAATTAAATGATGAAGTGTGTAAAATAATTTATTAATATCAATTTAAATTCTCTTTTTATATTTGAAATTTTAATATATTTAATTCTAAAAGTAAATAATTAATTAAATCGATTTTTAATATGTTATTTATGAGCTAATTATATTAAATGATATGTTCAAACCAATCATAACATAATATGGCTCTCTTTAAAGAGAACAATTAACTCAAGCCAAGTGACCAAAATAATGTATCATATCCAATCAACAGCATGCATATCTTCTATGAACAAGAAACCTTTGATATTCAAGTTCGTAATTTCCATTCGCAAATCAAGAAGGAAGTCACCCACGATTCAAGAATACATGATCAAACCCCTTGAATCCATGTACTCGACGAATCCACAAATCAAGGAGAAAGTGAAACCCACGATTCAAGAACAAGCATCAAGGCCCTTGAATCACATGTGCAAGTAGTAGAATCATATGATTATATATATTTTTAAAGATTTACAGAGATCGAAACCTATCAAATATTATTATTTGTTACACTTTGGGCTTGTTTGTCTCGCATTTCTCAAAATTATTTCAAGTTTGGAAAAAGCCAAGATGAACATGTTTTTTATTTTCTGAAATTAATTTATCCTTTCTCAATTTTCTCGAAAGCCAAACAAACAATAATTTTCTTATAATTTCTTACAAAAACCTACACAAAGTCTATTTTGATTTTACATAAAGTAACATCTTATACTACAACTTATCTCACATAACAAACATGATTTGACATAAAGTGTTACACATCTTACACCTACAATTAAACTCATCCAAAAAAATCTACACATGCCTTATTTATCAAACCACTCACTTAAAACACAAACAACATTAGACAAATCAATATTATTTTACAAAACCAACAGGTGATTGGTCTAGTGGAAGGGACTAGTCACTACAAAGTAGCGGACTCAAGTTCGAATCCTTGTTGGGAAAGGTATCTACTTAATATGCCTAACCCGCCTCGAAAGGGATTAAACCCTTAGAAAACCAAAAAAAAAAAAATTATTTTACAAACATGCACTACTCTCTCAAACACCAAACAAACAGTTAGCAGTGATAACAACTAAGAAATCTTCATAATCCCCAACATGAAAGTTGCCAGGAATTGTTCTGAGAGTGAACTAGAATACTGATCTCTTAGTATAAGTTAGAAATGGCGATTCATCAGCTATTGCATGCAAATAGGTTTGAATTTTTAAAAATTAATAATTAATTAAACAAATCATGTCGATAATTTGTTCTACTTAAAAAATTATATTCATTCATTTGTATATTTTGTGCATGACAGATGAATTACGGCAACAAAATTTGGATAAGCTGAACAAAAATAAAATCATATATGTTAATTCTAAACATTAGTCACATTATAAATAACAAATGCAAATTTTTTTTAAAAAAACATTCATTTTATATTACACATTAATATAAAAGATGAATATAGTCATCATGAAATTAATTTAAGACCAATAAAGAAAGAAAAAAGTCATTTTGTTGTTAATCCATAAAAGTAAAGCTAATCACAAATTTACTATGTTCCACGCAAAATTGAGAAGTTATAAAATAAAACATTATATAAAAAATAAATAAAAATAGACTAAACCATAATTTTCATCACATAAAGAAGACGAATATGCGCAAATGAAAATGTTTCAACTTTGACTAATTTGCCATATCTATGTAGTTAATATGTTTATACTTATTATATGAATTTATTACACAAAAAATTACTCATTAATATGATTAAGGATGGTGTATTATATTTGATGTGACATTCATGCAGGGCCGCCCTAGACATTCGGGGGCCCTAGGCGAATTCCAATTTTGAGCCCTTTATTATAAAAAAGATCGATTTAATCAATTTATTTTTTAAATGCAAAAATACATTTAATTTTTAAAAGATTCAACCGTGAATTCTTTTTATAATTTTTAATATTAAAAATATTATTTTAATCGAAGCAAATTTTACAAGTATATGTACACCTTAACTCTATTTCATTCTTTACAAATATCATAATTGATTGCTTGATTTTATTTCATTTCGTGACATTCTTAACTCTATTAATTATATATTATCATGTATATAAAAAGTTATACATCATATATAAAATTAAGAAAAAGACACACATACATATAAAAATATGGATGGAGCTAGACCAATTTTATTCGGGGCAAAATTCTTTTTTGCAATGTACTAAGTGAGAAATAATAAGCAAAAAAATCGTATTCTTTTTATAATTATTCAGAAAGAAATTTTTTAAAAGTACTTGTTAAGAAGAAAAAATTGACAAGAAATCATTAGGAAAGAAAGGGACTTAAAGAATAATTACTACTAAAGGAAAATAAAAATAATGAACAATTTTTACAAAAGATAAAAAGTTAAAAGAACGTAGAACAATCAAAATATAGAAAAAAAGTTAATATTAGTATTTGAACCCTAGACCTCCCATTCATCAAGAGAAAATCTTACCAAATGAGCCAAGTTACACATCATGTACATAAGATTAATAAAATTAAAAATATTTAATTTTTAAATTTTTCTAAAGGCCTATATATAAATTTTGGGGCCCTCCGAACCGGGGGCCCTAGGCGCCGGCCTAAGTTGCCTAGCACTTGGGCCGGCCCTGCATTCATGGGCTGATATTTAATTAATGAAAAATAAGTGAATGAAACTTTCATAAAAAATGTATCAAAAGAATGATAGTTGATATTAAGGAATAATAAACAATCACTTTGTTAAGATCACTAGGTGTAATAATTTCATGATTGCAAAAATATATTTATATCAATAGAAAGTTAGGTGTAGCAGTTATTATAACTTATGATAACACAAGTTATAGTTAGCAAATGAAAATGGATATAAATATATATTTAAGTCAAAATTTTGGGACAGCATATATTTAGACAACAACAACAGCAGTTATCATGAACTCAGATCATAGTACTAGGCTAATAAAATTTGACATAAAGTTTTTTTCTGAAGACTCCAAGTGCCCAAACTTAATTTTTGAAGTTCAACGTCCAGAAAATTAACCTCAACAGCAAATTTTGGCAAATTTACGAGTCCACCAGATCATCTTCTGTCTCGTTAGGTGCGATGAGCCCTGGAATCGAGAGCATACGCTGCCGCTCCCTTTCTCTTTGGGCAGCAGCTTCCTCCGCATAATGATCTTTGTTGTCCTGCATTGTATTGAGTACACCGATGACCAGGATGAAATTTAATATGCCTATTGCCTACTATTGTAGAGATTAAAGATAGAAGCTTCATACAGAAAAATGGTCAAGAGAAAGAAACTTTACGTGAGCTGAAAATTCTTTTGACTGCACAAGAAAGTCGCGTATGTGGTTTTTGAATGAGGAAAGATCAGCTCTTGACTCAAAAAGTCCTGCTACAAATTGTGTGACCTGAAAAATTCCCAAATATAGGTAAACGCATTTGTTACAGGTTGAATATGCATCCGAATTAGGTCTTCAATACCTCAGCTGCTGTCATATTAGGGAAGGACGTACACAAAAGGCTGATTGTGTACTCACGGACGAACATGCCATTACTTGGATAAGGATCAGCAACTGTTGTGATGTCCCAGAGAGGCACAGTCACGACCCAAGATTCCACCTGTAATTGTAACATGCCAATTGATATTAGCATGCTCTCTGGCAATAAATTGTTAAAAAAAAACCAATACTGAAGGATGGAGCGAAGTCGAAGCCTCCGGCAATTGTTTGTTTAAATTGCCTGTCAGAGAAGTGAAAAATATGTAAGAGAAGGCACATTACATTACCATGCAGAACAAGTGCTGAAGCACCAGTACATGCAATTTAAATCCTGGCTTATGAAAGGTGTCTGTCAAAACAGCAAAGATTTCTTGTTCTATTGTCAAAAAGTAAGTCTTGTAGAACTCATTACATAACTTAGAATCCTGCAAACCACCACAGCAAAAGCTATAAAGAGTCTTAATGGAATTGATTATTACAGAATATGAAAGTAAATAACCAAAGAACACCTGAAATTTTTTCAGCATCTCCAATAAAAGGTTGAGTCCAGCTTCGGCAATATTTCGTTCAGTATGCCGGAAAGCCAAAATGATGGCATCCATGATTTGCTGAACATAACCAGTGAAAAGCCAGAATAAATCGTATGCGCATAAACATAGTGATAGAAAATATTTGATTAAGACTATTGGACTTGAATGTCCAGGATAAGTTGGATTTTATATGCCTATATCAATAAAGCAATATGCAATGCAGTGAAGTATGACATACCTTACTGGACAAGTTGATCAAAGCCTTAAAACAGTGTGTAGCCATGGCTTGCAGTAGCGACAAGAATTTAAGTCTATGCTCAGGATAGTCTTCAAAATTCTTCTTTATCATCTACAATGAAACCAATAATGAAGTCAAACACATGGAATAACCAATTATAAGACGAGTAAAATCAAGCATCCCGAAGTTTTTGCAGTTCGATGCTTGAAATAAAAGGTTGACCATCTCTTTGTCACAGTCTCCAAAGCCTGTGACAAATAAATTCTCCTAAAGTACGACGAACCACTGTAAACAGTTTTACAACAATATAATTGTAACTCAGTTTGTCTGCATTAATATTGTAACTCAGATTGTTTGTTACTTTTATGCATTGCCATGGATCAAATTTACGTTAGACCATTTTGTAATGGATGGTGATGATAATGGAAAGAAATATGAAATGGAAGAGAAACGAACATGTGCAAATGTTTGAATTTGGTAGCATGTCGAAAGCAATAAAACAAGCTTACATCATAGTTGAAAATCAGGATATTGTTTTTGTTCTGATTAAACACCACATATAATGTATATTTATAATTAAATAGAAGACCTTATACTTGTTTATTTTCACATGTTCATATCTTTCAGACTTGCTTGTTTGGGATGCAAGAAAATTTTGCTAACAAACCAATTTGCGCAACATATGTGGATAACAAAGTTCAAATGCTTTTCGTGTGTTGGCATAATCATATAATCCATCATATACTCTACAATGAACACGACACTTTGTGAATAATATTTAATAAAGTATGTACCAACCTCTAGAGTGCACGAGAAAACAGCTTCAAATATACTGGGAACATCATTAATCATGGACTTCTTATACCTAACAAGTAAGGAGCAAATAAATTAGTTTTGAAACCACAGTAGCCACACAAACATATACTGCTATATAATAAATAAATAAATAAATTTACGTATATAAGCATCTACGGCCAAAGGGAAAATCACTATGGTCGTGGAATAATGAGATCATCCAAAATTGCAGCAACAATACATTTACACCTATTAATAGTTGCTCTACAATTACAATTACATGAGAAAAATACATTTACAATGCTGCCTTAGAAATTCAAAGATTTGAAGATGCTGTCGATAAACTTTTGGTTACAGACATCCACTTCAAACATATGTGCAACTATAATACTACAAGAAAAAAAGGCATACTTGTTTATTATCGTGGCAAAGAGAGATAGAACTTCCGACTCCCTTGCTTCGGGCACATTCCTAGCATAGTCACCAAGCACAGGGTCCATCATTGGAGGCACAAACTGTTTGCCAATATGTGGTTGATCTTCAGCCTTGTCAAGAAATGTCTCAATGAGCTTTAGTGTTTCCCTCTTCACTGAGCTGTTGAAAACGGACAAGATGGACACAATATCAATATATCAAAAGCTAGGGGAAAGAGGGTCCAAGATTAGGAACTCACCGAAAAAGTTTCACAAGTGACGTCCTGGAAGCATAGGGGCCTCCTTGAGCAATACT
The DNA here is from genome assembly GCA_034814905.1 of Penstemon davidsonii. Classification (NCBI taxonomy): domain Eukaryota; kingdom Viridiplantae; phylum Streptophyta; class Magnoliopsida; order Lamiales; family Plantaginaceae; genus Penstemon; species Penstemon davidsonii. The sequence goes on along the minus strand of JAYDYQ010001087.1, from coordinate 7,231,760 downwards.
GGTTGAAATAAGCTCACTATACATACTGCGAAAATGCAAACAAAATTTAATCATCGAAATAGTGTCACAAATAGAATTTTTTTAGACAAGTGTGGAGATTCTGAAAATATAAAATTCAGACAAACCTGTACACGTTGAGCATGTCCAAAAAGATAAGAGTAATCTGAGGCAGGAAATATGTTCCAAGAGAGGTGGCAGCACTAGTATTTGTCTGTAGTAACGAAGACACAAATAGGAGTAAGTATAAAGAACAAAGATGAAGAATAAAGTTCAGAAAAACTATATATGAAAACTTACAAAAACCTATAATAAGGTTGATCCTTAAGATAATAAGTGTTCTAGCTCAATGAGCCCAAAACAAAAGAGAGAACTTTTCAGCATAACATAGCTTCGATCAACTAAGATCTGGAACTGAATAAAAAGAAATACTTGGATTGTCTTGCCGCACATATCAATTAAGAACGATTGTACAGCTCTAAGCCACAAGAATAAAACCTTGTAATACATCAAGGCAAGAGTGATACAACAAAAGTTTGACTGGCTTGACTTTTGATTGATGTGCCTAATGCATACACAATACAAATATAAGGAAAAATTATTCTATATTAGTTAAGAAGAAAGTCCAGTACACCTCTATGTGCCCAACCACATTTAACTAAATTATGAATTCCTTAGATCTACTTCTACATAGCAAGCCACAACAAGTGTGTCACAGGCCTATGATATCTTTATCCAAATTGTTCTTGAGGAGTTGATTATTTGTTGTATGAGTACTAACATGTCCACCATTTTGTGTATTTAACTTTAGGATCCGACTTATATGAATGAATTGTATTTCAAGAGAAAAATCACATAAGGGTAAGCTACATATGTAACTCTCCACCGTCAGGAACAAAATGTGGACATCAAACATTTTCATACATCATTAGACTATTACTGGATCAAAGAATGTGGAGAGTCAGTTAAAACACACATTTTTGGAGTAAAAACATGCATAGGTAGCTAAACATTTTGGTGAATTTGAGAGTTAGCGCATCGGTTTTCAGCAATGTAACATTTAATTTTTAATCAAATGAATAATTACAATACATATGCATATTCAATGCTTACTCAGAAATCAAACCTGCAATATATTCAGCACTGCCCTTATCACATCTGGATCTTTCAAGTAATCTACACTCTGACGTGCCTGTCCAATAATTTCAGCCCATTTCTGCAGGGGAGTGCGGAGAACAATTACAAAGAGAGCACGACACAAATAAACATAACTAACACAAGAAACTTATTGAAACAGAGATGTCCAGGAGGGAATCATACCCGATTAGGAAGCTCCATCAATCTCTGTAAATATTCATCTCTCTTGTGGGGATCGGATTCCACTTGGATCATATTACCCACCTAATATAAATAAGGTACCAACATCTAAAATGACCGTGCAAAAACTTATTATCATGCCTAACCTTATGTCAAGAATACTACAGAAAATTCAAGTGGTATATGCTATATGAAGAAGACCTACTGATTCATAAAAGGAGTGTATCTGATGAGGCTCAAGATCTGTAATGGTTGTTCGAAGAGTTGTTAAAAGTTGTGATACAAATGGCTCATTTTCTCCAACCTGAATAAAGGAGAGACAGAAGCATATGTAGTTCATTTCTTTGTTTCAGTGTCAATATTTTCATACTAAACTCATTACCACGGGCAATATCTAATAGAACCCTAACCTGTACAATAACAAATTTATGCTTGCACTTCTGCACAATCTTCAAGAATGTATTGCATGCCATGTCCTGCAAGTAAGCAGAGACAGAAATTACAACATCAGCTAAGACTAGAAAACTCAAAAAGAAATAAAATAATATAAGAGTAATATCCTTCCATCATGGTTGAACTACAGGACGAGGAAGGAAAACTAATTTAAGCTTAGAAAATAAAGATCACTTCCATCAAATCATGCATGCGTCATCTATATTAATTTAGAGAAATGCACATTTGATATTTAACCTGAACTCCGGGATGAGTTACGTGCATGAACTCGAACAACTTCTTCACAAAAAATTTCAAGAATTTCCAGTGGGCCCTCAAAATTCTTGGGTACTGCCCAACCACATACCTGAACACCCAACAAACAAAAAAACTCAGGGAGTGACTTTCAACCAAATCAATTTCATAATTAATTCCCCAAGTTAATTCCAATTAACAAAGAGTTTTATGAATGATACTGATTGAGCTTAAACACCCCACACAGCATCACATATGGCGTCTGTATCTTATAAAAAATTAAATATCCTCACATTATATTACAGGCAATGACAGCTTTATTGTCCTTCCCTTTGGCAATTTGAGAGAGTTTGAACAAATAACGAATGACCATCACTAAAAATTTGCTTTCCTGTCAAAAGTAAAACATTTATGAATATTGGTAGTATAATTAGGGGGAAAAGTGCTCCACAACCAAGAAAGCAAATGAACTCTGTGAAAGTAAAAGCATTTTGCATCAATATATTAAGTAAATCGTTGAATACGTGAGATTAATCCAATAGTCTGAATCGAGAATGATACAAATTAAACCGCATACATCATGAAACATAAATTAGACCTACGACCAGTCACATTGTTAGACATTTGTACATAATAAAGTAACATTGAGAAAAGCTTTATCTCCACGCATGAAAGTAAGGGATCAACCGAACCACTAAACTAGAAATACAAAGATATTTAGAAGAATAATTGGATGAGACCATGGATCAATATTCGTTTCGAGAGTAAGTTTCGGTCAGCTAAATATTGGAAACTTTTCGAGACTTTTCGGAAACATAAGGAATAATTGTAAAAAAAATTACTAAATTAAGAAAGTAAGAGTCTCAAGGCAAATAAATAATTTCGGAATTAGTTTGATTAAAAAACGGAAACTTTTCGATGTGTTCAACGGAAACGATGGAAAATTTGATCCATGGATGAGACCAATATAGCCTCAAACCATTGTTTACTTCAGCAATATATGGCACAAAGTAACACCCTATGAGCATGCAAAAAACTGGAAAATGGATTAGGCCCACGCAGTATATTTATTCAACAGTTTTTTATTTCTTGTTCAAATCCCAAACTTTACTTCGATGAATGTAAGCCTTGCTTTGTACCTTACGCTATAGCATAGAACAACTTCCCCCCTTGGCAATATATCACACAAAATAGTGCTTCGTATATGTGCAGAAAATTAGCATTATATATCCATATCATAATTATATTTTTGCAAAGCACAAATTTAGAAGAAATTTCTTACCTGCCTATCCACCATCGACCCAGATATAGATCCAATTGCCCAACACACCGTATTCAGGTTGTTCCAGGTCCAATCCTCTCCATTTAGCTGTTTGCTTAATTTCTTAAGCATCTGTAGATTCCGAGAGTTAAATTAAGAGATTGAAACAGTTCAAAAGCATAACATTTCACGCCCTTTATTCTATGTGGATAACCAGCAGTTAATATTTTTTTCAAAGACATGGTTGTAGGCAGTGAAGTGCTTCAAATGGAAGAATGATAATGATAACATACTCGCAGAAAAAGAAACTATCAACCAATAATCCATCACACAATAACAGCAACAAGAAAAAAAAGTATATCAAGCATTCAATGGATCACTCAGAGAAAACATGGTATTAGGGGCAAGATAAGATCCATGACAGTACTACATAGCATGTCCTTCCAAATGCTGCACTATATAAATTGTATAAATGTGTTCAAGTAAAACTGAGGCAAACCTTCAATTTAACGAATTTCATTATCTGAACTTTCAAGTGGAAAACATAAATTCAAGTATGTGGAGGTAAATAGCAGTCAGAAGCACGTAACTAATAAGATCTAAATAAGGGTGAAGAATTATTGTGCGATATTCTTTCCTTATAGGGAGAAGTTTATTCACTATAAATTAGGGTTATGATGTAAGAGATACCATCAAACATATTGATTATTAGTGAGAATTCAATCTTCCTCCAACTTTGTCTTTTTTTATATGTTATCAAAGCGGGTACTGATCTAGGGTTTGAGAGTGAGTGAAACCCTGGCCGCGGCGGCTCTACCCTTAATAAGCCGCTACGGCCCCCCAAAGTCCGCTAAAAGTTTAGTATTGTGTTTTTGTCGTGTCTTTCTTTCTTCTTGCCTTTGTTTTTTCTCATTGTCCGCTATCGTCAATTCGTCATCCAGAAACCACTCGTCAACCATCACGCCCTTTCCGTCTTTGGTACTGATTTGTCCATTGTCCCCAGCCCCGGAGTTCATGTTTGTCTCAATCTTTCGCTGCCATCTTCCGCCAACGTTCATTGATGGATTTCGCAAATATCATCATTACTGTTTTGGGCCATTAGTGTGAGTGAAATTTGTTCACTGATCTTAGGTAGATCTTTTATCGGTTCTTCAATGGATGAGTGTTGGATTTGTTCCGTTTGTGGGTTTGTTGAGTTGTTAGTATTTTGGAATCATTTAATTGTTGATCGACATTGTGGTAGTTGGTTGTCATCTTGTGGAATTTGCAGTAGCTACGATTGTGGTGTACTGTTTTGTTGACTCACCGGGACTCTATCGGTTGTCTTTTAGTGAAGTGTGATCGACGGTTTTGTGGATACACTTTTTGTTTGGATTGGTAGTGTTACCAATTGTTTGTCACCGTGGTGTACGGTGTTTGTTTAGACATCAAGATTGGTAGTCGGTATTGTTTTGTGTGGATCTGGAAGATTCACGTTTAGCTCACCGTTGATGATCAACTACTGCTGCAAGTGTTATCAATTTTTTTTTATAGATTCCTTTTTGTACCAAGCTTAGAGCATAGTATGCTCTAGCTTGAGGGGGGTGTTATAGAGTATTAGGTTAATATTATGATTGTTTAGGTAATTAAGATCCAAATAAGGGTGAAGAATTATTGTGTGATATTCTTTCCTTATAGGGAGAAGTTTATTCACTATAAATAACCCTTAGGGTTATGATGTAAGAGATACCATCAAACATAAATCACACAATACAACAGTTAGGGCTGAAATGTACCCATGAATGACATTTATTCAAACAAAAGATGGGGTTGATTAAGTGTAAAGCTAATTACATATCAAAATTTATACCGACGGAAGCACACATCCAAAGAGACAAAATTACAAACCTCATTTTCAGTATCCTGATAATCAAGATGTGTCAAGTAAATCAGCGTTTCCCTCATTATCTACAAGTTTTTGAGATATTAACCGTTGAGATATGAGCCAAACAATGTGAAAAGATTCCAAAAGAAAACCATAGAAACATGACATGTATTAGCTATGTGAGTCAAGAATAGATTTAAGAACCTTATACTGCACAAGCACGTCATTGTCTTTCATAGTCTCACGAACTATATTTCCATTTTCATCCTCAACAATGAGAACTTCCTCAGGCTTCGCCATGCGACAGATCATCAGTAATCTCAACTTTGACATTGGACCAGCGTAAAGTTGACATCGCTGCATTCATAGTGAACCAAGTCCATCAACTATAGTATATCCCCATACTCTACTGAAAGATTATGCAAAGCCGCAGCTCCAGATATTTTTTACTATAATTAAGTTAATGAAAACTCAAATGTACAATCCATACAACAGCATATAAACATACAAGTTAATTAGAATCCAGATCAAAAGTGCAACACTTAAGATTTTCAATAGGTGGATGAGGATTCTCGCAAGGCAGCAAATAATCTACATGTCACATGGAATACAATCTATTGTGTTCATATTTTCCTTCCTATCTGAATGTCATGAGACCTCAATTCTTTAATGTTGACTAGTTCACACGTAAGAAAATAGATCCACCTAAGTGATCTGAAAACCATGTAATGTTTAACCATACAAATCAATTGTAAGTAAATACACTAGTGAGAAAGAAGCCTCTACCTGGTCATTACTTTTAACATATCCATCAATATAGCAATTGAATGATAATCTCCACTCATCTCACACTCTTGATCTATTAAGAAAAACCTATATGATTGTCTTTACTCCCTTTATTCTTTATTGTCAAACTTATCCAAATAAGTAAGCACAACAAAACTAACTAGTCTAATGAAAGCAATTTTTGTGGACCTCTTGATTTAATTTATTAACAAGAGAAGGTTACCAGCCTTGCATACAAGATAACAAGATTCTAAGTCTTGAATTAAGACTGGAAAGAAGAGATTCATCTATCATAGTACCTGCGGTCCCATCTTGTTTGCAGTTGCTGCTGGATCGATTAGAGTAAGTTTAGGTTCAAACAGTTCCCGAACTAAGAAGTTCCAATAGTCCAAGCAAACCTGAAACAAAAGAACTCAGATATTGCATATAGGGATACTATAAAGAAAAAACAAAAACAATACCTTAAATACTTCAGTGTCATTCACGTATGAAATGTTGATGAGATATTCAAGGCCCATGAATAGTGCATTTATGTTCTCTTGAGAAGATTCTAACACCCGTATATGAGACTGCACTCAGGGAACATAGGGTCCATCAGCAATAGCAGGCCAATGTAGGAACATGAAGGGCAATAACCAATTCCCTCTTAGTTTAGCAATGGAACATTAAACATGAGGTTGACCATTCTGATCAGATACCTAAATAGTGTAAAAGAAGATTTTGGCATCTACATCTGAATGAGCAATGCACAAAACTTGCTCTTAAGATGACTGAGCATGCCCAACAGCAATTTACCACATAGTTAAGCTAAATTTAACAGATCAAGTCAACTAATTCATGTAAATGGGATGTTTCCAAATCATTACATCTTTTCTATAATGGTTAATGGTCACACTAAGCGATGCAACAACCATCTTTAAGTTGACCGCAGATATGAACAAACTTCTACCAAAGGACCAATATGTCAGCTGTCCAAGAATATTATATAAATCTTAAGAGTTCCAAGTACTTTTCCTCATTAGATTATTCAATATATAATGGCAACAGTTGAATCGTTAGGGGTCACTCTCATCCTTTGTTTTAGCTACTTTCTCGAAAGAATAAGGGGAATTACCTTGTAAATTTAACAGATCAAGTTGACTAATTCATGTGAATGAGATACTTCCAAATCATTACATCTTTTCTATGATGGTTAATCAATGATCACACGAAATGATGTAGTGATTTGGAAACTATGAACAAGTTTTGTACCAAAGGACCAATATGTCAGCTGTCCAAGAATATTATATAAATCTTAAAAGTATGAGAAATTAGCTTTCCATTTTGTTGGTTCGAAGATTAAATAATGAAAAACACAAATTTCATTCATGTCCAAGTACTTTCTTCATTAGATTATTCATTATTCAATATATAATGGCAACGGTTGAATCGTTGGGGTTCACTCTAAGCCTTTGTTTTAGCTACTTCCTCAAAAGAATAAGCTGAATTACCTTGTAAAATGATGTGAAAAACAATGCCAAGTTTTGAATAAATGCCTGAAAAAATCAGCAGATTATGAGTCTATGTGCAAGTGGGAAGATTCAATATAAACTGAGTTTTCTTACTTTCCAAAATTTACCTGTTCCTCAGTATTACCGTTCGAATAAACCTCCAAAAAGTTGGAAGTAGGTGCAAGGATGGTCTAAGAGGCAACAAAGATACATCAGAAATTAACATAAAACACAAATAAACCAATTATTGATTGACGTTGAAACATAAAGGAGTGAATATCATAATGCACTATTGCACACAGAGATATCTGCACTACCTGCAGCTGCACCATGAATATAGTATAAATCTTGACGTACTGCATGTTGTAAAAGTCCCCAAAACTGTGAGCTGCAACCTGAAAAGACCAAGACATACGACAATCAGTAATATTTCTAGGACCAAATAGGCTTTCAATTAGGTCCACTGTGATAAGGGAAGAAAAATACCTCTGTCAGACACTGAAGAGTGAGATTGCGATAAGCCGGCATCGGGAAAAAGTTTAGAAGTGTTTGAAGCTGCCAAACAATACAAAAAATATAAAATTAAATAGTAGTAATTGAATGCAAAAACACATATTGCCAACAAAAGATTCCAGAAAACTTCAAATCGAAAAATCACTGCTCCATTCCTTCATTCCACAACAACCAAATGAAAGGAAGAAATACAAACCAGTTGTGATTCGAATATATAGCCCAATGGAATCCACGAAAGGAAAGCATGCAATGTAGCCAGAGTAGCCCTGATAAGCTCAGCTCTTTGAGATGCGGACAATACGTACAAGCATAACTCATGAATGAGCTGGAACTCACTGCAGATAACAAAACTTCTTAATATCTAAGAAATGTAAAGCGGAAAAAAATATAAGCAGCTACGCATCAAAATCACCATGTTAAACACCATTTCATATGGGAACATGATACAAGCAATAAGGAATGCAAAATATGCCAGGTTTTGGGCAATGAATAATTATCTGATAAAATAAACCCAAATGTAGACAATGCATCACATGGTTACCTGTTCAGTGATTGCTTTAACTCTTTGATCTTCACTTGAGTCATCTCACCCCTTGAGAAGTCAAAGACCTCTTCACTTAGAAGCTGACAAATAATATGTTTAGGTCAAACAGAAGTAATTAGTTAAAAAATCCAGAAGGAGGTAACAATAGTTACTTTCAGAATCGCCATGCAATTCTCGCAAATGGCTTCACTTGTTCTTGCTGCTGCAACCAGGTCGGGAATGAAGCTTCGCCACCGGGCTGGCCACTCATGCTTCAGTATCTGAATATACAGAACACATTATTATCTTTACATAGAGTAATCCAATCAAAAGGATCCGTTTATTGGTGACTATTTAAAAACATATATATATATATATATATATATATATAGCCATATAGGCATTATTGATAGGTACTTTTTGGATATTGAACAACATTACCTGAACCAATATAATGTTTAATTTATTAACATACAACCGCTCCCGCCTTAAAGAGATATCATCACTTGATAGCTAAAAGAATTAAGGTGAACATATCAGTATCCATATTACATATATTGAGCGACAATAATCTGAACTTTGTCACAATAATGATCATCACAAACAATAGTGCAAGATTTCTCCTTAAGTTGTCGCTAATTTAGTGACACAAAAATATATTGATAAATACTTAAATTTTCTGACAAGTTTTGTCGTAAGTGGTTTTCATTAAGTTATGCTTATCAGTAATAGTTTAGAGGGAAATTTTGAAGGAAAAAAAATGCCACGGTTGTATTGGTCAAAATCATTATTGTGATAAAATTAGTATTCTTTTCACTAAATAGATACAAATTTAAGAAAGTATGAGAACATTAATATTTCAATAAACATCTTGTCACTAATACACAGCTATTTTCAGTGAGTAAACTCTACAACTAAAACAGGAACTCAACAGGAAAAAATAACACTTAAATAAACACGAGAAAATCATGGACTAAACAACCTTTATTATAACTTCAGATATATAGTTTTTCATGCCATCTCGTTGTTCAACAGGCAAAGCATTCCATCTATACTTAATAACACCTTCGAGAACCTGTAATAGAGGAGTAAGAGGCTGTCAATATCTACAAGCAACATAGTAATTGGAGAAGAGAACGACAAAAACGAGATTTTTTTTTTTATAACTATAAACAACTATCATAAACGCATTCGATAAACCTGTAAGGCAAAATATTTGGTTTTCAAGTTCTGTGTATGAGATAAAATGTGAACCACTTGAAGCCACATGTCTGAATTATTTTTCAAATCCCGCAAGATATGGTCTGCAGCAGTCCTCTGTCACAATGGGCAATAGAAAACAATCTAAAAAGCTTAGTTATGGTGTGGAAGTAAAACTAATAGTTACTTGAAATTAAATCGACATTAAATGCATCAACGTCGATAGGAATTTATTATGCCAGCTAAATCTCTATACAAGGCAAATTTACACATAAATTCTAACAGTAAAAAACAATCTTGAAATATAAAAACATGACAAAAATACTCCAAGTAACAATTACAATGAGACAAATTCACAAGAAATAGCAAGCACATGCCGGTTCGGAGAAAATAATATACCGACAGAATTAATCTATCATAAAATAGTATCTGTAAAGAGAAAAACGGCATGAGCAAGATTCTTCTGTAACCAGAGATATACTGGCGTAATTGAACCAGGTCGAAACCCACTCTCGAAAGGCGTGAAATTGGAAATACTCAACGAAAAACATCATGAAGTCCCGTTTACAGATTTATTATCCATCGCACCTCTCTGCAGCAATTGTTGAACTTAAATTTGATAGCTGCTACAACTTAAATCCAAGGGTGACCAGCATTTGCTAGCTCTTCTTGTTCAATGCAAAAAAATATAAAAAACTAGCCAGCTGTTCAAATTGATTCTCTTATTCCTCAATTATCTACATCCACCCTACCTGTTGATGTAATCTACAGTTCATTTCGGAACTCTTACTTCCATTTTAATAAAAAACAATCTCTAAACAAGATTTTATTATATTCAATCATGTTACAATCTCTAAACAAGATTTTATTATATTCAATCATGTTACAATCTAACCGAATGACAGAACAGAACTTCTTGCTCATTCTGGAGGCGAGTAATTACATATACAAAAAATGAAAAAGAGAAACAATTAGCTAATCCAATTTTCCTCATAATCGCAAATAAAAGTACATATAAGCACAATTCAATGCATGGTAAAACAGAACAAATAAAATTGAAAAACCAAAAAATAAAAATAAAAATGCTTCGGACCTCCTCTTTAGAACCGGTCCCATAGAAATCAGCGACAGTAGCGTCGAGCAAAGCCACATCCATCGGCTGAGACAAATCACGTAGCTTCTCCGCCGCCATTGCAGAAAGATCAAACTCGCTGTAAGGACTGATAAACCCTAGTTTATACAAATGCAGAAAAAAACTAGTATAAATAGAGGGAGAGGGAGGGAAGAAGAGTACGGCATCTTTAGAAAAGGAATAAAGCTTTAAATTGAAGCAGACGGGGATTGTAGAGAGAGAAAGAGAGGGCTCAAAAAACAGTTTTTCGACTTCCCTCCCTTTTATGTTTCTCAAAAAAAAAAAAAAAAAAAAAAAAAGTTAGAGAGCGAGGGCGATGTTTAAAAGAAAAAGAAAAAAAGCGTGAGGGCGAATAAATGGGTTTTTTGCACTTTGCGCCCTCGAAACATATATTTAGCATTTTCACCCCCGAAATAGAAACAATTCAGCACTTTGCATCCTCCCTTATTTTCCAGCAAAGTTGACCACCAGAGTAAAAAAACTTAGGGGCAAAATGGGTAATTTATTTTTGGATCTTTAGCACTTTGCATTCCCGAAACACGAGAAATGGGCATTTTGCACCCCAAAATAAAATTAGCACTTAGCACCCTCAAGTTAAGAACAACTAAGCAACTTGCACCTTCGAAACACGATAAATTAGAACTTTGCACCCCCGAAACACTAAATTAACACTTAGCACCCTCAAATTAAGAAAAAACATAGTTACTAGCACCCCTTTTTTTTTCCAGCAAAGTTGACCACCGAGGTAAAAAAAACCTGGAGTCACAATAGATAATTCATTTTTGGATCTTTGACAATTTTCTTTAATTACCAATTTTTCAAATGTCCTTGAATTTTTTTAAAAGAAAACGAAAAATTTCTAGAGAGTTTTAATACATAAAATTTACCGAATCATATCACAAAAATAAAATTTTAATCCATGTTTACAATATGGATATGTATATTGCTGAAAATAAAGATGAATAGAGAAATGAGTATTCTAGTATTCACAATCGTATTTTGTAAATATTATCGAAATAGAAAATGAATTACCTTTTTTGCCCTAGATTTTTTTGACCTGGTGGTCAATTCTGCCGGAAAAAATGAGGAGGTGCTAGTTACTGAGTTTTTCTTAATTTGAGGGTGCTTAGTGTTAATTTCTTATTTTGGGGTGCAAAATGTCCATTTATCATGTTTCAGGGTTGCAAGTTGTTGAGTTATTCTTAATTCAAGGGTGCTAAGTGTTAATTCTATTTCGGGGGTGAAAAGTGTCAAAGATCCAAAAATGAATAACCTATTTTGTCCCTAGGTTATTTTATTCTAGTGGTCATCTTTGCCGAAAAATAAGAGAGGGTGCAAAGTGTTGAATTGTTCCTATTTCAAGGGTGCAAAATGCTAAATTTGTGTTACGAGGGTGCAAAGTGCCTATTTCTCATGTTTTGAGGTTGCAAAGTGCAAAAAAATTTGATTAAATTATTAAGGGTGATTTACAGCCGAATCCCCTGGTTTCGTCGTTTTACAAGAAACCCCTTGATGTTTCAAAAATTGCAAGGAGATCATCTCCTATTTAGACTATTCACAAGAACACCGCTTATAATTTCCACAATCCTTAAAAGGAACCTCAGAAATTGTTTAAAAAAAACCCCCCATAGAGGGTTTTCTACAATTACGGTAAACCTCATGGGGTCTGAGCGTAAATCACCCAATTATTTAAATGGGATATTTTTAATTTTTTTTTTTTTGAGAAAATTTATGTAAGAAATTATTGAATTCGAGTTGAACTTCATGTGCTGGTCTAGAGATTTTTAAATAAGCAATGAGATTAAGCATTAAGGGCCCATTTGGATGGGAGAATTTGAAATGAATTGCGATTTCAAATGAATGGATTTGAAATTCCAATGTTTTGAAATCCATTCATTTGAAATCTCTTGTTTGGATAATTTTATTTACAAAGGATTTCAAATCCATTAATTTGAAATCCATTGTTTGGTATATATCATTTGCGGTATTTGAAATTCCCAATCATACCTTATAATGTGTTCTATGAGTTAATTCTTGCTCGTTATTTGTTGTTGATATTTGGATAAAATTGCATAAATCGATTTGTGGCAAAATTATAATTTTTGAAAATTGAGGGACTAAAATTGTAAATTTGGATTACTGAAAATCTGGGGCCGAATTGAATTTTTTTAATTTTCTGAGAATTCTGAATTGAATCGCAATTCTGGGTTTTTAATAATCTGGGTCAAATTGTAATTTCCAAAAATTGAGGGACCAAAATTGCAAATTCGAATTTCTGAAAATCAGGGGGCTAATTTAAATTTTTAATTTTCTGAAAATTCTGGACTGAATTGCGATTCTGGATTCTTCAAAAATCTAGGGTCAAAATTGCAATATCCAAAAACTGAGGGACCAGAAGTGCACATTCAATTTCTGAAAATCGGGGTCCGAATTGAAAATTTTAATTTATGAAAATTCTGGACTGAATTGCAATTCTGGGTTCTTCGAAAATTTAGGGTCAAAATTGTAATTTCTGAAAATAGGAGTTGAATTGCAAATTTTAATTTTTTGAAAATTCTGGACTGAATTTGCAATTCTAGGTATTTCGAAAATGTGGGATCAACAATTTTTCAATTTCAAATGATTAAGGTTTAGGAAGAACTTCAAATTAACTTAAAATTGGATTGAAATTCATTGGACTAAAATTCAAGATTTCAAATGAATGGATTTAAATTTTGTATCCAAATACCCTGATGGATTTGACAAAAAATTTCAAATCCATCCATCCAAATAGACCATAAGAGAATTAAAAATATTTGTCACACGAAAATTCCACAAAAAAATCAGCAGCGGAATAGGAGAGACACTAAACCAGACCAATTACGACATTTTGCAGCGTCATTGTTCTTCTACTTAAAAAGTTAAAATCCGTAAAATGAAATATTGGCGTGGTATGTATTTGCACATTAATATAAAATAAACGAGCATGCTTAAGTGTTACGTATTTTTCTCAAAAAAAAAAAAAAAAGTGTTACGTATTTAATTTCGTTGCTTTTAGTGAGAAGATTTATTGAATTAGCTCTATCTTGGTTTTAATGTGTAATTCGTGGGCAAAAATTAATTTTTTGCCCTATAAATTGGATGCATTTTAAAATTGGCAATTTAGTGTGGTACCTCGACAATATAAGTTATTTATTGTGTTACCATCATCAATTTCAATCATTTTTATTGGAAAATTTTAATTATCACCAGAAATCATTAATTTATGTTTTATTTGAAAGGAAATTTTATTTTTTTGTCGAAAAACATCGATCTATGTCCTATCTGACGAAAAATTTAATTTTCGTAATAAATATTATGTGTAGAGTGACACTTAAAAGTTGGGGATTTAAGATCTTGACTCTAAAATTTGCAAGTCCACGTCACGTGATGGGTTTACAACTTCAATATTTTTATGAAAAAGGGTTAAAGTACCCCAAAAATTAAGGATACCTATTTTTATTTATAAAGAAATAAATAGATCAAATTCACAAAATAAATATTAGTTTAAAATATCATTACATGGTGAAATTTGAATTGACCGTGTAATATAGTATATTTCATATAAGAGGATGACATTTTTGGATGTTTAGAAAAAATGTGAGGCAAAAATTATTGTGAATTTGACCTTTTTTTTTTAATAAATAAAAATAGGTATCTTCGATTTCTTGGGGAACTTTAATCGTTTTTTCATTAAAATTGAAATTATAGACTTATCACGTGACTTGGACTTAGCAAATTTTGGAGTCAGAATATGAGATCTCCAATTTTTAACTGTCACTGGACAGAAGATATTTTTAGCGAAAATTAAATTTCCCGGTCTGACAGGACATAATTGATGATTTTCGGCACAATAAAAGACTTATATTATCCGATGTACCACAATAAAATGACCAATTTTAAAATGCAACCACTTTAGAGCCAAAAATGAAATTTTGTTGTAATTCGGGGTTTTATTTACTAGGAGTTCGTGGCAGGCGTGTTTGATTCATGTACTTCAGTTTTTGCTCTCTTTTGTTATAAAGTAATTTGGTGATTGATTGAAGTTTGGGAATTGGTTGAGAAAATTGGCCTTATATTGGAAATTTTGATTATATATTTTTGTGCTTACTATTTCTCCATTAATATCGTCCGATCAGTGAAAGTGTTCCTCTCATGAGTACATCATCATCTAACGCGCCTCAGATCCGCCGCCGCCAGGTTCGTCAGCACAAACTTCTGCATCACATCTACCAAACCCCAGGTATTATTGCCATTTCCCTCTTTTTTTGAAACCTTGTGCGTGTGTTTTTATGAGTTGAGTTGAGTTTGAGTTCCCGCCTCTTTCAACCTTTTGATTGTTTTTAGTGCTTGTTTGCTACGTAATTGTGATATTGCTATGGGTTAAAGTATGTCTTCAAGACTTCTACTTTTGGAAATGATTAATGCCGTGTAGACCAATTTATATTAGGATTATTGCATTTTTGGTGCTACAACTATAGCCCACTTGTGTTTCTATCCCGTAACTTTTCGGGCTGGCACATTTAGTGCCACAACTCCAACATCAGTGGCAATTTTGTGTCAATTGAGACCCAATTTTAAAATTGGCCCGAAATTTCCCTATGTGCGGGTCATGTGACATGAAAATTGGGATTTTGACCATTCAACGTATTTTTCATTAAAAATAATTATTTTCATCCACCAAGAACTAGGTTACTTGGATGTTTTTATTTGGGGAAGAAGAAGAAGAAGAAGAAGACCGGAAACAATTTAATTAAGGGAATGTTTGGTGAATTTTATCGAAAAAGCTATGATTTTGAATTTTGGTATTTTTTTTTAGTGAAAAAGACGTTGAATGGTCAAAATTCCCATTTTTCATGTCACATGGCCCGCACATGGGGGAATTTCGGGCTAAATTTGAAGTTGGGCCTCAATTGGCACCAAAATTGCCACTAATGTTGAAGATGTGGCACCAAATGAGTGGACTTTACAAAAAAGGCAATAATCCATAATAGTAACTGATGATTTTGTAAAATAAATTTTATTGACTGCCTTTCGAGCCTTATATGCTAATTGCGTAGTATAATTAATATTCATTCTATACGAGACTAGACACTGAGAAATACATTATTATACTTTTCAAATCATCAAAGAATTACTTTATTTTTTCACTAATTTTGACATTAAATACATAAAAATGATAAAACGAAATAAAAAAATGAGATGGAACTTACCTACACAATAATGTACATTAGTCTTAGTCTCTTAGAATAGCACATGGACTAGCAATTGCAGAAAAGCAAATTAACAAAATGATGGAACCTATGTACCCTATGTAGCTACTTTCTCTTATGAAATAAATATGTTTTTCTCAATAAAAGACTAATCCAGTTTGTTGCAACATATTTTTCCTAGGTATCTGAATGATTTATATTTGAAAGAAAGATTCATATTTTGAGAGTGCCTTTAGGGCGTAATCAAATTTAGTTTTATTTATTCATATATTACAACATCATTGCCAATGATCATATTTTATATGTAATAACATACTTTTATACATTTTTCTTAAACTTTTCTAGTATACGTACATTTCTATCCTAATAATTTTTTTAAAGTAATTTCTCAAGGCTTGTGGTTATTTATCTAAAATAAATTTGCCATATATTTATAATCACATTTATATTCTGAAAAATATTTTTGGGTCTGTTTGCTTCGATTTTCTGAGAGCATGTGTTCTTTAAAAAATCGAACAAATGATTTTTAATTTTCAGATAAAATACTTATCCTAAGTTTATATCTCATTTTTAAAAATTATTATATTTTAAAAAATTATTATTTCTAAAGCAAAATTAAGTAAATTCTACTTTGATTTGACATACTTATGGGCCCATTTGAATTAAATGATTTAAAATTGAGAGGGATTGCAAATGAATTGATTTAAAATTCAAATGCTTTTTTTAGTGAAACAATCATTATATCAATATCATTCAATCAAAAATTTCATTCGATTATAATAGAATTACTTAGAAAACTAACTACCAAACACTAATATTAAACTAGAAGAAAATCCACATTGATGAAAATTAAACCTACGACCTCTTTGAAATTCCAATTATTTAAAATCCATGTATTTGAAATCGCTTGTTTATTATTTATTAATACTAAAAAAACACATAATATTTTTCTAATGAAATGACATGGGATATTTTTTTCTCAAAAGCGCACGAAAGGTTTGAAAGCCCATACTATTTTTCTCTTAAAAAGAGTAAAAGATTGAACCGTCATTCTAATTAAAATAGAAATTTAATAGTTGGACAAAATTCATGTAAAATGGTAAATTACGGGACGGAATTCGACGAGTTGATATAGTTTGGGACGAAAAACCAAAATTTGTAATTAGTTTGGGACGAATTTTACAATATGTATAGTTGTTCATTCTAAAATTTGCCATGACATGACACGTAAGCAACCATGTGGCAATTTAATGGACACATGCGCAATTTTGGTCTCATAATTAACCGTGGGACTATATTCCAAAAAAAAAATTGAATTATGGGACTAAATTCGGCGAGGTGATATGGTCTGGGATGAAAACCCAAATTTGCTAATTAGTTTGAGACGTTTTCTGCAAATTTTTTTCCAATTAAAATTCATTAGTTGGTATATGTGATTTGAGATATTTGTTTTCTCAATTATACTTTTAACATTTAATTTATCAAACCAAACTTAAACATTATTCTTCATTTAATAATTTTTAAATCTCGATTCCAACTCTACAAACAAACTTATTGAGAAATAAAACTAGATTTAAACCAATATAAATCGTTTTCCCCTATTTTTATTTGTTTTTGAATTATTAATTTTAATCGAATTGAACCGATTTAACCCATTATTTTCAATTTTACTTATTTTATCGATTTAAAATATTTTTGACCCCTTGTTTCACCATTTCAGTTCGTTTTTTTTTTCACGTTTTGTCGAGTTAAACCGTTTTTTTCACGTTTTGTCGATTTAAACCTAATCGATTTAACTCATTTGTTATTTTTACCAATTTAAAATGTTTCTTCAATGTTTTCATCCGTTTTTTTTCCCATTAAATTCATCTATTTAAACCATTTTAATCGATTTAAGTGTTCAAGTTAATTTTTATTCAGTTTTCAAATGAATCGCTTCAAATTTATCATAAAAGGTATTAGTTATAATAGTATTAAATTAGTTCGGAGATAATTGCACTTCTCATACTAAACTTTCACCTACTTAATACATTTGCTACCATGCTTTCTCAAAAACAAATTTAATATCATTATTTCACTCCCCGCAATATATTTCTTTTATCCTTCAATTTTTGGACAGAAATTTACAATAACTCTTTCGTTACAAGGACAAATTTTCAGATATGATACAGGACACAAAAGCGTGCCATTTTGGTGACTTAACGGCGGTTTCTATCCAAAAATTGATGAAGAATGCTAATGTGTCGAGAGGGGGGGAGGGGTTGAAATCATAGTATTCATGTGTTCTTTCAGAAAGTATGGTACCAAAGTATACAGTAGGTGAAAGTTTGATATGAAAAGTGCAATTTACTCAATTAGTTAGTAATATGGCTACCTGAGACAAATAATAAAAATATGAATTGTATAAGTCGAAAAATAGGAAAGAAAATGTATAAAATAATTTTAAAATCTACTTCTTTAGACCAAACATACCAGAGAAAAGATAAAGTAACATTTGCCTTCGTGTTGATACATTTTTTAAAATTCGAATCTATGTTGGGAGAACTTCCCATTTTATATGGCATACACTCCTCGAAATGATTTAGAACATTGTGAAACCGAAAAAAATATAATGTACTTATTCTTAATACATGAAGTATTATTATGATCAATTTTTGAATTGATATTAATTTCTTATCAAATTTATTATAACAAGTTATTATTTGCAGTCACATACTTAGTGAGCGCGAAGACGAACTACATACAATCACACGAGATAAGAATGAATTACAAAAATACGCATTTTGTTTGAGAAATTACAAATATCCTTATAATGTAAAATTAAAAAAATTGATATAATTGGATTACATTTGTCAAAAGCAATATTCTTTTTTCTAGTTTGTACATTTCTAACAATAATTATACTTTTATTTAAACACCATAAAAATTATACTATTTCAAAATTGAGTTTACTTAGTTTGTAAAACAACTTCAAAATCTTAATGTTTCAACTTATTCCTAATAAGAAAGAAAACAATTGGAAGTTTACTACTTTTACAAATATAAATTCTAAGATTCAAGCATTCAAGAAAAAATAATTACCTTTTAACAATAATTTTTTTTTCTGAGAATACAAACTTCACTTTATTTCAAGATCAAACCTCATTTTATATTAATTAAAAGGTTGATCAAAATTCAAGGTCGAATATTCTCATGTTCATGCTTGCTTTCAATTCGAACTAGAGGGCGAGTTCTTTCCAAGACTGATGCAGGAGAATCTGGATAGAAAATATTTGATTTAAAAGAATCGTATCACGTGGATTAGTTTTCAATTTTTAAGTTAGTTTATTGCGTAAGGAGTATCTTTCATTTATTGTGTTTCCTTTAGGAGTCAATATATCTATATCTATATATATATATATATATATATATATATATATATATATATATTTGCTATATAGGTCCGACTTGTGGACTTATTTTGTTTATTGAAATTAAGAAAATAGAAGAGCATTTTCTCTTTCGGGTTTTTACCCATCTTGAATTAATTTTTCCACATTTCAGTTCTATAGATTAATGACGAAAACTCGTATGTAGAATAATCATTATTCTGCTTGGCTCCATTCAAGGAATTATTATTTGCAGTAGTAGTATAAGAATTGATTACATTTATAAAAAATAAAAATAAAAACCACTCAAAACTTACTCATTAATATGATCAAGAATTTGATGTGATATTCCATAGCTAATATATAATCAATCAAATTCCGAGAGGCTTCGTGAAAATTTTCTTTCGGAGTTACACTTCCATTTGTCCATATTTCGATAAATCGTATCTCTTGTAAACTATGATTTACATTTTAAACAATCATGAATACAACATATATATATGATAATTAATGACAAATAAATGATTGAAACTTTCATAAATAACATGTCAAAATAATATAGTGAGAACTAACAATAAACATTGTGTTAGGGTCACTTGATGTAATAATTTTATCTTTTTAAAAAAATTGAAAGTAATTGTAGCAGGTAATATAACTTAATGATAATATTTGTATTAGTTAGTAAATTAAAATTAATAAAGAAGAAACAAAAAAAATAGTACCACGTGATGTATCATGTATGTCATATAAGAGGAACTAGTATATGATCCGTGCAATGCACGGAATCATGTTAAACTATATTATTCATTGTGGTAAAAAATATATATATATATATAATTATAAAAGATAATAAGGAGAACAACTACTCCGCCCAAACTTGATTTTTAATGTTATGGATTATGGTTTTCAAATTCCCTTTTCATTCCAAAAACTAATTTATATATATATATATATAAAATGTATTATCCCAATTTGCATACATATATTGCTAAAATGTTCTATTTCAATAAAAGGTACACTAAAATAAGTGGGATAAATGCATGATACTACCCTGTGTTATACGAAACCTACATAAAATTCGAGCTTCATATTTTTCAAAATTCTCTATAAATTGGTCCAATTTGTTGTGCAATTCCTACAAGAATCACATTTTGTTTGTTTTGTACCACTTTGATTTTCTATGGAAGTTTTGTTCTATGATTATGATGATAGCTGATATTTGTGAGAAGCTTCAAGTTATTTCCTGTTGAAAAAGTTGCTAATTCGATGGTGTTCCTGTTGAAAAAATGGAGTTTAAGAAATTTTGTCTCCATTCTTTGTAGCAAGTCAATTGATTTGAACCTCTGAATTTGTATTGTCCATTTTGCGGTATTATGAATAAAACGCGACTCTTTTGGTTAAATTTTTTTTAGATGTTGTTCTTTGACACTCAAATTTGAAAAGTTTGTTATTGACGTGATAGAGAATGCATGTTTAGTAGTTGAGCCAAAGTTTTTCTAAAGTGTTCTTTCAACTACTACCATATCTAACAGTAGCTTATTTACAATATATAAAATGCATACTTCGAGTTTCATCTTAATTTTAATCAGAGAAAACATGGTCATTGGTCTATTTTCAGGTCCTCTAGGTGGAAAACGAGCATTGAGGTTTTAAAAAAAAAAAAACTTAATTTAGAGTATATTTTGACAGTGAAATTAGTTTAGCAAACTCTTCTTAATTCACGTGATATATAGATTTCATCTCGAGTTTCATGTTCCTCTGTCCTCGATTTATATTGATCATTTTGGGGTGTTATGCGTTTTAAGAATTTTTTTACTCATCCTTTGTAGGTACTCCGTTTATGCGAACCTAGATATTTGTGCTCTGAACACTATTGAGATTGTTATGGTTGAGATTCATGTTGTTCCCAGTCCATGTTGAAGTTGTCGATTTTGAGGTGTAGTAAAACACGATTGTTTTTGGTCCTCTGGGTAGAATAAGAGCTTTGTGGATTTTCTTTCCTAAAGCATTCTTTAGATGGTGTTTTGACTGTCAAATTAGCTTAGTAAACAATTCGCAATCCACGTGATATAGAAGTTTCGTCCCAAGTATCATGCTCATTTGTCTTCCGTTTAAAATAATCCATTTTTGGGTGTTTTGCGTAAAAGAATCTCATTTTAGATATTTTGTGCAAATTTAGTTTTTTATGAAGGTCGTGTTTTTACAACAATTTTTGAATGTTTTATTCACATTATATGTGATATTTGGGCCGAGTTTCTTGTTTTAATTGGTACTCGATAGAATTGTTTATTTGTTGCTGCTCTTTTTGAAACAAGGTCATTTTAAGAATTCATGTGTTTATGCTTTATTGGTAATCCATTGCTCCCGGACGCGGAATGTGTGCTCTCAGGACGATAGAGAATGTTTTGGTGGAGTTTATTGTTGTTCTGAGTCCATGTTGATAAGGTGATTTTGGTGTATCACGAGTAAAACTCGAGTTGTTTATGTTTTTTCGAAGAGTGTTTTCACACTTGCATTTGGACATTGTGTTATTCACGTTATAGCATTATTCTTAAAACCTCGTGCTACATTGGTGTTGGGATTCGGTAAGATAAACAGCCCTTAGCACAGCGGAAAACAAAAATTTTAAGGACCTCTTACGGAATCTTGTCAGGATACTAAACTGGTTGTATATATATGAATAATAAACGACAAGGATAATTAGATCCAAATTATACCTGTCTCCTAGCAAATCCTGGTAATCAGCAAAGTCGTGCTTTTCTCCCTCGGTAGAAGTCGATCCAAGCCTTGATGTAGCGCCCCACGTGTTGCGCCTCTACGAGTTGATACACCACAATATCACGAAATATAATATATCCTAATCGGCTAGAACATAGGATATATTAATATCTAGGATTAGAGAACAAGATTGGAACGAGAACGAAATCGAAAAATTCTTCCAAAGGGAAGAGATGAGTTCGGCCGATTTCTAGGGAGAGAGGGAGAGAATTTTCTTGACTTGACTTTTTGCTCTTGATTGGTGTGTGTATGAGATATGACCTTAGGTCTCCTACTTATAGGAATCTCATCATCCTAATCCTCCTAGGATTAGGACTCCCAAGTCTTCTAATTCTCCTACATGGGCCATGGCCCTTTTAATTGGAAGACTAAGTCTTCTAATTAATTCATGGCCCATACTAGATTTAATTAATTGGGTCTTTATTTAATTCCCAATTAAATAGCCCAATTAATTTATTTCTTTCTCATTTAATTAAATTAGACTCTAAGTCTATTTTAATTAAATATTTCCATTATTAATTAAATCCAATTTAATTAATTAACTTACAAATTAAATTCCAATTTAATTTCCAGTCTTGATCCAAATCCAATTGGATCACGTTCGCTCCAATTGGGTCGACCCAGTCGACCCAGTCGATATAGTTGACTCAGTTGTTCTTCATTTCCTCGCTTTCGCTTCATGTGTATTGTGTATGCCCCCGTAGGTTCACCACATAATTGGCCGTGGGTTGCAATTAAATATTTATTTAATTACTCGAGTATTAAATACTCTAAATCAATCGAACACTCTGTCGATTGATCATTCCAAAATTAGCACCCCTGCTAATTTGGGAATTCTCCCACACTCCACGGTCGATGTCTGGCCACAAGCCCATGGAGCCCAATCACTGGTGAATTAATTCAGTGAACCTTTTAATCATTTACAATTTCCATATACGCTATAATCTCTCCATCGATCGATCTCCCAGTCAATACTTAAGGGCATGGATTTTTCATCGGTTCCCTTTTATTTTGTTTTGACTTTATGCATTCTGATCTCGAAATAATTCTCTTTGACTTAATCTTTATGAGCTACTTTCATAAAGCCGTCTGATACCTTGGCCAAGGATTTTACCAGAATTAATTTCTCACAGAAATCCATAGGAGAATTTCCCAACCTATCAAGTCGGGTCAATGGATCCTTTGTTGATGATATGAACCTGCATACGAGTTCCTCTATACCCAACGTGAATCCACAGAGACTTTCTGGCGATCTCCAGTCGGTCGGAATTCACATCTAAGTATAGACGTTCTCGCACCAGATAAACCCTATCACCTCAAGTGTTTGGGGATCATTCCTCGTATACTGTTGTAAATTGGAATAACTTCAACTCCGATATGCGACTACCGCTTCCATGATGAGTTATTTCCTAATTGGGGTATTCAGTGCACTTGCCATCCCAGCAAGCCACCCACTTATGTGTATCGACTATCCCAGTCACGCTCGTGGACCCCAGCGTCCTCCAGTTCATCGGAGTATACACATTAGTGAGAGTCTAACCGAATCCAACGATGTCCCATCTCGATTGGATTCTACGACTCTTGAATATGTTCTAGATCACGGCCTTGGAGATCAGTCCACGGGTTGTCCCATAGCCCTGTGATCTAAGGACTTATATCCTTATGCGTAGATAATTATTACATAAGATAAAGATGACCATATAATAAAGATGCATTTATTAATCTAAATTGAATAGTTCCTTTATTTATTACAATAAATGGCAGCCATACAGTTGGCTTGCCGGACACTATTCTATCAATCTCCCACTTGTCCTAAAGCCAACTTTCTATGTTCTTGAGTCCCATCTTTATCAGATGTTTCTCGTATGCCTTTTGAGGCAGTGGCTTCGTAAGAGGGTCCGCGATATTATCTTCTGAGTCGACACGTTCCATCTTAATGTCTCCTCTACCAATGATATCCCTTATCAAATGGTATCGTCGAAGTACGTGCTTGGATTTCTGATGAGATCTCGGCTCCTTTGCTTGCGCTATTGCTCCATTATTATCACAGAAGATATTAATGGGCTCAGCAATGCTAGGTATCACATCCAATTCCTGGATGAAGTTTTTCATCCAAACACCTTCCTTAACGGCTTCACACGCTGCAATGTACTCTGCTTCGGTGGTTGAATCTGCGGTAGTATCTTGCTTGGAGCTTTTCCAGCTTACCGCACCACCATTGAGGCAAAATACGTATCCAGATGTTGACTTGAAATCGTCTACATCGCATTGGAAGCTCGAATCTGTAAAGCCTTCCAATTTCAATTCTCCTCCACCGTATACCAAGAACAATTCCTTAGTCCTTCTCAGGTACTTCAGAATTGCCTTTACGGCTATCCAGTGCTGCTCTCCTGGATCAGACTGATAGCGACTCGTAACGCTTAATGCGTACGCCACGTCTGGTCTAGTACATAGCATACCATACATTATGCTTCCTATAGCGGAGGCATATGGTATTTGAGACATATTGCTTCTCTCTTCAGGCGTCTTTGGGGCCATAGACTTAGAGAGTGCAATACCATGTCTCATTGGAAGTAATCCTCTCTTGGATTCTTCCATACGGAATCTCTTCAGTATTTTATCTATGTACTGTGATTGGGAGAGGCCCAGCAATCCTTTTGATCTATCTCGGTAGATCCTTATACCTAGTACAAAGGATGCTTCTCCCAAATCCTTCATTGAGAATTGTGTAGACAACCATGCTTTCGTTTCGGATAACACCTTTACATTGTTTCCAATGAGAAGGATGTCATCGACGTAAAGCACTAAAAATTCAACTGTACTCCCACTGATCTTCTTGTACACGCAAGGTTCGAACACGTTTTTGATGAATCCAAAAGTTTGGATTGTTTCATCGAAACGGATGGTCCAACTTCGGGAAGCTTGCTTCAGTCCATAAATGGACCTCTGGAGTTTGCACACCTTATGCTCATCTCCTTTGGATGCATATCCTTTTGGTTGCTCCATGTAGATCTCCTTATCAATGTCTCCATTGAGGAAGGCGGTCTTCACATCCATCTGCCATATCTCGTAGTTATACCACGCAGCTATGGCTAGCAAGATTCGAATGGATTTAGGCATTGCGACGGGCGAGAAGGTTTCCTCAAAGTCAATGCCTGGTCTTTGAGTGTATCCTTTTGCCACTAGTCGCGCCTTGTAGGTTATTACCTCTCCGTTCACTCCTAGCTTTCGCTTATAGATCCACTTGCAACCCACGGGAGTCACTCCCACTGGTGGATCTACCAAGGTCCAGACCTTGTTTGAGTGCATGGAGTCCAATTCGGATTCCATGGCTTCGCGCCACTTTCCCGAATCTATGTCCAACATAGCTTCATCGTAAGTCCTTGGGTCGGTCAGAGACTGTCCAGTCTCATGCAGCAGACCGTAGTACCTTTCGGGTTCTCTACGTTGTCTTTCTGACCTACGAAGTATTGGTGTACTTACTGGTGCACTTTCATGCTCTTGTTCTCCCACTGCCTGTGGTGATGGGTCAGCTTGTTCGACCTCTTCGGCCTTTTCAGCTTCAGTGACCTCATCTAGTTCTATGTTATGTTCTTTCTTGTCCACCAAGAATAACTCGTATCCTATCGAGTTTTCTGGATACCCCACGAATTTGCACAAAGTGGATTTTGTTTCCAATTTATCTCCCACTAGCTTTTTGACGTAAGCGGGAGATCCCCATATGCGCATGAATGCGTATGAGGGTGCCTTGCCAAACCATAATTCGTATGGTGTCTTTTGTACAGATTTAGAAGGTACCATATTTAGTATCTTCGTTGCCGTGAGGAGGGCATGTCCCCAAAATGAAAGAGGAAGGTCAGTGGCACTCATCATGGATCGAACCATGTCCATCAAGGTTCGATTCCTTCTCTCAGCTACTCAATTTAATTGCGGTGTAGCAGGAGGAGTCCACTGAGATAATATTCCATGCTCTACAAGATAATTCAGAAATTCATTACTAAGAAATTCTCCACCTCGGTCAGAACGAAGAGCCTTTATCGTATGACCAAGTTGATTCTCTACTTCCATTTTGAATTCTTTGAATCGTTCAAAGGCTTCAGACTTGTGTTTCAGCAAGAACACATATCCATAACGACTACAGTCGTCAGTGAAGGTAATGAAGTAGTCGTAGCCACCTCGGGCGCTTTTTCTTAGTGGTCCACATACGTCAGTATGTATCAAGTCCAATGTTTGCTTGGTTCGCTCAGGGTTTCCCTTAAATGGCAGTTTAGCCATTTTACCCTTAAGACATGGTTCACATGTTGGCATTTCATCAATGTGCTTGATTTCAAGTGCGCCAGATGATGCTAACTTTTGAATCCTTGACTTGGATATATGTCCAAGTCGAGCGTGCCATAATTGGGCAGAAATTTCATTATCTTGTTTTCTTTTGTTTTGTTGTACGTGCATAACTAACTTAGGTGGTTCTACGGTATATAGTCCATCTCTTAATGTACCAGTGAAAAACAAATGATCATTCATAAATAATGAAAAGGAACCTTTATTAATAGAAAAATTAAAACCTTCATTATCTAAAACAGGAATGGAAATAATGTTTTTCACTAAGCCAGGTACATAAAGAACGTTCCTAAGGACTAACTTATTACCACCTAAATCTAACTCCACTTCGCCTATGGCCTCGGCAGCAGCTCTAGCTCCATTGCCAAATCGCAGGATCCAATCCCCAGGCCTAAGTGGCTTTGTTGCTCCCATCACCTGTAAATCATTACAAAGATGAGAACCACAAGCAGTGTCTAACACCCAAGATGCACAGTTAATTGAAATTAACTTCAACAAGGAATATACCTTTCGAGTTCTCCAAGAACTCTACTTTGATCCTCTCCCTTGACCTTGTGCAGTAAGGAGCTCTGGTTTCCATTTGTCTCGACTTTGATCGCCGTCCAGTCCTTTCGCCAACCCCTGCTTTCTTTCCAAAAGAAGCTTCATGTTCCTCGAGCATTTGTCGCAAGACGTGTACAGTAATCTCTCGCCTTTGGAGATTCAAGTCCGCGACAAAACTGTCATATGATCTAGGAAGAGATTGTAGGATTATATCCACACGAAAATCATTGTCCATCACGACACCCATATCATCGAGTTCAGAAAGAAGTCGAATCATCTTGTGTACGTGGATTCCGACAGGAGTTTCTCTTCTCTTTCTTGCTTGCAAGAGTTCTCTCGTTATCGCGAATCTGCGACGTCCATCTCTAATCCCATAAAGGAATTTGAGATTCGAGAGAATCTCTTTCGCTGATACCATATGCTCATGTTGTAACCGCAGATCAAGTGACATATATTCCAACATGTAATCACGAGCTAAGCTATCATCCAATTTTCCATTTGGTGATGCTTTTTCGAAGCTCTTCGGGAACATCATGTGAAATATCAATGGGTGGAGGTACATACAAAACGTATGAAATGTTTTCAGCATCAAAAAGTCCATTCAAGTGGTGTGACCAGAAGTGCAGGTTTGGTCCAGTTAAAATGTTACGTTCAAGTGATGAGATGGACAAATCTCTAAGTGCTCTAAGCTCTTTAGTCATCATATCTATAAAAAGACGATAGAAGAAATAAATACGCGAATGACTAATTTTAAATGCATAATTTACAAACATGGTTTTTTATTTGTAAATTACTCCCACTATTTTAATCAAAATCTTATGCCCCCACATAAGTTTCGGGAATATTAAAATATCCTAGCGGGCTCAAGGCCCAAATGCAATCTTCTAGTACCCACGACTCGTTGGCCATACTATTAGATCCACTTGGTGGGCGATCACGTTGCCGGTTAACCTTCGCAGCTAACCCTTGAGTTCATTTAGCCTCGGTTTTCTTTATAGACCCACGACTCGTGAGACATCCATATTTACTAGCGTTAAATCATGTCCAATACTCGTGGAGAGAAATAGTTCAATCCTAGACGCCCCACGACTCGTGAGACAGCGCCTAGAACCTTGCTATCCCCTCCCTTGGCACTAAACTGTGCATCGAGGCAATAAACATATTATCTTCCTATAGCTCGACCCACGACTCGTGAGATATCGAGATATATTCGTATAATATGCTTAAGACCTAGTAATTGGATAGGCTCGGACCATAGACACCATTCATATGCGCCCGTTATTCGATTTAATATTATAATTGAGTTTTAAAGTTCAATTGGAGGTTTTATCAAGTATTCTTGTGCGAGGTCTCATCAGATTATTCTTTATCTTGTTTACGTTATCTATTCTAAGCATGCATGACATACATCAAAGAATAATAAGTAAACATACATCACCTAGCAGGATATGATTGATCGATTGCCCATCCTATGCGATCCATCACGAGCCATGCGATGGATCAATTGGTCAGTCTAGGGTGGAAATTAAATGTCCTAACTATTACAATTTTTAAACCCATACATGCACGGGCCTTCTTGTAATATCCTCCTTGATTGGGCCTCCATGTATTGAATTGGGCCTCCATGTCCTCCAAGGTAATGGGCCTCCATGTGGATCTCCAAGTCTTCATGAGGTCTTCACGGCTCCAAGCCTAAACTAAGTCTAACTTATAATGACCCTATTCTATTACATTTTAATTGCACAAGCAAGGGGCACCAATCAGGCCCATTTAATTACAACCCATAAAATAAATAAACCAAAACTACACAGGGCTTAGGGGCAAAATCGACCAATCCACATATTCACTCAAGAACATGCATAAATTCACATAAGGGCATAAATGTAAATTTATCGGCTCCTTTTAATTTTAATTCACAAAAATTATCCAAGTTAATTAATTTTGAATTAATAATTAATCTCTAAGATTAATTAACTCTTTTCATGAGTTCTAGGTAATCTACAATTCTTATCTTGATTAAGTTGGTTAATTAAGATAGTTACAAATCTTCCAAGATTCCTATCTTGTCCAAAACTCTAAGTTTCCCAATTTTCCAAATCTCCAAGATTCTCAAGATAATCCTATTTTGACTAGATTAGATAACTAAGGTAGTTTCCAAATCTTCCAAGATTCCTACCTTATCCAAAACTCCAAGTTTCCTAATCTCACAAATCTCCAAGATTTTCAGATTTTTCAAAATAGGCAGAATTAGAGTCCAACCAAAATCAGCCATATATCGGCCAATAGTGGACTGCCACGTGGACAACCCACATTCGGCCACAAGGACCGCCCGTGAGCTGCCCGTGGCAGCCGCTGCTGCGCGTGGCCACGTACGGCAGCAGGCGGCTGCGCGTGACAGCACACGGCAGGCAGCCCGTAGGCTGCTGCTGTGTGCTGCACGCGCGGCCAGCGTGCTGTTCGCACGCTGCCGTGGGCAGCAGCGTGCGGTGGCCGCCCAGCCGCGTGCCACCGCGGTTGGATCCAATTAAAACAATTTCCCTTTTTATTTTTCTTGATTACTTTGATTTAATTAAAAACAGATCTAATTAAATCCCAATCCAAAAATTAAAATAACATGATAAAATTTTGAATCAAAATTTTTCTATTAACTCCAAGTTAATCAGATCTACGTTCTAAAACATGCATAGTAAAAGAACTAGCCACACATAAATCAAACATATGATTTAAAATACAGAATTTGCAAATTCATATATATACAAAGCCAGAGTTGGCTCTGATACCACTGTTGGGATTCGGTAAGATAAACAGCCCTTAGCACAGCGGAAAACAAAAATTTTAAGGACCTCTTACGGAATCTTGCCAGGATACTAAACTGGTTGTATATATATGAATAATAAACGACAAGGATAATTAGATCCAAATTATACCTGTCTCCTAGCAAATCCTGGTAATCAGCAAAGTCGTGCTTTTCTCCCTCGGTAGAAGTCGATCCAAGCCTTGATGTAGCGCCCCACGTGTTGCGCCTCTACGAGTTGATACACCACAATATCACGAAATATAATATATCCTAATCGGCTAGAACATAGGATATATTAATATCTAGGATTAGAGAACAAGATTGGAACGAGAACGAAATCGAAAAATTCTTCCAAAGGGAAGAGATGAGTTTGGCCGATTTCTAGGGAGAGAGGGAGAGAATTTTCTTGACTTGACTTTTTGCTCTTGATTGGTGTGTGTATGAGATATGACCTTAGGTCTCCTACTTATAGGAATCTCATCATCCTAATCCTCCTAGGATTAGGACTCCCAAGTCTTCTAATTCTCCTACATGGGTCATGGCCCTTTTAATTGGAAGACTAAGTCTTCTAATTAATTCATGGCCCATACTAGATTTAATTAATTGGGTCTTTATTTAATTCCCAATTAAATAGCCCAATTAATTTATTTCTTTCTCATTTAATTAAATTAGACTCTAAGTCTATTTTAATTAAATATTCCCATTATTAATTAAATCCAATTTAATTAATTAACTTACAAATTAAATTCCAATTTAATTTCCAGTCTTGATCCAAATCCAATTGGATCACGTTCGCTCCAATTGGGTCGACCCAGTCGACCCAGTCACCCCAATCGACCCAGTCGATATAGTTGACTCAGTTGTTCTTCATTTCCTCGCTTTCGCTTCATGTGTATTGTGTATGCCCCCGTAGGTTCACCACATAATTGGCCGTGGGTTGCAATTAAATATTTATTTAATTACTCGAGTATTAAATACTCTAAATCAATCGAACACTCTGTCGATTGATCATTCCAAAATTAGCACCCCTGCTAATTTGGGAATTCTCCCACACTCCACGGTCGATGTCTGGCCACAAGCCCATGGAGCCCAATCACTGGTGAATTAATTCAGTGAACCTTTTAATCATTTACAATTTCCATATACGCTATAATCTCTCCATCGATCGATCTCCCAGTCAATACTTAAGGGCATGGATTTTTCATCGGTTCCCTTTTATTTTGTTTTGACTTTATGCATTCTGATCTCGAAATAATTCTCTTTGACTTAATCTTTATGAGCTACTTTCATAAAGCCGTCAGATACCTTGGCCAAGGATTTTACCAGAATTAATTTCTCACAGAAATCCATAGGAGAATTTCCCAACCTATCAAGTCGGGTCAATGGATCATTTGTTGATGATATGAACCTGCATACGAGTTCCTCTATACCCAACGTGAATCCACAGAGACTTTCTGGCGATCTCCAGTCGGTCGGAATTCACATCTAAGTATAGACGTTCTCGCACCAGATAAACCCTATCACCTCAAGTGTTGGGGGATCATTCCTCGTATACTGTTGTAAATTGGAATAACTTCAACTCCGATATGCGACTACCGCTTCCATGATGAGTTATTTCCTAATTGGGGTATTCAGTGCACTTGCCATCCCAGCAAGCCACCCACTTATGTGTATCGACTATCCCAGTCACGCTCGTGGACCCCAGCGTCCTCCAGTTCATCGGAGTATACACATTAGTGAGAGTCTAACCGAATCCAACGATGTCCCATCTCGATTGGATTCTACGACTCTTGAATATGTTCTAGATCACGGCCTTGGAGATCAGTCCACGGGTTGTCCCATAGCCCTGTGATCTAAGGACTTATATCCTTATGCGTAGATAATTATTACATAAGATAAAGATGACCATATAATAAAGATGCATTTATTAATCTAAATTGAATAGTTCCTTTATTTATTACAATAAATGGCAGCCATACAGTTGGCTTGCCGGACACTATTCTATCAATTGGCTGGTGAAAGTAGGGTGGGATATGTTTTCGGGTGATCTTCCGAATCCTTGGTCCCAACATAATCTGATAAATATTTTGGTGATGTTTAATGTTGTTAAAAATTTCGCTAAAATTTAATCAATCTAGGGAGCACCAGGTAAAAAAAGATATTCATGGGCCTGTGTTTTTTCATGTTGTCTTTTGCCTTACAAATTCAAACTGTGCTTTAATATCGTTATAGAGAATGCATGTTTGGTAGGTTGGCCTTTGTTCTACTTAGCTTTACTTTCACCTCCCATACCTAAAAAATTATTATATTCACAAGGTATTGATTTCACGATCCGAGTTTCAAGTTCTTTAAGATAATAGATAGTTCTAGGTACATTTTGTTTTCCTTGAGAAGAACACGAGCAATGCATATATTTTTTTTCTATGTTTTCCACATATGGTCGGTTCTTAATCGAATTTAATCAATAAACAAATCTAAACTGACGTAATCAAGAATGTTTGTATCGAGCTTCATATTTTTCAAAATTCTCTATAAATTGGTCCAGTATGTTGTGCAATTCCTACAAGAATCACATTTTGTTTGTTTTGTACCACCTGGATTTTCTATGGAAGTTTTGTTCTATGATTATGATGATAGCTGATATTTGTGAGAAGCTTCAAGTTATTTCCTGTTGAAAAAGTTGCTAATTCGATGGTGTTCCTGTTGAAAAAATGGAGTTTAAGAAATTTTGTCTCCATTCTTTGTAGCAAGTCAATTGATTTGAACCTCTGAATTTGTATTGTCCATTTTGCGGTATTATGAATAAAACGCGACTCTTTTGGTTAATTTTTTTTTCAGATGTTGTTCTTTGACACTCAAATTTGAAAAGTTTGTTATTCACGTGATAGAGAATGTATGTTTAGTAGTTGAGCCAAAGTTTTTCTAAAGTGTTTTTTCAACTACTACCATATCTTAAAGTAGCTTATTTACAATATATAAAATGCATACTTCGAGTTTCATCTTAATTTTAATCAGAGATAACATGGTCATTGGTCTATTTTCAGGTCCTCTAAGTGGAAAACGAGCATTGAGGTTTTTAAAAAAAAAAAACTTAATTTAGAGTATATTTTGACAGTGAAATTAGTTTAGCAAACTCTTCTTAATTCACGTGATCTATAGATTTCATCTCGAGTTTCAGGTTCCTCTGTCCTCGGTTTATATTGTTCATTTTGGGATGTTATGCGTTTTAATTTTTTCATTTCTTTTTTCCATTCTTCTACTATTTTATCCTGTATTTGTTTTTCTAATTTTAAAAACCAAAGTCTTTTTTCTCTATGAAAATCACTATTCATCTCTTCATGTAAATATTCAAGGATCTTTTGAAAATAGACTAGCACAATTTGAATAATAACAAATAATAAAATTACAGTTTTAATAATAATTTGAAAAACTATTTCTAAAAATAACATGATTAAAACGAGAATGAAGAAAATAATATTTTTGATAAAATTCATTATTATGCAGCAAGTATAATCTGGGTTCTGATCTTTAAATCGTAATAATATTCTGAATTTATGAAGTCTAAAGAACCAACAAATTGAAAATGAGGACGAAGAACTCTATGCATATGAATAAAATATAAATTTTATTTGAAATTTAAATTCTTACAATGATGATTTCTTGAAAACTTGAAGGAGACTTGAGCAGAAATTGTACAGATGATTACAAGGATTATCCGAGAATTGAGAGGGTAGAGAAAAGGCAGTGCCTCTTCTACTGATTTGAAGGGGTACTTATACTATGAAAGTTTACATTTGAATTTACATTACAAAGAAATTTAACTTTAATTTGACTTTAATTCCCGTAATTTCCGGCTTTCTTTTGAATTAGTGCTATCTTTTGAAGATTCTTTGAGTGATTGAGCAGTTTGTCGGCTACTTTTGTCAAAAGTAGACAAAAGTAACTTTATCCCTTTTTGAAAGTATGTCGGCCATTTGATATATGTTGGTTTTTGAAATTACATGCAGAATGCATCATCCGGGTCTTGTCCGCAGGGTCCACCAAAAGGATCCGAAGACACCGATTCTTTTGATTTTGTAGATTTTTGAGATAGAAATTCTAAAAATTCATCTTTGAGCGTTGGGTTCTGTTTGAATGCTTCAAAAAATCTTTGTTGTTCTGAAGAGACTTCTGAACTTGCTGTAGCTTTTGCTTTGCCTTTATTTGAACCTGGTGAATCACCTTGGTATTTGATTTTTTCACCTGTAGCAAAATAATGCCGTATAGCTGTAGCTGAACAGATATCTTGCTGATACTTTGACCACCATTTGATACGTACGGATCTAACAAGTGAGAATGGAGTTGGGTCGGGAAAACATTTCTTAAATTGAAAATCCCAGGCAAAAATCCAGGGAACTTTGAACTCTGCATGAAAAGTGACCATTTTTTGATAATTTGTAAGGGTTGAATTTTCTGCAAAAACTTGTAGACCATTTTTTACATTTGCAGGGAGAATCGAAGATTCTGATCCCATCTTTTTCCACCATTCAAAAAACCAAATGGGGAATGTTTTGAGACAATCAGTATGAAAAATGAAAAACCAAGAATGTGAGAAGGGTCTTTGTTGCTTGGATATATAACGCATCAGATATAGGCTCGACGGATCATAGACTAAAACGGTTTTCATCAATCCCAAAGCAAAGAGCAACAATGAAATCGAGCTTTGCTGAAGCTTTTAGGCAAGACATCGTCTTCGAATTTTCAGTCTATGTACATATATACAACATTTCTAATCTATATCTATAACATATTATCATCTGAATGCGTTGAATAATGCATAAAACACTCAATATCCGTTAGTTACTAACACCCTCAATTTTTAATTGAATTTCCTAAATTACCCTAGATATATTTAAAAGTACAAGGGAGTTTTGTTCAAACATTCAAAAGTACTTTAATAATTCAAATATTAAACAATCAAAATAAAGATAAGAAGAATATAGAATGTTGGTTTTGTAAGAAACCTGGTCATACAGAAAGTCAGTGTTGGCTTAAAAAGAAAAAGAAGGTTAGAGAAATAAAAGACTCCATTAATAATTTGCTAAAAGAATCAGATGAAGAATCTGATATTATAGAAAATGAATCAAACACTTCTAATAATGATAGTGATAGTGAACCACAAAAGGATATTTGTGGAAGTTGTCAACAAAGTATTAATGTTATAACTAAAGATAAAAAAGAAGCTATCTTTGATTTAATAGAGAAAATTCCTGATAATGAATTACGAAGAGATTACTTTAATAAACTTAAAGATTTAATTTTAGAAGAAGACAATTCAAAAACTAAGCAAATTCATATTAAAGAGGATTTTAGCTTAAATAAATTATTTGATAAATATCCCTCACAAAGTATATTTAAACAAATTACTACTAAAGACTTACAAACAGAAATTAATATGTTAAAAAAACAGGTTAACCAAATGGAAAAAGAATTGTTTTCATTAAAAGAAAAAGATTTTGAATTAGAGACAAAATTGGTTTTATTAAGTAATGAAATTGAAACCCCAGACACAGGTCAAACAAGCAATCAACAACCAGAACTTTCAGAAATTCCTTTAAAAGTTAACACAAAAGATGATCAATTAAAATTTATTGGTTCTATTCAAAAAATTGAATTTCAGAAATGGTATATAAATGTTAACCTAGTTATAAACAACTTTAAAATGAATTTAGTTGCTTTACTAGACTCAGGTGCTGATCATAATGTAATTAGAGAAGGAATCATTCCATCAAAATATTATGAAAAAACAACAGAACAATTATACACAGCTAATTCAAAACCCTTAGATATCAGGTATAAACTATCAAAAGCTCATATTTGTAATAATGGATATTGTTTCAAAAATGTCTTTACTCTGGTTAGAGACATATCACAAGATATGATCTTAGGTACTCCCTTTTTAACACAAATTTACCCCTTCAATACTAATAATTTAGGAGTTTCTCCTATTATTCATGGTAGGACAATATTATTTCCTTTCATAACCCCTATCAAACAAAAAGAAATAAATTTACTTCAACAATCTTCAATTTTTAAACAAATTAATATAATAGACAAAAGAAAAAATCATATTAATTATTTAAAAGAAGAAATTCCTTATCTTAAAATAGAGGAACAATTACAATCTGATATAATTAGCAATAAGATAAAAGAAATAGAAAATCAATTTTCAAAAGAAATATGTAATAATCTCCCTAATGCTTTTTGGGAAAGAAAGC
The DNA here is from genome assembly GCA_034814905.1 of Penstemon davidsonii. NCBI lineage: Eukaryota > Viridiplantae > Streptophyta > Magnoliopsida > Lamiales > Plantaginaceae > Penstemon > Penstemon davidsonii. The sequence goes on along the minus strand of JAYDYQ010001087.1, from coordinate 7,195,678 downwards.
AACATGTAGTAGACTTACCTTATGAAAAAGATTTCAAAGATAGAAATATTCCTACTAAAGCTAGGCCTATTCAGATGAATGCTGAATTTCTTAAACATTGTCAACAAGAAATAAAAGAATTATTAGATAATAAACTAATAAGAAAGTCAAAATCCCCTTGGAGTTGTTCTGCTTTTTATGTTAGGAAACAACAGAATTAGAAAGAGGTGTTCCTAGATTAGTTATTAATTATAAGCCGCTTAATAAAGTTCTCCAATGGATTAGATACCCGATTCCAAATAAAAGAGATTTAATCAATAGATTACATTCATCTAAAATATTTTCAAAATTTGATTTAAAATCAAGTTTTTGGCAAATTCAAATATCAGAAAAAGATAGATATAAAACAGCTTTCACAGTTCCCTTTGGACATTACGAATGGAATGTAATGCCCTTTGGTCTAAAAAATGCCCCTTCAGAATTTCAAAGAATAATGAATGAAATTTTTAATCCTTATACTAATTTTAGCATAGTCTATATAGATGATATACTCATATATTCAAGTGATATAGACCAACATTTCAAACATTTAAATATATTTTTCAATATTATAAAGAAAAATGGTTTAGTTGTTTCTGCTCCTAAAATGAAATTATTTCAAACCTCAGTTAGGTTTTTAGGTCATGATATTAACAAAGGATTAATCAAACCTATTAATAGAGCTATCAGCTTTACTGATAAATTTCCAGATGTAATCAAAGATAAAACTCAGTTACAAAGATTCTTAGGATGTTTAAATTACATTTCTGATTTCTTCCCAAACTTAAGACAGACATGTCAGCCCTTATATCAAAGACTTAGGAAAAATCCTCCAGTCTGGTCAGAAACTCATACACAGATAATTAAAAATATTAAACAAAAAGTCAAATCCTTACCATGTTTAGGTATTCCCCATCCTGATGTATTTATGATAGTTGAGACATATGCCTCAGATATAGGATACGGAGGAATATTAAAACAGAAGTTAAATTCTAAAGAACAACTAGTTAGATTTCATTCAGGGATTTGGCTCGGACCACAAAAGAATTACTCTACTATAAAAAAGGAAATTCTTTCAATTGTTTTATGCATTTCAAAATTTCAAGATGATCTTTATAATAAACAGTTTTTATTAAGAATAGATTGTAAATCTGCAAAAGAAGTCTTGACTAAAGATGTTCAAAATATTGTTTCAAAACAAATTTTTGCACGATGGCAAGCCATCCTTTCTGTTTTTGATTTTCAAATAGAATACATAAAAGGAGAGAATAATTCTCTTCCAGATTTTCTTACGCGTGAATTTTTACAAGGAAAGTAATTCTGCAGATGAATCCATATTCAAAATCCAAGATCCAGTCTTCAAAAGATTATGAATCTCCAGATTCAAAAGAATTAGTCAAAATTACCCAATCAACTCAAACTCCATCACCTTCAAAAGCACAAATCTCAAATAAATTCTCACCATTACAAAATTTCCCATAATTACCTTACAAATCTGTTGGATGAAGATGAAGACTTTGAAGTGAAGGGAGGTTTTGATGATTTCCAAAAGTTATCAGCTAAGTATGGAAGCTTAGTACAAACCTTAGAAGATATTTGACCAAGGAAGATTTATTTCAGACTAGTCAAATATGGTCCAGAAGACTACTGATCTGTTGCTGAAGAAGGAATCAGACTGGTGGACTATCAGCCGACTCAAATCAGATTAGTTCAAGTTTGGGATCAGCCGAGTATACATCAGACGAGTGACTTCGATCAGCAGAGTGGAAGTGGATCAGAAGTTATTGCAACGGTAATAAATGCACTTGGTGTAATAAATGCTGCAGATGAAGGGTATTTATGACAAATGATTGAAGAGAAACCTCGTATCAACTTGGTGCATTTAATGCGCATTTAATGCGAAGCGACAGAAAGTACAGCAGAGTGTACAGTGTTCAGTCGCAACAGCCGTTTCTGCAGAAAGGACCAGTACTCGATGATTTGGACACCTGTCGATCTCTCAACGGGCAGATTTTCAAATCTCAAGTATAAATAGTTCAGTTCGTGAGTTGAAGAAGAAGACAACACATTTTTTAGAGCAAAATCTGAAGCAGAATTCTTCTAAGTCTCAAACAAGAGAACAGAACACTCATCAGCCGAGTCATTTGTTGACAAAGCAGAATAGAGAGAAAACAGAAAATACTTATAAATCTGAGTGATTTTGTTAGAATAGTGTTGTGAGAAGTAGATATCCTTCTTAGTGAGTGATATTACTTCAGAGGATAGGAGTTTCTTTGTGATTTCCTATTACGCACTTGTGGCCGTTTCATTTGTAGATAGGCGCAAGCATTGTATACTGTAATCTGTGTGATTTAGTATAACCCAAGATCTGAGTGACTTGGAAGAGTGGACTAAAGGATTTCTATCCATATAACCACTATAAAAATCCTTTGTGTTTATACTTGCATTATTTCTTGCATATTTTGAAGAGCATATTTTAAAACACGTAAAAAGTTTTAACTGATTGAAAAGGTTTTAAAAAGGAGTTTATAAAACTGGGGATAAAACTTTTTCTAAGTTAAGAAAAATACTTGTGAAAAACACTTGATAAATCCGCTGCAAGTTAGTTACTTTAAAACTCTGATTTTGATAAAATCAGCTGAGTGAAATCAGAAGAGTGGTCAACTCTGTTGTTCAAAGCTTTGTGCGAGATCAGCATAGTCAACTTACGAATACTGATCAGCTTAGTCTGCTGACAGAAAAGTTAGAAGTTTTTAAAAGATAAATTTTGAAGAGGTCTATTCACCCCCCCCCCCCCCCCCTCTAGACCTCATCTGACCACTTGGGACCAACAAGTGGTATCAGAGCAGGTGGTTCATCTGAATCATTTGCCTGATCAACGAGCTTGATCCTAGAGTGTTTTTCAAAGGTTTTCAAAAGTTTTCAAAAGAGCATCTTTTTGAAAAACAAAAACTTTTTGAAAAATGGATTGTATCAGCCTTGTTTCCCACATAGGCGGTATGAGCTTTCAGGACTGGAAAATGCGCATGGAAATTTTCCTTGCTGCTTACAATGATAATATGTACAGGTGCATAACAAAAGGTCCGATAAGAGTCACCAAAACAATCAAAGTTGATGGCCAAGATACGGTCGTTGACAAAGATGAAGACGAGATGACAGCTGAAGAAATCAAGCCGAAAAATCTTGATAAAGTTGGAATTTCATCATGACTAAAGCCCTGGACAATGAAAGGTTTGACAAGGTCAAACACTGTAAAACATCAAAAGAGATGTGGGATAAAGTCCGTGATATAAATGAAGGTAATGATGCCATCAAAGAACACAATCTGAGCATAGCCCTGGAGAAGTTTGAAAACTTGAAGATGAAATCTGGAGAAACCATTGACCAGATGGATTCAAGGTTCACTAAAGTGTTGAACAACGTGTTAAAGCTGGGTAAGACGTTCACAGACAAAGAGATTACTCTCAAAGTCCTGAAGGCGCTACCACCCAAGTTCAACATGAAGATCACAGCAATGGAAGAATCAAGGGATCTGGGGAAGATCTCTCTGACGGAGCTGTTTTCTATACTCAAGGCGTACGAGTATAAAATGCCAAGAATGGGTATAGAAGAGACCTCAACTTCTAGTCCCACTGCTGCCCTGGTTGCTGCAGAAAAATCCAGAAGATCAGCCGGGAAAACCATAGAAGTGGACTCATCTGATGAGACCACAGTACTGAACAAGAAAGAGTACACTGCTGGAGATGTTGCTTTGTTATTGAACGGGTTCAAAAAGTTCTACAAAAGAAAAATGAAGAACAAATATAACAATGCTTCTACTTCTAAACCTACCTCTCATTCTCATGATATTAAGGATGATTATAAATCCAAAATGATGTGCTATAATTGCAGGAAATTGGGACATTTCATCAAGGACTGCCCATATCCTAAAGCGGAGAAGTATACAGAGGAGGAAAAGAAAAGGAAAGAGAGAAGAGAGAAGAGATACCAAAAGAGCAAAGTGCTGTTGGCTGAAGCTGAAAAGATGGCAGCCATCTACTCATCCAATTCAGAATCAGGCACATCAAGTGATGACTCTGTTTTTGAAGAGACACCTACACTGCTCTGTCTCATGGCAAAGGAATCTGATGATTCTGATAATGAGGTAATACTCTCTGAAAGTGAACTTGAGCTATTTAGTTCATTTGAGCAAATGATGAACAATAAAGTCGATGTTGTTAATGAATTTGCTAAGCTTAAGGACGAGATGATTCTGCTGAAAAAGCAAAATGCAAAACTGAAACGCAGTGTTGAAAATCCTGAAGAATCAGCCATGTATAAAAAGCTTTCGCATGAATGTGAAGTTTACAAGGGACAAATCAAGGAACTTGAAGCTACAATATCTTCACTCAATAAGTCGTCTGTTCCTAAGTCGTTTGTTGTGTCAGTAGATAAGTCAACTGAACAGAGTACACCCTTAGTAAAAGAAAATTTAGAACTGAACAGAGCTGAGAAGTTTATATCTGCTGATAATAGTAAGGTTATCTTGTATGTTCAGACTGCTAAATCTACTTCACTGGAAATTGAGAAAAAGGAGAAGAGTCCTCCTAAGGCTAAAAAGGGTAAAAAGCCTGAAAATGAAAAACAGACTGGTAAAACTAAACAGCAGAGTAGTCCAAAGAAGTTTGCTGATAAGAGTAAAACCAATCAGACTAGTAAACCTAAGTCGTCTGTTAAAGAGCAAGTAAAGAGTAGACCAAACAAGCAAAGAAATTATAACAATAATGCTTGGTATGGAAATGAGTCTTATTATGTGCAACCTGCTTACTCACCTTATTATGCTGCACCTCATTATCCACCTTATTATGCTGCATATCCTGCTCATCAACCAATGCATGGTTACCCTACTTATCATGCATCTTATCCTGCTTATGAGCCTTATCCTCATCATAATGATTATCAACATAACATGCATGCTGATTATGATGAAAATGAAGTTGCTCATGCTCCTGATAAAACTCTGAAGCCTAAGAAGCCTAAAACTTCAACATCTTGGGTTGTCAAATGTGACACTAATCCACCAGGACCCTCTCAATAAAGGGTACCTAAAACATTTTTATTTTGTTTTGTAGGTTAGGATTAGGAGTAGGAGTAAAGTAGTGAAGAAATGGTACTTGGACAGTGGATGTTCAAGGCACATGTGTGGAGACATACATGAACTGGCAGATGATGTTGCTGTGAATGGTCCAAGAGTTACTTTTGGAGACAGCAAAGAAGGCAAGGTTGTTGCTGTTGGAAAGCTTATCAAAGGAAACATAGAGATATCTGACGTCTCTTATGTTAGTGGCCTGAAGTACAATCTGCTGAGCATAAGTCAATTTTGTGACAAGGGATTTTCTGTAATGTTTTCATCAGATAAGTGCTATGTTGAACAAATTGGAACAAAGAAGGTTATTTTATCTGGAAGAAGACAGGGAAATATCTATGTAGTCGACTGGAATTCTGTGGACAAGAATTCTAATGTTTGTTTGGTGGCTTCTACACCAAGTGAAATCAGTTGGCTGTGGCACAAAAGAATGAATCATCTGAATTTCAAGACCATAAACAGATTGATAAAGAATGATCTGGTAGAAGGAATTCCAAAGACAGTCATGAGCAAAGACAAGCTTTGTGACGCATGTCAGAAGGGTAGACAAGTGAAGTCATCTTTCAAAAGCAAGAAGCACCAATCTTCAACCAGAATTTTGGAGCTGTTACATATGGATTTGTTTGGCCCTATTGATCCAATCAGCAATGGTGGAAAGAAATACTGCCTAGCTGTTGTGGATGATTTTTCAAGATTTACTTGGGTAATTTTCATGAAGAAGAAAAGTGAAACCAAGGAACATCTTACTAATCTGATGGAACTGATCCAGAATGAGAAAAGTCAAAGAATATTGAAGATCAGATCAGATAGAGGGACTGAATTTACAAACTCTACTGTTGAAGAGTATTGTAACACCAGAGGAATCAATCATGAGTACTCTGCTGCCAGAACCCCTCAACAAAATGGAGTTGCTGAAAGGAGAAACAGAACTCTAAAAGAAGCTACCAGGACAATGATAGCTGAAGCAAAGTTGCCCCAAAGATTCTGGGCAGAAGCCACAAATACAGCATGTTATACACAGAACAGATGTATGATCAACAAAAGTCAAAACAAGACACCTTATGAGCTATGGAACAACAGAAAGCCTAATTTACATTATCTTAGGATTTTTGGTTGTAAATGTTATGTTTTGAACAATGGGAAAAATCACCTTACTGCATTCGCAGAAAAGGCTGATGAAACTGTTTTTGTAGGTTACTCTACTGTTAGTAAAGCTTATAGAGTCTTTAACAAAAGAACTTTACTTGTAGAAGAATCTATTCATGTAGTATTTGATGAACCAAGCCAATCATCTGAAAAGAATCAAAGTGCAAATCCAGAGGTATCTGCTGACTTTCAGAAATTGAGTGTGGAAAGAAAGGAAGAATATGTACCCATCATACTACCTGATTTAACTCAAGCTGTTAACTCAAGTGTTGTTCAAAATCAGTCTGCTGATTGTCTAACAGAGGAGTTGCGAACAGCTGACAGACCAGAGACTGTTCAACAGACTACAACTGTTCAACAGACTACAACTGTTCAACAGACTACTACTGAAACTCCAACAGTAGTGTTGCAAGATCAATCAAGAGGACAACATCCAGATTTACAACCTGATCTCAGATGGCTCAGAGATCACCCACCTGACTTAGTGATTCGTGATCCTTTGGACAGAGTGAGAACTAGAAGGTCAACTGCAAATGAAACTATGTTTGTAAGTTTTCTTTCACAAATTGAGCCTAAGTTGATTGATGAAGCTCTTAGTGATTCCCACTGGATTGAAGCAATGCAAGAAGAGTTGAATCAATTTGAAAGGAATGAAGTCTGGTACTTAGTTCCCAGACCTACTCATCAAAGAGTAATTGGCACTAAGTGGGTATTCAGGAATAAAATGAATGAAGATGGTATTGTTACCAGAAACAAAGCAAGACTAGTTGCCAAGGGTTATTGCCAAGAAGAAGGCATTGATTTTGATGAGACATTCGCACCAGTTGCAAGGCTTGAAGCAATCAGATTATTCTTAGCCTATGCTGCTTACAAGAACTTCACCGTCTATCAGATGGATGTGAAGTCTGCTTTTCTCAATGGAGAATTGCAAGAGGAAGTTTATGTTGAACAACCTCCTGGCTTTGAAGCTTATCAACAAGGAGACAAAGTGTATCGTCTGAAGAAAGCTCTCTATGGACTGAAACAGGCTCCAAGAGCATGGTATGATACTTTATTTGATTTTCTTTTAATTAAAGGATTTCGCAAAGGTAAAGTAGATAAAACCTTGTTCACTATTGAATGGGATAATCATATATTGTTGGTACAAATATATGTGGACGATATTATTTTTGGTTCAACTAACAAACAGATGTGTGAAAGGTTCTCTAAGCTGATGCAGAACAAGTTTGAAATGAGCATGATGGGAGAACTGAATTACTTTCTTGGATTACAAGTTAAACAGCTACCTGATGGTATTTTTATTAATCAAGCAAAGTACACCAAAGATCTGTTCAAGAAATTTGGTATGGAAACTAGCTCATCTGTTAATGTTCCTATGTCTACTGGACTTCGTCTGGACAAGGATGAAGGTGGCAAATCAGTTGACATCACCAAATACAGAGGCATAATTGGGTCACTGTTATACTTAACAGCTAGCAGACCTGATATTATGTATTCTGTTGGGGTTTGTGCGAGATTTCAATCAGATCCTAAGGAATCTCACCTCTTAGCTGCTAAAAGGATACTAAAGTATCTCAAAGGCACACAAGATTTGGGATTGTGGTACCCAGGGGAATCAGGATTTGAACTTATTGGATATTCAGATTCTGACCTTGCTGGCTGCAAAATTGATAGGAAGAGTACTACAGGTACTTGTCAATTTTTAGGCAGTCGTCTGATCTCATGGATGAGTAAGAAACAGACTTCAGTATCCATATCTACTGCTGAAGCTGAATACATTGCTGCTGGAGCATGTTGTGCACAAATACTTTGGTTGAAGCATCAACTAGAAGACTATAATCTCAAGATCAGTGGAATCCCTATCTACTGTGACAATACAAGTGCAATCTCACTTACTCAGAATACTACTAGTCATTCCAGGACTAAGCATATTGAGATCAAACATCACTTCATCAGAGACCATGTTGAAAAGGGAAATGTTATTATTGAGTATGTTCATACAGACAATCAAATTGCTGACATTTTCACCAAGCCATTAAGTGATGCAAGATTTTCTACTCTAAGAGTGGAACTTGGCTTGTTAAATTTGGATTCATAAGCTGAGGAGGAACCTATCAGAAGACTGGGTTCAACAGCTTACTAATCTGATATCAACAAGTGTTACACTTCAAGAAGACTGACTCTCAACAGACTAGTTGACTAATGAATTCTTGAATTCATGAAGAACGTGTAAGACTAGCGGTACTCCTGTCTTAAAGATGAAATCTTCAATGACAGTTAGTTGAAGTTGTTTTAATCAGAAGATTTGTTCTTAATTCTTGAAGATTTGAAGATTATTTATCTTGCTGGATTGACAAACAGCAAAGGAAGATCACTAGATATTGGCTTTCACTAGTGATATATTGTATCAGACAAGTCGTCTATCAGATAAGTATTTTACTCATCTGTTTTATTTATGTCAGCTTATACTTAAGTGTTGTACTAAAAACGCATTTTCTGAAACACGCTTTTATAAGTAACAGACAAGTGGCGTTTCAAATTCCCGCCTGTCTGACATATTTAATGGTATTTTGAAATCCGCGTATCACGATCACACGATCTGCTTTTCAAGTAACTGATCCAACGGTTACCACTTTTCACGGAAACCGACAAGAACTAACATCTATGTTGGTCCCAAAAGTGGTCAATGAGGTCTAGAGGGGAGGGGGTGAATAGACCTCTGAAAACTTTAAAACTTTTTCTCTAACTTTTCAAATCAGCAGACTAAGCTGATCGAGATTTGTAAGACTACTAAGCTGATGCGCACAAAGCTTTTATCAGCAGAGTTGACCACTCATCTGATTTTCACTCAGCTGATTTCAGATGTTAAATCAGAGTTTTTAGAAACTAGTTGGCAGCGGATATTCAAAGTGTTTTTCACCAAGCTGTTCCTCTTTAAGTTTTCTCACTCAAAAGATTTTGTCCCCAGTTTTTACAACTCCTTTTGAAATCTTTTGGTTAAATCGTATGTTTGAGTTCTTTGATAAATATGCAAAGTATAGCAGTAAATAATTCAAACACACAGGATTTGTATAGTGGTTATATGGATAAAAATCCTTTAGTACACTCTTCCAAGTCACACAGATCTTGGGTTATACTAGAAAACACAAAGTAATCAAGTATACAATGCTTGCGCTGATCAACAAATGAAAAGCCACAAGTGCGCTGTAAGAAATCACACAGAAATCCTACACTCTGAAGCTAGATCATTCACTTAGACGGATCTACACTCCTCAAGCTATTTTCAGTACAGAAGATCACTCAGAAATCCTATACTAAGAAGTTATATCACTCACAAAGATAGATATACACTCCTTCTATTTTACAGCTGAAAGTCACTCAGACAGACAACTAAGTTCTCTGTTCTTCAACGAAAAGCTTTGTCAACAAATGACTTCGGCTTGTGATCAGATGACTCAACTGATGGATCTTGCTCTTATGATATGATCTTGAGTTGTGCAAGCTCTCTTAAGATCTTCAGTTTGTCTTCTATTTATACTCCTCGGATTTGAATTTTCTGCCCGTTGAAGGTTGACAGAAAGCTACAGTCCTCGAGTACTGGTCCTGACACGTGGAACGGCTCCCTGCAACTGTTGCACTGTACACTCTGCTGTACGGATGTTTGCTTTATGTCAGTCGCATTTAATGCACTCAGCTCTTAGCTCGTTGCGTTGATAAGCTTACTTGACCGTCTTCACTCTGCTGGTGGAAGTACTCTGCTGATGATCACTTTGCTGATCACTCGGCTGATGGCTTCTCGGCTGATTCAAGAATGAACACATCTATCGTGACTCGGCTGATAATACCCATCTGATATCCCACTTCGCTGATTCGGTCACTTAGCTTCCAGACCATGAGATAGGTTTCACTAAGCTGTTCAGTTCTTAGTTGATGACTTCCAGATTACCCTTTTTGTCATCTTCAAAACCTTCTCCAATATTAACCAACAATTTCCCCCTTTTTGATGATGACAAAACCTTCAACTAAGAACCAATCTTAAGTCTTCAGATTTAGTCTTCATGCCTTGAGATGGAAATTCTTTTGGTCCGATACAACTTTTTTTTAAAAAGTACCACTTGCATGTGATGGTTCTTTTTCCCTTTCTGATCTTCTGCTTAAAGGGTTCTTAGGTACATCCAGGTTCTTTTTCCCTTTCTGATCTTCTGTTTAAAGGGTTCTTAGTTGCATCCATCTTCCCCCTTTTTGTCATCAACACCAAAACTTTAGTTGCATATTTTCTTCTCCATTTTATCCTTCCCCCTTTTTAGGATTTGTGATAACTTCTTTTCCATAAGATTGCAAACTAGTGTGCTGAAGATAGGTAGGTAAGCACTTGGCTGATCGAGGTAGTCTTCGTTGCCGTTTATCACTCCAGCTAGAAAATTTCCCCTTAACTTCAAGAATTTTTGCCACTTGATACCACTTGTGGTCTGATTCCACTTGTAGTTTGATGCTACTTGTAGTCTGATACTACTTGTATGGATACAAATCAGATTAGTCAGCTGATATCACTTGTTGATGTGATAGCACTTGCTGATACCACTTGGTGTAGTACATTCTTGAAAATCACTTGGCTGTTGAGTTCCAGTCAGCTGATGAGAAGCAGTCTTCTGATAGCTTCATTTTGACTTATTGATAACTTCATCTTTTATTTAGGAGTACCGCTAGTCGTACACGTTCCCCCTAAGTTCAAGAATTTGTGGTCAAGTAGTCTGATGAGAGTTTCTCTTCAAAGACACTGGTGGGGGGGGGGGGGGGTGGGGGGGGGGGGGGGTGGGGGGGGGGGGGGGTGGGGGGGGGGGGGGGTGGGGGGGGGGGGGGGTGGGGGGGGGGGGGGGTGGGGGGGGGGGGGGGTGGGGGGGGGGGGGGGTGGGGGGGGGGGGGGGTGGGGGGGGGGGGGGGTGGGGGGGGGGGGGGGTGGGGGGGGGGGGGGGTGGGGGGGGGGGGGGGTGGGGGGGGGGGGGGGTGGGGGGGGGGGGGGGTGGGGGGGGGGGGGGGTGGGGGGGGGGGGGGGTGGGGGGGGGGGGGGGTGGGGGGGGGGGGGGGTGGGGGGGGGGGGGGGTGGGGGGGGGGGGGGGTGGGGGGGGGGGGGGGTGGGGGGGGGGGGGGGTGGGGGGGGGGGGGGGTGGGGGGGGGGGGGGGTGGGGGGGGGGGGGGGTGGGGGGGGGGGGGGGTGGGGGGGGGGGGGGGTGGGGGGGGGGGGGGGTGGGGGGGGGGGGGGGTGGGGGGGGGGGGGGGTACTAAAAGGTACTTTATTTAATGATGGATATAACATGCAATATTATTCATTGTTGGAACTGTAGTAAGTCTTTGTAGACCTTTCTTTTCTTTCTGTTTACAAAATTAAAAGGAATTGAGTTTTAATTGAGAATTAATGTATATATCTTTTTGTTTCTTTTTGTTTGATAGGGGTTATAAAAGGAAATAATATTGTTCTTCCATGAATAATAGTGGAAACTCCTAAATTATTAGTATTAAAGGGGTAAATTTGAGTCAAAAAAGGAGTTCCTAGTATCATATCTTGAGATATGTCTCTTACCAGGGTAAAAACATTTTTGAAACAATATCCATTATTACAAATATGAGCTTTTGAAAGTTTATACCTGATATCTAAGGGTTTTGAATTGGCTGTATATAGTTGTTCTGTTGTTTTTTCATAATATTTTGATGGAATAATTCCTTCTCTGATTACATTATGATCTGCACCTGAGTCTAATAAGGCAACTAAATTCATTTTAAAGTTATTTATGACTAGATTGACATTTATATACCATTTCTGAAATTCAATTTTTTGAATAGAACCAATAAATTTTAATTGATCATTTTTTGTGGTAACTTTTAAAGGAATTTCTGAAGTTTCTGGTTGATTGCTTGTTTGACCTGTGTCAATAATATCATTACTTAACAATACCAATTTTGTTTCTAATTCAAAATCTTTTTCTTTTAATGAAAACAATTCTTTTTCCATTTGGTTAACTTGTTTTTTCAGCATATTAATTTCTGTTTGCAAGTCTTTAGTAGTAATTTGTTTAAATATACTTTGTGAGGGATATTTATAAAATAATTTATTTAAACTAAAATGTTCTTTAATATGAATTTGTTTAGATTTTGAATTATCTTCTTCTAAAATTAAATCTTTAAGTTTATTAAAGTAATCTCTTCGTAATTCATCATCTGGAATTTTTTCTATTAAATCAAAGATAGCTTCTTTTTTATCTTTAGTTATTACATTAATACTTTGTTGACAATTTCCAGAAATATCCTTTTGTGGTTCACTATCACTATCATTATTAGAAGTGTTTGATTCATTTTCTATATTATCAGATTCTTCATCTGATTCTTTTAGCAAATTATTAATGGAATCTTTTATTTCTCTAACCTTCTTTTTCTTTTTAAGCCAACACTGACTTTCTGTATGACCAGGTTTCTTACAAAACCAACATTCTATATTCTTCTTATCTTTATTCTGGGATTTATGTGTTTTAGAAGATTTCTTATGACTATGTTTTGAGTGTTTTGATGGTTTAAAATTTGAATTATTAAAATTGTTATTGTTTTGGTTAAATCTCCTAGATCTTTTTTGTATTCTTGATGGTGGTTCAACCTTCATCATACCAAACATTTCACAGAAACAACCTAACTCTTTTCTAGTATTATTTTTATCTGATTTATATTTATTTTGAAGTTTTAATTCTGAACATAATGATAAACCTTCTTTTTTGACAAAGGCAAATAATTGACCATATGTAATTTCTTCAAAAGGTATATCCTCTGTACCTATTTCATTTCTAAGTTTTTGTAAAATTCTTTCAGCAAAAAAGTTTGGGTAATCCCATTATAAATCTTTGTTTCCAAAATGAAGCATTACAATCATTTCGTCTTAAGACTTGAGTAAGGAAAACATCTTTATACCATCTATAATCTGATAATGAGGGACATCTTAAATTTGTCAGGATTATTTTTTACGATCTTCCTTGGGATTTCCTATAAAATACATTCCTATGGTAATTATAAGATAATCACAAGCATCACTTGTTTCATACGGGGTATCATTATCTATTATAATGATTTTATTCTACTTAGCTTTACTTTCACCTCCCATACCTAAAAGAGTATTATATTCACAAGGTATTGATTGCACGATCCGAGTTTCAAGTTCTTTAAGATAATAGATAGTTGTAGGTACATTTTGTTTTCCTTGAGAAGAACACGAGCAATGCATATATTTTTTTTTCTAGGTTTTCCACATATGGTCGGGTATTAATCGAATTTAATCAATAAACAAATCTAAACTCACGTAATCAAGAATGTTTGTATCGAGATTCATATTTTTTCAAATTCTCTATAAATTGGTCCAATTTGTTGTGCAATTCCTACAAGAATCACATTTTGTTTGTTTTGTACCACTTTGATTTTCTATGGAAGTTTTGTTCTATGATTATGATGATAGCTGATATTTGTGAGAAGCTTCAAGTTATTTCCTGTTGAAAAAGTTGCTAATTCGATGGTGTTCCTGTTGAAAAAATGGAGTTTAAGAAATTTTGTCTCCATTCTTTATAGCAAGTCAATTGATTTGAACCTCTGAATTTGTATTGTTATATTTTGCGGTATTATGAATAAAACGCGACTCTTTTGGTTAAATTTTTTTAGATGTTGTTCTTTGACACTCAAATTTGAAAAGTTTGTTATTGACGTGATAGAGAATGCATGTTTAGTAGTTGAGCCAAAGTTTTTCTAAAGTGTTCTTTCAACTACTACCATATCTAACAGTAGCTTATTTACAATATATAAAATGCATACTTCGAGTTTCATCTTAATTTTAATCAGAGAAAACATGGTCATTGGTCTATTTTCAGGTCCTCTAGGTGGAAAACGAGCATTGAGGTTTTTAAAAAAAAACTTAATTGTGAGTATATTTTGACTGTGAAATTAGTTTAGTAAACTCTTCTTAATTCACGTGATATAGATTTCATCTCGAGTTTCATGTTCCTCTGTCCTCGATTTATATTGATCATTTTGGGGTGTTATGCGTTTTAAGAATTTTTTTACTCATCCTTTGTAGGTACTCCGTTTATGCGAACCTAGATATTTGTGCTCTGAACACTATTGAGATTGTTATGGTTGAGATTCATGTTGTTCCCAGTCCATGTTGAAGTTGTCGATTTTGAGGTGTAATGAGTAAAACACGATTGTTTTGGGTCCTCTGGGTAGAATAAGAGCTTTGTGGATTTTCTTTCCTAAAACTTTCTTTAGATGGTGTTTTGGCTGTCAAATTAGGTTAGTAACAATTCACAATTCACGTGATATAAAAGTTTCGTCCCGATTATCACTCCTCTGTCTTCTGTTTAAAATTATCCATTTTTGGGTGTTTTGTGTAAAAGAATCACATTTTGGGTATTTTGTGCAAATTTTATTTTTTATGGAGGTCGTGTTTTTACAATAATTTTTGAAAGATTTATTCACATTATATGTGATATTTGGGCCGAGTTTCTTGTTTTAATTTGTACTCGATAGAATTGTTTATTTGTTGCTGCTCTTTTTGAAACAAGGTCATTTTAAGAATTTGTGTTTTTTCTTTATTGGTAATGCATTGCTCCCGGACTCGGAATGTGTGCTCGCAGGACGATAGAGAATGTTTTGGTGGAGTTTATTGTTGTTCTGAATCCATGTTGATAAGGTGATTTTGGTGTATCACGAGTAAAACTCGAGTATTTTGTTTATGTTTTTTCAGAGAGTGTTTTCACACTTGCATTTGGACTATTCACGTTATAGCATTATTCTTGAAACCTTGTGCTATAATGGGCTGGTGAAAATAGGGTGGGATATATTGGGCCTAAGTTAGTTTTCGGGTGATCTTCAGAATCCTTGGTCCCAACATAATCTGATAAATGTTTTGGTGATGTTAAATGTTCTTAAAAATTTCGCTAATATTTAATCAATCTAGGGAGCACCAGGTTAAAAAAGATATTCATGGGCCTGTGTTTTTTCATGTTGTCTTTTGCCTTACAAATTCAAACTGTGCTTTAATATCGTTATAGAGAATGCATGTTTGGTAGGTTGGCCTTTGTTCTACTTAGCTTTACTTTCACCTCCCATACCTAAAAAAATATTATATTCACAAGGTATTGATTGCACGATCCGAGTTTCAAGTTCTTTAAGATAATAGATAGTTCTAGGTACATTTTGTTTTCCTTGAGAAGAACACGAGACCCATATATTTTAATTGTTTCAAAAAGAACAACTAAAGAGAATGGAGTTGGATCTGGAAAACATTTCTTAAATTGAAAATCCCATGCGAATATCCATGGAACTTTGAATTCTGCGTGAAAAGTAATCATTTTTTGATAATTTGGCAGAGTAGAATTCTCTGCATAAACTTCTAAACCAATTTTGACATTTGAAGGTAAAATAGAGGATTCAGATCCCATCTTTTTCCACCATTCGAAAAACCAAATGGGGAATGATTTGAGACAATCAGTATGAAAAATGAAAAACCATGAATGAGTGAATGGTCGGACGAAAAATGCCCTATACCATGCATTTTTATAATCAATATAATTAAAACTATTTGGAGAAAATCTTATTGAAAAATTTCTTTGATGAGTCATCCCACCAAAAGTTACTTGATTGAAAACTTGTTTAATAACACATTTTGAAAAAGTTATTTGGTTTTTTTCATTTCTTGTATGAGATATATCAACTGAATTTGTATCTACTAAAATAAGTTCATAAAATTTTTGAGTTTTTTGAAAGCAATCTGATTCCCAAAACTGAGAATCATTATTAAATAATTGAAAACGGTTTTTTAAATAATCCTTTTGCATTAATTCAGACGGTATTTCAGTATAGGGTGTAAGCCCTATTTCTTCCATCCAAGCTTTGTTGACATATTTGAATTCTTCTTTTGGGTTATTTGGAATTTGAATATTGGAAGGTTTAGGGGGAGTAACTAGTACTGATTTGTAAGGTAATTCTGGGAAGTTTTGTAAATTTTGTAATGAGGAAAAATTATTTGAGGTTTGGGCTTTCGAATGTGATGGTGTTTGAGGTGACTGAGTAAATCTGACTAATTCTTCTGAATCTGGAGATTCATAATCTTTTGACGATTGGATCTTTTATTTTGAATACCGATTCATCTGCATAATTATTTCCCTTGTAGAAATTCTCGTGTAAGAAAATCGGGAAGAGAATTATTCTCTCCTTTAATGTATTCAATTTGAAAATCAAAAATAGAAAGGATGGCTTGCCATCTTGCAAAAATTTGTTTTGAAACAATATTTTAAACATCTTTAGTCAAAACTTCTTTTGCAGATTTGCAATCTATTCTTAATAAAAATTGTTTATTATAAAGATCATCTTGAAATTTTGAAATGCATAAAACAATTGAAAGAATTTTTTTTTTTGATAGTAGAATAATTCTTTTGTGGTCCGAGCCAAACCCCTGAATGAAATCTAACTAATTGTTCCTCAGATTTTATAAAAATGCATGGTATAGGGCATTTTTCGTCCGACCATTCACTCATTCATGGTTTTTCATTTTTCATACTGATTGTCTCAAATCATTCCCCATTTGGTTTTTCGAATGGTGGAAAAAGATGGGATCTGAATCCCCTATTTTACCTTCAAATGTCAAAATGGGTTTAGAAGTTTATGCAGAGAATTCTACTATGCCAAATTATCAAAAAATGATTACTTTTCACGCAGAATTCAAAGTTCCATGGATATTCGCATGGGATTTTCAATTTAAGAAATGTTTTCCAGATCCAACTCCAATCTCTTTAGTTCGATAAATGGTGGTCAAAATACCAACAACAGCTCTGTTCTGCAAATGCCATCCGGCATTATTTTGCCACAGGTGAAAAGATCAAGTACCAGAGTGATTCACCTACATCAAATAAAGGGAAAGCAAAAGCTACTTCAGGCCCAGAAACTAATTCTGAACAGCAAAGGTTTTTTGAAGCCTTCAAGCAAAATCCACACCTCAAAGATGAATTCTTGGAATTCTTATCTCAAAAATCTACAAAATCTGATGAGTCAGTGGCTTCTGACCCTTTTGGTGGCCCATGCGGTCAAGACCCAGATGAAGCCTTCTGCATGTAAATCCAACTCCAACTCAAAAGATAAAGATGGCCGACAAAACTTTTTATAAGTCAAAAGTTACTTTACTTTTGGAAAAGTCGGAAGAAAACGAATCTCAAAGGACACAAATAATTCAAAAGAAGACAACTGAAAAGCAGACAGCTGGACAAAGTTCGAATTAAAGTTCAAATTAAAGTCAAATTAGTTTCAAATTGAAATTCAAATGTAATTTTCATTAGTATAAATACCCCTTCAAATGAATTGAAGAGGCAGTTCGCATTTTTACAACTCTCTTCACTCCCTAAAATCTTCAATCATCATTGTAATATCTGCAGTTTACTTCAAGTTTCCTTCAAGATATCATTGTAAGAATTTAAATTTCAAATAAAATTTATATTTTATTAAAAATATCATTTTCTTTATTCTTATTTTAATCATGTTGTTTTTAGAAACTATCTTTCAAATTATTATTAAATCTGTGACATTAATTTTTATTATTATTCAAACTGTGCTAGTTTATTTTCAAACGATCCTTCAAAAGTTTGGTATCATTCCTATGGTAATATTATTTTTTGGGAAATTTGTGTCAATTTCTTTCACACCAAATTTTAAAAGTTAGTTGATATTTGTGTTGAGTTTCATGTTTTTACCTCTACTTGATAGAATTTTCTATTTGACGTTGTTCTTTTTGAAACAAGGGAATTTTAAGAATTTTTGTCTTCATTCTTTGATGGCAATCCATTGATCCCAACCCGGAGTGTGATTGGACACTTACATTGCTGAAACTTTCTTATATGGTCGTTTGATTTTCAAACTAGTCTAGTCAACAATTCAGAATTCACGTGATATAATAATTATTTCCCCGATTTTCTTGTTCATCTGAGTTAATTCTATAAAGATCAATTATTGGGTGTTATGCGTAAAAGAATCACATTTTGGGAAATTTGTGACAATTTCTTTCACACCAAATTTTAAAAGTTAGTTGATATTTGTGTTGAGTTTCATGTTTTTACCTCTACTTGATAGAATTTTCTATTTGACGTTGTTCTTTTTGAAACAAGGGAATTTTAAGAATTTTTGTCTTCATTCTTTGATGGCAGTCCATTGATCCCAACTCGGAGTGTGATTTATCACTCGATATATAATGTTGTGGTTAAGTCTTTTTTGTTCGTTGTCCATGAAGAAATGGTGAATTTCGTGCTTCCATGAGTAAAATACGAGGATATGTTTGGCTAAAGATGTAATCGCACTCTTCTTTGGAAAGTTTTTTAATTTACGTGAAAGAAATGTCGATGAAAATGGATACATTTTAGGGTGCCCTTGTGAAACTAGGGTGTGATATATCATGCATATGTTCATTTTTCACACAATTCGCTAAAATTGAATAATTTTAGGGTGCCATATGTGTAACAAGAATATACTAATATTCTTGGCCCTGTGTTTTTTAAGAAAATGTTTTGCCTTTCAAATTACAACCGTGCTTTAATCACGTGATATAGAATGTTTGTTTGGTATGTTACGTCTATGTTTTTCTATAATGCTCTTTCGCCTACCATATCAAAAACTATCGTATCAAAACGTATAGATTGCATGATCCGAGTTTCAAATTCTTTCGATTCAGAGATAACATGGTACATTTCAGGTCCCTGGGAACAGAGGCGGACGCACACAGGGGCAAGGGGGGGCTATAGCCCCCCCTGGAATTTTTTTTTTTTTTTTTAGTATAGTAGTGGGTGTATTTTTTTTTTGAACAAAAAATAAATAAATAAATAAAATAGCCCAATATGCAATTTTCAGCCCAAATATAATTTTAATATCACACAACCCTCTCTAATAATAACTCATTATACCCAATTTCTAAGCCCCATTGAAAAGCCCAATTTTTCTTCTTGACAAGCAATACGAAAAAGTAGTCGAGGCTTTATCAAATAATGAAATTGAAAGTGGTCAAGGTCTCAACCAAGAGAGAACTCTCATTCGTGCGAGTGACACGCGTTGGGGATCACATTATGGTACTTTGATGAGTGTAATTCACATGTTCTCTTCCGTGATTGACATTCTTGGCTTCATAGTTGAGGAGTGCACCGATAAGAATGGGGAAGCAAGCAATCTATTGATAATACTTCAATCATTTTCCTTTGTCTTCAATTTACATTTGATGACGTTGGTATTGGGCATCACTAATGACTTGTCTCAAGCTTTACAAAGAAAATATCAAGATATAGTGAATGCTATGAGATTAGTCAAATTAGCTAAGGATCGTCTTCAAGAGACAAGAGATGATGGATGGGGATCTTTGTTGGAGGAAGTTATTTCTTTTTGTTCTAAGCATGAAATTGAAATTCCTTCAATGAGTAATGTCCATCTTCCATATGGGAGGCCAAGGCGTAGGATTGAACAAGTGACTATCGAGTATCATTACAAAGTTGAGAGATTCAATTCGGTGATAGATAGACAATTGCAAGAGTTGAACAACCGTTTCAATGAAGTAAACACGGAGTTGCTTCTTTGTGTTGCATGCTTAAACCCATCCAATCACTTTGAGGCTTTTGACAAAAGAAAACTTGTTCGTCTTGCCGAACTTTATCCAAATGACTTCTCTTTTCTTGAGCTCTCGGTCCTTCCCAATCAACTTGAAAATTATATTAGGGATGTTCGATCAAGTGATGATTTTTCTAGATTGAAAGGGATTGGTGATCTTGCTAAGAAGATGGTTGCAACTAAAAGACATGTCGCATTCTCGATGGTTTACAAACTTGTGACATTGGCGCTTATTCTGCCCGTTGCAACTGCATCAGTGGAGAGAGCTTTTTCGGCTATGAAGATAGTAAAGAATCGACTTCGTAACCGAATGGGCGATCAATGGCTAAATGATAGTTTAGTTGTCTTTATAGAGAGAGACATATTTAGTAGTATTTCAGACGATGCTATCATGGACCGATTTCAAAAGATGAAAAACCGTCGTGGTCAATTATTAAATTAAATATGTAGATATTTTGGGTTCTTTTGGGACTATAACGGGGTATCATATGTAATTAAAATATCTCGTGGGGTTTATTTTTGTCAAACTCCACCTCCCCATTTTTGTATTGCGTCATATATTTTCTCGTGAATAATATAAACTTTAATTTTAACTGTTTGATAGATTTTTATTTTTTTTTGTATAAGTTTAAGCCCCCTGACCAAAAATCCTGGATCCGCCCCTGCCTGGGAAGGACATGAGCATTCTGGATTTTTTTTTTATGATTTCTTTTGATGGATAATTGACTGTAAAATTCTATTATTAAACAATTCAAAGTTCACGTAATCGATAATTCGTATATCAAATTTAACGTTCTTCTCAATCTGATTTAAATTGGTCAACTTTGGAGTGTAATGTGTACGCAAATAACATTTTGTTCTTTTTGTGCCAATTTAATTTTTCATAGAGGACGTGTTTTCATGACCAAAATTTTTAATTGTTATTATCCACATGATTGAGTATTTGGGCCGAGTTTCATGTTCGCTTCTCATCTCGATTAAATTGGTTACTCGATGCTTATCTTGTTAGAAAAAGGGTATTTTGAGTACTTGTCTGCCTCCTTCATACCTATTACATTGATCCAAATCTTAGAAAGTGAGCCATCAACACAATGGAAAAATTTATGGTTGATTTGTTCCGAGTCCATGTTGCAGTTTTTATTTTTGGGGTACCATGTCCTTGGAGTCCTAATAAATTGCATGTTTCGAGTTTAAAATTAAAATTATTAGGAGATAACCTTGTCAATTTTTGGTCCCCCAAGGCAGAACTCTAGCATTGGACACTTACATTGCTGAAACTTTCTTATATGGTCGTAGTAATTTGTTTAAATATACTTTGTGAGGGATATTTATCAAATAATTTATTTAAACTACTAAAGACTTGTAAACATAAATTAATATGTTAAAAAAACAAGTTAGTCAAATGGAAAAGGAATTATTTTCATTAAAACAAAAAGATTTTGAATTAGAAACAAAATTAGTGTTGTTAAGTAATGATATTATTGACACAGGTCAAACAAGCAATCAACCAGAAACTTCAGAAATTCCTTTAAAAGTTAACACAAAAAATGATCAATTAAAATTTATTGGTTCTATTCAAAAAATTGAATTTCAGAAATGGTATATAAATGTCAATCTAGTCATAAATAACTTTAAAATGAATTTAGTTGCCTTATTAGACTCAGGTGCAGATCATAATGTAATCAGAGAAGGAATTATTCCATCAAAATATTATGAAAAAACAACAGAACAACTATATACAGCCAATTCAAAACCCTTAGATATCAGGTATAAACTTTCAAAAGCTCATATTTGTAATAATGGATATTGTTTCAAAAATGTTTTTACCCTGGTAAGAGACATATCTCAAGATATGATACTAGGAACTCCTTTTTTGACTCAAATTTACCCCTTTAATACTAATAATTTAGGAGTTTCCACTATTATTCATGGAAGTAATTCGTAAAAAATAATCCTGACAAATTTAAGATGTCCCTCATTATCAGATTATAGATGGTATAAAGATGTTTTCCTTACTCAAGTTTTAAGACGGAATGACTGTAATGCTTCATTCTGGAAAGAAAGATTCATAATGGGATTACCCAAGCTTTTTGCTGAAAGAATTTTACAAAAACTTAGAAATGAAATAGGTACAGAAGATATACCTTTTGAAGAAATTACATATGGTCAATTATTTGCTTATTTACTTTTTTATATATTTTTAATTTTGAAAGTATTCTTTTAATGTAAGGAATAATAACATAACAAATTCAAACTTTAGAGTTTTCACTCCCAGACTTGTCTATTTCTCATAATTAGAAAAATGCACTTACAACGCACGTTATTAATTAGTTTCATATGTTTACTACATTATATAATAAAATATTTATTAACTATGTTATGGTTTATATGTTAATTGCATTATATAATGAACAACTCTTTTAAAAATATTTAACACATCTTTTATTATACAATGCAATTAACATACGAATTTAGTTAGTCATGTGCGACATAGGTTCACTTTTACATTAATAAACATATAATTAAATGACAAATTAACTTAATTCTTTTGATATTTTTAATTTTGAAAACATTCTTTTAACGAAAGGAATAATGAAGATATTAAACAAGATAAATTAAATCTAGTTATCCTAAAAATTAATTACCTGAGATACATGGAGTTAACACACCATAACCAATGACCAAGCAAGTTCCAAGGATTGTGGCAAGAAACAAAACAAACTCGGCAATTTTAATCTTCTCTTTGATCATTGACGATCTTCTCATTTGATCGTTTAAAAATCTGTAATTCAACGTAATTTGATCATTTGATAGTATACCTACTTTTGCAAATCGACAAATTAACAAATATAGCGCCATTGTTCCACCTGAAATTAAAACAACAACGACTTAACCTATATGATTTCTTACATATAACTAATCCAATTTAGAATACTTACCATCCCCATTTTTGTTAGCTTGCAAGATAATACAAACATATTTGGTCATGGGAACGAAAATGAGAGTGTAAATGATTAGGGAAAGTACTCGGAGAATGTCAACTTCGAGATGATTTTTCTTGTCCGCAAATTTGCTAGCGAACACATACATTGGCGACGTTCCAATCTCACCGTATATCACTCCTATATTTAGGAAGTCTTGACTATGGGTTCTACTCCAATTTACTGCCTGAAAAGCGAACAATAGTTGAGAATATATATTATTTTGGTTTATATTAATTGAGAATTAATGTATATACCTTTTAGATTTATATGTAAGATATTCACATGACTAGATTAGAGGAATACTTTACATATAAGCCATTATGGTTGAAAAAGATATTATTGGAAGATTAATATTACATAGGGTAAACACCACTAATGGTCCTCCTTATCATTAATTTTTTACAGAGTGGTCCCTCTTTTATTTTTTTCCCCACGTTAGTCCCCAATATGAATTATTTTTTTCATTTTGGTCATTTTCAGGTGGTACAAGGTGAACTAATGTGACAAAATAATTTTATGAAGGATTAACTGATAAAGATATAGTTTTATGAGGGACAAGATTGATAAAAAAATAATTTTATGAGGGACTAAATTGATACAAAATTTTTTTATGAGGGACTAAATTGTAACACTAAGTAAAAGTTCCCTTGTAAATGACCAAAGTGAAATAAATAATTCATAGTGAGGATTAACGTGGGATAAAAAACACAAGAAGGACCACTCTGTAAAAAGTTAATGTTAAGGAGGACCATTAGTTGTGTTTAACCTATTACATACTACTACATGGGATTGAGTTCCTTGTACCCATCCAATCTCGATTGGATTTTATCAATTGGGGCGGAATAAGGGTACTTTTTAATTTCAGGATAACTGAAAACCGATCAAAGGGGAATGGGGCCTTTTTTCGGTGTTGAGCTCTACCTGATTACATTAATTAAATATTAGAGAATAGTTATTTTGGCTGGTCCCTGACTTATGCAAGGGTCTTATTATTTATTGGTTATAATAGAAAGTAATGAGTTGATTCTCCTTTTGTATTAGATCTATTAATTCATTAATTAATATTACTTTTGGTGATTTGGTGAGTATTGAAAAGAACATTTTTGGTTAATTGTTTACTTTTATGCACTCATTATCAAAGTATTTTCAAAGGAATCAAGGTGGAAAGTTAGACATGCATGAAATATACTAAAACAACATATCATAACCATGAAGCTTGTCATGTGAATAAGTCAAATTCATGGAAAAAGTCGGTGGTATTCCAGCTTCAAGCAACGATACCTTATCGCGTCTTATCGCTCTCGTAGAGATAATTAAGACCATGGTTGGAGATGAGGGTCGATAATTTGTACAACATGCGACATATCTATATGTTGGTCATTAGAAAGATTTTTTTTACTTTTATTTTCTTGTCAGGCATTATCAACTGGTACGCAGTAACATTTTGTGTTTCAACATTTCATATTTCAACCTGTAATTACAAACATTAAAATTAATACAATTTTTGGTGTTATGGGATATAAAATCAACTTCACTAATGATTTTTATGAAATGTTGTAACTTATTTTCTTGTTATAATCCAAACTTGCAACCGGGAAGTCCAAGTTCACCACATGGTAATTAATAATGACTCTTATTTAGTATATGGTATATTACTACAATTTAATCAGCGCAAGGAAATATCTCAAACTTAAGTGTCAAGGGATCGTACCTCGTGCATCTTTATAGCATAGTTGTCTTGACTTTAATGATATTGTATAAGCCTAAATGATGCTTTCAAAGTTTTCTCAACTTCGTATGAAAGTAGATCACAACGCTTCCTTTGACATAAAGGCTCAATGCTTGAGGATTCAGATTGCTCCTAGAAAAAAATGTTTTGGTTGAATGTGCAATTTTTAATATTCAACATAAAAAGGTAAATGGTGATGAAATCCGTAATACTACTATAACCATGAAGATTTTGAATCTTTAAATTTTTTAATAGTTTTATAAATTTAATGTTTTGAAAATTAATTAGAAATGCTATTAGAAAAAATAGATATTAAATTAAAATCATATCAAAAATAATATTGTATGTCTAGATTAAAACTCAATTCCTTTTAATTTTGTAAACAGAAAGAAAAGAAAGATCTACAAAGACTTACTACAGTTCCAACAATGAATAATATTGCATGTTATATCCATCATTAAATAAAGTACCTTTTAGTGTATAAAAAGATTAGACGAAGAAAATGAGCTTGCACAACTTTCTATATATTGAACTTAAATTATATGGATTTATTTAACATTGTTATAAACTATTCAAGCCCCCTAAAATTATTAAATTTCATTAAAATTCAAAAATGTAGTTCTTATTTGTAGTCCGTAATGAAGGGTTTTTTTATAAAAGTTACCAATAAAAAATATATAATTTTATCTACGAAAAATGAATCCGACACTGCGTTAACCTATGAGGTATCCACATATGGAACATATAGCATAAAAAGTCATCGCTAATACCAACTTTATTACAGGCTACACAAACGAAATCTACCGTTGGTGAAACCTTGTTATCTTGTAGTGAACCATTTAAAAACTGCTATTCAAATCGGCCTTACGCGCCAAAAGAGTCAATGGAAGCTACAAGTTACGCATAAATATAAATAGAAATTGAGGCTTCACCAATGAAAACTATTGTTGGTGAAGGCTTGTTTTGTTGTAGTGAAATAATTAAAAACTACTATTAGATTATGCCTATCGCGCCATGGGAGTCGACAGAAGCAACAAGCTTCGCCTAAATATAAATGGAAATCGAGGCTTCAGCAATAAAAACTAACGTTGGTGAAGACTTGTTTTCTTGTAGTGCAAGAAGTGATGGATCATCAAAGAATACTGCGTGTATATGAGAAAAATTAGAAGAAAAAATGATTAAAATACCTCAGGCTAAACTTTTTTTATTGGCATTGTATACGAAACCGCTTCCGGTGACATCACAGTCTCAAAATATTCAGAAGTCATACTTGGTGATTTCTGCAAGAAAAATTTAAAGTCTCATGAGTTCACATTTTATTTTCATGATTAAACTAATGTTAATCACATCTGCACAAAGTGGAGACAAGAAAAAAAGTTGAACCGGGTTTCATATTACCTTAAAATTAAAAATATTTATGCCATGTTATGAAAAATTTTCATCAACTAAATTCTACTTACAAAAGAATGTAAAATTCTAAAAAAGAAAGCATGGAAAAATGACAAGATTCTACAAATCAAATTCAATGTGTATTTAGTATTTTTTTTTTTTTTTTTTTTTTGATTTAGTGTTATCAAACTCCGTTAATAACAATGGTAAAGTGACATACATGTTCCTCTTGAAAAAAATGAAAGAAAATAGAATGCACAAAGGAAAAATAATAGAAAATGATGAATTACTTAGATATTTTGATACCTTTGCAACTTCAGAATTTTCGGACATTCAATGTATAAAATATCTATATAGATCTATGTGTTTGTTGTGTGTGTGTGTGTTAAAGAAAATATGACATATGGACAAGGTTTTAGGAAGATATTAAATTGATTCTTATCTATAAGCCAATTGTTTGATAATAGTGTTTAGTGAAATCTAAATATTTTGTCATTATTACCAACAATAATTTTTGAAATTTTCAATTGAGTCGTGGTTGTGCAAAAGAAGGGTTCGTGAAGGTAAATTTAGTATCTTACGCATTTGAATATTTACTTTATGAAAATTTGAATAAGTATTCATTAACATGGCAAAAAATAACAAGATATTTTAGGTTAAGTAATTAATAACAATTTACCAATTAAAAATTACCCTAGTACAAGTTTAATTATATAAATTTCAAAAAGTTTCTCAAAATCATGAATTTCTATCATATGTATGTATAAGCAAATAGTATAGAGTTTATTCATCTTTTGGCTCGATATTATCATGTGTATGTAAGAAAATTATGTTCTTAAGCTGACTTAATTAGATTAGTCGTATTTGGGTTAAACCATAAAGTCTAATACAAAAATATGTTAGTAGTGGGCCAAACAACATAGTTATACTTTTTTTCTAAACTAGTTCTCGAAGATAACAATTGACTACAGAAAAATCTTCAAATTTTGTTGGAGAGATTAGTTTTGATTGTTAACCTAATTCTGTTTTTTTTGTTAAGGGTTTGTTATAAGAACAAATTAATCCATAACAAAAGAAAAAAAAAGGTCAAGTTGTGTACATTATGAGACAATTACTAAACTTGTTCAAAAGAACCCTAGCACTGTGTATTTTTTGAGTGAGATTGTCTTGTACTAAAATACGTGACATATAAGTTTATAAATATTAAGTATTTAATTAGTGTATGGTGCATACGCACGTACGTACCTGTGTAACATGTATGATTAGATAGATCCACAAACTCCACCAAATAAACTTTTGAAGTTGCATACAATACAATTATAACGATTTCTCGATGACATTTGTATATAACTTAGTGTAGTTTTCACGTAGTTGAAACCAAAACTATCACTTACCGCTAACGCGTTGATTTAAAAAGGACTCAATTTTAGTATAATTAGGTATGTTTTTTAGATTTATATCTAATTGTTTGGTAAATGATGTCCATTTAGGGTACTATATTTCACTATTAGAAATTTATGCTTCTGCAACGAAAAATATGCGATACATGGGTCGCAAAATGTGACATAGTTGTGACATATTTGCACCAAAAAAATATTATAAGTTAAATAATCATTTGCACCAGAATTTACAACAAAACAACAACTACTATTTGCTACAAGCACTTGAGTTGTCGCACAAAACATTGGCACCGGAAATTTATTTTTGGAACCCAAAGTTGCGATCAAAGTATTTTCAATGCAATCAAGGTGGAAAGTTAGACATGCATGAAATATACTAAAACAACATATCTTAACCATGAAGCTTGTCATGTGAATAAGTCAAATTCATGGAAAAAGTCGGTGGTATTCCAGCTTCAAGCAACGATACCTTATCGCATCTTATCGCTCTCGTAGAGATAATTAAGACCATGGTTGGAGATGAGGGTCGATAATTTGTACAACATGCGACATATCTATATGTTGGTCATTAGAAAGATTTTTTACTTTTATTTTCCTGTCATGCATTATCAACTGGTACGCTGTAACATTTAATTTCAACATTTCATGTTTCAACCTGTAATTACAAACATTAAAATTAATACAATTTTTGGTGTTATGAGATATAAAATCAACTTCACTAATGATTTTTATGAAATGTTGTAACTTATTTTCTTGTTATAATCCAAACTTGCAACCGGGAAGTCCAAGTTCACCACATGGTAATTAATAATGACTCTTATTTAGTATATGGTATATTACTATAATTTAATCAGCGCAAGGAAATATCCCAAACTTAAGTGTCAAGGGATCGTACCTCGTGCATCTTTATAGCATAGTTGTGACGCCCCGACTAGGTCATCTAGCTCGAAATAAAATGTTGATTAACTATTTGAACTAGCCGTGCGTCAAACTAGCAGAATAATAGAGAAATTTATATTGTAACCAATTGTCGCAGCGGAAATATAAAAATTCTAAGGTCTTTAAGAAGAAGGGACAGTGACCCCACTACCCGACCCATAAATATATAAAATTTTACATAACTAATTACAACGAAATTTCGTCATTTAAATATTCGATAAAGTAGCTAAATACGACATTGAAGATACTATGTCACTCCCATGTCAACGTGTTTCCATCTCTACTCATGTTGCTAATCTGAGAAAATAACAAAAGAAAGGCGTAAGTCTTTATTTGACTTAGTGAGGATTTATAACAATGGATCGAGGATATAGGTAATATGGCCACAAGTAAGATTATTATATATGAATGAATAAGAATTGGAATGTAATAGTCCTGCGAAAGATCATTAGATAATTGGAAATAACAAAGTAATAGAATTAAAATAAACAGGAATTCAAACAATCATTTCGAATCGGAATCTGGTAAAGTAATACATTCAACCCAACGCCTCAAAATTAACATCCTTATACCTCCCTACGAGGAGCGACCTCGCAAAAACGGAATGACATGCTCGAGTACATGTCGACCCAGCTGAGAGTACAATTACCTCCAACTATACTCAGTAACTGAATCACGGTGGGGTACTTAACAAAGAGACCATACACCGACGGCCCGATGCCGCCCAGCAGTCACCTTTATTAGTCCCGGGGCCCAACTTCCCAAGAGCGTCCTCAAGGGTATAAATAGTTTAAGTGAACTTGGAGCCGGACATTGTCCGTTGTTCATAATAATACCACTTACCAGATAGAGTAGAAACATAAATTGAAGAATGCAAGACTATTGAATGATTAAGAAAAGTATTAAAGTTAATTACCATAAAAGATATAAGAACTGAAGCTAAAATCAAGATTAATTTAAATGGATCGATATGGTACAAATTGAATAGCTTATAATAGAGGAAATGGAATGAAATATTGTCAAAAGAAATCGAGAGTTAAGAAACGAAGAATTTTCTCAGGGCAAGTGCCGAATGGAATTAAGGAATAACGAGAAGAACCTCACCTTAAGTCAAAGAGTGGGTGTCTAAGCTTAAATCCGCATTTTCAACCAATTCCTCCAAACCTAAGCGTTGTAAGATAAATAGAGTGGATTAATTTGATAATAATTTTATATATTAATCCATACTTACTTTTATTTTGATAATATTTCTACAAGCGTATTCTACGCGTTTACTATACGCATTGTATTATGTATGTAATTGATTTCTCTATTTTTATAATATGATTTCTATGTGACTTCTTTATAAAACAATAATTTGTATTTTGACCATTAGTCTTATGCCAGTATATGACTTCGAAAGTATTAAGAATTAGTTTACATTCTTTACCCATTTAAGCAAAACCAAGATATAATTGCAAGTAAAGTTAGTTATTTAATAAACATAATTTTATCTTATACTATTTCCAATGGTAAGACGTCCTTTAGGAATTAACAAAGTTTCAAGTCTCCTTAATTACATAAGTTAAAGCTAATCGAACTATCATAAGTTGTTATCAATATGCATAAATGTATTCCTTCATGTTAAATAAGTTTTAGGATACATTAGCCATAGTTCCTTTAAGAAATTAGAAATTAGTTAAACACTAATTAGTTAACTTCAATTTATTATTTAAACTTTGTACAAAAACTAAATGGCACTCCAATTTTTTTCATGAATTTCTTCATATATCTTTCATCACCTATTCTTAAACATGTATAGCTATTGAGACAAATCATTTATTATATTCAAGTCTTCAAGCCAATTCAAGCAAACTTGGTTAGTTTACTCCTTTAAAAATAATTTACCATAAATGATATCTAAAGTAATCAAAAAATGACTTTATAAAATTTTGTATGAAAGGCTTGTATACTCAACTACTTAGTTGCAAGAATTATTAGATCCTATATTTTTTGTAAATCTTTTAAGAATTCAATCAAGTTACATATGATAAGTAAATCATCCATAAATTATTTGATTAGTTTCTCCTACCACTTAAATTTCAAT
Organism: Penstemon davidsonii; assembly: GCA_034814905.1. Lineage (NCBI taxonomy): Eukaryota > Viridiplantae > Streptophyta > Magnoliopsida > Lamiales > Plantaginaceae > Penstemon > Penstemon davidsonii. The sequence goes on along the minus strand of JAYDYQ010001087.1, from coordinate 7,165,203 downwards.
TTACACACACAATATGAGGTTATTTAGAGTCTTAAAACAACAAGAAAAACAAAATTTCCAGATTTTTGAGCTTAAATCCGAGCAGCCCCAAAAACAGTCCGGCGAGTGAGTTTCACTCGCCGGTACTGCTCCGAAAACGCGCCGATAGGTACCCCACGCGCCGGAGGTGTTCGACACCTCCCATACCGATGAACTCCAAATTCTGTCTTCTTTCCAAAGGTGCAAACGGTTTATAAAAATTCCTAGCCAATTTCTAGATACAGCCCCTTTACAGAGACTGCGCAAAACAGGGGAAAATGAAGTTATTACCTTGACATCTTCTTCTATGGCTATGAGATTGGGTAGAAGCTTGAACTTCTTTACTCCTTACTGAATTAGGTGCTAATCGTGACATGGAGAAGGATAAATTTCATCAAACTTAGTTAGGATTAAGATGCCTCTCAAGGAATTTAAGGAAGGAATGAAAAATTGCTTACCTTTTTACTACTTCATAGCAAGGAAGAAGGAGAGCTCACGGCTTGGATAATGAAAGGGGCTATGTAATGTTTGATTTTTGGTGTGATTGGAGAGTAGCTGATGTTTCTATTTATAGGAGGAAGAATGGTAGATTGGTAATAATTGTAGATAAGTGGGGCTTAGTGGTAATTTGGTGATATGGGCTACTTTTGCTATTATTGAAAATTTTACTTTTGACCTTGTTTTTATGATAATTGTTAGTTTTAGTATAATTATTTTTATATCAAGTTACTCGGTTTGATTTTGTTCGTTAAAAAGTTTGTTTTGAGTTCGGTTCGATAGTTATTATATACATATGTTCTATTTTTCAATCTAATTGAGTATATATATATATATATTTTTATCAGGGTATTACATTCTCCCCCCCTTAAAAAAATCTGGTCCCCAGATTCTAACCTGGAGTGAAGAGTTCGGGGTGATGTTTCCGCATTTCTTCTTCTCGTTCCCAAGTGGCTTCCTCTACTTTGTGATTTATCCACAACACCTTTACCAAGGATATCTTGCGGTTCCGAAGTTCTTGGAATTTTTGATCGAGGATCCGAATTGGCCTTTCTTCATAGGATAGATCACATTCGATTTGTACGCTGTTAGGATCTATAATGTGGGATTCGTCTGGGTGATACTTCCTAATTTGTGATACATGAAACACATCATGAATTCCCGTGATGTTGAGAGGTAGATTCAATCTATAAGCTAAATTTCCAACACGTTCGAAAATTTCAAAAGGCCCTAGGTAGCGTGGACTTAATTTTCCACCTTTTCCAATTCTTCTGAATCCCTTCTTAGGTGACACTTTGAGGAACACTTTATCTCCAACTTCAAATTCTAGATCTCTTCTACGTCGATCGGCATAGCTTTTCTGTCTGTCTTGGGCGGCTTTAATTCTTTGCCGGATCAGTTGTACTTTGTCAATGGCGTCTTGAATAATTTCCGGTCTTAGTGCTCTGTGTAGACCATCTGAAGAAGCTCGCCATTCGTCTAAATCCCAATGGATTGGTGAGCGACATTTTCTTCCATATAGCGCCTCATATGGTGCCATCTGAATTGAAGCATGATAGCTATTATTGTATGCAAATTCCACGAGTGGCAAATGTTTGTTCCAGCTACCCTTGAAATCCAATACACATGCCCTCAACATGTCTTCTATGAATCCAATGACTCGTTCAGATTGTCCATCGGTTTGCGGGTGTGCAGCTGTACTGAAGTTAAGCTTAGTTCCCAAATTTTCCTGCAACTGCTTCCACAATCTAGAAGTAAATTTAGGATCTCTATCCGAGACTATAGTCGAAGGTATGCCATGTAGACGAATGATTTCTTTCTGGTATAGCTCGGCTAGGGTCTCAACTTTGTAATGTTTTCCTACGGGAAGGAAATGAGCAGACTTAGTAAGTCTGTCTACAATGACCCAAATGCTATCATATCCACCCCTTATTGTCGGAAGGCCTGTGACGAAATCCATGGCGATCTGATCCCATTTCCAATTAGGTATTGGAAGAGGTTGTAATTTGCCGGCAGGATGTTGATGTTCGGCCTTAACCAATTGGCAAGTCATGCACTTCTTAACGTAGTCCGCAATATCACGCTTCATTCCGTTCCACCAGAATTGTTTCTTTAAATCTTTGTACATTTTGGTGCCTCCTGGATGAACTGTATATCTTGCTTTATGTGCTTCTTCCATTAGTTCCTTTCTTATTTTTATTGGCACACAAACTCGATTCCGAAATCGTAAAATTCCTGATGGGTCCTTGCAGAAGTTCGGATTTTGTCCTTTCTCTCCCAATTCCAGCAGTCTCCTAATTTCTTCATCTTCTTGTTGTGCCGTCTGGATTTGGGAGTACCATTCCGGTTGAATATGTAGATTGGCCAAAAGTGCATGCGATTGTATGCGGACAATAATTTTATTGACTTCTTGTTCTTGGGTGAGATTTTCCGCTCCCATGATGTTGGAAATTGTTGCACTTCTACTTAATGCATCAGCTATTACATTCGTCTTTCCAGGGTGATAAAGTATTGAACAATCATAGTCTTCTAGGAACTCCATCCACCTTCTCTGTCTCATATTTAAATCTTTTTGAGTGAATAAATATTTCAAACTCTTGTGATCGGTGTATACTTCAAATGTTGTTCCATATAAATAGTGTCTCCACTTAGCTAGTGCAAACACGATTGCTCCCAACTCTAGGTCATGAGTAGGATAATTTTGCTCATGTACCTTTAGTTTCCTTGAAGCATATGCGATTACTCTCCCATTTTGCATCAATACACATCCGTAACCTTCTTTTGATGCATCCGTGTAGATTATGAATCCACTTGAACCTTCAGGTAAACCCAATATTGGAGCAGTTGTCAGTCTTCTTTTGAGCTCTCGGAAACTAGCATCACACTTATCGGTCCACAAAAATTGACTTTGCTTTTGAGTCAATTGTGACAATGGTGCCGCAATTTTGGAGAAATCTTTGACAAACCTGCGGTAATAGCCAGCCAATCCTAAGAAGCTACGTACTTCAGTAACATTGGTTGGTTGTTTCCAATTGATTATGGCCTCAACGTTTGAAGGGTCAACTTCAATTCCGGTACTAGATATCACGTGGCCAAGAAACGTTACCCGTTCCAACCAGAACTCACATTTACTTAACTTGGCGTAAAGCTTATTTTCTTTAAGAGTTTCCAATACTATTTTAAGATGTTGCTCATGCTCTTCCTCAGATTTTGAGTATACTAAGATGTCATCTATGAATATTACCACGAAGTTATCCAAATAAGGTCTGAATATTCGATGCATCATGTCCATAAAAGCTGCTGGTGCATTCGTTAATCCAAATGGCATTACTACGAATTCAAAATGACCATACCTTGAGTTAAATGCAGTTTTGGGAATGTTCGTCTCTCGGATCTTTAATTGATAGTACCCTTGCCTCAAGTCTAGCTTTGAGTATACTTTTGATCCTTGTAATAGATCAAATAACTCATCAATCCGAGGTAGTGGGTACTTATTCTTTATAGTAACATTATTAAGTCCCCGATAATCGATACACAACCGAAGAGATCCGTCCTTCTTTTTAACAAACAAAACTGGTGCTCCCCAAGGAGATGAACTAGTTCGAATGAACCCTCGTTCAATCAAGTCTTGTAGTTGTGCTTTTAATTCTTTTAACTCTGCAGGGGCCATACGGTAAGGAGTTTTGAAATGGGTGATGCCCCGGGTAAAGTTTCAATCACAAACTCAATCTCGCGATCCGGAGGTAGAGAAGTTAGTTCCTCTGGAAATACTTCTAAGAACTTGTTTACTACCGGAACTTCCTCTATTCGAATTATGTCTTTAGGCTTATTTATCAAATAAGCCAGAAATCCATAACCCTCATTTCGCAGAATTTTTCTTGCTTTAATTGCCGAGATGATAGGTATGGGTTGTGGTTTTTCATGACTACCCTCAAGTCCTTTTTGGTTATTTTTGTTAAGTTTTATTTCTTTCGTATAGCAGTTTAGTTTCTGCTTGATGTTGATACAACCAATCCATTCCTAAGATAACATCGTATCCTTGGATGTTTAGTTGGATTAAATCGGCCGGGTATATAACCCCATCTATTGTAATTGGACATGCCTTAAACACCAAATTAGTAGTTTCACTACTACCCATAGGAGTGCAGACTTCAAATTCGTATGGTAAATTTCCTGCCTCGAGAGATATTTTTGCAGCAAATAAGGTAGCAATAAAGGAATGGGTAGCTCCTGGATCATATAAAGCTTTACCAATGTGGTCAAGTAATTGAATTTTACCTTCCACCACTGCGGATGGGTCTATTGCCTCCTTATTGCCCTCCAATGCATAAACACGGGCAGGAATCTTAGGCCTCTCTGTTCGAGAATTTGATGGACCGACTTGTTTTCCTTGAGGTGCTGACGAGGGATTCCTTGACTTAGGGCAATCTTTGATATGATGTTGTTGACAAAATTGCATGTGTTGTTACATAAATGTAAACATGTGCATATATGGGTGATGGTTGGGGGGGGGGGGGTGGGGGGGGGGGGGGGTGGGGGGGGGGGGGGGTGGGGGGGGGGGGGGGTGGGGGGGGGGGGGGGTGGGGGGGGGGGGGGGTGGGGGGGGGGGGGGGTGGGGGGGGGGGGGGGTGGGGGGGGGGGGGGGTGGGGGGGGGGGGGGGTGGGGGGGGGGGGGGGTGGGGGGGGGGGGGGGTGGGGGGGGGGGGGGGTGGGGGGGGGGGGGGGTGGGGGGGGGGGGGGGTGGGGGGGGGGGGGGGTGGGGGGGGGGGGGGGTGGGGGGGGGGGGGGGTGGGGGGGGGGGGGGGTGGGGGGGGGGGGGGGTGGGGGGGGGGGGGGGTGGGGGGGGGGGGGGGTGGGGGGGGGGGGGGGTGGGGGGGGGGGGGGGTGGGGGGGGGGGGGGGTGGGGGGGGGGGGGGGTGGGGGGGGGGGGGGGTGGGGGGGGGGGGGGGTGGGGGGGGGGGGGGGTGGGGGGGGGGGGGGGTGGGGGGGGGGGGGGGTGGGGGGAACGGTCCTACTATATTAAAGAATTTCTTCTTAAGGTTTAATCTCAGTAAATTTATTAAAGAACACAATTTATTGTATTAAGGGTTTGGTTAAAGTACTCAGGATGGTGCAATTCAAGAATAAGCACAGTAATATAATTGAGTAGATGACAATAATATGAAGAGGCAAATAATAGTAGTATCTTTCGTAGGTTAAAATCTGGATCCAAATACAACATAAAACTCCCTATTTATAATCATTCTCCCGTCCTAAGTAAACTAGGAGTCCTATTCAGCCTAGGAATCCTGCATGGCCTAGGAGTACAACATGGCCCATTAAGTCTTCTGGGTCGGACGACAGGTCGAGCAGATATGTTAGGCGGATCGAGCCGATCTCGTGGTTCGATCAGGTCGGATCGACCTTGATTCTCGTCGGATATTCCAAGTTGGTTATGTGTGCGAAATAGCCCTCATCAGGTGGAAAGTTAGATATGCATGAAATATACTAAACAACATATCATAACCATGAAGCTTATCATGTGAATAAGTCAAATTCATGGAAAAAGTCGGTGGTATTCCAGCTTCAAGCAACGATACCTTATCGCGTCTTATCGCTCTCGTAGAGATAATTAAGACCATGGTTGGAGATGAGGGTCGATAATTTGTACAACATGCGACATATCTATATGTTGGTCATTAGAAAGATTTTTTACTTTTATTTTCTTGTCATGCATTGTCAACTGGTACGCAGTAAAATTTTTTGTTTCAACATTTCATGTTTCAACCTGTAATTACAAACATTAAAATTAATACAATTTTTGGTGTTATGGGATATAAAATCAACTTCACTAATTATTTTTATGAAATGTTGTAACTTATTTTCTTGTTATAATCCAAACTTGCAACCGGGAAGTCCAAGTTCACCACATGGTAATTAATAATGACTCTTATTTAGTATATGGTATATTACTATAATTTAATCAGCGCAAGGAAATATCCCAAACTTAAGTGTCAAGGGATCGTACCTCGTGCATCTTTATAGCATAGTTGTCTTGACTTTGATGATATTGTAGAAGCCTAAATGATGTATTCAAGGTTTTCTCAACTTCATATGAAAGTAGATCACAACGCTTCCTTTGACATAAAGGCTGAATGCTTGATGATTCAGATTGCTCCTAGAAAAAATATGTTTTGGATGAATGTGTAATTTTTAATATTCAACTTAAAAAGGTAAATGGTGATGAAATCCGTAATACTACTATAACAATGAAGATTTTCAATCTTTAAATTTTTGAATTGTTTTATAAATTTAATGTTTTGAAAATTAATTAGAAATGCTATTAGAAAAAATAGATATTAAATTAAAATCATATCAAAAATAATATTGTATGTCTAGATTAAAACTCAATTCCTTTTAATTTTGTAAACAGAAAGAAAAGAAAGGTCTACAAAGACTTACTACAGTTCCAACAATGAATAATATTGCATGTTATATCCATCATTAAATAAAGTACCTTTTAGTGTATAAAAAGATTAGACGAAGAAAATGAGCTTGCACAACTTTCTATATATTGAACTTAAATTATATGGATTTATTTAACATTGTTATAAACTATTCAAGCCCCCTAAAATTACGAAATTTCATTAAAATTCAAAAATTTAGTTCTTATTTGTAGTCCGTAATGAAGGGTTTTTTTATAGAAGTTACCAACAAAAAATATATAATTTTATCTAAGAAAATTGAATCCGACACTGCGTTAACCTATGAGGTATCCACATATGGAACATATAGCATAAAAAGTCATCGCTAATACCAACTTTATTACAGGCTACACAAACGAAATCTACCGTTGGTGAAACCTTGTTATCTTGTAGTGAACCATTTAAAAACTGCTATTTAAATGGGCCTTACGTGCCAAAAGAGTCAATGGAAGCTACAAGTTACGCATAAATATAAATAGAAATTGAGGCTTCACCAATGAAAACTATTGTTGGTGAAGGCTTGTTTTGTCGTAGTGAAATATTTAAAAACTACTATTAGATTATGCCTTTCGCGCCATGGGAGTCGACAGAAGCAACAATCTTCGCCTAAATATAAATGAAAATCGAGGCTTCAGCAATAAAAACTAACGTTGGTGAAGACTTATTTTCTTGTAGTGCAAGAAGTGATGGATCATCAAAGAATATTGTGTGTAAATGAGAAAAATTAGAAAAAAAATGATTGAAATACCTTAGGCTAAACTTTTTTTATTGGCATTGTATACGAAACCGCTTCCGGTGACATCACAGTCTCAAAATATTCAGAAATCATACTTGGTGATTTCTGCAAGAAAAATTTAAAGTCTCATGAGTTCACATTTTATTTTCATGATCAAGCTAATGTTATCACACCTGCACAAAGTGGAGACAAGAAAAAAAATTGAATCGGGTTTCATATTACCTTAAAATTAAAAATATTTATGCCATGTTATGAACAATTTTCATGAACAAAATTCTACTTACAAAATGGAAAAATGACAAGATTCTACAAATCAAATTCAATGTGTATTTAGTATTTTTGTTGTTTTTTTTTTTTTTTTGATTTAGTGTTATCAAACTCCGTTAATAACAATGGTAAAGTGACATACATGTTCCTCTTGAAAAAAATGAAATAAAATAGAATGCACAAAGAAAAAATAATAGAAAATGATGAATTACTTAGATATTTTGATACCTTTGCAACTTCAGAATTTTCGGACATTCAATGTATAAAATATCTATATAGATCTATGTGTTTGTTGTGTGTGTGTGTGTTAAAGAAAACATGACATATGGACAAGGTTTTAGGAAGATATTAAATTGATTCTTATCTATAAACCAATTGTTTGATAATAGTGTTTAGTGAAATCTAAATATTTTGTCATTATTACAAACAACAATTTTTGAAATTTTCAATTGAGTCGTGGTTGTGCAAAAGAAGGGTTCGTGAAGGTAAATTTAGTATCTTACGCATTTGAATATTTACTTTATGAAAATTTGAATAAGTATTCATTAACATGGTAAAAAATAACAAGATATTTTAGGTTAAGTAATTAATAACAATTTACCAACTAAAAATTACCCTAGTACATGTTTAATTATATAAATTTCAAAAAGTTTCTCAAAATCATGATTTTCTATCATATGTATGTATAAGCAAATAGTATAGAGTTTATTAAATAATTATCTTAAGATGACGTAATTAGATTAGTCGTATTTGGGTTAAACCATAAAGTCTAATACAAAAATATGTTAGTAGTGGGCCAAACAACATAATTATACTTTTTTTCTAAACTAGTTCTCGAAGATAACAATTGAATACAGAAAAATCTTCAAATTTTGTTAGAGAGATTAGTTTTGATTGTTAACCTAATTCTGTTTTTTTTTTTGTTGAGGGTTTGTTATAAGAACAAATTAGTCCATAACAAACGGAAAAAAAAATCAAGTTGTGTACATTATGAGACAATTACTAAACTTGTTCAAAAGAACCCTACCACTGTGTATTTTTCGATGGAGATTGTCCTGTACTAAACTACGTGACATATATGATTATAAATATTAAGTATTTAAGTAGTGTATGGTGCATACGCACGTACGTACCTGCGTAACATGTATGATTAGATAGATCCACAAACTCCACCAAATAAACTTTTGAAGTTGCATACAATACAATTATAACGATTTCTCGAGGACATTTGTATATAACTGAGTGTAGTTTTTACGTAGTTGAAACCAAAACTATCATTTACCGCTAACGCGTTGATTAGAAAAGGACTAAATTTTAGTATAATTAGGTATGTTTTTTGGATTTATATCTAATTGTCTGGTAAATGATGTCCATTTAGGGTACTATATTTCACTATTAGAAATTTATGCTTCTGCAACGAAAAATATGCGATACATGGGTCGCAAAATGTGACTTATTTGTGACATATTTGCACAAAAAAAAAATCCAAAGTTAAATAAACATTTGCACCAGAATTTACAACAAAATAACAACTACTATTTGCTACAAGCACTCGGGTTTGTCGCACAAAACTTTGGCACCAGAAATTTATTTTTGGAACCCAAAGTTGCGATCAAAGTATTTTCAAAGGTGGAAGGTTAGACATGCATGAAATATACTAAAACAACATATCATAACCATGCAGCTTGTCATGCGAATAAGTCAAATTCATGGAAAAAGTCAGTGGTATTCCAGCTTAAAGCAACGATACCTTATCGGTCTTATCGCTCTCGTAGAGATAATTAAGACCTTGGTTGGAGATGAGGGTCGATAAATTGTACAACATGCGACATATCTATATGTTGGTCATTAGAAATATTTTTTACTTTTATTTTCTTGTCATGCATTATCAACTGGTACGCGGTAACATTTTGTGTTTCAACATTTCATGTTTCAACCTGTAATTACAAACATTAAAATTAATACAATTTTTGGTGTTATGGGATATAAAATCAACTTCACTAATGATTTTTATGAAATTTTGTAAATTATTTTCTTGTTATAATCCAAACTTGCAACCGGGAAGTCCAAGTTCACCACATGGTAATTAATAATGACTCTTATTTAGTATATGGTATATTACTATAATTTAATCAGCGCAAGGAAATATCCCAAACTTAAGTGTCAAGGGATCGTACCTCGTGCATCTTTACAGCATAGTTGTCTTGACTTTGATGATATTGTAGAAGCCTAAATGATGCATTCAAAGTTTTCTCAACTTCATATGAAAGTAGATCACAACGCTTCCTTTGACATAAAGGCTGAATGCTTGATGATTCAGATTGCTCCTAGAAAATTTTTATATTGGATGAATGTGCAATTTTTAATATTCAACTTAAAAAGGTAAATGGTGATGAAATCCGGAATACTACTATAACCATGAAGATTTTCAATCTTTAAATTTTTTAATAGTTTTATAAATTTAATGTTTTGAAAATTAATTAGAAATGCTATTAGAAAAAATACATATTAAATTAAAATCATATCAAAAATAATATTATATGTCTAGATTAAAACTCAATTACTTTTAATTTTGTAAACAGAAAGAAAAGAAAGATCTACAAAGACTTACTACAGTTCCAACAATGAATAATATTGCATGTTATATCCATCATTAAATAAAGTACATTTTAGTGTATAAAAAGATTCGACGAAGAAAATGAGCTTGCACAACTTTCTATATATTGAATTTAAATTATATGGATTTATTTAACAATGTTATAAACTATTCAAGCCCCCCAAAATTATGAAATTTCATTAAAATTCAAAAATTTAGTTCTTATTTGTAATCCGTAATGAAGGGTTTTTTATAAAAGTTACCAGGGTTTTAGGAAGATATTAAATTGATTATTATCTATAAGCCAATTGTTTGATAATAGTGTTTAGTGAAATCAAAATATTTTGTCATTATTACCAACAACAATTTGAAATTTTCAATTGAGTCATGGTTGTGCAAAAGAAGGGTTCGTGAAGGTAAATTTAGTATCTTACGCATTTGAATATTTACTTTATGAAAATTTGAATAAGTATTCATTAACATGGCAAAAAATAACAAGATATTTTAGGTTAAGTAATTAATTACAATTTACCAATTAAAAATTACCCTTGTGCAAGTTTAATTATATAAATTTCAAAAAGTTTCTCAAAATCATGATTTTCTATCATATGTATGTATAAGCAAATAGTATAGAGTTTATTCATCTTTTGGCTCGATATTATCATGTGTATGTAAGAAAATTATGTTCTTAAGCTGACTTAATTAGATTAGTCGTATTTGGGTTAAACCATAAAGTCTAATACAAAAATATGTTAGTAGTGGGCCAAACAACATAGTTATACTTTTTTTCTAAACTAGTTCTCGAAGATTGATGAGGGGTATTTCGCATACGCCACTTTAGGAAATACCTTCTGCTCGAGGTCGGCCTCGTTCCCGACCAGAATGGTATTCTCCGACCAGAAGAACATGGTTTTCCGATCAAGCCTGACTGATAGCTCTCGATCAAGTACCCCGACCTTCTTCCCGATCTACTCGTCTCCTCGGGATTACTGTGGGGCCGACCTACAGCTTTATACAGCTGGCCGAGAGGTATTCTCCTACGAATGGTCTACCTAGCTCATTACTGTTCCTATAAATACGCGGCGCATTTATGACATCAGGGACGGCACAACTTCCAAAATATTCCTTCTGCTCGGACCTACTGTTCGAATTAGGAACTAGCTGGTATTCTCATTCGTATTTAGTCTTTCTAATAGTACGGCATCCTGTAATGCTCGGGTAGACCCGTTTTGTAATTTTGTATTCGAACACCGTTATTAATATACAGTTTTCGTATGCTCGATTCATATATTGCTGTACCCTACTTTCCTTACTGAACTCGAACGAAATACAGTATAATCAGTTGGCGCCCACCGAGGGGCCTACTCGGGCGTTAGATCGAAATATGCCTACTACTAGGAGGTACACGTACAATCGAGGTGAGCCTTCACAAGCTGCGGGAGCGCAGCGCTCAGTAAACAATGAACCAAGCAACCAATCCCGAGCGGCCCACCAATCTGAGGTGCCGCCGCTCGAACCACCAAATGATATGCCTATTCATACGACGGTGGCAGATTTACGTTCCATTATCGGAACCATGTGTAGAGAATTCTTGAATACGGAGAGAGCAGATCGTGAAACTCTGCCGGGTCAGCAACCCCCGGTCGATCAACCTACTGCTCGGGATCCGATTTCCAACAGGCCAAGGGAAGGAAGTATTCGTCGATCTGCTCTGGGCGAACCATCTGATGTTCGACCCAATCCACCACAAGTTAGAACCGTTGTTCGATCGGGGCAACCTTCTAGGAACATACAAAATTTAGAGGACTCCGTGGTCGGAGAAAGTCAACCTAAAGTTGTGGAGAGGTCTAGAAAGCCAGCTTATAGAAAGGTAACTGAGGCTGACTTGGAAAGGATGGTGCAAGAAAGGGTTGCTAAGGAGTTAGAAAAAGAGAAGCTAGTAAAGGAAACCCGACCCACAGGTGTCAGGGCTCGAGGAGTCGAGACCAAAGAGGATGGGGTCGTTTTCCCTGATGTGCGAAGTAGGGAGTTAAGTACAAATATCATGCGATGCTCGCCTTTCTGTCAAGAAATTAAGGAAGCTCGAGGAACAGAGTCGGTCCCTACCAGACTGCCAAGATATAATGGAACCTCTGACCCCGGGGAGCATATAAACAGTTTCATAAATGTGTTGAATTTGTATGGACACTCGGAGGATTTTTGATGCAAAATCATGGTCACCACATTCGAAGGGATTGCTTTGGATTGGTTCGGAAAACTACCCCCGAACTCGATCTTCTCTTTCGATGAGTTATGCGATAAATTGAAACATCAGTTTGCTAGCCAAAGGAAACAGAGGTTACCTGCTAATCATTTGGGAACGGTGAAACAAATGGAAGGAGAAACACTGAGGCAGTGGCTGGCAAGATTCAGTATTGAACTTCTGAAAGTTGATACCCCGCAGATTGAATTTCTATCATCGTTGATGTTCGAGCTAACCCGCAATAGCCAGTTCGGGAATGCTCTCTGCCGAAAGCAACCAAAGTCTTTCGAGCGGATTATGGAAATAGCTGAGAAATACATGATCCAGGAGGAAATGAATAAGTTAAAGAACGCACAGAATCCTAGGCCCCCGATCGTGAAGAAACCTGATCGGGCCCCTATCCCTAAACCAAGCGACTACGGAGGGTCAAACGCGCAGCAAAAAGGCTCGGTTTGGCAGAGACTTAAGGTCTATAAACCTCAGGCTCCGACCCACAGATCTAATGTCTACGGTCGACCTGCATCTCCTGATAGGGCTCCGAGGACGGAGCATGAAAAAAGCAACTTTACCAGATTGAATACTTCGAGGGACGAGATTCTAACGGTACTCGAAGAAAGGAATTTGGTCCCTGGAGCTCGGCGTATCACTCAACCTAGACCAGGGACTATGAATCACGATAAGTATTGCAGATACCACAGAGCTCGGGGGCATAGCACCGAGGATTGCTTTCAGTTAAAACAAGAGATCGAGAAACTGATTGCTCAGGGAAAGTTGAAGGAATATGTCAGAAAGGAGAACCATAACAGCCGTTATCGATCCAGGAGTCCTAGGAGGTCCTCCGAACAACACCGTGAGGATCGACAACAAGCAGAGGACCAGACGAATCGGGTGATTAATATGATATCTGGTGGGCCAGCTGGGGGAGATAGCAGGAATGCGAGGAAAAGGACTGCTAGGTCGATAAAGACTGGTGTCTCGACTAGGAAAGAGGTCATGTCCTTAAGACCAGCGCCCTCGATAAATCAAGTCATTAGTTTTTCCGAGGCTGACAGGCCTAGTGATGTGACTTGGGATACTAATGATGATGACCCTGATTTTTCAATGGTCTTGACCCTGAGAATTGCTAACTTCGAGGTTAGGAGGGTGTTAATCGATAATGGCAGTTCGGCAAACATAATCTCTTCTGAGGCGCTCGACAGAATGAATCTACAACACCCGCGATTAGAACGAGTATCCACCCCGCTCATTGGGTTCGGTGGATCGGAAATTGTTCCTCTCGGAACCATACTCTTGAGTACTACTATGGGCAAGAAACCTAGAGATGTTACGAAGATGGTTAAGTTCCTAGTCGTGAGTACCCCGTTCGCTTATAATGCTATCTTGGGGAGACCGGCTTTAAACGTATTCAAAGCGGTCGTGTCAACTTACCACCAGATGGTAAAGTTTCCCACTTTGGCGGGGGTCGGAGAAATGAGAAACGACCAATGCATGGCGTGGGAATGTTACAACACATCCCTAAACATGAAGAAGCAGTTCGAGCCATTATTGCCCTCGAAGAGAAAGTTAGAGGAGGAAAAGGTATTCTCTGTTTCCGACCTCCCGTTGCCAGATTGTGAAAAGTTGCAGAGTAAAAAAGGAAAAGAGATCGATATGAGTGTACAACCCCCAAATCATAAACAAATACCGCTAATCCCTGGCTCTCCCGAGAAGTTCACCAGGATTGGGACTGAGCTAAGTCAAGGGATGGAGACCATGCTGATCGAATTCCTTAGAAACAACGCCGATGTCTTTGCTTGGAGTTCTGATGATATAGTCGGAATCGACCCGAGAGTGATCACTCATTCTTTAAATATCGATCCTAAAGCAAAGCCAGTTAGGCAAAAGAAGAGGAATCATGGTCGAGAAAAAGACAAAATCATCAATGCTGAGGTGGATAGGTTATTGGCCGCGAAACAGATTCGGGAAATAACTTTCACTGAATGGCTTTGCAATGTAGTGTTGGTGTCGAAGGGAGAGAAGGTCGACAACAAATGGAGGATGTGTAATGATTTTACCGACCTGAACAAGTTGTGTCCAAGGGACCCCTATCCCTTACCACGGATCGATATGCTGGTTGACTCGACTGCGGGATTCATTTTCTTTAGTATGATGGATGCTTTCCAAGGATTTTATCAAATATTTATGAATGAAAGAGATCAGGATAAAACAGCTTTTATTACCGAACGGGGAGTATACTGCTTCATTGTAATGCCGTTCGGGCTAAGGAATGCAGGAGCAACTTATCAAAGGCTCGTGAATATGATGTTCAAGGATCTTATTGGTGAGATCATGGAAGTTTATGTTGATGATATGCTAGTGAAGAGCATGACTGAGGAGGAACATATAAAGCACCTTGACAGATGTTTTGCAATCCTAAGGAAGTACAGAATGAAATTAAATCCGGCCAAGTGAAATTAAATCCGGCCAAGTGCACTTTCGGGGTAAGATCGGGAAAGTTCCTCGGTTATCTGGTTCACGAACGTGGAATTGAGGCGAATCCAGAAAAAATCCGAGCTATAGCTGAGCTGCAACCGCCGACTAAGTTGTCTGAAGTACAGAGTCTAATCGGAAAAATAATATCCTTGAATAGGTTTATATCCCGATCAGCAGACAAGAGTTTGCCTTTCTTCAAGTTATTAAGGAAATCGAAAGGCTTCGAATGGAATGAGGAGTGCAGTAAAGCTTTCGAAGAGCTTAAAAGATATTTGGTTTCCCCTCCGATGTTGGCAAAACCGGTCGAGGGAGAGCCCTTGTATCTATACATAGCGGTATCAGGTGAAGCAATAAGTTCTGTTTTGGTGAGAATACAGGATTCCGAGCATAAACCGGTATACTATCTGAGTAAGTTGCTTCAAGGGGCAGAAAAGAATTACCTGGAGATCGAGAAATTCGCACTGGCTTTAGTTATTGCCGCACGGAGACTGCGACCTTATTTCCAAACTTACAAAATTATTGTTTTAACTAACCAACCGTTAAGGCAAGTTCTATCGAAACCAGAGACGTCCGGGAGATTGATTAAATGGGCGGTGGAACTGGGTCAGTTCGAGATCGAGTACCAACCTCGAACAGCGATCAAAGCTCAAGTCCTGGCTGATTTCATTGCAGAATCAACAGGGTCCGGTTCGGACGACTTGTCAGTTCCCGCGGTAAATCTGGTTGAGGATGTTCAGCACAAAGTTTGGGTGATGCATGTCGACGGGTCGTCGACCAGAGAAGGTGGTGGGGCCGGAATTCACTTTCAGGGTCCCGAGGGGGAGGATCTCAGTTATGCGATCACCCTAGATTTTGTAGTCACGAACAATGAAGCAGAGTACGAGGCTTTGATCGCAGGTTTAGAAATGGCAGTTAAAGCAAACATAAGGTCGTTGACAGTGTTAACCGACTCGGAGCTCGTACATAGACAAGTGAAAGGGGTTTATGAAGCAAAAGAGTTTAACATGGTGAAATATTTGAAAAGAGTGAAGGATCTGGCGACAAAGTTCGAAAGATTTGATATACAAGCTATCCCTCGAGAAGAGAACTGTTGGGGCGGATTTGCTTTCAAAGTTTACTGGGTCGGTAGATGGACGGAAGGAAAGAGTGATAACTTGGTTAATGTCCAACTCCCCGGCTATAGACTCCGACCTAGCCCTAAACTCGGAGGTAATGGAGATAGATGTTCGAGAATCTTCTTGGATGGAGCCTTTGAAAGCTTATCTAAGAGATGGTACTTTGCCGGAAGACACTAATCAAGCTCGAAGGATTAAGTATCGAGCCCCAACGTACGTTTTGAACGAAGATAGGCTTTATAAAAGGTCAAGCTCAGGAGTTTTGTTGAAGTGCATTCCTGAGAGTCAATTCGATCTCATTTTAAAGGAGGTTCACGAAGGTGAAGCGGGAACTCATTGCGGTGCACGAGCCTTAGCCCTAAAGTGCTCGAGGACGGGATATTATTGGCCCACTATGATCTCGGACTCCATCGATTATGTCAAGAAGTGCCATCATTGCCAAGTTTATTCAAATCTAATCCATCAGCCCGCCGAGCAGATGCATTCGATTCCGATCTGCTGGCCCTTCGACAAGTGGGGAATCGATATTGTGGGACCCTTCCCAACTGCTAGATCGAGAAAAAACTATGTCCTGGTCGCCGTGGAATACTTCAGTAAATGGATCGAATGCATTGCGCTAACAAAAATTACTCAATTTCAGGTGATAAATTTTCTCTGGAAGAATATTGTTTGCAGGTTTGGTATACCAAGGATCCTCATCTCCGACAATGGAACTCAATTCGCGGGAAAGCAAATTTTGGAGTGGTGCGAAAGGTTTGGGATCCAGCAGAATTTCACCTCGGTCGGGCATCCCCAGGCGAACGGGCAGACCGAGGTCACCAATAGGGAAATCGTTCGATCGCTGGAAAAACGTTTGGTCGAAGCAAAAGGCAGATGGTTGGATGAGCTTCCTGGAGTAATTTGGGCAAACAGGACTTCCATAAAATCTGCTACAGGGGAAACTCCTTTTTCTTTGGTATATGGTTCGGAAGCGGTAATCCCGGTCGAAACGTTAGTTCCTTCACCAAGGGTCGAATCTTATGAACCCGATCAAAATCAATTGCTGAGAGAGATGGATATCGATCACGCGGATACAAAACGCGACCGAGCGTGCATAAAAATACAAGCCGCCAAGTCCAGCATGGAAAAAGCTTATGGCAAAAAAGTCAGGGTAAGAACATTCAAAGTCGGGGATTTAGTTCTAAAAAAGGTGGAAGTATCTAAGCATGTCGGAAAGCTTCAGCCAAACTGGGACGGCCCTTATGTCGTACAGGAAGTCGGAAAAAAGGGATCCTATAAAATTGCTCACCTCAACGGTGAAGCTTTGCCAAGAACTTGGAATGCAGTCAATCTGAGGAAATATTATGGAAGATAGATGCTCTCATTTTTTAATTTTTCTTGTAATTTACAGTTTTCCCAAACTTTACTTTCCCAAAAATGTAAGGACAATCAATGAAATCCTTGGTTCAAGTTCAAATTGTTTTCCGAGTACCACGACAAAGAAGGCCTAAGAAAATCGGCCGAGGGTGAAAGCTTTTGCTATGACCCTCCCTCGATAAAATTTGTTCAAAAAAGAAAATCGGCCGAGGGTGAAAGCTTTTGCTATGACCCTCCCTCGATAAAATTTGTTCAAAAAAGAAAATCGGCCGAGGGTGAAAGCTATTGCTATGACCCTCCCTCGATAAAATATGATCGATAAAAATAAAAATCGGCCGAGGGTGAAAGCTGTTGCTATGACCCTCCCTCGATAGAAAGATGTTCAAAATCGGCCGAGGGTGAAAGCTGTTGCTATGACCCTCCCTCGATAGAAAGATGTTGAAAATCGACCGAGGGTGAAAGCTATTGCTATGACCCTCCCTCGATAAAATATGATCGATAAAAATAAAAATCGGCCGAGGGTGAAAGCTGTTGCTATGACCCTCCCTCGATAGAAAGATGTTCAAAATCGGCCGAGGGTGAAAGCTGTTGCTATGACCCTCCCTCGATAGAAAGATGTTAAAAATCGGCCGAGGGTGAAAGCTGTTGCTATGACCCTCCCTCGATAAAAAGATGTTCAAAATCGGCCGAGGGTGAAAGCTGTTGCTATGACCCTCCCTCGATAAAAAGATGTTCAAAATCGGCCGAAGGTGAAAGCTTGTGCTATGACCTTCCCTCGATAGAATCTATTCGAAAATAAATATCGGCCGAAGGTGAAAGCTTGTGCAATGACCTTTCCTCGATAAAAAAAAAAAAAAAAAAAAAAAAAAAAAAAAAAAAAAAAAAAATCAAGGATGATTACGCAGCTCACTGAATAGCGGCAAATTATGCAAGCAAACAATATAATTTTGATTAACTCCAACTGATGTTCTAAATGCTTTAATGAAGCAGTTCTGCTCGAAACCCGAACACCCTTCAAGAATTTCTTACCCCTTGAGAATTCTTTAAGTTAGAATTCCTATTTCTTAAGTTGGGATCATTATTTCCTGAGTTCAATTATTCTTCAAGGGAACTTCTCAACTTTCAGATACTATTTACTTGGACAATTATCGGATTATCTTTCCGAGGACATTTTATCGATCGATAAACATTCTTATTAATTCATCATCGAATTGGCTTTTACGAGCAGAAAACTTACAATAAGACAATGGAAAGGAAAAGCAAAGTTGCAACTATATGGTTTGAACAATAAGTTCTCATTATTATTTTCGAGCAAGTTACAAAAGATCAATTGAAGGCAAATGTTACAACTTTATTGACATTCATCGAGCAGACTACAAAATTGTTGAATGTACAAATGAAGTCATACAACTAGTATCCTATTCTATGGTCTTCGAGTCTTCAAGCATCTTTCAGTGTTGTCGACCAGGAATATCGCCGAGCATCCGATGATTGCATCACAATTTGTTGTCAGTGATCGAGCTGTATATGTTTATCGTCTGATGATATCTGGTTTTGAAATTAGACAATATGGATCGCAGATCACATTTTCTGATCTCCATACAGTCCCCAGCATTCTTGCTACCAGCCGAGCTCGATCACTTCCCCGAGTCGGCGTCCAAGGTTGAAATTTCTCATTGTAAGATCCAAAAGCTCAACCTCGAACGGCCGGTCATCTTCTTACGATCGGAAGAAAGGAAGAAATTGGTGAAACAAGATAACCTCAAAGAAAGTACTTGAGGTCAAACTTCCTTTTAATTTTCTGACCAGCTTTCCGCCCTCGGGTATACCCCTCGAAACCAGCAATGCTAACCCTGCCCAAAATACCCAAGCAAGGGTCAGCCACTTGTTGGTATTTCAAGGGGAGATCCCACTGTCAGGGATCAGAGACCCCCAGATAGAGGAGGTGCTCCTATTTTCCGATTCCACCCATACCAAAGAGGTTTATATCTTGCACGAAAGGTCGAGTGTACGTTCGAAGCCAAATTTCATAGGCTTGAACGGAAAGAAGGAAGGATCCGAACGTCGTCCTCGGATAAAACATTTTTGACAGCGGGGGGTAAAGGTTTTGAACTGAGCAAATGCCGTATTTATACTAAAAGGAAGATCTGATCGACGGTCTGTATTCAACGAAACAAACGGCTTAGATTAAGGCATTTATCACGGATGACCATTCCACTTCCCGAGATTAAGGTACTGTTTGGACAGACTCTCTGAAACTTAGCTGAAAAAAGGAGAATACTATGACTTGGTCAAATATGCAGTGAAAAAACTTTCCATTTTTACCTTACGCTCGAATTTTCGATCACTCTTCCCTCGAGTATAAATTGTTTTAACTCTTAACTCGAGTATAAAAGGAGTAAATCACTTTGGCAGAACACAAAACATCATCGACTAGAAGGAAGAAAAAGTTTATTATTCCAACGAAGGAAAACAAGTACAAAAGGAAAAATTTAAGAGTACAACATTTAGTCGAGCAACAGAAGAAATTTCTAAGCACTTTTCTCGAACAGAAGCTTGCGGACTTCAGCGTTGCGGGCCTCATACCCGGCCTCATAACCTTTTTGATAGGCCTCTTTCTCCCGCTGCTCATTGCTTTTCTTCTCCTGCTCGACGAGTGACTTCAGCCTGTCCAACTCCTTGCTCAACTCCTCGTGAACCTGGCTCTCTTTCTCCTTCACTGCTTTCTCCGTCTCGGAGGCCAATTTCTGCTCGATGGCTCTGGTTTCTTCAAGAGACCTTGTTAGTGCAACCTTCTTTTCCTCCAGCTCGAGGATAACCTTTGCACGCTGTTCGATTTCTTGCTCGACTTGCAGCCCGAGGGTAAATAACTGTTGTCCGACCTTAAAGGGACAGAAATTTATTTAGTAAAAAAAAAAAAAAAAAAAAACAAACAAAAAAAAAAAAAAAAAAAAAAAGGGGAAGAAATAGGACAACACTTACTTGAAAAAGCAGATCCGTGCTCGATCGCGCCGTTTCATTCGCGTTTTTCCCGTCTGGCTCGGCCATGGCCTTACTTTTCACCTCTTCAAAAAAGGCGCTAAGCGTCCGAGCAACCTTAGGGACAGTGTTTTGGGGCTCGGGATTCCCACCCGACGAGGGAGTCTTCTTCTGATCGACGGGAGGCTCATTTATTTTGACCTTCTTTTTGGAAGGCTCAACCACATCCTTATTAGCCTCCGAGGTCCTATCAGTTATTGTCCTCTTCTCCCCAGTCATTTGAATCAAGGCTGAGGTTGGAATCAGATCGTCCACGAACGATCTTTTATTTGGAGCAGACTCAGAGTCATCAGAGGTGATTTGCTTATTAGGCCTTTCGACCTTCTTGTTACCCTCGGAGTTAATTTTCGACTGAGAAGGGGAGTCCGGAATTGGTATGACCGGCCCTTTCTCGAAGCCAGATGATTTCTTGGCCACAGTTTTGCTAAGGTCACCAGTTGATTCAATGACCGCCTTCGAAGGAGAATCGACCTTATGCTTGCCTCGGTCGTTCTTAGAAGTCTTTCCCGCTTCCGAGGAGGACTTAGGTTCTTTGACTTTCGACTTGGAAGGTTTTTCTTTCTTGACTTTAAGCAACAACCTCGGGTCGATCTTGGAGTTCACCAGGCCTTCCATGATCTGTATGTTTCTAATGCAGAAGAGAGCTCGATTTACCTATCGACCGAATAGCTCCGACGAAGAATGAATTCTAATTTCAGTGACAAAAATCTTAAACTACCGTCTATTTATAAGAAAAAGGAACGTTGCCTTTTTGGAAGCCCAACAGTCGCGAATTTCAAGATTTTCATGCTCATTTAAGAAGATCGATTGTTTTGATATCGACGTTCTTTATATTAACCTTATGGCTCACACAGACTTTTGTCTAGTTGAGCAATATGATAAATTAATGATGAGAGCGCTCGGAAAAACAGAAAAAGCAGATTTTATAGATGATCGAAACAATTACAGGGCATATAATAAACGATCCTACAATCTTACAATCTATTACAAGAAATTTAAAGGTTTGGCTGCGCCTCTTTGCCCTCACCTTCGGAGTTACCCTCGACATCGACGTCATCATCTCCAGAAGCTTCTTGATCGTCCCCATCGGAATTGTCATCAGAGGTATCCGAACGGTCTGAGCTATCTGAACTCGAGCTCGCGCTGGAGGTATCCAAGTCCATCAAGTCAGGGTTGGGCATTGGGACTCCAAATTCTTCCACAAAGGGAGCGAACTCATGTTCTTCCCAGTTGGCCGAGCTCGAGGACGCGGATCGATAGTCTTCCCCGCTAGAGTTTTTCATGATGTCCATATGCTTTATATACTCCGTCATTCTGTCGGGAATAACCTTTGCTGCGGCCAATTGTTGAACACCTTTGTAAAAGGTAGTTTGAAGGATTTCGCCGACCCTCCCTCGAGCTATGGCATCCAATGCGGGAGACTCCAAAAATTCTCTTATCGAGCTTAGGCGAGAATCTTCTTTGCCCCGCTGATAAGACAGCTCGGAATCAGCCTTAGTCTGCACAAGCTCCTCTTCAAGTTTCCTGACTTTCTCCTCGAGCAAGCTCTTCTCTTCCACGACTTTCACCAAGTCTTCCTCGACGGCCGGGGTATACTTGGCTTTCATCGACTCCAATTCTGTTTGGACGGAGATGAATTGTTTGCGCAGTTGGGACTCTTCCTTGAGTAAGTCCATATAAGCAATATGAACACGATCGGACTCTTCTTCTAGCATGGAGGTACGGTTCACCTCAGTGAGGAAGCAGTCCCCGATCTGCAAGAAAAGGGTAAATAATATTTTATTCCAAGACTTAAAACAGTTGCAATGTGTGTAAAGGGGTCTACCGTATGATATGCTTTGGAGAATTGGCCTAGTACGTCAAGGTCGGAGTGACCGAGAAGCTCCTCCTGGTCCTCGGAAAATCTCCCCGCCATGAAAATCTTGATCGCCTTATCATGCTCATTCTCGCCGTTCGGGGTGCGATCGCTTCGAATTGATCCCCTTTCGGGATAACCCGCTGCTCGGGAACCTCTAAGTTGATTTTCGATGAAGTCCACCATATCAGGCCTACCTCGACCTGAGCGGGAAGAAAGGGGTGTTCGATGTCGACCCCACAATCCGGTCCTCCTTTTGGCCTCGGGGGCTCCCTCGAGGTCCTCCCGAGCTCGCCGATTGAAGATCTCCTTCCCTTTAAGCTTCTTCATGGTGAACATGCTGTATCCTAAGCCAGAAGAGGAAGAGGGACCGGCTTGATGAGGAGGTGGTACCATTTGGATCGGCTCGGCATTCTCGAGCTCCTCCTCATTCCCGATCTGGTCTGTTTGAGCCGAGCTTCCCCGAGGAGGAACGGCAATTCGGGGCTCCGGTCTAGTTTGCCTCCTCGGTTGACCGGGTGTTTTCCTCGAGGTAGATGCTACAGTTTTACCGACTATAGAAGCTCGGTATTGCTCCACCATTGTTCCTAAAGAAATAAAGAGATGAAATGTAAGTAATGAAATCCGCTGAAAAACTCACTATATAAGTCACTCGGGAAAGACTGTTTTTCCTTACTCAATGTTCGAGGGTCATCAGCGACTCCTAGTGGAAAGGTAGCTCGGCTGAGTTCTGCTTTTCGAAGTACGGGTTCCAGAATGAGGAAAGCCGACTGGTACAAATCCGAACACATCTCTTTGACAACGACGTCCGGAATGACCTTCTGAAGCTGACCTAATAGTTCCCGTTTTCCGTACACCCATTCTCGCTCACCTGGCCATCTGTGTGGAACCATCTCCGAGCTTCCCTCAGAAACTGGTTCTTCAGGACCTTTAATGAAGAAGAACTGTTTCTTCCAGTCAAGAGAATTGCTGGAAGTTATGGTCGATAAGACCGAATGATTCGAACGCTGGGAGAAATACACGAACCCAACGTTCGAGGCAGAGGAGGTACTGATCTTGAAGAATTGCCAGAAGCGTCGGAAGTTAGCAACTTGATTCTTGGCCTTCATCAAAACGCTGAAAGCTATCAGATACCCGATCGAGTTGGGAAGAATCTGTGCGGGCGCCAGGCTAAATGCCTCTAAAACCTGCACGAGTAAGGGAGCAAATGGAATACGCAACCCATAGTCGAATTGCCGAGCATAGAAAGCTTGACATCCTGCGGGGGGTTTATTCACTCTTTGAGAGGGGGTCGGGATTATTAGCGAGTAACCCTCGGGAAGGAATTTGCCTATTGTAGCTTTGAGGTTCGCCTCGTGCTCTTTCGGATCGTACGAACTTGAGATGTCGTCGACCCGTTTCTCGGTCTTTTGAGCCCGACCTGTGGCTTTGGATTTTTTCGAGACACCGGCCAAGTCGAGGATTCGCACACTGCACCCACCTCCGATCTCATACCTCATTATCTCATGCTTATCGAACGGTACAGTCAAGCCGTTGCCGTTCTCATTCTCGGAGTCAGTTTTTTCTCCATCTCCACCTTCCTCACTGTTGGCCTTGGCATTTTGTTCCGCATCACCATCGTGCTCGGAATCTTGTCGACCTGATGTACCCTCTCCAGCGTTCGACTCTATGGCATGCTCTATTTGATTGACGATTCTATTCGTCTCTTCGGAAGAATTTTCAGTGGTTTTGAAGTCATTGATGAGTTCCCCAGTAGATCCCAGGTCGGAATCTGATCCAGAGGGGATGTTGGTTTGAACGTCGGGATTCTGGGAAGTAAACACGATTAGAAGATATTTATTGGAATGCTCGAATTAAAGAAAATACTGTTTATCGATCTAAAAGCTCCGATCAGCTGCGAATTGTAAAGATGCACTCTTTTTTCTCCATGTAAACATATATATAAAGGTTAAAAGGGTAAATTGCAACTTCAACCCCGAGTAACCGCGACGGTTAGGCTCCCACTCAGTAAAATTTAAGATTATCTTTTGTTAATAGCATTTATGGTCCTCCAAGCTTCGGAAATGAGTATTTCTCGACTCAACAGGATAAAATATGTACTCTTTTTCCCTTCGCTCGGTTTTTATCCCACTGGGTTTTTCCGAGTAAGGTTTTTAACGAGGCGTATCCAACTCAAGAACGTCCGAAGCCTGTTCTCTACTATCTATTTTTCCGAACTTCAAATATTGCAGCTCTTGGTGAATCATCGAGGTGAATCTCTCAGATCAAAAACCTCACCCTTCTGTCTTTGGAGCGATTCGGTATTTCGAGGCTCTCCCAAGGAAGATGTGCACTCTTTTTCCCTAGCTCGGATTTTTTCCCACTGGGTTTTTTCCGGACTAGGTTTTTAACGAGGCATGTCCGAAAACATCAAGAGATCAAAGTCTTTCGCCGTAATGCAATGATTACTTCTCCGAGCTTCTGCTTCACTTACGCTCGAGAAGTGGGGGAGTATTGATGAGGGGTATTTCGCATACGCCACTTTAGGAAATACCTTCTGCTCGAGGTCGGCCTCGTTCCCGACCAGAATGGTATTCTCCGACCAGAAGAACATGGTTTTCCGATCAAGCCTGACTGATAGCTCTCGATCAAGTACCCCGACCTTCTTCCCGATCTACTCGTCTCCTCGGGATTACTGTGGGGCCGACCTACAGCTTTATACAGCTGGCCGAGAGGTATTCTCCTACGAATGGTCTACCTAGCTCATTACTGTTCCTATAAATACGCGGCGCATTTATGACATCAGGGACGGCACAACTTCCAAAATATTCCTTCTGCTCGGACCTACTGTTCGAATTAGGAACTAGCTGGTATTCTCATTTGTATTTAGTCTTTCTAATAGTACGGCATCCTGTAATGCTCGGGTAGACCCGTTTTGTAATTTTGTATTCGAACACCGTTATTAATATACAGTTTTCGTATGCTCGATTCATATATTGCTGTACCCTACTTTCCTTACTGAACTTGAACGAAATACAGTATAATCATAATTAATAAATATTTAAATTCCGTAAATATCGCACACACGATCAAAATGTATTAATCCGAATCTAACGACTAGCGGATATCACGGTAACCGAAATATCACTAACCCTATAAATCCAGATCTGATCAAACCAGTACACTGACGCACCCTAAATGTGTACTCTTGCAAGAACTGCTAATTCTCTACTGTTTTCTTGTGAGATATTTCTGCATTCTTTCTTCAATCTCTAACAGAATCAATGGTTGGACCAGAAGGAAGATACCTAAACTATGACTTGTACCACACTACTGGTACCATGCTGATGAAAGAATTGATGGAGAAATTCAAGTCTGCTACTCTTGTAAATGTTATGGAAACACACGAGACTATGGTGTTTTCTAATGACATTAATTGTTGAATTCTACAAGAACTCCAAAACTGACATGGAGGCTATGACAATTACATCTACTGTAGCTGGAAAGAGGATTTGCATCTCACCTGCTGTCCTGAGTGAGATTTATGGACTGCAAAACGAAGGAGGAGATGTAACCACTTTGGGGAGACCCTAAAAAGAGGAGTTTTGGAAGATTGCTGCCAAAAAGGAAGAGAAGCTCACAGGGTCAATCAAGAAGACTCAGTTGTTTGATGAGTTTCAAAGGATGGCAGATCTTGTTGCCAAGATTCTGGAGTGTACTACGAGTGCACTGGATGGCTAGCTCAAGAGCAGCCTTCATACTATGTTTGGAGTCTATTATGAATTGAAAATTAACTCTGTTCACATGTTCAGGATTCTTGCTGTGAAGAAGACAGGTCATGTGATCCTGCTAAGCCACTTGCTCATGGCTTTGAACTGCACTTTGAGAGCTGGAAAAATGATTCACAAGCTCAAGGAGGTCAAAATTTACGAGCCTGTGAAAACTGAGACCAAAGTTGAGGCTTCACCTGAATAACAGCAAAGGAAGAGAGAATCTGCTGATGAAAAGCCTACTGCTGAAAAGGCTAAGAAAACTAAGGCTGATGACAAGGCTGTTGAGTCTGCTGTTCAAACGGTAATTAACCCTATTGTTCAAGCCAAAACAGTTGACATCACTAAGGTTTCCTACACCACCAAAAAGCAAAGATAAGAGGCTGAGCAGAAAAAGAAAGAAGAAGCAGAACTTCAAGCTGCTCTTGAGGTTAGTAAGTCCAAAGCTGATGCTAAAAAGATGACTGAAGCAGAGCTAGCTGCTAAGGAAGCTGAGAATTTAGCTAAGGCTCTTTAGGTAAGTAAAGAAGAAGCTCATGGTCCAAGAAGAAGTGGTGGGATAGTGATTGGAGAACCAAAAGAAGATGCATTTGTGATGCCTCGTCCTAAAGTAAAAAGAAGTGACATCAAACATGCGCTGGAGATAGTTAGGAGTGATCCTACTGTCTTCACCAAGTTTCACTCTGAACTGGAGAGGTATAACACATTGCTGAAAGCAAGAAGTACTTTCCTCTCTGAGAAGATCATATACAATAGATGGAAGGAGTACATATTATACAAGTAAAGGGAATAAATCAATGCCTGGAGAGAGTTTGCTGATGAGGAAAGATGGGTGTTGAACTAGCTACAAACCAACTCCATCAAACAAGCATTGAACTCTGATTTCTGTCACGACAAAGTACATGAGTACGTCAAACTCATAGTACAAAGTGAATCAACAGCCTTGAAACAAACCATCACGAAGAAGCCTAGAAGAAGTGATGATTTGAGTGAAAGAGCTGTGAAGCTGGCTATATGCGTAACCTTGGACAGATGGGTGGAAAGGTCAAGATATGGACAAGGAAGCTCTAGTCTGACGCCTCTGCCAAGCTTACGACATATTGCTTTTGGTTCTGAGATCACAAGATATCAAGAATCAGATTACCTACAACAGACGACATCACCTTTTGTTCCTACAGTGTTTAATTATTGTAAAATTGTTGTGTCTGCTAACGATTCTGATTTTGTGCACATTACAGATGAAAAAGCTGATCCACAAGAACCTGAAAATGACTCATCCAAGGAGATTAACCTTACTGATGCTCCTGTCCCATTGGATGAGCTGCCTAAATTCCAGGAGAAGTTTACCATTGAATGGAAACCTGAAGATGTTCCTGAGGAAAACAAATCAAGTGTTTTTCCACCTTCCAAAGAAGCATAAAACCTTCAGTTTGCTATCTTGGATTCCATAAAGTACTTTATAGAAAATGTAATGAAGGAGATGGAAGAAAAAAACCAAGGTTCTAATACAAAAATTTGAGGATATGGCGTCAAATCTTGTTCAAAGCACAATACAAAGTATCCAGATGCCTGTTGAGGCTAATCTGTTGTTGAAGGAAGAGCTGAATACCATTAAGGAAGAAGTCAATGGTATAAATTTTGAAATTCAACTGTTTGGAAATAGAGTATAACGCAATGAGGCTGGATGAAATAAGATAAACCTTGTTGTTGCAAATGCTATGGAAGCTGAGCATGAAAAGACTTCCAACATCATGCAAGCATTTTGTGAAGGCATTAACAAGACACTTGAATCTTCAATTCAAGTAGGTGATGAGGTCACTACATTTCATCAGAACATGGATTACATCAGTAATCAAGCTGAAGTGTTGTTTTCTGCACAAAGGCAACAAGGAGATCAATTTAGAGTAATGGATCAAAATATCATAAAGCTATGTGAAGCCTTGAACATAGCTCCTACTAAAGTTGAAGATCTCAATCCTGCTGATGATGACAAAAATGGGGAAGAGATAGCTGATACTAAGGAGGAAGCTAAGGCTGCTGGTGATATTAAGGAAGCTGATGAAACAGAAGAATCTAAGGATGTGGCAAAAGAAGACAAAGAGATTGCTGCCTCTAAGGATTATGCAGAAGAACAACTTGATCTATTCAAAAAAGCAAAGAGACTAGAGGAACTTGCTGCTAAAATTGAGGCTGCTGATCAAGAAAAAAAGATCTAGTGGAGAAGATGATGAAGATGAAGATGAGGAAGAATAAGAAGAAGAAACAGAAGACTAGATATTTTTTCTTTTTACCTTGTATATCTTTGTAATTTTCTCTATGACTTTTTCATTGTAATCTGATGTATTTGTAATGTTCAATATTAATGAAAGGTTACAAGTTCTATCCAACTTAATTTCTATATCAGAAATTTTGTGTGAATACTTAACTGAAGATAGGTTGGGTACTTAGCTGAAGTTTGGACATCAACAAAAAGGGGGAAATTGTTGGATGAAGATGAAGTTAGAGGAAGGTTTGATGATTTTCAAAAGTCATCAGCTAAGTAATGG
The DNA here is from genome assembly GCA_034814905.1 of Penstemon davidsonii. Lineage (NCBI taxonomy): Eukaryota > Viridiplantae > Streptophyta > Magnoliopsida > Lamiales > Plantaginaceae > Penstemon > Penstemon davidsonii. Next base: position 7,136,751 of record JAYDYQ010001087.1, on the reverse strand, counting down.
AAGTTTTGCAAGCCTTTCAAAAGTTCAATCGAGAAGACAGTAAAATCAGAAGATTGGATTTTCGGTCTGGAAGAATAGTGATCTTAAGCTGAGTACGGTATTAGACTGGTGAAAATCAGAAGAGTCAAATCAGATATGTTTTATTTGAATCAGCAGAGTATTAATCAGCTGAGTGGATTCGATTAGCTAAGTGGAAAAGGATCAGAAGTCATTACAATGGTAATAAATGCACTTGAAGTAATAAATGATGTCTGAAAAGGGTATTTGTAGCAAAGGATTGGAGGAGTTAATTCAAATAACCTCGTATCAGCATGGTGCATTAAATGCAACTGATAGATCCGTACAACAGACTGTACAGTGAACAGTTGCAGAGCCGTTTAAGGATTTGACCAGAACTCGAGGAAGATTGATTTATGTCTCACCTTCAAAAGTCAGAATTCGAATTGCCGAGTATAAATAGATCTATATTCAAGAGTTAGAGACAACTACAACACAAGAATTGAGAGAATCAAATGAGCAAATCTTTCTAAGTCTCAAACTCAAGAACAGATCACCATCAGGTAAGTCATCTGTAGGCAAAGCGAAGTTGAAGAAACAATTCAAACTTATAAATCTGAGTGATTATTTTTCAACTGAGTATTGTGAAAAGTAGATATCCATCTTTGTGAGTGATATTACTTAGTAGAATAGGTCTTCTTTGTGATTTCCTATTGAAAGCTTGCTTCATCATTTGTAGTAAAAGCACAAGTAGAATTGTACTAGTTACAAAGCATTTTATTAGAACCTAAATCATCAATATTTAGAATAGTGGACTAAGAGGCATTCTGCCTGTATAACCACTATAAAAATTCCGGAGTTATTTACCTTACTTGCACTGCATATTTCATAAGATAAGTAAACTGTTTTAAAAGACAAAGCTTTTAATTTGAGGAATTTATAAAACTGGGGTAAAACTTTTAAAGTTAAACTTGTTTGAAAAACTATCACCTTAGTATCCGCTGCATACAAGTTTTCAAAATCTGAAGTTGTTTGAAAAAATAAGCAAATCAGACGAGTGGTCTAACTTACGCAGAATAAGCTGAGTGCTAAATCAGCTGAGTAATCTCATACGAACAATAAGCTTACTATGCTTATACAAAGTTAGAGAAAAATTTTAAAGGTACAGAGGTCTATTCACACCCTCCCCCTCTAGACCTCATTGGACCATTTGGGACCAACATCGTGCAAACCATTTTCAATTGCTATTAATCTATTTCAATTTATTGTTTTCCTACATACTTTCTTAAGGCTTATGAGATTATATTGCTCTCAAGAAATGTATGAATGAGTTTGGGTGAATACAGAGGCTAGCTTCATGATTTGTCTACTTTTTTCCTATAGTGTGGAAATTTTCCTATGACTATTACTATGATGATATATCTCTCTCTGCAATATGTCTAATGGAACGGTTTACCTGTTGTACCAGTTTACTTGCTGTAAATCAAAATGCCAATGTGTGTTCGAATAATTATCTAGTGTTGGTTGTTTGTAAAATAAGTCAACTCATATCTTCAATAGAATGAAATATTTAGACATTTTATATATATCATGATACGTCTAAAGTTCAAAACATTATTGAAGAAAATACATAAAAGAGTTATGGGACCAGAGCACTAAACAAAAATACATCAATGGAAATTAAAGTCGGGAGGAAGTAGACCACTTACTAGATAGTTGACGTAATCTGCATACCATGGAAGTTTAGGTTGATTTACCGCAAACAATTGTTCATCTGGAAAGACTTCATTGATCAGAATCGAGTCTGACTCTTTGTTTCTTCCCTCCAATCTAGACAAGTGATCAGCTACTTGATTCTCAGTTCCTTTTCTATCCTTTATTTCGAGATCAAATTCTTGCAACAAGAGTACCCATCGAATTAGCCTCGGCTTAGCATCCGTCTTCTCAATCAAATATCTGATTGCAGAGTGGTCTGTATATACTATAACCTTTGTTCCTACCAGATACGCTCAGAACTTGTCAAAAGCAAACACTACAGCCAACAATTCTTTTTCAGTCACGGTGTAATTCAATTGAGCATCAGTAAGGGTTTTACTTGCGTAGTATATCGAGTGAAAGATCTTGTTTCTTTTCTGTCCCAGTACAGCTCCAAGGGCGACATCGCTTGCGTCACACATTACTTCAAATGGTAGATTCCAATCTGGAGCTACTATTATTGGGGCTGTCACCAACTTTTCCTTCAATGTCAGGAAAGCCTACATACACAAATCATCAAAAATAAACTTAGCATCTTTTTCAAGCAAATTACATAAAGGTTTAGAGATTTTAGAGAAATCCTTAATGAAACGTCGATAGAAACCGGCGTGTCCCAAGAAACTACGGATTCCCTTGACTGAAGTAGGAGGAGGGAGTTTCTCTATTGTCTCTATCTTTGCTTTGTCCACTTCAATGCCTTTGCTTGATACCTTGTGTCCCAAAACTATTCCTTCTTGTACCATGAAGTGGCACTTTTCCTAGTTTAGTACTAAGTTTGTCTCTTCACATCTACGCAAGACCTTGGCTAAGTTATCTAAACACTCATCATACGAATCCCCAAACACAGAAAAATCATCCATGAATACTTCGAGAAATTTTTCTATCATATCAGTGAAAATTGCCATCATGCATCGCTGAAACGTGGCAGGTGCATTGCATAATCCAAAAGGCATGCGTCTAAAAGCAAATGTTCCATAGGGGCATGTGAAAGTAGTTTTCTCTTGATCAGCTGGTGCGATGAAAATCTGATTATATCCCGAAAATCCATCTAGAAAACAAAAATAAGCCCTTCCTGCGAGTCTATCTAACATCTGATCAATGAACGGTAACGGCAAGTGATCTTTTCTTGTTGCTTTGTTCAGTTTTCGGTAGTCCATACACACTGGCCAACCTGGGACAGTTCTCGAAGGGATTAACTCATTGTTTTGATTCTTCACCACTGTCATACCCCCTTTCTTCGGAACACGCTGAACTGGACTAACCCATGCACCTTCGGAAATAGGGAAGATAATTCATGAATCCAACCACTTGATTTAATAACGTGAGGGGGAACTCACAATTTATTTAACCCCAACAAATGTACGGAACAAAAGGGACCAACCCCTAAAATAAAACAGACAAGAGAAAAACCAACACAACAGAGCAAGAAAGCAAAGTAAACAGCCAACATGCTGGCAAACTACCCACACAGGGGCACAAGTATCTAAATGCCCATATACTGGGAGAAACCCACGCAGGGGTACAAATAGAATAAAACCAACAGACTGGCCAAAACACCCACGCAGGGGCAATATCATAACAAATAATCCTAAACAAAAGTAACAACTTCTTCCATCAGCCTCCACGATATAGCCGACTTTGAGCCCTGATGAAGAAAAAATAGTCACAAGCAAATATCCCATGGAAGTCAAAGATAAGTAGCAACTCCTCAAACAGCCTCCAATATATAGCCACCTTTGAGCCCTGAGAGAAAAGTAGAACCACTAACAAATAACCCCAGGAAATCAAAGATAAGTAGCAACTCCTCAAACAGCCTCCAATATATAGCCACCTTTGAGCCCTGAGAGAAAAGTAGAACCACTAGCAAATAACCCTCCATCCATCACTACACAACCAAAAAGCTACAAAAATGACGATCAAAAGGCAAAAATCACCACCACAACATAACTCCAATCCCTGAGATGAAATCCCTGAAAACAAACTCAACCAAACGGATCACCATGTACAGTGAACCCCCAACAATCAACGACACCAACACCTCAACACAACAACCACCATCATAAAACAGTGTGTGAAAAGTGCAAAGGCATGGGTTAGTATAGATGTGGTGATTTACTGAGATCAATTACCTGGCAGAATAGATGAGTGAAGTCCACACATGTGAGATGTATGAACTTGTCCAGTCATATAAGATGACCAGACCTACATGCAAAAATTGACTGCCAGGCATTGGAAGCAAGGATAACCAAATGGTAGAGTTGCCAATGGACCAGGGAACTCATCCAGAAAATAAAATAAGGGCTTCCTAACATGCAAAGGGAGTAAATGCTGTAAAGTGCAATGAGATGCATCTAAGGGTTGTCCCTGAGTGAATAAGTCAGTGCAGACCAACTTACACACTGTGACCCAGACTCAACCAGTGTGTGCAGTGCATTGGAGGCACAATTTAGAAGTGGTGAGTGAGGTGGCGCCTGTAAGTTAGCTAATATCGATAGAACCATGAGAGATGGCTAAATCATGCAAGAACAAGGATAGCTAACCTCAGAAAAAGCAAGGGGAAATCAAATGATAGCAAAGAAAGGCCGGGGTGCGGGCCAAAGGAAAAAAGATCAGCTATATGCACAGATAGGATTACTACTCTATATGAAATGCAGCTAAAGAACTACCCCCTAATAGAATATCAGAACAGTCTGATAAACTACCCTGGACATCAATATCATATAGAGGTAAAGAGGGCTTATTTGGTGTGTCTGAAGGAAGGCATCTGAAATTTGTCACACCAAATAAGACCCTGTAATTTCCTATCCCCCTCACCAGGATGGAAAATGTGTGATTCTTGTGAATCACATCCCAGGTTGGCTAGGTAATCAGCAACCTGATTAGCCTCCCTGTAGATATGATTCACTGAAGAACCAAGTTTTTGCAAAAGTTTTTGAGCCTTATACAAATAATTCACAAGTTTCCAGTGTACCTGCTTTTTACCTTTCAAGACCGAACACAGAACCTGAGAATCCACCTCAACCAGTACATTGGAACAGCCAAAAAGTTCACAGAGTTCCAACCCCCTGATTAAAGCCCTCATCTCTGATTCAGTGTTTGTACAATGCCCAATATAATCACAAAAGCTAAACACCATTTTACCATCAGCATCCCTCACAATACCACCCAAGCTTCCAACCCCTGGATTACCCCTTGAGCAGCCATCTGTATTCAACTTAACAAACCCAGAAGGAGGAAGAAACCAGTTAACCATAATGCATTTAGGGTCTAAAGGAGGTTTGACATTGATACCCCAAGATCTAAGAATACTCAAATCTCCCTTCCAATTACAAGGTTTAATTTTTGAAGTTAAGTACAAGGACTTAACCTCAGAAATTGACCTGTTTATAATATTCAAAGCAGGGTGTTTCTTGTTATGATGTTTGGAGTTATTCCTACACTTCCATAAGTTCCAAAGGACATAAATAGCCATAACAGACCTTAAATGCCCTGGACCACAGAAAGTAGAGGAATTAATCCAAACAGGCAACAGAAACCTGGGGTTATCAGTCAAAACCTTCTTCACACCAAACAAATTAGCAAAATAATCCCAGACTTGGGAAGCCACAGATCCATTTATAAAAACATGTTGAATACTCTCTATATCAAAGCAACATTGGCATTTTGACGCCAACTGAATCCCTCTAGATTGCATAACAAAATCCACAGGGATCCAGTTGTTCAAAAGCCTCCAAATGAAAATAGAAACAGAAGGCATGACAAGAGAGTTCCAAACATGCTTCATCAACAAATCTATTGGCTTCTTAAGTCTAGCGAAGTTCCAAGCACTTTTAATATTAAACAAACCATCAGAAGTGTGCTTCCAAGTAATCACATCATTATCAGACAAGTCAATCTGCAGCAAGACAATGTCATTAACCACATCCAAAGGCAAACAAGAGTGGAGGAGATCCACATTCCAAGTGTCATGCACAAAAAAATCACACACTCTAAGATTGTCAACTGGAAGATTAGGTATAGGCAAATATTTCAAAGGCCTGTCACTAATCCAGTGATCATGCCAGAAAGATATATGCCCATTCCTTAACCCCCAGAAGACATTCTCAGAAAACAAGTGTCTAACCTTACACATACGCTTCCACACTTGAGATTTGTACCTGGCATTCAAAGCAGTGTAGAAATGGTGGGACTTTGTATATTTTTCTACCATGAATCTAGACCAAATCCCATCATTTTCCCTAACCCTCCACCAAAGTTTGTAGGAAAAGGCAGTAGCAACATCAGACAACCTCCTAATCCCTAAACCACCTTCTAACCCAGGAAAACAGATGTTCTTCCAGGAAGCCCAGTGTATCTTCTGACCACTGGTCTTACTCCAGAAGAATCTAGCAAAAAGCCTCTCAAGCTCAACTAACAACCTAGTAGAAGGAAGTATAACCTGTAAGGTATAAGTAGGGATAGAGGTGAGCACACTCTTCAAAAGGACAAGCTTACCACCAGGGGAGAGGGACTTAGTCTCCCAACCAGTCAGATGAGATCTGATTTTAGCAAGTAAGGGGTCAAAAAGAGCCATATTTTTCTTCCCTTTGAACAAAGGGGCACCAAGGTACTCTAAAGGAAGACTATCCATAGTAAAACCAGAAATGGTTTTAATATGAGACCTAGATCTCCTATGACAACCCTTCCCAACAATAATCTTACTCTTCTGGGGATTGACGGACTGACCAGACACCCTAGAGTAGTAATCAAGAAAGTTCATGATCTTAGTGATAGCCTTGTATGTGGACTTTGCAAAAATTATGCAATCATCCGCATAGGCCAAGTGAGACACACAAAACCCCCCATTCGTGAAATACTGAATATCAGGATAGTCAAGAAACAACTTATTAAGACCCCCACTCAGAAACTCAGAAGCCAGGATAAACAAAGTGGGAGAAATGGGATCTCCCTGCCTAACCCCTCTCCTAGACATAAAGAAGCCACAAGGCTGACCATTAACAAGCACAGAGGAGTAGGTATGTTCTACAGTGCATCTAATGAGGGCTATAAAGTGATCAGAAAAACCAAACTTCTTAAGCACAGCAAACAAAAAAGGCCAGTGGACTCTATCATAAGCTTTAGCCATGTCAAGTTTAATAATCATATTACCACTTTTAGCCCTAGGGTGATTAAGCTCATGCACAAGTTCCTTTGCAAGCAAGATGTTATCAGCAATAAGTCTATTCTGCATAAAACCAGACTGATTCTCAGAAATAACCTTAGGAAGCACACAAACCAGCCTATCATTCAAAATCTTTGTAAACATCTTGCAAGAGACATTACAAAGACTAATAGGCCGAAATTCAGACCAGCTAACAGCATTTTGTACTTTTGGGATAAGCACAATTGTTGTAGCAGTGATGCTTTTGGGAAGAGAAGAGCCAGAGAAGAAATCTACTACAGCATCAAGTAGATCCTTCTTGACAATTTCCCAACATGTTTGATAGAAGTGAGAGTTGAAGCCATCGGGACCAGCAGCACTCTCAGGAGCAATGCTGAAGACAGCAGCTTTCACTTCATCAAGGGAGGGGGGAGCAGTCAAGGCAACATTATCACAATGATCAAGCACAGAAGGAATCAAATCAAGACTGTCATCAACAATATTAGGTTCAACAGTGGACAACACATTTTCAAAGTAAGCAGCAGCAGAGGATCTAATAAGATTACAGTCAGTGACCCAATTCCCATTCCCGTCCTTAATTTTGTGAATAACTGATTGCCCATTTCTTCTCTTAGCAAGATTATTAAAAAACTTAGTATTTCTCTCACCCTCATCAGCCCATTTAATGTTGGCTTTTTGTCTCCAATACTCCTCCTCCATTTTCAAAGAGAGGGTATGTAAAGCATTAAGCCTATTTAACTCGATCAAATTCCCATCACTGGGATCAACATCAAATCTTTCCTGTGCCGCTTTGACAGTTGTGGTGGAACTATTGATTCTTTCAAAAATATTACCAAAAACAGTCTTGTTCCACCACCGCAATCTTTGCTTCATCCTATGTAACTTAACTTTCAAATTAAGAATACCAGGGAGATCCGTGTTCACATCCCAACAGTCCTTAACTACCTGCAAAAACCCAGAGTGAAGGGCCCAGGCACTTAAGTATCTGAAGGGAGCAACCACGGGGATATGCTTAAATTGAAAATTAAGTAGCATAGGGGAATGATCTGAATGCATCCTAGGAAGGAAATTAGCAACAATGGAATCAAACATATCATGCAAAGCAGGATTAGCCAAACACCTATCTAACTTCTGCCAAACATGGCTCCTGTACCAAGTAAACTTGGATCCAATGGAATCTAAATCAGACAGAGAGCAGTCAAGAAGACAATCAGAAAAGTCCCCTATAGAACTAAGATGAGGTGCAGCCCCCCCCCCCCCCCCCTTCTTCTCAGAAGGATCTAAGATGATGTTAAAATCCCCTGCAACAAGCCAAGGTTCACTAGTGAAATTCCTCCTAAGCCCATCCCACAAATCACGCCTCTGACTTCTCTGATGCAATGCATAAACACAAGTAAAGAAGACCACTTTTGGGAGCAGGGGAGAGGAAACGGACACATGCAAAAATTGGGGATGATCTTCAATAACAGAAACCATGTAACTCCTATCAAAGAACACCCACACCTTATTATTAGAATTGCTAACAACATGATCAAACTTAAAAATCTTCTTAAAATTCATGTCATCTAAAGAAACCATAGGCTCAATAACAACAAGAATCTTAATTTTATTTGCTTTTTTAATTTTCTTAACATTTAATTGGGATTTAGGGTTCCCAATACCTCGCACATTCCAAACTAAAATCATTGAGATAAATGTCCATCTTCCCTAGTTCCCCCTTTCTCCAACCTCCTACTAGATCTTCTAACCCTACCCTCTCCATCGGACACATGCATCCTAGGTAAAACAACATCAGGGAGCACATCTATTTCCTTAAGCATTTTAGCTTTAAGGGACTTGGACATGATAGGTCTAGAGTCAAGAGACTCAAACTCAGACACTTCCTGATCCTCAGGATCAGGATGAACACCCACAGGTAAATCAGAAGCATTTGAGGCAAGCACAAGAGGAACAGAGGAAGAAGGCACATTATCATCATCAATATCATCATCAACAAACTGAGTACCAGGGCAATGAAAAGACTTGGAGAATCTAATTCTCCTCTTCCTATGTATCAAAATCTGACCACTCCCTCCCTTAGATTGATAAGAAGTAGGACTAGACTTAGGGGCCAATGGACTCTCAACAACAATCTGATCATCGCTATCAGAAGCAGTGACCCCCTCCTTAAGACTAGGTTCCACCTGATTAGCACTCTTCATCCTATCAACAGACATAGGTGAGGACCTAGGACGAGACTCAACAGACACAACCTGCCTCTTACTTCTTTTCTTTTTCAATCTTGCCTTTTTCTTAATTTTCCTTTGACGATTAAGATGCTCATCATGTATACCATCAAGCTCAATATCAGTGTTGGTGGTGGGGGGGGGGGGGGGTGGGGGGGGGGGGGGGGGGGGGGGGGGGGGGGGGGGGGGGGGGGGGGGCGGGGTGGGTGGGGGGTGGGGGGGGGGGGGGGTGGGGGGGGGGGGGGGTGGGGGAGGGGGGGGGTGGGGGGGGGGGGGGGTGGGGGGGGGGGGGGGTGGGGGGGGGGGGGGGTGGGGGGGGGGGGGGGTGGGGGGGGGGGGGGGTGGGGGGGGGGGGGGGTGGGGGGGGGGGGGGGTGGGGGGGGGGGGGGGTGGGGGGGGGGGGGGGTGGGGGGGGGGGGGGGTGGGGGGGGGGGGGGGTGGGGGGGGGGGGGGGTGGGGGGGGGGGGGGGTGGGGGGGGGGGGGGGTGGGGGGGGGGGGGGGTGGGGGGGGGGGGGGGTGGGGGGGGGGGGGGGTGGGGGGGGGGGGGGGTGGGGGGGGGGGGGGGTGGGGGGGGGGGGGGGTGGGGGGGGGGGGGGGTGGGGGGGGGGGGGGGTGGGGGGGGGGGGGGGTAGGTCCAATTCATAGTTTTATACGTCGATGATATTCTGTTGATCGGGGACGATATCAGAATGTTAGCGCAGACGAAAGCGTGGTTATCCGCGCAATTCTCCATGAAAGATTTAGGAGAGGCATCTTGTATTGGGAATACGTATCTATAGGGATAGATCGAAGAAGATGTTGGGACTCTCCCAATCTCAGTATATCAACACGATATTGAAGAGATTCAATATGGAAGAATCCAAGAGAGGATAGCTTCCAATGAGACATGGAATCTCTCTTTCCAAGTCAATGTGCCCTATAACTGACGAAGAAAAGAAGAGAATGTCTCTCATACCTTATGCCTCTGCTATAGGGAGCATAATGTATGCAATGTTGTGTACTAGACCAGACGTAGCACACGCTCTTAGTGTAACGAGCCTCTATCTGTCGAATCCAGGCGAAGAGCACTGGACTGCCGTTAAAGCAATCCTTAAGTACTTACGAAGGACTAAGGATATGTTCTTGGTCTACGGTGGTAGTGGAGAATTGAAACTTGAAGGATTCACTGATTCAAGTTTCCAGTCTGACGTGGATGATTACAAATCCAATTCTGGATACATATTCCGCCTCAATGGCGCAGTGGTGAGTTGGAAAAGTTCCAAGCAATCCACCACTGCCAACTCAACCACTGAAGCAGAATATATTGCAGCATCGGATGCGGCAAAAGAGAGTGTTTGGATGAAAAACTTCATCCAAGAGTTGGATGTAGTTCCTAGCATTGCGGAGCCTGTAGTAGTCTTCTGTGACAACAACGGGGCAATAGCTCAAGCGAAGGAGCCGAGATCACACCACCAATCTAAACACGTAATGAGGAAATACCATGTGATCAGGGAGATCATTGGTAGAGGAGACATACACGTGGATCGTGTCAACTCAGAAGACAACATAGCTGACCTACTAACGAAGCCACTTTCGCAAAAAGCGTTCGAGGGACATCTTGTAAAGATGGGTCTTAGAAATGTTTGTGAATGGCTTTAGGGCAAGTGGGAGATTGATAGGATAGTGCCCAGCAAGCCAATTCTCTTTAGCTTGTAATAGGATTATTCTGTAATAAACAATCTTTGATTTTTATGAATAATACGCACGTTTATTTATAACTGTATAGAATAAACAATGGCCATATTCATCTCTCGCGAATACATTTAAGCGATTGGATGAAATCCTTAGATCACATTCAACTATGGGACGATTCACTTCAGTATTGAGTGCAATCATGAAACAGTCTCTAAGGTCGTGATCTTAAAACCCGTTCCAAGTCATAGATTCCGAACGAGACGGGGTATCGAAGGAATCGCCAAGGCTTGTACGAATATACATGATTCACATGGAGTGAATTTGTAGAGTTTCATGGACAAGACATTTGATGTCAGTGCATATGAGTAGATGGTTCGATAGGGGATCGAACGCGTCGAACGACCCGAACAGAGAAACCCATTGTGGAAGCGCATGACGCATATCGGTGATGGGACGTTTCTCAAGACTTATAATAGTGTACGATTTAGTCCTTAGACTTAAGGTGCTAGGGCGAATTCGGTGCATAGGTATATGTACTTAGATTTAGGTACTGGTCACGTAGCCTGACCATAATGTGCCTATAGTTGTGTACGCGAGTGGTTAGTACCAAGATGGAATCTACCGACTCATCGTAATGGATGAGAGAATTTCCTATACGATTCTTAGATAATAGATCCAAGAAACCCGTGGCCACGGTCAGTGACGGATTTGGAAAGGGGTTTCCAAATTTAGCAGTCACACTGGATTATTATCCCGAATTAGAAAGTATAGTTATTGAGATAATTAGAGGTGCCGATCAATTCACACACCCTAGGTCTCAATCGGGAATTAAGTCGATAGAAGGACCGTATGTACATGGCAATTATAAGAGGTGAGGTTCACAAATATCAATTCACCTGAAGTTGGGCTTCATGGGCTTGTGGCTAGACATCGACCATGAAGTGTGGGTACTCCGGAATTAATAAGGGAGATTAATTCTGGAGTGGTCAATTAAAAGGGTTTAATTGATCGGAGCATTTAATTGCTCATAAATTAAATCACGAAGGGTTCGTGGGCCTGCTGCCAATTGATGGTGAACCTAGAGGGTCACACACAATACAATTGGACAGTGACAGTCAAAGAAGGAAATATTTGATTTAAGGGAGTTAAATCAATTAAATTAATTAAATGAATTAAAGTGTTAATTCAATGAGAAGGATAATTAATTAGATGGTCTAATTAATTAAATATTAACTAAAAGTGTTAATTAATTAAGAGAGAATAATTAATTGGATTAATTGGGCTGATTTAATTAATGGTTAATTAAATTAAGTTGCAAGACATGGGCCTTTTAATTAAAAGCCCAGAAGAAGTCTTGCAAGACTAGGTAGGGGCGATTTCTGGCTAAGGATAAGAAGGGAGAGTTTGTTTCCATGTGAAACAAGGAGGATCTATGAAGATATATATGTATATCTTAATTCCTTATAAGATAAGGAAAAGATCTTGAAGAGATACCTACAAAGAGAAGGTTTCTTCTCTTATAAATAGATATCTCCTCACAACTCTTCCATAGACACTTAACACTTGATACAAAGAGCTGAAAATTAATCCCTAGCCGCCCCCTACACCCTAGCCGCCCCCTTGCACAGTGCCGCCCCCTCTCTCTCTGTTCTTCCATTGCTGGATCTAGATCTGAATCTAGATCTGTTCTTCCTCCATTGACAGCCTTCTATCTCTAGTTCGTAGCCTGTGAATAGAAGGTGTTGCTACAATCCAATTGGTGTGGATACACTCTGGAGGTGAGACAATTGGATCACTTGTTGTGAATCAGCAAAAGCCGGAGATTGCTGCCACCTTGCCTGCAGTGAGGTAAATCGCATATCTCTATCTTCAAATCTATTGTAGATTTGTTTGATTCAACCTTTTCGCATACATAAGGTGGAAAATATATCTTGGGTCTGCTGGGGTGCCTCGGAAAAAAAAAATTTTAATTCTGCACTCTCGTTATTTTGACAACCGGGGCATTCCCAACATTTCTCGTTCAGCAGCTTGGGAGTTATGGAAATATCCTTTCCCCCAACTGTTGTCTTGATTTCCAGCTTATCAAAATCAGGCTTTGCCTTCGAACCATAGTACTCCATGATTAGATCTTTAAATACCATTGTTTCATGGGCCTCCTTGAAATCAACCAGTGTAGCAGCTTTGAATTTCTCCAGAATTTCTTTCATTTTTGGAGTGCCAGTCGTGTGATAAGTCAGGTAGTTCAGGAATCTACCTTCCGCATTAGCTTCTTTGGCAGCCATTTCTGAAAAAGATTAAGGAAAAACGAGAGAGATTTGCAAAAATATTGAATGCAAAATACTCTGTGCTTTTGAAATTTTGAGGGTGCGTAAAAGAGTAGTGAGCTGATCAGATATGGATTTATAAATGTTGGTTTGATGTCGGTTTCCGTGATTTGTGCCAACCGTTAGATAAGTTAATGAAAAGTAGATCGTGTGAGCGATATACGCGGATTTCAAAATGCATTTAATATGTCAGACGGGCGAGAAGTTGAAACGCCACTTGTCTGTTACTTACAAAAGCGTGTTTCTGATAAAACGTTTTTAATACAACACTTAAATATAAGTTGACATAAATAAACAGATGAGTAAAATAATACTTATCTGATAGGTGACTTGTCTGTTACAATATATCACTAGTGAAAGCCAATATCTAGTGATCTTCCTTTGCTATTTGTCAATCCAACAAGATAAATAATCTTCAAGTCTTCAAGAATTAAGAACAAATCTTCTGATTAAAACAACTTCAACTAATTGTCATTGAAGATTTCATCTATAAAACAGGAGTACCGCTAGTCTTACGCGTTCCCCCTGAATTCAAGAATTCATCAGTCAACTAGTCTGTTGAGAGTCAGTCTTCTTGAAGTATAACACTTGTTGCTATCAGATTAGTCAGCTGTTGAACCCAGTCTTCTGATAAGTTCCCCCTCAGCTTATGAATCCAATTTTAACAAGCCCAGCTCTACTCTTAGAGTAGAAAATCTTGCATCACTTAAAGGTTTGGTGAAAATGTCAGCAATCTGATTGTCTGTATGAACATACTCAATAATAACATTTTCTTTTTCAACATGGTCTCTGATGAAGTGATGTTTGATCTCAATATGCTGAGTCCTGGAATGACTAGTAGTATTCTGAGTAAGTGAAATTGCACTTGTATTGTCACAGTAGATAGGGATTCCACTGCTTTTGAGATTATAGTCTTCTAGTTGATGTTTCAACCAAATTATCTGCGCACAACATGCTCCACCAGCAATGTATTTAGCTTCAGCAGTAGATATGGATACTGAAGTCTGTTTCTTACTCATCCATGAGATCAGACGACTGCCTAGAAATTGACACGTACCTGTAGTACTCTTCCTATCAATTTTGCAGCCAGCAAGGTCAGAATCTGAATATCCAGTGAGTTCAAATCCTGATTCCCTTGGATACCACAAGCCCAGTTCTTGTGTGCCTTTGAGATACCTTAATATCCTTTTAGCAGCTAAGAGATGAGATTCCTTAGGATTTGATTGAAATCTCGCACAAACCCCAACAGAATACATAATATCAGGTCTGCTAGCTGTTAAGTATAACAGTGACCCAATTATGCCTCTGTATTTGGTGATGTCAACTGATTTGCCATCTTCATCCTTGTCCAGACGAAGTCCAGTAGACATAGGAACACTAACAGATGAGCTAGTTTCCATACCAAATTTCTTGAACAGATCTTTTCTGTACTTTGCATGATTAATAAAGATACCATCAGGTAGCTGTTTGCCTTGTAATCCAAGAAAGTAGTTTAGTTCTCCCATCATGCTCATTTCAAACTTGTTATGCATCATCTTAGAGAACTTCTCACACATCTGTTGGTTAGTTGAACCAAAAATAATATCGTCCACATATATTTGAACTAACAATATATGATTATCCCATTCAATAGTGAACAAGGTCTTATCTACTTTACCTTTGCGAAATCCTTTAACTAAATGAAAATCAGATAAAGTATCATACCATGCTCTTGGAGCCTGTTTCAGTCCTTAGAGAGCTTTCTTCAGACGATATACTTTGTCTCCTTGTAGATAAGCTTCAAATCCAGGAGGTTGTTTGTTGGATGAAGATGAAGACTTAAAAGTGAAGGGAGGTTTTGATGATTTCCAAAAGTCATCAGCTAAGTATGGAAGCTTAGTTCAAACCTTAGAAGATATTTGACCAAGGAAGAATTTATTTCAGAAGAGTCAAATATGGTCCAGAAGACTACTGATCTATTCTGAAGAAAGGAATCAGACTGGTGGATTTTCAGCCGACTCAAATCAGATTAGTTCAAGTTTGGGATCAATCGAGTGTACATCAGACGAGTGATTTCGATTAGCTGAGTGGAAGTAGATCAGAAGTTATTGCAACGGTAATAAATGCACTTGTAGTAATAAATGCTGAAGAGGAATGGTATTTATGACAAATGATTGAAGAAAAACCTCGTATCAGCTTGGTGCATTTAATGCGGACTGACAGGAAGTATAGCAGAGTGTACAGTGATCAGTCGCAGGTAGCCGTTTCGGCAGAAGGGACCAATACTCGAGGATTTGAACACCTGTCGATCTCTCAACGGACAGATTTTCAAATCTCAAGTATAAATAGTTCAGTTCAAGAGTTGAAGAAGAAGAGACAACACAACTGAGATTAAAATGCGAAGCAGAATTCTTCTAAGTCTCAACTTCAAGAACAGAACACTCATCAGCCGAGTCATTTGTTGACAAAGCAGAATAGAGAGAAAACAAAATATACATACAAATCTAAGTGATTTTGTGAGAAAAGTGTTGTGATAAGTAGATATCCATCTAAGTGAGTGATATTACTTCAGAGAGTAGGAGTTTCTTTGTGATTTCCTATTGCGCACTTGTGGCCATTTCATTTGTTGATTGGAGCAAGCATTGTATATTGTAAACTGTGTTTATAGTATAACCCAAGATCTAATTGACTTGGAAGAGTGGACTAAAGGATTTCTATCCATATAACCACTATAAAAATCCTTTGTGTTTATACTTGCATTATTTCTTGCATATTTTCAAAGAGCATATTTAAACACATAAAAGTTAACTGTTGAAAAGTTTTAAAAGGAGTTTGCAAAACTGGGGATAAAACTTTTTCTAAGTTAAGAAAACACCTTGTGAAAAACAATTGATAAATCCGCTGCAAGTTAGTAAATTTAAAACTCTGATTTTGATAAAATCAGCTAAGTAAAATCAGAAGAGTGGTCAACTCTGCTGTTCAAATCTTTGTGCGAGATCAGCTTAGTCTACTTACAATTCTTGATCAGCTTAGTCTGCTGACAGAAAAAGTTAGAGAATTTTAAAGATAAATTTTTAGAGGTCTATTCAGCCCCCTCCTCTCTAGACCTCATCTGACCACTTGGGACCAACATTGTTCAACGTAAACTTCCTCTTGCAATTCTCCATTGAGAAAAGCAGACTTCACATCCATCTGATAGACCGTGAAGTTCTTGTGAGCAGCATAGGCTAAGAATAGTCTGATCGCTTCAAGCCTTGCAACTGGTGCGAATGTCTCATCAAAATCAATGCCTTCTTCCTGGCAATAACCTTTGGCAACTAGTCTTGCTTTATTTCCAGTAACAATACCATCTTCATTCATTTTATTCCTGAATACCCACTTAGTGCCAATTACCCTTTGATGAGTAGGTCTGGGAACTAAGTACCAGACTTCATTCCTTTCAAATGATTCAACTCTTCTTGCATTGCTTCAATCCAGTGAGAATCACTAAGAGCTTCATCAATCAACTTGTGCTCAATTTGTGAAAGAAAACTTACAAACATTGTTTCATTTGCAGTTGACCTTCTTGTTCTCATTCTATCCAATGGATCACCAATCACTAGATCAGGTGGGTGATCTCTGAGCCATCTGAGATCAGGTTGCAAATCTGGATGTTGTCCTCTTGATTGATCTTACAACACTACTGTTGGAGTCTCAGTAGTAGTCTGTTGAACAGGCTCTGGTCTATCAGCTGTTTGCAACTCCTCTGTTAGACAATCAGCAAATTGATTTTGAACAGCACTTGAGTTAACAGCTTGGTTTAAGTCAGGTAGTATGATGGGTACATATTCTTCTTTTCTTTCCATACTCAATTTCTGAAAGTCAGCAGATATCTCTGGATTAGCACTTTGATTCTTTTCAGAAGATTGGTTTGGTTCATCAAATACTACATGAATAGATTCTTCTATAAGTAAAGTTCTTTTGTTAAAGACTCTGTAAGCTTTACTAACAGTAGAATATCCTACAAAAACAGCTTCATCAGCCTTCTCTGCAAATGCAGTATGGTGATTTTTCCCATTATTCAAAACATAACATTTACAACCAAAAATCCTAAGATAATGTAAATTAGGCTTTCTGTTGTTCCATAGCTCATAAGGTGTCTTGTTTTGACTTTTGTTGATCATACATGTGTTATGGGTGTAACATGCTGCATTTGTGGCTTCTGCCCAGAATCTTTGGGGCAGTTTTGCTTCAGCTATCATTGTCCTGGTAGCTTCCTTTAGAGTTATGTTTCTCCTTTCAGCAACTCCATTTTGTTGAGGGGTTCTGGTAGCAGAGTACTCATGATTGATTCCTCTGGAATTACAATACTCTTCAACAGTAGAGTTTGTAAATTTAGTCTTTCTATCTGATCTGATTTTCAATATTCTTTGGCTCTTTCCATTCTGGATCAGTTCCATCAGATTAGTAAGATGTTCCTTGGTTTCATTTTTCTTCTTCATGAAAATCACCCAAGTAAATCTTGAATAATCATCCACAACAGCTAGGCAGTATTTCATTCCACCTTTGCTGATAGGATCACTTGTTTACCCTTCTGACAGGCGTCACAGAGCTTATCTTTGCTCATGACTGTCTTTGGAATTCCTTCTACCAAATCATTCTTTATCAATCTGTTTATGGTCTTGAAATTCAGATGATTCATTCTTTTGCGCCAAAGCCAACTGATTTCACTTGGTGTAGAAGCCACCAAACAAACATTAGAATTCCTGTCCACAGAATTCCAGTCGACTACATAGATATTTCCCTGTCTTCTTCCAGATAAGATAACCTTCTTTGTTCCAATTTGTTCAACATAGCACCTATCTGATGAAAACATTACAGAAAATCCCTTGTCACAAAATTGACTTATGCTCAGCAGATTGTACTTCAGGCCATTAACATAAGAGACGTCAGATATCTCAATGTTTCATTTGATTAGCTTTCCAACCGCAACAACCTTGCCTTCTTTGCTGTCTCCAAAAGTGACTCTTGGACCATTCACAGCAACAGCATCTGTCAGTTCATGTATGTCTCCACACATGTGCCTTGAACATCCACTGTCCAAGTACCATTTCTTCTCTACTTTACTCCTACTCCTAATCCTAACCGACAAAACAAAATAAAATTGTTTTAGGTACCCTTTATTGAGAGGGTCCTGGTGGATTAGTGTCACCTTTGACAACCCAAGATGTTGAAGTTTAAGGCCCTTAGGCTTTTGAGTTTTAGCAAGAGCATGAGCAACTTTTTCTTCACCATAATCACCAGGCATATTATATTGATAATCATTATGATGTGAATAATGCTCATAAACAGGGTAAGCATGCATTGGATGATGAGCAGGATATGCAGCATAATAAGGTGGATAATGGGGTGTAGCATAATAAGATGAATAAGCAGGTTGCACATAATAAGACTCATTTCCATACCACGCAACATTGTTACAATTTCTTTGCTTCTTAGGTCTGCTCTTTACTTGCTCTTTAACAGACGACTTAGTTTTACTAGTCTGATTGGTTTTACTCTTATCAGCAGACTTTTTAGGACTACTCTGCTGTTTGGTTTTACCAGTTTGTTTTTCATTTTCAGGCTTTTTACCTTTTTTAGCCTTAGGAGATTTCTTCTCCTTTTTCTCATTCCCAAGTGAAGTAAATTTAGCAGTCTGAACATATAGAATAACATTATTGTTATCAGCAGATATGAACTTCTCAGTTTTGTTCAGTTCTAAATTCTCTTTTACTAAAGGTGTTCTCTGTTCATTAGATGTGTCTACCGATGCAATAGACGACTTATCATGACAAGATATTATCTTTTCAAGTTCCATGATTTTTCCTTTGTAAACTTCACATTCTGCTTTCAGAGATTCATATTCATGCGAAAGCTTTTTATACTTAGCTGAATCTTGTTGTTTTTCAACATTAAGTTTCAGTTTAGCCTTTTGTTTTTTCAGCACAATCATCTCTTCCTTAAGCTTTGCAAATTCATTAACAACATCTGTGTTGTTTTTCATCATTTGCTCAAATGAACTAAATAGCTCATCTTTATTTTCAGAGAGAGTTACCTCAGTGTCAGAGTCCTATGATTCTTTGGCCATGAGACAGAGCAGTGCAGGTGTCTCTTCTTCAGTAGAGTCATCACTTGATGTCCCTGATTCTGAGTTAGACGAATAGATGGCTGCAATCTTTTCAGCTTCAGCCAACAACACTTTGCTTTTCTGGTGTCTCCTCTCTTTCCTCGCTTTCTTTTCCTCCTCAGTATACTTCTCAGCTTTAGGATATGGGCAGTCCTTGATGAAATGTCCCAATTTCCTGCAGTTATAGCACATCATTTTGGATTTATAATCATCCTTACTATCATGAGAATAAGAGGTAGGTTTAGAAGTAGAAACATTGTTATATTTGTTCTTCATTTTTCTTTTATAGAACTTTTTGAACCCGTTCAATAACAAAGCAACATCGCCAGCAGTGTACTCCTTTTTGTTGAGCACTGTGGTCTCATCAGATGAGTCCACTTCTCTTATCTTCCCAGATGATCTTCTAGATCTTTCTGCAACGACCAGGGCAGCAGTGGGGCCAGAAGTTGAGGTCTCTTTTATACCCATTCTTGGCATTTTATACTCGTACGCCTTGAGTACAGAAAACAGCTCAGTCAGAGAGATCTTCCCCAGATCCCTTGATTCTTCCATAGCTGTGATCTTCATGTTGAACTTGGGTGGCAGCGCCTTTAAGACTTTAAGGGTGATCTCTTTATCAGTAAACGTCTTTCCCAACTTTAGCACGTTGGTCAACACCTTTGTAAACCTTGTATCCATCTGGTCAATGGTTTCTCCAGGTTTCATCTTGAAGTTTTCAAACTTCTCCAGGGCAACACTCAGATTGTGTTCTTTGATTGAGTCATTCCCTTCACTCATGTCACGAACCTTATCCCACATCTCCTTAGATGTTTTACAGTGTTTGACCTTGTCAAACCTTTCGTTATCGAGGGCTTTGGTCATGATGAAGATTCCAACCTTATCAAGATTCTTCAGATTGATTTCATCAGTTGTCATCTCTTCAGGTTCTTTGTCAACAACCTTATCTTGGTCATCAACTTTGATTGTTTTGGTAACTCTTATCGGACCTTGAGTTATGCACCTGTACATATTATCATTGTAAGCAGCAAGGAAAATTTCCATGCGTATTTTCCAGTCCTCAAAGCTCATACCGCCAATGTGGGGAACAAGGCTGATACAATCCAGTTTTCAAAAAGTTTTTATTTTCAAAAAGATGCTCTTTTGAAAACTTTTGAAAACCTTTGAAAAACACACTAGGATCAAGCTCGTTGACCAGGCAAATGATTCAGATGAACCACCTGCTCTGATACCACTTGTTGGTCCCAAGTGGTTAGATGAGGTCTAGAGGGGGGGGGGGGGAGGGGGTGAATAGACCTCTAAAAATTTATCTTTAAAATTCTCTATCTTTTTCTGTCAGCAGACTAAGCTGATCAAGAATTGCAAGTAGACTAAGCTGATCTCGCACAAAGCTTTGAACAGCAGAGTTGACCACTCTTCTGATTTTACTTAGCTGATTTTATCAAAATCAGAGTTTCAAATTTACAAACTTGCAGCGGATTTATCTAGTGTTTTTCACAAGTTGTTTTCTTAACTCAGAAAAAGTTTTATCCCCAGTTTTGCAAACTCCTTTTAAAACTCTTCAACAATTAACTTTTACGTGTTTAAATATGCTCTTTGAAAATATGCAATAAATAATGCAAGTATAAACACATAGAATTTTTTTAGTGGTTATATGTATAGAAATCCTTTAGTCCACTCTTCCAAGTCACTTAGATCTTGGGTTATACTATAAACACACAGTTTACAATATACAATGCTTGCGCCAAACAACAAATGAAATGGCCACAAGTGCGCAATAGGAAATCACAAAGAAACTCCTACTCTCTGAAGTAATATCACTCACTTAGATGGATATCTACTTCTAAAAACACTTTTCTCACAAAATCACTCAGATTTTTATGTATATTTGTTTTTCTCTCTATTCTGCTTCGTCAACAAATGACTCGGCTGATGAGTGTTCTGTTCTTGAAGTTGAGACTTAGAAGAATTCTGCTTCGGATTTAATCTCAGTTGTGTTGTCTCATCTTCTTCAACTCATGAACTGAACTATTTATACTTGAGATTTGAAAATCTGCCCGTTGAGAGATCGACAGGTGTCTAAATCCTCGAGTACTGGTCCCTTCTGTAGAAACGGCTACCTGCGACTGATCACTGTACACTCTGCTGTACTTTCTGTCAGTCCGCATTAAATGCACCAAGCTGATACGAGTTTCTCTTCAATCATTTGTCATAAATACCCTTCCTCTTCAGCATTTATTACTCCTAGTGCATTTATTACCGTTGCAATAACTTCTGATCCACTTCCACTCTGCTGATCGAAATTCTCGTCTGATGTACACTCGACTGATCCCAAACTGAACTTATCTGATTTGAGTCGGCTGAAAATCCACCAGTCTGATTCCTTTCTTCAGCAACAGATCAATAGTTTTCTGGACCATATTTGACTCGTCTGAAGTAAATTCTTCCTTGGTCAAATATCTTCTAAGGTTTGAACTAAGCTTCCATACTTAGCTGATGACTTTTGGAAATCATCAAAACCTCCCTTCACTTTTAAGTCTTCATCTTCATCCAACAAAATTACAGTACAAGTTTTCAAGAAAATGGACTTAAGTGAAATTACAAATAAAGTAAGCTGATACAATGATTTTCAATTTAAAACCTAGTCTAGAAATTCTAGTCTAGTCTTCAGCTTCTTCATCATCTTCCTCTTCTTCAAATTCCTCATTTCCATCATCTTCATCTTCTCCACTGGAAAACAAGTCAGCATAGGTCAAGTTTCTTCCTGCGGCTTCAACTCTTCTTCTTATTTCTTGAATTCTGCTGGTTTTCCTGAATGGATCCAACTGTTCTTCAGCAGTGTCCTTAGAAGCAGCTATTTCTTTATCAGTCTTAGCTGCGTCCTTGGGCTCTACTTCTTCATCAGTCTCTTCATCATCAGCTTTCTCTTCAAGTACTTTATCTTCACTTGGCTTTTCAGCAGCAACTCTCTGGTCTTGTACTTGAACAGTTGCAGTGGCAACACTCTGTTTAGCTGACTCCTCTTCCCCCTTTTTGTCATCAGCAACAGGGTTGAGTTGATCAGGAGAGATGTTGACAGCAGCACACAACTTTCTGATGTTCTGATCCATAACGCGAAGTTGATCAGTATGATGTTGTTGAGTTGCTTCCATTCGAAGTTGAGTAGTCTTCATTTCACCAGATTGGTCATTCAGATAATCAACATTCAACTGAAGTGTTGATATTTCATTTTGCGCCTTGTTGGTGACATTTGTGAATTCTTGCATGAGAGCAACATTCTTTTCAATCTCAGCTTCACCAACTTCTTTCATGACTTTAGCAATTCCTGCAATGTCAGACTCGTGCCTTTGAAGAGCGGTGTGCAGATGACTTACATCAACCTTCACGTCTTCAATACCTCTGTTCATGCTTAAAATACTCTGAGTCAGTGCAAGGGAATTGTCTGGTGGTAGAGGAAAGTTCTCTATGGCATCCTGCACCATCTTTGTAGTAGCCTCTTGCATTTGCTTCAACATCAGCTGATTCCTCTTTTCCATTTCCTTCACAGCATTATCAAGTAGCATCTGCATTGACTCCATCAGTGAAGAATGAAAGTCAGCAGTTGGAATGGAGGTTGATGCTTCAGCAGGCTCTTCCTGTTGAACAGGAGCTTCATTAAGCACTGGACTCTCTTCAGCTTTCCACTCAATAGCTAAAGGAATCTCTTTGACAACAACAGGCGGTGACTTGGATGTGTCAAGATTTATTTCCATAGCTTGCTGGTCTTTCTTGTGTTCTTCATCAGCTGGTTCATCAGCAATGTGAATGATTTCAGCACCATCAACAGACACAACAGTCTTCTGATGAATCAAGTCAGCTGGAACAAAAGGTGATGTAGACTGTTGAACACCCAGCTGTTCTTGAAATGTACTGATTTCTGAGCCAAAGGCAATGCACTGTAAACTTGGTAGACTGGGCATAGTACTAGATGTTCCTGGTTCATACCTTGATCTCTGTACCCATTTCACCAAAGTTGTATACACAGCAATTTTAACTGCTCTATCAGTTAGGTCATCAGCAGGACCTGGCTTGTTTGGCAGTGAATCCTTGATAGCAGTTGCCTCTTGACTTACAATGACTTTTGCAAAGTCATGTAGTCTGTCTCTGACAAAATCTGAGTCCAAGGCCTTTGCAACTGAAGTAGTCTGCAGCCAATTCATAATCCAGCGTCCTTCATCTGCAAACTCCCTCCATGCTTGGATTTCTTCTTCAGATTTGTTTAGCCTGTACTCCCTCCGTCTGTTGTACCTGATCTTTTCTGGGAGAAAGGTTGTTCTTGATTGAAGCAGCTGATTCATCTTTTCTAGCTCCGCTTCAAACTTCTCAAAGGCAGTAGAGTCACCTTGAACAATGTCAAGTCCTCTTCTAACTTCAAATTTCTTCCTTTTGACTGGTTGAGCCCTTGGTAGCACAAACTGCCCTTCCTTGGGTTTACCAATCACGATGCCTTCTGACCTCCTAGGTCCATATGCATCCTTTTTACTTTCTTCTAGAGCCTTGGCCAAGTCTTCTTCTTCCTTGGCAGCTAATACAGCTTCAGTCATTTTCTTGACTTCAGCTACTTTCTTGCTAGCCTCAAGAGCTCTTTTAAGCTCAGCTTCATCACTCTTCCTCTGCTCCGCTTCCTCGCGCTTCTTCTTGTGATAAGCTGACACTTTGGTTTTGCCAGTCCTTCTCTTTCTGGCAGCTCTTCACTCAACAACTGGTGCCACAACTGTTGGTTCTGGAGCAGCAATTGCTTCTGGTGCAGCAGCAATTGGTTCAAGGATTTGCACTTCAGGATCCTTTTGAGGTTGATTAACCTCAGCTGTTGGTGCAGAAGTAGTCTGTTTGACTTGTTCAACAGCTGACTCCACTTCAGCAGACTTCTTCTCAGATCCAACAGGCCTCTCTGCTGTTAGAGGACTTTTCCTTACTAGCTCAGAAAGTTCTGTAGTTTCTTCAATGAACGTCATCTTTTTTCTGGTTGTCTTCTTGGTGTGAAGGACAGCAACAGATGTAGCAGTATCTTTCCATGCGCTCCTTGTCCTCTTAGCAACGTTTTCAGCTGGCACTTCAGCTAAAACAATTCTCTCAGGAGAGATGTCATAGGCCATTTGCTCAATCTCCTTAGCTGTCTGATCTATAATAGCATCAGCAACATCCTTTTCTTCTGGAGAATCTGTTCTGCCTTGAACAGCTGGCTTGGCTGTTTGAACAGATGCCTTAGGAGTAGTTACTTTGCTCCTCTTCGCTTTAATAGCAGGCTCTTTAGGCTCAGTAGCCTTTCTTTTGGACTGCCTCTTTTCTGGCACTTCAGCTGGCTCTTTAGACCTTCCAGCCTTTACTGGTTCACATATCTTTAGCTCCTTGGCCTTATGAATTTCCTTGCCCTTTGTCATCGTACATCCCATATTCAGTAGCAGATGACTAGGGAAAATTCTGTGAAGTGTTTGACCACGCGCCTTGTGATCAGCAAGAATGTACCAAATCAGACTTGCCCAGTTTACTTTCAGACCGTAGTAAACCGCTATCATCATGTGATACCTTTTCATAGGTACACTATCCAAGGAGAAGGTACAATATCCACAACTTTGGCAAGTAAATCTGCCATTCGCTGAAACTCGTCCTTCAGCTGAGGCTTTTTGATGTTCCTAGACAGGATTTCATCCTTCTTCTTAGCAGCAATACCCCAGAAATCAGCCTCTAACGGCTCAGCCAGAGATGAAAGTTCAATTGAACCTTCAAGTGAAAGCCCGTACTTCTCGTTCAGCAGCTTGGGGGTTATGCAGATGTCCTTTCCCCCAACTGTGGCTCTAATCTCCAATTTCTCATAGTCTGGCTTCCCATCAGCCTTATAAAACTCTAAAACTTCTGGTGTGAACACCATATCTTCATGGGCCTCCATGAAGTTAACTAGTGTTGCCGCCTTGAACTTTTCCAATATCTCCTTCATCAGCGGAATGCTGGTAGCATAAAAGGTTTGGTAGTTCAAGAATCTACCTTCAGCATTCGCGTCCTTGGCAGACATTTTTCTGAAAAAGATTGAAGGAAAACGAGAGAAATTTGCAGTTTGAATTGAAAGCAAAAATACTCATGTGCTTTTGAAAGATCAGTCAGCTGATCAGATCTGGATTTATAGAGGTTGGTTTGATGTCGGTTTTCGTGATTTGTGCCAACCGTTAGATCAGTTACTGAAAAGGTGGATCGTGTGATCGTGATATGCGGATTTCAAAATTCATTAAATATGTCAGACTAGGCGGGAAGTTGAAACGCCACTTGTCTGTTACTTATAAAAGCGTGTTTCTGATAAAAACGTTTTTAGTACAACACTTGATTATAAGCTGACATAAATAAACAGATGAGTAAAATAATACTTATCTGCCAGATGACTTGTCTGATACAATATATCACTAGTGAAAGCCAATATCTAATGATCTTCCTCTGCTGTTTGTCAATCCAGCAAGATAAATAATCTTCAAGTCTTCAAGATTTAAGAACAAATCTTCTGATTAAAACAACTTCAACTAACTGTCATTGAAGATTTCATCTTTAAAACAGGAGTACCGCAAGTCTTACACTTTCCCCCTGAATTCAAGAATTCATCAGTCAACTAGTCTGTTGAGAGTCAGTCTTCTTGAAGGATAACACTTGTTGCTATCAGATTAGTCAGCTGTTGAACCCAGTCTTCTAATAGGTTCCCCCTCAGCTTATGAATCCAATTTTAACAAGCCCAGTTCCACTCTTAGAGTAGAAAATCTTGCATCACTTAATGGTTTGGTGAAAATGTCAGCGATCTGATTATCTGTATGAACATACTCAATAATAACATTTCCTTTTTCAACATGGTCTCTGATGAAGTGATGTTTGATCTCAATATGCTTAGTCCTGGAATGACTAGTAGTGTTCTGAGTAAGTGAGATTGCACTTGTATTGTCACAGTAGATAGAGATTCCACTGATCTTGAGATTATAATCTTCTAGTTGATGCTTCAACCAAAGTATCTGTGCAGAACATGCTCCAGCAGCAATGTATTCAGCTTTAGCAGTGGATATGGATACTGAAGTCTGTTTCTTACTCATCCATGAGATCAGACGACTGCCTAAGAATTGACAAGTATCTGTAGTACTCTTCCTATCAATTTTGCTGCCAGCAAGGTCAGAATCTAAATATCCAGTAAGTTCAAATCTTGATTTCCTTGGATACGACAATTCCAATTCTTGAGTGCCTTTAAGATACCTTAATATCCTTTTAGCAGCTAAGATATGAGATTCCTTAGAATTTGGTTGAAATCAGGCACAAACCCCAACAGAATACATAATATAATGTCTGCTAGCTTTTAAGTATAACAGTGACCCAATTATGCCTATGTACTTGGTGATGTCAACAGATTTGCCATCTTCATCCTTGTCCAGACGAAGTCCAGTAGACATAGGAACACTAACAGATGAACTAGTTTCCATACCAAATTTCTTGAACAGATCTTTTGTGTACTTTGCTTGATTAATGAAAAAACCATCAGGTAGCTGTTTTACTTGTAATCCAAGAAAGTAATTAAGTTCTCCCATCATGCTCATTTCAAACTTGTTCTGCATCAGCTTAGAGAACTTCTCACACATCTGTGGGTTAGTTGAACCAAAAATAATATCGTCCACATATATTTGAACTAACAATATATGATTATCCCATTCAATAGTGAACAAAGTCTTATCTACTTTACCTTTGCGAAATCCTTTAACTAAAAGAAAATCAGATAAAGTATCATACCATGCTCTTGGAGCCTGTTTCAGTCCATAGAGAGCTTTCTTCAGACGATATACTTTGTCACCTTGTTGATAGGCTTCAAATCTAGGAGGTTGTTCAACATAAACTTCTTCTTCACATCCATCTGATAGACAGTGAAGTTCTTGTGAGCAGCATAGGCTAAGAATAATCTGATTGCTTCAGGCCTTGCAACTGGTGCGAATGTCTCATCAAAATCAAGGCCTTCTTCCTGGCAGTAACCTTTGGCAACTAGTCTTGCTTTATTTCTGGTGACAATACCATCTTCATTCCTTTTATTCCTGAATACCCACTTAGTGCCAATTACCCTTTGATGAGTAGGCCTGGGAACTACGTACCAGACTTCATTCCTTTCAAGTTAATTTAACTCTTCTTGCATTGCTTCAATCCAGTGAGAATCACTAAGAGCTTTGATGAGGGCTATTTTACACACATGGTCAAGCAGAGCTTTTCGAGGAGGGTCAAGATCGATCCGACCTGTATAGACCGAAAGATCGGCTCGACCTACCCAAACGTATCTGATCGATCTAAATGTCCGATCCGAAAGACTTATTGGGCCACGCAGTACTCCTAGGCCGTGCAGGATTCCTAGACTTAATAGGATTCCTAGCTCTGTTAGGACAGGAGGAATATTATAAATAGCGAATCTTACATTGTATTAAGGATCCAGAATTGAACCTATCAATAATACTATACTTATTTCGCCTCCCTTATTCTTGTTTTCTACGTGATTATATTACTTGCTTGTTCTTGAATTGCACCATCCGGAGTACTTTAACCAAACCCCTAAAATATAATCAATGTTGTCCTAAACTATTTTACTGAGATTAAACCTAAGACGAAATTAGGCTAAATCAGTTGGCGCCCACCGTGGGGCCAGGTTAATTACTCGATCGAATATGGCCAATCCAAGAAAGAGCACATGTAACACAGGAAGAAGCACAACTTCTCAGCATCCACGTGCTGTAGAAGCTCCGCCCAAGAATTCCCAAAGAATCAGCGTAAGTAACATGCCGCCTCCCACTGAACACCAAAATTTAGATCGAGCAGAGGGACATGTTACTTCGAATGTAAACAATAACCAAAATAATCAGGAACATCAAACGCATAGCAGGAGTAGGGCTTCGAACTCACCTGTTCGATCCGCCCCTCATCTACCTTTACCGGCCGAACAAGAAAAGTTGAGACAAATTGCTCAATTAGTGAATTCTTTATGTGCTGGAATTCCACCTATTCCGGGAGCTAAAAATATTGGCCCTGATATAGCCCCAATTCCTCCGACCAAGTTGGTAAACAATATCAGACGAGCCCGAGGGGACAACGACCAAATTTCGGCAGAAGCAGAAAGCCCTGATGGGGATCAACGATCTCACATGTCCCCACCAAATGCAGCTAGAAGATACCCTGTTAGGAAAAGTAACCAGGCAATAGCTAATGCTCGTCCTGAACCTTACGCATCCAGGGAAAAGACGGTAATTCCGATCGATGATGAGGAGGATCCGCCGATCTTCGATCGACGAGCAACTAGGAGATTCTCTGAAAGAGACATCGAGAAGATGGTGGAGGAACGAATAGAACAAAGGCTTTTGACTCTACGACAACCTTGGCCTCGTTCCCGAGAGATTCAGGATAGTATAGCTGCCTGTTCCCCTTTCTGCTTAGAAATTAGGGAAGCACAAGCTTCTGGGCCTTTACCCGCTCGACTCCCCAGATATGATGGAACTAGTGATCCGACTGATTACATATTCTGTTTTACCAACATAATGAGTTTATACGCTCATTCAGCAGAATACACGGCGAAGTTAATGATAACGACCTTCGAGGGAATGGCACTGGACTGGTTTGGAAAACAACCACCTAACTCAATATTCAGTTTTAGGGAGTTATGCAACAAACTAGAATAACAGTTCGCTAGTCAGAAAAGACAAAAGCTCCCCATGAGCTATCTAGGAACTATTATCCAACAAGAAGGATAATCTCTAAGAACTTGGTTAGCAAGATTCAATGTGGAACTATTAAAGGTTGATTCCCCGAATATTGATTACATTATATCTATTCTATTCTATTCGACCTGACAAAGAATAGGCAGTTTGGCAATGCCTTAAGCCGAAAACAGCCAAGAACCTTCGCAGAAATCATGACGTTGACCTCCAAATATATGACTCAAGAAGAGATGAACTCGTTCAAAGACAAAAATAAGAATAAAGCGTCCGCATCAGGATCGAGGAAACCTGAGAAACCTTCGATGCAAAGAGCCACGGATTACGATCGATTTTCCCGTAGGGGAAATGTATTCCAAAGATTAGAATATAGCGGGAGTAACCCTGAGAAAAGACCTAATGTCTACCTCAAGCCTCGATCTCCGGAGAGGAATGTTAGAGAACGAGTGAGCTATGTGGAGTATACCAAATTAAACACTCCAAGAGAGGATATTTTGGTAATACTGGAAAGAAGTAATCTGATTCCCCCAGCAAAAAGGATCACGCAAGCAAAACCTGGGGCAAAGAACTACGATTTATATTGTAGGTATCATCGAGCTCATGGTCACAGGACCGAAGACTGTTATCACCTAAAACAGGAAATTGAAAAATTAATTCAACAGGGCAAGTTGAACGAATTTGTGGATAGAACAGGTCGTAATAGACAAAGGACGCGAAGACCAAGAAGGAGGGAAGGAAATCGAAGCCCTCACGAAAGGTCTCCCAGCAACCATGTATCACGTAGAAATGACCTCGATAACGACCATGTCAATGGGACAATACACGTCATCTCTGGTGGTCCTGCTGGGGGTGATAGTCGAAATGCAAGGCGGAAGACTGCCCGATCCCTAGAAAAAGGGATTGTTGTTCCTAAGAAAGTATGGGCTCTCGAGAATAAGAACTTGGATAAACAAATAATCTGCTTTGACGAGTCTGAAATCCCGAGAAATTTAAATTGGGACACTAACGAAGACCATCCAGATTTTCCAATGGTTGTCTCACTAAGGATTTCCGACTTTAACGTCAAAAGAATTCT
Source organism: Penstemon davidsonii (assembly GCA_034814905.1). Classification (NCBI taxonomy): domain Eukaryota; kingdom Viridiplantae; phylum Streptophyta; class Magnoliopsida; order Lamiales; family Plantaginaceae; genus Penstemon; species Penstemon davidsonii. The sequence continues at coordinate 7,106,675 of JAYDYQ010001087.1, read as the reverse complement.
GATCGACAATGGGAGCTCAGCTAATATCATAGCCATGGAAGCTTTGAACCAAATGAATCTAGGAAAAATAACTCTCCGAAGAGTAGCCACGCCACTAGTAGGGTTTGGAGGATTGGAAATAGTTCCAGCTGGAACCATCAATTTGAGTGTGACCCTCGGGAGTAAACCTCATCGAGTGGTCAAAATGATTAAATTCTTAGTGGTAGAAACACCATTCGCTTATAATGCCATCCTAGGTAGATCGGCATTAAACCAATTCCGAGCAGTCGTTTCAACCTATCACCAGAAGATTAAATTCCCTACAATCTCTTGGGTCGGCGAAATAGTCAACGACCACTGTATGGCCTGGGATTGTTACAATACTGCACTATCTTTAAAAAGGAACGTTGATCCATTGACACCTTCGAAAAGAAAAACAGTAGGGTCTTCGATGGAGAGATCTCCAGAGCCTGAGTTGCCCAGTACAGAAAGGATCGATAAAAAAGGGAAAGAGCCCATAGATTTGACTCTACGTGCGCCAGAGCATAAAGAGGTCAAGCTTATCGAGAATGATCCAACCAAAATCACCAGGATCGGAACTGAACTGTCTCCACAGGGAGAAATCATGTTAATCAATTTCTTAAGGAAAAATGTAGATGTTTTCGCCTGGAGCTCGGAGGACATAGTGGGGATCGACCCAAGAATAATAACCCACTCTTTCAAGATAGATCCGAACGCAAAACCGATCAGACAGAAGAAAAGAAATCACGGCCCTGTGAAAGACAAATTAATAAAAGCAGAGGTCGAAAGGCTTTTATTGTCTAAATAGATTAGAGAAATACACTTTACTGAATGGCTGTGTAATGTCGTACTTGTCTCAAAAGGTGACAAGAAGGATAACAGGTGGAGAATGTGTAACGATTTTACAGACTTAAACAAATTGTGTCCAAGAGATCCATACCCTCTCCCAAGGATCGACCCGTTAGTCGACTCAATAGCAGGTTTTCCAATTTTCAGTATGATGGATGCATTCCAAGGTTTCTATCAGATTTTCATGGACGAAAAAGATCAAGAAAAGACTGCATTCGTTACCGAACAGGGCGTGTATTGTTTTATAGTAATGCCGTTCGGATTAAGAAATGCCGGAGCAACCTATCAACGGTTGGTAAACTTGATGTTTAAAGAGTTAATCGGAGAAATAATGGAAGTGTATGTCGATGATATGCTGGTAAAAAGCATGAGCGAAGAAGACCACGTTAAACACCTTGATCGTTGCTTCAAAATCTTGAGGAAGTATGGAATGAAACTCAACCCCTTAAAATTTACCTTTGGGGTAAGGTCTGGAAAATTCTTAGGTTACCTGGTCCATGAAAGAGGCATCGAAGCAAATCCGGAAAAAATACGTGCTATCACTGAAACGAAGCCTCCTAGAAATATTACTCAAGTTCAAAGTTTGGTCGGGAAAATTGTTGCCCTTAACAGATTCATATCGAGGTCCGCAGATAAAAGTTTACCATTTTTTCAAACTTTGAGAAAAGCTAAGACCTTTGAATGGACCCAGGCTTGTGACCACGCCTTCGATCAACTGAAATAATATTTGACCTCGCCACCCCTGCTCGCCAAACCTACGGAAGGACAGCCTCTTTATATATACATCGCTATTTCTGAGGCAGCAGTGAGCTCGGTTATGGTAAAAATTGAGGGCTCGAAACACAAGCCTGTCTATTACTTGAGTAAATTACTGCAAGGAGCGGAAAAGAATTATTTAACAATCGAAAAATTCGCTCTGGCTTTGGTGACGTCAGCACGAAGATTGCGGCCCTACTTTCAGACATACAAAATCATCGTACTTACCAATCAACCTTTGAGGCAAATCTTATCAAAGCCAGAAGCCTCGGGAAGATTAATTAAATGGGCCGTAGAGTGGGGACAATATGAGATCGAATATCGACCACGAACGGCAATCAAAGCTCAGGTACTTGCTGATTTCCTCCTAGAAACTCCATGCTTATCAGGGACGAGTTCTGAAACAACTTCGACAAGTGATAACAATATTATGGTCGTCAATGATTTACCATGGCTTATGCACGTCGACGGTGCATCGAGCAGAGATGGTGGTGGTGCAGGAATTAATTTCCAAGGACCAAACGGTGAGGATATGAATTATGCCATCACTTTGGACTTCATGATAACTAACAATGAAGCAGAGTACGAAGCCCTGATTGCAGGGTTGGAAATGGCTATACAAGCCAACATAAAAGTTCTAAATGTCTTGACAGATTCCGAGCTGATCCAGAGACTGATTAACGGAATGTACGAGGCAAAAGAATACAACATGATAAAGTATTTGGCGAAAGTGAAAGAATTGATTGAGAAATTTGATAAGTTTGATATACAGAATATCCCACGAGAAGAGAATCGATGGGCTGATCAACTATCTAGATTCACAGGAACAAGGGATGGTAAATCTAAAAGAGTAATTACCTGGTTAATCTCTAAGACACCATCCATCGATCTCGATATCGTTCCTGTAATCGAAGTAATGGACATCGACTTGGCAGCAGACAGCTGGATGACTCCCTTAATCACATATTTGAACAATGGGGCGCTCCCTAGCTGTAAAAATGAAGCTCGGAGAATAAGATATCGAGCACCAAGATATGCCATGGTAGACGAAAAACTCTATAAACGATCCGTTTCTGGAATTCTATTAAAATGCATTCCCGAGCACCAGACCCAAAGCATCCTCTGCAGTATCCATGATGGAGAAGGTGGAAATCACAGTGGAGCTAGAGCGCTAACGCTCAAATGTCTGAGAACTGGATACTATTGGCCAACATTGTACGCAGATGCGCAGGATTACGTAAAGCATTGTCATTACTACCAAGTACATTCAAATATAATACATCAACCAGCAGAAACAATGCACTCAATTCCGATCTGTTGGCATTTTTGATCAGTGGGGGATAGATATAGTGGGGCCATTTCCAATGGCCAGGTCTAAAAAGAGTTATGTCCGAGTCGCTGTCGAGTATTTCAGCAAATGGATTGAATGTATAGCCCTAGCTCGGATAACACAGTTTCGGGTCATAAACTTTCTTTGGAAAAATATAGTATGTCGCTTCGGGATCCCGAGGATTCTAATTTCTGACAATGGAACCCAATTCGCTGGAAAACAAGTTCAAGAATGGTGCTCGAAATTTGGGATACAACCAAACTTCACCTCCGTTGGGCATCCTCGAGCAAATGGGCAAACCGAGGTAGCAAATCGAGAGATCATCAAATCCCTCGAGAAAAGACTGGACGACGTCAAAGGAAAATGGTTAGACGAGCTTCCAGGCGTCATTTGGGACAACAGAACCACAGTAAAAGCATCAACGGGTGAAACACAGTTTAGCTTAGTCTATGGGTCGGAGGCAGTTATCCCAGTTCAAGCACTAGTCCCCAGCCTTAGAATTGAGCTGTACGAGGAAGAATCAAATGATCAATTAAGAAAAGACGACATCGATTTAAGTGAGACCTTGAGGGAAAAAGCCAGTCTGCATTTAGAAGCAGCTAAATCCAGCATGGAAAAGGCCTACAATCAAAGGGTAAGGATACGATCGTTCAAGGAAGGTGATTTGGTACTTAAAAAGGTTGAGGTATCCAAACATGTGGGAAAATTACAGCAAAATTGGGAAGGTCCCTATGTGGTGATTTCGGTCGGCAAAAAGGGATCATATAAGATAGCTCATATGGATGGAACTCCACTTCCTCGAACATGGAATGCAGTAAATCTCAGAAGATATTATGGTCGTTAATTTCAAAACAGGAAGCTTTAGAAATTAGATAGGATTTGCAAGAAATTAGTTTTTCAATTTTTAGTCTGTTTTGTTATTTTCCTTTCAAGCACTAAGTATGCCTACGATTATAATAAAAGCTTTTGCTTATTTTTTCCCTTAACAATGCACGAAGAGGAACCAATGTTTATGTGATCTACAAAGGTTAAAACCAATAATTGGTATACAACCTAAATTTTTGAGTAAAACCGATTGGGTCGGTAAACACTCGTCGATATAATAAAATGATCAACAAAGGTTAAAACCAACAGTTGGTATACAACCTAAAATTTTGAGTAAAACCGATTGGGTCGGTAAACACTCATCGATATAATAAAATGATCAACAAAGGTTAAAACCAACAGTTGGTATACAACCTAAAATTTTGAGTAAAACCGATTGAGTCGGTAAACACTCATGGATATCCTAACGAACGATCTACACAGGTTAAAAACCAAAAATTGGTAAAAAACCTAAGTATTATAAAATTTTGAGTAAAACCGATTGAGTCGGTAAACACTCATGGATCTCCTAACGAACAATCTACACAGGTTAAAAACCAAAAATTGGTAAAAAAAACCTAAGTACAATAAATCTTTGAGTAAAACCGATTGGGTCGGTCTAAACTCATCGATCTCCTAACGAACGAACTACACAGGTTAAAAACCAAAAATTGGTAAAAAACCTAAGTACAATACATCTTTGAGTAAAACCGATTGGGTCGGTATGAACTCATCGATCTCCTAACGATTGATCAACTAAGGTTAAAAACCTAACTTGGTAAAAACCTAAGTAAAAATCTTTGAGTAAAACCAATTGGGTCGGTATAAACTCATCGATCTCCTACGAACGATCTACATAGGCCAAACTGTTGCTAAATAAAACAAAAAGCTTAAACCAAAACCGATTGGGTCGGTAATAACTCATCGTACAAATAACAAAACGACCTACAACTGAAAAATTAGCTGATATATTGCAAAATTTTATTCTCATTAAAATAACGATGTACATCGGAAAGATACACAAATTCCCCTAACCAATCGACAGCAAAATCTATTACATGATAAAGAAATGAGCTAACAAGGGGACTTCAGTTTCGTCTATCTCCATATTTTTTCAGAATTCTTGCCACCAGCTGAAACTGGTCGACGAAGACAACCGCTTTTAAATTTCGTGATTACGACCTCAAAGCTTTGGAATCAGAGAGAGCTTTGAGAGATTATAATGTTACGACGGTCGATGGTGGTCAGCATTTCTGGATCATACCTTCTCGTTTTAATGAACTGACCAGCTTTCCACCGACCACGTAACTGATAGATCGGAACCCCACAACACCGACTCATAGTTGGCATTCCAATCCTTTCCCCTTATTAGGGGTCGGAGATTTCATGGTTTTTGAGAAATCTCCATTTTCCGATTCCGCCCATACCAAGTCGACGTGATAAAAGATTTGTTGGATTCTCGAATTAGGCGGACGACCGCCATTTTGAACAAAAAGGAAGTACATTGTTTAAATTTTTTTTACTTCTGATGGTAACTAAATGGGAGATAAAAGATTCCTTTTATAGACAGGATGAGTTAAAATCCAACGGCGAAACTCGCATCTAATCAACGGCAATGACGTATCATCGGGATTTACGTTACAACGTCATAACTACATGCCTTAAATACAGAATTTGAAATAAATGCGCTTTTGAGTTGGTCAAAATAAAAGTCATATATTAGATCGATGGAGGCGGTACAAAGACTATCATTGCGAAACTACTATTACATATCAAAAATTCCTATCTAAACGGAAAACATCGATCAATACACTAAGCAATTACACCTACAAAATATCAAAAGAAAGAATCTGGTTTCCAAAGGCTTCAGAGCTTCCTCGGAACGATCATTTTTTCTTCTACTTTGAGAACAGTGACGAGAAACTAATGTTCAGGCATCCTTCTTAAGATCGACGTCTGTCGATCATCGAGAGAAGGATACATGTTTTCTCAACTCGACCACCTCGAAAAAGTTGATGCTTCTTCTTTACAAAGTAAAATAGGGATCAAAAGGATCTCATGCATGGCATCACCGACCTGTTAGAAATAAGTTGATTTCGATAAGCCAAGAATCCTGCTTTCCTCTGATCTCGACCTCTATCATATGGCGTAGTTTATCGTCGACTAATCCCGAGTTATGAGATTCGCCCGACCATCACCATATAAGATGGAGATCTCATTTTTCCAATTCCTCCCATACCAAGTCACGAATTCCTCATTTGATAAGGTAACACATTTTGGTGGTCGACGATGCTTATAACAATAAAAATTCATCTTGAATGACTTCATCTTCTGAGAGACGGAGAAGCATGGAATGACCTTTTTATAGGCAGGGGATAAAGGATCCAATGGTGTTACATTGAGATCCTATCAACGGTCCAGATTAAAAGCGTTACCAGGATAATTCACAGCGTCGAATATATGATCGATCATTGCTATAGAACTAAAAGTACAAGACTCCAGATAAACAAGTCAAGAGTAATTGATTTTATTCAGATCTTTAAGAGGATCGTTACATTTCACAAAAACAGCCGATCATCAGGAAAAACTACATTTATCTTCGAAATCTAACTACAATTGTTACAAGTATTAGCCTACTATGCTACTCCTCGGAATGATCTGCTCCTTCAATCCGACGTACTCCATATCATGGTGAAGATTGACAAATATACTTCACCAGACCTTCACAAGATATCTTCCTTGGTCGGAGGATGTCCAAATGAAAGATTACGAAGTGTCCACCTGAGTAGAAGAATATGTTATCCAGCTCTGGATTTTGTTCCCTTTTAGATTGAAATCAAAAGAGACGAGAAACATGTAGAAGTGCGTATATTTGCTGATGCTGGTGAATTGTCGACCTCCAAACGGGCGACATTGTAATCGGGAAGCATGCTGCATTTGGGGTCGATCACAGTACCAAGTTAAAAGCACACTGAGTTCTTTCTGCAAACGATGAAGGAAAGAACTTTGCTGTCGTACAATTGAGACAGGTTCGTTCTCCGTGCCTTGGAGACAAGTTTTCGAGCATGCATGGACAGAAGGGGTTCTGGGGTTTCTCGAGTCTCGACAAAGTAGCCTCCTTGGTCTGAGAGCATACCTGACACAGGTGATTATACCGTTTTTTGTTCGAGTTCAATAAGGAAAGTAGAGTATAACAATATATGAATCGAGCGTGTGAAAACTGTATATTGATATCGGTGTTCGAATACAAATTACAAAGCGGGTCTACCCGAGCATTACGGGATGCCGTACTACTAGAAAGACTAAATACAATGAGAATACAAGCTAGTTCCTAATCCGAACGATAGGTCCGAGCAGAAGGAATATCTTGGAAGTCGTGTCCCCTGATGTCATAAATGCGCCGCGTATTTATAGGAACAGTAATGAGCTAGCTAGACCATCCGTAGGAGAATAGCTCTCGGCCAGCTGTGTAAAGCTGTAGGTCGGTCCCACAGTAATTCCGAGGAGACGAGTAGATCGGGAAGAAGGTCGGAGTACTTGATCTAGAGCTATCAATCTGGCTTGATCGGAAAACCATGTTCTTCAGGTCGGAGAATACCATTTTGGTCGGGATCGAGGCCGAGCTCGAGCAGAAAGTATTTCCTAAAGTGTCGTATGCGAAATACCCCTCATCAATACTCCCCCACTTCTCGAGCGTAAGTGAAGCTGAAGCTCGGAGAAGTAAACATAGCGTCACGGCGAAAGACTTTGATTTCTTGATGTTTCGGACATGCCTCGTTAAAAACCTAATGCGGAAAAACCCAGTGGGACAAAATCCGAGCTAGGGAAAAAGAGCACACATCTTTGGAGCAACGGAAGGCATTGATACTTCGAACCATAGGAGGGCGGAGTTTTCGATCGGAGTACTCTACCTCGATGACGTTTACAATATCTGAGAATTGGAGAAATAAATCAGAGATCGAGTCTCAAACGGTCTCGGGTCGGATATGCCTCATTAAAAACCTTACTCGGAAAAACCCAGTGGGATAAAAAACCGAGCGAAGGGAAAAAGAGTGCACATCCTCGAGAGACAATGTAGTTGATCTTATCCTGTTGACTCGAAAATACTCATTTCAGAAGCTTGGAGGACCGTAATTGCTATTAATCAAAAAGATAATCTTCAATTTTACTGAGTGGGAGCCTAACCGTCGCGGTTACTCGGGGTTGAATTTGCAATTTACCCTTTTAACCTTTATATATATACGTTAACTTAGAAAAGAAGAGTACGTCTTTCAAACTTAGTGCAGATCGGAGCAATCAGATCGATAAAAAGTATCCCTCTTTTATTGACCATCACAATAAGCATTTATCATCATGTCTACTTCCGAGAACCCAGAAATTCAAACTGATAATCCTACACGATCGGATTCCGAGCTAGGATCCACAGGAGAACTTATAAACGACTACAAAAATACTGAAAATTCTTCTGAAGAGACGAATAGGATCGTCAATCAAATAGAGAATGCCTTGGAGCCAAACATCGAAGAGGGAACATCTGGTCGACAAGGTTCCGAGCACGACGGTGATGCGGAACCAAATGCTGAGGCCGACAGTGAGGAGGGTGGAGATGGAGAAAAAGCTGACTCCGACAATGATAATAGCTTGACTGTACCATTTGATAAGCATGAGATAATGAGGTATCAAATCGGAGGTGGGTGCAGTGTGAGAATCCTCGACCTAGCCGGTGTTTCGAAAAAATCCAAAGCCGCAGGTCGGGCTCAGAAGACCGAGAAACGGGTCGACGACATCTCAAGTGCGTATGATCCGAAAGAGCACGAGGCAAACCTCAAAGCTACGATAGGTAAATTCCTTCCCGAGGGTTACTCGCTAATCATCCCGACCCCTTCTCAAAGAGTGAATAAGCCCCCCGCAGGATGTCAAGCTTTCTATGCTCGGCAATTCGACTATGGGTTGCGTATTCCTTTTGCCCCCTTACTCGGGCAGGTCTTAGATGCATTCAGCCTGGCTCCCGCACAGATCCTTCCCAATTCGATTGGGTACTTGATAGCTTTTAGCGTCTTGATGAAGGCCAAGAACCAAGCCGCTAATTTCCGACGCTTTTGGCAATTCTTCAAGATCAGTACTTCCTCCGCCTCGAACGTTGGGTTTGTGTATTTCTCCCAGCGTTCGAATCATTCGGTCTTATCGACCATCACTTCTAGCAATTCTCTCGATTGGAAGAAACAATTCTTCTTTATCAAAGGACCTGAAGTACCGGCTTCCGAGGGAAGTTCGGAGATGGTTCCACACAAATGGCCGGGTGAGCGAGAGTGGGTGTACGGAAAATGAGAACTGTTAGGTCCGCTCCAGAAGGTCATTCCTGACGATGTTGTCAAAGAGATGTGTTCGGATTTGTACCAGTCGGCTTTCCTTATTCTGGAACCCGTACTTCGAAAAGCTGGACTCAGCCGAGCTACCTTTCCACTAGCAGTTGCTGATGACCCTCGAACATTGAGTAAGGAGTCTTTCCCGAGTGACTTTGATAGTAAGCTTTTCAGCGGATTTCATTACTTAACATTTCCTTTCTTTATTTCTTCAGAAACAATGGTGGAGCAATACCGAGCTTCCATAGTCGGTAAAACTGTAGCATCTACCTCGAGGAAAACGCCCGGTCAACCGAGGAGGCAAACTACACCGGAGCCCAGAACTGCCGTCCCTCCTCGGGGAAGCTCGGCTCGGACTGACCAGATCGGAAACGAGGAGGAGCCCGAGAATGCTGAGCCGATCCGAATGGTACCACCTCCTCACCAAGCTAGTCCTTCTTCCTCTTCTGGCATAGGATATAGCCTGTTTACCATGAAGAAGCTCAAAGGAACGGAGATCTCCCATCGGCGAGCTCGGGAAGATCTGGAGGGACCCCCCGAGGCAAAAAGGAGGACCGCATTGTGGGGTCGACATCGAACACCCCTCTCTTCCAGATCCGGTCGAAGTAGGCCCGATATGCTGGACTTCATCGAAGATCAACTTAGAGGTTCCCGAGCAGCGGGTTATCCCGAGAGGGGATCAATTCGAAGTGATCGCACCCCGAACGGCGAGAATGAGCATGATAAGGCGATCAAGATTTTCATGGCGGGGAGATTTGCCGAGGACCAGGAGGAGCTTCTTGGTCACTCCAACCTTGACGTACTAGGCCAATTCTCCAAAGCATATCATACGGTAGATCCCTTTACATTCGTTGCAGCTGTCTAAGTCTCGGAATAAAATACTAATTACCCTGTTCTTGCAGATCGGGGACTGCTTTCTCACTGAGGTGAACCGTACCTCCATGTTAGAAGAGGAGTCCGATCGTGTTCATGTTGCTTATAGGGACTTACTCAAGGAAGAGTCCCAACTGCGCAAACAATTTACCTCCGTCCAAACAGAATTGGAGTCGATGAAAGCCAAGTATACCCCGGCTGTCGAGGAAGACTTGGTGAGAGTTGTGGAAGAGAAGAGCTTGCTCGAGGAGAAAGTCAGGAAACTTGAAGAGGAGCTCGAGCAAACTAAGGCTGATTCCGAGTTGTCTTACCAGCGGGGCAAAGAAGAGTCTCGCCTAAGCTCGATAAGAGAATTTTTAGAGTCTCCTGCGTTGGATGCTATAGCTCGGAAAAGAGTGGACCAGATTCTTCAGACCACTTTCTACAAGGGCGTTCGACAATTGGTCTCCGCGAAAGTTATTCCCGACCAGATAAATAGATATCTAGAACATATGGATATCTTCAAGAACATGGACGGAGAGAACTATCGAGTATCATCCTCGAGCTCCACAGATTGGGAAAACCATGAGTTCGCTCCCTTCGTGAGAGAGTTCGGAGTTCCCATGCCCAATCCTGACTTGATGGACTTGGAGACGTCCAATACGAGCTCGGGTTCAGATAGTTCCGATGAGGAGAATAACCAAGACAGTTCCGGAGAGGAAGATCGAGATTCTTCAGATGATGGGGATGATCGGGAAGCTTCTGGAGACGTCGACGTCGAGGGTGACTCCGAGGGTGAGGGCAAAGAGGAGCAGTAAACCCTTAGATTTCTTGTAATAGATTGTAGGGCTTTATTATATGCACTGTAATTATTTCGATCATCTATAAAATCTGCTTTTTCTATTTTTCTCTGAATCTGCTTATCATTAATTTAATATATTACCCAACTAGACAAAAGTCTTTGTGAGCTAGAAGGTCCGTAAAAGATCATTGATATCGAGCATTATCTCGCATGTGAATCACTTAGTAGGCGAGTAATCAAAACGATCGAGCCTTTTAATAGGGCACGGAAAAACTCGAAGTTCGCGACCGTTGGGTTCCCAAAAAGGCAGCGTTCCACTTTCTTATAAATAGGAGGCAGTATAAGGTTTGCACCACTGAAATTATAAGTCTTTTTTCATCGGAGCCCTTTGATCGATAACATAAATCGAAACTTCTTCTTTTATACTAAAAAATAGATCATGGAGGGTATGGTGAGTTCCAAACTCGATCCCAAACTATTGTTGAAGGTCAAAAAGGAGAAGGGTCCCAAGTCCAAAATTAGAGAATCTAAATCCTCCTCGGACGTAGGAAAAACCTCTAAGAGCGACCGCGGGAAGCGCAAGATCGATTCTCCTTCGAATGTAGTCAACGAGCAAACTGAAATCCCTAAAGGTGATCCTGGCAAAGCTGAGACCAAGTCTTTGCTCAACCCGTCACCCGTTCGGATCGAGGACAAAGCCGTTATACCAATTTCGGACTCTCCTTCTAGGTCTAAGGGCAGCTCGGTGGTGAACAAGCAAAGCTCTGAGTCTGCTTTGATCAAAAATCCAGTCGTTGACGATCTGACTCCAACCTCAATTCTGATTCAGATGACGGGGGCGAACCAAACATTGGCTGGTAGTGTCTTGGCTCTGGAGGCAAATAAGGGCACTGTGGTCGAGCCTCCCAATAAGAAGGTCAAAATAAATGACCCTCCCGTCGACCAGAAGAAAACTCCTTCGTCGGGTGGTAACCCGGAACCCCAAAACTCTGTTCCTAATGTTGCTCGGACGCTAAGTGCCTTTTTTGAAGAAGTGACAAATAAGGCCATGGCCGAACAAGAAGGGAAAAATGTGAATGAAATGGCGCGATCGAGCACAGATCTGCTTTTTCAAGTAAGTGTCCTCTCTCCCTTTTTTTTTATAATATATGTTTTACTAACATAATTACTTTTGTCCATTTAAGGTCGGACTACATTTATTCAACCTCGGGCTGCAAGTCGAGCAAGAAGCCGAGCAGCGTGCTAAGGTTATCCTCGAGCTTGAGGAGAAGAAGGTTGCACTGTCAAAGTCCCTTGAAGAAGCCAAAGCCATCGAGCTGAAATTGGCCTCCGAGACGGAGAAAGCTGTAAAGCAGAAAGAGAGCCAGGTTCACGAGGAGTTGAGCAAGGAGTTGGACAGGCTGAAGTCACTCGTCGAGCAGGAGAAGAAAAGCGCCGAGCAGCGGGAGAAAGAGGCCTATCAAAAAGGTTACGAGGCCGGGTATGAGACCCGCAATGTTGAAGTCCGCAAGCTTCTGTTCGAGAAAAGCGTCTAGAGATTTCTTCTTTTGCTCAACTGAATGTTGTACTTTTACATTTCTTCCTTTTGTACTTGTTTTCCCTGTTGGAATAATAAACTTTTTTCTTCCTGCTAATCGATGGTGTTTTGTGTTCTGGTGAAGTGATTTACTGTATAAACAATTTATACTCGAGTTAAGAGTAAACAATCAAGTTGCATTCTTAGTCAAAACAATTTATACTCGAGTTAAGAGTGATCGACATTCCGAGCACAAAGTGAGAAGGGAAAGTTTCTGCACTGCATATTTGACCAAGTCATAGTATTCCCCTTTTTTCAGCTAAGTTTCAGAGAAAATCTGTACAAACAGTACCTTAATCTCGGGAAGTGGAAAGGTCATCCGTGATAAACGCCTTAATCTACGCCGTTTGTTTCGTTGAATACAGACCGTCGATCAAATCTTCCTTTTAGTATAAATATGGCATTTGCTCAGTTGAAAATCTTTACCCTCCACTGTCAAAAATGTTTCATCCGATGACGAAGCTCGGAACCTTCCTTCTTCCCGTTCAAGCCTTTGAAATTTGGCTTCGAACGTACGTCCGATCTTTTGTACAAGACAAACTTCTTTGGTATGGGTGGAATCGGAAAAAAGGAGCACCTCCTCCATCTGGGGGTCTCTGATCCCTGAAAGCGGGATCTCCCCTTGAAATACCAACAAGTGACTGACCCTTGCTTGGGTATTTTGGGCAAGGTTAGCATTGCTGGTTTCGAGGGGTATACCTGAGGGCGGAAAGCTGGTCAGAAAATTAAAAGGAAGTTTGACCTCAAGTACTTTCTTTGAGGTTATCTTGTTTCACCAATTTCTTCCTTTCTTCTCTGAAGAATGGTAACTTTGGGTCAAGTTTACCGATCGTAAGAAGATGACCGGCCGTTCGAGGTTGAGCTTTTGGATCTTACAATGAGAAATTTCAACCTTGGACGCCGACTCGGGGAAGTGATCGAGCTCGGCTGGTAGCAAGAATGCTGGGGACTGTATGGAGATCAGAAAATGTGATCTGCGATCCATATTGTCTAATTTCAAAACCAGATATCATCAGACGATAAACATATACAGCTCGATCACTTTGTCACAAATTGTGATGCAATCATCGGATGCTCGGCGATATTCCTGGTCAACAACCCTGAAAGATGCTTGAAGACTCGAAGACCATAGAATAGGGTACTAGTTGTATTAGGACTTCATTTGTACATTCAACAACTTTGTAGTCTGTTCGATGAATGTCAATAAAGTTGTAACATTTGCCTTTAATTGATCTTTTGTATCTTGCTCGAAAATAATAATGAGAACCTTTCGTTTCAAATCAAATAGTTGCAACTTTTCTTTTCCGCCATCTTAACATTAGTATTCTGCTCATAACAACCAACTCGACGACGAATTAATTATCCGATGAAACTCAAATATTTGGATGATAAGGTTGAACTTGTACCTGGAACATTTATTGATCGGTGAACTGTCCTCGGAAAGATTATCCGACAATCGTCCAAAGGAATAATCTCTGAAACTTGGGAAGTTCTCTTTAAGAATAATTGAACTTAGGAAATAATGATCCCAACTTAAGAAATAACAATCCTAACTTAAAGAATTTTCAAGTGGTAAGAAATTCTTGAAGGGTGTTTGGGTTTCGAGCAGAACTGCTTCATCAAAGCATTTAGAACATCAGTTGGAGTTAATCAAAATTGTACTGTTTGCTTGCATAATTTGCCGCTATTCAGTGAGCTGGATAGTCATCCTGGATTTTTATCGAGGAAAGGTCATAGCACAAGCTTTCACCTTCGGCCGATATTTATTTTTGAACAGATTTTATCGAAGGAGGGTCATAGCAATAGCTTTCACCCTCGGCCGATTTTCATTTTTGAACATCTTTTTATCGAGGGAGGGTCATAGCAACAGCTTTCACCCTCGGCCGATTTTGATTTTTTGAACATGTTTTATCGAGGGAGGGTCATAGCAATAGCTTTCACCTCGGCCGATTTTGATTTTTTGAACATTTTTCATCGAGGGAGGGTCATAACAACAGCTTTCACCCTCGGCCGATTTTGATTTTTTGAACATGTTTTATCGAGGGAGGGTCATAGCAACAGCTTTCACCCTCGGCCGATTTTGATTTTTTGAACATTTTTTATCGAGGGAGGGTCATAGCAACAGCTTTCACCTCGGCCGATTTTGATTTTTTGAACATTTTTCATCGAGGGAGGGTCATAACAACAGCTTTCACCCTCGGCCGATTTTGATTTTTTGAACATGTTTTATCGAGGGAGGGTCATAGCAACAGCTTTCACCCTCGGCCGATTTTGATTTTTTGAACATTTTTTATCGAGGGAGGGTCATAGCAACAGCTTTCACCCTCGGCCGATTTTGATTTTTTGAACATTTTTTATCGAGAGAGGGTCATAGCAACAGCTTTCACCCTCGGCCGATAAAATTAGTTTTTCTTTGTCATGGTACTCGGAATACAATTTGAACTTGAACCAAGGATTTCATTGATTGTCCTTACATTTTAGGAAAGTAAAGTTTGAGAAAACAGTAAATTACAAGAAAAATTAAAAATGAGAGCATCTATCTTCCATAATATTTCCTCAGATTGACTGCATTCCAAGCTCTTGGCAAAACTTCACCGTTGAGGTGAGCAATTTTATAGGATCCCTTTTTTCCGACCTCCTGCACGACATAAGGGCCGTCCCAGTTTGGCTGAAGCTTTCCGACATGCTTAGATACTTCCACCTTTTTGAGAACCAATTCCCCGACTTTGAATGTTCTTATTCTGACCTTCTTGTCATAAGCTCTTTCCATGCTGGACTTGGTGGCTTGGATCTTTATGCACGCTCGGTCGCGTTTACTATCCGCGTCATCGATATCCATCTCTCTCAGCAATTGATTCTGATCGGGGTCATAAGATTCGACCCTTGGTGAATGAACTAATGTTTCGACCGGAATTACCGCTTCCGAACCGTATACCAAGGAAAAAGGAGTCTCTCCTGTTGCGGATTTTATGGAGGTCCTGTTCGCCCAAATTACTCCAGGAAGCTCGTCTAACCATTTGCCTTTTGCTTCGGCCAAACGTTTTTCCAATGATCAAACAATTTCCCTGTTGGTGACCTCGGTCTGTCCGTTCGCCTGGGGATGCCCGACCGAGGTGAAATTCTGCTGGATTCCAAACTTTTCGCACCATTCCAAAATTTGTTTTCCCGCGAACTGAGTTCCATTGTCGGAGATAAGGACCCTCGGAATCCCGAACCTGCAAACAATATATTTCCATAGAAAATTTATCACCTGGAATTGAGTGATTTTTGTTAAGGCAATGCATTCGATCCATTTACTGAAGTATTCCACAGCGACCAGGACATAGTTTTTTCTCGATCTAGCAGTTGGGAAAGGTCCCACAATATCGATTCCCCACTTGTCGAAGGGCCAGCAGATCGGAATCGAATGCATCTGCTCGGCGGGCTGATGAATTAGATTTGAATAGATTTGGCAATGATGGCATTTCTTGACATAGTCGATGGAATCCGAGATCATAGTAGGCCAATAATATCCAGTCCTCGAGCACTTCAAGGCTAAGGCTCGTGCACCGCAATGACTTCCCGCTTCACCTTCGTGAACCTCCTTTAAAATGAGATCGAACTGACTCTCGGGAATGCACTTCAACAAAACTCCTGAGCTTGATCTTTTATAAAGCCTACCTTCGTTCAAAACGTACATTGGAGCCCGATATTTAATCCTTCGAGCTTGATTTGTATCTTCCGGTAATGTACCATCTCTTAGATAAGCCTTTAAAGGCTCCATCCAAGAAGATTCTCGAACATCTATCTCCATTACCTCCGAGTTTAGGGTTAGGTCGGAGTCTATAGCTGGGGAGTTGGACATTAGCCAAGTTATTACTCTTTCCTTCCGTCCGTCAATCGACCCCGTAAATTTCGAAAGCAAATCCGCCCAACAGTTCTCTTCTCGAGGAATAGCTTGTATATCAAACATCTCGAACTTTGTCGCCAGATCCTTCACTCTTTTCAAATATTTCACCATGTTAAACTCTTTTGCTTCATAAACCCCTTTTATTTGTCTGTGCACGAGCTCAGAGTCAGTTAGCACTGTCAGTGACTTTATATTTGCTTTAACTGCCATTTCTAAACCTGCGATCAAAGCCTCATACTCTGCCTCATTGTTCGTGACTACGAAGTCTAGGGTGATCGCATAACTGAGATCCTCCCCCTCGGGACCCTGAAAGTGAATTCCGGCCCCACCACCTTCTCTGGTCGACGACCCGTCGACATGCATCACCCAAACTTTGTGCTGAACATCCTCAACCAGATTTACCACGGGAACTGACAAGTCACCCGAACTGGACCCTGTTGATTCTGCAATGAAATCAGCCAGGACTTGAGCCTTGATTGCTGTTCGAAGTTGGTACTCGATCTCGAACTGACCCAGTTCCACCGCCCATTTAATCAATCTCCCGGACGTCTCTGGTTTTGATAGAACTTGCCGTAGAGGTTGATTAGTCAGAACAATAATTTTGTAAGTTTGGAAATAAGGTTGCAGTCTCCGTGCGGCAATAACTAAAGCCAGTGCGAATTTCTCGATCTCCAGGTAATTCTTTTCTGCCCCTTGAAGCAACTTACTCAAATAGTATACCGGTTTATGCTCGGAATCCTGAATTCTCACCAAAACAGAACTTATTGCCTCACTCGATACCGCTATGTACAGATACAAGGGCTCTCCCTCGACCGGTTTTGCCAATATCGGAGGGGAAACCAAATATCTTTTAAGCTCTTCGAAAGCTTTACTGCATTCCTCATTCCATTCGAAGCCTTTCGATTTCCTCAACAACTTGAAGAAAGACAAACTCTTGTCTGCTGATCGGGATATAAACCTATTCAACGATATTATTTTTCCGATTAGACTCTGCACTTCAGACAACTTAGTTGGCGGTTGTAGCTCAGCTATAGCTCGGATTTTTTCTGGATTCGCCTCAATGCCGCGCTCGTGAACCAGATAACCGAGGAACTTTCCCGACCTTACCCCGAAAGTGCACTTGGCCGGATTTAATTTCATTCTGTACTTCCTCAGGATCGCGAAACATCTGCCAAGGTGCTTTATATGTTCCTCCTCGGTCATGCTCTTCACTAGCATATCGTCAACATAAACTTCCATGATCTCACCGATAAGATCTTTGAACATCATATTCACGAGCCTTTGATAAGTTGCTCCTGCATTCCTTAGCCCGAACGGCATTACAATGAAGCAGTACACTCCCCGTTCGGTAATAAAAGCTGTTTTATCCTGATCTCTCTCATTCATAAATATTTGATAAAACCCTTGGAAAGCATCCATCATACTAAAGAAAATGAACCCCGCAGTCGAGTCAACCAGCATATCAATCCGTGGTAAAGGATAGGGGTCCCTTGGACACAACTTGTTCAGGTCGGTAAAATCATTACACATTCTCCACTTGTTGTCGACCTTCTCTCCCTTCGACACCAACACTACGTTACAAAGCCACTCAGTGAATGTTATTTCCCGAATCTGTTTTGCTGCCAATAATCTATCCACCTCAGCATTGATGATTTTGTCTTTTTCTCGACCGTGATTCCTCTTCTTTTGTCTAACTGGCTTTGCTTTAGGATCGATATTCAGGGAGTGAGTAATCACCCTTGGGTCGATCCCGACGATATTTTCAGAACTCCAAGCAAAGACATCGGCGTTGTTTCTAAGGAATTCGATCAACATGGTCTCCATCCCTTGACTTAGCTCGGTTCCAATTCTGGTGAACTTCTCGGGAGAGCCAGGGATTAACGTTACTTGTTTATGATTTGGGGGCTGTACGCTCATATCGATCTCTTTTCCTTTTTTACTCTGCAACTTTTCACAATCTGGCAACGGGAGGTCGGATATCGAGAATACCTTTTCCTCCTCTAACTTTCTTTTCGAGGACAATACTGGCTCGAACCGCTTCTTCATGTTTAAAGATGTGTTATAACATTTCCACGCCATGCATTGGTCGTTCCTCATTTCTCCGACCCCTGCCAAAGTGGGAAACTTGACCATCTGGTGGTAAGTCGACACGACCGCTTTGAATACGTTTAAAGCCGGTCTTCCCAAAATTGCATTATAAGCGAACGGGGTACTCACGACCAAGAACTTAACCATCTTCGTAACATCTTTAGGTTTTTTACCCATAGTAGTAATCAAGAGAATGGTTCCGAGAGGAACAATTTCCGATCCACCGAACCCAATGAGCGGGGTGGATACCCGTTCCAGTCGCGGGTGTTGTAGATTCATTCTGTCGAGCGCCTCAGAAGAGATTATGTTTGCCGAACTGCCATTATCGATTAATACCCTCCTAACTTCGAAGTTAGCAATTCTCAGGGTCAAGACCATCGAAAAATCAGGGTCATCTTCATTAGTATCCCAAGTCACATCACTTGGTCTGTCAGCCTCGGAAAAACTAATGACTTGATTTATCGAGGGCGCTGGTCTTAAGGACATGACTTCTTTCTTAGTCGAGACACCAGTCTTTATCGACCTGGCCGTCATTTTCCTCGCATTCCTGCTATCTCCCCCAGCTGGCCCACCAGATATCATATTGATCACCCGATTCGTCTGGTCCTCTGCTTGGTGTTGATCCTCACGGTGTTGTTCGGAGGACCTCCTAGGACTTCTGGATCGATAACGGCTGTTATGGTTCTCCTTTCTGACGTATTCCTTCAACTTTCCTTGAGCAATCAGTTTTTCGATTTCCTGCTTTAATTGAAAACAATCCTCGGTGCTATGCCCCCGAGCTCTGTGGTATCTGCAATACTTATCGTGATTCATAGTCCCTGGCCTAGGTTGAGTGATACGCCGAGCTCCAGGGACCAAATTTCTCTCCTCGAGGACTGTTAGGATCTCGTCCCTTGAGGTATTCAGTCTGGTAAAGTTGCTTTTTTCATGCTCCGTCCTCGGAGCCCTATCTGGAGACGCAGGTCGACCGTAGACATTAGATCTGTGGGTCGGAGCCTGAGGTTTATAGACCTTAAGTCTCTGCCAAACCGAGCCTCTTTGCTGCGCGTTTGATCCTCCGTAGTCGCTTGGCTTCGGGATAGGGGCCCGATCAGTTTTCTTCACGATCGGGGGCCTAGGATTCTGTGCATTCTTTAACTTATTCATTTCCTCCTGGATCATGTATTTCTCAGCTATTTCCATAATTCGCTCGAAAGACTTGGGTTGCTTTCGGCAGAGAGCATTCCCGAACTGGCTATTACGGGTCAGCTCGAACATCAATGATGACAGAAATTCAATCTGTGGGGTATCAACTTTTAGAAGTTCAATACTAAATCTAGCCAGCCACTACCTCAGTGTTTCCCCTTCCAGTTGCTTCACCGTTCCCAAATGATTAGCAGGTAACCTTTGTTTCCTTTGGCTAGCAAACTGATGTTTCAATTTATCGCACAACTCATCGAAAGAGAAGATCGAGTTCGGAGGTAGTTTTCCGAACCAATCCAAAGCAATTCCCTCGAACGTTGTGACCATGATTTTGCAACAAAAATCCTCCGAATGTCCATATAAATTCAACACATTTATGAAACTGTTTATATGCTCCCCGGGGTCAGAGGTCCCACTATATCTTGGCAACCTGGTCGGGACCGTCTCTGTTCCCCGAGCTTCTCTAATTTCTTGACAGAAAGGCGAACATCGCATAATATTCGTGCTCAGTTCCCTATTTCGTGCTTCAAGGAAAACGGCCCCATGCTCTTTGGCCTCAACTCCTCGAGCCCTGACGTTTGCGGGTGGGGTTTCTTTTATTAACTTCTCCTTCTCCAACTCCTTTGAGACTCTTTCTTGAACAATCTTTTCCAAGTCAGCCTCGGTCACATTCCTGTAGGCTGGTTTTCTAGATCTCTCCACAGCTTTGGGTTGACTTTCCCCGACCACCGAATCCTCTAAATTTTGTACGTTCCTAGAAGGTTGCCCTGATCGGACAACAGTTCTAGCTCGCGGAGGGTTGGGTCTTACATCAGATGGTTCGCCCAGAGCAGATCGACGAACACTTCCTTTCCTTGGCCTGTTGGAAAACGGACCCCGAGCAGTAGGCTGATCGACCGGGGGCTGCTGACCTGGCAGAGTTTCATGATCTGCTCTCTCCGTGTTCAAGAATTCTCTACACATGGTTCCGATAATGGAACGTAAATCAGCCATTGTCGTATGAATAGGCATATCATTCGGCGGGTCGAGCGGCGGCACCTCAAATTGGTGGGCCGCTCGGGATTGGTTACTTGGTTCATTATTTACGGAGCGCTGCGCTCCAACAGCTTGTGAAGGCTCACCTCGATTGTACGTGTACCTCCTAGTAGTAGGCATATTTCGATCTAACACCCGAGTAGGCCCCACGGTGGGCGCCAATTGATTATACTGTTTTTTGTTCGAGTTCAATAAGGAAAGTAGAGTATAACAATATATGAATCGAGCGTGTGAAAACTGTATATTGATATCGGTGTTCGAATACAAATTACAAAGCGGGTCTACCCGAGCATTACGGGATGCCGTACTACTAGAAAGACTAAATACAATGAGAATACAAGCTAGTTCCTAATCCGAACGATAGGTCCGAGCAGAAGGAATATCTTGGAAGTCGTGTCCCCTGATGTCATAAATGCGCCGCGTATTTATAGGAACAGTAATGAGCTAGCTAGACCATCCGTAGGAGAATAGCTCTCGGCCAGCTGTGTAAAGCTGTAGGTCGGTCCCACAGTAATTCCGAGGAGACGAGTAGATCGGGAAGAAGGTCGGAGTACTTGATCTAGAGCTATCAATCTGGCTTGATCGGAAAACCATGTTCTTCAGGTCGGAGAATACCATTTTGGTCGGGATCGAGGCCGAGCTCGAGCAGAAAGTATTTCCTAAAGTGGCGTATGCGAAATACCCCTCATCAACAGGGGATACCATCATTTTAATGAACTAACCAGCTCTCGCCTCTCCTGAAACAATTAGTTTGATATCTCTACCATAATCGACATGCCATAAATACCAAAATGAAATACTTGTAGGAGACATGTTGTTTCTATCTTTTAAGTTTCCTACTTCTCAAAAGAATTATTTATAGTATGGGGAAGTGTTCAATTAATGGACCAAGCATACGAAACGTCCTACGGTTACGGCACAACTACCAAGTTGATTTCTTCTCTCCCAAGAATACAGAATGCAGTGTTTTTTGGCAATCAGGTCGAAACAATGTATGACTATAAAGATAAATGTTAAGATATCGAACTACTCTTTTCATGACAAAAATAGTTTGTTATGTTACATTTCTCCACAAAAAAAAAAAAAAAAAAAAAATGAAGGTCCTTGTCTACTGTTCGTGAGCATGATCGGGAGTCGTCTGATAAGCAAGATAGGTCATGATTTCATGGGTGCGTTGCTTATAACCAAGAGAAAAACCTCTGTCAAACTCTCGCCCTTTCAGCTGGAGAAGGTCTTCTTTTTCCTTAGTGAGTTGTTCCTTATCGGACACCAAGCTCCTATTTACTTGAGCAAGTTCTTCTTTCTCTTTAGTATGTCTTTCAGCAGCATCTCGGAGATTCTCCACCTCGGTCATCAGCGATCGATGAGCGACAGCGATCGAGTTCATCCGTTCAAGAGACTCTTCTCGAGAAAAGTAAGACTCATCATTTTGTATCCCAAGCTGAAGAGCTTCATGCTTAGCCTGTTATGGAAAAGCAAAGAATAAGAAACTTCTAAGGATATAAAGGTCATCGTTACAACAATAACACACTTACCATCTCCAAACACTTGAAAATGGACTGAACGAGACGTAAAGAAGAATGGTTCTTCAATTTATCGAGCTCCTTGGGCAAAATTGTACCCATTCCCAGTTTCCAAGAAACCCCATCAGGCTCGAGGGTTGTTGGAATGCATGCATCAGTTGAAACCCCACCAGATCGACTCATCCCGAACTCAGTTATTTCTTCAACCTGCTCCTTGAATGGACGATCGTCTAAAAGAGACGGATCGTCCGCGGTATTTTCGAAGCCAGAATGACTGGGACCAGACCCAATTTTTGATACATCTTGAGAAATAGGGACAGGAGAGATGGCTTGGGTGTGTTGAGAAGTTGAAACGATAACTCGAGAACGCAAAGGGGCAAAGAAAGACTCAGGGATATCTTCCACAGAACCCCCTAGTTGCAGAGTTGGCTCAACCTCAGAGTTCGGGACAGTAATTACGTCCTGCTGGGAACCTTCTTGACTTGAAGTTTGATTTGTTGTATCTCGATCGGAAGGGGGACGTTCGTCCGTTGATCGGTCGACTGGAGGAGGAGAAGTAGCTCGAGACCCCTCGTTCGTTGTCTGGATGACTGGGGGAGGAGAAATAGCTCGTGACTCATCGTTGGTTATTTGATCTACGAGAGGAGGAGAAGTAGATCGAGAACCCTCGTTCTGGTAAGCCTCCAGAACTCTCGGATCAACCAAGGGACTACGGATCGGAGCTCGCGACGGTCCCGTTGAAGAGTTCATTGTTTCCTTTGACGGTGAAGGAATATTCTGCACTATGTTTTGAATCCCTCCTGAAGACGACGACAGTGGGTCGGATTGAGGCATGGCTTCCCGAGAAGAAACTCCTCCCTGAGAAGATTATTGATGTGAACTTTCCGTTCGAGCTTTTTTTTTCGGAATATCTCGTCGGGATAGACCTCGGATAGACCGTTTTGCAGCTCCAGAAAAGAGGTTGGAACTCATGATAAAAAAATCAGAAATTTCTATGAATTATCGAACTATGAGCTCCGATCAACAACAAGAAAATTTTATATTGCAAGTGGGGACGCGCGATAAAACCCCAAAGATTTTACCTTTATATATAGTAAAGGAAATGACATTTGTGCCCTCAATCCTTGGCGTTCGCAGTAAAAATTCAAATAAATAACGGAACGGATACATAACAAGATGGATTATCAGGTGCATACTACGATCATCAAAACGACAAAAAATGTTTCAGGGAAAATCATATATCAACAGAGGAATTTTATATCGATTACAGATTCTGTTAGATCTGCTAAATAAAGTAACAAAAAATACAAGGATTAGAGAAGAAAACTATATCCTAAAAAACTACCTACGATGGGGAATTAACTTCCTTCGAGGATAATCTTTCCTCATTTTCCTTCTCTCCCTCATCGGCCTGATTTCCTTCAGTATCCCCTTCGTTATCCTCGTCTTCTTCTTCATCTTCTCGATCTTCTACTACATGCTCTATTAACCCTAAGTCGGGCACGGGTACAGGGAACGGAGTTCCGTACACATCGACCAAGTGAGCTAGAGGATGGTTATTATATTCAACAGAAGGCAAGCAGTCGAGAGGATAATCCTGGAGTTTTCGATCCTTTTCGATCGACATAACTTCGCGATATTCGTCGCGCCTATCAGGAATTAATACAGACTCAATCAATTGGTCGACCCCCTTAAAGAATGAGCTCAAGAGCAGATCTCCAATTTTCTGATGAATTATGGCAGTGTGCACTGGAGAATCAAAAAACTCTCGAACAATGGGTTCGACGTCGAGAGACTGGTGCTCGTCTATGACCTTATCTAAATCAGGGGAGCCATCCTCCTTGGTCGCAAGTTGAGATCGAAGTGTAACAATCTCCGACTCCAGTTTACTAACTACAGTGGCATGCGCAACTCGTTGGTCTTCCATTTCGCGATTCATCTGGTCGACTTGTGCCTGGTATCGACTAGTATCCGTCATCATACTGATAATATGAGGATTGTCGGTCTCCAGGTTCGGATTAGCTATAGGAGCAGATTGAGTTTCAGCAGAAGCGCAGGAATTATCGATCCGAGCAAGTTGATCTTCGAGCTCCTTAACTCTAGCGGTTAAAATTTTGTTGCTTTCTTCAACATACTTGCATTGTTCTCTATGCAATGCCATGTCATATAGAGCGGACACCAAAGAATTACCAGTCTGTGGCAAGGAAAAATTGTCTAAATAAAAAAAAATGGAGTAGAATATTAAGGTTTATTATGGATGGAGTTGAAAAATATTACCACTTCATGGGCATGTGCTGCCCTTGCCAACTGTTCGAGTGGCTTTTTCCTAACCGTCCTATCTACATCTCGGACAAAGGTCGAAGATAGGAGAAGTCGAATAGATTTATCGACGACATTCTCCTTATCATCGGACGGTAGTGAATCCTTCTCGGAATATCCGGCCGCCCGTCTCCCTTGAAGATGACTCTCGATCATATCTACAAGAGAAGCTTTATGGCTAGTATCTCCGACGTGAGTAAAATGCTCTCCTTCTTTGTCAAAGAACTGAGTTCTTCTTTTAGCTTCAGGGCCAGTAGGATTACGCTCTGGCCAAGATCGACATCCCAGAATACCATGTTCATCCCTAAGGAATTTGGGTGGATAACCGCGGCCTGGACGAGAAATTGTAGATGGTATCTCTGATGAAGTTTGACCGGAAGAAGGGGGAGCTACTCGAATAGGATCTGCATTCTCGAACGATTCCTCCTCAATGTCCTCCAGATCCAGGATTTGATTTCTTCTCCTCTTTCTGGATTGCTTCTGCTCTATAGGGACTTTGCCCGATGACTTTTTCGAATTTGAAAGGACAGATCTTCCGACCACGGAAAAACGGCAGTTCTCGACCATGGAGGCTGCAAATTGATAAACATTAGCGAACAATAAATTCATAAATCCTGTTCTAAAAGAATAAAATAACTAACAGAAGAAATCTTACCCAGAGATCGATTGTCCGATGGAATGGGAAAATCCAAAGAACTCAATCCAGCCTTCCGAAGGAAAACTTCTCCGATCAAATAAGCTGATTGATATTTATTTGATCGCATCTCCTCAATCAAATCAGATGAAAATTGGTCGTTTGGGGCCATCTCACCGATCACCTTTCGACCACCGTATACCCAAGAATCGTTGTATCCCAAGTCATGAGTAAACTCCTCAGTTTCTCCGTTCTCGAGGACATGCACGGTCGGAGCCTTTACAAAAAAGAAATTCGATTTCCACTCCATACACTGTTGCTCGAAATGGCGTTTTCAAGAACAGCGTACCCAGGTCTTTGACTAACATAATAATAACCTCTATTTGAGGAGGTCGATACGGAAAGTCGAAAAAAGTGAAGAAAATTACGGAATGAGGGCTGCAGACCTCGCGCGACCATCAGAACAGAGAACGCCATAATGAAGGCTATGGCATTCGGAACAAGTTGAGTCAGTGAGACAATGAAAGTCTCTAAGAATTGACGAAGAATTGAAGAAAGGGGAAAACGGAGCCCATGTTCGAAGTGGGACGTATAGAAAGCTCGACAGTTTGAAGGAGGAGTATTGACTCTGTCATCGGAGGAAGGGATAATGATCTCAAAATCCGACGGGAAATAACGACCGTATTCTCTTTTCAAAAAGGGTAGATCTTCTTCTTTCCATCGAGAAGGGAAGAACTCGACGGGAGCATAAATTTGAGGTTGTGCAGTCTTAGATTTTTTGGATGCTCTGGACATCATCTCACATTACTTGAGCGACATCTACTGCTTCTTCTTCAGATGAAAGGATTTCAGGAATAGAAGTGTTAGGTGGTACTGGTTCTCCTTCGTTTTGGGTTGAGGAATGAAGATTCTGAGAGGTCGAAGCCATTGGCTCTTGAAGTAATGTGCTCGATGAAATAAGGGAATGGCAAGATTATCGACTTAAAACTTTTACTGCTACAGGATCTAAATATCTGGAGTAAAAAGTAAAATATCCCGCAATTTTCGATTATATATATGGGCGGTGAAAAGACGGATTCAACCCTTCGCGTCTCTTCATATTCCCGCCAATTAAAATCATGAAAAGACTCTGCCATTGTCTAACACACGTTACCAAAATACGTGTCTGTACACAGAAAGTTCTAATGGATATGCACTCTTTTTTCCTCGTTCGGTTTTTATCCCGAAGAGGGTTTTTCCGAACCAGGTTTATAACGAGGCATATTTCGTGAACAAAGAAAGGACCAAAGGAACAACTATTTTTACTTCTACGAGCTCCAGCTACGATTACGCTCGAGAAGTGAGGGAGTACTGATGAGGGCTATTTTACACACATGGTCAAGCAGAGCTTTTCGAGGAGGGTCAAGATAGATCCGACCTGTATAGACCGAAAGATCGGCTCTACCTACCCAAACGTATCTGATCGATCTAAATGTCCGATCCGGAAGACTTATTGGGCCACGCAGTACTCCTAGGCCGTGCAGGATTCCTAGACTTAATAGGATTCCTAGCTCTGTTAGGACAGGAGGAATATTATAAATAGCGAATCTTACATTGTATTAAGGATCCAGAATTGAACCTATCAATAATACTACACTTATTTCGCCTCCCTTATTCTTGTTTTCTACGTGATTATATTACTTGCTTGTTCTTGAATTGCACCATCCGGAGTACTTTAACCAAACCCCTAAAATATAATTAATGTTGTCCTAAACTATTTTACTGAGATTAAACCTAAGACGAAATTAGGCTAAATCAAGCTTCATCAATCAACTTGGGCTCAATTTGTGAAAGAAAACTTATGATGAGGGATATTTCGTGTACACCATTTTAGGAAATACCTCAGCTCGAGATCGACCTCGATCCCGACCAGGAAGGCTATTTTCCGACCTTCAGAATCCAGCTTCCGATCAAGCCAGATTATTAGCACAAGATCCTGTATTCCGATCTACCTCACTCCTCGGAGTCACTGTGGGACCGACCCACTGACCTGGACAGCTGGCCGAGACATAATCCCCTGTGGAGGGTCTAGCTAGCTCATCACTGTTCCTATATATATCCAGCGCATTTATGACATCAAGAATGGCACAATTCCCTAGGAACACCCCAGCTCGGACATACAGCTCGAAATAGATTTAACTCGCTTTCCTTTTTTATTCATCTAGCTAGTTGTACGGCATCCAGTAACGCTCGGATAGACCTACTTTGTAACTTTGTAATTGGATCGGAATATCAATACACATCATTTATACACTCGATTTATATTATTGTTTTTGCTCGACTTTCCTTATTTATCTCGAACAAAAAAGAGCTTAATCAATTGGCGCCCACCGAGGGGCCTACTCGGGTGTTAGATCGAAAAATGCCTACTACTAGGAGATACACGTACAATCGCGGCGAGCCTTCACATGCCATTGGAGCTCAACGCTCAGTAAACAATGAACCAAGTAATCAATCCCGAGAGGCCCACCAGTCTGAAGTGCCGTCGGTCGACCCGCCAAATGATTTGCCTATACATACGACAGTGGCCGATCTGCGATCTATTATAGAATTTTTTAACACGGAAAGAGCATATCGTGAAACCGTGCCTGGCCAACAGCCCCCGGTTGACCAACCTACAGCTCGAGCTCCCGTTTCTAACAGACAAAGGGAAGGGAGAATTTGTCGATCTACTATGGGTGCTCCTTCCGATGTCCCTCCCCGAGCACCCCGAGCTAGAACTGTTATCCGCTCAGGGCAACCGTCTAGAACCGTCCAAGATTTGGAAGATTCTGTAGTCGGGGAAAGTCAGCCCGAAACTGCGGATAAGTTGAAGAAGCCGGTCTACCGTAAGGTAACCGAGGCTGACTTGGAGAAGATTGTGCAGGAGAGGGTTGTCAAAGAGTTGTAGAAGGAGATGTTGGTTAAGGAAACCCGACCCGCGGATGTTAGGGCTCGGCGAGCTGAGGCTAAAGAGGATGGGGCTGTTTTCCTCGAGGATGGTCGAGTACCAACTGAATTCCGAGTACCATGCTGAAAAAAGAGAAAAATTGTCTCGACTAAGGGTGAAAGTTGTTGCTATGCCCCACAGCTCGGTTAAAGACGCTCATATATTAAAAAAAAAAAAAAAAGAGTAGAAATGCAAAATGTCTCGACTGAGGGTGAAAGTTGTTGCTATGCCCCTCAGCTCGATAAAGACTTGCTAAAAATATGCATAATGTCTCGACTGAGGTTGAAAGCTGTTGCTATGCCCCTCAGCTCGGTAAAGACTTGCTCAAAACAGCAAAATGTCTCGACTGAGGGTGAAAGTTGTTGCTATGCCCCTCAGCTCGGTAAAGACTTGCTCAAAACATCAAAATGTCTCGACTGAGGGTGAAAGCTGTTGTTATGCCCCTCAGCTCGATAAAGACTTGCTAAAAATATGCATAATGTCTCGACTGAGGGTGAAAGTTGTTGCTATGCCCCTCAGCTCGGTAAAGACTTGCTAAAAATTGCAAAATGTCTCGACTGAGGGTGAAAGTTGTTGCTATGCCCCTCAGCTCAATAAAGACTTGCTAAAAATATGCATAATGTCTCGACTGAGGGTGAAAGCTTTTGCTATGCCCCTCAGCTCGATAAAAGACTTGAATAAAAAAGCGATATGTCTCGACTGAGGGTGAAAGCTGTTGCTATGCCCCTCAGCTCGATAAAAGACTTGCACAAAAAGAACATGACTATCTAGCTTGGAAAAAAGGGCTTGAATGATAAAGTTTGTCAAATGATTTATTGTTGGACAAATCAAGTGCTGCTCGAAATAAAATAATGAAGTAGCCCTGCTCGAGATATGGAGATTTTTAAAGCATTCATATTCCACGAAATCCCTTCGCAAGTTGGTTTATTATTTTCAAGATTATATTCTAGTCGAAGGAAATTTCTCAGACTTAAGCCTTTATTCATGTGAAACGTCTCACGTGTCGAGAAAGGTTTTCCGAGGTGGTTTAGACGATCGATGATTCTCCAGTTGCGGATTGATTTCAGGTTCGGATTCTAAATTTTTTTCCAGACTATGATATCGTTATCGAGTTAGAAATTACGAGCAAGAACTATTACAAGACGATCGGAAGAAAGATTAATTGCAAAATGTTTTATTTATAAATTCCGAACAGAATACAAAGGCTCAATGAGATACAAGGAACTACAATTTCAATGATGTTCATCGAACGGATTACAAAGTCCTTGAGTACATTTACAAGTAAAGTCCTATTACAACTACTGTGCCCTATTCTATGGTTTTCGAGCATCCTTTAGTGTTGTCGACCACGAGCAGAGGCGAGCATCCGATGAGTGCACCACATTTTGTGTGACAAATCGGTTGCCCGGTAGATTTGTATAAAGTGATCGAGCTGGGGTGGGGGGGGGGGGGGGTGGGGGGGGGGGGGGGTGGGGGGGGGGGGGGGTGGGGGGGGGGGGGGGTGGGGGGGGGGGGGGGTGGGGGGGGGGGGGGGTGGGGGGGGGGGGGGGTGGGGGGGGGGGGGGGTGGGGGGGGGGGGGGGTGGGGGGGGGGGGGGGTGGGGGGGGGGGGGGGTGGGGGGGGGGGGGGGTGGGGGGGGGGGGGGGTGGGGGGGGGGGGGGGTGGGGGGGGGGGGGGGTGGGGGGGGGGGGGGGTGGGGGGGGGGGGGGGTGGGGGGGGGGGGGGGTGGGGGGGGGGGGGGGTGGGGGGGGGGGGGGGTGGGGGGGGGGGGGGGTGGGGGGGGGGGGGGGTGGGGGGGGGGGGGGGTGGGGGGGGGGGGGGGTGGGGGGGGGGGGGGGTGGGGGGGGGGGGGGGTGGGGGGGGGGGGGGGTGGGGGGGGGGGGGGGTGGGGGGGGGGGGGGGTGGGGGGGGGGGGGGGTGGGGGGGGGGGGGGATACTTTTGGACGAAAATATGCATACAAATCAAATTATAACATAATTATTAACTATTATTTTGATAGTAAATTATTATTAATGGTATTTATCTTAAAAAACTATTATGTATAAATACAAGTATTCAATTTATTGTAGATAAATTGGAAATTAATCATGCATTTGAGGTGAAAAATAACCAAAAAAAAAAACTGAAAGTCAGTGAAAGATGAACCATCAAAGTTAGGAGATTGAAGGCAGATTCTACAGATGAATGCAATGCTCGAATTCTCAGTAACCTCGTGTGCAGCTATTACTCTTACGTTATGATCACAACGAAATTTTATTGTGGAATTGTCGAGGCAAAATAACGTCGAGGAAAACGCTAGTGACCATAAACTGTTGTGTTTCTTTGAAACAAGTTATGCAATCTATTTTAAGTAAAATGCAAGGATAAAGTAAACTAGTTACATTGCAGATAATGTCGACAGTAGTACAAAACAGTCATCGTATTTCGAAAAAAGTCGATGTTATCGAAGATTCATTAACCTCAACTATAGAAGATCATCAAAGAAAGAAAGGAAAGCGAACATAAAAAAGAATACTCAAAGACAATCATGCAGACCTCTTTCAATTAGAAGCCCATGCAGAGTGTGTCTGTGTCATCTCATCCAAAAGTAAACCGGATACCGAACTTGGCTCGAAAAGATGAAGCTTCTCCAAGAGTCTTTCAATCAATACACCGCCTGCATATGAAACACCCGAAACCATAACCCCCAAAATAACAAAGTTTAAGACACATTTGAAGTATCGTTTGGGGGGTCTTTGTATGTAGGCCCTTCCAATTGCTAGCATCGTAATGCAAAGAAGAGACGCTGCTGCAACAACCATGAGCTTGAATTCTTTGTCATCACTTTTACGGAACGAGAAACCGTAGACAATTGGAGGCACTAAGCCAAATATGAGGTATGATAGTATTGAAACTACTACGTGAAGTATGAAATTATCTCTTCGGCCAAGAAGTTCTTTGTATCGGTCTCTTTGACCGATTACTTGATTGGAAATTTGATTGTTAACTTGTACTATGCGGTCACAGCGCAGTTCCCATAACTGTAAAAAATTAATAAAAACAGAATCTTGGTTAGTTGGTGTTTGGGAAAAATGTTTATTTTTCAATGTTTGAAGTTTGATAATTACAATAATAATAGTAATAGTACTTACATTATGACATATGATGAAAAGTCCCCCAATTATATTGGCCATTCCCAAAGCTAAAACGTTCACTGTGGATAACATAAGACGAAAGTCAGAGAAAAACATAATCATGTTTTGCACTTTTAGTCCCATAGAAAAATCCCTTTTTTTTTCTTTACATTTCTGGTCACATTCAACTGTATTAGTTTTGAACTTTTAGTGCCAAACTGAATGGAAAAGGGTGATAAGATTAAAGGTGCAAAAGAACTAGGACCAAAAGTGCATTTTGTAAAATGTGGGACCGAAAGCGCTGGGGTTTGGTCCCATGGATCTTAAAAAGTGTTGCACATTATAAAACCAGTCCAAGAAAAACGAATACTTACGTGTTGCAGCATTACCACCAGCCGCAGATGACACGACGCTTAGACTAGTAATGGACTCAGCCAGCCCACCATATACTATGCTTTTAATAATTTCGACTCCATATTCTCGTCTCACTTCAGTTGTTTCACTAGTTTGAGTCCCCGACATCACTGCATTTGATGATTCTGTTGCATTGACTATTTGAGTTGACTCGTCTGGTTGTGTACCTATGTTTATCACCGTATGTTTGCCTGCATTATACATACATATTTCATCATATACAATTAACATAAGGGAGATGTTAATTTTATTTTAAAAAAATGTTTTGGGTATCGTTTAATAGTCTACCTTGTGCGACTGAGAGTCCATCTGCAGATGAAATACTATTAACATCCATTGATTCTCCGGTGTGGACTTCATATGTGGATTTGGTGATTGTATGCTGAGAGACTTCAGTAGAATAGACTTGACCTGTTAAAATAATCATTTATTTTATAAGTATTTTTGGACCAAGATCGAAAAGCTTTAATTTTAAAATAGACAACAAGGATAAGTACCAGTCTCACTGCTTGTGAAATTTGTATTTGTATTTTTATCTTCAACAACAGATTGGGTTACGATGTAGGCTCCGACTTGTTGCTCTTCATGTGGAAAAGCTGCTGAAATGTTCAGTTTTCCTTCCTTATCTGTTACACATGAATTACTAAGATGAAATTGAAATTAAATGATGACTTTGAATTTCAACATTCTGAAGTGGAAAATATTGAACCTGTGGTGCCACCTAAGTGTAATGTCGGACTCGATATTTCGCGCTCCGTTGAATTTTCAGGAGTCAGAGATCCATTGCTTGAAGATATCAGGAAATTTAATCCATCTTGTGAAAATGAAATGGTATCTTCTGCGGAATCTCCATTAGCAATTTGATGAGTACTCGTATGAGTTTCACGGTGCACTTGGACTTCTTTGTCAGATTTAGATTCCATCAATTGTTCATTTGCATATTTTCCGAACTGTTCCAATGTATCATCTGTCGCACCAAAGGGACAAAATGATAAAAATACGTACACTATATATCAAGAGCACAAGAGACATATAAGAGTGCTTAAACATAGGAATTGAGAGGATCAAATATCAAAACATTTAAGATTGATAGAAGACCACAACTTTGGAATAGAAACTCTATTAAAATTGCAATGATAAATGATGAGTCGAACGATGACTCAAATTAGAGTAAAAATCACATAACTAAAATAAATGCTGATTTAGTAATTCACAATAATCCTAAAGATCATATCATATTAGAAAACAAACTTTCTATGAAATCATATCCAGTACCACCAGATGAAGTTAGTTGCACAGTTTTTTGAGCTACGAAAAATTTGACAGATATCTTTCTAACTTCTAAATGGATATTTCGATTTAAATAACATACCTATCTTCTCTGTTGTTATACCAATAGTTACTTTTCCATTTGACGCGGGTTCTTGCCTAGAAAAATGTAAGATCTCATCTCTTCCTTCTAGAATATCCTTGTTCTCGGCGGTCCCTACAACTCCTTCGAATTTTATTTTGTATTAGTATGATCATCATGTAATCAAGCGTACATCTAGGCTAATGTATTAGTATTTGGTATTTACCTTGCTCAAGTGTTGTTTCCTGTTTAGTTGATGCAAATATAAAGGTAAACCAGTTCTTTTTCGTATTTGGTACTTGTTCCTCCCGGACATTTTCTTTCACGCCTTTCTCTCCGAATTTCCGGAACAGCCTAAACCCGTTTCCTGAATATTCAAATAAATGATAAATATTCGGTTACTTTTTATCCTAATTTGAAGACACACCAAACAAAACTTACCATTTGGAATGAAAAAGCTAAAGCAAGATAAGCATCTGAATACATCAGGTTCTTCTTTACGTTCATCAACTTCATCTGCTGTTGGCACTCGAGCATAATCAAAATTTTCTTGTACCACAGCTGCTTCTATTTTGTTGCGCTTAACCTCCTCATCAGAAACTCGAATTCTGCGTTTTCTTTTGCGGAGTATAACCCTTCTTGTGATACAAGAATTGCAATTAGGACAGAACAAATCATGTGTGTTTTGCTTCTGTACTACTTTTTCGACATCGTATTCAGTTTCTTCCAACTCATCCTCGTTTATCGTGTCATCAACTGCACTTTCTATCTCTTTAGACGACTCAAGATGATGTCCCTCATGTTTGTTGTTCTCAATTTGCTTTTCTTCAGAATATGTAGTTTTATATTCAACACCTGAAATCATACTTAATTAGCTAACATTAACTAGTTAAATCAATCTGCAATTGGAAATTGTATCTAGTAAAATCTAACAAATAGAAGTTGTGAAGTTATTTCATGGCCCAAACCATTTTCTTAAGTTATCTACTGACCTTCAAATTCAAAAGTTAAAGTTTTGATATTCATCAGCTTATGATTCTGAATATGGTCAACACTAACACTTCCATTCCCATATGTCCAAGTGCAGATTCGACATTTCCATATTCCTAATTCAGTCACAAAAGAGATATAAGTGCTCCAAAAAGGTTAACCAATTTGATCTTTTTACTTCTTAAGGTAGGAAACACTACAACTTAGATTAGTTTTCCCGAAACATTTCCGAAAAGTTTCCAATATTCAGTTGACCGAAACATACATCGAAAACAAAACTTTGATTCATGGGTATGATCCCCCATCCCCTATAAGGGCTCACATGGCTTGTTCAAGCAACTTATGTAATGAAACTTTACGGATCTACTCTCGAGTTTAGTCTAAACTGGAAATAATTACAGAACTACCCACATTTCCAAAATTCCCAACAAAGAGTGATCCTCTTTAATTTTTGCACTTTCACTAAACTGACCACACATTTGAGTACTATTGGGTTTTTTTATTTTTTATTTTCAAGAATATGATCAAATAGTCAAATAACCTCATTTAGTCTCCCAAATTAAAATACACAAAAGGATGTACTATTTAACAGAACAATGTTTCATAACTGGTATATGCAAAATAGATACAAAGAATTACTATAAGGGAAGAAAATAAAAGGAGGGACCCTTGGTTGATTTCTATTTCAAAGACAGGTAGGTTTAAAAAGTGGCCAAGGGGTGGGGTTAAAACAACAAAAACTATTATCCTCAGCATCATAGATTCAATTAAACAAATGGAATTTCAGAGGCAACAAAACAGCCACAGAATCAATTATAAAAATTCAATCTTGAAAAAGCAAAGCTTGCTTAATTACCTTCAATTTTGTCATAGAAAACAAGATTCTCAGATTTTTGCTCCCCATTTTCAGCTTCTGAGCCATTTTCAAGAACCTCCTTTATTTCTTGTTCAATCCCATCTCCATTTTCATTCACTAAAGACTCTTCAACTACATGCCCATTATTCTCACTTATCCCATTATCAATTAAAGTTCTTGATTTTCTCAGTAAAAGAGTAGTTTCCTCTTCTTCTTGTTCTTGTTCTTGTTCTTGTCCTTGATCCTCCACCACTACTTCCATATGTTTCTGCTCTTCTTTTTCCATCTCCATTTCCAGAAAGACAGAGAGAGAGAGACTTTGTTTAATTGTAAACTAGTAATTAAGTTATAGGGAAAAAAGAAAGAAGTAAATGTAAGTTTATTAGTATTATTTCATAGTAGAATATAAATGCAGCTGAGAGTGTAGAAGAGGGTAGGGAACCTTATCTATAAATAGAGAGTTGACACTTCAATTTTCAATAAATGGGCAAACGGACAATGGGAATCAAGAATCTTGTTTGCAGATGAAAATATTACATATTTAGGAGTTATGGTCTGAAAATGGAGCTATAATTGATAGTGAGATCTCTGTCTACCATGTGATTTTTTGATCTAGAGCATGTTAGAATTAATTTGGTGCAGTTAGTTGGTTACACGAAGTTCTTGAATTTAGGAAACAAATATAATTTTATTAGCATAAAGTAGAGTTAATGGCAATTTACATCCTGTGATATTCATAATATTCAATTTATCCCCTATAATTTGAAAAAGAATAATTTACCCTCGTATAAAATTTTAAAGAAGTAATTTACCCATTCAGTCGGGAGTGTAACTCACTTACCAAAATTGACAATGGCGCATGAAAAATGTTTTGTAACATAAGGGAGAGAGATTTATCATAACACAGAGGATAAATTGTCACATATAAAAATATCAGGAAAACGATGTAAAACTTTTATAATTTTTTTTTTCAAATTATAAAAAATAATATGAACATTATGAATACCATATAGATAAATTGTCGTTAACTCCACAAAGTAATGTTCTAGTACGATATTTATTGCACATGTAGACTTTTGTAATAATAACATTTTTTTATAGTATGAAGTATGAACTGTCTGATTTAGGAAGATTTGGTGCTATAATTTATTCATTCATGATTTTATGTGTGTGTTATCACCTACAAAACCAAACACTCCCGTCATCCTAGAACATGGAGTACTAGTATGAATTATCTTGATAGTTTAAATAGTAAAATGCAAAAACACCCCTATGTTTCTTAATTAACAGAAAACTTGTACATAATTTTTATTAACAAAAATTTCAAGTGTTCTTATGTTAATGACAAAAAAAAAATCATAAATTAATATTTAATTACCTCATCAATTTAAAATGAAGAGTTGGATGCACGAGTATTTTGACTATATTTTTCTGTGGGGGGTTCTTACAAAGTTTATTGCTCAAAACTATTAAGTGAATTGTTGTGTTTTCACATTTTATTCTAAAGAAAAAATATTTTTTAGGGGTATAATTGACACTATCTTTACAAATCATGAAGAATACTCACATTTAGACCCAGCGAACCACATAACGACACGTGAGGGGTAAATGGCTTTTTAACAGATAAAAGTTTTTTGCTAATATAGAGGCTTTATACCAATTAGAGAAAATAAAGGGGGTATTTTTGTATTTTACGCCAATTTAAAGTTTTAAACAATAAAGATAGCTGATAAATCACTTAGAACTTTTTTTTGAATAAATAAATCACTTAGCTTACGGTCACTTTTTATTGTCTTTATTATGTGGAAAGTCAAAAGGTTTTATTACATGTTTATCACGAGCGAGTGTTGCGTGGTGGTCCCACTCACTAACCCATGGTTGGTTTGATGGTTCATGAGCAATTGTGTGGTTCATGAGCAATTGTGTTTGATTTCAAATTAGATAATCATTTTGTGATTCAGAAACCACATTTGTATGAACAAGGACAAAAAAAAGAAAAATAAATGATATTTTTTCACAGACGCATTTGGATTTAAATTGAATTGAATAGAAACACTAGTCAGCCTTTAAAGCGTTGCAGCGTACATATTTTTCTTACAAAAATGAGTAAACTTTTCTACAATGATTTGATTTGTAGAGAATACAAAAGAGTAGTCATATATGTCAATTGGGATTTGGGAGAAACAAGTTGAGAGAAGAGTTATGTATGTTCGGTTCAAAGATGTATCATTTGGATCAAAATATTGTGTCTGTTGCGAAGAGACATTTTTACGTCTTTAACTATGAGATAAATCTAGCCATTCTCCAGTTCTAATTTTATTTCTAATGCTCGAAGTTCTGTTTGCTTCAACTCGACCTTGAGTTTTTTGTTAGTGCAAATAACAAATCATTAAACTGTTGTTTATTGGGAGACTACCGGGAGATATATTGTGTGCATCAAAGACAGACCCGTAAATATTGTCTTAAGGAAATTTGTTTCGAAAAGCCTTGGTATTATTTCCTATTTTCACGTATTAATTCAATTATTCTCCGAATTAATTCCAACCAAGTATGATTTACATGCTTTAACAATGTATGAAATTATTCAGGATATTATTTGTTATATTATATATTTTGTGTAATATACAAGTGCACATATTTTTAGACACCAACACGAAGAAGTCAAGGGGAAATTAAGAATATAAAAAATTGGTATAATATATATAGCAGTAACAAAACGTACATTTTGGTGAGTATGGATAAGCATATCTTTCTAAATGGTATAGATAAGCTTTAGACTGATTATTCTTCTAGGATTGTTGCAATAACCACAAGATACGAATATTGCATTTGTCACATAATTGTTTTGGGATTGGTCATAACCGATTTGAAATAGAATTTTCTTGAGTTTAATTAATCCATTTACTAGTGCAGGAACCAAAATAAACGAGCTTAGATTACTATTTACTAATATACTACTCTCTTTGTTTCAAATATTTTGTTCCCTTTTGACTTTGCATGGAGTTTTATGTGAGAGTTGTAAAAGTAAAATTTTTGGATATATTTACTATTTTACCCATAAAAGTAGTGGTTGATAAGTAGTGGTGCTAAATCATTTGTTTATGAAACGAGGGTATTTTTGAGAAAATAAATTCCATTTTAAGAAATGAGTATTGTTTTAGGACAACTCGAAAAGAATATAAGAGTAAACAAATTAGGACGAAGAAAGTATTTTTTTTTAATTTTTCAATGGTATCCAGCTAGATCTTAAATCTGACATAAATATTTTCGACGCAATTTAGGAGATATTACATGGGCAATGATCTCCCAATAGAAATCGAAGTTGTGTTTGTCACATATAAGGATTAATCTATTGCATTAAACATGACATATAGATTGTGATCAAATAAGTGTAATGTATTAATTAGTTTGTGTGATCAATTTGGACCTGCTAATTTCAATCCCCTCCCCCCAGTCCCCACTATATTTCTCTATTTGATTAGGCATTGTGCGAACTAATACTATGAACTAAAAATCTGACCATGTCCAATTCAAACAATGAAACACCACACATTATTGTAATAATTAATTATTAATTGGGTTAGTGGCAATTTACCCCTATGATATTCAGTAATGTTCAATTTATCTCCCTGTAATTTGAAAAAGAGCATTTTGCCCCCCTGTGAAAATTTTAAAGAAGCATTTTAGCCCATTGAGCCGAAAAGTGTAACTCACTTGTCGAAATTGGGAGTTGACACGGAAAGTATTTTGTAACATAAGGGGGTAAATTGCCATATTTATCATAACACATGGGGTAAATTGTCACATTTATCATAACACAAGGGGATAAATGATCACATTATCATAAAACAGAGAGATAAAGTGTCACATATAAAAATGTCAGGGAGACAGTGTGAAACTTTATAAAATTACAGGGGGACAAAGTACTCTTTTTTAAATCATAAGGAAGTAAATTGAATATTATAAATATTACAAGGAATAAATTACCATGAACTCAATATTAGTTAGTATAAAAAAACTACACGTTATTATATAGTCAGCTGAACAATTAAATAAATTTGCTTAACCGGTCGCCTTCCTATTTTTCGCTTAGTAGTTAGTAGCCATTTTGTATATAATAGAAAGGGTGAAATAAGTTTACCCCCTTAAAGCATGGGGTGGTATATCAATTACCCCCTAAAGTATTACTTGTAATACTTACCCCTCTCTGTTATAGTATTGAATATTTTATATGATAACTACCCTGACCCTTTTATAATAAATAAATTTTTCCTTTATTAATTTGTCAAAAAAAAAATTTTTATTAATTTAGAATTCATCCATTCACCAAACAATATTATGTTTCAATTTCTTCATGTCATTTGTTTCCTTCGGTATTTTGGTCTCAATTTTATCTTCATTTTCATCTAATTCTTCTTTTTTCCCGTTTTATTTGTTTTCTTTATTAATTGTTTCAATTTTTTCTTTATAATTTGTCTTAAATTTTATTTGGTGATAATTATCTCCTTAATTTTAGTTACAATTATAATTCCAAATTTTGAGTAATTCTCCTCCAAGATTTACTCAAAAAATTCATATCGAAAATAAATGAGATAATTATCACCAAATAAAAACTGAGAAAAATATAAAGAAAAAATTTGAGATAGAAATAAAAAAACTGAAATAGAAAATAATGAAAGCAAATTGAACATTAATAAAGAAAAAAAAGAAAAAATTTGAGTTCAAAAAACGGAAAGAAACAAAAGAAATGAAGAGATTGAAATATAATGTTGTTTGGTGGATTGATGTATTCATAATTAATAAAGAGGCAATTTTTTTTTTGATAAATTTATAAAGAAATTATTATTTATTAAAGGGGCGAGGGTATTTTTGAAATAAAAACTCTAAAACTATAATAGAGGGGGTAAGTGTTACAAATGATACTTTAGGGGGTAACTGATACCACCCCATACTTTAATGGGCAGGGGCGGATGTATGTAGAGGGCAGGGCCCCCCCCAAGACTTGTTAACACTTAACATTCATCGTATCCACTAATTAATTGAACATTATGCCTTAACAATTTGACTGTCAGAATAATAAATACCAGCTCAATTAGTGTTCTTCTTTTGATTACCATCCCAAGTTACTAAGCTAGCTAAGTTAATGTCGTCAACCAGTTGCTTATTTTCATTCAAGCTAGAAAACGTATTTAATATATATAATTATATTTAATATCAATGTAATTATACATATATACTAGATTATTTGTTGGTTTATTTTACTAATTATATAATAGGTGAATAATTATTGATTGAAGATAAAATTATGAGAAAACCGATTACAGTGGTTGCATTTTAAAAAAAAAAAGAACGATGAAAATTTTCAGTTATGATTTGAAAGGACATGTACAATTTTGATAATTCTTTTATTAATTTACTTTTATATCTTGAATTCAATACAATTTTTATTAATAATTCAGCTCAGTGTTATTGTTTTCATGTGCTTGTGCAAATAATTAATTTGAATATGTCTTTCATTGATTTTCATTAATAAAATAGTTCGGCCCCCTCAACTTTCGAATCCTAGATCCTCCCCTGTTAATGTGTAACTGTATTTCACCCAATTTAATTCAATTATAGAACCCTTCAACCCCTGTCAGCTTCATACATAGTTGTTGTATTTATTTTAATAATATATAT
This sequence comes from Penstemon davidsonii, assembly GCA_034814905.1. Taxonomy (NCBI): domain Eukaryota; kingdom Viridiplantae; phylum Streptophyta; class Magnoliopsida; order Lamiales; family Plantaginaceae; genus Penstemon; species Penstemon davidsonii. Next base: position 7,066,241 of record JAYDYQ010001087.1, on the reverse strand, counting down.
ACATAAGTCCATTCCATAATTAATGTGATTTTTAGAAATAATGACTAGGTCGGGTTTTAATTTAAGTTTCACCTTCTTCTGTCACCTTCATTTAATTGGCTTTCTTGCTTTACAATTCTTAATAATGTACATGTCCTCATCTACCCAGCGTCATATTATTATTATTATTACTATTATTGCTAAATGAACAAGAATTAATGGCAATTTATCTTTGCGGTATTCATAATGCTCAATTATCATCTTATAATTTAAAAAATAGCACTTTATCCTACTGTAATTTTACAAAAGTTTCACTCTGTCTCCCTGACATTTTTATATGTGTCAGTTTACCCCTTGTGTTATGATAATGTGTCAATTTACCCCTCGATGTTATGATAAATGTGGTAATTTATCCCCTGTGTTATGATAAATATGACAATTTATTCCGTGTTACAAGATATTTTTCATGTCTACTCTCAATTTCAATAAGGAAGTTACACTCTCCAACTGAAAGGGATAACTTTCTTCTCTACAATTTTGACAAGAGGGTAATTTTTTTTTTTTTTTTTCAAGTCACATAAAAATAAATTCAACGTAATATGAAATGAGGTATATTGTCATTAACCCTGGCTTTTCGCCCATTTACGGGGACATCATACCTCATAATGTCATCAAACACAACATTGAATAGAATAATGACCCAATAGTAATACACAAACTTCCTCCATCCATTCGAACTCAATTAGCTCCGTTTCACATTCACTCAATCATTGCAAGTTAAGCTATTTTTTAATCTAAAATGTCCAAACGTTGTGATGGTCTTAATAATTAGGAGTCAAATTTGAATTGGTCACCGTTGGGGAGATAAAAAGTTTTTTTCTGACTTGTTGACCACGATGACGTTTCAAGTTTATCGTTAGGAATGCAAATTATACTATCCACAACCTTGTTTCTTGGTTTTTAGTTTGAAATGGACTGCCTTTTTTAGTCCATGTAATATTCATATTTATGTTTTTATGTGTTGGGATCCTCTTGTTGACTGATTTAATTTTTCGTTTTAGTTTGAAATGAAAATTTGTTTTATTGTAGAAAAAAAAACTTGAAATCACGACTTATAGCCAAGAACTGAACCTTTTTTTTGCAAACTATAGTCTCAAACATTCCTTACAGAAATTCCAGAACATTTTGTCAATAAAATGAGTCCAAATCGAATAAAAAGTTCGACATAATTTTCATTATATATCGAAGAACAATACGACAGAAACAATAGTGCTTTAAATATATGAAGCTTATTTAGTTATGGTCTTATCGACAACAAATTTTTTATTTTTTTTGATGCATTTATCGACAACAATTGATTAGAATTGAAATAGACTCTTAAGTCATTAAAAAAAAAAAAAAGCAATTGATCCTTCACAACAAATTAATGACCTTAATGTTTTCAACACTTACACCCAATTTCACCAAAGTTACTCCTAACCATCAACACATAAATGTATATATACGAATCTATACCTTGAACAAGCACCGAGTGATAGATTTCAACAAATATGCTATGAAAACATGAAATACGTAAACCATAGAATCATACATATCTCAGGACCTATTCGCAGATGATTAAGCAAGATACGTTTATGTTAAAGAGACGCGTACCTGAATCCATTGATAGAGTAGCGGAAGAATCACAAAGATGGATTCTGGGGGTTGTGGTCTTCTAAGCCTTATTCACTATTGCTTTATGCTTTCTCTAGATGGGGAAGATGAAAGTAAAAGTGTGAATTGGCTTAGGGACCATAACCCTATATATAGGAGTGTATTAACACTATCTCTAGTAGGACTCTAACTGTCAGCCCATCAAGAACAGTTACAGTCCAATTAGGTCTCTACACATATAAAGAGTCCATACTTAATTAACTAATATTTCTTAAGTGCCACATAATTATTATTATTAGATCACAATTAATTAGGCACACAAATGAAATAGCCTATCATATACAATTAATTAACATGTAAGTCCACATTATTAGACTGACAAGAATAATAATTCTAACAATCTCCCACTTGGACTATAATGTTTGTCTTAGATTGTATAAGCCTAAGTGTGCACAAAATTTGCTATTTCAACCACGAAATATCCCAAACAATCTTGTTCATTAATTATGTTAATATAGGATCAAATCGGCAATCGTCGCATGAATTCATGACTAAACCTTCAATGGTCACGATACCAACATAATCAACAACATAGATCAAGTATGGATGTGTAGCATGGAAATTACATCTTATGTGATCTATATCATGTCAATTTCCAACTGGTCCAACTTAATGACTCCGAGAGTCAACTTTCTTTGCCAAATGTTTAACCTCAGTAGAAAGTCACAAAACTTGACCTTACTTCAGGGTATTCAAAATGAAATGAATAATTTCATTTAAATCACAAAACTAAAGTCTGTACAGAATAAAATCAAAACTATATTTATAATGCATAAAACTTAAGGACAAACTCCCACTAATTGAATATATCATTAATTCCAAGAACACCCATATGAGCAATACGCTCATGAAGCACCATAGGCGGCCAACCTTTGGTGAATGGGTCTACAGTCATAGAGTTTGTACTACGATGCTTTATTGACACTCTAATACCCCAAATATTCATTTGATAGATTAGGATGCCTAGAACAACACTGATATTTAGTCTTTGGACATAAATATCAACTGTAAGTGGCACTCTCCTTTAGTGATCAAATATTGTATTGATGTATTTATCACCATATGTATATCTATTAATCGACAAATCAATGATCTTCCTTTGGGCTGATCATTGATGGCATGATTAGTAGCTATATGTTGGATGAAGATGAAGATGGAAGACATAAAGTGAAGGGAGGTTTTGATGATTTCCAAAACATCAGAATCAGCTAAGTATGGAAGCTTAGTAAAAACCTTCTAAGATATTTGACTAAGGAAGAATTATTCAGACTAGTCAAATATGGTCCAGAAGACTACTGATCTATTGCTGAGGAAGAAATCAGACTGGTGGAAAATCAGCCTACTCAAATCAGATTAGTTCAAGTTTGGGATCAGCCGAGTATACATCAGACGAGTAATTTCGATCAGCTGAGTGGAAGTAGATCAGAAGATCAGTGCAACGGTAATAAATGCACTCGGAGTAATAAATGATGAAGAGGAAGGGTATTAATGACAAATGATTGAAGAGAAACCTCGTATCAGATTGGTGCATTTAATGCGATCTGACAGCAAGTACAGCAGAGTGTACAGTGTTCAGTCGCAGGTAGCCGTTTCTGCAGGAAGGACCAGTACTCGAGGATTTGAACAGCTGTCGATCTCTCAACGGGCAGAAATTCAAATCTCCAAGTATAAATAGTTCAGTTCATGAGTTGAAGAGAAAAACAACACAGAGACAACACACTTTGAGAGCTAAAATTCGAAGCAGAACTTCTCTAAGTCTCAAAACTCAAGAACAGAACACTCATCAGCTAAGTCATTAGTTGACGAAGCAAATAGAGAGAAAAACAGAAAATACTCGTAAAATCTGAGTGATTTTGTTAGGTTGTGTTGTGAGGAGTAGATATCAATCTTTGTGAGCGATATTACTTCAGAGGTTAGGAATTTCTTTGTGATTTCCTACTACGAACTTGTGGCCAGTTCATCTGTTGGTTGGCGCAAGCAGAGTGTACTGTAATCTTTGTGACTATAGTATAACCCAAGATCTAAGTGACTTGGAAGAGTGGACTAAAGGATTTACATCCATATAACCACTATAAAAATCCTTTGTGTTTTTAACTTGCATAATTTTCTGCATATCCATAACAGCATACTAAAAACACTTTAAGGTTGATTGTTTGAAAAGTTTTAAAAAGGAGTTTGTTTAAAACTGGGGATAAAACTTTTTCTAAGATAAGTAAACTACTTGTGAAAAACACTTGATAAATCCGCTGCAAGATAGTTAATTTTGAAACTCTGATTTTGATAAAATCAGCTAAGTAAAATCAGAAGAGTGGTCAACTCTGCTGTTCAAAGCCTTGTGCAAGATCAGCTTAGTCTGCTTACAATTCTTGATCAGCTTAGTCTGCTGACAGAAAAGTTAGAGATTTTTAAAAGGCAAATTTTTAAAGAGGTTTATTCACCCCCCCCTCTAAACCTCATCTGACCACTTGAGACCAACACTATACTAACAAAGTTTGAATCAGAGAATATGTGATTTTAAGAAAAATCTGATCTTTGATATTATAAGCTTGTAATCAATTGTCCTTTACAATTATTGTAAGACTCGTTTGACCATTTTCAAATGATCCATAATTAAGTCGTATAATTATCTACCTTGCATCCCAAATACGTAGGCAAGCAATATCAGAATGCGTACATTCTTCACATGCATGAGGACTCCCAACGGCAAATGTATATGGGTTCGTCCCCATTTCATTTTTCTCAAGGTTCATCTCTTGGTGCGCAATTTTACATGCCAAAATGGCTAAGCACCTTATCAATGTAGGCCTTCTGGGATAAACCAAATATACATTTAGATCCATCATGATCTATATGTATTCCCAGAACGAAAGATGCTTCACCAAGATCTTTTACCTCAAATTTACTCGAGAGAAATTTCTTGGTATCATGCAAAAGTCTTAAATCACTGCTTGCTAGTAGAATATCATCTACGTACAACACCATGATAATAAACCTGCTCCCACTGATCTTGAGATATAGGCACTGATCAATGGTGTTTTCCTCGATAATGTAAGAGTTAATCACATGATCAAATTTCCGGTACCATTAGTGGGATGCCTACTTTAAGCCATAAATGGACTTCTTAAGTTTACATATCGTTTATTCAATTGATTTAACGTCCATTTATTGTAGCTCTAATTCATAATGAGCTACTAATGCCATGACGATCCTAAACGAATAAATTCCCAGTATTGCCTCATTTTTCTTGTGGATCTCCTTATCGGCTCCTTAGGTTGAGGTTGCTAAACTAGAGTAGTGGGAGTGAGTGGAGGAATGATAGTGTTTGATACGAATCTTGATTTACAGGTTGAACTTTGATAGGAATGGTTACCTTATCATTGTCAACTGTAACTTTTGCGAGAATATTTACACACTCTCCCCCTCAAACACTACATCGTTTCTCTTAATGCCCCACTATAGTAAGCATGCTCAATAATTTTGGCGTCTCCTATTTCGAAGAAGGATCTATTTGAGGAGTAATAAAACTTGTAACCCCCCAATCTTTCTAAATAATTTGTAAAGTAGCAGCCAATAAACTTATAGTCCAATTTTTTTTTTGTTAGGCCTATAAGACCTAGCCTCATTTGGACAACTCGAGACATGTAAGTGCCTAATACTAGGCCTCTTACATGCCCATATCTCGTATTAAGTTTTAGCTATTACCTTACTTGGTACACAGTTAAGTATGAAAAACTGCAGTCTTAAGAGCCTTGTCCCAAAGTGACCCTAGCAGAGAAGAGTGACACCAATACTTCTCACCATGTCATTATGGCATTGACAAAAGGCCATGTCATTCACACCAATTATGGAGACTTCTCATGGATTAAGTAAAGGTGACCATATCGAGAGTAATCATCCATAGAGCTGATAAAATACGAATGTCCATTCAAAGAAGTCTTAGAGAACGGACCACAAATGTAGGTATGTACCAACTCTTGAAGGTTCACTACTTCTATATGCACCCTTATTTCGTTTGTTTAGTTGTTTTCCCTTAATGCATTCTATACATATTTTAAGGTCCATTAAGTCAAGGGAATCGAGAATTCCATCAGACACAAGCCTTCGAAATTCTCTGTTGAGAGATGTATCCTAAACGCTTGTGCCACAATAATTATGAATTCTCATGAGTTAATTTTCTTTTAGCACCTAAGTTACTTGAATGCAGGTTTTTGTTATTGGTAGACAAGATGTCCAATTTGTATATTTTATCTATTAAAGTTCTAGTACCAATAACTTTTGAATTTAAAGAAATAGTAAATAATCCATTTTCAAATGAACAGGAATAACCAAATTTGTCCAAACATGAAAAATAAATTAAATTCCGTCGAAAAGACGGTACAATAAAAGTTTCTTCTAAATCCAAAAAAATGAACTAGAACTTAAATAAATCCTAACGACACCTATAGCTTCCACAAAAAACTTGTTCCCGTTGCCTACATAGATGTATCTTTCATGATCATTTGGCGCTCGGTAGTGGAGGCAATCCTGCAATGTGACACATATGTGAATAGTAGCTACCGTATCTATCCACCAAGTGTCACTAGGTATCAAAGCCAAATTAACTTCAGAACAAACGAAGTTGAGAAGTTTACCTTTCTTTACACGCCAAGCGGCGTATCCTGGGCATAATTTCTTTAAGTGGCCAGCCTTCTTGCAAAAGTGACAGGTAATAGCCGAATCCTGTCCCTTTTGGCTCTTGGGCTGCGAAGTTCCAGGAGGAGTTGCAGTTTCTTTACCTTTATCCCTCTTTCGTTTCATGGTGGCATTTTTACCATTAGATATGAATGCCAAATGAATATTGTCAGTCTTTTCTTGTTTCAGTCTCTCATCTTCTTGCACACACTGAGCTATAAGCTCATTAAATGTCCATTTCTCTCTCTGGGCATAGAAAGAGGTAGTTAAGGGACCAAAACGTGCAGGAAGCGAGATCAAGACCAGGTGCACAAATATGTCATCAAACAAATTCTACTTAAGGGTCCTTAGTCTTGATACAAGTCTGGACATAACCATAATATATTCTTCAATATTTCCTTCGCCCTTATAGCGCATGGAAACGAGCTGTTTCAGAATAGTGCTCGTTTCGACCCTTTCACTAAAAGTGAATCGGTCTGTTAGTTGCATCAGAAACGTTATTGCATCATTATCCTCAGATATATCACGCCTTATGGTTTCCGGAATGGAGTTTTGCATCATCATCAGACTCATGCGGTTCGATCGCTCCCACTTTTCATGAGCCACCCTTTCAGCATCAGTGCTTCTAGATGTCAGATCGGCAGGGCGTTAGATTCTAAATGCATGGTCTTTGTCCATGCAACTGAGCACTATCGTGATGTGCTCTTTCCATTTATCAAAATTTGTGTTATTAAGCACAGAGATGTTGTTGGGAGTTATTTCAAAAGACATTGAAGACACTAAATCCGAAAAGACAATGAAAAACAGTCAAATTAATTTATTAAAGTCATGTATGAACTAAAATAATTATTAATGCATATACAAGTTGGTGGACCCATCTTAAGATACCTAGCACATCGTTATTATTTAGTCTTTGGACAAAAATAATAATCCGCAAGTGGTACTCTTTTAACATAGACTTAAATATTGATACTAGTATCGACATAATGGTGTGCCTTCCTTTGGGCCGACACAACAAAAACATGATAATCCGAATGTAACACATACTCAAGACTACACATCGTCCTGTCAAAACAACCTTCCTTTGGGCCGATTGTTTCACATGGACAACTATGCTAAATTAATTAAAATTATTCAATCTTACCCAACAGAGGTTACTTTGGCAACGTGTTAGTTCGATCGAAATATTTTGGATTAATTAGCATACCTCAGGGGTAAAAGCCAAACATTATCCGGTCAAAACAACCTTCCTTTGGGCCGATTGTTTCACATGGATAACTATGTCCCCTTATTCAAAATTGATCAATTTTACCCAACAGAGGTTACTATGGCAACATGTTGGTTCAATCGAATCAATTGTAAATAATGGACATATCAAGAATTGCCAAAACAAAGACAATTTTTTTTTTTTAATTACTAAAATGCCCCACCCCTGGATAGAAGTGGGCGATGTAGCCTCCAAAATGGACACTGCATCACCACATAAAAACAAAAAACTGCGTTGTACGTTGCGCCCAGAACATACGCCGTAACTTATTTATAGAGAAATTTTTATTAACATCACACTAGCTAATCATTGTCCTTACTTTCAAAAAGGTTTCATATGCATACAAGTTCAGGCAGCACGGAAAGCCATCAACATTAATGCAGCATGAGAAATATTATACTAAAGTAGAACAGTGCTAGTGAATATAATTATATATAAAAAAAAATTATTTCTCAAGCGCATACTTGAAGTAGGTTTAATTGGCGGAATATTTCAATAAGACAAACAATATTGTCTATGATTTATAAAATCAGTAAATTTTAATCCAACCTTTGAAAACCACCGCCGCAAGAAGAAAATCGAGATTTGTATACCAGAAGTACCAAAAGAAAGCAAGTTTCGATTTTCAATATCCAAACTAAAATAAAATCAGATTCCTTCAAGATTCAAAGTCCAAACGTATAACCAGACTATGAATTCAATATAAATACATAAAATCATGCTCACAATTTCAATATAAAGCACAAATACACGAAAATTTAAGCATGAATAAAAAACTGAATCTAGATCTTAAATAATCATATAATTATAAGATCTAATTTCATAAAAATCATATAAACGAATCTGGACTCTAATCCTCTAACGAAAGGTGGCTCTGATACCACTTGATTGATTTTAACAGATATGCTATGAAAACATGAAATACGTAAACCATAGAATCATACATATCTCAGGACCTATTCGCCATGGATCAAAATTTCCATCTTTTTCGTCGAAAACATCGAAAAGTTTCCGTTTTTGAGTCAACCGAAACGAATCCAAGATGCAATTTCGAAACTATTTGTTTACCTTAAACTCAGTTATTTTTCTAAATTTAGTAACTTTTTTTACAATTTTTCCTTAGTGTTTCCGAATCATTTCCGAAAAGTCTCGAAAAGTTTCCAATATTTAGCTGACCGAAACATATACTCGAAACGAAATTTTGATCCATGCTATTCGCAGATGATTAAGCAAGATACGTTTATGTTAAAGAGACGCGTACCTGAATCCATTGATAGAGTAGCGGAAGAATCACAAAGATGGATTCTGGGGGTTGTGGTCTTCTAAGCCTTATTCACTATTGCTTTATGCTTTCTCTAGATGGGAAAGATGAAAGTAAAAGTGTGAATTGGCTTAGGGACCATAACCCTATATATAGGAGTGTATTAACACTATCTCTAGTAGGATTCTAACTGTCAGCCAATCAAGAACAGTTACAGTCCAATTAGGTCTCTACACATATAAAGAGTCCATACTTAATTAACTAATATTTCTTAAGTGCCACATAATTATTATTATTAGATCACAATTAATTAGGCACATAAATGAAATAGCCTATCATATACAATTAATTAACATGTAAGTCCACATTATTAGACTGACAAGAATAATAATTCTAACACCGAGATCATCAGCAATAGACAATACACAAATTTTGTCATCTCAAACCCGATCCTAAATCTGTGCAGGCTGACTCAGGACATGATACAAACCCGATCCTAAATCTTTCATATATGATTTGGTTGGGTGGTATTAGACAGAACTAAAACTCGTGACGGATGCTATCTATGGTCTTCAGGTTCTCCAACTCTTTCCCACATGCAATTCCAGGATCAACATAGCACAACTAGAAACATAAAACCAATTCAGTTATAACCAACTCATCATCAAATTAGAACGGGATGATTAATGAAGGTTCGGCAAAACACACTCCAACCTGGTACATCGGCTTTTTCAGTGTATGGATACCCCTCTTTATTAATTTTTGCCATCTAACATTTTTTCTCAGAGATTCTTCAAGAGATTTTGTTTTCTAGATTGAAATGATATGGAAAGTCAAAATATAAGACCAACTATATGAATGTATAGAGGCTAGATTGTTGCACCTAGTACATTTAGACAATTTATCTACGGGATTATTTCATTTTTGGTGCCACAACTATAGTTTGTTGGCGTTTCTACCCTGTAACTTTTCAGGGTGACACATTTGGTGCAACAACTTCAACATTGGTGGCAATTTTGGTGCCAATTGAAGCCCAATTCCAAATTGGCCCCAAATAGCCCATGTGCGGGCTAATTTTCATGTCACGTGGCCCGTACGTGGAGGATTTCGGGCCAATTTTGGAATTGGGCTTCAATTGGCACCGAAATTGCAACCGATGTTGAAGTTGTGGCACCAAATGTGCCAGGAGGAAAATATATGGGGTAGAAACATCAGCGAACTATAATAGTGACGCCAAAAATGCAATAATCTCCATATTAATCTATATGACCATATTAATTTATACGAGTTAATTGCATTTTTCAAACTAAATAATTGAATGATCTTTGTAGAGGAGGTCAAGATGAAGCTGTAGCCACCAAGGAGAGGTTTAATGGTGGCCGGAGTCACTGGGAAAATAAAAATTACGTGGTGGTGGTGAAAAATAATTGCAAAATGCCCCCTGACCAATTGCAAATATCGCCCCTAAGAGTTCACAATTGTGACTTAACGGACACGTGCTTGGCATGGTCGTGCAGGTCAAGAATCAACGGACAAACGCCCCCTGACCAATTTTTTTTTTTTTTTTTGCCATTCATAGTTTATACTCGAGCGGGTCAAGAATCAAATTTCAGTTTAGACTTGTGCGTCATGGGGCTTTTTGCACTTGAAATTTGGTAGAGTTTTTTCGACTTATGTCCAGGAGAAGTTGACTTGAAATTTGTAGGCATTTTCGTCTCGTCTACTGGAAGCTTTGATTTGAAATTTGTAGACTTTTTTGTCTCGTCTACTGAAGGCTTTAATTTGAAATTTGTAGACTTTTTCGTCTCGTCTACTTGAGCCTTTGATTTGATATTTGAAAACAGTTTATACTCGTGCTAATAAGAAATAAACTTGATTTGTAAATAGTTTATACTCATGTCAAGGAGTCATGAACTTGATTTGTAAACAGTTTATACTCGTGTAGGAGTAATGAACTTGTTTTGTAAACAGTTTATACTCGTATTAAGGAGTAATTAACTTGTTTTGTAAACAATTTATACTTGTGTTAAGGAGTAATGAATTTTGATTTGTAAACAATTTGTACTCGTATTAAGGAGTAATAAAATTATTTTGTAAGCAGTTTATACTCGTATTAAGGAGTAATGAACTTGATTTGTAAATAGTTTCTACTCGTATAAGGAGTAATTAACTTATTTTGTAAAAAGTTTATACTCGTGTTAAAGAGTAATGGATTTTTTATTCTATTTAGGGTAAGGAGTACTGAATTTTGACTTGTAAGAAGCGAATTTTGACTTGTAATGAACTTGATTTGTAAACAGTTTATACTCGTATTAAGGAGTGATCTTAGATAGTTTAAACTTGTATATCGGAGCATGACATTTACATTAAGGATTCTTCACTTGGAGCTTCATCAAAAGATTTGCCCCGCTTCTTTGGCTTCTGATTCGTCTTTAACATCATTTTCAATTGCACTCATGTTCAATTCAATATCGTTAGCTAGAGAGGCCAGTTCATCGAAAGTTATGGGCTTTATTCCTTGGAGAATGTATCGAAGACTCCAATGCATTCTTTGGATACACATCTAAATGGATGAAACTTCAGACAATCGATCTTTGTAGTTAAGACTTAAATTTCTCCAATAGTTGATGTAGTTAATGACATATTCCTCTTTCCACTGACGAGTGTTTATGAGTTCGGCTAGTCAAATTGTCCTTCGGGTACTGCAGAAATGATTAAGGAACTCTTGCCTCAGTTGGTCCCAACTATCAATGGAATTTGCCCCCAAGTCAAAATACCAGTCAGATGCATTGTCTTTTATTGAACGTACGAAATGCTTGACAAGTTGATCTCCATACGTCCCAGCATCATTGCACGTCTCGACAAAATGCGCCCAAAGTTGCTTTGGATTGCCCTTCCCATCAAATTGCTGGAATTTTGGTGGTTGGTAGCTAATTGGCATCTCCAGATTTTCAATCCTTCGAGTGTATGGCTTAGAATAGGTGAGGCAAGGCGTCGAGCTTCCATTCTTCTTGCTTTTGATGGCTTCCAAAATAAACTCCTTAAGTTGAGCAGTTTGAATTATGCCATCAGATAAGATTTGAATCTTATTGGTTGAAGATTTATTCTTTGACTTCGATTGTTGCTTTATGAGAGTCTCATTTTAATCATCAAACTCATGAGGCAGTTTTTCCATGAGGTGGTTCGTCTCGGCATGGCCTCCATTGCTCAATAGTTGCTTTGCGGATGTATAACCTTCTTCAAGCTCCTCGGGTTGTTTCTTCTCCATGTGGATGACATCAACATTGCCCACTATGTTCAATAGCTCATCTAGCTTCATGTCTTGCTCTTGAATGTACTTCGCGAGCTTGTCAATAGTTTTAGTCAACATTGCAAGTTGTTCCTTCATGGTTGTAGCCTTCATCGCCATAGCCACCGTTGCAGTTGATGAAGAAAAGAGATGAAAGGTAGAGATTGTTCCACTTTGTGTGCCCAAAATTTGTAGCAACAAATTTCGAGTCTAAAATTTATTAAACTAGAAATAATTGTACAAATTAAAATTTAATGATTTAAAGAAGTGGTTACAATCTCTATGATTCCTTCGATTCTAATCTTTAAAGAAAAAAAATGTTTCTTGAACTTCATATTGGAAAATGTTAATTTGATCTTCTCCAAAATGATTTCGGTGTTTGAATAACGTTAATACAAGGGCAATTTTGCTTAATCTTGGATCAGACGTGAAATGATTTGAATCTCCCCGATGGACGTCTTGAATTCCGTCTTGGATACTTTAGTTTTGAAGGATTTGATCTTCCTTGAATCATCGTAAAGCTCCAATAACGTTTAATGAGGGCTTCTTAGCTTGGTCTCGACTCAAACGCTAGATTCCCTTGATCTTTTGAAGAACACTTTGAATGTGGTGAAGAACGCCTTGAAGAACACCTTGATTTAATGAAAAATGTTTTAATGGAGAACGCTTTGTAGAGAGAATTTTGCTCCTTCTTTAACTTGTGCTCCTTCAAAAGAAATGTGTCTTTCTTCTAGGGGAGGACCTCTATTTATAATGGTAGAAAGAAAAGTCCATATGAAATTAGTCAATTGAAATATGTAATTTGATTGGCTCTCAGTAGTAGAAGACTTATATATTTCTCATTGTCTAAGATATATGAACTCTTTTAATTGTCCATCACTTGTAGGAGATATGCACTCTTTTGATTGGTCGTGACACATCATCTTGAACATTTGGCATGATTTAACTAGCTATTTCCATAAAGAGCCAAAAATAGAATTTCATTGGTTAAACACCTCAACTTGACACTTGGCGCGATTTCATTGGCCAATAAAATATATGTAGAATTTAATCAAATTAACTATTTATTTTGGAATTTAAGTTAGTAAAAGTCCCAAAAAAGCGAATTTAATTTAATTTCTACCATATGATTTTAGTTTATATTTTTTAATTAGACACAAAATTTGCGTGTCTACAATGCCCCCTCCAGACTTATTTACGAAAAGCATTTGCTTTGAGTAGATAAGTCTCAGCCTTTCTTCACTCTTCCAAAACTTGAAAGCAACATTTTTTTTTTCATTTTAAGGAATTTAACTGAACTCAAAATTTAATTTCAAGCTGCCTATATATCCCAAAGGAATCAAGTCATCAGGTAGTGAAAAAATGAGTTTTTTTTTGTATGGTAAATGACTAAGCTGCCTACGTTTCCAAAAAAGGAATCAAGTCATCATGTAGTTCAAAATGAAGATTTTTTTTTCATCTCATTTTTTTTTGTTGTTCACAGTTTATACTCGTGCGGGTCAAGAATCAACGTGCAGTTTAGGTTCATGCATCAAGGAGCTTTTTGCACTTGAGATTTGGTAGAGTTTTTTTGACTCATGTCCAGGAGAAGTTGACTTGAAATTTATAGGCTTTTTCGTCTCATCTACGGGAGGCTTTGATTTGAAATTTTTTCTCATCTACCGGAAGCTTTAATTTGAGATTTAATTTGAAATTTGTAGACTTTTTTGTCTCGTCTACTGGAGGCTTTGATTTGAGATTTAGAAACAGTTTATACTCGTGCTAATAAGTAATAAACTTGATTTGTAAACAGTTAATACTCGTGTCAAGGAGTAATGAACTTGATTTGTAAACAGTTTATACTCGTGTTAAGGAGTAATGAACTTGTTATGTAAACAATTTATACTCGTCTTAAGGAGTACTGAATTTGTTTTGTAAACAATTTATACTCGTGTTAATGAGTAATGAATTTTGATTTGTAAATAGTTTATACTTGTATTAAGGAGTAATAAATTGATTTGTAAACAGTTTATACTTGTATTAAGGAGTAATGAACTTGATTTGTAAACAGTTTATACTCGTGTTAATGAGTAATGAACTTGTTATGTAAACAGTTTATACTCGCGTTATGAAGTAATAAATTTTTTTTTTTGGGTAAGGAATACTGAATTTTTACTTTAAAGGAGTGAATTTGGACTTGTAATGAACTTGATTTGTAAAAAATTTATACTTATATGAAGGAATGAATCAAAAATCTTAATTTGAAGATCTTTGATAGTTTAAGCTTGTATCTAGGAGCGTGACATTTACATTAAGAATTCTTCACTTGGAGCTTCATTAAAAGATTTGCCTCCTTATTTGGCTTCTGATTCGTCTTTAACATCATTTTCAATTGCACCATGCTCAATTCCATATCGTATGCTCGAGTGGCCAGCTTGTCGAAAGTTATGGGCTTTATTCCATGGAGAATGTATCGAAGACTCCAATGCATTCCTTGGATACATATCTCGATGGATGAAACTTCAGACAATCGATCTTTGCAGTTGAGACTTAAATTTCTCCAACGGTTGATGTAGTCAATGACAGACTCCTCTTTCTACTGACGAGTGTTTATGAGTTCGACTAGTCGAACTATCCTTCGGGTACTGTAGAAACGATTAAGGAACTCTTGCTCCAGTTGGTCCTAACTATCAATGTAATTTGCCCCCAAGTCAAATACCAGTCAAATGCATTGTCTTTTATTGATCGTACAAATTGCTTGACAAGTTGATCTCCATACGTCCCATCATCATTGCACATCTCGAAAAAATGCGCCCATGTTGCTTTGGATTTCCCTTCCCATCAAATTTCTGGAATTTTGGTGGTTGGTAGCTAATTGGCATCTCCAGATTTTCAATCCTTTGAGTATATGGCTTGGAATAGGTGAGGCAAGACGTCGAGCTTCCATTCATCTTGCTTTTGATGGCTTCCAAAATGAACTCCTTCAGTTGAGCAATTAGAATTACGCCATCAGATGAGATTTGAATCTTATTGGTTGAAGATTTATTCTTTGAATTCGATTGTTGCTTTATGAGTGTCTCATCATCATCAAACTCATGAGGCAGTTTTTCCATGAGGTGGTTCGTCTCGGCATGGCCTCTATTGCTCAATAGTTGCTTTGCAGATGTATCATCTTCTTGAAGCTACTCGGGTTGTTTCTTCTCCATGTGGATGACATCGGCATTGCCACTTTGTTCAATAGCTCATCTAGCTTCGTGTCTTGCTCTTGAATGTACTTCGCGAGCTTGTCAATGGCGTTAGTCAACGTTGCAAGTTGTTCCTTCATGGTTGTAGCCTTCATCGCCATAGCCACCGTTGAAGTTGATGAAGAAAAGAGATGAAAGGTAGAGATTGTTCCACTGGGCGTGCCAAAAATTTGTAGCAACAAAATTTTGAGTCTAAAATTTATTAAACTAGAAATAATTGTACAAATTAAAACTTAATGATTTAAAGAAGTAGTTACAATCTCTATGGTTCCCTTGATTCTAATCTTTAAAGATAAAATAATTTTTCTTGAACTTGATTTAGAAAATGTTAATTTGATCTTCTCCAAAATGAATTCAGAGTTTGAATAACGTTAATCCAAGGGTAATTTTGCTTAATCTTGGATCAAATGTGAAATGATTTGAATCTCCCCGAAAAACGTTTTGAATTCCATCTTGGATACTTTGGTTTTGAAGGATTTGATCTTCCTTGAATCATCGTAAAGCTCCAATAACCTTTAAATGAGGGCTTCTTAATCAGTCCACGACTGCTCAGATTCGCTAGTATACATCGATTATTTGAGACATAATTCCAAGATTATTACAATCAAGCATCAACAAGGCTGGCACAAAGCTTGTTCATTGGACTGGTAAGAAAAGTTCAGAAGATGCATGGATATCTGGAAAGGAGCTGAAAAATATAAATTCATCTCTTTTGTTCGATCTCAATTTGAACTCGAGGGCGAGTTCTTTTTTTTTTTTTTTTTGATAAGCAAAAAAAAAAAAAAAAAGTTATGTGGATAAAGTTATGGGCGTTTTACCAAAGGCTGCCAAACTCCACTCAGGAAACAACACTCCTTGTGTCTTTTGGTATTTCTATGTGTTTTACTTTGTTTATTAGTCTATTTTCAAAATATTATTATTGTTGTCTGATATTTAGATCATGTTTATGATTTTTATGAGTCAATATTAAAGTTAATATATTCCCCTAAGTGAATGAATATCCACATACATGAACTAATAGTTACAATATATGATAGGATACATGAATAAGTACATACATGGATAATTAAGTACATGAATACTTAGGCACATGCTTTGACTAACTAGTATTCATGAACTTTATTTAATTAGATACATGTACTTCATATGCCTATACTAGTATAAATAGGTGTAAAGATTGTACTTGTAATTCATCTAGTCTTCAACAAGAGTAAAGGAAAAGGAGAGATATACTACAAGTATTTCCTTGTTGATCTTGTTCACTAATGGTTTCATGGTTCATGAGCAATTGTGTTTGATTTCTTTCAAATTAGCTAATCAGTTTTGTGATTCAGAAACCACATTTGTATGAACAAAAACTAGAAGAATAAATGATATTTTTTCACAGACGCGTTTGCATTGAAATTGAATTGAATTGAGTGCCCGTTTGGCCCTGTGATTGAATCACCATTTCTAGCGATTGGAACACTAACGTGGATTGATTGAAAATGAATTGAATTGAATTGAGTGCCTGTTTGGCCCTGTGATTGAATCGCTATATCTAGCGATTGGAACACTAACGTGGATGTGTGACCGTTTGGCTGCCTTCCCCGAGTTCGCATTCGGAGATTCAAATCGGGAAATACTCACGATACAGAGAAGTTTCCCCTAAGGTACTTTTGCAGCCGTCATATATTATATTTTATTAGCTCTTAATTTAAAAATTAAGAGTTTGTTGCAGGAGTATTTTGACAATATTTTTCCGACGGAGGAGGTATTTTGACATTTGGTTAGGTTCATATGAGTTTTATAGCTAAAAAAAATCAATTAAATTGTTGTGTTTTCACATTTTATTCCAAAGAAGAAAAAAATACCATCTTGAAATATAATTGACACATTCTCCACAAATCATGAAGAATACTCGCACTTAGACCAAACGAACCACATAACTACACGAGAGGGGTAAATGGCTTTTTACTTATCAACATATAAAAGTTTTGGGATTTTTGCACGTCACCCCCCCAATTTTTTTCAATTTTTGCACAGTCTCCCAGAACGCCTTAAATGAGCCTCTCCCCCTGGTTTTAAGTTAGTTATGCACTTACCCCCCCAAGTCGAAATTCTGTCCAAGTCTTCCACTAGAACTAAAGCATTTGCAGAAAGGTAAGATTGCCCTCACCCTTATTTTCTTCCTAACCCCAAAACCTTGTTCAATTAAAATGCACGAATTGAAGGTGATAAAGGAATTTGGGGTTATATCAATTTCTTCCCAATTTTCGGAAATTAAGTGAATTAGGATCAATGTTACAGATTCAATATTGTCTCACTCACAAAACACATGATTCAAAATAGTTAATTTCTGAGACATCCCTTGCTTTCATATTCCTTTTTTATTGAGGGGCCTCCATTTTTAATTAATTTTGAAAATATTATGTCCCCTTCTCAAATGGAAATGTCCCATTGATTTTTTCTTCGTCTCAGTGCTCGCACTTCAGTTTCTTTTTTCAATTTGTGAAAATATACATTTTTTGTTGTTGTATACAAGTGAGTGAGTATATATACACAAAAAAAAATGCTTTTTTTTCCCACCTCTTTGGACTTGATGAGCTGAATGGAACAAATGTTATTTTAGAAACAAATTTCATTATATTTAAGGCACTTCAACCAAAACAATATTTAGAGTAGGATTACAATTCAAGGAATTAACTAATGCTAATTTTGCAATCGATTAGGATGCTTCATTGCCTTTCTGCAAATGCTTCAGTTTCGGTGGAAGACTTGGCCGGAATTTTGACTGGGGGGTAAGTGCACAACTAACTTAAAACCAGGGGGGAGAGGCTCATTTAAAGCGTTTTGGGGGGAATGTGCGAAAACTAAAAGAAATTGGGGGGTGACGTGCAAAAATCCCAAAAGTTTTTGCTAATATAGAGGCTTTATACCAATTAGAGAAAATAAGGGGGGTATTTTTGTATTTTACGCCAGTTTAAACAATAAAGATACATAGCTGATAAATCACTTAGCTTATTAGCTACGGTCACTTTTTATCATCTTTTATTATGTGAAAAGTAAAATGAGCTAGTACTATATTTATTGCACATCGTGAATGATCATGTAGACTTTTGTAATGCTTCAATATTTTGATTTTTTTTTTTTTTTGATAGTATGAACTGTCTGATTTCGAAAGGATTTGATTCTATTTATTGCACTTGACTTGAGTATTATTTATTCATTCATTTATATGTTTGTTCGCACCTGCAAAACGCCAAAGCCATACACTTCCGTCATCCTAAAACGTGGAAACTTCATATATACTCCCTCCGTTTCAAAATATCTGTCTTTTCACATGTATGCACACAAATTAAGAAAATCATTGAATATAGCTAAATTCTAAGAGGAAAAAAATGAAAAAGACTAAGAAAATCAAAGCGACAGATATTATGAAACGGAGGGAGCAACTTTTTATTAACAAAAATCTCAAGCATTCATATGTTATTGGAAAACAAATTCATATATTATATTTTATTAGCTCATTAATTTAAAAATTAAGAGTTGGTTGGAGGAGTATTTTGACTATATTTTTCTGACGGGGGAGGTATTGTCATTTTGTTAGGTTCATATGAGTTTTGTTGCTATAAAAAATCAATTGAATTGTTGTGTGTTCACATTTTATTCCAAAGAAAAAAAAATACCATCTGAAAATATAATTGGCACTTTCTCCACAAGTCATGAAGAATATTCACACTGACCAAAAGAACCACATAACTAGACGAGAGGGGTAAATGGCATTTTACTTATCAACATATAAAAGTTTTTGCTAAATTAGAGGCTTTATACCAATTAGAGAAAATAAAGGGGGAATTTTTGTATTTTACGCCAGTTTAAACAATAAAGATAGCTGATAAATCACTTAGTTACGGTCACTTTTTATCATCTTTTATTATATGTGGAAAGTAAAATGAGCTAGTACCATATTTACTGCACATCGTGAATGATCATGCAGACTTTTTTAATGTTTCAATATTTTTATTTTTTTTATAGTATGAACTGTCTGATTTTGGAAGGATTTGGTGCTATTTATTGCACTTGACTTTTTGATTCACAAGGGTTTTATCCATTTCGAGGCACATCGGACACATTAAGTGGGAACCTCTCTCAACAGGGATTCGAACATGAGTTCGCTACTTTGTAGTGACTAGTCCCTTCCACTAGACCAATCACCTGTTGGTTATTGCACTTGACTTGAGTATTATTTAATCATTCATTTATGGGGGAAAATGCAAGTTACTCCCCTGTGTTATTCTAAACCTGCAAGAAACTACCCTGTGAAATTTTTATTGCGCCAAACTTCCTTGTATTTTCAAAAACCCTGCAAAAAACACCCAATTTGTAAAAAATAGGTCGTTTTGGATCGACAAATTTCAAGAAATAATTTTTAAAATATATCACGTGAAGTTGTAGGGACCATCTTGAAGTATTTTAGAAATAATTTCTTGAAATATGTCAAAACCAAAACCAAACACTTCCATCATCCTAAATCGTGGAAACTTCATATATAGTTCTTTATTAACAAAAATCTAAGTGTTCATATGTTATTGGCAAAAAAATTCATATATTATATTTTATTAGCTCATTAATTTTAAAATTAAGAGTTGGTTGCAGGAGTATTTTGACTATTTTTTTCTGACGGGTGAGGTATTGTCATTTTGTGAGATTCATATGAGTTTTATTGCTAAAAAAATTCAATTGAATTGTAGTGTTTTCACATTTTATTTCAAAGAAAAAAAAAATACCATCTTGAAATATAATTGATATTTTCTCCACAAATCATGAAAAATATTCGCACTTAAATCAAAACTCAAAAGAATCACATAACTACACGAGAGGAGTAAATGGCTTTTTACTTATCAACATATAAAAGTTTTTGGTAATATAGTTTTGTGAACAAAAAATAGAAAAATAAATGATATTTTTCCACAGACGCGTTTGGATTAAAATTGAATTGAATAGAATAGAAGTTATAGAACCACTAGTCAGCCTTTCAAGCGTTCCATCGTACATATTTTTCTTACGAAAATGAGCAACTTTTCTACGTTGATTTGATTTGTAGAGAAAGAAAACAAAAGAGTAGTTAAATGTGTAAATTGGGATCTTGGAGAAATAACCGTTGTAGCTTGTTTGGTTGTCCGGAAAGTGAGGAAAAATTATTTTTTATTTTCTCACATGTTGATAGGATAGCAGGTAATGAAGTTATTATTTTCCAACATTTTTTCTGCTGAAAAAATTTATGTAGAAAAAATTTCCTCACCAATTTGATCGGGGAAATCTTGACATAATCCTAGGAAAATTTTAGAAGAAAATGCAAAAATACCCCTTCTACTTTGTCTAATTATCAAAACCCCCATTTGTGATATTTTGTTTACCAAAAAACCCCATGTGTTTATTTATTATTAGCAAAAAAATATCTTCTCATGGCATAATGACAATTATACCCCCACCAAATGATGGAAAATTACCCTTATTTACCTAAAAAAATATTCCTTGTTAACTTTGAAACTGACAATAAACCCCTTTTAACTTTGAAATTGATAATAACTCCCTTCTTCACTTAAAAAATTAACAAAAACTTTCGTACAATTTATGAAGGAATTTCAAATGGATTTTCTTGCTAATAAAAAAGGAACACATGAGCGAGGTTAGAGAAAATATTTTGACTTTACAAAATTTATTTTTATTTTTATTTAATACTGCCATATCTAAATAATGATTCGATCACTACAACTATGGTGAAGAATATTTCTACCACAATTGCTCATTTTTCGACTACAAATTATTTAATTCCCATGAATAAATTTAAAAATTGATTACATTTTTACCCAAAAAAATTATGAATTGGAAATTTTGATCTAGATGATTAAATTTTAAGACATATACCTAAATAGATTTCAAAAAGAAAAAAAAAATAGATTTCCACCTAGTCTATTTCCACCTAGTTCTTAAATAGACACTGATTTACAACAGTTGTGATATTTAATACAAAATCATACAATAGATACAATTTTTATTTTTATTTTTGTTTCTAAAAAAAATTCTACACGACATACTCTACAAATTTATAATTATTATCTTATCTACTAGCATGTCATATGTAGGAATTACAAAAAAGTAAAAAAGAGTTCTTACCTAATTAAGAACAACTTAGTAATTTGGTTGAAATAAAATTTGTGCCATAATTTTAAGTCGGGGTGGAATGTGCAAAATAAATTATATTTTCAAGGTGTAAATCGCCAACAATCTATATTTTTAGCCAAAATCTATGCTTCTAGGGTGCAAATGTTGGGATTCGGTAAGATAAACAACCCTTAACGCAGCGAAATTAAAAATTTTAGGACCTCTTACGGAATCTTGCCAGGATACTAAACTGGTTGTATATATATGAATAATAAAACGACTGGAATAATTCAGATCTAAATTATACCTGTCTCCTTGCAAATCCAAACTGTCAGCAAAGTCGTTGTTTCTCCCTCGACTGGCTCGATCCCAAGCTCCTAGTAGCGCCCCACGTGTTGCGCCTCTATTGGTTGATACACCACAATATCACGAAAATTAATATATCCTAATCGGCTAGAACATAAGATATATTAAGATCTAAAACTAGAGAACAATTTGGGAGCAAGAATCGAAAAAACGAAAACTCTTCCAAAGAAGAAAGAGAGTTCGGCCGATTTGGGGAGAGAGAGGGGGAGATAATTTTTCTTGACTTAGATTTTTGGCTCTTGAATTGTGTGTATGAGATATGACATCAAGTCTCCTATTTATAGGTATCTCATTATCCTAATCCTCCTAGAATTAGGACTCCTAAGTCTTCTAACTCTCCTACATGGGCCATGGCCCTTTTAATTGGAAGACCAAGTCTTCTAATTAATTCATGGCACATACTTGATTTAATTAATTGGGTCTTTATTTAATTTCTCAATTAAATAGCCCAATTAATTTATTTCTCTCTCATTTAATTAAATTAGACTCTAAGTCTATTTAATCAAATATTCTCATGATTAATTAAATCCAATTTAATTAATTAATACACAAATTAAATTTCAATTTAATTTACAGTCTTGATCCAATTCCAATCGGATCACCTTCGCTCCAATTGGGTCGACCCAGTTGACCCAGTCGACCCAGTCGACCCAGTCAACCCAATCGACCCAATCGATCCAGTCGACTCAGTTGTTCTCCATTTCCTCGCTTTCGCTTCATGTGTATTGTGTATGCTCCCGTAGGTTCACCACATAATTGGCCGTGGTTTATAATTAAATATTTATTTAATTACTCGAGTATTAAATACTCTAAATCCATCGAACACTCTGTCGACTGATCATTCCAAAATTAGCACCCCTGCCAATTTGAGAATTCTCCCACACTCCACGGTCGATGTCTGGCCACAAGCCCATGGAGCCCAATCACTGGTGAATTAATTTAGTGAACCTTTTAATCATTTACAATTTCCATATACGCTATAATCTCTACATCGATCGATCTCCCAATCAAAACTTAAGGGCATGGATTTTTCATCGGCTCCCTTTTAATTCGTTCTGACCTTATGCATTCTGATCTTGAAATAATTCTCTTTGACTTAATCTTTATGAGCTACTTTCATAAAGCCGTCAGATACCTTGGCCAAGGATTTTCCCAGAATTAATTTCTCACAGAAATCCATAGGAGAATTTCCCAACCTATCAAGTCGGGTCAATGGATCCTTTGTTGATGATATGAACCTGCATACGAGTCCCTCTATACCCAACGTGAATCCACAGAGACTTTCTGGTAATCTCCAGTCGGTCGGAACTCACATCTAAGTATAGACGTTCTCGCACCAGATAAACCCTGTCACCTCAAGTATTTAGGGATCATTCCTCGTATACTATTGTAAATTGGAATAACTACAACTCCGATATGCGACTACCGCTTCCATGGTGAGTTATTTCCTAATTGGGGTATTCAGTGCACTTGCCATCCCAACAAGTCACCCACTCATGTGTATCGACTATCCTAGTCACGCTCGTGGACCCCATCGTTCTCCAGTTCATCGGAGTTTACACATTAGTGAGAGTCTAACCGAATCCAACGATGTCCCATCTCGATTGAATTCTACGACTCTTGAATATGTTCTAGATCACGGCCTTGGAGATCAGTCCACGGGTTGTCCCATAGCCCTGTGATCTAAGGACTTCTATCCTTATGCGTAGATAATTATTACATAAGATAAAGTTGACCATATAATAACAATGCATTTATTAATCCAAATTGAATAGTTCCTTTATTTATTACAATAAATGGCAGCCATACAGTTGGCTTGCCGGACACTATTTCTATCAGCAAAGTGCCAAGAAAATTGAAAATGACTATTCTACCATTCTTGCAATTAAATTTCCTCATCAAAACATACACTAGGGTGCAAAGTGTCAAATATATTATATTTTCCGGGTGCAAAGTGCCAAAAAATTTAAATCACGATGCAAAGTGCTAAAATTTCATATTTTTAGGGTATAAAGTGCGAAAAGCTATGTCAATATCACTAGCCATAATTGATAGTGAGATCTCTCTTTTGGCTGGCGATATTGCCAGAGCATATTTTGTTTTGGTCAGAGCAAGTAAAGTTGATAGACAATATTACCCTCATTAGTTAATGCCCTTTACATAGTCCTTTTTCTCTCTAAAATGGATGAGACCTTCTTTCCTAAAACCTTTTATTTCGTTGGTGCCTACCATCTCAATACTCAATTCTTATACTGAAATGGAGTAGTAACAAATAAAATTTCAAGTTTAAAATTTATTAAACATGAAATAATAGTACAAATCCAAACTGTAAACATTAAAGAAGTGGTTACAATCTTTATGATTCCTCTGATTCTAATCTTAAAGAAAACAAATATTTCTTGAACTTGATCTTGAAAAATATTGATTTGATCTTCTCCAAAATAATTTTGGTGTTTGAATAACGTTAATCCAAGGGCAATTGTGCTTAATATTGAATCAAACGTGAAACGATTTAGATCTCATCGACGAACGTCTCGAACTCCATCTTGGATACTTTGTTTTTTTAAGGAATTTGATCTTCTTTGGACCTTAGTAATTTCCAATAACGTTAATTTGAGGGTTAAATAGCTTGATCTCAAATTAAACGTCGAATTTTTCTTCGATCTTTGAAAGAATGCCTTTGAGTGACGTGATGAACGCCTTGATTTGAGGAACGCCTTGAAGAAAAGCCTTGATTTGAAGAAAGCCTTGAAGAAACACCTTGATTTGAAGAACAACTTGATTAGAATAACACCTTGAAGAAACGCTTGATTTTTTAAGAACACCTTGAGAGATCTTTCTTCTTGAACTTCTTCGTGTTTTTCTTGAGATGACCCCTATTTATGAGTGGGATTTGAAGATCTTGTAAGATTCTCTCTATGATGTGGCATGATTTGATTGACTATCAATATCTTTTATGACAAGAAATATATTTAATTTTATATTTTTGCCGAATAAAAAATATTATATGCAAATATTGCATTGTGAGGAAGATTCCAAGAAAATCTTGTCCTGTATAAAAATTGCCTACACACAGTTGCCTTCTTTGATGAAATTTAATGTAATTTGCATTATCTCTCAAATTTAACAAAATTTAATTAGGCAACAAATTTTACTCTTCTACAGGAGTACTGATTTATCAACTTCAAATTTTTGCGATTCAGTGAATGAAACCAAAAAAATTATTTGTTAAGAGTTTATCAACAAATATTATACGCCAAATATGTAGTAATTTAAACGCGCAATTAACATTTATCTCTTTTTAATTTTTTCATAATCTACGAAGCATATTTATAATTCAGAAAAGGAATGATCTTTTATTTTAATCAATAATCATAAGATAGAATTTCACTTTTGGTATCACAAATTACCATACTTTAATGATTTGATACCACAATTATTTCGTCCGACACATTTGGTACTATTATTTGACAAGACGTTACACATTTCATACTTCCATCAAATTAATGACGGAATTGAACACGTGAGGAGCACGTGTCCGTCAAATTTTACGGAATTGATGAAAAAATTATAGAATTGGTCCTATAATTAAAAATTACTGGCAAAGTTTGGCCCACATGTTTTCTGATTGATAAATTTACCCCACAATTAAAAAATTTGTAGCATTTCAGTCACAATTGCAAAAATAGTTAAATTATTAATCCTATTTAATAAATTTTATATATTTTTAAATTTCTTAAAATAATTAGATTATATATATATATATATATATATATATATATATATATATATATATATAAATATTATTAAATATCTTAAACTAATTAGATTTTATATAATATTATATAAATTAAAGAATGTTTATTTAAAATCTGCAAAAAAATCTTTTTTAAATTATATAAATATTATTAATCCTATTTAATAAATTTTAAGTATCATTATTATAACTACAAAAAATATTACAAAAAATAAATTATATTTAAACAAATAATATTAATCATGTTATTAAATAATATTTACACAATAAAGAAAAAGAATAAAAAATAGTCAACTCACTAAAAAAAAACCATTTTATGTGGCAATATTTTTTTGACTAGTATAAGTTTTGTGACAAATAAATAATATATAAAATTTATTAAATAGGATTAATAATATTTATGTAAATCTAAAGAGATTTTTTTCTTCAGATTTTATATAAAATATTATTTAATTTATATATTATAATAAATCTAATTAGTTTAAGAAATTTAATATAATATATATATATATAAATATATATATATATAATTTAATTATTTTAAGAGATTTAACAATAATATATAAAATTTATTAAATATAATTAATAAATTAACAATTTTTGTAATTATGACTAAAATACTTCAAATTTGTGTATTGTGTAGTAAATTTGTCAACCAGAAAAGATGTGGGGCAAACTTTGGCATCAATCTTTAATTATAGGACCAATTCTACAATTTTTTCATTAATTCTGTAAAATTTGATGACATGTGCTCTTCACATGTTCAATTCAATCATTAATTTGGCAGAAGTATGAAATGTGTAACGTCCCATTAAATAATGGTACCAAATGTGTCGGACGAAACAATAGTTTTATTAAATCTTTAATGTAAGTTAACGAAGAAATTTAAGAGTTTTTCCCTTTGCCTCCTGTTTG
The DNA here is from genome assembly GCA_034814905.1 of Penstemon davidsonii. Classification (NCBI taxonomy): domain Eukaryota; kingdom Viridiplantae; phylum Streptophyta; class Magnoliopsida; order Lamiales; family Plantaginaceae; genus Penstemon; species Penstemon davidsonii. The sequence continues at coordinate 7,039,652 of JAYDYQ010001087.1, read as the reverse complement.
AGTAAAATTTTGTCTGACTTGCCTCGACGTGCAAATGACTCGATATGGTGTAAAATAAGTGCGGGCGTGCCAATGTTTGTGCGTGCAAACATAACGAAAAAATTGGACATATTGATATCGATGTAAAATTAAATGTCCTGATAAGGCTGACTTCTGATCAATCGATTGTGGCGGAATAGGCAAACACTACCCCTGATTCTTTTCCATGCCTGCCTGGCCGCAGGACTTAACTAATCTATGATAACCTTTCTGAAATGCCAAAGTTTCATAGCCGATTCACGGCTTACTCAGTACATCAATGAATTTACAAATCAGTAATTGAGTTGATAATCAATCAGTTTAGTTTGTATCGACTTGACTTCACAGACATAACTAACATACTGACCATGCCTCAATGAAAATCACTTGACGTAAAGCACACATTAATTAAAATCTAGAGATATAGGCCAAATACTTCTATTAATTAAATTGTAAAAGAAATACTGTCTTAGACTACAATGATTTCCCTGATTTACGAACATTACAAAGTATGCAACACGATAAAAAGTCTCCTGTGTTGGCATATGTTTGCCAAAACGAGCTGATGATCCATTTTAAGTCTTGAAAATTACTCCTTGATTGGCAGATAAACCCACCAAATGAGTTGATGTGTAAATTAGTGCAAAACTTGTTGACATAAAGTAACACTGACGACAAGTAATCGCCATCAGCGGATCGCCCAACCTTGGCAGATGGCTACCAATCGGGCTCCTGACCAGCGGGTGGCCATTGGAAAGGGCATCTGTTGAGCATATGGCTACTCAACAGATTGCTATCAAGAAGATGGCTACCTGACAGCGAGCCCATCAAGCAGATGGCTACTTGATGAGGTTGCCATGTAACTACGTGGGCACTTACAAGACGTTTGCAGCGTACTATTTTGCTTGAGATCTAATGGTTTCACTCGAAACAGCTTTGCTGACGGCGGAAGCAGCTTTGCGGCTTACTCTTGAGCGGCGGTGCTGGACTTCAGGCTGCCATGTCCTGCTGTCTGCGGAGGATTGACGATTGATATCAAGGAATTAGTAATGCTGACTGACTGACAGAAGCAGCGTATGCTGGACTTCCTGAGAGGCGTTGAGCCGATTTCAGTGTGTACTGAGTTGATTGATTGAGTTGTGTGTGTGTCCTGCGCGTATGGCTGTCTTCCCGTATTTATAAGCATCTGCCAATCTGATCGGCTGATCTCCACTATCTCCACTACCTGCACTTATTCCACTACCTCCACTAATGGTGGTTATTTCCCACGTTCAAGTGCAAATTTAATTTGAGAGCTTTGGATTTGAATTGTGGTAAAATTCTAGTCTTTAAATTTGCAACCAACTTGGAGAATTCTTAGGGAAGTGGTTGTAATTAACTCTACTTTGCCAGCTATTTACGTGGCCCTCATTGCTTATCTCATAATTAATTAATTTTGCTAACTAAATCTGCTACTGGGCCATTATAAATCGGTAGGGCCTGGTATTTGGGCCAACAATGCTTATTTTTCGTATTGTAATTAATTATCCAATTAATTACATGGCTATTGGCCCTAACCATTATATGGCTTACTCCTTAATCTTTGGCCCAATCAATCAATTAATTAACTTAATTAATTAATTATCTCTCATTTGGCCGAGATGGCCTGCGTAGGCTAATTGGGCCTTCTTGTATTTAATCATTGTTTGGCTCCATTGATCAATTAATCACTTATGGCCCATAAATTAATTAAGTTATCTATTAGTTAATTCATGCTTGGCCACAATTAATCCTTGATGCAATTGTAATTGGGCTTGATTTCGAATTGGGCCTGTGACCCGTTTATCATTTTTTATTTTGGTCGGTCCAGTTTTCGGGCCAAAGTGGGCCCGTCCCGATTCTGTCCCTTTGGCTTTATTGCTTTCGGCCCATTATTGTTCATCAACCCATCATCGAGCCGATATTCCTCGATCAATCGAGGGTGATTTTTCGGGTACAAACAATGCCCCCCGTAAGTCGTATCTGATGAAATTTAACTGATGGGAAAATTTTATCAGATAAGACTTAGTTTTTGAATTTTTCCTCTTATGCTCGATTGTTATTAATTCAAGCATGCCCATGCATTTAAAGCTAACCATAATTAGCCAACTCTTCAAGACATTGGCTTTATGGGGACTCTCAAGAGTCTCCCTAGCCACTCAATTTTTATGCCAAGTGTGAACTCCCCCCTTTTTTTTTTTTTTTTTTTTTTTTTTTTTTTTTTGTGGAAATAAATGCAACAACTACTATTACTTTAAAACTTAGTCTAAACAACAGAAAGAAAAATGAAAACAAGACTAAATATAAACCTAACTTATATTTACAATGGTATCGGCGCACTAAAGTACTATTGGCGCCCTTCAATTTCCAACTCCAAGGCTCGTTGATGCTCCAGACACATTGTTTCCCAGAGGGTTGGTCTGAACTTTTTCATGTATCTTCCATTGATGGGGTCTCTGCAAAGATCCCCGTTTGGCTTTTTCAATATGTAACCCCCTCCTCGAGTTGATGGGGTCTCTGCAAAGATCTTCCATTGATGGACCTTGCCATGTTGCACTCCATTTGCCATACTTTTTCTCACGCTGATGAAGTGGCAAGATTGTTCTCCAGACCAAGTCCCCGATATCAAACTGTTTCCTGCGTATCTTTTTATCGTAGCATCGGGCAACCAGCCTCTTTTGTGCCTCGATTTTATCCAACGCGGCAACTCTGATTTCGTCCAGTTCATCAAGCTCCTGGAGCATACCTTCAGTGTATTCTTCGGGTGTCAGCTCATTCTGTTGCATCACCCGAAGTGATCGGACGTTTATCTCCATTGGTAACACGACATCCTGTCCATAAGTCAATTTATATGGAGTGGTGCCCGTACTTGTTCTTTTGCTGGTCCGATAAGCCCAAGGTGCCATGCTCCTGGGTTTTCCTCGATCATCTTTGAAATGATGTCCTTAAGGACTCGATTTTAGGCTTCAGCTTGGCCATTCCCTTGTGCATAATAAGGTGTTGAATGGACCAACTCAAAACCCATTGATCTGACAAACTCTTTTATCTCCTGACCAACAAACATCAGTCCCCTGTCAGTGACGACAGTTTGTGGCAGGCCAAACCTGTGTATGATTAAGTCCTTGATGAACTTCATCACTTCGGCCTGATTGGCCTGTTTAAGTGGCTTGGCCTCCACCCACTTGGTGAAATAATTTGTGGCCACAATAATGTATCGATGGTGCTTGGATGACGATGGATGTATCTCCCCGATAATATCGATGGCCCAACATCTGAAAGGCCATGGCTTGATTATCACGTTCATCTCCTCGATGGGGATTCATTGGACTACTCCAAAGCGTTGGCATTTTTCACATTCCTTTGCCAATTGAACGCAATCTCCCACTATCTTTGGCCAGTAATAGCCATATCGGCGTAATAGCCATGCTAATTTGTGTCCGTTTTGATGGGCACCACATTAGCTACCCACTCTGGATATCGGGCCACTTCGATGAAACTGACCTTCAACAACTTCTCGATTTCTTCCCTGATCAGCTGACAGACTTCCACTGACATCCGTCTTAGGGGCTGTTTTCGAGGTAAGTACCCTTCAAGTATTGGGATTTGATGTTCAACTAACTCCCTGCTTAATCCTGGCATCTCGTCATAGTTCCAGGCAAAGCAATCTTTATACTCCTTCAATACTTGAATTAATTGTTCCTTCTGGCCATCATCCAGCAATGCGCTGATATAGGTTGGCCTATGATCCTCTTCGGTGCCCAACTCAACCTCGATGACAGGATCTTGCACTTGAATTTTTATGCCATCAAGCTTGGCTGGCGCCGTTTCCAATTCTTCCAATTGAATTTCGTCGCCATCTGATATTAGCGTTTCTTCCTTGAAAATAAGATCGCCTGTATTACATTCGGCCACGTAGGCCCGAAACTTTCGAATTAAATCGGCACATGATTTCTGTTCTGGGCCGATGATAACGATCTCATCAATTTCAAGTTGTTCGGCCTTGTCGGTTGATGGTTCCTTATCATCAGTATAATTCATAAGGACTGATCGTTCTGTTCTTGCGGCCCCTCTTCCTTGACATTGCAGGGCCGGCTTAGTTCTTTAGCGAGACAAGTTATCTCGAGCTGAGTTAGTTTTTTGCTCGAGGTGACTTCCATAGGTCGTCCATATTTGTCCTGTCCAACGAACCTATAAGGTCCCACATCTTCTCGATAATATGCCACCTCGACGGCATTAATCTTTGCAGTAAATGGCCTGTTGTCGGCCATTATGATTTCAGGTTCAGTAGTGTCTCCCCAGATTAACAAACATTGATGCAGAGAAGACGACACACACAAAGCGGAGTGAATCCAGTCTCTCCCGAACAACGCATTGTAAGATGTGGCAGCGTCCACCACGAAGAAAGCTATCTTGAGGCTAGTCTTTCCAATCTTTACCTCGACAGGTAAAATTCCTAATGTATCAGCCTTCCCTCCAGTAAAGTTGCTAACGATCACCTTCGTTTCCATCAAGTCTTCACTGACCTTGCCTAATTTGTACATAGTAGATGCTGGCATTACATTGACTGTGGCCCCGTTATCGACCAGCATTCTGTCAATCGGTTTCCCGTCGATATGTCCCGATATATACAATGGCCTGATGTGTCTGGAAAATACTTTCTACCTTCTTGTCCCAATCGGTCTCTTTTCCGTCATCGACCGATATCATTTCTAGGTCCTCTGCCATCTGTACAACTGGCATTCCTTCGTCCCAGACTCCATCAGTGAAGTATTCCAGCTCCTCATCACCGACATCGACGAGTTCAGAATCAACTGCATTACACGCCATCACTGCCGAGCCGGCTGACGGCTGGCTAGTCCCACTTCCTTCGTCTTCTTTTGCTTTTTCCTCGACTGCTTGGCCAGATTCGGCCTCATCTTTCTTACCGTCATTCTCGGCATATATTTTGGCAAACTTCGCCCTAAGATCGTTTTCGTCTTCTTCCAACTCTTTCTCCAAATCAATTGTGCCATATTTGGCTTTCCCTGGTGATTGCTATTGGAAAACAGCTCCTTGCTCGGCCCCCTTGGCCTCTTGTCTGGGCTTCACTTCCACAAATTGTGGCTTTGTCGTTTGTTGTTTCATTAGGGCCTTTCCTTTGGCTATCTCGATTTCTTTCCTTCGGCGCAAGTAACGCCGATACTGTGTTCTGGTCATCTGATCAACCCTTTGATTCCCAGGGAATTTCGGGTGCCTTACAGGTACCCATCGCCCTACTTGAGTGTTTGCAGGGGTATGTACAGTTCGCGGCCTAGACTGGCCTGGCGATGTTGTTTTTATCGACGGACCGTAGGTCCTGTCTCTGTGGTTGGCGGTCGATCTAACCTGCCTAACTGGTGATCTGTAAGGTGATCTTTCCCTGATCCTGTTGCTACGACTAGTGCCCTCCTGTGGTTGTCGACGTATTTTAGGTGCGGCCTGGTCTCGACGTGATTCCACTGTCGATGGTGTTACCTGTACTGCAAAGGTGTTGACACCGGAGGATGTGCCAGCACTTGATACTGTGGCATACCCTGATGTTGCGGCATTATTTGAACCTGATGCTGTGGCTGTGGCATCACCTGATAAGGATATGCCCCTTGTGTTGCATTTGGCCAGGGCATGTACTGGCCATATATCCCTGGGTTTACAAACAATGGTACTGTTTCCAAGTCAGCTTGGCATCTAGCACATAGTCCCATCTGCATATTCATCATTGCGGACACATAACGTGGGTCTTCCTCTTTGTGTTGTCCCTCTGTCGTATTTTTGACTGTCACCATATTTATCCCTACCTCGTTCTGTTGGAAGGGATTAGTGTCAACCGTCATCGGTTTGGTGATTTTCCAGTCTAGGGCAAATCTCAAAATGCCTTTATCAAGGTGATCTTGTACCATCCACCTGAAAACGAGACATTCGTTCGTAGAGTGAGTCCATACGTCATGGTACTTGCAATATGTCTTGCCTGCAATTTTCATCGGGGATGGTATCACATGATCCCCCTTTAGCCTGATGACCTTGTCGGCCAAAAGTTGATCAAAGATGGCCTCAGTCTTGGAGACGTCAAACGAGTAACGTCTCTCCTGGTATGTTTTATATTCGGCATCTCTCCTTACCAAGTTATTTGGCACCTTGATGGCTGGTTGAGGCTCTTTCGGTTTTGCAAGAGCCTGATAGACAGTGTTCTTTGGACAGACCACTTCAGCCAACCAGGTTTCAATACCTGGCTGCTCCATCGGCCTGTTCAATGGCTCCTCGCTAGAGTCAGCCATTCCTACTTGGTAGTAGTTTCCTCTGGGCTGTCGCCCGTTTTCATCCCTTAGGACCCTTTCATATCGGACCGCATGATCGGTCAGTTCAAACAAATCCTCATGATATTGTGCCATCATGATTTTCCTTAGCTCGAAGTGCATGCCATGGATGGCAATCTTGATACATTCTTTTTCTGGCAAAGGTATGGCACAGAATCCTCTGGCCCTGATGAACTTTTTCATGTATTCTTCCACATACTGCCCCGTCAGTTGCTTCATATTGGATAGCTCGATGACAGATACTTCGAGCGGGGCTTGATAGTGGTTCATCACAAATACCTTTTCCATGGATGGCCAATCAGGGACCGATCCTGATTTTAGGTTGGCGTACCAGTGGAACGCCATGCCGGTGAGTGAATTCGGGAACAACTTTAACTTCAATTCATTGCTTAAGTTGCCACATTCCAGAGAGAATCGGGCAATGCTCGGTGGCAGATTGAGACCCTTCTCCTGAAAATAAGGTAAAGTTGGGTGCCCTGTAGTTCATCGGGAATGACACCTGATCAATGTATTCTGGATGAGGCTTATTATACCTCGATGCCCTATTCCCCTGTCTTCTTACGAACATTTCTTGGGCCTGATTCATCGTCAGCAGGTCATCCTGACCTTCCACGGCTCGATTTGTTCTTTCATAGGCCGATGAGATGGCCTGATGTCCCTCCGGACCATATCCCATGGTCTCCGATCGCTCCTCTTCCAATCTGCCCCCCGAGTCTGGGCGTTGATACCTGGCTCTGGAGGCACTTCCTTTCTTTTCAGGGACATTAGTTTGTCCATTGCCCTGTTTGTAGGGCGATTCCTCTCGTGATCCACTTCCCCCGATCTGTAGCGCGGGTCCTTTGCCTTTGTCAACAGAGCTTTTGGGCGGCCCTGTCCAGGCCTGCGATTGTATCCCGATGGCCAGAGCATTGATACTCTCAGCTAGTGTGGCCATTTTTGACTCCAGATGTATCAGGGAAGCGTTCACAATGTTGCTGGCTTCTGTATTGGCCTGACTGGCTGCAGTGGCCGAGCCTAGCATGTTTTCGAACTTACTGACAACATTCGACCATTCTGCCTATTTTGCTTCGAGGTCCCTGGTGAAGTTGCGGAACTCTGCTGTCAGCTCTTCTATCTTCTCAGTCCCTTCCATGTTTAGGGGGACAGTGGATAGGTTTTCCAAAGAATGCGTGAGGTCAGAGCGTGTCCTTGTCAGGCTAGATCGTGTCTTTCGCGTTATCGGTGGTATCATTTGACAACAGCAAAAGATTAGTCACTTAGTATCAACTGATTGAATTTGGCAAAAAGATTATCAAGTCCCACCGGGCGTGCCAAAATATTGTTTGCGTAAAATTCGGTCTGACTTGCCTCGACGTGCAAATGACTCGATATGGTATAAGATAAGTGCGGGCGTGCCAATGTTTGTGCGTGCAAACATAACGATTTAAAATTGGACATATTGATATCGATGTAAAATATAATTAAATGTCCTGATAAGGCTGACTTCTAATCAATCGATTGCGGCGGAATAGGCAAACACTACCCCTGATTCTTTTCCATGCCTGCCTGGCCGCAGGACTTAAATAATTTATGATAACCTTTTCTGAAATGCCAAAGTTTCATGGCCGATTGATAGCTTACTCAGTACATCAATGAATTTACAAAGCAGTAAATGAGTTGATAATCAATCAGTTTAATTTGCATCGACTTGACTTCACAGACATAACTAACATACTGTCATACTGACCATGCCTCAATGAAAATCACTTGACGTAAATCACACTTTAATTAAAATCGAGAGATATGGGCCAAATACTTCTATTAATTAAATTGTAAAAGAAATACACGAGTCTTAGCCTACAATGATTTCCTCGATTTACGAAGATTACAAAGTATGCAACACGATAAAAAGTCTCCTGTGTTGGCATATGTTTGCCAAAACGAGCTGATGATCCCTTTTAAGTCTTGAAAATTACTCCTTGATTGGCAGATAAACCCACCAAATGAGTTGATGTGTAAATTAGTGCAAAACTTGTTGACATAAAGTAACACTGACGACAAGTAATCGCCATCAGCGGATCGCCCAACCTTGGCAGATGGCTACCAATCGGGCTCCTGACCAGCGGGTGGCCACTGGAAAGGGCATCTGTTGAGCATATGGCTACTCAACAGATTGCTATCAAGAAGATGGCTACCTGACAGCGAGCCCATCAAGCAGATGGCTATTTGATGAGGTTGCCATGTAACTACGTGGGCACTTACATGACGTTTGCAGCGTACTATTTTGCTTGAGATCTAATGGTTTCGCCCGAAACAGCTTCGCTAACGGTGGAAGCAGCTTTGCGGCTTACTCTTGAGAGGCGGTGCTGGACTTCAGGCTGCCATGTCCTGCTGTCTGTGGAGGATTGACGATTGATATCAAGGAATTGGTAATGCTGACTGACTGACAGAAGCAACGTATGCTGGACTTTCGGAGAGGCATTGAGCCGATTTCAATGTGGACTGAGTTGATTGATTGAGTTGTGTGTGTGTTCTGCGCGTATGGCTGTCTTCCCGTATTTATAAGCATCTGCCAATCTGATTGGCTGATCTCCACTATCTCCACTACCTGCACTTATTCCACTACCTCCACTAATGGTGGTTATTTCCCACGTTCAAGTGCAGATTTAATTTGAGAGCTTTGGATTTGAATTGTGGTAAAATTCTAGTCTTTAACTATTTGCAACCAACTTGGAGAATTCTTAGGGAAGTGGTTGTAATTAACTCTACTTGGCCAGCTATTTACGTGGCCCTCATTGCTTATCTCATAATTAATTAATTTTGCTAACTAAATCTGCTACTGGGCCATTATAAATCGGTAGGGCCTGGTATTTGTGCCAACAATGCTTATTTTTCGTATTGTAATTAATTATCCAATTAATTACATGGCTATTGGCCCTAACCATTATATGGCTTACTCCTTAGTCTTTGGCCCAATCAATCAATTAATTAACTTAATTAATTAATTATCTCTCATTTGGCCGAGATGGCCTGCGTAGGCTAATTGGGCCTTCTTGTATTTAATCATTGTTTGGCTCCATTGATCAATTAATCACTTATGGCCCATAAATTAATTAATTCATGTTTGGCCACAATTAATCCTTGATGTAATTGTAATTGGGCTTGATTTCGAATTGGGCCTGTGACCCGTTTATCATTTTTTATTTTGGTCGGTCAAGTTTTCGTGCCAAAGTGGGCCCGACCCGATTCTGTCCCTTTGGCTTTATTGCTTTCGGCCCATTATTGTTCATCAACCCATCATCGAGCCGATATTCCTCGATCAATCGAGGGTGATTTTTCGGGTACAAACACCTCCACCCCCTCCACCCCACAGTAATAACTCAAGGATATATCTGAACATAAAAGCTTGGAATCATGGTGACGGAGGACGGTGAGAATCGAAGATCCAGGAAAAAAAATTGATTTCATTAACATATTTTATTTATTTTTATTTTTATTTTTTGATAAACCCATAATGAATTTTAATCATATATTTGAAATTCTAACGTAAAATGAAGACGAGTTATTGGTTTGATCTAAATTGTATTATTTGTGTATAGATTTTTTTTAATCGGTTTCACTGTGTATGGATAGACATAAAGAATAGAGAGAAATCTGAATGAAGAAGAAAGAGAGTGGAAGGGAGGCCTTGGATTAGATTATTATAGGATGGGTATTTAGGGAATTTTAAAAAAATTACTCTGACATAATTGGGCCTGTATGTTTGGCGTTTTGGAAAGTAGTTTGGGAGAGTAATTGAGGTTTGTGAAATAATCTCGATTTGCGTAATTTTGTTTGTTTGAGTTTTGAGAAAATAGTTTGAGAAATGAAGTAGGTGTAGGTTTTTTTGGGACATTCTTCCCCGGACCTGGTCCAGGAGTTAACTCTTGGACCATGTGGTCCAGGTTTTTTCTGTTTATTTTCTTTTTTCTTTTCTCTTCTTCTTTTCTTTTTTATTTTCTTCATTAATAATTAAAATTCTCTTATTCAATTTAAAAAACATTTACATATTTTATGTTGTAAATTTACAATATGATGTTTGTTTCTATCAAAATTATTATTTGTATTTTTCACTCATTATTTCTTCTTTAAAAATGTTTAATGTTTAAATTAATTCTATAAAAATAAAATATATATCTTAATTATTTAATAAATTATAGTACAAAATGACACAATGAATTTGCGAATTCACATCTTCAAAAATAAATAAACATATAATCACAACAACACTGAACAATTACGAAAAATACATAAAACATAAAAAAAAACCACCATTACAAGAAAAATGAATTTTATTGACAAAATATTAAATGACATTGTTGAAATTGTCATTTTTTTCATATATTTTGTGACAAGTGCAATAGTGACAAAATAAAATATATTTTTAGTGTAATAGTGACAAAATATATTTTTAAATTGTCACTAATGGCTATTAGTGACAAGTGTATGTGACTTAAGTTGTCATTATTGACAATTAGTGACAACATTTTAGAGACAACATAGTAATTTAGTGACAACTTTTTAGTTGTCACTTTTGGGGTGTCACTAAATGTCAATAGTGTCAACTTTTTTACATTTCTTGTCACTAATGTGTCTATGTACATCATTTTAGTGATAATATTTAAATTTTTATCACTTTGTCATCTAGTATTTTGTTACTAAAATTTAAGTTTTTTGTCGTGTACAATAAAATTTTGATAGGAACAATATATTATAAGTTTGCAACACAAAGTATATAAATGTGTTTGAATTGTGTAAAAGAATATTAGTTATAAGGAAGAAAAAAGAAAGAATGGAAAAGAAAATAAAAGAAGAAAAAGGAAAGAAAAAAAAAAGAAAAAATGTAGACCACATGGTCCGGGTCTATAGAAGAATCTTCCGTTTTTTTTGGAAGAGTTGTGTTGTAGATGTAAGACGTGTAAGACTTTATGTCAAATCATGTTTGTTATGTGAGTTAAATTATGTAAGAGATAGGTTACTTTATGTCAAATCAAAGTAGAATTTGTATAGGTTTTGTTTAGAGATAAGAAAATTGTTGTTTGTTTGACTTTTGAAAGAGTAGTTTGAGAAAATTAATGGATGAAAATTTTATTTCAGAAAGTAAAAAACTTGGTTGTTTGGCATTTCCCAAATATAAAAAAAATCTGGGAAATACCAAAGAAACAGGCCCAATGAATTTTAATCATATATTAGAAATTCTAACGTAAAATGAAGACGAGTTATTGGTTTGATCTAAATTGTATTATTTGTGTATAGATTTTTTTTAATCGGTTTCTCTGTGTATGGATAGACATAAAGAACAGAGAGAAATCTGAATGAAGAAGAAAGAGAGTGGAAGGGAAGCCTTGAATTAGATTATTATAGGAGGATATTTAGGGAATTTTAAAAAAATTACTCTGACATTAACAATTATTGATCTGACAATATCACTAACCAGTCTTTACCATGTGAATTTTTTATCTAGAGCATGTTAGAATTAATTTGATGCAGTTAGTTGGTTACACGAACTTCTTGAATATAGGAAAAAAAATAAAAAATTATTAGCATAAAGTAATGAGCTAGTACTATATTTATTGCACATCGTGAATGATCATGTAGACTTTTCTAATGCTTAAATGTTTTTATTATTATTATTTTTTATAGTATGAACTGTCTGATTTTGGAAGGATTTGGTGCTGTTTATTGCACTTGACTTGAGTATTATTTATTCATTCATTTATGTGTGTGTTCTCACCTGCAAAACGCCAAAACCAAACACTTCCGTCATCCTAAAACATGGAAACTTCATATAGTTTTTTATTAACAAAAATCTCAAGTGTTCATATCTTATTGGCAAAAAAATTCATATATTATATTTTAATAGCTCATTAATTTAAAAATTAAGAGTTGGTTGCAGGAGTATTTTGACTATATTTTTCTGACGGGGGAGGTATTGTCATTTAGTTAAGTTCAATTTAAAAAAAATCAATTGAATTGTTGTGTTTTCACATTTTATTTCAAAGAAAAAAAATTCTATCTTTGAATACAAATGACACTTTCTCCACAAATTATGAAGAATACTCGCACTTAGACCAAATGAACCACATAACTACACGAGAGCGGTAAATGGCTTTTTACTTGTCAACATATAAAAGTTTTTGCTAATATAGAGGCTCTATACCAATTAGAGAAACTAAATGGGGTATTTTTGTATTTTACACCAGTTTAAACAACAAAGATAGCTGATAAATCACTTAACTACGGTCACTTTTTACGGGGATTCTATTATGACTCGTACTCCGCTCAAGAGTCATGATAAAGTGTGCTTCAATATTTGTACATTAGGCTTTACAAATTGTACATAAATGTATGATGGCATAAAATATGGGGTAAATGAGTACGAACCCACAACTTAAGTTGTACACCACTAAATTGACAAAAATACCCTTATACATTTTTAGAATTACCAAATCGCCCCTCCCATTTCACCTCTCTCCTCCATTCCAACCCCAACCCCAAACCCTAACAACTGCCGCTCCACACCCCTCCTCCCTCCATAGTCGTGGTCGGACCAGAACAGCGGCGAGACTTCGCCGCCGTTCTGGTCGAGACCAGAATGGCTTCTTCTGGTCGCGACCAGAATGCCGGCGAAGTGTCGCCTCGGTTGGTCGCGACCAGAAGGCGGCGAAGATCGACCAACAGAGGCGGTATTTCGTTGCTGTTCTGGTCGCACCAGAACGGCTTATAGGCTTCATGGGTGAGCTTCCTTCACTGGTGCAGCTTCGTAGAAGAAGACAACCTTTTTTAATTTTATTATTATTTAAAATTCAATTTTAAAAAATTAGTGAAAGACATTTAAATACTTAATGATACAAATGTTTAAATTATAAGAAAAATGTGTTTTTTTTAAATTAAACATGTTCAATTTAATTTTATATTTATTGACATAAAAATTAAAATTTTATTTAATTATTTTTACTGTTCTTGTATTTGGCTTGAAAAATTAAATGTAATTTCAATGAATTTCAAATATTTTTAAAGTATAACAATTCAATCAAGTTGGACCAAAATTACACTATAACTGAAGAGGTGTATTATGATTACTAAATGAAATTATAATTAATTTTTAAAACGGATAATTCAAATTTAACGACTATATTTGGTAAGATAGCCAAATGGTGGAACTAAATAGCCATATGGTCAATCATCTCTTCATATTTGGCTTTTCACTTTTATAATTTGAAAAAAAAAAATTAATGGAAAATTGTATGAAGTCTGTTGTCACAAATGACTCAGCTCCTCAACCAATCATTTGTTGGAGTCACTTGCCTAATCAACGAACTTGGTGGTTTAATACTCAACTATTTGGCTTTGTTGATGGAATACTTAGTTGTTTGGTGGAAGATGAGTGATCATAAGCAAAGTGATCATGAGCTGAGTGATCATGAAATAAGTGAAATGGTCATGAGCTAAGAGCTGAGTGATCATGAGTTGTGTTGGATGAAGATGAAGACTTAGAAGTGAAGGGAGGTTTTGATGATTTCCAAAAAGTCATCAGCTAAGTATTGGAAGCTTAGTTCAAACCTTAGAAGATATTTGACCAAGGAAGAAGACACTTCAGACGAGTCAAATATATGGTCCAGAAGACTACTGATCTGTTGCTGAGGAATGAAATCAGACTGTTGAAGTTTCAGCAGACTCAAATCAGATGAGTTCGATTTGATCAGCCGAGTGTACATCAGACGAGTGATTTCGATCAGCAGAGTGGAAGTGATCAAAAGTTATTACAACGGTGATAAATGCACTTGAAGTAACAAATGCTGAAGAGGAAGGGTATTTATGGCAAATGCTTGAAGAGAAACCTCGTATCAGCTTGGTGCATTTAATGCTAAGTGACAGAAAGTACAACAGAGTGTACAGTGATCAGTTGCAGGTAGCCGTTTCTGCAGAAAGGACCAGTAATCGAGGATTTGGACTCCTGTCAATCTCTCAACGGGCAGATTTTCAAATCTCAAGTATAAATAGTTCAGTTCAAGAGTTAGAGAAATATATACAACACATCTGAGAGCACAAATTCGAAGCAGTATTCTTCAAAGTCTCAAACTCAAGAACAGAACACTCATCAGCCGAGTCATTTGTTGACAAAGGCATAATAGAGAGAAAATAATATACATATAAAATCTGAGTGATTTTGTGAGAAACGTGTTGTGAGAAGCTGTTATCCATCTTTGTGAGTGATAAAGCTTTGTAGTATAGGACTTCTTTGTGATTTCCTGTAACAAACTTGTGGCCAGTTCATTTGTTGTTTGGCGCAAGCAAAGTATATTGTAAACTGTGTGTTTATAGTATAACCCAAGATCTAAGTGACTTGGAAGAGTGGACTAAATGATTTTTATCCATATAACACTATAAAAATTCTGTGTGTTTATACTTGCATTATTTCATTGCATATTTTCAAGAAGCATATTTAAACACTCAAGTTAACTGTTGAAAAGTTTTTTAAAAGGAGTTTGCAAAAACTGGGGATAAAACATTTTCTAAGTTAAAAAAACTACTTGTGAAAAACACTTGACAAATCCGCTGCAAGTAAGTTAACTTAAAACTCTGATTTTCTAAAAATCAGCTAAGTAAAATCAGAAGAGTGGTCAACTCTGCTGTTCAAAGCTTTGTGCGAGATCAGCTTAGTCTACTTACGATTCTTGATCAGCTTAGTCTGCTGACAGAAAAAGTTAGAGAATTTTAAAGGTAAAATTTTTAGAGGTCTATTCCCCCCCCCCCCCCCCCCCCTCTAGACCTCATCTGACCACTTGGGACCAACAAGTGGTATCAGAGCAGGTAGTTCATCTGAATCATCTGACTAATCAACGAGATTGATCCTAGTGTGTTTTTCAAAAAGTTTTCAAAAGAGCATACTTTGAAAAATCAAAATCTTTTGAAAATGGACTGTATTAGCCATGTTCCCCACATTGGCGGTATGGGTTTTGAGGACTGGAAAATACGCATGGAAATTTTCCTTGCTGCTTACAATGATAATATGTACAGGTGCATAACTAAAGGTCCAATCCGAATCACAAAAACAGTCAATTGACAATGACAAAGTAAATGACCAGGAGATAATTGTTGACAAAGACCCTGACGAGATGACAGCTGAAGAAATTAAGCTGAGCAATCTTGATAAGGTTGGAATCTTCATCATGACCAAAGCCCTCGACAATGACAGATTTGACAAAGTCAAACACTGCAAGACATCAAAAGAGATATGGGATATGGTTCGTGACATGAGTGAAGGGAATGATGCCATCAAAGAACACAACTTAAGCATAGCCCTGGAGAAGTTTGAAAACTTCAGGATGAAATCTGGAGAAACCATTGACCAGATGGATTCAAGGTTCACAAAGGTGTTGAACAACGTGTTAAAGTTAGGAAAGACGTTCACTGATAAAGAGATCACTCTCAAAGTCTTAAAGGCGCTACCACCCAAATTCAACATGAAGATCACGGCAATGGAAGAATCAAGGGATCTGGGGAAGATCTCTCTGACAGAGCTGTTTTCTGTACTCAAGGCGTACGAGTATAAAATGCCAAGAATGGGTATAGAAGAGACCTCAACTTCTAGTCCCACTACTGCCCTGGTCGCCGCATAAAAATCAAGAAGATCAGCTGGAAAGATAAGAGAAATGGACTCATCTGATGAGACCATCTGCTCAACAAAAAGGAGTACACTGCTGGTGATGTTGCCTTGTTATTGAATGGGTTCAAAAAGTTCTATAAAAGAAAAATGAAGAACAAATATAAAATGCTTCTACTTCTAAACCTACCTCTTATTCTCATGATAGTAAGGATGATTTTAAATCCAAACTAATTTGCTAAAGTTTGAATTCGGGACATAAGCGTCGGGTTAGATGAACTAGTTCTGGAATATTGTGATGATCTCGATGAACTAGGTCTAAACCGAGCAACCTTAGCAGCCAGACCATAAACCGTACCCTTCGGTCTGGCATCTACGGTGTCTACCCATGCCTGAATAACAAATGAAACCAATAATTATATTATAAATATTTATAAGTACCTAATATTTAATTAAATATGATAATTTATTTGTTACCTTCATTTGAACATCTTCCGAGATTGGTTGTGATTCATCAGTTTCAGATACTTGTGTAGGAGAGAGTTTTTCTAGAAACGCAACCTAAAAGACATAAATATTATAATATAGTTTTCAAACCTAACATAACACTTATTAACCAACTAAGTTATGTATTTGTATAACTTACATGTGTAATCCTTGAGCGCTCATCGACCCACTTTGATCTCTCTCCATTTTTATTGAGCTTCAAATGTATATACAAAAATAATTCTCCTAGACCCAGTTCTATTCCTGTGTTTTTGGTCTGCAACATAATTAAATATTGGTTGAGTTATACCACCATATAATATATGAAACAAGAAATATAAAACAATTGACAAACTTACTATTCTTCGACCGTGCTCCGAATGTGTAATACTCCCACCCGTGTGCTTTGGAGCTCCCTGGCCATTAGTCGGATTCCCGATTATTCTTATTTTATTGACTTATCGTTTTGAACTCGACCGTATCCCAGTATGCGAATAAATCGTCCCAATAAGACTGAATTATCCATTCTGGCCTGATATTTCTATGTCGATATTCTTCTAATTTCTTTCTAAGCGAAGCTGCGGCACGATGATTAAATATCTTTCTGATATCAATATCATGATCAGGTGCCCAGTTTACTAAACAATGCCCAGGTGCCCTAACTAGCTAAATCAATTTGTGTTGCTCAATACCTGAAAAAAACTAAACCACTTCTCCCTCTGTCTTACAGTGGCATGAGCGTACGACCGCCACGCACCTTCCCAACTATTTTTTAATACATTTTCGAAGTAGAACAAAGTAAAATATGATGTTTCTTGGATTATGTATCCTTCGCAATTTGAACCCTAAACTCTAGCCTTGTTTTTAACCATTTCTTTCAAGTCGTGTAAAAACCTAATTGAAAGGCATCGAAATGATACATAAATATGTATTGAACGGGGCCACACATAATGGCTTCATATGGTAAATGGACTGATAAGTGCTCCATCGAATCAAAGAATCCACATGGAAATATTCATTCAAGTTTGCAGATAATGAGAGGTATATATTTCTCCATTTGTTTTAACTTCTCCATTCGTAATTCAGTTGAACAAAGATCTCTAAAGAACAAACTGAGTTATGTTAAAGGGTTCCACACATGTTCTTGGAGAATACTGAATCCACTTGACATCAAGCGTTGCATAAACACGTGACAATCATGGCTCTTGAAACAATGTAACCTCAAATTATTGTTATCAACGTATCTAGCCAAGTTTGAAGCATAACCATCCGGCATTCTTAACTCCTCAACCCACTTGCAGAAATCTTGTTTTTCACCCCAAGATAAAGTAAAACAAGCTTTCGGTTTGTGAATTTTTCCATCATCTCCCTCAACGAGATGTAATTCCGATCGACTAAAATATTCCTCAAAATCCTTTCTCGCTTTGTTTGTTGTCCTTTGTCTCACCATTAACGTCCATAACCGTGTTAAGCACGTACATTATCAAAAACATTGTTCTCAATGTACATAACATCTAGATTGTGGCGAACTAGATTGTCTTTCAAATATGTCAAACTTCCAAAATATACTTTGTTTGGTCCAGTGATGTGTTTTTCCATAGCCTGGTGAGTTTGCATGCTTTGGAGGCAAGTCGGCTATTTTCGAAAGATCCCGCACTCTCTCCCACTCTTCATAGCCAGTTATTCTTGGAGGTGGAAGTGACCTCTCAACCTTATCTTTTCTGAAGAAATTTTGACTTCTCCTAAATGGGTGATTTTCTGGCAAATACTGACGATGACAATCAAACCACGAAGCCTTTCCACCGTACTTGAGGCTAAAAGCTTTTGTGATTTCCATACATATAGGACATGCTAATTTGCCTTAAGTGCTCCAACCTAATAGCATACCATAAGCAGAAAAGTCATTGATTGTCCACATAAGCGCATCTTTCAAATGAAAGTTTTGTTTCATCGATATATCGATCAAAGGCCTCAAATACACATCAATTCTGCTCTTAGGATTATGTGGTCTGGGAATTAGGCATGTCAGAAACGGCTTCACAATAACTGGCCAACAAGAATATGGTTGGGCGTTATTACTGAAGGGTTAAACCCATCTGCATATAGGCCGAGTCTAACATTTCTTGGCTCGGCAGCAAACTCCTGATTACTATTGTCAAAATTCTTCCAAGCTAGCTCATCAGATGGATGACATAAAACTCCTTCCTCTCTTCAATTTTCAGAGTGTCACCTCATGTGAAGAGCTGACTGCGGAGAGGCAAATAATCGTTTAAGTCTAGAATTAAGGATAAGTAGTGCATTCTTTTGTGAGGAATAGGTTTTCTACTTATCTTATCGTGACCCGACCTAGTACTCTTGAAACTTTCAAAGTGACAGAATTTGCATTCAGTCAAGTGAACATCTTCCTTGTAATATATATATCATACACCCATTTTTACAACAGTTGATTTTTCGAGATGTTAATCCAAGCTTTGTCACCAACTTATTTGCTTTGTAATTATCAGGAGCTAAATTTTCTTGAAGCAACAATGACTTAATTATGTTACAAGTTCGATCAAAGCACCATTGTACCATGTTGTAGTCGGATTTTAAGGACGTCAATTGAAGAGCCAATGACAACTCAGATTGAGTGTCACAACCTTCATACACAGGTCGTTGAGTTGTTTCTAACATTTTGTAGAATTCTTGAGCTTCTACGTTTGGAGGGTTATTTGCGTAGACAATATCCCTGGTGTTGCAGTTGAAGGTAGCACCTCTCATGGCATCATATACAATATCTTTGTATTTGTTGTCCTCTTCGTCATGGATAATCTGATCATTACTCGAAGCTCCAATATTAATGTTCGATGGTGTTGGCTCAACCTCTCCATGAAATTCCCAATACCAATAATCAATCACAAACCCATTTATGAACAAATGAACTTGGACTTGCTCAAAAGTTTCATATTTCATATTTTCGCATTTCCGACAAGGGCACCTAAGTAGTCCACTTCCTATATATATGGTTTGCGATCTTGCAAAGTCAAGGAATTGGGAGACCCCTAACAACCATTCTGGATTGAAGTCATTTTCGACCTTACGATTGTACATCCAACCACGTTGAATACGGATATCCATCTACCTACTACATTTTTCTTACAATTTAAATCAATTACTTAACACATCAATTTAAAAACAAGAATCACAAAAATTCTACATTTCTTCTATTTACGTGCAAAAAACGTAAAATTGTCTAAGATCATGACTTTTTTTTATTTAATTCACCACGAAAGTCTATAAACAGAATCCTAGTTCCTTGACACTCTCATTCCAACTTAACTTCAAGGAATGAGACGTAGTCGAAGATTAAAGAAGAACCATAGTGCAATTTTATGAAATACGAGACTAAATAATCAATATAGAATCAACTTTACTTCTAGGAAACAATTGTTTTGCACTTTAGGCCCAAAATTAGTTTGTGAGATCAAAAGTGCAAAATATAAACTCAATTATATCAAATTCGCAATATAGAATCAACTTTATAATTATTTTGCAATTTTGGCCCTCAAAAGACTACATACATAAATAATTTTACATATATCAATCTATAATGATAAATCATAATCATAATCCACAAATATTATTTTCTAATCACTTAGCAAACCTCAAGCATATTTTCAAATTACATAGAGAACCTCAAGCACACCAAATTAATCAACAAAGAATACATCTAATTTTTCTACAAACCTTAATCTTCATCTTTTTCTTCTACCTTAGGTTAATAACATATTAACATGTAAACTAACAATCTCAAATCATTTCTTGTCCATCACAACTATAACCAAAATAATTAAACAACAAGAAAAACATAATCCAATAAAACACAAGTAGGCAAATCGAAATTACAAAAACATTCAAATCACACAATAAAATTAATCAAAATTAAACAAAATTGTAATAATTAAGCAAAAGAGGAAAAAATTCAAACCACAAGAATGGAGAACGGGTTGGGCTGCGGTGTACGGGCTCCAAACGGGTCAAGTTGCGGTGGTGGTTTCAGGCATGGGCAGGGGCACGCATTTTCGATGGAGCAGTTGCGATTCCGGAGTGGAACAGTGGCTTTCGTTGCTGTTCGAGGTGGTGCTATGGTGGTTGGGGCGTGAACGGGCTGCGAGAGGCAGCGGTGGTGCGGGGTTTGAAGGAAATAAAGGGAAAGTGGGTTGAATGGGAGCGGGCAATGGTGGTGCAGGGTTGATAGGGAGAGATAGATAGTGGTGGTGCGGTTGTGGCGGAGTTTTGCAGGGCGCGGCGGAACGAGAATAGAAGAGAACGAGAAATGGGGAAAGTGGAGGAAAACTGTGCGGCTAGGGTTTTAGTCTTCCGACGGGTTAAATACCAGTCCAAAATATCTTTAATTTTTTTTTAAATTTATTTTCCATATTCAAATTCATTTGAAAATTATTATTCACCATTTTAAAATTAATTAGCTTAGCAATGTTTTATAATTAAAATTGTTCTATTAAAAATTTAAAAAAATCAAATGCAATAGGAAAACGGGTGAAGTTAATAAAGAACGAGTAATCAGTCATTAATTCAAAATTGTTGATTAAATGATTATGTACATTGATATTATTCGAAATTAGATCGATATATTCTCGATTTTTAACGTTAATTGACCAACGTCAACATTCTTGACCATAGGGTTATTTACATTGAGGTTATTCGAAATGAAATTGATACTTGGCACGGAATTAATTAATCAGTCACTAATTCAAAATTGTTGACCATGGGATTATGTACATTGAGGTTTCGAAATTAGATCGATCAATTCTCAATTTGTAACGTTAATTGACCAAAGTTAAGATTGTTGACCATAGGGTTATGTACATTGAGGTTATTCAAAATCAGGTCGATCGATTCTCAGTTTGTAACGTTAATTGACAAAAGTCAACACTGTTGACCTTACGATTATGTACATTGAGGTTATTCGAAATGAAATCTATACTTGGCTCAGAATTAATTAATGAGTCACTAATTAAAAATTATTGACCATAGGGTTATGTATATTGAGGTTATTCGAAATCAGATCGATCGATTCTCGGTTTGTAACGTTAATTGACAAAGGTCAACATTGTTGACCTTATGGTTATGTACATTAAGGTTATTCGAAATGAAATCGATACTTGGCACAAAATTAATTAATCAATCACTAATTCAAAACTGTCATAGGGATTTGTATATTGAGTTTATTCGAAATGAAATAGATCAATTCTCAATTTGTAACGTTAATTTACCAAAGTTAAAATTCTTGACAATAGGGTTATGTACATTGAGGTTATTCGAAATGAAATCCACAATTGGCTCATAATTAATTAATCAATCACTAATTCAAAATTGTTTACCATGGGGTTATCCACATTGAGGTTATTCGAAATCAGGTCGATACTTTACTCGAAATTACTTAATTAGTCACTTATTCAAAATTGTTGACAATGTGGTTATGTATATTTATGTTACTTTAAAAAAGATCGATCGATACTAATTGGGTCTGAATTAATCAGTCACTAATTTAAAATTGTTGACCTTAAGAGTTTATTCGAAACGAAATAGATATACAGTTCGTCGAAAATTAATTAATTAATATTCTTTTCTTTTAATAAATTATTATTTTTATGCATTTTCCATAGATATATTTTATTTTTTAATTATTTTTATGCATTTTACGACTGCTACACCCGTCGAAAATTAAATAATGTACTTCTTAAATCTTTTTATACATTTTTCGACGGGTAATACCCGTCGGAAGTTAAATATTTTATTTTATAGTCGGAAATTAAATAATTTACTTTTTAATTTTTTTATGTATTTTCCAATGTTGTTTGCCCGTCGAAAATTAAATATTTTATTTTTTAATTATTTTATCAATTTTCCTGCCGAAAATAAAATATTGTATTTTATAATTATTTTTATGCCTTTTTCGATGGGTAACACCCATCGGAAATTAAATAATCTACTTTTTAGATTTTTTATGTATTTTTCGACAATGTTTGCCTGTCATCTAACTTTATTTTACATTTTTTTTAATTTTAATAAACTTTCCGACGGTTTTCATCTTTCGTCGGAAAAGACTGTTAAATTTTGACGGAATTTATCACATAGGAAAATATTCGTCGGAAAAAACTGTATTTCTTGTAGTGGGGGGATATATTGTGTGCACCGAGGACAGATCCGTAAATATTATCTTAAGAAAATTTGTTTCAACAAGCCTCAATCTTATTTCCTATTTTCATGTATTAATTCATTTGTTCTGCGGATTAATTCCAATCAAGTAATGTTGGTCCCAAGTGGTCAGATGAAGTCTAGAGGGGGGGGGGGTGAATAGATCACTTTAAAAATTTTCTCAAAATTTCTCTAACTTTTTCTCAAAATTTCTCTAACTTTTTCTTATCAGCAGAGTAAGCTAATCAAGATTCCTAAGACGACTAAGCTGATTGCGCACAAAGCTTAATCAACAGAGTTGACCACTCTTCTGATAATACTTATCTGTTTTTAAGTTAAGCAGAGTTTGAATAACTTGTTTGCAGTGGATTTGTAAGTGTTTTTCACAAGTTAGTTTTTTTTACTTAAAAGATTTTGCCCCAGTTTTAAAACTCCTTTAAAAATCTTTTAATCAGTTGAATGTTTGAAAGCTTTGGGGGGGGGGGGGGGTGGGGGGGTGGGGGGGTGGGGGGGGGGGGGGGTGGGGGGGGGGGGGGGTGGGGGGGGGGGGGGGTGGGGGGGGGGGGGGGTGGGGGGGGGGGGGGGTGGGGGGGGGGGGGGGTGGGGGGGGGGGGGGGTGGGGGGGGGGGGGGGTGGGGGGGGGGGGGGGTGGGGGGGGGGGGGGGTGGGGGGGGGGGGGGGTGGGGGGGGGGGGGGGTGGGGGGGGGGGGGGGTGGGGGGGGGGGGGGGTGGGGGGGGGGGGGGGTGGGGGGGGGGGGGGGTGGGGGGGGGGGGGGGTGGGGGGGGGGGGGGGTGGGGGGGGGGGGGGGTGGGGGGGGGGGGGGGTGGGGGGGGGGGGGGGTGGGGGGGGGGGGGGGTGGGGGGGGGGGGGGGTGGGGGGGGGGGGGGGTGGGGGGGGGGGGGGGTGGGGGGGGGGGGGGGTGGGGGGGGGGGGGGGGGGGGGGGGGGGGGGGGGGGGGGGGGGGGGGTGGAACAAATTAGTGACAAAAATAAGCTAACGGAAATATTTTGATGCTAAATCCGTAGGAATGATTCCAACCGATTGGCGACAAAATACCGAGAGATTTTAGCCAACGAAATATTTTTGATGCTATATTCCGTCACAATGTTTCCAACGGATTGGCGACAGAACACCAACAAATTTATGCCGTTGAAAATCAGTTAGTAATTTTCCTACGCATTTCCAACAACAAAAATTGTTGCAAAGATATTCGGGCCCGATCGTTCATCGGACGCTTTTTCCAACAAAAATGAACCGTCGCAACATTTACCAACAGAAAAGAAAACCCGTTGCTGCATTTACCTACGGGGCCTTCACCTACGAATCAACTAACGGAAAAAATCCGTCACTACGCATGAATACCAACGGAAATCAATGCTTCACCAACAGAATCTGTCGTAGGTGAAGCCTAGTTTTCTTGTAGTGTTAGGCTCTTCAATCTTTTCAGCTTCTTCTTCATCAGCAGCGTCCTTAGTTTCGGTTACTTCATTAGTTGGTCTACTTGTCTCTTCATCAGCAAGCTTTTCAGTAGATTCCACTTTTTCAGTAACTTCAACATTTTCAGTGACAACATTTTTCTTGTTAGCTGATCCCTCTTCCCCCTTTTTGTCATCAGCAACAGGGTTGAGTTGTTCAACTTGGACAGGAGTAATGTTGACAGCATTGCAAAGCAGTCTGATGTTTTGATACACAGCTTGAAGTTGAAGATTCTGTTGAATTTGATTGCTCTTTAAGGCAGCAGCCTGGTCATTTAAATAGTCCACATTTATTTGCAGAGTGGCAACTTCTGTAGTGACTTGAGCAGCTTGCTCTGTGAAGTTTTGAAACAGATAGGCTGTTTTCTGAGCATCTGATTCAGTGACTTTAGTAAAGGCTTTACCAATGTTATTCCAATCCATTTCATGTCTGTGAAGAGTGGCATACAACTGATTTACATCGGCCTTGACATCTTCAACTTGACGATTTAAGGTAACAAGTCCTTCCTTTAGCATCATGGAATGGTCAGCTGGTGGTGGAAGACATTC
The DNA here is from genome assembly GCA_034814905.1 of Penstemon davidsonii. Lineage (NCBI taxonomy): Eukaryota > Viridiplantae > Streptophyta > Magnoliopsida > Lamiales > Plantaginaceae > Penstemon > Penstemon davidsonii. The sequence goes on along the minus strand of JAYDYQ010001087.1, from coordinate 7,014,953 downwards.
CACAACACTCTGAACAATCTTGGCAGCTGCTTCTTCAAATTTACTCAGCAGTTCCATGTTCCTTTCCTCCATCTCTTTCATTGAACTTTCAATCAAGGCCTTCATTGAATCCATGATTGAAGTTTGAACAGCTCCAGCTTGGATAGAAGGTGCAGCAGTTAGCTGCTTTTGAGTTTCTTCAGTGTTTGGCTCAACTTCTTTTTCCTTTTCTGTTGATTCTTTATCATCAGACTTATCTGTAATGTGAACAAAGTTAGAACCGTCAGCAGACACAACAATCTTCTGATGAATGAAATCAGCGGGCACGAAGGTTGACGTTGTCTGAGGTTGTCTAATATGTTCTTGATAAGTAATGATCTCAGAACCAAAAGCAATTTGTTGCAGACTGGGCAGATCACTGGTTGTTCCCTTAATGTAGACCGATCTTTCAACCCATTTCTCCAAAGTAAAATAAACTGCAACTTTTACGGCTCTCTCGAACAGATCATCAGATGGACCAGGCTTATTTGGCAGTGAATTCTTGAGAGCAGTTGCTTCCTGAGTAACTATGAGTTTTGCATACTCATGCACTCTATCGTGAAAGAAGTCAGAGTCTAACGTCTGTTGAATGTCATTGGTCTGCAACCAATCCATGATCCAACTCTTTTCAGCAGCAGCCTCCTTACAGGCTCTGAATTCTTCACTTGATTTCTTCAATCTGTAGTTCCTCTAGCGGTTGTATCTTATCTTTTCTGCTAGGAACACAGTTTTTGATTGAAGTAGGGAGTTGTATCTTTCCAGTTCAGCTTCAAATCTGAAAAAGGTAGCAGGGTCACTTTTAATAACTTCAAGTGCCCTCTTCACTTCATTTTTCTTCTTTTTAACTGGTTGGGCTCTTGGTAGCAAAAACTTCCCTTCTAGTGATTTGCTAATCACTATGCCACCAGTCCTTCTTAGACCGTGAGCATCCTTCTTACTTTCTTCAAGGGCTCTTGCCAAGCCTTCTTCCTCTTTGGCAGCTAGCTCTGCTTCAGTCATGTTCTTGACTTCAGCTTCTGCTTTACTTGCTTCAAGCGTTCTTTGAAGCTTAGCTTCCTCCCTTTTTCTTTGTTCTGCTTCTTCTCGTTTCTTCTTATGATAAGCAGACACTTTAGCTTTGGTTTCAACAACTGGTGCCTCAGCTGTTGGAACAGCAGACTGAACTGCTTGAGTAGTAATCTCATCAGCTTGAGGTGTTGATGCCTCAGCTGTCGTCTGATCATATTCCTTTAATTTGCTGAAATAACTGGTCTCTCAGCAGATTGAGTGACTTCTCTAACTGTTTCAGCAATTATGGCAGCTTGATCACTCAGAACAAGTTTCTTTCGAGCAGTTGATTTGGTGAGAACAGCAGTAGTTGCAGCAGTATCTTTTAGAGCACTCCTTGTTCTCTTGGCAACATTTTCAGCTGGCAATCCAGCTGAAGGAGTTCTTTCAGGATAAATGTCATAAGTCATTCTCTCTATCTCCTTTACTATCTCATCAATCATTTCAACAGGAACCTCCGCTGATCTGGCTTGAACAGCTGGGTGAGCTGTTTGATCTGCATGCTTGGAAGCTGTAGCCTTGCTTTTCTTTGCTTTTACAGCAGGCTCCTTGGGCTCTATGGCCTTTCTTTTTTATTGCCTCTTTTCTGGCACAGCAGCAGGCCCTTTAATTCTAACAGCCTTGACGGCCTCATAGATCTTCAACTCTTTGGCCTTATGAATTTCTTTGCTGTTCGTCATTATACATCCCAGATTCATTAGTAGATGACTGAGAAAAATCCTGTGATGAGTATGACCACGCTCCTTATGGTCAGCAATTATGTACCAAATGTTGGTCCCAAGTGGTCAGATGAGGTCTAGAGGGGGGGGTGAATAGACCTCTTCAAAATTTACCTTTTAAAATCTCTAACTTTTCTGTTCAGCAGACTAAGCTGATCGGGAACAGTAAGCAGACTAAGCTGATCTTGCACAAAGCTTTGAACAGCGAAGTAGACCACTCTTCTGATTTCACTTAGCTGATTTTATTAAAATCATTGAAATTAGTTCCAAATTGATCACACAAAATAATTAATACATTACACTTATTTGATCACCATTTTTATGCCTGGTTTATGCAAGAGATTAATCCTTACATGTGACAAGCACAACTTCGATTTCTTTATTATCAGAATGGCTAACGTCTTTGTGTTGGTGTCTAATTTGTGTACTTATATATTACACAAAAGATACATATAATAACAAATTATATTCTAAATAGTTTAACACATTGTTAAATCATGTAAATCATACTTACTTGATTGGAATTAATCCGGAGAACAAATGAATTAATACATGAAAATAGGAAATAAGATTGAAGCTTGTTGAAGCAAATTTTCTTAAGATAATATTTCCGGATCCGTCCTCGGTGCACACAATATATCCCCCTACTACAAGAAATATAGTTTTTTCCAAGGAATATTTTCCTATGGGATAAAATCCGTCGGAATTTAACAGTCTTTTCCAACGGAAGATGAAAACCGTCGGAAAGTTTATTAAAATTAAAAAATGTAAAATAAAGTTAGATGACAGGCAAACATTGTCGGAAAATACATAAAAAAATCTAAAAAGTAGATTATTTAATTTCCGATGGGTGTTACCCATCAAAAAATGCATAAAAATAATTATAAAATACAATATTTAATTTTCGACGGGAAAATTGTTAAATAATTAAAAAATAAAATATTTAATTTTCACGGGCAAACACCATTGAAAAATACATAAAAAACTTTTAAAAAGTAAATTATTTAATTTCCGACTATAAAATAAAATATTTAATACCCGTCGGAAAATGTATAAAAAGATTTAATAAGTAAATTATTTAATTTTCTATGGGTGTTACCCGTCGGAAAATGCATAAAAATAATTAAAAAATAAAATATATCTATGGAAAATGCATAAAAATAATAATTTATTTAAAAGAAAAAAAATTGATTATTAAATTTTCGAATTAATTTTCGACGAACTGTATGTCTATTTCGTTTCGAATTAATAAGGTCAACAATTTTAAATTAGTGACTGATTAATTCAGAGCCAATTAGTATCGATCGATCTTATTTAAAGTAACATAAATATACATAACCATACAGTCAACAATTTGAATAAGTGACTAATTAAGTAATTTCGAGTGAAGTATCGATTAGATTTCGAATAACCTTAATGTGGATAACCCTATGGTAAACAATTTTGAATTAGTGATTGATTAATTAATTATGAGCCAATTGTCGATTTCATTTCGAATAACCTCAAGAATTTTAACTTTGGTAAATTAACGTTACAAATTGAGAATCATCTATTTCATTTCGAATAAACTCAATATACATATCCCTATGGTCAACAATTTTGAATTAGTCACTGATTAATTAATTCTGAGCCAAGTATTGATTTCATTTCGAATAACCTTAATGTACATAAACATAAGCTCAACAATGTTGACTTTTGTAAATTAACGTTACAAACCGAGAATTGATCGATCTGATTTCGAATAACATCAATGTACATAACCCTATGGTCAATAATTTTGAATTAGTGACTCATTAATTAATTCCGAGCCAAGTATCGATTTCATTTCGAATAACCTCAATGTACATAACATTAAGGTCAACAGTGTTGACTTTTGTCAATTAACATTACAAACTGAGAATCGATCGACATGATTTTGAACAACCTCATGTACATAACACTATGGTCAATAATGTTGACTTTGGTCAATTAACGTTACAAATTGAGAAATGATCGATCTGATTTCGAATAACATCAATGTACATAACCCCATGATCAATAATTTTGAATTAGTGACTGATTAATTAATTCCAAGCCAAGTATCGATTTCATTTCGAATAACCTCAATATAAATAACCCTATGGTCAAGAATGTTGACGTTGTCAATTAACGTTAAAAATCAGAATATATCGATCTAATTTCGAATAACATAAATGTAAATAACCATTTACTCAACATTTTTGAATTAATGATTGATTACTTATTCTTCATTAACTTCACCCATTTTCCGATTGCATTCGATTTTTTTCATTTTTAATAGAACAATTTTAATTATAAAACATAGCTCAAGCTAATTTTAAAATGGTGAATAATAATTTTCAAACGAATTTGAATAAGGAAAAAAAATTAAAGATATTTTCGACTGGTATTAACCCGTCGGAAGACTAAAACCCTAGCCGCGCAGATTTCCTCCACTTTCCCCATTTCTCGTTCTCTTCTATTCTCGTTCCGCCGCGCCCTACAAAACTCCGCCGCAACCGCACCACCACTGCCTCTCTCTCCCTCTCAACCCTACAAAACTCCGGAAACGCGCCCCCTGCCCATGCCTAAAACCACCACCGCAGCTGGACCCGTTTCGAGCCCGTACACCGCAGCCCAACCCGTTCTCCATTCTTGTGGTATGAATTCCTCTTTTGCTTAATTATTACAATTTTGTTTAATTTTGATTAATTTTATTGTGTGCTTTGAATGTTTTTGTAATTTCGATTTGCCTACTTGTGTTTTGTTGGATTATGTTTTTCTTGTTGTTTCATTATTTTGGTTATAGTTGTGATGGACAAGAAATGATTTGAGATTGTTAGTTTACATGTTAATATGTTATTAACCTAAGGTAGAAGAAAAAGATGAAGATGAATTAGATGTATTATTCGTTGTTTAATTTGGTATGTATGAGGTTTGTAGAAAAATTAGATGTATTCTTTGTTGATTAATTTGGTGTGCTTGAGGTTTTCTATGTAATTTGAAAATATGCTTCAGGTTTGCTAAGTGATTAGAAAATAATATTTGTGGATCATGATTATGATTTATCATTATAGATTGATATATTATTTATATGTATTCTTTTGAGGGCCAAAATTGCAAAATAATTATAAAGTTGATTCTATATTGCGGATTTGATATAATTGAGTTTATATTTTGCACTTTTGATCTCACAAACTAATTTTGGGCCTAAAGTGCAAAACAATTGTTTCCTAGAAGTAAAGTTGATTCTATATTGATTATTTAGTCTCGTATTTCATAAAATTGCACTATGGTTCTTCTTTAATCTTCGACCGCGTCTCATAATTCCTTGAAGTTAAGTTGGAATGAGAGTGTCAAGGAACTAAGATTCTATTTATAGACTTTCGTGGTGAATTAAATAAAAAAAAGTCATGATCTTAGACAATTTTACCTTTTTTGCACGTAAATAGAAGAGGTGTAGAATTTTTGTGATTCTTGTTTTTAAATTGATGTGTTAAGTAATTGATTTAAATTGTAAGAAAACTGTAGAAGGTAGGTGGATATTCGTATTCAACGTGGTTGGATGTACAATCGTAAGGTAGGAAATGACTTCAATCCAGAGTGGTTATTTGGGGTTACCCAATTCCTTGACTTTGCAAGATCGCAAACCATATATATAGGAAGTGGACTACTTAGGTGCCCTTGTCGGAAATGCGAAAATATGAAATATGAAACTTTTGAGCAATTCCAAGTTCATTTGTTCATAAATGGGTTTGTGGCTGATTATTGGTATTGGAAATGTCATGGAGAGGTTGAGCCAACACCACATAACATTAATATTATTGGAGCTTCGAGTGGTGATCGAATTATCCATGACGAAGAGGACAACAAATACAAAGATATTGTATATGATGCCATGAGAGGTGCTACCTTCAACTGCAACACCGGGAATATTGTCTACGCAAATAACCCTTCAAACGTAGAAGCTCAAGAATTCTACAAAATGTTAGAAATAGCTCAACGACCTATGTATGAAGGTTGTGTCACTGAATCTAAGTTGTCATTGGCTCTTCAATTGATGTCCTTAAAATCCGACTACAACATGGCACAATGGTGCTTTGATCGAACTTGTAACATAATTAAGTCATTGTTGCCTCGAGAGAATTTAGCTCCTGATAATTACAAAGCAAATAAGTTGGTGACAAAGCTTGGATTAACATCTCAAAAAATCGACTGTTGTAAAAATGGGTGTATGATATATTACAAGGAAGATGTTCACTTGACTGAATGCAAATTCTGTCACTTTGAACGTTTCAAGAGTACTAGGTCGGGTCACGATAAGAGAAGTAGAAAACATGTTCCTCACAAAAGAATGCACTACTTATCCTTAATTCCTAGACTTAAACAATTATTTGCCTCTCCGCAGTCAGCTCCTCACATGAGGTGATACTCTGAAAATTGAAGAGAGGAAGGAATTTTGTGTCATCCATCTGATAGGCTAGCTTGGAAGAGTTTTGACAATACTCATCAGGAGTTTGCTGCGGAGCCAAGAAATGTTAGACTCGGCCTATGTGCAGATGGGTTTAACCCGTTCAGTAATAACGCCCAACCATATTCTTGTTGGCCAATTATTGTGAAGCCGTTTCTGACATGCCTAATTCCCGGACCACATAATCCTAAGAGCAGAATTGATGTGTATTTGAGGCCTTTGATTGATATATCGTTAAAACAAAACTTTCAGGTGAGAGATGCGCTTATGTGGACTATCAATGACTTTTCTGCTTATGGTATGCTATTAGGTTGGAGCACTTAAAGGCAAATTAGCATGTCCTATATGTATGGAAATCACAAAAGTTTTCAACCTCAAGTACGGTGGAAAGGCTTCGTCGTTTGATTGCCATCGTCAATATTTGCCAGAGAATCACCCATTTAAGAGAAGTCAAAATTTCTTCAGAAAAGGTAAGGTTGAGAGGTCATTTCCACCTCCAAGATTAACTGGCTATGAAGAGTGGGAGCGAGTGCAGGATCTTTCGAAAATAGCCGACTTGCCTCCAAAGCATGCAAACTCACCAGGCTATGGAAAAACACATCATTGGACCAAACATAGTATATTTTAGAAGTTGACTTATATGAAAGACAATCTAGTTCGCCACAATCTAGAAGTTATGTACATTTAGAATAATATTTTTGATAATATGCTTAACACGGTTATGGATGTTAATGGTAAGACAAGGACAATGACAAAGCGAGAAAGGATTTTGAGGAATATTGTAGTCGATCGGAATTACATCTCGTTGAGGGAGATAATGGAAAAATTTACAAACTGAAAGCTTGTTTTACTTTATCTAGGGGTGAAAAACAAGATTTATGCAAGTGGGTTGAGGAGTTAAGAATGTCGGATGGTTATGCTTCAAACTTGGCTAGATGCGTTGATAACACTAATTTGAGGTTACATGGTTTCAAGAGCCAAGATTGTCACGTGTTTCTGCAACGCTTGATGTCAAGTGGATTCAGTATGCTCCAAGAACATGTGTGGAAGCCCTTAACAGAACTCACTTTGTTCTTTAGAGATCTTTGTTCAACTGAATTACGAATGCAGAAGTTAAAACAAATCGAGAAATATATACCTCTCATTATCTGCAAACTTAAGCGAACATTTCCATGTTGATTCTTTGATTCGATGGAGCACTTGCCAGTCCATTTACCATATGAAGCCATTATGTGCGGTCCCGTTCAATACATATGGATATATCATTTTGACAGTTAATAATAAAACATTCATTGGGAATTTTTTTGGGTTGAATGTATAATTTTCACCAATGAATAATAAAACATGTAATTTTGATGCCTTTCAATTAGGTTTTTACACGACTCGAAAGGAATGGTTAAAAACAAGGCTAGAGTTGAGGGTTCAAATTGCGAAGGATACATAATCCAAGAAACATCATATTTTACTTTGTTCTACTTCGAAAATGTATTTAAAAAAAGTTGGGAAGGCACGTGGTGGTGGTACACTCATGCCACTGTAAGACATAAGGACAAGTGGTTTAGTTTTTTCAGGTATTGAGCAACATAAATTGATTTAGCTAGTTAGGGCACCAAAGCGTTGTTTAGTAAACTGGGCACCTGATGATGATATTGATATCAGAAAGATATTTAATCATCGTGCCGCAGCTTCGCTTAGAAAGAAATTAGAAGAATATCAACTTAGAAATATTAGGCCAAAATGGATAATTCAGTCTTATTGGGACGATTTATTGGCATACTGAGTTCAAAGCAATAAGTCAATAAAATAAGAATAATCGGGAATCCGACTAATGGCAAGGGAGCTCCAAAGCACACGGGTGGGAATATTACACGTGCGGAGCACGGTCGAAGAATAGTTTGTCAAATGTTTTATATTTCTTGTTTCATATATTATATGGTGCTATAACACAACCAATATTTAATTATGTTGCAGACCAAAAACACAGGAGTAGAACCAGGTATAGGAGAATTATTTTTGTATACACATTCGCAGCTCAATGAAAATGGAGAGAGATCAAAGTGGGTCGATGAGCGTTCAAGAATTACACATATAAGTTTTACAAATACATAATTTATTTGATTAATAAGTGTTATGTTAGGTTTGAAAACTTCATTCTAATATTCGTGTCTTTTAGGTTTCGTTTCTAGAAAAACTCTCTCCTCACAAGTATCTGAAACTGGTGAATCACAACCAATCCCGGAAGATGTTCAAATGCAGGTAACAAATAATTTATCATATTTAATTAAATATTATGTACTTATAAATATTTATAATATAAATATTGGTTTCATTTGTTATTCAGGCATGGGTAGATACCGTAGGTGTCGGACCGAAGGGTACGGTTTATGGTTTGGCTGATAAGGTTGCTCGGGTTAGACCTAGTTCATCTAACCCGACGCTTATGTCCTGAATTCAAACTTTGGAAGAAAGATTGCAGGAATCGAAGGAGGAACATCAACGAGAGAGGGACGAAAACAGGGCAATTTTGGAGGGAACCCGACGACAGATGGAGGAACTTCGACGTATGATGCTTAGCTCCCTGCCTTCCAACCATAACCCACCCCAAGATAATTAAAACATAATTAGATTTTGTAAGTAAGATTTGAGATATTTGATTACTTTTTTTATTATGAAACTTTGTGATGATGATGACTGGGACTAATTTAATTTTGTAAGATATTTTATGATTATGAACTTTTTTGTTCTTTTGTTGATATTGTACGAGATTTGTTGATTTGTAAGATACTGTGTGGGATTTGTTGATTTGTAAGATATTATGCGGAATTTGCTGATTTCATTGGTATAGGATTAAATGAAAAACAAAAAATAATTGATTCTTTGTTGCAAATTTCCGATGGGGATTTCCGTCTGAAACTAAATAAAAAATCATTTTTAAATTAATTTTCGGCGGGTATTAACCTTCGAGAAAATAAAACAAAAGAGCAATTTCATTTTCGACGGTTTATAACCGTCGAAAAAATAAATAAAAAATTATTTAATTTCCGACGTGTTATGCCCCTAGGAAACAATTAAATATTTTTTAAATTTTTTCCGAAGGATTTCCCCGACTGAAATCCGAACAAAAAAATAAACACAAAATTCAGGTATTTAAATTTCTGACAATTAGTCGGAAAATCCGTCGGAAATACTCCCGTCAGAACGATTTTTGACGAATTTTCCGTCGTGTATACCCCGTCGGAAAATTTTGTAACGACAAATTTTCGAAGGGTAAAATCCGTCGGACATTTGGATTTCAACGGATTTTATCAAAAATTTCGTCGAAAAAAGCTATTTTTCTTGTAGTGCTCGGTAGTTTTGCAAAATACAACAGTTTGATGCTTTGTTGTTTACACGAATAAAATCCCATGGTTGAGTTGAAACAAGCCGAACTTCAAACTTCGGAAATAAAATGAGAACTGGAGAAGAAAAAAAAATTGTTGCTATTAATTGATTCAGAATTGGCTAGATTATGTCTCATATTTATAGACATAAAATGCTTATTCGCGAGAGACACAATGTTTAGGTCCGAAGGATGTCTCTTCGAACCGAACATACACAACTCTTCTCTCAACTCATTTCATTTTCCTATAAAAACACCAATAGCTTGTTTGGTTGTCAAGAAAATGAGGAAAAATTGTAGAAAAGAAAAAGGAAAATAAAGGAAAGGAAAAGGAAAAGAAAGTCATTTTCCTCATCATGTTTGGATGTCAGGAAATTTATTTTTTGCAGATTTACAGTTGTCAAGAAAGTTTAGGAAAATAATACTTTTGATTAATATATTTGTTTGATTATGAATACTTTCAAAATTGTAAAATATATTAAAAAGTGAATTGTGAAATGAAAATTGTCAATTTAATCTCTAGAAAATATTAAGTACAAATTGAGTTATGGAATCAAATAAAAACTAACAATAATGAAATAAATAAATTAAAATAGCTTAAAATAAATCTTAAAAATCATTGTTATTGTCATCAATGTTCTTCTAGATCGCAATGTTAAACTCTCTCATGTGTTCTCTTTTTATTAGCAAGAAAACCCATTTGAAATTCCTTCATAAATTGTAGGAAAGTTTTTGTTAATTTTTTAAGTAAACAAGAGGGTTACTGTCAATTTTCAAAGTTAAAAGGGGTTTATTGTCAATTTCAAAGTTAACAAGGGGTTATATTTTTTTGGTAAATAAGGGTTTTTTTTGCATCATTTGGTGGGAGTTAATTGTCATTATGGCTTGGGATTGTATTTTTTTGCTAATAATCAGTAAGCACATGGGCTTTTTTGGTTAGAAAAAATCATAAATAGGTTTTTGATAGTTAGACAAAGTAGAAGGATTGTTTTTGCATTTTATTCTAAAATTTTCCTAAGATTTTTTCAGGATTTCCCCCATCAAATTGGTGGGGAAATTTAATTTTTTTCTGAAAAATTGAGGGAAAATAATAACTTTTTTTCCTGCTATCCAAACAACAAGTGAAAAAATAAAATATGACTACTCTTTTGTATTCTCTACAAATCAAATCAATGTAGAAAAGTTGCTCATTTTTCGTAAGAAAAATTATGTATGATGGAACGCTTGAAAGACTGACTAGTGGTTCTATAACTTCAATTCAATTTCGATACAAACGCGTCTGTGAAAAATATCATTTATTTTTCTATTTTTTGTTCATACAAATGTGGTTTCTGAATCACAAAACTGATTAGCTAATTTCAAAGAAATCAAACACAATTGCTCATGACCCATCAAACCAACCACGGGCTAGTGAGTGGGACCACCACTCAACACTCGCTCGTGATAAACATGTAATAAAACCTTTTACTTTCCACATAATAAAATATGATAAAAAAATGGGGATTGTCTATACTGACTCTCGGTTGTTGAGAGTCATGAACGACTCTTATCAGATATTGACACATGTTCCTGTCCCTCGCCCAACTTCCTCTTCGTACGAGCCCAACTCAATGCATGATAATACCAAAAATACCCCTCACTAACAAAAAAAAAAACTAAATTGGCTAAAGCCTAAGCCTAATCCCCCAACCCCCACCCCATCCCGCCCCGCCCCGCCCCGCCGTCAACCTGAATGTTGATGGCATTGGTAGAAGACGGAAATGAAGGTTGTGCATGGTCTGTTCATGGTGGTGGAAGTGTGGATTTTCATGGTGGTGGTGGTGGTGTGAGAGGTCATGGTTGGACCTAGATCTAAGCCATGAGTGGTTAAAGTGGGTTTAGTGGTTGGGAAGAGTGGGAATCAACGGCGGTTTGCTGCCGATTCAGGCAATGACTCGCTGCCACAGCCGCTGCCGCTCCGGCAGTGAGTCGAAGAAGATGACCTCTTTTTTTATTTTAACTTTATAATTAAATATATAATTTAAAAATACTTAATTATGTGTAACTGTTAAATTATTTTATTTTGTAAGGTTAAAAGGACCTTAAATTTTGTAAATTGAAAGACTTAAAAAGTCGAATTTATTAATTTTGTATTTGTATTTAGTTTGATGAAAATTAAATAAAATTTTGATGAATTTCAAGAATTTCAAGTATAAAATTTTGTCAGCTCATGATCACTCATCATATGATCAGTCAGCTAATGATCACTTAATTCATGATCACTCAGTTCATTTCCACTGGGCTGTTTTGATATCCTTTTTGTCATCATCAAAATATTTTACTCAGTTCATGATCACTTAGATTATGTAACACTAAGTCCTCCATAATTTGAAAATATATCGATAATTTTTGAAAAAATTGATGATTCGGTCATTATTTCTCAAATTGTCTATTAGATGGTTATGTAACACTAAGTCCTCCCAAATTTGAAAATATATCGATAATTTTGAAAAATTGATGATTTGGTCATTATTCCGATCAAATTGTCTATTTGATGGTTATGTAACACTAGGTCCTCCGTAATTTTAAAATATATCGATAATTTTGATGATTCGGTCATTATTTCGATCAAATTGTCTACTAGATGGTTATGTAACATTATGTCCCCCGTAAATTAAAAATATATCGATAATTTTAAAAAAAATTGATGATTCGGCCATTATTCCGATCAAATTGTGTAGATGGTTATGTAACACTAACTCCTCGGTAATTTTAAAATATATCGATAATTAAAAAATATTGATGATTCGGTCATTATTTCAATCGAATTGTCTATTAGATGGTTATGTAACATAATGTCCCCCGTAAATTGAAAATATATCGATTTTAAAAAAAAATTGATGATTCGGTCATTATTTCGATCAAATTGTCTATTATATGGTTATATAACAATATGTCCTCCGTATTTTAAAAATATATCGATAATTAAAAAAATTGATGATTCGATCATTATTTCGATCAAATTGTCTATTAGATGGTTATGTAACATTATGTCCTCCGTAATTTGAAAATATATCGATAATTTTAAAAAAAAAATTGATGATTCATTCATTATTTCTACAAATTTTCTATTTGGTTTTGCTAAAGGAATACTTAGTTGTCAGTTCATGTTCACTCATCTCATGATCATTCAGCTTATGATCACTCAGCTCATGATCACTTAGCTCATGACCACTGAACTTATGATCACTCAACTCATGATTACTCAGCTCTTGATCACTCAGCTCATGATCACTCAGCTCATGATCACTCAGCTCTTAGCTCATGACCACGTAGCTTATGATCACTCATCTCATGATCACTCAGCTCATGATCACTTATCTTATGATCACTCATCTCATGATCACTCAGCTCATGATCACTTATCTTATGATCATTCAGCTCATGATCACTCATCTTTCACCAGACATCTAAGTATTCCATCAACAGAGACAAATAGCTGAGTATTAAACCACCAAGTTCGTTGATTAGCCAAGTGACTCCAACAAATGATTAGTTCAGGAGCTGAGTCATTTGTGACAACAGACTTCATACGATTTTCCATTAATTTAATTTTTTTCAATAAAAGTGAAAAGCCAAATATGAAGAGATGATTGACCATATGGCTATTTAGTTCCACCATTTGGCTATCTTACCAATTATAGTCGTTAAATTTGAATTATCCGTTTAAAAGATTAATTATAATTTTATTTAGTAATCAAAATACACCTCTTTCGTTATACTGTAATTTTGATCCAACTTGATTGAATTGTTATACTTTAAAAATATTTGAAATTCATTGAAATTACATTTAATTTTTCAAGCCAAATACAAGAACATTAAAAATAATTAAATAAAATTTTAATTTTTATGTCAATAAATATGAAATTAAATTGAACATGTTTAATTTAAAAAGACACATTTTTCTTATAATATAAACATTTGAATCATTAAGTATTTAAATGTCTTTCTCTATTTTTTTAAAATTGAATTTTCAATAATAAAAAATTAAAAAAGGTTGTCTTCTTCTACGAAGCTTCACCCGTGAAGGAAGCTCACCGGTGAAGCCTGTAAGCCATTCTGGTGCGACCAGAACGGCGATGAAATAGCACCTATGTTGGTCGCGACCAGAAGGCAGCGAAATCTTCGCCGCCTTCTGGTCGCGACCAACAGAGGCGGCACTTCCTCGGCATTCTGGTTGCGACCAAAAGGAGCCATTCTGGTCCGACCACAGCTATGAAGGAAGGAGGGGAGTGGGGCGACAGTTGTTAGGGTTTGGGGTTGGGATTGGGGTTAGGGTTGGGATGGAGAGAGGTGAAATGGGAGGGGCAGTTTGGTAATTCCGAAAATGTGTAAGGGTATTATACTCAATTTAGTGGTGTACAACTTAATTTGTGGGTTCGTACTCATTTATCCCACGTTTTATACCATCATACATTTATGTACAATTTGTAAAGCTTAAAGTACAAATATTGAAGCACACTTTATCATGACTCTTGAACGGAGTATGAGTCATAATAAAATCCCCGTAAAAAGTGACCGTAGCTAAGTGATTTATCAGCTAACTTTGTTATTATTCATAATTTATGCAGAAAGTGTCAATTATATTCAAATATGGTATTTTTTTTTTGAATAAAATGTGAAAACACAACAATTCAATTGAATTTTTTTTTTAAAGTGAACTTACCTAAATGACAAATCCTCCCCCGTCAGAAAAATATAGTCAAAATACTCGTGCAACCAACTCTTAATTTTTTAATTAATGAGCTAATAAAATATAATATTTGAATTTTTTTGCCAATAACATATGAACACTTGAGATTTTTGTTAATAAAAAACTACATATGAAGTTTCCATGTTTTAGGATGACGGAAGTGTTTGGTTTTGGCGTTTTGCAGGTGAGAACACACACATAAATGAATGAATAAATAATACTCTAAGTCAAGTGCAATAAATAGCACCAAATCCTTCCAAAATCAGACAGTTCATACTATAAAAAAATAAAAATAAAAACACTCAAGCATTACAAAAGTCTATATGATCATTCACGATGTGCAATAAATATGGAAAATTCTTATATAGACCAGGTCTAAGAGTTTAGTGGTAGATCTTGTGATTGTAAATACACCACATAATACATTTTGATGATGTTATGCTCTCACAATGTATGATGTGATAAGCTAATAGACCAGGTCTATTCAAAAATTTTCCAATAAATATAATACTAGCTCATTACTTGTGCTAATAATTTTTTATTTTTTTTCCTATATTCAAGAAGTTCGTGTAACCACTAACCAACTAACTGCACCAAATTAATTCTAACATGCTATAGATAAAAAATTCACATGGCAAAGGATATTGTCAAAGCAATAATTGTTTGTGTCAGACTAATTTTTTTAAAATCCATGCACTCCCTTTCTTCTCCATTCAGATTTCTCTATGTTCTTTATGTCTATCCATACACAGAGAAATCGATTAAAAAAAATATATATACTCAAATAATACAATTTAGATCAAACCAATAACTCGTCTTCATTTTACGTTAGAATTTCAAATATATGATTAAAATTTATTATGGGTTTATCAAAAAATAAAAATAAATCAAATATGTTAATGAAAGCAATTTTTTTTCCTGGATCTTCGATTCTCACCGTCCACCGTCACCATGATTCAAAGCTTTTATGTTCAGATATATCCTGTCAATTTCCTGGTTTTGCCACCACGTCACCTACGCCTTGAGTTATTACTGTTGGGTGGAGGGGGTGGAGGCAGAGGGAGGAACTCCGAAACTTCTTCGTTAATGGTGGGAATAGAAGAACAATAGCATTATGATTATTGATTAAAATAAAAGATCATCCCTTCTCTGAATTATAATTATGCTTCGTAGATTATGAAAAAATTAAAAAGAGATAAATGTTAATTGGGAGTTTAATTTACTACATATTGGGCGTATAATAGTTGTTGATAAACTCAACAAAATTTTTTTTTTTTGTTTCATTCACTGAATCACAAAAATTTGGAGTTGATAAATCAGTACTCCATTTCAGTATAAGAATTGAGTATTGAGATGGTAGGCACTGGCGAAATAAAGGGGTTGTTTGTTTGTTTGGTGTTTGGAAAAGTAGTGGAAGTTTGTGAAATAATTTTGATTCTGTTACTGAAGAGTCTTCCGCTGTCACCTCTGGACCTCAACAAATGTCTATTTCTTTTGAGAACCCAACCCTTCAGATTTCAACTGTTAAATTAAATGGAAGAAATTTTATGGAATGGTCTTAATCCTCTAATTTCTGATGAGTCGAGGTAAATTCAAATATGTTAATGGAGTTGCAAACGTACCATTGGAAACAGATCCAACCTATGAATCATGGGAAGTAGCAAATGCTACTGTTATGTCATGGTTGTTGCACTCTATGCAACCTGAGATTAGTAGGAAATATCACTTACTTCCTACTGCTAGAGATGTATGGTTGGTTGTGCATAAGACATATTCCAAGATAGGATTCATCTCTCAAATTTTTCAGCTTAAACGGGAAATTCACAGTACAAAGCTGATGGGTCAATTGAAATATTCAAGAGCTAAAGACTATAAACAAGGAAAGATATACCAAATAAAATCCTAACATATTTAGCTATGATATATTACAAAAATAGACTATTCCAATATTAATATTGTTTGTTTGGATTTTGAGTGAGTGGTTTGAGAAATAAAGTAGGTGTAGGTCTTTTTGGAAGAGTTAGGTTATATGTATAAGATGTGTAGGACTTTATGTCAAATCATGTTTATTATGAGAGATAAATTGTATAAGAGATAGATTATTTTATGTCAAATCGGAGTAGAGTTTGTATATGTTTTGTTTAGAGATGAGAAAATTGTTGTTTGTTTGGCTTTTGAAAGACTAGTTTGAGAAAATTGAGGTGAAAATTTTATTTTAGAAAGTAGAAAACATGTTTGTTTGGCATTTCCCAAACACGAAATAATTTTAGGAAACGCCAAACAAACATGCTTTTAGGAAAGAAGATCTCATCCATTTTAAACGGAAACCCTCTTTTGACAGCGGAAGAGATCGACATCATCCAAAGAAGCATTAAGAAAATGAAATCTATAGACCCTCTTGCAATGGCATTGTCAACTGAACAAGAAACCTCAATGGAGTGTGAGGAATCTGGAAAAGGAAAGTCACCTCGGCCTTCGTACTTACATTTGCTCACAGGGCTAGAACCTAGGAATGACGGTGTGCGTTTCGACTGAAATTCCATGGAAAATGAGATAAGGTTATGGTGATTGGACCGACGGAGGATTCACCTTACCCCCGTATCCTGCTGAAGGAAGAGAATGAAGAGAATATTCGAAGTCAATTAATACTCCGTTTAATAGGAAAATCAGTGAACTACACGGTTTTGATGGCAAGAATCACTAGGATGTGGGATTTAAGAAGCCAGGTGGACTTGGGACATAGATGCTATATTTTGAAACTAAAGGACAAAGAAAATGATGAGTTTATCCTCATGGAAGGTCCATGGAGAATCGCTTACCACTACCGTACATTGAGAAAATGGTTTCCAAATTTTCAGGCCTCGACAGACCGCATTAACACCACGGTTGCGTGGGTTAGGGTTCCGGAATTGGCTGTTGAGTACTAAGAGGAACCTATTGTCTACGGAATAGCTTCGGCTCTAGGAGATCCCATCAAAGTCGGCCACAACACTTACTGGGCCACACGAGGAAATTATGCGCACATATGTGTATAACTAAATCTGGATAAACCCTTGGTTGGTGTTGTTACTGTATTTGATAAATTGTACCCAGTGAAGTATGAAAACCTTCCATCAATTTGTTTCGACTGCGGTTTGGTGGGTCACCGGAGTAGCATGTGCCCATCAAAAAATAATTCAGGCGGCGACGACAACGGTTAAAGGTGTGGGGAAGTCATTCCAAGAACAAATCGACAACAAGCAATTTGGTGAATGGATGCACGTCCAACGTGGCACTAGAAACAAAATTTATGCTGTCACATATAAGGAAAAAAAAAAAGGGACAAATGGGTCTAATTGTAACAAGTTTGCAAGTCTGAAGAATGAGTCCAATGATTTTGATATTTAATGTAAGGGATACTTTTAGGAAGAAAAGATTAATCAAAGCCCGTATTCTCGGTATACAAAAGAATCTCGCTTTGAGGGAGATTCCGCTTTTAGAGAGCCTTGAGTCTAGCCTAATCCATGATCTTAACCAAATTCTTTAGCAAGAAGAGGCTATTTGGTTCCAAAATTCTAGGAATAGTTGGCTTACGTTATCGTAACAGCAAGTTTTCCATGTTTCTACCCTTTGTAGGAGGCGGAACAATAAGATTTTCTCAAACAAAATCTATGGTGAGTGGTGTGTTGATCCTCATGTTATTAGGGAAGAAGTTTGGAATTTTTTTAACAAAATCTTACACTGTGTAGATCCTAATGCCCATCCTAGTTTCACTTTAAGTAGTTTTCAACTTCGGTTAAGTGAGGAACAATGTCTTGAACTTAGTCGACCCATCTCCTTTGAGAAACTCTATAGTTCAAATATAAGGCCCCGGGTCCGGATGGGTGTCAACCTTTCTTCTTCCAAAAATTTTGGGATTTGATCGGTACCTCAGTTTTCCACTTCCTCCGTGATATCTTTGCATCTAGGAAGATCCCCGATAGTGCGGCTAAGACTTTCATCCCTCTTATTCCCAAAGTTGATATTTCCGAGAGTGTTTCCTCCTTTAGACCCATTGCTTTGTGTAATAAGATCTACAAGCTTGTCACTAAGATTATTACCCAAAGACTTTAAGGTTTAATGAATGATCTTGTGAGTCCTTGTAAAAGTAGTTTTATTCCCGAGCTGAGTACTTAAGATAACATCCTAGTGGTCCAAGAGCTTATTCACACCCTTAGGAACTCTAAGAGTAGGAAGAGAGGAATGATAATTAAAATTGACCTGGAGAAAGCTTATGATAGAGTTAGTTGGTCCTTTTTTACTCAAACTCTTAACTTCTTCAATTTTCCTAAGGATATTGTGGACCTTGTCTTAGATTGCATTAGGAACTCCCATCCCCAAATCCTTTGGAATGGAGAACCCCTTCTTCCTATCCACCCCAATTGTAGTCTCCGCCAAGGGGATCCTCTTTTCCCGTATCTCTTTGTACTTTGTATGGAAAGACTTGGGTACTTAATTGATGAAGCCTTGGGAAATAGAAAATGGAACCCAATCCAAGTTTGCAAACATGGTCCTAAACTCTCTCATCTTTTCTTTGCGGATGATCTTCTCCTCTTTGCCAAAATCTCCAAAGATGATGCTAAGGCCGTAAAAAGTATTTTTCATGTATTTTGCACTAATTCGGGTCTCTCCATTAATCTTGCTAAGACTAAAATTTTATTTAGCCCTTATGCGAGCCTTCCGACTAAACGGGAAGTGCTCAATATCCTTCCCTTTGGTTGCACCGATCATCTTGGAAATTACCTTGGTGTCCCTCTCCATCACAAGTGAGTTAGTGTTTCCCATTTTAATGGTATCATTGAAAAAGTTCAAAACTGCCTTTCGGCTTGGAAGGCGAAACACCTTAGTCTTGTGGGAAGGGCTACTCTCATTCAATCCGTTACCTACTCTATCCCGACTTACATCATGCGAACTACTTCGCTTCCCTCTCATGATTGTAATCGGCTTGACATGATGAATAGGAGTTTTCTTTGGTCGAGTGATAGTAATAGGAGCAGAACTCAGCTTGTAGGTTGGAATAAGGTTTGTCTTAAGAAAAAATACGGGGGTATAGGTCTTAGAGAAGCCCGGAAGGCTAGTATTTTCCTTCTTGCTAAGGTAGGTTAGATGACCACAAATCTATTTGGAGCGATATTTTTCGGAAAAAAAAACTTGAAAGGGGTTGACTTTCTTGACTATGACATTAAAGGGACCTAGTCTCACACGTGGAAAGGGGTGGTTAGAAGTACCAAAGAAGCGACCCATTGTATTAGGTGGAGGATTGGGGATGGAAGAGACATTTCCTTTTGGTTAGATAGATGGCTTGACCATGATTACCTTTGTGACCTTATTGAGGGGGGATGTTAGTGACGAAGATTTTTCCTTAAGCATTTCGGATGTGGTAGATCATTATGTGGTTTGGGATCTTAGCTTGATGAGAACATCTATTCCTAGTTCTATTGCCATTAGGATTCTCTCTACTCCCATACTCATAAGGATTCTAGAGTTTGGTCCGGTTTAGTTGTAGTTCCGCATATAGGGCTCTTGACAACCACATGAACCCCTCTCCTTTATCTTACGATAGGTGGGAATGGATTTGGAAGCTCTCGTGTCACCACCGTCTCAAATTCTTCCTTTGGCTTATTCACCACAATAGACTCATGACCAATGCTTTTAGGTTTGACCGTCATTTTTCCACCACCAATCTTTGTCCTAGATGTGTTACGGGAAGAGAAGATTTGTTCCATATGTTCCTTCTTTGTCCGAAGGTTAAGCCGGTTTGGGATGTGGTCATTTCGCCTACCGATATGCTTGAGTTCACCCACCTTGACCGAGCCCATTGGTTCGAGAGAAACCTCAAACACACTTTCCACAAATCCATATTACCGGATTGCCTATGGCCTTACATTTTCCTTGCTACCGTGCGGTATATTTGGAAAGCACGAAACCAAAAAGTTTTTGAAAATATTGAGGAACATACCAAGGTTACTCAAAATTCGCCTCTTAGCTTCGGACCTTAAGGATAATCTCAGCTCCTTGAGGAAGCCAAAGCTCATCCCAATCTAACGATGGGCTCGGCCCGCGACGGGATGGTTCAAGCTTAATACCGACGCGAGTTTGTATGCCCTTGATAGCTCGGCCACGGCAGAGGGAGTTATCTGTGATCATGAAGGCAGTTGGATTCTAGGCTTTAGATGGAATATTGGTGTTTGCTCCATCACTATGGCTGAATTGTTGGTGCTAAGGGAAGGTTTGAAGCTTGCTTGGGATCTTAGACTTCATTTTTTGGAGGTGGAACTTGACTCGGAAGTTATATATAACCTCATTCGAAAACATAACACAGAGGATCACCCCTTGTTTCACATTTTGGAGGACTGCAGAAGTTTGCTAAGGAATCCATGGGAGATTAGATTTAATTATTTAAACATGTCCGGAGATCGGTGGACTCGATAGCGGATTATATGGCTAAAATGGGCAACCATTTTGATAGAGGAGCAAAGAGAGTTTGGGAGAAAGCTCCCAGCTTCGCTTTGGATGTCTTAGAGGAAGACAATATCTAGGTTTTTTTTTTTGTTTTTGCCTTTACTGACTGACCAAAAACAAA
Source organism: Penstemon davidsonii (assembly GCA_034814905.1). Classification (NCBI taxonomy): domain Eukaryota; kingdom Viridiplantae; phylum Streptophyta; class Magnoliopsida; order Lamiales; family Plantaginaceae; genus Penstemon; species Penstemon davidsonii. Next base: position 6,993,989 of record JAYDYQ010001087.1, on the reverse strand, counting down.
GGGATTGTGTTAAGGGAATTAAGTAATGAGGGTAATATTGTCTATCAACTTTACTTGCTCTGGCAAAACTAAAATATGCTCTGGCAATGTAAAGGGAATTAACTAATAAGGGTAATATTGTCTATCAACTTTACTTGCTTTGCTAAAAACAAAATATGCTCCGACAGTATTGCCAGCCAAAGACTAAAGAGAGATCTCACTATCAATTATGGCTATTGATATTGACATAGTAATAAATGTTGCTGCCAAAGCAATTTTTGAAAAATTCCTAGGTTACTTTAATGGTCAAAACACATTGATGGCATAGTCATTTATAAAGGAAATATGTTGTTGGGCACCCAAACTGTGTGTGCAGGTGACATCAATTGTCCTGTGACACCCAAACTGAGTGTGCGGGTGGAGTCACAATCGAATATCGTGGGCGCTTGCGTAAATGCACTATAAGGGAAGGGTATGCGCATTTCCTAACACCAATTGGTTTTGGGTCAACTGGTAGCGCCTGAGGTCCTACAAGTGGTATCAGAGCCAAGGTCACGTGTTCGATTCCCAGCTGGAGCAATTCCTGAGGGGGAGATTGTTGGGCACCCAAACTGTGTGTGTAGGTGACATCAATTGTCCTGTGACACCCAAATTGAGTGTGCGGGTGGGGTCACAATCGAATATTGTGGGCGCTTGCGTGAATGCACTATAAGGGAAGGGTATGCGCATTTCCTAACACCAATTGGTTTTGGGTCAACTGGTAGCGCTTGAGGTCCTACATATGTTATTCTCTTTCTTAATAAATGTCCCTCTTTCTTTAATTGTGTTTTTGAAATTCTACCTTAGGTTTCATAAAGACATTGATTATAATGTTTAATTGAATTAGAATTTTTCTTTCATATTTTTGCTAATTCTTTTTTTTTTCTTTTAGAAATCTATTTTTACTGATTTAAACTAGGCGGTAATAGACTTCATTTGTAACCAAGAAAAACTATCAAATAAAATTTATTCATGGGAATTAAATAATTTGTAGTAAAAAATGAGCAATTGTGGTAGAAATATTCTTCACCATAGTTGTAGTGATCGAATCATTATTTAGATATGGCAATATTAAATAAAAATAAAAATAATTGTCAAGTCAAAATATTTTCTCTAACCTCACGTGTTCTCTCTTTATTAGCAAGAAAACCCATTTGAAATTCCTTCATAAATTGTAGGAAAGTTTTTGTTAATTTTTTAAGTGAACAAGGGGGTTATTGCCAATTTTCAAAGTTAAAAGGGGTTTATTGTAAATTTCAAAGTTAACAAAGGGTTATTGATATTATTAGCTAAATAAGGGTGTTTTTGCATCATTTGGTAGAGGTATAATTGTCATTATGTCTTGAGAGGGTATTTTTTTGCTAATAATAAATAAGCACATGGATTTTTTGGTAAAAAAAATTATCACAAATGGGGGTTTTGATAGTTAAACAAAGTAGAAGGGGTGTTTTTGCATTTTATTCTAAAATTTTTCAAGGACTTATCCTGGATTTCCCCCCATAAAATTGGTGGGGAAATTTTTTCTACATAAAATTTTTCTGCAGGATAGTTGAGGGAAAATAATAACTTCATTACCTTCTATCCTAACAAGTGAGAAAATAAAAGGTGATTTTTCCTCACTTTCCTGACAACCAAACAAGCTACAACAGTTATTTCTCCGAGATCCCAAATTACACATTTGACTACTCTTTTGTATTCTCTACAAATCAACTCATTGTAGAAAAGTTGCTCATTTTCGTAAGAAAAAATATGTACGATGGAACGCTTCAAAGGCTGACTAGTGGTTCTATAACTTCTATTCAATTTGAGGGCGAGTTTAGCCGAGCTGTTGTAAAAGTAATTATCAGAAAATCTATTATGATATAATCAATTATGGAAGAATTGATTGTTTGATAATTGATTGATGATTAAGCGTTTGGATCTACTATTTCAAAATTGAATCTAAAATTGTATATTCTAACGAAATTTACATAAGTAACCTTATTTAAAGAGCATTTATATAGTATAGTATTTAAGTTGGCATTAAAAAGAAAACAATTAAAATAAATGGATAAACTATGAAATAAATTTATTCCAAGTAAATCGAAGAATAAAAATTGAAAATGAGCATATAATCAATATTTTTCATGTAAAAACACAGCAGTACTGTTATAATAAAAAAACAAGGCAGTATAAAAACAACATACATCAAATTATTTAATTGGGAACAAAATCAATTTTGCAAAAATGACGGCCGCAAAAGTACCTTAGGCCATCTCCAATGGAGAGGGCCAGTCCCGGGGCTCCGGAGCTCCGAGCCAGCCCTGCCTCCCCCTGGTCGTCTCCAATGGCAGGGCTCCGAAATGGAATTAATTCCATTTTGAAGACTTGCCCACTCTCACCTATACTTTTAGTTTTAATTTTGTTTTTAATATTAATAGTAATAATTATTAGTACTTGTAATTAAATTATTAATTATATTAAAATTAAAGAGAGTAAATATTTAAGTAAATTAAAATTAATACATAATACGAAATACAACAAATAAGTAAGGAAATACAAGAAAGGAAATATAACAAACAAGAAAGGAAATACAAGAAATCGGATTAAATAAACGACAAACACACGAAAATATAACATTTTACTGAATGTAATTGTTTGAATTTACTTTCCTTGCCTATTTTAGTATGTATTTAAATATTTAATTTAGATTAAGTATTAATCTAAATTATGTGTATAAGTGTTTAATTTTATTTTTTAACTAATTCCGTATATTTAAAAAAAATATAGCCACCACCAATATTATAGTTAAATGATTAAATTTTTAATTACAACAAAAGATATTAAAATAAAATGGGCTATTTATTTATTAATGATTTGCCCATAAATAAATTTAATTACAATTCTAATAAATTATTAATGATTTTAATTTTAAAAAAAATATTTTTATTATATTAATTAATCAAATTAAAAATTGGTGACTACATATATTTATTAAATACTAGTAAATATACAATAAATATACCAAATAAATTTTATTAAATAATTCAATTCTACATATTTAATTTAATTTAATAGTGAAAATTAATTTTATTAATTATTTAACTATATATATTTTTTTCTATTTTAATTTATTAAATAAACAATTTAAAAAAAAGAAAAAAAGAAAAGGCGGATCCAGTCAGGGGACGCCAAGTGGCGTTCCCTGACTTAAAGAGGGGCGTGTGCCAACACGCGCCCCTCTTTCTCCTCCCTTTTCTTCACGCGAGCACGGGCTGCGACCCGTTCCCGCTTCAGTGCCGCCCTGCCCCGCGCCCCTCGTCTACTGGAGATGACTCCAGCCGCGCAGCCCCACCCCGCCCCCAGCCCTGTCCTCTCCATTGGAGATGGCCTTAGTGGCAACTTCTCTGTATTGTGAGTATTTCCCGATTTGAATCGCCGAATGCGAACTTTGGTAAGGCAGCCAAACGGTCACACATCCACATCCACGTTAGTGTTCCAATAGCTAGAAATGGAGATTCAATCACAGGGCCAAACAAGCACTCAATTCAATTCAATTTCAATCCAAACGTGTCTGTGAAAAAACTATCCTATATTCTTCAATTTTTTGTTCATACGAATGTGGTTTCTGAATCACAAACTGATTAGCTAATTTGAAAGAAATCAAACACAATATGAACCATCAAACCATTAGTGAACAAGATCAACAAGGAAATATGTGGAGTATATCTCTCCTTTTCTTTTACTCTTGTTGAAGACTAGATCAATTACAAGTACAATCTTTAAACCTATTTATACTAGTATAGGCATATGAAGTACATGTATCAATTAAATAAAGTTCATGATTAGTAGTTTGTCAAAGAATGTACCTAAGTATTCATGTACTTAATTATCCATGTATCTACTTATTCATGCATCATACCATACATTGTAACTAGTAGTTCATGTATGTGGATATTCATTCACTTAGGGGAATACATTAACTTTAATATTGACTCATAAAAATCATAAACATGATCTAAATATCTGATAATAATAATAATATTTCAAAAATAGGCTAATAAACCAAGTAAAACACTTAGAAATACCAAAAGACACAAGGAGTGTTGTTTCCTGAGTGCAGTTTGGCAGCCTCTAGTAAAACGCCCATAACTTTATCCACTTACCTCCTTTTTGTAAACCGCTTTTTTTTGTTGAAAACGCCCATAACTTTATCCACTTACCTCCTTTTTGTAAACCGCTTTTTTTTTTAAAACTAGACTTCCAAATTTTTTAACCACATATGATAGACCCTCTATTTCCTTGCCAATCAAAGCAGTTTTGCGTTTAAAGTCACCCTATCTGTAGAATTAGATCATGGGACTGCATTTGCATCATATTCCTCGGCTTGAAAAGAACTCGCCCTCGAGTTCGAATTGAGATCGAACCAAAGAGATGGATTTATATTTTTCAGCTCCTCTCCAGATATCCATGCATCTTCTAAACTTGGCTTACCAGTCCAATGAACAAGCTTTGTACCAGCCAAGTTGATGCTTGATTGTAATAATCTTGGAATTATGTCTCAAATAATCGATTTGTACTAGCGAATCTGAGAGGCCGTGGACTGATTAAAGGATATTCGTGGAAAATTTGAAGAAAATAAAACCATAGCTCCTCTTAGATTTTTTTTTTTTTTTTTTTAAGAGTTTTGTTTGTTTTGAAAGTGAAGAAAGAAAAGATAAGAACATATATAGCGGCGTAAAATTTAGGCTCAATGTTCCCGCCGAGATAATACTTTGGCAAAAAAGTACGGCGTTTCAAGTTTTTTTTTTTTTTTGAATCAAAAGAAAAAAATTATGTTATTTTTAATTGGTGAAAATCCTTTATAAATTTTTTATTAGCAAACACGTTTATATGTTATAGTTTAATTAGCTCAATGCACCCATGTAATTATTAATAGTTAATTGAGGGAATAAGGACTACAGTAGTCTTGTTTAATATTTTTTAAGTTTCAACGGTTATTGATAATTTCCTAAATATATAAAAAGAGGGTTAATGCGAATTTTTTAAGGAAACAGATGAGTAATTGACAATTTTGCTAGTATAATGAGATTTTAATGGGAAAATGATAATGTTGTAACTTTCCTTGGCCATTCAAATAACATTTACAATTAAACCCTTTGAAGCTCACGTCCACGTGGAAGACGGGTGATTTTCTTTGCATTAATGGATGGGGTTTCTGTTCATAAAAATAATAATATATTTTTATTTGTCAATTAAAAACAGCGCATGAATTGTTTTGCATTTTACTTCTTTGTGTCTTGTTAAAAAAGATTAAATATAATCATATATTAGAATTCAAATTAAATTCGCTATTTTTGGACTACTAACTTAAATTTCAAAATAAATAGTTAATTTGATTAAATTCTACATATATTGTATTGGCCAATGAAATCGCGCCAGGTGTCAAGTTGAGGTGTTTAGACCAATGAAATTCTATTTTTGACTATTTATGGAAATAGCCAATTAAATCATGCCAAGTGTTCAAGATAATGTGTCACGATCAATCAAAAGAGTGCATATCTCCTACAAGTGATGGACAATTAAAAGAGTTCATATCTCTTAGACAATGAGAAATATGTAGGTCTTCTACTACTGAGAGTCAATCAAATTACATCATTTAATTGTCTAATTTCACATGGACTCTTCTTTCTACCATTATAAATAGGGGTCCTTCCCTAAGAAAGACACAGTTTTTCTTTTGAAAGAGCCCAAGTTAAAGGAGCAAAATTCTCTCAAAGCGTTCCCCATTAAAACATTTTTCATTAAATCAAGGTGTTCTTCAAGGCGTTCTTCATTAAATCAAGTCATTCTACACCACATTCAAAGTGTTCTTCAAAAGATCGAAGGAAATCCGGCGTTTGATTCGAGACCATGCTAAGAAGCCCTCATTTAAACGTTATTGGAACTTTAAGATGATTCAAGGAAGATCAAATACTTCAAAACCAAAGCATCCAAAATGGAATTCAAGACGTTCGTCGGGGAGATTCAAATCATTTCACGTTTGATCCAAGATTAAGCAAAATTACCCTTGGATTAACGTTATTCAAACACTGAAATCATTTTGGAGAAAATCAAATTAACATTTTCCAAATCAAGTTCAAGAAACATTTTTTTTTCTAAAAAGATTAGAATCAAGGGAACCATAGAGATTGTAACCACTTCTTTAAATCATTAAATTTTAATTTGTACAATTATTTCTAGTTTAATAAATTTTAGACTCGAAATTTTGTTGCTACAAATTTTTGGCACGCCCAGTGGGACAATCTCTACCTTTCATCTCTTTTCTTCATCAACTGCAACGGTGGCTATGGCGATGAAGGCTACAACCATGAAGGAACAACTTGCAACGTTGACTAAAGCCATTGACAAGCTCGCGAAGTACATTCAAGAGCAAGACACGAAGCTAGATGAGCTATTGAACAAAGTGGCAGTGCCGATGTCATCCACATGGAGAATAAACAACCCGAGGAGCTTGAAGAAGGTGATACATCCGCAAAGCAACTATTGAGCAAGAGAGACCATATGATGGCATAATTCAAACTGCTCAACTGAAGAAGTTCATTTTGGAAGCCATCAAAAGCAAGATGAATGGAAGCTCGACGTCTTGCCTCACCTATTCCAAGCCATATACTCAAAGGATTGAAAATCTAGAGATGCCAATTAGCTACCAACCACCAAAATTCCAGAAATTTGATGGGAAGGGCAATCCAAAGCAACATGGGGCGCATTTTGTCCAGACGTGCAATGATGATGGGACATATGGAGATCAACTTGTCAAGCAATTCGTACGATCAATAAAAGACAATGCATTTGACTGGTATTCTGACTTGGGGGCAAATTCCATTGATAGTTGGGTCCAATGATAGGATAGTGCCCAGCAAGCCAATTCATTTAACTTGTAATAGGTCTATTCTGTATTAAAACAATCTTTGAATCAATGAATAATACGCAAGTTTATTTATAACTGTATAGAATAAACAAATGGCCAACTTCCTTCTCTCGCGAATACATTTAAGCGATTGATTGAAATCCTTACATCACATTCGACTATGGGACGATTCACTTCAGTTTGAGTGCAATCATGAAACAGTCTCTGATAGAATAGTGTCCTGCAAGCCAACTGTTTTGGCTGCATTTAATTAGTAATAATTAAAAGAACTATTCAATTCGATTAATAAATGCATTTATTATATATGGTCAACTTTATCTTATGTAATAATTATCTACGCATAAGGATAGAAGTCCTTAGATCACAGGGCTATGGGACAACCCGTGGACTGATCTCTAAGGCCGTGATCTAGAACATATTCAAGAGTCGTAGAATCCAATCGAGATAGGACATCGTTGGATTCGGTTAGACTCTCACTAATGTGTATACTCCGATGAACTGGAGAACGTTGGGGTCCACGAGCGTGACTGGGATAGTCGATACACATAAGTGGGTGACTTGCTGGGATGGCAAGTGCACTGAATACCCCAATTAGGAAATTACTCACCATGGAAGCGGTAGTCGCATATCGGAGTTGAAGTTATTCCAATTTACAATAATATACGAGGAATGATCCCTAAATACTTGAGGTGATAGGGTTTATCTGGTGCGAGAACGTCTATACTTAGATGTGAGTTCCGACCGACTGGAGATTACCAGAAAGTCTCTGTGGATTCACGTTGGGTATAGAGGGACTCGTATGCAGGTTCATATCATCAACAAAGGATCCATTGACCCGACTTGATAGGTTGGGAAATTCTCCTATGGATTTCTGTGAGAAATTAATTCTGGTAAAATCCTTGGCCAAGGTATCTGACGGCTTTATGAAAGTAGCTCATAAAGATTAAGTCAAAGAGAATTATTTCAAGATCAGAATGCATAAAGTCAAAACGAATTAAAAGGGAACCGATGAAAAATCCATGCCCTTAAGTTTTGACTGGGAGATCGATCGATGGAGAAATTATAGCGTATATGGAAATTGTAAATGATTAAAAGGTTCACTGAATTAATTCACCAGTGATTGGGCTCCATGGGCTTGTGGCCAGACATCGACCGTGGAGTGTGGGAGAATTCCCAAATTAGCAGGGGTACTAATTTTGGAATGATCAGTCGACAGAGTGTTCGATTGATTTAGAGTATTTAATACTCGAGTAATTAAATAAATATTTAATTATAACCCACGGCCAATTATGTGGTGAACCTACGGGGGCATACACAATACACATGAAGCGAAAGCGAGGAAATGGAGAACAACTGAGTCAACTAAATCGACTGGGTCGATTGGGTCGACTGGGTCGACCCACTTGGAGCGAAAGTAATCCAATTGGAATTGGATCTAGACTGGAAATTAAATTAGAATTTAATTTATGAGTTAATTAATTAAATTGGATTTAATTAATTAAGGGAATATTTAATTAAATAGACTTAGAGTCTAATTTAATTAAATGAGAGAGGAATAAATAATTGGGCCATTTAATTGTGAAATTAAATAAAGACCCAATTAATTAAATCAAGTATGGGCCATGAATTAATTAGAAGACTTGGTCTTCAAATTAAAAGGGCCATGGCCCATGTAGGAGAGTTAGAAGACTTAGGAGTCCTAATCCTAGGAGGATTAGGATTATGAGATTCCTATAAATAGGAGACTTGAGGTCATATCTCATACACAATTCAAGAGCCAAAAATCTAAGTCAAGAAAAACTCTCTCCCTCTCTCTTTCACACCAAATCGGCCGAATCTATTTTCCACTTGGAAGAGATTTTTGTTTTTCGATTCCTGCTCCAATTTTGTTCTCTAGTTTTAGATATTAATATATCTTATGTTCTAGCCGATTAGGATATATTAATTTTCGTGATATTGTGGTGTATCAACCCGTAGAGGCGCAACACGTGGGGCGCTACTAGGAGCTTGGGATCGAGCCAGTCGAGGGAGAATCACAACAACTTTTCTGACAGTTTGGATTTTCAAGGAGACAGGTATAATCTAGATCTGAATTATTCCAGTCGTTTTATTATTCATATATATACAACCAGTTTAGTATCCTGGTAAGATTCCGTAAGAGGTCCTAAAAATTTTAATTTCCGCTGCGTTAAGGGCTGTTTATCTTACCGAATCCCAACAGTCTCGAAGGTCGTGATATTAAAACACGTTCCAAGTCATAGATTCCGAACGAGATGGGGTATCTAAGGAATCGCTAAGACTTGTATGATTATGCATGATTCACATGGAGTGAATTTGTAAAGTTTCATGAACAACACATTTGATGTTAGTGCAAATGAATAGGTGGTTCGAGGGGGGATCGAACGCATCGAACGACTGTTGCGTTCCAAATACTAATACGCAAACTACGCAAGTATACGGTCGTTACAAGTAATATAAAACGATAAGTACATACCGAGTATCGAATCCCAATGAATGGGTAAAAGGTGGGAATAAATGAATAAATCGACGGCTTATTTCATCTAAGAACGCTTGATACAAAAATGATCAAACCCAAATATATGATAAGGGTGATTTTATTTAACTACGAGCGGTAAAGTAAATCTAACTACGAAAGCAAGTAAATTGGGGAGTTAATTATGTGGTAAGGAGGATTCATAAGCAATCAATTAAAGCGGATAAAGCATGCGGTTGTTAGGTTAGCTATGCAAACAATCATAGGTTTAGTTGTTGTTTGTGAGTTCTAATTTAGTTAAGTCTCCCTGTCGGTTTCACTTAACTCTACCAATCTACCCAAACTCTCCATCTCCGGATCAATCACAAACATCGTTGTCATTCGATGCTCTCAGAGGGCTCAAAGGCATATCGTTGTTACTCGGGACCTAAGACTAACCCAAATCCCCGAATAAAGAGAATCTAAGTTATTTGATGCATTCACGAACGAACCCATTATACAAACACGGACCACACTAGGTATATGTCTATCCTAGGTCGAAATCCACAAATCGTCACTCGCCTAACCTTCAAAGTCCTATGTCTAGGATGCATTCAAGGTAGAATTAAACCCGATTATATGATTACGGCAAATCAAAGTACTTAAACAATAATCTACTACAATCATTGGCCAAAAGTGCGATAAAACAATAAACCCAACAAATCAAATATAACCCAACATCAAAACATAACTAATCAAACGATAACAATGACTCGACAATTAATATATTATGCTCGTGTTGCTACTCAAGGATTCAAGGACGTTCGTATGTATCTTCCGAGTTGCATACAAACCTATCGAGTTAAACTAATCCAATTTATGCCTAAATGGATTAAAATCTAATCGATGCATTAAACTCAAACCTTAAACGAATATGAAACGACATAGGTATATGTCTATCCTAAAATCGAATCACAATCCAAATTCATAATCAAATCCTCAAAATCACTATGTCTAGCAATCAAGAATCAATAACTCTCATCTCAAAGGTTGTCAAACCATAAGATGAACTATAAGCACGGAATCGGATTAACGAACACATATAAGCACCATACTAATCATCAAGACATCATTTAATCAAACAATAACATAAATATATATAAATCCGGAGAATTCAAATCCTCAATCATTCATCCAAAAAGAAAATAACAATATTCATCTCCTAATCATAAACAACTAGGAAATGGAAAGATATCACCTAATCGAAATAGAATCGAGAAATGGATTCTCCTCCCTTTGATCACCACCTAACCACTCCCCAAGGGTAGTGATTAACTCACCCCCTTGGTGGAGCCTTCAATTACAAGAGAAAGCAAGAAAAACTAAAGAGAGAGTTGAGGGAGGCTTGAGAGGAAAAGGGAGGCCAAGAGTGTAAAGATTGTGAGCTCTCTCCTCAAGTTGTGTCCTCTTGAGCCTCTTAACCTAAGGAAACAAGACCAAAAAGTCCCCTAAAGGGTTATGAAATACAAGTGGGGAAAAAGGGGGAAGATACAAAAAGCCCCCTGTTTTTCCCGCAGAAAATATCTGCTGGAACAGGGGTCTCGCGGCCGCGAGACTGAACCTCGCGGCCGCGAGGAACAGGCCGTAAGGTTTCATGCACTGCCACACTTCCTTCCGAGCAGCATATCTTTTGATTCCGAACTCCGATTGCGGATCCGTAAAATCCGTAGCGTAGCTAACTCACTCACCTATGACATATCCAAAATTCAGCTCATTTGGATCACCCATGAAAAATTTGTGCATGTTCTAGTGAGCGGCTATCTATATTCTTGTACGATTTGCTTCGGGTTCTCTTTTCTTTGAAGCTCTTTCTTCGCAAAGGCTTGCATCTACGGCCACCGAGTCTTGATTTGATGGAATTTCACTGAATCATAACCTCTCGGACTTCTCTTTAGCCTTGCAAAATTCTCAAACCTACAAACAGAACAAAAACACGACAATAAACGACGAAAACAAAAGAAAACACACAAAATCCCAACAAGGGACCAAAAACGCAAAAGAACGCAAAAACAAGCAAAAGCACACAAAACTCGAATCAAAGCAAGATATTTTGGGCTTAAAGAGATAGGTAATAACGACGTTTTCACGTCGTTATCAACGACCCGAACAGAGAAACCCATTGTGGAAGTGCATGTCTCATATCGGTGATGGGATATTTCTCAAGACTTATAATAGTGTGCGATTTAGTCCTTGGACTTGAGGTGCTAGGGCGAATTCGGTGCACGGGTGTACGTTCTTTGATTTAGGTGCAGGTCACATAGCCTGGCCATTGTGTGCCTAAGTTGGGTGCGTATAGTCGTGTACGCGAATGGTTAACATCAATATGGGATCTACCGACTCATCGTAATGGATGAGAGAATTTCCTGTACATTCTTCGATAATATGTTCTGAGAAATCCATGGCCATGGTCGGTGACGGATTTGGAAAAGGGTTTCCAAATTTAGCAGTCACACTGGTATTGTTATCCAGAATTAGAAAGTACAGAATCGAGATAATTAGAGGTGCCGATCAATTCACACACCCTAGGTCTCGGTCGGGAAATTAAGTCGATAGAAGGACCGTATGTACTTGGCAGTTATAAGAGGTGAGGTTCACAAGATCAATTCACCTGATGTTGGGTCTCATGGGCTTGTGGCTAGACATCGACCATGAGATGTGGGTACTCCTGAATTAATAAGGAGATCAATTCTGGAGTGGTCAATTAAAAGTGTTTAATTGATCGGAGCAATCAATTGCTCCTAAATTAAATTACGAAGGGTTCGTGGGCCTGCTGCCAATTGATGGTGAACCTAGAGGGTCACACACAATACAGTTGGACAGTGACAGTCATAAAAGGAAATATTTGATGTAAAGGAGTTATATCAATAAATGAATTAAAGTGTTAATTCAATTGGAAGAATAATTAATTAGATGGTCTAATTAATTAAAATATTAATTAAAGTGTTAATTAATAAATGAGAGAAAATTAATTAGATTAATTGGGTCAATCTAATTAAAGTGTAAATTAAATTAAAGTAAGACATGGACCACTTTAATTAAATGGCCCATAAGAGTCTTGCAAGACTAGGTCACTAAGGGGGCTTATAAAAGGAGTCTAGGAGAGACTCATTCTCATACATACTCTTGCAAAAAACCCTGGCCGCCCCATAAGCCCTAGCCGCCCCCTCACTTGTGCCGCCCCCTCTCTCTCTTTGTCTTCCATATCTGGATCTAGTTCTGAATCTAGATATGATTCTTCCTCCATTGACAATCTCCAAGATCTAGATTGTAGCCTGTGACTTGGAGACGTTACTACAATCCAACTGGTGTGGATACACTCTGGAGGCGAGATACTTGGATCGCTAACTGTGAATCAAATAACAAAGCCGGAGGTTACCACCACCTTGCCTGTGGTGAGGTAAATCGCATATCTCCTCTTTTATGTATTGTTGTTGTTTTTATTCAAGCTTTTCGCATATATAAGGTGGAAACAGATCATGGGCTGTATGGGTATCTCGGAAAAATATTAAAATTCAGCACTTTTGTTGTTCTGACAACCGAGATATCCCAACATCCAACTGGAGCAAGAGTTCCTTAATCGTTTCTACTGTACCCGAAGGACAGTTCGAATAGCCGAACTCATAAACACTCGTCAGTGGAAAGAGGAGTCTGCCATTGACTATATCAACCGTTGGAGAAATTTAAGTCTCAACTGCAAAGATAGATTGTCTGAAGTTTCATCCATCGAGATATGTATCCAAGGAATGCATTGGAGTCTTCGTTACATTCTCCAAGGAATAAAGCCCATAACTTTCGACGAGCTGGCCACTAGAGCATACAATATGGAATTGAGCATGAGTGCAATTGGAAATGATGTTAAAGACGAATCAGAAGCCAAATATGAGGGGCAAATATTTTAATGAAGCTCCAGGTGAAGAATCCTTAATGTAAATGTCATGCTCCTAGATACAAGCTTAAACTATCAAAGATCTTCAAATTAAGATGTTTTTATTCACTCCTTCATATGAGTATAAATTGTTTACAAATCAAGTTCATTACAAGTCAAAATTCACTCCTTTCAAGTAAAAATTTAATATTCCTTACCCTAAAAAAAAATTCATTACTCCATAACACGAGTATAAATTGTTTACATAACAAGTTCATTACTCCTTAACACGAGTATAAACTGTTTACAAATCAAGTTCATTACTCCTTCCTACGAGTATAAACTGTTTACAAATCAATTTTATTACTCCTTAATACGAGTACAAATTGTTTACAAAACAAGTTCGTTACTCCTTAATATTAGTATAAATTGTTTACAAAACAAGTTCATTACTCCTACACGAGTATAAACTGTTAACAAATCAAGTTCATTACTCCTTGACACGAGTATAAACTGTTTAAAATCAAGTTTATTACTTATTAGCACGAGTATAAACTGTTTTCAAATCTCAAATCAAAGCCTCCGGTAGAAGAGACGAAAAAGCCCCCAAATTTCAAATCAAATCTCAATCAAAGCCTCCAGTAGAAAGACAAAAAAGTCTATAAATTTCAAATTAAAGCCTCCAGTAGACGAGAAAAAAAATCTATAAATTTCAAATCAAAGCCTCCAGTAGACGAGAAGAAAAAGCCTACAAATTTCAAGTCAACTTCTCTTCGACATGAGTCAAAAAAACTCTACCAAATTTCAAGTGCAAAAAGCTCCATGAAGCACGACCCTAAAATGCACGTTGATTCTTGACCCGCACGAATATAAACTGTGAACAGAAAAAAAAAAAACAAAAAAAAATAAGACGAAAAAAAATCTTCATTTTGAACTACGTGATGACTTGATTCCTTTTTTGGATACGTATGCAGCTTAGTCACTTTCTAAGTTCAGTCATACCATACAAAAAAATCTCATTTTTTAACTACGTGATAATTTGATTCCTTTTGGGATATGTAGGCTACTTGAAACTAAATTTTGAGTTCAGTCAAATTCCTTAAAATGAAAAAAAAAAATGTTGCTTTCAAGTTTTGGAAAGAGTGAAGAAAGGCCGAGACTTATCTATTCAAAGCAAATGCATTTCGTAAATAAGTCTCTAGGGGGCATTTGTAGACACGTAAATTTTGTGTCTAATTAAAAAATATAAATTAAAATCATATATTAGAAATTAAATTAAATTCGCTTTTTTGGGACTTTTACTAACTTAAATTCTAAAATAAATAGTTAATTTGATTAAATTCTACATATATTTTATTGGCCAATGAAATCGCGCCAAGTGTCAAGTTGAGGTGTTTAAACCAATGAAATTCTATTTTTGACTCTTTATGGAAATAGCTAATTAAATCATGCCAAATGTTCAAGATGATGTGTCACGACCAATCAAAAGATTGCATATCTCCTCCAAGTGATGGACAATTAAAAGAGTTCATGTCTCTTAGACAATGAGTAGTATGTAAGTCTTCTACTATTGAGAGCCAATCAAATTACATAATTCAATTGACTAATTTCATATGGACTTTTCTTTCTACCATTATAAATAGGGGTCTTCCCCTAGAAGAAAGACACGTTTTTTTTTTAAGGAGCACAAGTTAAACAAGGAACAAAATTCTCTCTACAAAGCGTTCTCCATTTAAACATTTTTCATTAAATCAAGGTGTTCTTCAAGGCTTTCTTCATTAAATCAAGGCGTTCTTCACCACATCCAATGTTTTCTTCAAAAGATTGAAGGAATTTGGAGTTTGAATCGAGGCCAAGCTATGAAGCCCTCATTAAACGTTATTGGAGCTTCAGGACAATTCAAGGAAGATCAAATCCTTCAAAACCAAAGTATCCAAGACGGAATTCAAGACGTTCATCGGATAGACTCAAATCATTTCATGTTTGATCCAAGATTAAGCAAAATTGCCCTTGTATTAACGTTATTCAAACACCGAAATCGTTTTGGAGAAGATCAAATTAACATTTTCCAATACGAAGTTCAAGAAATATTTTTTTCTTTAAAGATTAGAATCAAGGGAATCATAGAGATTGTAACAACTTCTATAAATCATTAAATTTTAATTTGTAAAATTATTTATAGTTTAATAAATTTTAAACTCAAAATTTTATTGCTACAAATTTTTGGCACGCCCAGTGGAACAATCTCTACCTTTCATCTCTTTTCTTCATCAACTGCAAGGGTGCTATGGCGATGAAGGCTACAACCATGAAGGAACAATTTGCAACGTTGACTAATGCCATTGACAAGCTCGATAAGTACATTCAAGAGCAAGACATGAAGCTAGATGAGCTATTGAACAAACTGGGCAATGCCGATCTCATCCACATGGAGAAAAAACAACCCGAGGAGCTTGAAGAAAGTGATACATCCGCAAAGCAACTATTGAGCAATGGAAGCCATGCCGAGACAATCCACCTGATGGAAAAACTGCCTGATGAGTTTGATGATGAAGATGAGACTTTCACAAAACAACAATCGAAGTCAAAGAATAAATCTTCAACCAATAAGATTCAAATTTCATCTGATGGCATAATTCAAACTGCTCAACTGAAGGAGTTCATTTTGGAAGCCATCAAAAGTAAGAAGAATGGAAGCTCAACGCCTTGCCTCACCTATTCTAAGCCATACACTCGAAGGATTGAAAATCTGGATATGCCAATTAGCTACCAACCACCAAAATTCCAGCAATTTGATGGGAAGGGCAATCCAAAGCAACATGGGGCGCATTTTGTCGAGACGTTCAATGATGTTGTGATGTATGGAGATCAACTTGTCAAGCAATTCGTACGTTCAATAAAAGACAATGCATTTGACTGGCATTCTGATTTGGGGGCCAATTCCATTAATAGTTGGGACCAACTGGAGCAAGAGTTCCTTAATAATTTCTACAGTACCTGAAGGACAATTCGACTAGCCGAACTCATAAACACTCGTCAGTGGATAGAGGAATATGTCATTAACTACATTAACCGTTGGAGAAATTTAAGTCTCAACTACAAAGATCGGCTGCCTGAAGTTTCATCCATTTAGATGTGTATCCAAGGAATGCATTGGAGTCTTCGTTACATTCTCCAAGGAATAAAGCCCATAACTTTCGACAAGCTGGCCACTCGAGCATACCATATTGAATTAAGCATGAGTGCAATTGAAAATGATGTTAAAGACGAATCAGAAGCCAAAGAAGGGGGGCAAATCTTTTGATAAAGCTCCAAGTGAATATTCCTTAATGTAAATGTCACGCTCCAAGATACAAGTTTAAACTATCTAAGATCACTCCTTAATATGAGTATAAACTGTTTATAAATCAAGTTCATTACAAGTCAAAATTCACTTCTTACAAGTCAAAATTCAGTACTCCTTACCCTAAATAGATTAAAAAAATCCATTACTCCTTAACACGAGTATAAACTGTTTACAAAATAAGTAGATTACTCCTTAATACGAGTATAAATTGTTTACAAATCAAGTTCATTACTCCTTAATACGAGTATAAACTGCTTACAAAACAATTTTATTACTCCTTAATACGAGTACAAATTGTTAACAAAACAAGTTCGTTACTCCTTAATACGAGTATAAATTGTTTACAAAACAAGTTCATTACTCCTACACGAGTATAAACTGTTAACAAATCAAGTTCATTACTCCTTGACACGAGTATAAACTGTTTAAAATCAAGTTTATTACTTATTAGCACGAGTATAAACTGTTTCCAAATCTCAAATCAAAGGCTCCAGTAGACGAGACGAAAAACACTACAAATTTCAAATTAAAGCCTCCAGTAGAGGAGACAAAAAGGTCTACAAATTTCAAATCAAAGCCTCCAGTAGACGAGACGAAAAAGCCTAAAAATTTCAAGTCAACTTCTCCTGGACATGAGTCGAAAAAGCCTACAAATTTCAAGCCAACTTCTCCTGGACATAAGTCGAAAAAACTCTATCAAATTTTAAGTGCAAAAAGCCCCATGACGCACGAGTCTAAACAGCATTTTGATTCTTGACCCGCACGAGTATAAACTGTGAACGGCAAAAAAAAAAATGGTCAAGGGGCGTCTGTCCGTTGATTCTTGACCTGCACGACCATGCCAAGCACGTGTCCGTTAAGTCACAATTTTGAACTCTTAGGGGCGATATTTGCAATTGGTCAGGGGGCATTTTGCAATTATTTTTCACCATCTCCACCACCTCCACGTAATTTTCATTTTTCCGGCGACTCCGTCCACCATTAAACCTCTCCTTGGTGGCTACAACTTCGTCTTGACCTCCTCTACAAAGATCATACACTATTTCGTTGTTTCAGATCCATCCGTCACTTGTATTTCAAATCAACGAATTTCTAAGCTATTTTTTACCGGTTCAACTCATTTTTCACCATTTTCATCGATTTAAACCGTTTCTGACTGAGGTATTCGATTATTCACCGATATCATTTGTCCTTGCACTAATTTCATCGAATTAAAATATTATTGATCGATTTAACCCATTTTGTTCACTATTTTTTCATCGAGTTATACGATTATGATCGATTTAACCTAATTTTCATCGATTTCATCTTTTTTTTTTAATAATTTCATCGAGTTGCACCGTTTTGATCGATTTAAATTATTTTCACCAATTTTTCGTCGATTTAAACCATTTTTAATCATTTGACCCATTTCCCTCCGATTTCATCTATTTTTTCATTAACTTCATCGATTGTAAATATTTTTTGATTAATTTAACCCGTTTTGTTCACAAATTTCAGTGAATTAAACTGTTTTGGACCAATTTAACTCATTTTTTCACCAATCTTATAAGTTTTTTTTTTCAATTTCATAATTGAACCCATTTTTCCATTGATTTCACCAATTCATTGATTTAATTTTTTTTATCGATATAACTAGTTTTCCCCTTAATTTCATCAATTTAAATCATTTTGACCAATTTAACTAGTTTTTCCACCGTTTTCATCCTCTTTTTACTAGTTTTATCGATTTAAATTATTTTTGACCGATATAATAAAATCATCTGTTTTCAATGACTTAAACCATCTTCAACATTTTTTCCACCAATTTACAGATTTACACGTTTTTTCACCGAATAACTTGTTTTTTAACTAATTTTAGCGAAGTGTAAAATCAGTGAAAATATATGAAATTTATGAATCGATAAAAATTTGGTTAATCCATTGGAAAATGAATTTAATCAATGAAAAATATGGTTAAATCGATTGAGAACGAGTTTTGGAGGTGAACGAGTGAAAACATCGATGTTATAAAATCGGTTAAAAGTGTTATAAAATGATGAAATTAGTTAGAAAATTGATGAAGTCGGTGAAATTATTGAAAAAATGGTAAATCCGATTAAAAAAATAAGTTAAATCCATCAAAAATCGATTAAAACCGATGAAATTGGTGAAAAAATATGTTAAATTGATTAAAACGAGTATACCTGATAAAATTAGTGAAGAAAATCAGTGAAGTCGGTAAAAAATGAGTTAAATTGGTTAAAAATTGGATGAAAAACGTGTTAAACCGTTAAAAATGGTTAAACTAGTGAAATTGGTGAAATAATCGATGAAATCGAAGTAAAAACGGGTTAAACTGATTAAAAATGAGGAAATATATAATATCGGTTAAAAATGGGATATACCGATGAAATTGGTAAAAAAAAAAAGTTAAAACGACGAAAAAATGGGTCAAAATTAACGTGAGTTTGATTGGGTCCAATTCGAATATGGATCCAAAACATAAGGGTGATCCGTGTGGAGGGTGGTTGGTGCCCGGGTGTGGGGATGGTTGGGAGGTGGCGGAGGATGGAGGTGGTGGCAGGGTGGGGGTGGGGGAGATTGGACAATTAAAGTTTACAAATATTTTCTTTTTTAAGTTGATCCGGTATGTTTCCACAATTTTCATTTATGGATCCATAGTGGATCGGATCCAGCAGATTTGATCATGTTGAAAATTTAGTGATCTCATATGGATCGGATCCAGTAGATCAATCCATATTACCACCTCTCTGCCGAGCTGATTTATTAATGATCTTAGTTACAATGTAATTGATTAAGTGTAATTGCATTTACTCTACATTCGTGTAAATTTGATTAGTTGGACATAATTATTATCTTTGGATTGGGGAGAACTATCTTACTTCAAGAAAATTTAATTTATCGGTTCTTGTTTCATAGTGATTAGATATAAAATCACTTAAACTTTTGTGTGTTATGAAAGAAAAGTAGTGACATATTTTTTTTCACCGAAATGATTTCACTACTATGGATCATCTTTCCCGACAACTTAATAACAAATGTCATACATAGAATTTCTTTTTATTTCAAATTTTTTTGGTAATTTGTTGTTATTATTCGTAAAACATATTTCTATCGTTGATTTTGTTGATGTTCAGTTACACATTTGTTACTAGAGCTAAATAGCGACGGAAATTTTCCGTCGGAACAATTTCATCGCTATGGGTAACTTTTTCCTACAACTTAACAACCGAATTCCTATGAAAAATATTTTTTCCCAATTTTTTGTTGGTAATTTGTCGTTATTATTGGCGGAACAAATTTGCGTTGATGGTTCCGTCGCTGTTCAGTTACTAAAATCTAAATAGCGACAGATAATTTTCTGTTGGAATGATTTCGTCGCTATGGATAACTTTTCCCTACAACTTAACAACCGAATTCCTACAAAAAATATTTTTTTTCGACATTCCGTCTGTAATTTGTCGCTGTTATTGAAGATAGATTTTTTAATTGAAATTATGTTGGTATTTGGTTACTAATCCGTCACTAATAGCGACAAATTTGTTTTCGTTGGAATCAGGTCGTAGGTGAAGCCCCCCTTTTTTTTTGTAGTGAATTGGTTTTATGTTTCCAGTTGTGCTATGTTGATCCTGGAATTGCATGTGGGAAATAGTTGGAGAACCTGAAAACCGTATACAGGGGCGGACCTAGACGGTTGCAAACTCGATATTTTTCAGTTATTGTGATAAAATGACAACTAAATGAAAATAAGTATTGTATATTTATCTAATAAAAGATGAAGAAATATATTAGTAATTTTTTTTTAAATCTCATTCAACAAATGGTTCAAAATATTGAGTAATCTTAACACACATATTTTTACAACATAAATTCAATTCTGTGAAAAAACAATGCTATAAAAAGTACCAAGATTAATAATAAAACTTATTTTTTTTATTGTAGTGCATTTTATAAAATCAAATATTTACATTAATTTTAGTTCATATGACCATATTTCTGTTATATATTTTAATTGAAATTAATTTTCGACCTTCCGTTGGTAATTTGTCGCAGTTATTGAAGGTAGATTTTTTAATTGAAATTATGTTGGTATTTGGTTACTAATCCGTCACTAATAGCGACAAATTTGTTTTCGTTGGAATCAGGTCGTAGGTGAAGCCCCCCTTTTTTTTTGTAGTGAATTGGTTTTATGTTTCCAGTTGTGCTATGTTGATCCTGGAATTGCATGTGGGAAATAGTTGGAGAACCTGAAGACCGTATACAGGGGCGGACCTAGACGGTTGCAAACTCGATATTTTTCAGTTATTGTGATAAAATGACAACTAAATGAAAATAAGTATTGTATATTTATCTAATAAAAGATGAAGAAATATATTCGTAATTTTTTATAAAATCTCATTCAACAAATGGTTCAAAATATTGAGTAATCTTAACACACATATTTTTACAACATAAATTCAATTCTGTAAAAAAAAAAATGCTATAAAAAGTACCAAGATTAATATTAAAACTTTTTTTTTATTGTAGTGCATTTTATAAAATCAAATATTTACATTAATTTTAGTACATATGACCATATTTCTGTTATATATTTTAATTGAAATTAATTTTCGACATTACGTTGGTAATTTGTCGCTATTATTGAAGGTAGATTTTTTAATTGAAACTATGTTGGTATTTGGTTACTAATCCGTCACTAATAGCGACAAATTTGTTTTCGTTGGAATCAGGTCGTAGGTGAAGCCCCCCTTTTTTTTTGTAGTGAATTGGTTTTATGTTTCCAGTTGTGCTATGTTGATCCTGGAATTGCATGTGGGAAATAGTTGGAGAACCTGAAGACCGTATACAGGGGCGGACCTAGACGGTTGCAAACTCGATATTTTTCAGTTATTGTGATAAAATGACAACTAAATGAAAATAAGTATTGTATATTTATCTAATAAAAGATGAAGAAATATATTAGTAATTTTTTTTAAAATCTCATTCAACAAATAGTTCAAAATATTGAGTTGGGGGTGGGGGGGGGGGGGGGTGGGGGGGGGGGGGGGTGGGGGGGGGGGGGGGTGGGGGGGGGGGGGGGTGGGGGGGGGGGGGGGTGGGGGGGGGGGGGGGTGGGGGGGGGGGGGGGTGGGGGGGGGGGGGGGTGGGGGGGGGGGGGGGTGGGGGGGGGGGGGGGTGGGGGGGGGGGGGGGTGGGGGGGGGGGGGGGTGGGGGGGGGGGGGGGTGGGGGGGGGGGGGGGTGGGGGGGGGGGGGGGTGGGGGGGGGGGGGGGTGGGGGGGGGGGGGGGTGGGGGGGGGGGGGGGTGGGGGGGGGGGGGGGTGGGGGGGGGGGGGGGTGGGGGGGGGGGGGGGTGGGGGGGGGGGGGGGTGGGGGGGGGGGGGGGTGGGGGGGGGGGGGGGTGGGGGGGGGGGGGGGTGGGGGGGGGGGGGGGTGGGGGGGGGGGGGGGTGGGGGGGGGGGGGGGTGGGGGGGGGGGGGGGTGGGGGGGGGGGGGGGTGGGGGGGGGGGGGAATCGGTTCACTGGTTTTACCGGTTTTTTCGATTCAAACTGGGGCAGGAAGATGATTGATTTTGGAGGGTTAACCGGACCGAATTGACAGTCGGTTACTGGTTAAACCGGTCGAACCGGTTGGTCTGGTCCGGTTTTAAAAACACTGTAAGGGAGTAACTTTCCAAAATAAGGGAAGGTGGCCCACTTTTTCGGGCCGGCCCGAAAAATAGTTAGTCAAACCAAACATGTGATATAAGAACAATTAATTTTCAAATATTGGTCTATTGTGCAAACCGAAGACACCCTTATTTGATAACCAACCTTATGCCTGGTTTAATGCAAGAGATTAATCCTTTTATGTGACAAACACAACTTCGATTTTTATTGGGAGATCATTGCCCATGTAATATGTCCTAAAATGCATCTAAAAGATTTATGACAAGTTTAAGATCAAGCTGGATATCACTGGAAAATCGAAAAAATAGTATATTAGTAATCTAAGTTCTTCTATTAAGGTTCCTGCACTAGTAAATGGATTAATAAAACTCAAAAAAATTCTATTTCAAATCGGGTTTAACCAATCTCAAAACATTTACGTGGCAAGTGTAATATCCGTATCTTAAGGTTATGACTTATTGTGAAACTCCTAGAACAATAATCTAGCCCTTTTTTATACAGTACTATTTAATTTCTCTTTTCTATATTATATGATAACTTGAATCCTATAAACTAAATTTTATGTTTCTGTAAGTATTTCAGTGATACTGTTTCATTTTTTTATGGGAGTAGTTTGGCGTACAATATGAATTTTGAACCGTACGTGAACATGCAATGAATATTTAATTAGTGTTGTTTCATTTTTTTATGGGAGTAGTTTGGCGTACAATATGAATTTTGAACCGTACGTGAACATGCAATGAATATTTAATTAGTGTCAAATACGTTCAGTCATAGTGTAGCTAATTAAGTATTATAGTATATCCTAAATAAATTAAAGGGTTTGTTGCATGCTAATTAAGTATTATAGTATATCCCATATATATATATATATATATATATATATATATATGAACGTGCTATTTTCAAATCGATTATATATATGTCGATGTATGGTCGAACTCGTCAAACATGTATAGTTGTCGTGTAATAATTAAATTATTTAGATATGATTAGATTCTCTTGTAAATTAATTAGTCCTATATATTGTATAATTTTTTTTTTTTTTTTTTTTTTTTTTTTTTTTTTTTTTTTTAACCCAGGTTTAGTCCTGGACCACCCATCACTGGCCTCTCAGCAATGTGCGGAAGTAAATCGCGGGATGTGCCTGAGTTGGTCAGGGTTTGTTCACTCTTTATACTCCTGGCCCCCAAGGGAGCCTACTACCATGGAACTTACAACACCAAGCTGCTCCATCCTCCCTCAAAGATTTTACAACACTTAGCTGCTCCTCCCAGGATTCGAACTCCCCACCCTGGGGGAGTGAGCCCCGCAGTTCACCTCCTTTACCAACTGAGCTGTGCCCCGGGAGGCAAATATATATATATATATATTGTATAATTAATCTTAGATGGGTTTGATTGAGAAGAAAAAGTTGACGAGGACTTGCTATTTTCCTATTGTTGTTATTTCTGTCATTTTGACTTATTAAGGCAATTATTCATGCATGCCTAACTTGATGCCTACTGTTTCCTGTAATGAAAATAACAGCTGGAAAAACAACAAAAGGATTCTATTTTAACTCTCACAAAGGTGAGGAGTCAAAATACCCAATTAATACCATCCTTTAGATGAAATGTAGGAGGAATGAGGAATAATCCTCACCAATGATTAGTGTACAAGGTGTCCATTCATTTAATTTTTAATTTTTATACTGTATGATACCTCTAAATTATGTGGTACACCTGGATTTGACATTTTTAGAGCTGTGATGGAAGCTCTCTTCTCTCCTACGAAATTCCATCTCTTCTTCTTCTTCTCTCCTAAGAAATTCCCAGTTGATTACAATGGATCTCCATTTGGGATAATTTCACTCATTAGAAGATTTTTCAATAATCAATTTTACCCCCTCATTTTATTTCTTCAAATATCAGTCGATCTATCCTCTCTCTAACAATACCCTTTTAGTTAAAAGAAAATACAAACAATTCCTAAACACTATTCATCTGTAACTCTACCCCTCGCCCAACATCCCCCCCCCCCAAACTCCCAAACACATTCACGACCCCAATTTCACTTGAAGCCATCTCAAAAGTTTTTTTCTACATTACCTTGCACTTTTAGTACTATTTATCACCATCATTCTTTTATTATTAATCACCAAATTAGTCCGAGAGATTAACATGGTTTCCAGTCATTACATCAAATTGAGCAGAAATTCATTTTCAACATCAAATTTTCCACAAATCCCGTGCTTTAATCGGTTAAAAATATTGAAAAATGAACAACAATGGCCGAATATGTGACCGGGTCGCCTGACCCGAATTACAGAGAAAACGGGTCAGAAATGACCCGACTTGAGGTCGGGGCCCACGCACGGCCACCGGCGCGTGCCGCGTGTGCGGCCCACTCAAGCTGCCGATCTTCCGACGATCACCAACGTTATGTTCATAAAATAATTTCTGAGTTTTTGCTGATTTTTATCATTTTTTATCCTGTTGAAATTATTTTTCCTCATAAACTTAAAATTCAAGGAAAAATATGTTTTGTCAAATTAAATTCTGAATATATTCAAAATATTACTTGTGATCCTGATAAAATTATTAAGTTGCATCATTCTCCCTCGTTACTATTGAATATCAATATTACACATTGGTCCAACTTTTAAATTAAATATATATTGGATTCAATTGAATAAGTATTTGGGAACTTGGGGTTAATTTATAATTTTACGAATTCCTATTTTAATTATTTATAGGACTATTATGTCGAGAAAAATGAATATAATGTGCACAAAAGTACAAAAATCAAGAATTTCCTAAACGTTTACTTAGTGAAATTTGTTTAT
Source organism: Penstemon davidsonii (assembly GCA_034814905.1). Classification (NCBI taxonomy): domain Eukaryota; kingdom Viridiplantae; phylum Streptophyta; class Magnoliopsida; order Lamiales; family Plantaginaceae; genus Penstemon; species Penstemon davidsonii. Next base: position 6,968,819 of record JAYDYQ010001087.1, on the reverse strand, counting down.
TTTGGTTAAAAACTATCTCATACGGAGAACCTACACTTATAGTAACATTAATCCCTCCGTAAATCGTTACATAGTTAAGTTTGTTGATTTTGATAAAAAATTATCCCAAACGGAGAAGTTACACTAATAGTAACACTAAACCTTCCGTAAATCGTTACTTAGTAAAATTTGTTGATTTTGATAAAAAAAAATTATCTCAAACACAGAACCTACACTTATAGGTACAATAACCCCTTCGTAAATCGTTACTTAGTGAAATTTGTTGATTTTGGTAAGAAATTATTCCAAACGGAGAACCTACACTTATAGTAACATTAACCCCTTCGTAAATCGTTACTTAGTGAAATTTGGTGATTTTGATAAAAAAAAATTATCTCAAACAGAGAACCTACACTAATTGTAACACTAACCCTTCCGTAAATCGTTACTTAGTGAAATTTATTGATTTTTGATCGAACTAATGATCGATATATTTTCAAATTACGAAGGACTTAGTGTTACATAACCATCTAATAGACAATTTGATCGAACTAATGATCGAATCATAATTTTTTTTTAAATTGTCGATATATTTTCAAATTACGGAGAACTTAGTGTTACATACCATCTAATAGACAATTTGATCGAAATAATGACCAAATCATAATTTATAAAAAAATTATCGATATACTTTCAAATTACGAAGGACTTAGTGTTACATAACCATCTAATAGACAATTTGATCGAATCATATCTTTTTTTTAAAAATTATCTATATATTTTCAAATTACAGAGGACTTAATATTACATAACCATCTAATATAAAATTTGATCTAAATAATGACCGAATCATCAATTTTTTCAAAAATTATCGATATATTTTCAAATTACGGAGGACTTAGTGTTACATAACCATCTAGTAGACAGTTTGATCGAAATAATGACCGAATCATCAATTTTTTTAAAATTATCGATATATTTTCATATTGCGGAGGATTTAGTGTTACATAACCCTCTAATAGACGATTTTATCCAAATAATGACCGAATCATCAATTTTTTTTAAATTATCGATATATTTTCAAATTACGAAGGATTTAGTGTTACATAACAATCTAATAGACAATTTTATCGAAATAATGACCGAATCATCAATTTTTTTTTTAAATTATCGATATATTTTCAAATTACGGAGGATTTAGTGTTACATAACCATCTAGTAGAAAATTTATCGATATAATGACCGAATCATCATTTTTATTAAAATTATCGATATATTTTCAAATTATGGAGGATTTATTAGTGTTACATAACAATCTAATAGACAATTTTATCGAAATAATGACAGAATCATCAATTTTAAAAAAAATTATCGATATATTTTCGAATTACGGAGGACTTAGTGTTACATAACCATCTAATAGACAATTTGATCGAAATAATGACCGTATCATCAAATTTTTTTAAATTATCGATATATTTTCATATTACAGAGGATTTAATGTTACATAACAATCTAATAGACAATTTTATCGAAATAATGACCGAATCATAATTTTTATAAAATTATCGATATATTTTCAAATTACGGAGGATTTAGTGTTACATAACAATCTAATAGACAATTTTATCGAAATAATGACCGAATCATCAATTTTTAAAAAAATTATCGATATATTTTAAAATTACGGATGACTTAGTGTTACATAACCATCTAATAGACAATTTTATCGAAATAATGACTGAATCATCAATTTTTTTAAAATTATCGATATATTTTAAAATTACAGAGGACTTAGTGTTACATAACCATCTAATAGACAATTTGATCGAAATAATGACCAAATCATCAATTTTTTAAAAATTATCGATATATTTTAAAATTACGGAGGACTTGGTGTTACATAACCATCTAATAGACAATTTGATCGAAATATTACCAAATAATCAATTTTTTTTAAAATTATTGATATATTTTCAAATTATGGAGGACTTAGTGTTACATAACCATCTAATAGACAATTTAATCGAAATAATGACCGAATCATCAAATTTTTTTAAAATTATTGATATATTTTCAAATTACGGAGGATTTAGTGTTATATAAGCTAAGTGATCATTAATTGAATTAATATTATTGACACAAAAAAGCTATTAAAAATATATAAACTCAAATTTATTTTCTATAAATATAAATTAAACAAAAATGTTATTATTACATGATATAACAAAAATATATTGATTTTGTGTATTAATAATTGTAAATTTTAATATTAAAAAAATAAAAAGTACCCCAAAAACCTTACCCACCCTCCACCCACCCTGCCGTCAACCCCCTCCCCCAACTTTTCCCAAACCGTCGGAACGGTCTATCCCAAGATTTTTTTCCTTCACAGTTGAAAGATAGATCTATTGATGTTTATGTGAGTGTTTAATGAATTAATTAAAATATAGATCTATTGATGTTTATGTGAGTGTTTAAAACTGGAACATTTTTTAACTAAAATAAAGTAAATACGGATATGAAAAAGCAGGGAAACGGATTTAAAGTCTTAAAGTGAAAAAAATGGTGGTTCTGGTCCATTTCAGTTCTTTCCGTCTGGCCTGGGAAATGTGGTGGTGGCGGCGGGCTTGGGGAATTAGAATAGGTTTTTCTTTTGATATTTTTTTAAGTTAAAGGGTATTTTGGTATTTAACCAATTTAAGTGTGGTTCGGACAACATCAGAAGTGGGTGTCAGACTCCTTCACGTGGCAATTTCTGGTTGGGGCGGTACTTTACTCACTCCATGGCTGAGTTATAATAGAAGGTCCCCCAACAAAAGTGGTAGGTCTTAAAACTTTATGCTGACTAAAAATGACTTCATGAATAAAAATTTTAAACTAGGAACCATCCTCACTTTCCATGCATCAAGATTACACGTCTTCATTTATTCTCTCAAATCAATAATATAAATAAATGACATGACATATATGGTCATCAAGTAATTAAATTTGATTATTTTTAAAACTGCATCGATTTATACAAATTTTAAGATATTTGACAATCTTACAATTAAAATATTACCATCATTGTTGTACGTATAACGCAGAAAATAATTTTTCATCAATTAGCGTTTTTTTTCTTTCATATGTGCAAGTGCAAAGCATATTTTTTCTTTGATATACCTCCATGCATGGTATTATTATGAGTTAAAAAGGAAAAGTACTTATTAGTATGTAATTAACTTCCTCTATCGCCAGGGTTAATTACAAATTGATACATCCTTTTCAATTTATTTGAGGACAAATTTGCAACTGTTTCTGATAAGGAGCTTGTGTGCAAGTGTTTTTACTTTTTCCAAAATATAGTTACTCCCAATAGGAGCCAAAAGCATTTTCTAGTTATCTATTTTTTTTTTTTTTTGGGTACTTTTAGGTGTTTTTTACTTTTTTATGGAAGTTTAAAAAGGGCAAATATTTATTTTTCATACCATATAACAGGGCATATTTCACTTTTCATACCAAACTTACAAAAAATGTACCAATTCCTTGTCAAATGTTACAAAGTGATATTTTCGTTAGTTTTGTTGATAGAATTGTCACGTGACCGTAAAAATTTAAACTACTAATACTTTTTATAATATTAAGATTAATTTAAATGATTAAAATTTGGTGATTTTGTGGATTGACCCCTGCCTTTTGACGGATTTGCGAATTGACCCATGTCTCCTTCCTCACGCACGACCATCATCCTCTGGTAGTTGTTCGTCGAAAATAGGAGAGGGATTTTGTTCGTCTCTTCACTGCGAACACATATGTATAATAAATTTCATATTATGTTGAGTGAATCGTTCAATTTTTGCATTTGAAAATCTAAATCTCGAAATCCTTTTCCTCACAAATTTCAAATCGAGATTACAACCTTGTTACTCCACATTTTACAGAAATTTTTGCGTCATCTTACTCCTTTGGACCTGTGCTTCAATCTCCATGGTTTAATTCTCTCAACAAAATTAACGAAAGTATCACTTTTGCAACGTAGGTCAAGAATTGGTAACTTTTTGCGAGTTTGGTATAAAAAGTGAAATCTGCCAAGTTTTATGGTATGAAAAATGAATTTGTGCCGTTAGAAAACCATACGGATAAATCCAAAAGCAAGAGCCGTGGAGATTGAGCCCTGGATGAAGAAACTCTTGTTTTATTTTTCCACATATATATATATATATTATAATAATTAAATATATAAATACAAGCCGTAGAATATATATATATATATATTTATATATATAATATACAGGGTCCAATTTGATCTGATTCTGATTTTATATATATAGAATTGAATATGGATCGAACCTCATTCGACCCAAATCTAGCCACTGACACAACCCTAACTTGGCCAATTTGACTTGAGGATGATAAAGGACAATATATATTATATCAGAATGTATTCACAATGTTGACAAATTAATAACATAATTTTAGTAAGATAAATGATGCAATTGATGCAACTTGATCAACGATAGAATTTTACTTTTGGTACCATAAGTTATCTTACTTTAAGGGTATGGTACCACAAGTTTTTCAACCGATACGTTTCATACCATTGCTTAACGGCTAGTTACACATTTGGTACTTCCGTCAAATAATTGACAGAATTCTCAATTTTAGACGGAAAATGGATGAAAAATTTGCAGAATTGGTCCCATAATTAAAGCTTGATGGCAAAGTTTGCCCCACATATTTTTTGACCGAAAAATTTACCCCATAAATTACAAATTTGAAACATTTCAGTCACAATTGCAAGAATAGTAAAATTATTAATTATATTTAATAAATCTATTATTATTAAATCTTTTAAGCAAATTAGACTTTATATTTATATTTTTTATATAATATATGTAAATTAAATGATATTTTATATAAAACCTAAAAAAAAAATATATTAAACTTATTAGATTTTTTAAATTCAAAAAAATATTTTAAACTAATTAGATTCTACATAAAATATATATAAATTAAATCATATTTTATATAAAATCTGGAAAAAAAATCTTTTTAAAATTACATAAATATTATTAATCATATTAATAAATAAATTTTATATATCACTATTATTATTATAATTAAAAAATAAAAATAAAAATAAAAAGGAAAATACAAAAACTCTAACCCCTCACCCTCCCACCCCGTATCTCACCCCCACCCCCAAGATGGAACCCAGGTCATCGGTAGCCTGGGTTCGCCGGTCACAGGCCACCGAAGACCTGGATTCACCGGTCCTAGGTCGTGGTGGCCTGGGATCGAAAAACCTTAATCTTCATCTTGGCTTGGGGGTGGGTGAGGGCCTAAAGATTTTTTATTTTCTTTTTTTTTTAATTGTAATAATGATATATAAAATTTATTAAATAGGATTAATAATATTTATATAATTTTTTTCCAGATTTTATATAAAATATTATTTAATTTATATATATTATATACAAAATCTAATTACTTTAAAAGATTTAATAATAATAAAAATTTATTAAATAGGATTAATAATTGAACTATTTTTGCAGTTGGGACCGAAATGCTTCAAACTTATAAATTGTGGGGTAAATTTACTGTCCCGAAAACATGTGGGAAAACTTTGCCTGTGAGCTTTAATTATGGGATCAATTATGCAGATTTTCCATCTATTTTCCGTCCAAAATAGGGAATTCCGTCAATTATTGGACGGAAGTACCAAATGTGTTACTGATCCTTAAGTAATGGTATGAAATGTGTCAAATGAAAAACTTATGGTACCGTACCCTTAAAGTAGGGTAACTTGTGGTACCAAAAGTGAAATTCTCTCCTTGAACAACAAATGTATTATAAACATGTTTAGTGCATGGCCTTGTTGCACTACAAGAAAAGGGGTTTTCAGTAACAAAATTTTTCGTTGGTGAAGCCTCGATTTTCGTTGGTATTCAAGTGTAGCAACGGATTTTTTTCGTTGGATATTCCGTGTGTGAAGGCCCCATAGGTAAATGGAGTGACGGAATAATTTTCCGTTAGTAAATATAGCGACAATATATTTTTTGTTGGTAACTCTGTTGAAAAATGTTGTATAATTTTTTTGTTGGTAATTCTGTTGGTATATTACTAACAGAATTCCGTCGCCTTAGATTTGTTGTTATCATGTCGCCAAATGGTTGGAAACATTGCAACATATTTTGTATCAGAATTATATTTATGTCGGCAAATCCATTGGAAATGTTATGTCGGCATAAATATGTTGGTAGCGGTGTGTTTATATATCGCCCGGGTGCTTAGGTAATGCCTAGGCGAGCAATTAATCCCCGCTCGTGCGCCTGAGCTACTCCTAGGCGGTTAACCATCGCCCGGGCGCTTAGGCAACGCCTAGGCGAGCAGTTAACCCCCGCCGCTCGTATGCCTAGGCGGTTCACCATCGCCCGGGCACCTGGGCTGCGCCTAGGCGATGAGGCGGTAGGCATGGCCTGGGCTCCTAGGCAACACCTAGCAAATCCGTTGGAAATATTATGTCGGCATAAATAAGTTGGTAGCGGTGTGGTTATTGCCCGGGTGCTTAGGCAAAGCCTAGGCGAGCAATTATCGCCTGGGCTACGCCTAGGCAGTTGACCATCGCCTGAGCGCCTAGGCGATATGTTTTAATTAGATTTTAGAAGGTGGGATTTGAACCCTTGACCTCATGCTTTGCTTGTATAGATAAGATGTTGCAACCAGTTGAGCTGGACAACTTTATTGATTTATAATTGACAATATATATATATATATATATATATATAATTGCATGCTCATCCCTTATGTTCAGTAAAATTATAAAAATATCCTTGAGGTTTCAATAATTACCAAGACATCTCATATGTTAGTTGTTGTTTAAAAGATTCATAAATAAAAAAAGAATTTTATCCTTTGTTCCTCTTTAAAATTATATTTTATATAAATTATAATAATTTTGTATTTTCTCCATGTTTTAAATTATTTTTATAAAAATAAAATGTTAAAAGACCATAATACCCTAAGAGTAGTCAAACTCAAATTTAATGGGTTAAGTAGTTGAACTAATCATAACTTTTACATATAACTATATTTAAAATCTAAAAATTATTTGATAGAATAAATAACTCAACATCTAAGCGCGATCATTGATGGTACTAGTTGAGCAACTGGCGAGTCTGATACTGATTAATCGTAAAATATATTATTTTAACACGGGAAGAGGGAGGGTCAGGAATATATTAAAAAATTATTATTTTTAGTTTTAAAATTTAATTAAATGTATAAATAAAGATTAAATTGAATATTGTTAAATACTTATACTTTTTCTCAAAAGAGTTTTAAAATAAATTTATTTTTAATAATCTGAAAATTAAATAGTTCCGTTTGCAGATAATTGTGAATTTTAATAAACCACATTAGTTTTATAGGAATTATGTTGTTGATGACGGTTCTTTTTAGTTAAAGGTCAACAATAGAATTGCTATGCACAATATATTTGCTTATATCCGTTGGTAATTTGTCGTTATTCTTTACGACGATAATTTGTTTTATCGTCGTTCAGTGGCATGTTTTTCACGAACACCAAAATAGTGAGGAAATTTAATACTTTAATAGAATTTATACGAAATTTTTTTATGATATTCCATCAGTGATTTGTCGCTATTATTTTTATTTGTAATTTCATTATTATTCAGTTATAAATTCGTTACTAATAAAGATTTTGTCGTATGTAACATTTTTTCTTACAACTTAATAACCAAATTCCTACAACAACAAAAAAAAAATATCATGATGTTCCGTTAGTAATTTGTCGCTACCAAATGAAGACATTTTATATTTAATTCTGTTAGTATTCATTATAATTTTTTTACTAAGAGTGACAATTTTTTTCTGTTAGAGTTATGACATCGCTGTAAGTTTATAGTTGTGACAGTTTAACAACATAATTTCTAGACATATTCTTTTCATTTTATATGCTTTGGTAATTTGTCGTTATTTTTGTAAGAACATAATTTTCTTTTATTTCCGCCGTTGTTCAGTTGCAAATCTGTAACTGGCTTAAAAATAGCCACGGATTATTTTCCATTGGAATGATTTCGTCGCTATGGATCGGAATAACCACGAAAAATATTTTGTTTAGATATTTAGTTGGTAATTTGTCGCTATCTGTAAGTGACTAAAAAAATAGTGACGAATAGTTAACGGAATACCTACGAAAAATATTTTGTTTAGATATTTAGTTGGTAATTTGTCGCTATTATTGATGGAAAATCGTTTCCGTCGTTGTTTAGTTAAAAATCTGTAAGTGACTAAAAAAATAGTGACGAATTATATTCCAATGGAATGATTCCGTCGCTATGGATCAATTTTTCCTACAACTTAACAACATATAACTACGAAAAATATTTTTTAGATATTTTGTTGGTAATTTGTCGCTACTATTGATGGAAAATTGTTTCTGTTTGTATTTTGTTATAAGTTCGTTAATAATTGTAACAATTTTTATTTCCGTTGGAATCATGACGTTGCTGAAGACCTTTTTTTTTTTTGTAGTGTTGGCCTATCAACTAGTCAACAATATAATTCTCCAAGGCGTACAACTAAGTTTCTATATATATAGAATTAGTAGAAACAGCTCTTCATATATACAAAGACGACCTCCATCAGCAATGGATACAACCTTGTTGGTAGCCTTAGTATCTTCAATTGGGATAATCGTCGGAGGAGTGGCTACAACCTTAGCCACACTATATGCATGTGGTAAAGACATATTGAAATGTTTTGGAATATTGAGCCGTCTTCGAGCCATGGGCGAAAAGAAAGATATTGAGGTGCGAAAAATTATTTGTAACGTTCTATTAAATTTCTACTCTCTAAAAATATTTTGATAAAAAGAATGAATCGATTATGAAGAGTCATATTTCGAAATACATGGAGGTGAATATGGATTTGGGTCGATCAAGTATAGTATATCTTGCAGCGCGCATGAAACAAAAAATCTACTGAATGCATATGATTCTGCGTGCCAATTATATGTTTAAATTATAGTAATTTTTGCATTCTTATTGTTTTCTGAAATTAAGGTCATGCATTCTTATTTCCTCATTTTATTCATCTAACGGCCACGTTTGATGCAATGTTATTAAAACCGGACCGGACCGGCCGGTCCGACCGGTTCGACCGCGAACCGGAGGTTGGTCCTGTCCGGTTTACCCCTAAAACCGCCTGACTCAAAAACCAGTTTGAACCGGGTTGAACCGGTCCAAAACCGGTGAACCGGCGAACCGGTATGGACCGGTTCAACCCGATTTTGAATTTTCTTTTTTTTTTGATTTTTTTAATGTTAAAAATAAACTAAAATTTTTTGTACAAGGTGGGATTTGAACACCTAACCTCTTACATGAAAAATAACTTCCTTACCTTTTAAGCTACATCATTTTTATTGAACTTTTAGTACAAAAATTTATAAATTATAGAAACTTGTAGCCAAATTTATTTATAAATTAGATAATTAACTCAAATTAACATTTTACATATTATCAATGAAAATTAATACTCAAATAATAATTTTTTATTATAATTTGTTCTATTAAATATTTCTTTCCAATATTATTTTTAGGATAAAGAGTCAAATCGATATATTATGCAAGTTTGATTTTGAATATTAGACTTTTATACATAACCATATTTTAAAATTTATGAATTTCTTAGTTTGTTGTATTTTTAACTTACACTTTTAAATTTTTATAAAAAAATATAATCATATTATATTTATATGAGCTTACAAATTAGTATCATATTACCGTTATGATATAAGTTAGATAAATATTATATGATTTAATTTAAATATATTATAAGATTTTATATATTTTTAATCAATTGTAGGATAATGTTTAAATTTTATGCATATTGCATATACTTTAAAATTAAATATATTTATTACATTATTATGACGTCATCCGGTCCGACCAGCGGTCCGACCGGTTCGACCAGTAAAACCAGTGGCCAGTCGGCTCACCGGTTCACTGTCCGGTCCGGTTCTGAAAACATTGGTTTGATGCAGGCAGTTCCGACATCACCAAAGGATCATGAAATTGAGCATCCAGTGGATGCCCCACAGAGCAGTTCTTCTCTGCGTAATGTCTCACGTGATTCTTTAGTCAAGTTACAGCACAAGGAGATATTATTCTACAAAGTCGAAGGCAGTTTGATGACTTTGTTAAGAAACTGCTTGGAGTCAGACAACAAAAACTACGTAAGTATATTAACCCAGCATGTCGATCATTACCAAAGAATTAAGTCAAAGGATGTTTCTCTGCGTAATATCCAAATGATTAGCTCTCACTTGCTTAGCCAAAGACAAGAAGCAAGAGAGGCTCTCTATGGTGGTCGTGGATTTGTACCCAATATTGCAGCACTTCAAAGATGGATAGAACTTGCTTGGGAAAATGGTTTTGGGAAAAAGGTTTCGGGAAAAAGGATTGGAGCCAGGGATTGTGCTGCACTTTTGCGTTACTTTGGTCTCCGTGCAAAAGTAGTGGATTTTGAATCAACTTCTTCAAGCTTTAAGGTTGGGAAAAGAGATACAAAGGTTGAGAAAGATCACCATGTTCTCACTGAGTGGGTGTGGAATTACTTTTCTGACAAAAACGTCAACAGATCAGGCGATGATGTGATTCTTAGCGAGAAAGCGTGAGTAAATTAATTCTGATTAGTTGCTGATATACTATATATATATTTTCTTTTTACATAAGGATTCCTGATCGATCGAGCTGCAGGCCATTGTACTTCCAACATGATGGACAATCAATAACCATTGTTGGCATTCAAGCTACACGCGAGAGTGATGGGATGCCGCTATATAACTTATTGATATTCGAACCTCGTATAGTAAGAATATTTACTTGCATTCACATTTTTGAGTTCCCGTGTTGCCGTAGTTCATATATATAGGTATTGCCTCTATACATTCATATATATATATATATATATATTTGATCTTATATTTTGATCTAGAAAACAAAATATCTTGAAGAATGTCTGATCAATAATGTTGGATGGCAACAAAAAATAAAGAGGGGTAGCCACACATTGAAAGAGCCGGTGTACCAGGTTGGAGTGTGTTTTGCAGTAATCATCCCGTTATATATAATTAATTTGATGATGATTTTGTTTTATGTTTCCAGTTGTGCTATGTTGATCCTGGAATTGCATGTGGGGAAGAGTTGGAGAACCTGAAGACCATAGATAGCATCCGTATCGAGTTTTAGATTCCTAATACTACATGCTTATGAAAAATAAAGAAGATGGGTAATTCGGCTTAATTCCCATTTATCATGTAGGAGTATAAAATAAGTGTAATGATTGCATGTACATGTCTAGAAATATTACTAGTGGGTCATTATTCAAATCAATGTTATGTTTGATGACATTATGAGGTATGCTGTCACTGTAAATGGGCATGGCTTTTCATTTAGCTAAAAATAATAATAATAATAATATGATGCTGGATAGATGAGGACGTGTACATTATTGAGAATTGAAAGTCAATTAAATGAAGGTGACCAGAGAAGGTGAAACCTAATATTAAAAGCCGACCTAGACCTACTCATTATTTCTAAAAATCACGTTTATTATGGGATTAAATAAAATAAATACAACAACTATTTAAGAAGCTGACAGGTAGGACTGAAATCGAGCCCAAACAAACCAAACAAGGCTTTGTTTGGGCTCGGCTCGAAAAAGTGGACTTTTGGTTTAGGCTTGGCTCGGGCTCGAAGCCATTTCTATATTCAATGTTCGAACTCGGCTCGTGGTATAAATATGGCAGCCGTGAATTACTAGGCTCGGCTCGAAATAAGTGTATCCGTCAAATTTAACTTTTTGAGGTAGGCAAACATAGGTTGTTGTACAGCTGGTACATGTCTACAAAAGTTAAATAAAGAGAGGCATACACTGTACTCACTCTGTCCTTGTAAATAATTTAAGCAAAAGTAAGTTCCCGAATTCCAATAAACCTTCTGTCTACTTCTCTCCACTCCCATCTGTCTAAACAAAAAACAGTCCACAAACCTCCATTGAAGACCACCATATGTCTGAAATGGAGAATTTCGGATGAGAAAAGGCAAGAAAAAATTCCTTTCTGGGTTCACGAACATACCGAGCCGAACATGGAGTTGTTCGTATTCGGCTCGAAATCACCGACGAGCTTGGCTTTTTGTTCAAGCTCGGATCGGTAGAGAAGTGAACAAACATAAACGAGCTTTTCACGAGCCGAGTCCGAGTCGAGTGACGAGCAACTCGGTTTGATTTTCACCCCTACTGACAGGGCTTGAAGGGTTCTATAATACAACTTCTATTACGGGAAATTTTTACCCAGATCGGGTTTAGTCGAACCTAAAGTAATTACATGACAAGTGCAATAAACTTGCTTGGTGGTTGAATGCAACTCCCAAGGAAAGCGACCAACCACCCAACAAGTGTGCAAGTGGTTGGATGGATTTAGCCAAAACAGACTTGGACAATAATTTTCCTTATATTACATACAATTTACAAATGGGTAGGTAAGCGAAAAATAGGAAGGCTACCGGTTAAGCAAATTTATTTAACTGTTTAGCTATACTATAGAGTTAATGGCAATTTACCCCTTGTAATATTCATAATATTCAATTTACCTCTCTGTAATTTGAAAAAGAACATTTTACCCCCACTTGTAATTTTATAAAATTTTTGCACTGCCTCCCTAACATTTTATATGTGGCATTTTACCTTTATGTGTTATGATAATGTGGCAGTTTATGCCCATGTGTTATGATGTATGTTGTAATTTACCCCATATGTTACAAATTACTTTTCATGCTCATTCTCAATTTCCACTCTCGTACTCGAGGGGGTAAATAACTTCTTGAAAATTTTCAAAGAGGGTAAATTGCTATTTTTCAAATTATAGAGGGATAAATTAAATATTACGAATATCATAGGGGGTAAATTGTTATTAACCCGCTTACTATATAATAACGTGTACTTTTTTTTAATAATTAATTACGACAATAACTTGTGGTGTTTCATTGTCTGAATTGGAAAAGAAATTATGTATTGCAAGCGGTGTATCACATCATCAAGTATACAATGCCCTTGTGACATGTGAAATGATAATTCTCATCAACCCATATTCTGGTAACGTGAATACATTTTTTAAAATCCTATTTTTTTGGAATATGGCCCAGAATATGGGGTGATGTAAATTATCACTCCACATTTCACAAGTGCAGTGGTAGGCTGTACCACGTGTATTTGATGACGTGGTTCAACAATTTCACTAAATAATCTCTCGAATTGAACAGGGTCAAATTTTTAGTTCATATTTCGTACAGAGCCTAATCAAATAGAGAAATATAGTGGGGACCGGCGGGAGGGATTGAAATTAGCAGTTCCAAATTGATCACACAAAATAATTAATACATTACACTTATTTGATCACCATTCATATGCCTGGTTTAATGCAAGAGATTAATCCTTACATGTGACAACTTCGATTTTTAAATTATCATAATGGCTAAGTTGTTTGTGTTGGTGTCTAACAATTTTTGTACTTATAAAAGATGTATATAATAACAAATTATATTCTAAATAATTTAACACATTGTTAAAGCATGTGAATTATACTTACTTGATTGGAATGAATTAATACATTAAAATAGGAAATAAGATTGAGGCTTGTTGAAACAAATTTCCTTAAGATAATATTTACGGGTCTGTCCTCGGTGCACACAATATATCCCCCCACTACAAGAAATACAATTTTTCCGACAAATATTTTATGATGGGATAAAATCAGTTGGATTTAACAGTCTTTTTCGACGGAGGATGAAAACCGTCGGAAAATTTATTAAAATTAAAAAAAATGTAAAATAAAGTTTCTGAAGGGCAAACACCGTCGAAAAATACATAAAAAAGTTAAAAAGAAAATTATTTAATTTCCGACGTGTGCTACTCGTCGAAAAATGCATAAAAATAATTATACAATACAATATTTAATTTTCAAAGGGAAAATTCAAAAAAATAATTAAAAAAAAAATATTTAATTTCCGACAGGCAACACCGTCAGAAAATAAATAAAAAACAAATTAAAAAGTAAATTATGTAATTCCCGACGGGTGTTACCAGTTGGAAAATTCATAAAAATAATTATAAAATAAAATATTTAACTTCCGACGGGTATTGTCCATCGGCAAATGTATAAAAATTTAAGAAGTAAATTATTTAATTTTCGACGGGTGTTACCCGTCTGAAAATGCATAAAAATAATTAAAAAATAAAATATATCTATGGAAAATGCATAAAAATATTAATTCATTTAAAGAAAAGAAAATTAATTATTAAATTTTCGAATTAATTTTCGTCGAACTATATATCTATTTCGTTTCGAATAAACTCTTAAGGTCAACAATTTTGAATTAGTGACTGATTAATTCCGAGCCAATTAGTATCGATCAATCTTATTTAAAGTAAAATCAATATACATAACCAAATAGTCAATAATTTTGAGAAAATGACTAATTAAGTAATTTCGAGTCAAGTACTAGTGTCGATTTCATTTCGAATAACCTCAATGTACATAACCCTATTGTCAAGAATATTGACTTTGGTCAATCAACGTTACAAATTGAGAATCGATGTATTTTATTTCGAATAACCTCAATGTACATAACCCTATGGTCAACAATTTTGAATTAGTGATTGATTAATTAATTTCGAACCACGTATCGATTTCATTTCGAATAACCTCAATGTACATAACCATAAGGTCAACAAAGTTCACTTTTGTCAATTAACGTCACAAATCAAAAATCGATCGTTCTGATTTATAATAACCTCAATGTACATAACTCTATGATAATCAATGTTCACTTTGGTCAATTAACGTTACAAATCGTGAATCGATCCGATTTCTAATAACCTCAATGTACATAATCCTACGGTCAATAATATTGAATTAGTGACTCATTAATTAATTCCGAGCCAAATATCAATTTCATTTCGAATAACCTCAATGTACATAAACGTAAGGTCAACAATGTTGACTTTTGTCAATTAACTTTACAAACTAAGAATCGATCGATCTAATTTCGAATAATCTCAATATACATAACCCTATGGTCAACCATGTTTACTTTGGTCAATTAACATTATAAATCGAGAATCGATCAATCTGATTTCGAATAACCTCAATGTACATAACCCCATGGTCAACAATTTTGAATTAATGATTGATTGATTAATTTCGAGCCAAGTATCGATTTCATTTCGAATAACCTCAACGTAAATAACCCTATGGTCAAGAATGTTGACGTTGGTCAATTAACGTTAAAAATCAAGAATATATCGATCTATTTTCGAATAACATCAATGTACATAGCCATTTAGTCAACAATTTTGAATTAATTACTGGTTACTCGTTCTTCATTAACTTCATATGTTTTCCTATTGCATTCGATTTTTTTCATTTTTAATTGAACAATTTTAATTATAAAACATTGCTCAAGCTAATTAATTTTAAAATGGTGAATACACTACAAGAAAATTAGCTTTTTATTACCAAAGTAAAACCGTAATAAAAAGCCAATTTTCGTAACAAAAACCCTTTTGTTACGGGTTTGTTACGAATTTTCTGCCGTAATCTATACTGGCGTAGCAAATGCTTTGTTATGGTTTTAATAACGTAACAAAAGGTATTTATTACAAATTTTGCACAATTTATTACGGTTGAATTTTCGTAATAAATAGTTGGAGAAATGCCAACATTTTGTTACGGTAGTGTAAGGCGTAAAGAAAAGCATATTTTTTGTTACAATATTTTTGTATTTGTTACTGCTACATTTTAGTAACAAAATATAATTTTGTTTTTGCAGATAATAATTAGGCCTACAATATCATAATAAATACTTGCATTTTTTAGTTATTTCACTAAAACAAAAATTATAGTATTTCAATATAAAACACATACACAAATGTTATTTCAAAATGAAGATATATTGATCGAAATAATCGCTTACAAGGAGAAGGATATACCCTTACCCCCAATGAGTATTACAAAGAATATTACAAAAGAACTATATGCAAAGGTACGCAAATGTTAAGTAATAAACTCACAAAATCTTCACACGAGCGGCAACATGCATTTAACCTCCCTAATCAAATCAAAACAGCGAAAAAAAGCTTCCGAACAATACCTAACACCTTCACAATCAGCACCATTCAACACCAAAAAAGCCTTAGCCGAACCAACAGTGCACGCAACAAATCAAAGAGCCAACAAATCAAGCCAATAAGAAATCCACAAACCAGCACTAGAGATTGTCCACAAGTAACGACAAACCTGAGAAAAAGTACCAACAATAAATAAAAAATGCTAAAATATTGAAACAACAAACTAGTTCCGCTAGTTAGTTTGACATGTCCATCCTCATTTCTTTACCATTGCTTTATATTCGTTCTTGCTTACTCCATTGAGCTAGTAAAGTGATTAGATTTTAAAACAATTTACAAAATTCTATTTTCTATAAAATTGATACTTGAATGGGTAAAAAACTTAATTTTTCATGTAACTCCATCCATTCAACATCAAGTACCAATCCAGGAAATAAAACCTTTTCAGGTTAAAGTAGTTCAGAATCTAATAATATTTACACAATATATATGCGAGGGCAGAACCATGCCATCTAACTGAAATTCAACGAAACAAAATATTTTTCTGATACCAAAATAAAAGGCCTAAGCACAATCATGAATGAAAAATGTTTGATATTTGAGTACATTAAGAAAAACGAAGAAACTAGAATACAATGAACACAAAACAATAAACTTACACAGAACATCAGTTTACGGTGTCAATTTGCGGTTCTCATTCATTTCTAAGCACGGAATAAAAAAACTACAGTGATTCAACACAAAGTTTTTATTATTACCTTCAACAAGATGAGTTATCAATGGTTTCCACATCCCATTTACAGATGACTTCGCTGTTAGTTTTCTGTTCTTTGAGTATTGAGACTTGAAGATATGATCGTGAATTCTCTCAGTTGTAGTTGAGTTGCTTGCCTCTAACTCTTGAATCCAGAACTATTTATACTTGAGGATTTGAATCTGCCCATTGAGAAAAGACAGATTTTCAGATCTTCCTCGAGTACTGGTCCTTGTCTCTGAACGGCTTATGCAACTGTTCACTGTACAGTTCTGTTGTACTTTCTGTCACGCCGCATTAAATGCACCTTGCTGATCCGAGGTTTCTCTTCAATCATTTGTCATTAATTAATACCCTCTTCTTACAGCATTTATTGCGCCAGGTGCATTTATTACCGTTGTAATAACTTTCTGATCACTTCTTCTGTGCTGATGAAATCTACTTTGCTGATGAACACTTTGCTGATTCAAATCGAACTCATCTGATTTGACTCTGCTGAAATCCACCACTCAGCATCAGATCAGTAGTTTTCTGGACCAAATTCAACCCTTCTAATTTTACGTGTCTTCTCAGATTGAATTTCTTTGAGGTTGCTAAGCTTCCATTACTTAGCTGATGACTTTTGGAAAACATCAAAACCTCCCTTCACTTCTTCATCTTCATCCAACAGCTAGACATCGACCATTCTTGTGTGGTTAATTGAAGGTGTTCAATTAATCAGACCAATTTATAAGCTCATAAATTAAATAACAAAAGTCATGGGCCCATGGCCAATTGATGGTGAACCACACACAATACAATTGGACTGCAACAAATCAAATAAGGAACGTTTGATTTAAATAGTTAAATCAAAACTGAAGAATTAAAGTGTTAATTCTTAAAAGAGAAAATTAATTAATTAAAGAGTTAATTAATAAGAGAGGAATTAATTAATTAATTGGATTAATTAATTAAATGGGCTGAATTAATTAAAGGGGTTTAATTAATTAAATGATGATCTAAGTCCATTAGGAAACAAATAATGGCCATAAGGAAATGGGCTTTAAGTTTCCTGGCTGGATTAGATCTAGGTCAAGACTACTTATCTATATAAAAAGTTCAAGACCTCAAACCCTAGCCCTAGCCTTAGCCCTAGCCTTCACAATAGTCGCCCCATTCTCCAAGAAGGAGTAGTCGTCCCTCTCTCTCTCTAGATCTAGATCTATTTTTCTTCTATTTTCTTCCTTGCTTGATATCTCTCGTATTCTAGTTCTTAGCCTAAGAATTCAAGAGAGTTGTCACAACACTTGGGGTGCTTCTCATGATCCCAAATCCATCAGATCTGAAAGAAGGCAGGAGAAAAACCACCACCGTTCCTGTGGTGATGTAAATTCGCTTAAAACACCCTATGGATGTTTTATTTGTGTAAAATCATTTTCTTATGATTAGATGAATAAAGATCTTGTCTAGGTTTCTTAAAATAAATTAAATTTTGCTGCTTTCAACGTCTTGACGTTACATGTAACCCAACATAAAATTCAAATCTCATATGATGGCATAATTCATGTAACCCAACATATCCAAGGAATAAAGCCCATAACTTTAGACGAGCTGGCCACTCGAGCATACGATATGTAATTGAGCATGAGTGCAATTGAAAATGATGTTAAAGACGAATAAGAAGACAAAGAAGGGGGGGCAAATCTTTTGATGAAGCTCCAAGTGAAGAATCATTAATGTAAATGTCACGCTCCTAGATACGAGCTTAAACTATCTAAGATCTTCAAATTAAGATGTTTTGATTCACTCCTTAATATGAGTATAAACTGTTTACAAATCAAGTTCATTACAAGTCAAAATTCAGTACTCCTTACCCTAAAAAAAATTTCATTACTCCTTTACACGAGTATAAACTGTTTACAAATCAATTTTATTACTCCTTAATACGAGTACAAATTGTTTACCAATCAAATTTATTACTCCTTAATACGAGTATAAATTGTTTACAAAACAAGTTCATTACTCCTTAACACGAGTATAAATTGTTTACAAAACAAGTTCATTACTCCTTGACACGAGTATAAATTATTTACAAATCAAGTTTATTACTCATTAGCACGAGCATAAACTGTTTCCAAAAAGTCTACAAATTTCAAATCAAATTAAATTCTCCATTTTTGGACTTTTACTAACTAAAATTTCAAAATAAATAATTAATTTGATCAAATTCTACATATATTTTACTGGCCAATGAAATTGTCAAGTTGAGGTGTTTAAACCTATGAAATTCTATTTTTGACTCTTTATGGAAATAGCCAATTAAATCATGCCAATTGTTCAAGATGATGTTTCACGACCAATTAAACAAATCAAGTTCATTACAAGTCAAAATTCAGTACTCCTTACCCTAAAAAAAAATTCATTACTCCTTTACACGAGTATAAACTGTTTACAAATCAAATTTATTACTCCTTAATACGAGTATAAATTGTTTAGAAAACAAGTTCATTACTCCTTAACACGATTATAAATTGTTTACAAAACAAGTTCATTACTCCTTGACACGGGTATAAATTATTTACAAATCAAGTTTATTACTCATTAGCACGAGCATAAACTGTTTCCAAAAAGTCTACAAATTTCAAATCAAATTAAATGCTCCATTTTTGGACTTTTACTAACTAAAATTTCAAAATAAATAATTAATTTGATTAAATTCTACATATATTTTATTGGCCAATGAAATTGTCAAGTTGATGTGTTTAAACCTATGAAATTCTATTTTTGACTCTTTATGGAAATAGCCAATTAAATCATGCCAAGTGTTCAAGATGATGTTTCACGACCAATTAAACGAGTGCATATCTTCTACAATTGATGGACAATTAAAAGAGTTCATATCTCTTAGACAATGAGAAGTATGTAGGTCTTCCACTACCGAGAGCCGATCAAATTACAACATTCAATTGACTAATTTTACATGGACTCTTCTTTCTACCATTATAAATAAGGGTCCTCCCCTATAAGAAAGACACACATTTTTTTTGAAGGGAGCACAAGTTAAAGAAGGAAAAAAATTCTCTCTACAAAGCGTTCTCCATTAAAACATTTTTCATTAAATCAAGGTGTTCTTCAAGGCATTCTTCACCACACTCAAAGTGTTCTTCAAAAGATCGAAGGAAATCCGGTGTTTGATTCTAGACCAAGCAAAGAAGCTCTCATTTAAACGTTATTGTAGCTTTACGACGATTCAAGGAAGATCAAATCCCTCTAAAACTAAGTATCCAAGACGGAATTCAAGACGTTCGTCGGGGAGATTCAAACCATTTCACGTATGATCCAATAAGCAAAATTGACCTTGGATTAACGTTATTCAAACACTGAACTCATTTTGGAGAAGATCAAATTAACATTTTCCAATATTAAGTTCAATAACCATGAAATGTTATTCTTTAAATCATGGAATGTGCTGCACTTTTGCGTTACTTTGGTCTCCTTGTAAATGTAGTGGATTTTGAGTTAGCTTCTTCAAGCTTTAAGGTTGGGAAAAGAGATACAAAGGTTGAGAAAGATCACCACTCACTGAGTGGGTGTGGAATTACTTTTCTTACAAAAACGTCAACAGCTCAGGCGATGATGTGATTCTTAGCGAGAAAGCGTGAGTAAATTAATTCTGATTAGTTGCTGATATACTATATATTTATAGCTCTATTCTTATATTCTTACAAAACAATCTAAATAATAGTTTTCCACATTCCTCGCCTCGCCTCGCCGGCGGCCTGGGATGGGGTGGGGGGGTGGGGGGTGTTACGGGGGCTGGGTCTTGGGGGAGGGATGGGGGATTTATTTATTTATTTTTTTCAAAAATTATAATTATTTCATTAAATAATATATAATTTTATTTTTTAATAAATATTAAATATATTAATTTTATTATATAAATTTTAAATTTAATTAATATTTTATCGAATTTATATTAAAGTATTATTTGGTCTGTTAATATTATTTATATAACTAAATTAATTAAATAAATATGTAAATATAATAAGTAAAATCTCTAAATTGGTCCGCACGTGTCTTATTCGAACAAATTTTGAAATTGGGCAATAATGTGGACTAATATTGTTTATAAATTTGAAAATGAGGGTTTATTTTGACAACCTGAAATTTTAGGGGTATAATTTTCAGTCAACATAAGTAATGGTATCAATTTTGCAATAAAACTTAACTGCCACATCATCAGTTAACGTCCATTTTTAACGGTGGTACCAAAAGTGATTGATTTCTTAAATTGTGGTACCAAATGTGTCGGCCTCGATTTTTATGGTACCACAAATGAGAATCGGTATGTAGTTTGGTACCACACAATTCTCTCGAATGCCCCCTTAGAGTATTCATATCTTTCGTGTTAGAAAATCTGCATAACTTTATCCATGAAGATTTCTTGACCAACAAGCTAGTCCTCTGACATGCCAACTGGTATTGGTCTAAACTTATTTTTTGATGGAAACATCTTTATGCTGATCGAACGCAACAATTTTTGCATCATATGTGCTCTGGTCTGCAAGAGTCAGCTAATTCTGAAATATAAGTTCTTGAAACTTGTCAGCAGCAAATTAAGGTAACTGATTATGTTCATAAGAAATTCCTCGCAGTCTATAATACTTAAGGTCATCATGGAATTCTTAAAACACTAGAAAGGTACACGTGCGTTACACGTGACTAACTAATTTTGTATGTTAATTCAATCATATTTCAACATAGTCTAATTGAAATACATAAATTTGTTACTAAATAAGCTTATATAATATATTTTTATTGATTAGATCATAAATAATTAATACTAAAACTTGAAAATTAAAAACGACCTATAATAACTAAGTATTTCTATCTCAAAACTACGTGCCTACATAACTACTATTCTAAAAATACTATTTTAAAGAAAGGACAACATCACTTCTTTTCTTTCTTAACCTTGATATTTCGAATCTTCTCATTTGATTTGACCACATTATTTTTCTTTTTTGTCTTTAATTTATCTAGCGTCTCTTCGTCACTCAAAATTTCAGTAGGGATGAAGTCTTCTCTGACCTTCTTTGTGATTCGCCTTTTCTTTCTTTCCGTAGTTTCCACATCAATAATAACTTTTTTTGCATTGATGTCCTTTGTTGTGTCATCATCATCTTGAGCTTCATTTGAAATTTTAGTGGGGATGTAATCCTCTTTTTTGTGTTTTGTGATTCGTCTTTTCTTTTTTTCGGTAGTTTCTACATTTGAAGGAACCTTTTTTACATTGATGTCCTTTATTTTATCATCATCATCTTGAGCTTCAATTGGAATTTCAGTGGGGATGTAGTCTTCTTTCTTCTTTTTTGTGTTTCGCCTTTTCTTTACGACAGTAATTTCATTTGTTTTGTCATTGTCATCCTGAGCTTCAATTGGAATTTCAGAGGGAATGTAGTTTTCTTTCTTCCTTTTTGTGATTTGCCTTTTCTTTCCTACATTAGATTTTAGATCGGTCACAACTCTTTCTGCATTGAAGTCATTTGGTAATTCATCGTCAGTTGCCTCATTTGTCTCTTGATCCTCACTTGTTGCTCTATAATCTGTAATTTCTATATCATTCTGCAATATTGGTTACATCTTTTCTATTGCATCCGCTACAAGATTAAGTTGTCCATTTGTTGTTTGTATTTTTGATGGATTAACCATAAAAATATATTCTTCTAAAGAATGCAAGCTTAATCTCTTGTAATAACTGTATTTATCTTCTCCCTTAAAAAATTATTAACACATTATTAATTTATAGATATCATTTATTTAATAAAACAACTATTTTTAAAATATATTGCTTTTTTTTTTATTGAGAAGTTAAGACAAAGTACCTCATTGATCGGTCTTATGTATTCTATGTGAAAGACATCCAATATACAATATAGCTGCATCTTCAAACAATGTGATTTGAACATTGTCGTCTCCTTGTACGACATTTAGAACCACTCTATATCTGTAATTAATTAATTAGTGTCTAAAATTGTATTTTATAAATATATTGTAATAAATACCATTTTTGTTATATAAAATAAATGTCAGTAGATGTGTTAGAACCTTGGTGTTGTTTCAATTTCTTCATTGATGCACATTCTGCAAATTATGCTATCTTTAACTTTGTAAACTAAAAAATAACATTTATTGCACGAATCATACCACAATGATGATATATTTTCGACCTTGTCAACCATTCCCTTAAAAAAGAAATACTCGTCCTACAATATAAAGCGTATTTAATATTAAACTTGTTTTGGTAATATAATATAGAAAGAACTTGTTATAGGAAGAAAAAAATACCTTAGAATGTGAATCTATGCCACGTAATATATCTTTTAAAGTTACTTCCATTGCCTTTTTGATTATTTGCTTCATCGTGACTTCTTGTATTTTTAGCGGATTACGTGGTATATGTAACCTGCATAATTTAAAGTATATGTATTTTTTATTCTTAATATCATAAGAATGTATCATGTATTAGTTTTTTTCATTTACCACTTGTGCATGTTTATAACTTCTTCAGATGTTGGGTTTATTTGTATTATTGATGCCGATGTTGTTTGCAATTGCACCTCACCTAAATCAAAATACGTAGATTAGAATATAATATTTGTCGAAAAGATGAGAATAATAAATTAACTTCATATGAGATATTTATATGAAAATTTACCTAAGTATTTTTTTGCTGTGACTTTGGCAATGGTAACTATTGGAGTTTTGTCGATACATTGTTGAAGTTCAGTTCCTTCATGTGTTGCCATATCTTCCCAAAGACTAACCACCAGAGGTTGAAATCTAAATATTAAAGTATTAGTTGTGTACATAGACTTTTATATTTTATCTATCAATCTATCAACATAACTTTTGTCATAATTTTGATAAAGTATAACAAATACGAAATTATATTGTGAAATGGAACTTACTCTTTGTCGACAATTGTTATTTCCCTCACATGTTTTGGTGCTCCCTTAGACGGTGTCGTTGTCCTTATTTGTTTGACTTTAGTGACAAGCCCACAAACATCTATATATATAAATATATAAAAGATATTTTTAAAATTAAATAAGTAAAGTGAGAAAAATGATATAATTCATGAAAAGAATAAATTAATGATACCAATTGCTTCCTTCTCGTGAATTTCAGGATTTATGCTTTTAAAATCAACAAATTTGTAGTTGACATTGGTAGTAAGAATCTGTTCTGAAGCTTCTTCCACCTTTGAATATTTCTTTAGGACCAACTCGATATGTGGGTGTGCATTGAAGTAAGTAGGTTTAGTCTTTTGTACATGTCCATTTTTAATTACGTAGGTTTTGTGGAGCAAGAATATTTTGTCGAATTGTTGGATATCATCATTAAATATAACTATTCCAATTCTTGTTCCCTGCCATAAAAATAAAGAATTTTTATTTGATCATATTAATATAATTTTGAATAGTTCATGCTTGAATTCATCATGCATGCAAAAGCCAAAAATTGTGAAAGAATAGTTTGATATGTTAATTTCAATAATATAAAACTGAATACTTACTTCGTCATCCATCATTATCATCTTCTTAACACTTATAGATAAATTTGCTCCACATCTTGTCTCGGTTCCTATTCGCAAAGTCTTTAATCGAACTGTCCAAGTTTTTTGATTCACCTCCAAAGACTTGATGAAATCATCCATAATCGTAGTTTTTTCTTCTATATTATCCTAAATCAAAACTATATAAGTGTTTATGTAGATTGCAAAACAAATTTATTGTGATTCTCTTTAAATCGCTACTGAGATTGTTTATAATAGTAACAAAGATGACGCTTATTTATATTGAATGAACAGGTCTACTTGTGAAATAGAATGTCGATTATACTTCAAATAGGATTAGAAGTATTTTGTTTTAGATGTCCTTTTAGTTTATGAGTCCTAGTAAAGATTTAATAGATATAGGAAACCTAATAATATAAGTGATATACCACGAATGGATATTGGATACATGGAATTTGAATAGATAATTAAAATAACTTGTATGTTTCAAATGTGTATATTGATAATCAAGGAAAATCCTTTTCATTTTTTTTGGTTTCGAAAGATAAATGTTTCATTGGTTTATATAAAGGGAAGATTTCATCTGTGTATTAATATTAGTATTACAATGACAAAATTATATAATAGAATATTGGAGTATTAGATACTGAAAAAATACTCTCTTGTGCTCTCGACAAATTATTAGTTCTGAATAGGTCATGTCAAAAAATTTAAATTTAATGAGATGGTTAAGGAATAGTATATTTTAAATTATCTTTTACTTTTAATGATGAATACATTGTTACAATAAACATTATATCGAATCAAATTTATTACATTTGTATCAAAGTAAACTAATTACAAATGAACTCAATCACCGTGGATTCGACATATCTATCAGTAAATACTCATATTGGTACATAAAAGAGTTTTTGACAAGGTACCACCAAATATAAGCACACTCTACGTTCATTTATGGGTTAGGAAATGGAGATGTATAATAGAAAAGGGAAAATATCAATTTTCCCCCTAATTTTTTAACCTTTTTTTATTTTTACCATTAATATTTGCATATGACCTGAAGTGATAAATAGTTGTAATTTACTTTAATTAGCAATACTCAATAGTAATGGAATCATGACATTTTAGAATTTTATGAAATTTCTTTTATTTGTAGCAATACATCCTTCATGTGACGGATGCACCAGATATATTTTGAAATCTAGCTTTCTCCATCTACCTTCCTATTAAAATTAAGGGTGATTTACACTCAGACCCCCTAAGGTTTAGTCATATTATAAGGAACCCCCTGTAATTTCAAAAACTACAAGGACACTCCTTACAGGGTATTTTTTGTAAACATTTTTACAAGTTATAGGGGTGTTCTTATAAGACTTGTTAAACCACATGGAGTGTCCTTATACTTTTTGAAACTACAGAGGATTCCTTGTAATATGACTAAACCCCAGGGGGTCTGAGTGTAAATCACCCTAAAATTAATTTCTCAAAATAAATATATAAATACAACAATGCACCCCAAAAATAAATACCAAGCGGCGTCACTATCTTCAGTTTCTTTCACTTCCAATTAAATTTTACAACTAAAAAGTAAAAACCCACACTCACCTGACACCGCATTTCATTTTTGTACCTTCCTCAACTCCAAATCTATTCTACACAAACTTAATTCCACTTACTCGTAATTGAGTTTCTATAGGAACATCACTGTAAGTAAGGTACCTTATTTTGGTATGTTAGGGCTTGGTGATTGAGATTTGATGGAAGTGTAAGTGAAATTCTTCGTGTTCGTGTGTATGTGTGTGTATAATGGAAAAACGATGACGTTTGAGGAGGCGTCAATGGAGAGAAGTAAGAGCTTTGTTACGGCATTACAGGTAAATTTGTTGAATAAGTGGTTTAAAATTTTGTTTGTTAAACTCGGCATCAGATCTAGGAAGTTTTATGTTTGTATGTGGATTGGTTGGTATTTGTTTGGTTGACTTCTTCTTGGACTACACGTTTACTTGATAGTGGGAGAGAAGAAAAAAATGAATAAGATTCTGAAATTGGATTTAAATTTACTAAAGTTTGTGTTATTGTCATGATTTGTTTCCCTGTTCATCTTTATATTGAGCATTGGTAATTTAGGGATGCTGTTTTTTAAGTGTATCAAACACTGCCAATAACTTCGTTGTATGCTTCTACTTGTGTAGTGAAGTCCTCCTCCACATTAGGTTGTTTGGTTGAGCCACTTCCTAAAAAGATACACCATTAATGATTTGATATTTATTCATAATATATATAATATTAGTACTAAAAGTATACCAGTACCTGCACACAAAACATCTTTGTAGACAACATTCTTTGTCCACTTGTTTTCTCTTACATTGGTAGTGTCAGGTTTGATTAACACCTTAGTTGTACACATAGAAGTTCCTCTGGAGAGACCTAATATAATTGACCATGAGAGAAAACTGATTGAGGTAAATAAATACCAACATTTGGAATTGTTTGTCCTTGTGCTTTATTGATTGTCATGGCAAAACAAAGTCTAATAGGAAACTATTTACGTTTAAATTGGAATGGGTAGCCTTCGTTTTCAGCTGGCGAAAGTGGTATCCTAGGTATATATACATGTTTTCCACTGTGTTGTCCAAAAACAATCTCAGCGTCAATTACATTTTCCTTGAAATCTCTGCATACCATTCTTGTTCCATTACATAAGCCATTTGATGGATCCAAGTTCCTTAAAAGAATTATCGGGCAATTCTTTTTTAGAATCAACTTATGAGGAGGAAGACCATTTGGAGTTAGAGAGTTCAAAAAATCCTCATTGTAATAATTGTTTGTGTCATCAACAGCCTCATCAAAACTACAAAATATTTTCTCCTCTCCAGGAAATGTAGATATCAAGTTTTCATTTAGTTTATCGACATGCTCATTTTTAGGAGTTAGAATAGCTCTTGTTGTCATGTAATGCGCCGAGTGAGCATTCTTACTCAAGTCTGGAAAGATCTCTCTAATAAGTCGTTGTACCGAATCTTCTTCATTATCATACTTAATTATCATGTTTTCGGGAATTTTGATGTTTCCTTCAACATCAGTGGGCTCATCTCCATTTCCAATTCTAAGCAAGAAGTCACTGAAACTTGGATCATTTCTAGCTCTCATATTCCTCGTCAAGATAACCTTTTTCATTCTAGACCATAGAGATGACTTCACCAAACTTGCAGAAATAGTTTGACAAATTGTCCCTCTAGGAACAACCGGTAATACTTGCCTGAAATCTCCTCCAAAGATAATCACTTTGCCACCAAAATCTTCTTTGTTTCCCATTATGTCTTGAAGTAGACTATCAACATTTTCGATGGCCCATCGTTTTGCCATAGGTGCCTCATCCCATATTATCAATTTTGCTTTACGTAGTAGGTCTGCAGCTCCACTTTGCTTGGACATGGAGCATTTACTTGATTCATGTACATCTATAGGTATTTTGAAACGTGAATGTGTTGTCCTCCCTCCTGGCATTAAGACAACAAATATTTGTAAAGCAATATTTCTTGAAAACGTGCAACATTGTATTAGACTCAATACCTTAAAATAATTGTTTAATAGAGGTGAGACAATGGTATATCATTGTTTTGTTTTCTATCTCTATGGAAAAAAATTTGTGTAGATTTTAGTCAAATAAAATTTTTTGGTTAACAGTTAACATTATATTAACTTGGTAATGTGGCATCTTTTACCTGGCATTATGGCAGCAGCTACTCCAGATGTCGCAGTTGCAATTGCTATCAACTTTCTACATCTAAGATGGGCTAATAGTGCGCGGTACAAAAATGTCTTTCCAGTTCCGCCAGGTCCGTCAATAAAGAACATGCCACATTTACCTTCATGTATGCGATCTAATATCAATGAAAAAGCTTTATGTTGTTCAGGATTTAATTTTTTTCTTCTTCGGGTGTTTCTATTGACATTTCGTCTCGTATTTCTCTAGGAAAATCATCTTGGACATTGTTAATGTCAATTGGAATGATTGGAAGATCATATGATCTTATGCTTTTTCCCATGCTCTCCAAAAAAAATTCCAAACTCTTCAATGTTTTGGAAACTTCTAGTTCATGTGAGGTTCCTGATTCTCTTCGGAAGTCTTCCGACATTGCCTCAAAATATGTATCCCAAAGGATCCGCACATCTGTTGGTTCACAATACACCAATAGGATTGCAAATAATCTTCGCAGTTCATGAGGCATCTGAAAAGTAATAGCTTCATTTAAACATTCAATTACACTTTGATCAGATTCAAGCAAACCTCTTTTTTGTGCTGCCTCTTTGAAACTTGAGCACCGTAACTCGTTTACTGTGAGCAAATCTTGAAAAGATGTCGGACCTCTTATATGATTCAATAGCAATCTCAGATAATAACGTTCTCCTTCTATAGGATTAGCACCATTTATACGTCATATCACACCTCCTTGTTTTCTTTTATCCCAGCATTTAAGTTTTTTGTCCCACACATAATGCTCTGGAAATTCGCTGTAAAGATATCCTTTTGCTTCTTCACATCTTGAGCACATAGAAAAGTACTCTGTAAGCATTGTTTTGCAGACGTAATCCCCCATTAAAATATTGTTTAGATCTTGATTTGCCCAGTAAGTCACAGATTGTTGATTTGGGAGATGAAGTACCAAATTGATAACTGTTGGGTATATTTCATTCAAATTGAACTAAAAAATTATCCACATTGCTTCTTGAGCTGAAACCCATCGAGCATCTTGAAATTGTTTAATTTCATCAATTACAGTATCCTCATCCTGAGTAATATGAACTACTACTCTGTCATGTCCCTTATAGATATATTTGTAAAGATATTTCACTGCTGTCACGCTAGAACATATCTCGACATTTATATGACAATTATATCTTGATAGCAGATACGGATTGTAAGGTACTTGTTGGGATTCGGTAAGATAAACAGTCCTAAGCACAGCGGAAATTAAAATTTTTAAGGACCTCTTACGGAATCTTGCCAGGATACTAAACTGGATGTATATATATGAATATAAAACGACAAGAATAATTAGATCCAAATTATACCTGTCTCCTAGCAAATCCAAGTAAGCAGCAAAGTCGTTGCGTTTTCTCCCTCGGTAGAATCGATCCAAAATTCGTTGTAGCGTCCCACGTGTTGCGCCTCTACGAGTTGATACACCACAATATCACGAAATATAATATATCCTAATCGGCTAGAACATAGGATATATTAATATCTAGGATTAGAGAACAAGATTGGAACGAGAATGAGATCGAAAAATTCTTCCAAAAGGAAGAGATGGTTCGGCCGATCACTAGGGAGAGAGAGGGAGATAATTTTCTTGACTTGGCTTTTTGGCTCTTAATTAGTGTATATGAGATATGACCTTAGGTCTCCTACTTATAGGAATCTCATCATCCTAATCCTCCTAGGATTAGGACTCCCAAGTCTTCTAATTCTCCTACATGGGCCATGGCCCTTTTAATTGGAAGACTAAGTCTTCTAATTAATTCATGGCCCATACTTGATATAATTAATTGGGTCTTTATTTAATTCCCAATTAAATAGCCCAATTAATTTCTTT
Organism: Penstemon davidsonii; assembly: GCA_034814905.1. Classification (NCBI taxonomy): domain Eukaryota; kingdom Viridiplantae; phylum Streptophyta; class Magnoliopsida; order Lamiales; family Plantaginaceae; genus Penstemon; species Penstemon davidsonii. The sequence continues at coordinate 6,938,737 of JAYDYQ010001087.1, read as the reverse complement.
CTTTATCGTTTAATTAAATTAGACTCTACGTCTATTTAATTAAATATTCCCTTGATTAATTAAATCCAATTTAATTAATTAACTCACAAATTAAATTCCAATTTAATTTACAATCTTGATCCAATTTCAATTGGATCAAGTTCGCTCCAATTTGGGTCGACCCAGTCGACTCAGTCACCTCAATCGACCCAGTCGATTTAGTTGACTCAGTTGTTCTTAATTTCCTCGCTTTCGCTTCATGTGTATTGTGTATGCCCCCGTAGGTTCACCACATAATTGGCCGTGGGTTGCAATTAAATATTTATTTAATTACTCGAGTATTAAATACTCTAAATCAATCGAACACTCTGTCGATTGATCATTCCAAAATTAGCACCCCTGCTAATTTGGGAATTCTCCCACACTCCACGGTCGATGTCTGGCCACAAGCCCATGGAGCCCAATCACTGGTGAATTAATTCAGTGAACCTTTTAATCATTTACAATTTCCATATACGCTATAATCTCTCCATCGATCGATCTCCCAGTCAATACTTAAGGGCATGGATTTTTCATCGGTTCCCTTTTATTTTGTTTTGACTTTATGCATTCTGATCTCGAAATAATTCTCTTTGACTTAATCTTTATGAGCTACTTTCATAAAGCCGTCAGATACCTTGGCCAAGGATTTTACCAGAATTAATTTCTCACAGAAATCCATAGGAGAATTTCCCAACCTATCAAGTCGGGTCAATGGATCCTTTGTTGATGATATGAACCTGCATACGAGTTCCTCTATACCCAACGTGAATCCACAGAGACTTTCTGGCGATCTCCAGTCGGTCGGAATTCACATCTAAGTATAGACGTTCTCGCACCAGATAAACCCTATCACCTCAAGTGTTTGGGGATCATTCCTCGTATACTGTTGTAAATTGGAATAACTTCAACTCCGATATGCGACTACCGCTTCCATGATGAGTTATTTCCTAATTGGGGTATTCAGTGCACTTGCCATCCCAGCAAGCCACCCAATTATGTGTATCGACTATCCCAATCACGCTCGTGGACCCCAGCGTCCTCCAGTTCATCGGAGTATACACATTAGTGAGAGTCTAATCGAATCCAACGATGTCCCATCTCGATTGGATTCTACGACTCTTGAATATGTTCTAGATCACGGCCTTGGAGATCAGTCCACGGGTTGTCCCATAGCCCTGTGATCTAAGAACTTATATCCTTATGCGTAGATAATTATTACATAAGATAAAGTTGACCATATAATAAAGATGCATTTATTAATCTAAATTGAATAGTTCCTTTATTTATTACAATAAATGGCAGCCATACAGTTGGCTTGCCGGACACTATTCTATCAATCTCCCACTTGTCCTAAAGCCAACTTTCTATGTTCTTGAGTCCCATCTTTATCAGATGTTTCTCGTATGCCTTTTGAGGCAGTGGCTTCGTAAGTGGGTCCGCGATATTATCTTCTGAGTCGACACGTTCCATCTTAATGTCTCCTCTACCAATGATATCCCTTATCAAATGGAATCGTCGAAGTACGTGCTTGGATTTCTGATGAGATCTCGGCTCCTTTGCTTGCGCTATTGCTCCATTATTATAACAGAAGATAGTAATGGGCTCAGCAATGCTAGGTATCACATCCAATTCCTGGATGAAGTTTTTCATCCAAACACCTTCCTTAGCGGCTTCACACGCTGCAATGTACTCTGCTTCGGTGGTTGAATCTGCGGTAGTATCTTGCTTGGAGCTTTTCCAGCTTACCGCACCACCATTGAGGCAAAATACGTATCCAGATGTTGACTTGAAATCGTCTACATCACATTGGAAGCTCGAATCTGTAAAGCCTTCCAATTTCAATTCTCCTCCACCGTATACCAAGAACAATTCCTTAGTCCTTCTCAGGTACTTCAGAATTGCCTTTACGGCTATCCAGTGCTGCTCTCCTGGATCAGACTAATAGCGACTCGTAACGCTTAATGCGTACGCCACGTCTGGTCTAGTACATAGCATACCATACATTATGCTTCCAATAGCAGAGGCATATGGTATTTGAGACATATTGCTTCTCTCTTCAGGCGTCTTAGGGGCCATAGACTTAGAGAGTGCAATACCATGTCTCATTGGAAGTAATCATCTCTTGGATTCTTCCATACGGAATCTCTTCAGTATTTTATCTATGTACTGTGATTGGGAGAGGCCCAGCAGTCCTTTTGATCTATCTCGGTAGATCCTTATACCTAGTACAAAGGATGCTTCTCCCAAATCCTTCATTGAGAATTGTGTAGACAACCATGCTTTCGTTTCAGATAACACCTTTATATTGTTTCCAATGAGAAGGATGTCATCAACGTAAAGCACCAAAAATTCAACTGTACTCCCACTGATCTTCTTGTACACGCAAGGTTCGAACACGTTTTTGATGAATCCAAAATTTTGGATTGTTTCATCGAAACGGATGTTCCAACTTCGGGAAGCTTGCTTTAGTCCATAAATGGACCTCTGGAGTTTACACACCTTGTGCTCATCTCCTTTGGATGCATATCCTTTTGGTTGCTCCATGTAGATCTCCTTATCATTGTCTCCATTGAGAAAGGCGGTCTTCACATCCATCTGCCATATCTCGTAGTTATACCACGCAGCTATGGCTAGCAAGATTCGAATGGATTTAGGCAATGCGACGGGCGAGAAGGTTTCCTCAAAGTCAATGCCTGGTCTTTGAGTGTATCCTTTTGCCACTAGTCGCGCCTTGCAGGTTATTACCTCTCCGTTCACTCCTAGCTTTCGCTTATAGATCCACCTGCAACCCACGGGAGTCACTCCCACTGGTGGATCTACCAAGGTCCAGACCTTGTTTGAGTGCATGGAGTCCAATTCGGATTCCATGGCTTCGCGCCATTTTCCCGAATCTATGTCCAACATAGCTTCATCGTAAGTCCTTGGGTCGGTTAGAGACTGTCCAGTCTTATGCAGCAGACCGTAGTACCTTTCGGGTTCTCTACGTTGTCTTTCTGACCTACGAAGTATTGGTGTACTTACTGGTGCACTTTCATGCTCTTGTTCTCCCACTGCCTGTGGTGATGGGTCAGCTTGTTCGACCTCTTCGGCCTTTTCAGCTTCAGTGACCTCATCTAGTTCTATGTTATGTTCTTTCTTGTCCACCAAGAAATCCTTCTCTAAGAAGTGTGCGTTCAGGATCATAGAACTCGTATCCTATCGAGTTTTCTGGATACCCCACGAATTTGCACAAAGTGGATTTTGTTTCCAATTTATCTCCCACTAGCTTCTTGACGTAAGCGGGAGATCCCCATATGCGCATGAATGCGTATGAGGGTGCCTTGCCAAACCATAATTCGTATGGTGTCTTTTGTACGGATTTAGAAGGTACCATATTTAGTATCTTCGTTGCCGTGAGGAGGGCATGTCCCCAAAATGAAAGAGGAAGGTCAGTGGCACTCATCATGGATCGAACCATGTCCATCAAGGTTCGATTCCTTCTCTCAGCTACTCCATTTAATTGCGGTGTAGCAGGAGGAGTCCACTGAGATAATATTCCATGCTCTACAAGATAATTCAGAAATTCGTTACTAAGAAATTCTCCACCTCGGTCAGAACGAAGAGCCTTTATCGTATGACCAAGTTGATTCTCTACTTCCATCTTGAATTCTTTGAATCGCTCAAAGGCTTCAGACTTGTGTTTCAGCAAGAACACATACCCATAACGACTATAGTCGTCAGTGAAGGTGATGAAGTAGTCGTAGCCTCCTCGGGCACTTTTTCTTAGTGGTCCACATACGTCAGTATGTATCAAGTCCAATGTTTGCTTGGTTCGCTCAGGGTTTCCTTTAAATGGCAACTTAGCCATTTTACCCTTAAGACATGGTTCACATGTTGGCATTTCATCAATGTGCTTGATCTCAAGCGCGCCAGATGATGCTAACTTTTGAATCATTGACTTGGATATATGTCCAAGTCGAGCGTGCCATAATTGGGTAGATATTTCATTATCTTGTTTTCTTTTGTTTTGTTGTACGTGCATAACTAATTTAGGTGGTTTTATGGTATATAGTCCATCTCTTAATGTACCAGTGAAAAACAAATGATCATTCATAAATAATGAAAAGGAACCTTTATTAATAGAAAAATTAAAACCTTCATTATCTAAAACAGGAATGGAAATAATGTTTTTCACTAAGCCAGGTACATAAAGAACGTTCCTAAGGACTAACTTATTACCACCTAAATCTAACTCCACTTCGCCTATGGCCTCGGCAGCAGCTCTAGCTCCATTGCCAAATCGCAGGATCCAATCCCCAGGCATAAGTGGCCTTGTTGCTCCCATCACCTGTAAATCATTACAAAGATGAGAACCACAAGCAGTGTCTAACACCCAAGATGCACAGTTAATTGATAAATTAACTTCAACAAGGAATATACCTTTGGAGCTCTCCAAGAACTCCTTGCAGTTCCTCTTCCAGTGTCCAGGTTTCTTGCAGTAGAAACATTTCTGTTCACCAGTAGAAGCTTTTCGCTTCTTTCCCTTTCCTATGGGCCCAGATGGTCCTTTTGCTTTGCTCGGAGGAGCATTTCCCTTCCCTTTCCCTTTCTTAGTCCTTTTAGACCTTGATTGGGTGGGAGTAGCAACCATCACTGGCTTCTCTCTTTTCATGGAAGCCTCTGCAGTGGCGAGCATATTTGTCAACTCGTGAAGTTCAACATTCATCTTGTGCATGTTGTAGTTCACTACGAATTGCTCGAATGATCTTGGCAACGATTGGAGGATTATATCCTGGCAGTATGACTTGTCCATTTTCACCTCAAGTTGACCAAGCTTTTCAATAAGCCCAATCATTTTGATACAGTGAGAGCGGACATCAGTACCCTCTGCCATCCTCGTTTGTTGCAGAGTCTTAGCAGTTTCATACCGCTCATATCTACTTTGCACCCCAAAGAGGCCATTGAGGTGTGTAGATTTCAAAAGCAGATTTCATATGCTCATGCTGCTTTTGAAGCTCATTCGACATGGATGCTAGCATAAGACAACGTGACTGTAAGTCATCGTCGTGCCACAATTCAGTAGCCTCTTTCTCAGTGTCACTAGCATCCAAAACAATTTCAGGTGGGGGCCCATCAAGGACAAAAGATCGTTTCTCAGAAGCTAGAATGATCTTAAGGTTTCTGACCCAGTCATGAAAAATGGGTCCAGTCAATTTGTTTTGTTCAAGTATGATGGAAATCGGATTCTTAGACATTATATCTAAAAAAAGACGATAGAAGAAATAAATATGCGAATGATTAATTTTAAATGCACAATTTACAAACATGGTTTTTATTTGTAAATTACTCCCACTATTTTAATCAAAATCTTATGCCCCCACATAAGTTTCGGGAATATAAAATATCCTAGCGGGCTCAAGGCCCAAATGCAATCTTCTAGTACCCACGACTCGTTGGACATACTATTAGATCCACTTGGTGGTCGACACCGTCGTCGGTTAACCATCGCAGCTAACCCTTGAGTTCATTTAGCCTCGTTTTTCGTTATGGACCCACGACTCGTGAGACATCCATATTTACTAGCGTTAAATCATGTCCAATACTCGTGAAGAGAAATAGTTCAATCCTAGACGCCCCACGACTCGTGAGACAGCGCCTAGAACCTTGCTATCCCCTCCCTTGGCACTAAACTGTGCATCGAGGCAATAAACATATTATCTTCCTATAGCTCGACCCACGACTCGTAAGACATCGAGATATATTCGTACAATATGCTTAAGACCTAGTAATTGGATAGGCTCGGACCATAGACACCATTCATATGCGCCCGTTATTCGATTTAATATTATAATTGAGTTTTAAAGTTCAATTGGAGGTTTTTCAGTTTTCTTGTGCGAGGTCTCATCAGATTATGCTTTATCTTGTTTACGTTATCTATTCTAAGCATGCATGACATACATCAAAGAATAATAAGTAAACATACATCACCTAGCAGGATATGATTGATCGATTGCCCATCCTATGCGATCCATCACGAGCCATGCGATGGATCAATTGGTCAGTCTAGGGTGGAAATTAAATGTCCTAACTATTACAATTTTTCAAACCCATACATGCATGGGCCTTCTTGTAATATACTCCTTGATTGGGCCTCCATGTATTGAATTGGGCCTCCATGTCCTCCAAGGTAATGGGCCTCCATGTGGATCTCCAAGTCTTCATGAGGTCTTCACGGCTCCAAGCCTAAACTAAGTCTAACTTATAATGGCCCTATTCTATTACATTTTAATTGCGCAAGCAAGGGGCACCAATCAGGCCCATTTAATTACAACCCATAAAATAAATAAACCAAAACTACACAGGGCTTAGGGGCAAAATCGACCAATCCACATATTCACTCAAGAACATGCATAAATTCACATAAGGGCATAAATGTAAATTTATCGGCTCCTTTAATTTCAATTCACAAAAATTATCCAAGTTAATTTAATTTTGAATTAATAATTAATCTCTAAGATTAATTAACTCTTACTTGAGTTCTAAGTAATCTATAATTCTTATCTTGATTAAGTTGGTTAATTAAGATAGTTACAAATCTTCTAAGATTCCTATCTTGTCCAAAACTCTAAGTTTCCCAATTTACCAAATCTCCAAGATTCTCAAGATAATCCTATTTTGATTAGATTAGATAACTAAGGTAGTTCCCAAATCTTCCAAGATTCCTACCTTATCCAAAACTCCAAGTTTCCTAATCTCACAAATCTCCAAGATTTTTCAAATTTTCCAAAATAGGCAGAATTAGAGTCCAACCAAAAATCAGCCACGAAGTGGCCAATCGAAGACTGCAACGTGGACAGCACACGCGCAGCCACGAAGTCCGCGCGTGGGCTGCCCGTAGCAGCCGCTGCTGCGCGTGGCAGCGCACGGCAGCGCGCGGCTGCGCGTGACAGCACACGGCAGGCAGCCCGTAGGTTGCTCCTGTGTGCCGCACGGGCTGCCAGAATGCTGTTCGCACGCTGCCGTGGGCAGCAGCGTGCGGTGGCCACGCACCGCCGCGTGCCACCGCGGTTGGATCCAAAAAAAAAAAAAAATTTTTTGTTTTCTTGATTACCTTTTGATTTAATTAAAACAGATCCAATTAATTAAATCATAATCCAAAATAAAAATTAACATGATAAAATTTTGAAGCAAAATTTTCTATTAACTCCAAGTTAATCAGATCTACGTTCTAAAACATGCATAGTAAAAGAACTAGCCACACATAAATCAAACATATGATTTAAAACACAGAATTTGCAAATTCATATATATACAAAGCCAAAGTTGGCTCTGATACCACTATTGGGATTCGGTAAGATAAACAGTCCTAAGCACAGCGGAAATTAAAATTTTTAAGGACCTCTTACGGAATCTTGCCAGGATTCTAAACTGGATGTATATATATGAATATAAAACGACAAGAATAATTAGATCCAAATTATACCTGTCTCCTAGCAAATCCAAGTAAGCAGCAAAGTCGTTGCGTTTTCTCCCTCGGTAGAATCGATCCAAAATTCGTTGTAGCGCCCCACGTGTTGCGCCTCTACGAGTTGATACACCACAATATCACGAAATATAATATATCCTAATCGGCTAGAACATAGGATATATTAATATCTAGGATTAGAGAACAAGATTGGAACGAGAATGAGATCGAAAAATTCTTCCAAAAGGAAGAGATGGTTCGGCCGATCACTAGGGAGAGAGAGGGAGAGAATTTTCTTGACTTGACTTTTTGGCTCTTGATTAGTGTATATGAGATATGACATTAGGTCTCCTACTTATAGGAATCTCATCATCATAATCCTCCTAGGATTAGGACTCCCAAGTCTTCTAATTCTCCTACATGGGCCATGGCCCTTTTAATTGGAAGACTAAGTCTTCTAATTAATTCATGGCCCATACTTGATATAATTAATTGGGTCTTTATTTAATTCCCAATTAAATAGCCCAAATAATTTCTTTCTTTCTCGTTTAATTAAATTAGACTCTAAGTCTATTTAATTAAATATTCCCTTGATTAATTAAATCCAATTTAATTAATTAACTCACAAATTAAATTCCAATTTAATTTACAATCTTGATCCAATTTCAATTGGATCAAGTTCGCTCCAATTTGGGTCGACCCAGTCGACCCAGTCACCTCAATCGACCCAGTCGATTTAGTTGACTCAGTTGTTCTTAATTTCCTCGCTTTCGTTTCATGTGTATTGTGTATGCCCCCGTAGGTTCACCACATAATTGGCCGTGGGTTGCAATTAAATATTTCTTTAATTACTCGAGTATTAAATACTCTAAATCAATCGAACACTCTGTCGATTGATCATTCCAAAATTAGCACCCCTGCTAATTTGGGAATTCTCCCACACTCCACGGTCGATGTCTGGCCACAAGCCCATGGAGCCCAATCACTGGTGAATTAATTCAGTGAACCTTTTAATCATTTACAATTTCCATATACGCTATAATCTCTCCATCGATCGATCTCCCAGTCAATACTTAAGGGCATGGATTTTTCATCGGTTCCCTTTTATTTTGTTTTGACTTTATGCATTCTGATCTCGAAATAATTCTCTTTGACTTAATCTTTATGAGCTACTTTCATAAAGCCGTCAGATACCTTGGCCAAGGATTTTACCAGAATTAATTTCTCACAGAAATCCATAGGAGAATTTCCCAACCTATCAAGTCGGGTCAATGGATCCTTTGTTGATGATATGAACCTGCATACGAGTTCCTCTATACCCAACGTGAATCCACAGAGACTTTCTGGCGATCTCCAGTCGGTCGGAATTCACATCTAAGTATAGACGTTCTCGCACCAGATAAACCCTATCACCTCAAGTGTTTGGGGATCATTCCTCGTATACTGTTGTAAATTGGAATAACTTCAACTCCGATATGCGACTACCGCTTCCATGATGAGTTATTTCCTAATTGGGGTATTCAGTGCACTTGCCATCCCAGCAAGCCACCCACTTATGTGTATCGACTATCCCAGTCACGTTCGTGGACCCCAGCGTCCTCCAGTTCATCGGAGTATACACATTAGTGAGAGTCTAACCGAATCCAACGATGTCCCATCTCGATTGGATTCTACGACTCTTGAATATGTTCTAGATCACGGCCTTGGAGATCAGTCCACGGGTTGTCCCATAGCCCTGTGATCTAAGGACTTATATCCTTATGCGTAGATAATTATTACATAAAATAAAGTTGACCATATAATAAAGATGCATTTATTAATCTAAATTGAATAGTTCCTTTATTTATTACAATAAATGGCAGCCATACAGTTGGCTTGCCGAACACTATTTTATCAGTACTACCCATTGGTTGTCGAGTTGTGCATTACGAATTCGAACTGTCAGTCCATTTCTTGTTCTCTTATATATTGGATATCCATCTTTACCTTGTATTGTGCTTTCACAATAAGGTCGTGGATAATGAAATCTGCATTCTCCATCCACCATAAACGAATTCGTAGAGTTCTTTTCTCCACATGTCCGTGCATCATGTGTTTTAGAACTAAATCATATAGTTCAGGATGTTTTCCTTGATCAGGAAGCTCTGCACTAACAAACTTGTCAAACTGCTCTGGAGTTGTGATTTTATATTCAGACTTCAAAATTATAAGCATATGAGTGTGTGGTAATCCCCTCTTTTGAAATTCAATTACATGGACATGTGCAGCCACTTTTCCAAATATTTCTTTCTTAAATAGTTGCTCTTTCAAATCTTGCAATTTTGCACGAAATACTCTTGAGGTCAAGTCAGGTCGATCTTGGGCTTTCTGGCCATCGTACAATTTTTCTTGTATTTCCTTCCACTCTGGATTGCAAGTCATTGTAATAAAAAGATCTGGTTTTCCAAACCTTTGTACTAATGCTAATGCATCCAAATACCTACGGCGCATATCTCTTGGGCCACCAATAAAAGATGCCGGAAGAACTATTCTTTTCTCAATTTCACTTCCTCTTGTCTCTCCTTTCGAAACACTATCAACAATTCCCTGGTAGAGTTCAGCTCTCAAATTAGTTTGATTTTGTTGAAAAAAATCCAATCTTGTCGTCTCTAGCTTTATATACATGTCCACTACATACTGTTGCAATAATCTTCCAGTGAAAAGTAGTGTAGATTGTCTTGGATTTCTGATTTGTAGTCTGTAGCAACTATATTCTCGACATGAAACTTTTTTATTACATTGTCCACCAACAACTATAAATTTATAAAAAGAGAAAGAAAAGTGAGTTGCTAACATAATCCTTGATTTGTGATAGATTTTTAGCCTTCTAATCCAAACTTTTGTCACATATAAGATATTTTTATATATTAGTGATTTAGGGGTAATGATGGTAATTTTGCATAATATATTTGACTGAATTTCGTATTATGAAAATGCATTTGAATTACTAAAATCTGTACATTTTCCCCCCAATTAATTATGATTGGAGGTAAACTGTTAAGTTCTTTTTTACTATAAGTTTTCAAATTTAACTTATGTTGTGTATACATGAGGTTTTGTTTACAGCTTCTGAGGTATTTGGTTAAGTTATATGTGATCCTATTTGTACTTTCTGAAAAAATGGTGATTGTGTCTGGAAGAATATAATTTGTTAATTTAGAAATCAAAGAGCCTACAATTAATACTTTAACTTTAAAGATTTGAATCTAAAATTAGCACATACCTTGTTGTTCTCGTGAAAGGACATCATCCGTAGAAGAAATAGTTGGTAGGTTAGGAAGGTTATTGGCAAGTGCATTATCTGCTTAAAAAAATAACTATTATTCACTCAATAGTGTGGATGATGAATTAATAATGAAATGTAAAACCTTTTAATATAAAGAGGGAAAGTGATGTAGGGTTAAAAGTTTATGGTGAAAAATATAAAACTAATCATACTTACTTTGATCAAATATAGATATTTTTTTAGGACAGTTAGAAACTTCTTTAGGTAGCAATACGATTAATAATATCGGAGGTAGGGGTAATATAGTTGTCTTTGTCTGGTTTATATTCTTTTAATATAAATATTGTCTTCAATTGTTTATAACCTCACTTAAAATATATCATTTTGACACTTTTAATGGACATGTTATACTCTATTTTCTTGCAGAATTTTTACATGGTCGGACTTACGTTTTGCATAGAGTCATTTATGAGCTTATGGGAACTTCAGGTTAAAATTTGTGTTTCAAATAAACATATGATATGCTTTTATTTATAAGTTTATTGGTCTCTTCTTTATTGAAACATACCTTCATCTTCATGTATGGCAATATTCTCCCCCGACGATGGAACAAAATTTGTAGCAGAAATGTCATTATTATCTGAAAAACAATGTATATTTTAGAATATAAGATGTAAAATCATGTATGGAAAAATAATTTGAAATAAGATAAAATAATTAACCTTCTTGTTCATGGGGAGCACCTATGGTTTCATCCCTCGTGAATGTGGACCCAACAGATTGATTATTGTTAGTGCAACTTTTATTTATATTTTGGTGCCATCCTGTCTCACCTCTTGGAAGGAGAATTGGATATTGTAATGGATCATAACATCCATAGTAATGCTTAATTCTATGTTTGTTGCCCGAATGTGCGTGGACTATAATATCTCTGTCAAACGGTATATTCGAATCATTTCCCGCCACCCATATAGCTGCAACTTGATCAGCAGTTGGATAATTATACAATCGTTGATCTAATTTAACATCTTTTGAGATGTGAAGTTGAACATTGTCCATTGATGGATAATCTTTTAATCTTCTAAAAACCTTGGCATATGGATTGATTTCTAGAATTTTTATGAGTTTTATTACAATAGCTTCAGATAAAGATGAATTCTCGAGTATTTTTGCTCTAGCCTCAACTTCATTTTCAGTATCAATAAAGTATAGCTGGAAATATGCAGGACCGTTTTCATTTGGAACTAACCCTGGAAGATTATGGTAGACCATTCCTTGTGCTCGAAAAGTATAAACACCAGACTTTGCATTTGCAAGTTCTTTATCCAAGTTCACACCAAATGAAGTAAAAGAGAATATGCAATTCAAATGACGAATATTTTTTCAAAAGTTGATGGCCTCTTCTGATTGAGAAGTAAACAATTCAAATAACTCATCTGGAATTTCGAAAGGTGCTATTATTATTTTTCCATTACCACAACAAAAAGTCTGAGGCTCATATTCAAATCTTTCAGCACCACAATGAATGCAATTAGACATTTTTTTCAATTCATGCATCTCCGAGCAAACAGGATCATAAAATGTAAACCCTAATAAATTGGTAAAAGAAATAATAACACTTTGAATAATGACAACACAATTTTTATTGGTAAAAATATTTCAAAACATAACAAAAAAAACTTGACTTATTTACATCAATTTTGTAAGTACTAACCGTTTAATTTATATGGAACATTTGAGCTCTAAGAAGCCACTTTCTTGGGGAAGATGCAAAAAAGTATTGTTGCTTGTATACTTCATTGTCTTGATTTTTGTTCACCTCCGATGCCATATACTTTATATGCTCTTTGATCCTTTGAATAAGTGCCTTTTTATTGCCACCTACTCCTAATCTATATTTTCTTAGATATACCTTGCATTGATCAACTTTCAATTTCTCAACTTGACCACCTGCCATAACCATGGAAGAAAAACAAATATAAATTTTAAAACAAAACAAAAAAATGCATTTACAAAGTTTATATATTATCATACAACCTTGAATCATTTTCTGAATAGTTTCATAACTTTTCTGATTTTTTTGATCAATTGACTCTTGCTCGTTTATGGTAACCCTTGACCTTTTAACTTTATCAATGTATTCTTGTTTTTGTGTAGTACATTGGCTAGCATATTTTCTTTTCATTCTATCCAACTTTCTTTGTCGTAATACATCTGTCATACACAAAATAAACCAGTTATAAAAATACATATTTAATAAATTATGAATTTTAGAGTGCATTAGTTTAACTATAAAGTCCAACAAATACTTGAGTTTCATTGCTGAATCTAGCTTTATTTAGTATCATCAACAATGTTTCAATACTGTCATACATGTACCTTAAAACATATATACATATACAAATATATACAATATGGACATAAATTATATTGTGTAGCAACTGCAATTAATTAAGAGAAGTTGTATCTCATCTCCAGACATGAACAATTAAAAACACATTCAACATAAAATTTATCTCATCTCAGACATGAACAATTAAAAACACATTCAACATAAAATTCCATAAAAATTCTGTTGATTTATTGGATTTTCAAGTATTTGAACCAAAATAACTATAACAACGGAGCAAAAAGTAAAGATGGAGAAAAAATAATCTCAAAAAGTTCAAACCTGATTTTGTATTCAGTAATTGATGCATCACCATATTGTTTTCTTGATTTTGTTAGGATGATTCGGAAAGAAATTTCATTTAATTCTATTTAAACCTCTTTTATTATATATATATATATATATATTGCTCTTATTATATATATATAGAGATTGCTCCAATACTCTAGCGTATTATAGCTCTAATCTAGAGTATTTTAATTAATTAAGGTGGATTTTTGATTAAGTTAAATAATATAAGAAGATGAGCTTAATCATAATGTTTGTATAATAGTAGACTTCTTTTTCATGTATAATTCATTTTATTTATTCAACAATGTTTATATTAAAGTAGACTTCTTTCTATTTATCATTTAAGTAGGGGTATATTAGTCTTCACAAAAAAGGGAAGAAATTTCTTTGGCTAATCTGTAATTTTATATGTAAAAAATAATAATATTTATAGAATAATATTGTTGTCAAATTTGAGAAATTTTTGAGTGACAAGAAAAAGTAGATATTGTTGTCACTGTCTCCATATATGAAGACTTCCATGATTAGTGTATTTTTACCATTGTTGTTAGTAACAACTAAGTAATATTGTCACTTAATTTGATTTATTAGTGACAAAATTATATGTTATCACTTAATTTTTCATCCCTAAACACCATTTTTCTTGTAGTAATTTCTCTCTCACTTCTCCATCTTTTAACTCAGTTTCAGAAGATCGAGTTTGAAGATTCACACTTACTGTGTGTGAAAATCACACACCAGAGAGAGATACGACTAGAGGGCCGACGTACGTGAGTGGAAGGTGGCCGTCGTGGTACAATTATAAGAACTACAACAGAAACTCCAACAATAATGTTCTTCTTGTGACCGCCCTTAGCCTGACCGTTGGCAGATTGGGCATTCACCTTTAATTGTAGTAAAAAAATTGTAAGGTTCTTCTTTGATTAGTATTATTTTCGTAAATTGCATTTTTTTCTTTCATGGTCAGACGTTGACTGTTGTTGATGCGTTGTGGAATTAATTCGAACCTTACCTATTGTGTTGAACCTACGACACACTACAAGAAATTTGTGTATTAGTTACAATATTCTAAGTGATAAAGTAAAAGTTATCATTATTTGTATGTGATTAGTGACAACAATTCTTGACAACAACCTTTTTTTTAAGTTGTCACTAATAGCATTTAGTGACAATAGTATGGTAATTAAATTGTCACTATTGACAATTAGCTACACCCTTTTAGTGATAACCTAGTGACAATAAATATTGTCAGTTGTCACAATGATTTAGTGACAATATTTTGGTCGTCATTTTGGGGTATATCGCTAAATGTCAATAGTGGCGATTTTTTCCCAATTCTTATGCATTATTATTTTCCAAAAGTATGACATGTTATAGTTCTTGAACGGTTATATATGTCTCATATAACTACTTATTTCTGATTAGGAGAAGGATATATATGAGTTTGCTTCCCGGGAAAGCTTTTGAACATAATTTGGAGCGGATATTCCATAAATTTCTGAAGATTTAAATTAAGTACATATCTAGTTAGAAAAAGTATCTATCTAATTATAAAAAAACAGTACTTATCTAATGTTGCAAAATAAATATTATTATGTAATTGGAAATAAATTAAAAGGTGAAAACTGAATAAGGTAAAAAAAGAATGCCTGAAGAACATGAAGGAGTAAAAGCATTTTCGTATAAATCTAAAATCTAAAATTTACTATCTAATTGCAGTTACGAGGAAAAGACACTAACGATTTTGGTACTTTTGAGAGTACGTTTAGGGTCTAATCTGCTAAATACAGCCAGACCAATTCTCCTAAATCCAGAGCAAATAAATTAATTGGATATAATGGTGATTCAACATGTGAATAATCTGTTTTTGCCCTGATCTAACCTGCATGATATTTTAGTATTATATATATATATATATATATATATATATATATATATATATATATGTCATTTGATGCAAGTTTTATTGACCCTGAAAAAAATTCAATGTTGTGTTTGATGACATTATGAGGTATGATGTCACTGTAAATGGGCATCGCTTTTCATTTAGCTAATAAAAATAATAATAATAATAATATAATGCTGGGTAGATGAGGACATGTACATTATTAAGAATTGTAAAGCAAGAAAGTCAATTAAATGAATTAGGTGACAAGAGAAGGTGAAACCTTAAATTAAAAGCAGACCTAGACCTAGTCATTATTTCTAAAAATCACTTTAATTATGGGATGGGATATATGTATATGTAAATATATAATTACATAAAATAGTTACAACAATTATGTAAGAAGTTGACATGGGTTGAAGGGTTTTAATTATAATACAACTTCTTTTACATACAATTTACAAATGGGTAGGTTGGCGAAAAATATGAAGGCGGTCGACCGGTTAAGCAAATTTATTTAACTGTTCAGCTGACTATAGAGTTAATGCCAATTTACCTCCCGTGATATATATACAGCTCTTCCAATATACAAAGACGACCTCCATCAGCAATGTCATTGGCAACCATATTAACTTCAATTGGGGTAATCTTCACAGCATGCGCTACAATCTTAACCGCAATATGTTCAGCTCGTGAAGACATCTGTACCTGTCTTGGAACTATGTGCGGAAAGAAAGATGAGGTGCGGAAAATTATTTGTACCGTTCTATTACATTTCTACTCTCTAAAAATATTTTGATAAAAAGAATGAATCGATTATGAAGAGTCATATTTCGAAATACATGGAGGTGAATATGGATTTGGGTCGATCAAGTATAGTATATCTTGCAGCTCGCATGAAACAAAAAATCTACTGAATGCATATGATTCTGCGTGCCAATTATATGTTTGAATTATAGTAATTTTTGCATTCTTATTGTTTTATTTCCTCATTTTATTCATCTAACGGCCACGTTTGATGCAGGAAGTTTGGACATCACCAATGGATAATGAAATGGAGCGTGCAATGGATGCCCCACAGAGCAGTTCTTCTCTGCGTAATGTCTCACGTGATTCTTTAGTCCAGTTACAGCACAAGGAGATATTCTACAAAGTCGAAGGCAGTTTGATGACTTTGTTAAGAACCTGCTTGAAGTTAGACACAAAAAACTCCGTAAGTATATTATCCGGGCATGTGGATCATTTCCAGAGCATTAAGTCAGAGGATGCTGTTTTGGGGTGGGGGTGCGGGTGCGGGTGGCGTAATATCCAAATGCTTAGCTCTCACTTGCTTAGCCAAAGACACGAAGCAAGAGAGGCTCTCTATGGTGGTTCTGGATTTGTACCTGATATTGCATCACTTCAAAGATGGCTAGAACTTGCTTGGGAAAAAGGTTTTGACACTCATGACTTTGATCGCAGATTCTACGGAAACGAAAGTTGGATTGGAACCAGGGAATGTGCTGCACTTTTGCGTTACTTTGGTCTCCGTGCAAATGTAGTGGATTTTGAATCAACTTCTTCAAGCTTTAAGAAAGGTCAACATGTTCTCACTGAGTGGGTGTGGAATTATTTTTCTGACAAAAAATTCAATGGATCAGGCGATGATCGTCGTGTGATTCTTAGCGGGAAAGCGTGAGTAAATTAATTCTGATTAGTTGCTGATATACTATATATATATATTCTTTTTACATAATTAGGTTTCCTGATCGATCGAGCAGGCCATTGTACTTCCACCATGATGGACATTCAAGAACCATTGTTGGCATTCAAGCTACACGCGAGAGTAATGGGATGCAGCTACATAACTTATTGATATTCGAACCTCGTATAGTAAGAAAATTTACTTGCATTCACATTTTTCAGTTCCCAGTGTTAACGTCGTAGTTCATATATATATAGGTATTGCCTCTATACATTCATATATATATATATATTTGGTCTTATATTTTGATCTAGAAAACAAAATATCTTGAAGAATGTCTGATCAATAATGTTGGATGGCAACAAAAAATAAAGAGGGGTAGCCACACATTGAAAGAGCCGGTGTACCAGGTTGGAGTGTGTTTTGCAGTAATCATCCCGTTATATATAATTAATTTGATGATGATTTTGTTTTATGTTTCCAGTTGTGCTATGTTGATCCTGGAATTGCATGTGGGGAAGAGTTGGAGAACCTGAAGACCATAGATAGCATCCGTATCGAGTTTTAGATTCCTAATACTACATGCTTATGAAAAATAAAGAAGATGGGTAATTCGGCTTAATTCCCATTTATCATGTAGGAGTATAAAATAAGTGTAATGATTGCATGTACATGTCTAGAAATATTACTAGTGGGTCATTATTCAAATCAATGTTATGTTTGATGACATTATGAGGTATGCTGTCACTGTAAATGGGCATGGCTTTTCATTTAGCTAAAAATAATAATAATAATAATATGATGCTGGGTGGATGAGGACATGTACATTATTAAGAATTGTAAAGCAAGAAAGTCAATTAAATGAAGGTGAGAAGAGAAGGTGAAACCTAAAATTAAAAGCTGACCTAGACCTAGTCATTATTTCTAAAAGTCATTAATTATGGGATGGGATATATGTATATGTATATATATAATTAAATAAAATAGTTACAACAATTATGTAAGAAGCTGACAGCAGTTGAAGGGTTCTATAATACAACTTCTTTTACGTACAATTTACAAATGAGTAGGTAAGCGAAAAACAGGAAGGCAACCGGTTAAGCAAATTTATTTAACTGTTCAGCTGACTATAGAGTTAATGCCAATTTACCATGTGATATTCATAATGTTTAATTTACCTTTCTGTAATTTGAAGAGCACTTTATTCCTCTAATTTTATAAAAGTTTTGCACTGTCTCCTTAATATATTTATGTGTGGCATTTTACCTCCCTATATTATAATAATGTGTCAGTTTACCCCCATGCGTTATGATATATTTTGCAATTTACTCCCTATGTTACAAATCATTTTTCATGCTCACTCTCAATTTCGACAAGTGAGTTACACTCTCTGGCTCGAGGGGTAAATTGCTTCTTTAAAATTTTCACATAGGGTAAATTGCTCTTTTACAAATCACAAAGGTGTAAATTGTATATTATGAATATCATAGGGGGTAAATTACTATTAACCCGCTGACTATTTTTTTTGGGTTTCCCAAAAGTTTAATCCCTTTCGAGGCGCGTCAGACACATTAATTGGGAAAACGTGTACTTTTTTTTACTAATTAATTATGATAATAACGTGTGGTGTTTCATTGTCTGAATTGGAAAATAAATTATGTATTGCAAACGGTGCACCACGTCATCAAGAATATGTGGTGTTGTCTACCAATGCACTTATGATATGTGGAATGATAATTCGCATCAACCTATATTGTGGTATTGTGAACACGTTTTCTAAAATTTTATTTCTTTGGATCATGGCCCAGAATATGGGATGATGTAAATTATCGCTCTACATGTCACAAGTGTAGTAGTGGACTGCACCACGTATACTTGATGATGTGGTGCAGCAGTTACACTAAATAATCTCTCAAATTGAGCAGGGTCAAAAATTTTAGTTCATAGTTCGTACAGTGCCTAATCAAATAGAGAAATATAGTGGGGACTGGCGGGAGAGGATTGAAATTAGCAGTTCCAAATTGATCACACAAAATAATTAATACAGTACACTTATTTGATCACCATTCATATGCCTGGTTTAATGCAAGAGATTAATCCTTATATGTGACAAGCACAGCTTCGATTTTTATTGGGAGATCACTGCCCATGTAATATGTCATAAAATGCATCGAAACGATTTATTTCAGGTTTAAGATCTGGCCGGATACCATTGGAAAATAAAAAAGCTATATAGTATGATAGTAATCTAAGTTCATCTATTCCGGTTCCTGCACTAGTAAATGGATTAATTAAACTCACGGAAATTCTATTTCAATTCGAGTCTGACCAATCTCAAAACAATTACGTGGCAAGTGTAATATATGTACCTTTTAGTTATTGTAAAACACCTGGAAGAATAATCGGTTAAATGACATGACAAATATAATACACTTAATTTCTCTAAAGCTCATCTATACTATTTAGAAAGATATGCTCATCCATATCAAAATGTCCGTTTTGTTACTGCTATACCAATTTTTGGTATTCTTAATTTTCCCTTAACGTTTTAAATTATCAGAACGACTAACTTTTTTGTTTTGGTGTCTCTAACAATTTGTGTACTTATATATAACACAAAAGATAGTATAATATAACAAATAATATTCTAAATAATTTCACACATTGTTAAAGCATGCAAATCATACTTACTTGATTATAGTGAATCCATAGAACACTTGAATTAACACATGAAAATAGGAAATAAGATCGAGGTTTCACTACTAGAAAAGATAGAAATTTCAACTGATTATTTTCAACGGATTAAAATCTGTTGAAATATTTAATAAATTTCAACTGAAAATATATCCGTCGAAAATATTTTCGACCAACTCAAATTCCGTAGAAAAATTTGAGGAAATTTTAAAAAAAAAAAAATGAATTAATACAAATTTCGACGGAAAGTAAATCCATCGAAAATTTTTCAAATTTTCGACGGAAATTTTCTGTCGATATTGTTTGAAACTTCGACAGATTAGAGAATCCGTTGAAATATATCTGTTGAAATTCAAAGTGTATAACCCTTTTCTTTCCCTATTTCTTCCATTCTCTTCCCCAGCCACCTCAAAAATCACTCTTTCTCTCCTACGCCGCCGTCACCGGCTCCACCTCCGTCCTCGGATCCGGCCCCACTTCTGTCCTCGGCTTCGACTCCAGATCTTTGCGGCTCCGCTTGCTCCAACTCCGTACATACACGGCTCCGGCTCCAGCTCCAGCTCCGCCACGCACGACTCTTGCTCTATCTCTGGCTCCAGATCCCTGCCGCAACTCCGGCTCCGGCTCCAGCTCCTGTCCCAACCAAATAATTTCCCGATGTTTTATAATATGTCCGGTACCGCTCAACAAGCATCTCAGCAACCGTCTCAGCAGGGCCAGACTCAAGGGCCCAATGACACTTCAGTTCCCGAAACACAGAATGATGATGAGTAGTAATAAATTAATGCTTGTTCATTTGTTGTGTATGATCGTATTTTGATAAAGTGATTTTGGTACTTCAATTTGTTTGATGTCAAGGGATTTTAATTATGATTTTGGGCATTTGAATGTTGTCAATTTGTTTAATTAGAATGTATAATTGTCGTTAATTTAGATTATGTGGAAAATCGATAATTAGTGTAAATACAAATAAGATTAAACATTTCGACCAATTTGATTTTGTAGAAATTGTTTTGAAATTTCGACAGAATTATATCTGTCGAAATTGAAAAATATCTGTCGAAATTATTTCAAATTTCGACAGAAATAATCATGTTGATATTCTGAAATTTCAACAGAAAAATCCATTGAAAATGTAAAATTTCGACAGATTTTTTTCTGTTGAAATTTCAAATTTTCAACAGAAAAATATTTTGAAAATTTGATATTTCAACAGATATTTTTCTGTCGAAATTCTGAAATTTCAACAGAAAAAATATGTCGAAAATATTGAAAATTCGATCGAAAATTTATCTGTCGAAATTTGATTTCAACGAGCCCTTTTTCGACAGATTTTTCTGTCAAAAATTCGGTTGAAATATTGAAATTTCAACGGATTTTTTGGAAAATCCGTCGAAATTTCCGTCGAAATTCTCCTTTTTCTAGTAGTGTGCTTGTTGAAAAATAATTCCTTAAGACAATATTTATGGGTATGTCCTCGATGGACACAATATATCACCCCGGTAGTCTTTCAAAATACAATAGTTTGATGCTTTGTTGTTTACACGAACAAAAAGCCCATGATCGAGTTGAAACAAACAGAACTTCGAACATGTAGTCTAGGATGATGACTTCTCAGAAGTAGTTGTTTACAAAAGAGTAGAAGTTCCATTTTCCTATTTGTGGAAATTCTATTGTAAACATCTTTTATACATAAATTGTATGTTTTCATTTACCAGATTTCGAGAACTGTCAAGATTTTGAGTTAGCTAGTTGCTTGAAAACATATAGAGCATATAAAGACTAAATTGAAAGTAATTAAGATATGAATAGAAAACTTAGTCGATTGAATTATAATGTTCTTCGATTTGGATGGGTTATGGCTCAGTTTTTCAGGTTTCGGTTTTAAAAAAATGGTTTGGAAGAGATACCCTATTTGATTAGGTTTTGGATGTTGGGTTTTGTGGTTCTGAAAAAGTTGAATCTCCACTTTGATTGATTTTGAATGTTGGGGTTTGGGGAAAAAAGTAGGCAATAGGTGTCAAATCGATTTATTTTTTAGAGAGTTTTGGGGAAAAAAAAATAGATGGTAGGTGTTAAATCAATGTTTTATAGATTTCAAGAGTTTGGAGATAAATTTGTAAATAAGTTTGTGATGAGTTCCATGAGTTTGGCGAAAATTCATTTGGAAGGGTTTTGACAATATGCGGATGGACATAAGGACTAGGGGGGTCTATAAACCCCCCTGGAAAATTTTATTTTAGTAGTGGTATATTTTTTATTTATTTTTGAAAAAAGAAAAGGTCCAATAAATTAGCTCAATCTGAAATTTTCAGCTCAAATATATTCTAGTCCAATTAATATCATACAACCAACTTTAATAATACCTCTCTCTACCCATTTTATCAAATAATGAAATTGAAAGTGGTCAATGTCTCAACCAAAAGAGAAGTCTCATTCATGTGAGTGATACACGTTTGGGATCACATTATGGTACTTTGATGAGTGTAATTCACTTGTTCTCTTCCGTGATTGACATTCTTGGCTTCATATTTGAGGAGTACACCGATAAGAATGGGAAAGCAAACAATCTATTGATAATACTTCAATCATTTTCCTTTGTCTTCAATTTACATTTGATGACGTTGATATTAGGCATTACTAATGACTTGTCTCAAGCTTTACAACGAAAAGATCAAGATATAGTGAATGCTATGAAATTAGTCAAATTAGTTGATTGGTGCTTGAAAATGCACTTAAATTGTTCTAATTTTCCAAATAAATCAAGTGTTGATTTGATATTTTCATGAAATTATTAGAAATTATTGTGATTAGAAAATATTGAGTTTTGATTTGTTTTTATTGGAAAATAAAATATGGACCCCGGAATATTTAGCTTTCTCAAATTGTACAAGTATCAAAGGCATAATTTGAAGCAAGGAAAGATTCAAGGAAGTCAAGTA
Source organism: Penstemon davidsonii (assembly GCA_034814905.1). Lineage (NCBI taxonomy): Eukaryota > Viridiplantae > Streptophyta > Magnoliopsida > Lamiales > Plantaginaceae > Penstemon > Penstemon davidsonii. Next base: position 6,916,122 of record JAYDYQ010001087.1, on the reverse strand, counting down.
GTGCAAGAACAACAAATAAGGAATCTGCCAGAAATATTTCTGCTCCTTCCAAGGACGATAAATCTCGTAAGGAACTCCTATGAAGCTGAATTTTGGATATGTTGTAGAGGAAGGAGTTAGCTACCTTACGGACTTTACGGATCTGGATTTGGAGTTCGGAGCACAAAGATATGTATTTTTCAAATATGTCGCGCAGAGCAGAATCTACTGCGCGGGAAACGCGATTTTTGTCCTAAAGTGATTAGGAAACTTACCTAAATCCTTTCCATACGAGGATTGAGCCTCCTAAACATCTTCCTACTCAATTTCTACCTCCTAAGCATTCTCCTACTTAGATTAGAGCTCTTTAACACCTATATATAGTCCTAGAATTACACATCTTGGAACACAATTCTTAGTCTTAGTTACAATTCTCTCTCAAATCATTATCATATTTTCTCTCTAGAACTTGTGATAATGATTAGCAAATTAGGCTAAGAGTTCTTTGGTGAGGTTAGAGATGAACTTATATGCGTAGTAATCTTATTTGGATTCGATTCTTCAAGGTTTTGTAAGTTTTATAAATTTGAGTATTTTATTCTTCTTCAACTATTTTCATCAACTCTTATGTTAATACAATTGTTTTATTAATTTTCATATAAATCTAGTCAAGCTCTTTTTATGTGAAAATCTTTATGATATAATTATATTGATATAAGTCATTCGTTTTATGGGTAGTCTTTTAATGCAATATGCCTTGGTATATAGTATGTTTTCGATTTCTCATAAGATGATATTTTGTGCCAATTCTAAAAGCATGAAAATTATTTACTCAAATACCTTAGAAATCATATGTTTTTCAATTCTTTATCTTCCAATTGATTGTTTGGGATGTGAAACTTTCAATTGAGTAATTTTATGAATCAATCCAAATAAGTGAACGAAGCATATAAAGGATTCTTGACATCTTACCGTTTTAATTATCGTATTTTTCAACAACCAAAAATTCACTTTTCTTTAAGTTTTCTTAAAATCAAATCACTTCGTTAATTTAGTTTGTTTATTTATCTCTAAAGCTCCTTTCAACTAACCTTTTTAGCTTATTTTAGTCATCTCCTCGTGGATACGACCGCCCAATCTATTCTACATCGATCGCTTTGTTTCGACAAGTTTGGGCGTAATCAAATTTTGGCGCCGTTGCCGGGGAGGTGCAACAAGTAAGCATCATAAGTAGTTATTTAGCTAACGAGGTAAGTAAACTTTATTTTATTCATTTTTTGTTCTATTAGGTAATTGTAGGAAGTTTCGTACTATTTTTATTTATTAGTTAATTGATTAGTTTTTATTATTAAAAAAAAAAAAGAGTTTTGTTTTTGTGTTTGTAACTCGATCTTCTAATCAAGGTGAATTGCGAAAACGTTGCGTAGGTTAAAGAAAGAACTTAAGGAAAGCACTGAAAAATTCAATCCAACTTCTCAATTTTTAAGTGAATCTTGGTCAAGTATTGCATTAACTGATACACCTACCACCATGGACCAACTTGAAAACAACCCTGCACGTTCCTTAAGAGAATACCTACACCCAAACCGCACAACCACCCCCTCATGCATCATGTTTCCCGCAAATACCCCGCAAATAGATTTTAAACCAGGATTGATCCAACTCTTACCAACCTTTCATGGCATGGATAGTGAGAATCCTTACTTACACATTAGGGAATTCGAGGAGGTCATCGCCACTTTTAATAGTCAACCCAATGTCGTAGAGTCAATTAGGTTGAAATTCTTCCCTTTCTCGCTAAAAGACAAAGCAAAAAGCTGGTTGTACTCTTTGAGACCTAGATCTATAGGTACATGGGCAGAAATGACCGAAGCCCTTTTCAACAAATACTTTCCCCAACATAAGACCAACAACCTTAAGAGACAAATCTCTACCTTTTCCCAAAAAGATAATGAAACTTTATACCAAGCTTGGGAGAGGTTCAAAGAATTGTTGAATATGTGTCCGCACCATGGGTATGAAAATTGGCGTCTTGTTAGTTATTTCTATGAGGGACTTACATCTAGGGAGCGTCAATTTATTGAAATGATGTGTAATGGGGAGTTTCTTGAAAAGGATCCTGATGAAGCCATAGACTACCTAAATGACATAGCCGAAAAAGCTCACACTTGGACTGGACCTAGTACTACTGATGGTACTAGTAGAACAAAAACTAGTGGAATTTACTATCTTAAGGAAGAAGACAACCTTAAAGCCCAAGTTGAAGCATTGACTAAGAAATTAAAAGCTTTAGAAACAAAAGATAGTCAAAAACATCAACCAGTTGCAAGGGTAGAATCACAAGAGAGTTGTTTCATTTGTGGTGGGGTAGATCATTTAGCTCAAGTATGTCCTACACTTGGTGAGATGAGAGAGGCTTACGAAGAACAATGTAATACCTTAGGAACATATAGGAAACCTTTTTCACCTTATTCCGAGACGTACAATCCTGGTTGGAGAAATCACCCTAACTTCAGTTGGAAATCTGAGGGACAAGCACCTATAACTTACCCTGCACCTCAAAATAATGCTCACCAAAATAGGAATCCTTTAGAGGACACACTTCACGCATTTATTGAGGCACAAAGTAAGACTAATCAAAAGGTAGAAGCCGTAATAACTCAGATTGTGGAAGAGAACAAAGAGATAAAAAATCAAATTGGTAAGCTAACTAGTGCTCTTACTATACAAGAACGAGGCAAGTTCCCTTCCCAACCACAGTCTAATCCTAAGGGGCAACATAAGGTAGAGTCTTCCGAATCACATAACATCAAAGATATCAATGCCATCACCACTCGTAGCGGTAAGGTCATAGAGAGACCAACTTTACCTAGTCTGCCAAACGACCCCTCTAAGGAAGTAGAGCAGAAAGCCTTGGTCCATGTTCCTTTCCCTCAAGCACTGAAATTGGGAAAAACACCAGAAAATCATGGTGAAATTCTTGAACATTTGAAACAAGTCAAAATTAATTTGCCTTTGTTACATGTTATCCGACAGGTACCTTCATATGCCAAGGTGATTAAGGATCTATGTACTGTGAAAAGAAAACATAATGTCAAGAAAACCGCATTTTTGACCGAGCAAGTAATTGCAGTGATTGAGCAAAATGTACCACCTAAATATAAAGATCCTGGGTGTCCCACAATAACCTGTCAGATTGGTCCATATGAGTTTAGTCAAGCTTTATTAGACCTTGGAGCAAGTGTAAACCTTATGCCATACTCAGTTTACTTGCAACTTGGCCTTGGAGAAATCAAGCCTACATCCGTTGTTTTGCAACTAGCTGACCGAACGATTCGTAGACCCAAGGGAATAGTAGAGGATGTTTTGCTTCAAATTGACAAATTCTATTATCCTGTTGATTTCTTGGTTTTGGATACTCAATCTGTGGTCAATATGGAGTCTAAGATACCACTGATCCTAGGTAGACCTTTCCTTGCTACAGCAAATGCTCTCATCAATTGTAGGAATGGTCTTATGAAGCTTACATTTGGTAATATGACACTGGAAGTCAATGTATTCTATGTTGGGAAGCAACTACAAGATGAAGAAGAGTGTCACCATACTTATATGATAGATTCATTGGTGTCTGAAACATTCGAAAGGGAAAATTCTGAATCCTTACACTATCTCTTTTGTGATTCTGATTTTGATGATTCGATTACCTCTGTTAATAATATTAATTCATCTAACTTTGTTAATGAAACAGGGGTAAATGAAATGAGTGTTTGGCAGCCACGCTTCAAGGATCTACCAAAAGAAAGAAGAAAACCAAAGACATCTTCCGTTCAAGCACTGAAAATGGCTCATGACAAGCATAACATTAGAAAGAACTTTGACCCTGGAAAGTTGAGATCAAGATGGACTGGTCCGTTTGTGGTGAAACAAGTCTTTCCCAATGCTTTCATAGAAGTTGAAAATCCTAAAGATGGAAGACTTTTTCGTGTGAATGACCGAAGATTAAAGCAAATTGTGGAGAGGGTAGATGGACGTGAGGAGTTTGCACTTGCGGCTCCTATCTACCATTGATCAGGTTCTATCTTTCCATTATGTACTATAGTTTTATTTTTTTTTCTTTTTTTTTTTTGGTATTGTTTTTTTTTCCCGTTTGTGTGTTTTAAGATCATCTCTAGCTTAACTTACATCATTCAAGTAGTCATTTGTCTCTTGTATTCTCTGCATTCATATATAGTGACAATGAGGACACTGTCATATTTAGGTTGGGGGTGGTAGCTTTCCGAAAAAAAAAAATTTTTAAAGAAAGACTAGTTATTGCTTTTATGTTAGCGATTCTCTTGAAAATGGGCTATAATGTATGTATGGATGGATTGATTTGAGATGCTAGATTTGCTATTTAGGTATGATTTCATAGTGTAAAGTCTTAGTCACTTTTTCTATCTTTATTATTAGAAAGTAGCTTCCGAAATAATTTTCAAGAGCACATTACTAAGCTTGTGGTAAGATGGATGTTCGATGCATGTAGCCTAGAAATTTTCCAAGTTAAAGATTTTTTTTTTATACTCACACATCTTTTGTGAGTGAGTGGAGAGGTTGAGAAAACAACTTATGAACTTATATTGCTCTTTTGAATTGGTTAATTGTTATTTAGAGTAACATTCTTAAAGAAAAATAAAAGAGATGGATGATATTGGTCAAGAGTAAAATGTCTTCATGAGCCACGAAAAAAATAGAAAAAAAAAAGAGAAAAAAAAAAGAAAAAAAAAAAGTGAAAAAAAAAAAAAAAAAAAAGTTCTTAGTTTTCGTCATTATAGAAGACGAATCTTTATATGGCTCCATAGTATGTATTGGCCAATTGAAATCTTGAAGCTAAATTGTGAAAGAATGTGACATCTAGATAGTTATGTTTCCTATCTTTGGATCAATGTTTGTTTGTATGCTTGTCCGTAAAAATATGGACTATTTCTTTGAGTGACTATCTGTTTTCCAACTCCATGAGTGAAATCCTTGTCCTAAAAATTTAAACACTTTACCCGTGAGGAAATGGAGTTGATACTTTACTTGGTAAATTTTCGAAAGCTATGTGTATTGTGGTTTGTGGTATGAAGGTTTTGGCTTAGTATTCACACACACACATTTTGGGAGTTATGATCGAACTAATCTTGATAGCGATTGTGATCTTTGACTAGCGCTTTGATTGAAGTACTTGGATAGTTTATCTTATTTCTTCTCAGTTTTGTTCATCATGCTTATATCTTATTTGCGCTTGAATTGCTAGAGACTAGCAATAAGCTGGTTGGGGGTTGTGATTGGTGCTTGAAAATGCACTTAAATTGTTCTAATTTTCCAAATAAATCAAGTGTTGATTTGATATTTTCATGAAATTATTAGAAATTATTGTGATTAGAAAATATTGAGTTTTGATTTGTTTTTATAGGAAAATAAAATATGGACCCCGGAATATTTAGCTTTCTCAAATTGTACAAGTATCAAAGGCATAATTTGAAGCAAGGAAAGATTCAAGGAAGTCAAGTAGTGCAAGAACAACAAATAAGGAATCTGCCAGAAATATTTCTGCTCCTTCCAAGGACGATAAATCTCGTAAGGAACTCCTATGAAGCTGAATTTTGGATATGTTGTAGAGGAAGGAGTTAGCTACCTTACGGACTTTACGGATCTGGATTTGGAGTTCGGAGCACAAAGATATGTATTTTTCAAATATGTCGCGCAGAGCAGAATCTACTGCGCGGGAAACGCGATTTTTGTCCTAAAGTGATTAGGAAACTTACCTAAATCCTTTCCATACGAGGATTGAGCCTCCTAAACATCTTCCTACTCAATTTCTACCTCCTAAGCATTCTCCTACTTAGATTAGAGCTCTTTAACACCTATATATAGTCCTAGAATTACACATCTTGGAACACAATTCTTAGTCTTAGTTACAATTCTCTCTCAAATCATTATCATATTTTCTCTCTAGAACTTGTGATAATGATTAACAAATTAGGCTAAGAGTTCTTTGGTGAGGTTAGAGATGAACTTATATGCGTAGTAATCTTATTTGGATTCGATTCTTCAAGGTTTTGTAAGTTTTATAAATTTGAGTAATTTATTCTTCTTCAACTATTTTCATCAACTCTTATGTTAATACAATTGTTTTATTAATTTTCATATAAATCTAGTAAAGCTCTTTTTATGTGAAAATCTTTATGATATAATTATATTGATATAAGTCATTCGTTTTATGGGTAGTCTTTTAATGCAATATGCCTTGGTATATAGTATGTTTTCGATTTCTCATAAGATGATATTTTGTGCCAATTCTAAAAGCAAGAAAATTATTTACTCAAATACATTAGAAATCATATGTTTTTCAATTCTTTATCTTCCAATTGATTGTTTGGGATGTGAAACTTTCAATTGAGTAATTTTATGAATCAATCAAAATAAGTGAACGAAGCATATAAGGGATTCTTGACATCTTACCGTTTTAATTATCGTATTTTTCAACAACAAAAAATTCACTTTTCTTTAAGTTTTCTTAAAATCAAATCACTTCGTTAATTTAGTTTATTTATTTATCTCTAAAGCTCCTTTCGACTAACCTTTTTAGCTTATTTTAGTCATCTCCTCGTGGATACGACCGCCCAATCTATTCTACATCGATCGCTTTGTTTCGACAAGTTTGGGCGTAATCATTAGTTAAGGATCTTCTTCAAGTAACAAGAGATGATGGATGGGGACCTTTATTGGATGAAGTTACTTCTTTTTATTTTATTTTAAGCATGAAACTGAAATTCCTTCAATGAGTAATGTCTATGTTCTATATGGGAGACCAATGTGTAGGATTAAACAAGTGACTATCGATCACCATTACAAAGTTGAGAGATTCAATTCGGTGATAGATAGACAATTGCAAGAGTTGAACAACCATTTCAATGAAGTAAACACGGAGTTGCTTCTTTGTGTTGCATGTTTAAACCCATCCAATAGTTTTGAGTCTTTTGACAAAGGAAAACTTGTTCGTCTTGCCGAACTTTATCTAAATGATTTCTCTTTTCTTGAGCTCTCGGCCCTTCCCAATCAACTTGAAAATTATATTAGGGATGTTCGATCAAGTGATGATTTTTTCTAGATTGAAAAGGGATTGGTGATCTTGCTAAGAAAATAATTGTAATTAAAATGCATGTCACATTCTCGATGGTTTACAAACTTGTGTCATTGACGCTTATTCTACCCGTTGCAACTGCATTAGTGGAGAGAGCATTTTCGGCTATAAAAATAATAAATAATTGACTTCGTAACTAAATGAGCGATCAATAGCTAAATGATAATTTAGTTGTCTTTATAGAAAGAGACATATTTAGTAGTATTTCAAACAATGTTATCATGGGGTGGGGGGGGGGGGGGGTGGGGGGGGGGGGGGGTGGGGGGGGGGGGGGGTGGGGGGGGGGGGGGGTGGGGGGGGGGGGGGGTGGGGGGGGGGGGGGGTGGGGGGGGGGGGGGGTGGGGGGGGGGGGGGGTGGGGGGGGGGGGGGGTGGGGGGGGGGGGGGGTGGGGGGGGGGGGGGGTGGGGGGGGGGGGGGGTGGGGGGGGGGGGGGGTGGGGGGGGGGGGGGGTGGGGGGGGGGGGGGGTGGGGGGGGGGGGGGGTGGGGGGGGGGGGGGGTGGGGGGGGGGGGGGGTGGGGGGGGGGGGGGGTGGGGGGGGGGGGGGGTGGGGGGGGGGGGGGGTGGGGGGGGGGGGGGGTGGGGGGGGGGGGGGGTGGGGGGGGGGGGGGGTGGGGGGGGGGGGGGGTGGGGGGGGGGGGGGGTGGGGGGGGGGGGGGGTGGGGGGGGGGGGGGGTGGGGGGGGGGGGGGGTGGGGGGGGGGGGGGGTGGGGGGGGGGGGGGGGATACATCCTTTTCACTTTAATTTTGAGGACAAATTTGCTACTATTTTTTATAAGGAAGAAGAACACTAGGAGCTTGTGTGCACGTGTTTTTACTTTTTCAAAAATATGGTTACTCCCAATAGGAGCCAAAAGCATTTTCTAGTTATCTTTTTTTTTTTTTTTGGTACTTTTAGGTGCTTTTAACTTTTTTTATGGAAGTTAAAAAATGGCAAAAATTCATTTTTCATACCATATAACAGGGCATATTTCATTTTTTATACCAAACTTACAAAAAATGTACCAATTTCTTGTCAAATTTTATAAAGTGATATTTTTGTAAGTTTTGTTGATAGAATTGCCACGTGACCGTAAAAATTTAACCTACTATTCTTTTATAATATTAAGATTAATTTAAATGATTAAAATTTGGTAATTTTGTGGATTGACCTCTGCTTTTTTACGATTTTGACCTCTGTCTCCTTCCTCACGAACGACTACCATCCTCTCGTAGTTGTTCGTCGGAATAGGAGAGGAATTTTGTTCGTCTCTTCACTGCGAACACATACGTATAATAAATTTTATATTATGTTGAGTGAATCGTTCAATTTTTTGCATTTGAAAATCTAAATCGCGAAATCCTTTTCCTCAAAAGTTTCAAATCTCGATTACAACCTTGTTTCTCCACATTTTACAGAAAATTTTGCGTCATCTTACTCCTTTGGACATGAGCTTCAATTTTCATGGTATAATTCTCTCAACAAAATTAACGAAAGTATCACTTTTTTAACGTATACCAAGAATTAGTATTTTTTCGCGAGTTTGGTATGAAAAGTGAAATCCTGTCAAGTTCTATGGTATGAAAAAATGAATTTGTGGCGTTAGAAAACCATACGGATAAATCCAAAAGCAAGAGGCGTGGAGATTGAGCCATGGATGAATTAACTCTTGTTTTATTTTTCCACATATATATATTATAATAATTAAATATATAAATACACGCCCTAGAATATATATATAGGGTCAAACAAGATATTGTTGCGTTCCAAATACTAGTACGTAAACCACGCAAGTATACGGTCGTTACAAGTAATAAAGTGATAAATGAGTGCCGAACCCACGAGGACTTGTTCAATTAATTACCAACTACTTTCTTGTTACTTCTACTTAGATTCATATGAGTTGAGTTTGATAAAGTGGTGGTGGTTGTGATATTTAAAACTAAATTAAGGTGATTATGAAACTAACACTTGACTTAATAATATGTAAAGACTTCTAGGATTTTACGTCACCTAGTTCAATTCAAGATAAATGACTCCACAATTGATAACTACACTTATGTTTGTTGTTCAAGGTTTCAAAAATACTCATACGTATCTTTCGACTTGCGTACGAACCTATCAAGTTAGACTAATCCAATTTATGTCTAAAAGGACTAAACCTAATTGATGCATTGAAAAGAACTAGGTATATGTCTATCCTAAATTCAAATCACAATCTAGTTTCACAATCTAATCCTCAATCCACTATGTCTAGCAATCAAGAATCAATCCATTTCATCTCAAAGTTGGCCTAACAACAAGATGACAAAAGCACAAACTAGATTAACAAACACATCCAAGCATATCATCAACTATTAATTCATCCTCTAATCAAGAATCAAACATAAGATCAATAAAATCCAAGAAAAGAAGGATTAGCTACTCATAGCATTAAATAAAGCATCCAATACATTAATCAAAGTTATAAATGTAAATGAACAAAGTATTAAGAGTTAGAGATAGCTTAGTGGTTGAAATCTTCAACAACTTCTCCCTCAAGCCTTTTTATCTTCAATTAGTCAAGTGAAAGTTCTTCAATGGAGGCTAAAGAGTTGGGGAAGAAAAAGTTGTGGAAAGTTTCAACCTTCTTGCCCTATTAGCAAGAAAAACTACCACCTCAAAATGCCTAAGTTACCCTCTATTACATGGAAACAAAGGCCAAAAAGTCCCCCAAGATGCCTAAATATACAAGTGGGATCAAAGGGGGAATATACAAAAAACCCCTTGCCTTCCGCAGAAACAGATCTGCTGGAACAGGGGTCTCGCCGCGGCGAGGAACAGGTAGTGAGTTTTCTGCTCTGCCACACTTCCTTCCGAGCAGTATATCTTTTGATTCCGAACTCCGATTGCTGATCCGTAAAGTCCGTAGCGTAGCTAACTCATTCATATATAACATATCCAAAATTCAGCTCATTTGGCTCAACCATGAAATATATATGCATGTTTTAGTGAGCAACTATCCACTTCCTTTTACTTTTATCATCAGGTTCTTCTTTCGATTTAAGCTCTTATTCACATCTTCTTACAAAACACCCAAAATACAATGAAAACCCACTGACCACCACCAAAACACACAAAGAACCGACAAAGAACCAAAAACGCAAAAGCAAGCAAAAGAACGCAAAACTCGAATCAAAGCAAGTTGTTTTCGACTTAAGAAGACATGTAATAATTACGTTTTAACGGCGTTATCAGATATGAATTCGATCTGATTCTGATTTTATATATATAGAACCGAATATGGATTGAACCTCATCCGACCCAAAATCTAACCCATTGACATAACCCTAACTTGGCCAATTTGACTTGAGGATGAGTCTTTTATATATAATAAAGGACAATATATATTACATCAGAATGTATTCACAAGGTTGACAAATTTAATAAATAATTTTAGTAAGATAAATGATGCAATTGATGCAACTTGAACAACAAATGTATTATAAACAGGTAAAATAACAATTTATGTTCCCTAACTTTCATTGGTCCGCAGAATCAGGACACTTAATTTTACATCAAGCATTTTACATCCCTTAACTTTCACAGGTCTGCATAATCAGGATACTTAATTTTTCAGCAAGCATTTTACGTCTCTTAACTTTCACTGATCCGCAAAATCAGGACACTTATTTTTTCAGCAAGCATTTTACATACCTTAACTTTCACTGGTCTGCGAAATCTATAACTTTCTATACCCGCAATTTTAGTCCACTTGACCGCAATGTCAGTTCACAACTCGCCGAAATTTGCATAATTGACAACTGGACAATTAATTTGGGGATTTGAATTAATATTGATGTTGTTAAATAGTTGTAGATAGTTTGTTAAGTGGTTGTCAAGAAAAATTTAATGTCATGTAGCCAAAATGTGTCAAATATAACTTATTTTGCATAGAGCTCTATAAATAAGAACCTACATAAGTCGACTAGAAACAGAGTAGCATAATGGATGTAAAGTCATAGGACATCCGGAAAATTTATAGGACTGAAATTGCGGTCAAGTGGACTAAAATTGCAGGCATAGAAAAGTTATAGGGCGTATTTTGCTTGCCGAAAAATTAAGTGCCTTGATTTTGGACCAATGAAAGTTAAGGGACGTAAACTGCTTACTGAAAAATTAAGTGTCCTGATTCTGCGGACCAGTGAAAGCTAAAGGACGTAAAATGCTTTCTGGAAAATTAAGTGTCCTTATTCCGCGGACTGAAAAATTAAGTGTCCTGATTCTGCGGACCAGTGAAAATTAGGGGACGTAAATTGCTATTTTGCCTTATAAACATGCTTAATCAATTAGTCAATAATATAATTCTCCATGGCGTAGTGGTATATACAACTAAGTTTATATATATATATATATATATATATATATACTAGGGGTTTTGCACCGCGCATAGCGCGGTGCAGTGCCCTGTAACTGTAAAAGTTGAATAATGATGACGACTAATATAACTCCAATATATTTAAGTGTAACATAAATAAAGACAAATATACAGAGAGTTGAAGCTCAAATTGTTCACTACAAAGTTTAACATTCGAAAAACACGAGTTCAAATGTGAGGACCACGACTTAAGATCCAAATAAAAAGATCGGAATAAGCTGAGAATTAGACGTCACACAACTCTCTTATGAATTCACTAAAAATCTAAGATGTCATAAACTATACAACCATCGAACAAATTGAATAAACTGATTACCGAATGAAAAAAGACCATCAATGTTTATTTTGTATTTCAATGTAAAAGCTCCCAGAGACTCGAGAAGGAGCATAGTGAAAAAAGGGATGCATGCTTAATAGCTAATATTTTCAATATTTATAGGGAACTTCTCTCAGCGGAACGAAAATAAGATATCAGAAAACAGAGAAAAAATATCTTGCTCGACCGCGTAAGCACCTACACCTGCACTAAAATGAAAGAAATAAAAATTATTGCATAGATAAATGGAACAAATCCAAGCAAAGAACAGAAAGACGAGAAAGTATGAATCCAAATCCTCTTAAAACTCAACCAATACAATTTTAACAACCAGGGGTTGATTTGCCAACTCTATATTCAGACTATAGTTGTTAGAGGCGCAAGGCGAGGCGAGGCGACAAGGGCGAGCCTTGCCTCAAGGCGAGGCGATGCAAAAAGCGAGGGCTTTTTGGGGATAAGGCGCTTGTATATAAATTTTTCAGTATATATCAAATTATCAACAATAATTATAAAATTCAAGACTTATAAAGACAATATAATAAACATATTCAATATTTATCATTCAACAATATAAAAAATGGGTGATGTATAATGTATTGTAAGTATATATGTAATATATATATAAATAGGGTGAGTTATTTAATAACTTACTTCTCTATGTAATAAAAATATGTAATATATTAAATTATGAATTAAACTTTGAGACTGAGAAGTTTACTGACAATGATTAATAAGTAAAATGGGCTAACAATGACTATTAATGACTGGGCCATAATAATTCAATTCAGCCCAGTATTCTTTTGTGAATAAACCGGATCAACCCTTGGCCCAATAACTCCTTCATCTGCTCCAGGTCCATTTCCAGACAACTATATCATCTCCTTTTCCCGTAAAATCCCCAATTCCATTTCTCCATCTCCAAAAATCTCACATTTACTACTTCTTCTCCTTCATTCTTCAAATCAGCTAAAAAACCTTCGGCAATTACATCACTGGAGGCGTTCAGGACGGCGCGGCGCAGCAGGAAAGTGTCCTGATTTTAATTTTTTTTTTTTTTTAAAAAAAAAAATTGAACTTCCCCAAAAGGCGCCGCCTTGCACCGCCTTAAGGCGGTGCAAAGGCGCTCAAGGCGACGCCTTGATGGCGCCTTTTGGGGACGGCCATTGCGAGGCGAGGCGAGGCGACGAGGGCTCGCCTCGCCTCGCCTCGCGCAAAGGCGCGCGCCTTGTGCGCTTTTAACAACTATGATTCAGACCATCACATACCTAATTAAATCATGTTTTGGTTGTTAAATCATCAGTGGATCATGTAATATTAAAATGGTCCATTTAATGATTTAACAATAAAAAATCTGCAAAAAAACAAAAAAGTCATGAAATAGCCTTACAAAAAGCAAAATCCCACATACTAAAATATGGAAATCAAGAGAATTTACATACATAGGACCAATTCAAGAACAAGTAGATCTTTAAATAAAGAGCAAATCAACATTAAAGTAAAGCCAAATTATCAGACAATAAACACCATTGATAAATTCAATTAGATGATAAGAAAAACAAAGTTACAATGCAAGATTGACATATTGGAGCCACTATTCTGAAATTTAAGTAATTAAACTACTAAGAACACAAGCAAAAATACGCCAGTACTTGTTACCTTTTCATTCTTTTGTAAATTTAAAAAGTTCCATGCCTCTTGTACCCACCTTTGCAGACAAAATCTACTTGTTTAGGAGAGTATTCAGCAAAGAAAGAAGTATCTCATAGTCGTGCAAAATATTAAAGACTATGATGTATAGTCTACAACATGGTAAGTATAATTTGAAAGTTTGGCAGCTAACACCACTTTAAAACTAAAATATTTAGACAAAATAAGAGCAGCAAAATTACATGTGCAGTAAGTTCCAAAAAATTGCAGACTGCAAAAAACAAATAGACACACGTATAGAGGTCCAACGCCCGATTTATGATACAAGATTGCATTTGCAATATTATGATAGACATTTAAAAGGCACCATAAAACTAAATAAGCTTTACTTTCTCATTAAAATATTCATTCTTAACACTTCGAAGTTTCATCCCAATCAATTCCAGGATTTAGAAAAATGCATAGTTTAGTATCACCATAGTAAATCAATTATTGAAATCCCAGGAATATACTTAAGTAAACTCCACAAGCTTAAGATAGTTCATATAAGCTCAATGCATTCACAAGACAAACCAAGTTGAAGGTAAAAGAATTTCAGAGAAAACTTGTTTTTTTTTGGATTGAAAATCGAACTTTAATGATAATTAAATGTACCTGGAGCATTTCAAAAGCTTGTAACCGGATTTCAGAAGATCAATCCCTCTTGACCAAAAGAAAAGATGTAATAGCCAATACACGCACATCACCAGTTTTTATCTAGGAACAGTAATAATATGCAAGAACTCATTAGTTAAACTGCTTGTCCACTGGTAGTGATAACTAATGATACAAAATATTATATTCTGACGATATCTTATTTCCAAACCAAGCAAGTTTTGTGGGACAGGTGATGTTCAACGTTAGTGCATGCTAAGTGACCATAAATTACCAATGAGAGGAGTAACAAGTGTTGCATGCAAAAGATACTATTAAAATCAATGATTTTTCCATGTACTTGAAAAATCTATGAAAGCTTGAAGTTTATTTACAAGAAAAATCCTATTTTCATGACAAATATCAAGATGACAAGGCCATTACATAGGATTCCTCAATAAAATATATTTGGAATCTTCAAGATTATAGAAATCAAAATCTTAGAGAACCAACATTTACAAAAAAATGAGTAATTTTCAGAACATTATCGCATTCAGCGGTTCAGCCAGAATTACTCTTGACCCTGTAAATCATTATACATTTAGTACGAATAGAACATAGATATTTCAAATATTTTTCCTTTCATCCTCCAATAAGGATTCTAGCAGACAACTTATATAAGCATCAAATCTGGAATTGAAAAGTTGGAGACTTTAACAGGAAAAGCAAGCAAATGATAAGAGCTCATTTCAAACGTAGAATATATAGAAAACACAAAGTGCATGTATGGCAAGACGATCATCTGCCAAGAACGAGAAAGAGAAGTAACATAACCTTTTAGAACAACATGGCTATGGATCTCTCCATAAGCATTTAATATTCAAAATATAAAATATAAATATATATTGCTCGAGATCAATAGAATTTCATCTCTGAAATTGATATGTTCTGAGTTTCTAGCAAGGCCTACAACCTCCAAAACCACAACTCTCAATCATATATTACCTACAAAAAAATCACCAGTGTTTTATTCAAGCAGAGCAATTCCACCATATAGAAGCTTAAAGGGTAAGTAAATAAGAAACACCAACCTTTCGGAAATTCTAAAAAGTAATTAAGGAACAACAAAAATAGATACAGTGAAAACAAATTAGCACTATTGACAGGTGTTTGTGTATATTTTAGTATATATTTTTTTTATATATACATACAAGCATAAAGCCCCTTGCACTTAATAGTATAAGTTGGATGAGACAACATCTCAGCCAAAGAAAACAAAGTTTTGGCCACTTCTTTCTCATATTATTTACCATTAAACCAATAGTTTTTTCTCACAACATTCCAATTTCAACAAAAGGTACTTCTTCATATTTTCAACAAAAGGTACTACTTTCTCATATTTTCAACAAAATTCAGAATTTCTCAGTCCAAGCCCTATTAATTTTCAATTATCACAATTAATTAGCCCATAATACCAAATTACCAATTTTATTGCAAACCCAAATTCAGACATAAAGTTCAAACCTTTGATCGGTAGAAACTACCCAAATCTATAGTAACATTTAAACAGCATGAATTTAAATAAAACAAGGTATTGCGTAAATCACCAGAATTTATGTAGAATTTATGTAGCTTCCCACAACAACTTCCTCCTTTAACTCCAAGAAATGAACTCTCTTATTCAATCTCAAGGAGGCTCTTCCATATTTTCAAGAACGGAAGAAAAGTTTTTCCAAATTATAACACTAATACCCACCTAGTATGTTCGATTGCAAGGGTACCATCTTGGGCCATGAAAATTGCCCCAGGAACTTAACAAAATGTTCTTCGATTTCTGGGGCACCATATTAGGCCACGAAAATTGCTCCACGAAATGAAAAAATGTTCGAAAAATGTATTTAAAGATCTGGGTTTAAATTAAAAACTCATATATTCATAAGTGAGCAGATACAAGAATAAATTACTTATTGTTATGTGCATCTTCATCTAGAGTGATTCAATGTGAGAGGAGAACCTGTAAAGCCAGAAAAGTATTAAGGAGAGGCAAAAAAAAAATATGGTTTCATTTAGATCGGTGCTCATTTAGAGCTTGGAAAAGGAAAAGGGAGAAGGCTGAAAGAGAAAAACTTTATGGATCTTTGATCGATCTAAAGGAGAGAGAGGTGAGTCATAATCCATCCCAGGGCAACGTCTGGCATTAAGCCCAAAACGACGTCGTTTTGGGCCTGGACAATTTAAAAAAAATGAAAACGGCGTCGTTTTGAGTCTGACCGTAAAAAAAAAAATTAAAAAAAATCGGCGTTGGTTGAAACACAACTGTAGCAACTCCTAGTTAGGCTCTTATATAGTAGTAATATATATATATAGAACTAGAAACAGCTCTTCATATATACAAACAAAGGCGACCTCCATCAGCAATGGATATAGCCTTGATAGCCATATATACAAAGTTACAGGGTATATTTCTTAATTTGAGGGTGTTAAGTGTTAATTTTGTGTTTTTAGGATGCAAAGTGACCATTTTGTTGAAAAGTCTTGATTTGTCCGTGTCTTTTGTTGGGAGTCTTAGTGGTTTCCTACTCTAAAGGATTAGTTTGTTTAAGTGGTCAGTTAGAGTCCTATTTTCTTGTTATTTTGTTACATGGATTAGCCTCTATAAAGGCTGACTATTTCAGTTCAATAATATATAGAAATTTGCCTTTCTTTGATCAGTGGTACCAGAGCCAGTGAGTTAGTTCTGAGAGTAAAAAAAATTCCAAAATATAAATCTTGAGAGTTCACGGATTGAGTGAGAGTGAGGTTGCAATCTTCACTGCACTTTTTTTCTGATTTTTTGCAGCAGCAAAACAATGGCCACAGACAACTTTGTTCAACCAGCAATTCCCCGCTTCGATGGTCATTATGATCATTGGAGTATGTTAATGGAGAATTTTCTTAGATCTAAAGAATATTGGCATGTAGTCTCTGAGGGAATTACAGAACCAGCAGAAGGTACGGTAATAACGGATACTTACAAAAAAGAATTAGATGAACGACGACTGAAAGATCTCAAGGCCAAAAATTACCTTTTCCAATCCATTGACCGCTCAATTTTGGAAACCATTCTTCACAAGGATACATCTAAACATATTTGGGACTCCATGAAAAAGAAGTACCAAGGTTCCACAAGGGCAAAGAGGCAGCAGCTTCAAGCACTTCGTACCGAGTTCGAAACACTCCGAATGCAGTCAGGAGAATCCGTTTCAGATTATTTTTCTAGGACAATGGCAATTGTGAACAAGATGCGGATGCACGGCGATAAAACGGAGGATGTGACCATAGTTGAGAAGATTCTTCGATCCCTATTACCAAA
Source organism: Penstemon davidsonii (assembly GCA_034814905.1). Taxonomy (NCBI): domain Eukaryota; kingdom Viridiplantae; phylum Streptophyta; class Magnoliopsida; order Lamiales; family Plantaginaceae; genus Penstemon; species Penstemon davidsonii. The sequence goes on along the minus strand of JAYDYQ010001087.1, from coordinate 6,898,634 downwards.
GTTCAACTTTGTTGTATGTTCCATTGAAGAATCTCATGATATTGATGAACTTTCAATTGATGAGTTACAAAGTTCTTTGTTAGTTCATGAGCATAAGATTAACCAACAGGAGAAAGAGGAACAAGCTTTAAAGGCCTCAACAGAAAACCATTCGGCACAAAGAGGAGATCGAGGTCGTGGTAGAGGAAGAGGCCGTGGTAGGGGTGGTAGAGGAAATTATGAGCGTGGAACCCAACAACAATTCCAGAACCAAGACAATTATTCTCGTGATTCTCAAGGAAGAGGACGAGGACGAGGACGAGGACGAGGAGGCCACCACTCAACATCTTATAGACCAAATTCAGCAGAGAAGTCAAATGTTGAATGCTACAGATGCCACAGGTATGGACATTATAAATCTGAATGTCGAACTAATTTAAATAGACAAAGTGCAGAGAAAACAAATTACGCAGAAGAAGAAGAAGAGGTGTCTCTCTTGATGGCATGCCATGTGGGTGAAGAAACAAAACAAAACATATGGTATTTGGATACCGGCTGTAGCAACCACATGTGTGGAGATAAGAAGGCGTTTTCTGATCTGGACGAAACATTTCGAAACACTGTCAAGTTTGGTGACAACTCCACTATTTCTGTCATGGGGAAAGGAAGAGTAACTATTCAAACTAAAGGGGATTATACCCAGTGTTTTTAAAACCGGACCGGTCATTGAACCGGAAGCTCTACTGGTTACTGGTTCGATCGGTTAGATCGGGTCGACCACTGGTTCGATCGGTATAACCGGTGTGACTTTATTATTATGTAATATTTCATATATATATTTTTAGATTATCTAAAATACAATTATAATCCAAAAAATTATCATTCTTTGTCAATAAAATTTTTTATTGTTTCATGCAAATATTCAAAATGTCTTAAAAATTAAGATTAATGTCAAAAATATAAATTCCAAGTATCCTTAAAAGATACATACATTCAAAACAAGACAACAAAATTAAAAGTTCATCTCATTTTCAAAGTTTTGGCTTGATCATTTGGGTTCTATTGTTGTAATTTGATGTTTATATGGTAATTGATTTGCATAATTTCATACACAAAATAATATTATTCACAATTATGAGAAAATGGTTATGTACTTCTTTATGTTAGAAAAAACATAATATTGCATTGATTGTTAAAACACTAAAATAATGAATGTTTTCAATTAAAGTATATAAATGTAATTCTATTAAATGTTAAACAAGAGTCCAAATAAAAAATAATAACAAAAAATCTCTAAATTTAAAAAAAAAAAAAAAATTAAGTGAACCACTGGTTCACTGGTTCTGCCGGTTCACCGGTTTTACTGGTTTTGGAGCCGGTTTTACCGGTTCGAACTGGTTAATTAGGAGACTGGTTTTTAGGGGTAAACCGGACCGGATTAGGGACCGGTTAGCGGTTGAACCGGGCCAACCGGCCGGTCCGGTCCGGTTTTCAAAACACTGATTATACCCACACTATCTCCAACGTTCTTTTTGTTCCTGATTTAAGGACCAATTTGCTTAGCGTGGGTCAGCTGCAAGAGAAAGGGTACGAGATTTCTATCAAAGATGGAGTATGTCGGATTCGGGATGAAAAGTTAGGCTTAATTGCTCAAGTTAACATGACAGCGAATCGTATGTTCCCGCTTTATCTAAACAACACCACTCCCTCATGTTTCTCGGCAAGATTGAATGATGTCTCATGGCTATGGCATTTTCGGTATGGTCACCTAAATTTTGGTGGATTAAGAATTCTAAAGCAAAAGAATATGGTGATTGGTCTACCTCAGATTACAACTCCTTCCGAAGTTTGTGAAGAATGCGTTGTTAGTAAACAACACCGTAATCAATTTCCTCAAGGAAAATCATGGAGAGCAAAAGTGCAGCTGGAATTGGTCCACTCTGATTTGTGCGGGCCGATAAATCCATCTTCCAATGGAGGTAAAAAATATATAATCACTTTCATTGACGATTATAGTAGGAAAACATGGGTCTATTTTTTGCAACAGAAGTCGGAAGCTTTTACAGCCTTTAAAAGCTATAAAACAGCAGTTGAAAAAGAGGTTGGGCGCCCAATAAAAGTTCTTCGTACAGATCGTGGTGGAGAATTCAACTCACATGAATTTGCAAATTTTTGTGAAATCAATGGAATTAAAAGGCAACTTACAGCAGCATATACACCTCAACAGAATGGGGTTTGTGAAAGGAAGAATCGCACAATTCTAAATATGGTGCGAAGTCTTTTAAAGAGGAGTGGAATTCCGAAAACTTTTTGGCCTGAAGCAGTCAAATGGAGCATTCATGTTTTGAATAGAAGCCCAACCCTCTCTGTTCAAAATATGACTCCGGAGGAATCATGGAGCGGACGAAGACCGGTAGTTGATTACTTCAGAATATTTGGGTGCATTGCTTATGCCCACATTTCGGATGCAAAGAGAAGAAAGTTGGATGACAAAGGAGAAAAATGCATTTTCCTTGGTGTTAGTGATCAATCAAAAGCTTATAAACTTTACAATCCTATCACCAAGAAAATAATTGTGAGCCGCGATGTTGTCTTTGACGAAGGTAAAAACTGGTCGTGGAATGAGAACAATGTCCAGCAACAAATTCCAACAAATTTTGATGGTGATGAGGAAACAAGGCAGCAAAATGTGGAGACATTACAACAATCAGTGCCAGCCACTCAAAATGATTCTCAAAATCTGCCGATAAATGAAGCAGCCATAGAACAAAGGCCTCAACGACAAAGAAGAAGACCTGCATGGATGATGGATTATGAAGTAACTGATGATGCTGATTATGAAGACCCACTCACACATTTTGCTCTTTTTTCTGATTGTGATCCATTAACGTATGAAGAAGCTGTTACGGAGTCAAAGTGGCGATATGCGATGGATGCTGAAATTACAGCTATTGAAAGGAATAACACATGGGAATTAACAGAGCTTCCAAAAGGGCAAAAGTCCATTGGTGTGAAGTGGGTATACAAGACAAAGTTAAAGGGAAAGGGTGAAGTCGACAAGTACAAGGCTCGCTTAGTTGTTAAAGGATACAAACAAGAGTTTGGCATTGACTACAAAGAAGTCTTCGCTCCAGTCGCAAGGCATGATACAATCAGGTTGGTGATTGCACTAGCAGCGCAAAACTCGTGGCCTATCTTTCAGTTAGATGTGAAATCAGCTTTTTTACATGGGGACTTGGAAGAACAGGTATTTATTAATCAACCTCCTGGTTATATTAAGGTTGGAAATGAGCATAAAGTTTACAAATTAAAGAAGGCTTTATACGGACTAAAACAAGCTCCAAGAGCTTGGTATAGTCGTATAAATGACTATTTTTCTAAAGAAGGGTTTAAAAAATGTCCATATGAACACACACTTTTTACAAAGGAAGGCGATGGTGGAAAATTGCTCATTGTGTGCTTGTATGTTGATGACCTTATATTCACCGGAAATGATAAAGTAATGTTTGAAAATTTTAAGAAGTCCATGATGGAGGAGTTTGAAATGACTGATCTTGGATTGATGCATTATTTTCTTGGTATTGAAGTGGTGCAATCTGCAGCTGGGATTTTTATCTCCCAAAAGAAGTATGTGCAAGAAATTTTAGATAGGTTTCAAATGAAAAATTGCAATCCTGTTAGCACACCTACTGAAGTGGGACTAAAACTTGTTCGAAATCCTGAAGGAAAGAAGATTAATAGCACTTTTTACAAGCAGATGGTAGGAAGTTTGATGTACTTGACAGCCACAAGACCCGACATAATGCATTCAGTTAGTCTCATTAGCAGGTTTATGGAATGTCCAAAGGAGATCCATCTTTTGGCTGCCAAAAGAATTTTCAGATATTTAAAAGGTACTACCAACTATGGATTGCTCTACAAAAAGGAAAACATATCAGAGTTGCTCGGTTTCACGGACAGTGATTTTGCTGGAGATCTAGATGATCGGAAGAGCACTTCGGGATATGTTTTTATGCTTGGTTCGGGAGCTGTTTCGTGGTGTTCAAAAAAACAACCCATTGTCACATTGTCAACAACAAAAGCTGAGTTTGTGGCTGCAACAGCCTGTGCATGTCAAGCTGTTTGGTTAAGAAAGATTCTTGAAGAAATATATTTCAAGCAACAAGGAGCTACTCCTATTTATTGTGACAGTAAGTCAGCAATAAAGTTATCCAAAAATCTGGTTCTACATGGAAGAAGCAAGCACATAGATGTGAAATACCATTTCCTGCGTAATCTCACAAATAATGGTACAATTGAAATTATCTACTGTAGAAGTGAAGATCAAATTGCTGACTTATTCACAAAGCCCCTCAAAATAACTGCATTTCACAAGCTCAGGGAACTACTTGGAGTCTGCACTTTGGAGAATTATTAAAGGTCTTATGCATCTAGTTTTTATTGTAGTTAAACTGAAGTAAAAACTTTCAGTTTAAGGGAGGATTTGTTGAAAAGTCTTGATTTGTCCGTGTCTTTTGTTGGGAGTCTTAGTGGTTTCCTACTCTAAAGGATTAGTTTGTTTAAGTGGTCAGTTAGAGTCCTATTTTCTTGTTATTTTGTTACATGGATTAGCCTCTATAAAGGCTGACTATTTCAGTTCAATAATATATAGAAATTTGCCTTTCTTTGATCATTATCATGTTTTGGAGGTACAAATTGCTCAGTTATTCTTAATTAGAGGGTGCCTAAAATAGTTGACGGACCTTACAAAAAAATATTTTTCGTTGGATCTTAAAAGTTTATTTTTAATTACAAAATATTCAAAAATGTCAAAGTCAAACAATTAATGTGTTCAAAATTGAGTAACCCAAACTTAATGGGCCAACTCAACACAAATTAATTAAATTATCAAAAAAAAATTAAAAGATCAACATAAATAATTTTATATTTTGCAACCTAAAATATGCTTGTTCCAACACTAAGTCGGATTTTTCTAAGGTGCGGGCAGTAGTAACTGTCCTGCACATGAGGGAGGCTGATCTAGCCATTCATTTTCTATAGATAGATCTTTGCTGTTAAAGAGTAACTTGGTCAAATATGTTTAGTAACAATTGACTTTAATTAAAATTTGATTTGCCTAATTTATCCTTTCTCTTATTTTGATTTTAAAAAATATACAAAAAATTTGTTATAATGTAAATGGCAGATATAACCCCATTTATGCTTATTTATCTAAAATAAAAATTGATAAGAATATGTTAAAGTCAATTTTACCCCAACAAAAAATATTTTGGGTTTAAAATAAATTTTTAAAATCGGTTATTAATTAAAAGCCGGTTTTAACTACAATTTAATACATTCTTATTTCTTTAAAACCAAAATTCATGTAATCGTGGAAGACAAATATAATTCTCATTCAAACTTAATTAAGAATTTCTTCTCATAAATCTCCATTATTTTTACACCATCCCTAACTTGATGAAAAATTCTAGAAAAATCATAGAAATTTCTATTGCATCGTTATAATCATCAGACTAAATTCATATAAAATTGAAATCGAACGAATTTATTAATTCAATTAAATTTGAATGGAGACAACAAATTCTTTTTAATTTCTATTTTCGTTACACCATCATCGTCATGGTATTAAATAAGTTAACATTTCCCCCATTTTTATACCTTCAATAAGAGCCATTGACTAGTTTTTGAGAGAACACTTGTGGTATCAAATTTTATATCGATTCTCGTTTGTGGTACCATAAAAATTCAAATCGACACATTTGGTACCACAATTTAGCAAATCCACTCACTGGTACCACCGTTAAGTGATGATGTGGCAGTTAAGTCTTATTGCAAAATTAATGCAATTATTTATGTTGACTTACAATTCTACTATAATATTTCAGGTTGACAAAATAATCCCACATCTTCAAATTTACTAACGATTTTAGTCCACAAGGTTGCTCAATTTCAAATTTGGCTCAAATAAGACATAGGCGGACCAATTTGGAGATTTTACTTATTATGTTTACATATATATTTAGCTAATTTGATTTTATAAACGATATTAATAAATTAAATAATGCTTTAATATAAATTCGACAAAAAATTAAAAAACATATTTTTTCAAAACATTTAAATTATCTAATAGTATTAATATATTTAATATTTATTAAAATAATAAAGTTATATATAATTAATAAATAATTATTAATTTTTTCAAAAAAAAATCCAAAACATTCCAAACCCCTGTAACCACCCCCCACCCAAATCCCATGCCGACAGTGGCCTGGAATCGGAGAACAACTTGAGTTCTACAAAGAGATAGCTGGTTGTTTTAATTTTTCCGCAAAACTGAAATTACGGGGGTTAATTTGATCGGGGCCAGAACCAGGGGGTTGAGTATGCAAATTACTCATCTTCCCCACATCACTTCACGTACAGTAGTAGAAGAAAGGAGAATAGCCGTATAATCCTAACTATGAAATCCACCAATTAATCAAATCCCACCAAATTAAAACAACTACCAACTAATACTACACTTAATCACTTAATATAACAATAAAACCAGTAGAATTCAACGGGAAGAGCAGCAGCTTAAGAACAGGGGAAGAACATCCGAACAACAATTTCGTGAAATTAAGGCAAGAAACTTACTCAGGCACGTGATTTCAGAGGAGAATCACGAAGAGTAATCGTGATGAAGAAGAAGAAGAAGGTGTGATGAAGAAAATTGTTTAAACCCTAATTACATGATAATTGCCGATATTAATCATGAAAATAAATCAATTAGTATATTTTTTAAGTTTATTCATATAAAGGATATAACCGTCTTTGTTAATTGAAAATTATTTTAAGTATTCTTTAAAATTAAATGCAGAAGATTAAAATGGTCTATTTGTTGATCGAGTCAATTCGCCTAGTTATATACTAGTTACGTGCGACACGTGGCACGATTTAAGGGTCATACCACATGTGAGGGCAAGTTACCATTCCCGCACCATAGAAGCTCCGAACTAAGTAACTCATCATTACCCACTCTCTTAGCGAAGGTTGACTGTATCTTGGCTCACTTGGTAAGACTTTCTCTTGATGAATGGGAGGTCTATGGTTCAAATCCCAATATTGAGTTTTTTTCTTATATTTTGATTGTTTTATATTATTTAACTTTTATTCTTTTGTAGTATTGTTCATCTTTTTTATTTTCCTTTCGTAGTAATTATTTTTAAATCCCTTTCCTTACTTAATGATTTCTTGTCAATTTTTTTACTTAGTAGGTACTTTAAAAAAATTATTTCTTAATTATAAAAAGAATACTGTTTTTTCTTTATAATAGGATTTTTCTGCTTATTACTTTTTCACTTAGTACATTGCAAAAAATAATTTTGCTCCCAATAAAATTGGTCTAGCCCCATCCATATATTTTTATATGTATGTGTATATTTTTCTTAGTTTTATATATGATTTATAACTTTTCCTATATATGATAATATATAATTAATAGAGTTAAGAATGTCGCGAAATTAAATAAAGTCAAGCAATCAATTATGATATTTGTAAAAGAATGAAATAGTGTTAATGATGTACATATACTTGTAAAATTTGCTTCGGCTAGAATAATATTTTTAATATTAAAAGTTATACAAAAAAATTCATGGTTGAATCTTTTAAAAATTAAATAAGTTTGTTATTTAATTATCTATCTAAAAAGTAATATGTTAGAGAAAATAATATGTCAATATTTAATTAATATTTTTGCCTTTAAAAAATAAATTGATTATAACAAAGGGCCCCAAATTTGAAATTCACCTAGGGCCTCCGAATGTCTAGGACCGGCCCTGACTCTAAGACGGCTTTCTGGTGGCCAAAATATGAAAATTAATATATAGATATATTTTGAGATAACTCGTCTAATATTGATAATACTATATAAGTTATAACTTAAATCATGCATGTAAAACAAATATAAATCTAGCACATTCTCCTCCAAACTTGGAAGGAGAAACATAAATGAAACGGAAAAAACATTCAAACAAAAATCTATGATAAAAAATTGGTTTTTTTGCAAGTTAACTCCATGTGATCTCCCTGTGAAATAAAAATAAGCAATTTAACTCCTTGTGAAATGACATAATGAGCAATTTACCTCCTTGTGATATAAAAATAGGCAATTTACCTCCTTGTGAAATGAAATAATGAGCAATTTAACTCCCTGTGATATGAATTAATAAGCAATTTAGAGGGAGGTAATATGCTTCTTTTATAAAAACACAGGGAGGTATTTTACCATTTTTCTTATCACAGGGAGTTAAATTGCCTATTTAGGATATCACAGGGAGGTATTTTGTCCTTTTTTTATCACAGGGAGTTAAATTGGTCATTTAGAATAACATAGGGAGTTAATTTGCTCTTCACTCATAAAAAATTATATATCTCTGTATAATATATATCATAATGTATTCACAAGGTTGTACAAGTTCAGCAAAACGAATATACACCTCATCAATTACATTTCAGCAAATCTTATTGGCCTTAGATGTTGACATGAAATACCAATTAAAATTAACGTAAGTAATTGATGCAACTTGAACAACAAATGTACTATATACATGTTTAATGGCCTTGCTAGCCTGTCAATTAGTCAACAATATATACATCTAAGTTTCTATGTATATATATAGAAGTAGAAAGAAACAGCTCTTCATATATACAAAGAAAGGCGACCTCCATCAGCAATGGATACAGCCGTGATAGCCATATTATCAGCAATTGCGGCAATCATCACAGCAGTCGCATCAATCTTAGGCACACTACGTGCATGTGGTATAGACATATCGAAATGTCTTGGAGTATCGAGCTGTCTTGGAACCATGTGCGGAAAGAAAGATATTGAGGTGCGAAAAATTATTTGTAACGTTCTATTAAATTTCTACTCTCTAAAAATATTTTGATAAAAAGAATGAATTGATTATGAAGAGTCATATTTCGAAATACATGGAGGTGAATATGGATTAAGATCGATCAAATATAGTATATCTTGCAGCGCGCATGAAACAAAAAATCTAGTGTATATGATTTTGCGTACCAATTATATATGTTTAAATTATATGATTTAATGTCATTCTTATTTCCTCATTTTATTCATGATCTAACGGCAACGATTGCCTGAAATGAATCCCCCACAGAGCAGTTCTTCTCTGCGTAATGTCTCACGTGATTCTTTAGTCCAGTTACAGCAGAGGGAGATATTCGAAGGCAGTTTGATGACTTTGTTAAGAAACTGCTTAAAGTTAGACCAAAAAAACTCCGTAAGTATATTATCCCGGCATGTCAATCATTACCATAGCATTAGGTCAGAGGATGCTGCTTTGGGGTGGGGGTGCGGGTGCGGGTTGCGTAATATCCAAAGTCTTAGCTCTCACTTGCTTAGCCAAAGACAAGAAGCAAGAGAGGTTCTCTATGGTGGTTCTGGATTTGTTCCCAATATTGCAGCACTTCAAAGATGGATAGGACTTGCTTCGGAAAAAGGTTTTGGTCCTACTGATCATGACTTTGATCGCAGATTTTATGGAAACAAAAGTTTGATTGGAACCAGGGAATGTGCTGCACTTTTGCGTTACTTTGGTCTCCGTACAAATGTTGTGGATTTTGAGTCAGCTTCTTCAAGCTTTAAGGTTGGGAAAAGAGATAAAAAGGTTGAGAAAGATCACCATGATCTCACTGAGTGGGTGTGGAATTACTTTTCTGACAAAAAAGTCGACAGATCAGGCGATGGCCGCCGTGTGATTCTTAGCGAGAAAGCGTGAGTAAATTCTGATTAGTTGGGGGTAAATGCAAAATAATCCCCTGTGTAATGCTAAACCTGAAATTTTTATTGCGCCAAACTTCCTTGTGTTTTCAAAAACCCTGCAAAAAACATCCAATTTATAAAAAATAGGTCGTTTTGGATCGATATATTTCAAGAAATCATATTTAAAATACTTCAAGTTGGTCCCTACAACTTCACGTGATATATTTTTGAAATTATTTCTTGAAATATATCGATCCAAAATGATCTATTTTTTACAAATTGGGTGTTTTTTGCAGGGTTTTTAAAAACACAAGGAAGTTTGGCGCAATAAAAATTTCACAGGGTAGTTTCTTGCAGGTTTAGCATAACACAGGGGAGTATCTTGCATTTTTCCCGATTAGTTGATATACTATATATTTTCTTTTTACATAAGGTTTCCTGATCGAGCAGGCCATTGTACTTCCACCATGATGGACATTCAAAAACCATTGTTGGCATTCAAGCTACACGCGAGAGTAATGGGATGCAGCTACTTAACTTATTAATATTCCAACCTCATATAGTAAGAAAATTTACTTGCATTCACAATTTTCAGTTCCCAGTGTTGACGTCGTAGTTCATAGGTATTGCCTCTATACATTCATATAGTTGGTCTACATCATTTCTATCTAGAACACAGAATCTCTGGAAGAATCTCTGAGAAACAATGTTGGATGGCAAAAACTAATAAAGAGGGGTAGCCACACATTGGAAAAGCCGCTGTTCTAGGTTGGAGTGTGTTTTTCATTAATCATCCCCTTATATATAATTAATTTGATGATGAGTTGGTTATAACTGAATTGGTTTTTATGTTTCCAGTTGTGCTATGTTGATCCTGGAATTGCATGTGGGAAAGATTTGGAGAACCTGAAGACAATAAAAAGCATCCGTCTGAGTTTTAGTTCTGTCTAATACCCAACCAACCAAATCAAACATGAAAGATTTAGGATCGGGTCTGTATCGTGTCCTGAGTCAGCCTGCCTAGATTTTGTTGAATTCGTTAGCTTTCAATCAGTCTTAGGATTTTATTTTGTTGGTTTTGATATTTCCTATTTATTTCATTATTATTCCACGTTGATAGATATGTAAAACGTGGGTTGCTATTTCTTTTCGTTTATTTTATTTTGTAAGGCTATATATAGCCAGTTCTGCTATTTCATTTAACAAGAAAGTATTCTCCCAATTTCTCTGGTTATTTTACTATACAAATTACAGATGTTTTAACAGATTAAGGATCAGGCTACAGATGACAAAATTGATGTATCGTCTGATGCTGATGATCTCGATGCTTGTCCAAGATATAGATTCGTATATGATACATTTAACTTTGGTGAAATTGAGTGCAAGTGTTTGAGAACATTAAGGTCATTTGTTGTTCTTCGATATATATATAATGAAAATTTTGTCCAACTTTTCGTTCGATTTGGACTCATTTTATTTTTATTGATAAAATGTTCTGAAATTTCTGTAAGGAATGTTTGAGACTATAGTTTGCAAAAAAAGTTCAGTTCTTGGCCATCAGTCAAGTGATTTCATGAACTCAAAATGTTTGCGTTTACGTGAATGTAAAACGGAGCTAATTGATTTCGTATGGATGGAGGAAGTTTGTATATTACTATCGGGTATGACATTATGAGGTATGCTGTCACTGTAAATGGGCCGGCATGGCTTTTCATCTAGGTTGCACGGATACTTCGAAATTATACACCATGCAGTATCATATGCGTATCGGATACTCGGATACTCAGATACTCGTACGATACTTGTGTAATACTTAATCGTGGGGTTTTCAATAATAAGAAAATAAAAAATAAAAAGGATACCGTATCGGATACACAGAAAGGCGTATCGAAAACATCCAAAATACTTAAGAGCATGTATTTTCACAAATAATTTTTAGATTAAGTATATTATCAAAGTGATCTACATAAAATTCTTGAAATTATGTAAAGGGCCAAAGACTTTGCATATGGTATTAATACTATGGTTTTACTTGAACACTTATATAAGAGGATGATAGCATTGTTCATTTAAAAAGGAATAAAAACTGAACTAAACATATATTACATAATTTTTATTATACATTTTTAAAACAATGGTTTATTATTTATAATATATTTTTAAATATACACAAACGTATTTTAACCGTATCGTATTCTATAAATTTTAAAAATTCATATCGCCGTATTCGTATCGTACGTATCCGTTCGTAACGCCATATCCGTATCCCTACAACATAGCTTTTCATTTAGCTAATAATAATAATAATAATAATATGATGCTGGGTAGATGAGGACATGTACATTATTAAGAATTGTAACAATTAAATGAAGGTGACTAAGAGAAGTTGAAACCTAAAATTAAAAGCCGACCTAGACCTAGTCATTATTTCTAAAAGTCACATTAATTGTGGGATGGGGTATATGTATATGTATATATATAATTAAATAAAATAAATACAACAATGTTCAATTTATCCCCGTGTAAGCGAAAAATAGGAAGGCTAATGGTTAAGCAAATTTATTTAACTGTTCAGCTGACTATAGAGTTCATAATGTTCAATTTAACCCCCCCACCCCACCCCACCCCACCCCACCCCACCCCACGTGATATTCATAATGTTCAATTTACCATTCTGTAATTTGAAAAAGAGAACTTTACCCCCCTGCAATTTTATAAAAGTTTCGCACTGCCTCCCTAACATTTTTATATGTGGCATTTTACTTCCCTGTGTTATGATAATGTGGCAGTTTACCCCTCTGTGTTATGATATATGTGGCAGTTTACCCCCCATGTTACAAATCACTTTTCATGCTCACTCTAAATTTCGACAAGTGAGTTACACTCTCCGACTCGAGGGGATAAATTGCTTCTTCAAAATTTTCAAAGAGGGTAAATTACTCTTCTTCAAATTATAGTGGGATAAATTAAATATTATGAATATCATAGGGTGTAAATTGTTATTAACCAACTTACTATATAACAACGTGTACTTCTTTTTTTATCTAACTAATTAGGGTAAATTATGGATATCCCCCTGAGGTAAGGTCTAATTGCAAAAATCCCGCTCACGTATTAGGTATTATAAAAATCCCCCTCCGGTTTGTCATCTTCTTACAATGAACACCTCAGGTAAATGATGAAAAACAACACGAATGTTGTTAATGAATTTGCAAAGCTTAAGGAAGAGATGATTGTGCGTAAAAAGCAAAACTCTGAACTGAAACTTAACGTTGAAAAACCGCAAGAATCAGTTGAGTTTAAAAAGCTTTCGCATGAATATGAATCTCTGAAAGCAGAATGTGAAGTTTACAAAGGAAAAATCATGGAGCTTGAAAAGATAATATCTACTCATGATAAGTCGTCTGTTGCATCAGCTAACACATCTAATGAACAGAGAACACCTTTAGTAAAAGAGAATTTAGAACTGAACCGAGCTGAAAAATTTAAATCTGCTGATAATAGAAATGTTATCTTTTATGTTCAGACTACTAAATCCACTTCATCTGAGATAGAGGAGAAGAAATCTCCAAAGGCTAAAAAGGGTAAGATCCATCTCTATAGATATCAGCATTTACATCCAGAAAGCCGTATGCTTTGGAAGAAGCTTGTACAGTTTGGGAAGGGGTTTTGATTGATCAAAAAGAGGAATCTACTTCAACCGATATGCCCTTAGGCACGGCCATACATAACATAGAAATCACACTTGGAAAGGGTGGACAATTAGTTAGAGCAGCAGGTGCTGTAGCGAAACTGATTGCAAAAGAGGGGAAATCGGCCACATTAAAATTACCCTCTGGGGAGGTCCGTTTGATATCCAAAAACTGCTCAGCAACAGTCGGACAAGTGGGGAATGTTGGGGCGAACCAGAAAAATTTGGGTAGAGCCGGATCTAAGCGTTGGCTAGGTAAGCGTCCTGTAGTAAGAGGAGTAGTTATGAACCCTGTAGACCATCCCCATGGGGGTGGTGAAGGGAGAGCCCCAATTGGTAGAAAAAAACCCACAACCCCTTGGGGTTATCCTGCACTTGGAAGAAGAAGTGCTCTTTCAACTGCCGCCTAATCCCCCAACAAAAAGCCTGAAAATGAAAAACAGACTGGTAAAACCAAACAGCAGAGTAGTCCTTAGAAGTCTGCTGATAAAAGTAAAACCAATCAGACTAGTAAAACTAAGTCGTCTGTTAAAGAGCAAGTAAAGAGTAAACCTAAGAAGCAAAGAAACTATAGAAATTACAATGCTTGGTATGTAAATGAATCTTATTATGTGCAACCCACTTATTCATCATATTATGTTGCACCTTATTATCCACCTTACTATGCTGCTTATCCTGCTCATCATACGATGCATGCTTATCCTGTTTATCATGCACCGTACCCTGCTTATGAGCATTACTCTCATCATAACAATTATCATGAACATATGCATACTGAAAATTATGATGATTCAAGAGTAAAGAAATCACCACCAAACTCTACTGAACCTAAGAAGCCTAAGGTTTCCAAATCTAGGGTTGTCAAAGGTGACACTAATCCGCCAGGACCCTCTCAATAAAGGGTACTTAAAACAATTATTTTTGTTTTGTAGGTTAGGATTAGGAGTAGGAGTAAAGTAGAGAAGAAATGGTACTTGGACAGTAGATGTTCGAGGCACATGTGTGGTGACATACATGAATTGACAGATGCTACTGCCGTAGATGGTCCAAGAGTAACTTTTGGAGACAGCAAATAAGACAAGATTGTTGCATGTGGAAAGCTTATCAAAGGAAACATAGAGATATCTGACGTCTCATATGTTAAAGGCCTGAAGTACAATGTGCTGAGCATAAGTCCATTTTGTGACAAATGATTTTCTGTTATCTTCTCATCAGATAAGTGCTATGTAGAGCAAGTTGGAACCAAGAAGGTGATATTATCTGGAAGAAGACAAGGAAACATCTATATAGTTGACTGAAATTCTATGGATAAGAATTCTAATGTTTGTTTGGTGGCCTCTACACTAAGTGAAATCAGTTAGCTTTGGCACAAAAGGATGAATCATTTGAATTTCAAGACCATCAACAGATTAATCAAGAATGATTTGGTAGAAGGAATTCCAAAGACAGTCATGAGCAAAGACAAGCTATGTGACGCATGTCAGAAGGGTAAACAAGTGAAATCTTCATTCAAAGTAAGAAGCACCAATCTTCAACCAAAATTTTGAAGCTACTTCATATGGATCTGTTTGGCCTTATTGATCCTATCAGCAACGATGGAAAGAAATACTGCCTAGCTGTTGTGGATGATTATTCAAGATTTACTTAGGTGATATTCATGAAAAAGAAAAGTGAAACCAAGGAATATCTTACCAATCTGATGGACCTGATCCAGAATGAAAAGAGCTTAAGAATATTGAAGATCAGATCAAACAGGGGCACTGAATTTACAAACTCTACTGTTGAAGAGTATTGTAACTCCAGAGAAATCAACCATGAGTACTCTGCTGCCAGAACGCCTCAACAAAATGGAGTTGCTGAAAGGAGAAACAAAACTCTTAAAGAAGCTACCAGGACAATGATAGCTGAAGCAAAACTGCCTCAAAGATTCTGGGCAGAAGCCATAAATACAGCCTGCTACACCCCGAACAGATGCATGATCAACAAGAATCAAAACAAGATACCTTATGAACTGTGGAACAACAGAAAGCCTAATATACATTATCTTAGGATTTTTGGTTGTAAATGTTATGTTTTGAATAATGGGAAAAATCACCTTACTGCTTTTGCAGAAAAGGCTGATGAAGTTGTTTTTGTAGGTTACTCTACTGTCAGTAAAGCCTACAGAGTATTCAACAAAAGGACTTTACTTGTAGAAGAATCAATTCATGTAGTATTTGATGAGCCAAGTCAATCTTCTGAAAAGAATCAAAGTACTAATCCAGATATTTCTTCTGATTTTCAGAAATTGAATGTGGAAAGAAAAGAAGAGTATGTACCCATCTTACTACCTGATCTAAACCAAGCTGATAACTCAAGTGCTGTTCAAAATCAGTCTACTGATTGTCTAACATAGGAGTTGCAAACAGCTGACAGACCAGAGCATGTTCAACAGACTACTACAGAGACTCCAACAGTAGTGTTGCAAGATCAATCAAGAGGACAACATCCAGATTTACAACCTGATCTTAGATGGCTTAGAGATCAACCACCTGAACTAGTGATTGGTGATCCACTGGATAGAGTGAGAACAAGAAGGTCAACTTCAAATGAATCCATGTTTGTAAGTTTTCTCTCACAAATTGAGCCCAAATTAATTGATGAAGCTCTTAGTGATTCTCACTGGATTGAAGCAATGCATGAAGAGTTAAATCAATTTCAAAGAAATGAGGTTTGGTACTTAGTACGAAGACCTACTCATCAATGAGTCATTGGCACTAAGTGGGTATTCAGGAACAAAATGAATGAAGATGATATTGTTACTAGAAATAAAGCTAGACTAGTTGCCAAAGCGTACTGCTAAGAAGAAGGCATTGATTTTGATGAGACATTCTCACCAGTTGCAAGGCTTGAAGCAATCAGATTATTCTTAGCCTATGCTGCTCACAAGAACTTCATTGTCTATCAGATGGATGTGAAGTCTGCTTTTCTCAATGGAGAATTGCAAGAAGAAGTTTATGTTGAACAACCCCCAGGTTTTGAAGTCTATCAACAGGGAGACAAAGTATATCGTCTGAAGAAAGCCCTCTATGGACTGAAGCAAGCACAAAGAGCATGGTATGATACCTTATCTGATTTTCTTTTAGTTAAAGGATTACGCAAAGGTAAAGTAGACAAGACCCTGTTCACTATTGAATGGGAAAATCATATATTGTTAGTTCAAATATATGTGGACGATATTATTTTTGGTTCAACTAACAAACAGATGTTTGAGAAGTTCTCTAAGCTGATGCAGAACAAGTTTGAAATGAGCATGATGGGAGAACTTAATTATTTTCTTGGATTACAAGTCAGACATCTACCTGATGGTATTTTTATTAATCAACAAAGTACACAAAAGATCTGTTCAAGAAATTTGGTATGGAAACTAGCTCATCTGTTAGCGTTCCAATGTCTACTGGACTTCGTCTGGATAAAGATGAAGGTGACAAATCAGTTGACATCACCAAATATAGAGGCATAATAGGGTCACTGTTATATCTAACAGCTAGCAGACCTGACATTATGTACTCTGTTGGGGTTTGTGCGAGATTTCAATCAAATCCTAAGGAATCTCATCTCTTAGCTGCCAAAAGGATATTAATATATCTCAAAGGCACTCAAGAATTGGGATTGTGGTATCCAAGGGAATCAGGATTTGAACTCATTGGATATTCAGATTCTGACCTTGATGGCTGCAAGATTGATAGGAAGAGTACTACTGGTACCTGTCAATTTTTAGGCAGTCGTCTGATCTCATGGATGAGTAAGAAACAGACTTCAGTATCCATATCTACTGCTGAAGCTGAATACATTGCTGTTGGAGCATGTTGTGCACAGATACTTTGGTTGAAGCATCAACTAGAAGATTATAATCTCAAGATCAGTGGAATCCCTATCTATTGTGACAATACAAGTGCAATCTCACTTACTCAGAATACTACTAGTCATTCCAAGACTAAGCATATTGAGATCAAACATCACTTCATAAGAGATCATGTTGAAAAAGGAAATGTTATTATTGAATATGTTCATATAGATAATCAGATCGCTGACATTTCACCAAACCATTAAGTGATGCAAGATTTTCTACTCTAAGAGTGGAACTGGGCTTGTTAAAATTGTATTCATAAGCTGAGGGGGAACCTATCAGAAGACCGTGTTCCTCAGCTGACTAATCTGATGACAGCAAGTATTATTCTTCAAGAAGACTGACTCTCAACAGACTAGTTGACTGATAGATTCTTGAATTCAGGAGAAACGTGTAAGACTAGAGGTACTCCTGTTTTAAAGATGAAATCTTCAATGACAGTTCGTTGAAGTTGTTTTAATCAGAAGATTTGTTCTTAATTCTTGAAGACCTGAAGATTATTTATCTTGCTGGATTGACAAACAGCAAAGGAAGATCACTAGATATTAGCTTTCACTAGTGATATATTGTATCAGACAAGTCATCTGCCAGATAAGTATTATTTTACTCATATGTTTAGTTATGTCAAATTATAAGAAGTGTTGTGTTAAAAACGTAATATATGAAAACACGCTTTTATAAATAACTGACTAGGGACGTTTCGTTTTCCCGCCTAGTCTGGCATAATTAATAAAATTTTGAAATCCGCGTATCTCGCGCACACGATTGAAACTGACAGAAATTGATCTAACGGTTGATGGATAACACGGAAACCGATGAATCCCCAACTCTATAAATCCAGATCTGATCCGCTTACTAATCTTTTACGCACCTTCAAAATTTCAAAAGCATACAGAGCATTTTGCATTCAAAATTTCTGCAATCTTCTCTCGTTTTCTCCAATCTTTTTAAGGAAATACTATGAGTTCCAAAGAAGCAAACACTAAGGGTAGATTTCTGAACTACCAGACTTACTATGCTACGGGTACTCAACTTATGAACGAGATTTTGGAAAAATTCAAAGCTTCTTCGTTGGTAAACTTCATGGAAGCTCATGAAGATATGGTTTTCAACTCAGAAGTTCTGGAGTTCTACAACGTTGCTGGGAAACCAGACTTTGACAAGTTGGAAATCAAGGCAAAAGTTGGAGGAAAAGACATATGTCTGACTCCTGCTTTGTTGAACGAGAAGTATGGTTATCTGTTGAAGGATCAACATAATTATCTACTTTGGTTGAGCCGTTGGAGGCTGACTTCTGGAAAATTACTGCGAAGTCAAATGAAATTCTCTCTGGAAACATCAAGAAGCCCCAGCTCAAGGACGAGTTTCAGAGAATGGCAGACATCTTTGCCAAAGTTGTGGAAAATTGCACTTTCTCTCTGGACAGCGTACCAATGAAGAGATATCATTCAATGATTGCGGTTTACTATGGCCTGAAAGTAAACTGGGCTAATTATGTTTGGTGTTGGATGAAGATGAAGACTTTGAAGTGAAGGGAGGTTTTGATGATTTCCAAAGTCATCAGCTAAGTGGAAGCTTAGTACAAACCTTAGAAAATATTTGACCAAGGAAGAAGTATTTCAGACGAGTCAAATATGGTCCAGAAGAATACTGATCTGTTGCTGAAGAAGGAATCAGACTGGTGGACTATCAGCCGACTCAAATCAGATTAGTTCAAGTTTGGGATCAGCCGAGTAAACATCAGACGAGTGACTTCGATCAGCAGAGTGGAAGTGGATCAGAAGTTAGTGCAACGGTAATAAATGCACTTGGTGTAATAAATGCTGAAGAGGAAGGGTATTTATGACAAATGATTGAAGAGAAACCTCGTATCAGCTTGGTGCATTTAATGCGCATTTAATGCGAAGCGACAGAAAGTACAGCAGAGTGTACAGTGTTCAGTCACAACAGCCGTTCTGCAGAAAAAGGACCAGTACTCGAGGATTTGACAACTGGCGATCTCTCAACGGGCAGATTTTCAAATCCTTAGTATAAATAGCTTAGTTCGTGAGTTGAAGAAGAAGAACAACACAGAGACAACACACTTTGAGAGCAAAAATCTGAAGCAGAATTCTTCTAAGTCTCAAACTCAAGAACAAAGCACTCATCAGCCGAGTCATTTGTTGACGAAGCAAAATAGAGAGAAAACAAAAAATACTTGTAAAATCTGAGTGATTTTGTTAGGATTGTGTTGTGAGAAGTAGATATCAATCTTTGTGAGCGATATTACTTCAGAGGTTAGGAATTTCTTTGTGATTTCCTACTACGAACTTGTGGCCAGTTCATTTGTTGTTTGGCGGAAGCAGAGTGTACTGTAATCTTTGTGACTATAGTATAACCCAAGATCTAAGTGACTTGGAATAGTGGACTAAAGGATTTATATCCATCAAAGAACACAATCTGAGTGTTGCCATGGAGAAGTTTGAGAACTTCAAAATGAAACCTGGAGAAACCATTGACCAGATGGATTCAAGGTTTACAAAGGTGTTGAACAATGTTCTGAAGTTGGGTAAGACGTTCACTGATAAAGAGATCACTGTCAAAGTGTTAAAGGCGCTACCACCAAAGTTCAACATGAAGATTACAGCAATGGAAGAATCAAGGGATCTGGGGAAGATCTCACTGACTGAGCTGTTTTCTGCACTCAAGGCGTATGAGTATAAAATGCCAAGGATGGGAATAGAAGATACCTCAACTTCTGGCCCCACTGCTGCACTGGTCGCTGCAGAAAGAACAAGAAGATCTGTCGGAAAAAGCAGAGAAGAGGACTCATCTGATGAGGCCCCAATACTAAGCAAAAAGGAGTACACTGCTGACGACGTTGCTTTGTTATTAAACGGGTTCAAAAAGTTCTACAAGAGAAAAATGAAGAACAAATATAACAATGCTTCTACTTCTAAACCTACCTCTAATTCTCATGATATTAAGGATGATTATAAATCCAAAATGATGTGCTATAATTGCAGGAAATTGGGACACTTCATCAAGGACTGCCCATATCCTAAAGCGGAGAAGTATACAGAGGAGGAAAAGAAACAAAGAAAAGAAAGAAGAGAGAAGAGATACCAAAAGAGCAAGGTGCTGTTGGCTGAAGCTGAAAAGATGGCATCCATCTACTCATCAAACACAGAATCTGGCACTTCAAGTGATGACTCTGTTTTTGACGAAACACCTGCACTGCTGTGTCTCATGGCAAAGGAATCTGAAGATTCAGACAATGAGGTAATACTCTCTGAAAGTGAGCTTGAACTGTTTAGCTCATTTGAGCAAATGATGAACAACAAAGTAGATGTTGTGAATGAGCTTGCTAAGTTTAAGGACGAGATGATTCTGCTGAAAAAGCAAAATACTAAACTGAAATCGAAGGTTGAAAGACCTGAAGAATCAGCTATGTATAAAAAGCTTTCGCATGAATGTGAATCTCTGAGAGCTGAATGTGAAATGTACAAGGGACAAATCAAAGAACTTGAAGCTAGAATATCTCTACATAATAAGTCGTCTGTTCCTAAGTCGTCTGTTGTGACAATAGATAAACCAACTGAACAGAGTACTCCCTTGGTAAAAGAAAGTTTAGAACTGAACAAAGCTGAAAAATTTATATCTGCTGATAATAGTAATATTGTCTTGTATGTTCAGACTGCTAAACCCATTTCACCTGAGATTGAGAAAAATGAGATAAACACTCCTAAGGCTAAGAAGGGTAAGAAGCCTGAAAATGAAAAACAGACTGGTAAAACTAAACAGCAGAGTAGTCCCAAGAAGTCTGCTGATAAGAGTAAAACCAATCAGACTAGTAAAACTAAGTCGTCTGTTAAAGAGCAAGTAAAGAGCAGACCTAAGAAGCAAAGAAACTATAACAAAAATGCTTGGTATGGAAATGAGTCTTACTATGTGCAACCTGCTTATACACCTTATTATGCTGCACCTCATTATCCACCTCACTATGCTGCATATCCTGCTCACCAACCAATGCATGCTTACCCTGCTTATCATGCATCATATCCTGCTTATGAGCCTTATCCTCATCATAACGATTATCAACATAACATGCCTACTGTTTATGATGAAAATGAAGTTGCTCATGCTCCTGCTAAAACTCTAAAGCCTAAGAAGCCTAAGACTTCAACATCTTGGGTTGTCAAAGGTGACACTAATCCACCAGGACCCTCTCAATAAAGGGTACCTAAAACATTTTATTTTGTTTTGTAGGTTAGGATTAGGAGTAGGAGTAAAGTAGTGAAGAAATGGTACTTGGACAGTGGATGTTCAAGGCACATGTGTGGAGACATACATGAACTGGCAGATGCTGTTGCTGTGAATGGTCCAAGAGTTACTTTTGGAGACAACAAAGAAGGCAAGGTTGTAGCTGTTGGAAAGCTTATCAAAGGAAACATAGAGATATCTGACGTCTCATATGTTAGTGGCCTGAAGTACAATCTGCTGAGCATTAGTCAATTTTGTGACAAGTGATTTTCCGTAGTGTTTTCATCAGATAAGTGCTATGTTGAACAAGTTGGAACAAAGAAGGTTATTTTATCTGGAAGAAGACAGGGAAACATCTATGTAGTCGACTGGAATTCTGTGGACAAGAATTCTAATATTTGTTTGGTGGCCTCTACACCAAGTGAAATCAGTTGGCTTTGGCACAAAAGAATGAATCATTTAAATTTCAAGACCATAAACAGATTGATAAAGAATGATCTGGTAGAAGGAATTCCAAAGACAGTCATGAGCAAAGACAAGCTTTGTGACGCATGTCAGAAGGGTAAACAAGTGAAGTCATCTTTCAAAAGCAAGAAGCACCAATCTTCAACCAGAATTTTGGAGCTATTGCATATGGATTTGTTTGGCCCTATTGATCCAATCAGCAATGGTGGAAAGAAATACTGCCTAGCTGTTGTGGATGATTTCTCAAGATTTACTTGGGTGATTTTCATGAAGAAGAAAAGTGAAACCAAGGAACATCTTACTAATCTGATGGAACTGATCCAGAATGAGAAGAGTCAAAGAATATTGAAGATCAGATCAGATAGAGGGACTGAGTTTACAAACTCTACTGTTGAAGAGTATTGTAACTCCAGAGGAATCAATCATGAGTACTCTGCTGCCAGAACCCCTCAACAAAATGGAGTTGATGAAAGGAGAAACAGAACTCTAAAAGAAGCTACCAGGACAATGATAGCTGAAGCAAAGCTACCCCAAAGATTCTGGGCAGAAGCCACAAATACAACATGTTATACACAGAACAGGTGTATGATCAACAAAAGTCAAAACAAGACACCTTATGAGATATGGAACAACAGAAAGCCTAATTTACATTATCTTAGGATTTTTGGTTGTAAATGTTATGTTTTGAACAATGGGAAAAATCACCTTACTGCTTTTGCAGAAAAGGCTGATGAAGCTGTTTTTGTAGGTTACTCTACTGTTAGTAAAGCTTATAGAGTGTTTAACAAAAGAACTTTACTTGTAGAAGAATCTATTCATGTAGTATTTGATGAACCAAGTCAATCATCTGAAAAGAATCAAAGTGCAAATCCAGAGATATCTGCTGATTTTCAGAAATTGAGTGTGGAAAGAAAAGAAGAATATGTACCCATCATACTACCTGATTTAACTCAAGCTGTTAACTCAAGTGCTGTTCAAAATCAGTCTGCTGATTGTCTAACAGAGGAGTTGCGAACAGCTGACAGACCAGAGACTGTTCAACAGACTACAACTGTTCAACAGACTACTATTGAACCTCCAACAGTAGTGTTGCAAGATCAATCAAGAGGACAACATCCAGATTTGCAACCTGATCTCAGATGGCTCAGAGATCACCCACCTGAGTTAGTGATTGGTGATCCTTTGGATAGAGTAAGAACTAGAAGGTCAACTGCAAATGAAACAATGTTTGTAAGTTTTCTTTCACAAATTGAGCCTAAGTTGATTGATGAAGCTCTTAGTGATTCTCACTGGATTGAAGCAATGCAAGAAGAGTTGAATCAATTTGAAAGGAATGAAGTCTGGTACTTAGTTCCCAGACCTACTCATCAAAGGGTAATTGGCACTAAGTGGGTATTCAGAAATAAGATGAATGAAAATGGTATGGTTACCAGAAACAAAGCAAGACTAGTTGCCAAAGGTTACTGCCAAGAAGAAGGCATTGATTTTGATGAGACATTCGCACCAGTTGCAAGACTTGAAGCAATCAGATTGTTCTTAGCCTATGCTGCTCACAAGAACTTCACTGTCTATCAGATGGATGTGAAGTCTGCTTTTCTCAATGGAGAATTGCAAGAAGAAGTGTACGTTGAACAACCTCCTGGCTTTGAAGTATATCAACAAGGAGACAAGGTATATCGTCTGAGGAAAGCTCTCTATGGACTGAAACAGGCTCCAAGAGCATGGTATGATACTTTATCTGACTTTCTTTTAATTAAAGGATTTCGCAAAGGTAAAGTAGATAAAACCTTGTTTACTATTGAATGGGATAAACATATATTATTGGTACAAATATATGTGGACGATATTATTTTTGGTTCAACTAACAAACAGATGTGTGAAAGATTCTCTAAGCTGATGCAGAACAAGTTTGAAATGAGCATGATGGGAGAATTAAATTACTTTCTTGGTTTACAAGTCAAACAGCTGCCTGATGGTATTTTTATTAATCAAGCAAAGTACACAAAAGATCTGTTCAAGAAATTTGGTATGGAAACTAGTTCATCTGTCAATGTTCCTATGTCTACTGGACTTCGTCTGGACAAGGATGAAGGTGGCAAGTCAGTTGACATTACCAAATACAGAGGCATAATTGGGTCACTGTTATACTTAACAGCTAGCAGACCTGATATTATGTATTCTGTTGGGGTTTGTGCGAGATTTCAATCAGATCCTAAGGAATCTCATCTCTTAGCTGCTAAAAGAATACTAAAGTATCTCAAAGGCACTCAAGAATTGGGATTGTGGTACCCAAGGGAATCAGGATTTGAACTTATTGGATATTCAGATTATGACCTCGCTGGCTGCAAAATTGATAGGAAGAGTACTACAGGCACTTGTCAATTTTTAGGCAGTCGTCTGATCTCATGGATGAGTAAGAAACAGACTTCAGTGTCCATATCTACTGCTGAAGCTGAATACATTGCTGCTGGAGCATGTTGTGCACAAATACTTTGGTTGAAGCATCAACTTGAAGACTATAATCTCAAGATCAGTGGAATCCCTATCTACTGTGACAATACAAGTGCAATCTCACTTACTCAGAATACTACTAGTCATTCCAGGACTAAGCATATTGAGATCAAACATCACTTCATCAGAGACCATGTTGAAAAAGGAAATGTTATTATTGAGTATGTTCATACAGACAATCAGATCGCTGACATTTTCACCAAACCACTGAATGAAGCAAGATTCTCCACTCTAAGAGCGGAATTGGGCTTGTTAAAATTGGATTCATAAGCTGAGGGGGAACCTATCAGAAGACTGGGTTCAACAGCTTACTAATCTGATATCAACAAGTGTTACACTTCAAGAAGACTAACTCTCAACAGACTAGTTGACTGATGAATTCTTGAATTCAGGGGGAACGTGTAAGACTAGCGGTACCCTTGTTTTAAAGATGAAATCTTCAATGACAGTAGTTGAAGTTGTTTTAATCAGAAGATTTGTTCTTAATTCTTGAAGATTTGAAGATTAATTATCTTGCTGGATTGACAAACAGCAAAGGAAGATCACTAGATATTGGCTTTCACTAGTGATGTATTGTATCAGACATGTCGTCTGTCAGATAAGTATTCTACTCATCTGTTTTTATTCATGTCAGCTTATATTTTAAGTGTTGTACTAAAAACGTTTTATCAAAAAACACGCTTTTATAAGTAACAGACAAGTGGCGTTTCAAATTCCCGCCTGTCTAACATATTAAATGCCATTTTGAAATCCGCGTATCACGATCACACGATCTGCTTTTCAAGTAACTGATCTAACGGTCACCACTCTTCACGGAAACCGACAAAAACTAACATCTATAAATCCAGATCTGATCAGCTTACTACATTTTTACGCACCCTAAAAATTTCAAAAGCATTCAGAGCATTTTTGCATTCATTCAACTGCAAATCTACTCTCGTTTCTCTTCAATCTCTTTCAGGAAAATGGGTTCCAAAGTAAATGCAAAAGAAGCTGCGGCTGAAGGTATGTTCTTGAACTACCTGACCTATCATGCGACTGGCACACCGTTGATGAAAGAAATTCTGGAGAAATTCAAAGCGGCAACGCTGGTTAACTTCATGGAGGCCCATGAAGACATGATTTTCAAGGACGATGTTGACTTCGACAAACTGGAGATTAAAGCCAAAATTGGGGACAAAGCTATCTGCGTAACCCCAAAATTGCTGAATGAGATGTACAGACTCTCTATTGAAGGGTCTACTGACATTGCAAACCTAGCTGAACCTTTTGAGTCAGATTTCTGGAATCTGGTCTCAAAGAAGAATCAAGTGCTATCTGGAAGTATCAAAAAGAATCAGCTGAAGGATGAGTTTCAGCGAATGGCAGATTTGGTTGCCAAAGTCCTCGAGAACTGCACATTCTCTTTGGACAGCGTACCAATGAAGAGGTTTCATACTATGATAGCCATTTACTATGGGTTGAAGGTAAATTGGGCTAACTTCATCTGGTATGTGATTGCTGATCACAAAGTACGTGGTCTGACTCTGCACAGGATATTCATTAGTCATCTGTTGGTAAATCTGAGATGTGCTGTGACTAATGGAAAAGAAATTCATAAGGCGAAGGAATTAAAGATCTATGATAAAGTAAAATCGAAAGAGCCTGCTGCTGTGCCTGAGAAAAAGCAACAGAAAAGAAAGGCTACTGAGCCTAAAGTGCCTGCTGATAAAGGCAAGAAGAGCAAGACAGCTATTCAAACAGCAAAGCCTGCTGTTGAAGCCAGAACAGTTGTACCTAAAAGAAAGGATGCTGCTGACTTGATTGTTGATGAAACAGTCAAGGAAATCAATGAGATGTCAGTTGGGTCATCTACTGACAGAACAGTTTCAGCTGAGAAACCAGTTGAAAATGTGGCTAAAAGAACAAGAAGTGCTTTGAAAGATACTGCCACATCCACTGTTCCTATACTTCATACAAAGAAAACCATCAGAAAGAGAATGACGTTCGTTGATGAAGATACTGAGCTTCTGATCTGGTTAGAAAAAGCCCTCCATCTGCTGAGAGGCCTGTTGAATCAGTGAAGGAGTCTGCTGAGAAGAAGTCAGCTGATTAAGTGAAACAGATTCCTACACCAACAACTGAGGTTGCTAAACCTCAAGAGGATCCTGAAGTGCAGATCCTCGAACCAATTATTGCTGCACCTGTAGCAGTTGCATTACCAGAAACAACAGCTGTGGCACCAGTTGTTGAGTCAAGAAATGCCAGAAAGAAGAGAAATGGCAAAGCAAAAGTACCAGCCTATCACAGAAAGAAGCGCGAGGAGGCTGAACAACGAAAACATGATGAAGCTGAGCTGAAGAGAGTTCTTGAAGCGAGCAAGAAAGAAGCTGATGTCAAAAAGATTACAGAAGCTGAACTAGCTGCCAAGGAAGCAGAAGACTTGGCAAAGGCGCTGGAAGATAGCAAGAAGGATGCATATGGACCACGGAGGTCTGGAGGCATCGTAATTGGTGAAAAGCCTAAGGAAGGAGACTTCGTGCTACCTAGGGCTGCACCAATTAAGAAGAAAAAGAAGGAAGTCAGACGAGCAATTGAGATTGTTCAAAATGACTCTGTTGCCTTCAAACGATTTGAAGCTGAGCTGGAAAGGCTTAACCAGCTGTTTCAATCAAGGACTACTTTTCTCCCTGAAAAGATTAGATACAATCAATGGAGAGAGTATAGATTGAATAAATCCGAGGAGGAAATTCAAGCCTGGAAGGAGTTTGCTACAGAAGGGAGATGGGTTCTAAACTGGCTGCAAACAAATTCTGTTGTTAAGGCTTTAGACTCAGATTTTGTCAGAGACAGACTACATGACTATGCTAGAGTCATTGTTAGTCAGGAGGCGACTGCTATCAAAGAATCAATTCCAAAGAGACCCAGTCCTACTGATGACAGAATTGATAGAGCAGTCAAGATTGCTGTTTACACAACCTTGGAAAAATGGTTTGAGAGATCAAGGTTTGAACCAGGTACTTCAAGTACGTCACCTGTTCTGCCTAGTTTACAGCAAATCTGTTATGGCTCTGATATTAGTACTTATCAAGAGAAGCTGAAGATCAAACAGACTACTTCACCATTTGTACCAGCTGACTTGATACATCAGAAGACTGTTGTATCTGCTGATGGTACTGAAGTTATTCACATATCTGATGAGCCTGCGGATGAAGAACCAAGGAAGGACAAGCAAGCTATGGAAATTAATCTTGATACATCTGTGACACTGCCTGCTGCTGTCAAAGAGGAAATTCCTTTAGCTTTGGATTGGAAGGCTGGGGGTAGTCCTGTTCTTCATGAAGCAACTGTTCAACAGGAAGAGGAACCTGCTGAACTTCAACAGGAAGATGAACCTGCTGAATCATCACACCCTGCTCCTACTGCTGATTTGCATTCCTCACTGATGGAATCCATCCAGCTGCTGATTGAAACCACAATGAAGGAGATGGAGTCAAGGAATACGCTGATGATTAAACAAATGCAGGAAGAGACTGCAAAAATGGTCAAGGATGCCATTGAAGATTTTCCTGTACCACCAGATAATTCACTTGCAATCACTCAAAGTATCTTGAGCATGCACAGAAGTATTGAAGATGTGAAGGCTGATGTAGGTCACCTCCACACTGCTCTTCAAAGAAATGAAGCTGACATTGCAAGGGTTGTTAGGGTCATGCAACAAGTTGGTGAAGCAGAAACTGAGAAGAATATTGCTCTAATGCAAGAAATTACAAACGTCACCGACAAAGCACAAACTGAACTGTCAACACTTCAGTTGAATGTTGACTGTCTGAATGACCAATCTGGTGAATTAAAGGCTAATCAACTTCGCTTGGAAGAAAATCAACTTCGCATGCAATCTACTCTAAGTCATCACTGCGCTGAACAACAAGTTCTGGATAGAAACATAAAGAAGCTTTGTGCTGCTGTCAACATAACTCCTGATCAACTCAACCCTGCTGATGCTGACAAAAAGGGGGAAGAGGAATCAGCTAAGTTAACTGTTGGTGTTGCTGCAACTATTCAAGTACGAGACCAACGGGCTGCTGCTGGAAAGCCAAAAGAAGATGAAGTACTTGAAAAGGAAGCTGAAGATGGAGCTGATGATAAAGTAGAGCCCAAGGATGTAGATAAAACTGACAAGGAGTTAGCTGCCTCTTAGTACTCTGCTGAAGAACAGCTTAATCCAGACATTAAGTATAAGAGGATTGAAGACAACAGAGCAAGATTTCAAGTACGAGACCAACGGGCTGCTGCTGGAAAGCCAAAAGAAGATGAAGTACTTGAAAAGGAAGCTGAAGATGGAGCTGAGGATAAAGTAGAGCCCAAGGATGTAGCTAAAACTGACAAGGAGTTAGCTGCCTCTAAGTACTCTGCTGAAGAACAGCTTAATCCAGACATTAAGTATAAGAGGATTGAAGACATCAGAGCAAGATTTGAAGCTGAAGAAAGAAAGGAAAAATTAAAAGGTCTTGCTGATGCTTTCACATCTGGTGAAGATGATGACAGTAGTGATGAAGTTGAAGAAGTTGAAGAGGAAGAAGAAGATGAAGAAGCTGAGGACTAGACTAGTAAATAGACTAGGTCATCTGTTGAATTTCTGTAACAGCTTACTTCAGTTGTAATTTTTCACTTAAGTCAAATCTGTGCTTGTAACTTGTACTGTAATCTTTAAAGATCAAATCTATAAAAAGTTCAAGCTTCCAACATATTATTTCTATCTCAGAAATTTTTGAGGACTCAACTTTAGTTTAGGTACAGGTACTTAGCTGAAGTTTTGTCACCATCAAAAAGGGGGAAATTGTTGGATGAAGATGAAGACTTTGAAGTGAAGGGAGGTTTTGATGATTTCCAAAGTCATCAGCTAAGTGGAAGCTTAGTACAAACCTTAGAAAATATTTGACCAAGGAAGAAGTATTTCAGACGAGTCAAATATGGTCCAGAAGACTACTGATCTGTTGCTGAAGAAGGAATCAGACTGGTGGACTATCAGCCGACTCAAATCAGATTAGTTCAAGTTTGGGATCAGCCGAGTAAACATCAGACGAGTGACTTCGATCAGCAGAGTGGAAGTGGATCAGAAGTTAGTGCAACGGTAATAAATGCACTTGGTGTAATAAATGCTGAAGAGGAAGGGTATTTATGACAAATGATTGAAGAGAAACCTCGTATCAGCTTGGTGCATTTAATGCGCATTTAATGCGAAGCGACAGAAAGTACAGCAGAGTGTACAGTGTTCAGTCGCAACAGCCATTCTGCAGAAAAAGGACCAGTACTCGAGGATTTGACAACTGGCGATCTCTCAACGGGCAGATTTTCAAATCCTTAGTATAAATAGCTTAGTTCGTGAGTTGAAGACGAAGAACAACACAGAGACAACACACTTTGAGAGCAAAAATCTGAAGCAGAATTCTTCTAAGTCTCAAACTCAAGAACAAAGCACTCATCAGCCGAGTCATTTGTTGACGAAGCAAAATAGAGAGAAAACAAAAAATACTTGTAAAATCTGAGTGATTTTGTTAGGATTGTGTTGTGAGAAGTAGATATCAATCTTTGTGAGCGATATTACTTCAGAGGTTAGGAATTTCTTTCTGATTTCCTACTACGAACTTGTGGCCAGTTCATTTGTTGTTTGGCGCAAGCAGAGTGTACTGTAATCTTTGTGACTATAGTATAACCCAAGATCTAAGTGACTTGGAAGAGTGGACTAAAGGATTTATATCCATATAACCACTATAAAAATCCTTTGTGTTTTTAACTTGCATTATTTTCTGCATATTTAAAACAGCATACTGAAAACACTTAAAGGTTAACTATTTGAAAAGTTTTAAAAGGAGTTTGTTAAAACTGGGGATAAAACTATTTCAAAGTTAAGAGAAACTACTTGTGAAAAACACTTGATAAATCCGCTGCACCCCTCCCGCCAGTCCCCACTATATTTCTCTATTTGATTAGGCACTGTACGAACTATGAACTAAAAACTTGACCATGTTCAATTCGAGAGATTATTTAGTGTAACAGCTGCACCACGTCATCAAGTATATGTGGTGCACTTGATATGTGGTACATTGTGTACTTGATGACGTTGTGCAACGTTTGCAATACATAATTTATTTTCCAATTCAGACAATGAGACACCACATGTTATTTACCTAAGGGGTTTATTGTAAGAAGATAACAAATCGGAGAGGGATTTTTGTAATACCCAATACGTGAAGGGGATCTTTGCAATTAGACCTTACCTCAAGGGGATATCCGTAATTTACCCTAATTAATTATTTAAAAAAAGAAGTACACGTTATTATATAGTAAGCGGGTTAATAACAATTTACCCCCTATGATATTCATAATATTCAATTTACCCCTCTATGGTTTGAAAAAGAGTAATTTACCCTCTTTGAAAATTTTAAAGAAGCAATATACCCCCTCGAGTCGGAGAGTGTAACTCACTTGTCGAAACTGAGAGTGAGCATGAAAAGTGATTTGTAACATGGTGGGTAAACTGCCACATATATCATAACACAGAGGGGTAAACTGCCGCATTATCATAACATATGGAGGTAAAATGCCACATATAAAAATGTTAGGGAGGCAGTGTGAAACTTTTATAAAATTACAGGGGGATAAAATGCTTTTTTTCAAATTACAGGGAGTTAAATTGAACATTATGAATATCACGGGGGGTAAATTAAACATTATGAATATTACGAAGGGTAAATTGCCATTAACTCTATAGTCAGCTGAACAGTTAAATAAATTTGCTTAACCGGTTGTCTTCCTATGTTTTGTTTACGCGGGGATAAATTGAACATTGCTGTATTTATTTTATTTAATTATATATATATACATATACATATATGCCATCCCATAATTAATGACTTTAGAAATAATGACTAGGTCTAGGTCAGCTTTTAATTTTAGGTTTCACCTTCTCTTGTCACCTTCATTTAATTGACTTTCTTGCTTTACAATTCTTAATAATGTTCATGTCCTCATCTACCCAGCATCATAATATTATTATTATTATTATTATTATTATTATTAGCTAAATGAAAAGCCATGTCCATTTACAGTGACAGCATACCTCATAATGTCATATAACACAACATCGAATTGAATAATGACCCGATAGTAATATACAAACTTCCTCCATCCATACGAAATCAATTAGCTCCGTTTTACATTCACGCATGCAAACGCAAACATATAATTAAATTTATTTTATCAATAAAAATAAAATGAGTCCAAATCGAATAAAAAGTTGGACAAAATTTTCATTATATATCGAATAACAACAAATGACCTTAATGTTCTCAAACACTTGCACCCAATTTCACCAAAGTTACTCCTAAGCATCAAACATATAATTAAATGTATCGTATACGAATCTATACCTTGAACAAGCATCGAGATCATCAGCATCAGACGATACAGAAATTTTGTATCCTAAATCTGTTAAAACATATGTAATTTGTATGGTAAAATAACAAGAGAAATTGGGAGAAAACTTTATTATTAAATGAAATTGCAGAACTGGCTATATACAGCCTTACAAAATAACAGAAACAAAAAGAAATAGCAACCCACTTTACAAAATAAAATCCTAAGACTGATTCAAAGCAAACAATTTCAACAAAATCTAGGCAGGCTGACTCAGGACACGATACAAACCCGATCCTAAATCGTTCGATGTTTGATTTGGTTGGGTGGTATTAGACAGAACTAAAACTTGATACGGATGCTTTCTATGGTCTTCAGGTTCTCCAACTCTTTCCCACATGCAATTCCAGGATCAACATAGCACAACTGGAAACGTAAAAACCAATTCAATTATAACCAAATCATCATCAAATTAATTATATATAACGGGATTATTAATGAAAAACACACTCCAACCTGGTACAGCGGCTTATTCAATGTTTGGCTACTCCTCTTTATTTTTTGTTGCCATCTAACTTTTTTACTCAGAGATTCTTCCAGATATTTTGTTTCCTAGATAGAAATGATATGAAAAGTCAAAATATTAAGACCAACTATATGAATGTATAGAGGCTAGATTGTTGCACCTAGTACATTTAGACAATTTATCTACTTGGTCTATGTTTTAACAATTTATCTACTTGGTCTATGAATGTGAATGCAAGTAAATATTCTTACTGTAGCAGGGTCGAAAATTAATAAGTAATGTAGCCCATTACTCTCACGTGTAGCTTGAATGCCAACAATGGTTCTTGATTGTCCATCATGTTGGAAGTACAATGGCCTGCAGCTCGATCAGGAAACCTTATGTAAAATAAAAAGAAAATATATATATATATATAGTATATCAGCAACTAATCAGAATTAATTTACTCACGCTTTCTCGCTAAGAATCACATCATCGCCTGATCTGTTGCCTTTTCTGTCAGAAAAGTAATTCCACACCCAATCAGTGAGAACATGGTTACCTTTTTCGGATGAAATTTTAAGGCTTGAAGAAGCTAACTCAAAATCCACTACATTTGCACGGAGACCAAAGTAACGCAAAAGTGCAGCACATTCCCTGGCTCCATAAAATCTGCGATCATAGTCATGAGTAGGACCAAAACCATTTTCCCAAGCAAGTTCTATCCATCTTTGAAGTGCTGCAATATCAGGTACAAATCCAGAACCACCATAGAGAGCCTCTCTTGCTTCTTGTCTTTGGCTAAGCAAGTGAGAGCTAATCATTTGGATATTACGCAACCCCAAATCCTTTGACTTAATGCTATGGTAATGATCGACATGCCGGGTTAATATACTTTCGTAGTTTTTGTTGTCTGACTCCAAGCAGTTTCTTAACAAAGTCATCAAACTGCCTTCGACTTTGTAGAATATCTCCTGCTTCTGTAACTGGACTAAAGAATCACGTGAGACATTACGCAGAGAAGAACTGCTCTGTGGGTGATTAATTTTAGGCTTCATTTCATTCGCCCTTGGTGATGTCCGAACTTCCTGCATCAAACGTGGCCGTTAGATGAATAAAATGAGGAAATAAGAATGCATGACCTTAATTTCAGAAAACAATAAGAATGCAAAAATTACTATAATTCAAACATATAATTGGCACGCAGAATCATATGCATTAAGTAGATTTTTTGTTTCATGCGCGCTGCAAGATATACTATACTTGATCGACCCAAATCCATATTCACCTCCATGTATTTCGAAATATGACTCTTCATAATCGATTCATTCTTTTTATCAAAATATTTTTACAGAGTAGAAATTTAATAGAACGTTACAAATAATTTTTCGCACCTCAATATCATTCTTTTCGCCCTTGGTTCCAAGACGGGATATTCCAAAACATTTCAATATGTCTTTACCACATGCATATAGTGTGGCTAAGATTGCAGCCACTCCTCCGACGATTATCCCAATTGAAGATACTAAGGCTACCAAGGTTGCATCCATTGCTGATGGAGGTCGTCTTTGTATATATGAAGAGCTGTTTCTACTAATTCTATATATATATATAGAAACTTAGTTGTATATACCACTACGCCATGGAGAATTATATTGCACACTAATTGATAGGCAAACAAGGCCATGCATTAATTAAGCATGTTTATAATACATTTGTTGTTCAAGTTGCATCAATTGCATCATTTATCTTACTAAAATTATGTTATTAATTTGTCAACCTTGTGAATACATTCTCATGATATAATATAGTAATAATGTATAAAAAAAGGCCTGGATTTCTAGTCAGCATAAAGTTTTAAGACACCAACAGGTGATTGGTCTAGTGGAAGGGACTAGTCACTACAAAGTAGCGGACTCAGGTTCGAATCCCTGTTGGGAGAGGTTCCCACTTTATGTGTCCGACGCGCCTCGAAAGGGATTAAACCTTTGGAAAACAAAAAAAAAAAAAAAGTTTTAAGACCTGTAACTAGTATAATATATTTGCACGGATATTGATACGGCGATACGAACGGATACGATACAAATTTGGCGATACAAATTTTTAAAATTTATGAAATACGATACGGCTAAAATACGTGTGTGTATATTTAAAAATATAGTATTATAATAAGAAACCATTGTTTTAAAAATTTATAATAAAAATTATGTAATATATATTTAGTTCACTTTTTATTCCATTATAAAATGAACAATGCTATCTCCTTTTTATATAAGTGTTCAAGTAAAACCATAGTATTAATACGGGATTAATGCATTTTTGGTGCCACAACTATAGTCCACTGGCGTTTCTACCCCATAACTTTTCGGGCTGGCACATTTGGTGCCACAACTTCAACATCAGTAGCAATTTTGGTGCCAATTGAAGCCCAATTTCAAAATTGGCCAGAAATTTCCCCATGTGCGGGCCATGTGACATGAAAATTGGGAATTTTAACCATTCAACGCATTTTTCATTAAAAAATAAATAAAAATTATTTTAATCCACCAAGAACTAGGCTACTTGGATGTTTTTATTTGGGGAAGAAGAAGAAGGGAGGTAACAATTTAATTAAGGGAATGTTTGGTGAATACTATAGGAAAAGTTAAATATTTTGAATTTTGGTATTTTTCTTTTAATGAAAAAGATGTTGAATGGTAAAATTCCCAATTTTTCATGTCACATGGCCCGCACATGGGGGAATTTCGGGCTAATTTTGAAATTGGACCTCAATTGGCACCAAAATTGCCACTGATGTTGAAGTTGTGGCACCAAATATGCCATCCCGAAAAGTTGCGGGGTAGAAATGCCAGTGGGCTATAGTTGTGGCACCAAAAATGCAATAATCCCGTATTAATACCATATTCAAAGTCTTTGGCCCATTACAAAATTTCAAGCTTTTATGTACATCACTTTGATAATATACATAATCTAGAAATTTATTTGTAGAAATACATGCTCTTAAGTATTCTGGATGTTTCCTATACGGTATCCTTTTTATTTTCTTATTATTGAAAACGCCACAGTGGAGAATTTCACATGTATCGTACGAGCATCTTAGTATTTGAATATCCAGTACGCATACAATATTGCACGGTGTATAATTTTGAAGTATCCTTGCAACCTAGAGAATATATAACACTTTTGTTGTTTTTCCAGCGAGCGAATAGCAAATTAACTCCCCGTGTTATTCTAAATAGGCAATTTAACTCCCTGTGATAAATAAAAGGGCAAAATACCTCCCTGTGATATTCTAAATAGGCAATTTAACTCCCTGTGATAAGAAAAATGGCAAGATACCTCCCTGTGTTTTTATAAAAGAAGCACATTGCCTCCCTCTAAATTGCTCATTAATTCATATCACAGTGAGTTAAATTGCTCATTATTTCATTTCATAGGGAGATAAATTGCCTATTTTTATATCACAAGGAGGTAAATTGCTCATTATTTCATTTCACATGAAGTTAAATTGTCTATTTTTATTTCACAGGGAGGTAAATTGTCTATTAGACATATCACAGGGAGTTAACTTGCAAAAAAACCCTTTTTCCAGCTGTTGTTTTCATTACAGGAAAGTAGGCATCAAGTTCATTTCCGTGTTTATATTTGCTAGCTAGCTCAAGTTCTAGGCCTGCATGAATAATTGCCTTTTGGATATATATAATATATGCCTTCCTTCTGTAATAAGTAAAAATGACAGAAATAACAACAATAGGAAAATAGAAAGTCCTCGTCAATTTTTTCATGACTTCTCAATCCAACCATGTAAGATTATACAATATATAACACTAATAAATTTACAAGAAAATCTAATCATATCTTAATAATTTAATTATTTACACGACAACTATACATGTTTGACGAGTCGACCAACAATCAACATATAATATATATATGGTTGAGTCGAGCCTCGTATACCTCGGAGATGGCTGAGCATGCAACAAACACTTTAATTTATTTAGGATATACTATAATTCTTAATTAGCTACCCTATGACTGAACGTATTTGACACTAATTAAATATTCATTGCATGTTCACGAACGGTTCAAAATGATGAAGGAAAATTTCGTCTAAGTGACTGGTCCACATCCAATGTGTCACGTAATGATATTTTCCTTTCTTCAGTATGGAATCCTAAGCCGGTCAGATCGAGTTGGACTCCACTTCAAGATTCCTAACCCTGTGCTCAAAAAAATTCGTCAGGTTGTACCAGTGGTTGACTCGGCGCTGACCCTCCGATGTCTAAGTCATATCAATTCAAAGCATAGTAGAATATAGCAGAAAAGTTGTAGTTAAGTCAAGCAAAATGTACCTTTAAATGTAAGAAATGAGGAGTATTTATAGGAGTGGAAAGCGCATATTTCGGATCGGTCGGGTCTTTCTGCTCGGGTCGGGTCGGATCTTTATTGGTTCGATCCAATTGATATATTATTGGTCGAATAGATGTGCTTATAGGTCGAATGGAATGATCGAAGGTACTTAGATCAGTTTAGTTCGATAATATAGAGCAGATTTACTTGATATATGTCGAATAACATGGACCAGATTTGATGTCTAGTTCGACATATGTGTATGTCGAACTACATGAGGTTGATCATATGGATCGGTTTTGATAATCTCTAATAGGACCAGATTTTGGTCTATGTCGAATAAGGGCAGATTTTGGTCTATGTCGAACAAGAGCAGATTTTGGTCTATGTCGAATAAGAGCAGATTTTAGTCTCAGTTTGACTTTATTCTGACGTATAACTTGCCATGTCTTTGATTGAATATTTGGTATATCAATAGTCCCCCAAGTTCAAGAGTTTTATTGTAAATCGAAGTTTTGAAGTTTGTAACTATGAATTTTCGAATTCTTAGTATATCAATAGTCTCCCAAGTTCTAGACTTCGATAGTAGATCGAAGCCTGGAAGTTATAATTTTGAATTTTATGATTCAATTGTCAATTCAATGGGTGTTCAATTTTACTTTCTTGATCGAACATGTAATTGAGGCTCTCATTGGTTGAGAAGCTCGAGGCATTTATAGTACTTAGTGACCTTTTAGGTTGACCGAAGTTTTGAAGTTGTCGATCGCATTTTTGGTCGGTGTTCGACCTATTCTTTGTCGATAATTGATGTCGACCTAATTTTGGTCGATGCTTTTAGTGCTATTTATCAGTCTTTCTGGTCGATTCATTTATAGCTATTCGACCTAAATTCTTGTCGATGCTTTGAAGTCGACCAGATTCTTCATTAATACTTTTATAGTATTTTTTGGTCGATGCTTTTTAAAGCTATTCGACCTAAATCTTTCTGATCGATGCTTTGATGTCAACCAGATACTTCGCTAACACTTTTATAGTGTTTTTGGTCGATGCTTTTAAAGCTATTCGACTCAAACCTTTCTGATCGATGCTTTGATGTCGACCAGATACTCCGCTAACACTTTTATAGTGTTTTTGGTCGATGCTTTTAAAGCTGTTCGACCTAAACCTTTCTGGTCGATGCTTTGATGTCGACCAGATTCTTCATTAACACTTTTATAGTGTTTTTGATCGGTGCTTTTAAAGCTATTCGACCTAAATCTTTATGGTCGATGCTTTGATGTCGACCAGTTTCTTCATTAACACATTTAGTGCTTTTGATCGATGCTTTTAAATCTATTAGACCTAAATCTTTCTGGTCGATGCTTTGATGTTGACCAGTTTCTTCATTAACACTTTTAGTGTTGTTGATCGATGCTTTTAAAGATATTCGACCTAAATCTTTCTAGTCGATGCTTTGATGTCGATCAGTTTTTTCATTAACACTTTTATAGTGTTTTTTGTCTATGCTTTTAAACCTGTTCGACCTAAATCTTTCTGGTCGATGATTTGAAAGCGGTCGAAATGATTGATGCTTTGAAAGCTATCAACTGTTCAACTTATCACTTTTATAGTGTAAGGAATTGAAGCTTTGAAGCTTTTGATTTGTCGACTTATCACTTTTATAGTGTAAGGATTCGATGCTTTGAAAGCTGTCGAAATAATTGATGCTTTGAAAGCTATCAACTATTCAACTTATCACTTTTATAGTGTAAGGAATTGAAGCTTTGAAGCTTTTGATTTGTCGACTTATCACTTTTATAGTGTAAGGATTCGATGCTTTGAAAGTTGTCGAAATGATTAATGCTTTAAAAGCTATCAACTGTTCAACTTATCACTTTTATAGTGTAAGGAATTGAAGCTTTGAAGCTTTTGATTTGTCGACGTATCACTTTTATAGTGTAAGGATTCGATGCTTTGAAAGCTGTCGAAATGATTGATGCTTTGAAAACTATCAAATGTTCAACTTATCACTTTTATAGTGTAAGGAATTGAAGCTTTGAAAGCTGTAGATCAAATCATCTTAGTGTTTGTCGATGAAAGATTGATTCTCCTTTTCGATTGTTGAGTGATGATCGATTTACTTTTTTCTTCTTTTTGCTATAGAATTAGTATTTCTAGAAAGTCTGTCAAATAAATAACTTGTAGTTGCATTTCATCAACTCGTTTATCGATGTGGTTGATCGAGGATTTCACAGTTGTCGATCATTTTTTGATTTCTTGTCGAAGATTATCGTCGAGCTCTTCTTAAGTAGGTATATCAGGGCTTTGAGGCAAATGATGACTGACATTTTGCTTATCGATCATCAAACTTGCAATCGATGATGTCGAACAACACCTCCATAGCATTTGATGAATATTATTATCGATGATGTCGAACAACACTTCATTCGCTCATTTCGAACAAGGCTTTGCTGATGATTTGATCATCAATTATGTCGTATAAGGCGTTTTGCTTTCTCATCATCAAGCTTGTCATTGATTTGATCATCGATGATGTCGAATCAAGGCATTTTAAGTCGAACAAGACAATTTGCTTCCTCATCATCAAGCTTGTCATTGATTTGATCTTCGATGATGTTGAACAAGGTATTTTACGTCGAACAAGACATTTATGTCGAAGAAAGGTATTTTTGGCAGCTGATTTTGATCATTGATGATGTCGAACAAGGCACTTATGTCGAACAAGGCCTTTTTGGCAGATGAGAGACTTTTTTGTTTTCCTCATCATCAAGCTTGTCATTGAATTCTTCATCGATGACGTCGAACAAGACTTCCTTCGATGGTGTAGAATAATACCTCCAAAGCAGCTGACGAATTTGATCATCAATGATGTTGAATATCACTTTCTTCGATGTAGTCAAACAACGCCTTTATTGTCGTTGATGTCGAACAAAGCATTCAAAGTTACTTGTGACTTTTTACTCTCATCTTCATTGATTTGATCATCGATGATGTCGAACAATACCTTTATGGTTGTTGATGTCGAACAAGGCTTTTATAGCAGCTGTGACATTTTTGCTCTCCTCTTCATTGATTTGATTATCCATGATGTCGAACAACATCTTTATGGTCGTTGATGTCGAACAAGACATTCAAAGCTGCTTGTGACTTTTTGCTCTCATCTTCATTGATTTGATTATCGATGATGTCGAACAACACCTTTATGGTTGTTGATGTCGAAGAAGACTTTCAAAGATGCTTTGATGTCGAACAAGACTTTCAAAATCTTCTCGTAACATTTTGCTCCTCTTCATTGATTTGAGCAGTATGGTTGTTTATGTGAACAACATGACAGTTTGCTCCTCTTTGTTTGATTTGAGCATTATGATTGTTTACGTCGAACAACATGACAATATTGCTCCTCTTCCTTGATATGTCGAAGAACATTGCATTCTGCTCCACTCTTCATTGAAGTTGTAAGTCGAAGAACATGACATTTTGCTCCTCTTCATT
Organism: Penstemon davidsonii; assembly: GCA_034814905.1. NCBI lineage: Eukaryota > Viridiplantae > Streptophyta > Magnoliopsida > Lamiales > Plantaginaceae > Penstemon > Penstemon davidsonii. The sequence continues at coordinate 6,858,343 of JAYDYQ010001087.1, read as the reverse complement.
ATTGGTCCACATCCAATGTGTCACGTAATGATGTTTTCCTTTCCTCAGTATGGAATCCTAAGCCGGTCAGATCGAGTTGGACTCCACTTCAAGATTCCTAACCCTGTGCTCAAAGAAATTCGTCAGGTTGTACCGGTGGTTGACTCGGCGCTGACCCTCCGATGTCTAAGTCATATCAATTCAAAGCATAGTAGAATATAGCAGAAAAGTTGTAGTTAAGTCGAGCAGAATGTACCTTTAAATGTAAGAAATGAGGAGTATTTATAGGAGTGGAAAGCTGATCTTTCGGATCGGTCAGGTCTTTCTAGTCTGGTCGGGTCGGATCTTTATTGGTTCGGTCCAATTGATATATTATTGGTCGAATAGAAGTGCTTATAGGTCGAATGGAATGATCGAAGGTACTTAGATCAGTTTAGTTCGATAATATAGAGCAGATTTACTTGATATATGTCGAATAACATGGACCAGATTTGATGTTTAGTTCGACATATGTGTATGTCGAACTACATGAGGTTGATCATATGGATCGGTTTTGATAATATCTAATAGGACCAGATTTTGGTCTATGTCGAATAAGGGCAGATTTTGGTCTATGTCGAACAAGAGCAGATTTTGGTCTATGTCGAATAAGAGCAGTTTGACTTTATTCTGACGTGTAACTTGCCATGTCTTTGATTGAATATTTGGTATATCACAAAATTCACATTGTACGCCAAACTACTTCCATAATAATGAGCTTCTCATATATAATTAGTAATGTGTTATGAATATAGTCATATTTTGGTGGATGTTCATGAGGGAGTTTTGTAACTCCCATGAGAATTGTAACCCCCAGATAATTTGTAACTCTTATGTCTATTAATTCTTGGTTTTTGTATTAGCCATGTAGTCCTATAAATAGAGGACATTGTTAAGTATTTGATGAGAGGAAGAATGAATAATAATAATATGTTATATACTCTCTCCATATTCTCTATTGCTCTTTACTTTTGCATTCTTTATATTAGATTCACTGTTCCTTTTAGCTTAGTTTTATAACACGTTATCAGCACGAGTTTGCTTCAAGTTTTGATTTCAAATTAGCTAATCGGATCGGCAAAGAGATGTTGAAGCTTCTGACAGCTTTTTGTGGTACACGGTTAAAAATTAATTCACTCTTTTGATAATATTGCATACGTAGTATTAGCAGGTATATATGATTATTTTAATCTATTGTCTATGAATAGTATCCCAATGTGATTTAATTCATAGTCATATGGTATCATTTTGATGATATATTTATCAAGGTTAAGAAAGCAAATATTTCAAATATATATAAAAACGAAAATGAGACTGCATGCATTTACCGGATTAGTATTCATAATCTCCAAGATTTATGTAGTGTTTATGTGTTCTACCAAATGAAATATGAGTATCGTAAGATCTTGTATTTCAATGAAAGATAAATCATCTTGATTTATTTTTATATCAAGGATTTTAAGTTCTAAATCAGAAAATTATGCTTGGACCGAAGTCTTTGTCATAACTCAAACCCGAAGATTTGAGTATACTTTACAAGCTTATTTTCAGCTTGAAAGATAGCCTATATGATAAAACTCAATCCCGAAGATTTGAGTAAATATTCTAACTGTCTAAAATACTAAAGTTTTTGTGCTTTAGAGATATGACAAATATCACCAAGCTTGAATTGCTCTTGAAAATGATATGAAATGGATTATTGATGTTGAAATCCATTTGAATGAAAAACCCTTGGAAATTTTGTCATGAAATGAAAAATTGGGCAAACGAAAGATAAAGTGATGGTACTTTTTTCATTACTCCTTGAAAATTAAAATCTAATTTTTTGGTTTAAGAGGACCAATTGTCCTAGATATTTTGGAAGAACAATATAATCAACAAAATGTTTGATACTCCAAAATGCTCGATAATATATGAGTGGTGGAAATTGAAGTTGCATCATATTTCGAAAGAGCAACCCAATCACTAAATGTGAGTGCTAATCGCAAATTGATCACTATGAATATTTGCACCTAAAGTTGCAATATTTGAAATTGGTATATGACTATATTCCACGATTATGAAATTGGATCTCAATTGAGATATGTGGAAATAAAGTATCATAATTTTTTATATGATTCTAAAATGCTCTTGAAAAAGCAATACCGAAAGAAAGGTTTTAAGAATACTCTCAACTTCTCAATTGATCTATTTTGTTGTTGAACAATGAACTCTAAAATCATAATTCACTCCTCACTAACTGATAAGCAATACCTGAAGTAAATTCAAATGTTGATATAAATTATTCATTTCCAAAAGTAAATGAAAATTATTCATTCTCAAAAGCGAATTCAATTAACAATATACATGACATGCTTTAGTCATGGTCAAAATTGATATTATGCATTTCATAGAATGATTGCATCATTACCACTCGAAGAAAAAAAATTATAATGGTAAACACGAAAAAAAAAAAAAAAAAAAAAAAAAAAACAAGGTTGTGTAAATTAATAACACTTGTTAAGGTGTGAAGTAAAAGAGATTGATCTTGTACATGTCATATGCAAATACACTTTATGGATATTTTCTAAACATCTATTATGTAAAGAAAATGATGTTAATTCATCGATGTCAAGAATATTTTTGGTGATAAAATTGAATCACTTGAAATCACTAACACAACATGAGTGATTTATTTTATTAAGACAAGTGTAGCTAATAATGAGAATAAAAGAAATCCCTATGATTATGGGTTTGATGGTAAATTTATGTTACATTACATTTTGAACTTACTTGAATATCTAAATAATTCCAATTATCTATTTGACGTGTCATTTTCTCAACTCTTGGAAGGTCTTATTTGAATTAAATAAAGAAAAAAAATTGGTACTACTTATTATTTTCTAAACTTTATTCACTTGGTTATATATAATGTTGATATGAGCATCATGAAGATGCACGATGATGTAAGCATCATTTTAGATGTAGAATATTATGTGAGCATCCCGAAGATGCATGAAAAATTATGTGAGCACCGTAGATGAATGGTGGAAATATATATTTGGTTGACAGTTGGTCAACACACGCTATTATTTGAGATATAAAATATTCTCAAACTTCAAAATAGCAAAAGAAAATATTAGTACATTAAGATACTATAAAATCTCCAGAAGAGCAAATAAATATAATATTGTCTGGATGAGCAAATATTTTGTAAAATGGATTTTGTGTTCTTTAAAATCCATAATAGATTTGTCGAATTTCAACGACATACGTCTTGATGAACGTATTGAAGAGTTTCTTATGAAAACTATAAGGGGAATATGAACATATGTGCACTACATCCAATATTTCATGCTAGAAAAATATTAATCAATAGATCCCAATTTTCTCATTAAAACTGAAATATGAGACCATAAAAATGTTGTATTAAAATTTATATTGAACCAGAAGTTCATTGATCCAAATGGCATGATGAACTTGGCTATCCAAAGGCAATACAAGAGCCGAATGATTATGGACATCTTTTAAAAAACAAGATGATTCTTTACCTATGATTATGTGTGTTGATTGCTCAAAAATAATTTAATTTGTGAGACCATCTCCTGTGAAGATTGGTCATGAATCCCAAATCTTTTAACGATGGTTTTAATGGGATATATTTGGACTTGTAGACCCACTTTATGGATCATTTTGGTCGTGTTAGACACATTTTTTTGAAATGGTCTGTATGCCTACTGTCAACGCGTATGGCTTTTGTTGAGATTCTTGCTCAAATTAAAATTGATGGCAACGTTGCAACTTGTGTCAGGCTGAAGGCCTAATATTTTTAATTGAATTTTTATGATTGTGCGAATTTCGTTCTAGTTTCTCCACCAATAGAACAAATATGGGTCCATACAGATGTGTTAGTTGATTTTTATTCCCCGTCTGTCATTATATATCTTGAGCGCCTGACAAGGCGATATGGTTAAATCAAGATATGGTGATAATCATTTTGATGAGACAATTTTCCCACCGTTAGGGGGAAAATTTAACGGTGGGAAAATTGATGCTGGTTCATGTTGAACAGCGTGAAATTATTTAAAACTACTACATCAAATGTACAATATTTATCTCATCTAGACCCACGCGCAAATAATACGAGCAAGATTTAAAAGTTGCACTAACATGGATTGAAGTCCTTGAAGGACAATATACTAGCACATTATATTGGCGCAATAAAGAATCCTCAAAGGAAAAATGTATAAGAGGTACATGTTCCTTCTGAAGAGTAAATTGTTTCAAAAGCGCAATAGAAATGAAAGCCCTTGAAGAGGCATACGAAAAAGAAAGAGATCTCTTTGAGTTATTTGAAAACTAAAGAAAACTGGGATAGATCTAAGTTTTTATAGAGAATATTTTGCTCATAAGGTTGCAATAAAAATTGTAAATTAGGATCCTGAACCGTGATCGGTTGAATGAATGTCGACATCAATAAAATTGGCCAAAATAGAAAGATGCGATACAAGATCGCTATGATATTGTAAAGTATTTGGACCTATAGTCCACACACCTGGAGTCGTGAAAATCGATTGCTAGGAAATTATAGAGTATTTGGACCTGAAGTTTGCACGCTTGAAGACGTGAACTCTATTGGGTACGAATGAGTATTTGTACGAAAACAAAATGAGAAAAAATAAAATTGTGAGATACAAGACATGACTTGTTGCACAAGAAAGATCTGAAATTGATTATGATGAAACATATTCCCCCGTGATCGAAGTAGTCACGCTGCGATATTTAATTAGCTTTGCAGTCTCTGAAAGACTACACATGCGTCTTACGGATTGAGTTACCGCATATTTGTATGGATCACTTGATAGTGACATTTACATGAAAATCACTGAAGGATTTAAAATTCATGTAGCACATAATCAAAGTCTCATAGATTATATTCTAATCAATTGCAATGTTCCTTGTACGGGTAAAATAGTCTGAGCGGATGTAGTATAATCGGCTCAATGATTACTTTGTAAATGAATAATTCGTGAACAATCAAATTTGTCCATGTGTTTATATTTAAAAAATATTTTTTTCCATTATAACGGTATACGTGGACGATTTAAATCTTGTGAGGACTCCCGAAGAGCTCACAATGACCGCAAATTACTTAAAGAAAGAATTTGAGATGAAAAATATCGAAAAAATTAAATTTTACCTCGTCCTGCAGATTGAACATTTATCAATTGAAAATATACTGAAAAGATTTTTAAATGGATAAAGCTCATCCGTTGAACAGTCTCTTGGTTGTTCGATCATTGAATATAAAGATAAATTATTTCTCGAGAGGACCATGAAGAACTATTAGGTCCTGAAGTACCTTATCTAAGTGCAATTGGAGTCTTAATGTATCTTGGAAACTATACAAGGCCTAATACAGCCTTCTCGGTTAATTTGTTTGTAAGATATAACTATGCACTAACACGAAGACATTGGAATGACGTTAAACATATATTACGCTATCTTCGTGGAACAACTGACATGGGCTTGTTATAACTCTAAATGTAGGTCTCAAAGTGGATATGTATTTAATTATGATGGTGCTGCAATATCAATACGATATGTGAAACAAACTTTAGCGGCCACTTCTTCCAACCAATTTTGAAATTTCAGCATTGCACGAAACAAGTCGTGAATATTTATGGCTGAGAGCCTGAGATCTACGGTTTAATATATTCAAGAATGATGTGAGTTGCCTTCATCAAGGAATACATCAATTTTTATTATATGAAGACAACGCTGACTATATCGGATATAACATAAAAACATATCAACAAAGTATTCTTCAACAAAGTATTCTTCACCCACGAGCTTCAGACTAATGGTGATAGTGACGTTCGTCAAATTAAGTCAAACAATAATTATATTGACTAAAGTATTGTTGACTACATCATTCATATAGATGGTTTACCATGTTGGAATGAGTCAACTTGTGGACCTTGTGCCAACATCAGGGGGAGCGTGTCATCAAAAATAATTTGCACATTGTACTCTTTTTCCTTCGCTCAAGTTTTGTCGCAAAGGGTTTCTTGGCAAGGTTTTAACGAGACAGTGTTACACGCTTTTTGACCCCATATGGATGCGTACTCTTTTTCCCTTGTTCAGGTTTTTCTACTAGGTTTTTCTGACAAGGTTTTTAACGAGGTATATTCCATAAAGTTATTAACATCCAAAGGGGAGTGTTATGAATATAGTCATAGTTTGGTGGATGTTCATGAGGGGGTTTTGTAACTCCCATGAGAATTGTAACCCCCACCACTGAAGATAATTTGTAACTCTCATGTCTATTAATTCTTGATTTTCTGATGAGCCAGCTAGTGAAGAACATAAGAAAGACCAGCAAGCTGAGGAGATTAATTTGGATACATCAACAAAGCTGCCTGTTGTGGTCAAGGACTTAGTTCCTTTAGCTTTAGAGTGGAAAGCTGAAGAGAGTCATGTTCTTCATGAAGCCCCTGTTCAACAGGAAGAACCTGCTGAATCATCACACCCTGCTCCTACTGCTGACTTGCATTCTTCGCTGATTGAGTCAATGCAGATGCTGATTGAGAATGCTATGAAGGAGATGGAGATGAGGAATCAGCTGATGATAAAGAAAATGCAGGAAGTGACTGCAAAAATGGTGAAAAATGCCATAGAAGATTTTCCTCTACCAGACAATTCCCTGATGCTGACTCAGAGTATATTGAGCATGAATAGAAACATTGAAGACGTGAAGGCTGATGTCAGTCATCTGCACTCTACTCTTCAAAGGCATGAGTCTGACATTGCTGGGATTGCAAGAGTCATGAAGGAGGTTGGTGAAGCTGAAATAGAGAAGAATGTTGCATTGATGCAAGAGATTACCACTATCACCAACAAAGCTCAAACTGAAATTTCAACCCTTCAACTGAATGTTGATTGTTTGAATGACTAGTCTGATGGATTAAAGTCAAATCAACTTCGCATGGAAGCTAATCAACTTCGCATGGAAACTACTCTAAATCATCACTGTGCTCAACAACAAGTTATGGATCAAAACATCAAGAAGCTTTGTGCTGCTGTCAACATAACTCCTGATCAACTCAACCCTGCTGCTGATGACAAAAAGGGGGAAGAGGAATCAGCTAAGAGGATTGTTGTTGCTGCAACTGTTCAAGTACAAGACCAACGGGCTGCTGCTAAAAAGCCAAGTGAAGAAGAAGTACTTGAAGTGGAAGCTGAAGATGAAGCTGATGATAAAGTAGAGCCCAAGGATGTAGCTAAGACTGACAAAGAGTTAGCTGCCTCTAAGTACTCTGCTGAAGAATAGCTTAATCCATATGTAAAGTATAAGAGGATTGAGGACATCAAAGCAAAGTTCGAAGCTGATGAAAGAAGAGAAAAATTACAGAACCTTGCTGATGCTTTCTCAAGTGGTGTAGATGAAAGTAGTGATGAAGTTGAAGTTGAAGAAGAGGAAGAGGAAGAAGAAGAAGATGAAGAAGCTGAGGACTAGACTAGGACTACTAGACTAGGTCATCTGTTGAAATTATGTAATCAGCTTACTTCATTTGTAATTTTTCACTTAAGTTTATTTTGCTTGTAACTTGTACTGTAATTTCAAAATCATATATATAAAAGTTCAAGCTTCCAACATATAATTTCTATCTCAGAAATTTTTGAGGACTCAACTTTTGTTTTAGGTACAGGTACTTAGCTGAAGTTTTGTCATCATCAAAAAGGGGGAAATTGTTGGATGAAGATGAAGACTTTGAAGTGAAGGGAGGTTTTGATGATTTCCAAAAGTCATCAGCTAAGTATGGAAACTTAGTACAAACCTTAGAAGATATTTGACCAAGGAAGAAGTATTTCAGACTAGTCAAATATGGTCCAGAAGACTACTGATCTGTTGCTGAAGAAGAAATCAGACTGGTGGACTATCAGCCGACTCAAATCAGATTAGTTCAAGTTTGGGATCAGCCGAGTATACATCAGACGAGTGACTTCGATCAGCAGAGTGGAAGTAGATCAGACGTTAGTGCAACGGTAATAAATGCACTTGGAGTAATAAATGCTGAAGAGGAAGGGTATTTATGACATGGGGGGGGGGGGTGGGGGGGGGGGGGGGTGGGGGGGGGGGGGGGTGGGGGGGGGGGGGGGTGGGGGGGGGGGGGGGTGGGGGGGGGGGGGGGTGGGGGGGGGGGGGGGTGGGGGGGGGGGGGGGTGGGGGGGGGGGGGGGTGGGGGGGGGGGGGGGTGGGGGGGGGGGGGGGTGGGGGGGGGGGGGGGTGGGGGGGGGGGGGGGTGGGGGGGGGGGGGGGTGGGGGGGGGGGGGGGTGGGGGGGGGGGGGGGTGGGGGGGGGGGGGGGTGGGGGGGGGGGGGGGTGGGGGGGGGGGGGGGTGGGGGGGGGGGGGGGTGGGGGGGGGGGGGGGTGGGGGGGGGGGGGGGTGGGGGGGGGGGGGGGTGGGGGGGGGGGGGGGTGGGGGGGGGGGGGGGTGGGGGGGGGGGGGGGTGGGGGGGGGGGGGGGTGGGGGGGGGGGGGGGTGTGGTGGGGTGGGGGGGGGGGGGGCGGGGGTGGTTCGGGGGGGGGGGGGTGGGGGGAAGCATAACCTAAATACCATATCATACAGTCAAAATATTTACCTCCTAAATAACATTGGGATCCAGTCAAAACAAATTCAGTTATTAAAGTTTAAAGTTATCCAGGCATGAGAAACCAAAGTAGGATAAAAAGAGCACAGATCATCATAAGCTTTTGCTTACGACGCAATGCCCTGTTATCCGCCTGAAGTTGTGCAATAGAACTAAGTAGGTTGCTCATTTCAATTCTCATTGCTTCGTTGGTCCGCTCCAAACGGGTATTCTCTGCCTCAGCCTTATTAACCCTGACTAACTATCCAGGTATAATCAACCTTGATCTGTCACACATGACTGGATCAAACCAATCAAAAAATTCACAACGCTCACCCTAATCAAAAATAGAAAAGTGCGCATCAGTATATGTTCTCAAATCAGACATTATAGTTGACGAATTTTTATTTACCAAAAATAATGTAACTAACCATACCATTGTTCCCGCACAACGTAAAAATCTACGGCCCGGGTTATCTTTTGTCCAAGAGGTGTAGATTTTGACTTGCGACCCACAAGGACACACCCTGTGCGCAAGGAACCGGTTGTTCATGGAAGAGCCGCTGCGGGATGAGCTATTAATAATGGAATCCATGGCTACTCCTTCAACAAAGACAATGGTTACGAAGTTAATTTGGGACCAATATAGAATCTAATTTATGAACTAAAATCTCCGTAAATCAAACAAAAAGTGAAGAACATTACCAGTTGATTGCTAAGGACTTGGCTCTCAAACGATGGATTAGCGTGGAAATAAACTTGGCGGCTACGTTGCACGGACACGGACTCGGCGACTCGGACTCGACACGATTCGGATTCGGCGACTCGTTTTCTAAAAAATCTTAAAGATACGACACGTCTTGGATACGTATATTTAAAAAAAAAATCTATATAGTTTACATAAAAATAAAATATCTTAGCATCAAAGTCAATAAATAAACATTCATTCTAACATTCATAACACAAAATCAAAAGAAAAGATCAAGAAAGATGTCTACATTCACTCCAAGTACATAGTAAATGATTCAAAACAAGTCTCATATGCAAATAACATCAAAAAACAAGTCTCATAAGCAAAATAATCACTCCAAGTACATAACTATTAGTCAATTACACAACAAGATCATCATTGGGATCTTCATTAACTTCATCAACAAATAACATTGCTTCCAACTCCGGTTCATGAAGCGAGAGATTTGCAACCCCTAGAGTGCCAACATCATCTAAAGGCTCGTGGGTATCCCCACCCACATCCCACATCCTAGTTTCCCCTTCCACATATTGTGGAGTTTTTCTTGACAATAGACGAAGATTACTATGTACGAATACCAAATCTTCAGCAAGTTGTGGAGTGATTTTATTCCTCTTTGTTGAGTGTATGAATGCATAAGTGCTCCAATTTCTCTCACAACAAGAAGAAGAACAAACTTGACCAAATAGTTTAATGCAAATTGATTGGAGGTTAGGGGCCGCTGGACCGTGAATTAACCACCATTGCAATAGAGTTAGCCTTGATCTATCCTTAATAGAATCCTCATCACCAAACTCACCAAGGAACCCAAGAAATTCAGCTAGCTCCACATTTGCCTCTTGCCGAGTTTCCTCACTAGGAAAAAGACGTTTCAGACAATTTTTTCTCATCCTAGAAATTTCTGGATCACTTCGAGGTGAAGCAACATGTGGATGTTGATTTTCCCATTCCTTTGTATAGCACCTATAAAAAAGATTAATAGATAAAAAAAATATAAGACTTTTGAAAATATCCAAGCATGTATAACTAGAGTAATATAATATAATTTTGAAAAAATAAAAGCTTCATCACCTTGGATTTAAAGAATGAGCCAAACAATGTAAAGGATTACTACTTTTACTCCATCTCTCCTCCAAAATTATGCGCACAACATTCCAAAAGCTTGATTCTTGGCCTTCACTTTTCATCTCATGGGCATATATAATCTTCTTTACATCCTGTATCATAGAATCCCACATTTCATAAACCAAATGGAGGCAAGGTTGGTCCGTATCACAAAGTCTAAGCATAGAATACATGGGCTCCGTGAAAGTAAGAATATAATCAACATCACCCCACCATGTATCATCTAGTATTCTGTCTTTCACAAGTTTTGCTCTAGTAGTATCATCCTCACGATAGCAAGACCATTGATCGCTAATGACCAATGCTTGCAATTGTTGCTTAACAACTTTAAATCTTCTTAGCATAACAATCATAGAAGCAAAACGTGTATCAGCAACAGAAAGTAGTTTAAGTTTTGAAAACTCATTGTACATGGCAAGCCTCATGGAATGATTCACAATAAAGTTGCGAATCATAACAGCTGATCCAATAAGCTCACTGATCCAACGACATTCATAATACGTTTCTCCATTTGTCTCTGTATTCTTTGCAGCACAAATATTTTTGAAGGCAAGATTGAGAGTATGCACAACACATGGAGTCCAAAAGATATGAGGATACGTTTGTTCAATCAACAATCCAGCTGCTTTACAAACGGGGGCATTGTCCGTAATAACTTGAACTACATTAGTAACTCCAACCTCCATTATCACCTCTTTTATCAAATTGAAAATGAAATGTTTGTCTTTATAATCCCCTTAACAATTAACAGCATGAATAAAAATTGGCCCACGCTCATTAATAGCCATAAAGTTAATAAGAGGCCTTTTTTGGGGTCTGACCAACCATCAGATACTATGCTCACTCCTTTGACTTTCCATGTTGATCTAGCACTCTCAAGCAAACCATCAATATGAACTTTTTTCTTTTTCCAACACTTTTTTCCTCAAAGCATTATAGCCTGGGGGGGTATAACTAGGAAGATTTGCCTTTGCAATTGATTGAATACATCTAAAGAAGTAGGGATTTCTTGCAAAGTTAAAGGGAATTCCACCAGAATAAAACATTCTTCCTACCTCACCATCTAATTGGTCTTTAACTTTCAAGTTAAAAGCTTTTTCCAAAGGCGTGTTCCCAGCCGTCTTTCTTTTCTTTGGCTCATAACTCTCTTGCCTAAAAGAAGAATGACCTATAGAATCCATTGAAATTGAACATGAAGAAGCTTGACTAGAGTTAGATTGAGGCAAGGGAATCATCTTCGTCTTACTACTTGCTATTCTTTGTAATGCATCATCTTCTAACTTTTTCATGTCAGCGACTTGTCCAACCGTTAGTTTTGAACATGCTCTTATCCCTTGCCCTGAAATCATTAGAAAATGTGCTTTAACCCTTGAGTATGAACCATTGAATATTACTTTGCAGAAATTGCACATGAAATTTTGATTCCCACCTCCCATACTAGTTTTCTCTTGCTTTGTAACATATTGCTACAATGGTCGATTCGGATCTATAGTTGGACTTGGAGTAGGCGTAGGAGTATCAGAAGCCACATTACTTGCACTAGTAGACAATCCAAGAATCTGATAATCAACAAAATAATCTAATGTTTCATTTTATGCTTGATCACAATTCCAAAACCATATTCTTACTATAACAATCTTTTTAGTAACAAAAGTAAAAAAATAAAAAATGAGAGACAACTGGCCAGTGGCCATCCTTAATTGTTAATAACTAGTAACTACATAGAGAAAATTTAATTAATGCTAGAAAAGGAAACTAGAGCATTAAAATTTCGGCAGATTTCCTTAACACAGACAAATTTAATGTATTTTTTACCCCACCAATATCTTGAAGTATAAAATGCATTAATCAATCATACAACAAACAAGTATGAAACAATCTACTATAACTGAAAAAAAATAAAAAAAATCTAGTGATCAGAGCATAGACAGATTAATTGAACAAATTAAAGTCTAAACCCAATTCTACATGTACTGTTTCTAATTCTAACAATATTATCTTCACTCAAGCTATCAACCACCATACTGCACCTCACTAAAAATTTCCATTTCATCAGTTTCAAACCCCCAACCCTCAATCTCACCGGAACTCTAGCACAAAAAGGTAGAGACTAGAGAGGAAGTGTCGATGAAGTAAGAACTTACCTTTGAATTGGAATTTGCAAGAGAGAAAATTCTTGATTCTTGGACTATGGTCTAGGGTTCATACTAAAATTTGGGGTTTTTTGATTTATTGTGTAGACTGTTGGTCGTGGGGCTGTAATGCGTAGAAGTAGAAGACAGAAGACAGAAGACTAGTTGGGAATTTTCATTATTTAAGTTGGGAATTTCCATTTTTAATCCAATATTTTGTCAAAAATTGCAGAAAGCCCCCAGAAATTTTCATTTTTAATCCAATATTTTGTCAAAAATTGCAGAAAGCCCCCGCCGAGTCCATGACCGTGTCGACTCAGCAGTTGACCGAGTCGGATATCCGATTTAATTCTTATTTTATTTTCTCGGACACGCCACGTGGCGTGTCCGACGCGTGTCGCTGCCGTGTCGCGCGCGTATCCGCGTCCGGGAGAGTCCGACTCAGCTTTTTGACATTTTTTGAAGTATCCGTGCTTCATAGCTTGGTAGCGTAGGGTTTTTTCTTCAAAAAAAAATGAGATTGCAAATGGGGTGGAAATTAGGGTTTTTTCTTTGCAAATATACCTTTAATTCAAAGGCCAAGATCAATTGTACGTAATGGGCGGTGTAGATTAAATCGTGAGAAGTGAGATATGAGGGTAAAATGGTCAAAACAATCATATTAATCCAACCGAACTGAAATATATAATTTGGGCTGAAATTTAGTTAGGCCAGTTACAATATGCCGAACGCAGGATTATATATTCATCCAATTAAAATTATTGGCCCAATTACACAATTGGCCTAATTAACACTACAACCAATGGAACGGTGCCTAAGTCTATAACTGAGGTCAACCTATCTCTTTATTATGTCAGAGAATGATTATGTAAATTTCTAGGTTTTGGCGGTCACGGGAAAATACTCATCAATATTTTATGATAATGTGAATAGATTTCGAGTAGCTTTATATCTTTACATTAAATTTTATTTTGTTCTATCAAATTATAGTTTAATACCTTCTAATTTATGATTGTGATGTTCATATTTAAAGACAAATTCAAGTTTATGAAGAAACTTAGCTTTGAATGAGTGGATGAGATGTTGCTTTTAATGCGTGTTGATGTTCAATTTCTCTGGAATTGGGTTATAAAAAGTGACACAAATTTAAAATTTTTAAATGAATCTGTACTTAAAAAAAAAAAATTGATATTTAATTTTTAGAATGTAACATATATAGTCGAGATATTACAATTGAAAGAAACAAAAAATTTGTGTATGCAAATTTTAATTATTGAAAGAAACAAAAAATTATAGACATGTATGAAGAAAATACATAGACACTTATTGAAAGAAACAAAAAATTTGTCTCTAATTAAAGTAACGTTATATAGTAATAGTTAAGCAATTCTCGTTTATGAGTATGCAAATATAATTAAGATTTTAATTATTACGAGCGTCCGTTTACCTTACAAATTATGGTAAGTTTGAGAAATTATTAAAATTTATGGGAAATTCTTACCCACACCGAGTTTGGCCGAACCCAAATAACTACATGACAAATGCAATATACTTGCTTTGTGATTGAATGTAACTTTCAGGAGAGAGACCAATCACAAAACAAGTGTAGTACACTTACTTGGTGGTTGGATAGATTTGATCAAACCAGGCTTGGACAAAAAATTTCCAAATTTTATAATGAATGGTAAGGTAATTTTCAATTTAAATGCTTGTACTTATTAAAAGAAACAATTTTTTTGGCTCTAATTAGGGAATGACGAATTTAAATAGCCTTAAATTTCGGTACTCAGATTTTAATCCTCCTTATTTCAGTAAGAATTTCTTTAATTACGTAATAATTTTTAGTTTATGAAAGGTAAATATTATAATCAATAAGAATTAGTGTACTGAATTAATTCTAACCCAAACTCTAACCAATAAGTATTTTTCTGTTTAATAAATTAATTCAAAATTATGAGAAAAAAGTATTCACTCAAAATAGTAGGATTTTGGTGAAAGACCGTCGTGCTATGATATATGTATAGATAGATGAGTAATTATGTTTTGATTGACAATTTTTTTAATTAATTTTCTAAATTACCATCACTAATAAGTTCCTAATAGTAAATTTGCACAAACAGACTTTATGGGGGCTTAAATGCAATATTATACAATGTGGATTCCCACTCAAATATATCTTAAAAGTGAAGGGGCGTAAATACCCTAAAAAATATGTGTGTGCAGCTTGGCATCGTCGTTAACAGCCTGAAAAATTGCATATTGAAATAATAAATGGTAGTGGGGGCTCAAGTGAAAAAAAAAAAACACTAAGAAAGATGACGCTGGACAAGGAATACCAATACTGCTATTCACCTTTTACAAACTTTTTTTTTTGTTTCCCAAGGGTTTAATCATTTTAGAGGCGCATCAGACACAATATGTAGGAACATCTTCCAACAAGAATTCGAACATGAGTTCGCTACCTTATAATGACTAGTCCGTTTCACCTCACTAATCATATGTTGGTATTCACCCTTTACTAGTATTAATTAAGATGAAGCTTATGCCTTTTGACCTTTTTTTTTTCGAGAAATTTATCTATTATCGGCAAAATTGCAAAACAGGTCTCTAATTAATGATTTTGGATTTTAGTCCCAAGCAATATCACTTAGCCAAATTCGTCTCGTAATTTTATATTCTTTTGGAATATCGCCTCATTTGCCACATAGCTGCTTACGTGTCATGACGTGGCAAATTTAGCATAAACAATTATATAAGATTGCAGAATTCATCCCAAACTAATTACAATTTTTGATTTTTCGTCCCAAACTAATTATAAATTTTGATTTTTTCGTCCCAAACTAATTACAAATTTTGATTTTTCATCCCAAACTATATCAACACCCCGACTTTCGCCCCGTAATTGAATTGACATGGGTAAAAAGAATTCGTTCCAAACTAATTATGAATATTTATTATTTATTAATAAAAAAATGCACAATTTTTTCCTAATAAACTGAGATAAGATTTTTTTTCACAAAAGCGCATGAAAATTTCAAAAATTCATACTATTTTCCCTAAAAAAAAAGTTAATGGCAATTTATTTATGTAATATTCACAATGTTCGATTTACATCCTTATTTTATGATAATGTGACAGTTTACCCCCATGTGAAGTGATAAATGTGGCAACTTACCTCCTGTATTATAATAAATGTAGCAATTTATTCCCTTGTTATAAAATGCTTTGCATGCCCACTCTCAATTTATGCACTTGAGTTACACTCTCCGGTTCAAGGGGATGAAATACTTTTTTAAAATTTTCACAGGGGGGTAAACTGCTCTTTTTCAAATTACAGGGGGTAAATTGAATATTATTAATATTACAGGGGGTAAATTGTCATTAGTCCCTTTAAAAGTAAAAGATGAATCGTCATTTCCATTAAATTAGAAATTTAATAATTGACTAAATTCATGCAAAATGACAAATTGTGAGACGAAATTCGGTGAGTTAATATAGTTTGGGGCCAAAAATCAAAATTTGTAATTAGTTTGGGACGAATTCTGCAATCTTGTATAATTGTTCATGCTAAAATTTGCCAAGACGTGACACGTAAGCAGCCATGTGGCAAGTGTGACGATATTCCAAAAAAATATAAAATTACAGGACGAATTTGGCTAAGTGATATAGCTTGGGACGAAAATCCAAAATCATTGATTAGTTTGGGACGTTTTCTGCAATTTTGCCTCTATTATCATCCTCTTTTTGTTACCCCCTCCGTTTCAAATTAACTGGCGCATTTGTAAAATTTTCATGTTTTAAATTATTGTCACATTTGATTTTTCAATGCATCTTTTTCCAATTTTATCTTTTCTTACTTTTAAGTTTACAAATTAAAGTAGAATGCACAAAGATCAATGACATTAATTAAAACAGTCGTTTAAGAATATATTTGACATTATATCTTAGAAAAGTGATTAATTATTAAATTTCTTAATCCGGATGAAAAGACCAAATGTGCCAATTTTAATTTGAAACGGATGGAGTATTTTTTTTGTATGTTCCTTATAAAGGAGTCTCGTGGTCTTATCTTCGAAATCCGTAACTTTTGGGCATGTTGGCCTAAGTGAAAGTTTCGATTTTCTCCCCGTGATTCCAACTTCGCCACTCACAACCTAGCTTCGTGGGCCTTAGCTTCAGATTGGTCGTCTATAAGATCCCTTTTAATTTAATTCCTTGTAATGTTTTTTGTGATGATGGTTAGTACTGTCAATTGAGTCGGGCCTACCCGAAGCCCGATGGCTCGGCCCGATTAAATTTGACCCGAACCTGAATAATTGTGAGTTGGGCTGAGTTTGAGCCATTATACTAAAACCGATTAATTTATTAGCCGAGCTTGAGCCTTACAAGGCTCAACCCAAATAAGGTCCGAATATATTATTATCTTAAATATTACTACTTTAAATTATTGGTACTATTGTTATAAGTATACTAATTACTACAAATAATCCACGACATAAATGAATTATAACTAAAGTTTTCGTAGGTCAAAGGGAACATAATAAACAAAAAAAAACGGAAAAATAAAAATAAATGATGAAAAAATGGGAGTCTTGGCGCTTTACAATTATATTTAATGTTCTATGTTATTTATTACGAGTATAAAATTTGTCTATTCTTGTGAATTAAATAAAATTGTCTATATATTGCATTTAAAGAATGCATGGTTTTTTATTTGTTAAGTAAAATTTGCTAGAGCAAACCCGATATGAGCCCGATATAAACCCGAAGCCCGAAAAATTACATGAGCCGAGTTTGAGCTCATAGATGTGAAGCCCGATGACATCTGAGTTTGAGCCTATAGACATGAAGCCCGATGGTATTTGAGTTTGAGCAATTAAAGGCTCGGCTCACAGGGCCCGATTGACAGCCCTAATGATAGTTATCCCATCTTTGATTTGATTGAACATTTTGTATGAAGTTTGTTTTTTAATGAAGTATTGAATTATCAAAAAAAAAAAAAAAACAACATGGACTGGGTTGCTAATTGTCAAAACCAACTTTGTGGGGGATTTTTGTGGTTATAAATTAATCATTCTTCAGATAACATACCTTACGGAACCGAATCGAACCGAACCGAATCGACATATATACTCAATGCTTTTGATTGTAAAGCAAATTATAAAGATAAGATGAAGAAAGAGAAAGAAAAATGAAAAATGGCAAAGGAAAAAGCAATGCAGAGAAAATGGATGGAAGGTAAACATAAGGAAACAAAGAGAAGAAAGAGGAGGCGGTGGCACTTAGGGGTTTACTTTTGGGCAATATATATTAAGGTTTTTCTAAAATATTAAAAAGTTAGATTTGCTAGTAAAACTATTACTATAAGAAAATAGAATAAAAGCACATTATAAGTCCGCATCAAATTAATCTGGCAGGCCAGATTTGCACTAATGATCAAACTCATTTGGATTATTTAGCTTTCAATATAGATATGTTTATATAAAATCAAATTAATTTAATATGTAAATATTAAGTATGAAGGGTAATATACTGTAATATTTAACCTAAAAAAATTAACGAAGTTAATAATTTAACGGCGAAATGAAGAGTGTGCAACACTTTGTAAAAAACGAGGATATATTCTACGCAATGAAAATAACACATGGAATTTTGTGCATATTTTTCGAAATACATGTGAGTATCATGCTAACATTTTGTTAAAAAAATGAGTATCCTGCTTTTTTTACCTATACTTTTTGTATGTTACTTTGGGTTGGCTAAGAGCAGTTGTGGATTGGCAAAATTGTCGGTAGTTTTCCATTCATTGGATGACATGTGGAAAAAAATCAACCTTCTACCGGAAATACAAGTCTTGGAAAAAAATGTAAAATGTCCCTTTTACCCTTGTTATTTTTCATTATTGCTTCAAACTCCTCCTCAGAGGCCCAATTCATTTGTATTTCCCAGCCTTCCAATTCTCAATGAGGTCGAAGTATTACTATTCTACTCCAAAGGCTTCCTCGGAGTTCTTCCCCAATTGGAGTTCTAATTCAACCTAGTTTTTTTTATTTCAATTTAGTTCCAATTTCAATTTTAGGTCGAAGTACGTACCTTTTTTAAATTAATTGAACGTATGTGCGTGAGATCTCGGCGGCGCTGGTGTTTTGTGCGACGGAGATGGTGGCTATGATTTGTGGTGGTGGCGAATCTGGAAGTTGTGTTGGTGGTGGTTTGCGCGAGAATGGTGATGGTTGTTGGTGAAGATGGTGATGGTTGTGGTTTGTGGTTGTTGCGCGAGAATGGTGATGGTGAAGATGGTGGCGGTGGTTGGTGGTTGTTGTGGAGGTGAAGAAGATGACCCAAAGTTTTAATTTTTTTTAATTCAATTTTGAGATTTTTTTTAATATTTAATTTAATCTTAAAATATTCTTAATGATGAATGAAAAATCAAATATTCTTAATTATGTGTTTATAAATATTTTTGGTCAATTAATCGATTTATTTGTCGATTTGGATTACGATCAACCTAATTATACATTACACTAAGATCGATCGTGTTGTTTTTTGTCAATTAATTGGGACATTAAGGTCAACAATGTTGATTTTGGTCAATTAATCGAGTCATTTGTCGATTTTGAATACGATTAGCCTAAATACATTACCCTAAGGTCAACAATGTTGACTTTGGTAAATTAATCGAGCCATTTGTCGATTTTGGATTACGATTAATCTAGTTATACATTACCCTAAGATTAACAATGTCGATTTTGGTCAATTAATCGAGTCATTTGTCGATTTGAATTACGTTTAGTTTAATTATACATTACCATAAGGTGTGTGGAAGACCGACAACATGTAGGGTGGGATGAAGAGGTGGTGTTGGGTGGGGAGGGGGTGGGTTCTATTTCCGATCCTAGCGTGGTTTTGGGTGGGGGGTGGTTACGTGGTGGGGGTAGGGATGGGGTAGGTTTAGTTAAATTTTTTTAATTATAATTACTATTTAATAATATATAACTTTATTATTTTAACACATACGAAGTATTAAATAAACTAATATTATTATATAAATTTTAGATTTAAAAAAATTTTGAATTTTATTCAGATTTATATTAAAATATTATTTAATTTGTTAATATTGATTATAAAATTAAATTAGTTGAATAAATATGTAAATATAATAAGTAAAAAATTTGAATTGGTTCGCAAAATGCATGCACATTATGGTAAAATTTTAATTTTAACATTAACCGGCATAACTAAGGTTATGAGCCAATAATTAGTATCAATTAGCTCAAAATGTGCATATTATTGATTTTTATACTACAATGAAAACATAACAAAATTACACATTTTGTTAGATAAACTCTTAGTAAATATTGTCGATCTTATGATAATGTCTAATTAAATTAAACGTAATTCAAATCGACAAATGACTCGATTAATTGACCAAAATCGACATTGTTAATCTTAGGGTAATGTATAACTAGATTAATCGTAATCCAAAATAGACAAATGGCTCGATTAATTTACCAAAGTCAACATTGTTGACCTTAGGGTAATGTATTTAGGCTAATCGTATTCAAAATCGACAAATGACTCGATTAATTGACCAAAATCAACATTGTTGACCTTAATGTCCCAATTAATTGACAAAAAACAACACGATCGATCTTAGGGTAATGTATAATTAGGTTGATCGTAATCCAAATCGACAAATAAATCGATTAATTGACCAAAAATATTAATAAACACATAATTAAGAATATTTGATTTTTCATTCATCATTAAGAATATTTTAAGATTAAATTAAATATTAAAAAAAAATCTCAAAATTGAATTAAAAAAAATTAAAACTTTGGGTCATCTTCTTCACCTCCACAACAACCACCAACCGCCGCCACCATCTTCACCATCACCATTCTCGCGCAACAACCACAAACCACCACCATCACCATCACCATTCTCGCGCAACAACCACAAACCACCACCATCACCATCACCATCTTCACCAACAACCACCACCATTTTCGCGCAAACCACCACCAACACAACTTCCAGATTCGCCACCACCACAAATCATAGCCACCATCTCCGTCGCACAAAACACCAGCACCGCCGAGATCTCACGCACATACGTTCAATTAATTTAAAAAAGGTGCGTACTTCGACCTAAAATTAAAATTGGAACTAAATTGAAATAAAAAAAAAACTAGGTTGAATTAGAACTCCAATTGGGGAAGAACTCCGAGGAAGCCTTTGGAGTAGAATAGTAATACTTCGACCTCATTGAGAATTGGAAGGCTGGGAAATACAAATGAGAGGGATTTTTAGGGAAGGAGAATAGTGGGTTGGATGAAGATGATGTTTTATTTTTATTACAAATTCAAAAAGGGTTAAATTATAATTTCAAGGTCAATTCAACAAAAGACAACCGGCTAATTATCACCCATACATCCGGTCACAATTATATTAATATTTAATGTTTTTAGTGTATTTTTGACCAAAATTGTTGGTAGTTTTTCACAAGGTGAACTATAATTAGCAACCCCCTACTTACTTTGTTCTTTCTTCGCGAGATAAAGAAAGTTCATTGCAAATGACTGTTCATTGTAAGATACTAAGATTAGTTTGTCATTGTTGATTCTTATCTAGAATTTGAAGATAATATAATATATTTGAGCATAAAGCAGTGGGATGTGATGAGATCTTAGGACCCGTTTGTTTGACAGGAATGGAATCTGATTTTGGGTATTTGATTTCTAGTAATCTGATATCCAGAAATATGATTTCATTATAGTGTTTGGGTAACACTTGGGATTGTACCAAAGAAATTAATTGAATTCCTTTTCAAATGTTTGGTAATAGCAAATTATGAATTACTTAATTAAAAATTTCACATAAATACCCCCACTCATATATTAAATAAAAATCAATTTAAAGCAGCATTTATTATATAGTATTATTAAAAATATATTGATTTAAAAAAATATGTATAATATATCAATTAATAATTTATTATTATATCATATAATATAATTAATATATAGTAAAAATTAAAGAACATAAAAGAAATTAGTGTTAGAGGAGAGTCGTATATAGTTGCAGCTATATATACATCATAATAATCCAAGAATGTAACTATCACAAAAAATGTCGTGTGATAATAGTTATAAATAAGTTAACACTTTCAAAAGCAATAACAAAATTAAGCGTACAATTTGGAATGAATGTGCGCTATGAAGCATAAGCTTTGGATTTGGCATGTGAATTGATATATAAACTATATACATATTTTCAAATCAATTCACATTTAAACAATATTCTATATTATTTCAGTAGATTCAACTAGTAGGTAAATGAATGTGATAATTTAATATGTGATTTAAGCGAAGGAAAAGAACGCAAGAAACAAAAAAACAATGGCTATGGGAGAGAAATATTATGTAGGGAGAAGAATAAAACTATCATAATTAAAAAAGAATATATGGGTAATAATGTATTTTTTTATTTTTAGTATCAAATCCCTCAGGAAAGGAATCATAATACCATAGAAAAATTGGGTTTCACATTCCCATATTTTCATGGCAAGATTCCTGATTTGTTGGAATATATTTTCTTTCCCAAATTTCAAAAAAATTGTCCAAACATTATTATCTGATTCCAAGGAATTAGATTGCCAAATAATATGCCATTCCCGAGTAAACATTATTATTGTTAATTTGTTGTTATAATAAATGTTATTATTGAGATTTTGACATTAGAAGAATGGCAATTTTGCATTTTTAGTCCATTAACTTTCAAGAAGTGATAACAACGGTTCTTTATCTTTCAAGCTCAAGACATTTGGTTATGTATCTTTGTATTAAACAAAGAGAGAATTGCATTTTTTATACTGAGCTTTAGGTCAATTCTTATTTTTGGTACACCGCTTTATGTGTCTAACATATTTGGTACAGCGTTTTAATAAATTGTGACACATTTGGTACAATCATTAAAAATTGCCGTTAAATGGTGACGTGGCAGTTAAATCTAATTGCAAAGTTGGTGTCATTACTTATGTTGACTGATAATTTTACCCCATAACATTTTAGGCTACCAAAAAAGCCCCACATCTCTAAATTTAGTGATGATTTTAGTTTACATTGTTGCCAAATTTCAAAATTGACTCGAAAAAAACCACGTGCAGATCAATTTAATTTTTTTTACTTATTTTATTTAAATAACTAATTTGATTTATCAACAATATTAATAAATTAAATAAAACTTTAACATAAATATAAAAAAAAAAATAAGGAAACATATTCTTTTCAAATATAAGATTTATATATTAGTATTAATCTATTTATATTTACTAAAATAATAAATTATACAATTAAAAATATTTAATATTTATTGAAATAATAAATAATTATAATTTAAAAAAAAACTAAAACCCAACCCACCCACCTCACCCCACCCCACCCCAACCCAACGCCTTAACCCCCTCCCCCCCTCCTTAACCCCCAATTCCTAGGTCGCCGGCGGCCTGGGATCGGAGAATCCAAGCCGCTCACGGCTTGGGAATTGGGGGGAAGAGGGGGGGGGGGGGGGGTGTGGGTGGTGTTAGGGGTTTGGGGTGGGGTGGGGTGGGTTGGGTTTTAGTTTTTTTTAAATTATAATAATTTATTATTTTAATTAATATGAAATATTTTTAATTATATAATTTATTATTTTAATAAATATTAGATAAAATAATACTGTTATATAAAATTCTGGTTTGAAAATAATGTTTTCTTAATTTTTTTTATATTTATGTTAAAGTATTGTTTAATTTATTAATATTGTTTATAAATCAAATTAATTATTTAAATAAATTAAGTAAAATTTCCAAATTGATATGCACGTGGTCTTATTAGAGTCAATTTTAAAATTTGGCAACAATGTAGACTAAAATCGTCACTAAATTTGGAGATGTGAGACTTTTTTGGTAGCTTGACATATTATAGGGTAAAAACAACATAAGTAATGGCATCAATTTTGCAATTATACTTAATTGCCACGTCACCATTAACGACAATTTTTAACGATTGTACCAAATGTTTCACAATTTGTTAAAGTGATGTACCAAATGTATTGGACACATAAAACTGTGTATCAAAAGTGGGAATTGACCTAAGGCTCAGTACAAAAAATCCAATCCTCTCATTAAACAAATTCACTGAATCAAATTTACTTTTTTTTTTTAAGTACAAATTACATCAAATCATAAATCAATTCAGGTATAACCAAATAACAAAGAAAAATAACCATCAAGTTAACAACTAGTATTGAAATTAGATAAAAATCCACATTAATGAGAATTGAACTCACGACATCTTAATTATGAGGTCTCAGTTTTACCAACGGACTACAACCTCATTGGCAGTGATACAAATTTACTTCAGAACTATATTAATTTGATCAAATATGTCAAACTTTTGTGAAATTGTATCGATTTGTTGTTACATTTTCATTTTTTGCAATCGGCTATATATAATAGTAGTTTTTATAAATCACAACTAATATAGAGGACTAAAAATAATAATTAGTAGAGAATCAAATGTAATACTCCCTCTGTCCCAAATTATTTGTCCTTTTAGAGAATTTTTTTTTATCCCAAATTATTTGTCTCTTTAGGATTTCAATACAGTATTAATTACATAGTTTCCTATTTTGCCCTTAAGAGAGAGAGTGTGTATAACTTGAATAGTGTGTAAATAGTTAATACTGAGATAAATAGAGGATAAGGGTATTTTAGGTATATAATTTGTTTTTTCCCTAAAATTGAGACTATTTATTAGTTACCTTAATATGTGTGAAAATATGTAAAACGACAAATAATTGGGACAGAGGGAGTAGTTCAAAGTAAAAAAGATAAAGGACTACTGTCGCTACGGTGCAAAAGCAAGGAGATTATTAGTGCAATCTTGCCTTTAAGTTTTATCAGCTTGAGGATAGATTTGGTTGTTTAAACTTGAAAGTGATGGACTTATTGGAAAATCACCGGATGGAATTGGTTTGAACAAGTCCTGAATTCAAAACATTACAAAAAAAATTGTATCAAATTAATGTAATATTCCAAAAACCCCAAAACACTTTTTTAACAAAATAATGATCAGAGCATTAATTCTCATTAATTACAAAACATTAATTAACAAGAAGGGTAAAATTGGTATAGTAGAAAAGATTAATTTTACATTGAACTCTTAAAACAACAAATAAAAGTAAATATTTTTTTTTTACCAAAGCGACAAATAAAAAAAAACGAAGGGAGTAATGTTCACTGAAGTGGATAATATTATACATACTTGTTCTTGAAGACAAGACTATTCTCTGAGTTCTTTTAACATCCGTTTACAGTAAAAAATCTAATTTGGAATCTTAGGATAGCCTTTTCCTGCGGTATTCTTTATGCATTAGTCCAAAAATATTTTATCTACTTTTTCAAGATTCCATTAAAGAAAGAAAAGTATTGCTTCTCATTTAGACCAACCAACACAAAAGAAATCCTAAACCCAAACACATAATCTTGCGGCTGATGAATTTTCTGAAGCAACTCATGTCTAAATTCCATCCATCAATGAATTCTTCAAGGTACAAATAATGCATCAAACCTATTCTTTCTCAATTCATGGCATCTTTTACGACGTTTTTCGTATCTTTAACAATCTTGATCTCCTTCTTTACAAATTCATTCGCATGCACATTTACGGTTACTAACAATTGTCCTTACACGATATGGCCGGGCACACTAGCCGGTTCCGGGACACCACAACTTCCCATAACGGGGTTCGAGTTAGAATCGGGACAAAGTATTACGATTCCTAGTGTTCCGGGTTGGTCTGGTCGGATTTGGGCTAGGACCGGGTGCACGTTTGATAATGCAAGTGGCAATGGCTCGTGCCAGAATGAGACTGTGGGGGTAGACCCGAATGCAATGGCATTGGCGCCACTCCACCGGCTTCCCTCTTTGAAATAACCCTTGGAAGTGGAGACGGGAAAGATTTTTACGACGTTAGCATTGTTGATGGCTACAACTTGCCTCTGGTCGCTGCTCCACGTGGCGTTCGCGGTGGTGGATGTAATGCCACTGGCTGTGTAGAAGATATCAACATGGGTAACATGAAATAATGATGATTTAAATTTTTAATTGCACAATATTGGACCTTCAAAACTTTTGGTTCCATATAATCTATAGAATTGCACTTTTGATCCCGGTTTCTTGAAATACCCCCATGCTTTACCTAATTGGAAAAAAAAAAAACTATGTGTTATTTTAATTAGCAAAAGTCCCCTTGTGTTCTTTTTTAATTAGCAAAAACCCACATTTGAAATTCATTCATAAGTGAACATAGGATTATTGTCAATTTTTAAAGTTAGCAGGGGGATCATTGATAAATTTTTAGGTTAACAAGGGATCATTGATAATCTTTTAAGTTAAAAGGGGTGTTTTTGCATTTTTTGTGGGATAGTAATTGTTATTTTTCATGCAAAATATGTATTCCAACGTGGGAGGTGGTTTTTGCCAATAAAAAATAACACTTGAGGTTTTTGCTAATTAGGCAAAGTTTAGGGGTATTTTTACATTTATCTCGTAATGAAATAATGATCTAAATATTTATTCGCACAAGACTGGACCTTCAACACTTTATATTCGGTATACTTTATAGAATTGTGCTTTTGATCCCAATTTTTAAAATTATTTTGCATATTAATTAGTCCCTATCGCCTGCAAAACTGAGTAGTCCTATTGTACCAGAAGTGCTAAACAGACTTTCCTATGCGAACAAAAATACAAAATATTTCTTAGTATTGTGATCAAAAGTGAAATTATGTATAGCTCACGCGATACTAAAAGTACAAAAAAAATTGGGACCAAAACTGCAATTTTGCCCCTCTTAAATGTCTAATTTTATTGACATTTAATGTGTGCTGATCATTGAAACTGCAGGATGTCCTAGAGAACTTCAAGTCATCGGAAGTGATGAAGGAAATCAAGGGGGAGTGGTTGCGTGCAAGAGCGCGTGTGGGGCATTCGGGCTAGACGAGTATTGCTGCAGCGGGCAGTTTGCGAATCCAACAACTTGTAGGCCATCGTTCTATTCCGGAATTTTCAAGAGAGCTTGCCCTAGAGCTTATAGCTATGCATTTGATGATGGAACAAGCACTTTTACATGCAAGTCTATGGAGTATGCCGTAATCTTTTGCCCCAATAATGGGTAATATATCATCTCAAATTTCAAACTCTTATAATTGTGATTAATTGGGTTAATGGATATTAACCCCCTGATCAATTCATATTGTTCAATTTACCCCCTATGGGTTGAAAAAGAGTAATTTACCCCCACATAAAAAATTTATAGAAGCAATTTACCCCCTTCAGCAATACGAATATCACATGGGGGCAAAGTGCTCCTATTCAAATTACATGGAGGTAAATTGAACATTATGAATATCACAATAGAAAAATTGGCATTAACTCGTGATTAATATAATTTGGACACTAATAGATATGAAGTTAACTATATATATGTTGCTTTTCATGATCCAGGGTGAGGGGACCTGCAGATAGTGTAATAACACCACCATCAATTGGAGAAAGAAAAAGTGGGGAGAATAATATTAATGTAGGGATGGTTTCATCTTCAACTACCATTCATAAGTTACCTTTTTCAATGGCCGCCTTATTTGTGCTCCTTTGTACATCATATTTTTGGCATATTTGAAGCAATGTTTCAAGTATTTGCACAAGAAACTTTGACAAAAAGAAGGGTATATTAGTCATTAAGCATATTTATAAGGAACATATTTAGTAGTGTTTTCTGAAATGACATGAAGCAAAATGTTGCAATTAATTCTTATATTATTCGTTCTTCTTTTAGGCATCTAAAAGGTAATAACAATTAGGCTAGCCTAGTGGCTGTATTGTTTCCAAGATAAACTATATACGGCTTAAATTTTCGTTTCTTATTTTGCATCTTGAAAACAAAAGAACGTAAACTCGGTTAAGTTGTGTTTTGGTCTTGTAAAACTAGTCATCCTTTAGTCCCCGCGCTTCAAAAAATACCATTTTTGAGCCCAATTGTTATTAGTTCATCTTTTCTACATTTTGTCTCATCTCTCCCCCATTGATCAATTTGGGACCGAAAAGGAAAAATGAAGAAATTACGCGATGAGATTCGGATAAAATACTTAATTACAAGATGAAATTCGGCGAGGTAATAAAACCAAAATCAACAATTAGTTTGATCAGATCCAAAATTTCATCTATTTGTCCAGCGCCAACATGACAACACTTAACTGTAAACCATGTGAAAAAAAAAATTAACAGAGGTGCAAAACTCGTGAGAAATGAGTTTGGAACGTTATCTGCATTTTTGCCGACCAAATATGTCAAATTCAGAGCAAATGTAAATCATTATATTCATTACTGCATAAAAATTAAGAGACTAAGCATGTAATTAATTTTAGCATTAAGAAATAATAATACAACTCTGTATATCACAAGAAGAAGGGGAGAAATTAAACAATTTGATATAAATGTATTACAAAAATCTCGATCGCACCTTGTTCTCGCTATATATCTAAAGAAAGAATTAATTAAAATTCAATAATGATATTTACAAATTACAATCACAATTAAATAATATAAAAAAAATTAATTAGATAATTGATCATCAGAAATTGTGCTGCAAAATGAAGATTCTTGATGGAGCCTTTGTGCATCATTAAGTTGTTCAATCAATTTCATAACCCGGCCCCTGTATTCCCTCGCCTGGTCAACCGCCTCCGCCTCGAGCTCGCCGAGCTGGCAGCACAGCCGCTCCTCCGCCTCTTCCGCCACCCTCAGCCGTCGCCACAATTTCATCAAATCCTCCTTCATCCTCTCCTCTCTCTCTAAACTATTCTTTAGCTCCCTTTCCAACTCCTCGTTCCTCCGTCGCAGCGACGCCGCGTCCTCAGCCGGAACCATTAACTATTATATTATAACTTATAAGAGTCGATGGCCGTTTGAACAGTACCTATAATTTTTGTTTCCATTTTTATTTGCCCCTTTTAATCATCAAACGGCATCGTTTGGGCCAAATTTTCTCCTTTCATTGTTTGTGGGCCTATTTTCTTTTCTTCTTTTTGTTTGTCTTTGGTCCGTCCCTTCATGTGGGACCCACTTCTTTAAAAAATTTGGGGTCTATTTGGATGGGTTTTGGCTCGGTTTCGCTGGTCTCGATTTAAAAAAAATGGTTTGGGTGATTTTGATGAAACCTTTGAGATTTCATTTGGATGTGTTTTGGCTGTTGGGTTTTGTGGTTTGAATAAGTTGAAACCTCACTTGGATTGGGTTTGGATGTTGGAGTTTAGGGGGAAAAATAGATGGTAGGTGTCAAATCAATGTCTTTTTTAATGAAATTTAGGGGAAAAAGTAGGTGGTAGGTGTCAAATCAATGTTTAATAGGTTTGAAGAGTTTGAATATGAGTTTTTGAATAGGTTTTTGATGGTTTTATGAGTTCGGTGAAAACTCATTTGGAAGGGTTTTGGCTCGGTCTCGCGAAAAAGACCGGGCCAAAACCCATCCACATACACCCTTGATGTTCCACTTCTAATGTTTTGTATGTTCTAACTCAGTAACCATAGAATTTTCTTATGGTTTCTGAATTCTTTTCAATTCTCGTAAGTTTGTCATTTATGTGTATTTTCTTTTTGGGTTTTTACAAAGATTAATGGGTTTTGATTTTTGGTAAATTTGAAGTTCATGAAGCGTATGTGAATGAAACTGCAATTTGAGGCAAAGAGATTCCAATCAAAGATGGGTAACTGTTTTATGTTGTTTCTTTTCCATTTTAGGAAATTTACGGTCACAAAGTTAGGGAGCTTTATTTCAAAAGTTTTTATGATATTGAATGTGTTGAACTTTTTCTTTAGCATTATTATGCTTACATCTATGGTGCTCTTTTGAGGAATATTTTTTTAATTTATTGGTTTGAATGAGATTCTGCAATGAAACCCCTTTAATGTGTGTGTGCTTTTTGTTTTTTTGTAGGTTCTTTAAGATTCTCAAAGTGTAAGATGGTTCATGGTTGAATCATGCTTTGGAGAAGCTCTAGCCTATCTGTATATGGTTCCATGGTTCTTGCCAAAATATGAACCTTGGACAATGGTAGGGCATATTTTGAAAGTAAAGGAAGTTTTTTTCAGTTTGATGCCTTATTTGTTTTTCAAATTATTAATGAGAATTGTAGTTGATTTTATGCAGAAATAATTTTTGGTTATTGTTACTTGAAGTTGCTAAGATGAATCCATCGTAGTTAAATGGTTAGTTTATATACCTTACACTGTTATTTGCTTCATTTGTTTGATATTATGTTTCTCTTATTTGGTTTCCTTGAAATATTTTACTTTGATTCATCTAATTTTAATTTTTTTCTTTTTCTGTAGTTATATGTCACTGTTCAGACCATTGAGATATGGCTTGAGTACTTTA
This sequence comes from Penstemon davidsonii, assembly GCA_034814905.1. Lineage (NCBI taxonomy): Eukaryota > Viridiplantae > Streptophyta > Magnoliopsida > Lamiales > Plantaginaceae > Penstemon > Penstemon davidsonii. The sequence continues at coordinate 6,828,224 of JAYDYQ010001087.1, read as the reverse complement.
GCTGCTGTTATTTATAGCATGTCATTTTTTGTTAGCCTATTTTATATGGTGGCTTTAGTCATTTTATTTTTATTGTAGGTGCAAGTGCTTCTTTTGCGAGGTGAGGGCCTCTTCTTACATTAATTAAGATGTTTCTTTCTTCTTTATGTGTGCAGTGAGTTATATGAAACATTTTCTATTCCAAACTAATTTATATGCTAGGCTACTCTATTTAGCTTGTTATTGCAGTTGTAAATGTTTTTGGCTTCATGGACTGAATTGGCCTATTTTATAAGGTTCTAACAACAGGAATGGTAAAGGAAGATATGATAATCTCATTTCTCAATTTAAAGAGCACTCTCATCGATTTTACTACCATATGGTAAAACTCAGCATTCCATTCCACTATTTGCTATATATAGCAACTTAAATGTATCTATTAATTTATATTACCTTATTTCAGAGTGATTGAAACCCAGAGCATGTCATTGCAAAATCGAAGTTCCAAAATATCCTTGAAAGTGTGAGTTCATTTCAGTTTAATAATAACTCTAGACTTTTTATTTTAATATTAGAATGAGACGCATGAATAATTGAAGCGGATGTGAAGTCATAATATTTTTTATGAATAAATCGTTTCAACAAGGATGGGCTGGCCAATAAAATGACGAGTGCGGAAAAAATTATAGATCAACTATAGAGTTCAAAGAAATAATGTAAACAATTTTGCCTCTTTCGTGAAACTGAAGTGAAAACTCAATTTACGAGATCGATAGGTACGAATAACACAAATAACCAAAAGAACAAAATTAAACATAATCTCAAGTATAGGAAGTATAAGTAGAGTCAAAGAAATCTTTGAACTTTCGTAATATTACAACAAAACAAGGAAACTTCATGATAATGAAACTTTCCCATCTATTACTTTAGCAAGATTTTCCACCAACAATTTATGTTTCTTAAATGGAGTCGCGCATTATTCATTTATGTCGGTATATGGTTCTCGTCTGTTCCTTTATTTTTCTCAGAATTAGACTAGATGATTTTCTCTGATAACTCTTTGAATATATGATATAATTCCAAAAATGTTTGTGACAGATTTATAGGTGACAAAGCTATTGTTTAAAGTGAGTCATATTATTTTCAAACTATATGAGGAATAGATGATCAAAGTTATGTTGATCTTTTACAGATCATTAGCCTTTTGTCATTCTGGCACCGTTGCACTGATATGCAATAACCAAGTCTTCTGTATTATACTATATTAATTAACAAAATTTGTTATCCTGCGGACTTTCACAACACATAGTCCTATACCAGGTTACGTGCAATGGCTTTTATCAAAGGTGGCATAAGTTGAGAGATCTGATTCAACTTCAAAGAAAACTTGCTGAAACCAGAAGAAGAAAGTGCACTCTCGGAAGCAACAAAGTAAGCATATGTTTGTGCCATTTTGTTGCATATACAGTCTTTCTATATTCCTTGTTTGGCGTTAAAGATGTAAGGTAGTAATAATGGAAATTGGGAATGGAAGTAGCTCTCTTATTGTTCTAAGTGCAGCAATTATCATTTTAGCTAATTTATTTTAATAAATTTGGATAATGTCAAGAGATTTCAAGTTTGCAATTTTATAATCTTTTACACATGAACTTTGTTAGAGAATCATTGAAGTTAGTTATTAAATGCTATAACGTTTGATTTCTTCAAGATTTACAATAGGAAGCATTTAAATATCAATTTTGTTAAAGGATAATTGTAAGAGGACATTAAAATGTCGTAAGATTAGATTTTGGAAACTTACAATAGAAAGATTTGAAATATCAAAATTTAGTAAATAACACTTGTAATTAGCTATTAAAGGCTAAAGGATCTGAATTTGTCTTGTAGGAAATGGACTTACCTTCTCGTTTCTGAATAAACGTCTTTTGTTGGAGGCTATGAAATTTTCTGATGCACTTATTGTTATAAGATTTCCAGCAGAAAGAATTCATCAACGTGATGATCATATTATTACAAGTTCTTTATAACAAGCATGATGATTCATTCAACTCTACAAGTAAGAGCTTGTTTATCCAACAAAAATGTGATTAAATTTATCCTTTTCTTTTGTAACTAATTAGAGTGTTTCCAAGGTATCAATTTGTACTATTTAGATAAGGTAAGGAATCTGGTCTCGCTAAAACCAAAAATAAATCATAACATTAACTTTTATAACTACAAAAAATAGTGACTTTTAAAGATTGATGAATCCAAGTTATTATTCCAAACAATTCAAATATATTCCTTTCTTAATACATATCTATTTCTTTCATATTTCAATTCCTGGATTTCTCCAGTTTTCCAAAAAAAAAAATTCATCCAGTGACTTCACAAGTAAAGTCAAAATCAACTCTATCTATATCTATATCTATACTAATAATACTAATAGTGTGAATAATTTAAGTTTTTTTCTTTTTTTGTGAAGACAAAAATGCCCATATTCAAGTTATAAAGTAATAATGATTAAATATAATTAGATATGAATTTTCCTTAAATTTTCTCATCAAAAAATTAGTAGGAAAATATTTTAAGAAAATTTGTAACTTCCTTTCCTTAATCAAAGAACATATGAAAAAATAAAAATTACCTTTCCAAAAATCGGACATGGAAGAAAAACAAATTATATATTAAACACGTCATAAGAGGTATAATTAGGCATGGAGTCATAATATAGTTATTTCCTCCACTAACTCCAAAGATTACATCACTTTTACAATTTCATTCTTCTTCTCCTATAACACGAAAAAAGTAAGAAACACTATTATTTTTAATAGTTGCTATAATATATATTTAATATTATTGTAATGTATCATCAATGTTTTTTAAGTAAAAAATATTATTTATATCATTTAAAGATTTAGTACAATATAACACTCCTAAAAAAAATTAAATTCTCTTAAATATCAAAAAGGCTACAAAAAAAAAAAGGTTAAAGTAGAATTGCATCTTACCTATGAATGAACAAAAAATGCTTATGACTTAGCGAACTAAGTAATCTTTCTTTGATCTGAGAAATAAAATATAAAGAGTATCCAAGAACATGCATTACCTTAAATTTTCAGGAATTTTTTATGCAAAAAACGTGTGAAATAAGTGAAAACAATGGGTGAAAATCAAACCGAACTATTTGGTTCGATTATCAAACGGTTCAGTCCGCTACAAAAAAATCGAGACGTGTATGTAGTTTGGTATTCTTTGTAATAAATTAATATTAAAAATTGTAGCTTGACTCAAACTCATTGAATCTAAGTTACATCAAATTCTAAATTTTATTTATTAATGCAAAACAACAATATTATAATATATTTTTTTTTCAAAATACTAAGACACAATAAAACAAAAACACTTGTATTATCAATTAGCATATTCTCCCTCCATTTTTTATTCGCTTTGGAGGATTGAACACGGATTAAGAATTATAATAAATAGCCACATTTTTAAGTAAAAGTCCCAAAACACCCTTTTAATCAAATAATCATAGCATTAAAAGAAGGTTAAAATTTGTATAAAAAATTAATTCTACATTGAAATTCTAAAACGATAAATAAAAAAAAAAAACGGATGGAATAATCTTTATTATTTGACACCAATAATATGAAATAATTATTTTTACATAAATTAGATCAACAAAAGCTTACATAACAAACACAAGGAGAATTTCAATAGAATGTGTAATGTTAATCGAAAAGTTAATTTGATAGGTTAAATCTATTTTAATGTCGCGGTACGATCATTGTCCAACGCATCTTAACCAATACATGACGCATTAATGTTAATATAATATGATGCAGGTAAAGGGGGGCAGACATAGCAGAAATATATAGCTCATAAATATATCTAGGACATTCTTTTTGCATATACATGGTTCTAGATTATGAAGTAAAACATTCTAGACAAGTATATATGAAAAGTCTCTAGAGCATCAGTTTTAGCCACTAGATCAAGTTGATTTTCATCCACTGTTTAAGAATGTGGTTATATAAATAGGGCAAGACCTTATTTGAAAATTTTCATTCTTACATCTTATTTGACAAAAAAAAAAATATCAAGTAGAAAAAAATTGAGATACATTTACATTAACAAAAAAATAATTGAGGCCCCTCTATAGTTGGGGCCCTAGGCGAGGGCCTAAATTGCCTAGCTTTAGAGCCGACCCTGCTGGAATCATTCTTAAGATTAAAACCTAAAAAAAAAAACACAAAACACATTAAAAAAAAAAGAATTAAGAACACACTATGTAATTAAATAGAACATTACCATAATTTTTAGCCCTAATATCACAGGATCATGTATTCTTCGATCACCATCTATTTACACAAATAAAAGCACATCATGTTAATAAATTTTAAAAAAATAAATTAGAGCATATATATGAAGCTTAAAGCTTACAACTGTACAGAATAAAAATCCACGGTTGGCCAGAGGATTATCATCGGCATCCATAATATCTTCCCTGGGACAGAAAAACCCAAATATAAGAATAGTAAAAAATATTTACCACTGAAAAAAATCTTTTCCCTACCTGATTTGGGGAACACTCGGCAAACTCGACGTTCGATCTCTAATCCTGAGCCCAGAAGCATAACTACAAAAAACAGTAAACATTAAACCGTAGATACCAATTAATCTTCAATAAAAAAAAATATAATCACCTTGAGTCTCTGATTTGTTTTATCCAACTATTCCCAAAGCCTTGGGGATGCCTCATACTGTTCTGTTTGAATAAACGGTAGTATTATGGATGAAGTTTGATCTTAATCGATATTCCAATATAGATAGAAAAAAGTTATGAGAGTGAGGAAAATGTATGTGTGCGTTAAGTGAATTTGTGGTTTAGGGGTGTGATTGTGCGTGTATAGGGTGTGAATATGTGTACGAACGTGTACAGGCTTTAGCGTGTATTTGGGATTCTGAAAATGAGTACGAACTGTGCGTATAGGGAATGAGTAGAAAACAGAACAAGAAAAATTGACAGCATGTTTTGGGTGTGCTAGGGGCATGTTTAGAAACAAAATTCAGAGAGGGTGGAGAAAAGAACTTATGTGTGAAATAGATCAGAGCTTGAAACTGCAATTTTTGGGAGAGAGGGGGTTGTAATACAAGAAATGAAAATGAGAGAGAAGAGAATTTGGGACTTTATTTTTCAGGAGAGAGTGTAAATTGGGGATTTGAGTTCTTATAAGAGTGCGCTTGTTTTTCACCACATATTAATGATGTCAACTTTGTCCCGGAAGTTTCTGACGACATTAAATGCTTAGTGCTTTCAATTTTCAAATTAATAATTAATCGGCACTTTATGGTTATGAAATAGTATTATATAATAATTCCCATCCATTTATTTAAGTGGTCCCATTATCAAGATCAAGATGTATAGTGAAGTTAAGTTCAAGTGTAATTTAAAATATAATTCTTTATCCAAACCTTACAAAAAAAAATTGATAAATGATCTTTTAGCTTATCAAAAAACAATCTCCTCATATTCAATAGCAATTACTCCATCTTACTTTAATTGTTTGTTATATATTGATGCATATATCATATATGATATGGAATTGCATATTGTTCATACCAACTCCAACTCCAGCTCCAGTGGAGATAATGCTGTAATTGTTGTTCATATTAACTCCAGTGGAGATAATGATGTAATTGGATTCCTATACAAATTCGGAGCCCCGGATCCTTTTCTTGAACTGGTGAGATCAAATTCTTCGTTTTATATGTTAGTTAATTATTTATTGGCTATCATTAACAATTTTTTCCTAAAATAATACCGAAAGATTATTAAAAAAATCATAATATTTAACTAATCAAAACATTATAATGAGGAAACAAATTTAATTTGATGATTCGTACTTAGATTCATTTTCTGCAATTAATTTTCAATATTGTCTGAATCTTCAACTATACTGTTCAGCTTTATCCACATATAATATGAGGTGATGATAATGAGGAAGAAATCGATGTGGGAATTCTTGATCCATTGAATATCCAATTTGACAGCAAAAAGTATTATAGATACAATGGTTCTTTGACAACTTCCCCATTTTCAGATAATGTTGTTTTTGGACAGTAATCAAGAAAGTGAGTTAGATTGAGCTTATGATTTTGGTATTTAACAATTTCATCCATATTATAAATAATGTTTATTTTAGTATATATTTGGATATAAATATTAATTAAAAGAGGCTTTTCTTTTGTAGGTGAACACAGTCTCAAGGGAGCAAGTAAGAGCAATACAGAATGCTATAAGTGATTTATTAATGCTTATAATTTGTTAATTTTCTAATCTGAAAAAATATATTAAAACATAGAAGATTTATTTTCATGCATGGATGACAAATCATTAACGAAGAAATACTTACATGTATCGACGTCGTGACATATATTTGTACATGTCAAGCGATTGCACATAAACATAATTATAATAATTAATGTCACACTGTCACATACGTAACAAAATATTATACTTATACGTAGTTTAGATTTTGCTCATAATTAACTCTACAATTAATAAAATACTAGTAGCTAGGCTTCACTTATTCTATTGTATTTTTTTTTTTAAGCTTGTTGTGTTAAAAATGAAGTTGTACGTTACTTTTTCTATTGTAAGCTTTTTGTGGAATGCAAACAGTTTTATTTATAATTGTACTTATAATACCCAAGTTCATTTTGATTATTTGAACCTATTATTTTGGTTATTTTTCTCTGTAACACTTTTAAGATGATTCTGAATCGAACCACAGGGCTTCGAAATTCAATTATTCGTGAAAATTTTCGAGAAAAACTCTAAGCAGAATTAAAACCTATGCAAACCAAAGACCTTCAACTTGGGCTCATAGATTTGGCCCAATTTTATTAGGACGAGATTGGGCCGCAATGATAGAGGCACGGGAGGTAACCCAAATGGCAAACCTAACACCTCACACCATCACACGTTGGCTAGGCTATAAATATTTAAGGTCCTCCCCACTGTTATTTTTTCATTAGGATTCGAACTTAAGTTTCGTATTTGGGTATTTAAGTTCATTTTCAGTCTTTCAGATATAGCTGTTGTATTGGTGTTGTTAATTTCTCTCATTTTATTTATTTATTATTTTTTATTTTTTATAGTTGTTGTTGCTTTTCACTTTATTTTAACGCTCTTTAACAGTATCATTTGGTCAACCCAACCCCTCTCCCCACCTCCCCAATCTTCCGTCCTCTTCCCTTCTCATTAGGCCATCTTCAATAATGTGAAAATAACAATAGCCCCCGGGGCACTTCTCCAACTGCCTGACCAACAATTCATAATACTTGCTCCAGCGGCAAGGGTGGGGGTTCGAATCCCATTTGAAACTTGGATGTAAGCATTTTCATAAGTCTGTCTAAGGATCATTTGTGGTGAAGACCCCTTTGTGCGCAGAGTGTACAGCAGTATGGTGGGATCCCGAGGCTTGGTAGAGGCACATCCCGCGATTTACATCTTTCAGGATTCTAGGGCAAGGATTATGAGGGTCCAAGATTAGTCTAGTATAAGCTTGGACACCTGAATTATCAAAAAATAATATATATATATATATATATATATATAACAATAAACACTGAGTTAATGTTTTCAGTAGGCATGAGGTGTGGTCCATTTCAATGTTCATGATTATAGGGTGCTTATATATGGAAAGAGTAATTCAAAAGTTACCATTTATTAGAGTGAATTTAATTTGAGATCTTACAGGATTATATTTTACAAATTGCAATATTATTATATTTTGTTACCATGCAAGTGAAAATGGTGGAAATATTTTCTCAAGAATGTAATGAATGATTACTGATGTAAATGATTTTTAAAAAAAATCGAGAGAAATATTGTATTTTACTCGGTGCAACATTATTCTATCTTTATTTACCATATAAGTAAATTTATGCTTACATATATATAGAAGTTTTTTCAATAATATTTTCAAATTCCAGTTATATTATGTTAATCTTCGAAAATAAATTGATTTAAATGGTTTATCATTAAGGTTATAATTATAACAATAATAATACTAAAAATAACTGAACAGGGATGACCGTGCAAATGCACGAGAAATTTTATTTAATAAAAAAATATTGCTCTTTCATTTAAGTTGAAATCCTTATTTTTTTTTCATGATTTATGTATTACATAATTTATGCTACTAAATAAATGCAGCCTATTGTTGTCAACTTTTAAGAAGATCACCCACCAATATAAGATTGATCTAATGTAATGGATTAGTCACAATAATGTGGCTAAATTAAATTTAAATTTCTGTTTGGCAAGGTTTTCACTCAATGTATCTAAGTATCTGAAGCACTTCGAAAAAAACTATGTCATGTTTAAGACCTAAATACCTTTGAAAAAAAATAAAACCAACCTAAATTAAGGATCATAACTTGCGAAAGTTTCTTAAAATAAAAAGAATGAGCTTTATTGCTTATTTTTATTGATTTTCATTTTTCTCGTCATCTTACTTAATCTAGGAATCAAACATAATTTTAAAGTCTGTTGATTTGATCTTCGAAGAGTTGATCCCGATTCCCCTAATTATTTGTTATTTGCAAGCTAGACCCAACTTTTCAAAACATCACAAATTTCGTCTAAACAGGCGACTGATTAATTGAAATTTTGATGCATATTATAAAGTAAAATGTACGATCTATTTAAATAAAAACCAATTTCCTTTGCATTAATTTTGCCACTTGAATTATAAGCATCTTTATAACACCACAGGACGAAAATTTCCATCAATTAAATATGCTTATTTCAAAAACATTACTATTAAAGTAGATGGGCCTACAGGTTAGGCCCTGTTTGTTTGATATTTGAGATAGTAGTTTGTGAGAGTGATGGAACTTTGTGAAATAATCTCGATTTGCATAGTATTTTTGTTTGAATTTTAGGAGAGTAGTTTGAGAAATAAGGTGGGTGTAGTTTTCTTAGAAGAGTTTACGTTATAGATGTAAGATGTGTAAGATTTTTTGTCAAATCACATTTGTTATGTGAGATAAATTATGTAAGAGATATATTACTTTATGTGAATCAATATAGAGTTTGTGTAGTTTTTTTTAAGAATAAGAAAATTGTTGTTTATTTTTTTAATATTCGTAAATAGATAATGACGATGGAAAAATTAATTTTAAAAATCTTGTATAACACATTCGATCCTCATAACTGTAATAAATCTATATTCTACGATATATTGAACAAAATGGGGAGCCTTATGCATAAAGCAATATATATAAAAAGACATACATACCCCCGACCATCAAAATTCAACAACTAAATGGAAAGGGTCACATCAAACCTCAAAATTTTCCCCTTTACCCCCTCCTCCATTAACATCGATCGGCTGTTTCTTTTTCTTTGGTTTTTCTCATACTATTTTCTTTTTTCCTTTTGTAGGTGTATTTGGGTTTCCATTGTCATTGAGGTGAGCATTTGGTCTCATTTTTTATTGTTATATGTCATAATATTTTTTTTAGTCTGTTGTGTGTTTATTGGGATCTATGGTGTTTATTAATATATACATTTTCTTTAAGTGGTGGTGTTGTAGTACTTTTCGTGTGTTTTAGTTTCAGTGTTTGTTTGCATTTTGTTGGCTGCTTGGTGGTAACGTTGGTTCGTGTTTTGGGATCTATGGTCTCTATTAATGTATATATTTTCTTTAAGTAGTGGTGGTGTAGTACTTTTTGTGTGTTTTAGTTTATGTTTTTCTTTGCATTTTGTTTGCTGCTTGGAACCTACAGGAGATGCTTGTACAACAATATTGTTAGATTTATGAAATGGAGAGGGATCAGAAAGATATTCAGAATGCAGTCGTGCTCTCGACTTATCAAAGTATTGTAATTATTTAGTTTTTTGGTCTATAGTATTTCCTTCTTTGAGAATGTTGTCTTGGTTTTTCTTCTTAGCTTTGTTTCACGTTGTCTTACTTGGATGAAATGTATTTGCTTCATGGATTTTCTTGTTTTCTAGGATAGCATATGTAAGTTTTTACCCCTTTATTAATTTTTATTTTTTTTTCATTTTTGGGTGTATTGTTGCATTGCATCCAGAATCAATCAAGGTGTTTTCTTGTTTTCTAGGATAGCATATGTAACTTTTCACCTTTTTTTTATTTTTTATTTTTTTATTTATGGGCGTATTGTGCTGATGCAATCTTTTTTCTTGTTTCTGTAGGTGTCGTTTGGATTTTACTCATGTTGGTCTGCCATTTTGTTTTGGATTTTTATGAACTGTTTTATGATGCCTTAATTTGCTTTTAAAGTATCTCAGGTTGGTCTCGCCATTCATTGTATTTACTTATTTTGCTATTAAGTTTACAGCTGCCTAATCTTTACTTTAAATCTCGCAAGTTTTTTCTGTTGTGTTAAATCTCTATTCAATATAGTCTCATTTTTTAGAGAAAGGTACGTCTCATTGGTTTACATAATAATTTATAGACGTTTGAATTGACTTTTTTTTTCTGTTTGACAGAAGATGAGAGGCAGATGGAAATGCAGGAGACATTGAGGCTGAAAGATCGAGAGCGGTTACAGAAGAATGATCGGGATGGGAATCTAGAGTTAAGAAGAGTTGATATTGAGTGGAAATGGGTTCCTGAGTAAAGGAAAAGTGGCATCTCCAAAAGAAAGCGATTCCTCTTCACGTGTCAAAAGTTAATGCTTGTGATATTCAGGATCAGACAGTGACAAAACCGTGAGCATCCTCCAATATTTATTTCCGTTTCTTACTTTTCATTTTATTAACCTTTTCCTTCAGTATTTTTTAATTCCAATTCTCAACAATTCTAACATATCTAATAAGGTGGGGCTGGGCAGGGATTATGAAGCAGTTGTTTTCGAGACTAAGATGGAAACCAAGTCAGAGACTGATTTGATGGTGAGTATGGCATCGATTTCACTTATGTTTCTGGCTTATTTCTCAACTGCTAATTATGAAAAATGAATATGTTATTGGCAGACTCTTCTTCCATTGCCATCATCACTGAAAAAAGATTTATTGGTTGATATGGCATCCGGTCCTAAAGTTATGGCTCAGGACGAGCAAGAGGTGTGTTCATCTTTTCCTCCACTTTTAGTTTTGGTTATGGGATTTCATTTTTCCAATTTGAGTGAAACTCTTTACCTCTATTTCTGATGCATAAAGGTGAAACTATTTTCAAGGAAAAGATAGGAATTGTTAGTAGTAATCAATTGCCAAATCTTGATGTCTCACTTGTCAGCGAGGAGGGAAATAAACCACGACATCCGGGTTGCAAGGACCAGAAAAATCAATGTAAAGCCCGTTGATTGAAATTTTCTGATCCTAAATTTTAGATTAACCTTTTGTAGTTCATGGTATATTTAATTGCATAGAGCCACCCTTGCATCGTTATTCACTATGAACTCGTTTGGCAGCAGCTATAAAATAATAGTGAAAATATTATTTATGTTATTGCAGACAGGATCATAATAATTTTTGGACTTGAGGGTGGAATCTGAGAGGAGGCTGAATTTGGAAATATTTGCTCATCTTCTTGATTTTTGAGTTTTTTTTTTCTTTTAGGGTGTTGATGAATGAACTATCAGTAAGAGTAGGACTTGAAATGCGCGTTAACTTGTTTATTCTAGCTGTTATATACTATGATAAAAAGCTAGAATTGAGTTTTGGGTATTTGAATTGCGGTTATCTCAAATTTTGGTACACTTATTCAAGTTTGTTTACTTGTTTTCAGTTTTGCAATTTTGCACGGGTTCAGTGACCCTATTTGATGCATCTCTTTGCTATAACCAAATTTATGCTAAAAATTCTTTCTGAAGTTTGTTGGAACAGAGGAAAGCAAAATCTTGTTAGTCACCCCCTGGTGAACAGTGCCAGGTGATTTTCTTCAGTTTTTTTTTGTTCCCCACAAGTATAAAACGACGCCGTTTCACTTATTCACGTGCTCCATCGTGTTGTACATTGTGCTTCTCTGATTTTCAGTTTCTCTTTTCGTTTATTTTCTAATTACGGTCCGCCTTCTTCTGTGGGGCCCTTGGTACGCCTTTGAAAATAAAAATTATTTCCTTTGCTTTGATTTTCAAAAAAAAAAATATGTTTTATCCATAAATTGCGGCAGCTCTGGGGAGAAATTTTGGGTTTGGAATGGTTTCAATTGGATTTTGGGAAAGAAAATTTTCCTTGCCTTGGGGATACGTCTCTGATTACAATTTAATATGATTTATCAATGAAGTTACGGGCAGCTCTAGGGTAATTTTGGGTATGGATTGATTTTAATTGGATTTTAGGCAAGGGATTTTTCCTTGCCTTGGTTATTCAGATTAGCATCAAAAAATTTGGCCGCTCCTCATTCGACTTCTCCACCGCCTTCACGTGCTAATTTTTGCTTAGGTGTGATTTAGTAGCTGGGATGAGTCATTTGGTACTTTGGCCATCGATGCTCCACGTCCTTGCCTCCAATGATGCCATCTAACAGATGTCATTCCATTTCTCTCTCGTATTTTCCTCATTCTTGAGTTCTCTTGCAACCAAGGTCGGTTCTCTCCCCTTCCCTATCTTTTTTCTTGTTTTTGTAATTGCTATTTGGAATTTACTCAGTTGGCTACTATTTTGTTTTTACTACAACTCAAAAAGTGATAATTTTTTGTATTTGTCACTATATGAATTGACAATAGTGACAACAGATAGTGACAAAATACAATATTGTCACTTGTTTATATTTCTCCGAAAGATTAATGACAACATAAAATATTGTCACTATACTATGGTATATAGTGATGACGACTGTCTTGTAACTAAGATTTTACTCACTGAAAATGGTTTTTTTTTTTGTAGCTATTTCTTCTTATTTTTTTTTTAAATCGGAGGCCATATATATATATATATATATAATAGTAAAAAAAATTGGAGGCCCTAAGCGGCCGCATATTCGGCTTGCGCTCAGGGTCGGCCCTGTGAATAACAATTATGTTTGATTTTCTGGAATTTATATTCAGATATACAAGGTAAATACTAAATAGTATGTTGACATAATATATACTGTTTTAGAAAACTGGAACGAAATAAGTAACAAACAGAGTGAAACCGGTAAAAAATGATATTTTTTGTTGTTTGAACGGGAGAAAATAAAAGAAATCGATGAAAAACAATGGGAAATAGATTATAAAAGAAATGGGTAAATCAGTAAAAAAATATTAAACCAGTAAAATCAATGAAAACTGACTTAAACTAATAAATATAAAAAGTGAAAATGGTGTAAGTCGATAAATAAATATCTTTCACATACCTGGGTAAGAAAAATAATTGATGTCTACTTAAAAGTAATTGAAGTTGTATAATTATTTGAGTTGAAAAATCGGTAAATACATGTGAAATCGATGAGATTCAGGTTAAAATCGTGAAAAATGGATGACATCGGTAAAACAGTGAAATCAAAGAAAAAATGTTGAAATAGGTGAAAAACCGGTAAAATCGGTGAAAAATGCTAAAGTTAGTGAAAATATGTGAAATCAATGAAAGTTCATGTGAAATTAGTGATTAAACATGTGAAATTAGTGACGAACATGTGAAATTGGTTAAACTGTTAAAACGAGTGAAATCAATAAAATGAAAAAAATTCAACCAACAAAAACAAGGTCAAACTATTAGAAAAATGGTTTGAACCGGAAAAAACTAAAGAATAGATTAAAAATGTGGAAAACAATAAAATATGTTGTAATCGATAAAAAAAAGGGTAAAACCAGTAAAAATAATATTAAACCAGAAAAAATAAATGAATTAAACCAGTTAAAAACAAATTAAACTAATGAATTGAATAAGTGAAAATGGCTTAGGTCAGTAAAGAGACCGTTTTCTCTCAAAAAAGAAAAACGATAGGGCAAGAGAAATAATCGAAAACTAAAAATTTGGGTGAGTTCTTAATTTATAAATCAACTATTTTTATTGTATCATACTTGATGTCACATTCACATTACAATTTGTGATAATAAAAATTTCTCGTGTTAGACAGATACGAAGACAAATGATATTAATTTTATATTGGTAAAATAAAAAAAACTAAAGACGTTCAATGATGTATATTCCTTTAAACAAAATATGGAGCTAAATAATTTTCTTATGATATTATTTTATAACAAATTTTACAATATTTCGCGACTAAATCATTCATCATATTATATTTGATTACAATTTGAAAGCCATTATTTTTTATTATAAAATAATAATTTTAATAAAAAAATCATAGAAAATAAATTGAATATGAATCATTAATATGTAATAAAGTTAATTTTACTCTGATTTACATAAATATCAGGAAATTAACTAGACACGTACATCGTACGTGAATGAAAAGTATGCATTATTGAGGTGGCTTTCACATATACTAAGAATCAAAGATAAAACTAACATGGTTCATTATTCAATACATTCACACATTACGGAATAAAAAATACACATAAATAAAAAGATTTTAATACTAGAATAATGTAATCAGAATGTCACAATTCATCACTTATAAATAGCCGAGCCGAACTATCACTAAAATTCTAAAAAAATATTAAGACTCACTCAAATACAGTCTCTCCATGTATTTCATTCCACAATAGGTAATCTAATTTTCTTATACTTATTTTACAATATTACCGATTAATTGTGTTTTTTTTCAAAACAGATTCTTCCAATGGATCGAGACCTTAAGCTTCACGTATACAGTGGAGGCCGTTTCTGTATAGACACTTATGAAAAATTACAATATTTTGGTAGATTGAGCACTATAATTTCATTGGTAAAGGTACGAAGAATATCTTTGCCCGACATAGTATATGTGATACATGAAACTGACAATCACATACCAGAATGTATTGTATTCCTCCATGACTACCGTTACCAACACCACAAATTGTTACCTATTCCATGCAAGAAATTCTACAAATACTCAGACTAATACAAAAAATGCTACGTGGACCGCAAGAAATTTCATTTTGAAATGAAAGATTGCCAACCACCGCCTCAATGGAAGATGTAGATTAAAAATAAACATGAGTTAAGCCGAACAATTTCCATATTCCATGGAATATTCTCCATGTACAGGTAATAGTTTCATTGTATTATCTTTTAATAAAAGTTTATTTTTAAAATTCACTTTTTATTTTGCTTAGAGCAAAAGACAAAAATACCCCCTATGCTTTGGCTAACTCTCAAAATTCCCCCTGTATTAATTTAACTCCCGAAAAACCCCCCGTGATCTCAAATAAGTGTCAAATACACCCCAAAAAAGAGAGTGTGTTTCAAACGTCAAAATTGCAAGTATTTGTTCACATTTTGCTTTTGATATGATTATTTTATCCCTAATATCGAAAGATAAAAACACCCCCTATGCTTTGTCTAACTACCAAAAACCCCCCCATGTGTCATTTTAAATCCCCAAAACCCCCTGTGTTTGATTTTAAATACCACACTCAGACCCAAGTAGTATATACTTAATTTTTCAAAAAGAATAAATAAATTAAAAAAAAAAAACAAACACATAGGGGTAATCTTGTTATTCCACCAAAAGTCAAAAATAAAATTATAAGTACATACTTCTTGGGTTGAGTGTGGTATTTAAAACCAAACACAGGGGGTATTTTAAGAATTAAAATAACACAGGGTTTTTTTTTGGAGTTAGACAAAGCATAGGGGGTGTTTCTGTATTTTGCTCTTTTGCTTATATTAAATAGCAGAACTTAGTATTCCATGTATATTTTTTTCCACATCAAATAAACAACATAAATGGTGGGCACAAGGCACCGCGCCTTGCGAGGAATAATCCCCCTAGTATATATATATATGACTATTCTATTATATGGGATCGGACGTTGTTTTATTATGTTTTCAAAATATTCCATGGAATATTCTCCATGTACAGGTAATAGTTTCATTGTATTATCTTTTAATAAAAGTTTATTTTTAAAATTCACTTTTTATTTTGCTTAGAGCAAAAGACAAAAATACCCCCTATGCTTTGGCTAACTCTCAAAATCCCCCCTGTATTAATTTAACTCCCGAAAAACCCCCTGTGATCTCAAATAAGTGCCAAATACACCCCCAAAAAAGAGAGTGCATGTGTTTCAAACGTCAAAATTGCAAGTATTTGTTCACATTTTGCTTTTGATATGATAATTTTATCCCTGATATCGAAAGATAAAAACACGCCCTATGCTTTGTCTAACTACCAAAAAAACCCCCATGTGTCATTTTAAATCCCCAAAATCCCCTGTGTTTGATTTTAAATACCACTCTCAGACCCAAGTAGTATATACTTAATTTTTCAAAAAGAATAAATAAATTAAAAAAAAACAAACACATAGGGGTAATCTTGTTATTCCACCAAAAGTCAAAAATAAAATTATAAGTATATACTACTTGGGTTGAGTGTGGTATTAAAACCAAACACAGGGGGTTTTTTAAGAGTTAAAATAATACAGGGGTTTTTTTGGGAATTAGACAAAACATAGGGAGTGTTTCTGTCTTTTGCTCTTTTACTTATATTAAATAACAGAACTTAGTATTCCATGTATATTTTTTTCCACATCAAATAAACAACATAAATGGTGGGCACAAGACACCACGCCTTGCGCGGAAGAATCCCTATATATATATATGACTATTCTATTATATGGGATCGGACGTTGTTTTATTATGTTTTCAATTTTATGGGAAATGTATAATTGTTAAGTACGTTGAGGTTTTATAGGCTTAAATATTGGATATGTCTAGGTTCAATGTATCTGCCTGCTTGCTTCTTACTCCCTCCGTTTCAAAATATCTGTCTTTTCACATGTATGCACACAAATTAAGAAAATCGTTGAATATAGCTGAATTCTAAGAGGAAAAAAATAAAAAAGACTAAGATGCTCTTTTAATTAATTATCCTCCACTAATGTTTGAGAAAATTTATGAGCATAAAGGGCAAAAATGGAAAAAGAGTAATTAATGCTTTGTTGGAAATCTAAAGTGACATATAATACTATTTTTTATTGGAAAAATCCCACTTTGCCCCCTAACCTTTGAACGTTTTCTCACTTTGCCCCTTAATCTTTGTGAGTCCCCACTTAACCCCCTCATCTATTAAAAATGTTTCAGATCATTACCTTTGGACATTCGCCGGCGGAATCTGTTCAACAGCTGGGTGCCAAAGTGCGAAAACATTCAAAGGTCTAAATCCATTTCAGTCTAATTTGATCTACAAAGAAAAAAGCACGCTCGCTTGCGAGCCTTCGGCGATTGAGAATACTGGCAGTGAAGGAGGCTCGGGTGAGGCTTCTGAACGAGTGGGATGGGGCTCCGACCATTCCGAGAGCATCTTGAGGAATGGAGTAGGTTGGGTGACAAAGTGGAAAACTTTCAAAGGTTGGGTGACAAAATGAAAAAACGTTCAAAGGTTGGTTGGCAAAGTGGAAAAACGTTCAAAGCCACATCATGGGAATGTTCTGTTAGATTCTAGTTTTTTGCATCTTAGGGGGTTGTCTGAGATATATTTAATAGGTTAGAGGATTAAGTAGGAACTCGCAAAAAATTAGGGGGGCAAAATGAAAAAATATTCAAATATTAGGGGGCAATGTGGGATTTTTTGTTTTTTATTCGGGTTGGGTATTCTATTGAGAGGTCTGAATTAATTTGATTCTTGGTTATCTGGAATATTCTGGATCATGGATTAATTAATCTGGTAGACATTTTCATATTCAAAAAGGAAATTTTAATGTATAGTTCTCAAAAAGGAAATTTTAATGTATACAAAAGATGTACCTGGACGTGTTTCCGGTATTATTTTTGTGGAGTATATATATATATATATATGTGTTTATATGTGACGTCATCGAATGCGTTGATAAGAAATAGCTATTCAAAATTTTAAATGTGAATGTGGACTAGATCTAGATCTAGCTAATATTCAAATAGCAAGTTAGGTCCTAACTTTGGGGACCAGACTTTCTTAGCCACAATAATTTAATAGGGTGAACTAGGACCAATTCAATTTCTAGAATGATATTAATTCGTAGCTAAAAAACAATTTATTTTCTTTGGTGTTAATTTAATTCAATGCTTTGATTTTAAATGAACTTTAATTTCTTATTGTTTGATTAAAGACTTTAACCGTATGTCATGCATTTGCATACTATTAGGTTCCACAACTTTGTTTCTTGAGCTATTAGTTTAAATTGACGTCTCTTTTAGTCCTGTGTAATATTTTTATTTCTATTTCTATTTTTTTGTGACGGGGAATCCCCTTATAGACTGGTTTAACTTTTTGTGTTAATTTAAAATGAATGTTTGTTTTTTTCTAAAAAATAAAATAAAAAAAAGTTCCCTTGGAGAATTATTTGATATATGCATCTTAGTTTTATCAAAAGCAGTACTTGAAGTACTGCTTTTGATAAAACTAAGCAGTAACAATATCTTAATTATAAATATATCATTAACCAAATCGTAAAAAAAATTGATATTTGGTGATACACCAAAAAACAATCAACAAATTGTCACTAAATAGTAAATAATTGTGACAATATTTATTATCACGAAGTTGTCACTGAAAGAATGTCTTTAATTGACAATAGTTACAACATAAGTTATAATACATTCTCTTTGATAGTTGATAATGATAACTTAAAAATATTTTTTTCAATTTGCACTTGTTGCCATTACTATTGTGAAATAATTTTGTCATTAAATACATTCAAATTAGATCTACAACTTTCATACTATCACATAATATATATTGTCACTAAATACATGATTCTCTTACATTACAAAAATCCTCCAATTTCAATTTTGTAGCTATCTAAAAGAATAAAAAATTCAACAATGGTACAAAATTACAGTACATATAAAATATACTATACAAAAGGGTCATTAATCAATCGAAATGGTGCTGCAAAATGAACCTTGATCTCCAAGTATTCTTTGTGCATCATTTAGTTGTTCCATTAATTTCACAACTCTTGCCCTGTACTCTCTAGCTTGGTCAACCGCCTCCGCCTCGAGCTCGCCTAGCTGGAAGCACAGCCGCTCCTCCGCCTCCTCCGCCACCCTCAGCCGCCCCCACAACTTAATCAAATCGTCCTTCATCCTCTCCTCTCTATCCAAACTATTTCGTAACTCCCTCTCCAACTCCTTGTTCCTCCGCTGCAGCAGCGCAGCCACATCCTCGGACTTTTTCTGCGTTGTGGAGGAGGGAATGGCGTAGCTAGGAGCCATTGATTATTCTGTGGGACTAAAAGTGCAAAAGAAATTATACTACTATTATTTATGAGATTAGAAAATGATGAATGGTGTATGGTGTCTTATTGAATTTTTTTGATTTAATGGGAATAATAAATGTTGGGTGTGTTGAGGTTTTTATATATAAGAGTAATAAAAAATTGGATGTGTCTAGGTTCAATGTATCTGCTTGCTTCTTAAAGATGATTAATTATCGTCCACTGTTTTTTTGGTTTCGAAGACTTTCTAGAATTGGGAGGTTTGAATTTGACTTTTTGTTATCTAGATACATTTTCAGATTTAAATTAGGATAAAAGTACACATGTAATTATGTCGTGTATCTAGACGTGTTTCCGGCCAGTATTATTTTGTGGAGTATGTTGTTTATGTAACGTCATCGAATGCGTTGACACTTGACAGGAAATGGCTATTTAAATTCTAGAATGACATTAGTTCTTTTGGGAATATTAAGGCAGTAAAAATACAAAATTGATTTCATAAATTATGGCCTCGTGTAAAGTTTGTCTTATGAGTATTCGGATTGACAATTTTACCCATAAGTCACTAAATTAAAGTAAATTTGAGACTTTTTCAATCTAATTGAGATTGATGAATTTTAATTGAAGAATTTTGACTATGTTTTAAGAAAGAAAAAAAAAGAATAAACCCTTAGCAAAATCTTATTTGGGCTTTTTGTCCAAAAATAGCGATTAGGGGCCCTCAGAAAAATCAAACTCACCCAAGGTGGTTGGGCCAAGTGGTAGTGACTTGCGACCCCCAGAGGCGAGACTCAAGTTCGAATCCTACTGGAGACATCACACAGGGGAGGACTTATACCCTTTGCACTCTTCGGTCCGAGCTGTAAATACAGTCTATCAGATAAAAAAAAATCGAACTCAAATTTTGCATGGGTCATGTGTCGCCCACATGATCTATATTTTTTTTTCTTTTTTCTTTAAATCATGGTCGAAATTCTTCAATTAAAAGTCATCAGCCCGCAAGCGAAGCTTATTCTTTCAAATGGGCCGGAAAAATTCCCAATTTTGCTTCAATTTAGTGTTTTAAGGGGATGAAAGTGTCAGCTCGAATATATTCGGTTTTCATAAATCTTTTTGAATCATTTCTTTTCGTTTTATTTTTCAAAATGGGTTGTGTTTGAATAATTTTTGGAGAAAGAGAAAACATCTCAAATTTAATTAAACTGAAAAATCTGTAAAAGTGAATGATTTTTTTTTTTTGGGAAAAAAAGTGAATGAATTAATTACAACAGAAAAATAGAAGCCCTTATATAGCCTCTGTAGAAAACGTAAAGAAAAAAAAATGCAAAAGATTGAAATACCCCTAACTAACCTAATAGACAAAGGAAAGAAAATAAAGACTATACAAGGAATAAATACAACTATACAGAGGGTTTTAAATTTTAACATAATTTATTATAAAAATTTAAAAGGTAAGAGTATGTTCAACGGCATCATTTAAAAACTTCATCTAAAATTCAATTTCAAAGATCATTCGCCCATTTATTCATCCTTAAATTCCTTTGTGATACATATCTTATGTATCAATAAATAATTTCCTTTGATTCTCTGAATAAATCCAAGAAAGATGACAATCAAAACGAGCTGAAGCAAGGGGTTATTTGGGAAAATGCAATTCTGGGCTGTAGCCACTTAACAGCTTTAACGGCTAAGTCGCAATTTTAATAAAAACGTTTTTACAAGTTACTCTCAGGAACAAAGCAGCCACGTGCACGCGCGGTATTGGATTGAGCTGGGAAAGTGCAGCTGACTTGTATGCACACATGGCGAGGGTTAACACGTCACTAAAAGTACCTCACATAAATAGCACCAAAGCTGAAATTGGAAAGATCATGAAAATTGTGCCGTAAGCACCTTCCTTCTTCCTCTATTCACTGTTCTATTGAAATTGATCTTTAATTGAGCTGCCCATCTTCGTTTCAGGTAACTACGAGGGTCTCAGCTCAGTTGTTTGCATCCGAAGTCCAATTGTGGAATTCATTTGCATATTTACTCTTGCTTAGTTGATGTTTGATTGTTATTCTCATTGGATACTGTATTGAGTTTATTGAATTCATATTTTATTGTAAGAGATTATGATGATTGAATGTTGAAGCGTTAATTTCAGTTGATTAAGTTGTCAATTGAGTGATGGAATTCATTTTACTGTGTTTGGATTGATTGTTTGGGTTGAGTATATTTTGTAATTGATCCAGTTTGCATCACTTTGTTTTTCCCTTTAATTTTGCGTTTTTAGTTATTGTTTCCCATTTTTGATAATATTTGACTAGTCATTTTGGAGGTCGAATTGAACCCATTATGGGCCAGATTTTGGCCGTGTGTTTTGTTTTATTTCGTGCTTTAAATTGGTATGTTTTTGGATTTTACCATTTTTGGCATAATTTTACCGTTTTACCCTTATTGACTATTAGTCTGGCTTGTAGTCTAATTTTGAACCAGTTGATTATTTTGAGATATTAAAATTCAAGAGTTTCTCTCTCCTAGGATTTCGTTTCTTGCTTCGTTTTCTAGTAATTTTGCGTATCGATTTAGCCAGCAGATTTATCTCTAATCTGTTCCGGCTCCATGTCATAATAAATAATAAATATATATTTTAACGATTTAATTTATTTTATAAATATATAAACTAATGATCATTAACTAGCTTCCATTAGGTTCCCTTGGATAGAGAATTATTTGATGTATATATCATTGTTTTATCAAAAACAGTACTCTTTAACTCCATTAATTCTTCTTTTCATGACCAGTGATATCTTATCCTATTTTAAAGCTTTCACAATTGAGTACATACAACATTTGATATGTTTTCTTGATTATGATGTAAGAAAATGAAATATGGAATTATTTCTCGCCCATTATTTGAAGGTATTGACTTAGGTTGTATCAAACTCAAAGATAATTGGTGGATTTATAATATATTAAAAGAAAATTGATTGGGAGGCAAATCAATATAACCAGTGGTTCACTTATTTGAGATTCAAAAAGCAATATTTGATCACTTATGAAATGATAGTGCCCTGCCAAGTCAATATATTTCAAATCCTTTCGTATGATTAGATGAATAAAGATTGTGGTTTGGATTATTAAAAATTTTAAATTCCGCTACTTTTAACGTCTCGACATTTTCAATAACCCAACAACTTATTATATGCATGTAGAAAGACATGATGTCAAAGATAAGACATGATCAAGATTCTAGAGGTTCAAATTCCGGCAAAAGTGTGAGTGAGTTTTTTTCTAGTTTAATGTTAGTCTAGCTTATTAGTGAATATTACTTACATTTATAGTTTGGATGTTTTTTGTAATGCACTAGTGATCAAATAAATTTGTTGATGTAATAATATTGTTTCACTAAAAAAAATATGTAAAAGTTCGACAAAATTAGATAAAAAAGTAAAAATTGATGTCTTATAATATTATATACTGTACATGGGTTGAAGGTATTCGAAAATCTATTTAATAATTACTAGCAAAATATAAAAAGGTCAAACGTAGAATAAAGATTAAAGACAACACCTACTATAATCTAGATCTCTAAATCATTGAGGCCAAAAAAAAAAAAAAATCTCAAACAACTTCAATAATGTTTTGTATTACTTTTTATGACAAACTATTGGGGGGAAAACGAATTTGGTCAACATCTCAAAATAAAAAAAATAAAAAAAAAATAAAAAAAAATAAAAAAACTAATGATTGACAAGTTTACTCCACAAATATTTAGGCTAATAATTTTACCTCATAAGTCACAAATCTGAAGCAAGTTTGGGACTTGTTCGACTCAATTACGAAAGTGAACAGAACGCATGGGTCAGTTTAATTTAGCCCACGCGTGATGTTCACTTTCACAATGGGGCCGAAAAGTCTCAGAATTATTTCAGAGCTCTGACTTATACGGTAAAATTGTCAATCCAAATATTTGTGGGGCAAACTTATCAACGACCACAAGATGGTCTTGAGCTAATTTCATTACTAGTCATTGCATAATGTACGTTAATTGTATATCAATCTGCAACAACTCCATATTATAATTGTAAATGAGGGTTAAAAATCCCACATTTTGATACAAAAGAATACCTAGCTAATAATCCATCACTTGGTAGTTTAATCAAAATGATGGACGTAGCTAGCAATGTATTCCCCATCTCAAAAAAATATGTTTGACTTAAGTTGAACTTCATGATTATATATAAACATTAATTGAACTAATCTATTCGAATTTGGCCAAAGTAAGAATTCTAGTACCTATCCTTCGCACGCTAGTTAGTTGTTGCTTTGATAATTGGGGGATTCTATTTTAACTCTCACAAAGGTGAGGAGTCAAACTACCCAATTAATACCATCCTTTAGATGAAATGTAGGAGGAATGAGGAATAATCCTCACCAATGATTAGTGTACAAGGTGTCCATTCATTTAATTTTTAATTTTTAATTTTTATACTGTGATACCTCTAAATTATGTGGTACACCTGGATTTGACATTTTTATCCTTACAAGAATTCAAATACCAATATTACCCCTCTCATTTATCCTAAGAAATTCCCAGTTGATTACAATGGATCTCCATTTGGGATAATTTCACCCATTAGAAGATTTTTCAATAATCAATTTTAACCCCTCATTTTATTTCTTCAAATATCAGTCGATCTATCCTCTCTCTAACAATACCCTTTTAGTTAAAAAAACAAACAAACAAACAAACAATTCCTAAACACTATTCATCTTCTTCAACACTATTCATCTGTAACTCTACCCCTCCCCCAACACCCCTACAACCACCCACCCCCAAACTCCCAAACACATTCACGACCCCAATTTCACTTGAAGCCATCTCAAAAGTTTTTTTCTACATTACCTTGCACTTTTAGTACTATTTATCACCATCATTCTTTTATTATTAATCACCAAATTAGTCCGAGAGATTAACATGGTTTCCAGTCATTACATCAAATTGAGCAGAAATTCATTTTCAAAATCAAATTTCCCACAAATCCCGTGCTTTAATCGGTTAAAAATATTGAAAAATGAACAAAAATGGCCGAATATGTAACCGGGTCGCCTGACCCGAATTACAGAGAAAACGGGTCAGAAACAACCCAACTGGAGGCTGGGGCCCACGCACGGCCATCGGCGCGTGCCGCGCGTGAGGCCCACTCAAGCCGCCGATCTTCCGACGACCACCAACGTTATGTTCATAAAATAATTTATGAGTTTTTGTTGATTTTTATCATTTTATATCCTTTTGAAATTATTTTTCGTTAATTTTTCTTTGCTCATAAACTTAAAATTCAAGGAAAAATATGTTTTGTCAAATTAAAATCTGAATATATTTAAAATTGTGATCCTGATAAAATTATTAAGTTGCATCATTCTCCCTCGTTACCATTGAATATCAAAATTACACATTGGTCCAAGTTTTAAAGTGTTAATTTTATTAAGTCTAACTTAAATATATATTGGATTCAATTGAATAAGTATTTGGGAACTTGGGTTTAATTTATAATTTTACAAATTCCTATTTTAATTATTTATAGGACTATTATGTTGAGAAAAATGAATATAATGTGCACAAAAGTACAAAAATAAAGAATTTCCTAAACGTTTACTTAGTGAAATTTGTTTATTTTGGTAAAAAATTATCTCATACGGAGAACTTACACTTATAGTAACACTAATCCCTCCGTAAATCGTTACATAGTTAAGTTTGTTGAATTTGCTAAAAAATTATCCCAGACGGAGAAGTTACACTAATAGTAACACTAAACCCTCCGTAAATCGTTACTTAGTAATTTTTGTTGATTTTGATAAAAAAAATTATCTCAAACAGAGAACCTACACTTATAGTTACAATAACCCCTTCGTAAATCGTTACTTAGTGAAATTTATTGATTTTGGTAAGAAATTATCCCAAACGGAGAACCTACACTTATAGTAACACTAACCCCTTCGTAAATCGTTACTTAGTGAAATTTGGAGATTTTGGTAAAACAATTATCTCAAAAATAGAACCTACACTAATTGTAACACTAACCCTTCCGTAAATCGTTACTTAGTGAAATTTATTGATTTTTGTTAAAAATTATCCCAATTGGAAACTCTACACAGTAACACTAACCTCTCCGTAGATCGATACTTAGTGAAATTTCTTGATTTTGGTAAAAAGTTATCCCAAACGGAGAACCTACACTTATAGTAATATTAACCCGTCCGTAAATCGTTACTTGGTGAAATTTGTTGATTTTGGTTAAAAATGATCTCAAACAGAGAACCTACACTTATAATAGAATTTTTGTCCAACTTTATATGAACGGTGATACTACTTATATGAAATTATATTCGATTTTCTAACAAACCAAATACAAAAACATCAAAAGTAATAAAATCAATATTTATAAGGTGGTTTATAAATATAAAATTAAATTGATGAATATGTTTAATTTAAAAAAAATCATTTTCTTTATAAGTAATTATTTTTAATGCAAATCATCAAGTTTTAATATCATTCCCTTAACACAATATTATATAACAATATGTACCCAAAAATATAGTGATAAAGTCGATAGTGTTTCTTGCATATAAATACAAATACTATTTAACTTTTAAAAAATAATTGAGACTAAAATTAATTTTATAAAATTAATCAAATAATTGAGATTCAATAAAATGAAACAAAATTAAGTATTTGGGTTTTTTTTTTGTTTTAATTATTTATAAAAACTGGATGTTTGATAAATATAACTAGCAAAACTCTTAGTTTATTTGAATAATAACATGATGTCTTCCTATACATATTTTTGGTTTGGTTAGCCATGATAGTCATGTTTTGATTCTTGAATAATCAAACTTATACCATTGAAATTAGTTCAACTTTGTATGAATTATGATATTTAGAAGGGCAAAAATGCTTAAAATTCTTCAAAACTTTATTTAGTTTTCATCAAACCAAATACAACAAAACTAACAAAATCGATTTTATAAATCTTTCAATTTACAAAATTTAATTTAGAAAGTAAATACGTATAATTTTCAAAATTTAAGGTCCATTTTCGGGTTTTTTGCACTCTGCACCCCCAAAACATGGGAAATAGGCAATTTGCACTCTCAAAATATAGATTTAGCACTTTGCACCCCCAGAATATAAATAATTCAGAACTTTGCACGGGAAATTTTCAGAAATGCCATAACACAATGTTTAATTAACAAAAAGACCATTAAATGTTTAAAAATTTCATAAAGGCCATGAGATTAATTAACCAACTTAACTAAATTAATTAACTCTTCCTAATTAAACTAAACTTTAACAAATATACCCCAAAATTTTAAAAATTCAAAATCAACCCCACCCAAAATCAATTCAATTTCTCTCCCAAAATCAACCCCAAACCCTAACCCAATTCTCTCCCACAATTACTTATTTTCACACAAATTTCTCTCAAATCTTGAAGAAAAGGAAGAAGAACAACATAAAAGGTAAGCATTTGCAAGTTACTTGAATTTTTGATGTATTATTGAGTGATTTAGTTCGCAAAATGGAGAAAATGTTCGTGCTGAAATGTTCGCGTTTTTTGGCGTTTGGCATTTGGCGTTTGCCAAACGCCAAACGCCAAACGCCAAATGCCAAACGCCATGCTTAGCTTCTTGGCGTTTGGCGTTTGGCGTTTGGCAAACGCGAAACGCCAAACGCCAACATGGTAGAATTCAAATTCGAGAATGCATTTTTTATTTAGATAGTTTGTGTATTAATTTTTGTTTTTACTTGTAGGAATGGACAAAATTATAATATATCTTCGATATGGCGGTAATTTTACACGAGAAATGGATGATAAATGGTGTTGGAGTGGTGATATAAATTCTGCGAAAACAATAATGGTGGATAGGAGAATTTCGTTTGAGGAACTAGTTGATAAAATTTGCGAGAAGTTGAATTTAGATCGGTATACTGCGCAAATGTGTTGATAACCAAATAGTGAAAGTATCAGATGAAGAAGATTGGGAGATAACAAAGCACTATGACCATAGCTCTATTGATTTAAATTTGTACTTGATTTTTTCTCCGAGAGAAGAAATTCTGAGGATAGAGGCAACTCCGGGGAGAAAAGAGAATTCAAAGAAACTTATGACCCGGGGTAAAGAAAAAAAATCATAGACAAAGTTAGTTTCAATTACCAACTTGATGGATGTGATATAGGAGGATCAAGTGGACAAGGTGATGTTGATGAGGAGATCATTGCCTCTAATCCAACTTTACCTACAGTGGAGGAAGTTGAACCACTATGTCGTACTCCTGTATATAGTCAATGGTCTCCGTTTGACAACGAAGGTGGTAATGTTGGTTATGACCACCGTAACTATGACGGAGAAGGTGGTTATGCTGGTGCTGGTGCTAGTGCTGATGTAAATGGTGAACACCGTAATTTTGACAACGAACGTGGTGATGTTTGTGGTGATGTAGGTGGTGATGTTTGTGGTGATGTAGATGGTGATGTTGGTGGTAGTGATGTAGGTGGTGATGTTGGTGGTGGTGATATAGGTGGTGGTTATGGTCAAGCGCCAGAATTTTACGAACCACCTAGCCATGAAGGCTTTGATAACGCTGATTATGTCGCAAGAAATTATTCGGGATCAAATTCTACTCAGGGGAGGAGTGATCGATCAGGATGGACAGTTGGTCAACGGTTTAGAAACAAAAAAGATTTCACAAATGCACTTGAGAAAACTGCTGTAGGTAAAAAGTGGGAATATATATCGTATAAGTCTGACTCTGATAGGAAGATAGCTCGGTGTTCCACAAAGGAGTGTCCATGGCGAATATATGCGACTAAGGAAGTGAACGGTGATGAATTTGTTATTCGGACATATACAGACGTTCACACTTGTGGGATATCGAATAGAGGTGTCGATCATAGACAAGCATCAAGTCGTATGGTTGGTTTACGGACGTCAGGATTATATCTGAATGCCAATGAACCCCCAAAACCAGATGCACTGATAAACTTCATGCGTGCCGAAGAAAATGTTACCATTAGCTATCAAAAAGCTTGGAGGGCGAGACAATTTGCTTGAGAGCATATTATGGGGACATTCGAAGAAAATTTTGCCGATTTACCCGCCTATGCTTACATGATTGAGCAAAAGAATCCTGGCACGTACACTCGGATCCATACGGACTCCGAAAATAAGTTTAAATATTTCTTCATGGCTTTAGGAGCGGCTATTCGAGGATTCCATTTTCTAAGAAATGTAATTGTAATTGATGCAACATTTATGGGGCACAAATATAAAGGAACCGTCCTAATTGCAAGTGCGACGGACAGTGAAAATCGCTGTTATCCAATTGCATGGGGGGTAGCTGATGGCAACGAGGATGGGGCGTGTTGGACTTGGTTCCTAGAGTGCTTGAGAGTGGTTGTACCAGACAGAGACGATCTGGTTATTGTTTCAGACAGGGGCAAAGGGATTATAAAAGCGGTAAAATATGTTTACCCTTTAGCTGATCATGGGGCATGTTACTTCCACCTCAAAACGAACTTGATAAAAAAGTTTGGGAGAGATGGGGTAACCGGGTATTTTTACAATGCTGCTTTCGCGTACACTGAGAGTGAGTTCCAAAAAATTTTTGGTTACTTGAAAACCAAGAGTCCAGCATGTGCAGATTGGCTACAGAACGAGGTGACGTTTGAGAAATGGGCAAGAATCCACCATCGCGTGAACAGATATGAGGTAATGACGTCTAACCATGTTGAGGTCCTTAATAATCGGATCAAAGATGCCAAAAATTATCCCATATGTTACTTCCTCAAATTTATTATTGATTTGATGGGAAAGTGGTTTAGAGAGCGTCGTGAGGAGGCTGAGAAATGGATGTATGTACTTACCACATCGAAGGAGGATTTGATAAATGAGCGATATGAAAATGCATCCAGGTGGCGCAAATGTGCATTAGGGTATGAAACATGGAAAGTGGAATCTACTGAGTGGTCTGGAATTGTGAATTTAGCGAAAAGAACTTGTTCATGTGGCGTCTTTCAGATTGAGCAAATACCGTGTGAGCACGCAATTGCAGCTGTCATGGACAAGCGACCAAGAGATAGTGGTCAGTATGTGTATGAGCTTGTTAGCCAATACTACAAGGTCATAAATACGCGTCAAGCATACTATGAGCTCATAGACCCCGCTCCAACGAAAGACCAATGGATGAACATCCCTGATGATATTATGGCGAGAGTAGTGTTACCTCCAGACGCCGTCATAACCCGTGGAAGGCCTAAAACGTCACGATTTACCTCTCCCCTTGAAAATTTGAAGAAAAAATACAAGTGCTCAATTTGCAGAAATACCGGTCACAACGCATCTAGATGTCCTCAACGCCCCCAGAGTTCGGGCAATAACGAAAGTTAATCTTAGATGTTTAGTGAACAATGTTTGTTGTATTTGATGTTTAGTGAACAATGTTTGTTGTATTTGATGTTTATTGAATAATGTTTGTTGTAATTGATGTTTATTATTGGCTTGTACTTGAAAATTGTTATTTTTGAAAAGTTAGGGACCAAAATGCAAATTCTTAGTGAAGGAACATTTTTTATTCACACCGCGGTGTAACAACTCACACCGCGGTGTATTTTGTCCAGAAACATTCTGCAGCAGTATACACCTAGGTGCAAAAAGTTGCACCTAGGTGTATACTGTTCACATACCAAATGTCACTGCACATGACATTTGGCGTTTAAATCCTAACCCTAACCCTAACCCTAACCCTAGCTTCGTACATATTATCCAATTTTGTAAGATTTGGTCAATTTATCACCCGAATGGAGAAGTAACACTCACATTAACATTATATCTTCCGTAAATCATAACTACGTACATATTATCCAATTTTGTAAGATTTGGTCAACTTATCACCCGAATGGAGAAGTAACACTCACAGTAACATTATATCCTCCGTAAATCATAACTACGTACATATTTTCCAATTTTGTAAGATTTGGTCAATTTATCACCCGAATGGAGAAGTAACACTCACAGTAACGTTATATCTTCCGTAAATCATAACTACGTACATATTTTCCAATTTTGTAAGATTTGGTCAACTTATCACCCGAATGGAGAAGTAACACTCACAGTAACTTTATATCCTCCGTAAATCATAACTTCGTACATATTATCCAATTTTGTAAGATTTGGTCAACTTATCACCCGAATGGAGAAGTAACACTCACAGTAACATTATATCTTCCGTAAATCATAACTACGTACATATTTTCCAATTTTGTAAGATTTGGTCAATTTATCACCCGAATGGAGAAGTAACACTCACAGTAACATTATATCTTCCGTAAATCATAACTACGTACATATTTTCCAATTTTGTAAGATTTGGTCAACTTATCACCCGAATGGAGAAGTAACACTCACAGTAACATTATATCCTCCGTAAATCATAACTTCGTACATATTATCCAATTTTGTAAGATTTGGTCAACTTATCACCCGAATGGAGAAGTAACACTCACAGTAACATTATATCCTCCGAAAATTTTCATTCACTACGAATTTGAATTTAACCCGAATTTGCATTTTGGTCCCTAACTTTTCAAAAATTACAATTTTACCCCCAAAATTGCGGTTTTAACCATAATTGCGATTCAATCCATTAGTTGCACAAAATTAAAAGTTTCATTCACTACGAATTTGCATTTAACCCGAATTTGCATTTTGGTCCGTATCTTTTCAAAAATTACAATTTTACCCCCAAAATTGCGGTTTTAACCATAATTGCGATTCAATCCATTAGTTGCACAAAATTAAAAGTTTCATTCACTACGAATTTGCATTTAACCCGAATTTGCATTTTGGTCCCTAACTTTTCAAAAATTACAATTTTACCCCCAAAATTGCGGTTTTAACCATTATTGCGATTCAATCCATTAGTTGCACAACATTAAAATTTTCATTCACTGCGAATTTGCATTTAACCCGAATTTGCATTAAAAAAAACTAATTACTTTTTCCTAACATTTGGGGCATATGGACTTCTTACATGCCTACTAGGCCATCTTATCCTATCTTCTCTTCTTTTTTGCCTTGGCTCACTCCTCTCCGAAGTATCATCATTATCGACTCCGAGATCACCATGATCAGAATTATCTTGCGCATTATTACCCTGAAAATGCGTATATTAAGAATTCATATCAAACATTATATATCAACAATCCAAAATCAATTTAATAAACACAAATCCAATAATAAAATTAGTTGCACAAATCCAATCCAATCTAATAAACAATAAAGTCTAAAAACGATTTAGATAAAATTCAAGATTCCAGAACAATTAAATTCCAAAACCAATCTAAAATAATCCAGAACAATAAAATTAAAAACAACAACTAAACCTGATCCTCATCATCATCGTCCTCCCCTACATTATTATCCCCTCGGTCCCTCAGCATCATTCGATGAAGTCGATGCAGAGTTACTTGCATTTGGGTCTGAGTTTCCTACATAGAATTCAGCTGCCCAACTATCTCGTTTTCACGGGCAATCTGTCTCTGCTCTATCTCGTTCTGATGATCCCACAGTCTCTGCTCCATATCACGTGCCCAGGCAGGAACTTCTTCATATCTTGGTTCCGAAGATGATGGTTGTGGTTGAGCTTGAGAAGTAGAGGCACCATCTTGGTTTCTTCGGACACGCTTCCTTTGTTGGCGCGCAGGAGTAGGAGCTGGAGCAGGAGCATGAGCATGATCATGAGCAGGTGGTGGGCTGGGTGGCCGGTTGAGGAATTCGGGAGCTCCCTCATCATCCCGAACAACCACATAAAGCTCTCCGAAATATTCAGTTAATAGGCGATAACTGGGACTGCGGTTATTCGGACTAACACTGTCGGATAACTCTTTAGCTATAATATAATACTCCATCTCCGACTCCGTGTTATCCGGCAGTAGCCGTGGGATCACAGCCTGAAAAAATAAAAAGACACAAGTTATTTAAAATAAATATTTCAAGTGATATGTCGGAAAAAATTATTAATATAAACGATTAACATACCGGAACATTCCCAAAGAAACTGTCCATGTCATCACAGTTGGGCCAATTACCGCCCCCCATATCCCAACGTAACATTCTTGGATATCTCGGAAGAGCTGGGTCGTGCCTTGGATAACAATTGGCCGCAACGGCCATGCCTTCAATGGCTTCCAACATCCAATACTGTTCACATTCAAAATATTATTTAAAATATCCAACATTTACGAAAAAATAACTAAAAAGAATATATGGAAATCAAGAATTGATTTTACAAACATACCAGTAAAATGTGTGGGAAGCCGCCGGCATTCCATCTACGGATGCGGTCACCGGAGGTCATATGGCGGTCGGAGCACATATGTTCCATAAGAGCATATATGGTGACACTCCATAGCTTCTCTCCCCAGGGATATCTCTCGCAAATCGCGAGATCGTCACATATCTTCAATATAAACAAATTTATAGAAAATTATTTTTAAAACTTTAAAGAAATAATAAAAATTAAAATTAAAGTTTACTTATCGCTAAAATGCTGTTTGGAACCTCTTTGATGGGCCGAACGGGTAACAGCAATGCTGATATCACCCATGCGAAGACTAACTTGCATACGGTCACGGGATTCGCATTGCGACTCACCATTGAAGAAATCTTCGTTCTGACAGCATCAACGGGAACATTCATTTCCCCCCACTGACTAAAGTAACGGTTCTTCAAGTTACCCCCTTCGTCGATAGTTTCGGAGTCAGCATCACTCAGCCTCCCAAACTGCAACCCCGATACCAGACTAAATTCCTCTACGCCGAATCTAACTGGCTTTCCTTTGATCAAAAACCAGTATTCATATTTACTCTTTTGTTTATCGGGCAGTCGTAGGCATATTCGGAGCATCAGACTGTGCAAGACCGATGCCTTAAATTTGCCCTTCCCGTTTAGGCGTAGAAAACTCCCAATCTGGGGGTAATCATCTATGATCTGCCAATGATCGGCTCGTAGCATTTTTGTAATCTCTGGAAGTTCACTCCATGCCGTGCGTTGTGTTATCCTTCCATCTACGACCACAGTCTCGTAGTGAAAGGGAGGTAATTCTGGTAGGGCCGATGTGGGTAAGGTAGCGTATCCCTACAAAACAAACAACAAAAAAATGTCAAATTTTGGTTTCTGTTCTGGCGTTTGGCGTTTGAAACAACCAAACGCCAAACGCCAAGTACATATTCATGGCGTTTGGCGTTTGAGAACCCCAAACGCCATATACAAATTCATGGCGTTTGGCGTTTGAGAACCCTAAACGCCAAACGCCATGTACAAATTCATGGCGTTTGGCGTTTGGGAACCCCAAACGCCAAACGCCATGATTACACGCCATGAATGTTCATGGCGTTTGGCGTTTGGTGTTTGGGAACCCCCAAACGCCAAACGCCAAACGCCAAGAATACATGCATGAATGTTCATGGCGTTTGGCGTTTGGGGTTCCCAAACGCCAAACGCCATGTACATATTTGTACCCAAACGCCAAACGCCATGAACTCGTAAGTTTAGGCCGAATTGAATTGAATTGAATTGAGAAAGAAAGGCTCAAAACTTACCCCAAATGGCCATTCTTGAGCGTTTCTGTCACCATCATCGATTATCCTCGTGTTTGCCATCTCCAATTTGCAAGAATTTGAGAGAAAGATTGAAAGAGAGTTTTTTTTTTGAGAGAGCCGATCGGTTTCAATGTGAGAGGGAGAGGTTTTTTTTTTGTTTTTGTTATTTAGGGTTAGGTATTTTTGTTTTATTAAAAAAAATTGAGGGGTAAATTGCAATTATTAAGAGTTATTAAGTATTATTAATATTTTTTCTTTTTTTTTTTTAAACTGAAAAATGGGCCTTTGGCCGTGTAAATTGTGTTTTTGGATGTGGCATTTTTGAAATTGCCTCACTTTGCACCCTCTTTTATTTTCCTAAAAAAATCTAGGGACAAAATAGGTAATTCATTTGGATCTTTTGCACTTTGCACCCCCAAAACATGAGAAATGGCCATTTTGCACCCCCAAAATAGAATTAGCATTTAGCACCCTCGAATTAAGAACAACTCATCAACTTGCACCCTCAAAACACGAGAAATAGACACTTTGAACTCCCTAAACATAAAATTAGCACTTAGCACCTCAAATTAAGAAAAACTCAACAACTATCACCCCTCGTTTTTTCGGCAAAGTTGACCACCGGGGGCAAAAAACCTATGTACAAATAGGTAATTCATTTTCTTTTTTTCTTAAATTTTGAATATACGAGATTATGAATACTAGAATACTCATTTCTCTCTCCATCTTAAAATTTGTTTTTGTGATATGATTCAGTCAATTTTATGTATTAACTTTCTAAAAACTTTTCGAATTCTTTTGGATATTTTGAGGACATTTGAATTCTTGTAGATTTTGAATAAAATAAGTAATATTCATCTTAACATGGGAAAAATAAAATAGGTAATCGTATTTTACAAATTTTAAGAAAAAGGAATATGAATTACCTATTTTTCCTGTAGATTTTTTTTACCCCGGTAGTCAACTTTGCCCCAAAAAAAGAGGGGTGCTAGTTGTTGAGTTTTTCTTAATTTGAAGTGCTAAGTGCTAGTTTTGTGTTTAGGGGGTTCAAAGTGTCAATTTCTCATGTTTTGGGTGTGCAAGTTGCTGAGTTGTTATTAATTCGAGGTATTAAGTGCTAATTCTATTTCGGGGGTTTAAAATGCCCATTTCTCGTGTTTCGGGGATGCAAAGTGCCAAAGATCCAAAAATGAATTATCTATTTTGTCCCTAGGTATTTTGAGAAAAATAAAGAGGGTGCAAAGTGTTAAATCTATGTTTCAAGGTACAAAGTGCATATTCCATGTTTTGGGGGTGCAAAGTGCAAAAAACCCTCCATTTTCCTTGCAAAATAAAATAATTAACAATTACACATAATTAAGTGTTTTTAAATTATACTAGAAAAGTACACGTGCGTTGCATGTGATGAACTAAGTTTGTTGAATCATATAATAATTTTTTATCATATTATGGTCTTAGTGACACACCACATAATTTTTCTGACTAAATCACTTTAATTATTACTATGTTGTTACCAAGGATTTAAAGTTGTTATCATGAATACCTAAAATCAAAACTTAAAAATAAAAAATGAACTATAATTACGAAGTATTTATAACCTAAAACTACATGTCTACATAACTATAATTCTAAAAGTAACATTTGAACGAATGGGACAACATCAATTATTGCGTTGCACATGATTAACTAATTTTCTATGTTAGTTGAATCCTATAATTATTTTTCATCATACTATGGTTTAATGACATACCACATAAATTTTTGACTAAATCAATTTAATTATTTCTATATTTTTACCAAGAATTTAAAGTTGTAATCATAAATACCTTAAACCAAAACTTTAAAATAAAAAAATGAACTATAATTACTAAGTATTTCTATTCTAAAACTACATGTCTATATAATTATTATTCTAAAACAACCATTGAGCCAATGAACAATATCAAATTTTTTCTTCCTTGACCTTGGTATTTCCATTTAAACAATTTGTTTCCATCTAAACCAGTTTACACAGGTTTAACCCCTTTTTTTTTATCAATTTAACCAGTATTGCCGGTTATACCTATCTTTTACTGAGTTCATCTATTTTCAATTACATGCCTAATCCATTTTTTAACTAATCTAACACGATTTTACCAATTTTCCTCAATTTTGTCGAGTAAACCTGCTTATACACTAAGTTTACCATTTTTTTTGGTTATTTTAATATGTTCTTTCATCGATTTCATTCGCTTTTACATTGAGTTTACCATTTATTTTTATGTTATTTTAATCCGTTCTTTCACCGATTTCACCCATTTTTGTGGTTTATCCCATTTGTTAATCAATTCACTCTTTCTCTCCGGTTTAACCAAATTTTAGTCGATTTTACCTATTTTCAACTCATTTCCTCACCTATTTCACATTTTTTGCCAATTTAACTCGTTTTTTATTTTTGTTCTTTCATCGATTTGATCCCCCCCCCCCCCCCCCTCATGTTTAGCCAATATCATTTATTTTATACCAGTTATCCATTTTTACCGACTTACCCAGTTGTTTGATCAATTGCACTTTATTTTTGCTTTAACTCATTTTTTTTATGTAATCATTTCTTTTTTTGTTATTTTAGCTCGTTCTTTTATAGATTTCACCCTTTTTTGTGTGGTGTATCCCATTTGTTAATCAATCCATCCATTCTCTCTAGTTTAACCTAATTTTAGTCGATTTTCACATTTGTTAATCAATTCACTCATTCTTTTCGGTTTAACCAAATTTTAATCTGATTTTACTTATTCTTTTGCTTATTTAAACTATTTTCCCACATATTTCACCTTTTTTTTTGGCCAATTAACTCGTTCTTTTGTTCTTGTTCTTTTATCGATTTGTTCCCTTTTTTTGTTATCCCGTGTTCAGTCGATGTCATTCATTCTTTTTTACCCATTTTTTTGTCCGTTACCTTGTTGTTTTTTCAATGGCACCATTTTTTTTCTTTAGCTCACTTTTCTTTCTATCTAACCCATTTTTCCATTGATTTTACCATTTTTTTATCATATATTTTTAATCGAAATTTACCTGTTTTGGCTAGTTTTAACAATTGTTTAACCGATGTCATTCATTTCTTTTACCAATTTTACCCATTTTTTTCTCGGTTAACCTTGTTGTTTTATCAATGACACCATTTTCTTTTGCTTCAACTCATTTTTCTTTCAATCTAACACATTTTCCATTGATTTTACTAATGGACAACATTAAATCTTTTATTTCTTGACCTTGATATTTCCATCTAAACTATTTTCACAGGTTTAGCCCCTTTTTTATTTATTGATTTCACCAATTTCACCTGTTTTACATGTCTTTTTCTGAGTTCATCCATTTTTAATTACATGCTTAATCCATTTTTCAAACAATTTGACTTGTTGTTACCAATTTTCCTCAAATTTGTCGAGTGAACCGATTTCATCGATTTAACCTATGTTTTGACTTTTTATTGGTTCAAGTCCATTTATAAGTTTTTCAGTTAAGTAAATAATACTTTTTTCATTCATAAAGAACGAAAGTGACATAATTTTATTTTTTGATGAGGTTCTTTAATAAGTGATAATTTTTTAAGAAGTTTCCAAAAAAATACCGATTTCACCCGCTTTTACACTTAATTTACCTTTTCATTTTTTTCATATTAACCCGTTCTTTCACCGATTTTACCTTTTTGTGGTTTATCCCTTTTGTTAATCAATTCGCCCATTCTCCCCGGTTTAACATAAACTTAGTTGATTTTATCACATTTGTTAATTAATTCCTCCATTCTCTCCGGTTTATCCCAATCTTAGTCGATTTTACTTATTCTTTTGCTAATTTAACCTATTTTCTCACACATTTCACCTTCGTTTTTTTGCCAATTTAACTCATTTTTGTTCTTGTTCTTTTATCGATTTGATCCCCCTCCCCCCCCCCCCCCCCCTCCCCTTTTTTTAGCCAATATCATTCATTTTTAACCAGTTACCCATTTTCTGCCTTTCACCATTTTTTTTTCTTTAACTCGTTTTTCTTTTATCTACCCTACATCCCCATTCATTTTACCATTTTTTATCATATATTTTTTAGTCGACTTTTATCCCTTTTCACCAATTTTAACCATTTTATGTTTTTGACTTATTTTGGCTTAAGCCAATTATAAGTTTTCCAGTTACTAAATAATATTTTTTTTATTTAACTAACCCGAAGGTGGCCTTTGATTTTTAGGTTCTTTAATTTTTTTTGAGGTTATTTGATAAGTGATACTTTCTTATGAATTTTCCAAAGAAATATCGATTTTACTTGTTTTTACACTAAGTTTATCATTTCTTTTTTGTTATTTTAGTCCGTTCTTTCACTGATTTCACTCGTTTTTTGTGGTTCATCACATTTCTTAATCAATCTATCCATTTTCTCTAGTTTAACCCAATTTTATTCGATTTTATCATATTTGTTGATCAATTCACTCATTCTCTCCAGTTTAACACAGGTTTAGTCTGATTATACTTATTCTTTGGCTGATTTAACTTATTTTCTCACATATTTCACCTTTTTGCCAATTTACTCATTTTTTTGTTTTTGTTCTTTTATCGATTAGATCATTTTTTTTGTTATCCCGTGTTTAGCCGATGTCATTCATTTTTTTATCGATTTTACCAATTTTTTGCCGATTTACCTTGTTGTTTTTATAAATTGCGACTTTTTTTCTGCTTTAATTAGCTTTTTTTTCTTTCTATCTAACCTATTTTTCCATTGATTTATCATTTTTCTATCATATATTTCTTAATCGAGCCATTTCTATGTTTTGACTTTTTTGGCTTAAGCCAATAATATATTTTTTTAGTTAAACTAAATAGTATTTTTTCATGCAGCACAAATGTGGCATTTTTTTTTTCTTTTGTGGATCTTTAATAAGTGATAATTTTTGAAGAACTTTTCAAAGTAAATTTCTAAAAATATAGAGAAATAGTTTTTTAGAATTTATTTTTATTTTTTTACTATTAATATTTTAATGAGTTGTAAAACTTTAAAAGATAATTATAATAAGGTTGATGTAGGAGAGACATCTTGTCTAATTATACTTCTAGGATTCTTTTTTATCTTTTTGTCAACAAATTAAATATTACAATATAATTTAAATAGGGGTATATTAGTCTTCACAAAAAAGGGAAAAAAAATTATTCGCAAAACTCGTAAGATTATATGTATAAATAATAAATAGAATAGATAAATAATAATAATATAATATAATATAGAATAGATATATATAGATAAGCAGAAATGAAACACAATTTGAAAAGACTCAACAAACAAATTTACGGCCAAATTCAAATGGATTAGTTCATACTTCATAGTACCAAAACCATAACCCCACAAAGAAAAGGAAAATCTGAACCATATAAGCCATTTATTATTTGGGAGTAGAGTCCAAGATTCCAACTGTTTTTATCTCAACATAGGTGACAGGTCCAAACCTCGTACAGATTTCTTTTTTATATAAAAGTATATGATTATTCAATTATTTTATTTATCATTTAAGTAGGAATATATTAGTCATCACAATAAAGGAAATAAATTCTCTTGACAAATCCGTACTTTTATATGTATATAGATAAATTTTATTATAAAATAAAAAAAAAATCATCTTCTCCGATTCACTGTCGGAGCTGCAACGGTGCCGGAGCTGCAAATGTTGCCGACTTGCAGCTAATTAAGCGTTTTTAATTATAAATTTATTATAAATAAAAAAAGGAACATCTTCTCCGACTCACTGTCGGCTCCTGCAGTGAGTCACTGAATCGACAACAAGCCGTCATAGACTCGTCCCAGAAGAACAAAGTCCTCTTCATAATTGATTCAGAGACCAAAATCAAGTTTATTACAAACCATTTTTGTATAATCAGAAGAAGAGGTGGAAGAACACATGATTTGTCTTGGGGGGGGTGGGGGGGGGGGGGGGTGGGGGGGGGGGGGGGTGGGGGGGGGGGGGGGTGGGGGGGGGGGGGGGTGGGGGGGGGGGGGGGTGGGGGGGGGGGGGGGTGGGGGGGGGGGGGGGTGGGGGGGGGGGGGGGTGGGGGGGGGGGGGGGTGGGGGGGGGGGGGGGTGGGGGGGGGGGGGGGTGGGGGGGGGGGGGGGTGGGGGGGGGGGGGGGTGGGGGGGGGGGGGGGTGGGGGGGGGGGGGGGTGGGGGGGGGGGGGGGTGGGGGGGGGGGGGGGTGGGGGGGGGGGGGGGTGGGGGGGGGGGGGGGTGGGGGGGGGGGGGGGTGGGGGGGGGGGGGGGTGGGGGGGGGGGGGGGTGGGGGGGGGGGGGGGTGGGGGGGGGGGGGGGTGGGGGGGGGGGGGGGTGGGGGGGGGGGGGGGTGGGGGGGGGGGGGGGTGGGGGGGGGGGGGGGTGGGGGGGGGGGGGGGTGGGGGGGGGGGGGGGTGGGGGGGGGGGTTCACCATGGATCGCGATCACTTGATGTTCTTGTACATCCTCCAGCACTTCACCTGCTTGCAAAATTAACATTGAATAAATTAGAAAAATAAATTCAAAGGAAGATGAAATGAATTTGATCCATCCGGAATTTGATGCTTAATACTAGCTACATCATAAAATGTTCATATTGAGTTTGATCATAAGTCACTCATATTTTGTATAATAAGTCTAGTATAAACCTCTAATTGATAATTATTTATATAAATATTGCAATGTCTAGACTAATAATAATCTATTTAATTAAATATCATTAAATCAATAAATTTATTATAAATACAATTATTATCCGCCGGCTATATATAATTGATAACTAGGCCTTGTTAGTCTCGTTTTCGGGAGAGTAGTGAGGTTTAAAAAATAATCTCGGTTTCGTAAGATTTGGGAAATAAGATAAGTTTTTAAAGAGATTATGGGAAAATGAGAAATAGTGTGAGAGATATATAATTTTATATCAAAAAATGTTTGTTATTTGAAATACATTGTTTAAGAGACAAGTTACCTAATGTTAAAACAAAGTTTTGGAGATAACAAAATTATTATTGCCCTATTTGGCTAGTGCCTGGCTGGCTGGCTCAGTCTCGCGGTTTCACGAAATTGAGCCAAAGCCTAACAAAATGAAGTATGTGTCGATGTTATTAAAATCAGACTGGATCTTCCAGTTGGACCAGTTCGACCGGTTCAACCGTGAACCGGGGGCCTGTCAGGTCCAAACACCCCTTAAAACCGAAGACTTCAAAAATCAGAGTGAATCGCCCAAAATCGATGATCGGACTTGCCAATTGGACCAGTTCAATCGGTTCAACTGCGAACCGGAGGCCTGTTAGGTCCGAACACACCCCTTAAATCAAAGACTTCAAAAATTAGAGTGAACCGACCGGTTTGGCCCGCGGTCCTTAATTTTTTTTAATTTCCTATAATGCTATAAATATTTTCGTAAAATTTGTGAAGAGATTGATTTGAACACCTGACTTCTTGGATTAAGTAAGAAATCTAAGTCATTTGGGCTGCAACCATTTTTGTTAAATTTTTAGACTACAATTGTATAAATTATATATTTTTTCTAACCTAATTTATTTATAAATTAGATTATGATAATTAACTTCAAACTAACATCTTACACATTATCAAACTAACATCTTACATATTAATTTCTTGGGTTACATGCGCGCTCCGAGAACATAAATCGGAGCGGAAAATGAGATTCGCACCTAAATTCGCGAATTGTGAAACCAAATTCGCGACTTCCCTCGTACGAGTACGCGCCCAAGTTAAATTTTTTTTCCAGCAGCCAATTAATGTATAACACGTCTACAATTTGAATTTTTAAGACATGTGGCTGTTATTTCATGGGTTCACGTCTAGGATGTGTTGAAGTCTTGTAGACTGCAAGACATTTGACATGTCCATTAGTCAACTTTTACTTTTCCGTTTAACGAAATTGAAGCTATAGTTCTATATGTTTAAAATTTTAATTATCACTCTTATTTTTTTCATATGTATTGATAAGTTGATTTATTAAAAAAAAAAAAACACCACTAGTACAGATGTGTAAATAATTAGATGTAGATTCTATATTACAATCCTAAAATTACGCATATATAGTTTGATTTAATGACGATTATGACTTTGTAATTATATACAACTTTTAAATTATTATACTAAAAACATTGTGTGAGAATGGCATAGTTTTAAAAAGATAATGAATTTTTACTAGCTTAAATTCTTGTTGCACTATAATTAGTAAAAAAAAAAATACAATATTAACCGTTTTGTAAAGCGTTACAACATCGTATATATAAACGATTAAAAATATAGTGAAAAAATATATATTTTCACTCATTAATAGTATTCAAGAATTATTTATTTAATCTATACACTATGAATTCTTTAAAATAAATGCAAAATACTATTAATAAATTAACATACAATATTAAAAAAAAAATTAGACGCTCTCAACACGCACTCATATTCAGATTTTTCAAATACGATGCTATGCACTTTCGTTCCCTCTCCATGCTCTGCGAACTAGTTACCTAGGGCCTGACCGATCCAACCAATAAAACAAGTGTTCAATCGACTCACCGGTTCATTGTCCGGTCCGATTATGAAAATATTGGTCTGTGTATAGGTTTCTCGAAACTCAGGTTTATATTTCAAACTTACAAAAAACAATGATTTGACACATATCACCTAATTTTCCAAAAGACATTGATTTGAAACAACCTACTTTACCTCTTCAAACCCCAACATCCAAACTCAATCCAAATGGGGTTTAAAATGTTTTACCGAAACCACCCAAACTTATTTTTAGGAAATAAAAACTCGGAAAAACCGAGTCAAAACCTAACCAAGAAAATTATTCGGAATTTCTTTTTTAGTGCCCTAGTTTGGAAAATTAAAAGATTTATCTTTGAAACCACTTACGTTGTTTGTTTGACGCGAAAATACGCACCACTTCAGACCAGGGCCGGCCCTATACTTTTTCAGGCCCTAGGCAAAAACTAAAATTGGGGCCCTACATCGTAAACAATATTTTTTTTAATTTCTTTTTATTTTATTTTAGTAGATACTAGACTACTGATTAAATATTCATATACAAGTTTTTGTAGGTAAAGTGACCAATTTTCTCAATCTTTCTCATGACAACTGACATTGTTCATCGTAAATAGGTTCTTATCAGTTTTAGATTTGATAAATTTCTTTCAGCAAAAGTAATTGTTATAGGTATAGTGAATATATTATCTATAAAGAATGCATGTATTTGTGTATGAATTCAATACTTTTAGTCTAAAAGTGAGCAATATCCAAATTTGAAATATCAAGTGTGAATTTCTTGATCGTAGGATGAGAAAAAAAAAGAATTATAAATTGAAAATCCAAAATTTGGTCAAGAGAAATTTATAAGAAGAGTAGAAATAGTAATCTGATTTATTGGAACAGGAGGAGAGAAAATAAACGTTGTCAGATTTTCTTTTAGGTAAATATAGACGTTGTTAGATGACGTTTATAATTCTTAAAGATTTTTTCTTCTTTTTTAATATTTATGAATCATAAATGTTCTGCGGTTATTAGCTATATCTAATGCATTGTTTAATTTTTGTTTCCAGTAGTTTACAAAGGCCCATTTGGTATGATTTGATGAATAAAGTGGGCTTAGTGTTAATTAAAGGCCCATGTAAGATGAAACATAGTCTGGGCGTTGCAGTTCACAATTGGGTTGTTATTTAACTTTTTCTTAATGGGCTAACCTATGTATATATAATTAGTTTAGCCCCAAAATGATTGGGCCCAAGCCTGCCCTGCTCCAGATGACAAACTGGGCCAAAATTGATGAGAATCAAAAGCTAAGTTAATCTACATCTTTGAATTTTTTTTTTTTCTATGGTGTCAAATAATGAAAGAATTGAAACGAGAAAGAGCAAGTACTGCTAAAATGTAATTATCAAAAAAAAAAGTACTGATAAAATGTATGCAAAAAAATAGTATAATATGGAAATAAGCTGAAAAATGCAAAGCAAAGCATATAAAGTAAATTAAAATTGAAATATCATACTCATGTTTGTGTTCTTGGCTAATAAATCATTTTCTGGTAGACCACTTCCTGCAAACATATCAAACGTATTAATTATGGAGACATTTTTATGCATGTTTAGGGCAAGAGAAAACAGAGAGCATGCATTTTAATATGGATATTAGAGTGATGTTAATTAATTTTTAATATATGACAGACAACATGCAATTTTTTTAAGAGGATTTCTGATACTTGTTTAAGAAGAAATTAATTTACGATGAATCA
Source organism: Penstemon davidsonii (assembly GCA_034814905.1). NCBI lineage: Eukaryota > Viridiplantae > Streptophyta > Magnoliopsida > Lamiales > Plantaginaceae > Penstemon > Penstemon davidsonii. The sequence continues at coordinate 6,784,079 of JAYDYQ010001087.1, read as the reverse complement.
TGGATGAAATGAAATTCATTCCCAATTATGTGTAAATGTATACCTTGTGAGGAAGTGCTTCCATAATCGTGAACTGAGAGAGAAGAGGATGGAGGAGTGGTGGTGGTGGTGGTGGTGGTGGGTGGAGAAGGAAGAGTAGCGGTGAGAGGAGGAGGAGGAGGAGTGGTGGTTAGAGGAGGAGGAGGAAGAGTGGCGGTGGGAGGAGGAGGAAGAGTGGTGGTGGTGGGAGGGGGAGGAAGAGGGGCGGTGGGAGGAGGAGGAGGGGGAGGGGCGGGGGGGGGGGGAGGAGCGGGAGTGGTGGTGGTGGTGGTGGTGCTGGGAGGAGGAGGAAGAGTGGCTGTGGGAGGAGGAGTGGGGGTGGTGGTGGGAGGAGGAGTGGCGGTGGGATGGGGAGAAGGAGGAGGAGCAGTGGTGGTGGTGGGAGGAGGAGGAGGAAGAGTGGCGGTGGGAGGAGGAGAAGTGGCGGTGGGAGGAGGAGGAAGAGCGGTGGTGGTGGTGGGAGGAGTATGAGTGGTGGTGGTGGGTGGAAGAGGAGGAGAGGTGGGAGGAGGAGGAAGAGTGGCGGTTGGAGGAGTGGTGGTGGTGGGTGGAGTTGCGGTGATGGTGGTGGTGGGAGGAGTAGTGGTGGTGGGAGGAGGAGGAACGGTGGTGGGAGGAGATGATGAATTAGGTGACATTTTGGGGGAAAGAAAATTGTATGAAACTTTTATCAGATTGATTTTCTCCTCTCCTATCAAGAGAAGGTACAAGATATCATATATATACATATAATAATACATACAAATATATATGTACGTATGTTTTTTTTATTGAAGAATAAGGAGAGGTCCATGTCCCTGTCTGGCTGTCCCTGTCCGGCTGTCCCTGTATGCAAGGTGCTATACTGCAGTTTCTGCAGTTTGTTGCAGAATTTTCAGACCGGTCAAAAAATTTATACAAGTGTAGTTATACACCAAATTGGAAAAGAGAGAGAAAGTGAAATTAATTCTACAACAAAATAGTGAAATACCAAATCAAACAAAAACCAAAATGTGGGTATTTAAAAAAATTAAATGTGCATATAGAGACATGTAGAGAGAGAGAGAGAGAGTTATGAACTACTATAAGTCTATAGCTGAGGTCAATCTATCTCTTTATTATGTCAGAGAATTATTATGTAAAATTTCTAGGTTTTTGGCAGTCATGGGATCGTAGAATACTAATCATTATTTTATGATAATTAATGCGAATAGATTTCGAGTAGGTTCATATCTTTACATTAAATTTCATTTTTTCCCATCAAATTAGAGTTTCATTTTAGTGGATGAGATGCTGTTTTTAATGCGTGTTGAGGTTCAATTTCTGCGGAATGGAGTTAAAAGTAGTTCAAATTTAAATTTTTTAAATGAATGTGTACTTCAAAAAACAAAAGTTGAGATTTAGTTTTTAGAATGCAACATAGTCGAGATATTGCAATTGAGTTTGATGTTTACATAATAAAAGACTTCAAAAATATTAATTAGATCCATCCAAGATTTTTAAAAACTTCTTGAATCTATTATTAGAATTTATGAACCATATAATATAAAAATGTGAAATAATAGTACGTACTCATGCATGATCAGACCCTATATAAAACTTCAGGTAAACTATAGTTTGTTGGAAAAATTCTTACATAGACCAGGTCTATGAGCTTTGTGGTAGACCTTGTGGTTGTAAATACACCACATCATACATTTTGATGATGTCATGCTCTCACAATGTATGATGTGGTGCATTTACAATCACAAGGTCTATGAAAAGCTCATAGACCAGGTCTATGCAAGAATTTTCCAGTTTGTTGCATGCTTTTTCAGACTGATAAAAACCATAAATAAAAATATGAAATAGTACCTACTCATGCATGATTATACCCTATATAAAACTGCAGGTAAGCTATAGTTTGTTGCAGGCTTTTTCAGACTGATAAAAAAGAAAAATTCAAAACAAGTCAACAGCTGTGAAGTAATTATAACCACTTGGTGTCTTACTAGTAGTGCTCTCATCCATTCTTTGCACAACACGTGTCCTTTTTCTGTATTCTCCTTTTTCTTTTCTTTTCATATGGCAGCAAATATATATATATATATAGAAACATATTCAATTGATATGGCTAATAGGAAGTGGCCTCCCATCCAGATTGTTACAACAAAGTCCTACTTTTTCTCAAAATAATTTCATCCGTAGTTTGCAATTTGAGCCATATCAATTGAATTTTTTCTACCATTACATATTTTTCCTAAAACTTAAACGAACCAAAAACTGCAACTGAATCAATTAAGTCATATAAAAATTAATGTGATATGTATTGAATATATAGTTTTTCATAAATTTATTATAAGTTAATAATCAGGAAAATTAAGGATATGTTTACCTTGAGTGAGCATGTTCAAAACTTGAAACTTGACAAAATTAACGGAGTTAATAATCTAACATCGAAATGAAGAGTGTGGAACATTTTGTAAAAAACGAGAATTCTAGGCAATAAAAATAACACATGGGATTTTGTGCAGATTTTCCTGAGTATCCAGAAATTATTTAGTATATCCGCTGCACCACGTCATCAAGTACACGTGGTGCAGCTGGCTAATGTGGTTATTACATGTGGAGTGAAATTCCACATCACTCCATGTTCTCCTAAAAATAGGATTTCAAGATTGTGTTCACATTGTCCAGAACATGAATAATGTGTTATTTCACTTCACATGTTATAACTACATTGGTCGGCTGCACCACATGTACTTGATGACGTGATGCAGCGATTATACTAATTATATAATTTCTTGTGAGTATCATGCTAACATTTTGTAAATAAAAAAAATGTGCATCATGCTTTTTTTCCATTAACTTTTTGTATGTTCTTTCTTCGCGAGAACCCTAAAGAATACTACTATTCTTCCTTGATATTTCACGATCGTGCCATATCATAGCTAGGTACATACAATACAAATGATTCAATCATTTCAACCTTACGGTTCATTGTACGTAAGATACTAAGATTAGTTTGTCATTGCATGTTGATTCTTATCTAGAATTTGAAAACTAGCAGTGACTGGAATGTGATGAGATCTTATTGTTAATTTGTTGTTATAATTAATGTTATTACTGAGATTTTGACATTATAAGAATGGCAATTTTGCACTTTTAGTCCATTAACTTTCAAGTAGTGATAACAACGGTTCTTTATTTTTCAAGCTCAAGACATTTGGTTATGTATCTTTGTATTAAACACATTTAGTGAATCAAATTTACAATTTTTTAGAGTACAAATTTCATCAAATCACAAATCAATTTAGGTACAACCAAATAACAAAGAAAAATAACCACCAAACGTCTAGTATTAAAACAAGAGGAAAGTACACATAATGAGAATTGAACACACGACCTCTTAGTCATGGGGTCTCAACCTTAGTGTCTTACCAATGGACAGTGATACAATTTTACTTTAGAACTATATTAATTTGATCAAATAGGCCAAACTTCAGTGAAATTGTATCGATTTGTTGTTAAATTTTTATTTTTTCCAATCTGCTGTATATAAAAGTACTTTTTATAAATCACAACTAATATAGAGGACTAAAAGTGATAATTAATAGAGAATGAAATGTATAATAGTTCAAAGTAAAAAAGATGAAGGACTATTGTTGCTACGGTGGAAAAGGAAGGGGATTTTTTTAGAATGAAATGTACGTACTGCATGATCAGACCTATATCCCCATTTAGTATTGTGGGTAGGAATCCCCAAAACTGGAGCTAAGCTATAGTTTTATTACAACAGTTGTGAAGTAATTATAGCTCAACAATTGTCAAGTAATTATAGCTTGGGGTTTACTTGATGCTAGTCTTAAGAGTAGTGCTCTCAACCCTTCTTTGCATGACACGTGTCTCTTTTCTTTATTCTCTTTTTCTTTTTTCTTTTCTCTTCCTATGGCTACATATGCCAACACGTGTCCAACATTATTTTACTAACTACATAGCTATCATTTGTATAAGACACGATCACTATTGATACGTGGTGAATGTGTTAACTACTAGTTGTCATGTAGCTCATTGATCTACTTATCGTTCGTAGCAGTGTTTAAAAAATTGGACTGGACCGGTCGGTTTGACCGGTTTAACATGTAATCAGGTCCGATTAACTCTCCAAAACCAGTTTTATTCCTGACCAGTTCGAACCAGAAAAAATCGGTCAATAATCGATAAAACCAATGAACCAGTGGTCCACTTATAAAAAGAAAAAAAATTCGCAACGGGTTTTTACTTCTCTTCAGCGGCCTTTAAACTTCAAAAATACTGTCACATCTCTTTTTCTATTTTTCACTTTGAATCAAACCAAATAAAAAAGAAACAAAAAATCTTTTATATAATAAGTTATAGAAATATATTTTAGCATCAATTTTATTAGAAAAGTCAAATTTTCCCCAACTTTAAGTATTTTCATTTTTTTTTATATAAAAGTTTCTGTGACAAAATTCATCAATATTTTCTCTTTTCAATAGGTGATTAGCAATAAAATTATTGTTTTTGATATGTTGTTTATTATAATTTGAATTATTGTTTTGATCATGTTATCATACTTGTAATTTTGTTGCTATCATTTATTCTCAACTCATAATTTGTTCTAGTTCAGCATATTCAGTTTTATTTTCAATAATTTTATTCCAATTTCATCTAAGTTGCTTCTCGTTAGTTCTAGATTGCTTGTGTAAGCTTTTTTTAGTTTTAAAAATTAAAAAAAAAAAAGAAAAAAGAAAAAAAAACTCAATATATTAGTATTGAGGTAGAAGATCATAAAGGCATGGAACTAGTAATTGACATGTGTTCATTATTGGATTGTACAGATAATTTGAATGTGGATTTATGGTGGCTGAAATACAATTAATCTTGTTACTTTTTGTTGTATTATGATAATCTAATCTGTGTATTTATTGGTAATGCAGGTTGTCTTATCCTAACCCTAAAACGTGATGTACACATTCATAAATTATTTCAGAAAGGAAACTTTGTAAATTGTAGTCATTAATGATAACTTTAATCAAATGTAGTAGTATTAATTTTAGGTTTTTATATTACTATATGTTACAGATAATATCATATTTGATACAGTAACAAAGGAACTGCAAATTATGTTTCTTGGGAATTTAAAGACAAACTAAGATCTGTAACATATAGTAATATAAAAACTTAAAATTAATACTACTACATTTGATTAAAGTTATCATTAATAGTGAAATACAACATAGTATATATGATAACAAAAAATGATGCAAATTAAGAATTAGAAAGAAATAAAATATCCAAAGCTTTCAAGGATATGAAGAAGAAAAAAAGAGTAAGACTCGTTATAAAATTCAACAAAATCATTAAATAAAACAACGCTCGATCAAAATATTGAAAATAAAATGAAAAATTATGAATAAGCTATGAGAAAGGTGTGGAAAAGAAAATGATACAACCAGTCTATATATTATTATTATCAAATTCGAACTCTTACAACTTTCTATAATTGTAGCATGTTTTAAGGATAAATTTAAGGAATAATTAAGTTCCTGATTTTGTGCATTTATTTATAGGAGTAATTATATTTCTTGAACAACAAGATTTTTTATTAAAAAAAATTCTAAATTCTAGAAAATTAGAATTTTGGTGAAAACAAGAAATTGAGGTAAAACATCACCCTTCAAATATATAATGTATTAATTTATTGATGTTGTAAAGATTGAATGAGCATATATATAATTTGTGTTCTCACCATCCACAACTATAAATTTTGTAAATATAAAAATCCGTTACACATTTTTCATTTCTATGATTGTTCATAACTTCATGATGATCTTTTTGCAGAAATATTTTGGTGTTTAATTTGAGATTCTCTTTCAATTTTTACGGTGAACGACATCATAATATTTACTATTGGTTCTCGCATTTAATACTGAACTTCTGTAAAGCTTTTATAAATAATTAAATTAATTGATTTGGTGTCATCTTTCAATGCGCAATTTTCATTTCATGTGTCGAATTCAAAGATTGTAACAATTTCCATATACTATAGCAATGGCCAATGGGCTTCATTTGTTCTTCAAACCTTTTGTACATTAGATCTGATTGTGTTATCAAGTAGATGCAATCATATCAAGATTAAATAATAAAAGCACATAGAAGAACGTGTGGAATTTAGCACATGGCTTTATATGTATCCAATTTCCTTAAATTTTTAGGGGACACATTTATAATTTTATTTTGAGATTACCAAATTAAAATCTTATACATTATTTTCTATCTTAATTTTACAATAGAGTGAATAACACTTGTGGTCCTATCTATTTATAAACTTTGGCAGAGTCATCTTCTTATGTTTTTTTTCTTCACCTAGGTACCCACTATCAATGAGAGAATTTCACTTTTGATACCACAAATAACCCTACTTTAAGGTTACGTTACCATAACTTAAAAAAATTCACATTTGGTACCATATGTTAACTGTCCTCGACTACTTCCGTCAATTTTTGGACAGAAAATTCAATTTCAGAAGGAAAGTTGATGGAAAATTTGCATAATTAGTCCTATAGTTATATATTGCTGCTAAAGTTTGTCCCACATATTTTATGGCCGATAAATTTACCCCATGTTCACAAGTTTTATAAATTTTATATATTATTATTATTAAATTTCTTAAACTAATTAGATTATATATAAAAAATAAATAATATTTTATATAAAATATAAATTAAATTTATTAGAATATTTTGTTTTTAAAAAATAATCTTTTAAACTAACAGATTTTATATATAATATATATAAATTAATAATATTTTATATAAAATCTGAAAAATAAATATACTTATTAACTTTTTTAAATTAAAAAAATTCTTTTAAACTAAATTGATTTAGTGTTTTTTAATTATTTATATAATTTTAAAAAGATTTTTTTCAGGTTTTATAATAAATATTATTTAATCTGTATATATTATTATCTAGTTATTTTAAAAGATTTTTTTCAATTTAATAAGTTTAATTTATATTTATTTTTCAAATTTTATATAATATATTATTTAATTTATATGTGTTATATGTAAAATCTAATTAGTTTAAAAGATTTTTTTTGAAATTTAAAAAATCCAATAAATTTAATTGATATATTCTTTTCTGGGATTTTATGTAAAATAATATATATAAAATCTAATTAGTTAAAGAGATTTAATAATTTTAATATATAAAATTTATAAATAGGATTTATATTAATTATACGTGCATTTGTGACTGAAATGATTCAAACTTGTGAATTGTGCGTAAATTTGTCGGTCATAAAATATGTGGGGAAAAGTTTCGCAATAATCTATAACTATAGGACCAATTGTGTAAATTTTTCATCAGTTTTCCGTCTAAAATTGAATTTTCCATACAAAAATTGACGGAAGTATCAAATATGTCGAGGACAGTTAACATATGGTACCAAATGTGTATGTTTTTTAAGTTATGATACCATAACCTTAAAGTAGGGTTACTTGTGGTACCAAAAGTGAAATTCTCTCCACTATCAATTATTTGTTTCTAATGCACTTTTTCGACAAAAATGAGGCTGCACCGATGACATGTGTCCCGCACATGACAAATTTAGAGGGTGGATTGTACAATTATGAAAAATGAACAACAATTTTTCAATAAATAATGAAAAAAAAGGCAACCCGGCCCAACCCACCCATTCCCCTCCCCAACGGTCAAATTGACTGACACGGAAGGATCACAGTCAAAATTGGCCGAGTCGTTCAGGTGGCTGTATGCCCGCAACCTGAACGATGCGACCAATTTCATCTGGAATTGTCCAGGTTGCAACCTAAATTGGTCGCGACTTGCACGGTGGCAGCTAGAAATATGCCACGTCGTGCCGGTCGTGGTACCAATTTGGTTGCTTTGTTGGGGGGAGAGGAGAGGGGAGGGGGTGGGGATGTGGTTTTTGGAGGGGGGGCGGGGGGTGGGGTGAGTTTCCTGAATTAGATTTTTCTTTTTTCTTTTTTTGAAAATTATGCATTTCATTTCAGAAAAAAAAAAAATTTCAGCTGTTCTTTTTAATTATTATTGTAAAATATATGGTTTCATGTAATAAGTTTATACTAGTATATTCCCCTATGCACAGAAGTCATCTAAAAAATATTAAAAATAAATTTATGCATTCAATTTAATTACACATTTTATATCTTAATAGCTACTTTCTAAAAAAATTCTTGTATGTTGGTTTCCCCTGAACTTAAAATGTTGTTGTGAAGATTGAGTCATGTAATGAATTAAGTGTTTGTTGTCAAATCAGTAAGTCAAAACATGATGCATTAAGCTCAGATCATCCACCTAACTTACGTTTTCTAAGTATGTTAAATATAAGTATAATTAATCATTAAGATTATAATCTTAATTGTAAAAAAGAGCAACTTTCAAGGTTAACATTTAGGTAATTACAACTGAATAAGTAATGTATAAACTACATAAAAATTTAGAGCCAATTAAAATTTGGAATATGCATAAATAAATTAAATAAAAAAAGAATTATGATTGCGTCAAACTTACCCCGATTCGGTTGGTTTATTACGTGCACCCCCTTCACTACGCCCTTAGAAAATCATAAATACATGTGATTTATTAAAAAAAAAATGTAAAAAGCTCACCGTTATTGTTTAAACATTCATGCAAGATGAAAGTAGATTAAAAGATTGAAAAATATGTATACATGTGAAATACTAAATCAAAATCCTAAATGTTGTTTGATGAAATTTTAAAATAAAATTGTAAAAACTTGTCCTTCTTGTTTACCCAAAATACATAAGGTTTGGCATTTAAGGCTTTTATGTGCAATGTATATCAAACAAATATGTTAGATATGGTGCTTGCTCATGAAAGGCAAACAAAAGATTAAAATATTGAAAAAAAGAATATATACATGCAACATAATTCCTTCGAAGGTCTTCATTTTTATATGACCAATAATTTTTTATTGGTACGCACAATTCAGAAAATTGGTGAAAATTGAATGAAGATAACAGTAGAGCTTAGGAAAATTAGGTTAAGTAAAAAGACATGGATTTATATATAAAAATATCAATTATATGATCATACCATCGAGTAAACTTCCATCTCTAATTAATCTTGAGTCTTATGCCCCCAATTATTAAATTATAAGTACCTGAAATTATATATTAAAGTAAATTGAATATTATGCATTTATGCATATAAATTTTCACCATGGATCGAAAAATATTTGTGGATATTAGAATAAATTAGAACAACAAATAATTTACGCGATGAAGATGAGTGAAGTAGAATGCATGTGACTAAAGTGAAAATGGAACATAACGAAAATGTTGGGTTCAAATAAAAAATTGAAAGACGAATTTAGTAAGACATATTCTACCTATTCCTTATTTGTAGAACTTATATATGGATTAAAATTTCGTTTCGAATGTATGTTTCGGTCAGCTAAATATTGAAAACTTTTCGAGAATTTTTCGGAAACACTAGGAAAAGTTGTAAAAAAAGTTACTAAATTAAGAAAATAAAAGAGTTTAAGGCAAAAAGATAATTTCGGAAGTACACATTATTTTCATTTCGGTTGATTCAAAGACGGAAACTTTTCGATGTTTTCGATGGAAAAGATGAAAATTTTGATCCATGTATAGACATGTATGAAGAAAATACATAATGACGCATTGAAAGAAACAAAAAATTTGTCTCTAATTAAAGTAACGTTATACAGTAATAGTTAAGCAATTCTCGTTTATGAGTATGCAAACATAATTAAGATTTTAATTATTATGAGCGTCCGTTTACCTTACACATTATGGTAAGTTTGAGAAATTATTAAAATTTATGGGAAATTCTTACCCACACCGAGTTTGGCCGAACCCAAATAACTACATGACAAGTGCAATACACTTGCTTTGTGATTGAATGTAACTTTCAGGAGAGAGACCAATTACAAAGCAAGTGTAGTACACTTGGTGGTTGGATAGATTTGATCAAACCAGGCTTGGACAAAAAAAATTTCAAATTTTATAATGAATGGTAAGGTAATTTTCAATTTAAATGCTTGTACTTATTAAAAGAAACAAAATATGTGGCTCTAATTAGGGAATGACGAATTTAAATAGCCTTAAATTTTGGTACTCAAATTTATTCTTCCTTATTTCAGTAAGAATTTCTTTAATTACGTAACATTTTTTAGTTTATGAAAGGTAAATATTATAATCAATGAGAATTATTGTACTGAATTAATTCTAACCAAAACTCTAACCAATTAGTATTTTTCTATTTAATAAATTAATTCAAAATTATGAGAAAAAAGTATTCACTCAAAATAGTAGGATTTTGGTAAAAGACCGTCGTGCTATGGTATAGATATAGATAGATGAGTAATTATTGTTTGATTGACAATTTTTTTAATTACTTTCTAAATTACCATCACTAATAAGTTCCTAATAGTAAATTTGCGCAAACATATTTTATGAGGGCTTAAATGCAATATTATAAAATGTGGATTCCCACTCAAATATATCTTAAAAGTGAAGGGGCGTAAATACCCTAAAAAATATGTGTGTGCAGCTTGTCATCGTCGTTAACAGCCTGAAAAAATGCATATTGAAATAATAAATGGTAGTGGGGGCTCAGGTGGAAAAAAAAAAACTAAGAAAGATGATACTGCTAAAATTATAGACAAGGATGACCAATAGTGCTATTCACCCTTTACAAACTTTTTTTTTTGGGTTTACCAAGGGTTTAATCACTTTAGAGGCGCATCAGACACAATAAGTAGGAACATCTCCCAACAAGGATTGGAACATAAGTTCGCTACCTTATAATAACTAGTCGGTTTCACTTGACTAATCATATGTTGGTATTCACCCTTTATAAGTACTCCTTCCGTTTCAAAATATCTGTCATTTCACATGTATGCACACAAATTAAGAAAATCATTGAATATAGCTGAATTCTAAGGTCGAAAAAACGAAAAAGACTAAGATACCCTTTTAATTAATTATCCTCCACTAATGTTTGAGAAAATTTATGAGCATAAAGGGCAAAAATGGAAAAAGAGTAATTAATGCTTTATTGAAAATCTAAAGTGACAGATAATATGGCACAAGAAAAACTTTTCAAAATGACAGATATTATGAAACGGAGGGAGTACTAATTAAGATGAAGCTTATGCCTTTTACTATAGTTGACCTTTTTTTTTTGAAAAATTTATCGACTATCATCCTCTTTTTGTTACTCCGTTCGTTTCAAATTAATTGGCACATTTATAAAATTTTCATGTTTTAAATTATTGTTACATTTGATTTTTCAATTAATCTTTTTCTAATTTTACTCCCTCCGGTTCATATTAATTGGCATATTTGGGTTTTTAATGCAATTTTTTTCAATTTTGCCCTTCTCTTACATCTAAGTTGGGAAGTTCAAGAGTCACTAATAAAAAATGAAGAAAGAGAAAGAAAAATGAAAAATGGCAAAGGAAAAAGCAATGCAGAGAAAATGGATGGAAGGTAAACATAAGAAAACAAAGAGAAGAAAGAGGAGGCGGTGGCACTTAGGGGTTTACTTTTGGGCAATATATAATAAGGTTTTTCTAAAATATTAAAAAGTTTGATTTGCTAGTAAAACTATTACTATAAGAAAATAGAATAAAAGCACATTATAAGTCCGCATCAAATTAATCTGGCAGGCCAGATTTGCATTAATGATCCAACTCATTTGGATTATTTAGCTTTCAATATAGATATGTTTATATAAAATCAAATTAATTTAATATGTAAATATTAAGTATGAAGGGTAATATACTGTAGGATTTAACCTAAAAAATTAATTTAACGGCGAAATGAAGAGTGTGCAACACTTTATCAAAAACGAGGATTCTACGCAATAAAAATAACACATGGAATTTTATGCATATTTTTCGAAATACAGGTGAGTATCATGCTAACATTTTATTAAAAAAATGAGTATCCTGCAACACATGGACTGCATATGGGGGAATTTCGGGCCAATTTTGAAATTGGGCCTCAATTGGGACCAAAATTGCCACTGATGTTAAAGTTGTGGTACCAAATGTGCCAGCCCGAAAAGTTATGGGGTAAAAATGCCAGTGAGCTATAGTTATGGCACCAAAAATGCATTAATCCCTTTTTTTCCCTATACTTTTTGTATGTTACTTTGTTCTTTCTTCGCGAGATATAGAAAGTTCATTGCAAATGACTGTTCATTGTAAGATACTAAGATTAGTTTGTCATTGTTGATTCTTATCTAGAATTTGAGCATAAGGCAGTGACTGGAATGTGATGAGATCTTATTGTTAATTTGTTGTTATAATTAATGTTATTACTGAGATTTTGACATTAGAAGAATGGCAATTTTGCACTTTTAGTCCATTAACTTTCAAGAAGTGATAAAGACGGTTCTTTATCTTTCAAGCTCAAGACATTTGGTTATGTATCTTTGTATTAAACAAAGAGAGAATTGCATTTTTTATACTGAGTTTTAGGTCAATTCTTATTTTTGGTACACCACTTTATGTGTCTAACATATTTGGTACAGCGTTTTAATAAATTGTGACACATTTGATACAATCGTTAAAAATTGCCGTTAAATGGTGACGTGGCAGTTAAATCTAATTGCAAAGTTGGTGTCATTACTTATGTTGACTGATAATTTTACCCCATAACATTATAGGCTACCAAAAAAGCCCCACATATCTAAATTTAGTGATGATTTTAGTTTACATTGTTGCCAAATTTCAAAATTAACTCAAACAAGACCACGTGCAGATCAATTTAAATTTTTTTTCCTTATTTTATTTAAATAACTAATTTAATTTATCAACAATATTAATAAATTAAATAATACTTTAACATAAATATAAAAAAATTAAGAAAACATATTCTTTTCAAATATAAGATTTATATAATAGTATTAATCTATTTAATATTTACTAAAATAATAAATTATATAATTAAAAATATTTAATATTTATTGAAGTAATAAAAAATTAATAATTATAATTTAAAAAAAAACTAAAACCCGACCCCCCCACCTCACCCCACCCCCCTTTCCCCCAATTCCCAGGCTGCCGGCGGCCTGGGAATTGGGGGGGAGGGGGGGGGATGGTGTTAAGGGTTTGGGGTGGGTTGGGTTTTAGTTTTTTTTTCAATTATAATTATTTATTATTTTAATAAATATGAAATATTTTTAATTATATAATTTATTATTTTAATAAATATTAAATAAAATAATATTGTTATATAAAACTTATGTTTGAAAATAATGTTTTCTTAATTTTTTTTATATTTATGTTAAAGTATTGTTTAATTTATTAATATTGTTTATTAATCAAATTAATTATTTAAATAAAATAAAATTTGCAAATTGATATGCACGTGGTCTTATTAGAGTCAATTTTAAAATTTGGCAACAATGTAGACTAAAGTCGTCACTGAATTTGGAGATGTGGGGCTTTTTTGGTAGACTGAAATATTATAGGGTAAAATTATCAATCATCATAAGTAATGACATCAATTTTGCAATTATACTTAACTGCCACGCCACCATCAACTACAATTTTTAACGGATGTACCAAATGTGTCACAATTTGTTAAATTGTTATACCAAATGTGTGAGACACATAAAGCTCAGTACCAAAAGTGGGAATTGACCTAAAGCTCAGTACCAAAAATGCAATTCTCTCATTAAACAAATTCATTGAATCAAATTTACTTTTTTTTTTAAGTACAAATTACATCAAATCATAAATCAATTCAGGTATAACCAAATAACAAAGAAAAATAACCATCAAGTTAACAACTAGTATTGATTAGATAAAAATCCACATTAATGAGAATTGAGCTCACGACATCTTAGTTATGAGGTCTCAGTTTTAAGATAATTTATGGTGTTTTTTAGGCTATTCATGCTAAGTGTGTCTATTCGTGTAGGCTATTGTTTATAAAATTATACACTAGTTCTTGAGCTGTAATCAAGCCAAACATAATTTTCAGGCCCGATATAAAATTCAAACCAGACTTGAACAGTGTGTTTCGATACAACTCGGCCCATTTATGTATACCCCTAACATCAAATTTCAAGTTATGTAATTCATACATGGAAATTTCAGTAATATTTCTTGAATTAACTCTCATATGCGTGAAGAAGAAGAAGAAGAAAATTGAGAGAAAAAATTGTTCTCTAATTAACTTGAAAAGTAAACTGGGTACTATTTATATCATATGGAAAGAAAAAAGGTAACTGCTAAAGCGCGAAAGAGAAATTCTAACTAATAAAGACGTGTTCTAGGCTAGAGAAAAATAAACGACAAATAAAATAAAGAGCAAAAGACAAAAACACCACATTTGCTTTGTCTGATATTCAAAAAATCCCATGTGTTATTTAAACTTCCAAAAACCTCATGTGCTCTCAAGTCCACGCCAAATACACCCCCAAAAAAGAGAGTGAGATTCAATTGCGAAAATTGCAAGTATTTATTCATATTTTGCTTTTGATATGATAATTTTACCCCTGATAGCGAAAGACAAAAAATACCCCTGTGTTTTGTTTAACTCCCAAAAAAACTCCTTGTGTTATTTTAACTCCCAAAACCCCCCATGTTTTTAGTTTTAATTACTACACTCGATCTAAATAGTATATACTTGGATTTTCCAAAATAATAAAAAATAAAAAAATCTAATAATACATAGGGTTAATTTTGTCATTCCGCCAAAAGTCAAAAATCAAATTCTACTTGGATCGGGTGTGGTAATTAAAACTAAACACGTGGAGTTTTTTAGAGTTAAAATATTACAGAGGTTTTTTTAGGAATTAAAGAAAACATGGGTGTATTTTTGTCTTTCGCTCTAAAATAAATGCAAAATAATTATAATAAACAGGAAAAGGGTAAACCCTAAATCAAATCTTTTTCTTTTTGAACAGTATGATTCAATCAAATATACACTAGTATTCTTTCAAGCATAAATGAGAAAGCATTCAAACCCCAGAAATCAAATTCATAAATGGGGTACTAATTAAATTAGACCATCAACAGAATGAGGTCAAAGAAATGATTTAGTTGTTGCCAAAAAATTCACTTCTATAGATTAATTTCCCAGTTTAATTAAACCCCAAAAAACCATACTCATAAAATTAAAATATCTATGGGGCCGGGGTATTAACTAATAAAATTCAAGAAAATTGTACCTTTTCAGAAATTAACTAATATACCCATTTTCGTCATCCATTCATCAGATTTAAGAACATGTGGAAAGAATGTTGACAGAGTAAAAATGTACACAAAAGAAGAAGGTAGTAAAAATACAAGAGAAATTTAATTAAAGGAGAGAGAGAGAGTTTAAAATTACAAACATTTGCATTCATTGTTCAAATAATCAACATGCAAACTTGACAACTAGCTAGCATGAAAAAGGAAACAAAAAAAAATGGTGCTAATTAACTAAAACAGGAAATATATAGATCCAACGGATAGGATTAAATTCATATTTTTTTACAATACGATCCTGTTACAAAATCAATTCAAGTTATTTGATACTTGGCTCGAGCTCGTTCGATAAAAACTCGTTTGTGCTCGGTTAGACAAACAAGCTTGAATAAGATTTCTCGTCAAAAATTTTTGATGCTCGACTCGACAAGCTAAAAATTGAAAAAACACTTGTAAAATACCAAACTACTCGGCTCGAGATCTTTCAAGAAAAACTCGTTTGAGCTCGGTTGGTTAAGAAATTAGACCAAGCTCAAACACAAAATTTTAAAGCTCAATAAAATTCAAACCAAGCTTAAACAATGTGTTGTTCGATACTACTCGGCTCGTTTACAACCCTACCATTCATTCTCTTCCTTGCATTAATTCAACTGCATTTTATTTAACTGTTCTAGTAAAATCAAAATCCTAGATTACAGTTCTTACTCTTATCCATAACTGAAAGGATAGATTTGGTCAAGAATTGCTCAAATAATCCTGTACTGACAGTACTGTCATGTTACTGTACCAAATATTTTGGGAAAAATGCAAGATACTATCCTGTATTATGTGAAATCTGAATAAAACTACAATGTGAATTTTTTTTTTTTACCAAACTTCCTTGAACTTTCAAAAGCCCTGCATAAATCACCCAATCCTCGTTAGTTACTAATACCGTTAAATTTTTATTGAATTGTCTAAATTATCCCTGGACATATTAGGTTGAAAAAATTATGCAAAAAACAACAAAAAAACGCATATTATTCATGTGAAGCACACACGAGTTAATTGAGTGTTTTATGCAGGGTTTGATACACAAAAAAAAAAAAATCACATGTTAGTTTGGTGCAAGTTTCGCATAACACTGGGTAGTATTATGCATTTTTCCCATACATTCCTATTAATTAAATTACTCTTTCTCAATCTGGTGCTTTGATTCAAACAATTATTTTAATATATTATATATGTTTAGTAAGAAATTAATTATACTTTTTTATCTGTAATTCCTTTATTTAATTATTCTTATAGTTATATTTATTAGAGTAATAAAATTTTAAACTACAGTGACCATTTTCTTAAACTAGAGTAATTGAACTGCATTCACCTAATGTTTTCTCTAGTTAATAAATTATATGAGAAAAAATATATATGAAGTTGGGTCTGTTGGCCCAATAGGAAGGTCCATAACTAAACATTATTGGGTCAAATAAGTATATGCCATATTGAAGCCCATTTAACTCCCATGGTTTCTGGACCACCCGAAAAAAAATGAGAAAATATATTGGGCCATATATATTTGGGCCAAATAAAGTTATTTATCTTTGGAATAATTAGGATTGTCAATGGTTCGGATATGGATTGGATCAGGCCCGACCCAATTTAGCTAGATCGGATTCGGATTGAACACGGATTTTGCTCAGATCTAAATTTTTCGAGTCCATCAAATATTGTCCGAATTTGATTTGGTATCATATTTTTCGAATCCTTGATTGTCAATGTTGCTTTGTTTGTGTATGCCCTTTGGTTCCCATGCTACATGATAATATGACATAGTAAGTAAGCTGAGGCAGAACAATTTAGAGGTCTAAGATTTTTTTCAAAATTTAAAAACATATTTACAATCACTTTACCACAAGTCCACCCACTGAGAGAACAACAACTTTGTTAAACACGAATTTTAGTTCCTCTCGGAGAGGAACAAAACGCATTCGCAGTAACAGTAAGGCCATTTGAGCTGTCAACACAATCAGAAACCCTGTACACAAAGCAAATTAGAAAAAATAGTTCTTACAATAATGTAATAATAAGATTGAGACCAGATCGAGCGTACCTGGTTGAGCAGCCAAATACCAGATTTCTTGCACAGAAGTACTTGGAGTATGTTGGTCTCGAGGGGTGGGGGGGGGGGGGGGTGGGGGGGGGGGGGGCGGGGGGGGGGGGGGGGTGGGGGGGGGGGGGGGGGGGGGGGGAAGGCGGCGCGGGGGGGGGGGTGAGGCGTGGGGGGCGGGGGGCGGGGGGGGGGGGGTGGGGGGGGGGGGGGGTGGGGGGTGGGGGGGGGGGGGGGGGGGGTGGAGAGGGAGGGGGTGGGGGGGGCGGGGGGTGGGGGGGGGGGGGGGTGGGGGGGGGGGGGGGTGGGGGGGGGGGGGGGTGGGGGGGGGGGGGGGTGGGGGGGGGGGGGGGTGGGGGGGGGGGGGGGTGGGGGGGGGGGGGGGTGGGGGGGGGGGGGGGTGGGGGGGGGGGGGGGTGGGGGGGGGGGGGGGTGGGGGGGGGGGGGGGTGGGGGGGGGGGGGGGTGGGGGGGGGGGGGGGTGGGGGGGGGGGGGGGTGGGGGGGGGGGGGGGTGGGGGGGGGGGGGGGTGGGGGGGGGGGGGGGTGGGGGGGGGGGGGGGTGGGGTCACAGTCTTCTGGAATCTGAATGGTCCTTTTGTAATGCATGTAAACATGTTGTCGTCGTAGGCAGCAAGAAGGATTTTCATTCTGATTTTCCAGCTTTCAAAGTCCATAAGGCCAATGTGAGGAACATGGCTTATGACATCCATTTTTCAAAAAGTTTTGATTTTTCAAAATATGCTCTCTTTTTGAAAAATTTGAAAAACACACTAAGGATCAAGTTCGTTTAATCAGGCAGAGGATCAGGTGAACCAATCTGCTCTGATACCACTTGTTGGTCCCAAAAGTGGTCAATGAGGTCTAGAGGGGGGGGGGGGGGGGGGGGGGGGGGGGGAATAGACCTCTGAAAACTTTAAAACTTTTTCTCTAACTTTTTCTGTCAGCAGACTAAGCTGATCGAGAATTCGTAAGACTACTAAGCTGTTCGCGCACAAAGCTTTGAGCAGCAGAGTTGACCACTCATCTGATTTCACTCAGCTGATTCAGATGAAATATCAGAGTTTTAGAAACTAGTTGGCAGCGGATTTGTCAAGTGTTTTTCAACCAATATGTTCCTCTTTAAGTTTTCTCACACAAAAGATTTTATCCCCAGTTTTTACAACTCCTTTTAAAATCTTTTGGTTCAGTTCGTATGTTTGAGTTCTTTTGAAAATATGCAAAGTAAACAACAGTAAATCAAACACACATAATTTTTATAGTGGTTATATGGATGAAAATCCTTTAGTCCACTCTTCCAAGTCACACAGATCTTGGGTTATACTAGAAAACACAAAGTTAACAGTATACAATGCTTGCGCCAATCAACAAAAGAAAAGGCCACAAGTGCGCTGTAAGAAATCACAAAGAAATCCTACTCTCCGAAGCTAGATCACTCACTTAGACGGATCTACACTCCTCACGCTATTTTCAGTATAGGAGGTCACAAAGAAAACCTACACTAAGAAGCTATATCACTTCACACAGATGGATATACACTCCTCTCTCTTTTCAGTTGAAAGTCACTCAGACAGACAACGTGAGTTCTCTGTTCTTCAACGAAAAGCTTCGTCAACAAATGACTAGGCTTGTGATCAGACGACTCAACTGATGGATCTTGCTCTATAGATGTGATCTTGAATTTTGCAAGTCACTCTTCAGATCTTCAGTCAGTCTTCTATTTATACTCCCGGATTTGAATTTCTGCCCGTTGAAGGAAGGCGAAATTACTCTTTAACCCTGAGCAACGGTCTTATTCTCTGATGTCAGCTTTTGCTTTTGCAGACTGTCTTCTGTACACTCTGCTGTACGGATATTCACTTTATGTCCAGTCGCATTTAATGCACTCAGCTGGTTACCGTTGATAAGCTTACTTCACCGACTTCACTTTACTGATGGGAATGCTCGGCTGATGACCACTCTCCTGATGATCACTCGGTTGATGGCTACTCGGCTGATTCAAGAATGAACACATCTATCTTGACTCGACTGATGATAACCAATTTGATATCCCATTCGGCTGATTCGGTTACTTCGCTTCAAGACCTTGAGATAGGTTTCACTAAGTTGTTCTTAGTTGATGACTTAACCTTTTGATCTTCAAAACCATTATGACCTTTTTGTCATCTTCAAAACCTTTTCTAATTTATACCAACATGTGTTATGATAAATGTGAAAATTTACCCGTTATCTTACAAAACACTTTTCATGGCCACTCTCAATTTTGACAAGTGGATTACATTCGCGGACTGAAGGGGGTAAATTGCTTCTTTAAAATTTTCACATGGGGTAAAGTGCTCTTTTTTCAAATAACAAGGAGGTAAATTAAATATTATTGATGAGGGGTATTTCGCATATCACTAGATCGGAATAATCGATCCACCCAAGACCGATATGGGTCCTTCGATCCCGATTGTCCTCCGATATTATCGATCAAGATCAGAATATCTATCTCTCTTACGCAAAAAACATGAAGATACTGGCTATCCGATCAGGACCTCAGGACCTCCTGACCAAGTCCGTGGGCCGTACATACATCCCTATGGGCCCTAGGGCTCTACCATGAAGACACGTGTTAGTCTATAAATACTAGGGTAATCAATGATATAAGGATTTTTGGCATTCTGAAGAGAACCGCATAAGATTAGATCGGTCAGCTAGCTCGTTATTCCACAACTATTGTAATTCTTTATCTTGCTTCATCCTTAGTAGTTTGGTCACACCATATTTACATTGTAACCCATATCAATATCACATAATAAAGCCTCTCTTTTTTCATATTATAATCACATCCTATTTTATTTACTGCTTTTACGTTTCCTCGCGAATTACGATAAAATCATACATTTCACATCGGATAAATTGGCATTACCTCTTTATTTGTTATCTATTTTTTCTTAGTGAAGTGTGCTTTATTTTACTATCCAAAGTCAAATATTGTTTATTTTAGTCTCAAATAAATATATACCATTGATCATAGAAGTGATTATTCATTACACATATATGACAGATCTATTGATTCAAATCGGAGCTTCCACCTTTACTTAATTTGTTACCCATGAGAATGTTCGACCTTAAATGCCATATATTCATATATTATTTCTCTGAAAATGATGTTATATAAGTAATATAATTATTTCCTAGAACGTAGTGAATATTCCCTTTTTCTGAAAATGAATATGGAACTAGAGATTTTTCATTTTTTAGCTCTTTGCAATGTCAAAAGACGCGTTGACATAACACAATATTAATTAGTTCTTTAGCCATTAAATAAAAAAAAATTCCTTTGTTTATCAGCTACCGTTGCACTAGAGTTTCGCTATTTAGTAGAAGTATTTCACTATTTAGTAGAAGTATATACTAACATCAGGGTTTTGGCAAGTTAACTCTATTTAATATGTAGGGGCGGATTCAGGATTAGAACGTTGGAGGTGCCGAACTTAGATAGTGTTGAAATTTTATTGACATTAATGTTCAAATTAATTTATCTACATAATATTATTGTCAATGTGACATAGTATATTAAATTCTCAATGTTGCACACAATATGCTTCCGTATCATAAATTCAGTTATAATAAATAATCAATATCAAATTTCTCAACAATTTTCTCTTAAAACATAAAAAGTATACATATTCTCGTTCAATTACCGGGCATAACAATTATATGGAAACAAATAGACTAATTCCACATACATAATATCATTTGGTTAAAAACACAAAATATTAAACTTATTTGTTTGGGCTTGGAATTGAGTCCATGTCCTCCCAACCCATACATAAAATAATTTAAAAGAATAATAGGGCATAAACTATACTATGTCAATATAATATATACACATGTAATATACAAAACCAAAAATCTTAGGTGTTGGGGTGGGGTGGGGTGGGGTGGGGTAAGGCCCCCCAAGAGCATATATATATATCCGTCTATGGTGATATGTACAAGGGACAATTTATACTCCTGTGAAATGAAAATAGATTTACCGTTGTGATAAAGAATAATGAACAATTTATCTTCTTCCTAATGGAGGTGTTGTAAAAATACTCAATAATGCGATTATAACTTTATTTTTATGTGAAAAATAACCAATTTAACCTTACATTGACAACATATTCAGCTCACTTTACCGCTGTAATATGCGGAAATATAAAATTTACCTCCCTGTGATATGCGTTAATAGGTACTTTCACTCCTTGTGATATTTTACCCCCTTTTAAAAATCTAAAAATCAGTAGGGAAGCAGTGTACTTTAATAAAAATACATGGAAATATTTTGTTCTTTTATTTATCACAGGAAGTTAAACTGATTATGTAGAATAATACGTGGAGTTAATTTGTTATTCACTCTACTAACATCATAGTATACATCAAGGTACAATTACAAACTATAAAAAAATTCATTGGTGACATTAGAGACAATGTCGAGGTTAAAAATATCTCACATAGATTAGATATCAAGATTAAATATTATTTATAAAGTATTGGACAATTCTCATTTCTAATTAAACTAGCTTTTAAATGAGTTAGACCTAAATCATTTAGGTGGATTTAACACGATATACCTAGAAATTGATATGCCCGTGTTAACTTTTTGTTGAAAATCGTTTAAAGTTACAAGATTTTTTTGCCAGCAAACAATGGTTTTAGGATCAATTTTGTAATATTTTTTGCCGTCATCAAAGGGGTTAGTTTTCCACATCAGCAAGGGGTGGGTGACATGACGGACACGTTGGGAATTCGGCTGAAATAGGACTACATTGCTAAAACATATTAGTTACAGAACTTTTTTGTCAGCCCGAAGATTTACATAATTTTTTTGCCAGAAAGCAATAGTTATTGAAGGAATGTTGCAATTTTTTCTATTTGAATTTGATATTAAACTTGAAAATGTAGTTTGAGCTTATCCTAAGCATTTTTTTCATATGATATTGAATGTCAGGAAGTCGTCAGAATGTTTTCAATCAACAATTATTTGTTATCTATTTTTTCTTCCATTGTCAAATATTGTTTATTTTAGACATATATGTCAGATCTATTGATTCAAATCGGAGCTTCCACGTTTACTTAATTTGTTACCTATGAAAATGTTCGACCTTAAATGCATGCACACATTCATATATTATTTCTCTGAAAATGATGTTATATATAAGTAATATAATTATTCCCTTTTTCTGAAACTGAATATGGAACTAGATATTTTTATTTTTTTAGCTCTTTGCAATGTCAAAAGACGCGTTGACATAACACAATATTGATTAGTTCTTTAGCCAAAAAAAAAAAAAAAAAAGTCAAGCCATTAATTAATTTTTCCTTTGTTATTTAGTAGAAGTATATATTAACATAGGTTTTTGGCAAGTTAACTCCATGTGATATATATAATGGGTAATTTATTTCTCTGTGATATGAAAATAGATTTATCCCCATGTAAAATGAAATAATGAGCAATTTACCTCTTTCGTGGAGGTGTTGTACAAACACTTAATAATGCGACTGTGGCTTTATTTTCATGTGAAAAATGACCAATTTAACCTCACATTGACAACATATTTACCTCACTTTACCCCTGTTATATGCGTAAATAGGAAATTTACCTCTCTGTGATATGTGTAAATGGCAACTTTAACTCCTTGTGATATTACATAATGCGCATTTTACGCCATTGTAAAAATCTAAAAATCAATAAGGAGGCAGTGTGCTTCTTTTAAAAAAACACAGAGAGATATTTTGCCCTTTTATTAATCACAGGGAATTAAACTGACTCTTTAAAATAACACAGGGAGTTAATTTGCTATTCACTCTATTAACATCATAGTTTACATTAAGGTCAAGGTACAATTACAAACTATAAAAACATTCCTTGGTGACACTAGAGACAGTGCTGAGGCTATAAGTATCTCACGTAGATTAGATAATATCAAGATTAAATATTCTTTATAAAGTATTGGACAGTTCTCACCTCTTAAATTAACTTTTAAGTGAGTTAAACCCTAATTATTTAGGTGAATTATAAATTTGCTTTTTAAGTGAGTTAGATCCTAATCATTTATGTGAATTTAGCACAATCCATTTATTTAACGACTAAATATACCTAGAAATTGATATGCACATGTTAACTTTTTGTTGAAAACAGTTTAAAGAAATAGTAAAAATTTCGAAGCTCTATATTTACATTAGCAGCTAGCACTTTTATTTAAGAATTGTAGAGATTTTTTGCACTTTGCACCCCCAAAACATGGAAAATAGGTACTTTGCACCTCTGAAATATAGATTTAGCATTTTGCACCCCAAATAGGAACAATTCAGCACTTTGCACCATTTCTTATTTTCCGGCAAAGTTGACCACAAAAGTAAAAAAACCAAGGGGCAAAATAGGTAATTTATTTTTGAATATTTGGCACTTACACTCCCGAAACACGAGAAACGGGCACGTTGCACCCCTGAAACAAAATTAGTACTTAGCACCCTCGAATTAAGAACAACTCAGCACCTTGCACCCCCAAAACAAGATAAATGGGCACTTTGCACCCCTGAAGAAGAATTAACACTTAGCAACCTCGAATTAAGAACAACTCATCAACTTGCACCCCCAAAACATGATAAATGGGCACTTTGCACCCCCAAAATACAAAATAACACTTAACACCCTCAAATTAAGAAAAACTCAATAACTAGCACCGTCTCGGTTTTTTGGGCAGAGTTGTCCACGTGGTCAAAAAAATCTAGGGGCAAAATAAGTAATTTATTTTCTTTTTTCCTTAAAAATTTGCAAATTGGAGGGTACAAGTTGATGAGTTGTTCTTAATTCGAGGGTACTAAGTGCTAATTCTATTTCGGGGGTGTAAAGTGCCCATTTCTCGTGTTTCCGGGGTTCAAAGTGCCAAAATCCAAAAATACCTAGATCTTTTGACTCCGGTGGTCAATTTTTTGAAAAATAAGAGAGGGTGCAAAGTGCTGAATTGTTCCTTTTTTGGGGGTGTAAAATGCTAAGTCTGTGTTTCAGGGGTACAAAGTGTATATTTTTATGTTTCGGGGGTGCAAAGTGTAAAAAACCCGAATTTTAGTAGTGAAGGACATGTTATGTCCATTTACAAAACCACCCCCATTCACAAGATATTGGCCAGCATTAATTACTATATATTGACAATACTGCATCCCTCCCATTAATTCAAGAGACATAGCCTTTTCAGTCTATACGTGGAGTGTAATATTGTTACACT
Source organism: Penstemon davidsonii (assembly GCA_034814905.1). Classification (NCBI taxonomy): domain Eukaryota; kingdom Viridiplantae; phylum Streptophyta; class Magnoliopsida; order Lamiales; family Plantaginaceae; genus Penstemon; species Penstemon davidsonii. The sequence continues at coordinate 6,759,474 of JAYDYQ010001087.1, read as the reverse complement.
ACAAGAGCTAATGCTAGAATGTTTGTAATCTCCCTAACATATTTGTACAAAATATTTAAATGACGACTTAGATTTATGTGAGAGGTGGTTCGGATGTTAAGAGTATTAATTGGAGCTAAAATTATTTATGTAGATATTAAATAATGTTTGTTGACAATTTGTGAAGCGATAACATATTATGATCGATGAGGATAATTTCTAGTTAAAAGGTTGTTTTATTTAATTTAGAGTATGAATTTGTTTAATGATTTATACATGTAAATCTTGTCAAAATCATTTATAACATGCTTAGCTTCATCAAACTCATATAACTACAAATCAGATATATTTCATTTGTCATATTAATTAATTACTTTTCTTATAATGTTTATCAACTACAAGGATGTTGTATTTGCATTTACCATGTAAATGTTTTTGGTCAATCAAATCTATATTTCCTAGAATTACAAGCAAAACATATTATAAAAGATGTTTCAATCTTTAAGATGAACCAAATACTAAGCCAAAACTCAAAATCCAAAACATAACCAAACAAAATACTTCTTCTGTATCGTAATTTCTATATTTCGAAATGTTCAAGAAATACGAATTTGAAATTATAACAAATTTAATAAATTAATCTTGCAAAAAAAATGTAAAACAATCAACTAATTCAAATTTTCCTATCTTGCCTACAACTCTCATTTTACACCTCAAACATGTGCCAAGGGGCATTAATTTAATGTCTATAATTTTTATGGCATAAATAGAAAGTAACCAAAACACACATACACCTAGTGACAAATCAAATTAAGAAGGGTCCACATGAACGTGACCACCACTCCCCCCTCTCATGATATGATACCCAAACATCCCTTATTACATGTTTCATTTAAAGACAGGGCCGCGCCCATACCATATGCACATTTCAACACACAATTAAATTTGTCTTCAATTTGCACCATAACTCACCATATATAATGTGTGAATTCTCACAAATTATACATCATTTCCCAACCTAAAGAAAAAATGGATTTTCAAAATCAAGAAACAAAAACCATTGATAAGATGAAAAGGAGGTATTTGAAGAACAGACGTTCAAGAGTTGTAAGTTTTTCTGCCAAGTTGCCCGATGATGTGTGTGAAGGCACATTTCAAGATTGTATCTGTGCAGTTAAATATTCCTCGGATCCATATTCCGATATAAGAGAATCGATACTTGAAATGATAGAGAACGTCGGTATACGAGATTGGAAAGAAATGGAGGAGTTGATATATTGTTACATTGCTCTTAACTCAACGGAAGTGCACAATTTTATTGAAGATGCTTTTCTTAGTATATGCTTCTACGATAATGTTGATCAAGATCAAGAAAGTGTTGATCAGTAATGTAGTTTTCGTTTGTATAATCAAACTTTAAGTTATAAATCTGTTACTAACATTTATCATAAATTTGTTCATTTATTTTTCCGTTGGAATCATGTCTTAATTCGTTTATTTACTTTTCGTAGTATTCCCTCCGTTTTTTTTTTATTGGACGCTTTGACAATGATAAAATAAAAATGTTTACTTTTATTTGTCGTTTTAGGATTTCAATGTAAAACTAATTTTTTTCTATCAATATTACCCTTCTTGTTAATGCTTGTAATTAATGATAATTAATGCTTTTTATTATTTGATTATAATGGTGCTTTGGAGTTTTTGGGGTTATACTTGCATAGACAGGTCCTTCATAGACCATGAACAAAATTAGTGCATTCACCAAACATATTTGCAAGATTTTGTGTATGGTCTATGAAAGACCTGGTCTAGGCAAGAATTTTCCGAGTTTTTGCTTAAAAAAAGTGGCTATTTATTACATTTATTAATCCGTGTGCAATCCTAAAAAACGACAAATAAAAAAAACGGAGGGAGTATATTAATATTTACGTTGATTACCATGTGGGTTAGGACAAAAATGCAACAACATTAGTTTTGGTTTTGGGCAGTACTCATGGATAAAAAATTCCTTAGTTTTCATCGAAAAATCGAAAAGTTTTAGTTTTTTAATTTATGGAAACGAAAAAGAAGATGTAATTTCGAAACTATTTGTTTGCCTTGAGACTCTCTTATTTTCTTAATTTAGTAAAAAATTACAATTTTTTCTAATGTTTTCGAAACGATACCAAGAAAATTTCGAAATTTTCTTAATATTTAGCTAATTGAAACCTATACTAGAAACGAAACTTCGACCTATGGGAGTATTTGATCGATATGCTATTTTAATGGTAGGTGAGAAAGTTGAGTTATAAGTTCCCATGTTATGTATAAGAGGGTTGGTTAGGACATTATTTAAGGTACTGAAATTTAAAATCGGAAATTTTATTTTTAGTTGTACAAGATTGAATTCTCAACGTTGTTCATCACGTACTTTTCAAAACTTTTGGTCCCAATTTTCTAAAGTAGTTTGCACATCGTATTCTTTCTGACCAAACTGCACAATTGAGAATATTATAGGAGCCAAAAAGCTAAAAAAAACTATTCTATGGGAATAAAAATGCAAAATGTTTTAAAGAATTTTCAAAAGTACAACTTTTGTAAAAGGTATTTTAAAAGTTTAGGATAAAAAATACAAACTTTGTAAGGTATGGAACAAAAAAAAAATGTTGATTCCAATTTAAAATGTAAGAGATTATTTTTCCGTTCATGTTAAAAATACTAAAACTAGAATTGTCAACTTTCACTAACGTGTGTTTTCTTCTAGTTTCATAGTACTATTTGGTTGATAGTTATTTTTCTTTATAATTTGGTTGTAATCGAATAAATATTTTGTAATACTCAAATATATATTTCTGATTTAAGTTGGTGCGATTTTTACGTTCAAATTACGGGTCTGCCGTTGGCTAAGTCTAATCGAAACATGGCTGAGAAAATTTGTGCGAAACTTGGTAGAACACGAAGCATACAGGGAGAGCCGTCGGGGGAATATCTAGGTGACACCATCCGGGCGAAAGTTGGGATTAATATAACGAAACCTATCCCAAGGTTCATGAAAATTTTTAATGATCGTGGAGATTTAATTGTGGTTAATTTTAAATATGAACGTCTTCCGAATATCTGCTACTATTGTGGATTATTTGATCATATGTCCGCCAAGTGTTTTAAAAGATATGAGAACGACGAGGACGTTAAACCAGAGGATCTACCATATGGCCCTTGGCTCAGGGCTCCGATCTCCGGCAAATCTCAACTGAATAGTTGGCAGTCCTCTGCAGGTACTTATGTCTATGGTAAATCGACATCTCAATTATCACCATCTGTTTATTCGAAAAAGACGATCACCGGATCAGATATATTTTCACCGGTTCCCAACACCGGAAAAAACCGCAATCCGAGCCCAATCTTCGCAACAAATCCGACCCCAAATCTAGAAAAATCCACAATTGAATCTTCCCATATTAACTCTCCGCTGACCGTTAATGATAATCTTGGAAAGTCAACAAGGATCCCTGAAAGTCCGGGATTTATTTTTAACAAGAATTTTCCTGTCGTGAGTAATGCTTTATCTAAGCCTCCACTTGCTCCTACATGTACTGCTGTTGAAAAAGGTAAAGAAGTAATTATTATTGATGAGCCATATCACAACCCACATGGCCTAGTCCATAATAAAATCCGTCAACACCAATCTACTGACTTAAACTACCCTCCATATGAGCCCATCCAAGATATTAATCTTAGCCCAATAACCCCAACCCATATCCTGATCCAAAACTTGCACACCAATACAGCCCAATCAGCTAACATGAGAACTAACCTAACACCACCCAAAATTAGACCAACAAATTCCTCTAGTGTTAAGTTGAACCAGTCCGCTTGCCCATCAACTCATTACCAACAGCCCAAACCAACAGCCCCCAAGCTCACTCCTAAAGTAACCAAATCCAGAACAATTAATCTAACTGACCCACCTCCTATTACTAAAAACCAATCTTCACTAACCCAATCTGAACCTCCAAGCGTAGCCTTACCTGCATCACCGTTGCAACAGCCCCAAATTACTTCTCTGTCTCCCAGTATTCCCTCCCATGAATCGAGTTGCTCCGTCGGACTTAAGCACGCCCCTCCCATCAAACATGCTGCCCCACCCCCACAACTCACGTATGGACATATTTCTGCCTCGCACCATACCACCCCCGCTAGTAATACAATCATTCAATCTGACTCTCACAAATCCACCCTCACCGCGCAAACACCGTACCTGACCCTCCCCACCCCCCTCGTCAACATACCAATCAAATTAGAGAAAAACCCCATCCCCAGTAAAGGTACTGCTACGAAGAGAAAAAGAGCTAAAGGGAAGGAAAATACCCTTTCAGGTGCGAAGGAAAAAGGAAATTCAGTGCTGGTAAGTGTCTCTCCTTCTGCTAATTCGAATATATGCCTTAAAAGGAAGAGAGAATTTGTTGAATTGAGTGGAATTGCGAATATGGGCTGTTCAGATGATAAATTGGCAGTTAGTCAGCAGGTAGATGATTCTTTCGTTGTTCAGTTGCGACCTTCGAAGCGGATTCCACTTGCTATTGTAGAGGCGGAGGCTGTAGTACAGCCCCGCCTAGCACCATGAATTGCTTAGCTTGGAATTGTCAAGGGTTGGGGGGACCCTTGACAATTCGTAATCTCGGTTACCATATACGAGATCATTCCCCCCAAATTATCTTTCTTTCCGAAACTAGAGCTAAGGGAAGAAAGATCGAGTTACTGAAAGGAAAGTGGAATTTGAATGGTATTTGTGTGGATGCTAACGGTAAATCGGGTGGTCTCGCTTTACTCTGGAGCAAAGATATTGTAGTTGATCTTCAGAGTTTTTCCAAGAATCATATAGACGTACATGTTTATGGAGATGGTATTCTTTCAGGTTGGCGCTTCACGGGTTTTTACGGGGATCCGGATTCTTCTCGTAGAAAAAATAGTTGGGATCTTCTTAGGAAACTTTCAGATGCTAGTCGGAAACCCTGGGTCTGTATTGGGGATTTTAACTCTCTTCTTAGCCATTCTGAGAAAAAGGGGGGTAATGTCACACCGGGTTATTTATTACGAGATTTCCGAAAAGCTTTACAGGACTCGGGTCTTTCTGATTTAAGGTTCTCGGGTTACCCTTTCACTTGGTATAACAGGTGGGAATATCCCAATACAGTTTATGAAAGGCTGGATCGAGCTTGTATTTCTGATGATTGGCTCCAACGTTTTCCATGTAGCCGTGTTGACCATTTACGATTTGGCGGGTCTGACCATTCGCCTATCTTACTTCGTATCTTGGACAGAGAACTTGAAGCAGTAAGAAAGAGGAATCGAAGATTTATGTTTGAAGCTATGTGGCTTGAATCTGAAGAGTGTACTAGGGTAGTTATAGACGCGTGGACTGGACTTGGGGATTCTCATGGGTTGGGTGATACACTAGGAAAGCTTAAAAACTGTAGTGAGGAACTTGAGAGATGGAGTAGTTTTGCTTTTGGGAATGTCACCAAGAAAGTGAACAAATTGCGTGAGAAGATCCACAAACTCAAAATTGGAACTACTACTGAGGCTTCCAAAAAAGAGGAATTTGACCTTTCAATGGAATTGGAAAAATTTCTTGACAAAGAAGAAAAGATGTGGCAGCAAAGAGCGAAAGCGCACTGGATGAGGGAGGGAGACCGGAACACACGTTACTTTCACTCTCGAGCTTCTGGTCGTAAAAAGAAGAATGAGATTTCGGGTATTAAAAGGGTGGATGGCACGTGGTGTAGGACCGAGAAGGCTATGGAGGGGGCGGTTGTTGATTATTTCAGGGACATATTCACTTCGAACCAACCGTCGTCTGCTGAAATGGAAGTGGCTTTGAGAGCGTTAGGTCCGCGGGTGAGTTTTGAGAACAATCAGTATCTCCTTCAAGCTTATACTGCAGATGAGGTACACCGCGCATTACTTTCTATGCATCCCCTTAAATCCCCTGGACCCGATGGCTTCCCCCCTCTATTTTTCCAAAAGTATTGGAGTCAAATTGGCTCAGATGTCACCAATTGGGTCTTGAATTTTCTTAATAATGACATTTTTTATGAGAAATGCAATTTTACCAATATAGCTCTTATCCCAAAATGCCCAAGCCCTGAAACTATGACCCAATTCCGTCCTATTAGCCTTTGTAACGTTATTTACAAAATTGCATCAAAAACAATAGCAAACCGGCTCAAGCCCATCATGAACTCTATAATATCCGAATACCAATCAGCGTTTGTACCTGGTAGGCAAATAACCGATAATGTCCTTGTAGCTTACGAAACAACCCATTTTATGAAAACAATATCTAGGGGCGATGTGGGCCATATGGCTATTAAGTTGGATATGAGTAAAGCCTATGATAGATTAGAATGGGGGTTTCTTAGGGCAGTAATGATCCGATTAGGTTTTGATGCTAATTTTGTGAATCTTATTATGCGTTGTGTTACTACTGTTACTTATTCCTTTGTGCTTAATGGATCCCAGATTGGCTTTGTGAAACCGGAAAGAGGAATCCGCCAAGGAGACCCTCTTTCCCCGTACTTATTCCTTTTCTGTGCAGAAAGCCTTAGCTCACTCATTTGGAATGCTGAAATGGAAGGTAATCTTCATGGAATTGCGGTTTGTGATAGAGCACCCCAGATCTCTCACCTTCTCTTTGCTGATGATACTTTGATACTTTGTCAAGCCAATGCACATGCTGCTTCATGCATTAGACAGATACTATACACATATGGCCTAGCTTCAGGACAAAACATTAATTTTGACAAGTCGAGTGTTGTGTTCACAAAAAACACCTCGGATGATTCCATAAAGGATGTCCTCTCAGTTCTTCCTATTCGGAGGGAGATCTCTCACGACAAGTACCTTGGGCTTCCTTTATCAGTTGGGAGATCAAAGAAGGAAGTTTTTGATTTTATACGGGAGCGTGTGTGGAATCGAATACAGAGCTTACGAAGTAGATCCTTATCAAAAGCGGGGCGGGAGATTCTCATAAAGTCAGTCATACAAGCAATTCCATCGTATATTATGAGCTGTTTCAAATTACCGGGATACTTAATAAAGGAGATTGAATCAATGGTAGCCAACTTTTGGTGGGACGAGAGAGAAAGAAGAAAAATCCATTGGGTGGGCTGGAGTACGCTTTGCAAAAGTAAGAGAGATGGGGGTTTGGGATTTCGAGATCTGGATTCGTTCAATACGGCTTTATTAGCCAAACAAGCTTGGCGTATCCTTATAAACCCGAATACATTACTTAGTAGAATCCTAAAGGCGAAATACTTCCCCTTACGCGTATTTTTAGATGCAGAACTTGGTTCACGTCCTTCTTTGACTTGGAGAGGTATTTGGGGCTCGAAAGACACTTTGCAAGCGGGACTTAGATGGAGAGTGGGAGATGGCAGTTCAATATACATTTGGAGAGATAAATGGCTTCCCCGAAACAATGCTTTCAAAATATCCTCTCCGCCTTCACTAATCCCCGCTGATGCCACTGTTAATTTTCTTATTGATGAAGATCTGGGATCTTGGAATAAAGAGCTTATTGACTCTATTTTTTGGGAGGAAGAAGCTAGGAGTATCCTCTCCATTCCGATTGGGCGAAGACATAGTAGGGATAGTTTGATGTGGCACTATGAAAAGTCGGGACGTTTCTCAGTCAAATCGGCTTATCACCTGCAACAGAATTTGAAGACTATGGCTGCAGAGGAACGTTCGGGTGGCTCTAGTTCTAGAGAGTCCAGAAATTGGAATTGGATCTGGAGAACATTTGCTCCCCCGAAAGTGAAAGTGTTTCTGTGGAATTGTTGTTCCAAGGCTGTACCTGTTGGAGATAGGCTGCGACAAAGGAGATTAATAACTGAAGCTAGCTGTCCTCGATGCGGGTATGATTTCGAAACTATTTACCACTGTTTATTTAAATGCCCATATGCAAGACAGGTGTAGGCTCTTTCGGAAATGGCTTATGATAAATATAATAGTGATTTGGAAGATGTTGAGCATTGGTTCAAGCTAGTTAACACGAGGATGGATATGAAAGAATTTGGTTACTTTGCTATTACTTGTTGGTGGTTATGGTTCAGCCGCAACAAGTGGGTTTGGGAAAAAACTGAAATCAGGCCACCTTTGGTTTGTTCTTATGCCCGAGATTTTCATTTCAGATTTTATAGTTCGAATTTTCGACCTCCGAAAGCGCTGGTGAGTCAACCTTTATTAAAGTGGAGTCCCCCACCAAATGGTATTCTCAAAATTAATATGGATGCTGCTTTTAGTCGTGATGGAGATGTGATTGGGATTGGTCTCATAGCTAGAAACTGGATCGGCGACTGTATTGCCTGGGAAACCCACACGTTACACCTGCCTTTGAGCCCTGAATCTGCCGAAGCAATTGCAGCTCTTAAGGCTGTAGTTTTTGGTGTTTCTTTAGGTTGGAGGAGCTTCTCTATTGAAGGGGATTGTCTTTCGGTGATCCAGGGAATTTTAAACTCTTCTCCATCTATGGGAATTCTTGGCCCTATTTTTGAAGACATCAGAGACATTGCAAGAGATCTTGACTTCTTCCAAGCTTTACATGTTACTAGGGACTTTAATTTTGTTGCGCATGGCTTAGCCAAGCTTGCCTCTAATGGCTTTGCTTTTACTTCTGTTCTCCCTAATGTGATTGCCACCATTGTAGCTTCTGAACATTCTTGATGTAATGAATTGATAGTTGTTTCCCTCAAAAAAAAAAAAAAAAGATTTAATTATATTGACGTAATTCGTGTCTTCCAAAAAAAGAAAATAGAATTTTGTGTATTTAAAACTCTTTACCGGTTACCATGATTTGTGTCTTGTTTGTCTTAACACAGTCTGGGTTTGGGCTAGGACACCTAAAGATCCAATGGGCTAGGCCCATAAGATCCAAAGATTGTGATGTATTGGGCCGTTCACATTCTTAAAGCAAAACAAAGCAGAAAACGAGCAAAAAATTGTCTTAAAAGTTAAAACCAACACAGTTTCTTCACAAAAATATTGACATTTTTCGTTTTCTGAAAGAAAAAATTGACATATATTTTTATATCATTTTTATATATTATTCTAAACTAAACAACCTGAAAAGAGGAAAAAACATAATTAATTTTGATACATTATCAAAGAAGATTGATAGGTTGGTGGTTAATTTTCTATTTTGAAGCTCAATGCAATAAAAAAAATAAGTTTGTAAGTTGAATTGAATAAGTTATATTATTAAAAAAGTTACAAACAAATATGGCATTAATATTTGAAGGATGGACGTTTACGGTATTCAGGCTGGATTGGTCATAGGACAAACTAGGCCAAGGCCTAGGGCCCAAACCCTTACATATGCACAATTGTTTTAGTATAAGTCTAATTTAAAGCTTAATATTTTTTATAGATATTTTAGATCGAGTTATTTTATATTTTGGATTTTTTCTATTATAATTAGAAAAATTTAAGAACAATGCAAATATTTTTAGATTTTCTTGGACGTAAAACTTTGAAAAAATGTCGTATCTATCATCAAAATTCTTTGTATATATATATATATATATATATAAAAGTTTATTGATATTTTTAATCATATAAAAACTTTTGATTTTTATCCATATACATGTGTTTGCTATAGTATAATATACTTGTAACGATTGTTTCTGCTAAAAGAATTTTTTTAAAATTAAAATTGATAAAAACCTATTTACGATCAACTGTGTTACAAGAAAGATTATGTGAATTAGTTATTTTATTTATAAAAGAAGACACGTTTAAAAAACTAAAATATGAAGATTTAATTAATATGCTTGCATCTACTAAAGCAAGAAAAATAAATTTTACACGAAATAATTATTTTACGATATAGGGCGTCTTTTTAAATTTCACCTAGGGTCGATATGAGGGTATTAGAGTCATTTTACGAAATCCAACATCATAAACCTATTCCACATTTGAATCATAATTCGACTAAAATAAATACGTACAATTAAGATATGTAACTTGGTCCAATCTGAATACGACCCATCGATCATCTAAACTTATATATTAAACCAAGAACATGTCTTAAAGTTCTTTACATATTCCTCACAAAAATTTGAACTATATATATACTAATAAAACTCCATTAGATTGAGATTCCGAATCTAACATCTTTTACTAGAACTAATATGCTATAACTAATCAGATGTCCAAATAATTCCTTAAAGGAGGAGGAGCTGGTACCACTGTAGCTGAGGAGGATTGCAAAACTTCTCCGCTGCTTGCGGCGGCAACAACAGCGGTGGCGGTGGCGGTGGCGGCAGCATCTGTTTCTAATTTGAGGGGAAGCGGCGGCGCGTTTCTTTGTTTCACGATGTCAATGTTATTTCCCCACAAGAATGAATATAGTCCCACTATAATCAAGACCATGCCTATCAAGCTGCATTAATTAATTTAAACATATATCCAATTAAAATTAATTAAAATTAGTACTATAAGTTGTTGAAAAATATTCATATATATGTATAGAGCTAATTGCAATTTACCTCTGTGACATTCATAATATTCAATTCATCCCCTATAATTTGCAAAAGAGCAATTTACCCCTCTGTGAAAATTTTAAAGAAGCAATTTACCGCCTTCAGTCTGGGTGTAATCCACTTGCCAAAATTGAGAGTGGGCATGAAAAATGTTTTGTAACATAGGGGGGTAAATTATCACATTGATTATAATACAGGGGGTAAATTGCCATATTTATCACAACAGAGGAGAGTGAACTGCCAAATTATCATAACATAGGGGGTAGAGTGCCAAATATAAAAATGTAGGCGGTTTGAAACTATAATAAAATTATAGAGGGTTAAAATGCTCCTTTTAAAATCACATGGAGGTAAATTGAACATTATGAATATTACAAGGGGGTAAATTGCCATTAACTCTATATATATATTTAGTTATTTACCTTCCAACAAGAATGGATTGACCGAGGAAGAGAGCTTCTGCAATGGCGACTAAAATAAGTGATAGTGGATTGAACATGGACGGAAATGTTGGTCCTCTTTGTGTAATTGCCCATGAAATCAGGTAAAACGATGGAGCTGTGCCCAAAACCCCCTGTTTTTTTTTTTTTTTTGTTGAAGAAAAACAGAGTTTCAATTCATATATACAAGGACTTTAAGGTTCATTTTTTAATTAATATACTTATTATGTACTTAAAATGGGGTAAAATTGCCAAAAAAAAATAAAAAAATATCCCTTAATTTTCACAGTTCTACAATTTTAAATGTGAGTTAGGGGAATAAATTTCTATCCATCTTCTAAGTATATATTATTTGGAAAATTCTTATTTAGACCGACTTGGCTAAAACCAAAGTAATTATTCCCTTCATTCTTAAATATATGTCATTTTAGTAAAAATAAAATATTCATAAATACATGACGATTTGGATATATAAGAGAGACTTTAATTCTTTTTTGACAATTTTACTCGTTCTCATTAATGAAAAAGAGAGAGAGAGAGAGATGGATATGGATATGGTAAGTTGCAGATTGTTGATTTTTTTCAATGGTAGTTTTGTACCATAAAACTTTTATTCTCCTAAAATTTAGGTAATTAATAGTTTCTTTAATGATTGCGCAACAACCTTAAACGACATATATTTAGGAATTGAGGGAGTACATTGTAAATACAATACATTTGTTTTGGTATTGGATGCAATCTCCAAAAAAGTAACCAGCTCAATCACAAAGCAAGTGCATTGTGGTTGGATGAGTTCAGTAAATTGTCCATTAAAAATATTAGGGAGTGAATAGCAATTTAACTCTCTGTGTTATTCTAAATAGATAATTTAACTCCCTGTGATAAAAAGAAAAGGGCAAAATACTCCCTGTGATATCCTAAATAGTCAATTTAACTCCATGTGATAAGAAAAATGGCAAAATACCTCCCCGTGTTTTTATAAAAGAAGCACATTACCTCCCTCTAAATTGCTTATTAATTCATATCACAGGGAGTTAAATTGCTCATTATTTTATTTCACAGGGAGGTAAATTGCCTATTTTTATATCACAAGGAGGTAAATTGCTCATTATTTCATTTCACAGGGAGTTAAATTGCCTAAATTATTTCACAGGGAGGTAAATTGCCCATTAGACATATCACAGGGAGTTAACTTGCAAAAAATCCAATATTAGGGGGAATTAAATTTCTACCTATCCAAGGATTATATATGTTTTTTGGGAAATTCTTATTCAGACCGAGTTTGTCCAAACCCAAAGTAACTACATAGCTAGTGCAATACACTTGATTTATAATTAAATGAATAAGGTCAAGTCTGAACAAGAATTTTTCATATTTTTTGCTTTTTCATTTATATTATTCATGATAAAGAAAAAAAAAAAATAGACTTACAGAGTAAACAATAGTAAGTAGCTCCATATTCCAACCCAATTGCCATGCCTTTGGCCTTCTATCTATACATAAACCAATTATTGCTCCTTGCACTGATGCTATGATGCAGCTCATCATTGTTGCCCAATATTTATAGGGGAATATTTTGAATAATTTCACCTATAAATCCATATGAAAATAATTAAATAAAACTTAATTTCACCAAATACAAATAACTATAGTCACAATTTAAATTTATAAGTTCAATTTAAAATATAAATTAATTACCTGTAAAATGTACCACATTCCATAAGACAAACAACTTCCTACTAAAAATAGTGTTCCTCGAGCCTTATTTTGTAGTGTTTGGTCAATGTTATTGACTTTATTGTTACTATGATGTATGATATGTAAAGATTGGCCCTTGTAGAGACCAATTGTTAATGCTCCGGCAAGGCATAATATTGCTCCAAGAGTTCTTGTCTTACCAGCCCTTGTGTGCAATCCAAGTTTTTCCATTCTTCAAAAATTATAAACACAATTAAAAAATATAGTATATTAATTGTCAAATTCTTGTTAGAAATGTGAAATTATCTAGCTTAATTAATATTACGGGTAATTTTTCTCAAGAAAATGTAAATTAATACGAGTAATTTCCCTATCGTTAGATGTAATTTCATAAAACATTTGAATATGTAAACAACAACTGTAAAATCAATTTTAAAATAATTCTAAAACATCCTTAAATTATAGTGTAATTATTAGTTTAATATGTGTATATACCTTAGAATAATTGAAAAGAGAAAAGTGACTATTGGAATAAGGTTGAGAAAGTTAGTTGCATATGTAGCTGTGGTGTCCTTCAAACCATAGTAGAACAGTCCCATGGCCACTGATATACTGCATCATGCATGTAAATCATATACATAAATATATCAGGAATAATTTTACAAATTTAATTAACAAAAAACTTAAGTTATATAAAATCAATAGTTTCTTATTAGAAAGAAAAAAAAAACTCTTTGTTATTTTACAACTTAGAAGTCTTTTTACTAATAAAAATAATATAGAAAATTTTCCGCCAATTAAAAGTAACATATGGGAATAATATAAAGGTCATGACTACTCATGACCTAACAAGAAAAACAAAATAATCTTTAAGAATGGTTGATGAAACTATTAAATGTCATCACCAATATTTAGGGAAATTTATTTTTTTAGTACCACATGATAGATAATCTTGCAATTTTTGTATTATTGGACACAAAAATGTAAATTTGATATCAAATGATAGGGTTCATTGCAACTTTCATACGAAGCATATTTTTTCTCCGGAGGTGATGGCAATTTACCCCCTATAAAATGCATAATGTTCAATTTACCCCCATGTGATTTAAAATAGAGAAATTTACCCCCTGTGAAAATTTTAAAGAAGCAATTTACCCCTTTCAGCCAGAGAGTGTAACTCACTTGCAGGAATTGAGAGTGGGCATGAAAAGTATTTTGTAACATATGGGAGGGGCGTTAATTGCCACATTTATCATAACACAGAATGTAAATTGCCACATAACAAAAAGTGGGGGTAAAGTGCTACATATAAAAACATCAGGGAGACGGTGTGAAATTTTTATAAAATTACAGGGGGAGGGGGATAAATTAAACCTTATGCTTTTCATAGGGGGTAAATTTTCATTAACTCCGGAGGAAAACTATGCTTGGTATGAAAGTTGCAATGAAAACATATTCTATGATATCAAATTTGTAATTTTGTGTCTGATGATACCAAAGTTACAATGTGGTCTATCCTAGGTACCAAAAAAACAAATTTCTCCTAATATTTATTTTGTTTATTAATCCGTGGAAAAATTATCACAAATATGTGAATGATTCATTTCAAAATTAATGTGGTTATGCTTATATATCACTAATATTATTTGAACAATTTTTTATCAGCAAATGTAGATTAATAATGTTATGAAATTGGAAATATAAAATGAAATGAAAAATTGAATTTATTTTCTAGAAAGTTCTAAGTTTGTTTAAAGATTATATATATATATATATATATATATATATTGTAAGATTATAAAGAAAAAGTGAAAAGTAAATTTAATTAATGAATGTAATGGAAGAAGTAAGGAGTTAAAAGGGTACATGATTAGATAACCTTAAATGTAAAGTAAAATAGGAAAATCAAAATTTTTGTGTAATATGACATGACTTTTTTTTAATATAGTAAGAATCATGGATCAAAATTTTCAATCTTTTCCGTCGAAAACATCGAAAAGTTACTGTATTTGAATAAATGGAAACGAAATAAGGTGTATTTTAGAAGCTTTGTATTTACCTTGAAATTTTCTTTTTTTCTTAATTTATTAACTTTTTCATAATTTTTCCGAAACGTTTTCAATATTCAGCTGACCGGAACATACATCGAAAACGAAACTTTGAAAACAAAAATTTGGCAAATCCTTATAATAATGGGATGCAGTCATGTATGTCATCCCAATTTTCATTTATTGAAACTTTAATAGTATTCATAAGTGCATACATGTTACCAATGCGGGTCTTCAATATCACCTAGAAAATTGCTAATGAAAAGAGGAAAAGGTTGTTAAACCAATTTTACCTTTTCGAATTAAAAATTTTCTTGCATGCAAAAGTTTCTAGATCTAAAAAGAAAAAGAAAAACAAAAGAAATTAAAGAAATTAAAGAAAAATTTATTCATGTTCATTATCATTACCCAGTTAAGGCTACCATGAAGAGCCAGAAGAAAACTGCAAAATTCAGCTTCTTTACAACACCTCTGCAACACAAATTTCATTCAATAAATTAAAAGTATTAATATTATGAATATTAAATTAATTCAATAATAAAAATTCACAATAACAAAAACTTTAAAAAAAGAAAATGACTAACCTTTCATAATAAAGAGCAAAAGGTGCAACACTTATAGCAGCGATTATATGGCGATACGTCACTAAAGCAAAAACGAATGTACCATCTTTAAGTATAACCCTAGAAAGAATTTGACCCCCTGCTGAAATCACTTGTACCAAAAGCATTCCCAGTGCTACTCTCGCATCCATCAACCATTTCTTCACCTCCATAGAAATAACATAAATACACACACACAAACAATATATCTTTTTATTTTTTGATAAATAAACACAAACAATATACTTTATTATATATTGTGTGGGAGAATATTTATAGATACACTAAAAAAAGTTTGTTTCTATCACGTGAGCGTACACTTTTCAAATGATTCTTATATAATAATAATAATAGGGTGATTTACACTTAGACCCTCTGAGTTTTAATAATATTACAAGGAACCCTGACATTTCAGAAATTACAAAAAGATCCCCTATGGTTCAACAAGTCTTACAAAGACACTCCCTACAATTTGTAAAAATGTTTACAAAAAACATCTTATAAAGAGTGTCCTTATAATTTTTAAAATTTTAAGGGGTTTCTTGTAATATGACTAAATTTTAGGGGGTCTGAGTGTAAATCACCCATAATAATAAATACTAGAGAATTTTTATTGCTTTTCTTTCTGATGATAAGGAGTCAAAGAAAAAGCTAAAGATGCATGCCCACGTAATATAAGGGTACATGTAAGGAGGCGGCCTTATTAATTTTCTACATTTTATATAAGCCATTTTTGTGTGAGAGAAAGAAATGTAAAGATTGGGCTTGTTTGTTTGGCTTTTTCAAACTTACGTCGTGTTTCAGAAATGTCAAACACACATGTTTTATCAATTTTCTCAAATTATTCTCTCAAAAGCTAAACAAACAACAATTTTTTTATCTTTAAACATAACATATACAAATTCTACTCTGGTGTGACATAAAGTAACTTATCTCTTACACAATTTATTTTACATAACAAATATGATTTGACATAAAATTTTACACATCTTACACCTACAACCTAAACTCTTCCAAAAAAAATTTACACCTACTTTATTTATCAAACCACTCTTTGAAAATCCAAACAAATAATATTATACAAATCGAGATTATTTCACAAACATCCACTATTCTCTCAAATCGATCACTTTCTCAAACACCAAACAAACAAGCCCATATTTTGTGTACCTAGAAATAATTGTTAGGAAATTTTTTGTGTCAAAACGATTAGTGTGTTGACATGTACATGATATATTTTTTTGTTGTTTAGTTCAATTTGAATATTTTATATATCATCATATAATATATATATATAATAGATATTAATCTATTAATTGAAGGTATCGTTTAATTTATTAATTTGACTACTCAGTTAGGTGGGCAAATAATTAATATCCCATTTGTTTCAGCGGTAAAAAACTAAGGCTATCCCATTTTAGGTATGTCTTTAATTTGTTGATTCTTTAATTACCTGATCAACGAAAAAGGAAAATTATCATTAATACTATTTCCTAAATCTTGAACGTATTTATATATAAATATACAGAGAGAGAAACAGAGAAGAATACCAAATTATCAAGTAAAAGCAAATTATAATGACTAAATAACCAACAATAGACTAGTGCTTCCTCAGCTATTAAGGCTTCATCAGCTATTTTAGATAATTTAAATTTAATTTTACTTAGTCGTTCAAAATGTAAATAGAAATTAATTAGGAACAATACATTCCCCTATGTCCCTCTCTTTTCTATACTTTTCCTTTGGGCGCAAAGTTGTAGGTAAAAGTTAAAAATATGAAACTTTTGAGTATTTTTACATATGCCCTCAAAAGTAGTGGTTGTGAGTCAGTGATATCAAATCATCACTTTATGAGAAATGATAATTTTGAGAAAAATAATTTCATTTATAAAAAGAGAGTGTTATTTTGAAACATCTTTAAAAAAAAATAGTAATAAAATTTAGGGACTGGGGGAGTAATATTTTTGTTAAGCATACGAACATTGCCAAATTAGTCCTCCTTTTATTTTTATTTATTTTTATAAGTCGAGGTCTTTAAAGCTTCTTCATTCAAAATTTTAAGAATTATATACCATATTAAATTTTTGCATATGTATGTTAGTGGGCCACATCACCTAATATATCAGATAAGACATAACAAGATCCTAAATGTAGGAATTCGTAATAGTGGTGACAACTTAATTTCTATCAAATTGTTTACATTTTATTAATAATTAATTGTTAAATTTAATAACAATGGGTGATTATCTAGTGGAATTGAATGACCAGCCTCACGTGGAATCCAATTCTATTATAAAAGAAAAAAATGTCAAATTCGATTTTGAATTTTCATTGGGAGATGTTTTTCTATATTTATGTCATACACATGTAAAAAAGGATTAAAATCGAATCTAAAACTTTAATATTTTTTAAAATAAAAAAATAAAGAAAATTGATAAATTTAATAGTCTGCAAATTAATACAATGTTTGTCTATTTGATATATTTGCCGGAGGGACGTTATGTGGAGGGGGTGGAGCGTGGAGGGTCGGGTGGGAAAGGGGTGAGTTGGGGGAAAGAAGGGGCGCGGGAGTGTGTTTTTTTCTTTCTTTTTAATATTTAAATTTAAATTAAATAAGTTTAGGGTTTAGAATACAATAATGAGTTTTCATTTCTGGGCAAAATTGACCTCAAATGTCAATAGTTTCTAAATTATCGAGTACATGGGCTACATGTGAGATTAATTTTTTCAATTGAGACGAAAAAGTATGGTTGAAAATTAGACCAAACTACTCGATACTCGACTCGAGCTTGTTCGATAAAAAACTCGTTTGAGTTCGGTTCGTCACACAAATCAAACAAGCTTGAACATCATTTTTCGTTTGATAACTTTTGAAGCTCAGCTCGAGAAGCTAAGAATTGACAAAATACATTTAAAAATATCAAGATATTCGATACTCGACTCGAGCTCGTTCGATAAAAACTTGTTTGAGCTCGATTCGTTAAGAAATCAAACAAAATCCAAACACAATATGTTTGTATTGCATTGTATGTCCCATAATATGTCCCATTCTTCTACCATTTCCCTGAAGTCGATGACTATTCATAGCTATTACATTGACACCAAAGATGAGTTCGACCCAATGCTTTAGTTCTGTCCTAGTTGATCCTGATTCGACATTAGAAGTATATTGATCCGCTCATTTTTTTTATCATCACAATATTTTTCTCTCAATTATTCTATTCTTGGCTATGGGTAATCTTGGAATTTTTTCGAAATATTGGCTTGGCTATTTTTTTTGATAGAAAAGGAGTTCTTTCGTCTCAAAATTTCAATGATATTCATTCCTTAAAGTACTTCTTTCGGTCATTCATCGAAAGGAGACACTTGTTTGGAATTTGATGAATTGAGATATTTCAAAACAATATTTTTTGATGATTTCTTTAGGAGTTTTAGTCTATTTCTGTATTCTTTCTAGATATTCAAACAAAATCCCCAATCAAATAATTCATAGGTTTGGTACCTTGTCTAGAACTCATGTGTGAAAGAAATATTTCATCACATAGAGTCGACAAATGAAGTGGGTTAATTAACAAGTAACATATGAAAAATGTCAAAAAAGAAAGCATTCACTCCTCTTTTGTATCTTGCATCTATAGTATTTTTGTCCAGGTGGATTTCTCTCTCATTTACTAAAAGTATGGAATCTTGGGTTACTAAATGGTCGAATACTGGTCAATTCGAAATTTTATTGAATAATATTCAAGAAAAATATATTCTAGAAAAGTTCATAGAATTAAAGGAAATCCTTTTCTTGGACGAAATGATGAAGGAAAACTCGGAGACACATCTAGAAAAGCTTCCTATAAGAATCCACAAAGAAACGATCCAATTAATCAAGATACACAATGAGGATTAAATTCATATGATTTTGCACTTATGAACAAATATAAATATCTCTTTTGTTATTCTAAGCGGTTATTCTATTTTAGGTAATGAAGAACTTGTTATTCTTAACTCTTGGGCTCAGGAATTCCTCTATAACTTAAGTGATATAGTGAACGTATCACAGCTGACTCCTATTTTTTGATTTTTTTTTTTTGTCAAGACGAAGAAAGAAATTCGATTTTTTCGCCTATTTACTACGGCGACGAACAATCAAATTATCACTATATTTATTCCTTTTTCTACTTCTTCTTCCAAGTGCAGGATAACCCCAAGGGGTTGTGGGTTTTTTTCTACCAATTGGGGATCTCCCTTCACCACCCCCATGGGGATGGTCTACAGGGTTCATAACTACTCCTCTTACTACAGGACGCTTACCTAGTCAACACTTAGATCCAGCTCTACCCAAACTTTTCTGGTTCGCCCCAACATTCCCCACTTGTCCGATTGTTGCTGAGCAGTTTTTGGATATCAAACGGACCTCCCCAAAGGGTAATTTTAATGTGGCCGATTTCCCCTCTTTTGCAATCAGTTTCGCTACAGCACCTGCTGCTCTAACTAATTGTTCACCCTTTCCAAGTGTGATTTTTATGTTATGTATGGTCGTGCCTAAGGGCATATCGGTTGAAGTATATTCTTCTTTTTGATCAATCAAAACCCCTTCCCAAACTATACAAGCTTCTTCCAAAGCATACAACTTTCTGGATGTAAATGTTGATATCTATAGAGATGGATCTTATATATATCGTACAATGAAGTACCACATGGGTGGATATCTATATGAATCCAAATCTGTCGAATCACTCATGGTATGATCTTCTACATCCTACAAGCTTGAGTAGTGTGTCGTTCGATACTACTCGACTCGTTTACAGCCCTACGAAAAAGTATCAAAATTGTATATAATACCAATTTTGTATGTTTCCCAAATTTATGTAAGATTTTTAAACAATTTCACATTACTGACTCTAAATGGTAGTCCTATTTGATTAGTTAGTTAAACTTGGATCATTAATGAGAGGATAATAAAACGTTTATACTGGGAAAAAAAAAAGTCTTATTTCAAAGAATTTGATAAAGAAATATAGGACCAATATATGATTGGTTTAGTGTAAGGAATTAGTATCCTCAAAGTGGTGATTCAAGTTCGAATTCCTTGTGGGAGATGTTTTCATGTCCGACATACCTTGAGAAAAATTAAAGTACTCTTGGTAAACCAAAAAAAAAAATGGGAATGAAAGACATTGGAAAACGAAGAGAGTATCATGTTAAAATTTTATTTAGTGTTTACCCTACCATAAAAAAGTAGTAGAAATAAAATATTTATATCTTTTTTTTTTCTAGATTTTAAGTCCGACTTAATTATATTTAAAGCGCGTCGTACGTATTATATGAGAACCTCTTTCAGCGGTGATTCGAACTTGAGTTTGCCGCTATTTAATTTGGGACTCTATACATAGAGCTCTTAATTGATGTGGTATATAGTAAAAAAAAAATAGGGAAAATTGCATGTTTGGTATCATATAATAGGGCAATATGTAATATTGGTACCACTTGATACGTAAATACACATTTAATACCACAATTTAAATACTGGTTGTCATGTCCATATCACCGTCAAATAATTGAACGAAAATGGACGAAATTGGCCATGTGCACCGCATGCGACCGTTATCCCTCCTTTTGGAATGAGATTAATCATGTTGGCCTCACTTTTGGAGGTAAAATTATCATGTTATCTTGTCTTTTGAAGGAAAAATGATAACGTTTCCTTCATTTTATCACGTTATCACTTGATAATTTTTCCTTCAAAAGATGAGAGAACGGCCACATCCGGTGCACGTAGCCGATTCCATTAATTTCCATCCAATTATTTAACGGCGGTGTGAACATTGCAACCAAAATTTGTATTATGGTACTAAATGTATATTTACGTAACCAGTGGTACCAATGTTGCTAAGTGCCCCTGGTCCAAATATGCAAAATTTTCCTATAAAAGATGATAATATTAACTGCTTTGATGGATAGAATGATGAAAGAATCTGAGCTACGAAAGAAAAGAAAAAGCTATGAAAAATATGAAGAAAATTTCTGAAGTGCAATGAAGGAAAAATATAATTGAATGAAGTACATACATTTTGAAGCTTTGAAGTTAAAATCATTAGACATTATAATCAAATTCCAGTAGTTTTAAATTTGAAATCATTGTAATCTCTTAGATTACTTGGCTAATTTTATCTATAGTTTTAATTGAAGTCATTGTAATTAAAAACTTCCAAAATGGAAGAACAAATTAGACACTGTATTATAAAAGTTTGAGTAATAAAAGGAGAGAATTGCACTTGTGGTACCAAATTATATGTCGATTCTCACTTGTGGTACATAAAAACCGAGGCCGATATATTTGGTACCAAAATTTAAGAAATCAATCACTTTTGGTACCACCGTTAAAAATGGACGTTAAATGATGACGTGGTAGTTAAGTGTTATTGCAAAATTGATACCATTACTTATGTTGACTGACAATTCTACCCCATAACATTTCAGGTTGTCAAAATAACCCCACATCTTCAAATTTACTAACAATGTTATTCCACATTGAATAAGGCACGTGCGGACCAATTTAGAGATTTACTTATTATATTAACATATTTATTTAACTAATTTAGTTTTATAAATAATATTAACAGATCAAATAATACTTTAATATAAATCCGATAAAATATTAATTAAATCTAAACTTTATATAATAATATTAATATAATTAATATTTATTAAAAAATAAAGTTATGTTTATTCTAGAAACGTTATTTTTTTTTAAAATATATCCAGCTTCTGTGATTGTAACCTGTCCCAACTTCATAAATTGTCTCTTTTTTTAAAATAAAAAATAAATGGGGGAAATGAGAATCATAGGTGGTGTTTGCAAAAAATTGTGATTGTGCTTAAATTTTAGAATTAAAAAAAAAGCTAAAAGTTGTAAAGAAATGAAACTGTAAGAGTAGGTGGTGTTTGCAAATTATGTTAAGAATCCCAAAAAAAATCACTTTTGTATATTTGCAAAAGAATCTACGAAATCCATTTTTTTTTCTCTCATTGTACTAAAATTGTCAATATTGCCCTTGAATTAGAAGCATTTTTCTTCTAATAATTCATTAAAAAAATCCTGAAATTAAAAAAAAAAATCTAATTATTACAAAGAAGTAGAATCACATAACTTTGAATTGAATTGGTAAATTGAAATTGGGTTAATAGTAATGAATGCATATATAAAGTAATTGTGTAGTAGATGAGGGTAACTTTGGAATAAAATAAAATTATTGAGGCTAAAAAGGTCCAATGAAACTTGAAAAAAATAACAACTTTGCAACAAGAAGCTAAAAGCACCTCCTCATTTGCTTCAACTTAATATGTACTTTTTGACTTTTTTTTAAGAGAAGTAGTGGAAATTCTTACCCGCATCGGGTTTGACTGAACCCAAAGTAACTACAAGGCAAGTGCAATATACTTATTTCGTGATTGAATGTAACTCCAAGGAGAGTGACCAATCACAACACTTGCTTGGTGGTTGGATGAGTTTGTCCAAACCTGACTTGAACAAGAATTTTCCGAGAAGTAAAAGTAAAAGCTCATTATGCAAACACTACTTGAATGTTTTTTTCTGTCCCAAAAAGTGAGGAGTACTTATTTTTTTTCCAAACACCAACACAGTCTTGTTCAATTCAACTTTTTCCCAAATTGATAAGATAAAAATCGAATGTGTGACCTAACTTTAACTTCTTTTTTTTCTACAAAAAAAGTTGAGATATATTTGTAATATCGACAGCCTAATCAACCTAACATTATTGCCCGTTGCATTGTCTTTTAGCCATTATTATGTTTGATAAACCTTTTCTTTTCTTACTGATCTTTTGTGTATAATTAGGACAACTGGGTAATACAAGACCACTAAAATCACATACCTCAGCACGTGATAAACCCAAAAATTCCACATATACTCCATGACACAGTTCAGAGTGAATATCAAATTAACTCCCCGTGTTATTCTAAATAGGTAATTTAACTCTCTATAATAAATAAAATGACAAAATACCTCCCAGTGATATCCTAAATAGGTAATTTAACTCCACATGATAAGAAAAAGGGCAAAATATCTCCCTCTAAATTGCTCATTAATCCATATCACAGGGAGGTAAATTGCTCATTATTTCATTTCACATGGAGTTAAATTGCCTATTTTTATTTCACTGGAAGGTAAATTGCCTATTAGACATATCAGATGGAGTTAAGTTGCAAAAAATCCCCCAAAGTTCATTTATCATACTTCCATGCTTCTGCTTAACTTTGTCAGTAATCTATTCCCACACATTTCTCCTCATGGCTTCAACCAATCTCTTCTTGATCATCATCCTTACAACCTTGTACATAAACTCAATCGAATCATCAAACAAAAAAACCACTTCTGGCCCTGAAATCAATGTCACAAAGCACCTCTCTTTCCCCAATTTCCTCTCAACCAATCCAAGAATCAATCAAGAAATCACTCTTTTAGGCAGTGCAATACTCTCAACCTCAACTCATAGTCCCTGCATCCAAGTCCCCGAAAACAACCTCCAATCCGCAGCCGGAAGAGCAATATATTCATCTCCGATTCGCCTCTTAGACCCGAGCACGCAAACCCCGGCCTCGTTCCAAACTACCTTCACTTTCCAATTCCAAAACCCATCAAACATTTCAGACTCATCTTCTGGTGGGCTGAGTTTCATCGTCGTCCCTGATGAGTTCACGGTTGGTAGGCCCGGCCCGTGGCTCGGAATGTTGAACGATGCTTGTGAGGATGAATACAAAGTAGTTGCTATAGAGTTTGATACTCGAATGAACCCAGAATTCGGGGACCCCAATGATAACCATGTTGGTATTAATTTAGGAAGTATTGTTTCCGAGACAGCTGTTAATGTTTCGGATTTTGGGATTCGTCTTAATGACGGGTCAGTTCATCGGGCCTGGATAGTCTATGATGGGTACAAGAGATTCTTGGAAATTTATCTCGGGCCTGACGGCGTAGGATCAGATTCAGTCCCAACTAAGTCTGTATATTCTGGTATTCTTGATCTTTCACCTTACCTTAATGAGTACATGTTTATTGGATTTTCGGGTTCTAGTGGAATTAATCACACGCAGGTTCACACTATATGTTCGTGGAATTTCACTTCGGTTAGTCGGGCTTTTCTACGTGTTCCTTCTACCGAAAGTTGTGAGAGTAAGATTATAGTCGAAAATGGTGGGAATTATTCAAGCATTCGGAGTAAAGCTCCGAGTAGTTTCTTTATCTTCTTAGCTGTCGTTTTTCTTGTGATAATAGTCATGATCAATCTCTATGTTAATGGTAAGAGAAAGGAGAAGAGGAATTCTGATGAAATCATTGTGGTTTCAAAGGAAAACCAACGCCCAAGCCCGCCAAATAGGGCCCGGAAGTTCAGTTTAGCTGAAATCTCTTCTGCTACACGGGCTTTCGGGGAGTTACAAATTTTGGGTAGTGATGATAAGAGTGTTACGTATAAGGGTACTTTGATAAATGGATGTAATGTGGCCGTTAAGCGATTTTCTAGTCAATTTTTGAGCTCACGTGTGTCAGATAAGCGCAAAATGTACAAGGAAGTGAAGACAATTGGTAAGATTCGGCATCCGAATTTAGTTCCGATTCGAGGGTGGTGCTTTGATCGTCAAGAAACTATTGTTGTGTACGATTTTGTACCTAATGCGAGTTTAGATAATTGGCTCTTTGGATTTGGTGTTCTACCGTGGACTCGCCGGTTTAAGGTGGTTAAAGACGTGGCCGAGGCATTAAGATATCTTCACTCCAAGGAGTTAGCTCATAAGAATGTGAAAAGTAGTAATGTTTTTATTGATGTTAGCTTTAGGGCACTACTTGGGGATTTCGGGTTTGTTTTGTCGTCGAGTGAGTCGACTCGGTTCGAGTCGTTAGTGAGTCAAAAGGTGGATGTTTTCGAGTTTGGTGTGTTGGTATTGGAAATCGTATCGGGTCGAGGTAGAAAGTCCAAACCGGGTGAACTTGACTTATTGGACCTTGCTTGGGCTATGCATGAGAGTGACGAGAAGGGAAACTTGTTGGATAGGAGAATGGGTTCGGTTGTGAACCCGGATCAAGCAATCCGGGTTTTGGAAATCGGATTATTATGCACATTGAATGACAACAAAGGGAGGCCTAACATGGAGGAAGTGGTGGAGTATTTGAATCTTGAGAGACCAGTTCCCGAGTTACCGGTGTGTCGACCGGTTTCGTTGTTCCCCTACAGCAGCACCACAGGATTATGCAGTGGGTACTCTTGTGCTCCTTTTTAGTGAGGCCAAGGGTTTATGATTTACATGAAATGGGACTTAAATTGTGTGGTCATTTTTACTTTGTTGTATATGCATTGGACCTTATAATGTAACCATTCAATTATTTGGAGCCTTTAGATTATGACATGGATGGACACAATAGACACAATAGAGTGCAATGTCCTTGTAGATAGGTATAGATTTAGTAGTGATTTACACGTCATATTGTTCGAACGAGCAAATCATTTGGGAGATAATTGAAATGTGTTATGCATTTTGTGATAGAATGCTTCGAATTAATTGACATATTTGATATTTTCACACAAATTAAGAAACTCAATAATTAGTTATTTTTGTACGATAAAATGTCAAAAATATCATTTTAATGATTGTTTTAATTAATGTCATTGATCTTTTTGCACTCAATTTTATTGTGTAAATCTAAAATTCAAAAATGGTTAAATTGAAAAAAGATGCTTTAGAAAAGCAATTGTGACAAATAATTTCAAACATGAAATTTTACAAATATGCCAAATGATTTGAAACGAGAGAGGGTACGTGATATAAACTTCCAAGAACTACAATATCCATGTAAAAGTTTATAGTGCATTGTTGTATTAGAATCATTTAGTTTATGTTCGAGTTTTTCACTCATTATATATATTTTCAAAAAATCGTTTATTCTATTTTAATGTTACACATATTTATAGTAGTTATAGACTATCGGGCATATATAATTCCAATTGAAACATATGCATCAAAATAACGTCAGAGTATAATAGTGATCAAATCTTTAAAATTGAGATATATGGATCAAAATAGCAGCAACATTTGTTAATTTGAATTTTGGAGAAACATTTTTATTATATGATTTAGTAAGTCAACATTTCAGTGAATTGAACTCAGAATTAGAAGGGCAAAATTTTATTTTTGATACTCTAAAGTGGTTTGCATTTCAAAATTAGTCATTTATTGTATCACCGTCATTAATTTCAGTGAAAATTATCAATTTATATCTTATTTGATTGGAGTTTTTTTTTGCCGAAAATCATCATTTTATGTCGTACGTAGTTATACTATATGAATTTAGCAATACATATATTATTTTAAAATACCATTACATGGTGGAATTTGAATTGAGCATGTAGTTTGGAATACCACTATATGGTGGAATTCATAGTCAGATATGACATAAATTGATGATTTTTTGCAAAAATAAATAAATTATCCGATCAAATAAGACATAAATTGATGTTTCCCGATGATAATTAAAAAAATTCGACAATAAGGACTAAAATTGATGACGTTGTCACAATAAATGATGTATATTGTCAATGTATCACAATAAATGGCCAATTTTGAATCACATTTACTTTAGAGGGCCAAAAATGAAATTTACCGAATTAAAAGAGATGGTATTTTCACAAAAATAATTCATGACTAGCACGGTGTATTTTCCGGAAAAAGCAAGGGACAATATTGGTCATTATTAGTCATTACCAATTCTTTTTTGTTGGCAAAAATTCATTTTTGGCACCATAGAATTAGGTGTTTTTCAATTTTGGTACCATGGTGTCAATTTTGGTACCAATTCTAACTGATTTTTTCAATTTTGGCACTTCCGTCAGTTGACTTAACGGTCAACTGACGGAAGTGCCAAAATTGAAAATGTAAGTCAGAATTGGTACCAAAATTGACACAATGGTACCAAAATTGAAAAACAACTAAATCTATAGTGCCAAAAATGATTTTTTACGAATTTCCCTCACTATTTACTTCCAATTCACAATTTATCCCACTCGCATTTTAATAATAATAAGAATAAGAATAATATTAATAAAATAGTAAAAAAATTATATTAAAAAAATATTTAGGTACACAATAATAATAATGGCTGTAATAATTATATTTTTTTTTGCTACACATGTTTTCATCAAACCATTAACTCATTAACTCAACTTCATCCAACAATTCCCCTCTTTTTTATAATGACATAAAAAAATAAACTAAGAACGTCTTATAATTAGTCTTCAGTTTGGTCTTTACTCAAAGATGAAAATCACTTGGCTGAATAAGGATATACGATTATCTTCTGATATGAACTTCCGCTTATCAGTTGTATCCTTCTTTCAATTGTACTTCTCCTTATTATTCCAATAATGGAGACGTTACTTAGATGCATTACTTCTTCTCATTTTGAAGAGTTAGAATCGATTCCTTTTTGACTCCTTTTAAATAGTTCAAAATTATATAAACAACTTTTAAACCATATTTGAAAGTCGGGTCGAAATAATAAATGAACAAATCAATAGACTGTATAGATGTGCTATATAAAAAATATATGAATAAAATAATATAGAACTAATTTTATATACTCATAGTTAAAATAAAATACTTTAAATAAGTATGCAAACTATTATATGAGAATGTATAATATATTTATATTCGCAAATTTACATTTAGCCTTTGGAGTTGATCTTAGTTTTCTTTTTTCACTGTATCTCGAGATATATTCCTTAATTTAAAATTAGAAGTATTATGAAACTTAGTTGAATGTTTTGTCTTCATAAAAAAGAGGAGAATTGTTCGATAAAGTTGAGTCAATGAGTTAATGGTTTGATGATAACATGTGTAACAAAAAAAAAATTATTATTATTGTGTACCCAAATATTTGTTTTAATATAATTTTTTTACTATTTTATTAATATTATTCTTATTCTTATTATTATTAAAATGCGAGTGGAATAAATTGTGAATTGGAAGTAATTGGTGAGGGAAATTGGCAAAAAATCATTTTTGGCACCATAGAACTAGTTGTTTGTCAATTTTGCTACCATTGTGTCAATTTTGGTACCGATTCTGACTTGCATTTTCAATTTTGGCACTTCCGTCAGTTGACTTAACGGTCAACTGACGGAAGTGCCAAAATTGAAAAAGTCAGTTATAATTGGTACCAAAATTGACACCATGGTACCAAAATTGAAAAACGCCTAGTTCTATGGTGCCAAAAATGAATTTTTGCCCTTTTTTGTTTTACCAAAACTTGAGGTGGGTTTTACAAGGGCTTTGTAAATTATAAATAATTTCTTTTCCAAATCCTCCCCCCAAAATTTTCCTTCAGAATTGCTTGCGGAGAAGATATGAATACTATCGCGAAATCGAATCTCCTCAACAAAATTCATGCCGCTAGACATCTCTTCGCCGCTCAATCAGCGATCAGCTCCCGCGCTATCTCCACCGCCCCTCCGCCGCTACTCAAACAACCGTTCGCCGTCTCCGTTCGCCACTTTCGCCCTAGCGACCCCAGCGCATCTAGGTATACTTTCCTTTTATGTGTTATTTGGTTTTGCATTTTCTGTTAGTTTATGCTGACCTATTTGGAGTGACTAAATGTAAATTAGTAGTACAATTTAATGGTAATGATAATGGAAAATTAATGAGCTGGAATGTTTGGAAATTTTTTAGCTAGATAAAATCCCTAAATGATAAGTAGTGGTGTAGACGAGTAGAGTCGGAATGTAGTTTGTTGAAATTTGATTTGAATCTTGTATCGCTCTTGAAATCATGTTTAAGCTTGGCTTGATTGTTAAATGAACCGAGATCGAGCTCGAATCGAGTATCGGATAGTTTGATTT
This sequence comes from Penstemon davidsonii, assembly GCA_034814905.1. Classification (NCBI taxonomy): domain Eukaryota; kingdom Viridiplantae; phylum Streptophyta; class Magnoliopsida; order Lamiales; family Plantaginaceae; genus Penstemon; species Penstemon davidsonii. Next base: position 6,730,283 of record JAYDYQ010001087.1, on the reverse strand, counting down.
GATTTGATTTTCAGCTAATGGAAATCAATAAACTGGAATGTTTGTAAAATATTAGCTAGATGTAATCCCTAATTGATGAGTTGAAGCTGCAAAAACTACTGTTGGAACTTTATAAGTTAACACAGTGGTGATTTTGGTGAAGCCATGAGATTGAGCCGCCAGTGAATTGGGGAATCCGGATTGTGCCTGAGAGGACAGCATTTGTTATAGAGCGATTCGGAAAGTATTCGAAGACATTGACTCCCGGAATCCACTGGCTGATTCCATTTGTCGATAGAATTGCGTATGTGCATTCCTTGAAAGAAGAGGCTATCGCCATTCCTGACCAGTCTGCTATTACAAAGGATAATGTCAGCATTCATATTGATGGAGTTCTATACGTTAAGGCACGTGTTATAGTTTTACTTTGGTTTTGTTGTTTTGTTTGACATTTAGATGAAACTGATATTATGAGCTTTTGAATTGAGTGTTGATCTTTTTTCCCCATATAGATACTGGACCCGAAGTTGGCGTCATATGGTGTCAAGAATCCACTGTATGCTGTTATCCAGCTTGCTCAGACGACTATGAGAAGTGAGCTTGGGAAGATTACCCTTGACAAGACTTTTGAGGAAAGGGACACGCTGAATGAGAATATAGTGGTGGGAAGAACACTCTTCAATAAGACTTTCAGTTAGCTTGTACTTTAAATATGTTCTGAATTTACTGCTTTAGAACCTTTTTTTTGCAGATTTCCATCAATGAAGCTGCACAAGATTGGGGCTTAAGATGCCTTCGTTATGAAATAAGTGGGTAAATTTATTTAAAAAGAATTATTTGTTTGGTTTGTTAAGATTCATGATGGGTTTCTGATGTGTCTAATTTACCTATACCAAATTCAGGGGACATATCTCCTCCAGCTAAAGTGAGGGAGGCCATGGAGATGCAGGTTGAAGCAGAGCGCAAAAAGAGAGCTCAAATTTTGGATTCTGAAGGTATTAGGTTTCACTTTCTGCTCCCTGCATTGTTCAGTTTTCATTTTTAAGGGTCATGGGAAGTGAATCTTTTAGCATCAGTTGTAGATTTTTTAACGACTAGCAAAAGATACTTATTGCATAATAATTCTCATCATGTTTCAAGCGTGTAGAGAACACTTAGCTAAAGAGAGGCAACACATGTTCAAAGATAATACCGTTGAGTTGTTTGTACATATTAGAAATAAATGTGATGGTGGGTTTATTTGCATGTAATTTACCTCACCATTCAAGGATTTGCCTCTAGTATCTACTGGGTGAAAACTTACTCAAGAATATCCATTTGTTTCAGTATAATGTGTTGTGTCTTAATCCGGCTGAGAATGAATTAATTGCTTATTACTGCTTAGATGATTTTTAAACGTTCATTATAAAATCTAATACAGTGCATACTCATGTTTCTTCTGCATTCATGATATTGATGTGCTGTTAATATTCAGGTAAAAGGCAAGAAAAAATTAACATTGCAGATGGAGAAAGACAGGCAGTGATCCTTGCATCAGAAGCTTCAAAGCAAGACCAAATTAACAGAGCTCTAGGTTTGTACTATGTTGTTAACATTGATTACATACATAGAGCTTTCCTTGAACTCCCCAAAAAACCCATCTACTTTAGATCCTTCGATCACTCAGTTTGGCATCAGTTTAACATAAATTCAAGAAAATGTTAATAGATCCATTCAAATGTTATATACTGTCAGTATATTTTAACATCTACTATTTTATTCCATTAATTTTATTTTCCCATTAAATTTATGCTAATAACAGGAGAAGCAGAAGCAATCCTTGCTAGACAACAAGCAACTGCAAAAGGGCTTGCTATGATAGCAGAGACCCTCAACAGAATTGGGGGTGTTGAGGTGAGATTCTTTTTCTCTTTATTCTTTAATCTACCAATTTAATATTAAAAATTACATTTTATGAAGTATGCTTGTAGCTCTTTCAATGTCTACCGAGTCAAGTTTTCCTCACCGGTTAGCTTTTTTTTTTGGATCTGCAGGCAGCCAGTTTGAGTGTTGCAGAGCAATATGTTCATGCCTTCAGTAAGATTGCGAAGGAGGTAAAGCACACATATCTAGCTAGCTTATATAGTTATGTTTATGAGGTGAATGAGAACTTCCAAAAAATATTGTTTCAAATATTTTTTTTTCCCTTTCCATTAGGGAACAACAATGTTACTTCCTTCGGAGTCGAACAATCTCGCCAGTTCAACGGCTCAAGTCCTCACTATGTACAAGCACATGATTAACAAAAACAAAATTGGTGAAAAAAATGATGACTTTCTTAAGAGCTCCCCAACTGAATCATCATCAGATCACATCAAACAATATTCTCAATCTGGTGAACTCGATGAAGATCTTCTTAATGAGCCTGTTTTCTCGCTTCAAAGTCCAAAGAAGGATAATAATTAAGGACAGCAAGGTAATTGCAACATCCATTTCCTGGAAATTGTCCCGTTTTGTGTTCTAACTTTGAGGGTCGTTGTGCAAATCAGTAGGCATTCTCTTGCTTCGAGAGATATTATAAGAACTACGAATTACGGAAATAGAAGTACACTTTTTGCACTATCGCATTTATTTTGAATGGAGTCGTGTAAACATGCGATTAATGAGGTCACATCCTAGCTTTTGAAAAACAACAAGAGTTGTCTAAATTTCTTTTTTCCGCTCTGTTTTATCGATGATGATAGCTTTAACACATGACTTTCTTGTATTAGCCTATTAGGCAGTATTTTGTGTGTTTGAATTGATCAAATTTAGGTTCAAACCTAAGAGTAGCAATTTGTCTTTTTGTGTCTTGTATTAGGCCTCTCTTCGTCCAGATTCCACCATGTTTGATGCTTGACAGACAATGCCTTATTTGTTGCTTTCTCTCTTTCTGATAAGGCTTTAGTATTTGGCCCAGCCGTCCTGCCGGCTTTTTTTGTTTTTTTTTAGAACTCTCCGTGTTCACACATTAATTTTCATTTCTATCAAGTAAAGGAAATGATTTTGTGAGACTTTTACTTTTATGGTTACCCCATTTTTTAAAATTTTATTTCAATCACAATTTCAGGAAAAAATATTCAAGATTGAGCAGATTTTAAGAATAGTGTTGAAAATCAACCAAGTTGCTCGATATTCGACCTAGACTTGTTAGATATTTGGTTAAGCTTAGTTCAATATACGTATCAAAGAAGCTTGATTTTTGAAGGGTGGTTTGAATTCAATTTGATAAATCTAAGTAAAAAAAGCTATTGGAGCTTGACTTTTGTTCGACTAAGTTAAATTTCATTCGAGCTTGATTTATTCAAATATTAAATTAAACTCATAAGTTAAATATATTCCCTCCTTTTTTTTTATTTGTCGTTTTGGAGAATTGCACACAGTTTAAGAAATGTAATAAATAACTATATTTTTTAGTAAAAATTTCAAAACATTCTTTTAATCAAATAATCATAGCATTAATTTGCATTTGTTACAAGTATTAACAAGAAGTGTAAACTTAGTTGAAACAAATTTAATTTTACAATTGCTAAAACGATAAATAAAAGTGAATAATTTTTTTTTAGCTAAAGCCACAAATAAAAAAAACGAAGATAATAATATTTAAATCAAATTTTAAGAGTATTATTTCGACACTACTCGTTTACCCATTAGGTTCTTTTTAAATAAATCAATCTTTTTGTAATTATTTTCTAGATATAAAATGAATTTAAAAAAAGATTCTCATGTAGGAATCATAGTCAAATTGTTTGTCCTTTTGTGCAGCAGATTCTTCCCCAAATTAAATGAATCGCCTAATCTCCTCCAGTTGTCATTTCAACACACATCCCCAAGTCATAGTTATAGATTAAATTTTGTCCCCAACTTTGCTTTCAACGAAATTAATTCAACAGCTACTACTATATACAGTATGACGTAAACAAACACGTAAATTAAAATGAAATAATTCTCCTAAGTAGTAGTATATATTTCTAACTTAGATCGATCACTAAAAATCAAATCAAATTATATCCATATAAATTCTCTACATAATTCAAAATCCCAAACTCCAAATTCACATTTCCCCGAAGAAAACAAAATTATGGGTTTACAAGGAGATGAAGAAACAGGAAAAGGGTCACCTGAAATCCCCATAAAGCCCTCCCTTTTCCGCTTCAATTCCCCTTTAACCCAAGTCTCCTTAATCGGACTAGTCTGTTTCTGCTGCCCCGGAATGTTCAACGCCCTCTCCGGCATGGGAGCCGGCGGTCAGGTGGACCCCACCGCCGCAAACAATGCAAACACCGCCCTCTACACCACCTTCGCCGTCTTCGGCATCCTAGGTGGCGGTGTCTACAACATACTAGGCCCAAAACTAACCTTGCTCACCGCGTGTTCGACGTATGTCCTCTACGCAGGATCATTCCTTTACTACAACCACTACCACCACCAGGCCTTCGCCATAGTCGCGGGCGCAATTTTAGGAATTGGGGCGGGTCTCCTGTGGGCATCGCAGGGCGCGATCATGACGTCGTACCCGCCCCACGATCGAAAGGGTACGTACATTGCTCTGTTTTGGAGCATTTTCAATATGGGTGGTGTTATTGGTGGTTTGATTCCTTTTGCATTGAATTATAATAGGACCTCTGCTGTATCCGTAAACGATGGTACTTATATTGGGTTTATGATATTTATGTCGATCGGTGCTCTGTTGTCTTTATTGATTTTGCACCCGAGTCGTGTGATAAGGAATGACGGGTCTCGGTGTACGAATATAAAGTACTCGAGCGTGGGAGTCGAGGGAAAGGAGATATTAAAACTGTTTCTTGATTGGAGGATGTTGTTGATGGTGCCTGCTTCTTGGGCTAGTAACTTCTTTTATAGTTATCAGTTTAATAATGTGAATGGTGTGTTGTTTAATGTGAGGACTAGGGGGTTAAATAACATTTTTTACTGGGCTGCGCAAATGATCGGGTCTGTGTTTATTGGGTATGTTATGGACTTTAGTTTCAAGAGTAGGAGGGCTAGGGGTTTGTTTGGTGTTGGAGTTGTTGCCGTGTTTGGGACCGCGATTTGGGGTGGTGGGCTAGCGAAACAATTGGATTACACTCGACATGATTCGCTAATTAAGATGGATTTTAAGGAGGGTCCCGATTATGCGGGTCCTTTTGTTTTGTACTTCAGTTATGGATTGCTCGATGCCATGTTTCAGAGTATGGTGTATTGGGTGATTGGAGCTTTGGCCGATGATTCTGAGGTTCTTAGCAGGTTTGTATTTTGCTTGAGTTCAATTCTTTTTTATTCCGACCATGTATAAGGTCTTTTGGAATTGGTATGAAGGTTCTTGATTTTTGTATGATGTTTTAGGTATGTTGGATTCTACAAGGGAGTGCAGAGTGCAGGGGCTGCAGTGGCGTGGCAAATTGACTCGCACAATGTGCCGTATTTGAATGAACTGATAACCAATTGGGCTCTCATGACTGTAAGTTTTCCTTTGTTGGTTGTGCTGATTATAAAAGCTGTGAAAGATGACGATGAAGTTGAAGGAAAATCTAAGGAGGGAGGAACAATCCCTGGCATCCATTGATGACTGACATTATGATGAACTTGTTAAGTTAGTTTATACTTTTCTAGTATATGAAATTTTCGATTTTTTACTTAATTGTAAATGTTGTTTCTATTGAATCATAGTATGTGGAGAGATGATTGGAATTCTTGATTTGTGTAGAATTTTATGTAAGTGTTTGTTGGTTTTTTACTAGGTCAATAAAAGTTTAGTTCACTTTCTTGTTTGAGCTATCAGTAAGACTTTTAAGTATTCATATATGTTGAGAAATATTGAATAATTATTTTCTCTTCATGCCTTGACTGAACTTATGTTTCCTTATTCTAACTGCAATATGTTCATAACGTTTGTTGAATTTAGCAAAAAATAGCGGATTTATGTTCACGCATTAGTCATTAAATGTTTATAAGAGAAAAGACGTAGGGAGAAATTGTAAAATTGTATCGATAATGAACCCTAGAAAGCTATTTATACAACAGGTGATTGGTACAGTGGAAGGGACTAGTCATTACAAGATAGCGAATCCAAGTTCGAATCCCTGATGGGAGAGATTCCCATTTTATGTGTCCGACGCGCCTCAAATGGGATTAAACCCTTGTGAAACAAAAATAATACAAAGAGATAAGACACCACAATTACTAAAATATCCTATAACTCTAACAACATTAATATGAAGATAACTAATGATAATAATAAATTGACATTTCTCTAAAAAAATAAAATAATAAATTGATATAAATGAGAGGAGTGTAATATCTTTATCATTTATAACTTGTATCGTATTTTTTTAACTTATTTTCTACCATCATTTTTCAAAGAACCATATGTACTACCAATTGGTATTATAAATACACACAATGTAAGCTCTCTTATTTACATTTCAGCACCCTCACTCGAGCTTTCCGAACCCCCCCACCCCCCATTAACTTGAGCTTCGGAGGGTTTGAGCCCAGGACATCCCAAAGTTTCCCTAACCGTTTGGTGTGTGCAGTTCAGATCTCTATAATTTCGGCTATGGCAAAAAGTGACTGCGGAAAGAACTCGATCCATGAATCCACATTTGTTTCGGTAACATTTTTATGTCACATCAACATGCTTCTTAAGGTGAAGAATTCTGAAAAGTAATGTAATTAGGCATAAGTTAGGCCGTATATGTCTCATGTTGTTTAAATTCGTTATGTATTTGAAACTTTGCTATCTTAGTGAAGGCAAGCTGTTTAAACTATGTTTGCAACTTCCTTGAGCATCACATAACAACTTTTCCCTTCTTGATCACTTGTTTAGTCAATAACTTTTGTGTCCTATAAATAGCATATAGGTAAAAGTATCATTCAATGTTTACACATTAATGTTGATAAGCTCAAGAAATTTATTTGTCATGTTAGATCAAGATAGAAATTATTCGATCCAAAGACCATCTAGAAGATCGTTTTTTGGGTACGTAATGGTTGCTCCGGGGTACTCGTTTATGTGCAGAAAATAGATGTTGCTTGTGTATAGAGAAGGATTCATATACAGAAACCAATCTCTTGAAAAACCATGTAATCTTTATGAAGCTATACTATAAATATAGTATTTAATTATATTTGCAGAATGAGTACAAACAATAGTGATTATATCTGTCTATCATACAGATTTCATTCTTTGAGCCTCAATGAATTACATAACTGCAAATGATACAACCACAAACTAAATTCCTAACACATTATCTTTGATTATTACCATTTTACTTTTTAACTACTTTTGCACCTTCTCCTCAGATTTTGGTGCAGCAACAACCTCAGTTGCCGCTGGTGTTATTGGGGCGGTGGCATCAGTTTCTGCCACCTCTTTCTTTTCCTCCTTTGGTTGCTCCTTGGCCTCCACAACAGCCTCGGTTTTGACTTCTTCGGTCGCTTCTGGTGTTGCTTTCACTTCCTCGGCTTCCGGGGCCTCTGCAGCAGCAGCTGCTGGTGCAGATAAATCTACCAAAGGTTCTTCCTTTTTAGTCTCATCTCCATCTTTCTTCTCCTAATATTCAGAATAGATAGATATGTAGATTTATCAAAATTTGTCGGATGAATTTTAGATTCTTGTTAAGAAGATAAAATCGATATGCGTTGTTATAGAGCTCCGAACTGTATTTATTGAAATTTAACAGTACAATATTAGAGCTAATTGCAAAAATACCCCCTGTGCTTTGCCTAATTGGCACAACCCCTTGTGTTATTTTCTTATTAGCAAAAAACTTCATTTGAAATCCTTTCATAAGTCAATAGGGAGGAGGTTATTGTTAAATTTTCAAGTGAACAGGGGGGTTATTGACAATTTTTAATTGTAATGTTTTTTGCAAAATATGTATTCCGGCATGAGAGAGGTTTTTTTGCCAATAAAAAAATAACGTAGAGGAGTGTTTGCTAATAAAAACAACATAGGGGTATTTTTGCATTTTACTCTATATTATTACCTGTGGAACATCAGACTCGGGCTTTTCTTCCACGGCTGGAGCATTGGTTGGGGCGGGTGCTTCAATCGGGGCAGGTGCCTCGTCGTAGTCCAAGGCCCGGGGTCTGGTCATACAGCCTCCCATGATTTATTAAGAAAGAGAGGCTGAAAAATGGATGATGAGAAAAACTTAAATACACACAAAGAACTTGTTTTTTTCTTTTTTTAAACTGTTTCTTGTTTTTTTCTTCTTTTTCTGATATTGAGGCTGGATGTAAAAGAGGCAAAAGAAGTGTTTTTATAGGTGTTGGGATGTGCAGAATTGTTTTGTGTTTTGACTTTTTCATGGGCACAGCTTAGTTTTCGGTGGCATATTCTTTGTAGGAGTGGAAGGCCTTGTTTTTTAAAAGTTAGTTATGACCGTTAGAAAAACATTGCTTTGACAGTTGGTGCCATTATTAGTACCACATAAAATAAAATAATAAGGTGGTAAGAAAAAGAAAGGGAGCTCTTTTAGTACTATGTTTGAAGACCAATAATATTAATTAACCTTTATTTTGATATCAATTACCATTTTTACCCTCATTATTTATTGAAATAAGCTAATTTAAAATCTATTTATAAATTAAACAACAAAATTATATGGAGTAATATTTTGTAAAATATAGAAAAATAAAATTTTATTGACATATTATTTAAAATAAAATTTTAAATATTATTTTCAATATGATAATGTGTAACATGTAAACAAATAAAACTCTATTATATATTTATTAACAATTTATTATACACATTTTAATAAATCAAGAAAACATTAATTAACTTTAATATAAAAAATTATTTACATATTCATTGAAGAAGAAATAATTTGTTCATTACTTAGAATTGAAAATAAAATTAGAATCTAACTGATACAACCTTTTAAGAAAAAAATTAAAAAATATTTTTAGGATAAAATGAGTTTTTTTATCGCCTTTGTATTTTAGCAACCGAAATTCACTATCATATAAAAACGGTCGCTAACATGCTGTGTACATTGTTTTTTCTGTTAAAAAAAATAACGGAAGTACCCTAATTAATTAGCTGGTATTAAATGTGCAGTTTTCATCATAAAAAATAAAATAAAATATAATTAACAAATATTTATATCGATAAAAAAAAAAAACACCACGAGATAACCACGGGGAGATTCATCAACTTAGCGTAGGGTAGCAAAATTTATGTTACATGTTAAATCATGAGCAAATTGTTAAATTCAACTTTGATTGAAATTTGAAATACAAATTGCCCTAAATCGAAATTACATATACAAGTAGTAAAATCACAAACTCTCTCACTAAATTTTCACCAACTAATTGCAATTATTAGCCTCTTCAATATCCATAATTCGGCCCATTTCTTCGGTTGTAGGAGAGACCAATCCAAGGTCAAATGTCACATCTAAAAAATAGAGCAAAAGAACCAACACAATACAACACAAAAACATTGGAATGGGTCCAAAGATCCATAAAAATAGAGGAAAAGAAAAATAAAATGCCCTTAACCCTAATGACCAAAAATAACTTCCTCTATTTACTATCCTCCCCACATATTCAGCTGTCACACAATCTTTATAATCTCTACCAAAATTTGGACCCATTCTTTCCTTGATATTCGGCACGTTAATAAGTATGCTTGCATGACTATAGTACCTAATTGACTGCACATTAAACAAAAATGCCACTAAAAAGCATACTAATATTGAGAAGAATTTAATTGACAGTATCAAGCTACTCCGGTCGTCGTAAACTGCCACTATTGGTGGTTGTCGGCCACCTCCGCCCGTCATCAAGACTGCTATGAGGGAGTTGAGCATTATAGCCGTCGATGCCAAAAGGGTCGACGCCATTATGTTGTTCCGAAGTGTTTGCACCGCCAGAACCCCATTTTTGGATGTGTCCTACACAAATGTCAAAAATTAAAAATTAATAAGTTATACTCCCTCCGTTAAAGCAATCATTAAAATTATATATTTGATATTTTATCTTAGAAAGGTGAGTAATTATTAAGTTTCTCAATTTGTGTGAAAAGGCCAAATGTGACAATTAAAATGAAACGAAGGGAGTAAGAGATTTTAACTGAAGAAAAAGGCCCGATTTGTTTGAAGTTTTTAGGAAGTGTTAAGAAACTACATTTCTTTTTACGAGAATTATGATAGTTCTCGTGATTTATGTCATGTACACGTAAAAGTTCAAACAAACGACCTTTTCCAAATACAAGAATCTCAATAATCTCTCTAATATCTTAAAATACTTCAGAAAATCCAAACAAATTAAGGACCTTTTATATTTAGTGATATTTTATACATGGAGCAAAAAATGATTTAAATGAATGGGAAAGATAAATGAATTAATTAATTACCTCCATCATTGCTTGGACCCAAAAGCGGCGGTTGATGGCGTTGATCCCGACGACGGTGGTGGCGGGCCGACGGTTGATCTGGTGGAGCAACCAAATGTGATAAGCTAACATTATAAATAAACCTAATGGAACCAAAACATAATCAAGAATTTGTTTATCCATCTGATAATATTTTGGTAATTGAGTTTCTCTTTGATAATAGCACAAAATAAGAATTATGAGTAAATGAAATTAAAGATGAGGTTTAATTCAGTTTTTTTATTTATTTTTTGTTGTGATTGTGTGTGAACTCGTCGATTTTGTTTACTTTGAATCGGACGAAATAAAAAGTTAGGTGATGTGAATATATATACTCCTATATTAAGTAAAATATTTTAAATTCTTTTTTCCTACTAAATGGGGATATAGTGATTAAAGATAATGGTTGTCCATTTGTATATAATTATATTTTACTAATCTTACGTTATTAATTAATACACTTCCGAATTCTTGGAACTTTACGTCTCAAAAAAAAAAAAATTTCTTGGAACTTACGTTGGATTTAATGACCGAATTCGAAAATGAGTTGACCTGATTAAATGAGTTGACCTGATTAAAAGGCTAGCGATATTGCCAGAGCATGAATTGTTGTTGTCAGAGCAATAAATTATAACTTCCTGAAGTGCCCCTCTTTATTAAGAGCAATAAATCTGATTATATCAACTACTTATTGTCAATTTCCGAAAACAGTGCATTGCCAACTATTTAATTCTCTCTCACTTTAATACATGGGTCAATCTAAAATAAGATTTTATGGAACATAGGTGTATATGAGATGACTCATCTCAACCACTAAAAAAAGTCAACAACAAATCTGAACCACAAGTTTTGGTCAAAATGTCCAATGATGATGTGGCATCGGACATTTAGAAAAAACAAACATATGTTAAATTACATACTAACCCTTTAATTAATATGTTTAAAAATTTCTCCCTTATCTCTAATTAATTTCATCTCTTTCCAAAAAAAAAAAAATCTCAAGTAATCAAATTTTTATAAGAATTGACAATTAAGACCATCAGTATAAGATCATTTAAAATATTTTTAGGGAAATATGCACTTTGCAGCCCCTCTCAAAGTTACATATTTTGAACTTTACAACCCAAAAGTATAAATTAAATAAGCACGCGCGCATAAAATTAGTTGCACTTTTTTCCTCAAATAATTTTAAGCCAATTCCGTTCACCAAAAAACATAGATATGCGTCTCACTTGTGTATTTTAAGTTTAAATTAGTTCCAACATCGATTGTTCGACCAAATATTTCACTGACGCGCATTTTTCCCTCTCTCTTTACAAATAAAGTTTTTTCTACTTAACTTTAGATTTTTGGTTCACAAGACATGAGTCAAGTATTTGGACAAGTAAGAAGTGATGTGACTAATTTACCCTTTGAAAATTCATGTGAGGAGCACATGTACATTTCCTGTCAAACAAAAATTGCATAAAATCATTTGAGGGGGTAAAGTGCAACTAATTTTATTTTTCAGGGGGTAAAGTGTTTATTTTGTACATATGGGTGGTAAATTGCCAGAACATGTAATTGTAGGGGATAAGATTTTTGTCAACTTTTTGATATGAGATTCATAAATCATATGGAGAATTTTGTCAATTTTTTCAAAAAAAAATGGGGAGGAGGGGGTGTATTCCCAAATTTTAAAGTTACCAGGGGTTATTGGTAACCTTTTAGGTAATAGGGATGTTTTTGCATTGTTAGATGGGATAAAATTGTTATTTCGACTTGAGAGGGGTTTTCTTTGTTAATAAAAAAAGTACAAGGTTTTGGTGCTAATAAAAATAACATAGGTTTTTTTATAGTTAGACAAAACACAAGGGGTCTTTTGAATTCACTCATTAAAAAGGATAAATTTGTCTTTAAGAAAATAAATTATTTAAAGTTAAATTCTAAGGGGACATATGTCACCAAGATAAATGATATCTCATGTGCTCCCCATCCCTAAAAATCTCATTTTAGACCGACCCTTAATACATGCCAATTTCTTTATGTATTTATCAAGCAAAACTTTAAATCTGATTATAAATTACTATTATTTTCTAGGTCTTTTTATACCCAAGTTGTCACAATTAAAAAGACTTTTATTAATTTATAATATTTACAACTTCTTTTATATCAAAAAAATTAATTCTCTCTTTGGTTTGTATTTTTCAAAAGTGTTTCTTGATTTATACTTAAAACTTTTCATTATGCCCTAGGTTACAAAAATAAATCCAACTTTGTAGACCAATGTAAAAGATTAAGAGGCCGTTTGACCTCCCGATTGCACCGTCCAATTCCACGTTATGAACCCAATTGCATAAAGTTAACTGTTTGGCCCCAAAAATTGCGACGGCTTTTACTTCTCTCACCGTGAAAAACTCACGACCCACATAAGCAACAATATGGCTGCTTCTCTTCAACGTGTTGAATCTATTTTTCTTTCCAATTTCTTTATTTTTAAGTTGCTGAATTTGCTTCTTAATAATTATATTACGTCTTTTTTTTTCATATATATATATCATAATCTTATGCGTTGTGAAAGTTAAAGAATTTGATTGGATAGTATTTTTCTGCATACAAATAAGGTTAGTTTTGTAAATTATATGAAAATTTACATTTATAAAATCAATTTTAAAAAGTCGAACCAAACGTCAAATCAATTATAGTAAAATCGATTTTACTAAAAGCAATTATAGAAAAATCAATTATTATAAAAGCAATTATACAATCGCTAGGCCAAACTAAGATTACTGTTGACTATTAATTTATAAGGGTTCCACAAAATAAATTTAAACAGAATTCATGAAAAAAGGATAGTAAAAGAAAAATGGACAAAAAAACACACGTAATATAAAGTAAAACTCAGACATATCAAAAAATTATTTTTGTATAAAGAGACGGATTAATTTTTAAATGGGTCTCTCACTATCTTGTAATTTTCGAATTTTTCTTCTTAATATAATAGTATCAAAAAAATATTAATTATAATTAGGATGCTCTTCCGAATCCATTCAACATATAAATTAATTTCCATGTTTAAAGGTTTTATGAAAAGGAAAAGATAACCAATGTGTTAATGAGAGAGAATATGGAGTTGCCATAATTAAAGAGGAGTATTGAAAATTGAAAAATCAGATATTGTAGTCTTTAATTATGAGGGACAAATTAGAAAATATGAAAAAATTATTCTGGCAGCAACAATCTTTGCTCTGGTAATATCACTAGCCATTCAAGAACTAACAGGAGGCACATACCATTTTATTTTTTCATTTTGGAGAATTGCATACATATTCTTAATATGTAAAAAATAGTTACTTTTCTTAAGCAAAAATCCCAAAATATCTTTTTAACAAATAATTTATTACTTAGCATTAATTAGAAATATTAACAAGAAGGATAAAATTGGTAGAAAAATATTAATTTTACATTGAACTCCTAAAACGACAAATTAAACGTGAACAATTTATTTTTACCGAAGCGACAAAGATAAAATTGGTAGAAAAATATTAATTTTACATTGAACTCCTAAAACGACAAATTAAACGTGAACAATTTATTTTTACCGAAGCGACAAATTAAAAAACGGAGGGATCTACAAAGGGGTTCTAACTCCTTTTTATTTCTAATTCTAGCTACATCTCAAGAATAGATAAACATGAAATGATGATGTTAGATATTTTGTATAAATTCAACTGACCTACTAGTCCAAATTAATTGTACTATCCACCGTTTCCATTTGGGCCGGTTAAGTTGGGTTGGGCCAGAAATCATGAGTTGGCCCGCAAGTGAATTGGGCCAACCAAACATCTAATTATTGGGCCTTATTGACCAAGCCCAACAGGGCCTAAGTCTTTAAATATAGTATAATTTATATCAGCTCATTGACCCACATTTGATTAGGTAATGTTTTTAACAAACTTAAATTATTAACTGGATAGTTACATTGTTGTTTTTTTTTTTTTTTTATCTACTAGACTGTGTATTTACAGCTCGGACCGAAGATTGCAAAGGGTATAGGTCCTCCCCAGTGTGATGTCTCCAGTAGGATTCGAACTTGAGTCTCGCCTCTGGGGGTCGCAAGTCACTACCACTTGGCCCAACCACTTTGGGTGCATTGTTGTTTTTGTTAGAGTATAAATTACATCAATATCATCGAATCATAGATTTATTTAAAGTACAATCAAATTAAAAAATAACTAATAATTAAAATTAAAACTCAAATAAAATCTAAATTAGTGAAAATTGCATTTAAGACCTCTTGGTTGTGGGACCTCAGCCTATGTGTTTTATCAACGTTCTACAGCTTCATTGGCATGATAATTATGTTGTTATGAATTATAAAAATGGAGGAATTAAAGCTATTTGATGGCTTCACTATATAAATGATCGAGGTTTTTGAATTTCTTCCTGTTAGAATTAAATGAAATATTGTTTTTTACAAATGACACAAAGGAAGAAGAAAGTAATTTAGAACTCGGTTCTCGAGGAAAAATTAGAGTTCAAAAAAATTATAAAATACGAAAAATATCATAATAACCAAAAGGAGTGTGCTTCACTTTTACTTTCAGTCCATGCTTATTTTTTTTCCCAAATGAATTTATTCATATAAACTATGGTAAAAAGATTTCTTATGCAAGCAATATATTACTTTATTTTTTTTAATTCGTTGAATCATTCGCAATATTACACAGACAACTTTGTGTTTCCTTTTTTCTTTTTCTTTATAATTTATAAAATTTGATATTAACTAAACAACAAAATATATTAATCAAATGACTCGAAAAGGTGATAAAAAGTTGTTAAAAAGAAAATAGTAAAAAAAATAAAGCATATCAGTATACTATATAAAATCTTTAAAAATATTTAACAGATAATTAAGTAAGTAATGAATAATAGTATAACCTGAAGTAATCATGACATCACAGTGTAATTTTTTTTGATGACTAATCACACATTCATTCATTAGAAACAAAAAAGACAATAAACCTATGTTGGAAAAAGAACATACCCATGCATGTTGACTTAGTCTTGATTATGAAAAAAATTCGGGAATATTTAAGAAGTATTTGAGGAATAATTGGAAACAATATAAATTAAAAAACAAAAATTAAGTAGAAACTACTTTATCTTTTTATCTCGATTGACTCAAAATAAAAAATCTTAGATGTTTTCGATGTAAATATATCGATAATTTACATCGTTTCTATTGAAAATATTGATTTTTTTTAATTAATAAAAACAATAATAAGATGAAAATTCAAAAAAAAAAATTTTTTTTTATCTTGAGATTCTTTTATTTTTCTTAATTTAATTTTTTTCGTAATTTTCCTTTTTTTTAAAAGATTCCAATAATTACCTGACCTTAACATACATTAAAAATAGGGATAATTACAGGGATCTCCCCTGAGGTTTGGAGTAATTATTGCCCAATCCCCTCACAATTTCATAATTACATCCACCTCCCCCCGACGTTTTGAAAACCTTACATTTTGATGACGTCATCACTGAATTTTTATTGAACTTCCTATTTTACCCTTGAGGTTACTGTAGCTATTTTGTCGGACAATTATACCCTTGTTATGTTTGGTACATGGGAGGGGTTTCTTTGCAATGTATATGTATATGTATGGGTTCAAATGTTATAAATTTACATGAAAATTATAATTAGTTTATTAATGTATATATGTATTCTTAAAATAAAAATATAATAACACATGAACGTTTTTTTTCAATTTTTTTCATAATGCTTTTACAATTAAAGTACAAGGAAAAATAAATAAATTATGGATAATTATAAGAAAAAAATATTGTAGAACATAAATAAAAATGTAAATACATTCAACTTCAAATTTAACCAGTAATTTTAATAATTTCAATTTTTTTCCTAATTAAAGTAAAAGAATAAATGAATGAATTAGGTTTAAAAGAATAAATGAATTTTAATAGTAGTGTATATATATTCTTAAAATAAAAATATAATAACACATCAATGATTTTTCCCAAATTTTTTTCATAATGCTTTTACAATTAAAGTACAAGGAAAAGTTATTAAATTATGGTTAATTATAAGAAAAAAACATTGTAGAACTTAAATAAAAAATGTAAATACATTCAACTTTAACATTTAACCCGTAATTTTAATAATTTCAATTTTTTTCATAATTAAAGTACAAGGATAAATTAATGAATTACGTTTAATCATGAGAAGGAAAAAAACTTGAACAGTAATTATTAGACATTATAAAAATACTCACATGTTTACTAATTTTTTTCTTAAACTTTTAACTAAAATAGTTATTATAAAATCAATAATTTTTTTACAAAAATTAAAAATACTCGATTTAATAAAATAGTTACTATAAAATCATAAATATTTTTTTAATATTTCTTACTTAAATACAATAATATTAAAATTATATCTTATTTATATAAAAATACTAATATTAATAAATAAATAAACTATTTTAATATAATTTTTTTTAAAAAAAAAACCCTCACCATCCCTAACCCCTCACCCCAACCCCGCACCCGGTCCCCAACCCCGTAAATCTCCTCCCAGGCCGCGCCGCCGGCCTAGAAGGCCGAGGGTTCTAACCAAACTGGCGACACGGCCTGGGAGGATATTTGCGGGGTTGGGACGGTGGAGGTGGGGTGGGGTGGGGAGTTAGGATTAGGGTTAGAGTCTTTTTTTTTATGTATAAAATTAATTTTTGCAAGGGTAGTATTGTAATTTTGTGTATCATTGCAAGGGTAATATTGTAATTTTGTGTATCATTTCACATCATTTTGTAAGATTTTTCAAATGTGGGGGGAGGTGGATGTAATTATGAAATTGCGCGGGGATTGGGCAATAATTAGCCCAAACCTCAGGGAAGGTTGATGTAATTATCCCTTGCAAGGGTAAATAAGACATTTTGTTAATCTGATTTTTTTTTATTTTTAATTAAAACTGACGAGGGCTATATGGTCATTTCACATCATTTTGTAAGGTTTTTCAAATGTGGGGGGAGGTGGATGTAATTATGAAATTGCGAGGGGATTGGCCAATAATTAGCACAAATCTCAGGGGAGGTCGATGTAATTATCCCTTAAATATAAAATCTTGGTCCATGGCTTTGACTCTTGAGTTTTTATTTTTCATCATACAATAATATCACAGTCTTATCTTCATTCATTAGAGCCTAAATTGGATTTGGAAACTTAATTGAAACTTCGGACCCCAAATAGGAGTAATTAATTAATTAATTAATTAATTAAGGAGAAATCAAGAAACGAACATATTAATTAATTTATTAAGGAGAAATCAAGAAACGAACATAGAATAGACACCAAAGTCAAAATTGGGCAGTAGAATCGCTCTCTCTCAAGCACGCTTCCCTTTTTATTCCCGTCATTTCTCCCCTTTCCCTTTTACCAGCTAAAAGAAGTACTATCCAATATCATCTATCAAAAAGAGTTCAAATTTCGACGACCCATTTCAAAATACAGGTGAAGTTTGAATCTTTAAGCTTTATGAGCATGTTTGTTTCCCATAATTATTGCTTTGGTTGTTTGATTGTGTTCTGATTAATGGTGGGATTAAATGAAATGCTTTGCAATTGAAGAAATACGAACCAAATGTGAATTAAGCTTTCAAAGTTTGTGTTTTGTAGAAATATAGTTTGTGTGGTGGGATTTTTAATGTTAGGATGTAGAAATAGCTTATTATTAGTGTAAACGTTTGATTCTTTTTATTGTAGTGTTTAAATTTGATTCAAGGTAATTTAAAAATTAAAACCATGTTTGCAAATTGTAGAATTGTATTTAGATGCAAAAACATGATAAATCGCAGCTGGTTTTCTTTTTGATGGTTTAGTATTAGAATAGATTTAGTGCAAATGATTTGAGCACCTACAAATTGAATTGCCTTTTTGTGGATACTGATATTGGATAGTGTTTAATCGTCTCAGAAAAATCAAGAACGAATAAGATAAAGAAACTTAAGAAGAAGATGCAAAAGATACTAGATGTCACACCTCGGGTTATAGGCAATCGCCTTTCTCTTTACGCTCGTTGTCTATTTACATCCGAATAGCATTAATGAATATAGGAGAAATGAGCATGAATAGTTTGGATGTTAGACTTTAGACTGTACATGACATTTTCTTGTGATGTAATCTTTTTGTACAGATTTTTCGATCTTTTTCTGAAAAGAGTACACGATTGTACGTGGTCCAGTCGAACCATTAACCTAGGAAATTGTTGAGTGTCTGAAATGGCAGATGCCAATCCTATGACAGAGTCTTCGTCTGATGCTGACACGGAAGAAAAGAATTTAAGGGTAATATTCAAAATGCTTTTGTAATTTTATTTGCAGTTATTTTTTTCTTTTTCTTTGTTAGCTATATGTATATTTCACGATATGCAGAGCTACCTTCATTTGATCACGTATAAATCTGAATTGACACATTTCTAGCATTTGTTTCTACTGCAGTTTGTCAACAGTCAATTACAGATATTGGCTTCCGATGGCAGTGATAAGTCCAGAGATCAAAAGGTTTCTTTAACTTTTATTTGCAAGCACTTGTGCCTTTTTTTTTTTTGTTTTTTAATGATCTAAACTACCTGCAGACTCTTCGTAGGCTTGCTCAAAATCGTGAAGCCGCAAGAAAAAGTCGCTTGAGAAAAAAAGTAGGTATCTCATTATGTGCATAATTTGCTAGTCATTGTTTTTGCTTCAATTGTATGTTCAATTCCGAAAGATGCATTATCTTTTAATATGCACTTCTCTGGAGTTAAACTAGTCATCAACCTTCGAGCACCTGTTAATTTGCACCCTGGATCTGTTTTGAATAAATTTTTTATTTGAAAATGAACTTCATATAATTACATAATGGCTCCCCCATGTTAGTCCATGCTGATATCTTTCTCTCTAATGAGCACAAACATTAGTTATGTCTTACATTTGTTTGCTCTCTTTTTCGATATTGGCATCTAGGCCTATGTTCAACAACTAGAAAGCAGCAGAATGAAGTTAACACAACTTGAGCAAGAGCTCCAACGAGCTAGACAGCAGGTTCGATTATGGGCTCTTATTATACATTTCTAACAACTATGCATTTCTTCTTGGAGGCGTTATTGTTTATATTGATTAAGTAAATGTGATTTTTTTTTTTTTTTTTTTTTTTTTTTTTTCTGAAGGGGATATTTATTTCCAGTTCAGGAGATCAAGCTCAGTCAACTGGCGGAAATGGTATGATGGTTTTTATTTTGGTATCTGATCCCGTTTTCGATAAAGTTAGTAGAAAAGTGTTCTCTACGATTAAATCTGCGTTTTCTGAAGAAAATGAAAGGAATGCTCTAAGAGAATTATTTCGCAGATGCTTGGTAAATTATTCTCTTTTACAATAATTAACAAAATGTGGAATTTGAGCAATGAGATTGGAGAGGAATTGGAAGATTTTACATGATAGAGACAAAATAAAAATATGGCAAAATTGCATGTTTAGTCCCACGGGGTTCGACCCTCAACACTGTTGTCTCAATCTTTAAAATATTTTGCATTTTCAGTTCCACAGGGTTCGACCGTCAACATTGTAGTCCCAATCTTTAATTTTTTTGGCACTTTTGGTCCCACACTTATGAAGTTGCACTTTTAGTCCCAATCTTTTGAACAATTTTGAACTTTTGGTCTCATAGAGCACTTTTGGAGCTATAGGACTGTCTCAATTTTGTGCTTTTGGCTCAAAATTAGATGAAAAGGATGCGATAGGACCAAAAGTGCAATTTTGTAAACTATGGGGCCATAAGTGCCGAGGGTCGGGACTAAAAATGCAATTTCCCAAATAAAAAACAAGTTAACAAAAACCGGTTTGATTAACTTGATATAAGAACTTCTTACATTACATGTCAATTTGGGTACTTTAACCATAAGTTCAAGAGTTTTTTGGCCAACTTGAACTTAAGTCCACTTTTTTTTCTTTTACCAAAAAAATTGTTTCAGCGACTTTGAGTTCCATGAAAATATGCACTGGTAAATCCCATCATATTTCTAGGTGCTTTGGCGTTTGATGTTGAATATTCCCGGTGGCTGGAGGAGCACAATCGTAGGATAAATGAGCTAAGAGGTGCTGTTAATTCACATGCTGGTGATGGTGAACTTCGTATAATCGTGGAGGGCATTTTGGTACACTACGAAGATATATTTAGAATAAAAGGGGAAGCTGCTAAAACCGATGTTTTTCATATCTTGTCCGGCATGTGGAAGACACCTGCCGAAAGATGCTTCCTCTGGCTTGGTGGCTTTCGTTCATCCGAACTTCTAAAGGTATGCAACTTTTAGGGGTATCTATATGTGCATGTAATTGAAATGCAAAAATACCCCCTATTCTTTACCTAATTATAAAAAAAAACCCGGAGTTATTTTCGATTAGAAAAAAAACCCCTCCCAAGCCAAAATGACAATTATACCCCCACCAAAGGATGAAAAAACACCCCCATGTACCTAAAAAATTGGCAATGACCCCCTGTTAACTTTGAAAATTGGCGATAACAATAATCTCCCTATGATTTATGAAGGAATTTCAATTCAGTTTTTTGCTAATAAAATATGAACACAACACGGGTTTTTTTTGGCTAATAAATATAACACAGGACTTTTAGGCAAAGCACAAGAGGTATTTTTGCATTTAGCTCATATGCATGGTATATAAGGCAGTTTTTAGATTTTGAAGTTTTGAGATTCTTGGTTGCAGCTTCTTATTAGTAAATTGGAGCCATTGACTGAGCAGCAAGTATTGGCCATAAATAACTTACAACAGACATCTCAAGAGGCTGAAGATGCCTTATCACAAGGAATGGAATCATTACAGCAATCATTGGCTGATACATTAGCTGGTTCTCTTGGCCCATCGAGTTCATCCGGAAATGTTGGAAATTACATGGGCCAAATGGCAATGGCTATGGGGAAGTTAGGAACTCTCGAGGGCTTCATACGTCAGGTGATTAATCTTAAGCTCAGTTTCATATAATTTAGGGTGATTTACGACCGGACCGCTTGAGGTTTACTGGTATTACCCGGACTAGCCTTGATTTCGGAAATTACAAGAACTCCCTTTTTGGAAATATTAACAAAACACACCCCCTATGTAAGGGTGTTCTTGTAATTTCGTGAACTACAACGATCTTTTTTTTTTTTTTTTCTGTAAGTAAGGTTTACCTGAGGGGTTCCGAGCGTAAATCACCCTATAATTTGAGATGTAGACAATGTGATTAAGAACTCATTTGGTAACAATGATTAGATGAGATTAGGTGTTTTATAAACTTGTATCTCTTGTTCGGTAGCGTTGACTAATTATGTGAGTCGATCCATAAAGAAGTGATAACCAGCCAATTTTAGGCACCAACTCAACTAAAATTTTCATAGATATATTAGGGGCTTAATCCCACTTTGCACCCTACAAAAAAAACTATCCCACTTTGCACCCTACAAAAAATCTATCCCACTTTGCACCCTACAAAAAAAACTATCCCACTTAGCACCCTACAAACCAGCCAATTTTAAGTACTAATACAACTAAAATTATCATAGATAAATTAGGTGTTGAATTGTGCCTTAAGACATTAATTTGCCTCTAATTTATGCTTTATCAGCAAGTCCAAAAATGACACTCCTATTTTCTTATATTATTATATTTATCATTATTTTATGGCTCCTTCTAAGAATACTGTTGTATATATATTACAGGCTGATAATCTACGGCAGCAGACTCTACAACAAATGCACCGTATCTTGACTACTCGTCAATCAGCTCGTGCTCTTCTAGCTATCAGTGATTATTTCTCAAGGCTTCGAGCACTTAGCTCTCTTTGGCTTGCTCGCCCTCGGGAATAACGTAACATATTTTCTCCCTTAATTCCCAAATTAACGGTCGACATATTCAACAACGGATTAGTTTGCTGTTTACCATGCATTTAATGTTCAGAAGCAAAGCTATTTCAAGGCACTGTTCTTGTATGATCAGTCCTCATGTTGTATAATGAATAGTTTTTGGTTAGTTTTTAAGTTATTGATTTACAGTTGTAGCATAATAAATAGAAGAGTAGTCTAATTGGAAACGGAAGTACATAAACTTTATACAATAAATGATTTTATTTGATATTTTATAAATTTCTTGGTGGCAATCCCTCCTCTATTTTACATCCATTTCTTGAAAATTGCTACAGAATTACTAGCAATTTTGCATGTGTTGTTTACATGATAATTTGCACTTGTCACACTTCAAAGCAGCATTTGATAAGATTGGAAATTAAGAGATTATTTAGCTCTAAAAGACATAAAAGGCAAACATAGACAATGCACAATTGCACAACATCCAATCAAGGTCTTATGAAGGGTACAATACTCATCTGTATATCATCTGAACTTGTGTTTCTGTGAGATTAACACAAGACAAATGCATGCAACGTACAAGTGCTCGATTTTTACCTAATCATAAACTAATCATCTTAAGCATGAATTGAAACTATGTATATATGGCCGAAAACTAATCTCATTCAACATTAGAAACCATCAAAGAAGGAATCCATCACGTACGGGTGAAGTCTAAAACAACATCTTTTACCCGGTAAATCAACATCTTTCTCCCAAGTGGCCGGCCAGCTAGTCCATCTAAATTGAGCCATAGTGCGATGTGAAGAAGTAGTGCAACGCGAGACCACATATGGTTAGCAACCTCAACATAATGTACGAATTGAAAGTGTCAAGTAGTACCTGAAACAAGTAAAACAGAACAATCTTAATTTGCATGTATAGATGAATCCCAACTGAACCAGTAGTAGTTATCAGTTTATCAAGAACACAACAAAGCACAATTTAGATGGATATTGATAATGATATGTGTATAACTATATATGAATACCTCGTCCCGATAATGTCGCATCTTCATAGTGATATGTCCAACTGAAAGACAACCAACCTCGAGCATCTCTAAAACCCTCTACAATTTCAAGCTCCCTTGTGCTTTCGGACTCCATGATAATATAACTCTGTATATAACTAAGCTGAGGAAAAAGACGTTAGACGTTTGTCTAGGGCTCGAACTTTAGAATTTTCTACGATTTTTTTTAAAATAATTACCACAAGTCTAGCAATTACGAAAGAAAGGCCCACGTTAACCAATATTGTTACTCCCTCTATTGAAGGAAGAAATGGAGGAAGAAAACGCATCTCCACGAACACTAAGGACGATGCAGTTGTTGCAAAAACGAGAAACGCTGTAGGCAAAGCAAATGAGCATTAATAAGAAATTAGTATTAGCTAGCATTATTAAAAAAAGACACACGAAAATTAAAAACCTGGTTGAATTGCCAAAATCCAGACTTCTTGTGCATAAGTACTTGGAGTATGCTCGCGAGGGGCATAAATGACAATAATAACCGATCCTACAACGCAAGCTACACATCCAAGTGTGATACTCTTTCGCAACATCTCCTTCAGCATAAGTTGTGCCAAAACCGCGCTGGTTTTCAAATTCATGTAATAAAAAAAAGTTAGTCTAGTAAAAACACACAATAAATCAAGAATTTCTTATGAAGTTTAATGTATTTGCAGGTGAATTTAAAGAAAATAAGTTTGAAAACTACCTAATAGTAATACTCAATGCACCAACAGGAGCTACAAGAACAGCTGGAGCATAGATATAAGCAACACAATTTGCCACTTCTCCAACAATCACTTCAGAAAAAATAAACAACAAAAGGTAATTAATTAAAGATTTAAAGGGAGCAAATTAATTAAGGTGAACAAAGTATACATAATTCCAAAACTTACTTGTAATCATGCCTGCCAACCAAAGAGGTTCAAATACTGCATTGATACAAATAGCAGATCTCTATATCAACTTTAAAATCGAAAATACTTTAATAATTAAGAATAAATTTTGCTGTAGAAACTTGAAAGTAATGGAGTACATGGAAACCAACCTCTGCACCATCCAACTGAAATTGGTTTGAAAATCCTCAAGTGATTTCGCTATGTTTTCACTTAGTAAAACTTTATCAAAACCAGGCTGGATTGAGTTTGACCCAGTTAAATGGGATAAACTCTTTGACCAAAGTTGAAGTCCAAAAATAACCTTTAGTACCATTTAAATTTGTTTTTCTGGTCCTTCCGAATTCCAACATCCAAATTTAGTTCAAATCAAAATTTTAAAAATCCATGAAATTCAACATTCAAATCAATCCAAATCGTGTTTCAAAAGTTCCGCTAAAATCATTTCAATCAATTTTTCACAATTAAAAATCAAGTGATTCCAGACAAACATCAAACCATATTTGACATCATTAATTGTAGAATGGCTGCAACAGTTAATGGTCAAACCTATGAAGTTAAAATTTAGGCTGCATGAACTCATGCCTTGATGAAGTTTCAAGGATTATATTATCAACATATCATAAAACAGAACATGATTTTTACAACAACTAAGATTACCAAAAGTAGCATTGAAGTTTAAGTAAAATTAATTACATATGTTTCGATTAACATAGGGGGTAAATTGTCACATTTATCATAACACGAGGAGGGGGTGTACAGTGCCACATATTAAAATGTCAGGGAGGCGATGTGAAATTTTTATAAAATTTCAGGGGGAAAGTAAATTGAACATTATGAATATCATAGGTGATAAATTGCCATTAACTCACTGAAATACCTAGTTCCGATTAGATTTGAACACAAAAATCAGCAATTTTCATCTAATGTGCATTCATTTGTATGCCACTAATTCTATATTTCAAATCCCTATGAAATACTAACTCCATGTGTTTTTGCATTCATAAAATAATAAAATGGGAATGAGTACAAATGCAGGCATATCATATGAATTTATATGCAAGAGTAAGTTCGAACTAACAATATTGCATTTGTTGCATTTAAGAGTATAAATAAATATACTTTGATCATTGAGCTTCATTTATAGCAACAAAGCTTTAGAGCAATAGATATATATTGCCAATGCAACCAAGAACAATTCCAGGAGAAGTACCAAGAACAAACAATATCTCATTGGCAATATTTCAAATAATAATTAAAACAAATCAAATGTCAACAAATCAATCTAAATTTTTCATAGTGCTATTTGAAGTATAGCGAGGCGAGACAACCAATAACTAGCGACCTCATCGTAATGTATGAATTGAAAGTGTCGAGTTCCTGAAAGAGTAAAACATAAAAAGAATGAACCTTTTCTTAAGACATTTAGCAATAACAAGATCGAAATATATGATCATTTTCCATAGAACAAAATACAACAAAAACATGACAATATATGAATACCATTGATGGAGCATTTTGCATGATTGCAGTGATTGTTGCAGCTGAAACAAAGACCCCAGTCCTAACATATCCAATTTGATCGATCCTCTCATCAACTCCAAACGCATTTGAGACAACACACTACATGATAATATGACATAGTAAGTAAGCTGAGGCAGAACAATTTAGAGGTCTAAGATTTTTTTCATAATTTAAAAATATATTTACAATCACTTTACCACAAGTCCACCCACTGAGAGAACAACAACTTTGTTAAACACGAATTTTAGTTCCTCTCGGAGAGGAACAAAACGCATTCGCAGTAACAGTAAGGCCATTTGAGCTGTCAACACAATCAGAAACCCTGTACACAAAGCAAATTAGCAAAAATAGTTCTTACAATAATGTAATAATAAGATTGAGACCAGATCGAGCGTACCTGGTTGAGCAGCCAAATACCAGATTTCTTGCACAGAAGTACTTGGAGTATGTTGGTCTCGAGGGGCTTGAATAACAATAATACTCGATCCTACGACGCAAGCTAGACATCCAAGTGTGCCCATCACTCGCAATCGCTCCTTCAACATAAAGTGTGCCAAAACCGCACTAATTTTCAAGCTCATGTAAAAAAAGTTAGTTAGTAAACTTTAATTAGTTCACATAAAATTTAATTTACTAGTCACAAAAGTTCGAAAAATACCTAATCGTAATACTCAATGCACCAAAAGGGGTTACAAGAACAACAGGAGCATATAAATAAGCAACTAAATTTGCCACTTCGCCAAAAATCACTTTAGAGAAAAAAACAACCTTATATTAGTGACACAAATCAAAGATTTGGAGTGAGCAAATGAAGGTGATCATCAAAGTATATATAATTCCAAAACTTACTTGTAATCATGCCTGCCCACCAAACAGGTTCAAATATTACATCTACATTAATACAAATAGCATGAATGGTGATCAATATGCAATTCTTGATAAACTATGTGCCAAATTCCAACTCAAATTTGGACTAAATAGAATTAGAAGGATCTTATATTATAAACGGAACTAGTTAAATGTACGCGTATAATTATAAAATGGGTTAATGACAATATATTTACTCCCCTGTGATATTCATAATATTCAATTTACCCCCTGTAATTTGAAAAAGAGCAATTTACCCCCCTTTGAAAAATTTTAAGAAGCAATTTACTTCCTTTGAACATTATGAATATCACAGGGGGGTAAATTGCCATTAACTCGTTATAAAATTTTAACTCAGATTTGTTTTGCTCTCTTATATATCAATCATTTCAACATAAAGTATGTTAAAATCTAAACTCATTTTCTCTAAACCCCAATTTTGCAGTTTACTCTACAAATTAATTGAATAGCAGATCTCTATATTAAATTAAAATTAAGAACTACTTTTAAATAAAAATAAATAAATAAAAAAAACCCAGCTCTGTTTATTTATTAAAAATGAAAAATCAAAGTCCATAGAAGAGATTGAAGTCATTGATCTTTCTTCTTCAAAAGAAAACTAGCGCCGATGAACAAACTCGACAACACTGCCAATACTAAACCCCACATATTATTTGATACCC
The DNA here is from genome assembly GCA_034814905.1 of Penstemon davidsonii. Lineage (NCBI taxonomy): Eukaryota > Viridiplantae > Streptophyta > Magnoliopsida > Lamiales > Plantaginaceae > Penstemon > Penstemon davidsonii. Next base: position 6,702,997 of record JAYDYQ010001087.1, on the reverse strand, counting down.
CCATTGCTCTGTCTGCAACAAAAATAAAAAATAAAAAGAAAATTATTATAACACACAGTAAATTCAAACATTAATGTTATGAGGTAGCTGGGAAGAATAGTACTGGATGGATAGAATTAAAATTAGAAACATTTGAATTATTCATTGTTCAAATAATTAATTCTCTGTCGAATCTTCAGCTAGCTAGCATGAAAAAGGAAACAAAAGAAAAGGACGCTAATTATCTAAAACAGGAAATATATAGATCCAACGGACAGGATTGCATTCATTCTCCTTCTGCATGCATTAATTTAATTCATCTTTAGTCAATTAATTTCTTATTAATTGCACTCTAATGCAATGGTTATGTACTTATGTTTAATATTTTCATTGCAACAAAGCATTGAGTATATATGTTTGGTTTGGTTCGGTTTGATTCGGTTCGGTTCAATATGCTATATGTGCATTACGTTAAAAAAACAAGTAAGCTATATATATACATTATGACCTAAATCAAAAACACCCATTGGGTTTTGTCTAATTAACAAAAAAACACTTGGGTTATTTTAACTAACAAAACCCCCTTGTGTTATTTTTTATTAGCAAATTCCTTCATGAATCATATGGAGGACTTCATTAATTGTTTAAGCACACAAGAGGTTATCCGTTATTGTCAATTTTCAAATTTAATTGGGGGGGTTGTTGATATTTTTTTTAGGTTAAGAGAGGTATATGTGTCACAAATTGTGTATTCTTTTTGTAGAAGTATAATTGTTATTTCGACTTGAAATAATTTTTTTCTAGAGAGTTATTTTGTAAATGAGACAAAACATAACTGGTGTTTTTGGATTTCACTCTATACTACTACATAATTCACCGAATGGGGAGAAAGAGACTTAAAGGGCCCACCAAGATAAAGATTAAGTTGGGCCATTTAAGAATGGGCCGTGCTGAAGACCATTTACCGGCCCATTAAAAGATGGACCACTTTTTTAGAGAGTCGATCGATGCTGTTCGTAGAACAATTAAAATTTAGGGATAATTATAGGGACCTCTCCTGATGTTAGATGTAATTATTGCCCAATTATCTCCGACTATCATAATTACAGGGACCTCCTTTGACGTTTCGAATGGATTACATCTGTTAGGTTTCCGTCTGTTTTTGCTAGCGTCATCACTCAACATTTTTTGAATTTTCTATTGTACACTTTTCAGTTGTTTAAATGGGAAGGGGAATTATTGTAATGTTTAGGATTATGAAAGGGTGTCAATGTTATATTTTAACTTTGTCTTATAATTAATTTTTATTGTGTATAAATTCAGGAAAATAGTTTTAAAACAAAATAATTGATTTTTACAATTTTTCTGCAAAACAAAATCCAAGTACAAGGATAACTGAATGCAAATGTAAATACATTCAACTCTAATCATGAGAAAAAATATTGTAGAACATAAATACAAATGTAAATACATTCAACTTTCACATTTAACCCATAACATAAATTATTAGACATTATAAGAATGCTCATAATTAACCCATACTAAAAAATTTCATAATATTTTACAAAATATAAAAATACTCATTCAAATACCCGATTTAATAAAATAGTTATTATAAATCCATATACATTGGAAATAATTATTATAAATAATTAATTAATTAATTTTAATATATATTATTTAAAAAGGGATAATTACAGGGACCTCCCCTGAGGTTAGGTGTAATTACCGCCAATCCCCTTCGACTATCATAATTACAGGGACCTCCCCTGACTTTTCAACAGAATTACATCCGTTGGGGTAGGGTTGGGGGTTAGGGCTGTTTTTTTTTTTTTTTTTTTTAATTAAAAAAGTCGAGGGTATAACAATCAATTCACGAATTCCGTCCAAGTCCGTTAGTCCTCGTTAGGGTTTTGTAATCCTTTTGAAACGTCAGGCGAGGTTCATGTAATTATGATAGTCGGAGGGGATCAACCGATAATTACACATAACCTTAGGGGAGGTCCATGTGTTATCCCTAAAATTTATTCTAATATTCCTAAATTTTTACTATTATTTTATTTTTGAGATGTTTCTAAATAACTCTTTGTTTTCTATAAATGAAATTATTTTTCCCAACAATACCCTCTCACATAAAGTAGTGATTTGACACCATTAATTTTCAACAACTACTTTTAAGGGCATATATGTAAAAATACTTAAAAATTTCACCTTTTTAACTTTTATTTGAAACTCCGTGTAAAAAGTAAAAGGATTTAAAAAATAAAAAATAAAAGAATAGAGGAAGTAACATAATAATAACTTATATAAGAGTATTAACATATTCCAGTACGTCCAAGAGAAAATTTTAGAATTTGCTCATTCATATGTTATATGTTCACTTAAATGGGCTGGAATGGACTAGTAAGGCCCATAAGTTATGTAGTAATTGGATCGGATTGTCATTAAATTTAAACCATATGCTCAGATGTTAGAGTATTAAATGGGCCCAAATAGTTCAAGGAGTATAATGTTTGAGAGAATTCCCATGTGCTTAGATGGGCCTTCGCTTTAATATGGATATGCTGTAAATACCCATAAAAAATCAAGGCTACAAGCAGAGAACTTCAAATGGTCTGATTGTTACTATTAAATTATTATTAATAAAACCCTAAGGGCCCATTTGGAAGGAAGATTTTGAAATGAAGGCGGAAATTCCAATGATGGATAAATATTTTTACAAAGGATTTTAAATTCATTCATTTGAAATTCATTGTTTGATAATATCATTTGTGATATTTGAAATTCTCAATTATAATTTTTTTTGAGATTTGGTTGGATCAATTATGTTACTATACAGAATTGTAAGATAAGTTTATTTAAATTTATTTGTTCTGTTCTTTAACTAATTGTACTTTCCGTTGTTTTTCCATATTGATTTGTACGTAATTGGTTTTTTTTGCATTACGATCAAGAGAATTATTGGCACACGTGACTTGCGCATAGTTAGCCGCTTATAGCCATATATCAGTAATAATTACTAAAATTATCATAGATAAATTAGGTGTTGAATTGTGCCTTGATTTGCCTCTAATTTTTGCTTTATGAGACAAGTCCAAAAATTACGTACACTTTGTATTTTCTTATATAATTATTTTTATCAGTATTATATACATAGCTCCTATGTTGCACAGACACTGACTCGGCGACTCGGACTCGACACGATTTGAATTCGGCGATTCGTTTTCTAAAAAAAATTTCAAGATACGACACGGCATGGATACGTATATTAAAATTATATAGTTTATATAAAAATAAAATAAATTAGCATCATAGTCAATGAATTAACATTCATTCTAATATTCCAAACACAAAATCAAAAGAAAAGATCACAAAAGATGTATAAATCCACTCTAAGCACATCATAAATGATTCAAAACAAGTCTCATATGAAAAAAAATATCAAAAAAAGTCTCATAAGAAAAATAATCACTCCAAGTACATAACAATTAGTCAATTACACAAAAATTGTTCGAAATTTTTAAATGAAATTAGTTTTTTTTTATTACAAGATAGAAATACCACCTTTTTTTTTCTTCTTCTTTTGCTTCAGATTTCTTTTATAGCAATTACCTAGAGGTTAAAAGATAATACATTTCTTGCTACACAGAGAGAAAGAGTATGGTTTAGGTGCAATGGAGTTTAACAATGCGACACCGACACTGAATAGAAACATCAAATAAAAGAACTCCAAATAACTCTAATTTTAGGCCATAATGTGAATATTTTTTGTAAAAGAAGTACACATTGTTGATGAAAAAGAAGAAAAAATAAAAACCCAACTCAAATTTCAAGGAAATAAAACATAATTGCACAAAAATGAGGTAGAGAGGAAGAGAAGTACATGTAAATTTGAATAAATTGGAAGAGAATTCTTGAACTAAGGTTTATGAAATGAATGAAATTGGGGAGTTCATGACTTGTTTTAATTTGTGTTTGGAATGAAGAGGAAGAGTACTCTGTAGAAGTTTAATCGACTAGTTCACAAAGTATTTTCTGATTTTTTTTAATTATGTTTCAAATTTTCAATTTTAACCCATAATTTTGATAAAAATTGCAGAAAGACCCCCGCCGTGTCCAAGACCGAGTCCTTGACCGAGTCCTGTCGAGTCCTTGACCGTACCCCCGTCGAGTCCAAGACCGTATTTTCTCGGACTCGCCACGTGGCGAGTCCAATGAGTGTCCGAGTCCGTAAAGAGTCCGACTCTGCATAATGAAATTTTTGAAGTATCCGTGCTTCATAGCATAGTTCCTTCTAAGAATATATATAGTTTTGTTTTGTATGTATATTACAGGCTGATAATCTACGGCAGCAGACTGTACAACAAATGCACCGTATCTTGACTACTCGTCAATCAGCTCGACGAGGGAAAAACACTTTTGATACTAAATTTTAGTTCAAAAAACACATTTTATACTAAATTTTAGTTCAAAAAACACATTTCATACCAAGCTTTTCGGAAAAAAATATTTCATACCATGACCATCTTGACACATTTACTTTTACCGTCAATTTTCGGACGGAATTCAGCACGTGTCGTCAATTGTAGTTGTTTAAAACCCGTGCATGTTTTCCTCCCATTGTCAACTTAACGGACACATGAGCGGCACGTGCTGAATTTCATGGTATGAAAAACACTGCCCTTCTAAAACAAATTTCACTTGATGAAAACAAAGCAACAAAAATGGCACTGATTACTGTGGAATATCTCAGCTTTTTTTTTTTTTTTTTTTTTTCTCTTTCAATTTAGTACTTCCAAAACCCAGCAAGAAACTTGTTTCGCATAATGTTTAAATTAGGGGTTTTCTGTTTTTTGCCGCCTAAAATATAGAAAGAATTCAATGTGCCAATTTTCCCTAATTCAGAGGTGCAAAGTGATAAATACCCATAATAAACAGGAAAAGGCTAAACCCTAAATCAAATCTCTTTCTTTTTGAACGGTATGATTCAATTAAAAATGTACTAGTATTCTTTCAAGCATAAATGAGAAAGCATTCAAACACGAGAAATCAAATTCATAAATGATGTATTAACTAAAGGGATTATTGCATTTTTGGTGGCACAACTATAGCCCACTGACGTTTCTACCCCGTAATTTTTTGGGCTGACAGATTTGGTGCCACAACTTCAACATCAGTGGCAATTTGGTGCCAATTGAGGCCCAATTTCAAAATTGGCCTGAAATTCCTCCATGCGTGGGCCATGTGACATGAAAAATGAGAATTTTGACCATTCAACGCATTTTTCATTAAAAAAATACCAAAATTAAAAATCTTAACTTTTCCTGTAAAATTCACCAAACATTTCTTTAACCTATTAAATTGTTACCCGCCTTCTTCTTCTTCTTCCCCCAAGTAAAATTATCCAAGTATCCTAGTTCTTGGTGAATAGAAATAATTTTTTATTTTTTTATATGAAAAATGTGTTGAATGGTCAAAATCCTCAATTTTCATGTCACATGGCCCGCATATGGGGGAATTTCGGGTCAATTTTGAAATTGAGCCTCAATTGGCACCAAAATTGACACTAATGTTGAATTTGTGTTACCAAATGTGCCAGCCCGAAAAATTATGGGGTAGAAACGCTAGTGGACTACAGTTAAGGCAACAAAAATGCAATAATCCCATTAATTAAATTAGACCATCAACATAATGAGGTAAAATAAATGATTTAGTTGTTGCAAAAAAATTCATTTCTACAGATTTAATTTCCAGTTTAAATAAACCCCAAATCATAAAATTAAAATATCTATGGGGCCGGGGTATTAACTAATAAAATTCAAGAAAATAGTACCTTTTTCAGAAATTAACTAATATACACATTTTCGTCATCCATTCATCGGATTGAAGAACATGTGGACAAAATGTTGACAGAGTAAAAGAACTCTTCGTTGATGTTTTTCTCTTACTGTACACAAAAGAAGAAGGGAGTAAAAATACAAGAGAAATTTAATTAGAGGAGAGAGAGAGAGAGATTAAATTTAGAAGCATTTGCATTCATTGTTCAAATAATCAACATGCAAACTTGACAACTAGCTACTATGAAAAAGGAAACAAAAGAAAAGGGTGCTAATTTCATTTTTTTACTGTACGGTCATGTTACTAGGAGGATATATTTTGTTTGAGAATTCTTGAGAATTTTACAATATTTGACTGATCGAAACATATAAATGAAAATTTTAATTAATGGTTATTGGACAATATATTTTGGAAAAATGCACAATACGTACTATCCCGTGTTATGTGAATATTTTTTTTCACCAAACTTCCTTGAACTTTCAAAAGCCCTGCATAAAATACCTAATCCCCGTTAGTTACTAATACCGTTAATTTTCTATAGAATTATCTAAATTACCCTTGGATATATTAAAAGTACAAAGGAGTTTTGTGTATACATTCAAAAGTACAAGAAAGTTTTTGGCTGAAAAAAAATATGCAAAAAATAACAAAAATCGCATATCGTTCGCGTGAAGCACACGCGCGTTAAAAAATGGACGAAATGAGACAAATTGGATGTTTTATGCAAGGTTTTTTAGAGTACTAGAAAGTTTAGTGAAAATAAATTCACAGGTAGTTTGGTGTAAGTTTCGCATTTTTCCGATATATTCCTATTAATTAAATTACTCTTTCTTTGATTCAAACAATTATTTAATATATTATATATGTTTAGTAAGAAATTAATTATACATTTTTATCTGTAATTCCGTTATTTAATTATTCTTATAGTTATATTTATTAGAGAAATAAAATTTTAAACTACCGTGACCATTTTCTTAAACTAGAGTAATGACAAGTTCAACTGCATTCACCTAATGTTTTCTCTGGTTAATAAATTATATGAAAATATATATATATATGAAGTTGGGTCTGTTGGCCCAATAGGAAGGTCCATAATTAAACATTATTGGGTCAAATAAGTCTATGCCATATTGAAGCCCATTTAACTCCCATGGTTTCTAGACCACCCGAAAAAAAATGAGAAAATATATTGGGCCAAATAAATTTATTTATCTTTGGAATAATTAGGACTATCAATGGGTCAAATATGGGTAGGATTAGGCCCGACCTAATTTAGCTAGATCGGATTAAGATTGAACTCGAATTTTGCTCACATCTAAATTTTATGAGTTCATAGAATCTTGTCCGAATTCGATTTGGTATCGGATATTTTTCGAATCCTTAATTCTCAATGTTGCTTTGTTTGTGTATGCCCTTTTATTCCCAAATTATCATAGTAATATTTTAATTTGGTGCAATGTTCATCAACTTAATTAAGGAGAGATTTGGCTGTTGAAACTTGAAAGTAATGGATTACATGGAAACCAACCTGTGCACCATCCAACTGAAATTGGTTTGAAAATCCTCAAACAGTGTTTATCGTTAGATTTCGCTATGTTTTCGCTTAGTAAAACATAATTAAAATAAGTTGGATTGAGTTTGACCTAGTTAAATCGGTTAAACTCTTTCCCGAGTACAATTTAAATTAGTTTTTTTCCCTTTGGAATCCAAATTTAGTTCAAACTTTTTTATAATTTTGAAATCCACAAAATTCAACATTCAAATCGTGTTTCAAAAGTTTCGTTGAAACCATTTAAATCAATTTTCTGAAATCAGAGTCGAGTGAGTCCACACCAACATCAATCCATATTTAACATCATTAATTGTAGAATGGACTGTAAAACCTAAAAAATCTAAAAACTACTAAACCAAAATACTTCCCCCCCCTTTTTTTTCTTTTCTTATTTTTAACCAAAATACTTCCCAACAATAAAAAAATTCAAATAATTGTAAAACTCACGTACGAAAAAAATCTTTTAAAGTGCGTACAATATTGACTTAAAACAAAAAATACTAATCAATCTTGCAATAGTGGTTGAAATACCTCAACTAAATATATACATCCAGATAGTACAACACTCATTACAACGACGAATATGACCGGCAAATAAGGCTTGGCGGGCTTCTCCATAATCACCTTTCCAATCCATATAAGTAGAATCCATGGATAAGTCATCGCGGCTGCCATCAGAGCCTTTGCCCATACTTTCTTAGTTGGCAAAATGTAGCAATAAGCTACCAGCGGCAACAGGCCGAATACCAAATATGATGATACAGACACCAACTGATGAAGTACGTATCTATCCCTTCTGCCAAAGGTTCGCACGTAGTTGTCTACCTGGTCGACAGGACCACGACGTAGCTCCCATGTCTGTAAAATGATATAGGTTTAGAAGATGCATATAAATATTGAGCACGGAAAGTAACATAAATTTGCTTTGCTAAATGATTACTTACAGTGAAAAAGAGTAGACAAGCGGGCGCAACGACAGCTGCGCTTCCAAGAGTCATTATTTCTTTTGTGGACGAACCAGAGGCGGCTGCAGCTCCCACAATTGCCAAGCTTTGAATACACGTTTCTTTCCCGCCGTGTATGATGCATCTTATCACCTCGAAGATTAGTTCATCCCTTGAATGAGATGAACTAGGTGATATCAATGTGGTGTTCATATGTCCATGAGTAGGCATCTCAATTGTAATATCTGCATCGTATTTCTTTATGAGAGATAGAACAATATTTCAATGTGTAGATTTTCTTAAGATTTTATTAAGATTTTTGAAGTGTAGATTTTTAAAGGATTTATCAAAATAAATTCTATTTTTTCGTTAATAAATGTTAAAAATAATTTCAAAATTTTCATTATGACGAAAAATATCTTGGAATATTATGTTATTCTAAAATGATGGGACTTTTCTAATCCAACTTTTATTATGCCACATTTATTTTTGAAAATAAATGCTACATTGTACAAAATCGTACAATTTAATAAATATTTTGTGTCCATATGGACTTAGGAGTAATTTAAAATTATTAAATTAAACTTATCAAATTTTGGGTTCAATTTTAGTATGTGTTTGCTTAAAATTCATGTGTTTCAAGGTTTGTTTTAAATTTTAGCAAAAAGGAAATTTTTTTAAACTTTTGGGATTGTTTTTTAAAAATTAGAAAAATGGGGGGAAGAGTGCTGTTTAGATGTAATTAATTTTATATACTCTTAGTTAGTTGATTTGAAGTAAGACCTTTTTCGATATTGTTTTCAGATTGAAATGTTATTATTTTAGCAAAGAAAAATGATGATTGAAGAACCTTTTGTTTCTCCTAGGGAGTTTGGTGAAAAAATTGATAAAATTTGTGTTTAATCGTAGTTTTATGATGTATCTTTTCTTAAGTGTAGATAAACATTGTTGAGATGTTGGATCTTTGATTATTCTTGCAAGAAAGTTGATAATTTTTATATTTTCAAAATTTTTGGGGTATATTTTGAATGTTTTCAATAGAAAAAGTGGTTTGATATACAATTTGTTACATATTGGGATTGGGTTCTTATTCAAAACAGTTTTATCAAATTTGGGTTAGATTTCTTGTGAAGATTTTTGGTTTGAAAGAAGTTTTGGTGAAAAATTACTGTTGGGGGTTTATTTTGAGAATATTGAATTAGAGGGGAGTTTTATGCAATTTTTGGAAATGTTCGGAGAAGCCACTGCTGGTCCGATCTTTGGGCTGTCTTGCCCGGCCGTGATGGGTCGAGCTCATTTCATTGCACACTCTTTGTGCTTGCTCGTTTCAATTTTATTGGACTATTGCTATTGTTAAATGTTTTGAGTTTTCTAAAATCTTAAAGTTTGAAAAAGATTAATGGATTTAAAGTCGTAAGTTCTAAGTTCTTTTGTGTGATATGTTAGTTTATAAAATTCTCATGATAAGATTTTAATTAATTATATTTAAGTAAGATTATTAGATTTATTTCTAATTTGCATGTATTACTTGCTTAGATTTCGAATTAGCTTCATTTGTGAACTTTGTAGTAACCGTATTAAGCTTCTCAGATGAGCGTTGTGTTTATTTGTTTGTCAGTTAAACATGTTAGTAGGTCGAGTCTGAACTTGAACATAGTCCAACGAACGAGCATGTGACATATGCCAGGTTATTAAAATATTGCATAAAGTCGACTTCTAGGATGAGTTATGCATGTTTATACTTAGCATGACTACTTCCTAAGTTGCAAATGAGATACTAAAATCTAATAGTTGAATTTACAACTACTTGGATAGGTGAACTATTAGGCTACCTTCTAGCAGGCCGAGCATCTTACTATTGTTGAATTATTGTTATTACCATGTCTATTACTATGTTACTGTGTAACAGTCTTGAATACACGATATCGTTGCTTGATTGTTATTACCTTGTTATTTCAATACTTGCTTGATTGATTGTTACAACGAGATCATCGTGCATGTGATTAAAAGTGAGCCTAACTTGCTGTACGAAATCAAGGGGAACCCAGAGGGGTACTGTTGATCGGAGGTGGCCCTGATTTACGTAGACCTAGTATTTACAAACAGGGGGGTGTGGAGGGTGTGGGAGGGGTGTATACACTTGGGGAGTAAGAGCAAACTCTTGCCATTGGATGCACTCCTTATTGGGTGTGTTCGGTTAAGACCTTAAGTGTGATTGGAAGGGTAAGTGGCGAGCGGCAACAACAATTGATGGTGTTGTGATCGATTGTTTATTTTCTTAATGATTGTTGTTATTTCTGCTTGATATAATCGTCACGATTATTATGTTGTATCCATACATCTCTTGCACCTATGCACCACACGCTCACTAAGTTGGACGATCAACTTACACATTCTGCGCGTGTTTCACCATTTTAAGTTATAGGTGTTTTGGCGATAGTTCAGATTATAGTTAAGTAATCACGATTGTGGTCCCACCCTAGTTGGAGAATATTTGTAATTTCATTTAAGTTCTTGATTGATCTTATGACCTTCATTTAAATTGATGTTTCAAAACTTTTATAATGTCGAAATCGATTTTATAATACTTTGGTTAATAACCTGGTACCTTAAGTATTTTTATAAATTGATCATTTTTATCTAAGATGGTTATAAATTTTACCAAATACTGATCTTAATATTGTTTTATTTCAGTTTGATCACACAAGTCGTTTTGACCTTTGTTTTTATTTTTCTTTTTCATTATTATCCTCCATCATCAATTAAAATGATTATTCTCTATATTTTATATATAAATTAGGTTTTTAATTGATAAGTAATCTCCTCTAACTTTGATTAGGTCTTATGTTATAATTCAATTAGAATCTGATCTAATTCATAAATAAAGTTGAGGTTAATTTTCTTCTTTCATCATAAGATATTATTTTAGTGATCTAATTTTAGTGTCTTAATTATACTCATTGTTGCGTTATTTGGCTATATTTTGAGTGTGATGTTGAAATTTATGGTATAATTTGCTCTATTTGCATTTGAAACTTCGTCTGACAACTGAAGCCTCTTAGTTGCATTATTATTTCACTTACGGATATGAATGCTTTCGTGAAACTTAGAGTTTCGATGTCATGAGAAAATTCTATATAAGGTATTAGAAGGTTATCTAGGCACTACGTATTTATGCTAAAGGCAAATTACAATGCTTAAAGAATCTTTTTGTACTACTATTTAGATAAAAATCTTTAATACTATTACATCATTGATCTTTACTAATTAACAATGAATATTTATGATTTAACACTTACCCTCATGTTCTCTAATTTCACCATGGATCGCGATCACTCGATGTTCTTGTACATCCTCCAACACTTCCCCTGCTCGCAAAATTAAGATAGAATAAATTAGAAAACGAAATTCATAAGAAGATGAAATGAATTTGATCCATCCGGAACTTGATGCTTAATACTAAAGCTACATCATAAAATATTCATATTGAGTTTGATCATATTCACTCGTATTTTGTATAATAAGTCTAGTATAAACCTCTAATTGATAATTATTTATATAAATATTGCAATGTCTAGCTAGACTAATAATAATCCATTCAATTAAATATCATTACATCAATAAATTTATTATAAATTAAAATTATTATCTGCCAGCTATATATAATTGATAACCAGCCCTTGTTTGTCTCGTTTTCGGAAGAGTAGTGGAGGTTTGAGATATTTGTATTGTTGTTTGTTTAGATTTTGAGAGAATTTTTGGGAAATAAGATAAGTGAAAGTTTTTTTGAGAGATTATGGGAAAATGAGAAATAGTGTGAGAGATAAGTTATTTTATATCAAAATATGTTTGTTATTTGAGATATATTGTTCAAAAGACAAGTTACTTTTTTTTTTTTTTTGAGGAACCCGACATGACAAATTACCATTAATGAATAATATCGAGCTTTACAAGATCTTGAATAGAACTCGAGACAAGTTAATTATTGTTTGATCAGAGTTATGGAGATAACAAAATTATTATTGCCCTATTTGGCTAGTGTCTGGTTCAGTATCGCGGTTTTTCGAAATTGAGCCAAAACCTAACAAAATGAAGTATGTGTCAATGTTATTAAAATCGGACCGGATCTGCCAGCTGGACCAGTTCGATCGGTTCAATCGTGAACCGCGGCCTGTCAGGTCCAAACACACCCCTAAAACTGAAGACTTAAAAGTCAGAGTGCACCGCCCAGAACCGGTAGTCGGACCTGCCAGTTGGACCAGTTCAACCGGTTCAACCGCAAACCGGAGGCTTGTCAGGTCCGAACACACCTCTTCTTGGATTGAGTAAGGAACACCTGACTTCTTGGATTGAGTAAGGAATCTAAGTCATTTGGGATACAACCATTTTTATTAAATTGTTAAACTACAAATTCATAAATTATAATTTTTTGTAACCTCTTTTATTTATAGATTAGTTTATGATAATTAACTTCAAACTAACATCTTACACATTATCAACGGAAATAATAGTATTCAGTTTTAGGACACAATTTTTTATTAGTTTTTTTCTCTTTGAACATATATATGTTGAGTATCAATTGAATTTTTGTTTATTTCTTTTTTTTTTTCAACTATATTTTTAAGATAAAGAGTTACAAAATTTGAATGCCACGCTGATATATTATACAAATTTTTCTTTAGAATATTTGGCTTTTATACATAGTCATATTCTAAAATTATTAATCTCTGGGTTTGTTAACTTACATTTATATATTTTTAAATGTATATAATCATGATATATTTATTAAGTATTATATTACTATTATGATAAATATAAGTTAGATAAATATTAATATATAATTTTAATTTTAATTTATATATTTTATTTTGTATAGTTTTAATCAATTGTAGAATATTGTTTACATTTTTATGTACATAACATATATTTTGTAATTAATATATTAATTATCATTATGAAGACATACCGGTTCAACCAGTGGCCTGACCTAGGTGACTAAATTCATCCTCTTGGATTACGTGCGTGCTGTGAGAGCGTGAATTGGAGCGGAAAATGAGATTTGCGCCTAAATTCGCGAATTGTGAAACCAAATTCACGACTTCCCTCGGAATAGTATGCGCCCAAGTAATTTTTTTTTCCAGCAGCCAATTAATTTCTAAGACACGTGGCTGTTATTTCATGGGTTCAAGTGCAAGGATGTGTTGTTGTCTTGGGAAATTATGTGTCTACCCAGGTAGATTCAATCCACTGGTGGATGAGCGACAAGTATGTATGAGATGACACATGTATTTATTATCCAACCTCTATAAATTTAATTTAGGGTGTAGGTTGAATAGTCTTGTAGACTGCAAGACATTTGACATGTCCATTAGTCAACTTTTACTTTTCCGTTTGACGAAACTGAAGCTATAGTTCTATGTTTAAAATTTTAATTATCACTCTTATTTTTTTCATATGTATTGATGAGTTGATTTATTAAAAAAAAAAGAAAGAAAAACTCCACTAGTTTAGATGAGTTAATAATTAGAAGTAGATTCTATATTACAATCCTAAAATTACGCATATATAGTTCGATTTAATGACGATTATGACTTTGTAATTATATATATCTTTTAAATTATTTGATACTAAAAACATTGTGTGAGAATGGCCTAGTTTAAAAAAAAATGAATTTATACTAACTTAAATTCTTATTGCACTATAATTAGTAAAAGAAAAAAAATACAATATTAACCGTTTTGTAAAGCGTTACAACATCGTATATATAAATGGTTAAAAATATAATAAAAGAAAATATATTTTTTGTTCATTTTAGTTTACAAAATTATTTATTTAATCTATACACTATGAATTCTTTAAAACAAAATGCAAAATAATATTAATAAATTAACATAAAATACTTAAAAAAAAAAATTGGACGCTCTCAACACGCGCTCATAGTCAGATTTTTCAAATACGACGCTTTGCGCTTTCGTTCCCGCTCCACGCTCCGCGAACTAATTACCCAGGGCCTGACCGATCCAACCAATAAAACAAGTGTTCAATCAACTCACCGGTTCATTGTCCGGCCCGGTTCTGAAAATATTGGTCTGTGTATAGGTTTCTCGAAACTCAGGTTTCAATTTCAAACTTATAACGACAATGATTTGACACATATCACCTACTTTTCCAAAAGACATTGATTTGATACCACCTACTTTACCCCTTCAAACCCCAACATCCAAACTCAATCCAAATGGAGTTTCAAATGTTTTACCGAAACCACTCAAATAATTTTTTGGAAATCAAAACTCGGAAAAACCGAGTCAAAACCTAACCAAGAAAATTATTTAGGAATATATTTTTTAGTGCCCTAGATTAAAAGATAATTTATCTTTGAAACCACTTATGTTGTTTGTTTGACGCGAAAATACGCACCACTTCAGACCAGGGCCGGCCCTAGGTGAAAACTAAAATTGGGTCCCTACATTGTAAAAAATATTTTATGTAATTTCTTTTTAGGCCCTAGGCGAAAACTAAAATTGGGGCCCTATATCGTGAAAAATATTTTATGTAATTTCTTTTTATTTTATTTTATTTTAGTAGACACTAAGCTACTGATTAAATATTCATAAACTAGTTTTTGTAGGTAAAGTGACCAATTTTCTCAATCTTTCTTATGACAACTGACATTGTTTATTGTAATTGTTGTGAATAGGTTCTTATCAGTTTTAGATTTTTTTTTCGTATCAGTTCATCAAATCTATATATACATGCATTATTTATCACTATACCCAATTAGGTTCTCACCAAAAGTAAAAACCGAGATTGCATTGATGTGATGGAGCTCTACGTTGATCAAGTAAATGTTAGACTTCATAAAGTATCACAATGATATTTAAACATACATATACACTTTTAACTAAATAGCATATAACCATATGTGCATTGCATTATATAATAAAAAATTAAAAAAAATTCATGGCATATTTATAAATTCTTTTATTATATGATACGATGCAATTAACATGTGAAATTAGTTAGTCATGTGCAATATACGTGCACTTTTCTAGTATATATAGTAATAGCAAAAAAATTTAATTTTTAATTTTATCTTCCTATTATATAATAAACAATTAAAAAAAAGTATTCATGAGATATTTAACAATTCTTTTAGTATATGATATGATGCAAATAACATATGAAATTAGTTAGTCACATGCGACATACGTGCACTTTTCTAGTATATATAGTAATACCAAAAACTTTTAATTTTTTATTTAGTCTCTTCTATATAATAAACAATTAAAAAAACAGTCATGACATATTAAACAATTCTTTTATTATATGATATGATGCATATAACATATTGAATTAGTTAGTCATGTGCAACATACGTGTACTTTTCTAATATCTCTCTATTTTTTCCTAGAATGTCTTTAACTCGGCTCCTAATGTCCTTAAGAAAGCACATATTATATTTCATGGTACCTTGATACTTAATTCCATTTCAAGTCGGGTAATTGGTTTGTAACTTAAAGGAAGGAAAGAAAAAAGAAAGATGCTCAGGAAGATTGAACTTAATCATATCGGAATCCCGAGACTATAACACTCATCAAAATGATGACTACGACCGGCAAATAAGGCTTGGGGGGGCTTTTCCATATCCACCTTTCCAATCCATATGAGTAGAATCCATAGATAAGTCATTACAGCTGCTATCAGTGCCTTCTTCCACACGCTCTTAGTATGCAGTACGTAGCAATATGCTACCAGAGGCATTATGCCAAATAGCAAATGCGATAATATGGACACCAACTGATGAATATGGTATCTAATTCTTTTACCAAAGGTCTTAACGTAGTTGTCTTCTTGGTCTACATGACCACGACGTAGCTCCCATGTCTGTAAAAGATATAGGTTTAGAACTTAGAAGATGCTTTTAAAGATTGAGAACGGAATGTAACATAACTTTATTTTGGTATAAAAGATTACTTACAACGAACCAGAGTTGACAAGCTCCCGCAACGACAGCTGCGCTTCCAAGAGACATTATTCCATGTGTGGGCGAACCAGAGGCGGCTGAAGCTCCCAATATCATCAAGCTGGTAAGACACACTTCTTTCCCGCCGTGTATTATGCATCTAATCACCTCGAGTACTTTATCCCTTAAATTTGTATTATCTGCATTAAATTTCATTATGAGAGATAGAACATTATTTCAAAGTGTATAATTTCTTAAGATTTTTATTAAAATTTTCGAAGTGTAGATTTTTAAAGTATTATTCAAAATAAATTCTATTTTTGCATTAATAAATGTTAAAAATTATTTCAAATTTCCATTATGACGAAAAATATCTTGGAATATGGTATTCTAAATTGATCGGGACTTCCAATTTTTATTACGCCACATTTTCTTTGGAAATAAATGGTGCTTTGAAGTAAAACTTTGTTCGTTTTTTGTTTTAAGATTGAAACGTTATTATTTTAGCAAAGAAAAATGATGATTGAAGAACCTTTTGTTTCTCCTTGGGAGTTTGGTGAAAAAATTGTTAAAATTTGTGTTTAATCTTAGATTTATTAGGGGAGCTTAATGCAATTTTTGGAAATGTTCGAAGCAGCCACTGCTGGTCCATTTATTGGGCTTTTTTTCCCAGCCCGTGATGGGTCGAGCCCATTTCATTGCACACTCTTCGTGCTTGCTCGTTTCAATTATATGGGATTGTTGCTATTGTTAAATGTTTTGAGTTTTCTAAAATTGTACACTCTTCGAGCCCATATTGCACACTCTTCGTGAGGGTTTCCAGAGTTTGAAAAATATTTCTCTTGAATGGTTTGAAGTCGTACGTTCTAAGTTCTTGTGTGAGATGTGTAGAAAATTCTCATGATAGCATTTTCGTTAATCATATTTAAGTTAGGTTATCAGATAATTTCTAATTTGCATGTATTACCGACTTAGATTTCGAATTAGCTTCATTTGTTATTTTGTAATAACGGTACTAAGCTTCTCGTATGAGCATTGTATTTATTTGCGTGTCAGTTAAACATGCTAGTAGGTCGAGTCAAACGAGCATGTGACATATGCCAGGTTATTAAAATATTAACTCGACTACTAGGATGAATTCGGCATGTTTATACTTAGCATGACTGCTACGAAGGTTGCAAATGAGATACTGAAATCTACTAGTTGAATTTACAACTACTTGGATAGGTGAACTATTAGGCTACTTTCTTGTAGGCTCGAACATGTTACTATTTTTGAATTATTGTTATTACAATGTCTATTACTATGTTATTGTGTAACAATCTTGAATACCCGATATCATTGCTTGATTGTTATTACCTTGTTATTTCGATGCCTGCTTGATTGATTGTTATCACGTGACCATCGTGTCTATGATTAACAGTGAGCCAACTTGGTGTACGAAATCAAGGGAAACCCAAAGGGGTGTTGATCGGAGGGTAGCCCCGATTTACGTAGACCTAGTATTTACAACCAAGTGGGGGAGGGGGGTACACTTGGAGAGTAAGAGTGAACTTGTGGCATTGGAAGCAATGCAAGTGCTTGTTATGATAAGTTAACTCCGTACTGGGCGTGTTCGTTTAAGACCTTAAGTGTGATTGGAAGGGTAAGTGGCTAGCGGCAGCAACAACTGATGGTGTTGTGATTGATTGTTTATTTTCTTAATGGTTGTAGCTATTTCTGCTTGATATAATCGTCACAATTATTATATTGCATCCATACATCTCTTGCATCTTTGCACTACATGCTTACTAAGTTGGACGATCAACTTACGCATTCCGTGTTTCACTATTTTAAGTTGTAGGTGTTTTGGCGAATGATAGTTCAAATTGCGGTTAGGTAATAATGATTGTGGTCCCACCCTAGTTGGAGAATATTTGTAATTTCATTTAAGTTCTTGCTTGATCTTATGACCTCCATTTAATTGATTGATGTTTCAAAACTTTTATAATGTCGAAATCGATTTTATAATATTTTGGTTAGTAACCTGGTTTCTTAACTATTTTTATAAATTGAACATTTTTTATCTAAGATGGTTTTACATTTTAACAAATACAGATCTTAATATTGTTTTATTTTAGTTTGGTCTCACGAGTCGTTTTGACCTTTGTTTTTTTTTCTTTTTCATTATTATCCTCTATCATCAATTAAAAAGATTGTTCTCTACCTTTTAGATATAAATTAAGTTTTTAATTGATAAGTAATCTCCTCTAACTTTGATTAGGCCTTATGTTATGATTTAATTAGAGTCTGACTTAATTTGTAGAAAAAGTTGAGGTTAATTTTCTTCCTTCATCATTAGATATTTTTTTTAGTGATCTACTTTTCATATAAAGAAATATGTTATAATTATGTATTTTGAATTTTTTTACTTGAATTGTAGATTTAGTTGTTCATTTGTCTTAATTCAACTCTTTGTTAGGTAATAATGATTGTGGTCCCACCCTAGTTGGAGAATATTTGTAATTTCATCTAAGTTCTTGCTTGAACTTATGACCTTCATTTAATTGATTGATGTTTCCAAACTTTTATAATGTCGAAATCGGTTTTATAATATTTTGGTTAGTAACCTGGTATCTTAACTATTTTTATAAATTGAACATTTTTATCTAAGATGGTTTTACATTTTAACAAATACAGATCTTAATATTGTTTTATTTTAGTTTGGTCTCACGAGTCGTTTTGACCTTTGTTTTTTTTCTTTTTCATTATTATCCTCTATCATCAATTAAAAAGATTATTCTCTACCTTTTAGATATAAATTAGGTTTTTAATTGATAAGTAATATCCTCTAACTTTGATTAGGCCTTATGTTATGATTTAATTAGAGTCTGACTTAATTCGTAGAAAAAGTTGAGGTTAATTTTCTTCCTTCATCATTAGATATTTTTTTTAGTGATCTACTTTTCATATAAAGAAATATGTTATAATTATGTATTTTGAATTTTTTTACTTGAATTGTAGATTTAGTTGTTCATTTGTCTTAATTCAACTCTTTGTTGGGGCTACTTGGCTAGATTTTGAGTGTGTCGTTCAAATTTATGGTATAATTTGCTCTATTTGCATTTGAAACTTATTCCGACAACTAAAGTCTCTTAGTTGCATTATTATTTCGAATGATTTCACTTACGGATATGCACGCTTTCGTGGAACTTATTTATGCTACAGATATCTAGGCACTACGTATTTATGCTAAAGGCATATTACAACACTTAAATAAACTTTTTTTACTACTATTTAGATTAAAAAAAGAAAATTAATACCATAACATCATTGATCTTTACTAATTAACAATGATATTTACGATTTAACACTTACCTTCATGTTCTCTAATTTCACCATGGATCGCAATCACTCGATGTTCTTGTACATCATCCAATACTTCCCCTGCTCACAAAATTAAGATTGAATAAACTAGAAAAAAAAAGTTAACAAGAAGATGAAATGAGTTTGATCCATCCGGAATTTGATTCTTAATACTAGCTACATAATAAAATGTTCATATTGAGTTTGATCATATTCACTCATATTGAGTCATTTGTGCTACAACTATTTTTGTTAAATTTTTAGACTACAAATTCATAAATTAAATATTTTTTGTAACCTAATTTATTTATAGATTAGTTTATGATAATTAACTTCAAACTTGTTGGTCCCAAAAGTGGTCAATGAGGTCTAGAGGGGGGGGGGGGGGGGGGGGGGGGGGAATAGACCTCTGAAAACTTTAAAACTTTTTCTCTAACTTTTCAAATCAGCAGACTAAGCTGATCGAGATTTGTAAGACTACTAAGCTGATGCGCACAAAGCTTTATCAGCAGAGTTGACCACTCATCTGATTTTCACTCAGCTGATTTCATATGTTAAATCAGAGTTTTTAGAAACTAGTTGGCAGCGGATATTCAAAGTGTTTTTCAACCAAGCTGTTCCTCTTTAAGTTTTCTCACTCAAAAGATTTTATCCCCAGTTTTTATAACTCCTTTTAAAATCTTTTGGTTAAATCGTATGTTTGAGTTCTTTGATAAATATGCAAAGTATAGCAAACAGTAAATCAAACACACAGGATTTTTATAGTGGTTATATGGATAAAAATCCTTTAGTCCACTCTTCCAAGTCACACAGATCTTGGGTTATACTAGAAAACACAAAGTAATCAAGTATACAATGCTTGCGCTGATCAACAAATGAAAAGCCACAAGTGCGCTGTAAGAAATCACACAGAAATCCTACACTCTGAAGCTAGATCACTCACTTAGACGGATCTACACTCCTCACGCTTTTTTCAGTACAAGTAATCACTCAGAAAACCTATACTAAGAAGCTATATCACTCACAAAGATGGATATACACTCCTTCTATTCTCAGTTGAAAGTCACTTAGACAGACAACGTTTGATCTCTGTTTCTTCAACAAAAAGCTTCGTCAACAGATGACTTCGCTTACGACCAGACGACTCAACTGATGGATCTCGCTCTTAGGATATGATCTTGAATAATGCAAGCTCTCTTTAGATCTTCAGTTATGTCCTCTATTTATACTCCCAGATTTTGAATTTTTGCCCGTTGAAGGTTGGCAGGAATCTACAGTCCTCGAGTTCTGGTCCTGACACGCGGAACGGCTCCCTGCAACTGTTGCACTGTACACTCTGCTGTACGGATGTTTGCTTTATGTCAGTCGCATTTAATGCACTCAGCTCACAGTTGGTTCATGTTGATAAGCTTACTGACCATCTTTACTCTGCTGGTGGAAGTACTCTGTTGATGATCACTTTGCTGATCACTCGGCTGATGACTTCTCGGCTGATTCAAGAATGAACACATCTATCTTGACTCGGCTGATAATACCCATCTGATATCCCACTTCGCTGATTCGGTCACTTAGCTTCCAGACCATGAGATAGGTTTCACTAAGCTGTTCAGTTCTTAGTTGATGACTTCCAGATTACCCTTTTTGTCATCTTCAAAACCTTCTCCAATATTAACCAACAATTTCCCCCTTTTTGATGATGACAAAACCTTCAACTAAGAACCAATCTTAAGTCTTCAGATTTAGTCTTCATGCCTTAAGATGGAAATTCTTTTGGTCCGATACAACTTTTTTTTTTTTTTTTAAAAAGTACCACTTGCATGTGATGGTTCTTTTTCCCTTTCTGATCTTCTGCTTAAAGGGTTCTTAGTTGCATCCATCTTCCCCCTTTTTGTCATCAACACCAAAACTTTAGTTGCATATTTTCTTCTCCATTTTATCCTTCCCCTTTTTAGGATTTGAGATAACTTCTTTTCCATAAGATTGCAAACTAGTATGCTGAAGACAGGTAGGTAATCACTTGGCTGATCGAGGTAGTCTTCGTTGCCGTTTATCACTCCAGCTAGAAAATTTCCTCTTAACTTCAAGAATTTTTACCACTTGATACCACTTGTGGTCTGATTCCACTTGTAGTCTGATGCTACTTGTATGGATACAAATCAGATTAGTCAGCTGATATCACTTGTTGATGTGATAGCACTTGCTGATACCACTTGGTGTAGTACATTCTTGAAAATCACTTGGCTGTTGAGTTCCAATTAGCTGATAAGAAGCAGTCTTTTGATAGCTTCATTTTGACTTATTGACAACTTCATCTTTTATTTAGGAGTACCACTAGTCGTACACGTTCCCCCTAAGTTCAAGAATTCGTGGTCAAGTAGTCTGATGAGAGTTTCTCTTCAAAGACACTCAGCCGTTGAATTTCAGTAAGCTGTTCTGGGTTAGTCTTCTGATAAGTTCCCCCTCAACTTATGAATCCAAAATCAACAAACCAATTTCTGTTGTCACATGGTTGACTGATACCACTTGAATGGTGATACCACTTGTTGCAAACAGTTGATGGTCTCTAATGCCACTTGGTCTCTGAAACCACTTGTTAATCTTTGATAATCTTCAACTTTTCAACAAACTCACGTTCCTTGAAATCTCCAAATGTAGAGTCTACCACTTGAATTGTACCAATTGCTGATACCACTGATTTGATACCACTTGCTGGTACATGCTTGTTGGTGAGACTACTTGTTGAACTTGGTGAAATTTGCAAGGCAGTCAACTCATCTTTGTCATCTCACATGTGTTTCACCTGTAAAACAGATGACTGTTCTTGGTACCCCTTGTTTATTGGGTCCAGCATGGTTAGTGTAACCTTTAACATGTGATGATCTAGTGACTTATGTTTTATCATGATAATACTACCACTTGTTGTTTTTCAACATTTGTTGGTCATGATTAAAACATAGCTCATAAGCAAGGTAAGATGCATGAAATATGTGATAAGCATGCATATTGAAATGAGGATGGCAATCAGCACAGTGAACATGATCAGCATGATAATATGAATAGGCATAAAGCATGTTGAAATAACAATTATCATAATGTGATTCAAATTCTTGCCAAATAATTCATTTTAACCTCAATTTCTTACCTGAGTTATTTGATAACTCTCCTTAGATTTAGCAGACTTGATACCATTTTAATTTTACTCCTATCAGCAGCCTATTTCAGGTTACTCGGCCGATGAGGTTTAGTAGTCTGATTTGTCTTAGGTAGCTTACTAGGTTTTCTAACCTATTGAGCATCAGTAGACTTGTTCTCTTCAGCCTCTGATTTTCTTTTTAGAGAATGATGCAATTACTTCTTTCAGATTTATTTATATTTTCAAAACAGATTGCATACTCAGCTTTTAGAGTTTCATTCTCATGCTCAAGCTTTTTGGTAGTCAGCTGATTTTTGAGGTTTTTCAACCTGAAGTTTCAGTGATCTGATTTGCTCTTTTCAGCAGAGTCATCTCTTCATTAAGCTTGGCAAATGCACAAACAATATTTGAATTCGAAATTCAGCATTTATTCAATCGATTCAAATAGTGCATTACATTAATCAATAGAAGTTACCCCAATTTTCAGAATCATCAAATTCTATGGCAGTTAAGCATATGGTCTCGGGTACTTCTTCAAATTCTTTATCAGACGACTTGCGGTCTGAATAAGATGTGCAGGAGTTTATTAGCTTTGCTGCATCAGCTAACTTTGTTTTGCTCTTACTAAGCTTTCGCTCCTTTTTGGCACGCTTTTCCTTTTCAGCAAACTTCTCAGATGATGAGGTTGGATGATCTTTGATCAAGAGCCCATACTCCTCTTCATGGTAGTCTCTAAGTTTTGCTTTGTAGAAATCCCTGTTTTCCTGAAAATGATCAGAAGAAGATGAAGTAGCATTTTTATATTTTAATTTCATTTTCTTCTTGTAGAACTTCTTGAAATCATTTAGCAGCAGGGTAACGTCGTCAGCAGTGTATCCCTTTTCTGAACTCAGCACAGTCTTCTGTTTTGACTTGTCTGCTGATTTTCTTAACTTGTCTGACGCCATTAGAGCAGCAGTAGGGTCTGAACTGGTTGACACTTCTAATCCCAATCTTGGCATATGATACTCATACGCTTTAAGAGATGAGAACAGTTCGGAAAGAGAAATCTTCTCTAAATCCCTTGATTCTTCCATGGCTGTCACCTTCATGTTGAATTTAGGTGGCAAGGCCTTGAGAACCTTTGTTGTGATCTCCTTGTTCGAAAATTCTTTACCAAACCTTAGAACTTCATTCAGAGCTTTGGTAAATCTGGTATCCATCTGATCAATCGTTTCACCAGACTTCATCTTGAAATTTTCAAACTCCTCAAGAGCCACACTGAGCTTGTGTTCTTTGATAGCGTCGTTTCCTTCGCTTAGCCCGCAGACTTTATCCCACATCTCTTTGGCAGTTTTGAGATGCTTGATCTTCTGGAAATTGTCTTCGTCTACAGCTCTGAACATGATGAACTTCGCCTTTTTATCAAGATTTACTAACTTGTTTTCTTTAGGTGTCAGCTCATCCAGCTCTTTGTCAACTATCTGATCTGGTTGGCCAGCAACCTTCACAGTCTTCTGGAATCTGAATGGTCCTTTTGTAATACATGTAAACATGTCATCATTATAAGCAGCAAGAAAGATTTCCATTCTGATTTTCCAGTTTTCAAAGCTCATAAGACCAATGTGAGGAACATGGTTTATGGCATCCATTTTTCAAAAGGTTTTGATTTTCAAAATATGCTCTCTTTTTGAAAAATTTGAAAAACACACTTTGGATCAAGCTCGTTGATCAGGCAGCTGATTCAAGATAAACCACCTACCCTGATGCTACTTGATGGTATCAGGTGAATTACCAGAGCAACCTGCTCTGATACCACTTGTTGGTCCCAAAAGTGGTCAATGAGGTCTAGAGGGGGGGGGGGGGGGGGGGAATAGACCTCTGAAAACTTTAAAACTTTTTCTCTAACTTTTCAAATCAGCAGACTAAGCTGATCGAGATTTGTAAGACTACTAAGCTGATGCGCACAAAGCTTTATCAGCAGAGTTGACCACTCATCTGATTTTCACTCAGCTGATTTCAGATGTTAAATCAGAGTTTTTAGAAACTAGTTGGCAGCGGATATTCAAAGTGTTTTTCAACCAAGCTGTTCCTCTTTAAGTTTTCTCACTCAAAAGATTTTATCCCCAGTTTTTACAACTCCTTTTAAAATCTTTTGGTTAAATCGTATGTTTGAGTTCTTTGATAAATATGCAAAGTATAGCAAACAGTAAATCAAACACACAGGATTTTTATAGTGGTTATATGGATAAAAATCCTTTAGTCCACTCTTCCAAGTCACACAGATCTTGGGTTATACTAGAAAACACAAAGTAATCAAGTATACAATGCTTGCGCTGATCAACAAATGAAAAGCCACAAGTGCGCTGTAAGAAATCACACAGAAATCCTACACTCTGAAGCTAGATCACTCACTTAGACGGATCTACACTCCTCACGCTATTTTCAGTACAAGTAATCACTCAGAAAACCTATACTAAGAAGCTATATCACTCACAAAGATGGATATACACTCCTTCTATTCTCAGTTGAAAGTCACTTAGACAGACAACGTTTGATCTCTGTTCTTCAACAAAAAGCTTCGTCAACAGATGACTTCGCTTACGATCAGACGACTCAACTGATGGATCTCGCTCTTAGGATATGATCTTGAATAATGCAAGCTCTCTTTAGATCTTCAGTTATGTCTTCTATTTATACTCCCAGATTTTGAATTTCTGCCCGTTGAAGGTTGGCAGGAATCTACAGTCCTCGAGTTCTGGTCCTGACACGCGGAACGGCTCCCTGCAACTGTTGCACTGTACACTCTGCTGTACGGATGTTTGCTTTATGTCAGTCGCATTTAATGCACTCAGCTCACAGCTGGTTCCCGTTGATAAGCTTACTGACCATCTTTACTCTGCTGGTGGAAGTACTCTGCTGATGATCACTTTGCTGATCACTCGGCTGATGGCTTCTCGGCTGATTCAAGAATGAACACATCTATCTTGACTCGGCTGATAATACCCATCTGATATCCCACTTCGCTGATTCGGTCACTTAGCTTCCAGACCATGAGATAGGTTTCACTAAGCTGTTCAGTTCTTAGTTGATGACTTCCAGATTACCCTTTTTGTCATCTTCAAAACCTTCTCCAATATTAACCAACAAAACTAACATCTTACACATTATCAATGGAAATTATAGTATTTAGTTTTAGGACACAATTTTTTATTATTTGTTTTTTCTTTGAACATATATATCTTGAGTATCAAATGAATTTTTTTTCAACTATATTTCTAAGATAAAGAGTTACAAAATTTGAAAGCCACGTCGATATATTATACAAATGTGATTTTTGAATATTTGGCTTTAAAATTAATATATACATAATCATATTCTAAAATTATTAATCTCTTAGTTTTATTTTTAACTTACACTTATATATTTTCAAATGAATATAATCATGATATATTTATTAAGTATCATAATTACATTACTATTATGATAAAGATAAGTTAGATAAATATTAGTATATAATTTGAATTTATATATTTTAATCTGTATATTTTTAATCAATTGTAGGATATTGTTTAAATTTTTATGTGCATAACATATATTTTATAATTAATATATTAATCATATCATTATGAAGTCATGCCGGTTCAACCAGTGACTTGACATAGGTAACTAAATTCATCCTCTTGGGTTAAGTGCATGCTCTGAGAGCGCGAATTGAGCGGAAAATGAGATTTGCGCCTAAATTCGCGAATTGTGAAACCAAATTCGCGACTTCCCTCGGACTAGTACGCGCCTAAGTTAATTTTTTTCAAGCAGCCAAATTAATGTATAACACGTGTTACAATTTGAATTTCTAAGACATGTGGTTGTTATTTCATGGGTTCACGTGCTAGGATGTGTAGGTTGAAGTCTTGTTGGCTGCAAGACATTTGACATGTCCATTAGTCAACTTCTACTTTTCCGTTTAACGAGACTGAAGCAATAGTTCTATGTTTAAAATTTTAATCATCACTCTTATTTTTTTCATATGTATTGATGAGTTCATTTATTAAAAAAAAACTCCACTAGTTAAGATGAGTAAATAATTAAATGTAGATTCTATATTACAATCCCAAAATTACGCATATATAGTTAGATTTAATGACGATTATGACTTTGAAATTAAATATAACTTTTATATTATGATACTAAAAACATTATGCCAAAATGGCATAGTTTTGAAAAAATATTGAATTTATACTAACTTAGGCCCTGTTTGGATGTATTTTGGTTCAGTTTCACACACTTTGAATGAAAATTATTTTGGTTGGGAGTTTTGAAGATTCTTTTTGAAAGTTGTGCGAAACAACTGAAAATAGACTTGGATGTATTTTGGTTGGAATCTTTTGTATGTAAGATAATATTAATTAAAGGGGTAATTGGGTTGAAAATTGTGAGTTATGGTTTGGATGTATTTTGGATGTTGGAGTTTGAAGGTAATAATTAGTTGATAGATGTCGTGTCATGTCATGTTAAATTGAAATAATTAATATTATATTGTGTAATAATTAAAGTAATGATTAAAAATAAATTATTTTATGGTGAAATGATTAGAAGATAATTGAATGGATATAAAATAATAATTATGTAATCTTGAGAATTGTGCCCGAAAGTTTGGGCTGCTGAAAATTGAACCAAACAGGCTGAAAAATGAACCAAACAATGTTTGGTCCAATGAAAAACTGAAAGGCATGGCCCAAAATACATCCAAACACAGCCTTAAATTCTTATTGCACTATAATTAGTAAAAAAAAAAAATACAATATTAACCGTTTCGTAAAGCGTTACAACATCTTATATATAAACGGTTAAAAATATAGTTAAAAAAATATATATTTCGTTCATTTTTTGTGTACAAGAATTATTTATTTAACATACAAAACTTGAAAAAAAAAAATTATTCTTGGTTGAAGAACCTTTTGTTTCTCCTAGGGAGTTTGGTGAAAAAATTGATAAAATTTGTGTTTAATCGTAGTTTTATGATGTATCTTTTCTTAAGTGTAGATAAACATTGTTGAGATGTTGGATCTTTGATTATTCTTGCAAGAAAGTTGATATTTTTATATTTTCAAAACTTTTGGGGTATATTTTGAATGTTTTCAATAGAAAAAGGGGTTTGATATACAATTTGTTACATATTGGGATTGGGTTCTTATTCAAAACAGTTTAATCAAATTTGGGTTAGATTTCTTGTGAAGATTTTTGGTTTGAAAGAAGTTTTGGTGAAAAATTATTGTTGGGGGTTTATTTTGAGAATATTGTGAATTAGAGGGGAGTTTTATGCAATTTTTGGAAATGTTCGGAGAAGCCACTGCTGGTCCAATCTTTGGGCTGTCTTGCCCGGCCGTGATGGGTCGAGCCCATTTCATTGCACACTCTTTGTGCTTGCTCGTTTCAATTTTATTGGACTGTTGTAATTGTTAAATGTTTTGAGTTTTCTAAAATCTTAAAGTTTGAAAAATATTACTCTTCAATTGAATGGATTTGAAGTCGTAAGTTCTAAGTTCTTGTATGTGATATGTTAGTTTAAAAAATTCTCATGATAGGGTTTTAATAATCATATTTAAGTAAGGTTATTAGATAATTTCTAATTTGCATGTATTACTTGCTCAGATTTCGAATTAGCTTCATTTATGAACTTTGTAGTAACCGTAATAAGCTTTTCAGATAAGCATTGTGTTTATTTGCGTGTCAGTTAAACATGCTAGTAGCTCGAGTCTGAACTTGAACATAGTCCATAACGAACGAGCATTTGACATATGCCAGGTTATTAAAATATTGCATAAAGTCGACTTCTAGGATGAATTATGCATGTTTATACTTAGCATGACTACTTTGTAAGTTGCAAATGAGATACTAAAATCTAATAGTTGAATTTACAACTACTTGGATAGGTGAACTATTAGGCTACCTTCTAGCAGGCCCGAACATCTTACTATTGTTGAATTATTGTTATTACCATGTCTATTACTATGTTACTGTGTAACAGTCTTGAATACACGATATCGTTACTTGATTGTTATTACCTTGTTATTTCAATACTTGCTTGATTGATTGTTATAACGAGATCATCGTGCATGTGATTAAAAGTGAGCCTAACTTGCTGTACGAAATCAAGGGGAACCCAGAGGGGTACTGTTGATCGGAGGTAGCCCTGATTTACGTAGACCTAGTATTTACAAACAAGGGGGGTGGGGGAGGGGTGTATAAACTTGGGGAGTAAGAGCAAACTCTTGCCATTGGATGCACTCCTTATTGGGTGTGTTCGGTTAAGACCTTAAGTGTGATTGGAAGGGTAAGTGGCGAGCGGCAACAACAATTGATGGTGTTGTGATCGATTGTTTATTTTCTTAATGATTGTTGTTATTTCATCTTGATATAATCGTCACGATTATTATGTTGTATCCATACATCTCTTGCACCTATGCACCACACGCTCACTAAGTTGGACGATCAACTTACACATTCTGCGCGTGTTTCACCATTTTAAGTTATAGGTGTTTTGGCGATAGTTTAGATTATAGTTAAGTAATCACGATTGTGGTCTCACCCTAGTTGGAGAATATTTGTAATTTCATTTAAGTTCTTGATTGATCTTATGACCTTCATTTAAATTGATGTTTCAAAACTTTTATAATGTCGAAATCGATTTTATAATACTTTGGTTAATAACCTGATACCTTAAGTATTTTTATAAATTGATCATTTTTATCTAAGAGGGTTATAAATTTTACCAAATACTGATCCTAATATTGTTTTATTTCAGTTTGATCACACAAGTCGTTTTGACCTTTGTTTTTTTTTTTCTTTTTCATTATTATCCTCCATCATCAATTAAAATGATTATTCTCTATATTTTATATATAAATTAGGTTTTTAATTGATAAGTAATCTCCTCTAACTTTGATTAGGTCTTATGTTATAATTCAATTAGAATCTGATTTAATTCATAGATAAAGTTGAGGTTAATTTTCTTCTTTCATCATTAGATATTATTTTAGTGATCTAATTTTAGTGTCTTAATTCAACTCATTGTTGGGCTATTTGGCTAGATTTTGAGTGTGATGTTGAAATTTATGGTATAATTTGCTCTATTTGCATTTGAAACTTCGTCTGACAACTGAAGCCTCTTAGTTGCATTATTATTTCACTTACGGATATGAATGCTTTCGTGAAACTTAGAGTTTCGATGTCATGAGAAAATTCTATAGAAGGTATTAGAAGGTTATCTAGGCACTACGTATTTATGCTAAAGGCAAATTACAATGCTTAAAGAATCTTTTTGTACTACTATTTAGATAAAAATCTTTAATACTATTACATCATTGATCTTTACTAATTAACAATGATATTTATGATTTAACACTTACCCTCATGTTCTCTAATTTCACCATGGATCGCGATCACTCGATGTTCTTGTACATCCTCCAACACTTCCCCTGCTCGCAAAATTAAGATTGAATAAATTAGAAAACGAAATTCATAAGAAGATGAAATGAATTTGATCCATCCGGAACTTGATGCTTAATACTAAAGCTACATCATAAAATGTTCATATTGAGTTTGATCATATTCACTCGTATTTTGTATAATAAGTCTAGTATAAACCTCTAATTGATAATTATTTATATAAATATTGCAATGTCTAGCTAGACTAATAATAATCCATTTAATTAAATATCATTACATCAATAAATTTATTATAAATTACAATTATTATCTGCCAGCTATATATAATTGATAACCAGGCCTTGTTTGTCTCGTTTTCGGAAGAGTAGTGGAGGTTTGAGATATAATCTCGATTTTGTATTGTTGTTTGTTTAGATTTTGAGAGAATGTTTGGGAAATAAGATAAGTGAAAGTTTTTTTGAGAGATTATGGGAAAATGAGAAATAGTGTGAGAGATACGTTATTTTATATCAAAATATGTTTGTTATTTGAGATATATTGTTCAAAAGACAAGTTACTTTTTTTTTTTTTTGAGGAACCCGACATGACAAATTACCATTAATGAATAATATCGAGCTTTACAAGATCTTGAATAGAACTCGGGACAAGTTACTTATTGTTTGATCAGAGTTATGGAGATAACAAAATTATTATTGCCCTATTTGGCTAGTGTCTGGTTCAGTATCGCGGTTTTTCTAAATTGAGCCAAAACCTAACAAAATGAAGCATGTGTCAATGTTATTAAAATCGGACCGGATCTGCCAGCTGGACCAGTTCGATCGGTTCAACCGTGAACCGCGGCCTGTCAGGTCCAAACACACCCCTAAAACTGAAGACTTAAAAATCAGAGTGCATCGCCCAGAACCGGTGGTCGGACCTGCCAGTTGGACCAGTTCAACCGGTTCAACCGCAAACCGGAGGCTTGTCAGGTCCGAACACACCTCTTCTTGGATTGAGTAAGGAACACCTAACTTCTTGGATTGAGTAAGGAATCTAAGTCATTTGGGATACAACCATTTTTACTAAATTGTTAAACTACAAATTCATAAATTATAATTTTTTTGTAACCTCTTTTATTTATAGATGAGTTTATGATAATTAACTTCAAACTAACATCTTACACATTATCAACGGAAATAATAGTATTCAGTTTTAGGACACAATTTTTTATTAGTTTTTTTCTCTTTGAACATATATATGTTGAGTATCAATTGAATTTTTGTTTATTTCTTTTTTTTTTGAACTATATTTGTAAGATAAAGAGTTACAAAATTTGAAAGCCACGCCGATATATTATACAAATTTTTCTTTAGAATATTTGGCTTTTATACATAGTCATATTCTAAAATTATTAATCTTTGGGTTTGTTAACTTACATTTATATATTTTTAAATGTATATAATCATGATATATTTATTAAGTATTATATTACTATTATGATAAATATAAGTTAGATAAATATTAATATATAATTTTAATTTTAATTTATATATTTTATTTTGTATAGTTTTAATCAATTGTAGAATATTGTTTACATTTTTATGTGCATAACATATATTTTGTAATTAATATATTAATTATCATTATGAAGACATACCAGTTCAACCAGTGGCCTGACCTAGGTGACTAAATTCATCCTCTTGGATTACGCGCGTGCTGTGAGAGCGTGAATTGGAGCAGAAAATGAGATTTGCGCCTAAATTCGCGAATTGTGAAACCAAATTCGCGACTTCCCTCGGACTAGTATGCGCCCAAGTAAATATTTTTTCCAGCAGCCAATTAATGTCTAAGATGTGTCTACAATTTGAATTTCTAAGACACGTGGCTGTTATTTCATGGGTTCAAGTGCAAGGATTTGTTGTTGTTTTGGGAAATTATGTGTCTACCCAGGTAGATTCAATCCACTGGTGGATGAGCGACAAGTATGTATGAGATAACACATGTATTTATTATCCAACCTCTATAAATTTAATTTAGAGTGTAGGTTGAATAGTATTGTAGACTGCAAGACATTTGACATGTCCATTAGTCAACTTTTACTTTTCCGTTTAACGAGACTGAATCTATTGTTCTATGTTTAAAATTTTAATTATCACTTTTATTTTTTTCATATGTATTGATGAGTTGATTTATTAAAAAAAAAAAAAAAAGAAAAACTCCAGTAGTTTAGATGAGTAAATAATTAGATGTAGATTCTATATTACAATCCTAAAATTACGCATATATAGTTCAATTTCAAACTTATAAACGACAATGATTTGACACATATCACCTACTTTTCCAAAAGACATTGATTTGATACCACCTACTTTACCCCTTCAAACCCCAACATCCAAACTCAATCCAAATGGAGTTTCAAATGTTTTACCGAAACCACTCAAATAATTTTTTGGAAATCAAAACTCGGAAAAACCGAGTCAAAACCTAACCAAGAAAATTATTTAGGAATATCTTTTTTAGTGCCCTAGATTAAAAGATAATTTATCTTTGAAACCACTTATGTTGTTTGTTTGACGCGAAAATACGCACCACTTCAGACCAGGGCCGGCCCTAGGTGAAAACTAAAATTGGGTCCCTACATTGTAAAAAATATTTTACGTAATTTCTTTTTAGGCCCTAGGCGAAAACTAAAATTGGGGCCCTATATCGTGAAAAATATTTTATGTAATTTCTTTTTATTTTATTTTAGTAGACACTAAACTACTGATTAAATATTCATAAACTAGTTTTTGTAGGTAAAGTGACCAATTTTCTCAATCTTTCTCATGACAACTGACATTGTTTATCGTAATTGTTGTGAATAGGTTCTTATCAGTTTTAGATTTTTTTTTTCGTATCAGTTCATCAAATCTATATATACATGCATTCTTATAGTGAATACATGCATTGTTTATCACTATACCCAATTAGGTTCTCATCAGTTTTAGATTTGATAAACTTCTTTCACCAAAAGTAAAAACCGAGATTGTGTTGATGTGATGGAGCTCTACGCTGATCAATTAAATGTTAGACTTCATAAAGTATCACAATGATATTTAAACATACATATACACTTTTAACTAAATAGCATATAACCATATGTGCATTGCATTATATAATAAACAATTAAAAAAAATTAATGACATATTTATAAATTCTTTTATTATATGATACGATGCAATTAACATGTGAAATTAGTTAGTCATGTGCAATATACGTGCACTTTTCTAGTACATATAGTAATAGCTAAAAAAATTAATTTTTAATTTTAACTTCCTATTATATAATAAACAATTAAAAAAAAGTATTCATGACATATTTAACAATTCTTTTAGTATATGATATGATGCAAATAACATATGAAATTAGTTAGTCACATGAGACATACGTGCACTTTTCTAGTATATATAGTAATACCAAAAACTTTTAATTTTTTATTTAGTCTCTTCTATATAATAAACAATTAAAAAAACAGTCATGACATTTTAAACAATTCTTTTATTATATGATATGATGCATATAACATATTGAATTAGTTAGTCATGTGCAACATACGTGTACTTTTCTAATATCTCTCTATTTTTACCTAGAATGTCTCTAACTCGGCTCCTAATGTCCTTAAGAAAGCACATATTATATTTCATGGTACCTTGATACTTAATTCCATTTCAAGTCGGGTAATTGGTTTGTAACTGAAATGAAGGAAAGAAAAAAGAAAGATGCTCAGGAAGATTGAACTTAATCATATCGGAATCCCGAGACTATAAGACTCATCAAAATGATGACTACGACCGGCAAATAAGGTTTGGGGGGCTTTTCCATAACCACCTTTCCAATCCATATGAGTAGAATCCATGGATAAGTCATTACAGCTGCTATCAGTGCCTTCTTCCACACGCTCTTAGTATGCAGTACGTAGCAATATGCTACCAGAGGCATTATGCCAAATAGCAAATGCGATAATATGGACACCAACTGATGAACATGGTATCTACTTCTTTTACCAAAGGTCTTAACGTAGTTGTCTTCTTGGTCTACATGACCACGACGTAGCTCCCATGTCTGTAAAGGATATAGGTTTAGAACTTAGAAGATGCTTTTAAAGATTGAGAACGGAATGTAACATAACTTTATTTTGGTATAAAAGATTACTTACAACGAACCAGAGTTGACAAGCTCCCGCAACGACAGCTGCGCTTCCAAGAGACATTATTCCATGTGTTGGCGAACCAGAGGCGGCTGAAGCTCCCAATATCATCAAGCTGGTAAGACACACTTCTTTCCCGCCGTGTATTATGCATCTAATCACCTCGAGTACTTTATCCCTTAAATTTGTATTATCTGCATTAAATTTCATTATGAGAGATAGAACATTATTTCAAAGTGTATAATTTCTTAAGATTTTTATTAAAATTTTCGAAGTGTAGATTTTTAAAGTATTATTCAAAATAAATTCTATTTTTGCATTAATAAATGTTAAAAATTATTTCAAATTTCCATTATGACGAAAAATATCTTGGAATATGGTATTCTTAAATGATCGGGACTTCCAATTTTTATTACGCCACATTTTCTTTGGAAATAAATGGTGCTTTGAAGTAAAACTTTGTTCGTTTTTTGTTTTAAGATTGAAACGTTATTATTTTAGCAAAGAAAAATGATGATTGAAGAACCTTTTGTTTCTCCTTGGGAGTTTGGTGAAAAAATTGTTAAAATTTTTGTTTAATCTTAGATTTATCAGGGGAGCTTAATGCAATTTTTGGAAATGTTCGAAGCAGCCACTGCTGGTCCATTTATTGGGCTTTTTTTCCCAGCCCGTGATGGGTCGAGCCCATTTCATTGCACACTCTTCGTGCTTGCTCGTTTCAATTTTATGGGATTGTTGCTATTGTTAAATGTTTTGAGTTTTCTAAAATTGTACACTCTTCGAGCCCATATTGCACACTCTTCGTGAGGGTTTCCAGAGTTTGAAAAATATTTCTCTTGAATGGATTTGAAGTCGTTCGTTCTAAGTTCTTGTGTGAGATGTGTAGAAAATTCTCATGATAGCATTTTCGTTAATCATATTTAAGTTAGGTTATCAGATAATTTCTAATTTGCATGTATTACCGACTTAGATTTCGAATTAGCTTCATTTGTTATTTTGTAATAACGGTACTAAGCTTCTCGTATGAGCATTGTATTTATTTGCGTGTCAGTTAAACATGCTAGTAGGTCGAGTAACAAACGAGCATGTGACATATGCCAGGTTATTAAAATATTAACTCGACTACTAGGATGAATTCGGCATGTTTATACTTTGCATGACTGCTACGAAGGTTGCAAATGAGATACTGAAATCTACTAGTTGAATTTACAACTACTTGGATAGGTGAACTATTAGGCTACTTTCTTGTAGGCTCGAACATGTTACTATTTTTGAATTATTGTTATTACAATGTCTATTACTATGTTATTATGTAACAATCTTGAATACCCGATATCATTGCTTGATTGTTATTACCTTGTTATTTCGATGCCTGCTTGATTGATTGTTATCACGTGACCATCGTGTCTATGATTAACAGTGAGCCAACTTGGTGTACGAAATCAAGGGAAACCCAAAGGGGTGTTGATCGGAGGGTAGCCCCGATTTACATAGACCTAGTATTTACAACCAAGTGGGGGAGGGGGGTACACTTGGAGAGTAAGAGTGAACTTGTGGCATTGGAAGAAATGCAAGTGCTTGTTATGATAAGTTAACTACGTACTGGGCGTGTTCGTTTAAGACCTTAAGTGTGATTGGAAGGGTAAGTGGCTAGCGGCAGCAACAACTGATGGTGTTGTGATTGATTGTTTATTTTCTTAATGGTTGTAGCTATTTCTGCTTGATATAATTGTCACGATTATTATATTGCATCCATACATCTTTTGCATCTTTGCACTACACGCTTACTAAGTTGGACGATCATCTTACGCATTCCGTGTTTCACTATTTTAAGTTGTAGGTGTTTTGGCGAATGATAGTTCAAATTGCGGTTAGGTAATAATGATTGTGGTCCCACCCTAGTTGGAGAATATTTGTAATTTCATTTAAGTTCTTGCTTGATCTTATGACCTTCATTTAATTGATTGATGTTTCAAAACTTTTATAATGTCGAAATCGATTTTATAATATTTTGGTTAGTAACCTGGTATCTTAACTATTTTTATAAAATGAACATTTTATCTAAGATGGTTTTACATTTTAACAAATACAGATCTTAATATTGTTTTATTTTAGTTTGGTCTCACGAGTCGTTTTGACCTTTGTTTTTTTTCTTTTTCATTATTATCCTCTATCATCAATTAAAAAGATTATTCTCTACCTTTTAGATATAAATTAGGTTTTTAATTGATAAGTAATCTCCTCTAACTTTGATTAGGCCTTATATTATGATTTAATTAGAGTCTGACTTAATTCGTAGAAAAAGTTGTGGTTAATTTTCTTCCTTCATCATTAGATATTTTTTTTAGTGATCTACTTTTCATATAAAGAAATATGTTATAATTATGTATTTTGAATTTCTTTACTTGAATTGTAGATTTAGTTGTTCATTTGTCTTAATTCAACTTTTTGTTGGGGCTACTTGGCTAGATTTTGAGTGTGTTGTTCAAATTTATGGTATAATTTGCTCTATTTGCATTTGAAACTTATTCCGACAACTAAAGTCTCTTAGTTGCATTATTATTTCGAATGATTTCACTTACGGATATGCACGCTTTCGTGAAACTTATTTATGCTACAGATATCTAGGCACTACGTATTTATGCTAAAGGCATATTACATTACTTAAATAAACTTTTTGTACTACAATTTAGATTAAAAAAAGAAAATTAATACCATAACATCATTGATCTTTATTGGGGGGGGGGGGGGGTGGGGGGGGGGGGGGGTGGGGGGGGGGGGGGGTGGGGGGGGGGGGGGGTGGGGGGGGGGGGGGGTGGGGGGGGGGGGGGGTGGGGGGGGGGGGGGGTGGGGGGGGGGGGGGGTGGGGGGGGGGGGGGGTGGGGGGGGGGGGGGGTGGGGGGGGGGGGGGGTGGGGGGGGGGGGGGGTGGGGGGGGGGGGGGGTGGGGGGGGGGGGGGGTGGGGGGGGGGGGGGGTGGGGGGGGGGGGGGGTGGGGGGGGGGGGGGGTGGGGGGGGGGGGGGGTGGGGGGGGGGGGGGGTGGGGGGGGGGGGGGGTGGGGGGGGGGGGGGGTGGGGGGGGGGGGGGGTGGGGGGGGGGGGGGGTGGGGGGGGGGGGGGGTGGGGGGGGGGGGGGGTGGGGGGGGGGGGGGGTGGGGGGGGGGGGGGGTGGGGGGGGGGGGGAGTGGGGGGGGGGGGGGTTGGGGGGGGGGGGGGGGGTGGGGGGGGGGGGGGTGGATGTGTATAGGTTTCTCGGAACTCAGGTTTCAATTTCAAACTTATAAACGACAATGATTTGACACATATCACCTACTTTTCCAAAAGACATTGATTTGATACCACCTACTTTACCCCTTCAAACCCCAACATCCAAACTCAATCCAAATGGAGTTTCAAATGTTTTACCGAAACCACTCAAATAATTTTTTGGAAATCAAAACTCGGAAAAACCGAGTCAAAACCTAACCAAGAAAATTATTTAGGAATATCTTTTTTAGTGCCCTAGATTAAAAGATAATTTATCTTTGAAACCACTTATGTTGTTTGTTTGACGCGAAAATACGCACCACTTCAGACCAGGGCCGGCCCTAGGTGAAAACTAAAATTGGGTCCCTACATTGTAAAAAATATTTTATGTAATTTCTTTTTAGGCCCTAGGCGAAAACTAAAATTGCGGCCCTATATCGTGAAAAATATTTTATGTAATTTCTTTTTATTTTATTTTAGTAGACACTAAACTACTGATTAAATATTCATAAATTAGTTTTTGTAGGTAAAGTGACCAATTTTCTCAATCTTTCTTATGACAACTGACATTGTTTATCGTAATTGTTGTGAATAGGTTCTTATCAGTTTTAGAATTTTTTTTTCGTATCAGTTCATCAAATCTATATATACATGCATTCTTATAGTGTATACATGCATTGTTTATCACTATACCCAATTAGGTTCTCATCAGTTTTAGATTTGATAAACTTCTTTCACCAAAAGTAAAAACCGAGATTGTGTTGATGTGATGGAGCTCTACGCTGATCAATTAAATGTTAGACTTCATAAAGTATCACAATGATATTTAAACATACATATACACTTTTAACTAAATAGCATATAACCATATGTGCATTGCATTATATAATAAACAATTAAAAAAAATTCATGACATATTTATAAATTCTTTTATTATATGATACGATGCAATTAACATGTGAAATTAGTTAGTCATGTGCAATATACGTGCACTTTTCTAGTATATATAGTAATAGCAAAAAAAATTAATTTTTAATTTTAACTTCCTATTATATAATAAACAATTAAAAAAAAGTATTCATGACATATTTAACAATTCTTTTAGTATATGATATGATGCAAATAACATATGAAATTAGTTAGTCACATGAGACATACGTGCACTTTTCTAGTATATATAGTAATACCAAAAACTTTTAATTTTTTATTTAGTCTCTTCTATATAATAAACAATTAAAAAAATAGTCATGACATTTTAAACAATTCTTTTATTATATGATATGATGCATATAACATATTGAATTAGTTAGTCATGTGCAACATACGTGTACTTTTCTAATATCTCTCTATTTTTACCTAGAATGTCTCTAACTCGGCTCCTAATGTCCTTAAGAAAGCACATATTATATTTCATGGTACCTTGATACTTAATTCCATTTCAAGTCGGGTAATTGGTTTGTAACTGAAAGGAAAGAAAGAAAAAAGAAAGATGCTCAGGAAGATTGAACTTAATCATATCGGAATCCCGAGACTATAACACTCATCAAAATGATGACTACGACCGGCAAATAAGGCTTGGGGGGCTTTTCCATAACCACCTTTCCAATCCATATGAGTAGAATCCATGGATAAGTCATTACAGCTGCTATCAGTGCCTTCTTCCACACGCTCTTAGTATGCAGTACGTAGCAATATGCTACCAGAGGCATTATGCCAAATAGCAAATGCGATAATATAGACACCAACTGATGAACATGGTATCTACTTCTTTTACCAAAGGTCTTAACGTAGTTGTCTTCTTGGTGTACATGACCACGACGTAGCTCCCATGTCTGTAAAAGATATAGGTTTAGAACTTAGAAGATGCTTTTAAAGATTGAGAACGGAATGTAACATAACTTTATTTTGGTATAAAAGATTACTTACAACGAACCAGAGTTGACAAGCTCCCGCAACGACAGCTGCGCTTCCAAGAGACATTATTCCATGTGTTGGCGAACCAGAGGCGGCTGAAGGTCCCAATATCATCAAGCTGGTAAGACACACTTCTTTCCCGCCGTGTATTATGCATCTAATCACCTCGAGTACTTTATCCCTTAAATTTGTATTATCTGCATTAAATTTCATTATGAGAGATAGAACATTATTTCAAAGTGTATAATTTCTTAAGATTTTTATTAAAATTTTCGAAGTGTAGATTTTTAAAGTATTATTCGAAATAAATTCTATTTTTGCATTAATAAATGTTAAAAATTATTTCAAATTTCCATTATGACGAAAAATATCTTGGAATATGGTATTCTAAAATGATCGGGACTTCCAATTTTTATTAGGCCACGTTTTCTTTGGAAATAAATGGTGCTTTGAAGTAAAACTTTGTTCGTTTTTTGTTTTAAGATTGAAACGTTATTATTTTAGCAAAGAAAAATGATGATTGAAGAATCTTTTGTTTCTCCTTGGGAGTTTGGTGAAAAAATTGTTAAAATTTGTGTTTAATCTTAGATTTATCAGGGGAGGTTAATGCAATTTTTGGAAATGTTCGAAACAGCCACTGCTGGTCCATTTATTGGGCTTTTTTTCCCAGCCCGTGATGGGTCGAGCCCATTTCATTGCACACTCTTCGTGCTTGCTCGTTTCAATTTTATGGGATTGTTGCTATTGTTAAATGTTTTGAGTTTTCTAAAATTGTACACTCTTGGAGCTCATATGCACACTCTTCGTGAGGGTTTCCAGAGTTTGAAAAATATTTCTCTTGAATGGATTTGAAGTTGTACGTTCTATGTTCTTGTGTGAGATGTGTAGAAAATTCTCATGATAGCATTTTCGTTAATCATATTTAAGTTAGGTTATCAGATAATTTCTAATTTGCATGTATTACCGACTTAGATTTCGAATTAGCTTCATTTGTTATTTTGTAATAACGGTACTAAGCTTCTCGTATGAGCATTGTATTTATTTGCGTGTCAGTTAAACATGCTAGTAGGGCCAGTAACAAACGAGCATGTGACATATGCCAGGTTATTAAAATATTAACTCGACTACTAGGATGAATTCGGCATGTTTATACTTTGCATGACTGCTACGAAGGTTGTAAATGAGATACTGAAATCTACTAGTTGAATTTACAACTACTTGGATAGGTGAACTATTAGGCTACTTTCTTGTAGGCTCGAACATGTTACTATATTTGAATTATTGTTATTACAATGTCTATTACTATGTTATTGTGTAACAATCTTGAATACCCGATATCATTGCTTGATTGTTATTACCTTGTTATTTCGATGCCTGCTTGATTGATTGTTATCACGTGACCATCGTGTCTATGATTAACAGTGAGCCAAC
This sequence comes from Penstemon davidsonii, assembly GCA_034814905.1. NCBI lineage: Eukaryota > Viridiplantae > Streptophyta > Magnoliopsida > Lamiales > Plantaginaceae > Penstemon > Penstemon davidsonii. The sequence goes on along the minus strand of JAYDYQ010001087.1, from coordinate 6,662,060 downwards.
TTGGTGTACGAAATCAAGGGAAACCCAAAGGGGTGTTGATCGGAGGGTAGCCCCGATTTACATAGACCTAGTATTTACAACCAAGTGGGGGAGGGGGGTACACTTGGAGAGTAAGAGTGAACTTGTGGCATTGGAAGAAATGCAAGTGCTTGTTATGATAAGTTAACTACATACTGGGCGTGTTCGTTTAAGACCTTAAGTGTGATTGGAAGGGTAAGTGGCTAGCGGCAGCAACAACTGATGGTGTTGTGATTGATTGTTTATTTTCTTAATGGTTGTAGCTATTTCTGCTTGATATAATTGTCACGATTATTATATTGCATCCATACATCTCTTGCATCTTTGCACTACACGCTTACTAAGTTGGACGATCAACTTACGCATTCCGTGTTTCACTATTTTAAGTTGTAGGTGTTTTGGCGAATGATAGTTCAAATTGCGGTTAGGTAATAATGATTGTGGTCCCACCCTAGTTGGAGAATATTTGTAATTTCATTTAAGTTCTTGCTTGATCTTATGACCTTCATTTAATTGATTGATGTTTCAAAACTTTTATAATGTCGAAATCGATTTTATAATATTTTGGTTAGTAACCTGGTATCTTAACTATTTTTATAAATTGAACATTTTTATCTAAGATGGTTTTACATTTTAACAAATACAGATCTTAATATTGTTTTATTTTAGTTTGGTCTCACGAGTCGTTTTGACCTTTGTTTTTTTTTCTTTTTCATTATTATCCTCTATCATCAATAAAAAGATTATTCTCTACCTTTTAGATATAAATTAGGTTTTTAATTCATAAGTAATCTCCTCTAACTTTGATTAGGCCTTATGTTATGATTTAATTAGAGTCTGACTTAATTCGTAGAAAAAGTTGAGGTTAATTTTCTTCCTTCATCATTAGATATTTTTTTTAGTGATCTACTTTTCATATAAAGAAATATGTTATAATTATGTATTTTGAATTTTTTTACTTGAATTGTAGATTTAGTTGTTCATTTGTCTTAATTCAACTTTTTGTTGGGGCTACTTGGCTAGATTTTGAGTGTGTTGTTCAAATTTATGGTATAATTTGCTCTATTTGCATTTGAAACTTATTCCGACAACTAAAGTCTCTTAGTTGCATTATTATTTCGAATGATTTCACTTACGGATATGGACGCTTTCGTGAAACTTATTTATGCTACAGATATCTAGGCACTACGTATTTATGCTAAAGGCATATTACAACACTTAAATAAACTTTTTGTACTACTATTTAGATTAAAAAAAGAAAATTAATACCATAACATCATTGATCTTTACTAATTAACAATGATATTTACGATTTAACACTTACCTTCATGTTCTCTAATTTCACCATGGATCGCAATCACTCGATGTTCTTGTACATCATCCAATACTTCCCCTGCTCACAAAATTAAGATTGAATAAATTAGAAAAAAAAAAAAGTTAACAAGAAGATGAAATGAGTTTGATCCATCCGGAATTTGATTCTTAATACTAGCTACATAATAAAATGTTCATATTGAGTTTGATCATATTCACTCATATTGAGTCATTTGTGCTACAACCATTTTTGTTAAATTTTTAGACTACAAATTCATAAATTAAATATTTTTTGTAACCTAATTTATTTATAGATTAGTTTATGATAATTAACTTCAAACTAACATCTTACACATTATCAATGGAAATTATAGTATTTAGTTTTAGGACACAATTTTTTATTATTTGTTTTTTCTTTGAACATAAATGAATTTTTTTTCAACTATATTTCTAAGATAAAGAGTTACAAAATTTGAAAGCCACGTCGATATATTATACAAATGTGATTTTTGAATATTTGGCTTTAAAATTAATATATACATAATCATATTCCAAAATTATTAATCTCTTAGTTTTATTTTTAACTTACACTTATATATTTTCAAATGAATATAATCATGATATATTTATTAAGTATCATAATTACATTACTATTATGATAAAGATAAGTTAGATAAATATTAGTATATAATTTGAATTTATATATTTTAATCTGTATATTTTTAATCAATTGTAGGATATTGTTTAAATTTTTATGTGCATAACATATATTTTATAATTAATATATTAATCATATCATTATGTAGTCATGCCGGTTCAACCAGTGACATGACATAGGTAACTAAATTCATCCTCTTGGGTTAAGTGCATGCTCTGAGAGCGCGAATTGAGCGGAAAATGAGATTTGCGCCTAAATTCGCGAATTGTGAAACCAAAATTCGCGACTTCCCTCGGACTAGTACGCGCCTAAGTTAATTTTTTCAAGCAGCCAAATTAATGTATAACACGTGTTACAATTTGAATTTCTAAGACATGTGGTTGTTATTTCATGGGTTCACGTGCTAGGATGTGTACGTTGAAGTCTTGTTGGCTGCAAGACATTTGACATGTCCATTAGTCAACTTCTACTTTTCCGTTTAACGAGACTGAAGCAATAGTTCTATGTTTAAAATTTTAATCATCACTCTTATTTTTTTCATATGTATTGATGAGTTCATTTATTAAAAAAAAAACTTCACTAGTTAAGATGAGTAAATAATTAAATGTAGATTCTATATTACAATCCCAAAATTACGCATATATAGTTAGATTTAATGACGATTATGACTTTGAAATTAAATATAACTTTTATATTATGATACTAAAAACATTATGCAAAAATGGCATAGTTTTGAAAAAATATTGAATTTATACTAACTTAGGCCCTGTTTGGATGTATTTTGGTTCAGTTTCACCCACTTTGGATGAAAATTATTTTGGTTGGGAGTTTTGAAGATTCTTTTTGAAAGTTGTGCGAAACAACTGAAAATAGACTTGGATGTATTTTGGTTGGAATCTTTTGTATGTAAGATAATATTAATTAAATGAGTAGTTGGGTTGAAAATTGTGAGTTATGGTTTGGATGTTGGAGTTTGAAGGTAATTATTAGTTGATAGATGTCGTGTCATGTCATGTTAAATTGAAATAATTAATATTATATTGTGTAATAATTAAAGTAATGATTAAAAATATATTATTTTATGGTGAAATGATAAGAAGATAATTGAATGGATATAAAATAATAATTATGTAGTCTTGAGAATTGGGCCCAAAAGTTTGGGCTGCTGAAAATTGAACCAAACAGGCTGAAAAATGAACCAAACAATGTTTGGTCCAATGAAAAAATGAAAGGCATGGCCCAAAATACATCCAAACACAGCCTTAAATTCTTATTGCACTATAATTAGTAAAAAAAAAATTACAATATAAACCGTTTCGTAAAGCGTTATAACGGTTAAAAATATAGTAAAAAAAATATATATTTCGTTCATTTTTTGTGTACAAGAATTATTTATTTAACATACAAAACTTAAAAAAAAAAAAATTATTCTTGGTTGAAGGACCTTTTGTTTCTCCTAGGGAGTTTGGTGAAAAAATTGATAAAATTTGTGTTTAATCGTAGTTTTATGATGTATCTTTTCTTAAGTGTAGATAAACATTGTTGAGATGTTGGATATTTGATTATTCTTGCAAGAAAGTTGATATTTTTATATTTTCAAAATTTTTGGGGTATATTTTGAATGTTTTCAATAGAAAAAGGGGTTTGATATACAATTTGTTACATATTGGGATTGGGTTCTTATTCAAAACAGCTTAATCAAATTTGGGTTGGATTTCTTGTGAAGATTTTTGGTTTGAAAGAAGTTTTGGTGAAAAATTATTGTTGGGGGTTATTTTGAGAATATTGTGAATTAGAGGGGGGTTTTATGCAATTTTTGGAAATGTTCGGAGAAGCCACTGCTGGTCCGATCTTTGGGCTGTCTTGCCCGGCCGTGATGGGTCGAGCCCATTTCATTGCACACTCTTTGTGCTTGCTCGTTTCAATTTTATTGGACTGTTGCTATTGTTAAATGTTTTGAGTTTTCTAAAATCTTAAAGTTTGAAAAATATTAATGGATTTAAAGTCGTAAGTTCTAAGTTCTTTTGTGTGATATGTTAGTTTATAAAATTCTCATGATAAGATTTTAATTAATTATATTTAAGTAAGATTATTAGATTTATTTCTAATTTGCATGTATTACTTGCTTAGATTTCGAATTAGCTTCATTTGTGAACTTTGTAGTAACCGTATTAAGCTTCTCAGATGAGCGTTGTGTTTATTTGTTTGTCAGTTAAACATGTTAGTAGGTCGAGTCTGAACTTGAACATAGTCCCTAACGAACGAGCATGTGACATATGCCAGGTTATTAAAATATTGCATAAAGTCGACTTCTAGGATGAATTATGCATGTTTATACTTAGCATGACTACTTCGTAAGTTGCAAATGAGATACTAAAATCTAATAGTTGAATTTACAACTACTTGGATAGGTGAACTATTAGGCTACCTTCTAGCAGGCCCGAACATCTTACTATTGTTGAATTATTGTTATTACCATGTCTATTACTATGTTACTGTGTAACAGTCTTGAATACACGATATCGTTGCTTGATTGTTATTACCTTGTTATTTCAATACTTGCTTGATTGATTGCTATAACGAGATCATCGTGCATGTGATCAAAAGTGAGCCTAACTTGCTGTATGAAATCAAGGGGAACCCAGAGGGGTACTGTTGATCGGAGGTAGCCCTGATTTACGTAGACATAGTATTTACATACAAGGGGGTGGGGGAGGGGTGTATACACTTGGGGAGTAAGGGCAAACTCTTGCCATTGGATGCACTCCTTATTGGGTGTGTTCGGTTAAGACCTTAAGTGTGATTGGAAGGGTAAGTGGCGAGCGGCAACAACAATTGATGGTGTTGTGATCGATTGTTTATTTTCTTAATGATTGTTGTTATTTCTGCTTGATATAATCGCCACGATTATTATGTTGTATCCATACATCTCTTGCACCTATGCACCACACGCTCACTAAGTTGGACGATCAACTTACACATTCTGCGCGTGTTTCACCATTTTAAGTTATAGGTGTTTTGGCGATAGTTTAGATTATAGTTAAGTAATCACAATTGTGGTCCCACCCTAGTTGGAGAATATTTGTAATTTCATTTAAGTTCTTGATTGATCTTATGACCTTCATTTAAATTGATGTTTCAAAACTTTTATAATGTCGAAATCGATTTTATAATACTTTGGTTAATAACCTGGTACCTTAGTATTTTTATAAATTGATCATTTTTATCTAAGATGGTTATAAATTGAGAGAATTGCAATTGTGGTACCAAACTATATACCGATTCTCACTTGTGGTACCATAAAAATCGAGGCCAACACATTTGGCACTACAATTTAAGAAATTGAATCACTTTTGGTACCACCGTTAAAATTGGACGTTAACTGATGACGTGGCAGTTAAGTTTTATTGCAAAATTGATACCATTACTTATGTTGACTGACAATTATACCCCTAACTTTTCAAGTTGTCAAAATAACCCCACATATTCAAATTTACTGACAATTTTAGTCCACATTGTTGCCTAATTTCAAAATTGGCTCGAATAAGACACGTGCGGACCAATTTAGAGATTTTACTTATTATGTTTACATATTTATTTAACTAATTTAATTTTATAAATAATATTAACAAACTAAATAATACTTTAACATAAATTTGATAAAATATTAAAAATAAAACATATTTTTTAAATCTAAAATTTATATAATAATATTTATTAAAAAGATAAAGTTATATATTATTTATAAAATAATTATAATTTACAAAAAAAAAAAATCCCAAAACCCATCCCTACCAAACCCCCCCCCCCCCGTCCCCAACCCCATCCCCATCCCCACCCCCGTAACCCCCTCCCCCAACCCAAATCCCAGGCCGCGGCGGCCTGGGATCGTCGGTCCCAGGCCGAGGTGGCCTGGGATCTGTGTTGTCCCAGGCCGCCGGCAGCCTGGGACGGACGATCCCAGGCCGCCGCGGCCTGGGATTTGGGTTGAGGGAGGGGGTTATGGGGAGGGGGAGGGGGTTGGGGGGGGGGGGTGGGGGTTGGTAGGGATGGGTTTTGGGATTTTTTTTTTTTTTTTTTTTTTTGTAAATTATAATTATTTTAAAAATATGTTTTATTTTTAATATTTTATCAAATTTATGTTAAAGTATTATTTGGTTTGTTAATAATATTTATAAAATTAAATTAGTTAAATAAATATGTAAACATAATAAGTAAAATCTCTAAATTGGTCCGCACGTGTCTTATTCGAGCCAATTTTGAAATTAGGCAACAATGTGGACTAAAATTGTCAGTAAATTTGAATATGTGGGGTTATTTTGACAAAATGAAAAGTTAGGGGTATAATTGTCAGTCAACATAAGTAATGGTATCAATTTTGCAATAAAACTTAACTGCCACGTCATCAGTTAACGTCCAATTTTAACGGTGGTACCAAAAGTGATTCAATTTCTTAAATTGCGGTACCAAATGTGTCGGCCTCGATTTTTATGGCACCACAAGTGAGAATCGGTATATAGTTTGGTACCACAATTGCAATTCTCTCGTTATAAATTTGACCAAATACTGATCCTAATATTGTTTTATTTCAGTTTGATCACACAAGTTTGTTTAGATTTTGAGAGAATGTTTGGGAAATAAGATAAGTGAAAGTTTTTTTGAGAGATTATGGGAAAATGAGAAATAGTGTGAGAGATACGTTATTTTATATTAAAATATGTTTGTTATTTGAGATATATTGTTCAAAAGACAAGTTACTTTTTTTTTTTTTTTGAGGAACCCGACATGACAAATTACCATTAATGAATAATATCGAGCTTTACAAGATCTTGAATAGAACTCGGGACAAGTTACTTATTGTTTGATCAGAGTTATGGAGATAACAAAATTATTATTGCCCTATTTGGCTAGTGTCTGGTTCAGTATCGCGGTTTTTCGAAATTGAGCTAAAACCTAACAAAATGAAGTATGTGTCAATGTTATTAAAATCGGACCGGATCTGCCAGCTGGACCAGTTCGATCGGTTCAACCGTGAACCGCGGCCTGTCAGGTCCAAACACACCCCTAAAACTGAAGACTTAAAAATCAGAGTGCATCGCCCAGAACCGGTGGTCGGACCTGCCAGTTGGACCAGTTCAACCGGTTCAACCGCAAACCGGAGGCTTGTCAGGTCCGAACACACCTCTTCTTGGATTGAGTAAGGAACACCTGACTTCTTGGATTGAGTAAGGAATCTAAGTCATTTGGGATACAACCATTTTTACTAAATTGTTAAACTACAAATTCATAAATTATAATTTTTTGTAACCTCTTTTATTTATAGATAGTTTATGATAATTAACTTCAAACTAACATCTTACACATTATCAACGGAAATAATAGTATTCAGTTTTAAAACACAATTTTTTATTAGTTTTTTTCTCTTTGAACATATATATGTTGAGTATCAATTGAATTTTTGTTTATTTCTTTTTTTTTTCAACTATATTTTTAAGATAAAGAGTTACAAAATTTGAAAGCCACGCCGATATATTATACAAATTTTTCTTTAGAATATTTGGCTTTTATACATAGTCATATTCTAAAATTATTAATCTTTGGGTTTGTTAACTTACATTTATATATTTTTAAATGTATATAATCATGATATATTTATTAAGTATTATATTACTATTATGATAAATATAACTTAGATAAATATTAATATATAATTTTAATTTTAATTTATATATTTTATTTTGTATAGTTTTAATAAATTGTAGAATATTGTTTACATTTTTATGTGCATAACATATATTTTATAATTAATATATTAATTATCATTATGAAGACATACCGGTTCAACCAGTGGCCTGACCTAGGTGACTAAATTCATCCTCTTGGATTACGTGCGTGCAGTGAGAGCGTGAATTGGAGCGGAAAATGAGATTTGCGCCTAAATTCGCGAATTGTGAAACCAAATTCGCGACTTCCCTCGGACTAGTATGCGCCCAAGTAAATTTTTTTTCCAGCAGCCAATTAATGTCTAAGATGTGTCTACAATTTGAATTTCTAAGACACGTGGCTGTTATTTCATGGGTTCAAGTGCAAGGATGTGTTGTTGTCTTGGGAAATTATGTGTCTACCCAGGTAGATTCAATCCACTGGTGGATGAGCGACAAGTATGTATGAGATGACATTTGTATTTATTATCCAACCTCTATAAATTTAATTTAGGGTGTAGGTTGAATAGTCTTGTAGACTGCAAGACATTTGACATGTCCATTAGTCAACTTTTACTTTTCCGTTTAACGAGACTGAAGCTATAGTTCTATGTTTAAAATTTTAATTATCACTCTTATTTTTTTCATATGTATTGATGAGTTGATTTATTAAAAAAAAAAGAAAAGAAAAACTCCACTAGTTTAGATGAGTAAATAATTAGATGTAGATTCTATATTACAATCCTAAAATTACGCATATATAGTTCGATTTAATGACGATTATGACTTTGTAATTATATATATCTTTTAAATTATTTGATACTAAAAACATTGTGTGAGAATGGCCTAGTTTAAAAAAAAATGAATTTATACTAACTTAAATTCTTATTGCAGTATAATTAGTAAAAGAAAAAAAATACAATATTAACCGTTTTGTAAAGCGTTACAACATCGTATATATAAACGGTTAAAAATATAGTAAAAGAAAATATATTTTTTGTTCATTTTAGTGTACAAAATTATTTATTTAATCTATACACTATGAATTCTTTAAAACAAAATGCAAAATAATATTAATAAATTAACATAAAATACTTAAAAAAAAATTAGACACTCTCAACACGCGCTCATAGTCAGATTTTTCAAATACGACGCTCTGCGCTTTCGTTCCCGCTCCACGCTCCGCGAACTAATTACCCAGGGCCTGACCGATCCAACCAATAAAACAAGTGTTCAATCAACTCACCGGTTCATTGTCCGGCCCGGTTATGAAAATATTGGTCTGTGTATAGGTTTCTCGAAACTCAGGTTTCAATTTCAAACTTATAAACGACAATGATTTGACACATATCACCTACTTTTCCAAAAGACATTGATTTGATACCACCTACTTTACCCCTTCAAACCCCAACATCCAAACTCAATCCAAATGGAGTTTCAAATGTTTTACCGAAACCACTCAAATAATTTTTTGGAAATCAAAACTCGGAAAAACCGAGTCAAAACCTAACCAAGAAAATTATTTAGGAATATCTTTTTTAGTGCCCTAGATTAAAAGATAATTTATCTTTGAAACCACTTATGTTGTTTGTTGGACGCGAAAATACGCACCACTTCAGACCAGGGCCGGCCCTAGGTGAAAACTAAAATTGGGTCCCTACATTGTAAAAAATATTTTATGTAATTTCTTTTTAGGCCCTAGGCGAAAACTAAAATTGGGGCCCTATATCGTGAAAAATATTTTATGTAATTTCTTTTTATTTTATTTTAGTAGACACTAAACTACTGATTGAATATTCATAAACTAGTTTTTGTAGGTAAAGTGACCAATTTTCTCAATCTTTCTCATGACAACTTACATTGTTTATCGTAATTGTTGTGAATAGGTTCTTATCAGTTTTAGATTTTTTTTTCGTATCAGTTCATCAAATCTATACATACATGCATTCTTATAGTGAATACATGCATTGTTTATTACTATACCCAATTAGGTTCTCATCAGTTTTAGATTTGATAAACTTCTTTCACCAAAAGTTAAAACCGAGATTGTGTTGATGTGATGGAGCTCTACGCTGATCAATTAAATGTTAGACTTCATAAAGTATCACAATGATATTTAAACATACATATACACTTTTAACTAAATAGCATATAACCATATGTGCATTGCATTATATAATAAACAATTAAAAAAATTCATGACATATTTATAAATTCTTTTATTATATGATACGATGCAATTAACATGTGAAATTAGTTAGTCATGTGCAATATACATGCACTTTTCTAGTATATATAGTAATAGCAAAAAAATTTAATTTTTAATTTAATTTTCCTATTATATAATAAACAATTAAAAAAAAGTATTCATGACATATTTAACAATTCTTTTAGTATATGATATGATGCAAATAACATATGAAATTAGTTAGTCACATGCGACATACGTGCACTTTTCTAGTATATATAGTAATACCAAAAACTTTTAATTTTTTATTTACTCTCTTCTATATAATAAACAATTAAAAAAACAGTCATGACATTTTAAACAATTCTTTTATTATATGATATGATGCATATAACATATTGAATTAGTTAGTCATGTGCAACATACGTGTACTTTTCTAATATCTCTCTATTTTTACCTAGAATGTCTCTAACTCGGCTCCTAATGTCCTTAAGAAAGCACATATTATAGTTCATGGTACCTTGATACTTAATTCCATTTCAAGTCGGGTAATTGGTTTGTAACTGAAAGGAAAGAAAGAAAAAAGAAAGATGCTCAGGAAGATTGAACTTAATCATATCGGAATCCCGAGACTATAACACTCATCAAAATGATGACTACGAACGGCAAATAAGGCTTGGGGGGCTTTTCCATAACCACCTTTCCAATCCATATGAGTAGAATCCATGGATAAGTCATTACAGCTGCTATCAGTGCCTTCTTCCACACGCTCTTAGTATGCAGTACGTAGCAATATGCTACCAGAGGCATTATGCCAAATAGCAAATGCGATAATATTGACACCAACTGATGAATATGGTATCTACTTCTTTTACCAAAGGTCTTAACGTAGTTGTCTTCTTGGTCTACATGACCACGACGTAGCTCCCATGTCTGCAAAAGATATAGGTTTAGAACTTAGAAGATGCTTTTAAAGATTGAGAACGGAATGTAACATAACTTTATTTTGGTATAAAAGATTATTTACAACGAACCAGAGTTGACAAGCTCCCACAACGACAGCTGCGCTTCCAAGAGACATTATTCCATGTTTGGGCGAACCAGAGGCGGCTGAAGCTCCCAATACCATCAAGCTGGTAAGACACACTTCTTTCCCGCCGTGTATTATGCATCTAATCACCTCGAGTACTTTATCCCTTAAATTTGTATTATCTGCATTAAATTTCATTATGAGAGATAGAACATTATTTCAAAGTGCATAATTTCTTAAGATTTTTATTAAAATTTTCTAAGTGTAGATTTTTAAAGTATTATTCAAAATAAATTCTATTTTTGCATTAATAAATGTTAAAAATTATTTCAAATTTCCATTATGACGAAAAATATCTTGGAATATGGTATTCTAAATTGATCGGGACTTCCAATTTTTATTACGCCACATTTTCTTTGGAAATAAATGGTGCTTTGAAGTAAAACTTTGTTTGTTTTTTGTTTTAAGATTGAAACGTTAATATTTTAGCAAAGAAAAATGATGATTGAAGAACCTTTTGTTTCTCCTTGGGAGTTTGGTGAAAAAATTGTTAAAATTTGCGTTTAATCTTAGATTTATTAGGTGAGCTTAATGCAATTTTTGGAAATGTTCGAAGCAGCCACTGCTGGTCCATTTATTGGGCTTTTTTTCCCAGCCCGTGATGGGTCGAGCCCATTTCATTGCACACTCTTCGTGCTTGCTCGTTTCAATTTTATGGGATTGTTGCTATTGTTAAATGTTTTGAGTTTTCTAAAATTGTACACTCTTCGAGCCCATATTGCACACTCTTCGTGAGGGTTTCCAGAGTTTGAAAAATATTTCTCTTGAATGGATTTGAAGTCGTACGTTCTAAGTTCTTGTGTGAGAAGTGTAGAAAATTCTCATGATAGCATTTTCGTTAATCATATTTAAGTTAGGTTATCAGATAATTTCTAATTTGCATGTATTACCGACTTAGATTTCGAATTAGCTTCATTTGTTATTTTGTAATAACGGTACTAAGCTTCTCGTATGAGCATTGTATTTATTTGCGTGTCAGTTAAACATGCTAGTAGGTCGAGTAACAAACGAGCATGTGACATATGCCAGGTTATTAAAATATTAACTCGACTACTAGGATGAATTCGGCATGTTTATACTTAGCATGACTGCTACGAAGGTTGCAAATGAGATACTGAAATCTACTAGTTGAATTTACAACTACTTGGATAGGTGAACTATTAGGCTACTTTCTTGTAGGCTCGAACATGTTACTATTTTTGAATTATTGTTATTACAATGTCTATTACTATGTTATTGTGTAACAATCTTGAATACCCGATATCATTGCTTGATTGTTATTACCTTGTTATTTCGATGACTGCTTGATTGATTGTTATCACGTGACCATCGTGTCTATGATTAACAGTGAGCCAACTTGGTGTACGAAATCAAGGGAAACCCAAAGGGGTGTTGATCGGAGGGTAGCCCCGATTTACGTAGACCTAGTATTTACAACCAAGTGGGGGAGGAGGGTACACTTGGAGAGTAAGAGTGAACTTGTGGCATTGGAAGCAATGCAAGTGCTTGTTATGATAAGTTAGCTCCGTAATGGGCGTGTTCGTTTAAGACCTTAAGTGTGATTGGAAGGGTAAGTGGCTAGCGGCAGCAACAACTGATGGTGTTGTGATCGATTGTTTATTTTCTTAATGGTTGTAGCTATTTCTGCTTGATATAATTATCACGATTATTATATTGCATCCATACATCTCTTGCATCTTTGCACTACACGCTTACTAAGTTGAATGATCAACTTACGCATTCCGTGTTTCACTATTTTAAGTTGTAGGTGTTTTGGCGAATGATAGTTCAAATTGCGGTTGGGTAATAATGATTGTGGTCCCACCCTAGTTGGAGAATATTTGTAATTTCATTTAAGTTCTTGCTTGATCTTATGACCTCCATTTAATTGATTGATGTTTCAAAACTTTTATAAAGTCGAAATCGATTTTACAATATTTTGGTTAGTAACCTGGTATCTTAACTATTTTTATAAATTGAACTTTTTTATCTAAGATGGTTTTACATTTTAACAAATACAGATCTTAATATTGTTTTATTTTAGTTTGGTCTCACGAGTCGTTTTGACCTTTGTTTTTTTTCTTTTTCATTATTATCCTCTATCATCAATTAAAAAGATTATTCTCTACCTTTTAGATATAAATTAGGTTTTTAATTGATAAGTAATCTCCTCTAACTTTGATTAGGCCTTATGTTATGATTTAATTAGAGTCTGACTTAATTCGTAGAAAAAGTTGAGGTTAATTTTCTTCCTTCATCATTAGATATTTTTTTTAGTGATCTACTTTTCGTATAAAGAAATATGTTATAATTATGTATTTTGAATTTTTTTACTTGAATTGTAGATTTAGTTGTTCATTTGTCTTAATTCAACTCTTTGTTGGAGCTACTTGGCTAGATTTTGAGTGTGTTGTTGAAATTTATGGTATAATTTGCTCTATTTGATTTTGAAACTTATTCTGACAACTAAAGTCTCTTAGTTGCATTATTATTTCGAATGATTTCACTTACGGATATGCACGCTTTCGTGAAACTTATTTATGCTACAGATATCTAGGCACTACGTATTTATGCTAAAGGCATATTACAACGCTTAAATAAACTTTTTGTACTACTATTTAGATTAAAAAAAGAAAATTAATACCATAACATCATTGATCTTTACTAATTAACAATGATATTTACGATTTAACACTTACCTTCATGTTCTCTAATTTCACCATGGATCGCAATCACTCGATGTTCTTGTACATCATCCAATACTTCCCCTACTCACAAAATTAAGATTGAATAAATTAGAAAAAAAAAAGTTAACAAGAAGATGAAATGAGTTTGATCCATCCGGAATTTGATTCTTAATACTAGCTACATAATAAAACGTTCATATTGAGTTTGATCATATTAACTCATATTGAGTCATTTGGGCTACAACCATTTTTGTTAAATTTTTACACTACAAATTCATAAATTAAATATTTTTTGTAACCTAATTTATTTATAGATTAGTTTATGATAATTAACTTCAAACTAACATCTTACACATTATCAATGGAAATTATAGTATTTAGTTTTAGGACACAATTTTTTATTATTTGTTTTTTCTTTGAACATATATATCTTGAGTATCAAATGAATTTTTTTTCAACTATATTTCTAAGATAAAGAGTTACAAAATTTGAAAGCCACGTCAATTTATTATACAAATGTGATTTTTGAATATTTGGCTTTAAAATTAATATATACATAATCATATTCTAAAATTATTAATCTCTTAGTTTTATTTTTAACTTACACTTATATATTTTCAAATGAATATAATCATGATATATTTATTAAGTATCATAATTACATTACCATTATGATAAAGATAAGTTAGATAAATATTAGTATAATATTTGAATTTATATATTTTAATCTGTATATTTTTAATCAATTGTAGGATATTGTTTAAATTTTTATGTGCATAACATATATTTTATAATTAATATATTAATCATATCATTATAAAGTCATGTCGGTTCAACCAGTGACTTGACATAGGTAACTAAATTCATCCTCTTGGGTTAAGTGCATGCTCTGAGAGCGCGAATTGAGCGGAAAATGAGATTTGCACCTAAATTCGCGAATTGTGAAACCAAATTCGCGACTTTCCTCGTACTAGTACGCGCCTAAGTTAATTTTTTTCAAGCAGCTAAATTAATGTATAACACGTGTTACAATTTGAATTTCTAAGAAATGTGGTTGTTATTTCATGGGTTCACGTGCTAGGATGTGTACGTTGAAGTCTTGTTGGCTGCAAGACATTTGACATGTCCATTAGTCAACTTCTACTTTTCCGTTTAACGAGACTGAAACAATAGTTCTATGTTTAAAATTTTAATCATCACTCTTATTTTTTTCATATGTATTGATGAGTTCATTTATTAAAAAAAAAACTCCACTAGTTAAGATGAGTAAATAATTAAATGTAGATTCTATATTACAATCCCAAAACTACGCATATATAGTTAGATTTAATGACGATTATGACTTTGAAATTAAATATAACTTTTATATTATGATACTAAAAACATTATGCCAAAATGGCATAGTTTTGAAAAAATATTGAATTTATACTAACTTAGGCCCTGTTTGGATTATTACAATCCCAAAATACATCCAAACACAGCCTTAAATTCTTATTGCACTATAATTAGTTACAAAAAAAATACAATAGTAACCGTTTTGTAAAGCGTTACAACATCTTATATATAAACGGTTAAAAATATAGTAAAAAAAATATATATTTCGTTCATTTTTTGTCAAGAATTATTTATTTAATCTATACACTATGAATTCTTTAAAACAAAATGCAAAATACTATTAATAAATTAACATACAAAACTTAAAAAAAAAAAATTTATGCTCTGCACTTTCGTTCCCGCTCCACGCTCCGCGAACTAGTTACCTAGGGACTGGCCGATCAAACCAATAAAACAAGTGTTCAATTGACTCACCGGTTCATTATCCGGTCCGGTTATAAAAATGTTGGTATGTGGATAGGTTTCTCAAAACTCAGGTTTCAATTTCAAACTTATATAAGACAATGATTTGACGCATATCACCTACTTTTAAAAAAGACAATGATTTGATACCACCTACTTCATCCCTTCAAACCCCAACATCCAAACTCAATCCAGAGGGGTTTCAAATGTTTTACTGAAACCCCCAACCAATTTTTTGGAAATCAAAACTCGGAAAAACCGAGTCAAAACTTAAAATTGGGGCCCTACATCGTAAAAAATATTTTATCTAATTTCTTTTTATTTTATTTTGGAAGATACTAAACTACTAATTAAATATTTCTATACTAGTTTTTCTAAAGTGACCAGTTTTCTCAATCTTTCTTGTGACAACTGACATTGTTCATCGTAAATAGGTTCTTATCAGTTTAGATTTGATAAACTCTTTTCACCAAAAGCAATTGTTGTAGGTATAGTGATCTATCTATAAAGAATGCATGTATTTGGGTATGAATTCAATACTTTTAGTCTAAAAGTGAGCAATATCCAAAATTGAAATATCAAGTGTGAATATCTTGAACATGAGGAAAAAAAAGGATTATAAATTGAAAATCCAAAATTTGGTTAAGATAAATTTATTAGAAGAGTAGAAATAGTAATCTGATTTATTGGAAAAGGAGGAGAGGAAATAAACGTTGTCGAGTGCATCTAAATATATCGTATTAAATTTTATTCTTTTATGTATTTTTCATATATTATATTGTTGTTTTAAATAAAATTTAAACCAAACTAATTGTTTATATTCATTCATCCATATCAAGCATTAATAATTTGTTTGTAAAAATTAATTGTAATTATGCATGGCCAATTTCTCGGTCCAAATATTGATTAATTTCTAAAATACTTGTTGTGTTATGAACTTATGCCGTCTCTCTTACTCAAATGCAAAAATTATAATTTTACACTCAAAATCATATTTGCGGTGTACATACATCTTAATTGTATAATGACATGTTCTAAATCAAAAGAAATCAATCTATCATCAAATTAAATCAAAAGACAAAACAAAAGAAGAGGCGATGAAATTAATTATTTGTATAACAAAAACAATGACAAATGCACATATTACAAAAAATCTAAAAAATAAAATGAAATAATATAAATTCAAAACAAAGTAATCTATAATCAAATTAGGTCAAAATGTGAAACAAAAGAAAGAACCAAAAAAGGAGAAAGTGAAATTAATTCTACAACAAAATAGTGCAATACAAATCAAACAAAAACAAAATGTGGGTATATTAATAAAATTTATCTACAACATAGTACTTCGTATGATAACCAACATTGATGCAAAGAATAAAATATCCAAAAGGCCTCCCGGGGCACAGCTCAGTTGGTAAAGGAGGTGAACTCCGGGGCTCACTCCCCCAGGGTGGGGAGTTCGAATCCTGGGAGGAGCAGCCAAGTGTTGTAAAATCTTTAAGGGAGGATGGAGCAGCTTGGTGTTGTAAGTTCCATGGTAGTAGGCTCCCTTGGGGGCCAGGAGTATAAAGAGTTAACAAACCCTGACCAACTCAGGCACATCCCGCGATTTACTTCCGCACATTGCTGAGAGGCCAGTGATGGGTGGTCCAGGACTTAACCTGGGTCAACAAAAAAAAAAATAAAATATCCAAAAGCTTTCAAGGATACGAAGAAAGAAGAAGACAAAAAATTAAATGTGCATATAGAGACATGTAGAGAGAGAGATAGAGACTTATGAACTATAAGTCTATAACTGAGGTCAACCTATCTCTTTATTATGTCAGAGAATGATGATGTAAATTTCTAGATTTTGGCAGTCACGGGAAAATACTCATCAATATTTTATGATAATGTGAATTTCGTATCTTTACATTAAATTTTATTTTGTTCTTTCAAATTATAGTTTCATTTTATAATACCTTCTAATTTATGATTGTGATGTTCATATTTAAAGGCAAATTCAAGTTTATGAAGAAACTTAGCTTTGAATGAGTGGATGAGATGTTGCTTTTAATGCGTGTTGATGTTCAATTTCTCTGGAATTGGGTTATAAAAAGTGACTCAAATTTAAATTTTTTAAATGAATCTGTACTTAAAAAAAAAAGTTGATATTTAATTTTTAGAATGTAACATATATAGTTGAGATATTACAATTGAGTTTGATGTACCACTACAAGAAAACCGAGAAATTTCGACGGAAATTTCGACCGAAATTTTGACGAAAATGGGTCGTCGAAATTAAATTTTTGATGGAAAATTTTTCGACGAGAATTTCGACAGATATATTTTCGACAGAAATTTCGACGGATATATTCTGATTCAATTCCTTCATCTACTTCGCCTTCTGTTTCTTCGTCTTCATCTTCTTCTTCTGTATGATTAGATTACTAGTAAAATTTCTCTTTAAGATTTCAAAATATTGATAATAAACAACTGGATACAAAATTGAAATTTACAAATTTAGAAATTTTCAAAATATTAATATAAACAATCATAAACAATTGAAATTTACAAATTTCCACAACATCTTATGAACCTAAATTTTTGGGGAAAGGGAAAAATCAGAAACTAAAACAATAAATTTAGATCAACTTTATTGTAAAATGTAATCATTTTTAAACTGATATCTATGTTGTATAAGCTTCATCGTCTGGTTGTAAATATTCAAGATTTATGGACAGCATACCATATACTTCAACATTAACATACCAGTCACTACTCCCTGAGTAAATCCTTTTGGCACATAGACTCCAAGTCACACTCAAAGTGCGTCCTGCAAACAAAAGCAACTTTATACACCTGAAACAGGATATCTATCAAGAATGGTTTTTAGAGGGCAGCTGTCTCACCACTGACCCTTGGCAATGTTCTACTGTATGTAAGTTTTTCTTCTTCAGAAACATTGTAGATCCGCACACAACCATCATCACAAGCAAACGGGTAACATCAGCAAGAAAATTAGTAAAAGCTTTCAAATATGCATAATTTGACAGCAAATGTACTTCAAAACATCTCATCATAAACCCCATGCAATTCTCAAATCTAACAACAAAAACAAATCCTAGTTATCAGTTACATATATAAAAGGAAGCAAGTTACATCAATTACTCAAATTAAAGATATATGTGTGTGTAAAACTAAAAGCAAAGTACTCAATTACTCATCAAGGTATTATGACTTTGAAGCTTATATTCAGGGCTTTGTAAATTGTAATCATTAATGATAACTTTAATCAAATGTAGTAGTACTATTAATTTTAAGTTTTTATACTGCAAATTATGTTTCTTGGGAATTTGAAGACAAACTAAGATCTAATTATGTTTCTTGGGAATTTGAAGACAAACCTTAACATATAGTAATATAAAAACTTAAAATTAATACTACTACATTGGATTAAAGTTAGGCAAAATTGCAAAAAAAGTCCCAAACTAATTAGTGATTTTGAATTTTCGTCCCAAGCTATATCACTTAGCCAAATTCGTCCCGTAATTTTATATTCTTTTGGAATATCGTCCCACTTGCCACATGATTGCTTACATTTCATGGCGTGGCAAATTTAAGCATAAACAATTATAAAAGATTGCAGAATTCATCCCAAACTAATTACAAATTTTGATTTTTCGTCCCAAACTATATCAACACGCCGACTTCCGTCTCGTAACTGAAATGACATGGGTAAAAATAATTTGTTCCAAACTAATTATGAATATTTATTATTTATTAATACAAAAAAATGCACAATTTTTTTCTAATGAACTGAGATAGGATTTTTTTTCACAAAAGCACATGGAAATTTCGAAAATTCATACTATTTTTCTCTAAAAAAAAAAGTTAATGGCAATTTATTTCCATGTGATATTCATAATGTTCAATTTACCTCCCTGTGTTATGATAATGTGACATTTTACCCCCCATGTGTTGTGATAAATGTGGCAATTTACCTCATGTATTATGTATAATAAATGTGGCAATTTATCCCCTTGTTATAAAACACTTTGCATGTCCACTCTCAATTTATGCAATTGAGTTACACTCTCCGGTTCAAGGGGATAAAATACTTTTTAAAATTTTCACAGGGGGGTAAACTGCTCTTTTTTAAATTACAGGGGGTAAATTGCCATTAGTCCCTTAAAAAATTAAAAGATGAATCGTCATTTCCATTAAATTAGAAATTTAATAATTGACTAAATTCATGCAAAATGACAAATTGTGAGACGAAATTCGGCAAGTTAATATAATATGGGACCAAAAATCAAAATTTGTAATTAGATTGGGACGAATTCTGCAAACTTGTATAATTGTTCATGCTAAAATTTGCCACGTCGTGACACGTTAGCAGCCATGCGGCAAGTGGGACGATATTTCAAAAAAATATAAAACTACGGGACGATTTTGGCTAAGTGATATAGCTTGGGACGAAAATCCAAAATCACTGATTAGTTTGGGATGTTTTCTGCAATTTTGCCTTTCATTAATAGTGAAATACAACATAGTATATATGATAACAAAAAATGATGCAAACTAAGAATTAGAAAGAAATAAAATATCCAAAGCTTTCAAGGATATGAAGAAGAAGAAAAAGTAAGACTCGTAATAAAATTCAACAAAATCATTAAATAAAACAACGCTCGATCATAATATTGAAAATAAAATGAAAAATTGTGAATAAGCTATGAGAAAGGTGTGGAAAAGAAAATGATACGACCAGTCTATATATTATTAGTATCAAATTCGAACTCTTACAACTTTCTATAATTGTAGCATGTTTTAAGGATAAATTTAAGAAATAATTCAGTTCCTGATTTTGTGCATTATATTTATAGGAGTAATAATATTTCTTGAACAACATGATTTTTTTATTAAATTTTTTTCTAAATTCTAGAAAATTAGAATTTTGGTGAAAACAAGAAATTGAGGTAAAAAATCACCCTTCAAATATATAATGTATTAATTTATTGATGTTGTATAGATTGAATAAGCATATATATAATGTGTTCTCACCATCCACAACTATAAATTTTGTCAACGTTTCAAAATATAAAAATCCATTACACATTTTTCATTTCTATGGTTGTTCATAACTTCATGATGATCTTTTTGCAGAAATATTTTGGTGTTTAATTTGAGATTCTCTTTCAATTTTTACGGTGAACGACATCATAATATTTACTATTGGTTCTCGCATTTAATACTGAACTTCTGTAAAGCTTTTATAAATAATTAGATTAATTGATTTGGTGTCATCTTTCAATGCGCAATTTTCATTTCATGTGTCGAATTCAAAGATTGTAACAATTTCCATATGCTATAGCAATGGCCAATGGACTTCATTTGTTCTTCAAACCTTTTGTACATTAGGTCTGATTGTGTTATGACTTATGAAGAAGATGCAATCATATCAAGATGAAATAATAAAAGCACATAGAACTATAGAAGAACGTGTGGAATTTAGCACATGGCTTTATATGTATCCAATTTCCTTAAATTTTTAGGACACACATTTATAATTTTATTTTGAGATATTACCAAATTAAAATCTTATACATTAATTTCTATCTTAATTTTACAATAGAGTGAATAACACTTGTGGTCCAATCTATTTATAAACGAGCAAAAGACAAAAACACCCCTTATGCTTTGTCTAACTCCCAAAAACCCCCTTGTATTATTTTAACTCCCAAAAAACCCCCTGTAATCTCAAATAAGTGCCAAATACACCCACAAAAAAGAGAGTGTGTTTCAAACGCCAAAGTTGCAATTATTTGTTCATATTTTGCTTTTGATATGACAATTTTACCCCTAACATCGAAAGACAAAAATGCCCCCATGCTTTGTCTAACTCCCAAAACACACCCCATGTGTCATTTTAAATCCCCAAAACCCCTCTTGTTTGTTTTTAAATATCACACTCGACCAAAGTAGTATATACTTAATTTTTCAAAAAGAATAAATAAATTTATAAAAAAACAAACACATAGGGGTAATCTTGTCATTCCACCAAAATTCAAAAATAAAATTATAAGTATATACTACTTGGGTCGAGTGTGGTATTTAAAACCAAACACAGGGGAGTTTTTAGGAGTTAGACAAAGCATAGGGGGTGTTTTTGTCTTTTGCTCATTTATAAACTTTGGTAGAGTCATCTTCTTGTGTTTTTTTTCTTCACCTAGGTACCCACTATCAATTATTTATTTCTAATGCACTTTTTCGACAAAAATGAGGCTGCACCGATGACAAATTTAGAGGATGGATTGTACAATTATAAAAAATGAACAACAAATTTTCAATAAATAATGAAAAAAAAATTGTAACCCGGCCCAACCCACCCATTCTCCTCCCCAACGGTCAAATTGACTGACACGGAGCAACCTGAACGATGCGACCAATTTCATCTGGAATTGTGCAGGTTGCAACCTAAATTGGTCGTGACTTGGATGGTGGCAGCTAGAAATATGCCGCATCGTGCCGGTCGTGGTACCAATTTGGTTGCTTTGTTGGGGGAGAGGGGAGGGGAGGGGAGGGGAGGGGGTGGGGATGTGGTTTTTGGAGGGGGTGGTTGGGGTGGGGTGAGTTTCCTGAATTAGATTTTTCTTTTTCCTTTTTTTGAAAATTATGCATTTCATTTCAGAAAAAAGAAATTAATTTCAGTTCTTTTTAATTATTATTGTAACATATATGGTTTCATGTAATAAGTTTATACTAGCATATTCCCCTATGCACATAAGTCATCTAAAAAATATTAAAAATAAATTTATGCATTCAATTTAATTACACATTTTATATCTTAATAGCTGAAGATTGAGTCATGTAATGAATTAAGTGTTTGTTGTCAAATCAGTAAGTTAAAACATGATGCATTAAGCTCAGATCATCCACCTAACTTATGTTGTCTAAGTATGTTAAATATAAGTATAATTAATCATTAAGATGTATAATCTTAATTGTAAAAAAAGAGCAACTTTCAATGTTAACATTTAGGTAATTACAACTGAATAAGTAATGTATAAACTACATAAAAAATTTAAAGCCAATAAAGAGCCAATTAAAATTTGGAATATGCATAAATAAATTAAATAAAAAAAGAATTATGATTGGGTCAAACTTACCCCGATTCGGTTGGTTTATTACGTGCACCCCTTTCACTACGCTCTTAGAAAACCATAAATACATGTGATTTAATATAAAAAAAATGTAAAAAGCTCGCCGTTATTGTTTAAACATTCATGCAAGATGAAAGTAGATTAAAAGATTGAAAAATATGTATACATGTGAAATACTAAATCAAAATCCTAAATGTTGTTTGACGAAATTTTAAAATAAAATTGTAAAAACTTGTCCTTCTTGTTTACCCCAAAATACATAAGGTTTGGCATTTAAGGCTTTTATGTGCAATGTATATCAAACAAAATATTAGATATGGTGCTTGCTCATGAAAGGCAAACAAAAGATTAAAATATTGAAAAAAGAATATATACATGCACCATAATTCCTTCGAAGATCTTCATTTTTATATGACCAATAATTTTTTAATGGTACGCATGCACAATTCAGAAAATTGGTGAAAATTGAATGAAAGATAACAGTAGAGCTTAGAAAAATTAGGTTAAGTCAAAAGACATGGATTTATATATAAAACTATCAATTATATGATCATACCATCGAGTAAACTTCCATCTCTAATTAATCTTGAGTCTTATGCCCTCAATTATTTAATTATAAGTACCTGAAATCAATACCATGGATCGAAAAATATTTGTGGATATTAGAATGCATGTGACTAAAGTAGAATGCATGTGACTAAAGTGAAAATGGAACATAACGAAAATGTTGGGTTGAAATAAAAAATTGAAAGACAAATTTAGTAAGACATATTCTACCTATTCCTTATTTGCAGAATTTATATATGGACCAAAATTTCGTTTCGAATGTATGTTTCGGTCAGCTAAATATTGAAAACTTTTCGAGAATTTTTCGGAAACACTAGGAAAAGTTGTAAAAAAGTTACTAAATTAAGAAAATAACAGAGTTTAAGGCAAAAAGATAGTTTCAGAAGTATACATTATTTTCATTTCAGTTGATTCAAAGACGGAAACTTTTCGATGTTTTCGACGGAAAATATGAAAATTTTAATCCATGTATAGACATGTATGAAGAAAATACATAGACACTTATTCAAAGAAACAAAAAATTTGTCTCTAATTAAAGTAACGTTATACAGTAATAGTTAAGCAATTCTCGTTTATAAGTATGCAAACATAAATAAGATTTTAATTATTATGAGCGTCCGTTTACCTTACAAATTATGGTAAGTTTGAGAAATTATTAAAATTTATGGGAAATTCTTAACCACACCGAGTTTTGCCGAACCCAAATAACTACATGACAAGTGCAATACACTTGCTTTGTGATTGAATGTAACTTTCAGGAGAGAGACCAATCACAAAGCAAGTGTAGTACACTTACTTGGTAGTTGGATAAATTTGATCAAACCAGGCTTGGACAAAAAATTTCCAAATTTTATAATGAAAGGTAATTTTCAATTTAAATGTTTGTACTTATTAAAAGAAACAATTTTTTTGGCTCTAATTAGGGAATGACGAATTTAAATAGCCTTAAATTTCGGTACTCAAATTTATTCCTCCTTATTTCAGTAAGAATTTCTTTAATTACGTAACAATTTTTAGTTTATGAACGGTAAATATTATAATCAATGAGAATTATTGTACTGAATTAATTCTAACCCAAACTCTAACCAATAAGTATTTTTCTATTTAATAAATTAATTCAAAATTATGAGAAAAAAGTATTCACTCAAAATAGTAGGATTTTGGTCAAAGACCGTCGTGCTATGATATATGTATAGATAGATGAGTAACTATGTTTTGATTGACAATTTTTTTAATTAATTTTCTAAATTACCATCACTAATAAGTTCCTAATAGTAAATTTGCACAAACAGATTTTATGGGGGCTTAAATGCAATATTATACAATGTGGATTCCCACTCAAATATATCTTAAAAGTGATGGGGCGTAAATACCCTAAAAAATATGTGTGTGCAGCTTGGCATCGTCGTTAACAGCCTGAAAAATTTCATATTGAAATAATAAATGGAAAAAAAAAAAAAAAAATCTAAGAAAGATGACGCTGCTAAAATTATGGACAAGGAATACCAATACTGCTATTCACCCTTTACAAACTTTTTTTTTTTTGTTTCCCAAGGGTTTAATCATTTTAGAGGCGCATCAGACACAATATGTAGGAACATCTTCCAACAAAAATTCGAACATGAGTTCGCTACCTTATAATGACTAGTCCGTTTCACTTCACTAATCATATGTTGGTATTCACCCTTTACTAGTATTAATTAAGAAATTTATCTATTATTGGCAAAATTGCAAAAAAGGTCTCTAATTAATGATTTTGGATTTTAGTCCCAAGCTATATCACTTATTCAAATCCGTCTCGTAATTTTATATTCTTTTGGAATATCGTCCCATTTGCCACATAGCTGCTTACGTGTCATGACGTGGCAAATTTAGCATAAACAATTATATAAGATTGCAGAATTCATCCCAAACTAATTACAAATTTTGATTTTTTGTCCCAAACTAATTACAAATTTTGAATTTTCATCCCAAACTATATCAACACCCCGACTTTCGCCCCGTAATTGAATTGACATGGGTAAAAAGAATTCGTTCCAAACTAATTATGAATATTTATTATATATTAATAAAAAAATGCACAACATTTTCCTAATAAACTGAGATAGGATTTTTTTTCACAAAAGCGAATGGGAATTTCGAAAATTCATACTATTTTTCTCTAAAAAAAAAGTTAATGGAAATTTATTTCCATGTAATATTCACAATGTTCGATTTAAATCCTTGTTTTATGATAATGTGACAGTTTACCCCCATATACTGTGATAAATGTAGCAACTTACCTCCTGTATTATAATAAATGTAGCAATTTATCCCCTTGTTATAAAATACTTTGCATGCCCACTCTCAATGTATGCACTTGAGTTACACTCTCCGGTTCAAGGGGATGAAATACTTTTTTAAAATTTTCACAGGGGGGTAAACTGCTCTTTTTCAAATTACAGGCGGTAAATTGAATATTATTAATATTACAGGGGGTAAATTGTCATTAGTCCCTTAAAAAGTAAAAGATGAATCGTCATTTCCATTAAATTAGAAATTTAATAATTGACTAAATTCATGCAAAATGACAAATTGTGAGACGAAATTCGGTGAGTTAATATAGTTTGGGACCAAAAATCAAAATTTTCAATTAGTTTGGGACGAATTCTGCAATCTTATATAATTGTTCATGCTAAAATTTGCCAAGACGTGACACGTAAGCAGCCATGTGGCAAGTGGGACGATATTCCAAAAAAATATAAAATTACGGGATGAATTTGGCTAAGTGATATAGCAAAATCCAAAATCATTGATTAGTTTGGGATGTTTTCTGCAATTTTGCCTCTATTATCATCCTCTTTTGTTACCCCCTCCGTTTCAAAATAACTGGCGCATTTGTAAAATTTTCATGTTTTAAATTATTGTCACATTTGATTTTTCAATGCATCTTTTTCCAATTTTATCTTTTCTTACTTTTAGGTTTACAAATTAAAGTAGAATGCACAAAGATCAATGACATTAATTAAAACAGTCATTTAAGAATATTTTTGACATTATATCTTAGAAAAGTGATTAATTATTAAATTTCTTAATCCGGATGAAAAGACCAAATGTGCCGATTTTAATTTGAAACGGATGGAGTATTTTTTTTCTTTGTTCCTTATAAAGGAGTCTCGTGGTCTTATCTTTGAAATCCGTAACTTTGGGCATGTTGGCCTAAGTGGAAGTTTCGATTTTCTCCCCGTGATTCCAACTTCGCCACTCACAACCTAGCTTCGTGGGCCTTAGCTTCAGATTGGTCGTCTATAGGATGCCTTTTAATTTAAATGCTTGTAATGTTTTTTGTGATGATGGTTAGGACTGTCAATTGAGTCGGGACTACCCGAAGCCCGATGGCTCGGCCCGATTAAATTTGACCCGAATCTGAATAATTGTGAGTCGGGCTGAGTTTGATCCATTATACTAAAACCGATTAATTTATGAGCCAAGCTTGAGCCTTACAAGGCTCAACCCGAATAAGGCCGCCCGAATATATTATTATCTTAAATATTACTACTTTAAATTATTGGTACTATTGTTATAAGTATACTAATTACTACAAATAATCCGCGACATAAATGAATTATAACTAAAGTTTCCATAGGTCAAAGGGAACGTAATAAACAAAAAAAAAAAAAACGGAAAAATAAAAATAAATGATGAAAAAATGGGAGTCTTGGCACTTTACAATTATATTTAATGTTCTATGTTATTGATTACGAGTATAAAATTTGTATATTCTTGTGAATTAAATAAAATTGTCTATATATTGCATTTAAAGAATTCGTAGTTTTTATTTGTTAAGTAAAATTTGCTAGAGTGAGCAAACCCGATATGAGCCCGATATAAACCCGAAGCCCGAAAAATTACATGAGCCGAGTTTGAGCTCATAGATGTGAAGCCCGATGACATCTGAGTTTGAGCCTATAGACATGAAGCCCGAGGGTATTTGAGTTTGAGCAATTAAAGGCTCGGCTCACAGGGCCCGATTAACAGCCCTAATGATGGTTATCCCATCTTTGATTTGATTGAACCTTTTGTATGAAGTTTGTTTTTTAATGAAGTATTGAATTATCAAAAAAAAAAAAAAAAAACAACATGGACTGGGTTGCTAATTGTCAAAACCAACTTTGTAGGGGATTTTTGTGGTTATTAATTAATCATTCTTCAGATAACATACCTTACGGAACCGAATCGACATATATACTCAATGCTTTTGATTGTAAAGCAAATTATAATGATAAGATGAAGAAAGAGAAAGAAAAATGAAAAATGGCAAAGGAAAAAGCAATAAAGAGAAAATGGATGGAAGGTAAACATAAGGAAACAAAGAGAAGAAAGAGGAGGAGGTGGCACTTAGGGGTTTACTTTTGGGCAATATATATTAAGGTTTTTCTAAAATATTAAAAAGTTTGATTTGCTAGTAAAACTATTACTATAAGAAAATAGAATAAAAGCACATTATAAGTCCGCATCAAATTAATCTGGCAGGCCAGATTTGCACTAATGATCCAACTCATTTGGATTATTTAGCTTTCAATATAGATATGTTTATATAAAATCAAATTAATTTAATATGTAAATATTAAGTATGAAGGGTAATATACTGTAGTATTTAACCTAAAAAATTAACGAAGTTAATAATTTAACGGCGAAATGAAGAGTGTGCAACACTTTGTAAAAAACGAGGATTCTACGAACAAAAATAACACATGGAATTTTGTGCATATTTTTCAAAATACAGGTCAGTATCATGCTAACATTTTATTAAAAAATGAGTATCCTGCTTTTTTTCCCCATACTTTTTGTATGTTACTTTGTTCTTTCTTCGCGAAATATAGAAAGTTCATTGCAAATGACTGTTCATTGTAAGATACTAAGATTAGTTTGTCATTGTTGATTCTTATCTAGAATTTGAAGATAATATAATATATTTGGGCATAAAGCAGTGACTGGGATGTGATTGTGATAATTAATGTTATTACTGAGATTTTGACATTAGAAGAATGGAAATTTTGCACTTTTAGTCCATTAACTTTCAAGAAGTGATAACAACGGTTCTTTATCTTTCAAGCTCAAGACATTTGGTTATGTATCTCTGTATTAAACTAAGAGAGAATTGCATTTTTTATATTGAGCTTTAGGTCAATTCTTATTTTTGGTACACCGTTTTATGTGTCTAACATATTTGGTACAGCGCTTTAATAAATTGTGACACATTTGGTACAATCGTTAAAAATTGCCGTTAAATGGTGACGTGGCAGTGAAATCTAATTGCAAAGTTGGTGCCATTACTTATGTTGACTGATAATTTTACCCAATAACATTTTAAGCTACCAAAAAAGCCCCACATCTCTAAATTTAGTGATGATTTTAGTTTACATTGTTGTCAAATTTTAAAATTTACTCGAACAAGACCACGTGCAGATCAATTTAATTTTTTTTACTTATTTTATTTAAATAACTAATTTGATTTATCAACAATATTAATAAATTAAATAATACTTTAACATAAATATAAAAAAATTTAAGAAAACATATTCCTTTCAAATATAAGATTTATATAATAGTATTAATCTATTTAATATTTACTAAAATAATAAATTATATAATTAAAAATATTTAATATTTATTGAAATAATAAATAATAAATAATTATAATTTAAAAAAAAATAACCCCCCTCCCACCTCACCCCACCCCACCCCAACCCTTTAACCTTCCCCCCCCCCCCCCCCACCCCACCCCACCCCCAATTCCTAGGTCGTCGGCGGCCTGGGATCGGAGAATCCAGGCCGCTGACGGCCTGGGAATTGGGGGGAAGGGAAGGGGGTGTTAAGGGTTTGGGGTGGGGTGGGGTGGGGTGGGGTGGGTTTTAGTTTTTTTTTAAATTATAATTATTTATTATTTTAATAAATATAAAATATTTTTTATTATATAATTTATTATTTTAATAAATATTAAATAAAATAATACTGTTATATAAAACTTATGTTTGAAAAGAATGTTTTCTTAATTTTTTTTATATTTATGTTAAAGTATTGTTTAATTTATTAATATTGTTTATAAATTAAATTAATTATTTAAATAAAATAAGTAAAATTTCCAAATTGATATGCACGTGGTCTTATTGGAGTCAATTTTAAAATTTGGCAATGAAATCGTCTAAATTTGGAGATGTGGGACTTTTTTGGTAGCATGAAATGTTATAGGGTAAAAACAACATAAGTAATGGCATCAATTTTGCAATTATACTTAACTGCCACGTCACCATTAACGGCTGTACAAAATGTGTCACAATTTGTAAAAGTGATGTACCAAATGTGTTGAACACATAAAACTGTGTACCAAAAGTGGGAATTGACCTAAAGCTCACTACAAAAAATGCAATTCTCTCATTAAACAAATTCACTTAATCAAATTTACTTCTTTTTTTAAGTACAAATTACATCAAATCATAAATCAATTCAGGCATAACCAAATAACAAAGAAAAATAACCATCAAGTTAACAACTAGTATTGAAATTAGATAAAAATCCACATTAATGAGAATTGAACTCACGACATCTTAGTTATGAGGTCTCAGTCTTAGTGCCCTACCAACGGACTACAACCTCATTGGCAGTGATACAAGAACTATATTAATTTGATCAAATAGGTCAAACTTTTGTGAAATTGTATCGATTTGTTGTTACATTTTCATTTTTTGCAATCGGCTATATATAATAGTAGTTTTTATTAATCACAACTAATATAGAGGACTAAAAATAATAATTAGTAAAGAATCAAATGTAATACTCCCTCTGTCATAAATTATTTGTCCTTTTAGAAAAAAAAATTTGTCCCAAATTATTTGTCTCTTTAGGATTTCAATACAGTATTAATTACACAGTTTCCTATTTTGCCCTTAAGAGAGAGAGTGTGTATAACTTGAATAGTGTGTAAATAGTTAATGCTGAGATAAATAGAGAATAAGGGTATTTTAGGTATATAATTTGTTCTTTCCTTAAAATTGAGACTATTTATTAGTTACCTTAATATGTGTGAAAACATGTAAAACGACAGATAATTTGGGACAGAGGGAGTAGTTCAAAGTAAAAAAGATAAAGGACTACTATCGCTACGGTGCAAAAGTAAGGGGATTATTAGTGCAATCTTGCCTTTAAGTTTTATCAACTTGAGGATAGATTTGGTTGTTTAAACTTGAAAGTGATGGACTTATTGGAAAATCACCGGTTGGAATTGGTTTGAACAAGTCCTGAATTCAAAACATTACAAAAAAAATTGTATCAAATTAATGTAATATTCCAAAAACCCCAAAACACTTTTTTAACAAAATAATGATCAGAGCATTAATTCTCATTAATTACAAACATTAACACGAAGGGTAAAATTGATATAGTAGAAAAGATTAATTTTACATTGAACTCTTAAAACAACAAATAAAAGTAAATACTTTTTTTTTACCAAAGCGACGAATAAAAAAAAAACGAAGGGAGTAATGTTCACTGAAGTGGATAATATTATACATACTTGTTCTTGAAGACAAGACTATTCTCTGAGTTCTTTTAACATCCGTTTACAGTAAAAAATCTAATTTGGATTCTTAGGATAGCCTTTTCCTGCGGTATTCTTTATGCATTAGTCCAAAAATATTTGATCTACTTTTTCAAGATAGATTCCATTAAAGAAAGAAAAGAATTGCTTCTCATTTAATCCAACCAACACAAAAGAAATCCTAAACCGAAACACATAATCTTGCGGCTGATGAATTTTCTTAAGCAACTCATGTCTAAATTCCATCCATCATTGAATTCTTCAAGGTACAAATATGCATCATACCTATTCTTCTCAATTCATGGCATCTTTTACGACGTTTTCCGTATCTTTATCAATCTTGATCTCCTTCTTTACAAATTCATTCGCATGCACATTTACGGTTACTAACAATTGTCCTTACACGATATGGCCGGGCACACTAGCCGGATCCGGGACACCACAACTTCCCATAACGGGGTTCGAGTTAGAATCGGGACAAAGTATTACGATTCCTAGTGTTCCGGGTTGGTCTGGTCGGATTTGGGCTAGGACCGGGTGCATGTTTGATCATGCAACTGGCAATGGCTCGTGCCAGACTGGAGACTGTGGTGGTAGGCTCGAATGCAATGGCATTGGCGCCACTCCACCGGCTTCCCTGTTTGAAATAACCCTTGGAATTGGAGACGGGAAAGATTTCTACGACGTTAGCATTGTTTATGGCTACAACTTGCCGCTGGTCGCAGCTCCACGTGGCGTTCGCGGTGGTGGATGTAATGCCACTGGCTGTGTAGAAGATATTAACATGGGTAATATGAAATAATGATGATTTAAATTTTTAATTGCACAAGATTGGACCTTCAACACTTTTGGTTCCATATAATCTATAGAATTGCACTTTTGATCACAGTTTCTTGAAATACCCCCGTGTTTTACCTAATTGGAAAAAAAAAACTGTGTTATTTTAATTAGAGAAAGTCCCCTTGTGTTCTTTTTAATTAGCAAAAGCCCACATTTGAAATTCATTCATAAGTGAACATAGGGTTATTGTCAATTTTTAAAGTTAACAGGGGGATCATTGATAAATTTTTAGGTTAACAAGGGATCATTGATATTTTTTAGGTTAACAAGGGGTGTTTCCATCTTTTGTGGGGTAATAATTGTTCTTTTTCCTGCAAAATATGTATTCCAACGTGGGAGGTGGTTTTTGCCAATAAAAAATAACACTGGAGGTTTTTGCAAACTAGGCAAAGCTTAGGGGTATTTTTACATTTATCTCGTAATGAAATAATGATCTAAATATTTATTCGCACAAGACTGGACCTTCAACACTTTAGATTCGGTATACTTTATAGAATTGTGCTTTTGATCCCAATTTTTAAAATTATTTTGCATATTAGTCCCTATCGCCTGTAAAACTGAGTAGTCCTATTGTACAGAAGAGCTAAACAGAGACTTTTTTATGCGAACAAAAATACAAAATATTTCTTAGTATTGTATCAAAAGTGAAATTATGTATAGCTAACGCAATACTAAAAGTACAAAAAATAAAAAATAAAATTGGGACCAAAACTGCAGTTTTGCCCGTCTTAAATGTATATATAATATACTTACAATTTTACAGACATTTAATGTGTGCTGATCATTGAAACTGCAGGATGTCCTAGAGAACTTCAAGTCATTGGAAGTGATGAAGGCAATCAAGGGGGAGTGGTAGCGTGCAAGAGCGCGTGTGGGGCATTCGGGCTAGACGAGTATTGCTGCAGCGGGCAGTTTGCGAATCCAACGACTTGTAGGCCATCGTTCTATTCCGGAATTTTCAAGAGAGCTTGCCCTAGAGCTTATAACTATGCATTTGATGATGGAACAAGCACTTTTACATGCAAGTCTATGGAGTATGCCATAATCTTTTGCCCCAATAATGGGTAATATATGATCTCAAATTTCAAACTCTTTTAATTGTTGACCCCCTGATCAATTCATATTGTTCAATTTACCCCCTATGGTTTGAAAAAGAGTAATTTACCCCCACATAAAAAATTTAAAGAAGCAATTTACCCCCTTCAGCAATACGAATATCACATGGGGGTAAAGTGCTCTTATTCAAATTACATGGAGGTAAATTGAACATTATGAATATCACAATGGGAAAATTGTCATTAACTCGTGATTAATATAATTTGGACACCAATAGATATGAAGTTAACTATATATATGTTGCTTTTCATGATCCAGGGTGAGGGGACCTGCAGATAGTGTAATAACACCACCATCAATTGGAGAAAGAAAAAGTGGGGAGAATAATATTAATGTAGGGATGGTTTCATCTTCAACTACTATTCATAAGTTACCTTTTTCAATGGCCGCCTTATTTGTGCTCCTTTGTACATCATATTTTTGGCATATTCGAAGCAATGTTTCATGTACTTAAGCACAAGAAACTTTGACAAAAAGAAGGGTATGTTAACTTAGTCATGAAGCATATTTATAAGGAACATATTTAGTAGTGTTTCTGAAATGACATGAAGCAAAATGTTGCAATTAATTCTTTTATTATTCGTTCTTCTTTTAGGCATCTAAAAGGTAATCACAATAAGGCTAGCCTAGTGGCATGTATTGTTTCCAAGATAAAGTATATACGGCTTAAATTTTTGTTTCTTATTTTGCATCTTGAAAACAAAAGGACGTAAACTCGGTTAAGTTGTGTTTTGGTCTTGTAAAACTAGTCATCCTTTAGTCCCCGCGCTTCAAAAAATACAATTTTTGAGCCCAATTATTATTAGTTCATCATTTCTACATTTTGTCTCATCTCTCCCCCGTTCAATTTGGGACCGAAAAGGAAAAATGAAGAACTTACGCGATGAGATTAGGATAAAATACTTAATTACAAGATGAAATTCAGCGAGGTTATAAAACCAAAATCAACAATTAGTTTGGTTGGATCCAAAATTTCATCTATTTGTCCAGCTCGAACATGACAACACTTAACTGTACACCATGTGAAAAAAAAAATTAACAGATGTGCGAAACTCGTGAGAAATGAGTTTGGAACGTTATCTACATTTTTGCCGACCAAATATGTCAAATTCAGAGCAAATGTAAATCATTATATTCATTACTGCATAAAAATTAAGAGACTAAGCATGTAATTAATTTTAGCATTAAGAAATAATAATACAACTCTGTATATCACAAGAAGAAGGGGAGAAATTAAACAATTTGATATAAATGTGTTACAAAAATCTCGATCGCACCTTGTTCTCGCTCTATATCTAAAGAAAGAATTAATTAAAATTCAATAATGATATTTACAAATTACAATCACAATTAAATAATATAAAAAAAATTAATTAGATAATTGATCATCAGAAATTGTGCTGCAAAATGAAGATTCTTGATGGAGCCTTTGTGCATCATTAAGTTGTTCAATCAATTTCATAACCCGGCCCCTGTATTCCCTCGCCTGGTCAACCGCCTCCGCCTCGAGCTCGCCGAGCTGGCAGCACAGCCGCTCCTCCGCCTCTTCCGCCACCCTCAGCCGTCGCCACAATTTCATCAAATCCTTCTTCATCCTCTCCTCTCTCTCTAAACTATTCTTTAGCTCCCTTTCCAACTCCTCGTTCCTCCGTCGCAGCGACGCCGCGTCCTCCGCCGGCGCCGGAGCCATTAACTATTATATTATAACTTATAAGAGTCGATGGCCGTTTGAACAATACCTATAATTTTTGTTTCCATTTTTATTTGCCCCTTTTAATCATCAAACGGCATCGTTTGGGCCAAATTTTCTCCTTTCATTGTTTGTGGGCCTATTTTCTTTTCTTCTTTTTGTTTGTCTTTTAATTCAACGGTCCGTCCCTTCATGTGGGACCCACTTCTTTAAAAAATTTGATGTTCCACTTCTAATGTTTTGTACGTTCTAACTCAGTAACCATAGAATTTTCTTATGGTTTCTGAATTCTTTTCAATTCTCGTAAGTTTGTCATTTATGTGTATTTTCTTTTTGGGTTTTTACAAAGATTAATGGGTTTTGATTTGTGGTAAATTTGAAGGTTCATGAAGCGTATGTGAATGAAACTGCAATTTGAGGCAAAGAGACTCCAATCAAGGATGGGTAACTGTTTTAAGTTGTTTCTTTTCCATTTTAGGAAATTTACGGTCACAAAGTTAGGGAGCTTTATTTCAAAAGTTTTTATGATATTGAATGTGTTGAACTTTTTCTTTAGCATTATTATGCTTACATCTATGGTGCTCTTTTGAGGAATATTTTTTTAATTTATTGGTTTGAGTGAGATTCTGCAATGAAACCCCTTTAATGTGTGTGTGCTTTTTGTTTTTCTGAAGGTTCTTTAAGATTCTCAAAGTGTAAGATGGTTCATGGTTGAATCATGCTTTGGAGAAGCTCTAGCCTATCTGTATATGGTTCCATGATTCTTGCCAAAATATGAACCTTGGACAGTGGTAGGGCTTATTTTGAAAGTAAAGGAAGTTTTTTTCAGTTTGATGCCTTATTTGTTTTTCGAATTATTAATGAGAATTGTAGTTGATTTTATGCAGAAATAATTGTTGGTTATTGTTACTTGAAGCTGCTAAGATGAATCCATCGTAGTTAAATGGTTAGTTTATATACCTTACACTGTTATTTGCTTCATTTGTTTGATATTATGTTTCTCTTATATTGTTTCTTTGAAATATTTTACTTTGATTCATCTAATTTTAATTTTTTTTTTTCTGTAGTTATATGTCACTGTTCAGACCATTGAGTACTTTAGCTGCTGTTATTTATAGCATGTCATTTTTTGTTAGCCTATTTTATATGGTGGCTTTAGTCATTTTATTTTTATTGTAGGTGCAAGTGCTTCTTTTGCGAGGTGAGGGCCTCTTCTTACATTAATTAAGATGTTTCTTTCTTCTTTATGTGTGCAGTGAGTTATATGAAACATTTTCTAATCCAAACTAATTTATATGAAACATTTTCTTCTTTATGTGTGCGGATGTGAAGTCATAATATTTTTATGAATAAATCGTTTCAACAAGGATGGGCTGTAAGCCAATAAAATGACGAGTGCGGAAAAATTATAGATCAACTATAGAGTTCAAAGAAATAATGTAAACAATTTTGCCTCTTTCGTGAAACTGAAGTGAAAACTCAATTTACAAGATCGATAGGTACGAATAACACAAATAACCAAAAGAACAAAATTAAACATAATCTCAAGTATAGGAAGTATAAGTAGAGTCAAAGAAATCTTTGAACTTTCGTAATATTACAACAAAACAAGGAAACTTCATGATAATGAAACTTTCCCATCTATTACTTAAGCAAGATTTTCCACCAACAATTTATGTTTCTTAAATGGAGTCGCGCATTATTCATTTATGTCGGTATATGGTTCTCGTCTGTTCCTTTATTTTTCTCAGAATTAGACTAGATGATTTTCTCTGATAACTCTTTGAATATATGATATAATTCCAAAAATGTTTGTGACAGATTTATAGGTGACAAAGCTATTGTTTAAAGTGAGTCATATTATTTTCAAACTATATGAGGAATAGATGATCAAAGTTATGTTGATCTTTTACAGATCATTAGCCTTTTGTCATTCTGGCACCGTTGCACTGATATGCAATAACCAAGTCTTCTGTATTCTACTATATTAATTAACAAAACTTGTTATCCTGCAGACTTTCACAACACTTAGTCCTATACCAGGTTACGTGCAATGGCTTTTATCAAAGGTGGCATAAGTTGAGAGATCTGATTCTACTTCAAAGAAAACTTGCTGAAACCAGAAGAAGAAAGTGCACTCTCGGAAGCAACAAAGTAAGCATATGTTTGTGCCATTTTGTTGCATATACAGTCTTTCTATATTCCTTGTTTGGCGTTAAAGATGTAAGGTAGTAATAATGGAAATTGGGAATGGAAGTAGCTCTCTTATTGTTCTAAGTGCATCAATTATCATTTTAGCTAATTTATTTTAATAAATTTGGATAATGTCAAGAGATTTCAAGTTTGCAATTTTATAATCTTTTACATATGAACTTTGTTAGAGAATCATTGAAGTTAGTTATTAAATGCTAGAACGTTTGATTTCTTCAAGATTTACAATAGAAAGCATTTAAATATCAATTTTGTTAAAGGATAATTGTAAGAGGACATTAAAATGTCGTAAGGTTAGATTTTGGAAACTTACAATAGAAAGATTTGAAATATCAAAATTTAGTAAATAACACTTGTAATTAGCTATTAAAGGCTAGAGGATCTGAATTTGTCTTGTAGGAAATGGAGTTACCTTCTCGTTTCTGGATAAATAGCAGATAAGACTAAACTTTGCAATTTATATATAAATATTAAATGGTTCACAATTGTTAACATGAACGTGAGTGCTTGAGTCAAGTTTTCAGCTAGAATTTAGTTTGAGCTCGTGATAGTACATTTTGTTTGGTCAAACCTTAAAATGCGTCACAAATTATGCTTCATATTAGTAGTAAACTTAAAGCTTAACAACTATATACCTGAATGTACACTTGCTTGTGCAAGAATTGACAAGGGTATACCATGCCAACAAGTTCAGCAATAAGTTCATTCATTTATCTCATGTATTGTATGAATTGAAGAGGTATGTGGGCATGTGATTTTAGAAAACACGAGGGATCTTGGCTATAAAACTTATATGCTTATGGATTATGTATTTTGATGATTTTGTAGTTTTTTGCATGTTGCTGTTGTTTATTAGTTTGCATAAACTTAGTTATGTATGATGTCATGGCCATCAAATATTAGGTACATTGTAATTGGTGGTACTTTGATAAAAGAAAATTTGAGATATGAGTTTCCTTGAATTACAAATCTAATTTATCATTCTTATCTGTATAGCTAAGAAATCTATATAAACCATAGAAAATATCTATTGTGTTACGAAATTTTCTGATGCACTTATTGTTATAAGATTTCCAGCAGAAAGAATTCATCAACGTGATGATCATATTATTACAAGTTCTTTATAACAAGCATGATTCATTCAACTCTACAAGTATGAGCTTGTTTATCCAACAAAAATGTGATTAAATTTATCTTTTTCTTTTGTAACTAATTAGAGCGTTTCCAAGGAATCAATTTGTACTATTTAGATAAGGTAAGGAATCTGGTCTCGCTAAAACCAAAAATAAATCATAACATTAACTTTTATAACTAAAAAAAATAGTGACTTTTAAAGATTGATGAATCCAAGTTATTATTCCAAACAATTCAAATATATTCCTTTCTTAATACATATCTATTTCTTTCATATTTCTATTCCTGGATTTCTCCAGTTTTCCAAAAAAAAAAATTCATCCAGTGACTTCACAAGTAAACTCAAAATAAACTCTATCTATATCTATATCTATACTAATACTAATAGTGTGAATAATTTAAGTTTTTATCTTTTTTTGTGAAGACAAAAATGCCCTTATTCAAGTTATAAAGTAATAATGATTAAATATAATTAGATATGGATTTTCCTTAAATTTTCTCATCAAAAATCTATATCTATATCTATATCTATATCTATATCTATATCTATTACTATATTATATATTATATATTATATTATATTATAATACTAAACGTGTGAATAATTTTAAGTTTTTTTCTTTTTTTGTGAAGACAAAAATGCCCTTATTCAAGTTATAAAGTAATAATGATTAAATATAATTAGATATGGATTTTCCTTAAATTTTCTCATCAAAAAATTAGTAGGAAAATATTTTAAGAAAATTTGTAACTTCCTTTCCTTAATCAAAGAACATATGAAAAAATAAAAATTACCTTTCCAAAAATCGGACATGGAAGAAAAACAAATTATATTAAACACGTCATAAGAGGTATAATTAGGCATGGAGTCATAATATAGTTATTTCCTCCACTAACTCCAAAGATTTAGAAATTAACTCATACATCACTTTTACAATTTCATTCTTCTTCTCCTATAACACGAAAAAAGTAAGAAACACTATTATTTTTTATAGTTGCTATAATATATATGTAATATTATTGTAATGTATCATCAATGTTTTTTAAGTAAAAAATATTATTTATATCATTTAAAGATTTAGTACAATATAACACTCCTAAAAAAAATTAAATTCTCTTAAATATCAAAAAGGCTACCCAAAAAAAAGTTAAAGTAGAATTGCATCTTACCTATGAATGAACAAAAAATGCTTATGACTTAGCGAAATAAGTAATCTTTCTTTGATCTGAGAAATAAAATATAAAGAGTATCCAAGAACATGCATTACCTTAAATTTTCAGGAATTTTTTATGCAAAAAACGTGTGAAATAAGTGAAAACAATGGGTGAAAATCAAATCGAACTATTTGGTTCGATTATCAAACGGTTCAGTCCGCTACAAAAAAATCGAGACGTGTATGTAGTTTGAGTATTCTTTGTAATAAATTAATATTAAAAATTGTAGCTTGACTCAAACTCATTGAATCTTAGTTACATCAAATTCTAAATTTTATTTATTAATGCAAAACAACAATATTTTAATATATTTTCTTCCAAAATACTACGACACAATAAAACAAAAACACTTGTAATATCAATTAGCATATTCTCCCTCCGTTTTTTTATTCGCTTTGGAGGATTGAACACGGATTAAGAATTATAATAAATAGCCACTTTTTTAAGTAAAAGTCCCAAAACACTCTTTTAATCAAATAATCATAGCATTAAAAGAAGGGTAAAATTTGTATAAAAAATTAAGGCTACATTGAAATTCTAAAACGATAAATAAAAAAAATGGATGGAATAATCTTTATTATTTGACACCAATAATATGAAATAATTATTTTTACATAAATTAGATCAACAAAGCTTACATAACAAACACAAGGAGAATTTCAATAGAATGTGTAATGTTAATCGAAAAGTTAATTTGATAGGTTAAATCTATTTTAATGTCGCGGTACGATCATTGTCCAACGCATCTTAACCAATACATGACGCATTAATGTTAATATAATATGATGCAGGTAAAGGGGGGCAGACATAGCAGAAATATATAGCTCATAATATATCTAGGACATTCTTTTTGCATATACATGGTTCTAGATTATGAAGTAAAACATTCTAGACAAGTATATATGAAAAGTCTCTAGAGCATCAGTTTTAGCCACTAGATCAAGTTGATTTTCATCCACTGTTTAAGAATGTGGTTATATAAACAGGGCAAGACCTTATTTGAAAATTTCCATTCTTACATCTTATTTGACAAAAAAAAAAAAAATTATCAAGTAGAAAAAAATTGAGATACATTTACATTAACAAAAAAAATAATGGAGGCCCCTCTATAGTTGGGGCCCTAGGCGAGGCCTAAATTGCCTAGCTTTAGAGTCGGCCCTGCTGGAATCATTCTTAAGATTAAAACCTAAAAAAAAAAACACAAAACACATTAAAATTAAGAACACACTATGTAATTAAATAGAACATTACCATAATTTTTAGCCCTAATGTCACATGATCATGTATTCTTCGATCACCGTCTATTTACACAAATAAAAGCACATCATGTTAATAAATTTAAAAAAAAAAATTCGAGCATATATATGAAGCTTAAAGCTTAAAACTGTACAGAATAAAAATCCACAGTTGGCCAGAGGATTATCATCGGCATCCATAATATCGTCCCTGGGACAGAAAAACCTAAATATAAGAATAGTAAAAAAATATTTACCACTGAAAAAAATCTTTTCCCTACCTGATTTGGGGAACACTCGGCAAACTCGACGTTCGATCTCTAATCCTGAGCCCAGAAGCATAACTACAAAAAACAGTAAACATTAAACCGTAAATACCAATTAATCTTCAATTAAAAAAAAATATAATCACCTTGAGTCTCTGATTTGTTTTATCCAACTATTCCCAAAGCCTTGGGGATTCCTCATACTGTTCTGTTTGAATAAACGGTAGTATTATGGATGAAGTTTGATCTTAATCAATATTCCAGTATAGAGTGAAAAAAGTTATGAGAGTGAGGAAAATGTATGTGTGCGTTAAGTAAGTGAATTTGTGGTTTAGGGGTGTGATTGTGCGTGTATAGGGTGTGAATATGTGTACGAACGTGTACAGGCTTTAGCGTGTATTTGGGATTCTGAAAATGAGTACGAACTGTGCGTATAGGGAATGAGTAGAAAACAGAATAAGAAAAATTGACAGCATGTTTTGGGTGTGCTAGGGGCATGTTTAGAAACAAAATTCAGAGAGGGTGGAGAAAAGAACTTATGTGTGAAATAGATCAGAGCTTGAAACTGCAATTTTTGGGAGAGAGGGGGTTGTAATACAAGAAATGAAAATGAGAGAGAAGAGAATTTGGGACTTTATTTTCCAGGAGAGAGTGTAAATTGGGGATTTGAGTTCTTATAAGAGTGCGCTTGTTTTTCACCACATATTGATGTCAACTTTGTCCCGGAAGTTTCTGACGACATTAAATGCTTAGTGCTTTCAATTTTCAAATTAATAATTAATCGGCACTTTATGGTTATGAAGTAGTATTATATAATAATTCCCATCCATTTATTTAAGTGGTCCCATTATCAAGATCAAGATGTATAGTGAAGTTAAGTTCAAGTGTACTTTAAAATATAATTCTTTATCCAAACCTTACAAAAAAAATTGATAAATGATCTTTTAGCTTATCAAAAAACAATCTCCTCATATTCAATAGCAATTACTCCATCTTACTTTAATTGTTTGTTATATATTGATGCATATATCATATATAATATGGAAATGCATATTGTTCATACCAACTCCAACTCCAGCTCCAGTGGAGATAATGCTGTAATTGTTGTTCATATTAACTCCAGTGGAGATAATGATGTAATTGGATTCCTATACAAATTCGGAGCCCCGGAACCTTTTCTTGAACTGGTGAGATCAAATTCTTCGTTTTATATGTTAGTTAATTATTTATTCGCTATCATTAACAATTTTTTTCTAAAATAATACCGAAAGATTATTAAAAAAATCATAATATTTAACTAATCAAAACATTATAATGAGGAAACAAATTAAATTTGATGATTCGTACTTAGATTCATTTTCTGCAATTAATTTTCAATATTGTCTGAATCTTCAACTATACTGTTCAGCTTTATCCACATATAATATGAGGTGATGATAATGAGGAAGAAATCGATGTGGGAATTCTTGATCCATTGAATATCCAATTTGACAGCAAAAAGTAATATAGATACAATGGTTCTTTGACAACTTCCCCATTTTCAGATAATGTTGTTTGGACAGTAATCAAGAAAGTGAGTTAGATTGAGCTTATGATTTTGGTATTTAATAATTTCATCCATATATAAATAATGTTTATGTTAGTATATATTTGGATATAAATATTAATTAAAAGAGGCTTTTCTTTTGTAGGTGAACACAGTCTCAAGGGAGCAAGTAAGAGCAATACAGAATGCTATAAGTGATTTATTAATGCTTATAATTTGCTAATTTTCTAATCTGAAAAAATATATTAAAACATAGAAGATTTATTTTCATGCATGGATGACAAATCATTAACGAAAAAATGAAGTTGTACGTTACTTTTTCTATTGTAAGCTTTTTGTGGAATGCAAACAGTTTTATTTATATTTGTACTTATAATACCCAAGTTCATTTTGATTATTTGAACCTATTAGGTTGGTTATTTTTCTCTGTAACACTTTAAAGATGATTCTGAATCGAACCACAGGGCTTCGAAATTCAATTATTCGTGAAAAATTTCGAGAAAAACTCTAAGCAGAATTAAAACCTATGCAAACCAAAGACCTTCAACTTGGGCTCATAGATTTGGCCCAATTTTATTAGGACGAGATTGGGCCGCAATGATAGAGGCACGGGAGGTAACCCAAATGGCAAACCTAACCCCTCATACCATCACACGTTGGCTAGGCTATAAATATTTAAGGTCCTCCCCACTTTTATTTTTTTATTAGGATTCGAATTTAAGTTTCGTATTTGGGTATTTAAGTTCATTTTCAGTCTTTCAGATATAGCTGTTGTATTGGTGTTGTTAATTTCTCTTTTTTATTTATTTATTATTTTTTATTTTTTATAGTTGTTGTTGCTTTTCACTTTATTTTAACGCTCTTTAACGGTCCCATTTGGTCAACCCAGCCCCTTCCCCACCTCCCCAATCTTCCGTCCTCTTCCCTTCTCATTAGGCCATCTTCAATAATGTGAAAATAACAATAGCCCCCGGGGCACTTCTCCAACGTACTGCCTGACCAACAATTCATAATACTTGCTCCAGCGGCAAGGGAGGGGGTTCGAATCCCATTTGAAACTTGGATGTAAGCATTTTCATGAGTATGTCTAAGGATCATTTGTGGTGAAGACCCCTTTGTGCGCAGAGTGTACAGCAGTATGGTGGGATCCCGAGCTTGGTAGAGGCACATCCCGCGATTACATCCTTCAGGATTCTAGGGCAAGGATTATGAGGGTCCAAGATTAGTCTAGTATAAGCTTGGACACCTGGATTATCAAAAAATAGTATATATATATATATAGGAGAATGGTCTTTTGACCCAAATCATGTAACTTTGACTCAATTCTCTTTTCTTAGAATTTTGAATTTTTTTTTATTGTCATGGAAATAAATAATTTGTTAATTACCTATCTATAATTAAGTTTGGAATCTTTTCAAAATTTAAAATGAATACAATATACAAGCAAATGCCTTAAATCATGCCCCAAAAATAGCTATGAATATAGATGTAAAACCGTCAAAATTAATTTAGCTACTCACTATCTTAATTAATTGATTGACCAACTAAAATCATGCCCCCAAAAATAGCTATTCATAGTTGGTAAAGTAGAATTGTAATATATTTATATATATGCACCCATCACTCATTTCAAAAATTTGTAAAATGAGTCGTCTTCTTCTTTCTCTCAAATTTCCTTTTTTTTTCTTTTTATTTAATAAGTTGATTTACATGAATGTATATCCAAATAACTAATCTACGATACAATTTATTTTTCTTTTGTGTTTTTTAGCTCATTGTATTATATGTTTTTTTGTTTTTTTTTTTCCAGTTTAGTATGCTTGGAAGTTCTCATCATAATCTATATTGTAGAAGTATATCAAGTAAGTTACTTGTTTTGATTATTTATTTTGTTATTTTTTCAATATTATTATTATATCATTCTTTTTCGTTTTAAGTATATTTTGTTGTGTTATTGACAGGTGAGTACCACGTGAATGATATCAACTCATTTGAAGGTATTCTTTTGCTTACTTATTGTTTTTTTTTCTTTTCATTTTAGTATGCTTGGGAGTTCTCATCATAATCTATATTGTAGAAGTATATCAAGTAAGTTACATGTTTAGATTATTTATTTTGTTATTTTTTCAATATTATTATTATATCATTCTTTTTCGTTTTAAGTATATTTTGTTGTGTTATTAACAGTTGAGTACCAAGTGAATGATATCAACTCATTTGAAGGTATTCTTTTGCTTATTTATTGTTTTATTTTCTTTTCAGTTTAGTATGCTTGGGAGTTCTCATCATAATCTATATTGTAGAAGTATATCAAGTAAGTTACATGTTTTGATTATTTATTTTGTTATTTTTTCATTATTATTATTATATCATTCTTTTTTGTTTTAAGTATATTTTGTTATGTTATTGACAGTTGAGTATCAAGTGAAAGATATCAACTCATTTGAAGGTATTATTTTGCTTATTAAATGCCCTTTCTTTTTCCTTTTCATGGATTAATTCATCAGTATATCAACTAATTTGTATTCGTATCTTTCCCCATTTTTCTATTTTTTAGTTTGCAACCCTGTTCGTTAATCTTTTTGAAGAACACTAATGTATATA
The DNA here is from genome assembly GCA_034814905.1 of Penstemon davidsonii. Lineage (NCBI taxonomy): Eukaryota > Viridiplantae > Streptophyta > Magnoliopsida > Lamiales > Plantaginaceae > Penstemon > Penstemon davidsonii. The sequence continues at coordinate 6,617,464 of JAYDYQ010001087.1, read as the reverse complement.
AAGATATACAAAAGGCATTTTCTTTCCGTTTGTGCATAATACTTAATGTATCTTTCTTTTTTTCTTTTTCATTTTTGTACAAAACTAAATATATGTAAGTTTTTGCATCATACATTCTTTTGTTGAAGAGTCATGAAAGTTATTCATTCGTCTCTCTATCACCCATGTTTGAGTTTGTTAATTTGTCAACTTTTTATTCATCATATTTCTTATTTTTTGGTTTAGTTATCTATGTTCAATATCTTTTGTTTAGTATGTTTTTTATCAGTGTAATTTTCTTCTTAATTTTCGTAGACCTTATTTTTGTTTAAATATTTAACGTGTTTATAATTGAGGAAGATTAATTTATTTTCCTCTTGATATACATTGGAGTATCATTATCTATTCAAAGTCCAACTTCAACTATTAGTTAAAATTAGGACTTCTGGTATTTAAAGCCATCAGATATGGCGATGGTGATAAATAAATATATATGATGATGTTTGCTTATAAGGCGCCTTGAAATAACAATTTTTGTACATATGCTCCATTTACTTTTTGTTTAACCATTGTTTTCAACAACTATTCTTAAGTTTGCACAAAAACTTATATGAATTACTTTGTTCAAACGATCATTATGTCAAGGGATTAAGCAAATAACCTTACCCATTCTATCATAATAGTATATCAGTACTCGAGACATTACAAAACTACTTTGTCAAAGCTCAATGTTACTATATGCACATAGCTAAAAAAAATGGTATCTCATTTAGATGTAAATCAAAGAAACAATGATAATTAGCCATATATACTTCATGTTTATTCCCACTTGCTTGAACCCTTATCACTTTAGTTCCATACTTTACAAATTATATTTTTGGTCCCCAATTGTTAAAATATTTGAAATTTTGCTTCCACACTTTATAAAACGCACTTTCACTTTTATTCTCATATAGCGCATTGTCGATCCCATAATAGAGTCTACATTTGATGCTTTTACTCCCACATGGTTGTCTCAAGTTTTGATGAGATAAATTATTGACAATCTAATCACGTGAGGTAAAATACATACAAAATTTTATTACAGTAGCATATCACATGAAACTTTTATTTCAGTACCAATAGTGCAAATTACTTTCAAACAAAATTTAAAATCCAAAAAATTATTCATAATTTTTTGTAAAAAACTTACATATACAACACATGAATAGACCCTAAATCAAAAAATTTATTCCTATCTAAGGAGCTTTTACGCAAACTATTTATGTGATAATTCAGTAAATTAGTAATAATATATGAGAATAAACTAAATCGGTGGTAGAAGTCGGGTGTGTTTGCACTTACATAAATTATTTGGGTCAAAAAATTTATAGTTGTTTTTTTCTTCCTTTTTCTTTTCTTTTGTTTCATATAAGCATTTTATGTTTAAATCTGACCCTTATTAAAGTCGTTAGAATTTTAGTTGATTTTTTTCTTCTCATTCCTCTTGCAAGTAATGTAGATGCGGCAACACCACTTCTTTTTCTACTCTGAATTTTGAAGTAAATTAAAAAAAAAATGTTATCACATTTTGAAGGTAATAAAAAAGAAAAGATATGTGTAATCATGCACGTTATAGCCTATAGGTATGCAAAACGCATGCTTATAACACATAATTGAGAGCCCTTAGCACTTTTAGTTAGATAATTTACAATCTACATATTAGTCTTAAGTTTTTAAAATATTTGAACTTTTGGTCCTATACTTTACAAAATTGTATTTTCCTCCCAATATTTAAAGTATATTGCACTTATACCAGAATATAGTATATTTATAGAAGTTTACCTCATATGATGTTTCAAGTTTTGCATTGTTGGTCTCAAATGAAGCGCGGGACAACAAAACATAATATTTTAATAAATTAAGATCACAAATTCTAATTTTATTAAGTGTTGAACCAAAACTATTGTTGATTCAATCATATGTAACCAAAGTGAACTTACAATTATCTCTTACAAGCATATCAAATGCTCAAGTTCGAATCATATAGTAGACATCACACTAGGGATGACTTATATCCTATGTACTCTACGGTCCGAGCTGTAAATACACAATTTAGTAAAAAAAATATCATATTTTAAATACAAATTTGGTATAAAATGAAAATCCAAGAGTATTATTTAGAACCATATTATTCAGATTTTGAAATCAATTTTTTTTTCTTTTCTGCAAAGTCTTTTATGCAAAACTAATTTGTTGGAATTGGAAGTAAGAAGTTTTCACCTTTTCTAAATATTAACATGTTGTTTTGCATGTAATCAAAATATATGTGAACAGTTTTCTTAATGTTTCACTTATACTCAAGAACAAAGTTCGACAAATTTATAATGTTAGTAGTTGAGATTTAGATAACTCATACTAATAATCTTATAAAAAATGTATTACGTAAAATTACAGTTTAGTGTAATTTTGTGCGTAGCACGGGAATAAGCTAGTATTTATATATAGGAGAATGGTCTTTGTCTCAAATTGGACCAAATTCTCTTTTTCTAGAATTTTGAATTTTTTTTATTATCTTGAAAATTGTGATTGGTTGATTATGATTATAATAAATATTGCCAACTCAAAATTTTTAGTAATAAAAGTAGCTAAAATCATGCCTAAATATTAGCTATGAGTTACTGGACGTAATGATTTTGACAGTTTAATTATGTACACCTACAAGGTAGGAAGGTTTTCAAATTTCAAACTTGATTTTATTTTATATAAAGAATCTTACGTTACAAAATTATAAGCTAATACTTAGGCATGATTTTAGTTACTTTGATTATAAAAAAAAGTCTGGAAAATAACAATTATAATAGGAATGAAATTTCATTTACTCAACCTGAATTTCGGTGTACTATAAATTTCCTTTCATAGTCTCTTTATGTTTATGCTTATAAATCTTTTCTTCTCTATTAGTTCTTCTTCATTTTCAAGTATCACGTTCTCTGTTGTAAGGGGAAAAAAATGATTATCATGTTATTTGGGTTAAGTTGATTTTTAAGACAGTTTCAGGAATCTCGGCCCTATTTGGAAGGATTTTGGCTTGATTTCGCGGGCTCGGTTTCAAAAAACATCAATCTTCATTTGTTTAAATCTATCTCTTTATTTGTTTTTCATATATACTTTCTAATTATTGGGTGAGTATTTTCGGTCATTGTTTTATTATTTATGCAATGATTTTTGTTATTATAGTAGTGATTTCTATTTTTTCATTTCCATGTGATGAATGGTTGATGTGCAGATAATGGTGTTAGCCAAGCTAATTTAAGAGGGGAAAGTGGTGAAATCAGGAATGATGGTCGACGCTCTTCTCCGATAAAGACTTAAGTCCAGAAATTATGCTTATATTGAATATCACTCTATATATATATATATATATATATATATATATATATATATATATATATATATATATATATATATATATATATATTTATATATATACATATTTATATATATAATATAATATAATATGTATGTCAATTTATTAGATTGTTAATTTGAAGTTTAATTGTTTAGATGCTTTGCCTGTTTTAAATTGTTATATATTAGTTGTTTTCTTTCCGAATTGTAGTATATTTGTTATTTTTTTATATTTTCATAAAATATATTTTTTTTTCATTGGTTAATTCATCATATTATTTATATATTTTTTTTATTGGTCAGTTTGATTTCTTCACCATATTAGATGCGATGGTTTTCTTTGACTCAATTTGTAAGTTTTGACTCAAAACATTTTTCTTAGAATTTTGAGTGTTTTTTAATGTAAAAAGAAAAAATAAATGATTGGGTATTCTCTTATCTACAAAAAGCTTGAAGGATTTTTAACATTTGAGTCAATTTTAGTTCAAAAATATCTTAACTAATTAATTAATATGCTAAAATCATGCCCCAAAATAGATATCCTTAGTTCCGAAAATTACTATTGGAATAAAAATTTAGATATGCTCGGAACATGCCTTGGCTCATTATTTAATTTTATACCCTTTTTCTTCAATTAATTAATCTGCAGTGTTTCTCTATATGTTTTCTTTTACATTGTAGATTAATCATGTTTTCTTTCTTTCTTTCAGGTTCAACTTTGAACATCTTGATCTTTTGCTAAAAATAACATTCTTCGTGCCTTTGTTCATTGTTTTATTTCATATCTTATTGTATTTCTCTATATTTTTGTTTGTTTTAAGACATCTCTGATCTAATGATATTTATCATATTGTTTTCTTTTTTTGACACATATGATGAGTTTTTAATGGAACGTTATTCTATTCTGGAGTTTAAGACCCAAAGATCAATTCTAATTATGAATTGTAAGTTTTTGGTTAGTACTATTACAAGTAGAAATAGCTTGGCTAGAGACTTTTGCACTATCATTATCAGTAAAGTACTTTGTAAAAAATTGGTTGCAACATGATGTTAAAGACGGACCTGGAGGTCGTTATTTTCAAATGTAATATTGTATAATTTTCGTTTTCTCTCTTCTGTTACTTTTTATTCAAACTTTATTTACATTTTTTTATATCACTTGATATAACAATGTTTATTGTCACATTATTTATGACAAAATTAATTCATTCATGGCATGAAATTTATAATAAATTACTTTACGAGAGATTATTATTTTATTTATTTTATTACAATAAGTGTAATGAAAAATGTTTTTAATTATAGTTTATTGCATCTACAAATCTAATATAACATGTTCTCAGTTTGAGCATAGAACTTATTGATATTATGGAAAATTGCACAAATTACACATAAGATTTAGAGAAATTACATAAACCACTCTTCGAGTTTAGGAATTACACAAACTACAATATTGGAGGTTGAAGTCCATCAAAAAAACTAACTAAATTGCTAGAAGTATCAATATGTCGTCGCATAGAAGATGAAGGCGGTGGATCCAATACCTCCGAGGTGATTGTGTAATTACACTAAACCTAATGGGGGTTGAGATTTTTTTTAAAAGCAAGAAATAATATCAAACAGATTTCTTGAATAAAAATTACTTTTATGATGACATCTCAACACGTGGCGCAATAACTTAACGCCGTAAGAGGATAAATGTTATGAATCCAATACATATGGGTTAACTTCTCAAACTTTAATAGTGGTTTGTGTAGTTACACTAAATTTGAGAGGTAATTTAAGTAATTTTCCCTTGAAATTATTGAGTTAAAGCGTTGTTAATCTATTCATGGTCCATATCCCATGAAGAAAAAAGTTATATAAAACATTCGTTTTGATTAAGTTATACCTTTACAAATATTTTTAGCACTATAAAAAGGTATTCAAATTGTAATTTTCAGAGGCATGAAAATTGTAGTGATCAAAATACATTGTAATTAAAATAATTTTTTTGGGTTTGTGCATAGCACGAGAATAAGCTAGTATATATATATATATAACAATAAACACTGAGTTAATGTTTTCAGTAGGCATGAGGTGTGGTCCATTTCAATGTTCATGATTATAGGGTGCTTATATATGGAAAGAGTAATTCAAAAGTTACCATTTATTAGAGTGACTTTAATTTGAGATCTTACAGGATTATATTTTACAAATTGCAATATTATTATATTTTGTTACCATGCAAGTGAAAATGGAGGAAATATTTTCTCAAGAATGTAATGAATGATTACTGATGTAAATGATTTTAAAAAAAATCGAGAGAAATATTGTATTTTACTCGGTGCAACATTATTCTATCTTTATTTACCATATAAATAAATTTATGCTTACATATATATAGAAGTTTTTTCAATAATATTTTCAAATTCCAGTTATATTATGTTAATCTTCGGAAATAAATTGATTTAAATGGTTTATCATTAAGGTTATATTTTTAACAATAATAATACTAAAAATAACTGAACAGGGATGACCGTGCAAATGCACGAGAAATTTTATTTAATAAAAAAATATTGCTCTTTCATTTAAGTTGAAATCCTTATTATTTTTTTCATGATTTATGTATTACATAATTTATGCTAAATAAATGCAGCCTATTGTTGTCAACTTTTAAGAAGATCACCCACCAATATATGATTGATCTAATGTAATGGATTAGTCACAATAATGTGGCTAAATTAAATTTAAATTTCTATTTAGAAATGTTTTCACTCAATGTATCTGAGTTCTGACGCACTTCGAAAAAAACTAAGTCATGTTTAAGACCTAAATACCTTTGAAAAAAAATAAAACCAACCTAAATTAAGGATCATAACTTGCGAAAGTTTCATAAAATGAAAAGAATGAGCTTTATTGCTTATTCTTATTGATTTTCATTTTTCTCGTCATCTTACTTAATCTAGGAATCAAACATAATTTTAAAGTCCCTTGATTTGATCTTCGAAGAGTTGATCCCGATTCCCCTAATTATTTGTTATTTGCAAGCTAGACCCAACTTTTGAAAACATCACAAATTTCGTCTAAACAGGCGACTGATTAATTGAAATTTTGATGCATATTATAAAGTAAAATTTACGATCTATTTAATAAAAACCAATTTCCTTTGCATTAATTTTGCCACTTGAATTATAAGCATCTTTATAACACCACAGGACGAAAATTTTCATCAATTAAAGATGCTTATTTAAAAAACATTACTATTAAAGTAGCTGGGCCTACAGGTTAGGCCCTGTTTGTTTGATACTTGAGATAGTAGTTTGTGAGAGTGATGGAACTTTGTGAAATAATCTCGATTTGCATAGTATTTTTGTTTGAATTTTAGGAGAGTAGTTTGAGAAATAAGGTGGGTGTAGTTTTCTTAGAAGAATTTACGTTATAGATGTAAGATATGTAAGATATTTTGTCAAATCACATTTGTTATGTGAGATAAATTATGTAAAAGATATATTACTTTATGTGAATCAATGTAGAGTTTGTGTAGTTTTTTTTTAAGAATAAGAAAATTGTTGTTTGTTTTTTAAATATTCATAAATAGATAATGACAATGGAAAAATTAATTTTAAAAATCTTGTATAACACATTTGATCATCGTAACTGTAATAAATCTATATTCTACGATATATTGAACAAAATGGGAAGCCTTATGCATAAATAAATATATATAAAAAGACATACATACCCCTGACCATCAAAATTCAACAACTAAATGGAAAGGGTCACATCAAACCTCAAAATTTTCCCCTTTACCCCCTCCTCCATATTAACATCGATCGCCTGTTTCTTTTTCTTTGGTTTTTCTCATACTATTTTCTTTTTTTCTTTTGTAGGTGTATTTGGGTTTCCATTGTCATTGAGGTGAGCATTTGGTCTCATTTTTTTTTGTTATATGTCCTAATATTTTTTTTAGTCTGTTGTGTGTTTATTGGGATTTATGGTGTCTATTAATATATACATTTTCTTTAAGTGGTGGTGTTGTAGTACTTTTCGTGTGTTTTAGTTTCAGTGTTTGTTTGCATTTTGTTGGCTGCTTGGTGGTAACGTTGGTTCGTGTTTTGGGATCTATGGTCTCTATTAATGTATATATTTTCTTTAAGTAGTGGTGGTGTAGTACTTTTTGTGTGTTTTAGTTTATGTTTTTCTTTGCATTTTGTTTGCTGCTTGGAACCTACAGGAGATGCTTGTACAACAATATTGTTAGATTTATGAAATGGAGAGGGATCAGAAAGATATTCAGAATGCAGCCGTGCTCTCGACTTATCAAAGTATTGTAATTATTTAGTTTTTTGGAAAGTATTGTAATTATTTAGTTTTTTGGTCTATAGTATTTCCTTCTTTGAGAATGTTGTCTTGGTTTTTCTTCTTAGCTTTGTTTCACGTTGTCTTACTTGGATGAAATTTATTTGCTTCATGGATTTTTCTTGACAGCCTTTCTTTCTTTGGTGCAGTTGCATCCAGAATCAATCAAGGTGTTTTCTTGTTTTCTAGGATTGCATATGTAAGTTTTTACCCCTTTATTAATTTTTATTTTTTTTCATTTTTGGGTGTATTGTTGCATTGCATCCAGAATCAATCAAGGTGTTTTCTTGTTTTCTAGGATAGCATATGTAACTTTTCACCTTTTTTTTATTTTTTATTTTTTTATTTATGGGCGTATTGTGCTGATGCAATCTTTTTTCTTGTTTCTTTAGGTGTCGTTTGGATTGGTGTTTTCTTGTTTTCTAGGATAGCATATGTAACTTTTCACCTTTTTTTTATTTTTTATTTTTTTATTTATGGGCGTATTGTGCTGATGCAATCTTTTTTCTTGTTTCTTTAGGTGTCGTTTGGATTTTACTCATGTTGGTCTGCCATTTTGTTTTGGATTTTTATGAACTGTTTTATGATGTCTTAATTTGCTTTTAAAGTATCTCAGGTTGGTCTCGCCATTCATTGTATTTACTTATTTTGCTATTAAGTTTACAACTGCCTAATCTTTACTTTAAATCTCGCAAGTTTTTTCTGTTGTGATAAATCTCTATTCAATATAGTCTCATTTTTTAAAGAAAGGTACTTCTCATTGGTTTACATAATAATTTATAGACGTTTGAATTGACTTTTGTTTTCTGTTTGACAGAAGATGAGAGGCAGATGGAAATGCAGGAGACATTGAGGTTGAAAGATCGAGAGCGGTTACAGAAGAAGGATCGGGATGGGAATCTAGAGTTAAGAAGAGTTGATATTGAGTGGAAATGGGTCCTGAGTAAAGGAAAAGTGGCATCTCCAAAAGAAAGCGATTCGTCTTCACGTGTCAAAAGTAAATGCTTGTGATATTCAGGATCAGACAGTGACAAAACCGTGAGCATCCTCCAATATTTATTTCCGTTTCTTACTTTTCATTTTATTAACCTTTTCCTTCAGTATTTTTTAATTCCAATTCTCAACAATTCTAACATATCTAATAAGGTGGGGCTGGGCAGGGATTATGAAGCAGTTGTTTTCGAGACTAAGAAGGAAACCAAGTCAGAGACTGATTTGATGGTGAGTATGGTGTCGATTTCACTTATGTTTCAGGCTTATTTCTCAACTGCTAATTATGAAAAATGAATATGTTATTGGCAGACTCTTCTTCCATTTCCATCATCACCGAAAAAAGATTTATTGGTTGATATGGCATCCGGTCCTAAAGTTATGGCTCAGGACGAGCAAGAGGTGTGTTCATCTTTTCCTCCACTTTTAGTTTTGGTTCTGGGATTTCATTTTTCCAATTTGAGTGAAACTCTTTTACCTCTATTTCTGATGCATAAAGGTGAAACTATTTTCAAGGAAAAGATAGGAATTGTTAGTAGTAATCAATTGCCAAATCTTGATGTCTCACTTGTCAGCGAGGAGGGAAATAAACCACGACATCCGGGTTGTAAGGACCAGAAAAATCAATGTAAAGCCCGTTGATTGAAATTTTCTGATCCTAAATTTTAGATTAACCTTTTGTAGTTCATGGTATATTTAATTGCATAGAGCCACCCTTGCATCGTTATTCACTATGAACTCGTTTGGCAGCAGCTATAAAATAATAGTGAAAATATTATTTATGTTATTGCAGACAGGATCATAATAATTTTTGGACTTGATTGATAGCAAACTCTAAAGCTTAAATTAGTGACAAATTTATAAGATGGAGTAAATTTCAAAGCCTATTGAACCATAAAGATTATAATATATTTATGCTGGTTTGGTTACCTTGGGTTAGTTGGATCACCGCTTCTGCTACTTGAGGGTGGAATCTGAGAGGAGGCTGAATTTGGAAATATTTGCTCATCTTCTTGATTTTTGAGTTATTTTTTTTTCTTTTAGGGTGTTGATGAACGAACTATCAGTAAGAGTAGGACTTGAAATGCGAGTTAACTTGTTTATTCTAGCTGTTATATACTATGATAAAAAGCTAGAATTGGGTTTTGGGTATTTGAATTGCGGTTATCTCAAATTTTGGTACACTTATTCAAGTTTGTTTACCTGTTTTCAGTTTTGCAATTTTGCACGGGTTCAGTGACCCTATTTGATGCATCTTTTTGCTATAACCAAATTTAGGCTAAAAATTCTTTCTGAAGTTTGTTGGAATAGAGGAAAGCAAAATCTTGTTAGTCACCCCCTGGTGAACAGTGCCAGGTGATTTTCTTCAGTTTTTTTTTTTGTTCCACACAAGTATAAAACGACGCCGTTTCACTTATTCACGTGCTCCATCGTGTTGTACATTGTGATTCTCTGATTTTCAGTTTCTCTTTTTGTTTATTTTCTAATTACGGTCCGCCTTCTTCTGTGGGGCCCTTGGTACGCCTTTGAAAATAAAAATTATTTCCTTTGCTTTGATTTTCAAAAAAAAAAATCTGTTTTATCCATAAATTGCGGCAGCTCGGGGGAGAAATTTTGGGTTTGCAATGGTTTCAATTGGATTTTGGGAAAGAAAATTTTCCTTGCCTTGGGATACGTCTCTGATTACAATTTAATATGATTTATCAATGAAGTTACGGCAGCTCTAGGGTAATTTTGGGTATGGATTGATTTTAATTGGATTTTAGGCAAGGGATTTTTCCTTGCCTTGGTTATTCAGATTAGCATCAAAAATTTTGGCCGCTCCTCATTCGACTTCTGAGAAGCTGGGATGAGTCATTTGGTACTTTGGCCGTCGATGCTCCACGTCCTTGCCTCCAATGATGCCATCTAACAGATGTCATTCCATTTCTCTCTCGTATTTTCCTCATTCTTGAGTTCTCTTGCAACCAAGGTCGGTTCTCTCTCCTTCCCTATCTTTTTTCTTGTTTTTGTAATTGCTATCTGGAATTTACTCAGTTGGCTACTATTTTGTTTTTACTACTACTCAAAAAGTGATAATTATTTGTATTTGTCACTATATGAATTGACAATAGTGACAACAGATAGTGACAAAATACAATATTGTCACTTGTTTATATTTCTCCGAAAGATTAGTGACAACATAAAATTTTGTCACTATACTATGGTATATAGTGATGAAGACTGTCTTGTAACTAAGATTTTAGTCACTGAAAATGGTTTTTTTTGTAGTGCTACTAGCCTATTTCTTCTTATTTTTTTTTTTTAATCGGAGGCCATATATATATATATATATATATATATATATATATAATAGTAAAAAAAATTGGAGGCCCTAAGCGGCCGCATACGCGGCTTGCGCTCAGGGCCGGCCCTGTGAATAACAATTATGTTTGATTTTCTGGAATTTATATTCAGATATACAAGGTAAATACTAAATAGTATGTTGACAGAATATACTGTTGTAGAAAACTGGAACGAAATAAGTAACGAACAGAGTGAAACCGGTAAAAAAATGATATTTTTTGTTGTTTGAACGGGAGAAAATAAAAGAACTCGATGAAAAACAATGGGAAATAGATTATAATTGATTAAGAAATGGGTAAATCAGTAAAAAAATATTAAACTAGTAAAATCAATGAAAACTGAATTAAACTAATAAATATAAAAAGTGAAAATGGTTTAAGTCGATAAATAAATATCTTTCAAATAACAGGGTAAGAAAAATAATTGTTGTCTACTTAAAAGTAATTGAAGTTGTATAATTATTTGAGTTGAAAATTCGGTAAATAAATGTGAAATCGATGAGATTCAGGTTAAAATCGTGAAAAATGGATGACATCGGTAAAACAGTGAAATCAAAGAAAAAATGATGAAATAGGTGAAAAACCGGTAAAATCGGTGAAAAATGCTAAAGTTGGTGAAAATATGTGAAATCAATGAAAGTTCATGTGAAATTAGTGACGAACGTGTGAAAATTGGTTAAACTGTTAAAACGAGTGAAATCAATAAAATGAAAAAAATTCAACCAACAAAAACAAGGTCAAACTATTAGAAAAATGGTTTAAACCGAAAATAACTAAAGAATCGATTAAAAATGTGGAAAACAATAAAATATGTTGTAATCGATAAAAAAACGGTAAAACCAGTAAAAATAATATTAAACCAAAAAAATAAATGAAATTAAACCAGTTAAAAACAAATTAAACTAATGAATTGAATAATTGAAAATGGCTTAGGTCAGTAAAGAGACCGTTTTCTCTCAAAAAAGAAAAACGATAGGGCAAGAGAAATAATTGAAAACTAAAGATTTGGGTGAGTTCTTAATTTATAAATCAACATAATTATTTTTATTGTATCATACTTGATGTCACATTCACATTACAATTTATGATAATAAAAATTTCTCGTGTTAGACAGATACGAAGACAAATTATATTAATTTTATATTGGTAAAATAAAAAAACTAAAGACGTTCAATGATGTATATTCCTTTAAACAAAATATGGAGCTAAATAATTTTCTTATGATATTATTTTAGAACAAATTTTACAAGATTTCGCGACTAAATCATTCATCATATTATATTTGATTACAATTTGAAAGCCATTATTTTTTAATATAAAATAATAATTTTAATAAAAAAATCATAGAAAATAAATTGAATATGAATCATTAATATGTAATAAAGTTAATTTTACTCTGATTTACATAAATACCAGAAAATTAACTAGACACGTACAACGTACGTGAATGAAAAGTATGCATTATTGAGGTGGATTTCACATATACTAAGAATCAAAGATAAAATTAACATGGTTCATTATTCAATACATTCACACATTACGGAATAAAAAATACACATAAATAAAAAGATTTTAATACTAGAATAATGTAATCAGAATGTCACAATTCATCACTTATAAATAGCCGAGCCGAACTATCACTAAAATTCTAAAAAAATATTAAGACTCACTCAAATACACTCTCTCCATGTATTTCATTCCACAATAGGTAATCTAATTTTCTTATACTTATTTTACAATATTACCGATTAATTGTGTTTTTTTTCAAAACAGATTCTTCCAATGGATCGAGACCTTAAGCTTCACGTATACAGTGGAGGCCGTTTCTGTATAGACACTTATGAAAAATTACAATATTTTGATAGATTGAGCACTATAATTTCATTGGTAAAGGTACGAAGAATATCTTTGCCCGACATAGTATATGTGATACATGAAACTGACAATCACATATATACCAGAATGTATTGTATTCCTCCATGACTACCGTTACCAACACCACAAATTGTTACCTATTCCATGCAAGAAATTCTACAAATACTCAGACTAAAACAAAAAATGCTACGTGGACCGCAAGAAATTTCATTTTGAAATGAAAGATTGCCAAACAATTTCCATATTCCATGGAATATTCTCCATGTACAGGTAATAGTTTCATTGTATTATCTCTTAATAAAAGTTTATTTTTAAAATTCACTTTTTATTTTGCTTAGAGCAAAAGATAAAAATACCCCCTATGCTTTGGCTAACTCTCAAAATCCCCCCTGTATTAATTTAACTCCCGAAAACCCCCCCTGTGATCTCAAATAAGTGCCAAATACACCCCCAAAAAAGAGAGTGTGTTTCAAACGTCAAAATTGCAAGTATTTGTTCACATTTTGCTTTTGATATGATAATTTTATCCCTAATATCGAAAGATAAAAACACCCCCTATGTTTTGTCTAACTACCAAAAAACCCCTCATGTGTCATTTTAAATCCCCAAAACACCCTGTGTTTGATTTTAAATACCACACTCAGACCCAAGTAGTATATACTTAATTTTTCAAAAAGAATAAATAAATTTAAAAAAAAAAACAAACACAGGAGTAATCTTGTCATTCCACCAAAAGTCAAAAATAAAATTATAAGTATATACTACTTGGGTTGAGTGTGGTATTTAAAACCAAACACAGGGGTTTTTTTAAGAGTTAAAATAAAACAGGGGTTTTTTTGGGAGTTAGACAAAGCATAGGGGGTGTTTCTGTCTTTCGCTCTTTTGCTTATATTAAATAGCAGAACTTAGTATTCCATGTATATTTTTTTCCACATCAAATAAACAACATAAATGGTGGGCACAAGACACCGCGCCTTGCGCGGAAGAATCGCCCTAGTATATATATATATGACTATTCTATTATATGGGATCGGACGTTGTTTTATTTTGTTTTCAATTTTATGGGAAATGTATAATTGTTAAGTACGTTGAGGTTTTATAGGCTTAAATATTGGATCTGTCTAGGTTCAATGTATCTGCCTGCTTGCTTCTTACTTCCTCCGTTTAAAAATATCTGTCTTTTCACATGTATGCACACAAATTAAGAAAATCGTTGAATATAGCTGAATTCTAAGAGGAAAAAAATAAAAAAGACTAAGATGCCCTTTTAATTAATTATCCTCCACTAATGTTTGAGAAAATTTATGAACATAAAGGGCAAAAATGGAAAAAGAGTAATTAATGCTTTGTTGGAAATCTAAAGTGACAGATAATATGGCACAAGAAAAACTTTCAAAGCGACAGTTATTATGAAACGGAGGGAGTAGATGATAATATCGTCCACTATTTTTTATTGGAAAAATTCCACTTTGCCTCCTATCCTTTGAACATTTTCTCACTTTGCCCCTTAATCTTTGTGAGTCCCCACTTAACCCCCTCATCTATCAAAAATGTTTCAGATCATTACCTTTGGACATTCGCCGGCGGAATATGTTCAACAGTTGGTGCCAAAGTGCGAAAACATTCAAAGGTCTAAATCCATTTCAATCTAATTTGATCTACAAAGAAAAAAGCACGCTCGCTTGCGAGCCTTCGGCGATTGAGAATACTGGCAGTGAAGGAGGCTCGGGTGAGGCTCCTGAACGAGAGGGATGGGGCTCCGACCATTCCGGAGCACCTTGAGGAATGGAGTAGGTTGGGTGACAAAGTGGAAAACTTTCAAAGGTTGGGTGACAAAATGAAAAAACGTTCAAAGGTTGGTTGACAAAGTGGAAAAACGTTCAAAGCCGCATCATGGGAATATTCTGTTAGATTCTAGCTTTTTGCATCTTAGGGGGTTGTCTGAGATATATTTAATAGGTTAGAGGCAGGGGCGGATCCAGGATTTTTGGTAGGGGGGGTTAAACTTATACAAAAAAAAATCTATCAAACAGTTAAACTTAAAGTTTATATTATTCACGAGAAAATATATGACGCAATACAAAAATGGGGAGGTGGAGTTTGATAAAAATAAACCTTTGAGCAAGTATGCTCTACAAACTCTCTCTCGAATGTTAGAATCATATAAAGTTATATGAGGTCATAGACCGGGATCACTCGGAAGCTCGGGCAAGTTCGTTTCGATATGAAAGTTTGGAAGCTCATGCGGGTCACTTTGAATGTGAACGTTTTGAAGACTCAACGTGAGGTGTAGGTGTAGGTGTAGGTGTAGCCTTAAAGTATCTCTCCATATTTCTAACACTATAAAATGTACAAAACATAACTATCTCAAGAATAATGACATATATACTCAAGAAGTAGAAGTTAAATATAATAGAGATATAATAATGACAAGACTTATTTTTCATTCCATTTGATTAAAACCAAAAGATGTTGAATCCCAATAGGCCAATAAATGCTAATAAAAAACTATTAAGAATATAAGATTATAGTGTTTGACATTTCAATAAAAAAAACTATTAACCATCTAAGATTAGTGTTTGATATGTAAATGAATATTATTAACTCTATTGCATCTTGATTTAATCATCATATTATTTTAATATAATACTATTAACTCTATTGCATCTTGATTTAATCATCATATGAAAATCTTAACAAATATATAACTTTAAGCACAAAAATGAAACTTGAATCTAAAAATTGATTTTATAAAGTGAATATAACATTAATAATGAATACATAACACTATTAGTTTATTAAATAAGCACAATTGCACAAACATATATCATAATATATATAGAAAAAATTATCAACATTCACAACTGGGCCTTTTTGTGTTCAAGACTTCAATGGGTTGGGACTGGGGTTGGGTGGATGGTCGGAGGTGGGGGCGGCGGCGGTCTGGTGGCAGGAGGTGGCAATGGTGGCTAGAGTTAGGGTTTGGAGATGTTGGGAGTAGAAAAAAATTGGGCTTTTCATTGGGGCTTAGAAATTAGGTAGATTGAGTTATTATTAGAGTGGATTGTGTAATATTAATTGGACTAAAATTATATTTGGGCTGGAAATTTCATATTGGGCTAATTTATTGATTTTTTTTTTTTCAAAAAAAAAAAAAAAAAATACACCACTCCTATACTAAAAAAATATGTACGTCCGCCTATGGTTAGAGGATTAAGTAGGAACTCGCAAAAAATTAGGGGGGCAAAATGAAAAAATATTCAAATATTAGGGGGCAATGTGGGATTTTTTGTTTTTTATTCGGGCTGGGTATTCTATTGAGAGGTCTGAATTAATTTGATTCTTGGTTATCTGGAATATTCTGGATCATGGATTAATTAATCTGGTAGACATTTTCATATTCAAATAGGAAATTTTAATGTATAGTTCTCAAAAAGGAAATTTTAATGTATACAAAGGATGTACCTGGACGTGTTTCCGGTATTATTTTTGTGGAGTATATATATATATGTGTTTATATGTGACGTCATCGAATGTGTTGATAAGAAATAGCTATTCAAAATTTTAAAATGTGAATGTGGACTAGATCTAGATCTAGCTAATATTCAAATAGCAAGTTAGGTCCTAACTTTGGGGACCAGACTTTCTTAGCCACAATAATTTAATAGGGTGAACTAGGACCAATTCAATTTCTAGAATGATATTAATTCGTAGCTAAAAACAATTTAATTTCTTTGGTGTTAATTTAATTCAATGCTTTGATTTTAAATGAACTTTAATTTCTTATTGTTTGATTAAAGACTTTAACAGTATGTCATGCATTTGCATACTATTAGGTTCCCACAACTTTGTTTCTTGAGCTTTTAGTTTAAAATTGACGTCTCTTTTAGTTCTATGTAATATTTCTATTTCTATTTCTATTTTGTTGTGACCGGGGATCCCCTTATAGACTGGTTTAACTTTTTGTGTTAATTTGAAATGAAAGTTTGTTTTTTTCTAAAAATTAAAATAAAAAAAAGCTCCCTTGGAAAATTATTTGATATATGCATCTTAGTTTTATCAAAAGCAGTAAGTACTGCTTTTGATAAAACTAAGCAGTAACAATATCTTAATTATAAATTAGTAACCAAATCGTAAAAAAAATTGATATTTGGTGATACACCAAAAAACAATCAACAAATTATCACTAAATACACTACAACAAAAATGATCTTTGGTGGCATCAAGCTTGATGGCATTTTGAAGAAAATGTGAGAAAAAATGAGTACAATTACATTTTTTAAAAATGTCAGGAATTATAAATGTTAATCATACTGTTTAGTGACATTTTTATATTATTATGGCATTTTATAATGTTACCTCTTGTTATGATAGTGACATTTAACTTTTAGCCACACCGCTACAAGTGGCAGTTTGAAAAATGTCATTACATATAAAATGTCACTAGCAAAGTGCCACCTGTAGCGGTGTGGCTAAATGTATCAATGTCACAATTGTAGTTAAACATAACATTATAAAATATGACTATAGTATAAAAATGTCATTAATCAGTACAATTAACATTTATAGTTTGTGACATTTTTCAAAAATATGACTATATTAATATTTTGTGACATTTTCTTTAAAATGCCATCAAGCATGGTGCCACCATAGATCATATTTGTTGTAGTGATAATTGTGACAATATTTATTATCACGAAGTTGTCAGTGAAAAAATGTCATTAATTGTCAATAGTTTACAACATAAGTTATCATACACTTCTCTTTGATAGTTGATAATGATAACTTCAAAATATTTTTTTCAATTTGCACTTGTTGCCATTACTATTGTGAAATAATTTTGTCATTAAATACATTCAAATTAGATCTACAACTTTCATTCAATCACATAATATATATCGTCACTAAATATAATACTGTCTTATAGTACAAAAATCCTGCAATTTCAATCTTCTAGCTATCTAAAAGAATTAAAAAATTCAACAATGGTACAAAATTACAATACATATAATACTATACAAAAGGGTCATTAATCAATCGAAATGGTGCTGCAAAATGAACCTTGATCTCCAAGTATTCTTTGTGCATCATTTAGTTGTTCCATTAATTTCACAACTCTTGCCCTGTACTCTCTAGCTTGGTCAACCGCCTCCGCCTCGAGCTCGCCTAGCTGGAAGCACAGCCGCTCCTCCGCCTCCTCCGCCACCCTCAGCCGCCCCCACAACTTAATCAAGTCCTCCTTCATCCTCTCCTCTCTATCCAAACTATTTCGTAACTCCCTCTCCAACTCCTCGTTCCTCCGCTGCAGCAGCGCAGCCACATCCTCGGACTTTTTCTGCGTTATGGAGGAGGGAATGGCGTAGCTAGGAGCCATTGATTATTCTTTGGGACTAAAAGTGCAAAAGAAATTATACTACTATTATTTATGAGATTAGAAAATGATGAATGGTGTATGGTGTCTTATTGAATTTTTTTGATTTAATGGGAATAATAAATGTTGGGTGTGTTGAGGTTTTTATATATAGAGTAATAAAAAATTGGATGTGTCTAGGTTCAATGTATCTGCTTGCTTCTTAAAGATGATTAATTATCGTCCACTGTTTTTTTGGTTTCGAAGACTTTCTAGAATTGGGAGGTTTGAATTTGACTTTTTGTTATCTAGATACATTTTCAGATTTAAATTAGGATAAAAGTATACATGTAATTATGTCGTGTATCTAGACGTGTTTCCGGCCAGTATTATTTTGTGGAGTATGTTGTTTATGTAACGTCATAAATGCGTTGACACTTGACAGGAAATGGCTATTCAAATTCTAGAATGACATTAGTCTTTTGGGAATATTAAGGCAATAAAAATACAAAATTGATTTCATAAATTATGATCCCTCGTGTAAAGTTTGTCTTATGAGTATTTGGATTGGCAATTTTACCCATGAGTCATTAAATTAAAGTAAATTTGAGACGTTTTCAATCTAATTGAGGTTGATGAATTTTAATTGAAGAATTTTGACTATGTTTTAAGAAAGAAAAAAAAAAGAATAAACCCTTGCAAAATCTTATTTGGGTTTTTTGTCGAAAAATAGCGATTAGGAGACCTCAGAAAAAAAAAATCAAACTCAAATTTTGCATGGGTCATGTGTCGCCCACATGATCTATATTTTTTGTTCTTTTTTCTTTAAATCATGGTCGAAATTCTTCAATTAAAATTCATCAGCCCGCAAGCGAAGCTTACTTTTTCAAATGGGCCGGGAAAATTCCCAATTTTACTTCAATTTAGTGTTTTAAGGGGGGTGTAAGGGGGTGAAAGTGTCAGCTCGAATATATTCGGTTTTCATAAATCTTTTTGAATCATTTCTTTTCGTTTTATTTTTCAAAATGGGTTGTGTTTGAATAATTCTTTGGAGAAAGAGAAAACATCTCAAATTTAATTAAACTGAAAAATCTGTAAAAGTGAATGATATTTTTTTCTGGGAAAAAAAAGTGAATGAATTAATTACAACAGAAAAATAGAAGCCCTTATATAGCCTCTGTAGAAAACGTCAAGAAAAAAAATGCAAAAGATTGAAATACCCCTAACTAACCTAATAGACAAAGGAAAGAAAATAAAGACTTTACAAGGAATAAATACAACTATACAAAGGGTTTTAAATTTTAATATAATTTATTATAAAAATTTAAAAGGTAAGAGCAAGTTCAACGGCATCATTTAAAACCTTCATCTAAAATTCAATTTCAAAGATTATTCGCCCGTTTATTCATCCTTAAATTCCTTCGTTTTTAGTTATTATTTTCCCATTTTCGATAATATTTGACTAGTCATTTTGGAGGTCGACTTGAACCCATTATGGGCCAGATTTTGGCCGTGTGATTTTGTTTTATTTTGTGCTTTAAATTGGTATAGTTTTCGGATTTTGCCATTTTTGGCATAATTTTACCGTTTTACCCTTATTGACTATTAGTCTGGCTTGTAGTCTAATTTTGAACCAGTTGATTATTTTGATATATTAAAATTCAAGAGTTTCTCTCTCCTAGGATTTCGTTTCTTGCTTCGTTTTCTAGTAATTTTGCGTATCGATTTAGCTAGCAAATTAATCTCTAATCTGTTATGGCTCCATGTCATAATAAATAATAAATATATATTTTAACGATTTAATTTATTTTATAAATATATAAACTAATGATCATTAACTAGCTTCCATTAGGTTCCCTTGGATAGAGAATTATTGGATGTATATATCATTGTTTTATCAAAAACAGTACTCTTTAACTCCATTAATTCTTCTTTTCATGACCAGTGATATCTTATCCTATTTTCTTTAAAGCTTTCACAATTGAGTACATACAACATTTGATGTGATTTTTTGATTATGATGTAAGAAAATGAAATATGGAATTATTTCATTTTTTTTTTTTTTTGAGAAAACCGAAGGTAATGCATTTACGTTTAAAATCATCCAAAACAAAGTCAAGAATAAAATGCGGAAGCTCAATAAAAGGTGGAGATAGGCTATAAGCAACCTTAGCTAGTGCGTGAGCCACCGAATTATTTTCCCTAAAAACGTGAGAACAAACAAAAGAATCAAGACTCAAAGCTAAAGTTCTAACGTCTTCAAAAATTTGCCCCCACGGATGGAAGCAAGAGAAATCACCAAGAATGCCGTCAATGATCATTTTACAGTCCCCTTCCAAGACAATCTTTCGCCAACCTTTAGCTATCCCAAACTCAAGCCCTCTCAAAGCTGCTATAGCTTCGGCTGTTTCTAGACTAGGTGAATAATCAAAGACTTTGACACCCCAATCTAAACAAGCACCAACATGCTTACGTGCTATAAAACCGATACCAAAACGAAGAGCGCCCAAGTAGACTGAAGCGTCAACATTAATTTTAACAAAATCAATGGGAGGGGGCTGCCAATTTATACCTTCTCTAATCGGCAAAGGCGTCGGACTCGTGCGCGAGCTTCTAAAAAACTGACATGAAAATCCTTAGCGTAAGTTATAACATCATTAGGCTGAAACTCTGTCTGCTCCCAGAGCCACTTGTTCCGGCTGAACCAGATCCACCAGCATACGATAGTCACCCACCCAAACTCCTTCACATCTGTTTTGGTGTAAGCTTCCCTAAACCACTCTTCAATCTCAGTCTTCCCATTGTTATAAACTACTGGAGATAAACCCGAAATATCCCAAATAGATTTTGCATAAGAACAACTCACCAGAGTATGGAGACTCGATTCTGATCCATTATCGCAACGAGCACAGCCATCATCAGTAATTATTCTACGCTTTAAGAGGAGTTCTCGCACCGGGAGAGCTTTTATACAACCTACCCAAACAAAGACCTTAACTTTTGGAGGCGCAACAATGTTCCAGATCCATAATTTGTTATGGGCTGGTTGTTGGATTGTGGTATTCGACATCTGATCCCTGTCCTCCCGCTTTAGCTCTCGGCATAAATGGTATGCTGTTTTAACCGAAAACATACCTGTTTTATCATAGTGCCGAACCCGAATGTCTTGAACCGGGTGATTGCTGAGGGGAATAGAAAGGATAGCATTAGTTTCCCCAACATCAAATATGCTGATTATAAGGTTTCTATTCCAAGTTCTTGTGTCTTCATCAATCAGACTGCTCAGAAGTGCATCCGGCGAAAGAAGTTGGGAAGTAGATGTGGCCGTTAGAGAACCCGAACCTGATAACTCCCCATATCTGTATAGATTTCCCA
Source organism: Penstemon davidsonii (assembly GCA_034814905.1). Classification (NCBI taxonomy): domain Eukaryota; kingdom Viridiplantae; phylum Streptophyta; class Magnoliopsida; order Lamiales; family Plantaginaceae; genus Penstemon; species Penstemon davidsonii. The sequence goes on along the minus strand of JAYDYQ010001087.1, from coordinate 6,595,819 downwards.
TCGCCCACTTTCCATCGAATACCTTTTCGCAAGGTTCTGATCGAACCCCAAATGCTTCGCCATGTCAATGATGAACCAGATTTTAGATCGGCTTCAAGAAGGCTGCGAGAAGGGAAATATCGTGCTCTCATTACTTTGCTAAGAAGACTGTCTGGAGAAGTGAGTATACGCCAAGCTTGTTTCATAAGGAGAGCTGTGTTGAGAGAGTCCAAATCTCTAAAACCCAAACCCCCATCCCTTTTGCTCAAACAAAGCGATTCCCATTTGACCCAATGGATTTTCCGTGTATCATTTTCGTCCCACCAGAAGTTTGCAGTCATAGACTCTATTTCCCGAATGAGATATCCCGGTAACTTGAAACAACTCATTAGATAAGACGGTATCGATTGAATGACCGACTTAATCAAAACCTCTTTTCCTGCTTTTGGTAAAAGTTTAACCCTTAGTCCCTGAAGCCGACTCCAAACTCTTTCCCGGATATACTCGAACCCCTCTCTTCTTGATTTTCCGACTACAAGTGGAAGGCCTAGATACTTGTCATGTTTCAGTTCTCTTCGGAGGGGAAGAACTGCGAGGATCAAATTAATCGTATTTGCCGAAGTATTTCTCGTAAACACCACACTTGATTTCTTGAAGTTTATACTTTGTCCCGAAGCCAAACCATAGACGTGAAGGAGCTGATGAATGTGAGAGGATGCTTCTTGGGAAGCGTTACATGTGATAAGAGTGTCATCGGCAAAAAGAAGATGAGAAACACTGGGTGCTCCTCGGCAGATAGAAATTCCTTTCAAATGGCCCATGTCCTCTTCCTGAGATATTAGAGAGCTAAAGTTTTCTGCACAAAAGAGGAACAAATAAGGGTAAAGGGGGTCTCCTTGACGGATACCCCTTTCCGGTTTAACATAACCAAATTGCGAACCATTTAAAACGAAAGAATAGGAAACAGAAGAAACACACATCATGATAAGCCTCACAAAACGAGAATCAAAGCCTAAACGGATCATCACTTCCTTAAGGAAAACCCATTCTACTCTATCATAGGCTTTACTCATATCCAACTTAATGGCCATGTGGCCAACCTCGCCCTTAGTTTTCTTTTTCATAAAATGGGATATTTCGTATGCTACAAGTACATTGTTTGTTATTTGCCTTCCAGGGACAAAGGCTGATTGGGAGTTGGAGTTCATTAAGGGTTTGAGTCTATTAGTAAGAGTTTTTGAGGTAGTTTTGTAGATGACATTGCAAAGGTTGATGGGACGGAATTGAGTCATATGTTCAGGCTTAGGGCATTTAGGGATAAGGGCAATATTTGTGGCATTACAATTATCGTCAAAGACCCCATTGTTAAGGAAGTTCAAAACCCAAAAGATAACATCTTTTTTAATCACAGGCCAAAACTTATGAAAAAATAACGGGGGAAAACCATCAGGTCCAGGGGATTTAGTTGGGTTCATAGAAAAAATAGCACGGGTTACCTCGTCTGCAGAGAATGGCTGAAGTAGATACTGGTTGTCGGCGTGACTCACCCGTGAACTCAAAGCACCCAATACCACGTCTAGCTCTGCTCTCGAGGGTTTAGCTGAAGTGAAGATGTCATTGAAGTAATTAATCACAACTTGCTCCTTTTCCGAGTCATCTTTACACCAAGACCCATCATTATAGTATTTTTATTTCTCTTGTTTGAGGCCCTGCTATGAAAATATTGAGTGTTACGGTCCCCATCTCTCATCCAATGTGCTTTAGCCTTCTGGTGCCACATCTTCTCTTCCTTATCAAGAATTTCCTCAAGTTCTAGTCGTAACCGTCTTTCCTCCAATCGCGACTCCCCTGTGATAACTCCTGTATAAGTTTGTGTATTTTTTCACGTAACTTGCTGACCTTTTGAAGGTATTGACTTAGGTTGTATCAAATTCAAAGATAATTGGTGGATTTATAATATATTAAAAGAAAATTGATTGGGAGGCAAATCAATATAACCAGTGGTTCACTTATTTGAGATTCAAAAAGCCAGTGATATTTGATCACTTATGAAAGGATAGTGCCCTGCAAGCCAATATATTTCAAATCATTTCGTATGATTAGATGAATAAAGATTGCTGGTTTGGGTTATTAAAAATTTTAAATTCCGCTATTTTTAACGTCTCGACGTTTTCAATAACCCAACAACTTATTATATGCATGTAGAAAGACATGATGTCAAAGCTAAGACATGATCAAGATTCTAGAGATTCAAATTCCGGCAAAAGTGTGATTGAGTTTTTTTCTAGTTTAATGTTAGTCTAGCTTATTAGTGAATATTACTTAATTTATAGTTTGGATGTTTTTTGTAATGCACTAGTGATCAAATAAATTTGTTGATGTAATAATATCGTTTCACTAAAAAAAAATATGTAAAAGTTCTACAAAATTAGATAAATCAAGTAAAAATTGATGTCTGTTAATATTATATACTGTACATGGGTTGAGGTATTCGAAAATCTATTTAATAATTACTAGCAAAATATAAAAAGGTCAAACGTAGAATAAAGATTAAAGACAACACCTACTATAATCTAGATATCTAAATCATTGTGGCCTCAGTTATATCATCAATACCAAAAAAAAAAAAAAAATCTCAAACAACTTCAATAATGTTTTGTATTATTTTTTATGACATGCAAACTATTGGGGAAAAAACGAAATTGGTCAACATCTCAAAATAAAAAAATAAAAAAAACTAACTATTGACAAGTTTGTTCCATAAATATTTAGGCTAATAATTTTACCTCATAAGTCACAAATCTGAAGCAAGTTTGGGACTTGTTCGACTCAATTACGAAAGTGAACAGAACGCGTGGGTCAGTTTAATTTAGCCCACGCGTGATGTTCACTTTCACAATGGGGCCGAAAAGTCTCAGAATTATTTCAGAGTTCTGACTTATACGGTAAAATTGTCAATCCAAATATTTGTGTGGCAAACTTATCAACGACCACAAGATGATCTTGAGCTAATTTCATTACTAGTCGTCATTGCATAACGTACGTTAATTGTATATCAATCTGCAACAACTCCATATTATAATTGTAAATGAGGGTTAAAAATCCCACATTTTGATACAAAAGAATACCTAGCTAATAATCCAACACTTGGTAGTTTAATCAAAATGATTGACGTAGCTAACAATGTATTCCCCATCTCAAAAAAATATGTTTGACTTAAGTCGAACTTCATGAATATATATAAACATTAATTGAACTAATCTATTCGAATTTGGCCAAAGTAAGAATTCTAGTACCTATCCTTCGCACGCTAGTTAGTTGTTGCTTTGATAATTTACCAAGTACTATTTCTTGCTAGCTAGCTAGAAAAGTTAATTGTCAAAAGGAGGCAAAGGAGTTCCCATTTGATTTATTTATTGGCTTTGAGGAAGCATCTCCATTTTATTCTTAATTAAAAAGTCCAATTTGCTTCAAGTATAAAATATGATTACGTGTGATCGATGAATTCTCGTTAACATCGATTTTTTCAACAATTCACGGGATTTGGCATTTGGCCAATGGGATTAGTTTATCCGTAGGTCAAATCAAGTTATTTCGTTAGTTGCGTGAGCATCTAACATGTAGTGGTGAAGTCAATAAAGTGATCACTTAGCCGATGAGGTCTTAGTCAAGTGGTTAAGGATGAGGCACCATGACCAGGAGGTCATGGGTTCAACTTCTGTGGGTTTTTTCTCTAGTTTTATACTAGTCTTTCTCTAATTTAATACTAGTAATTAGTTTACTTTGATATTATTGTAATAGTTTCGATTCGATATAGTGTTTGATGTAACAATGTATTCACCATCTAAAAAAAAAAACAAAGTGATCACTTAGGAAATTCCAAATATATTATGCATTTTTTTTAATAGAAAATTTCAGCCAAAATATATATGCTCTTACGGTTTTTTATCAATTGTAATCAATCGCTTGATAAAATGTTATATATGTAATTATTGTGGGGACTAAAAAATCTCACATAGTTTCGATATATATATAAAGACTAAGTGTTTTATTATACTTCAATACTTTTTAAAAATCTTCACATTTTCATCTAACTTTTAAAATGAGTTAAAGTTCAATTTATTTAGATGCAACTCGTGCATTTAACATGATATCAGATAGTCAAGTTAATGTGCAGGATCACATCCTCTTTTGACGAGCTTCATTTGTCCTAGTTCGCATATTGGGATCTATCCTTAATCACATGGTACTCTAGGTATTCCTCGTGTTGGCTCTTTTACCCTGCATGTCTCAATTCACAAAATTGTATTTTAATAATATCATATATTTTTGTTTGTTTTGTTCAAACGTTCAACTTCAATTCGTCAACACGTGAAGGGCGATTGTTGAGACTAACAAGTCTCAAATGGATTGAATATATATCAAGACTAAGTAATTAATCTATTAAAATATGATTTTGGCCCATCATTAACTATTAAGCTATTTTTTTGTGTGAGCTACCATGCTTGTTTAAGTGAATTTAACCCAGTATATGTGTTGAAACTTATATTATGACTTTTTTTATTATTATAAATCTTAATTATTGTAGTAAATAATTTTACGGAATATTTGTTAGTAAATAATTGTACGGAATATTTGTTACGTTAATAATTTAATCTATAGTAAAAGATAAGGCCAAGGTATTAAATGTTTAATTATCAACAATTGCTCTCAAATTATTAGAAACAAAATTTTGATTATCCGAAAGTTTGCATCTTATATACTAACCAAAATATATACATGTACGTATAAATACCAAATTAAGCTATTTCCAAAGTAAGATCCCTAAGGCCAAAACCATGTCCATCATGTATTGGAACACAAATTAACTAATTACAACCCAAGCAAAAGGGGAGTGACAAAAAATGCATGAATGAAAATTAAAATCAAAAATAAAATTATACTAGCTATACGGTGTCTACTATTTTCCCCAGTCAATATTAATGGCTTAATTACATGTTCGATCATACTATAATATTCTTATAACCAAAAAAAAATATTCATAATTTGGAATTAGGGGACAAATTTTCTTGATGAAGTTTTAGTGCAAGAGAAATTTGTTTCGTCAACAAAGCTACATGGGATTTGTACTCCCTCACACGAACAATCGTCTCTGCTTCAAACTCGTTGATCTGGCAAATCAATCGCTCCGTCCCCTCCTCCGCCACCCGAAGCCGCTTCCATGTCTTTAGCAGCTCTTGTTTCGTTCTCTCCTCCCTTTCCAAGCTACTCTTCAACTCTTTCTCAAAATCCTCGTTTCTCTTATGCAAAATAATAAATTCTTGGTTTGGTATGGTACTAGTGGAGGGAACCATTTGTTTCTTGAAAGAAGACCAAAAATTAGAGTGGTATATAGATGTAATTATTCGGGGTTAATTGTATAGATTTTAAATGATAATTAGATAGGGGTTCTTATAGAATATTATGAGGTGATGCTTGGGAGGAAGAAAAATTGGTGTACACGCAATGAATAGGACTACGTCATTGACATAATCAAATTAAAGTGATTTGGAGACCCGCGTAATATTCACCATTGATAAGAATTAGATTATTTGATCAACCATTTTACATATTTGTATACCTTTATTTCAATAGATACTCCGTATTTCATTTCTTTTAATTAGATTTTTTAGACAATATGTCGTAATAAAGTTGAGGTCCCAGATTCAAGAGGTAATGAGATTTCCTCTAATTAAATACTAGTGTTTGATAGTGATTTATTATTTGTAATTCTTTGAATTTTGTCAATTATTGAAACCCATTTTGTGTCTAAAAAGAACGCCATCCCGCAGAAAAAATTCTTTGGACTTTTTCTTTTCCTCGATATAATCCGCGTAAATAAGTCCAAGAAACCCGATTGTTTGTACTTGGAATATATGGACGATGACCAATTGAACCGACAAATAATATAATACGTCCTTGTCCTTTAGTCAAACTGATTTCGTGTTTGGACGATGTTATTAGGTTTAGGCTTGACGCTTGAAAATTAAAATTAACTTAGGAAAAGGTAATCAATTAGTATTATTAAGTTTTTCAACGTCACAAATACAATTTTACTACTTGTCTAAATTATTATTTCTATATAGGTTACGATCATGAACTGGTGGACGTACTTTCACATTGAGATTGTGGCCAATACGTGAAAAAGGTACATTATATTCGTCCTCTTACATGCATAAATTTTCATGAAGTACATAGCTAATACATGGGCGGAGCTAGACCATTTTCGTAGGACGGAGGGAGGGGAAAACTTTTTTGTGTAACGAACTCGATATTTTTTCACTGTTTTGATAAAAATAAAATTGATAAAATGACAAGAACTAGAATAAGATTTATCCAGCAAAAAGTTAAAATTATATACTAACAGTTTTTCTAAGAAGACAAATATTTAAACACTCAATATAAAATGTTCAAGATCATAATTCGATTGGACATAAAACAAATAAATGTTGCTTAAGCAAGACATGAAAATGTCAAATATGCCACATATTAAGTTAACTTGAAACCTTCTTAAACAAAAAAATCACTATATGATAAACAAAATCCATCCATTTAAATCAGTGTTTAATTATATAATATTAGAATAAATGAATTTCATAACAATGATAAATAAATTAATGTTTGAATATATAATGTTTTCATAACCATGATAAAATAAAGACTATATAATATTTAGAAGAAATGAATTTCATAACCATGATAAAATAAAATAAAAAATCTGAACCAGGAGATTTGAACTCGCGACCTCCAATATATTCTGGAAAACTAAACCGTTAGGACATAGACTCATATATGTTATATCTAAAAAAGTAGGTTAAATTTATTTAATCTTATAAAAACAATAAAATGTACAATAAATAACGCTAAGTTTATTTAATCTTATGAAAACAATAAAATGGACAAAAATTAACGCTAATACTCGAACTCCTTACCAAAATCTTATAAAAACAATAAAATGTACAATAAATAACGCTAAGTTTATTTAATCTTATGAAAACAATAAAATGGACAAAAATTAACGCTAATACTCGAACTCCTTACCAAAACAAGTTTACAAAACAACCCAAACCATCAGGCGACTAACTTTTTATCTATTGTATCTACTTATTAATATTTTTATTTGGGGGGGGGGGGGAGGGATGGTCATGCCCCCCTCCCCTCCCTTAAACGCTCCACCCTTGAGCTAGTCATAAAAAATTACTATCAACGAATGATTGGTCTAATAATCAAAGGTACTAGCCCTCACATTGTCACAAACTCAAATTCCTCGAAAGGGATAAAGTCAGACCTAAGACCTCAATATCCTTCTTTTTTTATAATTAGACCAGTAACTAAAAATGAAGAAAACTAAATGAATACATACTATAACAAACTTGAAAATTGACATACATATATATTTATTTTCTAACGTCTTATACTCTTATCATAATTAATTTTAAAGTTTGGAGTTGGCCAAACTAAAATTCATCGACTTGCTTAAAAGCATTGATAAAAATTTTCACCGTTTTCGTCCATAACATTGAAAAGTTTCCACTTTTTAATCAACGAAAACAAAATAAGGTCTATAATTAAAATTTTGTCATTTTACATCCTAAAATTACATTCGTTTGACAAAGTAAAGTAAGATGCAAAATGCCACTATATTGTCAAATAATTGCATTTTCTGATGTTGAAAATGCTAATTGTTCAATAAAAGATATACTGTAAAGTCTGCAATACTAGTATTCGTTTTTGCTTATCAAGGGCCCACAACTGATGTTTAGGTGCAAGGCCACTATAAAATATAAATCATAATGGTTTACAATTGGGCCCAATTTTAATCTTGAAAGAAATTAACATATTTGGGCTCCATATACCATATTCATGCTTCTAACTTTCAAAATTGGTTTCATGAAATTTTAGTTTAAATTTTATTTGATTATGTTAAAAGAACATAACCTACGTATATTGCCTAATTTATTATACTTATTATCACGTTAATTATTTGATTACGTTTATTAAATTTCATAAATAACAATATCATAACATGATGATATCTATACTCAATTTGTTGATTGATGTTCTCTGATTATCACAACATATTAAGATTTTTTTTCATTTTTGACCCCCCCCCCCCTTCTTCTTCCTCCGCGCTCAAGTCAAATCCCATTCATTTCTCCATTTTTGAAATTTAAAACAAAATACTCCCAGCAAATAAATAATAAAGATAAAGTCTTAAATCGATATTTAATGGAGTCTTCTTCTGCTTGTCCTATTTGCAATCTGATTATTCCAGTTTTCGAGCTCGAGAGGTATAAATATATATTCCTTTATTCTCCTTCATTCAAATTGTATTTCCGCTCATTTTTCAAGTTTAAATACTGCAGACATGCGAATAACCATTTTTCCGACGAAGATTACGCCACAGATTTCGAGTTCGCACAACAAATTGCTCAAATTGTATGTACCTTGCGTACTTGATTTTTTTTTTGTCGTATTTTAGGTTTTGTTGAATTATTCTTTCAATATATTCAATATTATTTAATTGAGGTGAAAATCAACTGATTTGTGGTAATTGATGAACTATCTGTAACAGCAATGTTTAAAATAGAAGCCCTGTAACCTGATGTTTACTTTTATTTTCATTTTTTTCTTCTTATGTAATTGATTTTGTGATTACAATATAATTGATTGAGCTTGCTATTTTGGTTTTGCTTTCTGATTTATACTATTGAAGTTAGGAGACTTAGGAAAGTACTAGATATATAGCTAGGAACTACAAAGGAGCACGGAAAATTTCCGTTATCTGAAATGGAGCTCTTGTTCGCTTATTTGTCACAAGAAGAATTGTGCGCTTCAATTCAATAGTACATGGTAAAAAGCCAAAATGAGTAATGTGTTATCTTTGTCGGACACGAGGCTGGTATTACAAAGAGAAGTTATGTTCAAAGTTTATGTGCTACAAGCGTTTATCTGAGTAGAAAGTATTGTACCTGCTTTATTCTATCTCATAAGGCAGACAGGGAACTAGTAATCTGGCGAGAACATGCATCATATTTTCCTTGAGGGTTGATGATTTCAAGTTACGGATATTTGAATGATTATCATTTTGGATCCGAGGATGTTTGAACTGAAATGCATGCAGGAATGAAAACATAATTAAGGATTCATAACTAATGTGCTTGTAACTTGTAAGCTCTAGTTGAGAACTGACAGTTACAGCAATAGGATGACAATTAACAAATTGTTAGATTGTATAACGACTTGAGTCCAGTGGCTGGCTTTTTTAATGGTTCTTGGTACCTGTTGTATGAAGAAATATAAATAAAAATCATCTTATGCAGGCTGAAGATTCTTCAGAATGTGGACCTAGTTTCTGGGATAACCCACACAGCAGTTCTTCTCAGTGTAATGCCAAGACAACCTCATATGTCGGGAGAAACTATGATGAAAACTATGTTTCTTTAGTCCAGTTACAGCGTAAGGAGATATTCTACAAAGTCGAAGGCAATTTGATGACTTTGTTAAGAAACTGCTTGGAGTTAGACTCAAAAAACTCAGTTAGTATATTATCTGGGCATGTCGATCATTTCCAGAGCATTGAGTCAGAGGATGTTGGTTGGGGGTGCGGGTGGCGTAATATCCAAATGCTTAGCTCTCACTTGCTTAGCCAAAGACACGAAGCAAGAGAGGCTCTCTATGGTGGTTCTGGATTTGTACCTGATATTGCATCACTTCAAAGATGGCTAGAACTTGCTTGGGAAAAAGGTTTTGATACGCCTGGCTCTGATGACTTTGATCGCAGAATTTATGGAAAGAAAAATTGGATTGGAACTACGGAATGTGCTGCACTTTTGCGTTACTTTGGTCTCCGTGCAAAGGTAGTGGATTTTTGCAGTAAGGATTTTGAGTTAGCTTCTTCAAGCTTTAAGGTTGGGAAAGGAGATACAAAGGTTGATAAGGGACCGATGGACATATTTCTGTCAAAAGGAAAAATTCCCTCTGAGAATAAAAGCTTTAAAATTTCATCTGAAAAAGGTCACCATATTCTCACTGAGTGGGTGTGGAATTACTTTTCCGATAACAATGTCAACAGATCAGGCAATCGTCGTGTGATTCTTAGCGAGAAAGCGTGAGTAAATTCTAATTAATTGTTTTTGTGATATATATATATATATATATGTATATTTATATATATGTATATATATATATATGTATTTTCTGTTTAATTAAGGATTGTTGTACTATGCATTAGAGTACTAGACAATATTAACTTAATCTGAGGTTACCTGCGCAGGCCATTGTACTTCCAACATGATGGACATTCAAGAACCATTGTTGGCATTCAAGCTACACGTGAGAGTAATGGGATGCAGCTACATAACTTATTAATTTTCGACCCTGCTATAGTAAGAATATTTACTTGCATTCACATTGATGTTTATTTTTTCCGTCTTTCGCTCTTTATATTTTGTTAAAACATAGACCAAATTCATGTTCTGTAGATAAATTGTCTAAATGTACTAGGTGCAACAATCTAGCCTCTATACATTCATATAGTTGGTTGACTTTCCACATCATTTCTATCTAGAAAACAAAACCTCTTGAAGAATCTCTGAGAAAAAATGTTGGATGGCAAAAACTAATAAAGAGGGGTATCCACACACTGAAAAAGCCGTTGTACCAGGTTGGAGTGTGTTTTACATTATCTTCATTAATCTTCCCATTATAATTTGATGATGAGTTGGTTATAATTGGTTTTATATTTCTAGTTGTGCTATGTTGATCCTGGAATTGCATGTGGGAAAGAGTTGGAGAACCTGAAGACCGTATATAGCGTCCGTCACGAGTTTTAGTTCTGTCTAATACCACCCAACCAAATCATACATGAAAGATTTAGGATCGGGTTTGTATCATGTCCTGAGTCAGCCTACCCAGATTTAGAATCGGGCTTTAGATGACAAAATTTGTGTATTGTCTATTGCTGATGATCTCGGTGCTTGTTCAAGGTATAGATTCGTATATGTTACATTTATGTGTTGATACTTAAAGAGTAACTTTGGTGAAATTATTGAGAACATTAAGGTCATTTGTTGTGAAGGATCAAGTGCTTTTTTTTTTTTTTTTTGGACTTTGAGTCTATTTCAGTTTTAATTAATTGCTGTCGATAAGATCATAACTAAACAAGCTTCATATATATTTAAAGCACTATTGCTTGTGTCTTATTGTTCTTCGATATATAATAAAAAATTTGTCGAACGTTTTACTCGATTTAGACTCATGAATTTCTGTAAGGAATGTTTGAGACTATAGTTTGCAAAGAAAGTTCAGTTCTTGGCCATCGGTCAAGTGATTTCATGAACTCGCAATGTCTGCGTTTGCGTGAATGTAAAATGGAGCTAATTGATTTCGTATGGATGGAGGAAGCTGCGTTATAATATTTTTAGACATGTGGTAAATACGGATATAGTATGATATGGATAAAGTGATGCGGATTTTTGAAATTCATTGAATACGAAACGGCATGGATACATATGTAAAAATATAATGTAAATTTGTGCATAAGCAACTAGATCTTTCAATTCAAGCTCTAGAAGAAAAGATAATCCAATTTAACATAAATAAAAGTTATATAATTACAAAATCAAACATAATTCATTCTTAACATATCGCAACAATGGAATAAATTCATATTTGAGATTTTATGACATAGGAGGGAGACTTGAATAAGAAACTGAGTAGTGGTACTAGTTGTTTATGTTTAATACTATAGACTTTATCATTTTATTATAATTTAAATTTGACCAATAATATTACATAAAAAACCATCCGAAGTTTCCTGATGTCCAAGTGTCCAACTAGTGTATTTGATATGTATTTATTTTAATTTTTATTTATTTTTATTACCGATATGTCATGCGGTGTATCGGATATGTATCACACGCATATCCTACGCGTATCCTTATCCCTCATATATTCGATAACAATATTTTATATTTTTTTTGGAGTATCCGTGTATCAATAGCATGTGGGCTTTACATATATAATATTGAATGGATGAGTACAAAGTGATTTATCAGTTCCACCTAAAAAGTTATTGAATAAAAGAACTTAAATCACTGTATGTTTTGGTTCAGTCGAGAATAATCACACAACAACAAAATACATGTTAAGAGACACATAAAACTGTCCCTAGATGCACATCTTGGGACACTTACATTGTTCGGAACATTTATAAGTCACATAACCTGGTGTCGCGTTAACAGATACAACACTTTTTTGTGTCCCTAAATTAGGATATTTATATGTGTCCCAAGTTATTATTAGGACAGTTATAAAAGTGTCCCTATAACTAGTTCTAAGACAGTTCCATATGTCCTAAGACCAGTTTCATACGACATATATAAATATCCTAAGCACATGACACTTATAAGTGTCCCAAATCATCATTTTTTAAAATTCCTACCCAACTGCATAATATATATATTTAAATTACTTATCTAACATAAACAATTCAAACATTTATCACGAAAATACGAATATGTGAAATAGTAGTAACAGACTAACATGGCAATTAACTTTCCACGACAACAAATTACATAAGAGGTTCCCGAAAAACAAGTAAAAGCAGATATAATGATCCATATCTTCGACTACGTACAATTGACATCAATTTCCATCTTCTTTCAAAGCAACCTATTCAAGGAATTCAAGTTATTTTCTTCTTTCAACAAATTAAATGCAATAAAAAATCAAAATATCAAGAAAACCTGGAATGGTAGTCATTTTTTGGACAAAAGTACTAAATACCTTATTCATTAAAATACCTTTATAAAACAACATTCATAAGGAATTTATAGAGGTCCAGTCAAAACCTACTCACACTAATTTTCATACTAAAGATCCATAATACATTTGCACAAACTCATCAAGACAATCCATTTATTTTACACAAGATGCCATGATTTAAACCATCACTTTTACACGAGCATACTTTCATACTACCGATGTTACTATAATCACTCATAAAGCAAGATATCAAAAAATAATAACACACTTCAAGAAATTTTGTTGATCTTAAATTAATTACCTTGAAGGTAGACTATGTTGAAGAAGGTAGAATCCTGGCCTTCTTCGCAAATTGGGTCCGTGCTTAACTTCTGGAAAAAAGAACAGGCAAACACAATAAGAACATAAATTTGTGTAGGTAACTTGCAAGGACAACAAGAACTGCTTCCTTGAAGTTTGATTCAGAAGTTAATTCATAATCTAGTTATAAAAAACGATATGACTCGATATCCTAATTAATTGTTCAAATTCATTTTTTTAATCCTCAAACTATAGTTCCCTCCACATCTTCTCTAACACAATTTAGTTGTCACATATAAGGATTAATCTCTGGCACTAAACCAGGCATAAGAATGGTGATCAAATAAGTGTAATGTGTTAATTATTTTGTATGATCAATTTGGAACTGCTAATTTCAATCCCCTCCCGCCAGTCCCCACTATATTTCTCTATTTTGATTAGGCACTGTACGAACTATGAACTAAAAATTCGACCCTGTTCAATTCTCCAGAGATTATTTAATGTAACTGCTGCACCACGTCATCAAGTACACATAATGCAGCCCATCACTGTACTTGTGACATGTGGAGTGATAATTTACACCACTTCATATTCTGGGCCATGTTCCAAAAAAATAGGATTTTAAAAAATGTGTTCACATTAACAGAATATGAGTTGACGCAAATTATCATTCCATATGTCACAAGTGCATTGTGTACTTGATGACGTGGTACACCGTTTGCAATACATAATTTTTTTCCAATTCAGACAATGAAACACCACACGTTATTGTATAGTAAGCGGGTTAATAACAATTTACCCCCTATGATATTCATAATATTCAATTTATCCTTATAAAATTTTAAAGAAGCAATTTACCCCCTCGAGTCGGAGAGTGTAATTCAGTTGAAATTGAGAGTGGGCATGAAAAGTGATTTGTAACATGGGGGTAAAACTGCCACATATATCATAACACAGGGGGGTAAACTGCCACATTATCATAACACAGGGAGGTAAAATGCCACTTATAAAAATGTTAAGGAGGCAGTGCAAAACTTTTACAGGGGGGAGGAGGGGGGGTAAAATGCTCTTTTTCAAATTACAAAGAGATAAATTGAACATTATGAATATCACGGAGGTAAATTGCCATTAACTCTATAGTCAGCTGAACAGTTAAATAAATTTGCTTAACCGGTCGACTTCCTAATTTTAGCTTACCTACCCATTTGTTTAATAGAAGTTGTATTATAGAACCCTTCAACCCCTGTCAGCTTCATACATAATTGTTCTATTTATTTTATTTAATTCTCTTGTCACCTTCATTTAATTGACTTTCTTGCTTTACAATTCTTAATATGTACATGCCCTCATCTACCCAGCATCGTATTATTATTATTAATATTACTATTAGCTAAATGAAAAGCCATGCCCATTTACAGTGACAGCATACCTCATAATGTCATCAAACATAACATTGAATTGAATTATGACCTAGACATGTACATGAAATCATTACACATATTTTATTTTATACTCCTAAATGATACATGGGAAGCCGAATTATCCATCTTCTTTATTTTTCATAAGCATATAGTATTAGGAATCTAAAACAATATTTTTTTAGGGTCAATAACACTTGCATCCAATGACACATATATATATATACTAGGGCGCATGCACGACGCAATGCGTGGTGTTGGTTGACCCGTCATTTTTTTTTATCGAAAATGTGTTTAAACATGTATTTGTTTATGTTAACGAGTGCCGTCTATGTAGATTATATAGTACATGATAGAAATGTATTGCTTTGTTTTATAATTGATTTTTCATCTCATTTTATAATCAGAGAAATTAAAAGTCATAAACATTTAAACAGAATTTTGGAAGCTAGTCATGCCTAGGATAAAACTGCTTTGAACATGATGAAGATACAAAGTCGATTATATAAACAGACACCAGTAAAATTAGGAAAACAAAAGATCTATCGGAACCCCATGTTTGTCCTATAGCAATCAATGAGATGATTACTTGTTGCATATTCAAACAATATATTGGGAAAGGATGAAAAAATTGAAGGCACAACCTGTTCCATGCAATGTTTTAAAAACCGAACCGTACATCAAACCGGTAGCTTTATTGGTTACTGGTTGGATTGATTTAACCGTTTTAACCACTGATTCAACCGGAGTGACATTATTACAAAATAATAAATCAACTATTTAAAAAATCAATTATTATCCAAAAAATTTCAAGTTATTTTCATAATCACAATACTATCTCACAAATCACAACTAGTAGACAACAAATCATCAAAGTAACTAAAAACAAAACAAACACAAGTAATTATGCAATTCAAAATCCACCATAACATGTTCAAACAAGAATTATCACATCAATATTCAACAAGAAGAAAAAAACTTCAAAATAAATCACCATATATCTTCATAGACCTAAATCGAAATAA
Source organism: Penstemon davidsonii (assembly GCA_034814905.1). Lineage (NCBI taxonomy): Eukaryota > Viridiplantae > Streptophyta > Magnoliopsida > Lamiales > Plantaginaceae > Penstemon > Penstemon davidsonii. Next base: position 6,580,290 of record JAYDYQ010001087.1, on the reverse strand, counting down.
ACACCAAATATCCAAAATTACAACTATGATAACATAATATCAAAGCTATAATACAAACTATGATATACAACATATCATAACATATATTTTATTACTAATCAGTAATCACCTATAGAAAATAGAAAATATTAGATGAATTTTTACACCTAAATTCTTTTATGAAAAAACATGCAAATACTTGAAATTGGGGAAGAAGAAATGTATAAAAAATCCCTAGTTTTTTTTATTATTTTTTTATTTTTATTTTTGTTATGAGTGAACCAGTGGTTGAATCGTCAATCGCCGCCTAAACATTGCAACATGCTTGTAATAGTTTCTATATCATTAAATACATGTACCCAGTACTTGAGTATCATTTGCTATTGGACATAAACCAAAAGTCTAAATAATGACTCAATTATTTGTTGAGAAAACACTACAAGAAAAACGAGGATTTCCGACGGAATTTCCGACGGATTTTTCCAAAATTCCGTCGGAAATCGGCATTTTCCGACGGAAAATGTCCGTCGGAAACGTCGTCGGAAATATGCTCGTCGGAGATTTTCCGACGGATTTTCCGACGGGATTTTTCCGGCGGCCCAAGTTCGTTGGAAAGTCCGTCGGAAAATTTCCGACGGACAACTTCCGACGGGACTTCCGACGGATAATTCCGTCGGAAATTATTGTGGGTCAACTGTTTGACCATAATTTCCGACGGAATATTCCGTCGGAAATTAATTATTATTATTTAAAAAAAATAATTTTATTTATTAATTTCCGACGGAATATTCCGTCGGAAATTAATTATTATTATTTAAAAAAATAATTTTATTTATTAATTTCCGACGGAATATTCCGTCGGAAATTAATTATTATTATTTAAAAAAAATAATTTTATTTATTAATTTCCGACGGAATATTCCGTCGGAAATTAATTATTATTATTTAAAAAAAATTAATTAATTAAATTTTTTATCCCGTTTATATATTCAGTACACCATTCATCAAATTTAAATTGAAAACTAATAGTCATAAATTAATCTCAATCATAGTCATAATAATCTCAATGATCTTCATAATAATACACCATTCAACAAATTTAAATTAAAAATCTAATAATCATAAATTAGTCTCAACCATCACCCGGATAGTTCAAATATGTAGGAAAATAAACAGTATCAATCATCATAGTAGGAAAATAAACAGTATCAATCATCAGAGTCGTTAGATTATTGTGGGTTCTGGGGTTTTTTATGCATCATATTGGTAGGCAACTGACTAAACATACGTCGGAATTCCTCCATCTCCCGTCGTTTATCCGTAAGCTCTTGTTTCATACTGGTGTATTCCTCCATCACTGCTTGACTCTGAGATACCTGTTCTTCGAGAGTTTGAAGTCTCGTCACAAGCTCCGGGTCGGAAGAAGTAGCTCCGGAATAATGTGCTTTTTGTGTTGATCTCAACAATTCCATATTTGGATGAAAAGCTAGCCACGTTATAATATAAACATTTAAGTTTCATTCTTTATGTTTCAAAACAAATAATCAATTTCTTAAGCAAGTTTTTTTTTTCAAAACTAATTTCTCATAAAGTAGTGATATACATTTTCAGACACATACATAATAAGGCATATACGTTTTCAGAAACATACAGAATAAATGTAGGCATGTACCTACAATTCAGATTTTTCTAACTTCTTAAAAGGGTAGGGGCCCTAATAACTCCCCCATATAAATGTCACTTATTAAATCTAGTATCCACAATTCTTTATTATTAGAAATTTAAGCAAATTTATAACAAAGTACTTGGAATAACGCTTACTACAAAAATGATTAAGTCTAGTTCTTTATTGCTGTAAAGAGAAATAATGGCTCCTCCATCAAATCGATCATTAATTATGCTAATTCTATCATACAAGATCAAGTCAAGTATTGGTTAGTGAGAATTAATATTATTATCTTGTACAGTTATGTAACTTTTAAGTTAGGAACCTTTGGGGTTTAGTGGAAAAACATTAAATAGTGACAAGATTCCCTTAGTCTTTGGCAGGTTTATATTCAAAATTGTCTCAAATTATAACTCTCTAGTGGACAACACTAATGTGAAGCCTAAACTGATAAGTTTGTCCCTTGTTCATTGACATTTGTCTGTAATCCAAACTTGTCTTTATTTCTATCTTGTATTAGTAAACGCACCAAAACAAAAGCCAACAAATTCAACTCTCTGCCCCCGCAGATAGTGAAAGAAAGATGAGCAGAAATCCAAAAATGAAGCCAAAAATGCTGATAAAAGAAACCTTTGACAAAACCAAACAATATTTTCACAAAACTTTGAGAAATCTCAAATTTTGTGTTTCAAAAGGGTACCAAGAGCTGCCTAAAACTACTTTAGCCAATCCTATCAATTCCAATTTGGATATTTCTTACATAAGTTTCTCGAAAAAATGGGATTCTAATGATGCAATGAAGAATTAATCATTCAACCTTTTCTCCAATATTCAATATCAGAATTAGTACAAATCTAAACATTTCAATTAAGAGATTGAATGTGTCTCCACCTTTACCAATACATTTACCAAAGACCAAAGACGCACACATACAGAAACATATATACAACAATATAGATATATGTATATATAAATTTAGAGAGAGAGAGAGAGTACGGGCTCTTCTTCGGGCTGCGGCGTACGGGTGGAGCAGGGCAGGGGTGGAGATCATGCGACGGGTGGAGCAGGGCAGGGGTGGAGATCCGGCGAAGGGCTGCGTGCAACGACGGAGCAGGGGCAGGGGCAGGGGCTGCGGCGTACGGGTGGAGCAGGGCAGGGGTGGTTTCAGCTGTGGGAGAGAGAGGAAAACGCGGTGGCCGTCGAGGGAGAGGGAGAAGGAGAGAGAGAGAGAGAGGGAAGTGGGAGGATGGGTGGTGGCGGTGGAGTTTGCAGCCGCGGCGGAGGAGAGAAGAGAAGAGAAGAGAAGAGAAGAGAAGGAGAGAGTGAAAGAAATGAGGGAAAGCTGCGCGGCTAGGGTTTTAGTCGCGCAGCTTTCCGACGGGATTTCCGACGGGTACGTTCCCGTCGGAAATTTCAAATTATTTTTTTTTTTTTCAAATTAATTAAAAATTATTATTCACCAATTTTAAAATACCATAGCTTGATTAAATTTTTATAATTAAAATTGTTTTATTAATAAAGAACTACTAAAATCGTGCAAAACACCCTTAAGCCGTTAAAAAAAACTGTTTTAATTAAATTTCGTGCTAATTGACCAAAGTCAACACTGTTGACCTCGGGGTTATGTACATTGATGTTATTCGTAATTAGATCGATGGATTCTCGAATTGGAGGTCTAAATGACCAAAGTCAACACTGTTGACCTCGGGGTTATGTACATTGATGTTATTCGTAATCAGATCGATCGATTCTCGAATTGGAGGTCTAATTGACCAAAGTCAACAATATTGACCTCGGGGTTATGTACATTGATGTCATTCGTAATCAGATCGATCGATTCTCGAATTGGAGGTCTAATTGACCAAAGTCAACACTGTTGACCTCGGGGTTATATACATTGATGTTATTCGTAATCAGATCGATCGATTCTCGAATTGAAGGTATAATTGACCAAAGTCAACACTGTTGACCTCGGGGTTATGTACATTGAGGTTATTCGTAATCAGATCGATCGATTCTCGAATTGGAGGTCTAATTGACCAAAGTCAACACTGTTGACCTCGGGGTTATGTACATTGATGTTATTCGTAATCAGATAGATCGATTCTCGAATTGAAGGTCTAATTGACCAAAGTCAACACTGTTGACCTCGGGGTTATGTACATTGAGGTTATTCGTAATCAGATCGATCGATTCTCGAATTGAAGGTCTAATTGACCAAACTCAACACTGTTGACTCGGGGTTATGTACATTGAGGTTATTCGTAATTAGATCGATCGATTCTCGAATTGGAGGTCTAATTGACCAAAGTCAACACTTTTTTCTTTTAAGTAAAATTTTCGATAGATTAGTCCCGTCGGGATATTTTAATTAATTATTTAGACCGATCTTTTTTCATATTTCCTTTTAATTATGGCCAGCGGAAATTATAAATATATTTGTTCTTTTTTATATATATTTTCCGACGAACATAACCTGTCAGAAAATTTCAATTTATTGAGGTCTTTATTTTTTTAATATTTTTCGACGGATTATTTCCGTCGGAAATTATTATTATATTTTTTATTTTTTTATATATTTTCCGACGGAATAATCCGTCGGAAAATATTATTTATTTTTTCTTTTTTTTTCCTAAATGTTTTCCGACGGATTATTTCCGTCGGAATTTATTAATATATTTTTTTATTTTTTTTATATATTTTCCGACGGAATAATCCGTCGGAAAATATTATTTATTTTTTCTTTTTTTTGTTCCTAAATGTTTTCCGACGGATTATTTCCGTCGGAAATTATTAATATATTTTTTATTTTTTTTATATATTTTCCGACGGAATAATCCGTCGGAAAATTTTATTTACTTTTTCTTTTTTTGTTTCCTAAATGTTTTCCGACGGATTATTTCCGTCGGAAATTATTAATATATTTTTTATTTTTTTTATATATTTTCCGACGGAATAATCCGTCGGAAAATTTTATTTATTTATTCTTTTTTTTGTTCCTAAATGTTTTCCGACGGATTAATTCCGTCGGAAATTATTAATACATATATATATATTTTTTATATATTTTCCGACGGCAATAATCCGTCGGAAATTTTTTATTTCTTTTTACTTTTTTTTTTAATAATTTCCGACGGGTATATTCCGTCGGAAATTATATAATATATTTTTTTAGTTATTTTTAATAGAATATCCGACGGAATATACCCGTCGGAAATTATATAATATATTTTTTAATTATTTTTAATATAATATCCGACGGAATATACCCGTCGGAAATGATTTTCTAATATTTTTTTAAAAAAATTGATTTTTCCGACGGATTTGGTTGGCCGTCGGAAATTCCGTCGGAAATTCTACTTAATTTCCGACGGAATTTTTGTCCGTCGGAAAATTCCGTCGGAAAAAGCTGTTTTTCTTGTAGTGAAAATAAATGGAAGTGAGTAACAAGAATGCACGTAACCATGTGTATGTAAACATTAAAATATTTTTAACATAAAATAGGGACTTGTTCTTGCTGAATCAAGAACAAATGAATGCTAAAAGTTTTAGAAGTTATAAGTATATTTCAGCCAAATGTTAGATTATAATATGACAGCTAAATATCAGTATTCCCATAACACATAAATGTAAAGCTCCCTCAAATACTGAAACAGAAAAGTATTATAGGCTATCAAGAGAATAGCCTAACTTCCTTGTGTTTTAAAAACCCTGCAAATAACACCCAATTTGTAAAAAATAGATCGTTTTGGATCGACATATTTCAAGAAATAAATTTTAAAATATATCACGTGAAGTTGTAGGGAACAACTTGAAGTATTCTAAAAATGGTTTCTTGAAATATGTCGATCCAAAACGACCTATTTTTTATAAATTGGGTGTTTTTTGCAGGGTTTTTGAAAACACATGGAAGTTTAGCGCAATAAAAATTTTACAGAGTATATAATTTCTTGCAGATTTAGCATAACACAAGGGAGTATTTTGCATTTACCCCGAATAAACGGGATGACTTGTAAATTTCCATATATTTACTTCTTATCAAGGACAATATTATTACATAGCAAAACAACAAGCTGCTTCAGCCAATTTGTCAAGGTGGAATGCAATTTTTTCATAGGCAAAAATTCAATTTTCATACCATAGAATAGGCCAAAGTCCATTTTTCATACCAATCGAACGAAAATCATACCAAGCCACACTTCCGTCAATTTTTCAACTGATGTGCCACGTGTCCATTAAGTTGACTTGAAATGGAAGTATGATTTTCGATCGATTGGTATGAAAAATGGACTTTGGCTTATTCTATGGTATGAAAATTGAATTTTTGCCTCACTTTCAATTTTAACTGTAATCAACTTTAATTTGTTAGTTCTTTACCATATATTTTCATCTAAACAAATATTGCAATGTATATTAACGAATGGGACATACAACCTTTAGTAGGCATTATATTTTACTTTTAGTATCAAAATACTCCGATACGAATAGCTAAAAAATACGACTACTTCTCCACTACCTTAAACTAATTCTAGGCGGTTTTGTTTATCTACTAAAATAATGTTACATAGTTATATATTCAAGGTCATACAAAGACCTGCACAACTTTACTCTGTTTGGTGTATTAAATTAAATTCGTGTATAACTATATAGGTTGTGTTCATAGTTACTAATTAGGGTATGTGTCCAATATTAATGATGGATTACTTCATGGAAGTAGATAATTACCAATGAACTTTTACGTATAGTTCTCACATTAGAATGGAGTTTTGATCAATGTAATCGATCAACATTACTAGCTAGCAAATGGGTGTGATGGGAAAAAAACTATTAGGGCTTGTCAAAGTTGATCATAGCAAAGACCATTCAATGTTTAAGTTGGATCATATTAAAAGTGTAATACATGATTAATTGAGTAATTTGAAATGTATATTTGATACCATTATAGGAGGTGAAATACCTGACTTCAAATTGGGTCGATTTATAATTCAAGTCAAATTATCCTTAACTTTTTTACCCAAAAAAGGTAGAAAAATATTTCTCAATCAAATAATTTTACTTGGTGAGACTGGACAACAAATGTTTGAGTGGTTAATAAAAGAAATTGAATTATATATCTATGTCTAATTAAATAAAATGTATGGCAAAAAATCATTTTTCATACCATAGAACATGACAATTTTAATTTTTCATACCACCGCGACTTAACAGACCACGTGGCAATTCCGTTAAAAAACTTGACGGAAGTATGATTTTTGAAACGTCCGTTTATTCTACGGTATGATTTTCGTTCGATTGGTATGAAAAATGGACTTTGGCCTATTCTATGGTATGAAAATTGAATTTTTGCCTTTTTTCATAACTTCTTATTATTATCCAAAAAGTCGAATCAAGAAAGCAAAATAATCTGATGGTGAAATTAATAAATAGACTTAATTTTTAAACTACTACAAAAGTGTACGTATGTTGTACGTGTCTAGTTAATTTCATGAGTAAATTTTATAAATTATAGTAAAATTAACTTTAATGACTAATATTCAATTTAATCATATTAAAATTATTATTTCATCAAAAAAATGATGACTTTAATCAAATACAAAATGATGATTGATTTGTTCATAAGATCTTGTAACTTTTTTTTTCTAAAATAAGATTATAACAAAATTATTTAGTTCATTCCATTAAAGTAGTTTTCATCTAAAAAGCACTATTTTAAGAGCACAATTTATTTGTTTTAATTTGAAATAGTATAATGTCATTTGAAATGCATCTTTTTTACATACATGAGCCAGTTTTCACATATTTAATTCATTTTTCACGGGTTTAACCCATCTTATTATCGATTTCATTCATTTGACATCGATTTAATATATTTTTTAATCGATTTACCCGTTCTTTTATCGTTTTAACCCACATTAATTATTTTTTTCATTTTTCGTTAATTTCTTTTGTTTTCCGGTTTAAACCATTTTCTACCGGGTTCACCCTGTTTTTGCCGGTTAAACTATAATTTTTTTTATAGATTCAACTCGTTTTACCTATTTCACAAGTTTTCCCACTTATTTACATGTTTTTTCACCAATTTCATCTCATATTTTATTAATTTCACATGTTTTCACCGACTTTACATTTGTTCCTGATTCACTGATTTCACCAATTTTTAACGATTCCATCCGGTTTTCACAAATTTCACTGGTCTTATCCGATTTTCACGAATTTCATCCAAAGTTATGCGATTCCATATGTATTTATCGATTCACGGGCCCCTTTTTACCGACTTTACTCATTTTTCACCAACTTTACAAGTGTTCACCAATTTCAGCCAAATTTTTATCATTTTCACATGTTTTAACCGACTTTCATCGATTTCACCAATTTTCATTAACCGGTCCCGTTTTCCATGAAAAGAACTCCATGAAAATTCGAGCATCATTAATTCATCCATTTTTCACGAATTTCACCCGAATTTTCATATATTTCACAATTTTTTTTTAAGATTTATTTTCTATCATCTTCACTAATTCATTATACTAATATTCCTTATTCTAATGCCATGGTGTGGTTGCTAGTGTTGATCAGCCTATGCATTTACATGGAATTAGCTTTTATGTGGTTGGATATGGACTTTGGAATTTCGATAAGGAAATGATCCCTAAGATATATTTTATATATTAAAGTGGTAGTGTTTATGTAGAAGTATGATTCTTCAAGCATTTTCCTATTTTGTCATTTATAATAAAATTTAACTAGGGGTATATTAGTCTTCATAAAAATTTCAAGAAATTCTATTTTTTGAACTCGTACTTTTATATGTATATAGAATATAGATTTATATCCTATATAAAAGTTACGAATATATGGGGTGTACTCGTATTTGATGGTTTTAAGATTCACCAAATAGAAGAAAAATACTATCAATATGATGAAAAAAATATAGAGAAAATTGGTAAAATTCGTTTGGGCTCAATTTACTATGCATATCAAACAAGCTTGAGCAATAATTTCATTTTAATTTTTTTTTAAGTTTGGTGCGAGCACAAATCGATAAGTAAAAAGATATACAAAATATTTGTATAAACATCAAGCTAATCAATAACTCGATTTGAGCTCTTTCCATAAAAGTCCAGTTCATTAAAACATCTAACTACTTTATACTCTATTCGAACTCATTCGATAAAACTCAGTTCCTTTAACCAAATCAAATAAAGCTCAGACATAATTTCGAGCTCGATAAAAAAATTCAAACAAAGCTCAGACATAATCTCAAGCTCAATAAAAAGATTCAAACAAAGCTTGAATATATATTGTTGACCCAATTACACCCTTAATTTAAACCCTAATTCCAAGTCCTAAGAAATCAGTATCATACAACTAGCAAGAAAATCAAGCAATTTTTCAAAAAAATTAACAATAAAAAATCACAGTTAAAATTTTCTGGAATAAATGCTAACGTTAAGATGAAAGTCCCAAGCGGTGTATCGAAAAGATGAAAAGAAAGAACGGTGTCAAATCCAATGTTATTAAAATCGGATTGAACCAGTTGGTTCAACGGCGAATAAATGGCATGTTCGGTCCAGAAACCTCTAATTAACTAGTGTGAACCGGACCGGATGTGAAACGGATTGAACCGGTCCAAAACCAGGGAACCGGTGGACCAGATGAACCGCCGATTCGGTCCTTTTTTTAAATTCTTTTTTTAATGTTGAAAAACATTTTGTAGGTTGTGGGAGTTGAACCCTTGACCTTAGGGAAAAACAAATGACTTACAACCACTTAAGTCAAGCACCATTCATAAAATTCTCTAAACAAATTTACATATATTAAATAAACATTTGCAGGCTAATGTATTACAATTAATTGTGATCACTAGTTCATCACATGAAACATTTCTCTTTTGTAAATTTGAATATTAAATCTCTTTCAAGTGATATAATTTTTTTAATATAAAATATGTTTGTCTTTTTTATAACTAATGTTAAATATCTAGTGTTTCACTAGTTCATCAAATTATAAATTTTAGTATTAAATCTCAAGTGATATAATTTTTTTAATATGAACTACGTTTGTCCTTTTTTTTTGTTTTTTTTATTTCAAACTATAATATTCGGAGGCAAAAATTCAATTTTCATACCACAGAATAGGCCAAATTCCATTTTTCATACCAATCGAACGAAAATCATACTGTAGAATAAACGGATGTTCCAAAAATCATACTTCCGTCAAGTTTTTTAACGGAATTGCCACGTGGTCTGTTAAGTCGCCTTGAGCGGGAAAAAATCTCACGTGCGAGGCACGTGTGGTATGAAAAATGAAAATTGTCATGTTCTATAGTATGAAAAATAAATTTTTGTCTATTACATTTTATTTAATTAGACATAGATATATATTCAATCAATTTTTTTACTCACCTCCTATAATGGTATCAAATATGCATTTCAAATTACTCAACTACACATGTGTTACACTTTTAGTATGATTCCACTTAAAGATTGAATGGTCTTTGCTAGGATCAGCTTCGACGAGTCCTAATAATTTTTTTCTGTAGTACACTCATTTACTAGTTAGGAATGTTGATCGATTTCATTGATACAAACTCCATCTAATGTGAGACCTACACGTAAAATATAATACCTACTAAAGACCATATGACCCTTTGGTTAATATACATTGCAATATTTGTTTAGATGAAAATGTATGGTCAAGAACAAACAAATTAAAATTGAAGGTTAAGCAAAAATTCAATTTTCATATCATAGAATAATCCAAAGTCCATTTTTCATACCAATCGAACGAAAATCATACTTCCGTTTCAAGTCAACTTAACAGACACGGGGCACTTCGGTTAAAAACTGACGAAAGTTTGGCTTAGTATGATTTTCGTTCGATTGGTATGAAAAATGGACTTTGGCCTATTCTATGGTATGAAAATTGAATTTTTGCCAATATTCGGATAAAGAGGGGCAACATTTTAAATTCATATTTATATATTATGAAATTTTAATTTTTAAGAGGTTAGATCTTATATTTTGTCTATCGCAAAAGTTTATTGTAATTTTTTAATCTATTATTTTATTTTCTTTATTTAAAATATTTTTTAATTGAATATTGTTATTTTATATTTATAATATTTTATTAATTAGTTTTTTATTTAAATTATTATTATGATATAAACAGTATTATATGATAATATGAATCCTATAAACTAAATTTTAAGTTTTTGTAAGTATTTCAGTGAGATATTGTTTAATTTCCTTATACATACTATATATATTAATTTAAATATTAATATTAAATAATAATTATGTCATATCGGTCCGACCAGTGGCTCGACCGGTCCTATAAAAATTGATTATTGCATGTCCTGTATATGTAACTTACTGCATAATGTTATAAAACTAAGCTAAAAGGAATAACAATCTAATATAAAGAATGCAAAAGTTAAGAGCAATAGAGAATATGGAAAGAGTATATAACATATTATTATTCATTATTCCTCTCATCAAATACATAACAATGTCCTCTATTTATTGGACTACATGGCCAATACAAAAATCAAGAATTAATAGACATAAGAGTTACAAATTATCTTCAGTGGTGGGGGTTACAATTCTCATGGGAGTTACAAAACCCCCTCATGAACATCCACCAAAATATGACTATATTCATAACACTCCCCCTTGGATGTTCATAACTTTATGGAATATACCTCGTTAAAAACCTTGTCAGAAAAATCCAGTTGGAAAAACCTGAACAAGGGAAAAATAGTACATCCATATGGGGTCAATAAGCGTGTAACACTGTCTCGTTAAAACCTTGCCAAGAAACCCTTTGGGACAAAACTTGAGCGAAGGAAAAAGACTACAATGTGCAAATTATTTTTGATGACACGCTCCTCCTGATATTGGCACAAGGTCCACAAGTTGACTCATTCCAACATGGTAGACCATCTATATGAATGATGTAGTCAACAATACTTTAGTCAATATAATTATTGTTTGACTTAATTTGACGAACGTCACTATCACCATTAGTCTGAAGCTCGTGGGTGAAGAATACTTTGGTTATATGTTTTTATGTTATATCCGATATAGTTCGTTGTCTTCATATAATAAAAATTGATGTATTCCTTGATGAAGGAAACTCACATCATTCTTGAATATATTAAACCGTAGATCTCAGGCTCTCAGCCATAAATATTCAGGACTTGTTTCGTGCAATGCTGAAATTTCAAAATTGGTTGGAAGAAGTGGCCGCTAAAGTTTGTTTCACATATCGTATTGATATTGCAGCACCATCATAATTAAATACATATTTACTTTGAGACCTACATTTATGCGAATCAGAAAGATAATCATCATCTGCATAACCCACCACTTGTGGTCAAAAACCTTTAGAGTGATAACAAGCCCATGTCAGTTGTTCCACGAAGATAGCGTAATATATGTTTAACGTCATTCCAATGTCTTCGTGTTAGTGCGTAGTTATATATTACAATCAAATTAACCGAGAAGGCTATATTAGGCCTTGTATAGTTTCCAAGATACATTAAGGCTCCAATTGCACTTAGATAAGTTACTTCAGGACCTAATAGTTCTTCATGGTCCTCTCGAGAAATAATTTATCTTTATATCCAATGATTGAACAACCAAGAGACTGTTCAACGGATGAGCTTTATCCATTTAAAAATATTTTCAGTATATTTTCAATTGATAAATGTTCAATCTACAGGATGAGGTAAAATTTTATTTTTCCAAGATTTTTCATCTCAAATTCTTTCTTTAAGTAATTTGCGGTCATTGTGAGCTCTTCGGGAGTCCCCACAAGATTTAAATCGTCCACGTATACCGTTATAATAGAAAAAAAATATTTTTTAAATATAAACACATGGATAAATTTGATTGTTCACGAATTATTCATTTACAAAGTAATCATTGAGCCGATTATACCACATCCACTCAGAATGTTCTAACCCGTACAAGGAACATTGCAATTGAATAGAATATAATTTATGAGACCTTTGATTATGTGCTACATGAATTTTAAATCCTTCAGTGATTTTCATGTAAATGTCACTATCAAGTGATCCATACAAATATGCGGTAACTCTATCCGTAAGAAGCATGTGTAGTCTTTCAGAGACTGCAAAGCTAATTAAATATCGCAGCGTTACTACGTCGATCATGGGGAAATATGTTTTATCATAATCAATTTCAGATCTTTCTTGTGCAACAAGTCATGTCTTGTATCTCACAATTTTATTTTTTCTCATTTTGTTTTCGTACAAATACTCATTCATACCCAATAGAGTTCACGTCTTAAAGCGTGCAAACTACAGGTCCAAATACTTTATAATTTCCTAGCAATTGATTTTCACGACTCCAGGCGTGTGGACTATAGGTCCAAATACTTTAAAATATCATAGCGATCTTGTATCGCATCTTTCTATTTTGGCCAATTTTATTGATGTCGACATTCATTCAACCGATCACGGTTCAAAATCCTGATTTACAACTTTTATTGCAACTTTATGAGCAAAATATTCTCTATAAAAACTTAGATCTATCCCAGTTTTCTTTAGTTTTCAAATAACTCAAAGAGATTTCTTTCTTTTTCGTATGCCTCTTCAAGGGCTTTCATTTCTGTAGCGCTTTTGAAACAATTTACTCTCCATAAGGAACATGTACCTCTTATACATTTTTCCTTTGAGGATTGTTTATTGCACCAATTTAATGTGCTAGCATATTGTCCTTCAAGGACTTCACTCCATGTTAGTGCAATTTTTAAATCTTGCTCGTATTATTTGCGCGTGGGTCTAGATGAGATAAATATTGTACATTTGATGTAGTAGTTTTATATAATTTCACGCCGTTCAACATAAACCGGCATCAATTCTCCCCCTAACGGCGAGAAAAGTGTCTCAGCAAAATGATTATCACCATATCTTGATTTAACCATATCGCCTCGTCAAGCGCTCAAGATATATAATGACAAACGGGGAATAAAAATCAACTAACACATCTGTATGGACCCATATTTGTTCTATTGGTGGAGAAACTAGAACGGAATTCGCACAATCATAAAAATTCAATTGAAAATATTAGGTCTTCAGCCTGACACAAGTTGCAACGTTGCCATCAATTTTATAATTTGAGCAAGAATCTCAACAAAAGCCATACGCGTAGACAGTAGGCATACATACCATTTCAAAAAAATGTGTTTAACACGACCAAAATGATCCATAAAGTGGGTCTACAAGTCCAAATATATCCCATTAAAACCATCGTTAAAAGATTTGGGATTCATGACCACTCTTCACAGGAGATGGTCTCACAAATTAAATTATTTTTGAGCAATCAACACACATAATCATAGGTAACGAATCATCTTGTTTTTTAAAAGATGTCCATAATCATTCGGCTCTTGTATTGCCTTTGGATAGCCAAGTTCATCATGCCATTTGGATCAATGAACTTCTGGTTCAATATAAATTTTAATCCATCATTTTTATGGTCTCATATTTCAATTTTAATGAGAAAACTGGGATCTATTCATCAATATTTTTCTGGCATGAAATATTGGATGTAGTGCACATATATTCATATTCCCCTTGTTTATAGTTTTCATAAGAAACTCTTCAATACGTTCATCAAGACGTATGTCGTTGAAATTCAACAAATCTATTTTGGATTTTAAAGAACACAAAATCTATTTTACAAAATATTTGCTCATCCAGACAATATTATATTTATTTGCTCTTCTGGAGATTTTATAGTATCTTAATGTACTAATATTTGCTATTGCTAATTTGAAGTTTGAGAATATTTTATATCTCAAATAATTGTGTGTGTTGACCCACTGTCAACCAAATAAATATTTCCATCATTCATCTACTGTGCTCACATAATTTTTCATGTATCTTCGGGATGCTCACATAATATTCTGCATCTAAAATGATGCTTATATCATCGTGCATCTTCATGATACTCATATCAACATTATATATAACCAAGTGAATAAAGTTTAGAAAATAATAAGTTTTACCAATTTTTTTTCTTTATTTAATTCAAATAAGACCTTCCAATAGTTGAGAAAATGACACGTCAAATAGATAATTGGAATTATTTAGATATTCAAGTAAGTTCAAAATGTAATGTAACATAAACTTACCATCAAACCTATAATCATAGGGATTTTTTTAATTCTCATTATTAGCTACACTTGTCTTAATAAAATAAATCACTCATGTTGTGTTAGTGATTTCAAGTGATTCAATTTTATCACCAAAAATATTCTTGGCATCGATGAATTAACATCATTTTCTTTACATAATAGATGTTTAGAAAATATCCATAAAGTGTATTTGCATATGACATGTACAAGATCAATGTCTTTTACTTCACACCTTAACAAGTGTTATTAATTTACACAACCTTGTTTTTTTTTTTTTTTTCGTGTTTACCACTATAATTTTTTTTCTTCGAGTGGTAATGATGCAATCATTCTATGAAATGCATAATATCAATTTTGACCATGACTAAAACATGTCATGTATATTGTTAATTGAATTCGCTTTTGAGAATGAATAATTTTCATTTACTTCTGGAAATGAATAATTTATATCAACATTTGAATTCACTTCAGGTATTGCTTATCAGTTAGTGAGGTGTGAATTATGATTTTAGAGTTCATTGTTCAACAACAAAATTGATCAATTGAGAAATTGAGAGTATTCTTAAAACCTTTCTTTCGGTATTGCTTCTTCAAGAGCATTTTAGAATCATATAAAAAATTATGATACTTTATCTCAACATATCTCAATTGAGATCCAATTTCATAATCGTGGAATATAGTCATATACCAATTTCAAATATTGCAACTTCAGGTGCAAATATTCATTGTGATCAATTTGCGAGTAGCACTCACATTTAGTGATTGGGTTGCTCTTTCGAAATATGATGCAACTTCAATTTCCACCACTCATATATTATCGAGCATTTTGGAGTATCAAACATTTTGTTGATTATATTGTTCTTCCAATTGGTCCTCTTAAACCAAAAAATTAGATTTTAATTTTCAAGGAGTAATGAAAAACATTGCCGTCACTTTATCTTTCGTTTGCCCAATTTTTCATTTCATGACAAAATTTCCAAGGGTTTTTCATTCAAATGGATTTCAACATCAATAATCCATTTCATATCATTTTCAAAATTTTGATGAGCAATTCAAGCTTGGTGATATTTGTCATATCTCTAAAGCACAAAAACTTTAGTATTTTAGACAGTTAAAATATTTACTCAAATCTTCGAGATTGAGTTTATCATATAGGCTATCTTTCAAGCTGAAAATAAGCTTGTAAAGTATACTCAAATCATCGGGTTTGAGTTATGACAAAGACTTCGATCCAAGCATAATTTTCTGATTTAGAACTTCAAGCCCTTGATATAACAAAAAATCAAAATGATTTATCTTTCATTGAAACACAAGATCTTGCGATACTCATATTTCATTTGGTAGAACACATAAACAATACATAAATCTTGGAGATTATGAATACTAATCCAGTAAATGCATGCAGTCTCATTTTCGTTTTTATATATATTTGAAATATTTGTTTTCTTAACCTTGATAAATATATCATCAAAATGATACCATATGACTATGAATTAAATCAAATTGGGATAGTATTCATAGACAATTGATTAAAATAATCATATATACCTGCTAATACTACGTATGCAATCTTATCAAAAGAGTGAATTAATTTTTAACCGTGTACCACAAAAAGCTGTCAGAAGCTTCAACATCTCTTTGCCGATCCGATTAGCTAATTTGAAATCAAAACTTGAAGCAAACTCGTGCTGATAACGTGTTATAAAACTAAGCTGAAAGGAACAACGAATCTAATATAAAGAATGCAAAAATAAAGAGCAATAGAGAATATGGAGAGAGTATATAACATATTATTATTCATTCTTCCTCTCATCAAATACATAACAATGTCATCTCTTTATAGGACTACATGGCCAATACAAAAACCAAGAATTAATAGACATGAGAGTTACAAATTATCTTTCATTGGTGGGGGTTACAATTCTCATCGGAGTTACAAAACTCCATCATAAACATCCACCAAAATATGACTATATTCATAACACATAACTAATTATATATGAGAAGCTCATTATTATGGAAGTAGTTTGGCGTACAATGTGAATTTTGAACCGTTCGTGAACATGCAATGAATATTTAATTAGTGTCAAATACGTTCAGTCATAGGGTAGCTAATTAAGTATTATATCCTAAATAAATTAAAGTGTTTGTTGCATGCTCAGCCATCTCCGAGGTATACGAGGCTCGACTCAACTATATATATATATGTTGATGTATGGTCGACTCGTCAAACGTGTATAGTTGTCGTGTAAATAATTAAATTATTAAGATATGATTAGATTTTCTATATTGTATAATTAATATTAGATGGGTTGGATTGAGAAGTCATGAAAAAATTGACGAGGACTTGCTATTTTCCTATTGTTGTTATTTCTGTCATTTTTACTTATTAAAGAAGGAAGGCATATAATATATATATCCATGCATGCCTAGAACCAATGTTTTCAGAACCGGACCGGACAGTGAACCGGTGAGCCAACTGGCCACTGGTTTTACTGGTCGAACCGGTCGGACCGCTGGTCGGACCGGATGACGTCATAATGATATAATAAATATATTTAATTTTAAAGTATATATAATATTCATAAAATTTAAACATTATCCTACAATTGATTAAAAATATATAAAATCTTAGAATATATTTAAATTAAATCACATAATATTTACATAACTTATATCATAATTGTAATATGATACTAATTTGTAAGCTCATATATATATATAATATGACTATATTTCTTTATAAACATTTAAAAGTGTAAGTTAAAAATACAACAAACTAAGAGATTAATGATTTTAAAATATGATTATGTATAAAAGTCTAATATTCAAAATCAAACTTGTAGAATATATCGATTTGATTTTCAAAATTTGACACTCTTTATCCTAAAATAATATTGGAAAGAAATATCTTATAGAACAAATTTAAAAAAAAAAATTATTATTTGAGTATTAATTTTCATTGATAATGTGTAAAATGTTAATTTGAGTTATCATAATCTAATTTATAAACAAATTTGGCTACATGTTTTCTGTAATTTATAAATTTTTGTACTAAAAATTCAACAAAAATGATGTAGCTCAAATGGTAAGGAGTTATGTTTCATGCAAGAGGTTAATTGTTCAAATCTCACCTTCTACAAGAATTTTTAGTTTATTTTTAACATTAATAAAATTTAAAAAATCAAAAAAAAAAAAAAAAAAAAAAAAAGAAAGTCAAAATCGGGTTGAACAGGCCCAAACCGGTTCGCCGGTTCACCGGTTTTGGACCGGTTCAACCCGGTTCAGACTGGGTTTTGAGTCAACTGGTTTAGGGGGTAAACCGGACCGGACCATCCTCCGGTTCGCGGTCGAACCGGTCGGACCGGCCGGTCCGGTCCGGTTTTAATAACATTGCCTAGAACTTGAGCTAGCTAGCAAATATGAACACGGAAATGAACTTGATGCCTACTGTTTCCTGTAATGAAAACAACAGCTGGAAAAAGGGTTTTTTGCAAGTTAACTCCCTGTGATATGTCTAATAGGCAATTTACCTCCCTGTGAAATAAAAATAAACAATTTAACTCCCTGTTAAATGAAATAATGAGCAATTTACCTCCTTGTGATATAAAAATAGGCAATTTACCTCCCTATGGAATGAAATAATGAGCAATTTAACTCCCTGTGATATGAATTAATGAGCAATTTAGAGGGAGGCAATGTGCTTCTTTTATAAAAACAACAAAAGTGTTATATATTCTCTAGGTTGCACGGATACTTCAAAATTATGCACCGTGCAGTATTGTATGCGTACTGGATATTCGGATACTCAGATACTCGTACGATACATGTGAAATTCTCCACCGTGGCGTTTTCAATAATAAGAAAATAAAAAGGATACCGTATCGGAAACATCCAGAATACTTAAGAGCATGTATTTCTACAAATAAATTTCTAGATTATGTATATTATCAAAGTGATGTACATAAAAGCTTGAAATTTTGTAATGGGCCAAAGACTTTGAATATGGTATTAATACTATGGTTTTACTTGAACACTTATATAAGAGGGAGATAGCATTGTTCATTTTAAACTGGAATAAAAAGTGAACTAAATATATATTACATAATTTTGATTATAAATTTTTAAAACAATGGTTTCTTATTATAATACTATATTTTTAAATATACACACACGTATTTTAGCCGTATCGTATTCCATAAATTTTAAAAATTTGTATCACCAAATTCGTATCATATCCGTTCGTATCGCCGTATCCATATCTGTGCAAATATATTATACTAATTACAGGTCTTAAAACTTTATGCTGACTAGAAATCCAGGCCTTTTTTTATACATTATTACTATATTATATCATGAGAATGTATTCACAAGGTTGACAAATTAATAACATAATTTTAGTAAGATGAATGATGCAATTGATGTAACTTGAACAACAAATGTATTATAAACATGCTTAATTAATGCATGGCCTTGTTTGCCTATCAATTAGTGTGCAATATAATTCTCCATGGCGTAGTGGTATATACAACTAAGTTTCTTCATATATACAAAGACGACCTCCATCAGCAATGTCATTGGCAACCATATTAGCTTCAATTGGGCCAATCATCACAGCATGCGCTACAATCATAACCGCAATATGTTCAGCTCGTGAAGACATCTGTACCTGTCTTGGAACTATGTTCGGAAAGAAAGATGAGGTGCGGAAAATTATTTATACCGTTCTATTAAATTTCTACTCTCTAACGGCCACGATTGATGCTTGCAGGACGTGTGGATACCGCCAATGGAGCATGAAATGGAGCATGAAATGGAGCATGAAATAGATGCCCCAAAGAGCAGTTCTTCTCTGCGTAATGCCTCATGTGATTCTTTAGTCCAGTTACAGAATAAGGAAATATTCTACAAAGTCGAAGGCAATAATCTGATGACTTTGTTAAGAAACTGCTTGGAGTTAGACACAAAAAACTCCGTAAGTATATTATCCGGGCATGTGGATCATTTCCAGAGCATTAAGTCAGAGGATGCTGTTTTGGGGTGGGGGTGCGGGTGCGGGTGGCGTAATATCCAAATGATTAGCTCTCACTTGCTTAGCCAAAGACACGAAGCAAGAGTGGCTCTCTATGGTGGTTCTGGATTTGTACCTGATATTGCATCACTTCAAAGATGGCTAGAACTTGCTTGGGAAAAAGGTTTCGACACTCATGACTTTGATCGCAGATTCTACGGAAACGAAAGTTGGATTGGAACCAGGGAATGTGCTGCACTTTTGCGGTACTTTGGTCTCCGTGCAAAGGTAGTGGATTTTGAGTTAGCTTCTTCAAGCCTTAAAATTCATCCGAAAAAGGTCACCATGTTGTCACTGAGTGGGTGTGGAATTACTTTTCCGACAAAAAAGTCAACAGATCAGGCGATGATTGTCGTGTGATTCTTAGCGAGAAAGCGTGAGTAAATTCTGGTTTTTGTGACATAGATATTATTTTCTTTTTACATAATTAAGGTTTCCTGATCGATCGAGCTGCAGGCCATTGTACTTCCAACATGATGGACATTCAAGAACCATTGTTGGCATTCAAGCTACACGCGAGAGTAATGGGATGCAGCTACATAACTTATTGATATTCGAACCTCGTATAGTAAGAAAATTTACTTGCATTCATATTTTTCAGTTCCAGTGTTGACGTCGTACGTACGTAGTTCATAGCTAGGTACTGCCTCTATACATTCATATATTTGGTCCACATCATTTCTATCTAGAAAACAAAATCTCTGGAAGTATCTCTGAGAAAGAATATTGGATGGCAAAAACTAATAAAGAGGGGTAGCCACACATTGAAAATGCCGTTGTACCAGGTTGGAGTGTGTTTTTTCATTAATCATTGAAAATTAATTATATATATACACTACAAAAAATTTAAATTTTAGTGACAAAATAGTAAATGGCAAAGTGACAAGAATTTAAATATTGTCACTAAAATGATGTATATAGACACACCAGTGACAAGAAATGTGAAAAAGTTGTCACTATTGACATTTAGTGATACCCCAACAGTGATAATTAAAAAATTGTCACTAAATTATAGTGACAATATTTATTGTCACTAGGTTGTCGCTGAAAGGGTGTCACTAATTGTCAATAGTGACAACTTAAGTTCCATACACTTGTCACTAATAGCCATTAGTGACAACTTTAAAATATATTTTGTCACTATTGCACTTGTCACTATTTTTATTGTGACAAAACTTATATTTTTGTCACTAAATATATGAAAAAAGTGACAATTTCAACAATGTCACTTAATATTTTGTCACTAAAATTCATTTTTCTTGTAGTGATATATAATTAATTTGATGATGAGTTGGTTATAACTGAATTGGTTTTTATGTTTCCAGTTGTGCTATGTTGATCCTGGAATTGCATGTGGGAAAGATTTGGAGAACCTGAAGACCATAAAAAGCATCCGTCTCGAGTTTTAGATTACTAATACTACATGCTTATGAATAAAGAAGATGGGTAATTCGGCTTAATTCCCATTTATCATTTAGGAGTATAAAATAAAATAAGTGTAATGATTGCATGTACATGTCTAAAAATATTACTAGTGGGTCATTATTCAATTCAATGTTGTGTTTGATGACATTATGAGGTATGATGTCACTGTAAATGGGCATGGCTTTTCATTTAGCTAATAATAATAATAATAATAATATGATGCTGGGTAGATGAGAACATGTACATTATTAAGAATTGTAAAGCAAGAAAGTCAATTAAATGAAGGTGAAACCTAAAATTAAAAGCCGACCTAGACCTAGTCATTATTTCTAAAAGTCATTAATTATGGGATGGGAAATATGTATATGTATATATATATAATTAAATAAAATAAATACAGCAATGTTCAATTTATCCCCGTGTAAGCAAAACATAGGAAGGCAACCGGTTAAGCAAATTTATTTAACTGTTCAGCTGACTATAGAGTTAATGGCAATTTACCCTCCGTAATATTCATAATGTTTAATTTACCCCCCGTGATATTCATAATATTCAATTTACCTCCCTGTAATTTGAAAAAGAGCATTTTATTCCCTGTAATTTTATAAAAGTTTCACATTGCCTCCCCAACATTTTTATATGTGGCATTTTACCTCCATGTGTTATGATAATGTGGCAGTTTACCCCTCTGTGTTATGATATATGTGGCAGTTTACCCCCTATGTTACAAATCACTTTTCATGCTCACTCTCAGTTTCGACAAGTGAGTTACACTCTCCGACTCGAGGGGGTATATTGCTTCTTTAAAATTTTCAAAGAGGGTAAATTACTCTTTTTCAAACCATAGAGGGATAAATTAAATATTATGAATATCATAGGGGGTAAATTATTATTAACCCGCTTACTATATAATAACGTGTACTTCTTTTTTTAAATAATTAATTAGGGTAAATTACGGATATCCCCTTGAGGTAAGGTCTAATTACAAAGATCCCCCTCACGTATTGGGTATTACAAAAATCCCTCTCCGATTTGTTATCTTCTTACAATGAACCCCTTAGGTAAATAACATGTGGTGTCTCATTGTCTGAATTGGAAAATAAATTATGTATTGCAAACGTTGCACCACGTCATCAAGTACACAATGTACCACATATCAAGTGCACCACATATAATTGATGACGTGGTGCAGCTGTTACACTAAATAATCTCTCGAATTGAACATGGTCAAGTTTTTAGTTCATAGTTCGTACAGTGCCTAATCAAATAGAGAAATATAGTGGGGACTGGCGGGAGGGGATTGAAATTAGTTCCAAATTGATCACAAAATAATTAATACATTACACTTATTTGATCACCATTTTTATGCCTGGTTTATGCAAGAGATTAATCCTTACATGTGACAAGCACAACTTCGATTTCTTTATTATCAGAATGGCTAACGTCTTTGTGTTGGTGTCTAATTTGTGTACTTATATACTACACAAAAGATACATATAATAATAAATTATATTCTAAATAGTTTAACACATTGTTAAATCATGTAAATCATACTCACTTGATTGGAATTAATCAGGAGAACAAATGAATTAATACATGAAAATAGGAAATAAGATTGAAGCTTGTTGAAGCAAATTTTCTTAAGATAATATTTCCGGATCCGTCCTTGGTGCACACAATATATCCCCCTACTACAAGAAATATAGTTTTTTCCGACGAATATTTTCCTATGGGATAAAATCCGTCTGAATTTAACAGTCTTTTCCAACGGAAGATGAAAACCGTCGGAAAGATTATTAAAATTAAAAAAATGTAAAATAAAGTTAGATGACAGGCAAACATTGTCGAAAAATACATAAAAAAATCTAAAAAGTAGATTATTTAATTTCCGATGGGTGTTACCCATCAAAAAATGCATAAAAATAATTATAAAATACAATATTTAATTTCCGACGGGAAAATTGTTAAAATAATTAAAAAATAAAATATTTAATTTTCACGGGCAAACACCATTGAAAAATACATAAAAAAATTTAAAAAGTAAATTATTTAATTTCCAACTATAAAATAAAATATTTAACTTCCGACGGGTATTACCCGTCGGAAAATGTATAAAAAGATTTAATAAGTAAATTATTTAATTTTCGACGGGTGTTACCCGTCGGAAAATGCATAAAAATAATTAAAAAATAATTAAAAAATAAAATATATCTATGGAAAATGCATAAAAATAATAATTTATTTAAAAGAAAAAAAAATTGATTATTAAATTTTCGAATTAATTTTCGACGAACTGTATGTCTATTTCGTTTCGAATTAATAAGGTCAAATATTTTAAATTAGTGACTGATTAATTCAGAGCCAATTAGTATCGATCGATCTTATTTAAAGTAACATAAATATACATAACCACACAGTCAACAATTTTGAATAAGTGACTAATTAAGTATTTTCGAGTGAAGTATCGATTAGATTTCGAATAACCTCAATGTGGATAACCCTATGGTAAACAATTTTGAATTAGTGATTGATTAATTAATTATGAGCCAATTGTCGATTTCATTTCGAATAACCACAAGAATTTTAACTTTGGTAAATTAACGTTACAAATTGAGAATCATCTATTTCATTTCGAATAAACTCAATATACATATCCCTATGGTCAACAATTTTGAATTAGTCACTGATTAATTAATTCTGAGCCAAGTATTGATTTCATTTCGAATAACCTTAATGTACATAAACATAAGCTCAACAATGTTGACTTTTGTAAATTAACGTTACAAACCGAGAATTGATCGATCTGATTTCGAATAACATCAATGTACATAACCCTATGGTCAATAATTTTGAATTAGTGACTCATTAATTAATTCCGAGCCAAGTATCGATTTCATTTCGAATAACCTCAATGTACATAACATTAAGGTCAACAGTGTTGACTTTTGTCAATTAACATTACAAACTGAGAATCGATCGACATGATTTTGAACAACCTCATGTACATAACACTATGGTCAATAATGTTGACTTTGGTCAATTAACGTTACAAAATGAGAAATGATCGATCTGATTTCGAATAACATCAATGTACATAACCCCATGATCAATAATTTTGAATTAGTGACTGATTAATTAATTCCAAGCCAAGTATCGATTTCATTTCGAATAACCTCAATATAAATAACCCTATGGTCAAGAATGTTGACGTTGGTCAATTAACGTTAAAAATCAGAATATATCGATCTAATTTCGAATAACATAAATGTACATAACCATTTACTCAACATTTTTGAATTAATGACTGATTACTTATTCTCTTCATTAACTTCACCCATTTTCCGATTGCATTCGATTTTTTTCATTTTTAATAGAACAATTTTAATTATAAAACATTGCTCAAGCTAATTTTAAAATGGTGAATAATAATTTTCAAATGTATTTGAATAAGGAAAAAAAATTAAAGATATTTTCGACTGGTATTAACCCGTCGGAAGACTAAAACCCTAGCCGCGCAGATTTCCTCCACTTTCCCCATTTCTCGTTCTCTTCTATTCTCGTTCCGCCGCGCCCCTACAAAACTCCGCCGCAACCACACCACCACTGCCTCTCTCTCCCTCTCAGCCCTACAAAACTCCGGAAACGCGCCCCCTGCCCATGCCTGAAACCACCACCGCAGCTTGACCCGTTTCGAGCCCGTACACCGCAGCCCAACCTGTTCTCCATTCTTGTGGTATGAATTCCTCTTTTGCTTAATTATTACAATTTTGTTTAATTTTGATTAATTTTATTGTGTGCTTTGAATGTTTTTGTAATTTCGATTTGCCTACTTGTGTTTTGTTGGATTATGTTTTTCTTGTTGTTTCATTATTTTGGTTATAGTTGTGATGGACAAGAAATGATTTGAGATTGTTAGTTTACATGTTAATATTGGAGCTTCGAGTGGTGATCGAATTATCCCGGGAATATTGTCTACGCAAATAACCCTTCAAACGTAGAAGCTCAAGAATTCTACAAAATGTTAGAAATAGCTCAACGACCTATGTATGAAGGTTGTGTCACTCAATCTGAGTTGTCATTGGCTCTTCAATTGATGTCCTTAAAATCCGACCACAACATGGCGCAATGGTGCTTTGATCGAACTTGTAACATAATTAAGTCATTGTTGCCTCGAGAGAATTTAGCTCCTGATAATTACAAAGCAAATAAGTTGGTGACAAAGCTTGGATTAACATCTCAAAAAATCGACTATTGTAAAAATGGGTGTATGATATATTACAAGGAAGATGTTCACTTGACTGAATGCAAATTCTGTCACTTTGAACGTTTCAAGAGTACTAGGTCGGGTCACGATAAGAGAAGTAGAAAACATGTTCCTCACAAAAGAATGCACTACTTATCCTTAATTCCTAGACTTAAACAATTATTTGCCTCTCCGCAGTCAGCTCCTCACATGAGGTGATACTCTGAAAATTGAAGAGATGAAGGAATTTTGTGTCATCCATCTGATAGGCTAGCTTGGAAGAGTTTTGACAATACTCATCAGGAGTTTGCTGCCGAGCCAAGAAATGTTAGACTCGGCCTATGTGCATATGGGTTTAACCCGTTCAGTAATAGCCGTTTCTGACATGCCTAATTCCCGGACCACATAATCCTAAGAGCAGAATTGATGTGTATTTGAGGCCTTTGATTGATATATCGTTGAAACAAAACTTTCAGGTGAGAGATGCGCTTATGTGGACTATCAATGACTTTTCTACTTATGGTATGCTATTAGGTTGGAGCACTTAAGGCAAATTAGCATGTCCTATATGTATGGAAATCACAAAAGTTTTCAACCTCAAGTACGGTGGAAAGGCTTCGTCGTTTGATTGCCATCGTCAGTATTTGCCAGAGAATCACCCATTTAAGAGAAGTCAAAATTTCTTCAGAAAAGGTAAGGTTGAGAGGTCATTTCCACCTCCAAGATTAACTGGCTATGAAGAGTGGGAGCGAGTGCGGGATCTTTCAAAAATAGCCGACTTGCCTCCAAAGCATGCAAACTCACCAGGCTATGGAAAAACACATCATTGGACCAAACAAAGTATATTTTAGAAGTTGACTTATATGAAAGACAATCTAGTTCGCCACAATCTAGAAGTTATGTACATTTAGAATAATATTTTTGATAATATGCTTAACACGATTATGGACGTTAATGGTAAGACAAGGACAATGACAAAGCGAGAAAGGATTTTGAGGAATATTGTAGTCGATCGGAATTACATCTCGTTGAGGGAGATGATGGAAAAATTTACAAACTGAAAGCTTGTTTTACTTTATCTAGGGGTGAAAAACAAGATTTATGCAAGTGGGTTGAGGAGTTAAGAATGTCGGATGGTTATGCTTCAAACTTGGCTAGATGCGTTGATAACACTAATTTGAGGTTACATGGTTTCAAGAGCCAAGATTGTCACGTGTTTCTGCAACGCTTGATGTCAAGTGGATTCAGTATGCTCCAAGAACATGTGTGGAAGCCCTTAACAGAACTCACTTTGTTCTTTAGAGATCTTTGTTCAACTGAATTACGAATGCAGAAGTTAAAACAAATCGAGAAATATATACCTCTCATTATCTGCAAACTTAAGCGAACATTTCCATGTTGATTCTTTGATTCGATGGAGCACTTGCCAGTCCATTTACCATATGAAGCCATTATGTGCGGTCCCGTTCAATACATATGGATATATCATTTTGACAGGTAATAATTAAACATTCATTGGGAATTTTTTTGGGTTGAATGTATAATTTTCACCAATGAATAATAAAACATGTAATTTTGATGCCTTTCAATTAGGTTTTTACACGACTCGAAAGGAATGGTTAAAAACAAGGCTAGAGTTGAGGGTTCAAATTGCGAAGGATACATAATCCAAGAAACATCATATTTTATTTTGTTCTACTTTGAAAATGTATTTAAAAAAAGTTGGGAAGGCACGTGGCGGTGGTGCACTCATGCCACTGTAAGACATAAGGACAAGTGGTTTAGTTTTTTTCAGGTATTGAGCAACATAAATTGATTTAGCTAGTTAGGGCACCAGAGCGTTGTTTAGTAAACTGGGCACCTGATGATGATATTGATATCAGAAAGATATTTAATCATCGTGCCGCAGCTTCGCTTAGAAAGAAATTAGAAGAATATCAACTTAGAAATATTAGGCCAGAATGGATAATTCAGTCTTATTGGGACGATTTATTGGCATACTGAGTTCAAAGCAATAAGTCAATAAAATAAGAATAATCGGGAATCCGACTAATGGCAAGGGAGCTCCAAAGCACACGGGTGGGAGTATTACACATTCGGAGCACGGTCGAAGAATAGTTTGTCAAATGTTTTATATTTCTTGTTTCATATATTATATGGTGCTATAACACAACCAATATTTAATTATGTTGCAGACCAAAAACACAGGAGTAGAACCAGGTGTAGGAGAATTATTTTTGTATACACATTCGCAGCTCAATGAAAATGGAGAGAGATCAAAGTGGGTCGATGAGCGTTCAAGAATTACACATATAAGTTTTACAAATACATAATTTATTTGATTAATAAGTGTTATGCTAGGTTTGAAAACTTCATTCTAATATTCGTGTCTTTTAGGTTGCGTTTCTAGAAAAACTCTCTCCTCACAAGTATCTGAAATTGGTGAATCACAACCAATCCCGGAAGATGTTCAAATGCAGGTAACAAATAATTTATCATATTTAATTAAATATTATGTACTTATAAATATTTATAATATAAATATTGGTTTCATTTGTTATTCAGGCATGGGTAGATACCATAGGTGTCGGACCGAAGGGTACGGTTTATGGTCTGGCTGATAAGGTTGCTCGGCTTAGACCTAGTTCATCTAACCCGACGCTTATGTCCTGAATTCAAACTTTGGAAGAAAGATTGCAGGAATCGAAGGAGGAACATCAACGAGAGAGGGACGAAAACAGGGCAATTTTGGAGGAAACCCGACGACAGATGGAGGAACTTCGACGTATGATGCTTAGCTCCCTGCCTTCCAACCATAACCCACCCCAAGATAATTAAAACATAATTAGATTTTGTAAGTAAGATTTGAGATATTTGAGTACTTTTTTTATTATGAAACTTTGTGATGATGATGACTGGGACTAATTTAATTTTGTAAGATATTTTATGATTATGAACTCTTTTGTTCTTTTGTTGATATTGTACGAGATTTGTTGATTTGTAAGATATTATGCGGAATTTGCTGATTTCATTGGTATAGGATTAAATGACAAACAAAAAATAATTGATTCTTTGTTGCAAATTTTCGATGGGGATTACCGTCTGAAACTAAATAAAAAATCATTTTTAAATTAATTTTCGGCGGGTATTAACCTTCGAGAAAATAAAACAAAAGAGCAATTTCATTTTCGATGGTTTTATAACCGTCGAAAAATTAAATAAAAAATTATTTAATTTCCGACGTGTTATGCCCCTAGGAAACAATTAAATATTTTTTAAATTTTTTCCGAAGGATTTCCCCGACTGAAATCCGAACAAAAAAATAAACACAAATCTAAATTTTTGACAGTTAGTCGGAAAATCCGTCGAAAATACTCCCGTCGGAAAGATTTTTGAATTATTTTCCGTCGTGTATACCCCGTCGGAAAATTTTGTAACGACAAATTTTCGAAGGGTAAAATCCGTCGGACATTTGGATTTCAACGGATTTTATCGAAAATTTCGTCGAAAAAAGCTATTTTTCTTGTAGTGCTCGGTAGTTTTGCAAAATACAACAGTTTGATGCTTTGTTGTTTACACGAATAAAATCCCACGGTTGAGTTGAAACAAGCCGAACTTCAAACTTCGGAAATAAAATGAGAACTGGAGAAGAAAAAAAAATTGTTGCTATTAATTGATTCAGAATTGGCTAGATTATGTCTCATATTTATAGACATAAAATGCTTATTCGCGAGAGACACAATGTTTAGGTCCGAAGGATGTCTCTTCGAACCGAACATACACAACTCTTCTCTCAACTCATTTCATTTTCCTTTAAAAACACCAATAGCTTGTTTGGTTGTCAAGAAAATGAGGAAAAATTGTAGAAAAGAAAAAGGAAAATAAAGGAAAGGAAAAGGAAAAGAAAGTCATTTTCCTCAACATGTTTGGATGTCAGGAAATTTATTTTCTTGCAGATTTACGGTTGTCAAGAAAGTTTAGGAAAATAATATTTTTGATAAATATATTTGTTTGATTATGAATACTTTCAAAATTGTAAAATATATTAAAAGTGAATTGTGAAATGAAAATTGTCAATTTAATCTCTAGAAAATATTAAGTACAAATTGAGTTATGGAATCAAATAAAAACTAACAATAATGAAATAAATAAATTAAAATAGCTTAAAATAAATCTTAAAAATCATTGTTATTGTCATCAATGTTCTTCTAGATCGCAATGTTAAACTCCCTCATGTGTTCTCTTTTTATTAGCAAGAAAACCCATTTGAAATTCCTTCATAAATTGTTGTTTTTGTTAATTTTTTAAGTAAACAAGAGGGTTACTGCCAATTTTCAAAGTTAAAAGGGGTTTATTGTCAATTTCAAAGTTAACAAGGGGTTATATTTTTTTGGTAAATAAGGGTTTTTTTGCATCATTTGGCGGGGGTTAATTGTCATTATGGCTTGGGACGGTATTTTTTTGCTAATAATCAATAAGCACATGGGCTTTTTTGGTTAGAAAAAATCATAAATGGGTTTTTGATAGTTAGACAAAGTAGAAGGATTGTTTTTGCATTTTATTCTAAAATTTTCCTAAGATTTTTTCAGGATTTCCCCCATCAAATTGGTGGGGAAATTTTTTCTACATAATTTTTTTCTGAAAAATTGAGGGAAAATAATAACTTTCTTTCCTGCTATCCAAACTAACAAGCGAAAAAATAAAATCTGACTACTCTTTTGTATTCTCTACAAATCAAATCAATGTAGAAAAGTTGCTCATTTTTCGTAAGAAAAATTATGTATGATGGAACGCTTGAAAGACTGACTAGTGGTTCTATAACTTCAATTCAATTTCGATACAAACGCGTCTGTGAAAAATATCATTTATTTT
Organism: Penstemon davidsonii; assembly: GCA_034814905.1. Lineage (NCBI taxonomy): Eukaryota > Viridiplantae > Streptophyta > Magnoliopsida > Lamiales > Plantaginaceae > Penstemon > Penstemon davidsonii. The sequence continues at coordinate 6,549,867 of JAYDYQ010001087.1, read as the reverse complement.
TCTATTTTTTGTTCATACAAATGTGGTTTCTGAATCACAAAACTGATTAGCTAATTTCAAAGAAATCAAACACAATTGCTCATGACCCATCAAACCAACCACGGGCTAGTGAGTGGGACCACCACTCAACACTCGCTCGTGATAAACATGTAATAAAACCTTTTACTTTCCACATAATAAAATATGATAAAAAATGGGGACTGTCTATACTGACTCTCGGCTGTTGAGAGTCATGAACGACTCTTATCAGATATTGACACATGTTCCTGTCCCTCGCCCAACTTCCTCTTCGTACGAGCACAACTCAATGCATGATAATACCAAAAATGCCCCTCACTAACAAAAAAAAAACTAAATTGGCTAAAGCCTAAGCCTAATCCCCTAACCACCACCCCATCCCGCCCCGCCCCCCCCCGTCAACCTGAATGTTGATGGCATTGGTAGAAGACAGAAATGAAGGTTGTGCATGGTCTGTTCATGGTGGTGGAAGTGTGGATTTTCATGGTGGTGGTGGTGGTGTGAGAGGTCATGGTTGGACCTAGATCTAAGCCATGAGTGGTTAAAGTGGGTTTAGTGGTTGGGAAGAGTGGGAATCAACGGCGGTTTGCTTCCAATTCAGGCAATGACTCGCTGCCAGAGCCGCTGCCGCTCTCGAAGAAGATGACCTCTTTTTTTATTTTAACTTTATAATTAAATATATAATTTAAAAATACTTAATTATGTGTAACTGTTAAATTATTTTATTTTGTAAGGTTAAAAGGACCTTAAATTTTGTAAATTGAAAGACATATAAAGTCGAATTTATTAATTTTGTATTTGTATTTAGTTTGATGAAAATTAAATAAAATTTTGATGAATTTCAAGAATTTCAAGTATAAAATTTTGTCAGCTCATGATCACTCATCATATGATCAGTCAGCTAATAATCACTTAATTCATGATCACTCAGTTCATTTCCACTGGGCTGTTTTGATATCCTTTTTTGTCATCATCAAAATATTTTACTCAGTTCATGATCACTTAGATTATGTAACACTAAGTCCTCCATAATTTGAAAATATATCGATAATTTTTGAAAAAATTGATGATTCGGTCATTATTTCGATCAAATTGTCTATTAGATGGTTATGTAACACTAAGTCCTCCCAAATTTGAAAATATATCGATAATTTTTGAAAAATTGATGATTTGGTCATTATTCCGATCAAATTGTCTATTTGATGGTTATGTAACACTAGGTCCTCCGTAATTTGAAAATATATCGATAGTTTTTGAAAAATTGATGATTCGGTCATTATTCCGATCCAATTGTCTATTAGATGGTTATGTAATAATAAGTCCTCCGTAATTTTAAAATATATCGATAATTTTAAAAAAAATTAATGATTCGGTCATTATTTCGATCAAATTGTCTACTAGATGGTTATGTAACATTATGTCCCCCGTAAATTAAAAATATATCGATAATTTAAAAAAAAAAATTGATGATTCGGCCATTATTCAGATCAAATTGTGTAGATGGTTATGTAACACTAACTCCTCCGTAATTTTAAAATATATCGATAATTAAAAAAAATTGATGATTCGGTCATTATTTCAATCGAATTGTCTATTAGATAGTTATGTAACATTATGTCCCCCGTAAATTGAAAATATATCGATAATTTTAAAAAAGAAATTGATGATTCGGTCATTATTTCGATCAAATTGTCTATTATATGGTTATATAACAATATGTCCTCCGTATTTTAAAAATATATCGATAATTAAAAAAATTGATGATTCGATCATTATTTCGATCAAATTGTCTATTAGATGGTTATGTAACATTATGTCCTCCGTAATTTGAAAATATATCGATAAAAAAAATTGATGATTCATTCATTATTTCTACAAATTTTCTATTTGGTTTTGCTAAAGGAATGCTTAGTTGTCAGCTCATGTTCACTCATCTCATGATCATTCAGCATATGATCACTCAGCTCATGATCACTTAGCTCATGACCACTGAACTTATGATCACTCAACTCATGATTACTCAGCTCTTGATCACTCAGCTCTTAGCTCATGACCACGTAGCTTATGATCACTCATCTCATGATCACTCAGCTCATGATCACTTATCTTATGATCATTCATCTCATGATCACTCAGCTCATGATCACTTATCTTATGATCATTCAGCTCATGATCACTCATCTTTCACCAGACATCTAAGTATTCCATCAACAGAGCCAAATAGCTGAGTATTAAACCACCAAGTTCGTTGATTAGCCAAGTGACTCCAACAAATGATTAGTTCAGGAGCTGAGTCATTTGTGACAACAGACTTCATACGATTTTCCATTAATTTAATTTTTTTCAATAAAAGTGAAAAGCCAAATATGAAGAGATGATTGACCATATGGCTATTTAGTTCCACCATTTGGCTATCTTACCAATTATAGTCGTTAAATTTGAATTATCCATTTAAAAATTAATTATAATTTTATTTAGTAATCAAAATACACCTCTTTCGTTATACTGTAATTTTGATCCAACTTGATTGAATTGTTATACTTTAAAAATATTTGAAATTCATTGAAATTACATTTAATTTTTCAAGCCAAATACAAGAACATTAAAAATAATTAAATAAAATTTTAATTTTTATGTCAATAAATATGAAATTAAATTGAACATGTTTAATTCAAAAAGACACATTTTTCTTATAATTTAAACATTTGAATCATTAAGTATTTAAATGTCTTTCTCTATTTTTTTAAAATTGAATTTTCAATAATAAAAAATTAAAAAAGGTTGTCTTCTTCTACGAAGCTTCACCCGTGAAGGAAGCTCACCGGTGAAGCCTGTAAGCCGTTCTGGTGCGACCAGAACGGCGATGAAATAGCACCTATGTTGGTCGCGAGCAGAAGGCGGCGAAGATTTCGCTGCCTTCTGGTCGCGACCAACAGAGGCGGCACTTCCTCGGCATTCTGGTTGCGACCAAAAGGAGCCATTCTGGTCCGACCACAGCTATGAAGAAAGGAGGGGAGTGGGGCGACAGTTGTTAGGGTTTGGGGTTGGGGTTGGGGTTGGGATTGGGGTTAGGGTTGGGATGGAGAGAGGTGAAATGGGAGGGGCAGTTTGGTAATTCCAAAAATGTGTAGGGGTATTATACTCAATTTAGTGGTGTACAACTTAATTTGTGGGTTCGTACTCATTTATCCCACATTTTATACCATCATACATTTATGTACAATTTGTAAAGCTTAAAGTACAAATATTGAAGCACACTTTATCATGACTCTTGAACGGAGTATGAGTTATAATAGAATCCCCGTAAAAAGTGACCGTAGCTAAGTGATTTATCAGCTAACTTTGTTATTATTCATAATTTATGCAGAAAGTGTCAATTATATTCAAAGATGGTATTTTTTTTTTTTTTTGAATAAAATGTGAAAACACAATAATTCAATTGAATTTTTTTAAATTGAACTTACCTAAATGACAAATCCTCCCCCGTCAGAAAAATATAGTCAAAATACTCGTGCAACCAACTCTTAATTTTTTAATTAATGAGCTAATAAAATATAATATTTGAATTTTTTTGCCAATAACATATGAACACTTGAGATTTTTGTTAATAAAAAACTACATATGAAGTTTCCATTTTTTAGGATGACGGAAGTGTTTGGTTTTGGCGTTTTGCAGGTGAGAACACACACATAAATGAATGAATAAATAATAGTCAAGTCAAGTGCAATAAATAGCACCAAATCCTTTCAAAATCAGACAGTTCATACTATATAAAAAAAAATAATCAAAACATTCAAGCATTAATTACAAAAGTCTACAAGATCATTCACGATGTGCAATAAATATGGAGAATTCTTACATAGACCAGGTCTAAGAGTTTAGTGGTAGATTTTGTGATTGTAAATACACCACATAATACATTTTGATGATGTCATGCTCTCACAATGTATGATGAGGTGCATTTACAATCACAAGATCTATGAAAAGCTCATAGATCAGATCTATGCAAGAATTTTCCAATAAATATAATACTAGCTCATTACTTTATGCTAATAATTTTTTTATTTTTTTTCCTATATTTAAGAAGTTCGTGTAACCAACTGACTGCACCAAATTAATTCTAACATGCTCTAGATAAAAGATTCACATGGCAAAGGATATTGTCAAAGCAATAATTGTTTGTGTAAGACTAATTTTTTTAAAATTCCTTAAATACCATCCACTCTCTTTCTTCTCCATTCAGATTTCTCTCCGTTCTTTATGTCTATCCATACACAGAGAAACCGATTAAAAAAATATCTATAAACATATAATACAATTTAGATCAAACCAATAACTCGTCTTCATTTTACGTTAGAATTTCCAATATATGATCAAAATTCATTATGGGTTTATCAAAAAATAAAAATAAATCAAATATGATAATGAAAGCAATTTTTTTTTCCTGGATCTTCGATTCTCACCGTCCACCATCACCATGATTCAAAGCTTTTATGTTCAGATATATCCTGTCAATTTCCTGGTTTTGCCACCACGTCACCTACTCCTTGAGTTATTACTATTGGGTGGAGGGGGTGGAGGCAGAGGGAAAAACTCCGAAATTTCTTCGTTAATGGTGGGAATAGAAGAACAATAGCATTATGATTACGAGAGAATTTCACTTTTAGTACCACAATTTATCTTACATTAAGGATTTGATACCACTATTGTTTTGTCTGACACATTTGGTATTACTATTTGATGGGACGTTACACATTTCATACTTCTGTCAAATTAATGACGAAATTGAACACGTGAGGAGCACATGTCCGTCAAATTTTACGAAATTAATGAAAAAATTATAGAATTGGTCCTATAATTAAAGATTGATGCCAAAGTTTGCCCCATATATTTTTTGGTTGACAAATTTACTACACAATACACAGATTTGAAGTATTTTAGTCACAATTGCAAAAACTGTTAAATTATTAATTATATTTAATAATTTTATATATTATTATTAAATTTCTTGATATATATATATATTATATTAAATTTCTTAAACTAATTAGATTTATTATAATATATAAATTAAATAATATTTTATATAAAATCTGGAAAAAAATATTTTTAAAACTACATAAATAATATTAGTCCTATTTAATAAATTTTATATATTATTTATTTGTCACAAAACTCATACTCGCCACAAAAAAATTGTCACATAAAATGCTTTTTTTTTAGTGAGTTGACTTTTTTTATTCTTTTTCTTTTTTGTGTAAATATTATTTTATAACATGATTAATATTATTTTTTTGTTTAAATATAATTTAATTTTTGTAGTTATAATAATGATACGTAAAATTTATTAAATAGGATTAATAATATTTATATAATTTTAAAAAGATTGTTTTTGCAGATTTTAAATAAACATTATTTAATTTATATATTATTATATAAAATCTAATTAGTTTAAGATATTTAATAATATATATATAATCTAATTATTTTAAGAAATTTAAAAATAATATATAAAATTTATTAAATTGGATTAATAATTTAACTATTTTTACAATTGTGACTAAAATGCTACAAATTTTTGAATTGCGGGGTAAATTTGTCAATCAGAAAACATGTGGGGTAAACCTTGCCAGCAATCTTCAATTATAGGACCAATTCTACAATTTTTTCATCAATTCCGTAAAATTTGACAGACATGTGCTCCTCACGTGTTCAATTCCGTCATTAATTTGACGGAAGTATGAAAAGTAACGTCTCGTCAAATAATGATACCAAATGTGTCGGACGAAATAATTGTGGTATCAAATCCTTAAAGTATGGTAATTTGTGGTACCAAAAGTAAAATTCTAAGATTATTGATTAAAATAAAAGATCATTCCTTCTCTGAATTATATAAATGCTTCGTAGATTATGAAAAAATTAAAAAGAGATAAATGATAATTGCGCGTTTAATTTACTACATATTTGGCATATAATAGTTGTTGATAAACTCTTAACAAATAATTTTTTTGGTTTCATTCACTGAATCGCAAAAATTTGGAGTTGATAAATCAGTACTCCTGTAGAAGAGTAAAATTTGTTGCCTAATTAAATTTTGTTAAATTTGAGAGATAATGCAAATTACATTAAATTTCATCAAAGAATGCAACTGTGTGTAGTAAATTTTTATACAAGACAAGATTTTCTTGGAATCTTCGTCACAATGCAATATTTGCATATAATTTTTTTTAATCGGCAAAAATATAAAATTAAATATATTTCTTGTCATAAAAGATTTTGATAGTCAATCAAATCACGCCACATCAAGGAGAAAATTTTACAAGATATTCAAATCCCACCCATAAATAAGGGTCATCTCCAAGAAAAACATGAAGAGGTTCAAGAAGAAAGTAGCAACTTCTCTCAAGGCGTTCTTCAAAAATCAAGGCGTTTCTTCAAGGTGTTCTTCTAATCAAGTTGTTCTTCAAATCAAGGTGTTTCTTCAAGGCGTTCTTCAAATCAAGGCTTTTCTTCAAGGCGTTCCTTAAATCAAGGCGTTCTTCGCGACACTCAAAGGCGTTCTTCCAAAGATCGAAGAAAAATTCGACGTTTAATTTGAGATTAAGCTATTTAACCCTCAAAGTAACGTTATTGGAAATATACTAAGGTCCAAAGATCGATGATCAAATTCCTTAAAAAAACAAAGTATCCAAGACGGAGTTCGAGATGTTCATCGATGAGATCTAAATCGTTTCACGTTTGATTCAAGATTAAGCACAATTGCCATTGGATTAACGTTATTCAAACACCAAAATTATTTTGGAGAAGATCAAATCAATATTTTTCAAGATCAAATTCAAGAAATATTTGTTTTCTTTAAGATTAGAATCAGAGAAATCATAAAGATTGTAACCACTTCTTTAATCTTTAAAGTTTGAATTTGTACTATTATTTCATGTTTAATAAATTTTAAATTTTAAATTTTATTTGTTACAACTCTATTTCAGAATAAGAATTGAGTATTGAGATGGTAGGCACCGACGAAATAAAAGGTTTTAGGAAAGAAGGTCTCATCCATTTTAGAGAGAGAAAGGACTATGTAAAGGGCATTAACTAACGAGGGTAATATTGTCTATCAACTTTACTTGCTCTGGTAAAAACAAAATATGCTCTGGCAATATCGCCAGCCAAAGACTAAAGAGAGATCTCACTATCAATTATGGCTAGTGATATTGACATAGCTTTTTGCACTTCATATCCTGAAAATATGGAATTTTAGCACTTTGCATCCTAATTTAAATTTTTTGACACTTTGCACCCTGAAAATATAATTTATTTGACACTTTGCACCCTAGTGTGTGTTTTGATGAGAATTTAGTTGCAAGAATGGTAGCATAGTCATTTTCAATTTTCTTGGCACTTTGCACCCTAGAAATATAGATTTTGGCTAAAAATATAGATTGTTGGCGATTTACACCTTAAAAATATAATTTGTATTGCACTCTCCACCCCGACTTAAAATTATGGCACAAATTTTATTTCAACCAAATTACTAAGTTATTCTTAATTAGGTAAGAACTCTTTTTTTACTTTTTTGTAATTCCTACATTTGACATGCTAGTAGATAATAATTATAGATTTGTAGAGTATGTCGTGTAGAATTTTTTTAGAAACAAAAAAATAAAAATAAAAATTGTAACTATTGTATGATTTTGTATTGAATATCACAACTGTTGTAAATCAGTGTCTATTTAAGAACTAGGTGGAAATAGACTAGGTGGAAATCTATTTTTTTTTCTTTTTGAAATCTATTTTTACTGATTTAAACTAGGTGGAAATAGACTTCATTTGTAACCAAGAAAAAATATCAAATAAAATTTATTCATGGGAATTAAATAATTTGTAGCCGAAAAATGAGCAATTGTGGTAGAAATATTCTTCACCATAGTTGTAGTGATCGAATCATTATTTAGATATGGCAATATTAAATAAAAATAAAAAAATTTTGTAAAGTCAAAATATTTTCTCTAATCTCATGTGTTCTCTTTTTATTAGCAAGAAAACCCATTTGAAATTCCTTCATAAATTGTAGGAAAGTTTTTGTTAATTTTTTAAGTGAAGAAGGGGGTTATTGCCAATTTCAAAGTTAAAAGGGGTTTATTGTCAGTTTCAAAGTTAACAAGGAATACTTTTTTAGGTAAATAAGGGTAATTTTGCATCATTTGGTGGGGGTATAATTGTCATTATGCCTTGAGAGGGTATTTTTTTTGCTAATAATAAATAAACACATGGGGTTTTTTGGTAAAAACAATATCACAAATGGGGGTTTTGATAATTAGACAAAGTAGAAGGGGTATTTTTGCATTTTCTTCTAAAATTTTCCTAGGATTATTTCAAGATTTCCCCCAATCAAATTGGTGGGTAAATTTTTTCTGCAGAAAAAATGTTGGAAAATAATAACTTCATTACCTGCTATCCTAACAACAAGTGAGAAAATAAAAAATAATTTTTCCTCACTTTCCGGGCAACCAAACAAGCTACAACAGTTATTTCTCCAAGATCCCAATTTACACATTTGACTACTCTTTTGTATTCTTTCTCTACAAATCAAATCAACGTAGAAAAGTTGCTCATTTTCGTAAGAAAAATATGTACGATGGAACGCTTGAAAGGCTGACTAGTGGTTCTATAACTTCTATTCTATTCAATTCAATTTCAATCCAAACGCGTCTGTGGAAAAATATCATTTATTTTTCTATTTTTTGTTCACAAAAATGTGGTTTCTGAATCACAAAACTTATTAGCGAATTTGAAAGAAATCAAACACAATTGCTCATGAACCATCAAACCAACCACGGCCTAGTGAGTGGGACCACCACTCAACACTCGCTCGTGATAAACAATTGAATAAAACCTTTTACTTTCCACATAATAAAAGATGATAAAAAGGTGACCTTATTTTCTCTAATTGGTATAAAGCCTCTATATTAGCAAAAACTTTTATATGTTGATAAGTAAAAAGCCATTTACCCCTCTCGTGTAGTTATGTGGTTCTTTTGATTTAAGTGCGAGTATTTTTCATGATTTGTGGAGAAAGTGTCAATTATATTTCAAGATGGTATTTTTCTTTCTTTGAAATAAAATGTGAAAACACTACAATTCAATTGAATTTTTTTAGCAATAAAATTCATTGAACCTAACAAAATGACATTACCTCCCCCATCAGAAAATTTTTGTCAAAATACTCCTGCAACCAACTCTTAATTTTAAAATTAATGAGCTAATAAAATATAATATACGAATATTTTTGCCAATAACATATGAACACTTGAGATTTTTGTTAATAAAAAACTATATATGAAGTTTCCACGTTTTAGGATGATGGAAGTGTTTGGTTTTGGCGTTCTGCAGGTATGAACAAACACATAAATGAATGATTGAATAATACTCAAGTCAAGTGCAATAATCAACAAGTGATTGGTCTAGTGGAAGGGACTAGTCACTACAAAGTAGCGAAGTCATGTTCGAATTCCTATTGGGAGAGGTTTCCACTTAATGTGTCCGATGCGACTCGAAATGAATTAAACCCTTATGAAATCAAAAATTCAAGTACAATAAATAGCACCAAATCCTTCCAAAATCAGACAGTTCATACTATAAAAAAATTAAAAAAATAAAAATATTGAAACATTTCAAAAGTCTACATGATCATTCACGATGTGCAGTAAATATAGTACTAGATCATTTCACTTTCCACATATAATAGAAGATGATAAAAAGTGACCGTAGCTAAGTGATTTATCAGCTATCTTTATTGTTTAAACTGAAGTAAAATACAAAAATACCCCCTTTATTTTCTCTAATTGGTATAAAGCCTCTATATTAGCAAAAACTTTTATATGTTGATAGGTAAGAAGTCATTTACCCCTCTCGTGTAGTTATGTGGTTCGTTTGGTCTAAGTGCGAATATTCTTCATGATTTGTGGAGAAAGTGTCAATTATATTTTTAGATGGTATTTTTTTTCTTTGGAATAAAATGTGAAAACACAAAATTCAATTGAACTTTTATAGCAATAAAACTCATATGAACCTAAAAAAATGACAATACCTCCCCTGTCAGAAAAATATAGTCAAAATACTCCTGCAACCAACTCTTAATTTTTAAATTAATGAGCTAATAAAATATAATATATGATTTTTTTTTTCCAATAACATTCATATGAACACTTGAGATTTTTGTTAATAAAAAATTATATATGAAGTTTCCACGTTTTAGGATGACGGAAGTGTTTGATTTTGACGTTTTGCAGGTGTGAACAAACATATAAATGAATGATGAATAAATAATACTCAAGTCAAGTGCAATAAATAGAACCAAATCCTTCCAAAATCAGCAGTTTCCAGTTCATACTATAAAATGAAAAAAAAAATTAAAAAAAAAATATATTGAAGGATTACAAAAGTCTACATGATCAATATCATTCACGATGTGCAATAAATATAGTACTAGCTCATTTTACTTTCCACATAATAAAAGATGATAAAAAGTGACCGTAGCTAAGTGATTTATCAGCTATCTTTATTGTTTAAACTGGCGTAAAATACAAAAATACCCCCTTTATTTTCTCTAATTGGTATAAAGCCTCTATATTAGCAAAATTATATGTTGATAAGTAAAAAGCCATTTACCCCACTCGTGTAGTTATGTGGTTCGTTTGGTCTAAGTGCGAGTATTCTTCATGATTTGTGGAGAAAGTGTCAATTATATTTCAAGATGGTATTTTTTTTCTTCTTTGGAATAAAATGTGAAAACACAACAATTTAATTGAATTTTTTTAGCTATAAAACTCATATGAACCTAACAAAATGACAATACCTCCCCCGTCAGAAAAATATAGTCAAAATACTCCTGCAACAAACTCTTAATTTTTAAATTAATGAGCTTATAAAATGTATCTACTTATTCATGTATCCTATCATACATTGTACCCATTAGTTCATGTATGTGGATATTCATTCACTTAGGGTAATACATTAACTTTAATATTGACTCATAAAAATCATAAACATGATCTAAATATCTGACAACAATAATAATATTTCGAAAATAGACTAATAAACCAAGTAAAACATTTAGAAATTCCAAAAGACACAAGGAGTGTTTTCCTGAGTGGAGTTTGGCAGCATTTGGTAAAACACCCATAACTTTATCCACATGCCTTCTTTTTGTAAACCGCTTTTTTTTGTTGAAAACTAGACTTCCATATATTTCTAACGATATATGATAGACCCTCTATTCCTTGCCAATCAAAGCAGTTTTGCGTTTAAAGTCACCCAATCTGTAGAATTAGATTATGGGACTACATTTGCATTATTCTCCTCGGGTTGAAAAGAACTCGCCCTCGAGTTCAAATTAAAATCGAACCAAAGAGATGGATTTATATTTTTCAGCTCCTCTCCAGATATCCATGCATCTTCTGAACTTGGCTTACCAGTCCAATGAACAAGCTTTGTGCCAGCCAAGTTGATGCTTGATTGTAATAATCTTGGAATTATGTCTCAAATAATCGAATTATACTAGCGAATCTGAGCGGCCGTGGACTGATTAAGAAGCCCTCATTTAAACGTTATTGGAGCTTTACAGTGATTAAAGGAAGATCAAATCCTTCTGAACCAAAGTATCCAAGATGGAATTTAAGACTTTTTTCGGGAGATTCAAATCATTTCACGTTTGATCCAAGATTAAGCAAAATTACCCTTGGATTAACGTTATTAAAACACTGAAATCATTTTGAAGAAGATCAAATTAACATTTTCCAAATCAAGTTCAAGAAACATTTTTTTTTTCTTTAAAGATTAGAATCAAGGGAACCATAGAGATTGTAACTACTTCTTTAAATCATTAAATTTTAATTTGTACAATTATTTCTAGTTTAATAAATTTTAAACTCAAAATTTTGTTGCTACAAATTTTTGACACGGCCAGTGGGACAATCTCTATCTTTCATCTCTTTTCTTCATCAACTGCAACTGTGGCTAAGGCGATGAAGGCTACAACCATGAAGGAACAACTTGCAACGTTGACTAATGCTATTGACAAGCTCGCGAAGTACATTCAAGAGCAAGACACGAAGCTAGATGAGCTATTGAACAAAGTGGCAATGCCGATGTCATCCAAATGGAGAAGAAACAACCCGAGGAGCTTGAAAAATGTTATACTCCTTCATATGAGTATAAATTGTTTACAAATCAAGTTCATTACAAGTCAAAATTCACTCCTTTAAAGTAAAAATTCAGTATTCCTTGCCCTAAAAAAAAAAATTCCTTACTTCATTACGCAAATATAAACTGTTTACATAACAAGTTCATTACTCATTAACACGAGTATAAACTGTCTACAAATCAAATTCATTACTCCTTGATACGAGTATAAACTGTTTACAAATCAATTTTATTACTCCTTAATAAGAGTATAAACTATTTACAAATCAAAATTCATTACTCATTAACACGAGAATAAACTGTTTACATGTCAAATTCAAGAATCCTTAACATGAGTATAAATTGTTTACTAATCAAGGTAATTACTCCATAACACGAGTATAAATTGCTTACAAATCAAATTCATTACTCCTTGACACGAGTATTAACTGTTTACAAATCAAGTTTATTACTTATTAACACGAGTATAAACTGTTTCCAAATCTCAAATCAAAGCCTCTGCTAGACGTGACGAAAAAGTCTACAAATTTCAAATTAAATCTCAAATCAAAGCCTCCAGTAGACGAGACAAAAAAGTCTACAAATTTCAAATTAAATCTCAAATTAAAGCCTCCAGTAGATGAGAAAAAAAAGTCTACAAACTTCAAATCAAAGCCTCCCGTAGACGAGACGAAAAAGCCTATAAATTTCAAGTCAACTTCTCCTGGACATGAGTAAAAAAACTCTACCAAATCTCAAGTGCAAAAAGCTCCATGATGCACGAACCTAAACTACACGTTGATTCTTGACCCGCACGAGTATAAACTGTGAACAGCAAAAAAAAATAAGACAAAAAAAAAAAATCTTCATTTTGAACTACATGATGACATGATTCCTTTTTTGGAAACGTAGGCAGCTTAGTCACTAAGTTCAGTCATACCATACAAAAAAAAACTCATTTTTTTAACTACGTGATGGCTTGATTCCTTTTGGGATATGTAGGCAACTTGAAATTAAATTTTAGTTCAGTCAAATTCCTTAAAATGAAAAAAAAAAAATTGTTGCTTTCAAGTTTTGGAAAGAGTGAAGAAAGGCCGAGACTTGTCTACTCAAAGCAAATGCTTTTCGTAAATAAGTCTGGAGGGGGCATTTGTAGACACGTAAATTTTGTGTCTAATTAAAAAATATAAACTAAAATCATATATTAGAAATTAAATTAAATTAACTTTTTTGGGACTTTCACTAACTTAAATTCCAAAATAAATAGTTAATTTGATTAAATTCTACATATATTTTATTGGCCAATGAAATCGCGCCAAGTGTCAAGTTGAGGTGTTTAAACCAATGAAATTCTCTTTTTGGCTCTTTATGGAAATAGCTAATTAAATCATGCCAAATGTTCAAGATGATGTGTCACGACCAATCAAAAGAGTGCATATCTCCAACAAGTGATGGACAATTAAAAGAGTTCACATATCTTAGATAATAAGAAGTATGTAAGTCTTCTACTACTGAGAGCCAATCAAATTACATATTTCAATTGACTAATTTGGACATAAGTCGAAAAAACTCTACCAAATTTCAAGTGCAAAAAGCCCCATGACGCACGAGTCTAAACTGCATTAATTCACTCGTATACATTAATATGGTCATATAGATTAATATAGAGATTATTGCATTTTTGGTGTCATAATTATAGTTCGATGACGTTTCTACCCCGTATATTTTCCTCCTGGCACATTTAGTGCCACAACTTCAACATCGGTTGCAATTTCGGTGCCAATTAAGGCCCAATTCCAAAATTGACCCGAAATCCCCCATGTGTGGGCCGCGTGACATGAAAATTAGCCCGCACGTGGGGTATTTGGGGCAATTTTGGAATTGGGCCTCAATTGGCACCAAAATTGCCACCAATGTTGAAGTTGTGGCACCAAATGTGTCACCCTGAAAAGTTACGGGGTAGAAACGCCAACAAACTATAGTTGTGACACCAAAAATGTAATAATTCCGTAGATAAATTGTCTAAATGTACTAGGTAACAATCTAGCATCTACACATTCATATAGTTGGTCTTATATTTTGACTTTTCATATCATTTCTATCTAGAAAACCAAATCTCTGGAAGAATCTCTGAGAAAAAATGTTGGATGGTAAAAACTAATAAAGAGGGGTATCCACACACTGAAAAAGCCGCTGTAGCAGGTTGGAGTGTGTTTTGCAGTATCTTCATTGATCATCCCGTTCTAATTTGATGATGATTTGGTTATGATTGGTTTTATGTTTCCAGTTGTGCTATGTTGATCCTGGAATTGCATGCGGGAAAGAGTTGGAGAACTTGAAGACCATAGATAGCATCCGTCACGAGTTTTAGTTCTGTCTAATACCACCCAACCAAATCAAACATGAAAGATTTAGGATCGGGTTTGTATAATTTTCTGAGTCAGCCTGCACAGATTTAGGATCGGGCTTGAGATGACAAAATTTGTGTATCTCTGATGCTGATGATCTCAGCGCTTGTTCAAGGTATAGATCGTATAAGATACATTTATGTGTTGATGGTTAGGAGTAACTTTCGTGAAATTAATGGGTGCAAATGTTGAGAACATTAAGGTCATTTGTTGTGAAGGATCAAGTGCCCTTTTCAGTTTTAATTAATTGTTGTCGATAAGACCATGACTAAACAAGCTTCATATATATTTAAAGCACTATTGTTTGTGTTGTATTGTTCTTCGATATATAATGAAAATTTTGTCGAACTTTTTATTCGATTTGGACTCATTTTATTGATAAAATGTTCTGGAATTTCTGTAAGGAATATTTGAGTTTATATAGTTTGCAAAAAAAGGTTCAGTTCTCGGCCATCAGTCAAGTGTAGTGATAACAATATGCTGGGTAGATGAGGACATGTACATTATTAAGAATTGTAAAGCAAGAAAGTCAATTAAATGAAGGTGACGAGAATGTGAAACCTAAAATTAAAAGCCGACCTAGTCATTATTTCTAAAAATCCCATTCAATCTTGAGCAGATTGCTGGGTGCTGGGTTGCGGGGGAGTGCTGCAATTGTTATCGGCTTAATTCTACTTTGCACCCTGGAAATATATTAATTTGACAGTTCGATTCCTCGAAAAAAAATTAATCCCATTTTGCACCCTCAAAACATATATTATCTTTCACTTTGCATCCTGGTTGAATTTCAAGCCAAAAATTGGGGTATTTTGGTCACTACTTTAAAAATTCAACATATATTTCCTCCAAAATATTATAGTGTGAGATTCATGTGTATTTAAGAGTAAAATTGATAAATTACGTACCCATTAAATAACTCTGGAAAAAAATATAATTTTGGAGGGCAGCCAAATAAATACTTTAGTTATTTAATACTCGACCTACTATAAAATATTATTCTAAAAATATATTTATATAACTTGGAAATACAATATCAATAAAAAAAAACATAATGATATTTTTACAGTAAATTGGTGGGGTGTAAGTAAATATGACGCCAAAAAATCCGTTGGAACGACCGTCGAAAATATTTGTCACTAGAAAAATTCATCAATTTTTTTTTGACACGATGTTTTATGACCAAATTTTTAGGGCGGTCCCAATTTAGGCCCTAAAAAATTGTCGGAAAATCCATCGAAAATTGACGTTTTTCTTGTAGTGAGCTAAATAATTAACGTTGTTGGGTTAAAATTGTGTTCCGTACAAATTATATATATATATATATGTATTAAAGCTTTGTGCATTCGAATAACACAAGGATACCTAAACTCCAACATGGGCAAAAATATCATTTGATATCGGTCTATTAAAATTATTTATATTTACAATATGTGACGTCTCATTTTATTTATGTTTTTTTTGGAGTTTATTTTAGAGGTCAATTTGTCAATTTTGCTCTTAATTGCATATGTATCTTACATTACTATAGTATGGAGGGAATATATGTTGACCTTTGAAGGGAGTGACAAAAATGCCCCTGTTTTTTGGCCATAGAAGTAATATCCACTCAGGGTGCAAAGTGGGATTGGTTTTTTTCAAGGGTGCAAAGTGACAAATTGATACATTTTCAGGGTGCAAAATGGGATTAAGCCAATTATTATCTGACAAAATAAGGGAGTAATTTTCCCGAATAATGGAAGTTGGCCCACTTTTTTGGGCTGACCCAAAAAATAATTAGTCAAATCAAACATGTGATATAAGCACAATTAATTTTTAAATCTTGATTTATTGTGCATTCCGAAGAACCCTTATTTGATCATGCAATGAATTCAATATGAAGTTTGGTTTACAATATGAATTCAACCGTACGTGAACATGCAATGAATATTTAATTAGTGTCAAATACGTTCAGTCATAGGGTAGCTAATTAAGTATAATAGTATATCCTAAATAAATTAAAGAGTTTGTTGCATGCTAATTAAGTATTATAGTATATCCTCTATATATATGAACGTGCTATTTTCAAATCGATTATATATATGTCGATGTATGGTCGACTCGTCAAACATGTATAGTTGTCGTGTAATAATTAAATTATTTAGATATGATTAGATTCTCTTGTAAATTAATTAGTCCCATATATATTGTATAATTAATCTTAGATGGGTTGAGAAGTCATGAAAAAGTTGACGAGGACTTCCTATTTTCCTATTGTTGTTATTTCTGTCATTTTGACTTATTAACGAAGGAAGGCATATAATATATGGGACTGTTTGTCTGGCGTTTCCCAGAATTTTGTCGTGTTAGAAAAATGCCAAACAAACATGGTTTCCATTTTCCGAAAGAAATTTTTCAGCCATGAATTTTCTCAAACTACTCTCTCAAAAACCATACAAACAACAATTTTCTTATCTCTAAACAAAACCTATACAAACTCTATTTTGATTTGACATAAAGTAACATATCTCTTACACAATTTATCTCACATAACAAACATGATTTGACATAAAGTCTTACACATCTTACACCTACAACCCAACTCTTCCAAAAAAACCTACACCTACTTTATTTCTCAAACCACTCTCTCAAAACCCAAACAAACAACATTACGCAAATCGAGATTATTTCACAAACCTCCACCACTCTTCCAAACTACTTTCCCAAACGCCAAACAAACAGGCCCATATATCCATAAGGCAATTATTCATGCATGCCTAGGAAAATTGTTACTTAGACAGAGAAAAGTTTTAAGACCTAATTAACACTTTTGTTGTTTTTCCAGCTGTTGTTTTCATTACAGGAAACAGTAGGCATCAAGTTCTAGGCATGCTTGAATAATTGCCTCATAAGGACAAATTTGCTACTGTTTCTGATAAGGAAGAAGAAAACTAGGAGCTTGTGTGCAAGTGTGTTTGGGCATGTTTGTTTGGTGTTTCCCAGAATTTTTTCGTGTTTGGGAAATGCCAAACAAACATGTTTTCTATTTTCCGAAATAAAATTTTCATCCATTAATTTTCTCAAACTACTCTCTCAAAAGTCAAACAAACAACAATTTTTTTATCTCTAAACAAAACCTATACAAACTCTACTTTGATTTGACATAAAGTAACCTATCTCTTACACAATTTATTTCACATAACAAACATGATTTGACATAAAGCCTTACACATCTTACACCTACAACCCAACTCTTCCAAAAAAATCTACACCTACTTTATTTCTCAAATCACTCTCTCAAAACCCAAACAAACAACATTACGCAAATCGAAATTATTTCACAAACCTCCACTACTCTCCCAAACTACTTTCCCAAACGCCAAACAAACAGGCCCTTTACTTTTTACAAAATATAGTTACTCCCAATAGGAGCCAAAAGCATTTTCTAGTTATGTATATATATATATATATATATATATATATTTTTTTAGGTGCTTTTAACTTTTTTTATGGAAGTTAAAAGAGGGCAATATTCATTTTTCATACCATATATCATACCAAACTTACAAAAAATATACCAATTATTTGTCAAATGTTACAAATTGATATTTTCGTTAGTTTTGTTTATAAAATTACCACGCTACCGTGAAAATTTAAACTACTAATATTTTTTCTAATATTAAGATTAATTTAAATGATTAAATTTTGGTGATTTTGTTGATTGACCCCTGCCTTTTGACGATTTTACGAATTGACCCATGTCTCCTTCCTCACGAACGACCACCATCCTCTTGTAGTTGTTCGTCGGAAATAGGAGAGGGATTTTGTTCATCTCTTCACTGCGAACACATATGTATAATAAATTGAGTAAATCGCGCTTTTGGTCCTCCTTATTTGTTAATTTTTGCAATTTCGTCCCTCTTAAATTTTTTGTAGCAGATCCGTCCCCCTTATCACGATTACAACCTTGTTTCTCCACATTTTACAGATTTTTTTGCGTCATCTTACTCCTTTGGACCTGGGCTTCAATCTCCTAGGTTTAATTCCCTCAACAAAATTAACGAAAGTATCACTTCTGTAACGTATGTCAATAATTGGTATTTCTTAGCGAGTTTTGTATGAAAAGTGAAATTTATCAAATTCTATAGTATGAATAATGAATTTGTGCCGTTAGAAAACCATACGGATAAATCCCAAATCTAACCCATTGACACAACCCTAACTTGGCCAATTTGGCTTGAGGATGAGTCTTTTTACATAATTTTAGTAAGATAAATGATGCAATTGATGAAACTTGAACAACAAATGTATTATCAACAAGCTTAATGCATGACCTTGTTGGCCTATCAATTATATTAGTCAACAATATAATTTTCCAAGTCGTACAACTAAGTTTCTATATATATATATATATATATATATATAAATTGGTAGAAACAGCTCTTCAAATATACAAAGACGACCTCCATCAGCAATGGATACATTGACCATATTAACTTCAATTGGGACAATCTTCACAGCATGCGCTACAATCTTAACCGCAATATGTTCAGCTCGTGAAGACATATGTACCTGTCTTGGAACTATGTGCGGAAAGAAAAAAGAGGTGCGGAAAATTATTTGTACCGTTGTATTAAATTTCTACTCTCTAAAAATATTTTGATAAAAAGAATGAATCGATTATATATGAAGAGTCATATTTCAAAATATATGGAGGTGAATATGGATTTGGGTCGTTCAAGTATAGCATATCTTGCAGCTAGCGCGCATGAAACAAAAAATCTACTGCATGCATATGATTTTGAGTGCATTCTTATTATTTTCTCAAATTAAGGTCATTCTTATTTCCTCATTTTATTCATGATCTAACGGCCACGATTGATGCAGGACGGGTGGATGCAGGCAGTGGCGCATGGAATGGAGCCTGATGAAATGAATCCTCCACAGAGCAGTTCTTCTCTGCGTAATGTCTTAGTCCAGTTACAGCAGAAGGAGATATTCTACCAAGTCGAAGGCAGTTTGATGACTTTGTTAAGAAACTGCTTGGAGTTAGACAACAAAAACTCCGTAAGTATATTAACCCGGCATGTCGATCATTACCATAGCATTAAGTCAGAGGATGCTGCTTTGGGGTGGGGGTGCGGGTGCGGGTTGCGTAATATCCAAATGCTTAGCTCTCACTTGCTTAGCCAAAGACAAGAAGCAAGAGAGGCGCTCTATGGTGGTTCTGGATTTGTACCCAATATTGCAGCACTTCAAAGATGGATAGAACTTGCTTGGGAAAAAGGTTTTGGTCCTACTGATCATGACTTTGATCGCAGATTTTATGGAGACAAAAGTTGGATTGGAGCCAGGGATTGTGCTGCACTTTTGCGTTACTTTGGTCTCCGTGCAAATGTAGTGGATTTTGAATCAACTTCTTCAAGCTTTAAGAAAGGTCACCATGTTCTCATTGAGTGGGTGTGGAATTACTTTTCTGACAAAAAATTCAATGGATCAGGCGATGATCGTCGTGTGATTGTTAGCGAGAAAGCGTGAGTAAATTCTGATTAGTTGCACTGGTTTTTGTGACATATATATTACATAATTAGGTTTCCTGATCGATCGAGCAGGCCATTGTACTTCCACCATGATGGACATTCAAGAACCATTGTTGGCATTCAAGCTACACGCGAGAGTAATGGGATGCAGCTACATAACTTATTGATATTCGAACCTCGTATAGTAAGAAAATTTACTTGCATTCACATTTTTCAGTTCCCAGTGTTGACGCCGTAGTTCATATATATACATATATATATTTGGTCTTATATTTTGATCTAGGAAACAAAATATCTGGAAGAATCTCTGAGAAAAAATGTTAGATGGCAACAAAAAATAAAGAGGAGTAGCCACACATTGAATAAGCCGCTGTACCAGGTTGGAGTGTGTTTTTCATTAATAATCCCGTTATATATAATTAATTTGATGATGATTTGGTTATAATTGAATTGGTTTTTACGTTTCCAGTTGTGCTATGTTGATCCTGGAATTGCATGTGGGAAAGAGTTGGAGAACCTGAAGACCATAGAAAGCATCCGTATCAAGTTTTAGTTCTGTCTAATACCACCCAACCAAATCAAACATCGAACGATTTAGGATCGGGTTTGTATCGTGTCCTGAGTCAGCCTGCCTAGATTTTGTTGAAATTGTTTGCTTTGAATCAGTCTTAGGATTTTATTTTGTAAAGTGGGTTGCTATTTCTTTTTGTTTCTGTTATTTTGTAAGGCTGTATATAGCCAGTTCTGCAATTTCATTTAATAATAAAGTTTTCTCCCAATTTCTCTTGTTATTTTACCATACAAATTACATATGTTTTAACAGATTTAGGATACAAAATTTCTGTATCGTCTGATGCTGATGATCTCGATGCTTGTTCAAGGTATAGATTCGTATACGATACATTTAATTATATGTTTG
Organism: Penstemon davidsonii; assembly: GCA_034814905.1. Classification (NCBI taxonomy): domain Eukaryota; kingdom Viridiplantae; phylum Streptophyta; class Magnoliopsida; order Lamiales; family Plantaginaceae; genus Penstemon; species Penstemon davidsonii. The sequence goes on along the minus strand of JAYDYQ010001087.1, from coordinate 6,528,826 downwards.
ATGCTTAGGAGTAACTTTGGTGAAATTGGGTGCAAGTGTTTGAGAACATTAAGGTCATTTGTTGTTATTCGATATATAATGAAAATTTTGTCCAACTTTTTATTCGATTTGGACTCATTTTATTTTTATTGATAAAATAAATTTAATTATATGTTTGCGTTTGCATGCGTGAATGTAAAACGGAGCTAATTGATTTCGTATGGATGGAGGAAGTTTGTATATTACTATCGGGTCATTATTCAATTCAATGTTGTGTTTGATGACATTATGAGGTATGTTGTCACTGTAAATGGGCATGGCTTTTCATTTAGCTAATAGTAATAATAATAATAATAATATGATGCTGGGTAGATAAGGGCATGTACATTATTAAGAATTGTAAAGCAAGAAAGTCAATTAAATGAAGGCGACAAGAGAAATAAATAAAATAAATACAACAATTATGTAAGAAGCTGACAGGGGTTGAAGGGTTCTATAATCAATGTTTTCAGAACCGGACCGGACAGTGAACCGGTGAGCCAACTGGCCACTGGTTTTACTGGTCGAACCGGTCGGATCGCTGGTCGGACCGGATGACGTCATAATGATATAATGAATATATTTAATTTTAAAGTATATATAATATTCATAAAATTTAAACATTATCCTACAATTGATTAAAAATATATAAAATCTTAGAATATATTTAAATTAAATCACATAATATTTACATAACTTATATCATAATTGTAATATGATACTAATTTGTAAGCTCATATAAATATAATATGACTATATTTCTTTATAAACATTTAAAAGTGTAAGTTAAAAATACAACAAACTAAGAGATTAATAATTTTAAAGTATGATTATGTATAAAAGTCTAATATTCAAAATCAAACTTGCATAATATATCGATTTGATTTTCAAAATTTGACACTCTTTATCCTAAAATAATATTGGAAAGAAATATCTTATAGAACAAATTTTAATAAAAAATTATTATTTGAGTATTAATTTTCATTGATAATGTGTAAAATGTTAATTTGAGTTATCATAATCTAATTTATAAACAAATTTGGCTACAGGTTTTCTGTAATTTATAAATTTGTTTTGTACTAAAAATTCAACAAAAATGATGTAGCTCAACTGGTAAGGAAGTTATCTTTTATGCAAGAGGTTAGGTGTTCAAATCCCACCTTCTACAAGAATTTTTAGTTTATTTTTAACATTAATAAAATTTAAAAAATCAAAAAAAAAAAAAAAAAAAAAAATAGGAAACGTTTCATAGCTTTCTAACCATATATGATAGTCCCTCTATTTCCTTGCCAATCAAAGTAGTTTTGCGTTTAAAGTCACCCTATATGTAGAATTAGATTATGGGACTGCATTTGCATCATTCTCCTCGGCTTGAAAAGAACTCGCCCTCGAGTCCGAATTGAGATCGAAACAAAGCGATGGATTTATATTTTCAGCTCCTCTCCAGATATCCATGCATCTTCTAAACTTGGCTTACCAGTCCAATGAACAAGATATTGAGTTTAAGTACCTCGACGTGTTTTAATTGACATTGTATCCAAGATATCAATAGACTCTCGAACTGAATTCGTTGATATTGAAGAGATATCATCTTCAGTCAATGTTGAATCATTATGATCACCATAATACAGCTATAAATCAACTATGTTAAACACGGGACTAATTTTCATACCATCAGGAAGTAGGCGATAAACATTAGGACCAAGTTTCTTGAGTGTTCGACAAGGACCAAACTTTCTTGGCTTGAACTTATTGTAAGTCCCAGTTGGAAATCTTTCTTTTCGAAGATAAGTCATGACTAAGTCGCCTTCTTCAAACTCATTTTCCCTTCGATGAACATCAGTTTTTATTTGTAGATTTGAGATGTTTGTTGCAGTTGCTCACAAACTTGCTTGTGAATGTTTCATATGTGAAGCAAGCTCCTCCGCATCCATGCTAATTCGTGATTGATTTTGTAACAGTACAAGATCCAAAACCTGATTTTGTTGTGTTGGAATTTTATGTAGAATCCAATTAGTTTAAGCCCATTTGGATTGAGCCCATAAAAACTTAATATGAATGAAATTGAGGGAAGAATACATTATCCCAATTGAATTGGAGAGAAAAAATTTAGCTAGTTATATAGCTAAAATTTGGTAAAAGGGTTGGGCCTTTTTAGGGTACCCAAGATTTTTAAGGGGTGAGGACCTAGGTGATCAAATGTTCTCCACACGCGCGTGCAGCCGTCGCCGCCGTCCGACCGGCACTATCACGAGGCACAGGCTTGGGCTTTAGGCTTCAAAAGATTTATATTTTTAGAGAAAAATCAAATATCTTTACCCAAATACTAAAGACCAATCCAGAATCCGCTGGTGATACAACCGAATAGGATCCGCGGATGACCTGGTTCAGAAGAGAAGATCCGCGAGCATTTTTAAGTGAAATGGTGTGGTGGTTCGATTCAAACCGAACCGTTTGCACCTGTTCGGACTAAATGGTTATTAGACACACCCCTCCAAATACAAACTTTCAATTGCTATAAATTGAGGAAGAATCTGGTCAATTCTTCACTTCGAAATTTTTTCAAGCAAATAAGCATAAATACTCACTCTTTTCTCTCTTCCATTCTTTACTTTAAATATCCGTCGAAGTTCTGTTTGTTCAAGTTCGTCGTGGGTTCTTTGTTCGTGCAAACAAGAAGCATTAAACTGTTTTATCTTTGAAAACTAACGGGGATCAACTGTGTGCACTGTAGGCAGCCCGGAAATATTGTCTTAAGAAAATTGCATCCGCAACCTCAGTATTATTTCATTTTATTTTATCATTTCCGATACCAAGTCAATGAGTTAATTTAGTCTTATAATTACTTCATTATGTTTTTAAAGCATATAATCATATTTTAAAAATCTTCTCTAGTAAACAAAACCGAATCTGTTTCCTTAAAAAATTAAGTCAACTTTTTATACTTAGTTTCTATTTTTGTTTGTATTTTGAAGTCTAAGATTTTTAATTATTTTATTCAAATAAATTGAATTCATTTATCCTTTTTTAATTCATATAAAAGAATTTTATTTTTAAATTGAAACAAACTTACTAAAATTAAAATCTTTACTACTTTGTGTGTTTAAAGTTTCTATTTATATAGTTTTATATTATATTTTATTGTTGGGAATTCTTTAGGAAAAACGACTTTTCAGACAGCGGAATTTAAAACTTTTTAAATGTCTCCTAGAGAATCTTGTCAGGATACAATTTAGATGTATATATATGAATATATAAAACGATAAATAAACTTTAATAATACAGTTATACCATCTCCTTGCAAATCCAAGCTCGACAAAAGTTGGTTGACAAACTTCCACCTTTCTTTTGCGTCTTGGATCCCAAGCTTTATCTAACTCCCCACGTGTTGCGCCTCTATGAGTTGATACACCACAATATCACGAAAATCTTGATAATACTAATCGGCTAGAACATGAAAATTATCAAGATCTAAACTAGAGAATAAAAGAGGAGCAAAAATCGAGATCTCTTCTTGGAAGAGAGAGAACGCGCGAGAGAGGAGAGAGAAAGTTTTCTTGCTTTTCAAGATTTGTTAGATATGTATCTTAGATCTATATCTCTTCTTGAAAAGATATATATATATATATATATATATATATATATATATATATATATATATATATATATATATATATATATATATATATATATGTCTAGCTTATCCCCTAATCCAATTAGGAATATGCTATAAACTCTAACTCTTCTTTTTTTCTACACGGGCTAGGGCCCTTTAATTGGAAGACCAAGTCTTCTAATTAATTAAATGTCCATTAACTTTAATTAATTAAGGCCCTATTTAATTTCTCAATTAAATAGTCCATTTAATTAATTAATATCTCATTTAATTAATTATTTCTTTCTATAATTAATTAAACCCAATTCAACTAATTAACTTATAAATTAAATTCTAATTTAATTTATAATCTTGATCCAATCCAATGGGATCTAGCCCTGCTCCAATTGGGTCGAGTCATTTATTCTTTGTTTCCTTGTTTTCGCTTTATGTGTATTGTGTATGCCCCCGTAGGTTCACCACATAATTGGTCGTGGGTTATAATTAAACATTCATTTAATTGTACTCTAAATCAATCGAAAACTATGTCGACTGATCATTCCAAAATTAGCACCCCTTGGGGGGGGGGGGTGGGGGGGGGGGGGGGTGGGGGGGGGGGGGGGTGGGGGGGGGGGGGGGTGGGGGGGGGGGGGGGTGGGGGGGGGGGGGGGTGGGGGGGGGGGGGGGTGGGGGGGGGGGGGGGTGGGGGGGGGGGGGGGTGGGGGGGGGGGGGGGTGGGGGGGGGGGGGGGTGGGGGGGGGGGGGGGTGGGGGGGGGGGGGGGTGGGGGGGGGGGGGGGTGGGGGGGGGGGGGGGTGGGGGGGGGGGGGGGTGGGGGGGGGGGGGGGTGGGGGGGGGGGGGGGTGGGGGGGGGGGGGGGTGGGGGGGGGGGGGGGTGGGGGGGGGGGGGGGTGGGGGGGGGGGGGGGTGGGGGGGGGGGGGGGTGGGGGGGGGGGGGGGTGGGGGGGGGGGGGGGTGGGGGGGGGGGGGGGTGGGGGGGGGGGGGGGTGGGGGGGGGGGGGGGTGGGGGGGGGGGGGGGTGGGGGGGGGGGGGGGTGGGGGGGGGGGGGGGTGGGGGGATGAAATTATTTGAAAAAAACAAAAATAGCACACCCAGCCAGCGCATTTCCCAGCCGGCAAGCAGGCGGGCTGCCAATGCCAGCCTGCTTGCCGCCTTGCCTGCACGAAGGTCCCTGCCCCCTTCCTCGCCCGATTGTCAGCCACCCTCTCCAACCGAAAGACGCCGGCAACCCCCCTCATGCCCAGTTGCCCGATCGATTAGAGATGGCCTAATATTAACGACCCTCTAAAAACGGCATAGGTAATTAAGTGTTGGCCATTTCATTCACACACCTCAATCTTCGAAGTCATTGGAACATTTTAAATATATTCAGCTTTCTGAATAGTTTCTTCAATTAATTTACAGAGTAAGCTAGAATTTTTTTTCAATATAGCCTTCTAGATAAAAGTATTTTCCAATATGACTCAAACTGAAAAGTATTTCCCTAAATGTACCTTTTGTGATAAATCGCAGTTGGCAATTGCGATTCTTCGTAAAGAATCGCAGTTGCCAACTGCGATTTATCAGTTTTTACAAAAAAAAAAAAAAAAAAAAAAAAAAAAAAAAAAATTACTGATAAATCGCAGTTAGTAACTGCGATTTATCAGTAATTTTTTTTTTTTTTTTTTTTTTGGAATTTATTGTATTTTGACTGCTAATTTACAATACTATGTGCAATTGTTTGAAACTAAATATTTTTGACATTGGAATCGAGAAAATGTTTAACTTAATTGATCATCGGATATCATTACAACATCTCTTAATTAAAGATCGTAGTGCTTTTATTTTAGATAGGAATAATTACACTTTCATTCTATCTTTTTGCAGATGTCTTTGACATCCAAATCAAATTAAGGAATCTTTATATATATGATAAACTACAGATGCACGAGTGGAGTAGGTAAATTAGCATAATTTTTTTTTATTCATCACCAACAACGTTTTGCCTCTCAGACAACCATTTGTAATCAATCAAGTGCCTTTGTAAATTTATGTACTTATCTCACTATTTGATCCGTTCTGATTACCAACACAATCTTAATATATGTTCAAGGAATCAAATAAGTTATTGTGAAGGCGAGAACATGTGAACTAGTATACTGCAATGAACTTATGAGAATAGTTTATATGTAACCTGACTCAGTTGACATTAATTATGAAAAAATATAGTTACAAATGACTTAACCTACAACATTTCTCTCCTATTTTAACATGGTATTTTGCAATATACTTGTGATATCTCATAGTATAAAAAAAATATATATATATATATATATAAACATTTTCTCGATTCCAATGTCAAAAATATTTAGTTTCAAACAATTGCACATAGTATTGTAAATTAGCAATCAAAATACAATAAATTCAAAAAAAAAAAAAAAAAATTACTGATAAATCGCAGTTAAATTCCAAAAAAAAAAAAAAAATTACTTATAAATCGCAGTTACTAACTGCGATTTATCAGTATTTTTTTTTTTTTTTTTTTTTTTTTTTGTAAAAACTGATAAATCGCAGTTGGCAACTCCCAACTGCGATTTATCACAAAAGGTACATTTAGGGAAATACTTTTCAGTTTGAGTCATATTGGAAAATACTTTTGTCTAGAAGACTACATTGGAAAAAAACTCGAGTAAGCTATTTTACATTGATTATGTAGAAATATTAAAACTTAAAAAATCTTGTTTTATATTTTGCCAAAACACTGAAGTTTGAAATAAAATAAAGCCAAATGCATTTTTTAGAAAGTCCTACAAAGTGTTTAACTTAGTCGATGCTAACAAGTATGTGGTTATTCATTGTAAAGTATACGTTTTATGTGGTTGGGTTTTGGCCCAGTCTCGCGGAAAATCCTTTCAAATGAGTTTTCGTCAGACTTATGAAACTCAGCACAAAAGTTATTCACAAATTTACACGCAAACTCTTGAAATTTATAAAACATTGACACCTACTATCTATTTCCCCCCCAAAACCCTTTAAAAAAGACATTGATTTGACACATACCACCTACTTTTTTCCTCACACCCAACATCCAAAACCAATCTGAGTGGGGTTTCAACTTTTTCAAAACCACAAAATCCAATATATAAACCTTACCCAAATGGGGTTTCAAAAGTTTCATCGAAATTACCCAAACCATTTTTCTAAAATCGAGATCTATGAAACCGGGCCAAACCATTCCAAATAGGGTCACAGTGATTGTCTCAGCTAACAAAACATTAACATATCATTTTTTTATTTGATACCATTATGTTGTATTTTTCATGCTAAAAGAGCATATGATTGATACTCTACTCTATAGGAGCATATTTCAATCGAGAAGACCGACCTAAAATAAGTGGAAATGATATCCTTTGTAGTACTCGTTTTTCTATATCAAAATAAATTTGGAAATTAATCACAGGTTCTATCAATAGAATGTGACATCATGAATAAAGTTGGCTAAGTAGTCAATTATCTTCCAAAACAAGGCAAAGAATATTTGACTACATTTAAAATATTTATTTTTGTAGTTATAATTAGAAAAGTTTTGCATGAAAAGCAGTGATGAAAAAGAACACCACCACTTGCAAAATTATGTAATGCGCGCTTTAGTAGAAAGGAGGCCTGCCTCCATTATTTACATTTTTATAGAAAATTCTTGCATAGACCTGGTCTATGAGCTTTTTATAGACATTGAGACCGACTCGAAATCCAATTTTTAGACGTAAATGCACTACATCATACCTTGTGAGAGCATGACATCATCAAAATATATTATGTGGTGCATTTACAATCACAAGGTCCACCACTAAGCTCTTAGACTTGATCTATGTAATAATTTTTCCATTTTTATTATTATGTCATCCTTTTAATCTTGCACATGGATAAAGATAATGGGAGGTACTAGCGATAGATATTGATACTCCATCCATTTCGTATTATTTGTCGTTTTGATTAAAAAAAAATATTATTTTATATTATTTATCCTTTTAGAATTTTATTGTAATTTTTTTTTTTAGATTTATCCTTTCATCATGTTATAACTCCTAACTAAGAGACGAGAGAGAGAGAGAAAAATAATTATTACTCAAGTGAGGGTATTTCTGAATTTTTATCTTCAAATAATGACTATTTAATAGATTTCTAATCTATGTGTCACTGCCAAAAGTGACAAATAATATGAAACAGAGAGAGTAATATTTATTAAGATATTTCATTTTTTTGGAGAAAAAATATTCAAAATAAAAAATTTCAATTATTTATCATGCCTAATTTATATATATTCTAAAAACAAGTTTATATATATTAGATGGGGTTGAAAAAATGAAAAATTAGTAAATGTGATTAATTTAAAATGAATTTTAGCAAAGGAGTAATCTTCATGTTTTAGAGTGTATTACTTCACGATTTGCGACTTTGAAAAATGTCAAAATGTGTTAATTTCTTTATGAATATTGAGTTTTTTTTTTCTTTTGGTAATGAGTCTACTAATTTTTTTCTCTTTAAACTTAAATATGTAATTGTGTTTGGTTTGTTTCTAATGCTGGTTTATATAAAACATTTGGAGCATATATTCTTTCTTCTGTAGAGTTTTATATGATATGAATTTAAAAACTCAAGAATTAAAAAACACTACTACTCTTAAATGCAAGCAAAGTTGCCAAAGTAGACCCCGAATTTGCCAAACTAGCATAGTTGATATCTTTAGAACAAGAAAAAACAAAAAGATAAGACCCTTTAACTAGACTTTATGTGGGTTTTAGTTTCTTCAAATAAAAGATACTTATTTAGAATCATTATTTTGAACTTTTTTGTCATCTTTCCTTAATGGGATTTGCCCACTAAATTCTGGATTTCCAAAATTAGTTTAGTACAATTGTTCTTTCACTTCTTTGTTCTCTTCAAGTTTTAGTATCAATTTCAATTTTTAATCCACCAAGGATCTTTACAAAAAGCTTTAGATTAAGGTCTTTTGTGACTTGTGAGAGAGAAATAATAATGAATGGCAATGAAAGATATATTTTTAGCTAAACTTTATGTGGGGCTAATTACTTAAGGAAATTACAATCTAGTTTAAACTTTGCAAAAGTTCAATCATTACTATTGAAACTAATCAATTAGCCACTCACTTTAAAAAAGGATATTGAAAATTCACAAAGTTTATCGAAGGGAATATTTTATTATAGATCAGATTTGACCGAACCCAAAGTATTTATATATCAGGTGCAATATACTAGTCTTGAGATTGAATGTAACTCCAAAGAGAGTTATCAATCACAAAACAACTGTGATTAACACACTTATCTTGTGGTCGGAAGGATTTGGCCAAGTCAAATTTGAGAAAAACTTTTCCCTCGAGAGGTCACATTTTTAGTGCCAAAATGAATCCCGTTGGTAAGACACGAAGGCTGATGTCCTATGAATAAGAGGTTCTGGGTTCAACTCTCACTAATGTGGGTTTCTTTTAATTTTAATACTCGACAATATTTTTCTTTGTAATTTAGTTGTATTTAAATAGATTTATGATTTGATGATACTGATACATGATATAATTTAATTTGTTCCGAAAAAAAACTGATGATTCTTGTCATTATCCTTGGTCACTTCCTCTAGTTGTCTTTCTACATCTGTCCTGACTATTGCTTTGGAGTTTGGACAGGTTCTTGAGATTATTTGGTCATTCCAATGTTTCTAGCTCTTTGGGGTTCATTCTACTTGGAAAGCATTCGAGTGATGAGGGCTATTATATATTTAGCCAGGTCGGATTCTTCAACTGATCGAGTTCGATCTGAAACGCTTCAATCTCGATCAATCCTCATTATTATCGATCGAGTCTAGCAGAAGCATACCTTCACGCTTCATATGACACCCCCAACTGGTCAGGACTCGCTACAAGCAGATCATGGGCCGTACAAAGACTCATATGGGCTCTGGAATTCTATTTTATTAGGGCAATGCATATTAGCCTATAAATATAAGAATAATTAATGTAAGGGGGGCCTTCTAACTTTTAGCTTTCCACGCTTATTAGCATTATACTAGCTCGCCACTTTAGCTTAATAAAATACCTAGTTAGCTAATTCTTTGTATTGTGCCATCCTGAGTACCTTGGTCAAGCCCTATATTCATTGTACTCATGTCGATCATATTTAATAAAGCTCCTATTAAATATTTCTTTGAGGATCAGTTTATTTACTTTATTGATTTTACATAACCTAGACGAAATTCGATAAAATCAGTTGGCGCCCACAGTGGGGCCTGGTCAATTACTCGAACGAAATATGGTCAATCCAAGGAATCCCTCGAGAAAAAGTACTCGAACCATGGGAAGAAACCAGTCATCACAAGCTCCCTTTGTCACCGGGAATCAACCTGAAGATTCTGTCAGAAACAATAGCAACCATCGCACGGATCTGGAAAGGCCAGAAGAATCAGATCAAGCGGCAACTCGTCGTGCCGAGGCAAACAAGCAGGCTTCCTTGAGTCATGGGGTCCCCGACCAAAATATCCCACTGAATCCTCCAACTCAAACCATCCCACCGCCTCTAGCCTCGCATGACGAACAACTAAAATAATTAGCTCAACTCGTGAGCGCGTTTTGCAATCAAATACTGCGAAAACCTACGCAAGATCTGATCGGGCCAGAAGTAGACCCCGCTCAACCTCCTCAAAGACCTAATGTCTGTAGGAGATCTCAACACGAATCCGATCGAAACTCCGATCGAGATGATATACCTGCTGCCAATCAGAAAACTCACCATTCCGAGCGAATCGGCCAAGCAAGGCAAGTGGAAACCAATGTTCGACCAGAACAGAGAGATGCTCGGGCAAGAGCCTTTGCTCGTCCCGAACAACGCCAGTCTAAAGAGCGTACTATTATTCCGATCAATGATAGTATCATATCTCCGATCAACGATAACATAGGCACTAGACAATTTTCAGAAAGAGATATCGAGAGGATGGTCGATGAGCGAGTACGACAGCGTTTAGCTGTGCAAAAACAACCTTGGCCTCGATCTCGAGAAGTGCAAGATAGCATAGCTACTTTCTCGCCGTTCTATCAAGAAATCAGGGAAGCAACAGCCGCGAGAACTTTACCAGGTCATTTACTGAGGTATGATGGGACAGGAGACCCACATGATTATGTGTTCAGTTTCACGAACATAATGAACTTATATGCTCACTCGTCGGAGTACACTGCAAAATTCATGGTAACTAAGTTTGAAGGTTTGGAAATGGATTGGTTCGGAAAGTAGCCTCCGAACTCAATATTCAGTTTCAGGGACCTATGCAATAAACTGCCGCAACAATTTGCCAGCCAGAAAAGGTAAAAGCTTCCGATGAGCTATTTGGGGACTATTCCTCAGCTCGAGGGCGAATCGTTGAGGAATTGGTTGGGAAGATTCAATGTAGAACTATTGAAAATTGACTCTCCGAACATAGATTATATCATCTCAATCTTGTTCGACCTAACAAGAAATAAGCAGTTCGACAATGCCCTTTGTAGGAAGCAGCTGCGAACGTTCGCGGAAATTATGACGCTGGACTCAAGAAGAGATGAATTTGATCAAGGATCAAAATAAGATGAAAGGTTTGGGGCCGAAGAAATTCGACAGGGCCCCGATCCCGAAGCCTGCAAATTATGACCGCTCGCATCAAAAGAGCCGTGTTTTTCAGAAACTGAACTATGGAGATCCGGTGTCTAATATAAGACCTAATGTCTACGTTAGACCTCCTTCATCGAATCAAGCACCGAAAAGGGAATAAAAACTACTCAGTGAATTTACACCGTTATTATAGAAAATAAGACTTTATTTTTTATGTAGCACTTTTAGTTTTTGATTTTAGACTTCGTTTCTTCTTAGCTATTCATGAAAAACGCTTATGTTTTTGAATTTCGGTTTGCATTTAAATCGTTACGATCTCCATTTCTGCTTATTTTCGAACTCCAGTCTCATTACTGCAGGGAATAAAATCATTAAGTTGGTATACATTCCAAAAAAGTATGAGTAAAACTGTTTGTTCGGTAACACTCAGTTGTCGGTCTAGAAGGATTAAAACCATTAGTTGGTATACAATCCGGAAGAGTAATGAGTAAATCTATTGATATAACTCTATGCTCAGAATTAACAAGAGTAAAATCTATTGATATAACTCTGTGATCGAAATCAGGCAAGAACTTTTGTTCGTCCCGAGGATCGAAGTTAACAAGAGTAAAACTTGTTGATATAACTATGTGAGTGAAATTAACAAAGAGTAAAACCATTAATTTGGTATAAGCTCCTTGATCGAAAATAATGAGTAAAACCATTAATTTGGTATAAACTCTTGATCGAAAATAATGAGTAAAACCATTATTTTAGTATAAACTCTTGATTGAAAATAATGAGTAAAACCATTAATTTGGTAAAAGCTCTTGATTGAAAATAATAAGTAAACCATAAAGTTGGTTAAATTTCGATTTTATGAGCATAAAAAATCGATTGGTATAGCTCAATCTACGATCTACGTTACCACAACCATCGATCTCCAACGGATTAAAATCAATAATTGGTATACAATCCCAACAATTTTGAATGTAGTAAAATCAACGGTTCGGTATACGCTCAACGACTTTACACTTATATACGTACGGCATAAACTAATCGATCAATATAGTGTCGTCGATTTCAAATATCCGATAACATCGAGGTCTGAATAATTCGCAAGTATTCTACAAATAAGGATGTGACGATTCATTTTCCTGCCTAGGAAAACTACAACTCCAGCCCTTGAAGAAATTATGGAACGATAAGGAACTACTAGCATATAGCGTATCTACTTCAACTATTTGTATATCTCAACGGATATGTACTCTTTTTTTTCCCTTGGTCGGTTTTTGTCCGAATTGGTTTTTTTGAGCAAGACTTTTAACGAGGCATGTCCGATATACATCAGGAAGCCGTTCAAATGCATAATTTTACTTCTCCGAGCTACAACTACACTTTCGCTCGAGAAGTGGGGGAGTACTGATGGGGGCTATTTCGTATTTAGCCAGGTCGGATTCCTCTACTGATCGAGTTCGATCTAGAACGCTTCAATCTCGATCAATCCTCATTATTATCGATCGAGTCTAGCAGAAGTATACCTTCACGCCTCATATGACACCCCTAGCTGGTCTTGATTAGCTACAAGCAGATACAAGCAGATCATGGGCCATACAAGAATTCATATGGGCTCTAGAATTCTATTTTATTAGGGCAACGCATTTTAGCCTATAAATATAAGAATAATTAATGTAAGGGGGGCCTTTGAACTTTTAGCTTTCCACGCTTATTAGCATTATACTAGCTCGGCACTTTAGCTTAATAAAATACCTAGTTAGCTAATTCTTTGTATTGCGCCATCCTAAATAAGTTGGCGAAGCCCTATATTCGTTGTACTCAAGTCGATCATATTTAATAAAGCTCTTGTTAAATATTTATTTGAGGATCAGGTTATTTACTTTATTGATTTTACATAACCTAGATGAAATTCGGTAAAATCAAGGAGTTTGTCTTTGCGTTTCACGAACAATAACCCCTAAAAAATATTCCAAACATTCAAAATGTATAATTAACATGAGCAACAAAAATGTATGGACATAGCATGAAATTTGGAAATGAATTGGACATATTAATAAATGATAGAGATAATTTCACTTTTCGTACCATAAGTTACCTTACTTTAAGGTTACGGTACCATAAGCTACAAATTCAACACATTTCATACCATAAGTTAACGATGTTTACTTTCGTCAATTTTTTGACGAAACTTCCAATTTTGGACAAAAAGGTAATGAAAAATTCCCAAAATTGGTCCCGTAATTGAAAATTGCTGGCAAAGCTTGCCCCATTTATTTTCTGGCGGCCTGGGTTTTAACTTGTGGGGGGTGGGTAGGGGTTGGGTGGGTGAGGGCTAGGGTTTTGTATTTTTTTTTATAATTATAACAATGATATATAAAATTTATTAAATAGGATTATTAATATTTATGTAATTTTAAATTTTTTTTTGAGATTTTATATAAAATATATTTAATTTATATGTATTACAGATAAATCTAATTATTTTAAAAGATTTTTTTTTCAAAATTTAAAAAATATAATAAGTTTAATTGATATTATTTTTCAGATTTTATATAAAATTATTTAATTGATATATATAATATATAAAATCTATTAGTTTAAATGATTTAATAATAATATATAAAATTTATTAAATAGGACTAATAATTTTAACTATTTTGCAGTTGGGACTGAAATGCTTCAAACGTGTGAATTTTGGGGCATGAATTATCTATTTTATCCCTGTGTTATTTGACCCCAGTGGTCAATGTTGCCCGAAAAAACCAGAGGGTACAAGTTGCTGAGTTTTTCTTAATTCGAGGGTGCTAAATGTTTATTTTATTTTTCAAGGGTGCAAAGTGCCCATTTCTCTTGTTTTAGGGTTGCAAATTGATAAGTTTTTCTTAATTCGAGGGTGATAAGTGCCAATGTTGTATTTTTTGGGTGCAAAGTGCCCATTTCTCGTGTTTCAGGGGTGCAAAGTTTCAATTTCCCGTGTTTCGGCGGTGCAAAGTGCCACGAACCCGAAAATAATTACCTATTTTGCGCCTAGGTTTTTTAGACCCCAGCGGTCAACTCCACCGAAAAATACTATAGGGTGCAAGTTGCTGAGTATTTTCATGTTTCGAGGGTGCTAAATGCATGTTTTCACACATGTAGAAACATCATAATTAATCACTTTTCTATGTTCAATGTCAAAAATATTTTTTTTAATGACTGATGTCTCTTTTGTTATGAGATAATTGCATTTTTGGTACTGAGCTTAATTTCAATTTCAATTTTGGGTACCAAACAAATCAAGGTCAACACATTTTGTACCTTAATATAACAAATTGTCCCACATTTGGTACCGCCGTTAAAAATCACCATTAAATTGATGATGTGGCCATTAAGTCAATTCAGATTATTGCAAAATAACACCACATCTTTTTTGGACCTTTGACATTGGCTAAGGCCTTCTTCACTTTCCTTTCACAACCATAATACAGAGGAACCTTCTCTTAAGACAATAGTCACAATATAGTACTTATGTTTAACCTATATGTACTGTATTGTCATATAATTAAACATGTTAAGTGACTCCAGACTTCTCTTCTCCTCACACTCTCATTCCCCTTAGACTCCTCTTTTTATAGTCATCTTCAATAATTCAATCTTTTCATTCTATTTAATTTCAATTCTCATGCTTTCCCACTTTCACTTAATAAATTATAATAATAATAATAAATATATAATAATAATAATAATAAAATAAAAAATAATAATAAAATTAAATTGTCGAACATGCGTAGTTAACACACTGTCCAAATGGTGGTCATATGTAATATTTTTAATATATAATTGATAGGGTTATGTCGTTTTTAATTTAGTTTATCGTATTTAAATTATGTAACATATAATTATTTTTAATCCACTAGCCGTATTTAATTTCAATGTATTTAATTTCCATAAATAATTTTTTTACAATGTAATTAAAATTCAAACAATAAAATAAATTAACGTTAAGTTTATTACATAAAAGTTACAATATTACAAGTAATAAAACTAAATTAGTGTTAAGTTTATTACCATTTATTCCACAAAATTCCAATTCTCATAAATTCTCACTCTCACTTAATAAAATTAATAATAATAGAGCTAAATAATAAGAACAATTAATAAACATTGTACATAAAATTACAATATTACAAGTTATAAAGGTACTAATTATACAAATAATAAAATGAAATTAATGTTAAGATTTTAAAAAATATATATAATTTAATTAACATAAAATAAAAAAAATGGGGTTGGGCGCATTGCCCAACCCCAAAGTGAAGTGTGTGTCCCCTCTTTCCCCGCTCCTCACTAAACTCCATTTTTTCTCTCCTTCCCCATGGACTCCCCCTCCCCTTTATCCATGGAGATGCCCTTACTTTGGTGTTTTATTATGCAAAAAACATTATAAGAATTAATATGCAGATGATGTAAAGTTCTACAAATTTTGAACTCTCTGTTTTCACAAAGCATGGTAACATTTTGTGTGGGTGACATCCAAACGATATTTTGATTATCTCATAATGTTGGCTTAACATGATAATGAAGAAAAATTGATTCACTAAAAGTGTGTAACTGATTGTCAACGGTGACACCTCAAGTTGCCTTACACTTGTCAGTAATAGTCATTAGTTCCAACTTAAAAATATATTTTATCGCAATTACACTTGTCACCATTGTTATTGAGACAAAACTAATATTTTTTATCAATAAATATATGCAAAAAGGGTCAACTTTAACATTATCACTTACTCCCTCCATTTCAAATGGCACATTTGGCAATTTTTTTGTTTAAAATTAATTGGTACATTTGGTTTCCAATGCTATTTTTCCAATTTAGCCTTTTCATACATTAGGTTGGGAAACTCAAGGTCACCAATAAAAAGTTGAAAAAGGCAGAAAAAAATGTATGAACTAGTTCATGACAAAAGGAGATAATTGTATTTTTGGTACCGAGTTTTATATCAATTTTAACTTTGTACCATGGTACCATAATTTAACAAATATATTGCCGTTAAATTGGTGACTTGACCATTAAGTCAGTTGAGATTATTACGAAATTGATCACATAACTTATTTTTGCTAACAATTCTACCCCATAATATTTTGGGCTTGCAAAATAACCCCATATTTTTAAATTTTCTAGCAATTTTAGTCCATATTGCCGTCAAATTTCAAAACTGGCTCGAACAAGACCACGTGCAGACCAATTTAGATATTTTTCTTATTATATTTACATATCTATTAAACTAATTTCATTTTATATACAATATTAATAAATTAATAATGTTTTAATATAAAATCTGGAAAAAATTAAAAATAAAATATTAAATTAGCTAAAATCTATACATGATTAAATCTATTCAATATTTATTAATATAACAAAGTATATATTATTAATAAAATTATTATAATTTAATAAAGAGAAACTAAATAAACTAACCCCCAACCCTGTAACCAAACCCCCCCTCCCCTCCCAACTCTACAAGCGGAGCTCATAGGGTGCCACCGTGTCAGATTTTGGAACTATTTTTGGAATTAAATGCAATACAGTAAATAGAATGAAATTGGAGAATTGAGAAATAAGAGAATTAAGCAGCAAGAGAGAGATAGAGAAGATTTGAATAACTCGCATAAGGGCATCTCCAATCCTAAGCCATCAAAGTGGGTAATCAAATAGTTATTTGAGGACTCCTACAGTGTTATGGGACCCCTGCAAATGTTTTATATTCCAATGCACAACCATCAAAATGAAACATCAATTTTAAAAATAATTAAAATTAAGTGAAATTGATACTAAAACAAAATTAAACCCTTTTAGAAATGCAATCAAATATAAAAATGAGACTAAAATGTATATTACAAACATTATATCTTGCTAACTTTTTATATTATATCATGATAAGATTTTCCGATGCCACGTGTCGCTTTGAATTCAAATATCAAGGTATATGATCATATTTATTATCCATATAATATATTTTAAATTATATCAAGATAGATAAGATTTTTCGATTTCAGATTGAATATTTGTAAAAAAAAATTCTCTTTTCGTTTTAATTTTCTGTATTTTTTTTTAAAATTCAAATCTATATTTGCAAGTGTAATTTTTTTTGTTGAAAGTGATGTTTAATTTATACAAAAAATTTAAAACGGATCTTTTTCAAAAAAACTGTTACCGTTGTTGAGTCTCTTTGGAAGTTGGAGTATGAAAAGTTTCCTACCAAAATTTGGGGTCAAGAAGAATTGGCCCTATCTTTGATGGCAAGAGGTTGTTGACATCAATTTGATGGCTGAAATAGGGCCTCCATTGGAGCTCACCTTTTCTGATTTCAGTCCCCAAATTGGAAGTAGATGGGTTTGATGACCCATATAGGGTCTCCATTGGAGATGCCCTAATGCATTTCATTTCCTCAGTCTGAATACATATAACCAACTTGATAGTGACATGAAAATATTTTTTTTATCATCCACTAATCATCTAACGCGTGTTAATTCTGCGCAGTTAAATCTCCTATAGAAAACCAGGTGCACCCTTGCCAGCTAAGCCTCCACGTGCACCAACTTCATCTCTTGTGTCTGGTCCACCTGCTCCAACTACTCCAGTTGTTTTACCCAAAACGTCGCAGTCTTCAATTGAATTAAATCATTTCCCAATTTCAGTTTTGTTCAAAGTTGCATCTTGACAGCCCTAGCTTTTTCTTCCTTCAGATTTTTATTCAATTTCCAGTAAATTTCCTTCAAGGCCATGACATTACCCCCAGCCGAAGATGATCCTTGTCCCCAAGGATCAAAGTTTGGAAATTTAGCTACCAATTCAAAGAAATCCTCCCAAGTCGCCTGAGAATGACTGGAATTCTCCCATTGAACCAAAAGATGGGTCACTGCAACATTGTTACGCTTCACCATCAGTGAAAGGTAAATTTGGACTTGAAATGTGCTTAGAACTTATCTTATTTATAAGCAATGAGACATGAAATACATCATGAATTCTTGTAAAATTAAGAAGTTTCAAACGGTAGGCCACCTTACCAATTTTTTTTGTTATTTTATAGGGATCAAAGTCCCGGTTTGAAAGCTTCAAGGTCCTCCTCAAAGCCACATAATTATGCATGAATGGTTGCAGTTTCATGTAAACTTCATCCCCAACCTCAAAAACCCTTTATGATCTGTTTTTGTCCGCATACCATTTCATACATTGTTGTGCCTGCTGAAGATTGCCTCTGATTAGTTCCAGTGTATGTGCCATTTCCCTTATAAGACCTTCAAGATCGGCAGTAGAAGTGTATAAGTATGGATCCAATGATAGATGTGGGGGGTTGTAACCATACAAAGCCTTAAAATGAGGCATTTTCAAGCTGGAATGATAGCTAGTATTATACCAATACTCAGCTAGAGCTAACCACTTAAGCCACCTATGGGGATGTTGACTGGTGCAACATCTCAAATAATTTTCAAGGCATTGATTGAGCCTTTCGCCATCACTCTGTGGATGGTAAGCATAAGTCATGTCAAGCCGTGTTCCTAACAGTTTAAACAGTTCAGACCAAAAAAAACAAGTGAAGTTTCTATCCCTATCAGTCACTATGCTAACAGGTTGCCCATGAAGTTTGAAAATATTTTCAAGAAATAGTTTAGCAACAGAGGTAGCACAATAAGGGTGTGATAGGCCCACAAAATGAGCATACTTGGTGAATCTATCAATCACCACTAGCACCACATTTTTTCCTTCATAACTGGGTAGACCCTCAATAAAGTCCATAGAAATGTGTGTCCAAGCTTCTTTAGGAATTTCTAAGGGCTCTAGCAACCCAGGGTATGGGTTATTCTCATGCTTAGACATTTTGCAAACATCACAACTCTGTACTAACTCCATAACCTCATATTTCATCCCAGACCTAAAATAGGCCCCTAGCCCTCTCGTAAGTAGCATGAATTCCAGAGGTGCCCTCCAACTGCAGAATCATGTAAACTTTGGAAAAGTTTCAGTCGCAAATCAGTCACATATCCAACACAAACACTCCATTTAAACCTGATGATACCTTGTATAGTTGAGTAATCAACAAAAGTCTGATCATCAATGGCCTTAGCTGCCAAAATTTTAGTCAAATCAGTGTCCCCCACATAGCTATGAATGAACTCTGTAATCCACTTGGGTTGCACAGTAGTAATAGCATGTAATTCAGTTGGATGATACTTCTTCCTGGATAAGGCATCAACACCTTGTCCTCAACCCCCCTCTCAAGCTGGATCTCATAGTCCAGCCCAATGAGTTTGGAAATCCACCTTTGTTGTAAGGCAGTTGTAAATTTTTGCTCCATTATATATTTTATACTTTGATGATCTATCCTTATAATAAAATGATGGCCCTGTAGGTAATGCTTCCACTTCTGAATAGCCATTATAACAACCATAAACTCCCTCTCATAAATTGATAAAACTTGACTCTTAGGGTTGCAGACCTTACTCAAAAATGCAATAGGCTTGGAGTCCTGCATAAGTACTACACCCCACCTTGTTAAACTGGCATCTGTTTCAACTAAAAATGGTTTAGTAAAGTCAGGTAAGGCGAGCACATGTGATGTTACCATAGCATTTTTGAGATTTTCAAAAGCAAATTATGCCTTAGAACTCCACATAAATCCACCCTTCTTCAACATGTCAGTAAGAGGTTTACTGATCATTCCATATCCTTGTATGAACTTCCTGTAATAACCAGTGAGGCCCAAATATCCTCTGAGTCCTTTGACAGTTGAAGGCTTAGGCCAATCCACCATACTTTGTATCTTCTCAGGATCAGTGGAAACCCCATCCTCACTTACGATATGGCCTAAATATTCAATGTTGTTCTAACCAAACTGGCATTTGGACTTCTTAGCAAATAGTTTGTAAGCCCTTAGTATAGATAGGGTAATCTCCATATGTTGTAAGTGTTCCTCAAAACTGCTACTGTTGACCAGTATGCCATAAACAAAACATTAATATGAATTTTCTTAAATAGGGAGAGAAAACCTAATTCATAAGAGATTGAAAGGTAGCTGGTGCATTGCAGAGTCCAAATGTCATGACCATAAACTCAAAATGGCCAAGATGGGTTTTAAAAGCAGTCTTGTAAATATCTGAGTCTTTCATCCTGATCTGAAAATATCCAGATCTCAAATCCATCTTAGTAAACCATTTGGCACAATTTAGTTCATCCAGTAGCTCATCTATCACTGGAATAGGATATTCATGCTTTACAGTATGTGTGCTAAGGTACCTGTAGTCCACATATATTCTCCAGGTGGAGTCTTTTTTTCTTACCAACAAAACTGGGGAAGCAAAAGGACCTTGACTATGTCTTAGAGTCCCATTAGCTAACAGGTCATTTACAATTTGTTCAATCTCATTCTTATAGGCATGTGAATACCTATAAGGAAAAAGTTGTTTAGGAACAACATCTTTCTTTAGTATAATATGATGTTCCACCCCCTAAGTGGTGGTAATTCCTTAGGGTCGATAAAGACATCTACAAATCCCTCCAATAGTCTTTCTACCTCCTCATGAGTCCTAGGTTGAGTTACTTTTGCTTGTATGGAAAACAAATGTCCAATTTCCCCTTCATCCCCTTGTTTAATCATCTTGTACAAGGATTGGGCAGAAATCAAGTGACACTCAACTGCCTCATTTGTAGATGTAATCTCCACTTTTTGTTCCCCAATTTGCAGTCTCACACACCTTATCTTATAATTAAATTCTACAAGGCTATTCTCCCATAGCCAGTCACACCCTAACACAATATTATAGACCCCAACTTAATCAATCTCACTGGAAAAGTGAAAAGTATCCCCTGCATTTCCCAAGCAAAACTAGAAATTTTCTTTCTACTGATAAATTTACCACCATCAGCCACACTTATCATCATAGGATTTGTGTCCTCAACAGAACACGAGAGATCATAAGCCAAACTCTCATTAGTAAAACTATGGGTGCTCCCAGTGTCAATGAGAATGTTTAGCTTGTGACTACCCGTTTTTCCAGTAACTTTGATGGTGTTGATACAACTACTTCCAGCTATTGCATTGATAGAGACTTGTACATCCTCAGCCTCTACTCCATTCTATTCAAATTCTTGTTCTCTCATGGGCTAAAGATAAGCTTCTTCTTCCTCACCAGACATAATTAAATACATCTGGTTCTGTTTACATTTATGTCCAAATGTGTACAACTCATCACAATTGAAGCACAAACCCTTATCCCTTCTAGCCCTCATTTCAGCAGCAGTAAGCAGTTTCCTAGGTGGAAACAAAGTGGGTGGTGTATAGCCAATATTTTTAGTTACTAAATTTTGCACATGTAGGGGTGGTGGTGGTGGTGCAATTTTTTTTGTGTGGATGTTATTTGCAGGCCTATAACTACCCCTTGCCCTCTTTGTTATTGCCTCCAATGTAGCTTCTTGTTTCCTAGTCATATCAATGGCTTGTTGTAGTGTTCTGGGTTCAATAGAGAAAAGAAATGTTGACTTTCCTCTGGTAACCCACTAACAAAGCTATCAATTAAGTATCTCTCATCATAAGTCCTATTGTTCAACATCAACATATAGGACTTAAGCTCCTCAAACTTATCTATGTACTCCTCCAATAACCCATTCACCACCCTCAATTTGTTAAACTCAACCAATACTTTTTCTTCCCTCAACTCAAATCTAGCAGAAACCAATCCCACAAACTGATCCCATGTGAGGTCCCTGTTCTTTGAGATATATGACTATACCATAGAGCTGCCTTACCATCCAGATGTATAGATGCCATAGTAACTTTCTGTGTATCAGGAATATTAGGAATCAACTGAAAGTAACCATTACACCTCAACAACCAGGGTCTAGGATTAGACCCATCAAACCTAGGAAATTCAATTTTAGTGCTAGGATTGAACCCCACAGAAAATGAATTAGAGATTTCATATCTTCACCATATTTTTGTTGTTTGAATTCAGTATGCTCCCTCTACCGTTTTCAGGAGATGCATTAAAAGGTATTGAAATAGTACCTGACTGTGATGCACCACCCATGAGAGATTTATCCTTGTGATGAAATTCCACTCTCTCAGCAATTTTGGATAACTGCAAGTGCAAGATATCCAATGTTTTCTTCACCTGATCCTATTTTTCATCCATGGTTTTGGCTCTTTTATCCATTTCCTTTTGGATTAGATGTTCCATCAATTTCTTATGTGCCTCGAACCCATCCTTAGATCTTAATCAATCCGCCATTAACCCAGATCAATCAAACCTTGCTCTGGCTACCAAATATCAGATTCTGGATTTTTTGGTTTATAATAAACTAGAATTAAATGCAATACAGTAAATAGAATGAAATTAGAGAGTTAAGAAAAAAAAGAATTAAGCAGCAAGAGAGAGATAGAAAAGATTGGACTAACTCGCATAATGCATTTCGTTTCCTCAGTCTGAATACATATAACCAACTTGACAGTGACATGAAAATATTCTTTCTATCATCCACTAATCATCTAACACGTGTTAATTCGATGCAGTTAAATCTCCTACAGAAAACCCAGGTGCACCCTTGCTAGCTAAGCCTCCACGTGTGCCAACTTCATCTCTTGTGTCTGGTCCACCTGCTTCAACTACTCCAGCTGTTTTACCCAAAACGTCGCCATCTTCAATTGAATTATATCCTTTCCCAATTTGAGTTATGTTCAAAGTTTGCATCTTGACAGCCCTAGCTCTTTCTTCCTTCATATTTTTCTTCAATTTCCCATAAATTTCCTTCAAGGCCATGACACACCGTCTGAAATCATTCCATGAGGAATGTAGCCCACGATCATAGGAGTCTATTGCCGCAAGAATCACGACGATTGGTGAAGAAACGAGAGAGAAATTGCGATTTGAAATTCTGGATCTAGGTTTTGTGATTCAAACTTAGAACAACGATTATGGCCAAAATACTCGATCGGATTTGTAGAAGTACTTTTATGTATGAACTCGTGAAAGTAAGAGGAACAAAAACCCCGACTCAATTCCTACGAAAAGCCACCGAAAAATAGTGGTCCGTCATGAGGAAGGAGAAGGGCGCGTTTGATCGTGTTTTTTTAGAGAGATTTTTTTTATGTGGACTAAAATTGCCAATAGATGTATTTTTACTGGATTAGTTAACTAATTAATGCACTTAAGTTAATCATGCTCATATGTAGAAATTACATAATTAATGAATTTAAGTTGTCCAAAGAACATATTAGCCTTATTTTCACAATTACATGATAGAAGAAGATAGAGACAGGAGAATTAGATTTCATTGCTTTTGTGTTGAGATATACAAACTATATATAGTTCAGAATTGTAATTAAATAGGGCTGTCAATGGAGTGAATTTTAATCTGAATCCGATCCGAATTCAATTTATTAGGATATTTATCCGATTAGAGATTCGGTGGATCTGATCCGATTATAAATATTCATAATCTGAAATATATGGAGCGAATATGAATTTAGCCTGATCCGATCCACTAAGAATTCGTAATTAGCTTTATATTTTGTATTTAAATCATGGAAAAAACAAACATTTGTGATCAATTTAAAAGTTTAACTCCACTAAAAAAGATATAAATCCTAAATTAATGGAATAGAAAAAGCAATTAATTTGGTTAAATATGACTTAATGGGCTATGTTCACACATCAATGTCATGTATGACTCTCTTTTTAACCTACTTAATTAATGCAATCACTTCAGTCATCACAAAGGAGAAAAGGAAAAATGAAAAAGAGTTAATACGTTTATTTAGGATTTGTTGTTTATTCTTACTAAAATTGTTGTTTATGTCTTCCTAAACAGTGTTTTTTTGATTTTTTTTTATATAAATTTTAGGTTAGGATTTGTTGTTTATTGCATGAGTTAATAAAATTACTTATTTGGCGCTATGACATTGACTTTAAAGAGGTAGAAAAACTAGGTATGTTTATTTACTCATGGTCTTTTCTTTCTTTTATGTCTAGCTTAAGTAATCAGACTAACTGTGTTAATTTCTAGTCTAGGTTGCACGGATACTCCGTGCGGTATCCATTATTTCGAGGATACGGATATGCGTGAGATATGCGTTCGGTACGCCATCTAGAGTATCCTAATCAAATTAAATAATAAATAATTTGAATACGGACATCAATATGTTTTTTAGAGTATATGTATGTTTCGGATACGTACGGGGTATTTTTGTTAGTTTTTCAAAGTTATGGGTTAAAAATTAATAAATTAAAAGTTAAAAAAAATGTGTATTTTGAATGGTCTTGGATACGGGTATCAGTACTCGCGATGTTTAGTTGGAAATTTCAAATCAATCCGAATTTTGTCTAACTTTCCCAACTTTTGATATATAACTTTTGTGTATTTTGAATGGTCTTGGACAATTTTAATGTATAATTTTTATGTGATGTTGTCCAACCCTAAATTAAATTAGTAGACAATATGTATTGAATATGATCTTTTGCTTTTGTGGTATAATAGAAGGATCTAATTAGTCATATTGTTATGCATAATATAAAATTATTTTATTTTATATGCGTATCTTTGTCGTATCGAATCCTATAAATTTTAAAAATTAGTATCGCCGTATCCATATCCGTGCAATCTATATTATAGTCTGGATGTATTGTTAGGATCTTCTAGATTATAGTCCATGGAGGTTTTGGTAGGGTCTTTAGGTGCTTTCACCTATTGGATGAGATGTACTATGCTGTAAAATAAATTCCATTCAATGAATGCGACGAGGATAAGTGCTTGAGGTGAACCGTTTATTTTCATTTTATTTATAATTTATTCTCTCAATTTCTCGGTCCAGCAATACCCAATTCTTAGAATGAAAACTGCAACTAAAAAATATGGGCTTTGTTGCAATTATAATTATTAATTTCCTTGGGGGCAAAAGTAAATATTATTAAGTAATGGGCCTCTAATCCATTACAAATGGACAACATGAAATGATGCAAATATAATTTCTTTTTCCAATGTTTATTTATCAACAAAGTTTATATAAATTGAGTAGTGTTTATTAAAACGGAACAATGACCATATCCTTAATTCAGAAAAGTATTTGCACATAAATACCCCACAAGTCAATGTAAGCATACATTTAACAATACATCAATCATTAACTAGAACTAACATTAAATCTAGTATAACTTTTCAAGAAACTCTGTTTCACTATTAGAAAATAACTTTTGTGTCTCTTACTATCATTTTAATCAAAAAAATTATTGTAGTATAAATTCGGATATTTTCCCCTATGAAAGGATAGGAAATTATAATATTTATCTCTTCTAGCTATTATTTCAAGCACTTTTAATATGATTCCAATTAGATGAGATGACTATTAGAAAAAGTAATTCGATTGATATTAAGGACCCAACCATGCTTTAATTTTAATAATTTTCTCAAGGGGTCATCTTATCAATTTTAAATAATTACGCATGATTTGAATTGCACAATTCTGACACCCTGGTTTCAATAGAATTCAAAAAACTTACATCTAGCAAAGCTTAATAGCTTGTTTGGTTGTATGGAAAGTGAGGGAAAATTGTAGGAAAATAAAAAAGAAAGGAAAGGAAAAGAAAGTCATTTTCCTCTACATGTTTGGTTGTCAGGAAAACTATTTTCTTGCAGATGTTTGGTTGTCAAGAAAGTTTAGAAAATGAAGTAATATTTTTTATCTATATATATGATTAAAATCTTTAACTTTTTCTTTGGTTGGGATTTATGTAAAATTTACTTGATAGTCTTTTGCCATTTGTACTTTTCTAGTTTCAAGATAAAAATTACATTTTCTTTGGGTTGTTTGAGTCTAAAATGGGTGTTTTTGCGATATTTTGTGGGGGTATAATTGTTATTATGACTTGAAAGAGTATTTGTTTGCTAATAATAAATAAGCACAAAGAGGATTTTGGTAAAAAAATCACAAATAGGAGGTTTTGATAGTTAGACAAAGTACAAGGGTTGTTTTGCAATTTATTCTAAAATTTTCCCAGCATTTCTCCATCAAATTGGTGGGGAAATTTTTTCTTCACAAAATTTTCCTGCAGGAAAGTTGAAGGAAAATAGTAACTTCCTTTCCTGTTATCCAAACAACAAGTGGGAGAAAAAAAAACTGACTTTCCTTCACTTTCCCTCACTTTCTCGACAACCAAACAATACATAAAGAATTTTAGTTAACTTATAATCTTAATAATAAATCATGTATTGAGAAAATATTTACCCTGGATACTTTGATATTGGAAAAATAAATATAACAAAATTGTACCTCGTTGCCATAGACATAAGCTTTTTGAGTCCTAGATAATTTAACCAACCAACACCATCTTGTTCGATGCGGCAAATGCAAGAATACTTGAGTTGAATCAAAAAGAATTTAGAATTGATTCATGTTAAATAACGTGTTATGAAATTAATCGAAAAGGACAAGTAAACTAAAATGTAAATATGAAGAAGAAAGTAAAATAGGGAGATAAATGTTATTCATTCACATTCAGGTTGTGTGTACAAAATACATAATAGTATCAACAATTTATAAGTCTAAGAAAAATACCAAAGGCCAAGAATGACATACTCTTCAATGGTCACATAAGAATTAATATACAAGTTACAAGACCTTTCAAATGGAATCTTTATAATATACTTAAATATGAGGTTGTATGACTTTTCAAGTGGACATCCACTAATTATATTTATTATAACATAATTATCTTTTTTGATTTTTTTGATTTACACGATAAATCATGTTCAGGAAGTTCATCCACCGCCCCACCCAATTGGGTGGTGGTCAACCCACCCCTCTCCTCCCTTCCCCTTCCTCACTAAACTTCATTTTTTCTCCCCCCCTATAGACTCCCCCTCTCCCCTTATTAATGGAGATGCTCTTAGTTTCTATATTTTGCAGATTCTTGCTTTTGTTTTAATCTTTCTAATTTTTGGATTTGCAGGCATGGAGGGAAAATGGAATGTATAATGAATCGCGGTCTAATGGGTCTAAGTTTTCAGGCTCCTCACTTAAGCTCACGATCACATTATTCATACAAATGGAATTATATCTTACGTGAGTTATCATTTTTTTACCCTTTAAATCTTTGGACATATTTGGACTTATTAACTGTTTCTTGTTATTCATGTGAAGGTTTGAATGAAAATTTGAAAATTTCTCTTGATCGAAGTATCTCATGTAAGATTTTCTTACAAATTATTAAAGGATTAGAACATATTCGGGTTTATTCACGGGGATTTTTCAAGGGATAAAATTTTTTCTGGATGAATTGATGGTGTTCGAATTGCTGATTTTGGCCTAGGTTAGTATTAGTATGAATTTTAATGGACAACTTTTTATTACTCATTGTGCTCGACTCTGCCCCTCGCGGTTGTGGTAGATTGAGTTGTGGAAGAAAGTAGAAAGTCGTAAATAATGTTTTTATTGCTTCACTCAAATTTGGATTGTTACAAATTATGACCTCCACTATTATAGTTGCCACCTCCTCAAATGGATAGTGGAGATCACCTTGATCTAACGAATATAATGATCTCTAGAATAAGCTTGCAACCAAGAACTTTCTACATACAATCTAGAGATATCCTATACTATGTACAATATTTTAGAGATGCCTAGAATATTTCACTATATTTCGCACTTGTGTCGAACCTTCGGTTATGCTCCGTACTAGTGTGGATCCTTCCGAAACTTTTTATACTTGCTTAAATTCATTCTGACCTTTCTGAAGCTTTCCATACATGTGCAAAATCTTCCAGACCCTTCAGAAACTCTCCATACTTTTTTAGAATCTTTCGAACCCTTTCGGAACTCTCCAATTTATGTGGATCCTCAAGGTCCATTCCAGAACTCTTCGCACTTGTGTAGATCCTTTCGGGACCTTTCCTAACTTCACATCCCATGCATGGCTGATCCATTGGCCATGATTTGTCCCCCTACTGGGTTGTGACCTGTTTGTTTGGCTTGGCCACGGCGCCCAAGTGCTGCAATGACCTAGTCTTTGAGTCATCCACTGGGTCAAATGCCCGTTTGGCCTATTCACGTGATTGTCCCTTGGGGTCACGTCCCGTCCATGTCGAGCCACACTTCTGTTGGATTAAGCCACATGTCCTGATTTTTAAGTCACGCCCAAAGTCCCAACTCCCAAGTGCAATGTCTTTGTCCTATCTGTCCAACCACCTCGGTCCTGATTTCGATTAACCTCGTTGTACATAACCATAAAGTCAACAATTTTGATTTAGTGACTACTAATTACAATTCACTAATCGATTTGATTTCAAATAACCTCATTATACATAACCATAAGGTCAATAATTTTGACTTAATGATTAAAAATTACGATCCAATTATCGATTTGATTTCGAATAATCTCATTATACATAACCATAAGGTCAATAATTTTAATTTAATGACTACTAATTACAATCCAATTATCGATTTGATTTGGATTACCCTTAAGGTCAACAATTTTGAATTATTCACAAATTAATATCCAATTATCGATTTGATTTCAATTAACCTCATAAGATCAATAATTTTTACTTAGTAACTAACTATTACGATCCAATTATCAAAAAAGATTTCGATTAACCTCATTATACATAACCATAATGTCAAAAAAAATTTACTTAGTGGCTATTAATTATAATCCAATTTGATTTCGAATAACCTCATACATAACCATAAGGTCAACAATTTTGACTTAGTGGCTACTAATTACGATCCAATTATCAAAAATGATTTCGATTAAACTCAATGTATATAACCATAAAGTCAACAATCTTAATTACTGACTACTAATTACGATCCACTTATCAATTTGATTTCGACTAACCTCGTTATATATAACCATAAAGTCAACAATCTTAATTACTGACTACTAACTACGATCCACTTATCAATTTGATTTCGATTAACCTCGTTTTATATAACCATAAAGTCAACAATTTTGAATTATTCACTAATTACGATCCAATTATCGATTTGATTTCGATTAACCTCATTATACATAGCCATAAAGTCAATAACTTTGACTTAGAGACTAATTACTATGATCCAATTATCAAAAATAATTTGGATTAATCTCGTTATACATAACCATAAGGTCAACAATTTTGATTTACTGACTACTAATTACGATCCACTTATCAATTTTATTTCGATTAACCTCAATATACATAACCACATGGTCAACAATTTTAAATTAGTGACTAATTAATTACTAGTCAAGTATCGTTTTCATTTCGATTAACCTCAGTATACATAACCATATGGTTAACATCGACAATTGATCTTAATCAGATCTCTATACTGAAATTTATATACTATTATATAAATTTATATTCAAATATGATCAATACTTGATTCGACTACTGACCAGAATGGCCGAGACGGGGAAAAGAATAAGGCCCGAAAAAGTTATATTTTCAAAATTCCGTATCTATAGTTAAAGTCGTTAATTTTTATTTAATCTATACACCATAAAAAATCTTAGTGGTAATTAAATTCGTTTACTATTATCTATATGGAGTTATGTTATTACACAATTATTGGACTTAAATAAATTTAATAACTCTAACTTTAAAATTATATTAGTTTGAATTAAATACCTAATTTGAAAAGTTACAAAGAATTGAAATTTTGTTAATGTTATTTAAAAAAAAAAAAAAGAAGAAACATTCCTTTCTCACGAAGGAAAAAAAATTGGAGACTTCGGTCTCCGATTTTACACACTTACACTCACACGCACAGGGAGGGAAAAAGAGAGAAAAAAAAAAGTGAAAAAAGTGATAAAAGTAGAGGTAGACGGGAAAAAAAGGGTAGAGAAAGAGAAAAAGAAGTCTTACCATATTCTTGTGATTCTTGAATCTTTTGTGTAGAGTATGTTGAATTTCTTTAAACTAAAATGCTTCATTGAAAATGTGGCTAGTTTCTAAGTTAGGGTTTTGTTTCAAGTTCTTGATCAACATTTTGGGGATTTTACTTAGAAAGTTTTGAAAAGTCTAGGGGATTTTAGAAGGAGAGAATTTCACTTTGGATACCACAATTTAACCTACTTTAAGGATTTGGTACCACAATTATTTCGTTTGACATATTTGGTACCATTATTTGACGGGACTTTATACATTTCATACTTCCGTCAAATTAATGACGAAATTTTGACGGAATTGATGAAAAAATTATAGAATTGGTCATATAATTAAAGATTGCTAGCAAAGTTTGCCCCATATATTTTATGATCGACAAATTTACCCCATAATTCACAAATTTGAAGCATTTCAGTCACAATTGCAAAAATAGTTTAATAATATTTCCTATTTAATAAATTTTATATATTATTATTATTATTATATATCTTAAGCTAATTAGTTATATATATATATATATATATATATATATCTTTAATTAAATAAAAATTGATAATTAAAAAATAAAATAGAAATTCCCACCACCTCCCCTTTTCCCTCTTCCTGTACCCCAATATTTTGCGTCTGTTCCCGTCGCATCCCTAATCACCGGCGAAAATAGTTTTCAGTCCATGAGTTGGAAAGCTCTTCCACAGGCGAGTTCAACAGTACAATCAAGTTGAAGATTGGAGTTGAGTAGACAAAGAAATCAGAGATCGAAGGTGCCGACGAAAGTTTTGGATCTGGTTTTAAGGAGTGAGGAACCGTGAAATCTAACACGAATAGAGAGATATTGAACCCATGGAAGGACTCCTTAGGACCAATCGACGCGATGCCGAAGCACGGAGGTTGGGGATAGGGAGATCCGAAAAAGGTGGTGGCGGCAGTGATGAAGAAAGTTGGGAAGAAGTTGAGTTTTTTATTTTTTTTATTTTTTGGGGGGGGGGGGGTGGGGGGGGGGGGGGGTGGGGGGGGGGGGGGGTGGGGGGGGGGGGGGGTGGGGGGGGGGGGGGGTGGGGGGGGGGGGGGGTGGGGGGGGGGGGGGGTGGGGGGGGGGGGGGGTGGGGGGGGGGGGGGGTGGGGGGGGGGGGGGGTGGGGGGGGGGGGGGGTGGGGGGGGGGGGGGGTGGGGGGGGGGGGGGGTGGGGGGGGGGGGGGGTGGGGGGGGGGGGGGGTGGGGGGGGGGGGGGGTGGGGGGGGGGGGGGGTGGGGGGGGGGGGGGGTGGGGGGGGGGGGGGGTGGGGGGGGGGGGGGGTGGGGGGGGGGGGGGGTGGGGGGGGGGGGGGGTGGGGGGGGGGGGGGGTGGGGGGGGGGGGGGGTGGGGGGGGGGGGGGGTGGGGGGGGGGGGGGGTGGGGGGGGGGGGGGGTGGGGGGGGGGGGGGGTGGGGGGGGGGGGGGGTGGGGGGGGGGGGGGGTGGGGGGGGGGGGGGGTGGGGGGGAACTGCGCCTAGAAGGATTCGCCTACAGATGAAATTGCAAGTTGGGTCAAGTCAGTGTGGTCTTCCTAAAGAGTCAAACGATATTGACACAATCCATGAAGGGGAGTCAAATTTGACAAAGGTGAAATATTCTTTTCCTTTTCTTATCAGTATCAAAATTACCCTGTTAAAAAGAAATTCTAATATTTCGTAGATTTGGATTATGCAGGATGACAAAGCAACAACTTCTCATACCTCGGATGAATTGAAGGAATCAACTTCAAGCGAACCCGAAGACGTTCCAATTATGAGCGTGGAATGTGCACCTGTGCTTTCAAAGTCATCAAAATTCTACATGCCAAAGTTACTCGTGGCTGCGGGTCTTGTCACAGTACTTGTTGCTGTGTGGGGATATTTTCGATTTTGAATAAAACTAACTAGAAAAAATAGCTTCCTCTTTTGTATAGAAGTCCGGGCTTTTAGGGTCTTTAGCTTGAATAGGATAACATGGGAATGAATTTGTTTGTTTATTTTTCCATGTTTATGTCTGGAGACTACGAATATATATATAAACATGGTTGAGCTGTAACTTTTTCTTCTGTGTAATGGCTATGTAATGCTTTGATTTTGTGTAAATTAGTATGTTGGTTATTAATATTTAATGACTTTGTAGAGAATTTTTTTATTTTTTATTTTTTAATCTTGGTTGGTTGTAGTAACATTGCTTATTTATCATGTAGTTTTGCATGCTTTAATGGATACTGAAGGTTTAATAGTTTAAGGTGGAAAATGGAAGTAGTATGGAACTGTAAATTGGAAAGTTTGAGGGTGAAAATGGTTTTAGCTACTTCTGTTTCTAGTTATAACTTTTACATGTATATTCCTAAATATTTATTGTTTTTATTAAAATAATAAATATTTAACTAATCGAAACATATCCCGAGAACTAGGCGTTCATCCATGAATATATTGAGATAGAGAGTAAGGGCAATAATTTTCAATAGGCGAGAATAAGGGCAATAGAATAGTCAATATGGACACATATTAAACGAAATGTCACAAAAAAATGAAAGAAATTAAACTTTAAAAATGAAAAAAAATAATGGGGTGAGAGCGGCTCGAACTCTCGACCTCAGGATAACTCAGATATGCTATGAGACCTACGCGCTAGCCAACTGCGCCACCACCCCTTTGTTGAATATTTCTAAAGTATAACTTTATATTCTTTTTTCGTACAAGATTCTTTCATTTGTTCACGAGGAGTAACAATAAGAATATTGATTTGAATTGGAATTTAGTAGTATTGTAGAACATTTTGAATCACCATTTATACATTTATGATTGAAAAATGTCTTTTGTAACAAACAAAAAAAAATGATTGAAAATCAAAACAAATTTAACTTGAGCTCATTTGTGGATGGTTTGCCATACAAATTAAATGAATTTGAATATTATTTTTTATTTGATTACTTTTCAAGCTCGTCTAGATAATTATAAAAAATTACTAAACGCTCGATAAAAGCTATATGAGTTTCGTTTGTGTGACAGTTAAATCAAATTCAAACATAATTTCAATCTTCAAACTCGATATAAAATTAAAACCAAACTTGAACAATAAATCATCTAGCATACCTCTCTTTTCTAGACCACAATTAATTTAAATATCTAAGAACAGTACAAAAAGTCACGCATTCAAGAATGGTGCTAGATTCATTCATGTTACACATTTATAGTATTAGAGGCATCTCCAACCTAACATCATTGAAAAACTATTTCAAAATAAAATGAAAAGTCAATCGCGTTTACTTCCACAATTCACTCCAATTGAACCTACAGAAACAAGAAAAAACCTTACAAAAATCATGTTTCCATCCTCCAATTTTACACCTATTTTGCTTATTTTAATCACTTGTACACTACATGCCCCAACAAAAGTGAAAAGCTATGATCAAGAATCTGCAAAACAGATTCTTAGCTCATCCCTTTACAACAAAGATTGGTTAATATCAATTAGAAGAAAAATCCATGAAAACCCAGAACTCAGATTCGAAGAATTCAACACTAGTGCTCTAATTCGCAGTGAACTTGACAAACTTGGCATTTTTTATGACTACCCTTTTGCTAAAACGGGTTTGGTTGCTCAAATCGGGTCGGGTTATCCCCCTGTTGTTGCCCTACGTGCTGATATGGATGCCCTCCCAATGCAGGTGAGCTCTTTACCTGTGAAAATTATCTTGTTATGGATGAAAAAAAGATTGAGCCTTTTCTTGATGTATTCTTGTTTGGGATGAAAGTTTGGATTTTTATGGTGTATTTGGCATCAAAGTTTGGTATCTTTTTTAGTGAATAGTAAATACATAGTTTAAGTAAATATCAATCAGTATTAAACAAACTAATAAGACTAGTATTAAACTAAGTATATAATAGTGTGGGAATCGAACCCAATACCTCTTGATTTTGGGCCTTAGCTTTTGCCATTAGGCTACGCCTCATCGACTTTCAATATACGATCTTGCTTGGGGTAAAGGTTGAAAGTTTGGATTTTTTTTAGTGTAACAGTTAATGCACAAATATGAATTAGTATATCAAGAAATGTGTTCGAATATAGATCATCATAACCAGAATAAAAATATAAACTAACTAACAAGACTAGTATTAAACTATAGAAATAGTGTGGTAATCGAACTGAATACCTCCTGGTTTTGGGGCCTCAAATTTTGCCATTAGATTACGGCCTCATCGTCTTTCATTATACTATCTTGTTCGGGGGTAAAGGTCGACTTTTTTCATTTTTTCTTTATATATGTATTGTTGAATTGAGTTGTTTATTTGGGTGCATTTTGAGAGTGTAAAAGGAGCTAGTGGAGTCGGAGCATAAGAGCAAAGTGGAGGGTAAAATTTGTTTGGCATCAAAGTTTGGAATTTTTTTTTTTAGTGAAACAATAAATACACAAATATCAATTTGTATATCAAGAAATATGTTCGAATATATATCATCATAACCAGAATAAAAATATAAACTAACTAACAAGACTAGTATTAGACTATAGAAATAGTGTGGGAATCGAACTGAATACCTCTTGGTTTTGGGGCCTCAACTTTTGCCATTAGATTACGGCCTCATCGTCTTTCATTATACTATCTTTTTCGGGGGTAAAGGTCGACTTTTTTTCTTTATTTTTTTAATATATATGTTGTTGAATTGAATTGTTTATTTGGGTACATTTTGAGAGTGTAAAAGGAGCTAGTGGAGTGGGAGCATAAGAGCAAAGTGGAGGGTAAAATGCATGGATGTGGGCATGATGCTCATACTACAATGCTTCTTGGTGCTGCTAAGTTACTCAATGAGAGGAAAGACAAACTCAAGGTGGGTTTTACTTTTAGTAAATTATATAAATATATTAAATATTTTCACTGAATTTAATTCGAAGTGATTGTTATTTGATTCTTTAATCACGTTTCATTATAACGTTAGAACTCGTTTGGTAGCACAGATTAAGTGAGATTAGGTTTCGTTATTAATCTCTTGTTTGCGTTGACTTATTATGTACGATTATGAAAGGGGACTGTGAGACTTGTTTTTCAACCTGCTGAAGAGGGAGGTGCTGGTGCATCTTATATGATAAAAGAAGGTGCACTTGGAAATGCAGAGGCCATATTTGGTATGCATGTTGATTATACCGAACCAACGGGTACTATATCAAGTGTTTCCGGACCCGTTTTAGCTGCAGTATCTTTCTTTGAAGCTAAAATAGTAGGAAAAGGTGGACATGCTGCCGAACCTCACAGTAGCATTGATCCAATTCTTGCTACATCTTTCGCAATATTGGCATTGCAACAACTTATCTCAAGAGAAGTAGATCCACTTCAAAGTCAAGTACGTAGTAATTAATATCGTGTTTTAACAATTTGAATATATTTGATTTGGACATTTTTTGGAATTTTCTTGATTCTTTTGAGTTATGATTGCAGGTGCTTTCCGTTACTTATGTCCGAGGAGGGACAGCATCGAACATAATTCCGGATCATGTTGAGTTAGGGGGAACTTTGAGGAGTCTTACTACTGAAGGCTTACTTCAACTCCAGCAGAGGGTGAAAGAGGTAGCTTTTAGCCTTTCGTAATGGCAAAATTTCAGAAATAGTCCTGTAACTTTGGGATTCTTTCAGAAATAGTCACGTAACTATACTGAATACACATTTAGTTTTCTAACTTTCAATAAGTTTCAATTTTCGTCCTGTAGTTACAAATTTTGTCCTTCAACTTTTAATAAGTTTCAATTTTTGTTCTTCAATTACACACGTTTTGCAGGACGAAAATTGAAACCTATTGAAAGTTAGAGGACGATATTTTTTATGCATAGGACTAAAATTGAAATTGGGTGAAAGTTAAAGGACGAAATATTTGCTCAATATAGTTACTAGACTATTTTTGAAAATTTCCGAAGTTACAGGACCATTTGTGAAATATTTCCCTTTCGTAATGGATCATTATCTGCATTTTGTATCATACACCATGCTAAATTAAACATCTGGTGCTATGTACTCATAAATGTTAACTCTGACCATATTCTGAGGGAGGGAAGGTTGCGATAACTCTTGAAGCTTGGTTTCACTAATAAAATTTTGAAAATCATTCTACTACAAAATAATTACGCTTTTACCCATGCTCGACTTTGTAGGTTATCGAAGGGCAAGCAACTGTACACAAGTGCACAGCATATGTGGATATGAAAGAAGCAGAATTACCTCAGTATCCAGCTTGTGTGAACGACAATAAATTGCACCAGCACGTTGAAAAGGTAGGCGGCCTTTTACTCGGACTTGAGAACCTTAAAGAGGGCAAAAAGGTCATGGCAGGGGAGGACTTTGCTTTCTATCAACAAGTGATTCCTGGAGTTATGTTCAGTATTGGGATAAGAAACGAGAAAGTAGGTTCGATTCACTCTCCTCACTCTCCACATTTCTTTCTAGATGAAGATGTTCTGCCTATTGGAGCAGCACTACATACTGCTATTGCCGAGTTTTATCTAAAAGATCGCGACCATTCTCTTGGTTAGTGGTTAACAAATGTCCTTGATGTATGTATCTTATCTGAGATAGTATTAGATTGTACATTGAATAATACATTATTGTCATTTGGAACTTGAAATTTGTAGAATTGAATAATACTAGTTTCCACATGAACTAGTATCTTATCATCAAAACCAATCATGCACGTCGAACTGGACAATAAAGCCCTTGAACAACACAAATGCACCAAACACTTGAACACAATTGAGTCTTTTTAACCTTGTAGAACCGACTAACCTAGGTCGTGTGAAGTCTACGAATACCCATACCTTAATTTTGTGCTTAAGATGTTAATATGTTTCACCTAGGCCGACTTTAGCATTACATTGCCCGATCGAGGTGGGTGTGTACCCACTAAGGCTAACCATTGTTTAGGAGTGCATACCGATATCATTTCTCTACTAGTATGTATACTACTACGATAGACCTACCTTACTTCGAGGGATCTAACTTACTATGGGAACCTGATCGAGGTGGGTATGTACCCAAAACGCTAACCATTGTTCGTGAGTTCAAATCGATCGCGTTTCTCTACAAATACATGGTACTACGATAGACCTACTTTACTTTGAGGGATCTAACTTACTATGGGAACCTGACCGAGGTGGGTGTGTACCCGACAAGGCTAACCATTGTTCGTGAGTGCAAATCGATCTCGTTTCTCTACTAATGCATGTTACATACTACGATAGACCTACCTTACTTTGAGGGATCTAAATTACTAAGGGAACCTGATCGAGGTGGGTGTGTACCCACCCACAAGGCTAACCATTGTTCGTGAGTGCATATCGATCTCGTTTCTCTACTAATATTTGGTTGTACGAATACGATAAACCTACCTTACTTCGAGGGATCGAATTACAATGTGGGACCTACCCAATGAAGATCACCTGCACCTACCCATATCATAATTTTTTTAGTTGTGACCTTTTCTTGTGAAACACTCATGAATGCATGGAGATCCATGCATGCTACCCCATACATTCAATGCACTCAACTATGTATCCACAGAACTTGGCATAAAAAACTCCAATGTATTTCTAGAATAGAGTTTATATTTGTCTCTTAGATTATTAAATATTAATATGGTATAATTTGATTAAAAGATTATAGTGAAAGACTAACTGAAAGACTACATTTGACTAAAAAAATCTTAATGATTCATGGGAAAGCATGTTCTCATGTATTTCCAATAGAATCAATTTCATGGAATTGGGACACAACATGCATCCTGTCCAATTAAAGTTCATATTCCAGCTATAAAGCAAAAATAATAATCCACCAACCTTTTTTCTTCTTTCAGCAATAGAGCTAATGTCAATTTACCTCCGTGCCAAATGCATAATGTTCAATTTACCTCCCTGTGATTTAAAAAATAACATTTTTTCCCTTATGAAAATTTTAAAGAAGCAATTTACCTCCTTCAGTCAAAGAGGTAACTCACTTGCTAAAATTGAGAGTGTGCATGAAAAATATTTTTGTAGCATAGGGGGTAAACTGCCACATGTAATTGCCACATTATCATAACACAGGGGTAAAGTGCCACATATAAAAATGTCAGAGAGACGGTGTGAAATTTTTATAAGATTATGGGTGAGTGGGTAGGGGGAGGGGGTAAAGTGCTCTTTTCAATTGGTGGCATCAAGCTTGATGGCATTTTGAAGAAAATGTAAAAAAAATATTAATATAGTTACATTTTTTTAAAATGTCAGGAATTATAAATGTTAATCATAATGTCAGTGGCATTTTTATGTTATTATGGCATTTTATAATGTTATCTCTTGTTATGATAGCGACATTTAACTTTTAGCCACACCACTACAAATTGCAATTTGGAAAATATCGTTATATATAAAATGTCACTAGCAAAAGACACCTGGACACCTGTAGTGGCGTGGCTAAATGTATCAATGTCACAACTGTTTCAAAAGTATGACTATATTAATATTTTGTGACATTTTCTTCATAATGCCATCAAGCATGGTGCCACCAAAGATTATTTTTATTGTAGTGAAATCACGCGGAGATAAATTGAACATTATGAATATCACAAGGGGGTAAATTGTTATTAACTCTTTAGCAATATATAAGTTTATTTAGAATTTAACATTTCATATTTCAAAAAATAAAGAAAAAAACCAAAAAAGAATTGGTTTAGGAGCTCTAGATTTATGTAGGTCAAGCTTCTCTTTAAGATCTTAAATGTATTTTCTCTTTACATTTGAAAAACACAATCCAATGAATCCATGCACGATATATATTATTATCCAATATTTATTCTGAATATTCTTGAAATTATGAGCAAATTATAAAGCATAAAAAAAAACCATCTTTTTCTAAGCATCTAGTGGCTAACTAGTAACTATAATGATCCCTGTTGGGAGAGGTACCCACTTATTGTGCCCAACCCGTCTCGAAAAGGATTAAACCCTTGAAAAACCAAAAAAATAAAAAAGTAATTATAATGATGATTAGTAGTACTTGAAAAAAAGTCGAGCAAAATGTGTGGTTGAGCTTTTGATTGCTTTCTATGGCAAAGACAAAAAGCAAAATGCTAAAATCTCTTAATGACATGCATAATATAATTTCTTGATTAATTAAGACTATGACTTTTCACTAATTGAAAAGACGGGATTATCAATTAAGCATATGAGATCAATCTAGGAATGAATTCTTTTAGTAAAATGCAAAAACACCCTTATACTTTTTGTAAATGGCAAAAAATATTATAAATTGTTTTTGTTAGCAACAAAAAAAAAGCCCTTTTTATATTTAAATGCAAACGGGGCAACATAAACGCGCGATTAGAGCTACTATTCTTTTTGTGATTTTGAAAATATATAAAACATGGAGTATAACACTCGGTATATAATTGTTATTTTTCATGCAAACTGTGGACAATACATTTACTTACAACGATTGAAGCAGACAAGGCCTGAGAGGGTTAAAAGGTTTCAAATTTTCAATATATGATTTTTTTTTTTTTTTTGCTAATAATAATAACAACAGGGGTTTATTGCCAATAAATAAAAGCATTTCTCTTTTCCTAATTTGCTGCAGGATTGCAATTGTGATTTTTTTTCTTGTTTTGACATATATATGAAAGGAGGTGGAATATAAGTTTGGTGGTTGTCACATGCTGAGTCATTTCCACGCCAAAACACATAGGTAAAATGGGCTAATCTTGTCAGCAATATTAATCGGTTTGCAACCTTTTGATTTTGAAATATTTTCTAAAAAAAGACTAAGTTACAAGATGATCCATAAAAAACAACCTTTCAATTTTGACCTTGAAATTGTAAGTTTGGTGTGGGTACTTGATGGAAAGAGATAGAGCACCACATCAATCTCCATGCTATAAATATTGTTGGGTAAGATTGGTTATTGATGTCGAAATTGTGATACGTAGAATATATTCGAGATTTGACTTAGAGTTAGATTAACAGAAGTTCTATCGAAATTGATTTGTTTACATAAGAATAACATCGATTTAGCATATTCCTAACTTTGTAAAATTTGATTTATGTTTGATGTGGTTAGCTGATATATATGTAAGAATCAAGTAATTGAGTTCGATTAGTGTTCGGTTCAACTAAGACTCATTCAAACTTAGCTCCTTTCACATACAGTCTCAATTTAAATATTATTGCAAATCAAACCTTACTTAAATTATTGTTCGGCTCTACTCGCTTTGTTTATAACCATAAACACTATACACTATACTCTATAGATCTAAACTAATTAAATTAGAATTATAGTTAGTTAAAGATGAGACAATATTCTACATATCCAAACTATATAATAGTTAGGTAAAGATGAGACTAAAAGTCATAAATTTAAATGCCATATGGATCTTGGAATTTATAACTCATAGTACAAATTAAGGATCATGTGTTCAATGTACATTGATGTAAACAAATATAAAGCTATTTTCCATTCCAAAAACCATACAAAAAGAGTTAGGATTAATAGAAAATTTTGGATTTGCCAAGATGGAAATGGAACATGCCATGTGACACCAACTTCTCATCATGTAGATAGTAATTACACGCAAATCATTAGCAATTTGGCATCCCAAGTATATATATAAATTTACTTGTTCAAGTTCCAAAGATAAGAGTACAGATAAAATTATTCTTCTGCCATCTGATCCGCACATAAAGTTCATGAAAAAATGTGTCATCAATCTAAAGCTACTTTTTGAGAATGATTATAGAATGTTTAATCCTTTTTCGTGCAAATTAATTCAAATATATTTTCATCGATTTCTCCAAAAACTCGAAATGGGTTGCAATTGTCATGTGGTTAACTACCTAATGACATTATAATATGTCGGTTTTAGGTGCATGATTATAACTTATAAGGTGCCAAGATTGACATGAACCAAACTTTCTTGAAACATAGGTCACAAATTATGAACTTATAAAATTATTAGGTAATTTTCAAAATACTCGTTTGTGTTTATTTAATTGACAAATACCCCCATTTGTTATATTCAACAATAACATATATCGTCGTGTTCAAAGACTATGTAATAATTCGATATTTTTTCCATAACATGACATCTGAATGTCCGTATTATCAACATATGCTCATACGTGGTTTGGAATTTTTATCGAATTTGAAATTGTGTTTGAGCTAGTTTTGATTATTAAAGAAACCGAACTCGAACAAGCTCTTTCGAAAGAGTTTGAGTCGAGTATCACATAGCTTGATATTCTTATAAAATTTTTCTCAATTTTTAGCTTATCGAGTCAAGCTCGAACGAAGCTTCAACTTTTTTTGAAGAAAGAATGTTGTTCAAGTTTATTTGATATAAATAATGAGCTGAGGTCAAACGAGCTTTTATTGATCAAGGCTATATCCAGTTTGAGTGAAATGCGAAAACACCCCTTGTGTATTGTCTAACTAACAAAAAAACCCCGGTGTTCTTTTCTTCTTAGTAAAAAAATCCCTCCCAAACTGAAATGACATATATACCCCCACCAAATGATACAAAAACACGTATCAATAACCTCCCTATTTACTTTGAAAATAGACATTAAGCCCCCATTCACTTAATCAATTAACAAAAACCTCCCAATGATTTATGACGGAATTTCAAATGAGTTTTGTTCTAAGCAATCTAAAGTTAGGCCTGCATGATATTGGGGTATTAATCTGAACGATTTCTTTTAAATTGATCCCTTTCTCTTAATAACTCTTAATGAATAGGGTTTGAGAGTTTGTGTGAGTTAAAATAACTCAGAAAGGTTTTTGTTAGTTAGACAAAATACAAGGGGGTATTCTTTGTATTTCTCTTAAATTTTGTATTTGGGGCTTCAACTTTATCTCTAATCTATAATCTCATCGGCCGAGAATAATATAAATTCAAACACACAAAATTTGAGGCAAAATAGCATTTTACATCCCTTATCTTTCACTAGTCCATGATTTTAGTCCACTTAATTTTTCGGCGAGTTAAATATGTCCTATAACTTTCCTATACCCGCAATCTTAGTCCGCCCGACCGCAATTTTAGTCCACCTATCGTCAAAAATCACCTGACTGATCAGTTTCAATCGGCTGATTTTTCCATGATATGTAGACTAAAATTGCGGTAAGGTGAACTAAAATTGTGGGTATAGAAAAGTTATAGGACATATTTAACTCGCGGAAAAACTAAATGGACTAATATTGCGGACTAGTAAAAGATAAGGGACGTAAAATACTTTTTCGCCCAAAATTTGCTCTACATAATTTTGCAAAAGTTCCATAATCAGCTTAATCAATATAGAGGTCCCAACCCCTCTACGGTTAGTGGCCCTGCATGTGCTCTGCCATCACATACTCCAGCTTTAAGCATAATAATCCACACCGTCCATTACCTTTACAATCTCATATAAATACTGCTGATTCACTCCAATATTAAACCTCCTCCTCT
Source organism: Penstemon davidsonii (assembly GCA_034814905.1). NCBI lineage: Eukaryota > Viridiplantae > Streptophyta > Magnoliopsida > Lamiales > Plantaginaceae > Penstemon > Penstemon davidsonii. The sequence goes on along the minus strand of JAYDYQ010001087.1, from coordinate 6,486,220 downwards.
CTTTTGCACATCTTTTCTACTAAAAAAAAGCTTTAATCTATTTCTTTTCATTTTAAAGTACTTAACAAATTAATAAAATGGGTGAAGAAACCAAACAGGTTGGTGTTTTTATTACATTATAATGTATGCAAATTAATTATGTTGTTTCATTTAATTTAATGTTTTTATTTTTATTTTTTGGCAGGAACAAGCTAAGGAGGAAGTAAAAGCAGAGGAGAAAACAGAGGAAAAGAAAGAAGAGAAAACAGAGGAGAAAAAAGAAGAAGAACCAAAACCACCATCACCTTTTGTTTTGTTTGTTGATTTGCATTGTGTTGGATGTGCAAAGAAGATTGAGAGGTCTATTTTGAAAATTAGAGGTAAATTAAATTATTTGTTACTTCTATTTTGAAATTTATTTAAGTTGACTGATCTATCGTAACAAATGCAGTACATGACATAGAATAATGGAATGAAGGGAGAATTTAACTAAATTAAATCACTAACTTTCACTCCATGACAAAAATGGTTTTAGAACATATAATCATTTATCTTTTCATTTTTTAGACACAAATTAAATTCACTCAAATTAGCCAAATTACACTAAATGTGTTAAGTTTAGTAGTAAATTTGTCTAATCTATCTTTGAAAAAAAAAATTGGAACAAATATGTTGAACTCAATAGATAAATATTTTTTTAAATATGAAGATGGGGTAAAATTACAAATTTGCCCATAAATTTTGATGCAGGAGTTGAGGGGGTAGTGATTGATATGGCAAAGAATGAGGTGACTATAAAAGGAATTGTGGAGCCACAAGCTGTATGCAATAGAATTATGAAGAAAACAAAAAGAAGAACAAAAGTTTTATCTCCATTGCCTGAAGTTGAAGGTGCACCCATGCCAGAAGTTGTTGCTTCACAGGTATATATATATTATTATCACTTTATTTAATTTATCAATAATTTAAATTTACAAGAATTTATTTAAATTTGTATAGTATTTAATTGATAAATTAGTACACATGCAGTTTTTTAATATTATTAATTATGTTAATTGTTTTTTACTATGTAGGTAAGTGGATTGACGACAGTGGAACTTAACATAAACATGCATTGTGAAGCATGTGCACAACAACTAAAGAAAAAGATACTCAAAATGAAAGGTAATTAATTAAATATTGATGAGTATAGGAAAAATATTTATTATATTTATATTGATTTACAAATAGAAAATTATCTTGGGGGAATTAGTAATTTGCAATTGGTTCACATGACAGAACCAAAATTTTGGAGTGACACATACTTTAGTAAAGAATATACTCCTCACTAGTCAAACTTTAAAAAAAAAAATATAAATAAAAATAAAATAATCTACTTTAGAGACAAGTGACACACCATTTTTTTTTAAAATTAAATTCATTAATAACAAAAAATATATATACGAATTATGCCAAAATTTAATTCCGTGCCATGAGAACAACTATTTTGTCATGACACGCGCGAAATAACACGCGTATTTAAAAAAGAAAAAGAACATTGCGGTTGATTTATTTAAAAGAAAAAATCAAATAAGTAATGGTTTTTTAAATTCCAAATTTAGTTAATATAATTCTAATCCATCTAAAAATAAACAACTGCAGGAGTGAGAACCGCAGAGACAGAATTTAGTTCAAGTAAAGTGACGGTAACGGGCACCATGGACGCTGACCGGTTGGTTGACTACGTCTACCGACGCACCAAAAAGCAAGCCAAAATCGTGCCCCAACCCGAACCCGAAAAACCACCCGAGGACCCGAAACCCGAAGAGAAAAAAGAAGAGGAAAAACCACCCGCTGCTGAAGAAGCAAAGCCCGAAGAGAAAAAAGAAGAAGCGGAGAAAAAAGACACACCACCACCACCACCACCGGAAGAGGAAAAGAAAGACGGCGGCGAGAACACGGCGGAGCAAGGCGGCGGAGAAACAAAAGTGGAGGAACAATCTATGCACAAAATGATGTATAATTATTATCAGCCACTTTATGTTATTGAAAGAATTCCAGCTCCACAGCTTTTTTCAGATGAAAATCCTAATGCTTGTAGCATTATGTGATCTTTGAAAAAAGGAAAAAATATTTGGCATTTTATTTGATGCATTACATTGTAATATATTCATTATGTAATATCTTTTATGTTTTTATGAATAAGATATTACTGCAGAATATTCTTCTAATATTCTTTATTTTGTACTCTTTCTTTTGGGAGGCCAGGAGAATTTATTTTAAATAATTTGACATAAACTTTTTGCACAATCCGGCCACAAAAATGTAAATTTATAAAATGAATATGTCTTATTAATATATTATATAATTGAAACATACCACATACGACATATCCATTAATTTATTATACATATATTAATTAATTAATTAATTAATTGATTTCATTAGTAGCAACCTTGAAATAATCTATGAAATAAATTGCAAAATTGAACCCATAACTAAGGCTTGCTAAAACGATGTCAGGCTGACAATTAAGCCATGTAATTAAATTAATTTGACAGTTTTGTTTCATTTTAACCGAAATTCTTAATTTCCACAAAGTGAGTCACGTTCGGCTTATGTGACTTAACTAATTGGAGGAAAATTACAAAAGTCATCTTGTAACAGTGAATCGTTGGCAAATTAAGTTTTTTAACTACATGAATTTGATAGTTTAAGTAGTATCTCAGTTCAAAATTCTAAATCTTTTCAAATTGTATCACGTGCATGACTTAATTATTTGGGGATTTTTTTCCAACGTGTTGTCCAATCATCCTTCCCTTTCCAAACGGCAGTTTCGTCTAATGATGTCATTGACTACTAGGACAAAATTGGAGGAAAAATTAATTTAGTTACATGATTTAATTGTCAATCCGAGTCTTAAAGATTTTTTTTTGTCAGCTAGCGTTATTACGGGACCATTTTTACGATTTTCCCATAATTTATCCCTCTTGAAATATATAATTCACGGCATTGGAAGAAATAAAATATGTGACTAAAACCTATGAGTGTGGTTAATTATATAATTCATGCACACACGGAATGGAGCCCTCTTTTGACTAAAGTATTTCATTATTAATTTATTTTCTTTTATGTATTCTAAAGGGGCACTAATTTAGCCGACTAGACCTCAATATATTAGTGAAAATCGAGGCTCAAGACCAACATGGCAAGAGGTATTGGGTCCGACTCTCATTAATATTGTGGGTATTTTTTTAATTTAATATTAATTTTGATAATTTATTTATCTTTATACTTTGATAGAAATTAAATAAATTTATTATATAATGACTGAAGTAATAATATTGTAATATCATTTAAAAGAAAAATGAGGGCAATCATTTATAAGATTGCATACTAACATATGGTACAACAAAAATTTTAGCGCAATTATTTCACAAAATAGAGTGAGCGTAAGTGCTCATCATTAATTTGATTGATCGCTCATAACAAATGTGATGCAATTATTTGTTTAAATGTGGTCACAATTATGTACTGACTAAAATAAGTTTCACAATAATATGAGACATTCTAAAAAAAAAATATGGGAATTAGTGGGACTAGATGTTTTAAAGGAAAATTATTTTGAGCCAATATAAATTATATAAATTTTGTGAAATTGAGCCAACGTCGATCCATATAAACCTTGAGTTTCATTTAAAAGTTCATTGAAAAATAACAAAAGTTCTTCAATAGATTTTTAATAATCAATTAATTATTTTTAGTGAAAATTGAAAAACAAAAGGAAAAATTGTTCTTGTTCGGTTAGGTTTCATGCATGTCACATGGCAGAGTCCCAATGTGATATGTTTAATATTTATTCAAGAAGGAGATTCCCCGGATCGAGTCCGATCCAGAAATCTGAAATGGATTGAACGTGGTAGGGCCACCCGGCCCGAACCTTTTTGAGCTTATAATGACAATCCGACTCATCATTTGAATATAGAAACTAAATGGGTCCCATAAGATGTACCAATAAACGACAATGTGACATGGCCTTGCGTTGGCAACGTCTTAACGAGAAACTGTATTTGCAAAACTATAATTTAATTAATGGAATTGTTTAATCCTATGTTTATTCCTTAATATTGTCGTATTACATACGTAACATGAGATTTAGTATCAGAACTGAATCAATCATGTGGATTGGGCTATGTAAAGGGAGCAGGACAAAATTAGTCTTATAATTATCAGGTGTTAAATGACAATTTATTTCCTGTGATATTTATAATGTTCAATTTATCTCCCTATGATTTTAAAAAAAACAATTTATCCCCTTGTAAAAATTTTAAACAAGCAATTTACCCCCTTGACTCGGAGAGTGTAACTCACTTTACGAAATTGAGAGTGGACATGAAAAATGTTTTGTAACATAGGAGGGTGAATTGTCACATTTATCATAACACAAGGGGGTAAATTGCCATATTTATTATAACACAGGGGGTTTAATTGCCACATTATCATAACATAAGGAGGTAAAGTGCCACATATAAAAATGTCAGGGAGGCAGTATGAAACTTTTATAAAATTATTGGGGGAGGGGGTAAAGTGTTTTTTATCAAATCACATGGAGGTAAATTGAACATTATTAATATCACATAGGAGTAAATTGCCATTAACTCAATTATCAGGTGATTTGTGTTAGTTATTGGTATTAATCATCATGTGAAGATCACTAATTTTTGAACATGCACATGATGACATTTTAACGAACAAAAAGATTCTTAATTGCATAAAAAATGTTAATTAAAGCTGGTGCAACTGCTCCTACTTCCAACAAGAAGATTCTTAATTGAACTATGTTATATTTCAGTTTGTTATCTAATGTGAATAGTTCATTTTTTTTTTTTTTTTTGGCGGATTGGGAATGTGAATAGTTTTATATGATTAAGGTTCTCTATTTGAATTGGACTAATATAATAATAGTTTGTCCTATTTGGAGGAATCAAGACTTGCAAAACAAACAACATACGATAAAGACATGTATATTTACATAAGTTGTTGGTTAAAATCGTGAGATGTTTTTATTGATTTATTGTCAAATGACTATTTGGTACATTATATACTTTAAATGATTCACTAAAACTGGTTCACGCCCTGATCAGCTAATTGACTCTCAAATTGTTCTCAAAATAAAAAATGTATTTTCTCACAATTAATCAATGAGGGTCGACATTCATTTATGACCAGTTCGTGAGATTGTATTACTTTATGTATCCTGCATTGGTTTGGTTGTAAATAGAGAATGAATTATTTATAAGACTTTAGTAAATCATACATATTAAAATATTTTAGATGAATTAACTAGAACCAACTTATGTAGACGAATTTAGTCTACACAAGGCTATTCATAGATATCGACATTTCACTTCTAATTAAATAGATCTATTTGATTATAGGGTGAATAACACTTTTGTCTTCCTTATGTACTTTTTTTACAGTTTGGTTCTCCTTGTGTTTTTCTTAACATTTTAATCCTTAATGTCAATTATTTATTTAATTGTAGTCCTTCTCAGACGGTTTTAGGGTGACTCCGACGTCACGTGATTTGCATGTGACTAACATGAGGGTTTTTTCGAGAAATTCAGGCAAAATAATAGGTTTTTTCATATTCTTTGTTGAATAAAATGTTGAAGAACATGTCTTTGATGTGGTTAAATAAGCCCCAAAATTCTGTTATTTTGCGTGAATTTCCCGAAAAAACTTTCATGTTAGTCACATACAAATCATGTGACGTCGGAGCCACCTAGAACCGTCTGAGAAGGACTACAATAAAATAAATAATTGATAATAAAGAGGATAAAAAATGGTATTTACCCTTGATTATATGTATATATTCAAACTTGATTAGACACACTCTCAAGATTAGGCAATGTATGTGAATGTAATGAAAAGCACCTAAACAAAAACTCTTTAAACATACACTTATTACTATGCCTAAACCTTGACTTCTTTGCCAAGAAAAAGGCAGCCCACATGGCCGAAAATCTATCCAATTCAAGTGCACTATTGATGACAATTTTTTCCTTCATTATGTGCATGATCCATTCATGCTTTTTGGTTGAAAATAGAAATGGTGACACATCTTTACACACATATGACTCACTTTATAAACTTTCTCAATTTAAAATAGAAACCTAAAAAATTAACTAACCTACGAATGTAACATAGGTTTTAAGGAAATCCACAACATAAAGGAAACTTTAAAGATGGGAAAAAGGAAAAGATAAAGTGGCTATAATCCATCTTTTTAAAGGGAATCTGCATGCGTTCATGTCTCTTGCCTTTTGTGAATATTTAGATAAACAAGAAAAATAAAGATTGCACTACCTATATATATGTGTGTACAAATAGAAATCAAATGACATCAATTTGTTGTTGCAAGAAAAACAAGAATTAATAACTAATTTGTGACCGATCGATATCGATCATGGAAAACATGCAAATAGTTCCGGCGGGGAAGAATGTGGAGGCACAATATGTGGAAATGATGGTTCCTTTGTATTCCTATGGTTGTGAGAGGAAGGTGAAGAAGGCCTTAGCTAATCTCAAAGGTAAGTATTAACTAATGAAATTAATGTATATCATGAGGAATTAATTAATGAACACATTAAAACTTTATAAAAAATTACATAAATTAAATTTCAAGGTTGTGGACAATATCAACTTACATTTGTGCATATTTCTGCGACCGGTCGATTGTTTTGTAAATTAAATTAATGATATCAATCAAAGAGGTGTGAAAGAGTGAGTTTGATCTCTTGATTGGAGTTCGTAAAATTATTTTGAGATCTCTATTGTGATTTTGAAAGAATTTATTCTCTAGTAATAATTATTTTTGGTCCATCGTATTTTTTTGTGGTGTACGTTTGACCCTCATTGTGTCATGATCTAGGATCTTCAAAATGGCTTGCTAAACTATAGCTTTTGACAGTCGTGTATCCAACAAAATTAATTACTTGATAATCAAATATTAGTACAATTAATTATGGTCAATTTGTTTATTTTTTAAAATTAATTCTAGGCCGAATTGGCCCATAATTCATAATCTAAAAAGTTTGGATATCACTGGGCCAACGCGATTTTCCTGAATTATGGTTATCGTTAGGGTTTGTGGTCCAATCCGGAAAATAATTTTAATAAATGTTCGGTTTCTTTAATAAAACGGAGCGGTCCAAAATTTATTTATCAAAAAAAAGGAAAGAAAATAGATGTACATCTCTTGCATCAACAAGAAGATTTAGCAGTTTAAACTAATCACCCATTTTATTTTATTTTAATAAAAACCATAATGAATTAATTTCTTTGTCGTTCGTGCATATTTTACAGGCATATACTCCGTTAACGTGGATTTCGATCAACAAAAAGTGACCGTATGGGGGATATGCGACAAGCATGACGTACTTTGCAAAGTTAAGAGCAAGAGAAAAGGAGCTCGTTTTTGGGATGACGAAGATACTGTTCAAATTGATCAAGAGTCGCATTCTGCACCTCCGTCTCCAAAATCGACTTCACTACCAAAGAACTCTAAGCTCTATTTAGCTATGATAAAGAGTCAATCTTTAAATTTGAATTTGGCTATGATGAAGGGTAGATCAATTAGTTGGAAAGCTCTTAAAAAAGCATTTACAAGATCAAACTCATTTTGAAAGGGATAAAATCATTATGAAATAATGTGTTAAATGAGACATGTGGATATGTAACTGTTGTTTTGGAATGATTGTTGGGAGAAATGAATTATAGAGAAATCGTTTTGCTTACAAATATCTATAGTAGAAATGTTGTATTTTCAATGGAAAGAAGCGCCTAGCTTCTCTATTTTATGCTATAATGTGAATGTTTCACCTTTTTTCATATGATTTGTCAATTCTCCATCCGTTCCACGATATCTGTGCGTTTAGAGAACTTTTTATGTTTCAAAATATCTGCCGCTTTAGAATTTCATTACAATATTAATTACCCATTTTCCAATTTAGCTCTTATTTATTACACCTAAAAATTATGTCTTATTTATTCCAATGCAATATTAATTAAATGTATTTTAAGTATAATTTTTTTTTTACCAAAAAATTATACTATTTATTTGGATCCTTAATGTTAGTACAATACTCTAAAACGATATATACTGTGGAACGAAGGGAAGGGAGTATTTGCTAAGTATGTATGTGAATATTCATTGGGAAATCGTTGAGTACCATTTACCATGGGATCAGTTATGTATACGTTTTTCACTGAAATAAAATATTGCTTTTTCTTTTATTTGTTTGGGTTTTGAATTTTGGTGTGTAAAATTTTAAGAAATATGTTTTTCATTCATCAAATGATAGAATATGGAACTTAATTCATTTCTTATTCGTGCCATTATTCTTATTAATTTAAATCTAAGTACGTACCAAATATGTGTCTCGGAATTCTCTAACACAAATCAGTAGCTCCTTAATTAGCTTGCATGTTCTTGTGTAGTACGTATAGTCGGTATAGATTTGTATATGGGCCTTCAAATCACGTGTGTAACACGTGTAGATTTATGAATAAATAGTCTAAAGCCAAATTTTCATGCTGTTGAGAAACAATTAGTGTGCTTATCAACTCATTAGATATTAGATTAAAATATTGTGTAAGTTATTAATTTATAGATAGAATTAAATTAGTTTAATATATATGTAAATAGATTCTTTAATTCAAACGAGTTCTGTTTATTCGAATGGCTTTTGTTTGTCATATTGGATTTTGTATTCAACTGCATTTCTCGTATCCTATGTTTCCAGTTTAGCTGAATTATAGCATGTTATCTAATCTGAACTGAACTCTGTAATTCCCGATAATTCCCTTCTCCTCCATTGGCTTAACAAGTAATAATTCCCTTCTCATTAGAAAGTCAAAAATCGGATAAGGCAGCCCTTGGGTGTGGGAATTTTCCCTCCCAAGGGACTAGGCCCTAATGAGGTATAATCATACATCTAGCTATCTCTTCTCCTTCCAACACTCTTTTATAATTTTCCTAATAAGATTTTGTATAATTTTCTTAATAAGATTTTGTATTTCCCCTACACCATTCATCGTCTTGAAGTAATATTGAGAGAGGACTGTAGTTTTAGAGTGAGAAAAAATATATAAGAGAGGAGATATATGTAGAGGTGTGAGGAGCCATAACCACCACCCCGCTGCCTGAACCGAAGGACACTTGAAGTTTTGTGAGAATATTCTAAACCTACTTATTTTGTTTAGTTAAATGGTACGTGAATAGTTTAAAAAATAACATAGTAAACCCTAACTCTTGGAATATTTTTAAATGTTAGTTGATGGGTTACTTTAATTCTTAGTTAATGGTTAAAAGAATTTTATGATTCTTAGTAAATGGCAATGTTTATATGAATAGATGAAGGATTTGGAATTTTGGGATGTATGAGTGTTAAATGATTCATTTTTCTTGGGATTATTTTGCAAATCTGGAAAAAATAAAAATATCGGGTGTCTTTGGCATGTATACATAAATGAGGGTCTTTTTGCATTTTCCGGTGGGTTTGGCCAGAGCCACCCCACCGCCGGGAGGCAACCATTGACCGCTGCAAAAGCGGCGATCGGGGGTTGCCTGTGCTATGTTGCAATTGCAACAAACCCATTTTGGGCATGTTGCAAGTTCAACATACCAACATGTCCATTCGGCTAATGGGGTTGTTGGTTCTATGTTAAGTGGGTTGGCCCTGATGGCCATGGTTAAAAAATAAAAATAAAAAGTTAGAAATTAATTTTTGAAAATAATAATTTCGAAAAATAGTTTTAGAAACAAGCTTAAATAATTTTGAATAACTATTTTTTTTGAAAAATAAATAAACATTTGAAAATAAAATTTATAATAAATCGGGTTAATTATTTTTCTAAAAATAATCAAAATAATTTTGGATAATTTTCTGAAAATAATCAAAACAATTTTGGGTAATTTTATGAAAAATAATTAAAAAAATTATGGATAATTTTCTGAAAATAATTTCAAAAATAAATTTAAAATAACTTTGGATAATTAATTTTTCTGAAAATAAATAAATTTAAATAATTATTTTATGAAATTAAATAATTCTGAAAATGAATTTAACAATTTTAAATAATGATAAAATTTTCAAAAATTAAAAAACTAAAAAAATAAATAAATAAAATTATCGTAAATAGTTTTGAATATTTATTATTCCCGAAAGTAAATAGTTTTGAAAACAAAATAAAATATAATAATTCCGAATGATTAATTTATGTATTTAAATAAATTCGAAAATAAAAAGATAAAGTTCTAAAAATAATTATCAATTAAGAAAAAATAAATTTAGTTAATTATTTCCTTTAAATAAAATAAAGGGTTAAAATTGTCAAGTAAAGTTTAATTTTGGAAAGAAAAAAAATGATTCCTTATATAACTTTATACATAAAATTACTTGGAAAAGATAACTTATCTTCAAACTTTTAGTGAACCTTTAAAGCTCATCTTGAACGGTTAAGTTCAAGTTAACCCTTTTCGTGGCTATGTTTACCACGCTTCCTGAATGAACCTTAGAACCCTTAGACCGGACTTAAAAGTCCAAATTACGATTGTAGTTTTGATATTGATCGACCATGATTCAATTGTATGTTTGACTAAAGCATTGCTTAGTCATTGTTTGAACCCTTGTACTATAATTAGATTCTAAGATCGTTACATAAATGTGTACAAGAGGAACCAGAGTCGACACAATTGTCGCATTTTCTTCAAGAAATTTAAACATCAAAGGTGAGTGTTGTGTATTACTTGTGTGTAAGTCCGAATGTGCTAGTAGGTCGTGTCAGAACTGTAACCTAGTCCCAAAACGAACGAGCATGTGATGTAAGATACTGTGAATAACTCGACTACTAGGACAAACTATCTATGTTGAATTATCCTATTTATGCCAATGTGCTTACGCGTCTTTCATATTGAGAACTGAATTGTTACAGCTATTGAGTTATTTACTGTTTACAGTTACTAAAATGTTACTGTACTGTACTATTTGTTATTATTATGTGGGCCTTAATACTTGTTCTGTTGAATCATGGGTAACCTGGAAGGCTAGAGTCGAGGGGTTACCTCGATCCACCGTAGACCTGCTTCACAAACCAAGTGTGGAGGTTACACTTGGGAAGTGAATGTCAAACTACTGGCATATGACGTCAATGCACACTGTTATGTAAGGTCGCACCTTACTTGGATTGTTCGGTGGTAGTTTTTATGAGGGTAAGAAGAGGATGATATCAACAACCAGATGTTATTTGTTTAAATATTTATTTATTGTTCTATTATATTTGCTCACACATATTATGCGGCATTCATGCATCACACACACATGTGCACTACAGCCTCGCTAAGTTGGATGATCAACTTACGCATTCCCGTTTACTTCTTTTTAGATACAGGTATCCCGGGGTCTGATGTCTAGGGTGGGTGTCGCTCATCTCCGAGATCCTATCTGTCGGTTGTCGTGGGTCGTCATGTTATCTTTTGATTTTTGTTATATTATCTTATGTTAGTTTATGTGTTGTTTCGTATCTGGCAGGATAAGTAATTAAGAACTATGTTTATTTTGAACACTTGTTGTATTTGTGCGGTTTGCGCTCGTTCTGTATTTTGTACCCACTCCTTCAAAATAGCAGTGTGCCGGATCTTATGTTGTCGTACTTGGGGTTTTATTTTAAAAGTATTATGTTGTTTGTTTTCGAAAAAAATTAGTCAAATTCTAGTTGTGTGCACCGAATACGGACCAGGTGTTAACTCTACAAAATAGAGTTAATTTCTATATCTTTTTGCGGGGAATGACATTAGTTTCTTGAGTTCTTGGATTGTTTCTGTTTTAACTATGAACTAAATTTACTTTTCTAGTTTTGCAATGGAATTCTTTGTTTGAATTGATTGTTGACTTATTTTTCCTTATTCTATTATATTGAGATTTGTTGTTTACCCATTCTTGTGCTTTAATTTCAATAGCCTGATCAACTATTGTTTCACAAATCTAATTTAATCGGGAGAGGAAATTAGGTTTTAGGTTAAAGATTGGGTAATCTTGGTACGAATTGCACCCACATTGAATTGGGTAAATTGTTTAGCAATTAAGATAGGAATATACTTAATTTTCTTAGGTAGTCACAATTAGGGCTTGTTCTTGATTCAATTTGACCTAACTTCATTGGCATAGGAATATAGCTCTTTGATTAGGTTAGATTAGTTTTACAATATTCTGGAAAGAAATTATAGAAACTTAAGTGCCCTAGACTAGCAATGAAACTTAATTGAAATAGAATTGTTGGGAAAATAAGAGCAATTAGTTTGACATTGAATGAAGTTGTAATCCTAGGCTTATATCATCATAGTTAATCTTGTCAATTTAAAATTCACTTTAATTTCATTGTTGCTTAGTTATAATCAAATCACAGATTCGCTTAATTTGGATAAGAACAAGGGTGATCTTTTAGTAATTAGTTAAGTAGCTGATTAATTCCCTGTGGAGACTATACTTTTCTTATCATTATATTACTTGTTGCGATTGCGTATACTTGCGCTTACAAATCCGTCATCAAGTTTTTGGCGCCGTTGCCGGGGAATTATTTGCGCTATTTTGCTAATATTAATATCAGTCATTCTTTTCTTAGATCAAATTTTTATTTATTGTCTTTTTCTTTATTTTCAGGACATTTATTCTTTGCATGCGCAGCGATCGAAATAAAGAACTTATCCCACTCGATCTTGAAATCGAGCGCACAATTCGAAGATTAAAAAGGCTGAAAATAAATTCTGAGTCTCAAGGAAAGACTATGGGCGAACAAGTCAATGGAGCAGCAGCTGCTGCAAATCGCTCTATCAGAGATTATGCAGTCCCTCATGCTGAAGGACTAAGATCGAGTATTGCTAGGCCAGCTGTTGAGGCCAATAATTTTGAGATCAAGCCAGCAGTCATATATATGCTTGAGTCGAAACTATTTTTCGGGCATGCTCATGAGGATCCGAACAAACACTTGAAAATATTTCTGAGGATGTGTGATACATTCAAATTCAATGGAGTATCATCAGAGGCTGTAAGATTGAGATTGTTCCCTTTATCCTTGACTGGGAGAGCTGCAGATTGGTTAGAAGCTCTGCCAGATGAGTCTATTACAACATGGAATCAGTTAGTGGAGAAATTTTTAGCTAAGTTTTTTCCACCTGCAAAAACTGCAAAGATGAGGAATGACATCACTGATTTTTTGCAACATATAGATGAAACTTTAGACGAAGCTTGGGAGAGGTTTAAGGATATGCTGAAAAAGTGTCCTCACCATCAAGTTCTAGATTGGTTACAAGTTCAATCTTTCTATAATGGACTTACAGATAACATAAAGGGAAATCTCGATGCTGCAGCTAATGGTACTCTTTTGGGAAAATCTCCTGGTAGCCAGAGATATTATTGAGAAGATGGCATCAAATATCCAACAATGGTCATCAAGACGTACGGAGCAGACAAGATAGTCGGGGTTATAGAAGTTGATGCTATTGCTTCTCTGACAACTCAATTGGCAACTCTCACGAAGAAACTTGATGAGAACTGTAGTAGAAACAATGTTCAGAGAATTTATGCCACTTGTGATATTTGTGGAGATAATCACTCGGTTGCACACTGTCCTGAGAATTCGGAATCTGTCAATTTCGTGGGAAATTCTAACCATCAGAGGAACAATCCTTATTCCAACACATAATCCGGGATGGAGAAATCACCCTAATCTCTCATGGGGTTGTAATCAACCAAAATTTCAGGCTCAAAGCCCAGTCGCACCTCCAAGGTTTCAACAACCTCAAGCACCTATACAGCCACAAACACAAGCACAAAAACCCACTACAGAAGAATTGTTGCTCCAATACATGCAGAAGACAGATGCTATAATGCAAAACTAGAGCGTTGTAATTCAAAACCAGAATGCTTCTATCCGTGCTTTGGAGACTCAAATTGGTCAACTGGCTAGTAATCTTAATTCCCGACCTCATGGAGCTTTGCCTGCGGACACTGAGACAAATCCAGGAAAAGATAGTCCGCATCACTGTAAGGCTATAACTCTCAGAAGTGGAAAGGAGATTGAGGGTAATATTAGAAAGCTTGAGCAAGAAAAAGTGAAGCCACCGAGTGAATTAATAGAGAGTGAACAAAATAATGAAGATGATGTGGAAAAGAAATCCGAGGGATATGAAGAAAAACAGGAGAAACAGAAAGTTCAAGAATATCCACCACCTCCATTCCCCCAGAGATTACAAAAACAAAAGTTGGATAAACAGTTTCAGAAATTTCTTGATATCTTCAAGAAACTATCCATCAACATTCCCTTTGTTGAAGCCCTTGAGCAAATGCCCACCTATGCAAAATTCATGAAAGACATTTTATCAAGGAAAAGAAGATTGGGATATTATGAAACTGTAGCACTTACTGAGGAGTGCAGCGCGCTTATTCAAAGATTCCACCAAAACTGAAAGATCCAGGGAGTATCACTATTCCGTGCACGATTGGAAATCAATCTATCACTAAGGCATTATGCGATCTAGGTGCTAGTGTAAATCTGATGCCATTGTCGATCTTCAGAAAGCTTGGTGTGGGGAAGCAAAGCCCACGTCAGTTACGTTACAGATGGCAAATCGAACTCTCTGTTATCCAAGAGGGATAGTGGAAGATATTTTGGTCAAAGTGGACAAATTGATCTTTCCAACGGATTTTATTATCCTTGATATGGATGAAGATCGCGACGTACCAATCATTCTTGGAAGGCCTTTCTTGGCCACTGGTCGGGCGTTAATTGATGTTGAAAAATGAGAATTCAAGATCAAGAGGTAACATTTAATATATATTCATCTTTGAAACATCCTAAGGATAGAGAAGATTGTTTTGCAATAGATGTGGTGGATAGAGCCATCTCTGATACCTTCCTGGAATGTTTTCCTACTGATTCTTTGAAAGCTTCTTTGACATTGGAAATTGATAGGGAGGATGAAGAGTTTATTGAATGTGTGAAAACTCGAGAGGCTACTCCAGATTCAAACCTAAATTTGAAACTCTAGAAATGCCTGAAAAATCAGCAAAAGCTCATAAACCATCCATTGAAGAACCTCCAATCTTAGAGCTTAAACAATTACCAACGCATTTGAAGTATGCATTTTTGGGGGAAAATTCCACTTTGCCAGTTATAGTATCTTCTTTGCTTACTGCTGAACAAGAAAATAAGCTACTGCGTGTGCTCAGAGAATTCAAAGAAGCAATTGGTTGGTCGATAGCAGATATTAGAGGTATAAGTCCATCTATTTGCATGCACAAGATCTTATTGGAAGATGGTCATAAACCCACTATTGAGTATCAACGCCGTCTTAACCCTGTAATGAAAGAAGTGGTAAAGAAGGAAATTATCAAGTGGTTAGATTCGGGTATTATTTTTCCAATTTCTGACAGCTCATGGGTCAGTCCAGTCCAGTCCAGTGTGTTCCAAAAAAAGGTGGCATGACGGTAGTTGAAAATGCACATAACGAGCTTATTCCGACAAGAACTGTCACTGGTTGGCGGGTATGCATGGATTATAGAAAGTTAAATAAGGCGACTAGTAAGGTTCATTTTCCATTACCGTTCATTGACCAGATGCTAGATAGATTAGCCGGTAAAGAGTACTTTTGTCAACTTGATGGTTATTCCGGCTACAATCAGATTGCAATATTTCCAGAACACCAAGAGAAGACGACATTTACATGTCCATGTGGGACGTTTGCATTTAGGAGGATGTCATTTGGCTTATGCAATGCACCCGCAACATTTCAGAGGTGTATGATGGCTATCTTTACAGATATGGTGGAGCAATGCATGGAGATATTTATGGATGATTTTTCTGTGTTCGGTGATTCTTTTAATAGTTGTCTTGTTAATCTAGCTTTGGTGTTGAAGAAATGCAAAGAAACCAATCTCGTTCTAAATTGGGAGAAGTGTCATTTTATGGTTAAAGAAGAATAATTCTTGGGCATCGAGTCTCTGAGAAAGGCATTGAAATGGACAAAGCTAAACTTGAAGCAATAGAGAAACTTCCTCCTCCTATATCTATAAAAAGGGTCCGCAGTTTCCTTGGCCACGCGGGGTTCTATAGGAGATTCATTAAGGACTTTTCGAAAATTGCTAAGCACTATCTAACCTTTTAGAAAAGGTTGTGAAGTTCAATTTTGATGCTGCTTGTATGAATGCATTCCTTGAGCTCAAGAGAAGATTAGTCTCGGCTCCTATTATCATCATGCCCAATTGGGATCTTCCGTTTGAACTAATGTGTGATGCAAGTGACTTCGCTATTGGAGCTGTTTTGGGGCAACAAAATGAAAAGGTGTTTCATTCTATTTATTATGCTAGTAAGACTCTAAATGATGCACAAGTCAATTACACCACTACTGAGAAAGAGTTGTTAGCGGTAGTTTTTGCATTTGACAAGTTTAGGTCTTATTTAGTGGGTACTAGGGTGACAGTTTACACAGATCATTCTGCAATAAAGTATCTAATTGAAAAGAAAGATGCTAAGCCTAGATTAATTAGATGGATACTTTTGTTACAAGAATTCGATTTGGAGATCCGAGATAGGAAAGGTTCGGAAAATCAAGTGGATGACCACCTGTCTAGGCTTGAAAACCGGGAGCATTAAAGTGATTTGGTTGGAATTAATGAGACATTTCCTGATGAACAATTGCTTGCTATTTCTGATAATATTGTTCCTTGGTATGCGGATATAGTCAACTATTTGGTGAGCCACAAGTTGCACCCTGACATGAACTATCAACAAAAGAAGAGATTCATGCACAACGTAAAGTCATATTTATGGGATGAACCATTTTTGTTCAAGCTATGCGCTGATCAAATCATTAGAAAATGTGTTCCTGAAGACGAGGTTGAAAGTATTTTGCATCATTGTCATTCTTCTGCTTATGGTGATCATTTTAGTGGAGAGAGGACTGCTGCAGAAGTCCTTCAATCTGGTTTCTTTTGGCCTACTTTATTTAAGGATGCACATTCTTTCGTTACTCATTGTGATCGTTGTCAAAGGGTGGGAAATATTTCGAGAAGATACGAAATGCCTCTTAATTATATTCTGGAAGTTGAGCTTTTCTATGTATGGGGTATTGATTTTATGGGCCCTTTCATATCATCTCACAAGAACAAGTAAATCTTGGTTGCTGTTGACTATGTATCTAAGTGGGTGGAGGCATCTGCCTTTGAAACCAATGATGCTAAAGTGGTGCTAAGATTCCTTAAGAAGAATATTTTTCTCGTTTTGGTACTCCTAGGGCAATCATTAGTGATGAAGGAACTCACTTCTGCAACAAATAATTTTCAGCTCTCTTGGCCAAATATGGGATCACGCACAAAGGTGCTTTAGCATATCATCCTCAAACGAGTGGACAAGTCGAGATTTCTAATCGAGAGATAAAAAGGATTTTGGAGAAGACAGTGAGCACGTCTCGGAAAGATTGGTATATGAGATTGGACGATGCACTTTGGGCTTACAGAACCGCATTCAAGACACCAATTGGTATGTCGTCGTATAGACTGGTGTTTGGCAAAGCATGTTTACCCGTGGAACTTCAGCACAAGGCGTTTTGGGCTATTAGAAAGTTAAACTTTGACGTTAATGCATCGGGGGAAAAGCGTCTCTTGCAGCTCAAGGAATTAGATGAATTCAGGTTGCAAGCATATGAAAATGCGAGGATTTACAAAGAGAGAACCAAGAAAATACATGATGAAAAGATAATCCGTAGAGAATTTGAGCCAGAACAGAGAGTGTTATTGTATAATTCCCGCCTTAAACTATTTCCGGGAAAACTCAAATCAAGGTGGTCTAGCCCTTTTCTAGTTAAGGAGGTTTTTCCCTATGGAGCTGTGGAAGTACAAGATGAACATAGTATGAGAACTTTCAAGGTCAACGGACAAAGACTAAAGATTTATTTGGGGGGCAACATTGATCGTCAAATCGCTACCATCACTTTGGGCGATCCGAAATAAGATTGACAAAGTCAAGCCATGACTATAAATAAGACGTTTGTTGGGAGGCAACCCAAGTATTCAAAAAAAAAAAAAAAGAATGATCCGCCCCCGCGTAAATGATTTATCGCCCCAGCGAGGGCTGCTCGGATTGAATTTTGATACAAATTCCAGAACACACTTTGCCCCAACGGAACATTAATTCCGCCCCCACAAAGTTCCCTCTGGAATTTACACCTAATTTCCTGAACATACTCCGCCCCAGCACAAAAATACTCTGCCCCAAGCAAAAGTTCAACCACCCAAAACCCAAGATCCTTCACCACCATCATCACATCTCCGCCGTCACCGCCCTTCCAACAGCCAACCCGATCTCCGCCGCGCCGCCACCACTTCAGCCGCCATCGCTGCTCAGTTCGCCACCAAGATCCGTCCGTCGCCGCCATTAGCACCACCATTGGTTGGTATGAAAGTTTTTGATTTTGAAATTAAATTTGAACTTGTTAATGAATTGATGTTTCTTGTGGCTTAATCGATTGAATGTTAATTGTGGTTTGATGAGTGGTTGATTTAAGGTTGAATTAAGGGAAGAAAAAGTTTGGGGGAATAAAAAAAATTTGGGCATATTTGGGGTTAGAAAAGTGAATGGTGTGAAGCATACTCGAAACTTGAAATGGCACAAAAAGGAAAATGAAAGAATTTGAATTGCGAAGCCGGCACATCTAAGTCACCACCTAACCTCAAGAAAAAGCAAAAACAACCCGAGTTTGATACTTATAGATTTCAATCTAAAGATGCTTCTGATCGGTATGATAGGTTAATTAAAAAAGGAATTATACCGGAGAGGGAACTGAATCTAAACAAATCACTGGAACATAATCATTTTTTCACAAAGCCGTATGAAGACAACATTTTGGAAAGAAAGTGAGGATCTTTTTGTGGAGAACCAGACCCGTATTACTCTAACTTGGTTTATGAATTCTACGCTAACTTTCCCCAACAAAAGGAAGATAAAGAACACGAGGACACGTGTTTTGTGAGGGGAAAGTATGTGCCATTTGATGTTAAATCAATAAATGAGTATTATGAGTTGGAAGAAATCCGAAATGATGAATACAAACAAGTTTGTGAGAGTGAAATAGATCATTCGTTGGTTATCAAAGTATTTGACATGTGGACGAGGGGCAAAATACAAGTCAAAGAACCAAAAGACCATTACATCCACAAATCTTTCGAGGAAGCTAAGACATGGCTCACTTTTATTGCATCTCGACTCAAGCCATCGGGGAACACCACTGAAATCTCATACAAAACAAGCCTTCTGCTATTTAGCATCCTAGTCTGCAAAAGTGTTGATGTCGGACAATTTATATACGAGCAGATAAAGACAAATGCAAAGGCATCGAAAAGCTTGTGGTTCCCCAGCCTCATCTCTTGGCTATGTTGCAACGCTAAGGTCCCGATACTTGAGCATGACAAATTAAAACAACCACCGGTGCGAAAGACGATCCATGGGTGACGAACTACTACAATGATTTACTGGAAAACGACGGAGGAGGTTTACTCTCTACAGAGAATGAACAAGAATCACCTACTGAGTCAACTCCTCCATCGTTTGAGGAACCTACTACCTCGTCTGCCAATGCTTCTATGAATCTGTGGAATCAAGTGAGGCATAACGGGGAGTGCCTGCGAATCATATATGAATTCTTAAATTGCCAAGCCTATTCTCTATTTTCTCAGGTTATCAAACTAATCACTAAGTTCTAACAATGCTTTCAGTCGAAGTTATGGAATCCTTTAAGTTTGAACTTTCTCAAGTATACTTGATTTGTGCTAAATATCGGGACCTTATTGGCATAGGTGGCATTTCTCAAGTATGCTTGTGACATTTATTGGCATAGGTGGTTGTTTTAATTTGTCATGCTCAAGTATCGGGACCTTAGCGTTGCAACATAGCCAAGAGATGAGACTGGGGAACCACAAGCTTTTCGGTGCCTTTGCATTTGTCTTTATCTGCTCGTATATAAATTGTCCGACATCAACACTTTTGCAGACTAGGATGCTAAATAGCAGAAGGCTTGTTTTGTATGAGATTTCAGTGGTGTTCCCTGATGGCTTGAGTCGAGATGCAATAAAAGTGAGCCATGTCTTAGCTTCCCTCGAAAGATTTGTGGATGTAATGGTCTTTTGGTTCTTTGACTTGTATTTTGCCCCTCGTCCACATGTCAATACTTTGATAACCAACGAATGATCTATTTCACTCTCACAAACTTGTTTGTTTTCAAAAAAAAATTAGTCAAATTCTAGTTGTGTGCACCGAATACGGACCAGGACTCGAGGCTGGATCCACATAGAACCTGACTTGGGGGCTAGGGTTGTTACAAGTGGTATCAGATCTTAGGCTTATAAGTCAGGTCATGGATCCTCGAAAGTTGTCTCTTATGTATTGTTTTGACTGTATTCTCGAGTTTTTACATGTTTTATTATATGTTATTTGCTCGCTTCTTATCTTGTGAGTGATAGGATGTCGAGCCAGAGTAGCAGTAGTTCGAGTGCGGGACAGAATAACAGAGTCCTTCAGAGGGATATGGGGGCCCGTAGGGCCAATGATGCCCTTGTTGGTGATGACTCACCACCTCATCCCCTACTTCTTCGCCCCTTTAGACCCCGTAGAGTCTATCGTCCCATTTAGAGCCTTGGGCGTCGCGATAATGGACAACTCTGAGGCCATTATCCGAACCGTGTGGTTCATCAGTTGGAGGCCGACCGTGATCAACATGCCGACCTTGCTTTGATGGCGGACCTCAATGCCCAAGATGACAAGATAGAGTTGATGCCATGCTGCTCCGCTTGCGGGAGTTCAGGGTCATCAAGAATCGTAGGGTGCTGCAGTCTGCCAAGATTATAGAGGGGTTGAGGGCCCTGGCTGACAAGATGGAGGCCGATAATAGAGCACTGATCGAGGAGAAGCGGCCTCATATGGGGGCGGAAGTTGAGGCAAACCCTATGGAGGAGAAGGAGGACCTCAGTGAAGATGCCCCAGGGGGTGATGATGGAGACGAGTAGGACTAAGAGGCGTTTAGGAATACCTTTTCTTATGTTGTTGTTGTAGTGAAGTTGTTTTAGCTGCTTGTTTTATGTTTTATGTGGTATTTTAGACATGTTTTGACTCTTTTGTGCCGTTTTGGCAGTACTCTGTTTTGGCGGTTTGCCTCTTATGACATTATGTTTTAGTTTTATATGGTTGTTGGCCTTGTGGTTGTAGTATGTGTTTGATGGCCTTGTTTTGCTAACGAGCCATTTTCGTAGTTCAGAATGGCAGGAAATGGAGTTGATACTCGTTCTGGTTGTTGGGTTTCCTCTGGCCATTCTAAGGGGGCGCCGATAGTCCCACCAGTCACACCACATGTTGATCAGGTCGAGCGGATCATCGCTATCTTGGTCGGGTTAACCCAAGCACTACATAGTGCCTCCACCCCCGACACCACCTGCCTTAGAACAGACTTTGGAACGTTTTCTGAGGTTCTTATAGACTCTGTGCTGCAACAAGCACATCTAGAACCATTAAGTTCGATGCCTATTGAGTCAGGTCATACATTCTGCTACTTTTCCCATTGGTGTTTTTCCTCTACCAACTAAAGTTTCATACATTATGTGATTATGCTACTTTTCCAATTGGTGTGTGTTGTCCTTATTTGAGATTTCATTTTTTTCCATTTATTTTCTTAGATATGTTGCTTTTTTTACGCTTAATGCATGAACTTCAGCGGTGAATTTGTTTAACTTTGTATATGTACTAGGGTCTATTTCCGTGAATGACTTTCAATCTGGATTAGAGGAATCTATGGATGATCAATTATGTACGTATTGTACTTCTCAAATCATTGATCCTTTTTTTTGTCTTCTGCGTTTGAAGTTGGTCAAAGCTCAGGTGGTTTCCTAGGTGTGAGTGGTTAGTTTTGTTTTTTTTAAAAGAGATTGTGATTACACTTAAGGTTAAAGCATATCTGCTATATTAATATGTTGTTTGTTTAGTTCTTAATATTGAGTTTACATGACCATATTTAATTTATGTTTTATAAAGGAATGGGTTTTTTTTTATAATTTTGAAGAAAATGAATAAAGAGCTTCAGATCGCGGATCTTCTTACGAAGTCCCACTCTACTGTGCGATTTCGATACTTAGTATCCAAACTCCGAATGTTCGGAGGCATTTTTAGTTTGAGGGGGACTTGTTCTGTGATAAACAAATGACTCCAAACAAGAACCTCAGGGCCTAAGAAAGAATTTCTTAGTAGATGTCAAGTTGGATAGGAGTTAAGCGTTCATTTATGCTGATTTTATTTTCTTCCGGCTTTCTTTGTCTCCTTGAATCTATATGTTAGTTCAAAATGAAACACTTGAAAATGTTATCTTTATTTATTAGCCATTTAATACTACTTCACATAATTTTACATAATTTGATTTAGTTTTCTATAACTACTATGATATCGTGTAGTAAATTGTAGAACTTGAAATAAAATTAGACATACTTTTATTATGAGACATTTACTTCTGATACTTGTTAGATTGAATTTCTTGGAATTTGCAACAAAAATGCAACTTTGGTTACACAACATCCTATTCCTGTAGTACTTGTGAATGATATACACTTAAAATATAAGAACATGGTAAATATGGAATTGAAATGAATATGTACATTATAGTTTTTTACTTGTGAATGACTATTTCATTCCTACCAAATGCAGAATCGGGACAATGGAACTGCAACATATTCATGACATTAGCTTAAACTCACGCTTTTGGAAGGTCAAGGTTATCATATGCGACAAAACTCAACCAAGAGTTTCGCTGTCAAGTCCAACTCCTCATCAAATAATAGTTCTCATGGATGAAACGGTATAATTTTATATAAACTATTAAATTTGTCTTATAATAGTTACAACACATTGAGATATTTTTATATATACTACTCATTATACTTCAGGAACAAAAAAGAGTGGTCACAGTATATGGTGCACACGTTAATACAATCAGAGACAAGTTTGAGTTGTATCAAACATACACCATATCCATTGCTACAATAAGTCCACAGGAAAACAAGTACAACATATACAACTACCCATATCAATGGGTACTAAAGGCCCCATCTAAATTTCAGAAGTATAACATATACAACTACCCATATCAATGGGTACTAAAGGCCCCATCTAAATTCGTTTACAATGAAATGACATCATTCATCCATCCGTGCTAAACTTTCGATTCGTCTCACTGCGAGGACACAACAACCACTACTAGAAAAAATGAAAATTTTGACCGAAATTCCAACCCATTTTATATAAAATCGGTGGGAAAAACCTAATTCCGACCAATTATCCGATCACAAAAATGGGGTCGGAATCGGATTCCGAACAAAATTCCGACTGGTTCAAATTTTGACCGGAATTCCAACCGAAAAAATAGGTCGGAATTTTTCAAAAATTCCGATCGATTTTTTTTGGTTGGAATTTTTTGAAAAAGAAATCAGATGTATTCACTACTTTTCTAATTTAAATACCTTTAAAAAATCAAATGTCAAATATGTATATGAGTTTTATTTACTTTAAACAAGAAATTGTCACAACAATCGATTTCAATAGAACACCATAGTATGCATTTCTAGTATTTGGAGCCTCATTATTCTTCCCAAAAGAAAAACAAAACAAACTACATACTCTTTTATGAAAGAGATAACACGAATTTAACATAAAAACTGGCAGTAGAAGAAAACATAAATTTATGTATATTCTATAACAAAATCTAGATCTAGATTTAACATTATTCTATAACAAAATTTTACATTAATTTCTACTAATAATTTAACATGAAAACTCGCAGTGGAAGAAAACATTAATTTAGGTATATTCTATAATATAATCTAGATCTAGATCTAACATTAATTATATAACAAAATCTTACATTAATTTCTACTATATATATATATATATATACCTCTAGATCTAGATAGTTGAAGAAGAAGATAGATAGATGAGGTGGCAGTGGTGCTACGGCAGTGGTGGTGGTCGACCGGAATCTTCAGCGGTGGTGGTGGCCGTGGTCCGCGAAGAAGAAGAAGAGAGAGATCGAGAGACACTTTTTTTTTGGTTGTTTGGGGCTGCTGAAATGAGCACCCCCACCTCCCTTTTTAATAGAGGAAAATTCCGACCGATTTTCAAATCGATCGGAATTTATATAATTATTCCGACCGATTTTCAAATCGGTCGGAATTAAAAGGCTTATTCCAATCGATTTTCAAATTGGTCAGAATATTTCTGGTTCGCTTTTTTAACCGGTTTGGAATATTAACCGGTTCGAGGCAAAGTATTCCGACCAAAAAATAATCGGTTGAATTTATTTAAAAAATTATGACCGATTTCTTTACGGTTGGAATATTAACAATAAATTCTGACTGAACCTATTTTCGGTCTGAATTTTTAAAGAAATTCCGATCGAAAATCGGTTCGGTCGGAATTTCATGGATTTTCAAATCAAATTCCGACCGGAATATTATCGGTTGGAACTTAAAGAAATTCCCACCGAATTTAGTTCGGTTGGAAAAAATCGGTCGAAATTTTTATTTTTTCTAGTAGTGAACTATATCGGACAAAATATCTTGATAGGTAAATAATCGACACGTCATCATACTGAATTTTCTAATACCGTACTTGAAAAAATCTATTAAATTCATATTACTAACTATTCAGTAGAACATATATTCTAGCAATGGTTGTAGAAAAGAAAGGGCAACATACTGTAAAAGTATGTGGAGAACGGATTCTAAAGAAAGAATACTTGATAATGAACTGTAATTTTCCAACTTTTTCACCTATCTATTAACATTGCTCTTAATGATGTACCATAACTTATCTTTTTTTTTTTTTTTTGGTTTTCCAAGGGTTTAAAACCTTTCGAGGCGGGTTGGGCACATTAAGTGGGTACCTCTCCCAACGGGGATTCGAATCTGAGTCCGCTACTTTGTAGTGACTAGTCCCTTCCGCTAGACCAATCACCCGTTGGTACCATAACTAATCTAATGAAATATTTCTGTATAAAATGTCACAGAAGAAAAACTGTTACGCTTACTCTGTGGAATAATATTGCAACGTCGGAAGGTCTGGCTCATAAAATTTGATTCGTACTTTCTAATCAATCTACAAAAGAGAGGAGGATTCAGACATTATCAGGTGGCTCATTAGGTTCCACAGCAACAACAATAATAGTATTGAATAAATACCAGAGGCAACAATCTATATAACTGGTAAACTATTGTGCCAACACTAACATAAGTGCATATCATACAAATTATTGTTACATATATTATACATTGATCATGTTCACAGACGTAAAAGAAACTTACTAGAGCTTGTTCATGGTACTATGGAAAAATAAAACTCTCAGCAAAATACAAACATACGTCGTACTAAGATGCTGGATGTTGTACCCATAGAAAAGGTTATCGCAGAAAATCAGGTTTGTAACTCATTATTGGTTTTGATGCTTGCTTATGTTGGTCTAGGATTGCAAAAGAAACATTGTGTTTCTTTCATTATACACGAACCACATGTGCAAGTTATATTATCATGAAGACTGATTATATGGCTATTGTGTAACTCTTTTAAAAAAATATTCAAATTTATACACATGTCCTACAAATAATACCTCCATCTATTGTGGTCTATATTTTATTGAGGAATGCCATAATGAGGAAGCTAACAAATCTGGACTTAATATCTTTGTTATTATTTTTCCAGGATAACCAAATCTTTGTAAAAGTTCATTCATCAAAAGTTTTGCCCGTGCCAAAATACTTCTATATGAGTTGTCAGTATTGTTATTCGAGCACATTGGTACTTTGGTTACCTATATAATTGTCCAGCGTGCAAAAAATTCAACTTGTCAAACCCAAGGTTAGTAGTCGATTTTTTTTTAAATTATAAAACACAAGCAAGAATCACAAAGACTTAGCAACTAACTTATCTATTTCTACATGCTAGGGAAAAAATACGTCTTCGTATTTGTGATGGCGCATGTATACTGAATGCTGATGTTCTAGGACACCAGACTTCAAATATTACTAGATTTGACGATGTCACTTCCATGGAGTTCTATAACAAGGTATTAAACTACAACATTTCTTCCAATGTGCCAGATAATTAAATGCACTTATAATAAATACTATTTCTTTATCATATTATAGAAGCTCCCTTTCCCAATTATTGATATTTACGAAATATTACGAACTAGCAAACATGATCAATCTAACAAATGATATGTTGATGCACAACAAAGGTACATTTAACTAATCTAAATATATATATGTTCCAGTTGTGCTATTGGTTTTATGCTGATTTTAACATGGGAACATCGTTTAAAAAGCAGGTCGGATAAAAGGAGAAGAAAGACAACAGATGGATGTTCGCGCGCAGATAAGTTCAGTGAATCTACCGGACTACATTTTCTGAAAATGTACAACTACAAAATTTTGTCGGCTACATGTACATTTAACTAAACTAAAATTATGTTCCAGTTGTGCTACATGTACATATGCATGCTTTGTAGTCTTTTTTTTTTTCATCATGATACCCAAGTACTTATAATGTCAATATACCTAATGTCCTAAGTACATGTCATGGGTATCCCCTTTTGTAATATCCTCTAAATTTATGACTTCCTTTTTACTGTTTAGACTTCTACTCATGCCATTTATGTGAATATTCGCTTGTACTACAATGAGACTGAAACTTTATTTTCATCTATTAAATTAATTAAAAAATTCACGAAACTTCTCCATGTTATGAAAAACCTGCACAAAGTCATCATGTTTTAAGTTTTATTGCATTAAATCCCCTTATAATTTTATAAGCTTTACATGAATCCCTACTTTGTTCTTATTTCAAATTCCAAACACCTTTCTAATTCACCACACTCAACAATTCCTCCATTTAAACCTTTACACCTCTCAATCCACTCTTCCACTAATCTTGTATGAGTTTCGCGTTGGTAGCTTGATCAGTCCATTGCGTTCCTAGATTAAAGATAATCTACATACAAATCACATAATTAATTTAAGCTGTCAGAAAATTAAACAAGTATGCAGTAGTTTCACAATATGATTCATTTTTCTTTCTTTTCAAGATTATTTCTTTATAGATATCTTGTGACTGGTCAAGTTTTTGATAAAATTAATATCAATCATGCACGTAACAAATTAACTGGTACATTTGACATTTTTACACAGATTAAGAAATTCAATAATTAGTAACTTTTATACGATAAAATGTCAAAAATACATTTTTAATGATTGCTTTAATTAATGTCATTGATATTGTGTCCTCTACTTTATTGTGTAAATCCAGAAGTAAAAAATGGTAAAATTCAAAAAGAAAAAATGCATTGAAAAATCAAGTGTAACAAATAATTCGAAATATGAAATTTTGCAAATTTGTCAATTAATTTGAAACGGGAGTAACAATTAATATTTCAGTTTGTACAAAATTGATTTTTCTATGAGCAAGCTCAAGTTTTTTATTGGGCCAAGGCCAACTGGATCGTCCTTGATTATGGTTGTCCTTACGGTTTGGGGTCGGTCCAATTTAGAGAACTGTTTTTGTTGAAATAGTGGTTGCTTTATAAAACTGAGTGGCCCAATAACCTCAAAATTGAGCTACAAGATATATATACCCCTGTCCCAGCTTTTCGCATTAACCAAAAAGGAAAAAGAAAATACTATGAACCGAGTATTTTACGTATTTAATTACGGATTCTCAGTCAACCAAAATTGATTGTATGGAAAATATGTGACAAATATGATGTACTCCGTAAAGTGAAAAGTAATGTTTTCTAATGAAAAAGATAACGGGAAATCTAATTTTTTGGTATCACATTATATGTTATTTTGTAACTTTAGTATTATTTAACATGAAAATGCAATTTTGAAACCACATTTTAAGTTTTTATTGCGACTTTCATAGCCCAGTTCGGAGTTAATGGCAATTTATTTCCACCCCCCCCCCCCCCCCCATGATATTCATAATATTAAATTTACCTCCCTGTAATTTGTAAAGAAAATTTTAACCCTGTAATTTTATAAAAGTTTCACACGCCACCCTAACATATATAAATGTGGCACTTTACCCCCATGAGTTATGATAAATGTGGCAATTTAACCCCCTATGTTACAGAACATTTTTCATGCCCACTCTCAATTTCGGCAAGTGAGTTACACTCTCTGGCTGAAATTGGTAAATTGCTTCTTTAAATTTTTTACAAGGGGGTAAATTGAACATTATGCATTTCATAGGGGGGTAAATTTCCTTTAACTCCGGAGAAAAAATGGACTCGAAATAAAAGTTGCAACGAAAACTTAAACTGTGGTATCAAATTTACATTTTCATGTCCAGTAATACCAAAAGTTGCTGATTTATCCCGTAGTACCAAAAAAACAAATTTCCCAAAAAATATCGCTCAATTTCAAGAGTCTCATCATGCACCAACCTACTTCATTTTCAAAGAGTTGTAGACGCTATCAGTGGCGTAATCAGAAAAAAGATAAAAAATTTACCGTCGCACTATAAAGTAAAAGTTTAAGTTAATTTAAAATATTATTAATAAAAACTACTAAAAGCATTCCAAAGCACAACAACTCCAATTATGATAAACGCATTACAACTAACAAGTATAAATAGTAAACCAATATGATTATGTTTATATCTTTTCAAGAAATAATGGATTGTCATTTTAATCTAAATGAACTCGAAAGCCAAACTATTCTTCTTTTGTAATTTATTTATTGATTTGTTTTGCACCTATTTTTTGACTGAGTTTCTCTTTCACGAGAATAGGGATGAAGATGAGATAAATTGTGTGATTTGAGCTGGAGCCCACCCAGTAGAATATAATAATTTTATAAAGTACTCAATTTCTTACTAAGAAAAGTAGAATGATAAAAAAATAGTTTATTAATCTTGTCAAAGTGAAAATAAAATTTAATTTAATACCACATTCTAATTAAAACATGGACCCTTCAGTTCAGAATTTTAAATTTCTACTTTTAATGAAAAAAATTATACAAAGATTATATCTACTTTTAATGAAAAAATTTAAGATAAATTTATTTTCTTAACAAAATTAAAATTTCAGGGGGGTCCATGCACCCCCTAGCTAGCCTAAGTGTAGTTACGCCATTGGACGCTATTTGGCATTGATAAATAGTCAATCTTTGAATTTAAATGGCTATGATGAAGAGTAATCCCTTAAATGGAAAGCCCTTAAAAAGGTATTCACATATTCAAACTCATTTTGAAAGAGAGAAAATTATTATAATTAGTCATGTGAATATGTACTTGTTGTTTAGGGGGAAAAAATGGCAGATATGGATTTTACTAGAGATTAAAAATTGAGCTCAAAAGAAAGATTTATACTCGCTCATATTCAAATTAATTGGCTCATTTGCAAAAAATATATATGTTTCAAATTACTTGTCACATTTGATTTCCCATTACATCTTTTTTCAATTTTACTCTTTCTTACTTCTAGGTTTACACAATAATATAAAGTTGCACAAAGATCAATGACATTAATTAAACAATCATTAAAAGGGTATTTTTGACATTTTATCTTTAAAAAATGACTAATTATTGAGTTTCTTTTAATATGTGTGAAATGACTAAATGTACCAATTAATTTGCAACGGATGGACTAAAAGTATAACTTTTAACATTTTCAATGAAACAATTGGCTAGCTTCTATATAATGCTAATGTTTTACATTTCCATCTAAGTATGCAAATATTCATTTTCAAGGTCTCAAGTTAATTTCTCCTCTTTAACACAAAACACTAATTAGCATTTGCATGTTCTTGAACACTATATATTTGTATGAATGGGCCTTCAATTCACGTGTGTAATACGCGTAGGTTTATGAATAAAGAGTACTTAAAGCCAAACATTCATAACGTGGAGAGAAAAATTGTGGGTTGAACAACACATAAAAGGTTTTAGTCATAATATTTGTGTTAGGAACTTGTCGTCAAACAAAGCTATCCTCTTATTCCGACCTAAAATTGTGTTAGGCATGACTTATCCCTCATCAAACATGGTACATAACATTAAAATGGTATTTGCAAATGATTTTGGAAACCAAAAAGCAGTTGCTTAAAGTAAAGTAAAAAATAAGTATTTTTATTCAAAATCAGTATGCGTTTGTAAATATGTAAAAAAGGCAACTTTAATTATTACAAAAATGCCACCTAGAAGAAGCACATCTTTAGCTGCTTCTTGTCAACCTGCTTTTCAGTTGAAGAAGCAATAGCAGATGCTGATGCACCTACTTGCAAACACTATCAAAGTGCTTTAAGCACAAAAAAAAACCAAAAAATACTTTTTAAAAGCATTTGCAAACAAGTGGACATCTCTCCCAGAAGGAATCGAATTAAGTTCGCTATATCGTGAAGGCGTTTTAATCAAATTTAAGTTGTGTTTTCTTATGATTATCCTAACAATTGGGTACATATAAGAAAACTTAGATACTACACTGCGTGTAAGAAAGTATTCTCTAAGTGAAATATGTTCAATTTTGTTTTTGTTTTCATTAAAAAATAAAAATATCTACCTTTTGTTAGCGATAGTAGTTAACAAAAAAGAAGCTTATCAATAAAAGATCAAACACGCATATTACACATGGCATAGCATTCTATCTTTCGTGCATAGTCAAGAAACAATAGGTTTTACGCTATAGAAAATTATTATTAAAAATATTACGCGCAAGAACAAAAATAATCGGCGTGGAACATAATTATTAGTTATCTTAATCGATCAGGTTTTTTTTAATTAAGAATAAGATAGGACAAACCCATATAAATGAAGTCAAACTAGATTTACATGATTATTCTTACTTTTTTTTAATACATTCTTCATCAATCATTACATCATAAATCATTTCAATAACTTTTTTTTTTATCTACTAGACTGTGTATATACAGCTCGGACCGAAGAGTGCAAATGATGTAAGTCCTCCCCAGTGTGGTGTCTCCAGTAAGATTCGAACTTCAGTCTTGCCTCTGGGGGTCGCAAGTCACTACAATCATTTCAATAACTGCTCAAATACTAATAAATACAAATAATAAACAACTACAAAAGACTAGTTATAAACTAGAACAAATACCCATATTCGTGGGAGTTGAACTTAGGACTTCTCGGTCCATAAATCTCAGCTTTACTAGCAATTACCATTAGGTTGTAGCCTCATGTGAATATATATAATATATTCATTATTTTTCTTTCTTTGTTTGGCTTCTTAATGGTTTAATCCCTTTCAAGACACGTCCCACACATTAAGTGAGAAACTCTCCCAACGGGGATTCGAACCTATAATGTATTCTTTATTGCTAATAAAAATAGATTAACATTTTTGCAATTAGGGAAAACATAGGGATGTTTTTGCACTTTACTATTCTTATTAAGACTTTACAAACAAATGTAATAATTTAATTATTTGATCAACTCCAACCCCACCCCCCCCCCCCAACCCCACCACCCCACGTTCCTATATATACAAACACTTGGTAAATTGCAGTCTACACAAAATACAAAGCTTGGTGAGAGAAATTTAAGAAGAAATTAAAGAAGATGATAAAAGTTGGGAAAATGGTGGAATTAATGGAAGAATACAGTTTGATTTTGTCAAGAATGAGAGAGCAATTGTATTTTCAGTTCATCACAACTACCCTTCATTCTTCTTCAACGTCTTATTCTACTTCTGCTGCAGATTCTTCTTCATTTCTATTCTATTTTTAAACTTTTTTTTTTTTTTTTTGTATTCTTGATACATGATACACAAATCTTTTATAGCGAAAATTTAATTCTGCTAGCAAAAATGTTATTTTTTTTTTAATTTCCGTCTTCTTAATTTATTTATTTATTTGTTGGTGAATTGATCAATGTAAGTTTAGAAATCTGGATAGTGATGGATTTTGTTTTCTTTAAAGCAATGTATTGAACTTATTCATCTTTCTTGTAAGTTAATTTAATTAATTGAATTTTTCTGTTAAAGTAATTATCTGGCCTATAAGTTATAGGTTTGAATTTAATATCGTTTTTACACTACAAGAAGTTCTAGTTGCAATTTATATTGTCATATCAAAATTAATTGTCCCCAACTCCCAACTTTAATTATAAGTTGGTGCATTCGATTTGCACAATAAATCAAGATTCAAAAATTAATTATGTTTATATCACATATTTGATTTGACTGATTAATTATTGGGTCGGTCTCGAAAAAATGGGCAACTTTGATCCCTTATTTCATAAAGGTACTCTCTTATTTTGTTAGATAACAATTGAACCACTCCCCCAGCGACCCAGCAATCTGCTCAAAATTGGATTGCAATTGACTATTTAGTTAAATCTCATTAGACTAACCGAACGCCACTTAGAGTTTGGACTAAAATTATTCCTTAATCGATTGTGTTGGGGTTACACTAAGAATTATAACTTTTAAAAGAAATTCTATTGAAATTTAATCCCTGTAAGTTCGGAAGTGTAATACTTTAGCCTATAAACATGAAAATTATCAAAAGAAAAATAAATAAACTTATAAACATCAACGCTTTAAAACCTAAATTATTTTATTGTTCTTGATCTCATTGGCTTTTAACTTTTTAATTTGATTAAATGATAAACTCTTGTTTATCTGGCAAATCACGCACATTTGTGAATAAAATATATTTTGTAAATATCTAAATTTTCAAAGATGTCGCCCCTCCCAATATATTTCTAAATATCTTAAAAAAATAAAATGATATCGCTGTAGTTAAAACCTTTTTTACATAGGGATTTCTACGAAGTTTTAATAACAAATTTTACCTAAGAACTAATTGATTTCATCATTCAATTAGATATATAACAATTCATGTATGTCGTTAAGCTAAAAAAGTAAAAAACTCAGTCTGAAAAAACAAGTTCACTAATAATTCTAGCTCTTGGACATAGACTTATTATATAATTATTATGTATATATAAAAAGAATCTTCTAATGATTTCAAATATTAAATTTTACATATTACAATTATTATCTAATTATTGACCCACAAACAAATTTCTTGGGTCCGTCCATGCATATATCCAATTTCAATCCTATCATTTGATATGGGGCCAAAGACATCGGTCATGGTCGAGTCGTGCCCGGGGCCTCTTCTCCGGCTCTACCTCCTCCGATCCTGGCCAGATCAATCTTAATCTTTTCGACAAGTTTGTTTGCATAGTAAAAGTTGTCCAATTTGAATTGAAGTTTATACAATTGTTTGTTAATGAGAAGGGGCCATATTCACTGATTGGGACGCATTTAATGCACAATGTTGAGCAGCCCTTGTCTAAGCAACACACCACGTTCAAATGCATCCCTACATTTCAATTACTATTCTTTTTTATTTATTTTTTATGTTCTATCCATGGACTTAATAGATATTTTGTGATATTTAATAAATGGTCTTTCAATTTTCTTTTCCTTTTATGGTTTTCCGATTTGAAAATATGTGATTCAAATTTGTGACCCAAACTTGGAAAACCAACTCCTTTGCTGTTTTTGTTTCCCAATTAATGATATAAAAATAAGGTCATTTCCAACCGTCCAGGCTTCAAGTCCTATGTTCACCCTCCCCCTCCTCGGCCTACCTCGTCTCCAACCGCCTGAGGGTGCAGTCACTTTAAAAGCAACCCCACTCTCACCCTTTAAAAGAATTATATTAATATTAATATTAAGTCTATAATAACAATAATAATAATAATAATAAAATTTAACAAAAAAAATCGTATTTATAAGTTTTGTCTAAATTATACATTTAAGATTTCAAAAATTAAACTAACAATGTTTAAACTACAATGTTATTAAATTAAATTAATTTAAAAAAAATTAAAATTTTCATTTTTGTATATTTTGTCAAAATTTTACTTTCATAGACAATTTAAAAATTTAAAATTTAAAGTAATTATTTTACATCTTTAATTTAAAATACAATGTTATTAAATCTTACACAAAATTTAAAAATAAAATTTTACATTTTTAGTTAAGTTTTTTTTTTTTGAAAAATCACATTTTAAAAAAAAATACAGAAATAAAAAATAAAAAAATAAAGCAGGTGGCACCACCTATACTTCGTGTCCATCAGGTCGGGGGATGAGCCGGGGAATGGATCCCCTGGAGCACCCACACCCCCGGCCCTCCTCACCCCGCGGCCTGCTGGAGCCGGCCATTCCCATCCCTCGGGGCCATCTCCCACCCTCTCCCGAGGCGGTTGAAGATGGCCTAATATATGTGGTTGTAAATAAAAGGAGGCGAATTTGAATTTGCATCCATTTATTCGAATAGAATTCCAATTTGGATATTGTTAGTCTGATTTCGGACCATTTAATGCAATATAATCATTCAACCATGTTCATGAGCTCAAACTCTCTTTAGACCATCTCCAAGGGACCATTTAAAACTCAAATTATAAGAAAAAATATAAGTTTTGCTAAAAAATTGAGCTTCAAGGGAGCTCTTATATTTTAAGACCCATAAAAAATTATAAGTTTGGCCTCTTAAATATAAGAGGCCAAAGTTAATTGTTAAAAGCTCTTTTTGCATTGAAAATACAAACCTTTTGTACTTTTCCATTAGAAAATTAAAAATATTTTAAAATAGTAATTCATATTATTTTTTTGAAATAATAATATTTTATATTTTATATTACTTTCACGAAATATTTAATTTAAATTCATAGAACACAATTATTTAATTTAAATTATTATTATTTTCTCAAAATAATAATATTTTATTATTATATTAAATAAATTTTATCATTATATTAAAAAATAAATATTAAATATATATATCACTATTATTATATGTAAATCATAATTAAAAATAATTTATTAAATATAATCTAGATATTGGAGTGAAATGATGTTGTTGTTTAAAAATAGAATCTTAAAATATAAACTAGCTGTTGGAGTGCAGAGTAAAAAGTGGGAATGTATAACACTGTTCACCCCTTAAATTATAAGATAAGAGGTCAAAATTTAAGAGGTCTGTTGGAGATGGTCTTAGTCACCTACTTTTCATAATCAAAAAAATAATTATCAACCTGTTTCATCATATGCTTTCAAATTGTTAGATCTTGTCCAGAAACAACCATGTCCGACAAAGTGCCAAAATTGATTTTTGAATGAAAATATTAACTCATTTCTTGTTCGAAGATTGACGATAAAGCATTGTTAATATTACTTATAGTAATACCATATTATGTGTATAAAATATTTATTTATTATCGGAATCAGCTCTTTAATGAATCAGAACAATTCTAATCATATTGGGCCAGGATCCGACTTTCATGTTAATAAATTATATAGGGCCTAGGGCCGCCGAAACTATGTGGACCAAGAGATCAATGTCTATAGGTAGGTCTACATGGTTATTATACATCCATATGTTCGGATTTTTTTGATAATTCAAATTTATTCAATTACAAAATAAGCATGTTAGTTATTTATTTTTAATACAATTTGATTTAGTGTTTCTAAGGCTAGATTTTCATCTTATATTCTAATTTGTCATATGCGTTCTTTTTGTAATTTTAATTCTTTCTTGTGTTCTCATATGTTTAGAGAAAATAATTTAGTTGCTCATGCCTTAACAAAAGTAGCTCTTAATTTAGACTCCCCTTCTTATGAGTTTCCAGCTTTTGTCATTGATTTTGTTCTTGATGACATTAAGTATCAATAGATTTGACCTTCGGATTTTCCTCAAAAAAAAAAAAAGCTAATTAAACCTCCTATAGTTATATATGCTGCTCAAAATTCAATCTCGAACACAATTAGTATTAAAAACATACGTACATTTTTCAAAAATCGTCTATATATAATTGATCTTACATATTTTCCTACATCCTGTATATTTCGATTTTTTTTTTCACAACACCGTCTCAAGAGAAAAATCATTTTTCCAACAATAAGTAAAAAGCTCTAAATGTTAAAATCGACTACCAAAATTGAACCAAGTAGACCCTTTAGATAAATTGTTGTTCACAACGGATCGACATTATCTACTTTTTATTGTAATATTAAAAGAAAAAAAAAGTGATAATAAATAATAATTAGGTGAGTTCTGAGTATATACAATGCTCTAATTAATAACAATATTAGTTGATTGTCATTTATTCCTATGTGCTAAAAAATAGAAAAATGTCAATTCATAATCACGATATGGTCGCCAGAATGGTGGCATGTCTCTATTGTGTGACATAAGAGAAATATATAATCCAATACTTTAATTTATTATATTCTAACTAAACTTGACAAGGTTAGCATAAGACTGAGTCAGCTATGATGCCATAAAATAAGTAATTATATAATTATTTCTCCTTAAATTAAGATGTCATAAACTTTACTTGTTCAACTAATTAACTCATATTTAGTGTGTGAATTTTAATAAATTACAAGTCATGCATTTTAGATGATTCAGATAATTAATTTAGAGGCTGTTGATATATATAGCCATTCGCCAGAACAACTCTCCTAATGCCAGAGCAAAAATCATGCAATTGACCCATATGCCCTTCTTATTAATACTCCCTCTGTCCCAAATTATTTGTCATTTTACATGTTTTCACACATATTAAGGTACCTACTAAATAGCCTTATTTTTAGGGAAAAAATAAATTATATACCTAAAATGAAAGAAAGAATAACCTTTTTCCACGTTCATCTTATTTCTCCACAATGACGAAACCTTGACTGCAAGAGATGAATGAATAGATTAAAGAGGGTCTACAACATAACTCATTTAAGTATGACATGAACTTGTATTTTCATCTCAGAAACTAAATCAAGGGCCACCTCGTCAATTTAAAATTTTCTGCTCTGGCATTAGGAGAGTTGCTCTGACTATATCAACAGTCTAATTTTTAACCTATATACATGTTAAGTGAGGTATAAATTTTTTAAAAAAAAATTTATAATAAATTTCACACAATAATAATTATTGGACTGTACAAGTTAAAATGTTGTCTTACTACGTCATTGATTTATGCCTTGCAATTGGAGGTCATTGATGTATGCAGTATGCCTTGCAATAGACCTCAATGACTATAATCGAGCCGAGTAGAACGACACACTGTTAAAATTTGGTTTGAATTTTATCGGCCTTGAGATTTTGTGTTTGATCTTGGTTAAAATTTGGTTTGAATTTTATCGAACTTGAGATTTTGTGTTTAATCTTGGTTTAATTTTTAAACGAGTCGAGCTCAAACAAGCTTCTATCGAACGAGCTCGAGCCGAGTATCGAATAACTTGATATTTTATATGTATTTTTATCAATTTTTAGTTACCGAGTCGATCTCAAGCCGAGCTTTAAAAGTTATCGAAAGAAAAATAATGTTCAAGCTTGTTTAATTTGTGTGAAGAATCGAGTTCAAACGAGCTCGAATCGAGTACCCAGAAGCTTGGTTTGATTTCAGCCCTAGATCTAGTAAAAGAAAACGGATCATGACATTTTGCCAAATTTTGGGTATTTATAGGGCTATAAAGTATATATAGAAAACTCCGAGGACGTTCATGAAAATACTTTAAAATTATAATCCAACAAACATGAAAACTAAACACAAACGTTGCGTTTCAAACTTCTTTGCCGAAGAGGAATAAGAGTTTTTCCAGCTATTTGAGGTACGATACTATCTTCAAAATCTCTTCGTTTCTCCATAAAAATTAATTCTTGTTAAACATAATTTATTATTAGAATTACTTTTATTGATCAATATTAAGATTCTTGCTTGAAATAAAGGGTATTTGTTCTTCACTCTTTTTGTGCTTTTGATTAGCAGATTATTTGATCTTGAGCCTAAATATGACGAGTTTAGGTTATGTGGGTAGTGAATCAATTGGAGGAAATTTCTCAAATTTATCAGCTTTAGCCCCACCCTTTACCAGATTAAACCCTAATCCCAATTCAAACCCTCTTTTGCAATACCCTGAATCGACCTATGCCTTCGAACCCTTTAGCCAAACGTGGCAATACGCAACCCCTTCGGCCCCTTCATCCGAACAGGTTGTTGATTCCACTGGAATGACTAATATGCCCTTCTCCAATGATTATCAGTTTTCAGCTTCGATGTCCGATAGCATACCCTCTACTGCATTTGCTTATGGTGGTGGGTTGAAGCCTCTGTATTCCCCTTGTGTTCCATCTTTTGACCCGTTTGTCGAGAATGATGGGCTTCGTTATGACGTGGGGCTTACTTCGCAAACTGATTATATGCAAAGCTTGCAGGATTTGGAATATGGACCTAGTATATGGGCGGATAATTCGGGATTCGTTGAGGGAAAACGGGCTAAAAGAGTAGAACTTGATGCGATATTCTCGACTGAGAAAGTCAGTGGTTTACATAGTTACAACAATCAACCGTATCATGGTACGGATTTAATCTTTTTAGGAGTTAAAATGTTATCAATTTTTTTATTATTGTTGTGATATGAAACTTTTTGGAGATTCTTTGTTTGGGGATAGTTTAGATTCCATTATTCTCGTAAGTTCCTCTGCTTTTTCGACTGCACTTTGTTTCATAGTGACTAAATTGACTTGGTACGTATGTAATAAAGTCATATTGGTTTAACCTAATATAACATTGTTAGATACATTAAAGAGTAAAAAGTTTAAATTCTAAAGCAATTGATGTTATTTTCATCTTCTTGTTCGCTTATTTTGTTTTAACCTTTTTTTTTCTAGTTTGTTAATTTACTAAGCTCTACTCATATGTGGTTTCCAAAAGAAATTGAACAAGGAGCAAAACTAGACCAAAAAGTATTATTTTCATCTTGATCGAGTATGGAATAATTTTTGAGATAATCTGAGGATTAGGCACACAATAAATTTTGGATTTTTACTTTGTCGTATTAATAGCTCATTTCTACAAATAAATAGTAATTGCCCCCCTCCTATCTACTTTCGTTGTGTGTGTGTGTGTATGAATGTGTTAGTATTCGTAATTTACGTATACTTATTTCCTGTTGTTTTCGAGGACATGGCATTG
The DNA here is from genome assembly GCA_034814905.1 of Penstemon davidsonii. Taxonomy (NCBI): domain Eukaryota; kingdom Viridiplantae; phylum Streptophyta; class Magnoliopsida; order Lamiales; family Plantaginaceae; genus Penstemon; species Penstemon davidsonii. Next base: position 6,447,113 of record JAYDYQ010001087.1, on the reverse strand, counting down.
GATACGGGAGAACATCTAAAGAAGATACCGGTGCTTCATACAAAAAATTCAATCAATTTTCTGAAAGAGAAGATCTCGTAGATAGGGGGCGTTTGGAGGACAAATCATTTCTCGATCAAGATCTAAGCTTCATTCCATGCAAATCAAATAAAACACATATTCCTGCACCCAATTCAACCAATCTTGAATCTCGCCCATTTGACGTATCCTGTGAGATAAATAACATTTTCTCAAATTATCAAAACTCAGGCAGTACATACGAAAAGTGTGCGAGGTCTTCCCCTGCAGTGGTCATTAGGGCCCCACCTGCTCGTAATGACAATGTTGCATGTTTTAACAGTTGGGATTTCAATAACTCCAATCCCTCAAAGAATCTTGACCAAAAGTCAAGCTCTGAGATAAATGGTCAGATTTTAATGCCGTCTTCTTCTATTGAATCTCCAGATTTTATAGTGGATTCACCCTGTTGGAAAGGAGCACCGTCTTCTCGATTTCCATCACTTGATATTGAAGCAGGCACCTCTAATCATGTCAAGAAAAAAATGGATGAAGAATATTGTAGCTTTGTTTCTTCAGATGGTGAAGGAAACAAAAACGCTGAAAATGAATGTGCAAGAAATGATATATTACTTACGTTAAATACGACCCTTGATTCTATTTGCCCGAGTAAAGAAAAGGGTTCATCTGAGGTTCCCAAATCAAACAACTTGAGATGTGGTTTTGGTGAAGAGGAATCTTGCACAGTTTTTAATGATGTCTCTGGAGACAGCTCTGTTGCAGTACATGCAGCAGAGAAGGTTCTAGATTCGCCTTCTTCTCAAGAAGATTCAACCGAGGGGGGTAAACTACAACCCAAAACAAGATTGGATGTGCCAACAATGATTAAGGCTATACATAATCTTTCCGACTTGCTTCTATTTCATCTTTCAAATGATTCTTGCGGTATAGAAGAAGAATATATTGAGACTCTCAAGCACACTATAGACAATCTTGATTCATGTTTAAGTAAGAAAATTGTGAAGACAACTAATGACCCAAAACCGAACAATCCCGTTGGAGACGCTTCCAAGAAATTTGGCGAGTTTCATGTGGCAAGAGTTTTGACTTCCTTTTTTTTTGTAAATACTAAATGTTATTGTTCTTTTTATAAATAACCATAAACCTTTTTCTTTTCAGAGCACAATTTTAGGCAGTCCTCATACGACAAATGAGGAGAAGAAAAATTGCAGTATTTCCGAGAAGAAAGATGAGAAATCACCAGTTTATTCACCCTTGGTGGATGACTTGGACATTACAAGAGATGATGATATGGCGAAGGTATGATATTTCCTGCTAATTTTGGAAGATTACGTGAAAGTTGAATTCAAACTATATGCATTCTAAAATAGTCATTCATTCAATTTAAAACAGTCTATAAAGAAGGTCCTTGATGAGAATTTCAACTTCGATGAAGAAATGCACTCACAAACTCTTCTCTTTAAGAACCTGTGGCTTGAAGCAGAAGCTAAACTGTGTTCCGTTAGTTATAAAGCTCGTTTTGACCGGATGAAGATTGAGATGGAAAAATCGAAACCCAAGTCATTAAAAGGTTAGATTTGCATTCTAATATAACTGCTCGGTTTTTTTCTGCCACCCTTTAATCTTATTCGAATTTTCTCAGAAAACGAGGATGTTGCTCAAATGATGTCGAAATTACACATTTCGCCTGACCCATCCAAGATGACCCCCAGAGCTCATGATGTCACAATTCCGGAACCTTCCATACTGACCTCTTCTTTTTCTAGCACGACTGGCCATGCTAGTGATACTGCTGAGGCTTCCGTAATGGCAAGATTCAATATCTTGAAATCGAGAGAGGAGGACAACTTTATACTTAAACCTATGAATGTGGAAGAACAACAAGAAGCTGAAATTGTTGATGGTGATTCTGTGAGCTCCATAATGTCCAGATTCAATGTACTGATATCTAGAGAGGAAAAAATGAAATCAATCAACGTGAAAGAGGAACAACAACAACAACAACAACCTGAGACGAGCATAAAAGATGAATCAGATGATGAAATATTAGGCAAATATGGCTCGAACTCAGATGGTTTTGGTCCTTTTGGATATGAATCTGTCCCAAATGATTCTACAATGGTCCATTCCCTTGATCATATAAAGATTATAAATCAATATTACGCGGGAGGGCGCGATAGTTCCTCTTCTGATTGGGAACATGTACTCAAAGATGATTTCGCGTGGAAGAATTTGTAAACGTAGCTGCTAAGAAGCATGGAATCATCTCTTCTTGTTAATATTGGTGTTGGCATTAATAATATGTTGACTTGTATATATGCTTTGTGAAAATTGTGGCTTCATCCGAAATTATGTAAAATATTTAGAACTTGGATTCATTATAGCCATCTTCTATAATTCCACGGGTTTTTTGGATAAGTTAAAGCTTGTTATATGTAAAAATATAAGTGTGTTTTTAGTCCAAACCGTTTTGGTTTACTATTTTCTAAGTATCTAGATACGTTTTCGGTTAAAGAAATGGAAAAATTTCACTTTGCCCCCCTAATATTTGTGAGTTACACTATTTTTGGACGTTCGTCACTAGAATCTGTTCAAATGTTGGGTGAAAAAATACGAAAATGATTAAAGATTGGGTGGCAAAGTGGGACAACGTTTAAAACCATATCATTAGAGTTGGACGGAATATTTGTTAGATTCTAGCTTTTTACATCTTGGGGTTGTCTGAGATATATTAAATGGCTGAGGGGGTTAAATAAGAAATTAAGGGAACCTAATATTTTTAGTTTAGTTTGAATATGATACCAAATAGTTTGAAATATTGTTTGAGCTTGATTTGATTGTTAAATAAATCGAGCCCAAAAACGAGTTTTACCCAAGTTAAATATAAATTGAGCTCGAACCAAACTTCAATGTTTATAAAAGTTATTATGTCTAGCGACTTGAGTTTGAATCAAGCTTTTATGAATAAGCTGGAGTCGAATTTCAAATAGTTTAATTTAATTTAATATCAAATAGTTTATAAACTATTTGATATCATAATCTTCATATGCTTGTATATATATATATTTTTTGGTTTCCCAAGGGTTTAATCTCTTTCGAGGCTCGTCGAATACATTAAGTGGGAACCTCTCCCAACAGATATTCGAACCTGAATTCGTTATTTTGTAGTGATTAGTCAATTCCACTAAACCAATCGCCCGTTGATATTGGGTTGTATATATACTTTATTAAATTGGATGGAAATCTTGATTTTGTATTTGTTGGGAACATTTATAGTATTAAGAGTAATTGATATATTTATAAAGAGGAAAAAATATATATTTGAACTTTTGACTTGCACGCAATGAGTGTTGTCTTTGCATTACTTGTAATTGTATCAATCCTGGACTTGAGGATCTGTCTTTGTGCAAGTGAATGTGTTCAGTTATGATATTAACAGTGTTTTTCTTTTTTGCTTTTTCGTGGTTGACTCTAATATTTCTTTCAATTGAGTCCAATTTGAATTAGTTCTAAGATTTGAAAAATATTAAATTCATCCCCAGTTAAATATAAAATTTTATATTTACCCTCATGAGGGCACACTACAAACAATTAGAGTTTTGACTACTATATATCCGTCACGGTTAATTAGCCATTTGTGCAAAACACAAACCACGACTTGAAACAGTGATGGAAACATCCACCATGACTCACAATCGTGGTGGATGTTTCCACAATGGCTGAAAGTCGTGGTTAATGCAAATCTTTCATGTCATTTTCATAAACATTAAATTTCAAAAATACCATCAATTAAATATAAAATCTTACAAGTATTTCTCGAAGAATCTCAAAATAATGTTATTCAAATCTAACCATAGCCCCCAAATTTTAAGTTTTTCGGGCTTCCGAAAGGGTCGGAAATTTATTGATGTAATAATGTAATTATCGTCTCGTTTAAAAAAAGTAGTAGGGGCACTAATTACTCAGTTCATTGTCAAACTCAATGTATCCAATTGCTAGACATACATTCACCAACAGGTGATTGGTCTAGTGGAAGGGACTAGTCACTACAAAATAGCGGACTCAGGTTCGAATCCCTGTTGGGAGAGGTGCCCACTTATTTTGCACAACCCGCCTCGAAAGGGATTAAACCCTTGGGAAACCAAAAAAAATAAATAATTTACTCCATTCGACGGATTTAAAAAAAAAACACCAACTACGGCCTTCACACGGCACTATAAGCCCTGTCGATACCACTTTCAGATCTGACCTCATTTTCTTTTCAGTGACGAATTCTCTCCTCGTTTACTTTTTAGTGACTAATTTCTCTACTCTTAATTTCTTTTTAAGGTTCCATGGTTCATTGTCAAATGCATGACAATGGCTTGAGGCTCCAACCCAATCTTCACAAGGAGCAACCAAGTCACAAACATAGCAATAGCACTGCAATAACAATCATGGAATAAAATTTCGTTTCGAGTGTATGTTTCGGTTAGTTAAATATTTAAAAAAAATCGAGAATTTTTCGGAAAATATTTCTGAAACACTAGGAAAAGTTGTAAAATAAAGCATGGATCAAAATTTCGTTTCGAGTGTATGTTTCGGTCAGCTAAATCTTGAAAACTTTTCGAGAATTTATCGAGAACGATTTGAAAATACTACGAAAATTTGTATAAAAAGTTACTAAATTAAGAAAAATAATAAAGTTTAAGGCAAAAGAATGTTTTGGAATTACACATGATTTTTTAATTTCGGTTGATTCCAAAACGAAATTTTTTCGATGTTTTCGACGAAAAAAATGAAAATTTTGATCCATGAAAAAAATTAAATAAATTAAGAAAAATAACAGAGTTTAAGGCAAAAATATAATTACGAGTTTATACCTTATTTTTTGCTTCCGTCGATTCAAAAAGAGAAACTTTTCGACAAAAAATATGATTTTTTTTTATCTATGATAACAATTAACCCACATATATATTATGATGTATTCAAATAAGAATTAAACATCTGAATTTATGGAAAATTATGGATTAATTAAATGATCACTTAAATAAAGGAAGAATTAATTACCAATTTACAATGAATGTCATGGGGTGTTTTCTTGAAAGGAAATTTTGCACACGCGTGTCTTGGATGAGGATAATCTCTACATGCCACCTACTCATTTTAATGGCAGAAAATAGAGAAAATTAAGAAAAGTTGGAGACAATAAAAATTACAACTAAGCAAAATTTGCCTTAAAAACCATCGCTATTTACCTATAGGTAATCACTGACAAAATTGAGACCTTATGATTAAGCTAAAGGTCATGGGTTTAACTTCCATTAATGTGGATTTTTTACTAGTATTTGATAATGGTATTTATAATTCTTTATAATTGGACAATTATTGAAATGATTTCATATGTAATCATTGGTGAATGATGATAATTGTATTCTAATAAAAAGGGTTATATATTATGCTATCAATGTGTAATCATTCTAGCTTTTAAGTGCGAGCATAAATCTTTTTAAGAGCAAAATTAAAACAAATATTCTATATATCAGTTTAACAATACAAATTTAATCGTTCATTTTTTAGAACAAAGTCATAATTTTATCATTATTTTTCCTCCCAACTCATTTTAATTTATAAAACATTGAATAAATAATATATTTAATAATTATAAATGAACTTACATATTATGTTTTCTTTTAACATGTACTAGTGTTATATTGTTATATTTTATAAGGATTTTTGGCAGCGAAACTCCATGTGATGTGTCTTAAGAGAAATATCTTCCGGTGATACGAAAATAGACAATCTACCTCCGGTAATATGAAAATAGACAATCTACCTCCCTGTGATATAAAATAATGAGCAATCTAACTCCTTACTTTTGGAGGTGTTACACACACGCTCTATAATGCGACCGATACTTCATTTTCATGTGAGAAATGATCAATTTAACCCTACCTCGATTACATATTCATTTCACTTTACCTCCTTGTGATATGCATAAATAAACAATTTACCTCCCTATGATATGTGTAAATGAGCACTTTAACTCCCTGTGATATTATATAATAGGCATTTTATCCCCTTGTAAAAATGTAAAATCAAGAGGGAGGTAATGTGCTTATTTTACAAAAACACGGAGTTGTTTTACCCTTTTAATTTATTTATCACAAAGAGATAAATTGCATATAAAGAATAACACAAAGGGTTAATTTGTTATTCGATCTATTTCATAAAGATGAGACAAATGAAAATAACACATGCATATTTGTCATTTTAACTAAAATATAATTTACAAATAACTCAAGTAATTAAACTAGTGAATAAAATTGAGAAAGTACGTACCTGCCCTTTTTCAGCAATTACACGCAAGTCAACCTCAACATTATCATTTGACAAAGAAAGGTTAGAGATGTCCAACTCATCATTTGGATCAAAATCAATAACAAAACAATCTTCTTTCTCCTCAAGTTGCTTGATTTCATCCCTATTTTTTGCACAACAAACGGGTCTTAAAGAAATTCTCCTCTTCTCATCAAGAGAAGGGCAAGAATCATCAATTTCAATAACTTTCCTATCTTTTTCAGCCATTGAAAAACCTTTTTCAATATTTTTCATGTATAGAGTATATATATATTTATTTAATTAATACCCAATTTCTCATGTGTTAGTTATAAATATGAACACAAGAATATGAGGGGGTTTGTTTCATTGAACTTAAAAAATTGATATTCAAATTTTCGAGGCAACATGGGAGAAGATAAAGAGACTTTCTGGACGCATTTAGTTATGAGTGAATATCATTTTTGTGGGTGTTTAGGGTTTAGGGTTTACAATTTTATGCCATGGTTTGAGCATTGATTTTGCAGTTGTGATGGCCAAACAATTTCATGTTTTTGGGTTCTTCTTGCAAGGAAGGCGCCTTCAAGTGTGCCAGCCAAGTAAACAAATTAAATTCCAAATTAGTTTGATACTAGCATTTTTTCTAATTTAATAATTGCATTTGTAATTAGTTTATTTTGATACCAATGTAATAGATTCGATTCGATATAGTGTTTGATGTAACAATGCATTTACCATCTAAAAAAAAAATTGAAAAAATTAAATTCCAAATTAAGTTTGAATTTGATCAAATTGATTATTATTTTTAACCGATTTAAAATTTAATAGATCTGAATGAGCTGAGGTTCATAATCTGGTGTTTTTTTTTTGATAACTTGATGTACTTAAAACGAATATATCTATACATAATATTCAAATTAATAAATAAATTATATACATAAATACAGTTGTATTTATATAAATAATGTTAAATTCAAATTTATATTTTTATGTTGCGTCTCAATTGATAAGAAGATGAACGTTAAACTCATGAATTGAATTGAATAATTATGTGGCTTGTCGGAACGAATATACTATACCAAACCATTACTTGCCTCAATCTCCTTCAACCATATTCTGTCGATGAGGTATATCAAGCTCTTTTCTCCATGTAACCTTATTATATGGTAATGATATAACTAGATGTGTTCTTGATTTCTTGAATAGGGGTAGATTTGATGAAAAGTGTAATTTCACCAAAATGTGCTAGCCTAAATTTGTGATCCAATTCCGTCCTATTAGCCTTTGCAATGTCGTTTACAAAATCGTCTCGAAAGCCATAATGAATCGTCTAAAACCTATAATGAACTTTGTTATCTCAAACTCGCAATCAGCCTTTGTTCCCGGTAGACATGTCATGATAATGTCCTAGCAGTCTTTGAGTTGACCCATTACATGAAAAATAAAACCAGGATCGACCATTGGAGGTGCCAAATTTCTCATTTAGCTTCCTAGAATTCCATAACCGAAATCATTGGAGGTGCCAAATTTAACAATAGTTTTTTTTTTTTTTTTTTTTTTTTCCGTTTTCCTCCAAATCACTTGCAGATTCGACCATCATGAATTAAAAATGTAACATATTACTTATTTCATGGAAATTATTGCCTGAAATTGTAGAAGATGGAATATGATGGACAAATATAAAAGATAAAAATTAGAAAAGGAATAAACAAAAATACTTTTAAGATTATCTTTAATATAGTAAAAGATTTTAGTGGAACATATAATTTTATTTTTATTTTGGTTTAAATACATAAAATATAAACAACATATAGTAATATATGTCGGATACAAATCTGTAACGGATCGGATCAACCTAGATCCATGTTCGCTCCATATAATTCGGATTACAGATCTTCTTAATCGGATCACTAATCGGACAATTATCCTAATAAATTGGACCGAATTCGGATTGGATCCAGATAGATTGAAATCCGTCCCATTGACAGCCTACATTTGTATATTATATTAATAACAGATCACAAATTATAAATCACAACCAAACAAAATTTTTTTTTAAAAAAAAAAATCATGTTAGTGGGAATTGAACGATGACAGTGATAATTACTCCCTCCGGTTCATATTAGTTGGCACATTGTTACTTTCACACAGATTAAGAAACATCATGATTAATCACTTTTACATGATAAAATGTCAAAAATGCCTTCCTAGTGACTCTTGAGCTTCCCAACCTAGATGTAAGAGAAGGATAAAATTGGAAAAAATTACATTGAAAACCCAAATGTGCCAATTAATAGGAAATATAAAAATTTGGCAAATGTGCCAACTAATATGAACCGGGAGTACTAGACTGCCGTGCGCATTGAAAGTACAAAATTTTAAATTCATGAGTTTTTAAATCCGCCTACCTAGGATGACTACTTTCCTCCTCAAAATGATCGAATCTTACAGATTAATTAATTAACTAATAATTAACCCCTGAAATAAATTAAAAAATAAAATTAAATATTTGATGGATTGAGCTCATGTCAAACTTTGGCACAATTTTAAATTCAGGAAGTTTTAAAGAGAGAATGACACTTTTAGTCCTATTTATGGGCAAGTTTTGCATATTCATCCCACTTAAATTTTTTATAGAAGATTCGTCCCTCTTATCAATATAGTTTTAACACATTTGTCCCTCTTAAAACTTTCGTAGCAAAGACGTCCCTCTTACAAATATAATATAATACATTCATCCCTCTTAAATTCAAAATACATCCTAAAATGGACGAAAATTGATGTATTTTGGATTTAAGAGGGACATCACTAATAAGAGGGACACATCTGTTACAAAAAATTTAAGAGGGACGAATGTGTTATACTAAATTGACAAAAGAGACCATTCTGCTACGAAAAATTTAATAGGGATCAATATACAAAAGTTAATTCATAAGGAGGACCAAAAGTGCGATTTACTCATTTTTAAATCCTCTTACATCTATCCTATGCTTACTTTTTCCTCCTCAAAATTGTCGAATCGTACAAATTAATTAATTAACTACTAATTAACCCCTGAAATAAATTAAAAAAAAACTAAATAGATTAACTCCCGTGACAATGATCTCTACTCTCCATTGCCATTTGATCAGTCAGCATACAAATTCCAGTTCCTAAACATTTGATCAATGGCAGCAAAAACAGGGCCTTCTGAATATACATACGATATTTTCTTGAGCTTCCGCGGCGAAGACACCCGCAAGATCTTCACCACGCGCCTGTATTCCGCGTTGGTGGACGCAGGTTTCGGCACATTCATCGACGACAATGGAATCGAGCGAGGTGAAGACATAAAGTCCGAACTGATCAGGGCCATCCATCACTCGAGGGGTTCGATCGTTGTTTTGTCGAAAAACTATGCAAATTCTGGTTGGTGTCTTGACGAACTGGCCTTGATCGTTGAGAATAAGAAGAAAAAAGGGCATGTTATTCTCCCTGTTTTTTATCATGTTACTAAATCTGATGTTGGTTGTCAAATGGGGAGTTTCGCTGAAGCGTTTGAGGTTTACGAAAAGCGTCGTTTGGAAGAGAATGATGACTTGAAGAGATCGGAGTGGTTGAGTAATATTCAAAAATGGAGGGATGCACTCACACAAGTTGCGGAGATAGGTGGTATGAATTTGACGTTCCAGGACGAGGACGAGGACAAGGATGGGTACGTTAAACTTATGCTATTGATTCAATTATTTGATTTTAGTGAGTAAAACGCTAACGAAGAATATATATTAAGCTTTGTTTTTTGTTCATTTTCAATTACTTATCATTTAACTCACTGAAATTCTTGGGCCTGTTTGTTTGGCATTTGGGACAGTAGTTAGGAAAGTGGTGGCGGTTTGTGAAATAATTTCGATTTGTGTAATGTTGTTTGTTTGAATTTTGAGAAAGTGGTTTGAAAAATATGATAGGGGTAAGTATTTTTGGAAGGTATTAGGTTGTAGGTGTAAGATGTTAAAGATTTTATGTCAAATCATGTTTGTTATGTGAGATAAGTTGTTTGAAAGATAGGTTACTTTATGTCAAATCAATGTAGAGTTGATATAGAATTTTTTTAGAGATAATAAAATTATTGTTTGTTTGGCTTTTGGAAGAGTAGTTTGAGAAAATTGAGAGGGGATAAATTTATTTCAGAAAGTAGAAAATGTGTTTGTTTCGTTTTTTCCAAACATGAAGTAATTTTCGGAAAGGCCAAACAAACAGACCCCTTATGTTTTAAGTTGCTGCAATTTTATCCTCTTATCCACAATTTCCCTCCGGTTTAAGTTGGTTTAACAATGTGACCTGGTGGGTTACAACCGTGTCGCATCCAGAGGTAAAAAATCTCCAATTTGTTTGCTTGTGTTAGGTACTATTTTTAATTCCTACAAATTTAGCACTAAAACTTCGGTTAGAGAACTAAAATTACGGCAACTTAAAATATATAGGATGTAATTATGTAAATTGCTTGTTGGAACTACATCTATGGGGGGGGGGGGGTGGGGGGGGGGGGGGGTGGGGGGGGGGGGGGGTGGGGGGGGGGGGGGGTGGGGGGGGGGGGGGGTGGGGGGGGGGGGGGGTGGGGGGGGGGGGGGGTGGGGGGGGGGGGGGGTGGGGGGGGGGGGGGGTGGGGGGGGGGGGGGGTGGGGGGGGGGGGGGGTGGGGGGGGGGGGGGGTGGGGGGGGGGGGGGGTGGGGGGGGGGGGGGGTGGGGGGGGGGGGGGGTGGGGGGGGGGGGGGGTGGGGGGGGGGGGGGGTGGGGGGGGGGGGGGGTGGGGGGGGGGGGGGGTGGGGGGGGGGGGGGGTGGGGGGGGGGGGGGGTGGGGGGGGGGGGGGGTGGGGGGGGGGGGGGGTGGGGGGGGGGGGGGGTGGGGGGGGGGGGGGGTGGGGGGGGGGGGGGGTGGGGGGGGGGGGGGGTGGGGGGGGGGGGGGGTGGGGGGGGGGGGGGGTGGGGGGGGGGGGGGGTGGGGGGGGGGGGGGGTGGGGGGCATATTTTCATGGAACTCAAAGTCGCTGAAACAATTTTTTTGGTAAAAGAAAAAATGTGGACTTAAGTTCAAGTTGGCCAAAAAACTCTTGAACTTATGGTTAAAGTACTCAAATTGACATGTAATGTAAGAAGTTCTTATATCAAGTTAATCAAACCGGTTTTTGTTAACTTGTTTTTTATTTGGGAAAATTGCATTTTTAGTCCCGACCCTCGGCACTTATGGCCCCATAGTTTACAAAATTGCACTTTTGGTCTTTAAAATATTTTGCACTTTTGGTCCTATCGCGTCCTTTTCATCTAATTTGGAGCCAAAAGCACAAAATTGAGACAGTCCTATAGCTCCAAAAGTGCTCTATGAGACCAAAAGTTCAAAATTGTTCAAAAGATTGGGACTAAAAGTGCAACTTCATAACTGTGGGACCAAAAGTGCCAAAAAAATTAAAGATTGGGACTACAATGTTGACGGTCGAACCCTGTGGAACTGAAAATGCAAAATATTTTAAAGATTGAGACAACAGTGTTGAGGGTCGAACCCCGTGGGACTAAACATGCAATTTTGCCATATTTTTATTTTGTCTCTATCATGTATCCAAATCTCATTGCTCAAATTCCACATTTTGTTAATTATTGTACCAGAGATAATTTACCAAGCATCTGCGAAATAATTCTCTTAGAGCATCCCTTTCATTTTCTTCAGAAAACGCAAATTTAATCGTAGAGAACACTTTTCTACTAACTTCATACGAAAACGGAATCAGATACCAAAATAAAAACCATCATACCATTTCCCCCAGTTGACTGAGCTTGATCTCCTGAACTGGAAATAAATATCCCCTTCAGAAAAAAAAAACAAAAAAAATCACATTTACTTAATCAATATAAACAATAACGCCTCCAAGAAGAAATGCATAGTTGTTAGAAATGTATAATAAGAGCCCATAATCGAACCTGCTGTCTAGCTCGTTGGAGCTCTTGCTCAAGTTGTGTTAACTTCATTCTGCTGCTTTCTAGTTGTTGAACATAGGCCTAGATGCCAATATCGAAAAAGAGAGCAAACAAATGTAAGACATAACTAATGTTTGTGCTCATTAGAGAGAAAGATATCAGCATGGACTAACTAGGGGGAGCCATTATGTAATTATATGAAGTTCATTTTCAAATAAAAAAAAAAATTCAAAACAGATCCAGGGTGCAAATTAACAGGTGCTCGAAGGTTGATGACTAGTTTAACTCCAGAGAAGTGCATATTAAAAGATAATGCATCTTTCGGAATTGAACATACAATTTAATCAAAAACAATGACTAGCAAATTATGCACATAATGAGATGCCTACTTTTTTTCTCAAGCGACTTTTTCTTGCGGCTTCACGATTTTGAGCAAGCCTACGAAGAGTCTGCAGGTAGTTTAGATCATTAAAAAACAAAACAAAAAAAAAAAGGCACAAGTGCTTGCAAATAAAAGTTAAAGAAACCTTTTGATCTCTGGACTTATCACTGCCATCGGAAGCCAATATCTGTAATTGACTGTTGACAAACTGCAGTAGAAACAAATGCTAGAAATGTGTCAATTCAGATTTATACGTGATCAAATGAAGGTAGCTCTGCATATCGTGAAATATACATATAGCTAACAAAGAAAAAGAAAAAAATAACTGCAAATAAAATTACAAAAGCATTTTGAATATTACCCTTAAATTCTTTTCTTCCGTGTCAGCATCAGACGAAGACTCTGTCATATGATTGGCATCTGCCATTTCAGACACTCAATAATTTCCTAGGTTAATGGTTCGACTGGACCACGTACAATCGTGCACTCTTTTCAGAAAAAGAGTGGAAAAAGATCAAAAAATCTGTACAAAAAGATTACATCACAAGAAAATGTCATGTACAGTCTAAAGTCAAACATCCAAACTATTCATGCTCATTTCTCCTATATTCATTAATGCTATTCGGATGTAAATAGACAACGAGCGTAAGGAGAAAGGCGATTGCCTATAACCCGAGGTGTGACATCTAGTATCTTTTGCATCTTCTTCTTAAGTTTCTTTATCTTATTCGTTCTTGATTTTTCTGAGACGATTAAACACTATCCAATATCAGTATCCACAAAAAGGCAATTCAATTTGTGGGTGCTCAAATCATTTGCACTAAATCTATTCTAATACTAAACCATCAAAAAGAAAAACAGCTGCGATTTATCATGTTTTTGCATCTAAATACAATTCTACAATTTGCAAACATGCTTTTAATTTTTAAATTACCTTGAATCAAATTTAAACACTACAATAAAAAGAATCAAACGTTTACACTAATAATAAGCTATTTCAACATCCTAACATTAAAAATCCCACCACACAAACTATATTTCTACAAAACACAAACTTTGAAAGCTTAATTCACATTTGGTTCGTATTTCTTCAATTGCAAAGCATTTCATTTAATCCCACCATTAATCAGAACACAATCAAACAACCCAAGCAATAATTATGGGAAACAAACATGCTCATAAAGCTTAAAGATTCAAACTTCACCTGTATTTTGAAATGGGTCGTCGAAATTTGAACTCTTTTTGATAACTGATATTAGATAGTACTTCTTTTAACTGGTAAAAGGGAAAGAGGAGAAATGACGGGAATAAAAAGAGAAGCGTGCTTGAGAGAGAGAGATTCTACTACCCAATTTTGACTTTGGTGTCTATTCTATGTTCGTTTCTTGATTTCTCCTTAATTAATTAATTAATTCATTTATTACTCCTATTTGGGGTCCGAAGTTTCAATTAAGTTTCCAAATCCAATATAGGCTCTAATGAAAGAAGATAAGACTGTGTTATTATTGTATGATGAAAAATAAAAACTCAAGAGTCAAAGCCATGGACCAAGATTTTATTTTTAATGTATGTTAAGGTCAGGTAATTACTGCAATCTTTTAAAAAAAAGGAAAATTACGAAAAAATTTAAATTAAGAAAAATAAAAGAATCTCAAGGTTAAAAAAAAAAAAATTTGAATTTATATCTTATTTTTGTTTTTATTAATTAAAAAAAACTTTTCAATATTTTCAATAGAAATGATGTAAATTATCGATATATTTTCATCGAAAACATCTAAGATTTTCTATTCTGCGTCAATCGAGATAAGAAGATAAAGTAGTTTCTACTGAATTTTGGTTTTTCAATTTATGATGTTTCCAATTATTCCTCAAAAACTTCTTAAATATTCCCGAAATTTTTTCATAATCAAAAGACTAAGTGAACATGCAGATTTGGGAAAAAAAGGAAAAAGACTAAGTCAACATGCATGGATATATTCTTTTTCCATCATAGGTTTATTGTCTTTTTTGTTTCTAATGAATGAATGTGTGATTAATTACACTGTGATGTCATGATTACTGCAGGTTATACTATTATTCATTACTTATTTAATTATCTGTTAAATATTTTTAAAGATTTTATATAGTATACTGATACGGTTGATTTTTTTTACTATTTTCTTTTTACAACTTTTTATCACCTTTTCGAGTCATTGATTAATATATATTGTTGTTTGGTTAATATCAAATTTTATAAATTATAAAGAAAAAGAAAAAAAGGAAACACAAAGTTGTCTGTGTAATATTGCGAATGAATCAACGAATTAAAAAAAATAAAGTAATATATTGCTTGCATAAGAAATCTTTTTACCATAGTTTATATGAATAAATTCATTTGGGAAAAAAAATAAGCATGGACTGAAAGTAAAAGTGAAGCACACTCCTTTTGGTTATAATGATATTTTTGTATTTTATAATTTTTTTGAACTCTAATTTTTCCTCGAGAACTAAGTTCTAAATTACTTTCTTCTTCTTTTGTGTCGTTTGTAAAAAACAACATTTCATTTAATTCTGACAGGAAGAAATTCAAAAACCTTCGATCATTTTTATAGTGAAGCCATCAAATAGCTTTAATTCCTCCATTTTTATAATTCATAACAACATAATTATCATGCCAATGAAGCTGTAGAACGTTGGTAAAACACTAAGGCTGGGGTCCCATGACCAAGAGGTCTTGAATGCAATTTTCACTAATTTAGATTTTATTTGAGTTTTAATTTTAATTATTAGTTATTTTTTAATTTGATTGTACTTTAAATAAATCTCTGATTCGATGATATTGATGTAATTATACTCTTAACAAAAACAACAACGTAACTATCCAGTTAATAATTTAAGTTTGTTAAAACATTACCTAATAAAATGTGGGTCGAGCTGATATAAATTATACTATAATTAAAGACTTAGGTCCTGTTGGGCTTAGTCAATAAGGCCCAATAATTAGATGTTTGGTTGGCCCAATTCACTGGCCAACTCATGATTTCTGGCCCAACCCAACTTAATCGGTCCAAATGGAAACGGTGGATAGGACAATTAATTTGGACTAGTAGGTCAGTTGAATTTATACAAAATATATAACATCATAATTTCATGTTTATCTATTCTTGAGATGTAGCTAGAATTAGAAATAAAAAGGAGCTAGATCCCCTTTGTAGATCCCTCCGTTTTTTAATTTGTCGCTTCGGCAAAAATAAATTGTTCACGTTTAATTTGTCGTTTTAGGAGTTCAATGTAAAATTAATATTTTTCTACCAATTTTATCCTTCTTGTTAATGTTTCTAATTAATGCTAAGTAATAAATTATTTGTTAAAAAGATATTTTGGGATTTTTGCTTAAGAAAAGTGACTATTTTTTACATATTAAGAATATGTGTGCAATTCTCCAAAATGAAAAAAATAAAATGGTATGTGCCTCCTGTTAGTTCTTGAAAGGCAAGTGATATTGCCAGAGCAAAGATTGTTGCTGCCAGAACAATTTTTTCATATTTCCTAATTTGTCCCTCATAATTAAAGACTACAATATCTGATTTTTCAATTTTCAATACTCCTCTTTAATTATAGCAACTCCATATTCTCTCTCATTAACACATTGGTTATCTTTTCCTTTTCATAAAACCTTCAAACATGGAAATTAATTTATATGTTGAATGGATCGGAAGAGCATCCTAATTATAATTAATATTTTTTATACTATTATATTAAGAAGAAAAATTCAAAAATTACAAGATAGTGAGAGACCCATTTAAAAATTAATCCGTCTCTTTATACAAAAATAATTTTTTGATATGTCTGAGTTTTACTTTATATTACGTGTGTTTTTTTATCCAATTTTCTTTTACTATCCTTTTTTCATGAATTCTATTTAAATTTATTTTGTGGAAACCTTATAAATTAATAGTCAAATTGTTTAAAAATCCAAAAGCTTTTCAGTCATATAAAAAACATGAAATTTAACCTTGTAATGAAGGAGTTATGGTGGTTTTCGTCCAAAAAATGATGCATAAATGAAATGTATCGAGGGGGAGGGGAGGGGAGGGGAGGGGTGTAAAATCATGGTATTAATGTGTTCTTTTCAGAAAGTATAGTACCAAATATATAAAGTAGCGTAAAGTTTGATATGAAAAATACAATTATGTCGTTTAATTTGATTTGCAAATGATATTGTGTTAAAATGTCATTCGATAAAATTTTAGTGATCTAGTCTGCGCGCAACAAAATTGGGGATGCACCCGACTCAAACACTCTTAAGTCAATATTAAGTTTATTAATTATCGAAATCAAATATTCGATTTATCTAGAAAGATCAAGTGTAGTGCTGATGTAAACAATATAACATATATTAATTAATGGTCATAACACGTGAAACTTCATATATATATCCTTTTTTGCTAAGTTTATTTACTAAAATATTACATTAAATATTCAACTTAAAACATGAAAACACCAGATAAGAAGATAGTGTTTAAGAAAAATTGGAATTTGCCCCAAAATCATGAGTCTAGAAAGGATTAATATCCATCTCATAAATCTGTTATTATTATTATTTCATTTTCTTATTTCTTTTAATTCGTAGAATTTTACGCATACTCGCGTTTTAAATCGAATTGTTACTCTTACATTTTTCACAGCAAATATGACTCCTACCCCGGTCATCCTTGCCAAATAAAACATCTTTCTTAATATCACGATCAAGTATACATGATTACACGATATTTCAATATTTCTTATTTGGGTGTAATGAAAATATCCTATCTTATCTTCTATTTAGGGAGAAATGCAATTGAAATGAGCTAATTCTAACCTCTTTGGTAAACTATCTAACTTTATTATTTATCTTATCCTTTATTTGGGTGAAAAGGTATCCTTTATAGGCCTAGATGCCAATATCGAAAAAGAGAGCAAACAAATGTAAGACATAACTAATGTTTGTGCTCATTAGAGAGAAAGATATCAGCATGGACTAACTAGGGGGAGCCATTATGTAATTATATGAAGTTCATTTTCAAATAAAAAAAAAAATTAATTTATATGTTGAATGGATCGGAAGAGCATCCTAATTATAATTAATATTTTTTATACTATTATATTAAGAAGAAAAATTCAAAAATTACAAGATAGTGAGAGACCCATTTAAAAATTAATCCGTCTCTTTATACAAAAATAATTTTTTGATATGTCTGAGTTTTACTTTATATTACGTGTGTTTTTTTATCCAATTTTCTTTTACTATCCTTTTTTCATGAATTCTATTTAAATTTATTTTGTGGAAACCTTATAAATTAATAGTCAACAGTAATCTTAATCTTTTACATTGGTCTACAAAGTTGAATTTTATTTTTGTAACCTAGGGCATAATGAAAAGTTTTAAGTATAAATCAAGAAAATACTTTTAAAAAATACAAACCAAAGCGAGAATTAATTTTTTTGATATAAAAGAAGTTGTAAATATTATAAATTAATAAAAGTCTTTTTAATTATGACAACTTGGGTATAAAAAGAGATAATTAAAGACCTTGAAAATAATAGTAATTTATAATCAGATTTAAAGTTTTGCTTGATAAAAACATAAAGTAATTGGCATGTATTAAAGTGAGAGAGAATTAAATAGTTGGCAATGCACTGTTTTCGGAAATTGACAATAAGTAGTTGATATAATCAGATTTATTGCTTTTAATAAAGAGAGGCACTTCAGAAAGTTATAATTTATTGTTCTGACAACAACAATTCATGCTCTGGCAATATCGCTAGCCTTCTTGAATACACAACATTTAATCAGGTCAACTCATTTTCGAATTCGGTCATTAAATCCAACGTAAGTTCCAAGAATTTTTTTTTTTTTTTGAGACGTAAAGTTCCAAGAATTCGGAAGTGTATTAATTAATAACGTAAGACTAGTAAAATATAATTATATACAAATGGATAGCCATTATCTTTAATCACTATATCCCCATTTAGTAGGAAAAAAGAATTTAAAATATTTTACTTAATATAGGAGTATATATATTCACATCACCTAACTTTTTATTTCGTCCGATATATTCAAAGTAACCAGAATCGACGAGTTCACACACAATCACAACAAAAAAATAAATAAAAAAACAGAATTAAACCTCATTTTTAATTTCATTGACTCATAATTCTTATTTTGTGCTATTATCAAAGAGAAACTCAATTACCAAAATATTATCAGATGGATAAACAAATTCTTGATTATGTTTTGGTTCCATTAGGTTTATTTATAATGTTGGCTTATCACATTTGGTTGCTCCACCAGATCAACCGTCGGCCCGCCACCACCGTCGTCGGGATCAACGCCATCAACCGCCGCTTTTGGGTCCAAGCAATGATGGAGGTAATTAATTAATTCATTTATCTTTCCCATTCATTTAAATCATTTTTTGCTCCATGTATAAAATATCACTAAATATAAAAGGTCCTTTGTTTGGGTTTTCTCAAGTGTTTTAAGATATTAGAGAGATTATTGAGATTCTTGTATTTGGAAAAATTGTTTGTTTGAACTTTTACGTGTACGTGACATAAATCACGAGAACTATCATAATTCTCGTAAAAAGAAATGTAGTTTCTTAATACTTCCTAAAAACTTCAAACAAATTGGGCCTTTTTCTTCAGTTAAAATCTCTTACTCCCTCCGTTTCATTTTAAGTGTCACATTTGGCCTTTTCACACAAATTGAGAAACTTAATAATTACTCACCTTTCCAAGATAAAATATCAAATATATAATTTTAATGATTGCTTTAACGGAGGGAGTATAACTTATTAATTTTTAATTTTTGACATTTGTGTAGGACACATCCAAAAATGGGGTTCTGGCGGTGCAAACACTTCGGAACAACATAATGGCGTCGACCCTTTTGGCATCGACGGCTATAATGCTCAACTCCCTCATAGCCGTCTTGATGACGGGCGGAGGTGGCCGACAACCACCAATAGTGGCAGTTTACGACGAGCAGAGTAGCTTGATATTGTCAATTAAATTCTTCTTAATATTAGTATGCTTTTTAGTGGCATTTTTGTTTAATGTGCAGTCAATTAGGTACTATAGTCATGCAAGCATACTTATTAACGTGCCGAATATCAAGGAAAGAATGGGTCCAAATTTTGGTAGAGATTATAAAGATTGTGTGACAGCTGAATATGTGGGGAGGATAGTAAATAGAGGAAGTTATTTTTGGTCATTAGGGTTAAGGGCATTTTATTTTTCTTTTCCTCTATTTTTATGGATCTTTGGACCCATTCCAATGTTTTTGTGTTGTATTGTGTTGGTTCTTTTGCTCTATTTTTTAGATGTGACATTTGACCTTGGATTGGTCTCTCCTACAACCGAAGAAATGGGCCGAATTATGGATATTGAAGAGGCTAATAATTGCAATTAGTTGGTGAAAATTTAGTGAGAGAGTTTGTGATTTTACTACTTGTATATGTAATTTCGATTTAGGGCAATTTGTATTTCAAATTTCAATCAAAGTTGAATTTAACAATTTGCTCATGATTTAACATGTAACATAAATTTTGCTACCCTACGCTAAGTTGATGAATCTCCCCGTGGTTATCTCGTGGTGTTTTTTTTTTTTTATCGATATAAATATTTGTTAATTATATTTTATTTTATTTTTTATGATGAAAACTGCACATTTAATACCAGCTAATTAATTAGGGTATTTCCGTTATTTTTTTTAACAGAAAAAACAATGTACACAGCATGTTAGCGACCGTTTTTATATGACAGTGAATTTCGGTTGCTAAAATACAAAGGCGATAAAAAAACTCATTTTATCCTAAAAATATTGTGTAATTTTTTTCTTAAAAGGTTGTATCAGTTAGATTCTAATTTTATTTTCAATTCTAAGTAATGAACAAATTATTTCTTCTTCAATGAATATGTAAATAATTTTTTATATTAAAGTTAATTAATGTTTTCTTGATTTATTAAAATGTGTATAATAAATTGTTAATAAATATATAATAGAGTTTTATTTGTTTACATGTTACACATTATCATATTGAAAATAATATTTACATGTTACACATTATCATATTGATAATAATATTTAAAATTTTATTTTAAATAATATGTCAATAAAATGTTATTTTTCTATATTTTACAAAATATTACTCCATATAATTTTGTTGTTTAATTTATAAATAGATTTTAAATTAGCTTATTTCAATAAATAATGAGGGTAAAAATGGTAATTGATATCAAAATAAAGGTTAATTAATATTATTGGTCTTCAAATATAGTACTAAAAGAGCTCCCTTTCTTTTTCTTACCACCTTATTATTTTATTTTATGTGGTACTAATAATGGCACCAACTGTCAAAGCAATGTTTTTCTAACGGTCATAACTAACTTTTAAAAAACAAGGCCTTCCACTCCTACAAAGAATATGCCACCGAAAACTAAGCTGTGCCCATGAAAAAGTCAAAACACAAAACAATTCTGCACATCCCAACACCTATAAAAACACTTCTTTTGCCTCTTTTACATCCAGCCTCAATATCAGAAAAAGAAGAAAAAAACAAGAAACAGTTTAAAAAAAGAAAAAAACAAGTTCTTTGTGTGTATTTAAGTTTTTCTCATCATCCATTTTTCAGCCTCTCTTTCTTAATAAATCATGGGAGGCTGTATGACCAGACCCCGGGCCTTGGACTACGACGAGGCACCTGCCCCGATTGAAGCACCCGCCCCAACCGATGCTCCAGCCGTGGAAGAAAAGCCCGAGTCTGATGTTCCACAGGTAATAATATAGAGTAAAATGCAAAAATACCCCTATGTTGTTTTTATTAGCAAACACTCCTCTACGTTATTTTTTTATTGGCAAAA
Source organism: Penstemon davidsonii (assembly GCA_034814905.1). Taxonomy (NCBI): domain Eukaryota; kingdom Viridiplantae; phylum Streptophyta; class Magnoliopsida; order Lamiales; family Plantaginaceae; genus Penstemon; species Penstemon davidsonii. The sequence goes on along the minus strand of JAYDYQ010001087.1, from coordinate 6,425,563 downwards.
AAACCTCTCTCATGCCGGAATACATATTTTGCAAAAAACATTACAATTAAAAATTGTCAATAACCCCCCTGTTCACTTGAAAATTTAACAATAACCTCCTCCCTATTGACTTATGAAAGGATTTCAAATGAAGTTTTTTGCTAATAAGAAAATAACACAAGGGGTTGTGCCAATTAGGCAAAGCACAGGGGGTATTTTTGCAATTAGCTCTAATATTGTACTGTTAAATTTCAATAAATACAGTTCGGAGCTCTATAACAACGCATATCGATTTTATCTTCTTAGCAAGAATCTAAAATTCATCCGACAAATTTTGATAAATCTACATATCTATCTATTCTGAATATTAGGAGAAGAAAGATGGAGATGAGACTAAAAAGGAAGAACCTTTGGTAGATTTATCTGCACCAGCAGCTGCTGCTGCAGAGGCCCCGGAAGACGAGGAAGTGAAAGCAACACCAGAAGCGACCGAAGAAGTCAAAACCGAGGCTGTTGTGGAGGCCAAGGAGCAACCAAAGGAGGAAAAGAAAGAGGTGGCAGAAACTGATGCCACCGCCCCAATAACACCAGCGGCAACTGAGGTTGTTGCTGCACCAAAATCTGAGGAGAAGGTGCAAAAGTAGTTAAAAAGTAAAATGGTAATAATCAAAGATAATGTGTTAGGAATTTAGTTTGTGGTTGTATCATTTGCAGTTATGTAATTCATTGAGGCTCAAAGAATGAAATCTGTATGATAGACAGATATAATCACTATTGTTTGTACTCATTCTGCAAATATAATTAAATACTATATTTATAGTATAGCTTCATAAAGATTACATGGTTTTTCAAGAGATTGGTTTCTGTATATGAATCCTTCTCTATACACAAGCAACATCTATTTTCTGCACATAAACGAGTACCCCGGAGCAACCATTACGTACCCAAAAAACGATCTTCTAGATGGTCTTTGGATCGAATAATTTCTATCTTGATCTAACATGACAAATAAATTTCTTGAGCTTATCAACATTAATGTGTAAACATTGAATGATACTTTTACCTATATGCTATTTATAGGACACAAAAGTTATTGACTAAACAAGTGATCAAGAAAGGAAAAGTTGTTATGTGATGCTCAAGGAAGTTGCAAACATAGTTTAAACAGCTTGCCTTCACTAAGATAGCAAAGTTTCAAATACATAACGAATTTAAACAACATGAGACATATACGGCCTAACTTATGCCTAATTACATTACTTTTCAGAATTCTTCACCTTAAGAAGCATGTTGATGTGGCATAAAAATGTTACCGAAACAAATGTGGATTCATGGATCGAGTTCTTTCCGCAGTCACTTTTTGCCATAGCCGAAATTATAGAGATCTGAACTGCACACACCAAACGGTTAGGGAAACTTTGGGATGTCCTGGGCTCAAACCCTCCGAAGCTCAAGTTAATGGGGGGTGGGGGGGTTCGGAAAGCTCGAGTGAGGGTGCTGAAATGTAAATAAGAGAGCTTACATTGTGTGTATTTATAATACCAATTGGTAGTACATATGGTTCTTTGAAAAATGATGGTAGAAAATAAATTAAAGAAATACGATACAAGTCATAAATGATATTACACTTCTCTCATTTATATCAATTTATTATTTCATTTTTTTAGAGAAATATCAATTTATTATTATTATTATCATTAATTATTTTAATATTAATGTTGTAGAGTTATAGGATATTTTAGTAATTGTGGTGTCTTATCTCTTTGCATTATTTTTGTTTCACAAGGGTTTAATCACATTCGAGGCGCGTCGGACACATAAAATGGGAATCTCTCCCATCAAGGGATTCGAACTTGGATTCGCTATCTTGTAATGACTAGTCCCTTCCACTGGACCAATCACCTGTTGTATAAATAGCTTTCTAGGGTTCCTGTTGAATATCAGAGGATGCAAAAGGTAAAATAAAGTCAATTAGATAAGAAGCAAAATAAAAGCTGTAACAACAAACTACTCTCAGCACTTAAGATATGCTCAAAAGGGATAATTTATTTGATGCAAAAGTTCTCCTTATATAGGCGTACAAAAACAAATAAATAGGTAAACTAAACAACCTAAACTACTTGCTGATAAATAGGAAACCACAACAATAACTAGACCCACTAACAGCCTAAAATAACAACTTAATAGATAAACTACAGACTAAGTCAAACAAGAAACGTGTAGCTGGTGTTGTAACTTTTAACACTCCCCCTCAACACTAGCTTTCGTTCTCTTCATCATGCCGAGCTGATTACAAAAGCTTTTGAACTTGTTAGCAGTCAAGCCTTTTGTGAATAAATCTGCAGTTTGATCATTTGTGTCAATATGCTTCAACCCAATTTTCTCTTGAAGAACTTTCTCTCTGATAAAGTGATAATGCACCTCCACATGCTTAGTTCTAGCATGAAAAACTGGATTAACCGCCAAAGATATTGCTGACTGATTGTCGCAATACAAGGGAATTGCATAATCTGTTGGTTGATGCAAATCCTTGAGCAATTGTGTAAGCCAAGTGCTCTCTTGAGCTGCCATTGCCGCTGCCCGATACTCTGCTTCGGTTGTTGACAAAGATACAGTTGGTTGCCTTTTGCTGCACCAAGAAATTGCTCCCGAGTCGAGCATAAAAACATACCCGATAGTTGAGCGTCGGGTATCATGATCACCTGCATAATCAGCATCACAATAACCAACTAACTTGCAGTTTCCACCTTTCTTATACAAAACACCATAGCCAAGAGTACTCTTCACATATCTCAAAATTCGCCGAACTCTGTCCAAATGAGGTTTCTTTGGATTTTGCATGTACCGACTCATCACACCAACTGCATAAGAAATGTCAGGTCTAGTTAAAGTCAAGTAGATCAGACTACCCACTAATTGTCGATACATCGTCGTGTCTTCCAAATCTTTTCCTTCATAAGCACATATATTAGTGTTTGGCTCTATTGGAGTTGAAACTGGTTTGCAATCAAGCATTCCAAACTTCTTCAATAAATCTTTGGAATATTTTTGCTGATGGAGAAATATTCCTTCTTGAATACGATTAACCTCTAAACCAAGAAAGTGCTTGAGTTGTCCAAGTTCTTTCATTTGAAACCGAACTGATAAATTCTCCTTTGTTTGGAGAATTTCTTTTTCCCAATCACCTGTTATGATTAAATCATCCACATACAATAGCACAATAGCTAGCTTGCCATCATTAACTTTGACAAACAAACTAGGATCAGCAGGTTTCACAGAATAACCAATTTTAGTAAGAAATTCAGCAATCTTACCGTACCAAGCCCGTGGTGCTTGCTTTAACCCATAAAGTGCCTTTCGTAGTTTACAAACATATTCCGGATGATCTTTACTTTGAAAACCCCTCGGCTGATCCATATAAATCTCCCGATCCAATTCTCCATGCAAAAATGCATTTTTAACATCCATTTGCCACAACTTCCAATCTTTGCTTGCTGCAATTGCCAATAAGACTCGCACTGTTGTGAGCTTCGCTACTGGACTAAATGTTTCATCATAATCTAGTCCATATTGTTGAGTAAATCCACGAGCTACTAAACGAGCTTTGTGCCTCTCAATTGACCCATCTGTGCGGCGCTTTATTTTATAAACCCATTTGCACGAAATAGGTTTCACATCTCTTGGCTTTGGCATGAGCTCCCATGTTTGATTTCTTTCTAGTGCAGTGATCTCTTCTTCCATAGCTTTAGTCCACTCTAGATTTTGAGATGCCTCCTCAAACGTTTCAGGTTCTATTTCATTTATTTCTTCTGTTATGGCAGCATTAGCATACTTGGAATTCGGCTTTCGAATTCTTGCTGATCTTCGAGGTTGAGATTGCAAAGTTGGTGGTTCTTCATCGCTAGCCTCACCTTCATTACTAGGTTGCTGGTAGAGACCTGTTTGCCAAGGATTTTGAGTTATGTCGTGATCAACTTCGCTATCAAAATTTTCAGATCCTCCTAAATTAAATTGAGTGGTGCTGAACTGATCTTTAAGAGCATTTGAATCTGGTAATATCTGCTTTTCTGATGACCACCATGAAGATGCTTCATCAAACACTACATTCCGGGATGTATAACACTTTCCAGTTGTAGGATCACAACATTTCCACCCTTTTCTTTGACTATCATATCCCACAAAAATACACCTAATAGCTTTCTTGTCAATCTTGTTACGTAAATGATCAGGTACAAATACATAACATACACAACCAAAAACTCGAAAATAGCTGACTGTAGGTTTCGTTTTCCATAACTTTTCAAAGGGTGAAAGAAAACATAACCTTTGTTGAGGAAGCCTATTGATCACAAAAGCTGCGGTTTTCATTGCTTCTGCCCAAAATCGTCCCGGAACATTCTTTGCGTGAAGCATGCTTCGACAAATTTCTGCGAGATGCCTGTTCTTTCTTTCTGCTATGCCGTTTTGCTGCGGAGTGTTAGGACATGTGAATTGATGACGTATTCGGCATTCTCGAAGGAAATCAGAAAACTCTTTTGAAGTATATTCTCCCCCGTTATCGCTGCGTAGGCAGCGAACTTTCTTACCAAATTCTGCTTCAGCTATTTCTTTGAACTCTTTGAACTTTGACAAAGTGTCAGATTTTGCCTTGGTAAAATAAACCCACACGTATCTAGAAAAATCATCAATAAAGGTTACCATGTACTTCATTCCACCGATAGACCCTTGCTTAACAGGTCCAAAAACATCAGAGTGAATTAACTGTAACGGTTCAGACGCTTTAAATTTGGACTCTTCATATGGCAATTGATGAGCTTTTCCGTACTGACAACCTGCACAAATTGTATCTGTTCTTACTTCATGTTCGGGAAGTCCCTTCAACATAGACTTCTTCATCATCACATTTAGCTTGGAATAGCTAACGTGACTTAAACGCATGTGCCATAAGTCCGCTGTCTCGTTCTTCCTTGTTTTGTCTACATATGCTGTTTCTGCAGACATCACATAGACGGACTCTAATCTCCGTCCCTTCATAACTGGTTCTTCTATAATCTTAAGGTTGCGATATACCTTCACATCGTGTGGACCAAACAAAACAGAATGACCTGAAGATGTTAATTGTGCTACTGACAGAAGATTTTTCTTCATACCTGGGACATGGTAGACATTTTGGAGTGATACCTCATTTTCACTATGTTTGGGAGAAACTAATGTATTACCGATGTGAGCTATCGGTAACTTTGAGTTGTTCGCTATGACCACTACTCGGCTGCCCTTGTACTCCAACAAATTCTGTAATTTTTCTCTATCACCTGTCATGTGGTTTGAGCAGCCCGAGTCAACAATCCAATCATTCTCATAATCAATTTGTTCGGACGTTGCTGCCGTGAGTGCTAACTCTTCCTTTTCTACAGCGAATAATGCTTCAGCATCCCATTCATCTTCACTTTTTGAATTGGCAGCGTTGCTCTCCACAGTCCTTTTCTTCGACCGACAAACGTTTGCCATGTGACCCCTTTTCCCGCAGGTATAGCACTTCCCTCCAAACTTTTTGCCATTGCCATGATTCTTCGAAGCTCCCCCAAATCGAGTGCTTTCTTCCCCTTGATGATTTTTCACCTTGTCCCCATTCGTTTTAGATCCACCAACGGCGTGCTGCCGGGAATCCCATCTGTTTTTGTTGGCGTAGAGTGCTTCCTCTTCACCCTTCAGTGAAACTCCACCCATTTGCATAGCCATAGCTTCTTGACCAGCTAGCAAATTTTCAAATTCAACAAGTCATGGCTGATTTGGCCATCCCTGTACAGCAACTATAAAGCCTCTATATTCAGGTCTCAAACCATGGATAATTATTCTTTTCATCCTGGTTTCCCCGATGGGTGCTTGTGGATCCAATTCAGAAATTTCACGGCATATCGACTTCACTTTGTGGAAGTATTGAGCAACCGTCATGTCGCGTTGCGCAACTGACAATAATTCGTTCTCTAGAAGTTGGAGTTTTGTGTCATTCTTCTTAGAGAAAAGCGTGGCGAACGTATCCCAAGCCTCTTTTGGGGTTTTAGCGTCCCGTATATGCTCCAGCAAATCTTCTTCTATTGTTGTCTTCAAAGCAAACATTGCTTTACCTGCTTTTATCTTCCACTTCCGCAATACACCATTTGTGTCCTCTGCCTCAGGTTGCTTAACTTCGGTTCCGTTGACAACCTCCCACAAATCTTGACCTTGCATATAGGACATCATACATGTAGACCAAGTATTGTAGTTCTGGTTGTTGAGCTTTTTAATTCCTCCTACAATTTGTAGATCACTCATCTTGCCGACCAAAAAAAACTTTTATATATGACACCCAGGACCGTGTGGCTCTGGTACCACACTGTTGAATATCAGAGGATGCAAAAGGTAAAATAAAGTCAATTAGATAAGAAGCAAAATAAAAGCTGTAACAACAAACTACTCTCAGCACTTAAGATATGCTCAAAAGGGATAATTTATTTGATGCAAAAGTTCTCCTTATATAGGCGTACAAAAACAAATAAATAGGTAAACTAAACAACCTAAACTACTTGCTGATAAATAGGAAACCACAACAATAACTAGACCCACTAACAGCCTAAAATAACAACTTAATAGATAAACTACAGACTAAGTCAAACAAGAAACGTGTAGCTGGTGTTGTAACTTTTAACACATTATCGATACAATTTTACAATTTCTCCCTACGTCTTTTCTCTTATAAACATTTAATGACTAATGCGTGAACATAAATCCGCTATTTTTTGCTAAATTCAACAAACGTTATGAACATATTGCAGTTAGAATAAGGAAACATAAGTTCAGTCAAGGCATGAAGAGAAAATAATTATTCAATATTTCTCAACATATATGAATACTTAAAAGTCTTACTGATAGCTCAAACAAGAAAGTGAACTAAACTTTTATTGCACGAGTAAAAATCCCACAAACACTTACATAAAATTATACACAAATCAAGAATTCCAATCATCTCTCCACATACTATGATTCAATAGAAACAACATTTACAATTAAGTAAAAAATCGAAAATTTCATATACTAGAAAAGTATAAACTAACTTAACAAGTTCATCATAATGTCAGTCATCAATGGATGCCAGGGATTGTTCCTCCCTCCTTAGATTTTCCTTCAACTTCATCGTCATCTTTCACAGCTTTTATAATCAGCACAACCAACAAAGGAAAACTTACAGTCATGAGAGCCCAATTGGTTATCAGTTCATTCAAATACGGCACATTGTGCGAGTCAATTTGCCACGCCACTGCAGCCCCTGCACTCTGCACTCCCTTGTAGAATCCAACATACCTAAAACATCATACAAAAATCAAGAACCTTCATACCAATTCCAAAAGACCTTATACATGGTCGGAATAAAAAAGAATTGAACTCAAGCAAAATACAAACCTGCTAAGAACCTCAGAATCATCGGCCAAAGCTCCAATCACCCAATACACCATACTCTGAAACATGGCATCGAGCAATCCATAACTGAAGTACAAAACAAAAGGACCCGCATAATCGGGACCGTCCTTAAAATCCATCTTAATTAGCGAATCATGTCGAGTGTAATCCAATTGTTTCGCTAGCCCACCACCCCAAATCGCGGTCCCAAACACGGCAACAACTCCAACACCAAACAAACCCCTAGCCCTCCTACTCTTGAAACTAAAGTCCATAACATACCCAATAAACACAGACCCGATCATCTGCGCAGCCCAGTAAAAAATGTTATTTAACCCCCTAGTCCTCACATTAAACAACACACCATTCACATTATTAAACTGATAACTATAAAAGAAGTTACTAGCCCAAGAAGCAGGCACCATCAACAACATCCTCCAATCAAGAAACAGTTTTAATATCTCCTTTCCCTCGACTCCCACGCTCGAGTACTTTATATTCGTACACCGAGACCCGTCATTCCTTATCACACGACTCGGGTGCAAAATCAATAAAGACAACAGAGCACCGATCGACATAAATATCATAAACCCAATATAAGTACCATCGTTTACGGATACAGCAGAGGTCCGATTATAATTCAATGCAAAAGGAATCAAACCACCAATAACACCACCCATATTGAAAATGCTCCAAAACAGAGCAATGTACGTACCCTTTCGATCGTGGGGCGGGTACGACGTCATGATCGCGCCCTGCGATGCCCACAGGAGACCCGCCCCAATTCCTAAAATTGCGCCCGCGACTATGGCGAAGGCCTGGTGGTGGTAGTGGTTGTAGTAAAGGAATGATCCTGCGTAGAGGACATACGTCGAACACGCGGTGAGCAAGGTTAGTTTTGGGCCTAGTATGTTGTAGACACCGCCACCTAGGATGCCGAAGACGGCGAAGGTGGTGTAGAGGGCGGTGTTTGCATTGTTTGCGGCGGTGGGGTCCACCTGACCGCCGGCTCCCATGCCGGAGAGGGCGTTGAACATTCCGGGGCAGCAGAAACAGACTAGTCCGATTAAGGAGACTTGGGTTAAAGGGGAATTGAAGCGGAAAAGGGAGGGCTTTATGGGGATTTCAGGTGACCCTTTTCCTGTTTCTTCATCTCCTTGTAAACCCATAATTTTGTTTTCTTCGGGGAAATGTGAATTTGGAGTTTGGGATTTTGAATTATGTAGAGAATTTATATGGATATAATTTGATTTGATTTTTAGTGATCACGTTTGATGATCTAAGTTAGAAATATATACTACTACTTAGGAGAATTATTTCATTTTAATTTACGTGTTTTTTTACGTCATACTGTATATAGTAGTAGCTGTTGAATTAATTTCGTTGAAAGCAAAGTTGGGGACAAAATTTAATCTATAACTATGACTTGGGGATGTGTGTTGAAATGACAACTGGAGGAGATTAGGCGATTCATTTAATTTGGGGAAGAATCTGCTGCACAAAAGGACAAACAATTTGACTATGATTCCTACATGAGAATCTTTTTTTAAATTCATTTTATATCTAGAAAATAATTACAAAAAGATTGATTTATTTAAAAAGAACCTAATGGGTAAACGAGTAGTGTCGAAATAATACTCTTAAAATTTGATTTAAATATTATTATCTTCGTTTTTTTTATTTGTGGCTTTAGCTAAAAAAAAATTATTCACTTTTATTTATCGTTTTAGCAATTGTAAAATTAAATTTGTTTCAACTAAGTTTACACTTCTTGTTAATACTTGTAACAAATGCAAATTAATGCTATGATTATTTGATTAAAAGAATGTTTTGAAATTTTTACTAAAAAATATAGTTATTTATTACATTTCTTAAACTGTGTGCAATTCTCCAAAACGACAAATAAAAAAAAAGGAGAGAATATATTTAACTTATGAGTTTAATTTAATATTTGAATAAATCAAGCTCGAATGAAATTTAACTTAGTCGAACAAAAGTCAAGCTCCAATAGCTTTTTTCACTTAGGGTGTGTTTGCAAACTCTATCGAATAAGTTGCAGCTGAATTTCGGAGTTAAGTTCAGTACAATCAGAAGCACCTCTTGAGAAGCTTGCAACTTATGACCTTAAAATAACTTATTTTGAGATAAGTTGAAGCTGAAGCTAATTTATCAAACACCACATAGTTAGATTCGAAATCAGAAAAGCTCATAAGATGTTTGCAGAAGAGTTTGCAAACACACCCTTAGATTTATCAAACTGAATTCAAACCACCCTTCAAAAATCAAGCTTCTTTAATACGTATAATAAACTAAGCTTAACCAAATATCTAACAAGTCTAGGTCGAATATCGAACAACTTGATTGATTTTCAACACTATTCTTAAAAACTGCTCAATCTTGAATATTTTTTCCTGAAATTGTGATTGAAATAAAATTTTAAAAAATGGGGTAACCATAAAAGTAAAAGTCTCACACAATGACACAATCATTTCCTTTAGTTGATAGAAATGAAAATTAATGTGTGAAAATGAAGCCAGATAATAGCTGATTAATAATTATTTCTACACGCACTGAACATGGAGAGTTGTAAAACAAAAAACAAAAAAAGCCGGCAGGACGGCTGGGCCAAATACTAAAGCCTTATCAGAAAGAGAAAAAGCAACAAAGAAGGCATTGTCTGTCAAGCATCAAACATGGCGGAATCTTGTACGAAGAGAGGCCTAATACAAGACACAAAAAGACAAATTGCTACTCTTAGGTTTGAACCTAAATTTGATCAATTCAAACACAAAATACTGCCTAATAGGCTAATACAAGAAAGTCATGGGTTAAAGCTATCATCATCGATAAAATAGAGCGGAAAAAACGAATTTAGACAACAACTCTATTGTTTTTCAAAAATCTAGGATGTTACCTCATTAATAGCATGTTTACACGACTCCATTCAAAATAAATGCGCTAGTGCAACAAGTGTACTTCTATTTCCGTAATTCTTAGTTCTTATATTATCTCTCAAAGCAAGAGAATGCTTGCACAAAAACCCTCAAAGTTAGAACACAAAACGGGACAATTTCGAGGAAATGGATGTTGCAATTACCTTGCTGTCCTTAATTATTATCCTTCTTTGGACTTTGAAGCGAGAAAACAGGCTCATTAAGAAGATCTTCATCGAGTTCACCAGATTGAGAATATTGTTTGATGTGATCTGATGATGATTCAGTTGGGGAGCTCTTAAGAAACTCATCATTTTTTTCACCAATTTTGTTTTTGTTAATCATGTGCTTGTACATAGTGAGGACTTGAGCCGTTGAACTGGCGAGATTGTTCGACTCCGAAGGAAGTAACATTGTTGTTCCCTAATGGAAAGGGAAAAAAAATGTTTGAAACAATATTTTTTGGAAGTTCTCATTCACCTCATAAACATAAATATATAAGCTAGCTAGATATGTGTGCTTTACCTCCTTTGCAATCTTACTGAAGGCATGAACATATTGCTCTGCAACACTCAAACTGGCTGCCTGCAGATCCAAAAAAAAGCTAACCGGTGAGGAAAAGTTGACTCGGTAGACATTGAAAGAGCTACAAGCATACTTCACAAAATGTAATTTTTAATATTAAATTGGTAGATTAAAGAATAAAGAGACAAAGAATCTCACCTCAACACCCCCAATTCTGTTGAGGGTCTCTGCTATCATAGCAAGCCCTTTTGCAGTTGCTTGTTGTCTAGCAAGGATTGCTTCTGCTTCTCCTGTTATTAGCATAAATTTAATGGGAAAATAAAATTAATGGAATAAAATAGTAGATGTTAAAATATACTGACAGTATATAACATTTGAATGGATCTATTAACATTTTCTTGCATTTATGTTAAACTGATGCCAAACTGAGTGATCGAAGGATCTACAGTAGATGAGTATTTTGGGGAGTTCAAGGAAAGCTCTATGTATGTAATCAATGTTAACAACATAGTACAAACCTAGAGCTCTGTTAATTTGGTCCTGCTTTGAAGCTTCTGATGCAAGGATCACTGCCTGTCTTTCTCCATCTGCAATGTTAATTTTTTCTTGCCTTTTACCTAAATATTAACAGCACATCAATATCATGAATGCAGAAGAAACATGACTATGCACTGTATTAGATTTTATAATGAACGTTCTAAAATCATCTAAGCAGTAATAAGCAATTAATTCATTCTCAGCCAGATTAAGACACAACATATTATACTGAAACAAATGGATATTCTTGAGTAAGTTTTCACCCAGTAGATACTAGAGGCAAATCCTTGAATGGTGAGGTAAATTACATGCAAATAAACCCACCATCACATTTATTTCTAATATGTACAAACAACTCAACGGTATTATCTTTGAACATGTGTTGCCTCTCTTTAGCTAAGTGTTCTCTACACGCTTGAAACATGATGAGAATTATTATGCAATAAGTATCTTTTGCTAGTCGTTAAAAAATGTACAACTGAATGACTGATGCTAAAAGATTCACTTCCCATGACCCTTAAAAATGAAAACTGAACAATGCAGGGAGCAGAAAGTGAAACCTAATACCTTCAGAATCCAAAATTTGAGCTCTCTTTTTGCGCTCTGCTTCAACCTGCATCTCCATGGCCTCCCTCACTTTAGCTGGAGGAGATATGTCCCCTGAATTTGGTATAGATAAATACACATCAAAAAACCCATCATGAATCTTAACAAACCAAACAAATAATTCTTTTTACCCACTTATTTCATAACGAAGGCATCTTAAGCCCCAATCTTGTGCAGCTTCATTGATGGAAATCTGCAAAAAAAAAGGTTCTAAAGCAGTAAATTCAGAACATATTTAAAGTACAAGCTAACTGAAAGTCTTATTGAAGAGTGTTCTTCCCACCACTATATTCTCATTCAGCGTGTCCCTTTCCTCAAAAGTCTTGTCAAGGGTAATCTTCCCAAGCTCACTTCTCATAGTCGTCTGAGCAAGCTGGATAACAGCATACAATGGATTCTTGACACCATATGACGCCAACTTCGGGTCCAGTATCTATATGGGGAAAAAAGAATAACACTCAATTCAAAAGCTCATTATATCAGTTTCATCTAAATGTCAAACTAAACAACAAAACCAAAGTAAAACTATAACACGTGCCTTAACGTATAGAACTCCATCAATATGAATGCTGACATTATCCTTTGTAATAGCAGACTGGTCAGGAATGGCGATAGCCTCTTCTTTCAAGGAATGCACATACGCAATTCTATCGACAAATGGAATCAGCCAGTGGATTCCGGGAGTCAATGTCTTCGAATACTTTCCGAATCGCTCTATAACAAATGCTGTCCTCTCAGGCACAATCCGGATTCCCCAATTCACTGGCGGCTCAATCTCATGGCTTCACCAAAATCACCAGTGTTAACTTATAAAGTTCCAACAGTAGTTTTTGCAGCTTCAACTCATCAATTAGGAATTACATCTAGCTAATATTTTACAAACATTCCAGTTTATTGATTTCCATTATTACCATTTCACTGTAAACATTTACATTTAATTAGCTGAAAATCAAATCAAACTATCCGATACTCGATTCGAGCTCCATCTCGGTTCATTTAACAATCAAGCCAAGCTGAAAGATGATTTCAAGAGCGATACAAGATTCAAATCAAATTTCAACAAACTACATTTCGACTCTACTCGACTCGTTTACACCACTACTTATCATTTAGGTATTTTATCTAGCTAAAAAATTTCCAAACATTCCAGCTCATTAATTTTCCATTATCATTAGTCATTACCATTAAATTGTCCTACTAATTTACATTTAGTCACTCCAAATAGGTCAGCATAAACTAACAGAAAATGCAAAACCAAATAACACATAAAAGGAAAGTATACCTAGATGCGCTGGGGTCGCTAGGGCGAAAGTGGCGAACGGAGGCGGCGAACGGCTGTTTGAGTAGCGGCGGAGGGGCGGTGGAGATAGCGCGGGAGCTGATCGCCAATTGAGCGGCGAAGAGATGTCTAGCGGCATGAATTTTGTTGAGGAGATTCGATTTCGCGATAGTATTCATATCTTTCTCCGCAAGCAATTCTGAAGGAAAATTTTGGGGGGAGGATTTGGAAAAGAAATTATTTATAATTTACAAAGCCCTTGTAAAACCCACCTCAAGTTTTGGTAAAACAAAAAAGAATTGGTAATGACTAATAATGACCAATATGTCCCTTGCTTTTTCCGGAAAATACATCGTGCTAGTCATTAATTATTTTTGTGAAAATACCATCTCTTTTAATTCGGTAAATTTCATTTTGGCCCTCTAAAGTAAATGCGATTCAAAATTGGTCATTTATTGTGATACATTGACAATATACATCATATAATGTGACACCGTCATCAATTTTAGTCCTTACTGCTGATTTTTTTTAATTATCGCCGGGAATTATCAATTTATGTCTTATTTGAGCGGATAATTTATTTATTTTTGCAAAAAAATCATCAATTTATGTCATATCTGACTATGAATTCCACCATATAGTGGTATTTCAAACTACATGCTCAATTCAATTCCACCATGTAATGGTATTTTAAAATAATATATGTATTGCTAAATTCATATAGTATAAACGATTTTTATTGGGATGACATATTACAACACAAACTATGTAAATATGTTTGTATGTACAAGAGAGTAGTAATGATAAAAATGAAAAAATCAAAAAGGAGGAAGAAAAATAATGAAGAGAAATTCCACCATGTAATGGTATTTTAAAATAATATATGTATTGCTAAATTCATATAGTATAACTACGTACGACATAAAATGATGATTTTCGGCAAAAAAAAAATCCAATCAAATAAGATATAAATTGATAATTTTCACTGAAATTAATGACGGTGACTGAAATTTTGCCCTTCTAATTCTGAGTTCAATTCACTGAAACGTTGACTTACTAAATCATATAATAAAAATGTTTCTCCAAAATTCAAATTAACAATTGTTGCTGCTATTTTGATCCATATATCTCAATTTTAAAGATTTGATCACTATTATACTCTGACGTTATTTTGATGCATATGTTTCAATTGGAATTATATATGCCCGATAGTCTATAACTACTATACATATGTGTAACATTAAAATAGAATAAACGACTTTTTCAAAATATATATAATGAGTGAAAAACTCGAACATAAACTAAATGATTCTAATACAACAGTGCACTAAAAACTTTTACGTGGATATTGTAGTTCTTGGAAGTTTATATCACGTACCCTCTCCGTTTCAAATCACTTGGCATATTTGTAAAATTTCATGTTTGAAATTATTTGTCATAATTGCTTTTCTAAAGCATCTTTTTTCAATTTAACCATTTTTGAATTTTAGATTTACACAATAAAATTGAGTGCAAAAAGATCAATGACATTAATTAAAACAATCATTAAAATGATATTTTTGACATTTTATCGTACAAAAATAACTAATTATTGAGTTTCTTAATTTGTGTGAAAATATCAAATATGTCAATTAATTCGAAGCATTCTATCACAAAATGCATAACACATTTCAATTATCTCCCAAATGATTTGCTCGTTCGAACAATATGACGTGTAAATCACTACTAAATCTATACCTATCTACAAGGACATTGCACTCTATTGTGTCCATCCATGTCATAATCTAAAGGCTCCAAATAATTGAATGGTTACATTATAAGGTCCAATGCATATACAACAAAGTAAAAATGACCACACAATTTAAGTCCCATTTCATGTAAATCATAAACCCTTGGCCTCACTAAAAAGGAGCACAAGAGTACCCACTGCATAATCCTGTGGTGCTGCTGTAGGGGAACAACGAAACCGGTCGACACACCGGTAACTCGGGAACTGGTCTCTCAAGATTCAAATACTCCACCACTTCCTCCATGTTAGGCCTCCCTTTGTTGTCATTCAATGT
The DNA here is from genome assembly GCA_034814905.1 of Penstemon davidsonii. NCBI lineage: Eukaryota > Viridiplantae > Streptophyta > Magnoliopsida > Lamiales > Plantaginaceae > Penstemon > Penstemon davidsonii. The sequence goes on along the minus strand of JAYDYQ010001087.1, from coordinate 6,410,207 downwards.
GCATAATAATCCGATTTCCAAACCCCGGATTGCTTGATCCGGGTTCACAACCGAACCCATTCTCCTATCCAACAAGTTTCCCTTCTCGTCACTCTCATGCATAGCCCAAGCAAGGTCCAATAAGTCAAGTTCACCCGGTTTGGACTTTCTACCTCGACCCGATACGATTTCCAATACCAACACACCAAACTCGAAAACATCCACCTTTTGACTCACTAACGACTCGAACCGAGTCGACTCACTCGACGACAAAACAAACCCAAAGTCCCCAAGTAGTGCCCTAAAGCTAACATCAATAAAAACATTACTACTTTTCACATTCTTATGAGCTAACTCCTTGGAGTGAAGATATCTTAATGCCTCGGCCACGTCTTTAACCACCTTAAACCGGCGAGTCCACGGTAGAACACCAAATCCAAAGAGCCAATTATCTAAACTCGCATTAGGTACAAAATCGTACACAACAATAGTTTCTTGACGATCAAAGCACCACCCTCGAATCGGAACTAAATTCGGATGCCGAATCTTACCAATTGTCTTCACTTCCTTGTACATTTTGCGCTTATCTGACACACGTGAGCTCAAAAATTGACTAGAAAATCGCTTAACGGCCACATTGCATCCATTTATCAAAGTACCCTTATACGTAACACTCTTATCATCACTACCCAAAATTTGTAACTCCCCGAAAGCCCGTGTAGCAGAAGAGATTTCAGCTAAACTGAACTTCCGGGCCCTATTTGGCGGGCTTGGGCGTTGGTTTTCCTTTGAAACCACAATGATTTCATCAGAATTCCTCTTCTCCTTTCTCTTACCATTAACATAGAGATTGATCATGACTATTATCACAAGAAAAACGACAGCTAAGAAAATAAAGAAACTACTCGGAGCTTTACTCCGAATGCTTGAATAATTCCCACCATTTTCGACTATAATCTTACTCTCACAACTTTCGGTAGAAGGAACACGTAGAAAAGCCCGACTAACCGAAGTGAAATTCCACGAACATATAGTGTGAACCTGCGTGTGATTAATTCCACTAGAACCCGAAAATCCAATAAACATGTACTCATTAAGGTAAGGTGATAAATCAAGATTACCAGAATATACAGACTTAGATGGGACTGAATCTGATCCTAAGCCGTCAGGCCCGAGATAAATTTCCAAGAATCTCTTGTACCCATCATAGACTATCCAGGCCCGATGAACTGACCCGTCATTTAGACGAATCCCGAAATCCGAAACATTAACAGCTGTCTCGGAAACAATACTACCTAAATTAATACCAACATGGTTATCATTGGGGTCCCCGAATTCTGGGTTCATTCGAGTATCAAACTCTATAGCAACTACTTTGTATTCATCCTCACAAGCATCGTTCAACATTCCGAGCCACGGGCCGGGCCTACCGACCGTGAACTCATCAGGGACGATGATGAAACTCAGCCCACCAGAAGATGAGTCTGAAATGTTTGACGGGTTTTGGAATTGGAAAGTGAAGGTAGTTTGGAATGAGGCCGGGGTTTGCGTGCTCGGGTCTAAGAGGCGAATCGGAGATGAATATATTGCTCTTCCGGCTGCGGATTGGAGGTTGTTTTCCGGGACTTGGATGCAGGGACTTTGAGTTGAGGTTGAGAATATTGCACTGCCTAAAAGAGTGATTTCTTGATTGATTCTTGGATTGGTTGAGAGGAAATTTGGGAAAGAGAGGTGCTTTGTGACATTGATTTCAGGGCCAGAAGTGGTTTTTTTGTTTGATGATTCGATTGAGTTTATGTACAAGGTTGTAAGGATGATGATCAAGAAGAGATTGGTTGAAGCCATGAGGAGAAATGTGTGGGAATAGATTACTGACAAAGTTAAGCAGAAGCATGGAAGTATGATAAATAAACTGTGGGGGGTTTTTTGCAACTTAACTCCATGTGATATGTCTAATAGGCAATTTACCTCCCAGTGAAATAAAGATAGGCAATTTAACTCCATTTGAAATGAAATAATGAGCAATTTACCTCCCTGTGATATGGATTAATGAGCAATTTAGAGGGAGATATTTTGCCCTTTTTCTTATCATGGGGAGTTAAATTGCCTATTTAAGATATTACTGGGAGGTATTTTGTCATTTTATTTATTATAGGGAATTAAATTACCTATTTAAAATAACACGGGGGAGTTAATTTGTTATTCACTCAGAACTGTGTCATGGAGTATATGTGGAATTTTTGGGTTTATCACGTGCTGAGGTATGAAATTTTAGTGGTCTTGTATTACCCAGTTGTCCTAATTATGCACAAAAAGATCAGCAAGAAAAGAAAAGGTTTATCAAACATAATAATGGCTAAAAGACAATGCAACGGGCAATAATGTTAGGTTGATTAGGCTGTCGATATTACAAATATATCTCAACTTTTTTTTATAGAAAAAAAAGAAGTTAAAGTTAGGTCACACATTCGATTTTTATCCTATCAATTTGGGAAAAAGTTGAATTGAACAAGACTGTGTTGGTGTTTGGAAAAAAAAAATAAGTACTTCTCAGTTTTTGGGACAGAAAAAAACATTTAAATAATGTTTACATAATGAGCTTTTACTTTAACTTCTCGGAAAATTCTTGTCCAAGTCAGATTTGGACAAACTCATCCAACCACCAAGCAAGTGTATTGCACTTGTTTTGTGATTGATCACTCTCTTGAGAGTTACATTCAATCATGAAGCAAGTATATTGCACTTGCCTTGTAGTTACTTTGGGTTCAGCCAAACCCGATGTGGGTAAGAATTTCCGCTACTTCTCTTAAAAAAAAGCCAAAAAGTACATATTAAGTTGAAGCAAACGAGGAGGTGCTTTTAGCTTCTTGTTGCAAAGTTGTTATTTTTTTCAAGTTTCATTGGACCTTTTTAGCCTCAATAATTTTATTTTATTCCAAAGTTACCCTCATCTACTACACAATTACTTTCTATATGTATTCATTACTATTCACCCAATTTCAATTTACCAATTCAATTCAAAGTTATGTGATTCTACTTCTTTGTAATAATTAGATTTTTTTGTTAATTTCAGGATTTTTTTAATGAATTATTTGAAGAAAAATGCTTCTAATTCAAAGGCAATATTGACATTTTTAGTACAATGGGAGAAAAAAGTGAATTTTGTAGATTCTTTTACAAATACACAACAGTGATTTTTTTGGGATTCTTGGAATAATTTGCAAACACCACCTACTCTTACAGTTTCACTTCTTTACAACTTTTAGCTTTTTTTTTTAAATTCTAAAATTTAAGCACAATCACAATTTTTTGCAAACACCACCGATAATTCTCATTTCCCCCATTTATTTTTTATTTTAAAAAAAGAGACAATTTATAAAGTTGGGACAGGTTACAATCACAGAACCGGATATATTTTTTTAAAAAAATACAACATTTCTAGAATAAATATAACTTTATTTTTTTAATAAATATTAACTATATTAATATTATTATATAAAGTTTAGATTTAATTAATATTTTATCGGATTTATATTAAAGTATTATTTGATCTGTTAATATTATTTATAAAACTAAATTAGTTAAATAAATATGTTAATATTATAAGTAAATCTCTAAATTGGTCCTCACGTGCCTTATTCGAGCCAATTTTGAAATTGGGCAACAATGTGTACTAAAATTGTTAGTAAATTTGAAGATGTGGGGTTATTTTGACAGCCTGAAACGTTATGGGGTAGAATTGTAAGTCAACATAAGTAACGTTATCAATTTTGCAATAACACTTAACTACCACGTCATCATTTAACGTCCATTTTTAACGGTGGTACCAAAAATGATTGATTTCTTAAATTATGGTACCAAATGTGTCGGCCTCGGTTTTTATGTACCACAAGTGAGAATCGGTATATAGTTTGGTACCACAAGTGCAATTCTCTCATTTTATTACTCAAACTTTTAAAATACAGTGTCTAATTTGTTCTTCCATTTTGGAAATTTTTAATTACAATGACTTCAATTAAAACTATAGATAAATTTAGCCAAGTAATCTAAGAGATTACAATGATTTCAAATTTAAAACTACTAGAATTTGATTATAATGTCTATTGATTTTAACTTCAAAGCTTCAAAATGTATGTACTTCATTCAATTATATTTTTCCTTCGTTGCACTTCAGAAATTTTCTTCATATTCTTCATAGCTTTTTCTTTTCCTTCGTAGCTCAGATTCTTTCATCATTCTATCCATCAAAGCAGTTAATATTATCATCTTTTATAGGAAAATTTTGCATATTTGGTACCAGGGGCACTTAGCAACATTGGTACCACTGGTTACGTAAATACACATTTAGTACCATAATGCAAATTTTGGTTGCAATGTTCACACCGCCGTTAAATAATTGGATGGAAATTAATGGAATCGGCTACGTACACCGGTGTGGCCGTTCTCTCATCTTTTGGAGGAAAAATTATCAAGTGATAACGTGATAAAGTGAAAGAAACGTTATCATTTTTCCTCCAAAAGACAAGATAACGTGATAATTTACCTCCAAAAGTGAGGCCGACATGATTAATTTCATTCCAAAAGGCGGGATAACGGTCGCATGCGGTGCACATGGCCAATTTCGTCCATTTTCGTTCAATTATTTGACGGTGGTATGGACATTGCAACCAATATTTAAATTGTGGTATTAAATATGTATTTACATATCAAGTGGTACCAATATTACATAATGCCATATTATATGATACCAAACATGCAATTTCCCCCTTTTTTTTTACTATATACCACATCAATTAAGAGCTCTATGTATAGAGTCACAAATCAAATAGCGGCAAACTCAAGTTCGAATCACCGCTGAAAGAGGTTCTCATATCATACGTACGACACGCCTTAAATATAATTAAGTCGGGCTTAAAATCTAGAAAAAAAAAGATACAAATATTTTATTTCTACTAATTTTTTATGGTAGGGTAAACACTAAATAAAATTTTAACATGATACTCTCTTCGTTTTCCAATGTCTTTCATTCCCATTTTTTTTTTCGATTTGCCAAGAGTACTTAATGTCGGACATGAAAGCATCTCCCACAAGAGATTCGAACTTGAATCACCACTTTGAGGATACTAATTCCTTACACTAAATCAATCATATGTTGGTCCTATATTTCTTTTTCAAATTCTTTGAAATAAGACTTTTTTTTTTCCAGTATAAACGTTTTATTATCCTCTCATTAATGATCCAAGTTTAACTAACTAATCAAATAGGACTACCATTTAGAGTCAGTAATGTGAAATTGTTTGAAAATCTTATATAAATTTGGGAAACATACAAAAATGGTATTATATACAATTTTGATACTTTTTCGTAGGGCTGTAAACGAGTCGAGTAGTATCGAACGACACACTACTCAAGCTTGTAGGATGTAGAAGATCATACCATGAGTGATTCGACAGATTTGGATTCATATAGATATCCATTCATGTGGTACTTCATTGTACGATATATATAAGATCCATCTCTATAGATATCAGCATTTACATCCAGAAAGCCGTATGCTTTGGAAGAAGCGTACAGTTTGGGAAGGGGTTTTGATTAATCAAAAAGAGGAATATACTTCAACCGATATGTCCTTAGGCACGACCATACATAACATAGAAATCACAATTGAAAAGGGTGGACAATTAGTTAGAGCAGCAGGTGTTGTAGCGAAACTGATTGCAAAAGAGGGAAAATCGGCCACATTAAAATTACCCTCTGGGAAGGTCCATTTGATATCCAAAAACTGCTCAGCAACAGTCGGAAAAGTGGGGAATGTTGGGGCGAACCAGAAAAGTTTGGGTAGAGCTGGATCTAAGCGTTGGCTAGGTAAGCGTCCTGTAGTAAGAGGAGTATATGAACCCTGTAGACCATCCCCATGGGGGTGGTGAAGGGAGAGCCCCAATTGGTAGAAAAAAACCCACAACCCTTGGGGTTATCCTGCACTTGGAAGAAGAAGTAGAAAAATGAATAAATATAGTGATAATCTGATTGTTCGTCGCCATAGTAAATAGGCGAGAAAATCGAATTTCTTTCTTCGTCTTGACAAAAAAAAGATCAAAAAATAGGAGTCAGCTGTGATACGTTCACTAAATTAGTTAAGTTATAGAGGAATTCCTGAGTCCAAGAGTTAAGAATAACAAGTTCTTCATTACCTAAAATAGAATAACCTCTTAGAATAACAAAATAGATTATATTTGTCCATAAGTGCAAAATCATATGAATCCGATCCTCATTGTGTATCTTGATTAATTGGATCATTTCTTTGTGGATTCTTATAGGAAGCTTTTCTAGATGTGTCTCCGAGTTTTCCTTCATTATTTCGTCCAAGAAAAGGATTTCCTCTAATTCTATGAACTTTTCTAGAATACTTTTTTCTTGAATATTATTCAAGAAAATTTCGGATTGACCAGTATTCGACCAATTAGTAACCCAAGATTCCATACTTTTAGTAAATGAGAGAGAAATCCACCAGGGCAAAAATACTATGCAAGATACAAAAGAGGAGTGAATGCTTTCTTTTTTGACATTTTTCATCTGTTACTTGTTAATTAACCCACTTCATTTGTCGACTCTATGTGATGAAATATTTCTTTTACACATGAGTTATAGACAAGGTACCAAACCTATGAATTTTTTATTGGTGATTTTGTTTGAATATCTAGTAAAGAATACAGAAATAGACTAAAACTCCTAAAGAAATCATCAAAAAATATTGTTTTGAAATATCTCAATTCATCAAATTCCAAACAAGTGTCTCCTTTCGATGAATGACCGAATGAAGTACTTTAAGGAATGAATATCATTGAAATTTTGAGACGAAAGAACTTCTTTTCTATAAAAAAAAAATAGCCAAGACAATATTTCAAAAAAATTCCAAGATTACCCAACACCAAGAATAGAATAATTGAGAGAAAAATATTGTGATGATAAAAAAAATGAGCGGATCAATATACTTCTAATGTCGAATCAGGATCAACTAGGACAGAACTAAAGCATTGGGTCGAACTCTTCTTTGGTGTCAAGGTAATAGCTATGAATAGTCATCGACTTCCGGGAAAGGGTAGAAGAATGGGACCTATTATGGGACATACAACATACGTATGATCATTACGCTTCAACCGGGTTTGAATTTTATTGAGCTTGAAAATTTGTGTTTGGATTTGGTTTGATTTCTTAATCAACCGAGCTCAAATAAGTTTTTATCTAACGAGCTCGAGCTCGAATTGAGTATCGAGTATCTTGATATTTTTACATGTATTTTGTCAATTTTTAGATATCTATTTTGTCAACCCATTACGGTAGTTCCATCTAAATGTTAAGCTTCGAGATATCTATTTTGTATTGTGATGAATTTGTCAAACTGTCTCAATTATCATTTTCTAAATGACCTTAGAATCTAACCTCCACAACTTAATCGCACAAGCTTTATGACTTGTTAGGAGTTCTATATGCTTTTGAAAATATTGGTTTTGTTTCCTTTGTGATTCATAATAATTTAGTTAGTTAAGAGGTATCTATGATTTGCTGGTTTTACTAGATATTTGCTTGGAACTATTTGACACTTTACTAATCTGGTTGGCTGAATTTTCCAGGTACATATAACACATTGTTTCATTACACTATTTTTATTCAATTTTTTCGTTTCACTTCAGTATCATTTTCTATGTGGTATTTGATTTGTGTTATTTTTTTCTTTATTAAAGATTGATGCAGTTGATCCAAATAGTAGACACAAGGGAAAACTTGAGACAGAGAGCTTGTTGGCATCAAGAGACAGAGAGCAAATGACACTTGTGTTCCGAAACACCGGATGATTAGTCGTTTGATTTGGCATCTTACTATTGTTTTGTAGTTATTAATTACTTGGATTTGTGATTGTGTAGTAATACTATGGTATTTGGAATTTCGTATTTGGAAGAAATTGTTTGATCAATGTTGAGATGTTTTGAATATTGAATCATGTTTATTAAAATGTTTTTGGATGTTATATTATTGTTTGTCGAATGTATAATTTAGGTACAATTAACATGTAAAAAAAAAAAATATTTTGATGGAAAATTGTTCCGTTGAAAATATGAAGTTACTTGAAAATTTCGACAGAAATCATTTTCCGTCTAAATTTCGACGGAATCCGTTGAAATTTTTCTGTCGAAAATTCCGTCGAAATTTTGATTTCGATGACACTTTTTTCGACGGCCTAATTCGGTCGAAATATGTAAATTTCGACGGATTTCATGAAAAATCCATCGAAATTTCTGTCAAAATTAGCCCTTTTTCTAGTAGTGAATGAAGCCTTAATAGCTGAGGAAGCACTAGTCTATTGTTGGTTATTTAGTCATTATAATTTGCTTTTACTTGATAATTTGGTATTCTTCGCTGTTTCTCTCTCTGTATATTTATATATAAATAAGTTCAAGATTTAGGAATTAGTATTAATGATAATTTTCCTTTTTCGTTGATCAGGTAATTTAAAGAATCAACAAATTAAAGACATGCTTAAAATGGGATAGCCTTAATTTTTTACCGCTGAAACAACTGGGATATTAATTATTTGCCCACCTAACTGAGTAGTCAAATTAATAAATTAAACGATACCTGCAAATTAATAGATTAATATATATATATATGATGATATATAAAATATTCAAATTTGAACTAAACAACAACTAAATGTATCATGTACATGCATGTCAACACATTAATCGTTTTGACACAGAAAATTTCGTAACAATTATGTATAGGTACACAAAATATGGGCAAGTTTGTTTGGTATTTGAGAAAGTAGTTTGAAGGAATAGTGGATGTTTGTGAAATAATCTCGATTGGTGTAATATTATTTGTTTGGATTTTGAATGAGTGGTTTGAGAAATAAAGTAGATGTAAGTTTTTTTTTTTTTTTTTTGAAGAGTTTAGGTTGTAGGTATATGATGAGTAAGACTTTATGTCAAATAATGTTTGTTATGTGAGATAAATTATGTAAGAGATATGTACTTTATGTCAAACCAGAGAAGAATTTGTATATGTTTTGTTTAGAGATAAGAAAATTGTTGTTTATTCGGCTTTTGAGAAAGTAATTTGAGAAAATTGAGAGATGAAAAATTTATTTCAGAAAGTAGAAAATATATTTGTTTGGCATTTTCCAAACACAAAATAATTTTAAAAACCGCCAAACAAACAGACCCAATCTTTAACATTTTTTTCTCTCACACAAACATGGCGTATATAAAATGTAGAAAATTAATAAGGCCTCCTCCTCACATGTACCCTTATATTACGTGGGCATGCATCTTTAGCTTTTTCTTTGACTCCTTATCATCAGATAGAAAAGGGCAAAATTTCACTTTTGGCCCTCTAAAGTGGCTGCATTTCAAAATTGGCCCTTCATTGTGGTACCTCGATAATAATCATCCTTTATTGTGTCAACATCATCAATTTCAATCCTTATTGTCGGAAAATTTCAATTAACGCCGAAAATCATCAATTTATGTCTTAATTGACCGGAAAATTAAATTTTTTTTTTTCAAAAATCACCAATTTATATTTAATTTGACCCAAAAAATTAATTTTAGCCAAAAAATCATTTGTTGAGTGACACTTAAAAATTAAGAATTTCATATTCTGACTTCACAATTTGTAAGACCAAGCCATGTGATAGGTCAAATATGACAAAATTAATTTTTTTGGCTATAATTAAAAAAAATCGGTGATAAAGACTGAAATTGATGATGTTCACACAATAAAGGATGATTATTGTCGAGGTACCACAATAAAGGGCCAATTTTAAAATGCAGCCACTTTAGAGGGCCAAAAATGAAATTTTGCCGATAGAAAAGCAATAAAAATTCTCTAGTACTTATTATTATTATGGGTGATTTACACTCAGACCCCTTAAGGTTTAGTCATATTACAAGAAATCCTTTAACGTTTTAGAAATTGTAAGGACCCCTTAAGGTTTAGTCATATTACAAGAAACCCCCTAACGTTTTAGAAATTATAAGGACACCCTTTATAGGGTGTTTTTTGTAAACATTTTTACAAATTGTAGGGGGTATCCTTGTTAAACTTGTTGAACCATATGAGGTCTCTTCGTAATTTCTTAAATATAAGGGGGTTTCTTGTAATAAAATTAAACCTAAGGAGGTCTAAGTGTAAATCACCCTATTATTATTATTATATAAGAATCATTTGAAAGTGCAAGCTCACGTGATAGAAACAACTCAAATTAAAGAAAAAGTGTGTGTGTGTACCTATAAATATTCTCACACACAATATATAATAAAGTATATTGTTTTTTGTTAATTTACCCAAAAAAAATATTGTTTGTGTGTATATTTATATTATTTCTATGGAGGTGAAGAAATGGTTGATGGATGCGAGAGTAGCACTGGGGATGCTTTTGGTACAAGTGATTTCAGCAGGGGGTCAAATTCTTTCTAGGGTTATACTTAAAGATGGTACATTCGTTTTTGCTTTAGTGACGTATCGCCATATAATCGCTGCTATAAGTGTTGCACCTTTTGCTCTTTATTATGAAAGGTTAGTCATTTTCTTTTTTTAAAGTTTTTGTTATTGTGAATTTTGATTATTGAATTAATTTAATATTCATAATGTTAATACTTTTAATTTATTGAATGAAATTTGTGTTGCAGAGGTGTTGTAAAGAAGCTGAATTTTGCAGTTTTCTTCTGGCTCTTCATGGTAGCTTTAACTGGGTAATGATAATGAGAACGTGAATCAATTTTTCTTTAATTTATTTTCTTTTTCTTTTTCTTTTTAGATGTAGAAACTTTGGCATGCAAGAAAAATTTTAATTCGAAAAGGTAAATTTGGTTTAACAACCTTTTCCTCTTTTTATTAACAATTTTCTAGGTGATATTGAAGACCCGCATTGGTAACATGTATGCACTTATGAATACTATTAAAGTTTCAATAAATGAAAATTGGAATGACATACATGACTGCATCCCATTATTATAAGGATTTGCCAAATTTTTGTTTTCAAAGTTTTGTTTTAGATGTTTGTTCCGGTCAGCTGAATAATGAAAACGTTTCGGAAAAATTATGAAAAAGTTAATAGATTAAGAAAAAAAGAAAATTTCAGGGTAAATACAGAGCTTCTAAAATACACCTTATTTCGTTTCCATTTATTCAATAAAAGTAACTTTTCGATGTTGGGGGGGGGGGGGGTGGGGGGGGGGGGGGGTGGGGGGGGGGGGGGGTGGGGGGGGGGGGGGGTGGGGGGGGGGGGGGGTGGGGGGGGGGGGGGGTGGGGGGGGGGGGGGGTGGGGGGGGGGGGGGGTGGGGGGGGGGGGGGGTGGGGGGGGGGGGGGGTGGGGGGGGGGGGGGGTGGGGGGGGGGGGGGGTGGGGGGGGGGGGGGGTGGGGGGGGGGGGGGGTGGGGGGGGGGGGGGGTGGGGGGGGGGGGGGGTGGGGGGGGGGGGGGGTGGGGGGGGGGGGGGGTGGGGGGGGGGGGGGGTGGGGGGGGGGGGGGGTGGGGGGGGGGGGGGGTGGGGGGGGGGGGGGGTGGGGGGGGGGGGGGGTGGGGGGGGGGGGGGGTGGGGGGGGGGGGGGGTGGGGGGGGGGGGGGGTGGGGGGGGGGGGGGGTGGGGGGGGGGGGGGGTGGGGGGGGGGGGGGGTGGGGGGGGGGGGGGGTGGGGGGGGGGGGGGGTGGGGGTTTTGAGGTTAAGAGGGGTGTTTTGTATCATTTGGTGGGGGTATATATGTCATTTCGGTTTGGGAGGGATTTTTCTACTAAGCAAAAAATAACACAGTGGTTTTTTTGTTAGTTAGTCAATACACAAGGGGTGTTTTCGCATTTCACTCAAACTGGATATAGCCTTGATCGATAAAAGCTCGTTTGACCTCAGTTCATTATTCATATCAAATAAATTTGAACAACATTCTTTCTTTAAAAAAAGTTGAAGCTTCGTTCGAGCTTGACTCGATAAGCTAAAAATTGATTTTTATAAGAATATCAAGCTATGTGATACCCGACTCAAACTCATTCGAAAGAGCTCGTTCGAGTTCGGTTTCTTTAATAATCAAAACTAGCTCAAACACAATTTCAAATTAGATAAAAATTCCAAACCACATATGAGCTTATGTTGATAATACGGACATTTAGATGTCATGTTATGGAAAAAATATCAAATTACTACATAGTCTTTGAACACGACGATATATGTTATTGTTGAATATATCGAATGGGGGTATTTGTCAATTAAATAAACACAAACGAGTATTTTGAAAATTACCTAATAATTTTATAAGTTCATAATTTGTGGCCTATGTTTCAAGAAAGTTTGGTTCATGTCAATCTTGGCACCTTATAAGTTATAATCATGCACCTAAAACCGACATATTATAATGTCATTAGGTAGTTAACCACATGACAATTGCAACCCATTTCGAGTTTTTGGAGAAATCGATGAAAATATATTTGAATTAATTTGCACGAAAAAGGATTAAACATTCTATAATCATTCTCAAAAAGTAGCTTTAGATTGATGACACATTTTTCATGAACTTTATGTGCGGATCAGATGGCAGAAGAATAATTTTATCTGTACTCTTATCTTTGGAACTTGAACAAGTAAATTTATATATATACTTGGGATGCCAAATTGCTAATGATTTGCGTGTAATTACCATCTACATCATGAGAAGTTGGTGTCACATGGCATGTTCCATTTCCATCTTGGCAAATCCAAAATTTTCTAGTAATCCTAACTCTTTTTGTATGGTTTTTGGAATGGAAAATAGCTTTATATTTGTTTACATCAATGTACATTGAACACATGCTCCTTAATTTGTACTATGAGTTATAAATTCCAAGATCCATATGGCATTTAAATTTATGACTTTTAGTCTCATCTTTACCTAGGGGAAAATGCATATTACTACCCTGTGATATTGAAAACCTGCAAAAAACTACCCTGTGAAATTTTTTTTGCACCAGACTTCTTTGTGTTTTCAAAAACCCTACAAATTACACCCATTCTCCGTTAATCATTGACACCGTTAATTTTTAATTGAATTGCCTAAATTAGCCCTTATATATTAATAAAAAATTATATTTTTACAATTACAAAAACTCTCACTAATTTTTCTCTCTCGCTTCTCATATGGAACAAACAAAGAAAAGAAGAGATATTATGTGCGAAGTTTAAAAGATACAAAATTATGGGTATAGTATAAAAGTATAGGGGAGTTTGAACAATCGTTTAAAAGTACAAGAATTTTTTGCGCAAACATTAAAAAATATTAGTTACTTTTCTACAAACATTAAGAAAAACATAGAAGTTTTTTGCAAACATTTCAAAGCATAAGGAAGTTTGACGCAAACTTCCAAAAGTACTAGGAAGTTTTTTACAAACGGTGGAAAACACAAGGAACTTTTACGCAAACTTTAAAAAACACAAGGAAGTTTTCTGCAAACTTTAAAAAACACAAGGAGGTTTTATGCAAACTTTAAAAAACATAAGGAAGTTTTCTGCAAAGATTCAAAGTTACAAGGGTATTCTTGTCATTTTGAATGAAAAATTAAGTCATAAACAAAAAAAATCGCATTTTTGGCGCGCAGAATACACGCGCGTCAAAAAATTGACGGAGGGAGACGGAATGGGTGTAATTTGCAGGGTTTTTGAAAACACAAGGAAGTCTGGTGCAAAAAAAATTTCACAGGGTAGTTTTTTGCAGGTTTTCGATATCACAGGGTAGTAATATGCATTTTCCCCCTTTACCTAACTATAATTCTTAAATAGTTTGGATATGTAGAATATTGTCTCATCTTTAACTAACTATAATTCTAATTTAATTAGTTTAGATCTATAGAGTATAGTGTATAGTGTTTATGGTTATAAACAAAGCGAGTAGAGCCGAACAATAATTTAAGTAAGGCTTGATTTTCTATAATATTTAAATTGAGATTGTATGCGAAAGGAGTTAAGTTTGAATGAGTCATAGTTGAACCGAACACTAATAGAACTCAATTACTTGATTCTTACATATATATTAGCTAACCACATCAAACATAAATCAAATTTTACTAAGTTAGGAATATGCTAAATCGATGATATTCTTATGTATACAAATCAATTTCGAGAGAACTTCTGTTAATCTAACTCTAAATCAAATCTCGAATATATTCTACGTGTCACAATTTCGACATCAATAACCTATCTTACCCAACATTATTTATAGCATGGCCGATTGATGTGGTGCTCTATCTCTTTCCATCAAGTACCCACACCAAACTTACAATTTCAAGGTCAAAATTGAAAGGTTGTTTTTTATGGATCATCTTGTAACTTAGTCTTTTTTTAGAAAATATTTCAAAATCAAAAGGTTGCAAACCGATTAATATTGCTGACAAGATTAGCCCATTTCACCTATGTGTTTTGGCGTGGAAATGACTCAGCATGTGACAACCACCAAACTTATATTCCACCTCCTTTCATATATATGTCAAAACAAGAAAAAAAATCACAATTGCAATCCTGCAGCAAATTAGGAAAAGAGAAATGCTTTTATTTATTGGCAATAAACCCCTGTTGTTATTATTATTAGCAAAAAAAAAAATCATATATTGAAAATTTGAAACCTTTTAACCCTCTCAGGCCTTGTCTGCTTCAATCGTTGTAAGTGAATGTATTGTCCACAGTTTGCATGAAAAATAACAATTATATACCGAGTGTTATACTCCATGTTTTATATATTTTCAAAATCACAAAAAGAATAGTAGCTCTAATCGCGCGTTTATGTTGCCCCGTTTGCATAAAAAGGGCTTTTTTTTTGTTGCTAACAAAAACAATTTATAATATTTTTTGCCATTTACAAAAAGTATAAGGGTGTTTTCGCATTTTACTCAAAGAATTCATTCCTAGATTGATCTCATATGCTTAATTGATAATCCCGTCTTTTCAATTAGTGAAAAGTCATAGTCTTAATTAATCAAGAAATTATATTATGCATGTCATTAAGAGATTTTAGCATTTTGCTTTTTGTCTTTGCCATAGAAAGCAATCAAAAGCTCAACCACACATTTTGCTCGACTTTTTTCAAGTACTACTAATCATCATTATAATTACTTTTTTATTTTTTTGGTTTTTCAAGGGTTTAATCCTTTTCGAGACGGGTTGGGCACAATAAGTGGGTACCTCTCCCAACAAGGATCATTATAGTTACTAGTTAGCCACTAGATGCTTAGAAAAAGATGGTTTTTTTTTATGCTTTATAATTTGCTCATAATTTCAAGAATATTCAGAATAAATATTGGATAATAATATATATCGTGCATGGATTCATTGGATAGTGTTTTTCAAATGTAAAGAGAAAATACATTAAAGATCTTAAAGAGAAGCTTGACCTACATAAATCTAGAGCTCCTAAACCGATTCTTTTTTGGTTTTTTTCTTGATTTTTTGAAGTATGAAATGTTAAATTCGAAATAAACTTATATATTGCTAAAGAGTTAATGACAATTTATCCCCTTGTGATATTCATAATGTTCAATTTATTTCCGCGTGATTTCACTACAACAAAAATGATCTTTGGTGGCACCATGCTTGATGGCATTATGAAGAAAATGTCACAAAATATTATTATAGTCATACTTTTGAAACAGTTGTGACATTGATACATTTAACCACGCCGCTACAGGTGTCCATGTGTCTTTTGCTAGTGACATTTTATATATAACGATATTTTCCAAATTGCAATTTGTAGTGGTGTGGCTAAAAGTTAAATGTCGCTATCATAACAAGAGTTAACATTATAAAATGCCATAATAACATAAAAATGGCACTAACATTATGATTAACATTTATAATTCCTGACATTTTAAAAAAATGTAACTATATTAATTTTTTTTACATTTTCTTCAAAATGCCACCAATTGAAAAAGAGCACTTTACTCCACACTTCCCCCCCCCCCCCTAATCTTATAAAAATTTCACACCGTCTCTCTGACATTTTTATATGTGGCACTTTACCCCTGTGTTATGATAATGTGGCAATTTACCCCCTAGGTTATGATAAATGTGGCAATTTACCCCCTGTGTAATCATATATGTGGCAGTTTACCCCCTATGCTACAAAAATATTTTTCATGCACACTCTCAATTTTAGCAAGTGAGTTACCTCTTTGACTGAAGGAGGTAAATTGCTTCTTTAACATTTTCATAAGGGAAAAAATGTTATTTTTTAAATCACAGGGAGGTAAATTGAACATTATGCATTTGGCACGGAGGTAAATTGACATTAGCTCTATTGCTGAAAGAAGAAAAAAAGTTGGTGGATTATTATTTTTGCTTTATAGCTGGAATATGAACTTTAATTGGACAGGATGCATGTTGTGTCCCAATTCCATAAAATTGATTCTATTGGAAATACATGAGAACATGCTTTCCCATGAATCATTAAGATTTTTTTAGTCAGATGTAGTCCTTCAGTTAGTCTTTCACTATAATCTTTTAATCAAATTATACCATATTAATATTTAATAATCTAGGAGACAAATATAAATTCTATTTTAGAAATACATTGGAGTTTTTTATGCCAAGTTCTGTGGATACATAGTTGAGTGCATTGAATGTATGGGGTAGCATGCATGGATCTCCATGCATTCATGAGTGTTTCACAAGAAAAGGTCACAACTAAAAAAATTATGATATGGGTAGGTGCAGGTGATCTTCATTGGGTAGGTCCCACATTGTAATTCGATCCCTCGATGTAAGGTAGGTTTATCGTATTCGTACAACCAAATATTAGTAGAGAAACGAGATCGATATGCACTCACGAACAATGGTTAGCCTTGTGGGTGGGTACACACCCACCTCGATCAGGTTCCCTTAGTAATTTAGATCCCTCAAAGTAAGGTAGGTCTATCGTAGTATGTAACATGCATTAGTAGAGAAACGAGATCGATTTGCACTCACGAACAATGGTTAGCCTTGTCGGGTACACACCCACCTCGGTCAGGTTCCCATAGTAAGTTAGATCCCTCAAAGTAAAGTAGGTCTATCGTAGTACCATGTATTTGTAGAGAAACGCGATCGATTTGAACTCACGAACAATGGTTAGCGTTTTGGGTACATACCCACCTCGATCAGGTTCCCATAGTAAGTTAGATCCCTCGAAGTAAGGTAGGTCTATCGTAGTACCACATACTAGTAGAGAAACGAGATCGGTATGCACTCATAAACAATGGTTAGCCTTAATGGGTACACACCCACCTCGATCGGGCAATGTAATGCTAAAGTCAGCCTAGGTGAAACATATTAACATCTTAAGCACAAAATTAAGGTATGGGCATTCGTAGACTTCCCACGACCTAGGTTAGTCGGTTCTACAAGGTTAAAAAGACTCGATTGTGTTCAAGTGTTTGGTGCATTTGTGTTGCTCAAGGGCTTTATTGTCCAGTTCGACGTGCATGATTGGTTTTGATGATAAGATACTAGTTCATGTGGAAACTAGTATTATTCAATTCTACAAATATCAAGTTCCAAATGACAATAATGTATTATTCAATGTACAAGTACTATCTCAGATAAGATACATACATCAAGGACATTTGTTATGATTTATGAACAATTCGCGAAACAATAATACATACTGATCAATATACGGAAAAAAAACCACTAACCAAGAGAATGGTCGCGATCTTTTAGATAAAACTCGGCAATAGCAGTATGTAGTGCTGCTCCGATAGGCAGAACATCTTCATCTAGAAAGAAATGTGGAGAGTGAGGAGAGTGAATCGAACCTACTTTCTCGTTTCTTATCCCAATACTGAACATAACTCCCGGAATCACTTGTTGATAGAAAGCAAAGTCCTCCCCTGCCATGACCTTTTTGCCCTCTTTAAGGTTCTCAAGTCCGAGTAAAAGGCCGCCTACCTTTTCAACGTGCTGGTGCAATTTATTGTCGTTCACACAAGCTGGATACTGAGGTAATTCTGCTTCTTTCATATCCACATATGCTGTGCACTTGTGTACAGTTGCTTGCCCTTCGATAACCTACAAAGTCGAGCATGGGTAAAAGCGTAATTATTTTGTAGTAGAATGATTTTCAAAATTTTATTAGTGAAACCAAGCTTCAAGAGTTATCACAACCTTCCCTCCCTCAGAATATGGTCAGAGTTAACATTTATGAGTACATAGCACCAGATGTTTAATTTAGCATGGTGTATGATACAAAATGCAGATAATGATCCATTACGAAAGGGAAATATTTCACAAATGGTCCTGTAACTTCGGAAATTTTCAAAAACAGTCTAGTAACTATATTGAGCAAATATTTCGTCCTTTAACTTTCACCCAATTTCAATTTTAGTCCTATGCATTAAAAATATCTTCCTCTAACTTTCAATAGGTTTCAATTTTCGTCCTGCAAAACGTATGTAATTGAAGAACAAAAATTGAAACTTATTAAAAGTTGAAGGACAAAATTTGTAACTACAGGACGAAATTTGAAACTTATTGAAAGTTAGAAAACTAAATGTGTATTCAGTATAGTTACGTGACTATTTCTGAAAGAATCCCAAAGTTACAGGACTATTTCTGAAATTTTGCCATTACGAAAGGCTAAAAGCTACCTCTTTCACCCTCTGCTGGAGTTGAAGTAAGCCTTCAGTAGTAAGACTCCTCAAAGTTCCCCCTAACTCAACATGATCCGGAATTATGTTCGATGCTGTCCCTCCTCGGACATAAGTAACGGAAAGCACCTGCAATCATAACTCAAAAGAATCAAGAAAATTCCAAAAAATGTCCAAATCAAATCTATTCAAATTGTTAAAACACGATATTAATTACTACGTACTTGACTTTGAAGTGGATCTACTTCTCTTGAGATAAGTTGTTGCAATGCCAATATTGCGAAAGATGTAGCAAGAATTGGATCAATGCTACTGTGAGGTTCGGCAGCATGTCCACCTTTTCCTACTATTTTAGCTTCAAAGAAAGATACTGCAGCTAAAACGGGTCCGGAAACACTTGATATAGTACCCGTTGGTTCGGTATAATCAACATGCATACCAAATATGGCCTCTGCATTTCCAAGTGCACCTTCTTTTATCATATAAGATGCACCAGCACCTCCCTCTTCAGCAGGTTGAAAAACAAGTCTCACAGTCCCCTTTCATAATCGTACATAATAAGTCAACGCAAACAAGAGATTAATAACGAAACCTAATCTCACTTAATCTGTGCTACCAAACGAGTTCTAACGTTATAATGAAACGTGATTAAAGAATCAAATAACAATCACTTCGAATTAAATTCAGTGAAAATATTTAATATATTTATATAATTTACTAAAAGTAAAACCCACCTTGAGTTTGTCTTTCCTCTCATTGAGTAACTTAGCAGCACCAAGAAGCATTGTAGTATGAGCATCATGCCCACATCCATGCATTTTACCCTCCACTTTGCTCTTATGCTCCCACTCCACTAGCTCCTTTTACACTCTCAAAATGTACCCAAATAAACAATTCAATTCAACAACATATATATTAAAAAAAAAAGAAAAAAAGTCGACCTTTACCCCCGAAAAAGATAGTATAATGAAAGACGATGAGGCCGTAATCTAATGGCAAAAGTTGAGGCCCCAAAACCAAGAGGTATTCAGTTCGATTCCCACACTATTTCTATAGTCTAATACTAGTCTTGTTAGTTAGTTTATATTTTTATTCTGGTCATGATGATATATATTCGAACATATTTCTTGATATACAAATTGATATTTGTGTATTTATTGTTTCACTAAAAAAAAAAATTCCAAACTTTGATGCCAAACAAATTTTACCCTCCACTTTGCTCTTATGCTCCGACTCCACTAGCTCCTTTTACACTCTCAAAATGCACCCAAATAAACAACTCAATTCAACAATACATATATAAAGAAAAAATGAAAAAAGTCGACCTTTACCCCCGAACAAGATAGTATAATGAGAGACGATGAGGCCGTAATCTAATGGCAAAATTTGAGGCCCCAAAACCAAGAGGTATTCAGTTCGATTCCCACACTATTTCTATAGTTTAATACTAGTCTTGTTAGTTAGTTTATATTTTTATTCTGGTTATGATGATATATATTCGAACATATTTCTTGATATACTAATTGATATTTGTGTATTAACTGTTTCACTAAAAAAAATCCAAACTTTCAACCTTTACCCCAAGCAAGATAGTATATTGAAAGTCGATGAGGCGTAGCCTAATGGCAAAAGCTAAGGCCCAAAATCAAGAGGTATTGGGTTCGATTCCCACACTATTATATACTTAGTTTAATACTAGTCTTATTAGTTTGTTTAATACTGATTGATATTTACTTAAACTATGTATTTACTATTCACTAAAAAAGATACCAAACTTTGATGCCAAATACACCATAAAAATCCAAACTTTCATCCCAAACAAGAATACATCAAGAAAAGGCTCAATCTTTTTTTCATCCATAACAAGATAATTTTCACAGGTAAAGAGCTCACCTGCACTGGGAGGGCATCCATGTCAGCACGTAGGGCAACAACAGGGGGATAACCCGACCCGATTTGAGCAACCAAACCCGTTTTAGCAAAAGGGTAGTCATAAAAAATGCCAAGTTTGTCAAGTTCACTGCGAATTAGAGCACTAGTGTTGAATTCTTCGAATCTGAGTTCTGGGTTTTCATGAATTTTTCTTCTAATTGATATTAACCAATCTTTGTTGTAAAGGGATGAGCTAAGAATCTGTTTTGCAGATTCTTGATCATAGCTTTTCACTTTTGTTGGGGCATGTAGTGTACAAGTGATTAAAATAAGCAAAATAGGTGTAAAATTGGAGGATGGAAACATGATTTTTGTAAGGTTTTTTCTTGTTTCTGTAGGTTCAATTGGAGTGAATTGTGGAAGTAAACGCGATTGACTTTTCATTTTATTTTGAAATAGTTTTTCAATGATGTTAGGTTGGAGATGCCTCTAATACTATAATGTGTAACATGAATGAATCTAGCACCATTCTTGAATGCGTGACTTTTTGTACTGTTCTTAGATATTTAAATTAATTGTGGTCTAGAAAAGAGAGGAATGATAGATGATTTATTGTTCAAGTTTGATTTTAATTTTATATCGAGTTTGAAGATTGAAATTATGTTTGAATTTGGTTTAACTGTTACACGAACTGAACAAGTAATTTTTTTTTTATTATGTAGTCGAGCTTGAAAAGTTATCAAATAAAAAATAATATTAAAATTCATTTAATTTGTATGGCAAACCATACACAAATGAGCTGAAGTTAAATTTGTTTTGATTTTCAATCAATTTTTTTTTTTTGTTACAAAAGACATTTTTCAATCATAAATGTATAAAAGTATGGTGATTCGAAATGTTCTACAATACTACTAAATTCCAATTCAAATCAATATTCTTATTGTTACTCCTCAATCCTCATTAACTAATGAAAGAATCTTGTACCAACAAAAAAAGAAAAATGAAATAATATAAAATTATACTTTAGGAATATTCAACAACGGGGTGGTGGCGCAGTTGGCTAGCGCGTAGGTCTCATAGCATATCTGAGTTATCCTGAGGTCGAGAGTTCGAGCCTCTCTCACCCCATTAATTTTTTTCATTTTCAAACTTTAATTTCTTTCATTTTTTTGTAACATTTCGTTTAATTTGTGTCCATATTGACTATTCTATTGCCCTTATTCTCTATCTCAATATATTCATGGATGAACGTCTAGTTCTCGGGATATGTTTCGATTAGTTGAAGATTTATTATTTAAAAAAAAAACATAAATTAAAAAAACATGTTGATGTGAAAACTACTTTATATTTTTATTCCACTTATTCAAATATTTATTTTTTATTTTCCACTTAAGTAGAACTACTCCCTCTTGTGAACTTAACATCTCAATCTTCCATTGCAAATTGATTTTTGTTTTTATTGATGGTGCAGTAACTTTGCACTTTTCCATATACATGTAAATGTTATAACTAGAAAAAGTAGTAGCTAAAACCATTTTTCACCCTCAAACTTTCCAATTTACCGTTCCATTTTCCCCCCTAAACTATTAAACCTTCAGTATCCATTAAAGCATGCAAAACTACATGATAAATAAGCAATGTTACTACAACCAACCAAGATTAAAAAAAAGAAAAATCTCTACAGAGTCATTAATTATTAATAACCAACATACTAATTTACACAAAATCAAAGCATTACATAGCCATTACACAGAAGAAAAAGTTACAGCTCTACCATGTTTATATATATATTCGTAGTCTCCAGACATAAACTCGGGAAAAATAAACAAACAAATTCATTCCCATGTTATCCTATTCAAGCTAAAGACCCTAAAAGGCCGGACTTCTATACAAAAGAGGAAGCTATTTTTTCTAGTTAGTTTTATTCAAAGTCGAAAATATCCCCACGCAGCAACAAGTACGGTGACAAGACCCGCAGCCACGAGTAACTTTGGCATGTAGAATTTTGATGATTTTGACAGCACAGGTGCACATTCTACGCTCACAGATGGAACGTCTTCGGGTTCGCTTGAAGTTGATTCCTTCAACTCATCCGAGGTATGAGAAGTTGATGCTTTGTCAACCTGCATAATCCAAATCTACGAAATATTAGAATTTCTTTTTAACAGTGTAATTTTGATACTGATAAGAAATGGAAAATAATATTTCACCTTTGTCAAATTTGACTCCCCTTCATGGATTGTGTCACTATCGTTTGACTCTTTAGGAAGACCACACTGACTTGACCCAACTTGCAATTTCATCTGTAGGCGAATCCTTCTAGGCGCAGTTCCATGTGCTGCTGCAGGGTTACGTTGATTTGATTCGTTCAAAGTTTGGCGAGTTCTTAACTTGATTCCAGTTCCAGGATTGGTGGCATTGGCCACTGCTGGGCTATAGCTACTCGAATCATGAATATTTGACGAGTTTGGGATCTGATTGACAGCAGATGCAGCTGATAAAGCATTTGGTACTGCATAATTGTTGTACCCGAATCCCGAATAGCTATGGCCATAATCATTTCTAACATGGGAACTGGACGCATTTTGTTCATCAAATGCTATTTTTGAAGTAACTTCACTCTGGAGGGGAGACTCTTGCTTGAAAATGTCCTCTAACTCACCTTGCAAAGCGTAAACCTGGAATAACATAAAATTGCAAAGGGTTAGATTTGAATATAAGGGTTTTTATTTGTTTACCATTTATAAGTTACAAAAATATTGCTCGTGCAGTTCAATGATTTTAAATTACCTGTCCATATGACATGTCAGCTTCTGATTCACAAGATGAGTTACTATCTTTTACAACTTGTATCATGTTAATGGACTTGGGACTATTGGTCGATGATAATGGGTAGTTGCCACCAGAACTCTGTTCCTCCGGATCGAGAAGAACTGAGTTCAAGAAGTCATCAATATTAGTAGCATTTGTTCCATATTGAAATGAGACGTCACCAGGATTAAAATTGTTATACAAGTATGGATTTCCAAACTCTGACTGCATTTGTGAGTGCAATGGGGAAAACATTTTCCATTCTGTCACATCTGGCATGGAGGGACACAAATCCCCCAATAGTTTTTCCAGCTCGGGGTTAGGCTGAGGAAAAAAGAAGCAACAAGAAAATCATTTTAACAAGAATTAAAAGACGAAGAAAAAATGTGGCTAATAAAATATGCATTAATTCTGAAAATATAGCGGTTTTGTTCTTCATACTTACTGGAAGAGAAGTTGTGTCTACAAGGTTGTCCTCCATCTCATCAGCAATGCAGCTATTACTCTGCCAATCAATAAGCAATGGACTGCCGACTTTACCTTTCTCAGAATTTAAAGTTGGATAGCTATCAACACTTGAAGGTTGCATTTCAGTCGGGGCATCCAACACCGGAGTAATAGCTTCTTGTTGTTCATCATCCGGGGAAGATTTTACCACAGTGGGAGAAGAGACAATCTCTTCAATTTCATCACAGTTTGAAATTTCTACAATCTCTTCTTGTTTCAATTCAGCCTTTTTAAATAGAC
The DNA here is from genome assembly GCA_034814905.1 of Penstemon davidsonii. Classification (NCBI taxonomy): domain Eukaryota; kingdom Viridiplantae; phylum Streptophyta; class Magnoliopsida; order Lamiales; family Plantaginaceae; genus Penstemon; species Penstemon davidsonii. Next base: position 6,386,165 of record JAYDYQ010001087.1, on the reverse strand, counting down.
GGCATAAAACAAAGGCACCCTAGAAAAAGAAGAAACACAAGACATTAAAGAAGAACTAGAGGCAATCTACACCATAAACTTAAAATCAATCAGTAACTACAATATTATACATGTAAAGATCACATCAAACAAATATTGTTCAGCTCATTAACCAATTCACAATATTAATGTGTGAGACAAGACTATGAGTCACACGTGGCCAATTCTTTATATTACTGGTAATGTGTGCTACTAGAAAGTGAAGACAAGTTGTCTATTTCTTCACTAACATGGTCCAACATACTTCAAAAGAAACATACCATGTAAACAGTTTCGTAAAACACAAAACCAAGTAATTTTTAACTACTAAAAACCAAATACTGAATAAAATTTTATAATAATATGGGCAAAGAGAAGTCCAAACCTGCCCAGGATGGGTGCCATCTAGCGACTTATCAGTAGCACGATACTCATGTATCACCCAATTTGTCCTTTTGCCATCAGGTGCACGACCAATGTAAAACACTAGAGTCTTTTTCATCCCAATCTTAGCTCCCTTCCTGGTAGTTATGTTTCGATCTTTACCAGTTGCTTTCCAGTAACCCTTTTCCGTTGCACGGTTCAATCTCTGTCCATTCTGATATTTACGATCCTTCGGGCAGAAGAAGAACCACTCATTATCAGCTGACTCTACCACAGACAAATCTGCAAAACACAGATGAACAAAACTTCATAAACATCTTCGAATTCAAACTTAGATGTACATAACATTGATTTTCTACTAAAAACAATATCATTAATTGCGGTCCATGTAATCAGAAGCAATACATTATTTTTCACAACATAATTTCTGATTATAACATTACTCAACAAAAATAGTACATTACGAAAAAGGAAAAAACACAAATGCACATTATTGACTACCCAATAATTCATTACCAAATAAACAAATTATTAAGGCTTCAAATAGAAACCCTAGAAATCCAATCACCCAAAACAAATGCAAATTACCCAAAATTCCTCCACAAAAACCAGCTAATTTCGCCCTCAAAAGCACAGCATACAATCATAAAGCACTACAAAAATAAAATAAAACAAAAATTAAAAAATTACCAGGAAGATCCCAGGGCTCCCATTTACAAACATCAATTTCTCGAATAACAGTGACTTCTTTGTCTCGTTTGTTGATTTTAAGCCTCAAATAATGATCTATAAGCTCCTCATCCGTAGGCCGAAATCTATACCCCACAGGCAAAGCTTTCACAGGAAGCACAGCCATTTGATCAAGCTCAAAGCTATTAATTACTATGAGGTGGAAAAAAAAAAGGTTTTACGGTAAAAGAAAAGTGAGTATATTATATAGGAAGCTGAAAAAAACCCTAGAATAAAAGTGGGGTGTGAGATTGATTCAAGGAAATTCAGTGGGGTTTGAAATTGGATGAAGATAATGGAGAGATTTTGAGAGAGAAAGAGTGAGAGTGGAATGTTCTGCGAAAGATGTAGTGTAGAAAATCCGCGTACAAATGCTGTGTATATGCCGTGTGAGCTGTGTGATTCCTATTTTACCCTTGTAGTTGGTGAGCAGCTATTTGTAGGGGTGTTCATAAACCCGTCCCACCCGCCCCACCCGCCCCACCCGCTCCAACACGCCCGCAACCCGCCGGTTTTATTTTTAAAATATACAAGTGCGGGTTGGTAATTTGTAAACCCGCACGTTATGGGTCGGGTGACGGGTTTGATGGTTAAAAAATCGACCCACCCGCAACCCGCACTTAATCATCTTTGATGTACTTTTTATACATGTTTTAATAAAAGTATTAAATAAATTACATTTATTAACAAATGAAGAAGAACAAATCAACAAACTTTCTTCAAGTTTTTTGTTTATATTAATGTTAATGGTACAAATATATTAGTACATTTTTTCCTAAAGAGTTTGTTGTTGAAAAATCTAGAAGAAACTTCACTAATTTGTTATTGTTTGTAATGTGTGAGTGATGATTTGTAATGAATTTTTTTGTGGGGATTCATAATATTCTTTTTGGTGGAGAGTAAGAAATTGTTGATAATATTCTAGTTTTGTACTTTTTGCTTCTTGGATTTAATTTCAAATATAACAGTGAACATATTTGGCACATTTTATTTGTTGTTTGAAGAACTTAAAATTATATGCTTAATTGTTTATATTTATTGATTTGTTGCTAGTCTATTAAATGTCAATATTTTATGACATTGTTTTCGTTTAACCCGCCAACCCGACCGCCACCCGCCCGCACCCATTCCACCCGAACCGGGCGGTTTATGAAAATAACAATGCGGGTGCGGTTTAAAAAATTGGCAACCCGCACGTGTTGGGTCGGGTTGATTTTTTCATGCAAACCCGCCCAAACCCGACCGCGTTCACCCCTAGCTATTTGTAGTGGTGTTTGATTATGAAATTTTGATTGTTAAATGAAAAAAGTTCGAAATATTAGTTTTTATCAAGCGAGTTCGAGTATTAAGTAGTTTGGGTATTCTGCTTATTAGGTCGAGCTTGGACCAAGCTTGTCAAACCAAAAATTTATTACCTCTGTCCCATATTTTTTTATGCATATGCATAGAATTTTTTTATTATGTGGGCCCGCTTAGCTCAGAGGTTAGAGCATCGCATTTGTAATGCGATCGTCATCGGTTCGATTTCGATAGCCGATTTTTCTCTATATTTTCATTTTTATTCAATTTTTCCAAAATTGGTACGGTTTGACAAATCAATTTGACTAAATTTTAAAAATTTATTATAAATAATTTAACTACTTTATTTCAATAATAATTTGATAATATCATATAAAACCACATAGTAGTATTATTTAGAAGGTTTAAAACATAATAAATGTAACAAATTCAACTTGAAAAGTCACTTATGAAATTGAAAAGTTTGACTCTGTATTGTAGCTAATGGAGTAAAAATTATGGGACAGATGGATTATTTCAGCTGCATAAATTGATTTGGATAATCATTTCATTAATGGGTTATTTGCACTTATACCCTCTGAACTAATGATATTTGACAATCACCATCAAAACTTCTCATTTTTTGTTAGTCACACCCCTTCTGTTATTTGATCATCTATTCCACCATGAAAAATTAATTAACTTTAGATCACTGAATATTGCTTTATTTTTTTTGCAATTTTGCCAAGAACAGAAAACACAAGCAAGTTCCTTCCATGCTTCTAATCCAAAAACTCAAACGATGGTGTTAAATATGCATGAAAATTATAACCAGAGCATAGCCATAGCAATATATACAATAGCACCATGATTAATATTTTCAAATTCAGAAAAATACCAAAACAAATACTACCTTCGTCCAATAATTTGTATCATTTAGTACAGTTGTTCAGTCAACTTAACCAAAATTTAAAAAAATTATAATAAATAATCTACTTAATTTATTTCAACAATAATTTGATAATACTATATAACACCATATATATTATTATTTGAAAGCTTTGAAACACAATAAATGTAAACCGTTCAAAAGTTTAGCGTCAATGTCCATTAGAGGGTAATTTTGATATTTGAGAAATCTTAGGTGTGACTGTAAAATAGCAATAGTTCAGGGGTATAAGTGCAAATAACCCTTTCATCAATCAATACTCTCTCCGTCACTATTTTTTCACTCCTTGTAGAACGGAGTTTTAAGTGAAAGTTGAAAATTAAAATATTTGAGTGATTTTATTTTTATGTCCTTGAAAGTAGTGGTTCACATTTAGTGGTGTCAGATTATTATTTTATTTATGAGGGTATTTTTAAGAAAAAATATTTCAGCTATAGAAAATGAGTATTATTTTGTAATATCCCAAAAAGAAAATAGTAGTAAAAATTTCGGAACAGAAACAATATTTCAGTTTAAGTGGACAAAAACTCGAAAAGGGTATATCGGGGAATTAACTGAGGCGTAATGAAGAAGCTATAGATGATAGACAACGTATTGTCATATAACAAATTACAGACTGACACGTGGTAGCTTGATGTCAGCTTTTCATGAAATATCTTTGTACATGACGTGCGCGGCAGCGCGGGTCCTTTTAAAATTGTGATTTTTTTTATTGTGACTTAGACCAGTCAATTAGTGACCACCAAGCCAAGGTGAAGTATAGTCTCAACTCTCAAACAAAGTTAAAAAATTAATAAGAAATCTTTTATAGAGTATAATTATATAGAACTAGAGGAGTACAATTTTCAGGGTTGTCTTTGAATTTTGCAAAATTTCAGCTATATACAAAGACGATAGTATCAAAATGTGATTGGTGTTGCAGAAGAGACTTGTGTTCGAATTTAAGTTGAAAGAGATTTCCAATAAATGTGTCTGATGCGTCTTAAAATGATGTAAACTCTTGGAAAATTAAAAAAAAAAAAAATTGTGGAACACCCACAAAAGTTTTGGGTAATCAACATCCATTAATTCAATTTCGCAACTTTCTCCACTCTCTCCACTCAAACTTATTTTAATAATAATAATAGGTATGATAATAATAATAATAATAATAATAATAATAATAATAATAATAATAAAATTAATAAAAATCATAATAATTTTTTTTAATAGTTACACAATCATGAAAATTAAGGCATTCTTAATAATAAGAAAATCAACAACAACTAAACATAATTTACGGAACAACAATGACTACCATAATGAACGGACTTTTTTTATGTATTTCGGCTTAAGAGGAGTTTTTATGCTAATAAAAGATAACAAAGAAGGATTTAGGATTTTTTATAATAAAAATAACACACGGAAGTTTTTGCTAAGTAGGCAAAGCATAGAGGGTAGTTTTGTATTTTACTCAAAAGATTAATATCCAAAAACTACGGAGGACGGACTCTTCAAAAACAGAACATATATGCAGTAGTTTTTTTTTTTTTTTTTAATTTGGTACAAAACGGAAAAACAAAAAAACTAACAAAAGAAAGACTATATATCCCCTTCAAGCAGTGGCATCAAAGACTGGGGGGGGGGGGGGGGTATTTCCCAGTACTGCCCTCCTCTCCCACAATCATGTCCCATCTTCGAAAGTGCATCGGCACAAGCATTCCCGCTTCTCAACGTGTGTCTTGTAATGCATTCACATGGCATACCAATAAGTCTTCTACAATCTTCAACTATGAAACCAAGTGGGTGTGATTTCGTATCAGCTGATTTGATCAAGTTTAGGACAACCTCCGAGTCTAACTCCAACACCACCCTACGAAGTCTTCCTTCCCAAGCCAACGCCAATCCCTCTCTAGCCGCCAAAAGTTCAGCCATAGTGATGGAGACGATACCCAAGCTCCTAGTGAAACCAACTATCCAAACTCATTTTTCTTCTCTAATAAGTCCTCCTGCCGCTGCACTTTTTTTAGTGGTCAAAACACTTCCATCAGTATTAATCTTGTACCATCCCTTATCCGGTTTTTTTCATAAAACCATTTTCTTTGCTTTTGGATGCTTTTTTCCCGTACCCGGAAGAGCCATGTTTATGTTCAAAGCCATCATTTTAGCAGCGAGAATTACTTGTTGCGGCCTTTCTGCTTTGTTCTCAAAAACCATTTTATTCCTGGATTTCCATATTGCACATACCGTAGCTGAAAATATTTTATCCCACGGGACATCCGGTGCAAAAATGTTATCAAACTTCAGTTTAGTCAGATTATCTTTCAACCAAGAATTACCGTTCAGGCTAACAAATTGGTAAAATTGGGTTGGAGCAATGAGTAATTCCCAAACCTTTTACGTCCAAACGCAGTCCCGAAGAGCATGAGTGATGGATTCCGTGTGACCAAGGCACCTTGGACATAAATCTGAATCTGATAAATGACGATATTTTCTGAGTTCATTTGTAACAATACTTTCATGAGTGCAAAGCCATATGAAATGTTGGATGCGGTAGGGACATTTTAACTTCCAAATACAATTCCAGTCTTCTCTAATTTGGTTATTTTCCTTTCGAGCTCCTTTGCATAACGATATGCATATTTACATGTAAACTCACCCGTCGTAGTTCCTCCCCAGTACAAAAGGTCCTTGTTTGTGCGGTGTAGGGGCAACGGAGTATTAAGGATAGCATCAAAGGCTTCGGGTTGAAGATTGCTACCAATTTTATCCAAATCCCATCCACCCCTTTGATCAATGATAGCACCAACAGTCCAGTCATATTCCTCTTCCAATATTTCTCCGTCCACAAGATCACAAAGTAAGTTCGAGCCTGCCCACCTATCGAACCAAAGTGAAGTATTCCTACCATTCCCGATCTTCCATCTAAAGCAAGAACCAACGACTTGAATACTTCTAGTTATTCCTTTCCAAAGGAAGGAATCGGCACCATTAGTTTTATAATCAAGGATTGACCCATGTTTCAAGTATTTTTTCCGAAAAGTGTCTCCCCAAATTTCATTTTCCCCTTTGATAGTTTTCCAACCAATCTTTGCAAGAAGTGCAATATTAGCTCTTCTTGTGGTGCGAATACCAAGGCCACCATCTCTCTTAGATTTTATAACCTTTTTCCACCCCACGAGGTGGATTTTCCGTCGAGTATGATCCGAGGACCATAGAAAGTCCCTATTCAACCGGCCGAGTTGATTACAAGTTGAACTAGGGATCCACATCGATTGCATCAAATGGTTCGGAATGGCGGAGGTGACCGCTTGGATAAGAGTGGTTCTCCCCGCCATCGAAAGAAGCCTAGCTTTCCATGCCGTAAGTCGCCCTGCAACCCGATCAATGATCTCCCGAAAAAGCCTTGGTGATATACGCCCGTGTACAAGGGGAATACCCAAGTATTTCCCTAAGTTGTCCGTACGGTTAATGCCAAGAATTCCAGAAATCTCTCTTTTGATTCTACCGCCCCTCGTCTTAGCAAAGAATACCTTAGATTTTTGTAAGTTGATCTTGAGACCGAAAGCATCACAAAAACCTCGTAGGACCTCACTTATGCATCTTGCATTTGAGTTTGTTGCCTTCGCCACAAGTACCAAGTCATCTGCGAAGAAAAGATGAGATATTTTCGGCCCATCACGACATGGACTGATCGGTTTCCATATTTGCTTTTCCACCGCTTCCCCAATCAAGTACGAAAGTCTCTCAATGCAAAGGACAAAAAGATAAGGAGATAGTGGATCTCCTTGCCTTAGTCCACAATTCGGAGATATAGCCTCAAGTGGTTCGCCATTCCACAAAATACTAGGCTTAGAGCACTTGACACAAAACATAATCAACCGAACAATGTTAGGGGGAATGCCGAAGTAATCTAATGTTTGCTCCAAGAAATCCCAATTCACTTTGTCATATGCTTTTTCAAGATCAAGTTTAATCACCATCTCCCCAATTTTATTCTTCTTTCTTTTCCTAAGCGAATGAAGAAGTTCTTGCATCATAATGATATTATCTTGCACCTATATGCAGTAGTGATGATGAATGAATATGCTAATTGCTAAATAAACTTAAACAACATAGTAAAGTCACACCTCGAACGTTCAAGACTTGTGCGCGACCTGCGGACACGAAAAACTCAATTCGGATAACCCAAGTTTTTGCCGCCGTTCTTTTTTTTTATTAATACTTCAATAAAAAACAATTTTTATTTATTTAATTCATATTTTACCTAAAACAATTTTTATTTATTTAATTAATTCACCCAGCCAGCGCATTTCCCAGCAGACAAGCAGGCGGGCTGCCATTGCCTGCCATTGCCAGCCGCCTTGCCTGCCCGAAGGCCCCTGTCCCCTTCCTCGCCCGATTGTCAGCCACCATCTCCAACCGAATGACGCCGGCAACCCCCACTCCCCCTCATGCTCGGTTGCTGGATCGGTTGGAGATGGCCTAATATTAACGACCCTCTAAAAACGGCATAGGTAATTAAGTGTAAAAAGTGTTGGCCATTTCATTCACACACCTCAATCTTCGAAGTCATTGGGACATTTTAAATATATTCAGCTTTCTGAATAGTTTCTTCAATTAATTTACAGAGTAACCTATTTAACATTGATAATGTAGAATTATTAGAACTTAAAAAATCTTGTTTTATATTTTTCCAAAACACTGAAGTTTGAAATAAAATAAAGCCAAATGCATTTTTTAGAAAGTCCTATACAAAGTGTTTAACTTAGTCGATGCTAACAAGTATGTGGTTATTCATTGTAAACTATAGGTTTTATGTGGTTGGGTTTTGGCTCGGTCTCGTGGAAAAACCTTTCAAATGAGTTTTTGTCAGACTTATGAAACTCAGCACAAAGTCATTCACAAATCTACACGCAAACTCTTGAAATTTATAAAACATTGACACCTACTATCTATTTTCCCCCAAAACCCTTTGAAAAAGACATTGATTTGACACATACCACCTATTTTTTCCTCACACCCAACATCCAAAACCAATCTGAGTGGGATTTCATCTTTTTCAAAATCACAAAATCCAATATATAAACCTTACCCAAATAGAATTTCAAAAGTTTCATCGAAATTATCCAAACTATTTTTCTAAAATCGAGATCTGTTAAACCGGGCCAAAACCTTTCCAAATAGGGTTACAATTATTGTCTCATGTAACAAAACATTAACACATCATATTTTTATTTGATACATTATGTTGTATTTTTCATGCTAAAAGAACATATGATTGATACTCTATAGGAGCATATTTCAAACGAGAAGACCGAGCTAAAATAAGTGGAAATGATATCCTTTGTAGTACTCGTTTTTCTATATCAATCTATATCAAAATAAATTTGGAAATTAATCACAGGTTCTATCAATAGAATGTGACACCATGAATAAAGTTGGCTTAGTAGTCAATTATCTTCCAAAACAAGGCAAAGAATATTTGACTACATTTAAAATATTTATTTTTGTAGTTATAATTAGCAAAAGTTTTGCATGAAAAGCAGTGATGAAAAAGAACACCACCACTTGCAAAATTATGTAATGCGCGCTTTAGTAGAGAGGAGGCCTGCCTCCATTATTTACATTTTTACTATTATGTCATCCTTTTAATCTTGCACATGGATAAAGATAATGGGAGGTACTAGTGGCGATAGATATTGATACTCCATCAATTTCATATTATTTGTCGTTTTGATTAAAAAAAATTATTTTATATTATTTGTCCTTTTAGAATTTCATTGTAATTTTTTTTTAGATTTATCCTTTAATCATAATTGTTATCACTCCTAATTAAGAGACGAGAGAGAGAGAAAAATAATTATTACTCAAGTGAGGGTATTTCTGAATTTTTATCTTTAAATGATGACTATTTAATAGATTTCTAATCTATGTGTCACTGCCCAAAGTGACAAATAATATGAAACAGAGAGAGTAATATTTATTAAGATATTTCATTTTTTTGGAGAAAAAATATTCAAAATAAAAAAATTTCAATTGTTTATCATGCCTAATTTACATATATTCTAAAAACAAGTTTATATATATTAGGTGGGGTTGAAAAAATGAAAAATTAGTAAATGTGATTAATTTAAAATGAATTTTAGCAAAGGAGTAATCTTCATGTTTTAGTGTATTATTTGACGATTTGCGAGTTTGAAAAATGTCAAAATATGTTAATTTCTTTATGATATTGAGTTTTTTTTTCTTTTGGTAATGAGTCTACTAATTTTTTTCTCTTTAAACTTAAATATGTAATTGTGTTTGGTTTGTTTCTAATGTTGGTTTATGTAAAACATTTGGAGCATATATTCTTTCTTCTGTAGAGTTTTATATGATTTGAATTTAAAAACTCAAGAATTAAAAAACACTACTACTCTTAAATGCAAGCAAAGTTGCCAAAGTAGACCCCGAATTTGCCAAACTAGCATAGTTGATCTCTTTAGAACAAGAAAAAACAAAAAGATAATACCCTTTAACTAGACTTTATGTGGGTTTTAGTTTCTTCAAATAAAAGATACTTATTTAGAATCATTATTCTGAACTTTTTTGTCATCTTTCCTTAATGGGATTTGCCCACTAAATTCTGGATTTCCAAAATTAGTTTAGTACAATTGTTCTTTGTTCTCTTCAAGTTTGAGTATCAATTTCAATTTTTAATCCACCAACGATCTTTACAAAAAGCTTTAGATTAAGGTCTTTTGTGACTTGTGAGAGAGAAATAATAATGAATGGCAATGAAAGATATATTTTTAGCTAAACTTTATGTGGGGCTAATTACTTAAGGAAATTACAATCTTGTTTAACCTTTGCAAAAGTTCAATCATTACTATTGAAACTAATCAATTTGCCACTCACTTTAAAAAAGGATATTGAAAATTCACAAAGTTTATCGAAGGGAATATTTTATTCTAGATCAGATTGACCGAACCCAAAGTATTTATATATCAAGTGCAATATACTAGTCTTGAGATTGAATGTAACTCCAAAGAGAGTTATCAATCACAAAACAACTGTGATTAACACACTTATCTTGTGGTCGGAAGGATTTGGCCAAGTCAAATTTGAGAAAAACTTTTCCCTCGAGAGGTCACATTTTTAGTGCCAAAATGAATCCCGTTGGTAAGACACGAAGGCTGATGTCCTATGAATAAGAGGTTCTGGGTTCAACTCTCACTAATGTGGGTTTCTTTTAATTTTAATACTCGAAATATTTTTCTTTGTAATTTAGTTGTATTTAAATAGATTTATGATTTGATGATACTGATACATGATATAATTTAATTTGTTCCCAAAAAAAAACTGATGATTCTTGTCTTTATCCTTGGTCACTTCCTCTAGTTGTCTTTCTACATCTGTCCTGACTATTGCTTTGGAGTTTGGACAGGTTCTTGGTATTATTTGGTCATTCCAATGTTTCTAGCTCTTTGGGGTTCATTCTACTTGGAAAGCATTCGAGGAGTGATGAGGGCTATTATGTATTTAGCCAGGTCGGATTTTTCGACTGATCGAGTTCTATCTGAAACGCTTCAATCTCGATCAATCCTCATTATTATCGATCGAGTCTAGCAGAAGTATACCTTCACGCTTCATATGACACCCCCAACTGGTCAGGACTCGCTACAAGCAGATCATGGGCCGTACAAAGACTCATATAGGCTCTGGAATTCTATTTTATTAGGGCAATGCATATTAGCCTATAAATATAAGAATAATTAATGTAAGGGGGGCCTTCTAACTTTTAGCTTTCCACGCTTATTAGCATTATACTAGCTCGGCACTTTAGCTTAATAAAACACCTAGTTAGCTAATTCTTTGTATTGCGCCATCCTGAGTAACTTGGTCAAGCCCTATATTCATCGTACTCAAGTCGGTCATATTTAATAAAGCTCCTATTAAATATTTCTCTGAGGATCAGTTTATTTACTTTATTGATTTTACATAACCTAGACGAAATTCAATAAAATAAGTTGGAGCCCACAGTGGGGCCTGGTCAATTACTCGAACAAAATATGGTCAATCCAAGGAATCCCTCGAGAAAAAGTACTCGAACCATGGGAAGAAACCAGTCATCACAAGCTCCCTTTGTCGCCGGGAATCAACCTGAAGATTCTGTCTGAAACAGTAGCAACCATCGCATGGATCTGGAAAGGCCAGAAGAATCAGATCAAGCGGCAGCTCGTCGTGCCGAGGCAAACAAGCAGGCTTCCTTGAGTCATCGGGTCCCCGACCAAAATATCCCACTGAATCCTCCAACTCAAACCATCCCACCGCCTCTAGCCTCGCATGACGAACATCTAAAATAATTAGCTCAACTCGTGAGCGCGTTTTGCAATCAAATACTGTGAAAACCTACGCAAGATCTGATCGGGCAAGTAGACCCCGCTCAACCTCCTCAAAGACCTAATGTCTGTAGGAGATCTCAACACGAATCCGATCGAAACTCCGATCAAGATGATATACCTGCTGCCGATCAGAAAACTCACCATTAGCGAATCGGCCAAGCAAGGCAAGCGGAAACCAATGTTGGACCAGAACATAGAGATGCTCGGGCAAGAGCCTTTGCTCATCCCGAACAACGCCAGTCTAAAGAACGTACTATTATTCCGATCAATGATAGTATCATATCTCCGATCAACGATAACATAGGCACTAGACAATTTTCAGAAAGAGATATCGAGAGGATGGTCGAGGAGCGAGTACGACAGCGTTTAGCTGTGCGAAGACAACCCTGGCCTCGATCTCGAGAAGTGCAAGATAGCATAGCTACTTTCTCGCCGTTCTATCAAGAAATCAGGGAAGCAACAGCCTCGTGAACTTTACCAGGTCATTTACTGAGGTATGATGGGACAGGAGACCTACATGATTATGTGTTCAGTTTCACAAACATAATGAACCTATATGCTCACTCGTCGGAGTACACTGCAAAATTCATGGTAACTACGTTTGAAGGTTTGGCAATGGATTGGTTCGAAAAGCAGCCTCCGAACTCAATATTCAGTTTCAGGGACCTGTGCAATAAACTGCAGCAACAATTTGCCAGCTAGAAAAGGTAAAAGCTTCCGATGAGCTATTTGGGGACTATTCCTCAGCTCGAGGGCGAATCGTTGAGGAATTGGTTGGGAAGATTCAATGTAGAACTATTGAAAATCGACTCTCCGAAGATAGATTATATCATCTCAATCTTGTTCGACCTAACAAGAAATAAGCAGTTCGGCAATGCCCTTTGTAGGAAGCAGCCACGAACGTTCGCGGAAATTATGACGCTGGACTCAAGAAGAGATGAATTTGATCAAGAATCAAAATAAGATGAAAGGTTCGGTGCCGAAGAAATTCGACAGGGCCCCGATCCCGAAGCCTGCAAATTATGACCGCTCGCATCAAAAGAGCGTGTTTTTCAGAAACTGAACTATGGAGATCCGGAGTGCTACGTTAGACCTCCTTCATCGAATCAAGCACCGAAAAGGGAATAAAAATTACTCAGTGAATTTACACTGTTATTATAGAAAATAAGACTTTATTTTTTATGTATCACTTTTAGTTTTTGATTTTAGACTTCGTTTCTTCTTAGCTATTCATGAAAAACGCTTATTTTTTTGAATTTCGCTTTGCATTTAAATTGTTACGATCTCCATTTCTGCTTATTTTCGAACTCCAGTCTCATTACTGCAGGAAATAAAATCATTAAGTTGGTATACATTCCAAAAAAGTATGAGTAAAACCGTTTGTTCGGTAACACTCAGTTGTCGGTCTAGAAGGATTAAAACCATTAGTTGGTATACAACCCGGAAGAGTAATGAGTAAAATCTATTGATATAACTCTATGCTCAGAATTAACAAGAGTAAAATCTATTGATATAACTCTGTGATCGAATCAGGCAAGAACTTTTCTTCGTCCCGAGGATCGAAGTTAACAAGAGTAAAATATGTTGATATAACTCTGTGAGTGAAATTAACAAAGAGTAAAACCATTAATTTGGTATAAGCTCCTTGATCGAAATTAATGAGTAAAACCATTAATTTGGTATAAACTCTTGATCGAAAATAATGAGTAAAACCATTATTTTAGTATAAACTCTTGATAAAAAATAATGAGTAAAACCATTAATTTGGTATAAACTCTTGATTGAAAATAATAAGTAAACCATTAAGTTGGTTAAATTTCGATTTTATGAGAATAAAAAATCGATTGGTATAGCTCAATATACGATCTACGTTACCACAACCATCGGTGTCCAACGGATTAAAATCAATAATTGGTATACAATCCCAACAATTTTGAATGTAGTAAAATCAACGGTTCGGTATATGCTCAACGACTTTACACTTATATACGTACGACATAAACTAATCGATCAATATAGTGTCGTCGATTTCAAATATCCGATAACATCGAGGTCGGAATAATTCGCAAGTATTCTACAAATATGGATGTGACGATTCATTTTCCTGCCTAGGAAAACTACAACTCCAGCCCTTGAAGAAATTATGGAACGATAAGGAGCTACTAGCATATAGCGTATCTACTTCAACTATTTGTATATCTCAACGGATATGTACTCTTTTTTTTCCCTTGATCGGTTTTTGTCCGAATTGATTTTTTCGAGCAAGACTTTTAACGAGGCATGTCCGATATACATCAGGAAGCCGTTCAAATGCATAATTTTACTTCTCCGAGCTACAACTACACTTTCGCTCGAGAAGTGGGGGAGTACTGATGGGGGCTATTTCGTATTTAGCCAGGTCGGATTCTTCGACTGATCGAGTTCGATCTAGAGCGCTTCAATCTCGATCAATCCTCATTATTATCGATCGAGTCTAGCAGAAGTATACCTTCACGCCTCATATGACACCCCTAGCTGGTCTGGATTCGCTACAAGCAGATCATGGGCCATACAAGGATTCATATGGGCTCTAGAATTCTATTTTATTAGGGCAACGCATATTAGCCTATAAATATAAGAATAATTAATGTAAGGGGGGCCTCTGAACTTTTAGCTTTCCACGCTTATTAGCATTATACTAGCTCGGCACTTTAGCTTAATAAAATACCTAGTTAGCTAATTCTTTGTATTGTGCCATCCTAAGTAAGTTGGCGAAGCCCTATATTCGTTGTACTCAAGTCGATCATATTTAATAAAGCTCCTGTTAAATATTTATTTGAGGATCATGTTATTTACTTTATTGATTTTACATAACCTAGATGAAATTCGATAAAATCAAGGAGTTTGTCTTTGCGTTTCACGAACAATAACCCCTAAAAAATATTCCAAACATTCAAAATGTATAATTAACATGAGCAACAAAAATGTATGGACATAGCATGAAATTTGGAAATGAATTGGACATATTAATAAATGAAGGAGATAATTTCACTTTTCGTACCATAAGTTACCTTACTTTAAGGTTACGGTACCATAAGCTACAAATTCAACACATTTCATACCATAAGTTAACGATGTTTAACGCATTTGGTACTTTCGTCAATTTTTTGACGAAACTTCCAATTTTGGACAAAAAGTTAATGAAAAATTTCCAAAATTGATCCCGTAATTGAAGATTGCTGGCAAAGCTTGCCCCAGTTATTTTCTGGCGGCCTGGATTTTAACTTGTGGGGGGTGGGTAGGGGTTGGGTGGGTGAGGGCTAGGGTTTTTTTATTTTTTTTATAATTATAACAATGATATATAAAATTTATTAAATAGGATTATTAATATTTATGTAATTTTAATTTTTTTTTTGAGATTTTATATAAAATATATTTAATTTATATGTATTACATGTAGATCTAGTTATTTTAAAAGATTTTTTTTCAAAATTTAAAAAATATAATAAGTTTAATTGATATTATTTTTCAGATTTTATATAAAATATTATTTAATTGATATATATAATATATAAAATCTATTAGTTTAAATGATTTAATATATAAAATTTATTAAATAGGACTAATAATTTTAACTATTTTTGCAGTTGGGACTGAAATGCTTCAAACGTGTAAATTGTGGGGCATGAATTATCTATTTTATCCCCGTGTTATTTGACCCCAGTGGTTAATGTTGCCCGAAAAACCAGAGGGTACAAGTTGCTGAGTTTTTCTTAATTCGAGGGTGCTAAATGTTTATTTTGTTTTTCAAGGGTGCAAAGTGCCCATTTCTCTTGTTTTAGGGGATCAAATTGATAAGTTTTTCATAATTCGAGGGTGTTAAGTGCCAATGTTGTATTTTTTGGGTGCAAAGTGCCCATTTCTCGTGTTTCAGGGGTGCAAAGTGTCAATTTCTCGTGTTTCGGCGGTGCAAAGTGCCAAGAACCCAAAAATAATTACCTATTTTGCTCCTAGGTTTTTTAGACCCCAGCGGTCAACTCCACCGAAAAATACTATACGGTGCAAGTTGCTGAGTATTTTCATGTTTTGAGGGTGCTAAATGCATGTTTTCACACATGTAGAAACATCATAATTAATCACTTTTCTATGTCCAATGTCAAAAATATTTTTTTTAATGACTGATATCTCTTTTGTTATGAGATAATTGCATTTTTGGTACTGAGCTTAATTTCAATTTCAATTTCAATTTCAATTTTGGGTACCAAACAAATCAAGGTCAACACATTTTGTACCTTAATATAACAAATTGTCCCACATTTGGTACCACCGTTAAAAATCACCATTAAATTGATGATGTGGCCATTAAGTCAATTCAGATTATTGCAAAATAACACCACATCTTTTTTGGACCTTTGACATTGGCTAAGGCCTTCTTCACTTTCCTTTCACAACCATAATACAGAGGAACCTTCTCTTAAGACAATAGTCACAATATAGTACTTATGTTTAACCTATATGTACTGTATTGTCATATAATTAAACATGTTAAGTGACTCCAGACTCCTCTTCTCTTCATACTCTCATTCCCCTTAGACTCCTCTTTTTATAGTCATCTTCAATAATTCAATCTTTTCATTCTATTTAATTTCAATTCTCATGCTTTCCCACTTTCACTTAATAAATTATAATAATAATAATAAATATATAATAATAATAATAAAAAAAAATAATAATAATAAAATTAAATTGTCGAACATGCGTGGTTAACACATTGTCCAAATGGTGGTCATATGTAATATTTTTAATATATAATTGATAGGGTTATGTCGTTTTTAATTTAGTTTATCGTATTTAAATTATGTATCACTTAATAAATTATAATAATAATAATAAATATATAATAATAATAATAGAAAAAAAAAATAATAATAATAAAATTAAATTGTCGAACATGCGTGGTTAACACATTGTCCAAATGGTGGTCATATGTAATATTTTTTAATATATAATTGATAGGGTTATGTCGTTTTTAATTTAGTTTATCGTATTTAAATTATGTAACATATAATTATTTTTAATCCACTAGCCGTATTTAATTTCAATGTATTTAATTTCCATAAATAATTTTTTTACAATGTAATTAAAATTCAAACAATAATAAATTAACGTTAAGTTTATTACATAAAAGTTACAATATTACAAGTAATAAAACTAATTAGTGTTAAGTTTATTACCATTTATTCCACAAAATTCCAATTCTCATAAATTCTCACTCTCACTTAATAAAATTAATAATAATAGAGCTAAATAATAAGAACAATTAATAAACATTGTACATAAAATTACAATATTACAAGTTATAAAAGTACTAATTATACAAATAATAAAGAAAAATAAAGGTTAAGATTTTAAAAAATATATATAATTTAATTAACATAAAATAAAAAAATGGGGTTGGGCGCATTGCCCAACCCCAAAGTGAAGCGTGTGTCCCCTCTTTCCCCGCTCCTCATTAAACTCCATTTTTTCTCTCCTTCCCCATGGACTCCCCCTCCCCCTTATCAATGGAGATGCCCTTACATTGGTGTTTTATTATGCAAAAAACATTATAAGAATTAATATGCAGATGATGTAAAGTTCTACAAATTTTGAACTCTCTGTTTTCACAAAGCATGGTAACATTTTGTGTGGGTGACATCCAAACGATATTTTGATTATCCCATAATGTTGGCTTAACATGATAATGAAGAAAAATTGATTCACTAAAAGTGTGTAATTGATTGTCAACGGTGACAACTCAAGTTGCCTTACACTTGTCAGTAATAGTCATTAGTTCCAACTTAAAAATATATTTTGTCGCAATTACACTTGTCACCATTGTTATTGAGACAAAACTAATATTTTTTATCAATAAATATATGCAAAAAGGGTCAACTTTAACATTATCACTTACTCCCTCCATTTCAAATGGCACATTTGGCAATTTTTTTGTTTAAAATTAATTGGTACATTTGGTTTCCAATGCTATTTTTTTCAATTTAGCCTTTTCATACATTAGGTTGGGAAACTCAAGGGTCACCAATAAAAAATTGAAAAAGGCAGAAAAAAATGTATGAACTAGTTCATGAAAAAAGGAGATAATTGTATTTTTGGTACCGAGTTTTATATCAATTTTAACTTTTGGTACCATGGTACCATAATTTAACAAATATTTCCATATTTGATATTGCTGTTAAATTGGTGACTTGGCCATTAAGTCAGTTGAGATTATTACGAAATTGATCACATAACTTATTTTTGCTAACAATTCTACCCCATAATATTTTGGGCTTGCAAAATAACCCCATATTTTTAAATTTTCTAGCAATTTTAGTCCATATTGCCGTCAAA
Organism: Penstemon davidsonii; assembly: GCA_034814905.1. NCBI lineage: Eukaryota > Viridiplantae > Streptophyta > Magnoliopsida > Lamiales > Plantaginaceae > Penstemon > Penstemon davidsonii. The sequence continues at coordinate 6,368,072 of JAYDYQ010001087.1, read as the reverse complement.
TTTCAAAACTGGCTCGAACAAGACCACATGCAGACCAATTTAGATATTTTTCTTATTATATTTATATATCTATTAAACTAATTTCATTGTATATACAATATTAATAAATTAATAATATTTTAATATAAAATCTGGAAAAAATAAAAATAATATATTAAATTAGCTAAAATCTATACATGATTAAATCTATTCAATATTTTATTAAAATAACAAAGTATATATTATTAATAAAATTATTATAATTTAATAAAGAGAAACTAAATAAACTAACCCCCAACCCTGTAACCAAACGCTCCCTCCCCTCCCAATTCTACAAGCGGAGCTCATACGGTGCCACCGTGTCAGATTTTGGAACTATTTTTATAATTTTTGGTTTATAGTAAACTAGAATTAAATGCAATACAGTAAATAGAATGAAATTGGAGAATTGAGAAATAAGAGAATTAAGCAGCAAGAGAGAGATAGAGAAGATTTGAATAACTCGCATAATGCATTTCATTTCCTTAGTCTGAATACATATAACCAACTTTATAGTGACATGAAAATATTTTTTTTATCATCCACTAATCATCTAACGCGTGTTAATTCTGCGCAGTTAAATCTCCTATAGAAAACCAGGTGCACCCTTGCCAGCTAAGCCTCCACGTGCACCAACTTCATCTCTTGTGTCTGGTCCACCTGCTCCAACTACTCCAGTTGTTTTACCCAAAACGTCGCAGTCTTCAATTGAATTAAATCATTTCCCAATTTCAGTTTTGTTCAAGGTTGCATCTTGACAGCCCTAGCTTTTTCTTCCTTCAGATTTTTCTTCAATTTCCAGTAAATTTCCTTCAAGGCCATGACATTACCCCCAGTCGAAGATGATCCTTGTCCCATCAAAGTTTGGAAATTTAGCTACCAATTCAAAGAAATCCTCCCAAGTCGCCTGAGAATGACTGGAATTCTCCCATTGAACCAAAAGATGGGCCACTGCAACATTGTTACGCTTCACCATCAGTGAAAGGTAAATCTGGACTTGAAATGTGCTTAGAACTTATCTTATTTATAAGCAGTGAGACATGAAATACATCATGAATTCTTGTAAAATTAAGAAGTTTCAAACGGTAGGCCACCTTACCAATTTTTTATGTGATTTTATAGGGATCAAAGTCCGGTTTGAAAGCATCAAGTTCCTCCTCAAAGCCACATAATTATGCCTGAATGGTTGCAGTTTCATGTAAACTTCATCCCCAACCTCAAAAACCCTTTATGATCTGTTTTTGTCCGCATACCATTTCATACATTGTTGTGCCTGCTGAAGATTGCCTCTGATTAGTTCCAGTGTATGTGCCATTTCCCTTATAAGACCTTCAAGATCGGCAGTAGAAGTGTATAAGTATGAACCCAATGATAGATGTGGGGGGTTGTAACCATACAAAGCCTTAAAATGAGACATTTTCAAGCTGGAATGATAGCTAGTATTATACCAATACTCAGCTAGAGCTAACCACTTAAGCCACCTATGGGAATGTTGACTGGTGCAGCATCTCAAATAATTTTCAAGGCATTGATTGAGCCTTTCTGTTTGACCATCACTCTGTGGATGGTAAGCATAAGTCATGTCAAGCCGTGTTCCCAACAGTTTAAACAGTTCAGACCAAAAAAAGCTAGTGAAGTTTCTATCCCTATCAGTCACTATGCTAATAGGTTGCCCATGAAGTTTGAAAATATTTTCAAGAAATAGTTTAGCAACAGAGGTAGCACAATAAGGGTGTGATAGGCCCACAAAATGAGCATACTTGGTGAATCTATCAATCACCACTAGTACCACATTTTTGCCCTCATAACTGGGTAGACCCTCAATAAAGTCCATAGAAATGTGTGTCCAAGCTTCTTTAGGAATTTCTAAGGGCTCTAGCAACCCAGGGTATGGGTTATTCTCATGCTTAGCCATTTTGCAAACATCACAACTCTGTACTAACTCCATAACCTCATATTTCATCCCAGACCTAAAATAGGACCCTAGCCCTCTCGTAAGTAGCATGAATTCCAGAGGTGCCCTCCAACTGCAGAATCATGTAAACTTTGGAAAAGTTTCAGTCGCAAATCAGTCCCCTATCCAACACAAACACTCCATTTAAACCTGATGATACCTTGTATAGTTGAGTAATCAACAAAAGTTTGATCATCAATGGCCTTAGCTGCCAAAATTTTAGTCAAATCAGTGTCCCCCACATAGCTATGAATGAACTCTGTAATCCACTTGGGTTGCACAGTAGTAATAGCATGTAATTCAGCTGGATGATACTTCTTCCTGGATAAGGCATCAACACCTTGTCCTCAACCCCCCTCTCATGCTGGATCTCATAGTCCAGCCCAATGAGTTTGGAAATCCACCTATGTTGTAAGGCAGTTGTAAATTTTTGCTCCATTATATATTTTATACTCTGATGATCTATCCTTATAATAAAATGATGGCCCTGTAGGTAATGCTTCCACTTCTGAATAGCCATTATAACAACCATAAACTCCCTCTCATAAATGGATAAAACTTGACTCCTAGGGTTGCAGGCCTTACTCAAAAATGCAATAGGCTTGGAGTCCTGCATAAGTACTGCACCCAACCTTGTAAAACTGGCATATGTTTCAACTAAAAATGGTTTAGTAAAGTCAGGTAAGGCGAGCACATGTGATGTTACCATAGCATTTTTGAGATTTTCAAAAGCAAATTATGCCTTAGAACTCCACATAAATCCACCCTTCTTCAACATGTCAGTAAGAGGTTTACTGATCATTCCATATCCTTGTATGAACTTCCTGTAATAACCAGTGAGGCCCAAAAATCCTCTGAGTCCTTTGACAGTTGAAGGCTTAGGCCAATCCACCATACTTTGTATCTTCTCAGGATCAGTGGAAACCCCATCCTCACTTACGATATGGCCTAAATATTCAATGTTGTTCTAACCAAACTGGCATTTGGACTTCTTAGCAAATAGTTTGTAAGCCCTTAGTATAGATAGGGTAATCTCCAGATGTTGTAAGTGTTCCTCAAAATTGCTACTGTAGACCAGTATGTCATAAACAAAACATTAATATGAATTTTCTTAAATAGGGAGAGAAAACCTAATTCATAAGAGATTGAAAGGTAGCTGGTGCATTGCAGAGTCCAAATGTCATGACCATAAACTTAAAATGGCCAAGGTGGGTTTTAAAAGTAGTCTTGTAAATATCTGAGTCTTTCATCCTGATCTGAAAATATCCAGATCTCAAATCCATCTTAGTAAACCATTTGGCACAATTTAGTTCATCCAGTAGCTCATCTATCACTGGAATAGGATATTCATGCTTTACAGTAAGTGTGCTAAGGTACCTGTAGTCCACGCATATTCTCCAGGTGGAGTCTTTTTTTCTTACCAACAAAACTGGGGAAGCAAAAGGACCTTGACTATGTCTTAGAGTCCCATTAGCTAACAGGTCATTTACAATTTGTTCAATCTCATTCTTATAGGCATGTGAATACCTATAAGGATAAGTTGTTTAGGAACATCATCTTTCTTTAGTATAATATGATGTTCCACCCCCTAAGTGGTGGTAATTCCTTAGGGTCGATAAAGACATCAACAAATCCCTCCAGTAGTCTTTATACCTCCTCATGAGTCCTAGGTTGAGTTAATTTTGCTTGTATGGAAAACAAATGTCCAATTTCCCCTTCATCCCCTTGTTTAATCATCTTGTACAAGGATTGGGCAGAAATCAAGTGACACTCAACTGCCTCATTTGTAGCTGTAATCTCCACTTTTTGTTCCCCAATTTGCAGTCTCACACACCTTATCTTATAATTAAATTCTACAAGGCTATTCTCCCATAGCTAGTCACACCCTAACACAGTATTATAGACCCCAACTTAATCAATCTCACTGGAAAAGTGAAAAGTATCCCCCGCATTTCCCAAGCAAAACTAGAAATTTTCTTTCTACTGATAAATTTACCACCATCAGCCACACTTATCATCATAGGATTTGTGTCCTCAACAGAACACGAGAGATCATAAGCCAAACTCTCATTAGTAAAACTATGGGTGCTCCCAGTGTCAATGAGAATGTTTAGCTTGTGACTACCCGCTTTTCCAGTAACTTTGATGGTGTTGATACAACTACTTCCAGCTATTGGATTGATAGAGACTTGTACATCCTCAACCTCTACTCCATTCTATTCAAATTCTTGTTCTCTCATGGGCTAGATAAGCTTCTTCTTCCTCACCAGACATAATTAAATACATTTGGTTCTGTTTACATTTATGTCCAAATGTGTACAACTCATCACAATTGAAGCACAAACCCTTCTCCCTTCTAGCCCTCATTTCAGCAGCAGTAAGCAGTTTCCTAGGTGGAAACAAAGTGGGTGGTGTATAGCCAATATTTTTAGTTACTAAATTTTGCACATGTAGGGGTGGTGGTGGTGGTGCAATTTTTTTTGTGTGGATGTTATTTGCAGGCCTATAACTACCCCTTGCCCTCTTTGTTATTGCCTCCAATGTAGCTTCTTGTTTCCTAGTCATATCAATGGCTTGCTGTAGTGTTCTGGGTTCAATAGAGAAAAGAAATGTTGACTTTCCTCTGGTAACCCACTAACAAAGCTATCAATTAAGTATCTCTCATCATAAGTCCTATTGTTCAACATCAACATATAGGACTTAAGCTCCTCAAACTTATCTATGTACTCCTCCAATAACCCATTCACCACCCTCAATTTGTTAAACTCAGCCAATACTTTTTCTTTCCTCAACTCAATCTAGCAGAAACCAATCCCACAAACTGATCCCATGTGAGGTCCCTGTTCTTTGAGATATATGACTATACCATAGAGCTGCCTTACCATCCAGATGTATAGATGCCATAGTAACTTTCTGTGTATCGGGAATATTAGGAATCAACTGAAAGTAACCATTACACCTCAACAACCAGGGTCTAGGATTAGACCCATCAAACCTAGGAAATTCAATTTTAGTGCTGGGATTGAACCCCACAGAAAATGAATTAGAGATTTCATATCTTCACCATATTTCTGTTGTTTGAATTCATTATGCTCCCTCTATCATTTTCAGGAGATGCATTAAAAGGTATGGAAATAGTACATGACTGTGATGCACCACCCATGAGAGATTTATCCTTGTGATGAAATTCCACTCTCTCAGCAATTTTGGATAACTGCAAGTGCAAAATATCCAATGTTTTCTTCACTGATCCTATTTTTCATCCATGGTTTTGGCTCTTTTATCCATTTCCTTTTGGATTAGATGTTCCATCAATTTCTTATGTGCCTCGAACCCATCCTTAGATCTTAATCAATCCGCCATTAACCCAGATCAATCAAACCTTGCTCTAAGAATTCAATTTATTAGGATATTTATCCGATTAGAGATTCGATGGATTTGATCCGATTATAAATATTCATAATCTGAAATATATGGAGCGAATATGAATTTAGCCTGATCCGATCCACTAAGAATTCGTAATTAGCTTTATATTTTGTATTTAAATCATGGAAAAAACAAACATTTGTGATCAATTTAAAAGTTTAACTCCACTAAAAAAGATATAAATCCTAAATTAATGGATTAAAAAAAGCAATTAATTTGGTTAAATATGACTTAATGGGCAATGTTCACACAACAATGTCATGTATGACTCTCTTTTTAACCTACTTAATTAATGCAATCACTTCAGTCATCACAAAGGAGAAAAGGAAAAATGAAAAAGAGTTAATACGTTTATTTAGGATTTGTTGTTTATTCTTACTAAAATTGTTGTTTATGTCTTCCTAAACAGTGATTTTTGATTTTTTTTTTTATATAAATTTTAGGTTAGGATTTTGTTGTTTATTGCATGAGTTAATAAAATTACTTATTTGGCGCTATGACATTGACTTTAAAGAGGTAGAAAAACTAGGTATGTTTATTTACTCATGATCTTTTCTTTCTTTTATGTCTAGCTTAAGTAATCAGACTAACTGTGTTAATTTCTAGTCTAGGTTGCACGGATACTCCGTGCGATATCCATTATTTCGAGGATACGGATATGCATGAGATATGCGTTCGGTACGCCATCTAGAGTATCCTAATCAAATTAAATAAAAAATAATTTGAATACGGACATCAATATGTTTTCTGGAGTATATGTACGTTTCGGATACGTACGGGGTATTTTTGTTAATTTTTCAAAGTTATGGGTTAAAAATTAATAAATTAAAAGTTAAAAAAAAAGTGTATTTTGAATGGTCTTGGATACGGGTATCAGTACTCGCGATGTTTAGTTGGAAATTTCAAATCAATCCGAATTTTGTCTAACTTTCCCAACTTTTGATATATAACTTTTATGTATTTTGAATGGTCTTGGACAATTTTAATGTATAATTTTTAGTGATGTTGTCCAACCCTAAATTAAATTAGTAGACAATATGTATTGAATATGATCTTTTGCTTTTGTGGTATAATAGAAGGATCTAATTAGTCATTTTGTTATGCATAATATAAAATTATTTTATTTTATATGCGTATCTTTGTCGTATTGAATCCTACAAATTTTAAAAATCTGTATCACTATATTCGTATCTTATTATATCGTATCGCCGTATCCATATCTGTGTAATCTAGATTATAGTCTGGAGGTTTTGGTAGGGTCTTCTAGATTATAGTCCATGGAGGTTTTGGTAGGGTCTTTAGGTGCTTTCACCTATTGGATGATATGTACTATGCTGTAAAAATAATTCCATGAATGCGATGAGGATTAGTGCTTGAGGTAAACCGTTTATTTTCATTTTATTAATAATTTATTCTCTCAATTTCTCGGTCCAGCAATACCCAATTCTTAGAATGAAAACTGCAACTAAAAAGTATGGGCTTTGTTGCAATAATTATTAATTTTCTTGGGGGCAAAAGTAAATATTATTAAGTAATGGGCTTCTAATCCATTACAAATGGACAACATGAAATGATGCAAATATAATTTCTTTTTCCAATGTTTATTTATCAACAAAGTTTATATAAATTGAGTAGTGTTTATTAAAACGGAACAATGACCATATCCTTAATTCGGAAAAGTATTTGCACATGAATACTCCACAAGTAAATGTAAGCATACATTTAACAAATACATCAATCATTACTAGAACTAACATTAAATCTAGTATAACTCTTCAAGAAACTTTGTTTCATTATAAGAAAATAACTTTTGTGTCTCTTACTATCATTTTAAGCAAAAAAATATTGTCGTATAAATTCGGATATTTTCCCCTATGAAAGGATATTTATCTCTTCTAAAGCTTATTGATTAGGAGCTATTATTTCAAGCACTTTTAATATGATTCCAATTAGATGAGATGACTATTAGAAAAAGTAATTCGGTTGATATTAGGGACCCAACCATGCTTTAATTTTAATAATTTTCTCAAGGGGTCATCTTATCAATTTTAAATAATTACGCATGATTTGAATTGCACAAAATTTACATCTAGCAAAGCTTAAAGAATTTTGGTTAACTTATAATCTAGTTAACTTATAATCTTAATAATAAATCAAGTATTGAGAAAATATTTACCCTGGATACTTTGATATTGGAAAAATAAATATAACAAAATTGTAGCATAAGCTTTTTGAGTCTTAGATAATTTAACCAACCAACACCATCTTGTTTCGATGCGGCAAATGCAAGAATACTTGAGTTAAATCAAAAAGAATTTAGAACTGATTCATGTTGATAACGTGTTATGAAATTAATCGAAAAGAACAAGTAAACTAAAATGTAAATATGAAAGAAGAAAGTAAAATAGGGAGATAAATGTTATTCATTCATATTCTGGTTGTGTGTACAAAATACATAATAGTATTAACAATTTATAAGTCTAAAAAAAATACCAAAGGCCAAGAATTACAAACTCTTCAATGGTCACATAAGATTTAATATACAAGTTACAAGACCTTTCAAATGGAGTCTTTATAATATACTTAAATATGAGGTTGTATGACTTTTCAAGTGGACATCCACTAATTATAATATTTATAACATAATTATCTTTTTTGATTTTATTGATTTACACGATAAATCATGTTCAGGGAAGTTCAAATAATGGCTAAAATGAAGCATCCGAATATTTTTCGTTATCACACGGTATGATTTAATAATTTTAGTTTAGACCATTTTCAGTGACTCCAGACTTCCCTTGAGGACCCCCATTCCCCTCAGATTTCCCTTCATCTTCAAACTCCTATTTTTATAGTCATCCTCAATGATGAATCTTCCCATTCTATTTAATTCCAATTCTCATACTTCCCCACTCTCACTTAATACAATTATAATAATAATAACAAATATATAATAATAATAATAATAATAATAATAATAATAATAATATAATAATAATAATAATAAAAATAAAAATTAATAATTATGTCAATAGTAAATTAAACATTGTCATTAATAATAAGTAATTTAGCATTGGCATTAATAATAAAAAAATTAATTTCAATGTATTTAATTTCCATAAATCATTTTTTTTACAATATGATTAAATTTCAAACAATAAAATAAATTAACTTTAAGTTTATTACATAAAAGTTAAAATATTACAAGTAATAAAATTAAATTAATTTTAAGTTTATTACCATTTATTTCACAAAATTCTAATTCTCATATATTTTCACTCTCACTTAATAAAATTATTAATCATAGAGCTAAATAATAATAACAATTAATAAACATTGTACATAAAATTACAATATTACAAATTATAAAAAGACAAATTATACAATGAATAAAATTAATTAATGTTAAGATTTAAAAAAAATACATTTTTTTATAATTTATTAACATAAAATATAGAAGAAAAAAAAGAAGAAGAAATTGGGGTTGGGCGCGTTACCCAGCCCCAAAGTGAGGTGTGTGGGGGCGGTGGGTTCATCCACCGCCCCACCCACTTGGGCGGTGGTCAACCCACCCCTCCCCTCCCTCCCCCTTCCTCACTAAACTCCCATTTTTCTCCCTCTCCCATATGGACTCCCCCTCTCCCCTTATCAATGGAGATGCTCTTAGTTTCTATATTTTGCAGATTCTTATTTTTGTTTTAATCTTTCTAAGTTTTGGATTTGCAGGCATGGAGGGAAAATGGAATGTATAATGAATCGCGGTCCAATGGGTCTGAGTTTTCAGGCTCCTCACTCAAGCTCACGATCACATTATTCATACAAATGGAATTATATCTTACGTAAGTTATCGTTTTTTTACCCTTTAAATCTTTGGACATATTTGGACTTATTAACTTTTTCTTGTTATTCATGTGAATGTTTGAATGAAAATTTATTCATGTGAAGGTTTGAATGAAAATTTGGAAATTTCTCTTGATCGAAGTATCTCATGTAAGATTTTCTTACAAATTGTTAAAAGGATTATAACATATTCATAATATGGGGTTTATTCACGGGGATCTTTAAAGGGATAAAAATTTTCTGGATGAATTGATGGTGTTCGAATTGCTGATTTTGGCCTAGATTAGTATTAGTATGAATTTTAATGGACAACTTTTTATTGCTCATTGTGCTCGACTCTGCCCCTCGCGGTTGTGGGAGATTGAGTTGTGGAAGAAAGTAGAAAGTTGTAAATAATATTTTTATTGCTTCACTCAAATTTGGATTGTTACAAATGATGACCTCCACTATTATAGTTGCCACCTCCTCAAATGGATAGTGGAGATCACCTTGATCTAACGACTATAATGATCTCTAAAATAAGCTTGCAATCAAGAACTTTCTACATACAATCTAGAGATATCCTATACTATGTACAGTATTTTAGAGATGCCTAGAATATTTCACTATATTTCGCACTTGTGTCGAACCTTCGGTTATGCTCCGTACTAGTGTGGATCCTTCTGAAACTTTTTGTACTTGCTTAAATTCTTTCTGACCTTTCTGAAGCTTTCCATACATGTGCAAAATCTTCCATACCCTTCAGGAACTCTCCGTACTTTTTTAGAATCTTTCGAACCCTTTCGAAACTCTCCAATTTATGTGGATCCTCAAGGTCCGTTCCAGAACTCTTCGCACTTGTGTAGATCCTTTCGGGACCTTTCGTAACTTCACATCCCATGCATGGCTGATCCATTGGCCATGATTTGTCCCCCGACTGGGTTGTGACCTGTTTGTTTAGCTTGGCCTTTCCCAAGTGCTGCAATGACCTAGTCTTTGAGTCATCCACTGTGTCAAATGCCCGTTTGGCCTATTCACATGATGGTCCCATGGGGTCACGTCCCGTCCATGTCGAGCCACACTTCTGTTGGATTAAGCCACATGTCCTGGTTTTTAAGTCACGCCCAAAGTCCCAACTCCCAAGTGCAATGTCTTTGTCCTATCTGTCAAACCACCTCGGTCCTGATTTTGATTAACCTCGTTGTACATAACCATAAAGTTAATAATTTTGATTTAGTGACTACTAATTACAATCCACTAATCGATTTGATTTCAAATAATCTCATTATACATAACCATAAGGTCAATAATTTTGACTTAATGATTAAAAATTACGATCCAATTATCGATTTGATTTTGAATAATCTCATTATACATAACCATAAGGTCAATAATTTTAATTTAATGACTACTAATTACGATCCAATTATCGATTTGATTTTGATTACCCTTGAGGTCAACAATTTTGAATTATCACTAATTAATATCCAATTACCGATTTGATTTCAATTAACCTCATTAAACATAACCATAAGATCAATAATTTTTACTTAGTAACTAACTATTACGATCCAATTATCAAAAAAGATTTCGATGAACCTCATTATACATAACAATAATGTCAAGAAATTTTACTTAGTGGCTATTAATTACAATCCAATAATCGATTTGATTTCGAATAACCTTATACATAACCATAAGGTCAACAATTTTGACTTAGTGGCTACTAATTACGATCAAATTATCAAAAATAATTTCGATTAAACGCGATGTACATAACCATAAAGTCAACAATCTTAATTACTGACTACTAATTACGATCCACTTATCAATTTAATTTCGACTAACCTCGTTATATATAACCATAAAGTCAACAATCTTAATTACTGACTACTAATTACGATCCACTTATCAACTTGATTTCGATTAACCTCGTTATATATAACCATAAAGTCAACAATTTTGAATTATTCACTAATTACGATCCAATTATCGATTTGATTTTGATTAATCTCATTATACATAGCCATAAAGTCAATAACTTTGACTTAGAGACTAATTATTATGATCCAATTATAAAAAATAATTTGGATTAATCTCGTTGTACATAACCATAAGGTCAACAATTTTGATTTACTAACTACTAATTACGATCTACTTATCAATTTTATTTCGATTAACCTCAATATACATAACCACATGATCAACAATTTTAAATTAGTGACTAATTAATTACTAGTCAAGTATCGTTTTCATTTCGATTAACCTCAGTATACATAACCATATGGTTAACATCGACAATTGATCTTAATCAGATCTCTATACTTAAATTTATATACTATTATATAAATTTATATTCAAATATGATCAATACTTGATTCGACTATTGACCAGAACGGTCGAGACGCGGGAAAGAATAAGGCCTGAAAAAGTTAGGGCCTGTTTGTTTGGCGTTTGGGAAAGTAGTTTGGGAGAGTAGTGGAGGTTTGTGAAATAATCTCGATTTGCGTAATGTTGTTTGTTTGGGTTTTGAGAGAGTGGTTTGAGAAATAAAGGTGTAGGTTTTTCTGGAAGAGTTGGGTTGTAGGTATAAGATGTGTAAGACTTTATGTCAAATCATGTTTGTTATGTGAGATAAATTGTGTAAGAGATAGGTTATTTTATGTCAAATCAAAGTAGAGTTTGTATAGGTTTTGTTTAGAGATAAAAAAATTGTTGTTTGTTTGGCTTTTGAGAGAGTAGTTTGAGAAAATTATTAGATGAAAATTTTATTTCGGAAAATAGAAAACATGTTTGTTTGGCATTTCCCAAACACGAAAAAATTCTGGGAAACGTCAAACAAACAGGCCCTTATATTTTCAAAATTTCGTATCTATAGTTAAAGTCGTTAATTTTTATTTAATCTATACACCATGAAAAATCTTAGTGGTAATTAAATCCGTTTACTATTATCTATATGGAGTTATGTTATTACACAACTATTGGACTTAAATAAATTTAATAACTCTAACTTTAAAAATATATTTGTTTGAATTAATTACCTAATTTGAAAAGTTAAAAAGAATTGAAATTTTGCTGACGTAATTTAAAAAAAAAAAAAAAGAAAGAAAGAAGTAGAAACATTCCTTTCTGACGAAGGAAAAAAAAAATTGGAGACTTCTGTGTCTCCAATTTTACACACTCACACTCACACGCACAGGGAGGGAACAAGAGAAAAAAAAAAGTGAAAAAAGTGATAAAAGTAGAGGTAGACGGGGAAAAAAGGGTAGAGAAAGAGAAAAAGAAGTCTTTTGAATTATACAATTGAGGTTAAAAATCTCAAATTCTCTTATATCTTACCATATTCATGTGATTCTTGAATCTTTTGTGTAGAGTATGTTGAATTTCTTTAAACTAAAATGCTTCTTTGAAAATGTGGCTAGTTTCTAAGTTAGGGTTTTGTTTCAAGTTCTTGACCAAAATATTTTGGGGATTTTACTTAGAAAGTTTTGAAAAGTCTTATTGGGGATTTTAGAAGGAGAGAATTTCACTTTGGATACCACAATTTAACTTACTTTAAGGATTTGGTACCACAATTATTTCGTTTGACATATTTGGTACCATTATTTGACGAGACTTTACACATTTCATACTTCCGTCAAATTAATGACGGAATTTTGATGGAATTGATGAAAAAATTATAGAATTAGTCCTATAATTAAAGATTGCTAGCAAAGTTTGCCCCACATGTTTTCTGATCGACAAATTTACTCCATAATTCACAAATTTAAAGCATTTGAGGGTAGTAATAGAAACCTAGGTAACTAAAACGTGGAGCGGGTGCGGGAGCGCGAGAGCGTGAAGTTTTAGAAATCTAGAGAATGAGAGCGTCTCTAAAATAATATTATATTAATAATAATAATCTTATATTACAATTAAAAGAGTTATAATAAATCTATAAATCTTGTTTCTTAAGGTGAAAATGTAAGAATTTAATAAATTAACAATTTTAAGTTTTACCCAATATCCACACCGAACCAAACAATAGAGAAATATTACAAAAGTTAAAATGAGAGAGATAATAAAACAAAATATAATACTATAACTTGAAATAATAATACTCATTATAATATTTAAATAAATAGTGGAGTAATACTTATCTATCTATTCACTAAAAGCTGACCAAATGTCAATAAGGTGACTGATGTCACTGTTAGAAGACACCTAATTTCCAGCAGACATGGTCCCCACTACCACTATTCATAAAATTCAATAAACAAATAAGACAGTAGCTGCTAGCCCACGGCACTTACGACAACGCGAATTTGTACATAATGGAGCGCGAATTCTCACTACAAGAAATCAGACATTTGGGTACAAAAATTTTCGTCCCAGAATAACGAAGTTTCGTCGCCAAAAGTTAAAGAGAACGAAAATATTTCGTCGCCAGGTTCGTCGCGAAATCCGCGTCGCTAAATGTCACTGGGTACAATATTCTGCATTTCGTCCCCAAAATCATCAGATTTTGCTACAGTTTCACATTTCGTCCCCAATTGCATGTGTTTGTGGACAATATTTTTCGTCCCTAATGCACTTTATTTTCGTAGCTAGTAGCTTTATTTTTCGTCCCTAATTGCTAAGAGATGATTCCATTATGCTGAAAAAACATTTACAGACACGAACCATTGCCAAGACTGACTTATTATGCCATTTGAATCTGCAAAATAGAAGAGTTCATATTAATACAGCAGAAGCATGTCAAAATTGGCAAAAAGTTTACAGGAAAATTAAGATAAACGATAGGTAAAAAGATTACAGGAAATTAAGATAACGCCAACTAAAACAAATACATACTCAAATACATGTTAGTCAAACTTAAAATTTTAACCATTCTATCTAATATAAACACTACTATTCCTTAAACCAACATCATCATATTCTATCTTATAGTAGAAATGGTAATGGAAGAATTCATACTTTTAATAACTAATTAATAAAAGATATGTAAGTAAATAAGACTTTAAATAGCATAGAGAACAAAAGAACATGCCTCAGAGCAACTCTGTATTTTGACCCAACTTCTCAAGCTAAAAAAAAAGTCTCTGATACAAGGAGAGCCTATGAAAGAACAAAACAATTAAGTGAATATTCCTTGACAGTCTCAGAAAACAAGCCATAAATAAGGATAATGATTAGTGACAATCATCATGTGCAGTTCTGGATGCATCATCATATCTTAACACTATCTAATTTAATTCAATTCTATGATCAACTCCCTGGGATGCTTAAAAAGTCGGTAAAAGTGAGTAACTCTTATATGTGTGAGACAAATTAACTAGTGGATTCAAAAGAAGAATTCATGACCATTTTTGGAGTAGTAGGATGATTTCAGTAGTAACCTATTACATTATCTGACAGAAGATACTTCGCAAGACTAGAGTCAATAGTGGAATGTAGCAAAGAAAAGTATCATAAAGTTTTCTATAAAATAATACAGCCTAAATTACATTTTGCAAACAAGCAATCCATCACCCCTTTCTGCAAATCCAACTACAAACAAAGAACTAAGTTGTTTACCATTATACTATCAAATCTTCAAGAATCTGCAAAACTACAAATACCAATAAAAAGAATCTAAAGCAAACAAATAATCTGAAAACAAAATCTCAAACTTAGAATTCAATTCAAATATAGCATGTTTAGTTTTGTTAAGATTGCCATTCAATAATGAAGATTGTATTTCTACCTTTTTGCAGTCATGTTCTGAAGAAGTGTCCTCGTCTCACTTAATCTCCTCGTGTTCTCTTACTCATTCTCTTTAGCCTTTGTCATTAACAAATTTACAAACATCATATACTACTATTATAAACAGATGCAATATGAATAATATCATACATACTTAACTCTCTTTGAACATCATCCTTCATTGATATACCGAACAGTTAGGTGGTTGTATCAGTGGAATCTGAAAATTACAAAAGATAACATTAGTGCCCACGTGATTAAAATAAACTCATTTTGTTCAGGAATGTAGTTTCTAAGCCGTTGAAGTGTCTCTAGCTAATTCATGTAAAAGAATTGCAAATATAATCATATTTTTTAGATTGTTAATAAAGATCTTACCTTATGTTGTTCCCATCAGTCTGAAAGTTATCTAGTTTGGATTCAAGCTTCATAAATGGATTTTAAGTTGAAGAAACTCCAGCATAATTCAGCTTTTCAACCTGTAAAACAACATGTCCACATTTCAACCTTTAGAAAGTTTATTAAATAGAATAACAACTTTGAGACACAGGTAAAAATTCTGTAGCCAAACTTTTTTCATGGATCAATGCTCCAAAGTATTTCAAACGAATAGTTTCACAAGAAACAAAACAAGACATTCATGTACCTATGCAGACTGCACATCAAGTATAATAAAAATAAGTATTTGTGTGAATAACCTGTGTAGAGTCTATTGTGGAAGGAAATAAATAATTACCTTTGAAGGAGAAGCAATCTGAGGCAAGACCATAGCATTCTTCATTTCTCCAAGCTCGGGTTGACATACATTACCAATGGTTCATCAAATGAATGCAAGAGGATCCCTAGTGAATTTTTCCTGTCAACCACACATCAGTCATGAAAATAATTTTTGAAAGCTCCAAGTTTTTAATATAATTCAGGAAATATCAACGATTTGAATTTTCAAGCAAATATTAGAATTTCATTACAAATTCACAAATTAACAACTAGTACATTTTCAATTAAGATCAATTTGAAGTAAACAAAAAAGCTTTTCAGCAACTAAATCATCGATGATTCATAACTAAAATTACACAAACTAATGGAGTTTACAATTTTACACAAATCACACATAATGATCTAAATTTGAGAAATTCCAGCAAAGAATGCTAAAAATCACTAAATTGCTCAAAATCGAGTGAGAGAGAGAGAAAATCGTTCGTGAGAGATTCACACCTTCGATTATAACAAAAAAATTGAGAAAATCATTAAATTGCTCAAAATCGAGTGAGAGATGGAGAAAATCGTTCGTGAGACCTTCGATTAAAACCTCAGAAAAAGATTGAGAAATTCACACCTTCCATTCGAGAGAGAGAGAGAGAGAGAGAGAGATTGAGAGAATCGAATGAGAGAAAAAGAAGAGAAAGACCTAAACAAAATTTAAGCTGAAACCTACGAGATGGCTTCGGTGATGTAGCGGTGGCGAACGGAGAGAGAGAGAGAAAGGAGGCGGCGTGGGGGAGATAGCAGAGACGGAGGGAGTTTCAGATCTAAAGTCTAAACAAATTGTGAGTGATCTGTGAGAGAAAGGAAAAAGGGGTTTACTACAACTGTGTGAATGAGGGTAATAAAGTAAATATTTCATAAGCCGAAATGTGATTGGGGCACGAAGTTTGTATCCATGTGCAGTAAGTAAATAACTTGGGGACGAAATAATTATTCTGGAATGGGGTCAAGGTATTTGGGCACGCTATGTGTTCGTAGACCAACACATTTGAGTACAAACACAAAAGGTCGTCGTGTAATGCAAGTATTAGTGAGGAAAATCAGTCTGTAGCAAAAGAAATCGTCCCCAAAGCTCAAGTTTGTTGTAGTGTCTTTCTCATCAGAGCGCGAATTCGGATCGCGCGTCAGCCTCTGACGCGCGAATTTAGTTACCTAGATAGAAACATACCTAATTTGAAAGTTTATTTTTTTTATATTGAGTACGTCGCATACTTTGGAAAGTACGTCGATCTGTTGACCGGGTCACTTCATGCTCTAAATCAATGATCCATATTAATTGACTGAAGATTGAATGGTTGGAACTGGAATACCTAACTTATGTGGAAAAATTTGTGATCTGAAAAAGGTAAACGCCCATTTAAATATAAGAACTTGTATACAATAGATTCACATATAACTTCTAACTTTGTAGAACATATAGTTTTCACATGATAGGATATAATTGATATAGTCCGTATGTTTTTCTTGAACTTTTAGGCGTATATTTAATTTTCGAAGGTATATCAGTTAATAATTATTTTTTATCAACAAACATTTCAACACTCACACTTATTTTCAATTTTTTGTATAACTGACAGCATAATGTAATCTAATATTGATATGCACAAAATTAAAACCAAGAGCTTACAAACTGAAAATGCAAAAGATAAGAAAGACATGTCTTCTAAAATAAATTAGCATATGAATTTTTAAAAAAAGAAAAGAAAAACATTCCTATTTTATTTAATTGATCAACTAAAATCAAAAGTATAGATTATATAGTTTACACTCTTATCCAAAAAGGCTGGCATGTGTCGACATAAACATGTCCACCATTTATTCTCTCCGTAGCTCAAGTGCAACACGTACCGTGAAATCTATTAGAAAATTAAACAAACCAACGAATGAAGTTGGAGTTGCTCTTTTTGTGAAAAAAATGAAAATAAGATAAACTATCTGGACAACTTTATTTTTACATAAATTTGATGATTTATTTCAATAGCATTTAAACCCAGGGATAAATGCATGATATTATCCCATGTTATGCGAAACATGCACAAAACTACCCTGTGAATTTTTTTTACATCAAACTCCCTTATACTTTCAAAAACCCTGCATAAAACACTCAATCTCCGTTAGTTACTAACACCGTTAATTTTTCGTAATATTGTTTGCGCAAAACTCCCTTGTACTTTTGAATGTTTGCGCAAAACTTCCTTGTACTTTTGAGCGTTTGCACAAAACTTTCTTGTACTTTTGAATATTTGCTTAAAACTCCCTTGTACTTTTGAACGTTTGAACAAAGCTCCCTTGTACTTTTAAATATATCTAGGGGTAATTTATGAAATTCAATTAAAAATTAACGGTGTTAATAACTAACGGAGATTGGGTATTTATGCAGGGTTTTTGAAAGTACAAGGGAGTTTGGAGCAAAAAAAAATCCACAGGATAGTTTTGTATAGATTTCGCATAACACATGGTAGTTTCTTGTATTTTCCCTTTTTATCCGTCTCCAGCCTCGAGTCATTCACTCCTAAAATTGTAAACAAATCCAAGTTGATTTAGAATAACAAAATCTTATAAAGAAAATATTACACTATATAACTAGTTTTTATAATTTAAGTTCCGTTTCTTGCATAGCACAGGTCCTATGCTAGGATATAGGAAAAAATGCATATTTAGTCACCTATCTTTAACTCCAGTTATACAATGGTCATCCTAGTTTCATAAATGACATATTTAATCACCTAATTTACAAATAGTAGAACAATCCATCATCAAATAAGCTGCAGTTGACGGAGAGATAACAATACTTTTATGTTTTCGTCTCTCATAGCAATTTTTCGACCAATATGACCTCATGTGTCATTCACATGACTTTTAAGAGAGATAATTTGGTGCTTCATCTCCTGAATTACACTTATCCAAATGCAAATTAGTTAAAGTCTTGATCAGCTTGACTATACACAATCTTTTGTTGTGAGCTTTGAATTTAGGTAAGTGTAATTCAGGAATTGAAGTCCCCGAATTACCCTCTTAAAAGTTATGTAAATGGCACAAAGAGTCATTTTGGCCGAAAAATTATCAGAAATAAGGTCGATGTAAGTATTTTGTAATAGGAATATCAGTGTAGATTTTTTTACACGAGAGACAAAAGTATAAAATGTTTAAACTTGAGCTGCAATTAGTGTGATTTAGTCCAAAAATTAGGGCAATATAGAATCAATAAATCTTGTAGTTGAGTCTTTATTAACCCATTGCACATTATAAATGTCATTGCACTTTTACAATCAAATCAATAATTACACTTGAAGTGATCTTAAGAATTTAAATGAGATTATTTGGTAATTATTGTTGATGAAGGGAGAGCTTTGGTGATTAATATTGATGAAGTGGGGCTTTCGTTATCTCTCCGTCAACTACCGCTTATTTGATGATGGATTGTGCCATTATTTATAAATTGGGGGACTATATGTGCCATTCATGAAACTAGGGTGACCATTGGATGACTAGAGTTAAAGTTGTGTGACTAAATATGCATTTTTTCCCTAATATAAGATAAGATTCCCAAGTTCAAGCCATCAAACACATTTAAGAATATTTCCAGAGCTACTAATTATTCCTAAATTTGATTGTATTTTTCACACAAAATAATACATAAATTTGTTAGAAATCATTATACGTGTGTAAACATATATCTTGTATAATCAAATCGAATCCTCTAAACTGAATCTGGTCGTTTGCAACTGGATATGGATTCAAATAATTCGAAAAAGATCCGGATTACAATTGTTTAATTTACAAATTAAGACATGGCAACTGCATGAAAAGAGCTTTTAATTAAGACGTGCTGCAATCTCAATAACCTACAAAATGAGATTTGCTACCTAAGCTTCCTTCTCCTTAGTTCCCACATCCACACAAATTATGTTTCATGGTTTCTACCTATTTACAAGTTTACGTTTCTTTACAATATACTCGATCGTATGTATAAAACGGGACAAAACACGACCCGTTCACGGTCCTAGCAGCTTCCGAGGTACACCAGTCCTCATAAAATGGAGGATTAATTGGGAAACAAGTTTCATATCTCCACCCCCCCCCCCCCCCCCCCCCCCCCCCCACCCCCAACCCCCCAAATCCCCATCCACTTTTCTAATTAGTCGTGTAATAAAAATCGTATATATGTCCGATTGTGGCAAGTTATGACGTTAATCTCGAGCATGGCATCCTTAGTGGTGAAAAAACAACGGTGAGTCGAGCATGGTCTGAAAGTGAGTAGTCTTCTGGCCACATCCCTTTCTCTACTTCCGTAGGGAAAAGAACCGCATTTTTTACGCTGAATCCAATTGTTTGCTCTGTGCCATCCTTGTCACTCACTTCGTCTCCTCCTTGTTCCGAGCATGAGGCATACCATACTCGATGCTGCATGCAATGAACGTTATCATAAAGATAAATAATGACATTATTATATGCAAAAATTAAGACGAGTTTGAAACGAAAAAGTATACCTACCTTAAATTCTTTATAATCAAGAACACCATTTCCATCAATATCAGCTTGCTCCCACAGTTCCTGGATCTCCTCAGCACTAAGTCCGTTACGACCGATTAAGTTAAGCTGTGGCAAAGTCGAAGGACCAAAACACGTTTATTTTCTATAAAAAATATTAATTAACATATTAAAGTAAATAAATATAAAAAATGAAATGAACCTACCTGTCGCAGTGCTTCGCAGAAGCCAGAGTAGGTGATGTAATCACCTTCGCTATCAGCCTTTAGAAAAGCAAATGCATCATCCCCTGTTAGCGACGCTCGTTTAAGTTGATACTGTAGAAACCAAGAAGAATATATTGAAATTCCGTCTC
The DNA here is from genome assembly GCA_034814905.1 of Penstemon davidsonii. Taxonomy (NCBI): domain Eukaryota; kingdom Viridiplantae; phylum Streptophyta; class Magnoliopsida; order Lamiales; family Plantaginaceae; genus Penstemon; species Penstemon davidsonii. Next base: position 6,347,520 of record JAYDYQ010001087.1, on the reverse strand, counting down.
GTTGTAATCGAGAAAAAGGTTGTTATAACACAAATATCTGACTCACCTTGAACATTCCAAATACTGCTTCACTCCAACTTGCTTTAAGCAATTTACGGTACCTATTAGGATTAAGAAGCCATATGAAATCAACACCGCATATGTTCCCGCGATGGTTGCGGTGGCTCACCCACTGCATACGTATATAAAAAAGCATCAGAAATGGGAATAGAAAAAGAAATATATAAGCACGAGTGAAGTGCGAATGAATTAATAACCTTGTGAGCATCTGCATCAGTATATAAATGAGCAGTATCGTACGACGATGCAAACCCTTGTGATCTAAGAAACTTATAAACATGACCTCTCTTGCTCCCATTCCAGTCACTGTAAAAAGTCAAAGAAATCGTCAACAAAGCAGATATACGAATGTCATCTTTTACTGTCGGAAAAAAGGATAGAAAACATACCCACAGAGTAAAATAGGCAAGGGGTTGAGCTTGTGTTCTTCTTGATACGATTCAACATATTGCAATATTTTATAGACCTATCAAACAAAAATATTAATCAAATAAATTATTTCAAAAAAACCAGATGAATATATGGCAATCCAAATTTAATTACCTGGCGTAGTCTTTCCAAGCACAAACTTGAATTATGCGGAAATAATAAATGAGTATTGACTATGAGAATTTCTTGACGAACATTAGTGTTTCGACATTGTGCGAAGGGTGCGATGAGTTCAACATGTAGTAGCTGAGCAACACGGTCTCCGAAATCATTGAAAAGCAACTCTCGGTGATTGATGATCCTAAAGTAGTCCTTATGCACGGAGGTCAGGAGACCTATCGGATTCAAAGGAAGACAAATAAGATTAAAAACAAAGATTCTTCAGATCATGCATACAAGAATTTAAATGAAAACGATCTTTATTTCCCCAAAGAAAGTCCAACTTCAATTTGACCATGTCAAAATGAGTGAATTGAAAATTACCTCCTCGTGTATTCTTAATAGGCAGTTTAAATACCTCCCCCGTGTCTTTGTAAAAGAAGCACACTACCTCTCTCTTGATTTTTACATTTTTACAAGGGAGTAAAATGCCCATTTTGCAATGTCACAGGAAGGTAAAGTGCCCATTTACGCATATGACATGGAGGTAAATTGTCTATTTACGCATATCATAGGGGGGTAAAGTCAAGTGAATATGTCGTCAAGGTAGGGTTAAATTGGTCATTTTCACATGAGAAAAAATCTCAATCGCATTATAGAGCGTGTGTAGAACACCGCCACGAGGAAGGAGGTACATTGCTCATTATTTCATGTCACAAGGGGGTAAAATTGCCCTTTTTCATATCAAGGGGGGTAAATTGTTCACTAGACATATCATATGGAGTTAACTTGTTTTCTATTTCGTTTTCTGTGTGTACTTGTAGAAAAAAGATGAATTCCAATCACACTACTTTACAATCCCTATTTCGTGGTCTTCTATCCCTATCCAAAATTCCAAACACATACTTCTATTTTGACCAACTTGATGATGCATTAGCCACCGGAGAAAAATGAAGGAAAGTTCTCATAGGTACAGATAATAGAACAAGTTTCGATCATGTAATACACTATCCACATGAAGGAGTCAACTTTTTTGATATAAAAGAAAGGAATTTATATATATACTCATATCCCTTTCTTTTCAATAAGGAGTAAACAAATACTATAATTTACACAAGTTACAATTTGTATATTGAAAAGGTAAGTGTCTAGTCCTGATCTTATTAAGTTAAGGGAATATATAGTTGCATACCATCACCGCGATTATTCGTCCGAGCAAGCTTGAAATTGATATAACCAGCATCACCGAGCCTCTTATCGTAAATACTCACCAACTCTTCATTCCCAACCCAGAATTCCTGCAAACCAACACATTACATATCATCAAAGATCAGATTTTTAAATTTCGAAATGTATAAATATATGTATATACTACTTATATGTAATTGAATTAAAGAAGAAAAGGGCAAACCTGAAGACAAATAATGGAAGATCTTTCACACAATAACCAATCCAAAATCCTTTGGTTCCTATTCAGCCAATAATCTTTAACATCACTTTCTCTGTAACTTGGATCCTACAATGCACATCACAAAAAAACCATCAAAAACTCAAACAAAAAAACTGTATCAAAATCAAGAATGAAATTTTAAAAAAGCCCAGCAAAAAAGACAACTTTTTTTTGTCAAAATCCATACCAATTTTTAAGAACAATTTACCTCTTTATTGAGTCTTTTGTAAATAGGTGCAAGAATATTGAATGTTGTGCAAGAAACAGAAGAGGGGTCTTTAATCAATGAAGCTATTGCATAACTCCCAATTCTTGAAACCCTCCCTTTGTTTATTCTGTTCTTCCTCCCCATTTATTTAAATTATACAAGAAGGGTATTGAGAAAAGAGAATTCAAGAAAAGAAATACAAAAAGACTCTTCTTTTATATATGGGAAAAGAACAAAGATGTGTTTGATTGTTTTGATGTTGGCAATTGTCACAATGTTAACATTTTGCACAATGCAAAATATATAGTCCAGAGAAAACAGAATATCTGTTTTTGTGTTTATGGTGAAGGGGTATTTGTATTGGATATTTAAGATTTTTTTTTGAATTTGGTATTTAAGTGTTCAATGGGGATAAATTAATGCCATGTTGTGTGTACAAACTTACTTTTCCATGGGACAAGCATATCTTTTCCATTTTTAAGGGTATAAAAATAAATGGAAATTTGCTTTTCTAGTACCACATTATATGTTATCTTGCAACTTTTGTACAATTGGATACGAAAATGCAAATTGATACCACAGTTTAAGTTTTCGTTGCAACTTTCATACCAAACTAATTTTTCTTCGGAGTAATGACAATTTCCTCCTATAAAATGCATAATATTCAATTTACACCTACCCCCCGTTTTGAAAAAGAGCAATTTAACTCTTTCAGTCGAAGAGTATAACTCACTTGCCAAAATTAAAAGTGTGCATGAAAAACGTTTTGTAACATAGGGGGTAAATTGCCACATTTAGCACAACACAAGGGGGATAAACTGTCACATTATCATAACACAGAAGGATAAAGTGTCACATATAAAAAATTAGAGAGGTTAAAGTGCTCATTTTCAAATTACAGGGGGTAAATTGAATATTATGAATATTATAGAAGGTAAATTGCCATTAATTCCGGAGAAAAATTGGGTTTTGTTTGAAAACTTAAATTGTGGTATCAAATTTGTATTTTTGTGTTCAATTGTATCAAAGTTGTAAAGTGGCATATGATGTGGTACCAAAAAAATAAATTTCTCTAAAAATAAACAAGATCTTATATTAGTGAAAGAATTTCAGAAATATTGGGACAAGTAGTACGTGTGCCACCATTTTAATTTACATGTTGATTAAAAAATAAAAAAAAAGCTAGCAATATTATTAAAGCAACAAATGATGATGCCAGAGCAATATTTTTCAACTTGTGACCTTATCTCTGTTTTTGCTTAATGACATTAATATTTTTCAACTTACGGAGAATAAATTAACAGAGCAATAATTGAGAACATGTGTGATGGTGGATTTTCACTTCACGTGTAGTTGATGATAGGGTGCAACGATTTCAAAATATTAACAGTCTTTAAGGTTAATTCTGAACAGCTTTATGAATGTTTTTGTTATTGGTCATGGAGATGTTCAAGCTTGAAACGTGTTTGGGAAATTTTTTCGTGTTTGGGAAATGCCAAACAAACATTTTTTCTATTTTTCGAAATAAATTTTTCATCCATTAATTTTCTCAAACTACTCTCTCAAAAGCCAAACAAACAATTTTTTTTTTATCTCTAAACAAAACCTATACAAACTCTACTTTGATTTGACATAAAGTAACCTATCTCTTACACAATTTATCTCACATAACAAACATGATTTAACATAAAGTCTTACACATCTTACACCTACAACCCAACTCTTCCAAAAAAACCTACACCTACTTTATTTCTCAAACCACTCTCTCAAAACTCAAACAAACAACATTACGCATATCGAGATTATTTCACAAACCTCCACTATTCTCCCAAACTACTTTCCCAAACGCAAAATAAACAGGCCCGTTGCTATTTTTCCATATGCAGAGATTCTGATTGGGAAGAAAAATACTAAAATAGTTTCTTCATGATGAGAGCAAAATTGTTTTACCATAATTAAGCAACAAGAAGTATATGTTTTGGGAATTGAAACATTCAACTTAATTTTAGGACCCTTGATAAGGGCAAATTTGTGAATTACTCCATCCGTTTCATATTAATTGGCACATTTGCCAAATTTTTTTGTTTCAAATTAATTGGCATATTTGGATTTCTAAAGCATTTTTGTTCATTTCTCTCATTGGAGTTGGGAAGCTCAATGGTCACCACTCACTAATAAAAAATTAAAAAGTAGTCATCATTAGAAAGGGTATTTGAGACATTTTACCATAAAATGTACTCCCTCCGGTTCATATTAGTTGGCACATTTGTCAAATTTTTATGTTTCATATTAATTGGCACATTTGGGTTTCCAATGCAATTTTTTCCAATTTTGCCCTTCTCTTAGATCTAGGTTGGAAAGCTCAAGAGTCACTACGAAGGGTATTTTTGACATTTTACAGTATAAAGTGATTAATCATGACGTTTCTTAATTTGTGTGAAAAGTTACAATGTGCCAATTAATATGAACCGGAGGGAGTATGAAATTATGATGTTTCTTAATCTGTGTAAAAAATACTAAGAATGTGTCAATTAATATGAAATGGAGGGAATAATAAATATTGCTATGGCAGCCATACAAAAAGGGGGCTTTCTCTTTGCTCCTATTTATATTTTTAATCTTATTTGTTTCAATAAGATAAAGACGAAAATTGTATTTTTGTGTATATTTTAACTTTTATTCATTAATTTTGAAGATAAATGGTATAACATCATTTACATGAAATTATACGCATAAAATTATATCTTAGGATGATATGGATAATATTTTTCGTTGATCGGGTTTCAAATCATTGCACTGCTATCCACAATCAAATTATTGGTTCGGCTTCTACGATAGGCTGAGCGATCTACAAAACAAGGGACAAAGTCACTTTAATATTTACTCCCTCCATTTTATAATATTTATCATTTTGAAAAGTTTTTCTTGTATCATATTATCTGTCACTTTAGATTTTCAATAAAACATTAATTACTCTTTTTTCATTTTTGCCCTTTATGCTCATAAATTTTCTCAAACATTAGTGGATGATAATTAATTAAAAAGGTATCTTAGTCTTTTTTATTTTTTTCTCTCTAAAATTCAGCTATATTCAATAATTTTCTTAATTTGTATACATACATATTAGATGACAGATATTTTAAAACGAAGGGAGTAATATTTAAGTCAGTTATTTTTACTTGAAAACTTGTGAAAGTCTGTGTATGGCATTACGGAAAAAAAAAATATGTAAAAATGTTATGTACCTTAGTTAAGGATTATATATATATGATATGGTTTTGTGTGAATTGTGGGGTCCGTGATTTTTTTGTCATGATTGACATGTGCAAGAACTATTACCTTGTTAATGACCTAATTAGACTGCCTTAAAAACGTCCTTTTCATAACTGCATGAAATAGAAGATTTTCAATAGATATTGGATTGTTTTGAGATCTCAATTGGTTTGGAGAAAAATATATATAACCGACAATTCTAGAAACAATTTGGATGTTTTTTTTTCAAGTTAATTTTCCATCATATGTTTAGTGGACAATTTATCTTCCTGTGGTATGAAAATAGATAATTTATCTCTATTTGAAATGAAATAATGAGTAATTTATCTCTTACTAGTGGAGTTGTTGCACACACTCTATAATGCGACTAATACTTCATTCTCATGTAAAAAATTACCAATTTAACCTTACCATTGACAACATATTCACCTCATTTTATCCCTCTTTGATATGCGTAAATATGAACTTTACCTTCCTGTGATATGTGTAAATAGGCATTTTAACTCCCTGTGATATTGCATAATGGGCATTTTACCCCCCTTGTAAGAATGTAAAAATCAAGAGGGAGACGGTGTGCTTCTTTTATAAAAATACAGGGAGGTACTTTGTTATTTTATTTATCACAGGGAGTTGACCTGTCAATTTAGAAAAACACATGGAGTTAATTTGTTATTCACTCTTATTTTGCTTATAAGTCTTGAAAATTTAGTAAAATTTATTTTGAATTTAGAAAACACGTGACACTATTTTGAAGTTTTACAAAGTTAAAATATGCATATACATATATATATGTTTAGATTTATTTATATTTTTAGAAATATATGAGAGAATATTATAGAAAATATATTGAAATTTGTTCTGATACTGATGTACATGATTTTCAAAAGAGAAATTTAAAACGTGAGACAAAACAAATTACATCCAAAGAGAGTGAACCTCGAGATTTTATTTGTGTTCTTTTCCGGAACCCCCAAGACTTTATTCCTCTTCTTTTTCGCCGAAAGCTCAGACTCATAATCTTTTTGAATATTATTTTAAATAATAGTATAAGTAATGATGATATATAGGAGATTTCAAATTGCGATCCAATGGCATATCACGTTGTGCATCAATTATTATGTAGTATATATAGCCAATAGTGGTGGTGGGAATCTAGAATCTTTCATTCCCAGCCAATGGCAGAAAGTTAAATTCGTTTGTGCCTCCTAAAACTTTTACGGAGTATTAGTTAATTTAACTTAATTATGATAAGTTAGGCCCATTAGTTTTCCACAATTGCACGAGACGTAATCTAGTGACAAAGTTGACGTCCCAGAACCTAAGGGTCTGTTTGTTTGGCGTTTCTCAGATTTTTTTCGTGTTTGGGAAATGCCAAACAAACATGTTTTCTATTTTCCGAAATAAATTTTTCATCTATTAATTTTCTAAAACTACTCTCTCAAAAGCCAAACAAACAATAATTTTCTTATCTCTAAACAAAACCTATACAAACTCTACTTTGATTTGACATAAAGTAACCTATCTCTTACACAATTTATCTCACATAACAAACATGATTTGACATAAAGTCTTACACATCTTACACCTACAACCCAACTCTTCCAAAAAAACCTACACCTACTTTATTTCTCAAACCACTCTCTCAAAACCCAAACAAACTACATTACGCAAATCGAGATTTTTTCACAAACTTCCACTACTCTCCCAAACTACTTTCCCAAACGCCAAACAAACAGGCCCTAAAAGTCCTAGGTTTGAATTTGACTACTATGAGTTTTCTTTTAATTTAATTATACTTAGTTATTCTTTATAATTTAGCAAAATTAGACTGATTCTGATGTAGTGTACAATAGTATATATTCTGATGATATATCAATGTATTTATCATATTGCACAATATGTCAACTTATGAGCGAGATGATTGTGCATGTTTGAATGTAAGATTGATGACTAATGAGTAATTGATATTTCACATCACAAAAATATATCAATAAAGAAGAAGAAAAAACAATAAACACAATACGTACTAATATTAGATTATCAACGAGGGAATTGCATTTTTCATATCAAATTTTACCTACTATAAACATTTGGTATCAAACCTTAAAAAAAGACACATTTAATACCAAAATTGAAAGACTTTTTTTCACATTTTATTTTTCCTTCAACTTTTGGCATAACTTCTTCGTTACAAGGCCAAATTTTGTATTTTTTATATGGCTTGAAAGCACTTGACTAGAACTTTCTAATGGTACAAGTTTTAGTTCATGAAACGCAATAAATCTTCCGCAGAAGAATAACAAAGTTTCGGGATATTAATCAAAATTAATTAAATCATATCTCATAATATATATACAAGGAATCATGCCACAATAATTTTCAGATATGATGTAGGACACATAAGCATGTTATGGTAGAAATTTGGAACATAATTTTTAGTATACAAAAAATTACCATTAAAGTTCAAGCAAATGTGAAAAAAGTCCTTCAATTTTGGTATTAAATGTGTCTTTTTAGAAGATTTGATATCAAATATCTAAATTAAGTAGATAAAAATTTGGTATGAAAAATATGATTCCCTCGATTATCAACTTATCAATATTTTGGTTGTCATATTTGGGACTTGATTACAAATAAAATACTAAAAATTAAGGTGTTACTTCCAATATATATTGGCCACTAGAGCAAATTCAAGTTCTGAATTCAATCAAGTTGACTATAATCCACATAACACTGTTCCATGATACCTAATAATTATGTGGTGTCCATAGTATGAAACTTAGAATTGCAACTAATTATTGAGGGTTTTTTTTTTTTTTTAATTTTATTTTTAAGAATGAGTATTATTAATGATTTGACAAAGTGTAAGGAATAATAGGCCTGGAATTATAGAGAAATTGCCATCCTATCCTAACTAAGAAAGTTTTAGTTTTCTTAATAATATAAAAATCTCAGTCATTATAAACTCGTACATAATATCACAAAAAATCAAACTATCACACACGACAAATTAAACTCGAACGATATTTGTATTTTGATAGCTACTTTTTGAATATTAGTTAAAACTGTCCACTTTATATAAAAGGACAATGCATGGAATGATCACATATATATAATTGAGGTCAATCTGTGCTCTACTCAAGTTGATCAATTCATATAATAATTCAATTTTGAACATAAATTCAACTGGAACAGTAAAATTTGGGGAAAATGCATGATACTATCCTGTATTATTTTTTTTTTGGTGAAATATAGTTTTTCCCTTAAAGTATGGGGTTGGTATCAGTTACCCCCCTAAAGTATCAATTGTAACACTTACCCCACTCTTTTATAGTATTGAACATTTTATTCCAAAATTACCCCCACCCCTTTTATAACAAATAAATTGTTTCTTTATTAATTTATCAAAAAAATAAATATTTATTAATTATGAATTTATCCATCCACCGAACAATATTATGTTTCAATTTCTTCATTTATATTGTTTCATCGATTTTATAGTCTCAGTTTTTTTCTTTATCTTCATCTCATTTTTTTCTTTATTTATGTATCAATTTGTTTTCTTTATTTATGTATCAATTTGTTTTCTTTATTTTATGTTTCAATTTTATTTTTTGATTTCTATCTCAATTTTTCTTTATAGTTTTTGAGTTTTTATTTGGTGATAACGATCTCATTTATTTTCGGTACGAATTATTATTCAAAATATTGAGTAATTCTCCTTCAAATTCTTTCTCACAAAATTCAAGTTTGACACCAAACAATATTATGTTTTGATTTCTTTATTTCTTTATAAAAAAAAAAATCTTTACTAATTATGAATTCATCCATCCACCAAACAATATTATGTTTCAATTTCATCATTTCTTTTGTTTCCTTCAGTTATAAAAAAAATGAGATGACAATGAAGAAAAATTTTGAGATCGAAAAAAGGAAGTTAACAAAAAAAAAAATGAAAAATTAAAACATAATGTTGTTTGGTGGATGAATAGATTCATAATTAATAAAGAGACAATTTTATTTTGATAAATTAATAAATAAATTTATTATTTATGAAAGGGGCAGTGATATTTTTGGAATAAAAACTACAAAACTATAACAGAGGGGAATAAGTGTTACAACTGACACTTTAGGGGATAACTGATAACACCCCCATACATTAAGGGGGGAAGTTGTATTTCACCAATTTTTTTTTATAATACATTCATCATCATTCATCAATCACATTAATTGCCCAAATAAAAAAAAGAGTAATTCGGATTTTTGATCCTTCTTATGGATTAAATTTTGCACTTTCGTCCCTCTTATATTTTTTATAGCAAATTCGTCCCTCTTATCAATGTAGTGTAACACATTCGTCCCTCCTAAATTTTTCATAGCAGATTCGTCCATTTTATCAATGTAGTATAACACATTCGTCCCTCTTAAATCCAAAATATATCCTAAAATGGAAGAAAATTGATGTATTTTGGATTTAAGAGAGATGCATGTGTTACACTACATTGATAAGAGATGGGGGGGGGTGGGGGGGGGGGGGGGTGGGGGGGGGGGGGGGTGGGGGGGGGGGGGGGTGGGGGGGGGGGGGGGTGGGGGGGGGGGGGGGTGGGGGGGGGGGGGGGTGGGGGGGGGGGGGGGTGGGGGGGGGGGGGGGTGGGGGGGGGGGGGGGTGGGGGGGGGGGGGGGTGGGGGGGGGGGGGGGTGGGGGGGGGGGGGGGTGGGGGGGGGGGGGGGTGGGGGGGGGGGGGGGTGGGGGGGGGGGGGGGTGGGGGGGGGGGGGGGTGGGGGGGGGGGGGGGTGGGGGGGGGGGGGGGTGGGGGGGGGGGGGGGTGGGGGGGGGGGGGGGTGGGGGGGGGGGGGGGTGGGGGGGGGGGGGGGTGGGGGGGGGGGGGGGTGGGGGGGGGGGGGGGTGGGGGGGGGGGGGGGTGGGGGGGGGGGGGGGTGGGGGGGGGGGGGGGTGGGGGGGGGGGGGGGTGGGGGGGGGGGGGGGTGGGGGGGGGGGGGGGTGGGGGGGGGGGGACTAGGAACTACAACAGGTGGACTAGGTGGACTTACTTGTGTAATGTTCTCTACCAACTGGTCAATCTCAGCCCAAAATGCATTGTTCTCCACTAGTCCATCTCCTTCATTCTTCTTGCTGTTTTCTTGAACCCCTTCTTGTTGTTCTCTATCAACTGTTTTCTTGCTGTTTTTTTTTACCTTAGCCTTAGCCTTGCTGTTTTTTTTTTGGCCTTGCTATCAACTGTTTTTTTACTGTTCTCTATCAACTGTTTTCCCTCCCCAATGTCAGTGACTTCAGTTTGCATCCCATCATCCTCAAGTACTTTTTCACCCTTTTCCCCATCATATCTACCACTCACTAACCTCTCTGTGGGCTCATGACTTAGGTAAACTGAGAACTCATAAGTGTCTTTACTAACAAGACCAGCCCCAAGCATTAGGTAAACATCAATTTCACTTCTCATCAGTCTGAACTTTTTTAGATCATCAATCCTATAGAAAAGTGTAATCCCATACAGTCCACACTCTTGGACCATTTTTTCCATTAATTCCAATGATAATGACTTCTGTTCTACATAATCAATGTAGATGACATCTCCCCCTTCATATGATGCAGGAAGGTGTATAAACTTCCCACCATAATGTATCTTCAGTGTGCAAACTTCATTATTATCTGTATTAAGGAAAAATACAATGATAAACAACAAATACAAAAAAGTAGGGAAATACTAAACAAGCATATAGGGAATAATAAACAAGAATAAACAAACAAAGTTTGTCCCATAAAACAGGGGACAAGAACAAACAAACACAACTCAAAACAGGGGACAAGAACAAACAAACACAACTTAAAACGGGGGACAAGAACAAAAAACACAACTCAAAAGAATCTGGAATTGCATATAAAAAATAAATATCTATAATTTTGTCCCATAAACCGTGACATTAACATTAAACAAATACAAACATTTTAAACCTTAACCAAAAGAACTATATTTCGTAACCCTAATACTCCATTTGGGACAAGATAAATCATTTTTTTATTGTAAATAACATATAAATAGTTACAAAAGGAAAACCATTAGCTCGTAAAACACAGCCCAACACATACCATATACGGGAGCTTCTCCGTTTGCTCGACGACGACGAGGACCCATGCTAGCTCTTTGAATCTGAGTAAACCCGTAACAAATTTCAAAAGGGCAATGAATTACTAGGGTTTGTGGATGGGAGAAATGTAGTGGAATTGGGGGAGTTTGATTTTTTTTTTTGAATCGGGCATGGAATGGGGCGATTTGGCTGCCCTATTCTGTTCCAACGGGCAGAATCTGACCCACGTGCCCAGCACGCCTCTTTTTCTTTCCCGCCCACGAAGACTTAACGGACGCGTGGCATAAACGTTAAGTAAACTAACGGACGTGCCTTTTTTGAAACGGCTGAATAGGAACTGGTATGATTTTTGAACTTTTGGTATGAAAATTGAAATTTTCCCAGTTCTATAGTACCAAAATTGAATTTTAGCCACTATGGAAATGTGATTGAATTATGAGTGAAATGCAAAATTATCCCTTGCCTAATTTAACAAAATTCACTCGTGTTATTTTTATTAGAAAAATCACTATGTGCTATTTTTTTATTGGCAAAAGAATCCCCACATGCCGGAATACATATTTCGTAGAAAAAATGACAATTATAACCCCACAAAATAATGTGAACACCCCTTATCTTAATTTAAAAAATTATCAATAATCCATTTTTTCACTTAAAAATTTGACAATAACCTCCCTATAGACTTATGAAGGAATTTCAAATGGGTCTTTTTTTGCTAATTAACAAAGAACACATGCGAATTTTTGCTAATTGAAATAACACATTAAGGTTTCTGCAAATTAGGCAAAACACATGGGGTATTTTTGCATTCTCTTTATATAATGGTGATATTAGGGTTGTCAATGGGCCATATTCGGGTTACATGATTACATCATGTATGACCCAAATCTAGCTCCATACATGTCAAATTAGATTAGGGTCGGATTCGTATCTTGCTCAAAAAAAAATTGAGCCTATCGAAATATTATCCGAATTCGAACAAATTTCAGATATTTTTCGAATCCAACAAAAAATTCACTTTTAAACTTCATACTGATATATTTTTGTTAAAACAAGTTTCTTAGCGTTACAATTTCATGTAATCTAGTTCACATTTTCAAACCTTTTTAATAATTTTTTTATTGAGCTGAAAACATGCAAAAAAATGAAATTATGAATGAATATCTTCTTAAACTAATAGTAAATTAATGTTACATATCTTTAAAAAAAAAAATATGTCAGGCAAGAGATTTAAGGTGAATCCGTGTACAATACTTAAAAGTATTTTCAACCATTGATTGATGAGAGGTGAATCCATATAGGAAAAGATCTGAGCCATTCATTTATTTCATTTATTTAAAAAAGATAAAAAAAAAAAAAAACAATAAAGCATTACTTCAATCCGTGTAGATTACTTAATGTAATTTCAGCCCTTGATTAATTTGGGTGAATCCGGATAGGATGAGATCTGAGCCGTTAATTGATAAAAAACACAACTCCCTCACGCCATCTCTCTCCAATCACTGTTGATTTTCTCTCTCATTTCTAATTCACAGCAGAGTGCTTTTTAAAATTGATACAAAGAAAAGTTGAATTTACAAAAATAATATTTAGAAAATTTTATTTACAACAATGATACACTTTTAATCTATTAACTAATAGGTTAATTAAGTACTTTAAAAATGTAGTTAATAAAACACAATTAAATTATAAAAATCCCACAAAATTCCTAAAATGAAAATCAAAATCGTCTTCCAGTTCTCTCCTCCATTAAACCCTTCGTCATGAACTCACTTCAAACAAAATCACAGCATTGATTGAAATCAAGAAGAAACACAGAAGTAGATCAATAATTGAGGTTAGCATTCGATTTTCTATAACATTTGGTCTTTATTTAAGTATTTTGATAGCTAAATCGAACCAGAAAAAGATCGATGTTTTTTGAAAATTTTGGGGGGCTTGGGGCTTGGAACAGTCCCAAATTCCAAGCCCCAAGCGCCAGGAGGAAGTTCTAAATTGTTGGGGCCTTGGGGCTTGTAACAGTCCCAGTTCCATGCCCCAAGCGCCCGAAACAAGCTTTCAAATTGTTGGGGCTTGGAACTTGGAACAGAACAGTCCCAGTTCCAAATTCCAAGCACCAAGTGCCATAACAGTGTCCTATTAGATTCCAAGCCCGAAGTCAGCTGTTATACTAAATTTGTTATTTACCTTGTGTGTTAATTTTGAATTGTTTACTTGTAGATATGGACTCTAAAATTGTTGTTACACTTCGATACAATGGTGGGTGGAAGTTATATGAGGGTAATTGGATTTATGTATGGATTGATGATATTCCATGTACGAAAAGCTTGTTTGTGGATAGGACTATTGGTTTTGAGGAATTATTGGAGTCAATCTGCCGTTGCACAGGTATTGAGCAAGATACCAATGATGTTGTGATCACTCGCAAATCTATTGGGTCGGCGTCTTACGTGAACATAAAAAATGACTTCAGTTTGGAGATGGCTATGTATATTCACAGAAAACATGATGAGATTGATTTGTACGTGACTTGTACTCCGAGAAGACAGGAGACTATGATCCAGGGTAAAGGAAGACAACTTGAAGATCGAGCTAGTTACCCGAATATCACTTATGGATCCAATCAAACGACACCGATGTTAAATGTGAGTGATGATGCTCATGATATACTTGGGCCTATGTATGTTTCCGACCATGATCATGTTGATGAGCCACCGTGTTATGAAGGTGGTGAGGGAGGTTTTGGCCCGTTCAACTATGAAGAGCCGCCTAGTCATGATGATGGTGGTGAGGCGGAGCCACGTAGTCATGATGATGGTGGTGAGGCAGAGCCACCTAGTCATGATGATGGTGGTGAGGCGGAGCCACCTAGTCATGATGGTGTTGAGATTTTAAGAATTTGTCCGGAATCAAGTTCTAGTCAGGGGAGGCCCGATGGATCAAGTTTACATGTTGGTCAGCGCTTCAAAAACAAAGATGACCTTAACTACAAACTCGGGATGGTTGCTTGTGACAATCATTTTCAATTTGATGTCCATACGTGCAACCCAACTTTGAAATATATTAAGTGTGTCGATAAGACTTGTGTATGGCGACTACGTGCCACGAAGGAGAAGACTAGTGATCATTTTGTTATTCGAAAATATATTAACACACACACTTGTTCGTTGTTGGAAAGAACTGCCGAACATAGACAAGCATCCAGTCGTACAATTGGTACTCGTGTCCAGGGACAGTTCTTGAATGCGAGGGTTCCACCCAACCCAGAAGCAATGAAGAACTTCTTTCGTAACGAAAAACATGTCACCATTAGCTATGCAAAATCTTGGAGAGCGAAACAAGTTGCTCAAGATATCATTAGAGGCACCTTCAAAGAAAATTTTGCCAACCTCCCTTCGTATTGTTACTTGCTTGAGCAACAAAATGATGGCACGTGCACTCGCATCCATACGGACGAAGATAACAAGTTCAAATACTTCTTCATGGCTTTAGGAGCGGCTATACGGGGATTTAAGTTCATGCGAGATGTGATTATAATAGATGCATGTGTTCTAAAGAACAAATATAAAGGAATTCTCCTAATTGCATGTGCGGCGGATAGTGAGCGCGACAGTTACCCGCTTGCCTGGGGGATCGGTGACTCTGAGAACACGGACTGTTGGACTTGGTTCCTTCAGTGCATGCGTGACTTGATACCAGACAAGCGAGATTTGGTTATTGTTTCGGATAGAGGCTCCCCGATTGCAAACGTGGTATCCGTTATTTACCCTTTGGCAGAACACGGGGCATGTTATTGGCACCTCATGCAGAACATAAAGGACAAATTTGGCAAGGGTTTAATTAGGTTGTTTGAACTAGCCGCTTGCTCATACACCGAACCGGAGTTTCGTGAGCATTTTGCCGAGTTGAAAGCTGAAAGCGAAGGATGTGCGAGGTGGCTCGAGCAAGAAGTGAAGTTTGAGAAATGGTCGAGAGTGCACCAGAAAGTCAACATATACGAGGTGATGACATCTAACCACGTTGAGGTCGTTAATAAGGTAATGTTAGAGGCAAGAGATTATCCCATATGTGCCATGATCGGATTTATTGTTGATAGAATGGGAATGTGGTTTTGTCAGCGTCGTAAGGAAGCAGCGAGCTTTCCTGGTCAACTTACCCCAAAGAGGGAAAAAATCATATGTGAACGGTTTAATAATGCGGGAAAGTGGGACATAGCTCGATTGAGTGTGTGGAAGTGGAAAGTACAGTCGAGTAATTGGTCTGGAGTTGTGGACTTAAATGCAAGAACTTGTTCATGTGGCGTATTTCAAATCGATATGATACCATGCGAGCACGCAATAAGAGCCGCCATGGATAATCGATCAGTGGATGCCGGCAGGTATGCGTATGAACTTTGTTCCCCATACTTCACCAATACCTACATGATTCATGCATATAGTGAGATTATCATGCCTGTTCCATCCCAAGACCAATGGATCGACATTCCTGAAGAAGTCACGTCGAGAGTAGTGTTAGCTCCAGATAAGAAACGGAAACGTGGAAGACCTAGAATGTCGCGTATCCCTTCTCGTGGTGAAAAGCCTAGGAAAAAATATCGTTGCTCGATTTGCGATGGTAACAATCACAATGCAAAGACATGTCCAAGTCGCTTTGAAAGTTCGAACCGATGTTAGGTTAATGTAATTGTTGTTATATTTGATGTTTACTACGCATGATTAGTGACTAAAGACATTTTTTTATGTAACAATAATTAAGTAAATGACGGCTCTTGGGGCTTAGAGCATTTCAAGCTCCAAGCGCCAAATGCTCCAAGTCCAATGCCGCACTTGGGGCTTCCAAATGCTCCAAGTCCAATGCCGGCACTTGGGGCTTCCAACATTTCAAGCTCCAAGCGCCGAGTGCTCCAAGTCCAATGCCTGCACTTGGGGCTTCCAACATTTCAAGCTCCAAGCCCCGCAATAAGTATATTTCATATTTTGGAACAAGTATATTTTAAATGTTTTAATAAGTTAAATATTTTTATAAGAATGGGATCACAATAGAATAAAATGTACAATCGAACTATTGACAAAAATAAAAAAAAAATTGAAATGTTTACTAAGTTCTATAAAGATATGAGTTAGTTCAAGTAACGGATGAACAATCGAATCGAATGATTTATCAAAATCAATAATTTTATTTTACTATGTTCTATAAAGTTTTGAGTTAGATCAAGTAATATCGGATGGACAATCGAATTGAATGTGATCAAAATCAACAATTTTAAATATTTTAGTAAGTTCTATGTAGTTCTGAGTTAGTTCAAGTGTCGAATTTACAATCGAATAGAACTATTGACAAAAAAAAAATTTGAAATGTTTACTAAGTTCTATAAAGATATGAGTTAGTTCAAGTATCGGATGAACAATCGAATGGAGTGATTTATCAAAATCAATAATTTTAAATGTTTTACTATGTTCTATAAAGTTTAGAGTTAGATCAAGTAATATCGGATGGACAATCGAATTGAATGTGATCAAAATCAACAATTTTAAATATTTTAGTAAGTTCTATGTATTTCTGAGTTAGTTCAAGTGTCGAATGTACAATCGAATAGAACTATTGACAAAAAAAAAAAATTGAAATGTTTACTAAGTTCTATAAAGATATGAGTTAGTCAAGTAACGGATGAACAATCGAATCGAATGATTTATCAAAATCAATAATTTTATTTTACTATGTTCTATAAAGTTTTGAGTTAGATCAAGTAATATCGGATGGACAATCGAATTGAATGTGATCAAAATCAACAATTTTAAATATTTTAGTAAGTTCTATGTAGTTCTGAGTTAATTCAAGTGTCGAATGTACAATCGAATAGAACTATTGGCAAAAAAAATTGAAATGTTTACTAAGTTCTATAAAGATATGAGTTAGTTGAAGTATCGGATGAACAATCGAATCGAGTGATTTATCAAAATCAATAAATTTAAATATTTTACTATGTTCTATAAAGTTTTGAGTTAGATCAAGTAATATCGGATGGACAATCGAATTGAATGTGATCAAAATCTGCAAGATTTTAAATATTTTAGTAAATTCTATGTAGTTCTGAGTTAGTTCAAGTATTTGATGAACAATCGAATCGAATGATTTATCAAAATCAATAATTGACCAAAATAAAAAAAAAATATTGAAAATTTTCAAGCTCCAAGCGCCACAACCCATGCTACAAGTTCCAAGAGTAGTTGGCAACGTCGACACTTGGGGCTTCCACCATTTCAAGCTCCAAGCCCCGCAACATTATCATTAAAATATTTTACTACATTCACATTCATAATTTACATTTATAATTCTTCAAATATTCATAATTTATAAAATTTACACCCTTTTATGCCGCCAACGTCCCCTAGAATATGAGGCGAGATAAGGAGATAACAGTGAAGCAGCAACTTTTCTGATTCGGCCCTGTACGTCTTTCACCATAGGAGTTTCCTGAATTGATTGATCAAGACCTTCTGGGGCTTCCGGGCATTCCAGGCCTTCCAAATCTTCAACATGATCATCGAATTGATCAAAATGCGGAGAATATGCCTAAAATAAAAATACACACAAGAATTCATACCCGATCGAACAAAACATACACATCATAATTCACAATAGTTAAAATAAACAATAACATCAAAATTCACAACGAGCAACTAGGAAATAATTCATAAAACATAAATCAAACAAACAAAAGCATATAATCCAAAATATTATTCCTAAAATATCATAAAACATACGCGCAAAACATACATCAATCATTCACCTCATCTTCTCGCTCTCGGTCCCCTGCTTGTGTCCGATATCCAACCATAGATTCATGGACTTCTTTGACCATCTGTTCGATCTGAATCTGCCTCTGATCGATCTGAACATGTCTCTCATCGATCTGGATCAACCATCGTTGATTGTCATTACACATCTGCATCAATTGGGTAGCCCAATGAGGTGTATCTTCAATATTTGATGTTGAAGGGCGTTGAGAGGTGTGAAGGACATTGGGACGATGCAAATATGGAGAAATGTCAGATTGGTTAGGAGAGGTGCGGGAGGCATCATTTTCTTCCTCACCTTCAGCACCTCCGGGAGCGGGCCTCTCCCGGACAATGACATAGTCATCACCTAAATCTTCTACCAGGCTCCTGAAGACATCAAATTGATTATTGAAAGAGGTCATCCACTCTTCAAGATGACTAAAATAAGACTTTTGTTTCTCTTCTTCGGTTGGATGGAGGATCGGGATCACGGCCTGAAAACATAAAACACACAGTCATTTCAAATACTTTTTGTTATTCATGGCAATATTAAAAAATAATAAATAAATACTATAAATCATACCGATGCTTGGTCCAGGAATTTTCTGACTTGGGTATTGTTCGGCGAATTACTACCCACGATCCACCTTAGCATTCGCGGATACTCCTCACCAAAATCGGGTATGGGCATAGAATGACATAACTCATCCAGGCCTTCTATTGCCTCATATGCCCAAAACTGAACAAAAAAACGTATTCGTTAGAAATTTAGAAGTTGTCATAATAGTTCTACAAAAATAACTTGATTAAACTAAGAGTGCATCCATACAATCACAATCCATGGGCATCCGTATGCATTCCACTTGCGTTCCTCACGATAAGTTGTCAAATCTCCAGCGTTTTGCAAGACTTCATCAAGGGTTCATCAAGGGTTGCGTTCCAACACTTTCGACCCCACACATATTTTTCGTATAGATCGAGGTTATCGCATACCTGTAATATTAAACAAACTTTTGGATAAATAATCAATAGTACAATAAAACATACCAATATGGAATAATTAAAATTACTTACATCAAACACATAATCTTTGATAGTCTCGTTGCGGCTGCTCAACAAGAAGGTTGATACTATCAAAACGTAGACTAACTTGAGTCTATCGATGTTGTCGACGTGATCAATAATCATTTCATCAAGCTTTATCTTGACAGAATTCACAGAGACCTTATTGCTCCCTGCACGAGGGAAGTACCGTGCCTTTAAATCACTAGCCTTTATCATGTGGATGTCAGAAGTTTTTAGCATGTAATCAAATTTCAACCCTGACACCAACGCAAACTCATGCGCACTCAACCTCAATGGCTTTCCATTTACCACAAACCAATGCTCGAATATGTTCTTGTTTGCTTTCTTGTCGGAAACACGATGTTCACAAATTCTAACGAACAATTGATGAAACATGGTCCCTTTGAATTTGCATTTATCTGCAAGATCTAGAAAATTCCCAATCTGGGGATAGTTTTTTGCTTGCTGAAGGTTCTGTGGCGATAGGTAGTTTTTGTATGTAACTAGCTCCTTCAAACTACTTCGGATAGTTAACTTCCCGTTACTACAGATTTCCCCGAAATGAAGAGGAGGCAACTCGGGCAACTGGTCCGTGTATATAATTCGATACGGACCATCCTACAAAACAAATCAACGAATTGAATTCAAAAATTACATTCCAGACATAAAAAACCACCTAGTGGAAGATCAAAAACTAGAGTTTTGCACTTGTAATGTTCGGCACTTGGGGCTTGGAGAAGATCAAGCCCCAAGCGCCGTTTTGTGTTGTTGTTTTTGTTCCTAAAAAAACGGCACTTGGGGCTTGGAGGAGATCAAGCCCTGTTGGTATTAATGAGAGAAGGTTTTGAAGATGACAAAAAGGCCATAATGGTTTTGAAGATCAGAAGGTTAAATCATCAACTAAGAACAGCTTAGTGAAACCTATCTCATGGTCTGAAAGCTATGTGACCGAATCAGCGAAGTGGGAGATCAGATTGGTATTATCAGCCGAGTCAAGATAGATGTGTTCATTCCTGAAACAGCCGAGAAGCCATCAGCAGAGTGATCCCATCAGCAGAGTGAAGACGGTCAGTAAGCTTGTCAACGGCAACGTACTGAAGAGCTTAGTGCATTAAATGCGACTGACATAAAGTAGACATCCGTACAGCAGAGTGTACAGAGCAACAGTTGCAGGGAGCCGTTCCGCGTTTTAAGGACCAGTACCCGAGGACTGTAGGTTTCTGCTGCATCTTCAACGGGCAGAAATTCAAATCCGAGGAGTATAAATAGAAGACAAACTGAAGATCTAAAGAGAGACTTGCATAAATCAAGATCACATCCTTAGAGCAAGATCCATCAGTTGAGTTGTCTGATCGTAAGCAAAGTCATCTATTGATGAAGCTTTTTGTTGAAGAACAGAGATCATACGTTGTCTGTCTAAGTGACTTTCAACTGAGAATAGAAGGAGTGTATATCCATCTTTGTGAAGTGATATAACTTCTTAGTGTAGGTTTTCTGAGTGATCTCCTATACTACAAAGAGCGTGAGGAGTGTAGATCCATCTTAGTGAGTGATCTAGCTTCGTAGAGTAGGATTTCTGTGTGATTTCTTACTGCGCACTTGTGGCCTTTCATTTGTTGTCTGGCGCAAGCATTGTATATTGTAATCTGTGTGATTATAGTATAACCCAAGATCTGTGTGACTTGGAAGAGTGGACTAAAGGATTTTTATCCATATAACCACTATAAAAATTATGTGTGTTTGATTTACTGTTTATTTACTTTGCATATTTTCAAAAGAACTCAAACATACGAACTGAACCAAAAGATTTTAAAAGGAGTTGTAAAAACTGGGGATAAAATCTTTTGTGTAAGAAAACTTTGGAAGATAAACTTGTTTGAAAAACATACTTGATAAATCCGCTGCATACAAGTTTTGAAACTCTGATCTGATTTGAAAAAGACGAGTAAAATCAGACTAGTGGTCAACTCTGTTGTTCAAGCTTTGTGCGCGATCAGCTTAGTAGTTTCACAAGTTTGATCAGCTGAGTCTGCTGATTTGAAAAGTTAGAGAAGAAGTTTTAAAGTTTCACAGGTCTATTCCCCCCCCCCCCCCCCCTTTAGACCTCATTGACCACTTTTGGGACCAACAAGCCCCAAGCGCCGTTTTGTGTTGTTGTTTTTCTTCCTTAAAAAAGGCACTTGGGGCTTGGAGAAGATCAAGCCCCAAGCGCCCGTTTTGTGTTGTTGTTTTTCTTCCGGCACTTGGGGCTTGGAGAAGCTCAAGCCCCAAGCGCCGTTTTGTGTTTAACGGCACTTTGGGCTTGGAGAAGATCAAGCCCCAAGCCCAACTCCAGGGGAACAAAAACAACACAAAACGGCGCTTGGAGCTTGATCTTCTCCAAGCCCCAAGTGCCGAATATTAAGTGCCGAAAATATTAAAAGCAAAACCCAAGCCTGCCAAACAAAACGGAGCTTGGGGTTTGATGTTCTCCAAGCCCCAAGTGCCTTTTTTGCAGGAAGAATAACAAAACATAAAATGGTGCTTGGGGCTTGATCTTCTCCAAGCCCCAAGTGCCAAACATAAAAGAAATTGCGCCAAAACCCTAAGAACGTTCTTACCAGTGTAGTTAATATCGTACGATTCGCGATACGAATCGTACGATACGATTCGATTCAGACACAAAACGATACAACTCGGACGTCGTATCGTTTTGGACCGTGTTTCGTAAAATATCGTTACGATACGATTCGGTATCGCATGTATCGCGATTCCAAAGCGATACATGCGATACACTTGCAAACCGGATTTTTTTTTTTACCGGGTCGGATCCGACCCGATCCGGTTCGCGACCCACTTTTTTTAAAAAAGAAAAAAATTTGCTTCTTATGTTAAAAACAGAGACCGATTCATCTCTCATTTCCTTAACACATACATTACTTCTTTCAATTTCTCCTCAAAATTTCTACCAAAATCATAAATTAACAACTCAAGCAACCTAGACTCATAATTATTTGATAAATATCTCGATTGTGTTAGGGTTTTGGAAGCAAAAAAGGTGCGGTTCTTGTGCAATTTTTGGCGGTTCTTGTGCGGTTCTTGGGTTATTAGCCGATTCCGGTACGATACTAACTGGGTCTTGTGTGATTCTTGGGTTATTAGCCAATTTTTTCAATTTTAGTGTGGTTTTGTTCTTGAGACTTGATGTACATTGGCTTTGCTCTTTCCTTTTTGTTTGATATTTTTATTTAAAGTTTGAATTGGGTAAAGTAGATGATACTTGGAAACATTGTGTGCTTGTTAGTCCTTCGAATAGATATTTTGTTAAATGCAACTATTGTGGACATAAAATGTGGGGTGGTGTTTCTAGAATGAAACATCATCTTGCCGGAACAAAAATAGATGTGAAAGAGTGTCCAAGTGTTCCGGAAGATGTTAAAAAGGTTTATGTTAAGTTATTGGAACATATAAAATGAAGAAAAATAATGATGATCTTGAATGTTTGAATGAAGAAGTAGCCGAAGAAGAAAATAGGGTAAATGTAAATGATATTGTTTCTAAAAAGTGTGAAGGGTCTTCTAAAACACTCAAACAAAAGACAATGAATGAAACATTGAAAGATAGGGATGTGGGGATTAGGGACATATGTAGATGTATATATGGGAATGCCTTACCGTTTAATTTGGTAAGAAGTCAATTGTTTATTCAAATGTTGAAATCGGTTGGTGAATATGGTAGGGGTTTGAAGCCTCCTAGTTATTATGAGGTGAGGGTTACATATTTGAAAAAAGAAGTTGATCAAGTAAGTGAAGGTTTAGAAAAATATAAGATTGAGTGGAAAAAATGGGGATGTACATTGATGTGTGATGGTTGGTCCGATGGAAAATCAAGATCGCTTACCAATTTTTTGGTTAATTGTCCAAGTGGGACAGTTTTTCTAAAATCTATCGACACTAGCGATACAATCAAGGATGGTGAGAAAATGTTTGAGTTAGTGGACAATGTAATTGAGGAAATTGGGGAAGAAAATGTGGCACAAGTTGTGACTGATAGTGCCTCGAACCTTGTATTAGCAGGGAAGAAATTGGAAGATAAGAGAAAATGTTTGTTTTGGTCACCATGTGCCGCCCATCTCATTGATTTAGTTCTTGAAGACATTGGGAAGCTTCCGGTGTTTCATCGTACAATTGTGAATGCAAAAAAGGTCACAAAATTTATTTATAGGCATCAATGGGTTCTTGCTTTGTTCAGAAAGTTTTCTAATAGGAGGGAATTAGCAAGACCTGCAGTGACAAGGTTTGCAACCGCTTTTCTCACATTAAATTGTATCTTTCAGCAAAAGAATGCTATTATATCCATGTTTGCATCGGATGAATGGGGTGCTGGTAATTATGCTGGTAGAATTGAGGCTAAGAAAGTGAGGGACATAATTATGTATGATCAAGATTTTTGGAAAGGTATACAATACTGCCTTAAGGTTGCTGGTCCACTTGTGAAGTTATTGAGGCTTGTTGATGGTGACGTAAAACCGGCAATGCCATATATTTATGTAGCGATTGGAAAAGCCAAGGATCTAATAGCCCAAAACTTTAAAGGTAGGAAATCGTGTTACGAGAAGATATTTGACATCATTGATACTCGTTGGCTGGTTCAAATACATAGGCCCCTCCATGCAGCTGCCTAATTTCTTAATCCATCGTAAGTATTCATTCAATCTTTTAATTTAATTATGTTTTTAAATTACTAATGTATAATCTTAAAATTATTTCTTATTTTATTAGGTTCCAATATTCTGAGAGCTTCAAAGATGAAAACGGTGAAGTTACTGTCGGTTTATATACAACCATTGAGAGAATGGTTCCTGATATAAGGACACGACTTTTGATTGATAAACAACTTGATAAGTTCAAGAATGCACATGGACTTTTTGGAATGAGTATGGCTGTGGCAACTAGGGACAAAAAACAACCTGGTAATTATTTGCAATAATTTAGTTGTTTATAGTTTATTCTACATTTTAATCACAAAGTAATAACTTATTTATTGTAATATGAATAAGCTAATTCAATTTTATGCTTATTTATGTTTTAATAGCGCTTTGGTGGGAAAGTTATGGTGGAGAGTGTAAGGAGTTACAAAAGATAGCCATGAGAATTTTGAGTCTCACATGTAGTGCTACAGGTTGTGAAAGAAATTGGAGCACGTTTGATCAAGTGCATACTAAAAGAAGGAATCGTTTGGAGCAACAAAGATTAAATGCTCTTGTGTTTGTGAAATATAATCTTCAACTTGAAGTAAGACAAAAACGACGAGTGGAACAGGGAGATTCTTATGATCTTATACGTTTAGACGATATTGATTCGGATGATGAGTGGATCACTGAAAAAGAGGACCCCTGTCTACCGGAAGATACTTCATGGATGGAGGTACATGAAAGCTTTACTCTTGATGACGGAGCTCCAAGCTCTAAAAGAAAGAGAGGTATTTTTTTTTTATAATTTTTATTTAAATAGCGGTTATCCAAAATCTAAATCTCATATTTATTAAAAAAATGTAGGTCCAAGAAATTTAAGTTTCAATGCCGGTGCTCGGGCCAATGCCAATAAGAAGGGAAAAGCTAAAGTAGGAGATGAAAATGAGATTGCACCTATTGAAGAGGTTGATGAAGATGAAGAGGAAGTAGAGGAGTTTACGAGATTAGATGTTGAAGATGAATTGAGTGACATTGATCTTGGAGATAATGTTTAGTTTATATATATTGGTTTTATTTTGTGCAAACTATTGTTTGATTTTGTTTTATGACTTGAAAATTCAAACTTGGAACTTGGTTTATTTTGAATGATTTGTTTGACTTTAAAATGTTAATTTTTATGTCTTACAATTTTTTTATTATGTTGGGAATATATTTTATATTATTTTTAATACACTACTAGAAAAACTTAAAATTCCAACTGAATTTTTGCAACCGAATTAAATCGGTTGGAAATTTGGATAAAATTGCAACCGAAATTATTTCGGTTGAAATATGGGTTGAAATTTCAATATATGCACAATATTTGCAACCGATTTAAAATCGGTTGCAATTTTGGCCTGCTATTTCAACCGAACAAATATTCGGTTGCAATTTTGGCCCAAAATTGCAACCGAATAATAAATCGGTTGGAATTGACTCTAATTGGAAAAAAAGAAAAAGTGAGCTCTAAAAATTGCAACCGAATCTTTGTTCGGTTGCATTTCTAGGGCAAAGTTGCAACCGAAATAAATTCGGTTGCAATTTCACCCAAGATTGCAACCGAATAATAAATCGGTTGGAATTGACTCTAATTGGAAAAAAAGAAAAAGTGAGCTCTATGCACAGATCTGCTATTCTCACTCCCTCTTAGTTTTACAAAAAAAAAAAAAGTTTCCTCACTTCCTTTCATCACTCTCTCCACCGTGCACCACAACACCGGCGTGAGCTCACCACCACCGCAACACCCCGCACGCAGCACCACCGCAGCAACGCGCAGCACCACCGCAGCACCGCGCGCACCACCACCGAGTACCCCGCGCGCAGCACCACTGCCCAGCAGCCGCACCACCACCACCGCGAAACACCCCACGGCCGCACCACTACATGGCCTTCTACATATTTAGAGGTATGTATTAGCTAGGAATTAGTTAATTAAATAATTTAGGGTTTGATTAATTAGGGATTAATTATTTTAGGGTTTGAATTAGTTTGATTAATTAGGGATTAATTATTCATTCATGTTACTTCTTAATTTCTTTCAGCCGAACAACAAGTTTTGAAGCCATTAGTGTGGATTTTTAGATTTTTTCCTCTATACTTTGCATTTCCATTATTTATTTTTTTTGCTAATGTAGAAATTTTATACTTGATGTTTAGGAAAAACTGAACTTTGTCATTAGTTGTAGGATCAAATTTGTTTATGCATGAATGAAAATCCAATTTTTCCCAAAAATTAACTAGCATGGATTGATGAGTAAAATTGAAGTTTTATGAAAGTTAAAAGATTTAATGTATGTCTTGTGTTGTTATAAAAATATTTTTTGCAATGTTGCCAAAAGTAATTAGTATACTCTGCTGTAGTGTGTCATAGGATTTTTTGTGGCAGGACTATTTTTTAAATTAATGTTTAAGGTGAATGTACAGCATAAATGAAAGAGATATATGTCCTAGAAAGCAAAACAAAATCAGTAACTATAATTTGAGAATTGAGAATGTAGAGACATGTAGTCCTAGAAAGTAAAACAAAATCAGTAACTATAATTTCTTTCAGCCGAACAACAAGTTTTGAAGCCATTAGTGTGGATTTTTAGATTTTTTCCTCTATACTTTGCATTTCCATTATTTTATTTTTTTGCTAATGTAGAAATTTATACTTGATGTTTATAATAATGTTACTCCTTGGTTGTAGACATATACATCCATATTATATGTACAAGAAATTGTATGTGCGTGTAATTAATACAGAAATGTGTGAAGAAGTACAAGAAGAAGAGGAAGAAGTTGAAGAAAGAGAAGAAGAAGAAGAAGAAGAAGAAGAAGAGTATGGATTGTGGATTATTCCACTGTAGTTTTAGTGGTGTAGTTATTGATTGGGAATGGTTTAGTGGTGTAGTTTTTGGATTATGAATTATGTTTATGTTGGATTTTGGATTGTGTTTATGGATTTCGGATTGTGTTTATGAAAATTGAAATGTGTTTATTGATTTTAGATTGTGTTTATGAATTGTGGATTGTGTTTATGGAAATCCAAATGTGTTTAGGGTTTAAATTGCAAAAAATGAAAAAAAAAAAAAAAAAATGGAGAAATTCCAACCGATTTCGAGTGGTTGGATTTTCTGTTGGAAATTTTGCAACTGAATTTGCAACCGAAAAAAATCAGTTGGAAAATTTCCAACCGAAAACAATCGGTTGGAATATTTTCCAACCGATTTTGGACTCGGTTGGAAATTCGGTTGCAAAAAAATTCGGTTGGAATTTCGGTTGCAAACCCAATTCCAACGGAGGTTTTTCCAACCGATATTTTCGGTTGCAAAATCGGTTGGAAAAGCAATTTTCCAACCGATTTTGACCCATTTTCAGTTGCAATTTCGGTTGGAATTTTAGTTTTTTCTAGTAGTGTAGTATAAAATATGAACATTTATATTCAAGTTAGCAATTTCTTTTTTCTTAGCATGTTATTTTCTTTAATTATCTATGTCTAAGTGTTCCCAAAAAATTTTAAATTGAAAAATTTCAGCTCAAAATGTATCTTATAATCAATTCATGATAGTCCTAATTAGTAATTATCCAATTCATCCAGTCATTGTTCATGGTTATTAATTATAACAAAAATAAAAAGTTAAGATACCAGGTACCTTTGGCATATACTATTGTGCTACTATATGTGCCTCCTTTTTTTATAGTCAAAATTTCATGCCACTAAACATAGCATAATCAAAAATAGAAAAGTCCCCATTCCAATTAACATTAACAAGAAAAGAGAAAAAATGAGTACAAAAGAAAAAATTAAGCTAATTCAAGTTCACAACCCAAGAAACAAGATTATGTGTCTTTTCAATATGTGGCTCTTTGATGTTCTACCAAGAATTGTTCCTAAATATGAAATTTTTTTCGAGAGCTTCTAATTAATTATTAGAGTGAAATGCAGTGTTTTCTTTAACTGGCAAAAAAAATGATGTTTAATTTTTATTAGCAAAAAAATCTCTTGTTTTTTTAATTATCATTTACCTCGTTCCCAAATCAAACTGTGTTCACTCGATATAAGTACAAGTATGCTTCGTAGTTAGTAGGGAAAGTGACAATCATACTCCAACAATTAAATGTCGAAGCACCACAGTTCATTTAAAACATTGACAACAATATTACTCCTTGTTAATTTTAAAAATTGACAGTAACACATTTTCTATTTAAACTGTAACAATTATTATGTACCAAAAAAAGAAAAAAAATAGCAATACCCCCTTGTTAACTTAGAAATTGGCAATAACATCATTTTAATTTATGAGGTGTTTCAGATGGCCGTGTATTAAACTAATAAAATATTTTTTGCACATGAATCAATTTAAACAGAGCACATGAGGTGTTTTTGCATTTCACTCTAATTACTAAGATAAAAAGTTCATTTGTGATTGTAAAACACTTCAATGTGTTAGAATTGATTGGATAAGATCATCAAATGTATTCAACTAACAATAACGAGTACTATTAAACGGAAAATTATTGTTCAAGTCTGGCTTAATTTGTCAAACCCATTGCACTTGATTTAGAATTGGTCACTCTCCTAGGAGTTACATCATATCTCAAAGCAAGTGTATTGCACTTGTCATGTAGTTACTTTAGGTTCGGTCAAACCCGATCTGGATAAGAATTTCCCCACAGGAAAACCCTCACAAGTCGGGCTTCAAATGGATTTTTTTTAGAGAAATTAGAGTTGCATCTTTACAACAATATCAAGATATCACAAATCATAAATTTATTCAAATACAATCAAATTACAAAGAAAATAACTAACAACAAACTAGTATAAAATAGAGAAAAATCCACATTAGTGGGAATTAAACCCATGATCTCTTGGTCCTAGAGCCTCAACCTTATCAACGAGTTACTTTGGTGGGCTACAAATGAATTTGCTTGCATAATTTATAAGCTCGATCATTTGGTGTTCTATTAATTACAAAATTTACTAAAGGCCCAATTCTAATCAATGTGAAATATACATTTAATTGACTTCCATATCACATCACTCAACAATACTTTTGTGCTTTCTGCAAAAAAGAAGAAAAAAATTAACTTTTGTGAGTAGAATATCTACAACCAAATGTGCTTCATGCGACTTTACTGTATGCCTCTCTTTCTTATATATATATAATTATATATATATATATTCCGTCCGTACAATTATTAAAGTATGACCTCTGTCCGACCATGTTTCTAAAAGCATGGCTGCGGATGTGTCGTTTATATACTCGTGAACCATTTGATGACATTTACAAATTGTTTATGAATATTGAGATATTGAGCACCATTCACATTTAAATATAAGAAAAGTGAGCAAACTATACAATTTTATTTTATATTCTTAGTAGTATTGAATATTGAGATTGTGTTTACTTTAAATATATTGTTTATGAAACCATAACTAGCTAGTTTTTATGAGCTTTAATCAAGTAAAAACATGTACGTGATACATAAATTCTAGTATCTACATTGATATTTATGTCATTCTGTCGTTTTTAATTCATTATGCAATCTGAATTTAATTTAAACTTTAAAATCAGTTACCAAACAATTAATATTTTGTTCAGGCTGGTCTATCTCGAATGGCAAGATGAGCCCAAACAAATTGTAATAAATCTTATTAAGATCGAATCTCAAATATTTTATTTTTTATGTCAATCCATAATCATAATATTGTATATATATTTCTAATTTGAACGTGTTTATATTTTGCTATAAAGCAAAGCTATATTATGTAATATTTCAAATATCTTTTCTTCCATATTCTTTCAAAATTCAATAATATTACAAACAGTTCAAAATTTGATGTATTTGCTTAGTATTATAATTCAAAATTTTATTTAAAATTGCCTAAACAACACAACTAAATTCGAAATTAACTGATCTACGTAACCTTTAAGACATTTTTTTTTACCAGCATGCGATTGGTTTAGTGAAAGGGACTAGTACCCCCAAAGTGGCGACTCAAATTCAAATCATGTTGTCATATAATATGTCTGACGCGCCCCGAAAGAAATTAAACCCTATAAAAACCTATAAAAACCAGAAAAAGAAAAAAAAAGTCATTTTTTAAAAAGTAAATGCCACATAGAGAACACTCCCGTGTTTCCCTCCTTCATTACCATTTCCTTATCTCTGGTTCCGAGCCAATTACATAATACAAAATTGTGCGCATGGTAAATTGAGCAACATTCACAATCTAAGTATATAAATATATAATCAATTTTTTTATACTTAGAATTCAACAACCCATAATTTACGCCTTAAGTTAGGGCATAATCTAGGTAAGATATGACTTTAAATTAAGTGTCCTATTAATTAGCTCTCTTTTTATGGTCTAAGGTGGTGTTCGACGTGACATATAATTCAACGATGTCCAATTACATGAAAACAAAACATTGTTTAGTTATAATTAACCTAATTAAGCCAGTAAAATTACTTGTATCACACTAACCCCGTAAGCTAGCTAATCAACTTCATTGGAATGTTAATTATTTATTTATTTATATTGATAGTCAAATGCTTAAAAATATGAACTAATTCAACTTTCCTATGGGGAGGCAAACCCTAGTTAGTTTACAGATAAGGTTTACAAATGAGTTGAAAGTTTGTTTGAGTTATTAGGTTCTTTATATCATGGATCAAAATTTTCATATTTTTAGTTGAAATATCGAAAAGTTTTCGTTTTTGAATACAACGAAATGAAAACAAGATGTAATTCTAAAACTATTTATTTGTCTGGAATTCTCTTATTTTCTTGATTTAATAATATTTTTTACAATTTTTTCTTAGTATTTCTGAAACATTTTCGAAAAGTCTCGAAAAGTTTTCAATATTTGATTGACCGAAACATGCACTCGAAACGAAATTTTGATCCATACTTTATAATTACATCAATTAAGTATAAACCATAGGGACAATTTCATCCACAAATCTTGAGGTCCGGTGAAATTACACCATAGATATATACAATGAAGAGGTTGGCATATGTCCTGAGTTTCGTCTTACATATACATTCTCTATTAGTATTAGTTTTCTAAATAAAATGTCTACTATACCCCTATTTAATTCTGGTTAACTTTGACTTTGCGTTTGACCTAAATTGTGATAAAAATACATTCTTTTATATTAAGCATGTGACCTACCTAGGGTGTGTTCATAACTTTAGTTTCACCAAATTCAGGGAGTGCAAACGTAATTATCTCTAAACAATATTGACCATTTTTACAATTTATAAAACTCGGTTCAAGCTCGAGTAAATAAGTAAAAGACAATATGTATGTAAAAATCAACCTTTGAGTTAGACTTTTGTCCTAATAAATTTAATTAAATTTGAATTCTGCGAATTTAACAATTAAAAAAATTATTGAAACTAGATGCTCAAAAGAAAAAGAAAAAAAAAAAGAAAAAAAAGGTCAAACTAGACTAAAAAATTGCATATATAGTTCGACTTTATGCGTTTTTTTTTACTTTATGCGTTACACCTTATATATTTATTGACACTTTCATCGAAGGCAAGAAAAATATTGGACACCACACATAACAAAAACACAAAACAAGATCTCTCCCCATATTTAAAAGCAAGAAATCTTCCTAATGGAGGGTGCTTATAATTTCTTCAAATTTAATATTAATACAGAAATCAAGGAATCTAACCCTTTTTTATGAAACCCTTAATTAATCATTAATCCATTGATTAATAATCTAAAATCCCAAGACGTGGACAGATTACAAGATGGTATGTGGCATTCTAACGTTCCTTCCAAAATCCTTTTAATTTGTTTTGTTAATTAATTAAACACAGAAAATATAAAGTGCTAGCTGTCTTTCTTTACCCTTCTGTAAACTTCCACAAAGCTTTATAAGCTGCACATGGTTTGCACTGACTCTTTCTATATATGTAAATATTAAATTATATATAATTAATTTGACGTAATTTTGATTATTTACGTGTCGATAGATCTGCATGGCCATGTGTTGATACAAAATAAAATCTTGCCTGATTTATATTAATTTATAATTAAATTAATTTTTGATGAAGAATCGATCTTTCAGGTGTGTCTAGATCCGAAGACAGTGGTGTAAAATGGAGTCTTTTGAGGATTAATTCTAAGTAATAATGGTGGTGGTCCAAGTTTGAACAGTCAATATTAAATATTATTTATATATATACATAGGTTCATAGGTTTCCAAATTTATGCTGGCTCAACCAAAATTTTGTTGTGAGAAAATCTAACTTATCATGTTTATTTTCCAATTTTTGGGTCCTATATTCTAATTAATTAACCTGTGTAACTGTTTACATTGGGTTCATATATCATGTGTTGTTTGGATGTCATTGACTTAGATGATTTATTTACTTACAGTGCAATTAATAATTAGTAGAATAAGATGGTACGTAAATTTTGGGCAGTCAATGGGGCGGATTTCAATCCGGATATGATCCCGGTTCGATTTATTAGGATAATTGTTCGATTAGAGAGATTTGATGGACCTGATTCGATTTTAAAGATCCGTAATCCGAAACACATGGAGCGAATATGGATTTACGTCAATTCGATCCGTTAAAGATCCGTATTTGACAATAAATAAAAAGAATGATATATATACAACCTATTTTATAAAAGTAAGTAACATTAATAATATTTCAATGTCAATTTAAGGAAATAGTAATTTATAACTCATTTATAAATTTATTTAAGGGAATATTTTCATCTAAAAATATGAATATTAGTGAAGAAAGTTTGAACATGTGAGCTAAAATTAAACAAAATTGTAAAGTTAATAAAATTGTTTTAGAAAAAAATATTAATGTAATTTTTTGAATGAAATTTTATTGATCTGATATCCGGCCAAATCCGACCAAGATTCATTGAATTCAAATAATCTATATCCGAGCAAGATCCGAATTGGACAAGATTCGATCCGATATAAATGAAGTCGGATCTGGCAGACCAAAATCCTCCGACCCATTGACAGCCCTACGTAAATTAATACGTGCACATTAATTTTTTTTTGTGAAACGAAAATTACATAATTACATCAATATAAATAAATCAGAAAATTCATTTAATTAAAATCAAATTAATTAAATATAAAGAAATCATCTACCCAACAATAGTATTAAATTAAAACAAAAACTCATACAAGTAGGAATCAGACTCAAAACTCTTGGTGGCTCAACTTTGTCATTCAACTATAATATCATTGATATGTGTTTTTTCTGAAATTGAAATAATTTTTCAAGTTGAAATTGAGTCTTCTTTTCCTTTATTTTTGTGTTTCAAAGTGGAGTGTGTCTGACCCATGCAACAATCATGGGCGTTACTTTTTTTCTTTTAAGAATATAATTATTATTAATTATTATATCAGAAATTATTTCAATAATTATTGAAGTATACATACAAAATTATAAATAATAAATTAGAACAAATACCCATATTAGTTGGAGTTAAGAGGTCCTAGGACCTCAACTTTGCCAGGATCATGGACATTACTCGAAGGCCCAAATAATAAATTGCTTTTTTTGGATCTTCAACTAAAAAATTAGTTTAATATGGTTCGACCTCACACATTAGATACTCTTCAGTCCCAATGTGTTCCTATATTAGCTATACGAAATTAAACTTCTTATTACTTTAAGTGATTTATCAAATTTAGTTTTTATTTTGAACATTTTTAAATATTAACATATGTGGTATTACATGAAACTATTAAATTAATATTAAAATTAATAAATTCGACTATTTATCATAATTTTTTAAAATGTATTAAGTTGGGTGATCATTCGGTAAATACAGAATAATGGAGGAATTGAGTATTAAATTAAAATGATTAAAACAGACACTACAAGTGATGTTAAATCTCAATTTATTCCATAGTGATCGATTAAAAAAAATTAAAAAATTAACTAACAAGTTTATTCTTGAGTTGGAATCAAGACTAAAGTTATCCCTAAGAGTACTACATCGTTTCCCTAATTTTATATTTTTTTGGTAGGTTTGATTAGTCAATTTTTTAAAATTTTGAAAAATCATAATAAATAATATAATTAGTTTATTTACTAGTAATTTGATAATATTATATAACATTTCATGAAATAATATTTCAAAGGTTTAAAATATCATAAATAAAAAAAATTCAACATGATTAATCACTTAAAAAATAAAAAGCTTGGCTTTGTACGTGATTATACTGTATTTCGTTCTTATTAAATAAGGAAAGTCGAGCAAAACAATAAGTGTATAGAGTGCGTAAATCTTATATATCACTATCAAATATCGAGTTCAGATTACAATACGGGTCTACTCGAGCATTACTGGATGTCGTACAACTAGGAAAGTAAATACAAAGAATAATCAAGCTAGTTCCTAATCCGAACAGTAAGTCCGAGCTTAGGGCCTCTCTTGGAAGTTGTGCCGTTCCTGATGTCATAAATGCGCTGCGTATTTATAGGAACAGTAAAGAGCTAGCTGGACCGTCCGTAGGAGAATACTTCTCGGCCAGCTGTAAAAAGCTGTGGGTCGGCCCCACAGTAATCCCGAGGAGATGAGTGGATCGGAGTGTAGAAACTCGTACTACCGTTCTGGCTTGATCGGAAAACCATGTTCTTCAGGTCGGAGAGTACCATCCTGGTCGGGATCGTGGTCGACCTCGAGCAGAAGGTATTTCCTAAAGTGGCGTATGCGAAATACCCCTCATCAATACTCCCCCACTTCTCGAGCGTAAGTGAAGCTGAAGCTCGGAGAAGTAAACACAGCATCACGGTAAAAGACTTTGATTTCTTGATGTTTCGGACATGCCTCGTTAAAAACCTAGTCCGGAAAAACCCAGTGGGACAAAATCCGAGCTAGGGAAAAAGAGTGCATATCTTCTTCGGAGGAGTCTCACAATACCAAATCGCCCCAATAATAGAAGGGTGAAGTTTTTTGACCTGAGAGATTCACTTCGATGATTCACAAGGAGCTACAATATTTGAAGTTCGGAGAAATAAATAATAGAGAACAAGCCTTGAACAGTCTTGAGTCAGATATGCCTCGTTAAAAACCTTACTCGGAAAAACCCAGTGGGATAAAAACCGAGCGAAGGGAAAAATAGTGCATATCCTCGGAAGACAATGTAGTTGATCTTATCCTGCTGACTCGAAAATACTCATTTCCGAAACTTGGAGGACCATAAGTGCTATTAACGGAAAGATAATCTTCAATTTTACTGAGTGGGAGCTTAACCGTCGCGGTTACTCGGGGTTGAATTTGCAATTTACCCTTTTAACCTTTATATATATACATTGACTTGAATAGACGAGTACGTCTTCCATACTTACTTCTGATCGGAGCATTTAGATCGAAAAAAGAAAAGTATCCCTTTTTTCAATCGACCGTAGCAACAAACTTTTCCCATCATGTCTACTTCCGAAAACCCAGAAATTCAAACTAACAATCCTACACGATCGGATTCCGACCTAGGATCCACAGGCGAATTCATTAATGACTACAAAACCGCTGAAAACTCCTCTGAAGAGACGCATAGAATCGTCGACCAAATAGAGCATGCTTTGGGGCCAAACGCTGAAGAGGGGACATCCGGTCAACAGGATTCCGAACACGGTGGTGATGCGGAACAAAACACCGAGGCCAATAGCGAGGAAGGTGGAAATGGAGAAAAATCTGATTCCGATAATGTGGACGGCCCAAACGTAGTGCTGGACGAGCATGAGATAATGAGATACCAGATCGGAGGCGGGTGTAGTGTGAGAATCCTCGACCTAGCCGGTGTCGCGAAAAAGTCCAAAGCCACAGGTCGAGCTCAGAAGACCGAGAAACGGGTCGATGAAATCTCCAGTGCGTATGATCCAATAGAGGATGAGGCAAACCTCAAAGCTGCGATAGGTAAATTCCTTCCCGAGGGCTATTCGCTAGTCATTCCGACCTCATCTCAAAGAGTGAATAAGCCCCCAGCAGGATGTCAAGCTTTCTATGCTAAGCAGTTTGACTATGGGTTGCGCATTCCTTTTGCCCCATTACTCGAGCAGGTTTTAGATGCATTCACCCTGGCTCCCGCACAGATCCTTCCCAACTCGATTGGGTATTTGATAGCTTTCAGTGTTTTGATGAAGGCCAAGGACAAAGCTGCTAATTTTCGGCATTTTTGGCAATTATTCAAGATCAGTACTTCCTCCGCCTCGAACGCTGGGTTTGTGTATTTCTCCCAGCGTTCAAATCATTCGGTCTTATCGACCATAACTTCTAGCAATTCTCTCAACTGGAAGAAACAGTTTTTCTTTATCAAAGGACCTGAAGTACCGGCTTCTGAGGGGAGCTCGGAGATGGTTCCACACAAATGGCCAGGTGAGCGAGACAGGGTGTATGGAAAACGAGAACTATTAGGTCAGCTCAAGAAGGTCATTCAAGACGATCTTGTCAAAGAGATGCGCTCCGACCCGTATCAGTCGGCCTTCCTGGTCCTAGAGCCCGTTCTTCGGAAAGCTGGGCTCAGCCAAGCTACCTATCGACTAGCAGATGCTGAAGACCCTCGAACGTTGAGTAAGGATAATAGCCTTTCCCGAGTGACCGTAATAGTAAGCTATTCAGAGAATTTCATTACTTATCATTTCACTTTTTCATTTCTTCAGGTACAATGGTGGAGCAATACCGAGCTTCCATAGTCGGTAGAACTGTGGCGTCTACCTCGAGAAAGACGCCCGGTCAGCCGAGGAGACAAATTAGACCAGAGCCTAAAACTGTCGTCCCTCCTCGGGGAAGCTCGGCTCAAACTGACCAGATCGGAAATGAAGGGGAGCCCGAGGATGCTGAGCCGATCCAAATGGTACCTCCTCCGAACCTAGCTGGCCCTTCTTCTTCTTCTGGCTTAGGATACAGCATGTTTACATTGAAGAAGCTCAAAGGGAAGGAGATCTATAATCGGCGAGCTCGGGAAGATCTCGAGGGACCCCCCGAGGCTAAAAGGAGGACCGGATTGTGGGGTCGACACCGAACACCTCTTTCTTCCCGTTCTGGTTGAAGTAGGCCTGATATGGTGGACTTCATCGAAGATCAACTTAGAGGTTCCCGAGCAGCGGGTTATCCCGAGAGGGGATCAGTTCGAAGTGATCGCACCCCAAACGGCGAGAACGAGCACGACAAGGCGATCAAGATTTTCATGGCGGGGAGATTCGCCGAGGACCAGGAGGAGCTTCTTGGCCATTGCGACCTTGACGTATTAGGCCAATTCTCCAAAGCATATCACACGGTAAACCCCTTTACATTTGTTGTAACTGTTTAAGTCTTGGAACAAAATACTAACCACCCTGTTCTTGCAGATCGGGGACTGCTTTCTTACCGAGGTGAATCGTACCTCGATGTTAGAAGAGGAGTCCGATCGGGTCCATATCGCTTATCGGGACTTACTCAAGGAAGAGTCCAAACTTCGCGATAAATTTATCTCCGTCCAAAAAGAATTGGAGTCCATGAGAGCCAAGTACACCCCGACCGTTGAGGAAGACTTGGTGAAGGTCGTGAGCGAGAAGAGCGTGCTCGAAGAGGAAGTCAAAAGACTCAAAGAGGAGCTTGCGCAGACCAAAGCAGATTCAGAGTTATCTTATCAGCGGGGCAAGGAGGACTCACGCCTAAGCTCGATAAGGGAATTTTTAGAGTCTCCCGCGTTGGATGCTATAGCTCGTAAAAGGGTTGATCAAGTCCTCCAGACAACTTTCTATAAAGGTGTTCGACAACTTGTCTCCGCGAAAGTCATTCCCAATAAGATAGATGAGTACTTGAAACACATGAATATTTTCAAGAATATGGACGGAGAAGAATATCAAGTCTCATCCTCGAGCTCCGCCAACTGGGAAGAACATGAGTTCGCCCCGTTTGTGGAAGAGTTCGGAGTTCCAATGCCCAATCCTGATTTGATGGACTTGGATACGTCCAGCACGAGCTCGAGTTCAGATAGCTCTGATGACGAAAACAACCAAGACAGTTCCGGAGAGGAAGATCAAGATTCTTCTGACGATGGGGATGATCGAGAAGCTTCTGGAGATAATAACGTCGACGTCGAGGGTGGCTCCGAGAGTGAGGGCAAGGAGGAGCAGTCAAACCCTTAGATTTCTTGTAATAGATTGTAGGACTCTTTATTATATGCATTGTAATTATTTCGATCATTTATAAAATCTGCTTTTTCTGTTTAAGTTCTCTGAGTCCGCTCATCAGTAATTTGTTATACTACTCAACTAGACAAAAGTCTTTGTGAGCCATAAGGTTCATAAAAGATCGTCGATATCGAGCATTTTCGTGCATGTGAATCACTTAGTAGGCACGGTGTTGGTCCCAAGTGGTCAGATGAGGTCTAGAGGGGGGGGGGGGGGGGGGAATAGACCTCTTCAAAAATCTACCTTTTAAAACTTCTAACTTTTCTGTTCAGCAGACTAAGCTGATCGAGAACAGTAAGCAGACTAAGCTGATCTAGCACAAAGCTTTGAACAGCAGAGTTGACCACTCTTCTGATTTCACTCAGCTGATTTTATCAAATCAGAGTTTAAAATAAACTAACTTGCAGCGGATTTATCAAGTGTTTTTCACAAGTAGTTTTCTTTAACCTTGAAATAGTTTTATCCCCAGTTTTAACAAACTCCTTTTAAAACTTTGCAGCAGTTAACCTTTTAAGTGTTTTAAAAACTGTTCTTTCAAATATGCAGAAAATAATGCAAGTTAAAAACACAAAGGATTTTTATAGTGGTTATATGGATGTAAATCCTTTAGTCCACTCTTCCAAGTCACTTAGATCTTGGGTTATACTAAATCACACAGATTACAGTATACAATGCTTACGCCAAACAACAAATGAAATGGCCGTAAGTTCACAATAGGGAATCACAAAGAAACTCCTATCCTCTGAAGTAATATCGCTCACTAAGATTGATATCTACACAACCCTAACAAAATCACTCAGATTTTACAAGTATTTTCTGTTTTCTCTCTATTTAGCTTTGTCAACAAATGACTCGGCTGATGAGTGCTCTGTTCTTGAGTTTGAGACTTAGAAGAATTTTGCTTCAGATTTTTGCTCTCAAAGTGTGTTGTCTCTGTGTTGTTCTTCTTCTTCAACTCATGAACTAAGCTATTTATACTAAGGATTTGAAAATCTGCCCGTTGAGAGATCGCCAGTTGTCAAATCCTCGAGTACTGGTCCTTTTCTGCAGAACGGCTGTTGCGACTGAACACTGTACACTCTGCTGTACTTTCTGTCGCTTCGCATTAAATGCACCAAGCTGATACGAGGTTTCTCTTCAATCATTTGTCATAAATACCCTTCCTCTTCAGCATTTATTACTTCAAGTGCATTTATTACCGTTGTAATAACTTCTGATCCACTTCCACTCTGCTGATCGAAGTCACTCGTCTGATGTATACTCGGCTGATCCCAAACTTGAACTAATCTGATTTGAGTCGGCTGATAGTCCACCAGTCTGATTACTTCTTCAGCAACAAATCAGTAATTTTCTGGACCATATTTGACTAGTCTGATGAACTTCTTCCTTAGTCAAATATCTTCTAAGGTTTGTACTAAGCTTCCACTTAGCTGATGACTTTGGAAATCATCAAAACCTCCCTTTACTTCAAAGTCTTCATCTTCATCCAACAATTTCCCCCTTTTTGATGATGACAAAACTTCAGCTAAGTACCTGTACCTAAACTAAAGTTGAGTCCTCAAAAATTTCTGAGATAGAAATAATGTGTTGGAAGCTTGAACTTTTTATAGATTGATTTGAAAGTTACAGTGCAAGTTACAAGCAAGATAGACTAAAAAAAAATTACAAGTGAAGAAAGCTGGTTACAAGAGTTCCAACAGATAACCTAGTCTAGTAATCTAGTCTAGTCCTCAGCTTCTTCATCTTCTTCTTCCTCATCAACTTCTTCTTCAACTTCATCACTACTGTCTTCATCTTCACCAGATGTGAAAGCATCAGCAAGACCTTTTAATTTTTCTCTTCTTTCTTCAGCTTCAAATCTTTTTCTGATGTCTTCAATCCTCTTATACTTAACGTCTGGATTAAGCTGTTCTTCAGCAGAGTACTTAGAGGCAGCTAACTCCTTGTCA
The DNA here is from genome assembly GCA_034814905.1 of Penstemon davidsonii. NCBI lineage: Eukaryota > Viridiplantae > Streptophyta > Magnoliopsida > Lamiales > Plantaginaceae > Penstemon > Penstemon davidsonii. The sequence goes on along the minus strand of JAYDYQ010001087.1, from coordinate 6,307,225 downwards.
GTTTTAGCTACATCCTTGGGCTCTACTTTATCATCAGCTCCATCTTCAGCTTCCTTTTCAAGTACTTCATCTTCTTTTGGCTTTCCAGCAGCAGCCCGTTGGTCTCGTACTTGAATAGTTGCAGCAGCATCAACAGCTAACTTAGCTGATTCCTCTTCCCCCTTTTTGTCAGCATCAGCAAAGTTGAGTTGATCAGGAGTTATGTTGACAGCAGCACAAAGCTTCTTGATGTTTGTATCCATGACTCTTTGCTCAGCACAGTGATGATTTAGAGTAGTTTCCATGCGAAGTTGATTAGCTTTTAATTCACCAGAATGGTCATTCAGACAGTCAACATTCAACTGAAGTGTTGACAGTTTAGTTTGTGCTTTGTCAGTGATGTTGGTAACCTCTTGCATTAAAGCAATGTTCTTCTCAGTTTCTGCTTCACTAACTTGTGTCATGACCCTAACAACTCTTGCAATGTCAGCTTCATTCCTTTGAAGAGCAGTGTGGAGATGACCTACATCAGCCTTCACATCTTCAATACTTCTGCTCATATTCAATATGCTCTGAGTTAACATTAAGGAGTTATCTGGTGGTAGAGGAAAATCTTCAATGGCATCCTTGACCATTTTTGCAGTCTCTTCCTGCATTTGCTTAATCATCAGTTTATTTCTTGTCTCCATCTCCTTCAGAGTAGTCTCAATCAGCATCTGGATGGACTCCATCAGTGAGGAATGCAAATCAGCAGTAGGAGCAGAATGTGATGATTCAGCAGGATCCTCTTCTTGTGGGAGTTCAGCAGGTTCTTCCTCCTGTTGAACAGTTGCTTCATGAAGAACAGGACTGTCTTCAGTTTTCCATTCCAAAGCTAAAGGAATTAAGTCCTTAACCATAGTAGGCAGTTTCTTTGATGTATCCAAGTTGATCTCTTCAGCCTTCTGGTCTTTCTTTTGTTCTTCATCATCTGGCTCATCAGCGATGTGTATGATTTCAACACCATCAGTAGACACAACTGTCTTCTGACGAATCAAGTCAGCTGGTACAAAGGGTGATGTAGTCTGTTCAATCTTCAGCTTCTCTTGATAAGTGCTGATATCTGAGCCATAACAGATTTGCTGTAAACTTGGCAGACTGGGCGTTGAACTTGATGTTCCTGGTTCAAACCTTGATCTTTCAACCCATTTCTCCAGAGTAGTGTAAACAGCAATCTTGACTGCTCTATCAATTCTATCATCAGTAGGGCTTGGCCTCTTTGGAATTGAATTTTTGATAGCAGTCGCCTCCTGACTGACAATAACTCTAGCATAGTCATGCAGTCTATCCCTTACAAAATCTGAGTCTAAAGCCTTGACAACAGAGGATGTTTGCAACCAGTTCAAAACCCAACGTCCTTCTGTAGCAAACTCCTTCCAGGCTTGGATTTCATCCTCAGACTTGTTCAATCTGTACTCTCTCCATTGATTGTATCTGATCTTCTCTGGGAGAAAAGTAGTCCTTGATTGAAACAGCTGGTTCAGCCTTTCCAGCTCAGCTTCAAATCTCTTGAAGGCAACGGAGTCATTTTGAACAATCTCAATTGCTCTCCTCACTTCCTTCTTTTTCTTCTTGATTGGTTCAGCCATTGGTAGCACAAAGTCACCTTCCTTAGGCTTTTCTCCAATCACGATGCCTCCAGACCTCCTTGGTCCATAAGCATCCTTCTTGCTCTCTTCTATGGCCTTTGCCAATTCAGCTTCTTCCTTGGCAGCCAGTTCAGCTTCTGTCAGGTTCTTGACATTAGCTTCCTTTTGACTTGCTTCAAGAGCTCTCTTTAGCTCAGCATCATCACGTTTTCGTTGTTCAGCCTCCTCACGCTTCTTCTTGTGATAAGCTGATACTTTTGCTTTGCCAGTTCTCTTCTTTCTGGCATTTCTTGACTCAACAACTGGTGCCGCAGCTGTTGTTTCTGGTAAAGCAACTGCTACCGGTGCAGCAGCAATTGGTTCGAGGATCTGCACTTCAGGATCCTCTTGAGGTTTAGCAACCTCAGCTGTTGGTGTAGGAATCTGTTTCACTTGGTCAGCTGACTTCTTTTCAGTAGATCCCTTCACTGATTCAACAGGCCTCTCAGCAGATTGAGGACTTCTTTTGGCTAACTCAGAAAGTTCAGTATCTTCATCAAGAAGTGTCAGCTTCTTTCTGGCTGTCCTTTTTGTGAAAGGTGGATTTGCAACGGTAGAAGTGGCAGTGTCCTTCATAGCACTTCTTGTTCTTTTAGCCACATTTTCAACCGGTAACTCAGCTGAAATTGTCTTGTCAGAGGATGTCCCAGCAGACATCTCGTTGATTTCCTTGACTGTCTCATCAACAATCAAATCAGCAGCATCCTTTCTTTTAGAGACAACTGTTCTGGCTTCAACAGCAGGCTTTGCTGTTTGAACAGTCGACTTGCTTTTCTTGCCTTTATCAGCAGGCTTTTCTGGCTCAGAAGCCTTTCTTTTCTTTTGCTTCAACTCTGTCACAACCGCAGGCTCCTTTGATCTCCCAGATTTCACTGGGTCATAAATCTTCAATTCTTTAGCCTTGTGAACATCCTTGCCATTCGTAACCTCACATCCCAAATTTACTAGCAGATGACTCAGGAATATTCGGTGCAGAGTGTGACCACGCACTTTGTGATCAGCCAGTATGTACCAAATGTAGTTTGCCCAGTTCACCTTCAAGCCATAGAAAATGGCAATCATTGTGTGCAGACGCTTCATTGGTACGCTGTCTAGTGAGAATGTGCAATTCTCCAAAACTTTGGCAACCAAGTCTGCCATTCGTTGAAACTCGTCTTTCAATTGATTTTTCTTTATGCTCCCAGTTAGCATTTCATCCTTCTTTGAAGCCAGATTCCAGAAATCTGCTTCAAATGGAGTAGAAAGAGTTGCAATATCAGTAGAGCCTTCAAGAGAGAGTCCATATCTCTCACTTAGCAGTTTTGGGGTTACGCAGATAGCTTTGTCCCCAATCTTGGCAGTGATCTCCAATTTCTCAAAATTGACATCCTTCTTGGAACCATAAAATTCCATCACTTGCTCTTTGAAGATCATATCTTCATGTGCCTCCATGAAGTTTACCAGTGAAGCTGCCTTAAATTTCTCCAGAATTTCCTTCATTAATGGTGTGCCAGTCGTATGGTAGGTCAGGTAGTTCAAGAACATACCTTCAGCAGCAGCTTCTTTTGCAGGTACCTTGGAACCCATTTCCTGAAAGAGATTGAAGAAAAACGAGAGTAGATTTGCAGTTGAATGGATGCAAAAATGCTCTGAATGCTTTTGAAATTTTTAGGGTGCGTAAAAGCTCAGTCAGCTGATCAGATCTGGATTTATAGATGTTAATTCTTGTTGGTTTCCGTGAAAAGTGGTAACCGTTAAATTAGTCATTGTAAAAGCAGATCGTGCGACCGTGATACGCGGATTTCAAAATAGCATTAAATATGTCAGACGGGCGGGAAAACGAAACGCCACTTGTCTGTTACTTATGAAAGCGTGCTTTTTATGAAACGTTTTTAATGCAACACTTTAAATATAAGCTGACATAAATAGAAACAGATGAGTAAAGTACTTATCTGATTTATGACTTGTCTGATACAATATATCACTAGTGAAAGCCAATATCTAGTGATCTTCCTTTGCTGTTTGTCAATCCAGCAAGATAATTAATCTTCAAATCTTCAAGAGTTAAGAACAAATCTTCTGCTTAAAGCAACTTCAACTAACTGTTATTGAAGATTTAATCTTTAAAACAAGGGTACCGCTAGTCTTACACGTTCCCCCTGAATTCAAGAATTCATCAGTCAACTAGTCTGTTGAGAGTCAGTCTTCTTGAAGTATAATACACTTGTTGTAGTCAGATTAGTGAGCTGTTTGAAACCAGTCTTCTGATAGGTTCCCCCTCAGCTTATGAATCCAATTTTAACAAGCCTAGTTCCACTCTTAGAGTATAAAATCTTGCATCACTCAATGGTTTGGTGAAAATGTCAGCGATCTGATTATCTGTTTGAACATATTCAATAACAACATTTCCTTTTTCAACATGGTCTCTGATGAAGTGATGTTTGATCTCAATATGCTTAGTCCTGGAACGACTTGTAGTATTCTGAGTAAGTGAGATTGCACTTGTATTATCACAGTAGATAGGGATTCCACTGATCTTCAGATTATAATCTTCTAGTTGATGCTTCAACCAGAGTATTTGTGCACAACATGCTCCAGCAGCAATGTATTCAGCTTCAGCAGTAGATATGGATACTGAAGTCTGTTTCTTACTTATCCATGAGATCAGACGACTGCCTAAAAATTGACACGTACCTGTTGTACTCTTCCTATCAATCTTGCAGCCAGCGAGGTCAGAATCTGAATATCCAACAAGTTCAAATCCTGATTCCCTTGGGTACCACAATCCCAATTCTTGAGTGCCCTTTAGATACTTTAATATCCTTTGAGCAGCTAAGAGATGAGATTCCTTAGGATTTGATTGAAATCTCGCACAAACCCCAACAGAATACATAATATCAGGTCTGCTAGCTGTTAAGTATAACAGTGACCCAATTATGCCTCTGTATTTGGTGATGTCAACTGATTTGCCATCTTCATCCTTGTCCAGACGAAATCCAGTGGACATGGGAACATTAACAGATGAACTAGTTTCCATACCAAATTTCTTGAACAGATCTTTTGTGTACTTTGCTTGACTTATGAAGATGCCATCAGGTAGCTGTTTAACTTGTAATCCAAGAAAGTAATTTAATTCTCCCATCATGCTCATTTCAAACTTGTTCTGCATCAGCTTAGAGAATTTTTCACACATCTGTTTGTTGGTTGAACCAAAAATAATATCGTCCACATATATTTGAACTAGCAATATATGTTCTTCCCATTCAATAGTGAACAAGGTCTTGTCTACTTTACCTTTACGAAATCCTTTTACTAAAAGAAAATCAGATAGAGTATCATACCATGCTCTTGGAGCCTGTTTTAGTCCATAAAGAGCTTTCTTCAGATAAATATACCTTGTCTCCCTGTTTATAAACTTCAAAACCTGGGGGTTGTTCAACGTACACTTCTTCTTGCAATTCTCCATTGAGAAAAGCAGACTTCACATCCATCTGATATACTGTGAAGTTCTTGTGAGCAGCATAAGCTAGAAACAGTCTGATTGCTTCAAGCCTTGCAACTGGTGCGAATGTCTCATCAAAATCAATGCCTTCTTCTTGGCAGTAACCTTTGGCAACTAGTCTTGCTTTATTTCTGGTAACAATACCATCTTCATTCATTTTATTTCTGAATACCCACTTAGTGCCAATTACTCTTTGATGAGTAGGTCTGGGAACTAAGTACCAGACTTCATTCCTTTCAAATTGATTCAACTCTTCTTGCATAGCTTCAATCCAGTGAGAATCACTAAGAGCTTCATCAATTACTTTGGGCTCAATTTGTGAAAGAAAACTTACAAACATTGTTTCATTTGCAGTTGACCTTCGAGTTCTCACTCTGTCCAAAGGATCACCAATCACTAACTCAGGTGGATGATCTTTGAGCCATCTGAGATCAGGTTGCAAATCTGAATGTTGTCCTCTGGATTGATCTTGCAACACCACTGTTGGAGTCTCAGTAGTAGTCTGTTGAACAGTCTCTGGTCTGTTAGCTGTTTGCAACTCCTCTGTTAGACAATCAGCAGACTGATTTTGAACAGCACTTGAGTTAACAGCTTGAGATAAATTGGGTAGTATGATGGGTACATATTCTTCTTTTCTTTCCACATTCAATTTCTGAAATTCAGCAGACAGTTCTTGATTTGCACTTTGATTCTTTTCAGACGATTGACTTGGTTCATCAAATACTACATGAATAGATTCTTCTACAAGTAAAGTTCTTTTGTTAAACACTCTATAAGCTTTACTAACGGTAGAGTAACCTACAAAAACAGCTTCATCAGCCTTTTCTGCAAATGCAGTAAGGTGATTTTTCCCATTGTTCAAAACATAACATTTACAACCAAAAATCCTAAGATAATGTAAATTAGGCTTTCTGTTGTTCCATAGCTCATAAGGTGTCTTGTTTTGACTTTTGTTGATCATACACCTGTTCTGTGTATAACATGCTGTATTTGTAGCTTCTGCCCAGAATCTTTGGGGCAGCTTTGCTTCAGCTATCATTGTCCTGGTAGCTTCTTTTAGAGTTCTGTTTCTCCTTTCAGCAACTCCATTTTGTTGAGGGGTTCTGGCAGCAGAGTACTCATGACTGATTCCTCTGGAATTACAGTACTCTTCAACAGTAGAGTTTGTAAACTCAGTCCCTCTATCTGATCTGATCTTCAATATTCTTTGACTCTTCTCATTCTGGATCAGTTCCATCAGATTAGTAAGATGTTCCTTGGTTTCACTTTTCTTCTTCATGAAAATCACCCAAGTAAATCTTGAAAAATCATCCACAACAGCTAGGCAGTACTTCTTTCCACCATTGCTGATTGGATCAATGGGGCCAAACAAATCCATATGCAGCAGCTCCAAAATTCTGGTTGAAGATTGGTGCTTCTTGCTTTTGAAAGATGATTTCACTTGTTTACCCTTCTGACATGCGTCACAAAGCTTGTCTTTGCTCATGACTGTCTTTGGAATTCCTTCTACCAGATCATTCTTTATCAATCTGTTTATGGTCTTGAAATTCAAATGATTCATTCTTTTGTGCCAAAGCCAACTGATTTCACTTGGTGTAGAAGCCACTAAGCAAACATTTGAATTCTTGTCCACAGAATTCCAGTCGACTACATAGATATTTCCCTGTCTTCTTCCAGATAGAATGACCTTCTTTGTTCCTACTTGTTCAACATAGCACTTATCTGATGAAAACACCACGGAAAATCCCTTGTCACAAAATTGACTTATGCTCAGCAGATTGTATTTCAGGCCATTAACATAAGAGACGTCAGATATCTCTATGTTTCCTTTGATAAGCTTTCCAACAGCTACAACCTTGCCTTCTTTGCTGTCTCCAAAAGTAACTCTTGGACCATTCACAGCAACAGCATCTGCCAGTTCATGTATGTCTCCACACATGTGCCTTGAACATCCACTGTCCAAGTACCATTTCTTCACTACTTTACTCCTACTCCTAATCCTAACCTACAAAACAAAATAAAATTGTTTTAGGTACCCTTTATTGAGAGGGTCCCGGTGGATTAGTATCACCTTTGACAACCCAAGATGTTGAAGTCTTAGGCTTCTTAGGCTTTGCAATTTTAGCAGGAGCATGAGCAACTTCATTTTCATCATAAACAGCAGGCATATTATATTGATGATCATTATGATGATGATAAGGCTCATAAGCAGGATATGATGCATGATAAGCAGGGTAGGCATGCATTGGTTGATGAGCAGGATATGCAGCATAGTGAGGTGGATAATGAGGTGCAGCATAATATGGTGGATAAGCAGGTTGCACATAATAAGACTCATTTCCATAGTAAGCATTTTTGTTATAATTTATTTGCTTCTTAGGTCTGCTCTTTACTTGCTCTTTAACAGACGACTTAGCTTTACTAGTCTGATTGGTTTTACTCTTATCAGCAGACTTCTTGGGACTACTCTGCTGTTTGGTTTTACCAGTCTGTTTTTCAGTTTCAGGCTTTTTACCCTTCTTAGCCTTAGGAGTTTGGATCTCCTTTTTCTCAACCTCAAGTGAAGTAGATTTAGTGGTCTGAACATACAAGATAATATTACTATTATCAGCAGATACAAATTTTTCAGCTCTATTCAGTTCTAAACTTTCTTTCACTACAGGTGTACTCTGTTCAGTTGATTTATCTGGGGGTGGGGGGGGGGGGGGGTGGGGGGGGGGGGGGGTGGGGGGGGGGGGGGGTGGGGGGGGGGGGGGGTGGGGGGGGGGGGGGGTGGGGGGGGGGGGGGGTGGGGGGGGGGGGGGGTGGGGGGGGGGGGGGGTGGGGGGGGGGGGGGGTGGGGGGGGGGGGGGGTGGGGGGGGGGGGGGGTGGGGGGGGGGGGGGGTGGGGGGGGGGGGGGGTGGGGGGGGGGGGGGGTGGGGGGGGGGGGGGGTGGGGGGGGGGGGGGGTGGGGGGGGGGGGGGGTGGGGGGGGGGGGGGGTGGGGGGGGGGGGGGGTGGGGGGGGGGGGGGGTGGGGGGGGGGGGGGGTGGGGGGGGGGGGGGGTGGGGGGGGGGGGGGGTGGGGGGGGGGGGGGGTGGGGGGGGGGGGGGGTGGGGGGGGGGGGGGGTGGGGGGGGGGGGGGGGGGGGGGGGGGGTTGGTGGGGGGGGGGGGGGTGGTGGGAGGGGGGGGGGGGGGGGGGGGGGGGGGTCGTTTGAAATAGGTAGAAAGAGATAAGGGCAATCCGAAAATTGTGGGATCTTTCAACGACCATAATTCAAATCACACTTATAAATAGTCTCATATTTGTACTGAAGAAACTCGAACTTTACAGATCCAAATCATGCACTTCTGAGAGCACACAAAACTAGTAAGCTGTTCTAAGAGAAAGCTTAAAGTGTTGAAGAAAAACAGAGAGTTGTAACAAGGTTGCAACTAAATGCAGTAGATCAACAAAGTTGAAGAACTGTAAAAGTTAAGAGCTAAGTGTTGAGAGAGAAGACAATTTCTGAGAGATTCCTTCTGCTTTAACGCATGTAAATGTTCCTCGCTTGGATGTATAAGTTGTAAACATCAAGTGCAGTATTAGTCTAAGAGATTAGTATGGTGCCTTCCAACAAGGTTGCGAAGAAGAATGGACTAAAGGAATTTCCTTAACCACTATAAAAATTATGTGGCATTCAAATTCCGCACTTACTTTCTGCATTCGCAAAGAACAGACTAGTCAGATGTTCATCAATTGAATTTAAAGGACTGAAAAAAAATTATAAAGGGGAAAATAATTTTGTGTTAAAAAAATTATGTTTGATAAAACTCATGTTTATTCCGCTGCCAAACATCTCAAAAGAACTGTGATTTATAAGTGGTTTCTCTAAGCTTAACCAAGAACAACTAAGTATTTTACTAATCTGTCAGAGCACTGCCAACAACCAAGGGAATTACTCATTTGTTTGAAGAACAGCCGAGTGAACTGTTTTTTCTTAAGCACAATTTGAGTGGTAAAAGAAAAGTTTTGAAAATGTCTATTCACCCCATCCCCTCTAGACCTTTGGCGTTCGATATGCATTAGATTTTTGCACGAGATATGCAACACCTTTTTCAATCTTTTTCGTCCTAATTTAATTGAGATGAAAATTTCTTTTGTAGAGATTACTATATGATTTATAAATTTCGGATAATTTTGGGACATTATAAAATAAAGGAATTGTTTGGCTTGATAAATATGAATAAAGTATTAAGGCATAGATCTTCCTTCCTGAACGATCGGTCCTTACTAAAAACTGTATATTTTGTTCCATGTGAACTGAGTTTGAAGATTTGGTTGCTCGATTATAAATGGTGTGTCTTTATAAAGTTTGAAACAACAAAAAAAGCTCGAAATATTAGATTTGTGAAATGTGTGCTTACATCTCATTCATGCTAATTCACACCCTTGTTATCTATTCATTAGGATTATATATTGTAAAGCAGTAAAACATTAGTCATGAAGTAGAATACTAGAATGAAAAGTGTTGTTCATATATATGGGACTTTCTAGTCTTATTAGGAATATGTTCATCCATTTTTCCTGGAATTGTAGATCAATTAGCATTTGGATGGTTAAATAATAACTTCATACAGTGCTTCACTCTCCATTTTGCATCACACCCCCTCCCCATGATTTTGGTGTAAAAAACATGTTGATTCTTTCTAATCTGCTAGCAAATCACATAAAACTAAACACTTTAGTATGAGTCATCATTAACTGACATTACGTTCCAATAAATTTCAACCAAGTTAGAATTTAAAAGCACATTATAATATCATGTATTCCAATTTTGATTCTCATCAGCTGATAGTTGGTCAGAATCTACTGGAAATTGAATAGCTTTCCTTTTTTCCTGGGCTACAATTATTTTTTTTCTATCCAGTTATGACATCTTAAATTGCGTTGTTATCATAATGCTCATAATATTAGTAGGGGCTAACTAAGAAAACCCTTGAATATTTCTAAAGGCTTTAATTTTGGAATTTTAGATAAGGATTGACCTACTCTTAGAGCCCTTACCGTAGATTCATTAGTGCTTCTTACTGTGGCCCTTCAGATTTTACTTTACTTTTCCGTGGAGACTAGTTGATATGCTAGTAGTGTTTGTTGTAGTACTTTTCAAACTCAAAGGTTTTTTCTATTGTTACTTTGCTAGTGATTTTGAATGTAATTTTGTTACTTTTATAATAACATAAAAGTGTAAACGTGCTATCTATGAAAAATTGATATAAGTTCTCCAGAGCTGACATATTTTTAGTTGTGTTAAAGTCTGATATATTGCTAATATTTCACAAATCGACTATGTATCCTAACTTTTTACTATGTTAGAAGTTTACTAGTCAAGGGAGAAAACTTCTCATGCCTATTCTTGAATCTTCAAGAAATTACTTTTCATTCCAAAAATTACTTTTAACTTTTAATAATAAGTCATCATCTTCTTCCCGACCACCAAATATGTCATCTTTTCAAAGGAAGGTCTTTTGATGATGTTACTTAATTTGTGACTTAGTATGATCTTCCAAGTGTTAGTGTCATAAAGTTCCATTAGTCTTATAATGACCATAAATATAAAAGACAAAATGAAAAGAAGAAATAATTGTAATTTAAAAAAAAATGAACATCTAAAAAAAGAAACGAATTTAAATGAATAAAAACGTAAAAGGGGAAACTACATTTTCCACCTACACTTTGAGTATTTTTACACTTTCCCCCTAACCTTTCTTAATTAGCAGTTATTCCCCTCACCTATCAAACGTTGCAAGTTATAATTATGAGAATTTGTATGGCGGACTAGTTTTACCTCTTGTTATAAATCTTGAAATTAGTATATAAAATTTCTTGCTTTTATGTGTTTCTCCATAAATTTAGTGCATTCTCAATCAAATTACTTTTTTCTAACAATATTGAAGTTCAAACAACTTTTACTTAAAAGCAAAAGAAAAATAGTATTTCTATTTTATGTGTAACATTCGTTGGCGAGTTGCAAAAGGATATTTTAGGTGATATCCAACTTGAATTTTCAAATAACTAATTTATTGAAGCGTTAATAAAATCCTATTCAACGGCTTTATTATTGTTAACGACCGCTACACCTAGCAATGAACACGTTTCATCCACCATAATTTAATTGATGTTTATCTCAACGAATCTCAGGCACTTAAAAAATCATAATATAACCTATGAATTTTTACTACCAATGACTGGAAATTAAAAGCATAGTTGGAAAATTGTTCCATTTTTTCCATTCCATAGAATCTTTTGACAACCGTATTCACAATTAGCGACAATTACAGAATGAAAAATATCAATACAAATTCAAATAAAAGGTATATAATAAGGATTATTAAAAAAAAATTTATCAGGTAAGTAATTACCAAAGAAGAAATTTCCAAAAATTTAAAATACAAATTTGAAGTAATACACAACATATATATGTACATATATGAACAAAAAATGTTCAAATTTCAAAACACGAACTCGTGTTAGTTCAATATAAAAGCACACATACACAGTCAAATAAGATATAATCAGAAAGCATAAATTGCTTAAATTTTGAAATACAAAATTGAGTATGTACAAATATAGCACCACATAAGACACGATTCACCTAACGTTCGATAAAGAGTGGTTGGATAATAAAATAGAAAAATTATTGGTGGGCCAGCACAATTCACCTAACGTTCGGTAAGAGGGTGGTTGAATAATAAAATATAAAAAAAATTATAGGTGCGCCAGCTGCACGAATGTCGTGGTGTAGGACATAGGGAAAATTGCATTTACTCTCTAAACTTGAGTTTGTACAAATATAACACCACAAACGACACGATTTACCTAACGTTCGGTAGGTAAGAGAGTGGTTGAATAATAAAATAAATAAAAAATTGGTACGCCAGCTGCACGAATGACATGTTGTAGCACATGAGGAAAATTACATTTACTCTATAAACTTGAGTATGTACAAATATAACACCACATACGACATGATTCACCTAACGTTCAGTAAGAGTGTGGTTGAAAAATAAAATAGAAAAATTAGTGGTGCGCTAGCTGCACAAATGACGTTGTGTAGCACATGAGAAAAAATTGCATTTACTAAAGTTTACCACAAACAAAACGATTCACCTAAATTTTGGTAAAAGAGTGGTTGAATAATAAAATAAAAAAATTACTGCGCCAGCTGCACGAATGACGTGATGTAGCAAATGAGGAAAATTGCATTTATTCTCTAAACATAAGGAGAAGTGGACTTTATAATCTCATCTCCACCGTGTATCTATACACAAAAAATCTAATTTGATTAAATCTCATCCATTTATAATACCACGACATCCGTGTGTTGGATGCACCAAATAATCACACAATAAAATAAAATGACACATAATAAAGGATTTTGAAAATTTTGATGTTCCATTTCATAATAAAGCAATTCAATTAGACACATAAAAAATTACTTGGACAAAATCATGAAATTTGTTCAGACTGGTAGTTTATAAGAAATTACAAGAATGCCTATATATCCTTGTTTAGCTGTTTTGGTGTGCAAAGCTGGATTGTGAATATATAAAGTTCATCTCTTGTTCAAAGCAGTCAAACTTTTGGTAGTGAAATAGAAGGAAAGGGCCACCAAATGGAAACCAAGAAATTTAAAAAAAAAGTATATGATGATGAGACTCACAACTATGCAGAATATGAAATTTGGTGCTTGGATGCTTCAGATTTCAATCGACCTAAGGTTTTTTTATTAATTTTTTTCACTTTTTTTTAAATATATTAATTATTAATTTTTTGATTGTATTTTCTTGTTTGTGTTTATGGTTATTTTCTTGTTTTACGGAAAGAAAAGAAGCCTAAGAAGAAAAAGGAGAAAATTGCAATGCAAATGGAAACCCAGAAAAACGATGTTTCCATTAGTCTTATAATGACCAGAAATATAAAATCAAAAATGAAAAGAAGTAACTATAATTTCAAAAAATATTAAAATGAACATCTAAAAAAAGGAACGAATTTAAATGAATAAAGACATAAAAGGGAAACTACATTTTCCACCTACACTTTGAGTATTTTTATACTTTTCCCCGAACCTTTCTTAATTAGCAGTTATTACCCTCACCAATAACATGTCGCAAGTTAATTATTATGAGAATTTGTATGGTGAACTAGTTTACCCTCTTGTTATAGAAGTTGACACTAGTATATAAAATTTCTTGCCTTTATGTGTTTGTCCATAACTTTAGTGCATTCTCAATCAAATAACTTTTTTCTAACAATATTGAAATTCAAACAACTTTTACTTAAAGCAAAACAAAAATATTATTTCCATTTTACGCGTAACATTTGTTGGCAAGTTGCAAATGGATATTTTAGTTGATATCCAACTCGAATTTTCAAATAACTAATTTATTGAAGCATTAATAAAATCCTATTCAACGGCTTTATTACTGTTACCGACCACTTCATTTAGCAATGAACACGTTTCATCTACCATAATTTAATTGATGTTTATCTCCACGACTCTCACGTGAGTTGAAAAATCGTAATATGACCTGTCAATTTTTACTACCGCTGATTGGAAATTAAAAGCATATTTGAAAAATTGTTCCAATTTATTATTTCGTAGAATCTTTTAACGACCGTATTCACAATTTAGCACAAATTACACAATGAAAAATATCAAGACAAATTTGAAACTAATAAAATGTATGTAACAAGGATTATTTAAAAAAAATTATATCAAGTAATTAATTACCTCAGAAAAAATTTCCAAAAATTTGAAATACAAATTTGAAGTGATACACAATATATATATATATATATATATATATATATATGAACAAAAAATGTTCAAATGTCAAAACACGAACCCGAGTTAGTTCGATATAAAAGCACACATACACTATATAGATAAGATACAATCAGAAAGTATACATTGTTAAAATTCAGAAACACAAAATTGAGTTTGTACAAATATAGCACCACATACGACACGATTCACCTAACGTTCGGTAAAAGAGTGGTTGGATAATAAAACAAAAAAATTATTGGTGAGCCATTACTATTCACCTAACGTTCGGTAAGAGGGTGGTTGAATAATAAAATTAAAAATTATAGTTATGCCAGTTGCACGAATGACGTGGTGTAGGATATAAGGAAAATTGCATTTACTCTCTAAACTTGAGTTTGTACAAATATAAGACCACATACGACCTGATTTATCTAACATTCAGTAAGAGAGTGGTTAAATAATAAAATAAAAACAATTATTGGTACGCCAGCTGCACGAATGACGTGTTGTAGCACATGAGGAAAATTACATTTACTCTATAAATTTGAGTATGTACAAATATAACACCATATACAAAAAATTATTGGTACGCTAGCTACACGAATGGCGTGGTGTAGCAAATGAGAAAATTTGCATTTACTCAAGTTTACCACAAACAAAACGATTCACCTAAATTTTGGTAAAAGTGTGGTTGAATAATAAAATCGAAAAATTATTGGTGCGCCAGCTGCACGAATGACGAGTTATAGCACATGAGGAAAATTGCATTTATTCTCCAAACAACATAAGGAGAAGTTGACTATATAATCTCATCTCCACCGTGTATCTATACACAAAAAATCAAATTTGATTAAATCTCATCCATTTATAATACCATGACATATGTGTTTTGGATGCACCATATAATCACTCAATAAAATAAAATGACACATAATAAAGGATTTTGAAAATTTTGATGTTCCATTTCATAATAAAGCAATTCAATTAGACCCATAAAAATAAAATCATGAAATTTGTTCAGACAGACAGTTTATAAACATGAAAAATTACAAGAATGCCTATATATCTGTGTTTAGCTGTTTTGGTGTGCAAAGTTGGATTGTAAATATCTAAAGTTCATCTCTAATTCAAATAAATAAAACTTTTTGTTGTGAAACAGAAGGAAAGGGGCACAAATATAACCATGGAAACCAATAAATTTAAAGAAAAATTATATGATGGTCACAACTATGCAGAATGTGAAATTTGGTGCATAGATGCTTCAGATTCCCCTCCGCCTAAAGTTTTTTTGTTAATTTTTTTCACTTTTTTTTTGTGTGTATATATATATTATTAGTTGTTTGACAGTATTTTCTTGTTTGGTTTATGATTACTTTCTTGTTTTACAGAAATAGAAGAAACCTTAGAAGAAAAAGGAGAAAATTGCAATGCAAATGGAAACCCCGAAAAATGATGTTTCCATTAGTCTTATAATGACCAGATATATAAAATAAAAAATGGAAAGAAGTAACTGTAATTAAAAAAAAAATTAAAATGGACATCTAAAAAAATAAACGAATTTAAATGAATAAAAACATTAAAGGGGAAACTACATTTTCCACCTACACTTTGAGTATTTTTACACTTTTCCCCTAACCTTTCTTAATTAGCAGTTATTACCCTCACCTATAAAACATTGCAAGTTAATAATTATGAGACTTTGTATGGCAAACTAGTTTTACCTCTTGTTATAGAACATGAAATTAGTATATAAAATTTCTTGTCTTTATGTGTTTCTTCATAAAGTTAGTGCATTCTCAATCAAATAACTTTTTTCTAACAATATTGAAATTCAAACAACTTTTACTTAAAAGCAAAAGAAAAATATTATTTCTATTTTACGTGTAACATTCGTTGGCGAGTTGCAAAAGGATATTTTAGGCGATATCCAACTCGAATTTTCAAATAGCCAATTTATTGAAGTATCAATAAAATCCTATTCAACGGCTTTATTACTGTTACCAACCGCTTCACCTAGCAATGAACACGTTTCATCTACCATAATTTAATTGATGTTTATCTCAACAAATCTCATGTGCGTTGAAAAATCATAATATGACCTGTCAATTTTTACTCCCGCTGATTGGAAATTAAAAGCATATTTGAAAAAAATTTCCCTTTATTTAATTCCATAGAATCTTTTAACGACCGTATTCACAATTAGCACAAATTACACAATGAAAAATATCAAGACAAATTTGAAACTAATAAATTGTATATAACAATGATTATTTAAAAAAATTTATATATATGAACAAAAAATGTTCAAATTTCAACATATGAACCCGGGTTAGTTCAATATAAAAGCACACATACACTATACAGATAAGATACAATCAGAAAGCATAAATTGTTAAAATTTTGAAATACAAAATTGAGTATATATAATTATAACACCATATACGACACAATTCACCTAACATTCGATAAGAGAGTGGTTGAATAATAAAATAGAAAACTTATTGGTGCACCATTACTATTCACCTAACATTCGGTAAGAGGGTGGTTGAATAATAAAATTAAAAAATTATAGTTACACCAGCTGCACGAATGACGTGTTGTAGGACAAATGGAAAATTGCATTTACTCTCTAAACTTGAGTTTGTACAAATATAACACCATATACGACATGGTTTACCTAATGTTCGGTAACAGAGTGGTTGAATAATAAATTAAAAATAATTATTGGTACGCCAACTGCACGAATGACGTGTTGTAGCACATGAGGAAAATTACATTTACTCTATAAACTTGAGTATGTACAAATATAACACCGCATATGACACGATTCACCTAATGTTCAGTAAGAGTGTGGATAAATAATAAAATAGAAAAATTATTAGTGTGCGAACTGCACGAATGGCGTGGTGTAGCACATGAGAAAAATTGCATTTACTCATGTTTACCACAAACAAAACGATTCACCTAAAGTTTGGTAAGAGAGTGGTTGAATAATAAAATAGAAAAATTATTGGTGCGCCAGCTGCACGAATGACGTGCTGTAGCACATAAGGAAAATTGCATTTATTATCTAAACTTAAAGAGAAGTTGAGTATAGAATCTCATCTCCACCGTGTATCTATATAAAAAAAATCTAATTTGATTCAATCTCTTCCATTTATAATACCACGACTACCGTGTGTTGGATGCACCAAATAATCACTCAATAAGATAAAATGACACATAACAAAGATTTTGAAAATTTTGTTGTTTTATTTCAAAACAAAGCAATTCAATTAGACCCATAAAAATTACTTGGACAAAATCATGAAATTTGTTTAGACAGACAGTTTATAAATATGAGAAATTACAAGAATTCCTATATATCCGTGTTTGGTTGTTTTGGAGTGCAAAGCTGGATTGTGAATATCTAAAGTTCTTCTCTTGTTCAAATCAGTAAATTTTGGTAGAGAAATAGAAGGAAAGGGTCACAAAAATAGTAATGGAAACCCATAAATTTAAAGAAAACATATATGATGATGAGACTCACAACTATGCAGAATATGAAATTTGGTGCTCAGATGCTTCAGATTCCTCTCCATCTAAGGTTTTTTTGTTAATTTTTTTTCACTTATTTTTTTTTCATGCAAATATATATATTTTCTAGTTGTTTGACTGTTGTTTGTGTTTATGGTTACTTTCTTGTTTTACAGAAAAATTAGAAAATTTCAATGCAAATGGAAACCCAGAAAATTGATGTTTCAGTAAGGCCTAAAAGCAATAAATCAAAGAATAAGAATGAACAAGTAATAAATTCTCTAATTTTTTTCCGCATTTTTTAGGTGTTTTTTTGTTTTTTGGATCCGTCATCATATGTATTATGTCATCTGTGAATTTTGGGTTATGTTCTTGTCTCTTTTAAATGTTAAAAAAAATTTATCCTTGAGATTTGCCTTGGAAATTTGAATCAATTTTTGTGTGGGTTCTTTAAATTTTTCGAGTATCTACTGATAATTCGTACATCGACAAGCTTTTGAAGTCTTTGGTTACTAAAAATGATTTTGCAGAAACCTAAATTCTTTAATCAAGGAATTTGGAATTAGGCCTAATGTGACTAACTTGAACTACATTGCATTGGTCCAGATTTGGATATGTTTTGCATAGGTCAGATGTTATTAGTTTTGCACTAACGTTCGTCCAAAAAGCCTAAATATATTCTATATATAAATATTTGACAGATTGCATAATGTTATAGGATCATATAATCCTGATTTGCTTGATTTGAAATTGATTGTTTAGAAGATAATTCAAAGTACTGAATTTCATTTTTATATAATGATTCAATTCTTTTTGACATCATATATAACTAGTGACCGTGCATTTGAATTCTTGAACAGGGGAGCTCAAGTAATTCCAAGAAAACCGAAAGGTAGCAATTTGTTTGAATCAATTAGAATTTCAGCCCCGCTTCTTTTTTAATTTCAACCATACTAAATCCAAATTTTCTTCTCGATTGTGTATCTTAAAACAGCATCGTACGGAAAAGAACTCGTAATATTGACATATACGATGATGTTGAAGCCAAATTCTCAGTCATGGAAAGGGCTAAGCGAGTACTATCGCGTTTAGGAGACGAACTTCCTCACTTTGTCAAGTGTATGCTCCCTTCAAACGTGGCTCATGGCTTTTGGTTGGTAAGCTTGAAATATACTTCTTCCCATTTTTCTAGTACTATCTCTGGTTCTTGAATTTTAATGAGTAATAACTCTGAGTAAAATGTTGTCTTACATCATATCTTATTTTTGTTTACTTTTATTTTCCTCCAATTTTTCTTCTCTAAAATCCAAGTATTTTAGTGAGCTAGACATAGTAGTTAAAAGCGCCCTGCACAATAGTCTGCCATTTAACGCACGCCTTTTGCAATAGTGCGTTCTAAGTGCGCGATAGTGCACTATGTGCCATTAGCTACCATAGAGCTTGATTTTCTTCTTTTGTTTTGAAAAAATTGTTGTGATGGAGCTAGATAAAGCTCTTTGTACAAAATCTTTTTATTGCAGCATTTACCGGCAAAATTCTGCAGCCTTCATCTACCAGATCACGATACATCTATTGTGTTGGTGGATGAGTGGGGGAACGAGTATAAAACATCTTATCTTCTGGGGAGGCATGGTTTGAGTGCTGGATGGAGGGGGTTTTCTATATCACATAGATTACTCAAAGGCGACTTGTTAATATTTCACTTGATGGAGCCTTGCAAATTGAAGGTAATTGTTCAATTTTTTGGTGTTATTTTTTATGGGTTGGATAATATAAGCTAATGATTCATTACTTTAGTTACTTTTGGAAAGTATTTTGAGAGATTTATTGTAGTTGTGCATGTCTTATGATATGGTTAGAAAATGATTAGGTGCAAATTAGGAATTTGATTCACGTTCTGGCTCCATTGATACAAACCCATTATTTTAAAATTTTTAATTTTATTATTTTGAGACTAGTTTGCACACAACAAAATTAATTTTTATTTGGTAATTTTAGGCAGTACAATGAGTTGAATAGTTCTATTTTCTTATGAAATGTCATAAATATCCTCATGCAATAAACTAGATTGAACTTGAGGTGGTGAAAAATAGCCTTTTCAAAAGAATGTCATTAGTCCTTTTATCTCTATGAATTTTTTATCATCTAATATTATTTTCAATAAGTGAGTTTCCAAAATACCATTTTAAACACAAAATTATGTTCATCGATCTTCTAGGTACACATAGTGAGAGTGAATGACTCAGACGTCATCAGTGCTGCACTATGCCTCATGAACTTGGATGCTTCCAGGAGAGGGACTGATTCTGGTTAGTTTTATTACCTTTTTTCTTTAGTTATTTTTCTTTTAATTTGAAATTGTTTAATCGATCTCCACTATTTATATTTTCTTGGCTTTGTTTTATTTTGGAGAAGATAATGTGAAGAACGATAATAGGAAACGTAAAAAGACGAAGTATGTGGAGCCTTTTCTGCTTGATGTATCTACACCCGAAGAGAATGTAAAAGGAAAACGTGCATCAAACTATATCCTCGAGTCTGTAGCATGTCGCTCTGCAAGTAATAGTGATGGTTTTAGCTCCAAAATTCTTGAAGGTGTGTGAGTGTTTTCTTTTTCTTTTTCGCAATTGTTTTAAATTAAATAATTACAAGAGAAAATTTTAACTAATTTGGGTTATGTTATTTTTTGTAGGTTGTGAAATTCCAAACCAACTTCAACCAAATGACCTTTGCTATTGTAGAGCACCGTATTTGCATGATGATCCTCGTGAGGTTCTCACTTGTAGGTAATTTCCCAGAAAAGGTTTTCATTGATTGCTCGGACATTGGACCATTGTGATCCCATTTTTTCAACCTGAAAAACAATTAATTCAGTTATAAATGTATAAAGACG
The DNA here is from genome assembly GCA_034814905.1 of Penstemon davidsonii. Lineage (NCBI taxonomy): Eukaryota > Viridiplantae > Streptophyta > Magnoliopsida > Lamiales > Plantaginaceae > Penstemon > Penstemon davidsonii. The sequence continues at coordinate 6,286,899 of JAYDYQ010001087.1, read as the reverse complement.
ACTTCAACTCGACTCATTGGGAAGCTTAAATGTCTGATTTTACATCTTCGGGAGGGTAAAGGTGGAAAGTTTGAAAGTGTTTGGAATACATGGATATATGATGTTTATATGGAAGCTTCCCTAACATAATCATTGACTGGAGATTTTGTTGTCGACTTAAGGAACCGTGTGAATTTTGAGAATTTTTTGATGTGGGAATTTGTATGTACAAACGGTGTAGATTTTGTTATTATGTTTTTTTTTTGTTTTTTTTTTTTTTTTTTTTTCTGAATTTTACCATAATTGTTTGATTGAATTTTTGTGTGGCTTATGGTTCAAATATCGCGTATCGTGTATTGTGTCTGAGATCTTACATCGTCCAAACCTAAGTCACTTTCTTTTACTCGACTCATGTTCCACTCGATCAAATGACATGTCTTAGGCCCAATCATTTTTAATCCACGTAGATGCAATTCGATCTGGACAGGATAAGATCTATAATCTAACTTATTTTAATCCGTCCAAATTCACTTGGTGCTTATTTTAATGGGGAGATTTTTTGTGCATCTATTGCACTGATGACATTGTGCAATGTACAGAGAGATTTATTCAATTAAATTTTTATATACTAATATATGGTGAGAATGTGATCTTAGAATCAATTACTCCTTAAATTTAGTAATTAAACATAATCTTAATCTTATTCGTTCATTGCTACCACATTATTCGCAATAAATGCAAAAAATAATTTAACATTAAGAGAGTCATATCATTATTGTTAATTTTATAATGTATTATCTATACTTGGTACACATAGTGATTGTAAATGACTTAGACATCGTAGGTGTAGCACTATGCCTCATAAAATTTGATGCTTCTGGGAGAGGAACTTATTTTGGTTGGTTTTTTTATTACCTTTCTTCTTTAGTTGTTTTGCTTTTCGTTAGAAAAAATTCGGGCCTTTAATTGATCTTCTCTATCTATATTTTTGGCATTGTTTTATTTGAAAGAAAATAATGTGAAGAAGGATAATATAAACGTAAAAGACAAAGTATATGGACACTTTTTTGCTTGTTATATCAACACCCAGGGAGAATGTAAAAGGAAAAACGCATCAAACTCTATCCTCGATCCTGTAGCAAGTCGCTCTACAAGTAATAGTGATGGTTTTAGCTCCAAAATTCTTGAAGGTGTTTGTGTTTTATTAGGAGCCTTTTCTGCTTGATGTATCTACACCCAAAGAGAATGTAAAAGGAAAAACGCATCAAACTATATCCTTGAGCCTGTAGCATGTCACTCTGCACGTAATAGGGATGGATTAAGCTCCAAAACTCTTGAAGGTGTGTGAGTGTTTAATAAATTTGAATAAGGCTTTGTTAAATCGATGTACATCGTGTGCAGTGTCCCGAGCCCCAGGTCGGGTCCTATGTGGTCCCATCCCCAAGTTCGGTACTAGATTTTTACTAGAATTTTTTTTTTGACATACAGCATAATAATTTAATTTAGAGTTCAAACATGAAACACTGCTATGTGTAAGAGCGGTCACAATATTCAAAACAAGCGCAAAATTTGCAACAACAAAAATATCAAAAGTAAACATAGTCGTAACTACTCAGCATGCCAGATACATAACAAGACAAAACATAGCATAGTGAAAAATAAAAGTTAACATGAGGACGTCCCTCGAAGACCGACAGAAAAGATCTCAGAGACGAACAACACCAATGCTGAACATCAGACCTTGGAATACATGTATCTGAAAAGAAGAAAACGTGAATTCGTTATTTGATCGTCCAACTTTGTTGGATGAAGTTGAAAGAGGTTAAGGAAGGTTTTGATGATTTCCAAAAGTCATCAGCTAAGTAATGGAAGCTTAGTAAACCTTTGAAAGTTCAATCGAGAAGACGAGAAAATCAGTAGATTGAATTTCGGTCAGGAAGACAAGTGATCTCAAGCTGAGTACGAAATCAGACTGGTGGATATCAGAAGAGTCAAATCAGATGAGTTCGATTTGAATCAGCAGAGTGTTCATCAGTAGAGTGGATTCGATCAGTTGAGTGGAAGAGATCAGAAGTCATTCCAACGGTAATAAATGCACTTGGTATAATAAATGTTGTCCGAGAAGGGTATTTTTGGCAAATGATTAGAGGAGTTAATTCAAATTACCTCGTATCAGCATGGTGCATTTAATGCGACTGACAGATCCGTACAGCAGAGTGTAACTTATGCTGAATAAGCTAAGTGCTAAATCAGCTAAGTAGTCTCATACGTAAGATCAACTTACTCTGCTGAAGCAAAATCGGAGAAATTTTTTAAAGGTACAGATGTCTATTCAACCCCCCCCCCCCCCCTCTCCCCTCTCCCCTCTAGACCTCATATGACCACTTGGGACCAACAGACTTAGTGAGGCTATGGTTCTTGGGTGGGTGGATGCATCATAATGTACATGGATTTCCTACGGAAACACGGATTCACTACCACCAATCTTCAACATGATAAGCTGCTAACTGCAATGGATCAAAATATCATAAAGTTGTGTGAAGTCTTGAACATAGCTCCTGCTCAAGTTGAAGAACTCAACCCTGTTGATGATGACAAAAAGGGGGAAAAGTTAGCTGATACTAAAGAGGAAGCTAAGATCGCTGAAGATGAGGATGCTGATATTAAGGAAGCTGATGCGACAGAAGAACCCCAAGATACAGCAAAATAAGACAAAGAACTTGCTGCATCCAAGGACTCTGCTGAAGAACAGCGTGATCCATTTATGAAGGCAAAGAAGATTGAGGAACTAGCTACTGAGATTGAGGCTGCTGAGAAAGGAGACAAAATCAAATTAGAAAAAGCCAAGATATTAGCATTGGATATCTCTAGTGAAGAAGAAGATGAAGACGACGAAGAAGAGTTTGAAGAATAAGAAAATGAAGACTAAGAAGACTCTACCTTTTATCCTTACATCTTTTGTAAATGTTCTTTCACTTTTGTAATCTGGTGTAAATGTAACAATTCTATATCAATAAAATAAGATTACAGGTTTTATCCAACTTAATTTATATCTTAGAAATTTAGAGTGAAGACTTACTGAAGATAGGTTATGTACTTAGCTTAAGTTTTGTCATCATCAAAAAGGGGAAAATTGTTGGATGAAGCTGAAGAGGGTTAAGGAAGGTTTTGATGATTTCCAAAAGTTATCAGCTAAGTAATGGAAGCTTAGTAAACATTTAAAAGATCAATCAAGAAGACAAGTAAAATCAGAATATTGAATTTAGGTTAAAAAGACAAGTGACCTCAAGTTGAGTACGGAATTAGATTGATGGATATCAGAAGAGTCAAATCAGATGAGTTCGATTTAAATTAGCAGATTGTTCATCAGTAGAGTGGATTCAATCAGCTGAGTGGAAGAGATCAGAAGTCATTCCAACGGTAATAAATGCATATGGTGTAATAAATGTTGTCCGAGAAGGGTATTTCTGGTAAATGATTGGAGAAGTTAATTCAAATTACCTCGTATCATCATGGTGCATTTAATGCGATTGGTAGATCCGTACATCAGAGTGTACAGTGAGCAGTTGCAGGAAGCCGTTTAAGGATTTGACCGGAACTCGAGGAAGATCTGAATTTCTGTCTCACTTCAACAGACAGAATTCTAATTGCCGAGTATAAATAGATCTAGATTCTAGAGTTAGAGACAACACAACAACTAAGAAAGAATTCATCGAGAAAATTTTTGTAAATCTCAACCTAAGAACAAATCATCAGCTAAGTCATATGTTGCCAAAGCGAAGTTCAAGAAACAGTTCAAACACATATAAATTTGAGTGATTTTGTTCAACTCAGTGTTGTGAGAATTAGATATCCATCTTAGTGAGTGATATCACTTCGTAAAATAGGCTTTCTTTGTGATTTCCTATTGTGTGCTTGCTGCTTGGTCATTCGTTGTAAAAGCACAAGTATTGTACTAGTTACTGTGTGTTCTAATAGAACCTAAATCTTCGTGATTTAGAAGAGTGGACTAAGGGGCATTCTGCCTGCCGAATCACTATAAAAATTCTTGTGTTACTTACCTTTATTTGCATTGCACAACATTCATAAAAGAGTTTGAAAAAGATAAATCATTCAAAAAGAGTAATTTATAAAACTAGGGATAAAATCTTAAGTAAAACTTGTTTGAAAAACATTCACCTGCATATCCGCTGCATACAAGTTTGAAACTCTGAAGTTGTCTGAAATGATAAGCAAATCAGACGAGTCGTCTAACTTACGTTGAATAAGCTAAGTGCTAAATCAACTAAGTAGTCTCATACGTAAGATCAGCTTACTCTGCTGAAGCAAAATCGGAGAAAATTTTGAAAGGTCCAGAGGTCTATTCAAACCCCCCTATGGTGCTTGGGTGCGTGGATGCAGCATAATATACATGGATTTCCTATGGAAACAAGGAGAACAATTCACTACCACCAATCTTCAACATGATAAGCTGCTAACTGCAATAGATCATGATGAGGGATATTTCGTAATAACCCAAAATAGTAAATATCCCTCAGCTCGGTACTCATTTCTGATCTGCAAGGCGAGAATTCAGATCCATATACATTGCCATGATCACGGGCTACTTTTCGATCTACATACCTCTGAGCTACAACAAGGGCCTGGCAAATGGGTTGGGCTATGGGCCGAGATATATTCTCATGTGGACAGATCACTTAGTCCCACCATACACCTATAAATACCAAGTGCATTTAATAACATAGGATACGTATTCCAAGGCATCTTGCTCGGACTAGTACGATAGGAATTTGTATATCTCTTTTGTAGCTACGACATCCTGTAATACTCGAATAGACCTTGTAATTGATACACATTGAGATCATAATATAATGATAATTCTCATACTTACACTCTTTTTAGTATTGTTCTAGCTTTTTGCTTCCTTGCGAATTTAGGCTAGAATCAGTTGGCGCCCACCGTGGGGCTTGTTCGAGTATTAGATTGAAATATGCCAGCTACACGAAGAAATAACTATATTCGGGAAGTTCGGGGAGACGGACAGCCGTCCGTGAATCTAGATCCGAATGATGATTAGTCCCAGGCAGGAAATCAACCTGAAATGCCTCCAGACAATCAACCCAATCATACAATAGTTGTCGATCTGAGATCAATCATCAAAACGATGTGTAAGGAATTCCTAAACACAGAAAGGGGAAATCAGGCTCCTCCAGGGAGTGCTCGGGTCGAAGGAGAGAATGTACCCTTAAGAGTACAGCAGGACGTCTCAAATGAAAAAAGAGGTGGCAGTGCTAGGAGATCAGCGATAGGAGGAGCTCTCCATAGTGTAAACCCAGCTCAGGCAAAAACTGTTGTTCGTTATTAGCGCAACAAGGGTGTGGATGATGCTTCCGTGGTCGGTGAAAGTTGTTCGAAGGCTAGGGAGAAAGGAAAACAACCTGTCGTTCGAAAGGTTTCGGAAGTGGAACTCGAAAAAATCATCGAAGAAAGGGTCGCTAAGCGTCTGGCGGACGACAATCGATCAAAGGATCAGCTAGATCGGGGTAATGCGGACTGACAGAAAGTACAGCAGAGTGTACAGTGATCAGTCGCAGGTAGCCGTTTCTGCAGAAGGGACCAGTACTCGAGGATTTGAAAACCTGTCGATCTCTCAACGGGCAGATTTTCAAATCTCAAGTATAAATAGTTCAATTCAAGAGTTGAAGAAGAAGAGACAACACAACTGAGATTAAAATCCGAAGCAGAATTATTCTAAGTCTCAACTTCAAGAACAGAACACTCAACAGCCGAGTCATTTGTTGACGAAGCAGAAAAGAGAGATAAACAAATATACATACAAATCTGAGTGATTTTGTGAGAAAAGTGTTGTGAGAAGTAGATATCCATTTTAGTGAGTGATATTACTTCAGAGGATAGGTTTTCTTTGTGATTTCCTATTGCGCACTTGTGGCCATTTCATTTGTTGTTTGGCGCAAGCATTGTATATTGTAAACTGTGTGTTTATAGTATAACCCAAGATCTAAGTGACTTGGAAGAGTGGACTAAAGGATTTCTATCCATATAACCACTATAAAAATCCTGTGTGTTTAAACTTGCATTATTTTCTGCATATTTCAAAAGAGCATATTTAAACACGTAAGTTAACTGTTGAAAAGTTTTTAAAAGAAGTTTATAAAAACTGGGGATAAAATCTTTTCTAAGTTAAGAAAACTACTTGTGAAAAACACTAGATAAATCCGCTGCAAGTTAGTAAATTTAAAACTCTTATTTTGATAAAATCATCTAAGTAAAATCAGAAGAGTGGTCAACTCTGCTGTTCAAAGCTTTGTGCGAGATCAGCTTAGTCTACTTACAATTCTTGATCAGCTTAGTCTGCTGACAGAAAAAGTTAGAGATTTTTAAAGATAAATTTTTAGAGGTCTATTCATCCCCCCCCCCCTCCCTCTAGACCTCATCTGACCACTTGGGACCAACAAGTGGTATCAGAGCAGGTGGTTCATCTGAATCATTTGCCTGATCAACGAGCTTGATCCTAGAGTGTTTTTCAAAAGTTTTCAAAAGAGCATTTTTTTGAAAATAAAACCTTTTTGAAAAATGGATTGTATCAACCTTGTTCCCCACATTGGCGGTATGAGCTTTGAGGACTGGAAAATACGCATGGAAATTTTCCTTGCTGCTTACAATGATAATATGTACAGGTGCATAACTCAAGGTCCGATAAGAATTACCAAAACAATCAAAGTTGATGGCCAAGATAAGGTCGTTGACAAAGAACCTGAAGAGATGACAGCTGAGGAAATCAAGCTGAAAAATCTTGACAAGGTTGGAATCTTCATCATGACCAAAGCCCTCGACAACGAAAGGTTTGACAAGGTCAAACACTGCAAAACATCTAAGGAGATGTGGGATAAGGTCCGTGACATGAGTGAAGGGAATGACTCAATCAAAGAACACAATCTGAGCGTAGCCCTGGAGAAGTTTGAGAACTTCAAAATGAAACCTGGAGAAACCATTGACCAGATGGATACAAGGTTTACAAAGGTGTTGAACAACGTGTTAAAGTTGGGAAAGACGTTTACTGATAAAGAGATCACCCTTAAAGTCTTAAAGGCGCTGCCACCCAAGTTCAACATGAAGATCACAGCTATGGAAGAATCAAGGGATATGGGGAAGATCTCTCTGACGGAGCTGTTTTCTGTACTCAAGGCGTACGAGTATAAAATGCCAAGAATGGGTATAGAAGAGACCTCAACTTCTGGCCCCACTGCTGCCCCTGGTCGTTGCAGAAAGATCTAGAAGATCAGCTGGAAAGATAAGAGAAGTGGACTCATCTGATGAGACCACAGTGCTCAACAAAAAGGAGTACACTGCTGGCGATGTTGCCTTGTTATTAAATGGGTTCAAAAAGTTCTATAAAAGAAAAATGAAGAACAAATATAACAATGCTTCTACCTCTAAACCTACCTCTTATTCTAATGATAGCAAGGATGATTATAAATCCAAAATGATGTGCTATAACTGCAGGAAATTGGGACATTTCATCAAGGACTGCCCATATCCTAAAGCTGAGAAGTATACTGAGGAGGAAAAGAAAGCGAGGAAAGAGAGGAGACACCAGAAAAGCAAAGTGCTGTTGGCTGAAGCTGAAAAGATAGCAGCCATCTATTCGTCTAACTCAGAATCAGGGACATCAAGTGATGACTCTACTGAAGAATAGACACCTGCACTGCTCTGTCTAATGGCCAAAGAATCAGAGGATTCTGATACTGAGGTAACTCTCACTGAAAATGAAGATGAGTTATTTAACTCATTTGAGCAAATGATGAAAAACAACACAGATGTTGTTAATGAATTTGCAAAGCTTAAGGAAGAGATGATTGTGCTGAAAAAGCAAAATGTTAAACTGAAACTTAGTGTTGAAAAACAACAAGATTCAGCTAAGTATAAAAAGCTTTCGCATGAATATGAATCTCTGAAAGCAGAATGTGAAGTTTACAAAGGAAAAATCATGGAACTTGAAAAGATAATATCTTGTCATGATAAGTCGTCTGTAGACACATCTAATGAACAGAGAACACCCTTAGTAAAAGAGAATTTAGAAATGAACAAAACTGAGAAATTCATATCTGCTGATAACAGTAATGTTATTTTATATGTTCAGACTGCTAAATCTACTTCACTTGAAACTGAGAAAAAGGAGAAGAAATCTCCTAAGGCTAAAAAGGGTAAAAATCCTGAAAACGAAAAATAGACTGGTAAAACCAAACAGCAGAATAGTCCCAAGAAGTCTGCTGATAAGAGTAAAACCAATCAGACTAGTAAAACTAAGTCGTCTGTTAAAGAGCAAGTAAAGAGCAGACCTAAGAAGCAAAGAAATTATAATAATGATGCTTGGTATGGAAATGAGTCTTACTATGTGCAACCTGCTTATTTATCTTATTATGCTGCACCTCATTATCCACCTTATTATGCTGCATATCCTGCTCATCATCCAATGCATGCTTACCCTGCTTATCATGCATCTTACCCTGCTTATGAGCATTATTCACATCATAATGATTATTAACATAATATGCCTGCTGATTATGGTGAAGAAAAAGTTGCTCATGCTCCTGCTAAAACTCAAAAGCCTAAGAAGCCTAAGACTTCAACATCTTGGGTTGTCAAAGGTGACACTAATCCACCAGGACCCTCTCAATAAAGGGTACCTAAAACAATTTTATTTTGTTTTGTAGGTTAGGATTAGGAGTAGGAGTAAAGTAGAGAAGAAATGGTACTTGGACAGTGGATGTTCAAGGCACATGTGTAGAGACATACATGAACTGACAGATGCTGCTGCTGTGAATGGTCCAAGAGTCACTTTTGGAGACAGCAAAGAAGGCAAGGTTGTTACGGTTGGAAAGCTAATCAAAGGAAACATTGAGATATCTGACGTCTCTTATGTTAATGGCCTGAAGTACAATCTGCTGAGCATAAGTCAATTTTGTGACAAGGGATTTTCTGTAATGTTTTCATCAAATAGGTGCTACGTTGAACAAATTGGAACAAAGAAGGTTATCTTATCTGGAAGAAGATAGGGAAATATCTATGTAGTCGACTGAAATTCTGTGGACAGGAATTCTAATGTTTGTTTGGTGGCTTCTACACCAAGTGATACAGGAAGCTACCAGGACAATGATAGCTAAAGCAAAGCTGCCCCAAAGATTCTGGGCAGAAGCCACAAATACAACATGTTATACCCAGAACAGATGTATGATCAACAAAAGTCAAAACAAGACACCCTATGAGCTATGGAACAACAGAAAGCCTAATGAAGTTGTTTTGGTTGTAAATGTTATGAGCTATGGAACAACAGAAAGCCTAATCAACAAAAGTCAAAACATTATCTTAGGATTTTTGGTTGTAAATGTTATGTTTTGAATAATGGGAAAACCACCTTACTGCATTTGCAGAAAAGGCTGATGAAGCTGTTTTTGTAGGATATTCTACTGTTAGTAAAGCTTACAGAGTCTTTAACAAAAGAACTTTACTTGTAGAAGAATCTATTCATGTAGTATTTGATGAACCAAGTCAATCTTCTGAAAAGAATCAAAGTGCTAATCCAGAGATATCTGCTGACTTTCAGAAATTGAGTGTGGAAGGAAAAGAAGAATATGTACCCATCATACTACCTGATCTAAACCAAGCTGTTAACTCAAGTGCTGTTCAAAATCAGTCTGCTGATTGTCTAACAGAGGAGTTGCAAACAGCTGACAGACCAGAGCCTGTTCAACAGACTACTACTGAGACTCCAACAGTAGTGTTGCAAGATCAATCAAGAGGACAACATCCAGATTTGCAACCTGATCTCAGATGGCTCAGAGATCATTGGTGATCCATTGGATAGAGTGAGAACCAGAAGGTCAACTGCAAATGAAACAATGTTTGTAAGTTTTCTTTCACAAATTGAGCCCAAGTTGATTGATGAAGCTCTTAGTGATTCTCACTGGATTGAAGCAATGCAAGAAGAGTTGAATCAATTTGAAAGGAATGAAGTCTGGTATTTAGTTCCCAGACCTACTCATCAAAGGGTAATTGACACTAAGTGGGTATTCAGGAATAAAATTAATGAAGATGGTATTGTTACCAGAAACAAAGCAAGACTAGTTGCCAAAGGTTATTGCCAGGAAGAAGGCATTGATTTTGATGAGACATTTGCACCAGTTGCAAGGCTTGAAGCGATCAGATTATTCTTAGCCTATGCTGCTCACAAGAACTTCATTGTCTATCAGATGGATGTGAAGTCTGCTTTTCTCAATGGAGAATTGCAAGAAGAAGTTTACGTTGAACAACCTCCTGGATTTGAAGCTTATCAACAAGGAGACAAAGTATATCGTCTGAAGAAAGCTCTCTATTGACTGAAACAGGCTCCAAGAGCATGGTATGATACTTTATCTGATTTTCTTTTAGTTAAAGGATTTCGCAAAGGTAAAGTAGACAAGACTTTGTTCACTATTGAATAGGATAATCATATATTGTTGGTTCACATATATGTGGACGATATTATTTTTGGTTCAACTAACCAACAGATGTGTGAGAAGTTCTCTAAGCTGATGCAGAACAAGTTTGAAATGAGCATGATGGGAGAACTAAATTACTTTCTTGGATTACAAGTCAAACAGCTACCTGATGGTATTTTTATTAATCAAGCAAAGTACACAAAAGATCTGTTCAAGAAATTTGGTATGGAAACTAGCTCATCTGTTAGTGTTCCTATGTCTACTGGACTTCGTCTGGACAAGGATGAAGATGGCAAATCAGTTGACATCACCAAGTACAGAGGCATAATTGGGTCACTGTTATACTTAACAGCTAGCAGACCTGATATTATGTATTATGTTGGGGTTTGTGCGAGATTTCAATCAAATCCTAAGGAATCTCATCTCTTAGCTACTAAAAGGATATTAAGGTATCTCAAAGGCACTCAAGAATTGGGATTGTGGTATCCAAGGGAATCAGGATTTGAACTTACTGGATATTCAGATTATGACCTTCCTGGCTGTAAAATTGATAGGAAGAGTACTACATGATGAGGGGTATTTCGCATACGCCACTTTAGGAAATACCTTCTGCTCGAGCTCGGCCTCGATCCCGACCAGAATGGTATTCTCCGACCAGAAGAACATGGTTTTTCGATCAAGCCCGGTTGATAGCTCTAGATCAAGTATTCCGACCTACTTCCCGATCTACTCGTCTCCTCGGAATTACTGTGGGGCCGACCTACAGCTTTAAACAGCTGGCCGAGAGGTGTTCTCCTACGGATGGTCTAGCTAGCTCATTACTGTTCCTATAAATACGCGGCGCATTTATGACATCAGGGACACGACTTCCAAGATATTCCTTCTGCTCGGACCTATCGTTCGGACTAGAAATTAGCTTGTGTTCTCATTGTATTTAGTCTTTCTAGCAGTACGGCATCCCGTAATGCTCGGGTAGACCCGCTTTGTAATTTGTATTCGAACACCGATATTAATATACAGTTTTCACACGCTCGATTCATATATTGTTATACTCTACTTTCCTTATTGAACTCGAACGAAAAACGGTATAATCACTACAGGTACTTGTCAATTTCTAGGCAGTCGTCTGATCTCATGGATGAGTAAGAAACAGACTTCAGTGTCCATATCTACTGCTGAAGCTGAATACATTGCTGCTGGAGCATGTTGTGCACAGATACTTTGGTTGAAGCATCAACTAGAAGACTATAATCTCAGGATCAGTGGAATCCCTATCTACTGTGACAATACAAGTGCAATCTCACTTACTCAGAATACTACTCGTCATTCCAGGACTAAGCATATTGAGATCAAACATCACTTCATCAGAGACCATGTTGAAAAAGGAAATGTTATTATTGAGTATGTTCATACAGACAATCAGATTGCTGACATTTTCACCAAACCATTAAGTGATGCAAGATTTTCTACTCTAAGAGTGGAACTGGGCTTGTTAAAATTGGATTCATAAGCTGAGGGAGAACCTATCAGAAGACTGGATTCAACAGCTGACTAATCTAATAGCAACAAGTGTTATACTTCAAGAAGACTGACTCTCAACAGACTAGTTGACTGATGAATTCTTGAATTCAGGGGGAACGTGTACGACTAGCGGTACTCCTATTTTATAGATGAAATCTTCAATGACAGTTAGTTGAAGTTGTTTTAATCAGAAGATTTGTTCTTAATTCTTGAAGACTTGAAGATTATTTATCTTGCTGGATTGACAAATAGCTAAGGAAGATCACTAGATATTGGCTTTCACTAGTGATATATTGTATCAGACAAGTCATCTATCAGATAAGTATTATTTTACTCATCTGTTTATTTATGTCAGCTTATATTTAAGTGTTGTATTAAAAAAACGTTTTATCTGAAACACGCTTTTATAAGTAACAGACAAGTGGCGTTTCAAATTCCCGCCCGTCTGACATATTTAATGAATTTTTGAAATCCGCGTATCACGGTCACACGATCTACTTTTCAGTAACTGATCTAACGGTTGGCACAAATCACGGAAACCGACATTAAACCAATCTCTATAAATCTAGATCTGATCAGCTGACTGATCTTTTATGTACCCTCAAAATTTCAAAAGCATACGAGTATTTTTGCACTCAAAATTTCTGCAAATTTCTCTCATTTTCCTTAATCTTTTTCAGAAAAATGTCTGCCAAGCGCGAATGCTGAAGGTAGATTCTTGAACTACCAAACATTTTATGCTACCAGCACTCCGCTGATGAAGGAGATATTGGAAAAATTCAAGGCGGCAACACTGGTTAACTTCATGGAGACCCATGAAGATATGGTGTTCACACCAGAAGTTTTAGAATTCTACAAGTCGGATGGAAAGCCAGACTACGAGAAATTGGAGATTAGAGCCACAGTTGGGGAAAATGATATTTAAATAACTCCCAAGCTGCTGAACGAGAAGTACGGGCTTTCACTTGAAGGTTCAACTGAACTTTCGTCTCTGGCTGAGCTGTTAGAGGCTGATTTCTGGGGTATCGCTGCTAAGAACAAGGATGAAATCCTGTCTAGGAACATCAAAAAGCCTCAGCTGAAGGACGAGTTTCAGCGAATGGCAGATTTGGTTGCCAAAGTGTTGGAGAACTGTACCTTCTCTTTGGATAGTGTACCTATGAAAAGGTATCACATGATGATTGCGGTTTACTACGGTCTGAAAGTAAACTGGGCAAATTTGATTTGGTACATTCTTGCTGATCACAAGGCGCGTGGTCAAACACTTCACATAATTTTCCTTAGTCATCTACTGCTGAATATGGGATGTACGATGCCAAATGGCAAGGAAATTCACAAGGCCAATGAGCTAAAGATATATGAACCAATAAAGACTGGAAGGTCTAAAGAGACAGCTGAAGTGCCAGAAAAGAGGCAATCCAAAAGAAAGGCTACTGAGCCCAAAGAGCCCGCTGTTAAAGCGAAGAGGAGCAAAGTAACTACTCCTAAGGCATCTGTTCAAACAGTCAAGCCAGCTGTTCAAGCCAGAATAGAGCCGCCTAAAGAAAAGGATGCTGTGGATACTATCGTAGACGACACAGTCAAAGAAATTGAGGAAATGGCTTATGGTTCTCCTTCTAGAACCATGTCTGCTGACAAGCCATTAGAAAATGTTGCAAAGAGGACAAGGAGCGCGTTGAAAGATACTGCTACATCTGCTGCTGTCCATCACACCAAGAAAACTGCCAGAAAGAAGATGACGTTAATTGAAGAAACCACTGAACTTTCTGAGCTGGTAAGGGAAAGTCCTCCAACAGCAGAGAGGCCTGTTGGATCTGAGAAGAAGTCTGCTGAAGTGGAGTCAGCTGCTGAACAAGTTAAACAGACTACTTCTGCACCAACAGCTGAGGTTACTCAACCTCCAAAGGATCCTGAAGTGCAGATCCTTGAACCAATTGCTGCTGCACCAGCAGCAATTGCTGCTCCACCAGTAGCAATTGCTGCTCCAGAACCAATAGCTGTGGCACCAGTTGTTGAATCAAGAGCTGCCAGGAAGAGAAGGACTGGCAAAACCAAAGTGTCAGCTTATCACAAGAAGAAGCGCGATGAAGCAGAAGAGAGAAAGCGCGATGAAGCTGAACTTAAGAGAGCACTTGAGGCGAGCAAGAAAGTAGCTGAAGTCAAGAAGATGACTGAAGCTGAATTAGCTGCCAAGGAAGAAGCAGACTTGACCAAGGCTCTAGAAGAAAGCAAGAAGGATGCATATGGACCAAGACGGTCAGAAGGCATCGTGATTGGTAAACCCAAGGAAGGACAATTTGTTCTACCAAGGGCTCAACCAATCAAAAGGAAGAATTTGAAGTCAGAAGAGCACTTGATATTGTTCAGGGTGACTCTGCTGTCTTTGAGAAGTTTGAAGCGGAGCTTGAAAAGATGAATCAGCTGCTTCAGTCAAAAACCACATTTCTCCCAGAAAAGATAAGGTACAACAGATGGAGGGAGTATAGGTTGAACAAGTCTGAGGAAGAAATCCAAGCATGGAAGGAGTTTGCTGATGAAGGACGCTGGGTTCTAAATTGGTTGCAGACCACTTCTGTTGCTAAGGCGTTGGATTCAGACTTTGTAAGAGACAGACTACATGACTTTGCAAAAGTCATTGTAAGTAAAGAGGCAACTGCTATCAAGGATTCACTGCCAAACAAGCCAAATCCTGCTGATGATCTAATTGATAGAGCAGTTAAAATTGCTGTGTATACAACTATGGAGAAATGGGCTGAGAGATCGAAATATGAACCTGGTTCAACCAGTGATATGCCCAGTCTACCAAGTTTACAGCGCATTGCCTTTGGCTAAGAAATCAGTACATATCAAGAACAGCTGAGTGCCCAACAGTCTACTTCACCTTTTGTTCCAGCTGACTTGATTCATCAGAAGACTGTGGTGTCTGCTGATGGTGCTGATGTTATTCACATTGCTGATGAGCCGACTGATGAAGAACACAAGAAAGACAAGCAAGCTGTGGAGATAAGTCTTGGCACATCCAAATCACTGCCTGCTGATGTCAAGGAGATTCCTTTAGCTATTGAGTGGAAAGTTGAAGAGAGTCCAGTTCTTCATGAAGCTCCTGTTCAACAGGAAGAGCCTACTGAAGCATCAACCTCTATTCCAACTGCTGACTTTCATTCTTCACTGATGGAGTCAATGCAGATGTTGATTGATAATGCTATGAAGGAAATGGAACTGAGGAATCAGCTGATGTTGAAGCAAATGCAGGAGGCTACTGCAAAGATGGTGCAGGAAGCCATAGAAAACTTTCCTCTACCACCAGACAATTCCCTTGCACTGACTCAGAGTATTTTGAGCATGAACAGAAGTATTGAAGACGTGAAAGCTGATGTGAGTCATCTGCACACTGCTCTTCAAAGGCACGAGTCTAATATTGCAGGAATTGCTAGAGTCATGAAGGAAATTGGTGAAGCTGAGATTGAAAAGAATGTTGCACTGATGCAAGAGTTCACAAATATCACCAACAAAGCTCACGATGAAATGTCAACACTTCAGCTGAATGTTGACTACTTAAATGACCAATCTGGTGAGATGAAGACTACTCAACTTCGAATGGAAGCAACTCAATATCATCACTCTGATCAACTCCGAGTTGTGGATCAAAACATCAGAAAGCTTTGTGCTACTGTCAACGTCTCTCCTGATCAACTCAACCCTGCTGCTGATGACAAAAAGGGGGAAGAGGAATCAGCTAAGAGGAGTGTTACTGCTGCAGCTGTTCAAGTACAAAACCAAAGAGCGGCTGCTGGAAAGCCAAGTGAAGATAAAGTACTTGAAGAGGAAGCTGATGATGAAGAAGCTGCTGAAGAAGAGCCTAAGGACGTAGCAAAATCTGACAAAGAGATGGCTGCCTCCAAAGACTCTGCTGAAGAATAGCTAGATCCAGACATAAAATACAAGAGATTAGAGGACATTAAAAGGAAGATCGAAGCTGCCTCTAAGAACTTGGAAGCATTTTCTAGTGGAGAAGAAGAAGATGATGAATATGAGGATGATGATGAAGTTGAAGAAGAGGAAGAAGAAGAGGATGAAGAAGCTGAAGACTAGACTAGATTTTCTAGACTAGGTTAACTGTTGAAAATTTGTATCAGCTTACTTTATTTGTAATTTCACTTAAGTACTTTTTCTTGTAAACTTGTACTGTAATCTTAAAGGAATATCTATAAAAGTTCAAGTTTCCAACAAATCATTTCTATCTCAGAAATTTTTTGGGACTTAACTTTAGTTTTAGGTACAGGTACTTAGCTGAAGTTTTGTCATCATCAAAAAGGGGGAAATTGTTGGATGAAGATGAAGACTTAAAAGTGAAGGGAGGTTTTGATGATTTCCCAAAGTCATCAGCTAAGTATGGAAGCTTAGTTCAAACCTTAGAAGATATTTGACCAAGGAAGAAGTTACTTCAGACGAGTCAAATATGGTCCAGAAGACTACTGATCTGTTGCTGAAGAAAGGAATCAGACTGGTGGATTTTCAGCCAACTCAAATAAGATTAGTTCAGTTTGGGATCAGCCGAGTGTACATCAGACGAGTGATTTCGATCAGCAGAGTGGAAGTGGATCAGAAGTTATTGCAACGGTAATAAATGCACTTGGAGTAATAAATGCTGAAGAGGAAGGGTATTTATGACAAATGATTGAAGAGAAACATCGTATCAGCTTGGTGCATTTAATGCGGACTGACAGAAAGTACAGCAGAGTGTACAGTGATCAGTCGCAGGTAGCCGTTTCTGCAAAAGGGACCAGTACTCGAGGATTTGAACACCTGTCGATCTCTCAACGGGCAGATTTTCAAATCTCAAGTATAAATAGTTCAGTTCAAGAGTTGAAGAAGAAGAGACAACACAACTGAGATTAAAATCCGAAGCAGAATTCTTCTAAGTCTCAACTTCAAAAACAGAACACTCAACAACCGAGTCATTTGTTGACGAAGCAGAAAAGAGAGATAAACAAATATACATAAAAATCTGAGTGATTTTGTGAGAAAAGTGTTGTGAGAAGTAGATATCCATCTTAGTGAGTGATATTACTTCAGAGGATATGTTTTCTTTGTGATTTCCTATTGCGCACTTGTGGCCATTTCATTTGTTGTTTGGCGCAAGCATTGTATATTGTAAACTGTGTGTTTATAGTATAACCCAAGATTTAGGAAGAGTGGACTAAAGGATTTCTATCCATATAACCACTATAAAAATCCTGTGTGTTTAAACTTGCATTATTTTCTGCATATTTCAAAAGAGCATATTTAAACACGTAAGTTAACTGTTGAAAAGTTTTTAAAAGGAGTTTATAAAAACTGGGGATAAAATCTTTTCTAAGTTAAGAAAACTACTTGTGAAAAACACTAGATAAATCCGCTGCAAGTTAGTAAATTTAAAACTCTGATTTTGATAAAATCAGCTAAGTAAAATCAGAAGAGTGGTCAACTCTGCTGTTCAAAGCTTTGTGCGAGATCATCTTAGTCTACTTACAATTCTTGATCAGCTTAGTCTGCTGACAGAAAAAGTTAGAGATTTTTAAAGATAAATTTTTAGAGGTCTATTCACCCCCCCCCCCCCTCTAGACCTCATCTGACCATTTGGGACCAACATGAGCTTTGCGACAGGCTGAAGCATTAGTTCGCAAAACAAAGGAAGCCCAAATTACCTGCTAATCACTTGGGCACGATCAAACAATTGGAGGGAGAGTCGTTAAGACGATGGCTTTCCAGATTCAGTATCGAGCTATTGAAAGTGAATATTCCACAGATCGAGTTCTTATCCTCCCTAATGTTCGAACTCACTCGGAATGTACAGTTCGGTAACGCACTTTGCAGGAAGCAGCCAAAGACTTTTGAAAGAATTATGGAGATCGCTGAGAAATACATGATCCAAGAGGAAATGAATAAAATGAAGAATTCTCAAAGTCAGAGGCCTCCGATCAGCAAGAAACTGGACAGAGCGCCCATCCCAAAGATCGAAGATTATGGAGGACGAAATAACAACCAACGAGGTAGTGTGTGGCAAAGACTGGATGTCTATAAACCACCTGTGGCTAACCAAAGACATGATGTCTACGATAGACCACCTTCACCTGATCGAGCACCACAGAAAAATGACCAAGTAAATTTCACTGATTTGAACACGTCACGAGATGAGATACTGACAGTACTTGAGCGGAACAATTGGGCAACTGAGCCCAATCGAATTACATAAGAAAGACCGAGATCTAGAAACTTTGATCAGTATTGTAGGTACCACAAAGCTAGGGGTCATAATACCGAAGATTGCATTCACTTAAAGCAAGAAATCGAAAGATTGATAGCACAGGGAAAACTCAAGGAATACGTGAAACGTAACAACAACCGTTACAAGTCTAGGAGCCCAAAAGGTTGGCTCAACCCAGAGCGAATTCTGGTGCTCGAGGTCAGGAAAGTGATCATGTGCATGGGGTGATAAACGTAATCTCAGGAGGTCCCGCAGGGGGGGACAGTAAAAATGCTAGAAAACGAACACAGAGATCAATCATTCGGGAGTCTCTGTTGGGATACCCCGGTTGTCAGAACAACGAAAGTGCAGAATTTTAAATTTTTTCACAAGTACCCATCAGCCCATGAATCGATTTCCACATTACATATGCGAAAAGGTTGATTAAAACAATTAATCAAAACATTAAACAAAACTATAGGGGTGAAATTGCAATTTTACCTCACAACAGGTTCGTTGGTAGTAATCTCTGGTCTTCTCTTTGATCACAGAAGCGATCCAAGTATTTCGCCTCTGGAGTGTATCCACACCAACTAGATTGTAGCAACACTGTTAACTCTACAAAAATAGAGTTAATTTCTATATCTTTTTGCGGGGAATGGCATTAGTTTCTTGAGTTCTTGGATCGTTTTCATTTGGTTTAGCTTAGGTTATCTCGTTGGTGATTCACGTACTCATTTTGGTATTTTCTTGCAAATATTTAAGATTTTCTCTTGATTTTTGGAAGTGCAAACAGAAGCCTCTTCGGTGGAGCGGAAAATCTCTCTGCTGGAGCAAAATCACAAAGCAGACAAAAATCCTAGACAGCAGCGTCTCCGCTGGGGTGAAACTACTTCTCCGCCGGGGCAGAGATTTCCGCGGATTTTAATTAGAGTGCCCTAATTTGACTTGGAAACATATATCTAAGTGGAGGAAGAGAGAGAAAAGGGATCTTGGGACAACTTTTGACAAGAGGAGAAACCAAGAACAAGAAAATATCATTGGGGAGCGTGGAAAACATGGAAGGACACAATTTTTGAAGATTTGAAGACAGATCTACTTCTCTTTTCTTATCTCTTTCAATTACTCTTCTCTTTTGTGATCTTCTACTCATGACGTTTATTATTTTTGAGTTTATTTCCGTTTTTACTATGAACTAAATTTACTTTTCTAGGATTGCCATACAATTCTTTGTTTGAATTGATTGTTACTTATTTTTCCTTATTCTATTTTATTGAGATTTGTTGTTTACCCATTCTTGTGCTTGAATTTCAATAGCCTGATCAACTATTGTTTCACAAATCTAATTGAATCGGGAGAGGAAATTAGGTTTAGGTTAAGATTGGGCAACCTCTGTACGAATTAAACCCAAATTGAATTGGGTAATTTGTTTAGTAATTAAGATAGTGTTGGATGAAGATGAAGACTTTGAAGAGAAGGGAGGTTTTGATGATTTCCAAAGTCATCAGCTAAGTGGAAGCTTAGTACAAACCTTAGAAGATATTTGACTAAGGAAGAAGTATTTCAGACGAGTCAAATATGGTCCAGAAGACTACTGATCTGTTGCTGAAGAAGTAATCAGACTGGTGGACTATCAGCCGACTCAAATCAGATTAGTTCAAGTTTGGGATCAGCCGAGTATACATCAGACGAGTGACTTCGATCAGCTGAGTGGAAGTGGATCAGAAGTTATTGCAACGGTAATAAATGCACTTGGTGTAATAAATGCTGAAGAAGAAGGGTATTTATGACAAATGATTGAAGAGAAACCTCGTATCAGCTTGGTGCATTTAATGCGAAGCGACAGAAAGTACAGCAGAGTGTACAGTGTTCAGTCGCAGCAGCCGTTTATGCAAAAAGGACCAGTACTCGAGGATTTGACAGCTGCCGATCTCTCAACGGGCAGATTTTCAAATCTCCAAGTATAAATAGCTTAGTTCGTGAGTTGAAGAAGAAGATACAACACACTTTGAGAGCAAAATCTGAAGCAGAATTCTTCTAAGTCTCAAACTCAAGAACAAAGCACTCATCAGCCGAGTCATTTGTTGACGAAGCAGAAAAGAGAGAAAACAGAATATACACATAAATCTGAGTGATTTGTTTGAATCGTGTTGTGAGGAGCTGTTATCCATCTTTGTGAGTGATAAAGCTTCGTAGAATAGGAGTTTCTTTGTGATTTCCTATTGTGAACTTACGGCCATATCATTTGTTGTTTGGCGTAAGCAGTGTATACTGTAATCTGTGTGATATAGTATAACCCAAGATCTAAGTGACTTGGAAGAGTGGACTAAAGGATTTCTATCCATATAACCACTATAAAAATCCTTTGTGTTTTTAACTTGCATTATTTTCTGCATATTTGAAAGAACAGTTTTAAAACACTTAAAAGGTTAATTACTGAAAAGTTTTAAAAAGGAGTATGTTAAAACTGGGGATAAAACTTTTTCTAAGTTAAAGAAAACTACTTGTGAAAAACACTTGATAAATCCGCTGCAAGTTAGTTTATTTTAAAACTCTGATTTTGATAAAATCAGCTGAGTGAAATCAGAAGAGTGGTCAACTCTGCTGTTCAAAGCTTTGTGCGAGATCAGCTTAGTCTGCTTACTATTCTTGATCAGCTTAGTCTGCTGACAGAAAAGTTAGAGAATTTTAAAAAGGTAAATTTTTAAAGAGGTCTACCCCCCCCCCCCCCTCTAGACCTCATCTGACCACTTGGGACCAACAAGTGGTATCAGAGCATGTGGTTCATCTGAATCATTTGCCTGATCAACGAGCTTGATCCTTAAGGACCCGTTTGTTTGACGGGAATGGAATCTGATTTTGGGTATTTGATTTCTAGTAATCTGATATCCAGAAATATGATTTCATTATAGTGTTTGGGTAACATTTGGGATTGTACCAAGGAAATTAATTGAATTCCTTTTCAAATGTTTGGTAATAGCAAAGAATGGATTACATAATTAAAAAGTTCACAAAAATACCCCAACTCATATATTAAATAAAAATCAATTTAAAGCAGCATTTATTATATAGTATTATTAAAAATATATTGATTTAAAAAAATATGTATAATATATCAATTAATAATTTATATATTATATCATATAATATAATTAATATATAGTAAAAATTAAAGAACATAAAAGAAATTAGTGTTAGAGGAGAGTCGTATATAGTTGCAGCTATATATATATATATCATAATAATCCAAGAATTTAGCTATCACAAAAAATGTTGTGTGATAATAGTTATAAATAAGTTAACACTTTCAAAAACAATAACAAAATTAAGCGTACAATTTGGAATGAATGTGCTATGAAGCATAAGCTTTGGATCTGGCATGTGAATTGACATATAAACTATATACATATTTTTAAATTAATTCACATTTAAACAATATTCTATATTATTTCAGTAGATTCAACTAGTAGGTAACGTGATAATTTAATATGTGATTTAAGCAGTTGAAAAAGGAAAAGAACGCAAGAAACAAAAAAACAATGACTATGGTGGAGAAATATTATGTAGGGAGAAGAATAAAACTATCATAATTAAGAAAGAATATATGGGTAATAATGTATTTTTTTATTTTTAGTATCAAATCCCTGAGGAAAGGAATCATAATACCATAGAAAAATTGGGTTTCACATTCCCATATTTTCATGGCAAGATTCCTGATTTGTTGGAATATATTTCCTTTCCCAAATTTCAAAATAATTGCCCAAACATTATTATCTGATTCCAAGGAATTAGATTGCCAAATAATATGCCATTCCCGAGTAAACAAACGGGTCCTAAGTGTTTTTCAAAGGTTTTCAAAAGTTTTCAAAAGAGCATCTTTTTTAAAAACAAAACTCTTTGAAAAATGGATTGCATTAGCCTAGTTCCCCACATAGGCGGTATGAGCTTTGAGGACTGGAAGATACGCATGGAAATTTTCCTTGCTGCTTATAATGACAATATGTACAGATGCATAACTCAAGGTCCAATAAAAGTTACCAAGAAAATCATGGTTGATGGCGTAGAAAAGGTCGTTGAAAAAGACGTTGAAGAGATGACACCTGATGAAATCAAGCTGAATAATCTTGATAAGGTTGGAATCTTTATCATGACTAAGGCTCTGGACAATGAAAGGTTTGACAAGGTCAAACACTGCAAAACATCTAAGGAGATGTGGGATAAAGTCCGTGACATGAGCGAAGGAAACGAGTCCATCAAAGAACACAATATGAGTGTTGCCATGGAGAAGTTTGAGAACTTCAAAATGAAACCTGGAGAAACCATTGACCAGATGGATTCAAGGTTTACAAAGGTGTTGAACAATGTTCTGAAGTTGGGTAAGACGTTCACTGATAAGGAGATCACTGTCAAAGTACTAAAGGCGCTACCACCAAAGTTCAACATGAAGATTACAGCAATGGAAGAATCAAGGGATCTGGGGAAGATCTCACTGACGGAGCTGTTTTCTGCACTCAAGGCGTACGAGTATAAAATGCCAAGGATGGGAATAGAAGAGACCTCAACTTCTGGCCCCACTGCTGCACTGGTCGCTGCAGAAAGAACAAGAAGATCCACCGGAAAAAGCAGAGACGAGGACTCATCTGATGAGGCCCCAGTACTGAGCAAGAAAGAGTACACTGCTGGCGATGTGGCTTTGTTATTGAACGGGTTCAAAAAGTTCTACAAGAGAAAAATGAAGAACAAATATAACAATGCTTCTACTTCTAAACCTGCCTCTAATTCTCATGATATTAAGGATGATTTTAAATCCAAAATGATGTGCTATAATTGCAGGAAATTGGGACATTTCATTAAGGACTGCCCATATCCTAAAGCGGAGAAATATACAGAGGAGGAAAAGAAACAAAGGAAAGAGAGAAGAGAGAAGAGATACCAAAAGAGCAAAGTGTTGTTGGCTGAAGCTGAAAAGATGGCAGCCATCTACTCATCTAATTCAGAAACAGGCACTTCAAATGACGACTCTGTTTTTGACGAGACACCTGCACTGCTCTGTCTCATGGCCAAGGAATCTGAAGATTCTGACAATGAGGTAATACTCTCTGAAAGTGAGCTTGAACTGTTTAGCTCATTTGAGCAAATGATGAACAACAAAGTAGATGTTGTAAATGAGCTTGCTAAGCTTAAGGACGAGATGATTCTGCTGAAAAAGCAAAATGCTAAACTGAAACTTAAGGTTGAAAGACCTGAAGAATCAGCCATGTATAAAAAGCTTTCGCATGAATGTGAATCTCTGAGAGCTGAATGTGAAATGTACAAGGGACAAATCAAGGAACTTGAAGCTAGAATATCTTTACATAATAAGTCGTCTGTTCCTAAGTCGTCTGTTATGTCAATAGATAAACCAACTGAACAGAGTACTCCCTTAGTAAAAGAAAGTTTAGAACTGAACAAAGCTGAGAAGTTCATATCTGCTGATAATAGTAATATTGTCCTGTATGTTCAGACTGCTAAACCCATTTCACCTGAGATTGAGAAAAAGGAGATAAAAACTCCTAAGGCTAAGAAGGGTAAAAAGTCTGAAAATGAAAAACAGACTGGTAAAACCAAACAGCAGAGTAGTCCCAAGAAGTCTGCTGATAAGAGTAAAACCAATCAGACTAGTAAAGCTAAGTCATCTGTTAAAGAGCAAGTAAAGAGCAGACCTAAGAAGCAAAGAAATTATAACAAAAATGCTTGGTATGGAAATGAGTCTTATTATGTGCAACCTGCTTATCCACCTTATTATGCTGTACCTCATTATCCACCTCACTATGCTGCATATCCTGCTCATCAAACAATGCATGCTTACCCTGCTTATCATGCATCATATCCTGCTTATGAGCCTTATCCTCATCATAATGATTATCAATTCAATATGTCTGCTGATTATGATGAAAATGAAGTTGCTCATGCTCCTGCTAAAACTGTAAAGCCTAAGAAGCCTAAGACTTCAACATCTTGGGTTGTCAAATGTGACACTAATCCACCAGGACCCTCTCAATAAAGGGTACCTAAAATATTTTTATTTTGTTTTGTAGGTTAGGATTAGGAGTAGGAGTAAAGTAGTGAAGAAATGGTACTTGGACAGTGGATGTTCAAGGCACATGTGTGGAGACATACATGAACTGGCAGATGCTGTTGCTGTGAATGGTCCAAGAGTTACTTTTGGAGACAGCAAAGAAGGCAAGGTTGTGGCTGTTGGAAAGCTTATCAAAGGAAACATAGAGATATCTGACGTCTCTTATGTTAGTGGCCTGAAGTACAATCTGCTGAGCATTAGTCAATTTTGTGACAAGGGATTTTCCGTAGTGTTTTCATCAGATAAGTGCTATGTTGAACAAGTTGGAACAAAGAAGGTTATTTTATCTGGAAGAAGACAAGGAAACATCTATGTAGTCGACTGGAATTCTGTGGACAAGAATTCTAACGTTTGTTTGGTGGCTTCTACACCAAGTGAAATCAGTTGGCTTTGGCACAAAAGAATGAATCATTTGAATTTCAAGACCATAAACAGATTGATAAAGAATGATCTGGTAGAAGGAATTCCAAAGACTGTCATGAGCAAAGACAAGCTGTGTGACGCATGTCAGAAGGGAAAACAAGTAAAGTCCACTTTCAAAAGCAAGAAGCACCAATCTTCAACCAGAATTTTGGAGCTGTTACATATGGATCTGTTTGGCCCTATTGATCCAATCAGCAATGGTGGAAAGAAATACTGCCTAGCTGTTGTGGATGATTTTTCAAGATTTACTTGGGTGATTTTCATGAAGAAGAAAAGTGAAACCAAGGAACATCTTACTAATCTGATGGAACTGATCCAGAATGAGAAAAGTCAAAGAATATTGAAGATCAGATCAGATAGAGGGACTGAGTTTACAAACTCTACTGTTGAAGAGTATTGTAATTCCAGAGGAATCAGTCATGAGTACTCTGCTGCCAGAACCCCTCAACAAAATGGAGTTGCTGAAAGGAGAAACAGAACTCTAAAGGAAGCTACCAGGACAATGATAGCTGAAGCAAAGCTGCCCCAAAGATTCTGGGCAGAAGCTACAAATACAGCATGTTATACACAGAACAGGTGTATGATCAACAAAAGTCAAAACAAGACACCTTATGAGCTATGGAACAACAGAAAGCCTAATTTACATTATCTTAGGATTTTTGGTTGTAAATGTTATGTTTTGAATAATGGGAAAAATCACCTTACTGCATTTGCAGAAAAGGCTGATGAAGCTGTTTTTGTAGGTTACTCTACTGTTAGTAAAGCTTATCGAGTGTTTAACAAAAGAACTTTACTTGTAGAAGAATCTATTCATGTAGTATTTGATGAACCAAGCCAATCTTCTGAAAAGAATCAAAGTGCAATTCCAGAGATATCTGCTGACTTTCAGAAATTGAATGTGGAAAGAAAGGAAGAATATGTACCCATCATACTACCTGATTTAACTCAAGCTGTTAACTTAAGTGCTGTTCAAAATCAGTCTGCTGATTGTCTAACAGAGGAGTTGCGAACAGCTGACAGACCAGAGACTGTTCAACAAACTACAACTGTTCAACAGACTACTACTGAGACTCCAACAGTAGTATTGCAAGATCAATCAAGAGGACAACATCCAGATTTGCAACCTAATCTCAGATGGCTCAGAGATCACCCACCTGAGTTAGTGATTGGTGATCCTTTGGATAGAGTAAGAACTCGAAGGTCAACTGCAAATGAAACAATGTTTGTAAGTTTTCTTTCACAAATTTAGCCTAAATTGATTGATGAAGCTCTTGGTGATTCTCACTGGATTGAAGCAATGCAAGAAGAGTTGAATCAATTTGAAAGGAATGAAGTCTGGTACTTAGTTCCCAGACCTACTCATCAAAGGGTAATTGGCACTAAGTGGGTATTCAGAAATAAGATGAATGAAGATGGTGTTGTCACCAGAAATAAAGCAAGACTAGTTGCCAAAGGTTATTGCCAAGAAGAAGGCATTGATTTTGATGAGACATTCGCACCAGTTGCTAGGCTTGAAGCAATCAGATTATTCTTAGCCTATGCTGCTCACAAGAACTTCACTGTCTATCAGATGGATGTGAAGTCTGCTTTTCTCAATGGAGAATTGCAAGAAGAAGTGTTCGTTGAACAACCTCCTGGCTTTGAAGTTTATCAACAAGGAGACAAGGTATATCGTCTGAAGAAAGCTCTCTATGGACTGCAACAGGCTCCAAGAGCATGGTATGATACTTTATCTGATTTTCTTTTAATTAAAGGATTTCGCAAAGGTAAA
This sequence comes from Penstemon davidsonii, assembly GCA_034814905.1. Classification (NCBI taxonomy): domain Eukaryota; kingdom Viridiplantae; phylum Streptophyta; class Magnoliopsida; order Lamiales; family Plantaginaceae; genus Penstemon; species Penstemon davidsonii. The sequence goes on along the minus strand of JAYDYQ010001087.1, from coordinate 6,260,362 downwards.
GTAGATTAAACCTTGTTCACTATTGAATGGGATAATCATATATTGCTAGTTCAAATATATGTAGACGATATTATTTTTGGTTCAACTAACAAACAGATGTGTGAGAGGTTCTCTAAGCTGATGCAGAACAAGTTTGAAATGAGCATGATGGGAGAACTTAATTACTTTCTTGGATTACAAGTTAAACAACTACCTGATGGTATCTTTATTAATCAAGCAAAGTACACTAAAGACCTGTTCAAGAAATTTGGTATGGAAACTAGCTCATCTGTTAATGTTCCTATGTCTACTGGACTTCGTCTGGACAAGGATGAAGGTGGCAAATCAGTTGACATCACCAAATACAGAGGCATAATTGGGTCACTGTTATACTTAACAGCTAGCAGACCTGATATTATGTATTCTGTTGGGGTTTGTGCGAGATTTCAATCAGATCCTAAGGAATCTCATCTCTTAGCTGCTAAAAGGATATTAAAATATCTCAAAGGCACATGATTATACCGTTTTTGTTCGAGTTCAATAAGGAAAGTGAGTATAACAATATATGAATCGAGCGTGTGAAAACTGTATATTGATATCGGTGTTCGAATACAAATTACAAAGCGGGTCTACCCGAGCATTACGGGATGCCGTACTACTAGAAAGACTAAATACAATGAGAATACAAGCTAGTTCCTAATCCGAACGATAGGTCCGAGCAGAAGGAATATCTTGGAAGTCGTGTCCCCTGATGTCATAAATGCGCCGCGTATTTATAGGAACAGTAATGAGCTAGCTAGACCATCCGTAGGAGAATAGCTCTCGGCCAGCTGTGTAAAGCAGTAGGTCGGTCCCACAGTAATCCCGAGGAGACGAGTAGATCGGGAAGAAGGTCGGAGTACTTGATCTAGAGCTATCAATCTGGCTTGATCGGAAAACCATGTTCTTCAGGTCGGAGAATACTATTCTGGTCGGGATCGAGGCCGGGCCCGAGCAGAAAGTATTTCCTAAAGTGGCGTATGCGAAATACCCCTCATCAATACTCCCCCACTTCTCGAGCGTAAGTGAAGCTGAAGCTCGGAGAAGTAAACATAGCGTCACGGCGAAAGACTTTGATTTCTTGATGTTTCGGACAAGCCTCGTTAAAAACCTAGTGCGGAAAAAACCCAGTGGGACAAAATCCGAGCTAGGGAAAAAGAGCACACATCTTTGGAGCAACGGAAGGATTGATACTTCGAACCATAGGAGGGCGGAGTTTTCGATCGGAGTACCCTACCTCGATGATGTTTACAATATCTGAGAATTGGAGAAATAAATCAGAGATCGAGTCTCAAACGGTCTCGGGTCGGATATGCCTCATTAAAAACCTTACTCGGAAAAACCCAGTGGGATAAAAAACCGAGCGAAGGGAAAAAGAGTGCACATCCTCGAGAGACAATGTAGTTGATCTTATCCCGTTGACTCGAAAATACTCATTTCAGAAGCTTGGAGGACCGTAATTGCTATTAATCAAAAAGATAATCTTCAATTTTACTGAGTGGGAGCCTAACCGTCGCGGTTACTCGGGGTTGAATTTGCAATTTACCCTTTTAACCTTTATATATATACATTGACTTAGAAAAGAAGAGTACGTCTTTCAAACTTAGTGCAGATCGGAGCAATCAGATCGATAAAAAGTATCCCTCTTTTATTGACCATCACAATAAGCATTTATCATCATGTCTACTTCCGAGAACCCAGAAATTCAAACTGATAATCCTACACGATCGGATTCCGAGCTAGGATCCACAGGAGAACTTATAAACGACTACAAAAATACTGAAAATTCTTCTGAAGAGACGAATAGGATCGTCCATCAAATAGAGAATGCCTTGGAGCCAAACATCGAAGAAGGAACATCTGGTCGACAAGGTTCCGAGCACGACGGTGATGCGGAACCAAATGCTGAGGCCGACAGTGAGGAGGGTGGAGATGGAGAAAAAGCTGACTCCGACAATGATAATAGCTTGACTGTACCGTTCGATAAGCATGAGATAATGAGGTATCAAATCGGAGGCGGGTGCAGTGTGAGAATCCTCGACCTAGCCGGTGTTTCGAAAAAATCCAAAGCCACAGGTCGGGCTCAGAAGACCGAGAAACGGGTCGACGACATCTCAAGTGCGTATGATCCGAAAGAGCACGAGGCAAACCTCAAAGCTACGATAGGTAAATTCCTTCCCGAGGGTTACTCGCTAATCATCCCGACCCCTTCTCAAAGAGTGAATAAGCCCCCCGCAGGATGTCAAGCTTTCTATGCTCGGCAATTCGACTATGGGTTGCGTATTCCTTTTGCCCCCTTACTCGGGCAGGTCTTAGATGCATTCAGCCTGGCTCCCGCACAGATCCTTCCCAATTCGATTGGGTACTTGATAGCTTTTAGCGTCTTGATGAAGGCCAAGAACCAAGCCGCTAATTTCCGACGCTTTTGGCAATTCTTCAAGATTAGTACTTCCTCCGCCTCGAACGTTGGGTTTGTGTATTTCTCCCAGCGTTCGAATCATTCGGTCTTATCGACCATCACTTCTAGCAATTCTCTCGATTGGAAGAAACAATTCTTCTTTATCAAAGGACCTGAAGTACCGGCTTCCGAGGGAAGTTCGGAGATGGTTCCACACAAATGGCCGGGTGAGCGAGAGTGGGTGTACGGAAAACGAGAACTGTTAGGTCCGCTCCAGAAGGTCATTCCTGACGATGTTGTCAAAGAGATGTGTTCGGATTTGTACCAGTCGGCTTTTCTTATTCTGGAACCCGTACTTCGAAAAGCTGGACTCAGCCGAGCTACCTTTCCACTAGCAGTTGCTGATGACCCTCGAACATTGAGTAAGGAGTCTTTCCCGAGTGACTTTGATAGTAAGCTTTTCAGCGGATTTCATTACTTAACATTTCCCTTCTTTATTTCTTCAGAAACAATGGTGGAGCAATACCGAGCTTCCATAGTCGGTAAAACTGTAGCATCTACCTCGAGGAAAACGCCCGGTCAACCGAGGAGGCAAACTAGACCGGAGCCCAGAACTGCCGTCCCTCCTCGGGCAAGCTCGGCCCGGACTGATCAGATCGGAAACGAGGAGGAGCCCGAGAATGCTGAGCCGATCCGAATGGTACCACCTCCTCACCAAGCTGGTCCTTCTTCCTCTTCTGGCTTAGGATATAGCCTGTTTACCATGAAGAAACACAGAGGAACGGAGATCTCCCGTCGGCGAGCTCGGGAAGATCTCGAGGGACCCCCCGAGGCAAAGAGGAGGACCGCATTGTGGGGTCGACATCGAACACCCCTCTCTTCCAGATCCGGTCGAAGTAGGCCTGATATGGTGGACTTCATCGAAGATCAACTTAAAGGTTCCCGAGCAGCGGGTTATCCCGAGAGGGGATCAATTCGAAGTGATCGCACCCCGAACGGCGAGAATGAGCATGATAAGGCGATCAAGATTTTCATGGCGGGGAGATTTGCCGAGGACCAGGAGGAGCTTCTCGGTCAATGCGACCTTGACGTACTAGGCCAATTCTCCAAAGCATATCATACGGTAGATCACTTTACATTCGTTGCGGCTGTTTAAGTCTCGGAATAAAATACTAATTACCCTGTTCTTGCAGATCGGGGACTGCTTTCTCACTGAGGTGAACCGTACCTCCATGTTAGAAGAGGAGTCCGATCGTGTTCATATCGCTTATAGGGACTTACTCAAGGAAGAGTCCCAACTGCGCAAACAATTTAACTCCGTCCAAGCAGAATTGGAGTCGATGAAAGCCAAGTATACCCCGGCCGTCGAGGAAGACTTGGTGAAGGTCGTGGAAGAGAAGAGCTTGCTCGAGGAGAAAGTCAGGAAACTTGAAGAGGAGCTCGAGCAAACTAAGGCTGATTCCGAATTGTCTTACCAGCGGGGCAAAGAAGAGTCTCGCCTAAGCTCGATAAGAGAATTTTTAGAGTCTCCTGCGTTGGATGCTATAGCTCGGAAAAGAGTGGACCAGATCCTTCAGACCACTTTCTACAAGGGCGTTCGACAATTGGTCTCCGCGAAAGTTATTCCCGACCAGATAAATAGATATCTAGAACATATGGATATCTTCAAGAACATGGACGGAGAGAACTATCGAGTATCATCATCGAGCTCCACAGATTGGGAAAACCATGAGTTCGCTCCCTTCGTGAGAGAGTTCGGAGTTCCCATGCCCAATCCTGACTTGCTGGACTTGGAGACGTCCAATACGAGCTCGGGTTCAGATAGTTCCGATGAGGAGAATAACCAAGACAGTTCCGGAGAGGAAGACCGAGATTCTTCAGATGATGGGGATGATCGGGAAGCTTCTGGAGACGTCGACGTCGAGGGTGACTCCGAGGGTGAGGGCAAAGAGGAGCAGTAAACCCTTAGATATCTTGTAATAGATAATAGGGCTTTATTATATGCACTGTAATTATTTCGATCATCTATAAAATCTGCTTTTTCCGTTTCTCTGAATCTGCTTATCATTAATTTAATATATTACCCAACTAGACAAAAGTCTGTGAGCTAGAAGGTCCGTAAAAGATCATCGATATCGAGCCTTATCTCGCACGTGAATCACTTAGTAGGCGAGTAATCAAATCGATCGAGCCTTTTAATAGGGCACGGAAAAACTCGAAGTTCGCGACCGTTGGGTTCCCAAAAAGGCAGCGTTCCACTTTCTTATAAATAGGAGGCAGTATAAGGTTTGCACCACTGAAATTATAAGTCTTTTTTCATCGGAGCCCTTTGATCGATAACGTAAATCGAAACCTCTTCTTTTATACTAAAAAAAATAGATCATGGAGGGTATGGTGAGTTCCAAACTCGATCCCAAACTATTGTTGAAGGTCAAAAAGGAGAAGGGTCCTAAGTCCAAAATTAGAGAACCTAAATCCTCCTCGGACGCAGGAAAAACCCCGTAAGTAGGAAAAACTTCTAAGAGCGACCGCGGGAAGCGCAAGATCGATTCTCCTTCGAATGTAGTCAACGAGCAAACTGAAATCCCTAAAGGTGATCCTGGCAAAGCTGAGACCAAGTCTTTGCTCAACCCGTCACCCGTTCGGATCGAGGACAAAGCCGTTATACCAATTTCGGACTCTCCTTCTAGGTCTAAGGGCAGCTCGGTGGTGAACAAGCAAAGCTCTGAGTCTGCTTTGATTAAAAATCCAGTCGTTGACGATCTGACTCCAACCTCAATTCTGATTCAGATGACGGGGGCGAACCAAACATTGGCTGGTAGTGTCTCGGCTCTGGAGGCAAATAAGGACACCGTGGTCGAGCCTCCCAATAAGAAGGTCAAAATAAATGACCCTCCCGTCGACCAGAAGAAAACTCCTTCGTCGGGTGGTAACCCGGAACCCCAAAACTCTGTTCCTAACGTTGCTCGGACGCTAAGTGCCTTTTTTGAAGAGGTGACAAATAAGGCCATGGCCGAACAAGAAGGGAAAAATGTGAATGAAATGGCGCGATCGAGCACAGATCTGCTTTTTCAAGTAAGTGTCCTCTCTCTCTTCTTTTTTTTTTTTTTTTTTTTTTTTTTTTTTTTTTTTTTTATAATATATGTTTTACTAACATAATTACTTTTGTCCATTTAAGGTCGGACTACATTTATTCAACCTCGGGCTGCAAGTCGAGCAAGAAGCCGAGCAGCGTGCTAAGGTTATCCTCGAGCTTGAGGAGAAGAAGGTTGCACTGTCAAAGTCCCTTGAAGAAGCCAAAGCCATCGAGCTGAAATTGGCCTCCGAGACGGAGAAAGCTGTAAAGCAGAAAGAGAGCCAGGTTCACGAGGAGTTGAGCAAGGAGTTGGACAGGCTGAAGTCACTCGTCGAGCAGGAGAAGAAAAGCGCCGAGCAGCGGGAGAAAGAGGCCTATCAAAAAGGTTACGAGGCCGGGTATGAGGCCCGCAATGTTGAAGTCCGCAAGCTTCTGTTCGAGAAAAGTGTCTAGAGATTTCTTCTTTTGCTCAACTGAATGTTGTACTTTTACATTTCTTCCTTTTGTACTTGTTTTCCCTGTTGGAATAATAAACTTTTTTCTTCCTGCTAATCGATGGTGTTTTGTGTTCTGGTGAAGTAATTCACTGTATAAACAATTTGTGTTCTGGTTTTTTTTTTTTTTTTTTTTTTTTTTTTTTTTTTTTTTTTGTACATGAACAATTTATACTCGAGTTAAGAGTGATCAACGTTCCGAGCACAAAGTAAGAAGGGAAAGTTTCTGCGCTGCATATTTGACCAAGTCATAGTATTCCCCTTTTTTCAGCTAAGTTTTAGAGAAAATCTGTACAAACAGTACCTTAATCTCGGGAAGTGGAAAGGTCATCCGTGATAAACGCATTAATCTACGCCGTTTGTTTCGTTGAATACAGACCGTCGATCAAATCTTCCTTTTAGTATAAATATGGCATTTGCTCAGTTGAAAATCTTTACCCTCTGCTGTCAAAAATGTTTTATCCGAGGACGAAGCTCGGAACCTTCCTTCTTCCCGTTCAAGCCTTTGAGATTTGGCTTCGAACGTACGTCCGATCTTTTGTACAAGACAAACTTCTTTGGTATGGGTGGAATCGGAAAAAAGGAGCACCTCCTCTATCTGGGGGTCTCTGATCCCTGAAAGCGGGATCTCCCCTTGAAATACCAACAAGTGACTGACCCTTGCTTGGGTATTTTGGGCAGGGTTAGCATTGCTGGTTTCGAGGGGTATACCCGAGGGCGGAAAGCTGGTCAGAAAATTAAAAGGAAGTTTGACCTCAAGTACTTTCTTTGAGGTTATCTTGTTTCACCAATTTCTTCCTTCTCTGAAGAATGGTAACTTTGGGTCAAATTTCCCGATCGTAAGAAGATGACCGGCCGTTCGAGGTTGAGCTTTTGGATCTTACAATGAGAAACTTCAACCTTGGACGCCGACTCGGGGAAGTGATCGAGCTCGGCTGGTAGCAAGAATGCTGGGGACTGTATGGAGATCAGAAAATGTGATCTGCTATCCATATTGTCTAATTTCAAAACCAGATATCATCAGACAATAAACATATACAGCTCGATCACTTTGTCACAAATTGTGATGCAACCATCGGATGCTCGGCGATATTCCTGGTCAACAACACTGAAATATGCTTGAAGACTCGAAGACCATAGAATAGGGTACTAGTTGTATTAGGACTTCATTTGTACACTCAATAACTTTGTAGTCTGTTCGATGAATGTCAATAAAGTTGTAGCCTTTGCCTTTAATTGATCTTTTGTATCTTGCTCGAAAATAATAATGAGAACCTTTCGTTTCAAATCAAATAGTTGCAACTTTTCTTTTCCACCATCTTAACGTTAGTATTCTGCTCATAACAACCAACTCGACGACGAATTAATTTATCTGGGGGGGGGGTGAGGGGGGGGAGGGGGGGGGGGGGGGGGGGGTGGAGGGGAGGGGGGGCGTGGGGGGGGGGGGGAGGGAGGGGGGGGTGGGGGGGGGGAGGGGGGGGGGAGAGAGAAGGAGGGGGGGGAGGGGAGGGGAGGGGGTGGGGGGGGGGGGGTGGGGGAGGGCGGGGTGTGGGCGGCGGGGGGTGGGGGGGGTGTGGGGTGGGGGGGGGGGGGGGTGGGGGGGGGGGGGGGTGGGGGGGGGGGGGGGTGGGGGGGGGGGGGGGTGGGGGGGGGGGGGGGTGGGGGGGGGGGGGGGTGGGGGGGGGGGGGGGTGGGGGGGGGGGGGGGTGGGGGGGGGGGGGGGTGGGGGGGGGGGGGGGTGGGGGGGGGGGGGGGTGGGGGGGGGGGGGGGTGGGGGGGGGGGGGGGTGGGGGGGGGGGGGGGTGGGGGGGGGGGGGGGTGGGGGGGGGGGGGGGTGGGGGGGGGGGGGGGTGGGGGGGGGGGGGGGTGGGGGGGGATATATGAACTTTAAATTGGGTTCAATGTATGAGCGGATCTGTTCACGCCGTTGGGGGGGGGGGGGGGGGGGGGGGCGGGCAAAGATTTGAAATTCTTCTTATTATATATATGTGTTATATAATTATTAATTAATACAACTATAGTGTGGCTCAATTTTTTTGTTTGTGTAGGCGACCATAAGCTCAAAGCCCAAAACTAAGACCAATAAGAAACTAGCTAGTTTGGTTGATTTACCGTGTATATAAACATAAAACCTTTTTGAGATTTATATGCATGTTGATAAGAATTGTTAAAATATAACTTGAGTAGTAAAATTGTCTATTTTTACATTTATACTTAAATTTTATATTAACTTCTTATGTTCTAATTGAGTAATACTTTTATCGTCAATGATTTAATTATAGAGCATGATCTAATTTTTCAAAATAAAATAAAAGAAAAAAAGAAAAATTCTCTCCACCGAATGATTTATTTGTCTTTCAATTATTTTTGTCCAATTGAAATTACATCTTTGTATGTGAATCGCTTAGAATGCGAAAAAAAATGTTGAGCAGTTTGATACAAATTTTAGGGTAAATAAATTTTATGATATTCAAGAATGTCATGCACGTAGACTTTCAATAATTTTTGGGTGATTTACACTTAGACCCCCTTAGGTTTGAGCATATTACAAGAAACCCCCCGCTGTTTAAAAAATTATAGGGACACCCCCTCAGGTTTAGGCATATTACAAGAAACCCCTTAAGACGTTAAAAACAGACGGAATTTGATGACGTCAGCAATTCTTTTTTTATTTTCCAAATTTACCCCTGGCTAATATACCCACATGGGGTGTCTATGTAATAATATTATACCACAGGGGGTGTATTTGAAAGATTACAATAACTTCAAGGAGTTACTTATAGCCAACGTCATATTTAAAAATGACCATTCAATGTTAATGTTGGCCATATATTTTGGCTATAAATTTCATGGAGGTACTTATAGCCAATGGTCATATTTTAAAAAATAACCAATGGATGTTACTGTTGGCCATATATTTTGACTATAAATCAAAATGTTCACGTGTAGGGATAATACAACCATAAATCTCGGTATGCATCTGCAACCATTATGGATGCATTCTTCACACACCCTACACTTGAATATTTTGATTATCGATATTTTAAGCATCTCACACTACCTCTTGAATTTAATGATGACATTATCAAATTTGTGGGATGAAATGCAAAAAAAAAAAAAAAAAAACATTTGAACTGCTATTTATAACTAAAAATATGTGGCCAACAGTAACACCCAGCGGTCATTTTCTAAAATATGGTCATTTTTTAAAATATGACAGTTGACTACAAGTAACTCCCTGAAGTTATTTTAATCTTTCAAATACATCCCCTGTGGTATAATATTATTACATAAACACCCCCTATGGTATAATATTATTAGATAGAAACGTATATTTAGTCAGGGGTAAATTTGGAAAATCAAAAAAAAAATTGCTGACGTCATCAAATTCCGTCTGTTTTTAACGCCGTAAGGGGTTTCTTGTAATATGCCCAAACCTGAGGGGATGTCCCTTTAATTTTTGAAACAATAGGGGGTTTCTTGTAATATATCCAAACCTGAGGAGATCTGAGTGTAAATCACCCATAATATTTTTATTAATTATATTTATATATAGCTTAAAATCTAGTGTAATGACAACGGATCAATGCATAAAGTACATAAGTACATAACATTTCAATGACATCCATTAAAAATGTCTAGATTCATAATATATCTAATCTTTTTCCCTCTTTACATGAGGTTTTTTGCTTTCCTGTTATTCCCTTGTTTCTTTCCTTTCCTAGGTTTTTTAAGTTGCAAAATTGATTCCGTAGCTATTGTTTCAGTACCTAATATATTTTGACAAAGTGAAAAATGAGTCTATTTCAAGGATGCAAAGTGATTTATATGGTTGACGTCATGTTGTCTTTTTAGGGAATGTGAGGTGATATATAACGAGAATGGACTAAGATACTCTCCCAACAGCGAGTCAAATAGCCAGAAAAACAACACATGGTTTCTTCTATTAATTTTTTTTAAAGGGTGCAAAATGAAAAATGAGCCTATTTTCATGGTGCAAAGTGATTTAAATGGTTGACGTTATGTTGTTTTTTGGAGGGAATGTTAGGTGATATTTAACGAGAATGAACTAAAATACCCTCCCAACAGCGAGTCAAATGACCAGGAAAACAACAAATGGTTTCTAGTTCTACTTCTATTAATTTTTTTTTTCGAGGGTGCAAAGTGAAAAGACAAGCCTACTTTGATGTTGCAAAGTGATTTAAATAGTTGACGTCATGTTGTGTTTTCAGGGAATTTGGGTGATATATAATGATAATGGACTAAAATACCCTCCTATAAGTGAGTCAAATGGCCAGAAACACAATACATGGTTTCTATTGCTATTAAATTTTTTTGAGGGTGCAAAGTGAAAAATGAGCCTATTTTGAGGGTAAAAAATAAAGTAAGGTTAAAAATTGAATGAAACCCTCCCGTTTCACAATTTCCGCCGCTGAAGCCAAGCCCTAATCTTTTCGATCATATACATGACAGAAGTCTCCTCTGAATTACCGGAAAATGAGAATCCGGCGTCGGATTTGGCCGGATTCAAAACCATCCAGATTCTGTACTCTCCGGAGCCCGACCCCATGGAAAAAAAAGAGACTCCATTGAAGAAAACCTCAGAGCTGAATGACGAAGAAAGAGACTCCATTGAAGAAAACCTTGAAGATGAAGTATCCATGGAAGAAGAAGAAGAAGAGTATGATGAAGAGGAGTTTAAAAGAAAGCACAATGAAGATGAGATTGTAAGAAGGTATGAACTGTGAACAGAACATCTTTCTAATTTCAACATTAATCCGCCTGTGTTATTTTTTAAGGGCATTTTTCTAATTTCAACTTTTGGATGAATGTTATGATTTATTTTTTATAGTTATGATTACGGGCTTATGGCGGCGAAGCATTTTGCTGATGCTGATGCTGATGATGATGATTACTACTGGAATATGGTAAATTACAAACTACCATTTTGTCAATTAGGCAAAGCAAAAGGGTTATTTTTGCATTTAGCTTGTTATACTTAAGTGCTTAATAAGTTACCCTTTTCACTTTGAAAATGTGAACATATAACATATTCTCATCAGTAATTAACTTATTGGTTTGCTGAATGTATTCACTGGGTGGAAATGGTGGACTCTCAGAAGTCGAAGGACACTCGATGCAAATACGAGAAGGTATCTGCAAATAATGATGATGTCCCAATCTCGGGGGCTCAGTATGAAGATATTACCAAGAACATTGTAGAAGTAGAAAATGTACCAAAACAAGAGGTATTGGAGAATATTTTGGCAGTTGTTCAGATGAAAAGACGAAAATTGGTAATTGTTATCCATAACAAGGTTCTTTAATCTTATCTTCTTTTTCATTATGGTTTATAAACGCGCTTATAAATGCCATAATTTCACTTGTCCTGACAGTGGTCTCAAATTTGCAGCATGGAAGACGAGCTTGCATTACATGAAGATATCGTCGAAAGATTAAGAGGCGGTATGTTATCTTTCAATTCTTGTTATGAAGTATGTAATATAAAAGACCAAATCATATGATACAAATCGTTATTGCTCAATTCTACATTTTTGAGCAAAAAAATGTTAGGTGATGACGTTGGTCCGCTCATAAATGTATCCAATATCTTTTAAGCGGGAATATTAATCTTTTGATGTCGAAGCATGAAATAAATATACAAGATAAGGGTCATGGTGAAGATCATTCAAAATCTCGATGTGAGCAGCAAATTCCATTTTTCGGCACCTTAATCCATGGGAAATCCTCATGTGCAGTAAGTTTCTTCCTCCATGGGTCTCTTTTTCGATTTTATGAATTATTACCTACACTTGTTGTTTCAGTTACCAAGATCTCAAGGGGTGTTTCTGTAATTTTACGTAACCTCGGAGGATATATAGACATAACTAGAAACTATTCACTTGACAGGACTTGGAGTATCAGTGTCTGAGAAACAGTTGGAGACTTCCGAGATATATCGTAGAACCATCAGATGGTAAGCCATTATCATTTGATAAGTCCTTTTGAAAATGTCTCAAATTAAATATTTGCACTTTTTTGTGAACTTAATTCTGTTTATTTTATGTTACACCTCTTTTAGGTCGGTTCCTCTCAACTGTGTTTGTTTCAAGCCAATATATCAATCTTACTTTCAAGGGTGATTTGGGGTTGAATCCAAACGAAGCGAGGGAGTCTACTGCTGCTAAGATTATTGATGAAATACAGAACGCTTATGCTCGCAGAAAATGCGATTAATCTCTAAATCTGACTTTTATCTGTTTTTATGGGAAATTCGTAAAATGGGAGTCAAGTGCATTTCCATCATTTGGAACTAACTCAAAAAACTAGTTTTTGCCTTTTTGGTGAAATGCAGAGCACTATAGGGCCTGTTTGTTTGGCGTTTGGGAAAGTAGTTTGAGAGAGTAGTGGAGGTTTGTGAAATAATCTCGATTTGCGTAATGTTGTTTGTTTGGGTTTTGAGAGAGTGGTTTGAGAAATAAAGTAGGTGTAGGTTTTTTTGGAAGAGTTGGGTTGTAGGTGTAAGATATGTAAGACTTTATGTCAAATCATGTCTGTTATGTGAGATAAATTGTGTAAGAGATATGTTACTTTATGTCAAATCAAAGTAGAGTTTGTATAGGTTTTGTTTAGAGATAAGAAAATTGTTGTTTGTTTGGCTTTTGAAAGAGTAGTTTTAGAAAATTAATGGATGAAAAATTTATTTCGAAAAATAGAAAACATGTTTGTTTGGCATTTCCCAAACATGAAAAAAATCTGGAAAACGCCAAACAAACTGTTAAATTTTGACTGGTACAAGTTTGAATAATGAACAAGAAAACAGCTAAATTGAGTTTTTTTAAAAAGTTAGGTTCTTATTTTTATTTTTATTTTTAATTTATTCATAAATTTCTTGAAACTATGCTGGTTTCCTTGTATTGTTTGGAGACTTAAACTTTTTGAGACTGATATAGCTATGCAAAGAAATGGTTTGAGTGAAAAATAAATGGTTTTTCTTTTCTTTTTTCTAAATATAACTATATCTTCGGGACAACTTAAATAAAAATTTAGAACTCCTATTTTTTTATTCTATTTTTTTTTGGGAATGTTTTAAAACACTTTTTTTAATAAAATTAATTTTTTTTCAATAACACTTGATAAATTAATAATTTAAAATAATCTATTTTCTAGAATTACTCTTAATTTTTTTATTATTTCAAATTTGAAACTTCGTGCCTACACTAATTGTTATCACTATTTTTTAAGGCCTTGACATAAAATTACATAAAAGAATTACTATTTCAAATAATACTTGAAACTCCGCGCAAACATTCAAGAGAGAGAAAAAGGGATCGAGAGAGTATCATTTAGAGAGCGTGTAATACACATCACGGACCATATATTAGCACACATAATAGATGCAAAAACCATCGTATTATTTTTATTAATATTTTTCATATATAAACCATTGAAATTCGTTGGTACTTTTGTTTTGAACAAGTTGCTCGAAAGAACGGGGCTATCTGGCTATGCGTTACAATTTCAATTATTGGCAAATTTTGTACAAAACAATCTTCTTTTTCGTCTTTTCTCAAAATAAATAAAAAATTAAGTATTTAATTTTTTTTTTTGGTTTGATATTGAGCAATGAACTTTTTTTTTAAAAAAAAAAGATAACATTCATTCAGAAATCACAAATAAAACGAATTACATAGTTTAAACAAAATAGAACACCTCCATCACAAGAGATTGAAATAAGAGGTCCTTAGGATTAACATTACCAACAAATCCCGACAAGTTGGTTCATTTGACACAATTATAGGCAACCAAATTAGAATTTCTATAAACAAACTTAAATTTCCACTTTGTTCACTTTCTCCGATATCTATTAATTTATTGTGTCCACATTTTTTCACTCTAATAAATCAATCAATAACAAAAAAAGTTCAATGATAAGACGTTATGGATGTATATGTATCGGGTTTTTTTCCAAGTTCAATTAGTTTTGATTTCGAAATTTTGATTTGAGTGTTTTTCAGTGAAATTTTTGAAACGCGATTTTCATTGAGTTTTGAATGTTGGATTTTGAGGGTTCTGAAAAAAACATAAGATGTGATTTGAATTGGATGTCATGGTTTGAAAAAATAGTAGATAATATGTGTGAAATCAATTACTTTTACAGCCCACACAAGTAAATACATGTTCACTATTGGATAATTTTGTAAACAAACAACATCCACATAACCCACCACTTGTGTGCTTGAACGTTTAGAGTCAAAACAAGCTCATGTCAGTTGTTCCACGAAGATGATGTTATGCTTGTTTAATGTCATTTCAATACCTTTGTGTTGGTGCAAAATTGTATCTTGTCAGTAAGTTACCGAGAAAGCTATATCCGACCTCGAATAATTTCAAGATATACGAGGACTCTTATTGCACCAAAAAATTAAAATTCATTGTCCTTCCCTAGGACGAAAGTGATATTCATATATCTATAGAACAAACAACCATGAAATTTGCTCAACGAATAAACATTTATCAAATCTGAATTTATTTCTTTAAGTAATTTGCGGTCTTTGTGAGCTCTTCAGGGGCCCTAACAAGATTTAAATCATCCACGCATACCACAATAATAGAAAATTCATTTGAAAATCTTTCACTGCATAATACATGGACATATTAGATTATCCACGAATCCTTCTTTTACGAGATATTTATTGAGCTAATTATACCACATCCGACCGCATTACCTAACTCGTATAAGGATCGTATAGTTCAATAAAGGATAATGCATGAGACCATTTAATTCCTTCAGGGTTTTAATATAAATGTCACTAGCCAATGATCTATCTAATATGCAGTAACTACATCCATAAAATACTTGGCCCTACCTGCTTCTCCATATTTTTTAATTTATTTTAAATTATTAATATTAAAATTCATTTTTTTTTTAAATCTAACTAAAATCGGACAAGTTTATTTTTAAATTTTGTATGTGATTTAATAATTTTTTTTATTAAATCTTTAACATTATTAGTTTTAATTTTGATATTTTAAAATTTTCTAATAATTTAGACTAAATGTACAAATTAATCGAATTTTAAATTATTTTTAATCTAATAAACGAGCTTTAATACAATTCGAACTCGAGTATACCTTGTTATATATTTAATACCATTTTTTTAAAATTAGAATATGTTTTTATGTTTTAATACAAATACAGTTTAATTTAACAAAATTATATATTAAAAAACTTAGAATTCATACTAGTAAACTTAAGCAAATACGAATACATACTAAAAATACCGGTATTAAGTCTTTGTTGTACTCGTTGGTGTCATTGTGTAATTTTCTTTAAATTAAGTTGTGTTTCTTTTATTGTTAATTGTAACTCTGTTTTATTATTATTAATTGTCATTTATGTATTTTTATATTATTATGATATTGACAACCGTTCTTAAAGTCATGACAAAAACAATTAAATGTGTCATAAAAGGCCCAGGACAAGAAACTCGATTATCTTTTTTTTTTTTCTAATTAGCCAACTCGTGTATTTCAGTTAGGACAGAAAATCAAATTAAACAATTCTATATCGGACTCGAGCTCGTTTATGCTCGGTTAGTCATACGAATCAAATAAGTTTGAACAATATTTTTCTATTGATAATTTTGAAATTCGGCTCAAACTCGACTTCATAAGCTAAAAATTAAAAAATATCAAGTTATTCGATACATGACTCAAACTCATTCGATAAAAGCTTATTCGAGCTTTTTTCATTAAGAAATCAATTCAAACTCAAACACAATTTGAAGCTCGATACAAAATTCAAACCAAGCTTAAACTACATATTGTTCGACACTACTCAACTTATTTACACCCTAATTTCAGCAACATCAATGTGCAATCTAATAGTTAAACATCGTATGTATCAGATCTTCTTGGGCTTAATCCCACTTTGCACCCTGAAAATATTTTAATTTAGTATTTTGCACCATGGAAAAAAATTAATCCCACTTTGCATCTTCAAAATATATATTGTATTTCACTTTGCACCCTGGACGAATTTCAAGCCAAAATACAAGGGTATTTCCATCACTCCCTTAAAAAAATAAGCATATATTCCCTCCAAAAAATTAAAATGACATTTATGTAAAATTAAGAGTATAATTGAAAACTTACTTATTAAAATAACTCTGAAAAAAATCATTTGAGAGGGCAATTAAATGAATATTTTACTAACTCTTAACTCGACCTAATATAAAATATTATTCTAAAAAATATTTATATAACTTGAAATAAGAAAATATAATATCAATAATTAAATAAATAAAACATAGTCTGGATTTTACAGTAAAATGGTTGAGTGTAAGTAATATGGCACCTATAAACCCAATGGAACGACAGTCGAAAATACTTGTCACTCCAAAATTCATCAAAATAAATTATGACACGATGTTTTTCAACGAAAAGTTTCAGTCGCAATTTTCACCGCGAAAAATTTGTCGAAAAATCCATCAAAATTTAACGCTTTTCTTGTAGTGAGCTAAAAAATTAACGTAGTTGATTAAAATTGTGTTCCATATGAAATATAATATATGAAGGTCTATGTAACATTATATATATATATATATATATTAGAGTTTTGTGCATTCAAATAACATAAGGATCCCTAAACTCCAACATGGGCAAAAATATCATTTGACATCGGTCTTTTCAAATTTATATTTACAACATGTGACATCTCATTTTTTTTTTCCGGAGTTATTTTAATGGGTAATTGTCAATTTTACTCTTAATTGCACATGAACTAAAACCCTAAAATTCAAATTTATATTTACAACATGTGACTTCTCATATTTTTTATGTTTTTTTGGGAGTTATTTTACTCTTAATTGCACATGAATCTCACATTACTACATTTTTTAAGGAATATATGTTGACTTTTGAAGGAAGTGACAAAAATACTCCACCTTTTTGGCCTAAAATTCACTTAGGATGCAAAGTGAAAGACAATATATGTTTTGAGGGTGCAAAGTGAGATTAACTTTTTTGAGGATGAAAAGTGTCAAACTGATACATTCCTAGGATGCAAATGACATTTGAGCAAAAGACAAAAACACACCATATGCTTTGTCCAACTCCCAAAAACCCTCATGTGTTATTTTAACTCCCAAAAACCCCATGTGCTTGGTTTTAAATACCACACTTGACCCAAGTAGTATATACTTATAATTTTATTTTTGAATTTTGGTGAAATGACAAGATTACCCCTATGTATTTATTTTTTTTAAATTTATTTATTCTTTTTGGAAAATTTAGTATATACTACTTGGGTCGAGTGTGGTATTTAAAATTAAACACAGGGGGGTTTTGGGGATTTAAAATGACACATGGGGGTTTTTTTGGGAGTTAGACAAAGCATAGGGGGTGTTTTTGTCTTTCGATGTCAGGGGTAAAATTGTCATATCAAAAGCAAAATGTGAACAAATACTTGCAATTTTGGCGTTTGAAACAAACTCTCTTTTTTGGGGGTGTATTTGACACTTATTTGAGATCACATGGAGTTTTTTAAGAGTTAAAATAACACATGAGGATTTTGGGAGTTAGACAAAACATAGGGATGTTTTGTCTTTTGCTCAATGACATTTAGCCGATCTTCTTGCATCACTTTTATCTGAACTTGCGCTTTAATTGGTCTTCTACGGTTGACTTCAATTATTTTTCTATCCTAAATAAACTTTTATTTGAATTTTAGCTTTTGAAACATTATACTGATTATTATTCAGACATTAATTTTTTTGTAATAAAATTAATAATTGTTGTCTCAATTTTTGCATTAGTAACAAACAATTAACTTGAACTTGAATTTGATCGCTTCTGTCTTATACAAATATATTAAGTTTTTATTCTATCCAAAATTTATTTATTCTGAATTTTACTTTTAAACGTTCAAACTGTCGTTTATATAAAAATAAATATATTTATTACAATATAATCATTGTTTTATGTGAAGGAGTGTTTTCGAAAAACACAAATTATATTTCAGATTAGTTTTAGTATCGGACACATGGAGTATAATTCAGATTGAATTTTGTTTAAATAAAGGAGAAAAAAAGGTAGTATGTGCTAAATCATTATCCTTATTTTCCAAAATGTGATATTATATCGATGGTTAAAGTTTGCGGAATAAAAGTAAATAATGGTTGTAAAAATAAATAATTTTATAATATGTGAAATATAAATATTATGTCATGACTTTGATAACGATTATAATTATATTGTTATTACATCGATGATGATTTTAATTATTATAAATAATAAAATATATCGAACCCTGAGGATTGGACTAAAACTATTCCAATAAAGTTTTGCTCAATCTAGATGGAACTAGACTAGGCCAAACATTTTCTTCCGTAATAAATGTAGGAGTTTGAATAACATAGGGCATATGTGGATGGGTTCTAATCCGGTCTCGTGAAACTGAGTCAGAACTCTTCGAAATAGAGTTTGAAAAAATTCATGAAACTCATCATAAACCTATTCAGAAAATCACACCAAAACTCTTGAAACCTATGAAACTTTGATTTGACAGGTACCACCTACTTTTTTTTCCCAAATTCTACTAATAATACATTGATTTGACACCTACCATCTACTTTGCCCCCTAAACCGCAACATCCGAACCAATTCGAGTGGAATTACAATTTTTTCAAAACTACAAAACCCAATATTCAAAACCTAACCAAATGAGGTTTCAAAGGTTTCATCAAAACCACTCAAACCAATTTTTTGAAACTGAGACTCACGAAATCGACCCAAAATCCTTCCAAATAGGACCGTAATGTTGTTTGAATGACTAGCCAAACATTTTTTTCATAATAAACATGGGGGATTGAATCAAATATTAATGTTGTCTAAGATCTTTCAATTCCTATGATACATAGATACTCCTAAAAATTAAATCATGCAGTGTTAGATAAAACTCAAACCAAACATGAACAATATGTCATTCAACGTTACTCGACACGTTAACACCCCTATCCACAAGTCAAGAGATCTATTTCCACTTCGGCTAAAAAAACACAATCTTACCGATTGTTACCCACCACATTTCGAAAAATGGAAATCTCACAAAACCCGTTCTCCCAAAAAAAAAAAAATCTTATAAATTCAAATGGCAGAATAAGCCTGAATTTCTTTGAAAAAAAAATGACCCTGAATATCGTTCCTACTTATAGATCTAACCGAGGATTCTAAAGAGCACATTCTGCTTATTGTCAACGCTCAACAAATTTAATCCAATTTGGATTCCGTTACTAAATTTAGATAGAATGTGGTCAAATTCCGAGTCCAGATCAAGTCCAGATCCAGACCCAAAGAAAACCTAAACCATCAGTTGTGAAGAGTACAAGTGAAATGACAAAACCATGTCAATCACCTCTCAATTATTCACTTTGACAAAAAGAATGCATAGCATCACATCCATAAACACTGTTAAACTAAAATAGATTAATGCTAAAATAATAATAATAAGGTCACATGGTATAGATCAGTAAGCACAACAAAGATAAGTCTATCATGAAAGATTAATTATTGCTCAGACGCATGCATCATAATCTATTTTTAGAAAGAGACCTGTTCTACGGGTAACCTTCATTCCTGAAGCTGTGTAGCAGAGTTGCTATTTCTCGGATTCAGACACAGCATCTGGGCCACACAACCTTGTTAAGTTTTCCTGTTTCAGCACCAAAAATCTTTGTTTATATGATATCAAATGTAATGTAAAAGACAGATTTCAATAAGTGAGAAAGAGAGAGAGATACCTTTATGTTGTTATTCTCAGATGTGAGTTTCACACATTCATCAGAAAGCTTTTGTACTTCGTCCCTAAGGGCTTGATTCTCAATACTCAACTTCTCCACTTTGTGCTGTAGCTCTTCACACTCAGCCTGCAAAGAAACTCGAGACAGTATTATTTTGAGAAGCTTGCCGTTTTGCTATTTTCTTGCACCAAGGAAACAAGTCATTTCGCTACACTTAAAAAAGAAAAAGAATCCATATTTCTCAGTTGAAACTACAGAGATTGTGAACGGTATCAAGGGAAACTAAGGCAACAAAGAAATGCACGTACCTGCTTTCGTAATCTTGATCTCCTAGCTGACTCCCTATTAGATAGCTTTCTCTTTTGCTTTTTTAATTCACGTTCATCCTGTAAAGTCAAAGTTCAAACTTTAGTTTACACATCCACAACAGAGAGAGTTTTGATTGTTACTCATTTAGTTTTTCATAATTCTTTCAATAATTTACACACTGCACACACGAGAACTTAGGTATTTACTGTCTCGTGTAATTGACGCAGGTTTAAAGGAAAACAAATCTGAGAACTTATTGACAAGAACAAGGACCTTTTCCAAAGTACCATTAAGTAATCTTGCTGAGAATGCCAAGAATAGGTTCAGAGGCCATGATACCTACGCTCGGGATTCTGGATGTTAGGAAATCAGGATTGCTTGGATTGACGAACTACCCTTAAGCAAGAAGGAAGGAACTCATTTCACAAGTCTAGTTTTTTAACTTGTAAATAAAACTAAAAGAATCGTATAGGATTTAATCCACAATTGTGAACAGCTCACGTTAGATAATTAGATCAAATCTGGAATACGGATTATACTAGATAGTTTTATGAAGCTTACATATAAGAGTTTAATTGACCACTAAATCCTGTATTGAATTTTTTTCAAAAAGCAATAAAATTCTTTTTGCCATAAAAAAAAAGTCCGTTTAGTAATTATATTTGTTAAAGTTAAGGGGGTGAACAACCAGTTTCATAACTCATAAAGTACGAGCTTTTCAAATAACTTAATCAAACTAGGAAAAATAAATTAAATTTGAATAAAAACAAACAGGGCAAGGATAATAATCATAAAAATACTACAAAGAGATAAATCAATAGAGAATTCATGATCAGAGGCCTTCTTTTACTTGGAAAAAGAATGTCACTGGAAACGAAACACAGCAATAACACCCCTGCTGTCCCTAATCTAAATCCTTTGTGCACCAAGAGACTCATCAGTTATCGAATTAATTTTTTGGTTACCAAATTCGGAATCAATCAAGACCACTAAAATATAATCTAACTTGAATTCTTTTAAGGTTTTTTATTCATCATTTATAGATTAAGATATAACATTGGATTCCGACATCAAATTATTTATATTTGGTTGGCCATTCGCCTTCTTATTCAAAATGTTTCACAAGAGATTCAGTCCTTCCAAATCAAAACACAGGTGAGACAAAAATCATTCACCAAACATAACTCAACAGGAACAGTACAAAAATAATACTAATGAAATAGTAAGGAAAGACATCATACTTGAATCCTGTTATCGTTCATCGTGCCAGATGGAACCACAACCGGAGAAACACCACTCTGATTAGGGGGAAATTTCATGGCTCCAGAACCAGCAGGAGATGCATTCCACAAATCCATACCAATGTTCAGATTTGTTGCAGGTATGGAAACTACAGGATTTCCAGGAACCGAAGATTGGAAATTAGCTGGAACAGAACTGCTCTGTGCGTTTGCCCCTGATATTCCGACTCATCAATTGGGACCAAATTAGGCAATTTACTAATCGACAAAAATGTTTACCGTCAGCAAGCATCTGGTCAAAGCTTCCTTTCTTGGTTTTAGAAAATCCCTGGAATATAAATGAAATTTGCCTAATTATCGACCTTCATAAATCTTTACCAAACATACCAGAAGCAACTTTCAGTCATTGGATGCACTCTCAGAATGATGAATAGATACAAGTAGAGAAAATGACCTGGTTATTATCATCCTCACTTGCATCTGATGAACCATCACTCCCGCTTTCAAAACTGCTCACAACATAGATTCACAATGACCAGTTAGTCTTATATCATAACAACTCTTGGAAATGAAATATTAGCAAATCTAGCTCCATATCTATCTGAAATCACCTTTGAGTACCAACATCATTTCCAGAGCCTGAAGTTGCTTTACCACCATCTCCACTTTTGCCACCAACTAAGTTATGATTTCCTGAACTCCCCTTAGTTTTTTTGCTTGAAGCTTGGTCCTTTTCCTCAGGGGCTTTACCGTCCGATTCTACAGTCCCTTGTACTGTGCCTGGGGTCTGTAAAAGATACAGAACAAACACTTGAGATCGGCTTTGCACTCTTTCACAACATATTTGTAGCCAAAGCACTAGAACATTGCCTTATATCCCTGCTAGATCAATATAAACATGGAAGATCTAATCCACTTGCACCTAGTTAATTTCACCAATAGTTTGAAGATCTTGATTTACCATAGCCATATTAGGATGAGCATAGACTCCACCAGGAGGATATAAAGCTGGATATGGAACTGGGGTCCCATAATGTGGCATCATAGGGTGCTGAAAGTAATTAAACAAGTCAAAATAAGATTTTGAAGCTGCCAAGAAACTCAATTAGTTCCTATAAATACCAGGACTTACAAATTATAACTATAAATTCAATATTCAAAACAATCACCTGGCTTCCCCACATGTAGGGATGGGGAGTGTGAGAAGCAAAGCTTGAACCAAAGAAAGGCGGAGTTGCTCCAGCACCATAAAAAGCCTGGGAAAAAAAGACAAGGCTATAACAAAACTATGTATTACAAGAAATAAATTGAGGAGAAAAAGTTCCAACATACACTTCACAACATATGAAACTCGACAGTGAACTATAAAAAACCTGCATAGAACTTGACCAATCAGGATATGCAGGTGCAGCAGGCATAGATGGCACTTCCTGTAAATTCAGTAAAAAATGAGATGGATTAGTTTCATTTAATTAACAGTAAGAGTTGAAACATGTAAATAAAAAATGAGGGTATATAGAAGAAATAAGTGAGTACCTGCGCAGAGGACGCAAATCTGGAAGATTTTGTTGGTGTGCCCTCTTCTTCCCCAGTCCCCATTAGAGCAGCAGAATACTCACCCAATTTTATTTTATTGTACAGTACAAGACTCTTATTTATTTATTGTTAAATAAAGTTAATCACCTGATGATAGCATAAATTGTCAGAATTTCATTAGTCCAATAACGGACAAGATTATTATTAAAGAGTTATGGTATTAGGATTGTTGATCAGGCCTTAGTCAAGTGGTTAAGGATGAGGTTGCATGATAAAGAGGTCATGGATTTAACTTCCATGAATGTGGGTATTTTCTTTTCATACTAGCATTTATCTAGTTTAATACTAGCAATTAGTTTACTTTGATATCATTGTAATATCTTCGATTCGATACAGCGTTTGATGTAATAATTTATTCACCATCTTATAAAAAAAAAAAATTGTGGTATTAGGATTCTATTTAGAATATTATTATCATTATAATAGAAGGTTTCTAGTATAAATATAAGCAGTTAGTCATTTACGTGACTAACATAAATTCTCATAAATCTTATGTTTTTAACATTCTATCAATTCTATTAACATGGTATTAGAGCCTAATTTTTTTTTCAAAGAGAAAAAAAAAAAAAAAAAAAGTACTTGTTATGCAGAAGTTGAACAATATTTTCCCTATCTCCTCGATGTTATTGCTATGTAGAAGCAACGAGAAAAGCTAGTGGAATCTTTACGTGCCCAAGTACTTGTTGGATCTGAAATCCCCAGTCTTTGAGAAGTCTATTCACGTGGCCTTCGACTTTCGAGTTATAGTTCATCTTCCGATACTAGCCAATTCATTGACAAATCCACATTGACATCACAGAGTTTACATCAGGATCATGGTAATCAACCTATTGGAGGTTTCATATCTCTGAATTCCTCTTTCGGGCGTGGTAATCAACCTAATGGTGGTAGAGGATTTTATGGTAGTGGACGTGGTGGTCGTGGTGGAGGGGGTCGAGGCCGTGGTGAGCCCCCAACTTGTGATTACTGTGGTCGAAAATATTATACCCGTGCTACCTGCTATGCTTTACATGGTCGACCACCTCGACCGACTCCTCATTATGCTCATGCTGCATCTTCTGAGTCGATTGGTATTAGTACCACACCTAGTGTCCCTTCAACATCCAATACTGTGACAATTTCGAATGATGAGTATTCCAAGTTTCTTCAGTACCAAGCTGCACAACAAGCATCAGTTCCCACGGCATCTCTGTTGGGATTCGGTAAGATAAACAGTCCTAAGCACAGCGGAAAACAAAAATTTTAAGGACCTCTTACGGAATCTTGCCAGGATACTAAACTGGTTGTATATATATGAATATAAAACGACAAGGATAATTAGATCCAAATTATACCTGTCTCCTAGCAAATCCTGGTAATTAGCAAAGTCGTGCTTTTCTTCCCTCGATAGAAGTCGATCCAAGCTTTGTTGTAGCGCCCCACGTGTTGCGCCTCTACGAGTTGATACACCACAATATCACGAAATATAATATATCCTAATCGGCTAGAACATAGGATATATTAATATCTAGAATTAGAGAACAAGATTGGAACGAGAACGAGATCGAAAAATTCTTCCCAAAAGGAAGAAGAGGTTCGGCCGATCACAAGGGAGAGAGGGAGAGAATTTTCTTGACTTGGCTTTTTGGCTCTTGATTAGTGTGTCTGAGATATGACCTTAGGTCTCCTACTTATAGGAATCTCATCATCCTAATTCTCCTAGGATTAGGACTCCCAAGTCTTCTAATTCTCCTACATGGGCCATGGCCCTATTAATTGGAAGACTAAGTCTTCTAATTAATTCATGGCCCATACTTGATTTAATTAATTGGGTCTTTATTTAATTCCCAATTAAATAGCCCAATTAATTTCTTTCTTTCTCGTTTAATTAAATTAGACTCTAAGTCTATTTAATTAAATATTCCCTTGATTAATTAAATCCAATTTAATTAATTAACTCACAAATTAAATTCCAATTTAATTTACAATCTTGATCCAATTTCAATTGGATCAAGTTCGCTCCAATTTGGGTCGACCCAGTCGACTCAGTCGACCCAGTCACCTCAATCGACCCAGTCGATTTAGTTGACTCAGTTGTTCTTAATTTCCTCGCTTTCGCTTCATGTGTATTGTGTATGCCCCCGTAGGTTCACCACATAATTGGCCGTGGGTTGCAATTAAATATTTATTTAATTACTCGAGTATTAAATACTCTAAATCAATCGAACACTTTGTCGATTGATCATTCCAAAATTAGCACCCCTGCTAATTTGGGAATTCTCCCACACTCCACGGTCGATGTCTGGCCACAAGCCCATGGAGCCCAATCACTGGTGAATTAATTCAGTGAACCTTTTAATCATTTACAATTTCCATATACGCTATAATCTCTCCATCGATCGATCTCCCAGTCAATACTTAAGGGCATGGATTTTTCATCGGTTCCCTTTTATTTTGTTTTGACTTTATGCATTCTGATCTCGAAATAATTCTCTTTGACTTAATCTTTATGAGCTACTTTCATAAAGCCGTCAGATACCTCGGCCAAGGATTTTACCAGAATTAATTTCTCACAGAAATCCATAGGAGAATTTCCCAACCTATCAAGTCGGGTCAATGGATCCTTTGTTGATGATATGAACCTGCATACGAGTCCCTCTATACCCAACGTGAATCCACAGAGACTTTCTGGCGATCTCCAGTCAGTCGGAATTCACATCTAAGTATAGACGTTCTCGCACCAGATAAACCCTATCACCTCAAGTGTTTGGGGATCATTCCTCGTATACTGTTGTAAATTGGAATAACTTCAACTCCGATATGCGACTACCGCTTCCATGATGAGTTATTTCCTAATTGGGGTATTCAGTGCACTTGCCATCCCAGCAAGCCACCCACTTATGTGTATCGACTATCCCAGTCACGCTCGTGGACCCCAGCGTCCTCCAGTTCATCGGAGTATACACATTAGTGAGAGTCTAACCGAATCCAACGATGTCCCATCTCGATTGGATTCTACGACTCTTGAATATGTTCTAGATCACGGCCTTGGAGATCAGTCCACGGGTTGTCCCATAGCCCTGTGATCTAAGGACTTAAATCCTTATGCGTAGATAATTATTACATAAGATAAAGTTGACCATATAATAAAGATGCATTTATTAATCTAAATTGAATAGTTCCTTTATTTATTACAATAAATGGCAGCCATACAGTTGGCTTGCCGGACACTATTCTATCAATCTCCCACTTGTTCTAAAGCCAACTTTCTATGTTCTTGAGTCCCATCTTTATCAGATGTTTCTCGTATGCCTTTTGAGGCAGTGGCTTCGTAAGCGGGTCCGCGATATTATCTTCTGAGTCGACACGTTCCATCTTAATGTCTCCTCTACCAATGATATCCCTTATCAAATGGTATCGTCGAAGTACGTGCTTGGATTTCTGATGAGATCTCGGTTCCTTTGCTTGCGCTATTGCTCCATTATTATCACAGAAGATAGTAATGGGCTCAGCAATGCTAGGTATCACATCCAATTCATGGATGAAGTTTTTCATCCAAACACCTTCCTTTGCAGCTTCACACGCTGCAATGTACTCTGCTTCGGTGGTTGAATCTGCGGTAGTATCTTGCTTGGAGCTTTTCCAGCTTACCGCACCACCATTGAGGCAAAATACGTATCCAGATGTTGACTTGAAATCGTCTACATCGCATTGGAAGCTCGAATTTGTAAAGCCTTCCAATTTCAATTCTCCTCCACCGCATACCAAGAACAATTCCTTAGTCCTTCTCAGGTACTTCAGAATTGCCTTTACGGCTATCCAGTGCTGCTCTCCTGGATCAGACTGATAGCGACTCGTAACGCTTAATGCGTACGCCACGTCTGGTCTAGTACATAGCATACCATACATTATGCTTCCAATAGCGGAGGCATATGGTATTTGAGACATATTGCTTCTCTCTTCAGGCGTCTTTGGGGCCATAGACTTAGAGAGTGCAATACCATGTCTCATTGGAAGTAATCCTCTCTTGGATTCTTCCATACGGAATCTCTTCAGTATTTTATCTATGTACTGTGATTGGGAGAGGCCCAGCAGTCCTTTTGATCTATCTCGGTAGATCCTTATACCTAGTACAAAGGATGCTTCTCCCAAATCCTTCATTGAGAATTGTGTAGACAACCATGCTTTCGTTTCGGATAACACCTTTACATTGTTTCCAATGAGAAGGATGTCATCAACGTAAAGCACCAAAAATTCAACTGTACTCCCACTGATCTTCTTGTACACACAAGGTTCGAACACGTTTTTGATGAATCCAAAAGTTTGGATTGTTTCATCGAAACGGATGTTCCAACTTCGGGAAGCTTGCTTCAGTCCATAAATGGACCTCTGGAGTTTGCACACCTTGTGCTCATCTCCTTTGGATGCATATCCTTTTGGTTGCTCCATGTAGATCTCCTTATCAATGTCTCCATTGAGGAAGGCGGTCTTTACATCCATCTGCCATATCTCGTAGTTATACCACGCAGCTATGGCTAGCAAGATTCGAATGGATTTAGGCATTGCAACGGGCGAGAAGGTTTCCTCAAAGTCAATGCCTGGTCTTTGAGTGTATCCTTTTGCCACTAGTCGCGCCTTGTAGGTTATTACCTCTCCGTTCACTCCTAGCTTTCGCTTATAGATCCACTTGCAACCCACGGGAGTCACTCCCACTGGTGGATCTACCAAGGTCCAGACCTTGTTTGAGTGCATGGAGTCCAATTCGGATTCCATGGCTTCGCGCCATTTTCCCGAATCTATGTCCAACATAGCTTCATCGTAAGTCCTTGGGTCGGTTAGAGACTGTCCAGTCTCATGCAGCAGACTGTAGTACCTTTCGGGTTCTCTACGTTGTCTTTCTGACCTACGAAGTATTGGTGTACTTACTGGTGCACTTTCATGCTCTTGTCTCCCACTGCCTGTGGTGATGGGTCAGCTTGTTCGACCTCTTCGGCCTTTTCAGCTTCAGTGACCTCATCTAGTTCTATGTTATGTTCTTTCTTGTCCACCAAGAAATCCTTCTCTAAGAAGTGTGCATTCCTTGAGACAAACGTAGTTTGTCTCGTAGGATCATAGAACTCGTATCCTATCGAGTTTTCTGGATACCCCACGAATTTGCACAAAGTGGATTTTGTTTCCAATTTATCTCCCACTAGCTTCTTGACGTAAGCGGGAGATCCCCATATGCGCATGAATGCGTATGAGGGTGCCTTGCCAAACCATAATTCGTATGGTGTCTTTTGTACGGATTTAGAAGGTACCATATTTAGTATCTTCGTTGCCGTGAGGAGGGCATGTCCCCAAAATGAAAGAGGAAGGTCAGTGGCACTCATCATGGATCGAACCATGTCCATCAAGGTTCGATTCCTTCTCTCAGCTACTCCATTTAATTGCGGTGTAGCAGGAGGAGTCCACTGTGATAATATTCCATGCTCTACAAGATAATTCAGAAATTCGTTACTAAGAAATTCTCCACCCCGGTCAGAACGAAGAGCCTTTATCGTATGACCAAGTTGATTCTCTACTTCCATCTTGAATTCTTTGAATCGCTCAAAGGCTTCAGACTTGTGTTTCAGCAAGAACACATACCCATAACGACTATAGTCGTCAGTGAAGGTGATGAAGTAGTCGTAGCCTCCTCGGGCGCTTTTTCTTAGTGGTCCACATACGTCAGTATGTATCAAGTCCAATGTTTGCTTGGTTCGCTCAGGGTTTCCTTTAAATGGCAGCTTAGCCATTTTACCCTTAAGACATGGTTCACATGTTGGCATTTCATCAATGTGCTTGATTTCAAGCGCGCCAGATGATGCTAACTTTTGAATCCTTGACTTGGATATATGTCCAAGTCGAGCGTGCCATAATTGGGCAGAAATTTCATTATCTTGTTTTCTTTTGTTTTGTTGTACGTGCATAACTAACTTAGGTGGTTCTATGGTGTATAGTCCATCTTTCAATGTACCAGTGAAAAACAAATGATCATTCATGAATAATGAAAAGGAACCTTTATTAATTGTAAAATTAAAACCTTCATTATCCAAAACCGGAATAGAAATAATGTTTTTCACTAAGCCAGGTACATAAAGAACGTTCCTAAGGACTAATTTATTACCACCTAAATCTAACTCCACTTCGCCTATGGCCTCGGCAGCAGCTCTAGCTCCATTGCCAAATCGTAGGATCCAATCCCCAGGCCTAAGTGGCCTTGTTGCTCCCATCACCTGTAAATCATTACAAAGATGAGAACCACAAGCAGTGTCCAACACCCAAGATGCACAGTTAATTGATAAATTAACTTCAACAAGGAATATACCTTTGGAGCTCTCCAAGAACTCCTTGCAGTTCCTCTTCCAGTGTCCAGGTTTCTTGCAGTAGAAACATTTCTGTTCACCAGTAGAAGCTTTTCGCTTCTTTCCCTTTCCTATGGGCCCAGATGGTCCTTTTGCTTTGCTCGGAGGAGCATTTCCCTTCCCCTTCCCTTTCCCTTTCTTGGTCCTTTTAGACCTCGATTGGGTGGAAGTTGCAACCATCACTGGCTTCTCTCTTTTCATGGAAGCCTCTGCAGTGGCGAGCATATTTGCCAACTCGTGAAGTTCAACATTCATCTTGTGCATGTTGTAGTTCACTACGAATTGCTCGAATGATCTTGGCAACGATTGGAGGATTATATCCTGGCAGTATGACTTGTCCATTTTCACCTCAAGTTGACCAAGCTTTTCAATAAGCCCAATCATTTTGATACAGTGAGAGCGGACATCAGTACCCTCTGCCATCCTCGTTTGTTGCAAAGTCTTAGCAGTTTCATACCGCTCATATCTACTTTGCACCCCAAAGAGGCCATTGAGGTGTGTGTAGATTTCAAAAGCAGATTTCATATGCTCATGCTGCTTTTGAAGCTCATTCGACATGGATGCTAGCATGAGACAACGTGACTGTAAGTCATCGTCTTGCCACAATTCAGTAGCTTCTTTCTCAGTGTCACTGGCATCCAGAGCAATTGCAGGTGGGGGTCCATCAAGGACAAAAGATCGTTTCTCAGAAGCAAGAATGATCTTAAGGTTTCTGACCCAGTCATGAAAGTTGGGTCCAGTCAATTTGTTTTGTTCAAGTATGATGGAAATCGGATTCTTAGACATTATATCTACAAAAAGACGATAGAAGAAATAAATACGCGAATGATTAATTTTAAATGCACAATTTACAAACATGGTTTTTATTTGTAAATTACTCCCACTATTTTAATCAAAATCTTATGCCCCCACATAAGTTTTGGGAATATTAAAATATCCTAGCGGGCTCAAGGCCCAAATGCAATCTTCTAGTACCCACGACTCGTTGGCCATACTATTAGATCCACTTGGTGGGCGATCACGTCGCCGGTTAACCATCGCAGCTAACCCTTGAGTTCATTTAGCCTCGTTTTTCGTTATGGACCCACGACTCGTGAGACATCCATATTTACTAGCGTTAAATCATGTCCAATACTCGTGGAGAGAAATAGTTCAATCCTAGACGCCCCACGACTCGTGAGACAGCGCCTAGAACCTTGCTATCCCCTCCCTTGGCACTAAACTGTGCATCGAGGCAATAAACATATTATCTTCCTATAGCTCGACCCACGACTCGTGAGACATCGAGATATATTCGTACAATATGCTTAAGACCTAGTAATTGGATAGGCTCGGACCATAGACACCATTCATATGCGCCCGTTATTCGATTTAATATTATAATTGAGTTTTAAAGTTCAATTGGAGGTTTTTCAATTTTCTTGTGCGAGGTCTCATCAGATTATGCTTTATCTTGTTTACGTTATCTATTCTAAGCATGCATGACATACATCAAAGAATAATAAGTAAACATACATCACCTAGCAGGATATGATTGATCGATTGCCCATCCTATGCGATCCATCACGAGCCATGCGATGGATCAATTGGTCAGTCTAGGGTGGAAATTAAATGTCCTAACTATTACAATTTTCAAACCCATACATGCATGGGCCTTCTTGTAATATCCTCCTTGATTGGGCCTCCATGTAATGAATTGGGCCTCCATGTCCTCCAAGGTAATGGGCCTCCATGTGGATCTCCAAGTCTTCATGAGGTCTTCTCGGCTCCAAGCCTAAACTAAGTCTAACTTATAATGACCCTATTCTATTACATTTTAATTGCGCAAGCAAGGGGCACCAATCAGGCCCATTTAATTACAACCCTTAAAATAAACCAAAACTACACAGGGCTTAGGGGCAAAATCGACCAATCCACATATTCACTCAAGAACATGCTTAAATTCACATAAGGGCAGAAATGTAAATTTATCGGCTCCTTTAATTTCAATTCACAAAAATTATCCAAGTTAATTTAATTTTGAATTAATAATTAATCTCTAAGATTAATTAACTCTTACTTGAGTTCTAAGTAATCTATAATTCTTATCTTGATTAAGTTGGTTAATTAAGATAGTTACAAATCTTCCAAGATTCCTATCTTGTCCAAAACTCTAAGTTTCCCAATTTACCAAATCTCCAAGATTCTCAAGATAATCCTATTTTGATTAGATTAGATAACTAAGGTAGTTCCCAAATCTTCCAAGATTCCTACCTTATCCAAAACTCCAAGTTTCCTAATCTCACAAATCTCCAAGATTTTTCAAACTTTCCAAAATAGGCAGAATTAGAGTCCAACCAAAAATCAGCCACAAAGTGGCCAATCGAAGACTGCCACGTGGACAGCACACGCGCAGCCACGAAGTCCGCACGTGTGGCAGCGCACGGCAGCGCGTGACAGCACACGGCAGGCAGCCCGTAGGCTGCTGCTGTGTGCCGCACGCGCTGCCAGCGTGCTGTTCGCACGCTGCCGTGGGCAGCAGCGTGCGGTGGCCGCCCAGCGCACCGCCGCGTGCCACCGCGGTTGGATCCAAAAAAAAAATTTTTTTTTTTTGTTTTCTTGATTACTTTTGATTTAATTAAAACAGATCCAATTAATTAAATCATAATCCAAAATAAAAATTAACATGATAAAATTTTGAATCAAAATTTTCTATTAACTCCAAGTTAATCAGATCTACGTTCTAAAACATGCATAGTAAAAGAACTAACCACACATAAATCAAACATATGATTTAAAACACAGAATTTGCAAATTCATATATATACAAAGCCAGAGTTGGCTCTGATACCACTGTTGGGATTCGGTAAGATAAACAGTCCTAAGCACAGCGGAAAACAAAAATTTTAAGGACCTCTTACGGAATCTTGCCAGGATACTAAACTGGTTGTATATATATGAATATAAAACGACAAGGATAATTAGATCCAAATTATACCTGTCTCCTAGCAAATCCTGGTAATTAGCAAAGTCGTGCTTTTCTTCCCTCGATAGAAGTCGATCCAAGCTTTGTTGTAGCGCCCCACGTGTTGCGCCTCTACGAGTTGATACACCACAATATCACGAAATATAATATATCCTAATCGGCTAGAACATAGGATATATTAATATCTAGAATTAGAGAACAAGATTGGAACGAGAACGAGATCGAAAAATTCTTCCAAAAAGGAAGAAGAGGTTCGGCCGATCACAAGGGAGAGAGGGAGAGAATTTTCTTGACTTGGCTTTTTGGCTCTTGATTAGTGTGTCTGAGATATGATCTTAGGTCTCCTACTTATAGGAATCTCATCATCCTAATCCTAGGAGGATTAGGACTCCCAAGTCTTCTAATTCTCCTACATGGGCCATGGCCCTATTAATTGGAAGACTAAGTCTTCTAATTAATTCATGGCCCATACTTGATTTAATTAATTGGGTCTTTATTTAATTCCCAATTAAATAGCCCAATTAATTTCTTTCTTTCTCGTTTAATTAAATTAGACTCTAAGTCTATTTAATTAAATATTCTGGGGGGGGGGGGGGTGGGGGCGGTGGGGGGCGGGGGGGGGGGGGGGTGGGGGGGGGGGGGGGTGGGGGGGGGGGGGGGTGGGGGGGGGGGGGGGTGGGGGGGGGGGGGGGTGGGGGGGGGGGGGGGTGGGGGGGGGGGGGGGTGGGGGGGGGGGGGGGTGGGGGGGGGGGGGGGTGGGGGGGGGGGGGGGTGGGGGGGGGGGGGGGTGGGGGGGGGGGGGGGTGGGGGGGGGGGGGGGTGGGGGGGGGGGGGGGTGGGGGGGGGGGGGGGTGGGGGGGGGGGGGGGTGGGGGGGGGGGGGGGTGGGGGGGGGGGGGGGTGGGGGGGGGGGGGGGTGGGGGGGGGGGGGGGTGGGGGGGGGGGGGGGTGGGGGGGGGGGGGGGTGGGGGGGGGGGGGGGTGGGGGGGGGGGGGGGTGGGGGGGGGGGGGGGTGGGGGGGGGGGGGGGTGGGGGGGGGGGGGGGTGGGGGGGGGGGGGGGTGGGGGGGGGGGGGGGTGGGGGTCATTACTTTTCTGGCAAAATTCTATTATTTTCTTCTTAAATTTTAATAGTTTTTACGAGATTCTTCTCATTTTCAGTTGTCATGTACATGTACGTTCTTCTAAAATAACTTTCAGGTACATCAAACCGTCACAAAGGATGGTTTGGAGGTTGCAATAAAAATTCAGTATCCTGGAGCTGCTGATAGCATTGAAAATGATATTGAGAATGTTAAACTGCTTTTAAGTTATACAAACTTGATACCAGAAAAGATGTTTATTGATAATGCAATGAAGGTAAGTGTTTTATATATACATATTTGACCTTAAACTGTAGTTTCGCTTGAAACATCTTGTGTTTGAGATAACTTCAAAATTTATTAGGCCCCTCTGGCAGCAAGTGCAAAACTCATTGCTTTTCCTGAATTGATCTTTATTGCTTTTTTGTTAGATGTTTTTTGTATGTCCACAATGACCTTCAGAATTGTTGGGGTTAGCTGCATCATGGTTATAGAACAGAAAATTTGGACTCAGCTTGATAAACACCTGCATTTTTTACATCATTAGAAGTCTACCTAGGTCTATATTCAGTAGTTATAAACAATTAAAACGTCTTGTGTACAGATAACTTGTTTCTCAGTTAGAAATTTATGTTACTTATCATATTTTGAACAAAATGATTCAAGGCAGAAAAATTCTCCAGACCCTTGACTGCATGATGACTAGATGTCCACACCATTGACAGTATGATATTTCCCTATAATTTAGATGTCGGTTCATATTTGGTTATTAAGTTGTTTATTGCTTATATGCTACTTGTATGAAATGAGAAATGAATTTTGGTTCTGTTGCGTTATAATATAACTTAATTGTTTTGGAAAGTCTTTGCATTTAGGTGCCTACACACTTGCTCTAATGGAAGTTGAACAATTTTTTTGGAAATTTGTGAAATAATTTGATATAGCATTCACAAGCATTTGTAAGCATTTAGATGCTGGAGATTTTTCACAATTGATATTAATTGAAACTTTTGTAAGATACATCAAGCTAGTTGTAGGGCAACAGTTTATTGATAGTTTCACATCTTGACAGCTTATGGTTTTTGTCGACATCAGTGTTTGCATAACAAGCTGGAACTTTAGAATAAATCAAGGCATTAACCTTTTAAGTTGTGTCCTTATTAATTAGGAATTATCATTTAGAAGTTGAGAAATCTTCAATTGTCAGGCTTTTTGCTAACAACTTCTGAAGCAATTTTTTGCTTCGTAGGTGCTATTGCTTAGACCTTTACTGATTACCTGAATGTTTAACCTGTGAGGGAAACTGGCCTACCAAAATTTCATATATGCTTTCGCTTTCAAGGAACTCACATTTACTTGATTGAGGCTTCAACAAAATGAATTTATAGGTTGAGCTTTACTTTGTTCCTAGCTTCAATTTTGTTGGAACTTTTTGGTTGGTATTAGCATTACTTGCTAGCTAGGTGTTTCACATATATTGGATCAGGCTTTATTTCCTGTTATTTTTCATCTTTCATTTCTTTTTGTTTTCCTCTGGGGGGCTCAATAAAACCATGGTTTCCCGCACCTCATTTATATTGAATAAAAAACTATTATATCTTCAATACCATGCAAGGGTGACACTTTCTGCTTTAATTTTGTACAGGTTGCGAAAGAAGAACTTTCTCGTGAATGTAACTATGAATTAGAGGCTGAAATACTGGCCAAGACAAAAGGATTTTATGTCCCATATGTGGTGGATGATTTATCGAGTAAAAAAGTGTTGACCACATAACTAGTTCCTGGTAAGTGCTCATACATGTCTTTCTTAAATTGTATAAATGAGAAGGAATCTTTTAGCAGTAATATATAGGACAGGACAATCGTCTACATACTTTCCTTGTGTTTAGACCTTGAATTTAGTGAACAAACATCTGAATTGTGTAGAAATCAAATTATATTTGATTTGTATAGTTTGTGTACAGATTACATTCAGAAAGTTATTCAATTCATACATCCTATAATAAGTTATTTTTCCTTTCCTATACTCATATCATTGATCTAATCGGTCGTGTATGTACCAATTGGAGCAGTTGCCCCTTCGGCTTTAGTTGAAACTACTTTAAAATATGTTGGAAATTTGATGATGTAGAAACTTATCATATATAGTATAGTAATGATAATATTGTTTCTTTTCTTTTTTTGGTTGCAGGAGTCCCTATTGATAAGGTGGCATTTTTAGACCAAGAGACTCGCAATTATGTAGGGACAAAATTACTTGAGCTTACATTGATGGAGTTATTTATCTTCTGTTTCATGCAGGCATGCTCTCTATGCTATTTTTTTTATCCACTAGACTGTGTATATACAGCTCGGACCGAAGAGTGCAAAGGGTATAGGTCCTCCCCAGTGTGGTGTCTCCAGTAGGATTCAAACCTGAGTATCGCCTCTGGGGGTCGCAAGTAACTACCACTTGGCCCAACCACCTTGGGTCATGCTCTCTATGCTATTGCCCGCCTTATCCTTATCTCACTTTTTTCCCCTTCTACATGAAGTAGCTTGACTATTAAGTTTCTAGCTTCCTTAGAATTGATTTAAGTGGATTTGGCAAGCTTATAGAGATCTACTGTGAATTAATACATGCTTCTTTTATTGCAGACAGATCCTAACTGGAGTAACTTTTTATATGATGAGGCGGAAAGAGATCAATTAATCTTATAGACTTTGGAGCAGCTAGGGATTTCCCAAAGAATTTTGTTGATGACTATTTAAGAATGGTAAGATCCATTTATTTATTTAGAAAGTAGTAGGAGTTGTCTATGTTCTCAT
The DNA here is from genome assembly GCA_034814905.1 of Penstemon davidsonii. Lineage (NCBI taxonomy): Eukaryota > Viridiplantae > Streptophyta > Magnoliopsida > Lamiales > Plantaginaceae > Penstemon > Penstemon davidsonii. Next base: position 6,224,210 of record JAYDYQ010001087.1, on the reverse strand, counting down.
CTTATATATACTGAACTGAACCATACATGAGAGAATATTTATGCTGAGAAATTACTGAAACAACATGTTGTTGCTTGTGAAAATAGTGATAAAGAAGCAGTGGTAGGGATGTCAAGGAGACTCGGATTTCTCACAGGAGCTGAATCCGAAATCATGTTAGATATAATGCTCATGTTCTTGCTGGTTTTACTGTGGGGTTGCCATTTGCAAAGCGCGGAGGGTATGATTTTGGATCAACAAATATTACTCAAAGCATTTCACAACTTGGAGCCACAATTCTAAGGCACATATTGACACCTCCGCCGGAAGAGGCATACAGCTTACACAGAAAGCTTTCAGGTGCTTTCCTTGCTTGCATCAAACTTGAGGCTGTTGTTCCATGTCGGGAACTTCTTCTTCAAGTATATGAGAATTACAAGTTTGCTCAAGATAGTATTGGTGAAATCTTGTCCGGAACATCCATATAATGCATGGTGGGTACCTCAACTCGTGGAATTACAATTAATTTTGAAATTATTGGATTTCATCCATCTTTCAGTATAGTACATTGTATTTTTCTACTTAATGTAATTAAGTTTATCACAAATTCCAGTTTTATGTCGTATAATAATTTATATTGATTGTTGAGATTTAAGGGAGAAAAGTAGGTGGTAGAGTCTCAACAAACAATAGAGTGATAGACTAGCTAGTGGCTGAAACCCTGAGCGTGACATGATGAAGATGCAAGTGCAACTGCTTGAGCCCAAACCTGAATATATGAATGTTTGATCATTGAATTCAATTAGGAGAATGTCATATTTTTTTGATAATTAGGAGGCTGTAAGATGAATATGTAACTTTCTTCATAGTCATCGAATAATTTGATATTTTAGTAGGTGAGCTTAAATATTCGAACCTGTAAAGTTGGAAGAGGAAGCAACATCAGTTGTCTATTATTGCTCGTGTTAATCCTAAACATTGCATTTGTTATTTCGTATTATAGAGTCACAACACACACCATGATCCATGTGAAAGAATGAAATAAGCTTTTCCCGTATTTGCGTTAATCTTTTAGTTCTTTGCGTTACATTTTGGTATTACATATAACATTGATTATTGCAACAATAATGTAATTTAGGAAATATATAATACTTAATGGTAATTATGTCTTAACAAAAGCAACATATCTTTATTAAATGAGAATATGCTATAACACAAGTCATGATTTAGGAGAGTAGACATCTCAAAAGAAGAAAGTTTTAACAAAACTACTGAATCTCTGGGGCATTATTGACAATCGGCTGTATCTCCAACCAACCAGTTTGTTGCAACAAATGAAATTTATATTCATCCATATAACTAGAAAAAGTTCATATCTATTAAAGTGCAATTGATTACTCCCTCCGGTTCATATTAGTTGGCACATTGTTACTTTTCACACAGATTAAGAAAGCTTATGATTAATCACTTTTACATGGTAAAATGTCAAAAATACCCTTACTAATGATTGCTATCAATTACTGGTATCTGCACCCTAATAAATGCTACATGCAATTATTCCCAAATACTCACTCTTTTGCCTCCTCTCTCCTCCTCACTCCCACAATCCGTGCTCTCTCCCTCCCCCCAATCCAAAATCTACATTTTCACTTTCCACCAATCCACAATCTTTTTTCTCACTATATCCCCATTAATGGAGTATCATAACTCTTTCAATTTTTTTTAAATAACATTTACAACACCCACCAAATCAAGCTCAAAATCATTTTTCAATTAACAAACAAAATGAGAGAAGCTTTACTTGAAATAGATCTAAACATACCACAAATTGAGATTGATAATGGGAGTGAACAACAAGAGACACCACTTAGTTTGCCTGATCTTAATATTGAGGCTCCAATGATTGAGAGACATTCGGAGGGTCATTTTTTATTCGACTTAAACAGTGATCCATGTGTAGAGCATGATACACGCGTTGAATAGGAATCGCAAACTTGGATAGAAACAGGTACTGGTACTTAATCCAGAAACCATGAATTGTTAAACATAAATTTTTTAGTGCCAATAATTTATCATATGTCAGTTTAATTGAATTTATACTGGTTGTATTCACAATCTTTAATAGCGTCAATGCTACTGCTTTTATTGTTCCCAATTGAATTGAAGGAAAATCTCGAACCCGGTGTAGTTTTGTAAGCAAATGAGAAAATAAAAATGCTGGTGATTTAACCGAATTTCGTCTTAGGTTAAAACTCAGTAAATTGTTTAAGATCAAGATTTATATAATAAGGGTTTGGTTAAAGTACTCAGGATGGTGCAATTCAAGAACAAGCGAAATAATATAATGGCGTAAAATCACAATAATATGAACGGCGAACAACTGTAGTATATTTCGTAGGTAAAATTCTGGATCCTTAATACAATGTAAGATTCGCTATTTATAATATTCCTCCCGTCCTAATTGAACTAGGAGTCCTATATTGCCTAGGAAACCTGCATGGCCTAGGAGTATTGCACGGCCCATTAAGTCCCCTGAAACGGATAGTAGGTCGAACAGAGTAGGTCGATCAGATATGTATTGGGCTGGTCGAGTCGATCCCTTAGCTTAAACAGGTCGGATCGATCTTGAATCTCCTCGGATATTCCTAGCTGGTTTTATGTGCAAAATAGCCCTCATCAGTACTCCCTCACTTCTTGAGCGTAATCGTAGCTGTAGCTCATAGAAGTAGAAGTAGTTGTTACCTTGATTTTTTCATCGTTTACGAAATATGCCTCGTTAAAAACCTAGTTCGGAAAAACCCTCATCGGGATAAAAACCGAACGAGGAAAAAAGAGTGCATATCCGTTTGAACCTTCTACGTACAGACATGTATCTTGGTTAACGTGTGTCAGACAGCGGCTGGGTCTTTTCATGATTTTGATTGGCGGGAACATGAAGAGACGCGAAGGGCTGAATCCGTCTTTTCACCGCCCATATATATAATCGAAATTTGCGGGATATTTTACTTTTACCCCAGATATTTAAATCTTCCAGCAGTAAAAGCTTAAGTCGACGATCTTATCATTTTCTTATTTTTTCGAGCCCATTATTTCAAAGACTAATGGCATCGACATCGCAGAATCCCCCTTCCCCAATTCAGAATGTAGGAGAACAAGCACCACTTAATATTCTCAATCCTGATATTCCTTCTTCTGACAATGAAGTAGCGAACGATTCTCCAGCAGAAGAGGTTAGAGACTATGCCGAAGATGAAGTTGATAGTTTGGTCGTGGAAATTATTTCGGAAGAAGAAATGATGTCGAGGGCATCTAAAAAATCCAAAACAGCCCAACCTCAAATTTCCAATCCTGTAGAACTCTTTCCTTCTCGATTTAAAGAGAAAGATTTACCTTTTCTAAAAAAGGAATATGGTCGTTACTTCCCATCGGAATTTGAGATCATCATCCCTACTTCCGAGGAAAGAGTAAACACTCCACCTGCTAACTGTCGAGCTTTTTATACGTCCCATTTTGATCATGGGCTCCGTTTTCCCTTGTCTTCAATTCTTCGTCAGTTTCTGGAGACCTTTATCGTCTCACTGACCCAACTTGTTCCTAACGCCATAGCCTTTATTATGGCCTTTTCAGTTTTAATGGTAGCACGAGGTTTTCAACCATCTTTCCGCAATTTCCTTCACTTTTTTCGATTTTCAGTATCGACCTCCTCAAACAGAGGTTATTATTATGTTAGCCAGAGACCGGGGTATGCTGTGCTTGAAAATGCCATTTCCAGCAACAGCACGGAATGGAAGTCAAATTTCTTCTTTGTTAAAGCTCCAACAGTGCGCATTCTTGAGAACGGAGAGAATCAGGAGTTTGCTCATGATTGGGGCTATAATGATTCTTGGGTATACGGTGGTCGAAGAGTAATCGGCGAGATGGCCCCGGACGACCAATTCTCATCCACTATGATCGAGGAGATGAGAATAAATAAGTACCAATCAGCTCATTTGATCGGAGAGATCTTCCTTCGGAAGGCAGGATTGAGTTCCTTGGACTTTCCTATTGCCTCTGATGATCGACCCATATGTAATGTTTTCTGATAATAATAATTTTAACAAAATATATATATGATCTTGCTGCTCATCTACGTTTATTAATTTCATCTACAGCTTCCATGGTCGAGAATTGCCGCTTTTCTGTGGTTGGTAAATCAGTCCTTTCGAACTCAAAAAAGTCTTGGGGTAAATCTCCCATAGAGCAAAAAGAATCCAGAAAAAGAAGAAGAGATCAGTTTATGAGTTTGGAGGATATCGAGGAGGAGTCGTTCGAAAATGCTGATCCTATCCGAGTAGCTCCTCCTTCTTCTGGTCAAACCTCATCGGATATACCGTCTTCAAGCTCTCGCCAAGGCCGCGGTTATCCGCCCAAATTTCTTAGGGACCAACATGGTATTTTAGGCTGTGAATCTTGGTCGGAGCGCAATCCTACCGGCCCCGAAGCTAAAAGGAGAAAACAGTTCTTCGACAAAGGAGGGGAATATTTTACTCATGTCGGAGATATTGGTCACAAAGCTTCCCTGGTAGATATGATCGAGAGTCACCTTCAAGGGAAACGGGCGGCTGGATACTCCGAGAAGGATACATTGGCGTCTGACGATAAGGAGAATGTCGTCGATAAATCCATTCGAATTCTCCTTTCTTCGACCTTCACTCAAGATGTAAATAGGACGATCAAGAAAAAACCTCTCGAACAGCTGGCAAGAGCAGCTCATGCTCATGAAGTGGTGATGTTCTTTAATTTGTCAAACCCTTTTAGTAAATGTTCTTTTATTCTATATTGATTTAGATAAATTTTTTCTTCATATAGACTGGAAATGCTTTGGTGTCGGCACTGTATGATATGGCGTTGCATAGGGATCAATGCAGCTTTGTTGAAGAAAGTAACAGGATTTTATCTGCCAGAGTCAAGGAGCTTGAAGATCAACTTGCTCAGGTTGATAATTCTCGAGCTTCTGCTGCCACTTCGTCTGATCCTCTTGCTAATCCTAATTTGGAGACTGACAATCCTCACATCATTAGTATGATGACGGATTCTAGTAGATATCAAGCGCAGGTCGACCAAGTGACTCGTGAAATAGAAGAGCAAAGAGTCGCGCATGCCACCCTCGTTAGCAAGCTTGAGTCGGATATTGCTGCTCTTCGATCCCAACTCGCGGCTAAGGAAGATGATTCTTCTGACATAGAGAGGGTCATAGATGCGCATCAATCTTTAGACGTCGAGCCCATAGTTCGAGAGTTTCTCAATTCTCCCGTGCATACCGCCATAATTCATCAAAAGATTGGTGGTCTGCTCTTGAGCTCGTTTTATAAGGGTGTCGATCAATTAATCGAGTCTGGGCAAATTCCTGATAAGCGGGAAGAATATCGCAAAGTCATGGCCATCGAAAAGGATCGAAGTCTTCAAGACTATCCTCCCGACTGCTTATCCTCTGTAGAGTATAACAATCATCCATTGGCTCACCTTGTCGAGGAATATGGAGCTCCAATTCCCGTGCCAACACCTGATTTGGATTTGATAAAGGATATTATGGAGAATCAGTCAGGCGAAGAGGAAAGTGATGATGCCGAGGAAGATATCGAGGGAGACCGTGTCGACGAAAGGAACAAGGAGGAAAAGGAGGGATCGTCCCCCAAGGAAATCAATTCACCCAGTTAGGATATTTTTTATGGTTGTCTTTTATTTTGTTGTAAGCTAGGCCTTTTTAATCCCATAGATTATGTAAAACTCCTTTTTGTGATATATATTATTCTAGATCTGATATATTTTGTCGTTATGCTGATCATAATGCACATTTGATGACTCGTTTTTACCTTAATTTCGAATTTTTACTGTGCGCGCCAAGGTTCAAGGACATAATAGTCATTTCCTTAACTATATATAAAGGTAAATCTTTTGGGGTTTTACCGCGCGTCCCCACTTACTATATAAAATTTTCTTGTCATTGATCGGAGCTCATAGTTCGATAATTCACAAATATTCCTGATTTTTTGATCATGAGTTCCAACCTATTTTCTGGAGCTGCCAAACGATCTCTACGAGGTCTTCCCCGACGAGATACCCCGAAGAAAAGATCCCGAACGGAAAGTTCTCATCAATCATCCTCCCAAGGGGGAGCTTCTTCTCGGGAAACAATTCCTCGACCTGATCCAAAATTATCCTCGTCAAGCGAGAATTTAAAAGAAACGAAGGATATTCCTTCTAATGCCCCGATCCGCAGTCCGATTGTCGATCCGAAGATGCTGGAGGTTTTCCAGAGTGAAGGTTCTTGCTCTACTTCTCCTCCTTTAGTAGAGCAAACATTTAATGAGGTATCACGAACCGTTTCCCCTCCTCCAGTCGTCCATACGACAAACGAGGAAAGTCAAGCTATTTCTCCTAACCTCGGAGAGCAAACCAATAATGAGGAGTCGCGAACCGTTTCTCCCCCTCCAAGTGTCCATACAACGAACGAGAAAAGTCGAGCTATTTCTCCTGTCCTCGTGGAACAATCAATAAATGAGGAGTCACAAACTGTTCCACTTTTTCCAGATGAACGCTCAGTGGATGATCATTCCCCTTCGGGCAGAGATGTAACAATTCAGTCTATAAGTCGAGATGGTTGTGCTCAGGTCAAGGCTACTGCTCTTCATTCTGAAATTGCCACTCCTGTTTCTGAGATCGATCCCACTCTACAATTAAGGGGGCCTGTGGAAGATATTCCAGAATCTTTCTTTGCCCATCCTGGTTCGCAAGTTGTTTCGACTTCTCAAGACACTCAGGTCGTCTCTCCTGTTCGTATTTCACAAGGAGTGTCGAAAACTGGGTCTGGTCCCACTCGTTCTGCATTTGAAAAGGTTGCGGACGACCCATTTCTTTTAGACGAGCGTCCATTTAAGGAGCAGGTTGAAGAGATAACTGAGTTCGATATAACCCGATCAGGTGGGGTTTCAATTGATGCGAGTATTCCACCAACCCTCGATCCTGATGGGGTTTCTTGGAATCTGGGAATGGGTACTATTTTGCCTAAGGAGCTTGAAAAATTGAAGAACCACTCTTCTCTGCAACTTGTCCAGTCCATCTTCAAACGTTTAGAGATGGTATGCGTATTTTGTTATTTGAAAAGATCTAGGTGTTTTAAGTGTTTTACTTATATTTCTCAATACAGGCTAAGCATGAAGCTCTCCAGCTCGGGATACAAAATGACGAATTCTATTTTGCTCGAGAAGAATCCCTCGATCGGGTAAATATAATTGCCGCTGCTCACCGAGTGCTAATGACTGAGGTTGAGCATCTCCGAGCTACCACTGAAAGGCTCACTAGAGAGAAGGAAGAACTTGCCCAAGTAAATAGTAGTTTGGAGGCTGAAAAGGAGCAGCTTACCAAGGAGAAAACAGATCTTCTTCAATTGAAAGATCTGGAGTTTGATAGGGGTTTTTCCCTCGGATATGAGCAGCGTGCCCAAGAGATGATGACCTATCTTGGTTATCCAACAATTCCTGCTCATGTTCACGAAACGGTAGACAAAGGTCTTACTTCCGATCATACTCCTGAGCAGTAGATAACAGATCTTCTGCTATTTTTTTTTTTTTTTTTTTTTTTTTTTTTTTTTGAAATGTAAATATATATTTTTGCCTGATAGACGGAAGAACCTTTTTGTTCTATTTCTGCGCTTCTCCGACCTGTATGTTGATAATTAATTTCATGCAATATTATTGAAAGATGAGAAGTCAACTTGGTAGGTGTGCCATAATTGTAGGAACGATTCGCATGCCTTGTCCGTTGATTGGTTAATTCCCCATAGTATAAATAACTTATTGGAGAAGTAGGAAAAGAAGAAAAAACTGAAATAATATGCCACCTCTGAACAGTTTAACTACGGTGGACTACGGTGGAGATATCAAACCAGAGAGTTCTTTAGATAGACGAGAGCTGGTTAGTTCATTAAAATGGCGTTGCATCCATGCATGCTTGAAAACTTGCCCCCAAGGCAAGGAGAACGATCCTGTCTCAATTGTATGACAGCCAAGTTTTTTCCTTCTCAGCGTGTTTTAGCTTGATACTGTGATCGACCCTAGATGCGATATGTTCCTCGTTTTCACCAGCATCAGCAAATATACGCACTTCTGCATGTTCCTCGTTTTCATGCAGCGGTAGTAATCCGAGGAGAAGGTCGATTTGAAGGAGCAGATCATTCCGAGGAGTAGCAAAGTAGGATTAACGTTTGAAATAATTGTAACGATCCTTGAATGTAAATGTAGTTTTATTGTGACGATATTGTTGTGAAATGTAACGACCTTCTCAAAGATCTGAATAAAATCCATTATTTCTTGTATCTTCATTTCAATAATAATGATCGATCATTTCTCCTGATTCTGCGAACCATTCTTACAATGTTTTTAATCTGGGCCGTTGATAGGACCTCAATTTACACCATTGGATCCTTTACCCTCCGCCTATAAATAGATTCACTCCATCCTTCTCCATCTCACAGAAGATGAAGTCATTCAGTATGAATATGCATTGTTACAAGCATTGTCGGCCACCAAATTTGTCGATTTATCTACCGAGGAGGTCATGACTTGGTATGGGAGGAATTGGAAAAATGAGATCTCTAGCTTAAATGGTGAGGGTCGGGCAAACCTCACAACCGGGGATTGGTAGACCATATATAACACCGTATGATAGAGGTCGATAGTGGAGGAAAGCAGGATTCTATGCTTTATCGAAATCAACTTGTTTCTAAATGGTTGGTGACGTCGAGCATGAGACCCTTCTGATCTCTATTTTAATCGATAAAGAAGAAGCATCAACTTCTTCAAGGTGGTGGCATCATGAAAGCCTGCGGCTTAGGTCGCCCACTGGTACCCACCGATCAGTAAAATAAGCCTGAACATTAATTTCTCGTCACTGTTCTCAAAGTAGGAGAAAAGATGATCGTTCCGAGGAAAGTTTGAAGCGTTCTGAAACCAAATTCTTTCTTTTGTTACTTTGTAGGTGTAATTGTTTAGCGTAGTTGATCGATGAATATGTAATACTAGCTCTGCTGTAATAGTCGTTGTATTGTCTTCATTGATCTAATATAATACCTCTATTTCGACCGAGTCAAAAACGCATTTATTTCCATTCCTTTATTTACGGCTTGCGGTTATGATTTCGTAACGTTATTCCCGATGTGTTGTTATAGCCGTTGATTGGATGCGAATCTCACCGTAGGATTTCAACTTAACCTGTCTATAAAAGGAATCTTCCTTCCTTTAGTTATCATCATAAGTAAAAATCCTTAAATGATGTACTTCTTCTTTGTCCAAAATGGCGGTCGTCCACCTAATTCGAGAGTCAAACAAATCATTCACCACGTCGACTTGGTATGGGCGGAATCGGAAAATGGAGATTTCTCAAAAACCATGAAATCTCCGACCCCTAATAAGGGGAATGGATTGGAATGCCTACCCTCATCCGACCATCCTATGAAGATGGGTAAGGGTCGGTGTTGTGGGGTTTCGATCTATTAGTTACGCGGTCGGTGGAAAGCTGGTTAGTTCATTAAAACGAGAACGTATGTCCGAAAAATGCTGACTACCATCGACCGTTGTAACATTATGATCTCTCAAAGCTCTCTCTGATTCCAAAGCTTTGTGGCTGCGAGCTTGACTGGGTTCGATCGGTTCTAGCTGGTGGCAAGAATTCTGAGAGAAATACAGAGATAAATCGAGCTGAAGTCCTTTTGTTACCTCCTTACTTTATCGCATAATGGAATTTGTTGTTTTATGTAGCTAGGGTAGTTTATGTATCTTTCCGATGTATATTCCATCAGTGATAATAAAATTACATATATTAATATTAGTTCGTTTATTTGCGTAAATCTGTAGTTATATTTAGGTTTTATACCAACTGTGGTTTTAACTTTTGTAGATCGTTCCTGTAGGAGAGTGATGAGTTTATACCGACCCAATCGGTGTTACTCAAAAATTATTATACTTAGGTTGTTTACCAAATGTGGTTTTAACCTTTGTAGATCGTTCATGTAGGAGATCGATGAGTTTATACCGACCCAATCGGTGTTACTCAAAGATTATTATACTTAGGTTGTTTACCAATTGTGGTTTTAACCTTTGTAGATCTTTCATGTAGGAGATCGATGAGTTTATACCGACCCAATCGGTGTTACTCAAAGATTATTATACTTAGGTTGTTTACCAATTGTGGTTTTAACCTTTGTAGATCTTTCATGTAGGAGATCGATGAGTTTATACCGACCCAATCGGTGTTACTCAAAGATTATTATACTTAGGTTGTTTACCAAATGTGGTTTTAACCTTTGTAGATCGTTCATGTAGGAGATCGATGAGTTTATACCGACCCAATCGGTGTTACTCAAAGATTATTATACTTAGGTTGTTTACCAAATGTGGTTTTAACCTTTGTAGATCATTCATTTAAAAAATCGTTTTCTGAGCGCGTCCGATGGAGAAGTAAGCAAAAGCTTTTATTATAGTTGAAGACAAATTAATGGTAAAAAGAAAATAACAAGACATACTGAAAAAACTAAAAAGAAAACTAATTTCTTGGAAATCCTGTCAAATTTCTGAATCTTCTTATCTTTGAACTCTATCGACCATAATATCTTCTGAGATTTATAGCATTCCACGTCCGCGGGAGCGGAGTTCCATCCATATGAGCTATCTTGTATGATCCCTTCTTTCCGACCGCAATTACCACATAGGGGCCTTCCCAATTCTGCTGTAATTTTCCCACATGTTTGGATACTTCAACTTTTTTAAGCACCAAATCACCTTCTTTGAATGACCGTATTCTCACCCTTTGATTATAGGCCTTTTCCATGCTAGATTTTGCTGCTTCTAGCCGAAGACTGGCTTTTTCTCTCAAGGTCTCGCTTAGGTCGATGTCGTCCTTTCTGAGTTGATTATTTGTATCTTCATCGTACAACTCAATTCTCGGACTGGGAACAAGTGCTTCGACTGGGATGACCGCTTCCGAACCATATACCAAGCTGAACGGTGTTTCACCAGTAGATGCTTTGACTGTAGTTCTGTTAGCCCAAACGACACCAGGAAGTTCGTCCAACCATTTTCCTTTAGCGTCGTCAAGTCTTTTTTCGAGGGATTTTATAATTTCTCGATTTGCTACCTCAGTCTGCCCGTTTGCTCGAGGATGTCCAACAGATGTAAAGTTTTGTTGTATCCCTAACTTCGAGCACCACTCTTGAACTTGTTTCCCAGCAAATTGGGTTCCATTGTCGGAAATTAAAATCCTCGGAATTCCAAAACGACAGACTATATTTTTCCAGAGAAAGTTTATTACTTGAAACTGTGTTATCCGAGCTAGGGCAATGCATTCGATCCATTTACTGAAGTATTCGACTGCAACTAAGACATAACTCTTTTTTGACCTGGCCGGTGGAAAAGGTCCCACTATATCAATTCCCCATTGGTCAAAAGGCCAGCAGATCGGAATTGAGTGCATTGTTTCAGCAGGTTGATGTATTATATTCGAATGCACTTGGCAATAATGACAATGTTTTACATAATCTTGTGCATCTGCATACATCGTCGGCCAATAGTATCCAGTTCTTAGGCATTTGAGTGCGAGTGCTCGAGCGCCACTGTGATTCCCAGCTTCTCCCTCATGTATACTCTTAAGGATACTCTCGTACTGGTGCTCGGGAATGCATTTCATCAGAATTCCAGATACAGATCGTCGATAGAGTTTTCCTTCCAATATTGCATACCTTGGTGCTCGATATCTTATCCTTCTAGCTTCATTCTTACGGCTAGGGAGAGATCCGTCGTTCAAATAGGTGATTAACGGAGTCATCCAACTGTCCGCCGCCAAGTCGATATCCATTACTTCATTAGCTGGGACAATATCGAGGTCGATGGAAGGAGTTTTGGAGATTAGCCAGGTGATCACCCTTTTAGATTTACCATCCCTTGTCCCTGTAAATCTGGATAGTTGATCAGCCCAACGATTTTCTTCACGTGGAATATTTTGAATATCAAATTTATCAAATTTCCCGGTTAACTTTTTTACTTTATCCAAGTATTTTATCATATTGAATTCTTTTGCTTCGTACATCCCGCTAATTTGTCTCTGAATTAGCTCGGAATCTGTCAAAACATTCAAAATCTTTATATTGGCTTGTATAGCCATTTCCAAACCCGCAATTAGAGCTTCGTATTCGGCTTCGTTATTGGTTACCACGAAGTCCAAAGTGATGGCATAATTCATGTCCTCGCCGTTTGGTCCTTGGAAATTGATCCCTGCGCCTCCACCATCTCTGCTTGAAGCACCATCGACGTGCATAAGCCATGGCAGGTCATTGACGATCATAATACTGCTATCGCTTGTCGATGTCACATTGGAGCTTGTCTCCGATAGACCCGGAGTTTCAAGGAGGAAGTCTGCCAGTATCTGAGCCTTGATTGCAGTTCGTGGTCGATATTCGATCTCGTATTGTCCCAATTCTACAGCCCATTTGATCAATCTTCCTGAGGCCTCTGGTTTGGATAACACTTGCCTCAGAGGCTGATTGGTGAGTACGATGATCTTGTATGTTTGAAAGTAAGGCCGCAACCTTCGTGCTGACGTCACCAAAGCCAGAGCAAATTTTTCAATTGTTAGATAATTCTTCTCAGCTCCCTGCAATAACTTACTCAAATAATAGACGGGCTTGTGTTCCGAGCCCTCTATTTTTACCATAACCGAGCTCACGGCCGCCTCGGAAATAGCGATGTATATATATAGAGGTTGTCCCTCCGTAGGTTTGGCGAGCATAGGTGGCGACGTTAGATAGTTTTTCAGTTGCTCGAAAGCATGATCACAATCTTCAGTCCATTCAAAGGTCTTAGCTTTTCGTAAAGTTTGAAAAAATGGTAAACTTTTGTCTGCGGACCTTGATATGAATCTATTGAGAGCAACAATCTTCCCAACTAGGCTTTGCACTTGGGTAATATTTCCAGGGGGCTTCATTTCGGTGATCGCCCGTATCTTCTCTGGATTTGCTTCGATGCCTCTCTCATGGACTAAGTATCCTAAGAATTTTCCAGATTTTACCCCAAATGTACATTTTAAGGGGTTGAGCTTCATTCCATATTTCCTCAGGATCTTGAAGCAACGGTCGAGGTGCTCAATATGATCTTCTTCACTCATGCTTTTTACCAGCATGTCATCGACATATACTTCCATTATTTCTCCGATTAACTCTCTAAACATCAAGTTGACCAACCGTTGATAGGTTGCTCCAGCATTTCTCAACCCGAAAGGCATCACTATGAAACAATATACGCCTTGTTCGGTAATGAATGCAGTCTTTTCTTGATCTTTTTCATTCATGAAAATCTGATAGAAGCCTTGGAATGCATCCATCATACTGAAGATTGCAAAACCTGCCGTCGAGTCGACCAACAGATCGATCCTTGGGAGAGGATAAGGATCTCTAGGACACAATTTATTCAAGTCAGTAAAATCGTTGCACATCCTCCACTTGTTATCCTTCTTGTCTCCCTTTGAGACAAGTACGACATTACATAACCACTCAGTAAAGTGTACTTCTCTAATCTGTTTGGACAATAAAAGCCTTTCGACCTCTGCTTTTATTATTTTGTCTTTCACGGGGCCATGATTCCTTTTCTTTTGTCTGACTGGCTTTGCGCTCGGATCTATCTTTAGAGAGTGAGTTATAATTCTTGGGTCGATCCCCACTATGTCTTCCGAGCTCCATGCGAAAACATCCACATTTTTTCTTAAGAAGTTGATCAACATGATTTCTCCCTGTGGAGATAATTCAGTTCCGATCCTGGTGATCTTTGTTGGGTCATCTTCGACAAGATTGACTTCTTTGTGCTCAGGTGCACGCAGAGTCAAATCTATCGGCTCTTTTCCCTTTTTGCTGATCGGATCCGTGCTTGGCAATTCAGGTTCCCGAGTTCTTTCCGTTGAAGATCCCACCGTTTTTCTTTTCGACGGGGTTAGAGGATCGACATTTCTTTTTAAGGATAGTGACGTGTTGTAACAATCCCAAGCCATGCAATGGTCGTTAACTATTTCACCAACCCCAGAGATTGTTGGAAATTTGATCTTCTGGTGATAGGTCGACACTACTGCTCGAAATTGGTTTAGTGCTGGTCTTCCTAGAATGGCGTTATAAGCGAATGGTGTTTCGACCACTAAAAACTTAATCATCTTGGTCACTCGATGAGGTTTATTTCCAAGAGTTACACTCAAGTTAATGGTTCCAGTTGGAACTATCTCTGACCCTCCAAATCCTACTAGGGGCGTAGCTACTCTTTGGAGAGTTAATTTTCCGAGGTTCATCTGATTTAGCACTTCGATAGCTATTATGTTAGCTGAACTTCCGTTGTCGATCAGAATCCTCTTGACGTTGAAATCGGATATTTTCAATGAGACCACCATAGGGAAATCGGGGTGGTCTTCGTTGTTGTCCCAATTCAGATTTCTGGGGACTTCGCTTTCGTCGAACTTGATGACTTGCTGGTTAGAGCTCTTATTCTCGAGTGCCCATATCTCTTTGGGAGCGATTACTCCTTGTTCTAAAGATCGTGCGGTTCGTCGCCTCGCATTCCGACTGTCTCCCCCTGCAGGTCCACCAGAGATTACATGTATTGTTCCGTTGATCCGATCGTCATTGCTATCGTTTCGTCGGGGTGGATGGTTACTGGGAGATCTATCACGAGGACTTCTATTTTCCTCTCTCCTTCTAGGACTTCTTGTCCTTTGTCTTCTTCGATCCGCTCTATCAACAAATTCATTTAATTTGCCTTGTTGAATCAATTTTTCGATTTCTTGTTTCAGATGATAACAATCTTCGGTTCTATGACCGTGAGCACGATGGTACCTACAGTATAAATCGTAGTTCTTTGCCCCAGGTTTAGCTTGTGTGATTCTTTTTGCTGGGGGAATTAGATTATTCCTTTCCAGTATCACCAGGATGTCTTCTCTAGGGGCATTTAATTTTGTAAACTCCACATAACTAATTCGATCTCTTATATTCCTTTCTGGAGACCGAGGCCTGAGGTAGACATTGGGTCTTTTCTCAAGGTTACTCCCACTGTGTTCTAACCTTTGAAACACGTTCCCTCTTCGGGGAAATCGATCATATTCCATTACTCTATTCATTGGGGGTTTTTCAGGTTTCCTTGATCCTGAAGTCGATGCTTTATTCTTATTTTTGTCCTTAAAAGAGTTCATCTCTTCTTGTGTCATATATTTGGAGGCCAACGTCATGATTTCAGCAAAGGTTCTAGGTTGCTTTCGACTCAAGGCGTTGCCAAATTGCCTATTCTTAGTCAGATCAAATAGAATTGATATGATGTAATCAATGTTCGGAGAGTCAATCTTCAAAAGTTCCACATTAAACCTTGCTAACCAAGTTCTTAACGACTCCCCTTCTAGCTGGGTTATAGTTCCTAAGTAGCTCATGGGGAGTTTTTGTTTTTTCTGGCTGGCAAATTGTTGTTCTAACTTGTTGCACAATTCTCTAAAGCTGAAGATAGAGTTAGGCGGTTGTTTTCCGAACCAATCCAATGCTAACCCCTCAAATGTTGTGATCATCAATTTGGCCGTATATTCTGCTGAATGAGCATACAGGCTCATTATATTAGTGAAACTAAAGATGTAGTCAGTTGGGTCAGTGGTTCCGTCGTATCTGGGGAGCCGGGCGGGCAAAGATCCAGAAGCATGTGCTTCCCTGATTTCTAAACAGAAAGGGGAACACGCAGCTATACTATCCTGTATTTCACGGGAACGAGGCCAAGGTTGCTGCAGAGTCAGAAGCCTCTGCTCGACTCGCTCCTCGACCATCCTTTCTATATCTCTTTCAGAGATTCTCTTGGTTGCTTGTCGATTGATAACTGGGGGTTCGTCCGCATCGTCGATCGGTATAACAGTGCGGTCCTTGGATAGACGAGGTTCAGATCGAGCATTAGCTCTTGCCTGATTAGTTTTTCGACCAAGGTTTCTTCCTGCTACGTTTGGCAGGGATACTTGAGATCGTTGATCCGCGTCCGGACTTTCGGCTTGAGTTGACTGGTGGTCATTATTCTCCCGAGGTTCCCTGGTATTGTTAACGGCTCTAGAAGGACCAACAGCTGCCCTTACCGGCTCCGCAACTGCATGAGTTTGTGGATTGTGAGGAAAAAACGAACTTAAAATTTGAGCAATTTGTAGTATTTTTTCCTGGTCAGCGGAAAGCGGTGCGGCAGGGACGGATTGGACAGGTGGGTTAGGAATCCTACTTGTGGTAGGAGTTTGTCGTGCTCCGTCGTTTTGATTGATGTTCTCGTTTGGAGCAACTTGTTCCTCCAAAGGGTCTAGATTCTGTTGGTTTCCCGGAGGTTGTGTATTGTTAGCGCTGATTCTTTGGGAACCTTCAGGCAAGCTATCCATAGCACGAGAAGGTCGAGAATTCGTGCTTCTTCCCGCGTTACGTGCGCTTCTCCTTGGATTGGCCATATTTCGATCGAGTAATTAACCTTGCCCCACGGTGGGCGCCAACTGATTTAACCGAATTTCGTCTTAGGTTAAAACTCAGTAAATTGTTTAAGATCAAGATTTATATAATAAGGGTTTGGTTAAAGTACTCAGGATGGTGCAATTCAAGAACAAGCGAAATAATATAATGGCGTAAAATCACAATAATATGAACGGCGAACAACTGTAGTATATTTCGTAGGTAAAATTCTGGATCCTTAATACAATGTAAGATTCGCTATTTATAATATTCCTCCCGTCCTAATTGAACTAGGAGTCCTATATTGCCTAGGAAACCTGCATGGCCTAGGAGTATTGCACGGCCCATTAAGTCCCCTGAAACGGATAGTAGGTCGAACAGAGTAGGTCGATCAGATATGTATTGGGCTGGTCGAGTCGATCCCTTAGCTTAAACAGGTCGGATCGATCTTGAATCTCCTCGGATATTCCTAGCTGGTTTTATGTGCAAAATAGCCCTCATCAGCTGGAATTTTGGGGAAGATCAAATGGGAATTCATTTATGCTGACCTTACTTTTATGTTTAATTATGTGAACATCATACGATAACTTGTCAATGGCCATATGAATTAAATTATTTTCCTTTGCCCATATATTGGGATTTTACGCCTAAAATTGGGAATTCATTTATGGTGACCTTATACATTAATATCATTATTTTATTTGAGCATTATTTTTCTGCGTTCTGTCTTTGTTCTTATGGGTTAAGTTATATGCTTAGGTTTTTATTAGAATTATTTTTATTTATATGCTAATCCTTTTTTTATATATATTTAAATGGATGAAAATATAAATGATGAAGATGCAAATGAAGAATTATCACGGGCACCAAGGAATGTGAAACATTTGAGCAATGATGAACGTAGAGACGTATCCAATGTACTACTACGAAAAAGCATCGATGGAAAATTGAATTATGGAGTGAGAAAAATGGTAGCATCACAATTTTCAGTTTCTGGACGGACAATTTCGCGCATTTGGAAACAATCACAAAATGTTACAAATGGTGATATATCTCAAAAGAGGGTGGGAAATTGTGGTCTTAAAAGAATTCATATTAACATTGATCAAATTCGAGAGATCCCTTTACATAAAAGGACTACTCTTAGGACTTTAGCTTGTTCCATCAACATGAGTCACACCACATTGTATAGGCGTCTAAAGTCAAGAGATATACGGCGGCATTCAAATGCTATAAAGCCGTTTTTTAAAGAGGAAAACAAAAGATCTCGACTACATTTCTGGTTGTCAATGCTTGATGGTGGTAGCATACCACATGATCCGATTGTCACTGGGATTCATAATATTATTCATATTGATGAGAAGTGGTTCTACTTGACAAAGAAATTAGAGCACTACTATTTGTTACCCGATGAAGAAGATCCGATACGCACTTGTAAAAGCAAAAATTTTATTGGAAAAGTCATGATTCTAGTTGCGGTTGCTCGTCCAAGGTTTGATAGTCAAGGAAATGAAACTTTTTCTGGAAAAATGGTGTGTTCCCTTTAGTTACAAAAGAGCCAGCTAGAAGAAAAAGTGTCAATAGAGTTGCGGGCACATTGGAGACGAAACCAATAGCTTCAGTGTTGAAAAAGTCATACCTGCTATCAAGAAAAAATGGCCAAGAGATGATGCAAGATACACAATATATATCCAACAAGATAATGCAAGAACCCATATTGATCATAATGATGATGAATTTTGTCGAGCAGCTATGCAAGGTGGATTTGACATTCGTTTGATGTGTCAACCCCCAAACTCTCCGGATTTAAATGTTTTGGATCTTGGGTTATTTAGTGCAATTCAATCCTTACAGCACAAGATTTCACCTAAAACTATTGATGAGCTTGTTGATGTTGTTGTGCAGGCATTCCATATTTTTCCGGCGAAAAAGTCCAATCATGTATTTTTGACATTGCAATTGTGCATGATAGAAATCATGCGCGCGAAAGGTTCTCACAGTTACAAGATCCCACATATTAACAAAGCAAGGTTGGAAAAAGATGGACAACTTCCTAATCAATTGAAATGTGATCCTGAGTTAGTACAAGAAGTGCTTAGTTATTTAGGTTAAATTTTTTTTTTAGATTTTGTAACAATCTTCTGGTTTGACTCCGTGAATGTAACAATCTTTTGTTGTGTTTAAACTCTAACAATCAAGATTAGATAGAACTGTTTCAAAAAGACATGAATCTGCATGAGAATTTTGGCCAAGTTGATTGAAAAATTCTGTACAAGTACAACATGACAAAAATAAAGGCTCCAAACACATACAAGAAGACTAATTAAGATTAATGATACCAATTAAGAAACTAGAATTCTTATCATTCCAAAGTCACAAAAGCTTTAAATATATAAATATCGATTATGTGGGAAATATCAGTCCAAGTTTAATGGCTCCCAACAAGACATAATGAGTTAATTTCATTCAAACCTCATAAACACGGTCATTAATTGCAGGGACTAACATAATACATAGTCATACAACTCAAAACAAAAGTTCCAAAAGCAGTAACAGTAATGCACCATTTTTTCCACCAATATTAGAGAATACAAATAATACAAAAGAAAAAAACTGTTCATCTTGGTTTTTCGAGGGAAACGAGGACTTACATTTCACATAAAAGTGTCAATCAGTCAAAAATTACAGTGAAATGTTTCAATTAATAGCAAGTACAATCCTTCAAATACAAACCCAATCCAATGAGATTACATACTCCGTATTTTAATAAAACTTGGGTAGATAAATTTTCAACATAATCCTAACAATTTCCCTAAATTCTTCTTCTCCTCCTTCATCCGGAAACTTATTCAAATCAAACTTTTTTATATTTTTGTTGTTAGGAAGAACATTTAACGAACCTTTGGAATCTAGTTCCATGGAGTCTTCAACAAAATTTATGGAGTCTTCCCTCTCTAAAGAATCTTCAACATACATGGAGTCTTCTCTCTACATGGAATCTTTAATATACATAATGGTGTTTTGTCATAAACTAGTCCATACATGTTCTTTCTACATTTTTCAATTTTTTGTTAGTGACTCTTGAACTTCCCAACCTAGATGTAAGAGAATGGCAAATTGGAAAAAATTGCAATGGAAACCCAAATGTGTCAATTAATATGAAACATAAAAATTTGGCAAATGTGCCAACTAATATGAACAGGAGGGAGTAGCAAATAAAATCACTTTGTTAATAAACTTCCTGAGTTTCTTTCTAGTTGATAAACTAAGTCTAAACACCACAAGTGAGGGGAGGGAGAATGCATTTGGTGGGCATTCGAGAAGAAATCCTCAGAGTGTAGCAAAGACAGCCATGATCTGCTGGAAGGGCTGCACAATAGTTGGAGCTGGTGGCACGTATCGAGGCTTGCCAGTGAAGCAGATCAATAAGTTTGTCCCTTAGACTGAGTGATTAATAATAATAGGCTTTGAGTCACCAGCACAATCAGCATTACTATAGGAAGAAGAACATAATTCATTGGTGAGAATTTGTATTTGTTTTTCATGGTTAATTTTATGGTGATTGATGTCTCAGCCCTTAGTGATTGATACTTGGTTATATGTATGTATAAGCATAACATGATGGAGGGAATGTTTCGGAAATGGTTAGCAATTTGCAAGGGTGACCTAAGTGGATGTGCTTTGGTTTTGGCTCTAGAGTGGGTTAATTTAACATGAATCTTTTTTTATGTTTAGGATATTTGTGGCTTTCGGATTTTATCTATGAAAGAGGTATGGAAAATAAAAATATACAAAATTAATGTGTGCAGTCACCACGGCTGAAATTGTGAATCATGTCCATGAGTGAAAAGAAATTCTTACATCATGCAGATACGTCTCTACACCCCATTGGGACAGTTATTGAGGATTATCGTCTACTACTTGGAAGACCATGGGAAAGCAAGATCGTTCATACAAAGAGAAGTAGTAACGCATGTGCGGATACACTCGCCAAATTTGGGCATTCCATTGCAAGAGATGGCCACTGTTGGGATGATCCCCCATGCTGTGCTAGAAACTTTTGAAGGGGTTTAGCTGTCTTTGTTAGAGCAGTAGTTTAGACCCTTTTTGTAACAAAAAAAAAAGGGAAATTCTTAAATAATCCATGGTTGGATTTCTCTATTTTTTTAATGGAAAAATCATCCAATTTGTCCCCAATCTTGTCAGATTTTGGCCCCAAATTGAGAGAATATTCATTAAAAAAAAAAAAGGAGTTTCTTACTGTACAAAAAGTGTGATCATTTTCTGGAAAAGGACTGTATTGAAAACCCTAAAACTAACATGTGCAAATTTTGGTAATGAGTTCCTAACATCAAAATCTGAAAGCCCTGTTTGTTGTTAAAGAAAATCGAGATTATATATCAACTAACTAATCAAAATGTTAAAGATGTAAACTGAACAACTATGTTAAAAAAGAAGAAAATAAAGGCTTGATAACTAAAATGAAAAAAAATTGTAAGTTGCTTCATAGGAATAGGAGTATTATTACTAATCACAAGTTGGAGTAGTCCAATATAATTTGACTGCAAACAAAAGCTTTTCCCTCTGTAATGGACCATCTTCATGATCTAAAATCTGGCTATTCAAATTCAATCCATCTGCTATTCTCTTCACCTTTACCAGCATATCTACATAGTCCCTGATTATCAAACTTCCTTCCGGTCATA
Source organism: Penstemon davidsonii (assembly GCA_034814905.1). Lineage (NCBI taxonomy): Eukaryota > Viridiplantae > Streptophyta > Magnoliopsida > Lamiales > Plantaginaceae > Penstemon > Penstemon davidsonii. The sequence continues at coordinate 6,203,015 of JAYDYQ010001087.1, read as the reverse complement.
AAATTCTGTCCATTTCCAACATTATGTCTTCCATTTCACACCTAAAACACAAGCAAAACATGTGATTTTTATAATAATAAAGTATGAATAATAGCTCCCCTTATATAGATTTTTATTTCGAGATAGTTACCTATCCTTGTAGAGTGTAAAAATTGAATCAGCATGAATAAGATCATACGTTCTTGGGTAAGTCGACGTTGCTTCACACCTGCCACCATAGAAAAAAATGATTACCTTTGTGATGAGGAATATCAAAGGCCAAGTGAAATTACCTAAACACCCCTGAGGTTAGATGTTATTTCGTCTTTTTGTTTTTTGTTTTATATAAATAGGTTAGATGATTATTGAAAACCTCAGAAGTTGTTTATAAATTTTCACCTAACCTCAATAGATGTGTAGGTCATATATTTTCTATTTACCAGCTTTGATAAGTTCCAATCAATCCTCGTTCATATAACGACTAGTGTCTTGACTTCAGCCTCGACCTATATTCATCACCCAAGGTGGATCTATAATCAAATTAACAGCAAATCTACCCAAGAGTGCATTCATATAGAGGATATTCCGGTATCTTCCGGTTTTGCCAAGTTGGTTATTTACGGTTTTATAATACGAAACTCTCCTTTCCATAGTTGCAAATCTTGCTTAAAAGCTTCGGGGGTAACTCCATTTATAGTTCCCCTACTAATCCTAAGAGGTGTAGCATTTCTAGTTGGCCACCGACAACCTCTTCATTGTTAGAAACTTCCGGCAATGGTGTCAAACAAGTTCCCAAGTTTGTGTACCTATATGAATTATTGTAAAATTAAAATTTATCAAAAAGATAGGGGACTGATTCATATATATATACACTTTCAAAGGGGAATAGTTAGGTTTACAAACCAAGCGGAATCGGGATCCTGGGCGGGACATAATGGCGGGTTTTTCACAACCTTCCGGAACTTTTTCAGTTCAAGTGATTGGCTGGTTTTTGCCTGGTGGGGGGGGGGGGGGGTGGGGGGGGGGGGGGGTGGGGGGGGGGGGGGGTGGGGGGGGGGGGGGGTGGGGGGGGGGGGGGGTGGGGGGGGGGGGGGGTGGGGGGGGGGGGGGGTGGGGGGGGGGGGGGGTGGGGGGGGGGGGGGGTGGGGGGGGGGGGGGGTGGGGGGGGGGGGGGGTGGGGGGGGGGGGGGGTGGGGGGGGGGGGGGGTGGGGGGGGGGGGGGGTGGGGGGGGGGGGGGGTGGGGGGGGGGGGGGGTGGGGGGGGGGGGGGGTGGGGGGGGGGGGGGGTGGGGGGGGGGGGGGGTGGGGGGGGGGGGGGGTGGGGGGGGGGGGGGGTGGGGGGGGGGGGGGGTGGGGGGGGGGGGGGGTGGGGGGGGGGGGGGGTGGGGGGGGGGGGGGGTGGGGGGGGGGGGGGGTGGGGGGGGGGGGGGGTGGGGGGGGGGGGGGGTGGGGGGGGGGGGGGGTGGGGGGGGGGGGGGGTGGGGGGGGGGGGGGGTGTTATCTATGGATTCCAACCTTTTAATTACGTATCCATCCATATAATTACAACACTAATATACTGCACATGACACAAAATGTAATTTTTATTTTAGGAAGCATTGATTTTATCCATGAATAACAAGTACGTACTAACTGATAAATAAAAGGTACGTACTACGTACTAGGTGTTTTTATGAACCCCGTCTAAAAAAAAACAAAAAAAAAAGGTTGTTTTATGAACCAGGTGAAATGCATAAGACCACATACACTTTGCCAAAGGGTGAATAGCAAATAGCAAATTAATTCCCTGTGTTATTTTAAATAGGCATTTTAACTCACTGTAATAAATAAAAGGGCACTATACCTTCCTGTGTATTTATAAACGAAGCACATTGTCTCCCTCTTGATTTTTACATTTTTATAAGAGGGTAAAATGCCCATTATGCAATATCACAGTGAGTTAAAGTGTCCATTTACGTATATTACAGGGAGATAAATCGTCTATTTACCCATATTACATGGGATAAAGTGAGGTGAATATGTTGTCAATGATAAGGTTAAATTGATCATTTTTTTACATGAAAACTGAAGTCTCAGTCGCATTATAAAGTGTGTGTGTGTGCAACACCTCCACTAGCAAGGAGGTAAATTGCTCATTATTTCATATCACAAGGATGTAAATTGCTCATTATTTCATTTCACAAGGAGATAAATTATCTATTTTCATATTACAAGGAGGTAGATTGTCTATTAGACATATCACATAGAGTTAACTTGCCCAAAACCCCCTTTGCCAAACTCTAAAAAAGAAAAGAGGGAAAAACACTTTTGATACCAAACTTTAGTCCAAAAAACACATTTGATACCAAACATTTTGGAAAAACACATTTCATACCATGATTCACACCATCTTGACACATTTACTTTTTTCGTCAATTTTCGGATGGAATTCAGCACATCTAAAAATTGGGCGTTTTTTGTAGGGTTTTTAAAAACACAAGGAAGTTTGACGCAATAAAAATTTCACAGGGTAATTTCTTACAAGTTTAGCATTACACAGGGGAGTAACTTACCTTTTTTCCTTGAACATGTAAGATAAACTAAATGAAATTGTAACACTAACAAACTCGTGGTAAGAAAATATCCAATATCCAATATCCGATCTAATCTACACAAGATTTGTTGTACTCGAAAAGTTTAGATCCGAGCAAAACCACGTCCAACCCAAATCTCAATTCAACAAATAGAATCGAATATTGGTGGAGCCTGATCTGATCCAAATATGACCCATTGACGGCTTTAGTATTAATATATGTTAGAACATGTACCCACGATGGAGAGTTTGGGTCGATTATCTACATGAGTTATTTCAAGCTCCATTGCTGGTATCCATATGCTCTGCATCAAACCCGGCCATTAGATGAACAAAAGTTCAATTAAAATTAAAATTGAATAAGTTCAAGATTTAATTTTTATATATAATTAAAATTACATCGTAAACTAAAAGAAAGGTTTCTACAAAATAGAAAAGCAAGATTCGTTACAACAAATATTAACTTAAATTATTAAAAGAAATATATAAAGACGACCAATTCAACCAATCGCACACTCACAAAACAAACTGAAGATAAATTAGACAAGTATTATACGGTGTGTATATGAAGTTTTCTCTACGTCTTCTATTTATAGAAACTTGGTGTCTTTTTTTAGCATGTTCTCCCTCTAATATGCCTAATTTGCAATTTAAATATAGGGTTAAATACAATTTGCCCCCTAAAGTATGGGGGCGTATCATTTACCCCCTAAAATATTACTTGTAACACTTACCACCCATGTTGAATAGTAAAAGTTACAATTTTTTCTATCCAACATACCCTTCCCTTTTATATATGCCAATGGTTATTAGTTTTAACCTCATACCAAATTTGTTCTTAAACTCATATTTTACATATCCAAATTTATTTTTCTTGGTGATTTTTTTTTATTCGGACTTCTTGCAAGAAAAGGTTCCCATTATTATGTAGTTATGTCCATTATTATTTCATCGGTTCTTATATTTAAATTCGTCATTATTTAATCAATTATAATACTTTTACCACAATTATTATTCGAACAAATCTTTCTCCATTATTATTTAGTATTTCTAGTATCTCTTTGATGTATTAATAGACACGAAATATGAGTTGGATGTAAAATATGAGTTTAAGAACAAATTTGGTATGAGGTTAAAACTAACGACCATTAGCATATATGAAAGGGAAGGGTATATTAGATAAAAAAAATTGTAACTTTGACTAATCAAGATTGGAGGGGATACTTTACCCCATGTAATATTCCTAATTAACACTATACCCTCCTGTGTTATTCCTAATAGGTACTATATTAGTGAAAATAATTTCGTGCATGAGTATGTAAGAATAGATATAATATTGTCGTTTATTATATCTTATGGGATAATAATTATCTTTTCAAAAATAATAAGGAGGATTAGTTGCTATGAACTCAATATTACTCTGACAAATTGATAGGGCAAGAAGGCCATTAAGCATGTATACAATACAATTGTTGTTCAAGTTGCACTAATTATATTATATCATTTATCTTATTTGTCAACGTCAAGTATTTTTTTAAATTGGTAGAGAACGTATATTATTTGGTATGATATATGTGATCAACTACTATTACAAGAACTTTAATTGGTATTTGACAACTTCAAGGCCAATAAAAAAAAAAAAAAAAAAAATAAGAGAGAGAGCATGACAGGAAAATTAGAACCGCCTTTGACAAATTCTAAGGAAAAAAAAAAAAATGGACGGAAGTAGACGGATTTTGTGTTTCATGCAGGGGTTTTTAAAGTACAAGGGAGTTTGGTGTAAAAAAAATTATAGGATAATTTTGTGCAAATTTTACATAATACAAGATAATATCATGCATTTTTCCCCTCACATCGCAAACTTATGCACTATATGTACGAGTTTTTAGACTTTGAATCTTCATGGAAGTGTTGTCTGGGTATTCTGAAAGTAGTTTCAGAAATAATTTAAGATTTGTGAAATAATATCGGTTTTTATAGTGTTATTTGTTTGGGTTTTGTGAAAGTTATTTAAGGTATAAAACTATTTAGTTTTTTTAGAGATTATGGAAAGAAGAGAAATTATTATAAAAAAAAATATTAAAAAGAAGAGAAATACTATAAGAGATAAGTTATTTTTTGTTGAATTATGTTTAATATGTGGGATAAATGTGTAAGACATATATTACTGTAGAGTTAATGGCAATTTATCCCCCTGTGATATTGAAAATATTCAATTTACCTCCCTGTGCTTTAAAAAATGGCATTTTACACCCCACCCCTAATCTCATAAAAGTTTCACATCGCATCCATAATATTTTTATAAGTGGCAGTGTACCCCTTGTGTTATGATAATGTGGCAGTTTACCCCGCTGTGTAATGATAAATGTGGCAATTTACCCCTGTATTATAATAAATGTGGCAAGTTACCCCCTATATTGCATAAACAATTTCATGCTATCTCTCAATTTCGGCAAGTGAATTATACTCTCTGGCTGAAAGAGGTAAATTGCTTCTTTAAAATTTTCACAAATGGGTAAAATGCTCTTTTTTAAATCACATGGGAATAAAATGAACATTATGCATTTTACAGGAGGTAATTTGATATTAACTCATTTACTTAATGTCATGTCAAAGTAGAGTTTGTATAATTATTTTTAGATATAAGAATTGTTTTGTTTATTTGACTTTTGAAAGATGATAGGTTTACTTTTTTAAACTAAAACTGCTATTAAAAATTCAGAACAATAGTCCCCTAGTTTGTATAATTAACACGTTACTATTTCAATATTTCTATTGTCTCTTTTGCTAGTTTTGTTTTCTTGGTTTTTGTGTTGTTGTTTTTTGTTTTTTTTTATTATATGTTAAGAAGAAGAAAAATTCGAAGTCTTGCCAAATGAAACTAAATATATGAGAAGAGTTTGAAACTTGAGTTATCAAGATTGAATTAACGCTCGGTCTTAGTTAATCTGAAAAGTTAACATCATTATATATTAAAATTGATGTAAATAATAATATAAAGTACACAAGGAAAGTCAAATTGGCAGAAAATGAAATGTGAGCCGTCTTGTAAGAACTCGTCTTGTCTTCTATGAACTGACCAAATAAGAGCATCTCTCATTCATATTCATTTTTCATTTTTATTATCAAATTTAATGTTTTTAGCATTACATCCTACATCACCAAATTACCATTACACTAAATATAATGGAGATTTATTAGTCTTCAATAGTGTTTGACCATCATTTATCAATTCACCAAATCCTATCTTTACACCTTTTTTTTAATGAAAGAATATGCATCTCCCACCTTTCCATCGTTTCATCATTTTTCACAACAAATTCTATATTTACCACAAAATATAGAGGCAAATACACTACAAGAAAACTAGGCTTCACCTACGATAGATTATGTTGGTGAAACCTTGATTTTCATTGGTATTCATGTGTAGCGACGGAATTTTTCCGTTAGTTGATTTGTAGGTGAAGGCCCCGTAGGTAAATGCAGCAACGGATTTTTTTTTCTGTTGATAAATGTTGCGACGGTTCATTTTTGTTGGTAATTTTGTTGGAAAAAGCGTCGGATGAACGATCGGGCCCGAATATCTTTGCGACAATTTTTGTTGTTGGAAATGCGTAGAAAATTACTAACTGATTTTCAACGGCATAAATTTGTTAGTGTTCTGTCGCCCGTCCGTTGGAAACATTGTGAAGGAATATAGAATCAAAAATATTCCGTTGGCTAAAATATGTCGGTAGTTTGTCGCCAATCGGTTGGAATCATTCCGACGGATTTAGCATCAAAATATTTCCGTTAGCTTATTTTAGTCACTAATTTGTAGGAAATCAGTTGGAACCTAGTGATAACTTTTTTGTTGTTGATTCCGTTACTAGCAATCGGGTCGGAGCAAAAAATTGAACTTCGACTTAGCATTGACTCAGTCGTTCTTGGGCACGCCTAAGCTTCTGACCCGGGCGCCTAGGTCTCGCCTGGGCTTGGCTGAGGCGCCTAGGCCATGCTTGGTTCTGGCCCAGACGCCCGGGCCATTCATGGAGCTGCCACGGGCGCATCGGTATCGCCTGGGCTGGGCCTAAGCGCCAATGCCACACCTAGTTCTGCCCCGGGCGCCCGGGCCACTCATGGGGCTACCTCGGGTGCCTAGGTCTCGCCTGGGCGACTAAGCAATGTATTTTTAATTAACTTGTTAGATGTAGGATTTGAACCCTTGACCTCATATATATACATATTAAAGAATCAAACCAGTTGAGCTGGACAACTTTGTTGTATTTTCATTAAACAATTATATATATGAGTCACCTAAAAATTTATTTCATCAATTTTTTCAATGATTTAACTCATTTTTTATTAGTTTGATCGATTTAAATCATTTTGAACTTTCCCACGGTTTTCATCAATTTTTTTCACTAATTTCGTTGATTTAAACATTTTTTGACCTATCTAACATGTTTACTCACCGTTTTCACCAGTTTTACCCCCTTTTTGACCAATCTCACATATTTTTTCCTAATTTAATAAATTTAAGCTATTTTTTACCGGTTCAACTCATTTTTCACCATTTTCATCGATTTAGACCATTTCTGACTGAGGTATCCGATTATTCACCGATATCATTTGTCCTTGCGCTAATTTCATCGAATTAAAATATTATTGATCGATTTAACCCATTTTTCATTATTTTTCATCGAGTTATACGATTATGATAGATTTAACCTAATTTTCATCGATTTCATCTTTCTTTTTTCAATAATTTCATCGAGTTGCACTGTTTTGATCGATTTAAATTATTTTCACCAATTTTTCATCGATTTAAACCATTTTTAATCGTTTGACCCATTTCCCTCCGATTTCATCTGTTTTTTAATTTCATCGATTGTAAATATTTTTTGATTGATTTAACCCGTTTTGTTCACAAATCTCAGCGATTTAAACTGTTTTGGACCAATTTAACTCGTTTTTTCACCAATCTCATAAGTTTTTTTTCTTTCAATTTCCATGATTGAACCCATTTTTCAATTGATTTCACCCATTTTTTTTACCAATTCATTGATTTAATTTTTTATCGATATAACTAGTTTTCCCCTTAATTTCATCAATTTAAATCATTTTGACCAATTTAACTAGTTTTTCCACCGTTTTCATCCTCTTTTTACTAGTTTTATCGATTTAAATTATGTTTGACCGATTTAACTCATTTAATCATCGTTATCACTAATTTCGTCGACTTAACCAATATTTTTTTAATTATCACTAGTTTTTTTCACCAATTTCATCAATTTATATCATTGTTTTGCCAATTTGACTCGTCGATCTAAACATATTTTGACCGAGTCAACCTATTTTATCATCAATTTCACCGATTTAAAACGGTATGGTCTGATTTAACTCAATTTTTCGCCAATCTCACATGCTTTTAACTAATTTCATCAATTTACCCATTTTTTCATCGATTTCACCCATTTTTCATCAATTTTATCAATTTAAAATATTTTGACCAATACAACCTTTTTCATCGTTTTCACCCATTTTCATCGATTTTCGCCATTTTCATCGATTGTTTTTTTTTCACAATTTTTATCAATTTGATTTGTTTGACTGATTTAACCGTATTCACCCATTTTTCACCGACTTCACTTGTTTTTAACTAAGTTAGCTGATTCAACATGTTTCAAAACAATTAAAGTCTCTTTCTTTTTTACCGATTTCATTCGTTTTTACGAATACTTCATCAGTTTTACATGTTCCTGATAGGTTAAACCCGTTTTAAATCGAATTCACCAATTTCTTTTCTTCAATATAATAAAATCATCTGTTTTCAATGACTTAAACCATCTTCACCATTTTTTCCACCAATTTACAGATTTACATGTTTTTTCACCGAATAACTTGTTTTTCCACTAATTTTAGCGAAGTGTAAAATCAATGAAAATATATGAAATTTATGAATCGAGAAAAAATTGGTTAATCCATTGGAAAATGAATTTAATCAATGAAAAATCTGATTAAATCGATTGAGAACGAGTTTTATAGGTTAACGAGTGAAAACATCAATGTTATAAAATCGGTTAAAGTGTTATAAAACGATGAAATTAGTTAAAAAATTAATGAAATCGGTGAAATTGTTGAAAAAATGGTGAATCCGATTAAAGGTGAAAAAATATGTTAAACTGATTAAAACGAGTATACCTGATAAAATTAGTGAAGAAGATGAGTGAAGTCGGTAAAAAATGAGTTAAATTGGTTAAAAATTCGATGAAAAACGTGTTAAATCGTTAAAATGGTTAAATTAGTGAAATTGGTGAAATAATCGATGAAATCGATGTAAAAACGGGTTAAACTGATTAAAAATGGGATATATAGGTGAAATTGGTAAAAAAAAAAAAAGTTAAAACGACGAAAAAATGGGTCAAAATTAACGTGAGTTTGATTGGGTCCAATTTGAATATGGATCCAACACATAAGGGTGATCCGTATGGAGGGTGGTTGGTGCCCGGGTGTGGGGATGGTTGGGAGGTGGCGGAGGATGGGGGTGGTGGAGATTGGACAATTGAAGTTTACAAATATTTTCTTTTTTAAGTTGATCCAGTATATTTCCACAATTTTCATTTATGGATCCATAGTGGATCAAATCAAAGCAGATTTGATCATGTTGAAAATTTAGTGGATCCCATATGGATCGGATCCAGCAGATCAATCCATATTACCAACTCTATGCCGAGCTGATCTATTAATGATCTTAGTTACAATGTAATTGATTATGTGTAATTGCATTTACTCTACGTTCCTAGAAATTTGATTAGTTGGACATAATTATTATCTTTGGATTGGGAGAAATATCTTACTTCAAGAAAATCTAATTTATCAGTTCTTGTTTCATAGTGCTTAGATATAAAATCACTTAAACTTTTGTGTGTTATGAAAGAGAAGTAGTGACGTATTTTTTTCACCGAAATGATTTCATTACTATGGATCATCTTTCCCGACAACTTAATAACAAATGTCATACATAGAATATTTTTTATTTCAAAATTTCTTTGGTAATTTGTTGTTATTATTCGTGAAACATATTTCTATCGTTGGTTTTGTTGCTGTTCAGTTACACATTTGTTACTAGGGCTAAATAGCAACGAAAATTTTCCGTTGGAACAATTTCATCGCCATGGATAACTTTTTCCTACAACTTAACAACCGAATTCCTATGAAAAATATTTTTTCCCAATTTTTTGTTGGTAATTTGTCGTTATTATTGGCGGAACAAATTTGTGTTGATGGTTCCGTCGCTGTTCAGTTACTAAAATCTAAATAGCGATAGATAATTTTCCGTTGGAATGATTTCATCGCTATGGATAACTTTTTCCTACAACTTAACAACCGAATTCCTACAAAAAATATTTTTTTTCGACATTCCGTCGGTAATTTGTCGCTGTTATTGAAGGTAGATTTTTTAATTGAAATTATGTTGGTATTTGGTTACTAATCCGTCACTAATAGCGACAAATTTGTTTTCGTTGGAATCAGATCGTAGATGAAGCCCCCTTATTAATAAATATAAATATGCTTACATTATTGTCAATAAATTTGTATATTTTAGGTATAATTATCAATTAAATTTATTAATTTTTATGATATTAATACACTAATTATCATTAATAAATAAAATAAAATAAATGATAATGTTGGAGCTCAATCAAAATCCAGCAAATCTGCGCAGAAAGAGAGAAAACGTAATTAGGGATTGCATACGCGAAGGAAGAAGAAGAAGAAATTGATTTGGGGACTTTTTGAATTTATCACTTTATATATATAATTTTTATGTTGTAAAAAGCGTGTTAAGATACATAAAATTTGCATTTTTATTCTCTTTTCTTCTCTGTTATTCTTTTCCTCCAAGAATCAACACCTTCCATTAAATTCATGTCAACTTTTACCACAAACTGGAAATTATAATAGATAAAAAAGCCTTTAATGAAATACATTGTTAATAAAACGACAATAAGGCACACTAGCTAAATATTAATAATTTAAATAATACATAAAAATGAAATAAACTTTATGTGGGAATCGAAAAATAATATGAAATTGAAACACTCATAAAAAATGAAAAATAAAATTTATGAAATAGATGATGATGATGAATGAGATCTATATGCTTTGCAACGAGTTAAGATTATTTCGTTTTGTTATGTTGTTTAATTATGCAATAATTTATGAAACTGCCGTTTATATATGGATGGTTTTATTATATGTATTAAGATTTTGAGTCAACTGTGTATCATGTTTCAATAATTTTTCATAATTCATAATATAAAATGGTTATAAAAATTTAATACATAAAACTGATTTGCAATTGTATATAGCACTTTAAAATTGATAATATTGTGTTGAAATTTAAATGAAATAAAATTATAGTTAACATGAAATTCATAATTTGGTGACACATTTGGTGAAATATCATGGGAGACCAAACCAAATTTCATTCTCTAAAAATTGTGAAATATTATTATTTTGTAATTTGGTGTAAATTTTGATAAAAATCATGGAAGACCAAAAATACTATTTTTCATCATTGGTGAAATGGTGTTTTAAGGGTGGGAGATCAACCAATTTTCTCAACACCAAATTTAGGATTTCAGTGAAAAAATGGTGTTAACGGTGAAAGATGCTCTGATAATTTATTTGGCCAAATCTCACTTTGCTCCATCCACCTATTTTTCATGCTAATTTTACCTTATAATAATCAATTACATCATTTTTCTCCCTCAAATTACCCGTTTGTCCTTTTATAACATGATCTTTATCCTTTTCATCTAAAAGAAATCTTACTTTTTTCGTCACAATCACAAGTTCATTAGCGAAACGTGTCAAATTTTCCTTTTACCCCCATATGTATTAGGGTCGATTTTGAAAATCCTTAAAATATTGAGGTAGAAGGGGAAATTTGAGGTGTTGTCTTACGGTGAGGGCATCAAAACTAGTGGTAGCCAAAAATAATTCAGGGAACAATTAGTGCTTTGTTTACTTTTGATAGGTCATAGGTTAATAATTAATTATTGACACTTGCCATTGAAATTGAAGCTATACGAGTTAAAGAAATTGAAGTGGCCGGATAACCCATCAAAGAAAATATAACCCACATGTGGTTTAGGAAAATTAGAACCGCCTTTGACAAATTCTAAGGGAAAAAAAAAATGGACGATTGTGTTTCATGCAGGATTTTTTAAAGTACAAGGAAGTTTGTATTAAAAAAATTGTAGGATAATTTTGTGCAAATTTTACATAATACAAGATAATATAATGCATTTTTCCCCTCACATCGCAAACTTATGCACTATATGTACGAGTTTTTAGACTTTGAATCTTCATGGAAGTGTTGTCTGGGTTTTCTGAAAGTAGTTTCAGAAATAATTTAAGATTTGTGAAATAATATCGATTTTTATAGTGTTATTTGTTTGGGTTTTGTGAAAGTTATTTAAGGTATAAAACTATTTAATTTTTTTAGAGATTATGGAAAGAAGAGAAATTATTATAAAAAATATTAAAAAGAAGAGAAATACTATAAGATACAAGTTATTTGTTGTTGAATTATGTTTAATATGTGGGATAAATGTGTAAGACACATAAATCTCCTATGTTGTTGAATTTTTTCTTTTTTTTTTCCCTCAGTAAAATCTCCTTATATTTTACAAAATATTACATATAATCATTTTTCCATTCAAAGTAACAGAGAGTGTCACTAACTCGCGTTTGTGATAATGAAATTTAATTATTCTATCGGTTTAAATCAACAAATTACCAAAACAAACTAATTTTTTTTTTTAAATGTTTTCTTACAACCCCCCCCCCCCCCATCCTACCCCCTAACCCCCCCCCCCCCCCCCCCACCTACCATGAAACCCATGTCACCGTTGGCCTGGATTCGTCGATCCCAAGTCGTGGTGGCCTTGGATCAGGGTCGGCCTTAGACTTTTTGGGGTCCTAGACGAAAATTAAAATTGGATCCCTATATTGTATAACAAATTTATTAATGTAAATTTTACTTTTCATGAGTATTGATTAAATATTCATATTCTAGTTTATATACTATGTTAGCCGAATGACTAATGATTAACAAACAATTTGATATTTGAGCTTGTTTCTTGAGTTTGTCTTAGCAGGAATTATTGAGAAGCTCATTAATTGAAGAAAGACTCGTTTACGAGAAATTGATCAATCAAAGATAAAAAGCTCAAGCAAGATTAACTCATTCTTTGATGAATAGTCGAAAGCCCAATAATGAAGGAAGATCAATTTTGAAGAAAATTACGGCTTGTACGAAATTGGAAGTTAGTTCATGAGAAGTTCAATTGAAAAATAGGCTCGTTATGATTGAAGATCAAGATCGAAGCCCCTAGCACCCTTGAAGGGCTCAATTTTCAGTTCAAGAAAATTGTTGTCAACTTAGTAAGTAAATTCAATTGATTAAAAGAGCAAGAAAATTCTTAGCCCAAACTACTTTTTAAAATATTTTGGCCCAAATCTCTTCGGCCCTTTTTAAATATCAAATTAAGTCCACTTTCTTCACTTTTCAAATGAGCCGTAAACTTTGTTGATTAAATATGGCCGAGTATTATTTTATTAATTAAGCTTATAACTTCTGAAAATTTAATTTGAAACTTTGGCTATTAAAATTTGAATTCTCTCTCAAGCCAATCCTTAAGGAAAGATTTTATCAAAATCATTTGACTTAGTTAGCAAGTAAATTTGTCTATCTAAAATCTTACCTTGTTTATTTGATCTTTTGAATATATTCTCAAAATCAATTCTTTAGGAAAGATTTTTTCTTCATCCATTTATTAAACCATGTCTACATTCATTGAAGACTTTGTCACATGTTTTAATCTTGCAAAATCATTTCAAAAGTGACAAAACATTTTTTGAATTTCAAAACCTTTCCCTATTGAACCAACTCCACTACCCTATAAATAGGGAGTCCTTCTCTCGAACAGAACACACAAGCATACATTCTGAAAATTCACTTTGTCAAATCATTTCTTCAAAGCAAAAGTTTTTGAGTGCTCTTTAATCTTGCAAAAATTATTTTTGTCAAAAACTTTCAAAAACCTTGTTTTCTTCTTGCTCTTTAAATCTTGAAAATACTCAAAGTGATAGAAGAAAAAGAAGAGTGCTTAATCTATTGCAAAATCAGCTCACTTTGGAGCATTAGTTTGTAATCAAATTTTCATAATTGTTTTTGAGCGAAAGTTGTATACTTGCAAGCTCTTTAGTGCGATAGGACTGAGTGTTCTAGCAAGCACGGTTTTGTGAGATAGGACTGAGTGTTCTAGCAAGCACGGTTTTGTGCGATAGGTAGTGACCTAGCAAGCACGTTGTTGGTAGGTTAGTCCTAGCAAGCTCGGATTAAATCGAGATAAAGTTGTAACTTGTAATTTCGTGTGGCGAAGGTTCGTCCTGCAAGCCACGTCTTTAGTGAATTTCCCAGGGGTGCTGGAAGAGTGGAAGTAGGCCATTTGGGCGGGAACCACTATAAATCGGTGACTGTGTTTATTTACTTTTTCGCTCTTAATTTTTGTCATCTCAATTTACTTTTACTGGAACATTGTTCTTAAGCTCTGGAACGCAAAACTGTTTTCACTGGAACATATAAATAATTTCTTCTGGAACGAAACTGAACAAATAAACTTTGAAAAAGTTTTATAAACCTAATTCACCCCCCCTCTTAGGTAGATCTTGAGTATCATAATATATATATTTATAGATAAAATAACCAATCCTCCTATTTGGATAAGATTCAAATACATTTATATAATTAAGAATATCATTCGGCTTATGGATATGATATCTTTTTATCAATTTTAATTTGAAATAGTTCTTTCAACAAAATCAACCGTTATAAATATAATGAATATTATTCTATAACAAATACACTTAATTGGATAAGAATCAAATACATTTATATGATTAAGAATATCAATCGTCTTATGTATATGGGATCACATAATTTTTGTTAAATTTTTTAACCCATAATATAAAACGGAACCATTTATCTCTTATATTAAGATAATTTTTAAAGAATTTTCAAGATTGATACATTGTTCTTTAAAAAAATTATCATTTAAATACTTTAAAGTTGTAACATTTCATAAAAATCCAAAATTAATTTCATAATTCTTAAATGGTTCAAATATGATTTTAATAGAAGAAATAAATCGATCTAAGAATATATAAGAAATACTAAACTCTAAAAGATTCCTCATGTGGTAATGCAGCATCATTATTTTGGGTCTTATTAATTATAGATTTTTTCACGAATTATCGATTCAATATTCATTTTTAAAAGCATTTTCTTCTATAACATTCATCAGAAAATTAAATTCATTTCACCATATTCTTCCAAAAAGATACAAAGCCTTTTGATTGACCCACAGCATAACCAATATGCACATTATGAAATTGACATTAAACACCACTAATGGTTCTTCTTATCATTAACTTTTTACAGGGTGGTCCCTCTTATGTTTTTTTTCCCATATTAATCCCCACTATGAATTATTTGTTTCACTTTGGTCATTTTCAGGTGGTCCAAAGTGAACTAAAGTGCCAAAATAATTTTATAAGGGACTAAATTGATAAAGAAACAATTTTATGAGAAACTAAATTAATAAAGAAACAGTTTATGAGGAACTAAATTAATACAAAATAATTTTATGAGTGACTAAAGTATAAACTAAAAATAAAAGACCCCTTGTAAATGACCAAAGTGAAACAAATAATTCATAGTGGAGACTAATATGAAAAAAAATTACAAGAAGGACCACTCTATAAAAAGTTAATGATAAGAAGGACATTTAGTTGTATTTACCCTTTATTTTTTTTATGCATCAATTATATAAATAGGATAAAGAGTCATACAATTACACAATTAGAATAAATTAAGTAATCCTGCATCAAAAAAGTCACATGGGCCAAGCCTATAGGACTCAAGGCCCATTATCGTGTGTAGGGCCCAATTACATCATGTCTACTATTGGGCTTTTCTCAATCGCCATTTAATGAAACAAACATAAACCGACATATGCATTTCAATATACTCCCAATCAATAGCTAGGTTCATTTCATCTTTTTCATTCCACCGCTCGGATTTTCTATCAACGTTAAAGGTACCGTTCATTTCTAGAAAATAAATTGGCACTTTTATTCAATTTTTTATGTTAATTTCTTGAGCTCGCTTATATCTGATGTATTATTAATTACATGAATTATTTTGGATGTTGCTAGTATTGTTTCTGTTAATGTTTAGCTTAAAATAGTTGTATTGGAGCTTGGAAATTGTAAAATAGCGGTGATCAGTTATAGAAATGGAATTATTTTGTTGTTTTCCTGATTCCTATTGTCTGAAACATGGATTATATTTTGTTTCTTTGATATGTTAGTGGGAGTTGAAATATTAGAAAATTTTCTGATATTTTTTAATTATTTGGGAAATTCTGTAAGTCAAAGAAAAAAATTAATAGAGACTACTCTGTAGTTCCGTTTTGAATTTTTTTTCGATGGTCTGAAATGAATTGCTTGATTTTCTTGATAGCTGTATAATACTGATTTATTGGGACTTAGGTGTAGGGTTTTGAATTTTTAATGAATTTATGTGATGTATGTGGTTTTCCATTGTATCTGTTTCTGGATTTTGCTTACATAATGAATAAACTTACTTTTTGTCCATTGTGCCAGAACACAATCTATATCAAGTTGTCTTTCACAAAAGATTGTGTTTATTTCATGTGTGTTTTCTATGTGCAGCTATGGAAAATGAATCTGGTATGTTTACCGTGACACATACAATTGGTAGTGTTCTATGCTGCAAATGTGGTATTTCAATGCCACCAAATGCGGCAAACATGTGTACCAAATGCCTAAGATCTGAAGTTGACATAACAGAAGGCCTACAGAAGATTGTTACTATAATCCATTGCCCTGAATGTGAAAAATATTTGCAACCACCAAGAACTTGGATTAAAGCCCAGCTCGAGTCCAAACAGCTTCTAACTTTCTGTGTGAAGAGATTGAAGAACTTGAACAAGGTCCGATTAGTTAATGCTGAATTCATTTGGACTGAACCTCACTCCAAGAGGATTAAAGTCAAGATTAAAGTTCAGAAAGAGGTCCTCAGTGGAGCAATACTTGAACAAGGTCACACTGTCGAGTATGTTGTCCAAGACCAGATGTGTGAATCTTGTTCGAAGGTCCAAGCTAATCCCGATCAATGGGTGGCTGTGGTTCAATTGAGGCAGCATGTTTCTCATAGAAGAACGTTCTTTTATCTAGAGCAGCTGATTCTTAAGCATGATGCTGCTAAATATGCCATTAGGATTCAACAAATGGACCAGGGAATTGATTTCTTCTTCAATAATCGGAGTCATGCTGTGAAGTTTGTTGACTTTGTGGGCAATGTAGCTCCTATCAAGAGTCGTAGTGACAAACAACTCGTGTCTCATGACCGTAAGAGCAACATCTACAACTACAAACACACTTTCTCGGTTGAAATAAGCCCTATTTGTCGCGAGGATTTGATTTGTCTCCCGCCTAAACTTGTCATAAATTTGGGAAATTTCGGACCACTTGTTATATGCACGAAAGTGACAAATAGCATTGCTTTACTAGATCCATTCACTCTAAGGCAAAGTTTCTTGAATGCTGACCAGTATTTTGGCTCGTCTTTTAAGGCTTTACTTTCAAGTAGGCAGCTTGCTGAATATATAGTGTTAGATGTGGAGGTTCTTTCTACTGAAGTCAATGTTGGTGGCTCGAAGTACGTTTTAGCCGACGCCCAAGTGGCACGTGTCTCGGATTTTGGAAAAAACGACACAATTTTTAACGTGAAAACACATTTAGGCCATCTTTTGAACTCTGGGGATTATGCACTTGGTTATGACTTATATAGTGCCAATAATAATGATATCGAATTGGATAAGTACAAAGGTCTTGTTCTCCCAGAAGTGATATTGGTTAAAAAGAGCTATGAGGAGAAGCAACAGAAGAAACGTGCAAAGCCTCGTTCTTGGAAGCTTAAATCTCTGAACATGGAGGTTGATAACTCCTCTAAAGTTAGAGATAATGAAGAGAAGATGAACTCGGAGTATGAACAGTTCTTGAGAGATTTGGAGGAGAACCCTGATCTGAGATTTAATTTGTCATTGTACCGCAATAGAGAATATCAGCCGTCGGATATGGCTTCGATTACTGATGGTGAGGATGTTCCTTCTATTCCATTGGATGAATTGCTTGCTGATTTAGATTTACGTGATGTGGATGTTGTTGATGATGATGATGATGATGATGAAGATGATGATGGCATGAAGTAATGAATGTTGTTTGTGTTTGATTTGAGTTCTGTTTCTTTAACTCAAATTTGAATGTAGTCGTTCTCTATAGAGTGAATAATATTTCTATTAATCACTCTTTCTCATATTCGGTAATATGTTACTGTTGATCTCTTTTATCTTTGAATTAGTTTTTCTCTTAATCTACATGTAACTTGAGTTGGTGTGAATCTTGAGGAGGAGCCTTTCTTACTTTCTCTTTTCATGAAGTTTTTCTGTAAAATTTCGATACTGTACGATAGAGTGAATAGCAAATTAACTCCATGTGATGAATAAAAGAACAAAATGACTCGTGTTTTTGTAAAAGAAGCACCGACTCCCTCTTGATTTTTACATTTTTGTATGGGGGTAAAATGCCCATTTATATATATTTTAGGAAAGTTAGTTGTCTATTTATGCATATTACAAGAAGGTAAAGTGAAGTGAATATGTTGTCAAGACAGGGTTACGTTGGTCATTTTTCACATAAAAATAATTTTTTTGTCGAGTTAGGGGTTAAAATGTTCATTATTTCAAATCACAGGGAGGTTAATTGTCTTTCACATCACAAAGAGTTAAATCGCTGATTAGATATATTACAGAGACTTAAGTGCATTTGAGTATGTATTATAGTATGGGTCTGTCATTGTGCTTGAAGTTATAGTTAACAGCAACGGTGCAACTTAAATTTTTAAATCATATTGTAGCCTCAGCTTCACGTTTCGATTATGCATGTCCACACTCCTGGCCCCTCCACTACGAGGGCAGTTATTTAACTTATCATATCTGGGCCAAATAATTCATTCACAAGGCTAGTATATGCTTCGTTCTATGTAATAAAAACATCACAATTATGTAGTAGCATATTTGTTTTTAACATTACGTTAGGTTCTTGAATTATAGTAAAATACTATGAACAATCAACAATGTCATCTTGGATCAAATAATGTGACATGAATAGAATTGAATATTTTTTTTTTTTGTTCTCGTCATTTCACTAATTTATGATCAACAAAACTATCCTAATTAAAGATTGCTTCGTATACAAAGTCGACAATTTGTATGGAATGATGATAAGAAATGCAACGTGCCAAATATATGTTAGCCTAAAGAATTATATTTCGTATGCAAACACCACAATTTTGTATGGAATGATGATTAAAAAGGCAATGTGCCAAATAATAATTTATTATTTGGATAATTGAATGCTTTGCGCTTTGGTTAAACTTATCTTTTAGCCTAATAATCTTCAAGATTAACTTCACAGCATGATAAAGAACTTGCTTGAAATCACATCCTACTGGCCACTAATACTATGAAAATGGATTTTGTGCTCATCAAAAGTTCAATTATTGGTATATTTTTAGCAACTACTTTTGTAAATTGTAATTATAGTATATATACTTAATTTATTAGTATTTCTTTTATAGTGAAACAAATGAAATTAATTTCCTTCATAAAACCCAATATCCTAGTTAGAGGAGCTCACATAAAAGACTCATTCCACTATGTTTTTTATTCATGAAAGAATAAGACCTTTTGGAGGAGTCAAAATCCATTAAGGTGTAACTAGTGAATCATGTGACTATGTGAGGTTCACGTCATCCATATATATATATACATATATATATATACATATATATATATGTATACATATATATATATGTATATATATATATATATCATGATTCAACAATTACACGCATCTGATTACATTATTCCAATTTATTATTTCATCTCTTTAATTATTCTTTAAAAAAATGCAAAATATTATTTGTCTCGCTTTTCAAATAACATTTTTCTACGAAAACACCGTGCATGGGTAAATTCATTACTGATTAATTGAAAATTCAAACAAACAACTAGGGTTGTTCAATCGGTGAAAACCGAACCGAACTAAACATATTAATTCTGTTTTTAGTTTTAACCGAAAAATTTCGGTTAGGTTCGTTTTGATTTCGATTTAACCGAAATTTTATACTATGTATAATTTATTTAAAGTTATATAATCTGGGGGGGGGTGGGGGGGGGGGGGGGTGGGGGGGGGGGGGGGTGGGGGGGGGGGGGGGTGGGGGGGGGGGGGGGTGGGGGGGGGGGGGGGTGGGGGGGGGGGGGGGTGGGGGGGGGGGGGGGTGGGGGGGGGGGGGGGTGGGGGGGGGGGGGGGTGGGGGGGGGGGGGGGTGGGGGGGGGGGGGGGTGGGGGGGGGGGGGGGTGGGGGGGGGGGGGGGTGGGGGGGGGGGGGGGTGGGGGGGGGGGGGGGTGGGGGGGGGGGGGGGTGGGGGGGGGGGGGGGTGGGGGGGGGGGGGGGTGGGGGGGGGGGGGGGTGGGGGGGGGGGGGGGTGGGGGGGGGGGGGGGTGGGGGGGGGGGGGGGTGGGGGGGGGGGGGGGTGGGGGGGGGGGGGGGTGGGGGGGGGGGGGGGTGGGGGGGGGGGGGGGTGGGGGGGGGGGGGGGTGGGGGGGGGGGGGGGTGGGGGGGGGGGGGGGTGGGGGGGGGGGGGGGTGGGGGGGGGAAATCCCTAATTCCCAAATCGTCTTCAAGCAGCCAATTTCTTCAAGTC
The DNA here is from genome assembly GCA_034814905.1 of Penstemon davidsonii. NCBI lineage: Eukaryota > Viridiplantae > Streptophyta > Magnoliopsida > Lamiales > Plantaginaceae > Penstemon > Penstemon davidsonii. The sequence continues at coordinate 6,182,555 of JAYDYQ010001087.1, read as the reverse complement.
TTCAATGTTGGCAGCTGCAATTTCAATTCAATTCCAGCAAAGCTATTATCTTCAATAAACAATTTAGAAATCTGAATCAGTTTTTTTCTTCAATTCATGTATTGTGTTCCATTAAAAACCATTCAAATTTCTACTGTACTATTTTGCGGATTATTTATATGCGGCAATAGTGGCAGCACAGTGGCCGTGGTTTTTTTCTTCTTCAAAACATTAGTTTTTGGTTAAAATGACCTCTTCCCTTACATCTATCTATAGATCCAAAACCTATTAAAATTGATCTTGTTTTTGTGATTCATACAAACTAAGATGGTGCAATAGCGGAACAATTTTGAGGAGTAAAAGACAAAAACATCTCCTATACTTTGTCTAACTCCCAAAAACCTCCTTATATTTTTTTTAACTCCCAAAATCTCCCATGTGATCTCAAATAAGTGCCAAATACACTCCCAAAAAAGAGAGTGTGTTTCAAACGCCAAAATTGTAAGTATTTGTTCACATTTTGCTTTTGATATGACAATTTTACCCCTGACATCGAAAGACAAAAACACCCCCTATGCTTTGTCTAACTCCCAAAAAACCCCCCCATGTGTCATTTTAAATCCCCAAAACCCCCCTGTGTTTGATTTTAAATACCACACTCGACCCAAGTAGTATATACTTAATTTTTCAAAAAGAATAAATAAATTTAAGAAAAACAAACACATAGGGGTAATCTTGTCATTCCACCAAAAGTCAAAAATAAAATTATAAGTATATACTATTTGGGTCGAATGTGATATTTAAAACCAAACACAGAGGGGTTTTGGGGAGTTAAAATAACACAGGGGGGTTTTGGGAGTTAGACAAAACATAGGGGGGAGTTTTTGTTTTTTGCTCCAATTTTGAGTGTGGTTGTAGTTGGGACTTGGGATCTACTAAGAAGACGAAGATTAGTGTTAAGGGGAAAATCGTGTGTTGTGCTCCTTTATTGAAATTGACCAGTGACAATTAATTATTAGTATGACATTAAAGTGGTTCATTATTGTGTGACAGGAAATCTTCACCCGTTTAAATTATAGTAATTTTTGCATTCTTATTATTTTCTCAAATTAAGGTCATTCTTATTTCCTCATTTTATTCATCTAAATACCACGATTGATGCAGGATGTGTGGATAGCAGCATCGGAGCTTCAAATAAAGCATCTAGAGGATAATTCACCAGAGGGCACACCTTATTGGATCCGTACTCGCCATCGTAGGTACATACGTACCTATCACATTTTTTATTTTTATCCCAAAAATATATTTGCCTAATTATTAAAGAGAACGTTACGTATTTTTTTTCTTTATATACGTTTTTTGACCGTGCGTAATCGAGCGCAGTTTAATCGTCGACTTCTTGCAAAATGACAAGGTATTTGTATATATATCAGCCTTAGACTGAAACATGGAGGACATAATCGATTTTATTGTAGAGCATGGGAGATATTGCCATTTGATTGACTAAATAGGGGGTTATAGACAATTACTTATAGTGACATAGTTGTTAATGCAGATTTAATAATGAGAGGTATAATTGTTATTTACAATATTGGAATTGTGAGGATTAATATTTGTTTGTGAACAGTTGGAGAATGATGATCTTCTATCACATTTTTGTGTCACATAATTTAATTTTAACTAACATACATGGCAAAGCATATATATGTATGTGGTTTTCGGCATTTAGTCCGGTTTTTAAAAACATCTAGTACTTGTTCTTCATGACATCAATTATTATTCCTAAAATAGAAATTATTTGTGTCAAGTGCAGTGAAGATGTGGTTGAACTAGTAGAGGTATGGGTCCTACGCATAATAGCACGTGTTAATGCAACATAAATTAAAAATGGCACTAGGTATACTGTCGTTTTGGTGTTCGATCTAAAACATCCGGAGAATCTAGAAAGGGCAAGTGCAGTAACATTTGGAGGAGAAATAACCAAAGAAAAAATCGAAGAAATAACCAACTCTACTAATGAACGAGATTTTTTGTCTTTTTGGATGACAAAAGAACACATTCTCGACGTCGACCTGATGGATGGATGGAGATCGAGCTTGGAAAAGTATACAACAATTTGGGTGATGAGAGTGTTCTCAATATATGTTTTTGGGAAATAGACATTAATAAACGTAAATCTGGTCTTCTTGTTTGTGGTATTGAACTACGACCCAATAACGACCCATGATCAGTTCGTCTCCATAGTCAACCATGAGTTGATAAACCAAACATTTAAAATATGTTTAATTCTTTTTGTATTATATAAGATGTTTATTGCTTAAAATAAAGCAGACATTACCTTAAAATATAGTATTTCCTAAGTTCAGTATTGAAGGGTGTTGTAGATTGTAGTACAACGTGCGTAATGAAACAAGAAGAAAGCGCTATAATGTGAGTGTAAGTTGTGTTTGTGATGAGGTATTCTAATGGTACGTGAAGAATTTACTATGTGATGTGATAATCATTAATTTCTGAGTTTTCTGTTTGTTTTTTATTTCATTTCAAGTCAGTTGATTTATTTGTATTTATAAAAGTTTTATATGAACATAATATGGCGCCTTACAATATATATATATATATATACTAGGGGGCTGCACTGCGCATAGCGCGGTGCTGATGCCCTGTTAGATTTTGCAATAATTTTGATGCTCTAACTTGTTGTGCAAGCTAAACAATTTGTAAGGCTGATCATGTATAATGTTCAGTTTTTTGGCACATCAGATTAGGCAAAATAGTAAAAATCTATTAAAAAGGAATGGTATAATGCAAAGGCAATCTTAAATCATACCACTTCAAGCATTTTTTGATATAATATTAGAATGTGCTGCTTCGAAATGAAATAAGTTTTCAGAATGTAACTAATATATCGTAATAATCCATAAGTAGTTCAGATTTTGAAGTTTTCGGTCTTCTTTGTCATAGCACATCTAATGGCTCTCTTGTTCTTCTTGCAATCCTTGAATTTTGCTCTTCTTCTTTTACGTGTTCTTCGATGTGTCCAATAAACCATTCAAATTTAGAATCATAAGCAAAAACTAAAATGATACTAAGGAATTTGATAATGGAAAAGACTTGCAGCCCTGGTCATAAAAACAGTCAGAAAATACAATATTTGGGGCAGTACAAAAATTATTCAAATGCCTAACCTTCTGCAGGTTGTCTACTCATCGTAACTCGGGGTCCATTACCACGAGCATGCATTTTATCCAATACCTAAGATTCAAAGACCTAAAATTAATACCTCGAGCATGGATTTTATTCAATAGCTATTATAAGTAGATGTTGAATTCTATAAGTATGTATATGTGAGAGAATTTGAAGATTATTCATAACTGTGTGTAGTATGAGTTCTTGGAGAGAAACAGAAGAAAAAACATAAACTTTATTATTGAATGAATAATTGTTCTGTACAGGAATCGAACCAGCCTATTTATAAGGTAGATAGGCGGTTAAAGAAAAAGCGTAAACACGCTTAACTTAAAGAAAGAAAGAAGAGAAAAAAAAACAAAAAACAAAAATAAAAAATACAACATAAATTATAAACAACAGAATTGAAATCCCTAATTCCTAAAACAACTCTTGAGCTCCGATCACGTCTGTCTCTGTAAGGTAAAATACCTCCAATACTCCCCCCTCAAGATGGAGCATGGATATCAAGGAGCGACATCTTGGACAACAGCAGCAGAAAGCGAGGTAAAGCTAAAGCTTTAGTAAATAAATCTGCAATTTGCATATCAGTGTGAATAGGCATTAGTTTAATCCGCTTTTGCTCAACCTTTTCCCTAATGAAATGACAATCTATTTCTATGTGTTTAGTTCTTTCATGAAAAATAGGTTAGTTAGCTATGTGAATAGCAGAATTGTTATCACAATATAGATAAGTAGGACTGGAAATAGAAATTTGAAAGTCAGTTAAAAGCTGTTGTAGCCAAACAATCTCACTTAAAACCATGGCTAAAGCCCTATATTCAGCTTCTGCTGAAGATTTAGAAACAGTAACTTGTTTCTTGGATTTCCAAGAAACAATAGAATCTCCCAAAAAAACACAAAAACCTGTAGTAGACCTCCTAGTGTCTTTGCAAGATGCCCAATCTGCATCAGCAAAGGCAGTTAATTTTAGAGAAGAAGTAGAAGAATAAAATAAACCTTTACCTGGATTATATTTAATATATCTCAATATATGATGTAAAGCCTGTAAATGAGGTAATCTAGGCTTAGAAACAAACTGACTTAGTTTGTGAACAGCAAAACAAATGTCAGGCCTTGTTATAGTAAGATATAATAATCTACCTATCAACCTCCTATATTGTGTAATATCCTCTATAAGATCCCCATCCTCAGAATTAAATTTTGATCTAGGATCCATAGGTAAATTTAAAGGCTTGCAACCTAGATAACCAGTCTCTTCTAAAATTTGAAGAGCATATTGCCTCTGATTCAAACAGATACCTTTTGATGATCTAGCAACCTCTAGACCTAAAAAATACTTTAGATCACCCATGTCTTTAAGTTTAAACTTTGTTAAAAGAAACTCTTTTAATATAGAAATCTGTTTGATATTAGGACCAGTAATAACAATATCATCAACATAAAGTAAAAGAGCCAGAAAGTCAGTACCTTTTCCTTTGGTAAATAGGGAATAATCAGATTTTGACTGAGAAAAACCAAATTCTATAAGAGCATTAGAAAATTTAGCATTCCACTGTCTAGAAGCTTGTTTAAGTCCATAAAGGGACTTTTGAAGTTTACAAACATTTTTCACATTACCTGTAAATTTATCATGTTCATAACCTAGAGGAAGATCCATATATACTTCCTCATAAAGATCACCATATAAAAAAAGCATTATTAATATCAAGTTGACATAATTCCCAATTTTTAGAAGCTGCTAATGCTAATAAGACTTTAACAGTTACCAACTTAGCAACTGGGGAAAAGGTTTCATTATAGTCTATGCCCTCTTTTTGAGTATACCCTTTAGCTACTAACCTAGCTTTGTATCTATCAATTGATCCATCAGGATTCCTTTTAATTTTGTAAATCCATTTACATCCAATTGTTTGTTTGCCTTGTGGAAGGGGAAGAACAGTCCAAGTTTGATTATCTTCTAAGGCTTTAATTTCTTCTTGCATTGCCTGTTTCCATTTAGGATTAGATACAGCTTGATGATAAAAGGAAGGTTCTATTTCTGAAGAAATGTTTAAGATAAATGATTTATAAGAATGTGTTAAGTTATTGTAACTTAAAACATCAGAAAGTGGATATTTAGAGGTAGAACTAGAAATATTATGACAATGATAATCAGACAAGTAAGAAGGCCTTTTTGACTGTCTAGAAGATTTCCTAGTAGGTTGAATATTTGAGCTATTTTCAGAATCAGAAAACTCAGTGGTAGGTTGAGTTGTAGGAGGAATATATGTAGGATCATCATGATATGAATCAGAAAATTCATAAGGAATATAATCAGAAGATGAGGATGTAGGAAATATGTTATTTTCTAAAGAAACATCATGGGAAGATTTAGGTATTATTGTATGGAAAGGAAAAGTGTGTTCATAAAAAATAACATCTCTGGAAATGAAAATTTCTTTAGTGTTAACATCAAATAGTTTATAACCTTTTATTCCAAAAGGATAACCAAGGAACACACAAATTCTAGCTCGAGGATCAAACTTAGTTCTTCCCTGTTTAAGTGTAGATGCAAAAGCCAAACACCCAAAAGTTTTTAAAGAATTATAATCAGGCAACTTATTATATAATAGCTGATAAGGAGTTTTGTATTGAAGAATTTTAGAAGGAGTCCTATTTATTAGAAAAGCTGCAGTAGCTACACACTCATTCCAAAAATCAATAGGAATTTTTGATTCAAAATAAAGAGCCCTTGCAATATTTAACAAATGTTGATGTTTTCTCTCCACAACAGAATTTTGTTGTGGAGTTTCAACACAGGAAAATTGATGTAAAATGCCATATTTGGAAAATAAATCCTTAAAACATAATTCAGGAGCATTATCACTTCTAAAAATTTTAATAGTTTTATTAAACTGATTTTTGACCATGTTAAGAAATGTAGGTATAACAGATCCAATGTCAGATTTATTAGTTAAAAAACATATCCAAGTAAATCTGGAGAAATCATCTATGATAGTAGCAAAATATCTATAACCATTATGAGAAGGTATGTAAAAGGGACCCCATATATCACAGTGAATTAATTCAAAAATTCCAGTAGAATGAGAAGTAGATTTAGGAAAAGAAAGCCTTTTATGTTTGGCTAAAGGACAGATATAGCAAGGTTCACTATTACAACTACCAATAGTATCTAAATCTAAAACTTGCTTAAGCCAACTCATGGTCTTGAAAGGTAGGTGTCCCAATCTTCTATGCCAAGTAGTGACTGAAATCTTATTGCATTGAGCAGTGAACATATTTTTATTCTCAGTGTCCAATATGTAGAGCCCTTGATGAAGTTTACCCCTTCCAATCATCTTCTCTTTGTTGTCCTGAATGATGAAGGAAGTGGGTGTAAATTTTATAACTAAATTATCTAATCTTAAGAGTTCACTAACAGAAACCAAATTGAATTTAAATTGGGGAATATAGAAAACATTCTTAAGAAGTATATCAGATGTTAATAGAACATCTCCAATTTCAGAAACTATAAAACTAGATGAATCAGGCAATACAACTTTAGCATTATGAATAGGTGTTAGAGAAGTAAATAAAGATCTATTATTGCATATATGCTTAGAAGCCCCAGAATCAAGAATCCAATTTGTTTGCAAATGAGAGAGATTAATAGCATAAGTGTTAGAGCATATACCAGAAACACAAGAGATATGGGCAGAATCATTTGTCTGATTGTTTGAAGACTGTGCAGGATACTGTAATGTAGATGAAAAAAGATTCATTAAATGCTGACATTGTTCAGCAGTGAAGCTTTGTAGTAAAGGATTGATTGGATGATTAGTGTCATCAGTGGTACAGAATCTAGGTTGGGAATTATGACTGATGGGAAGGCTGTGTGAGTCATCAGAAACTTGATTTAGAGATTGAGGTTGCTGTTTAGGCTTGAACTGAAAACCAGGGGGATATCCATGTAGTTTAAAACACTTGTCAATGGTATGACCCTGAATATTGCAATGTGCACAGATAGGTTATCCTTTTTCTTGAAATTATTAGGTTGACTGGATTGTTTGAATTGATTATATGGCCGTGGGTTTTGTTGTTGTTGTAATGAATTCTTTGATGCAAATGCCATTGAAGAAGATAGATCTAGTTGAGTCTTTTGCCCAATTAATTTCTGCCTTTCTGCCTGAGTAGCAAGGGCAAAAACCCTGCTGATTGGTGGTAGAGGATCCATTAAAAGGACTTGTTCTTTTAATGAATCAAAAGATGAATTGAGTCCCATAAGAAAAGCCATGACATATTCTTCTTGATTATGGCCATGGATTTTCTGGGCATTGCCACAATTGCTAGGACAAGAAATTAGTGCTGGCCTGTATGTATGTAATTCATCCCATATAGATTTCAATCTTGTGAAATAAATGTTGACAGACTGTGTGTTCTGAGTTAAAGTGGCCAGATCCCTCCTAAGTTGAAAAACCCTAGGACCATTACTTTGTTGAAATCTGATCTTCAAGTCATCCCATATTTCTTTGGCAATAGTAGTGTAAATAATGCTTGAATGAATTTCTGAAGAAACAGAATTAAGAATCCAAGAAACCACAATGTCATTGTTTCTTGACCATGAATCATGTAAAATAGGATCAGAGTGTCCAGGATCTGAAATACTTCCATTGATGAAACCTATTTTATGTTTGACATTTAATGCCAGGGACATAGATCTGGCCCATGAAGTATAATTGTCACCTGTCAACTTATTTTGAACAAGGAGAAGGCCTGGACCATCGGATGGATGAAGGAAATAAGGAGTGGAAGGATCTTCCATTGGTAATCTTGATCGAGAAGTGCCAGTTGATGAAGAGTTTAAACCAGATTCTGAAGCCATGAAGGAAACAGGAAGGGAAGAAAATCCCAAAGAGAAGAATTTCAAGAAGAAGAAACTTCAAGGAAAAGGACAGAACCTCTGGATCAGAAAAAAAATTTCAAGAAGACAAAACTTCAAGAAAAAGATGGAAGAAGAAGATAATCAATCTTCTATGGTGAAACAGACTTTGCGAAAACTTGAAAAATGTATGCGGAAGTAATGTAAAAACTAACTGATACCATGTTGAATTCTATAAGTATGTATATGTGAGAGAATTTGAAGATTATTCATAACTGTGTGTAGTATGAGTTCTTGGAGAGAAACAGAAGAAAAAACATAAACTTTATTATTGAATGAATAATTGTTCTGTACAGGAATCGAACCAGCCTATTTATAAGGTAGATAGGCGGTTAAAGAAAAAGCGTAAACACGCTTAACTTAAAGAAAGAAAGAAGAGAAAAAAAAACAAAAAAGAAAAATAAAAAATACAACATAAATTATAAACAACAGAATTGAAATCCCTAATTCCTAAAACAACTCTTGAGCTCCGATCACGTCTGTCTCTGTAAGGTAAAATACCTCCAATAGTAGACAAACATGCAAACAAGACCTAAAATTTTAGTTGAATAGAATAGCAATTCGAAATAAATCCACATTAGGGAATATATGATACTTTTCCTTCAATAATAATGGTTTTGCAAACTTACATAATATAATGTCTTTTGGGTTTTTTCCTAGTTAACTCACTGTGATATGTCTAATGGGCAATTTATCTCCCTGTTAAATAAAAATAGGAAATTTAACTCCCTGTGAAATGAAATAATGAGCAATTCACCTCCTTGTGATATAAAAATAGGCAATTTACCTCCCTGTGAAATGAAATAATGAGCAATTTAACTCCTTGTGATATGAATTAATAAGCAATTTAGAGAGAGGTAATGGGCTTCTTTTATAAAAACACAGGGAGGTATTTTGCCATTTTTCTTATCACAAGGAGTTAAATTGCCTATTTAGGATATCACAGGGAGATATTTTGCCATTTTTTTTTATCACAGGGATTTAATTTGTTATTTACTCAATGTCTTTTGCACAGTTGGTGGCAAGAAGTAAAGGCATCAATCATCACATGACAAAATACAGACATAAATAAATTTTTGTTTTTACATCAAAATATATGTAAAAACACATCCAACTTGCATTATAATCTAAAATTATACCTTAAACAAACGTAATTAAGGAAAAAAAACATAGAAAAAGATATAAAGTAGTTGAATTTCCTATGGATGTAGGAAATTAGTATATAGTCGAAACAGGAAGAAAATAGTACGTCTATCAATTTCTTCTACAGGGGCCATTCCCTAATCCACCAAATCCACATCAGGTAATTGCAAATTCATGAACTTCTTCAGGTTGGTTGTTAATCTGTTAAATTCATCTATAAAAGATACCTTGTGTAAAGAAATAAGTGGGAAAAGTTGATACACCGCGCGATCGTTTACATTGCGTGTTTAAAGAATGCTAAGTGTATCATCTAATAGAACTTATGCAACTCAACTATTGAAAGACCTGTTTGTACCCAAAAAATCACCCTCGGATTGTCGAGGAATAATGGCTCGACAGTGGGCTGATAGACGGTCTGGGCCGAAGAAATCAGGCCCAAGGAAATGAAACAGGCCCAACATGAATGGACCTAACGGGTAAAGATAAGCCCAATATGTCCAGGAACTGGTCTCGGAATGAGGATTAAGCAACTAATGGGCCCAGGATAATTGATTGATTATTGGCCCAGGATTAATAACTGACACCGAATTTAGCCATTCAAAATAAATTCATGAATGTTGATTTATTTTATATGCATTTACCTAAGTAGTATTAAATAAAATACATGTATGTCCCTTTGTTTCATGCATGTATCATTAGATTCATGTATAACCTTTGGGATCCATACATGAACCTACTCATGGGGGTTGTCCATGATATCCTATAAATACCCTATTACCCATTAGCCTAAATAATCAATTGAAAAGTAATAAGAAAGTTATCTTTTGAAGAGTGTTTCTTCATATTTTCTTCTCTTATTTCTTTAGTGGATTCTATAGAGTGGCGAGTTGAGTGATTTTACTCTTATCTCATTGGTGGATTCCATTGAGTGGCGAGTTTATTTTCCCGAGATGTTCGCTTGTGTTCCCTCTTCCAATTCTTCCCTAATTCCGTGTCAAATTGGTATCAGAGCTTGACGATCATGGCTGGACGGCGTGAAAGTCGTAATAGATGAATCTCTCTTAACCGTGGATACCATGAGCGAAAGTTTCATGACATAGAATTGGATGAAATAAAGAGGCAAGTGCAACAACTCCAAGAGCGCATAGAACGTATCGAACTTCTGTATCATGATGATTACCGTCATGAATCAGAGTATGAATTAAAAGATACATCATCTTTTGATGAAGTGCTTTATGAGAGTGCACCTATTTATGACGAATCAGATAAAGAAGAAGATTTTACTTTGGATGATTTTGATGAATCATTATTGGTTTGTCGTACTGATACTTACGTGGAAGATGATTCTTATCCATGCAACAAACTATTCAATTCAATCTACTATTCTGATCATGGTAAAAGTGCTATGAAAGTTGTTCAAAGTTTTCAAAATATTATAGATATTGCAGACAAGGATGCTGAAGTTTCAAAGCATGTGGATAGCAGCACCTCAATTTCTAAATCTGAAATGGACAAAGGAAATTATGAATCTACTAATAGCTTTGCTTCAATGGTTTTGAGTGATTATAAATATGACTATGATGTTCCGTGGGAGTTTCAAGATGATATAACAAGCGGAGTTTTTGTTGATGACTCATTTATGAGAACTTGTCAACACGACATCGATTTTATAATTGGTACATTTTCAGAATTTTATCATGCTATGTGGGTGAAGTATGTCAAGCCATCAATTAAAATAATGTTGCCAAGTAACGCTTTTCTTCGTTTACTATTTAAATATCTCTTTATGTCGATCAAGAAGCTTATTAAGATTCGAGGAAGAGTATTCTCATACCAAGCTGAATTCATGAGGAAATTATTTGATGGAAACTCGACGATGAGTTATCACGCAGCAGAAGCGTCTGACACCGAATTTAGCCATTCAAAATAAATTCATGAATGTTGATTTATTTTATATGCATTTACCTAAGTAGTATTAAATAAAATACATGTATGTCCCTTTGTTTCATGCATGTATCATTAGATTCATGTATAACCTTTGGGATCCATACATGAACCTACTCATGGGGGTTGTCCATGATATCCTATAAATACCCTATTACCCATTAGCCTAAATAATCAATTGAAAAGTAATAAGAAAGTTATCTTTTGAAGAGTGTTTCTTCATATTTTCTTCTCTTATCTCTTTAGTGGATTCTATAGAGTGGCGAGTTGAGTGATTTTACTCTTATCTCATTGGTGGATTCCATTGAGTGGCGAGTTTATTTTCCCGAGATGTTCGCTTGTGTTCCCTCTTCCAATTCTTCCCTAATTCCGTGTCAATAACCCATATAAATTAATCCGGCCAAGTAGGAATTAATTAATTGATTAATTAAAGAGGCCAAGTTAATTAATTAGGGAATGGCCCAAATGCAATTGATGTAAAGGCCCAGTTGAAATATCGGCCCAGTAGTGGAAGGGGCTACTTAATTAATTATGAAGATAATTAATTAAAGTAAGGGATAATTATAAAAGCCACACAATTAGCTGGCTATTCAAATTGAACACAACTAATTCCCTAGAATCTCTCAAAGTGGTTACACTAATTGGCAGAACACGTTTTGAGCTGCTCACAACTGCCAAAATCACATCTGAAAATTGAACAAGAGAGAAGAAGGAAGAAGCAACCTCCAAGGTAGTGGAGAAAGTGGAAGTAGTGGAAGCGATAAAAGTAGTGGGGATAGTGGGATCAGCCGATCAGTTTTCGGCAGCAGCTATAAATACAGAAAGACAGCCATATACACAAAAAAAGAACAACTCAATCAATCAACAAATCAGTCTACACTGAAATCGGCTGAACGCCTCTCCGGAAGTCCAGCGCACGCTGCTTCTACCGTCAGTCAGCACTGCCAATTCCTTGACATCAATCGTCAATCCTCAGCAACCAGCAGGACATGGCCGCCTGAAGTCCAGCACCGCCGCTCAAAGTAAGCCGCAAAGCTGCTTCCGCCGTCAGCAAAGTTGTCTCGAGCGAAACCATTCGATATCAAGCAAAATAGCACGCTGCAAAGTCATGTAAGTGCCCACGTAATTACATGGCAACCTTGTCAAGTAGCCATCTGCTTGATGGGTTCGCTGTCAAGTAGCCATCTGCTTGGTAGTAATCGGTTGAGTAGCCATCTGCTCAATTGATGCCCTCTCCAGTGGCCACCCGCTGGTTAGGAGCCCGATTGGTAGCCATCTGCTAAGGTTGGGCGATCCATTGATGATGGTTCTCTGTCATCAGTGTTACTTTCTGTCAACAAGCTGCACTATCATATATCATCAACTCATTTGGTGGGTTTACCTGCCAATCAAGGAATAAATTTTCAAGACTTAAAGGAATCATTAACTCGTTTGACAAACATATGTCGACACAGGAGATTGATTTATCGTTTTGCATGCTTTGTAATACTTGTAAATCGGGGAACTCATTGTAGGCTAAGGCTCATATGTTTCTTTCATAATTCAATTAATAGAAGTATTTGGCCCATATCTCTCGATTTTAATTAAAGTATGTTTTACGTCAAGTGATTTTCATTGAGGCATGATCAGTATGCTAGTTATGTCTTTTAAGTCAAGTAGATACAAATTAAGCTGATTGATTATCAACTCAATTACTGATTTGTAAATCCATTGACGTACTGAGTAAGCCATCGATTGGCTATGAAACTTTGGCATACCAGGAAGGTTATCATAAATTATTTAAGTCCTGCGGCCAGGCAGGCATGGAAAAGAACTAAGGGTAGTGTTTGCCTACTCTGCCATAATCAATTGATTAGAAGTCAGTTTCATCAGGACATCTTACATGGATATCAATATGTCCTTATCAGGACATTTTAATTATGTTTACATCGATATCAATATGTCCAGTTTTTAAACCGTTATGTTTGCACGCACAAACATTGGCACGCCCGCACTCATTACACACCATATCGAGCCATTTGCACATCGAGGCGATCGGTGTCAAATTTATAGCAAACAATATTTTGGCACGCCCGGTGGGACCTGATAATCTTTTTGCCAAAAAGTCAATCAGTTGATGCTTAACGATTAATCTTTTGCTGTTGTCAGATGATACCACAGATAACGCGAAAGACTCGATCTAGCTTGACGAGGACACGCTCTGATCTAACGCACTCTCTGGAAAATCTATCCACTGTCCCGCTAACTATGGAAGGGACTGACAAGATAGAGCAATTGACAACGGAGGTCCGCAACTTCACTAGGGACCTTGAAGCCAAACAGGTAGAATGGTCAAATGTTGTCAGTAAGTTCGAAAACATGCTAGGCTCGGCCACTGCAGCCAGTCAGGCCAATACTGAAGCCAGCAATATTGTAAATACTTCCCTGATGCATCTGGAATCGAAAATGGCTATGCTTGCTGAAAGCATCAATACCCTTGCCAACGGGATACAATCGCAGGCCTGGACAGGGCCGCACAAAAGCTCTGTTGACAAAGGCAAGGGACCCGCGATACACATCGGGGGAAGTGGATCGAGGGATGAAACGCCCTACAAACAGGGTAACGGACAAACTAATGTCCCTGACAAGAAAGGAAGTACCTCCAGAGCCAGGTATCAACGCCCAGACTCGGGGGGCAAGTCGGAAGAGGAACGATCAGAGGCCATAGGATATGGCCCAGAGGGACATCAGGCCATCTCATCGGCCTATCGAGCCATGGAAGGTCAAGACGACCTGTTGACGATAAATCAGGCTCAAGAAATGTTCGTAAGAAGACAAGGGAATAGGGCATCAAGGTATAATAAGCCCCATCCAGAATACATTGATCAGGTGCCATTCCCGATGAACTACAGGGCAGAGTCTGCTTCGGCAGAGTTAATCTGGAGCTTGGCCCGCACGTCCGCCAACTGCCTTTGGAGTTCATCAATGGCAGCAATCAGCTCAACCTCAGTAGCAGTCAGGCGATCGGTGGTTTCACTGAGAGCTGTCCCTTGAGCATAGAGGTCACTGAATTGTTGGTGTAAAGCATCAAGGGGCGACTCGTAAGAAGCCCTAGCCCGTATAGCCCGATCGTTGTCCTTGAATTCATTCCTTAGCTGATGGAACTGGCGAGCAAAGTTGGATAGGAAAGCGCCGTCATCAGTGGGCAAGGGGGCAGAAACTAACTTCCTCATCAGATTGTCGAGGGATGGTCCCATGTTGACCATCAGGACGTCCAGTGGCTGTACTTGATAGTCGGAAAGCTCCCGTTTGAGATTAACAATTTCAGTGGGGAAAACAATGAGTGGCCTGTTGGTTCAGAGGCCGCCGACTGAGAAGCAGAAGATGAACTTGGTAAAGACAGGGCCCGACCCCCAGCAAATCGAGCCAAAATCTGGGCAAGTTTGTTCGAACCAGCCAAAGTCTGGCCAATGGAGGAAGTCTGAAAAGATGGGTTAAGAAAAGTCAGAAAAGAGAGAAACTCTTGCTCGGAAGATGAAGGGTGAGAAATAACCTGAGGTGGTGGGATCGGAGTCACGAGAGGAGAGGGTGCAACATAAGGTTCAGAAACCTTAACCAAGGGAACGGGCACAGGCCGTACCAGTTGGGACTCCCCAGAACCTTCTCCAGTCTTGGCCTTATCCACCGCTTCTTGCTTGATGGCAAGGGATCGAGATGGTGAGATAGTCATCGGGCCAGTGCTCTCGTCGAGACGTTCTTCATCGGAGCTGGAAAGCAAAATCCTAGGTTTTCTTTTCTTGGCAGGGGGAGCATCAGTATGAACAGGCCGTCGAGAGGGACGCCGTTTGAGAGGGGCAGAGCTCACCTCCTGACAAAGAGAATCAAAAATTGGTCAACATATAAAAGTTAAAGGAAACAAATCAAGGGGATAATACCTCCTCGTCGGAACTGCTCAAAACTATGGCACTAGTGCCACCTCGACGTGTGAAGAGCCGACGAGAGCGTCTGACATAAAGAACTGGAAGGTCAATTACCTTCTCTTGAGAAACAGGGGGTTCGGATTCTTGCTAGGAAGCAGAAAGATCAGGAGACGATATTGATGGTGGGGGATCAACAGGCTTGATTGGAACACCTTCAGGTAACGGGGTCTCCTTAACAGCCTTCTTCTTGGCAGCTTGGGAAACTGATGGTTTCTTCCCTGCAAGGTCAAATAAAAAGCAAATGAGAAATCGAGGAACGACAGAAATTAAGCACAAGAACATGGACTACCTGGTTCATCAAGGATATATGTGGCGTCGTCTCGATATTCACAAAGGAGATAAATTATGGCCATAGTTTGAGGGTCATCAGCATTGTACCCTGTAAAGGATACTTGAGGCCTTGACCCAGGAAAGGATCGAGGTATAGGGGTGAGGGTGTTTGAGGTATCGGGGAAAGATGTAGACGATGTGGCGAAATCAGGTATGAGAGGCAGTGATGGGCCAAGAGGTTTATAAAAGGAATACCAAGGAGGTATTTCACCTGGCCCCCCACGTTTTTTGGCCAATTTCGAGTGAGCCAGCTTGGCTTTGGCTATCCTATCATTTTTTAATAACTCAAAGTTGGCAGCAGCTTGTTCAAGGACCTGGGTTTTGCGGGTTGGATCCCAAATCACATTATAAAAATTCTGAAAACGGGTAATGATGGCAGACATACCTTTCTTGGATGTTTTAAACGATGCAGCAGTGGGATCGAGGAAAGGGCCGTCGCATGATATTACATCAGGATGATTGGGAACTGTGAAGTTGGCAGCAGCAACTTGGAAAGCAGCCTGACAGGTGTAAGCCAAGTAACCGTCCCACCACTTGGTGAAGTCAGGTGAGCTTGTAGGATTGAGGGGATAAGGCTTGAGGACGAAAGCATCTCGAGCTGCCCTCCAGGCCTGATGCAGCTCATCAAAGCTCTCCATATCAGTCAGCTCGACGAAATTATCATTGCGGCCACTGAGTGAAACCCCAAATCGGGGAATCATTTGAGCAAGACCAAATTGCCGGGCTACGTAGTGGGCTGGATAGAAACGGACGGTACACTTCAAAGGCTTCCGATCAGAAGCGTCCCCAGCATTGGTGACCTTGAGGCCAGCAGGAATGTCCCGAGAAGTCAAAAAGCAAGCCCGCAGCTTCTGGGAATGGCTTAAGGAATGCCCCGACAGGGAAGGCGAAAGAAGCGATAAAGCCTTGGAACAAAAGACAGAAAAATTGGGCTCGGGGCCCTTTGTTTTGTTGTACAGACGAGAAAAGAAATAATAAAAATTTAAAGGGGGAAGAGTTTGTCGAGCCACAAAGGAGGCGTAAATTTCACCATCCAGGGGAGTGTCAGTGAATAAGCAAAAGTCAGGGAAGTAAGCAAACAGCCAAACCTGTAGCATCCATATCGGGCCTTGTAGAGAGCAACAGGCCGTAGACAAGAAACCATCCATACCCATACAAAAACTTGAAAAGACAATGGGGGCCAGGGCAACTTTGGTTCCTCGAGCAATGCTCAGCGCGATGGCAGTAAACTCTTTGGTGACAGAGATGGCAGGGGTACAAAAGATATACCTCGATAGCCATAGAATGAGAAAATGAATGTGTTCCTGGTGGGTAACGGCAACAGTATCAGGGAGATTTTTATATTTCCCTATAATCGGGCCATAGCCATAGAGAATCTGGCCCCCTTCCCCGACGACAAGTGGAAAGTGATAGGCTTCGTCCCCAGCAGACGGTTGTGGGTCGATGTAACCCCCAGTCGGACTGAAGCCACTGATGGCCATGATGTCAAGGATGGTGAGAGTCATAGGGCCGTGGGCAAAATGGAAAGTATTATCAGCCCTACTCCAGAATTGTGCAGCGGCCCTAATCAGGGAAAGGTTGAGAGAAAGACCCTTCTTGCAGAACTCCATGGCTGAATAGATTTCGGCCCTTTTCCACACGTCGGCAAAATGTTTCTCGACGCGAGCGCACCAAACGAGCCAATCAGAATGCATAGGGGAGCCTGCCCATGGCCAACAGCGGGTAGTGGATTTAAAGACAACAGGGCCGTGGGAGAAGGGCAAAGATTCGTCGGGAAGAATGAGAGGATGTTTGGAAATTGGGGGAGTATCCACCGAGGAGTGAAAGGGGCCAATGGTGGTGCCGTAAGGGGTCTCCTCAAGAACTTGGGTAAGAATGCAGACATCAACCTTATCAGAGTGGGTACCGGAACGAGCAGACATGGCGCGGCAGAGAAATGGTATGAAATTTTGGAATTTTAATGGAGAAAATATTAGGGCTTTTGTGGGGAAGAAGTTGTGAAGAAGAAGAAGTAAAGAAGAAAGAAGAGTAGTGAGGGTTTTTGTAGGAGAAGGAGTCTTGGGAGTAGAGAAAGTGAAGGGGGTTCTACGGCCAATCAAAACAAGAGGAGGATAAGGACAAAAGAAAAAGATATGGCCAAGAAAGAGAGAGAGAAAGGAAGATGGCTCGGGTGATGACACTTGGCCTTGAGAGTCCCTAGGGGAATGAATAGCTAGCTAGTTATGGATAGCTAATTATTACTAGCATTTAATGCATGTAAGCATGCTAAAGCCCATGGCCAATCGGAATAGATGAAGGAAGTCGAAGGGTTAAGTCTAATCTGATCAAATTAATTTATCAGATCAATTCTATCAGATACGACTTACGGGGGGCATTGTTTGTACCCAAAAAATCACCCTCGGATTGTCGAGGAATAATGGCTCGACAGTGGGCTGATAGACGGTCTGGGCCGAAGAAATCAGGCCCAAGGAAATGAAACAGGCCCAACATGAATGGACCTAACGGGTAAAGATAAGCCCAATATGTCCAGGAACTGGTCTCGGAATGAGGATTAAGCAACTAATGGGCCCAGGATAATTGATTGATTATTGGCCCAGGATTAATAACCCATATAAATTAATCCGGCCAAGTAGGAATTAATTAATTGATTAATTAAAGAGGCCAAGTTAATTAATTAGGGAATGGCCCAAATGCAATTGATGTAAAGGCCCAGTTGAAATATCGGCCCAGTAGTGGAAGGGGCTACTTAATTAATTATGAAGATAATTAATTAAAGTAAGGGATAATTATAAAAGCCACACAATTAGCTGGCTATTCAAATTGAACACAACTAATTCCCTAGAATCTCTCAAAGTGGTTACACTAATTGGCAGAACACGTTTTGAGCTGCTCACAACTGCCAAAATCACATCTGAAAATTGAACAAGAGAGAAGAGGGAAGAAGCAACCTCCAAGGTAGTGGAGAAAGTGGAAGTAGTGGAAGCGATAAAAGTTGTGGGGATAGTGGGATCAGCCGATCAGTTTTCGGCAGCAGCTATAAATACAGAAAGACAGCCATATACACAAAAAAAGAACAACTCAATCAATCAACAAATCAGTCTACACTGAAATCGGCTCAACGCCTCTCCGGAAGTCCAGCGCACGCTGCTTCTACCGTCAGTCAGCACTGCCAATTCCTTGACATCAATCGTCAATCCTCAGCAACCAGCAGGACATGGCCGCCTGAAGTCCAGCACCGCCGCTCAAAGTAAGCCGCAAAGCTGCTTCCGCCGTCAGCAAAGTTGTCTCGAGCGAAACCATTCGATATCAAGCAAAATAGCACGCTGCAACGTCATGTAAGTGCCCACGTAATTACATGGCAACCTTGTCAAGTAGCCATCTGCTTGATGGGTTCGCTGTCAAGTAGCCATCTGCTTGGTAGTAATCGGTTGAGTAGCCATCTGCTCAATTGATGCCCTCTCCAGTGGCCACCCGCTGGTTAGGAGCCCGATTGGTAGCCATCTGCCAAGGTTAGGCGATCCATTGATGATGGTTCTCTGTCATCAGTGTTACTTTCTGTCAACAAGCTGCACTATCATATATCATCAACTCATTTGGTGGGTTTACCTGCCAATCAAGGAATAAATTTTCAAGACTTAAAGGAATCATTAACTCGTTTGACAAACATATGTCGACACAGGAGATTGATTTATCGTTTTGCATGCTTTGTAATACTTGTAAATCGGGGAACTCATTGTAGGCTAAGGCTCATATGTTTCTTTCATAATTCAATTAATAGAAGTATTTGGCCCATATCTCTCGATTTTAATTAAAGTATGTTTTACGTCAAGTGATTTTCATTAAGGCATGATCAGTATGCTAGTTATGTCTTTTAAGTCAAGTAGATACAAATTAAGCTGATTGATTATCAACTCAATTACTGATTTGTAAATGCATTGACGTACTGAGTAAGCCATCGATTGGCTATGAAACTTTGGCATACCAGGAAGGTTATCATAAATTATTTAAGTCCTGCGGCCAGGCAGGCATGGAAAAGAACTAAGGGTAGTGTTTGCCTACTCTGCCATAATCAATTGATTAGAAGTCAGTTTCATCAGGACATCTTACATGGATATCAATATGTCCTTATCAGGATATTTTAATTATGTTTACATCGATATCAATATGTCCAGTTTTTAAACCGTTATGTTTGCACGCACAAACATTGGCACGCCCGCACTCATTACACACCATATCGAGCCATTTGCACATCGAGGCGATCGGTGTCAAATTTATAGCAAACAAGACCAAAGATAATTTACAGATAATAAATTGAATGTATAACTCCACAAAGTTGAATTTCCCTATACCAATCTTTAATGAGCAAGAAAACTATTTGGATGCTGTGCTGAAAGAAATAAATGCCATATCTACACTTTATGCCAAACAGAACAGCATGTCTGATTGCATATATGTAAAGAGTTTTTCTGAGTATACCTCAAAATAATGTTGGATTTTTATTTTATAATTAATATGTGAATAAATTAGTTGAGAGTAATTAAGGGTCGCGTCTGTTCGATCTGAAGAGGTACCCTTTGGACCGAAACAGTGCAATCCAAGCGATGTGTCTCTTGCGAAAAGACATGTATGTGTCTATAAATAGGAGACTTAATCTGGCCAATTAAGGATCATTTTTCTTTCAGAAAATAATCAGAAATTACTCTCTTCTCTACTTTAAATTTATGTCAAATTTTTTGTTTGCTTCGGTTCGCCGTGGGTTCATTATTTGTGCAAATAATGAACAACAGACTGTTGTATCTTGGGAGACTACCGGGAATCAAACTGTATGCACCGTGGCAGCCCCGGAAATATTGTCTTAAGAAAATTTGTTTCGGCAAGCCTCAGCCTATTTCCTAGTTTTTCACATATTGATTGAAGTGTTCTTTGGTTTCAATACAAGTAAGTATTTCTTACTAGTTTTTATGTTAAATTATCAACATTTATTTTATGCTGAGATTTATGTTAAAATTATTTTATGAAATATTTAAGCACACAGATTGTTAGATACCAACAATCTTAAGACAATATAATTTTGTTTAACATATCTGTGTCAATATTACAATGATTAAATATGATCATTTATTCTGTATAAAGCATAAAACATGGAGTAACATGTAAAGTTGATAAAATTTTGATAAAACTGAAATTGAGTTTGTATGAACTGAGATAACATGTTGCGTGGAAATTGTTTACTTGTCATGCATTATGAAACTCAATATGTGTTCAGATTGTGTAGGAAGTAAGCTTATATTTATATGCCATTAAGTTCTGTTATTGAGATCTTTACAAGATAATGAAACACTTGGCAAGTGAGAATTTAGATACTTAGTGGAGGAATTGTTTATTCCAAAAATTAGATTCAATGAACTTGAGTTGATTTTGTTGAAGAAAATTCCAAGTGATAATGGTATTCAATCTAATTATAAATTTTAAAACTCATGAAACGGTGTCTAATTTAAACACTCGTAAGAGAGAATAGAAGAACTACATCTTTTCAGTTTTCATGAGTCGGTGCATATCTTGATGAATAGACACGGTGTTGTATTCCTTGAAATTTGATTAAATTGTGTAAATGTGAACAAATTAAACATGAATGGGTGTCATTTGTTAAATCTTTTCACGACCCCTCCAAAGGGTAAGAATGACGAAAAGGAAAATTGAGTCTGTGATAACAGATTTCAAATGCTAAACACATCTTTGTGCAATATTTAATCACTAAATTGGTTTCTGAATGTGGGCTGATCTTTAAAGTTCTTGCGAAGAATTTTCATTTCTAAGAGAGTGCTTAGAATGCCCATTCTTCTTTTTCAAAATTAGCATAACACAGCACTGCTTAATTATGAGATTGAAGTCTGTTGCTTTATAACAAAAAATCAAATAAGAAGATATTTATCTGGATATCTTTAACTTCCGGAAAGTCTTTTCTGTGAGGGAAGAAAGCGCATCCGATAATTAATCTAATTATCAGAGTTGGAATCTGATATTTCTGAAAATCTTTATAATTTCTTGAAATGGATTGACCTGAGCAGCTTGCACCAAAATCAAGATACAATTCTTTGCGAAAGGATTTTGATTGAGAATCTAAATATTTTGAGGGAATAATTTCTTCCCCAGAATGAGAATAATTCCCTTGGAAGAAAAGGATAATAAATAGACACCGTGAGTATGCATTAAAATATTCTACCTAATTGCATAATTTTCTGCATCTGAGAATCGGTGCCGCCGTTTCGTTATGTGAAGCGCTATCGTTTATTTCAAGTTACAGTAAATTGTGAACTTGATAAAACAGGGAAATTTATTAACCTTTGCATTCTTATAAAGGCGGTTTTATTGGTGCAAAAGTTATAATAATTTACTTCTTGTATAAATATTTTAGTGTTGTACTAATTTCTTTAAATTGAAGTAATTATATATGCGTCATTACTTGAGGTAATGAATTAAATGTCATGGCATCGAACTAATAACCTCATATGTGTATGTGGTGTCATAATTCTCTCAATGGACATTTTTTTTTTAAGTGGGACTTAATTTATTTGAGAAATAATTATAAATTATTTGTGAGATAATTATAATTTTATTTATTTGCGAGACAAATTATCATGTGTGTAAGAGTTCAGACTTTTGGACTAGTTCCGTGATTTTAATTCATTACTAACTCGTGGATTTTAAAGTGTATTTGATCACATATATTTTATTGCGCTATTTATTGAATAATAAATAAGAGGCAATAAAAGTATTTGCGAAATACAAAGAGATGCATTTGTGAACTACAAATCTGGATAATAGAATAAGAAAATGAAAAACCCTTATATCCGAATTGTGGGGGTGAATACGATATATTCATTTAACAAGAGTGTGTTAAATTGGGAATAATTCGTAAAAATAATTCACCTAGCTCAACCCGATTCAATTGAGTATGTAGCTAAAAGGAATAATCAAACTTAAGAAGGTGCGGGTAATATTATTCTATAAATTTGTATGTACCGGATAACTTGTGGGGGGAAACTCCTTAGATGTTTAAATGCATTCTAAGTCGGGTTTCACACAAGAAAATCAAATATCATTCCATATGAGTTATGGAAGGGAAGAAAAACCAAATACTTTAAAATGTGGGGGTACTTGGGTCAGATTTCGGTTTCACCACCGAAAAACGAAATGACTTAAAATGTTAATTGCTACTAGCTTATGCGATAAATAGTAGCACTTCAGATTTTTGGTGTTTAATCTGAAATAAATATATAATCATGTGAACTGAGTCACGTGATATAACATTCATTGAGAATGTAAGAAGGATTTGATAATCATTTCTTATAAATTGATCTTTCTTTTGGTTCAGATTTATTTTCAGTAAGTGTGACTTACTGATATTAAAATATGATAAAGTAATATTATTTATTATATTACTTGCATAAACCTTTTTATAGTTTATAATTAGAGTTAATTATAAATTGTTTATTCTGCGAGAATAAACACTATAGTCTAACCCATTTTAGACTAGAATATTTTTTAAATTTCATAGAATATTTTGCGAAAATACTTAATTGATTTTGATCAAGAGGGTCAACTTTGTAAAGTTTATAATTATTATTTAATTATAAACTACTATATTCTGTGAGAATATACACATGAATCGATCTCTAAAGAGGTCAATCTCTTATTTCAACATGAGTTTGTTGACGAGTTGAAGAGACAAATGAGCTAAAAGCTCGAAGTTATTTGATCCAGATATTCTAACTTATATGTTAAAGGATTAACCTCAAACATATAAATAGATTATGTCACGTTCCAATATCATGGATTGGAAAGAGGAAAACTTCCTTTAGACGAACTCATGGGATCTTTAGAAGCTCATGAGAAAAGAATGAGCAGATTTTCAAACCATAGTCTGGAGCAAGCTTTTCAAGTAAAGCTTAATCTAGCAGACCAGAAAAATAAAAAGGAGATGGCCAACCAGAAAAGAATATGACCTCCACATCCAGAGTATCAAGAGGCAGAGGTCGTGGAAGAAATCAAAACTTTCGAGGACGAGGTCTAGGAAGAGGAGGTTTCTCTAATCAAAGAAATGCAAATCAAAATGTAAAAGAATTGCCGAATATGCAGAAAAAATAACCACGGCACAAAGGATTGCCGCTACAAATATAAAAGATGCAGAAACATCAATCATTCAGAAAGAGATTGTTGGCATAGAGATGATGGTGAGAAAAATGAGGCCAATTACACTGAAGAAAAAAGATACCAATCAGGTATTTTATTCATGTTTGAATTCTCAACAACTATTTGAAAATAGTGGTACGTTAACGTTGATAGCTGTTGCAGTAATCATATGTGTGGAAATAAGAAAATGTTTGTGGAGCTTGATGAGACTTATTCACCCGAAGTAAAAATTGGAGATGGCAAGGAACATAAAATCGCTGGGAAAGGAACACTAGCAGTCCAGACAAAGAAAGGACAAACAAATTTTATCAAAGATGTTTTTTATATTCTAAATTTGACTCAAAATCTGTTAAGTCTGGGTCAACTACTAGAGAAGAATTATAAAGTGGAGTTTAATAATGATCATTGTGTTATTATTGATAAGCAGAAGAATCTCACAATGGCAAATATAAATATGAGCTTAAATAAAGTCTTTCCTCTTAATTTGCCATTGATCGAGAAAATTATTCTCCAGAGCACAACAGAAGAAGACCATAACCTATGGCATCTGAGGTATGGACATTTGAATTACAAAGGTCTCAATCTCTTAAAAAGAAAAAATGACAAATATAAAGATGAGCTCAAATAAAGTCTTTCCTCTTAATTTGCCATTGATCAAGAAAATTATTCTCCAAAGCACAACAGAAGAAGACCATAACCTATGGCATATGAGGTATGGACATTTGAATCACAAAGGTCTCAATCTCTTAAAAAGAAAAAAATATGGTTTTTGGTCTTCCAAATATTCAGGATCGAGACACAACATGCGAAGGATGTATTTATGGTAAAATGCACCGCCTACCATTTCCAAAGACATCCTACAGAGCCAAAGTTCCACTTGAACTAATACATGCAGATATTTGTGGCCCAACTCGAACTCCATCTCTTAACGACAATATTTTTTTTTTATTGTTTGTGGATGATTATAGCAGAATGATGTGGGTTTATATTTTAAAGCAAAAATCAGAAGCATTTCCAAAATTTCTGGAGTTCAAAGCGAATGTGGAAAACTAAAGTGGCAGAAAAATAAAGATTCTCATAACAGACCAAGGAGGAGAATTTATTGGAAAAGCCTTCTTAAATTATTGCAACGAAAAAGGGATCTAGAGACAGCTAACAGTGCGATATACTCCACAACAAAATGGAGTTGCAGAGCGGAAAAATTGCACGATCGTTGAAATGGCAAGAAGCATGATGGCCGAAAAAGGACTTCCAAAAAGTTCTTGGCCAGAAGCTGTACTTACAGAAGTCTATATTTTAAATCGTTCACCAACAAAGGCAGTTCCAAACAACCTCAAAGTTTTTGGTTGGTTAGCTTATTCTCATATTCATAAAGAGAAACGAAAAAAATTTCATGATAAAGGAGAAAAGCTTATCTTTGTTGGTTATAGTGACGAATCCAAGGGATATCGTTTACTAAACCCAAACACAAATAAGCTAATTATAGCTCGAGATGTTATCTTCAATGAGAAACAATCATGGAATTGGGGAGAAGATACAAAAACAAATCATGTGAATCTGCCTAGCTCATCAAATCAAAATGATCTGACAAGTTCAAGCTCGAGTCCAATTTCAAGTCCAAGTTCAAGTTCTCCAAGACCATCTGAGAAATTCTATCCATAATCAGAAAGTCCAGTACATAAGGTACGAACTTTAAGAGAAATTTATGAATCATGTGATGTGGCATTTTTTGCTTGTGAGCCATAGACTTTTGAAAAAGCTGTGAAAGAAAAAATCTGGACAAATGCTATGGACGAAGAAATAGCAAGCATTGAAAAGAACAAAACATGGGAACTAGTGAATCTATCCAAGAATAAAAGTATAATTGGACTAAAGTGGGTCTACAAAACAAAGTACAAAGAAGATGGTTCAAATCAAAAGCACAAAACACGCCTAGTAGCAAAAGGCTATTCCCAACAACCAGGAATTGATTTCAATGAAACGTTTGCACTGGTTGCTCAAATGGAGACAATATGAATTGTCCTAGCATTAGCTGCTCAAATGGAACTTCAAGTTTATCAATTGGATTTCAAATCAGCATTTCTCAATGGAGATTTGAGTGAAGAAGTTTATGTCGAACAACCTGAAAGATATATTGTCCAAGGCAAAAAAGATAAAGTTGATCGCCTCAGAAAGGCACTATATGGGCTAAAACAAGCACCAAGAGCCTGGAACAATAAGATTGATAATTACTTTCAGAAAAATGGATTTCAAAGAAGTCAAAAGGAACCGTCATTATACATGAAGAAAAAAGGTGAAAAAGATTTTATCATTATCTGTCTTTACGTAGATGATTTGATATACACAGGTACAAATATATATATATATATATGCGACAAATGAGCAATCGATCGCAAATTTATCACAAAAAATGTTATTTATTTTCTTATCCACAAACGTATTTTTCCTTCAGAAACAAGATTTAATGCATATTAACTTAATTGGAGCATAATATTTGAATGATAAATAAAAAACTATTAATATATAATTTTTATTTACTTAAACGAGTCACGTATCAAAATTCTTTGTATCGGGCATAATCTACTTTAATACTTATTAAAACATATGGATAATTAAAATATATTATTCTAAATAATAAATTTTCAAAAATCATCAGAAAATAAGACATATATTTAATTACATGCAAGGTAACAAATTCATGAATAAAGTATAATTAAAATATTAGTCACTTTTGAAACAAAGTTTTAATTGATAAACTTTTAATTTAAAAACTACATATGAAGTTTCTTCATTCAAAAATTATTTTCTCTCTCATACAAAAGCTCAAAATATGCGAGCATAGAGAACATGTGTCATGACCACTAAAAACAACACACCATAGAGACCATCATTTATTTTATAAATAACTCAATTATATCAACTTAATAAAGTCAATAAGTTGACCATGAAGCGAGCATGAATTATGACCAATATTATTTAGTACCTCGATTATGAAAGATATATCTAATAATATAATATCTCTCAAACAAATTTTCTTGTATACCCTTTACTCCCTTTTATGTTCCAAATGAATACATAAAACACAGGTTCATTTCCCTAAATCAAATAAACTAATTATTATTATACAAAATATAGAAAGGAATTTATGTCAACAAATCACACCCCAAAGTCCGAAACCCAAATCAAAACAATAAACAAATATCTTGCACTTTAATCTTTTCTACTGCAATCTTATTTTTTCTCTCTTCTAACCTTTTTTTTTTCCTGATAAATATATGAATGGGACAAGGGAGCCCGCGCGACGGTGGTGTTGCCGTTGTTTTTCTCAAATGGTGGATTAGACTATTACAACTCTATTTTTTCTTCTTTCAGAATAATTATTTCTTATGTTTTTTTTTTTCATTTTTCTACTTGTTTTTATTTTAAACATGATTGAGTTTTCTTTCATGTTTCAGACGCTCTTAATTTTAGAGGAGGTGGAAGATTCTATAGTTTGTATTGGCAAGCAAGAAGGATAGATCTACATTCTCTTAATGTGTTTTACAAGATCATGGATAAATCTAGGTAGTTCTATAAACGGTGGAGAAATAGTTAAAGCTACATTAGAAAGGGCGTGAGCCACCGAGTTATTCTCTCTAAAACATGAAAGCAACTAAAAGTTTCAAATCTCCTAGCCAAAGCTTTAAGATCATCAAATAAATGATCCAATGGATGGACGTTTGGTTGGATTCCTTTTATTCTGTCAATGATTGTCGTGCTGTCCCCTTCCAAAATGATTTTGCTCCAGCCATTAGCTATACCGAATCCGAGTCCTCGAAGCGATACTATGCATTGCGCTGCTTCGGGTCAAGTGGAAATTCATAAGGTTGTGTTGGCAGTTTTAAAAACAAATCATGAATAGTTTTGCAAAAGAAACCAAGTTCATACAAACCAATTAGAAAATCAAAAGGAATGTACGATTAGTTAAGAACAGATAAAGTAAATAAACTTATCTTAGAAAGAATTATGTTTGCCTTGATGAAATTATTGATCCACCTTGGTGCAATTGGTCAACTAGAAACTCCTTCCAAGATAATTTGGCTCCAAAAACTATATCATTGCACAGTGGTAAAAGTTTCAGCTCGAAAAGCACTCAAAAACCATCCCAGAATTTTATGAGATATGCAGAGAGAATTGAGAGAATACTGAATGTTGTATGTTTGTTGCATTTTCGAAAATGCAGCACACACATATATATAGCTGCTGAGGTGAGACATTTGAAACTGCTCAATATTTTTTTTTTATGAGATGAGAAACTGCTCAATTAATAGAAAATAAAAACGGAAGCAATGAATAAAAAACCGTTTCAATTCTTTTGTAACAGAAAACGTTACGTATAAATTCAAATTTCCTGTAACTGAAATTTTCAAAACGTTTTAAATTCAAAATTCAAATTTCCTCCAAAAAGATAACTCTGAGACCTAGACAATTCGTCCAAACGCCCGAGCCGATCCGATCCGATCCGAGCCGAGCGGGAGGGCGGCAGTGACGCGCGTGTGGTTTACCCATATGACCATCTTTGTAAACACTTATACTAAATATTTACACTTAAGTTCATATATACTAGTACACAATATTTTATAAACCCAATGTGGGACAAATGAAGAGTTTTCAACTCTTCATTTCCCTTACAATGCTTTTATAACTCGCACTTAGTCTTAAAGCAATGTGGGACAAACACATACATAACTTATCTCATTGAACTTTGTCTTTTCCCCAATACACACATTCAAATATATTTATGGATTCCAACCAAGAAATTTGGCATCCATCCAAAATAAATTAACTCTCATAACATGTAATTTACAACAATCCCCCACAAATCCATAGATAAAAAATCTATTAAGGTCATAACGTGCTTTCAGTAACGGTACCTTCCGATTTGAACCACTACCTAAGTTATCCAACTTATGCTGCCACAGGGACAAATGGATATATACATTATTGTCTGTATTTTTTTTTAGACTATACATGAGTTTCACTTCTTCATTGTTGTCTGTTTTTTTTAAATTGTACTAGTGCTTTAATAGTTTCATTGCATAAAAAACTGAGGCTGGTAAACTTAAAAGATTAAAATAAAATTTACTTGAAATCGAATCTAATATATCACATTGTTGAACAATATAAATGATTTTTTACTTCTCAGTGTTTTTTTTTTTATTTGAAATTTTGTTGGTATTCAGTTATTAATCCATTACTAATAGCGACATTTTTATTTTCGTTGGAATCAGGGTATCTATGCCCCCCCCCGCCCCCCCCCCCCCCCTCTAGTGATGTGAGTTTCACTTCTACATTATCCTTTTTTTTAAACTGTACTAATGCTTTAATAATTTCATTGCATAAAAAATTGAGGCTGGTAAACTTAAAAAATTAAAGCAAAATTTACTTGAAATCGAATCTTATATATCACATGGTTAAAACAATGAAAATGATTTCTTACTTCTCAGTTTATTTTATTTGAAATTTTGTTGCTATTCTGTTTTTTTTATTTACTCCTTTTATTCATCTAACGGCCACGATTGATGCAGATCGTGTTGATACGATCAACGGATCTAAAAATAGAGCATGTAGAGAAACTAGAAATGTGGACAAAGACTTCCCATCTTGGGTACATGCCTAACATTTTAAATATATTTGCCTAATTTAAAAAGAGCGTTACGTATTTCTTTTTAACTTACATACACGGTGGGATTTGGAGAGAATTTTACTTTTGGTACCATAATTTACCTTACTTTAAGGATTCGGTACCACAATTATTTCGTCTGATACATTTTGTACCATTGTTTGATGGGACGTTACACATTTCATACGTCCGTCAAATTAATGACGGAATTGAACATGTGAGGAGCACGTGTCAAATTTGACGGAATTGATGAAAAAATTGTAGAATTGGTCCAATATCTAAAGATTGCTGGCAAAGTTTGCCCACATATTTTATGTTCGATAAATTTACCCCACAATTCACAAATATAAAGCATTTCAGTCACAATTGCAAAAATAGTTAAATTATTAATCATATTTTATATATTATTATTAAATCTTTTAAAATAATTAGATTTTTTTTATATATATATATATTATATTAAATATCTTAAACTAATTAGATTTTATATACTAATTTATAATTAAATGATATTTTATATATAATCTGAAAAAAAATCTTTTTAAAATTATATAAATATTATTATTCCTATTTAATAAATTTTATATCAAATATTATTAATATATATAATATATTTTAAAAAAATATTTTTTTAAAATTGTATAGCCTATTTAATAAATATTATTAATATATATATATATATATATATATATATATATAATCTAATTATTTTAAGTGATTTAATAATAATATATAAAATTTATTAAATAGGATTAATAATTTAACTATTTTTGCAATTGCGACTGAAATGCTTCGAATTTGTGAATTGTGGGGTAAATTTGTCGACCGGAAAACATGTGGGGCAAACTTTGCCATCAGTCTTTAATTCTACAATGTTTTCATCAATTCCGTCAAATTTGACGGACACATGCTCCTCACGTGTTCAATTCCGTCATTAATTTGACGGAAGTATGAAACATATAACGTCCCGTCAAATAATGGTACCAAATGTGTCGGATGAAATAATTGTTGTACCAAATCCTTAAAGTAGGGTAAATTGTGGTATCAAAAGTGAAATTCTCTCCTAGGATTTGTAAGAATAAAATAGGGTTAAATACAGTTTCCCCCTTAAAGTATCGGAGTGGTACCAGTTACTCCCTAAAGTATCACTTATCCCCTCTACTATAGTTTTGAAATTTTTATTTCAAAACTACCCCTACCCCTTTTGTAACTAATAAATTTTTCCTTATTTATTATGTATTTCACCATCCTCCAAACAACATTATGTCTCAGCTTCTTTATTTCTTTCCCTTTTTTTGTCTCAATTTTTTATTTTATTTCCATCTCTTTCTTTTTTGTTTATTTTCTATTTATTTTCTTCTCAATATTTTTCTTTATATTTTGTCTCAGTTTTTATTTGGTCATAGTTATCTCAATTATTTTTTTTACAAATTATCACTACTAGAAAAACTAAAAATTCCAACTGAATTTTTGCAACCGAATTAAACCAGTTGGAAATTTAGATAAAATTGCAACCGCAATAATATCGGTTGGAATCGAGGTTGGAATAGCAAAATATGAATATTATTTGCAACCGATTTAAAATCGGTTGCAATATTTGGATGAAATTGCAACCGAAAAAAAATTCGGTTGCAATTTTGGCAACCGAATTTTTAATCGGTTGCAAAAATTGACCATAATTGCAACCGAATTGATTTTCGGTTGTAATTTCATATAATTAAAAAAAAAAAAAAAAGAGACTCTCACTCCAATTCCTTTCTCTCTCAGATTCAATTAAAGAGACTCTCACCTTAAGCTTCTCCACCTTGCACCACCACCGTTGCGCAACAGCCCCAGCCGCACCACCACCACCGCGCGATAACCCCAGCCGCACCACCACCACCCCGGCCTGCTACAAATTTAGAGGCATGTAATTCCTTGGAATTAGTTAATTAATTTAGGGTTTGATTAATTAGGGCTTAATTATTTTAGGGTTTGAGAAGATTAATTGATTTAGGGTTAATTAATTGAAAGGAGTTAATTTTCCACCTATGTTCATGTTCCCAAATTACTGGATAGTCTTTTGTTTGAAGTAACATAACTCTGCTTGTAGTTATCTTGGCTTAATTCATCAAGAATATGATTATACAACGTTCAACACTATTTCCACTTAGTAAAGAAGTCAACATGAAAATGTGATATTAGTCAATATTGTTGGTTATAATTAGAATATTCAATGTATGAATACAGAATGAAGAGTCAAGTAAGAATTAAGTAATGGGATTAATGCATTTTTGGTGCCATAACTATAGCCCACTGGCGTTTCTACCCCGTAACTTTTCGGGCTGGCACATTTGGTGCCACAACTTCAACATCAGTGGCAATTTTGGTGCCAATTGAGGCCCAATTTCAAAATTGGCCCCAAACTTCCCCATATGCGGGCCATGTGATTTAGTAATATATCAAAATTGACCATTCAACGTCTTTTTCAATAAAAAAAATATACGAAAATTTAAAATCCTAACTTTTCCTATAAAATTCACCAAACATTCCCTTAATTAAATTGTTACCTGCTTTCTTATTCTTCCCCAAATAAAAACATCCAAGTAGCCTAGTTCTTGGTGGGTGGAATTTTTTTTTCAAGAAAAAGGTATTGAATGGTCAAAATCTCCAATTTTCATGTCACATGGCCCGTACATGGAGGAATTTCGGGCTTGGGCCTCAATTGGCACCAAAATTGCCACTGATGTTAAAGTTGTGGCACCAAATGTGCCAGCCCGAAAAGTTACGGGGTAAAAATGCCAGTAGGCTATAGTTGTGGCACCAAAAATGCAATAATCCCATTAAGTAATACTCCTACTATGTATTTTTCAAGAAAGTAGTAATTAGATTATGCGCATAAATATATGTATCTACATTAATGAGTTCTCTAGATTGTTTCTAATTCTAGCTAGTAAAATTATAAAAAGAGTGCAAAGTACATGTCTAGAAGATCAAAGTGGCTAGTCCAGCAAATCAAACGTAGTCATGATTAATACAAATTGTATGTATGACAATTAGAAACTTATGATTAATTCGAAGTAGGAGTTAATTAATGTTGTTTTTTCATTGTCTATAAATTTCTCAAAGGACTAAGCACTTTAAATATATTTTATTTTCTTCTTAAATGTGAATTGTGTGCTATTTTTCACATGCCGTCATATTTTCTTGTAACTTTTAATGTGCAGATGGCGGGTAGCCGAGATAGGGCCAGAGAGTCACTTATGCCACCATATGGGGATATATCCCATACTCCCAGATCTTCATCCGCGCCCATTACTAGTCCCCATCTCCGTACTACCGACCCGGGTTCCAGTTCTCGTCCTCGTCCTCGTTCTCCTTCTCGTTCTATGGGACAAGAGTCCGGCGTTGGTCCTAGTTCGGTGCCGAGTGAGAATGCAATGGTTGAATCGAGGCCTTTCATTATTCCTGTGTCGACCAAGGAGTATGAACTTTCACTAATGTGGTAATTAGTGAATTATTTTGTTTATTTATTTCACTAATTTTTTTTTTTTTTATTTATATAGGTTTCATGACCATCAAAAAGAGAGCACAAAAGAGATCGCCGTGAGTTGGACTAAGCTGTCAATGTAAACAAGAGATTTTCTATTTAATGCATTTAGGGTATCATGAATAATTGTTTAAGTTGTCAACGGTTTAATTAAGAACTTGTTTATTTTTTCTTAAATGAGATAAACATGAATTGCAGGATAAGTTTCGATGGAATGAGGAGGACGAGACACTTGTTAGGAAAGTTTTTGAACATAAAGGCGCAAAATCTTATAAGTATAAAATGTCTCATATTCGGAGGAAGAAAAGACGAGCACAATGGATGGGGGTGAATGGTTATAATGCAGTGAATAATACATGGAAGAGTGACGAGTGGATTGCTAAAAGCTTCAGAAATAAAGCTAATCGTGCATCAGATTGCGATGGAAGGGGTTACCCAATAAACCTTGGTGGGAGCAAGTCACGTGTGACATATTCCAAAGAATTTGTAAGTAGTATTTGTAATATATTTTTTACACCATATAATATTAATTTCATTATGGTATGTAATGCAGAGGGAAAAATATGGTCGTGACCCAAGCCAAGATGAAATTTTCGAAATAATGAATGCACGAAAATTGGAGAATGGGGAACGAGAGTGGGGGTGTGGGCGTTCAGAAATTGCATACGTAAGTAGAAGAATTCATTGTTTACTTAACTTTTTAAACTTTAATTAACAGATTTAATAAACTTGTGTTTTTTTTTTTTTTGTAGAATGATTACATGGATAGAATCGCAAACGAAGTTTCAATAGATGACGGTGAGGATACACAGCCACCGCCCAAAGAGGTTCAGTTGCAGGTATGAAATTTTCTTGACTTTAACAAACGATTTGATATTGTTTGTGACATTGTTTTTTTTTTCTACAGGTGTGGACACAGATCCAAGGTGTATCGAAGAAGGGCACTGTGTACGGTCTCGGTGGTGACGCAGTTCATGTACGCTCTACTCGTTCGAAATTACCATCAAATTCTCGAATCGATCCGGAAACTAATGAAAGAATAAGCATATTAGAAGCAGAGTTGCAAGAACAGAGGGCTAGGGACGCAGCCCAGGAAGCAGAGTTGCAAGAACAGAGGGCTAGGGACGCAGCCCGGGAGGAGCAAATACGTGAATATATGAGGCAAAGGGATGCGGAAGCACAACGAGCGGACCAATATTTATCGCAGATGAACATATTTTCCACCCAGTTGGCGCAATTTCAAAGCTTATTCAATGCTGTATTACCTAGGCTCGACCAAACGGGTATAAACCTTAATGTAGGTCCGTCTCAGCCCTCCCAGTCTACTCAGCCCGGGATATATTCGCAACCAGCTGGCATGTCTTTCGGGGGGAATTTCCCACATCTTGAGCCAGGCATCCCAAGGTATTTCAAATCTCAATTTTATGGGTATCTCTGATCAGCCGAGCAATATTCCTCAATACTATAATTTGCCAAGTATAGATCACCCCAGGCCCCCGCAATATCCAAATCATGCATCGTCTCAAGAGAATCAATCGGAGCATCAAAATGACGATTGAATTGTATTTCAAGTACTTAGGTATTTTTGGAGTATGTAGTTTTAGTGGTGTAGTTATTGATTGAGAATTATTTGATTGTGTAGTTTTTGGATTATGAATTATGTTTATGAATTGGATCGTGGATTGTGTTTATGAAAAATGAAATGTGTTGATGAATTTTGGATTATGTTTATGAAAATCGAAATGTATTTATTCATTTTAGATTGTGTTTATTGAAATTTGATATTGTGTTTAGGGTTTAAATTGCAAAAATGGAAAAAAAAAAAAGAAAAAGGGGGAGAAATTCCAACTGAAAATAATCGGTTGGAAATTTTCGGTTGGAAAATTTCCAACCGATTATGTTCGGTTGGAAAATTTCCAACCGATTATGTTCAGTTGGAAATTTTCCAACCGAACATAATCGGTTGGAAAAATATTCCAACCGAAGGTTTTTGGTTGGATTATATTTCCAACCGATTTTAAAGCCGGTTGGAAATTCGGTTGGAAAGAAATTCGGTTGGAATTTCGGTTGCAAACCCATTTCCAACGGAGGTTTTTCCAACCGATATTTTCGGTTGCAAAATCGGTTGGAAATTCAATTTTCCAACCAATTTTGACCCATTTTCGGTTGTAATTTCGGTTGCAATTTTTGTTTTTTTTAGTAGTGTACTATTCCAAATGTTGAGTAATTCTCATTTAAATTCTTATTAGTAAAATAGGCAGAAAATAAAGAAAACAAATTGAAACGGAAATAAGGAAAATGATGAGATAGAAATAAAGATTGAGACACAAAAATGAAAGAAGCAAAAGAAATGAAGAAGCTGAAACATAATGTTGTTTGGAGGATGGAGAAATCCATAATTACTAATGAGGAAATAATTTATTAATTATAAAAAGAGCAGGGGTATTTTTGGAATAAAAATCCAAAACTATAATAGAAGAGAGTGAATGTTACAAATAATAATATAAGGAGTAATTGGTACCACCCCATATTTTAGGGGTGAAATTGTATTTAATTAACCCAAATAAAATAACATAGAATTCGGCAAAGCATATCAACATCAATTATTCCTAAAATATAAATTATTTGTGTCATGTGCAGTGAAACTGTGCCTAGACTAGTAGAGACAGCATGGCTAGACATAAAGGCGCGTGTTAATTCAAGAGATTTGAACAATCACACTACGTATACTGCCTTTTTGGTGTTCGCACTAAGTGATCGTAGGGGTGTTTAACGAAATCGTTAGACCGTCCCAATCAATCAATCCAACCCAAACAGATCGCAATTTGTGGGTTTAAGGTTTGATGGGTTGATCTTGGACGTATCTTGAAAAAAAGATCACAAGTTTTTAATCGGATTTGGTTTTATACTTTTTTAGATCGCATAACCGCATTCGACCGCACTTTATATAAATGATGATATATATTTGTTTTTTTTATTTAATTTAGTCCTAAATTTAAGAAAATGAGAAATATAATTTAAGTATATACTTTAACAAATTATTCGCGTTCCACAACCCAAACCCCAATTATATTAGATAAACCCTACAGTCTTACGTAACCCTCGTAACCCTCCAATTTTAAGTGCCAAAAAGATCAAAATAGATCCAAAACTAGAAAAATTAGTTGAAAAATATTATGCAAAAAACAAAAAGTAAACCAACAAAAAAAAATATCAAACAAACTTTTCATTGGCCGTTAACCACCAACATCAAGTTCAAATATAAAGATATTTTTCTCTTTTGTTTATTCTTTGGGAACAATTTGATTTTTGTGTAATGAAAACTTGTTAATTTAGTGTCGGGCTTGTTTTTAGCTTTCATTAAATTATTTATTCATTGAAGATCAAATTTTGTTAGTTGATATTTTACATTATTTCCATTATATTTTCTATGAAAGTTTACTAAATTTATTAATAAAAACAAAAATTTGTAATTAATTAGTGCATTTACATTTAACTCATCAAATAACAAAAATACAAGAAAGTTGAGAATTGAGACCGCAAAACCCGCCCCAACCCAAACGGACCGCAGAGTGCAATCTCAAGACTTGTTGGGTTGGGTTTGGATTAGAGATTTCAAATTTCTCAAATATTGGGTTGAGTTTGGACAAGTACAAAACTGCACTAGACCGCACCGCGAACACCCCTAAGTGATATTCCGTTGAATCTAAAAAAAGGCAACGGCATCAGTACATTTTGGAAGCGAACGTATAAACTCGACTCACACATCTGGATGAAAAAGAAAGTAATCGTGCCCGTGCTCGTGCTCGTGGAGAAACTGGGCTAGTTTTAAAAAAGAGAACTGATGGATGGATGGAGATCAAGCTAGGAGAAGTACCTTACAACAGATTGGGTTATGATGATATCGAGATAAGATTTTGTGAAACAAACGTTGCTAAAAGTAAATGTGGTCTTCTTGTTCGGGCTATTGAACTACGACCCAGTAACGACCCATGATCAGTTCGTCTCCGTAATCAACCATGAGTTCATAAACCAAACATTTAAAATATGTTTAATTCGTTTGTTATGTAACTGTAAGTTGCGTTTGTAATTCAATAATGTGAGTGTATATAAGTTGTGTTTGTGATGATGTAAGTGAAGAATTTACTATATGGTGTGATAATCATTAATTTCTGAGTTTTATGTTTGTTTTTAATTTCATTTCGTGTCAATTTTTTTATTAGTATTTATCTAGATGAGTTACCTAAAACTCACATATAAAGAATACACTTCGCATAAAAACTATTTATTATGTGAGTAAATAAATTAAATGTTTAAGCTCAATAAAAAACTATTTATAATGTAAGTAAATAAATTAAAATGTTTAAGCTCAATATCCGGCATTTACATAAAGTTTTGAATGAGTCTTAATATTTATAAAAAAAAGAATTAATTATTTAGATTGAATGTGTAATTCTAATAAGAATTCATAATTACTGAAACACCCCATCGACTAAGTGAACGGAGGCTTGTGTGAAATTAGTAATCAATCATTACCATAGTTTGATCGATGAGGCTTTAGCATGTTGATTAATGTTGATGCTTCATGATCAAGAGGTCATGGGTTAAAAAATGAATAGTGACTTAGTGTGAATATTTCTCTAGTTTAATACCACAATTTAAAAAAAAAAAATCATTTATCATAGTATGATCTCAAATTTAAATGTCTACATCTACTACTTGCTTTGAAATGTTTGTCTTGACTTTGTAATTTACTTAGCATATTTTGATTGCAACTTGGAGATTTACAGCTACTATACTTACATATTCCTAGACTTATTTTGATTGCAACTTGGAGTTTTACAACTAACTTACATATTCCTTGGACTTATTTCGATTGCAACTTGGAGGTTTACAGCTACTATACTTACATACTCCTTGATTTTAGGTGAAATCATGTGTTTTGAAAAGTGGACTGGACCGACTGATTCAACCGCGAAACGGTGGCTTGTCCGGTCCGGATATACCTTCAGAACCAGTGTCAACCAAATCGTCGGAGAACCACTCAATAGGAAAAACCGTCGGTTTGGCTGTTTAAATTTTATTTTATTTTTCATTTTGTTAAGTGTGTTTAATGTATAAAATATGAAAATGATATTGTAAGAACAAGAATTTGAACATTTGACCTCAAGCACAAACAAAGCTCTTATAACCACTTGAGCTATGCTAAATTTCTTATTTGACTTAGGTATTTGGGTTGAAGGTCGGAGCGCTTCGTTTATGAATTTTGCTTCAGTTTTGTATTGATTTTGTAAGGTGGTAATGCAGGTAAGGGTTATTTCTTTTATTTTAACATTTATGTTCTTCTTTTTGCACCACAACACATATTTTATTTGTTTGATGTTTTCTTACTATTATCTTTAGTATATTTTGAATTTCAACCTCTGTATAACAATGGTTTTGATTCTATAGGTTTGGCCATGTTCGTGTAATGACCCAAGATGCCTCGAAGGTTTATGTTGTTTTTATTGCACTTCATTTATAAACCTCGGATCAAAAGATATTGAGTGTCAAGTCATGTGGGACCAAAGATGCAATTTTATCTTTGAATTCTGAAATTTACGAAATTGATTGGTTATATAAAAGAAAAATGTGACATTTTCAAATATTCAATGTGAAAGTTCCAATAATAATTAATCTATTCCATTGTGATAATTAAGAATGTATGCAAGAATCAAACTGGAGCTATGGCAATATCAGGTGTTAAATCCAATCAAATAGCTGGGACTTATTCAGTGCAGCCGGTCCACCTAGCCTGCAACACTTCCATTCCATCTATAGATCGATGTTGATTTAATTTATGTCCAATTAGAACCTTCTCCTGGATACATTAGAACCTTCTCCTGGATACAGTGGATTTCAACAAGAATTGTGTTCTAATTCTTATGGAAAATCAATGGGACCTATTGTTCATGCAAGTATAGATTATTGTTCATGCAAATAATCCATACAACGGTTGTACCACGTTTGCTGCACCACGTCATTCATACAACGATTGTACCAAATAGTCTCTTGGGAGGGGGGTTGTGGATATGATGGGTGGGTGGGGATGATAAGAAATAAAATGTTTTTTTTTAAAGTAATTTGTGATTTAAACTAATGAA
This sequence comes from Penstemon davidsonii, assembly GCA_034814905.1. Taxonomy (NCBI): domain Eukaryota; kingdom Viridiplantae; phylum Streptophyta; class Magnoliopsida; order Lamiales; family Plantaginaceae; genus Penstemon; species Penstemon davidsonii. Next base: position 6,143,566 of record JAYDYQ010001087.1, on the reverse strand, counting down.
AAATTGAATTTCATTTTCACAAAACACGAGTGAGAGACATTTTCTGTTACTTTGAACGGAAAAATATTATATACAATATTTTGTAAAACACAAGAACATTCTACGCAAAAATAATAATAATAATAATAATAATAATAAGAAGAAGAAGAAGAAGAAGAACAAGAACAACAACATAGGGGAGTCTGTAGTCATGTGCAGTTTCCTAAACCACATGTGGATTATATTTTCTTTGACTGGTTATCCTGCCTCTTCATTTTCTTTAACCCGTATAGCTTCAATTTCAATGGCAAGTGTCAATAATTAATTATTAACCTATGACCTATCAAAAGTAAACAAAGCACTAAATTTCACGTTGTTCCCTGAAATTAATTCTGGCTACCACTCCATCTATGAAATGCATCAATTTGTCCTCGTTAACTACTCCCTCCGTTTTATATTAATTAATTGGCACATTTATTTTTTTCACCCATATTAAGAAATACCAATAATTATGCAGTGAGTCAACTGTATTAGGTGAGGACAATTCATGAATCATGGAATCGGTAATGGGTATTATCTTCATGTAGGATGTACAGAAACTAAAGATCCACATAAAGTTCGAATTTACGGTAGTTAGAGGCGAACAAAGACACAAGAAAAGGAAATTAATAGCAGAAGTAGGCACCTCCAATCGCCATTGATAAATGTCCATCGTGTTATTAAAATTTGGGTTTTTGTTGAATGAAGAGTGATTATTAATTTGGTGGAAGTTCTGAGTTGGTGGAAGATTGGAAGTATAACTAAACAATTTGTTAGCATTTAGGGTATTTTTGTCTTTTCAAAAATAGATGATTTAAAAATAAAGTGAAATGGGACATATGTCATGCAACGAGACCCTATCTCACGTGCTCTCCATTCGACAAAATCTCGTTTTAGGCAAGCCCTATTTAGTTTCATTTGGCAAGACTTCGAACTTTTCTTCTTCTTAACATATAATAATAAAAAGAAAAAACTAAGAAGAAAAAATAAAAATAAAATAAAACTAGCAACAAAGACAATAGAAATAGTAATGTATGTGTTAATAAAATCTAGGGGCCTGTTGGTCTGGGTTTCTAAAAACATTTCAATCATCTCTGAAAAAAGCTAAACCAATAATATTTTACTTTAAAAAAATAAACTTATCATTTCTCAATTTTCATCAACAAATTTCCGAACAGCCAAACAAACAAAATTTTCTTATATCTACTTTTTTTTTATACAAACTCTACTTTGACTTAGTAAAGGAGTTAATGTCACTATATCCCTTGTAAAATGCATAATGTTCATTTTAACCCCCTGTTATTTGAAAAAGAGCATTTTACCCCCTTGTGAAAAAATTTAAGAAGCAATCTACCTCCTTCAGCCGGAGAGTGTAATTCACTTGCCGAAATTGAGAGAGAACATGAAAAATGTTTGTATAACAATGGGGGTAAATTGCTACGTATATTATAACACAGGGGATAAATTGCTACATATTAATTTCTTTTTTGATGCAGGATTACTTGATTCATTCTAATTGTATGACTCTTTATCCTATTTATATAATTGATGCATAAAAAAAAAAGTGGATCTGATTTAAAATAATTTTATTAACCATAAGACCAGAGGATAACTAAGCTCATTTGAGTCGAGTCAACCGAAATCTTGATCAGTATTTATTTATTTAGTTGGATTTTGATTTGGGTTTGAATCTTGATGTATTGAATTTAAGTCAGTCGAGTATTCAAATTTTTTTGCGAATTTTGAATGTGCAGACATTTTTCACATTATATCATTCTGCCAAAAAAAAATCTTAATTACAATAATATCATTGCTCAGCTCAGATCACAAGCTCAAACATTATGCATTGAGCTTTAAAATATATATAAAAAAATATATATGAAAAAACCAACCACGGCCTATCTAACAATCTATTTTAATATATCGAGGGCTATCAATGGGACATATTCGGGTCGGAACAGGTTCGACCCAGATTCGGGTCGGATCAGGCTCGACCTAGATTCGACTCCATTTATCTCGGATCGGATTCACTTCTCGCTCGGATCTGGAGTTATAAAGTGCATTGGATCTTGGTCAGGTTCGGTCGATATCAGATCTTTTTCGAATCCTATAAATTCTTCATTTTTAAAATTTACACCAGTATTTTTTCCTAAAAAAGTTTGATAACTTTACGATTTTATTTAATTTAGCTCACATGATCAAACTTTCTTAATAGTTATTCATGTTTTGGATGAAAATATGCATAAAATTATAATTAACTAATTATGAATGAATTATTAAATATTATCATCTTAAACTAATGATAAAATATTCTCAATTTTATATATATATATATATATATATATATATATATATATTATTTTTTTATTTATTGCCGGATATGGATCTTCAATGGATCGGATCGACCTTAATCCATATTCGCTCCACATATTACGTATCTTTAAAATAGGATCAGATATATCGAATCACTAACTGAATTAAAATCTTAATATCGAATCACTAACTGAATTAAAATCTTAACTTAATAAATCGGACCAGATTCGAATCGATTTTGGATTGAAATCCGCCCCATTGACAGCCCTAAATATATCTGACACGGTGATGAGTTCAATTTGAGAAGAAACGTGAGGAGGAATACTAACACTTAATTAACGATTAAATTAGTTTAGGCCTTTTAGGCAATATGAAAGAGGTGGTATACTAACACTTAATTACTACTTCTTATGACTTTCATTACCAGGGGTGGGTTAAGACAAAGCCACACGAAACTTCTTCATCATTGATGTTAGATTATCTAATTGTACATGTTTTATAATCTTAATTGTGGGTGGATACTGTAAATAGATTACATAATCCTATGTTTATTCATTCCTTAAGCAAAATCCAAATGGTTATAACCGAAAACCACATACATTCTAAAATTAAACCATGCTACTCTATATTCGATTCAAGCTCATTGGTAAAATTCGATTGGGCTCGATTTATTATGCAAATCAAACAAGCTTGAGGAATAATTTTGGTTTAATTTTTTGTATAATTTGGTTCGAGCTCGAATCAAAAAGCTAAAAGTTGAAAGATAAAATATTTGTACAAACATCAAGCTAATCAATAACTCGATTTGAGTACGTTCGATAAAAGTTCAGTTCATTAAAATATCTAGTTACTCTATACTCGATTCGAGCTCGTTAAATAACAGAGGGTGCAAAGTGTTGAATTGTTCATATTTCGGAGGTGTAAAGTACTAAATGTGTATTTTAGGGGTGCAAAGTGCAAAAAACCCCTAGCTTGGCCAATTTGACTTGAGGATGAGTCTTTTATATATAATAAAGGACAATACATAATACATATCAGAATGTATTCACAAGGTTGACATTCTTGTACCAGTTCAGCAAAACGAATATACACCTCATCAATTTAATTTCAGCAAATCTTATTGGCCATAGAAGTTGTCAAAGACTAATTAAAATTAATGTTGAGTTGTTGAGTTGCTGGCCTATCATTTACTGAACAATATAATTCTCCATGGCGTAGTGGTATATACAACTAAGTTTCTATATATATAGAAGTAGAAACACCTCTTCATATATACAAAGACGACCTCCATCAGCAATGGATACATCCTTGATAGCCATATTAGCTTCAATTGGGGTAATCCTCACAGCAATCGGTGGAATCTTAGCCACACTACATGCATGTGGTAGAGACATCTTTGGCTGGTTTGGAAACATATTTAATGTTTTTGGAGTATGGAGCTGTCTTCGAAGGATATGCGGAGGAACAAAAGAGGAGCGGAAAATTATTTGAACCTTTCTATTAAATTTCTACTCTCTAAAAAAAATATTTTGCTAAAAAGAATGAAGAGTCATAATTCGAAATACATGGATTTGAGTCGATCAAATATATTAAAATTATAGTAAGAAAAAATATAGTATATCTTGCAGCGCTCATGAAACAAAAAATCTATATGATTCTTCGTGCCAATTATATGTTTAAATTATCGTAATTTTTGCATTCTTATTATTTTCTCAAATTAATGTGATGAGTTCCACTTCTACATTGTTGAATTTTTTTTTTAAACTGTACTAATGCTTTAATAGTTTCATTGCATAAAAAACTGAGGCTGGTAAGCTTAAAAGATTAAAACAAAATTTACTTGAAACGAATCTTATATATCACATTGTTGAAACAATGAAAATGATTTTTTACTTCTCAGTTTTTTTTTTTATTTGAAATTTTGCTGGTATTCCGTTACTACCATTACTAATAGCGGCATATTTGTTTTCGTTGGTATCAGGTCGTCGATGATGCCCCATTTTCTTATAGTGTGAGTTCCACTTCTACATTGTTTTTTTTATTTTAAACTGTACTAATGCTTTAATAGTTTAATTGCATAAAAAACTGAGGCTAGTAAACTTAAAGTTGAAACAATGAAAATAAATTTTTACTTCTCTGTTATTTGAATTTTTGTTGGTATTCTGTTACTAATCCATTACTAATAGCGACATGTTTGTTTTCATTGGAATCAGGTCGTCCCTGATGCCCCTGATGCCCCCTCTTCTAGTAGAGTGAGTTTCACTTCTACATTGTTGTGTGTTTTTTTTTTTAAACTATACGAGTTCCACTTCTTCATTGTTGTCTATTTTTTTTTTTTAATTGTACTAATGCTTTACTAGTTTCATTGCATTAAAAACTGAGGCTGGTAAACTTAAATGATTAAAATAAAATATACTTGAAATCGAATCTTATATATCACATGGTTGAAACAATGAAAATGATTTATTACTTCTCAGGTTTTTTTTTATTTGAAATTTTTTTGGTATTCCGTTACTAATCCATTACTAATAGCGACATATTTGTTTTCGTTGGAATCAGGGTGTCCCTAATGCCTCCTCTTCTAAAGCCCCCTCTCCTAGTAGAGTGAGTTCCACTTCTACATTGTTGTCTCTTTTTTTTTTTTTTTTAAATTGTACTAATGATTTAATAGTTTCATTGCATAAAAGACTGAGGCTGGTAAACTTAAAAAGATTAAAACAAAGTTTACTTGAAATCGAATCTTATATATCACATTGTTGAAACAATGAAAATGATTTATTAATTCTCAGTTTTTTTTTATTTGAAATTTTGTTGGTATTCCGTTACTAATCCATTACCAATAGCGACATATTTGTTTTCGTTGGAATCAGGGTGTCGCTGGTGCCCGCCTTTCTAGTGGTGTGAGTTCCACTTCTACATTGTTGTATTTTTTTTTTTAAACTGTACTAATGCTTAAATAATTTCATTGCATAAAAAATTGAGGCTGGCAAACTTAAAAGATTAAAGCAAAATTTAATTGAAATCGAATCTTATATATCATATGGTTAAAACAGTGAAAATCATTTTTTACCTCTCAGTTTTTTTTTTTTTTTATTTGAATTTTTGTTGTCATTACGTTTTTTTTTATTTCCTCCTTTTATTAATCTAACGGCCACGATTGATGCAGATCGTGGTGATACGATCAACGGAGCTAAAAATAGAGCATATAGAGGAACTAGAAATGTGGACAAAGACTTCCCATCTTGGGTACATGCCTAACATTTTAAATATATTTGCCTAATTTGAAAAGAACGTTACCTATTTTTTTTAACTTACATACATGGTGGGATTTGGAGAGAATTTAACTTTTGGTACCATAATTTACTTTACTTTAATGATTTGGTATCAAAATTATTTCGTTCGACACATTTGGTATCATTATTTGACGGGACGTTACTCATTTCATACTCCGTCAAATTAATGACGGAATTGAACATGTGAGGAGCACGTGCCCGTCAAATTTGTCGGAATTAATAAAGAAATTGTAAAATTGGTGCTATAATTAAAGATTGCTGGTAAAGTTTGCCCCACATGTTTTCTGTAGACAAATTTACCTCTCAATTCACAAATTTGAATTATTTCAGTCACAACTGCAAAAATAGTTAAATTATTAGTCATATTTAATAAATTTTATATATTATTATTAAATATCTTAAACTAATTATATTTTATATACTAATATATAAATTAAATAATATTTTATATAAAATCTGAAAAAAAATCTTTTTAAAATTATATAAATATTATTAATCCTGTTTAATAAATTTTATATTAAATAATTTAAGAAGTAATTGGTACCACCCCATATTTTAGGGGTGAAATTGTATTTAATTAACCCAATTAAAATAACATAAGAGTTTGGCAAAACATATGTACGTGGTTTTCGCATTTAACCCGTTTCATGAAACATCTAGTACTTGTTCTTCATGACATCTATTATTCCTAAAATATAAATTATTTGTGTCATGTGCAGTGAAACTGTGCCTAGCCTAGTAGATACAACATGGCTAGAAATAAAGGCGCGTGTTAATTCAAGAGATTTGAACAATCACACTACCTATACTGCCTTTTTGGTGTTCGCAATAAGTGATCATCCGATGAATCTAAAAAAGGCAACGGCATCAGTAAAAATTGGAAGCGAACGTATAAACTCGACTTATGTGTATCTGGATGAAAAAGAAAGTAATCTTGCTCGTGCTCGTGGAGAAACTGGACCAGTTTTAAAAGAAAGAACTGATGGATGGATGGAGATCAAACTTGGGGAAGTACCTTACAACAGATCGAGTTCTGATGATATCGAGATAAAATTTTGTGAAATAGCCTCTAATAAAAGTAAATGTGGTCTTATTGTTCGGGCTATTGAACTACGACCCAGTAACGACCCATGATCAGTTCGTCTCCGTAGTCAATCATGAGTTCATAAACCAAACATTTAAAATATGTTTAATTCATTTGTGATGTGAGTGTAAGTTGTGTTTGTGATGATGTAAGTGAAGAATTTACTATATGGTGTGATAATCATTAATCTGAGTTTTCTATTTTTTTTTTATTTCATTTCATGTCAGTTTTTTTTATTTATATTTATCTAGATGAGTTACCTAAAACTCATATATAAAGAAACTTTGCATGAAAAATTATTTATTATGTAAGTAAATAAAATAAATGTTTAAGCTCAATATCCGGCATTTACATAAAGTTTTGAATGAGTCTTAATATTTATAAAAAGAATGAATTAATTAATTAGATTGAATGTGTAATTCTAATAAGAAATCATAATTATTGGAACACCCCATCGACTAAGTGAACGGAGGCTTATTTGAAATTACTAATCAATCATTAGCATAGTTTGATCGATGAGGCTTTAGCATGTTGGTTAATGTTGATATGCAATGATCAAGAGGTCATGGATTACAAAATGAATAATGACTTAGTGTGGATATTTCTCTAGTTTAATACCACAATCTCAAAAAAAAAAAAAAAAAAAAAATCATTACCATAGTTTGATCGCAAATTTGAATGTCTACATCTACTACTTGCTTTGAAATGTTTGGCTTGATAATTGTAAATTACTTAGCATATTTTGATTGCAACTTGGAGTTTTACAGTTACTATACTTACATATTCCTTGACTTATTTTGATTGCAACTTGGAGTTTTACAGCTACTATACTTATATATTCCTTGACTTATTACATATTCCTTGACTTATTTTGATTGCAACTTGGAGTTTTACAGCTACTATACTTACATATTCCTTGGCTTATTTTGATTGCAACTTGGAGTTTTACAGCTACTATACTTATATATTCCTTGACTTATTACATATTCCTTGACTTATTTTGATTGCAACTTGGAGTTTTACAGCTACTATACTTACATATTCCTTGGCTTATTTTGATTGCAACTTGGAGTTTTATAGCTACTATACTTATATATTCCTTGACTTATTTTGATTGCAACTTGGAGTTTTACAGCTACTGTACTTATATATTCCTTGACTTATTACATATTCCTTGACTTATTTTGATTGCAACTTGGAGTTTTACAGCTACTATACTTACATATTCCTTGACTTATTTTGATTGCAACTTGGAGTTTTACAGCTACTATACTTATATATTCCTTGACTTATTAACCGTATAGGAAGTTTTCTCCTCGTACGGCTCGAGAAAAAATGATTTGATTTATTTTGATTGCAACTTGGAGTTTTACAGCTACTGTACTTATATATTCCTTGACTTATTACATATTCCTTGACTTATTTTGATTGCAACTTGGAGTTTTACAGCTACTATACTTACATATTCCTTGACTTATTTTGATTGCAACTTGGAGTTTTACAGCTACTATACTTATATATTCCTTGACTTATTACATATTCCTTGACTTATTTTGATTGCAACTTGGAGTTTTACAGCTACTATACTTACATATTCCTTGGCTTATTTTGATTGCAACTTGGAGTTTTACAGCTACTATACTTATATATTCCTTGACTTATTTTGATTGCAACTTGGAGTTTTACAGCTACTGTACTTATATATTCCTTGACTTATTACATATTCCTTGACTTATTTTGATTGCAACTTGGAGTTTTACAGCTACTATACTTACATATTCCTTGACTTATTTTGATTGCAACTTGGAGTTTTACAGCTACTATACTTATATATTCCTTGACTTATTACATATTCCTTGACTTATTTTGATTGCAACTTGGAGTTTTACAGCTACTATTCTTACATATTCCTTGACTTATTTTGATTGCAACTTGGAGTTTTACGGCTACTATACTTACATATTCCTTGACTTATTTTGATTGCAACTTGGAGTTTTACAGCTACTATACTTACATATTCCTTGACTTTAGGTGAAATCATGTGTTTTGAAAATAGGATTGGACTGGCTGGTTCAACCGCGAACCGGTGGCTTGTCCGGTCCGGATATACCTTCAGAACCAATGTCAACCGAATCGTTGGTGAACTGCTCAACCGAAAAACTGTCGGTTTGGTTGTTTCAATTTTATTTTATTTTTCATTTTGTTAAGTGTGTTTAATGTATAAAATATGAAAATGAAATTGTAAGAACAAGAATTTGAAGTTTTGAACATTTGACCTCAAGCATAAACAAAGCTCTTATAACCACTTGAGCTATGCCTGATTTGTGTTCTTTTATATATATATATATATATATATATTCTATATGACTTTCTATATAATGAAAACTTTATAAGTTAATTTATCAATTGAATTACTTATGACTGTTATGAAATATACATATTATGTGAATGTCATTGGTAATTTATCATTCAAGACATAATGTGGCTTCGCATGGTTCTTTCACTTGGTGAAATAATGAGCTCACACATGACTCACTTATGTGTCAAGACTCGAGACAAGAAGAAGTGTGGCATTGTATATGACATGTGCATGGAAACCTCTAAACATATCAAATTGCATGAAGGACACATGTATGACAAGTAGCTAATTTTGATGTAGTGTAAATTCATGGAATCATACTATTTAGTTACATTTTTATATTATTATGACTTTATTTGTATGTGTCACGATAAACATAACCTAGTCTTTTTTCATAGCTGCATAAAGAAAACGATTAAGCGTAAGAAAATACAATTTTCCATTTATTGTGAAAGACCAAACATCTTATCTTATCTTATCATATTATTATATATATAGGAGAATGGTCTTTGACTCCAATTGACCTATTTTGACTGAATTCTATTTTTCTAGAATTTTGAGTTTTTTTAATTGTTTTCTAAATTTTCATTGGTTGACACTCTATTAAATGTAATTAAAAATTATATTATACCATAACGGTTAACCCTTAATCAAACACAACTATTTTAAATATGAATAAGAGGTAATAGTCCTGAAAATCCTCTTCACCTTAATCATTAGCTTTTAGGTTTAGTTTAGAAACGTTTTTTAAAGAAAAGAAAAAAGGGAAGTTTACAAGTATGTTAATGACAATATCTTTATATTATTATAATCAATGATAAATATTAAGGAAGTAAGTTAATTTTTAAACTCATTGTCTATATTTTTATTTGTTAAATTTTCTTAAATCATGCCATAATTTTAGCTAAAGTTAACGAGATCGATCACAATTCCAATTATAAAAATCTTACCATAATTTTTGTCATAGGATTTAATTATCAACATTATGCATCAATCAAGCTAATTAATACTCAATCTTTGAAAATACTATGTAAATGAATGCATATTTATCTGCTATATATAATTTAGCAAGTTAGTTGACTACCGATCCATGTAATCAATTTATAAATATACAATTCGGAAAAGCTTTGTATGCATTAGAATGTATATATACTAGATCAAGATTAATTCTACAAATGTAAAAGTAAAGTTTTCGTGTGAAGGATGAAGGTCATCTTGCTGCTTGGGTATATCTATAGTTTGAATTCATACAATATTATTTCGTATCAACTATAAGATTTCTTCTATTCACGATTTGCTTCTTTCTTATCTCACATTGGTTGTAATCTAAGTTTAACTTTAGTTATGCTCTTAAACGCTTATTATTATATTTTGTCGAATTTTTCTTATTGTCGTGCCCTTATTAAATTTGCTAGAGTTATGATTTTAAGAGATTTTTCTATCTTATTTTTTTTTTAAATTCCCATGGTTTCTTATTAAAATATCGGTCCGATTTGATCTTTATCACAAATGATGAATGGAGAATAATTATGGCATTTCTCACGTTATTTTATTTCCATTCTTACATTTTAGTTTTATATTTCTTTTAGTTATTTATACAAGTGGTATTTAGAATGTTGTCATCCACCGTCAAACATTAACTTGAAACGACGGGATTCCATTTTCTTACTAATTTTTTTTTAATAAATGTAATTTTGCAATTCAATGTTTGAATCATCTAATATATTTTATTTCATGTTCTAGTTTTAGCAAAAGCAGCTCTCCGAGGTCACGGGTCACTTTTCCCCAAGGAAGGTAATGTTGGAATTTGGAGCTAATCGAGCTTGATTCTCACCTTTTATTTTATTTTCCTTTCAATTTTTATTTTCAAATGATTTTGTTATTGTGTATCATAGTGTATGTAATCATTTAATTATAGGTTTGGTGTTTAAAGGCTTAAAACTATGAAACATATGTTAATATATTAATATCCCATCAATTAAATTTATTATTTAATTTGCCTCTTTTCAATTTATTATTAATATCTCCATCAATGTATTTGTATAGTGAATTAAAGAAATTTGTATATATATAATTGATTCATTTAAACATATTTCAGTCTACATCTATCATTTATGTGCCTTCAAAATAAGGACATAATGGTATTTGTAGTGAATCGAATGTCTCTGGGGTAGTTTAGATAATTTCTTAAAGTTGGAGGGTGATAGTGTAATTACACCAAATAAAAAAATTAGGGGTATTATTGAATAAAAATTGGTTTTTTAATGACATCTTTGTTTGTCATTATAAATTAAAGCCGTAAGAGGATAAATGTAATGAAACCAATACCTACTGTGTAGTCTGAGTAATTTTTCAAAGTTATATAAAGGGTGGTATGTTATTAACACTAAATAGGAGGAATAGTTTGCGCAATTCTCCCTTGATATTATTTAGTTAACATGACACATTGTCAATCTACATAGTCCATATCCCACGAAGAACAATATACATGAAACATATGTTTTAATTAATTTATATTTTGACAAATATTCATATCGCTGTAAAAAACTATCCAAGTTGTAACTTTCGCATTCATGAAAGCAGTAGTGATCAAAATACGTTGAAATTTATTTTGATGTAAATTGTAATAAAGTATTTTAAGTACATTTATCAATGATCCATTTAAACATTTTTCAATCTACGTCTATTTTTGATGTCCCTTCAGAAATTAAGGTCGTAAGGGTATTTGTAGCGAATACAATACTTATGATGTAGTTTGGGTTATTTTTGAATGTTTCAGGGTGATCGTGTAATTACACTAAATTCGAGGGTTTGTTTGAGAAATAAAAATTAGTTTTCTGATGACCATAAATTAATATTGTAAGAGGATAAATGTAATTAATCCAATACTTACGGGGTAGTGTGAGTAATTTTTCGAACTTAAAGGATGGTAAATTATTTACGTTAAATTTGAGGGATAGTTTGAACAACTCCCTTTATATTACTGATTTAACATGATACATTATCAATCATCTATATTCCATGTCCCATGAAGAAAAATATATATTAAACATTCGTTTTGATAATATTATACATTTAAAAATATATTTATTGGCACTGATAAAAACTATTTAAGGTAGAATTCTCACATGCATGAAAACTGCAGTGATCAAGATACATAGATAAAATAATAAATTATTTAAGTTTGTGCATAGCACGGGAATATGCTAGTATATATATATATAAGAGAATGGTCTTTTGACCAAATTGGACCAAATTCTCTTTTTCTAGAATTTTGAATTATTTTTATTGATGTAACATTTATGTTTGGAAACAAATAAGTTTAAGGGCAAACATTAAATTTAGTTTTATGACCTATTCTAAATCAACTTGCTCAAGGAAACAAATACGTTTTTACCAAATTATAGGCTTAGTATTTGGAAACAATTTTTTTTTCAAATTATAGGCTTATTATTAGGAAACCGAAATTTTGAAATGATATGTACTTTATCAATATTCAAAATATAATTTCTTCCCTCTAGCTGTCGACTTATTATTTTGTTTTTTGTCTTTTTTTTTATTGTTTTATCAACAATATCTTCTTTTATGATTCATGTCAACTAACACATCTTTTTAGTTCATAAAATTTCGTATTTTGCATTTCTTATAAGACATTTTAGGGGAAAAACAAATGATTAAATCTTTTTTTTTTTTTCATCTTTACTTTTTACTTTAATTTAGTGTTCCCTAATCACGTTCCCGTGGGACGAGAAATAAATTTATCTGGACGGTTGAAAATATTGTTTATTTAATTTGGACCATACAAAACAAGTACAATAAATGTACAAAGATATGAAATATAAATAATATTTTTAAAAGATTAAAAACATATCATACACGTATAGTACTTAAACAAAATTACATAGTTAGCCCCATGAGAAGACAGTTCAAGGCTTTAACCAACCCACGATTTATTAAATTTAATTTTTTTTTTCTTATAACCAGTGCTGCAAACGGTAAAATTTAAAATCCGAAGTTTTGAATCTGGTATAGTAACTCTAAAATTGATCTGGACCGTAGAAAATTCAAGCCGACCTCTGATCGGTACATATTTGGGCGAATTTCCTCTATTATGTGAGAAACCGAGATCCTTTGTATTTTAACAGATTGAGATCGAATTAAAGTGGATGGATATGAAGTTTAGTTAGAGCATATAGTTTTGAATTCAGGTGGGAGAGGGAGGTTGAAAATTGAAGAAGGTGATGAGTGTGGGTGTGGCAGCGAAGAACGAGGGAGAGAGGTAGGAAAAATGAATATAATGGGTTTTTTGGTCATTTCCGATAATATGTTTGAAAATTTTAATAACAAATTAATTCGTAAATTGTTCATACCATGACACATGTTCAAATATAATTGGCTACTGGTGTTCCACAAATACAACTCGGTTGATCCAAAGAAAGCCCCATCTCTTTAAATTTTTATGGATTTACTTATTCGGGATTTTTAGATTTCTTCATCAATGATTATGTTTTTGAAATTTTCTTTTATTACCTAATTATTTTTAATATTTTCCAATATTGTGTTTGATCATATAATTACAGCCTGAAATTTTGCATGAAAAGTTAGGAAATTTTAATTACATTTCCTAATTTATCTCATTTCAGTTTTGAAACCCAGATTCTTCTGAATCTTCCGTTATCATATTTCTCTCAGACTATATATGCATAAAAAAAATTCTTATTAAACATCATTGTTGATTCTCACTGTTTGTATTTTCCATGAACATTTTTTTTTGCAATTAAGCATATATTTCATTATATATTACATCTTACCATTATTGCATTCTCAAATAGTTGTCTTGTGTAAGTTATTAAACTTTTACTAATTGTATCTCTTATTCTAATTTCAGGAAAGGCATAAAGACTCAAATTTCTCCCAAATTAGCATCCTATCCTATTTTTGATTGAACGTGAAAGGTCTATGACTATGACTATAACTTTGTTAAAGAGAAAAATGTTGTCATTATGATTCATTTTGTGTGATCTATTTAGTTTCGTTGAAAGTGAAGATTGTTAAAGATTGTACGTAGAGGTCGTTATTTTCATCTTTCTCTGTTAATTTTGATTTGAATTGATTTCACTATTCCCCCAAATTTAGGCATTATAGCGTTTTTAATTCTCTCCATTTCAAGTGGATTCCTTTTGTTTAATTTTTTTTTAATATATTTGAAAGCTATTTCAACAATCCGTGTTTAAATGTTTCTTAACCTTCATCTTTTAAATTTATCTCTTGCGTATTATTTGTTTTCTATATTTTTGTAATGAGTATATCAATACATTGTTTTATTCATGCAACTATTTGTCCATGATTTCCAACAACTTTAGTAATTTTGTTAGTACAATAATATTTTGATTCATTCTTTTCTTATGTACTTTGGTATACTCGATTCACTATTTTTTTTTTAATCATATCTTTATTAATTGTTATATGTTCATGAAAATTGGCTATTATGAACAAATATGTATGTCTATTTTTCAATTATTTTCTTATTCTTTTAAATAGTTCAGCGCAATTTATTGATTTTTCTAACTTCTAAAAGGTTTTTTTTTAGTAAAATTTGCATAACAAGTCACTCACATGTTTGGAAAGAGTTAAAAGTTAAAATCATGGATTAAAGATTTGTGTCGTAGTATGTTTCGTTCAGTTAAAAAGTAAAATCTATTTTAAAAAATTATAATTTTTCAAGAAATATTTAGAAAAAATTTAAATCAAAGAAATGAGAGAATTGTAATTGTGGTACCAAACTATATACCGATTCTCACTTGTGGTACCATAAAAATCGAGGCCGACACATTTGGTACCACAATTTAAGAAATTGAATCACTTTTGGTACCACCGTTAAAATTGGACGTTAACTGATGACGTGGCAGTTAAGTTTTATTGCAAAATTGATACCATTACTTATGTTGACTGACAATTATACCCCTAATTTTTCAAGTTGTCAAAATAACTCCACATCTTCAAATTTACTGACAATTTTAGTCCACATTGTTGTCCAATTTCAAAATTGGCTCGAATAAGACACGTGCGGACCAATTTAGAGATTTTACTTATTATATTTACATATTTATTTAACTAATTTAATTTTATAAATAATATTAATAGACCAAATAATACTTTAATATAAATTCGATAAAATATTAATTAAATCTAAAATTTATATAATAATATTAATATATTTAATATTTATTAAAAAATAAAGTTATATATTATTAATAAAATAATTATAATTAAAAAAAAAAAAACCCATCTCCTACCCCCAACCCCACCCCCCCCTAACCACCCCCGCACCCACCCAAATCCCAGGCCGCCGGCGGTCTGGGATCGTCCGATCTCCTTGAAGAATCAGTTCACATTCTTAAACCCTGTTGTACCCACTTGTTTTCTCTCTTTAACTTCATTCATTACCAGTTTACCACCACAACTCAAACCCCTCTCACAAAGATCTTCTTCAATCTCATATCTATAGTTAGCAGCCTCAATAATTCCCTATCATCTCTGGTGCAATTTTCAGAATAGGATATTTATTTAGTGGTGATATAGATAGGGATGAAGATTCAGTGCAACGTGTGTGAGGCGGCGGAGGCGAACGTCCTCTGCTGCGCCGACGAAGCGGCGCTGTGTTGGGGTTCACTACAAAAAAATTAAACTTTAGTGATAAAATTTTATGTGACAATGTTAAAGTTGTCACTTCTTATATATAATAAGTGACAACAACTCAAATATTGTCACTAAAATGGTTTTCATAAACATACTAGTGACAAGAATTGTAAAAAAATTGTCACTATTGACATTTAGCGATACCCCAAAAGTGACAACCAAAAAGTTGTCACTAAACCATAGTGACAATATTTATTGTCACTAGGTTATCACTAAAAGGGTGTCGCTAATTGTCAATAGTGACAACTTAAGTCACCATATATTTGTCATTAATAGCTATTAGTGACAACTTAAAAAACATATATTGTCACTATTGCACTTGTCACCATTATTATTATGATAAAATTAATATTTTTATCACTAAATGCATATAAAAAGTGACAACTTCCACATTATTACTTAATTTTTTGTCACTTAAGCTCAATTTTCTTGTAGTGGTGCCGCCAATAAGCTCGCTAGTAAGCACCAGAGAGTTCCGCTCTCCAGTTCTTCTTCTCAGATGCCGAAGTGTGATATTTGTCAGGTTTGATTTCATCAATTCCCTCTTTATTTTTACCGAATAATTTCAATATCTGAATTTTTATGATTTTTTACTCTTTTTCTTTTTGGCCTGCTTTGGTATTGGAAAATCCCAGGCCACCGCGGCCTGGGACCGGCGATCCCAGGCCGCAGCCGGCCTGGGATTTGGGTGGGGGGGGGGGGGGGGGGGGGGGGGGTGGGGGGGGGGGGGTTGGGGGGGGGAGATGGGTTTTTCTTTTTTTTTTTTTAAATTATAATTATTTTATTAATAATAAATAACTTTATTGTTTAATAAATATTAAATATATTAATATTATTATATAAATTTTAGATTTAATTATTATGTTATCGAATTTATGTTAAAGTATTATTTGGTCTATTAATATTATTTATAAAATTAAATTAGTTAAATAAATATGTAAATATAGTAAGTAAAATCTCTAAATTGGTCCGCACGTGTCTTATTCGAGCCAATATTGAAATTGAGCAACAATGTGGACTAAAATTGTCAGTAAATTTGAAGATATGGGGTTATTTTGACAACTTGAAAAGTTAGGGGTATAATTGTCAGTCAACATAAGTAATGGTATCAATTTTGCAATAAAACTTATCTGCCACGTCATCAGTTAACGTCCAATTTTAACGGTGGTACCAAAAGTGATTCAATTTCTTAAATTGTGGTACCAAATATGTCGGCCTCGATTTTTATGGTACCACAAGTGAGAATCGGTATATAGTTTGGTACCACAATTGCAATTCTCTCTCAAAGAAATGCTTAAAGTCGAAAATACTTCTGTACGTTTTTGTTATAGTTGACTTAAAACAAAATTTCTTCGATGTTTTCAGTAGAAACGTATCAAAAATTTTATCCATTGTTAAAATACGTGGGTGATGATACTATTAATTTAAAATCACACTTTTTAGATGGGTTTTTTATTGGTGGAAATTGCTAATTTTTATTAAAGGCTTAAATCTATTAGTATTTTAATTGTGAAGAAAATGTGTATTTGTTAATTTGAGAATTCAGATTTTATTATTTGTGAATAATGTAACAATGTAACAACGTAAGTATACCTATTTTGACCAACGTGTGATGATAAAGTGGAAGGAACTAGCCCCCAAAGTCGAGAACCCAGGTTCAAATCCGTCCTAGAAAAGATTTCCATATAATATGTATAACGTGCAATGAAAGGATTCAAAGGAATATATTAAGTCAAGTTTAAGACCTAAATACCGTTACAAAAAAAGTATATCTATTTTGTGTATATTATTCTCTTAGTTAGATAACACAACTTAATTATAGTACATACTACAGGAATTATAATCGTTTAAAATTAATTTTTTTTAATAGAAAGAATTTTAAGTGTTATTCCTAGATGTTCTCTTAAATGTCTTAAAAAAAAATGAAGTGGGATCTAAAACCTGAATATTCTTAGAAATAAAAAAAATTGGCTCATTTCCTCAATAAATTTGCCCTGTAAGTGTAACATTTTTTAAACGATAAAGTTGTGAGCACTTGTGGATCTACAAGTTTCTAATATATATTTACATAGTTCTAACTTTACATAGTTCTAACCTTCAATACGCAAGTTGATTTATCGATATTTAATAGTATAACACTGAATACTTTTTAATGTTATCTACTCTCTTTAATTTTAATATTTTAATATTATTATTAATTTAATTATATTATTAAAATAGTTATTAGTTATTAATATTAATATTAAAAAAAATAAAACTATTATTATAATAATGAGAGAGAGAAAGAAAGAAAATATGGAATTAATTGGGGCTCTGGAACCCTGGGCCTGGCCCTGCCCCTGCCCCTACCATTGGAGATGGCCTTAACAAATCGAAGAGTTAATTTTTCTTCCACTAAATGTAATCATTGAAGAATAATATTGATGATGAATGAGTTACACAAGATTATTCCATTTTCCATGCATCTAATGTTAAAAAGTATTAACATGTTATGAATTTTTAATAATATAAACTGTAAATATAGTTGTAATAAGTTAATATGATTTTGTGCATAGCATGGGTATATGCTAGTAATAGATTATGGCACAATGAACAAAAGTAAGTTAATTGGGACAAAGGTAAGGGAACTTGGCAATTATAGACACGTGTTTCATGCCGAGTGCATTGATGCATGGATAGACGAGGGTTGGGCCACGTGTTGGACAAAAAATAAATCAAGTTACTCGATACTCGAGCTCGAGCTCGTTCGATAAAAGTTCGTTTGAGCTCAGTTCGTCACACAAATTAAACAAACTTGAACATCATTTTCCGTTTGATTAAGTTTAAAGCTCGGCTCGAGCTCGATTCGATAAATTAAAAATTAATGAAAAATATGAAATATATGAAATATATCAAGCTACTTAATACTCGACTCGAGTTAGTTCGATAAAAGCTCGTTTAAGCTCGAATCGTTTAATAATCAAACCAAGCTCAAACACAACATTTCAAAATCGATAAAATTCAAACAAAGCTTTACAATGTATCGTTCGACACTACTCGATTCGATTACACCCCTACACGTGCTCGTTGTGTAGAGCCAAAGCTTTTGCCTAGCTATGGAGGAGAGGAGGAAAAGGATTTATGGAGATCAGAGAAAACGATTTACTTGTTTGGAGAAGACTGGAAGTTTATGAATCCATACGTAAAGTTGTTGATTTTGTCTTTAGACTATAATTTGAGATTTTGTTCATCCAATTAAAAGTCTTTTTTTCACCAATTTTAGTGTATGGTAGAGGTTATATTAATATAGTTTTGTAATTATAACCTTTTGAATAATTTATTTTTTCAAAAATAAATTATTAAGCAATTTTATACGATTTATTACATTTTTTATGATAATTTTATCTTGAATTATTATCTGTAAAAAAATTTGTTTTAATTTTCTAGTTTTGGGTTTTTTTTTTTTTTTTTTTTTTTTTTTGGGCATAGTTACCCCAGTAGTAATTTCCCAAAAAAAAGACCAAATACTATATGATCGAATTTCAATTTTTGTTTTTATAAAAATTAAAACATTAAGACATAATATATTTTCGTGAATTCGCATCATCATTTTATCTGAGATGATACTATTAGTTTTTGAGATAAAAAGAAAAATATATTTAAGAAATGAGGAAACAACTGAGACAAAAAGGAGTACAAAATTCTCAAATAACCTAATGCAACATTTTCCTGAAATGGTGATTTTCTTATGGAGTGACTTATTACAAGGAATGTTTAAACCCGGGATCATGGCTTGATTGAATCGATCATATGTTTGCATGTCTTGTGATTAGTTACTTTTATATAGATGTAATTTAAGCACAAAATTAATACATTGCACTAGCTAGTTATATAAATATTGTGAATTAAGACGACTTTTGTATGAACTAAAATTACACATACTTAATAGCCATGCCTGCTCTTTTCTTTCAAAAGTTTTGGTCAATTGTTGGTGCTGATGTGATTCATTTTGTTTTAGATTTCCTAAACAAGAAAGTTTTCCAACCTAAGTGCAATTATACACATATTGTCCTGATCCCAAAAATCTCAAATCCTCAGTCAGTATCTCAATTTCGTCCTATTAGTTTGAGTAATGTCATTTATAAAATAGCTTCTAAGACTTTGGCTAATAGATTAAAACCGTTGTTGAATTCCATAATTTCTGATAGCCAATCGGTGTTTGTCCCCTCCCGTTTAATTACAGATAATGTCCTTGTAGCCTTTGAAATCTCTCATTTTATGAAACGGAAAACCTGGGGAGGTGGCCATATGGCCATTAAGCTAGATATGAGCAAAGCCTATGATCGGGTTGAATGGGTTTTCATAGGGAAGCTTTTAGATAAGTTAGGTTTTGCGAGTGATTTTATTGAGCTAATAATGTTATGCATAACGACTGTAACGTATTCATGTGTACTTAATGGTGAACAAATTGGTTATTTTAGGCCTCAAAGGGGTATCCGTCAAGGTGATCCCCTTTCACCCTATCTTTTTTTGTTGTGTACAGAAGCATTGAGTGCGCTAATCTCACAGGAGGAAGAAAGAGGAGGGATAGTTGGCGTATCGATATGTACCGGGGCACCAAGTGTTTCACATTTGCTTTTCGCGGACGATACGATGATCTTTTGTCAAGCTACTGTAGAGGCAGCAACGCGCGTAAAGGAAATACTGATGATGTATGAAAGTGCTTCAGGCCAGATGATTAACATCGAAAAGTCGAATGTGGTGTATAGCCGGAATACGGATGTGACTATACGAGAGGCGATAAGGGGGGTCTTTCCTATTCTTGAGGTGGAGAAGCATGAAAAATATCTGGGTTTACCGTCTGTGATTGGAAAGTCAAAGAAGGAGGTTTTTGAGGTGATCAGAGATAGAGTTCGTACCAGAGTTCAAGGGTGGCGGGAAAAAACGTTGTCTATGGCAGGGAAGGAGGTACTTATTAAATCTGTCATTCAGGCTATTCCGTCGTATGTAATGAGTTGTTTCAAGCTTCCAGCATATCTTGTTACAGAGATTGAATCACTTATTGCTAGTTTCTGGTGGGACAATAAACAGAGGAGAAAAATTCATTGGGTGAATTGGAAAGTGATGGGAAAAAGTAAGAAGGGAGGAGGAATGGGTTTTAGAGACCTTAAGGCGTTTAATCAGGCTCTACTCGCAAAACAGGCATGGAGAATTCTTGTTAAACCTGACAGCCTTTTGAGTAGGATTTATAAGGCACGATATTTTCCTTTGGTGGAGTTCCGTGAGGCCTTGGTAGGTTCGAATCCGTCGTTATCGTGGAAGAGTATTTGTGAGGCTAAAGAAATTTTATTGGAAGGGCTGCGTTGGCGAATAGGGAATGGGGAATCGGTGAATGTTTGGTCAGACAATTGGATACCGAGAGACGGTGGTCTTCGAGTCCGCACTCCTAGACTAGCGCGATCAACACATTTGATGGTTAGCTCGCTGATTGATTTTGATGCAAATATGTGGAATAAGCGAATGGTTGAAGAAACATTTTGGGAAGATGATGCGAAAGAAATATTGGCGATTCCTTTGGGTTCTAGATTGAATAGCGATAAGT
The DNA here is from genome assembly GCA_034814905.1 of Penstemon davidsonii. Classification (NCBI taxonomy): domain Eukaryota; kingdom Viridiplantae; phylum Streptophyta; class Magnoliopsida; order Lamiales; family Plantaginaceae; genus Penstemon; species Penstemon davidsonii. The sequence continues at coordinate 6,122,219 of JAYDYQ010001087.1, read as the reverse complement.
TGGTGTGGCATTATACAAAAAATGGAATGTTCTCCGTGAAGAGTGCATACCACTTGGCGGTTGATATGAAAGATAGGATTTTGGAGCAGAATGTTGGGAGTTCGAGTAGTGTTGGAGCAGCTGATTGGAAGTGGCTTTGGGCAATTAATATACCTGAGAAAGTAAAGATTTTCTTGTGGAGGGTTTGTAAAGGGGCTATTCCGACATTAGAAAACTTGAAGAGGCGAAGGATTTGTTCTAGTGATATTTGTTCCCTTTGTGACAATGGTTCAGAAACGAGTATGCACGTTTTAGTTCGATGTGGTTTTGCGAGACAAACTTGGGCAGTATCGAATTTGCGTTGGAGTTTGATTGAGAATGGGGAATTGTTACCAATGAATTGGATGAAACGTATGTGCAATGAGTTGGAAAAAACTGATTTGGAGTTTGCTTTTATTATTGTTTGGTGGCTTTGGTACAGTAGGAACCAACGTGTTTTTGGTGAAGGGAAATGGGATCCCTTAGATGTTACACATCAAGCAAGCACATTCATTGAGAGATATAGAGCTAGTAATAGCCAAGTTTTAAAGGAAATAAAGAACAATATTGGTGATGAAGGAACAATGCTCTGTTCTTGGAAGCTACCAGTTGGAAACCAAATAAAAATCAATTTTGATGGTGCAACTTTTTGCAAAAATGGCTATGTGGGGATTGGGGCGATTGCGAGGGACGCAAGTGGTCTTTGTTTAGCTTGGTTTTCACGAAGGATTCCACAAAATTTATTACCAGAACACGTTGAAGCCTTGGCAGCAATACGCGCAGTTGAGATGGCTCGTACATACCAATGGTCGCATATCATCCTTGAAGGTGATTGTCTGTCTGTGGTAAGAAAAATCCAATCCTCTGAAGAAGACTTTTCATCTACGGGACCGATTATTGCAGATATAAAGGAGATTTTGAGAGTTTTTGATTTTTCTGTTATTAGTTTTACTCGTAGAGAAGGTAATAAAGTAGCTCATTCTTTAGCAAAATTAGCCTCTTTGGTAGATTTAGTTGAGTTGCCGGAGCACATTAAACATCTTGTAACTGTTGAGGCTTTCTGATCCTTATATATCGATCGTTTTTCTCAAAAAAAAAAAAAAAAATAGCCAAAAGGTATTTCTTTTATACCCCGTGATGGTGTCTTTTCTTTTTGTTTAGTAGCCAAAAGGCCTTTATTTTACTTCTTAGAGGTTTAATAATAAATATTTTATTTAATGTTATTGCAACGTTCAATACAAGTAGATGCCAAATTTGAAAAGTTGTTATGATGTAGCGTACGTAGTGAATAGATCTAGTATGTTCAAAAACTCGTTGAATCTTGATAAAAAAAAAAAATACCGTGAATTTGAAGGAATTCAATAACTCGTTGATCTTATATAAATAATACCGCGAAATTGAAAGAATTGAGAAAACTCAAATATAATCTAATCATATCATATCCTATCTTATCTTCTCTTATACATCTAATCTAATCTATCTAATACATATATATATTTGAAGGGTGTCTTTTGACCCTAATTGCTCAAATTTGACCAAATACTATTTTTTCAGAATTTTGAATTTCTTTTATTCCTTTAAAATTAAATTTTGAGACTTTCTTCATTTGAAAAATATAACCTACTCATTAAATAAGGAATATGTTAATTGAGATTGATTGATTTGCACAAAAGGAGCAATTATATCAATTAAGAACCTCAACCTCCCCCAAAATTTAGGAAAATTTCAAAATATTGAATTTGACTACACTTTTATGATATCTATATATACATATATTCTCTTCATTCTTTTTCATATTTCATACATTGGTGCCCATGGAGATTTTGGCACCCTCTTCCATTGTTTTGTCAATAGCTTTTATTTATTTTAAAAATTTTAAGTTGCACACCTTAATTTTCTTTTCTGATTGCGACTTTCATATAAGTGTATCAATAAGGCAATTTATATTTATTTGTAACTTTTCTCTTATATTACTTATTTCGGTTCATATATATGATTTTTAGTTTCTACTTTCTAATATACAATTTTTTCATTAATTTCATGTGTTTTTCTTTTAACTTATTATTTGTGTCTATGTTTGTATTAATATATATTTTTTTACTCACTTCTACATGGATTTAATTTGGCTTATGTTTTCCGAATATTTCAGAACTGACGTTCAAAAACATTTTATTAACCTTTTCACTTTATTTTCTTGAATAGTTTTTGTTTAATTTTTTAATTTTTCAAATGGCACACCTGTCTTCTTTTTTCTGATTCGTATTAAAAGGAGATTATCAATATAGTACATATATTATTTAATTTAGTCATTTTATTTTTTGTTGACTAATATTCTTTTGTTTCATATGATTTTTAATTTTTACTCAATTAAACAACATTTTTTATTTTTCTCATTTTTACCCATATGGTTAATTTGACCAAAATCCTATTTTTTTAGAGTTTTGATTTTTTTTAATCCTATAAAATTTTATTATTTGTCATTTCTAAATATTAATGTAATGAAGTCTATTACTATATAAATTGTATATATACTCACGTAATTTAAGTAAGGATGTAACTAATGATCATTAATTAGGCTAGAGTTGTTATAAACGGACATAATTAAGGTCAAAATGTTATTTCAGTTTAAAAGTTTTAAATTCCTAAAAATCAGCCTAATAAATTCATTAATTGTTCCCTTAAATTTAGCTATTACTTACCATAAGTCAGTGTACTACTTACATATAACAACTCTTATATATATAAGAACCCTATTTTATATTTTACAAAACTTAGAGTATTAATTTGAATCGTCCATGTTGAATTTTTTATTTCTATTGATTCAATTGTTCAAACTAAAAATCTAACATTGTTTGTTCTACACCTTCATTGCAGGGCGACTTTGAAGTTGTTTTGAACTTCATATTCGATGATCTTTCTACATCAGATCCCATTTTTATATTTATTGGTTTATTTTTATTTATTTATGTTTTTTAATAATTTTTAAACTTAAGTTGAATATGATTTTTCCTAACATAACTACTTTATGGCTATTAGATGATGGCCTGTTTGTTATATGTTTTATTACATGTCCATATAATTTTTTTATATATTTTTATTCTTTTTTCATATTCTATTAATTTTTCTCTTAGTATAAATATTTCAAATATTTGGCTCATCTTGATTCTTTTTTATTATTATTATTTTTTACTTTTTATATTTAATGTTTTTGGAGTTTGAGAATTGTATTTGTCTCGCCTAATGATTTGAATGGTTACTTCTTCATAATTCTTCTGCCAATTTAATTTTTAAAATTAATATACTTTGTGTTTATATACTTTACATATGAATATGCTCTATCTTAAGAATATTAGCTTTTCTTTCTTTTTTCCATTCATATAATATACCTATATGATTTTAAGATTTTTATATGGGAACATTTTCCTTTTTTTGTTTTGCTTAGTTGTTAGGTTTCATTTATACTTAATTCAAATATTTAGTGTTTGATTCATCAAAATTCTTAATTTGGTTTAGTTTATTAATATTTGGTGCTTCTTTGTTGTCTAATAATTTTTTATGTTTTTGAGAAATACAATTTTGAAGTCATAATTTTCAATTTTATGTTATTACAAAAGCTTTGAATTAGTTTATTTTGTCATTGTAACTTTTACGCATTTATTGACTTTTTAATTAGATAATAATCTTTGAGATTGAAGTAGGAAAACTCAAAACTTAGAGTTTGTTATTTTTAATTAATTTGAACATGTATCACTATCATTTAAATTTTATGTTCATGATCAAATAAATCAAATTTATATATTTTATGAAATGTTATCGGATTTTGGAATTTGAAATACGTAGAGGTTTGTAAAACAAATATTTTATTGTCTCTGAAGTGAACCCTTCACAAAGTGGTGAACTCAAATTCGTATATCCGTACGAAGAGGTTCTCATATAATATGTCCAACATGTCTCGAAATTTCTCAAGTGATATAATCTATTGCAATAGCTAATACTTTTATATGATTAATTTTTTTATAGAAAAGTTCAATTAAAGTTTTAGTTTTTTTTTTCCGCAGTTCTATATTTTTTTATTTTTGGTCTTGAGAACTAATCAAAACCTTATCATAGTAGTTTTTTTTTTTTTTTTTTTGAGAGAATTACCATTGTACTTTAGAATTACAAAACATGTAGCATTTTGCGCCTTTTGTTGTTATGGATTGAGTGTGGTAAAATAATCGCCTTAGTTTCTATATAAATAATAAAAGTCAATAATTATTAAGTAATTACTGTTAAATTTATTTCAATTAAAATATAATTTTAAATTATTGTATATAAACCGTGCATAGCACGGGGCAAATGCTAGTACATATATATATTTGAAGGGTGGGTGTTGACTCCAATAAGTTGTTTTGACTCAAATTCTAATTTCTCATAATTTTGAATTTCTTTAAAAAAAAATTATTGTTTAGGAAATTTAATTACTCCTATACATAGTGTTGCACAAATCAAGGAAAATTTATTAATTCCACAAATTTCGCCCCCAAAATAAGCTACAATTAATTTTAGAAAGATTAACGTAAAAGTTAAGGAATGTGATAATAATATACTATAAATTAGCTGCACCATTATTTTTTGTATATCTATTATCTAGATGTTTTTTTTTTTTGCACAACAAGATACTATTCATCTTTTGAGTATTTCTTCTTCCATGAGAGTGAACATGGATTTTTATTTTTATCCTCCGTAACTATGACTCAAGCAGGTCCGAAGCTTTCAATTATTCTATTTTCTTGGTTCTTCTATTGTTATCATAAGATGTTGTACAAGTTTTAAATTTTAATTTTAATTTTGTGTTCGTTTGTATTTTATAGTTTTCCTTATGATTCAATAGTGTTTTGATTTACATATTATGATTCAATAGTGTTTCGATTTAGCTTTCAATTATTCTATTTTCTTGGTTCTTCTATTGTTATCATAAGATGTTGTACAAGTTTTAAATTTTAATTTTAATTTTGTGTTCGTTTGTATCTTATAGTTTTCCTTATGATTCAATAGTGTTTTGATTTACATATTATGATTCAATAGTGTTTCGATTTACATATTATTTTCTTTACTTAATATGGAAAACCACAACCTGTAAGATATGATCAGGTATATGATATTTGCATCTTAATTTTCAATACAATATTTGTAATAATTAGATAATAATAACTATTTTGAAATAGTTCTTTCTTCGTGTGTTATTCACAAAATATTTGACTTTTTTTGGATCTTAAAAAATAATATCATATCAGATCTTGGAATAAAAATTTCATTTCCGTAATCAAAAGTTATTAGCACTATTTAAATAAGAAAAAAAAAGGATATTCTTTTAAGGTATTGTAGAATTCATGTGGTGATAATAATTAATTAAGAAATGACATTATCCATGAAAGATCATTGTACTAATATTTTTTTTAACAACTTTTGTATCTGGTTCTGTATCCAACAAAACTTCATATGTATTTGTTTATTAAATTATTTTCTTACAATTAAGGTTTTTAAAATTCAGTGTTTTGTTTCATTTGTATTTCATTATTTTAACTACATATAAATATATATATATATTCTTTTTTCATCTTTTGTTACCATTTCATTTGAATTTTTACTAATGTCTTACTTAGCTTTTATGTATTTGTACTACTATTTTATACTACTTCTTCTGTGAAAGTTACTATATATTTGTTATTTTAATTAGTAAGGTGAACCATACAAATTGTATTAATTTGCTCATTCAAATATAACAAACATGGTTCTTTTATAAAAAGCAATTGTAATTATATCAATATTCTCATGGCCACTTTGTCATTCTAAAATTATGGTTAATTTATGTAATAGTATATATTTTGTTCTCTCATGTTACCTCTTTTACTCAAGTGCAAAAACTATGATTTACACTTAAAAAGTGCTTTTTAATATATCTACATCTTAACTATTTACTATATAATAATTTAATAAATTATATTATGATTCAATAGTGTTTCGATTTACATATTATTATCTTTACTTAATATGGAAGACTACAATCGGTAAGATGTGATCAGGTATATGATATTTGCATCTTAATTTTCAATACAATATTTTTAATAATTAGATAAATAATAACTATTTTGAAATGGTTCTTTCTTCGTGTGTTCTTCATAAAATATTTGAATTTTTTTTTAGCTTAAAAAATAATATCATGTCAGATCTCGGAATAAAAATTTCATTGGTGTAATCAAACTTGATAAGCACTATTTAAATAAGAAAAATAATAGGATTTTCTTTTAAGGTATTGTAGAATTCATGTGGTGATAATAATTAATTAAGAAATGATATTACCGATGAAAGATCTTTAATTTTTGTATGGACGATGTTTATTAATGAATAATTAAATTTATATGATATAACTCTTAGTTTAAAATTTTGTGGCCTTTAATAATTGCTATTTAAAATTATTCTTTTTGTAATTTAAATCTTCGTGCATAGCACGAGATTTAGGCTAGTATATATATGTTTGAAGGGTGTCTTTTGACCTGAATTAAGTTTATTTGACCAAATACAAATTTTCTAGAGTTTGATTTTTTTTATTTTTGAAAATTCTCAATTAATGTCCATTATGGAAAGATAACCATCAATCTTTTATGACAATATTAATTTTGATTGATTGGATTAAATTATGGACGTTTTACCTAACCCATAACATTACTAATGAAGTATACAAAATCCCTTATAATAGTTGGTTGCTCTGAACGAATTCATCAATTCCAGTTTTGGAGATTCGACAATTTGCAAAGAATCTATCATACATGCCTAAGTTTTATAGTATTATTGCTTACTAATATTATATTTGTTTGCATTTCTTGATTTTAGTGGATTCAAAATTGTGTTGAATTAAATTATTTTTTTTATCTATAATTAATTAGCTATTACTGGGAATCTTGAAGATAGGTCGGCCCTTTAAGGTACATATAGTTATCGTGCTAAAATCTTATCTTATATATTTATGGTATTCTAAGATAATCAGGAAGGGCTTCATCTGATGTAAGACAACAATATGTTTGCCAGAATATGTGAATTGTATGAAATTGATATGATTGCTTAATTTTATTTATAGGTTTTAAGGACCGTGAAGATTTTGCTATAGAACATCTTGAAGAAAATTGACGTTTGTAATCTTAGATGTGTAGTGTATCCATAAATTATATGCTTCAAGAATATCATTCAATTTATTAGAAAAAGATTACATACTTCAAAAACTTATGTAGTTCTAAAACCGTCGTAGTGATCTTTAATGTTAATTAATTCATTTTTCGGATTCATGTGGATTTAAGAATTTCGATAGAACTATTATTTTGTAATCCTGTAAAGTTATGAAAATAAAATTAATTAATATTTTAGTTGTAGGAAATAAATTATTTATTTTATCCGTGCATAGCACGGGGTGTAGGCCAGTATATATATATATATATATATATATATGACGTCACACTGGGGAGGACCACCCTTGTACTCTTCGGTCCAAGCTGTAAATACACAGTCTAGTAGATCAAAAAAAATATAGGAGAATGGTCTTTTGACCAATTGGACCCAATACTAATTTCTGGTAATTTGGATTTATTTTTATTTTTATAAAATATTTTGATTGGCCAACACAATTAATCATTTTCAGTTTTAAGAGAATCTTATTCATTCTCATATCATCATACAACAAAAAAGAACTTTCCTTCCGTTTCAAAAGGTCATTTAAATACAATTCTAAATCTAAATTTTAAATTTGGTTAAAAGTTGCCATTAATTGTCGTAAACTCACAAGATAATATGGTCATTTTACTCAATATTCAAGGCAATCCTTCATACAGTAATTAAGTGTAATTTATGTTTGAAGGATACCTCCAGCTAATTAGGATATTTTGATTTGGCAAATAATTAAAATCCTTAATTCATGCCAAAAGTTTAGCCGTGGTTAAGGCTAATCATTTAATTTTGCTATAATCCTTACTATTTTTCTTTCATTTATATAGTTATTATGTAGTATATTTATTACTTTAGCATAAGAACATTGCTTCCTCTCAAGCTGTGATCTAATTTTTTTTTCACCCATTCGACATATTTTTGTAACTATTTTGTAATTTTGTTTCTATACTATTATTAATTTGGTCACATGCATTTCTTTTTTGGATTAAATCGGTTCTAACTTCTTGATAATATAGGTATTTAAAGAGAATTACCAATTGAAGGCTTATCTGATTTAAGATAATAATATGCTTGTGATTCTTTTTCTTTTATCTATATATGTGATTGTATTTTTCTTCTCTGTTTGCATTAATATGTGAATTGCATGAAATTGATTATGATTGCTTAACTTTATGTACAAGTTTGGAAGAACTTGAAGTTTTGCTGCGCAAATCTTGAAGTAAACTAATGTTTGTAATGTGAAATTCGTTTTTAGGGCACTAATTGAGACTAAATTTTTCTTTTTAAACATCCATCTAATGTAACTCAAGATTCAAATGCGCAACAAAAAATCATCCTAAAAGAGTCTTTTGGAGATACTGGAGATAAAGTTTCTTTAAAGTCGAGGCCTTCCTTTTGAGTAAAGCATTTAGCTACAAGACGAGTTTTATATCTTTCCACGTTACCTTGAGAATCCTTTTTGGTTTTAAATATTCATTTGCAACCAATTGATTTCTTTCCTTCAGGTAATGGGACAAGATCTCAAACTTGATTGTCTTGCATAGACTTGTACTCCTCATACATGGCTTCAATCCATTTGAGAGAGTTAATATCTTGCATGGCTTAATGGAAGTTGATTGGATCATTTCCCGTCTATCCATTATGTTCATGATTTTCTTGGAGAACAATATATAATCATCTAATATAGCCATCTCTCCCCTATCTCGTGGATCTTCTTAAGGGTGGTTCTTCTTGAGGTTGTTGAGTTTGAACTTCACGATCAATTACCTTAACTTCAGTGAGTGTTTGATCAACATTGCCTTGTCGAGGTTCTGAATATGCTTCTTGATTAAAGATAGAAAATGAAAACTTGAACAATATCAGAAGCAGTAGTAGGAGTCGTAACCGATTCATCCTCAAAGATAATGTCTCTAACCTTATTCTCCCCCCAACTTCAACATCCTAAAAAATTATTGTGTTTCCTGTTTTGAAAATTGACCTTAATGTGGGATTATAAACTTAAAGCCTCTAGATATTTTCATGAATGAGATACAAGTACCCAAAACTCAAGTAATCGTCTATGAATGATATAAAATATCGTTATTCATTCCAAAAAACCAAAGGGAATGGTCTACAAATAATTGTATGAATCAACTCTAAGACGTTTGAAGATCCATTGGCACCTTATCTTCTTTGGTTGGTCTGTTTTCCTTTAATACACTCGTCGTAGACATCGAAGTCTGAAAATCGAGTGAATCTAGAATATTTTCTGGCACAAGTCTCTTGATTCTAGACTTTGAGATATGACCTAAATGCTTGTGCCATAATTTCGAAGAATTTTATTTATTTAAGTTGCGTTTAGTACCATGTGATTCCACGTACATCGTTTCATTATAAGAAGTAATAGTATCAAGTATAGGTAATAATACATGCTTAATGAACCATACCCATAGTATTGGAATTTAAAGAAAGACTGAACTTATTGTTTCCAAAACAACACTGATAACCAAATTTGTCCAATAAAGAAATAGAATTCAAATTTCGTCTAAAATACGGTACGATAAAAGTGTTTTACAAATCCAAATAATGACTAGTTCCTAATAATAACCTAAGAGGACCTATTGCTTCAACTTCTACCGATTTTTCATCGCCCACAAAGATGTATCTTTCAACATCATTTGGCTTTCGGGAGTTTAGACAACCATGCATAAAAATATTTATGTGGGTAGTAGCACCAATGTCTAACCACCAAATATTTCTTGTTACTTAAGCTAAATTAATTTCATAACAGACCAAATTAAAGAAAAAACCCCTAGAAGCTTTAATTTCTGGATTTCTTTTATTGCCCATGTTATTCCCATTGAACATGAAAATACAATAATTATCATCAGATAGTGAATTGGCAAGACTTTAATAGCAGATACTATAGTTGTTACAAAGAACGAATTTTAAATTAGCTATTTATACATGTTCACATTAGTTACTTACTGAAAGACTTCAATTCAAATAATTTATTGAATACATAGCAAGATACCTTGCACAACATTAATATCAAGTCTTTGGACAGTAATATTAATTGTAAGTGATACTCTTGTTGTAGTGATCGAATGTTGAGAATCAACCCTATCAAATAAAGAGTATATCTTTGGATTGACTAATTACCCATATGGACACCTAATAATAATCACACATTCATCACCACATGTGTATATGCAATTCGGCCAAACATTAACATTCCTTTGGGCCGGTTTAATATTCGCATGAATTTGCATACACAAACACATCTTAACACTCTCAATAAGTCAATCTATACAAGAGAGGTCACTTTGGCGACATTTTGCTTCAATTGGTCATAACAAATGTTAGACTGACTTATAAAGTCACTGTTATGTATCAAAATTATTCGAATTCTATTGTCAAACAAGACAATTTTCTTAAACTTTTTTTTCCAGCCAAACAGGCCCTTAGGAACAGTAATTCGGATTTTGCAGGAGCCAAACAACCCCTAACAGAATCTGAACATAATCAGTCCTGGCCCAGAACCAAATTGGACCAGCCCAACCCCAAAAATGAGACCAGTAAATTGATCGAATATCCGAGGCATAAGGTTCGGGTTATAACCGAATTGACCGACCCGAAAGATCCGATTATGACCCGCGAGTGCGTCTTCTTCGCCCGGTTCATAAATCAACGGAAAATTCGTCGGAAAACTTTAATTCATGGCCGCGATGATAAGCCCAGGAGTGTAGAAACATTAATTTCTAGTTTTATTCATTAATTTAACCCCAAAATTCAGGACAAAACGAAACGTGGAATTTCAATTATAATAAGCCAAAAGAAAACCCAAAACTCTGGCATTCAGTTTCTATAATTCGCCTTGTATTCACAGCCATGGAAGTGGTTTCCTTTATTCCTTCATGAGTGGAGTTGACGGCTTGGCGGCAGAGATGAAGAAAGCCGTAAACCCAATTTGCCCCTAGATTGCCCATTTTTCTTGATTCAACTATTTCCATAGTAGTGCATCGGCGGAAGAAGTGGAATCCAAAAGGAATTTGATTTTCGTCCATTTATTTTCCTTTTCTTTAATTTCTTAATTATTATTTATTTACTTAAAAAATAAAATTATGCCAGAATTTCTCAATCCATAACGAGAAATCTAAACTGAAGTTCGATAATCCTAATCAAGAAAGCATATTTCTACTAGGTCTAACTTAAGGGATCATGCGAAAGATCAATAATTTTAATTGCATAAACATAAGACACGAACCATAATATTTAATTCAAGATCATGAAAACAATAAACCCTAATTTGCATAATCAAGATCTACAAATCATGAAATTTAATTTTCACAAACAAGATCAAGATAGCAAAAGATCCTAACATGCATAATCTAGATCGTTTAAACTTAATCAACAAAACTTAAGAACCAAATTCAGATTTTCATATATATCATAAACATAAGGTTTTGAAACTCTCAAGTAATTGAGCATGGGTGGCTCTGATACCACTTGTTGGAATTTAAATCGAATACATAAACATAATGGTAAAAAGATCTTAATCAATTTATTACCTAAAACCTTAAATGTCTAACCATGTCGATTATCAAGAGATTAAAAGTAAATCTGAGATATTTATGCAGCGGAAACTTACCTTGATTCATGCCAGCAATTTTGATGTTATTGATGATTTAGTGATGATGGGTTTTTATAATCTTCCACTTGATACACACCTTAAAACCTTAATACTCATACATAAAGAGATTGCAAAGAATGTGAGTTATGTAACTCTATATATGTTGTTGTGTTGTGTTCAAGTGGAGATCATAACCATTTATATATAATAACCTACCATGGTTAGTATATCTTTTATTATTTCCAATTCGGCCCTTCATCAAATTGAAAATCACAAACTGGTATCTACACTTTTATTGAATAATAAACTTAATACACATAGTCCAAAAGTTAACATAATTTGACCACTGTAATTGTGGACTTACTTTATAATAGCAATACACACTAAATTAACATATTATGCCCACATAAATATTGGAATTTTCCAACCGAAAGGGTTGTATTGCTCAAAAGTAATTATTTTGTCTTGAATACTTTTGGCTCTTCGAATTTATATTTGTAATTCCATTAATGTTTTAATTGTATTTTAGTTTTCAGAAATAATAAAGCCGAAACATGAACTTCTCATAGTTTTCATCTGGAAACTTGAATCAAGAGATGGAATTCCAACTGCCACAAAACTTGAACTGAGAGATGGAATTCCAATTGCCATGTGTGATATTGGAGCTTTGGGTGTTTGAAATATGTGCTATAGATATCGAAAAGAAATTATAGAACATAAGAAGTAGATGTAAACTTATCTCTCTAAATTTTCCTTTCTATTGATTCATTTGGGTTTTAGGTTTTGGTTGAATAACAAAATTAATTTTTTCATACTTAGGACACCTAATATTTTGTGTTCTTATATGTACATGATATGATTCGTATTTTTTTGTGAGATTGAATGAACTTCAAGAGGAATGTTATACGTTGATCGACTCAGACACAAAATGTTGCAAGTATGTAAGGATTTTTTTCCCCTTCTTTTTCATCATTTTAAGGAAAGAAACATTCAAGCTTTTAAAAATAGATTTTTTAGTTTGTTTTCTAGCTTATTCAAATTATTACGTTACATGTGACATGATGACTAAAAATGCATATCATAAGAAAATTACAGGGCAAAAAACGTCAAGAAGAAACTCAGACGTGTTTCTTCACTAGCCCATATTTAACAAACAAGTTGTAAAATGAATTTAAAAGAAGTCGTATAGAATAACCCTTAGACTTCTATATTGATTAGGTGAAGTATTTCAGTATTTACAGTCGCAATACCTTCATTTTAATCAATTGTAATTGTACCATTATCAATCATACTTTTCATTAGTTTACTAATTTAATTTCAAGACTTTTTATGACAAGTCTTTGTTGGAAAATTCCAGCATTATGTGGGCCTAATATGTCAATATAATGTGTATTGCTATTATAAAGTAAGTCCATAATTATAGTGGTCTAATTATGTTAACTTTGGACTATGGGTATTAAATTTGTCATGGAATAAAAGTGTAGATACCAGTTTGCTATTTCCAATTTGATGAAGGGCCGAATTGGAAATAATGGAAGATATATTAACCCTAGTAGGTTATTATATATAAGGGGTTATGATCCCCACTTGAACACAACACAACAACACAATATAGAGTTACATAACTCATATTCTCTGCAATCCCTTTCTGCAAGAGTAATAAGGTTCTAAGGTGTGTATCAAGTGGAAGATCATAAAACCCATCATCACTAAATCATCAATAACATCAAGATTGCTGGCATGAATCAAGGTAAGTTTCCGCTGCATTAAAGTCTCAGATTTACTTTTAATCTCTTGATAATCGACATGCATGGTTAGGCAATAAGGTTTTCGGTATTGAATCGAATTAGATCTTATGATCATTATGTTTATGTATTCGATTTAAATCCAATAAGTGGTATCAGAGCCACCCATGTTCGATTACTTGAGATTTTCAAAAAGTACTTATGTTTATGATATATGAAAATCTGAATTGATTAAGTTTTAAAGATCTAGATTATGCATGTTAGGTTTTTTGCTATCTTGATCTTATTTGTGAAAAATTAAAATTTCATGCTTTGTAGATTTTGATTATGCAAATTATGGTGTATCCTTTTCTTGATCTGGTTTTAAATATTAGGGTTCATGCCTTATGTTTATGCAATTAAATTTTTTGCAGTTATTGTTCTTCTGCATGATACCTTAAGCTAGACCTAGTAGAAATACGTTTTATTGACTAGGATTATCGAACTTCTGTTTAGATTTCTCGTTATGGATTGAGAAATTCTGGCATAATTTATTATTATTTTTTAAGTAAAATAAATTATAATTATTGAGAAAATAAGTTTAATATATTTTCCTTTAAAGACAATGGATAAAGAATTATTAAAAGGAATAATAATGAAGTAATAATCAAGTAAATGGCAAAAGTTGGAATTGGATTTTTACGGGTCTTCTTCTCCAACTTCCGCCGCCAAACCTCCTCCGCCACCTTCGCGAGAAGACGGACTGTACCTCCATGGCTGAACTCGAACGGCACCCCCACGCCGTTTCAAGCTGGCGTAAGGACTAAGTCGCCGAGAATTCCGAATATTCATGGCTAGATCGAATTTTTCCTTGTTTCCTCTATGATATATGCGATTTGTTGTCGGAAATCATGTTTTGGTTTGATTTTATGCCGTTTCGTGCTTCAAATTAACGTTTCAAGTAACATCGGAACTTTTCCGGCGGAATTTGGGTTTTAATCAAGAACCGGGCGAAGAAGATGAAGTCTCGGGTTGTATTCGGATCTTTCGGGTCAGGAGATCCGGGTATAATCCAGAACATTTAGATGGGTAAACAAACGGGTCGGGTTTCCGACCCGTACTCTGTATTCGGTTTGGGTCAGATTTGACTCATTGAGTTTAGATCGGATCTGGCTGGATTTGCTTCCAATCTGGACTAAATCCGGACCAGGTACTGGTTTAAGGGGCTGTTTGGCTCGCAAAATTGGAATTTACTATTCCTAAGGGCCTGTTTGGTTTAAAGTAAATTCATAATTTAATATTCTTAAGGGCCTGTTTGGCTAAAAAGAAAAAATTAAGGAAATTGCCTGGTTTGGCAATAAAATTCGAATAATTTTTATACATAACAGTGACTTTATGAGTCAGTCTGACATTCAATATAACCAATTGAAGCAACATGTTGCCAAAGTGACTTCTCTTGTGTAGATTGGCTTATAGAGAGTGTTAAGATGTATTTGTGTATGCAAATTCATGCGAATATTGAACCGGCCCAAAGGAAGGTTAATGTTTGGCAGAATTTCATATACACCTGTGGTGATGAATGTGTGATTATTATTAGGTGTCCATGTGTAACAGCCCGACCTAGTAAAACGCTCAAAGTAAACTGACTTTCAGTTACAAATGACTCAAACATTTAAAAATCCAAACAAGTAACGAACATGTTGAAATTTCAAAAAGTTTACTTCAATAATAAGACTTAACAAATATAATTGGTTATTTGCACAAATAGGACATTCTGTCAAGAGATATCTTAGCACGAAACTATTTAAGATAGGAACTCTTGATCACTTCTCAACTTCCTTGCTTTCCTGTACCTCTGAAAATTAATAAATTTAAAAGCGTAAGTTGAATAAATCAACTTAGTGAGGCTGGTGCACGTGTAAATGTGAATTTTTATGCATGTGGTAAAAGATTTGTGATAACAAGCAAATCCGCAATATAGACAATTCAAACTTTCGATAATAAGTAGTTCAACATTAATTCAATATATAAAAATATCAGGTTCAAGATAACCACTTGTTCACTAAAAAGATACTACATTATTTGATCCCGCCTTATCATTAAGAGTAAGGGGTCAATCTTACCATTACTCATGAAATGCATTCAATAGCACGTCTTTCACATTCATAAGTTATATAAATAAGCACACGTCCAAGAAAACAAGAAACTATTCAAGATAACCACTTACTCACTATAAGGATATTTAATCCCGCCTTATCACTAAGGGTAAGGGGCCAATCTTACCAACCCTCACTAAATGCATTGCTTCCAATTTAGGTCACGTATACCGAGATGTACGAGACCAAGATAATGATCGAATGCGGAGTCAACCTGACAAGTCTCCACTTGTCCCAGATTTATCCACACCCACCACTATCGCTCACTATGAACAGGGGAGATAAAGTAATACACCCATGTCGCTCACTATGAACAGGGGGGATAAAGTAATACACCCCTGTCCCAACAGTATTCATTTAAAAGCAAGCAATACGATCATTACGTATTTCACATAAATGATACTATCATATCTCATCTTCAACAATTATTGCAAACATTAAAGATAATTAATCTAGCATTTTTGAGATATCAAGAACACTCAAATGAACATCAACTGCGAACATCGCAGACAACTATTTCCAACAAATGTAAAATCTCGCAATTAATCACATTACAAGTATATAAGTAAATAAACCATTCACATAGCACAAAAGCAATAAATACGAGCATTCCATATACTCTAGCAATCTTAAATATAACACATAATCATGAGTATTCAAACGATCTAATTACACATTACGAAAGCAAGTATGCAGCTCTCACCTTGGTCCTTAGCAATTGTTGTCTCCAAACTTGAAATCCAAGTAGCATGTTCATACGAAATGTAGGGTCTAACAAACTCCCGTCATGCACAACCAAATTCATCAGGGCAAAACAAATATAAATCATATTATATGAGTAATATTTTCATTTCCTCCTATCAAGTGCGATCAATTACGGCGAACATCGCCAACGCACAACTCCAAACATTTTACTATAACATTTAAGTATACACATCTCAACATGCTCGTACAATAATTAAACACATAGTCACAAACAAGATACGGCTCTCACCTATTATGGATTAAAGAGATGGTTGTTTGTCGCCTTCACCTGTCACATAATTCGCTTCGATTAGACTCTCAAACCAAAATAAGTAAACGCGTCAAATATTTGAATTCCTAAATAAAGCCCTTCTATTCAACCCAAAAGTATACGAAAGAATTCCAACTCGATTCGGTCCAAGCGCAAGATACTCAATAACACGGATATCAAATATCTACCTAAAACGAGAACGGCATTTCTATCACTTTGATATATAACACATTAAGTCCGTTAAAATTCATTATCAAGCCTTTACCAAATTAAATTTCCATTTTAACCACTTCACCATCCCAATAACTAATATCGAGCTAATCGAGATACATGTATAACATAATACGAATCCAAACTCAAGTTAAACTTAATCATAAAGTCCATAAATTAACTACAATGTAAATAATACTCAATAACCTTTAGGCTCAAGGAATTACCTAAACGAACTCAAATCGAGGAATGAAGACCGGATATGGAATACCCACACCGAAATGAAGTCGCTGCCGGACTAACCACCGTTGACCGGCGTTGACCGCGCCGGTGACCGGAGTTGACCACCACCGGAAAATAAGCCGAAGTCACCATTCGACTCTCCTTTGTGCCTAGAACACCATTTTGGAGCCTAATCATTAAAAAGGTGGTCGAAAAACCTCCATCCAAGAAGACCCACTTTGAAGCCGCCACTTGCCGCTGCCGTCGTCACTTTTTTGGCCATAATTTCCGATGAAAAATAGTACCAATGGAAAGCTCTCGTCGAGGAGATGAATTTGGACTACTTATTCGCTCGATTTGGTTAAGAAATGAAGAAGTTATTAACAAAATAAGGAAGGGGTTTTGTGTGTGTAGAAACACATTTTAGTATGTGTAAATGGTGGAGAAGATGAATAATGAAATAAATGGGCTCATTTTTCTTCATATGCAATGGGTGTTTTGCATTTAACACCCTCAAAAAGTGGATAGTCACTTATTAGTTCTTAAGGTCCTTGGGCAATTCAACAAGTTCCCTTTTTAATTTTATTTTTGCATTTCAATCCTCAAATAACACAAGAGTGAACTATTAATAATGCATAAATGTGCACACCAGTAATAATTCAAGTGTATTGATTTGAATAACATAATTCAACCTAAATTTAAGATTATAGAAAAGAAAATTCATAAATGAGTTCTCGGGATTTTACACCATGTGGGTAATTAGTCGATCCAAAGATAGACTCTTTATTTGACAGGATTTATTTTCAACATTCGATCACTACAACAAGAGTACCACTTGCAATTAATATTATTGTCGAAAGACTTGATATTAATGTTGTGCTAGGTATCTTGCTGTGTATTTAATAATTATTTGAATTAAAGTCTTTCGTCAAGTAAATAATTATTCTATAATTATTCAATATGTGAACATGTACCTAACTTAAAATTCGTTCTTTGTAACAGCTATAATGTCTGATGTTTCTGTATCTACCAATTCTCTATTTGAGAATAATGACTACATTTCCATGCTCAATGGGAATAACTTGAGCAATAAAATAAAATCAGAAAATAATGCTGCTAAGGGTTCTTTCTTTAATTTGGTCTGTTCTGAAGTTAATTTAGCTTCAGTACCAATAAACACTTGGTGGTTAGATTCTGGTGCTACTACACACATAA
This sequence comes from Penstemon davidsonii, assembly GCA_034814905.1. Taxonomy (NCBI): domain Eukaryota; kingdom Viridiplantae; phylum Streptophyta; class Magnoliopsida; order Lamiales; family Plantaginaceae; genus Penstemon; species Penstemon davidsonii. Next base: position 6,103,850 of record JAYDYQ010001087.1, on the reverse strand, counting down.
GTGTTTCTATGCATGGTTGCCTAAGCTATCGAAAGCCAAATGATGTTGAAAGACACATCTTTGTGGGCGATGGAAAATCGGTAGAAGTTGAAGCAATAGGTCATTTTAGGTTATTGTTAGGAACTGGTCATTATTTGGATTTGAAAGACACTTTTGTCGTACCGTCTTTTGGACGAAATTTGGTTTCTGTTTCTTTATTGGACAAATTTGGTTATCATTGTTCTTTTAGAAACAATAAGTTCAGTCTTTCTTTAAATTCCAATATTATTGGTACTGGTTCATTAAGCATGTATGATAACCTATACTTACTTGATACAATTACTTCTTATAATGAAACCCTGCACATGGAATCACGTGGTACTAAACGCAAATTAAATAAAGAAAATTCTTCAAAATTATGGCACAAGCGTTTAGGTCACATCTCAAAGTCGAGAATTGAGAGACTTGTGTCAGAAAATATTCTAGATTCACTCGATTTTTCGGACTTCGATATTTGCGTCGAGTGTATTAAAGGAAAACAGACCAAACAAAGAAGATTAGTTGCCAATAGATCTTCAGACGTCTTAGAGTTGATTCATACAGATATTTGTGGACCATTCCCTTCGGCTTCTGGGAATGGCCAACGATATTTTATATCATTCATAGACGATTACTCACGTTTTGGGTACCTGTATCTCATTCATGAAAAATCAGAGTCTCTGGACATGTTCAAAGCTTTTAAAGCTGAGGTTGAGAATCAACTCAACAAAAGAATTAAGTCCATCAAGTCTGATCGTGGTGGTGAGTACTACGGCAGATACGATGGTTCAAGTGAACAACGTGCAGGACCATTCGCTAGATTCCTAGAGGAATGTGGAATCGTCCCACATTACACCATGCCGGGGTCACCTAGCATGAATGTTGTAGCTGAAAGACGAAACAGAACTCTTAAGGATATGGTAAGGAGTATGATCAGTCATTCTACCTTACCAGAATCACTCTGGGGAGAAGCACTAAAGACAGCAGCTTACATTCTGAATAGAGTACCAACTAAAGCAGTCGTCAAAACAACTTATGAGCTTTGGACAGGCCACAAACCTAGTCTAAAGCATTTTCACATTTGGGGATGTCCAGCTGAAGCTAGGCCTTATAGGCCTAAAGAAGGAAAATTGGACTCCAAAACAGTGAGCAACTACTTTATTGGATACTCTGAACGATCTAGGGGTTTTAAGTTTTACAATCCCACACTAAGGTCAATTTTTGAAACGGGAAACGCAATATCTTTTTAGGATGTTGAGTTTGGGGGGAGAAATAACGTTAGAGACATTGTCTTTGAAGAAGAATCAATTATGGAGGAGGAATCAATTACGACTCCTACTACTGCTTCTGATACTGTTCAGATTTTAATTCCTACATTTAATCGAGAAGCAGATTTGGAACCTCAACAAGACAATGTTGATCGAACCCCAACTGGAGTTGAGATGATTGATCCTGAAGTTCAACCTCAACAACCTCAAGAAGAACTACCCTTAAGGAGATCCACGAGAGAGAGGAGAAATCCTATACCAGATGATTATATAGTGTTTCTCCAAGAAAATGAGGAACATAATGGATCGACGAAAAATGATCCAATCAACTTCCGTCAAGCCATGCAAGGTATTAATTCTCTCAAATGGATAGAAGCCATGAATGAGGAGTACAAGTCTATGCAAGACAATCAAGTTTGGGATCTTGTCCCATTATCTGAAGGAAAGAAACCAATTGGTTGCAAATGGATATTTAAAACCAAGAAGGATTCACTAGGTAATGTGGAAAGATATAAAGCTCGTCTTGTAGCTAAAGGCTTTACTCAAAAGGAAGGCATCGACTTTAAAGAGAATTTCTCTCCGGTATCTTCGAAAGACTCTTTTAGGACGATTATGGCTCTTGTTGCGCATTTGGACCTTGAGTTACATCAGATGGATGTTAAGAAGGCGTTTCTAAATGGTGACATTGATGAAACGATCTATATGGTGCAACCGGAAAACTTTGTGTCTGGAGACCCAAAGAAAATGGTTTGCAAATTAAGAAAATCCATCTATGGACTTAAGCAGGCTTCCCGTCAAAGGTACTGCAAATTTCATCAAGTAATTGTCTCATTTGGTTTCGAGACAAACACTGTTGAAGATTGTGTTTACCAAAAGTTTAGTGGGAGTAAATTTGTATTTTTGGTTTTATATGTTGATGACATACTACTTGCCACTAATGATATAAATATGTTGCACGAAACCAAGAAATTTCTATCAAAGAAATTTGAAATGAAAGATCTTGGGGAAGCTTCTTTTGTATTAGGAATTCAGATACATCGAGACTGCACTCGAGGTATTCTTGGATTATCACAAAAGAACTATATAGAAAAAGTGCTTCTGAGGTATGGCATGTTGAATTGTAAACCAGAAGACACCCATGTCGCTAAAGGAGACAAATTTAGTCTCGATCAGTGCCCTAAAAATGACCTTGAAGTTAAAGAAATGCAAAAGATTCCCTACACTTCAGTAGTTGGAAGTCTGATGTATGCTCAAGTTTGCACACGTCCCGACATAGCATTTATTGTTGGGATGCTTGGTAGATACTTAAGTAACCCTGGGATGGATCATTGGAAAGCAGCCAAGAGGGTTTAAAGGTACTTACATAGAACGAGAGATTACATGTTCACATACTGGAAATCAGACAAGCTAGAGATCATAAGATATTCTGATTTCTGATTTTGGTGGATGTCGAAACATTAGGAGATCCACATAAGGCTACATTTAGCTGGAGAAGTTGTCTAGTGGAAAAATGTCGAGCTGACACTCACAACTTCCTCCATCTTAGCAACAAAGTTTGTAGCTTGTTATGAGGCATCCAATCAAGTTTTGTGATTGGAGAATTTTGTCACTAGTTTTGGAGCTTGTGACAATTATTAGCAGTCTTATATTCTGACAACAATAGGAGCTCATCAAAGTCAATGCATATTGACATAAAGTTCCTAGTTGAAAACTAAAGAGTACATAGTTGACATATTTCAATAGAGCATATTGTGACAAACTCCATGATTGCGGTTCCGCTAATTAAGGTATTACAACCTGAAGGTCTTCATGAGTATACTGCTCATATGGGTGTAATTAAATAAGGATATCAAATTTTAGTGGGAGTTTGTAATTTAGCTGCTCTATATATATTTATTTTGGATCCATTTATATATTTGGATATTTCTGCAGAAATAAGGTTTTCAATTTTTTTGCACTATGTACAATTATGTTAAGTTTGATCTCAATAAAGATTACGGAGGATCAGTTGAAAATAGGCATGTTTAAGATCACATTACATGTAATTTTCATGCTACGCTCCATGATAGATCTATGTCGTTTGGTTTTGTTGGTGTATGTGATTACTGATGGGTTTAGTTACGCTATTTGTGACGAAAGCTCCTTTAGTCCTTTGCCGACATAATTAATGGACGAGATTGTTTGGAATACCTAAGGTAATAATAGCAAATTTTGAGCTCATAAGGATATACACATTTATATGATAACATATGTGGCCCAAATGGGAGATTGTTGGAAAATTCCAGCATTATGTGGGCCTAATATGTCAATATAATGTGTATTGCTATTATAAAGTAAGTCCATAATTATAGTGGTCTAATTATGTTAACTTTGGACTATGGGTATTAAATTTGTCATGGAATAAAAGTGTAGATACCAGTTTGCTATTTCCAATTTGATGAAGAGCCGAATTGGAAATAATGGAAGATATACTAACCCTAGTAGGTTATTATATATAAGGGGTTATGATCCCCACTTGAACACAACACAACAACACAATATAGAGTTACATAACTCATATTCTCTGCAATCCCTTTTTGCAAGAGTAATAAGGTTCTAAGGTGTGTATCAAGTGGAAGATCATAAAACCCATCATCACTAAATCATCAATAACATCAAGATTGCTGGCATGAATCAAGGTAAGTTTCCGCTGCATTAAAGTCTCAGATTTACTTTTAATCTCTTGATAATCGACATGGTTAGGCAATAAGGTTTTCGGTATTGAATCGAATTAGATCTTATGATCATTATGTTTATGTATTCGATTTAAATCCAACAGTCTTCCCCAATTTTAAATAACCCAAGTAATTGTCTAACTCAACCAGCTATCCTAAAACTTTCAATATGTGACTAAGGTACACCTTATTTAGAAAAATATAGTAGCACATCTCCTTTCCACACCCATAACCTATAAGCATTTTATCTTCACCCAACCCCAATCATGCTCGAAAGTTCTCAACATGACCAATATTTTGTGTATCAATTAATTAAATTGTTTATTTTGATTTTGTAATTATTAAAACCTCAAGATATTTTTTATGATTTCACTTAGAGTCAAAGAAATACATAAGGAATTACTACTTTTTACTATTATCATGCAAAACACTTCCAAGCAAGTATAGTATTTCTGCATTATTAAAAAAAAAGGTTTAGTAGTTGTAAACCTCCAAATTGGCAACCAAAATATGTTAATTACTGATCACCACCTAAGAAAGATGAATTATATTGCTAATTGAATGATCTCATTCATAATTATTCAGTTCAATAAAGTTGATGGGGTTGTTTCAAGGGTGTTCCAGTTACGATTTCTTATGGAAATTACATATTGAGCATAATCATTTATTTTTTGTAAATAAATAATTATTTTTATGCCATGTTTTTTCTTTATGTACAAGTAATTGAGAACTCGTATTAATAATCTTATCATAAGAAATTTATTGATAGTATTTTATGTGATTTTGTGCATAGCACGAGATTAAGCTAATTCAAATATATAAGAGCATCTTCCATGGTATTTTTATTTGCCTTCATACAAGTTAATTATTTTTTCTTATTTAATGTATTATTTTCCCTATGTCTTTCGGGAAGTGAAGTCCTCATTTAGTATTGGGCTGAAGAGAAAGCCAGTTAAGTGTTTTTCTATTTGTTGTTTATGTTACTGACCTTTTATTTACACTTCTTTTAATTCAAGTGATGTCTGACAAAAAAATAAGTGTCAAGACATGCAATTATAACCACTAAAATCTTTTGCGGGTGGAATTATCATATATTTACAACTCATATATTTTTAAATGGAAATTGGTGAGGAACCTAAGAAGCTCAAATTTAGATGCCATCAATGAATAACATCTATTTATACTACCACCTCATGAAATGGATGATGGAGATTAATTCGATCTAATGGTGAAGATTGATCATCTTGAGAATTTTACTTAGTACATACAATTATAGAACTATGTACAAGGTTCTCTAGTGTTCTACAATATTCTAAAGTATTCTATGGTTCTAAGGTCTTCCACAAGATTCCACTATATTCTAGAGTAGTCTAGAATGCTCCACAATGTTCTCCGCTTTGTAGATCCTTTCGGATTCTTTGGGAACCTTTCAGATTTGTGTAGACCCTTCTAGATTTTTCGGGAACCTTCCGGATTTGTGTAGAATGTTCTGGAAATCTTTAGGAACCTCTATGTAATGTTTTTATTAAGGGAATGTATTGGGTTTGTGAGGGTTGAATCAATTGTAAAAATGATATCAACTTTGATTTTTTTTTTTATTTATTATTTGTTTTTGTAAATAGTTGGAGAAGAGTGGTTTTTTGGAAGGAGAAGTTTTATTCAATTCATTAACTTCCTTACATCACATTTGAGTAGTACACTCATATATTTATTTCCCTATGGAACAATCTAGAGTATCTAGGACATTCATAGTTTCTAGTACAATCTATATTTTCTAGATTTATCAACTTTTATCTTAGATACCTAGGATTACTTGAGATTTATCTAGATTCTCCTACCAAATACTACTAGCGTATGCTTGAAATATATTGATCAATCATGAACATTCTAGAACTTTCAAGCAAAATATCTCACATTATGAATTCTTTTTAGACCAAGCGACTTCTTGTTTTTAGGTCCTTCCATTAGCTTCCGCGTTTGTTTTCTGCTGATCTTTATATCTCTTATTAGTTTCTTCGTAATTGTATGGCTCCGTAAATGCCATTTGACAACTTGAAAATTTATCCGTAATATTTGAAGGGTGTCTTTTGACCTCAATTGAGTTTATTTGACCAAATACTAATTTACTAGAGTTTTGATTTTTTTTCTATTTCTGAAACACTACAAGAAAAACAGCTTTTTCCGACGGACAAAAATTCCGTCGGAAATTAAGTAGAATTTCCGACGGAATTTCCGACGGACAACCAAATCCGTCGGAAAAATCAATTTTTTTAAAAAAAATATTAGAAAATCATTTCCGACGGGTATATTCCGTCGGAAATTATATTAAAAATAATTAAAAATATATTATATACTTTCCGACGGGTATATTCCGTCGGAAATTCTATTAAAAATAATTAAAAAATATATTATATAATTTCCGACGGAATATACCCGTCGGAAATGGCATTTAAAAAATCCAAAATTAAATTATATAATTTCTAACTGAACTTATCCGTCGGAAAATATTAAAAAAAAAAAATAAAAAATTTCCGACGGATTATTGCCGTCGGAAAATATATATATATGTATTAATAATTTCCGACGGACATAATCCGTCGGAAAACATTTAGGAACAAAAAAAAGAAAAAATAAATAACATTTTTCGACGGATTATTCCGTCGGAAAATATATAAAAAAAATAAAAAATATATTAATAATTTCCGACGGAAATAATCCGTCGGAAAACATTTAGGAACAAAAAAAAAAGAAAAAAATAAAATTTTTCGACGGATTATTCCGTCAGAAAATATATAAAAAAATAAAAAATATATTAATAATTTCCGACGGAATAATCAGTCGGAAAACATTTAGGAACAAAAAAAAAAGAAAAAATAAATAATATTTTCCGACGGATTATTCCGTCGGAAAATATATAAAAAATAAAAAAATATATTAATAATTTCAGACTGAAATAATCCGTCGAAAAATATTAAAAAAATAAAGACCTCAACAAATTGAAATTTTCCGACGGGTTATGTTCGTCGGAAAATATATATAAAAAAGAACAAATATATTTATAATTTCCGCTGGCCATAATTAAAAGGAAAATATTATGAAAAAAGATCGGTCTAAATAATTAATTAAAATATCCCGACGGGACTAATCTATCGGAAATTTTACTTAAAAGAAAAAAATGTTGACTTTGGTCAATTAGACCTCCAATTCGAGAATCGATCGATCTAATTACGAATAACCTCAATGTACATAACCCCGAGATCAACAGTGTTGACTTTGGTCAATTAGACCTTCAAATCGAGAATCGACATATTTAATTATGAATAACCTCAATGTACATAACCCCGAGGTCAACAGTGTTGACTTTGGTCAATTAGACCTCCAATTCGAGAATCGATCGATCTAATTACGAATAACCTCAATGTACATAACCCTGAGGTCAACAGTGTTGACTTTGGTCAATTAGACCTCCAATTCGAGAATCGATCGATCTAATTACGAATAACCTCAATGTACATAACCCCGAGGTCAAAAGTGTTGACTTTGGTCAATTAGACCTCCAATTCGAGAATCGATCGATCTGATTACGAATAACCTCAATGTACATAACCCCGAGGTCAACAGTGTTGACTTTGGTCAATTAGACCTCCAATTCGAGAATCGATCGATCTAATTACGAATAACCTCAATGTACATAAACCCGAGGTCAACAGTGTTGACTTTGGTCAATTAGATTGCAAATAACCTCAATGTACATAACTATATAGTCAACAAGTTTTAATTAGTGACTAATTAATTAATTTCGAACCAAGTATCGATTTGATTTCGAATAACCTCAATGTACATAACCATAAGGTGAACATCGTTGACTTTGGCCAATTAACGTTACAAATCGAGAATCAATCAATCTGATTGCGAATAACCTCAATGTACATAACTATATAGTCAACAAGTTTGGATTAGTGACCAATAATTAATTTAATGTACTAAAATAGTCAACATTTTTTAATTATGATCTAATTAACTAATTTGGAGTCAATTATAAATTTAACTTCAAATAACCTCAATTAACTCGTGTTCCACCAAATTGATTCCATTTAAACCAATTTTGATTTACTTAACTCTATTTTTTTTTAATTTCATCAATTATGTGCAATAATTTGATTAGTTAATTTTAAAATGTTAATAATAATTAATGATTTAAGATAAAGAAAATAAGAAAAAATGATTTTTTTTTTTTAAAATTAACTACTTGGGCATAAAAAATAAAACCCTAATTTCATTTTCATCTTCCTCTCTTCCTCACTCCATCTCCCACCGCCGCCCTTCCTCCCTCTCTCTCCCACTTCCGCCGATTTTCTTCCCCCCCTCTCCCACTGTCGCTCTTCCTCTATCTCTCTCCTACCAACCCTCTTCCTCTCTCTCATGTGCTTTCACAACCCGTAAGTTAATTTCTCACCTCTCTCTCTTCCACCACTGCACCGAATCCGCGCTTCCCAAACCCGCGTGACGACCCCTGCTCCTTCCCGAACTCGCGCCGCCCAGCCCATCCCGCCTGGTCCTGCCCGAACTCGTGCGACCAGCCCCGCCCAGCCCAGCCCCCTCCTGCTCCTGCCCGAATTTGCGTGACCCGGCCTGCCCCTGCCCGAAATTGCCGAAGACATCAAGTACTAATTCTTGCTTCTTAGTTAGTCATTGTTTACATCATTTAGTTATATGCTAAATTCTACAGGAATGAGTATGTGAATAGTTCTTCTTTGGTTCCTTGACGATTTTGTTAAGATTATATTGAAGTCATAGGGTTATTCAAAAGGTGTCCAACTTGGACCTTCTATTATAGTTATACCATTTGCAATGCTTTCTCTAAATCATTGCAGGCTTCCATTTATGTGTTGCTAATTAGGAACTAATGCAGTTACTTGTCTGCCACTAGATGCAGTTATACTAATTAACTAACTTAATATTTACTTATTAGGAAAAGTGTATTTTCCAAAGTTATCCCCCTGTCTTATACTAGTTTACAATAGAAACAAGATTTGAAAGAAAATTTATTGTTACAACATGATTAAACATTATTATAATTATGCTAAATGATTTCATATGACCTGATTAAATGCACAAAGTTCTGACTTCTGTAAGCTTGACCATTTCTGGAATGAGAAATACATTAAACACCACCTACACTCCAAATGTCCATTTGGGCTTATTAGCTTTCTAACATTTCAGTTTGTTTTGTGTTTAGTTTATCAATGGTCTAATATGTGGATGCTGGTAGAGTTACATTATTGACTGATGCCCAAGCTATAAGTTTAATTTTATTTGTATACTAGCCTGACTGATTAAATTTTATGGAGATGTGCTTAAATGTCAGTTGATCATATGATTTTCAAGAAAACAATACTACTTTGTACCTTAAGTTATATTTGCCAATGCCATGAGATACTTCTAATTCATGGTTTTCTTTTCTCAGAAGAAGTTAACGTGGTCACGCACCATATATAATCTCGGCCCAGGTATATATCTAATATGATACATTGATATTAATCGGAGCTCTAATCAAATAAATCTGAATTCACCTATGTTACTTGTAGGTGGTGATGAGCACCTTATGTTGTCTCTGTTGAGCAAAACATCAAAGGAGCAGGAGGAGACAAGTTCAACAAATTAAATTCCCTTTTCCAAGTCTTGAAGATTGGTATGATTTTCTGTGTATTTTACCTCTGGCTTGAGCTTTGCAAAGTTGTTTCATGTATATATACTCCCTTGTGCAAAGTAGTGATGTGAAATTTTTCAGTGTCAAGTTTCTCTTTTACTGATTTTAATGATATGCATAGTCTATCATTACTTAAAAGATATATATATATATATATATATAACTTTGTTTCATTAATTTTCTCAAACAATGATAAACATTTAAATTGATTGATGAAAAGTCTGTTGCTATTTGATCCACTGTTAGATTGAGGAATTTTATTTGAAATGAAATTACCAAGTTGTTTTTTCTTGAATTATAAACTTCATTTTCACAACTTAAGAGAAGTACATTCTTTGGTAATTGGATCCTTCTTTCACAACTTAATAGTAGCCATGGTATCTCCTGATTTTGGAATGGAAATGGTGAAGTTAAGTTGGAATGAGAGTGTAAGGAACTAGGATTCTATTTATAGACTTTCGTGGTGAATTAAATAAAAATTAATGATCTTAGATAGTCTTACATTTTTATTTGATTGTGCATGAATTATTGCAACTTCTTTTTATGATAACACTATTTATTGTTGTCTAGATTAATGGATGGAATGGTGTGAAAAAGGCTTGAACGAGAAAAAATTGGGATGAAATGGTTGTTGTGAGCTAGTTTTTTCATGAAAGAAAAGTTTCAGTTATTTATTTTCTTGTTCATTTATTTCAACTGATAAATATGTTAATCTAACAAGAAGGTGTTATCCCATTATTTAAAATGATATTTGTTACAACTCTCAATGGAGTTGATAATTTGTATTGATTCAAAATGTACATTTTGAAAATGTTGCTATAAATGTGTTAACTCTCAAGGTAGATATTTGTAAGCTAAGATATCAACTCCTTGATGTTTAATCCACTTGTTTGGATAATTTGACTCAGGGTGACCTTTTGCAATTATTTTGATCTCTTTTAATGCATTATGAGTAATTGGATCTTGAATTTGTATCTACCGACATTATGCTCTTAAAATTATGTGTAAGATTTCATTGTTATTGTATCATATACTCCTTCAATAGTATATTTACTTGAATTTGTAATTTTGAGCCTATTTATTACAGTTTTGTCCATCTTGTGTTTGCGCCTATTTTATTATGGAACTTTTGTTGAGATTGAGATTAATTTGATTTTATAAGATATTTTATGATTTTCGACGTGTTTATTGATTTATTTTGCTGATTTTTATGCGTGATTTTTTTATACTTTTGTGGTATTTGTTGATTTTTGTATGGTATTTGGTGATTTAATTGATATAGGTTTAAATCAGGGAAAATAAATAAATTCAGAAATAAAATTATTATTTTTTGCATATTAATTTTTAATTATTTTTTTTATTTTATTTTTGTAAATTTCCGACGGGAACAACCCGTCGGAAATTTTTTTTTTAAAATCTTTTATTTAAATTTCCGACGGGTTGACCCGTCGGAAATTTACAAAAAAAAAAAAAAAAAAAAATTCCGACGGAACATCCCGTCGGAAATTAACGTCAAACAGTTGACCCGACAATAGTTTCCGACGGAACTATCCGTCGGAAATCCCATCGGAAGTTGTCCGTCGGAAAATTTCCGACGAACTTGGTCCACCGGAAATATCCCGTCGGAAAGTCCGTCGGAAAATCTCCGACGAGCATATTTCCGACGGGCATTTTCCGTCGAAAAATTACGATTTCCGACGGAATTTCCGAAAAATCCGTCGGAAATTCTCGTTTTTCTTGTAGTGAAAATTCTCAATTAATGTCCATTATGGAAAGATAACCATCAATCTTTTATGACAATATTAATTTTGATTGATTGGATTAAATTATGGACGTTACAACTTAAATTATATTGAACAAATCAATTTAAATAAGGGAGTTACCTAACCCATAAAATTACTAATGAAGTATTAAAAAAATCCCTTATAATAGTTAGTTGCTCTGAACGAATTCATCAATTCCAATTTTGGAGACTCGACCATTTGCAAAGAATCTATCATACATGCCTAAGTTTTATAGTATTATTGCTTACTAATATTATATTTGTTTGCATTTCTTGGTTTTAGTGGATTCAAAATTGTGTTGAATTAAGTCTTTTTATTTTTTTTTTATCTAGAATTAATTAGCTAATACTGGGAACCTTGAAGATGGGTCGGCTCTTTAAGGTATACATATTTACCGTGCTAAAATCTTATCGTATATATTTATGGTATTCTAAGATAATCATGAAGGGCTTCATCTGATGTAAGACAACAATAGGTTTGTGATTCATTTTTTTTTTCATTTTGATTAAATTTAACGGTACTTTTCTTCTTTTGTTTGCAGAATATGTGAATTGTATTAAACTGATATGATTGCTTAATTAATTTATAGGTTTTAAGGACCTTGAAAATTTTGCTATAGAACATCTTGAAGCAAATTGACTTTTGTAATCTTAGATGTGTAGTGTATCCATATATTATATACTTCAAGAATATCATTCAATTTATTAGAAAAATATTACATATTGCAAAAACTTCTTTAGTTCTAAAACCGCCGTAGTGTTCTTTAATGTTAATTAATTCATTTTTCTGATTGGATTTAAGAATTTCGATAGAACCATTATTTTGCAATCATGTAAAGTTATGAAAATAAAATTAATTGATATGTTAGTTGTATGAAATAAAAAATAATTTATCCGTGCATAGCTCTGGGTGTAGGCTAGTAATATATATTTGAAGGGTGACCCCAATTAGTTGTTTTGACCAAAATCCTAATTTTCTAGAATTTGATTTTTTTATTTCTATAAATTCTCAATGAATGTCTTTAATTAATTTTTTTCTCTCCAATTTACATTCAAAATTGATCAATTTATTGACTTGCCAAATTGATCAATTTTTTACTTTTGCACTAAGTCCATTATTCCCAAAGCTGAATTTTGCATTTAATTTTCGTAGTTGAACAAATTTCAAAAATTTGTTACGTTATCTAATTTGGATCAATTAACTATAACATATTAAACATACCCCAATGTTATGGCCGTAATTTACGTTTTCTAATTTGGATCAATTAACTACTCCATAACATATCAAACATACCCCAATGTATGGTTCTATATATAATTCAATTCTTGGTCATTAACGTAATTAAGTCTCATTAAATGATTGCTAAAATTATTACTAATGGACGTGATTTAGGAAATATTCACCTCTATATATAATTCAGTTATTAGTAATTAGCTGAATTTTGCATGTTTTCTTTTCTAAGTTCATTACTTTAACTAGGTAAGGATAATTAATCTAAACTTAAGTCAATTATTTAGACTAATTCTACCCATAATGCAAGTCAACTTAATACCCTTAATCTACCCTTTATTTACGCTAATCAACTTAATTTCTAAGACTAGCCAATTAATGTATAAAATGAATTTATACTACAATCTTTTCCTTCAAAAATCATTATCATCTTTTCAATTACATTTTTGTGCACTAAATATCTTTCATAATGATTGAGATTGGAGTAACAGGTAAATGAGAGAGGAGTAGTAGTCTTATAAATCCTAGCTACTTCAATCACGAATTAATCGTAATTCTTCTAATTTTTTTCCTTAATATTATTTGTTATAAGGTGTTTTTTTAGTGAGTATTGTTTATATATATAAAAAAAATTATATATTATATAACTTAATGTTAACTTTTTTTCAGCCATTATCACGATCTGAGTAGGGTGATCATTATTTATCTTCAATTAAATTCACTTCTTAGAAGCTGGTATGCATTTCAGTATTCTAATTTAATTATATTTTTATTAGTTTTTTTATATAGTGCTTAATGAGTCTATACTATAATATTTATATTCGTTTTCTTCCGATCAATTTGCATTCAGCTTATAATATTTTTTATTTTGCCTCCAATGTTTTAATTTTATACACTAATTGTTAACTTTTTTTCCAGCCATTATCGCGATCTAAGGAGGGTGATCATTATTTCTCTTTTATAGTTTTGTTGATTGATTTTTGTTAACAAATTCATATCTTTTGTTCCTGGATTGGGCTTAATTTATAGTTATGTTGATTATTTTTTGTAATAAAATATATTTTCTTTGTTAAGTAATTTGGTCCTATTAAAAAAGTAGATATTTTGAATCAGATTACTTTTTAGGGGTCAATTATAACCAGAAAGTTCATTGAAGTCCGAGTGTGATTTTATAATAGCATGTTTAATTGAGGTCATTCAGATCATATTTTGGATCGAAATTTCCAAATTTAAAGGTTTTTTTTTTTTTAATGGAAGTACACCCCTATAGTTATATTATTTGCCACAAAACTCTTAAGAGATTTATCAAAATATAAATTATATTATATTATGCACGTAAATCACTTAGTATGATTTTAATTAGTAAGTTTTCATTTTAAATGTTTTGAGTACATATTCAAGAAAAAGTATAGATCTTTTTTTTTTTTAATCAATGGAAATAGACCCCTATAGTTATATTATTTGCCACAAAACTCTAAGAGATTTATCAAAATATAAATTATATTATATTATGCACGTAAATCACTTAGTATGATTTTAATTAGTAAGTTTTCATTTTAACAGTTCTGATTACATTTTCAAGAAAAAGTATAGATATTTTTTTTTCCTCAAAATACTTTCAACTAGAACTCCAATTAAATTGGGTCTGTCTAAAATGAGATTTTGAGGGATGAGGAGCACATGAGATATCATTTATCTTGGTGACATGTGTCCCCTTAGAATTTATTTTTAAATAATTTATTTTCTTAAAGACAAATTTATCCTTTTTAATGAGTGAATTCAAAAACACCCTTATGTTTTGTTTAACTATAAAAAAAACCTATATTATTTTTATTAGCAACAAAACCTTGTACTTTTTTTTATTAACAAAGAAAACCCCTCTCAAGTTGAAGAGACAATTTTACCCCACCAAACAATGCAAAAACATCCCTATTACTAAAAGGTTACCAATAACCCCTGGTAACTTTAAAAATTGGGAATACACCCTTTCCTCCCCATTTTTTTTTGAAAAAATTGACAAATTCTCCATATGATTTATGAATCCAACATAAAAAAATTGACAAAAATCTTATCCCCACAGTTACATGTTTTGGCACTTTACCACCCATATGTACAAAATAAACACTTTACCCCTGAAAATTAAAATTAGTTGCACTTTACCCCCTTAAATGATTTTATGCAATTTTTGTTTGACAAAAAATGTACATGTGCCCCTCACATAAATTTTCAGGTAAATTAGTCACATCACTTCTTACTTGTCCAAATAATTGACTCATGTCTTGTGAACCAAAAATCTAAAGTTAAGTAGAAAAAAAATTATTTGTAAAGAGAGAGGAAAAAATGCGCGTCAGTTTAATATTTGGGCGAAAAATCGATGTTGGAACTAATTTACCCTTAAAATAAAAAAGTGAGACGCATATCTATGTTTTTGGTGAACGGAATTGGCTTAAAATCATTTGAGGGAAAAAGTGCAACTGATTTTACATGTGCTTATTTAATTTATACTTTTGGGTGGTAAATTTCAAAATATGTAACTTTGAGAGGGGGTGTAAAGTGCATTTTCCCTAAAAATATTTTAAATGATCTTATACTGATGGTCTTAATTGTCAATTCGTATAAAAATTTGATTACTTGAGAGATTTTTTTCGTATAAAATTTTGATTACTTGAGATTTTTTTTTTTTGGGAAAGAGATGAAATTAATTAGAGATAAGGGAGCAATTTTTAAACACATTAATTAAAGGGTTAGTATGTAATTTAACATATACTTATTTTTTCTAAATGTCCGATGCCACTTCATCATTGGACATTTTGACCAAAACTTGTGGTTCAGATTTGTTGTTGACTTTTTTTAGTGGTTGATATGGGGTATCTCATGTACACCTATGTTCCATAAAATCTTATTTTAGAAAGACCCAATTAAATTTGCTCATATAATTGATTTGAGGCAAAAGAAAATAAGAAGCCAAAAGTTATCGTACAAATATTTATAAAATTAAATACATTGATCCATGAAAATAAAAATTTCACTAACCAAACAAATTCACTCTTTAATTTTAACTTTATAAATAATAAAGTGAAGTATAAATATATAAGTATGTGTAACTAATGCAATTATACAAACTAGCCACATTTCATATACTTTTAGGTGAACTTAGAAAAATTAATGAAGTGAACTATTTAAATGAACAAGAAAAGAAAAAAAAAATGAACTCCACGTATATATTAATAAGATACAATTTCAAAAAAATAAACTCCAAATACAACAAAGTACAAAAGGAAACAAAGAAATATATGTTGAGCTAACATAAATATTAAAAATTAAGAAAAATTAATAGAACCTTTTAAGAAACTAGAAAAATTTGTAAAATTAAGTGAACTTAAGCTATGCATCTTATACATCTAGAAATCAAGACAAAAAACATCTTATGAACATAATTCATCTTCCCAAGAGATCACATCTTTTAAAAATATGATCATCTTAATCTATTTTTTTGTGCATTTTCATTTATTTTATATTTATCCTAAACGAATGTAAAATTGCATTTCTTAATAAAATACATTAAGATTTCGACTTTGCAGTGTAGTTCTGACTATTTTATTAATAAAAAAAATATTCAAACTTTTGCATTTCTTATGAGTTAATTCATGTATTCACGGGTTTTTGTTCATTTTCAAGTATCTATGTTATTTTTTATTAAGATACTAACAATATCAATTTTTAGTTTTAATATTGTATTATGAAATAGACAAAATATCAATTTTTAATATAGTATTAAAATCATATACTAAATAACTACTATAATTCCGTGCATAGCACGAGTTTTAAGCTAGTACATATATATATATTTGTAGGGTGTCTTTTGACTCCAATTGATGGTTTTGACCAAATTTCTAATTTTCAAGAATTTTTAATATTTTTTTATTTCTAAAAAATATGATTGGTCATATAACCAAATATATATATACCATATTTAATGTCTTTAGTTAATCTTCACAAGGAAACTTATTTAAAAAAAAAAAAAATTGATTGACTTGCAGAATAATTGATCTATACTTATATTATAGCTTGACTCTAAAAATGATTATTGGTAATTGCTTAGTATTTATGACAAGCAATTTTATGATTTTTTAAACTTGACAAAACCGTAATAATCTTCGAAAAGTAATGCCATGATTATGGAATGATGATGGGGTGTGTTATGATGATTAATTAATTATATGGTGATTACTCTACAAATTAAATACATTAGTTATAACCATGGAAATAATTATAATGCATATCATATATCTATCTCTATCTCTATCAATATATTAATTTTACATTGATTAGCTTAAGTTACGGAAGCTGTAAATTTGGACAATAAGACCATAACGGATTATACTTAAAATTTTAAATTCTTTAAACATTTTTTGATTAACTAATGCAAACATATATTTAATTTAACAAATTTTTTGCAGTAAAAAACTCTATTTCCGAAAACAATCTACAATGTTCTCAAATTTAATCAACACCCTATATATACCCTTGACAATTAGTATTTATTTCAATAGGTAATGATCTTCCATTCCCAATTCCCAATCACCATTCCTGTCTTCCATCTTATTTAAGTTTCCACGCATGACAATAGGTAATAGAGTCTGATTAATATTTTTTCTTTTTATTTAATTGTACAATTGGACTGTAGATTTTATTTAATGGTTCTTTATAACAAATTTAACTATTTATGCACATTAATTTCTTGGAGAATTTTTTGTTTCTACGATGAAAATTGGAAATTTCTTCCCATTGTTTTCTCTTGTACATTTTATGTTGCCTCCACTATTTTATTTTTATACACTAATTTGTTTATTTTTTTTCCATCCATTATCGTGATTTGAGGAGGGTGATCATTATTTATCTTCAACTAAAGACACTTCTAATGGAGTAAACAAGTTCCTCTCTTTTATAGTTTTGTTGATTGATTATTGTTAACAAATTCTTCTATTTTGTTCCTTGATTTATAGTTTTGTTCGTTATTTTTTGTAATAATATATATATTTTTTTGCTAAGTAATTTGGTCCTATTAAAGCGATCAGAGGAGGGGTGATCATTATTTATCTTCAACTAAAGACACTTCTAATGGAGTAAGCAAGTTCATCTCTTTTATAGTTTTGTTGATTGATTTTTGTTAACAAATTAATCTCTTATGGTGAACAAATATATCGTATTGGCGGTTGTGATGTGGTTGTTGGAACATTATTGTATACTTCTTAATCTTATATGTATTTAATCAGTTTAGAAATTTTATATGTATTTAAACAGTTTAGTATTTATATTTATCTTACTTTTGTAGGTTCCGTGTTCATATTACCGTAAGAGATAGCAAGGGGACCATTGATTAGAAGTTGCTTAATGATCATGCGGAATATATTTTTCATAACAAAGCTTCTTATTTCAAAACATTGCAAGAGAAGGTTTAAATTTAAATTATTTAATTTCTTACTTGAAATAGAACTTTCATTTAAATGACATATTGTATTTTTCAGGAGAATGGCAAAAAGTTGCTACGAGAGCACATGAATTCATTCTTACGCCGAACATTTTCATTTATCATTCCAGTACCACCAAAATTTGCAAGGCCTAATGTTCGTTATACAGTTAAAACTGTTTTAGTTGTTGATTGGTCGGAAGAATGTTCTCATCTTCCCAATAGATCACATCTTTTAAAAATATGAAAATCTTAATTTATTTTTTTGTTTATTTTCATATATTTTATTTTTATTCCTAAACCAATGTAAAATTGCATTTCCTGATATAATACATTGAGATTTTGACTTTACATTATAGTTTTGACTATTTTATTAGTAAAACAAATATTCAAACTTTTGCATAACACTTCTTTTAGCTAATTAAAATTTTACTTTAAAAAAGATAGCTTATTTTTTCTTATGAGTTAATTCATATATTCAGGGGCTTTTGTTCATTTTCAAGTATCTATGTTATTTTTTATTAAGATATTAATATTATCAATTTTTAGTTTTAATATTGTATTATGAAGTAAACAAAAATATTAATTTTTAATATAGTATTAAAATCATATATTAAATAACTACTATAATTATGTGCATATCACGGGTTTTAAACTAGTTCTGATATAAGCAAAAACTAAACTAAGTTGTCTCTAAAGTTATACAATCACTATATAAATAAGAAGAAAAAAACCTAGAAGTAGAAAATAATAAAAATTACCAAAAGATCCTTAAAACATCAAAACTCATAAAAGACCTAATAAACTCTTAAATTTGATCTTTTACTACTTCTTCGTCAACTTCGAGTTTTACTAAAATAGCAAAAGACCATGTTACAACCAAAAGAGAGTAGTATGAAAACTAAAATAGCACACGTAGCAAGGAAACACTACAAGAAACTCACGGCCAATTAATGAAATTTATAATTGTTTAATTTTCTATGTTTTATTAAATCACTTTAACATTTATTTTGGATTGAATTTATAACTCTATAAAGAATATTCGTATAATGTTTAGCATAAAAGTATATTCAGAAATAACTTGGGCCTCATATTTTGTTTTTCGGACCAGAATCCAGTCTGACAGTTTAATTAATTGGGCTCGGGCCAAATTTTATTGTTCACCCGTCAGGCCCAAACATCCATAATGAATTGAGTAATGATCGGGCTGGGTTTTAACTCACATGAATTATGATTATAGGTTGAAAATCAAACCAAGTTACTCGATATTCAGACTCGCTTCAATAAAAGTTTATTTGAGTTCGTTTCGTCATCATACTAATCAAATAAGTTTGAACATCATTTTTCATTCGATAACTTTTAAAGTTCAGCTCAAGTTCGACTCGATAATCTAAAATTTGATAAAATACATATAAATATTAAGCTACTCAATACTCGACTCAAACTCGTTTAATCATCAAATCAAGGTCAAACACAAAATTTCAAGCTCAATAAAATTCAAATCAAGCTTAAACATTGTATCGTTCGGTAAATTAGGCCGAGGATGAAAAATCGGACTAATAAATTCATCGACCTTGTTTGTTAATTATATTTTATTTAATAATTAAATCAATATGAACCCAATAGTTCCGCCACCGCCGCCACCACCACCACCACCACCGCCGCCACCACCTCAGAAACTGACGCTACTTCATGACGTCATTTTCACAACCTTCTCTCTTCTCATCCTCTTCTTCGCCTTAATAACCCTGCAAATTAATTCCCCAAAATGAAAGTCGGTTGATTATGATTGTAATTGAGTTTTTCGAAAGAGGTCAGTTTCGAGCTTCAGCTCCTTTACAGATTAAAGTTTTCACATAGATAATGTTATTTGTTAGAAATTGTTAAAGTTTCTATAGGTGTGTTGATGAGATTTACCATAATTTTGATTTTTGTGAATATGAGATTAGAATGTAGGATGAAAGCTATTTTGACATGTTGCAATGGATGATTGATTCGATTATTCATACTATATATTTTATGAGCTTAATTGATGTATGTTCTTACTTATGATCTATGGAGAATATAATTTCATCTCTTAATTTTTCTTTATGGATTTCCTTTGATTAATTTTATCCTTTGGTTTACAAAAATGTGATATCCCAATTCTAATGAAAAGTATATTAGGTAAAAGAGAAATTAAGGTTTTTTTGGTATTATAAATTATTTTCCCTTGAATTTGTGCAAAGTCTACAGTAAAATTGCAAAGACAGTTGTAGTACACACAAAATAGTTAACTGCTTTTCAGTATAAAATCTTAATATTTTTGAAAATGAAGTACAAACAAATGTAGCAGTAGCTGGTTGTTGCAAGAGTATAAAGCAAAAGTTGACTGAGAAAGCATTAGTTATGGTGAAGAAATCGAGTACTCGTGAACAATTTTTTCTGCCAGAGCCGAGCCCAAACAAAAACTTTTCTGAAGGGCTCGAGCTTGAGCCGAGCCTGATCATTTGGGCTTACGTTCGAGTTCAAGCTTGAACACCTATTTGTTTGGTTTGTTTGGGCTCGATTTCAACCCTAGCCATAGTTTCAACTCTCAATAGTCAATATAGTGTGGATATTTCTCTAGTTTAATATCACCATCTCAAAAGAAAAAAAAATTATCATAGTTTAATTGCAAACTTGAATGTCTACATCTACTACTTGCTTTCAAATGCTTGGCTTGATAATTGCAAAAATGAATAGTTACTTAGCATATTTTGATTGCAACTTGGAGGTTTACGGGTTTTTTGCACTTTGCACCCCCGAAACATGGAAAGTGGGCATTTTATAAAAAATGAATTACCTATTTTGTCCTCTAGATTTTTTGACTCCGGTGTCAACTTTGCCGAAAAATAAGAGAGGGTGCAAAGTGTTGAATTGTTTATATTTCGAAGGTGTAAAGTGCTAAATGTGTGTTTTGAGGGTGCAAAGGGCAGAAAACCCCTAGCTTGGCCAATTTGACTTGAGGATGAGTCTTTTATAAATAATAAAGGACAATGTATAATATATATCAGAATGTATTCACAAGGTTGTATTCAAAATCTTATTGGCCTTAGAAATTTTCAAAGACCAATTAAAATTAATGTAAGCAGAGTTGACATATATATATCAAATAATATGTCAAGTAATTGACGTTGACAAATTAATAAAATAATTTTAGTAAGATAAATGATATAATTGATGCAACTTGAACAACAAATGTGTCATATACATGCTTAATGGCCTTGTTGGCCTATCAATTAAGCAACAATATAATTCTCCATGGCGTAGTGGTATATACAACTAAGTTTTTATATATGTTTTTATTTTGGGAAGAAGAAGAAGGCGGGTAACAATTTAATCAAGGGAATGTTTGGTGAAATTTATAAGAAAAGTTAGAATTTTGAATTTTGGTATTTTTTTTTAATGAAAAAGACGTTGAATTGTCAAAATGATTTTTCATGTTACACGGCCTGCACCTGGGGGAATTTGCTACTGATGTTGAAGTTATTGCACTATATGTGTCAGCCCGAAAAATTACGAGATAGAAATGTCAGTGGACTATAGTTGTGACACCAAAAATGCAATAATCCCATTAAATTTCTACTCTCTAAATTTTTTTTTTTTTTTTTGCTAAAATGAAAGAATCGATTATGAAGAGTCATAGTTCAAAAGCACCCTCATTTCATAAAACTTGACAACTATTTCAGTTACAAAACTATTAAGAATAAGGGAATTCAAGTTTTACAATTATCAACCAATTCTATTCATTCTAGGAGAACAATTGCATCATTCAAAGTACCAGCTCATGCCTTTTCATTTTTAATAAAAAATTGTAGACTTGAAGATATAATATTTCTACCTCATATAATTTTGAAGCAAGTTTATAAACATAGAATTTAACTGAAAAAGAAATCTTATGACAATATATTTCTAGTTTCTTGAGAAATAATTTGCTTAAATTTTTTATTTATGAAAAGATGCAAAGTAAAATTTGCACTATATATGTTTTATCAAAATTATAAACTGGAAATATATAGAAACCAAAACCGCTTCACCAACTCTTAACACATTAATTCTTCAATTCACCACCGTGAGCCAATGTCTTGTTCAAATTTTAAAAGTCAACATTTTTTATTAATTTGACGTTAAATTGGAACAAGACGTTTAACTCTGTAATCTAAGAATTCGCTAGACCTTTCCATTCATTTTCTTGTAGCTCCTGATAAGCCTCTTGATTCTTCAGTTTTAAGTAGCTTATCAATTTTATATAGTCAGAGTTTCAAATAATGATGCAGCGGATATGTATGAGTGTTTTTCAATCAATGCTTTCAATTCAATTTAAACTTTTAAATCATAAAGAAAGTTTTACCCCAAGTTAGAAATTCCTCAATTTAAAAGATTATTCATTTAAACGATTTTACAAGGAATTTTTATAGTGGTTATATAGACACAAATTCTTTGAGACCACTCTTCTAAATCACACAGATTTAGGTTCCACTAGAAATACAAAGTAACTAGTAATTGAGCTTTTACAACAATGACAAGACTCAAGTCGAACACTTAGCTCTCAGGTAGATCACTTAGAAAAACCTATTCTAAAACACTTAAACTTCACAACAAATGATAAGCTATAAGTAAGAACATCAGTTCACTCTCGAAAAATCATACATATTAACCTTGCTCTTTTCAGTATAGGAAATCACTCAGAAGACCTACACTAAGAAGTTATATAACTCACAAAGACGGATATAAACTCCTTCAATTCTCAGTTGAATGTCACTCAGACAGACATGAGTTTGATCTTGTTCTTCAACAATTCGCTCTGTCAACATATGACTTCGCTTATGACAAGAAGACTTAACTGATGGATTATTGCTCTAAGGATGTGATCTTGGATTATGCAAGTATTTTTTGAATCTTCAGTTTATCTTATACTCTTGGATTTGAAATTATGCCCGTTGAAGATAGGTGAAATTACATTTTAATCCTGAGCAACGGTCTTCATTTCTACGGCAGCTTTTGCAGACTGTTCGTTGTACACTCTGTTGTACGGATATCTACTTTATGCCAGTCGCATTTAATGCACTCAGCTTGTTACCCTTAATGAGCTTACTGACCGACTTTACTTAGCTGATGGGATTACTCTGTTGTTGATCACTCTGTTGATGGCTACTCTGCTGATTCAAGACTGAACACATCTATCTTGACTCGGCTGATGATAATCAATCTGATCTTACTGATCTGATATTCCCACTTAGCTGATTGGTCACTTAGCTTTCAGACCGTGAGAGAGGTTCACTAAGCTTTTCAGTTCTTAGTTGATGACTTCCTTTTTAATATTTTTGTCATCTTCATAACCGTCTACTCAATTCTTAACTCAACTGATAAGATTACTTAGTTGTTCTTGAATTAATAACTACTTCCAACAATATATATATTACAACTTATAAGTGTGGATGGAGGTTTGAACATAGCGTTCAATTTCTTTTTCCTTTTGGTTTGACTGTTTTAGTCATTCAACGACGTGGTTTCCTTGATTTTAGCCCTATTTTGTGAAAGTATATTGTATAAATAATAGTATAATATTGAAAGATATATATATATTGAAAGATATATATATATATATATATATATATAAAGTATATAGCCGGGTTCGGATATTTGGGGTTGGAGAGACCAATCCCAAATTCGTCCCGTATTCTCGTAATAATATTCGAATTTCTCAAGTTCGGGTACCCAAACACAAAAAAAATGTCACGGTTCATGATATAACTATCGTAAATAGTCATTTATGTCCAATGGAGTTAAGATCGACGATATTAAGATTTCAGCACCTAAAAGCAGCCCAAATATTGATGGAATTCACCTACAAGACACCCAAGATGTAGAAATTCAGTATTCTAACATTGCATCTGGTAACTAATTATACGCCAAATTATACTTTTCAAGTTTCAATAATTTAGTTCCTTCAATCAAAATGTATTTTCGGATTTTTGAACAGGTGATTTTTGTCTTTCAATACAAATTGGTTGTTTCAATGTTCATGCTCATCATATAAACTGTGGTCCTGGTCATGGTATAAGGTAATTAATTAGATTATTTAATATGATTCATACGGAAATATTAAATGATATAATTTAACCTTGTGCTTACTTTTATTGGTTTTTCAAATGCAGTTTAGGAGGCCTAGGAAAAGATAATAATCAGAACACCCTATGGTGCAAGGATAAAAAAACATGGCAGGTAACATGTTTCTTCGGCAAAAATTCAATTTTCGTACAATAGATTAGGTTATATTCTATTTTTCATACCAAGTTTTTAAAAAGTATACCTTTGTACTTGTCAAAATTGCATTTTCAGTCTCGTGCCATATCAATACCTTTGATCATGCAAAATTGCATTTATTATTCCAATTTTTCAAAAATAATTTGCACTTTAGTCTCATCGTCTCCTTTCCATTTGCAAACTAAGACTGTCTTATAGAACCAAAAGTGCTAAACACAGAAAACTTTATAGGACCAGAAGTGCAAATAAATTTAAGAAATTGAGACCAGAAGTGAATCTTCTTGAAGCACGATACCAAAATGCATAACATTACCATAAATGCAATTTTATAAACTTCGAATCAAAAGATATTGAGTGTCAAGTCATGTGGGACTAAAGATGCAATTTTGTCTTTGAATTCTGAAATTTACCAAATTGCTTAGTTATATAAAACTTAACAAAATAATACGTTTCTTGCTTATATTTCTTGGTTTTTCAACTGAAGGGTGGTCTTGGATCAGTGAAAAATGTGACATTTTAAAATATTCAATTTCACAATGTGAATTTCCAATAATGATTAATCAATTCTATTGTGATAATTAAGAATGTATGCAAGAATCAAACTGGAGCAGTGGCAATATCAGGTGTTAAATTCAATCAAATAACTGGGACTTATTTGGTGCAGCTGGTCCACCTAGCCTGCAGCACTTCCATTCCATCTATAGATCGATTTTGATTTAATTTATGTCAAATTAGAACCTTCTCCTGGATTAAGTGGATTTCAACAACAATTGTGTTCTAATTCTTATGGAAAATCAATGGGACCTACTGTTCATGCCA
This sequence comes from Penstemon davidsonii, assembly GCA_034814905.1. Classification (NCBI taxonomy): domain Eukaryota; kingdom Viridiplantae; phylum Streptophyta; class Magnoliopsida; order Lamiales; family Plantaginaceae; genus Penstemon; species Penstemon davidsonii. The sequence continues at coordinate 6,078,549 of JAYDYQ010001087.1, read as the reverse complement.
GTATAGATTATTGCGTAAGAAGTGGAAGTGATTATGTCAAGAGAATATCAAGATCATATGATTATTAATGTTGGTAAATAATTAATTATTATGTTATAGTTTCTGAATTTTGTGGCTGCTTTTTATCTTCCCTTCTGTCATGTTTTAAATTCAGAAGGTCATGGTTTAGATTGATTTAACAGGCATATTTTGTAGAGTTTCTATTTGTGCAAATTAATAAATTGAGTTGAGAAATCCATTATCAACTGTGGGAGTAAATGCAAGATACTCTCCTGTGTTATGTTAAACTTGCAAGCAACTACCTTGTGAAATTTTCATTGCACCAAATTTTCTTGTACTTTCAAAAACTCTGCAAAAAACACTCAATTTGTAGAAAATAGGTCATTTTGGATCGACATATTTCAAGAAACCATTTTTAAAATACTTCAAGTTGGTCCTTATAACTTCACGTGAAATATTTTTAAAATTATTTCTTTAAGTATGTCGATAAAAAGACCTATTTTTTACAAATTGTGTTTTTTTGCAGGGTTTTGAAAGTACAAGGAAGTTTGGGGTAATAAAAATTTTACATGGTAGTTTCTTGCAGATTTAACATAATACAGGGGAGTATTTTGCATTTTTCCCTCACCTATATTTTACATGTTATTATTGTTTCACTTGGGTATGATATTGTATTTGCGGCGAAGAGGCCTGTGATATGGATCCGCACAGTCGAATTGTGACGTTTGAGAACAATTTAAGTTTTTATCCTTTTTTTTAAGACTAATATTCCATTATTTGAGCAATAAAGTGATATATAATTCAATGATAAATATGTAAAAGTAATTGAAGAAAAATAAAATATTAATTATGGTAAAGTTGTATGCATGACGTGGTGCAAAGTAGATTAAATTAAATTCCTAAATTTAAGGAAAGTTGGCTCCATAATCTCATCCCACCATGTAATGGATATACAAACACTAGTTTGACCAAATCTCAACCGTTTGTTGCATCATGTCATCTATGCAACGGTTATACCAAATAATCTCTCAGGGGTCACGGAGTATGATGAGTGGCGTAGGGATGGTAAGAAGATAACATGTTTTTCTTAAAATTAGCTTGTTTTAGTAATTTGTTGATTTAAACTTATGAAAAAATAAATTTCATTTTCACAAACGTGAGTGAGAGACACTCTCTGCTACTTTTGAACGGAAAAAAGATTATATATAACATTTTGTGAAATGCAAGAAGATTCATCGCAAAATAATATGGGAGTCATGTGCAGGTTACTAAACCACATGTGGGTTATATTTTCTTTAACTCGTATAGCTTCAATTTCAATGTCAAATGTCGATAATTAATTATTAACCTATCAAAAGTAAACAAAGCAGTAAATTTCACGTTGTTCCCTGAAATTATTTCAGGCTACCACTCTATCTATGACTTGACTCAATTCGTCCTCGTTAACTATTTTTTTTCTTCGATTGCTCCAAATTAACCACTAATTTTGATGCCCTCACCGTAAAATTTTCCCTTCTACCTCAATATTTTAAGGATTTTCAAAATCGACAAAGTTCGTTTAATACATATGGGGTAAAAGGGAAATTTGATACGTTTCGCTAATGATCCTGTGACCAAAAAAATTAGATTTCTTTTAGATGAAAAAGATAAGGACCTCATGTTATAAAATGACAAAAGGGTAATTTGTGGGAGCAAAATGATGTGATTGATTATTATAAGGCAAAATTAGCTTTAAAAATAGTTGGATGGAGCAAAGAGAAATTTGACCAAATAAACTATTAATGTTTAAAAATAAGAGGGGAAAACACTTTAGGTCCCAAACTTTACCCCAGAAAACGCATTTGGTACCATGCTTTGCAGAAAAACAGATTTCGTACCACAATTTACATACTCTTGACACATTTAGTGTCTCCGTCAAATTCTGGATGGAATTTTCGCGCGTGATAGGCACGCGCCCGTTAAGTTCAAAATTGTCACGAGTTTTGCACGTGATAAATCGGTCAGGGGGTGAAATGCAATTTGCGCAAGAGGAAAAAATACTTTTGGTCCCAAACTTTACCGCTTAAAACACATTTGGTACCATGCTTTGCAGAAAAACAGATTTCGTACCACAATTTACCACTACTAGAAAAACTGTTTTTAGCGACGGAATTTAGTGGCGGAAAGGAATTCCGTCGCTATTTTTTACTAAAATAGCGACGGAAACAATATTCCGTCGCTAAATTCCGTCGCTAAAATACTCCGTCGCTAAATCGGACCAAAACAGCGACGGGCCATTTATTCATCGCTAAATTCCATCGCTAAAACTTAATTTTTAGCGACGGAAATATAGTTCCGTTCGCTGAATTAATTGATACAAGTGCAAGTCAAAGTGCACCAAGTCAGGTAACCAAGGTACTTTTGTTAAGAATATTTTCAATGATTTAAGTATATTTTGTGATTTTTATCAAATCTTTTAGAGAAACTGTTGTCTGTTCATTATATGTGATTTTTATCAATTTAACGAAGACACTAAATGTGTCAAGAGTATGTAAATTGTGGTACGAAATTTGTTTTTCTGCAAAGCATGGTACCACATGTGTTTTCTGGGGTAAAGTTTGGGACCAAAAGTGCTTTTCCCTCTTGCCCAAATTGCATTTCACCCCCTGACCGATTTATCACGTGCAAAACTTGTGACCATTTTGAACTTAACGCGCGCGTGACAGTCACGCGCGAAAATTCCATCCAAAATTTAACGGAACGACTAAATGTGTTAAGAGTATGTAAATTGTGGTACGAAATCTATTTTTCTGCAAAGCATGGTACCAAATGTGTTTTCTGGGGAAAAGTTTGGGACCAAAAGTGCTTTTCCCTCTTAAAAATAAACATCTCATTCATCATCATCATTTATTTCATACATTTTATTTTTGTTTTTTTATGAGTATTTCATTTTCGTATTATTGTTCGATTCCCACATAAAAAAAAATTGTTTTAATATTATTTTATTACGGAGTGTGTCATCGTATATTTCATTTTCATGTATTATTTAGATTAATAATATTAGCGTCCCTTATTGACGTTTTATTAACAATGTATTTAAGGTTTTGTTGTCGTTTATTTTATTTTATTTATTAATGATAACTAGTGTATTAATTTCATAAAAAATAATAAACTAATTGATAATTATATCTTAAAATATACAAATTTATGAACAATAACGTAAGCATATTTATATTTATTATTAATAATTAGTGTATTTATTTAACAAAAACCAATAAATTAATTAAAAAATTATAGCTAAATACATATTCAAATTAATTAACAATAATGTATTTACAATAAACATGTCATTAAGTTGGTAATCAAATAAAATTAGTTGAACTAATCAGTTTAGATGCTAATTAATTAAATAGCATCAATTATTTTAAATCATATTTTTGCCTTTATATTTGGTGGTAAATATATAATTTGGTGTAGAAAATGGTGAAATGGTGGATGAGTGGGAGATGCAAATTCCTTCACAAAAGAAATTGATGTAAAAATAGGATTTAGTGAATTGGTCAAACGCCATGGGAGACTAAGATTAAATTTCCATTATATTTAGTGTAATGGTAATTTGGTGATTTAAGATGATATGATAAAAACATGTAAATTAATGATAAAAATGGAGAATGAATATGAAGAAATGCTCTTATTTGGTCAGTTCATAAAAGACAAGACCAGTTCTTAAAAGAAGGCTCACATTTCATTTTCTGTCAATTTGACTTTCCTTGTGTTGTTTATAATACTATCTATTGTTTACATTAATTTTAATATATAATGAATGTTAACTTTTCAAATTAACTAACTCAAGTTTCAACTCTTCTCATATTATTTAGTTTCATTTGGCAAGACTTCGAACTTTTCTTTTTCTTAACATATAATAATAAATAAATAAATAAGAAAAAATTAGTTAAGACCTTTTAGGCAATATGAAAGAGGTGGTATACTAACGCTTAATTACATGTTTAATTTTATAATCTTAACTGTGGGTGGATACTGCAAATAGATTACATAATCCTACGTTTATTCATTCTTTAAGCAAAATCTAGAAACAGTTATAACCGAAAACCACATACATTAAAATTAAATCAAGCTACTCTATATTCGATTCAAGTTTATTGGTAAAATTCGATTAGGCTCGATTTAATATGCATAACAAACAAGCTTGAGGAATAATTTTCATTTAATTTGTTTATAATTTGGTTCGAGCTCGAATCGAAAAGCTAAAAGCTAAAAGATAAAATATTTGTACAAACATCAAGCGAATCAATAACTCGATTTGAGCACGTTCGATAAAAGTTCAGTTCATTAAAACATCTAGTTACTCTATACTCGATTTGTTCAACCAATCAAACAAAGCTTAGAAATAATTTCAAGCTAGACTTCGAACTTTTCTTCTTCTTAGCATATAATAATAAAAAGAAAAAAAAACTAGCAAAAGAGACAATAGAAATATTGAAATAGTAATGTATGTGTTAAGAAAAACTAGGGGCTTGTTGGTATGGGTTTCTAAAAGCATTTCAGTGCTCTCTTAATGTTAAACAAACACTATTTTATCTTAAAAAAATAAACTTATCATGTCTCAATTTTGATAGACAAATTTTTGAAAAACCAATCAAACAAAAATTTTCTTATATCTAAATTTTTTATATATAAACTCTACTTTGACTTAACATAAAGTAAATGAGTTAATGTCAATTTATCCCCCTGTAAAATGTATAGTGCACTTCACCCCCTGTTAAAGAAGCAATTTACCTCCTTCAGCAGGAGAGTGTAATTCACTTGCCGAAATTGAGAGAGAGTGCATGAAAAGTGTTTGTGTAACCCAGGGGATAAATTGCAACATATTAATTTCTTTTTTGATGCAGGATTATTTGATTCATTCTAATTGTATGACTCTTTATCCTATTTATATAATTGATGCGTAACAAAAATAAAGTGGATCTGATTTAAAATAATTTTATTAACCATAATACTGGAGGATAACTAAGCTCATTTGAGTCGAGTCAACAGAAATCTTGATCAGAATTTATTTATCTAGGATTTTGATTTGGGTTTGAATCTTGCTGGATTTGAATTTTAAGTAGGTCGAGTATTTCAATTTTTTTTGCGAATTTTGGATGTGCAGACATTTTTCACGTTATATCATTCTGAAAAAAAAAAATCTTAATTACATTAATATCATTCAGCTCAGATCACAAGCTCAAATATAATATATATATTTATATATATATATATATATGAAAAAACAAACCACGACCTATTAAATAATCTATTTTAATATATCTAGTGCTATCAATGGATCAGATTCGTGTCGGATCAAGTTCAACTCAAATCCGACTTCATTTATCTCGGATCGGATTCAGTTCTCGCTCGGATATAGAGTTCTCGAGTGCATTGGATCTTGGTCGGGTGGTCATGAATATCAATTCTTTTTGGGAGTATTCTTCATTTTTAAAATTTACACAAGTATGTTTTCCTATACAAGTTTTATAACTTTACGATTTTACTTGATTTAAGTCACATGATCAAACTTTCTTAATAATTATTCATGTTTTGGATGAAAATATGCATAAAAATATAATTAACTAATTATGAATGAATTCTTAAACTAATGATAAAATATTATGAAGTTTACTTATTTTAATAAAATATTTTGTATATATATTATTTATTATCAGATATGGATCTTCAATATTGGATCGGGTGGACCTATTTGCTCCACGTATTACGAATCTTTATAATAAGATCAGATATATCGAATCACTAATTAAATTAAAATTAGGCAAATTGAAAGAGGTGGTATACTAACACTTAATTACTATGAAGTATGATTATGGTTAAGACAAAACCACACGAAACTTCTTCGTCATCATTGATGTTGGATTATCTAACCGAGTACATGTTTTATAATCTTAATTGTGGGTGGATACTGTAAATAGATTAGATAATCCTACGTTTATTCATCCTGTCGATCTGATCCATGAATGATACGTATCGGATAATAAATAAAAAGAATGATATATATACATTATGTTTAATAAAAGTAAGTACCATTAATAATATTTCACCGTCAATTTAAGAATATAGTAATTTATAACTCGTTTATAAATTTATTTAAACCAATATTTTCATCTACAAATACGAATATTATTAAAGGATATTTGAACATGTGAGCTAAAATTAAATGAAATTGTAAAGTTAATCAACTTGTTTTAAGAAAAAATATTAATCTAATTTTTTAAATGAAAATTTTATTAGATTCGAAAAAGATCCGATATTTGGCCAGATTTGAACAAGATCCATTGGATTCAAAATCTAGATCCGAGCATAATTTGAATAAGATCCGACCCCATATAAATGGAGTCGGATATGGACGAACCTGATCCGACCAAAATCCGACCCATTGACAGCAATAGATTAATGTCCCAAGCGATGTAGCAAAAAGATGAAAAGAGAGAATGGTGTGAAATCATGAACCTATCTATTATTAGAGGAGACCGGTAGGGCTGTCACTGGGTCGTATTTTGGTCGGATCAAGCTAGTCCAGATCCGACTTCATTTATATCGGATCGGATCTTATTCAAATTATGCTCGGATCTAGATTTTTTGAATCCAATGGATCTTGTTCGGATCTGGCCGAATATCGGATCTAATAAAATTTTCATTTAAAAAATTAGATTAATATTTTTTCTTAAAACAAGTTGATTAACTTTACAATTTCATTTAATTTTAGCTCACATGTTCAAATATCCTTTAATAATATTCATATTTTTAGATGAAAATATTGATTTAAATAAATTTATAAACGAGTTATAAATTACTATCTTCTTGAATTGACAGTTAGATATTATTAATGGTACTTACTTTTATAAGACATTATATATATATATATATATATATATATATATATATACATATATATATATGTATGTATGTATATATCATTCTTTTTATTTTTTATCGGATATGATCTCTAACAAATCGAATCGACCTAAATTCATATTCGCTCCATGTGTTTTGGATAACGGATCTTTATAATCGAATCAGGTCCATTGAATCTTTAATCGGATAATTATCATAATAAATCGGATCGGATTGGTACGGATCTGGATTGAAATCCGCCCCATTGACAGCCCTAGATACCGTATATTGAAATGAATGGTTTAGGTTCAAGTTGTTAGAAATTGGCCCAATAATAAACATGTTGTAAATGGGGCGAATCCAATTTATTAGGATTTTTTCGATTAAAAATTGGTTGTTATCCAATCTTGAATTCCTTAATAAATAAAAAGAAATTATATGTACATAATATTTTATTATGATATGCATTAATAATATTTTATCATTGGTTTAAGAAGGTATTACTTAATAATTCATTTATGATTTTATTATGTATATTTTCATTAAGTAAATGTCTATATTAGTTAAGTAAGTTTGGACACATAAATTAAACTAAACAAAGTTATAACGTCAACAAAATTGTTTTAGAAAATATAATTTTGAGAATTTATTATATTAGCGTGACTTTTAGAAATATAGATTATATTGGATCCAAAATATCCGATATCCGACTGAATTCGGAGAAGATCCACGAACTCAATAAAGTTTAGGGTCAAATAAGATATGAATTTGATCGGATTCTGATTTTATATATATTGAACCGAATATGGATTGAACCTCATTCTACCCAAATCTAACCCATTGGCACTAGTTTAACTAAGCCAATTTGACTTGAGGATGAGTCTTTTATAAAGAAAGAATTACATTTTTTATACTGCGGTCAATTCTAACTTTTGGTACATTGCATTATGTGTCAAATATATTTGGTACAGCGCTTTAACAAATTGTGACACATTTGGTACAGCCGTTAAAAATTTCCATTAAATGTGACGTGGCAGTTAAGTTTAATTGCAAAGTTGATGCCATTACTTATGTTGACTGATAATTTTACCCCATAACATTTAATGCTACCAAAAAAGTCCCACATCTCCAAATTTAGTGACGATTTTAGTCTACATTATTGCCAAATTTTAAAATTGACTCGAATAAGACCACGTGCATATCAATTTGGAAATTTTACTTATTTTATTTAAATAACTAATTTGATTTATAAACAAAATTAATAAATTAAATAATACTTTAAGATAAAATAAAAAGAATTAAGAAAACATATTCTTTTCAAATATAAAATTTATATAATAGTATTAATCTATTTAATATTTATTAAAATAATAAATTACACCCACGGGGGTAGGGTTAAGGGGTTGGGGTGGGTGGGTGAGCAGGGCTGAGTTTTAGTTTTTTTAAATTATAATTATTTATTATTTTAATAAATATTAAATATTTTTAATTATAATTTATTATTTTAATAAATGTTAAATAGATTAATCCTATTATATAAATCTTATATTTGAAAAGAATATATTTTCTTAATTTCTTTTTGATATTTATGTTAAAGTATTATTTAATTTATAAATCAAATTAGTTATTTGTGGTACTTTTTGGTAACCTGAAATATTATGAGATAAAATTATCAGTCAATACAAATAACGGCATAAACTTTGCAGTTAGACTTAAATGTCACGTCACCATTTAACGACAATTTTTAACGAGTATCAAATGTGTCACAATTTGTTAAAGCGTTGTACCAAATGTGTTGGACACATAAAATGGTGTACCAAAAATGGGAATTGACTTAAAGCACAGTACCAAAAATGCAATTATCTCCTTTTATAAATAATGAAGGACAATATATAATACATATCAGAATGTATTCACAAAGTTGACATTCTTGTACCGGTTCAGCAAAACGAATATACACCTCATTAATTTAATTTCAGCAAATCTTATTGGCCTTAGAAGTTGTCAAATACCAATTAAAATAAATTAAAGTATATAGTATATAGTATATCAAATAATATGTCAAGTAATGGCCTTGTTGAGTTGTTGGCCTATCAATTAGTGAACAATATAATTCTCCATGGCGTAGTGGTATATACAACTAAGTTTCTGTATATATGGAATTAGTAGAAACAGCTCTTCATATATACAAAGACGACCTCCATCAGCATTAATGGATGCAGCCTTGATAGCCGTATTAGCTTCAATTGGGGCAATCGTCGGAGGATTCGCATCAATCTTAGGCACACTATATGCATGTGGTAAAGATATTGGAGTAGTGAGCTGTCTTCGAAGGATATGCGGAGAAGAGGTGCGGAAAATTATTTGAACCGTTCTATTAAATTTCTACTCTCTAAAAATATTTTGCTAAAGAGAATGAATCGATTATGAAGTCTCATAATTCGAAATACATGGAGGTGCATATTTTTTTTGTTTGAAATTTTGTTGGTATTTCGTTAAAATCGATTACTAATAGCGACATATTTATTTTTGTTGGACTCAGGTCGTCTCTGATGCCCCCTCTTCTATTAGTGTGAGTTCCACTTCTACATTGTTGTCTGTTTTTTTTTTAAATTGTTCTAATGCTTTAATAGTTTCATTGCATAAAAAATTGAGGCTGGTAAACTTAAAAGATTAAAACAAAATTTACTTGAAATCAAATCTTGTATATCACATGGTTGAAACAATGAAAATAATTTTTTTACTTCTCAGTTTTTTTATTTGAAATTTTGTTGGTATTTCGTTAATAATTGATTACTAATAGCGACATATTTATTTTCGTTGGAATCAAATTGTCCCTGATGCCCCCTCTTCTAGTAGTGTTAGTTCAACTTCTATATTGTTGTCTGTTTTTTTTTTTAAACTGTACTAATGCTTTAATAGTTTCATTGCATAAAAAAACTGAGGCTGGTAAACTTAAAAGATTAAATCAAAATTTACTTGAAATCGAATCTTGTATATCACATGGTCTGAAACAATGAAAATGATTTTTTTACTTCTCAGTATCTTTTATTTGTATTTCGTTAATAATCGATTACTAATAGCGACATATTTATTTTCGTTGGAATCAGGTCGTCCCTGATACCCCATTTTCTAGTAGTGTTAGTTCCACTTCTACATTGTTGTCTGTTTTTTCTTAAACTGTACTAATGCTTTAGTAGTTTCATTGCATGAAAAACTGAGGCTGGTAAACTTAATTAAAAGATTAAAATGAAATTTACTTGAAATCGAATCTTGTATATCACATGGTTGAAACAATGAAAATGAGTTTTTTACTTTTCAGTTTTTTTTATTTGAAATTTTGTTGGTATTTCGTTAATAATCGATTACTAATAGCGACATATTTATTTTCGTTGGAATCAGGTTGTCCCTGATGCTGCACCTAAAGTGAGTTCCACTTCTACATTGTTGTTTGTTTTTTTAAAACTGTACTACTAATGCTTTAATAGTTTCATTGCATAAAAAACTGAGGCTGGTAAACTTAAAAGATTAAAAGAAAATTTATATGAAATCAAATCTTGTATATCACATGGCTGAAACAATGAAAATGATTTTTTTACTTCTCAGTATCTTTTATTTGAAATTTTATTTGTATTTCGTTAATAATCGATTACTAAAAACGACATATTTATTTTCGTTGGAATCAGGTCGTTACTGATGCTGCATCTTCTGGAAAAGTTAGTTCCACTTCTACATTGTTGTCTGTTTTTTTTTTTAACTGTACTAGTGCTTTAATAGTTTCATTGCATAAAGAACTGAGGCTGGTAAACTTAAAAGATTAAAACAAAATTTACTTGAAATCGAATCTTATATAACACATGGTTGAAACAATAAAAATAATATTATACTTCTCAGTTTTTTTAAGTGACTCATGCCAAACATGACTACACGATTAGATTTTCTGAATTCCTTCTTTACTTAAATGCACAATTTACAAAATTGTATTGATTATTCTCATTTTTTGGAGTTGCATATTATTGGATATTTGGATAAGAACGGAGTTACATGGAGAATTTTTCTTCACATTTTGTCACAATATAAAAATCTCCTTTAGAGAGGCATTCTTTGTACCCCATATGTACTATCTTATAATACAAGTCAATTCAATAAGGGATTTTTGCATTTTTTATGCCACAACTATAGTTCACTAGCATTTCTACCCCGTAACTTTTTGGGCTGGCACATTTGGTGCCACAACTTCAACATCAGTGGCAATTTTGGTGTCAATTGAGGCTCAATTTCAAAATTGGCCCGAAATTCCTCCATGTAACGTGAAAATTGGGAATTTTGACATGTGCGTTGAATGGTAAAAAGGCCAGTGAGCTATAGTTGTGGTACAAAAAATGCAATAATCTTATTCAATAAACAAGAAATTAAGGTCATTCACTCATTCTTATTTCCTCCTTTTATTCATGATCTAACGGCCAGGACCACACGTGGATAGCAGCAAAGAAGTTTGAAATAAAGGATGAAGATGATCCAGAAAGATGGGTCCATGCCGAGATTATTACTAAAAAAGGCGCTAGGTATTTTTTCTTTCTTTACGTACGTTTTTTATACCGTTAGTAATCGAGCGCAGTTTAATGATCGACTTCTGTATATATATTGCCATTTGATTGACTAAACAGAGGGTTATAGACAATTGTTTACAGTGACATAGTTAATGCATATTTAAAAGTGAGAGGTATAATTGTTATTTACATTGGAATTTTGTGAGCAGTTGGAGAACACAACACTCAAAGAGGTTCCGGTTCAATGCGATCGGTTTACCGAACCGTGCTTAGGCCTAGTTACAAGTGATAATTTAGGGATTAATTTGTACCACCCCATATTTTAGGTGTGAAATTGTATTTAATCCAATAAAATAACATTGAGTTTGGCAAAGCATATGTACGTGGTTTTCGGCATTTAACCCGGTTCATGAAACATCTAGAACTTGTTCTTCATGACATCAATTATTATTCCTAAATTATAAATTATTTGTGTCATGTGCAGTAAACCTGTGATTAAAGCAGTAGACGTAGGGTGGCTACACATAAAGACACATGTTAAGACAAAAGATTTGAAGAATGACACTATTTATGAAGCCATTTTGGTGTTCGATCTACGTGATAATCCGAAGAATCTAGAAAAGGCAGAGGCATCAGTAAGATTTGGAAGCCAAACAAAGAGTACTTCAGTGTATCTGGATAAAGCAGAAGAAAGTCGAGCTAGTCGACAAATTGGATCATTTCCTATACGTCGACCAAACAGTGGGTGGATGGAGATCAAGCTTGGAGAAGTACTTATCAACAGTTTGAGTCCTGATGAGGTCGAGATAACTTTACGGGAAACAGACGAAAATAAACGTAAAAGTGGTCTTCATCTTTATGCTATTGACTTGAGAGAAGTTCATAATCCAAACATTTAAAATATGTTTAATTCGTTTGTGATGTGAGTGTAAGTTGTGTTTGCGATTCTATATTGTGAGTGTGTATAAGTTGTGTTTGTGATGAGGTATTCTAGTGGTAAGTGAAGAATGTACTATGTGGTATGATAATCATTCATTTCTGAGTTTTATGTTTGTTTTTTATTTCATTTTATGTCAGTTTTTTTATTTGTATTTATCTAGATGAGTTACCTGAAACTCACATATTAAGAAGAAACTTCGCATGAAAAATTATTTATTATGTAAGTAAATAAAATAAATGTTTAAGCTCAATATCCGGCATTTTCATAAAGTTTTGAACGAGTATTAATATTTATAGAAAAGAATTAATTAATTAGATTGAATGTGTAATTCTAATAAGAAATCATAATTAGTGTAACACCCCCATCTAAGTGAACGGAGGCTTGAATAATTATGATTGAAAAAACTTTAATTAGCAATTTAACTCAACTTCATATGTGAAATTAGTAATCAATCATTAGCATTGTCTGGTCGATGCGGCCTTAGCATGTTGGTTAATGTTGAGGTTTTATGATCAAGAGGTCATAGGTTCAACTCCTAATATAGTGTGGATATTTATCTAGTTTAATACCACCATCTCAAAAAAAAATTCATTACCATAGTTTGATTGCAAATTTGAATGTCTTACATTTACTATTTGCTTTGAAATGTTTGGCTTGATAATTGTAAAAGTTAGTAGTTACTTAGCATATTTTGATTGCAACTTGGATGTCTTACATTTACTATTTGCGCATTAAATATAAATATTTTATATAATTTGAGGTTTCACTTTATTAATAAGGTTTAAGTGACACTGTAAAATGTCTTTTGAATATTATTTTGCGGCATTATACGAGGTCATTATTAACGAAGTAAGTGACATTGCTTGAGGTCATTAATAACATTATAAATGACGTTTTAAAATGTCTTTGAATTATCTTTTCATGTCATTTAGAAATGCAATAATTGACAACATTTATTGACATTTTGAAGTAACACAAAATTATTCTAATCTGACATTTTAAAATGCAATAATTTATACTTATTATGTTATTATAAATTGTCAGAAAATTAACATTTTATGGCATTTTATTATGTCAATTCATTTAATTAGAATGGCGTCCTACAATGTCATGTTGTTTAAACTAATGTGGCATTTTATTTATGCAACTAAAGAGACGTTATAATGACATTAGACTTTTAGCTACATCGCTGTAAATGACACTTACGAAAAATGCCATTATATTTGAAAATGTCACCACAATATCTTTTGTATGACATTTTTTAATGTCTGTAAAACACATATTTGTTGTAGTGACATTTCATATCTCCGTCAAATTAATGATGGAATTGAACACATGAGGAGCACGTGCCCGTTATCTTTCTACGGAATTGATGAAAAAATTGTATAATTGGTCCTATAATTAAATATTGCTAGCAAAGTTTGCCCCACATGTTTTCTGGTTGACAAATTTACCCCACAATTCACAAATTTGAAGCATTTCAGTCACAATAATAGTTAAATTATTAATCATATTTAATCAATTTTATATATCATTATTAAATTTTTAAAATTAATTAGATTATGTATATATATTATATTAAATATCTTAAACTATTTATATTTTATATAATAATATATAAAATAAATCTTTTTAAAACTAAATAAATATTATTATATATCTTAAACTAATTAGATACATATTTATATAATTCTAAAAAGATTTTTTTCAGATTTTATATACAATATTATTTAATTCGATACTACTCCACTTGATTACATCTCTACACGTGCTCGTAGTGTGGAGAGTACGATTTACTTGTTTGGAGAAGCCTATGGAAGTTTATGAATTCATACGTAAAGTTGTTGATTTTGTCTTTAGACTATAATTTGAGATTCTGTTCATCCAATTAAAAGTCTTTTATTCGCCAATTTCAGTGTATGGAAGAGGTTATATTAATATAGTTTTGTAATTATAACCTTTTGAATAATTTATTTTTTCATAAATAAATTATTAAGCAATTTTATACGATTTATTACATTTTTTATGATAATTTTATCTTGAATTATTATCTGTAAATAAAATTTATTTATTTTTTGGTTTTGTTTTTTTTTTTTTTTTTTTTTTTTGCATAATTACTCAGTGGTAATTTCCCAAAAAAAATAAGAAACAAAATACTATATGATCGAATTTCAATTTTTCTTTTTACGTAGGATGAAGTCTTAGATAAGAATTGAAAATTAAACATTCAGACATAATATATTTTTGTGAATTCGCATCATCATTTTATCTGAGATGATAGTATTAGTTTTTGAGATAAAAAGAAAAATATATTTAAGATATGAGGAAACAACTCAGACAAAAAGGAGTACAAAATTCTCAAATAACCTAATGCAACATTTTCCTAAAACGGTGATTTTTCTTATGGAGTGACTTATTACAATGAATGTTCTCGATCGAATCGATCATATGTTTGCATGTCTTGTGATTAGTTACTTTTTTAGGAGATGTAATTTAAGCAAAAAATTAATACATTGCACTAGCTTGTTATATAAATATTGTGAATTAAGACGACTTTTGTATGAACTAAAATTAGACATACAAATTTATATATTGTTGGAGCTTCATTTTATACTCCGTGATGGTGTATTTTCTTTTCTTTTTAATAGCCAAAAGGCCTTTATTTTACTTCTTAGAGGTTTAATAATAATTATCTTATCTTATCTTATACATATATATATTTGAAGGGTGGGTTTGACTCTAATTGGTTGAATTTGACTAAATCCTGATTTTCTAGAATTTTGAATTATTTTATTATCAAAGAATTTTTTGATTGGTTGTTGTTTATCTATAGATTTGGAAGGTTTTCAAATTTTAAAACTGATTAGTTAAAAGGAATCTTAATTAAATAAATTTCTACAATAAAATCTCTTTGATTGGTTGAAATGTTGTCCTAAAACAAGTCTACTTTACATTAATTAGCTAGATTGAAGTTTTCCATTTACAATGGCGTTAATTTTGTTATCAAATCACCAAATCAAGATTTAATTGACGTTAGTTATCAGACATAAATTAAGCAATTTAACCATAAAATTTGCTACCATTTTTAAATTTAAGAACTAGGTTAAATTTTGCCACACTGATATAAATCATCTCCATCCACATGTTCTTTGTCTTCAACTCTTCACACAAATTCATGAGTGAACTTTTCATGGAAATTTCGATCCACCCTCAGACCTTTCTCACCACTTTTCTTCGGTCATTTCCTTTCTCTCTCTCTCCTTTTTTTTTTTTTTTTTTTGTAATATTTTTCGACACTAGTTATATTTTTTATTTTATTTTTTCATAAGCTTATCAACTTATTTTTTTTAAATCTAACTTACTTTTTTAGTTTCATCTGATTTTTCTTAATTCAAACTCTTGTGTTATATATGATTTTTATCACATATGTTTCTTTAATTTTTGCTTTATAAGTATACTTTTTATTAGTTTCCTCCTTTATATTTTCATTTACATGTTTTATTCATATATTAATTTTATATTGTTTGGAAATATGATATAATTAAAATCATATTTTTATAAGTTTATAATATTTGTTATATATTCTTTCGTTGTCCATATTATGAAACTTTGTCAATAGCTTTTTGTATGATTTGTTGTCTCAATTTTTTATTTTTATCATTTTCTATTATTTCTGGAAGAACATCAATAGATTGGCCAATTTATTTAGTGTTCCATATTTATTCATTTCAATATGTTTTTGTGTAATCTTTTAGTGTTCGTTTTTGTTTCTTTACGTAAGTATACATTTAAGCCCATTCATATATTATGTCAAATTTGAAGATACGTGGAGGGCTAATTTCCACTAAGAATACTCAAAATTTATATTATTATTTGTTTTCACATTATTAATTTTCAAAAGATTTGGAATCTTTTGTTTTGTTGTCTCTTCACACTTCCTTTCAAGATACAAATAGAAAAATAATTTTGTTTGTGTAGAGTATCCACATAATATATGCTCAAGAATATCATTCAGAAGCCTCCATGGCATTTCTCCAACTGGCTAACCAACAATTCATAAGACTTGCTCCAGCGGCAAGGATGGGGGTTCGAATCCCATTTGGAACTTGGATGGAAGTATTATCAAGAGTCTGTCTAAGGGTCATTTGTGATCAAGACCCCTTTGTGCGCAGAGTGTACAGCAGTATGGTGGGATCCCGAGGCTTGGTGGAGGCACATCCCGCGATTTACATCCTTCAGGGTTCTAGGCAAGGGTTCTGAGGGTCCATGATTAGTCTGGTGTAAGCTTGGACACCTGGGTTATCAAAAAAAAAAATATCATTCAGAAAAATAATTCATCAGAAAAAAGTTACATAGTGCAAAAAAATGTTTTAGTTTTTAGTGTTAATCAATTCGGTATTCGGTTCTTTGTTTTTATCTATTTTTCATATTTTCCTATGCAAGTCCTTAAGTTATCCATAAAGTCGAGTCATCTTTATACTTGGTTTCAAAAGTATGGATAAATGGGTAAAACTTTTCGTAATATTATATATTAGGGGCTTCAACATATCATCTAGAAATATATTTCATTACAAAAGTTACATATTTTGTTAATTTTGTTGTGCATGCAACATTTTGAGTATAGAAAAATGTTAGTAAGTTTAGTGTCCTTAACCTAGCTCACTCACATCAGTAGTTTAGTTTTGCATTTGATTTATTTATTACAAATATCTAAGTAAAAAATAATAACAAATAAAATGTTACCAATAAGATCGATTATCGATTAAGATCATACATAGAAACAAAATTATAATATAATATAATATAGAATTATATATAATTTTGATTATTATATTTCATCAAATTTAGAGGAGAAAATATATGTTCAGTATCTAGTGAAAATCATCACTACTAAATTCAATGAATGTTGTATATATGTTCTTTCGTTGTGCATGGAAGTATTTTACGAATATAAAATATAGAAATTGTCATGTCAAAATATTTATGTCTTTTAGTATTTATTATAAGTTAAGCCTGAAGTGCATACACATTAACCATATGGTAATTAACTCTAAGTATCGGATGACAATAGAATTGAAAAAATTTATATTACATTTAACTAAGCAGGCAAAATGATGGTATATAAAATATTTTAATTTATTTAAACTGAGTTTTTGCATCCGTGCATAGCACGGGTCACAAGCTAGTTTAATGTTATTGCAACGTTCAATACAAGTAGATGCTAAATTTGAAAAGCTGCTATGATATAGTGTACGTTTTTTTTAATTTTTGTGAGGGAGGGTATAGCGTACGTAGTGAGAAAGAAAGTATGTTAAAAAAACTCAATGATTCTTGATAAAAAAAAATAAATAAATAAATAAATAAATAAATAAAAAATCGTGAATTTGAAGGAATTCAATAACTCATTGATTTTATATAAATGATACCGCGAAATTTAGAGAATTGGGAAAACTCAAATTCTGATATAAGCAAAAATTAAACTGAGTTGTCTTTAAAGTTTACAATCACTATATAAATAAGAAAAAAAAAACCTAGAAGTAGAAAATAATAAAAATTACCAAAAGGTCCATAAAATATCAAAACTCATAAAAGACTTAATAAACTCTTAATTTTGGTCTTTGCCTCTTCATCAATTTCGAGTTGTACTAAAATAGCAAAAGACCATGTTACAACCAAAAGAGAGTAGTATGAAAATTAAAATAGCACACGTAGCAAGAAAACACTACAAGAAACTCACGGCCAATTAATGAAATTTATAATTATTTTATTTTCTATGTTTTATTAAATCACTTTAAAATTTATTGAGTTTATAACTCTAAAGAATATTCGTATAATGTTTAGCATAAAAGTAGGAATCTTATCTTATCTTATATCTTATCTTATCTTATCTTATCTTATATATATATATATATATATATATAGGAGAATGGTCTTTGACTCCAATTGGACCAAATTCTAATTTCTGGTAATTTTAAATTATTTTTATTGTCTTACATTATTTGTTTTAGTTAGTAATAAAAAGATTTATGTAATGTATAATTTTATTATGGTAATAAAAACTTATCACCAATTAGTTGCTAATTATTAGCTTGACATTTTATTTACGGAATTATTAAGTCCCTTTATTTGCTAAATCAATTACTATAAATATGTCATAACTCTTGACAAAAAAGAAAAAGTTATGTGATTGTTATAGACATGTCTTAACAAAGTAAGAATGAAGAAGAAAATAATTTATATACTATATATAGACATGTGATTACTAATTTCAAAATAATTATATTACTGTTACATTTACGGAAATTTAATGATATTGGTGATTTTATAAGCTACGAAAATCATGTCTACAGTTAAGAGAGCTTAATAAGGTACGAATAAAAATCAAATGAGTTAATTTGCATAAATTAAGTAAATTAAATCCCTAATCTATGCCAACTGCATTAAAATAAAACTTTTATCATGGTAGAAAAACAAGAGAATTATTTATCTTCTTCAACTTATAATGATATCCATTCAAGCTCTCATACTCATCTCCAAATTATATTGTATTCATCGAGGTACGAGTACGAGTCATTGATCTTCAAATTCAACTGTATTTGTCTAGGCACGAGTCATACATTTGTTCCCTCATTTTTAGTTTTCTTTTTTAATTCATTAACATGTATGTGTATTCTATAGAATATTTACTTTTTCTTTCTCTTTTTATCCAACTGAATTTATCATGTTTTCTCCTTTTTTTCAGTTCAAGTTGTTAACGAGTTCTCAACAAATATTTGTATCAAGTAATTTACATGATTTTTCTTTTTTTTTTAATATTGATAGTATTATATCTAATAAAAACAATAATATCATAGAATTTCTATGATACAACTTTTATTTTTTTAATTCTTTTTTATTTATGTTTTGACCCAACTGATTTTGTACGTGTTTTTTTTTCCAGACTTTACTTTCTGAATGAGTTCTCAATATATTAAATATATATGTGTCATCTAATTAAGTTAGAAGTTTTGATTTGACTGAGCCTTTTACCTCGATATAAATTGTTATGTAATTATATTTGAACATAGTATTCACACAATGATTTTTTTTTTTTTTTTTGGCAGAAATACTACAAAATGTCATGACTGATTCAAGGTAGAGTACAAAATTGAGTAAAAGCTTGTCCCATCGCAAGGAATTAATATATCAGTAAAATTATCTATCAAATGTACAAGTATGAAGGTGAACAAATTGTCTTTTTTTTTAAATATTTCTTGCTAAGTTATTCTGCAAATACTCTGCAATATTCCCTTTTCCAGTTTTATTTCACTCATTCATTTTTTTTAACTTCTATGATATTATAATAATGTTTATTGGATTGAGTTTTTTTTTTTTTCTTTTTCTTATTTCCAATCTATCAATTCTAATAAAGATTACTCATGACATAAATCACGATATAAGATAGATAGATTTCCAACATAGAAACTTTGGTTGAATAATTATGGTGTTGAACTTGAATGGTAGGATTGACAAAATGATATTATGTTAACAAACTCCATCCTTCATATTTTATAATTTTTGAATATTTATTTTATTTTCATGTAATATATTTATTGCTAAGTATTTAATTTAAAATAATTTGAATGTAAACTATACTTTTCAAAAGAATTTACATTTCACTAGAATTGACTTCTCAATTTATTAGTATTAGGCTAAAAAACCGCACAAATCCACTCTCTTGGTATGTAATATTTTGATCCTCAACTTTTAAAACGTTATTTGGCTAAGTATCTATAAAAAGCGACGTATATTTTCTTTTACTCATATTATGTTTGATATTTTAATTTTGTAATTGTCGGTATCAAATTGAAGAAAGAAAAAGTAAAAAAACACACTCTTTTGAGGTAATATTTTGACCACGACATGATAACCTAAGCAGATCAAGGTTTTAACCATGATTTATTTGTCTATGCGGCCTAAATAATTAAATGAATATTTATCTATGTACTCATTAAGGTAACTTAAAATAACTCTTTAAAAAACTAAGAGAATGATTGAAGTTGCAATTATCAAATTTTATGGTATAAAATTGAGACTCAAATAACCTCATGAGGTGTTTGAAGTACAATTTTCTTCTTCTTGATGAACATTATAGTTCTTTGGTCCATTTTTTTTTATTATTTGATTTCGATTAATTTTCTTACAACTCTTTTTAATTCAATAAATGAAACTTCAAGTTCTTATAATACAATTTTTGTCCTGCAACTAAGCAGTATATAAGCAATATTTTTTGTCTTGCCACATTTTAATTAAACATTTTACCTTAACTATGTAATTTTCATATTTCTTATTTGGTTGTTGTTTTTCAGACTATGCAGTGGCAAAAGATGTGATGGTACATGCTATCCATCATGGCTTGATGAAAATTACTTTAGAATGGAGTAATAAGATTGTAATTAATAATATTATGTAGCAAATATCTCTTCTTCGTGAATATGGGTACTTGATTAATGACATCAAAGCGCATGTTGCGTGATTTTTGATATATTTATAGCTCAACATAGTCCTAGACAAGGCAATGAAGCAGCACACAAAGCGGTACATAAAAGTGGTATTTTTTTTTTGTCTTGCCACATTTTAATTTAACCTTTGACCTTAACTATGTAAGTTATAAATTTATACACACAAACTTATTATTATTGACATATTTCTCATTAGATTCAATAAATACAATAATTGGTTGTTGTTTTAGGCTATGCAATGGCAAAAGAGGCGAATGGGTGGAGGAAAATTACTTTAGAAGGGGATAATGAGGTTTATGGTTGATCATATTTTGGAGCATAAATCTTTTCTACATGAGAACTTGATAATTGGCAGCAAAGGCATGGTGAGTTGTTTTGAATATTCATTTATAGCTTGACATTTTCGTAGATTAGGCAATGAAGCAACACATTCCTTAACTAAAATATCTAGAATAGATTTTATTGATTTCAATATTCTTCCCCATTTCAAATTTTGATTTTGTACTTTCGGAGATGATTCATAAATGAAACTAACTTTTTACCCTAGAAAAATGACATATATCTATCTCATTCATTTTTGTGAATCTCATGCCATTTTTAGATATTTTACATTTTTTTTCTTTTGATAATGTAATTTCAAGGATTACAGATCAATTCACAATACTTCTTAGTTTAATCAAATAAATGATCATATATATTGACAAACCTATTGATGTCTTAAATCTGAGGAAGATTCTCTTAAAATATTTATATTATCAAGAAGTTAAAATCGATTAAATTCAAAAGAAAGAAATATGTGATTAAACTAACAATATTATATAAACAAACTTACAAAATAGAAACAAATTGAAAAAAGCTGTCGAATGACTGAAAATAATGAGATCACAACTTGAGAGGGGCAATGTTATTATCCTAGGATAATATTTAACTATATAAATGAAAGAATGTAATAATGATTGTGTAGAGTTATGGCAAAATAAACTGATTAGCCTTCATCATGACTAAATTTTTGGCATGAGTTAAGAAATTTAATTAACTGTCAAATCAAAATTTCCTAATTTACGGTGTCTAAACTTAATGATCTTAATAAAAAATAATCATTCTTGCACTTATTTATTGCATGATGAAGAATTGCCGTTAAATAAAATGTGCATATTATCTTGTCAATTTATGATAATTAATGGTAACTTTTGACCAAAATTCAAAATTTAAATATAGAATTGTAACTAAATGATTTTGTTTGGTAACGGAAGGAAACTTCCTTCTTAATTGTAAGTTTGTAACATTAATAGGCGAAAATAATATGATTTAACATTAATGCATAGTTTCCAACTAATTACTCCAATCATTTTTTGATTAAAAGAAATTTAAAATTATCAGAAATTAGAATTTGGTCCAATTGGAGTCAAAGACCATTCTCCTATATATATAATATAATAATGTGCTGCTTCGAAATGAAATAAGTTTTCAGAATGTAACAAATATATCGTAGTAATCCATAAGTAGTTCAGATTTTGAAGTTTTCGGTCTTCTTTGTCATAGCACATCTAATGGCTCTCTTGTTCTTCTTTCACTCCTTGATTTTGCTCTTCTTCTTTTACGTGTTCCTCAATGTGTCCAATAAACCATTTAAATTTAGAATCATAAGCAAAAACTAACATGATACTAAGGAATTTGATAATGGAAAAGACATGCTACACTGAGTTTCAAACAAGATAGAGAGAGAACAAGGAAAAAGTACTGGTACTGAGAGTTGTTTAACAAAATTTAAGGGTCATGATATCATCAACTCTCAAATAACTGAATACTATACACAAACTGGATATAGCTAGAGATTTTAATGTCACCACTATACAAATTGATCTTATTGAATTCATCATTGGAAAGGCATAAGGCCAACAAATACTTGTTTTCATATATTAGAACCAGAAACGTCAGTTCTGGAATAAGAAAGTGTTTTTTTCCCAATCCTGTAGCTCCATGAATATCTAAGTAATTAAGAGCGACAATCAGAAAAAGTCAAACCCCAATTCTAATATGCCTTCAGAAAATGTAGAGAAATTATCTTTAAAAAAAACACATAGCACAAACGTTCCATTTCTCCCACACACAGCCCTGGTCATAAAAACAGTCAGAAAATACAATATTTGGGGCAGTACAAAAATTATTCAAATGCCTAACCTTCTGCAGGTTGTCTACTCATCGTAACTCGGGGTCCATTACCACGAGCAGGAAAATTCTTACATAGACCAGGTCTATGAGCTTAGTGGTAGATCTTGTGGTTGTAAATGCACCACATCATACATTTTGATGATGTCATGCTCTCACAATGTATGATGTGGTGCATTTACAACCACAAGGTCTATGAAAAGCTCATAGATCAAGTCTATGCAAGAATTTTCCCCACGAGCATCCATTTTATCCAATACCTAAGATTCAAAGACCTAAAATTAATACCTCGAGCATGGATTTTATTCAATAGCTATTATAAGTAGACAAACATGCAAACAAGACCTAAAATTTTAGTTGAATAGAATAGCAATTTGAAATAAATCCACATTAGGGAATATATGATACTTTTCCTTCAATAATAATGGTTTTGCAAACTTACATAATATAATGTCTTTTGGGTTTTTTCCTAGTTAACTCACTGTGATATGTCTAATGGGCAATTTATCTCCCTGTGAAATAAAAATAGGAAATTTAACTCCCTGTGAAATGAAATAATGAGCAATTCACCTCCTTGTGATATAAAAATAGGCAATTTACCTCCCTGTGAAATGAAATAATGAGCAATTCACCTCCTTGTGATATAAAAATTGGCAATTTACCTCCATGTGAAATGAAATAATGAGCAATTTAACTCCCTGTGATATGAATTAATAAGCAATTTAGAGAGAGGTAATGTGCTTCTTTTATAAAAACACGGGAAGGTATTTTGCCATTTTTCTTATCACAAGGAGTTAAATTGCCTATTTAGGATATCACAGGGAGGTATTTTGCCCCTTTTTTTTATCACAGAGAGTTAATTTGCTATTTACTCAATGTCTTTTGCACAGTTGGTGGCAAGAAGTAAAGGCATCAATCATCACATGACAAAATACAGACATAAATAAATTTTTGTTTTTACATCAAAATATATGTAAAAACACATCCAACTTGCATTATAATCTAAAATTATACTTTAAACAAACGTAATTAAGGAAAAAAAACATAGAAAAAGATATAAAGTAGTTGAATTTCCTATGGATGTAGGAAATTAGTATATAGTCGAAACAGGAAGAAAATAGTACGTCTATCAATTTCTTCTACAGGGGCCATTCCCTAATCCACCAAATCCACATCAGGTAATTGCAAATTCATGAACTTCATCAAGTTGGTTGTTAATCTGTTAAATTCATCTATAAAAGATACCTTGTGTAAAGAAATAAGTGGGAAAAGTTGATACACCGCGCGATCGTTTACATTGCGTGTTTAAAGAATGCTAAGTGTATCATCTAATAGAACTTATGCAACTCAACTATTGAAAGACCAAAGATAATTTACAGATAATAAATTGAATGTATAACTCCACAAAGTTGAATTTCCCTATACCAATCTTCAATGAGCAAGAAAACTATTTGGATGCTGTGCTGAAAGAAATAAATGCCATATCTACACTTTATGCCAAACAGAACAGCATGTCTGATTGCATATATGTAAAGAGTTTTTCTGAGTATACCTCAAAATAATGTTGGATTTTTATTTTATAATTAATATG
Source organism: Penstemon davidsonii (assembly GCA_034814905.1). Classification (NCBI taxonomy): domain Eukaryota; kingdom Viridiplantae; phylum Streptophyta; class Magnoliopsida; order Lamiales; family Plantaginaceae; genus Penstemon; species Penstemon davidsonii. Next base: position 6,053,913 of record JAYDYQ010001087.1, on the reverse strand, counting down.
TGAATAAATTAGTTGAGAGTAATTAAGGGTCGCGTCTGTTCGATCTGAAGAGGTACCCTTTGGACCGAAACAGTGCAATCCAAGCGATGTGTCTCTTGCGAAAAGACATGTATGTGTCTATAAATAGGAGACTTAATCTGGCCAATTAAGGATCATTTTTCTTTCAGACAATAATCAGAAATTACTCTCTTCTCTACTTTAAATTTATGTCGAATTTTTTGTTTGCTTCGGTTCGCCGTGGGTTCATTATTTGTGCAAATAATGAACAACAGACTGTTGTATCTTGGGAGACTACCGGGAATCAAACTGTATGGCAGCCCCGGAAATATTGTCTTAAGGAAACTTGTTTCGGCAAGCCTCAGTCTAATTTCCTAGTTTTTCACATATTGATTGAAGTGTTCTTTGGTTTCAATACAAGTAAGTATTTCTTACTAGTTTTTATGTTAAATTATCAACATTTATTTTATGCTGAGATTTATGTTAAAATTATTTTATGAAATATTTAAGTACACAGATTGTTAGATACCAACAAATAAAAGAATAAAAATAATAAAAGAAAATTTCCTATTCAGATAGATAAATGAACCAGAAACCAAGTGTTTCATGAAGACCAAAGATCAATGAACAGAACTATATATTGTGGGTGCTCAACAAAAGAGTACAAAATCACTGCAAAAAATAGTTTTAAGATACTGTCCAAAATCTTCAAACAGTCTAAGTTGCATAAGTGCAATATGACAGAGAATAAATGTAATTATCAAAAGGATCAAGAATGATAATCTTCCAACGAAATTCACATTTGCAGACCTAAAGAAGCTTCCATCATTTAGATATTGGCTAATTTTCAATGTAGTAAAGTATTAGAATAATTTCAATAAACTATAAAGCCAAAATAAGTAGGTTTGTAATCAAGTAGTCCGCACCTATTGGTTCTCCAGTTCATCCCGAGATTCCTTCTTTGTAGCTCGTCCTTCATTTTTGTGGTAATGCATCAAGAGAAAAGATTAAAATTTGTAAGATACATTCCCAAAATAATTTTAGAAAGTAAAACCATATAATGTCCCAATAAACAGAGAAAGATTTTACCAATATCAATGAGTTCAATTCATAATATTGCAGCAGTATATTATACAAAAAACTCAAACACACAAAAATACTTTTTATCCATTCAGGAAATTTGAAGCGACTTAAATTATTGAGAAACCATCTACTAAGAATTTAAAAGATTAAGCTCTCTTCTCAAACACAGAACATAAAACCACCTATTTATGTCGATTTAACACATTCGCCTTCACAAATCAATGCAGAAGCAATGAAAGAATCTAAAGATCCAAGAAAAGAAGAACCATTTTCAAGAAAATCAATTGAAAACCCAAAACCAAGAAAATAATATCCAAAAAAATAATCCCACCTCAATCTGACCATTGGCAGCTGCAATATGCAGAGGCGAGTGAGCTTTTGCATTGCAGTTTTTTATTAAGAATTTGAGACACCTACCTTTCAGCTTTCATCTCACATTCTTGGTTGTGAATTTTTGCATAGCAACCTTTATTTAAATATTTTGAAACACCAAATTCAGATATCAATTTTGAACTTAATGTTACTATAAGTGTTGGTTCTCCGTTTGGATTCCCGAATCACCAAAATCAACAAGTTTAGCAAATTTTGATTTACGGAAGAGTTATTGTTACTATAATTATTGGTTCACCGTTTGGAATCCAGAATGACCAAAATCATCAAATTTCCCTAATTTGATTTACGGAAGAGTTAATGTTACTATAAGTGTTGGTTCTCCGTTTGAATTCCCGAATGACCAAAATCAACAAGTTTCACTAATTTTGATATACGGAAGAGTTAATGTTACTATAAGTGTTGGTTCTCCGTTTGGATTCCCGAATGACCAAAATCATCAATTTTTTCTAATTGTGATTTACGAAAGAGTTTGCTCTAGGTCTTGGTTCTCCGTTTAGATTCCCGAATGACCAAAATCAACAAGTTTCACTAATTTTGATTTACGGAAGAATTAATGTTACTATAAGTGTTGGTTCTCCGTTTGGATTACTGAATCAACAAAATCAACAAGTTTCACTAATTTTGATTTACAGGAGAGTTAATGTTACTGCAAATGCTCTGTTTGGATTCTCGAATAATCAAAATCAACAAATTTTACTAATTTTAATTTACAGAATAGTTAATGTTACTATAAGTGTTGGTTCTCCGTTTGAATCTCCCTATTGAGTAAAATCCACAAATTCCAGAAATTGTGCGTGTCGGGGCTTTGGCACGCACACGTCTCTTGTCACAATTTCAAAACCTTTTTTTTTTTGTCTCTTGTCTCTTGGATACTCCAAGTGACAAGAGTCAATTCCAGAAAAAAAAATTTTGCTCAAAGTGACAAGAGAAGAAGAACATTCAAATGTCTCTTGTCACTTGTTGTTACAAGTGACAAGAGATGAAGAACCTTCAAATGTCTCTTGTCACTTGGAACACAAAGTGACAAGAGACGAAGAGTTAAAAGAAGCTCAAAACTTAATTTTCAGTTTTAAGAACTTATTAAGGTTTGATTTTGAGTTTTTAAATTTAGTGGGGTTTTATTTTATGTTATTGAATTTATTGGGGTTTGATTTTGAGTTTTTGAATTTAGTGGGGTTTTATTTTATGTTTTTTGGTTTAGTGGTTTTATGTTTTTTAATTTAGTGGGGTTTGATTTTACATTTTCTATTAGATTGAATTGAATGAAAATACTCATTTTTGTTAGAATGAAAGAGTGAGTTTGATTTTTGAGTTTTGATATTTAGTAGGGTTTGATTAGTGGGTTTTATTTTATGTTTTTGAATTTATTAGAGTTTGATTTTGAGTTTTTGAATTTAGTGAGGTTTTGATTAGTAGGGGTTTATTTTAAATTTTGAATTTTATGGGGTATAATTAGTGGGGTTTGATTTTGTAATTTCTAAATTTTATGGGGTTTATCTTTTAATTTTAAAATTTAATGGGGTGGAGTTTGATTTTGATTTTATGAATTTTATTGGGCTTTATTTGCAATTTTTCATTCAATTAAAACCTTAACTAATAACCTAATTAAATGAAGGCTAATTTTGCAAATTCTAATATTATAAAGTTATTTTAATAAATTAGAAAAGTCAAAAGACTATTTATGCAAATGACTCATCACAGAAAGATGGTTACTCCCCCATCAACAATTTTGCATATCAAAATTCTCAAAATTCCCCCATTTTTTAATCTCCCTTTCTGAACTTAATTCCCGTTTTTACTCCCCCCATAAACATCGTTTTTTCCTCTCACAGAACTCCCCTATATTTTTTGCCCCTTTTTTATTGTTGTAAGATGGTCTCACTCTTTCAAAATGCCCATCTAACCCGAAAGTTGTAGTGCCCGATCGAAACCATTTCATCCCTTATCATTTCATTCCCATGTAATTATGTTGCTAGCTATGAGAAAAAACACTTTGTTAGTGTCATTTATGGAAGTTTTTACGAAAATCAAAGAGAAAAACTAGGGTTGAGCTATACCTTTTATTGAAGACTATGGAGAAAGTGAAGTAAAATTGGGGGAAATTAATTATTATTTTGTAAAGGAGAGTGGCATTTTTTTTGTAAATTTGCTACAGTGTCAAGGGAATTTTTGGGAGAAAAAAAAAGTTAATTGGGCCGGATTATACAATTTCAGAGTCTGGGACCGAATTGATATCGGGCCGATTAAGGGGCTGGCCCACCTGCCCACGATTGCAGTGGGCTGCCCGCAATTTTTTGGACCGAAAACCACATACATACTAAAATTAAACCAAACTACTCTATATTCGATTCAAGCTCGTTGGTAAAATTCGATTGAGCTCGATTTATTATGCATACCAAACAAACTTGAGGACTAATTTTCGTTTATTCATCAAGCTTATCAATAACTCAATTTGAGTTTGTTTGATAAAAGTTCAGTTCATTAAAACATCTAACTATTCTATACTCAATTTGAGATATAAAACTCGATTCGTTCAACCAATCAAACAAAACTCAAACATAATTTTAAACTTGATAAAAAGATTCAAACCAAACTTAAATATATATTGTTCGACAATTGTTGACCCATTTACACCGCTAATTTAAACCATAATTCGAAGTCCCAAGAAATCAGTACCATACAACTATCAAGAAATCAAGCAATTTTTAGAAGAAAAAAAATATATTAAAAATCACAGTTAAAATTTTCAGGGATGAATGATGAAAGTCCCAAGCGGTGTAGCAAAAAGATGAAAAGATGAACCAATAATAATAAACATTGATTAGAGTGTACGTTGATTGTTAGAAATTGGCCCAATAATAAACATGTTGTAATTGGGCCCTGCACATACTGGGGCCCTTAAATCCCTGGCCATCGGAGATTGATTGGCTTGGCGGTCTAGGGCTGTCAATGGGGCGAATCCAATTTATTTGGATTTTTGCGGATTAAAAAATGGTTGTTATCCAATCTTGGATTCCTTAAAAATAAAAAATAAAGTATATGTGCATAATATATTATTAAGGTATGCATTAATAATATTATATCATTGATTTAAGAAGTTATTACTTAATAATTCATTCATGATTTTATTTTTATATATATTTTCATCTAAGAAAATGTATATATTAGTTAAGTCAACTTGAACACATAAGTTAAATTAAATGAAGATATAATGTCAACAGAATTGTTTTAGAAAAAATACTTTTAAAAATGTATTATATTAGCGTGACTTTTAAAAATATAGATTTTATTGGATCCAAATATATCCGATATCCGACAGAATTTGGAGAAGATCCACGAAGTCAATAAAGTTTAGGGTCAAACCATGGATCAAAATTTCTATCTTTTCCGTCAAAAACATCAAAAAAAATTTGTTTTTGAATTAATGGAAACGAAAACAATATGTATTTCCGAAACTCTATATTTGTCTTGAAACTTTCTCTTTTTCTTAGTTTTGTAATCTTTTTCATAATTTTTCCTAGTTTTTTCCAAAATGTTTCCAAAAACTTTTCGAAAAGTTTCTAATATTTAGCTGACCGAAACATATATCGCGAACGAAACTTTGATCCATGGGTCAAACAAGATATGAATTCAGTCGGATTCTGATTTTATATATATATATAGAACCGAATATGGATTCAACCTCATTCTACCCAGATCTAACCCATTGACACTACTTTAACTTAGCCAATTTGAGTTGAGGATGAGTCTTTTATAAATAAGGGTAAACACCACTAATGGTTCTACTTATCATTAATTTTTTATAGAATGGTTCCTCTTGTATTTTTTTTCCACGTTAGTCCCCACTATGAATTATTTGTTTCACTTTGGTTATTTACAATGAGTTTTTTACTTATAGTGTTACACTTTAATCCCTCATAAAATTATTTTGTATCAATTTAGTCATAAAACTATTTATTTATCAATTTAGTCCCTCATAAAACTGTTTTGGCATTTTAGTTCACCTTGGACCACCTGAAAGTGACCAAAGTGGCATTTTACATTCTTGTACCAGTTCAGCAAAACGAATGTAAACCTCATCAATTAAATTACCACACTATATGCAGTTGGTAAAGACATCTTTGGCTGTCTTGGAAAAATATGCGGAGGAACAGAAAAGGTGCGGATAATTATTTGAACCGTTCTATTAAATTTCTACTCTCTAAAAAAAATTGTTATAAGGAATGAATCTATTAAATTTTACAATTGATTCATCAACCATCACAAACCCAACAAGTGGTATCTAGAGCTCATTGATCTTAAGGGATTGAGTTCGAAAAAAATGGGTTCATCAAATATAGCGCTTCCTACACCACCGATTTTCAACGGTGAAGACTACGACTATTGGGCGGTAAGAATGAAGGCTTTTCTCGTAGCAAATGATTTATGGGAAACTGTTGAAAACGGTTATGAAAAATCGAAAGATGAAGGTACTCTTACCGCACCTCAACAAATGAAGAATAAAGATGAGTATACAAAGAACATGAAGGCTCTTGCATTCCTCCATGCCACTGTAACTCAAGAAATCTTCATTAGCATAGTCGCTGCAACTACCGCTAAAGAAGCATGGGAAATCCTCAGAGAAGAATATCAAGGTATGGAGAGAATCAAAGCAATCAAGTTGCTAACTTTACTAATGGAGTTCGAAAACCTACGAATGAAGGAAGGTGAGTCCATCAAAGACTACTCCTCTAGAGTTAAAGAAATAGTTAGCAAAATAAAATTACAAGGAGAAAAAATGGAAGACAAGAGGGTAGTAGAAAAAATAATTATAACCCTTCCAAAAAAATTCGAATCAGTTGTTGCTGCGATTCAAAGTCCAAAGACCTCACTAAACTCTTTGTTAATGAGCTAGTGGGTTCTCTTCAAGCACACGAACAAAGAATTAACAAGAAGGTGGAAAATTCAACCGAATAGGCCTTTCAATCAAGGCACATAAACAAATCATCCGTTACGAAAGAAGAAAATAATTTTGTCAACAAATGGCCTATCAACAGTCGAGGAGACAAAAGAAATAATTTTCCATCATGTGGTGTGTGCAAGAAGACAAATCATCTTACAAAGGATTGTTGGAAGAAGAAGACGTGAGTTTTGTGGTAAGTTCGGGCATATTGCGAAAATTTGTAGGCACAAACAAGAACACGAAAACAAAAAAAGGCACAAACATCAAGCTAATTTTAGCGAGGACAAAGACGAGTCAGAAGGAGAACACCTTTTCATGGCTTGTCAACCTTCATCAAACGACAAGCACGTTTGGTACATTGACAGCGGTTGTACGAGTCATATGGCCAAACATGTGGAGATGTTTGAAGAGTTGGACACTACGGTCAAAGTTCCAATAAAAATGGGAAATGGAGGTGTCATCGAGTCCGAAGGAAAGGAAACCGTTGCCATCCAAACAAAATCAGGTACTAAACTCATCCAAAATGTTCTTTTAGTACCTAAATTTGATCAAAATCTATTGAGTGTGGCACAAATGATGAAAAATGGGTATTCTGTAACTTTTAAAAATGATTCATGCTTTATAATTGACAAAAAGGTAAGAGAAATTGCTAAAACAGTTATGAAGAACAATAGCTTCCCATTAAGAATGCATGAATCACCAATAAAAGCACTAAGAGCTAAAGTAGATGACACAATTTTACTAGAAAAACAAATGGATGGTGCTAATGGTTGCACCCTTAAAATTGCAACTGAAAATTTGGGCAAAAATGTTGATACAAGTAAACAAGAAGCACCAATAACGCCTGAACAACATAAGACAAAGAAGGGCCAGAAAAAATCAAGCAATAAAGGAAAAGAAATGAGGGAAGACTCTTTTGGGAGAAAATCTCCAAAGAAATTCACATCCATTACGGATATTTATGGAAGTTGTCGAATGGTATTTACGGAGCCAAGCAATTGCGATGAAACTTCTCAATACGAGAAACGGAGAGCTGCAATGGAGGAGATAAAAACGACATATACAAGGCAATCATGGAAGGTGATGAAAAATCCTAAAGACAAAAATGTCATTAGTGCAAAGTGGATTCATGATAAGGTAAATGGAAATGACACAAACAACAAACACAAGACTAAGCTGATTGCAAAAAGACATGCACAAGAAACGAGAGTTGTCTACAACAAGTCATTTGCACCTATGACACAGTATAGTACAATCAACCACTTCCAAAATCCAAATTTGAGATACATAGATAGATGCTTGGAGTATCAAGCAAAAATCTCAAGGATGAGTATTGAAATGTGAGATATTTTGCCTAAGTTTCTAGAAAGTTTTATAAGTATCAAGAAATATCGAGATATCACATGTACATTCAAAACAATCATATGGTAGAGGAATCTAGAATAATATCTGAAATCTAAGATAGTAGTGAATAATCTAGAAATAGTGAATGCCCTAGATAGTCTAGAAAATTCTATAGACAAGTATAAATAAGAATGTATTACTAAAATGTGATGTAAGAAAAAGAAAGCAATTGAATGAAAAAAATTCTCTCCAAAAATTATTCTCCTCCAACTAACTACAAAAATAATTAACAAACAAATCATCAAGTTGATATTAATTTTACAATTGATTCATCAACCATCACAAACCCAACAAAAAGCCCGAGGTTTACAACTACTATATATAATTACATATTCCTTGACTTTAGGTGAAGTCATAGAAATACTTTTGGGGTTTTAATAATTACAAAAACACTTCATTCTACCTCCCCTAAAACTAAAATAGTTGACGGACCTCACAAAAAAATATTTTTTCGTTGGATCTTAAAAGTTTATTTTTAGTTACAAAATATTAAAAACTGTCAAAGTCAAACTATTAATGTGTTCAAAATTGAGTAATCAACCCAAACTTAATGGGCCAACTCAACACAAATTAATTAAAAGATCAACATAAATAATTTTATATTTTGCAAGGATTAATTTGTTAAACCATCTCCAACCTAAAATATACTCGTTCCAACACCAAGCCACCCGTTATTACCCCTCTCTTACCGAAGGTTGACTGGTCCTAAGGGCCGACCTACTCTAAGGTGGCTTTCTAAGCCAAGCTGATCTGGTGGCCAAAATATGAAAATTAATATATAGATATATTTTGAAATAACTCGTCTAATATTGATAATACCATATAACTTAAATCATGCATGTAAAACAAATATAAATTTAGCATATTCTCCTCCAAACTTGGAAGGAGAAACATAAATGAAACGGAAAACACATTTAAACAAAGTTCTATTATAAAAAATAAAAAAAATAAAAAAAAATTATATACCTCTGTATACACGCTCAAACAAAGTTGAAAGCACATAGGCAAGGGATCATAAATTAAATGTTTAATTCGAAGGCCCCTTTAACTTTGGATAGGGTTGTCAATTGGGTCTTGTGAGCCAAATTTTAAAAGGCTCAAACTCAAATACGGTCGGACTTCATAGCTATAGGCTCAAGCCTGACTTATAATTTTTTTAATTTAGTTGGATCAAACTCGGCTCATGTAATTTTTCGGGCTTCGGGATTCGATCGGGCTTATATCGGTTTTGATAATACTAGCAAAGTGGTCAACTCTACTGGAAAAAACTAGGGGGTATTAATTACTGAATTTTTCTTAATTCGAGGGTATTAAGGGTTAATTTTATGTTTCGGGGGTGCATAATGCCCATTTATCTTGTTTCGGGGGTGCAAGTTGCTGAGTTGTTCTTAATTCGAAGGTGCTAAATTATAATTTTGTTACGGGGTGCAAAGTGCCAAAGATTCAAAAATGAATTACCTATTTTGCCCCCTATATTTTTTGACTCCGATGGTCAGCTTTGCCCGAAAATAAAAGAGGGTGCAAAGTATTGAATTGTTCATATTTTGGAGGTGTAAAGTGCTAAATGTGTGTTTTGGGGGTGCAAAATATCTATTTCTCATATTTTTTGAGTGCAAAGTGCAAATAACCCCTAGCTTGGTCAGTTTGACTTGAGGATGAGTCTTTTATAAATAATAAAGGACAATGTATAATACATATCAGAATGTATTCACAAGGTTGACATTCTTGTACCAGTTCAGCAAAACGAATATACACCTCATCAATTAAATTTCAGCAAATGTTATTGGCCTTAGAAGTTGTCAAAGACCAATTAAAATTAATGTAAGTATATATAGTAGTTAACATATATCAAATAATATGTCAAGTAATTGACGTTGACAAATTAATAACATAATTTTAGTGAGATAAATGATATAATTGATGCAACTTGAACAACAAATGTATTATATACATGCTTAATGGCCTATCAATTAAGCAGCAATATAATTCTCCATGGCGTAGTGCCGTAGTGGCGTAGTGGTATATACAACTAATTAGTTTCTATATATATAGAGTAGAAACAGCTCTTCATATATACAAAGACGGGCGACCTCCATCAGCAATGTCATGGGTAACCATAATACCTTCAATCGTCACAGCATGCGCACCAAACTTCCCAGCAATGTATGCATGTGTTAAAGATATCTTTCTTGGAGTAGTGAGCTGTCTTCGAGGGACACGCGGAGGAACAGAAGAGGTGCGGAAAATTATTTGAAACCGTTTTATTAAATTTATACTCTCTAAAAAAAATATTTGGCTAAAAAGAATGAAGAGTCATAATTCGAAATACATGGATGTGAATATGGATTTGGATCGATAGTATATCTTGCAGCGCTCATGAAACAAAAAATCTTATATGATTTTGCTTGCCAATTATATGTTTAAATTATAGTAATTTTTGCATTCTTATTATTTTCTCGAATTAATGTGATGAGTTCCACTTCTACATTGTTGTATTTTTTTTAAACTGTACTATATAATACTTTAATAGTTTCATTGCATAAAAAACTGAGGTTGGTAAATTTAAGAGATTAAAACAAAATTTACTTGAAATTGAATCTTATATATGGTTGAAACAATGAAAATGATTTATTACTTCTTAGTTTTTTTTTTATTTGAAATTTTGTTGGTATTTCGTTACTAATCCATTACTAATAGCGACATATTTGTTTTCGTTGGAATCAGGTCGTCCCTAATACCTCCCCTTCTAGTAGTGTGAGTTTCACTTCTACATTGTTGTCTGTTTTTTTATAAGTTGAACTAATGCTTTAATAGTTTCATTGCATAAAAGACTAAGGCTGGTAAACTTAAAAGATTAAAACAAAGTTTACTTAAAATCGAATCTTATATATATCACATTGTTGAAACAATACTTAAAAAGATTAAAACAAAGTTTACTTAAAATCGAATCTTATATATATCACATTGTTGAAACAATGAAAATGATTTTTACTTCTCAGTTTTTTTTTTATTTGAAATTTTGTTGGTATTCCGTTACTAATCCATTACTAATAGTGACATGTTTGTTTTCGTTGGAATCAGGATGTCCCTTATAATGCACTCCCTTCTAATGCCCCCTCTCCTAGTAGAGTGAGTTCCACTTCTACATTGTTGTCTGTTTTTTTTTTTAAATTGTACTATTGCTTTAATAGTTTCATTGCATAACTGAGGCTGGTAAACTTAAAAGATTAAAACAAAATTTACTTGAAATCGAATCTTTTATATCACATGGTTGAAACAATGAAAATGATTTATTACTTCTCAGTTTTTTTTAATATGAAATTTTGTTGGTATTCTGTTACTAATCCATTACTAATAGCGACATATTTGTTTTCGTTGGAATCAGGGTGTCCCTAATGCCTCATCTTCTAATGCCCCCTCTCCTAGTAGAGTGAGTTCCAATTCTACATTGTTGTCTGTTTTTTTTTTAAATTGTACTAATCCTTTAATAGTTTCATTGCATAAAAGACTGAGGCTGGTAAACTTAGGGGCCGTTTGGTAGGGTGTATGGGATTAAGGTGAATTAGATCGGTCCGGATTGAATCCATATTAAAAAATATGTTTTTTAGATTTGATTGAGCCATATTACATTAAAGCAATCTATTGTAATATATTTTGTGGAGTTATGAGTTTAGGCATATATTTATATATTTTTACTACTTAATTGAATATATTATGTTAGTTAAGATATATCATTGAAGCCATTTGTATAATATGTATAAGAGTATGAGTTGATCAAGGTTTGTTCAATGTTTTAGTTTGGATGTCTCCATTTTAATTGTAAATTGATATAGATTTTAGTTTGTGATTTATTTATGTAGAATGTGTTTCTATTTTCAGATATTTGAGAAGAATTTATGGTATGTTAAAATAGGAAATATATAAATTTTGGGTTATAAGTGACATTTCACCTAATCCATATTAACCCGGATTAACTAATCCACCCATGCCTGGGTGGATTATAATCTAGTCTTAATACAGGGTCGTAAGGATTTAATCCATTTGACCCGGTATTAGAGCAATGCCACCAAACGTTGTATTAGTCCATATTAACAAATATAATATGACATAATACCCCCTATTAAGTCCTACTAAACGGCCCCTTAAAAGATTAAAACAAAGTTTACTTGAAATCGAAAAATTATATATCACATTGTTGAAACAATGAAAATGATTTTTTACTTCTCAGTTTTTTTTTTAATTTAAAATTTTGTTGGTATTCCATTAATAATCCGTTGGAATCAGGACGCCGATGGCCCCTCTTCTAGTAGTGTGAGTTCCACATCTTCATTGTTGTCTGTATTTTTTTTTTTTAATTGTATTAATGCGTTAATAGTTTCATTGCATAAAAAAACTGAGGCTGGTAAACTTAAAAGATTAAAATAAAATTTACTTGAAATCGAATCTTATATATCACATGGTTGAAACAATGAAAATGATTTATTACTTTTCAGTTTTTATTTTATTTGAAATTTTGTTGGTATTCCGTTACTAATCCATTACTAATAGCGACATATTTGTTTTCGTCGGAATCAGGGTGTCGGTGGTGCCCGCCTTTCTAGTGATGTGAGTTCCACTTCTACATTGTTGTATTTTTTTTTTTTAAACTGCACTAATGCTTAAAAAATTTCATTGCATAAAAAACTGAGGCTGACAAACTTAAAAGATTAAAGCAAAATTTAATTGAAATCGAATCTTATATATCACATGGATGAAACAATGAAAATGATTTTTTACTTCTCAGTTTTTTTTTATTTGAATTTTTGTTGTTATTACGTTTTTCTTATTTCCTCCTTTTATTAATCTAACGGCCACGATTGATGCAGATCGTGGTGATACGATCAACGGAGCTAAAAATAGATCATGGAGAGAAAATAGAAATTTGGACCTGGACTTCCCATCTTGGGTACATGCCTAACATTTTAAATATATTTGCCTAATTTAAATTACGTATTTTTTTTAACTTACATACATGGTGGGATTTGGAGAGAATCTCACTTTTGGTACCATAAATTACTTTACTTTTAGGATTTGGTATCAAAATTATTTCGTCCGACACATTTTGTACCATTATTTGACGGGACGTTACACATTTCATACTCCGTCAAATTAACGACGGAATTGAACATGTGAGGAGCACGTGCCTGTCAAATTTGTCGGAATTGATAAAAAAATTTGTAAAATTGGTCCTATAACTAAAGATTGCTGGCAAAGTTTGCCCCACATGTTTTCTGTAGAAAAATTTACCCCTCAATTCACAAATTTGAAGCATTTCAGTCACAATTGCAAAAATAGTTAAATTATTAGTCATGTTTAATAAATTTTATATATTATTATTAAATATCTTAAACTAATTAGATTTTATATACTAATATATAAATTAAATAATATTTTATATAAAATCTGAAAAAAAATCTTTTTAAAATTATGTAAATATTATTAATCCTATATAATAAATTTATATTAAATAATTTAAGAAGTATTTGGTACCACCCCATATTTTAGGGGTGAAATTGTATTTAATTAACCCAATTAAAATAACAAAAGAGTTTGGCAAAACATATGTACGTGGTTTTCGCATTTAACCCGTTTCATGAAGCTTCTAGTACTCGTTCTTCATGACATCAATTATTCCTAAAATATAAATTATTTGTGGCATGTGCAGTGAACCTGTGTGTAGACTAGTAGAGACAGCATTGCTAGACATAAGGGCACTTGTTAAGTCAAGTGTTTTGGACAATCACACTACGTATACTGCCTTTTTGGTGTTCGCACTAAGTGATCATCCGGTGAATCTAGAAAAGGCAACGGCAATAGTAACTTCTGGAAGAGAACGCATAAACTCGACTCATGTATATCTGGATGAAGAAGAAAGTAATCGTGCTCGTGCTCGTGGAGAAACTGGACCAGTTTTTAAAAATCGAACTGATGGATGGATGGAGATCAAGCTTGGAGAAGTACCTCACAACAGATTGGGTCATGGTGATATCGAGATAAGATTTTGTGAAACAGAAATTACTAAAAGTAAATGTGGTCTTATTGTTCGGTCTATTGAACTACGACCCAATAACGACCCATGATCAGTTCGTCTCCGTAATCAACCATGAGTTCATAAACCAAACATTAAAAATATGTTTAATTCATTTGAGATATGTGTGAGTGTAAGTTGTGTTTTGTGATGATGTAAGTGACGAATTTACTATATGGTGTGATAATCATTAATTTCTGAGTTTTATGTTTGTTTTTTATTTCATTTCATGTCAGTTTTTCTATTTGTATTTATAAAAGTTCAGGGTCAGTTCAAGACATTCTGGGCCATTGAATTTTTTATGACTCTTATGAAATATATATATATTGTGGGGATGTCATTAGTAATTTATCATTCAAGACATAATGTTGCTTTTAGGGGTGGGCGCGGGTCGGGTATTTAGGGTATTGGGTATTTCGGGTCGGGTCGGGTACCCGACCTGGCGGGTAGTGAATTTTCACACCCAAAACCCGACCCGATCAGGCGGGTACCCGAACTTCGGGTACCCGAAATTTTCGGGTATTTCGGGTTTTGGGTTTCGGGTACCCGAAATTTCACTTTTTTTTTTTTTTTTTTTTTTTTTAACATATATGTATGATAAATTGTAAATAAATGAATTCAAACATTAATTGTACACAATAACTTCAAAACAAAACAACACAAATGTCTCAAGTCTTCAACAATATTACAATATTACAATCAATGAATCAAAGACTCCAAAACACAAAATACAAGTCTTGAGTCTTCAAGATTCAAGTATTCAATAGTATTACAATCAAATCATGATTTTTTTAAACATTAATTTTTTTTTTTTAAATACCCGAACGGGTACCCGAAATACCCGTTCGGGTGTGAGTCTAATACCCAATACCCAACCCGAAAATATATTTCGGGTTCGGGCAAAAAACCCATTTTTTTGTCCCAAACGGGTCGGGATGGGTCCCAAAAAACCCGACCCAAACGCCCAGCCCTAGTTGCTTTGCATGGTTCTTTCACTTGGTGAAATAATGAGCTATTTATGTGTCAAGACAAGAAGAAGTGTGGTATAGTATATGATATGTGGAAGCCTCTAGATATATCAAATTGTATGAAGGACACATGTATGATAAGTAGCTAATCTTGATGTAGTATAAATACATGGGATCATATTGTTTAGTTATATTTTTCTATTATGACTTTATTTGTATGTGTCACATAAACATACCGAGTCGTTTTTCATAGCTGCATAAAGGAAACAATAAGCATAAGACAAATACAATTTTCCCTTTATTGTGAAAGACCAAACATAATAGATTGTGGCACAATGAACAAAGTAAGTTTCTTGGGATGGTAAGGGAATTTGGCAATTATCGACACGTGTTTCATGCCGAGTGCATTGATGCTTGGATAGACGAGGGTCGGGCCATGTCTAGGGCTAAAAATCAAATTAAGTTATTCGATACTCGACTCGAGTTCGTTCGATAAAAGCTCGTTTGAGCTTGGTTCGTCACACAAATCAAACAAGTTTGAACATTATTTTCCGTTCGATAAAGTTTAAAGTTCGGCTCGAGCTCGATTCGATAAACTAAAAATTAATGATAAATATGAAATATATAAAGCTACTCAATACTCGACTCGAACTCATTCGATAAAGCTTATTTGAGCACGGTTCTTTTAATAATCAAGCCAAGCTCAAATACAACATTTTAAGCTCGATAAAATTCAAACCAAGTTTGAACGGTGTGTCGTTCGACGCTATTCGACTCGTTTATACCCCTACACGTGCCCGTTGTGTAGAGCCAAGTTTTTGCCTAGCTATGTAGGAGAGGAGGAGAAAGATTAATTTATGGAGATCAGAGAGAATGATTTACTTGTTTGGAGAAGACTATGTACTTTGAAGTTTATGAGTTCAAACGTAAAGTTGTTCTAAAGTTGTTGATTTTGTCTTTAGACTATAATTTGAGATTTTGTTCATCCAATTAGAAGTCTTTTTTTCACCAATTTCAGTGTATGGTAGTGGTTATATTAATATAGTGTTGTAATAATAACCTTTTGAATAATTTATTTTTTCATAAATAAATTGTTAAGCAATTTTATACGGTTTATTATATTTTTATGATAATTTTATCTTGAATTATGATCTGTAAAAAAAAAAAAAAAAAGACCAAATACTATATGATTTAATTTTAATTTTTCTTTTTATATGGAATGGAATTTTGGATAAGAGTTGATAATTAAAACATTCAGATATAACATATTTTCGTGAATTCACATTATCATTTTTTGTGAGATATATAATAGTATATAGTTTTTGAGATAAAAAGAATAGAGGAAACATCTCAAACAAAAAGGAGTACAAAATTCTCAAAAATTCGGGCAGGAGTTACTCGAATCTTGTTCAAAATTCGGGTAGGAGTTACTCGAATCTTGTTCAAAATTTGTGTAGTAATTACTCGAACCTTCTCCCGAATTCATTGTATGGAGAAATTAGTGATGTACAAAGAGTGATTTATAAATTATTAGATCGAGAAGGTGATGAAATACAAAGGGCTCACCTTCTATTAAATAGAATTTTTATGACTGATAAAAATTCTTCAATTACTTAGGTTCACGTGATACTTCAATATAGACCAGAGACAGCAGTATATGCACTTTAGTAAAGAGACATTATATGACACTATTAGCTAATTCGGCACTATATGACTCTATTAGCTACTTCATTGTTAGTAGTTCACGTGATGCTTCAATATAGGTAAGAGATTTCAAGTGATGACACTATTAGCTAATTCATCAGTATATGCACTTTATTAAAGATTTTGTTCACGGGATTCTTCACTTTAATTCTTGCAAATAGTATCAGTGTAATGTCACTTCAATTCTTTTGCAGGTGAATACACTACACATCTTTTCTTTTGCAGGTATGGAGATACATTATAGGACACTATTAGCTAATTCGGCACTATATGACACTATTAGCTACTTCATTGTTAGTAGTTCACGTAATGCTTCAATATATTTGTGACTCCTGAGCGCACTCCCGTGTCAGAACAACCTAATGCAAGGCCAATTGGAACAAAGGAGGCTAAAAAAAAGAAGGGAAAGGGAAAGGCTACGACAAGTCATTCTGAAGATAGAGAGCGTTTGGAAGCGAATCTTATATATGCTGAACGAGCCGCTAAAATCCACGAGGATGCACAAGACCGTAGACATGCTGCAATAATGGCCATCAAACAGGAGGAGATTGAAATGAAGGTATTCTCGATGAATACATCTAATATGGCTCCTCTATCAAAAGAATTTTGGAGGATGAAGAAGGAGGACATCATCCGCAAGAAAAAAAAGCTAAATTTCGGAGGTTCGGTTGAAGGGAGGAGCAACCTAGGCGATTCTGATTTTAGCCGTGATTTCTCTCCATAGGCTCATGATCCAACTTGTTGTAGTGTTTGTTGTGTTGCTTTAATTATGTTTAATTGTTGGTGTTTCCCTTGAAAATTATGTTTTGTTTTAGTGTGTAATAGTTGTTTTTCTTTTCACTCCAAGTGCATTAATAATAATTGTTGTTGTTTTCCATTAATTATGTTTACCCGTTTTTATTTTTATGAATGCCTTATTATTATTATTATTATTATTATTATTATTATTATTATTATTATTATTATTATTATTATTATTATTATTAATATTATTATTATTATTATTATTATTGTTGTTGTTGTTGTTGTTGTTGTTGTTGTTGTTATAGTTAAGTGATAATGGGGAAAGTTTGAAATTGAAATAAATGTTTTGGATTGTTGGTTCGGTTGGAGATGACTGACTTGGCAAGGCAAGCAGGTAGGCAGGCATGAGAGGGTATTGCCTGCTTCGGCTGGAGATGGCCTAACCTAATGCAACATTTTCCTAAAATGATGATTTTCTTATGGAGTGACTTATTACAAAGAATGTTTAAACCCGGAATCATGGCTCAATCGAATCGATCATATGTGTGCATGTCTTGTGATTAGTTACTTTTTTAGAAGATAAAATTTAAGCACAAAATTATCATATCGCACTTGTCATATAATTATTGTGAACTAAGACAATTTTTGTATCAACTAAAATTACACGTACAAATTTATATACTACTAGAGCTTCATTTTATAACTTGGGCCTCATATTTTGTTTTTGGGTCCAGAATCCAGTCTGACCGTTTAATTAATTGGGCCAGGCCCAATATTTATTTGTTCACCCTTGAGGCCCAACAACCCATAATGTATTGAATAGTGATCGGGCTGGGTTTTAGTTCACATGAATCATGACTTGCAATTTGCAAATTAGCATCGGGATTAAATTTATATTTTATTAGTCCTAACTGACATGCTCCCACCGGTTCCGCCGCGGCGCCGCCGCCATCACCACTACCTCAGAAACTGACGTTACTTCATGACGTCATATTCACAACCTTCTTTCTTCTCATCCTCTTCTCTTATTGGCCTTAATAACCCCGCAAATTAATTCGCCAAAATGGAAGTGGGTTGATTCTGATTCTAATTGAGTTTTTCGAAAGAGGTCAGTTTCGCTCCTCTTTACAGATTAAAGTTTTCACATATATAATGTTATTTGTTAGAAATTTTTGAAGTTTTTATATGTTTATTTTGATTTTTGTGAATATGAGATTAGAATGTAAGATGAAAGCTATTTTGAAATGTTGCAATGGAAACCAAATAACATTATGAATCAATTTTGTGCAAGTAAGGATGATTGATTCGATTATTCATACTATAAATTTTATGAGCTTTTTGAATTTGCTTGAATGGTTGCTTAATTGATGTTCTTACTTCTGATCTATGGAGACTATAATTTAATCACTCTTGATTTTTCTTTATGGATTTCCTTCGATTAATTTGCAATGAGTTGTAGTTTGTAGCTTGTAAAAACATCCTTATATCCTTTGGTTACATTATTAAATCCGTGATTTTGAATATATAAATATCGGCTTTATGCATTGATGAGTTTGTGAATTAGTGCGAGGTTGTGTGACTGTCGTTACGTAGATTTTGTGAGGAGGTAGGGTACTCGAGCTCTACTAAAGAAGAAACGTGAGAGGTATCATGATTAACGATTAAATTAGTTAAGATGGCCTTTTAGGCAATATGAGAGGTATACTAACACTTAATTACTATGATTATGACTTCCATTACCAGAGGTGGGTTAAGACAGAGCGACACGAAACTTCATCGTCATCATTTTGTGGGTTCAAGAAGGAAAAGAAAAGGTATTTAACTTTTCAAGTTTTCAAAAGTTCCAATTGCATTCTACCAAATTTGTCCCTCCAGATTACAAATAAACGTGCAACACCATCGATGAATAATATTTTTTACCCAGAAATTGCATAATTTTTTTAAAGACAACATGGTACGTAAAATGCAAAAAGATGTCTTCATAGCCCTTTTCTTAACTCACTAGATTCAACAGCAAAATAGGGCTTAGATTCTTTCAGACTTATATACACAGATCAAAGTAATTCATGTAGGATTCATGTACTATTAGTTAATCTAACATGAGGCACTGTTTTTGTTGTTACATGGACCTAATTAGACAATTGAGCATTTACAATTTCTCTTATGTCCAGCTTTTTGTGACATCTAATTGGAAATGAAAACCAAACGAAAATAATAGACTTGTTTAGAGTGATTTTCTTTCTCTCTCGTTTGTGAGAAATTTGTTTAGAGGATGATTAAATGTTGTTTATTACTCCTAATTTAATATCACTTGAATCTATTTATGTCTCCCACTTATTAATCTTTCCTTTTTTTCTCATCTGAAGTTTCATTGACTAAATTGTGGTATTGTTGCTTCCCCTTTTCGAACAATAGTAAAACAATCAAAACTTAAACCATAAAAATATATATAAACCTCTCCACACCCAACTGCCAGAAAATCCACAAAAATTCATGCAAGATTGAGCTTCAAATCCATTAATGAAGATGGGTAAAAGATAAAATATATAACTAGCTAGCTAGTACAAACTTTTCTTCACTATTAGTATAAAAAGGTATAGTCTCACTTTACATTTACAACTTATATATGCATCCATCAATATATAACAGAAATCCAAGCCTTGAACCATCATAAGACAACCTTATTATATATCAAAGCATCGATATATTTTGGTTATGAATCCAAAAATCAAATTGATGTAGAACATTGTGTGCCTTGTTTCAAAGTGAAAGGAGGTGAACCCGTAGGTCCAAATGGCATACTAGTTGCGCAATTCACAAGGAACCTATAACTCCCGGAAACCCAAGTACCCACTTTCCACCTTAGCCTCCCCATTACCTTAAAATTTACGACGAAACTTCCTGTTCGTTGATCATTAAAAAATTTATAAGCAAAAGATGGGTCCACCGCCTGAAGATTTCCCACCAAAGATGCACTAAGTAGGTTTTTTTCTTCATGTTCTTCATAAAAAGGAGGTATTAATGTTTCAGTTGTAATCTTTTGTCCTCCGTAAGAAGCATATAGTAATAATTGGTCGTAATAAATACCAACTTTCTTGTTTGGATTGTTGGATTGTAGTGTGACTACAATAGAGGAATTGAGGAGATATGGACCTAAGAGATTGAATACATTGATTTCAGCGTTTTGGAGGGAAAACTGCGGTTTTGTTGGGTGGAGGATGAGCCAAACAAGGAATACGAGGGAGAGGATTGCGAGGAAGAATGTGGACAAGTAATAGAAGAACTTGCCGTTGAGTTTAGGGAAGTTTATTGCTTTCTTGTTAGCACAGTGTTTGGGAGATACTTCATGAATTAGAGACATTTACACACACACAGAGGGAGAGAGGTATAAGTGTGATATGTTAATGAAAAGGAGAAGTTGAAATGATAAGGTTTATAAAGGGGTTTTTGAAATAGAGAAAGGAGCAATTATTTTGCTGATAGCTACTTTTGACCGGCAGCTCAATTTATTTGTTGTAGCTGTAAATTGGACCAGATGTGGATCCAGACCCGTTGGATTAAAAATGCAATTTTATGCTTTGAATTAAACCATTTAATTTGCGGCAAAAAATCAGAATAGTCCGTTAACTTTGACAGGGACGCGGAAATGGGATACTTGTAGTTCCAGTACGCAATTTATATCCTTCATGTTGTAAGTTGCTATAATCCTCTTACCCACAATTTTAGTCTTAAGTTTGCCGGAATTAAAACTAATGTCCATAAATTTCTACATAAGTAAACAAATTGAGGATTATAACATCTTTGCCCTAATAATTAGTAGGTAGACAAAGAAATGAAGGAAAAAAAATGTGTTATTTTTCCTCCAATTTAAGCTAATTAACAAGGTGACGTGGTGGATTCTCACCGCGTACCAGCTATAAGGACAAAACATCCAGTTTATTTGCTTGCGTAGCAATTTAAGGACACTAATTTAAATTCCGACGAATTTAGGACTAAAATTGCGACAGCTTAAAACATAAATGATGTAAATTGCTTGCCAGAATTACATGTGTCCCATTTTCGCATCTCTGCAAAAGTTAAAAGAACTAAAATTGCTTCTTTGCCTTTAATTTGCACTGCCAAGATGTCTAAATAAATGAACAACTCATGAATTAATTATTTTTCTTTTTTTCAGACACCCATTTGGTTATTTTCTTATGTTACTAGTGGCATATAATTAGTTATAAGATATGGTTACAAAAATTGATTTTTTCTTGCAGTCTACATTTGAGTCTATAGAATGAATATGTACATCATGATTCATGAATATGCATGCATTTCGCTTTCATGTATAAACTTTAGAATTATATCTTGCATATTAATTTTTCATGGACTTAATAAGAGGTAGATCTTTCTCATAAGGAATCTTATGGAAAAATGAAAGTACTTTTAGAATTATTGAGAAGAAAAGCTAAACACTTTCTAAAGTGATAAAGACAGAATAGCTAGTAGCCTTTTCCTTTCAATTGTAGTTAAGTGAGAAATTGTTAAACTGTCAAGATTAACTGCGAAAATTTAACATGAGGTATATTTATTAATTTATTAATGATGAGAAAGAAAAATGAATTGAGGGTTTAATTTCAAGATAGTTGATTTTTGTCTATTATAAAGTGCTGTGCAGACATGGAGAATCTTGGAAATGGACTTTGTGGTGAATGGTGTCCCATTAAGCTATTACTTTTAGGTTAAGAAAAGGTGAATGTTAGTTGGAGAACATGTAATGGACTAGAATGTCTAAACGAGTCAAGTTGTGTTGAACAGGAGTCGAGCTTATGTTTTGTCATTTTTTGCTTATTGTGTTGAGCTCAAAGCTATATACGATAAATGTTGTCCCAATATCATGAACTGAACTCAAAAAAAGTTTTTATTCTTAGAACCTGAGCTGAATATCGAATAATTTGTTTTTATTTTCCGTCTATGTAATGTTGAATTTAGTAGAAAGGCTTTGTACTGTATTTTTAAATTTCCTTAATTCAAGAAGAAAGTTTGTCTACTCTACCCCATCATTTTTAATGATTTCTCATTTCAACTTACCTTTTTGAATTTTTCCATTTAACTTTCATTTAGGACCCAAAACTGGACCAATTTTAATATCTGAATTTGGAGGTGTAAATGAGAAGCAAAGTTTGCTCTATTTTTTTGCATAACTTTCTGCCAACATCAGAAAATATGTTGAGATATCATGTACAATACTAGCACTAGTCTTTTATCGATCAATATCGAGTCGATGTACAGTTACATTCAAGCCGAATATCGAGTTGCTTAGATTTTTTTCACTCCTGTAATCAAACACAAACATGGAATAATCATTTTTTGCCTTTGTAAAGTGATGTTGCTGTCAATTTCAATGAAAAAAAGGGAAATTTTCTAGACATTGGAAAATGGCACCTGGCTCATTGAAAAATGACTGATTATTACATTACATAATGATTAAATCACTACATATGGTGGATGACCATATCACTCAATGTTTTTTACTTTTTTTTCACTTTTTCTTCCGTAGATATATTGGCTGCTGGCTTTTTTGTCTCTGGCATGGCCATTGAATCCAAACGAGTTAATGGTAATTTAACCCCATGAAATGTATAATGTTCAATTTATCCCCTGTAATTTGAAAAAGAGCTATTCAATTTACCCCTCGGTGAAAATTTTAAAGAAATAATTTATCCTATTAAGTCGGAGAGTGTAACTCACTTGTCAAAATTGAGAGTGGACATGAAAAGTGTTATGTAACATAGGGTGGTAAATTGCCACATTTATCATAATACATGGGGTAAATTGTTATATTTATCATAATATAGAGGGTAAACTGTATCATAATATAGAAGGTAAATTGCCATATGTAAAAATATTAGGAAGGCGATGTGAAACTCTTGTAAAATTACAGGGGGGATAAAGTGCTCCTTTTTAAATTACAAGGAAGTAAATTTAACGTAATGAATATTAGAGGGGAATAAATTACCATTAACTCGAATCCAAACTGTGCAACAAATTCTGGATATTTGCAGTAATTTCTCAAATATTACTCAATAGAATGCAATTAGATAAAAATCAAATGTTGGATTCAAATTGCGCGAGATTATCTTATTACTAATTAGACAACAATAAAGAATATTCAAGTAACAAAATTAGTATTAAACTAAATAAAACACGAAAAAACTCATAACTGTTCCATTGAAATTGAAAGGTGTATACTTTCTAAAACAGTAAAGCAACATAGGAATCCAGGATTCATAGAAAAGCTATTGAAATATCATTTTCTAACCAAAAATAGAACTTTAACAGAAAATGGGAGAAAGTTAAAACTGATTAAGATGGAGAAAAATGCGTGCCAAAAGCTCCTACTGCATATGTGTCTGATTAAATTAGCTTACTATAAGTTGGAAAAAATGGCCAAGTAAAACACTTGTATGTTGATTCAAAATTATGGAAATTCAGAATTGACATAATATAATAAATCAGATAAATAAACGCAATAATTATCCGTTAAAAAAAAAAAAAACTCTTTTGATTCGGTAAAATCTCATGAGCTACTGCTTAGCCCAAAACCAATCGGTGTTATATAGCCGTATAATGCATTCATGTATACAAGTATCTACTATATTCAACTGTGACTTGACTCACGTCGGGGCATTTATCGAAAATATAGATGATATACGCCGTGCAATGCACATGTGCATTCTCCTAATAATATGTATCCTTGTTGTGTACTAGGATTGACAAGGTAAATTTAAAAAAAAATGAAAATAAAATGAAATTAGACACGTGTCTTCATGAGAATACACTGCAACGTGTAACATCTAAGTTCCCGCCTTTACCACGAGACAATTAGATTCAAAACACTATCCAATAATTAACCTTCCCCCCGACAATTGCCCATACTTGGAATTGAACCCGTGATATTGACTCTAATATCAATTGTAAGACTACAAGTGCTACTTACATCAAAATCAATTGGTATTAGAAAATACGCCCATGAGGAGATTAATGATTTACAAATAAAACAAGATAACTTAAATACTTAAAAAATAAATAGCTAATATATTAGTTACATGAACCTCCCATTGCATAATTTAAATTCATCATGCCAAACAGCTGAAAATGTTAACATGCTACATTTTTAATGGTAAAGATTAACATATTATATTCTCTGTGGTTTACCTCCATCCATTCATAAAATGTGAGGGGAGATTTTTGTAATTATAATTCTCTTTGTGGGGGGGGGGGGGGGGGGGGGGGGGGGGGGGGGGGGGAGGGATTTTGCAAGTGAAACTATCATATCACTAATGTTAATACAAAATCTATAAAGAAAATAAAGAAATACTTTTGTTGTGGCCAATTTCCATATGAACAGCAATTATCTACATGAGGAGAAGAGAAATATTCTAAATCACAATATATGAAGCTAGAACAATACATGATCACTTAGAAATCTAACTAAATATTTCTGCAAAAATGTGTTCAAATTTGCTCCACTCTAATCAAACTCGTATCTAATCTCGATCGCTACCTAATTAACCAGCTGATGAATTCGCAGCTTGCGAATCATTAGTCACTTGACGAACAAATTGTCCTTTCACACGTGGACGCTGCTCAGCCAGCTTTTTTCTACTTTCATATCGCACCTATAAATAATTAACCAATTAATTAAAAAAACACGAACATATATAAAGAGCTTCACGAAAACAATTATAGAATGTTTTCGTTTATTATTATAAATGTACCTTTTTATCAAAGCATCTTTCTTTCCTCTTCAATCGGAATTTATTTAGAGCGGCTTCCCTAAGCATAGCTCGATGAGAGGCTCCCTCGTGACCATTGTACCCCTCTTCACTGATCTTGCCATTGCTCCGAGTTTCACTATTGCCATTACAGAAACTGCTATTACCACTCTGGTCGTTTGAAGGAGAAACGAGCCCTCGATCCTCCAAGTTTTCCAACTTCTGCCCTAGTTTGTTATCATCTGTTAAATCAATGGCATTACTCGTTCTTTGATCCATAAGGTTATGAAACTGCGGAGGATTTGAGTTTTGAAGTTCTGATGTATAGAAAGGATTAAACTGAGTGAAAGATTCCGAACCATAGAGATTAATTACATTTTCGAATCTCACACCTCTAACTGGAATCGGGAGAGAGATTTCTCTTCTTTGAGGGTAAGGGAATGTAATCTCGGTAGGGGTATGATTGGAAAGTTGTTTTTCGGAATTGGTTTCATGGTCTTTTTGTTGTTCATTACAAATGGCAACCGATGTGGGATTGAAGGGCTTATTTATGTACCTGCATAAAATTGTTTCTTCATCAGATTACAATAATTCACATCAATAGCAAAATAAGAATAGTAAGTATTTAGCTATTGGCACTTTGCACCACGTAAATATACACTTTTGGCACTTTCCACTCTGGAAATGAAATTTTGGAACTTCACATCCTGGAATTGCATATTATTTGGCAAAATGCCCACTATATTGCCAAAGAACTACAATTTGCGGGTGCAAAATGTCAATACTATAATTTCAGGGTGCAAAGTGTCAATACTATAAAATGCCATATACTCAATAAGTATTGGAGAATATAAATTTTGCAAACTCACCTAGAAAATGCTGATGCATCGGAGTGGTTTAATCTACGCCTTTCGTCATTTACTTGATTCACGGAGCTACTAGGATGATCAGATCTTTTCAGAGACAGATCCAAATGGGGAAAAATATCGAACTTGTTTGTACTAGCATTCGAGGGGGAACTTCTAATAGTGCCTTTGAGGTAATTATTATCAAAAGCTCCAATTAAATCAATGGCTTCTCTAAAAGAATTCTCAAGGACACGATTCTTCTCCGAAATCTGACCAATAACATTAACTTGTTCCAAAACATCTTGAGTATTCATGTCTTGTCCTCCTCGTGTTATTGCATGAGATTCTGTTTCCAAAACGAGAAAGGTTCAAAAGTGTTAATGATTCTTACTTAGTAAAATATAAAAACTTTAAAATTTCGTTCATTTTTTTCTCTTATTTAATAAAAATCAAGAATCAAACATAGCAGAAAGAGACGAGAAAGTCAATTAGGAAATTACCTCCAGCTTCATTATCATTTTCTCGAGTTTTTGTACTTTCTCGGCGACATTCTTCTTGCGTAATAAAGTTAATGTCATATGTAAGACATTTAGCGCTTGTTGGTTGTGAGAGGGAATGGATATTTTCAGAATCGGCCCCTTCACTCTCCAAGTCCGGTTTTGTGCATGAGCTCTGCAGATAAAAAGGGCAACTTTATATAAGTCTAAATTAGTGGATAATTGTTTTTAAGTCCCCCAAAAATCGATGAAATACCTGAGCATCACTTCCTTTCTCAATGCATTCCCTATTTCTCTGAATACACGCCATATAGCCACTAGAATGATTACTAACTGCATTATTCTCAGCTATGGCTTCATCTTTTTGTTGAGCTACACTCTCATCTGGCGGTCCAAGGCCAGAAGCACTATTCGACTATTTTTTTTTTTTAAAAAAAAAAGGATTTTATGAATATATTGAATCTTATGAACTTAGAAAAGAATTATTTGAGAAACGGGAATCAGGCGGGCTTACAGTTTGTTTCCTCCAAACATGCTGCCAAAGGTTCCTCAGCTCGTTTTTCCTAACGGGCTTTACAAGAAAATCAGCTGCACCTCTAAACATGCATTTATAAACCGTACTGACTGAATCATTTGACGACATCACTGCATTATTCATGCAATAAAATGTTTAAATTTATTATTACCCGAATTAAAATACGAACCAAGTAAGAAAAATATGCAACAAATTGTGAATTTAACGTACTTATAACCGGAATATTTTTGCAGACATCGTGCTCCATAATTAAGGTGAGAAGCGCATATCCGGAGATCGAAGGCAATTCAACTTCCGTTAAAATAAGATCTATGTTATGGGGCTTTCCTTTTAGAACTTCCCATGCTTTTAAGCCATCAGAAACCGCAACCACTGCTTCAAATAAAATCAAGAAGCTAAATAAGTAAATTATTATATGACCATATGGTACATAATAATAATAATAATCAGATCTTATTTCATCATAGAGCTGTTTAAATGATAATGGATTGATAAAATAGTAAAACCAATTCTCCAAGAAAAAATTGGTAGCTTTTTTATGGAAAAAAATCTCAACTTTAACTATTAACATGATGAACAAGATAATATGGCAGAAAATCTCAAAAAAAAACCTTAATCATGACAGTATAGGAAACAGCAAAAATCGGTAGAAATTTCGAGACTGCAGTAGCTAAAACCATCTACTGAGAAAATTAAAGAACAAAGTTTGATCATTTAATATGAGAAAATATTTTATCTAGTGATTTACTCACTAAAAATCCAAGAATACCTAAAAAAATTCTCCACAAAACCACATCCTGCAAACTTACATTAGATTAAGAAAACTAATTAACCCAAATCCCAAAAACTTTCTAAAATTAAGGCTATGTTTGGTTCATGAATTTCAAAGAATAAAATGACGAGAAAAACGAAAATTAACAAAAATTGAAGCTCAATATTCAATCATTTGATGCAAGCAAAACACTTTCCGTTTTAATCACTAAAATCTACTAATTTCTAAGAACCAAACATAGAGTAATGAAACAATTGATCTCAAATTTCATTTAAAGCTTCATTTAGCTGATCAAGCAAATACCCACAAAAGTTAACAGCCAAATGAAGAATCTTGCATGCTATAAAACAAATTAACAACCAATTTAACCAAAATTAACCATTTTCAAGCTAAATAAAAGAAGAAGAAAAAAACCACCTTTATAGCTACATTTTCTGAGAAGGGCAGTAATAATTTGCCTAGTTGAATCATCAGCTTCAACCAACAATACCCTCACCGCCATTTTCGAAATAAACCTTTCCCACATCACAGCAGAAGAAGTACCCACCGCCTCATCAGTTGTACTGTTCTTCTTTTCATGTAACTCTGTTTCTTGAATTTGTAATTCCATTTCACCTTCACTGATCACCACAGCTTCTCCCATTTTTGTTTACAAGATTTGTTCTTTGTTGCTTTAAAGGGAATTAGCGTATGGAATAATGATAACTGCAGAAGTTTTTGGAAATTATTTCGACTAAAGTACTTAATTGTTTGCAAGATTTTCAACCCAAAATATCACAAAATTGGTGGCCCCATTTTTGCCTTTTTAAGTTTTATAATCTAATGGCTCAAATTCATTGTAGTTATTGTAAATGTGTGGTCTTTAAAGTATTGACTTGGACCTATAAGATAAATAGACCATTTTCAGTTTATGCCCAAAAGTCTTGAAAATTATAATTACACCCACAAGAAACTTACTTGAACAACTCATGAGACAATGTCTACCCAAAAAACCTAAGTCTTAAAGGTGAGGCAATATGTGTATTCAACTTATACTATCAGAGAAAAATCAAGAAAGACGATAAAAACGTCTCACGTCTCTATATTAACAGTATTTTTTGATGTATTTTCATTTAAATTATTTATATTTAATATTTCTCTGAAATGAAAATTCACTAGCAATTGCATCTTTTATTACAAATTGCATTAGCAAGACTAATTTTGATGCGTGAAAACCATATATCGATACTGAAATATTTTGAAAAAAGAATAATAAATTATTGTCTATCAACGTCAGTTGTATATGAATTTATGTAAAAGTAATGGTTGAGAGTAAACTTTTAAAAGTTTAATTAGTTAATCAATCAACCGTATTCAGGTGGATTATGTATTAGTAGTTGCAACTTTAGAGGTAAATAATACCAAATTTGCTTTTCTAGGTGTACCAATGTAAATATTACAACTTTCATGAGGGATTGAGCTAATACCCCAAAATTGAAAGTTGAATCAAAATATCTTAAATACTTTTTCTCAATGGTCCAAATTGGCCACGTCCCCCATGTCTTTAAATCAAAATGTGGAGAGCCATTGGATTTACAATTTTTTAACAAATCTTCTGATATTTGGTTGGTGGTGGTACAACCTTTTTAAAAGGAAAAATACTTGGAATTAAACCAATGGACCAAATTTCGTGTTACATAAAATATAAATAGTTCCTTAGATATTTATTCATATGCACTACTTGCATATATGTAGGGCCCATTAGAAGATATTTTCTTGATTATATGGATAAGACCTTGACAAGTGGGTGCTTACACTTTAATCTTTATTTAATTAATTTGTGGTTTTGGAGACGTCAAATTTCAAACATTAATTTTATCATTAGTTTTTGTTGTACCATTACAAAGCAATTTATGACTTGAGAAAGTGGAATTACTCAAACTTCTTTGCCATTGGTTTAAAATCTTTCAAATTCGGTGGATTACTACACGTGTCACAATGTTAGTGAAATAAACAAGTGGTGGTGACTCAAATTTAATGGCCTAATTATGGATGAGTTTGGCTCTTTGGCATATTATATTTCAAGATTCTATTATAAGATGGTGGACATATTGTGGCATGACACGTAACTCACTAGATAAATAATGGGAAAAAATTGCATTTTAGTCCCATAACTTTTTATGAAGTGATGATTTGTGACAATTATCTGTTTTTTATAACCTGCGACAATCACTTGATTTTTTTGCTCTGTAATTTCAGTCCATTGCTCTCGAAATTGAAGAAAATTTGCCGGAATTTGACATTTGCATGTGGACGCCAACTAAGCAAATTCCTAAATGTTTGGGCATGCAGTGCTCACGTGATGAATTCAAAGGATAGTCTCCGATCAATAAATCAAAATTGCAGCCAAATATTCTAAAAGTGTAAACTTAACATTGAAAAGTTAAAGAACATAATTGTAATTAAATGTCCTTAAATGACAAACACTAAAAAGTTAAAGGTTCAAATACGCGTACATGAGAAAAAACTATCTCAAAATAGCCAATAAGTAAAAGTTAAAAAACTAAAGATGCATTTTTACCAATAAACAATAATTTTAGATAAGAAATAAAAAAACTATATAATCACCAACATGTGATTGGTCTAATGGAAGAGAATAGTCACTACAAAGTAGCGAACCTAGATTCGAATTCATGTAGGAAAAGATTATCACTTAATGTGTCTGACGTGCATCGAATGAATTAAATCCTTGGGGCAAAAAAACATTTACAATTAAATTATTGGATCATAGTCACAAACATAATATATCTGTCACTATATAAAGTTATACAAATAAAATTAATAATACCCAAGAGATTAGTTGATGTTTATATTTGGGTGTGAAAATGACGAGTCATCTTACATTCGAATTACCATTCACCAAATCGGCCAAGAAAAATCAGCATTTCTTCGTACAACATTTGGGTTTTGTGGTTGAGGTTGAGAATTGAGACCAAAGAGATGTTTGTACGGAAAAGAGTGGTACATAAATATCTCCTTAGATTTTCTAACTTTGGATTGTATTTTTCTTTTCTTTTTTTGGATAAAAAAGTTGGGATTTTATTGATGTATTTATTTCGGCAAAATATTAAAAATGGTCCTGCAACTTTGGTATTTATTCAAAAGTAGTCATGTAGCTATAGTGATTACATATTTAGTCTTTTAACTTTCATGCAATTTCAATATTAGTCTTATGAATAACTAATTTGGTCATCTAACTTTCAATAAGTTTCAATTTTTATCCTACAATTATAATTTTGTCCTATTACCAAGGAAAAAGTTTATAATTGGAGGACGAAAATTGAAACTTATTGAAAATTAGAGGATGAAATTTGTTATGCATAGAGATTTGAGTTTTTGGCTCTGTAATTTCAGTCCATTGCTCTCGAAATTAAAGAAAATTTGCCGGAATTTGACATTTGCATGTGGACGCCAACTAAGCAAATTCCTAAATTATTGGGTATGCAATGCTCACGTGATGAATTCAAAGGATAGTCTCCGATCAATAAATCAAAATTGCAGATAAATATTCTAAAAATGTAAACTTAACATTGAAAAGTTAAAGAACATAATTGCAATTAAATGTCCTTAAGTGGCAAACACTAAAAAGTTAAAGGTCCAAATACGCGTACAAGAGAAAAAAACTATCTCAAAATAGCCACTAAGTAAAAGTTAAAAAAATAAAGATGCATTTTTACCAATAAACAATAATTTTAGAAAAGAAATTAAAAAAACTATATAATCACCAACATGTAATTGGTCTAGTGAAAGAGAATAATCACTACAAAATAGCGAACCTAGATTCGAATTCATGTAGGAAAAGATTATCACTTAATGTGTCTAACGCGCCTCGAATGAATTAAACCCTTGGGGGAAAAAAACATATACAATCAAATTATTGGATCATAGTCACAAACACAATATATCTGTCACTATATAAAGTTATACAAATAAAATTAATAATCTCAATAGATTAGTTGATGTTTATATTTGGGTGTGAAAATGACGAGTCATCTTACATTCGAATTACCATTCACAAAACCGGTCAAGAAAAATCAGCATTTCTTCGTACACCATTTTGGTTTTGTGGTTGAGGTTGAGAATTGAGACCAAAGAGATGTTTGTACGGAAAAGAGTGGTACATAAATATCTCCTTAGATTTTCTAACTTGGGAGTTGGGATTGTATTTTTCTTTTCTTTTTCGGATAAAAAAGTTTGGATTGTATTGATGTATTTATTTCGGCAAAATATTAAAAATGGTCTTGTAACTTTGGTATTTATTCAAAAGTAGTCATGTAACTATAGTGACTATATATTTAGTCCTTTAACTTTCAATCAATTTCAATATTAATCATATGAATAACAAATTTCGTCCTCTAATTTTCAATAAGTTTCAATTTTTGTCCTACAATTACAATTTGGTCCTATTACCAAGAAAAAAGTTTATAATTGGAGGACGAAAATTGAAAGTTAGAGGATGAAATTTATTATGTATACAACTAAAATTTAAATTGAGTGAAAATTAAAAAACTAAATATATATTTAATATATTTTTTAAAGAGACCCAAAGTTAGAGTACTGTTTTTAAAATTTTGCCATTCATTTCCTATAGATTTTCAAGATCTTTATTTCTCTCTCCATTGTCCAGGCCGTGTAGTGTAGTGTAGCCTAGTGTCAATTCAAATTTCTCCATGGAACAATGCACCAATAAATATACAATATTTTTCTAATTTTTAAGGAGCAAGAATATTCTAAGATGTCATCTCCCTATGTATTGAATAATCAAATTGTCTAAGATACCATCTCATTGAGTACTGCAACAAAAATTGAATTGGCCGGATCATATTTACAAAATAATATCTCATTCATTAAGATCCTATTACATGCAGTCGTCGTACAAAATAATATCTTCTTTCATTAAGATCCTAATATATGCAGCCGTTGTACAAAATGATATCTCTTTTCATTAAGATCCATAGGCCATCTCAAGTGAGGACCTCCTTCCATTTCCCTCATTTCAATTAATTCCAATTCTCATAATAATAATAATAATAATAATAATAATAATAATAATAATAATAGTAATAATAAATCGTAACTAATTTCACAGTATTTAATTTCAATAAATCATCTTTAATTACTTTATTCTAAATTAACACAAATTAAAGTTAAATTCGCAAAATTTAAAATAATAGACAAATTAAATTTTCTTACAATGTTACTAAAGTTCAAACATTAATGTTAAATTTATAATATAAAATTAATTAAATTAAATTAATGTTAAGATTTTTCTTATAATAATTTTAATTATAAAATAAATTAATTAAATAACAAAAGAAAGAAAAAAATCAAAAGAAGAAAAAGAAAAGAAGGCCTGCCCACCGACCGCGGTGGGTCGCGAGGTCCAGACACCCACAGCTCCCACCCAACTCTCTTCCCTCCACCCCTCATCAATGGAGATCACTCAATTTTCCCCTTACCTCACCCACTTCCCCTACCCCTTGAGAATTGGAGATGCCCTTACTTAACCGATAGGTTAATCATGTACCAAATGAAAATGGTGTCATAAATTGCTATAAAGTTGACATTTTCTTTTATGGACTGATTGATTGTTAGAGAAGTGGGGGGGAAATGACAAAGAAAATAGACTGGTTTTCCTTTATACATTTAGTTGTCACATAAATTACTTTGTTGCAAATATTTGGTTATTAAGAAAATTAAGTAAATTTAAATTTTAATGAACATCTTTTATTATTATAAGTATTTTTAAAATTAGAAAATATATTAAAATTAATTGCAAAATTAAAATTATCATAATAATCTCTAGCAAATTTAATACTCCATGAAAAGAAATAAAGACGAAATTATATGCATAATCCATTAATTTGAGAGTTTAAATTGGTAAGGAGTTGAGAAACAATTGATTATATACATATACACACACATTAGGGTTATCAATAAATATATATGGACATAATATATATATATATATATATATATATATTTATATATATATACAATTGTGGATATATATACACATTTAGAATATATTTAAATTTACAATTTTTTGTTGGCAATTTATGTAAAGTTTAGTTGATTTGTCTTTTGCTATTTCTACTTATTCAATTCTTTTTCTAGTGATTAATAAGATAGAATTAAGTTTTTTTTTCCTTGGTCAAATATTGTATAGGCAATTAATATTTTAATTCCATTAACACTGTTATAAATTAATTTGACCAATTTGTATATTTCATAACCAATGAGTCAAGTTCATCTCTATTACCGAACTAAACATACACATGAAGAAAAATATAGATTAAATAATTATGATAAAGTAAAAAAAAATCAATATATTACAAAATTAAAATTTTCCTAAGATTTTCTTATCAGAATGGTAGGAATTTTTTTTTTGTTACACTGCTATCTAAACAATATGTGAGAAGATAAAAAACTTATTTTACTGACAAATGAATAAATTATTAGAAAAATTAAAAGGCAAAACAAACAATTTCTCAATTTTATTCATTGATTATAATATTATCACTTGCCACTTGGTCCTTGGCTTACAGTAAAAGGCCAAACAGAAGCTGGCCACTCTAAAAAATCTTTGATAAATAAATAAAATTCAATATTATCCATTTGACGTTGAATAGTGGGCCTCCATTATGGGCCCATCACCTCAGCCCAAATGATAAAACAAGACCCACGTGTCCTATCATCTGAATCTGGATAATAATTCAATCCAAACATCTCCCTTTCACTAGTACATATGTTCGTTGTGCGAAGAATTATCAATTACCCCTTTCAATTTCAAGAAAATATTAAAAATTATTTCAAAACTGAAAGAAAGATAAGAAGAAAAAAAGCACCTTTGATTATGGCTACTGTATTTCCAGCTCCTTGTATACAGACGAAGTTCAATCATCATCAGCACCATATTTCTTGTTCAACTTCAATTTCATTTACTTCACAAAAATCAAGTTTTCTGGGTTTAGGCTGCAAAACCCATGAAATGGTTATGGTAAAAAGTGGTTTTAAAAGATCTTTTGGGGTTAAAATGTCATGGGATGGTCCTCTCTCTTCTGTCAAGTTAATTCTTCAAGGAAGAAATTTGGAGGTACCCTTTTCTTCCTTATGCCTAAATATGTTGTCTTTTTTATTTTTGGAATGGAAAAGAAAAAAAGGAAAATGGGATATTGTAGAATATAAGGGCTTGATTTCTTGATTTTGTTGCAATTGATATTTTCACTATTTTTGGAATGTCCCTTTACATTAGTTAAAACATTATGTTTATGGTCTTTGATTTGATGGTTTTGCTTAATTTAGGGACTTAGATTTGCAGATGTTGTTTAATTATAGCTAACACTTGCACTAAATAAGCTATGTATTATAAGGCATGTTTGGCTTGGCCTTTCAAATGGGAAGTGGACTTTGTTGAAAACAGAACATTTGCATCTGAAATGTTGGTCCAGTTTCTTGATTTTCTTTGTAATGTTAGGAAAAGAAAAAGGTACATTTTCTTGAGAAGATGATGTGGAGCCAATTGTTTATCTTTTATTAGCATTTTGTTTATAGTATTTTTATAGTTTTATGTATCAAATTTAACACAAGGAAATGATATATTTTTCGAATATTTAGTTGACTCCGACTGTGAAAAGCTATGTGGAAGATAAGTTGGGTAAAGCAGTTCAAAAGCATAGCCATCTAGTAAGGGAAGTTGATGTTCGATTGTCTATCCGTGGAGGAGAGATTGGGAAAGGTCCAAAATTACGAAGATGTGAGGTGCGCCCACTAATTATTAATATCTATAAACCACATTTAGATTACTTTGTTATGTAAATTAAGTTTGATATAAGTTTAGGTAACATTGTACACAAAAAAACACGGAGTTGTTCGAGCTGAAGTCGATGCGGAGTTACTATACGGTAGTATAGATTCGGTTTCATCAATTATTCAAAGGAAGTTGAGAAAGATTAAGGAGAAAGACTCGGATCATGGCCGCCATATGAAAGGCTTTGATAGATCGAAAGTTAGGGAGCCTAATGTACTCCAAGTTGCGGAGGATGTAGATGCATCTCTCGATGAAGGAGATGAACAAGAGGACATCATGGTTGAGGTTGTTTTTTATCACTTATTACTTTGTGAATACATTAATCGTTATACATCAATTTATATATATCAGTCACTACTTAGTTTTTCTTTAATAGTTTCCCATATATTGTTACGGTCTTTATCCCTTTACTTTGGCTAGTTTTGCATGCTACCCCCTTAAAAATCCAAGTTCTAAGTTCTTGCACTTTACAATCTGTCTGACTCGTTCAAGGGAAACAATGTAAATGGTAGGGAGTTAAGTGCAATACTGTCGAAATGTTAGGGGTAAAGTGAGATTTTTGTACATAATTGTTGGTATTTAAGTATTCAATTATCATCGATATATGTACCATACCACCCATCACTGAACGGCCAAAGGTTGCGAATGGCAACAATTTAATAATTTATCTTTGTTACCTTTTCTAAAGAAATGAGAAACAATTTGAAAGATCTAAGTCGATTACTAGAACTACTAGTCTTTGAAACCGGAATAAAAAGGGATTGGTATTTTGTTCGACAAATCCGAATATCCATTTTTTTAAAATGTGTTCATTGATTTTGACTACTTTTAAGCATACATTCTTATAGTAATTTCAGTTCCACCTTCCCGAAAACAAATATAGATTTCTGATTTCGTTGGAAATAATATAAGTGCAAATGCAAAAAGATTAGATGGTAAAGTGAAAAACGGCTTAAAGGTGAAGGAGTTAAGTGCAATCTTCCCTATTGTAAATGCTTCTGACTTTGATATAAGATGTTAATGTTAATGTTGATATTTCACTATATACATATAAATACTTTTCTTTGTAGATTGTTCGCAAAAAATACTTCGATATGCCACCTTTAACTGTTATTGAGGCAATCGAGCAGCTTGAAAATCTGGATCACGACTTCTATGGTTTTCGGAATGAGGAAACTGGTACGTACAATTGGTTACTTGTTTGTATTTGTCAAAACGGTTTTATAATTTGTATATGTATTTGTGTAGGTGAGGTTAACATAGTATACAAGAGGAAAGCTGGAGGTTATGGACTTATTATACCCAAAGGAGATGGTGAAACCGAGAAACTCGAAACCGTAGTCCTCGAGTCGGCTACGAATTAAACTTTTAGTAAGATAATTGAACATGTTGTAGAGAGCATTGCAATTCTAGTCCTTAAAAATTATATATGTTTTAGATTCATAAGAATTATATGACACAGAATTTCCCAATATTAATTATTGCCTAAAACCAGTCAATATTTGTGATTATATTATAGTAACAAGTTAGCCTAAATCGATCTATATGGGTTCGACTTCCATATAATTCTATGATCACGTGAGTTTGCGTGTTATGGGTTGGATGTAACAACTATATATTTATAGAGTTAATGTCAATTTATCTCCAGTGAAATGAATAATGTTCAATTTACTCTCTGTGATTTGAAAAAGAGAACTTTACCTTCTGTAAAATATCTAAAGAAGCAATTTGTCCCCTTCAGTTGGAAAGTGTTACCCATTTGTCGAAATTGAAAGTGGACATAAAAAGTGTTTGAAGGAGGATAAATTGTCACATTTTTCATAAAACAGGGGTGTAAGTTGTCACATTATAATAACATAGGGGAGTAACTTGCCATATTTAAAAATGTGAATGGGACGGTGTGAAATTTATATAGAAATTATAGGGTGGTTAAATTGTTATTTTTCATATTATATATAGAAGTAAATTGAAGCTAAATTGCCATTGCCATTAACTCTATATTTATAACATATATCCTAATTGAGAGAGAGAGAGTTAAAATAGAAACTGATGACATCCATATACTCAACTCTAAACATGGATTTTGTAGTGTATTATTGCATGGAATGGATTAATAATTGATTACAACATAATTACCTCATGCAGCAAACGAGATTAAAGATCTGAAAGGAAATGTAAATTAATAGATTAACTAAGAAACAATAGTTACCTGAAGAAGAAATTTGTCTTGCAATGCACAAATGAAATGTGAAAAAAAAAATATTACATCAGAATTGAGGAGACCAGAATTATTGTCAAATAGATGAAATAAATAATGTGAAAAAAAAATTCAGATCTTTAGGGTTAGATAGTAACTTAAAAAAGCCAGTTACAAATTGGTACCAAAATTGACACCATGGTACCAAAATTGAAAAACGTTTAGTTCTATGGTGCCAAAAATGAATTTTTGCCCCATTGTGGATTATGCACATCTCCCTCAATACGTATAAATCGATGCGATCGCTATCGCCACCGCAATGTAGTTCATACAACTGATAAAAGAATAGGTAAGAAGTTGCACAGACATTGTGCAGTGAAAAAAAAGGGTTTTTTTTTTTGTAAAAAATTCTTACAGTGTAACATAATAATAAAAATCTTGTAGTTGCGACTGCGACTCCAAGATTAATAATGTCTGACGTGCCAATAGCAATGACAGATGCAGATGCCACAAGGCTTAAGCTGGAAATGGACACATGTTGCCTGCCATATATGATGCTTCTAAGCATCTCAACTCCTAATCCAGTTCTTGGATGCACTACATTAAATTTCATGACATTTATGAGAGATAGAACAACAGTGAATCATTTTTTTTTCTAAGTTCAAATTTTGTATCTCGTTTTTGAAGAGCTACCTGGTGTGGTTAAAGTCTTCCTGAATAACTTTTACGAGTTGCAAACAACTATGAGGTTGATTACCTTGGTCTTTCCTTGATCTCGAAACGACAACCAAGGAGATGGTGTCATAATTGGAGTCTTGACTCAGATACATATGTATCTTCTCTTTAAATTAATTTCAATAGGAGTTTGTTCATACACTGACACTACTAGAAACAAGGAAAATTCCCACCGAAATTTCCATTGATTTTAGGAAAAATCGGTCGGAATTATAAAATTCCAACCGAAAAAATTGGTGGGAAAAAGTCGGGTCGGAATCGGATTCCCACCGAAATTTCGATCGACAATTTTCCGACCGAAATTCCCACCGAATTATATTTCATTTTTTTTTTAATTCCCGAATTTTTTTTTTTTTTAATTTCTAATCTGTATGAATTCCCGACAATGAATTACATAAAGGTCCATCTACTCATAACAAAATATTCAATTCTTACAAACATAATATTCAATTCTTATAAACAAATAATCATCCTATATTACAAACATTCAATACTTGACTAATAAATCATTATACTACATATCCGGTGTTTCAGAAACGTCGTCCGAGTTTGGCATTTGAGAATGTCTCGGCGGGGGCGGTTCATGAGCTAGAGCAGCAGGATTAAAAAACATCGGGAAAATGTTTGGTTGAATAATATGGGGGAAGTGTCGATATATACCTGGTTGCGTAAGATTAGACATGTTTACATATTGTGCATGTTGAGACGGGCCAGCCTGATGGTGGAAGGGTTCGTTGACACTTGACCGTGAAATTTTGACCGGGTTGCGAAGGTTGACCAGTCCGATTTTGCAAAGCAAGGTTCAACATCATCCTATACTGCTCCAACTCGGCTTGGTGTCTTGACTGCATTGTTTGCATCTCCTCACGCATTGTTGCCATTTGAGATTCTACTTGGGCAACTCTTTCAACGGTATGTGGCAAAAGTTGTGGATCACCGTAATTGTTTTGCGTTCGTCCGATACGCAAATGACGTACACTATTCGCCCGACCTGACAGTCCGAGCACAGTCCCCTTTTTTGACACACCTTGTGTCTGTGCCCATACCTGAAATCACAACAATCTAACATTTAGTATCGGTACAAAATACTAATTATCGAAAAAAAACATTGATTTTATGCGTTTGAACAACCAAAAAGTGATTCTACTTTAGGATGTCAATGGCCTCGAGAAATCAATAATCTAATTAAAATTATCATTTCTAAAAACTATTGTATAGATCCAAAATTACGGCAATGATTGTAGGAGTTCAAACTCAACCCAGTTAAAGATACTAGCGTTTCTCAACTAAGCTCATGTAAGTAGCTATAAAGTGTAAATCACAACAATGTAGCATTTACTATCGGTACAAAATACCAAATTTGATTTAGAACCCGAGGGTCATACCTGCATTTGAACATCGGGAGGCGGGGTAATAGGTTCTTCTCCTTCCTGATTTATTATATGAGGGGCTATGTTTTCCAAATATCGATTTTGTACATAAAGACAGCTTGTTAAGCCTATTTACGTACATATATATATATATATATATATATATATATATATATATATATATATATATATATATATATATATATATATATATATATATATATATATATATATATATATATATAAGTGTTTGATTGAAAAAATGATTTAAATTATGCAACTTACATATGCAGCTTCTGTCGCCTGAGAAGCCCATTCAATATTCCCATCTTCATCTTTTCTTGTGTACATCCTCAAAAAAATTTCGTCTACCGTTGGTTCACGACCCAATTCATCTCGCTGGAATATATATAAGTAAAACATACTATAAATTATGTATTTTTGAAAATGACTATATGTTATCTAACTAACTTACCATTTCTTTTTCGTATGCCGAACGAGGTTTAGCTCCACCATAATGCACTATTTGTCCACATCCACCACAATCTGATGCGCGGTTTTGCGAGGCCCGATCGGAAATCTCCTCGAAATCCTCTGTTTGCCAATATTCCAATAACGCGGCATATTGGTCATCGTATAAAGTTTTTGGCTTTTCTTTCCTGTGGGTACGAGTGTAGTACATTTTGCCCTTGAAAGAGTTCGACATCTTTGTATCAAAAATCTTCCTAATTTGTCGATCATTAATCGGGTTCCACCGGAAGAATCTCTGCAAGTCAATGAAAGTCGGAATTACATTAGTACTGTGAACCAAAATACATATCGGACTAAAATTAAAATACATACATTAAACTCGTTGAGCCACATGTTTCTCTCCCTTTTTGGAACATTTGTGTAAGTTGGGGCTGTAGTTTTGTTAAATTCATCAATTATGCTGCCTATTTTAGCGGTCGCTTCTTTATTAAACTCTCCAAACCTGAATTTGAGAAAAATATCGATTAATCAACAACTAATCCGACAAAATAGAGTAAAATTAATTAAAAAAAATACGCCATACTCGCTTTCGATAGTAGGATATATGAATAACCTACTATCAACGGCAGGACAGACATCATCGACATTTGGCTGCATATTTGGGACTCTCGATCTTGCACGATCAAAACGCGATGCAAATGAACCATGTCCAACACTAGGAACAGTACTAGGACTAGCATCATCATCATGATCCGGCGAATATCCAGGGCTATATGGAGTGAAAAATGCTGGAGGGACACGCGACGACTCCGCTTGGGGCTCGGGTATACCCCTACCCCTACCTCTACGATCCATATCTCCGCTACTAGCTCTGGACCGATGTGACATATGCATTTAAGAATAATTTGTTAAAATATATGACAATTTATAACATAATCTAATGACAGTTAAAATGCAATAAAAATAACTCACAATAAAGAAATACATACATATCCTTCTTATCGAATAACATGCAAATTAAATATTATAATGAACCAAATTAATTTAATATTCGATTTAAAACAAACAATCCGTGCTCTTAAGCAAACAAAGCAACGATGCAAATTTTTTTTAGTGATCTTCGTCATTCATTTCATCTTCATCTTGTCCTGAATGCAAAAACTGAGAAAGGAATCAAGAAAAAGCAACCAGTGCATACTGGAGTTTAATTAATTCGGACTATAATATCTCAATTAGGCTCAATTAAATTTTCAACAACAATATATATATATATAAGTGAAGTTCTATAAATTTTTTGATGTTGATATTGAATCAACAAACGTTTTTTATCTTCACAGTCTTCCCTACCCTTAGTCTTGAATCGCATTCTCATTGTATAAAAAATTTAGTAGTCGCCGAGCTAGGAGTATTTGTTTTGTTTTGTTTAATTTTTCATTGAGACGGTTTAGTTCCTATATGTGTATAATTCTTCCCGTTTTTATTTATTTTCCTTCTCTTAGGTCGGTCATTAGTTTTCTATAAATAGGAGGACTTATTATGAAATTATGTACAGAATCATTATTCAATCAATAACAATT
Organism: Penstemon davidsonii; assembly: GCA_034814905.1. Taxonomy (NCBI): domain Eukaryota; kingdom Viridiplantae; phylum Streptophyta; class Magnoliopsida; order Lamiales; family Plantaginaceae; genus Penstemon; species Penstemon davidsonii. The sequence continues at coordinate 6,012,000 of JAYDYQ010001087.1, read as the reverse complement.
TTTCCAGTTCTGTTTTCTCTCCAATTCAATCTACGTTATTTTTCTCTGCTTCAAAATTCTTTTCATTAATGGTAGATATTTGATTCAACATGATAATTAAACAGAACCAAAACAGACAGGGCCGGTCCTAGACATTCGGGGGCCCTAGGCGAATTCTAAAACCGGGGCCCTATTTTATATAAAAAAAAAATATACTCAAAATTTTAAAAGAAAATATACATTTTAAATATTGACAATTTATTCCAAATACATAATTACATGACAAATCCACTTAATATTTTATAGTGATTTACTTGTGAATATATTTTATAATTTTTAATTTTAAAAATATAATTTTAGCGAAAGCTAAATTTATAAGTATATATGAATTGAATGTAATTTCGCAGCAAGTGTACGCCATTAAATTTAATCTTTTTTTTTTATCAAGATCAATATTAGTTATTGATAACAATGTTACATCAAAGATTCACATAATTGTCATAAAGTTAAGTTAAAATTATATTATAAAGAACATTAAAGAAAATTGTGTTCTTTTTAGGGTTAATAAGAAGGAAAAATTCAAAAAAACACTTAGAAATAATAATAAAAAAAAAGATTAACATAATTATTACTACGGAAGAAGAAAAAATGAGGAACAATTATTAAGAAATAAAAAGTCAAAAGAACCAATTAACATATACGATAGTGTTGTGTTTCGACCAATCCTCCCATTGTGTAAATTAAAAAAATTAATCTAACAATATTTAGTTTTGGGGGGCCAATATTTTTTTGTTGGTTGCACTCAATAGTTTCGTTTAAACTGTAATCGACAATGTTTTGTTGAGAACAAATGGTCTATGATCGAATATGTGTTAAAAAGATCAACAATTTTTTTTTAAAAAAGTATATAAAAGCTACTAATCTAAACAAGAACTCGTTTTCAATTACCTTATTAAATTTATTTTTAGTGAAAATTATAACATAAAATGTATGTTTGTAAAAAATCTTAAAACTAGAAAGAAACAATTGTTAAGACAAAAGCAAAAAAGAGGTGTCAAATATATATTAATAGTTAATATAAAATAATAATATGTATTAATCATATGCATCTTGAGAAAGAAAAAAGAAACATAAAATAATAAATATTTGATATGTTTGAATGAAGATTCGAACCCACATCATAGGGTTTAAACATAAACAACTTTACCAGTTGTTCTAGTTAAGAATTTTGGTATAATTTAATAATAATTTATTATTAATAATATTTATTTGGGAGCCACTATATATATAAAATTTTGGGGCCCCTTTACACCGGGGGCCCTAGGCACCGGCCCAAGTTGCCTAGCACTTGGGCCGGCACTGAAAACAGAACCAAAATTCCAATAGTATATAAATATACACCACAAAGAATGCCAAATTGAAATATATAGTATATAAATATACACCTCAAAGATTGGTGGTGCTAGCTAGCTCCGGTTGTGCTACGTACGGCGGCGGTGGTGCTACGGCACCGGTGGTGTTACGGCGGCGGTGGTGGTGCTACGGCACCGGTGGTGTTATGGCGGCGGTGGTGCTACGGGATGGGTAGTACTGAGGTGGTGGTGCATCTCTTATACGGTACGGTGTCGCTACTAGCTGGTGGTCACCGGTGAAGCAGCTGGTTGATGTGGTGGTGGCCGGCGCAGATCGGAGAAGGATGAGAGGGAGAGATGAGAATTTTTTTTTTTTAAATGATAGCAGGGATGAGTCGGGTGTGCAGAGAGAAGTAAATGGGAATTTATTCCCACCGATTGAAATCAGTGGGAATATTAATATTCCCACCGATTTTGAAATCGGTGGGAATATTTTTTATTCCCACCGAATATTTTGGTGGGAATTTCTACGTATTTTAATTTCGGTGGAAATTCGTGAAATATTCTCACCGATTATGTTCGGTGGGAATATTTCGGTGGGAATTTTTATTATTTCTAGTGGTGTGATTTTCTATGTAATTTGGTTGTGTGCATGTATGTATGTCAAACATTAATATGACCGGAATCCGAGTCATTCTCCAATAAAGGTCTAGGGCTAATCCATGCTAAATGGATTGGCTACTGTCAATCTGCAGATCGGTTTTTTTATAGATGGTTTCAGTGCCGGCTGTGTAACACCATATAATGCAACCAAAAACAATTAGTTCTTATCACCCAAAGATTCGGATGGGCATGGTACACCTTGTGCCAGCATTGCAACCGGATCATTTGTGAGTAACACCATATAATATTGTGCCGTTAAATCGCACGAATTAATGACTGATATTTAATTTATATTTTAAAGTTTTTTTTTATTAAATTATTATTTTATAAAAAATGATGGCTTTAACTTATTGTAATCAAATAGAAAATATTGACTAATTTAGTCATGAGATCGTAATAGTAGTTCTCATTTTAAGAACTCTATCTATTTGTTTTAAGGGTTACACATAATTGATCGTCTTTCAATTTATATTTAACCAATATAAAATTATTAAATAAATTATACAAATATTTTCATTACAACAAACTACAACATTAATGTAATTTGTTTTCGTATTTTTCAAATATGATAAGTTTGTATCATCACAAATTTGTAATATGAATGTGACACCAAGTATATTAAAATAAAAATAATTATGCTGATGTATATACTAAGCGCCAATTTGAATGGGTGGATTTAAAATAATGAAATTCCAGTTTTTTATCAAATGGATTTGAATCTATTTTTAAGTAGATTTTAAATTCTCTCTTACACTGCCATTTGAAATGCACTTTTTTACCTAAGCTGATTTTTTTTTTATTTAATTAGTTTAATCTGTTTTCACCTTTTAACCAGTCTTTTTGAAGCTTTAATTCATTTTTACCGATTTAACTAGTATTATATATATATATATATAACCTTTTTACCCATTTTTTGATCGGTTATAACCTATTTTTATTGTGTTTCCCCTTTTGTCAATTCCTTTCGTTTTTTCCAGTTTAAACCAGTTTTACTTTTTTTTGTCGGTTAAACTCTTCTTTTGTCGATTTCACTCATTCATACCAATTTAATCCGTTTTTACCTATTTCACACATTTCTCACTGATTTGACATGTTTTTCACCAATTTAATCAAAATTTCATTGATTTCACATGTTTTCACCGTTTTTATTTTTTCCACCGATTTTATCCTTTTTTCACCGATTCCACCCATTTCTCACTGATTTCATATTTCTTTCATAAATTTCACCCGAATTTTCATAGATTTCACATTTATTTACCAATTTCACGAGCCCTTTTTCATTGGTTTCATCAAAATTTTCACCAATTTTACCAGCGTTCACCAATTTTCATCAATTTCATCAGTTTTTTCACTGATTTCACCCGTGTTCCACAAAACAATTTCATGAAATTCGAGGTTATGCATGTCTTGACATTCTTGGATATTCATTATAGTTTGTTTGTCTGGCCAAATAAAAATTATGTACTTAGCCATGTGTCATGAGCAATTTTTGGTCTTTCATAAGTAAGATGTGATTCTATTTTGACTATTTTTTTTTTGTGTAGCAAAATAATATTTAAGAGAATTTGGTTTTTTTTTTTTAAGGATGAATGTTTATGACTTATATTGATGTTAAATTATAATAATTTTACATATGTATTTAAATGATACATTTACATTTTTTTACTTCAAATTATATTGATGTTAAATTATACTTCCTCTGTCCCTAATTTTTTTACTACTATTTCTTATTTGGAATGTCCCTAAATAACACTATTTCCCAACAATACCCTCTCACATAAAGTAGTGACTTGACACCACTAACTCTCAACCACTACTTTTAAGGGCATATATGTAAAAATTACTAAAAATTTCACATTTTTAACTTTTACCTAAAACTCCATGTAAAAAGTGAAAGGATAAAAAAATGGGTACGGAGGAAGTAACATTTTTACAAAAAAATATTTTAGGAGTTATATGAGCTATTTAAAATAATAGTTTTTTTTTTATTTATTTCTAATGGTTCATTTTTATGTGTTATAGGAGAAAGTGATTGAAATTATAAAAATTGATGTAAGAGATAATTTTTAATTTTAGGAGTTCATGTAGGATATAAATATAATAAGACTCCATGTATAATTATACCTCTTCAGGTACTTTAACATGTTTGTCAGAGGGTAAGCTGCCACATTATCATAATAAATGGGTAAAGTGACGCATATAAAAATATCAGGAGGGTAGTGTTAAACTTTTATAAAATTACAGGAAGATAAAGTGATCTTTTTCAAATCAGAGGAAGTAAATTAAATATTATAAATATCACAGGGATAAATTGCCCTTTAACTTCATATGTAATGTGTATTCCGAAAGGTCAATTTTTAGGGGTTTTTGCAAGTTAACTCCCTGTGATATGTCTAATGGGCAATTTACCTCCCTGTGAAATAAAAATAGGCAATTTAACTCCCTGTGAAATGAAATAATGAGCAATTTACCTCCTTGTGATATAAAAATAGGCAATTTACCTCCCTGTGAAATGAAAAAATGAGCAATTACCTCCCTGTGATATAAATTAATGAGTAATATAGAGGGAGTCAATGTGCTTCTTTTATCAAAACACAGGGAGGTATTTTGCCCTTTTTCTTATCACAGGGAGTTAAATTGCCTATTGAGAATATCACAAGGAGGTATTTTGCCCTTTTATTTATCACAGGAAGTTAAATTACCTATTTAGAATAACACAGGGAGTTAATTTGCTATTCACTCCAATTTTTATTATAATTTATGAATCTTGCGGTCAAGGGGAGGATTGGAGTCAATGTATAATATTTCTAAGTATTGGATCTACTTCTAGCTCTTTAGCCTGAGAACTTTCATAAAACATTAATAATTATAATATAACCTAATAAAATAGATGTTTTCAAGGACATAACTATATACAATCAACTCGATAGCCATTTGCTTAGGCTTAATTATATTTTCTTACTCATCGAATTGGACTTAACTTCGACCATTTGCTTAGGTTTAAGAGCTAGTTCCGTTTATTGTATTGTATTGTATTTGAGCCTAAATATCCTTAGGAACTAGATTCGACCATTTGTATTGTATTTGACTTGGTGTATTCATCTAAGTTGACGTCCTTGGCACGGGATTAATGCTGGACATAGTGTTCATTTGCGAGCTGATTTCGTCTCATATTTGGTTCATGAAAACGCCACATTGTCTGTCTGCATTGATATTGAGTATTGATATTTTCATGGATTTGACATAAGTGCCTTAAAATTCGTATCGAGGGAACATCTCACCCCTTGCTTGATATTTTTCAGATATTTAGACTGTTCGTGGTAGGAAGGTGTTGATTCTGAAGGTTATGTCCAGTGATAGAGACCGATTGAATAATTAGGTTCAATTGTTTTTGTTTTTCCACGTATTAGTTTCTTAGGCTTTAGAGCCTTTCTTTAGTTAGGCATTGAATCGGATGTTTAAGAAATAGGTCAATATTGAAATATAATATACCAATTACGTATTTAATCCAATGAATAGTCACTACAAAAGATTTAAATTTTAGTGACAAAATAGTAAATGATAAAGTGACAAGAATTTAAATGTTGTCACTAAAATGATGTATATAGACACACTAGTGACAAGAAATGTGAAAAAGTTGCCACTATTGACATTTAGTGATACCCCAAGAGTGATAATTAAAAAATTGTCACTAAATTATAGTGACAATATTTATTGTCACTAGGTTGTCGCTGAAAGGGTGTCACTAATTGTCAATAGTGACAACTTAAGTTCCATACACTTGTCACTAATAGCCATTAGTGACAACTTTAAAATATATTTTGTCACTATTGCACTTGTCACTATTTTTATTGTGACAAAACTTATATTTTTGTCACTAAATATATGAAAAAAGTGACAATTTCAACAATGTCACTTAATATTTTGTCACTAAAATTCATTTTTCTTGTAGTGAGTTTGGCGCTTCAGCTAATTTATTATATTACTAGATATAAGACTTCGCGTCGTCACACTTGTAGCTCGACATGGCCAATCACGTCTAAATTTTGGGGTGTGACACATCTTGTCGGTATGGTTCAGGTCATATTACCTCTTTATCCTGAAACTAATGTACACGACATATTTACTACAAGCTCGTTTCACAAGGTTGTCCACGGGATGATAATAGTTTTTGCATGGGGAAATAGAGGACCACGATATGAAACAGTTGAAAATTCCGAAACTATTTATTTGCCTGATACTCTCTTATTTTTCTTAATTTAGTAAATTTTTTACAATTTTTTCTTAGTGTTTTCGAAATATTTTTGAAAAGTTTCCAATATTTGACTTACCAAAACATACATTCGAAACGAAATTTTGTTCCACGATTGCAGCTTCTGATATCATCACTCAATCGGGGATTGTTTATATATTATTTAGCAATTTATCAACAATGGGTTTGATATCAATATTTGTATTGGGACTTTATATTATATTGATTTTGTAAACTTTTCTAGTCCATAAGCTTTGGAGCCATAGCCAAGGGTAGAAGCGGAATCTAACAAACAAGGACATGAATTCAATCAACAAATATAAAAAGCCCAAAAAAATAAAGCAAACACCAGATTGGAAATTGGCCCAATAAAAAATATTGGGTCCATTGAGTTATTGGGTGCAAGTGTGCAACTCAACATAGGAACCAAACACACCTTTAGTTGACATATTTACTCACTTATAAATTATAAAAATTAGATTAAAACTACCTACTCAAATTCATTTTAATTTTTCAACCAATTAAGTCCATTGAGGATTAACTACCAAAGTTATCTTCTTACATAATTATACAAAGAGGATATGCATGTCGTGACCTAAATATTAATTTATTATCAATGGATGTTTAATGTAGTAAATAGAATCAATTAGTCCTAGAGTATAGTCAATCAATATATAAATTCCCGTCGAAAAAATCTTAATATAGGAGTAATATATATTACGTGTTTTGAAAGAGATTAAACCAGATTTAGAACTTAAAACACTTTTGGCCAAAATCTCGAAAAAAAATACTCCTTCCGTCCCATTTCTTTTACTCCATTAGTTACAATACTCGGTCAAAATTTTCAATATTTTAAGTGACTTATTTGTTAAATTATTCACATTTGTAGTGTATTAAACCTTTTAAATATTAATATATATGGTGTCATATGATATGATCAACTTTTTAGTAAAATACATTAATTAAATTATTTATTATAATTTTTATAAATTTAATAAAGTTGACTGGTCAACTGTACCAATAGATAAAGAAAAATGGGACGAAGGAAATATATGAATTCTTTATCGAAGTTAAGAAAATAAATTATCAAAACTTTATATTATTAATATAGCCACAAAAATAAATAATCCTATCTATACACTAATAAATGGATAAAGAAAACAGCTGGCATCTTATTAACTTCATCAAATCCGAAAAGCGGTTTTCACTCGTTAATACAAGGCGGTGTAGTAATGAGATAATAAATTTTTCTTTTTTCTTTTTAATTTTGTTTTTTAACTGACATTTTTAGTTTTTCCCCTAATTTTTACAGAGAATAATAACAACGCATCATTGGAAGACAACTCCAAAAATTTCCGCCTTTCATGTTCCTTTCATTCTTATCACATATTCTGGATATACCCTTTTAATATCTTTCTCTAATTCATTTCATTTTTCTTTTTAATTCTTTATTATCAAGAGAAATTGTGCTGTTTTAGTTATGGCTTCAGTTGAGGCAATTTTGGAGAATATAGGAAGGCCCACAATTGGGGCAATGATTTTAGGGATGATGAAGATTTTAGGGCCTGTTGGAATTGCTTTTCTTTTGGGTGTAATATTGGGATGGGTTTGGAAACCTAGGTGGGCTAGTTTAAGGAACTGTAAATTTGATTTTTCAGCACCATCTTCACCTTCTGCTGCATCGATTTCTTTTCCTGTTAAAACCCATATTTTGGATTCTGACAATACTAAGATTCCAAGTTTTGGTTCTTGTGATGTGGGTAATGGATTGGAGAAGAAAGAAGTTGTTTTGCCAGCTATTGATGATTCTGTTTGCAGGTAAATTTGTTGTTTTTGATATTTGATTGAACAAGTGTTAATTTTATTGACAATTTGTTATGTTTTGTTGGTTTATCTTGTATAGTTTTTGTTTAGCTTTAAGTGTTTGTTACTTAATGTTTGAATAAAGTAGCAGCTGATGTGCTGCTATTAAGCTCTCTTATTTTCCAAAATAAGATATTTGATTTTGTATTTTAATAAGTGTTGACTTCTAAGTCTCATTAACACATTGATGATATAAGCTTTTGATGTCATATTTCTTTGAGTAGGAAAATAATCCAAGCTGATGTTTGGGCTGTGTTTGGTTCTTGGTTTTAGTGAGTGAAATGCTAAGGGGACTTCATTTTTTGATTGTTATTTTGATTTGACATACTCCATAATAAATGATCACTATATGAGATGGGATTCCCTTAGTTTTGAAGTTGATTGGCGACAATGTTCTAATAAATGTAAATTACTTGTATAGTTCATCAGAAATAAGAGAAGAAGACACAATGCTTGTTACAGATGAGGATTTGAAACATTTATGCCAGCTAGTTGAGAGGAAAGATGGTGGGCCCCCTTGGAAGCATATGATGGATCGTTCGGTCCATAATATGAGCTACCAAGCATGGCAAAGAGATCCTGAGGTACTTTCATATTTTGAGGATTCATCTCATTAAATTTTATGTAAAGAAATAATGCTTGGTTTTTCTTGGTCTTTCTATTACTATATTTTCTTTGCTTAATTGATTTTCTATGTAGACTGGTCCCCCTCAGTATTGCAGCAGGACTGTTTACGAGGATGCAACTCCTGAATTATTACGGGACTTTTTCTGGGATGATGAGTTTCGGCTCAAGTGGGATGATATGCTTATACATGCTAAAGTTTTAGATGAATGCCCTACCACAGGAACGATGATAGTTCATTGGATACGAAAGGTATTGATTTTGTTTTTTATTCAGCTTCCGGTATGCTATAATTGTGGATTAAAATTTCTTTTCAAATGTGTGATTTGAGCTTCTAAATATTAGAAACTTTTGAGTTAAAAAATAGTATGTAACAAAAGGAGATCATATTTTTTTTATCCATAACTAGACTAAGAGTTCAGTCGGGAAGTTAAGAAACAAAAAAGATAGTACTATTTCCTCAAAATCAGGAAAAGAAGAAAGTTCTAAATAGAAAAAAAAAAAAAAAAGTGTTTGGAAACTACCATATGTTTCATTTTCCCTTAAAAAAGGGGAAATGTTTACATGTTTTCGGTGTAAACATATGGAAATTTTGAACTATGTTGATAATGCTGTCATTAGTTCACTGGTGATGTAGTTTTATACAACTTTGTATGCTATAAAAGCATGGATTACAGTTTCAATTTTGAATCTGTATTTGGAGCTACTATAAAAATTATAAACATCTCGGAAACATATTGTAAAATTTAATAATAGTATGTAGCAAAAAATCATGTTTTTTAAGACCATAATTAGACTAAGAGCTTAGAAACTACAATATGTTTCAATTTCCCTTGAGTAAAAAGGAGATCCCTTTCCACTTTTCACGTGGAAACATATGGTAATTTTAATCAATGGTTATGATGCTGTCATTTACTAATATACAAATGCTTTTGTGCAGTTTCCATTTTTCTGCAGTGATAGAGAATATATAATAGGCCGCCGAATATGGGAGTCGGGAAAATCTTACTATACTGTGACAAAGGTAGCGCTCTAGTTTTGAAAAAAGGACGAGTTTAATATCATTTGTTAATTTTGCATCTATCGACAATAATCATTTTATCATATTCTTGTTGATATTTAGTTTTATGGGATTAAGTCTAATAGCCTATATTGTTTTTGAACCAGGGAGTTCCCTCTCTTTCTGTTCCGAGGAGAGACAAACCAAGACGTGTTGATCTTTTCTACTCGAGTTGGTACATTCAACCAGGTGATTGTTGCACTGTTCCTTTTTTTTTTTCTTTCAAATATTTGATTTTCCAGGAGATGCCTTTCCTAAGTATATACTCCAAATTCTCCACATACAAATCAGTAGATTTTGTCTGCAAATTGTGGAACTCGTATAACTTGGTTTTCTCGTGAAAGAAGAATAAAAAGAATACACCCCCATTGTGTTCATACTGATTGGCTTATACATTATGTGTTATTTATTTAGAAGTTATCCCCTTTTGTTCAACAGAATATAGCACATTGGTCCTTACGATTCTTCATTTTTATTGAAAATAATGTGATGACGTTTCTATCCTCTGTACATATTTATGTTTTGATGGGATAAATGTACAACAATGAATATATAAGGCCAACGTTGCAATTTTAGTCCTATAGGAATGGACCCTCAGCGCTTTCGGTCCCGTAATATCTAAAATTCCTTGCTTTTTTTGTCCCATATTGCACTTTTGGTCCCAAAATTTCTAATTCTTTTTTGCTTTTTGTGCTCCCTTGGAATAGTCTCTGCTTAAGAGCGTTTGGTCCAATAGAATTGTCTCAACTTTGTACTATCTGTCCCAAACTGCCTAAGCGGTGATGGGACCAAAAGTCCAAAATTAATATTCTGGAAAATTAGGATTAGAAATGCAAGTTTATAATTTGTGCTGAGGGTTTAGTCTTGTGGGACTAAAAATCCAATTTTCCAAGCGTTGCGATAAGTTGATAGCAGAATTTGAATAGTTTTGTTAGATGAAATGAAGTTTATAAGTTGTCGAGAAAATAGCTAGCTTCACTATTCTAGCCATCCGATTTGGATGAAATGAGTTTAATATACCTGTAAAAATAGAGGATATATAAGTCATTTTGCAACTGTAATTGAATGTATGTATGCCTGTGTATGGAACAGTGGAATCAAAACAAGGAAACGGGCAGTTATCTGCGTGTGAGGTTATCCTCTTCCATCACGAAGACATGGGCATCCCTTGGGAAATCGCAAAATTTGGCATACGCCAAGGTATGTGGGGAGCGGTCAAGAATATCGAACGAGGCTTTCGCGCTTACCAGTTGCACAGAGCATCTGGTGCACCCCTCTCCCATCATGCATATATGGCTCAAATCAACACAAAAATTGACCATGATTACTTAAAGATTTTGGAAGGTGATGATGAAGACTCGTCCGAGACGGAATTACTAACCTCACCCGTGGAAAAACCAAAGGGCGTAAACTTACCAAAGCTACTAATAGTTGGTGGGGCGATAGCCATTGCTTTTAGTAGTCTTGACCGAGGATTCTTCACTAAGACACTCGTGTTTGGTGTTGCTAGAAGATTTGGAAACATCGGAAGACGGGCGTTTCCGAGGACTAATTGAGGATTTATTTTTAGTTTTTGGAATTTTGTTAGTGTATATTGATGAGGAGCTTTGGTTGCTCTCACTGAATTAAAGAAACAAAATATGTGTTGTAAAAACTGACTTTGGGCCTCTTTTGTTTGAACAAAGCTAGGGTTATATTATCTTGTACATAAATGGTTAGTTTAATTAGCCATTTCTATTTAGATCTATGATGACAATCATGGATCAAAGTTTCGTTTTCGATGTATGTTTCGGTCAGCTGAATATAAGAAACTTTTTGAAAAGTTTTGGAAAAATTAGGAAAAATTATGAAAAAAATTACTAAATTAAGAAGAAGAAAAAAAGTTTCAAGGCAAATATAGAGTTTTGAAATACATCTTATTTTCGTTTCGATTAGTTCAAAAACAGAAATTTTTTGAAGTTTTTGATGGAAAAGATGGAATTTTTGATCCATGATGACAGTAACTTAAAATTGGTGTGTTATATTCTTTAATTCTTGCGGATCGATTTGTCCAACGGGATTGAACCAAATTATTTATTGTGCTTAATATCACAATTGAATCGATTATTGAAAATAATGTTTGATTACAGTTTTGACCAAAATTTTTATTCATCCATCAAGAAAAATGTTAGGTTCACATGTTTTTAAAGCATGCTCAGAATTATTAGATAAGACAAAATATCCCTCAATTACTTATATAATACCAAATTAAAATTTCGGTTCAGTATACGGTTTGAGCTTTATTACCGAACCATGTTATGCTTCGATTTTTGGTGTTACCGGTTGGTTTACCCAACCGAATCGGAATACCGAATTTTTTTTTTTTTTTTTTTAATTAAGACCTAAACTTTACGAATTATCCGTTTCAGTCCTCGGCGCACTATTCTACACTTCTTCATTTCTCCAAAAAATACCGATTTGGCGCTTACTCCACTCCCAAAACGATAAACTACTTGCTGCCGGCGATCAAAATCATTGTTCCCGTCTGATCAGTTTTAGGGTAAGATTTCTTTTGTTATCTTTCTCTGCGCTTGTCGTTTTGGATTCCAATTAATTTGAAATTAGTTGTGCTTCCTGCAATTAAAATTGGTTAATTTTTTTTATTGTTTTTAGAGTATATTTCGACATTGTTGATTTTTCTAGAGTTTGTTGGATATGTATGTATGTATGTTATATTAGATTTGTTGCTTTTCTGATTTGATTTAGGGTTTCAGTTTGGATATGGTTTATTTTTTACAGTAGCATTAGAGTTTTTTACATATATAAATTACAAAGGGAGATTCAGTCAATTCTATTTGGTTGAGTAAGGAAAATACACAATGGTGGCTACATCTTCAACATCAACTTCACTTAAAGAGTACCTTAAGAAATACACAAGTAATGATGATGTGGAGAAGAAAAAGAAGAAGAGAAAGAGAAATACTAAACCTGTTAATGCTGGAGTTCTTGTTGTGGATGAAGATCCTGTCTGGCAAAAGCCAGTTAAACCTGAAGAAGAAGAAGATTTATCAGGTAACATAGAACTGAACATTATTCTAGTATAGTATTATGCTAAATATCATCGAATTTAGCCACATATGAACTAATATTTGAACTATTACAGATGAAGAGAAGCCTCAGGTTGACGAAGATATTGATGTCAAGCGCATGAGAAGACTCGAGCAGCTTAAGTCAAGACGCCCATATGGTGCCATTTCCGAGGATGGAAGTGGCTGGGTTCCTGTGTCTGATATGTCTAATAATGTAAAGTCAGATGACCTGAATTCCGATATTTCTCCACGGAGGCGACGTAATGACACTCCCTCACCAAGGCCCGAGGAACAACCTGACTTTCTACCGGATGCCGATTTATCTCCTCCACGTCAGCGGCGCAGGCAAAGTCCTCCACAGTCTGAAACTAAGCGAAAAGCTCGTTATGATACACCTTCTCCAGATCCCCATCGGGAAAATTCAGAGTCTGATAGACTAGTCACGGATTTGTCCCCACCTCGCCGTCAGAGGAGAGAGAAGCATACACTATCCCCTGAACCTGACCGAAGATCCTCTTACTCTAAGTCCACTAATTCTGATATTTCTCCTCCTCGACGTGGTCACCGAGACTCTAAATATAAAGATTCAACAAGAGATCTTTCGCCACCTAGGAAGGTAAAAAATGACAGATCAGATTCCGTTCTCTCTTCGAGGAAATCAAATCACAAATTAGATGGCCATGAGTCTGCGGATCATGCGGGTTCGGTGACTGACCTTTCTCCTCCTAGGAGACGGAAAGGATCCCCAGTTCTGGTACATCGTCCAAAGACTGGTTTAGTTTCTGGAGGAGATGTCAAAGAAGAAATTGATAAAAAGAAAAAGGAAGACTGGTCAAGGTAATCTTCATTCTCTCTCTTTGTCTGTTTGTCTCTTTAGTTAGGTAATTGGCGTTGTCATTTTTTTTTTTTTGAGAAATCTCTGGATATCTTTCCAACTTTGCCAACAACATATAAAATACGAGTATTTGCTGCCAAGGTTTTAGAGTTTTCATTTCTTATTATGGGCCTCCTCTGGCATAATATTTCTGGTCTTTTGGCTGATTTATACTGCTTATGTGCCTTTTTATTGATTATTTTGTGTGTAATCATTGTTCTTCAATTATATAATTTAAGGTATGTGTGAAATTTGAGAATAGTTGCATCTTTTTGAATTATTTTTGTTAGGCTTGCAGTTCACAAGTTTCTTTATTTTGATTGTGGTGCTGAAACTAAATCCATATTATCTGTCATTGTAGGTTTCAAAAGATGGATCCTTCTGTAAGCGGTCGAGATGCTGAAGCCATATATCGTAACAAAAAAACTGGTACATAAAATTCTAAACTCGTATCACTTGTTTTCTCTTCAAAAGAATTACCCCATATGGTTTTTATTTTTGGTTTCAGGGGAACGCATGTCAAGGGAAGAGTTTCTAGAACTCAAGAAGACTGAAAAGAAGAAATTCGAGAAGCCAAAGGTGCCAAATTTGTATAATTTTTATGCATCCTAGTTATCTATTCCATTTATTTTCACCACATCATTCTGAGTAAAAAAAAAAAAGAAAAAATTGAAATGGGCCCACAAGCAAAGTCGGACCACGAAAATTTGCCTGAAAATAAAGAGAAAAGAAAATGAGTCCAAGAACAAATGAGCCCAAAATTGAACAAAACGGCAGAGTTTCACAATTAAAAGAGCAAAAATTAATTGGAAACAAAAATTACATTCACTGTTCATGAAGCCATTGCTCCCTATTGGATATAATATATATATATATATATATATATATATATATATTTATATGTTATAAGAGAAAAGATGTAGGGAGAATGTGTAATATTGTTTTTAATAATGAACCCTTATTTATACAAAGAGATAAGACTCTACAAATGCCAAAATACCCAACCTAAACCACTCTACAACTCTAAATATAATGCTAACACTCCCCCTCAGGCTAGAGCTAGTAGCACTAAGCTTGTTACAAATACGATAATCACTCGATAACAAGTTAACATTCTAAGTGTCTTATATTCTTATGTTTGTAAATTTTACTTTCATCCTGTATCCATTCCATGTGTTCGTGATGTGATTTGGTTCAACTTCATTGAGATGTAATTCATAACCTTAGCCATTTTGCTTCACTTTCCATGTACAGTGATATCTCAGTATCATTTATGATTCAGGGAGGATGACAAATGCTTTTCTTTCAGGAAATAAAACTGGAGTGGGGCAAAGGCTTGGCTCAAAAGCGGGAAGCTGAAACCAGATTACAGGAAATAGAAGCTGAGAAAGATAAACCATTTGCACGGAGCAGGTAAGTAAAGAATCTAGAGTAGTTCGTTTTGTATAATTTAGCAGTGAATATGTCAGAAAGTTGTAAAGCAGCTATCTGAATTTGGAGGTTAATTCCATTTTTTGCCCTTAAGATATTCTTCTAAGCTTTGAACTTGGGGCGTTCTGTGAATTACATGACCATCTCATTTTGATAATCATGTACAAAGGGGATAAATGGAGTAACAACGGAACATATTTAATAAGGGTACATATTCATATTTAATACGCCGGTTTTAATATGTGCTGAAATTCTACTTATGTCGTGGTGTTTATTAAATTTAGACCTCTTTGCTGGTCTTGCACATGAGAACTTGTGAAGCACTACAGTGAATTAATTGAAGCTTATCACTTCCGTACATTTTTACTATTTTTTCGAAAAGTCAATTTTTTTGAACATAAAAGTCACTTTTCCCCAAATTCAGAGTTATACACTATAACATCTAGGTTGTAGCTCATATGTATCTAAACATCATAGCTTCATGGCATGGTTACTCATATCTGTTCTTCTACAGAAGTATAGAGTTTCTAATATTGTGAAGTACTGATTTCTCAATTTTATTCATTTTACCTTTCTAATCCATCTAAAAACGTGTGCTTAAATTCTTTAATGAGTACATTGGTATGATCTCTTCATATGTGTAGCACCTAACTATGTGATGCAATTTCTGCTTCAGGGACGATCCTGATCTTGACAAGTTGCTGAGGGATAGACCTAGATTTGGCGATCCCATGGCGCATTTGGTCAAGGCAAGTTGCTAACTTGTGTCCACTCTATTTCCTCTGCATGTACTTGAATCTTTTCTGTTCAGTTCTTCAACTGAAATTGAATAGTTATGATCTCGTTTTCTACACATCACATGTGCTCTCTTCCTCCTCGTTTATCTGAACATATCCTTCAAATTTTCAGAACAAGAATTGGGAGCCAGTTCTTCCTGACCTAGGAGATAACGAGAAGATGAAAGAGTCTGGTTTCATCATTCCCCAAGAAATCCCAGTTCATAGCTGGAGAAGAAGAGGACTCGAGGCTGCACCAAACCGATATGGGATCATACCAGGGAGACACTGGGATGGAGTGGATCGAAGTAACGGTAAGCTCATTTCCATTCAACGATGATTGCTCACATTAGATTCTTGTCTTTGTTCTAGATTCTGCTATTTCAATTTCCCAACGGCTCGGTCCTGTCTTCAATAAAAATCACACGATTGAAAACTCATCTTTGTTTGTTTTTCATCTTGTAGGATACGAGAAGGAATTCTTTAAAAGGACAAATGAGAAGAAAGCTATGCAGCAAGAAGCATACAAGTACTCCGTTGCGGACATGTGACTTCCATCATTGCATATGGATATAAACGATACTCACTTCGATTTACATTTAGTAAGTTAAGAAGGGTGCTAATGTCTTTTCGTTATGTAGAAAACCAATTTCACTAGGTTTGATAATTCTTTTCATATTCTTGGGGAAAAGTTGTTCCATTTGTCAATGTTGGTAGTTATTAATGAAATTTGTGCTGATATTTTTCTTTTACTATACATGTGAACTTCAATTTGTGCTGATAATGAACAAAGTCTTCAATTTTGAAGTTGTAATAAGAAACTTAGAATAAGGAGCTCAAAATTTCTCTAAATTTGGGAATTCTGTTATGATTTTACAGACAAAGGATCAAAGTACTATAAATACTTACACACAGTTACACTTATATTATGAGTAGTTATATTTTGATGAGGTGATAATAACTTGTAAATCAAAAGGAAAATTAACTATATAAAAAATAAGTTTTATCTGGATATATAAAGATAAGTTCAAATAAACTAAAAGAATAATTCCATATAAACTAATTTCAAGATAATATAGTGATAATAACTCCAAAATATAAAGGAAACTCTATATAAACTTACTTAAAATAATGTTAGTTTATATAGAGTTATTTTTTAGTTTTTACTCAAAACTTGCAAGAAACTATGAAATTTACATTATATCAAATCTCCCTATACTTTCAGAAATTTTGCATAAAACACTCAATTTATAGAATATAGGTCGTTTTGAATCAACATATCTCAAGAAATTATTTTTAAAATATTTCACGTGAAGTTGTAGGGACCAAGATGAAGTATTTTAAAATGGATAATATGTCGATTCGAAACGACTTATTTTTCACAAATCGAGTGTTTTTTGCAAGATTTTTGAAAATACAATGAGGTTTGCCGCAATAAAAATTTCATAGGGTAATTTCGTACAGATTTAACATAACACATGAGAATATTTTGCATTTTACCCCAATTATTATGTATGGTTTACAGAACTACATAATAAATATCAATATATATTACTGATATTTGCTTTATAATTGACAAATCCGTTTTATTACATTTTATTTTAATTGATTAAATAAGAAGCTTGAATGTTAATATAGTTAAATACCTTTAATTTTATTTACTCGCGAATTTGATGAAACTGACTTTCAAATTACCCAATAAAAAAGAAAAAGAAAAAAGAACGCGATCTCTATTTACCTCTACCTCCGAAGATTATGGGACACGTGGCATTATTATATAGGATGATAATTCCTATTAAATAGGATCTAACAATAACATGGAAGCTTCTTAAACCAATCCTATTTTCTAGATTGTCTTCTCCCCTGAAAATTTTCTAATAAATTCACATATAAGGTTCTTTTTCCTTTGTTTCTTCTTGGCCATTTAATTTTTTTTTTTTTTTTTAAATTTGATCAACCAAAATTTCGTACAAGGATGAGACAATCGAAGATTGTTACGAAGCTCGACATAGTCCATCGTTTCGAGACTACTCTCCTTTATTAGACTTTGATAAGAATTTTCATGAGATGGAGGCTTAATTAGTACTTCATGTTGATTTTAATAAAAATATTAAAATCAACATCAGTTACCATCTACCATATCATGAAAATTCTTATCCAGGATTAATTTGGGAAACTGGTCTCAAAATAATGGACTTTTTAGACGACTATTTTTTATTAAGGTCGGTATTTATTCTTTGTTTTTTGTTTTGACAATTTTCTATTGTAAAAGAAAGAGTAATCGATTCTTGCTCTATATTAATCATATGAGAAATATTGTTACTTGTTACATTTTGTTTTCTTTCATGAATTCTTGAGTTATTAGACATGCATAATTCATTATCTCCCATAGGAATCTTGAAAATTAAGTTGACACTAATATATTTGACTTTTATGTTTTGCACTTATGTAAATTCTTAATTTTGACTTTGAAATGGTTTAAATTGCTAGAGGGATTCAAACAATGACAAGTTTGTATACATTTGCGCAAACAATTTTACCTCATAAGTCACAAATTTGAAGCAAGTCCGCGCGTGATGTTCACTTTCGCAACTAGACTGAAAAGTCCCAACATACTTGGACTTTGTGACATATGGGGTAGACTATCAAATTTGAATACTGACAAACTTTTAAAGATGAGTAGTCTAAAGGGTTAAACAATATTTTTGAAGTACAAAATACATTGTAATGGGTTTAACATATTTCAATAAACAATTTTCTAATAAATTATGCCTTAGTTAATGTGATATTTTTCTCTAATTCAACCTTTTTTAATTAGACTATAAATACTTTTACGAGATCCCTTTCAATCTGAAATCCATGGACTACGATTGACGAATTCAAATTAGGCCGATGTCAAACAAGTTCTGTTGTGAAGATTCATTGACATCTTTAAAATATGTTATGTATTAAAGTTGGACGGAATATTTTGTTAGATACTAGCTTTTTGCATCTTAAGGTGGCTGCCTAAGATAATTTTAATAGTTGAAGGAGTTAAGTGAGAACTCGCAAAGATTAGGAAACAAAATAAAAATCCGTTCAAAGGTTAAGGGGCAAATTGAAAATTATTTTATATCATCTTGAAGTTAGTTTATATAGAGATAACTTTCAGAGTTTCAGTTTATTTGAACTTATCTCTATATAGGTAAACTTATCTTTAAAATCGTTAATTATCTTTCTAATACGACTTATAATTTATAATATAACTTATTCATAATACAAGTGTGAAACATTTTTAGTATGATCCTTTGAACAAGAATATGTCATTATATTTAAAGATTTAATAATCTGTTTTGGGATAAAAAAATAATAATATGTTTTTGAATTAATTCCAATTTAAGTCTGAATTTAATTTTTCTATAAACTATCCAAGGCAAATATAGTTTATACTGAACATTTTTTTTTTAATTAAGACCTAAACTTTACGAATTATCCGTTTTCAGTCCTCAGTGCACTATTCTACACTTCTTCTGTTCTTCATTTCTCCAAAAATACCGATTTGGCGCTTACTCCACTCCCAAAACGATCAAGTATCAACTACTTGCTGCCGGCGATCAATATCATTGTTCCCGTCTGATCAGTTTTTAGGGTAAGATTCCCTTTGTTATCTTTCTCTGCGCTTGTCGTTTTGGATTCCGATTAATTTGAAATTAGTTGTGCTTCCTGCAATTAAAATTGGTTAAATTTTTTGATTGTTTCGATTTTATTGTTTTTTAGAGTATATTTCGACATTGTTGATCTTTCTAGAGTTTGTTGGATATGTATGTATGCTAAAGATAGGTGCATAGTTATATAGTATTAGATTTGTTGCTTTTCTGATTTGATTTAGGGTTTCAGTTTGGATGGTTGATTTTTACAGTAGCAGTAGAGTTTTTGACATATATAAATTACAAAGGGAGATTCAGTAAATTCTATTTGGTTGAGTAAGGAAAGACACAATGGTGGCTACATCTTCAACATCAACTTCACTTAAAGAGTACCTTAAGAGACACACAAGTAATGATGATGTGGAGAAGAAAAAGAAGAAGAGAAAGAGAAATACTAAACCTGATAATGCTGGAGTTCTTGTTGTGGATGAAGATCCTGTCTGGCAAAAGCCAGTTAAACCTGAAGAAGAAGAAGATTCAGCAGGTGACATAGAACCGAACATTTTTCTGGTATAGTATTATGCTCAATATCATCGAATTTGGCCACATATGAACTAATAATTGAACTATTACAGATGAAGAGAAGCCTCAGGTTGACGAAGATATTGATGTCAAGCTAATGAGAAGACTCGAGCAGCTTAAGTCAAGACGCCCATATGGTGCCATTTCCGAGGATGGAAGTGGCTGGGTTCCTGTGTCTGATATGTCTAATAATGTAAAGTCAGAGGACCTGAATTCCGATATTTCTCCACGGAGGCGACGTAATGACACTCCCTCACCAAGACCCGAGGAACAACCTGACTTTCTACCGGATGCCGATTTATCTCCGCCACGTCAGCGGCGAAGGCAAAGTCCTCCACAATCTGAAACTAAGCGAAAAGCTCGTTATGATACACCTTCTCCAGATCCCCATCGGGAAAATTCAGAATCTAATAGACTAGTCACAGATTTGTCCCCACCTCGGCGTCAGAGGAGAGATAAGCATACACTATCCCCTGAACCTGACCGAAGATCCTCTTACTCTAAGTCCACTAATTCTGATATTTCTCCTCCTCGACGTGGTCACCGAGACTCTAAATATCAAGATTCAACAAGAGATCTTTCGCCACCTAGGAAGGTAAAAAATGACAGATCAGATTCCGTTCTCTCTTCGAGGAAATCAAATCACAAATTAGATGGCCATGAGTCTGCTGATCATGCGCGTTCGGTTACTGACCTTTCTCCTCCTAGGAGACGGAAAGGATCCCCGGTTCTGGTACATCGTCCAAAGATTGGTTTAGTTTCTGGAGGAGATGTCAAAGAAGAAATTGATAAAAAGAAAAAGGAAGACTGGTCAAGGTAATCTTCATTCTCTCTCTCTCTCTCTTTGTATGTCTGTCTCTTTAGTTAGGTAATTGGCTTTGCAAAATTATTTATCATATTTTTTTTATTTTTGAGAAATCTCTGGATATCTTTCCAACTTTGCCAACTACATTTAAAAATACGAGTATTTGCTGCCAAGGTTTTAGAGTTTTTATTTCTTATCATGGGCCTCCTCTGGCATAATATTTCTGGTCTTTTGGCTGATTTATACTGCTTATGTGCCTTTTTATTGGTTATTTTCTGTGTAATCATTGTTCTTCAATTAAATAATTTAAGGTATGGGTGAAATTTGAGAATAGTTGCATCTTTTGGAATTATTTTTGTTAGGCTTGCAGTTCACAAGTTTCTTTATTTTAATTGTGGTGCTGAAACTAAATCCATATTATCTGTCATTGTAGGTTTCAAAAGATGGATCCTTCAGTAAGCGGTCGAGATGCTGAAGCCATATATCGTAACAAAAAAACTGGTACATAAAATTCTAAACTCGTATTATTTGTTTTCTCTTCATAAGAATTAGCCCATATGGTTTTTATTTTTGGTTTCAGGGGAACGCATGTCAAGGGAAGAGTTTCTAGAACTCAAGAAGACTGAAAAGAAGAAATACGAGAAGCCAAAGGTGCCAAATTTGTATATTTTTTATGCATCCTAGTTACCTATTCCATTTATTTTCACCATTTTCACCACATCCTCCATATATATATAAATTTATATGTTATAAGAGAAAAGATGTAGGGAGAATGTGTAATATTGAACCCGTATTTATACAAAGAGATAAGACTCCACAAATGCCAAAATACCCAACCTAAACCACTCTACGTACAACTCTAAATATAACGCTAACTCTAACACTTCCCCTCAGGCTAGAGCTTGTAGCACTAAGCGTGTTACAAATACGATAATCACTCGATAACAAGTTAACATTCCAAGTGTCTTATATTCTTATGTTTGTAAAATTTTACTTTCATCCATTCCATGTGTTCGTGATGTTATTTGGTTCAACTTCATTCAGATGTATTTCATAACCTTAGCCATTTTGCTTCACTTTCCATGTACAGTGATATCTCAGTAAGTATCATTTATGATTCAGGGAGGATGACAAATGCCTTTCTTTCAGGAAATAAAACTGGAGTGGGGCCAAGGGTTGGCTCAAAAGCGGGAAGCTGAAACTAGATTACAGGAAATAGAAGCTGAGAAAGATAAACCATTTGCACGGAGCAGGTAAGTAAAGAATCTAGAGTAATTCGTTTTGTGTAATTTAGTAGTGAATATGTCAGAAAGTTGTAAAGCAGCTATCTGAATTTGGAGGTTAATTCCATATTTTCCCTTAAGATATTCTTCTAAGCTTTGAACTTGGGGCGTTCTGTCAATTATATGACCATCTTATTTTGATAATCATGTACAAAGGGGATAAATGGAGGAACAAATAGCCAATTTCATAAGGCCAAAGAGAGAAATAGAATTTACACAAAGGCCATAGCCTTTGTTAAGAAAATATTTTCAGTTTAAAAAAAAAAGAAAAATTATTAATAATACTTAATAACTACTAATAATTGCAATTTACCCCCTCATTTTTCTTTAACAATACAAAAAAACCCAACCCTAAAAACAAAACATTAACAAAAACAAAAAAAATCCCCCCTCTCTCTCACTCTCTACATTCAAACAAAACTCTCAAATTTTTTCTCTCAAATTCAAGCAACTCGGAAATGGCAAACACGAGGATAATCGATGATGGTGAGAGAAACGATCGAGAATGGCCATTTGGGGTAAGTTTTCAAGCTTTTCTTTCTCAATTCAATTCGGGTTTATCTTCGTGTGCTTGTGGCGTGTGGCGTGTGTTGTTCCCAAACGCCACACGCCATGAATATGTATATGGCGTGTGGCGGTTAGGAAGAACACACGCCACACGCCATGAATTTGCTTATGGCGCATGGCGTGTGGCGTGTGTTACTCCCAACCGCCACACGACATGAATATGTACATGGCGTGTGGCGGTTGGTAACAACACACGCTACACGCCATGCCACACCCCATGAATTTGATCATGGCGTGTGGCGTGTGTTTCCCAACCGCCACACGCCAAAACAGAACTTTAATTTTGACATTTTTTTGTTGTTTGTTTTGTAGGGATACGTTACCTTACCCACCTCGGCCCTACCGGAATTACCCCCCTTTCACTACGATACTGTGGTCGTAGATGGAAGGGTAACACAGCGCACTGACTGGAGCGAAATTCCGGAGATTGTAAGAATGCTAAGACCCGAGCATTGGCGGATTATAAATGATTACCCCCAGATTGGGAGTTTTCTACGCCTAACCGGGAACGGCAAATTTAAGGCATCGGTCTTGCACAATATGATCCTCCGAGTATGCGTACGACTGCAGAGAAAGAGTAGATACGAATACTGGTTTTTGGTAAATGGAAAGCCAGTCAGATTTGGCGCAGAGGAATTTAGCCTCGTATCGGGGTTGCGATTTGGGAGAGTGAGTGATGCTGACTCCGAAAGTATCGACCAAGGGAGTAACTTGAAGAACCGATACTTTGCCAAGTGGGGGCAGGAGGAGGTTTCTGTTCATGTTCTCAAAACGAGGATCATTGAATTGTTGGGTCGCAATAATGCGAATCACGAGGCCGTATGCAAGTTAATCTTCGCCTGGGTGATATCGGCATTGTTGGTTCCCATTCGGCCCATGAAAGTGGTTCAAAACAAAACCTTCTCGGTAAGTAAACTTTAATTTTAATTTTTATTATTTCTTTAAAGTTTTAAAAATAACTTTCTATAAATTTGTATATATTGAAGATATGCGACGATCTTGCGATTTGCGAGAGATATCCTTGGGGAGAGAAGCTATGGTCCCAAACTTTAGATGAGATTGTGACACATATGAGCTGTGGCGCTGACAACATCCGTAGATGGAATGCGGGCGGCTTCCCACACATTTTACTGGTATGTTTGTAAAATCAATTCTTGATTTCCATGTATTTTTTTTAGTTATTTTTTCGTAAATGTTGGATGTTTTGAATAATGTTTTGAATGTGAACAGTTTTGGATGTTGGAAGCCATTGAAGGCATGCCCGATGCGGGCAATTTTTCTCCAAGGCACGGCCCAGCTATTCCGAGACATCCAAGAATGTTACGATGGGATATCGGGGGCGGTAATTGGCCCAACTGTTTTGCCATGGACAAGTTCTTTAAGGATGTTCATGTATGTTAATCGTTTTTATTAATAATTTTTTTCCGACATATCACTTGAAATATTTATTTTAAATAACTTGTATATTTTTATTTTTTCAGGCTGTGATCCCACGGCTACGGCCGGATGACACGGAGTTGGAGATGGAGTACTATATATCAGCTAGAGAGTTATCCGAGGGCGTTAGGCCGGATAGCCGCGTTCCTAGTTATTGCCGATTAACTGAGTTTTTCGGAGAGCTTTATGTGGTTGTTCGGGATGATGAGGGAGCTCCCGAATTCCTCAACCGGCCACCCGCCCTAACTGATTCTGCTCCCGAAGAAGGTGCTGCCCCAGATGCCGATGCTCCTGATTCTGCTCATGTGCGCCGACGTCTGAAGTGTGTCCGAAGAAGCCAAGATGGTGCCTCTACTTCTCAAGCTCAACCACAACCATCATCTTCGGAACCAAGATATGAAGACGTTCCTGCCTGGGCACGTGATATGGAGCAGAGACTTACTGATCATCAGAACCAGATGATGCAGAGCCTCAGAGATCAGCAAAACGAGATAGATCATAGACTTACTGGGCAGCTCGACTCTATGCAAGTAACTCTGGAAAAACTCCATCGAATGATGTTGGAAGACCGAGAAGCCCGAGAAGCCCGAGGGGTTAATGTAGGGGACGACGATGATAGTGACGACGATGATGATGATCAGGTTTAGTTGTTGTCTTGAATTCTATTTTTCTGGATTTTTTTAGAGACATTATTGGAATTTATTGTTCTGGATTATTGAATTTTTTCTAAATTGTTTTTAGACTTTATTGTTTATTAGATTGGTTTTGGAGTTGTGTTTATCTAAATGATGTATTTGTGTTTATTAAATTGGTTTTGGATTTTGCACAAATTGGTTTTGGATTGTGTTGCACAAATTGGTTTTGGATAATGTTTGATATGAATTATTAATATACGCATTTTCAGGGTGATCATTTGTGTAGGAGTGAACCTACGCATTCTGAGGGTAATAATGCGGAAGATAATTGCCTTCATGGTGATCTCGAAGTCGATAGTGATGATAATTTGGGTAGGAGTGAACCAAGACAAAAAAGAAGAGAAGATAGGATAAGATATCCTAGTAGGTGTTTAAGATCTCCTTATGTCCCAAATGACAAGAACAAAAAATCTATTAAGTAATTAGTTTTTTTTTTTTTTTGTAATATTTAATTCGGTTAGGGACCAGAAGTTGTAAATTTTGGGGGTAAAATTCTAATTTTTGAAAAGTTATGGACCAAACTGCAAATTCGTGTTAAATTCAAATTCGTAGTGAATGAACAACCAGAATTTTTTGCAAATTGTAATTTTTGAATGCAAGTTTGTAGTGAATGAACATTTTAATTTTGTGCGACTAACGGATTGAATCGCAATAATGAATTTTTTAAAATTTTGGGGGTAAAATTGTAATTTTTGAAAAGTTAGGGACCAAATTGCAAATTCGGGTTAAATGCAAGTTCGTAGTGAAAGAACATTTTAATTTTGTGCGACTAACGGATTGAATCGCAATAATGAATTTTTTAAAATTTTGGGGGTAAAATTGTAATTTTTGAAAAGTTAGGGACCAAACTGCAAATTCGGGTTAAATGCAAGTTCGTAGTGAATGAACATTTTAATTTTGTGCATGTACTCGAATCTTTTCTGTTCAGTTCAACTGAAATTGAATAGTTATGATCTCGTTTGCTACACATCACATGTGCTCTCTTATAACATATCCTTTAAATTTTCAGAACAAGAATTGGGAGCCTGTTCTTCCTGACCTAGGAGATAACGACAAGATGAAAGAGTCTGGTTTCATCATTCCCCAAGAAATCCTAGTTCATAGCTGGAGAAGAAGAGGACTCGAGGCTGCACCAAACCGATATGGGATCATACCAGGGAGACACTGGGATGGAGTGGATCGAAGTAACGGTAAGCTCATTTCCATTCAACGATGATTGCTCACATTAGATTCTTGTCTTTGTTCTAGATTCTGCTATTTCAATTTCCCAACGGCTCGGTCCTGTCTTCAATAAAAATCACACGATTGAAAACTCATCTTTGTTTGTTTTTCATCTTGTAGGATACGAGAAGGAATTCTTTAAAAGGACAAATGAGAAGAAAGCTATGCAGCAAGAAGCATACAAGTACTCCGTTGCGGACATGTGACTTCCATCATTGCATATGGATATAAACGATACTCACTTCGATTTACATTTAGTAAGTTAAGAAGGGTGCTAATGTCTTTTCGTTATGTAGAAAACCAATTTCACTAGGTTTGATAATTCTTTTCATATTCTTGGGGAAAAGTTGTTCCATTTGTCAATGTTGGTAGTTATTAATGAAATTTGTGCTGATATTTTTCTTTTACTATACATGTGAAAACATTATATGAACAAAGTCTTCAATTTGTGCTGATAATGAACAAATTCTTCAATTTTGAAGTTGCAATAAGAAACTTAGAATAAGGAGCTCAAAATTTCTCTAAATTTGGGAATTCTGTTATGATTTTACAAGGATCAAAGCACTATAAATACTTACTACACACAGTTACACCTATATTATGAATAGATATATTTTGATGAGGTGATAATACCTTGTAAAGGAAAATTAACTATATAAAAAATAAGTTTTATCTGGATATATAAAGATAAGTTCAAACAAACTAAAAGAATAATTCCATATAAACTAATTTCAAGATATTATAGTGATAATAACTCCAAAATATAAAGGAAACTCTATATAAACTAACTTAAACTAATGTTAGTTTATATAGAGTTATTTTTTAGTTTATACTCAAAACTTGCAAGAAACTATCATGTGAAATTTTTATTATATAAAATCTCCCTGTACTTTCAGAAATTTTGCATAAAACACTCAATTTACAGAATATAGATCGTTTTGAATCAACATATCTCAAGAAATTATTTTTAAAATATTTCACGTGAAGTTGTAGGGATCAAGATGAAGTATTTTAAAATGGTTAATATGTCGATTCGAAACGAATTATTTTTCACAAAATTGAGTGTTTTTTGCAAGATTTTTGAAAATACAATGAGGTTTGCCGCAATAAAAATTTCACAGAGTAATTTCGTACAGGTTTAACATAACACATGAGAATATTTTGCATTTTACCCCAATTATTATGTATGGTTTACAGAACTATATAATAAATATCAATATATATTACTGATATTTGCTTTATAATTGACAAATCCGTTTTATTACATTTTATTTTAATTGATTAAATAAGAAGCTTGAATATTAATATAGTTAAATACCTTTAATTTTATTTACTCGCGAATTTGATGAAACTGACTTTAAAATTACCCAATAAAAAGAAAAAGAAAAAAGAACGCGATCTCTATTTACCTCTACCTCCGAAGATTATGGGACACGTGGCATTATTATATAGGATGATAATTCCTATTAAATAGGATCTAACAATACCATGGAAGCTTCTTAATTAAAACAATCCTATTAACTTCTAGATTGTCTTCTCCCCTGAAAATTTTCTCATAAATTCACATATAAGGTTCTTTTTCCTTTGTTTCTTCTTGGCCATTTAAATTTTTCTTTCTTTTTTTTAAAATTTTGATCAACCAAAATTTCGTACGAGGATGATACAATCGAAGATTGTTACGAAGCTCGACATAGTCCATCGTTTCGAGACTACTCTCCTTTATTAGACTTTGATAGGAATTTTCATGAGATGGAGGCTTAATTAGTACTCATGTTGATTCTAATAAAAATATTAAAATCAACATCAGTTACCATCTACCACATCGTGAAAATTCTTATCCAGGATTAATTTGGGAAACTGGTCTCAAAATAATGGACTTTTTAGACGACTATTTTTTATTAAGGTCGGTATTTATTCTTTGTTTTTTGTTTTGACAATTTTCTATTGTAAAAGAAAGAGGAATCGATTCTTGCTCTATACTAATCATATGAGAAATATTGTTACTTGTTACATTTTGTTTTCTTTCATGAATTCTTGAGTTATTAGACATGCATAATTCATTATCTCCCATAGGATCGGAATCTTGAAAATTAAGTTGACACTAATATATTTGACTTTTATGTTTTGCACTTTGGTAAATTATTAAAATTGACTTTGAAATGATTTAAATTGCAAGAGGGATTCAAACAATGACAAGTTTGTATATATTTGCGCGAACAATTTTATCTCATAAGCCACAAATTTGAAGGAAGTTTGGTTTTTTTTTTCGGTTCCAATTTCGAAAATTAACTAAGGCATTGGCCACAAATCCCCAATTTAAAATTAATTGGTCCGCGCGTGATGTTCACTTTCACAACAAGACTGAAAAGTCACAACAAACTTCGACTTTGTGACATATGGAGTAAAATATCAAATTTGAATACTGACAAACTTTTAAAGATGATTAGTCTAAAGGGTTAAACAATTTTTTTGAAGTACAAAATACATTTTAACGGGTTTAACATATTTCAGTAAACAATTTTCTAACAAATTATGCCTTAGTTAATGTGATATTTTTCTCTAATTCAACCTTTTTTAATTAGACTATAAATACTTTTATAAGATCCCTTTCAATCTGAAATCCATGGACTAAAATTGACGAATTCAAATTAGGCCGATGTCAAACAAGTTCTGTTGTGAAGATTCATTGATATCTTTAAAATATGTTATGTATTAAAGTTGGACGGAATATTTTGTTAGATACTAGCTTTTTGCATTTTAAGGTGGCTGCCTAAGATAATTTTAATAGTTGAAGGAGTTAAGTGAAAACTCGCAAAGATTAGGAAATAAAATAAAAATCCGTTCAAAGGTTAGGGGGCAAATTGAAAATTTCCCTATTTTATATCATCTTGAAGTTAGTTTATATAGAGATAACTTTCAGAGTTTCAGTTTATCTGAACTTATCTCTATATAGGTAAACTTATCTTTAAAATCGTTAATTATCCTTCTATTACGACTTATAATTTATAATATAACTTATTAATAATACAAGTGTGAAACATTTTTAGTATGATCCTTTGAACAAGAATATGTCATTATATTTAAAGATTTAATAATCTGTTTTGGGATAAAAAAAATAGTATGTTTTTGAATTACTTCCAATTTAAGTCTGAATTTAATTTTTCTATAATCTCGAAAAAAAATGGGACATGCTAACTCAAGACGGTTAATACTATCTTGATCAACAAGCATAATTATAATTATAACACATACAAATGCATTTGTCCCTATAAATTCTAGACCCACAAAGAGAAAATTTTCCTAAAAAATCCAATTAATAAGAAAATCGATCGAGGAAACCTTGGTATAGTCCATTGTTTAAAGACTATTCTTCCTTATTAGGCGTTAATCGGGATTTCATGAAACGGGTATTGATAATTAGTAATAATTGTAATATTCTTTATATAACTTACTAAAAAATTCATGTTGAAATCTTCGAACATTCTAATACAAATTATCAATGTCTCGTATCAAGAAAATTCTGATTTACGCTTATTATGGAAAAGAGGTCTTAAAATAATTGATTTTTTAGAATATTCGGATATGATTTCTTATGAAATCAAGTACTTTCATTCAAGGTATATATTTTCACTTTCCTACTATTTTATTTAAGGTACTAACTAGAGGATGATATTCTACTTTGTTTAGAAGACGGCCAATTTTTTATTTTTTATTTTTTGTACTCCTTATATTTTTAATTGTGATAATTAACTTCAACGATGTTTTCCAAGCATTGGAGAATTCTACAGTTCTTCTTTATCGAGCTAAATGTTAAAATATTCCCTGTGTTTTGTTTAATTGGCAAAACTCCCATGTATTTTTTTTATTAGCAAAAGCACAATATGTTCTTTTTTAATTAGCAAAAAAATTTATACTGTCAATTTTTTAAGTGCATATGAGTGGGTGTTTTCGCATTCTATGATCAGAATGTAATAATCATTTTAGATTATAATTTTTTTTCTAATAAAAATAGAATAAATGAGAGTTTTTGAATATATATAAAATCAATACGAGGGACTTTTTGGTGATTAGTCAATGCAAGGGGTATTTTTGCATTTCACTCGTTTTCTATCTTATGTACGAAGATTTGTCTACTATAATTTCGATAAATAATTTCCATTAAATTTGGTTATACATATCGCTTGAATCTAAAAGCCAATTCTTATCCAGAATAATATGTTCTTAGTCCTTATCCAATAATCCAGAATAAATTTATTTGAAAGGAAATTATGTCGTTAAATTATGCAAAGTAGATCAAGAAATTCTACAAAATACCAAATTCAAATTATTTTAGCCATATATACACGTTGATATGGTTAACCTTTATTTCATTGTTACGTATCTTAAATGTTGATTTAAACTATGAAAATTACATATTCTTTATATTGAGTTAATGTCAATTAGCCCCCTTAATAATTATTTTTTCATGAGCTTTCTTGCGTTCATTACATTCACTACAAAACTTTCCAATGAAATATGGATTTGCATAATAAAAAAATAGCACAGGGGCTTTTTGATAATAAAATAACACGAGGGCTTTTTCATAATTAGACAAAACATAGGGGATTTTATGGTGAAAGATGTTCTTGAAGAAAGAGATTAAGGGTGCCTACGACTAAATATATATTGGTGGCAGAAGTAGCAACGAAACCAAACAGAAGAATATTTGTAATTGAGTGAAATGCAAAAACACCCCTTGTGCTATGCCTAATTATAAAAAAACCTTGTGTTTATTTTTATTAGCAAAAAGACTCCTCCCAAGTCGAAATGACATTTATTAGCAAATAACCCTCATGTGACTTTGAACTTGGTAACAATCCTCCTATTCACTTAAAAAAGACAAAAGATTTCCTATTATCTATGAAAAAAATTCAAATAGATTTTTTCGCTAATAAAAAGAGAAATGAAGTGGATTTTTGCTCATAAAAATAACAAATAGTTTTTTTTTATTAGCAAATAACCCTCATGCTAACTTTGAAAATGGACAATTACCCCCTGTTCACTTAAAAAAATGACATGAAGGAATTTTTAATGGATTTTTTTTTAAAAAAAAAAAAGAACATAAGGGGATTTTTGCTAATAAAAATAACACCTTTTTTTTCCATATAATTAAGCAAATCACAAGGGTATTTCTGTATTTCCATATAGAATACCCTAAGTTGTACACGGATACTTCATAATTATATACCGTGCAATATCGAATATGTATTGA
The DNA here is from genome assembly GCA_034814905.1 of Penstemon davidsonii. Taxonomy (NCBI): domain Eukaryota; kingdom Viridiplantae; phylum Streptophyta; class Magnoliopsida; order Lamiales; family Plantaginaceae; genus Penstemon; species Penstemon davidsonii. The sequence continues at coordinate 5,980,591 of JAYDYQ010001087.1, read as the reverse complement.
ATTCTCAAATACTCGTATGATACATATTAGAGTTGGATCCGGATTTACTTTCATGGACATATATAGTACGAGGAGAAGTATCCCTCAATGTAATATTTTATTAAATTTCATTCTACAATAGACGAGAGTAAAGTACAAACCAATCTATAGACCATAAATAACGTGGCCGATCTCCACTTCAAGTTTCCCACAAGCGATTGAAACAATTTCAATGTCAAAATTAAGATTGACAAAATATATTAGTATCAACTTAGTTTCCAAGATTCCTATAGGATGATGAATTATGCATATTCATTAATTGTTCAATACGTTCTCTTATCCGAAAATATTAATCAAGAAACAAATTTAAATCACGAGAACTCAAGAATTCAATCAAGAAAATACAAAGTTAACAAGAAATTATATTTCTCATATAGTATATATTAAGAATCGTTAAATAAAACCAAGAACAAGGAATAAGCATATCCAACTTCAATAAAGTAGAATAGTCATAAAAAGTCGATTGTTTTAAGACCAGTTTCCCAAATTAACCGTGAATAGGAATATTCATATAATGGAGGATAGTAACTGGATGATGATCTTAATATTCTTGATAAATATTGAGTATATATATATATATATATGAACTTTCGAAAATTTCAAGATAAGATTTTTGGTAAAATCAACATCCAGATTATCCTCCATTTCACGAAAAATACCTATTAAAGCCTAATAAGGGAGAGTAGTCTCGAAACAATGGACTATGTCGAGCTTCATGGAAATCCTCTGCAGATTTATCCTCTTGCAATCTTTTGGCTGATCAAAATTTAAAGAAAGATAAATTGAAAAGGAAGAAAACTATGAAAAAGAATTTGTGTGAGAAAAATAGTAAGGAGAATGCATGGGGTGAAATATATTTATAGGGGAGAAGACATTCTAGAAACTAATATTATAAGTTTAAGAGGGTTCATCGTTATCCATATAACTAACAATCATATGTTTATCCCCCTTCTAGAATTAAAATAGTTAGTTGACATAATCAAAATATTCATTTGATTATCCATTAATTCAAGTTTTATTTAGAATATATTTTACTTTATATATATATATATATATATATATATATATATATATATATATATATATATATATATATATATATATATATATATATATTGTAACAAGCCGAAGATTTTAGTAATTTTGATAAATTTGGAACTGATTCAGAAATTTAGAAGTCTTTGAATTGGGTTTTAATCTTAATTAACTATCAAAAGAGAAAAAAGAAAAAAGAAAAAAGAAAAAAAAGATGGGGGGGGGGGGTTTGCTTTTTATCTGGGCCCTTTCATTTATTAATTTCGGCCTTAATTTGTTGTCATTAAACTAGTTAATTTGGACGGAGATCTGATATGATATACTCCATCAATTGATAGTTTTAACTTTTAAGCATGAATCGAAATTTTATTTTATTGTATACTTTGTTAAATTAAAAGTTAAAAACTCTTTCAAGAAACTTTATAAAACATTTATAAATTTTCAGAAAAATCTTTTTTAGAAATTTACTAATATGAAAAATAAGAGTATCAAGGAAAATAAAAAGTTTCAAAACTATATTTTCGTATTCATTCGTTGAACTAAAATAAGGTACAAGTGTGGAAACCACTTGTGATAAATTGGGCTAATATTAACATGATTGAAGTTGCAGATTAAATGTATTATACTACCAAAATCAAAACAATATACTTTGAATCAATTTTAAAAATTTAAATCGTTACATATTTATCATGATACATGGGGTAAAATATCATATTTATGAATTGATTGGGTCAAAATATAGTATATAAGAAGGGTAGTTTGTTAGTTCAAATTTTTTAGTTTAAAAAATTTAGGGAGACAGTATAAATTTTTTATAAAATTATAGCGAAGTAAAATACTATTATTTTTCAAATCACAAGGGTGAACTGAACATCATGCATATAAGGAGTAAATTAACATTAAATCAAAAATAAAGAATTTGAAACTTTCATACTTCCTCCGCCCCATTTTTTTTATCCCTTGGTGCAGTTGAGCAATCAACTTGCCTAAATTTATAAAAATTATACTTTGTAATAAATAATTTAATTAATATATTTATCTAATAAGTTGATAATATCAGATGACACCATATATATTAATATCTAAAATGTTTAATACACCATAAATGTGAATAATTTACATGATAAGTCACTTAAAAGATTGAAAAGTTTGACCGAGTACTGTAGCTAATAGAGTAAAAGTAATGGAACGGGAGAGTAGTTTAAATCGACATTTAAGCATTCGGTAACAATGAAATAAAGCTTCTTGTCTATTTTGTAAAATCTCATTGATCACATAAGTCTTCGAACCATATGCATGGGCATGGTCTTGAATACTTATAAAATAAGAACGCAAATAGTGACGCCATATTTATAAAACTAGAATACGTTTCGTTTTACGCACGGATTTTTGTTACACCTATTTATGTAGTAGTTTATATTAAACATCATGGTTATAATATATATAAAGAACATGAAAATTACACAATATCCATTTTATTAAAAAGAATAAGAAAAATTCGGTGTTAAATATTTACAAAATATGTTAAGCGTGGATTTTCAATGTTTACAAACTTATGGAACAAACACTTAAAATTTAAATTCAAGAACTCGGAAAAGCTCATTGTAGGCCCAACATTCTTATCATAGACACTTGACTTGGATGAAGTTCATGTACATCTTTGTCGAGATCTTCTACAAAATACTCCTGCTAAAACAGAGAACGTTAAAAATGAATATCAATCCGATAAATGGAAAATGATGTAGAAACGACATGAGAAAACAATTTTAAAATTCATGTGGTATTCCAACACACAGTGATTCGGTACCGCTGGCCAGTGGTTTGGTTTCTTATGGATGAATGTTGATAAAGTTTCCCAAGAAAATAGATACATTTTTAAGGGAATTGAAATAGCTAATCAACACTAATCAATTACGTACCACATCTGCCAAATGAATTACATACAAAGAATATAGATACAAAGCATACCTAATCAATTTGGTGGTTTTTGTAGGGTTTTTAAAAACACAAGGAAGTTTGGCGCAATAAAAATTTCACTGGGTAGTTTCTTGCAGGTTTAACATAACACAGGGGAGTATCTTGCATTTTCCCTCCTTTTCTAACACATTTCCCATCAAATGCAAAGTAAAAGACAGTTGGGTCTTTTCCAATGAATTTAGAATTTAAGGCATCTCCAACCGATCCGGCAACGGGGCCTTTGGGCAGGCAAGGTGGCAAGCAGGCGGGCAATGGAAGCCCGCCTGCTTGCCGGCTGGCAAACGTGCCTGGTGTGCAGGATCTCTTTTTTTTTTTTTTTTTTTTTATTTTTTAAATATATTTTATGCGTAATTAGACCGATTTCGTTAATTTCACAACTCAAGATTATTCCTTCACCAATCTTGCTTTAATTTGGTGATATTTGAGGTAATTTGGTGTAATTGAAAATTGGGGTGAAAATCTCCTTAAACTGCTACGGTACGTGAAGGCAGGGTGGGGAAGATGAGTAATTTGCACATTCAGCCCCCAGGTTCTGTCCCTGGTCAAAATCACCCACAAACTTTCAGTTTTGCTGAAAAATTGACTTAATTTAAATTTCTAAATTTAAAAAAAGACGTAATTTAAGAATAATTAATTTGAATATTAAAAATACAACTTAATTAGAGTTCTTAAAAAATACTTAATTTAAAAATACATTTTATGTAATACACAAAAAAAAAATACGATAACGAAAAATAAGAATTATTAGATTATGATAACGAAAAATAAGACTTATCTTAATTTAAAATATGACTTAATTTAAAAATACATCTGAATTAATACACAATACAACTCATATATAAATGAGATTTGTTGAACAATTTCATATATAATTGGACAAATACAAATCTAAATAAATGAGATTTGTTGAACACAAATACTTAATTTAAAAATACACAATACAACTTAAATAAAAAATACAAATACTTAAAATAAATGAGATTTTATTATTATTAAAATAAGTTTGAGTGGGGAAAGTGAGAGTGGAGAAAGTTGTGAAATTGAATTAATGGATGTTGATTGCCCTTCGGTTGGAGATGAGTTTTTTAGGTGGATCGAAAAGGCATGAGGACAAGGCAAGAGGGCAAGACAATTGGGCAAGGGCTTCAGTCGGAGATGGCCTTAGTATAATGAGTATAATTGAGTCAAATTAAATTAGCACATGATAGTTATGACCAAGATGAAATATTGGATAAGGCCTAAGAACAAGATATATCCTGGATAAGAATCGGCTTTAGATTTAAGCGATATATTTGTAGAAATTATAAGAGACCAATCTTCCGTACGTAAGAGGAGTGAAATGCAAAAATTTTCCTTATGTTTTGTGTAATTAGCAAAAGTTTATGGCGTGTTAGTTTTATTATAAAAAAATCATTCCAAGCCACACTGATAATTATACCCAACTGAAAGATGTGAAAACATCCATATTCATTTAAAAAAATTGACAATAATTCCCTTGTTAACTTTAAAATTTGGTAATAATCCCCATGTTTACTTTATCAAAAAATGACAATAACCTCCTTATGATTTATGAAAGAATTTCAAATGAGATTTTTTGCTAATAAAAAGATAACATTGGAGAATTTTTGTTAATAAAAATAGTACAGGGAATTATTTGCCAGTCATAAATTAAAATACAGGGATATTTTTGCATTTAGCTCGACAGAAAAGTGTGGAATTTCCAAAGCTATTTTTTTGGCAACATTTTATTTCCACAGAATTAGAGTACTATGTACATATCCAAGTGAGTTTTCCGCATTGTTTACACTACTATTAATAATTATATTATCCACAAAAGGAAAAAAAAAAGAAAAAAAAAGAGTCCCCGATTGAACATTTAGCCATTGCCATTATCGTTTAAGTTAAATTATATAACATCACAAATAACTGACCGTCTTCTAGATTATATAAGTAGAATATCATATTCTCGTTAGTATCTTAAATAAAGTAGTAGGAAAATGAAAATATATACCTTGGATGAAAGTACTTGATTTCATAAGAAACCATATCTTCTAAAAAATCAATTATTTTAAGACTTTTTTTCCCTATCAAGCGTAAATCGGAATTTTCTTGATATGAGGTATTGATAATTGGTGTTGACTCATGTAATATTCTTCTATATACAATTAGATTGTTCTCCCAATCGAATTGTATGTAGAATTTTCTTGATATGAGGTATTGATAATTGATGTTGATTCATGTAATATTTTTCTAAGTACAACTAATTCATGTAGATCAATTGTATTAGCACGTTCCAAGATCCCAACATGAATCTTTTAGTAATTAAGTATATATATATATCAAGTCTCTCAAAAAAAAAAGTATATATATATCAAGAATATTACAATCATTACAAATTATCAATACCCGTTTCATGAAAATCCCGATTAACGCCTAATAAGGAAGAATAGTCTTTAAACAATGGATTATGTCAAGCTTCCCCGATCGATCTTCTGATTAATTAGAGAAATTTGGAAAGGATTTTGGAGGATGTTTTTCTCTTTGTGGGTCAAGAATTTATAGGGAGAAGTGCATTTGTATATATATATGTTATATAATTATAATTGGTTAATTTTTAGAAGAGTTGTTAAATAACACAACAAAATATATATTATACTTGTTGATCTAGATTAGTATTATCCGTCTTGAGTTAGCATGTCCCATATTTTTCGGAGACAGTTGGGGATTTGGCAACTTGTCATTTTTTTTCCTAGTATATACGAAAATTAATTTCAGACTTAATTTGGTAGTAATTAAAAACAGTTTATTAAATTTTTGGGGGGGGGGGGGGTGGGGGGGGGGGGGGGTGGGGGGGGGGGGGGGTGGGGGGGGGGGGGGGTGGGGGGGGGGGGGGGTGGGGGGGGGGGGGGGTGGGGGGGGGGGGGGGTGGGGGGGGGGGGGGGTGGGGGGGGGGGGGGGTGGGGGGGGGGGGGGGTGGGGGGGGGGGGGGGTGGGGGGGGGGGGGGGTGGGGGGGGGGGGGGGTGGGGGGGGGGGGGGGTGGGGGGGGGGGGGGGTGGGGGGGGGGGGGGGTGGGGGGGGGGGGGGGTGGGGGGGGGGGGGGGTGGGGGGGGGGGGGGGTGGGGGGGGGGGGGGGTGGGGGGGGGGGGGGGTGGGGGGGGGGGGGGGTGGGGGGGGGGGGGGGTGGGGGGGGGGGGGGGTGGGGGGGGGGGGGGGTGTGGGGGGGGGGGGGTGGGGGGGGGGGGGGGGGGGGGGGGGGGGGGGGGGGGGGGGGGGGGGGGGGGGGGGGGGGGGGGGGGGGGGGGGGGGGGTGGGGGTTAGCCATTGATAATCCCTTAACAATTCAATCACCAGCTTAGCGGCGGAAGCCTCCATTGTCGAGGTGGCTAACGCCTAAACCAAGACGTGAGAAGTGAAACCAATGCACTCCCCGTTGCGTCCCAATCCACAACGTCCTTGAATTCGGCCATTGGAACTAGGGTGGGCACGGGGCGGGTTTGGGACGGGTTTGGGGCTAGAGATATGGGTATAATAAATTTTGGGATTGACACTTTTCATCCCAAACCCGTCCCGTAATAATTCGGGTACCCGGAAGCGGGTACCCGAATTATTGCGGAACGGGACGGGACGGGATTACGGGTCCCATATTTTTTTAAATCATCAATTCTTCACTCACTTAACAAAATTAAATTACAATATTACGTATATTCAATTAACTTATATAAGCTTGATATGTACTGCCACATATATTATCTATTGCATGTATACCAATTAAGTTAAATTTTACAGAATTTTGTGAGTCAATACTCAAACCCAAACAGCACACCTAAAAAACTCTTCACAATGGCCAAATTTACAATTTATTCAAAATTCAAGGGACTAAACTCAAAATTCCTCCAACACATGCATAAAGGTTACCCTAGAGCCCCAAATTTCGTACGTAGAAGTACTTTGTAGAGCATACAATTTCGTATGTAGTAGACTATTAGTAGTAATTTAATTTGTAGAGCAAAAATCACAAAAAGTTACTGTGTGCCGTGGTCGTAGGTGGGAAGAAGAAGTGATAGAGCCGTAGAGACCATGATAATTTTTAGAACTGTGGCTGACTTAATGTACTAGTAACTAGTGTAAGATTTAAAAAAAAATATTAAAGTAGAGCAATAAAGTTTCTTTGTTAGATGATATTAATTAATTAATCAATTATATAAGTAAAGTGTATATAATAATAAAAAAATATAGGCGGGTTCGGGTATTCGGGGTTGGAGGGGCTAATCCCAAACCCGTCCCGTATTCCCGTAATAAAATACGGGTTTTCAAGTTCGAGTGCCCAAAATCCAAAAAATACTCGTCCCATTCGGGTATTTTAAAAACAGGACGGGTCGGGTTTGGGTTACCCGAACCCAACCCCCACCCCTAATTGGAACAATATCGTCACAGTTAATTGTCACAAATAAAAATAAAAAAATTACATTACAACACAAACTAAGTAGAATAACATATTTTTGTTAGTATCTTAAAATAAAATAGTAGGAACTGGAAAATATATACCTTTGGAAATACTTGATGTCTTTCTTAATTTATTTTGGTAAATTCATCTATAAGCTTAGTGCATTCATGTATGTCATAATTGGTTAATTTTTTGGGAGTGATCGATGTAAAATAACACAACAAAATATTATACTTTGTTGATCCTATTAATATTTTGAATTCGAACGTCCTGATTTAAATTAACCGAATTAGTAACTAATAGAAATTATGTGTTTTATGCAGGATTTTTGAAAGTACAAGAAAATTTGGTGCAAAAAAAATTTCACAGGGTAGTTTTATTCAGATTTTACATAATACAACATAGTATCGTGCATTTTCCCCGAATTAGAAGATTGAGCAAAAGACAAAAACACCCCCTATGTTTTATCTAACTCCCAAAATTCCCCCTGTGTTATTTTAACTTCCAAAAACTCCCCTGTGTTTGGTTTTAAATACCACAGTCGACCCAAGTAGTATATACTTATAATTTTATTTTTGACTTTTGGTGAAATGACAAGATTACCCCTATGTGTTTGTTTTTTTTTAAATTTATTTATTCTTTTTGAAAAATTAAGTATATACTATTTGGGTCGAGTGTGGTATTTAAAATCAAACACATGGGGGTTTTGGGATTTAAATGACACATGGGTTTTTTTTTGGGAGTTAGACAAAGCATAGGGGGTGTTTTTGTCTTTCGATGTCAGAGGTAAAATTGTCATATCAAAAACAAAATATGAACAAGTACTTGCAATTTTGGCGTTTGAAACACACTCTTTTTTTTGGGGTGTATTTGACACTTATTTGAGATTACATGGGGTTTTTTGGAAGTTAAAATAATATAGGGAATTTTTGAAAGTTAGACAAAGCATAGGGGGTGTTTTTGTCTTTTACTCTTAGAAGATTGGTATAAATACGAGTGAGTTTTAAAAATGACCATATAGAAAGTTTAATTTATAAGAATGACCTCCAAATGTTTAAAATGTTAGAAATGACCTTCATTTTGATTAATTAGTTAATAGGATAATTAATTAGTTTAAAATGTAATTAATTAATTTTAATTAAACTACAATTAATTATCATTACAATTTTAATTCCAGATTTTGAAATTGAAATTTTCAGTATTTATGGGGCCCTGAAAATGTTCTCGTGCGACTGATCAGTCGCCCGGGCGACTGAACCAGTTGCCCAAGAACATACTGAGCGACTGGCCAGTCGCCCGGGCGACTGAACCAGTTGCCCAAGAACAGCTTGAGCGACTGGCCAGTCGCCCAGACGACCGAGACAGTCGCCAAGTCGCCCAGGCTGTTCTTGGGCGACTGGTTCAGTCGCCCGGGCGACTGGCCAGTCGCCCAGGAACATTTTCAGGCGCAAATCAGGAAAAATAAGAAGAAGAAATTCATATCCGTGCACGGTTGTTGCAGATTCATCACAATCACATATTTATGTTCATCACCATCATTTGTGTGAGAGATATGAAAATTATGGGAGAGTTTGAAGAAGAAGAAGAAGAAGAGTTGGGAAAGTTGGGAGAAGAGAAAGAGAGTTGGGAGAATTTGAATTTGAGAAGAGGGGGAAAATAAGAGAGTTATTGAAAATGTTTAGGAGAAATAAGTGGGTTTAGTTGATAATAGAATTAAAAAGAAATTGAAAAACAAAGGAAGGTCATTTTTAAAAATACAACTTTCCATAAGGTCATTCTTCACAATTACTCTATCATAAATACTAATTTTGTATTCCTAATTTTCTAAACTTCTTTCTCCCTCTGATTCTCTCTCCCCCTAGGTCTTCTTCTACTACGTTTTTTACCCTTACTAAACAATAAATTGCCATTGCTAAGTCTTAAAGCTTGGCCTTTGTGTCCCTTCTACAATAATTCCTAATTAACTGGTACGGGACATAACACTAAATACCCTAGAATAATTAATTCAGGGCCGCCGCCGCCGCCTTCATGGATTCGCTCTTCCCTTATTCTTCGGCGGAGGTCGCCAAAGTCCGGTTCCTCCAATTTAGCGTCCTCGGTCCCGATGAAATCGTAATTTCCTCACTTTTGTTTGAGTAATTTAGTAAATGGTTTCAATAATTATACATTTTTCTTTACTAATGCCGTGTTCATTTTTCTGTTAATTTTTTTTGTTGGCAGAGGCGTGGTTCCGTGTTGCATATTAAACACAGCGAGGCTACCGAAAGAGGTAAGCCGAAGCCAGGGGGTTTAAGTGATCCGCTGTTGGGGACTATTGATAGGAAGATAAGGTGTGAGACTTGTATGGCTAATATGGTCGAGTGTCCGGGGCATTTCGGTCATATCGAGCTTGCGAAACCCATGTTTCATATTGGATTCATGAAGACTGTGCTTAGTGTTCTCCGGTGTGTTTGCTTTAATTGCTCCAAGATCTTGGCTGATGAGGTATACATTATTTGATGTTGCCCCCGTAATTGTTTGAAATTGGTAATTTTGGGATAATGTGAAATGAACCGTGGTGCTTTTCGAACTAAGTTGGTTGCGAGGGACCCTATTTTGCAGTATTAATTGAATTGCGAGTATTGCGAGTATTAAGTCACTTACTTTATATTTGAGATGCCATGTTACATGTAAAAATGTTTCCTGTCTATTTTAAGACTAGGTAAGAAAGATTGGATGTTTTATGGGAGATAGCGGAGAGTGGATAATGGATAAAGGTCTAAAATTTTCGATCATTTGTCCTAGGAACTGTTTTTGCCTATAGTCTTGCTGTGTTGAAGTTCAATTGTGATACCGTTGCTTTGGGACCTGCGCAATAGTTGGAAAAGGAGATCTAATGCTTTTGTGTATTACAACGGTCTAGAAAATTATGCTGTTTGTAATAATATGCCACGTATGCATATTCTAATATATTTAACATATACATATTCGTGAGGCGCTGCTTTCGCTATCAAATGAACATCTGTTTGTAATGAATAATATTAATTGATCCTCATTAAAATGATCTTATAAGGGATTGTGAATAATAATGACAATAAAACTCTAGATAACCAATTTCGAATCATGTTTATTCCTTTAATCCCGGTCTCTTATATGAAATGATGAAATGCACGGTAATAAATGAGAAGCTGTTTGATAAAGTACATTTCTGTGTTCCACATATGTTGTATGATCTAGTGCTTCACGTGAATCGTGATAATCTAATTTTATTAATATTCTGATTGCTATGTGATTTCTATAACAATTATTGATTCTTTTGGCTTCCATGAACTAATGAAATTATCCCCTTGAAAGAGAAGATACGTTAAAATTTCACGAAGGTAATTTGTCTTTACACCATTAACTATACATTCTGAATCCATCCCAGGAGGATCCCAAATTCAAGCAAGCCATGAAAATAACAAATCCTAAAATTAGGCTAAGGAAGATATTAGATGCATGCAAAAACAAAACCAAGTGTGAAGGAGGTGATGATATTGATGTGCAAGGTCAAGATCCTGTGAAGAAGAGTAGGGGTGGATGTGGTGCTCAACAGCCAAAAATTTCTGTTGATGGTATTAAAATGGTTGCCGAGTACAAGATTCAAAAGAAAAAAAATGATGACCAGGAGCAGTTGCCTGAACTAGTTGAACGGAAACAACAACTTTGTGCGGAGAAGGTATCTTATTCTGCATGGAAAATGTCAGTCAAACTATCCAACCTCCAACTCACTATATGCTCCGCCCTGGATCTTCAAATGAGTAAAGAAAAATTCCCTTTCCAAATATATTGAAGCCTTTTCATGCTTTAAGTTTGAAATATGAGGTTAATTGATGATAACTTCTGATTGCTTTTCTTTTCAGGTTCTTAGCATTCTCGAAAGGGTAACGATTGAAGATTGTCAATTGTTGGGCTTCAACCCAAAATATGTTCGCCCTCACTGGATGATACTTCAAGCTTTTCCAATACCTCCTCCTCCTGTGAGACCTTCTGTCATGATGGATACTTCGTCTAGGAGTGAGGTAAACCTCTGCCTATTCCAGCTTATGTCTTGAATTATAAACTGCTTTTGGTATTCCAATAAGTATCTGTTCTATAAAAAAGTCGCATACTATAGCGCTGCACATTTTATTGCTGTTTTCAAATTGTGGAGAAATCTAATTCTCAAATCTCTTTATGCAGGATGATTTAACTCATCAACTGGCTATGATCATTAGGCACAATGATAACCTGAAGAGACATGAGCAGAATGGAGCTCCTGCACACATCATCTCTGAGTTTGCACAGTTGCTGCAATTTCATATAGCCACATACTTTGATAACGAATTGCCAGGACAGCCAAGGGTAGTTATCCTTTTCCATCTTTTGAATCAATCATTGAAGCTCTTGATTACCTTTCTAATCAGTGAATTACCTTCATGCAATCTAGGCTACCCAAAGATCTGGTAGACCAATCAAATCAATATGTAGCAGGCTCAAAGCAAAAGAAGGTAGGATCAGAGGCAACTTGATGGGTAAGAGAGTAGATTTCTCTGCTCGGACAGTTATTACACCTGATCCAACCATCAACATTGATGAACTTGGAGTACCTTGGAGTATTGCACTAAATCTTACATATCCAGAAACTGTGACTCCATATAACATTGAAAGGTTTGTCTGTTATATATGCCTTTTGGTTTGGTTATTCGGCATAAAACTCATTGCTTGAAAGCAGGTTGAAAGAGCTTGTGGAATATGGACCTCATCCTCCTCCTGGTAAAACTGGTGCCAAATATATCATTAGGGATGGCGGGCAAAGACTTGATCTCCGATACTTGAAGAAAAGCAGTGATCAGCATTTAGAACTTGGATATAAGGTGCTATTACTTGCTCTTTAAGAGATATCAATCAAAGTATATGGTTTTATATGTAGTGCCCAATTTTTTGTCATTAATGTTGCAGGTGGAGCGGCACTTAATTGATGGAGACTTTGTCCTGTTCAATAGGCAACCAAGTCTCCATAAAATGTCAATAATGGGACATAGAATCAAGATTATGCCTTACTCTTGAACTTGTCCGTAACCTCACCCTACAATGCTGACTTCGACGGGGATGAAATGAATATGCACGTCCCCCAGTCATTTGAAACTAGAGCTGAAGTGATGGAACTCATGTTGGTTCCAAAATGCATTGTGTCACCTCAATCGAATCGGCCTGTGATGGGTATAGTCCAGGATACACTTTTAGGTAGTCGCAAAATTACTAAAAGAGATACATTTATTGAGAAGGTAATATCCAGCTCTTTTTTCCTAGATTTTTCCCCTTTTCTGCTTGTTCATGTGCAACTTTATTTCCTTGTCATATGCAGGATGTTTTCATGAATATTCTGATGTGGTGGGAGGATTTTGATGGCAAAGTACCTGCTCCAGCTATTCTGAAACCTAGGCCTTTGTGGACTGGAAAACAAGTATTCAGTTTAATCATACCAAAACAGATAAATCTATTGAGATATTCAGCATGGCATCAAGAAAGTGAAAAAGGATTTATTACTCCTGGTGATACTCAAGTTAGGATAGAAAAAGGAGAGTTACTAGCTGGCACTCTATGCAAGAAGACACTTGGGACATCAACTGGAAGCTTAATACATGTTATTTGGTATGTAACTGGGCTATATTTCATGTGTTCTGCAAATATTTGATTAATTAAGGGATCTTATTTTATAGGTAATTCACTTTGACCATGAAAAGGAAATGGGTAGTGAATGAAAGTTCTTCATTTCTTAGCCGAAACATGAACATGTGAAAAGCCTAAATCTTGTGGGAAAATGATTATTTTCTCTTAAGTCTTAACTATACATAGAAGTGCCAGCCGAAATGTTTAATGTCTTTTTGCCAAGATGTTGATGAATGAATATCTACAGGTGTTGTTATATGTGGCTTGTTACTTGGTATAACCAAGACCAAAATTGATGAAGGTTGGTGTACACTTTGCATGACACATGGGCTTTGCATAGTATTTTTAAGAGTTTGGATATGAGCCATGATTAGGAAGCTGGATATTCTTGTGTTCGAAATACAGGGGATAAAAAGTTACTCAGTTTCATGTTCAATCATCCTACTAGTACTGTTGAGTGCAGTCTTGTGATAGCGGTAAATTGCTTATATTGCATTCTTGTACAAGGTATCAAACTATTTGTAACACTTGATAAATTGGAACTTCTGGATGCTAGCCATCAAGATGCTTCTTTTTTTTGTCTATATATTTATTAATGGGTAATAACACATTCAGGGAAGAGGTTGGTCCTGATGCAGCTCGCAAATTTTTGGGACATACACAATGGCTTGTCAATTATTGGCTTTTGCAGAATGGTTTTAGCATTGGAATTGGTGATACGATTGCTGATGCTTCAACCATGGAAAAAATCAATGAAACTATTTCAAATGCAAAGAATGAGGTAAAAGAACTTATTAGGGCTGCCCAAGAAAAGCAATTGGACGCTGAACCTGGTCGAACCATGATGGATTCTTTTGAAAACAGAGTGAATCAGGTATGTGAAAAAATTTACTTCACTGTCTATAGTTTGATGAAGCTGATGGGTTATGTGCGTCTTTAGGTGTTGAACAAGGCCCGTGATGATGCTGGAAGCAGTGCACAAAAGAGCTTGTCAGAAAGTAACAATCTGAAGGCTATGGTTACTGCAGGATCTAAGGGGAGTTTTATTAACATATCCCAGATGACTGCTTGTGTTGGGCAGCAGAATGTAGAAGGCAAGCGAATTCCTTTTGGTTTCATAGATCGTACACTACCACACTTCACCAAAGATGATTTAGGTCCTGAGAGTCGTGGCTTTGTAGAGAACTCATATCTTAGGGGTTTGACTCCTCAAGAGTTCTTCTTCCATGCTATGGGTGGTAGGGAAGGTCTTATAGATACGGCAGTGAAAACTTCTGAGACTGGATACATCCAAAGGAGAATGGTAAAGGCTATGGAGGATATCATGGTTAAGTATGATGGAACTGTCAGGAATTCTTTAGGAGATGTGATTCAGTTTCTCTATGGGGAAGATGGCATGGATTCTGTTTGGATTGAGTCACAACCCCTAGAATCTTTGAAGCTGAAGAAGTCAGACTTCAATAGCATGTACAAATATGAGATTGACAATCCAAACTGGAATCCTAATTACATGTTTTCTGAAGCTGTGGAAGATCTAAAAACTATTCGGGAAATTCGCAGTGTATTTGATGTTGAAGTTCAGAAACTTGAAGCTGATAGATACCAACTTGGGACAGAGATTGCGACAACAGGTGACAACTCTTGGCCCCTGCCTGTTAATATCAGGAGGCTTGTCTTAAATGCACAAAAGACCTTTAAGGTTGATTTCCGAAGGCCTTCTGATATGCACCCAATGGAAATTGTGGAAGCTGTTGACAAGTTGCAAGAAAGGCTTAAGGTTGTTGTCGGTGATGATTATCTTAGTATGGAAGCCCAAAGGAATGCTACGCTTTTCTTCAATATATTGCTTCGCAGTGCCTTAGCAAGTAAAAGGGTTTTAAAGGAATACAGACTGACTCGTGAAGCTTTTGAATGGGTTATTGGTGAGATAGAATCTCGTTTTCTGCAGTCACTTGTGGTACCTGGGGAAATGATAGGGTGTGTTGCTGCACAATCTATTGGTGAGCCTGCTACACAGATGACTCTTAATACTTTCCATTATGCTGGTGTCAGTGCGAAGAACGTTACGTTAGGTGTTCCACGGTTAAGGGAAATCATAAATGTTGCTAAAAAGATTAAAACGCCCTCTCTTTCTGTATACTTGAAGCCTGATATGAATAAAACCAAGGAAATGGCTAAAAGAGTCCAGTGCGCTCTGGAATACACTACACTACGAAGTGTGACACAGGCCACAGAGGTATGGTATGATCCAGATCCTATGAGCACGATTATTGAGGAAGATGTTGAATTTGTGAAGTCGTATTACGAGATGCCCGACGAAGAGATTGACCCCTACAAGATATCTCCTTGGTTGCTTCGTATAGAGTTAAACCGAGAAATGATGGTGGATAAAAAACTCAGCATGGCTGATATTGCAGAGAAGATTAATCTTGAATTTGATGATAATCTGGCATGTATATTTAATGATGACAATGCTGAGAAATTGATTCTGCGTATTCGTATCATGAATGTTGAAGCCCCTAAAGGGGAATTGAATGATGAATCAGCAGAGGATGATGTATTCCTCAAAAAGATTGCGGGTAACATGCTTACAGAAATGGCTCTTCGAGGCATACCAGATATCAATAAGGTGTTCATAAAGAACAGCAAGGTGAATAAATTTGATGAAAGTGAAGGATTTAAGGCAGAGAATGAGTGGATGCTTGATACAGAAGGTGTTAATCTACTAGCTGTAATGTGTCATGAAGATGTTGATTCAAGGAGGACTACTAGCAATCACTTGATTGAGGTTATTGAAGTTCTGGGAATTGAGGCAGTTCGTAAAGCCTTGCTGGATGAGTTACGTGTTGTCATATCTTTTGATGGATCTTATGTGAACTATAGGCATTTGGCAATATTGTGCGATACCATGACCTATCGCGGTCACTTGATGGCCATTACTCGTCATGGGATTAATCGCAATGATACTGGTCCCATGATGAGATGCTCATTTGAGGAAACAGTAGACATTCTGCTTGACGCTGCTGTCTTTGCAGAAACTGATCCCCTCAGGGGTGTCTCTGAAAACATCATGTTGGGTCAGCTTGCACCAATTGGCACTGGAGACTGTGCCTTGTTATTGAATGAAGAGATGTTGAAACAAGCTGTTGAGATTTATTTACCAAGTTACATGGAAGGAGGACTGGATTTTGGCATGACTCCTGGCCGTTCACCAATGACAGGAACCCCATATCATGATGGCATGATGTCACCAAGTTATTTGTTCAGCCCAAATCTCCGGTTATCTCCTGTATCAGATGCTCAATTTTCTCCTTACGCTGGCGGAATGGCCTTTTCTCCTACATCTCCTGGATACAGTCCAACCTCTCCTGGATACAGCCCGACTTCCCCTGGTTATAGCCCCACATCCCCTACCTATAGTCCTAGTTCTCCTGGGTACAGCCCAACAAGCCCTGCATATTCTCCTACCAGCCCATCCTATTCACCTACTTCTCCAACTTACAGCCCAACTTCTCCTAGCTATAGTTCGACATCACCAAGTTACAGTCCTACCTCTCCAAATTATAGCCCGACGTCTCCTAGCTATAGCCCAACTTCTCCTAGCTATAGTCCGACATCACCAAGTTACAGTCCTACCTCTCCAAATTATAGCCCGACGTCTCCTAGCTATAGCCCAACTTCTCCTGCATATAGCCCAACATCACCTGCATACACCCCAACTTCACCCTCTTACAGCCCAACTTCACCATCCTACAGCCCGACCTCTCCATCTTACAGCCCATCGTCGCCTTCCTATAGTCCCACCTCTCCATCTTACCACCCGACTTCGCCATCATATTTCCCAGCCTCACCTGCCTATAGCCCGACTTCGCCTGGTTATAGCCCTACCTCGCCAAGCTACAGTCCTACATCTCCAAGTTACAAAGCTTCAGCAAGATACAGCCCCTCTCTTGCCTATTCACCTACAAGTCCAAAGATAACTCCTAGTCCATACAATCCTGCATCTCCAAGTTACAGGTAATTTTCATATATTTTCTTGCAGTATTTGCTCTTTGTGACTGCAACCAATTGACCTATGATAACTTGAAATGATAAAAGAAATTACAAAGTGCATGAGTTGTTATAAAGAGCTGGTTCACATTCGCTGATAGTTTGACTTAGTTTGCAGAAAAAATAATTTGAAGAGAAATGATAGTGCTGCTAGGCACATGCTCAACTTCCATTGTTCTCATTATTTTCACAGGACCAGGAATGATGGCATTTTTTTTTTCAAAGTTTTTGATTAGTTGCTTTACCTGATTAATTTTTTATCAGATTTTGGACCAAAAATGAGATGTTTCAGAAAATTTCTATTTTATATGCATTGCTCTCTGTTCAGACAACTCCCTCTCATTAAAGAATTTGACTTCAGACTGACATATTGCTTTTTACCCTTTGCTTGGCAGCCCATCTCCATCGTATTCTCCATCTAGTCCAAGTTATAGTCCAAGCAGGTAAATTAGTTGTGCCATTTTCTCAATTAAGGTTCCCATGCGTTATTTTTTCGTTCAGTTTGTTTTGAAATTGCAGGTTTATGCTTGTTGCTGTCATTTTGTATTCCTAGTCAGTTGACTCTTGATTTTGTGGTTTGATTTGGTATTGACACCCAACCCCCACTCGTGGGCCCTATAAACCGCTCTTTGTAAGACTAGTTGAGTAAGAAGTACACCATCAACGTAGGTCTGCGAAAAGGGAGGGAGTAAAGGATGTTCAGTCCTGTATAGATCGATAGCTAAGTATTTTTTGCAAATGATAGGCACCCCCTTGCCCCTTGATGCTCTTTCGAAATGAATATCTTTACCTTTCAAATTGTTTGTTGTGTTTTGTTTTTATTTCACTTACTGTGTTATGACTTTTCAGCCATGTTGGGAACCCTGACTACAGTTCTAGCTCCCCAGTACAGGTCAGTGCAACACTATTTATCACCCAACTTGTTTGGTCCTGATTCGTTTTTGTTTTATCTTTTGCTTTGTTGAAGCCCTAGTGCGGGATACTCGCCAAGTGCACCAGGGTACGAATGAAAGATTAGCGTGAAGGATGACAAGAGCAGCCGGTGAAGATGTAGCAATCTGTGACCCATAACTCGCACTGTCTACATAGCCATTAAAAAGATTCAAGTCATTATTTCATTATGCAAATAACCATGATCACGACATTAGTAACAATTCACATAAATCATGCAGAGCTAGTTGTCATTACTAGTACTCGTGCTCAAATTGCTCTTAGCATGGATCAAAATTTTCAACGTTCTTGTCGAAAACATCGAAAGTTTTAGTTTTTGAATCAATGGAAACAAAAATAAGGCATAGTATTGAAACTCCATGTTTGCCTTGGGATTCTATGTTTTCTTAATTATGTAATTCCTTCACAATTTTTCCTAATCTGTTTTCGAAAAGTTTCCTATATTTTAATAGAAACGAACTAGTAGCATTCCAGAACCGTGACACACATAATAAATTCTATACGTAGATATAAATATATTGTATTTCTGTATGTAGCACTAGTTACATAATCTTCTGTAAACTTAATCTTCTTTAATGTTGCACAAATGTAAACACCTTAATAAGATTATAGAGGCAACAATACTTTCAGCAACAAATGTGATTTGGTTCTATTCTAATAATATATGCAATTTGTTAAGGATATGCAGTTCCTATCTTACAGTTCTCTACAATTAAAACAAGTTACATGTTCAAGGCTGCATATGATAGTATAACCGTTGCACCATATCATCATGTATATGTGGTGCAATCGACCAATATAATTATTACATGTGGAGTGACCATATTTTCCTAGAATATAGGATTTTAAAATTGTATTCACATTACTCAGAACATGGGTGATGTAGATTCTCATTCCACATGTAAATAACTTCATTGGTCGGCTGCACCACGTGTGCTTGATGACGTGGTGCAGCGGTTATACTAATCCTGCCCACTCAGTCAACCAGATTTCAATTCATTTGTGCAAAAAAATCAGAAATTTGTAAAAATTACACTTCATCTAGAGTGTTTAGATATGCAAAACAAAAAAATATCGATTTAGAGTGTTTTACAAAAGAATTCACTTCATCTATGTCAATTTTATGATTTCTGGTCTAGATAATGGATTCATCTCTAGCATATTGAAGATATACTCTATGACTAGTCACTTGAGGGTTTCCCTTTTGTTATTCATGATATCAAAAGAAATTCACTTTTTATTAATTATGAAAAGGGTTGCGGGTATTTTGGAACAAAAACTACAAAATTATAACAGATGGTGATAAGTGTTGCAAGTGATACTTTAGGGGGTAACTGATACCTTTCACCCATATGCAATTTGATCAGGATATGCAGTTGCTATCTTACAGTTGTTTCTTGCTTTAGGGTTGTACTATTGGCTTCGATCACTATGTATGTGTCATGTTTTATTGATGTGTTTAAAGTTTAAGCATTGTTGGCCTTAATAAATTTTCAAACACTCTTCTCAAAAAAAAAAAAAAAAAAAAAAAAAGGAGGATTTGAAACACATGAAGTTGGATTGTGAAATGGAAAAGAAAAATAATTTTAGAATTTTTTTTTTTGTAACATCTCCCTTGGTGGTGCTTAATAATCTTTAGTTCGAAAAATATATAAATTTCTTAAAGAGACGAGTCTTTTAGAATATAAACACAGTCAGTCCTATTTCATTTTATGCAGAATTAACTTTGCTTTATGTATGTAACTATATAAATTTATATTAGACAAAATGTATCTTCCAACTTTGTTTGGGTTGTGCTTCTTGACTTCATCAAATGTTATCTCCTTCAGGGACTTCTCCAGAAATTCACCTTCTTTTTATGGATTTAGTTTGACAATTCTGATTGGCTCTATGGTTATAACTTTCCACGTGTGATCTCATTGCATGACACATGTCCTATTTTACTTTATTTTTAAATTATCTACTTTGAAAAAGACAAATATGCCCATCTTCTCTTTTAATACATTGGAGTATTATTAATAGGTCCCATTCCAATTGCCTATCTTCTCCATCAAACCCACCCAACCCCTAGCCACCAGACCTCAAACCCGCTTCGACCAAAATCAATTCCAACAATATTCTATTGAGAAACCATGATCATATCATAATTGTTTTATGGTGGTAAGTAAAAAAAAAAAAAAAAAAAATCAATAAATTTATGAGCTTTTGATTTCATTATGGGAAATGATGTATAGAACCTTGTATTTGTTGATATTATTCTTCATTATCATCTAATATTTTTTTTCTTCTACAATTTAAATAATTAAAGAAAGCGAAAAATTTAATGGCAGACGGTGTATCGCACAGAGGAGGTGGTGGGAGGGATGGTCGGATTGCTGTTGGTTAGTGTGAGAAAGCTTAGTGTGTTGAGATTTTAAGAATGTATACATTAGTCCCTAAACTTTCATGAGCGTGGGAAGGGATGAGTGGGACTGTTTGTCGTAGGGGTAGGGTGGTTGGGGGAGGAGATTTAGAGTGGTGGTCAGAGTTTTGATGGAGAAAATTAATATATAGGAGAGAGGAGGAAATATACCTTTGCAATGATATTTAATTGGTGGGTATTTAAGTAATTCTACAAATATCTAAAATTTGGAATGTCTGATTGATTTGTATTCGTTGAACATTTTGAGAAAAAATATTGTGGTTCAGAATTAATTTTGACTTTTTTAGTGGTTAATAAGTGGTATCTCATATACACTATAGTGGGTAAATTGTATTAGAAAATAAATTGTATTGATATTTGATATATTTTGTAATTTAACATTATATTTTGAATATCAACCATTTTTGTTGCAAATGTATATTACTACTCTCGTGACATGTTAGTTGTAGTGCTTGATATTTTTTTTTTATTATATTTTCAAATGTTTAAAATATAATCAAACTAAGGTTTCAGAATTACAAAGCAAGGCCAACAAAGAAGCGAAAACAGGGAAATATTGCTTATTTAAACTGAACCCGAACCCATTCAATCCCTCGATAAATCGTGTACCCAATTTAGTTTGGGACAACTTTGAGATTGAAAGTCGTAGTCCTGAAATTCATCCCCCCGTCTCTCTCGTTCCAACCATATCCAGTGCCCACTTTTTTAATTAAAAGGTTGAAGGACTCAAATGTTAAGAGATTGAAAAATCGCCGATGAGGCCATAGCTTATTGGAAAATCAGTGCCGACCCAAAGTACTAACCAACTTGAGCCTGTGTCTAGAGCCCTAAGTACTGAGGGCCCCTAAAATTTAAAGTAGGAATGTGAATTGTAGAATAAAGTAAAAATGTTATAAAAGAATGTTATAAGACCACTTTAAAATAATTTATCGCTATCAAACTTGAATATTTTGCAAATGAGGTCTTGCCCTATTTATATAATTATCTACTCAAAAGGACGGTCAAGATCAATTGGATCTAATGACTGTGTTAATCTATAAACTTTTAGTAGATAATTTTATTGATTTATCTAGAAATTACTACTATAATTGATAGTATTATTGTTTCTTTTTTCTTGTATCTTAGTATTTTGGGAAAAAAAATGATAATACTGTAATTTTCCAATAATACATTAAATTTAACTTTTGGGGGCGCCAGAGTTATATGGAGATGCCAATTTTTTTTCTTCTTCCTTTTTCTTATTTTGGTACAGTGGTACTTATGATCAGCTTAAAATTAAGGTTGATATGTAAAATGATTCGATGAGTTTGGGTCAAGCTACAAATTTAAAAAATTAATTTACATGAAATTTACAAAAAAAAATCTAAATCACACTTTTTGGTTTTTTGGTACCAAACCGAATTGAATTGTTTGGGTTGGCATTCGGTACATATTATGAAATTAGCGAACCGGTCTAAATACCAAAAATTAATATTGTTAGATTTTACTGAATAGCCCCTTTTGTAACATAGTTACGAGAGTTTAAATATTCTGCATTTATGTTTTATTTTATGTATTTATTGATTTTGACAAGTAAATTAACTCTATTAATGTACATTAGTTATATAATTATATTCATAGTACTTAGGACCCGTTTGTTTACTTAGGAATGACATATTATTTGGCAATTTGATTCCTTGGAATTACGTAATATTGTTTGGGTAGATTTTTTGAATTTTGGGAAATGAAATATATTCTTAAAAATCAGGAATCTTGCCATCAAAATATGGGATTGTTAAACCCAACTTTTCTATGGTATTATGATTCCATTCCTGGGGAATTTTGTACTAAAAATAAAAGAGACATTATTACCCATATATATTATTTCTTATGATAGTTTTATTTTCTCCCTACGTAATATATATTTTCTCTCCCATAGCCATTGTTTTCTTGTTTCTTGCGTTCTTTTTATTCTCCAACTGCTTAAATCACATATTAAATTATCACGTTCATTTACCTACTAGTTGAATCTACTGAAATAATATAAAATTTTAAATGTGAACTGATTTGAAAATACGCATATAGTTTATACGCCATATTCACATGCCAAATCCAAAGCTTATACTTCATAGCACATTCATTTTCAATTTGTACGCTTAATTTTGTTTTTGTTTTTGAAAGTGTTATCTAATTTATAAGTATCAGCACACACCATTTCTTGTGATATATACATTATTGGATTATTATATATATATATATATATATATATATATATATATATATATATGATAACGGCGTGAAAACGTCGTTATTACGTGCTTTTTTAAGCCCAAAATACTTGTTTTGATCCGAGGTTTCTGTGCTTTTTGCTTGTTTTTGTCATTTGGCCTAGCTTTAGGCTTTTGTGTGTTTTCTTTTATTTTTCGACGTTTTTATCGTATTGTTGTTCTGTTTGCAGGCTTGAGGATTTTGTAAGGCTAAAGAGAAGTCCGAGAGGATATGATTCAGTGCAATTCCATCAAATCAAGACTCGGTGGCCATGGATGCAAGTCGTGCCTTTGCACAAAAAGAGCTTCAAAGGAAAGAGAATCTGAAGTAAATTGTACAAGAATGTATTCTTCTTCTGTATAGCAGAATGATATTTAAGAGAATTTGATTTTAATATTTTTCTTTTAGAGGATTGTATATGACTTATATTGTACTAAATATTTCAATGATACAAATAACATATTTTTACTTAAAGCATATTGTTGCTAAACTAAAATAATTTTACGTGTATATTTTAGGAACTATTTAAAATAACATGTTTTTTTCTAATGGTTTTTTTTTATGTGTTATGTGAGAAGAAAATTGATATTATAAAATTTGATGTAAAAAATAATTTCTAAATTTTAGGAAATTATGTAGGAGATAAATATAATAAGGTTTAATGTCTAATTGTACCTTTACCATAATTGATATAAAATATTCCATACTAATTATTCTTCTTCAACTATTTTTACATATTTATCATTGAATTAAATATCACTTTACAACTCAAATAAGGGTATATTAATCTTCACAAAAAAAAAAATATTTAAATTATTCACACTTTTATAATAAGTATAAATTAGTAATACACATATACATATATGGGTCTGTCTAAAATGAGATTTTGAGGGATGGAGAGCACATGAGATATCATTTATCTTGGTGACACATGTCCCCTTAGAATTTATTTTTAAATAATTTATTTTCTTAAAGACAAATTTATCCTTTTTAATGAGTGAATTCAAAAACACCCTTGTGTTTTGTCTAACTATAAAAAAAAATCTATATTATTTTTATTAGCAACAAACCTTGTACTTTTTTTTATTAACAAAGAAAACCCCTCTCAAGTCGAAAAGACAATTTTACCCCACCAAACAATGCAAAAACATCCCTATTACCTAAAAGGTTACCAATAACCCCTGATAACTTTAAAAATTGGGAATACACCCTCTCCTCCCCATTTTTTTTTGAAAAATTTGACAAATTCTCCATATGATTTATGAATCCCATATAAAAAAATTGACAAAAATATTATCCCCCACAGTTACATGTTTTGGCACTTTACCACCCATATGTACAAAATAAACACTTTACCCCTGAAAAATAAAATTAGTTGCACTTTACCCCCTCAAATGATTTTATGCAATTTTTGTTTGACGGAAAATGTACATGTGCCCCTCACATGAATTTTCAAAGGGTAAATTAGTCACATCACTTCTTACTTGTCCAAATACTTGACTCATGTCTTGTGAACCAAAAATCTAAAGTTAAGTAGAAAAAACATTATTTGTAAAGAGAGAGGGAAAAATGCGCGTCAGTTAAATATTTGGGCGAAAAATCGATGTTGGAACTAATTTACCCTTAAAATACAAAAGTGAGATGCATATCTATGTTTTTGGTGAACGGAATTGGCTTAAAATCATTTGAGGGAAAAAGTGCAACTGATTTTATACGTGCTTATTTAATTTATACTTTTGTGTGGTAAATTTCAAAATATGTAACTTTGAGAGGGTGTAAAGTGCATTTTCCCTAAAAATATTTTAAATGATCTTATACTGATGGTCTTAATTGTCAATTCGTATAAAAATTTGATTACTTGAAAGATTTTTTTCGTATAAAATTTTGATTACTTGAGATTTTTTTTTTGGGAAAGAGATGAAATTAATTAGAGATAAGGGAGCAATTTTTAAACATATTAATTAAAGGGTTAGTATGTAATTTAATATATATTAATTTTTTTAAACATATTAATTAAAGGGTTAGTATGTAATTTAATATATATTATTTTTTTCTAAATGTCCGATGCCACTTCATCATTGGACATTTTGACTAAAACTTGTGGTTCAAATTTGTTGTTGACTTTTTTTAGTGGTTGATATGGGGGCATCTCATGTACACCTATGTTCCATAAAATTTTATTTTAGAAAGACCCTACATATATGATGTACAGACCATACTATTTCATAAATTCTTAGGGCCCTGGCCCCTGCCTTGATCCTTTCTAATCTGGTTCCAGGTTGTTTCATAAAATCGTTATCAAGAATTTCATTATTAGAAATTCAACACAATACTTCCTTATTGTAATGACTAAAATTTCATTCCACTTTGAAAACCATTGGAATTTTAAAACAAACAAAAATTATCTCTAATATCCAATACACACTTTAGCTGCAAAGGAGAGATAAATTGAATGCGCAGTTAATCCAATTATTGAATAGTTCATATACATTTGAAGAACAAAAAATGTTCGTTTAAGATTGTTTAATATGCATAATGAAATTGAATTTAAACGAGTCTTTATCAAATGAGTTTGAATCAGATATTGAATAATTTGGTATGATTTTCAATTTCACGTGATATAATTGTAACATATATAAAGATGTCAATGAAGCTTCACAGCAAAAGTTGTTTGACATCGGCCTAATTTTAATTTGTCAATCTTTAGTCCATGGATTCTCACGGGCTTTGTGTGGCATGGAAGGCACATACCATTGCACTTCAATTACAACTTGAGGCGGCAGAAGCACTCACAACAACAAGGGGGGTCGAGTTTGGTATTGGACACGGTTGGGAATATTTTATTCTTGAAGGAGACTGTAATTCGTTTGCCACACTCTTCTAGTAGCAACATCGAACCTATCTTAGATGATATCAAACGCCTGGCTTCTAATTTTATTTCGTTATCTTGCTCACATGTGTTTAAAGATAGCAATGCAGTAACTCATGTTTTAGCAAGAGTAACTCTAGATATTTCTTCACCTTGACGATATGGATCATTAATGCAAGTTTACCTGATTGGGTGGCTCTAAAAAAAACAGAATTCACAATGTTTGAATCATTTTAACTGTAAAGGCAACACGATAAGGATAACTATTCCAAATTAATTTCAACATAATACAATCTCAACAGGGAGCAGTGTATTTCTTTTATAAAAACACATTGAATATCTTATCCTTTTATTTATCACTGGAAGATAAATTGCCTTTCAAAATTAATACAAAGAAGTAATTCTTATCACTTGATGAAAAAATTATTTGCTTGGATTGAGATGTAGTACTCCACTTTCAAAGTAAAGGCATAAGAACTTACATAAATAATCAAGATAAATTATGGAATAGCTCCATTATTTATTGCTACTTTTTCTCTTGATAAATATTATCACATTCTCAAGGCTAACTTATGCAAAAGCAAAATTCTCCAAGAAACAAGATATGGTTTCAAATTTATGCAACAAAACAGAAATTCCTTGTTTGTGTAAAAAACTTATAAAAACCAATCCTAGATTTCAACAAGCCAATGATTCTCTTCGTGTTCTTTTAGAAATCTCCCCCGATATATCGATGTCTAGTTTCGAACAGGCCAAATCGAGCATCGGGGGTCTTGATAGTTCTAGTGACATGAAAAACGACTACGGAAGGTGCGTTTGGTAGTACGATATGGCCCAGAAATCGATTTATGAAGCTCAAAATCATTTAAAATCTGGCAACATCCAAAAATGTTCTGATGCCGCACAAACTGCCTGTTCAAAAGGGTACGCTTGTCGTGCAAGTATCAATTGGTGGAAGAAACCCAAACATGCCATTCAAAATGCAGATATCTAACTTACTTTAAATGTCGTCGTTTCAAGTTCAATGAATAGCCAACATTGAGCATTGTTAGAAAATTAATAATTACAATGTATTAATTACCTTTTCAAATGTTACAAATATCATATATAAAATCACCATAGAATCAATATCTCTAATTTTTTTTTAAATACATTCATTATTATTCATTACATCAGTGGGGGGTGGGGGGGGGGGGGGGTGGGGGGGGGGGGGGGTGGGGGGGGGGGGGGGTGGGGGGGGGGGGGGGTGGGGGGGGGGGGGGGTGGGGGGGGGGGGGGGTGGGGGGGGGGGGGGGTGGGGGGGGGGGGGGGTGGGGGGGGGGGGGGGTGGGGGGGGGGGGGGGTGGGGGGGGGGGGGGGTGGGGGGGGGGGGGGGTGGGGGGGGGGGGGGGTGGGGGGGGGGGGGGGTGGGGGGGGGGGGGGGTGGGGGGGGGGGGGGGTGGGGGGGGGGGGGGGTGGGGGGGGGGGGGGGTGGGGGGGGGGGGGGGTGGGGGGGGGGGGGGGTGGGGGGGGGGGGGGGTGGGGGGGGGGGGGGGTGGGGGGGGGGGGGGGTGGGGGGGGGGGGGGGTGGGGGGGGGGGGGGGTGGGGGGGGGGGGGGGTGGGGGGGGGGGGGGGTGGGGGGGGGGGGGGGTGGGGGGGGGGGGGGGTGGGGCGGGGGGGGGGTGGGGGGGGGGGGACGAAAAATACCTATTAAAGCCTAATAAGGGAAATAGTCTCGAAACAATGGACAACGTCATGGCAATCTTCTATCCTTTTGGCTTGTTGAAATTTTAAGAAAGAAAATTGAAGAAGAAGAAAAAAAAAAGGAAAAATAGATATTCAATGAATTTATGTGAGAAAATTACTTACGGAGAAATTAGCAAGGGGTGAAGAATTTATAGGGGAGAAGACTACGTGATGCATGTGCCATATTCTACAGGATATTTTGGATATGAATTGGCTTTAGATTTAAGCTAATATTTTCTCAAAAAAATAAATTAAAAAAATAAATAAGCGATGTATGTATAGCCATATTCTACAGAAAGGATAATCTGTAGAAATTATAGGAGACGAATCTTCCGTACGAGAGATTATTTGGTACAATCATTGCATGGATGACGTGATAAGTAAACGGTTGAGATTTAATCAAATTTGACCAATACATGGGATGGGATCATGAAGCCAACTTTCCCTGAAATTTAGGAACTGAATTTAATTAGCGAAAGTAAAAAACGCCCCCTATGCTTTGTGCCGTTGTCTAACTCTAAAAAAAAATCCCTATGTTATTTAACTCCCAAATTCCCCCATGTGTTTGGTTTTAATTACCACACTCGACCCAAGTAGAATTTGACTTTTCACTTTTTGCAGAATGATAAAATTATCCCTATGTTTTAATTTTTTTTTTTAAATTTATTCCTTTTGAAAAGCAACCAAATAATTTTTCCTTCCGGACATAAGATAGAAAAGCAACCATGAAATGCAAAAATACCCCCTAAGCTTTACCTAATTAGAAAAAAGTCTTATGTGTAGTTTTTTATTAGCAAAATAAATCCTACAAGCCAAAATGATAAGGATATCCCAATTAAAAAATGCAAAAACACCCCTATTTGATTAAAAAATAAATAATAATACCCCATTTAACTTTGAAAATTGACAATAACTCACTTAAAAAATTGACAATAACCGCTATAATTTATGAATTGGAATTTCATATTGAATTTGTTGCTAATAAAAAAGAACAAATATAGAGCTTATGCTAATATAAATAATACATGAGGTTTTTTTCCTATTAGACTAAGCACAGAGAATTTTTTGAATTTAGTTCGGTAGAAAAGTGTAGAATTTTCCAATTCCTTTTACTTATACTTTGGGCAACATATTATTTCCACATAACTACAGTACAATATATTTACATATCCAAGTGAGTTCTCCAGATTGTATACACTACTACTATATCATCATCTGGAAAAAAAAATAGGTTCCCAATTGAAAATTTAGCCAATGTGTAAGTTGCATGGTTGTTTTCTCTAGGAACATGTTTGATTTAAGACAATCCGATGCATTCCTAAAAACTTGATATCATCAATTAGGGCTGAAAATCAAGCCAAGCTACTCGATACTCGACTTGAGCTCGTTCGATGAAAGCTCGTTTGAGCTCGGTTCGTCACACCAATAAAACAAGTTTGAACATCATTTTTTCATTTGATAACTTTTGAAGCTCGGCTCGAGCTCGATTCGATAAGCTAAAAGATGATCATATACATGTAAAATATCAAACTACTCGTTATTCGGCTCGAGCTCGTTCGATAAAAGCTCGTTTGAGCTCGCTCGTTTAATAATCAAACAAAACTTGAACAGTGTGTTGTTCGACACTACTCGGTCTGATAACACCCTGTGGCGGATCAAAAATTTTTATCTATGGGGGGCTAAAGTAGATAAATAAAAATATCCAATCAAACACTCAAACTTATATTTCATTCACGAGAAAATATATGACGAGATACAAAAACGAGGAGGTGAAGTTTGACAAAAATGACCCCATAAGTTACTTTAATTGGATTTGATACCTCGTTACAAATTTGTTATATGTGAAGAAAAAAATGGTAATGTGAAAACATATTCGTCACATTTGACTGCCTTTTGTGAGAAAATTCAATTTATGTGAGGAAGACAAATTGTCACAATAATTATTTGGTGCATTCTTTTTGCAAGGGACATTCTATTTTTTGTGTGTGACGAAATTTTTTACAAGATATATCACGAGATTTATCCACAAGAATAGAAAATAACCCATCACCGAGCTCTCTAATAATATCATTGATAGTTTCAATTGAGGAAGAATTGACAATGTCTTTTTGAATTGAATGAGCCGTCAACTCAAAAAATTTCGGGTCATTCCGTAAAATAACGTTTCTAGCAACCTCATTTTGATCCGCTAGAAATATTAAAAGTTCATGAAAGTTTCATAGGTTGCTTGAAAATTCCAATTCATCTTGTACACAAAATGCAAGTACTTGTTTAAGAAAAAACCGAATACAATCAATCAAATTCTATAGCTAATAAAAATAATACAAGAAATCTTTTGCCAATTAAACAAAATATAAGGGCTATTTTTGCATTTACCTAGAGAGAAAAGTGTAGAATTTACAATGCTATTTTATTTTTGGCAACATTTTATTTCCACATAATTAGAGTACAATTTACATATCCAAGTGAGTATTCCAGATTGTTTACACTACTATTAATCACTATCCACAAACAAACAAAAAATAAAAAAATAAGGTCCCCAATTGAACATTTAGCCAATCCTATTGTATACCGGCAATTGGAACAACATCTTCGAAATTAATTATCTCAAATAATTTTCCCAAAAAAAAAATGTCCGTCTTCTAAACTAAGTAGAATATCATATTCTCGTTGGTATCTTAAATAAAATAGTAAGAAAATGAAAATATACCTTGAATGAAAGTACTTGATTTCATAAGAAACCATATCCGAATATTCTAAAAAATCAATTATTTTAAGACTTTTTTTCCCTATCAAGCGTAAATCGGAATTTTCTTGATATGAGATATTGATAATTGGTGTTGACTCATGTAATATTCTTTTAAGTACAACTAATTCATGCATATCATTATAAGTATAATCATTACAAATTATCAGTACCCGTTTCATGAAAATCCCGATTAACGCCTAATAAGGAAAAAACGTCTTGAAACAATGGACTATATCAAGCTTCCCGTCGATCTTCTGATTAATAAGAGAAATTAGGAAGGAATTTTGGAGGAAGATTTTCTCTTTGTGGGTCAAGAATTTAGGGAGAAGTGCATTTGTATTGTATATATATATATGTTATATAATTATAATTGGTTAATTTTTTGAAGTGTTGTTAAATAACACAACAAAATACTATACTTGTTGATCTAGATTAGTATTATCCGTCTTGAGTTAGCACGTCTCATATTTTTCGGAGATAGTTGAGGATTTGGCAACTTGTCATTTTTTTTCCTATTATAGAAAAATTTAAATTGGTAGTAATTCAAAACAGATTATTAATTAAATTTTAAAATATTATGACATATTCTGTTATTAGTGTTTTCTTGTTCAAAGGATCATAATACATATGTTTTATACTTGTATTATGAATAAGTTATATTGTAAATTATTATAACTCGTAAATAGAAGGAAAATTAAGATAAGGTTATCTATATAGATAAGTTCAAATAAACTGAAAGTTATCTCTATATAAACTAACTTCAAGATGATATAAAATAGGGAAAATTTTACTTTGCCCCTAACCTTTGAACATATTTCCATTTTACTCCCTAATTTTTGGTTATCTACTTAACCCCCTAAGCTATTAAAATTATCTCATGCAACCACCTTAAGATGCAAAAAGCTAGAATCTAACATAAAATTCCGTCCAACTTTAATAATATGAGTTTGAACAATTTTATATTTGTCACATAATCTTTGAAAAAAAATTACATTTTGCCACCTGGCCAACTTTTGAACGTTTTCGCACATTGCTACCCAACCTTGGAACACTTGCACTTTGCCACCGGTCTTGAATGTTTTCGCTCTTTGCCACCCAACCTTTGAACGTTTTCGCACTTTGTCACCCCAACCTTTGATTGTCTAACTTGCCCCAGACTAAAGCCACGAAATTCTGAAAAATGGAATGTTCTCGCAGATTCCATCGGTGAACGTCCAAAGGTAGTGATCTAAGAAATTTTTAATAGTTGAAAGGGTTAAGTGAGACCTCGCAAAGGTTAGGGGACATAGTTGGAAAACGTTCAAAGATTAGGGGAAAAAGTTGAATTTTTCCTACAAAGTATATGTTAGACTTTAGCTTAACGAGTCTAATTTAAATCTAGTTTTAAATTTATTAAAAAAATTGTTTAAGTTTGTTTAATATGCATAACAAAATTGAACTCAAACGAGTCTTTATCAAATGAGTTTGAGTCAGATATTGAATAATTTGGTATGAATATCAATCCCCATGAAATAATTGTAACATATATTAAAGATGTCAATGAATCTTCACAACAGAACTTGTTTGACATCGGCCTAATTTGAATTCGTCAATCTTAGTCCATGCATTTCGGATTGAAAGGGATTTTCTCGTAAATTGTATTTATAGTCTAATTAAAAAAGGTTGAATTAGAGAAACAGATCACATTTATTAAGGCATAATTTAGTAGAAAAATGTTTATTGAAATCTGCTAAACCCGCTACAATGTCTTTTGTACTTTGATTTTTTTTAACCATTTAGACTACTCAATTTTTAAAGGGTAAAACTATTCTCATAACTAATGGTAGCTGACAAGTTTATCAGTATTCAAATTTGGTATTTTGCCCCATATGTCACAAAGTCGAAGTATTTTGGGACTTTTCGATCCAATTGCGTAAGTGAACCTCACGTGCGGACCAGTTGATTTCAAATTGGGGATTTGTGGCCAACGCCTTTGTTAATTTTCGCAATTGGAACGAAAAAACCAAAATTGCTTCAAATTTATGGTTTATGAGATAAATTTGTCCGCTTGAATGTATACAAACTTGTCAGTGGTCATTATTTTATGAAATTAGTTTTTCATTTTCCTCGTTTACAGGCTACTATATAACATTAATGTTCACTTCAAGTTGTTTGAATCCCTCTAGCGATTGAAACCATTTCAAAGTTAAAATTGTAAATTATGGCCCATTATGATTAACCCATCGATTCTGATTATTATTTTACTGAGTTCACTTAATTTCACGATTTTCTTTTGCTAGCTGTTTGTTGCCGTACACATGAGGCATTGTCAAAGTGAACTCTACGTGTATTGTGTATTGCTCCTAAGAGTTGGATTAGGAATTACTTTCATGGATAAATAAAATATTAGGAGAAGTATTTATCGCATTTGTGAATTTGTGATAAATGAAAAGGCATGAGGTGTAATTTTCTACTAAATTGGAAGGTTATAAAGCTGTAACATGGAAATTGTATCAAGATCAAAGTTTCATTTTCAATGTATATTTCTGTTAGTTGAATATTGAAAAGTTTTTGAAAAGTTTCCGGAAATACTAGAAAAAAACTATGAAAAAAATTACGGGTTTTTTGCAAGTTAACTCCCTGTGATATGTCTAATAGGCAATTTACCTCCCTGTGAAATAAAAATAGGCAATTTAATTCCCTGTGAAATGAAATAATGAGCAATTTACCTCCTTGTGATATAAAAATAGGCAATTTACCTCCTTGTGATATGAAATAATGAGCAATTTAACTCCCTGTGATATGAATTAATAAGCAATTTAGAGGGAGGCAATGTGCTTCTTTTGTAAAAACATATGGAGGTATTTTGCCATTTTTCTTATCACGGGGAGTTAAATTGCCTATTTAGGATATGACAGGGAGGTATTTTGTCCTTTTATTTATCACAGGGAGTTAAATTACCTATTTAAAATAACACAGGGAGTTAATTTGCTATTCACTCAAAAAATTACTAAATTATGAAAAAGAGAAAATTCCAAGGCATTAAAGAGTTTCAGAAATACACCTTATTTTGATTTATTTTGATTCAAAAATGAAAACTTTAATTTGCCTTACTTTCTCAGATCGGCCATTTTGTAGTCATCAAATCAAACATTTGATCTTGGCATGATTATTTTTTGAGTCTAGACCAAATTGAACCAGAACAACCATTAGTGTATTATTACTAATTAATTTTCATTCTACAAAAGACGAGGGTAAAGTACAAACCAATATATGACATAAATAAAGTATATTGAAACAATTTCAAAGTAAGATTAAGATTGCGAAGAGTGTAAATATGAAGGTAAAATATATTAGTTTCAACTTAATTTCCAAGATTCCTATAGAATGATGAATTGTGCATGTACAATAAATTATCTTATCCGAAAATATTAATCAAGAAACGAATTTAATTCACAAGAACTCAATCAAGAATATACAAACTTAATAAGAAATAATATTTCTCATATAGTATATATGAAGAATCGTTACTCGTACATGGCTCTTACATTACAACTAAAAATTGTAAACTAAACCAATAAACAAGGAATAAGCATCCAACTTCAATAACGACTTCCAGAGGCGAGAATCAAGGGAAAATGGACCTTTGAATTTTATAGGGGAGAAGACATTCTAGAAATTAAATTTATAGGTAATGCATGTGTCCCATATTTTTCGGGGTAAATATTTGAGGACTAATAACAGGATATTCTGGATAAGAATTGGCTTTAGATTTAAGCTAATATGTTTTCTTAAACCAAAAGAAAAGGCGATATATGTATAGCCATATTTCATTCGGGATATTCTTACCCGAATCGAGTTTGATCGAACCCAATATAACTACATGATAAGTGTAATACACATGTTTTGTGATTGGATACAACTTTTAGATGGGATTAGATCAAGCTGGGATTGGACAAGAATTTTCCTATTCTACAGAAAGGATATTTGTAGAAAGAGCAAAAGATAAAAACACCCCCTATGCTTTGCCTAACTCCCAAAAAACCCTCCTGTATTATTTTAACTCCCAAAAAAACCCATGTGGTCTCAAAAAGTGCCAAATACACCCCCAAAAAAGAGATTCTGTTTCAAACGCCAAAATTGCAAGTATTTGTTCACATTTTATTTTTTATATGATAATTTTACCCCTGACATCGAAAGACAAAAACAACCCCTATGCCTTCTTATGTGTCATTTTAAATCCCCAAAACCCCCCTGAGTTTGATTTTAAATACCACACTCGACCCAAGTAGTATATACTTAATTTTTCAAAAAGAATAAATAAATTTTAAAAAAAACAAACACATAGGGGTAATCTTATCATTCCACCAAAAGTCAAAAATAAAATTATAAGTATATACTACTTGGGTCAAGTGTGGTATTTAAAACCAAATACAGGGGGGTTGGGAGTTAAAATGACTCGGGGGGTTTTTGGGAATTAGACAAAGCATAGGGGGTGTTTTTGTCTTTTGCTCTTGAAATTATAGGAGACTGGAACAGGATATTTTGGATAAGAATTGGCTTTAGATTTAAGTTATATTTTCTCAAAAACAAAGGGAAAAAAATAAAATTTAAGCAATAATGTATAGCCATATTCTACGGAAAGGATATTTGTAGAAATTAGAGGAGACGGTAACCGAAAAAAAAAAAGGAACGCACATAAGATAGATAAAAAGTAGTCATAAATGCAAAAATACCCCTATGCTTTACCTAATTAGCAAAAAGTCTTTAATGTAGTTTTTTAGTTAGCAGAAAAATTCCTCCCAAACCAAAATGATAATTATACCCCAATTAAAAGATGCAAAACACCCCTATTCCCTTAATAAATTAACAATAATCCCCCTGTTAACTTTAAAAATTGACAATAACCCTCATGTTCACTTAAAAAATTGACAATAACCTTCTTATTATTTATGAACTGGAATTTTAAATTGGATTTTTTACTAATAAAAAAAGAACGCAGGGAGCTTTTACTAGTAAAAATAATACATAAGGTTTTTTGCCGATTAGACAAAGCAAGCAAAAAAAATTTCCAATTCCTTTTATTTGTTCTTTTGGCAACATTTTATTTCCACATAATTAGAGTACAATATATTTACATATAATCGCCAGCCAATACACTCCCCAATATAAGGGGAAAACTGCATATTACTACCCTGTGATATCGAAAACCTGCAAAAAATTACCCTGTGAAATTTTTTTTGCACCAGACTTCCTTGTGTTTTCAAAAACCCTGCAAATTACACCCATTCTCCGTTAATCATTGACACCGTTAATTTTTAATTGAATTGCCTAAATTACCCCTTATATATTAATAAAAAAATTATATTTTTATAAACGGAAAAATGCATATTACTACCCTGTGATATCGAAAACCTGCAAAAAACTACCCTGTGAAATTTTTTCTGCACCAGACTTCTTTGTGCTTTCTAAAACCCTACAAATTACACCCATTCTCCGTTAATCATTGACACCGTTAATTTTTAATTGAATTGCCTAAATTACCCCTTATATATCAATAAAAAATTATATTTTTACAATTAAAAAACTCTCACTAATTTTTCTCTCTCGCTTCTCATATGGAACAAACAAAGAAAAGAAGAGATATTATGTGCGAAGTTTAAAAGATACAAAATTATGGGTATAGTATAAAAGTATAAGGGAGTTTGAACAATCGTTTAAAAGTACAAGAATTTTTTGCGCAAACATTAAAAAATATGAGTTACTTTTCTACAAACATTAAGAAAAACATAGAAGTTTTTTGCAAACATTTCAAAGCATAAAGAAGTTTGACGCAAACTTCCAAAAGTACAAGGAAGTTTTTTGCAAACGGTGGAAAACACAAGGAACTTTTACGCAAACTTTAAAAAACACAAGGAAGTTTTCTGCAAACTTTAAAAAACACAAGGAGGTTTTATGCAAACTTTAAAAAACACAAGGAAGTTTTCTGCAAAGATTCAAAGTTACAAGGGTATTCTTGTCATTTTGAATGAAAAATTACGTCAGAAACAAAAAAAATCGCATTTTTGGCGAGTAGAATACACGCGCGTCAAAAAATTGACGGAGGGAGACGGAATGGGTGTAATTTGCAGGGTTTTTGAAAACACAAGGAAGTCTGGTGCAAAAAAAAATTCACAGGGTAGTTTTTTGCAGGTTTTCGATATCACAGGGTAGTAATATGCATTTTCCCCCAATATTAGCGTCCCAATCCACAACGTCCTTCAGCCATTGGAACAACATCGTTGAAGTTAATTGTCACAAATACAAACGAAAAGAATACATTACATCACACATAATTGTTCATCTTCAAAACTAAGTAGAATATCATATTCTCATTAGTATCTTAAATAAAATAGTAGAAAGATGAATATATATACCTTGGATGAAAGTACATGATTTTATAAGAAACCATATCCGAATAATTTAAAAAGTCAATTATGTTAAGGTTTTTTTTTCCTATCAAGCATAAATCGGAATTTTCTTGACATGAGGTATTGATAAATGGTGTTTACTCCATGCAATATTCTTTTACGTACAACTAATTCATGGAGATAAATTGTAAGTATATATCAAGAATATTACAATCATTACAAATTATCAGTGCTTTGTTTCATGAAAATCCCGATTAACGCCTAATAAGGAAGAATAGTCTCGACACAATTAACTATATCAAGCTTCCCGGATCGATCTTCTGATTAATTAGAGAAATTAGGAATGGATTTAATTTTGGAGGATGAATTTCTCTTTGTGGGTCTAAAATTTAAAGGGAGAAGTGCATTTGTATGTGTTATATTTGTATAATTGGTTAATTTTTTAGAAGTGTTGTTAAATAACACAACAAAATAGTATACTTGTTGATCGATCCTATATAGAGATAAGTACTTCAAATAAACTGAAAGCTATATCTCTATATAAACTAACTTCAAGATGTCAATGAATCTTCACAACAGAACTTGTTTGACATTGGCCTAATTTGAATTCGTCAATTTTAGTCCATGGATTTCGGATCATTAATTTAATGAAAATTTTAATCTTCACAACAGAACTTCAAGAATTTAATGAAAGAAAACAAAATGTAACACGGATCATTAATTATCAAATGATTAGTATATATAGATCAAGAATCGTTTACTCTTTCTTATACAACAGAAAATTCTCAAAAAAAAAAAAAAGTGGGGAATAAACACC
Organism: Penstemon davidsonii; assembly: GCA_034814905.1. Taxonomy (NCBI): domain Eukaryota; kingdom Viridiplantae; phylum Streptophyta; class Magnoliopsida; order Lamiales; family Plantaginaceae; genus Penstemon; species Penstemon davidsonii. Next base: position 5,943,205 of record JAYDYQ010001087.1, on the reverse strand, counting down.
GACCTTAATAGAAAGTAGTTGTCTAAAAAGTCCATTATTTTGAGACCAGTTTCCCAAATTAATCTTGGATAGGAAATTTCATGAGGTGGAGGATTGTAACTTATGTCGATTGTAATATTTTTGATATGTACATCATATATTATCAAGTCTCCATCTCATGAAAATACCTATCAAAGCCTAATAAGGGAGAGTAGTCTCGAAACAATGGACTGCATCGTGCTTCATGAGCAATCTTCGATAGTATCTCGTACGATATTTTGGTTTATCGAGATTTTATAAAAAGAGAAATTGAAAGGGAAGAAACAAAGGAAAAAGAACCATATATGTGAATTTATGAGAGAAAATTTACGTATGGAGAATGCATGGGGGTGAATAATTTATAGGGGAGAAGACAATCTAGAAGTTAATAGGATTGGTTTAAGAAGCTTCCATGTTATTGTTAGATCCTATTTAATAGGAATTATGATCTTATCTAATAATACATGTGTCCCATAATTTTGGAGGTAGATGGAGATTATGTGACGCGTTCTTTTTTTCTGTTTCTTTTTTTAGTTAGATAATTTTCAAAGTCAGTTTCATTTAATTCGCTAGTAAATAAAATTAAAGATATTTCATATGTTTTCTTATTAGTATTTTTCTTTTTCAAATAATATAGGTAACTTGTATTACGTGTAAGTTATGTTTAATCAAAATATATTAAAAGAATAAACTAAAACTAATCCTTTTTAGATCAATATCCATCATCGGCAAGACACCTAAACTTATCTTTTTCTAGACAGAAACAACTTAGTTTTAGTTTTTATGGAATTAATGAGAAGTGTTAAAGATGAAATGTACCACATTGATCGAAAATCAATATTAAGTTCATTTTAAAAGAATTTGACGGTCCTTAATTTGTGAAAATGAATACCTTTGAAAAATATCACCCAAATACAAACTTTTCCATCTCAGATTGCTGACAGAAAATTAATAATTCTTAAAGAAATTTTCAATAATAGTGCAAAATATATTGGGATAATTTTCTTGTTGGAATAATAATATGAAAAAGTAAGAAGGGTGAGAAGAAAATAGAGAATAAATTGTAGAGAATTTGAGGTTGCTATCTATTTGGTGTTGTGATTTCTAATTTCTCCTCAATAATCATGTGAAAAGCACAAGTATGTCTCCGGCGGAAAATAGCCTGACAGGACTAAATGTGGGCAATAAAGTAAGTTATAGGAGTAAATCTAGTAGCATAATACTTATAGCACTGAATGTGGAAAAGTGGTAAAGATACAGGATGAAAAATGAAATTTAGCCTTTGGTTAAATGAAGGTAACAAACTTGAAAAATGGGCCACAATTTATTTTCCAGTCCATATACTTCAATCCAAGCCTAGCTTCGTATCGTTTGGGGGTCTCCAAATCTGTTGAGTTCATATGACCTAATTTTAGATGAGATTTGGAGAAAATAGTAGTAAGTATGAAATCAATAATTTTTAATATTTAATAGATTATTTTTTGATAATTTAACTTTAATAGATTGTGTGACATTATATTTCATTGAATCTATGTACTTGATATTTGAGTAGTTTTGGAGGGTTGAAGAGTGGAAGAATATGGGAAATTTTAGGTGAGAATAAATACATCAAGTTTTGACCCATTCTATGTGGGGCAAGTCGTGGGCCAAAAACAATCCATGAAGAGCTCTCGCTTTCCAAAACTAATCCAAAGGGTCCGAACCCAGTCCATTATACAATCAATTTATTCTTGTCATTCTCTATATAAATTGATTTGCAATTCCGAGTCAAATATGTTCCAATCTCCTACATTTTATCTCCAACCACTTCCAAAACCTTTCCGATGATATTTCCGTTCCGGCAAGAACAGTTGGCAAATCAAGAATTATATCTAGCGGAAGGAGACGGATGTGATGTTGTGGTAATGGTGGCAAAATTCTGGTGTGAGAAAGGGTTCACAGATCCGGATATCAGATATCCTTCGGGCTCGGATCCAGTATATGTTTCCAAAAACATAAGGATGGTATCGTATTTAGGGATTACGAGCAGAACAGGGGGCACTTACTTTACCAAAACAACAGAACAAATTGAAACTTATCTAGAGTTAGAAGAATGGGCAAGTATTACAGAGAATGCAGAATATGATACGAATTAAATATGCCAATTAATCGCTATCCAAACATTAAAGCCTAAGAGCAAGAAAAATACTCAACTCTGTCAAAAAAAATCCAGAATATATTAGCTACAATCATAAGAAACCTTCATAGTGTAAACTGTAAAAGAAAATCTCTGTAACTTAACAAAGTACTCTAATTAAGATATGCATCAATTTCTTCAAGAAATGAAACAAAAACATACTTAAATGCATCTTCCTAATCAAACAAGCCAAATTCCATATCATAGTCAATTAATCGATATCCAAATATTAAAGCCTAAGAGCAAGAATCGAACACTACGAAATAATACTAGGAAATAGTAATCAACTCTGTAAAAAAAATGTAGCCCATATTAGCTACAATCATAAGAAACCTTCATAGAGTAAAACAAGATTTCTGTAACTTAACAAGTACTCTAGTTAAGATATCCATCAATTTCTTCAAGAATTGAAACAAAAACATACTTAATTGCATCTTCCTAATCAAACAAACTAAATCCCATATCATTGTCAATTAATCGAAATCCAAACACTAAAGCCTAAGAGCAAGAATCGAACACTACGATATAATACTAGGAAATAGTAATATTCAACTCTGTCAAAAAAATGTAGCCCATATTAGCTGCAATCATAAGAAACCTTCATAGAGTAGAACAAAATCTCTGTAATGTAACAACTCCTCTAATTAAGATATCCATCAATTTCTTCAAGAAATGAAACAAAAACATATACTTAAATGCATCTTCCTAATCAAACAAGCTAAATCCCATGTCATCGTCACTCTCCTCCTTTGGCTCCTCCTGAAAAAATCAAAATGAGAATTCATCAAAAAGTTAGTTCAGTTTCACTTGTAATCAAAAATGAATTTTAGTAGATTCGACTTGAATCTAGAAAAACAGTGATAATAGATTGCATACATATAAAACTAAACAAGCAGTAATCGATCAAAATACCAAAATTTCTCAGAGTGCATACCAACTCAGTTACAAACTAACAAGGACATAACTAGTCACAACAGACTTTTAGGTTAGTTTACAATTTTCGTCACTAATTTCTACCCCAAATGCAGTATTATTACGATAATATCAATAAACATAAGCAAACTATATTTTAGATCGGACTACAATTAAATAAACACTACGACCTAAATTCGCAAAAAAAAGAGGTTTAACAGAAAACATTAATAATGACACAATAATCAACACAAGTAAAAACTGTACCTTCTTCTCTTCAGCAGCAGGAGCAGCTGCGGCGGCGGCGCCTCCTCCAGAAGCAGTAGGAGCAGCTACAGCAGCGGCACCACCACCACCAGATCCGACGTTCATGACGAGATCTTCAACGTTCCTCTTCTCACAAAGCTTAGCAAATAAACTCGGCCAGTATGATTCCACCGTCAAATTGGCGGCCTTCACCAGTGTCGCTATTTTCTCGGCCTAAATAAAAACATAAATCAGATCATTATTCATAAATTGACCTCAATTTCATCATACTAATACCTACAATTAGATATACTTAATATTTTCGAGTAGAAGAAAATATTACGGTGACGGCGATGCCATCGTCGTGGAGAATCAAGGCGGCGTAGGTGCAAGCGAGCTCTCCGACCGACATTTTTCTCTCGAAAAAAGACGTGAGATGAACTGCAAATTAGGGTTCTGTATTTCTGCTGTGCGGCTGTTTATAGAGCTAGGGTTAGGGTTTTGCGCGTTTTATATGAGATTTGGGGTCGATAATTGCTAATAGCCCTGAATATTAAGTTGCACTGAAGTAGCACCCTTAATTTTGAAATATTGTTGAAATGACCCCTATAGTTAATGACTATACTTTGTAGGTACAACGCTAAAAATAGAAATTAATAAATATTTTTTATCATTTTCTGGAAAGAAAGAAAAAGATACCCAAGGTGGTTGGACCAAGTGGTAGTGACTTGTGACCCCCTGAGGCGAGACTCAAGTTCGAATCCTACTGGAGACATCACACTGGGGAGGACCTATACCCTTTGCACTCTTCGGTCCGAGCTGTAAATACACAGTCTAGTAGATCAAAAAAAAAAAAAAAAAAAAAAAGATAAATTACTTCATGTCACTCTTTTTCTTTTACTAGTAAAACGAGTACAACAAACAATATTTTGAAAACTATTAACCACATTTCATTAACTATTAAAAACAAAAAAACTCTGAACTTCCCATAAGAAAATATTGTTGGTTCATATGAATCGAATTTGGATGTTTTTTCGGTTTCTTGCAATTTCGTAAATTTCTAATGAATTTTTTCAAATATGTGAAACATGAAGTGAGTTGATTTCAATTGAATGTGTTAACAGTAAAATTTTAGTAAGATAAGTTAGTAAATTTGAAATTTAATACTACATCCATCCCATTATTTTTACTCCATTAGCTACAATATTCAGTCAAACTTCTCAATTTAACTTATCAGATTAAATTATTCAAATTTATGACGTATTAAACCTTTTGAATATTGATATAATTATAGTATCATATGATATTATCATAATATTAATAAAATGTATTAATTAAATTATTTATTATTTTTTTTAAAAATTTAATCAAGTTGATTGATCAATTATACAAGTGATAGAGAATAATGAAAAGAAGAAAGTATTATATTTAAGTTGATTTGAATACTAAGGTTTCTATGAGAAATATAGATTTTAGGTATCAACTCAAGCAATGTAAAGAAATTGAGACTATTATCATTTCGTAATATATTACAAATTTGTCGTTAGGATTAGAAAAGTTGGGCTCAAATTGGATCAAAGAGCTTGCTCGTCTTACTGGGCCTAAGCCGGTCCAACCTCGTATCGTCTCGGTTTGACAAGTACACCCTAAATGTGTTCGAAATACTCAATTCAACAAAATAGTCCAGGTAACTTGTGCAAAATGTGTTCTTAAATTCATACATTCATGACAAACACAAACTTCCAGCACAGAAAATAACACATCATAATAGGAAAATATTGGTCTAATACTCTAATTAGATCCACAACTCCCAAAACAAACATCTCGAGTTCAAATAATTCAATGTAACAGTGAAATTTATGCAGTCCTCCCAAAAGCTACAATAGGTCTTCATCAGACTGAAACAAATCAAGCGCTGCCCGACCTAGCCTGCAATAAAACAATGATATAAACAACGAATAATGTCAAATCAACGGTCCCTCAAGAAACAAAACTGTACACTCTTGTAATGAAATCTTTTTCTTTTTCCTTTAGGAGTCTCGAGTACCACATGAAGGTGTGTATGTATTACCTGGCGAGGTGGGGTTGCAGACCTCGACCTTGACCTTGATTTTGAAATGGACCTCGACCTCGACCTCGATTTTGAAATGGACCTCGACCTCGACCTTGACCTGGACTTGGGTCTGCACATTGAAGCAAAGAGGAAAATGTTATTCAAGAGGTTTCCCAATTGTGAATGTGTGTTTTGGACAATATATCATTAAAAAGAAATGAAAAAAGAAAATATAAGACCATGTACCTGGATGGTTTAACAGGAGATGCTGAGGGTGATCTAGAAGCAGAACGATCAAGTGATTTGCTGCATCAAAGAAATTTTATTTAATCATTGTTCAGTTCACCCAAGAAGCGTGTAAATATTTAACATAACAAATCAAAAACAGAGAATAAGTACCTCCTGTTCCTCCTGGGGCTTCTGCTTCTACTGTGACTTCTGCTTCGGCTTCTTGATGGACTGCCCTTATACTCCTTCACCTGAAACCAATATCACACCAGCATGGACCCCAATGAAAAAATAGATCACATTGCTTCTCAAGGTTATCGTAGCTCAAAAAGAAATGATATACTAAATTTTAGGTCGCATATGAAAATATGTAATGGAATTTAGGGACTTTTTTAATCATAAATATACTTGAGTTCAGACATGTAAGTGGAGAAAAGGGTGCTCAAAAGAGATTCTGAATCTAAAAAATAGAAAATTGATAGAAAGGGCATAAGCATAGAGGAGATATAGAAGATACCCGGACATAAGTTCTCGTGAAAAGAGATTCTTAAGCCATAATAAAATAGAAAGAAAGGGGAAAAGTGTAGAGATATTCAATATACCCGGATATAAGTTCTAGTCCAAGGATTTTTGAACTCGCTATCATCAAGTTTCCGCATCTGGGCAATGCAAGAGATGGTTAGCTGTTGTATTGGATAAAATTACAAACACAAACACAAATATCTAAGCATTACATGATTAACTTACAGCATATTTCATGTCTTCATAGTTAGTATAATCAACTAGGCCATAGGTTCCTGTATTTTCAGACAATTCAAGTTAAAAGGTTGGCATTGATGATCATTCATGACCGGAACTATACAATGTTCATTAAACTTCCAAACAAGATAACTGGCAAACATAATATTTGATAATGATTGGAAAAAATAATGGTGTAGCCACACAGGCTACTATTTATAAAAAGCCAGCGCAAAATACATGTATATGTAATTTCTGCTGATAAGTCAGATAATACCTTCACTGTCCCGAGAAACTTCAGCAAAACAAACATCTCCAGCTTTCCGCATGTGATCCTGAAACAAATCATAGGAGATATCCCAAGCTAGTCAACAAGATACGAATTTCTGCTTATATAACATGATACTGACCTTCAGATCTTGCCAAGAAGCGGAAGAAGGAAGCCCACGAACAATAACTAAGGACAAAAGAACATTCCGGTATAAAGCCATCAAAAAAATTAGGCAACAGAAAGGGAGTTTATAGATACGACCAAAGAGCATCATTAAGTCAGTCCAACGCACCTCGATAATCTGAATGGCGGGAAGTGCCAAATCGGCCACCACCCCCATCTCTTCCACTGTCTCTTCCTCCATCTCTGCCGCCGCCGCCGCCACCATAACCACCACGGCGATCATTGGAAGATGAAGGACCTCTGCCTCCATGTGCAAGTTCAACCTATATTTATAAGTAAACAAAAATTAGAAAAGCGGGTGCAAGGCCAAAAAAAATTTGACAACTAACAAGAGTATAAAAAAGATAGAATTGTCAAATGTATCAACTGCTCTCACCCTCAATCTACAGCCATCAAAGTTATAGCCATCTCTTCCCCTGATAGCATCTTCTGCATCCCGAGCATTCTCAAACTAAACATAAATAAGTTCAAATGAGTCAGACAATTTACAATATCTCATTTTTAACCGAAGTTAACACATCCGGAATTCCATTACATACAGCTGAAAAATACCTCCACAAAACAATAGCAAGGAGGGCGAGGAGGGATCTTCAACTCAATATCCAATATGCGACCATACTGTAAAACAAGGATATAATAATTAAAAAGCAAGTTCATCAGACTTAGAACCAACTGGATAAACTATTAGTTGTTAATCATTATGTATGAAAAAATATTCATCATATCCGCATCACGTTTTACATGCATTTTTACAAAAGAGACTTATTGGAAATAGTGATATAGTAAAGTTTTCCCTAGCCTGGAAGTTTTCGCATAACAAATAAGTGATTTATCCCGAGACCAGGAGCACAATTACAGGTTCAGAAACATGTCTTCTAAACCCAATAAAACCAAGAAAGACGAATTGTACAATATGCAACTGAAACCTTGTAGAATATGTCTTCTACTTCTGATTCTCTAATATCAGCAGGGAGGTTGCCAACATAAATCATGCGAGAGAAACGGCTGCTCATTCTTGGTTCTTGAGGAAGAAGTCAATATTAAATGCTGCAGACGAAAAATGCTCCATGAATGGTGAACCAATTTAAAGCTGAGAAAGATATCAAGTTAAATTCCTATACAACTTTTGCACTGAATGATTTGACAACAAAAAAAAAATCATAGGACAAACATATGAAGCAAACCAAGAGAGCAATCCATGAGGTGAGCGGTGCTCCATAAGCTCCATTGCTCATATGCTCCAAAGATGCTCCAATGCTATTATTTATTCGAATTAAAATAAAGTCTCCCCATCCTCTCTAAAAAAATTGCAGGTGAATAGCTCTTCAGAGAGTGAGCAAGAACACTCCCAATACTATAAATATACCAAAGACTCCACCCTGAATTCTCCCACTCCCATTCTACATCCCTATGTATGATTGCAAAGCTCATATTTCTCCAAGCCCTTGACATCTATCATAAACAAAGCACTTACGTCATGAGATGAGGTAATATCGGCATATACTTTGTATACCTTGTTCAAATTTCTTTAGATTGTGTGAAAAAGTAAACGTTTTTTGAAAAAATGCCACATATCAGGGTTCAGTGTTGATGACCTTTCCATTTAACAAAGTACAATAAGTGAAATAACTCTGTTAATTCCTTACAAAGAAAATATAGGGCCCCATAGAATATCTATGAAAAGAAACTGATGCGAGGCAAAATCGGGATGCAAAGACAAATCAACTAACCAAAGGTCATGTGGTGAGCCTGCAGCACCAAAACAAAGCTAAAATATGATTACAGAACTAATGGAAATTATATCCACAACTTTACCAGGGGCCATTGTCAGCACAATGCAAATAGTCACCTCAAATATTAGGACTTGGAACAGTCCATCAAAAAGTAACAGACTGACTGACCAAGCACATAACACAACCATCACTAGTACTTTTTAATCTATATTTAATGGAAGGTGTTTAAGGCACTTGAACTTGAATAGTCATGAGTTTTAAACTTGAATATATTCATCAAACCATGAATAAATAATTCATGCTTCCACGGACATAATTTGTTTCTCCAGAATGAATTTCAGCACCTGACTTTGAGCACAATTAAAAATAATGTAATAAGACAGTCTAAATTTAAATTCTAATCTGAAATATCGCTACTCCAACATCTCCTCCTCAAACGGAGGCAATTCAAGCAAACATGTATACATAGTATAATGGTGCCTACATTTACATGAAAAACAATCTTACGTTAAAATTACTCACCATAATAGAAAAAAATTAAAAATAGTAAATTACATGCTTGGACTCCTATAGTCGCAAACAGCATACTAAGTAACAAGTTATCCTTTTGTTTTTCGTAAAGGAAAGGCAAAGTAATTTGTACATTCACAATGATGAGAGAGTTTGAACAGATGCATTCTCATTTGAGATGGTGCTGTCAATGTTTTTCCTTCATGTTTTCATTGAACTGAACCAAATGCTAAAAAAACAAGAACCAGACTAAGACAAAATGCCAAATGGAAATCAATTGTGAAAAGTTAACTGGTCTACTGCTAATCCATAATTGAAAGTGAAGCATTTCAAAAATACTAAACAAAAAAAAAAAAAAAAAAAAATCACACAGTTCGAATGCCAAGCCCTAACTTAATGCAGTATAAACATGGTTAACAAGTAATATCTCTAAAAAACTAAATTTATGGATTACCAGAACAAAGACAGACAAAGCTTAGCAACCAAATTCCTCGTGCCTATTCCAATTGGAGAATCCAAGGCCTCGACGAGCTAGGGTTTCTTCAACTATAAAAAAAATTATAAATTAATAGTATTAGTCCACAGATCGAGACTTTTATGTGAAAAAAGTAAATGAAATTTATGGAGAATTTGAAAATTCAGAGAGATTGATTCGTACCTCTGTAGAAGTTTAAGCGCTTCGACTGATGGTTGAGTTCTCGGCTTTAGATTAGGGTTTCTCGTACATTATATTTTTCTCTTATGTTTTACTGCAAGGGTACTGAAGTTCAACGAAATTATGTATTACCCCCCTTTGTTTTCGTAATTTTCGTTTATGTCCCTTTCCTTTTTTTTTTCTATTTGTTTCCCAATGTTTAAACCATTTTCTAGGCGCGTCAGACAGTTTAAGTGAGGGTCTATCGTTTGTCTCCAATAAACTGTGTTCTTCTCTTTTTTATTTCACATTTTTTGCTCAAAATTATCTGGACTTAATTTGTAATTACCTTTTACGTGTATCTATAAATATCATTTTAATAAATATAGCTAAAGAGAAAAAAAAGTTGAATATTGATATAAATAATATAGTTAGTGGATGTCTACACTTTGATGAGCCCATGTCATTCATATATTGAAGGCCATAATTAGGTACTAAATCTTAGAGGCAAGTTTGTCTTACATTTCACAAATTATTTTGTGTTTAAGAAAAGCGAGACAAACATGCAGTGGTGGAGCCATTAAATATTTGTAGTAGTCAAGTCATAACATATTCTGACCAGCCTGTTGGATATTTCTAGGGCATTTAGGGTCTATTTGGATGGGTTTTGGCTCGGTTTCGCGGGTCTTAGTTTAAAAAAAAAAAATTTGGTGGTTTCGATGAAATCTTTGAGACCTCATTTTGATGGGTTTTGGCTGTTGGGTTTTGTGGTTTGAATAAGATGAAACCTCACTTGTATTGGATTTGGATGTTAGGGTTTAGGGGAAAAAGTAGGTGGTAGATGTCAAATCAATGTCTTTTTTAGTAAGATTTGGGGGAAAAAGTAGGTGGTATGTGTCAAATCAATGTTTAACAAGTTTGAGTATGAGTTTCTGAATAGATTTTTGATGGTTTTATGAGTTTGGCGAAAACTTATTTGAAAGAGTTTTGGCTCGGTCTCGTGAAACTCGCGAGACCGGGCCAAAACCCAACCACATACACCCTTGTGATTCGTATTTTGCTTGGAACACTTTTCTTTTATTCTTTCTTTATGTCTTAATTCTAATATTCATGCCTTTTTTTTTTTTATTTCCCCTTAGCTCAACACATATGCTTTTCTTTTAATTTTTCCTTAATAATTGTAAAGAAAGTGTCATTTTTATGTTCTTTATAATGTCTTCCCCTTATAGATATTTCTTTAGTGAACTCTTCTTCATATATTTTTTTTATTTAGTGCACTGCAAAAAAAAAATATCTTTATTAATAATTGTAAAACGAATACGGTCTTTTATTTTGTTTATAATATTGTTTCCTTGTTATTTTCTTTATTTAATACACTGCTCGAAAAAAATTTCCTTCCCCCCCCCCCCTCCCCACCCCTCCCCTCCATTAAAACACGTCCAGCCCCGCCACTGCAAACATGTTATCAATTTTTCAAAATAAATTTATCTTCTCTCAATTTTTCCAACTACTTTCCTAATCTATTCACACAATTTATTTATCATAACAAACATGATTTGACATAAAGTATTACACATCTTACATCTACAACATAAACCCTTTCAAAAAAAATATACATCTAGTTTATTTCTCAGACCATTCTCCCAAAACTCTAACAAACAACATTAATAAAATCGATATTAATTTATTTTTTGGTGTTTCCCTTTTAACTTAGTTTTACTGTACGAATTTGCTCTATATTTTAATCTCAAACTATTCCTTTACCCCCCTCCACACACAAAACAAGAAGGAATCACAATGGAATTATTCAACCACTGGTACGTAATTGGCAAATATTTGGCAAACTAGCAGAAGCTATTAGAGTTCTTTGTATGGAAATATATTGGCCAAATTGCATTTTTAGTCCCATGAGTTATGCTTGTTGGGGACTTTGTCTTTTGCAATTAGTAGAACTACCTAAAACTATATTTTTGGCAATTGCAGTTTATTCATCTCTAATTTTTTACTAGTCCCAAGTTCGACTCTTGAGCTGCAATTTAAGATTTTTTTAGTAGTGCTGCTCTAAAATATTACAATCACTAACAATAGATTGTAATTGCAATGTCATCTAATTTGGTTTTGTTCAAGACATATATGTTTTGGCAAAATTTTATTTTTGGCTCTTTAAAGTGACTGCATTTTAAAATTGGCCCTTTATTGTGGTACCTCGACAATAATCATCATCAATTTCAGTCCTTATTGTCGGAAAATTTTATTTATCGCCGGAAATCATCAATTTATGTCTTAATTGACCGGAAAGTTAAATTTTTTTTGTCAAAAATCACCAATTTATGTCTAATTTGACCAAAAAAATTAATTTTAGCCAAAAATATCATTTGTCGAGTGGCACTTAAAATTAAGAATTTCATATTCTGACTCCACAATTTACACGACCAAGCCATGTAATATCAAATATGACATAAATTAATTTTTTTTGGCGATAATTAAAAAAAATCGTTGACAAGGACTGAAATTGATGATGTTGATACAATAAAGGACGTATATTATCGAGGTACCACAATAAAGGACCAATTTTGAAATGCAGCCACTTTAGAGGGCCAAAAATGAAATTTTGTCTATATGTTTCTGGACCAACATCACTGTATATCTTTATATCTTATACCAAACAGAAGAAAAAGATAAAATTAAATAGAATTTGGAAAGAAAAAAAACTTGTCTCATAATTAAAATTCAAAACAAATAGAGCATTTTCAGCAATCCGCATAAAATAACAACATCAGATCTCTTTAATATTTGTTACAGTGCCCTGATACTTGCATAAAAGTGTTTTACTCCAACATTACGCATAAAAAATGGAGCATCATTTTAAATTAAGTTAACTTCAAATTAAATTAAAGTATACTTAAAAGTAAAGAAAATTGAATTAAAAAATGTTATATATATGTGCCTTGTGTTAGGTTATCCATATAAGATTTCTAACAATATTTCTATCTACATGTCAGTGTGTGATTCAATGTTGAGATATCCAAATAAAATTACATTTCTCCGATTTTTTAGTTTGCTTGTGATTCTTGAACCTGTGTATTTTAATTGAAATGTGTGGTCATTTTTATAGTTGAATTTATTTGTACCGTTGTAAAATTTGAAATAACGGCTGTTGGGGAGAATTGAGAAAAACAAATAGTCATTGTAAAATTTCATGCCAAAAAGTGTTGTAGTTAAATTTAGGTATGGGGATATCGCCTCTGTTGGAGCAAAATTTGACATTATTCTGACACTAAGGGCGTCATATTTGACTTTAATGCATATTGTTGGAGTTACTTTTACTTGAATAGATATGCGAAATAAAGCCCAAGTTTTTTTTTAAAAAATAGATCTTGATATATTGTCTATGTCGGAGCATAATTTGGCATCATATTTGACTTTGATGCCTATCGTTAGAGTTGTTCTTACTTGAATCGGTATACATAATAAAGCCCAAGTTTTAAAAATTAAGAACACATACTTGAGAATGGGAATCATTAGGAATGTCATGACCTGATTTTGATCAAGAAACTCTCATTCTAGTGTTGTAGACACTTACGTATTGAGAGAATTGCATTTTTTTTTAGGAGTTTTATGTCAATTTCGAATTTTGGTGCTAAACAAATGCATGTCAACACATTTGGTATCATAATGTAAAAAATCGTTTCACATTTGATACCGTCGTTAACTAAATTTAAAAATCACCGTTAAATTGGTGATGTGGCCATTAAGTCAGTTTTAATTATTACAAAATTAGTGTCATAACTTATACTAACTGATAATTATACCCTATAACATTTCGGGCTGACAAAATGTAGTGAATAATAGAACTTCTACACCCAATTTGAAATCTCTATGTTCCTGAAATAGTTACAAATTGATTAGAGAGGAAGCCAAATATAGGGATAAAATAAAAAAGAAGCAAAAAACCGGTTCGTTTGGTTTTCGATTCATCAGTTTTTGACTTGTTTTATCTAAATTTGAGTGGGTTTGACCGGTGGTGGTTTTTATGGTAAGTCCGGACCGTACGTATATCGGGTTCATGATCGATGCGGTTGGAGCGGTCTGTCTGGTCCGATTTAATGACATTGTTATGAGCAGTGCCGGCCCAAGTGCTAGGCAACTTGGGCCGGCGCCTAGGGCCCCCGATGTGGAGGGGCCCCAAAATTACGTGTTATTTGTGGCCCATCATATAATTATTATTTATACATAAGTAATGTTACTTTATTACCAAAGTTCAAGCTAGTACACTTGGTAGGTATTGTGTTGTTTTAGGCTTTCAGCCTTATGCCACGGGTTCGAAACTCCACTCAGACATCTCACTTTTTTATTATATCTTTCTGCCTTTTTTCTTTCTCATTGAGAAGATGATTAATACATTTTAATCTATAAACTATTAACGTAATTTATCCAAAAAAAAAAAAACTATATAGATGATTATACATATTAATATATTAACGTTTAATATATATTAATAAGCATTTTTTCTCGGTTATTTTATGCTTTTTTTTAACAAATTCTTTCTCCCGGTTTCAAGGATTTTTTTACAAAACAAACATTTTATGTTATGATTTTCACTAAAAAAATTTTTTATAACATAATCGAAACGAATTTTTATTTAGATTACAAGCTTCTATTTATTTTTTAAAAAAGAATTGTTGATTCTTTTAGCACGGGCTCGCTCATAGACCATTTGTACTGATCAACAAATCATTGTCGATATAATTTAAATGATACTATTTTTTTAAGATATTTATATTTTATCGTTTATGGAACAATTATTACTTTATTATGACTTTTGCTGTCATTTATTATTACTTGTTATATATAACTAATAACTTATCTTAATGAGGAAAAATTTAAAATTTAACGACGGACACTCGTTGTGGAATTATATTTAATTAGTACATATACTTGTAAATATTCTTTTGCTAAAAGAGTATTTTTAAAATTAAAAATTATAAAATATATTCACGAGTAATTCAATGAAAAAAGTTTAAGTGGATTTGAACCAACAGGTGATTGGTCTAGTGGAAGGAACTAGTCACTACAAAGTAGCGGACTCAGGTTCGAATCCCTGTTGGGAGAGGTTCCCACTTTATGTGTCCGACGCGCCTCGAAAGGGATTAAACCATTGGGAAACCAAAAAAAAAAAAAAGTTTAAGTGGATTTGTCATTTAATTTTGTACCTGGAATAATGTCAATAATTAGTAAGTATTTTTGCATTTTAAAAAAAAAAATAAGTATATTTTTTTATAATATAGGGCCCCGATTTTATAATTCGCCTAGGGCCCCCGAATATCTAGGACCGGCCCTGGTTATGAGATAGCTTCTAAAGATTCACGGTCCACTAATTTAGATCTATTTTAGTTGGTGAGAACCAAATTAATTAAAATTATACAATAAAGGGTTAAATTTGACATAAATGCTTCCCTAGTTCATACGTAAATTTATATGCATTTGAAGAAAAGGCAGTTTTATACACAAAAATGTTAAAAATAAGTTGTGAGGTCAAAAAAATGGAGATACAACGCTATGTTTGGTTCCTGTCAAGAAAATGAAAACGAACCACAATTTAAAGCATTTATTTAGTCATTTGTCGCTATGTTTGGTTCCTGTCATGAAAATGAAAACGAACAGCAATCTAAAGCATTTATTTAGTCATTTGTTGTAATAAAAAAAAATTATAGTGTTTTACTCACTATAATTCGAGAACCAAATATATATACCATAAGGGCTGTTTTGTAGGATGTATGGGATTAAAATGATTAGATCAGAGCCGGATTGAAGGCCATATTAAAAATACGTTTGGTAGATTTGATTGAATCATATTACATTAAAGCAATAAACTGTAATATGTTTGGGGGAATTATGAGTTTAAGCATATGTTAATATATTTTCACTACTTAATTGAACATATTATGTTAGTTAAGATATATCAATTCATGGAAGCCATTTGTATAATTCGTATAAGAATAAGAGTTGAATTTTAGTTCGAATGCCTCCATGTTAATTGTAAATTGATATAGATTTTAGTTTGTGATTTATTTTTGTAGATGTTTTTCCATTTTCAGAGATTTAAGAAGAATTTATGATATTTAATGATATGTTAAAATAAGTAATATGTAAATTTGAGGTTATAAATGACATTTCATCGAATCCATATTCACCCGGATTTACTAATGCACCCATGCCTGGGTGGATTATAATCTAGTCTTAATACCCAGTCATAAGGATTTAATCCATTTGACCCGGTATTAGAGCAATGCCACCAAACGTTGTATTATCCCATATTGACACATATAATATGACCTAATACTCCTATTAGGTCCTACCAAACGACCCCTAAATATATTCTAAACATGGTGTATGTAGGAGTTAGAACCCTTAATTTCATTATTCCACAGTATAAAATGGATATTTCATGTCATCTCATAAGCAATTGCAATATAGATTTAATTTAAAATTCAGACCGATCCAAACAAGCAATTATTTTTCGACCATTAACCAAACAAGCAATTAAAACAATATTAATATAAGAGTGAATAGCATTTTTGGTCCTTCTTATGGGCTAAATTTTGCACTTTCATCCCTATTAAATTTTTTGTAGCAGATTCGCCCCTCTTATCAATATAATGTAACACATTTGTCCCTCTTATAACACATTCATCCCTTTTAAATTTTTCATAGCAGATTCATCCCAATATATATTTCATGCATGCTTGCTAGGCAAACTACACAGTCATTTTCTAGAACTAAAGTAGATAAATGAAACATCATACACAAGGTTAAGGTTTGGTTTGGCTAATACAAACCACTTTCTTTAATTATTTCTTTAAATATGTAAACTAAAAATTCTACTTATACCACCTAAGGTCAACTTCAGTGGTGAGGAAAAGAGCAAGTTGGTCTTCAGTGGTGAGGAGGAGTGGTGAGGGGGAGGGGGGAAGTTTGTTCCCCCTTTTCCCAGGCAGCCAAGCAGGGAGGGGGAAGGAGGCATTTGACTCTAACGATTGAAGATGGCATAACCTCAATATTAATATATATTCTTTTTTGCCCCTTATGTCTTTTATGGAATGGGCACGCTTGACAATGCAATTTTTCATTAATTAATTTGCATCTTTTAATCATTTTACTTTGATTGACATTTAATCTAAAATTATACACTTCATCATTCTCTTCAATCTCGTCAAAATATTGGTCAAAATAACAACAATTTTAGATATGAGTTACAAAATTAAATGGTCATTTGAATTGCTTTCCAAGGAGTATTTTGATTATTGGCACGAGATAGGATTTTTAAAATGTTCTAGAAATATGTGCAACATATTTGATAGTATTTTTTTAAATCCGGCTAATATGATATATAATGATGGAGTTTTTCATCGAACACATGTATTTGGTTTTTGTTAATGAAGATAATCTTTTTTTTTTAAATAACTTATTTTATGTCACATCAATACTGTGTAAAATTATTTATAAAAAAAATACAGTGTAAATTTTAAAATACAGAAATTATTTGAAATTATAAAATATATATAAAAAATAAAAATGAAAATTTTCAAATAAAGGAAACAAAATCAAAGGCCGAAAATTTTGGGTGTACTTTTATAGATATTTTTGGGTGTACGTTTATAGATATTTCATTCAAATAGGAGCTTCGAATGATACAATGTAAAGGATCGAAAGTGGTAAAACATCAAGCGAAAAAGTATCGACACGAAATAGCTTCCATAAACAATACTTCCATCACGAATCTAAAGCTACAAGATTCATCCATCTCGGCATCAAGCTCATCTTGACTTTATTTGGGGAAACAATGTTAAATTGCGTCTATAGCATTTTATCAAGAAAGGGCAAAAAAATTGTCCTCGTGTGAATTGTGATTTTTAAAAGGGTACTATTATATTTATATAGTTGTAAAGGATGAATTAAATTAAATAAGTTAAAATATGGGAAAAAAAAATCAATGGAATAAGGTAAATGGATATGACTTATCAAAAACAGTGTCGGTCCAAGTGCTAGGCAACTTGGGCCGGCGCCTAGGGCCCCTAGTGTGGAGGCCCCCCTAAATTATGTGTGTTATCAATGGTCCGCCATATAAATATTATTTATACATAAGTACTGTTATTTCATTACCAAAGTTTAAGCTGGCACACTTGGTAGTTATGGTATTGTTTTAGGCTTTCAGCCTTATGCCACGGGTTCGAAACTCCACTCAGACATCTCACTTTTTTATTATATCTTGTGTCTTTTTTCTTTCTCATTGAGAAGATGATTAATACATTTTAATCTATAAACTATTAATGTAATTTATCCCAAAAAAACCCTATATAGATGATTATATTTATACATATTAATATATTAACGTTTAATATATATTAATAAGCATTTTTTCTCGGTTATTTTATGCTTTTTTTTAACAATTTTTTACAAAACAAACATTTTATCTTATGATTTTCACTAAAAACAAATTTTATAACATAATCGAAAATGAGTTTTTATTTAGATTATAAGCTTCTATTTATTTTTTAAAAAGAATTGTTGATTCTTTTAGCACGGACGCGATCATAGACCATTTTTACTGATCAACAAAACATTGTCAATACAATTTAAGTGATACTATTTTTTTTAAAGATATTTATGTTTTATCGTTTGTGGAACAATTATTACTTTATTATGACTTTTGTTGTCATTTATTATTACTTGTTATATATAACTAATAACTAATATTAATGAGGAAAAAATTAAAATTAACGACGTACACTTGTTGTGGAATTATATTTAATTAATACATATATTTGTAAAACTGTTTTGTTAAAAGAGTATTTTTAAAATTGAAAATTATAAAAATATATTCACAAGTAATTCAATAAAAAAAGTTTAAGTGGATTTGTCATTTAATTATGTACCTGGAATAATGTCAATAATTAATAAGTATTTTTGCATTTTAAAAAAAATTAAGTATATTTTTTTATAATATAGAGTCCCGATTTTATAATTTCGCCTAGGGCCCCCGATTAAAAATATAATAACAACCTTAATAAATAAGAATATTGGTATACATTTAAAAAAAATTATAAATATTTGTAATTAGAGAATATAAATGGATGACATTTTTGCAGACATACGGAATAATCGAACTAGATCTTGTATCAATTGAAATTTACAGCAATAGGACAAGAAATGTTGCATAGAAAATTCATTATACTATGATGATCCCTTCTAAAAAAAGGAGAAGATGAGTTAAACTAGGTATTAACGTTCGAATTCTCAATGAATTGTCATGAATCAAACTTTCGATCAATAAAAATATAGAATTGTTTGAGATTCATAAAACTTAACTTTTAGGTTTACAAATTTTCAATTCACAAACATACCAAAAAAATAAAATTTTAATTTATAAGGACAACAAATTGCATGAAACTAGGCTCCTACGGATATTGGTTGTTAAGGTAAGGTATGACAGAGACTAAATTCATTTATATTTAGTCTCACCACGTCAAATCTAAAGTCGGACCCAACTCATCTCCCAAACTTAACAAATATTTATACTTAAACACACATTGGTTTCAAATGTACCACACACTTTTCTTTTGAAGAAGTATTTGACATGATATTCACCGTCTATTTTCTCCTAAAACTCATATCCTATGTTTTTAAATTCGCAAAAAACAACATTTAAATTCAAATTATGTTTCAAACGCGTTGAATTCATCTAAACATTTTCTTTTTCGAAATCAAAATGAAGCGAAATTTGGTCCATGTCAATCCATATAAACCCTAAGCTATTAATTAATTAAAGACCATTTGCTCCCAAATAAGACTCATTGTTGGAGACTAGGCCGCCTAACCTTTTAGAAATTTCTTTCCATCGCCGGGTATAGTACGTAACACCATGACGCCCGTGATAATCCCAAAAACTAAAATATGTTTGTTCTCCATTAAAATTAGTTTTCTTTCTTTATTTTTTTTATAATTTCATTAAAATTAGTTGTAACTTTATGATAGAGCAATTCGATAATAATTCTACCTCGTTGGGTTGTGTTAAAGTTAAAGAAATAGATGTTGTATTCAACTTTATTTAATTTTTAATTGAAATAAACTCAAAAGAACTTAGGCTCCTTATGGGTCTGTTTTGTCAGGTTTCGTCAAATCGTGAAATTAGGGTAGAATTAACGAAACTCGCGTTTGAATGAGACTTAAGTGAAACCGAACACAAAGTTAAATGAAATCTCTTAAATCCTATAACCTAATTTTTTTTATCCTCTTAAGCTCTATATAAAAGTCATTGTTTCGACTCCAACCAATTCCTTTTTCTCGTCTCAAACTCTATAAAATCATTTGATGACACCTACCACCTGTTCCCTCTCCCCCAAATCCCAATATTCAAACCCCAATCCAAGTCGCATTTCAAGTTACTAAAACTCTCAAAACACAACATTCATATTCAATCTATTTCAATATCTTTAAAACAAAACTCATATTGATACCAAGTCAAAACCAATATTTGAGAATTTGTCTTAATTTTTTTGGCTTCCCAAGGATTTAATTCATTTCGAAGCGTGTCGGGCACATAAAGTGAAAATCTCTCTCAACAGGGTTTCGAACATGAGTCCACTACTTTGGAGTGACTAGTCCCTTCCATTAGACCAATCACCGTTGAAGTTAGACTTGAGCTCTATATACATACATCATTGTTGAAGTTAGATTTGAGCACTATTTTTATTCTAAAAATTGTCAAATGTTAAAAATTGGTACCATTGAATATAAAAATACATATTTAGTATAATAATTTAAATTTTGATTGCAATCTTCATACCATCGTCAAATAATTCAGTAAAAATTGACGGAATTGTCCATGTACGATATCACACTTGGCAGATATCTACTCTTTTTAAAGAAAAATTATGATGTGATAGCGTGATAAAGCAAGGGAACATTATTATCTTTTCTCCAATAAACTGGATAAAGTGATAATTTTAGCTCCAAAACAAGAGGCAGCTTAATTATCAAAAAAAAAACAAGAGGCAGCTAGATTTGTGCAAGAGTACAAGCAGACGAGCATATGGTACCATGATCATTAGCACGAGGCCCTTCCCAAGAAAAATTACGGAACTGTCACCTGCAGCAGATAAAGACTGCTACTCTGGAACAAATTTCGTACACCTAGCGCAATGCTACACGTGGCATTTCCAATGGCGTCCTTCAGCACGCGGAGAATTGTACCATAAAAAATGTATGTGCACCATTCATGGCCATGGCTCATGTGAACCATGCATGTCTTGTGGAAGTTGTACATAATTAATTTTTCATTTATGGGTCATATTTTTTGTTCTAGAATCTTCAAAATTGGAGTAGGAATGGTTTTTTGGGAGTAGGAATGGTTATAAAAATAAAAAATAAAAGTTACCTAGATCTTGGGATCACTTATGCTCTCGGTTGTGGCACTCTTATCGATCGAGAGGGTTGTGAGTTGTGACTGCACCAACAAGATGTAATGACTTTCTCTTTAAACGCACGATCTCTGACAGTGTCAACTAATGAGCTGCTAACACCTAAATGTTATTTTTCATGTAAGAAAACATACTAAATAAGACGCTTATTGACATTTTTGTGGTTTTTGGCTAATAAATTCGATAATTTGCTATCCGATTGGTAAGACAATAATAGGGTGGTCTTATTAATATAAGACGATCCACTATTAAATCAGCCACATGACTCATATCATAAGACGAATTGGTTTCATTAATTTGTCCAACAATTGATTAATTGATGAGTGTACGCCAAACACGTCCATAATCTTTTATTTATATTTTTATATTTTAGAAGGGAATCTTTAATCTATTTAAAAGGTAATTGAATCATATTCTTGTTTATTATCAAATCAACAAAACCGTTACCCATTTAATTGTGCATTGAGGTGAGTAACATTTTTTACTCTATCAAATAAATCAAGATACAAAGATACATAAGTTTGTTCTGTCTTACCTATTTTTATCAGAAATATTGTAACTTATGAACTGATTGTTTAATCAAATCTATGATTTCCTTAAAAAAAAAAAAAAAACTTCAAGATCTACCAAATTGCTATTCATAAATTCACATTATAATCTCAATTAAACAAAACAAAATCTGAAATCGTACATCACCTAAATGAACTATTATTTTTTCTATCTTCATGATTTGTCTACCAAACATGACATGATTAACATAAAAGTATTAAGCATACCAAATGTCATCAATATTAACAAGACTACCCTCAATGATATGACCACAATTTATTAAGAGAAAAGCACAACAAGAATTGAAAACATAATTATGTAGTCATGATTCCACTCATTACATAGAAAACATGTAACCTTAAAAAATAAAAGTATAAAACAAAAAAATAATAATAAAGAAAAACAAAAAGACAAAATTATAATAATAGAAAAAAGGAACTCTAAATTCTAATGTCACCTTTGTGTGTAGGTCCCCTCTGTCTCACCAATTCTTTCATCATAATTTCTTGGGGCGTTGTGAACAAAGTCCAACAAATCCAAATTATCAGAAAATAAAAGTCCAACAAATCCAAAAGAATTAAAAAAAAATAAGACTTTATTTTATTTCATTTTTTAAAACATTACTTTTGTAATACTAAATTTGAAGAATAACTATTATCCAACAAAAAAAATAATGAAATTATATAACTAAGTTTAGTTACTATGTTAGTACATTATATAACTAATATGGAATCTAAGAATTGGAGTAAATCCCTTTTCTCAATTATTAATTTTCTTTTCCTATTATTATTTTTTTTTTTTAGAAAAATGCAAAACGGATATTCCCGAAGAAAAGAAAACCCAGTTATTTTAATTGAATTTCTCTCTCTAAAACCCTCTTCTGTCTCACATTTTCTCTACATATACAGTGTAGGACTGCACCATTTCATTTGTGTCCCTTTCTCTCTCTACATATCTTCTCTTCAGTAAAAATATTCTAAAAAATAACAATAAATTAAAGTAAAATAATAATAAAAATTGAAGTGCTCTGTTTTGTTTCGATTGATATTTTCTTAGCTCACGACGATCTTTCAGTGAATTTTCTGAATGGAAACCTTTTAGAATTCCACTCATCAGGTAAATGAAAACCTTTATTGTTTTATTTTATTTTTATTCCTTAAGAATTGAAGATTTCAAGCTTTGATCTATATAAATAAAATCTGTTTTTTGTTGTTTTTTGACGGAGACAATTAAAGGTGAAAGCGAAAATATATATTTATATTTAAATATATATTTTGGAAGCTTTTTGATCATGGCGGTGGTGGAAAATGCGGGGGTTAGCACGATGACGTCATCGAATCGGGAGGTGACACAGAACGACGTCGCTTCTAACAACCAGAAGTCAACGAAGCCTACCGATCAGAACTACCACCTGATGCAACAGCAGCAGCAGCAGCAGAAAATATCAAACGGCCATAATCATCAGAAGAAAATGAACGGTGGCGATGATGATGGAGAGGGGTTTAAGAGGGAGATGAGAGATTTAGAGGAAATGCTCTCTAAGTTGAACCCCATGGCGGAAGAATTTGTTCCTCCGTCGCTTGTCGGCGGCGGTGGCCACCACCACCACAGGATGCTGTTGGCGCCTCCACATCCTGCGGCTGTGGCAGCAGCGGCTGCAGCTCACTTTGGGTATAGTGCTAATGGTTTTGTGATGCAGCAGCAATTTAACTCGGGAGTTCCGAATGGGAATTCTATTAGGAAGGTTAGTATTTAATTTGAAATTTTCTGTTTCAAGCTAAATACTGTATTCTATTAAAGTAGTATTTATTGTATTGTGGTTTTTTTTGTTGATATAGAGGACTGAAATGTTGAAATTCTTATATATATTCCACCTTTTCAATTGGTCTGTTGCTGAACTGGGTAAAATAAAGCATAATGAGAAGTTATCTGGTTCAATTTGCAGTAAATGAAGTTCAATTTGTTTGAATATAGAGAAATGGTTATATTGATGATTTTGCTATGTGCAGAAGAAAAATGGCTACACTGGAAAACGTAGGATGAACAGCCGTACGAGCATGGCTCAAAGGGAAGAGGTCATCAGGAGGACAGTGTATGTATCCGACATTGATCATCAGGTAAAAGAGGATATTGGGTTTTGAGGTTATTTTTTTTCGCCCTCTATTTTTCATTTCAATAATGCTGCTAAGTATTGAGTTTGAGTTTCTTATAACGGGTGTAGGTTACTGAGGAGCAACTTGCAGGACTTTTCATTGGTTGTGGACAGGTAGGATTGTGCTAGCCTTCGATCTCAGTTGTAGGATCAGCATTTACAACCATGTAATATGATATTCTTAAGTATTTTTTCTCTGTGGTGTTCAATGAAGGTTGTGGATTGCCGTGTTTGTGGTGACCCTAATTCTGTACTTCGTTTTGCCTTCATTGAATTTACTGATGAGGGTATGTCAATGACTTGATCTTTGATTCGTTATTTTAGCAAATCTTGGGGTTTTAACACGTCTCTTATGTGGCTTGCAGAAGGGGCAAGGAATGCTTTGAGTTTGGCGGGAACTATGCTTGGCTTCTATCCAGTGAGAGTACTGCCTTCCAAAACTGCAATCGCACCTGTTAATCCAACATTCTTGCCAAGGGTGAGATCTGAGAAATTTGCTTCCTTTATTAGTTACTTGAAATACATGTTCGAACACTGTTTTTCTGAAGAATGAAACACTAATTTGTTTAAGTTCTCTGATACTAGTCCGAGGATGAAAGGGAGATGTGCGCAAGAACTATTTATTGTACAAACATTGACAAAAAGGTGCCTTCGAAATTTGAAATTCTTTTGACGTGTTAATGAGCATCTATTAGACATGCATGCATGATTTGTTTGATTGTTCAATGCAGATCACCCAAGCTGACGTCAAACTCTTTTTTGAGTCTATTTGTGGAGAGGTTTGTAGCTGCTCAAATCATAAGTAAACAAAAATTTTCTTGATTTTATTCTGGTTTATCATGTCCTGAGATGTATCCTCTGACTCAGGTTTATCGCTTAAGGTTGCTTGGTGACTATCATCATTCAACCCGTATTGCTTTTGTGGAATTTGTGATGGTAAGAACACATGCTTCTCATTCATTTGTTTGACTAGTCTCTCATTCTGTTGAGCTCTGTCAAGTTTCATTTGATGCTAGAAATTTCTTAAGATTCTTGATAATCAATCCTGTCATCTATTTCTTGCTATACTTGAAGGAATGATAATCCGCATTTAGACAGAACACTCACTGAATTAAGGTGAAAGACGTGCAACCTTTCATGTGTAATCCCTTGTGTTGGTATTAATTATTCAAACATCCACTCATAACTTTCTTTGTGATTGTATTATATTTTTTTTTTTATCATAGTGAATGCAGCAGATGATGCAGTTTAATTTATTAGAGTAATCCTTTCTCATTGAAAAATTCAGGTAAGAAGCAATGGTAAAACGTCCTCCTATTTGATGTTAGACAAGTAACCATATAGTTAACCTTTCATGTAACCTGGAAAGAATGATTTTCTTTCAAGAAATTCCTATGTCAGTAGTCCTTTTTGACACTCGTGTATCATAATTTCATTAGTGAATGTCATTTCAGGAAGAGCCAACAGATTTTACAGTTCTGTTTGTAGTAATAGGTGTTATATAGAGCAAGCAAAACCTAAAATATGTGTTTTGGTCTGTTTTTGCTAATATGCCAATTTACACGGATACCCTTAATTGATTGGGAATGTAGTTTCCCAATTTTATATAAAGTACGTCTGATTGATATTTTTTCCTCTTTGTATGACCTTCTAAATTGAAGAAACTTCTCTGTCTCTCTTTTATTTTTTTTACTTCTTTTAAAAAATTTCGAAATAATGCTTGAAATGTTTGGTCATAAATACTTTTTCACATGCATGGAATAGATGGGTTTATAGTGGAATTAAAATGACATTTGGTTATGTACCGTAGAAATATGATTCTGAAAATATTTACAACTTCAATAAATGAGACTAGTGTACGATCATGTGATACAGAACATCTGGCAAAAGATTAAAAGGTTTAAGGTAGTCCCTCTTACTACTGAAGAAAAGCATCTTTGGTGAAATTTTATCACTGGTGCACCTAATTTGGCCTGATACATGTATAATGTTTCCCTTAGGCCTTGCCTTTGCTATAAGAAGGCCAAAAGTTACACATTGACGTAATGAGGGCAATTTGACCTACTCTGTCAGAATCTTTTAGCATTCATATTAGGTAATGTGAATCTTGCATTCCACAAATTGGATGAAGCACCATTTTTTGGCTCAGAAGTGAGCCTATTATGGGATGTCTAGTCGTAGATAGTGTTCCATTTTTTGGCTCAGAAGTGACCCTATGATAAGAAACGACTTATTTTTGTTCTACGGATTATGATTTTGTTTTCGCGACTCACATCTGTCTCGTTATCGCCTTACTATTACTCCTTTCAAAAGGGTTCACTTCATTAACTCTTTTTTAAGGGCATGGTATTTTTCCATTGCTTTTATATTTAACTACGACGCAAGAATATGACTCACCAATGTCGTGGATTAGTTGACATCAATTAATCTTTCTTATTAGTTTAACAACTCATGTAAAATCTGCACTGATTTGCAGTCTGAAATTAAGTAATAACTAAATGCCTTTTAGAACCCCCCCCCCCCCCCCCCCCCCCCCCCTCCCACCCCCGGTAATATTTGTTTGTTTTCATTTTTCATTGATTTGGTAGTAAGTTGAATGAGCCGTGATTATTTAGTTTTTTTGACTGTGTATAGGACAATACAATTATTCTGCATATCCCTTGACCGAGACTCTTTCTTGGTCATGTTGGCTTAAGATACTGCTTTTGGACCTTAAATTCTACCTGTTTATGTAATACTACCGTCTTTGACTTGTAACATTGTTGCATCTGGGACTTTATTTGACCATGATCTTTGCATTGTTATCCCGTCTCGTCTCATTTCTTACCCCTTTTTGGCAGGCTGAAAGTGCTATAGCGGCTTTGAACTGCAGTGGTGCAGTCTTAGGATCACTGCCTATAAGGTTATATTTCCTTTATAATCCCTGCATTTACTAAGTTTTGCTTATTAGATTTCAGCAAGTAAAATGACTAGAAAAAGGAAAATAAGCAAATAATATAACTCAAAAGTTCTATAAAAATAATACTCATTTGTATTTTACTTCTACTAAAATCAAGAACCATACATGCATTTTCAGGGTAAGCCCATCGAAGACTCCCGTTCGACCCCGCGCACCTCGCTAATCCATGCAGTGAAATTATTGCAGAGTTTCTCTTAAGCTGATCTGCTTATAACATCTTTATATATATACATACATAGACACTGATACTTTTTAAGGTACTTTGTGGCATCTATGTTTTCAGTTTTTCGCTCTTTTGCATCTCGGCTGGTTTCGATCACACTGCATCAGATAATTATAGTTGCCTGTTAAGCTTGTAGAGAGTTATGACCCATTTTGGAGGCTTAATTTGGCTTTAATTATGCTGCATATTATGTTGAGTTTCAGTATACAGTGCCTCAAATGTACTTGCTTACTGTTTAATGTTTATGAGTTTTTTAAGGAAAACTCACTTCTCACAATTTAATCCTCGTATTTCTTATGTTTTTTTATCTTTCAGAAATTCGTATTCTTATCTTTCTTTCACTAATTATCATGGATTTCTATATTGGCTTACATTTCTGCTGTAAATTTCAGTTGGTTTATTTTTGTGAGTTAATGCCAATTTGCCCCGGTGAAAGCGAAATGCATAATGTTCAATTTACCCCAGTGATTTGAAAAATAGCATTTTATACCCCTGTGAAAACTTTAAAGAACATTTTATCTCCTTCAGTCGGAGAGTGTAACTCACTCATAAAAAATTGAGAGTGGGCATGACAAGTGTTTGTGTTATATAGGGAAATAATTGTCACATTTACCATAATAGAGGGGGTCAATTGTTACATTTATCATAACATAGGGGTAAACTGTCACATTATCATAACACGGGGTAAAGTGCCACTTATAAAAGTTTTAGAGAGGTGGTGTAAAATTTTTATGAGATTATATGGAGGTAATGTGCTATTTTTTTAATCACAGAAGGTAAATTGAATATCAGAAAAATTGCCATTTACTCAATTTTTGTCTATCTCCTATTGTTTATTTTATTTTATGATTTACTTGGCTAAAATAGCTCATTCGGTAAAAGTCTTATTTTTTATAATCATGGACGTGGGCTACAAGTTAAGTAATTCTTCAGCCATTTGTTGACAATATCTGTGATATATAAAATAATTTAATTTCAGAACTTTTAGAACTGGCGTTCGAATCTGTCCGATTCATTAGATAATTTATTATAGTTAAAATTTGACGGACTTGACCCATAATTCAAACAAACTATTTGGAGCGCGTAAAAATTTAGGTTAATATATATATTTATAAATAAAGTTTGTTTTTATAACATATTAGTGTTTTACTACACATCAGTCTAATGAGACACACGTTTACTTTTAAATTATTCATATAATTTGATATGAATTAATTTTGATATATTTGTTAAAATAGTTTTTTGAGTTTTGATAAATTCTTTGGAATAAATGGTTAAATGCACCTAAAGTTGATCTTTTGTATGAAAGAGTTTAGCAAGTTAAGAAGAAAGTTCATCTATGATATAAGTTGAATGTTTATGTATATTAATAAGCCTTTTGTAATACAGTTTTCATTGTTGGAAACTTTGATGGTGTATTGGATCGAAAACATTTAGTTTTAAATCTGATTCTATATAATAAAGTGGACTTTTAGATCTAAATTGGATCCACTCCAATGCGATACATTAATGACCTAAATTAGAACAAGTTAATTTCACGACAAATAGGCAGTTTGTACCATCGAAATACAGAAATAACACTTAGCACTCTAGAAACACAAAAACTCAGCAATTTTCACCCTCTACTATGTTTTTAGGGGCAAAATAGGTAATTCATTTCGTATTTTTAGCACTTTGCACCACAAAACAAGATATATAAATGGGGACTTTGCACCCCCCAAAATATAAAATTAGCATTTAACACCCTCGAATTAATAAAAATTCATCAATTTGCACCCTTGAAACACGAGAATTTGGCACTTTGCGCCCTCAAAACATAAAATAAGCACTCAACACCCTTGACTTAAGAAAAACTCAAGAATTTGCACCCCTCGTTTTTTTCGACAGAGTTGCCATCTAAGTATAAAAAACCAAAGGGAAAAATAGGTAATTCATTTTACTTCTTCCTTAAAATTTGCAGAATACGAATATTAATATTAGAATACTCATTTCCATATCCATCTCCATATTTCTTATCATCTTGTAAACTTAGATTAGAGTTTCGTTTTTGTGATATGTTTCGGTTAGGTCAGGTATGTATTGAAACTTTCCAGAAACTTTTCGAATGTTCCGGCCACTCTTCCTTCCCCTTTATACTCGTTGCCTAAAATTTCGAAAAAAACTCGATAATTTACTGGAAAGTTAATTCAATACATACCTGACCTGACCGAAACATGTCACAAAAACTAAACTTTAATCAAAGTTTACAAGATGAAAAGAAAGATGAAGATGAAAAAGAGTATTCTAGTTTTCATAACCGTCTTCTACAAATTATATGGAAGAAAGAATGAATTACTTAGTTTGCCCTAGGTTTTTTTGACCCAGATGGCCAACTATATCGGAAAAAAATGAGGTATGTAAGTTCAATAGAATTTCTTAATTCGAGAGTACTAAGTGTTTATTTTGTGTTTCGGGGTGCAAAGTGCTGATGTCTCTTGTTTTAGGGGTACAAATCGATGAGTTTTTCTAAATTCAAGGGTGCTAAGTGCTAATTTTATGTTTTGGGGGTGCGAAGTGCCCATTTCTCTTGGTTTGGGGGTGCAATTACCTATTTAGCCCCTAGGAAAAAAGTAGAGGGTGCAAGTTGTTCAGTTTTTTGTATTTCGAGATTGTTAAGTGCTATTTTTGTATTTCGGGGGTGTAAAATACCTATTTGTCTTGTTTCAGGGATGCAAAGTACAAAGAACCGAGAGTTTAATAAAGAAAAAAAATCTTTTGAACTCGATTTTATCTTTAATTTTGAAAAATGTTTACTTTTGAAGTTTGATTTGCGCTTATATAATAATAGACCATTAAATGATATGATACACGTGAGGCGTCAAGTTATTCGAACTGAATTTTATACTCAAATAAATTCCTTTAGAATTTAGTTTATTTCACAATTGAGCTAGTTCAAAAGAATCTTTAAAGAATAATTTCAAATAAACTTTGTATAATATTTTATTGACTCGACTACTTATTGCCCTTCTGAAAAAAATTATTTGAAATATAATTGATGAAGTTGATGTAAAAAGTATTTATAGGAACTAATTAATTCTTTTTGAGTCGCGTTAAACACATTGTATGAGAATATTTTCAAACAGAAATTCGATTATGAGTATGTCATATTGTTGGGATTAATCTTTTTCACTGATCGCCATCACTTCTGGAAGGCTGCACGTCCGACTAATTTTTATTATTTTTCTAGACACATTATCTATGAACCGTTGTTCACATTTTTTTTATGCTAATCGGCCAACTCCATTCCATTTTCTGCAAATATGTGTCAAAATCTAATAAAAGTTAAGTAATAATATCCTTTGGAATATCTTAGTTTATTAATGCGGGGTATTAGTTTAAGACATGGACTAATTGCTCACATAACAATTAATGTAATATTAAAAGAAATTAGGAAAAAGGCACCTAAGTGGATTTTGATCTACTTCTTGATTCTTGTGAAGCTCAAGATGGTGGAAAATCTTATGAAATGATCAGAAAGTTAAATTTTCTGGAAATGGAGGATCTTTGTCTTTGTCTTTTTTTTTTTTTTTTTAAATAAATGAGGATCTTTGTCTTTTCACAAGTCATAATTGTTGTCTCTTCTCTTCAAAGTGACAATGACTTTCCATTTAGTGGGAGAACAAATACCTAAAAACACCCAATCCCAACAATTTGTATAATAATCATAGTTGCATAGATTAAAGTTGTAATATACAAACATAATAATAAGATTAATTTGGTAGCTAGCCTTATTTATTTCCATTTAGAGAGTGTTTTAGTGGTTGATTTATGGCGTTCAATTTTTTTTGTTCACTTCTAAAGAGCGTCAAACAAAAAATTTCATATAAATAAAAACTCTTTACTTCATCCGTTCCAAATTAATTGACATATTTGTAAAATTTTCATGTTTCAAATTGCTTGTCACATTTGGTTTTTCAATGCATTTTTTTCCAATTTTATCCTTTCAATGCACAAAGATCAATAATTTGGAACAAAGATAAATAAAAACTCTTTACTTCATCCGTTCCAAATTAATTGACACATTTGTAAAATTTTCATGTTTCAAATTGCTTGTCACATTTGGTTTTTCAATGCATTTTTTTCCAATTTTATCCTTTCAATGCACAAAGATCAATAACATTAATTAAAACAATCATTAAAAGGTATTTTTGATATTTTTATCTTAGAAAACTGACTAATTATTGAATTTATTTATCTGTGTGAAAAGACCAAATGTGACAATTAATTTGAAATTGAGGGAGTATCATTTTCATCTATTGAAAATAAAAAGTTAAATTCACGAAAATGTAAGTCATTTCTAAAACATGTTCAATCTCAGAAATGGCAGTTAAGCTGGAATCTTCCTTTAATAATAGAAGAACATGAGGTTTTAGTAAATGTAGCCTAATCACCTTTTTCGTATTTTTAATTTTGCTTTTAAGAAATCTTTTTTTTAGCTTTTACGAAAAAATGGAACCATTATTCCTACCTTAACCTAAACCGCATCATGTAAACTAAACCTCAACATAAATCATTCTAACAATAAATGAATCACAACCCACTTCTTTAATAAATTATTATGATCATCTTCTTGTTTATTTGTCCTTTTTTATTTTATTTTATTATGTATACTTTTAGTAGTACCACCTGCCCCTCCATTAGTACACCTACTAGTTACTATATCAAAATCACTTTTTTTTTTAATATAAAAATAACTACTTTAGATTAAATCCCATGCTCACGGAATTTAAATATATATATATATAGCATTTTTGGTTTCCTGCTTTCTTTTTGGAAGGTGAAAGAGTGAAGAAATTGTACTTTTCATATTAAATTTTCACCTATTTTATACATTTGGTATCATGTTTTTTAAAAACATACATTTAATATCATGATTTTATCCCCCTCGATACATTTTTTTTTACCGTCAATTTTTGGACATAAACAGTCGTTAAGTCGTCAAAATACAAGCTTATGTGCCCTTTGTCATAGCTAAAAATTATTGTGGCATGATTCATTGTAGATTATGAAATATGATTTACTATTGATTAATATCCCAAAATTTGTTAATTTTTGAGAATTTTTTTATTTCGTTTCATGAACTAAAACTTGTACCGTTAGAAATCTCTCGTCAAGAACTTTCCAGCCGTATAAAGAACACAAAATTTGGTATTGTAATGAAGGAGTTATGGCAGTTTCCGCAAAAAAATGCAGAGAAAGGAAATGTGTCCAGGGGGGGCGAAATCATGGTATTAAATATATTTTTTCAGAAAGCATAATACCAAATCTATAAAGTAGATGGAAGTTTGATATGAAAATTGTAATTTCCTCGCGAACGAGATATTGTTATAGCTACCAGCTATGGAGTATGGTACCAATATATTAAAAAAAAAACGAATAAATATCTTAAAAAATTGATGATGAACTCTATTAAAAATAGGGTAAACACCACTAATGATCATTCTTATAATTAACTTTTTACAGAGTCATCCCTCTTAAGTTTTTTTTTTTCCACGTTAGTCCCTACAAAGAGTTATTTGTTTCACTTTAACCCTTTTCAGGCTGAGCACGATGAATTCGATGTCACATGACCTGCAATATAGGTTTTATGGGGGACTTAAGTGTAACACTATCATAGCTAATGAACAAAAAATACCCTCACGGGTAGGTCACTGGATATCGGAGCCTCCGTTGCTCAGCCTGAAAAGGACCAAAGTGAAACAAATAACTCTTAGTAGGGACAAACGTGAGAAAAAAAACTTAAAAGGAATAACTCTATAAAAAGTTAATGATAAGGAGGACCATTAGTGGTGTTTTACCCTAAAAAATATCTAATCTTTTCCCTATTATATACTTCATGTAGTAATTATTTTCTTGTAAGAGGACCATCCTACAAGGTAGTCATTTCCTCTGCATAAACCACTTGTACATTTACAATTACCTGCTTGTACCTTTAGAGCTACTAGAAGGATGAGCCATGCCTATGCGACACCAGTTACAGACCGACCCTTCTTGCATGCGTATTGACAAATTTCAAGTTGAAAATTCTTTCACAATTACTTTATTATAATTCAACACTTTCAGAAAGTATTTTCAGAAATCAGGAGGATTTTTTAAGATGTTACTAATGTTTGAGTTTCTAGAGAAAATATAAATAGTAGATTTATTAGTTTTCAGAATTTTGGTCAAACTTTTTTTAACACATATAAGTTATTTTATGTTAAATTATTGTAATTATGTAGGCGTTTTTATTTTCAGAGATCATAGAAAGCGTAAGTGTATGTAAGAAATATGTGACTATTTTTATTTTAATATGGATTGAAAAAATTTAACTTTTATTCCAAAAATAACCAAAAGTAAGGAGTAAGCCAAAAAAAGTTCTAATTCAAATTGAGCTCGACCGAGTCCATTCAATTACAAAACAAATACAATACACTAATGGCAAGAATTACCCGTGACTTTTGTTTTTTAAACTACTTTTTATTCGTTTTTTAAACTACTTTTTAAAAAATAAAAAATAAAAATTCTTTGTAGACTAGTTCCTTAAAACTTTATGAAAAAGCCAACAAACATGTCGGAATTGTTACGGCACAAAAACAAAATAGTTTGTCATTTATCTATATAAAGCATCTATCTTTATTTAAACTATACCACTATATAAATTTGACAATTGCACCTTTCACAAATAAGCTCCTCTTCTTATTAATTTCAAGATTCTCTTATAGCTTTTTCTTGGCCTTCTTGCATTTAGTACTAAAAAATTCTAAATCTTTGATTTTTGTACTTTAAATTTCAATCAAGAAAACCTCCTATTGCATAACTACTCTTCTTGTTTCTTTCTTTTCATTTTAATCTGAAAAATTCCCATATAAATATCTAATTTTTCCCTTCTCAAAACATAGATCCTACTAAATTATGGGAATTCTTTTTCATCTTGTTAACAATCCGGGTACCAAATTATCAATATGCAAAAACAGAGAAATATTGAAAGTAGTGAAAATGGATGGCAATATTCTAAAGTTCACATCACCAATTTTAGTGAAAGATTTGCTGATAAATTATGAGGCTTTTGGAGTTAGATCATCAAGAAAAAAAATTTCAAAGAATCTTCCTCAAAATTTTGAATTAAAGTTGGGAAAAGTATACTATCTTTTTCCTTGTAAAGATCAGTATAAAAAGTCAGAAGTTGGAATTGAAGGTAAGCCAAACAGGGCCGTAACTAGGATTAAGGTTGTTATCACAAAACAGCAGTTAGAGGATTTGTTGTCGAAGAAGAAATTTGAAGAGAAAATTATATTCGGGTTCGGTAAATCGGGTTCGGGTTGTTCCTCGAATAATTGGAAGCCTAGTCTCACTTCAATTCCTGAAGATATTGAGGTGAATATTACTGTGTAGTAGTATATAGAATTAAAATTATGATTTAATTATATAGTATATGATATGATGATTTAATTAGGAGATAGATGACATTGGACTGATTTTGGATTTTGTATGGTTTATTAATTATTACTGTTATTTTGTACTAGATCATAATCAGTTTTGTGTAATTAGATAAATAATCCGATATAATTAAATAAATCTCGTTTTTATGTATTTATATTTTGAGCTAATGCCAATTTAACCCTCTTAAAATGCATAATATTCAATTTACCCTCCTCTAATTTGAAAAATAGTACTTTACTCCCCTATGAAAATTTTAAAGAAGTAATTTACTTCCTTCAACCGGAGAGTTTAACTCACTTGTCAAAATTCAGATGGGGCATGAAAAGTGTTTGTGTAAATAGGTGGTAATTTGTCACTTTTATCATAACATAGATAAGTAAACTGTCACATTATCATAACACATGGGGTAAGTGTCGCATATAAAAATATCAGGGAGGCGATGTGAATTTTTTATAAAATTACAAAAAGTAAAGTATTTTTTTTAAAATCACAAGAAAATAAAATTGAACATTATGAATATTATTAACTCTTTATATTTTGTTGAATTTTGTACATAAATTCCCATCTGTGTCTGTTGATTAAAAAACAGACTAATGTTATTTTTCTTTATAATAATTAAAGCTTTGACTCGATCCCACATCACAAAAAATGCAAACAGGAAAAAAAAAAAAATACAACAAAAATGGTCCAACCGGTCCAAACTCCTGACCCAAGTCCCAAGCAACAAGGGTATGGGCGACGAAATTTGCACCTCTCGGAATAAACGGAACCTCCATTTAATGTGCTTCTTGCTTTCATTCATTAAACTGTATTTAAGTGCCACATATTAAAAAAAGGTGTATTTAAGTGAAGTAAACTCTTGGAGACTAATAAAAAGCTATTCAACTAAATTAAATTATTAGCTGAAGACGTAAGAATTTGGAGACTAATTAAGGATGTGTGTTACGATATGCTCCCTTCGTTTTTTATTTATTTATAATTTTAAGGATTGTATATAGACTAAGAAATATAATAAATTGTCAATTTTTTAAAGTAAAAATTCCAAAATTATCCTTTAACCAAATTAACACATTATTAATTAGCATTAATTACATGCTTTAACAAGAAGAA
Organism: Penstemon davidsonii; assembly: GCA_034814905.1. Lineage (NCBI taxonomy): Eukaryota > Viridiplantae > Streptophyta > Magnoliopsida > Lamiales > Plantaginaceae > Penstemon > Penstemon davidsonii. The sequence goes on along the minus strand of JAYDYQ010001087.1, from coordinate 5,907,569 downwards.
CACAACTAGTAGAAAAACATTAATTTTACATTAAATTCTTAAAACGACAAATAAAAGCAAACAATTTTTTTTGCCAAAGCAACAAATAGAAAAAAAGGAGGGAGTATATCTTACGAATCGTATCACAATATGATAATTATTTCGTGATATCTATATGAATTATACGATACAAATTTTGATTAGGTTCGAACCCGGTCGATTCGACACACTCCATTTCTTTTTCAAGAAAAAGACACAATTCTGAAAATTACAGCAAAGTCGTTCGTCCCTTCTCTACATCCTCAAGTAACGGATAAATTCTGACCCCATTTCTTTAATTTCTTTTACAAAATCTGAAATTTCAAAAGCTAAGTATCTAAAATTATGATTATTATTGAAAAATATCGCAAAAACATACTTGTTATCTCTAATTAATGATCTACATTGTACATCATTTAGTTTCATATGAGTTGTTTGACCTTAGTGTATTAATATTTACATGTATGTATATATGTTATTATGTTGATATATAATTTGGGTTATCTACTTATATATAAAAAAATATTTGAGATCAGTCTTATAACTGTCGCATCCTAATTTTGATCAAATTCTAATTTTATAGAATTTGGGTTGTTCCTCGAATAATTGGAAGCCTAGTCTCACTTCAATTCCTGAAGAAATTGAGGTGAATATTACTGCGTAGTAGTATATAGAATTAAAATTATGATTTAATTATATAGAATATGATATTATGATTTAGTTAGGAGATGATGACATTGGACTGATTTTGGATTTTGTATGGTTTATTAATTATTACTGTTATTTTGTACTAGATCATAATCAGTTTTGTGTAATTAGATAAATAATCCGATATAATTAAATAAATCTCGTTTTTATGTATTTATATTTTGAGCTAATGCCAATTTAACCCTCTTAAAATGCATAATATTCAATTTACCCTCCTCTAATTTGAAAAATAGTACTTTACTCCCCTATGAAAATTTTAAAGAAGTAATTTACTTCCTTCAACCGGAGAGTTTAACTCACTTGTCAAAATTCAGATGGGGCATGAAAAGTGTTTGTGTAAATAGGTGGTAATTTGTCACTTTTATCATAACATAGATAAGTAAACTGTCACATTATCATAACACATGGGGTAAGTGTCGCATATAAAAATATCAGGGAGGCGATGTGAATTTTTTATAAAATTACAAAAAGTAAAGAATTTTTTTTAAAATCACAAGAAAATAAAATTGAACATTATGAATATTATTAACTCTTTATATTTTGTTGAATTTTGTACATAAATTCCCATCTGTGTCTGTTGATTAAAAAACAGACTAATGTTATTTTTCTTTATAATAATTAAAGCTTTGACTCGATCCCACATCACAAAAAATGCAAACAGGAAAAAATAAAAAATACAACAAAAATGGTCCAACCGGTCCAAACTCCCGACCCAAGTCCCAAGCAACAAGGGTATGGGCGACGAAATTTGCACCTCTCGGAATAAACGGAACCTCCATTTAATGTGCTTCTTGCTTTCATTCATTAAACTGTATTTAAGTGCCACATATTAAAAAAAGGTGTATTTAAGTGAAGTAAACTCTTGGAGACTAATAAAAAGCTATTCAACTAAATTAAATTATTAGCTGAAGACGTAAGAATTTGGAGACTAATTAAGGATGTGTGTTACGATATGCTCCGTTCGTTTTTTTTTTTATTTATCGTTTTAAGGATTGTACATAGACTAAAAAATATAATAAATTATCACTTTTTTAAAGCAAAAATTCCAAAATTATCCTTTAACCAAATTAACACATTATTAATTAGCATTAATTACATGCTTTAACAAGAAGGACACAACTGGTAGAAAAACATTAATTTTACATTAAATTCTTACAACGACAAATAAAAATAAACAATTTTTTTTGCCAAAGCGACAAACAAAAAAAAAAGGAGGGAGTATATCTTATGAATCGTATCACAATATGATAATTATTTCGTGATATCTATATGAATTATACGATACAAATTTTGACTGGGTTCGAACCCGGTCGGTTCGACACACTCCATTTCTTTTTCAAGAAAAAGACACAATTTTGAAAATTACAGCAAAGTCGTTCATCCCTTCTCTACATCCTCAAGTAACGGATAAATTCTGACTCCCACTTCTTTAATTTCTTTTACAAAATCTAAAATTTCAAAAGGTAAGAATCTAAAATTACAATTATTATTGAAAATTATCGCAAAAACATACTTGTAATTATCTCTAATTAATGATCTACAATGTACATCATTTAGTTTCATATGAGTTGTTTGACCCTAGTGTATTAATATTTACATGTATGTATTTATGTTATTATGTTGATATACAATTTGGGTTATCTACTTATCAAATTATATATAAAAAAATATTTGAGATCAATCTTATAACTGTCGTATCCTAATTTTGATCAAATTCTAATTTTATAGAATTTTGAGTTTTTTTAATTATCAAAATATCGGGAAAAAGAAATTTAAATCAACTGAAACTACTCCACTTTCGCTTCACGTCTTGCTTCAACTCTCTCACAAAAAACTGCCCATCTGGCCAAATCAGGCTTGGACAAAAAAATTTCCCTTTCGTTTTGTGTACAATCTTTTTGTTTAAAGTTAGTATTTTGTGGGGTTATTTGCACTTTCACCCCTTGAACTATCTCTATTTAGCAATTACCCCAAAAAATTCCATATTTTGGCAATCACACCCCTTATATTAACAAATCCTCCATTTCACTTATTAAATGTCCACTTTACCTTCCCCGCTTGACAACTATTTGAATTGATATTTTTTTTAGAACTACTTCAATTGATTATAGTAATATGAATTTGAGAACATTGAATGTTGTTATATTTATACAGTATTTTTGCCAAAAAAATCACACAAAGCATAATTAAGCTAATTTCTTCCATTATTCTAACCCAATAATTCAGACATTGATGTTAAAAAGTCTATATATAAAAATTGTAACCAGGGTATCAAATCAAATGTAATAACACCATGCTTAATATTTTCAACAGACCTATTCTGATGCCCTGATTATATTTCCCTTAAAAAAATCATATGATGTTGCACAAATTCTTGGAAATATTAGGCATAGTGCAATTGCATACAATGTTTTTATTTTAATGTCCTGGTTATAATTTTCATATATAGACTTTTTAACATTATTGTCTGAGTTTTTGGGTTGGAATAAACTAGTTTATGTTTTTTGTGATTTTTAAAAGAAAAATTGTAATATAAATAAAACAATATTCTATATTCCAATTTCAAATTACTAGAATTTTTTGAAGTAGTTTTTTTAAAAAAATAAAGTAATTTTTAGGAGGAAGGGTAAATTGGACATTTAATAAGTGGAATGGATGATTTGTTAATAGAAGGGATGTGATTGCCAAAAAATAAAAAAATTTGTGGGTGACTGTCAAATACCAATTGCTCAGGGGGTGCAAGTGCTAATAACCCGTATATATATTGTGTCATGTGAAAAATAAAAAGGTATGTCATGTGAAAAATATAAAGGTATACATCATGTTGACAATGGGATTCGAACCCATGCCCTTTCGGACCAGAACCTTAATCTGGCGCCTTAGACCAACTCGGCCATGTCAACGTTGTTGCTAGATATCGAAACCTAAATTTACTAATCAAAAAATAATTCTTAATCTGCTTAGTGTAAGAAAATATGTGCAGTATTACTACTAAATAAACTTAGAAACTAATTAATTATTGATCGTTATGATGGACGAATTTGAGTTTGTAATACATATAATTTTCTTTCATTTCATATACTTTTGACTTAATAAAAAAAAAACACTCATACTTTTTAACTGTATCATATTATATGGCAACTGGCTATGCTTTTAATTTTACTAATATTTATTTAGTGATAGATTGTATGTTACACGAATATATATAAATCTAAATTATGCATGAAATTGATGGGTTATGCTCAATAATTATCTTAATTCTCAAATAATAATTTCTTTTAAATCCACAAATGACTGATGAAAAATTTATTATCGAATCAAAAGTCTTATTGGATCAAACTCAACCAATAATTGAGGGTATTTCAATCATTTTATTAATTTAAATATATGAACATTGTATTTTACTCTCACAAAATGCAAGTGAGGAACATACCTGATTATGCAAAAGAATTTTATGCAATAAAAATAATACATGCGGTAAGTTAACATAACACATGGGAACTTATGCTATTAGCCCCTAAATAATCTGATAAAATATAATGAAAAAGATATGTATTTTCTTTATATTTTGTTACATTGTCTGCATAAATTCCAATATGTACTGTAGACCTGCAAAACAACCACACTGTTACCTTTTTTTTTTTTTATAAATAATTTCACTAGATTAAAGACATGTCATAAAATTAAAAATGGGATATCTTCAACCGCAAACAACATTGACAAGAATTAATTGAAAAGGAATACAATAAAAAGACTCCGACTAATTTGCCACAAACGTCCAAGTGGCTAGGTTGTGAGCGACGATAATTGAACCTCATAGGTGAATCAAAATCTCCATTTTGATCAACATTCTCAGTGCTGTTCTTTTGGCCTCTTATTATTCTCTGAAAATGCATTTTGAGAGATAAAAATCTTTGAAAATATGTTCTTTTGACAAACATCTCTGAAAAAATCTCGGAGATGTATGAGATAATTTACTCATTTTTTTAATACCCCCCAAGCTGTATTTTTTGAGAAAATCTGAAAATTTTCAGAGAAAAACACAAAAAAATAAAGTAGTTCTACCTTTTTAATTTAAGATAATAATTATCAATCTTCCTTAATTTTCCTCTTCCACTGATAAATCATATTTATCCATCTCAAATTTCTTCCAAATTCGAGTCTGTATCGATAAACTCACATACATGTTTTTTCTGTCATGTGACGAGGTACAATTCAACACCCACTTTGTTAGATTTTAACCTTAATTTATATTTTAAAACGTCAAAAAATAATTTATGATTGTTAGAACATAACCTTATATAATTTAACTTCACATCACATAAAATAAAAAAAATAAAAAAAAAACGTAATCTCAAAACTCACCTCAAATCTCCAAGGATGGCTACCCCATTCTTAAAAGCAGCACCCAATTTTACTGTATTAACTGAAGTAAAAACTTGAACAAGTAAAGGCTTATATACCTTTATCATTAGTTGCTAGTTGCTACCGTTTTTTCATATTTTTTCTTTGGGAAAACCAAATGATAGAGTCTTTGGTAAAAACTTGAAAACAAGTGAAAATTTGAAATTGATAGTCTTTGGTAATATTCTTCTAAATTTTATATCACAAGTTTTGATGGTTTGGTCTTTTTTTGTAATGGCGAACGACCCTCTTAGTTCAGATTTGGTCGGATTTCGATCCTCTTAGTAGTAGCTGGCCTTAGGATTGTGAATGAGTCAAATTTGGGTTGGATCAGGCTCAACCCATATTCAGATACATTTATATCTGATCGAATTTGTGTCGGAAAAAAATTGTATCCATCGAACTTTTGTTCATATTCGGTCGAATTTCGAACTTTTTCCGGATCCAATGGAACGTCTACTTTCAAAATTCACACCAATGTTTTACTTAAAATAAATTTATTAATCTTAAATTTTCATTGAACTTAGCTCGTGTTTTCGAACTTTCTTTCATAATTTACCGTGCTTCAACTAGAAAAATGTCAACTCTCAATGTTTAACTATTTATTTCGAACGATTTAACATGTTAATTTGGAAAATATTGATATTAATATTAAGATATCTAAATTAGCTCATACTGTTAGATGAAAATATGAAGAAAAAAATGAGATTATAAATATATTAATTAATATCTTTTTAAACGAATGATAAAATAATATTATGCTTACCAAAATAAAATAATTATGTATATATAATCGAGTCTTGAAATCGAATTCCAAATCCTCCCCATTGACAACTGGTCTAATTATTATGGGCTGAAAGAAGCCCAATCCTCTTCTAGATTACTTCTAAAGTTATTTTGTCATGTGAAAAAAAGAAGAAGTTATAAATAGAACAATATGTTGACAATGGGATTCGAACCCATGCCCTTTCGGACCAGAACCTTAATCTGGCGCCTTAGACCAACTCGGCCATGTCAACATTGCTGATGTAAATCCCAAGCTTTAATTACATATCTAATCCAAGTATTACATTCAAATAATATGGGTAAATTGCACGAATCGTCCCACCTTTATTGTACTTTTGGCAATTTTTACCTTCTTTTTATTTTTTCTAGCACCTGAGTCTTTCATATCCATTATTTATTGAACTGATCAATTTTCTCGAAAATACGACGACGCTGTGCAGAGCACAAAGTAACATTTTAAAATTAAATAAAAAATTGCAACACCACCTGTTACCCCAACCTAACAACAAAATTAGCCCAATCATAGTTAAGCTCTTTCCACATATAATAAAACGAGTTCTTGCAAAACCAAACCAAAATCCTTGAAATCAACCAAAACATAACCTTAACATGCCCATTTATCTAGTATCTTGAGGAATCAATTCAATTTTAGTTCTCAAATATAGTAATAAATAATATAAGTGTTAGAAAATTAGAAAAATATGATACGAGTGACGATAATTGATGTATATCTTCTAATTGATTTAAAGAAGAAACTATTCCCCCAAACAAGATATTTCTCCTACAATATAAAAGGGCAATGTCCTACTGTCAATTTCAAGAAGATTGCAAAAAAAATTTGCTTTAAAGTATTGACAATGTTAGCCGAGGATATAGAAAGTCCACATCCAAACACAAAGAAGAAACTATTGCCCCAAAGAAGATATATCTTTAATTTGACATTTGACACCCAAATTAAGTAACCACATAATTTGTTTATCTAATTAGGTCAATGTCTAATTTTTAATTTCATATTTGAATCTTAAATATTTAAATAGTTGACTATATGGATAACTGTGACCACTAATATATGACAGTTAATTTTAGCAGCTTTATTCAAATGCCTATCCAAAATAAACAAAAAACATATTTATTAACAACGGTCTAATTACACAAATGAATGTCATCTTCTTCTTCCTCAAATAACTTATATTATATTTGTTGCAAAAAATTCTAAGTTTAGACAATTCTTATGTGAATGTGATGTGATTTAATTTTTGTAGAGTTTGAACTTTGAATTTTATTATATTCTAGAGGCTATTCGCAATCTCTATATTCATATGTTCTTTTTTCTACTAGATTGTGTATTTACGGCTCGAACCGAAGAGTGCAAAGGGTATAGGTTATCTCCAGTGTGATGTCTCCAGTAGGATTCGAACTTGAATCTCGTCTGGGAGTCGCAAGTCACTACCACTTGACCCAACCACCTTGGGTTATATTCATATGGTTTAATTCTATAAAGTTTGAACATCGAATTTCTTTATACATATTAGAGCCTATTCGCAATCCTTAGTGTATATGAGGGTGGAACATGTCATTTACATCACACTTTGATCACAACTTGAAGCCATCTTTGCATTTTAATTTATTGGTTTCTTACCAATATTCCTAACATTTTTCAACTATCATAACATTTAATCAATAGGAGATTAGAAACTCACAATGATCTCAAATTCGCATTAAATGCTCGAGTCAAAGACAATTTGTCCCTATGATATTCATAATGTTCAATTTACCTTCATGTGATTTGAAAAAAGGCATTTATCCCCTCGCAATCTTATAAAAATTTCACACTGCTTCCCTAATATTTTTATATGTGGCATTTTACCCCATGTGTTACGACAATGTAGCAGTTTACCCCATGCATTATGATATATGTGGTAATTTACCCCTCCCCCCATGTTACAACAACACTTTTCATGCCCTCTCTCAATTTTGGCAAGTGAGTTACACTCTCCACTTGAAGGAGGTAAATTGCTCTTTTTCAAATCACATGAAAGTAAATTGAACATTATGTATTTTAAAGGAGGTAAATTGGTGTTAGCTCTTAGGGCATCTCCAACCCATCCGGGGGTGGGTGGAGATGCCCCACCCTGCTCTCCAACCGGCCAGGGGGTGTGAAGATTCACGGCCCTAGGGCGTGCCCAGGGGAGATGGCTACCGTGGGGCACACCCCAGGGCGGGGCATCTCCACCCACTCCCGAATGGGTTGGAGATGCCCTAATGCTCGTAGAGTTGCAGACAACCATAGTAGAATACCAAAAGGAGCTAGCAAAGTGCACTAAAAATTCATTACATCAAACTCAATCAAACGAGCTAGCTAATTACACCACAACCAAAAAGGGATCTTTCTTTGATTCTCATCACTCTAATTAAACCACTGAAATCCAACTTCTGATTAAGGAGCCACAAATGTTGTTGTAATTGAATCATAAGTAGAAGTTGAATTTGAAAGAGCAATTGGGCCCAGTTGAAAAGCCTCAGAAAGTGGGCCTCTAAGCCCAAAAGGCTCCCAGCAATTGGGCCTAACTTATGATCAAAACATTCTTTATAAATTATAATCACTCTTCATTTGAATCTTCATCATTTCTTCTTCCTATATGTTCACAGCTGCCATTGCCATTTATAAATTGAATGAAGGGGAAAGATTTCCATTGTTTGGTGAAATTGTATGAGAGAACATATCCATATAATTTCGATGAGACATAAGAGCTCTAGAGCCATAAATTGAAGATCCCACATCGAAGAATCCCATATTTGATTCATTTAATTGCTTCCATTATTGATCGGTTTTGACTCAATTTTGACTTAATACCAAAATAAAATCAAGTTAGGATTGAGCTCGGCCCAATAATAAAGACCGGACTTTTTGACCCACGTTGAAACACATTAACACTTACTAATACCAAAATAAAATCAAGTTGGGGTTGAGCTCGGTCCAATAATAAAAATCAGACTTTTTGATCCGCGTTGAAACACAATAACACTTATTATCTCTTTTTCTCCCCTAAACCTAAACTTCGAAACAGAAAATCAATCTTAACACATTGACTAAATATTTCATGGAATATAAACCAAAATCAAAACCAATTAAAATAGTGTCTCAAAAGTCTAACAAAAAACCATGAATCAAAATTCTGGTACATTTCCATCAAAATGTTTTTACTCTTGAGTCAATCGAAATAAAAATATATAATAGTTTCCACATTTTCCGCCAAATGTTTCCCCAAAATTTTCTAAATATCTAGGTTTTTTTTGAAATTTTTTTAATGTTTAATTTTTCGAAACATACGACGAAACAAATTTTTGATCTATACCAACAACATCAAAACCAATCTATGCAAATTTCTAAAAACACACGTGGTTTCGTGCTTTTTTCCCCTAAGCAACCAAAATTTTTGTTTTGTATCTTTCTTTTTCAGCCTTTCTACTTTCATATATAGTTCAGTCCTAATATCGATCTGGAAACACTTGTTTTTTCTTTGATTCTTCATTGAATTTTTTTTTCTTTTTTTGTTCCGAAGGGTTTATTCCCTTTCTATTATAGAATACAAATATAATAATACTTGCAATTGAAAAGAAATATGTGCTAGGCAATTCATTAAGTTCATATATTGATAAACAAAATTACAAACAGAGATTTAATGAATGGATACACTACAATATCATGTGTTATTCACACACTAAATGGATGTAAAAGAAACAAAGCAAAGATTTGATCATTTACAATTGCAAAATATAGTTCAAACATGTTTCTCCACGAACTTATACGACGAATAAGAGAGAGTGCCATAACTCCAACTACTATGCACTTGTTCGCCTCTCGTATTCTCCCCCGCGGCCCCCATTGCCACATGCAACGGATAAAAATGGTCCGGGCTCGGGTGCGCTACCTTGGCATGAGGCGCCTTCTTCTTGTAATCGTTCACATCATCATATCTTCCTTCTAGAAGCGCTTCCTTGACCCAATTATCGAACTCGTAAGCCCACTTTTGGATCCCTCGCCCGATCAAGTCCATTTTCCTCAAATTATGGGTCGCGGCCCCGGAAGCGATGATCAATACCCCCTCGTCCTTCAAAGGGGCCAATGCCTTCCCCATGTTATAATGGTAGGTAGCGTCTTCGTCAGTCTGGATCGATAACTGACACACGGGGATATTGGCCTCCGGGTACATTAGCATGAGTGGCACCCACGCTCCGTGGTCCAATCCGCGTTTTTTGTCCACGTCCACGCGCTTGAATAATCCGGATCCGGTTAGGAGTTCCTTGACCCGGTTCGCGAGCTCGGGTGCGCCCGGAGCGGGGTACTTGAAGCGGTACATTTGATCGGGGAAGCCATAGAAGTCGTAGATGGTTTCGGTGGGGCCCACTACGGCGTTGACCGTAGGATCGGAGGTCTCCCAATGGCCGGAGATTATGAGGATGGATTTTGGTTTTTCGGACAGGACGGTTTGTTGGAACGATTGGAGAAAATGACGGGCCGGGAGGGATTCGTCTATGGACAGCGTAGGTGCGCCGTGTGATATGTAGAATGTATCTTTCATGATTGATCAGCCGTTCTTTCCTTCCATTGACGACGAGATCAATTCGTTGCTTTCAATTATGTTTGTGAATTTTAGAGTAAATATAATGCAGAAACAAAGGCATCCAATTGCGTAAATGTAGAAGAGAGATTTTGTATACATACCGAAGATTTTGCAATATCTTCAACTTGTTTGACTTTTTTGATCGGCTTCTATTACTTCAATGAATCATCCTTTTACATATATGAAATAAAATTCGCATATTCCTCCTCCTATTTTTATTATTAATAATAATAATTTTATACTTATTATACTCATGGTTCATGATTAGCATTGTTAATGGGTCGAATCATACACCACCCAAATTCGGTTCCATTTATGTCTTATTAGAATTTTGCTCGAATCTAAGTTTTTGAATCCGTAGAATCTTGTCCGAATTCGATCGGATATTGGATCTTTTCCGGATCAAATAAAATCTGAACTTTCACAAGTTACACTAGTATTTTTTTATTTATTTTTTATAAAATAAACTTGTTAACTTTATAATTTTATCTAATTTACTTCACGTGTTCAAATTCTGTAGGACATTATTGAATTAATTGGCAATTTATCCCCTTGTGATATACATAATGTTCAATTTAACTCATTTGATTCGAAAAAGAGCACCCCCGAAAATTTTATAAAAGTTTCATATCATCTCCCTGATATTTTAAAATCCAAAAGAAATAATAAACTGATGAAACAACCTCCCCCCCACCCCCCAGCACCACCACCTTTGTATATTATACTTTGACCTATTGACCTAGTCAACTTTTGAAAGTGATATTTTATCCCCCGTGTTATGTTAAATATGACATTTTACCCCTTGTGTTATGATAAATATGACACTTTACCCCCTGTTTTGATAAAAGTTGCACTTTACCCCCTATGTAATGATAAATGTGACATTTTACCCCTATATGTTATGAATAAGAACACTTTACCCTTTTAAATGGTACTATTGTCCTTTACTCAATACTTTCCATGCACACTCTCAAGTTCGGTCGAGTTTGTTATACTCTTCATAGAAGGAGGTAAATCGCTTCTTTAAAATTTTCACAGAGAGTAAAGTATTCCATATCAAATCACAAGTAAATTATTGTCCCAAAGAAAAGAAAAAAACAATAATAACCATCATAACATTCATAATTAGGTTACGAATTGGGATCCGTAAGTAACTAATCTGCAGAGTGAGAATGAAAATGTAAAATTTCTGCAAATCCTATACTATGAAGTCTCAATTCGGAACATTGTTATTACTTTAAGATGCTCTCCCTTGTTTTGGATTTTGATAGGTTGATATCTTCTTTTTATTTTATTTTTTTAAAGTAAATTTTTACTAGGTGTTCCAATGAGCATCGATATATCATTCGAAACATGGCTCGGCTCGTGTTGGTTTGCTGTTAAAAAATTAGGCAAATATTCTGAAACCTAAGAAGGGGGGTGAATTAGGTATATAACTTTTTCTTATGTGTTTTGTTCCAGAGGACAATCAGTTTAATGTTCCAGTAATTTCAAGTTTAAAGTTCAGATATGATTAATTTCAAAATTCTAATGAAGTAAAGTGCAGAAAATAGAATAAGAATGCAAACACCGTTTATAGAGGTTCGCGCCCAAAACGGCCTACTTCCTCTCTTCCAGCACCCCTGGGTAATTCACTAGATACGTGGCTTGCAGGACGAACCTCCGCCACACGAGATTACAAGATTTCTTTTCTTACTCTCGATACGAGCTTGCTAGGCCTAACCTATCGCTCAACAAAAAAACCGTGCTTGCTAGATTCCTATCTATCGCACAAAAAATCGTGCTTGCTAGAACACTTTGTCCTATCGCACTACGAGCTTGCAAGTACAAAACTTTCGCTCAAAAACAATTGTAAAATTTTGATTACAAATAAATGCTCCAAAGTGAGCTGATTTTTGCTAGACTAAACACTCTTCTTTTTTCTTCTATTACTTAGAGTATATTCAAGATTTCAAGAGCAAGAAGAAAAAAATGTTTTTAAAAGCTTTTTGAGAAAAATGATTTGTGCAAAATTAAAGAACACTCAAATACTTTAACTTGGAGAAATGAGGTAGCAAAGTGAGATTTTCAGAATTGATTTGTGTGCTCTGGCCATGAGAAATGGAGTCCCTATTTATAGGGTAGTGGAGTTGGTTCAATTGGGCAAGATTTTTAAATTCAAAAATTATTTTGCCACTTTTAAAATGATTTTGCAAGATTAAAACATGTGACAAACATTTTAATGAATGTGGACAATGTTTAGTAAATAGATGAAGACAAAATCTTTCCAAAAGAATTGATTTGGAGAATGTTTTCAAAAGATTATATAATCAAGGCAAGATATTAGCTAGACAAAATTGGAGACAAATTAGAGACAAATTATCTTAAAGGTTTTGAAAGAAATCTTTCCTTTAAAAGTTGACTAGATTGAGAATTCAAGTTTGATAGCCAAAGTGTAATTAAATTTTCAGAAGTAATTAAGTATTAAAAAAAACATTAGGCCTAATTATAGAAATGATTTTCGGCCATTGTTTATAAATGTTTATAAGGAGCCACAAATGTTGTTGTAATTGAATCATAAGTAGAAGTTGAATTTGAAACAGCAATTGGGCCCAATTGAAAAGCCTCATAAAGTGGGCCTCTAAGCCCAAAAGGCTCCCAGCAATTGGGCCCAACTTATGATCAAAACATTCTTTATAAATTATAATCACTCTTCATTTGAATCTTCATCATTTCTTCATCCAATATGTTCACAGCTGCCATTGCCATTTATAAATTGAATGAAGGGGAAAGATTTCCTTTGTTTGGTGAAATTGTATGAGAGAACATATCCATATAATTTCGATGTGACATAAGAGCTCTAGAGCCATAAATTGAAGATCCCACATCGAAGAATCCCATATTTGATTCATTTAATTGCTTCCATTATTGATCGGTTTTGACTCAATTTTGACTTAATACCAAAATAAAATCAAGTTGAAGACCGGACTTTTTGACCCACGTTGAAACACATTAACAGTTACTAATACCAAAATAAAATCAAGTTGGGTTTGAGCTTGGTCCAATAATAAAAACCGGACTTTTTGATCCGCATTGAAACACATTAACACTTATTATCTCTTTTTCTCCCCTAAACTTCGAAACCGAAAATCAATCTTAACACATTGACTAAATATTTCATGGAATATAAACCAAAACCAAAACCAATTAAAATCGTGTCTAAAAAATCTAACCAAAAATCATGAATCAAAATTCTGGTACATTTCCATCAAATGTTTTTACTCTTGAGTCAATCGAAATAAAAATATATAATAGTTTCCACATTTTTCTCCAAATGTTTCCCGAAAATTTTCTAAATATCTAGATTTTTTTTAAAATTTTTAATGTTTAATTTATCGAAACATACCACGAAACAAAATTTTGATCTATACCAACAACATCAAAACCAATCTATGCAAATTTCTAAAAACACACGTGGTTTCGTGCTTTTCCAAAATTTACCAAATTTTTTGTTTTGTATCTTTCTTTTTCAGCCTTTCTACTTTCATAAATAGTTCAGTCCTAATATCGATCTGGAAACACTTGTTTTTTCTATTAAAGATAGAATAGAAATCTAATAATACTTGCAATTGAAAAGAAACATGTGCTAGGCAATTCATTAAGTTCATATATTGATATACAAAATTACAAACAGAGATTTAATGAATGGATACACTACAATATCATGTGTTCTTCACACACTAAATTAAAATGGAAGTAAAAGAAACAAAGCAAAGATTTGATCATTTACAATTGCAAAATATAGTTCAAACATGTTTCTCCACGAACTTATACGACGAATAAGAGAGAGTGCCATAACTCCAACTACTATGCACTTGTTCGCCTCTCGTATTCTCCCCCGCGGCCCCCATCGCCACATGCAACGGATAAAAATGGTCCGGGCTCGGGTGCGCTACCTTGGCATGAGGCGCCTTCTTCTCGTAATCGTTCACATCATCATATCTTCCTTCTAGAAGCGCTTCTAGAAGGAAGATATGATGATGTGAATGATTACGAGAAGAAGGCGCCTCATGCCAAGGTAGCGCACCCGAGCCCGGACCATTTTCTGGACCCCTCGCCCGAGCAAGTCCATTTTCCTCAAATTGTGGGTCGCGGCCCCGGAACCGATGATCAATACCCCCTCGTCCTTCAAAGGGGCCAACGCCTTCCCCATGTTATAATGGTAGGTAGCGTCTTCGTCAGTCTGGATCGATAACTGACACACGGGGATATCGGCCTCCGGGTACATTAGCATGAGTGGGACCCACGCTCCGTGGTCTAATCCGCATTTTTTGTCCACGTCCACGCGCTTGAATAATCCGGATCCGGTTAGGAGTTCCTTGACCCGGTTCGCGAGCTCGGGCGCGCCCGGAGCGGGGTACTTGAGCCGGTACATTTGATCGGGGAAGCCGTAGAAGTCGTAGATGGTTTCGGTGGGGCCCACTACGGCGTTGACCGTAGGATCGGAGGTCTCCCAATGGCCGGAGATTATGAGGATGGATTTTGGTTTTTCGGACAGGACGGTTTGTCGGAACGATTGGAGAAAATGACGGGCCGGGAGGGATTCGTCTATGGACAGCGTAGGTGCGCCGTGTGATATGTAGAATGTATCTTTCGTGATTGATCCGCCGTTCTTTACTTCCATTGACGACCAGATCAATTCTTTGCTTTCAATTATGTTTGTGAATTTTAGAGTAAATATAATGCAGAAACAAAGGCGTCCAATTGCGTAAATGTAGAAGAGAGATTTTGTATACATACCGAAGATTTTGCAATATCAGCAACTTGTTTGACTTTTTTGATCGGCTTCTTTTACTTCAATGAATCATCCTTTTACATATATATATATATGAATTAAAATTCGAGTATTCCTCCTCCTATTATTATTAATAATAATTATTTTATACTTATTATATTCATGGTTCATTATTAGCATTGTTAATGGGTCGAATCATACACCATCCAAATTCGGTTCCATTTATGTCTTATTAGAATTTTGCTCGAATCTAAGTTTTTGAATCCGTAGAATCTTGTCCGAATTCGATCGGATATTGGATCTTTTTCGGATCAAACAAAATCTTAACTTTCACAAGTTACACTAGTATTTTTTTATTTATTTTTTATAAAATAAACTTGTTAACTTTATAATTTTATCTAATTTACTTCACGTGTTCAAATTCTGTAGGACATTAATGAATTAATTGGCAATTTATCCCCTTGTGATATACATAATGTTCAATTTAACTCATTTGATTCGAAAAAGAGCACCCCCGAAAATTTTATAAAAGTTTCATATCGTCTTCCTGATATTTTAAAACCCAAAAGAAATAATAAACTGATGAAACAACCCCCCTCCTTTGACCTAGTCAACTTGTGAACGTGATATTTTATCCCCCGTGTTATGTTAAATATGACATTTTACCTCTTGTGTTATGATAAATATGACACTTTACCCCCTGTTTTGATAAAAGTTGCACTTTACAGCTATCTAATGATAAATGTGACATTTTACCCCTATATATTATGAAAAAGAACACTTTACCCTTTTAAATGGTACTATTGTCCTTTACTCAATACTTTTCATGCACACTCTCAAGTTCGGTCGAGTTTGTTATACTCTTCGTAGAAGAAGGTAAATCGCTCATTTAAAATTTTCACAGAGAGTAAAGTATTCCATATCAAATCACAAGTAAATTCTTGTCCCAAAGAAAAGAAAAAAACAATAATAACCATCATAACATTCATAAGGTTACGAATTGGGATCCGTAAGTAACTAATCTGCAGAGTGAAGAATGAAAATGTAAATTTTCTGCAAATCCTATACTATGAAGTCTCAATTCGGAACATTGTTATTCCTTTAAGAGGCTCTCCCTTGTTTTGGATTTTGATAGTTTGATATATATATTTTTTTAAAGTTATTTTTTACTAGGTCTTCCAATGGGCATCGATATATCATTGGAAACACGGCTCGGCTCGTGTTGGTTTGCTGTAAAAAAAATAGGTAAAAATTCATTTTTTATATAATAGAATTGGGCAAATTTTACTTTTCATATCTAACTTGCAAAAAACGTATCAATTCCTGACAGACATTACAAAAGTTAATTTTCGTTAGTTTTGTTGATGGAATTGCCACGTGGTCGTAAAAATTTAAACTACTAATATTTTTTTAAATATTAAGATTAATAAAATATGATTTAAACTTTGGTGATTTTACAGATTGACCCCTATCTTTTGGCAATTTTGCGAATTGACCCTTGCCTCCTTCCTCATGCACGGCCACCGTCTTCTGGTAGTTGTTCGCCGGAAATAGGAGAGGAGTTTTGTTCGTCTTTTTACCGCGAACACATACTTATAATAAATTTCATATTCGGTTGAGTGAATCGTTCAACTTTTGCATTTAAAAATGTAAATCGCGAAATCATTTTCCTCACAAATTTTAAATCGCGATTACAATCTTATTTCTCTACCTTTTTCAGAATTTTTTTCGTCATCTTACTATGGATCCGAGCTTCAATCCATGATTTAATACCATCAACAAAACCAACGAAACTATTACTTTTGTAATATATGTCAAGAATTGGTACATTTTGACGAATTTAGTATAAAAAGTGAAATCTGCCAAGTTATGTGGTATAGAAAATGAATTTTTGCCCCTAAAGTTCGTTAAAGAAATCTCAAGGGAACTTGGCAATGGGTTCATATGTGAAATTCTCTTGTAAAACTGGACAGCCCATTGAGAAGGTATATATATATGTATTGTTATTCAGCTTTTGTCTTCATAAATTATACTCCGTAGTGATATTTATGGAATAGTGAATAGGAATTTAATGTGTGAACATGTTTATGCTCAGGAAGGTGTTTATATTCAAAATATTTTTCAGGTTTATCAGGCCAATAATGGCCCGACAAGAGGTGATTGGGCCGACAGTCAGCCAGACCGACTGACAACAAGGCTTTGATAATAAACAGGCCCAGTAAAATCAACTTGATTAAAGACCCAATTAAATAATTAATAATGGCCTAATTAATTAATGAGGCTCAAAATTGGCCCAAACACATGTTTAATTAATTAAATTAATAGAGATATTAATTTAATTAAGGCCAAATCAGTTATGGAAAGTGGTCACGTAATAGACTAATTTTGGAGGAAAATAATGGATAAGCTGACATTAACCAAATCCCAAAAATATCTCAAAAGAAGTTAGACCTATGCTGGAAATAATCACCCAATAAACATGGGTTAAGACAGTTAACAAAGTGGTGGAAATTATGCCTAAAAAATGGGGAAGTGGAAGAAGTGGACATTCATCAGGAGGAATAACCGTCAAGAGGCCTATAAATATCAAGAAGCTGGCACATTCAAGACACACACACACACAATCAATCAAACAAACAACTCAGTCTTCACTGAATCAGGCTCAATGCCTCTCTAAGTCGGCACCGCCGCACCTGAAGTCAGCTGTGAGCTGCAACCTCTCATGTAAGTGCCCACGTACTGACATGTTATACTCGTCAAGTAGCCACCTGCTTGATGAATTTGTTGTCTGGTAGCCATCTGCCTGATAACTATATGTTGAGTGGCCATCTGCTTGACATATGCCCTTTCCCGTAGCCACCTGCTAGTTAGGAGCCCGATTGGTACCCACCTGCCAAGGTTGGGCTATCCATCGATGGTAGCCACCTGCCATCAATGTTACTTTCACGTCAACATGATAATCATTGCATATAAGCTCGTATGGCGGTTCCCTGCCAATCAAGGTAGTTACTCTTCACGAACTAAAAGAGTCTATCAGCTCGTTTGGCACGCTGATGCCAACATAGAAATTTTATTACAACTTTACATACTCTTTCATGCTTGTAAATCAGGGAAATGTATTAGGCTTGATTTCATGTATTTCATTTATCAACTCTATGTTTATTTAATATATCGAAGTATTTTGCCTTCATCTCCTGAATTCATTTATGAGTATGTCTTTGTCAAGTGATTTTAATATGTCGATGTTGCTATGTTGTTAATCTGTTAGTTCAGGTTTTAAATTAGGTTGACATGTTTTAGATTGCTTGATGATCAACTCGATAACTAATTTTTCTGTGAATCTCTTGACATATCGAGTGAGCCACTGATTGGCTATAAAGTTTGACATTTTTAATAAAGATTATCATAAATTGTTAAGTCATGCGGCTAGGCAGACATGGAAAAAAATCAGGGGTAGAGTTTGCCTACTCCGCCGCAATCAATTGATTAGAAGTCAGAGCCTTGTCAGGACATTGATTTATATTTCATATTCATCACGTTATGTCCATTTTAGACCGTTATGTTTGCACGCACAGACATTGACACGCCCCGCACTTATTTCATTTCACATCGAGTCAGTTGCATCGAGCCAATTGCACATCAAGACAAGCCAGACAAAATTTAGAGCAAACAGAAGGAAGCTCTTGAATATGGTCTAGTAGATCGAATCGTTATTCTAAAGCTGGTCTTGGCTAGTTTGTTTTCTTAATTCTATGAAATGGTCGGGGTAAATGAGACATTCTTCAGCGGATTTTTGCGTGTTTTTTTTTTAGGAAAATGTATATATGATAGTCCTATTTTGTACAGCCCAATTTAATTGGTGGAAGAAAGTTTGTTTTGTGGAAATAGTGTGGGCAACTTGTGTAACCGATTTTAAAGTATCTATTGCAATTCTAACCCCCAAAAATTTAAATAATAAATTTGAGTCCACTTATAATTTGCTGACACTTTTTGCTTTGTGCAAATAGTTTGAACAACTTGGTATACCTGTTAGTACGTGTCTATTGCAATTTTTATCCCCACAATTTTGCTTTGTTGAAATCTTTTGCTATTTTCACCCTCACAATTTCTTTAATTCAAAGTGTCTTTTTCTATTGAACATGTATGTGTCTTTAACTCCCAAATTCTGAATTTGTTATTATGTTATATCCGACATTTCGACCTCGTTTCTATAATTTAAAAATATTAAAAGTTCTTATAATTGAAAGTGGATTTGTACCATATCCACTGTCTCGTAACTTTAGAAGTTTTATTGACATTTCAACATTGACTATAAACTAAAGATGTAAACACACATTGAAAATATTTATTAATAAATTTGATTTCGACTCATGTTCCACACAATGACAACTCATTTAATTTCGACTCATTTAAGATTTATGGTAAATCCAATCACAATCTCAAGTACAATAAAAAATTAAACTTGAAAATAAATTGCTCAATTACTCGAAGATGATGTTATTATATTTATATATTACAAAAAAATTGTGATTTAAAAAGATTATTACGTCAAGTAGTTATGTACGGTTCTTTTTTTATTAATTATGATTATTGTAGTGCCTATCCTTTGGCCTTGGAAATAATATTCTATATTGGATTTTTTATTGCTTTTGCTGTCAAATTACCAATCATACCACTACATACGTGGTTACCAGATACCCATGGAGAAGCGCATTATAGTACTTGTATGCTTTAAAATTAAGAAATAACTGACAGGTAAACCCACTACTTCCTTTAATTTACGTTGGGTTGATATACGGCCTAATTAATAAATTGTAAAAATAATACTACTTTTTTTTTTTTTTTAGTAAGCGAGGGCATGAAAAATTCGCGTATATGGCAAGAGATATGATTTCGTTTCGTGGTTCAGCATAATAAAACGAAACCCATTTTGAATGAACTCGGTACATGTTTTAATTTATATATTATAATATAATAAAATTCAAACTGTAAAAAAAATTATTTATTTACACATACCATTTATTTTTCCTTAATATAAACTATTGATTTAACATATAACAAATATTTATCCTTTCAAACCCAACTCCCATAATATAATACTTATATCAAAATACGAAACGATACCAAGTCTATTAAAGTTTACTCTACCAATTAACAAATATGTTAATATTTCATTTATATTCATTTTCAAATATTAAATAAAAGTATATTGTCAATGACATCAATAATTAAAGTACAATGCCTAACAAGACTAACCAATATTGATAGAAAATTTTGGTGGGCGATTGGGCACTCGGACTCATCCTTGGCTTTTAAAATTAAAAAGAGCAAATTTATCACGTCCTGCCAAACCCACATTATACCCTTTTCCTCAACTTTTAAGAAATTTTTTACGCTCCCCTAACTCTTTTTCGTTTGCACTTACCCCCTCACGAACTTCAAAATATTGCAGATTGCCACCTTGATCAGTCGGCAATCAAATTTTAAGTAATATTTTGTCGAATTTTCACCGTTTGTATTTGTTTAGGATAAGATAGTATTTCTAGTCCATTCCCGGTAAAAATGTAATTTTCACCTTCCAATTCTCACCGTTTTTCCTTATGAATTGTTAATTGTCATTTCTGAAACAAATCAATGTAATTTATAATTTAGAAAATTTTATTACAATGACGAAAAATTTCCGCAAAAATTCAATTGTTGGCCTACCAGAAATGACAACCTACAACCTTTAAAATTGACGAGAGGATAAGTACAAACTAAAAAACATGTTTAGAAATTAGAATAAACGTGCAGAAAGGCAAAAAAGCAAAATTAGTCCATTAACTTTGGCATGGACGTCGAAATGAAACACTTTTAGTACGACAAGCAATTTATATCCGTTAGATTTTAAGTTGCCTCAATTTTAGTCCTCTTACCTGCATTTTTAATCCTAAATTAATATTAGTGCCCATAAATTGCCACATAAACAATCAGAGGCATTGTAACTTTTTGCCCTAGTAATTAGTAGATAGCTAGAGAAAGAAATGGATTTTTTCTCCAATTTAAGCTTATTTGACAAGGTGGCGTGACGGGGCACCAAGAGGGAAACTTAACCAGCAAGCCCCCCCCCCACCCCCACCCCCGGCACCCCAACCAAATTTGTTTGTTTGCATAACAATTTATGGACACTATTTTTAATTCCGATGGATTTAGGACTAAAATTGCAGTAACTTAAAACATAAATGATGTAAATTGCTTATGAAAACTACAAATGTCTCTCGTCCTGCCAAAGTTATATACTAAAATTGCTTTTTTTCCCTGAAAAAACACTCCTAGTCCCGACCAATATGCCACTCCCATCCATGCACACCACATGGTCTTATGACATCTTGACCATTCATCTTACGATGCAATAATCCAAACTGTCAAATATACCTTGTTTTACTTGTAAAAAGAAAAAAATTGGCAGTTTCTTGTTTCTGTTATTTGTGATCAGCTTCACAACCTCAATCAACACTTCATCTTCTCCAATTCATTCAAACTGAAAACAATTTTGGAGGAGTTATTCCACAGAGTATCTTTAAAGGCTTGACAAGAGATTTCGGATAACAAATTCAATGGGAGTATAGCATAACAAATTCAAATAAGTGATATGAGGGAATTTCAATGACTCAAACTTTTTAGAGAGGACAAAAGTGTCAATTGTGATATATAGAAGGGACGAAATAGGCGATTCACCCGCACAAAGAATATCGAATCAATAAAGTCATCTCATAATATTTCCTCTTAATACCAGCAAAAGTGTTTCAACATGTAGACCTATTATAATGGCTGCAAGCAAACGTAACACTAATAATTGCACGTCTAGGTGATGTGAGACGCCAAATTCGTTTCAACAATCTAAAAACGAGGAAATTGTATTTTTCGTACCAAATTTTTACCTATTTTAATCATTTGGTACCAAATCTTAAAAAAAGACATATTTAATACAAAAAACAGACACATTTGGATTCATCGTGATATCTCCATAAGGCTTTAATTTTTTATGTGCATGTCGACGTCAATAAAAAATGACATACTGCTAAAATATGCATATATTTGAATTTTAAAGTTTTTTAAATCACTAACTTACAGACTATGTTGCACGGATACAAATACGAGGATATGGATACAGTACGATATGGATATAGTACGACACGGATACGGTGATACGGATTTTTAAAATTTATTGAATACGATACGGTATGGATACGGATATAAAAATATAATTTAAATTTATTTATAAGCAACTAGATCATTCAATTTAAGTCCTAAAAGCAAAAATAATCCACTATGATAGCATAATTCATTCTTAACATAGCACATCAATGGAAGGAATTCATTTTTGAGATTTCATGACCTAGGAGATAGACTTGAATAAAGAGATAGATTAGTGATACTAGTCGCTTATGTTTAACCATAGAGACTTTATCATCTTTAATAATTTAAATATGACCCGAAATATTACATAAAAAACCTATCGGTGTATCCTCATACCCAATTAGTATATCCAATACGTATCTATTTTAATTTTTATTATCGATACGCCACGTGGTGTATTGAATACATATCCCACGTATATCGATATCCCCCATACATCCGATACAGTACTTTGTCTTTTCTTGAAGTATCCGTGTATCATAGCTTACAGATCATATGCATTACCTAAATTGGATACCAGCCCTTTTCCAGAAGTAAAATGAAAATTTAATATTGTTGTACAAAGCTTAACAAGACTCATCAAAATTTATAGACATTTAGAAGTGCACAATTACGCTCACAGTTTTAGTGAATTCAATACCTCATTATTGGTAGACGTTTGATACCTAGACGTTTGTTGATTGAACTTAAGCTCAACAGGTCTCATTCTTTTACTCAAAAGTCCAAAAAGAATAAACAATGCAATCAAAATTCATTAGCCCTCCTTTTTCTTTTTCCAACCTTATTTTATTACTCCAAAAATAAGAGTAAAAATTTCCACACACATGGAACTCATGAAATATTTATTTATTTTAAAAAAGGTGGGCGGTCGGGCACTCAGACTCATCTTGGGTTGTTAAAAAAGCATATTAAAGCATTATACCCCATTTCTTTAAACTAAAGCATCCTCCTTTTCAATAAACACTTGCAAAGAAACAACCAAAATCACAGGGCCTGTTTGTTTGGCGTTTCCCAAAATTTTTTCGTGTTTGGGAAATGCCAAACAAACATGTTTTCAATTTTCCGAAATAAATTTTTCATCCATTAATTTTCTCAAACTACTCTCTCAAAAGCCAAACAAACAACAATTTTTTTATCTCTAAACAAAACATCTACAAACTCTACCTTGATTTGACATAAAGTAACATATCTCTTACACAATTTATCTCACATAACAAACATGATTTGACATTAAGTCTTACACCTACAACCTAACTCTTCCAAAAAAACCTACACCTACTTTATTTCTCAAACAACTCTCTCAAACTCCAAACAAACAACATTACGCAAATCGAGATTATTTCACAAACCTCCACTACTCTCCCAAACTACTTTCTCAAACGCCAAACAAACAGGCCCACACATGTTTGAATAATCTGTTTTACCAATATGCCACTCCCAATTTACACGTGACGCTAAAGTGGAACCTGGACCACATGGTTTTAAGATACCTTGACCATTCATTCATATGATGCAATAATCCAAAAAACTGTCAAATAATAAAAGAGTTAATGTCCATTTACCCCCTGTAAAATACATAAAATTCAATTTACCCCCCTATAATTTAAAAAAGAGCAATTTTTCCCTCTGTAAAA
The DNA here is from genome assembly GCA_034814905.1 of Penstemon davidsonii. Taxonomy (NCBI): domain Eukaryota; kingdom Viridiplantae; phylum Streptophyta; class Magnoliopsida; order Lamiales; family Plantaginaceae; genus Penstemon; species Penstemon davidsonii. The sequence continues at coordinate 5,883,441 of JAYDYQ010001087.1, read as the reverse complement.
ATTTCAAAGAAGCAATTTGCCTCCTTCAGCCGAAGAGTGTAACTCACTTGCCGAAATTGAGAATGAGCATGAACAGTGTTTTGTAACACAGGGGATAAATAGTCACATTTATCATAACACATGAGGCAAACTGTCACATTTTCATAACAAGGGGGGTATATTGCCACATATAAAAATATCAGGGAAGCGGTATGAAACTTTTATAAGATTACAGGGGGTAAAGTGTTCTTTTTCAAATTACATGGAATAAATTGAACATTATGAATATCAAATGGGGTAAAATGTCATTAACTCAATAATTAAACATCACAAAAGAAAGCGACCAAGGTATACTTTACTCACTGCTCCATGAATTTCATTGCCATACCAACAATCAAATATAGGAGGATATGGGAGGAAACAAAAATACCTTGTTTTTGCAGTTTCTTGTTTCTGTTTTGTTCTTTGTGATCCTATTCCCAATCCCATCAGCTTCACAGCCTCAATCAGCACTTCATCTTCTCCAATTCCGTTCCAGTTTGCCTGAAACTTCACAGCTTCTATTGCCATGGAACAAAACAAGCTCACTCTCTGCTCATTGCCAATGGCCTGGTGTTTCTTGCTACTCGAACAAAGATTTTCGTGTCAAATCATTGACTCTAACAGGCTTTGGAATATCTGGGAATTTAGAGAATTCAATTCCAAATCTATGTGCTATTCAAGATTTAATTATACTTGATCTTAGTGGCAACAAATTCACTGGAAATGTACCTGCTTTGCTCGGAAACTGCAGCCGATTGGATACGGTTTTGCTCAATGATAATGGCTTTTCTGGGGAAATTCCTGTGGAGCTTTTCAAATCAGGGCAGCTTATACAACTTGATTTGGGCTTTAATTCACTATCTGGGTTGATTCCACCTGAGGTAGGAGAATGCAAAAGGCTTGAATATCTTGGTTTGTATAACAATCACTTGAGTGGAGAAATTCCAAATGAATTGTTTTCTTTGCCAAATTTGAAGTTTCTTTCCTTGAGCACAAATAATCTAACTGGAGTTTTGCCTAATTTACCACCCTCGTGCTTGCTTTCTGATCTACGAATTCATGAAAATACATTTCATGGTTCATTACCATTTTCTTTGAGCAATTGTCATAACCTTAGTATTATGTATGCATCTGATAACAATCTTGGAGGGATTATACCACGGGATGTGTTCAAAGGCCTGTTGAAACTAGAAAAAGTGTATCTTAATAGAAATTATTTTGAAGGGGAGATTCCTGAGTCTTTGTGGGATCTTAGAAATTTACAGGAGCTAATCATTTCGGAAAACAAATTCAATGGGAGTATAGGAGAAGGCGTCGGTCGATTGTCTAAGCTAACTTTCCTCGATTTATCTGGCAATAGTTTGACTGGTCAGATTCCGAAATCAGTAGGTAGTCTTAGAAACTTGGAATATTTGTACCTCTATGGCAACTTATTTACTGGTTTTCTTCCCCAAGAAATCGGAAATTGTAGCTCTTTAACTGAACTCAGAGTTGATGATAACCGAATTGGTGGAATTCTTCCTTTAGAAATTTGTGAACTTCAGAATCTAAAGGTTATTCATGTTTCGTACAACCAAATCGAGGGTCCTGTGCCTCATTGTATAGAGAGACTGATTTCTCTTGAATCACTATCATTAGACAACAATAGGTTTACAGGCAGAATACCATCTGGAATTAGTGACTTGACAAATCTAACATTTCTTTCTTTGGCTCATAATAATCTTACTGGGGAAGTTCCATCAGATCTTGGGAAGAACATTCCTGGTTTAGCTAAGTTGGATTTGACAGGAAATCATCTTACCGGAGAAATTCCAAGTGGCATATGTTCTGGCAATAGCCTTTCAGTTTTGACACTTGGGTACAACCGATTTACTGGTACTTTCCCAACAGAAATCATTAAATGCAAGTCTCTGATAAGGGTGATCTTTTCGAACAATCTTTTCCAGGGAAGCTTACCAGATGATATGGAGAACAAATCCAGCATTTCTCATTTTGATCTCCGAGGGAACTCGTTTGCAGGAAAAATTCCGTCAGTTTTGGGTTTGTGGAGAAATCTTTCGATGATTGATCTTTCGGAAAATATGTTTTCAGGCTCAATACCTCGAGAGTTTGGGAGGTTGCAAAATCTTCAAGAGTTGAGAATTTCTTCAAACAGTCTGACAGGAGAAATTCCTTCAGAGCTGGCTAATTGTCCGAGAATAGCCGAACTAGACCTTAGCAGGAATAATCTTTCAGGAGATGTCCCTTCAGAAATCACTGCTTCTTTAACACTGCAAATAATACGACTTCAAGACAACAAATTGACTGGTGTTATACCAAACTCGTTTTCCAGCAGCCAAAGTTTGCGTGAGCTACAACTTGGAAACAACAAGCTACAAGGGCCTATTCCTTGCAGTCTGAGTAGAGTACAACATTTCAGTTCTGTTTTAAATTTGAGCATGAACCTGCTCTCTGGGGAAATTCCGAAATGTCTTGGCGATCTAGACATGTTGGAGATTCTTGATATTTCAATCAACAATTTCTCGGGTGAAATACCGTCAGAAGTGAACAACATGGCATCTCTTACATATCTGAACATATCATTCAATCAACTCTTGGGCCAGGTCCCAAGTGGCTGGGCGAAATTGTTGGAATCACATGCAGGATCCTCTTTTGGAAATCCAAGACTCTGCTTAGTTACACATAATACAAGTAACTGTGCAACAGACAGAAAATCCCATAAAAGAGGTTTAGTTCTAGCTGGTTTAGTGACTGGATCGACTTTGCTAATGATATGCCTCCTTGCGGCACTGTACACATTAGCAATTCGCGTCCCTCACCCATCATCATCTCCTCATCAATCACTTTTAGACAACCAACCAAGAAGTGAAGAATTACCAGCAGATCTATGTTTTGAGGATATTCTGCGTGGAACTGAAGGTTGGAGCGATAAATATGTGATTGGAAGAGGCAAACATGGAACTGTTTACCGAACAGAATCAGTGAAATCAAGAAAGCAATGGGCAGTCAAGAAGGTGGATTTATCTGAGACAAAATTCAGCACAGAGATCAGAACTCTAAGTCTAGTCAGACACCGGAATGTGGTGAAAATGGGAGGATACAGTATAAGAGATGAATGTGGCTTCATAGTAACCGAGTATATGTCCGGAGGAACTCTTTATGATATACTGCACCATAGGAAACCTAAGGTGGCTTTGAACTGGGAGACACGTTATAGTATTGCTCTTGGTATAGCTCAAGGTTTGGCATATCTTCACCACGATTGTGTACCTCAAATCATTCATAGAGATATTAAATCAGATAATATATTGTTGGACTCCGAACTCGTACCAAAGATTGCAGATTTTGGCTTGGCAAAGTTGGATTCGGATAGTGATGAGAGCCCAACAGTTTCTGCAATTGTTGGAACACTAGGCTACATAGCACCAGGTAAGACCGTCTACTGTGCTTATCTTTTCAATATGACTGATGTTATGAATATGACTTGAGTCAGAATCTAACAGTTAAAACTCTTTCTGTGCTCACATTTCAGAAAACGCATACTCCACAAAATTGACAGACAAATGCGATGTATACAGCTATGGAGTTATTTTACTAGAGCTTCTGTGCAGAAAATTACCTGTGGATCCCAGCTTTGATGAAGGCTTGGATATTGTTTCCTGGGTAAGGAAGAATTCACGGAGCCACACCGATTGTTTCTGTTGCTTAGATGAAGAAATCCAGAACTGGGACAAAGGGGATCAACAAGAAGCACTGGACATGATGGATGTTGCTTTAAAATGTAGTGAAATGGTGCCAGATTTCAGGCCCTCTATGAGAGATGTAGTGGGATCTCTTCTTAAGTTAAACTGCCGAAAATTAAGTGTCAGTAGAGGCCATTTAAGTTTGTAACACCTAATAATAACGCTGATTTTCTGTTAAAAGCTTTTGGCAAGAAATAAAGCAACAAAAACAGATCCAATATGATAATATCTGCTTTTTTTCCCAAAATATGTCACGCAAGATCAATGTGCAATGGGTGTCTACAAATGAAAGCTAAATTTGATGCCCAGAACTAAGTAATCAGATTGGATGTGCCAAGTCAAGCAACACAACGTAATGTAATGTAAGGAATGTTTTGTTGTCGAAATTGTAATTGTCTTTGAACTTTATTTAGAGTTTGATACATACCTGAATAAGATTATCGAAGAGTAAAATTTAGTATTATTTTTGCCAATGAATGAATGAAACAATGTGTCTTATTCGCATGAAGAAACTAACAGGTCCCAATAACAAATTACTGAGAGCAAGACTGACCTTAAATTAAACTTTGCAGAAGGAGCAGTTGAAAATAAGAAAATTGCAAATTTCCAATATAAATCGATCTCATAACCAGCAAGGAGACGTCATTTATATAAATAACAAAAAATTAACATAAGTGTCACCGCAACAAGCACAGAATTCTTTTGCATCTAAGCAAGAGGAAACACTCTCATAATCAGGTCCCAATATCCGCCAGTTTTAACTTCAACTTCATGTTACCATATTGAACTACTATTTCTTCTTTAGATGGATCCGATTTCAAGACTGTTGCTTTCTTATTGATAGAAGGAACATTCACCACGTCACCAACCTTTGGAAGTTCAAGTTTCTTCTCTGCAATGGGCAAAAGCGAAAACAATAAACTAATCATGATTAGGAGATTTAATATCACACAATACTGCAAAAGAGTACAGGCTTCATAAATAATATGTTTCCTAGTTATAATGCCCAAATGAGTCACACTTGTATTTAAATACCTGTAACTGATTGTGTGGGATTATACTTGGGATGTGCTGACTCAGTAGCTGCAGAAGATTCTTTTTCTTCTAAGGTAACAAGATGATGTTTTAAGGTCGAAGTCTGTGTATCCTTATCTGCTTTTGTTTGCTGAGCCGGTTGAGTAGGAAGTGATCGAGATTCCCGCACTTTCTTGTGAATGATAGAACGTGCTGAAGCTGCCGCTTCGGACATTTCTTGCAGCATCTTGTACCTTTGCTCCCTTCGGTGTTCCATGACTCTCTTTCTGGTCGCTATTAAATTCTGATGAAGATCCTTTGAGAGACTGAAACCAAAGAAATTGTTAGACAATCCCAAGTAAGAATATTTTCTGAATTCGCTTGATCACACAAGCAAAAACCAAAAATATTTCCAGAAACTAAGATTATGATCAATCAACTGCAAACCATAATCACATCATGCTGGCCATTGATACTATCTTTATTAAGTGATTATACCGCCACAAGGATGGAAATATAGTCACTGCACCAAACCTAGAGTGTATTTTTGATAATCAAGAAGATACTCACCTCAGGTAGTGCTGCGCTTCATGAATTTTTTCATGATAATTCTGCTTGAATCTCTCCATGTCCAATATCACCTGCATAATGAACATTGCAGAAAAATATTTCAGTCTAATGTGCAATTCATTTGGTTTATTGCGTATAAAAATGGGTAAGGGATCAATTTCGTAGATAACTTGTAGTATTTACGGATAACTTTCATGAATAAAATACTTAAACCTGGACATACCAACTAGTATTTACAGACATCCCAACTACTAAGCTATCAGTTACAGAATAATCAAATTTTGCTTGGCTTATTTGGTAAATGGAATCAATGACATCTGTCTCAGGATAAAAAGCAAGTTAGTCTTTGGAAGTGTTTCTAATTTGAGTGACTAAAAGAAAGTGCTAATTTCTAATAAGGTGTTGGATGATGATAATTCATAGTGGGAAAATGGAAGATTACTTGCATTGTTGTACAGAAACAGCTTCTAGGTAAGCCTTAAACTAAAGTATTAAAACATGGTAATTTGAAATTTTCTCACTTGCCTTAAACCAAAGTATTAAAACGTGGTAATTTGAAAATGTCTCACCTCTTGAAGAACAAATTACAAATTTACAGATTAAGTTTCATCTTTATGGGAACCCAATCAGATAAAATTACCTCATTAATTTCTGTGCTAGCTGCTCCATATAGTTCACGCGCATTTCTCAAAATTTCAAAAGGCAGTCCAAGCCTCTCAGCAATATTGATTGCATTTGAACGTCCTACAGTAGGAAAGAATTTAATGCTAGTAAGATCATCAAATTGAAAATGCAAAAGACAAGATATAAAATCAGTGTCTGGACACTATAAGCTTAATACAGCGAATACAAGATGTTGAATAAGTAATGATATATGTGGCTATAGGATTCTCATAAATGTGCTCCCTCTCACCATGTCAAAAATGCACGACGTCAATGGATGACAAAGGAAATAACATATAGCAACAAGAACTTAAAACTTTACAACACAAAAAAAATCATAGAAAGGCTGTATATGTAATCAAACACAATTCAGCAGAACATCATACTACCACATGGAACATAATTTAAAAAAAAAAAAAAAAAAAAAAGGTACCTGGTACTCCCCAAAGAATCCTGTAAGTGGGCTTCAGGATCACTTCATCGAACTCCATACAAGCATTTTCGAAGGCATCATTGCTGTCAGAGTAAAAGTAAACATAAACCCCTTATCTTAGATGTGTAGTTTCATGTGCCATTGGATACTACTCCTTAACAAACAGGTACCTGTATTTAAGGGTTTTAAGTTCTCCATGATGTGTAGTAGCTATTGTCAACAAGGTACCAGCATCAGCAAAAGATTCCAGCAATGACATCCCCAGGGCAGCTCCTTCTAGAGGATTCGTCCCTGCTCCTACCTAAAATTGTAGATAAGGAAATTTAAGTGATATCATAGCAATGTAACCAGATTTTTTATCCACAGTTTCCATTTATTTTTTTCAAAACATTGAAACTTATTTGTCGTTCTAGAGAATGCAACAAAATATGGTTTTTGCAATATACAAAAACAACGTAATTAAGAAAAGTTCCAAAATATTAGAACTATAGTAGCAAAACTCCATACTTCGTCCAAGAGCACCAATGACAGACTTGTTGAGAGGGACTTGATTTCCTGCACGGTTTAACGAAAGGAACAACAAATGTGGTTCCCAGTGGGGAAACAATCAGCAAAAAGTGGAGGAAGACCATATATATATATAATTATATATGTATATAAATGTATGTATGATTGGTTTTAACACTCTACTTAAAGGGAAATGGCTATACATCAACGTGCTATACTTCTTGATTATCCACAATATTTTGATTCTCAAGTATTGAAAGCAGAATTTATTACAAGAAATCCCAGTTAGAGTTCTACAGAAAATCCTTGTCACTTCTACGACAATCTTATGATAAAAACAGATTATTAAAAATGTGGTTAACAGGACTAGGCACTTGTACAGCTCCAGTCCTCTGCTGTCTGATTACTGCTAATGCTTAAAAAAGCCACTTATCAACTTACACTAATTTGTTTCAGATGGCCAGAAAAGGTAGATAAAGACTGAGAGAGAGACTGCTCATCGCCAATATCAGCAAATACAAAATCAAACCAGGGAATCCTTGCTGGTTCTGAAGCCAAAACATACAGACCTGCAATATTTTCGATTAAAAGTTGTAGGGCCTACAGTATTTCATGTGATGCATAATTTCATCAGTGAAATAAGTATAAAACAAATAAAATAAAATAAAAACATTTCATGCTCTAGGTTCAAGAATTGCACACCAGGTTTACCACCACGATTAGAATAATTGATAATGCAAAAACCAAAGCATCATGTTATAGACAAACAAATCTTATCACATCTCTGAATTTCAGTAGAAGTTACTTGATACCATTAAGAAACAGTAAAGCATAACGTTTGTATCTTCATTTGATGATCATTTTAACCATGTTCAGGTGCTTGGTGATGGTAAGTGGTCCGATAGAATATCATGTTAGGAAAAACTGACCACAATAGCATGTATTTTCTTCCACACAGCCCTATTCAGGGCCATCTCCAGCGTATCTATGGCCCTTAGCTTACCTACACTAAATAAGTCTAAACAACAGGTACTGCCTTGAAGAGCTCAGGACACATTATCCAAGCAGAATTCTGTTACTTCAGTAATGCCACTAACTTTGGGCCCTATATCCACCGAAAAAGTTGTGTTTATGGTACTCTTAAAAAACATAGGTAGCATCGGTATGTTTTATGCTTGTTATTTCTTTTATTGATTTAAGATGCATAAAAGACAAACGAAAGACTTGGAAATTTAACTGCAATTAACCAAAAGCAGTCGCTATTAACGATGTCAAGGACTCAACCTATGCAACCACAGCTGAATCCATGAGCATGATATCCACAGTTTCGTAGTGCACCCTCTATTTTAGGTAACGCCTACAAGAAGATAGCTATGTTTTGCGAATGTGAAGTAAACCAATTAACAAGTAGACTTTCAAGATGCATAATGTTGGTGAAGTAGGACCAAAATATAGAAAACATAATGACATATATTAGCAAATAATTTGCTGAAAACAATACATAAATTTTCTGAGATAACCTGATTTTGCCATCATAGCAGCCAACCCAATGGTCTTCAAGCAAATGGTTTTTCCTCCAGTATTGGGGCCAGTTATGACAAGAACATTAGTATTCTGTGCTATAAAGATGTCAAAGGGGACAGGACGAGCTTGTTTCAACTTAGCAACCTGAAATAACAAGAACATGTACCATGAATCAAACAATATTATTCACATAGAAGCTTCAAAAAGTGTTAAGCTTCATATGCTAGTAAAACCAGGATACATCTAATGGAAAATATACCTGCATTTCCAAAGATGATATATTCAGATTTGTTTCTTCTGTCCACTTTCCAGCTCCTCCAGTCTGTTTTTTTCTCCTGATTTCCTGGAAACAAATACTATCTTCATAAAGGTTAACTATGAAATAATTAACATTAAATATGAAAATTTGCGAGAGGAATCCAGCTTATTAGAAGTAATCAACTGCACCCAAGGATAAATATTAAAAGCTGAATGCTTAAGATGAACTGAAAATGTCACATCTAGCTAAACTAGTTCAACCTTTCAGTACATCAAACTTAAACCATCTCACTGGAGAGTGAACAGTAAATTCAAACTCATGGACTAATCTACTTTGGATAGTCTACCTCATAAACCATTTATCACCACTTGCCTCACTCTTTTAGATCATGGAGAACTCATGATGAGTGCCTTCTTTTCCTGCCATTACCAACCGCCAAACCTTTTTACTCTTATTTCCTCTTAGGGACGTCCAAAACAAGATTCCCTTTCCTTAAATGGAAAAAGAAAAATCTTAAAAACTATCCTGTCACCTAAAGTAATGATGTCACACTACTAAATTTTCAACCACTACTTTACAAGGGAATTATGTAAAGACACCTCAAATTTCCCTTTTCAACTCTTATCTAAAATTATACCAAAACAAAAGGGATCAAAATTAATCGGACGGAAGAATATAGATGAGAAAAGCTTCAAAGCTAAGTCTAAAGCATGACTTACAGCATTAGCATTACTTAAATCCTTCATGGCCATCTGCAAATTGTGCCGATGCTGTTCAAGCAATAAAGGATGATAAGCTTTTGGCAAATACAATGTCCATCTCCTTCGAGTGAGTTGTGAACTTATTGATATTTTGGTCTCTGCCAATGTTTCAGCCTTTAGGTTGCTATCTTTATCTTGTGGCAAAAACAAATCAGGGCATGCACCCTCAAAGGACAGACTATATCGAGCCCTAGCATTAATCTGTACCACAAAGTTCAAGTCTCAAACCCACGTTAATCAAATATAATGTGAAAATAAGGAACTCCATACAATAGCGCGTTGGTCTCCAACAGTCAATTCAAAGAGAATCATTGGCATGTTAACTAAATCTTAAAGGATTGGGGCATGCATAATTTCAGCATTTTCTCAGAAACAAATATAAATCTGATACTAGATTTACCAGAACGATGAGATGTTCCTCAAGACATCATCAATCAAATGATAACATTCTGTTTGCGAAAAAGCAGTGTTACATATCAACTTTGGAGACCATTAAACCAACGGACTAGAGCAACCTAACCTTTTGTTAGTCTAACTACTTATACACTAGTTAATCGTTTGCCCCCTACAGAACTAGACCAACTCAACCTTTTACTTAATCTAACCAGTTTCCAGTATCTTAAATGAAAGTATAACTTTTCCAGTATTATCCAATGTATGCACAAAATAAAAAATATTATCGCCAAGCAAAAGCACATGAAGAAAACTAATGTACACAGAAAGGGAAAGTGCTATTTCAATATAATACTCAAAATTGGTGTAATTAATACGTACCACATCGATTTGAATCATGATATTGAATAGATTTTCGATGTCAATAATATCCATTTGCATCTGCATGAGGAATATAAATAAATAAGAAGGTTTGTTTTCAGTTCAGATAAAGAAAAAGTGCAACGTACAGCAATTTGAGAAAACCTTCTCTGTTATCTTTAATAAAACATCAGCCTCAGCTTTTGACACAGAAGCCCTCGCTTGTTGCAGCTCGTCATTTATTGGAACAGCAGATAGCGGTTCAACAAGGCTTCCTGCTCCTGAACCACTATAGCAAAGTATTCTCTCTTAAGAAAATTTTATAGTAGGACTGTAGGAGAATCACAACAGATTAAAAGACTTGCAGGACTTTGAATATCTTATCTAGAATCTTATATCAGCAAAAAGTTATCAAGATTATGTATCATGGTATCACCAGAGCAACAGAAGAATGCATATTTTCAGTTGCATATTATAGAAGGTTAATATGGAAAATGACTTTATCAGCTTAACATGAAACTGGAATGAACAGTCCTCAAGATATGATGCAATACAGCTTTCCAAAATATAAGAACCTACACAATTCGCCATTAACATGCAATTGCAATTCAAATAAAATGTGTCAAATAAGTCTAACGGTGTCACTTGAAGCATCATAATTTTTGGTTGTTGATGCAATTGAACAAACATGACCCTTAACCCCAGTGCAACCCAAAAATCAAATTGTTCCTTGTAAGCGTATGACTTCCGCATTATGCAAAACTATTATTAAATCTGTATCTTCGCCATATAATTTACATCATCATATCTTGAATGGAAAGAAAAAAAGGTAAAGCATGTATAGCAATATAGATAGCCAAAGTCCCATCTACAAACAATATGAAACAAGAGAAATGAAAGAGTTGGATGAACCTTGACAACAATAGTCCCTCAAAAGTTGATCGCGTATCAGCCCCTGACTTTATGCACCATCTGCCATCAACATTAACAACTTCCTATAACGTGAAAAGTCAAACAAGTTATTATTTTGAACAAATATATAATCTTTTATGAAAATTACAAAGACACTGTACTTTTCATACGTGTAACAGATGTAATAAATAACTCAGAGATAAATTACAGAAAACATATTCATATCTACAGGAAGAGTAGCTTACCAGAGAGGATGTTTCTTTTATGTCATTTCTAATCATGCTTTCCATCAACTGGTATAACTGGAAAAAGAAGACAAAGAAACAGATATTGGGCAGGCAGCACTGCCAACTTCATATGCACACCAATTGATAATTCATGTACCTCATGACCGACATCTTGAAAATTTCACAAATTGGTGAGTTATAACAGTTAACAACAAAGAATGTCAGTTTACCTTTCTTTCGAGAAACCTCACTTGATCACGAGCATGCCTCAAGCTTGAACTCTGAAATAGGAAGCATCTATGGCTCAACTGAAGGTAAAGTAAAACAAACCATGATGAAGCCTGTTCATGGAATGATAACATTATGAACCAACCGCAGAATCTTTTACTGAGCCATCTTCATCTACCAGCTGCTCTATAAACTTGATCAACGGCCGACTTATCACCAGTTCCATAATCTGACATTAAATTACTCGGTAATTAGGAATACTCCAATGTATTAAACTATCAACCATACAATCAACTATAGTCGTCAAATAAATATAATATTACCATTTCAGAGAGAGGCATAAACCTCTTAAACCAATCAGAATCTTCCTTAATTGCAGCTTTGACATTTAATTGCAGCGCTTCTGCAAATTTTAATAGAGCCACAAGTGCCATTGCTTCACTCCCACTCACAGGAAAACTCCTACGAGCGCATTGCATGCAGGTTTCCACCTTAAAGAAAACAACATGACCGATTTTATTAACCCTCTGTTTTGATCTAGATTTACGGAGGAAATAAAATGGAAAAGAAGGTATTAAAAGTTCAAACTAGATTTTTGAATCTTTCAATCTGAAGAAAGAAATACCATCTACAAGATTTTTTTTTGTAGAAAATCATGAAATAAATATGAAATATATTTACAAGTTAATAAAAGTCTCTTGTAATTGTATGTCGACAAACATATGTCTCTTCATTACAACTTAAGGTCTAGCTATCTTATACACAAAGAGCCATTCACACGAAGGTATCACAACAAATTTGATGATACCAAAGCAACATCAACTCCATTAAAATCCATCATTGCGCCATACTTGTGCATCTCCACGGCTGCATTGGTCTCCTCCAAGAGTCTCATGCTATCTTCATAGGCTTTATCTAAATTCCACAATTGTTCCTGCAAACACACAAATAACATTAATAACCTACAACTGTAAACATATTTACTATTTTCACCACCATCTAAACGTAGTAGTTCTACTCGATACTCGACTCGAACTCGTTCAATGAAAACTCGTCCAAACTCGGTTCATCATATACATCAAACAAAATTTCACGTTAGTTAACTCTTGAAGCCCATTTGAGCTCGACTCAATAATTTAAAATTGACAAGACACATGATCGATACTCAATAGATAAAAGTAAGTTCGAGCACAGTTCGTTTAACATGCAAATCAAGCTCAAAAACAATTTCAAGCTCGTAACAAATTCAAACCAAGCTTGAACAATGTATAGTTCAATGCACTCAATTGAGCATGTAGATTGTATTATTCAGTAATATAAATATCCAATTGTCAACTACTATTTCATTTCGAATTTTCAAATAATCATTAAATTGTAATTTCAAGCGGTGAAAAGGACATTTAAAAGTGGAATTAAAGAGGATATACTCAAATGTAAAGGAGATAATGATGGTAATTGTACAAGGACCTTTGTAGCTTGTACGCCGAGTGAAGTACCGGCGTAAGAAGCAACGCAATCGCAGAGCTGATCCCATTGCAAAACCCTGAGGCTGTCGAGAATTACAGATGATTGATCACTATTATTCACCCTAGGGTTTCTCGAAACTACTGCTGCTGCTGCAATTAGTGAAGTTTTGTTGTAGAACTGAAATTGAGATAAACGAGTTGAAGTGGTGATGGTGGAGACTGCGAGATTTCTGGCGGGAAAGGGAAATGGAGAAAAGTTGTGAAGAAGATGAAATGGAGACATTTTTTTTTATTAATTTATTATTGTGCAAGTGAAAATGTGGAGAAAATTGGGATAGGATTAGAATTTAGAAGGGAAGGAGGGAAATGATTTTTGGATTAGGCGGCGTTGGTCGAAGGAGAGTTCTTTTTCTACCAATATTTTCTCTTTAGCAATATGTTTTTCATGCTTTTAATTTGTTTATTAAATATTAACAATCCAATAGTTTTTTCGAAGAAAATATTATTTTAATAATTAATACACTTATGTTGTGGCATAATTTAATAGTCACTCCGTTTCATATTAATTGGCACATTTTTTGTTTTCACACAGATTAAAAAATCTCATCATTACATATTTTTTTATGATAAAATGTCTAAAATACCATTTATAATGATGACTATTTTTTAATTTTTTATTAGTGATTCGTGACCGTTGAGTTTTTCAACTTAAATGTGAGAAAGGGGCAAAATTTGAAAAAAATGCTTCGAAAACTCAAACATGCCAATTAATTTGAAACAAAAAAAATTGACAAATGTGTCAACTAATATGAAACGGAGAGAGTTTTTTTTTTTTTTTTTGGTACAATAAACAGAGAGAGTAATTACTACACTTATGTTGTAGCAAAAATTCAAAAATGGTCGTGTATCTTTGGTATTTATTCAAAAAATAGTTTTGTAATTGTAGAGAACGCACATTTAGTTCTAACTTTCACCCAATTTTATTTAGTTCTATACATTAACTTTCATTAAGTTTTAATTGTCGTCCTACAGTTACAATTTAGTCCTCTTACTTAGGAGAAAATTTGTAATTGCAAGACGAAAATTAGAACTTATTGAAAGTTAGATGACGAAATTTGTTATGCATATGACTAAATTAATTGAAATTGGGTGAAAAATTAATGGAGCAAATGTATGTTTGAAATAGTTCAATGACTATTTCTGAAAGATACCAAAAGTTACGGGGCTATTTTTAAAAATGTTAAAACATACTAGTTACAAAAATTCAAGTTTTAGAATATGTTGAAAAAGTCATAGTTAAAGAAAACTCTCTGTCAATTTCTATTTTAATATACTTCCTCAATTTTTCTACTAGAGCAGAACAATATATGACTGCCTGTTTGTTTGGCGTTTCCCATAATTTTTTCGTGTTTGGGAAATGCCAAACAAACATGTTTTCTACTTTTCGAAATAAATTTTTCATCCATTAATTTTCTCAAACTACTCTCTCAAAAGCCAAACAAACAACAATTTTCTTATCTCAAAACAAAACCTATACAAACTCTACTTTGATTTGACATAAAGTAACCTATCTCTTACACAATTTATCTCACATAACAAACATGATTTGACATAAAGTCTTACACATCTTACACCTACAACCCAACTCTTCCAAAAAAACATACACCTACTTTATTTCTCAAACCACTCTCTCAAAACCCAAACAAACAACATTACGCAAATCGAGATTATTTCACAAACCTCCACTACTCTCCCAAACTACTTTCCCAAACGCCAAACAAACAAGCCCAGTGTGTTTTCTCAATTGATTTTTATGTTATATTTAAATGTTGTTTGGTGTTGAATATTCGACTCCGTTGAAATTGAATCAAATTGAATAGTAAAGTGTGTTTGAATTGTTTAAGATTTTTACACATATTCCGTTGCATTTAACTTGTGTATTTTAATTCAAGTTGATCATTTTCTCAAAAAAAAAAAAAAAAAAAAAAAGTTGATCTTAAAAAACTATCAAATTATTAGTATTGTTCAAGCTTTGTTTATTACATATGAATATTGAACGGTTTTGATTGATTATACTAAATTTTAATTTTAATTCGCAATTTACAATCATACAAAAATTGAAACAACGTTTATTGTAAAAAAATAACTATTTGGGAACAAAATAGGTGTCACTATCCCAGTCCAGATTCAATCAAGTTCTAGATCATGAGGGTAGGCCGCGTAGGCGGCCGTCTAGGACCTTCGATCCGAGAGGGCCTCCAATTAGAAAATTAGGGTTATAGAGAATTTATAGATTTGAAAATTTTGGGGAAGATGATGACCCGATTTGAGAAATTTTGGGAAGAGAAGACGTCCAGACAATTTTATTTTCATGGGGTGCTACTTTATTGGAGCCACATGATCAAAATTAAGTAGTAAAATGATAGTAGTTGGATCTCTTTATTATTTTTTGTGTTGTAGTGGAGACTTGGAGTGCTGAATGCTGATGTGGACAACTCGCTTAATATTTTGTATTTTTGTGCTGAAATTAAATGAAAAAAATATCCTTCAATTTCTGTCTTCTTCCTCACATATCAATCTCCCCCATTTTTTTTTTTTTGTGTTGAAATTAATTGAAATTAATCTCCCCCAATTTATATCTTCTTCCACTTCTCACTTATTTATCTCTCCCAAGGCCCCTACTTGTATTTCCCTCAATTAGTCTCCATCTATTTACATTTTACACCCCTACAAAATCCTAAATTAAGAAAAACACCCATTTACAATTGACAAGTTATTTACATTACTATCAATTAAATTAGAAAAAAATACAAAAATATTCAGGACATAACAAAAGATTGAAACACGAGATGGGCAATTGGCATGATGCATATTCAAGCTTAATCTTCACTCTTCATTGATAATTTTTCTTCGGGTAAGGACTTGATCATTTTTCTTTGATATGTAATTTATTGGGCTTGCACATGGATCCTAGAAAACACATATCCGGGTATGGAAAAAAAAAAAAAAAAAAAAGAGAGACTTGAATAACTTATTCAATCTCAAGTAGGTGCTCTTGATAAGTTTATTACTAGCAATAAAAGTGCAACTGACATGGGTTTAGGTTTGACTTTAGTTGAAAATTCGGTGAATGATGATTTTTCAAATGAGGAAAATGAAGATTATGTGATTGGAGAAGATGAGGTCTTGGTGAACGAATGTAATTATTTTCTTATTTAATCAGATTGTGTCTCGTATTATCAATGTTTTTTTATAAAGAAGATTGTTTGTTGTTTAAATAATATGTGAAACTAAGGACCACAAATTTGAAGTTCGTCCAGGGCCATCGAAACCTCATGGTCAGCCATGTACGAGGGTTTTCATTTCCTTCTCATTTGGTTTTAATTTGCATTGAAAAAATAATTTATGTATTTATTTTTCAATATAACACAATTCAAAATTCATTTGTTAATAAAACCAAAATTTATAT
Source organism: Penstemon davidsonii (assembly GCA_034814905.1). Lineage (NCBI taxonomy): Eukaryota > Viridiplantae > Streptophyta > Magnoliopsida > Lamiales > Plantaginaceae > Penstemon > Penstemon davidsonii. The sequence goes on along the minus strand of JAYDYQ010001087.1, from coordinate 5,866,891 downwards.
ATATAAAATAATCTTGGATTGATATAGGAATTAAGAAAATTTAATGTTTCATCTTGTGATATAACTGATAATTATAAAAAAAAAAATTACTACTGACATCGAATATATTAAAACTACAACATTTTTCTTGAGTTAATATAGCTGAAATGGTCTCACATGTTTTCTTAAATACAAGCATTCAAAATTAATCAAAACATATTTTTGAATTTAATTATATTATTTGCATTATTTAATGATAACAATCCAAAGAAAAAAGAAAAAATGCTATTTCCACATAGATAGAAAATTTCAAACCTTTTTTCAAAACAATTCATCTAATTTTAACCAAACCAAAAACAATTCAAAGACTGCAAATTATAACATCCCCCGCCCCTTGAAAAACCAAAAGAAAAAACAAAAATGCCGCGTGTGTGTGAAAGGAAGAGCATTTTCATGTCTTATTTCCTCAGCAACCAATTTTCTCTCTTCCTTTGTTCTCTTTTGAGAATCTAAGAAAACAATTTTCCAAGACTATAATTCGAAACACAAATTGATTTTTCAATCGTCACAAATAATTTTTCCATTTCATTTGCAGGTTTATGTTTCAAGGGTTTCAGGATTTTGCTAAAAAGAAAAAATAGCAGAAAAATTAGAAAAACCGTACAAAATGCAGAAACAGGCATCGCAAACAATGAATTCAGCTCCGTCAACGCCTCTCAACCTCATCTCCACCGAGCAGATTCAGAAGGTACAACTCTTACTTCTATAAGTACTATTCTATACTTATTTATAGTTTGCGTTTGAAAACTGAAGTGAACTTACAATTACCGAAGATCTATGGTGTTCTGGTTGTGTGAATTTCGTTCAAACTAAGGAATTTGAATGTACTTCCTCCGTTTTTTTTTATTTGTAGATTTAGCAAAAAAATGTGTTTACTTTTATTTATCGTCTTAGTAGTTAAATTTAAAATTAATTATTTTCTACCAATTTTACCCAACTTGTTAACGCTTGTAATTAATTGGTTAAAAGGTTGTTTTGGGATTTTTTTCAAAAAAATGGCTATTTATTATATTTTTAATCTGTATGTAATCCTCTACAACGACAAATAAAAAAAACGGAGGGAGTATTTGACGCATTTATTTGTATAAAGCAACATATGTGGTATAAAGAAGAAAGCCTATTAATAGATGTAATAAATATTAAATGCATCTCCAGTTTTAAATGACTTTGTTACTTTGAAGTTATTATTGTGGAGCCTTTGTGTTTTTGGATTCACAATATGCATACATCTGCTGATGTGATAGTGAAATCTTATCAGCATATTTATTTGCAAATGTTAGAACAGTATTATTGTAGGCATGTAATTGTCTGTTTTTGTTTGAGGGATGGAACAACAGAGAAACACGGAGTAATATCTTTTTTTGCATACTTGACGACTGACAATTCAAAAGATGTGATATTTTGGTGAAATATGTTTGGTGCAGTATTTGGATGAGAACAGAAACTTGATCATGGCGATACTGGAGAACCAAAATTTGGGGAAAATGGCTGAATGTGCGCAGTAAGTTACTTTGTCTGTTTCTTTTGAGAATCATTTTATTCGAAATAGTGTAGTTGTTTGATTATGGTTTTAAGAAACTTTATTCAAAGAAGTGTAGTCTGAACATTGACTTCTAAAGTAGTTGCAAGTGATTAGAAACCAGTGAGACGAGCTAATAAGTTCTGCTTGTTTATTTGATAAGTAGTTGCACACAAGCTACCTGATGTTATGCTGTAAGCCCCTGGACTTTGTGAGTGGCTCGTTTATTTATTAATTTAGTTCATTTACCAGTGTTTCGTTAGTCTGCTTATGTAAAACTCACAGGAAGAAATTGTGAAGTTAGTACAATTGAGGTCTTGGAAAGTAAGGGCGGTGCTATGAATTATTTTTTTTGGGAAAACTGATGATAAATGTTTAGACTTAAACTCAATCTTATAACACTACAAGGTGGTACGTAGTTGCGGTGATGAGAATTTGCAACTATTTTAACATTGCAGACTATGAGCTACAACCTAAAGTCTCCTAAGATCAATACTATATGAATTGTTCTTTTTGGGTACTCTGTCAGCAATCTGTTACTCGATTGTCATCATCTTCCTGAGCAAGGACATCTGTTAAGCTGATGCCAATGGGTTCTCACGTGAGAAAACATCCTTAATTTTTGTGTACTCGTGTTGCTAAGTGAGTAGAGCAAAAAGTCAAAGTCTCTGGTTGTTAAAGAAGATAAGAACTTCACGAGTAAGAAGAATATTCTAGGTATAGAAAGGGAAATTGGGTAAGAAAGGAAATTGAAGGTGCATTAGAAGAATCTATCAATAATTTATACACACTTCGGCTGTTATATTTGCTATTTTTCTGCGTGTTTATGTGAATGCACATCTAATGAAATCAGAATATGAGTTGACAATATTATAGCTGAAGATCTCTAAACACCCGCTGCTTTTCTCTGAATTTTACTGTCTGCACAAATGACAATCATCATATCATTGTTAATTTTCATCATCTGTCTTTCCTTTAAGAACGTGGATTCTGCATGCTTTCAGAAAAATTCTACACAAAATCAAATCATTCAAAGCTCTATAAAAATCCCCACCGTTATGTCATGTTAAATGATTTCAGGTATCAAGCCATCCTTCAGAAAAATCTAATGTACTTAGCTGCAATTGCTGATGCCCAGCCTCCAGGGTCCACAACCTCTTCACAGGTATGTCAATTTTTTTCTTCAGTAGTTATGATTAATAACTGGCAAAATTGCATATCGAGTCCCATAGGAATGGACTCTTCACACTTCTGTTCCCACGCCTTACAAATATGCACTTCGTTCTCAATTTTGTAAAATGGTTTGCACTTTTGGTCTTGTCCCTTACCATCCAATCTTTACACTAGATAGCCTAGAGGACTGTTTCGATTTTGCACTTTCGGTCCCAACTTGAATGCAAAATGAGACGATAGGGCCTAAAGTCCCAAACCTTTAAAAAATTGAGAATTTCGTAAATTATGGAACCAAAAATGCTGAAGGTCTTGCTAACAATCAAGAATACCTGCAGCCACCTGCTGGTTCGGTTACCCCACAAGGAAATCCCCACATGCTGCAAAATATGGCCCCAACAATGCAGCAACAGCAGCAACCCCCCGTGTCAAAGTTGCCTTTCCAGCTCAATGCTACCCGGCCTCAAGAGCAGCAGAATCAACTACTCCAATTCCAACAACAGCAACAATTGCAAGCTCAATTTAATCTTGGAGGAGCGAATAATGCTTTTCATCTACTTATGCAACCTGGACTGGGGAATTCAGGTGGTTCGATGGACATGAGAGGAAGCCATCCCGGTGGATTGAAGGCTAGTCCTAACAACGGGAAAGGAAACACAGGTTCGGGACCCGTGGAGGGCAGAGAATGATGTTTGCTCGGTTTTTGTATTGGGTTGCTTTAATGCCTATATACAAAATTGAGCCTGTAACTGTAGGTGCAATTCCGCGAAATGATTGTAATACCTCATTTCTCATACATGTGGACCTGAATAACTAAGAGCTTTTTTTTTTTTTTTGGTTTTAATGTTGCAGCCAAGTCTTTTATAGCCTTATTATAGAGTATTTTATCGTGCGCGACAATGGTTTGCTTCGTATTTGGAACTAGGTATATCACACAAAATACACACTGAAGGTAGGGGTGCAATCGAGCCGAGTAGTGTTGAACAATACAATGTTCAAGTTTTGCTCGAAATTTATAGAGATTGAAATTTTGTGTTTCAGCTTGGATTGATTGTTAAATGACCGGAGCTCAAATGAGCTTTTATCAACGAGCTCAAACCGAGTATCAAGTAGTTTGATATTTTACATGTATTTTATCAATTTTTAATTTATCGAGTCGAGCTCGAGCCCGAGCCGAGCTTTAAAAGTTATCAAACGAAAAATGATGTTTAATCTTGTCTGATTAATGTTACGAACCGAGCTCAAATGAATTTTTATCGAACATACTCGAGTCAAGTATTGAGTAGTTTGATTTGATTTTAACCTCTAACTGTAGGAGGGGTATTGAAATTAAAGCCACGTAAAATTCCTACATAAACCAAGTTTCATGGGAATTTACCACATTAATTTTGGAAACATACATCATCATAATAGTTGATATGATAGATTTTTGAACACAAGGTCTGCATTTCTATATAAGAATTCTCCCATTGCCCACTAATAATTATTCTTTTGAAAAGGGACGAAACATTCTAGTCAACTCAATTCTACAGACATATGCATACTAATTAAATTGCTAGAAAAAGTCAATTTTTGCAGCTCACTAATTGCATAGGGCCCATTTGTTTGATTTTTTTCAAATTATTTTGTAATGAAACAAATATGTTTTCTATTTTCTAAAATAATTTTTTCGTCTTTTAATTTTTTCAAACTATTTTTCCAAAAGTTAAATAAACAACAATTTTCATATCTCTAAAAAATTCTATACAAGCTATACTTTGATTTGACATAAAATAACTCAATATCTCACATAACAAAAATTTGATTTGACATGAAGTCTTACACATCTTACACATACAACCTAACTTTTTCAAAAAAATTACACCTACTTTATTTCTCAAACCACTCTATCAAATCTCAAGCAAACAACATTATGCAAATCGAAATTATTCCACAAATATCCACTACTTTCCCAAACACCAAACAAACATGTCCTTAACTTTTCATAATTGTAGGAAAATCTTTTATTGGGTATAAAAGATAATTAATTTTTTATTAGGATATATAAGATAAATTTTATTGCTGGGTAAATTGTGCAGTTGAAAGAATATTATAAATTTTAGTTGTTTAAAGATAAAATATAAGAACGTGAACAAACAAGTGCATCACAGTATTGAAGTTTGAAACTATCACTTTGTCTGTAGAAGGGCTTCCATTTTTGGAAAAATGTTAAATTTATCATATTAGGAAGTGCATCAGAAGTGTTCCCTTTACATTTACATTTAGTGAAAGTGTATCATTGAAAATCAAATCAAGCTAATCAATATTGGATTCGAACTCGTTCGATAAAAATTCAATTTCGTCACACGATTAAACCTACGTGAACATCAATTTTCATTCGATAACTTTTGAAGCTCGACTCGAGTTTGACTCGATAAACTAAAAATTGATCATGTTAAATATTAAGTTACTCGATACTCTGACTTAAGATTGTTCGATAAAGCTCGTTTGAGCTCGACTCATTTAACAATCAAACCAAGCTTAAACAAAAAAAAAATCAAGCTTGAACATTGTATCGTTCAACATTATTCGACTCGATTATACCCTTAATTTCTCCGTTTCTAGATGGGTTCCATGAAATAGTAAAATCATATTGAGCAATATCATTATATTCTTCCAATAACATGTAAATTCAAAGGCTAAAGGGTTCCAGACATCACCAAATTTAGCACCAATTTTTCCATCTAACTTAAAATCCAAAATCTGCATCGTGCACCAAAACATCACTGCAGGTAAATTAGATGCACATTCACCAGTGTATGTCTACAACAAAAGATTCAAGCTCTTACAATTTAACAAAATATAATTTTAAATCAGAATCAGATTTTTTCTAGGAAAATTATATTGGAGATTTTGAGATGTTAAAATCCCAAATCCTATCAGCATCTCCAGTTCTTTGATGCACATTAATTTAGCTGAGACATTGCCTATAAGGTCCAAACTTATCCCTGCAAATGATAGATTGAAAAGTCCTTGCTGAAAAAACCCAATCTAAAACCAATGCGATAATCGACGTAATGTACCAAGAAAAAAAAGACGGAAGTCACCATTATACACAAAATATGGGTCAGAATATATATAGATTGCAAGAAAACTGCAACAAGGAATATTTCCTCTTCGAACACCAAACATCATACCATACGTAGCTACGTGCAAAGCTTCAGACATAGAACTTATATAACAATAAATGAAAAGGACCAAATGATTGTGAACTCCCACTCGCTCTACCAGGTTAATATAAGCTTTTAGATTCCTGTGTTCCATTATGGGTAATTTAGAGGTGAACTTCATCTGAAATTTCATTGATTACATTTTGGACGGCATTATTTAAGTATATTGTCAGAGAATGTTATTTTGCTCTATTTTCATTTAATCAAAAGACCAGAAAAAGTGATTTTTTCGGAAGACTTGCATCTGCCTAACACCTTCATGAGTAAACCATTTCTTTTGCTAGTTTTTTAAATGTGTACAGCAAAAAAACACTTCGTATTATGGACTTGAAATTTTTAACACCTTAGATTACTATCTCAAATAAGTAACATCTATGTCACTTGAAAGTCATACAAGCTATACAGCAGGCACAAATGATCTGTTATATCAGAACATATGAAACATGAAGTAATACTTACTATCTTCTTGGACCTGAAGCAGCCTCCAATGTCCTGGAAAACATATAATTTAATTCCATAAGTCTTGATTCAGAAGCAAGAAAAGTAAAATAAATTCATGCCAAAATTCTAGTCGTACCTGCTTTGCCTCCCATTAGATGCACCAATGCTTTGAGAAAAATCAGCTTTGTGAGAGTTAACAGAAGAGGAGACCTTTTTAAATCGGTGAGACTGTGACATGGGCGTGACTGCTACAGAAGGCATCAACGAGGAGTATGAAGGTGGTGCTCCAGCAGCGGCAACTTTAGCAGCAGCTGCTTTGGCAGCTATGATTTCTTGTGCACCTACTCGAAGCTGTATGTAGTCCCCCTCGATCAAAAACAACTAGAACAATAAAATACCACTTATTATAGATCATCAAACGTACCAATGTCAAAGAACACAACTAGCAAGAAAAAAAAGAGCATACTTCAGGATGACTGGCCACAAAATCATCAAGCTTCCCGTACATCTTTTTATAATCATGCCAGTGTAGAGGAGCAAGCATTTTAGCAAGTCTATTAGGAAGCTGGTACAAATGGTAAAAGCATCGTAATTATTACATAAATCTTTATTAAAATGTTTATAGATATCAACCAAAGTTAAGTAACTCACTGTCGAACCAATCCTAATTCTGCCACCAGATCCTATTGTGCGTGCTATAGAAGCCAGCAACGCCCTTTCATCAAGTAGATAACTATTCGCAGATTTTTCAACAATGTTATTGTTCTGCCCAGTGGAAACAAAGACATCGTTCGAAACAACACTTGGGGAAGTATATATAGTTGCTTCGCTGAAATTTACAGCTTGAGTTGGTGCTCCAACTGAGGATGAATCAATAGGAAAATTGGAACGTTCCATCTTATTTGTGTTTTCCAATCCTTGATCACTGACGGGGGTAACTTTCTTCTCCTGTAGCAATATTAATTTGAAGTATATAAACAACTAGAAGCAGGATAATTTCACAACAAGAAGATGATAAATTACAGAGAAGAAAAATAACTAAAATATCACATAGTAAATTAGATGTGTGGGAGATAGCAATTGTTGTACCTTAGTGTCATTGTCATGTTCAACATTAACGAGTCTAACAGCATCTTGAAACTGGGAAGATATTTGCTGCAAGCTCTGCTGAGATTGGGCATTATCAGAGCTTTTATCTATGGAGTCGAGCACCTGACATAGTCAAATAAAATCTAAGGATATGAACTAAAAAAAGGTAGCGCAAGGAAATTTTGTGAGAAATATCGTGGAGCCACCACTTATCATATTCATGGATAGATATGTGCATTTAAAGACCCAGTAAAAATAGGCAAATCCTTAAGCCCAAGGATTGAAAAAGATGTAAATTTATGAAATACCTCTCCATTTGGTGATGGGACCACAGCATCAGCATCTAACCCTTGACTGAGACTGGTATTAAAATACTTTGCTCGAAGATCTTGCCCATTCACTGATGCTTCATAGTGAGAATCTGTTCTCAAGACGTTTTGATCAGTTTGCTGAGGATACTGGTTCTCCAAAGGCACATGTTGACCATCTGGAAGAGCCTTGACACAATAATACAAAGACAGTTATAATATATAAATTGAGGAACTCATGAAACTGAGTAGCGAATTAATATAATAGACCACTTACCTGTTGGTTCTGCCAGTTTTGGGTTGGTGACATTGCAGCAACAGAGTGAAAGTGAGATTGAGTGACATGTGATGGGTGTGGTACACCTTGCTGATGCATTACAAATGGATGCAAAGCAGTCACCTGTCCATTTGGAAGATAGGTTGTAGGAGCAAATGCAACACCATGGACATGGTCGGACTAGTAGAAAGAAAAGTAAATTTCAGGATTAAGATTGTACGAGAGACATGACTGCGGATTAATTCATTATTTCAATATAGCGGTGAGTTGCTGACGTTATTTCTTCTTCAACAAAGCGAAAAGAAATAATTATGAGATCAGAAAGGCATCAGGGATGTCAACAAATATTGATGTTCAGATCAAGAATTAACTAGACAACAATGAAAAGGTAAAGAAAGAAAGGTCACAAATATAAATGAAAGGAAAATCAATGATGATAAAACATCCCCACTTATGATTAATCAAACAAGCAGCGAGAAAGAGGTAGGTTATTCTACCTGTGTTGATGTGTTTCCTCCAGAAGCAAAAGATGAAGCACTTTCAGAATTGCCATTTTGTAAGCTACCAGACTTTGCACTAGGTGAAGTATTACCATTCACCTCCAGCTGGCTACCATTTCCCTGTCCAAGTTGATAAGGATCTTTCGAATTTGTCTTGGAGACATGTGACACGTCAGAATAACTTCCACTCTTTTCTCTTACATCAGCCAATTCAAGCTGGAGTTGTTGTATATACATATGAAGCCTTTCCATCTCGCCAAACTGATATAATTATACACATATATTACTGTCTATTGAACAACAAAAAAAGTACCCCACATTCATGATTACAGCTTAATTACCTGTCTTTGACAACCAAGCCACAGTTGATTATACTGTTCTGTACGTTCTCGCAGTTCAGCTTGAAAAGTGTGGTTAGTAGTTGATTGAAGAGCATCCATTTCTTGAGCACGAGTTATCCAAGCTTGTGCCTCCCTTATTTGCTCTTCTTTGAAAAGAATGGTCTCTTGAGCAGTCTTATGCTGAATGACAACAGGGAACCATCAATACATATCGAATCATATTAAAAAAACACATCCCTAACAAGACTATTTTTAATTGACAAATAAAATGAAGGACATAGTGACACATTTTTGTCAAACACAACTTCATAAGGAACACCAGAAGCATCAACTGAGCATCGCCAAACACAGTACTAAGATAATCAATAAATTATTGTATGTCAACTATATCAGCCCACATATGTTACATTTGAAATTGACAATCACTCTCTGAAACACTTTGAAACATTTCTTAGGCTAGAAGCATAGGGACTAACAAATGGAATAACTACAAAGGTGCTTCCGAAAATTTGGTAAACAAGAATCCATAAGCATGCTAAAAACACTTAAACACCTGTTCCTGCAGCTCCATGAACTGGCGTTCTTTTTCATGAATATGTTCCTGAAAATCATGGATTTGTTTAATCTGTTGCACTCTTTCAGCTTCAGAGTTATCCCTCTCCCTCCTGCAAAAGGATGCGGGTGATTCATATTACATACAATCGCCAACATTCAAAAGTTTAGCAACAAAGAAGGAGTGCAGACAAATCAAAGTAATCTTAAGCTATGGATATATCATGCTTACAATTACTTAACAGTAAATAAAAATACTTTGAAAAAACCAACAATTAGTCTACTAGCTAGCATAGATAACAAAATCATATGGAGCAAACACATATTTGTCTCATTTAATAAAAAAAATGACAATAATTCACAGCCAACATTGAAACATAATGATTGAAGAGATGAAAAAAGAATTACATGTAGCTCTGGAGCTCTTTGCTTTGTTCCCTTAAAAGATCCTCTTTGGCCCAAGCCTGCTAAATAGCATAAGATGATAAATTTAACAAAACAATCACCAATATCAGCTGCAGAATATCCCAATTCAAGGAATGGAAAAAAAAAGTTCTCGACTAACAGCTTCATTATCCAATCTAATAGCCCTCAATTCTCGTTCCTTATCATCCATCTTTCTTTCCAGCTCTTGTATCTTTTGCTCTTTTTCATGTAGTTGCTCCTGAACATAAAATCACACTCAATTTTTTAGCAAGAAGTCTAAACATAAAAGTCATTGTCATATTCATGTATACTAAGATGCATCACATTTTAACAGTACTTTAGAGAGATAAAAGCACCATAAATAATACATATCATCAAAACTACTGAACAACATAGGATAACATAAACATAAATGCAAAACCTGAAGCTTCACATTGGCATTTGCATGCTCTTTTATCTGCGCATCAAAGGTATTATGCATCCCCAAAATCTCGGATCTTGCAATGACCTGCGCCCGAAGCTCAATTTCTATGTGCTGCAACTCCTCCCTTTGTTTCGCCACCGTGTGTAGTCTCTGCTGCAAAATATCATTGTCCAAACCTCCATCAATACTTATCGAGCAGAAATCCACATCCACTGGTCCTCTCCCATGCTGCACCTTAATGTAACACACCAAATTACCTCCATTTTCACTCACATTCACACTAACACTAAAACAACTAGTTAAAAATGAAAAAAGTATAAAAGAAAAGCGCAGTACTTCTAAGAAAAAGAACTATTACCTCGTATATCAGTCTCTCATCTGATTGACCTACCTTTGAACGCTCAAACTCCTGCATACCCGAATATAACAAGAAACTAATAAATAGAGGATTAAAAACACAATTAATTTCAGAAGCAATGCCACACCAAAAGTTAGTTCTTCACCCAATGCAAGTATTCACTAATTGCTACCTCAAAAATGTCAATTTCATCAAAACAAAATCACAAGCGTTTAAACCCTAAATCAAGCGAAAGCAAACAGATTTCTTCACCTCGTTGCTGGAGTCTCGAACCGATTGCTCAGAGACGACGCGCCACTCCTTTCTCGCGGCAGCGGAAGCACCAGCCGCGGCCTCCATTAATGCAATAGCACAGGACACTTGTTCAGGAAAAATAAACCTAATTTCACATCAAAACCCTAACGAAAAGGCAAAAACGACACATTTTCTGGCAGTGGGATTTTGGAGATTGGGTATATGTGCGCGAGTTTGTGAATTAGGGGTTTTAGAGGGACTTGAAGTGAAAATTGTATAACTCGTTGACGACAGGGGAGCCAGAGCGAGAGTACTAGAAATGATTGGTGTTTGGAAAAATGATTCAAATCATACTCCAACGATTTATAGTTGAAGGGTAATTATCGGGTACACTCACGCCATAACGTCTCGTGGATTGTGAAACAATCTCGATCGTGTATCTAAATTGCTAATTTGAGAGTGAAATATCAACGGTGTGGGTTGCTTGATCTGTTTAAGACAATGGAAGGTTTTTGGGATTCAACAGCACTTTTTACATATTTGATTTTGGTTATGCAAATTATGTACATGTAAAATTATACTGCCAACACATCAAATTTATGTCCAACCACCATCCTCTACTTATATTTTCATTTTTTTTTCCTATGAATTAATAATTGGGTTAAATTTAATTTAATTTATTTAGATTATATTTTGTTTTTATATTTTTGTGTAATTAGTATCATGTTCAATTAAATCAGATTTAGTAAAGTTTAATGCTTACTTAATTTATATTTTTATTATAAAATATCAGATCAAATTTTAATGTTTAATTAAATATTGTATTTATGTGTAGATGGATCCGGAACGAAGATGATATTTCACATATAGTTGTTGAAAAATAGTTTTTAATAAAAATATTTAAAAATATCGTTTGAATTATATGTTGATTTGAATTTAGTATTTTAATTAAATCTTTAAAATACGTAGATTTGAAGTTAAGCTATGTATTTCACATATATAAGAATATTTCTTAATTTATTATTTATGTTTTTGTAAAAATTAAATCATTAAAGATGTATCTATTATTTATATTTAACATATACGAAATAATAATATTATTTATAATGTCTCTTATAATTTAATATTAGAATCAAATATAATAATTGTGTCAAATTTGAATAATGACTCTTGGAGTGAGTAGCTAAAACTGAATATGTGAATAATGTTCACTATGTATAGTTTTATATACATAACAATTACACATAATGTGGTTGGAGACGTTATGAATACTCTATATATAACTTACATGCAGTGTATAAACGAATTGAGTAATGTCGAATAATATATCGTTCAAAATTGATTTAGATACTATCTCAAGCTTGAAAAATTATGTTTGACCGTGGTTTGATTATTAAATGAACTAGGCTCAATCGAGCTTTCTTTAACCGTGCTCAAATCAAATGTCGAGTATTTTGATATCTTAACATATACTTCAACCGTTCTTTAACCGAGCTCAAAATCGAATGTCGAGTATTTTGATGTCTTAACGTATACTTCACTAATTTTAATAATAATAAAAAAGAGTCGAGCTCATAAAAACTTCAAAACTTATCGAGTGAAAAATATTATTTATGCTAGTTTGTATGTATAACGATATAAATTCAATTAAACCTTTATCAAACAAACTCAAGTCGAGTATAACTTGATTTGACCTTAAATCCTATTTGCTGCTAATTTAGGCCTAATGAAGATATTTTTCAAGTGCTAAACCTATATATACAATTTCCTTGTTGGTGCTTGATGGGCTTCATGAGGCCCAAATAGATCATTTATATTATTTTTCTCTGAAGAATTAAGATTAGGCTAAGCCCAATATAATTTATGATGCCCGAATAGATTGACAAAGAAAATGGGTCGAATCTTCTTGGTCCACTGGATTCGTTGGATTGGAATCCAATAATGTAGGATTAAAATGAGTTAGTTCAGGTTGGGTTTACAATGGACCACTTTGAGATTTAAGGGGTATGTCTGTCTTTAGTGTTTTTTTAAAAGCCATTTTACTTATACAATAACTTTATTTTCTCTTAATTTTTATAAATTTGAAGGGTCAAACAAATAAATATTTTTTTTATCTCTACAAAATCATATACAAACTCTATTTTAATTTGACATAAAATAACACATCTTATAGTGCAACTTATCTCAGAGAGTTCACAAAGAGAAACTTATCTATAGACCGTTTCTCTTTTTTCCACAATCTTTGAAAACCTACAAAATTTTATTTTTGAAATAACTTTAAAAAACTGAAATTATTTCTGGAAACAGGCCCAAGGCCTCTCCTGAAATAATTTTGACTCTAAAATCTCCTAAATTATATATTTTTATCCAGAGGTATATGATTCATGTGTTTTTTAAAACACCCAACATCAGAAAATATATATGTTATGTTGTCACATCTTGAATTACGAAATCAACAGGTGATTGGTCTAGTGAAATGAACTAGTACCCCTAAAGTGACGATCAAATTTGAATCATTGTTGGGAGATGTTCTCGTCCGAAGCTCCTCAAAAGGGATTAAACCCAAGAAAAAAAATCTTAAAATACGAAAACTCTAGTAACCTCACATGTTTCCAATTTTCGAAATTTAAGCATTGTAAAAACGTTTCAACATAATACTATGATATGCGATTGAAATGAGATATCTCACATACACCCCAAGACCCATTCCCATGAAATTTGATTTTAGAAATTAGTTAATAGCATTTTACACCTGTGATATGTATAATATATAATTTATCTGCTATGATTTGAAAAATAGGCCTATTTAGGAAGACCATCTAATTCTCCGGAAAGGATCAATCGAAATCCTTATTGTTTCCGCTAGACCAACATATTTTCCTGGAGAACGGGTAAATACTTCTACTTTAAAAAAGGGTTGTGACAAGAAACGCTCGATTTTTCGTGCTCTTGCTAAGGTTAAACGATCCTCTTCGGATAATTCGTCCAACCCAAGAATAGCTATAATGTCCTGAAGATCTTTATAACGTTGTAAAGTTTGCTTAACTCTGTGGGTAGTTTCATAACGTTCCTCACCAACAATCCGAGGTTGCAACGTGGTTGAATTTGAATCTAAAGGATCTACTGATGGATAGATAACTTTCAGCTAATATTCTTGATAGTACAGTAATAGCATCTAAATGTGCAAATATGGTAGCAGGAGCAGGATCGGTATTTTACACCCTATAATCTTATAAAAGTTTCTCACTGTCTCTTGACATTTATAAACTTACAAAAAAATACGGATTAACAAAACAACCCCTCTAACGTACTATACTTTAACCCATACAACTTATAGATGTGACACTTTACCTCATATGTTTATAAATGTAGCAATTTGCCCCCTGTTTATGATAAATATATCATTTTGTCCCTTGTGTTATGATAAATGTGGCACTTTACCCCCCTGTGTTTTGTTAAATGTGGTACTTTACTCTCCCATATTATGATAAATATGACACTTAATCCCCCTAACGGTACTTTTTATGCAACAATTTTCATACGCACTCTCAATTTAGGCGAGTGTATTACTTTCTCTGTTGAGAGGAGATAAACTGTTCATTATAAAAATTTTACAAGGGGTAAAATGCTTTTTTTCAAATCACAGATGAATAAATGAAACTTTATTTATATCACATGAGATGAAGTGGCATTAACCTGAGTTAAAACATATATCTGAATTTTTTTATTACAACTAAATTTGTATTTTTCTTTTTGATAATTCTGTTCAGTTTGTATTTAATTGATAAATAGAAAATAAATAATATATATTTTAAAGTTTTTTCTATAATGACGCAGTGAATGTTTCAGCCACTTTCAAGTCAATTTAGGTGTGTTGACGTCAATGGAATAAATTTCTCATTACTTTGGTAGAAGAATTGGCACACTGCATGTCTGTAACACGCGGCCTTACATATACTTCATTAAATGATTCTTTTTCCTATTCATTCGACAAATAAATGAATAATTTGCATTTATATGATATATAAACAAGGAAAATTCTTATATAAATTAGGTTTATGACAATTGCATAGACTTTGTGGATGAAAAATTATCACATTATTAATTTTGAATTACGACATAATCACAATAAATGATGTGGTGAACTTATAATCATAAGATCTACTTAAAAATTATAAATTTTTATTACCACCGGTCAGTTTGACTTCTAAAGAATATTATAATTACGTACCCACATACTTTTTTTGGAAATGAATCAGAAACTAGTTTCACACAAAATAATTGCAAGATGAGTATTGTATTATGTGAAACTCACACATAACTATCCCATAAAATATTTATCGTATAAAATTCATATTTACTACTCCCTCCATTTTTTTATTTGTCGCTTTGGCAAAATTTGTTTGTTTACTTTTATTAGTCGCTTTAGGATTTCACTGTAAAATTAATGTTCTTCTACCAATTTTACCCTTCATACTAATACTTGTTACTAATGCTAATTAATGCTAAGATTACTTGATTAAAAGGGTATTTTGAAATTTTTGCTTAAAAAAAGTGACTATTTATGACATGCCTTAATTCGTGTGCAATCCTCCAAAGCGACAAATAAAAAAAGCGGAGGGAGTATTAAATATTTAGTGCAAAACCCTGTCCGTACAAATTATAACGGTCTATTTATTGTGTATAAGAAATTTTGTGCCCAATATTTAATAACACAAAAGATCATATATATGTAATCAATATTTCACATTACAATTTCATACTTTTTTGTGATTATTGAATTGAAGTTTCAACTAATTATCAAATTCATGCAAGCGAATTTTTAGTACGTATATAACTCTTTTGTAGCCAAAATATGAGAAAAGTAACAAAAATGACATAAGAAACAAGTAAAATGCTAAACTATGATAAGTGACGAATAAGCAATGAGAAAGTGTTACGTACTCTAATAAATATTGAATGTCTGACTTATTTAATTTATGTTATCGTCTAATATTGACTTTAGAAAGAAAAAGAAACCTTCATACGTGGCGATTGCAATATTAATCATAATTATCAAATGATTACATGTTTAATTAATACACAAATAGTAGGTCGTCATTAGATGATTTTTCTACATTTCTTTTTGTGTTGACAAATGCTGCTGCTCCAAGACAAATAAGTAATTATCAAAAAAAAAAAAAAAAGGACAAATAAGTTGACGGCGAAACATATTATCTACCAAACTTTGGTAAAAGTCACAAAATACAAATTATTTCAAATATAAACAAATAAGAAAAGTAAACAGCGATGTAACCAAAGAAATTGCTGTATTACTTCAATTAACAAATCTCGAGGTTCAAGTACAACCCACCTTTATGTATTATATTCAAGAAATAACAATAAACTAGACAGTTTTAATGGTCCAATAGACTAAGACATAAAATTAATTATTAATTGGACTTTGTAAAAGTTCTTTTACTAAATCATTAATCATGCATCGATAAAGTTTTAGGGTTTGATTTTTTCAATAAATATTGACTTAACGAAGGATGAATATTTACAATTTCAAAAAGTGAATATAGTTAACTAACATTGTTACAAAACGAAAGATGGTAAAAAATTATAATTTACATATGTTATGTATTATTGATGCGAGATTACTTTTATACGAGTTTTGAGACAATGTCAAAAGTCACGATTAGGTTGGAATCAATGAGCTCGACAAAGGGATAAAATACTGACATCTACATAGTTGTGATTTGAGATAGCGTTCCACTTAATGTGTTCGACTCGCTTCGAAAATGATTAAACCATTGAAAAATAAAAAAAATAAAAAATGTTATAGTTAGGGGTGTAATTGAGCCGAGTAGTGTCGAAGTAGACATTGTTCAAGCTTGGTCTGAATTTTAAGAGGGAAAAACACTTTTGATATCAAACTTTAGTAAAAAAAATACATTTGATACCAAACTTTTCGAAAAAATACCATGATTTGACACATTTAGTTTTGCCGTCAATTTTCTGACGGAATTCAGCACGTGCCACTCACGTGCCCGTCAAGTTAATAATGATGGATCTTTAAAATCCGTGCTTGTTTTTCCTCCCGTTGTCAACTTAACGGGCACATGAGCTGAATTCTGTCCAAAAATTGACGAAAAAACTAAATGTGTCAATAGGGTGTGAATCATGGTATGAAATGTGTTTTTTCAAAAAGCTTGGTACCAAATATGTTTTTTGGACTAAAGTTTGGTATCAAAAGTGTTTTTCCCTCGAATTTGAACGAGTTTGAAATTTTGTGTTTGAGCTTGATTTGATTTTCAAGTGAGCTTTTATCAAACGAACTCGAGCCGAATATCGAGTAACTTGATATTTCATATGTATTTTATCAATTTTTAGCTTATCGAGTCGAGCTTTAAAGGTACCAAACGAAAAAATGATGTCCAAACTAATATGATTTGTGTGACGAACCAAACTCAAACGAGCTTTGAGTCGAGCATCGAGTAGTTTGATTTGATTTTCAGCCCTAGTAACTGTAGTAAAATATGAATACGTAAAAGGAAAATTCTGAATTTAAATACAAGATAATCTGGACAGAAAGTAAACGACAATTATCAAAATGATCCAAACCGAGGCCTGTGTGAAAACACAGTGTCCTTAAGACAAATTCGCTCCCTCACCCTTCCGGTTTGTGCTTGAGGTTCTTCGAACGTTTGTCTCCCAGGATTCAACGGTATAAGCAAATAAGCTTCGCACCAAGCTATTTGCAACAAACTGAAACACTTTTTTAACTCGGGAAAAGAATGAGAGAAGATTGTTTTTGGTGTGTTAAAATTGAAGAATGAAGAAATTAATGGAGCCATTTCAATTTCGGCTATTACATAATTTAAATTCAGCCTTCAATTGGCAGTTACAATTTCGGATGCATTCGTGTCCGCAGGTCGCGGGCTCACACGAGTCTTGAAGGTCCGAAGCAAATTTCGATCCATGATTCGTGGTCAAAACAGTCCATTAACTTAATTTTTTCCAACAGTAACATATATTATTTTCTTTCTTCAAGATACCAAAAAAGTTATGGTATCCCACCAAACATAGAGGTAACATCTGAAAACTCGATGATATTTCTTTTGTAGCCTTCCCTCTCTATTTAGATGCTTAAAGTATAAATCATTAACTTCTTAATTATAGTAATTTTGACGGAGTTGATCTGACCTAGGGTTACTATGTATTACAGACTGAATCAATTCATCGAAAAGAAGAGCAACATTTATAGGTCGTGGATAATATAGTCGTACTAAAAAGATCCAACGATTTAAAATCTCCACGTCAATAACATTTATGTTAATAGTTTTAACACAATGTATAAAGGTTAAGAATTAGGCTAAAGTATTCATTTTTATTTGATTAATAAAAGATTGTTTGGAACTCATTTAATTATATATAGTAAACTAAGGGCTTATTTGGAAGGGTTTTGTATCGGTTTCGCGGGTCTCGATTTCAAAAAAACTGGTTTGGGTGGCTTCGGTGAAATCTTTGAAACCCCATTTGGTTAGGTTTTGGATGTTGAATTTTGTGGTTTTGAAAAAGTTGAAACCATTCTTGGATTGAGTTTGAATGTTAAGATCTGGGGGGAAAATAGGTGGTATGTGTCAAATCAGTGTTTTTTATAGAGTTTGAGAAGGAAAAAAATAGGTGGTAAGTGTTAAATCAAAGTTTTATAGGTTTCAAGAGTTTGAGTGTTAGTTTCTGAATATGTTTGTGATAAATTTCATGGATTTGATGAAAACTCATTTGGAAGGATTTTGACCCGATCTCGCGAAACCCGTAAGACTGAGCCAAAATCCATCCACATATACCCTAAGTTTGGATAATGTTTATTATTTAAAAACTCTTGAAATTCAGTTCCTCAAATTTAGTAAGTTAAAAATATAAAAATGTGCATATATGTTTATCAAATTATTGGAATTCCTTAAATTTAGTAAGTTAAATAATGTGCACATATGTTTATCAAATTATTGGAATATCACATCTTGTTTGTGTTCAATTTATTAAATATTTGAACTAAATTGAACCACAACTCAAGTTCAGTAAGAAAACATATGAAAAATAACAATTTTGATTATATGACTAGGTGTAACAAACATATGAGCTTTTTTCAGATTAATTTTTGTATAATTATACATGGTGCATATGAGATCTTAGAGTTCACTTCTTCTTAAAATTAAAAATAAAAACTATATCATTCAAGTTTTGTACAAAGTTATCATGTTTATTAAATCATGTTTGTTATATGAGATAAATTATGTAAGAGATAAATTACTTTATTTCAAATCAAAGTAGAGTTTGTGTGTGTTTTTTTTCAATTAAGAAAATTGTTGTTTGTTTGGTTTTGAAAGAGTAGTTTGAGAAAATTGAGAAATGATAAATTTATTTCAAAAAATAAAAATGGTGTTCATAGCTTTTTCCAAACACAATTTTTTTTTGAGGGATGCCAAAAAAAGACCTAGGGCCTGTTTGTTTGGCGTTTCCCAATTTTTTTTCGTATTCGGGAAATGCCAAACAAACATGTTTTCTACTTTCTGAAATAAATTTTCCATCCATTCATTTTTTCAAACTACTCTTTCAAAAGCCAAACAAACAACAATTTTCTTTATCTCTAAACAAAACCTATACAAACTCTACTTTGATTTGACATAAAGTAACCTATCTCTTACACAATTTATCTCACATAACAAACATGATTTGACATAAAATCTTACACATCTTACACCTACAACCTAACTCTTCCAAAAAAACCTACACCTATTTTATTTATCAAACCACTCTCTCAAAACCCAAACAAACAACATTACACAAATCGAGATTATTTCACAAACCCCCACTACTCTTCCAAATTACTTTTCCAAACGCCAAACAAACAGGCCCCTAAAAATTTTACCAAAAAAATTATTTTATTTTAAACTAGTATAAAAGCTGGAGTTATCTTCCTCAGTTGTGTCTTAATTTTACCATATACTACTACTGTATAAAAGTCTACCAACTGAAACGTAAGTTAGCCAAATTTTAATCTTTCTTTTGACCGTCAGATCAGTAGAATTTTGACTTTTCCTTGATTGAAATTTGAAACATTCAATTTTGGGAAAAAAAAAAAAAGAAATGGGACATTGTTGCAGGATAAAAGCATCGGTGTTTATCAATACGGCGTCGTACGTGTTTTAGCTGTGGTTTAGGACTGTGATTCTCGGTTGACCGTCCGATGAGCAGACTTTCATTGACTTCTCGTTGATCGGAGAAAACAATTTCCGATTCATTCTCCGCCGTAAATAATGGGGCATTGTTGCAGCAAAAGCGTTACTGTGTCTGTAGACAAAGACGACGTCGTTTCAACCTCCGCCGCAGCAAATAACAACAACCGTCACCAATCGGCCCCTCAGACGCCTTCCACCGCCGCCAACGGCTCGTCGCGGACTCCACCTCACTCTTTCACGGCTAGTCCATGGCAGAACCAGTACCCCGCCGGAATCGCTCCGTCTCCGTCGCCGGCAAGGACTCCTGGAAGGAAATTCCGATGGCCGTTGCCTCCGCCGTCGCCGGCGAAACCGATCATGTTAGCGTTCATGAGAAGGAAGCCGGTGTCACAGCCTACAAATCCGATCGTAGAGGAAGCTTCCGGTGGCATTAGTGGAGGCGGAGAGGGAAGCGAGAGGCAGCTTGATAAGAGCTTTGGATATTCAAAGAATTTTGCGGCGAAGTATGAACTGGGGAAGGAAGTAGGGAGGGGGCATTTTGGTCATACTTGTTGGGCGAAATGTAAAAAAGGAGAGCTAAAAAATCAGCAAGTGGCTGTCAAGATTATTTCTAAAGCAAAGGTGCGCGGTTTGTAGGGGTGTAAACGAGAATGATACATTGTTTAAGCTTTGTTTGAATTCTGAGCATGAAATTTATTTCTGTCAAATTTTTAGCTTGCTAAGTAGAGATCGAACTGAGCTTAATAAGTTATCAAACAAATAACGTTGTTCAAGCTCGTTTGATTTTAAGACAAACCAAGCTTAAACGAGCTTTTATAGAAAGAGCTGGATTCGAGTATTAAGACTTGATTTGATATTCAGTCATATTGGTGTGTTAGTTGAGTGAAATTTAGAAGAAAGGCCTGGTGTTTTTTCTTACTCTTTATGTGAAATGTTGGGTATGTGAATTTTTTTTGGCAGATGACGACTGCAATAGCTATTGAAGATGTTCGGAGGGAGGTGAAGATACTTAAAGCTTTGTCTGGACATAAAAACTTGATCAAGTTTTATGATGCATTTGAAGATTCACAAAATGTCTATGTAGTTATGGAGTATGTTTTCCTTTTACAAACTGTTCTCTTGCCATAAGCTTATCATCGTTTATTCTTCGTCGAACCTCTAGTTTCCTCTATTTCATTTGATTGAAAATAGTTCGTAGATTCCTTTTACATTTGCTGGTTTTATATCTTATGATAAAGTGTTAACAAAATCGTATGTCGACAGATTGTGTGAAGGTGGGGAGCTGCTAGATAGGATTTTGGCAAGGTAATTTGCGATAAATATCCATACCTTGTTATACAACACTTGATAAAATCAGCGAAATTTGTATCTAACTGTTTGTGTTGTAGAGGTGGAAGATATACAGAAGAGGATGCTAAGAGAATAGTTGTTCAGATGTTAAGCGTTGTTGCCTTTTGTCATCTCCAAGGTGTAGTTCACCGAGATCTGAAGCCAGAGGTATAACGAGCATTCGATTCGTCTTGTAATTTATGTTTATGTATGTGGACACGTTCTATGATTTGGAATAAATCACTATCAGTTATATGGAAAACTCTATCTTGCAGAATTTCCTATTTGCCACAAAAGATGAAGATGCTCCAATGAAGGTCATAGATTTCGGTTTATCTGATTTTATCAGGCCAGGTAACGTCCTCCAATTCTATTATGTTTAGTATCGTTGTTTGCTCGTCTTCTCTTATTTTACTTTATTACCATTATAGATTTGCGTCGCTTTTGGCCAGTTTATTTTCTCGAATTAACCATGCCAGTGCAAATGACACTCATTTTGTGATCCATCAAGCTAGATTATCGCTACCATTAAACTGAAATTTATTACTATATGTGTTCGAGGGTGAATTCAAGTTTTGATATGATACACGTATATATATAATAACTATGTAATATATGAA
Source organism: Penstemon davidsonii (assembly GCA_034814905.1). Classification (NCBI taxonomy): domain Eukaryota; kingdom Viridiplantae; phylum Streptophyta; class Magnoliopsida; order Lamiales; family Plantaginaceae; genus Penstemon; species Penstemon davidsonii. Next base: position 5,844,831 of record JAYDYQ010001087.1, on the reverse strand, counting down.
GCCTTTAAATGGAAAAGCTGCTCAACTAGATCAATTTGGATGTCTCTATATATCATTATTGCATGCTATAAATGTTTAAAAGTTTGTACAACTACAATGGAGCCAGAGACGAGGTATATCTGAGAAATTGTGTCAAATTACTTATAATACATAATAACATACCTACACAAGAACGGGTAAATGTGAGACGTGTAAACTTTTGAATTATTAAATCACGAGAAAGCTGAAGCTTAGTCAATGCACTTTGACAGAGCACATATGTTTAAACTATCTCTTAGTCCATGCAAAATTCCGAGGATATACTGCCATATTATTCAAAGATATAAACATCTATATTAGATTGTCCGTTTAAAAGGTTGCCTAACTTGGCACTGAATATGTGAATTGCTTACTTCTTTAATTGTATACGCAGGGGAATCAACCATTGATTCTTCTTCTTTTATGTTTGTATTGTTCATGCATTGTGTTGGCAATTTGCATACACTTTTTCCTGTGCCTAAATTACACATTAATTTTGATCATTTTTACATGTGAAGTTAGCTTAAAAAGATAGATATTATATACAAAATGTTCTAGCATATGGGATATTTAGCTTTTTTTAATTGTTGAACATTTTTTTTGGGCAAGTAATATAAAAGTACACTATTATATGCATATATTACTACGATTTATTATTTCAGAAAAAGTAATAGATATATATTAAATGTCCAACTCATCTTTTAGAATTTGGTAGTGGAGAGATTCGAACACATAGACCTCTTTTTGGCCTGAGCTCCGATACCAAATTGAATGTGCAACTCATCTAAAAGCATAAACTATTAGAGAGGAGAGACATTTGATAATTATTACTTAACATACGCTATGCACACCGTTATTATTTTACCTATTCAAATAGTGATTAATGGTCAATGGAATTAATAAAACTACAAAATCTGAGTATAAATATAGTAGATAACATTACACCAATTTTGATCTTTCCTCTCTATTCAGATGTTGGATAGATGTAAGCATGAAAAATCTTTTCTTAACTAATTGCCATCGACCCAACCATTTACTGTAAAGATGATTTAGGAGAAATAAGGAGCTCATTGAAAGTTCTCCCCGCCACCCTAGTTACTAGTCAATTTGGTTATTTAACTCTGGCTTGCCTGAAAAACTTGCGCTAGTAGACAGTTAAATTTATTTGCTCATAAATTACACTGAATTCTCCGTTGTTGCTAAATCTGGAAGATGATGTTTTCTGTGAACTTTCATTAACAATCTAGACTACCAATGGGTCTCGGCTCCTTCCTTTTTGGATTTTGATACATGAACTCGTGTATGTTCCACTTTTCTATTTCAAAAAGCAAAACAAGTAATTTTTTATTTTTTGGCAAATTTTCAGATCAGCGCCTGAACGACATCGTTGGCAGTGCTTATTATGTAGCTCCTGAAGTACTTCACAGATCATACAGTAGTGAAGCAGATATTTGGAGTATCGGTGTAATAACATACATCTTATTATGTGGAAGTAGACCTTTTTGGGCACGCACAGAATCAGGAATTTTTCGTTCTGTGCTCCGAGCTGACCCAAACTTGTATGATGCACCATGGCCTTCAGTATCTCCAGAAGCCAAAGATTTTGTGAAAAGGCTTTTAAACCGAGACCATAGGAAAAGAATGACTGCTGCCCAAGCACTGAGTAAGTGTGTGATTTATTCGTTATTTGCTTAAGAACTCATTTGGTAGCATCTATAGAATAATGATGCAAATATTAACATTTTAATTACAAATAAGATAATATAAATTTCTTTTTGTTTGGTAGAACGACTAATATAGTTTAACGGTAATTTTATCACTTGTTTATTGGTTGACCCACTTTATTTATCAATGCTAGCAAACAGAATATAAAGGTTGATAAAAGAGTTAACTTCACCTAGTCATCACATAGTAATTGCTACCAAACAAGTTCTAAATTCTAACATGCTTAAAAATTTCTTGATTTTGCTGGTCAAGACATTAGTTTTATTTTCTTGATTTTGCTGGTCAAGACATTAGTTTTATGTATTAAAATTAGAGTTAATGGCAATTTACCCCCTATGATATGCATAATGTTCAATTTACGCCTTGATTTGAAAAGAGCACTTTACCCTCTCTCTCTAATCTTATAAAAGTTTCAGTCTCCTTGACATTTTTAAAATTAAAAAAATACGAATTGACAAAACTACCCCTCTTATATGTGGCACTTTACCCTATTTTGTTATGATAAATGTGGCACTTTAGCCTCGTGTATTATGATAAATGTTGCTCTTTACATACCTGTGTTATGATAAATGTTGCACTTTAGCCCTCTATGTTACAAAAACACTTTTCATGCTCACTCTCAATTTCGGCAAGTGAGTTACACTCTCCAGTTGAAGGAGGTAAATTGCTCCTTTAAAATTTTCAAAGGGGGGTAAAGTGCTCTTTTTCAAATCACTGGGGGTTAACTTGAACATTATGCATATCACTGGGGTGTAAATTGGCATTAGCTCATTAAACTTATTATAAGCCTTTTTGTATCTGCAGCTCATCCATGGTTAAGGGGCCTAAACTGTGAAGTACCTTTAGATCTGATGATCTACAAATTAATCAAGTCATATATTCGAACCACTCCATTAAAGCGTGCAGCTTTAAAGGTAAGTTCTCGTTTTAAATTTATAAAGGTTCTATGGCATATTTGAAATATCTTTGGAAAGAACATATTTATTTGGTAATAGAGGCATATGCTTCTTGATAATTCAGGCACTTTCAAAAGCTTTGACGGAGGATGAGCTTCATTACCTGAGGGCTCAATTTGAGCTCTTGGAACCGAAGGATGGTTGTGTCTCGCTCGAGAATTTTAGAACAGTGCGTGCTTATTTTTCTCCTTCTCCTTTTCTGTTGATTTTATATAGCATATTGTGCTACATTATTTTTTTGATACTTAGCGTTTTTGTGCTACTTAAACTTAAACTCTATCACTGTACATTTTAGGCTCTGTTGAAAAATGCAACCGATGCCATGAGGGAATCAAGAGTCACTGACATTTTGAATTTGGTGAGAAATCTTTGTCTAATGACTGATGAATTTTTTTAATGTTAGAAAATAAAAATAGCTTCTAACATATCGCATTTTCCATTATCCAATTATGTTATGCTCCTCTTTGCATAATTCTATTTTTATTTTTCATTACAAAAATAGCTATCATCATAATAAAAATAAATTAGGATGACTGTTTGATAGCTCTCTTACCTTGTTCATATAACATATTAGATTACCAGCTACGGTGTTCTTCAACAAAAAGCAAAAATAATTTGTAGTTAAAATTCCATTTTCCTTTCAAGAATAATATTTTTGAAACTGAATGAAACTTGTGCCCTCTCACAGGACTGTACGTTCGTCACTTCTATTCCCGAACTTCCAAAAAGACTTATGGTTCTAATTGTTAATATATATTTTTGCACATTTCGTCATTTTCCCCCTTTCCATCCAATTTGGGACCGAGTTCAATTCAAATATTGTCCTTTGGGACCAAAAGTGCAAATTTCTCTAAAAAGTCGGGACCAAAAATGTTATTTTGAAAGCGCGAGATTTGTTTTTTAAGTGTCTAATCATGGGAAACTGAAAAATGCATTTTGGCCAAATTTAAGTGTTATACAATTGCTTATTGCTTTCGTATAGGCCTTTCTTCAACATTCACTATTACTGAGTTCTTACTTCAATTTCATGACTTGAAGCTGGAACCTTTATCCTACAAAATTATAGAATTCGAAGAGTTTTGTGCTGCCGCAATTAACATATTTCAGCTTGAGGCTCTTGAGAAATGGGAAGATATTGCAAGTGCAGCATTTCAAAATTTCGAACAAGAAGGAAACCGTGTTACTTCAGTCGAGGAATTGGCACAGGTATACACCGAAACCTTAAGAGAACTGTATTTCTTGCATCAAATTGTGTCCATTTTTTGTACCATCTTTATCTCTAAAATTCAAGAACCAAATATAGCCTTAAAAAGACCACTTGAATTTTGTTTATGACCACTCTCAGTTAAAGGTGTTCCATAACTGTCAGCGATCGAGTAAATTGTTCTACATGTACTAAAATTTATATTTCAGGAATTAAATTTGGGTCCAACTGCTCATTCTCTACTAAAGGATTGGATCAGACCATCAGACGGAAAATTGAGTTTTCTTGGCTTTACCAAATTCTTACACGGTGTAACCGTTCGCAGTTCAACTCCAAGACAAAGACAGTAAGCATTACTAGGGAAATTGCACATATGTTCCCTATGTGATATTGAAGTGCATTTCGATATCCGAATATAATTTTTTAAAATTATTATTTGAGATTGTTTCAGAAGGGTATATCTTTGAATTTTTATCCCCCTATAATTGTTTGCTATCAATTTTTTGGGTTCGTTAGATGTGTTATGGATTTGTGATAGGCCTTGTTGTGAAGAAAGAGGTGGGAACATGCAGAATCATAATGTATAGGGAAGCAAATACTGAGGAATTATTCATTAGTTTATTCCTAGTTATAAGTTGGAATTTGTGGGGTTTTATATACTAAGAAATCATCATTATTATTGTCATTTACAATGTTTCTTAAACGATATCCCTCCATTTCAATATTTCAGAATACATGTCATTTTAGAATTCCAAGAGAGATTTAAGTTCTCTTTTGACATTTTTACTCTTTGTCGTTATAGTAATGATAATATGAGAAGTTAAATATATTTTTTTTTAATTTTTTACAAAGATAGTTTTGTGCTATATGACTTTTATTCTCCTATCCTAAAATTTAGGTAATTAATAGTTTCTTTAATCCTTTTGCAACAACCTTAGACGACATGTACTTTGAAATGGAAAGAGTAATGAGGATGCATAACTTACTAACAAAGTTGAGGTTCCAAGATATGATGTTTTGAAGTCTATGCTCCTAGAGTCTGATCAGAAGATTCATTTAGAAGTACTCCTACGTTCCTTTTTATTTGTCGCTTTAGAAAAATTATTTTGTTCCAAAGTATCCGTCGCTTTAGTATTACAGTGTGACATTAATTATTTATTTTTTAATTTTACCCTTATTTATTAATCTTAATCTTAACACCTACTTGTTTTTCTCTCTTTTATCATTACTAACCAATAAGGATATTTTAAGTATACTTTTTTCTTTTTTTCCTAAAATGTATGTTATTTATTAGGTTCCTTAATACAGTACAATTAAGATTTTCTTTTTCCAAGGAAAAAAAAAATCTACTACCTGCCTTTAGTGCCTATAAAGCAATATTTTTTTTTTTTTGGAGGAACCTTTAATTAAGCATATTTTCAAAAAATATGAAGAAAGTCAAGAAACCCATCATTGATGAAAGTTTAGCGCAAAAGCAATCTCAATCCAACCTTATATTTGTGTAGAGTATCTAATTCCTTACTTCATAAAAATAATAATCATCACTTTTGGAAGTTCAAAGTCAATTCTAAAATGCCATGACCCATGATGATTGTACAAATTCAGTCCAAGTAAAATGATTCCCATTTCAACTTTTCAAAAGCTTCCCACTTTCTAGGGAGAAAATAAAAAGACCATAGAATACATGTGAAGGTGCCACCTAGTTATTTTGAATTCATTTCATTCTTGGCATATGAGAAATTCAAGCACCTCTGTCATGAATTAAAATTTTTAACTTTTCCGTCCAAAATATCGAAAAGCTTCCGTATTTTAATTAATATAAATAAAAATATTTGAAGTTATTTTTTTTGTCTTAAATTTCTTAATATAGTAACTTTTTTTACAATTTTCCTAGTATTTCCGAAACATTTTCGAAAAATTCTCGAAGAATTTCCAATATTTGGATGATTGAATCATACACTCAAAACGAAATTTTGATCCATGATCTGTAGTTCTTATTATCTTTCTTATTTCTTTTACTCCAACTAATACAATATGAATATGCTTTGGGAATTATTCGAAATCTTGTTCAAACGCATTTAATTTTTCTTAAACAAGTATAATATTGTGCTTTGTAATTAAAAATTCTTGTAGAAAGTAACCAAACATATGTAAAGCATACGCACGTACTTAAATCTTTTTCATCATAAAGTATGTCTTAAGATGAAATATATCTATTATTTTATTAGAACATGCTCCACCAATATTTAAACATATGTAAAAACATGGGTCGGTTTTGGACTAATTTCTTTTTAGTGACTTCAATTACCAACAAATGAGAAGGAAAAAGAAAATCCATACTTCATATAAATATCGAATATTGTGGGGTTCAAAGCAATGTTATCATTTATCAAAAAAAAGAAAAAAAAGCAATGTTATTAAAATCGGAGCAGACTGGCCGGTCGGACCAGGAATCGGAGGCCTATCCGGTCCGAGCACACCCCTAAAACCGAATTCCTAAGGAGAAGGATTTGAACACCAACTCTATTGCACGGATACAAATACGAGGATACGGATACAATATGATACGGATACGGTGATACGAATTTTTGAAATTTATTGAATACGATACATCATGGATACGGATGTAAAAATATAATTTAAATTTATTTATAAGCAACTAGATCATTCAATTTAAGTCATAAAAACAAAATAATTCATTATGATATAAACAAAAGTTATATAACTCCAAAAGCAAACATAATTCATTCTTAACATAACGCATCAGTGGAAGGAATTCATTTTTTAGATTTCATGACCTAGGAGATAGACTTGAATAAAAGATAGAGTAGTGATACTAGTCATTTATGTTTAACCCTATATTTATCATTTTTAATAATGGTGGGGGGGGGGGGGGGTGGGGGGGGGGGGGGGTGGGGGGGGGGGGGGGTGGGGGGGGGGGGGGGTGGGGGGGGGGGGGGGTGGGGGGGGGGGGGGGTGGGGGGGGGGGGGGGTGGGGGGGGGGGGGGGTGGGGGGGGGGGGGGGTGGGGGGGGGGGGGGGTGGGGGGGGGGGGGGGTGGGGGGGGGGGGGGGTGGGGGGGGGGGGGGGTGGGGGGGGGGGGGGGTGGGGGGGGGGGGGGGTGGGGGGGGGGGGGGGTGGGGGGGGGGGGGGGTGGGGGGGGGGGGGGGTGGGGGGGGGGGGGGGTGGGGGGGGGGGGGGGTGGGGGGGGGGGGGGGTGGGGGGGGGGGGGGGTGGGGGGGGGGGGGGGTGGGGGGGGGGGGGGGTGGGGGGGGGGGGGGGTGGGGGGGGGGGGGGGTGGGGGGGGGGGGGGGTGGGGGGGGGGGGGGGTGGGGGGGGGGGGGGGTGGGGGGGGGGGGGGGGGGGGGGGGGTAACTGAGACAGTCTCGAAGGATCGAAGTGTTAAATAAAGACTATTTTATGGGATCAGAAGTGCAAAGTACTTTTTAAATTAAAATTAATTTAAGTGTACTTCTATAAAGTTCGAATAAAAAAATACAAATTACTTTGAGATCAGGAGCTATTTTTTTCCCCCAAATAATATAATATATTAAGATAAATTCTAGAATCTAGTCATGAAGGTGGGCCTATTTTTCTTCCTTTTCACACTAAGTTTTCTTTCTTTCTTTCTTTATAATAATAGTGATATTGACATTTCATTTATCTCGGTTATGTTTCTAACTCAAGCACGATATGAAAACATTCAATAAATTGTGAAATTAAATATGTTTATTAAAATTGCACCATGATACCTAATTTTTTTTTTAAATTCATACAGTGCTTTTAATCTCATCAACTTTTTTAAAATCAAAATTACAAAATTGGGATAGTCATGTAGGACCGAAAGCACTCAACGAAAATTATTTTAGAGGATCGAAAATACAAAATATCTTTATAAATTAACATTAAAGCGCATTTTTTAAAAGTTTGGGGTAAAAAATACGAAATCCTTTAAAAGATTAACATCAAAATTATAATTTTTGTAAAGTAACTAAGATTGTGACATTTAATACTTAGTAACTGAAAGTGAACTTTTTCCAAATACTAATATACTAACATAAAGTTGAGCATCTACTTACTACATTTAACTATTTAAGATAACTTGTCCAAAAGAGTCATGACGGTGGACCTATTATTCTCTATCCTTAAGTAATTAGACCACAATTTTCTACCCAAAAAAAAGAAAAAAACTAAGACCACAAGTTTCTATTCCACCTACTACATAGCACATACGCACCCACTATTTCATTTGGTTGTTTAAATAAGGGAAAATTTAACTTTGCCCTCTAACTTTTACGAATTTCCACTTAACCCTATCAGCTATTAAATATATCTCAGGCAGTCCCTAAGATGCAAAAAACTAGAATTTAATAGATTATTCCTTCAATTTTAACGATGTGACTTTGAACGTTTTTTTCATTTTGCACCCAACCTTTAAACAGATTCCACCGACGAACATCAAAATGTTGTGATCTGGGACATTTTTAATAGCTGAGAGGGTTAAATGAAAATTCACGAAAATTAGGGGACAAATTGAAAAAATGTTTTTATTTGTCGCTGTTGACAAATATGGATGCATTCCAAGTGAAAAGCAAACAATATCTCTAAACAACACTAGATGTCACACACAAAAAAATGTGTCACTTTTTATACATAGTGTCAACTTAAATTATTATACCCTTGTCATTAATAATTATTTTAGTGAATCTCCAAATAAGTTTTAAATTTGTCGCCAGTGCATTTGTCCAAATTATTATATATTGTGATAAAATTAAAAGAATTAATATGATATATATCATAAATAGACAAATTTTTAATTAATTTACATGAAATTATATATAGGTACCATCTTAAAGATGCAGTTCTTGATGGAGGAATTCCATTTAACAAGGCTTATGGAATGACAGCATTTGAATACCATGGCACAGACCCAAGATTCAACAAAGTATTTAATCAAGGAATGTCTAATCATTCAACCATAATTATGAAAAAAATTCTTGAAATATATGATGGATTTGAAGGCCTCAAATCCGTAGTGGATGTTGGTGGAGGAACAGGAGCAACACTTAATATGATTATTTCTAAGTATCCATCGATTAATGGCATTAATTTTGATTTACCTCATGTAATCGAAGATGCTCCATCTTATCCAGGTTATCTTAATTTAATTTAATTTTACTTTATGCTATTTTTTTTTCTAATTAATTATTGCATATTAGTTAAGTTGAGAATTTAATTATGTAGGTGTGGACCATGTTGGAGGAGACATGTTTGTGAGTGTGCCCAAAGGTGATGCCATTTTCATGAAGGTGAGCTTGCTTTATCAAAAACAATTTTTTTACTCAATTAAAGTACTATTAATTTTGCCATTGAAGGTTAGCATCATGCATATGTCACAATGAGGTGGAATAAGGGTCATGGCCCATGGATTGGTCCAGCCCAATTCGGATCTAATCCAATCCTTATTTCGTTATTTCCTGTTGGATTGGGTCGAATTGAGTTCACTTATAATTTATATGAGTCAAAAACAAATTTTAATCGAGTAGAAAGCGGGTTAGGTAATAAAAATACCACTCCTATTTAATACAAAAATCTGGCTTACATTTTTTTTTCTCATACCCAATTTATGTAATTCCTAATTACATACAAGGTAATAATCAATTTTTTTTTTCATAATTAATGCTAAAATTCAATTTCATTTTAACAAAAAGATAATTATATCATTTATATACAATTTAGACCATTAATTTTAAATTAATATTATCTACATATATGTAAATATTTAAAATCATATTTTCTTATGATTACGATGTATCTAATTAATACAACACATCACGTCAACAAAGTTTTATACTAAATCGGAACGAACCCGGTTTACACCCGGACCATTTCTAACCCGATTCCTCATAAAATCATTCATATTTGGCCCATCCCATTTTACCAATACTTTTTTTTTATTTTTTATTTTCCAATGGTTTAATTCCTTTAAACGCGCGCCAGACACATCAAATGGGAACCTCCCCCAACATAAATTCGAACCCTGAATTTGCTACTTTGTAGTGACTAGTCTCTCCCAATAAACCAATCACCTGTAATGGATTTATTTTTCAATCTTGTAGTGGATTTGTCATGATTGGAGTGATGAACATTGCCTCAAATTTCTGAAGAATTGTTATGAAGCACTTCCACAAAATGGAAAAGTGATTTTGGCTGAGTGTATTTTACCAGAGGCCCCAGATACTGGGCTACCCACCAAGAATGTGGTCCATGTTGATGTTATCATGTTGGCCCATAATCCAGGTGGAAAAGAAAGGACAGAAAAGGAATTTCAGGCCTTGGCCCAAGGGGCTGGATTTAAAGAATTCAAGAAAGTGTGTTGTGCTCACAACTCATGGATCATGGAATTATACAAATGAACCTAAACAAGCCCAACTTCTTTATCTTGTGTTGTGTGTAATGTGTGTTATGTTTATGCTTTATAAAAAGATAAAAAGGTAATAATAAATTTTTTTTCTCAAATTATTTGGATAGTTATATATAAGAAATTTGGGATTTTTAATAATTGAGATTCAATGTTATATCTCTTATACTCGAAATTCAATTAATGCACGATTGTTAATTTCTTTTTGACTTTGTTTTCCATGATTTGACTTATTAATAAAAGTTTATTGGTGGGTTTTCCGTAAAAAAGAAAATCCTTTTTTGAGTATCAAGGTTAATTCACTCAAATTATTTTCTTAAGTTGTGAGTCCGTATATTACAAGATGTATGAGCTAGCTCCACAATCATTCTATAACATGTAGAAGTTTGTGAGATGTTTAAATTAAAATATACATTTAAAAAGTGTTAATGTCAATTTACTCATATAAATATATTTTGATAAATAGCATTTTACCCATGTGTGAAAATTTTAAAGAAATAATTTACCTCCTTCAGCCAGAGAGTGTAACTCACTTGACAAAATTGAGAGTGGGCATTAAAAGTGTTTTGTAATATAGAGGGGAGTAAATTGCCACATTTACTGCCACGTTATCATAAAACGTTGGGGGGGGATGTAAAATGACACATAAAAATATCAGGGATGCGGTGTGAAACTTTTATAAGACATGGGGTAAAATGCTCTTTTTTATGAAATTTGAAAATTTTAATGATTGAGATTCAATGTTATATCTCTTATACTCGAAATTCAATTACTGGGGTATAAAACACAATGATCAACTACTTTGAGTATCAGGATTCATTCAAATTGTTTTATTTTTAAATGAAAGTATATTATAAGATGCATGTATGAGCTCCACAATCATTCTATAACATGTAGAAGCTTTTGAGCTGTTTAAATCAAAATATACATTTAAAAATATCGATTTCGACCCGTGTAGATTTATGAATTTAAACTAAATTCCACAAACGACATCTTATTTGACTCAATTAATCAAATTATTTAAACCTCTACTCGTAAAGCATGCATAATAAAACGGCAGAAGTGGATTTAAATTTAATATTACAAAGTTTTAATTGAAGTTTTCTTGAAATAAAACATCATTGTCCTAAAAATTAATTGCATAATTCCAAATCTTAACACCAATAAATTAAAGAGTGTATCACACTTTTCGTCCTTCCTATGGGCGACCTTTTGCACATTTGTTTCTCTTAAATTTTTCGTAGCAGATTCATTCCTCTTATCAATGTAGGGTATCAATGATTCATTTTTTGGCTATTAAACGACGGAGACGGTCTTACGTGCAAAACATGAGCATTACTTGGAGGGCATTTTCGTACCTTCACCTAATATTAGACCTTCAAGTAATGCATGTGCTTTGCACGTAATGACGTCTCCGCCGTGAAATAGCCAAAAAATGAATCGGCGATATACACTACATTGATAGGAGGAATGCATTCATCTGCTGTAAAAAAATAGGAGGGACGAATGTGTAAAAGTCGATCCATAAGGAGGATGAAAAATGCGATTCACTTTACATTAAAAGATAGATTTTTTTTAACACATTGCCCTCTTCTAAATCTCTCTTGAGTTCTTGAAAAGTTCCAAACAATGTCCTTGATCAAGATTCCTACTCCAAAACTTTCCATAATACTCTTCATATGTGAAATCTTTGTAAATGGCTTTTGATTCATCTTCAATTAATTCACTTGGAGCTTTTATTACAGCATTGTTACATGGGCACAAGAAAGTAGCCACTGAGATTCTTGGTTTATGGGCATTTACGACTGCTCGATGCCAAGTACTTTTGTATTTTGAGTTGCTCAATGCCTGCAATAAGATAGAAGAAAAAAAATATGGAGTTGGATAAATTAAGATTTCAAATTTTAGAGTTAATGGCATTTTACTTCCCCTTTGATTTGTACAATGTTCAATTTACCTCCATATATATGATTTGAAAAAGAGCAATTTAATCCCCTGTAATTTTATAAAATTTTCACACCATCTCCCTAACATTTTTTAACTTTAAAAAAATACGAATTGAAAAAACTACCCATCTTATATGTGGCAATTTACCCCCTGTAAACACTTTACATGCCTACTCTCAATTTCGGCGAGTGAGTTACACTCTCCAGCCGAAGGAGGTAATTTGCTCCTTTAAGTTTTTTACATGAAAGTAAATTCATCTTTTTCAAATCCCGGGAAAAGTGAATTGAACATTATATATTTTACAATGGGTAAATTGGCATTACCTCTCAAATTTTATGTTAAAAAGCAATATGCAACAACTATTATCAATCTGTGTTATATTTTAAGCACATTCAGTTAGGAAATGGAAGTTGAGATTCGATTTGGTCACAACCAATCAATCACAATAATATTTTTTAATTAATATATACGTAGCTTTTAAACTATAGTTAAGAAGTTTCTTAAATGATTAGCCAATCACAAAAAAAAAATTATATAATGTATTTAATTCAATAAATTCAATTATGTTGTAACAAATTTTATATGTAATTATCTTCGTGTATACAAAACCAAGTTAAGGTACAAAAAGACGAAAATTACATATTTGGATAGTGAATTTTATGTCGTGCATGACAAAATAGAAATTTCATATTTCAAACTGCATATTTTAGGTTCAACATAATAGGTATTTTATATTGTAAACTAAGCACATAATTTAGTCCATTTATGAAAAAAATTGCATGTAACAATTCAATTACATTAATTGCTTAAAAATCGTTGCAATCAAGAATTGGTGTGAAGTAATTTAAAATCTATATAACCTTTTTTTAATAAATATAAAGTTAGAAGACTAAAACTACTGAACTAGTCTAAGTATTGAATCTTAAAATAAATGATCAAATTAATCTTAATAAATTAGAACCAATGGATTAGAATCAAAATTGTAAAAGACTATTTTTATGGTTGTCTTAAAAGATTAAATATACAATTTCGCCAAAAGAAAATAAAATAGTTTCACAGCTTACCTGCAATTGATCACCAATATTGACCACAAATGCATTTGGAAAGGGTTTGACTGCTAACCATTTTCCATCTTTGAGTAATTGAAGGCCCGTTACTTGCATATCTTGAAGGAGAATTGTAAGTGTATTTGGATCTGTATGGGCCGGAAGCCCATAAGTCAGTTCGGGCTCTGGACATTTTGGATAGTAATTTATGGCCATGTGTTGGCCTTGTTCAAGGCCCAAACTATTGTTTATGTAGTCTTTATCTAGGCCCAAACTCTCTGATATGGCTTCTTGCAATTTCAGCCCAAGCTTTCGAATCTCAATGCAGTAATTCCTCACAATTTCTCTTCCACAAAATAGAAAAGAAAATGTGAATACAATGTTTGAATATTCTTTATAGATGAACATAGAAACTTGGTACTTCCTCGGTTTCATATTGATTGGCACATTTTTTGTTTTCATACGGATTAAGAAACTTTATCATTACATATTTTTTATGGTAAAATGTCTCGAATACCCTTTACAATGAGAGCTATTTTTTAATTTTTATTAGTAAGTGGTGACCAATGAGCAACTTAAATGTAAGAAAGTGGCAAAATTAGAAAAAAACATTTTGAAAACCCAAACATGCTAATTAATTTGAAACAAAAAAATTTGGCAAATGTGTCAATTAATATGAAATTAAGGGAGTATTTTGGTTGATACAAAAAAGACGAGCATACAATTTGCAATAGAAGAAAAGCGTAAAATTGGTTTTTTTTAAAAAAAAAGAGTGATATTGGTGAAAATTGTCAAAATCGATGAAAAATGAATGAAATCAGTGAGTAAATTGGTAAAATCAATGAAAAATTGGTGAAATTGATTTATCACCATGTTTGTGATTTCTTAGATGGTACCAAAGTATATTATTGGAATTTGAATTATATATTATGTCTACTAGTTAATGTAAAATCCCTCTATATTAACTATAAGGAATATATTCTTGTGACTAATTTTGCTCGTATATGTATATTATTCGGGCACAAACTATGTTTCTTACATCTATCGAAAGAAAAAATAACTATGTTACTAACAAATAATTTAAATATATTGAGACAAAACAATTGATAAATTATTTTTCGGCTAAATCACACTAATAATCCATCAAATTTTAAATTTATTATATTTTCGTCCTTCATATATAAAGTGTTATATATTCGTCCCTTTTAAATATTTAAATATACGCCGTAATTTGTCAATCTCCACCAGCCGCCGTAATTTAAAACGGCGATTGAGAATTCTGACAAGACATCGTCATCTTTTGTTTTTTTCTTGGTTTAAGAATATGATATAGACATCGTCATATTCAACTTGCATTTGTTGAACGAAAAGTCAGTTTTAATAATACAAATACGATAAAATATTTATATAATTGATGAATTATTTATACAAAGTATATATAGTCATGGGCTCTGCGTCAACACGGATTCGTAATATATACGTGCCGAATAGATAACTAATATGCCACAAGTGATGACATCACCAACTAATATGTCACACATGACATCATATTATTGAATGAGAATTTATCAGATCTCATTCATATGTAGAAGATGAATTTATATAATATTGATTGAAATGTAATTAATTACTAAGTATTTTTATTATTTTAACTTGAAAAATAGCAATATAAAATTTTGTAGTTTTATTTTCTTTTTTGAAGAAATGGTTGTTAGATCATCATCGCACATCAATATCAATAAATTAAAAAATTTATTGAAATATAATTAATTCATAAAGAAAATCAATCACTAAACACGAGTATTAAATTAAAAAAAATTCAACATTATTTTGGAGTTTTAACCTAAAACCATGTTGTAGAAGTGTGGGAATATTCCATCCATGTGAACTGATTTTGTTCTAGAAATTAAATTAAGATAGTATATATTTATTTTCAATCTTGCCGAAAAAGATGACCACTTACTAATCAATGTAATCATGTTGGTATACTGTATACATGGAGGCGCATGTGGCAAACGAGTCAATACTTGAAAAATTAAATTAATGATTTTAGCATTACCATCCCAATATATATAACATGATATACACGTCACTAAATTAGATTTTTCTAAATGATGTAATAAACTCTTCATGTGCTAAATTATTGCACAGTTATGTATTTAAATTAAATTAAAGAAGAGCTTATTATGCCAATTTAATTTTGCATGAGTGTGAGGACATACTATCATTTCATTAAACTATATATCACAACTTTTTACTATAGTTTCAAATAACTCAAATTCAATACTTCTAACTAATTAGTAATATAATATTTTAGTTTGTGACAATAATAACAAAAAGAAGTACAAAATGAGCATGCATTTATACATTTAACTTAAGGGATTTGTTGATATTATTGATTAATGAAATCTCACCCTATGGGTCTTCTCAAAAAAAAAAAAAAAAAAAACTTAAGGGATTTGTACTTATTAAGAGGAAGAATATACTTGAACAAATAAGGAAAATTCATGGGAATTAAAATACTTTTAAAAAAAAGAATCTTACTTGAAAGAAGATGGATTAGATGGCCACTCTTGGTCATACTTGTCCAAAGGGTAACAATGAAGCCTAAGGTAATCCCTCCAATTGTGTATTTTCTCCTTTTGAAGATTAGAACTTGTACTCAATCTTGTAGTTTTAGATGGATCATTTGAGTACAATTTCATCTTCTCTTCAATGGGTAAATCGAAGAATTCTTTCGACACTTTCAACATATTTTCAGTTATATCTTTCGACACACCATGGTTTATAATCTGTTAATCCAACATCGTACTCATTCAAAAAACACGAAGGAAAAAAAAAACGCATAATTCTAACATATAATTCAAGAATCTTGTTAGTACATATTGTGACATTTATAAAATGTAGTAGAAAAACAAAGGGAATTAATTAAATGACCTGAAAAAATCCATATTGTTGACAAGCATCCGATATTTGTTGAACTATGTATTTTCTATCTCCAAAGCCCAAATCGATGACCGGAGCATTGTGGTAGTCCGCAACTTCGGACAATTTGGGTCGATCGGGCTCGGACCGAATATAACTCCTAGGAAGGGTTGTGTATTGAAATCCACTGGAAATTAACTGTGTTTCCATCAAATATTAGCAATATTTTATGCTTGAGAGTGGAGATATATTTGTTTGAGGGATTTACATGTAAATAGAATGGCATGTATATATAGACATAGAATTTAGGGGGTTGACTGTGATCTAGTAGTCTTTTTATATTCTACTATTAAAGTTTCATATCATTTATTATAAATTAAATTAATGCTTGCTTGGAAGTTAAATTTTACTAATTATGTGTCGTATAAAACTGGACATATTATATTATCTTCCATATTGAAACAATAAACGGGTAATGCATGCGACTCCCTAAGACTTGTAGCTAGTATTTATCAATATGTGATTGGTATATTGGAAGGGACTAGTCACTACAAAGTAGCGAATACAGTTTCGAATCTCTCTTGTTAGAGATTTTCACTTAATGTACCCAACGCTCATAAAAAAAAATTAAACCCTTGAAAAAAAATATATATATACTGTATATTTTCTTTTATCTAATATTTTAAAATAAAAATTCAAAACAAAGAAAGTAAAAGAACAAAAGACCCAGCCCCATGCTTGAGGAAGGAAAGTATTGGGGGCCGAGTTGGGGAAGATGATAGAATTTAATTTGCATATTTTGTCTACTATTTAAGCAAATATACAAACTTAGTCTCATAAAAAATAATATAGTTTGAAAGGTTAATGGAGGTTGTAAGATATATTTAAAAACATAAGAAGGATTTTGCCCATTTACTTATGATTAATTGGAGATTAAAGTGAACGTTAGTCTTATAATAGGAAGGTATTTTGCTATTCACCCGATATAATATACATTAATATTAGAATTTGTCTGCAGTAGAAATAAAGTATCGTTACAAATAAATAATACTCCATTCGTCCCATTATCTTTACTCCTTTTAATTTTGGTACAAAGTTTTATGTAAATGTTGGAAAAGTAAAATTTTTAGGTATGTTTACAGTTATGCCCTTAAAAGTAGTGATTGTGAATTAGTGGTGTCAAATCATTAATTTATGTGAGTGTGTAGTTTTGAGAAAAATAATTTTATTTTAATAGTAGAGTGTTGATTTAGGACATCCCAAAAAGAAAATGTTTGGTTGGAAATTTCTCTTTATGTCCTATCAACAATTAGGAGATAGAGTAATAGAGAGCGGGCGTGCCAATACGTTTGACGATCAACGTACAACATAACTAATAAAAATTGATTACTGAGTAGTACACCTATGTGTAACCTAACTAAGTCAAACGATGGATGGAGCAATCCAAACTACTATTCCTTGATGGTTCTTAATGACTGCCTGTCCGCAGGACTTTGGATAATCTAGCGTCTATTCAGTTTTTAAATGGGATGTTGGGGATTGGATCGAACTACACGTTGAACCAGTGATGGTCGTGTGATCGATGTGTGTGTGTGTGTTTCAATTGTAACCGAAAAAACAATTGAACAATTTATTGATCGACTGTCGGAATATACATTAATCTACTGAGATTTGCTATGTAAACTACGTTTAAATCCTCAAAGTCCTATCTTACTACAAACTATTGATTCATTGGAAAAAAAAAATTAAAAACGGTGCAAGTCACCATAAGCTATGATCAGCCAAGATGAGTGCGAAGTCCACGTTGTGGAGCTTAAAGCAAGCCGTTAGTGGCATTGTATCCTTGATTGACTCGTAGAGAGTGAGAGTTATTGTGTTGGAGATTATCCCTTTTCATGTTGACATGATACCTTTATTTATAGACTTTTCGGGGAGCGGTAACTTTCAAATTCAGCGTTGAGTTCAGATGGGTGATATGTTCAGTTGTAACTCCCCTCTATTTTCGTGCATTTAAGAGACCTGATCAATCATGTGTCTTGGGTGTTTAGATGGCCGTGTTAAGTGAGAGAATAAGTCAATTCATGTGGTCTTATCTCTTCCACCTACGTAGCCAAATTGTTGGACATCATCAGTTTTATTTGTTAAGGCTCTGATGGCATCAATATTATCGACGTTCGTCCCATCGACACATTTAGAAATGCGCCGTCAGTTAGAACCTAAAACTTTATTTGCACTAATGATGATGGCAACACAGATTCGGTAATGCATTCCATTGAAGGGCAATTTGAAAATTATAAATTTATGTTATTAACAGAAAATAGAGTAAGATTTATGAGACGAAAAGAGTATGATTTCTAATTTAGTTTAGTTTAATATCGTCAACTACAAAGTCAATAATAAATCTCAAAATTTCAGAAATAATAGAAGAGCTGTGAAGTGCTACTCTAGCTATGACATGTGCTACCGAGTTACTTTCCCAAAACACGCAGGAACACCTAAAATTGTATAAATTTCTAGCTAATCTTTTTATATCATATCTTCAAAAAATTGGAGCGAGGTAGCCGAAAGAAGTGATGAGAGTCGGTGTTTTTCTCAAAAAAAAAAAAAAAAAAAAGAAAAATTAGTTTGCTGGCAGAATATAGATCATAGATTTGAGGAATTAGTATAATAAAGCAAAATTCACCACACAATTTTTTGTGGGCCATGAAAATTATATATTATTATAAGGGTGAATCTGTAATGGTTTTATTTGTATTAATATGGCAAATTATCACTTCTTAGTCGGTTTAATTTATTCATTAACACTATCAATCAAGAGTTAAATACTAATAAAAGACAATCTAACTTTGACTTTTGTACCAAATTAAAAAGTTCTTCAGAAATATAAAATTAAGAAAATTTTTATTAACATGAACTCAGGTTACATAAATTGAGAACTAATTAAAACGTAAATCGATCTTTACATTTACGTACGTCTTTTATATTCATTTTGGTTGATAATTAACTTATATGCATCTTACTATTTATGGAGTTTGGACAATTAAGAGAATCCACCACCCAAAACCTCTTGATGGTGGTAAATTTTGCCCGAAGGGCATATTAGTAGATTTTTTTATTTCCTAATATTAAAATAATTGAATAAATAAATGTTATAGAATAGCATTTATACCACCTCCCGAAAAGACACTTGTACCCTTATTTAAGTTTTTGACATAAATATAATGACTCTTCACCTTCTTCACTTTTTGCTATTAATAACATGGGAAATTTACTTTGACACCCTTGGCTATTACCCTAATTACAAAAACTTACCCTTTTATTTCAAAAATTACAAAGACACCCCATTGACTTAACAACCGTTAGTCAAACTTAACAGAAACTGTAAAATATCTGAATGCCCATAACTATTTTCAATATTTACCCCTTTTTTTAAGAAAATGGGAAATTTACATAGACACCCCTGGCTATTACCCTAATTATAAGAACTTACCATTCTGTTTTAAAAATTACAAAAACACCCACTTGACTTACTGTGATGTGGGATGGGATGTGGTGGGGGTGGGGGTATTGGGTTATTAAATTTTTTGAAAAGAATAATTCTAAATTTAATTTATAAATATTTTACTTATGTTAAATTAAATTTTATTAAATTTAAAATTGATTTGTTTAATTTTTGTAAGAAAATTTATATCATTATTTATCGAATTGTGTTATTATAAATAAATTTATTAAATTTTAAACTGGTTTGTTACTTTATTTACCAATTGTGTTATTGTAAATAAATTTATTAAATTTTAAATTGGATTGTTTTAATTTTGTAAGAAAATATATGATATTAAAACTTTATTTATAAAATTGTACTATTGTAAATAAATTTATTAAATTTTAAACTGGTTTGTTACATGTTATTAAAAGTTTATATACCGAATTGTGTTATTGATTAAATTTTAAATTGGTTTGTTTTAATTTTAAAGTTTAAAATTTTATTTACATTATTTATTATATGGTTACAATCACACCCCCTGTAACATAAAATATATTGCAAATACACCCCTTGGGGGCAAAATTAGAATAATATTAAAATATTTTGATGACATCATAATCTACCGTTAAAAATTAACGTCGTAAGGGGTCTCCTCATAATATTATTTTAGTCGAGGGGTGTCTTTGTAATTTCTGAAACAGTTATGCCCTTAAAAGTAGTGATTGTGAATTAATGGTGTCAAATCATAAATTTTTATGTGAGTGTGTAGTTTTGAGAAAAATAATTTTATTTTAATAGTAGAGTGTTGATTTAGGACATCCCAAAAAGAAAATGTTTGGTTGAAAATTTCTCTTATGTCCTATCAACAATCAGGAGATAGAGTAATAGAGCGCGGGCGTCCCAATACGTTTGATGATCAACGTACAACATAACTAATAAAAATTGATAACTGAGTAGTACACCTATGTGTAACCTAACTAAGTCAAACGATGGATGGAGCAATCCAAACTACTGTTCCTTGATGGTTCTTAATGACTGCATGTCCGCAGGACTTTGGATAATCTAGCGTCTATTCAGTTTTTAAATGGGATGTTGGGGGTTGGATCGAACTACACGTTGAACCAATGATGGTCGTGTGATCGATTTGTGTGTGCGTGTTTCAATTGTAACCGAAAAACAATTGAACAATTTATTGATCGACTGTCGGAATACACATTTATCTATTGAGATTTGCTATGTAAACAACGTTTAAATCCTCAAAGTCCTATCTTACTACAAACTATTGATTCATTTGAAAAAAAAAATTAAAAACGGTGCAAGTCACCATAAGCTATGATCAGCCAAGATGAGTGCGAAGTCCACGTTGTGGAGCTTAGAAGCAAGCCGTTAGTGGCATTGTATGCTTGATTGACTCGTAGAGAGTGAGAGTTATTGTGTTGGAGATTATCCCTTTTCATGTTGACATGATACCTTTATTTATAGACTTTTCGGGGAGCGGTAACTTTCAAATTCAGAGTTGAGTTCAGATGGGTGATAGGTTCAGTTGTAACTCCCCTCTATTTTCGTGCATTTAAGAGACCTGATCAATCATGTGTCTTGGGTGTTTATGTGGCCGTGTTAAGTGAGGGAATAAGTCAATTCATGTGGTCTTATCTCTTCCACCTACGTAGCCAAATTGTTGGACATCATCAGTTTATTTGTTAAGGCGCTGATGGCATCAATTTTATCGACGTTCGTCCCATCGACACATTTAGAAATGCGCCGTCAGTTAGAACCTAAAACTTTATTTGCACTAATGATGATGGCAACACAGATTCGGTAATGCATTCCATTGAAGGGCAATTTGAAAATTGTAAATTTATGTTATTAACAGAAAATAGAGTAAAATTTATGAGACGGAAAGAGTATGATTTCTAATTTAGTTTAGTGATCAATATCGTCAACTACAAAGTCAATAATAAATCTCAAAATTTCAGAAATAATAGAAGAGCTATGAAGTGCTACTCAAGCTAAGACATGTGCTACCGAGTTACTTTCCCAAAACACGCAGGAACACCTAAAATTATATAAATTTCTAGCTAATCTTTTTATATCATATCTTCAAAAAATTGAAGCGAGGTAGCCGAAAGAAGTGATGAGAGTTGGTGTTTTTCTCAAAAAAAAAAAAAGAAAAAATTAGTTTGCTGGCAGAATATAGATCATAGATTTGAGGAATTAATATAATAAAGCAAAATTCACCAAACAATTTTTTGTGGGCCATGAAAATTATATATTATTATAAGGGTGAATCTGAAATGGTTTTATTTGTATTAATAATGTGGCAAATTATCACTTCTTAGTCGGTTTAATTTATTCATTAACACTATCAATCAAGAGTTAAATACTAATAAAAGACAATCTAACTTTGCCTTTTGTACCAAATTAAACAAGTTCTTCCGAAATATAAAATTAAGAGAAATTTAATGAACATGAACTCAGGTTACATAAATTGAGAACTAATTAAAACGTAAATCCATCTTTACATTTACATACGTCTTTTATATTCATTTTGGTTGATAAGTAACTTATATGCATCTTACTATTTATTGAGTTTGGACAATTAAGAGAATCCACCACCCAAAACCTCTTGATGGTGGTAAATTTTGCCCGAAGGGCATATTAGTAGATTTTTTTATTTCCTAATATTAAAATAATTGAATAAATAAATGTTATAGAATAGCATTTATACCACCTCCTGAAAAGACACTTGTACCCTTATTTAAGTTTTTGACATAAATATAATGACTCTTCACCTTCTTCACTTTTTGCTATTAATAACATGGGAAATTTACTTTGACACCCTTGGCTATTACCCTAATTACAAAAACTTACCCTTTTATTTCAAAAATTACAAAGACACCCCATTGACTTAACAACCGTTAGTCAAACTTAACAGAAACTGTAAAATATCTGAAATGCCCATAATTATTTTCTATATTTACCCCGTTTTTAAGAAAATGGGAAATTTACATAGATACCCCATGGCTATTACCCTAATTATAAGAACTTACCATTCTGTTTTAAAAATTACAAAAACACCCAATTGACTTACTGTGATGTGGGGTGGTATGTGGTGGGGGTGGGGGTATTGGGTTATTAAATTTTTTTGAAAAAAATAATTCTAAATTTAATTTATAAATATTTTACTTATGTTAAATTAAATTTTAGTAAATTTAAAATTGATTTGTTTATTTTTTGTAAGAAAATTTATATCATTATTATCGAATTGTGTTATTATAAATAAATTTATTAAATTTTAAACTGGTTTGTTACTTTATTTACCAATTGTGTTATTGTAAATAAATTTATTAAATTTTAAATTTGATTGTTTTAATTTTGTAAGAAAATATATGTTATTAAAACTTTATTTATAAAATTGTACTATTGTAAATAAATTTATTAAATTTTAAACTGGTTTGTTATATGTTATTAAAAGTTTATATACCGAATTGTGTTATTGTAAATAAATTTATTAAATTTTAAATTGGTTTGTTTTAATTTTAAAGTTTAAAATTTTATTTACAATATTTATTATATGGTTACAAACACACCCCCTGTAACATAATATATATTACAAATACACCCCATGGGGGCAAAATTGGAATAACATTAAAATATTTTGATGACATCATCATCTACCGTTAAAAATTAACGTCGTAAGGGGTCTCCTTATAATATTATTTTAGTCGAGGGGGTGTCTTTGTAATTTCTGAAACATGAGGGTAAATTCTTGTAATTAGGATAATAGCCAGGGGGTGTCTATATAAATTTCCCTAATAACATCTCATATTCATTAGAAAGCTCACAGGTTGGAGAAGAGATAAGAAAGGCTAAAGTTTTCTTCAGAAGTTCGTCCCATGCAGTCAAAGCTTGATTTGAAGACGATCAAGAAAGGAGGGGGCAATCGCGGAGATGCCCCTTGATCATTTTCACGCAACATCATCTTTGGCACGGTGAGATAGCAAATGAGAACAAAAACTAGTGGAAAAACCTGGAAGAACCAGAGGATCCACCAGAAGGAGGCGGAGCAGAAGGTGCACAAACTAAATGCCTAACCCTGAAGCAGCACCAGATGCGCCACAATACAGATGACTCAGGAGATGCTTGACGCGATGGCAGCGACAGTCGCGCAATATGTGGCAGAGCAACAACTAACGCGTGTTCCGCCCACGTCCCCTCGCAAAGCATCATGAGCAGCAGAGAGAGGTAAACGAAGGAAGGGGAGCAGCAAATTCCAGGGCAACCTGTGAATGATGAAGAGGTCAATAGTAAAGCTTTAGCAAGGGAAGATGAGATCTTGAGACAACCTCGCTCCAGAATTGACAGAGAAGCCTCTCCAGCACGGAATGTAGGAAGAAGGGAACGTGAGGGACAAAACTATGAGCAACAAGAGCAAGAAGAAATAGGAGAACAATATGCACCAATAATGCTGATGAGGAGTCCTTTTGCACTAACGCTGCTTGCGGAACCCTTACCACAAAGTTCAGGATCCCAAGCCTCATTAAATACGATGGAACGGGAGACCCACAAGAGCATTTGGATAAGTTTCCTACCAAGGCGGATATATATGCGATGAGAGATGTGACCACTTGTAAAAACATTCACACCACTCTATCACAGATTGCCCCTGCTTCGTTTAATCAACTTCTATGAGGTACGATCACCAACTTTGAGCAGATGAGTCAACAGTTCCTTCATCACTTCTCAATGAACAAGCAGACTCAGAAGACCTCTGCGCATTTATTCACCGTGAGACACTGAGCTGGAGAACCGCTAAGAGAATATATACAACGCTTCACTAATTGTAGGACCTCAGGCGCTACCAGTTGCCCCAAAACCAATTGGTGTTAGGGAATGCGCTTACCCTTTCCTTATAGTGCATTCATTCAAGCGCCCACGATATTCGATTGTGACTCCACCCGCACACTTAGTTTGGGTGCCACCCGCACACTCAGTTTGGGTGCCACTGGACAATTGATGTCACCCGCACACACAGTTTGGGTGCCCAACAATCTCCCCCTCAGCAATTGCTCCAGCTGGGAATCGAACACGTGACCTTGGCTCTGATACCACTTGTAGGACCTCAGGCGCTACCAGTTGCCCCAAAACCAATTGGTGTTAGGGAATGCGCTTACCCTTCCCTTATAGTGCATTCATTCAAGCGCCCACGATATTCGATTGTGACTCCACCCGCACACTCAGTTTGGGTGCCACCCGCACACTCAGTTTGGGTGCCACTGGACAATTGATGTCACCCGCACACACAGTTTGGGTGCCCAACACTAATGCAGTGTTGGAAGTTCCACAGGTAAACTCAGAGCTCCTTTCAGGTATTCTTCAGCAGACATTCTGAAGGAGTCATTAGCAGGTCGATGAGCTTCTTGCCAGAGCGGAAAAATTTATCCGGATAGAAGAGGCGACAAAGATAAAACTAGAAAATTGAGTAATAAGAAGAACAAAGAAGATAATCAAAATGATTGTTCAAAAATAATACTAGAAAATACGGAGGAAGAAATAAAACAATGAATATATCCGAGAGTATGATCAATACACTCCTCTTAATGCAAGTCGCGAAGAAGTATTTGTAGTTGCGTCGAAACAAGGATTACACCGTTGGCTAAGACCCTTGAGAGACAAACCAGGAAGGCAAGAATCAAGAAGGTATTGTCAGTATCACCGAGCACGAGGACACAATACTAAAGAATGCTACAACCTAAAAGACGAAATTGAAGGGTTGATATATTGCGGCCATCTTCAGGAGTTTGTAGGAAGAAAAAGGAACGTTCCACCAACTATTTCACATGTCGAAAGAAACTCATCCCAAGATATCATGGAAAGACGACGACAAGCTGGAAGACAATTGAGAAGTTCTATACAATATAGTGGAGATCGTTAGTTCTGGAGCCTAAAAATTTTGAGATAAAACTGGGAATGATGTACCTAGGACTTAGAATAAAGAAACTTCAAGAAGTGTTATACTTGCACGTTTTATTGTGCGAATCTCCCATTAAGGAATTTATTTGTGTCATAGCATTATTTTTTGCTGCAATTTGCACCAAATTATTATCTCAACATGTATGAAATTTCTTTAAAGACCATGACGAAAATTACTTTTGATGAATTACTCAATTAAATTGAATGGAGTTGGTAGATACTCTAACATAAAACATAATAAAAAATCACTCCCCTTAAAAATAAATAAAAAATTCTCAAGGCAGAGAATAGAATATTGCCCGAAGGCCAAGTGCTCATTCGAGTCGATGAGGGAAGTACTGCGCCTTAGGACAAAATAATTTTTCAAGGCGGAAAGGAAAACCCTCTCCCGAAAGTCAAGTGCTCGTTCGAGGCGATGAGGGCAGTACCACGCCTCAGGACAAAAATAATTCCCCAAGGCAGAGAGGAAAACCATTGTCCGAAGATAAAGTGGTCCTTCACGATGATGAGGAAAGTACCGCACCTCAGGACAAAACAATTCCTCAAGGTGGAGAGCAAAACCCTCGCCCAAAGGCCAAATACTCGTTTGAGGCGATGAGGGAACTACTGCGCCTCAGGACAAAAATAATTCCTCAAGATCGAGAGGAAAACCCTCGCCCGAAGGCCAAGTGCTCCTTCGAGGCGATAAGGGAAGTACCGCACCTCAGGACAAAATAATTCTCAAGGTGGAGTCGCCCGAAGGCCAAGTGTTCGTTTGAGGCAATAAGGGAAGTACCGCGCCTCAGGACAAAATAAATTCCTCAAGGCGTAGAGGAAAACCATCCCCCGAAGCCCAAGTCGTCCTTGAGAGGGAAATACCATGCCTCAGTAAAGAATAATTCCTCAAGGCGAAGAGGAAAACCCTCGCCCGAAGGCTAAGTGCTCGTTTGAGGCGATGAGGGAAGTATCGCGCATCAGGACAAAAATAATTCCTCAAGGCAGAGAGGAAAACCCTCGCCCCAAGGCAAGTGCTCGTTCGAGGCAATGAGGGAAGTACCACTTCTCAGGACCAAAATAAACAATTCCGTCATAACTCTTGTGAAAATTTCTAATACAACTCCGAAATTCATAGATCTAATCTAAAACAAAACCTCAAAAAGTGACAGGATCACACTTAGACAAAAATATGCTTGAAACCTCCAAATCCAAATTACTTGAATCTCGCATCACCAACAACGAAATTGCGCCCGAAAAACGCAATCCGTGATCAATCAAGGCGAGAAGGCTCGACCGAGGCATTAATGCCCGACCAAGGCACAAGGGCCCGATTGAGGCAAAACCCTGATCGAGGTACAAACCCGGCCGAGGCATAAAGGCCGGCCTAGGCACATGCCCGACAAGGCACAAAGGCTGGCCGAGGCACATGCCCGACCAAGGCACAAAGGCCCGACCGAGGTATAAAGGCTGGCCGAGGCACATGCTGGATTGAGGCACAACCCTCGACACGAACCCGACCGAGGCACAAAGGCTCTCCCGAGGTGCATCAGTCGTGCGACTAAAGCACAATGACCTCGGTCGACCCATCCATGGTAAGACCATCATCGAAAAAATCAACTAAGTTCTGACAAAAATGCTTACGAATTATTGTCGAAACTGAGAGGATTTCCTATCACCCTAGCCCCGACCGAGGAATAGAAACACTTAACAAAAAAAATTCTAATTCTGTGAGATAGAGATACTTCAATCACACATGCCCTAGAAGTGGGAAGGTTCTTCAATCACTCATCTTTGGGATAATGATTCATCAATCACTCTATGTCCTAGAACCGAAAAATCCTTGGGACAACATTCACTCCCAAGGAACACAGACGTCTTGAGATCAAAAAAGTTTTCGTTGTGATAATCATTACAATTACGCATGCTTTGGAAAAGAATTATAACTGAATAATCGAAACTCATATTCTCTCCAAAGTGCAACCTGACAGAGGCACGGGCGAGGCGCGATGACCTTGACTGTCGCGGATGAGGTGCGACGACCTCGATCAGCGTGAACGAGGCACGGACGAAGCGCGACAACCTCGTTCGGCATCTTTGCGTGGAAAAGATGTTGATTCCTCGACCTTCCCAACCAATGAGAGACCTTAATCGTAAATAAGAAGAAAAAATATAATCCTCAGTCGGACATATCATCGGTCGAGACACTCAACCATCCCTGGCTTCAATACCAATTGCAGAGTTAAACATTTCATATTTCTATATACAATGAAAATGATATAATATATCAAGCATAGTAACTACATAATATCTTTCTACATAACATATAGCCACGTGTAAGTGCATACAACTTGATTAATATAATTTCCTCGGTCGGCCATGGCAGATATCATATACTCGCTCCGTTCTATTATTTATACTCCATTAGCTATAGTACATGGTTAAATTTCCAATCTTTTAAGTAACTTATCATATTAAATTATTCACATTTGTGGTATATTAAACCTTTCAAATATTAATATATGATGTCATATGATATTATCAACTTATTAGAGAAATATATTAATTAAATGATTTATTATAATTTTTATAAATTTAGTCAAAAGGTCAACTGTACCAAGGGATTAAAAAAAAAGAGACGGAAGAAATACATATATATAGCATACAAATTGAATAGTGTAATTACCTCGGCTGGCAATGACTTCGAGTTACCAAAGCATTGGAATACCATAGCACCGGCCAAGATCTTGTGACCTCAGCTCAAAAAGAGAAAAACAAAATCTTGTATATAATATAAGGCTAACTAGCATTATCAAATATGTCCAAAATTTTTGTATAAACTCCACAAATCAATTTTTCCTTAAATAAACATATTATTATTACCCCGAATAAAGATATCATTATCTGCATGTTATTTTTAGAGGAGAAAACCACTTATAATTCCGCAAGTAAATATTACGTAGAATTTACTCCCGAACCTGGGGCATTATGATGTGGTAAATTTTGTCCCAAGGGCATAATAGTTATTTTTTTATTTTCTAATATGAAAATAAATGAATGAATAAATGTTAAAGAATGACATTTATACCACCTCCCGAAAAGACCCTTTTACCTTTACTTAAGTTTTTGACATAAATACGATGACTCTTACCTTCCTCACTTTTTCCTATAAATAGTATCTCATATTCAATAGAAATGGGGCATGTTGGTCCCAAGTGGTCAGATGAGGTCTAGAGGGGGGGGGGGGGGGGGGGAATAGACCTCTTAAAAATTTACCTTTTAAAATTCTCCAACTTTTCTGTCAGCAGACTAAGCTGATCAGTAATCGTAAGTTGACTATGCTGATCTCGCACAAAGTTTTGAACAACAGAGTTGACCACTCTTCTGATTTCACTCAGCTGATTTTATCAAAATCAGAGTTTTAAAGTAACTAACTTGCAGCGGATTTGTCAAGTGTTTTTCACAAGTAGTTTTCTTTAACTTTGAAATAGTTTTATCCCCAGTTTTAGCAAACTCCTTTTTAAAACTTTTCCAGCAGTTAACCTTTAAGTGTTTTAAATATGGGGGGGGGGGGGTGAATAGACCTCTTAAAAATTTACCTTTTAAAATTCTCCAACTTTTCTGTCAGCAGACTAAGCTGATCAGTAATCGTAAGTTGACTATGCTGATCTCGCACAAAGCTTTGAACAACAGAGTTGACCACTCTTCTGATTTCACTCAGCTGATTTTATCAAAATCAGAGTTTTAAAGTAACTAACTTGCAGCGGATTTGTCAAGTGTTTTTCACAAGTAGTTTTCTTTAACTTTGAAATAGTTTTATCCCCAGTTTTAACAAACTCCTTTTTAAAACTTTTCCAGCAGTTAACCTTTAAGTGTTTTAAATATGCTCTTTCAAATATGCAGAAAATTATGCAAGTAAAAACACAAAGGATTTTTATAGTGGTTATATGGATAGAAATCCTTTAGTCCACTCTTCCAAGTCACTTAGATCTTGGGTTATACTATAGTCACACAGATTACAGTATACAATGCTTGCGCCAATCAACAAATGAAAAGGCCACAAGTTCGTTACAGGAAATCACAAAGAAGTCCTATACTACAAAGCTTTATCACTCACAAAGATGGATAACAGATTCTCACAACACGATTCAAACAAAATCACTCAGATTTATAAGTATTTTCTGTTTTCTCTCTATTCTGCTTCGTCAACAAATGACTCGGCTGATGAGTGTTCTGTTCTTGAGTTTGAGACTTAGAAGAATTCTGCTTCAGATTTTTGCTCTCAAATGTGTTGTCTCTTCTTCTTCAACTCACGAACTGAACTATTTATACTTGAGATTTGAAAATCTGCCCGTTGAGAGATCGACATGTGTCCAAATCCTCGAGTACTGGTCCTTCTGCAGAAACGGCTACCTGCGACTGAACACTGTACACTCTGCTGTACCTTCTGTCAGTCCGCATTAAATGCACCAAGCTGATACGAGGTTTCTCTTCAATCATTTGTCATAAATACCCTTCCTCTTCAGCATTTATTACTCCAAGTGCATTTATTACCGTTGCAATAACTTCTGATCCACTTCCACTCTGCTGATCGAAGTCACTCGTCTGATGTATACTCGACTGATCCCAAACTTGAACTAATCTGATTTGAGTCGGCTGATAGTCCACTAGTCTGATTCCTTCTTCAGCAACAGATCAGTAGTCTTCTGGACCATATTTGACTAGTCTGAAATAAATCTTCCTTGGTCAAATATCTTCTAAGGTTTATACTAAGTTTCCATACTTAGCTGATGACTTTTGGAAATCATCAAAACCTCCTTTCACTTCAAAGTCTTCATCTTCATCCAACAATTTCCCCCTTTTTGATGATGACAAAACTTCAGCTAAGTACCTGTACCTAAAACTAAAGTTGAGTCCTCAAAAATTTCTGAGATAGAAATTATGTATTGGAAGCTTGAACTTTTATATATGATTTTGAAAAATTACAGTACAAGTTACAAGCAAAAGAACTTTAAGTGAAAAATTACAAATGAAGTAAGCTGGTTACATAAATTCAACAGATGACCTAGTCTAGTAATCCTAGTCTAGTCCTCAGCTTCTTCATCTTCTTATTCTTCCTCTTCTTCAACTTCAACTTCATCACTACTTTCATCTTCACCACTAGAGAAAGCATCAACAAGACCCTTTAATTTTTCTCTTCTTTCATCAGCTTCAAATCTTGCTTTAATGTCCTCAATTCTTTTATACTTCACGTATGGATTGAGCTGTTCTTCAGCAGAGTACTTAGAGGCAGCTAACTCTTTGTCAGTCTTAGCCACATCCTTGGGCTCTACTTTATCATCAGCTTCATCTTCAGCTTCCTCTTCAAGTACTTCATCTTCTTTTGGCTCTTAGCTGATTCCTCTTCCCCCTTTTTGTCATCAGCAGCAGGGTTGAGTTGATCAGGAGTTATGTTGACAGTAGCACACAGCTTCTTGATGTTTGTATCCATAGCTTGTTGTTCAGCACAGTGGTGATTCAGAGTAGTCTCCATGCGAAGTTGATTAGCTTCCATGCGAAGTTGATTTGATTTTAACTCACCAGATTGTTCATTTAGACAATCAACATTCAGTTGAAGTGTTGATATCTCACTTTGAGCTTTATTAGTGACAGCAGTGAACTCTTGCATTAAAGCAGCATTTTTCTCTAACTCTGCTTCACCAACTTCTCTCATGACTCTTGCAATCCCAGCAATGTCAGACTCATGTCTTTGAAGAGCAGAATGCAGATGACCCACATCAGCCTTCACATCTTCAATATTTCTGTTCATGTTCAATATACTCTGAGTCAGCATCAGGGAGTTGTCTGGTGGTAGAGGAAAGTCTTCTATTTCATTCTTGACCATTTTTGCAGTCTCTTCCTGCATTTGCTTTATCATCAGCTGATTCCTCAACTCCATCTCCTTCATGGCAGTTTCTATCAGCAGCTGCATTGACTCCATCAGCGTGGAATGCAAGTCAGCAGTAGGAGCAGGGTGTGATGATTCAGCAGGTTCCTCCTGTTGAACAGGTGCTTCATGAAGAACAGGACTGTCTTCAGCTTTCCACTCCAAAGCTAAAGGAGCTAAGTCCTTGACCACAGCAGGCAGCTTAGTTGATGTATCCAAGTTGATCTCCTCAGCTTGCTGGTCTTTCTTGTGTTCTTCACTAGCTGGCTCATCAGCAACGTGAATGATTTCAGTACCATCAGTAGACACAACAGTCTTCTGACGAATCAAGTCAGCTGGCACGAAAGGTGAAGTAGTCTGTTGAATACTCAGCTTTTCTTGATAAGTACTGATATCAGAGCCAAAAGCAATGTGCTGTAAACTTGGCAGACTGGGCATTGTACTTGACGTTCCTGGTTCAAACCTTGATCTTTCAGCCCATTTCTCCAATGTTGTGTAAACAGCAATCTTGACTTCTCTACCAACGCGGTCATCAGCAGGACCAAGTTTCTTTGGAATTGAATCCTTGATAGCAGTCGCCTCCTGACTTACAATGACTCTTGCAAAGTCATGTAGTCTGTCCCTTACAAAATCTGAGTCCAACGCCTTGGCAACAGAAGTGGTTTGCATCCAGTTTAAGACCCATCTTCCTTCTGTAGCAAACTCCTTCCAGGCTTGAATCTCCTTCTCAGATTTGTTCAATCTGTACTCTCTCCATCTGTTATATCTGATCTTTTCAGGGAGAAAAGTAGTCCTTGATTGGAATGGCTGGTTTAGTCTTTCCAGCTCAGCTTCAAATTTCTTGAAGGCAGCAGAGTCACTCTGAACAATTGCTATTGCTCGTCTGACTTCAGACTTCTTTCTCTTAATTGGCTCTGCCCTTGGTAGAACAAATTGTCCTTCCTTAGGCTTTCCTCCAATTACTATGCCTTCTGACCTCCTTGGTCCATAAGCATCTTTCTTGCTGTCTTTTAATGCTTTAGCCAAGTCAGCCTCCTCCTTGGCAGCCAATTCTGCTTCTGTCATATTCTTGACATCAGCTTCCTTCTTGCTAGCTTCTAAAGCTCTTTTTAACTCAGCTTCATCACGCTTTCTTTGCTCAGCCTCCTCTCGCTTCTTCTTGTGATAAGCTGGTACTTTTGCCTTGCCAGTTCTTTTCTTCCTGGCAGCTCTGGATTCTACAACTGGTGCCACAGCTGTTGGTTCTGGAGCAGCAATTGCTACTGGTGCAGCAGCAATCGGTTCAAGGATCTGCACTTTAGGATCCTTTTGAGGTTCAACAACCTCAGCTGTTGGTGTAGCAGTCTGTTTCACTTGATCATCAGCAGTCTTTGCTTCAGCAGACTCCTTTACAGACCCAACAGGCCTCTCAGCTGTTTGAGGGCTTATTCTAACTAGCTCAGAAAGTTCAGTATCTTCTTCTATGAATGTCATCTTCTTTCTGGCAGTTTTCTTTGTGAAAGGAACAGCAGCAGCAGCAGCAGAAGTGGCAGTGTCCTTCATGGCACTCCTTGTCCTTTTTGCCACATTTTCAGCTGGTAGCTCAGCTGAAACTGTTCTTTCAGGAGATGATTCAACCTCCATTTCATCAATTTCCTTGACTGTTTCATCAACAATCAAGTCAACAACATCCTTTCTTTTGGATACTACTGTCCTGGCTTGAACAGCAGGCTTAGCTGTTTGAACAGTAGACTGAGTAGTCTGATTTACTGTCTTAGGCTTCTTGGCAGCAGCAGGCTTCTCTGCCTTTCCTTTAGCCTTTGTTTTTGGATTCGTCAGTACCTTGACATCAACCTTAATAGGCTCATACATCTTCATCTCCTTTAATGCATGAACTGTCTTCCCATTTACAAGGGGACAACGAAGAGTCATGAGCAGATGACTCAACATTATCACATGGCCATTTTTCTTCAACGCCAAAATATAGAAAAAGTGAACAGCCCAGTTGACTGGCAGTCCATAGTAAATGCAAGCCATTGTCTGGTACCTTCTTCTAGGTAGCCCATCCAGAGAGCTAGTAGAACATTCAAAAATCTTCGCAATAATGTCTGCGAACCTCTGAAACTCATCCTTCAACTGAGTCTTCATCAAGGTTCCAGTCATCTCCTCTCCCTCCTTCGCACAAACTTTCCAAAATTCTTCCTCCTTCTCTGAACCCAGAGTAAATACTTCTCCTCCTTTATTCTTCAGGCCATAAATCTCACTAAGAACAGCAGGAGAGACACATATAGTCTTATCTCCTACAATAGCCACCATCGTCATCTTGGTTAAATCATTCTTTCTGGTTTTGTAGAACTCAGCCACATTTTCAGTAAATACATAATCTTCATGAGCCTCCAAAACTTTTACCAATGTTGCCTCATTGATTTTAACCATTATTTCCTTCATTAGAAGAGTTCCAGAAGCATGGAACTTCTCGTAGTTCAAGTAGCGTCCTTCAGCTCCGGCCATTTTGATAAATTTCAAGTGGGTTGTGAAGATTTAGAATGCTTTAAGACAGAAGGCATAAAAATCAGTAACTTCTTTTTCACTTAAGAGAATTTGGGTGCGTAAGTTTTACCCTTCTGATCAGATCTGGATTTATAGATTTTGTATTGCATCGGTTTCCGTGTTTTACGTGAACGGTTTGATTTAATCTGTCAGTTTCTAATCGTGCGAGCGAGAGTTGCGGAATTCAAAAATTCATTAATTATGTCAGACAGGCGGGAATTTGAAACGCCACTTGTCTTTTACTTATAAAAGCGTGCTTT
Organism: Penstemon davidsonii; assembly: GCA_034814905.1. NCBI lineage: Eukaryota > Viridiplantae > Streptophyta > Magnoliopsida > Lamiales > Plantaginaceae > Penstemon > Penstemon davidsonii. The sequence continues at coordinate 5,810,445 of JAYDYQ010001087.1, read as the reverse complement.
TGATAAAAACGTTTTTAGTACAACACTTAAATATAAGCTGACATAAATAAAAACAGATGAGTAAAATACTTATCTGATAGATGACTTGTCTGATACAATATATCACTAGTGAAAGCCAATATCTAGTGATCTTCCTTTGCTGTTTGTCAATCCAGCAAGATAAATAATCTTCAAGTCTTCAAGAATTAAGAACAAATCTTCTGATTAAAACAACTTCAACTAACTGTCATCAAAGATTTCATCTTTAAACAGGAGTACCGCTAGTCTTACACGTTCCCCCTGAATTCAAGAATTCATCAGTCAACTAGTCTGTTGAGAGTCAGTCTTCTTGAAGTGTAACACTTGTTGATATCAGATTAGTAAGCTGTTGAACCCAGTCTTCTGATAGGTTCCCCCTCAGCTTATGAATCCAAATTTAACAAGCCCAGTTCCACTCTTAGAGTAGAAAATCTTGCATCACTTAATGGTTTGGTGAAAATGTCAGCAATCTGATTGTCTATATGAACATACTCAATGATAACATTTCCTTTTTCAACATGGTCTCTGATGAAGTGATGTTTGATCTCAATATGCTTAGTCCTGGAATGACTCGTAGTATTCTGAGTAAGTGAGATTGCACTTGTGTTGTCACAGTAGATAGGGATTCCACTGATCTTGAGATTATAGTCTTCTAGTTGATGCTTCAACCAAAGTATTTGTGCACAACATGCTCCAGCAGCAATGTATTCAGCTTCAGCAGTAGATATGGATACTGAAGTCTGTTTCTTACTCATCCATGAGATCAGACAACTGCCTAAAAATTGACAAGTACCTGTAGTACTCTTCCTATCAATTTTGCAGCCATCAAGGTCAGAATCTGAATATCCAATAAGTTCAAATCCTGATTCCCTTGGGTACCACAATCCCAATTCTTGTGTGCCTTTGAGATACTTTAATATCCTTTTAGCAGCTAAGAGATGAGATTCCTTAGGATCTGATTGAAATCTCGCACAAACCCCAACAGAATACATAATATCAGGTCTGCTAGCTGTTAAGTATAACAGTGACCCAATTATGCCTCTGTATTTGGTAATGTCAACTGATTTGCCACCTTCATCTTTGTCCAGACGAAGACCAGTAGACATAGGAACATTAACAGATGAGCTAGTTTCCATACCAAATTTCTTGAACAGATCTTTTGTGTACTTTGCTTGATTAATAAAAATACCATCAGGTAGCTGTTTAACTTGTAATCCAAGAAAGTAATTTAGTTCTCCCATCATGCTCATTTCAAACTTGTTCTGCATCAGCTTAGAGAACCTTTCACACATCTGTTTGTTAGTTGAACCAAAAATAATATCGTCCACATATATTTGTACCAACAATATATGATTATCCCATTCAATAGTGAACAAAGTCTTATCTACTTTACCCTTGCGAAATCCTTTGACTAAAAGAAAATCAGATAAAGTATCATACCATGCTCTTGGAGCCTGTTTCAGTCCATAGAGAGCTTTCTTCAGACGATACACTTTGTCTCCTTGTTGATAAGCTTCAAAGCCAGGAGGTTGTTCAACATAAACTTCCTCTTGCAATTCTCCATTGAGAAAAGCAGACTTCACATCCATCTGATAGACAGTGAAGTTCTTGTAAGCAGCATAGGCTAAGAATAATCTGATCGCTTCAAGCCTAGCAACTGGTGCGAATGTCTCATCAAAATCAATGCCTTCTTCTTGGCAATAACCTTTGGCAACTAGTCTTGCTTTGTTTCTGGTGACAATACCATCTTCATTCATTTTATTTCTGAATACCCACTTAGTGCCAATTACTCTTTGATGAGTAGGTCTGGGAACTAAGTACCATACTTCATTCCTTTCAAATTGATTCAACTCTTCTTGCATTGCTTCAATCCAGTGAGAATCACTGAGAGCTTCATCAATCAACTTAGGCTCAATTTGTGAAAGAAAACTTACAAACATTGTTTCATTTGTAGTTGACCTTCTAGTTCTCACTCTATCCAAAGGATCACCAATCACTAAGTCAGGTGGGTGATCTCTGAGCCATCTGAGATCAGGTTGCAAATCTGGATGTTGTCCTCTTGATTGATCTTGCAACACTACTGTTGGAGTCTCAGTAGTAGTCTGTTGAACAGTCTCTGGTCTGTCAGCTGTTTGCAACTCCTCTGTTAGACAATCAGCAGACTGATTTTGAACAGCACTTGAGTTAACAGCTTGAGTTAAATCAGGTAGTATGATGGGTACATATTCTTCCTTTCTTTCCACACTCAATTTCTGAAAGTCAGCAGATATCTCTGGATTTGCACTTTGATTCTTTTCAGAAGATTGGCTTGGTTCATCAAATACTACATGAATAGATTATTCTACAAGTAAAGTTCTTTTGTTAAACACTCTATAAGCTTTACTAACAGTAGAGTAACCTACAAAAACAGCTTCATCAGCCTTTTCTGCAAATGCAGTAAGGTGATTTTTCCCATTATTCAAAACATAACATTTACAACCAAAAATCCTAAGATAATGTAAATTAGGCTTTCTGTTGTTCCATAGCTCATAAGGTGTCTTGTTTTGACTTTTGTTGATCATACATCTATTCTGTGTATAACATGCTGTATTTGTGGCTTCTGCCCAGAATCTTTGGGGCAGCTTTGCTTCAGCTATCATTGTCCTGGTAGCTTCCTTTAGAGTTCTGTTTCTCCTTTCAGCAACTCCATTTTGTTGAGGGGTTCTGGCAGCAGAGTACTCATGATTGATTCCTCTGGAGTTACAATACTCTTCAACAGTAGAGTTTGTAAATTCAGTCCCTCTGTCTGATCTGATCTTCAATATTCTTTGACTCTTCTCATTCTGGATCAGTTCCATCAGATTAGTAAGATGTTCCTTGGTTTCACTTTTCTTCTTCATGAAAATCACCCAAGTAAATCTTGAAAAGTCATCCACAACAGCCAGACAGTATTTATTTCCACCATTGCTGATAGGATCAATAGGGCCAAACAAATCCATATGTAACAGCTCCAAAATTCTGGTTGAAGATTGGTGCTTCTTGCTTTTGAAAGTGGACTTCACTTGTTTACCCTTCTGACATGCGTCACAAAGCTTGTCTTTGCTCATGACTGTCTTTGGAATTCCTTCTACCAGATCATTCTTTATCAATCTGTTTATGGTCTTGAAATTCAAATGATTCATTCTTTTGTGCCAAAGCCACCAAACAAACATTAGAATTCTTGTCCACAGAATTCCAGTCGACTACATAGATATTTCCCTGTCTTCTTCCAGATAAAATAACCTTCTTTGTTCCAACTTGTTCAACATAGCACTTATCTGATGAAAACACTACAGAAAATCCCTTGTCACAAAATTGACTTATGCTCAGCAGATTGTACTTCAGGCCATTAACATAAGAGACGTCAGATATCTCTATGTTTCCTTTGATAAGCTTTCCAACAACAATAACCTTGCCTTCTTTGCTGTCTCCAAAAGTAACTCTTGGACCATTTACAGCAACAGCGTCTGCCAGTTCATGTATGTCTCCACACATGTGCCTTGAACATCCACTGTCCAAGTACCATTTCTTCACTACTTTACTCCTACTCCTAATCCTAACCTACAAAACAAAATAAAATTGTTTTAGTTACCCTTTATTGAGAGGGTCCTGGTGGATTAGTGTCACCTTTGACAACCCAAGATGTTGAAGTCTTAGGCTTCTTAGGCTTTAGAGTTTTAGCAGGAGCATTAGCAACTTCATTTTCATCATAATCAGCAGGTATGTTATGTTGATAATCATTATGATGAGGATAAGGCTCATAAGCAGGATAAGATGCATGATAAGCAGGGTAAGCATGCATTGGTTGATGAGCAAGATATGCAGCATAATAAGATGGATAATGAGGTGCAGCATAATAGGGTGAGTAAGTAGGTTGCACATAATAAGACTCATTTCCATACCAAGCATTTTTGTTATAATTTCTTTGCTTCTTAGGTCTGTTCTTTACTTGCTCTTTAACAGACGACTTAGCTTTACTAGTCTGATTGGTTTTACTCTTATCAGCAGACTTCTTAGGACTACTCTGCTGTTTGGTTTTACCAGTCTGTTTTTCATTTTCAGGCTTTTTACCCTTTTTAGCCTTAGGAGGACTCTTCTCCTTTTTCTCAATTTCCAGTGAAGTAGATTTAGCAGTCTGAACATACAAGATAACGTTACTGATATCAGCAGATATAAATTTCTCAGTTCTGTTCAGTTCTGAATTTTCTTTTACTAAGGGTGCACTCTGTTCATTTGATTTATCTATTGACACAACAGATGACTTAGGAACAGACGACTTACTGTGTAAAGATATTCTAGCTTCAAGTTCCTTGATTTGTCCCTTGTAAACTTCACATTCTGCTCTCAGAGATTCACATTCATGCGAAAGCTTTTTATATATAGCTGATTCGTCAGGTTTTTCAACACTACGTTTCAGTTTAGCATTTTGCTTTTTCAGCAGAATCATCTCGTCCTTAAGCTTAGCAAATTCATTAACAACATCTGCTTTGTTGTTCATCATTTGTTCAAATGAACTAAACAGTTCAAGTTCACTTTCAGAGAGTATTACCTCATTGTCAGAATCATCAGATTCTTTGGCCATGAGACATAGCAGTGCAGGTGTTTCTTCAAAAACAGAGTCATCACTTGACGTGCCTGATTCTGAGTTCGATGAATAGATGGCTGCCATCTTTTCAGCTTCAGCCAACAACACTTTGCTTTTCTGGTATCTCTTCTCTCTTCTCTCTTTTCTTTGTTTCTTTTCCTCCTCAGTGTACTTCTCAACTTTAGGATATGGGCAGTCCTTGATGAAATGTCCCAATTTCCTGCAATTATAGCACATCATTTTGGATTTATAATCATCCTTAATATCATGAGAATTAGAGATAGGTTTAGAAGTAGAAGCATTGTTATATTTGTTCTTCATTTTTCTTTTGTAGAACTTTTTGAACCCGTTCAATAACAAAGCTACATCGCCAGCAGTGTACTCCTTCTTGTTCAGTACTGTGGCCTCATCAGATGAGTCCACTTCTCTACTCTTTCCGGCTGATCTTCTAGTTCTTTCTGCAGCGACCAGGGCAGCAGTGGGGCCAGAAGTTGAGGTCTCTTCTATTCCCATTCTTGGCATTTTATACTCGTACGCCTTGAGTACAGAAAACAGCTCCGTCAGTGAGATCTTCCCCAGATCCCTTGATTCTTCCATCGCTGTGATCTTCATGTTGAACTTGGGTGGCAGCGCCTTTAAGACTTTGAGAGTGATCTCCTTATCAGTAAACGTCTTTCCCAACTTTAGAACATTGTTCAACACCTTTGTAAACCTTGAATCCATCTGGTCAATGGTTTCTCCAGGTTTCATTTTGAAGTTCTCAAACTTCTCCATGGCAACACTTAGATTGTGTTCTTTAATGGAGGCGTTCCCTTCACTCATGTCACGGACTTTGTCCCACATCTCCTTAGATGTTTTGCAATGTTTGACCTTGTCAAACCTTTCATTGTCCAGGGCCTTGGTCATGATGAAGATTCCAACCTTGTCAAGATTATTCAGCTTGATTTCATCAGGTGTCATTTCTTCAACGTCTTTTTCAACGACCTTGTCTTGGCCATCAACTTTGATTGTTTTGGTGACTTTTATTGGACCTTGAGTTATGCATCTGTACATATTATCATTGTAAGCAGCAAGGAAAATTTTCATGCGTATTTTCCAGTCCTCAAAGCTCATACCGCCTATGTGGGGAACAAGGCTCATACAATCCATTTTTCAAAAAGTTTTGTTTTTCAAAAAGATGCTCTTTTGAAAACTTTTGAAAACCTTTGAAAAACACTCTAGGATCAAGCTCGTTGATCAGGCAAATGATTCAGATGAACCACCTGCTCTGATACCACTTGTTGGTCCCAAGTGGTCAGATGAGGTCTAGAGGGGGGGGGGGGAATAGACCTCTTAAAAATTTACCTTTTAAAATTCTCCAACTTTTCTGTCAGCAGACTAAGCTGATCAGTAATCGTAAGTTGACTATGCTGATCTCGCACAAAGCTTTGAACAGCAGAGTTGACCACTCCTCTGATTTCACTCAGCTGATTTTATCAAAATCAGAGTTTTAAAGTAACTAACTTGCAGCGGATTTGTCAAGTGTTTTTCACAAGTAGTTTTCTTTAACTTTGAAATAGTTTTATCCCCAGTTTTAACAAACTCCTTTTTAAAACTTTTCCAGCAGTTAACCTTTAAGTGTTTTAAATATGCTCTTTCAAATATGCAGAAAATTATGCAAATAAAAACACAAAGGATTTTTATAGTGGTTATATGGATAGAAATCATTTATTCCACTCTTCCAAGTCACTTAGATCTTGGGTTATACTATAGTCACACAGATTACAGTATACAATGCTTGCGCCAATCAACAAATGAAAAGGCCACAAGTTCGTTACAGGAAATCACAAAGAAGTCCTATACTACAAAGCTTTATCACTCACAAAGATGGATAACAGCTTCTCACAACACGATTCAAACAAAATCACTCAGATTTATAAGTATTTTCTGTTTTCTCTCTATTCTGCTTCGTCAACAAATGACTCGGCTGATTAGTGTTCTGTTCTTGAGTTTGAGACTTAGAAGAATTCTGCTTCAGATTTTTGCTCTCAAATGTGTTGTCTCTTCTTCTTCAACTCACGAACTGAACTATTTATACTTGAGATTTGAAAAGCTGCCCGTTGAGAGATCGACAGGTGTCCAAATCCTCGAGTACTGGTCCTTCTGCAGAAACGGCTACCTGCGACTGAACACTGTACACTCTGCTGTACCTTCTGTCAGTCCGCATTAAATGCACCAAGCTGATACGAGGTTTCTCTTCAATCATTTGTCATAAATACCCTTCCTTTTCAGCATTTATTACTCCAAGTGCATTTATTACCGTTGCAATAACTTCTGATCCACTTCCACTCTGCTGATCGAAGTCACTCGTCTGATGTATACTCGGCTGATCCCAAACTTGAACTAATTTGATTTGAGTCGGCTGATAGTCCACCAGTCTGATTCCTTCTTCAGCAACAGATCAGTAGTCTTCTGGACCATATTTGACTAGTCTGAAATAAATCTTCCTTGGTCAAATATCTTCTAAGTTTATACTAAGTTTCCATACTTAGCTGATGACTTTTGGAAATCATCAAAACCTCCCTTCACTTCAAAGTCTTAATCTTCATCCAACAGGGCAAGTTGGATAAGAGAGAAGAAAGGCTAAAGGTTTCTTCAGAAGTTCGTCTTGTGCAGTCAGAGCTTGATTTGAAGATGATCAAGAAAGGAGGAGGCAATCACGGAGATACCCCTTGATCATTTTCACGCAACATCACCTCTAATTGGACATTAAATTTGAATAATCTTCTTGGATGATTTTGGTCCCAATTTTTCACATTGCATTCCTCCACCCAAAACCTCCAAAACACTATTTCACAATCCCCAAAATACAATTTATTTATTAAATAAGTAAATTTATCTACATTCATCAAAATAAAAAAATTATTTGTTTATTAGATAATATTAAATTAAGTTCATATAATTTAATTAATATGATCAAATAAAATTCAAATAATTTGTTTAAAATGAATAAATAATAACATTCGTGGTGATTGTTTCAGTCCATACAGCGATTTCTTCAGACGATACACTTTGTCTCCTTGTTGATATACTTCAAAACCTGGAGGTTGTTCAACATAAACTTCTTCTTGCAATTCTCCATTGAGAGAAGCAGACTTCACATCCATCTGATAGACAGTGAAGTTCTTGTGAGCAGCATAGGCTAGGAATAACCTGATTGCTTCAAGCCTAGCAACTGGTGCAAATGTCTAATCAAAATCAATGCCTTCTTCTTGGCAGTAACCTTTGGCAACTAGTCTTGCTTTATTTCTGGTAACTATACCATCTTCATTCATTTTATTTCTGAAAACCCACTTAGTGCCAATGACTCTTTGACGAGTAGGTCTAGGTACCAAGTACCAAACCTCATTTCTTTCAAATTGTTTTTACTCTTCTTGCATTGCTTCAATCCAATGAGAATCACTAAGAGCTTCATCAATTAGTTTAGGCTCAATTTGTAAAAGAAAACTTACAAACATTGATTCATTTGCAGTTGACCTTCTTGTTCTTACTCTGTCCAGTGGATCACCAATCACAAGATCAGGAGGGTGATTTCTGAGCCATCTAAGACCAGGTTGCAAATCTGTATGTTGTCTCTTGATTGATCTTGCAACACTACAGTTGGAGTTTCAGTAGTAGTCTGTTGAACAGTCTCTGGTCTGTCAGATGTTTGCAACTCGTCCGTTAGACAATCAGTAGACTAATTTTGAAAAGCACTTGAGTTATCAGCTTGGTTGAGATCAAGTAGTATGATGGGTACATATTCTTCTTGTCTTTCCATGGTCAATTTCTGAAGATCTGTAGATAAATCAATATTAGTACTTTGATTCTTTTAAGAAGATTGATTAGGTTAATCAAATACTACATGAATTGATTCTTCTACAAGTAAATTCCTTTTGTTAAAAACTCTGTAGGCTTTACTAACATTAGAGTAACCTACAAAAACAACTTCATCAGCCTTTTCTGCAAAAGCAGTAAGGTGATTTTTCCCATTATTCAAAACAAAACACTTACAACCAAATATTCTAAAATAATGAATATTAGGCTTCCTGTTATTCTACAGTTCATAAGGTGTCTTGTTCTGACTCTTGTTGATCATGCATCTGTTATGGGTGGAGCAGGCTGTATTTGTGGCTTCTGCCCAAAATCTTTGAGGCAGTTTTGCTTCAGCTATCATTGTTCTTGTAGCTTCTTTCAGAGTTTTGTTTCTCCTTTCAACAACTCTATTCTGTTGAGGGGTTCTGGCAGTAGAGTACTCATGACTGATTCCTCTGGAATTACAATACTCTTCAACAGTTGAGTTTGTAAACTCAGTGCCCCTGTCTGATCCGATCTTTAATATTTTTTAGCTCTTTTCATTCTGGATCAGTTCCATCAGATTAGTAAGATGTTCCTTGGTTTCACTCTTATTTTTCATGAATATCACCTAAGTAAATCTTGAATAGTCATCCACAACAGCTAGGCAGTATTTCTTTCCACCATTGCTGATAGGATCAATAGGTTCAAACAAGTCCATATTTCTGGTTGAAGATTGGTGATTCTTGCTTTTGAAAGTTGATTTAACTTGTTTACCCTTATGACATGCATCACAGAGCTTGTATTTGCTCATGACTGTCTTTGGAATTCCTTCTACCAAATCATTCTTGATTAATCTGTTGATGGTCTTGAAATTCAAATGTTTCATTCTTTTGTGCCATAGCTTACTAACTTCACTTGGTGTAGAGGCCACCAAACAAACATTAGAATTCTTATCCACAGAATTCCGGTCAACTATGTAGATATTTCCTTGTCGTTTTCCGAATAAGATAACCTTCTTTGTTCCAATTTGCTCCACGTAGCATTTATCTGATGAGAAGATAACAGAGAATCCTTTGTCAAAAAATTGACTTATGCTCAGTAGAATGTACTTTAGGTCTTTAACATATGAGATGTCAGATATCTCAATGTTTCCTTGATAAGCTTTCCACACGCAACAATCTTGCCTTCTTTGCTGTCTCCAAAAGTAACATTTGGACCGTCTATGGCAACAAAATCAGTCAGTTCATGTATGTCACCACACATGTGCCTCGAACATCCACTGTCCAAGTACCATTTCTTCTCTACTTTACTCCTACTCCTAATCCTCACCTACAAAACAAAATAAAATTGCTTTAGGTACCCTTTATTGAGGGGTCCTGGTGGATTACTGTCACATTTGACAACCCAAGATTTGGAAACCTTAGGCTTTTTAAGTTTAGTAGAGTTTGGTGGTGATTTCTTTACTCTTGAATCATCATAAGTTTCAGTAAGCATGTGTTCATGATAATTATTGTGATGAGAGTAATGCTCATAAGCAGGGTACGGTGCATGATAAGTAGGGTAAGCATGCATTGGATGATGAGCATGATATGCAGCATAGTAAGGTGGATAATGAGGTGCATCATAATATGATGAATAAGCAGGTTGCACATAATAAGACTCATTTCCATACCAAACATTATCATTTCTATGATTTCTTTGCTTCTTAAGTTTATTTCTTACTTGCTCATTAACAGACGACTTATACTTGTTACTATTCTGATTGTTTTTGCTCTTATTAGCAGACTTCTTAAGACTACTCTGCTGTTTAGCTTTACTAGTCTATTTTTCAATTTTAGACTCTTTACCCTTTTTTAGCCTTTGGAGATTTCTTCTCCTTTTTCTCTTTTTCTAGTGAAATAGGCTTAGTTGTCTGAACATATAAGATAACCTTACTGTTATCAGCAGATATAAACTTTTTAGTGCGATTCAGCTCTAAACTTTCTTTTACTAAAGGCAGTTTCTGATCACTAGTTGTGTTCACTGATGCAACAGACGACTTATCATGAGTGAATATTTTCTTTTCAAGTTCCATGATTTTTCTTTGCAAACTTCACATTCTGCTTTCAGAGATTCATTCTCATGCGCAAGCTGTTTATACTCAGCTGATTCTTGCGGTTTTTCAACGTCAAGTTTCAGTAGAGAATTTTGCTTTTTCAGCACAGTCTTCTCTTCCTTAAGCTTTGAAAATGCATCAACAACGTTTGTGTTTTTTTTCATCATTTGTTCAAATGAACTAAATAGCTCATTTTCATTTTCAGAGAGAGTTACCTCATTGTCAGAATCCTCTGATTCTTTGGCCACGAGACAGAGCAATGTAGGTATTTCTTCTTCAACAGAGTCATCTCCTGATGTCTCCGAGTCTGAATCAGACGAGTAGATGGCTGCTATCTTTTCAGCTTCAACCAACAGTACTTTGCTCTTTTGATGTCTCCTCTCTTTCCTTACTTTCTTTTCTTCCTCTGTATATTTCTCAGCTTTAGGATATGGGCAGTCCTTGATGAAGTGTCCCAATTTCCTACAATTATAGCACATTAGTTTTGATTTATAATTATCCTTACTTTCATGAGAATAAGAGGTAGGGTTAGAAGTAAAAGCATTGTTGTATTTGTTCATCATTTTTCTTTCATAAAACTTCTTGAATCCATTCAATAACAACGCAACGTCTCCAACAATATACTCTTTTTTGTTAAGTGTCATGGTCTCATCAGATGAGTCCATCTCCTTTGTTCGGCCTGCTGGTCTTTTTGCTTTTTCTGTAGCAACTAAGGAAGCAGTGGGATTGGAAGCTGATATCTCTTCTAATCCCATTCTAAGCAGTTTATACTCATATGCCTTGAGTACAGAAAACAGCTCCGTCAGAGAGATCTTCCCCATATCCCTTGATTCTTCCATGGAAAACAACTCCGTCAACGAGATCTTCCCCAGATGCCTTGATTCTTCCATGGCAGTGATCTTCATGTTGAATTTGGGAGGTAGCGCCTCTAGAACTTTAATTGTGATCTCCTTATCAGTAAAGGTATTTCCCAACTTTAACACATCATTCAGAGTCCTTGTAAACCTTGAATCCATTTGGTCAATAGTTTCTCTAGACTTCATTTTGAAGTTTTCCAACTTCTCAAGGGCTATGCTTAAGTTATGCTCTTTGATAGCATCATTCCCTTCGCTCATATCACGAACTTTATCCCACATCTCTTTTGCAGTTTTGCAGTGTTTGACTTTATCAAACCTGTCATTATCGAGGGCTCTTGTCATGATGAATATTCCAACCTTGTAAAGATTGCTAAGCTTTATTTCTTCAGCTGTCATCTCTTTAGGTTGTTTCTCAACAACCACCTCCTAGTCATTAACTTTGATTGTTTTGGTGATTCTGATTGGACCTTTGGTTATGCATCTATACATATTGTCATTGTAAACAGCAAGGAAAATTTCCATGCGGATTTTCCAGTTCTCAAAACTCATCCCGCCAATGTGGGGTACACGGCTAATACAATCCATTTTCAAAAGATTATTTTTCAAAAATATGCTCTTTTGAAAACTTTTGAAAAACACACTCTGGATCAAGCTCGTTGATCAGTCAGATGATTCAGTTGAACCACCTGCTCTGGTACCACTTGTTGGTCCCAAGTGGTCAGTTGAGGTCAAGAAAGGGGGGGGAGGGGGGGGGGATAGACCTTTTTACTTTTTCCAAATTTCTCCAACTTTTCTTATCAACAGAGTAAGTTGATCGAACTAGTGAGACTACTTTGCTGATTGCGCACTCAGCTTAAACAACGAAGTTGACCACTCGTCTAATTTACTTATCTGTTTCAATTTAAATCAGAATTTGAAACTTGTATGCAACGGATTTGTTAAGTGTTTTTCAAACAAGTTATTTTCTTACTTAAAAGATTTTATCCCCAGTTTTAAACTCCTTTTAAAATCTTTTAGTTTGCTCAAGTGTTTGTATGCTTTTGAAATATGCAAGTAAAAATGCAAGTAATCAAACACAAGGAATTTTTATAGTGGTTATATAGACAAGAATGTCTTTTAGTCCACTCTTCCAAATCACAAAGATTTTGGGTTATACTAGAAACACTAAGTAACCTAGTACACTCTTCTTGCACTTTTACAATAAATGATAAAGCCACAAGTTTGCTATGGAGATCACAAACAAAACCTATACTATGAAGTTATATCACTCATAAAGATGGATATACACTTCGCACAACACTCACAATTTACAAAAAATCACTCAGATTTTGTTTAAGCTTTGTTTCTTCAACTCGGCTTTGTCAACAGATGACTCGGCTGATAGTGATCTGTTTTTGAGTTTTTGAGAATTAGAAGATTTTTATCTTTGAAAGCTTTCTCAGTTATGGTTGTGGTTGTCTCTAACTCTGGAATTCAGATCTATTTATACTCGTGAATTTGAATTTATGTCCGTTGAAGTAAGACAGATTTTCAAATCTTCCTCGAGCAGTGGTCCTTGTTTTAGAACGACTTCTGCAACTGTTCACTGTACAATTCTGATGTACTTTCTGTCAAGTCGCATTTAATGCACCTTGCTGATCCGAGGTTTCTCTTCAATCATTTGTCTTTAATACCCTCTTCTTACAACATTTATTACGCCAAGTGCATTTATTACCGTTGTAATAACTTCCTGATCAATTCCACTCTGCTGATCGAATCCACTATGTTGATGAACACTCTGCTGATTCAAATCGAACTCATCTGATTTGACTCTGCTGAAATCCACCAGTCCGATTCCGTACTCAGCATCAGATCAGTAGTCTTTTAGACCAAAATTCAACCCTTCTGATTTTACTTGTCTTCTCATATTGAATTTTCTGAGGCTTGCTAAGCTTCCATTACTTAGCTGATGACTTTTTGGAAATCATCAAAATCTCCCTTCACTTCTTCATCTTCATCCAACATTTGATAAAACTTTCCTGCATGATAATCGACATTCTATCCACCATTGTTTATGGCTTCAGTTAGTATTAGAGCTTTGGATTTTTCATTTCTTGTGGTCGGGAGCATGGTTGTCCTTGGCGGTTTCCAGCTGAGTAGGTCCAACACAGTGATCGTAATGTTCAAGATTCGAAGATCGAGGTTTTGTCAAGCAAGTCGCAGATTTATCCAACCTCTTGCTAATACTCGATTTTTTTCCTGAGGCAAATTCTCATCAACTTTAATGACTGGGTCGTGGTGATGTTGAGGAGTCCACACCATGATCGAAGAGTTCACTCCAAGGAATTAATGGTTGATGATTTGTGGAGGCAAGTCGAAGATTTAACCCAACATTTTGGCGATGTGGTGGAAACATGTAAGGCATTCACGGGAGGGGCAGGACAGACCCATGTACAAGGCTTGATTGACCGTCATCATCAGTTTGTCATGGTTTTTTGGATCTCGATGGCACTGTTGTGAACTCGATAATGAGTTCTTCCAACCCTAAGCGATTGATGCAGGAGCATCCAAGAAAATCTATATTTTTAATCAGTTTTCCTTGGTAATTAGGTTTCTTATTTATAGTTATTTAGTTTTCTTATTTTTTGTGTTTTAGTTTCTATAGGAGTCTAGGAGTTATTTTGTTTCCTTAAGAGTCATATTTCCATTCTGTAAAGATTTGTTGTCTCAAGGGTTCATGAGTGCCTATTGTCAGCAGAATAATTGCTATTTTGTCCGAATTTAGTTGGCATCAGAGCCGCATATCTTTTCCTAGTGGCAATGTTCGTGGTCCATATGGGCATGTTTTGAAAGAGGAAGTCCGACACCATAAACTTTTTGTGACAATGGAGATGTTTGATGATCTACAAAGACAGGTTGCAGATTTATCTCGGCGTTTGATGGCCAGTAAAAAATATATCACAAATGATTAGTATTTCAAGAACACCATGGTCGGGAGGAGCGACATCGAGATTTTGGGTTTTCGGTTGATCTGCCCTAGTTGCCTCGTGTTGGAAGAAAATTTATTTAACTCAAGAAAAAAACAACCAAGTGTGATCAGCTTACTGAAGTTAATTTCCTTTTGATGAAAACAAATAGTTAAGTCTATAAGTCATCAGCCAAGTAATGGAAACTTGCTGTTTATAATCAAACATAAGGGTATTGAGAAGGCAAGTATCACACTCAAAGCTTTATTGTATCTTGTAGAAGTAGTCCTATCATTGCTTTGCACCTTTGGTCCCAAGCTTTAGATATCGCCCCACGTGTTGCGCCTCTACAAGCTGATACATTACAATTGCACAAAAATCTTGATAGGACTAATCAGCTAGAACACAGATCTTATCAAGATATAAAACGAGGGAAGAAAGCACGAAGAAAATCAAAGCATGCCTTCAATTTCTTCAGTGTGGGCGGTGGCTATGGAGTGGGAAAGGAGAGGAGTTTTTCTTTTATTGTCTCACAAGAATTCTTATGCAAGAGTGTGGCTAAAGAATCAAGTATGTTAGTCTTGCAAGACTAATAGTTATTTATATGTTACTCTTATCCTAGTCCAACTAGGAGACCTAATTAAACTCTAACTCATTTTCTTACATGGAATAGGGCCTTATTAATTTCTAAGACTTAGTCTTACAATTAATTAGTGGACCATGCCTTTTAATTAATTAAATCTCATTTAGCTTATTTAATTAAATTGGACTCTAAGCCCATTTAATTAAATATTTAATTCCTTAATTAATTAAATCTAATTTAATTAATTATCTTATAAATTAAAATCCAATTTAATTTATAATATCGATCCAATTCCAATTAGATCTTGCCCTGCTCCAAATGGGTTGACCCAATCGAGCCATTGGTTCTTCGTTTCCTTGTTTTCGCTTCATGTTTATTGTGCATGCCTCTGTAGATTCACCACATAATTGACCGTGGGTTATAATTAAATATTCATTTAATTATTTAAGTATATCATAATCCAAATCAATCGAACACTTTGTTTATTGACAATTCCAAAATTAGCACCCCTGCTAATTCGGGAATCCTCCCATACTCCACAATCGATGTCTGGCCACAAGCCCATGGAGCCTAATCACTGGTGAATTAATTCAGTGAACCTATTTCTCATTTACAATTACCATGTATTCCTTAATCCTTCCCTTAGTTGGTCTCCCAGTCGAGACTTAGGGCATGGACTTTTCAGCGGTTCCCTTATATATGTCTCGATTTTATGTATTATGATCTCGAAACTATTCCCTTTGACTTAACATTTATGAGCTACTTTCGTAAAGCCGTCAGATACATTGGCCGAGGGTTTTTACCGGAATCGGTTTCTCACAGAGATTCATAGGAGAAGCTCCCAACCTATCAAGTCGGGTCAATGGATCCTCTGTTGATGATGTGAACCTGCATACGCGTTCATCTATACCCAACGTGAATCCACAAAGACCTCCTGGTATGCTCCACTCAGTCGGAACTCACATCAAAGTATAAACGTTCGCGTACCCGATAAACCCTATCATCTCAAGTGATAAGGATCGTACCTCGTACACTATTGTAAGTAGAATAACTTCGACCTTAATATGCGACTACCGCTTCCATGGTGAGTTATTTCCTAATTGGAGTATTCAGTGCGCTTGCCATCCCAGCAAGCCACCCACTTATGTTGGACAGTTGGCTTGTCGGACACTATTTCTAATTGGAGTATACAGCTGGCTTGTCGGACACTATTTCTATCACTAAGCTATTCTAAGAGAAAAACTACTTATGTTGAGAGAAAACTTAGAGCTTTTGCATACAACAAGTGTTGTATTGATCGAATAGATTAGTGATTTGCCTTCCACCATGTTAAGGAAGAAGAGTGGATTAGTGAGATTACACCACCCTTGAACCACTATAAAATTATGTTTTCCTTTAAATTTCTGCACTTACATTTGCGCCATTTTATGAACAAACTAGCCATATGTTAGAACTTGATTTTAAAGGACTGAAATTTTAAAAAGGGGTAAAATATTTTGTGTTACAAAATATTATTTGAGAACAAAACGTTTGATTTAAAACTTTGTTTCATTCCGCTGCACAACTCAAACAAACTCTTATTTATAATTGGTTTTACTCCACTGAACATTTTAAATAGCTGAGTGTTTTACTTCTCGACCAGCTTACTGCTAACAGCTAAGTGTTCCTATCCTCTGTTTACTTGAGAAGCCAAGTACATTCCATACTGGAGATATTTTTGAGATGTTTTTAGAAGTTTTAAAAAGATCTATTCATCCCTCTCTCCTCCTCCCCTCCCTGAACCATTTTGACCACTTGGGGACCAATATGTGGTATCAAAGCGGGTGGTTCATTTGAATCATATGCACTGGTCTATGATCCTGATCCTTTGGGGTTTAAACCAAACGTTTCCAAAGAGCGTCATATTTTCAAAATCATACTCATATCATGGAAGGATTCGGTCATCTACAACATATCAATCTCCATGGAGTTCATTAAGTGGAAGATAAGAATGAAGCTATTCTTATCAGCTTACAATGATCACATGTGGAAAGTCATCACAACAAGGCCGATCAATTGTTAAACTCAACCCAGGAAAAGAAGGTGAATTCTTGGAGAAGACCTTGGAAGAGATGATTGTTGATGAGGTCAAAAAGCACAAAATTGGCAAAGTTGGGAGATGTATGTTGTTTAAATCCATAAGCTCTTACTAGTTCAAGAGATCCTTATGAAAATATCAAAAGAAGTATGAGACTTTCTCTGCGAGAAAAATGAAAGAAGTGAAGCCACTAAGGAAAACAATCTAAGCATGGCCTTGAAGAAGTTTGACAACTTTAAGATGAAGGCAGGTGAAACCATTGATCAAATGGATGCTAGATTCAACAACATCCTCAGTGATTGCATTGCATTTGGAAAGACCAACACTTATAAGGAGATTACCAGTGTGATTCTCAATGTTCTTCCATCAAACTAGAACATGACGATCATAGCTCTGAAAGAGCTAAGAGACATTTCCAAAAGTTCACCATTGACTGAGATTCTCATCCCTGAAAGCTCATGAATTTGACATGAATAGAATGGAATTGGATGAGACATCAACCTCTAACCCTACTTCTGCACTGATGGCTACTGAAAAGTCAAGTCATAAAAAGAAGAAAGAGCACCCAACAGACGAGTCCAAAAGCCACAAGAAAAAAGACAAGTCAAATGGTGATGAGAAGTTGTACACAACTAAAAAGTAGCACTACTAATACAAGGATTAAAAAATAAGTACAAGAAGAAGTACCAATCTAGAGAAAGATATCCCAGAAAATCAGCATCCACTTCAACATCACATGAAAGTGATAAATCTAAAGCTGAACGTAGAGCTAACAAACATCTATGTTTCAATTGCAGGAAGATGGATTCTATTGGAGGCAAAGACCATATCCTCAAGTGAAGAAATTCACTGACGTTCAATACACAGCAGGACAGAAGCTGAAAAAGACATACAAAGGAAAAGTACTGATTGCTGAAGTGACCAAACAACTAAGTTCATGCTCATCATATGACAGTGTTGACGCAAGCTTAGACTCATTGAAGAGGTTCCAAGCTTGATATGTCTAATGGCTAAGGAAGCTGATGAATCTGATGATGAGGTAACTTCTAAACCTCAACTTGAAGAAGACATCACTGATGAAATATTAGATCCATTTCAAAATATGATGCATGATAACATGACATTAATGAACTTATATGCTAAGCTAAAAGAAGAGTTGACCTTGTTGAAAGAACAAAACAACAAACTGACAGCTACGTTGGAAACTCCAGTGACTGTTCATAATGCATTGTTCAAAAGCTTGGACATGAAGCTCTGATAGTTTAGCACATAGCTGTTACTACTGAAAGAAACTCCATAAGAGCATAGTATGATAAAATCAAATCTAGGAACTCTGAATTAGAAAACTTACTGGCACCATACATTAACTCATCTAGATCATTGAATGATATACTAGATGCATAGAGAGCTTTTAGTGACAAAACTGGATTGGGTTTTGGTAAAACAACATACTCTATAGATAAAATGACAGAAGTAACATTTACATCAACTCATGATGGTAAAATACTCATTTTTGTCAAAAGTAAGAAAACTCCTAAAGAGGTGGAGGTTGCAAAGTAACTCAGCTGTTAAAAGCAAAATCAAACAACAGAGTGAGTCAGCTGTTAAAGGCAAAAATGAAATATAGATGTCTAAGTCTAAGGAAAGATCAAAAGCTGGAGCTAGTAGATATAATAAAAAACCATTTAAGAGGCAATCTAAGTATTATTATAATTCTATTGCTAAGTAAGGATACAAGCCACAATATGGATAAAAAGATATGCATTAATATTTTTCACCTATGCACCTAACTATCACTATGCACCATATCCTCACCCCGTACATGTATATTCTCCATATCATGCATCATATCCACCATATGAACAATATTACCATTATGATCATCTTACTAAGAATAAAAAGATTAAAAATGCTCCCAAGTGGTTACGATGAGGTCTAGAGGGAGGGGGGATTACTAGACCTCTAGCCTTTTTAAACTTTCTCTCTATTTTTCTTAAGTAGATTATGCTTAACAGCGTGGTAAGACTACTAAGTTGTTTTTGCACTACCTGCAGGGTAGACTACTTGACTGAGTTTTCTTATCAGACTTAAGGAATCAGAGTTTCAAAACAATAATGCAGCTGATATGCCAATGTGTATTTTTCAAACATTATTTTCAACTCAATTAAACTTTGAAAAGTTTTACCCCTAGTTTTGGAAATTCCTCAAAGTTAAAAGACTTAACTTTTAAGTTTTACATATCTTATGTAATATTCAAATGCAAAATGCGAATATGTAAAAACACAAGGAATTTTATAGCGGTTTCATCAGTAATAAATCCTCTTAGTCCACTCTTCTAAATCATGAAGATTTAGGTTATACTAGAAACACTCAGTAACCTAGTACAAACTTGAGCTTTTACAACAAATGATAAGCCTCAAGTAGAACACTCAGTTCTCACGAAAATTCACTCAGAAAATCATATTCTAAAGCACTCAACTCAAGAAAATGAAGTTATATCTTCTCACACAGATTCGATATACACTTCTACTACACTCAATTGAATAATCACTCAGATATCAAAGAATTCAATCTTGTAATAAATGTATCGGATAGCTAAGTCATTTCAGCGAAGTCAAGGCAGCTAAGTCAACAGAGAACTTCATTGTTTTGGTCACTTAGCTTCCACGCCGTAATTCAATCAAGTAGGTGATTGAACCCTTCAATCCTTGAATACTTTTATCTTCAATATGCAACTTTAGTCCAAGTATTCTACTTCAGAAAAGGTTTACTATGCTTTCCATTACTTAGTTGATGACTTCCTTTTTGTTATTATCAAAACCTTCTAACTCAATTAACTCAATTGAGAAGATCACTTAACTGTTGCTTTGAGTTAATAAATTCTTCCAACAAATGTTGTCATGAAGAAAACACATTATGCACCTAAATCTAAACAAGTTTGGGTTGTGAAAGGTGAAACTAACCCGGCAGGACCCAATTAATAAAGGGTACCTAAAACAATCTTGTTTTGTAGATCATGGAAATGAGCTCAAATGATGTATGGTACCTTGACAATGGTTGTTCAAAACTCATGTGTGGGAATAAGAAAGAATTGACTAACATGATTGAATTTGATGGACCTTAAATTGTGTTTGGAGATAACAAGACCTGCAAAGTTACAGGAAATGGGAAACTTGTCAAAGCAAACATTGAGATATCAAATGTGTCCTATGCCAAGGGATTGAAGTTCAATCTTCTCAGTATCAGTCAATAGCAGCAGTGGATTTTCTGTGATATTCTAATTAGATAAGTGTTTCATTGAATATATCAAATCAAAGAAATTGACCTATCTGGCCACAGAAAAGGGAATGCTTATGTTGTAGATTGAGACTCTGTTGACCCAAGAACAGACTTGTGCTTGGTTGCAGCATCATCAAGTAAAGTTAGTTGTCTATGCCATAAGAGAATGAATCATGTTAATTTCAAGACCATCACCAAATTAGTGAAGCATAATTTGGTGGAATGACTTCCAAACATTGACATGAAGAATGAAAAACTCTGTGAAGCTTGTCAGAAAGTCAAATAGTTCAAATCATAATTCAAAAGCAAGAAGCATCAATAATAGAGTACTTGAGCTTCTTCACATGGATCTGTTTGGACCTATTGATCCAACCAGTATTGGTGGAAATAAATATTGCTTGGCAGTTGTGGATGACTTTTCAAGATTCACATGGATGGTATTCACGAAGAAGAAAAGTGATATCAAGCAAGATCTAACAAATTTGATGGAAAAACTTCAATATCAAAATGACTTGAAGATTTTAAGAATTAGATCAGACAGAGGCACTGAGTTTAGAAACTCCACTGTTGAGGAATATTGTAACTTAAAAGGAATAACTCATGAGTACTCAGCTGCCTGAACATCACAATAAAATGGAATTTGCTGAAAGAAGAAACATAACGCTGAAAGAAGCAGCAATAACGATGATTGTTGAAGCCAAATTACCTCAAAGATTTTAGGCAGAAGCTAAAAATGCAGCATGCTACACTCAAGATAGATGCATGATCAACAAAACACACACAAAAAAAAACGCCCTATGGGTTGTGGAAGAACAGAAAACCAAATATTAATTATCTTAGAATTTTTGGTAGTAAATGTTTTGTAACGAACAATGGAAAGTCACAGATAACTGCATTTGCAGAAAAAGCTGATGAAGGTGCATTTGTAGGCTACTCATCTGTTAGTAAAACTTATAGAATCTCTAACAAAAGAACTTTACTAGTCGAATAGTCCATTCATGTAGTTTTTGATGAACCTACTAATGTTTATAAAGAGATCCAAAGTTCTAATCCAGATGTAACATAAGAAGTTCGGAAACCTAGTGTAAATGAGGATCACATTACTATTCATATACCTAAATTGAATATTACTGATGATAACTCAGCTGATGGAAGCAACAACAGAGATCAATAACCTGTTACCAGCAACACAGAGATCAACAGGGTGCCAGCATTCAACAGTAGGGACGTCTTCAACTGAATTGAATGTTCATAGTTCAAGAAGCCAACACCATGATTTACTTCCTGATCTCAGATGTCTCAAGAATCACCCACCTGAATTAGTGATTGGTGATCAACTTGACATAGTTAGAAAAAGAAGATCTACAACAAATGAACTATTATACTATAGCTTTCTATCTCAAGAAGATCAAAAGAAGATCGAGGATTCTCTTAATGATTCAAGTTGGATTGAAGTAATTCATGGGGAGCTAAATCAATTTGAAAGAAGCAAGGTATGGTATTTGGTTCCAAAACTTGATCATTTAAGAGTAATTGACACTAAATGAGTTTTCATAAACAAGATGGATTAGCATGGAGTCATCACAAGGACAAGGCAAGATTAGTGGCCAAAGATTACTGCCAGGAAGAAGACAATGACTTTGATGAAACTTTTACACCAGTAGCAAGGCTTGAAGTTATCAGACTATTTTTTGCCTATGTTGCTCACATGGATTTCATTGTCTATCGAATGGATGTGAAGAGTGCATTTCTAAAAGGTGAAATACAGGAAGAAGTATATGTTGAGCACCCACCTAGTTTTGAAGATTACCAAAATGAAGGCAAAGTCTACATGTTGAAGAAAGCATTATATGATTTAAAACATGCACCTAGAGCTTGGTATGATACTTTATCTGATTTCCTTCTCAAGAAAATATTTCAAAGGGTAAAGTTGACGAGACTCTATTCAGAGTTAAAATGGATGACCATATTTTACTTGTTCAAATTTATGTAGATGATATTATTTTTGGTGTCACTAATAAACAGATGTGTGAGAAATTCTCTCAGTTAATGCAGAACAAGTTTGAAATGAGCATGATAAGAGAACCCAACTACTTCATGGGCTTACAAATTAAACAGATGAAAGATGGCATATTTATCAATCAGCCAAATATACCAGGGATCTGTTCAAGAAATTTGAAATGGAATCTTCCTCAACAATTACTATTCCAATTGCAACCGGAGTGAAGATTGACAAAGATGAAGAAGGAAAGCCCTCTGACATCACCAAGTACAGAGGCACTATTTGATATTGTTGTAACTAACAAGAAGTAGACTAGACATAATGTATTCTATTGGAGTTGTGCAAGATTCCAGGCTGAACCCAAGGAATCATACTTGCTAGCTGCTAAGAGGATTTTGAAGTACCTCAAGGGCAAACAAAACTTAGGTTTATGGTATTCTAAAGAATATGGCTTTAAACTAATTGGTTATTCATATTATGATCTTGCATGTTGTAAAGTTGACAGGAAAAGCACTACTAGAACTTATCAATTCTTGGGCAGCAGACTAATATCTTGGATGAGTAAGAAGCAAACATCAGTATCAATTTCAATAGCAGAAGTTGAGGGCATTGCTGCTAGAGCTTGATGTGCACATATTACAAAGTTATTGTCACTAAAGTTTCAATCTTATGTGACAACACAAGTGCAATATCTCTTACTCAAAATCCAACATGTCATTCAAGGACAAAACATATAGAGATTAGACATCATTTCATAAGGGGTCATATGGAGAAAGAAAATGTCAGTATTGAATATGTGAAGACTGAAGATCAGTTAGTTGATATCTTCACAAAACCCTTATGTGATTCAAGGTTCTCAGCATTAAGATTTGAGTTGGTATGTTGAATCTAGAAGCATAAATTGTGGGGGAACAAATCAACATTAGTTCCATCTCAGCAAATTCAAAGGAGATTCAACATCAATGTGATCAAGTTGTTGCTCCTTCTATCAGATTAATGAAAAGACATGCTTCAAGTCAGGGGGGATGTGTAAAATTAGCGGTACTCTTGACTGAAAAGTGTTTATTTTCATTTAGTTTACTTGGAGGAACATTATTTCAGCTGGATTAACAAACAACATGGGAAGATCACTGATTGTTGGCTTTCTTTAGTGATAAAATAACTAACAGCCAACTACACCCAACAACTAAGTGGTTACGTATATGTTCAACTCGTCTATTACTTATAAAAACGTACTCACATGTTATATTACAAGAACACGTTTTTACTAGTACAAGTACAGAGACCGTTCATATCCAACTTATCCCGCTTAAACTAAATTGAATTTTGAAACTGAAGTCCGTAAATCACGTCCACTTAATAAAAGGCAAAATCTACGGACTTAATCAAAATGGTTTCAAATTTAGTAAGTTTAAATAGCCCCCCTCTATGTTGTTCTATACTTTATCACCCTAAAAAATGCAAAACCCTAAGCAAAAATAGCAAACTGCGTTCTTGTGCAATTTACTGCGAAATTCATCAAATTTCAGGCATGAAAATGGTACCCAAAGTTATTGTTGAAAAGAAATCAAACATCTCTGGAGCAAAACCCGCGTCATTCATCACTGGGATGTGGTTGAACTTTGAAATCTTCAAGGCCACAGGTACAAAAATAATGGGTCAGATCGTTGACAAGCTTGAGGCTTTAGGCTTGAAGGGTTATTTGTATGTTCACCATACGGAGATTTCAGAATCTGATATCTCTTTCTACGATAACGGGAAAGTGGAGGATAACAACATCATTGCTTCATTCGTGAATGGAGTAGATGTGAAGATTTATGTTTAGAGTTTGGTGGAACATTTCCAGTTACCGACCAACGGGTCGTTGACATTGCTAATGCTGCAATCTCCAAGGAAAATGAGTTTTGTGGATTGATTGCTAAGGAGGGTGAACATCTAAGTTCTCTGATGACGAAGAACATGGTGAAAGACGAATACCAAAGATTTGAAGACATCATATGCAAGTGCCTGGAGACAAAAGTTGGTTCATTTGATGATACTACAAAGGAATTGATGCACTTCATGATGGCAGTCTGATATGGCTAAGAAGTTAACTGGGCAACAGTTATCTTTTCCATGTTTTGCTTGAAAGTCAGGAAAGGCATTTACCACCATGGTATTTCTCTGAGCTATTTGCTGCAGAAATTGAATGTTCCATTGACAAATAGCAAAGCCCTGCACATTGGAAAGGAGATGAAGAAGTAGGGGCTCTTTCATTGACCAAAAAGGAAAAAAAGGATAAATTGTTTATAAAGATTATGTTGCAAAGAAGGCAAATGCTCATAAAGAAAAGAAGCCAACTGTTAAGAAAACAACAAAGTCGGCCCCTGTATCTACTGATACAAGCTATGAGTTGTCCACTGATTCAAGAAGAACCATATCTGCTGATGTGGGGGCAACTCAAAGGCCTATTGAAGATCAACTTGAAGTTCAATAAGCTGAGAAAGTGATTGTTGATTTGGAGGTTGTTGAGAAAACAATAAAGGAAAATTGATAGTGAGCCTTTGATGGAAAATGTTCAACAACCTGTGATTTTTCCTGAAAAGCCTAAGGAAATTTCACAGAGAATCACATGATCAAAAGTGAACCGATCTGTGAAAGTTGTTGAAAAGGCATATGTTCAAAGGAAGAAAAATGTGACGTGAAAGCAAAAGAAGTTAGATTTTGCTAAAGAGAATGTGCTAACTGAGCATCAAAGTGATCATTTGGAGGTCGTTGTTAGAAGCATTGGAAAAACAGCAGAGAGGCCTGAAAAATTCCCTCAAGAAGAGGGTAAATGAATTATGATTCCTGTGGAAGAGCCTGCACCACAACCATAACCTAAACTTATGGTTCTTGGTGAAAACACTGCTCCACCCAGACAACAACAAATTACTAAAAGTACTCTTGCATTCAAAGATGTTGCTGACTTAGATGCTCACTTAAGAAAGAGTGAAGCTGGAGTGAAACCAAGAAGACAAAAAGACATTTCTCAAATGACTGATGGTGAACAAATAGCACTGGCTATGTCTCGAAGTGTTGAATAGGTTGCTGAAGCTGAAAAGAACAAATATAGACTACCACCACCTGAGAAAGTCAAGAGAGCTGGCCTTGCAGATAAAACTGCTTGTAGTAACGATGAATTGTTTGACAAGTTTGCACATCCTGCTGGATGAGATCACTTTAAGGTGGTTCATGGCTTGTGATTTTACAACACACGGAAGGAATTACGTTACTTATAGAGATTACAGGATGAACAGAAGCTTGGACGACATGAATAAATGGAAGAACTTCACTAAGTGTGAGGAATGGGTTATGAAATTTTGAAGGTCAAGACTATTAAGAGAGCTCTTGATGAATCAAAGTTCAGAGAAGTGTTGTATAATAAAACTCTGACCAGTGTTTTAAGGATTAGGACTGAATTAGAGAACAACCTTACTCCTGAGGGACATGATAGGATTGTTCAAAAGGAAGTCCTTAGCATTCTTCACAAATGGCTCAACAAGTCAAGAAATGAAATTGGAGAAAGCTCAACCTAACTTCAATGCCAACCTTACAGGAAATTGCTTTTGGATCTTATTTTAGGTATCTACCAAGCTTGAAGCACAACAAAGGAGCCTCAATAGATGACCTGCCACATGAAACTGATAATGCATTAGTGGTATATGTTGAAGTTGATAAAAGAGCAAGTGTATCAAAACTTGCCTCTTACATCAAGTACTGTGAGTCTCTGGAGGAATTGAAGAGGATATTGTTGAGGAGCAATTGGTTCCTACCTCTGGAAGTCTCAAATGATCAAATCACAATATCCTTTCCTGAACAACAAGATCCTCCCTTGGAGTGTGAAGTTTTAAGGAAGAACTTAAGGGACAAGAAGGTGTTTGAAAATCTTTCAAATCTTTATCTAACATGGCATGATCATGATCATGATAATGCAGGTAACCAGACCACATATTAAGAAATTGAATTTACTGAACTTGAGGACATTGACCAAATGGACATATCTGGTCAAGATATTCAACAAAGTGTTCCAAATGAAGATGCTGAAATGGTTGATGTTGATGTTTCTAATGAAAATGTTGAGAAACAATAACCATTTGCTTAGCAAGGTGAACAATAACAGGAATAACAACGATGTTCCTGAATTCACTTTGGGATTTGTTGTTGAGTTCACTGAACTGGAAAGGGAAGCATCAAGTCCACCTCCCAACTTGGAAAAAGCTTTGATAGTCAAACCTACTCATGTCCAACCTGCTGCTGAGGACATTGAGATGGATGAATTTGACAAGTTGAATGAGGACTTTGACAGACCTTATAAAGAAGAAGATGCCAGAATTGATGCTTGCTCTCCCAAAGAACCGAAAGATTATCTGAAGCAAACATTAAGGATGATCAAGGAAACAAGCAACATGAGTGGCATGACTTTATCACGCCTGACTTCTCTTGAAATAATTTACAAGAAAATGGTCGATGATATGAATGCAAGAAGTGTAGATATGTTGAATAAGTTACAACGAAATTGCTGAGACTATCTACACCAAATCAGTTCAATTTGGACTCAGTGTTCGAGAAAATAAAGACATTTCTAATGAAGCCATTTACCTAATAATGGAAATCAGCAAGATGGAGAAATCTGCTAGATTTGTGGAAGGAAATGTAGCTTCTAGTGTTCAAAACTTAGCTACCAAGCTAGGAAAGGCTAAACAAGATGTTAGCTATATTCACTGTGAATGAAGAAATATATGATTGTGTGGACAACATAGTGAATAATAAGTTGAATGAGCTAAGGAGTGATTCCATTGCTATGAAGACTGAAATGGAATGCATGAAGAACAACATGGATGCCTTGAAAAAGCAAGTGTTTGATATGACCCAAGAGACCAAGATTCAATATCAAAATACTGATAAACTTTCTAAGGATCAGTAAGTTCTCTCTGCATCTATTCAAGCTCACATTGTTGAATCCAAATAAAGCAATAAATTCATTCAACAAATAGATCTTCAACTAACTGAGATCACAGACTATATGAATAGAATATCTGGTGTTGATGACAAAAAAGGGGGGAAATGATACATCTAAGAAACCAGGCCGAAGCAGAAGATAGTTGTATTTTGTTTTCAAATTATTGTTGCAATCTGTTTTATACCTTGTAATCTCTTTTAAAATTAATGAAAAACAAGTTACTAACTTTTCCATCATTATTTCTACCTCAAAAAATGTGTGTGAAGACTTAAGAAAATACAATAAGAAGTTCTTAGTTGCAGGTTTTGTCATCATCAAAAAGGGAGAAATTGTTGAAAGAAAATTTATTTAAATCAAGAAGCAAACAACCAAGTGTGATCAACTTATTGAAGTTAATTTGGTTTTGATGATAACAAATAGTCAAGTCTATAAGTCATCAACCAAGTCATTACACAACCAAGTAATGGAAACTTGTTGTTTATGCTCAAGCAGAAGGGTATTGAGAAGTCAAGTATCATACTCAAAGCTTGATATATTAATCAGCGTGGTTTGACTAATTAATTTACTGAAGAAATCAAACATCGGAGTTCAAGACAGCAGAGTGAAGACTTTACTTGAAGAGCCTAGTACAATAGCTTATTCAAGACAACATGGTAGTTTTGAGCAACAGAGTACACCTATCAGCTGACTGGTTCATGAGCTAAGTCAAAAAATGATTGGAACGGCAGACACAGTTATTGAAGTGTGTTTTGTACAAGGATAAGATGAGTAAATTCCATTCATAAGGAATAAATTCAAAATACCTCAAACAACAGTGCGCATTTAATGCGACTGATAGAATAGTACAGTGAACAGTACTGAAATCGTGGCAGAGCCACCTGCAGACATTTATAGCCGTTTGAGTTGGCAGAAAATGTTAAGGGCAATCCTGGAATTGAGGGAACTTTCAACGGATTCAACTCCATCCACCCTTATAAATAGCAATCAATTTGAAGATAAAAATAACTTTTGCAATCTAAAATCAAGCACAAACTAAGAGCAAAACCTCTAAGTTGTTCTAAGAGAAAAGCTATTTACGTTGATAGAAAACTTAGAGATTTTGCAACAACATTGCATACAACAATGTTGTATTTGGAAGTTAGTTTCTAAGAGAAATTAATTGTAAGCAGAGTGCTTGTGAGAAGACTAAATAAGGGGTTTATATCTTGTAATTTTACTAAGAGTAAAAGTTCCACTTTGACGTAGAAATTGTAAACGTCAAGTATTGTATTGATCTAAGAGATTAGTGCATTGACTTGCAACGTGTTAAGGAAGAAGAGTAGATTAGAAGGATTACACCAACCTTGAACCACTATAAAATTATGTGTTCCTTTAAATTTCTGCACTTACCTTTGCGCCATTTTACGAACAGACTAGCCATCTGTTAGAAATTGATTTTAAATGACTGAAAATAATTTTTAGAAAGGGGTAAAGTATTTTGTCCTACAAAATATTATTTGAAAACAAAACGTTTGATTTAAAACTCTGTTTTATTCCACTACACAACTCAACCAA
This sequence comes from Penstemon davidsonii, assembly GCA_034814905.1. Classification (NCBI taxonomy): domain Eukaryota; kingdom Viridiplantae; phylum Streptophyta; class Magnoliopsida; order Lamiales; family Plantaginaceae; genus Penstemon; species Penstemon davidsonii. The sequence goes on along the minus strand of JAYDYQ010001087.1, from coordinate 5,781,635 downwards.
ACTCTGATTTATAATTGTTTTCCTATGCTGAACATTTTGAATAGCTGAGTGTTTTACTTCTCTGTCAGCTTACTGCTAAACAGCTAAGTGTTCCACTCCTCTGTTTATACTTAAGATTTCTGAAAAGTTTAAATACCCCCCCCCCACCCCCTCCCCTCCCCTCTCCCCCTCCTCTAGACCCTTTTGATCATTTGGAACCAACACCTCGTGAACTCGAGAATAATCTTTTTATTTATGATGAATTTGATAAACGTTCCTTGTTGTGATGAAAGACTACCAACTTATGATGCATTTGATGTGGAAGATGTTCCTTTTAATGATGAAGGGCCTCCAAGTTATGATAAATCAGACGATGAAGAAGATGATTCGTCCTTTGACAAAGAAAATATTATATGTGAAGATCTTGGTGTACATCCACGGAAGATGTGGTGATCGAAGAAAAAAAATCGTTAACTACACTTTCAAGACTTGTTCCCATCTTGACCGATTTTTTAATTGGTACATCCTTAGAGTGCCACCGTGTTAATTAGGATGAGTACGTTAATTATTTATCATACCCTAATCCAGACAGAGTTCCAAAATCAAATTTTCTTTTTACATTGATGAAGAAGCTTTTAAAGATTCGAGGAAAAATCTTCTCCTACTCTGGGTCGTTCTCAATTCGAACCCGAGGACAAGTTCTTTCCAAGTGAGAGAGACTGATGCAGGAGTACTATGGAGAATATCAAGGATCCGATTTATTAGAATATTTTTGTGGTCCATTTAATTATTTTGTTTCCATAAAAGTCTTCATTTTTATCTTTTACTTATTTTGTTTCCTCTAGGAGTCTATCTATTTGTAGTTAATTGTTTTTTCCGCTATAAAAGTTTAGGTTGTGGACTTATTTTAAGGGAGTTGTTTATTGATATTAAAAAATAGTAGAGATTTTCTCTCTACCCATATTGAGTTCATTTTTATGCATTCCAATTTTATAGATTAATTATGAAAACTCGCCTGCAAAATAATCAATTTTCTGTTTGGCTTCACTTGTATATTAATTATTCCAAATTTGGAGAAGGTGGGTGGGAAATGTGTCTTTTGCTCTGAATCTCCGAATTTGGAAATTTGAAAATTTGGACGTGGGTGGTAGATGCTCTAAGCGAGTTGATATTTTATTTGTTTATTTGGTTAATTAGTTCTCTAGGTAAACAAGTCATTATATAGACAAAATATATATTTCTATATACACAATAATAAATGCAATAGACTGAAAACGACTAATTTGCTTGACTTTGTGGGTTAGGTCTTTATATACTATTACAAGTAATATTCGTCTAGTTACGCATTTTGAAATTCTAAACATTTGGGTTGATCACGAATCGTATTTAATTATAAATTTCATATTAGATCAATCAACTAGGGTGTTTTACGATTTTATGAGTACAAAAGTCGTACTAACTGAAAAAAGGATCTAATTATTAAATGGTGAAAAAAGGATCTAATTATTAAATGGGTAGATGCTCTAAGCGAGTTGATATTTTATTTGGTTACTTGTATGAGATTTAATATTGTTGATGTCGAAATTTATTGCCTTGGTCATTTGAGAAGGGTGTTCTAACTGAAAAAATGGAGCTAATTATTAAATAGGAAATACGAAAGCAAGACAAGGACAACACTGAAATGGCCCAATTGCTACGCACTATAAGTCATGGTTGTTTTTCTTTTTTTATCCGAACTATAAGTCATGTTATATAGTACTAATAAACTAATTTAATGCTTAAAATAATTAAAACTGCAAGAACTAAATATCCCACATTGATTTAATAACAAGATTAAAAGTTAGTTTGGCCTACCGATTGCATAATTAATTATAATATAGTTGCTTTTATGAAAATTACTTTTAAACTAGAATTGATTTAAAGTTTGATTTCAAATTTTTAATTTTTTTCAAAAAATGTAGACATTCATATAGTTTACAAGATTAACCGTTTTTTTTTTATTAGTTAGATCTAAACTTATTTGTATGCTAAAGAATACTATCCGTCCATGAGAAAATACAAAGTTATATATAAAATATATTAAATTACTAAGGAAATTTAACTAAATCAAAATTTTGTTTTATTTTCACATAAATTAAGTTTATGATTAAAAGAAAATGAATAAAATAGTTAAAAATAAATATAACAAACATAATATTTCAAGAATTAGGAAAGAAAAAGGATAAGGATTCTTCAGTGTCAATTTTTTTTTTTTTTTTTTTTTTTGATAATCAATTTTCATTAGTGTCCTAATTGAAGTTGAGATAGATGAATGGTCCATGAAAATTGAAAGGGAAAAGTATTAATTTATAAAAACTAAAAAGAAAAAATAAAAAGAAAAGTAAAGGGAAAGGATTAGAGAAATACTCCATATATTTGGCAAATTAGACATTTTCCACATCGAATTTACAGTGAGAGAAGCAACTAGTTTGTTACTTTTGTTGTACCATGCATGAAGTTTACACTATGCAAAGCAAACGTGGCCGTGGTTTCTTTTTCGGCCGAGCAGTGCCAATTTTACACGGAATTGGGCTTTGGCAACGGGAGGCAGACGCCAATCGGCCTCTTATTTCATCTTATAAGGATTTGAGCAATGCTCACCTTTTGAATTAGTCTTTTACTTAGGTGAGTTAGGTCCACGTCCTATGGGTCAAATTAGGGTTGTAAATGGTCGAACTCGGATCGGATCAGGGCTGATTCGGATCCGAGTCCGAATTTTATTTCTTTTATCCGGATCCACTCGAATCTTGAATATTAGCAACTTGATCCGAATCTGGCGGATATCCCTTATCCGTTTAGCACAATAATTTTTTTTCCCCATTTTCTCTAAATCACTTGCAGATTCCACCATCATAAATTAAAAATGTAACATTTTTACTTATTTCATTGAAACTATTGCCTGAAAATTGTAGAAGATGGAATATTATGGGCAAATATAAACGATAAAAATTAGAACAAAGGAATAAACAAAAATATAAGTAAAAAAGATATAGACTGGAAATTAGACTTTAAACCTATTTAATAAAATAAAAAAGATATGATATGGACTGGGACAAAGATGAAGAAAACTAAATATTGAGAAATGGAAAAGAAGACAAAAAATTGAAGGATGAATGTTTAGGGTTTTGATTTTTCTTATTAAATAGCATAAATTAATATGTTGTAGGCCCAATTATTTATCAGGTCAGTCCAACAACCTCTCATACATTTCTTTTTAAGATTGTTTTTAGTATAGTAAAAGATTTTAGTGGAACATCGATAGTTTTATTTTTATTTTGGTTTAAATTATATAATATATAAACAACATATAGTATATATATCGGATACGAATATGTAACGGATCGGATTAGCCTAGATCAATATTCGCTACATATAATTCGAATTACGAATCTTTTTAATCTGACCGAATTTGAATTGGATCCGAATTAAAATCCGTCCGTTTGACAGCCTTCGGTCAAACCCACCATGTGAAATCTAACAGAAACTGTAAATTAATTATTTGCTTCTAGTTAATAAGCTAGACTTTGGACACAAAGGTCTATATAGTTGAAATAAACTAGGCCACGAATGATATATATAGTCTATTGTTGAAGGACTGACTTTATGTAGAATTGTTGAAGAACTAGCTCTTATGTTTGATTACATGTATTCAATAACATATAAATCACCAATATGTGATTGATCTAGTAGAAAAAACTAGTCACTACAAAGTGATGAATTCAAGTTGAATCCATGTCGGGAGAGGTTTCCACTTAACTAGTCCGATATGCCTCAAAAGAGATTAAATCAGGTCAAAAACCAGAATACCCTTGGGAAACCAAATAATAATAACATATATAATGATCTGTAACTAACTGCTTGATACTCTTTTAAGAAGAAATAAATAATCATCAGACAAAAACATAATAATACCTGAAAATAGTTTTCCAGTCAAACCATTTTAACAATGTAGTTATAATCATGGATCAAAATTTCGATACATTTTTATTGAAAACATAGTGTAATGAGTCTTTTATGTGAGCTCCTCTAACTAGGATATTGGGTCGTATGAAGGAGATTAATTTCATTTGTTTCACTATAAAAGAAATACTAATAAATTAAGTATGTATACAATAATTACAATTTACAAAAGTAGTTGTAAAAACATTTTGGAAAAATTCTTTTATAATCATGGATCAAAATTTCGATACATTTTCATTGAAAACACCGAAAAATTTCTTGTTTTGAATCAATCGAAACGAAATATAGAGTATACTTCAAAATAATTCTTTGATTTATTTACCTTTTTTCAGATATTTCTCAAATCGAAAAATTCCCAAAAGTTTTCAATATTTAGTTTACCAAAATATACTACGAAAGCGAAATTTTAACCCATGGTTATAATCCGAGAACCAAACAACTAGGAGTTCTTGACAATTTTGGAAATATGAAACAAGTAAATTTAGCCAAGGGGAGAAAAATTCAAGACAAATGTGAACAAGACACAAGACTTTAAGTTGAGCTAGTACACAGTTAATTATTAAGTAAAAGTATAGCAAAGTTATATAAATAGATACATACGTCATACTAAAATACAGTGTTATTAATAAGATAATAATAAATATTATTAAAAAAATGGTATGTATATATATTGAACTGGGCAGGACCTACACTCTTTGCACTCCTAAGTCCGAGTTGTATATACACAGTCTAGTAGATCAAAAAAATATATATTGAACTATCTACTAAGACTAGTATTAAATTAATATGATTCGAATCCTAGATCTATTAATTTTTTGAAACCTCAAATTTTGTCAGAAAAATGCACGATACTATCCTGTGTTATGTAAAATCTGCACAAAACTATCCTTTGATTTTTTTTTGCACCAAATGTCCTTGTACTTTCAGAAATCCTGCATAAAACACCCAATTTCCGTTAGTTACTCACACGGTTAATTTTTTATTGAATTACCTAAATTACCCCTAGATCTATTAAAATTACAAGGGGGTTATGTGCAAACGTTAAAAAATACAAGGGAGTTTTGCGCAAACATTCGAAAGTACGAGGGAGTTTTGGCTAAAAAAAATTATGCAAAAAACAACAAAAATCGCACATTGCGCGTTAAAAAATGGACGGAAGGACACGGATTGGGTGTTTTATGCAGGATTTTTAAAAGTACAAGGGAGTTTTTTAAAAAAAAAATTCACATAATAGTTTTGTGCAGATTTCGAATAACACAGTGCAGTATCGTGCAATTTTTCCCAATTTTTTCAATGAGGACCTCATCAACCAATAAAACAAATACTGCGTGTTGATTTTTTCAAATGTAAACAAGAACAAACGTAATAAGAATGAAACTATTGATATCGACACATGATACATTATACATAATACTTTTGTCTTTAGTAAATTTGTTCTAGATGGTTGATGCTCGGCCAAATCAACACGTTCAGAAAATTCCAAATCAAGAAAAATGACTCATTGCCAGATCCGTAAACTAAATTTTAAATCACGACGAGAAAATGAGGACACTACCTTGTCATTTGCTGATTTTACACTTTAGTGAATTGATTTATTATGTAGAAAAATGTACCAGTCGGTTTTTGAACCACATTGAACGTCTATCATTTATCATTGTACGACAATTCGTTTGTTATTTGTGAAAGAACATGTTTGTTTATTGTTTTTGAATGTGGTTCTTAGTTTTGGTAATGTTATTTGTATAGGTTATTTTTTATCAAATAAATAGTAAGTATATATTTTAGAAATAAATAGACGTTTTTTATTATTATGAAATGAAAGAGATCTTAATAATGTAAGAGATAAATTAGTTTATGTAAAATCATGGTGAGATGGGTTATATAAGATAAAAGCTCGTCAATGTCAAATTAAAGTAAATTTTTTGTTTAAGTTTTTGTTAGCGATAAGGGTTTTTTTTTTTTTTTTTTTTTTGTTAAGATGGATTATTTTAACAATATTGAGATAATAAGTTTATTTCTAAACAACAACAAACAAGAGCTTATTCGGTTTTCGGTTAGGTTTTTTTTTTTTTTTTTATCCTGTTAACTGAACCAAACCAAAACCGAATAAAGGCTTCAAATAATCAAATAGGAAATATTTTTTGTCAAGTTTTATGGACTTTAAAATCTTTTAATTTTATGCCTATAGCTATAGATATGGATTTTAGTTTATTGTGTTTATTGAGGATACCTAATTTGAATATAGTGTTTACCTAATTTGAAGTTTTCTCTATTAGTAACATTGAGATTACCTGATTTGAATATATTGTTTAATTTATTGTTGAGATTGCTTAATTTGAATATAGTGTTTAATTTATTGTTGAGATTATTGTTAGTTTAGAGTTGGACGGTAAAATTCTTTAATTTTATGCCTATGGATATGGATTTTAGTTTTTAATTTATGTGATTTGAGAATTGTTAAAAATTAACTACTTAACTATTTAGTTCTATTTAATGATATTTAGTGTTATGGTTACTTATGAATTTAATGGTTTTTTTGTGATAAATGATATAGTATTTGATTATATAACTTTAAATAAATTATACATAGTATAAAATTTCGTTAAACCGAAATCAAACCGAATCTAACCGAAATTGTTTGGTTAAAACTAAAAACCGAATTAATATATTTGGTTCGATTTTCGGTTTTAAAAATCAAGAACATAAATTTCGGTTCGATTTGGTTCGATTTTACCGATTGAACAACCCTAGTTGTTTGTTTGAATTTTCAATTAATCAGTAATGAATTTACCCATGCACGTTGTTTTCTTAGAAAAATATTATTTGAAAACGAGACAAATAATATTTTGCATTTTTTTTTAAAGAATAATTAAAGAGATGAAATAATAAATTGGAATAATGTAATCATATGCGTGTAATTGTTGAATCTTGATATATATATATATGGATGACGTGAACCTCACATAGTCACATGATTCCCTAGTTACACCTTAATGGATTTTGACTCTCCCAAAAGGTCTTATTCTCTTATGAATAAAAAACATAGTGGAATGAGTCTTTTATGTGAGCTCCTCTAACTAGGATATTGGGTTTTATGAAGGAAATTAATTTCATTTGTTTCACTATAAAAGAAAAATAATAAATTAAGTATGTATACTATAATTACAAAAGTATTTGCTAAAAACATACCAATAATTGAACTTTTGATGAGCACAAAATCCATTTTCTTAGTATTAGTGGCCAGTAGGATGTGATTTCAAGCAAATCTGTGAAGTTAATCTTGAAGATTATTAGGCTAAAAGATAAGTTTAACCAAAGCGCAAAGCATTCAATTATCCAAATAATAAATTATTATTTGGCACATTGCCTTTTTAATCATCATTCCATACAAAATTGTGGGGTTTGCATACGAAATAATTCTTTAGGCTAACATATATTTGGCACGTTGCATTTCTTATCATCATTCCATACAAATTGTCGACTTTGTATCGAAGCAATCTTTAATTAGGCTAGTTTTGTTGATCATAAATTAGTGAAATGACAAGAACGAAAAAAAATATTCAATTCTATTCATGTCACATTATCTGATCCAAGACGAATATGCTACTATATAATTGTGATGTTTTTATTACATAGAACGAAGCATATACTAGCCTTGTGAATGAATTACTTGGCCCAGATATGATAAGTTAAATAACTGCCCTCGTAGTGGAGGGGCCGGGAGTGTGGACATGCATAATCGAAATGTGACACTGAGTCTACAGTATAATTTAAAATTTTAAGTTGCACCGTTGCTGTTAACTATCACTTCAAGCACAATGACAGACCCACAAACTATAAGACATGCTCAAATGCACTTAAGTCTTTATAACATATCTAATCAACAATTTAACTCTTTGTGATATAAAAGACCATTTACCTCCCTATGATTTGAAATAATGAACAATTTAACGCCTAACTAAACAAAAAAATTATTTTCATGTAAAAAATGACCAACGTAACCCTGTCTTGACAACATATTCACTTCACTTTACCTTCATGTGATAGGCATAAATAGACAATTAACTTCCCTAAAATATGTATAAATGGACATTTTACCTCCTTGTAAAAATGTATAATTCAAGAGGGAGGCAAAGTACTTATTTTAAAAAAACACGGTGAGTTATTTTATCCTTTATTCATCACAGTATGGTAAATTACCTATTAAGAATAACATTTAATAAAACAGGGACTTAATTTGCTATTCACTCTATCGTAAAGTGTCGTAATTTTACAGAAAAACTTCATGAAAAGAGAAAGTAAGAAAGGCTCCTCCTCAAGATTCACACCAACTCAAGTTACATGTAGATTAGAGAAAAACTAATTCAAAGATAAAAGAGATCAACAATAACATATTACTGAATATTAGAAAGTGTGACTAATAGAAATATTATTCACTCTATAGAGAAAGACTACATTCAAATTTGAGTTAAAGAAACAGAACTCAAATCAAACACAAACTGCATTCATTCCTTCATGCCATCATCATCATCATCATCATCATCATCAACATCCACATCACGTAAATCTAAATCAGCAAGCAATTCATCCAATGGAATAGAAGGAACATCCTCACCATCAGTAATCGAGGCCATATCCGACGGCTGATATTCTCTATTGCGGTACAATGACAAATTAAATCTCAAATCAGGGTTCTCCTCCAAATCTCTCAAGAACTGTTCATACTCCGAGTTCATCTTCTCTTCATTATCTCTAACTTTAGAAGAATTATCAACCTCCATGTTCAGAGATTTAAGCTTCCAAGAACGAGGCTTTGCACGTTTCTTCTGTCGCTTCTCTTCATAGCTCTTTTTAACCAATATCACTTCTGGGAGAACAAGACCTTTGTACTTATCCAATTCGATATCATTATTATTGGCACTATATAAGTCATAACCAAGTGCATAATCCCCAGAGTTCAAAAGATGGCCTAAATGTGTTTTCACGTTAAAAATTGTGTCGTTTTTTCCAAAATCCGAGACACGTGCCACTTGGGCGTCGGCTAAAACGTACTTCGAGCCACCAACATTGACTTCAGTAGAAAGAACCTCCACATCTAACACTATATATTCAGCAAGCTGCCTACTTGAAAGTAAAGCTTTAAAAGACGAGCCAAAATACTGGTCAGCATTCAAGAAACTTTGCCTTAGAGTGAATGGATCTAGTAAAGCAATGCTATTGGTCACTTTCGTGCATATAACAAGTGGTCCGAAATTTCCCAAATTTACGACAAGTTTAGGCGGGAGACAAATCAAATCCTCGCGACAAATAGGGCTTATTTCAACCGAGAAAGTGTGTTTGTAGTTGTAGATGTTGCTCTTACGGTCATGAGACACGAGTTGTTTGTCACTACGACTCTTGATAGGAGCTACATTGCCCACAAAGTCAACAAACTTCACAGCATGACTCCTATTATTGAAGAAGAAATCAATTCCCTGATCCATTTGTTGAATCCTAATGGCATATTTAGCAGCATCATGCTTAAGAATCAGCTGCTCTAGATAAAAGAACGTTCTTCTATGAGAAACATGCTGCCTCAATTGAACCACAGCCACCCATTGATCGGGATTAGCTTGGACCTTCGAACAAGATTCACACATCTGGTCTTGGACAACATATTCGACAGTGTGACCTTGTTCAAGTATTGCTCCACTGAGGACCTCTTTCTGAACTTTAATCTTGACTTTAATCCTCTTGGAGTGAGGTTCAGTCCAAATGAATTCAGCATTAACTAATCGGACCTTGTTCAAGTTCTTCAATCTCTTCACACAGAAAGTTAGAAGCTGTTTGGACTCGAGCTGGGCTTTAATCCAAGTTCTTGGTGGTTGCAAATATTTTTCACATTCAGGGCAATGGATTATAGTAACAATCTTCTGTAGGCCTTCTGTTATGTCAACTTCAGATCTTAGGCATTTGGTACACATGTTTGCAGCATTTGGTGGCATTGAAATACCACATTTGCAGCATAGAACACTACCGATTGTATGAGTCACGGTAAACATACCAGATTCATTTTCCATAGCTGCACAAAGAAAACACAAATCAAATAAATACAATCTTTTGTGAAAGACAACTTGATATAGCTTGTGTTCTGGCACAATGGACAAAAAGTAGGTTTATTCATTATGTAAGCAAAATCGAGAAACAGATACAATGGAAAACCACATACATCACATAAATTCATTAAAAATTTAAAACCCTACACCTAAGTCCCAATAAATCAGTATCATACAGCTATGAAGAAAATCAAGCAATTCATTTCAGACCAACGAAAAAAAAATTCAGAACGGAACTACAGAGTAGTCTCTATTAATTTTTTTCTTTGACTTACAGAATTTCCCAAATAATTAAAAAATTTCTAATATTTCAACTCCCACTAACATATCAAAGAAACAAAATCTAATCCATGTTTCAGACAATAGGAATCAGGAAAACAACAAAATAATTCCATTTCTATAACTGATCACCGCTATTTTACGATTTTCAAGCTCCAATACAACTAATTCAAGCTAAACATTAACAGAAACAATACTAGCAATATCCAAAACAATTCATGTAATTAATAATACATCAGATATAAGCGAGCTCAAGAAATTAACATAAAAAATTGAATAAAAGTGCCAATTAATTTTCTAGAAATGAACGGTACCTTTAACGTTGATAGAAAATCCGAGAGGTGGAGTGAAAGATGAAAATCCGAGAGGTGTGAACCTAGCTATTGATTGGGAGTATATTGAAATGCATATGTCGGTTTATGTTTGTTTCATTAATTGGTGATTGAGAAAAGCCCAATAGTAGACATGATGTAATTGGGCTGTACAAACGATAATGGGCCTTGAGTCCTATAGGCTTGGCCCATGTGACTTTTTTGATGCAGGATTAATTGATTCATTCTAATTGAGTAATTACCAACAGGTGATTGGTCTAGTGGAAGGGACTAGTCACTACAAAGTAGCGGACTCAGGTTCGAATTTCTATTGGGAGAGGTTCCCACTTTATGTGCCCGACGCGTCTCGAAAGGGATTAAACCCTTGGGAAACCAAAAAAAAAAATTCTAATTGAGTAATTGTATGACTCTTTATCCTATTTATATAAATGATGCATAAAAAAAATAAAGGGTAAATACAAATAATGGTTCTTCTTATCATTAATTTTTTATAGAATGGTTCTTTTTGTATCTTTTTTTTCATGTTAGTTCCCATTATGAATTATTTGTTTCATTTGATCATTTACAAAGGGTCTTTTATTTTTAGTATTACACTTTAGTCCCTCATAAAATTATTTTGTATTAATTTAGTCCCTCATAAACTGTTTCTTTATCAATTTAGTCCCTCATAAAATCGCTTCCAACATTAACAAAAAAAAAAAAGAAGAAAAAAGGTTCTACAATTGAGCGGAGAACCAGATAATTTTAGAACCCAAGTCGTGGTGGTCTGGGTTCTTCAATCCTAGGCAGACCGGCTTTAGCCCTTGACAAACAAGTCAGGGAAATTCACACTGAGGCTCCAAATTGCACTGACCACCTTACCCCATTTTATTATTTTATCAACATTAGCCAATTTTGTTGTGGATTTCATATAACAATAAAAATAATAAAAATAAAAGAATTTCAAATAAACCTAGCTATTGAATTGGGAGTACATCGCGGTTTATGTTTGTTTCATTAATTGGTGATTGAGAAAAGCCCAATAGTAGACATGATGTAATTGGGCTCTACACAGCTTCGCTGACGGCGGAAGCAGCTTTGCGGCTTACTCTTGAGCGGCGGTGCTGGACTTCAGGCTGTCATGTCCTGCTGTCTGCGGAGGATTGACGATTGATATCAAGGAATTGGTATTGCTGACTAACTGACAGAAGCAGCGTATGCTGGACTTCCGGAGAGACGTTGAGCCGATTTCAGTGTAGACTGAGTTGATTGATTGAGTTGTTGTGTGTTTTTCCTGCGTATGGCAGCCCCTTTGTATTTATAGGTGTTTGCCAGAAACTGATCGGCTGATGCTGCTTGTCCTCCACTTTCTCCACCACTTCCACTATCTTGGCAGTTGCTATTCTCCACGTTCTCTAATTTTCAGAGATGCTTTGGCCGTTCAATTTGAATTATGTTGAGTTTTGATTTCCTTAGTGTTTGTAACCAACTAGGAGATAATTAAGGAAGTGGTTATTTAAACCAACTACATCTCATGTGGCTTATCCTATTCAATAGTCTTCTTTGCTAATGGGCCGTTTTCAGATCGGCCAGGCCTCATCAAATGTACGCATCTGGGCCGACAGCCTTTAAATCGTAATTAATTATCCAATTAATTACTTGATTATCGGCCTCAATTATTATATGGGCCAATACTTAATCTTTGGCACAATTGATTAATTAATCAACTTAATTAATTAATTGTTTCTTATCTGGCCGAAATGGCCTGATTGGGCCTTCTTGCATTAATAATTATTTGGCTCCATTGATCCATTAATCACATATGGCCCATAGTTTAATTAATTCATCCATTAATTAATCCATACTTGGCCATAATTAATTCTTGATGTAGCTTGACTTTGAATTGGGCCTGAGACCCGTTTTTGACTTTGGTTCGACCAATTTCTGGGCCCAAGTGGGTCTGACCCAGATCCGTCTGTTTGGCCTTATTGTTTTCGGCCCATTATTGTTCATTGATCCATCATCGAGCTAATTCTCCTCGATCAATCGAGGGTGATTTTTTGGGTACAAACATTTGGATGAAGGAGAAAGTAGTCGTGCTCGTGGACCATTTTCTCAACGTCGACCTGATGGATGGATGGAGATCAAGCTCGGAGAAATTTACAACAATTTGGGTGAAGATGGTGTTCTCAACATCTGCTTCTGGGAAAAAGACGATTATAAACGTAAATGTGGTCTTCTTGTTCGGGCAATTGAATTACGACCAAATACTAGTCATGAGTTCGGCGGTCTATTTACGCATAAGTTGATAAAAGAAACATTAATAATATGCTTTATTTTGTTAATGTTATATAAATTGTTTCTTTTCTAATTAAAATAACATAGAAGCTGCTATGTTCAATATTGAAGTGTGTTGTGAATTGTGGTATCGCATGTGTAATGAAACAATAAGAGAGCGCTTTAATTTGAATGTAAGTTGTGCTTGTGATGTGGTAAGTCAAGAATCTAGTATTTAGTGTGAAAAATCATTATTCTTGAGATTTTTTCCCAATAAGGTGAGTTGATTTATTTGATTTTATAAGATTTTTTTTTGTTTTTGTGTTTTTGAGGGAATATATAAGAATTCTTATATGAAATGAATATCTTCTGAGATCATATTGCGTCTTACAATATATTTTTCGCTAACGACATATATATCTGAAATCAAGATGATAGCTATGTTGCACGGATACGGATACGGTGATACGAATATGACATGATACGGATACGGCGACACGGATTTTTAAAAATTTACTGGATACGATACGACATAGATACGAATCTAAAAGATATATATTTATATATTTATGCATATTGAAATAAGTAAAATAATATATTTATATATTCATACATATTGAAATAGATCAAGTTAAGTTTCATAAGTACTAAATTGCATATGTTTAGTAATTTAATACTATTAATTGTACATCATGTTCATTGTTTTATTATGCTATATAAAACATGTCCCGTTATGGATATTTTATCTTGTATTGTAGTGTATATAATACAAAGAGTGGTTTGACGTCTTACATTGTTCTTACCAATTGTGGTGACTTTAGCAAAATTCAGAATATGAAATGTATTGGATACGTCTAAATAAGTATCCGATACAAGTGTCCAATTTTTCTTTTTAATTATATTTACCGACTCGCCACGTGGAGTGTCGAATACGTATCCCACGAGTATCCGAGGAGTTTCGTATCCGAAAAGTATCCGACTCGGCATTTTATAATTTTTTGAAGTATCCGTGCATCATAGGCTAGCTCACTACATTTTTTTATACGATTCGGTGACTGAGAAAGCATTAGTTGTAAGACGCAAAATGAGGGGATGCTAGTTACCGAGTTTTCCTTAATTTGAGGGTGTTAAATGTTAATTTTGTGTTTCAGGGATGCAAAGTACCCATTTATTGTGTTTTGGGGGTGCAAGTTGCTGAGTTGTTCTTAATTCGAGGGTGTTAAGTGTTAATTCTATTTCGGTGGTGCAAAGTGCAGAATTGTTATAATTTTGAGGGTGCAAAATATTAAATCTGTATTTTAGGGATGCAAAGTGCATGTATCCCATGTTTTGGGAGTGTAAAATAAAATAAAAAAAAAATTGAGGTTTACAACTACTATATATACTTATTCCTTGACTTTAGGTAAAATCATAGAAATACTTTTGGGGTTTTAAGAATTACAAAAACACTTCATTCTACCTCCTAAAATAGTTAACGGACCTCACAAAAAAAATATTTTTTGGTTGGATCTTAAAAGTTTATTTTTAATTAAAAAATATTAAAAACTGTCAAAGTCAAACTATTAATGTGTTGAAAATTGAGTAACCCAAACTTAATGGGCCAACTCAACACAAATTAATTAAAAAATCAAAATAAATAATTTTATTTTTTGCAAGGATTAATTGTTAAATCATTTCCAATCTAAAATATGCTCGTTCCAACACCAAGCCACCCGTCATTACCCACTCTCTTACCGAAGGTTGACTGGTCTAAGGGCCGACCTACTCTAAGGTGGCTTTCTAAGCCAAGCTGATCTGGTGGCCAAAATATGAAAATTAATATATAGATATATTTTGAGATAACTCGTCTAATATTGATAATACCATATAACTTAAATCATGCATGTAAAACAAATATAAATTTAGCATATTCTCCTCCAAACTTGGAAGGAGAAACATAAATGAAACGGAAAACACATTTAAACAAAGTTCTACTATAAAAAATAAAAAAATTATATATCTCTGTATACACGCTCAAACAAAGTTGAAAGCACATAGGCAAGGGATCATAAATTAAAGGTTTAATTCGAAGGCCCCTTTAACTTTGGATAGGGTTGTCAATTGGATCTTGTGAGCCAAATTTTAAAAGGCTCAAATTCAAATACTGTCGAACTTTATAGCTATAGGCTCACGTCTGGCGTATAATTTTTTTAATTTTGTTGGATTAAACTCGGCTCATGTAATTTTTTGGGCTTCGGGATTCGATCGGGCTTATATCGATTTTGATAATACTAGCAAAGTGGTCAACTCTGCTGGAAAAAAACTAGGGGGTGTTAGTTACTAAATTTTTCTTAATTCGAGGGTGTTAAGGGTTAATTTTATGTTTTGGGGTGCATAGTGCCCATTTATCTTGTTTCGGGGGTGCAAGTTGCTGAGTTGTTCTTAATTCGAATGTGCTAAATGATAATTTTGTTACGGGGTGCAAAGTGCCAAAGATTCAAAAATGAATTACCTATTTTGCACCCTAGATTTTTTACTCCGGTGGTCAACTTTGCCGAAAAATAAGAGATGGTGCAAAGTGTTGAATTGTTCACAATTATACACCTCATCAATTAAATTTCAGCAAATCTTATTGGCCTTAGAAGTTGTCAAAGACGAATTAAAATTAATGTAAGCAAAGTTGACATATGTCAAATAATATATTAAGTAATTGATCGACGTTGACAAATTAATAAAATAATTTTAGTAAGATAATTAATGATATAATTGATGCAACTTGAACAACAAATGTATTATGCTTAATGGCCTATCAATTAAGCAACAATATAATAATCAATGGTATAGAAGTAGAAACAGCTCTTCAAATAAACAAATTAAGACGACCTCCATTAGCAATGTCTACATTGACAACCATATTAGCTTCAATTGGGGTAAGCCTCACAGCATGCGCTACAATAGTGACCACAATATATGCAGCTCGTGAAGACATATTGAAATGTCTTGGAGTATTGAGCTGTCTTGGAAGGATATGCGGAGTAACAGAAGAGGTGCGCAAAATTATTTGAAACGTTCTATTAAATTTCTACTCTCTAAAAAAAGTATTTTGCTAAACTAATGAATCGATTACGAAGAGTCATAATTCGAAATACATGGATATGAATATGAGTTTGGATCGATTAAATATATTAAAATAAGAAAAATATAGTATATCTTGCAACGCGCCTGAAACAAAAAAATCTATATGATTTTGTGTGCCAATTATATGTTTAAATTATCGTAATTTTTGCATTCTTATTATTTTCTCAAATTAATGTGATGTGTTCCACTTCTACGTTGTTGTATATTTTTTTAAACTGTACTAATGCTTTAATAGTTTCATTGTATAAAAAACTGAGGCTGGTAAACTTAAAAGATTAAAAAAAAATTTACTTGAAATCGAATCTTGTATATCACATGGTTGAAACAATGAAAATAAATTTTTTCTTCTCAGTTTTTTTTTTATTTGAAATTTTGTTGGTATTCCATTAATAATCCATTACTAATAGCGATATATTTGTTTTTGTTGGAATCAGGATGATGCCCCCTCTTCTAGTAGTGTGAGTTCCAATTCTACATTGTTGTCTGTTTTTTTTTTTAAACTATACTAATGCTTTAATAGTTTCATTGCATAAAAAACTATGAGGCTGTTAAACTTAAAACATTAAAACAAATTTTACTTGAAATCGAATCTTATATATCACATTGTTGAAACAATGAATATGATTTTTTACCTCTCAGTTTTTTTTTTTTATTTGAAATTTTGTTGGTATTCCATTACTACCATTATTAATAGCGACATATTTGTTTTCGTTACTATCAGGTCATCGATGATGCCCCCTTTTCATGTAGTGTGAGTTCCACTTCTACATTGTTGTTGTTTTTTTGAACTGTACTAATGCTTTAATAGTTTAATTGCATAAAATACTGAAGCTAGTAACTTAAAGTTGAAACCATGAAAATATTTTTTTACTTCTCAATTTTTTTTATTTGAAATTTTATTGGTATTCCGTTACTAATCCAATACTAATAGTGACATATTTATTTTCGTTGGAATCAGGACGTCCCTGATGGCACCAATGCCCCCTCTTCTAGTAGAGTGAGTTTCACTTCTACGGTTTTTTTTTTTTTTTTTTTTTAACCATACTCATATTTTAATAGTTTCATTGCATAAAAAATTGAGACTGGTAAACTTAAAAGATTAAAACAAAATTTACTTGAAATCGAATATTATATATCACATGGTTGAAACAATGAAAATAAGTTTTTACTTCATAGTTTCTTTATTTGAAATTTTGTTGGTATTCCGTTACTAATCTTTTACTAATAGCGACATATTTATTTTCGTTGGATCATGTCGTCCCTCTTGCCCCCTCATCGAGTAGTGTGAGTTCCACTTCTACATTGTTGTCTGCTTTTTTTTAAAACTGTAGTAATGCTTTAATAGTTTCATTGCATAAAAAAACTAAGGCCGGTAAACTCAAAAGATTAAAATAAAGTTTACTTGAAATCAAATTTTATACATCACATGGTTGAAACAATGAAAATGATTTTTTACTTCTCAGTTTTTTTTATTTAAAATTTTGTTGGTATTCTATTACTACACTATTACTAATAGCCTAATAGCGACATATTTGTTTTCGTGGGAATCAGGTCGTCTCTGATGCTGCATCTTCTAGTAAAGTGAGTTGCACTTCTACATTGTTGTCTGTTTTTTTTTAAACTATACTAATGCTTTAATAGTTTCATTGCATAAAAAAACTGAGGCTGGTAAACTTAAAAGATTAAAACAAAATTTACTCGAAATTGAATCTTGTATATCACGTGGTTGAAACAATGAAAATGATTTTTTTACTTCTCCATTTTTTTTATTTGAAATTTTGTTGGTATTTCGTTAATAATCCATTACTAATAGCGACATATTTGTTTTCGTTGGAATCAGGTCGTCCCTAATGCTGCACTTTCTAGAAAAGTGAGTTCCACTTCTACATTGTTGTCTGTTTTCTTATTTTTAAACTGTACTAATGCCTTCATAGTTTCATTGCATAAAAAACTGATGAGGCTGGTAAACTTAAAAAATTAAAACAAAATTTACTTGAAATCGAATCTTATATATCACATTGTTGAAACAATGAAAATGATTATTTACTTCTCAATTTTTTTGAGTGACTCGTGCCAAACATGAAGCCTTTATGAATTCCTTCTTTACTTAAATGCACAATTTACAAAATTGTATTGATTTTTCTCATTTTTTGGAGATGCATATTATTGGATATTTTGATAACAAAGAGTTAAATGGAGATTTTTTCTCCATATTTTGTCACAATATAAAAATCTCCTTTAGAGAGGCATTCTTTGTACCCCATATGTACCATCTTATAATACAAGTCAATTCAATAAACAAGAAATTAAGGTCATGCATTCTTATTTCCTCCTTTTATTCATCTAACGGCCACGATTGATGCAGCACAATTGGATAGCAGCAAAGAAGTTTGAAATAAAGGATAAAGATGATACGAAAAGATGGGCCCATACCGAGATTACTAAAAAACTCGGAACGTATTTTTTCTTTCTTTACCTACGTTTTTTATACCGTAGTAATCGTCGACTTCTTGCAAAATGACAAGGCTTCTGTATATATATTGCCATTTGATAGACTAAACAGGGGGTTATAGACAATTGCTTACAGTGACATAATTAATGCATATTTAAAAATGAGAGGTATAATTGTTATTTACATTAGAATTGTGAAGATTAAGATTTGTTTGTGAGCAGTTGGAGAACACAACACTCGAAGAGGGTGATAGAGTGTGGATCCCCTGTCACATTTTGGTGTCACATGATGAGAAGTTAAAACTTAATGTTGTTTGGAGGATGAAGAAATACATAATCAATAAGGAAACAATTTATTAATTATAAAAGGGACAGGGGTAATTAAAATCCAAAACTATAGTAGAAAGGGGTAAGTGTTACAAGTAGGGCAGCATTTGGACCGAATCAGACCGAATTTCGGTATCTAACCGGTTCGATTATTTTCAGACCTCGGACAGTTTGCCGAACCGAAAATTTAGGTTCGGTTTGGTAAAAAACCGAACAGTCTGGTTCGGTTCCAAAAAACCGAAAGTTCATTTTTCTTTAAAATTAAATCCGACTTTTTACTTCATTGTTTTTTAAAATTTAAAACTAGTTTTCATTCCCTCCTGTTGTAGAAACTTGTACCAAAATATTTTAGAAAATCTACTTGATTTTGAAAATATCCACCTAATTTTATCTTGATTTTCGAAAATGTCTTCGAAAACTATGTAGCCTTATTTTTTAACTAAATTTATATTTAAAACAAAAGGCCAGAATCTTTGGGAATATATATCCCTTGGCTATATTTGACCCTCAATATTTTATATAGAGGAAGATTTTATCAGCAAAATATTTTTTGCATAGAAAGATTCTCCAGATATTTTAAATCTTTCCTTGCTTTATATTCGATAATAAAAAAATTAGTTTGAAAACATTAAGTTTAATAAAAAAAAAAAAGTTTAGTAAAAAAATATTTCCTTGCATCAAGTTTAGTTAAAAAAAATTTAAAAAATTCGGTTCGGTAAACCGACCGCTCCCAAGGGTCGGTTCCGGAACATGAACTGTTTACCGAATTGAAATTTCGGTTTCGGTTCGGTGTGATCAGTTTACCGAACCGTGCTTAGCCTTATTTACAAGTTATAATTTAGGGATTAATTTGTACCACCCCATATTTTTGGTGTGAAATTGTATTTAACCCAATAAAATAATATTGAGTTTGTCAAAGCTTATGTATGTGGTTTTTGTTAGAGTTATTGGAGTATTAGTGTTATAGATTGAATAGGAGTGTTAGAGTTCTATTTGAATTAAGAATGTTTTACTTTCTTCTATAAATACTCTTACGTTGTCTTTGTAAAACAACACATTGATTATTAGTGAGAATTCAGTATTCCCCCAACTTTGTTTTTCTTTACATGGTATCAGAGCATATACCGATCTAGGGTTTGAGAGTGAGTAAAACCTTGGCCGCGGCGGCTGTACCTTAATAAGTCGCCGTGGCCCCCAAAATTCGCTAAAAGTTCAGTATTGTTTTTTGTCGTGTCTTTCTTCCTACCTTCGTTTTTTTTTTCTTGTTTTCCGCTGCCGTCTGCCAGAGTCCGCTCGTCAACTGTCACGCCCCTTCCATATTTGGTATTGATTTGTCCATTGCCGCCAGCCCTGATGGGTTTCGCATCTTTGTTGTTGTTTTGGGCCATTAGTGTGCGTGAAATTTGTTCACTTATTTTGGGTAGATCTTTTATTGGTTCTTCGATGGATGGGTGTTGGATTTGTTACGTTTGTGGGTTTATCGAGTTGTTAGTGTTTTGGAATTGTTGAACTGTTAATTGAAGTTGTGGCTTTTGGTTGTCATTGTTTGGTGATTTCGTAGATACACTTGGTGAAGTGGGTTTCACAATTTGGGTGGTTTCGATGAATACACTCGGGAGAGTGAGATTCATGCATTGGGTGGTTTCGTGGATACACTCGGGAGAGCGGGATCTACATGGGTTGGTTTCGATGGGTACACTAGGGAGAGTGGGATCCATAAATTGGGTTGATTTCGTGAAACACTTGGATAAGTGGGATTTACGGATTTTTCGTGATGGATGATCAACAATTGTTACATTTGTCGTCAATTCGTTATCGTTTATCGTCAGTTCGTTATCGTTATTAGTTTTTTATTTATTGTTTTTGTGTTTCAACTTTTTTGTTGCAAGCTTAGAGCATAGTATGCTCTAGCTTGAGGGGGAGTGTTAGAGTTATTGGAGTATTAGTGTTATAGATTGAGTAAGAGTGTTAGAGTCCTATTTGAATTAAGAAAATTTTACTTTCTTCTATAAATACTCTTACGTTGTCTTTGTAACACAACACATTGATTATTAATGAGAATTCAGTATTCCCCCAACTTTGTCTTTCTTTACAGTTTTCGACATTTAACCCGGTTCATGAAACATCTAGTACTTGTTCTTCATGACATCAATTATTCCTAAAATATATATTATTTGTGTCATGTGCAGTGAACCTGTGATTGAAGCAGTAGACGTAGGCTGGCTAGACATAAAGACACATGATAAGGCAAAAGATTTGGAAAATGACACTATGTATGCTGCCTATTTGGTGTTCGATCTACGTGATAATCATAAGAATCTAGAAAAGGTAGAGGCATCGGTAACATTTGGAAGCAAAACAGACAGGAATGATGTGTATCTGGATAAAGCAGAAAAAAGTCGAGCTAGTGGACAAAGTGGATCATTTCATGAACGTCGAGGCGATGGATGGATGGAGATCAAGCTTGGAGAAGTACTTATCAACATTTTGAGTCCTGATGATGTCGAGATAGCTTT
This sequence comes from Penstemon davidsonii, assembly GCA_034814905.1. NCBI lineage: Eukaryota > Viridiplantae > Streptophyta > Magnoliopsida > Lamiales > Plantaginaceae > Penstemon > Penstemon davidsonii. The sequence continues at coordinate 5,760,284 of JAYDYQ010001087.1, read as the reverse complement.
ATGGGAAAAAGACGAAAATAAACGTAAAAGTGGTCTTCTTCTTTGTGGTATTCAAGTACGACCCAGTGATATGTTTAATTCGTAAGCTTGGAGAAGTACTTGACAATAGTTTGTAATTCTATAATGGGAGTGTATAATAAGTTGTGTTTGTGATGAGGCATTCTAGTGGTAAGTGAAGAATGTACTAGCTATATGGTTATATGGTTTGATAATCATTAATTAATTTCTGGGTTTTATGTTAGTTTTTTATTTCATTTCATGTCAGTTTTTTTATTTGTATTTATAAAAGTTTTATTTGAACATAATATGGCGCCTTACAATATACTTAACATCATTTTTGCTAACCAAATAACTGAAATTAACATCCTCGTGTATATATATATATATATATATATATATATATTAGCCTAATCTCGTGATATGCGCAAAACGACCTGAAATCTAAACTCACATATAAAGAAGAAACATCGCAATAAAAATTATTTAGTATGTAAGTAAATAAAATAAATGTTTAATCTCAATATCCGACATTTACATAAAGTTTTGAATGAGTCTTAATATTTATAAAAAATAATTAATTAATTAGATTGAATGTGTAATTCTAATAAGAAATCATAATTACTGGAACACCCCATCGACTACGTGAACGGAGGCTTGAAATATAATTATGAATAAAAGGAAGGTAATTAGCAATTTAATTCAACTTCATATGTGAAATTAGTAATCAATCATTAGCATAGTTTGGTCGATGAGGCTTTGGCATGTTGGTTAAGATTAAGGCTTCATGACCAAGAGGTCATGGGTTAAAAAATGAATAGTTACATAGTATGGATATGTCACTGGTTTAATAACAGAATCTTAAAAAAAAAAATCATTACCATAGTGTTTGCGTAAAATTCTGTCTAGCTTGCCTCGACGTGCAAATGACTCGATATGGTGTAAAATAAGTGCGGGCGTGCCAATGTTCGTGCGTGCAAACATAACGATTTAAAAATTGGGCATATTGATATCGATGTACAATATAATTAAATGTCCTGATAAGGCTGACTTCTAATCAATCGATTGCGGCGGAATAGGCAAACACTACCCCTGATTCTTTTTCATGCCTGTCTGGCCGCAGGACTTAAATAATTTATGATAACCCTTCTGAAATGCCAAAATTTCATAGCCAATTGATGGCTTACTCAGTACATCAGTGAGTTTACAATCAAATCAGTAATTGAGTTGATAATCAATCAGTTTAATCTGAATCGACTTGACTTCAAAGACATAACTAACATACTGACCATGCCTCAATGAAAATCACTTGACGTAAAACATACTTTAATAAAATCAAGAGATATGGGCCAAAATACTTCCATATATTAATTAAACGTAAAAGAAATACATGAGTCTTAGCCTACAATAAGTTCCCCGATTTACAAACATTATAAAGTATGCAAAACAATGAAAAGTCTCCTGTGTTGGCATATGTTTGCCAAAACGAGTTGATGATTCTTTTAAGTCTTGAAAATTACTCCTTGATTGGCAGGTAAACCCACCAAATGAGTTGACGTGTAATTTAGTGCAACCTTGTTGACATAAAGTAACACTGACGGCAAGTAATCACCATCAGCGGATCGCCCAACCTTGGCAGATGTCTACCAATCGGACTCCTAACCAGCGGGTGGCCACTGGACAAGGCATCTATTGAGCAGATGGTTACTCAACAGATTGCTATCAGACATATGGCTACCTGACAACGAGCCCATCAAGCAGATGGCTACTTGATGGGGTTGCCATGTAATTACGTGGGCACTTACATGACGTTTGCAGCGTACTATTTTGCTTGAGATCTAATGGTTTCGCTCGAAACAGCTTCGCTGACGGCGGAAGCAGCTTTGCGGCTTACTCTTGAGCGGCGGTACTGGACTTAAGGCTGCCATGTCCTGCTGTCTGCGGAGGATTGACGATTGATATCAAGGAATTGGTAATGCTGACTGACTGACAGAAGCAGCGTATGCTGAACTTCCGGAGAGGCATTGAGCCGATTTCAGTGTAGACTGAGTTGTTTGATTGATTTTGTTGTGTCCTCCGCGTATGGCAGCCCCTTTGTATTTATAATTGCTCTCGAACTGATCGGCTGATGCCCTTTTCCTCCACTATCTCACAAGCTCCATTACTTGGCAGTTGCTTCCTTTCTTGCTCCACGTTCACTTTTCAGAAAATACTTGGCAGTTGGATTTGAATTTTAGCCAATCTCTAGTCTTCTAACTCATGTAACAACCTTTGAGATATTTAAGGAAGTTTGTTTGTTTAAGACTCCACTAGCCCACTACTCACGTGGCTTTTGCATTTATCCTTTATCTAGTTAACTTTCTCTATAATTAAATAGCCCTAGTTCGCTACTGGGCCAATATCCACAATTGGGCCTTTACCTTAATTGCATTTGGGCCATTAATCCATTAACTTTTAATTGTAATTAAATTAATTAATTACGTTAACCATTGACTCAATTAATTAATTAATTAATTAACTCACTTAATTACAATTGATCCACCTTTTGGCTGAGATGGCCTCATGGGCCAATCTGGGCCTGTTTGTATTAACAGTTTTGGGTCATGAATTAATTAATCCCCTAATTGGTCCACTAATTAATTAATCTCTTAATTAATTAATTTCTTCTTGACCACCATTATACCTTGACTTAATTGGGCTTAGTCCATTCTGGTCCTGCAACCCATTTGTCAGTTTCATTTCGGTCGGATGAGTCCTCTGGGCCAAAGTTGGCCAGACCCGTTTTCATCTCATTGGCCTTGTTATTTTCGGCCCATTGTCGCTTATTGGCCCGTTATCGAACTATTATTCCTCGACAAACCGAGGGTGATTTTTTGGGTACAAACAATGCCCCCCCGTAAGTCGTATCTGATAAAATTCATCTGATAAATTAATTTGATCAGATGAGACAGCTCTTCAACTTCCTCCCTTTTTCCTAATTGGGCATGGTCTTAGCATGCTCACTTCCAGCCATAATTAGCTGGCTATAACTAGCTATTACTAGCTAGTTATTCATTTACCTAGGGACTCCCAAGAGTCTCTAATCAATCATTCCCCTTTTTTGCCAAGTGTCAATGCCCGATCCAATCCCCTTTCTCTCTCTTATTTTTCGGCCATATCTCTTATTTTGTATTTATCTACTTTTTAATTGATTGGCCACAAATCTTTTCTTACTTTCCTTACTCCCAACACACTCCTTCTTCTATAAAAACTCTCTTCACTCCTCCTTCTTTACTTCCTCTTTCTCACGATTTTTTATCTCCAAAAACCCTAGCATTCCTCCATTAAAGCTCCAAACTTCCTCCTTATTTTTCTGCCGAACCATGTCTACTCATTCTGAATCTCACTCCGACAAGGTTGATGTTTGCATTCTCACCCAAGTCCTTGAGGACACCCCTTACGGCACCACCATCGGCCCTTTCCACTCTCCGGCCGATGTTTCTCCCATCACTGAGCATCCCATTGCTGGCCTTGGGCTGGTTCGCCCGTTCACTCCGACTGGCTCGTTTGGTGTGCTCGCGTTGAGGAGCACTTCGCTGATGTATGGAAACGGGCTGGGATCTATTCAGCCATGGAATTTTGTAAGAAGGGCTTATCTCTCAACCTCCCCCTGCTCCGAGCCGCGGCCCAGTTTTGGTGCCGTGCGGATTACACTTTCCACTTTGCCTATGGTCCCATGACCATGACCATTCTCGACATCATGGCCATCAGTGGCCTTAGCCTGACAGGAGGCTATATCGATCCAGCACCATCCGCCGGGGACGAAGCCTATCACTTCCCGATTGCTTATGGGAAGAGTGGCCAGCCTCTCTACGGCTATGGCCCGATCATCGGGAAATACAAGGACCTCCCTGACTCCGTCGAGGTAACTCATCATGAGCACATTCATTTCCTCACTCTATGGCTTTCGAGGTACATATTCTGCACTCCTGCCATATCTGTCACCAAGGAGTTTACGGCTATCGCTTTAAGCATAGCTCTAGGTACCAAGGTCGCTTTGACTCCTATTGCTTTTTCCAGTTTCTGCGTAGGCATGTAGGGCTTCCTATCCACGACCTGTAACTCCCTTCAAGGCCCAATGTGGATACTGTAGGTTTGGAGGGCTTCCTATCCTAGTGCCATAGTCGTGAGCAGTTCCGACGAGGAGGTACTCTTTTCATACTTTACTTTTTCTTGCCTTTTATGCATTGACAAGTCCTCTTTTTGCTTTATCAGGAAGTGAGTTCTGCTCTAAAACGGCGTTCTTCCCGAAGGCCCTCTCAAAGTGAGGCTCCCCCTGCCAAGAAGAAAAAACCAAGGATTCTTCTTTCTAGCTCTGATGAAGAACAGCCTGATGAAAGCACTGGCCCGATGAATATCTCACCACCTCGATCTCTTGCTATCAAGCAAGAAGCTGTGGCCAAGGCCAAGACTGGAGAGGGCTCTGGGGAGTCTCACTTTGTGCATCCTGGGCCTGTTTCTACAACTAAGGCCCCTGAATCCTCTATTGCTAAAACTCCTCTTGTGACCCCAACCCCACTATCTCAGGTTATTTCACACCCTTCATCTTCTGAACAAGAATTTCTCTCGTTTCTGACTTATCTTAATTCCTCTTTTCAGACTCCTTCCACTGGCCAGGCTTTGGTCAGTTCAAACAAGCTTGCTCAGGTTTTGGCTCGATTAGCTGGTACACGGGCCCTGTCCTTACAAAGTTCATCTTCTGCTTCTCAATCGGCGGCCTCCGAGCCATCAGGCAATACGGTGTTTTCTCCGGCTGAAGTTGCTAGTCTCAAAAGGGAGCTTTCAGATTATCAAGGACAATCACTGGATGTCTTGATGGTCAACATGGGACCATCCCTTGATAATTTGATGAGGAAGCTTGCATCTGCCAAACTGCCAACTGATAATGGTGCTTTCTACTCCAACTTTGCTCGCCAATTTCATCAGCTGAGAAATGACTTTAAAGACAATGATCGGACTATCAAGGCCAGATCTTCTTATGAGTCACCCCTTGATGCTCTACATCAACAGTTTAATGACCTCTATGCTCAGGGGACACTCGTCAGCGAAACTACTGACCGCCTAAATGCTTCTGAGGCCGAGTTGATTGCGGCGATTGATGAGCTCCAAAGGCAACTGGTTGATGTGCGGGCCAGGATCCAAATCAATTCTGCTGAGGCAAACTCCATTGCCGAGCAGCTCGGTACTACGAATGCCTTGATTGATGAAGCTAAAGCTGCTGAAGGGCATGTGATTTCCCAAGCTGAGGCCGCTGCTGCAGATCAGGCAAGGATCGAGACTTCCCTTAAAGAGTTTCTAGGCCGATTCACCCAGGACTTTCTCCAATGAATAAGACTTTCTCCAATGAACCATCTTATTCTCTGGCCTGCGTGCCAAAGTAGTTGGCGCATGTGCCAAGTAATTTCTTAGGATTTGTTTTTATGGCTTGATGGCCAAGGACTTAGTTTATTTTTGCTACTTTTGATGTAATGGCCTGATGGCCAGAAACTTGTTTCGTTTTCTGCTTTTAGTAAGAATTCTCTTTTGGCTTGGTTTATTTTGCGTCATAACTAGTGTCTAAAGCCAAACCAAAATGTGTCTAAGCACCGTCAGCTAAACAATCAAGATTGCAACTTCAAATGACTTGAAATCAGGGAAACAAAACTTAAAAACGAAGTACTTAAACAGAAACTTGGGAATAACTTTTCAACTAACATTACTTCAAAACTTAGCCTAAAAACAGAAAAGAAAACGAACACAAGACTAACAATAAACCTAACTTATATTTACAATGGTGTCGGCGCACTAAAGTACTTTTGGCGCCGTTCAATTTCCAACTCCAAGGCTCGTTGATGCTCCAGACACATTGTTTCCCAAAGGGTTGGTCTGAACTTTTTCAAGTATCTTCCATTGATGGGGTCTCTGCAAAGATCCCCGTTTGACTTTTTCAATATGTAACCCCCTCCTCGAGTTATCGAGAAGACTTCATATGGACCTTGCCATGTTGCACTCCATTTGCCATACTTTTTTCTCACGCTGATGAAGTGGCAAGACTGTTCTCCAGACCAAGTCCCCGATATCAAACTGTCTCCTGCGTATCTTTTTATCGTAGCATCGGGCAACCAGCCTCTTTTGTGCCTCGATTTTATCCAACGCGGCAACTCTGATTTCGTCCAGTTCATCAAGCTCCTGGAGCATACTTTCAGTGTATTCTTCGGGTGTCAGCTCATTCTGTTGCATCACCCGAAGTGATCGGACGTTTATCTCCATTGGTAACACGGCATCCTGTCCATAAGTCAATTTATATGGAGTGGTGCCTGTACTTGTTCTTTTGCTGGTCCGATAAGCCCACAGTGCCTCTGACAGCATCAGGTGCCATGCTCTTGGGTTTTCCTCGATCATCTTTGAAATGATGTCCTTAAGGACACGATTTGAGGCTTCAACTTGGTCATTCCTTGTGCATAATAAGGTGTTGAATGGACCAACTCATAACCCATTGATCTGGCAAACTCTTTTATCTCCTGAGCAACAAACATCAGTCCCCTGTCAGTGACGACAGTTTGTGGCAGGCCAAACATGTGTATGATTAAGTACTTGATGAACTTCATCACTTCGGCCTGATTGGTCTGTTTAAGTGGCTTGGCCTCCACCCACTTGGTGAAATAATCTGTGACCACAATAATGTATCAATGGTGCTTGGATGACGATGGATGTATCTCCCCGATAATGTCGATGGCCAACATCTGAAAGGCCATGGCTTGATTATCACGTTCATCTCCTCGATGGGGATTCTCTGGACTACTCCAAAGCGTTGCATTTTTCACATCCCTTTGCCAATTGAACGCAATCTCCCACCATTTTTGGACAGTAATAGCCATATCGGCGTAATAGATATGCTAATTTGTGTCCGTTTTGATGGGCACCACAGATTCCCTCATGTGCCTCCATCATAACTCTCATGGCTTCCTGTTGATCAACGCACAACAGAAATACACCGTCATGACCTTTTCTGAACAATTGATCCCCCATCAGGACATAGTTGACGGCCCTAAGCCTTGTCTGTAGGGATGTTTTGTCGGATGGATTAGCCAGATACTTTTTAATCGGCTCTCTCCAATCATCGGGATCCTGAAATACACTCAACACAGTTAGAATGTTATCCCGATACATAAATGATGGACAGTGTCGTCGCCTGACGACGTAATGAGATTCATCGACGTCCTCAGGAAGATCAACACATGTTGCCAATTGGGCCAAACTATTGGCCTCACTATTATGCCCCCTTGTTATATGATAACAAGTGACATCAGCAAATTCTGAAAGTAAAGACATCGCCGTCAGGTAATATTTGTCAAGGGTAGGATTTCGGCATTTATATGTACCTTGGATTTGCCTGATAACCAATTGTGAGTCTCCAATGATGGTAACGGATTTGACATGTAACTCCCTTAACATTTCTAGTCCAATAATTAAGGCTTCGTATTCGGCCTGATTATTGGTACATTCAAAATCAAATTGTATGAATAGCTTAGTTTTAACATCAGACGGTGAAATCAAAACAATATTTGCCCCACACAGTCTGTCGGTTCTTGACCCATTGAAAGCCAGTGTCCATGGTTTGATCTCTACCGTCATCAAGTCCAGATCCTTTAGAACGGTCTGATCTATGTCAATGCACGGATGGTCAACCAAGAAATCGGCCAATACTTGGCCTTTGACAGCTTTTTGAGGTACGTACTGCAATTGATACTCCATCAACTGGATAGCCCATCGGCCGATCCTTCCTCTCATTACAGGTTTAGCTATCATATACTTAATAACATCAATACTAGAAATTACTAACACTTTAACAGGCAGCATATAATGATGTAACTTCTTACAAGAGAAAAACAGTGCAAGACATACTTTTTCTATCGGGGTATACCTCTGTTCCGTCTCTGACAGATGCCTGCTCAAGTAGTATATAGCTAGTTCAAATCCATTCTCATCGTCTTGTGCTAAAAATCCACCGACAGTGTCCTCTGTGGCGGATATGTATAATTTCAAAGGTTTCCCCTTGACTGGCGGCATCATCACAGGCGGCGTAGTTAGTTTGTCTTTTATCTCTTGAAACGCCTGCTCATGTTCCGTTTGCCAGCAAAATTCCTCCTTGTCCTTCAGCTTTAACAAAGGTGAAAAGACCTTTGTTTTCCCAGCCAAGTTTGATATGAACCTCCTTAGAAAGTTTACTTTTCCAAGGAACTGTTGTAATTCCTTCTTTGTGGATGGAGGTTTGGCTGTCAGGATAGCCTTAGACTTGTTCTTATCGATCTCAATCCCCTTACGATGCACTAAGAAGCCAAGAAAATTGGCTGATGCAACTGCAAAAACACATTTTAAGGGATTAAGTTTCAGTTTATGTTTTCTCATTTTGGCAAATGACTTCGCCAAATGTGCCAAGTGCTCTTCATAACTGGCCGATTTAATCACAATATCATCGATGTAAATCTTAATGAAGTCATTGATGTACTTACTGAAATGCAGTTCATGGCCCGTTGATAAGTGGCTCCAGCGTTTTTTAGTCCGAATGGCATCACTTTCCATTGGAAGGTGCCTATTCCCCCTGGGCATTGGAAAGCCAACTTTGGTACGTCGTCCACGGCCACAAATATTTGATTATAGCCTGCACTTCCGTCGACGGCAGTAAAAAACATATTGCCAGCGGCAACATCGATCAACAAGTCTGCCATTGGCATCAGATACTCATCCTTAGGAGATACAAGATTTAGGTCTCTGAAATCAATGCATACCCTGATCTTGCCGTTCTTCTTCATTACGGGCACCACATTGGCTACCCACTCTGGATATCGGGCCACTTCGATGAAACTGGCCTTCAATAACTTCTCGATTTCTTCCCTGATCAGCTGACAGACTTCCACTGACATCCGTCTCAGAGGCTGTTTTCGAGGTAAGTATCCTTCAAGTATCGGAATTCGATGTTCAACTAACTCCCTGCTTAGTCCTGGCATCTCGTCATAATTCCAGGCAAAGCAATCTTTATATTCCTTCAATACTTGAATTAACTTTTCTTTCTGGCCATCATCCAGCAATGCGCTGATGTACGTTGGCCTATGATCCTCTTCGGTGCCCAACTCAATCTCGATGATAGGATCTTGCACTTGAATTTTATGTCATCAAGCTTGGCTGGCGCCGTTCCCAGTTCCTCTAATTGAATTTCGTCGCCATCTGATATTGGCGTTTCTTCTTCGAAGATAAAATCGCATGTATAACATTCGGCCACGTAAGCCCGAAATTTTCGAATTAGATCGGCACATGCTTCATGTTCTGGGCCGATAACCACGATCTCATTTATCTCAATTTGCTCGGCCTTATCGGCCGATGGTTCCTTATCATCAGTGTAATTCATAAGGACCGACTGTTTTCTTCTTGCGGCCCTTCTTCCTTATCATTGCAGGGCCGGCTTAGTTCTTTGGTGAGACAAGTCATTTCGAGCTGAGTTAGTTTTTTGCTAGAGGTTACTTCCATAGGTCGTCCATATTTGTCCTGTCCGACAAACCGATAAGGTCCCACATCTTCCCGATAGTATGACGCCTCAATGGCATTAATTTTCGCAGTAAACGGCATGTTATCGGCCATTATGATTTCTGGTTCAGTGGCGTCCCCCCAGATTAGTAAACATTGATGAAGAGAAGACGACACACATAAAATGGAGTGAATCCAGTCTCTCACCAACAACGCATTGTAAGACGTGGCAGCGTCTACCACGAAGAAAGCGATCTTTAGGCTAGTCTTTCCAATCTTTACCTCGACAGGTAAAATTCCTAGTGTATCAGCCTTTCCTCCAGTAAAGTTGCTAACGATCACCTTTGTTTCCATCAAGTCTTCACCGACCTTGCCTAGTTTGTACATAGTAGACGCTGGCATTACGTTGACTGCGGCCCCGTTATCGACCAGCATTCTGTCAATTGGTTTACCATCGATGTGTCCTGATATGTATAATGGCCTGATGTGTCTGGCCATAAATGAAGGTGGTTTCTGGAAAATGCTTCCTACCTTCTTGTGCCAATCTCCTTTCCGTCATCAATCGATATCATTTCCAAGTCCTCTGCCATCTGTACAACTTGCATTCCTTCGTCCCAGACTCCATCAGTGAAGTATTCCAGCTCCTCATCACCGACATCGACGAGTTCATAATCAACTGCATTACACTCCCTCACTGCCGAATCGGCTGACGGCTGGCTAGTCCCACTTTCTTCGTCTTCTTTTGCTTTTTCGTCGACTGCTTTTTCCTCGACTGCTAGGCCAGATTCGGCCTCATCTTTCTTACCGTCGTTCTCGGCATAGATTTTGTCAAATTTCGCCCTAAGATCATTTTCGTCTTCTTCCAACTCTTTCTCCAAATCAATTGTGCCATATTTGGCTTTCCCTGGTGATTGCCATTGGAAAACAGCTCCTTGCTCGGCCCCCTTGGCCTCTTTGGCCTCTTGTCTAGGCTTCACTTCCACAACATGTGGCTTTGTCGTTTGTTGTTTCATCGGGGCCTTTCCTTTGGCTGTCTCGATTTCTTGAAGGCGCAAGTAACGTCGATACTGTGTTCTGGTCATCTGATCAACCCTTTGATTCCCAGGGAATTTCGGGTGCCTCACGGGTACCCACCTCCCAACTTGAGTATTTGCAGGGGTATGGACAGTTCGCGGCCTAGACTGACCAGGCAATGTTGTTCTGATCGACGGTCCATAGGTCCTGTCTCTGTGTTTGGCGGTCGATCTGACCTGCCTAACCGGTAATCTGTCAGGTGATCTTTCCCTGATCCTGTTGCTACGACTAGTGCCCTCCTGCGACTGTCGAGGCATTCTAGGTGCGGCCTGGTCTCTACGTGGTTCCACTGTCGGTGGTGTTACCTGTACCGGCAAAGGTGTTGGCACTGGAGATGGTGCCATCACTTGATACTGTGGCATAACCTGATGTTGCGGCATTATTTGAACTTGATGTTGTGGTTGTGGCATCACCTGATAAGGATATGCTCCTTGTGTAGTGTTTGGCCAAGGCATGTACTGGCCATATATGTTTGGGTTCACAAACAATGGTACCGTTGCCAATTCGGCTTGGCATCTAGCACATAGTCCCATCTGCATAGTCAAGTGACGCGGGCCCCCTTCCATATATTGCTCTTTTTCCGTATTTGTAACCCCTACCATGTTTATCCCCACCTCGTTCTGTTGGAAAGGATTAGTGTCAACCGTCATCGGTTTAGTAATTTTCCAGTCTGGGGCGAATCTCAAAATGCCCTTATCAAGGTGATCTTGCATCATCCACCTGAAAACGAGACATTCATTCGTAGAGTGAGTCCATACGTCGTGGTATTTGCAATATGTCTTACCTGCAATTTTCATTGGAGACGGTATCACATAATCCCCTTTTAGCTTGAGGATCTTGTCGGCCAAAAGCTGATCAAAGATGGCCTCGGTCTTGGAGACATCAAACGAATAACGTCTCTCCCTGTCTGTTTTATACTCAGCATCCCTTCTTAACAGGTTATTGGGTACCTTGATGGTTGGCTGGGGTTCTTTTGGCTTCGCAAGAGCTTGACAGACTGTGTTCTTCGGGCAGACTACTTCAGCTAGCCCGATTTCAATGCTCTGCTGGCCTGCTTACTTGGTCCTCACTAGAGGCTGCCATTCCTATTTGGTAGTAATCTCCCCTGGGTTGTCGCCTGTTTTCATCCCTTAATACCCTTTCATATCGGACCGCATGATCGGTCAGTTCAAACAGGTCTTCATGATATTGGGCCATCATGATTTTTCTTAGCTCGAAATGCATGACATGGATGGCAATCTTGATACATTCTTTCTCTGGTAGAGGTATGGCACAAAATCCTCTGGCCCTGATGAACGTTTTCATGTATTCCTCTACTGTCTGTCCCGTCAACTGCTTCATGTTGGATAGCTCGATGACAGATACTTCAAGCGGGGCTTGGTAGTGGTTCATCACAAATACCTTTTCCATGGATGGCCAATCAGGGACCGATCCTGGTTTCAGGTTGGCGTACCAGTGGAACGCCATGCCGGTGAGTGAATTCGGGAACAACTTTAACTTCAATTCATTGCTTAAGTTGCCACATTCCAGAGAGAATCGAGCTAGATGCTCGGTGGCAGATTGAGACCCTTATCCTGAAAATAAGGTAAAGTTGGGTGCCCTGTAGTTCATCGGGAATGGCACCTGATCAATGTATTATGGATGAGGCTTATTATACCTTGATGCCCTATTCCCTTGTCTTCTTACGAACATTTCTTAAGCCTGATTCATCGTCAACAGGTCATCCTGACCTTCCACGGCTCGATTTGTTCTATCATAGGCCGATGAGATGGCATGATGTCCCTCTGGGCCATATCCCATGGCCTCTGATCGTTCCTCTTCCGACCTGCCCCCCGAGTCTAGGCGCTGATACCTGGCTTTGGAGGTACTTCCTTTCTTCTCAGGGACATTAGTTTGTCCGTTGCCTTGTTTGTAAGGCGTTTCATCCCTCGACCCACTTCCCCCGATATGTATCGCGGGTCCCTTGCCTTTGTCAACAGAGCTTTTAGACGGCCCTGTCCAGGCCTGCGATTGTATCCCGTTGGCAAGGGTATTGATGCTCTCAGCAAGCATAGACATTTTCGATTCCAGATGCATCAGGGAAGTATTTACAATATTGCTGGCTTCGGTATTGGCCTGACTGGCTGCAGTGTCCGAGCCTAGCATATTCTCGAACTTACTGACAACATTTGACCATTCTGCCTGTTTGGCCTCAAGGTCCTTAGTGAAGTTGCGGACCTCTGTTGTCAGTTCTTCTATCTTGTCAGTCCCTTCCATAGCTAGCGGGACAATGGATAGGTTTTCCAGAGAGTGCGTTAGATCAGAGCGTGTCCTCGTCAAGCTAGATCGAGTCTTTCGCGTTATCTGTGGTATCATCTGACAACAGCAAAAGATTAATCGTTTAGCATCAACTGATTGACTTTTTGGCAGAAGAGATTATCAGGTCCCACCGGGCGTGCCAAAATATTGTTTGCGTAAAATTCTGTCTGGCTTGCCTCGACGTGCAAATGACTCGATATGGTGTAAAATAAGTGCGGGCGTGCCAATCTTCGTGCGTGCAAACATAACGATTTAAAAATTGGACATATTGATATAGATGTACAATATAATTAAATGTCCTGATAAGGCTGACTTCTAATCAATCGATTGCGGCGGAATAGGCAAACACTACCCCCTGATTCTTTCCTATGCCTGCCTGGCCGCAAGACTTAAATAATTTATGATAACCCTTCTGAAATGCCAAAGTTTCATAGCCAATTGATGGCTTACTCAGTACATCAGTGAGTTTACAATCAAATCAGTAATTGAGTTGATAATCAATCAGTTTAATCTGTATCGACTTGACTTCAAAGACATAACTAACATACTGACCATGCCTCAATGAAAATCACTTGACGTAAAACATACTTTAATAAAATCAAGAGATATGGGCCAAAATACTTCCATATATTAATTAAACGTAAAAGAAATACATGAGTCTTAGCCTACAATAAGTTCCCCGATTTACAAACATTATAAAGTATGCAAAACAATGAAAAGTCTCTTGTGTTGGCATATGTTTGCCAAAACGAGTTGTTGATTCTTTTAAGTCTTGAAAATTACTCCTTGATTGGCAGGTAAACCCACCAAATGAGTTGATGTGTAATTTAGTGCAACCTTGTCGAAATAAAGTAACACTGACGGCAAGTAATCACCATCAGCGGATCGCCCAACCTTGGCAGATGGCTACCAATCGGACTCCTAACCAGCGGGTGGCCACTGGACAGGGCATCTATTGAGCAGATGGCTACTCAACAGATTGCTATCAGGCAGATGGCTACCTGACAACGAGCCCATCAAGCAGATGTCTACTTGATGGGGTTGCCATGTAATTACGTGGGCATTTACATGACGTTTGCAGCGTACTATTTTGCTTGAGATCTAATGGTTTCGCTCGAAACAGCTTCGCTGACGGCGGAAGCAGCTTTGCGGCTTACTCTTGAGCGGCGGTACTAGACTTCAGGCTGCCATGTCCTGCTGTCTGCGGAGGATTGACGATTGATATCAAGGAATTGGTAATGCTGGCTGACTGACTGACAGAAGCAGCGTATGCTAGACTTCCGGAGAGGCGTTGAGCCGATTTCAGTGTAGACTGAGTTGTTTGATTGATTTTGTTGTGTCCTCCGCGTATGGCAACCCCTTTGTATTTATAATTGCTCTCAAACTGATCGGCTGATGCCCTTTTCCTCCACTATCTCACAAGCTCCACTACTTGGCAGTTGCTTCCTTTCTTGCTCCACGTTCAATTTTCAGAAAATACTTGGCAGTTGAATTTGAATTTTAGCCAATCTCTAGTCTTCTAACTCTCGTAACCACCTTTGAGATATTTAAGGAAGTTTGTTTGTTTAAGACTCCACTAGCCCACTACTCACGTGGCTTTTGCATTTATCCTTTATCTAGTTAACTTTCTCTATAATTAAATAGCCCTAGTTCACTACTGGGCCAATATCCACAATTGGGCCTTTACCTTAATTGCATTTGGGCCATTAATCCATTAACTTTTAATTGTAATTAAATTAATTAATTATGTTAACCATTGGCTCAATTAATTAATTAATTAACTCACTTAATTACAATTGATCCACCTTTTGGCTGAGATGGCCTCATGGGCCAATCTGGGCCTGTTTGTATTAACAGTTTTGGGTCATGAATTAATTAATCCCCTAATTGGGCTACTAATTAATTAATCTCTTAATTAATTAATTCCTTCTTGACCACCATTATACCTTAACTTAATTGGACTTAGTCCATTCTGGTCCTGCAACCCATTTGTCAGTTTCATTTCGGTCGGATCAGTCCTCTGGGCCAAAGTTGGCCCGACCCGTTTTCATCTCATTGGCTTTGTTATTTTCGGCCCATTGTCGCTTATTGGCCCGTTATCGAACTATTATTCCTCGACAAACCGAGGGTGATTTTTTGGGTACAAACACATAGTTTGATCCCAAATTTGAATGTCTACATCTACTACTTGCTTTGAAATGTTTGGCTTGATAATTGTAAATTACTTAGCATATTTTGATTGCAACTTGGAGGTTTACAGCTATTATACTTACATATTCCTTGACTTATTTTGATTGCAACTTGGAGTTTTACAGCTACTATACTTACATATTCCTTGACTTTAGGTGAAATCATGTGTTTTGAAAACACGATTGGACTGGCTGGTTCAACCGCGAACCGGTGGCTTGTCCGGTCCAAATATACCTTCATGACCAGTGTCAACCGAATCGTAGGTGAATCGCTCAATCGGAAAAACCGTCAGTTTGGTTGTTTCAATTTTAT
Organism: Penstemon davidsonii; assembly: GCA_034814905.1. NCBI lineage: Eukaryota > Viridiplantae > Streptophyta > Magnoliopsida > Lamiales > Plantaginaceae > Penstemon > Penstemon davidsonii. The sequence continues at coordinate 5,744,873 of JAYDYQ010001087.1, read as the reverse complement.
TTTATTTTATTTTTCATTTTGTTAAGTGTGTTTAATGTATAAAATATGAAAATAAAATTGTAAGAACAAGAATTTGAACATTTGACCTCAAGCATAAACAAAGCTCTTGTAACCACTTGAGCTATATTAGATTTGTATTTATTTTTTGCCATAAAACGACGATTGTGATACCATGCCACACCAAAAATATGTGATGTTCCAAAATTACCCCTAATTTCTACATTTTAAAAACCTACGAAATTGGTTATCCCAATAATCTGTTTACTCAACTTAATGAATTTCAAATGGTTGCACATTCTTCTAATTTTCCCACTTTCCTGAAATTTAGCGGCCAGTCATAAATATTACCCGCTTTATCAATACTGCAAGCCTCATCTTCTTCTAAGAGAGTATAATTTGGGTCAATTTCTACTCAACCTTTTTAATTTCTCGATCATTTGTTTGTGTAAGAGTCTCACGCACTCAAAGAGGAGAACGAAACAAAAGCAAACTTAATTCCCTTGCTTCTGGGGAACTTATGTTTATTGGCTCCTCACAAGGAGTTCAGCTCAGGTATATATTTCTTTATTCCAAATTTCACTCTAATTAATCGATATTGGGTAATTCTGGATTTCTTCTAAATTTGAACTCCACTCATCCATTTTTTAAAATAATTGCATTCCATTTCCAAAGCTTTTTCACTGTGAGGTAGTGTCCTAATTAATTCTACTCCAAGGTCAATTCTACCGCTTTTGCATTCTTCTAAATTTTATTCAATCAAACTCAATTGCATTTTGGTGCCAATTGAGGCCCAGTTCCAAAATTGGCCTGAAATTCCCCCATGTGCTAGCCATGTGACATGAAAATTGAGGTTATTGACCATTCAATGTCTTTTTCATTAAAAAAAAAATTCATCCACCTAAAACTAGGCTACTTGGATGTTATTATTTGGGGAAGAAGAAGAAGGCGGGTAACAATTTAATCAAGAGAATGATTGGTGAATTTTATTGGAAAAGTTAGGATTTTGAATTTTGATATTTTATTTTAATGAAAAAAACGTTGAATGGTCAAAATCCCCATTTTTCTTGTCACATGGCTAGTACATGGGGGAATTTCGGGCCAAATTTTGAAATTGGACCTCAATTGGCACCAAAATTGCCACTGATGTTGAACTTGTGGCACCAAATGTGTCAGCCCGAAAAGTTACGAGGTAGAAATATCAGTAAATTTTATAGTTGTGGCACCAAAAATGCAATAATCCCCAAAAAAGTGTGGCATTGTATATGATATGTGCGTGGAAACCTCTAATATATCAAATTGCATGAAAGACACATGTAAGACAAGTAGCTAATCTTGATGTAGTATAAATACATGGAATCAGGGGCGGACGGAGAGAGGGACTAGGAGGGTCTATAGAGACCCCTCAATTTTTTATTTTTTTTTTAGTATAGTAATGTTGTAGTTTTTTTTTTTTCAAAAAGGATAGGTCCAAAAAATTAGCTCAATCAGTAATTCCCCAGCTTATAAAAAATTTGTTTAATTAATTCAACCCAATATTAACCCACTCTAATATTACCTATCTCTACCCAAACCCCAATTAAAACTCAAATCTTCTCCCAATTCCCAACATCTCCAAACCCAAATCTTCAATCCGATCCAAACGACTTCTCTTTTCTTGAGCTATCGGCCCTTCCCAATCAACTTGAAAATTATATTAGGAATGTTCGATCAAGTGATGATATTTCTGGCTTGAAAGAGACTGTTGATCTTGCTAAGAAGATGGTTGCAACTAAAAGGCAAGTCGCATTCTCGTTGACATTCACGTTTATTCTACCCGTTGCAACTGCATCAGTAAAGAGAGCTTTTCGGCTATGGAGATAGTAAAGAATCAACTTCGTAACCGAATGGACGATCAATGGATAAATGATAGTCTAGTTGTCTTTATAGAGATAGACATATTTAGTTGTATTTCAAATGATTCTATCATGGATCGATTTCAAAAAATGAGAAATCGTCTTGGTCAATTATTTAATATAAATATGTAGATATTTTGGGTTCTTTTAGGACTATAACGGGATATCACATGTAATTAAAGTATCTCGTAGGTGTTATTTTTGTCAAACTCCACCTCCCCCTCCCCCTCCCCCTCCCCCTCCCCCTTTTTGTATTGCGCCTATATTTTCCCGTGCATAATATAAGCTTTAAATTTGACTGTTTGATTGAAATTTAATTTTTTGTGCACTATCTAGAACCCCCTTATCGAAAATCCTGGATCCGCCCCTGCATGGAATCATCCTGTTTAGTTATATCTTTATATTATTATGACTTTATTTGTATGTGTCACGATAAACATAACGGAGTCGTTTTCAAAGCTGCATAAAGAAAAAAATTAAGAATAAAACAAATATAGTTTTCCATTTATTGTGAAAGACCAAACATAATAGATTGTGGCACAATGAACAAAACTAAGTTTATTGGAACATAGGTAAGGGAACTTGGCAATTATAGACAAGTGTTTCATGCCGAGTGCATTGATGCTTGGATAGACGAGGGTTGGGCCACGTGTTGGACTAAGCTCGAACTCGAGTTCGTTCGAAGAAAGCTCGTTTGAGCTCAGTTCGTCACACAAATCAAACAAACTTGAACATCATTTTTCGTTCGATAAAGTTTAAAGCTCGGCTTGAGCTCGATTCGATAAATTAAAAATTAATGAAATATATCAAGCTACTTAATATTCGACTCGAGTTCATTCGATAAAAGTTTGTTTCAGCTCGAATCGTTTAATAATCAAACCAAGCTCAAACACAACATTTCAAGCTTGATAAAATTCAAACAAAGCTTGAATAATGTGTCATTCGATACTACTCGACTCGATTACACCCTTACACGTTCTCGTTGTGTAGAGCCAAGTTGTTGCCTAGCTATGGAGGAGAGGAGGAAAAGGATTTATGGAGATCAGAGAGAACGATTTACTTGTTGATTTTGTCTTTGGACTATAATTTGAGATTTTGTTCATCTAATTAAAAGTCTTTTTTTCACCAATTTTAGTGTTTGGTAGAGGTTATATAATATAGTGTTGTAATTATAACCTTTTGAATAATTTATTTTTTCATAAATAAATTATTAAGCAATTTTATACGATTTATTACATTTTTTATGATAATTTTATCTTGAATTATTATACGTAAATAAAATTTGTTTCTTTTTTTGGCAAATTATCCAATAGTAATTTCCCAAAAAAAAGACCAAATACTATATGATCGAATTTCAATTTTTCTTTTTATATAGGATGAAGTTTTAATTGATAATTAAAACATTCGTACATAATATATTTTTTTGAATTCGCATCATCATTTTATCTGAGATGATAGTATTAGTTTTTGAGATAAAAAGAAAAATATATTTAAGAAATGAGGAAACAACTCAGACAAAAAGGAGTACAAAATTCTCAAATAACCTAATGCAACATGATTTTCCTAAAATTGTGATTTTCTTATGGAGTGACTTATTACAAGGAATGTGTAAACCCGGAATCATGGCTCGATCGAATCGATCATATGTTTGCATGTATTGTGATTAGTTATTTTTTTAGAAAATGTAATTTAAGCACAAAATTAATACATTGCACTAGCTTGTTACATAAATATTGTGAATTAAGACGACTTTTGTATGAACTAAAATTACACTACAAATTTATATACTGGAGCTTCATTTTATACCCCGTAATGGTGTCTTTTCTTTTTTTTTAATAGCCAAAAGGCCTTTATTTTACTTCTTAGAGGTTTAATAATAATTATTTTATTTAATATTATTGCAACGTTCAATACAAGTAGATGCTAAATTTGAAAAGCTGTTATGATATAGCGTACGTAGTGAGAAAGATAGTATGTTCAAAAACTCGTTGATTCTTGATAAAATTAAAATACCGTGAATTTGAAGAAATTCAATAACTCGTTAATTCTATATAAAGCATACCGAGAAATTGAGAGAATTGAGAAAACTCTAATTTTGATATAAGCAAAAACTAAACTGAGTTGTCTCTAAAGTTTTTTTTTGTTTTGTTTCCCAAGGGTTTAATCCGTTTTTCGAGGCGGGTTGGGCACAATAAGTGGATACCTCTCCCAACAGGGATTCGAACCTGAGTCCGCTACTTTGTAGTGACTAGTCCCTTCTATTAGACCAATCATCTGTTGGTTCTATAAAATTTTACAATCACTATATAAATAAGAAAACAATTCCTAAAATTAGATAATAATAAAAATTATCAAAAAGTCCCTAAAATATCAAAACTCATAAAAGACCTAAGAGTTTATTAGGTCTTTTACGGCCTCTTCGTCAAAAATTACCTCCTCTAAAGAATATTCGTATAATGTTTAGAATAAAAGTAGGAATATATATTATTCAGACATAACTTGGGCCTCATATTTTGTTTTTGGGACCAGAATCCAGTCTGACAGTTTAATTAAGTGGGCCCGGGCCAAAATTTATTGTTCACCCGTCAAAGCATCAATATATTTTTGTTATGAATCCAAACATCAAATTGATGTAGAACATTGTGTACCTTGCTTGAAATGGAAAGGAGGTGAACGGCCGTTTCATGAAACATCTAGTACTCGTTCTTCATGACATCAATTATTCCTAAAATATAAATTATTTGTGTCATGTGCAGTGAAACTGTGCGTAGACTAGTAGAGACAGCATGGCTAGACATAAAGGCACTTGTTAAGTCAAGTGTTTTGGACAATCACACTACGTATACTGCCTTTTTGGTGTTCGCACTAAGTGATCGTCCGGTGAATCTAAAAAAGGCAACGGCATCAGTAGATATTGGAAGCGATCGCATAAACTCGACTCATGTGTATCTGGATGAAAAAGAAAGTAATCTTGCTCGTGCTCGTGGAGAAACTGGACCAGTTTTAAACAAAAGAACTGATGGATGGATGGAGATCAAGCTTGGAGAAGTACCTCACAACAGATTGGGTCATGATGTTATCGAGATAAGATTTTGTGACATAGACGATACTAAAAGTAAAGGTGGTCTTATTGTTCGGTCTATTGAACTACGACCCAATAAATAACGACCCATGATCAGTTTGTTTCCGTTATCAACCATGAGTTCATAAACCAAACATTTAAATTATGTTTAATTCATTTGTTATGTGAGTGTAAGTTGTGTTTTGTGATGATGTAAGTGAAGAATTTGTTGAAATGTGATATATTTTGCTTGAAGGTTCTAGAAATTGCAAGGTTGATCAAGATATATTATGTATAAGCTAGAATAAATTGGTAGGAGAATCTAGATAAATCTAAGTAAGATAAATGATGATAAATCTAGAAAGTATAGATTGTACTAGAAACTAGGATAAAACTAGATATTCTAGATTGTTCCATATGCAAATATAAATATGTGTACTACTCAATTGTAAAGTGAGAGAGAAAGGAAGTTAATGAATTTAATAAAAACTCCTCCTTCTAAAAAATTACTCTCCTCCAAATAACTACAAATAAATAACAAATCAAAAAATCAAGTTGATATCAATTTTACAATTGATTCATCAACCATCAAAAACCCAACAAGTGGTATCAGAGCTCATTGATCTTAAGGGATTAAGTTCAAAAAATGGGTTCATCAAATATAGCGCTTCCTACACCACCGATTTTCAACGGTGAAGACTACGACTATTGGCCGGTAAGAATGAAGGCTTTTCTCGTAGCAAATGAGTTATGGGAAATTGTTGAAAACGGTTATGAAGAACCGAAAAATGAAGGTACTCTTACCGCACCTCAACAAAAGAAGAATAAAGATGAATATAAAAAGAATATGAAGGCACTTACATTTCTCCAAGCTACCGTTAATAAAGAAATCTTCATCGAGATAGTCGCTACGACTACAGCCAAAGAAGCATGGGAGATTCTTCGTAAAAAATATCAATGCTTGGAGAGCATTTCAATGGCGAAACAAGAAACAGAAGAGCAAGGAATTAAGCAACGAATCAAGAGTGCGTTTGTCTCTCGCCTGCAATATATCAAAGACCAAGTCGATACACTGACGTTGAATTCTGTGCTAAGAATGTTAGAGACAGATTTGGGGCTTGAAAAATTTGCATTGGATGCCCACAAAAGATTGATTTGCCTCTACTTAGAAAGGATAATGGATGATGATGACAATTGCACCTCTGAAACTACAACTAAGAATTTGGATAAAGATGTTGATATAAGTAATCCAGAAGCACCAATAATGCCTGAACAACAGGAGACAAAGACGGGTTCGGAAAAATCCAGCATTAAAGAAGAAGAGATGATGGAAGACTCCTCCAAGAGCAAATCAATTGAATCTCCGAAAAAAATCAAATCCGTTACGGAGCCATGCAATTACGAAGAAACTTCTCAATATGAGAAATGGAAAGTTGGAATAAAGGAGGAGATAAAAAATAACAAGATAAAGCAAACGTGGAAGTTGATGGGAGGACCTAAAAACAAGAAGGTGCTTCGTGTAAAAAAGAGTTATAAGACAAGGGCAAATCGAAATGGCACAGTCAACAAGCATAAGGCCAAGTGGGTTGCAAAGAGAAATGCACAGAAAATGAGATTAAGCTACAAATATGCATTTGCACCTGTGGCAAATCATAATACAATCAAACACTTTCAAAATCAAAATTTGAGGTACTTGGATATAAGCTTGGATTATCAAGCAAAAATCTCAAGGAGGAGTGTTGAAATGTGAGATATTTTGCTTGAAGGTTCTAGAAATTGCAAGGTTGATCAAGATATATTATTTATAAGCTAGAATAAATTGGTAGGAGAATCTAGATAAATCTAAGTAAGATAAATGATGATAAATCTAGAAAGTATAGATTGTACTAGAAACTAGGATAAAACTAGATATTCTAGATTGTTCCATATGCAAATATAAATATGTGTACTACTCAATTGTAAAGTGAGAGAGAAAGGAAGTTAATGAATTTAATAAAAACTCCTCCTTCTAAAAAATTACTCTCCTCCAAATAACTACAAATAAATAACAAATCAAAAAATCAAGTTGATATCAATTTTACAATTGATTCATCAACCATCAAAAACCCAACAGAATTTACTACATAGTGTGATAATCATTAATTTCTGAGTTTAATGTTTGTTTTTTATTTCATTTCATGTCAGTTTTTTTATTTGTATTTATAAAAGTTCAGGGCCGACCCAAGACTTTCTGGAGCTCTATGCGAAATCTAAAAATGGGGCCTTACATTGTAAAATATATATGTATTTATAATTTATTTTTTCTTGCTTTAATAGATGCAAATGTATTGATTAAATCTTCATATTTTAGTTTTTTCCAATATATTTTATTCTTATGGATAAAATGGTCAATCTACTTAATATTTCATGTGAAATAGTTGATCATAAATATGTTTTATCAAAATTTTATTTTGAAAAATCTTTGCAGCATAAGCAACTTTACATGTATAGTAAATATCATTCTATAGCGAATACATGTATTTTGATACGAATTGAATACTTTTATACGATTAAGAATATCAATCGGCTTATATATATGGGCATGCGTAAATTTTGATAAAAAATTTAGTTCATAAAAACGGAACCATATATGTGTGATATTAAATTATATTTTAAAGAATTTTCAAGATTGATACAATGTTTTCTCAACAACAAATACAAGGATTAATTCCTCATAGATTTGTGAAGAAATTGAGTTTTTTCATGCATAAATAATCAAAATAACAGAATAACAAAATGGATTAATAAAACAAAAGTCGGCTTGCTACATAGTTGTTGCTCGTTGGTGTCGTCAAAAAACGAAATTCATAGTATTTTTCTTGATAAATTAGGAGAAAGTCAATTTGAAAATGAATTAAAAATTACAAATTAATCTTGATATCGTCTAGAGAGAAAGAGAGAAACAACGAAATTTGAATTTTATTTGATTATTCCATGGTAAGATGAGAGAAATAAAATAATTATGATAAAAGATTGAGACTCCAAAATATGATAAAGAGTAGATAAAATAATTTGATTTGTTGGAGTTTTGGAGGAGGAGAAAAGAAATAGACAGTTGAAAGTCTCTCTAATTCTTGCAGGTTTTTTAAGCGGCTGAATAGTGTTGTTGTAGTTTTATTATAAAGGCCCAACAGAAATTGGGAGAGAAATAGGCTGCCGGCTGGGCTTAAAATCCAGCTCTGGGCTTGGCTCATATTATTATAAACTTGTATTTTCTTAATGGGTACTATCTAATAATGGGGTATGGGATAGGGGGGCCGTAAAAGTATGAACATAATATGGCCCTTAACAGCATAGTTCTTCCTCCATTCCATTTTAATCGTCATTTTAGGCTTTTGCACAGGTATTAAGAAAGTTAATAATGAGCCTATATTTTAGGAAAAAGTTAAAGTTATACCTAAAATACCCATCTTCTCTCCAGACTCTTATTCTTTCTCCTTCAATTAATGATTTCTTATTATATTTCCTTCAATTGGTTAAAATAGAAGAGAGAGAGAGAAACAAGGAGTGAATAAAGGCAAAATAGGAAGATATGTAATTAATGTTGTATTGGAATTCTGAAGCGACAATTAATTTGAAACATGAAAAAATCTCTAAAACGACAATTAAAATGGAATGGAGGGAGTATCTTTTTTGCTAACCAAATAACTGAAATTAACATCCTCATATATATTAGTCTAATCTTGTGATATGCGCAAAACGATATGAAAATATTATTCTATGCAATACCTTTTTTAGTATGATTATCAAGATGAGTTATCTAAAACTCACATATAAAGAAGAAACATCGCAATAAAAATTATTTATTATGTAAGTAAATAAAATAAATGTTTAAGCTCAATATCCGGCATTTACATAAAGTTTTGAATGAGTATTGATATTTATAGAAAATAATTAATTAATTAGATTGAATGAGTAATTCTAATAAAAAATCATATAATTACTAGAACACCCCCATCGACTAAGTGAACGGAGGCTTGAATAATTATGATTAAAAAAACCTGAAATTAGCAATTTAATTCAACTTCATATGTGAAATTAGTAATCAATCATTAGTAAAGTTTGATCGATGAGGTCTTTAGCATGTTGGTTAAGATTGAGGCTTCATGACCAAGAGGACATGTGTTAAAAGATGAATAGTTACTTAGTGTGGGTATTTCTCTAGTTTAATACCACCATCTAAAAAAAAACAATCATTCCCATAGTTCGGTCGCAAATTCGAATGTCTACTACTTGCTTTGAAATGTTTGGCTTGATAATTGTACAGATTAATAGTTACTTAGCATATTTTGATAGCTACTTGGAGGTTTACAGCTACTATACTTACATATTTTGTTAAGTGTGTTTAATATATAAAATATTAAAATGAAATTGTTAGAACAAGGATTTGAACATTTGGCCTCAAGCATAAACAAGGCTCTCACAATAACTTGAGCTAAGATAAATTTGTGTTTTTTTGCCAAATAAATATACATATATTCTATATGACATTCTATATAATGAAAACTTTTAAGTTAATTTATCAGTTGAATTACTTATGACTCTTATGAAACATGCATATTTTGTGGATGTCATTGGTAAGTTACCATTCAAGACATAAGGTTGCTTTGCATGGTTCTTTCACTTGGTGAAATAATAAGCTATTTATGTGTCAAGACAAGAAGAAGTGTGGCATTGTATGTGACATGTGCAAGCCTATAAAAATATATGAAATTGTATGAAGGACATATATATGATAAGTAGCTAATCTTAATGTAGTATAAATACATGGAATCATACTGTTTAATTATATTTTTCTATTATTATGACTTTATTTATATGTGTCACGATAAACTTAACATACCCGAGTCATTTTTCATAGCTGCATAAAGAATACAAAAAGCATAAGACAAATACAATTTTCCCTTTATTGTGAAAGATCAAACATAATAGATTGTGGCACAATTAATGAACAAAGTAAGTTTCTTGGGACAAGGTAAGGGAACTTGGCAATTATCGACACGTGTTTCATGCCGAGTGCATTGATGCTTGGATAGACGAGGGTCGGGTCATGTGTAGGGCTAAAAATCAAATCAAGTTATTCGATACTCGACTCGAGCTCGTTCGATAAAAACTCGTTTGAGCTAGGTTCGTCACACAAATCAAACAAGTTTGAATAGCATTTTCCGTTCGATAAAGTTTAAAGCTCGGCTCGAGCTCGATTCAATAAACTAAAAATTAATGAAAAATATGAAATATATCAAACTACTCAATACTCGACTCGAGCTCGTTCGGTAAAAGGTCGTTTGAGCTCGACTCGTTTAATAATCAAGCCAAGCTCAAATACAAAATTTCAAGCAGGATAAAATTCAAACCAAGCTTGAACAGAGTGTCATTCGACACTACTCGACTCGATTACACCCCTACGCGTGCCCGTTGTGTAGAGCCAAGCCTTTGCCTAGCTATGGAGGAGAGGAGGAGAAAGATTTATGGAGGTCAGAGAGAATGATTTACTTGTTTGGAGAAGACTATGTACTTTGAAGTTTATGAGTTCATACGTAAAGTTGTTCCAAAACTGTTGATTTTGTCTTTAGACTATAATTTGAGATTTTGTTCATCCAATTAAAAGTCTTTTTTTCACCAATTTCAGTGTATGGTAGAGGTTATATTAATAAAGTGTTGTAATAATAACCTTTTGAATAATTTATTTTTTCATAAATAAATTGTTAAGCAATTTTATACGGTTTATTATATTTTTTATGATAATTTTATCTTGAATTATGATATGTAAACAAAAAAGACCAAATACTATGGGTCTCTGTGGATGGATTTTGGCCCGGTTTCGCGGGTTTCGCCAGACCAAGCCAAAACTCTTCGAAATGAGTTTCGTTAAACCAATGAAACTCATCACAAACCTATTCAGAAATCTATATTCAAACTCTAGAAACCTATAAACATTGATTTGACTCCTAACATCTATTTTTTTCCCCAAACTCTATCTGAAAAAAAAAAATATTGATTTGACACCTACCACCTACTTTTTTCCCTAAACCCTAACATCCAAACTCAATCCAAGTAAAGTTTCAGTTTTTTCAAAATCACAAAACCCAACATCCAAAACCTAACCAAATGGGGTTTCAAAGGTTTCACCGAAACCACCCAAACCATTTTTTTTAAACTGAGACCAACGAAACCGAGTCAAAACCCTTCCAAATAGGGCCATATATATGATATAATATCAATTTTCTTTTTATATGGGATGGAATTTTAGATAAGAGTTGATAATTAAAACATTCCGACATAATATATTTTCGTGAATTCACATCATCATTTTATGTGAGATAATAGTATACAGTTTTTTATATAAAAAGAAAAATATATTTAAGAAAAAGAATAGAGGAAACATCTCAGACAAAAAGGAGTACAAAATTCTCAAATAATAATGCAACATTTTCCTAAAATGATGATTTTCTTATGGAGTGACTTATTACAAGGAATGTTTAAACCCGGAATCATGGCTCAATCGAATCGATCATATGTACGTGTGCATGTCTTGTGATTAGTTAATTTTTTAGAAGATGAAATTTAAGCAAAAAATTAATAAATTGAACTTGTCATATAAATATTGTGAATTAAGACGACTTTTGTATGAACTATAATTACACATACTGATTTTTATATTAATGGAGCTTCATTTTATAGCCCGTGATGGTGTCTTTTCCTTTTTTAATAGCCAAAAGGCCTTCATTTTACTTCTTAGGCCTCTCCAATATTCTTGGGGACATGGTTGGGGGAGGGTTGGGGTTGGGGTTGGGGAAAATGCCATGTCCAACCAAGGAGAAATTATATGGTATAACCGTTGTACCACATCATCAAGTACATGTGGTGCAACCGATCAATGTAGTTATTACATGATGAGTGAAATAACACATCATCCATGTTCTGGACAATGTGAACAGAATTTCGAAATCCTATATTTTAGAAGAACATGGGTGATGTGGAATTTCACTCCGCATATAATAACTACATTGGTGGAATGCATCACATATACTTGATGACGTGGTGCAGCGATTATACTAAATAATATCTCCCAACAAAGAGGGGAGGGCTTGGGATTGAGTTGGGGTAGAGAATGGGGTGGAGCAGCAGCTTTAAGAAGCTCCTTCTACACCCAGTGGGGTTGGACGCGCTGCACGGACGCGTGCAGCCCACCTGTGCTTCCCTAATATTTTATTTTTTATTTTCTTTTCTTTTTTGTGGCCATTACTTGTGGGTTTTCCTTTGCTCATTTTTAGTTTTTTACCTGTAGGGGAATGTGAATAAGAAGGGGCAGGTAGATTTATTAATTACTTGTTTGAATTTTGAAGTTGTTTTACTGGATATCCATGGTTAATTGCCGTTAATTGATCTGTTCCATTAATTACTCTATTTTCAAAACCCAATTCAAAGATTAAGGGTCTGTTTGTTTGAATTTTATAAGGTTACTAGTTTAATAAACCTTTGCCGTTAATTGCTCTGTTCCATGGTTAATTACTATGTTTTCAAATCCCAATTCCAAGATTAAGGGTCTGTTTGTTTGAATTTTATAAATTTTTTTTTTTGAAAAACTATATAAAACATTATTAGGAAATGTTTTCTAATTAAAACAACATATGATTTAAATTCATCCACAATTTAACAAACACTTAAGCAAAATACGAATTAATTTAAAATGATACAGATGAATCACCTGCTTTGATACCACTTGTTAGGTCCCAAGTGGTAAAAAAAGTCTAGAAGGAGGGAGGGGGGTTGAATAGACCTTTTTAAAACTTCTTTTTTGTTACTCAAAGTATTACTTTTGTAGACAATTAGTTCAGATGTTCGTTGAACAGATTAGTAAAGACTCAGCTGACAGCTTAATATTCACTTGACTGTTCTTAGTTTAGCAAAATCACTGTTTTGATAAAATCAGAGTTTTCGAGTTTTTTATGCAGCGGAATATATAAAGTTGTCAATCAAACGTTGTAAGCTTTCAGTATTTTGTAACCAAAATATGTTGATCTTTTGTAAATCTGTTTTGAGTATTTTAAATCAAACTTTGACAGATGACTAGTCTGTTTATAAGATATGCAAGTGTAGATACTGAATGATAAAGAACAACAAATTTATAGTGGTTCAAGGGTGGTGTAATCCCTCTAGTCCACTCTTCTTCCTTAACACGATGGAAGGATTTGCACTAATCTCTTAGACTAATGCAACACTTGACGTTTACATCTTCAACGTCCAAGTGAAACTTTTGCTCTTAGTAAAAATCACAAGATTCAGAATTCCTTGAGTTTAATCTCTTTTAAGCCCCCGGCTACAACTAATTTCTCTTAGAAATTAACTCTCAAATACAACCTTGTTGTATGCAAAAACTCTTAGTTTTTCTTCAACAAATTAGTCGTTCTTCAGGAACAGCTTAGTGGTTTTTCTCTCAGTTTGATTCTTGAATGATTTTCTTCTGATAAGATTTGTAAGATTGCAAAAGTTACTGTCTTCTTTCAAGTCGTGTTCTATTTATAAGGGTGGTTGAGATTGAGGCCGTTGAATCTATCCTAAATTCCAAGGATGCCCTTATTCTCTTCACCAACTTCAAAAGTCTATATTTGCAAGCGGCTCTGTCACTGTACAGTTCTGTCAATCGTATTAAATGCACCCTGTCGTCCGAGGATACTTTGTTGTCTTCTTCAACACATGAAATGACTTAGCTAATCCTTCGAGATGGACATTTAGCTGATTGTCCTCCATTTAAATTGTCCATTGACTTAGCTCCTAGATAGTCAGCAGTTTAATACTTAGCTGATCAAAATCACTTGGTTGTTTGTATCAGCTGCAATAGTTGCATGTTCCTTTGTGAAGTGTTTATTCTGTTGGTGTCTTTTGACTTAGATGTCTTCACTTGAACTTGGTTGTTGATGAATTTCTTCTCTGTTAATCAATCAAAACCAAATTGATTAACTTATTCAAACTTTCTTTGAATACGCTACTTGGTGTTTTCAGTATTAAGTTCGTCTGAATTTTGTCAACTTAGTTGTTTTATATCTTAGCTATTCTGACTAGGTTTCTGAATCTAACTTAGATTTTCTTACTTAGCTTTTGCTATCATCAAAACCTATCAATTAACTCAGCTGTTAATTACTTAGTTGTTAGCTCTCGAGTTAATAATTTTTCCAACAAAATGTAATTATGAATGAATTATTAATTATTATCATCTTAAATTAATGATAAAATATTCTCAATTTTACTTATTTTAATAAAATATTATATATATATATATATATATATATATATATATATATATATATATATATATATATATATATATATTATTTTATTTATTTATTGTCTGATATGGATCTCCAATGATCGGATCGACCTTAATTCATATTTGCTCAACGTATTACGGATCTTTATAAAAGGATCAGATCCATCGAATCATTAACTGATTTAAAATTCTACCAAATCGGGCTGGATTCGAATCGAATTCGGATTGAAACCCGCCCCATCGACAACCCTATATATATCTGACACATTGATGAGTTCTATTTTGAGAAGAAACGTGAGGAGGTATCATGATTAACGATTAAATTAGTTAAGATGGCCTTTTAGGCAATATGAAAGAGATGTTTACTAATACTTAATTACTATAACTATGATTTCCATTACCAGGGGTGGGTTAAGACAGAGCGACCAGAGGCGGAGGGACATGGGGTGCGGGTGCCCCCCAGCCATTTTGATTTTTCTTAGCATAAGTGTATGATTACCCATTCATTGCTTAATGTCAATCATCTCATTTTTTTAAACAAGTCTCCTAGCCAATTCCAAGACCCCATACTAGTTAATATTTATCAAAAGTCGTTCATTGGAAACAAAGGGAGCACACTATTTACTTACCTATTCAATTTCAAGTAATAAGGAAAATTTCATATTTTACTAGTATTTGCTGGTTAGATTTCTAATCTATTTTTTCAATTATGTATTTATTTTCCATAATTAATTTTGAATATTATATATTGAAAAAGAAATTGCTTAAAGTTTTGAAATTTATTAATTAGTAGATGAGTTTGATATCTTGGAAAAACATAAAACACAATCTAGAATGCCTAAATATTTATGATATTGATATGCACATCCAACTCTTTTTACAAGTTACTTCGTATTTTTCTTATGTTTAATGATTGTTTAATTCATAATATAGAACCAACAAGTGATTGGTTTAATGGAATGGATTAGCCCCATAAAGTGACGAAACCGTGTCTGAATCCCATGGGAGAGGTTCCAATATAACATGTCTAACGCGCTTCAAAAGAGACTAAATCAGGTCTAAGACCTAAGTACCCTTGGAAAAAAAAAACCTTATAATATAGAACTGATTATAAATTTCAGATTTGCATTTATTTTACTTGATTATATAAATTTATATGTGTCATTCATTATAAAAGTTGTCGACATATTAAAAAAAAATCATTTTGACAATAGCTATTTAAACAATGTTTTTGTAATAATTACATTATAGATACAAATAATAAATCCGGTTTAATCTCGCCCCCCTCGATTTGAATTCCTGGCTCCGCCCCTGAGAGCGACACGAAACTTCATCGTAATCATTGATATTAGATTTCTTTTTTTTTTTTTTTTAAGAAAGATGTTAGATTATCTAATAGTACATGTTTTATAATCTTAATTGTAGGTGGATACTGGTTGTGTTCGGTTCCACTGATATTTAATTGGCCCAATTGTAAATTTGGGATGATTATTTAATCAACCCAACAACTTTATGGCCCGTTCGGCGGATTAAATCAGGGGAATTAGATTCGGGCCCAATTATTTTGTTACCCGTTCGGTTGGTCCGATTGGGCTGTAATTACATTTTTACCCCCAATGAATTGTTGAACTTAAGGACATTTTCAGTAATTTTGCCCCAAAGTATTATGCAATTTTGCATCTCAAAATTGATCACAAAACGATGGTTACTCCCCCATCAACAATTTTGCATCTTAAAATTCCCCCATTTTTTACTCTCCATTTCTGAACTTAATTCCCGTTTTTACTCCCCCATTATTTTTGCCCCTTTTTGATTTCTGTTATACGGTCTCACTCTTTCAAAATGCCCGAAAGTTGTAGTACCCGAAACCATTTCATTCCTTATCTTTTCATTCCCATGAATTTCTGTTGCTAGCTACGAGAAAAAAAATAGAGGGCTTGGGGAAGAAACTCATTGTACAGCCAAGGGGATAGTATGTTGCTTCTCCCCTCTCCAGCTATTGCTATCACAGAAAACACTTTGTTAGTGTCATTTATGGACCGAAAACCACATACATACTAAAATTAAACCAAACTACTCTATATTCGATTCAAGCTCGTTGGTAAACTCGATTTATTATGCATACCAAACAAGTTCATCAAGTTAATCCATAACTCGATTTGAGCTTGTTTGATAAAAGTTCAGTTTATTAAATCATCTAACTATTCTATACTCGATTCGAGCTCGTTCGATAAAACTCGATTCGTTCAAGCAATCAAACAAAGCTCAAACATAATTTCAAGCTTGATAAAAAGATTCAAACCAAGCTTGAATATATATTGTTCGACAATTGTTGACCCATTTACACCCCTAATTTAAACACTAATTCCAAGTCCAAAGAAATCAGTACCGTACAACTATCAAGAAAATCAAGCAATTTTTAGAGGAAAAAAAATATATTAAAAATCACAGTTAAAATTTTCAAGGATGAATGCTACCGTTAAGATGAAATTCCCAACCGGTGTAGCAAAAAGATTAAAAGATGAACCTATCTATTATTAGAAGGTACGTTGATGTCAGAAATTGGCCCAATAATAAACATGTTGTAATTGGGCCCTGCACATGCCACTGGGGCCTTAAATCCCTGGCCATCGGAGATTGATTGGCTTGGCGGTCTAGGGTTGTCAATGGGGCGAATCCAATTTATTAAAAATTTTGCGGATTAAAAATTGGTTGTTATCCAATATTGAATTCCTTATAAAAACAAAAAAGAAATTATATGTACATAATATTATATTAAGAACATAATATTATATTAAGATATGCATTAATAATATTCTATCATTGGTATAAGAAGGTATTACTTAATAACTCATTCATGATTTTATTTTTATGTATATTTTTGTTTCAGAAAATGTATATATTAGTTAAGCAAATTTGGACACATGAGTTAAATTAAATGAAGTTATAACGTCAACAAAATTGTTTTAGAAAAAATACTTTTGAAAATATATTATATAAGCATGACTTTTAAAAATATAGATATTTGATCCAAATATACCTGATATCTGACTGAATTCGGAGAAGATCCACGAACTCAATAAAGTTTAGGGTTAAACAAGATATGAATTTGATTGGATTCTGATTTTGTATATATAGAACCGGATATGAATTGAACTTCATCCGACCCAAATCTAACCCTAGCTTGGCCAACTTGACTTGAGGATGAGTCTTTTATAAATAATAAAGGACACAATATATAATATATAGGATGAACAGAATGAGAAAAAAAATGGGCTCGGACCAATTTCTACACCAAAAGCAACATACCTACTATGCGGCATGCTCCCAAGTCTCCCACTTGCCCCCTTTTTTTTATTTTTTTAATGCAAATAAAACATTTGTTGATTAGCATAAAAAATAAAAAATTCAAGAATTCGTCTAGGAGTCATATGGGTTGCTTTCTTTTTCCTTAAATAAATATTTTGTCCGTCTTCTTTTTCTCCAAGACTCCAACTCGTTGTCTCTCTCCTAATCTCCTCCTTCTCGGCTTCTTCAACAATTCAACTCCAATTGTTTTTTCTTCTCAACTTCTTCGACTCCAATTGTCTAACAATTTGAATTTCAAGCTTTTATTTTGGATATTCATCTATTTTTCCCTCTATAAATTAAGGTATGTTTATATTCAAGATTTGTATATTTTTTATTTTGTTATATTAAATTAAATTAATTATTCTATGTAGTTTGTATTTTTCCCTTTATTTTAATTTTTTAATGGATATGAATACTGCAATTTGTTCTTCTTTTTCAGGGAAAATTCTTACATAGACCAGGTCTAAGAGCTTAGTGGTAGACCTTGTGATTGTAAATGCACCACATAATACATTTTGATGATGTCATGCTCTCACAATGTATGACAATGTCTATGAAAAGCTCATAGATCAGGTCTATGCAATAATTTTCCCTTTTTCAATGTACTGTGTGGGTTATGTACTTATGTATATGATGATGAATGGTGATGACAATGAAATTATCTTTATGTTTTGATTAGGGACTTAGGGCTCCGATTTTGAACTTCGCCTAGGCCCTGACAGGTCTAGGGCCAGCCCTGCAGCTAAGTTTCTATATATATAGAAGTAGAAACAGCTCTTCAAATATACAAAGACGACCACCATCAGCAATGTCATTGTGTGGGGGGGGGGGGGGGTGGGGGGGGGGGGGGGTGGGGGGGGGGGGGGGTGGGGGGGGGGGGGGGTGGGGGGGGGGGGGGGTGGGGGGGGGGGGGGGTGGGGGGGGGGGGGGGTGGGGGGGGGGGGGGGTGGGGGGGGGGGGGGGTGGGGGGGGGGGGGGGTGGGGGGGGGGGGGGGTGGGGGGGGGGGGGGGTGGGGGGGGGGGGGGGTGGGGGGGGGGGGGGGTGGGGGGGGGGGGGGGTGGGGGGGGGGGGGGGTGGGGGGGGGGGGGGGTGGGGGGGGGGGGGGGTGGGGGGGGGGGGGGGTGGGGGGGGGGGGGGGTGGGGGGGGGGGGGGGTGGGGGGGGGGGGGGGTGGGGGGGGGGGGGGGTGGGGGGGGGGGGGGGTGGGGGGGGGGGGGGGTGGGGGGGGGGGGGGGTGGGGGGGGGGGGGGGTGGGGGGGGGGGGGGGTGGGGGGGGGGGGGGGTGGGGGGGGGGGGGGGTGGGGGGGGGGGGGGGTGGGAGTTCCACTTCTACACTGTTGTCTTTTTTTTTTTTAAACTGTACTAATGCTTTACTAATTTCATTGCATAAAAAATTGAGGCTGGTAAACTTAAAAGATTAAAACAAAGTTTACTTGAAATGAAATCTTATATATCACATGGTTGAAATAATGAAAATGATTTTTTACTTCTCAGTTTTTTCTTTAGTTTGAAATTTTGTTGGTATTCCGTTACTAATCAATTACTAATAGCAACATATTTTTTTTCGTTGAAATCAGGGTGTCGTTGGTGCCCCCCCTTCTAGTAGTGTGAGTTCCATTTCTTCATTGTTGTCTGTTTTTTTTTTTTTTTTAAATTGTATTAATGCTTTAATAGTTTCATTGCATAAAAAACTGAGGCTGGTCAACTTAAAAGATTAAAACAAAATTTAAATGAAATCGAATATTATATATCACATGGTTGAAACAATGAAAATGATTTTTTAAATCTCAGTTTTTTTTTAGTTTGAAATTTTGTTGGTATTCCGTTACTAATCCATTACTAATAGCGATATATTTGTTTTCGTTGGAATCAGGATTTCGCTGGTGCCCCACCTTTTAGTAGTGTGAGTTCCACTTCTTCATTGTTGTCTTTTTTTTTTTTTTTTAAATTATACTAATGCTTTAATAGTTTCATTGCATAAAAAAATGAGGCCGGTAAAAAAGATTAAGACAAAATTTACATGAAATCGAATCTTATATATCACATGGTTGAAACAATGAAAATGATTTTTTACTTCTCAATTTTTTTTAATTTGAAATTTTGTTGGTATTCCATTACTAATCAATTACTAATAGCAACATATTTGTTTTCGTTGAAATCAGGGTGTCGTTGGTGCCCCCCCTTCTAGTAGTGTGAGTTCCATTTCTTCATTATTGTCTGTTTTTTTTTTTTAAATTGTATTAATGGTTTAATAGTTTCATTGCATAAAAAACTGAGGCTGGTAAACTTAAAAGATTAAACTAAAATTTACTTTGAAATCGAATCTTATATATCAAATGGTTGAAACAATGAAAATGATTTTTACTTTTCAGTTTTTTTTATTTGAAATTTCGTTGGTATTCCGTTACTAATCCATTACTAATAGCTACATATTTGTTTTTGTTGGAATCAGGGTGTTGCTAGTGCCTCCCCTTCTAGTGGTGTGAGTTCCACTTCTACGTTGTTGTATGTTTTGTTTTTTTTTTCTTAATTGTACTAATGCTTTAATAATTTCATTGCATAAAAAACTGAGGCTGATAAACTCAAAAGATTAAAGCAAAATTTACTTGAAATCGAATCTTATATATCACATGGTTGAAACAATGAAAATGATTTTTTACTTCTCAGTTTTTTTTTTATTTGAAATTTTGTTGCTATTCCGTTTTTTTTATTTCCTCCTTTTATTCATCTAACGGCCACTATTGATGCAGATCGTGTTGATACGATCAACGGAGCTAAAAATAGAGCATGTAGAGAAAATAGAAATTTGGACCTGGACTTCCCATCTTGGGTACATGCCTATCATTTTAAATATATTTGCCTAGTTTAAAAAGAACGTTAAGTATTTTTTTTTAACTTACATACACGGAGGGATTCGGAGAGAATTTTACTTTTGGTACCATAATTTACCTTACTTTAAGGATTTGGTATCACAATTATTCCGTCCGACACATTTGGTACTATTATGTGACGGGACGTTACATATTTCATACTTCCGTCAAATTAATGACGAAATTGAACATGTGAGGAGCATGTGCCCGTGAAATTTGAAGGAATTGATGAAAAAATTGTAGAATTGGTCCTATAATTAAAGATTGCTATCAAAGTTTGCCCCACATATTTTCTCGTCGACAAATTTACTCCACAATTCAAAAATTTGAAGCATTTCAATCACAATTGCAAAAATAGTTAAATTATTAATCCTATTTAATAAATTTGATATATTATTATTAAATCTCTTAAAATAATTATTATATATATATATATATATATATATATATATTAAATATCTTAAACTAATAAGATTTTATATAATAAAATATAAATTATATAATATTTTATATAAAATTTGAAAAAAAATTAAAATTATATAAATATTAATAATCCTATTTAATAAATTTTATATTAAATATTATTAATATACTTAATATATTTGTAAAAAATCTTTTTAAAATTATATAAATATTATTAATCCTGTTTAATAAATATTAATATATGTATATATTAATATTTAATAAAATTTATTAAATATGATTAATAATTTAACTATTTTTGCAATTGTGAATGAAATGATTCGAATTTGTGAATTGTGAGGTAAATTTGTTGACCAGAAAACATGTGGGGCAAACTTTGCCAGCAATCTTTAATTATAGGACCAATTCTACAATGTTTTCATCAATTCCGTCAAATTTGATGGACATGTTCTCCTCACGTGTTCATTTCCGTCATTAATTTGACGGAAGTATGAAATGTGTAACGTCCCGTCAAATAATGGTACCAAATGTGTTGGACGAAATAATTATGGTACCAAATTCTTAAAATAGGGTTAATTGTGGTATCAAAATTGAAATTCTATCGTGGGATTTATAAGAATAAAATAGGGTTAAATACAGTTTCCCCCTTAAAGTATTGGGTGGTACCAGTTACCCCCTAAAGTATTAGTTATCCCCTTTATTATAGTTTTGAAATTTTTATTTCAAAACTACCCCTACCTCTTTTGTAACTAATAAATTTTTCCTTATTTATTATGTATTTTTTCATCCTCCAAACAACATTATGTCTCAGCTTCTTCATTTCTTTCCGTTTTTTTGTCTTAATTTTTTTTTTATTTCCATCTCTTTTTTTTTTTGTTATATTCTGTTTATTTCTTTCTCAATCTTTTTCTTTATATTTTGTCTCAGTTTTTATTTGGTCATAGTTATCTCATTTATTTTCATTACAAATTACTATTCCAAATGTTGAGTAATTCTCCTTTAAATTATTACTAGTAAAACAGGCAGAAAATAAAGATAACAAATTGAAACGAAAATAAGGAAAATGATGAGATAGAAATATAGATTGAGACACAAAAATGAAAAAACAAAATAATTAATAACAAGGTAACAATTTATTAGTTATAAAAGGTGCAGGTGTAGTTTTGGAATAAAAATTCAAAACTATAATAGAAGAGGGAAAGTGCTACAAGTAATAATTTAAGGAGTAATTGGTACCACTCCATATTTTAGGGGTGAAATTGTATTTAATTAACCTAAATAAAATAATATGTACGTGGTTTTCGGCATTTAACCCGTTTCATGAAACATCAATTATTCCTAAAATATAAATTATTTGTGTCATGTGCAGTGAAACTGTGCCTAGACTAGTAGAGACAGCATGGCTAGACATAAAGGCGCGTGTTAATTCAAGAGATTTGAACAATCACACTACGTATACTGCCTTTTTGGTGTTCGCACTAAGTGATCGTCCGTTGAATCTAAAAAAGGCAACGGCATTAGTAAACGTATAAACTCGACTCATGTGTATCTGGATGAAGAAGAAAGTAATCGTGCTTGTGCTCGTGGAGAAACTGGACCAGTTTTTAAAAATCGAACTGATGGATGAATGGAGATCAAGCTTGGAGAAGTACCTCACAACAGATTGGGTCATGGTGATATCGAGATAAGATTTTGTGAAACAGACGTTACTAAAAGTAAATGTGGTCTTCTGGTTCGGTCTATTGAACTACGACCCAATAACGACCCATGATCAGTTCGTCCCCGTAATCAACCATGAGTTCATAAACCAAACATTTAAAATATGTTTAATTCATTTGTGATGTGAGTGTAAGTTGTGTTTTGTGATGATGTAAGTGAAGAATTTACTATATGGTGTGATAATCATTAATTTCTGAGTTTTATGTTTGTTTTTTATTTCATTTCATGTCAGTTTTTTTATTTGTATTTATAAAAGTTCAGGGCCGACCCAAGACTTTCTGAGGCCCTTGGCGAAATCTATAAATGGAGCCCTACATTGTAAAATATATATGTATTTATAATTTATTTTTCTTATTTTAATAGATGCAAATGTATTGATTAAATCTTCATATTTTAGTTTTTCCCAACACATTTTATTCTTATGGATAAAATGGTCAATCTACTTAATATTTCATGTGAAATATTTGATCATAAAAATATCTTCCAATACCCAAAAATCAACAACAATAAATAACCCAAAAAATCCAAACATAGAGGAAACAATGTAGCTTAGTGATTCAACTTCAAATCTAAAAGAAATGGATAATCAGTTGAAGTCTAATATAGGAGAAACAAAATGGTCTGTAAGAATTTTTATTTTCTGCAATTAGAGTTCCTCAAGCGAAAGTGGAATTGAAGACACGACAAGGAATTGATGTAGAAAAAAGACCCAAAATAAACATATAATTTAAAAATACCCTATTCAATAGTCGCAATTAAGCACAATAACCATACTAATTAAGCAAGAATTTGAAAATGGAATAAAAAATGCACAATAAAGATGAAAATGGTCTTTCAAAAACTTTATTAAAAGGCCAATAGAAGTGAAACAAAATTAACATCAAAATGTCCAAGTATACATACTAATCAAGCAAAAATTGGAAAATAGAATAAAAAATACACAAAATGTCTATCCATCACGCAAAAGTGCCATTACAAACAATTCCTCAAATTTAGATTCTTAAGCAATTGCAGCTGCAACCTTCTTCCTAGGTGCAGCTTGGGTACCTTCTCTAAAGTTTGTCTTGATTCTGCAGGTGTAGTCTTTCTACGGATAGACTTCATATAGTTGAGGTAATAAACCACTTTCTCTGAACTCCAACTTCACTAAAAACAACTCTATTGCCATGAAAATTGCTCTAATTTTTCCATATTCAATCAAAACCCAGAACACATTACTATACCGTAGAATTTGCCCTTGGTCCACTGTGAAGGACTGAAAATATTGCAACAATAAATCTCCTAGAAGAGTGTAACCAATAACAGATGCATTATCTCAAGGGGTAACTTTATAACAACCTACATTCAACAATCAAAGAAAGCATGATGCTACTATCAGGCTCACTCAACCTTCTCAACAGGCAAATTGGGGAATCTAAGGGAGGGTCAATTTGCATAAATATTTTTATGGTAAAAGATGGCATTGGCTGAATGCATAGACATGTTAATAACCTAGAAAGTGTACACCTCAATCTTAGATACACCAGCAAAGGAAAAATATATATGTAGAGAGAGAGAGAGAGATTGAAAAAGAATAAGAAAAGGAATATAAGGTTACTTAGGACTAAAACTTTCAACACATATCTTTAATTTCTTCAATGCTATCTGGAGTAATTCAGCTCACCAAAACCTAAACCTTATTTCTATCACTACAATAATATTCATATATATGACTCTTTGTTCCACAGCATTGCAAGACACCAATAATTCAGTTGGCGTCAAGACTCAAGCCATTTCATAATTAATACAGCTTTAAATTTCAGCTTTTCTCAACATATAACAAAATTGATAACTCAAGGTAGGTGAAGCTGCTACATAGGCACAACATCTAAATTCTATATTACTTTCACATCAAAACAAAACCCCTCTTCCTACAATGATGTGTTTTGCAAGAATCATAGTGGAAAAAGTATCTTCCAACTACCCATAAATCAACAACAATAGGTGACCCAAAAACTCCATTATCAGAGAGGTAAAACCAAAACCAAAACATGAAAAACTTCGAATTTCTTGTCCGAAGAAAGAGGGAGTAACAAGAGAGAGTAAATTTTACCTGAGGAATATTGGAATTTTAGCAATAACTTCTTCAAATCTAGAAAATTCATGAGAGATTAATATTTGCCTACACATAAACCCTAAACTAGACAAGGGAAGAGTGCAATAATTTGAATGTCTTTTAGGGTTCAACATTTGCAACCTTGAGGAAAGATGAAGTCGTGTTGAGCTGAGAGAGAAAAAAAATTCAATTTTGTTAAAATTTTATTGGTTTTGTTGTAATTAATATCAAATTCAGGGGCAAATTGGGGTGGAGAAAATTAAGTTGGGCCGATAATTCTAATTGGAGGGGGGGTGTCCAATTATAATTGACCCGATAAAGGGGGCTGGCCCACAAATCGAGCGGATTAGGACGGGCAGCCCGGGTTTTAATGTGCCCAACCAAACAGAAAATTGGCAGCCCAATTAATTTAATCTGCCTTAATTTAGGGCTAATTTGGGCCTTATAACCCAAACCGAACGCAGCCTTATATGATTAAGAATATCAATCGGCTTATATATATGGGCATGCGTAAATTTTGATAAAAAATTTAGTTCATAAAAACGGAACCATATATGTGTGATATTAAGTTATGTTTTAAAGAATTTTCAAGATTGATACAATGTTTTCTCAACAACAAATAGAAGGATTAATTCCTCATAGATTTGTGAAGAAATTGAGTTTTTTCTGTTAGGAAATTTAATTTCCTAATCCTAATTGGACTATTTAATCAATTATGATAGCTATTATAAAATTATTGGATTAACATTAAGTGGTCTAATTAGTTACAAACTCCAATACGAATGTGGACTAAATAATGGGTAGATACCTATTTAGGGGAGTTCTAGGGAATTATGGGAACCCTAATTCTCTTCCTATATAAAGAGCACAAGGGTTTGGTCCCAACACACCAAATCAATATACTATTCTCTTCTCCCCATCAAGAAGACGATCTTAAGAAAATAAGGCGATTTGGTTGAGGAAGACCTCGTACCCGATCGATCCAATACATACTAGTGATCGATTCCATAAATTCCGCATCAGACTAATCACTCACTATGGATACTGGTACGTATTTAATTTAGTGCATATATAACTCTTAATGATTTAGTATGAGATAGATATTTGGGGATAAATTCTAACAAGTGGTATCAGAGCAACTCTCATACTATATCATTAGAGTTAATCTGTTTTCTTTAAATTCAATTCGTAGATATATATAACAGTCTTGTGTTTTCTCAATTAATAATTGCCATTAATAATTTTCTGGTAGAAAACATAAAGGTTTCATGTTGTGATTTATTTTCGGTTATATCTACGGATTTACAATCAGGTAAATAAATTAAAATTAAAGGAAACCGTTATGGGAGAAAACATTAAGTTTTTAGTTTATTATGGGAAGCCCTTGTTATATTATATGTACTAATTCTTCTTTTAGATTTGTATATTGTGCCTTGAATACTTTTACGGTAATATACAAACTAATTGCACTGTTTTTTTTTTTAAATCCTTGCATCTCATTAATATGCTTGGATTT
The DNA here is from genome assembly GCA_034814905.1 of Penstemon davidsonii. Taxonomy (NCBI): domain Eukaryota; kingdom Viridiplantae; phylum Streptophyta; class Magnoliopsida; order Lamiales; family Plantaginaceae; genus Penstemon; species Penstemon davidsonii. Next base: position 5,718,639 of record JAYDYQ010001087.1, on the reverse strand, counting down.
AGTTCTTAGTTTCAATTGCCTTCCTGTTTGCATCATTTTTTTTATCTGTTGTGAAGAAACTAAAGGAAACGAAACAAATTTTGCAGTAAATCAAGTTGGGTAATTGATTATATTCATGCATAGACATGTCTAATACAAGCCACGGCAAGTTTGGGTTAATTTTGTCGGTTGGTTTTATTTTTTGTTCGTCTTTGCGTTTTTCAAAATTGTGTGTTTATGAATTCAAATTAAAGTTTCTTTGGTCTTGGGCTTGTCACGGCAGTTCGGAACGGTCGGAATCTTTTTCCTGGCTAATTTTCGTGTTTTTAGGCGTCAGGCGATGTAGATGAGATCCGACTATTTTTTTTTGGATCTTCCGGTTCACTCGATTCGGTATTCGATTCGGGTCCTTGTTTGCGTCATGGATCAGACAAGATTTGGTTCAATCCGATCCTGTTCAAACTGGGATTTCCTAGTCTATGTTGAGTTTTGGCTTAAGTCAATCATGGACTTGTTCAATATTGAATAAGGAACTGGCTTTGTTAAGGGATTGTTTGGCTGCAGATTTCTAATATTGTGCATTGTTTCTCTGTGTGAAAGTATTTATGCTAAAGAAAAGAATAAAAGATTATGAATCTTGCTTTGGTCTTATGTATTGTCGTGTACTATGTGGAATTGATTTTCGTCCTGTTGAGGAAGTTTAATTTTTGGATCTATAGGGCCCGCCATTCTTCATATAAATATATATATTGATGTATATCATATGAAATCAATTTGTTCATTCTGTTTGAATCTCCATGTACTGAATTGGATTGACCTCTGCTGCATATTGTTTTGCTGGTGAACTATTTTCGGTCAACTATTTTTTTCGGAAAATTTGATTATGGATACTGTCGGGTCATTTACGAGTTTCTTGATTTCAATTGTGATTGATTTTTTATATGATAATAATTATGTATGAAAAATAGCATGTTCGATTAAAGCCATTTTCAATTATTTTCATATCAATATTAATTATTTATGTGAGTCATAGTCGGCCCAAAGAAGACAATGATTTGACCAAATAATAATATTATTCACTTAAAATTAGTATATTTATTATTCATGTGATCAACAGTCGCCCCAAAGGAAGATTGTTAATTGACCGAATAATAAACGTACTTGCGGTAATAAATATGTGATAATTATCAAGTTTCCATGTAAATAATAATCGGCCCAAAGGAAGATTATTATTTGATAGGATCTATTATCAATATTTGATTACTGCGTTAGGAGTACCACTTGCAAATTGACGTTTCTGCCCAAAGGCTAAACGTTAATGTTGCGTTAGGTATCCTGAGATGGATTCCCTATTTGAAAATTTTATAAATGTCAGTTTTACGACATGCATGTTTATGTGAGAGTGTTTTTCTCTGTATAGTTGCTTTTTCTACTGCCACAAATGTTTCTGCTCAAATCAGCAATATCCCAATGCTGAACGGGACTAACTACAAACTTTGGAAAGATACCGTAGAAATTGTTCTCGGTTGTATGGACTTGAATCAAGCACTACGAGAGGACAGACCCATTTCTACTTCGGAAGACCTGAATGAGGTCAAAATAGAAAAATGGGATCGATCCAACAGAATGTGTTTGATGATCATGAAGCGTTCCATTCCGGAAGCGTTTAGGGGCTCTGTTACTGAGGACAAGAGCGCTAAGAAGTTCCTTGAGGAAATCGAGCAATATTTTGCCAAAAATGAAAAGTTTGAGGCGAGTAACCTTTTAGGGAAACTCGTCTCAATGAAATATAAAAGTAATGGGAACATAAGGGAGTACATTATGGAGATGTCTAATCTCGTATCAAAACTAAAGTCACTAAAGTTAGAGTTGTCTGATGACTTACTCGTGCACTTGGTTTTGATATCTCTTCCAACACACTTTGGGCAATTCAAAGTGAGTTATAAAATGGTCCCTAAACGAGCTTATATCTCACTGTGTGCAAGAAGAAGAAAGACAACAACAAGATAAGATTGAAAGTGTTCACTTAGCCTCAACTTCTCAGAACAAGAAAATGAATAAAGTTGATGTTACTGCGAAAGGATCTTCTCAGCAGAAGAAACTAAAGAATCAGGATAAAAGAATTACCTGTTAATTCTGCGAGAAGTTGGGACACAAGAAGAGTGAGTGTCCCAAGTATGACAAGTACGTCATCTGGCGTGCAAAGAGTGGGTTGATTGTGGAACCGATCGCCGAGTGATACTGAAAGATTCATCTTTGTGGGTGATGACAATAAAATTAAAATAAAAGTTTGAAGTTTTAATTTGGATTATAGTTGAAAAATGAATTTTATTTGAATTTTATGAGACATTTTGGATTGTCTTTTAGAGGAAAATTTAGTTTTTCTATTTTGACAAATCAGTTTTATTTTCGAAACAATAAAGTTAGTCTCTTTCAAAATTCAAATTTTATTGGTTCAAGTTTTTCTGTTCAATTGGTAATATTTATATTTTTGAAACTAGTTCCTAAACAAAATATTGCAAAGAAAATCATTAGTTACAAAATGAAAATTAAGTGAGAATTTTGTCACCTTATGACACAAGCATTTGGTTTACACATTTTTAGAAAATTTATAGGCTTTTGTCAGATATGATTCTTAGTCCCCTAATTTGACAGATTTTTTTATTTTGTCACCTTAAGAATGCAGTATACATCATTAATAGTGACACATCAAAAGCATTGTCCAACTAAGGCATGGTCTTATAGACCATATAAAAGAAAATTGGACTAAGGATGGTTAGCTGTTAGTTTGTTGGTAAAATTAAGTGCCCTCAAAGCTACAAGTTTTAAGATCCCACATAAAGATCCTTTTATCAAACGGGAAATGTGATTTTCCTTGAGGATATTGAGTTTGGGGGGAAGGAATTACAAGGAATGTTGTCTTTGAAGTAGAATCTGTCATTTACAATGATTGGGATTCAATACCTATTGTTGTTCGAGTCTCAGTTTCATTTCAAGAGAATGATAATCAGGCTCAAGTTTAATCATGAAATTCCTCTACAACAAGACAACAATGAGGTACCTATAAAACAAACTCAACAACCTCAAGAATTGTTATTAAGGAGATCCTTTTATAAGACTCGTCTTTTAGGTAGGTTTCATGACAATAGTACCATAATTTTTTTTTATTAAGTCCACCTCTTATGGTTTTGAGGTGAATTTCATTGATAATTATGCATATCTCAAGTTCAGTGGGAGTAAACAAATATTCCTTGTGGTGTTAATGAGACAAGTGAAATCTCAAACAGTGCCCCAATAAAGATCCTCAAAGAAATATATACATAAGTTTTCCATCTGCATCGGCAATGGGGAATGTATGCTCAAGTTTGCACTCAATTCATCTATTTATCATGACAATTTTGGGTTGATACTTGAGTGATTCAAGCATGGCAATAAAAGTAGAGAACTAAGGCATACATTTTTCACATTTAGGAGATCAAATCTTTTAGAGATTATATGATACTCCTATGTATATCTTATTAGTATATATGTTACGTCATGCGATCAATTGATCGGCCCAAAGGAAGATATTTGATTGGTTGAATAACACGTATACATTTGGTGATAAATATGTGACAACTTTCAAGTCGTTATCCATGTAGATAGTACGTCGGCCCAAAGGAAGGCTACTATTCGACTGTACTTATTGTCAGTATTAGATCACTGCACAAGGATTACCATTTACATTTGATATTTATGTCCAAAGACTAAATATCGATATTGATCTAGGTGTTCTGTGACTTAGTGTCAAATAAAGTTTCAGAGTTTTCAGATGTCAATAAAGCATATAAGTATAATTTTTTTTGTTTTGGTTAAAGATCCATTCACCAAAGGTTGGCCGCCTAAGGTGATTTCGCGAGGATGAAACTCTTGCAGACATCATCAGATTTTATGATGTGTCTCTTTAGTGGGAGTTTATTTTGGTTTAATGCTTTTCATGACATGTTTATGGTTGTTTTCTGTACAAACTCAAGTTTTATGGTATGAATGGATTCATTATTGATTACTCTAAAAGTAAAGTAAAGTAAAGGACTTTTTATTGTGGTATTACATATGGTTAAGAAAGTACGTAAAGAATGACCAGTTGGAAATAGACATGTATAAGACCACATTGTATGTAATTTCCATGCTACTCATCCACATTTGATCTATGTCATTGAGTATATTAGTATGGTGATCATTGGGGTTTAGTCACGACTATACTGTGATAAAAGCCGCGGTAGTTTCATTGCTAATATATGAGATGGACCAGATTGTTTAAGTAAGTCTAACGACAAATAGCATACGGACGCGCGCCTAAGGAAATTTGTGACATAATTGATTCAAGATTAATATTTAGCCCAAGTGGGAGATTGTTGGGAAATTTAATTTTCTAATCCTAATTGGACTATTTAATCAATTATAATAGCTATTATAAAGTTATTAGATTAACATTAAGTGGTCTAATTAGTTACAAACTCCAATACGAATGTGGACTAAATAATGGGTAGATACCTATTTAGGAGAGTTCTAGAGAATTATAGGAACCCTAATTCTCTTCCTATATAAAGAGCACAAGGGTTATGGTCCCCAATATACTATTCTCTTCTCCCCATCAAGAAGACGATCTTAAGAAAATAAGGCGATTTGGTTGAGGAAGACCTCGTACCCGATCGATCCAATACATACTAGTGATCGATTCCATAAATTTCGCATCTGACTAATCGCTCACTATGGATACTGATACGTATTTAATTTAGTGCATATATAACTCTTAATTATTTAGTATGAGATAGATCTTTGGGGATAAAATATAACATTTTCATGCATAAATAACAGAATAATAAAATGGATTAATAAAACAAAAGTCTGCTTGCTACACAGTTGTTGCTAGTTGGTGTCGTCAAAAAACGAAATTCATAGTATTTTTCTTGATAAATTAGGAGAAAGTCAATTTGAAAATGAATTAAAATTAAATTAAAAATTACAAATCTTGAATACGTCTAGAGAGAAAGAGAGCAACAACGAAATTTGACTTTTATTTGATTATTCTATGGTAAGATGAGAGAAATAAAATAATTATGATAAAAGATTGAGACTCCAAAATATGATAAAGAGTTGATAAAATAATTTGATTTGTTGAAGTTTTGGAGGAGGAGAAAAGAAATAGACGGCAAATTTTCATTTTAGTGCCTCTAAAGTGGCTGCGTTTCAAAATTGGTCCTATATTGTGGTACCTCAACAATATACGTCATTTATTGTGTCATTATCATCAATTTCAATCCTTATCACCGATTTTTTTTTTAATTATCGCAAAAAATCATAAATTTATGTCATATTTGACCTATCACATGACTTAGACTTGCGAATTGTGAAGTCAGAATACGAAATTCTTAACTTTTAAGTGTCACTCGGCGAATGATATTTTTGGCTAAAATTAAATTATTCGGTCAGATTAGACATAAATTGGTGATTTTCGGCAAAAGAAAGTTTAATTTCCCTGTCAATTAAGACATAAATTGATGATTTCTGGTGATAATTAGAATTCTACAGCAATAAGGTCTTAAATTAATGATGATGACACAATAAAGGATGTATATTGTCGAGGTACCACACTAAATTGCCAATTTTTAAATGCAGCAACTTTAGAGGGCCAAAAATGAAATTTTACCGAAATAGACAGTTGAAAATCTCATTAATTCTTGTCCAAGTATGGTTTGGCCAAACTCATATAATCACCAAAGCAAGTGTATTACACTTACCATGTAGTTACTTTGGATTCGACCAAACCCAATCTAGATAAGAATTTCCCTAGAGTGGGCTGCCGGTTGGGCTTGGGGTGAGGGAACAATGAGGTGAAAATCCAGATCTGGGCTTGGCTCATATGATTGTAACCCATGTTTCAGACAATAGGAATCAGGAAAACAACAAAATAAATCCATTTCTATAACTGATCACCGGTATATTACAATTTTGAAGCTCCAAAACAACTATTTCAAGCTAAACATTAACAGAAACAATACTAGCAATATCCAAAACAATTCATGTATTTAATAATACATCAGTTATAAGCTAGCTCAAGAAATTAACATAAATTGAATAAAAGTGCCAATTAATTTCCTAGAAATGAATGGTACCATTTTTTTATTTGAAATTTTGTTGGTATTCCGTTACTAATCCATTACTAATAGTACATATTTGTTTTTGTTGGAATCAGGTCGCCCCTGATGCCCCACTTCTAGTAGAGTGAGTTTCACTTCCACATTGTTGTTTGTTTTAAACTATACTAATGCTTTAATAGTTCATTGCATAAAAAACTAAGGCTGGTAAACTTAAAAGATTAAAACAAAATTTAATTGAAATCGAATCTTATATATCACATGGTTGAAACAATGAAAATGATTTTTTACTTCTTAGTTTTTTTTTATTTGAAATTTTGTTGGTATTCCGTTACTAATCATTACTAATAGCGACATATTTATTTTCGTTGGAATCAGGTTGTTGGTCCCAAGTGGTCAGATGAGGTCTAGAGGGCGGGGGGATGGGGGGGGGGGTGAATAGACCTCTTAAAATTCTCTAACTTTTTCTGTGAGCAGACTAAGCTGATCAAGATTCGTAAGTAGACTAAGCTGATCTCGCACAAAGCTTTGAACAGCAGAGTTGACCACTCTTCTGATTTTACTTAGTTGATTTTGAGAAAATCAGAGTTTTAAATAACTTACTTGCAGCGGATTTATCAAGTGTTTTTCAAAAGTAGTTTTCTTAACTTAGAAAAGGTTTTATCCCCAGTTTTTGCAAACTCCTTTTAAAATCTTTTCAACAGTTAACTTAAGTGTTTAGTATGCTTTTTGAAAATATGCAAGAAAATAATGCAAGTATAAACACACAGAATTTTTATAGTGGTTATATGGATGAAAATCCTTTAGTCCACTCTTCCAAGTCACTTAGTGTTGGGAATGCCCCGGTTGTCAAAACAACGAGAGTGCGGAATTTAAAATTTTTCCGAGGCACCCCAGCAGACCCAAGATATATTTTCCACCTTATGTATGCGAAGAGGTTGAATCAAACAATCTACAATAGATAAAAAGAGGAGATATGCGATTTTACCTCACTGCAGGCAAAGTGGTGGCAACCTCCGGCTTTTTGCTGATTCACAATGAGTGATCCAATTGTCTCACCTCCAGAGTGTATCCACACCAATTGGATTGTAGTAACACCTTCTATTCACAGGCTACGAACTAGAGATAGAAGGCTGTCAATGGAGGAAGAAACAGATCTAGATTCAGATCTAGATCCAGCTATGGAAGAACAGAGAGAGAGGGGGCGGCGCTTGTGCAGGGGCGGCTAGGGTGTAGGGGGCGGCTAGGGTTGTGGAGTGCAAGAGTTCTTGAAGATTAACTTATGGAGAGTTGTGAGGAGATATCTATTTATAAGAGAAGAAACCTTCTCTTTGTAGATATCTCTTAAAGATCTTTTCCTTATCTTATAAGGAAATAAGATATACACATATATCTTCTAAGATCCTCCTTGTCCTACAAGAAAACAAACTCTCCCTTCTTATCCTTCGCCAAAAATCGCCCCACCCTTATCTTGCAAGACTTCTTCTGGGCTTTTAATTAAAAGGCCCATGTCTTGCAACTTAATTTAATTAACCATTAATTAAATCAGCCCAATTAATCCAATTTATTATTATCTCTCAATTAATTAACACCTTAATTAATATTTAATTAATTAGACCATCTAATTAATTATCCTTCCAATTGAATTAACACTTTAATTCATTCAATTGATTTAACTCCCTTAAATCAAATGTTTCCTTTTATGACTGTCACTGTCCAATTGTATTGTGTGTGACCCTCTAGGTTCACCATCAATTGGCAGCAGGCCCACGAACCCTTCGTGATTTAATTTATGAGCAATTAAATGCTCCGATCAATTAAACCCTTTTAATTGACCACTCCAGAATTACTCTCCCTTATTAATTCAGGAGTACCCACACTTCATGGTCGATGTCTAGCCACAAGCCCATGAAGCCCAACTTCAGGTGAATTGATATTTGTGAACCTCACCCCTTATAATTGCCATGTACATACGGTCCTTTTATCGACTTAATTTCCCGATTGAGACCTAGGGTGTGTGAATTGATCGGCACCTCTAATTATCTCAATAACTATACTTTCTAATTCGGGATAATAATCCAGTGTGACTGCTAAATTTGGAAACCCCTTTCCAAATCCGTCACCGACCGTGATCACGGGTTTCTCGGATCTATTATCTAAGAATCGTATAGAAAATTCTCTCATCCATTACGATGAGTCGGTAGATTCCATCTTGGTACTAACCACTCGCGTACACAACTATAGGCACCCAACTTAGGCACATTATGGTCAGGCTACGTGACCAGTACCTAAATCTAAGTACATATACCCATGCACCGAATTCTCCCTAGCACCTCAAGTCTAAGGACTAAATCGTACATTATTATAAGTCTTGAGAAACATCCCATCACCGATATGCGTCATGCGCTTCCACAATGGGTTTCTCTGTTCGGGTCGTTCGATGCGTTCGATCCCCTATCGAACCACCAACTCATATGCAGTGACATCAAATGTCTTGTCCATGAAACTCTACAAATTCACACCAAGTGAATCATGCATATTCATACAAGTCTTGGCAATTCCTTCGATACCCCGTCTCGTTCGGAATCTATGACTTGGAACGGGTTTTTAAGATCAAGACCTTAGAGACTGTTTCATGATTGCACTCAATACCGAAGTGAATCGTCCCATAGTCGAATGTGATCTAAGGATTTTGTTGGTTGATATTGGAGAAGGTTTTGAAGATGACAAAAAGGGTAAAATAGTCAAGAAGACTAATCTGGAAGTCATCAACTAAGAACTGAACAGCTTAGTGAAACCTATCTCATGGTCTAGAAGCTAAATGACCGAATCAGCCGAGTGGGATATCAGATGGGTAGTATCAGCCGAGTCAAGACAGATATGTTCGTTCTTGAATCAGCCGAGAAGCCATCAGCCGAGTGATCAGCAGAGTGATCATCAACAGAGTACTTCCACCAGCAGAGTGAAGACGGTCAGTAAGCTTATCAACGGCTAAGAGCTAAGTGCATTAAATGCGACTGACATAAAGCAAACATCCGTACAGCAGAGTGTACAGAGCAACAGTTGCAGAGAGCCGTTCCGCGTGTCAGGACCAGAACTCGAGGACTGTAGATTTCTGCCAACCTTCAACGGGCAGAAATTCATGGGGTGGGGGGGTGGGGGGGTGGGGGGGAGGGGGGGGGGGTGGGGGGGGGGGGGGGTGGGGGGGGGGGGGGGTGGGGGGGGGGGGGGGTGGGGGGGGGGGGGGGTGGGGGGGGGGGGGGGTGGGGGGGGGGGGGGGTGGGGGGGGGGGGGGGTGGGGGGGGGGGGGGGTGGGGGGGGGGGGGGGTGGGGGGGGGGGGGGGTGGGGGGGGGGGGGGGTGGGGGGGGGGGGGGGTGGGGGGGGGGGGGGGTGGGGGGGGGGGGGGGTGGGGGGGGGGGGGGGTGGGGGGGGGGGGGGGTGGGGGGGGGGGGGGGTGGGGGGGGGGGGGGGTGGGGGGGGGGGGGGGTGGGGGGGGGGGGGGGTGGGGGGGGGGGGGGGTGGGGGGGGGGGGGGGTGGGGGGGGGGGGGGGTGGGGGGGGGGGGGGGTGGGGGGGGGGTGGGGGGGGGTTGGGGGGGGGGGAGGGGGAGGGGTGGGGGGGGGGGGGGGGGGGGGGGGGGGGGGGGGGGAAAAGCAGACTTCACATCCATCTGATAGACTGTGAAGTTCTTGTGAGCAGCATAAGCTAGAAACAGCCTGATTGCTTCAAGCCTTACAACTGGTGCGAATGTTTCATCAAAGTCAATGCCTTCTTCTTGGCAGTAACCTTTGGCAACTAGTCTTGCTTTATTTCTGGTAACAATACCGTCTTCATTCATTTTATTCCTGAATATCCACTTAGTGCCAATTACCCTTTAATGAGTAGGTCTGGGAACTAAGTACCAGACTTCATTCCTTTCAAATTGATTTAACTCTTCTTGCATTGCTTCAATCCAGTGAGAATCACTAAGGGCTTCATCAATTAACTTGGGCTCAATTTGTGAAAGAAAACTTCCAAACATTGTTTCATTTGTAGTTGACCTTCTTGTTCTCTATCCAATAGATCACCAATCACTAGATCAGGTGGGTGATCTCTGAGCCATCTGAGATCAGGTTGCAAATCTGGATGTTGTCCTCTTGATTGATCTTGCAACACTACTGTTGGAGTCTCAGTAGTAGTCTGTTGAACAGAAGTGGTCTGTTGAACAGTCTCTGGTCTGTCAGCTGTTTGCAACTCCTCTGTTAGACAATCAGCAGACTGATTTTGAACAGCACTTGAGTTACCAGCTTGGTTGAGATCAGGTAGTATGATGGGAACATATTCTTCTTTTCTTTCAACACTCAATTTCTGAAAATCAGTAGACAGATCTGAATTAGCATTTTGATTATTTTCAGAAGATTGGTTTGGTTCATCAAATACTACATGAATAGATTCTTCTACAAGTAAAGTTCTTTTGTTAAAGACTCTGTAAGCTTTACTAACAGTAGAGTAACCTACAAAAACAGCTTTATCAGCCTTTTTCTGCAAAAGCAGTAAGGTGATTTTTCCCATTATTCAAAACAAAATATTTACAACCAAATATTCTAAGATAATGAATATTGGGTTTCCTGTTGTTCCACAGTTCATAAGGTGTTTTATTTTGACTCTTGTTGATCATGCATCTGTTCTGGGTGTAGCATGCTGCATTTATGGCTTCTGCCCAGAATCTTTGAGGCAGTTTTGCTTCAGCTATCATTGTCCTGGTAGCTTCTTTTAGAGTTCTGTTTCTCCTTTCAGCAACTCCATTTTGTTGAGGGGTTCGGGCAGCAGAGTACTCATGGTTGATTCCTATGGAGTTACAATACTCTTCAACAGTAGAGTTTGTAAATTCAGTCCCTCTATCTGATCTGATCTTCAATATCCTTTGACTCTTTTCATTCTGGACCAGCTCCATCAGATTGGTGAGATGTTCCTTGGTTTCACTTTTCTTCTTCATGAATATCACCCAAGTAAATCTTGAATAATCATCCACAACAGCTAGGCAGTACTTCTTTCTACCATTGCTGATAGGATCAATAGGGCCAAACAAATCCATATGAAGTAGCTCCAAAATTCTGGTTGAAGATTGGTGCTTCTTGCTTTTGAAAGATGATTTCACTTGTTTACCCTTCTGACAGACGTCACAGAGCTTATCTTTGCTCATGACTGTCTTTGGAATTCCTTCTACCAAATCATTCTTTATTAATCTGTTTATGGTCTTGAAATTCAAATGATTCATTCTCTTGTGCCAAATCCAACTGATTTCACTTGGTGTACAGGCCACCAAACAAACATTAGAATTCTTGTCCACGGAATTCCAGTCGACTACATAGATATTCCCCTGTCTTCTTACAGATAAGATAACCTTCTTTGTTCCAATTTGTTCAACGTAGCACCTATCTGATGAGAAGATAACAGAAAATCCCTTGTCACAAAATTGACTTATGCTCAACAGATTGTACTTCAGGCCATTAACATAAGAGACGTCAGATATCTCAATGTTTCCTTTGATTAGCTTTCCAACCGCAACAATCTTGCCTTCTTTGCTGTCTCCAAAAGTAACATTTGGACCATCTATGGCAGCAACATCAGTCAGTTCATGTATGTCTCCACACATGTGCCTTGAACATCCATTGTCCAAGTACTATTTCTTCACTACTTTACTCCTACTCCTAATCCTAACCTACAAAACAAAATAAAATTATTTTAGGTACCCTTTATTGAGAGGGTCCTGGTGGATTAGTATCACCTTTGACAACCCAAGATGTTGAAGTCTTAGGCTTCTTAGGCTTTTGAGTTTTAGCAGGAGCATGAGCAATTTTTTCTTCATCATAATCAGCAGGCATATTATGTTGATAATCATTATGATGTGAATAATGCTCATAAGTAGGGTAGGGTGCGTGATAAGCAGGGTATGCATGCATTGGATGAGCAGGATATGTAGCATAATAAGGTGGATAATGAGGTGCAGCATAATAAGATGAGTAAGCAGGTTGCACATAATAAGACTCATTTACATACCAAGCATAATTATTATAATTTCTTTGCTTCTTAGGTTTGCTTTTTACTTGCTCTTTAACAGACGACTTAGTTTTACTAGTCTGATTGGTTTTACTCTTATCAGCAGACTTCTTAAGACTACTCTGCTGTTTGGTCTTACCAGTCTGCTTTTCATTTTCAGGCTTTTTACCCTTTTTAGCCTTAGGAGATTTCTTCTCCTTTTTCTCTATCTCAAGTGAAGTAGATTTAGCAGTCTGGACATATAAAATAACATTTCTGTTATCAGCAGATATAAATTTTTCAGTTTTGTTCAGTTCTAAATTCTCTTTTACTAAAGGTGTTCTCTGTTCATTAGGTGTGTCTACTGATGCAACAGACGACTTATCATGACTAGATATTATCTTTTCAAGCTCCATGATTTTTCCTTTGTAAACTTCACATTCTGCTTTCAGAGATTCATACTCATGCGAAAGCTTTTTATACTTAGCTGATTCTTGCTGTTTTTCAACATTAAGTTTCAGTTCAGTATTTTGCTTTTTCAGCACAATCATCTCTTCCTTAAGCTTTGCAAACTCATTAACAACATTCGTGTTGTTTTTCATCATTTGCTCAAATGAACTAAATAGCTCATTTTCATTTTCAGTGAGAGTTACCTCATTGTCAGAATCCTCTGATTCTTTGGCCATGAGACAGAGCAGTGCGGGTGTCTCTTCTTCAGCTGAGTCATCATCTGATGTCCCCGATTCTGAATTAGACGAGTAGATGGCTGCTATCTTTTCAGTTTCAGCCAACAATACTTTGCTCTTCTGGTGTCTCTTTTCTCTCCTCGCTTTCTTTTCCTCCTCAGTATACTTCTCTGCTTTAGTATATGGGCAGTCCTTAATGAAGTGTCCCAATTTCCTGCAATTATAGCACATTAGTTTGGATTTAAAATCATCCTTACTATCATGAGAATAAGAGGTAGGTTTAGAAATAGAAGCATTGTTATATTTGTTCTTCATTTTTCTTTTGTAGAACTTTTTGAACCCATTTAATAACAAAGCAACATCGCCAGCAGTGTACTCCTTTCTGTTGAGCAGTGTGGTCTCATCAGATAAGTCCACTTCTCTTATCCTCCCGGCTGATCTCCTTGATTTTTCTGCAGCAACCAGGGCAGCGGTGCGACTAGAAGTTGAGGTCTCTTCTATACTCATTCTTGGCATTTTATACTCATACGCCTTGAGTACAGAAAACAGCTCCGTCAGAGAGATCTTCCCAAGATCCCTAGATTTTTCCATTGCTGTGATCTTCATGTTGAACTTGGGTGGTAGCGCCTTTAAGACTTTAACAGTGATCTCTTTATCAGTGAACGTCTTTCCCAATTTTAACACATTGTTCAATACCTTTGTGAACCTTGAGTCCATCTGGTCAATAGTTTCTCCAGATTTCATCTTGAAGTTTTCTAACTTCTCCAGGGCTATGCTCAGATTGTGTTCTTTAATGGAGTCATTCCCTTCACTCATATCACGGACCTTATCCCACATCTCCTTAGATGTCTTGCAGTGTTTGACCTTGTTAAATCTGTCGTTGTCGAGGGCTTTGGTCATGATGAAGATTCCAACCTTATCAAGATTTTTCAGTTTTATCTCCTCAACTGTCATCTCTTCAGGTTCCTTGTCAATAGGCATGGCAAGATGGGTCTGGACCCGCGGGCCGGCCCGTGACCCGTCCAGGCCCGTCCAGACCCAACCTTTTAATTTTTATGTTTGTTGGGTTTTGGTTGGTCTTGGGTCAGCCTTATAATTAATGGGTCCTTAATGGGTCTCCTAGTGGGTCAGTTAATGGGTCTTATAAAAACAAAAGAAAATTAATTAATGGGCCCAATTTAAAAGCAAGTTGACTACCCATCTTTAATTCCAAAAATAAAATCATATCATATCTTGTTTGCTATCATGTTTTCTTATTTTGTAATTACTAATCCATTATTTTGGAGAAAAAAAATTAAAATATTAAAATATCTTAAAATCATTCGTCTTTTCTATATCAATTTTATGGCCACTTTTAATTAATAAAAATATTGATATCGACTCTCGAAAGGGTTTCTTATATTTCTTAGATATAAGAGAATAACAAAAATTATATTTTCAAATCATGTAATTAATATCTCCTAATTTGCATGTTAATTTTATTCTTTCAAATCTCGGCATCAATTACTCGCATTTTTCAACCTATGTTACAACGTTTTTTTTTTGGATTTGTTTAAGGAAAAAAAAAGATGAAGATAAAGGGCCGACCCGACCCAGACCCGACCCGACCCGGCAAAGACCCGACCCATTTATGACCCAACCCGTTTGCAACCCATTAACATAGACCCATTAATGACCCGACCCGTTCTGACCCGACCCAGACCCGACCCGACCCGCCCGTTTGGCACCCCTACTTGTCAACAACCGTATCTTGGCCATCAACTTTGAATATTTTGGTGATTCTTATAGGACCTTGGGTTATGCACCTGTACGTATTATCATTATAAGCAGCAAGGAAAATTTCCATGCATATTTTCCAGTCCTCAAAACTCATTCCGCCAATGTGGGGTACATGGCTGATACAATCCATTTTTCAAAAAGTTTTTCTTTTCAAAAAGATTCTCTTTTGAAAACCTTTGAAAAACACTCTAGGATCAAGCTCGTTAATCAGGCAAATGATTCAAATGAACCACCTGCTCTGATACCACTTGTTGGTCCCAAGTGGTCAGATGAGGTCTAGATGGGGGGTTGAATAGACCTCTTAAAATTTTACCTTTAAAATTCTATAAGTTTTTCTGTCAGCAGACTAAGCTGATCAAGATTCGTAAGTAGACTAAGCTGATCTCGCACAAAGCTTTGAACAGCAGAGTTGACCACTCTTCTGATTTTACTTAGCTGATTTTGAGAAAATCAGAGTTTTAAATAACTTACTTTCAGCGGATTTATCAAGTGTTTTTCACAAGTAGTTTTCTTAACTTAGAAAAGGTTTTATCCCCAGCTTTTGCAAACTCCTTTTAAAATATTTTCAACAGTTAACTTAAGTGTTTAGTATGCTTTTTGAAAATATGCAAGAAAATAATGCAAGTATAAACACACAGAATTTTTATAGTGGTTATATGGATGAAAATCCTTTAGTCCACTCTTCCAAGTCACTTAGATCTTGTGTTATACTATAATCACACAGATTACAATATACTCTGCTTGCGCCAAACAACAAATGAACTGGCCACAAGTTCGTTACAAGAAATCACTTAGAAATCCTATACTACAAAGCTTTATCACTCACACAGATGGATAACAGCTTCTCACAACACTTTTCTAACAAAATCACTCAGAATTATGTGTATATTCTTTTATCTCTCTTTTCTGCTTTCGTCAACAAATGACTAAGCTTTTGAGTGTTTTGTTCTTGAGTTTGAGACTTAGAAGAATTCTGCTTCGAAAATTTTATCAGTTGTGTTGCTTCTACTTCTCTAACTCTTATATACTTGAGGTTTGAAAATATGCCCGTTGAGAGATCGACATGTGTTCAAATCCTCGAGTACTGGTCCCTGTTTCAGAAACGGCTACCTGCGACTGAACACTGTACACTCTGTTGTACTTTCTGTCAGGTCGCATTAAATGCACTCTGCTAATCCGAGGTTTCTCTTCAATCATTTGTCTTTAATACCCTTCCTCTTCAACATTTATTACTTCAGGTGCATTTATTACCGTTGCAATAACTTCTGATCACTTCCACTCTGCTGATCGAATCCACTCGTTTGATGAACACTCGGCTGATCCCAAACTGAACTCATCTGATTTGAGTCTGCTGAAAATCCACCAGTCTGATTCCATTCTTCAGCAACAGATCAGTAATCTTCTTGACCATATATTTGACTCGACTGAAGTATCTTCTTCCTTGGTCAAATAATTTTAACGTTTGAACTAAGCTTCCAATACTTAGCTGATGACTTTTGAAAATCATCAAAACCTCCCTTCACTTCTAAGTCTTCATCTTCATCCAACACAGGTCGTCGATAGTGCCCCCTCTTCTAGTAGTGTGAGTTCCACTTCTACATTGTTGTCTGTTTATTTTTTTAAACTGTACTAATGCTTTAATAGTTTCATTGCATAAAAGACTAAGGCTGGTATACTTAAAAGATTAAAACAAAATTTACTTGAAATCGAATCTTATATATTACATGGTTGAAACAATGAAAATGATTATGTATAAATCTTTACTTAGCATTTTTATGTATAAAGTAAGGTTAATTGGATGAAGGTTCAAGTGGAACCCTTCTTCACATGATTTATTAATTTAATGCGGCAACAAACGTAATTAATTAAGGAAAAAAAACATAGAAAAATATAAAGTAGTTGAATTTCCTATGGATGTAGGAAATTAGTATATAGTCGAAACAGGAAGAAAATAGTCTATCAATTTCTTCTACAGGGGCCATTCCCTAATCCACCAAATCCACATCAGGTAATTGCAAATTCATGAACTTCATCAGGTTGGTTGTTAATCTGTTAAATTCATCTATAAAAGAATTAATTACGTGGGAAAAGTTGATACACACGCACAAAAGTACAATTGCCATCTAAAGAATTCACACCGCGCGATCATTTACATTGCGTGTTTAAAGAATAATGCTAAGTGTATCATCTAATAGAAACTTATGCAACTCAACTATTGAAAGACCACCATCAGCTATGAGACAATACAGGTAAAATTAATTAGATCGTAGCAATAGTTATTTGTTGCTTACCATGTGGTTCAATTTCTGGTAATAAATAGGCCCCATGAAAATATATGCTTGCAGTGGCTCGCCGGCGATCCCTGTAACGTATACAGATAGTAAATTGAATGTATAACTCCACAAAGTTGAATTTCCCTATACCAATCTTCAATGAGCAAGAAAACTATTTGTATCATAAGGTAAGTAAAGACCTGAGTAAATTAAGTCTTTCCCGTTGTAGCTAAAACCGTGCATGACGAGGGTTTCAATGCACAATAATATAGTTGTTAAAGGCGAGCGCTTTGCTCGCCTTTGCGCGAGGCGAGACGAGCCCTCGTCACCACGGCTCGCCTCGCTACGGCCATCCCCAAAAAGCCCGGCAAGGCGTCGCCTTGCTCGCCTTTTGGGGGTGCTTGGTTTTTTTTTTTTAACTTTTAAAATTAAACTCAATTGACTTAAAACTCGTCGTCCGCCGCGCCGTCACTTGCCGTGATAGTTGCGGACTAAATTAGGTCTAGAAGCACCCCGTTTCTATATTTGTAATTCATTTACTTTATTTTTTATTATATATAAAACTCATATTTTACTATTCAAAGTGGGAACATGGGTCCACCACTTTACTTTCCCCAATTGTCTTTGTCTACACATTAATACATTTTAATTTTGTTTGTTTATTTTTTGTTTGTCACATTCTTATATATCTGTGCATTTAATAATTTATGCATATTTTGAATTTACTTGATATTTTCATAGACACTATTTAATACAAATATTTATTTACATAAATAGCTAACTAATTTTGCTTAATTATATTTAGATATTTAAATGTATGCATTTTATTCAACTAGATATTAGTATTTACTTAAATACATTGATGCACTTATTTTATTTTACTATATGTACATGTTATTTACTTATATAAATTAATGTATGAGTTTTATATAAGATTATAAATACATATTTATTTACTTAAATACATAATCAATGCTAACTTTTTATTTAACGACATTTACTTAAATATATTAATATATATTAAAATATGCACTTAAATCTATTAATATATACATTAACTTCATATTATTAGTTTATTACTAACAATTTTATTCAAAAGCGTTTTATCCCCCAAAAGCCCTCGCTTTTTGCATCGCCTCGCCTTATGCCTCAAACAACTATGATGCACATTACAAAAAACTCCGAAGCTACTTTATAGCGTCAACTTTATCCGCATGACCACTAAATTCTCCAAATGCACTACCATGATGAAACCTACCACAAGAAACTCCAGATTTGGCACCAAGTAGTTCTATCATCGTTCCAATTGTCGTTCGGCTGAAGATATATGACAGAGAATAAATGTAGTTATAAAAAGGATCAAGAATGATAATCTTCCAATGAAGTTCACATTTGCAGACGTAAAGAGCTTCCATCATTTAGATATTGGCTAATTTTCAATGTAGTAAAGTATTAGAATAATTTCAATAAACTATAAAGCCAAAATAAGTAGGTTTGTAATCAAGTAGTCCGCACTCAATAGCCATGCGTACAGTACACAAACTGCAAGGTACAACCTTGTTGTGTTGCCTATCGTACGCCACCGTGCGAAGCCGCAATTGCCAAATTCGATGTCCAAACAAGAAACATTAAATTAATATAGATATTAAACGATCAAGGATAAAATGAAATTATATATATAAAGTACCAACTTACTTTCAGAGTTAGTTCAATGCATAAAAAACCAGGTCCGGACCGCCTAAGGGGCTGGGGAGGGCGGCCGCCCCCCAAGAATAATCTGGATTAAGTATATATATTCATTGTAATATTGATTAAGAAGAGTTAGTGGTCCAGTGGCTAGTGTATTGCAGTAGTACCAAGTTGGTTCAGGTTCGAGACCTGATAGTCACTCCTTAATTTTTCATTCTTTTAACTTTTCTTTTTTATATATGTTTTTTAGCTAGACTAACATATTACCTTGAATTGAAAATGTTAATATATTATGATAAAAATATTTAATTTCCATAAATGCACTCAAGAACATTAAAAGCAGAACAAAAAAAAAAGGAAGTTTTAGTGTTAATTTTGGTACTTTTATAGCTTTTTTTTTTTACAGAATTGAATTTATGTTATAAAATGTTTCTATGTTTTATCAATTCCTTAAATCATTTGTTAAATGGATTTTTAAAAAAATTGCCACTATATTTTTTCACCTTTTATTCAATAAAAAGACAGCATTACTTTATTTCATTTTATTGTCATTTTATCACGGCATAAAAATGATAACGAGTTTGCTATTAAAAAATTCTCGCCCCCCAATCGGAACCCTCTAGTTCCGCCCCTGTAAAAAACACTAACCTTTTCATAAGAAATGTCTCATCTCCCTTTCCTCCAGTTCATCCCGAGATTCCTTCTTTGTAGCTCGTCCTTCATTTTTGTGGTAATGCATCAAGAGAAAAGATTAAAATTTGTAAGATACATTCCCAAAATAATTTTAGAAAGTAAAACCATATAATGTCCCAATAAACAGAGAAAGATTTTACCAATATCAATGAGTTCAATTCATAATATTGCAGCAGTATATTATACAAAAAACTCAAACACACAAAAATACTTTTTATCCATTCAGGAAATTTGAAGCGACTTAAATTATTGAGAAACCATCTTCAAAGAAAGGTCATGTTTTTAAAAGATTAAGCTCTCTTCTCAAACACAGAACATAAAAGCACCTATTTATGTCGATTTAACACATTCGCCTTCACAAATCAATCCAGAAGCAATGAAAGAATCTAAAGATCCAAGAAAAGAAGAACCATTTTCAAGAAAATCAATTGAAAACCCAAAACCAAGAAAATAATATCCAAAAAAATAATCCCACCTCAATCTGACCATTGGCAGCTGCAATATGCAGAGGCGAGTGAGCTTTTGCATTGCAGTTTTTTTTTAAGAATTTGAGACACCTACCTTTCAGCTTTCATCTCACATTCTTGGTTGTGAATTTTTGCATAGCAACCTTTATTTAAATATTTTGAAACACCAAATTCCGATACCAATTTTGAACTTATTGTTACTATAAGTGTTGGTTCTCCGTTTGGATTCCCGAATCACCAAAATCAACAAGTTTAGCAAATTTTGATTTACGGAAGAGTTATTGTTACTATAATTATTGGTTCTCCGTTTGGATTCCAGAATGACCAAAATCATCAAATTTCCCTAATTTTGATTTACGGAAGAGTTAATGTTACTATAAGTGTTGGTTCTCCGTTTGAATTCCCGAATGACCAAAATCAACAAGTTTCACTAATTTTGATATACGGAAGAGTTAATGTTACTATAAGTGTGGGTTCTCCGTTTGGATTCCCGAATGACCAAAATCATCAAATTTTTCTAATTTTGATTTACGAAAGAGTTTACTCTAGGACTTGGTTCTCCGTTTAGATTCCCGAATGACCAAAATCAACAAGTTTCACTAATTTTGATTTACGGAAGAGTTAATGTTACTATAAGTGTTGGTTCTCCGTTTGGATTACTGAATCAACAAAATCAACAAGTTTCACTAATTTTGATTTATAGGAGAGTTAATGTTACTGCAAATGTTGGTTCTCTGTTTGGATTCCCGAATGATCAAAATCAACAAATTTTACTAATTTTAATTTATAGAATAGTTAATGTTACTATAAGTGTTGGTTCTCCGTTTGAATCTCCCTATTGAGTAAAATCCACAAATTCCAGAAATTGTGCGTGCCGGGGCTTTGGCACGCACACGTCTCTTGTCACAATGCCAAAAACTTTTTTTTTTTTTGTCTCTTGTCTCTTGGATACTACAAGTGACAAGAGTCAATTCCAGAAATTTTTTTTTTGCTCAAAGTGACAAGAGAAGAAGAACATTCAAATGTCTTTTGTCACTTGAAACAACGAGTGACAAGAGATGAAGAACCTTCAAATGGTTCCAAGTGACAAGAGACGAATAGTTAAAAGAAGCTCAAAACTAAATTTTCAGTTTTAAGAACTTATTAAGGTTTGATTTTGAGTTTTTAAATTTAGTGGGGTTTTATTTTATGTTATTGAATTTATTGGGATTTGATTTTGAGTTTTTGAATTTAGTGGGGTTTTATTTTATGTTTTTTGATTTAGTGGTTTTATGTTTTTTAATTTAGTTGGGTTTGATTTTACATTTTCTATTAAATTGAATTGAATGAAAATACTCATTTTTGTTAGAATGAAAGAGTGAGTTTGATTTTTGAGTTTTGATATTTAGTAGGGTTTGATTAGTGGGTTTTATTTTATATTTTTGAATTTATTAGAGTTTGATTTTGAGTTATTGAATTTAGTGGGGTTTTGATTAGTAGGGGTTTAGTTTAAATTTTGAATTTTATGGGGTATAATTAGTGGGGTTTGATTTTGTAATTTCTAAATTTTATGGGGTTTATTTTTGAATTTTAAAATTTAATGGGGTGGAGTTTGATTTTGATTTTATGAATTTTATTGGGCTTTATTTGCAAGTTTTCATTCAATTAAAACCTTAACTAATAACCTAATTAAATGAAGGCTAATTTTGCAAATTCTAACATATAAAGTTATTTTAATAAATTAGAAAAATCAAAAGACTCTTTGTGCAAATGACTCATCACAGAACGATGCTTACACCACCATCAACAATTTTGCATATCAAAATTCTCAAAATTCCCCCATTTTTTAATCTCCCTTTCTGAACTTAATTCCCGTTTTTACTCCCCCCATAAACATCGTTTTTTCCTCTCACAGAACTCCCCTTTATTTTTTGCCCCTTTTTTATTGTTGTTAGACGGTCTCACTCTTTCAAAATGCCCATCTAACCCGAAAGTTGTAGTGCCTGAAACCATTTCATCCCTTATCATTTCATTCCTATGTATTTAGGTTGCTAGCTACGAGAAAAAAACACTTTGTTAGTGTCATTTATGGAAGTTTTTACGAAAATCAAAGAAAAAAAACTAGGGTTGAGCTATACCTTTTATTGAAGACTATGGAGAAAGTGAAGTAAAATTGGGGGAAATTAATTATTATTTTGTAAAGGAGAGTCGCATTTTTTTTTGTCAATTTGCTACAGCGTCAAGGGAATTTTTGGGAGAAAAAAAATTAATTGGGCCGGATTATACAATTTCAGAGTCTGGGACCGAATTGATATCGGGCCGATTAAGGGGTTGGCCCACCTGCCCACAATTGCAGTGGCCTGCCCGCAATTTTTTGGACTGAAAACCACATACATACTAAAATTAAACCAAACTACTCTATATTCGATTCAAGCTCGTTGGTAAAATTCGACTGAGCTCGATTTATTATGCATACCAAACAAACTTGAGGACTAATTTTCGTTTATTCATCAAGCTTATCAATAACTCAATTTGAGCTTGTTTGATAAAAGTTCAATTCATAAAAACATTTAACTACTCTATACTCAATTTGAGATCGTTCGATAAAACTCCATTCGTTCAACCAATCAAACGAAACTCAAACATAATTTTAAGCTTGATAAAAAGATTAAAACCAAACTTGAATATATATTGTTCGACAATTGTTGACCCATTTACACCCCTAATTTAAACCATAATTCCAAGTCCCAAGAAATCAGTACCATACAACTATCAAGAAAATCAAGCAATTTTTAGAAGAAAAGAAAATATTAAAAATCACAGTTAAAATTTTCAGGGATGAATGATGAAAGTCCCAAGCGGTATAGCAAAAAGATGGAAAGATGAACCTATCTATTATTAGAGTGTACGTTGATTGTTAGAAATTGGCCCAATAATAAACATGTTGTAATTGGGCCCTGCACATACTGGGGCCCTTAAATCCCTGGCCATCGGAGATTGATTGGCTTGGCGGTCTAGGGCTGTCAATGGGGCGAATCCAATTTATTTGGATTTTTGCGGATTAAAAAATGGTTGTTATCCAATCTTGAATTCCTTAAAAATAAAAAATAAAGTATATGTACATAATATATTATTAAGATATGCATTAATAATATTATATCATTGATTTAAGAAGTTATTACTTAATAATTCATTCATGATTTTATTTTTTATATATATTTTCATCTAAGAAAATGTATATATTAGTTAAGTCAGCTTGGACACAAGTTAAATTAAATGAAGATATAACGTCAACAAAATTATTTTAGAAAAAATGTATATATTAGTTAAGTCATCTAATTTCCCTGTCATGCTTATTGGCCTTGGAAGTTGTCAAATACCAATTAAAGTTCATGTAATAGTAGTTGATCACATATATCAAACAATATGTCAAGTACTGACGTTCTCTACCAAATTCAAAAAAAAAAAAAAAAAAAGAAATACTTGACTGACAAATAATATAGTTTTGGTAAGGTAAATGACACAATATAATTAATGCAACTTGAACAATAATTGTATTGTATACATGCTTAATGGCCTTGTTGCCCTATCAATTTGTTAAAGAGTAATTTTGAGTTCATAGCAAATAATCCTCATTGTTTTTGAAAAGATAATTATCCCATGTGATATATTAAACGACATTATACCCCACTCTATTTCTGAAAAAAAATAAAAAAAATAAAAAGGTTTGCCTTTCTCCTATTCTTACATAATCATGCACAAAATTATTCTCACTAATATAATGCCTATTAGGAATAACACATGAGGCAAAGTACTAATTATTAGGGGATTATCTCTATTTTAGTATCACGTATATTTGGACGGATCCGGATTGAAATCCGCCCTAGATACCGTATATTGAAATGAATGGTTTAGGTTCAAGTTGTTAGAAATTGGCCCAATAATAAACATGTTGTAAATGGAGCGAATCCAATTTATTAGGATTTTTGCGACTAAAAATTGGTTGTTATCCAATCTTGAATTCCTTAATAATTAAAAAGAAATTATATGTACATAATATTTTATTATGATATGCATTAATAATATTCTATCATTGGTTGAAGAAGGTATTACTTAATAATTCATTCATGATTTTATTATGTATATTTTCATTAAGTAAATGTATATATTAGTTAAGTAAGTTTGGACACATAAATTAAACTAAACGAAGTTATAACGTCAACAAAATTATTTTAGAAAATATACTTTTGAGAATGTATTATATTCGCGTGACTTTTAAAAATATAGATTTTATTGGATTCAAAAATATCCGATATCCAACTGAATTTGGAGAAGATCCACGAACTCAATAAAGTTTAGGGTCAAACCATGGATCAAAATTTCTATCTTTTCCGTCGAAAACATCAAAAAAATTTGTTTTTGAATTAATGGAAACGAAAAAAATATGTATTTCCGAAACTCTATATTTGTCTTGAAACTTTCTCTTTTTCTTAGTTTTGTAATCTTTTTCATAATTTTTCCTAGTTTTTTCCAAAACGTTTCCAAAAACTTTTCGAAAAGTTTCTAATATTTAGCTGACCGAAACATATATCGCGAACGAAACTTTGATCCATGGGTCAAACAAGATATGAATTCAGTCGGATTCTGATTTTATATATATAGAACCGAATATGGATTCAACCTCATTCTACCCAGATCTAACCCATTGACACTACTTTAACTTAGCCAATTTGAGTTGAGGATGAGTCTTTTATAATAAGGGTAAACACCACTAATGGTTCTACTTATCATTAATTTTTTATAGAATGGTTCCTCTTGTATTTTTTTTCCACGTTAATCCCCACTATGAATTATTTGTTTTATTTTGGTTATTTATAATGAGTCTTTTACTTATAGTGTTACACTTTAATCCCTCATAAAATTATTTTGTATCAATTTAGTCATAAAACTGTTTATTTATCAATTTAGTCCCTCATAAAACTGTTTTGGCATTTTAGTTCACCTTGGACCACCTGAAAGTGACCAAAGTGAAATAAATAATTCATAGTGGAGACTAATGTGAAAAAAAAAAATACAAGAGGGTCTACTCTGTAAAAAATTAATGATAAGGAGGACCATTAGCGGTGTTTATCCTATAAATAATAAAGGACAATATATATTATATATCAGAATGTATTCACAAGGTTGACATTCTTGTACCAGTTCAGCAAAACGAATGTAAACCTCATCAATTAAATTACCACACTATATGCAGCTGGTAAAGACATCTTTGGCTGTCTTGGAAAAATATGCGGAGGAACAGAAAAGGTGCGGATAATTATTTGAACCGTTCTATTAAATTTCTACTCTCTAAAAAAAATCGTTAAAAGGAATGAATCGATTTTGAAGAGTCATAATTGTTAAAATAGTTTCTAATATGCATTTTTATATCCTTAAGTTTACTTCTAAAACATTGATTTTCCCTTTTTTACCTTAGTTTTGTTCTTTTTTCTTAGTCATAACTCATAAACGATTAATGAAGTTTTTGTGCATTTCTTATAATAGTATTATTTTTCTTACCTTTAACTCCTCTGAGCTATGTACTATATACATCCACCTCCCTTGTCTTAATAAAATTTAGGAAAAATTGCAGAAAACGTCCCAAACTAATCAGTGATTTTGGATTTTTGTCTCAAACTATATCACTTAGCCAATTTCGTCCCGTAATTTTATATTCTTTTGGAATATCGTCCCACTTGCCACATGGCTGCTAATTACGTGTCAAGACATGGTAAATTTTAGCATGAACAATTATACAAGATTGCAGAATTCGTCCCAAACTAATTATAAATTTTGATTTTTCGTCCCAAACTATATTAATTCGCCGAATTTCATCTCACAATTTGTCATTTTGCATGAATTTAGTTCATTATTAAATTTCTAATTTAATGAAAATGACGATTCATCTTTTACTTTTTTAAGGGACTAATGACAATTTATCCCCTATGATATTCATAATGTTCAATTTACCCCCTATAATTTGAAAAGAAACAATTTAAGGTAAATTGAATATTATGAATATCACATGGAAGTAAATTACCATTAACTTTTTCTTAAGAGAAAAATAGTATGGATTTTTGAAATTCCCGTGCGCTTTTGAGAAAAAAAAATCCTATCTCAGTTCATTAGGAACAATTTGTGCATTTTTTTTTTTTGTATTAATAAATAATAAACATTTATAATTAGTTTGGAACGAATTTTTTTCCCATGTCATTTCAATTACGGGACAGAAGTCGGCTTGTTGATATAGTTTAGGACGAAAAATCAAAATTTGTAATTAGTTTGGGATTGTTTATGCTAAAATTTGTTATGTCATGACACGTAAGCATCCATGTGGCAAGTGGGACGATATTCCAAAAAAATATAAAATTACGGGACGAATTTAGCTAAGTGATATAGCTTGGGACTAAAATCCAAAATCATTAATTAGTTTGGGACATTTTTTGCAATTTTGTCATGGGAGGTGGTTTAATTTCTAATAGCCTAAAGTTCAGGCGCGATCGATGATACTACCATTTATTTAGATAGTACCAAACAACATAAACTCCATTATAATAAAATAATATTAATATTATAATCTTATCATAAAAAAAGAGTGAATAGTAAATTAACTCTCTGTGTTATTCTAAATAGGCAATTTAACTCCCTGTGATAAATAAAAGGGCAAAATACCTCACTGTGATATCCTAAATAGACATTGCTCATTATTTCATTTTACATGGAGTTAGATTGCCTATTCTTATTTCACAGGAAGGTAAATTACTCATTAGACATATCACAGGGAATTAACTTGTAAATGAGTTGGCAATTCATTTAAATTCTAATTTCATGCAAAAAATTTAGCCATGGTTAAGGCTAATCAGTTAATTTTGCCATAACTCTAGATAATCTTTAATATGTTTTGGTCATCTATATATAGTTAAATAAATATTACTCCAGCATAATGCTCTCAAGCTATGATCACATTTTGGGGGGGGGGGGGGGTGGGGGGGGGGGGGGGTGGGGGGGGGGGGGGGTGGGGGGGGGGGGGGGTGGGGGGGGGGGGGGGTGGGGGGGGGGGGGGGTGGGGGGGGGGGGGGGTGGGGGGGGGGGGGGGTGGGGGGGGGGGGGGGTGGGGGGGGGGGGGGGTGGGGGGGGGGGGGGGTGGGGGGGGGGGGGGGTGGGGGGGGGGGGGGGTGGGGGGGGGGGGGGGTGGGGGGGGGGGGGGGTGGGGGGGGGGGGGGGTGGGGGGGGGGGGGGGTGGGGGGGGGGGGGGGTGGGGGGGGGGGGGGGTGGGGGGGGGGGGGGGTGGGGGGGGGGGGGGGTGGGGGGGGGGGGGGGTGGGGGGGGGGGGGGGTGGGGGGGGGGGGGGGTGGGGGGGGGGGGGGGTGGGGG
Source organism: Penstemon davidsonii (assembly GCA_034814905.1). Lineage (NCBI taxonomy): Eukaryota > Viridiplantae > Streptophyta > Magnoliopsida > Lamiales > Plantaginaceae > Penstemon > Penstemon davidsonii. Next base: position 5,691,526 of record JAYDYQ010001087.1, on the reverse strand, counting down.
GGGGGGGGGGTGGGGGGGGGGGGGGGTGGGGGGGGGGGGGGGGGGGGGGGGGGGGGGGTGGGGGGGGGGGGGGGGGGGGGGGGGGGGGGGTGGGTGTGGGTGTAAGCATAATTTTCAAGACTTTTGGGCATAAACTGAAAATGGTCTATTTATCTTATAGGTCCAAGTCAATACTTTAAAGACCACACATTTACAATACCTACAACGAATTTGAGCCATTAGATTATAAAACTTAAAAAGGCAAAAATGGGGCCACCAATTTTGTGATATTTTGGGTTGAAAATCTTACAAACAATTAAGTACTTTAGTCGAAATAATTTCCACAAACTTCTGCAGTTATCATTATTCCATACGCTAATTGACTAATTCCCTTTAAAGCAACAAAGAACAAATCTTGTAAACAAAAATGGGAGAAGCTGTGGTGATCAGTGAAGGTGAAATGGAATTACAAATTCAAGAAACAGAGTTACATGAAAAGAAGAACAGTACAACTGATGAAGCGGTGGGTACTTCTTCTGCTGTGATGTGGGAAAGGTTTATTTCGAAAATGGCGGTGAGGGTATTGTTGGTTGAAGCTGATGATTCAACTAGGCAAATTATTACTGCCCTTCTCAGAAAATGTAGCTATAAAGGTGGTTTTCTTCTTCTTCTTTTATTTAGCTTGAAAATGGTTAATTTTGGTTAAATTGGTTGTTAATTTGTTTTCTAGCATGCAAGATTCTTCATTTGGCTGTTAACTTTTGTGGGTATTTGCTTGATCAGCTATATGAAGCTTTAAATGAAATTTGGGATCAATTGTTTCATTACTCTCTGTTTGGTTCTTAGAAATTATTAGATTTTAGTGATTAAAACGGAAAGTGTTTTGCTTGCATCAAATGATTGAATATTGAGCTTCAATTTTTGTTAATTTTCGTTTTTCTCGTCATTTTATTCTTTGAAATTCATGAACCAAACATAGCCTTAATTTTAGAAAGTTTTTGGGATTTGGGTTAATTAGTTTTCTTAATCTAATGTAAGTTTGCAGGATGTGGTTTTGTGGAGAATTTTTTTAGGTATTCTTGGATTTTTAGTGAGTAAATCACTAGATAAAATATTTTCTCAAATTAAATGATCAAACTTTGTTCTTTAATTTTCTCAGTAGATAGTTTTAGCTACTGCAGTCTCGAAATTTCGCCCAATTTTTGCTGTTTCCTATACTGTCATGATTAAGGTTTTTTTGAGATTTTCTGCCATATTATCTTGTTCATCATGTTAATAGTTAAAGTTGAGATTTTTTCCATAAAAAAGCTACCAATTTTTTCTTGGAGAATTGGTTTTACTATTTTATCAATCCATTAGCATTTAAACAGCTCTATGATGAAATAAGATCTGATTATTATTATTATTCTTTACCATATGTTCATATAATAATTTACTTATTTCGCTTCTTGGTTTTATTTGAAGCAGTGGTTGCAGTTTCCGATGGCTTAAAAGCATGGGAAGTACTAAAAGGAAAGCCACATAACATAGATCTTATTTTAACGGAAGTTGAATTGCCATCGATCTCCGGATATGCTCTTCTCACCTTAATTATGGAGCACGATGTCTGCAAAAATATTCCGGTTATAAGTACGTTAAATTCACAATTTGTTGCATATTTTTCTTACTTAGCTCGTATTTTAATTCGGGTAATAATAAATTTAAACATTTTATTGCATGAATAATGCAGTGATGTCGTCAAATGATTCAGTCAGTACGGTTTATAAATGCATGTTTAGAGGTGCAGCTGATTTTCTTGTAAAGCCCGTTAGGAAAAACGAGCTGAGGAACCTTTGGCAGCATGTTTGGAGGAAACAAACTGTAAGCCCGCCTGATTCCCGTTTCTCAAATAATTCTTTTCTAAGTTCATACGGTACAATATATTCATAATATCCTTTTTTTGTTAAAAAACAACAAAAAATAGTCGAATAGTGCTTCTGGCCTTGGACCGCCAGATGAGAGTGTAGCTCAACAAAAAGATGAAGCCATAGCTGAGAATAATGCAGTTAGTAATCATTCTAGTGGCTATATGGCTTGTATTCAGAGAAATAGGGAATGCATTGAGAAAGGAAGTGATGCTCAGGTATTTCATCGATTTTTGGGGGACTTAAAAACAATTATCCACTAATTTAGACTTATATAAAGTTGCCCTTTTTATCCGCAGAGCTCATGCACAAAACCGGAATTGGAGAGTGAAGGGGCCGATTCTGAAAATATCCATTCCCTCTCGCAACCAACAAGCGCTAAATGTCTTACATATGACATTAACTTTATTACGCAAGAAGAATGTCGCCGAGAAAGTACAAAAACTCGAGAAAATGATAATGAGGCTGGAGGTAATTTTTTCCTAATTGACTTTCTCGAGTTTCTCGTCTCTTTCTGCTATGTTTGATTCTTGAATTTTATTAAATAAGAGAAAAAAATGAACAAAATTTTAAAGTTTTTATATTTTACTAAGTAAGAATCATTAACACTTTTGAACCTTTCTCGTTTTGGAAACAGAATCGAATGCAATAACACGAGGAGGACAAGACATGAATACTCAAGATGTTTTGGAACAAGTTAATGTTATTGGTCAGATTTCGGAGAAGAATCGTGTCCTTCAGAATTCTTTTGGAGAAGCCATTGATTTAATTGGAGCTTTTGATAATAATTACCTCAAAGGCACTATTAGAAGTTCCCCCTCGAATGCTAGTACAAACAAGTTCGATATTTTTCCCCATTTGGATCTGTCTCTGAAAAGATCTGATCATCCTAGTAGCTCCGTGAATCAAGTAAATGACGAAAGGCGTAGATTAAACCACTCCGATGCATCAGCATTTTCTAGGTGAGTTTGCAAAATTTATATTCTCCAATACTTACTGAGTATATGGCATTTTATAGTATTGACACTTTGCACCCTGAAATTATAGTATTGACATTTTGCACCCGCAAATTGTAGTTCTTTGGCAATATAGTGGGCATTTTGCCAAATAATATGCAATTCCAGGGTGTGAAGTTCCAAAATTTCATTTCCAGAGTGGAAAGTGCCAAAAGTGTATATTTACGTGGTGCAAAGTGCCAATAGCTAAATACTTACTATTCTTATTTTGCTATTGATGTGAATTATTGTAATCTGATGAAGTAACAATTTTATGCAGGTACATAAATAAGCCCTTCAATCCCACATCGGTTACCATTTGTAACGAACAACGAAAAGACCATGAAACCAATTCCGAAAAACAACTTTCCAATCATACCCCTCCCGAGATTACATTCCCTTACCCTCAAAGAAGAGAAATCTCTCTTCCGATTCCAGTTAGAGGTGTGAGATTCGAAAATGTAATTAATCTCTATGGTTCGGAATCTTTCACTCAGTTTAATCCATTCTATACATCAGAACTTCAAAACTCAAATCCTCCGCAGTTTCATAACCTTATGGATCAAAGAACGAGTAATGCCATTGATTTAACAGATGATAACAAACAAGGGCAGAAGTTGGAAAACTTGGAGGATCGAGGGCTCGTTTCTCCTTCAAACGACCAGAGTGGTAATAGCAGTTTCTGTAATGGCAACAGTGAATCTCGGAGCAATGGCAAGATCAGTGAAGAGGGGTACAATGGTCACGAGGGAGCCTCTCATCGAGCTATGCTTAGGGAAGCGGCTCTAAATAAATTCCGATTGAAGAGGAAAGAAAGATGCTTTGATAAAAAGGTACATTTATAATAATAAACGAAAACATTCTATAATTGTTTTCGTGAAGCTCTTTATATATGTTCGTGTTTTTTTAATTAATTGGTTAATTATTTATAGGTGCGATATGAAAGTAGAAAAAAGCTGGCTGAGCAGCGTCCACGTGTGAAAGGACAATTTGTTCGTCAAGTGACTAATGATTCGCAAGCTGCGAATTCATCAGCTGGTTAATTAGGTAGCGATCGAGATTAGATACGAGTTTGATTAGAGTGGAGCAAATTTGAACACATTTTTGCAGAAATATTTAGTTAGATTTCTAAGTGATCATGTATTGTTCTAGCTTCATATATTGTGATTTAGAATATTTCTCTTCTCCTCATGTAGATAATTGCTGTTCATATGGAAATTGGCCAAAACAAAAGTATTTCTTTATTTTCTTTATAGATTTTGTATTAACATTAGTGATATGATAGTTTCACTTGCAAAATCCCTTTACCTTCCCCACCCCCCAAAGAGAATTGTAATTACAATTATCTCCCCTCAAATTTTATCAATGGATGGAGGTAAACCACAGAGAATATATTATGTATTAATCTTTACCACAAAAAATGTAGCATGCTAACATTTTCAGCTGTTTGGGATGATGAATTTAAATTATGCAATGGGAGGTTCATGTAACTAATATAATTAGCTATTTATTTTTTAAGTAATAAAGTTATCTTGTTTTATTTGTAAATCACCAACCTCCTATGAGCGTATTTCTTATCACCAATTAATTTTGATGTAAGTAGCACTTATAGTCTTACAATTTACAATTGATATTAGAGTCAATATCACGAGTTCAATTCCAAGTATGAGCAATTGTCGAGGGGAAGGTTAATTATTGGCTAGTGTTTTGACACCAATTGGCTCGTGGTAAAGACGGGAACTTAGATGTTACACGTCGAGTAATGCACGGGTGCATTCTCATGAAGACACGTGTTCAATTTCATTTTATTTTTATTTTTTAAAATTTACCTTGTCAATCCTAGTACACAACAAGGAAAAATGTTATTAGAAGAATGCACTTGTGTATTGCACGACGTATTTACGAATCAAAAGAGCTTTTTTTTTTTTTGCTTTGACGGATAATTATTGCGTTTATTTATCTGATTTATTATATTATGTCAATTCTGAATTTCCATATTCTTGAAGCAACATACAAGTGTTTTACTTGGACATTTTTTCCAACTTATAGTAAGCTAATTTAATCAGACACATATGCAGTATGAGCTTTTGGCACGTATTTCTCTCCATCTTAATCAGTTTTAACTTTCTCCCATTTTCTGTTAAAGTTCTATTTTTGGTTAGAAAATGATATTTCAATAGCTTTTCTATGAATCCTGGATTCCTATGTTGCTTACTGTTTTAGAAAGTATACACCTTTCAATTTCAATGGAACAGTTATGAGTTTTTTCGTGTTTTATTTAGTTTAATACTAATCTTGTAAGTTGAATATTATTTATTGTCGTCTCATTAGTAATAAAATAATCTCGCGCAATTTGAATCCCACATTTGATTTTTATCTAATTGCATTCTATTGAGTAATATTTGAGAAATTACTGCAAATATACAGAATTGTTGCACAGTTTGGATTTGAGGTAATGGTAATTTACCCTCTATGATATTTATAATATTTCCTGTAATTTAAAAAATAGCACTTTATCTCCCTGTAATTTTATAAGAGTTTCACATCGCCTTCCTAATATTTTTATATGTGGCACTTTACCCTCTATATTATGATAATGTGACAGTTTACCCCCTATATTAATATGGCAATTTACCTCATATATTATGATAAATGTGACAATTTACCCCCTATGTTACATAACACTTTTCATGTCGACTCTTAATTTCGACAAGTGAATTACACTCTCCGACTGAAAGGAATAAATTGCTTCTTTAAAATTTTCACCGAGGGGTAAATTAAAATAGCTCTTTTTCAAATCACAAGAGGATAAATTGAACATTATGCATTTCATGGGGAGGATAAATTGCCATTTAACTTGTTTGGATTCAATGGCCATGCCAGAGACAAAAGCCAGCAGCCAATATATCTACAGAAGCAAAAAGTGAAAAAAAAGTAAAAACATTGAGTGATATGGTCATCCACCATATGTAGTGATTTAATCATTATGTACTGTAATAATCAGTCATTTTTCAATGAGCCAGGTGCCATTTTCCAATGTCTAGAAAATTTCCCTTTTTTTTCATTGAAATTGACAGCAACATCACTTAGCAAAGGCAAATGATTATTCCATGTTTGTGTTTGATTACAGGAGTGAAAAAAATCTAAGCAACTCGATATTCGACTCGAAGGTAGTTGTATATCGACTCGATATTGATCGATAATTGTACATGATATCTCAACTTATTTTCAGATGTTGGCAGAAAATTTTGCAAAAAAATAGAGCAAACTTTGCTTCTCATTCACACCACCACATTCAGATATTAAAACTTGGTCCAGTTTTGGGTCCTGAATGAAAGTTAAATGGAAAAATTCAAAAAGGTAAGTTGAAATGAGAAATCATTAAAAATGATGGGGTAGAGTTGACAAACTTTCTTCTTGAATTAAGGAAATTTAAAATACAGTACAAAGCCTTTCTACTAAATTCAACATTACATAGTCGGAAAATCAAAACAAATTATTCGATATTCAGCTCAAGTTCTAAGAATAAAAACTTCATTGAGTTCAGTTCATGATATTGGAACAACATTTATCGTATATAGCTTTGAGCTCAACACAATAAGCAAAAAATGACAAAACATAAGCTCGACTCCTGTTCAACACAACTTGACTCGTTTAGACATTCTAGTCCATTACTTGTTCTCCAACTAACATTCACCTTTTCTTAACCTAAAAGTAATAGCTTAATGGGACACCATTTACCACAAAGTCCATTTCCAAGATTCTCCATGTCTGCACAGCACTTTATAATAGACAAAAATCAACTATCTTGAAATTAAACCCTTAATTTATTTTTCTTTCTAATCATTAATAAATTAATAAATATACCTCATGTTAAATTTTCGCAGTTAATCTTGACAGTTTAACAAATTCTCACTTAACTACAATTGAAAGGAAAAGGCTACTGGCTATTCTGTCTTTATCACTTTAAAAAGTGTTTAGCTTTTCTTCTCAATAATTCTAAAAGTACTTTCATGTTTCCATCAGATTCCTTATGAGAAAGATCTACCTCTTATTAAGTCCATGAAAAATTAATATGCAAGATATAATTCTAAAGTTTATACATGAAAGCGAAATGCATGAATATTCATGAATCATGATGTACATATTCATTCTATAGACTCATATGTAGACTGCAAGAAAAAATCAATTTTTGTAACCATATCTTATAACTAATTATATGCCACTAGTAACATAAGAAAATAACCACATGGGTGTCTGAAAAAAAGAAAAATAATTAATTCATGAGTTGTTCATTTATTTAGACATCTTGGCAGTACAAATTAAAGGCAAAAAAGCAATTTTAGTCCTTTTAACTTTTGTAGAGATGTGAAAATGGAACACATGTAATTCCGGCAAGCAATTTACATCATTTATGTTTTAAGCTGTCGCAATTTTAGTCCTAAATTCGTCGGAATTTAAATTAGTGTCCTTAAATTGCTACGCAAGCAAATAAACTGGATGTTTTGTCCTTATGGCTGGTACGCGGTGATAATCCACCACGTCACCTTGTCAAATTAGCTTAAATTGGAGGAAAAATAACACCTTTTTTTCCTTCATTTCTTTCTCTACCTACTAATTATTAGGGCAAAGATGTTATAATCCTTAATTTGTTTACTTATGTAGAAATTTATGGACATTAGTTTTAATTCCGGCGAACTTACGACTAAAATTATGGGTAAGAGGACTTAAATTATAGCAACTTACAACATAAAGGATATAAATTGCTTACTGAAACTACAAGTATCCCATTTCCGTGTCCCTGTCAAAGTTAACGGACTATTATTGTTTTTTGCCGCAAATTAAATGGTTTAATTCAAAGTGTAAAATTGCATTTTTAATCCAACGGGTCTGGATCCACATCTGGTCCAATTTACAGCTACAACAAATAAATTGAGCTGCCGGTCAAAAGTAGCTATCAGCAAAATAATTGCTCCTTTCTCTATTTCAAAAACCCCTTTATAAACCTTATCATTTCAACTTCTCCTTTTCATTAACATATCACACTTATACCTCTCTCCCTGTGTGTGTGTAAATGTCTCTAATTCATGAAGTATCTCCCAAACACTGTGCTAACAAGAAAGCAATAAACTTCCCTAAGCTCAACGGCAAGTTCTTCTATTACTTGTCCACATTCTTCCTCGCAATCCTCTCCCTCGTATTCCTTGTTTGGCTCATCCTCCACCCAACAAAACCGCAGTTTTCCCTCCAAAACGCTGAAATCAATGTATTCAATCTCTTAGGTCCATATCTCCTCAATTCCTCTATTGTAGTCACACTACAATCCAACAATCCAAACAAGAAAGTTGGTATTTATTACGACCAATTATTACTATATGCTTCTTACGGAGGACAAAAGATTACAACTGAAACATTAATACCTCCTTTTTATGAAGAACATGAAGAAAAGAACCTACTTAGTGCATCTTTGGTGGGAAATCTTCAGCCGGTGGACCCATCTTTTGCTTATAAATTTTTTAATGATCAACGAACAGGAAGTTTCGTCGTAAATTTTAAGGTAATGGGGAGGCTAAGGTGGAAAGTGGGTACTTGGGTTTCCGGGAGTTATAGGTTCCTTGTGAATTGCGCAACTAGTATGCCATTTGGACCTACGGGTTCACCTCCTTTCACTTTGAAACAAGGCACACAATGTTCTACATCAATTTGATGTTTAGATTCATAACCAAAATATATCGATGCTTTGATATATAATAAGGTTGTCGTATGATGGTTCAAGGCTTGGATTTCTGTTATATATTGATGGATGCATATATAAGTTTGTAAATGTAAAGAGTAAAGTGAGACTATACCTTTTTATACTAATAGTGAAGAAAAGTTTGTACTAGCTAGCTAGTTATATATTTTATCTTTTACCCATCTTCATTAATGGATTTGAAGCTCAATCTTGCATGAATTTTTGTGGATTTTCTGGCAGTTGGGTGTGGAGAGGTTTATATATATTTTTATGGTTTGAGGTTTGATTGTTTTACTATTGTTCGAAAAGGGAAAGCAACAATACCACAATTTAGTCAATGAAACTTCAGATGAGAAAAAAAGGAAAGATTAATAAGTGGGAGACATAAATAGATTCAAGTGATATTAAATTAGGAGTAATAAACAACATTTAATCATCCTCTAAACAAATTTCTCACAAACGAGAGAGAAAGAAAATCACTCTAAACAAGTCTATTATTTTCGTTTGGTTTTCATTTCCAATTAGATGTCACAAAAAGCTGGACATAAGAGAAATTGTAAATGCTCAATTGTCTAATTAGGTCCATGTAACAACAAAAACAGTGCCTCATGTTAGATTAACTAATAGTACATGAATCCTATATGAATTACTTTGATCTCTGTAAATAAGTCTGAAAGAATCTAAGTCCTATTTTGCTGTTGAATCTAGTGAGTTAAGAAAAGGGCTATGAAGACATCTTTTTGCATTTTACGTTCCATGTTGTCTTGAAAAAAATTATGCAATATCTGGGTAAAAAAATATTATTCATCGATGGTGTTGCACGTTTATTTGTAATCTGGAGGGACAAATTTGGTAGAATGCAACTGGAACTTTTGAAAACTTGAAAAGTTAAATACCTTTTTCTTTTCCTTCTTGAACCCACAAAATGATGACGATGAAGTTTCGTGTCGCTCTGTCTTAACCCACCTCTGGTAATGGAAGTCATAATCATAGTAATTAAGTGTTAGTAACTATACATCTCTTTCATATTGCCTAAAAGGCCATCTTAACTAATTTAATTGTTAATCATGATACCTCTCACGCTTCTTCTTTAGTAGAGCTCGAGTACCCTACCTCCTCACAAAATCTACGTAACGACAGTCACACAACCTCGCACTAAATCACAAACTCATCAATGCATAAAGCCGATATTTATATATTCAAAATCACGGATTTAATAATGTAACCAAAGGATATAAGGATGTTTTTACAAGCTACAAACTACAACTCATTGCAAATTAATCAAAGGAAATCGATAAAGAAAAAAAAAAAAGTGATGAAATTATAATCTCCATAGATCAGAAGTAAGAACATCAATTAAGCAACCATTCAAGCAAATTCAAAGAGCTCATAAAATTTATAGTATGAATAATCGAATCAATCATTCATGCTTGCACAAAATTGATTCATAATGTTATTTGGTTTCCAATGCAACATTTCAAAATAGCTTTCATCTTACATTCTAATCTCATATTCACAAAAAATCAAAATTAACATATAAAAACTTCAAAAATTTCTAACAAATAACATTATATATGTGAAAAATTTAATCTGTAAAGAGGAGCGAAACTGACCTCTTTCGAAAAACTCAATTAGAATCAGAATCAACCCACTTCCATTTTGGGGAATTAATTTGCGGGGTTATTAAGGCAAATAAGAGGATGAGAAGAGAGAAGGTTGTGAAGATGACGTCATGAAGTAACGTCAGTTTCTGAGGTGGTGGTGGTGGCGGCGGTGCGGCGGAGCGGGTGGGGGTATGTCAGTTAGGACTAATTAAATATAATTTTAATCCGATACTAATTTGCAGGTCATGATTCATGTGAACTAAAACAAAGCCCGATCACTATTCAATTCATTATGGGTTGTTGGGCCTCACGGGTGAACAATAAATATTGGGCCTGGCCCAATTAATTACAACAGTATATTAATATAACCTCTACCATACACTCATATTGGTGAAAAAAAGACTTTTAATTGGATGAACAAAATCTCAAATTATAGTCTAAAGACAAAATCAACAACTTTAGAACAACTTTACGTATGAACTCACAAAATTCAAACGAGCTTTTATCGAACGAGCTCGGGTCGAGTATTGAGTATCTTGATATATTTCATATTTTTCATTAATTTTTAGTTTATCGAATCGAACTCGAGCCGAGCTTTAAACTTTATCGAACATAAAATGATGTAAACTTGTTTGATTTGTGTGACGAACCGAACTCGAACGAGTTTTTACCGAATTAGCTTGAGTCGAGTATCAAATAACTTGATTTGATTTTTAGCCCCACACATAGTCTGACCCTCGTCTACCCAAGCATCAATGCATTCGGCATGAAACACGTGTTGATAAATGATAATTGCCAAGTTCCCTGACCTTGTCCCAATAAACTTACTTAATTTGTTCATTGTGCCACAATCTATTATTATGTTTGGTCTTTCACAATAAAGGGAAAATAAAATTGAAACAGCCAAACCGATGGTTATCCCAGTTGAGCGGTTCACTGGCGATTCGATTGACACTGGTTCTGAAGGTAGATCCGGACCGAATAGGAAATTGGTTTGCGGTTGAACCGATTTGTCCTGTCCATTTTTCAAAACACATGATTTCACCTAAAGTCAAGGAATATGTAAGTATAGTAGTTGTAAACCTCCAAGTTGCAATAAAAAACCAACAGGTGATTGGTCTAGTGGAAGGGACTAGTCACTACAAAGTAGCGGACTCATGTTCGAATTACTGTTGAGAGAGGTATCCACTTAATGTGTCCGATCCGCCTCGAAAGGGATTAAACCCTCGGGAAACCAAAAAAAAAAAAAGTTGCAATCAAAATATACTAACTATTAATTTTTACAATTATCAAGCCAAACATTTCAGAGCAAGTAGTAGATGTAGACATTCAAATTTGCGATCAAACTATCGGAATGATTGTACTTTTTTTGTTTTGAGATGGTGATATTAAACTGGAGAAATAAATACACTAAGTAACTAGGGATTGTCTATAGTGACTCTTGGCTGCTCAGAGTAACGAACGACGCCCCCTCAAATATTGACACTTGTCCCTGTCCGACCCCCAACTCGGCAGTTGTACGCACCCAGCTTAACGGCTATAATACCAAAATGCCCTTTGACGGTCCATGTTGAATTAAAATCCTAGAAAGCTTAATTAATTAGGATAATACCAAAATGCCCTTTACTGAAATCCTACAAATATGAACTCTCATTCTATCCCTTCTCGTTCTGCTAGCTTAAGAAAAAATTTGTTTTCCCCCATTTTGATTTCATTTTCTTCTTGTCTTATCTTCTCTGCATTGCTATTCATTCATTCTTCTCCAATTTCAGAGAACATTGTTTGGCTTGATTCAGAAATTGTTCCAGTTGGGGGAAATATTTGAGGGATTTGGAATTCATCATCAAATCTAACCGTATTAAATATATTTTTAAATGGCCGCAGGTAGTTTGATTTAAGTTTGAAATTGTTTCGTAGTTGCATAATTGCATTATTATCTATCTCAATTATAGTTGGGTTCACTTAGCTTTCCTTTCTTGTCAGCTGACCACTAAGCTTTTTTGGAAATATTGTATAACAGCTTAGTAAATTCCTCTTAAAAAAAAGAGAATATATATTAGGCATACATAGTTTAAATAAATTCCTTCCTTTACTTCGGTTGTAATTGAAGGTATAAATACATACATGTTGTGAAATTTATACATTTTCACAGTTTAATGAATTTTGAATCTGACATCTGAAATATGTTCCTTTATGTCAATGTATTAGGTGAATGTTGCAAACATGTGAAGACGAATTGCGAAGACGAATTGCGAAGACGAATTACCTACCTCATCTGATTATGTTAATCCATGTAAGAAAGAGGAGTTGGTTAGTCAGCTAGTTTTTGACAGTGTTGAGGATGCTGAAAAATTCTACATTGGTTATGCCAAAGTAGAAGGCTTTTATGTTAGGAGAAGAAGTGTTCAAAAGAAAGGTCCAACAGTGAAAAATAGGGTGTGGGTTTGTACCCGAGAAGGTTTCCGTGAAAAAAAGGAAGAAGGGCGTCATATGCTACGAGAATCTAAACCATTGACTAGGTCTGGTTGCAAAGCTACTTTTCGAGTTACACGAGACTGGATTTCGGGCAAATACATGGTTTCTAAATTTTTGGATAATCACAATCATGATTTACATGTATACAAGAAGAGGTACGACATTACTCCTTTTTTAGTTTATGTACATATTTTTTTTGATAAGTGTTATGTAATTCAAATATTGTTTGTTGACATGTCCTTTACACAGCTACTTATCGCCCCCAGACAAGGTTTTGCTTAGTTTGATGACGAAGACTGGAATTAAGCCATCCCTTGTTATCCACTACTTGGATCAAATAGCTGGAGGTGCTGGAAAACTCAGCTTTAAAAAGAAGACTGCATACAACTGGTTGAACAAGCTAAGAGCAGAAAGGATCCGGGAAGGTGATATGAATACAGTGATTAATAAATTGAAAGAGTCAAAGCAGAAGGATGATAGATTTTTTTACAAGTACTGTGTGGACGAAGAAGAAACACTTACTAGACTTTTTTGGTGTGATGGTTCATCCAGAGCTGAGTACGAGGCTTTTGGAGATGTTTTGGTATTTGATAGCACTTACAAGACGAATAGGTATTTGTATCCTCTCGTCATTTTTTCAGGGGTTAATAACCATGGATCCACTTGTATATTTGCTGCCTGTTTTTTACAAAACGAAACAATTGAATGTTATCAATGGGTTTTGCAAACATTTTTAGAGGCAATGGGAGGTAAAATTCCAGAATCTGTACTAACTGATCAAGATGCAGCTATGCGTTCTGCTATTGTTTCTGAATTTGTTGGAAGTCGACATAGGATATGCAGTTGGCATTTATGTCGTAATGTTCGTAAAAATATTAAGAATTCTTCATTTTGCAATGAATTTTGTTCATTGATGGATAGGAAGTGCTCAATAGAGGAGTTTGAGTTTAGTTGGGCTAATATTGTGGAGAATCACAATTTATCCAATAACAAATGGGTAGTTGACACCTACAAAATTAGGGAAAGGTGGGCAGAAGCATACTTTCGTGAGCAGTTTATGTGCATGATGACCACCACGCAAAGAGCCGAATCTGTAAATGCTTTAATCAAGTTGAGTGTTGAACACAAGATGACCATTATTGATTTTCTAGATCACTACGAACGGACATTACAAAGGCTTAGGAGTGATTTCATAGAAATGCAAAAGAAGTCGGAGAACGATCATCGTGAAGTTAGAGAAAGTCCATTGAAGAGCTTGGAGGAGCATGCTATTAGCATATATACTTTGAAGATCTTCTACATGATCCGTAAGGAGATTCGGGACGAACAAGGTGTTGTGGGATAAAATAGGATCAAAGAAACTGGTGGAAATGAGATATTCGGTTACCGCGAAAACAAGGATACTGGGGTTTCAATCAACAAAGTCATAGTTGGTGAGAGAATTTCAAAGTTCCAATGTGATTGCCTTAAGTTAGAGTCGGAGGGCATCCCATTCCGACACATTATATCAACCTTGAAGTACTATGCTGTGAAGAAGTTCCCTGAGTCCATGTTAAAGCGTAGATGGTTAAAAGAGCCTGGTACTGTACTAAGAAAAAAGTTCCCTGATCCTATCCCCGTTGCCAATAGTGAACAACAAAGATTTGGCAAATTGAATGCAGAATGTCTTGTATTGAGCGTTGTTTCCTCTCAAACTGAACCTGGATATTCAAATTCCCTCAAGCGAGTTAGGGAGGTAGCCGATACCGCAAAGGACGAATTAATGATGCATTCTCGGTGTGGTAGTGTTCCTTCAGAAAATAATGTTAACAACGACAATGAATCTTGTGATAATGTCATACAAGACCCACCAATTACGAAGATGAAAAAAGTTTGCGACCCTGTCAGTAACAAGACAAGAGGAGCAACAAAATCAAAGAAACAAAAATGTGGGATATGTGGGTATGTATGTCAATACACGTGATTACAATAAATTTTGTTTATTAATTTATTTGTTTCAAGTTTTATTGACCTATATTTCATATATATGAAGTGTTCCTGGGCATAAATCAACAACTTGTCAGTTAAAGAAGCATCCAACTTCTGAAGGAGAAAAGAAGTACTGTAGGGAGAATGCAAAGACTAGTTCAGTCCCCAACGAGCAGACCAATGATGATGCGTTACAACATTTATCATATGGTTCATTACCAAAGTTCCCAGTGATCTTCAATATGCAAGAAAACAGCCTGAAAGGTGTGTTGAACATGCAACCAAACAACAGTGTGTTACCCCTGTTCTCCCATACGTCATATCCAATGGTGCCAGGAGCATTCACAACATTGTTATGGCAACAACAAACTGTAAGCATAGCTCAAGTTAATGATTAATATGTGTGTTTTATAAATAATGGGACTCATGGTATAATACTCTGTATATAGGGTGCAGCATCAGGAAGTGTGGCACACTCATTTCCGGACTTTCCAATTCCTCCTCCAAGTCAGAGAAGTTCTAAGTGAATTGAAATTGGACTTTTGTATATATGCAGTGTACTATATTTGAATGTATTTAAATGATGTATGTTGAGTATTAACAGCCAAGTCAGAGAAGTTCTAAGTGAATTGAAATTGGACTTTTGTATATATGCAGTGTACTATATATGATTGTATATTAATGATGTATGTTGAGTACTACTAACAGCTAAGTCATCGCTGAAGTGTTCCTTCATCGCTGAGAAGTTAGGTGATTTGGACTCAGCTGTTCGTTGCTTCATGAGAACTTAAATTTTATTGATTCAGCTGAGTACAATGTTTACCAACTCGACAGCTTTGTACTGTACTTAGCTGTTCTTGCTTCATCTGACTAATTTTGTTCTATGCGAATGCAAAAACTAAGTGTGGAATTTAAATGACACATAATGTTATAGTTGGATAAGGAGTAATCTGTTTTCATTAGATGTTGTGAGCATTTTGCATCAGTTCACAAATCAAAAGAAAGATTTCATTAAAATTACAAGTAAGAAAACAGAAAAATCTTAATCTCCTTCATCTTCTGTAATTCTTCTTTTGATGATCATCTTTTTTCTTGGTTTGACTAGTTCCTTCCCCCTCTTTGTTATAATTGCAGAGGCTCCAAACTCTTCGAAATTCAAGCACATACCTTCAACTAGTGCCTTTTGCCTTCCAAACCCAGTATCCGTAGATTCAGCAGAAAACATGCCTTAGTAGCCTTTAAAACACTCAGAGTACAGCTTAGTGAAGTACTAAAACACTCAGAATGGACCAACATTATCAGAATTCACCGAATTCGAGTTGGACAAAATCTTCCTTAGTGAATTACGCAGCTGTTCGATCTTCAGCAAAGTAAATAACTTAATGCAAAGGAACTTAACAATCAAATCAGTACATATATGATCAATCATCATAAAAATGAGCCATCTAAACAGAAATACATTAGGCATAAGCAATTTAAATAAAATCCACATTTGTTGGTCCTCCGTTTCACATAAACTCCATGGATTCAAAAGCAAAATCAAAATACATGTGTACCAAAATAAGTCTTTTGAGAACCATCACCAATACATGAAGCACTTAATCTAAAATTGCAGAGCCAAGTACTACAATGTCCATCACTATTAATTTTGCTTGTATTGGTACCTTTAACGATCTTTCTTCACATTATGGGCGCTAGATGCTCCAAATATCTTGCTCAACACTCTTTCTTCTTCTGCTATTTCATCTTGATGTCTTCTTCTGATTTCTTCTCTTCTTTTCCTTTCAAAGTCTTCCTTCTTCTTCTTTTCTTTCTCTAGTTTCTTTCTTGATCGACTTTCATCACGGTTTGTTACCTTCCTTGATCCTTCCCCCCTATTTTCAGCATCATTGTGATGTAGTATCACTTTGCCGAGATCAATGAGGTGGGTGGACATGGTTTGGATCAGATCAACAACTTTGGGATTCTCAGTACACATCACCCTCGCATTTCTTTTGATTTCCTCCATTCCTTGATAAACAAACTTCATTTGACTGTTCATTAACTCCTCCATTATTTCTTGCTTCTCAATCATTCTTTCAACACTGTTTCTGGTTTTCTTCATTTCTTCTTTCATTTCAGTCATCCTCTTCTCCATTTCCTTGATATATATCCTTTGAGTATAATAAAAATGATTTTGCACCTCATGATTCCATTCCAGTTGTTGTCCAAGTCCAATCTGTTCAGATTCATCAGTGAGTTCCTTGTTGTTTGAATCTTCAGGGGTAACATCCTTTGATAACCAGTTTGGTGGTCCAGACCCGAGAGGTGGTTTCATCGAGATCCTCTTTCCTTGACGATCAACAGCCGAGTCAATATCATTACTAAAGTTTGATGCAGTGCAGTGAGTACCAGATAACTCCTTCCATTGAATTTTCTCTAGATCCTCAATTCTCTGAATGAAGTTTCTTTCTCTCTCATCTTCAGACTCTTGGTAATTGTCAATATAAGTGAGTAGAACTTCCATTTCATCGTTTCTTATTTCAGCCAGTGATTTCTCTTGTTGTTCCTTAGCCTTCTGAGTTGATGAATGCTCCGGAAACATTTTCTCCTTTCCTTTAGCTGAAGCAGCAACTTGAGGATCTTGTCGTCTGTTCAGTCTTTGTTGTTCATCAATAGGGGCTTCTGAGATTTTGATGGTAGATGTATTTCTCCTTCTTATCAATTCATTCAAGGTCTTTGTAGCAATTGATCTTGTTTCAGCCATTCTTTTGTTGGTACTCTTCACCTTCCTTGATTTGTTATCAACTGTCACTGGTTCAGGGGTGTTTTCCAATTGCAAAGGGACATAATAGTTTTTCATTTCCTTACTAGGATGTAACCTCTTCCCTTTTCCCAGTTTTGCTCCAACTTGGGATAACAACATACTTACAATTATTCCTTGACACATATTCTTCTCTTTAACGTTGTGGCATAGATAGTCCCACAACACTTTTGACCAATTGATTTTCTGAGCGTACCATATTGCAATCATGAGGTGCAATATTTGCTTAGGCAAGCTTTCAAAAGAACATTTCTTGCATACTAAAATGTTAGAGCAAATGTCAGCAAACCTGTGAAATTCAGGTCTTAGTTGCCTTTTATCGGTTAGGGTTCTAAGCTGTTCACCTTCCTTAGCTGTTAGGGCACATAAATTTTCCATTCTTTCTTGAGCGAATGTGGCTAAGTCAGTGATTCCTTCTGTTGGCAGGCTGAAGGTCTTGGTTACTATCCTTTTTGTTACAACAATAGTTTCTCCAGCGACTTCTGACACAATGACTTTCTCACGAACAGAGCCATTTTGATAATATTCCAAATAGCCATTCTCGTAGAATTGAACTACTTCATTTACAAAAATCCTTTCTTCGTGAGCCGATAAAAATGGTTTGAGCCCAGTGTACACAATCCTTGTTATGATGGCTTTCATCATATTTGTACCACTTTCAGCATACGCTTCACAGTTCAGCCATGATCCTTCTGCGAGTTTCCTCTCTTTGATTGGGGATTTATTCCTCGAAGTCTGGCTCGACACAGATTTTAATGCCATTTTAGAGATTAGGATGTATTGATTTTAACAGAGTGTAAAAATGATATTTCTTCTACACCAGATTGTAATTTGCTTCGAAGATGTAGTGAATCTTTGTGTGAAAAGAAGAAGAGTACTTGCCACGATTTAATATGTGCCCTTTCGTCCTACTTTTAATTTCGAAATAGAAGTCATGTGGCGGACTCCAAATGTTTATTCATTTTGATTAAGGCGGGATTGTCTGTATCTTTCTCGGCTGTTGTACGCACTCAGCTGTTGGCTGCTTTGCACTCCAAACGTTTGAGTTACTACTATAGATTCAATTGATTCATACTCCCTGACCAAAATGTTAGTGTGGAATTTAAATGACACATAATTTTGTGAAAGTGGTACCTGTAATCTGTTGTGAGCATATTGAACTAGTCAAAAGAATGTTTACAGTGTAATCTGTTGTGAGCATACTTTTCTAATTTTGTAATTTGCATCAATTTACAGTTTAATTTGCAGAATGTTGGAAATGTTGCAGAATAGTTTAACTGGACTAGTTTAATTTCCGTAGCATATATGTTTGCCTGAATGTTTACACACTTATATAACGATTTTAATAAAATTACACTTGATAAAACAGAAAAAGTGTAGCTTCTTCATCTTCTGTAGTCCCTGTGATGCTTCTTTTGAGGATCGACTTTTTTCTTGGATTGACTAGTTCCTTCTCCCTCTTTGTCTTTGTCACCATACTTCTGCTGGAGGAAGTTACTAATCTCGGCTACTTGAAAACTAATTGTTTTGATTACTGCCATGTCATCATTATTATTCTTCATGCTATTGTCTATAGCTGCACATCTTCTTCTTATAGCTTCCGTATCAGTCTTGATTCCAGTAACAGACTCTTTAATTTCTGATATTTCTCCCATCAACATGTCTGTTACCTCATTCAATTTTTGTTCTTGAGCTACAACCATCCCAGTTAAACTTTTCTCAGACTTGGCCATCTTGGCAGCTAAATCCTTGACACTTTTCTCAACCTTCCCTTCAATACTCTTCATAGTGTCATAGCTGTCTTGAATGCCACGCCGAATTGCAGCCGCTCCATTACTCAATTCATCATTTTCCTCAATAGATAATCCGGTGTTCCCAGCTTTTGAGTGAATCTGCTCAGCCAATCTGTCAAATTGATCTACTTGAGCTTTGTGTTTCTCCTCTAAATCCTTAATGCCCATGGCAAGTAACTCTTCAACTTGTTTTACTTTTTGTAATGTCATCCAAATTCCAGAGTCAGTTTCTCTGGAATGATCATCACCAACAAATGTGGAGCTGGGCATTAAAGGATTTTGAGTAGGTTGTTCAGTACTTTGCTGTTCATTTTGATTTTGAGTAGCCTGTTCATCAACAGCCGCGTCCGAACTTTCAACATCTTTATTTATATCTGAAATGGCAGCTGTAATACTTCTTTGGACATTTGTCTCCTCGTCTTGCTTCTTCCATGTCAGCAGCAAGGGAGATTCTTTGTCAAAGTTGACTCCTTCAAAGTCAATCACATAAATGCTCCTTAAGATGTCACTTGTGACTTCTTTTCTCTCAATCAGCAAGACTTGATCCTCATCATCAGCTGATACTTCAGTTCTATTGTCACTACAGGAATCTTCATTATCAAAAATATCCATAATCTCTGGTCTGTTATAAGTGACTAATGTCAATTCCTTAGTGGCTTCTTCATCATTCTCATTTGGACTGTGTGGAAGATCATCAGTTGATGTTCCTTTATTCACCTTCAGGTAAGCAGGGATTTGAACATAAGGGCCTTCAGCAACCATCCTTATGTTAGGTACAAACCCCAAGTCAGCAGATTCTCCTTCGAAATTTGGTCTAGCCCTTTGCGCCCATCTATTGATAGTGCAAATGATCGCTTTATTTACCATCCTCTGTGGTCCAAACGTAGGAGTTGATGCCTCAATTTCATTTCTGACATCATACATGACTTCTCTTATCTTTTCAAAGATCGCATCCCTGAAAATGAATGCATCCACAACTTGCCTTCTCGTGGGTATGTTCAACCAGTTAAGGACCCATTGCTCCTCCTTAGAGAATTGCTTCCATCTTTTCATCTCTTCTAGAGAGCCATCCAACCTGCAATTCCTCCATCTGATATATCTTCTTTTTTCAACTGTGTACTGAGTCCTTTGTTGCACCGTTTCATTGATTTCTGCCAGTTTGTGTGCATAGGCATCAAACATCTCCGGCAGGCTCCGGACTAGTTGAAGAGCATCTCTCTCTTCCTTGTCTCCACATTCCCTGGTGTTAACAATTTGAACTTCATTTTCACCTTCTTCAGACCCTGCGTGATCTGGTTCCTGTTTTTTCAAACTTTCAGCAAGTGCTAAATCCATAGCTTGATCATCAGTTAAGTTCTCTGGTTGAAATTCAATTTGAGAGACCATTTTCTTTTTGGTAGCAAGCAGCACTTTTGGCTCTTCTTCTGTTTAGCTCTGCCTGATTGCTAAAAGCATACTTGCTACCATGTTTTTTGTTTTTCTTTTTCAGCATAAACCAGGACTTCTTTTCCTTTCACAGATGAAGACTCAGCTTGTGGGCTCACAGTTGACTCAACTTCTCTCACCACACTTAGCTGATGAACATTAGTCTGTTCACTAAGCTGTTTTTCAACTACAGCAGGTTCATGAAATCCTAACTTTTTCACGGACCTTTCCGATCTCGGCTTTCTCGGGGGTGCCTTCTCCAAAGGTTTGACAGATTTCACTGTTGATCTTGTTTCTCTTCTAGGTATCTGAACCGATTCAGTTCTGGCAAATGAGTTGGCTTCATAATCTAAAAGAGGTTGAGCCAGTACCTCATCAAAAGTTGTATCTACCATCGCCTGGTTGGTTTCCACATTTTCATGCTGATCAACCTCATGAGATACTGCAGGGCCAGACTCCTTTGAACTCATTCTCACCTTCTTTAGAACAGGTGCATTAGACACTTCAACTTTAGCCTTCCTTTTAGTCTTTTGTTCTGGGTCATCAGCCTCAGTAGCCGCTGAAGATTCTCCCTTGATGGCTGGGGGTTCATATTTCTTCATCTCCTTGCCTTGATGCAAGGTCTTCTTCCCATTTGTCAGACTAAGTCCCATGTGAAGAAATAGAACACTCAAAATGTTCCCATGGTATAAGTTCTTCTTCTTGCCCATATTTGACTTCATGTAGTCCAATATAACATCAGCCCAACTTATCCTAATTCCATACCAAATGGCAACCATGTAGTGTAACCTCTCCTCGGTTAAACCATCAAAAGATCCCTTTCTGCTTTCCAGAATCTTTGCAATTATGTCTGCAAACCTCTGGAATTCATCCTTCAGTTGCCTTTTCATCATGTATGAACCCATCTGTTCACCATCTTTGGCAGCCACCTTCCAAAATTAGTTGACCTTAGTCCGAGCGTAGTTCTTAATGTCCACTATTCCCTCAACAGGTAAGTCAAAGACTTTGTGCAGAATAGCCGCATCAATTTTGACTTTTTGCTTAGCTATCACAGATTCTATTGAGTTTTCTTTCACTTCAGTGTGATGATAGAATTGGAGAATGTCATCGGTGTAGATGTACTTTGAATGAGCAGATAAGAATTTCATCAAACCAGTCTCCCTAATTTTTCCCAAAATAGCTCTCATTGTTGATGTTGAAGAGGCTCCAAAC
This sequence comes from Penstemon davidsonii, assembly GCA_034814905.1. Lineage (NCBI taxonomy): Eukaryota > Viridiplantae > Streptophyta > Magnoliopsida > Lamiales > Plantaginaceae > Penstemon > Penstemon davidsonii. The sequence continues at coordinate 5,669,634 of JAYDYQ010001087.1, read as the reverse complement.
TCTTCGAAATTCAACCACATACCTTCAACTAGTGCCTTTTGCCTTCCAAACCCAGTATCCGTAGATTCAGCAGAACATCCCTTGGTAGCCTTTGAAACTTGTTTAGGTGCCATTTAATCCTCTTGCAAAATTTCGTGAGTGTAAACGATCGAACAAAATGAAAGCAGTAGTCTCTTCTTGATTTAGGGTTTTTCAATTTGTGGGTGGTAGAAGCTGTTATCAGCGAAGCGGTCTGGTATTTATACTTTTCCAAATCACTTAACAGGGGTAATCTTGTCCAATGGACTTGTTTTAAGTTGAGTGGCTAAGATCGACGGATTTCAAAAACATGTTTTTTGTTAGTTTAGGCGGGAAAAAGTCCCTATAGACAATTAAATTTTTACTCAGCTTTTGGTTGTACTTTACTGTTTACATATACGGCTGTTGTTACCATTTGCTGTTATAATATTTCGCTTTTCACATATACTTGGCTTCTAGATGCTCCAAATATACTTGGCTTCTAATAATATACTTTTTTGTATTACGCAACTGCTCTATATTCAAAAAAGTAAATATACTAATGCCAAATGAACTTAACAATCAAGTCGGCACATATATGCTCAATCATCATAAATATTAAATGAGCTTTCTAAACATAAATACATTTGGCATACTCGTTTTAAATAAAATCCACATATGTTGTTAACAAGTGTTTTTAGATAAACTGCCCAAAATCACCGGCACCATCACAAAACAAGTACAAAATTAGGTTAAAATAAGTCTTTTTTGTACCATCGCCAATATATGAAACACTTATTCTAAAATAAGCAGAGCCAAGTACATTCTATCAATATTAAGGTCCTTCAAAGGGGGACGTAAAATTTGAAATTCAACCATGAGACCGACAACTAAGCAGTTGTCATTTGCAAACTCTGACCACCCTTGACCCAGTGCAACTCGATCAGTTGTTCCATCTTCGTTGTTCACATAAGTATGCACCTTCACCTCCCATGTTCGTTGACCATACTGAGGAACTTTAAGAATTGCTACTTTCTTTGAATCCAGGTGATGTGCCATCCATTTGTCTCGGGGAAAGTACTACAACATATATATATAGATTACACATTATATCCATATAAATAATACGGAATAAATCTTTGAAAAACATGCTCTTACATATATGCACTGAGGAAATTAATGCAACATAGACATACCAATCTTGGAAGGGATTTTTTACAAAAGTCCGGGACCATATGTTTTGTAATTTTTTTCCGCCAGGAATCAAGAGGCTCACCATCATTGGTATCATAATTCATTCCACCATCACCATACTCATATAGTGAATCACCATCCTCGTCAAGTGCATCATCATACTCGTCAAGTGAAATTGTATCCTCGTCAAGCGAATCATCAGCCTGAACTGCATCTGTGTTCAAATCTGGAGCATAACTCAGTGTCTTGCACTGGCACCGAATGCGTCTAGACCCTGATTCAACGAAACAGAAGACAATCTTGAAACAATTAAAACGAATGCTTTCTTAAACAGATTCATCATTTACAGAAGGCAATTTCGAAACAATTAGCACGACTTAATTTAATGTGTAGTAAATACAAATCATCTTTCAAGCATAGCCCCTACCTAAGATAAATGGCTTTCCAGTAATCATTTGTGGTGGCTCACAATTAGAATCAATATTGTAAACAATTGCACTAAATATCCCATTTTCGTGATACTCCATCTGGATTAGGTTTGACCTTGAAAGTCTGTGGGCTACACAGAAAGATTCCCAACACTTTCCCCGCATGATACACAATGAAGGGCCGTTGCTGATTTCGATCTTCCACATCCCAAAACGTGTTTGAACTTCTGCAAATGAGTTACCTCTCTGTGGGATAATTGAATGGAGTCGTTTTGGAAGCTCCTGTATCGAATTAGAACAGTGTGCTAATTAACTTTGGGTGGGGGGGGGGGGGGGTGGGGGGGGGGGGGGGTGGGGGGGGGGGGGGGTGGGGGGGGGGGGGGGTGGGGGGGGGGGGGGGTGGGGGGGGGGGGGGGTGGGGGGGGGGGGGGGTGGGGGGGGGGGGGGGTGGGGGGGGGGGGGGGTGGGGGGGGGGGGGGGTGGGGGGGGGGGGGGGTGGGGGGGGGGGGGGGTGGGGGGGGGGGGGGGTGGGGGGGGGGGGGGGTGGGGGGGGGGGGGGGTGGGGGGGGGGGGGGGTGGGGGGGGGGGGGGGTGGGGGGGGGGGGGGGTGGGGGGGGGGGGGGGTGGGGGGGGGGGGGGGTGGGGGGGGGGGGGGGTGGTGGTGGGGGGGGCGGGGGGGGGAGTGGGGGGGGGGGGGGGGGGGGGGGGGTGGGGGTGGGGGGGTGGTGGGGCGGGGGGGGGGGGTGGGGTGGGTGCGGGTGGCGGGGGGGGGGGGGGGGGGGGGTGGGGGGGGGGGGGGGGGGGGGGGGGGGGGGGGGACTTTGTTGAAAACAGAACATTTGCATCTGAAATGTGGACCAGTTTCTTGATTTTCTTTGTCATGTTAGGAAAAGAAAAAGGTACATTTTCTTGAGAAGATGATGTGGAGCCAATTGTTTATCATTTTATTAGCATTTTGTTTATAGTATTTTTATAGTTTTATGTATCAAATTTAACACAAGGAAATGATATATTTTTTCGAATATTTAGTTGACTCCGACTGTGAAAAGCTATGTGGAAGATAAGTTGGGTAAAGCAGTTCAAAAGCATAGCCATCTAGTAAGGGAAGTTGATGTTCGATTGTCTATCCGTGGAGGAGAGATTGGGAAAGGTCCAAAATTACGAAGATGTGAGGTGCGCCCACTAATTATTAATATATATAAACCACATTTAAATTACTTTGTTATGTAAATTAAGTTTGATATAAGTTTAGGTAACATTGTACACAAAAAAACACGGAGTTGTTCGAGCTGAAGTCGATGCGGAGTTACTATACGGTAGTATAGATTCGGTTTCATCTATTATTCAAAGGAAGTTGAGAAAGATTAAGGAGAAAGACTCGGATCATGGCCGCCATATGAAAGGCTTTGATAGATCGAAAGTCAGGGAGCCTAATGTACTCCAAGTTGCGGAGGATGTAGATGCATCTCTCGATGAAGGAGATGAACAAGAGGACATCATGGTTGAGGTTGTTTTTCATCACTTATACTTTGTGAATACATTAATCGTTATACATCGATTTATATATATCAGTCACTACTTAGTTTTTCTTTAATAGTTTCCCATATATTGTTAAGAGAAAATCGGTCTTTATCCCTTTACTTTGGCTAGTTTTGCATGCTACCCCCTTAAAAATCCAAGTTCTAAGTTCTTGCACTTTACAATCTTTCTGACTCGTTCAAGGGAAACAATGTAAATGGTAGGGAGTTAAGTGCAATACTGTCGAAATGTTAGGGGTAAAGTGAGATTTTTGTACATAATTGTTGGTATTTAAGTATTCAATTATCATCGATATATGTACCGTACCACCCATCACTGAACGGCCAAAGGTTGCGAACGGCAACAATTTAATAATTTATCTTTGTTACCTTTTCTAAAGAAATGAGAAACAATTTGAAATATCTAAGTCGATTACTAGAACTACTAGTCTTTGAAACAGGAATAAAAAGGGATTGGTGTTTTGTTCGACAAATCCGAATATCCATTTTTAAAAATTTGTTCATTGATTTTGACTACTTTTAAGCATACATTCTTATAATAATTTCAGTTCCACCTTCCCGAAAACAAATATAGATTTCTGATTTCTTTGGAAATAATGTAAGTGCAAATGCAAAAAGATTAGATGGTAAAGTGAAAAACGGCTTAAAGGTAAAGGAGTTAAGTGCAATCTTCCCTATTGTAAATGCTTCTGACTTTGATATAAGATGTTAATGTTAATGTTGATATTTCACTATATACATATAAATACTTTTCTTTGTAGATTGTTCGCAAAAAATACTTCGATATGCCACCTTTAACTGTTACTGAGGCAATCGAGCAGCTCGAAAATCTTGATCACGACTTCTATGGTTTTCGGAACGAGGAAACTGGTACGTACAATTGGTTACTTGTTTGTATTTGTCAAAACGGTTTTATAATTTGTATATGTATTTGTGTAGGTGAGGTTAACATAGTATACAAGAGGAAAGCTGGAGGTTATGGACTTATTATACCCAAAGGAGATGGTGAAACCGAGAAACTCGAAACCGTAGTCCTCGAGTCGGCTACGAATTAAACTTTTAATAAGATAATTGAACATGTTGTAGAGAGCATTGCAATTCTAGTCCTTAAAAATTATATATGTTTTAGATTCATAAGAATTATATGACAGAGAATTTCCCAATATTAATTATTGCCTAAAACCAGTCAATATTTGTGATTATATTGTAGTAACAAGTTAGCCTAAATCGATCTATATGGGTTCGACATCCGTATTTACAACGTACTTTAATAATTCTATGATCACGTGAGTTTGCGTGTTGTGGGTTGGATGTAACAACTATATATCTCATATAAATATTTTTTACATTTGAATCTAAATATGTGATGTTGGTAGAAATAATAATCACTACAAGGAAAATGAATTTTAGTAAAAAAATATTAATTGATATCGTGAAATTGTCACTTTTTGCATGTATTTAGTGAAAAAAATAGTACTATATTTTTAAGTTGTCACTCATGGCTATTAGTGACAAGTGTATAGAACTTAAGTTGTCACTATTGATAATTAGTAACACCCTTTTAGTGACAATCCTAGTCACAATAAATATTGTCACTATAATTAATGACAACTTTTTAATTGTTACTTTTGGGGTATCACTTAATGTCAATAGTGACAATTTTTTCACGTATCTATGTACATCATATTAATGACAATATTTAAATTTTGTCAATTTGTAATTTAATGTTTTATCGCTAAAATTAAAAAAAATTGTACTAAATTTAATTACTTCTATAAGTCAGGGAGGGAACCAAGTGGTACTATATTTTTTGAACAATATGCCGTTCAATACAACTTGACTCGTTTACATCCTCAGTTAAGATATAAAAATAGATTATTTTTATGATTAAAAAAATGCACATGTATTGCACGTGAATGGAAATAAAAACTACGTGCAATACATGTGCATTTTTTTAACCATAAAAAAAAAAAAATCATTTTTTCTATCTTGCTAGAAACTTATTTTGGCCCCACGATCAAACATCCCATTTTCACGTTGCAATCCCCATCGCTAAAAGATGACTGTTTGGCCTCAAAAATTATGATTGCTTTTGCTTCTCTTGCCGTGAAAAACCCACGGTTCACAAAAGCAACAAATGTGTTGCTTCTGTCCAACGTGGGAATAGGTAGTGGGTAGTTTGACAATTATACCCATATATTTGCTCTTTGTATATAGAAACACACATCTTTTATATATATATATATATATATATATATATATATATATATATATATATATATATATATATAACCCTTAATCATTTTTTTATTCGATTCTGAATACTTTTTAGAATTAACTTTTTGATTTACTTAACTAGTAGTATTCATCAAGTTTATTACAATATCATGGTATGTTAAAGTAATAAATCTTCAATTATTCATGTCTTTTTACAAAAAAAATTATCAGTCTTGTGTTGCGTTAAAATAAAAATCTTAAAAGTTTAATTTTTATTTCTAATTTTATTATAGTATCTTATTTTTTGATAGTTAAAGAATATTATAGAATTGTATTATTTAGCTTACATATAAGGTTAATTTTGTAAATTACATGAAAATCTAGATTTTCAAAATCAACTTTGAAAAGGCAAAACCAAACGCTTAATCAATTATAGTAAAAGTCATTCTCCTAAAAGTAATTATACTATAATCAATTATTCTAAAAGCAATTATGCAATCGCTTGGCCAAACTCGCCCTAAGGCATGGGAGATTCATGATTTAGAAGTCGGGAGGGCCAATCTGCGTTATCACTTGCTAGAGGGTAAAAGGAAATTAATAACAAAAATATATACGATGCAGAAAGAAAAAAATGAGAATAAATAATAATGCTTTCCTTCCAATAATGTCTTCATTCTTTTCCTTACATAAATATAAGGGCATTTAATAGAAGATCGAATACATACGACCATAATTATATATATGTTCTCAAACTCTTAAGAAATACTCTATCCATGAAAATCCCAACCATTTCCTTAGAAAAACTCAGTATAACTAAATAAAATAGAAAATGCTTTACAAACTACTGCGACAAGAGTTGATTACGTTAGTAATGTTATTATTGTAATAAATGCACATGGTAGTCACTACAAAGTAGCGGACTCATGTTCGAATCCATGTTGGGAGAGGTACCCACTTAATGTGCCCAACTCGTCTCGAAATTGATTAAACCCTTGGGGGAAAAAAAAAAATGCACATGGTATCATACGATTTATCGGCAGTCTTTCTAAATAATATTTTGTGCCTGTTAGTATGAAAGTGCATGGCAGAGAGGCCCTGCTGCCGCCAAAGCCTTGAATCTCGGGTCCTTACTTTTACTATATGTGAATAGACCAATGGCGCCACTAAAACCATATACGAAGTAAGAAATTATGGCCAGTCCATTGTGGATTATGCACATCTCCCTCCTATTGAGTGTCTCTACGTATAAATCGATGCGATCGCTATCGCCACCGCAATGTAGTTCATACAACTGATAAAAGAATATGTAAGAAGTTGCACAAACATTGTGCAGTGAAAAAAAGGGTTTTTTTTTTTTTTTTTTTTTAAATTCTTACATTGTAACATAATAATAAAAATCTTGTAGTGGCGAATGCGACTCCAAAATTAATAATGTCTGACGTGCCAATAGCAATGACAGATGCAGATGCCACAAGGCTTAAGCTGGAAATGGACACATGTTGCCTGCCATGTATGATGCTTCTAAGCATCTCAACTCCTAATCCAGTTCTTGGATGTACTACATTAAATTTCATGACATTTACGAGAGATAGAACAACAATGAATCATTTTTTTTTTCTAAGTTCAAATTTTGTATCTCGTTTTTGAAGAGCTACCTGGTGTGGTTAAAGTCTTCCTGAATAACTTCTACGAGTTGCAAACAACTATGAGGTTTGATCAGGGGCGGAGGCAAATGAGGTGCGGGTAGGGGCACCCGCAGCCCCTAGCCAAAAACAAAAGTTTAATACCACACCATAACTGTACTATGTGCAACCTATTTAGTACATCAATTTAGCTGAGCCCATTCTTTATTCCTTTAATCCTTTTTCTAATAACATCCTGGCCTTTACTCCAAAAGCCCAAACTATTTAAAGCTAACCCAGTCGACAAATTGCAAATAGAGCCCTTGAATATTGAATTACCTCTTCAAGTGGTAATTTAATAAGGAAAACTTTCTTCCTAGACGTAAATTACACTTCAAATTAATTTCCCATCTAAATCTCCTTTGTTCAAATTTTATACTTCGTCAACTTTTCATCAAAAAGTGGGTTTTATTAATCAACACAATATTATCGAAAATATAAATCTTCTACAGTTGAATGATTAATAATTGAATTTATGCTAAATTTTTATTATTTAGATGAAATGAATTATTGGTTGATATTGGAGAAAGTTTTGAAGATGACAAAAATGCCACAACGGTTTTGAAGATTAAAGTGTCATCAACTAAGGACTGAAAAGCTTAGTGAAACCTATCTCACGGTCTGGAAGCTAAATAACCGAATCAGCCGAGTGGGATATCAGATCAGTGAAGATCAGATTGGTTATATCAGCCGAGTCAAGATAGATGTGTTCATTCTTGAATCAGCAGAATAGTCATCAGCGAAGTGATCATCAACAGAGTGATCATCAGTAGAGTGATCAACCAGCAGAGTGATCATCAGCAGAGTACTCCCATCAGTGAAGTGAAGTCGGTTAGTAAGCTCATCAACGGTAACAAGCTGAGTGCATTAAATGCGACTGACATAAAGTAGATATCCGTACAGCAGAGTGTACAGTGAACAGTCTGCAAAAGCTGTCGTAAAAAAAGAAAACCGTTGCTCAGGATTAAAGAGTAATTTCGCCTATCTTCAACGGGCAGAAATTCAAATCTGCGAGTATAAATAGAACAGAGACTGAAGATTGAAGAGAGACTTGCACAATTCAAGATCATATCATTAGAGCAAGATCCATCAGTTGAGTCGTCTGATCAACAACCAAGTCATCTGTTGACGAAGCTTTTTGTTGAAGAACAAAGATCTGTCTAAGTGACTTTCAACTGAGAAAAGTGAGAAGTTGTTATCCATCTGTGTGAGTGATAAAGCTTTGTAGTATAGGATTTCTAAGTGATTTCCTGTAACAAACTTGTGGCCAGTTCATTTGTTGTTTGGCGCAAGCAAAGTATATTGTAATCTGTGTGATTATAGTATAACTCAAGATCTTAGTGACTTGGAAGAGTGGACTTGAGGATTTTTATCCATATAACCACTATAAAAATTCTGGTGTTTACACTTGCATTATTTTCTTCCATATTTTCAAAAAGCATACTAAACACTTAAGTTAACTGTTGAAAAGATTTTAAAAGTAGTTTGCAAAAAATGGGGATAAAACCTTTTCTAAGTTAAGAAAATTTACTTGTGAAAAACACTTATAAAATCCGCTGCAAGTAATCTGCTTAAAACTCTGATTTTATCAAAATCAGCTAGGTCATATCAGAAGAGTGGTCTACTCTGCTGTTCAAAGCTTTGTGCGCGATCAGCTTAGTCTACTTACTAATATTGATCAGCTTAGTCTCCTCATAGAAAAAGTTGGAGAAATTTTAAGTTAAAATTTTCAGAGGTCTATTCACACCTCCCCCCCCTCCCCCCCCTCCCCCCCACCCTCCTCTAGACCTCATCTGATCACTTGGGACCAACATGAATTTTATTTCTTATATTTATATAATGTTTGATACTTTGATTACATACTTGTTTCTTCTTTGGTTTTAATTTCTTGATAATTATACGGGCAATTTAGTTAGATTGTTTTAAACTAAATATAAATATAAGGTAATGCTTAAATTTTCATCTTATGCTTATTTTTAAAAATCTATATTGAGAAAGACATATTTTAAAGTTTGTATATTAATTCAATTATGTATGAATTTAATGTCATGAAAATTCAGAGAGCAGAATTTAGGATGGCCAAATAAAATTTGAATTATTTATATTATCCTTTTGTATATCTATCTCTCTTCACTCATATTTTTCTTATGTCATAATTGTTTATCTCATATTATGTAACTGGTTATATATTTAGTATGGATCAAAGTTTCGTTTCTTATGTATGTTTTGACTAGCTAAATATTAAAAGAAATTCAAGAAGTTTCCATAGACGTTTCGAAAACACTGGGAAAAATTGTAAAAACATTACTAAATAAGAAAAAGAGAAAGTCACAAGGCAAATAAAGAGTTTCGAAAATACACGTTATTTTTGTTTCTATTAATTCAAAAACAGAAAATTATCAATGTTGATTTATTTAGCGATAAAATTGTAATGATCATATAAAGTTGATTTATATATGGAAAAAATATGTCATGTTAAAATTCTCGCCCCCCTTGACTTAAATTCCTGGCTCCGCCCCTGGTTTGATTACTTTGGTCTTTCCTTGATCCCGAACGAAATCATTTACATGACGACAACCAAGGAGATGGTGTCATAATTGGAGTCTTGACTCGGATATATATATGTATCTTCTCTTTAAATTAATTTCAATAGGAGTTTGTTCATACACTGATTTTCTATGTAATTTGCTTGTGTGTATGTATGTCAAACATTAATATGGCCGGAATCCGAGTCATTCTCCGACAAAGGTCTAGGGCTAATCCATGCTAAATCGATTGGCTACTGTCAATCTGGAGATCGGTTTAGTCCTAAGAAGCACCATATAATGCAACCAAAAACAATTAGTTCTTATCACCCAAAGATTCGGATGGGCATTGTACACCTTGTGCCAGCATTGCAACTGGATCATTTGTGAGTAATGTGAGCTAGAAAGGCCTTGCTAATGGCACTGCTCGAGAAGGCCCAATTTATCTTCAAAGCAATTGAGGTGACAATTCATGATGGACTCAACATCTTGTAATAACCTAATTATCTTCTAATGTCTTAAGTTCTATATTTAGTCTTTTAGTCGTTACTAGAAAAGTGCACTTATTTTGTACATGATTAGTTAATTTCATGGATAAACTTTATGAATTATAGTAAAATTAACTTTATTGTGCCGTTAAATCGCACGAATTAATGACTGATATTTAATTTATTTTTTAAAGTTTTTTTTTATTAAATTATTATTTTATAAAAAATGATGGCTTTAACTTATTGTAATCAAATAGAAAATAATGATTAATATAGTCATGATATCTAGTAAATTTGTTCAAAAATAAGATCACATAAAAATTATTTAGTTCATTCCGTAATAGTAGTTTTCATTTTAAGAACTCTATCTATTTGTTTTAAGGGTTACACATAATTGATCGTCTTTCAATTTATATTTAACCAATATAAAATTATTAAATAAAGTATACAAATATTTTCATTACGACAAACTACAACATTAATGTCATTTGTTTTCGTATTTTTCAAATATGATAAGTTTGTATCATCACAAATTTGTAATATGAATGTGACACCAAGTATATTAAAATAAAAATAATTATGCTGATATACTAAACGCCAATTTGAATGGGTGGATTTAAAATAAGATGGAATTGCACTTTTCATACCAAATATTTGCCTACTTTATACATTTCATACCACACCTTTCAGAATGACACATTTCATACCAAAATCAATCAACCTTTTTCAATTTTCATATCACCGTTAAATTTTGGATGGAATCGGACACGTGCGGCGCACGTGTCCGTTAAGTCACAATTTTGAATTCTTAGGGGGGGATATTTGCAATTGGTCAGGGGGGATTTTTGCAATTATTTTCCACCATCTCCACCACCTCCACCACCTCCACCACCTCCACGTAATTTTCAATTTCCCGGTGACTCCGGCCACCATTAAACCTCTCCTTGGTGGCTACGGCTTCGTCTTGACCTCATCTACAAAGATCATACACTATTTCGTTGTTTCATATCGATCCCGTAGCATGTATTTCAAATCTAAGAATTTTAGTGTTTTCGGTTTTTGCTCCGCCGCCGGCGGAGGAGGTCGACCCACCGTATAACACTTAGTTCCGTTCATTCCCCTTGGTGTAACGGTTCTTTTGCCACCAACCTCATCCATTTTCATCAAGTATTGAAGAAATCCCCAATTTTTAAAATTTAGGTTACTATTCATCATCTTCCACATTAAGAAATCTGGAAATTTTTTTTTTCCTTTTTTTTTTTTTTTTTTTTTTCTGAGAGTTAACGGGCACGTGTCCGATTCCATCCAAAATTTAACGATGGTATGAAAATTGAAAAAGGTTGATTGATTTTGGTATGAAATGTGTCATTCTGAAAGGTGTGGCATAAAATGTATAAAGTAGGCAAATGTTTGGTATGAAAAGTGCAATTTCCTCTTTAAAATAATGAAATTCCAGTTTTTTATCAAATGGATTTGAATCTATTTTTAAGTAGATTTTAAATTCTCTCTTACACTGCCATTTGAAATGCACTTTTTTACCTAAGCCGATTTTATTTATTTAATTAGTTTAATCTGTTTTCACCGTTTATCCAGTCTTTTTGATGCTTTAATTCATTTTTACCGATTTAATTATTATTTTATATATATATATATATATATATATAACCTTTTTATCCATTTTTTGATTGGTTATAACCTATTTTCATTGTGTTTCCTAGGGGTGAGCACGGTCCGCCGGACCGACCGGACCGAACCGGAACCGACGGTTCGGTCCGGACCGTTTACCGAACCGAAATTTAGGTTCGGTAAACGGTTCTTATCCCAGAACCGAACTTCCAAAAGTTCGGTTCTCGGTACAACCGGTCAGTTTACCGAACCGAACCGGTTGGAACGAAACTATTTTTTTTTTATTTATTTTTTTTAAATTTATGTTTTTTATTTACGACTTTTGGTGATAAATTTGATGATAAATTGAATTTTGTTCAATAAATAGAAGAGGGGTTTTTTTTGTATGGTTTGTATGTTGTAAGATTTTTTTTTTATATATTTTGTGCTAAAAATTGATTTTTTAGTTTTTATAAAAAAAAAAAAGTTTCGGTTTTTTTGGACCGAACCGGACCGAAATTTTCGGTCCGGTAAACGGTCCACGAAAATCTAGGACCGAACCAGCCAGGAACCGAACTTCGGTTCGGTTCGGTCCGGTTCGGACCGTTTGCTCACCCCTAGTGTTTCCCCTTTTGTCAATTCCTTTTGTTTTTTCCAGTTTAGACGATTTTTCTACCAGTTTTACTTTTTTTTGTCGCTTAAACTCTTCTATTGTCGATTTCACTCATTCATACCAATTTTAATCCGTTTTTACCTATTTCACACATTTCTCACTGATTTTTCATTGATTTCACATGTTTTCACCGTTTTTATTTTTTTCCACCGATTTTATCCTTTTTTTTCACCGATTCCACCCATTTTTCACTGATTTCATATTTCTTTCATAAATTTCACCCGAATTTCATCGATTTCAGATTTATTTACCAATTTCACGAGCCCTTTTTCATTGGTTTCATCAATTTTTTCACCAATTTTACCAGTGTTCACCAATTTTCATCAATTTCATCAGTTTTTTCACTGATTTCACCCGTGTTCCCCAAAAGAATTTCATGAAATTCGAGGTTATGTATGTCTTGACATTCTTGGATATTCATTATAGTTTGTTTGTCTAGCCAAATAATAATTATGTACTTAGCCATGTGTCATGTGCATTTTTTGGTCTTTCATAAGTAAGATGTGATTCTATTTCGACTATTTTTTTTTGTGTGTAGCAGAATGATATTTAAGAGAATTTGGGTTTTTTTTTTTTTTAAAGGATGAATGTTTATGACTTATATTGATGTTAAATTATAATAATTTTACATATGTATTTTAAATGATACATTTACATTTTTTTACTTCAAATTATATTGATGTTAAATTATACTTCCTCTGTCCCTAATTTTTTTACTACTATTTCTTATTTGCAATGTCCCTAAATAACATTCCCTTTCTATAAATGAAATTATATTTCCCAACAATACCCTCTCACATAAAGTAGTGACTTGACACCACTAACTCTCAACCACTACTTTTAAGGGCATATACGTGAAAATACCTAAAAATTTCACATTTTTAACTTTTACCTAAAACTCTATGTAAAAGTGAAAGGATAAAAAAATGGGGACGGAGGAAGTAACATTTTTACAAAAAAATATTGGAGGAGTTATAAGAGCTATTTAAAATAATAGTTTTATTGTTATTTTTTTTTATTTCTAATGGTTCATTTTTATGTGTTATAGGAGAAAGCGATTGAAATTATAAAAATTGATATAAGAGATAATTTTTTATTTTAGGAGTTCATGTAGGATATAAATATAATAAGACTCCATGTATAATTATACCTCTTCAGGTACTTTTACATGTTTGTCAGAGTATAAGCTACCACATTATCATAATAAATGGGTAAAGTAACACATATAAAAATATCAGGAGGGTGGTGTTGAACTTTTATAAGATTACAGGAAGGTAAAGGGATCTTTTTCAAATCAGAGGAAGGTAAATTAAATATTATAAATATCACAGGGTAAATTGCCCTTAACTCATATGTAATGTGTATTCCGAAAGGTCAATTTTTATTATAATTTATGAATCTTGCGGTCAAGGGGAGGATTGGAGTCAATGCATAATATTTCTGAGTATTTTCTACCAGGGGCGGAGCTATATGGGGTGCGGGTGGGGGCACCCGCACCCCCCAGCCAATCTGAGAAAGCTTAATACTATAACATCATTATTGACTATACTAATAAGAAATAATATGCACTGCAACCTATTTACTTAATTCCAATTCTTTTAAGACACCAAAAGCCCAAACTAATTAAAAATTATCAATGAATAAAAAAGCCCTTCAGAATTAAGGAAATTCAATTTCTACACGTAAGTAGTTAGTGATATTAACTGAATAAGGAATTTCTACACTGAAAAGTAGCTCTAACTAAAAATTCTGTTAGATTTTCGTTCTTCTACAATTTTTCTTCACAAATGTGAGTTGATCAATGTATTATAAAAAATTATCACTTTAAACTTTAAATCATTAATACTTAAATTTTATCTTAATTTTATTAGGAGAAGAGATGAATCTTCTTTTTATAAATTCTATATTATGTTTTATGCCATGCTTGATTCTTGTTTTTATTTTTTTTAATTTATTTACTATCTCTTGACAATTATATAGGTTATTTAATATAAACATAAGGGCCTTGAAACTAATATTAAAAAAAAAAAATCGTTGGTTTTCGATATGTCTTGACTTTTTCTATGTTGTGCCAAGTATTTACTATCAAAGATAGAAATGCCAAACAATTACTATCTTATTGACATATCGACTCAACAATTTTTGGTTTCTCATGTTTCCTCTGAGACATCTGAACGTGCATTTTCATCTAAAAAAATTATGAAGATGAGGTTCCAGTGCAAAATTTAATATGATTCCTTATCTAATTATTTAATAATGTATATTAAGGAACAATTTGCTTAAAGTTTTGATATTACTTCAATATCGGTGCCACATAGAAGTGTAGAGCAAAATTTAGGATAACTAATTAAGAACTAAATCTTTCATGTTCTCATTCACGTGTAATTAAGATATTGTGATTGTCTATTTCATATTATAGAACTGATATATATATTTGACGAAAGAATTCTTATCAAACTTGACTATATATATTATTTATATTATTCTTTATAAGGACTATTGGCATACTAAAATTCTCGCCCCCCTCGACTTATATTTCTGGCTCCGCCCCTGTTTTCTACTTCTAGCTCTTTAGCCTGAGAACTTTCATAAAACATTAATAATTATAATATAATAAAATAGATGTTTTCAAGGACATAACTATATACAATCAACTCGATAGCCATTTGCTTAGGCTTAATTATATTTTCTTACTCATTGAATTGGACTTAACTCGATTCGACCATTTGCTTAGGTTTAAGAGCTAGTTCCGTCTATTGAATTGTATTGTATTTGAGCCTAAATATCCTTAGGAACTAGATTCAACCATTTGTATTGTATTTGACTTGGGGTATTCATATAAGTTGACGTCCTTGGCACGGGAGTAATGGTGGACATAGTGTTCATTTGCGAGCTGATTTCGTCTCATATCTGGTTCATGAAAATGCCACATTGTCTGTCTGCATTGATATTGAGTATTGATATTTTTATGGATTTGACATAAGTGCCTTAAAATTCGTATTGAGTGAACATATCACCCCTTGCTTGATATTTTTCAGATATTTAGACTGTTCGTGGTAGGAAGGTGTTGATTCTGAAGGTTATGTCCAGTGATAGAGACCGATTGAATAATTAGGTTCAATTGTTTTTTTTTTTCCACATATTAGTTTCTTAGGCTTTGGAGCCTTTCTTTAGTTAGGCATTGAATCGAATGTTCCATAAATAGGTCATTATTGGAATATAAAATACCAATTACGCATTTGATCCAATAATATTTTTGGCGTTTCAACTAATTTATATTATTGGATATGAAGGCTTCGCGTCGTCACAGTTGTAGCTTGACGTGGCCAATCACGTCTAAATTTTGGGGTGTGACACATCTTGTCAGTATGGTTCAGGTCATATTACCTCTTTATCCTGAAACTGATGTACACGACATATTTACTACAAGCTCATTTCACAAGGTTGCCCACGGGATAATAATCGTTTGTGCATAGGGAAATAGAGGGCCACAATGTGGAACAGTTGAAAATTCAGAAACTATTTATTTGTACTATCTTATTTTTCTTAATTTAGTATTTTTTTTTTTACAATTCTTCCTTAGTGATTTCAAAATATTTTTGAATTTTTTTCAATATTTGACTGACTGAAATATACACTCGAAAAGAAATTTAATTTTGATCCATGATTGGGGCTTCTGATATCATCACTCAATCGGAGATTGTTGATATAGTATTTGGCCATATATCAACAATGGGTTTGATACCAATATTTGTATTGGGACTTTATATTATATTGATTTTGTAAACATTACATCACTTGTCCAATAGCTTATTTGTTGTCCATTTTACCTTGTTCAGTAGCCAAAATATGAAATATTCTTATATGTTCAAAGAACTTTTACTAGTCCAGAAGCTTTGGAGCCATAGCCAAGGGTAGAAGCGGAATCTAAGAAACAAGGACATGAATTCAATCAACAAATATAAAAAGCCCAAAAAAATAAAGCAAACACGAGATTGGAAATTGGCCCAATAAAAAATATTGGGTCCATTTGAGTTATTGGGTGCAAGTGTGCAACTCAACATAGGAACCAAACACACCTTTAGTTGACATATTTACTCACTTATAAAAATTAGATTAAAACTACTTACTCAAATTCATTTCAAACATACAAATAGACCAATTAAGTCCATTGAGGATTAACTACCAAAGTTATCTTCTTACATAATTATACAAAGAGGATATGCATGTCGTGACCTAAATATTAATTTATTATCAATGGATGTTTAATGTAGTAAATAGAATCAATTAGTCCTACAGTGTAGTCAATCAATATATAAATTCCCCTCGAAAAAATCTTAATATAGGAGTAATATAAATGACGTATTTTGAAAGAGATTAAATCAGATTATAACTTAAACAATTTTGGCCAAAATCCCAAAAAAAAATACTCCTTCCGTCCCATTTCTTTTACTCCATTAGTTACAATACTCCGTCAAAATTTTCAATATTTTAAGTGACTTATTTGTTAAATTTATTTACATTTGTAGTGTATTAAACCTTTTAAATATTAATATATATGGTGTCATATGATATGATCAACTTTTTAGTAAAATACATTAATTAAATTATTTATTATAATTTTTATAAATTTAATAAAGTTAACTGATCAACTGTACCGATAGATAAAAAAATAAGGGACGGAGGAAATATATGAATTCCTTATCGAAGTTAAGAAAATAAATTATCAAAACTTTATATTATTAATATAGCCACAAAAATAAATACTCCTATCTAAAGAAAACAGCTGGCATCTTATTAACTTCATCAAATCCGAAAAGCGGTTTTCACTCGTTAATACATTGGCGGTGTAGTAATGAGATAATAAATTTTTCTTTTTTCTTTTTTCTTTTTAATTTTGGTTTTTTAACTGACATTTTTAGTTTTTCCCCTAATTTTTACAGAGAATAATAACAACGCATCATTCGAAGACAACTCCAAAAATTTCCGCCTTTCATGTTCCTTTCATTCTTATCACATATTCTGGATATACCCTTTTAATATCTTTCTCTAATTCATTTCATTTCTCTTTTTAATTCTTTATTATCAAGAGAAATTGTGCTGTTTTAGTTATGGCTTCAGTTGAGGCAATTTTGGAGAATATAGGAAGGCCCACAATTGGGGCAATGATTTTAGGGATGATGAAGATTTTAGGGCCTGTTGGAATTGCTTTTCTTTTGGGTGTAATATTGGGATGGGTTTGGAAACCTAGGTGGGTTAGTTTAAGGAACTGTAAATTTGATTTTTCAGCACCGTCTTCACCTTCTGCTGCATCGATTTCTTCTCCTGTTAAAACCCATATTTTGGATTCTGACAATATTAAGATTCCAAGTTTTGGTTCTTGTGATTTGGGTAATGGATTGGAGAAGAAGGAAGTTGTTTTGCCAGCTATTGATGATTCTGTTTGCAGGTAAATTTGTTGTTTTTGATATTTGATTGAACAAGTGTTAATTTTATTGACAATTTGTTATGTTTTGTTGGTTTATCTTGTATAGTTTTTTTTTAGATTTAGGTGTTTGTTACTTAATGTTTGAATAAAGTAGCAGCTGATGTGCTGCTATTAAGCTCTCTTATTTTCCAAAATAAGATATTTGATTTTGTATTTTAATAAGTGTTGACTTCTAAGTCTCATTAACACATTGATGATATAAGCTTTTGATGTCATATTTCTTTGAGTAGGAAAATAATCCAAGCTGATGTTTGGGCTATGTTTGGTTCTTGGTTTTAGTGAGTGAAATGCTAAGGGGACTTCATTTTTTGATTGTTATTTTGATTTGACATACTCCATAATAAAGGATCACTATATGAGATGGGATTCCCTTAGTTTTGAAGTTGATTGGCGACAATGTCCTAATAAATGTAAATTACTTGTATAGTTCATCAGAAATAAGAGAAGAAGACACAATGCTTGTTACAGATGAGGATTTGAAACATTTATGCCAGCTAGTTGAGAGGAAAGATGGTGGGCCCCCTTGGAAGCATATGATGGATCGTTCGGTCCATAATATGAGCTACCAAGCATGGCAAAGAGATCCTGAGGTACTTTCATATTTTGAGGATTCATCTCATTAAATTTTATGTAAAAAAATAATGCTTGGTTTTTCTTGGTCTTTCTATTACTATATTTTCTTTGCTTAATTGATTTTCTATGTAGACTGGTCCCCCTCAGTATTGCAGCAGGACTGTTTACGAGGATGCAACTCCTGAATTATTACGGGACTTTTTCTGGGATGATGAGTTTCGGCTCAAGTGGGATGATATGCTTATACATGCTAAAGTTTTAGATGAATGCCCTACCACAGGAACGATGATAGTTCATTGGATACGAAAGGTATTGATTTTGTTTTTTATTCAGCTTCCGGTATGCTATAATTGTGGATTAAAATTTCTTTTCAAATGTGTGATTTGAGCTTCTAAATATTAGAAACTTTTGAGTTAAAAAATAGTATGTAACAAAAGGAGATCATATTTTTTTTATCCATAACTAGACTAAGAGTTCAGTCGGGAAGTTAAGAAACAAAAAAGATAGTACTATTTCCTCGAAATCAGGAAAAGAAGAAAGTTCTAAATAGAAAAAAAAAGTGTTTGGAAACTACCATATGTTTCATTTTCCCTTAAAAAAGGGGAAATGTTTACATGTTTTCGGTGGAAACATAAGGAAATTTTGAACTATGTTGATAATGCTGTCATTAGTTCATTGGTGATGTAGTTTTATACAACTTTGTATGCTATAAAAGCATGGATTACAGTTTCAATTTTGAATCTGTATTTGGAGCTACTATAAAATTATAAACATCTCGGAAACATATTGTGAAATTTAATAATAGTATGTAGCAAAAAATCATGTTTTTTAAGACCATAATTAGACTAAGAGCTTAGAAACTACAATATGTTTCAATTTCCCTTGAGTAAAAAGGAGATCCCTTTACTCTTTTCACGTGGAAACATATGGTAATTTTAATCAATGGTTATGATGCTGTCATTTACTAATGTACAAATGCTTTTGTGCAGTTTCCATTTTTCTGCAGTGATAGAGAATATATAATAGCCCGCCGAATATGGGAGTCGGGAAAATCTTACTATACTGTGACAAAGGTAACGCTATAGTGTTGAAAAAAGGACGAGTTTAATATCATTTGTTAATTTTGCATCTATCGACAATAATCATTTTATCATATTCTTGTTGATATTTAGTTTTATGGGATTAAGTCTAATAGCCTATATTGTTTTTGAACCAGGGAGTTCCCTCTCTTTCTGTTCCGAGGAGAGACAAACCAAGACGTGTTGATCTTTTCTACTCGAGTTGGTACATTCAACCAGGTGATTGTTACACTGTTCCTTATTTTTTTTCTTTCAAATATTTGATTTTCCAGGAGATGCCTTTCCTAACTATATACTCCAAATTCTCCACATACAAATCAGTAGATTTTGTCTGCAAATTGTGGAACTCGTATAACTTGGTTTTCTCGTGAATGAAGAATAAAAAGAATACACCCCCTTTGTGTTCATACTGATTGGCTTATACATTGTGTGTTATTTATTTAGAAGTTATCCCCTTTTGTTCCACAGAATATAGCACATTGGCCCTTACGATTCTTCATTTTTATTGAAAATAATGTGATGACGTTTCTATCCTCTGTACATATTTATGTTTTGATGGGATAAAAGTACAACAATGAATATATAATGCAAACGTTGCAATTTTAGTCCTATAGGACTGGACCCTCAGCGCTTTCGGTCCCGTACTATCTAAAATTGCACTTTCTGTTTCGATTTTCTAAAATTTCTTGCTTTTTTTGGTCCTATATTGCACTTTTGGTTCCAAATTTTCTAATTCTTTTTTGCTTTTTGTGCTCCCATAGAATAGTCTCTGCTTAAGAGCGTTTGGTCCAATAGAATTGTCTCAACTTTGTACTATCTGTCCCAAATTGCCTAAGCGGTGATGGGACCAAAAGTCCAAAATTAATATTCTGGAAAATTAGGATTAGAAATGCAAGTTTATAATTTGTGCTGAGGGTTCACTCTTGTGGGACAAAAAATCCAATTTTCCAACCGTTGCGATAAGTTGATAGCAGAATTTGAATAGTTTTGTTAGATGAAATGAAGTTTATAAGTTGTCGAGAAAATAGCTAGCTTCACTATTCTAGCCATCCGATTTGGATGAAATGAGTTTAATATACCTGTAAAAATAGAGGATATATAAGTCATTTTGCAACTGTAATTGAATGTGTGTATGCCTGTGTATGGAACAGTGGAATCAAAACAAGGAAACGGGCAGTTATCTGCGTGTGAGGTTATCCTCTTCCATCACGAAGACATGGGCATCCCTTGGGAAATCGCAAAGTTTGGCATACGTCAAGGTATGTGGGGAGCGGTCAAGAATATCGAACGAGGCTTTCGCGCTTACCAGTTGCACAGAGCATCTGGTGCACCCCTCTCCCATCATGCATATATGGCTCAAATCAACACAAAAATCGACCATGATTACTTAAAGATTTTGGAAGGTGATGATGATGACTCATCCGAGACGGAATTACTAACCTTACCCGTGGAAAAACCAAAGGGCATAAACTTACCAAAGCTACTAATAGTTGGTGGGGTGATAGCCATTGCTTTTAGTAGTCTCGACCGAGGATTCTTCACTAAGACACTCGTATTTGGTGTTGCTAGAAGATTTGGAAACATTGGGAGACGGGCGTTTCCGAGGACTAATTGAGGATTTATTTTTAGTTTTTGGAATTTTGTTAGTGTATATTGATGAGGAGCTTTGGTTGCTCTCACTGAATTAAAGAAACAAAATATGTGTTGTAAAAACTGATTTTGGGCCTCTTTTGTTTGAACAAAGCTAGGGTTATATTATCTTGTACATAAATGGTTAGTTTAATTAGCCATTTCTATTTAGATCTATGATGATAGTCATGGATCAAAGTTTCGTTTTCGATGTATGTTTATGTCAGCTGAATGTAAGAAACTTTTCTAAAAGTTTCGGAAAAATTAGGAAAAAAATTACTAAATTAAGAGAAGAAAAAAAGTTTCAAGCTAAATATAGAGTTTTGAAATACATTTTATTTTCGTTTCGATTGGTTCAAAAACAGAAACTTTTCGATGTTTTCGACGGAAAAGATGGAAATTTTGATCCATGATGACAATAACTTAAAATTGGTGTGTGTTATGTTCTTTAATTCTTGCGGATCGGTTTGTCCAACGGGATTGAACCAAATTATTTATTGTGCTTAATATCACAATTGAATCGAGTATTGAAAATAATGTTTGATTACAGTTTAGACCAAAATTTTAATTCATCCATCAAGAAAAATGTTAGGTTCACATGTTTTTAAAGCATGTCCAGAATTATTACATAAGACAAAATATCCCTCATTTACGTATATAATAACAAATTAAAATTTCGGTTCGATATACAGTTTGAGCTTCGTTACCGAACCATGTTATGCTTCGGTTTTTGGTGTTACCATTTGGTTTACCCAACCGAATATTTTTTATTTTTTATTTTTTTTTTTAATAAAGACCTAAACTTTACGAATTACCCGTTCCAGTACTCAAGTGCACTATTCTACACTTCTTCATTTCTCCAAAAAATCCGATTTGGCGCTTACTCCACTCCCAAAACGATCAACTACTTGCTGCCGGCGATCAAAATCATTGTTCCCGTCTGATCAGTTTTAGGGTAAGATTTCCTTTGTTATCTTTCTCTGCGCTTGTCGTTTTGGATTCCAATTAATTTGAAATTAGTTGTGCTTCCTGCAATTAAAATTGGTTAATTTTTTTTATTGTTTTTTAGAGTATATTTCGACATTGTTGATTTTTCTAGAGTTTGTTGGATATGTATGTATGTTATATTAGGTTTGTTGCTTTTCTGATTTGATTTAGGGTTTCAGTTTGGATATGGTTGATTTTTTACAGTAGCAGTAGAGTTTTTTTACATATATGTTTTGGGTACAGGCTAGGGTGTATAAATTACAAAGGGAGATTCCGTCAATTCTATTTGGTTGAGTAAGGAAATACACAATGGTGGCTACATCTTCAACATCAACTTCACTTAAAGAGTACCTTAAGAAATACACAAGTAATGATGATGTGGAGAAGAAAAAGAAGAAGAGAAAGAGAAATACTAAACCTGATAATGCTGGAGTTCTTGTTGTGGATGAAGATCCTGTCTGGCAAAAGCCAGTTAAACCTGAAGAAGAAGAAGATTCAGCTGGTAACATTGAACAGAACATTTTTTTGGTATAGTATTATGCTAAATATCATCGAATTTGGCCACATATGAACTAATATTTGAACTATTACAGATGAAGAGAAGCCTCAGGTTGACGAAGATATTGATGTCAAGCGCATGAGAAGACTCGAGCAGCTTAAGTCAAGACGCCCATATGGTGCCATTTCCGAGGATGGAAGTGGCTGGGTTCCTGTGTCTGATATGTCTAATAATGTAAAGTCAGATGACCTGAATTCCGATATTTCTCCACGGAGGCGACGTAATGACACTCCCTCACCAAGACCCGAGGAACAACCTGACTTTCTACTGGATGCCGATTTATCTCCGCCACGTCAGCGGCGAAGGCAAAGTCCTCCACAATCTGAAACTAAGCGCAAAGCTCGTTATGATACACCTTCTCCAGATCCCCATCGGGAAAATTCAGAGTCTGATAGACTAGTCACGGATTTGTCCCCACCTCGCCGTCAGAGGAGAGAGAAGCATACACTATCCCCTGAACCTGACCGAAGATCCTCTTACTCTAAGTCTACTAATTCTGATATTTCTCCTCCTCGACGTGGTCACCGAGACTCTAAATATAAAGATTCAACAAGAGATCTTTCACCACCTAGGAAGGTAAAAAATGACAGATCAGATTCCGTTCTCTCTTCGAGGAAATCAAATCACAAATTAAATGGCCATGAGTCTGCTGATCATGCGGGTTCGGTTACTGACCTTTCTCCTCCTAGGAGACGGAAAGGATCCCCGGTTCTGGTACATCGTCCAAAGACTGGTTTAGTTTCTGGAGGAGATGTCAAAGAAGAAATTGATAAAAAGAAAAAGGAAGACTGGTCAAGGTAATCTTCATTCTCTCTCTTTGTCTGTCTGTCTCTTTAGTTAGGTAATTGGCGTTGTCATTTTTTTTTTTTTTGAGAAATCTCTGGATATCTTTCCAACTTTGCCAACAACATTTAAAATACGAGTATTTGCTGCTAAGGTTTTAGAGTTTTCATTTCTTATTATGGGCCTCCTCTGGCATAATATTTCTGGTCTTTTGGCTGATTTATACTGCTTATGTGCCTTTTTATTGATTATTTTGTGTGTAATCATTGTTCTTCAATTAATAATTTAAGGTATGTGTGAAATTTGAGAATAGTTGCATCTTTTTGAATTATTTTTGTTAGGCTTGCAGTTCACAAGTTTCTTTATTTTGATTGTGGTGCTGAAACTAAATCCATATTATCTGTCATTGTAGGTTTCAAAAGATGGATCCTTCTGTAAGCGGTCGAGATGCTGAAGCCATATATCGTAACAAAAAAACTGGTACATAAAATTCTAAACTCGTGTCACTTGTTTTCTCTTCATAAGAATTACCCCATATGGTTTTTATTTTTGGTTTCAGGGGAACGCATGTCAAGGGAAGAGTTTCTAGAACTCAAGAAGACTGAAAAGAAGAAATTCGAGAAGCCAAAGGTGCCAAATTTGTATATTTTTTATGCATCCTAGTTATCTATTCCATTTATTTTCACCACATTGTTCTGAGTAAAAAAAACAAAGAAAAAATTGAAATGGGCCCACAAGCAAAGTCGGACCACGAAAATTTGCCTGAAAATAAAGAGAAAAGAAAATGAGCCCAAAATTGAACAAAACGGCAGAGTTTCACAATTAAAAGAGCAAAAATTAATTGGAAACAAAAATTACATTCACTGTTCATGAAGCCATTGCTCCCTATTGGATAAAAAAAAAATATATATATATATATATATATATATATAAATATATTTATATGTTATAAGAGAAAAGATGTAGGGAGAATGTGTAATATTGTTTTTAATAATGAACCCATATTTATACAAAGAGATAAGACTCCACAAATGCCAAAATACCCAACCTAAACCACTCTACAACTCTACATATATCGCAAACTCTTTAACACTCCCCCTCAGGCTAGAGCTAGTAGCACTAAGCTTGTTACAAATACGATAATCACTCGATAACAAGTTAACATTCTAAGTGTCTTATATTCTTATGTTTGTAAATTTTTACTTTCATCCTGTATCCATTCCATGTGTTCGTGATGTGATTTGGTTCAACTTCATTGAGATGTAATTCATAACCTTAGCCATTTTGCTTCACTTTCCATGTACAGTGATATCTCAGTATCATTTATGATTCAGGGAGGATGACAAATGCTTTTCTTTCAGGAAATAAAACTGGAGTGGGGCAAAGGGTTGGCTCAAAAGCGGGAAGCTGAAACCAGATTACAGGAAATAGAAGCTGAGAAAGATAAACCATTTGCACGGAGCAGGTAAGTAAAGAATCTAGAGTAGTTCGTTTTGTATAATTTAGCAGTGAATATGTCAGAAAGTTGTAAAGCAACTATCTGAATTTGGAGGTTAATTCCATTTTTTGCCCTTAAGATATTCTTCTAAGCTTTAAACTTGGGGCGTTCTGTGAATTACATGAACATCTCATTTTGATAATCATGTACAACGGGATAAATGGAGGTTGTAGCTCATATGTATCTAAACATCATAGCTTCATGGCATGGTTACTCATATCTGTTCTTCTACAGAAGTATAGAGTTTCTAATATTGCGAAGTACTGATTTCTCAATTTTATTCATTTTACCTTTCTAATCCATCTAAAAACGTTTCCTTAAATTCTTTAATGAGTACACTGGTATGATCTCTTTGTATGTGTAGCACCTAACTATGTGATGCAATTTCTGCTTCAGGGACGATCCTGATCTTGACAAGTTGCTGAGGGATAGACCTAGATTTGGCGATCCCATGGCGCATTTGGTCAAGGCAAGTTGCTAACTTGTGTCCACTCTATTTCCTCTGCATGTACTCGAATCTTTTCTGTTCAGTTCAACTGAAATGGAATAGTTATGATCTCGTTTTCTACAAATCACATGTGCTTTCTTCCTTCTTGTTTATCTGAACATATCCTTCAAATTTCAGAACAAGAATTGGGAGCCAGTTCTTCCTGACCTAGGAGATAACGACAAGATGAAAGAGTCTGGTTTCATCATTCCCCAAGAAATCCCAGTTCATAGCTGGAGAAGAAGAGGACTCGAGGCTGCATCAAACCGATATGGGATCATACCAGGGAGACACTGGGATGGAGTGGATCGAAGCAACGGTAAGCTCATTTCCATTCACATTAGATTCTGCTATTTCTATTTCCCAACGGCTCGGCTCTGTCTTCAATAAAAAACACACGATTGAAAACTCATCTTTGTTTGTTTTTTCATCTTGTAGGATACGAGAAGGAATTCTTTAAAAGGACAAATGAGAAGAAAGCTATGCAGCAAGAAGCATACAAGTACTCCGTTGCGGACATGTGACATCCGTCATTGCATATGGATATAAACGATACTCGCTTTGATTTACATTTAGTAAGATAAGAAGGGTACTAATGTCTTTTCGTTATGTAGAAAACCAATTTCACTAGGTTTGATAATTCTTTTCATATTCTTGGGGAAAAGTTGTTCCATTTGTCAATGTTGGTAGTTATTAATGAAATTTGAGCTGATATTTTTCTTTTATTATACATGTGAAGTTGTGAACTTCAATTTGTGCTGATAATGAACAAAGTCTTCAATTTTGAAGTTGCAATAAGAAACTTAGAATAAAGAGCTAAAAATTTCTCTAAATTTGGGAATTCTGTTATGATTTTACAAAGGATCATAGCACTATAAATACTTACTACACACAGTTACACTTGTATTATGAATATAGTTATATTTTGATGAGGTGATAATACCTTGTAAAGGAAAATTAACTATATAAAAAATAAGTTTTATCTGGATATATAAAGATTAGTTCAAACAAACTAAAAGAATAATTCCATATAAACTAATTTCAAGATAATATAGTGATAATAACTCCAAAATATAAAGGAAACTCTATATAAACTAACTTAAAATAATGTTAGTTTATATAGAGTTATTTTTTAGTTTATACTCAAAACTTGCAAGAAACTATCATGTGAAATTTTCATTATATCAAATCTCCCTGTATTTTCAAAAAATTTGCATAAAATACCCAATTTATAGAATATAGGTCGTTTTGAATCAACATATCTCAAGAAATTATTTTTAAAATATTTCATGTGAAGTTATAGGGATCAAAATGAAGTATTTTAAAATGGTTAATATGTCGATTCAAAACAGCTTATTTTTCACAAATCGAATGTTTTTTGCAAGGTTTTTAAAAATACAAGGAGGTTTGCCGTAATAAAAATTTCACTGGGTAATTTCGTGCAGGTTTAATATAACACATGAGAATATTTGGCATTTTACCCCAATTATTATGTATGGTTTACAGAACTATATAATAAATATCAATATATATTACTGATATTTGCTTTATAATTGACAAATCCGTTTTATTACATTTTATTTTCATTGATTAAATAAGAAGCTTCAATATTAATATAGTTAAATACCTTTAATTTTATTTACTCGCGAATTTGATGAAACTGACTTTCAAATTACCCAATAAAAAAAGAAAAAAGAACGCGATCTCAATTTTGATTATGGGACACGTGGCATTATTAGATAGGATGATAATTCCTATTAAATAGGATCTAACAATAACATGGAAGCTTCTTAATTAAAACAATCCTATTAACTTCTAGATTGTCTTCTCCCCTGAAAATTTTCTCATAAATTCACATATAAGGTTCTTTTTCCTTTGTTTCTTCTTGGCCATTTAAATTTTTCTTTCTTTTTTTTTTAAATTTTGATCAACCAAAATTTCGTACGATGATGAGACAATCGAAGATATTTACGAAGCTCGACATAGTCCATCGTTTCGAGACTACTCTCCTTTATTAGACTTTGATAGGAATTTTCATGAGATGGAGGCTTAATTAGTACTCATGTTGATTCTAATAAAAATATTAAAATCAACATCAGTTACCATCTACCACATCGTGAAAATTCTTATCCAGGATTAATTTGGGAAACTGGTCTCAAAATAATGGACTTTTTAGACTACTATTTTTTTTATTAAGGTCAGTATTTATTATTTTTTTTTGTTTTGACAATTTTCTATTGTAAAAAAAGAGTAATCCATTCTTGCTCTATACTAATCATATGAGAAATATTGTTACTTGTTGCATTTTGTTTTCTTTCATGAATTCTTGAGTTATTAGACATGCATAATTCATTATCTCCCATAGGATCGGAATCTTGAAAATTAAGTTGACACTAATATATTTGACTTTTATGTTTTGCACTTTTGTAAATTCTTAATTTTGACTTTGAAATGGTTTAAATCGCTAGAGGGATTCAAACAACTGACAAATTTGTATACATTTGCTCGAACAATTTTATCTCATAAGTCACAAATTTGAAGCAAATCCTCGCGTGATGTTCACTTTCGCAACTAAACTGAAAAGTCCCAACATACTTCGACTTTGTGACATATGGGGTAGAATATCATATTTGAATACTGACAAACTTTTAAAGATGAATAGTCTAAAGGGTTAAACAATTTTTTTGAAGTACAAAATACATTTTAATGGGTTTAACATATTTCAGTAAATAATTTTCTAATAAATTATGCTTAGTTAATGTGATATTTTTCTCTAATTCAACATTTTTTAATTAGACTATAAATACTTTTACGAGATCCCTTTCAATCCGAAATCCATGGACTAAGATTGACGAATTCAAATTAGGCCGATGTCAAACAAGTTCTGTTGTGAAGATTCATTGACATCTTTAAAATATGTTATATATTACAGTTGGACGGAATATTTTGTTAGATACTACTAGCTTTTTGCATCTTAAGTTGGCTGCTTAAGATAATTTTAATAGTTGAAGAAGTTAAGTGAGAACTCACAAAGATTAGGAAACAAAATAAAAATCCGGTGAAAGGTTAGGGGGCAAATTGAAAATTTCCCTATTTTATATCATCTTGAAGTTAGTTTATATAGAGATAACTTTCAGAGTTTCAGTTTATTTGAACTTATCTCTAAATAGGTAAACTTATCTTTAAAATCGTTAATTATCCTTCTATTACGACTTATAATTTATAATATAACTTATTCATAATACAAGCGTGAAACATTTTTAGTATGATACTTTGAACAATAATATGTCATTATATATAAAGATTTAATAATCTGTTTTGGATAAAAAAAATAGTATGTTTTTGAATTACTTCCAATTTAAGTCTAAATTTAATTTTTCTATAAACTATCTCCAAAAAATATGGGACATGCTAACTCAAGACGGTTAATACTATCTTGATCAACAAGTATAATTATAATTAACCAATTATAATTATAACATATACAAATGCATTTCTCCCTATAAAAAGAAATTTTTCCTCAAAAATCCTTTCCTAATTTCTCCAATTAATAAGAAGATCGATCGAAGAAAGCTTGGTATAGTCCATTGTTTAAAGATTATTCTTCCTTATTAGGCGTTAATCGGGATTTTCATGAAATCGGGATTGATAATTAGTAATAATTGTAATATTCTTGATATAACTTACTAAAAAATTCATGTTGGAATCTTGGAACATGCTAATACAAATTATCAGTACCTCGTATCAAGAAAATCCGATTTACGCTTATTATGGAAAAAAGGTCTTAAAATAATTGATTTTTTAGATATTCGGATATGAATTCTTATGAAATCAAGTACTTTCATTCAAGGTATATATTTTCATTTTCCTACTATTTTATTTAAGGTACTAACTAGAGGATGATATTCAAGACGGCCATTTTTTTTTTTTTTTTTGTGATGTTATTTACTCCTTATATTTTTAATTGTGATAATTAACTTCAACGATGTTTTCCAATGGCCGAATTAAATGTTATAGAGCATTGGAGAATTCTACAGTTCTTCTTTATCGAGCTAAATGTTAAAATATTCCCTGTGTTTTGTTTAATTGGCAAAACTCCCATGTATTTTTTTTATTAGCAAAAGCACAATATGTTCTTTTTTAATTAGCCAAAAAATTTACAGTGTCAATTTTTTAAGTGAATATGAGTGGGTGTTTTCGCATTCTATGATCAGGATATAATTATCATTTTAGATTAGAATTTTTTTTTTCTAATAAAAATAGAATAAATGAGAGTTTTTGAATATATATAAAATTAATACAAGGGACTTTTTTTTGGTGATTAGTCAACGTAAGGGGTATTTTTGCATTTCACTCGTTTTCTATCTTATGTACGAAGATTTGTCTACTATAATATCGATAAATAATTTCCGTTAAATTTGGTTATACATATCGCTTGAATCTAAAGGCCAATTCTTATCCAGAATGATATGTTCTTAGTCCTTATCCAATAATCCAGAATAGATATATTTAAAAGGAAATTATGTCGTTAAATTATGCAAAGTAGATCAAGAAATTCTACAAAATACCAAATTCAAATTATTAACCATATATACACGTTGATATGGTTAACCTTTATTTCATTGTTACGTATCTTAAATGTTGATTTAAATTATGAAAGTTACATATTCTTTATATTGAGTTAATGTCAATTAGCCCCCTTAATATTTATTTTTTCATGAGCTTTCTTGCGTTTAATACATTCGCTACAAAACTTACCAATGAAATATGGATTTGCATAATTATAAAAAAATAGCACACGGGCTTTTTGATAATAAAATAACACGAGGGCTTTTTCATAATTTGACAAAACATAGGGGATTTTATGGTGAAAGATGTTCTTGAAGAAAGAGATGAAGGGTGCCTACGAGTAAAAATCTATATGATGTCTAGTAATCAGATTACCAAATTACATGTCATTACCAGACAAACAAACGGGTCCTATAATGTAAGCATATCCAACTTCAATAAAGTAGAATAATCATATATAAAAAGTCGATTGTTTTAAGACCAGTTTCCCAAATTAACCGTGAATAGGAATCATCATATAATGGAGGATAGTAACTGGATGATGATCTTAATATTCTTGATAAATATTGAGTATATATATATATATATATATATATGAACTTTCGAAAATTTCAAAAAAAGATTTTTAATAAATCAACATCCAGATTATCCTCCATTTCACGAAAAATACCTATTAAAGCCTAATAAGGGAGAGTAGTCTCGAAACAATGGACTATGTCGAGCTTCATGGAAATCCTCTGCAGATTTATCCTCTTGCAATCTTTTGGCTGATCAAAATTTAAAGAAAGAAAAATTGAAAAGGAAGAAGACTATGAAAAAGAATTTGTGTGAGAAAAATAGTAAGGAGAATGCATGGGGTGAAATATATTTATAGGGGAGAAGACATTCTAGAAACGGGGTTTTTTGCAAGTTAACTCCCTGTGATATGTCTAATGGGCAATTTACCTCCCTGTGAAATAAAAATAGGCAATTTAACTCCCTGTGAAATGAAATAATGAGCAATTTACCTCCTTGTGATATAAAAATAGGCAATTTACCTCCCTATGAAATGAATAATGAGCAATTTAACTCCCTGTGATATGAATTAATGAGCAATTTAGAGGGAGGTAATGTGCTTCTTTTATAAAAACACAGGGAGGTATCTTGCCATTTTTCTTATCACAGGGAGTTAAATTGCCTATTTAGAATATCACAGGGAGGTATTTTGCCCTTTTTAGAATATCACAGGGAGGTATTTTGCCCTTTTTAGAATATCACAAGGAGTTAATTTGCCTATTAAGAATAACACAGGGAGTTAATTTGCTATTCACTCTTCTAGAAACTAATATTATAAGTTTAAGAGGGTTCATCGTTATCCATGTAACTAACAATGATATGTTTGTTAGATCTTTAAAGTCAAACTTCTAGAATTAATATAGTTAGTTGACATAATCAAAATATTCATTTGATTATCCATTAATTCAAGTTTTATTTAGAATATATTTTAATTTGTAAATATATATATATTGTAACAAGCCGAAGATTTTAGTAATTTTGATAAATTTGGAACTGATTCAGAAATTTAGAAGTCTTTGAATTGGGTTTTAATCTTAATTAACTATCAAAAGAAAAAAAAGAGGGGGGGGGGGGGGGGGGGGGGGGGTGTTGCTTTTTATCTGAGCCCTTTCATTTATTAATTTCGGCCTTAATTTGTTGTTGTTGGCCTATACTTATATAGTCATTAAACTAGTTAATTTGGACGGAGATCTGATATGATATACTCCATCAATTGATAGTTTTAACTTTTAAGCATGAATCGAAATTTTATTTTAGTGTATACTTTGTTAAATTAAAAGTTAAAAACTCTTTTAAGAAACTTTATAAAATTAACATTTATAAATTTTCAGAAAAATCTTTTTTAGAAATTTACTAACATGAAAAATAAGAGTATCAAGGAAAATAAAAAGTTTCAAAACTATATTTTCGTATTCATTCGTTGAACTAAAATAAGGTACAAGATTAGAAAGATTGGGGTACTGTGGAAACCACTTGTGATAAATTGGGCTAATATTAACATGATTGAAGTTGCAGATTAAATGTATTATACTACCAAAATCAAATCAATATACTTTGAATCAATTTTTAAGAATTAAAATCGTTACATATTTATCATAATACATGGTGTAAAATATCATATTTATGAATTGATTGGGTCAAAATATAGTATATAACAAGGGTAGTTTGTTAGTTCAAATTTTTTTTAGTTTAAAAAATTTAGGAAGACAGTATAAATTTTTTATAAAATTATAGCGAGGTAAAATACTATTATTTTTCAAATCACAAGGGTGAACTGAACATTATGCATATAAGGTGTAAATTAACATTAAATCAAAAATAAAGAATTTGAAACTTTCATACTTCCTCCGCCCCATTTTTTTTTTTTTTTATCCCTTGGTGCAGTTGAGCAGTCAACTTGCCTAAATTTATAAAAATTATACTTCGTAATAAATAATTTAATTAATATATTTATCTAATAAGTTGATAATAATCAGATGATACCATATATATTAATATCCAAAATGTTTAATACACCATAAATGTGAATAATTTAAATGATAAGTCACTTAAAAGATTGAAAAGTTTGACCGAGTACTGTAGCTAATAGAGTAAAAATAATGGAACGAGGGAGTATTTTAAATCGACATTTAAGCATTCGGTAACAATGAAATAAAGCTTACTTGTCTATTTTGTAAAATCTCATTGATCACATAAGTCTTCGAACCATATGCATGGGCATGGCCATGAATACTTATAAAATAAGAGCGCAAATAGTGACGCCATATTTATAAAACTAGAATACGTTTCGTGTTACGCACGGATTTTTGTTACACCTATTTATGTAGTAGTTTATATTAAACATCATGGTTATAATATATATAAAGAACATGAAAATTACACAATATCCATTTTATTAAAAAGATTATCCCTTGGTGCAGTTGAGCAGTCAACTTGCCTAAATTTATAAAAATTATACTTCGTAATAAATAATTTAATTAATATATTTATCTAATAAGTTGATAATAATCAGATGATACCATATATATTAATATCCAAAATGTTTAATACAGCATAAATGTGAATAATTTAAAACTCGGAGAAGCTCATTGTAGGCCCAACATTCTTATCATAGACACTTGGCTTGGATGAAGTTCATGTACATCTTTGTCGAGATCTTCTACCAAATACTCCTGCTAAAACAGAGAACGTTAAAAATGAATATCAATCCGATAAATGGAAAATGATGTAGAAACGAATATATAGATACATTTTTAAGTGAATTGAAATAGCTAATCAACACTAATCAATTACGTACCACATCTGCCAAATGAATTACATACAAAGAATTAATATAGATAAACCATTTAAAAGCTTTAAACATTACCATTAGGATATATAGAGAACAAAATCCAGAATCAACATAAATGATAAACCATTCTCCTCCATGTACACAGTACACATCACATCATACGAGAAGAAGTGAAATGAAAAATATTCCTTATGTTTTGCCTAATTAGCAAAAGTTTATGGCATGTGTTATTTTTATTATAAAAAAATCCTTTCAAGCCACACTGATAATTATACCCAACTGAAAGATGTGAAAATATCCATATTCATTTAAAAAAATTGACAATAATTCCCTTGTTAACTTTAAAATTTGGTAATAATCCCCATGTTTACTTTAAAAAAAATGACAATAACCTCCTTATGATTTATGAAAGAATTTCAAATGAGATTGTTTGCTAATAAAAAGATAACATTGGGGAATTTTTGCTAATAAAAATAGTACAGGGAATTATTTGCCAGTTAGAAAAATACAGGGATATTTTTGTATTTAGCTCGATAGAAAAGTGTGGAATTTCCAAAGCTATTTTCTTGGCAAGATTTTATTTCCACAGAATTAGAGTACTATGTACATATCCAAGTGAGTTTTCCACATTGTTTACACTACTATTAATCATTATATTATCCACAAAAGAAAAAAAGAAAGAAAAAAAAGAGTCCCCGATTGAACATTTAGCCATTGCCATTATCGTCGAAGTTAATTATCACAAATAAAAATGAAAAGAATACATAACATCACAAATAATTGACCGTCTTCTAAATTATATAAGTAGAATATCATATTCTCGTTAGTATCTTAAATAAAGTAGTAGGAAAATGAAAATACATACCTTGGATGAAAGTACTTGATTTCATAAGAAACCATATCTTCTAAAAAATCAATTATTTTAAGACTTTTTTTCACTATCAAGCGTAAATCGGAATTTTCTTGATATGAGATATTGATAATTGGTGTCGACTGATGTAATATTCTTCTACGTACAATTAATTCATGTAGATCAATTGTATTAGCACGTTCCAAGATCCCAACATGAATCTTTTATTAAGTATATATCAAGAATATTACAATCATTACAAATTATCAATACCCGTTTCATGAAAATCCCGATTAACGCCTAATAAGGAAGAATAGTCTTGAAACAATGGATTATGTCAAGCTTCCCCGATCGATCTTCTGATTAATTAGAGAAATTTGGAAAGGATTTTGGAGGAGGATTTTCTCTTTGTGGGTCAATAATTTATAGGGAGAAGTGCATTTGTATATATATGTTATAAACTTATAATTATAATTGGTTAATTTTTTAGAAGAGTTGTTAAATAACACAACAAAATATATATTATACTTGTTGATCTAGATTAGTATTATCCGTCTTGAGTTAGCATGTCCCATATTTTTCGGAGACAGTTGGGGATTTGGCAACTTGTCATTTTTTTTCCTAGTATATAGGAAAATTAACTATATTAAAGATAAGTTTACCTACATAGAGATAAGTTCAAATAAACTGAAAGCTATCTCTATATAAACTAACTTCAAGATATTGAGTAATTTAATTTAATTTTCAATGCAACGTGAAATAATTATGACATATGTCAAAGTCTCAAAGATGTCAATGAATCTTCACAAAAGAACTTGTTTGACATCGGCCTAATTAATTTGAATTCGTCAAACTTAGTCCATAGGTTTTGGCCGGATTGAAAGGGCTCTCGTAAAATGTATTTCTAGTAGTATATATTGTCTAATTAAAAAAAGGTTGAATTAGAGGAAAAAAATCACAATAACTAAGGCATAATTTATTAGAAATTTTTTTATTGAGATAATTGTATTTTTTTTACCGAACTTTATGTCAAGTTCTACTTTCATTATTAAACAAAAGTGATTAACATATTTGGTACCATAATTTAACAAATCGTTCCACATTTGATACCACCGTTAACTAAATTTGAAAATCACCATCAAATTGGTGACGTGGTCGTTAAGTCAGTTTCAGTTATTGCAAAATTAGTGCCATAACTTATACTAGTTGACAATTCTACCGAAATATTATTTTGTCAGACCGAAATATTATAGGGTAGATGTCACATTTATCATAGTACAGTGGGTTACTTTGCCATATGTATCATATCACATGGGTAAAGTGCCACATTTAATGCAGGGTAAATTATCACATTTATAATAACACATTGTACCACTTTCATAGTTGACTAAGTCAAAGTATAGTATAGTATATAAGAGGAGAAGTTTTGTCAATTCGTTTTTTTATTTTTATTTTTTAAAAAATCTCAGGAATGCAGTGTAAAATTAAACTTTTATAAGATTATATCGGAATAAAGTGCTATTTTTCAAATCATAAAATATGAATTGAAAACTATGCATATCACAGAGGATAAATTGACATTAACTCAATATAAAGAATTTGAAACTTTCATAGTTTAAATCAACATTTAAGATACGTAACAATGAAAGAGAAAATTTCACTTTTGATACCATAATTTACCCTAATTTAAGAGTATGGTACCATAAATTTTTCAGCCGGCACATTTAATACCATTACTTAACAATCAATAACACATTTGGTACTTTCGTCCAATAATTGACGGAAGTTCAATTTTGGACGGAAAGTAGATGGAAAATCTGCAAAATTGGTCCCATAATTAAAGCTCACTAGCAAAGTTTGCCCCACATATTTTGGGACTGACAAATTTATCCCTTAATTTACATGTTTGAAACATTTCAGTCCCAATTACAAAAATAGTTAAATTATTAATCATTATTTAATAAATCATATATGTTATTATTAAATATTTTATACTAATTAGAATTTCTATATAATATATATAACTTAAATAATATTTTATAAAATCTTGATTTTTTTTGTTAAAAATTATATAAATTTAAAATTTTTAAATTTTGTAAAATTTAAAAAAAAAAAAAAAAAACCTTCTTCCTCATGAATGATCGCGGGTCTCTGGT
The DNA here is from genome assembly GCA_034814905.1 of Penstemon davidsonii. Taxonomy (NCBI): domain Eukaryota; kingdom Viridiplantae; phylum Streptophyta; class Magnoliopsida; order Lamiales; family Plantaginaceae; genus Penstemon; species Penstemon davidsonii. Next base: position 5,633,283 of record JAYDYQ010001087.1, on the reverse strand, counting down.
GACATTTTATTGAAATTGATTGAGGGCTTTTGTTACTCGTATCGTGGCACGCTCGTACGTATAGTGATCTCTTCAAACCTTTGAGTAATCAGTTCGAATTTTGAGTTGCAATTCCTGAATCACGTAGGGATAGATTTTTGAAATTTCAAACCTTCATTTCTCCCTTGATTCTCAACTAAACTTCGTGACTCTTGTTGCTATGGCTTCCCCTCACCGTGGGCAACATTTCTCATGGGTTAATTGCGACGGTCGTGGACGGTGGAGCTCCGTCCAAGGGGCGGCGCGATTCGAAAATAAAGCCTAAATTTTGGTTTTTCGTTGCTGCTACGCGGATTTGTTGTTGGCTTTCATCTTTATTTGATTCTTGATTTCGTTTGCTGCTGATTTATGTAATTTTAAAAGGATTTTTTTCCAGATTTTATATAAATTATTATTTAATTTATATATATTATATGTAAAACATAATAAGTTTAATTTTTTTTTAATTTAAAAACTCTAATAAGTTTAATAGATATTTATTTTTTCAGGTTTTATATAAAAGAACATTTAATGTACATATATTGTATATACAATCTAAATATAAAGTCTAATTAGCTTAAAAGATTTAATAATAATAAATTATTAAATACGATTAATAATTTAACTATTTTTTCATTTGGGACTGAAATGCTCCAAACTTGTAAATGTGGGGTAAATTTACCTGTCTATAAATATGTTGGGCAAACTTTGCCATCAAGCTTTAATTATGGGACCAATTTTTGCAAATTTTCCATTCATTTTTTGTCCAAAATTGGGAATTCCGTCAATTATTGGACGGAAGTACCAAATAACTGACATTTAAGTAATAGTATGATATGTGTCGAATAAAAAACCTATGGTACCATGCCCTTAAGTATGGTAACTTACTGTACCAAAAATGAAATTCTATCAACAATGAAATAAAGCTAGAGTCTGACAACCCACATTTTAAATTTGGTATTTCGTAGAATTTGTTAATAACATAGTTTTCGAATGGGTTTTCTAACCAAATCAACGTGCATGTATGGCTATATTTTTTTTTTTTTTGTGAATAATAATTGTGCAAATACCATAATTTCAAAGTTTTAAATAGCCATATTCTAACGGAAAATTTATTTGTCGAATTATAGGAGACGAATCTTCATACATACATAGAAAATACATACATAGAAAAGGAGAGAATTGCATTTTTGGTACAGAGCTATAGGTTAATTCCCACTTTTGGTACATAGCTTTATGTGTCCAACACATTTGGTACAGAGCTTTAACAAATTATGACACATTTGGTACAACCGTTAAAAATTGCCGTTAAGGGGTGACGTGGCAGTTAAGTCTAATTGCAAAGTTGATGCCATTACTTATGTTGACTGATAATTTTACCCGTTAACATTCCACGTTACCAAAAAAGCCCCAAATCTCAAAATTTAGTAACAATTTTAGTCCACATTGTTGCCAAATTTCAAAATTGACTCGAACAAGACCACGTGCGGACCAATTTGAAAATTTTACTTATTTTATTTAAATAAATAATTTAATTTATAAAAAATATTAATAAATTAAATAATACTTTAACATAAATATCACCAAAATTAAGAAACATATTCTTTTTAAATATAAAATTTATATATTAGCATTAATCTATTTAATATTTATTAAAATAATAAATTATATAATTAAAATCTATTTAATATTTATTAAAATAATAAATAATAAATAATTATAATTTAAAAAAAAAATTCCCCACCCGACCCAAACCACCCACCACCTCCCCACCCCTCCCGCCTACCCTGATTCCCAGGCCGCCGACGGCCTGGGTCTTCGGTTCCAGGCCACCGCCTGCCTGGGATCTTCGGTCTGCTACAGAACCCAGGCCACCGGCGGCCTGGGAATTGGGGTAGGGAGGAGGGGAGGGAGAGGGGTGGTGGATTGGGTTGGGTGGGTGGGGTTGGGAATTTTTTTAAAATTATCATAATTTATTATTTATTATTTTAATAAATTAAATAGTTTTTAATTATATAATTTATTATTTTAATAAATATTAAATATATTAATACTATTATATAAATCTTATATTTAAAAAGAATATGTTTTTTTAATTTTGGTGATATTTATGTTAAATTATTATTTAATATATTAATATTATTTATAAATCAAATTATTTATTTAAATAAAATAAGTAAAATTTTCAAATTGGTCCACACGTGGTCTTATTCGAATCAATTTTGAAATTTGGCAACAATGTGGACTAAAATCGTCACTAAATTTGAAGATGTGGGGCTTTTTTGGTAACCTGAAATGTTATGGGGTAAAATTATCAGTCAACATAAGTAATGACATCAACTTTGCAATTAGACTTAACTGCCACGTCACCCCTTAACTGCAATTTTTAACGGTTGTACCAAATGTGTCCCAATTTGTTAAAGCTCTGTACCAAATGTATTGGACACATAAAGCTATATACCAAAAGTGGGAATTAACCTATAACTATGTACCAAAAATGCAATTCTCTCCATAGAAAAGGAGTGAAATGCAAAACTACCCTAGAGTTCCCTAATTAGCAAAAAGTTTCTTGTATTAATTTGAGTTTTTTGCAATTTGCACCCTGGAATTTATGATTATGGCACTTTGCATCATAACATAAAAGTTTAAGCACTTTGCAACCTGAAAATAAAATTTATTTAATATTTTAAACCCTAATGTGTGTTTTGATGAGAAAATTCATTGGTAAAAAGGTAAAATAATCATTTTCGAATATTTTTTTTGCACTTTGCACACTGGAAATATAGATTTTGGCACTCTGCACCCTGAAAATATAGAATGTTGGATCCGGATATACTCAAATACTCGTCCAATACATATTAAAGTTGGATCCGGATTTACTTTCATGGACAAATAAAGTACGAGGAAAACTGGAGAAGTATCCCTCAATGTAATATTTTATTAATTTTCATTCTACAATAGACGAGAGTAAAGTACAAACCAATCTATAGACATGAACATGGCCGATCTCCACTTCAAGTTTCCCACAAGCGATTGAAACAATTTCAATGTCAAAAATTAAGATTGACAAAAATTCAAGTTCAAATATGTTAGTATCAACTTAATTTCCAAGATTCCTATAGGATGATGAATTATGCATGTTCATTAATTGTTCAATACGTTCTCTTATCCGAAAATATTAATCAAGAAACAAATTTAACTCACAAGAACTCAAGAATTCAATCAAGAAAATACAAAGTTAACAAGAAATTATATTTCTCATTTAGTATATATTAAGAATCGTTAAATAAAACCAAGAACATACCCAACTTCAATAAAGTAGAATAGTCATAAAAAGTCGATTGTTTTAAGACCAGTTTCCCAAATTAAGCGTGAATAGGAATGATCATATAATGGAGGATAGTAACTGGATGATGATCTTAATTAATATCTTGATAAATATTAAGTATATATATATATATGAACTTTTGAAAATTTCAAGAAAAGATTTGTTAATAAAATCAACATCCATACTAGCCTCCATTTCACGAAAATACCTATTAAAGCCTAATAAGGAAGAATAGTCTCGAAACAATGGACTACGCCGAGCTTCATGGCAATCCTCTGCAGATTTATCCTCTTGCAATTTTTTGGCTGATTAAAATTTCAAAAAAGAAAAATTGAAGAGGAAGAAAACTATGAAAAAATTGGACCTTCAATGAATTTGTGTGAGAAAATTACTTGAGAAAAGAATTTATAGGGGAGAAGACATTCTAGAAACTAATATGATAGGTTTAAGAGACTTCAACATTCTAGAAACTAATATGATATATAAAAGTTTGTTAGATTTTTGAAGTCAAACTCCTAGAATATAGTTAGTTGATATGTATCAAAAGATACATTTGATTATCCATTAATTCAAGTTTTATGTAGAATATATTTTGCTTTATATATATTGTAACAAACCGAAGATTTAAGTAATTTTGATAAATTTGGAACTGATTCAAAAATTTGTAAGTCTTTGAATTGGTTTTTAATCTTAATTAACTATCAAAAAAGAAAAACAAGGGGTTTATGAACCGAGTTAGATTTTTGAAGTCAAACTCCTAGAATATAGTTAGTTGATATGTATCGGAAAATTTATGAACAGCCTATAGCTATGACACCCAACAATATTTGAGTTCGAGTTATTTAAAGCTCGGCTCACAAGGCCCGATTAACAGTCCTAATATTTTAAATTACCTTGAAGTTAGTTTATATAAAGATAGCTTTCAGTTTATTTGAACTTATCTCTATATAGGTAAACTTATCTTTAATATAGTTAATTTTTCTTCTATTTACGAGTTATAATACTTTATAATATAATTTATTCATAATACAAGTATATAACATTTCTAGTATAATCCTTTGAACAAGAAATACTAATAACAGAATATGTCATAATATTTTAAAATTTAATAAACTGTTTTTAATTACTACCAAATTAAGTCTGAAATTAATTTTCGTATATACTAGGAAAAAAAATGACAAGTTGCCAAATCCCCAACTGTCTCCGAAAAATACGGACATGCTAACTCAAGATGTATAATACTAATCTAGATCAACAAGTATAATATTTTGTTGTGTTATTTAACAACTCTTCTGAAAAATTAAACAATTATATATATATATATATATATATATATATATATATATATATATATATATATATATATATATATATACAAATGCACCTCTTCCAAACTCTTGACCCACAAAGAGAAAAACTTCCTCCAAAATCCTTTCCTAATTTCTCTAATGAATCAGAAGATCGATCGGGGAAGCTTGATGATATAATCCATTGTTTCAAGACTATTCTTCCTTATTAGGGGTTAATCGGGATTTTCATGAAACGAGTACTGATAATTTGTAATGATTGTAATATTCTTGATGTATACTTACTAAAAGATTCATGTTGGGATCTTGGAACGTGCTAATACAATTGATCTACATGAATTAGTTGTACGTAGAAGAATATTACATGAGTCAACACGTACCAATTATCAATATCTCATATCATGAAAATTCCGATTTACGCTTGATAGGGAAAAAAAGTCTTAAAATAATTGATTTTTTAGAATATTTGGATATGGTGTCTTATGAAATCAAGTACTTTCATTCAAGGTACATATATTCATCTCTCTACTATTTTATTTAAGATACTAAAAATAATATGATATTTTACTTAGTTTAGAAGCCGGTCAATTATTTGTGATGTTATGTGTATTCTTTTGATTTTTATTTGTGATAATTAACTTCGACGATGTTGTTCCAATGGATTGGACTCTAATGGCAATGGACGATAATGGCAATGGCTAAATGTTCAATCGGGAAATCTATACTTATTTAGTTCAATTGGTTTAATCCGATTAAGAAGATCTGAAATCCGAAATATATAGAGGAATATTGATCCGTCTTGAGTTAGCATGTCCCATATTTTTCGGAGACAGTTGGGGATTTGGCAACTTGTCATTTTTTTTCCTAGTATATAGTAAAATTATATTCAGACTTAATTTGGTAGTAATTAAAAACAGTTTATTTTTACCAAAAAAAAAACAGTTTATTAAATTTTGAAATATTATGACATATTCTGTTATTAGTATTTCTTGTTCAAAGGATCCTACAAATGTTATATACTTGTATTGTGAATAAGTTATATTATAAAGTATTATAACTCGTAAATAGAAGGAAAATTAACTATATTAAAGATAAGTTTACCTACATAGAGATAAGTTCAAATAAACTGAAAGCTATCTCTATATAAACTAACTTCAAGATAATGAAGTATATGTTGTTAAAATTTAGTTTATCGAGTCGAATTTTAATCAAGCTTTAAAATTATCAAGCAAAAAATGTTGTTCAAGCTTATTTAATTCGCATAACGAAATTAAACTCAAACGAGTCTTTATCAAATGAGTTTGAGTCAGATATTGAATAAATTGGTTTGATTTTCAACGCAACGTGAAATAATTGTAACATATGTCAAAGTCTCAAAGATGTCAATGAATCTTCACAAAAGAACTTGTTTGACATCGGCCTAATTAAATTGAATTCGTCAAACCTAGTCCATGGATTTTGGCCGGATTGAAAGGGCTCTCGTAAAATGTATTTATATAGTCTAATTAAAAAAGGTTGAATTAGAGAAAAAAAATCACAATAACTAAGGCATAATTTATTAGAAATTTTTTATTGAGAGAATTGCATTTTTTGTACCGAACTTTATGTCAATTTCTACTTTCGGTATCAAACACATGTGATCAACATATTTGGTACCATAAATTTAACAAATCGTTCCACATTTGGTACCACCGTTAACTAAATTTGAAAATCACCGTCAAATTGGTGATGTAGTCGTTAAGTCAGTAAAATTAGTGACATAACTTATATTAGTTGACAATTCTACCAAAATATTATTTTACCAGGCCAAAATATTATAGGGTAGATGTCACATTTATCACAATACAGTGGGGTACTTTGCCATATTTATTATATCACATGGGTAAAGTGCCACATTTAATGCAGGAGGTAAATTATCACATTTATAATAACACAAGGTACCAGTGTCATATTTATAAGTTGACTAAGTCAAAATATAATATATAAGATGAGTAGTTTTGTCAATTCTTTTTTTTTTTTTTTGTTTATTTAAAAATCTCAGGAATGCATTGTAAAATTAAACTTTTATAAGATTATATCGGAATAAAGTGTTATTTTTCAAATCACAAAATGTGAATTGAAAATTATGCATATCACAAAAGATAAATTCACATTAACCCAATATAAAGAATTTGAAACTTTCATAGTTTAAATCAACATTTAAGATAAGTAACAATGAAATAAAGCTTCTTCTTTGACAACTCACATTTTGAATTTGGTATTTCGTAGAGTTTTTTTATCACATTGGTCTATTTGGATGGGTTTTGCGGGTCTCGGTTTAAAAAAAAATGGTTTGAGTGATTTTGATGAAACCTTTGAGACCTCATTTTGATGGGTTTTGGTTGTTGGGTTTTGTGCTTTGAATAAGTTGAAACCCCACTTGAATTGGATTTGGATGTTGGGGTTTAGGGGGAAAAGTAGGTGGTAGGTGTCAAATCAATGTATTTTTTAGTGAGATTTGGGGAAAAAAGTAGGTGGTAGGTCTCAAATCAAATGTTTTATAGGTTTGAATAGTTTGAGTGTAAGTTTTTTAATAGGTTTTTTTATGGTTTTATGGGTTTGACGAAAAGTTCATTCTTGATAAGAATTGGCTTTAGATTTAAGCAATATGTATAGCCATATTCAACGGAAAAATTATTTGTCGAAATTATAGGAGAAGAATCTTTATATATAGATAGAAAATGAGTGAAATGCAAAACTACCCTATGCGTTCCCTAATTAGCAAAAAGTTTCTTGTATTAATTTGGGTTTTTGGCATTTTGCCCTGTGGAATTATAGGATTGTAGCATTTTGTATCATGACTTAAAAGTTCACTTTGCACTCTTAAAATATAATTTATTTGACACTTTGCACCCTAGTGTGTGTTTTGGTGAGAAAATTTTCATTGGTAGAAGGGTAAAATAATCATTTTCGAATATTCTTTTGGCACTTTGCACCCTGAAAATATAGATTTTGGCACTCTGCACCATGAAAATATAGAAATGTTTGCACTTTGCACACTAAAAATATAAAATTATGGCACTTTTCACCCCAATTTAAATTTTTTGGCACTCTGCACCCTAGAAATATAATGTGTATGGCCTTTTGCAACCGGATGTATTTTCCTTTCGAAAAATTCATGAATGTCATCAATGGAGAGATAAAATGGTCATTTCTATGCGTAACAATTAAACATGATTTTTTTTAACCATAATATTTTTTTTGCAAATTATATGTACATTTTTCTCTACAATAGACACTCATTTGCATCAGTTGTAATATTAAAAAAAAATTATACGATAGAAACAAATTTTTTTTTTCTTGTTTGATGAATTGATTTTTATAGCATTTTTTCTCCAAATATGATAATCAATTTATTTAGTATTTTTTTAACATAGTCAATCTTAAAATGTTAGCTATAAAAACATCATAAACATGTTATTCTTAATTTATTTTACTTTTTATTAACTTATTTTATCATTTTCTCTCAATAAATTTAGATTAAAAAAAAAGACATTGTCTTCATTTTGTTTTGAAGTATCCTCTAATATTATTTACATAATATCTAAAAAAACGTTTATATTTTATTTTCAAGTATCCTCTAACATGTTATTATATTGCATGATATTATTTCTATTAGACTCACATGTAATCGATCCTAAATTTTTCTACACGATATACTCTACAAATCTAAAATTATTTATTATTAACATGTTAAATTTATTAAATTACAAAAAAAAGACAAAAGAGTTCTTACCTAATCACTAATAGCTAGTAATTTAGTTAAAATGAAAAATGTGTCAACAATTTGAGGTTAAAAATGCCAAAAAATTATATTTTTAGGGTGTAAAGTGCCAACATTCTATATTTTCAGAGTGCAAAGTGTCATAATCTATATTTTCAGGGTGCAAAATATTAAAAATATTCGAAAATGACTATTCTACCCTTCGATCAATGAATTTTTTCATCGAAATACACAATATGGTGCAAAGTGCCAAAAAAATTATATTTTCAGTGTGCAAAGTGCCAAAACTTTTAAGTTTGGGCGCAAAGTGCCAAAATTCTATAATTTCAGGGTGCAAAGTGCCAAAAACCCTACTAATTTTTATATTTTCAAAAACACTCATGTATTCTTTTTTTATTAGAAAAAAAAAACTCTAGGCCCAAATGACAATTATACCCTGACCAAAAGATGCGAAAACACCGACCCCTATTCACTTAAAAAGTTGACAATATATAATCCTCTTGCTAAATTTCAAAATTGGCAATAACCCCAATATTCACTTAAAAAGTTGATAATAACCTCCCTATGATTATTGAAGATATTTAAAATGAGATTTTTTGCTAATAAAAAAGAACATATTTGTTTTTTTCTATAAAAATAATACATAGAGGATTTGCCAATTAGACATAAACATGGGATAATTTTTAACATTCTATTTTCACGGAATTAGAGTACAATTTACATGTGCAAGTGAGTTTTCCCGATTGTTTAGACTACTAGAAAAAAAAAGGTCCCCAATTGAACGTTTACCCAATGTATGAGTTGCATGGTTGTTTTCTCTATGAACATGTTCCAATGCATTCCGCTATAAACTTGACTAGCTTATTCCCGTGCTATGCACAAATTCAAATAATTTATTTTAATTTATATCAAAATAAATTATAATGTGTTTTGATTACTACAATTATTCTTGCCTCTAATAATTACAACTGGAATAAATTTTTACAGTGCTAAAAATATTTATAAAGAATAAATTAATCGGAACAAATGTTTCATATATCTTTTTTTTATAAGATATAGACTATGAAGATTGACAATACTTTAACACAATAATATCATGGAAAAATTACTTAAACTATCCCTTAAGTTTATTGTAAATAAAAATACTACCATTTAAGTTTGGGAAATGATTTTAAATACCCATAAGCATTAAATTCATTATATTTATCCTATTACAACATTAATTTATGACGCAACAGTTTAAAATGTCATCATAAAAGTCATTTTTATTCAAGAAATACCTCTAATATTTTATTTGTTTTGATAAAACATATTCTCAATTACCCATTAGGTTTATTGTAATTACACGATCATCTTCAAACTTTGAGAAATTGCCCAAAATACCTTGAAGGTATTTGATCCATCGCCTTGGGTGGGGTGGGGTGGGGTGGGGTGGGGACGATCGGGATAGGTTCTCTACTTCTTAAAAGATTTAATGAATATATTTATTTACTAATACATCAAATTTATTAATTTATTTATTGTAATTTATCATTTTATTTGATTAAAAATTCTAAATGGCTATTTTCATTTTATTTTAATTAAATTGTTCACAATATTATTCGAACCTTATCATGGAAAAATTACTTAAACTATCCCTCATGTATATTATAAATAAAAATACTACCATTTAAGTTTGGGAAATAATTTTAAATACCCATAAGCATTAAATTCATTATATTTATCCTATTACAACATTAATTTATGACGCAACATTTTGAAATGTCATCATAAAAGTCATTTTTATTCAAGAAATACCTCTAATATTTTTTTTTTTTTTTATAAAACATATTCTCAATTACCCATTAGATTTATTGTAATTACACGATCATCCTCAAACTTTGAGAAATTGCCCAAAATACCTTGAAGGTATTTGATCCACCGCCTTGGGTGGGGTGGGGACGATCGGGATAGGTTCTCTACTTCTTAAAAGATTTAATGAATATATTTATTTACTAATATTAGAAAATACATCATTTTTATTAATTTATTTATTGTAATTTATTATTTGATTTGATTAAAAATTCTAAATGGCTATTTTCATTTTATTTTAATTAAATTGTTCACAATACCATCCGAACCTTTTTTTCTTACTATAATCTAAATGTCTTATACTTCAATATTTTCAGTTCAACTATTTTAAAATAATTAGAAAATTAAATTTTATTTTTTATTTATTGAACATTTAAATATGCATATCTAGTAGTAGGTAGAAATAAATTATTACTTTATTATTGTAATACTAAAATAGGTACATTTATTTTATTTATTGTAAAATTAAATATAATAATTTTTTTATAATAATTCTAAATGGGTATTTTTATTTTATGATTTTATTTTAAATATTTTTAGTATAATTTAAAAAAATATTCACAATTTAAATGTATTCATATTAATAATTGGGAGAATTGCTCAAATTACACATGAGATTAAGTGTAATTATTAAGACCACCCCTAAGGTTTGTGAAATTTATAGGTAATTTACATAATCAAGAAGGGCATTTTCATACTTATAAAAATTTAGTTAGTTTTTTTGGAAGGACTTCATCCTTCGGTAATGTAATTTCTGTAATTTCTAAACTTGAAGGGTTGTCTATGTAATTTCATTAAATCTTATGTGTAATTTGTGTAATTTTCCCTAATATCAATAAATTGTATGCTCAAGTGTGTAACTTTCCCTAATATCAATAAATTGTATGCTCAAGTTACAATTATTGTAAAAACATAAATAATAAATTAATCTCCTTTGAGGTAATTTATTAAAAGTTTATTTTTTGAGACAATCAACACTGTTATGTCAAATGATGTAAAACATGTAAATCAAATTCGAATAAAAAGTAATAGAAGAGAGAACAAAAATTATACAGTATAACATTTGATAAGACTCACCTCCACCTCCGTCTTTAACAACATATTGCAACCAAATTTTGTACATAGTACTTTAGTGACAATGATAGTGCAAAATCTCTAGCCAAATTATTTATACTTGTAATGGTACAAACCAAAAACTTACAATTTAGAGATTAGAATTGATCTTTGAATCTTAAACTCCCGAATTACATTCCATTGAAAACTCTTATGTACCAAAAAAGAAGAAGAAAACAATAAGATAAATATCATTAGATCAAATGTGTCTTAAAACCCAATGACAAAAAATATTGAGAAACATAGTAAATAAAATAATTGAAGAATAAAGGGATATGAAACTAAAACAATGAACAAAGGAATGAAAAATGTTATTTCTAGCAAAAGATCAACACGTTCAAAGACGAACCTGAAAGAAAGAATGAAAACTTGGTTAATCTATAATGTAAAAGAAAAAATATAGAGAAACACTGCAGATTAAATAATTGAATAAAGGAATATGATAAACAATGAGCAAATGCATGAAGAATGTTCTTAGCAAAAGTTTTAAGATGTTCATTTATAGAATGAACTAATTTTTTGTTCCAATATTAATCTCCGTAATTAAGGATGACAATTTATGGGGCATGATTTTAGCATATCAATTAATTAGTGAAGATAATTTTGAACTAAGATTGACTTTTTTGCTTTTGGAAATGGAAACTAAAGAAACTGAAAATATTTCAAGCTTGTAGATGTGTATGCAATTTTATAATAAATTAAATTCCTTTTCAAATTCTAATTACTTTAATACATAAAACTCTTTTGGGGGCATGAATTTAGGATATCAATTAATAAACTACTAAATTTGATTTGAAATTTGAAAATCTTTAGGCGTAGATATCCAATTATTTAATTATTTGACAATTAAAAAAAAATCTAAATTCTAAAAAAAAAGAATTGAGTCAAAATAAGTGAATTGGGTCAAAAGACCATTCTCATATATATATATATATATATATATATATCATCAACCATGGCTCCAAATTTCATTCACAAACCCGGTTTAATTTTCATCGATAGTCGGGATAACCATCGCATAATCCTCTTCTTATAAGATGTTTAGCCAGTGATAATCCCTTAACAATTCAATAACCAGCTTAGCGGCAGAAGCCTCCATTGTCGAGGTGGCTAACGCCTTAACCAAGACGTTAGAAATGCAACCAATGCACTCCCCGTTGCGTCCCAATCCACAACGTCCTTGAATTCGGCCATTGGAACAACATCGTCAAAGTTAATTGTCCCAAATAAAAATAAAAAAATTACATTACAACACAAACTAAGTAGAATAACATTTTTTTGTTAGTATCTTAAAATAAAATAGTAGGAAAAGGAAAATATATACCTTTGGAAATACTTGATGTCTTTCTCAATTTAATTTGGTAAATTCATCTATAAGCTAAGTGCATTCATGTATGTCATAATTGGTTAATTTTTTAGGAGTGATCAATGTAAAATAACACAACAAAATATTATACTTTGTTGATCCTATTAATATTTTGAATTCGACCGTCCTGATTTAAATTAACCGAATTAGTAACTAATAGAAATTAGGTGTTTTATGCAGGATTTTTGAAAGTACAAGAAAGTTTGGTGCAAAAATTTTTTTACAGGGTAGTTTTATTCAGGTTTCACATAATACAACATAATATCGTGCATTTTCCCCGAATTAGAAGATTGAGCAAAAGACAAAAACACCCCCTATGCTTTGTCTAACTCCCAGAATTCCCCCTGTGTTATTTTAACTCCCAAAAACTCCTATGTGTTTGGTTTTAAATACCACACTCGACCCAAGTAGTATATACTTATAATTTTATTTTTGACTTTTGATGGAATGACAAGATTACTCCTATGTGTTTGTTTTTTTTTTTTAAATTATTTTATTCTTTTTGAAAAATTAAGTATATACTATTTGGGTCGAGTGTGGTATTTAAAATCAAACACATGGGGGTTTTGGGGATTTAAAATGACACATGGGGTTTTTTTGAGAGTTAGACAAAGTATAGGAGGTATTTTTGTCTTTCGATGTCAGAGGTAAAATTGTTATATCAAAAGCAAAATATGAATAAGTACTTGCAATTTTGGCGTTTGAAACACACTCTTTTTTTGGGGGTGTATTTGACACTTATTTGAGATCACAGGGGATTTTTTGGAAGTTAAAATAATACAGGGAATTTTTGAAAGTTAGATAAAGTATAGGGGGTGTTTTTGTCTTTTGCTCTTAGACGATTGGTATAAATACTAATTTTGTATTCCTAATTTTCTGAACTTCTTTCTCCCTCTGATTCTCTCTCCCCCTAGGTCTTCTTCTACTACGTTTTTTACCCTTACTAAACAATAAATTGCCATTGCTATGTCTTAAAGCTTGGCCTTTGTGTCCCTTCTACAATAATTCCTAATTAACTGGTACGGGACATAACACTAAATACCCTAGAATAATTAATTCAGGGCCGCCGCCGCCGCCTTCATGGATTCGCTCTTCCCTTATTCTTCGGCGGAGGTCGCCAAAGTCCGGTTCCTCCAATTTAGCGTCCTCGGTCCCGATGAAATCGTAATTTCCTCACTTTGTTTGAGTAATTTAGTAAATGGTTTCAATAATTATACATCTTTCTTTACTAATGCCGTGTTCATTTTTCTGTTAATTTTTTTGTTGGCAGAGGCGTGGTTCCGTGTTGCATATTAAACACAGCGAGACTACCGAAAGAGGTAAACCGAAGCCAGGGGGTTTAAGTGATCCGCTGTTGGGGACTATTGATAGGAAGATAAGGTGTGAGACTTGTATGGCTAATATGGTCGAGTGTCCGGGGCATTTCGGTCATATCGAGCTTGCGAAACCCATGTTTCATATTGGATTCATGAAGACTGTGCTTAGTGTTCTCCGGTGTGTTTGCTTTAATTGCTCCAAGATCTTGGCTGATGAGGTATACATTATTTGATGTTGCCCCCGTAATTGTTTGAAATTGGTAATTTTGGGATAATGTGAAATGAACCGTGGTGCTTTTCGAACTAAGTTGGTTGCGAGGGACCCTATTTTGCAGTATTAATTGAATTGTGAGTATTGCTTCTCGCAAACGCAAAATTTTAAGTCACTTACTTTATATTTGAGATGCCATGTTACATGTAAAATTGTTTCCTGTCTATTTTAAGACTAGGTAAGAAAGATTGGATGTTTTATGGGAGATAGCGGAATGTGGATAATGGATAAAGGTCTAAAATTTTCGATCATTTGTCCTAGGAACTGTTTTTGCCTATAGTCTTGCTGTGTTGAAGTTTAATTGTGATACCGTTGCCTTGGGACCTGCGCAATAGTTGGAAAAGGAGATCTAATACTTTTGTGTATTACAACGGTCTAGAAAATTTTGCTGTTTGTAATAATATGCCACGTATGCATATTCTAATATATTTAACATATACATATTGGTGAGGCGCTGCTTTCGCTATCAAATGAACATCTGTTTGTAATGAATAATTGATCCTCATTAAAATGATCTTATAAGGGATTGTGAATAATAATGACAATAAAACTCTAGATAACCAATTTCGAATCATGTTTATTCCTTTAATCCCGGTCTCTTATATGAAATGATGAAATGCACGGAAATAAATGAGAAGCTGTTTGATAAAGTACATTTCTGTGTTCCACATATGTTGTATGATCTAGTGCTTCACGCGAATCGTGATAATCTAATTTTTTTAATATTCTGATTGCTATGTGATTTCTATAACAATCATTGATTCTTTTGGCTTCCATGAACTAATGAAATTATCCCCTTGAAAGAGAAGATATGTTAAAATTTCACGAAGGTAATTTGTCTTTACACCATTAAGGCATTAACTATACATTCTGAATCCATCCCAGGAGGATCCCAAATTCAAGCAAGCCATGAGAATAACAAATCCTAAAGTTAGGCTAAGGAAGATATTAGATGCATGCAAAAACAAAACCAAGTGTGAAGGAGGTGATGATATTGATGTACAAGGTCAAGATCCTGTGAAGAAGAGTAGGGGTGGATGTGGTGCTCAACAGCCAAAAATTTCTGTTGATGGTATTAAAATGGTTGCCGAGTACAAGATTCAAAAGAAAAAAAATGATGACCAGGAGCAGTTGCCTGAACTAGTTGAACGGAAACAACAACTTTCTGCGGAGAAGGTATCTTATTCTGCATGGAAAATGTCAGTCAAACTATCCAACCTCCAACTCACTATATGCTCCGCCCTGGATCTTCAAATGAGAAAAGAAAAATTCCCTTTCCAAATATATTGAAGCCTTTTCATGCTTTAAGTTTGAAATATGAGGTTAATTGATGATAACTTCTGTTTGCTTTTCTTTTCAGGTTCTTAGCATTCTCGAAAGGGTAACGATTGAAGATTGTCAATTGTTGGGCTTCAACCCAAAATATGTTCGCCCTCACTGGATGATACTTCAAGCTTTTCCAATACCTCCTCCTCCTGTGAGACCTTCTGTCATGATGGATACTTCGTCTAGGAGTGAGGTAAACCTCTGCCTATTCCAGCTTATGTCTTGAATTATAAACTGCTTTTGGTATTCCAATAAGTATCTGTTCTATAAAAAAGTCACATACTATATCGCTGCACATTTTATTGCTGTTTTCAAATTATGGAGAAATCTAATTCTCAAATCTCTTTATGCAGGATGATTTAACTCATCAACTGGCTATGATCATTAGGCACAATGATAACCTGAAGAGACATGAGCAGAATGGAGCTCCTGCACACATCATCTCTGAGTTTGCACAGTTGCTGCAATTTCATATAGCCACATACTTTGATAACGAATTGCCAGGACAGCCAAGGGTAGTTATCCTTTTCCATCTTTTGAATCAATCGTTGAAGCTCTTGATTACCTTTCTAATCAGTGAATTACCTTCATGCAATCTAGGCTACCCAAAGATCTGGTAGACCAATCAAATCAATATGTAGCAGGCTCAAAGCAAACGAAGGTAGGATCAGAGGCAACTTGATGGGTAAGAGAGTAGATTTCTCTGCTCGGACAGTTATTACACCTGATCCAACCATCAACATTGATGAACTTGGAGTACCTTGGAGTATTGCACTAAATCTTACATATCCAGAAACTGTGACTCCATATAACATTGAAAGGTTTGTCTTTTATATATGCCTTTTGGTTTGGTTATTCGGCATAAAACTCATTGCTTGAAAGCAGGTTGAAAGAGCTTGTGGAATATGGACCTCATCCTCCTCCTGGTAAAACTGGTGCCAAATATATAATTAGGGATGACGGGCAAAGACTTGATCTCCGATACTTGAAGAAAAGCAGTGATCAGCATTTAGAACTTGGATATAAGGTGCTATTACTTGCTCTTTAAGAGATATCAATCAAAGTATATGGTTTTATATGTAGTGCCCAATTTTTTGTCATTAACGTTGCAGGTGGAGCGGCACTTAATTGATGGAGACTTTGTCCTGTTCAATAGGCAACCAAGTCTCCATAAAATGTCAATAATGGGACATAGAATCAAGATTATGCCTTACTCTACCTTCCGCTTGAACTTGTCCGTAACCTCACCCTACAATGCTGACTTCGACGGGGATGAAATGAATATGCACGTCCCCCAGTCATTTGAAACTAGAGCTGAAGTGATGGAACTCATGTTGGTTCCAAAATGCATTGTGTCACCTCAATCGAATCGGCCTGTGATGGGTATAGTCCAGGATACACTTTTAGGTAGTCGCAAAATTACTAAAAGAGATACATTTATTGAGAAGGTAATATCCAGCTCTTTTTTCCTAGATTTTTTCACCTTTTCTGCTTGTTCATGTGCAACTTTATTTCCTTGTCATATGCAGGATGTTTTCATGAATATTCTGATGTGGTGGGAGGATTTTGATGGCAAAGTACCTGCTCCAGCTATTCTGAAACCTAGGCCTTTGTGGACTGGAAAACAAGTATTCAGTTTAATCATACCAAAACAGATAAATCTATTGAGATATTCAGCATGGCATCAAGAGAGTGAAAAAGGATTTATTACTCCTGGTGATACTCAAGTTAGGATAGAAAAAGGAGAGTTACTAGCTGGCACTCTATGCAAGAAGACACTTGGGACATCAACTGGAAGCTTAATACATGTTATTTGGTATGTAACTGGGCTATATTTCATGTGTTCTGCAAATATTTGATTAATTAAGGGATCTTATTTTATAGGTAATTCACTTTGACCATGAAAAGGAAATGGGTAGTGAATGAAAGTTCTTCATTTCTTAGCCGAAACATGAACATGTGAAAAGCCTAATTTTACTAAAAAAACCTTGAAATCTTGTGGGAAAATGATTATTTTCTCTTAACTATACATAGAAGTGCCAGCCGAAAGGTTTAATGTCTTTTTGCCAAGATGTTGATGAATGAATATCTACAGGTGTTGTTATATGTGGCTTGTTACTTGGTATAACCAAGACCAAAATTGATGAAGGTTGGTGTACACTTTGCATGACACATGGGATTTGCATAGTATTTTTAAGAGTTTGGATATGAGCTATGATTAGGAAGCTGGATATTCTTTTGTGTTCGAAATACAGGGGATAAAAAGTTACTCAGTTTCATGTTCAATCATCCTACTAGTACTGTTGAGTGCAGTCTTGTGATAGCGGTAAATTGCTTATATTGCATTCTTGTACAAGGTATCAAACTATTTGTAACACTTGATAAATTGGAACTTCTGGATGCTAGCCATCAAGATGCTTCTTTTTTTGTCTATATATTTAGTAATGGGTAATAACACATTCAGGGAAGAGGTTGGTCCTGATGCAGCTCGCAAATTTTTGGGACATACACAATGGCTTGTCAATTATTGGCTTTTGCAGAATGGTTTTAGCATTGGAATTGGTGATACGATTGCTGATGCTTCAACCATGGAAAAAATCAATGAAACTATTTCAAATGCAAAGAATGAGGTAAAAGAACTTATTAGGGCTGCCCAAGAAAAGCAATTGGAAGCTGAACCTGGTCGAACCATGATGGATTCTTTTGAAAACAGAGTGAATCAGGTATGTGAAAAAATTTACTTCACTGTCTATAGTTTGATGAAGCTGATGGGTTATGTGCGTCTTTAGGTGTTGAACAAGGCCCGTGATGATGCTGGAAGCAGTGCACAAAAGAGCTTGTCAGAAAGTAACAATCTGAAGGCCATGGTTACTGCAGGATCTAAGGGGAGTTTTATTAACATATCCCAGATGACTGCTTGTGTTGGGCAGCAGAATGTTGAAGGCAAGCGAATTCCTTTTGGTTTCATAGATCGTACACTACCACACTTCACCAAAGATGATTTAGGTCCTGAGAGTCGTGGCTTTGTAGAGAACTCATATCTTAGGGGTTTGACTCCTCAAGAGTTCTTCTTCCATGCTATGGGTGGTAGGGAAGGTCTTATAGATACGGCAGTGAAAACTTCTGAGACTGGATACATCCAAAGGAGATTGGTAAAGGCTATGGAGGATATCATGGTTAAGTATGATGGAACTGTCAGGAATTCTTTAGGAGATGTGATTCAGTTTCTCTATGGGGAAGATGGCATGGATTCTGTTTGGATTGAGTCACAACCCCTAGAATCTTTGAAGCTGAAGAAGTCAGACTTCAATAGAATGTACAAATATGAGATTGACAATCCAAACTGGAATCCTAATTACATGTTTTCTGAAGCTGTGGAAGATCTAAAAACTATTCGCGAAATTCGCAGTGTATTTGATGTTGAAGTTCAGAAACTTGAAGCTGATAGATACCAACTTGGGACAGAGATTGCGACAACAGGTGACAACTCTTGGCCCCTGCCTGTTAATATCAGGAGGCTTGTCTTAAATGCACAAAAGACCTTTAAAGTTGATTTCCGAAGGCCTTCTGATATGCACCCAATGGAAATTGTGGAAGCTGTTGACAAGTTGCAAGAAAGGCTTAAGGTTGTTGTCGGTGATGATTATCTTAGTATGGAAGCCCAAAGGAATGCTACGCTTTTCTTCAATATATTGCTTCGCAGTGCCTTAGCAAGTAAAAGGGTTTTAAAGGAATACAGACTGACTCGTGAAGCTTTTGAATGGGTTATTGGTGAGATAGAATCTCGTTTTCTGCAGTCACTTGTGGTACCTGGGGAAATGATAGGGTGTGTTGCTGCACAATCTATTGGTGAGCCTGCTACACAGATGACTCTTAATACTTTCCATTATGCTGGTGTCAGTGCGAAGAATGTTACGTTAGGTGTTCCACGGTTAAGGGAAATCATAAATGTTGCTAAAAAGATTAAAACGCCCTCTCTTTCTGTATACTTGAAGCCTGATATGAATAAAACCAAGGAAATGGCTAAAAGAGTCCAGTGCGCTCTGGAATACACTACACTACGAAGTGTGACACAGGCCACAGAGGTATGGTATGATCCAGATCCTATGAGCACGATTATTGAGGAAGATGTTGACTTTGTGAAGTCGTATTACGAGATGCCCGACGAAGAGATTGACCCCTACAAGATATCTCCTTGGTTGCTTCGTATAGAGTTAAACCGAGAAATGATGGTGGATAAAAAACTCAGCATGGCTGATATTGCAGAGAAGATTAATCTTGAATTTGATGATGATCTGACATGTATTTTTAATGATGACAATGCTGAGAAATTGATTCTTCGTATTCGTATCATGAATGTTGAAGCCCCTAAAGGGGAATTGAATGATGAATCAGCAGAGGATGATGTATTCCTCAAAAAGATTGCGGGTAACATGCTTACAGAAATGGCTCTTCGAGGCATACCAGATATCAATAAGGTGTTCATAAAGAACAGCAAGGTGAATAAATTTGATGAAAGTGAAGGATTTAAGGCAGAGAATGAGTGGATGCTTGATACAGAAGGTGTTAATCTACTAGCTGTAATGTGTCATGAAGATGTTGATTCAAGGAGGACTACAAGCAATCACTTGATTGAGGTTATTGAAGTTCTGGGAATTGAAGCAGTTCGTAAAGCCTTGCTGGATGAGTTACGTGTTGTCATATCATTTGATGGATCTTATGTGAACTATAGGCATTTGGCAATATTGTGCGATACCATGACCTATCGCGGTCACTTGATGGCCATTACTCGTCATGGGATTAATCGCAATGATACTGGTCCCATGATGAGATGCTCATTTGAGGAAACAGTAGACATTCTGCTTGACGCTGCTGTCTTTGCAGAAACTGATCCCCTCAGGGGTGTCTCTGAAAACATCATGTTGGGTCAGCTTGCACCAATTGGCACTGGAGACTGTGCCTTGTTATTGAATGAAGAGATGTTGAAACAAGCTGTTGAGATTTGTTTACCAAGTTACATGGAAGGAGGACTGGATTTTGGCATGACTCCTGGCCGTTCACCAATGACAGGAACCCCATATCATGATGGCATGATGTCACCAAGTTATTTGTTCAGCCCAAATCTCCGGTTATCTCCTGTATCAGATGCTCAATTTTCTCCTTACGCTGGCGGAATGGCCTTTTCTCCTACATCATCTCCTGGATACATTCCATCATCTCCTGGATACAGTCCAACCTCTCCTGGATACAGCCCGACTTCCCCTGTTTATAGCCCCACATCCCCAACCTATAGTCCTAGTTCTCCTGGGTACAGCCCAACAAGCCCTGCATATTCTCCTACCAGCCCATCTTATTCACCTACTTCTCCAACTTACAGCCCAACTTCTCCTAGCTATAGTCCGACATCACCAAGTTACAGTCCTACCTCTCCAAATTATAGCCCGACGTCTCCTAGCTATAGCCCAACTTCTCCTAGCTATAGCCCAACTTCTCCTGCATATAGCCCAACATCACCTGCATACACCCCAACTTCACCCTCTTACAGCCCAACTTCACCATCCTACAGCCCGACCTCTCCATCTTACAGCCCATCGTCGCCTTACTATAGTCCCACCTCTCCATCTTACCACCCGACTTCGCCATTATATTTCCCAGCCTCACCTGCCTATAGCCCGACTTCGCCTGGTTATAGCCCTACCTCGCCAAGCTACAGTCCTACATCTCCAAGTTACAAAGCTTCAGCAAGATACAGCCCCTCTCTTGCCTATTCACCTACAAGTCCAAAGATAACTCCTAGTCCATACAATCCTGCATCTCCAAGTTACAGGTAATTTTCACATATTTTCTTGCAGTATTTGCTCTTTGTGACTGCAACCAATTGACCTACGATAATTTGAAATGATAAAAGAAATTACAAAGTGCATGAGTTGTTATAAAGAGCTGGTTCACATTCGCTGATAATTTGACTTAGTTTGCAGAAAAAATAATTTCAAGAGAAATGATAGTGCTGCTAGCCACATGCTCAACTTCCATTGTTCTCATTATTTTCACAGGACCAGGAATGATGGTCTTTTTTTTCCAAAGTTTTTGATTAGTTGCTTTACCTGATTATTTTTTTTATCAGATTTTGGACCAAAAATGAGATGTTTCAGAAAATTTCTATTTTATATGCATTGCTCTCTGTTCAGACAACTCCCTCTCATTAAAGAATTTGACTTCAGACTGACATTGCTTTTTACCCTTTGCTTGGCAGCCCAACATCTCCATCGTATTCTCCATCTAGTCCAAGTTATAGTCCAAGCAGGTAAATTAGTTGTGCCATTTTCTCAATTAAGGTTCCCATACGTTATTTTTTCGTTCAGTTTGTTTTGAAATTGCAGGTTTATGCTTGTTGCTGTCATTTTGTATTCCTAGTCAGTTGAATCTTGATTTTGTGGTTTGATTTGGTATTGACACCCAACCCCCGCTCGTGGGCCCTATAAACCGCTCTTTGTAAGACTAGTTGAGTAAGAAATACACCATCAACGTAGGTCTGCGAAAAGGGAGGGTGTTCAGTCCTGTATAGATCGATAGCTAAGTATTTTTTGCAAATGATAGGCACCCCCTTGCCCCTTGATGCTCTTTCGAAATGAATATCTTTACCTTTCAAATTGTTTGTTGTGTTTTGTTTTTATTTCACTTACTGTGTTATGACTTTTCAGCCATGTTGGGAACCCTGACTACAGTCCTAGCTCCCCAATACAGGTCAGTGCAACACTATTTATCACCCAACTTGTTTGGTCCTGACTCGTTTTTGTTTTATCTTTTGCTTTGTTGAAGCCCTAGTGCGGGATACTCTCCAAGTGCACCAGGGTACGAATGAAAGATTAGCGTGAAGGATGACAAGAGCAGCCGGTGAAGATGTAGCAATCTGTGTCCCATAACTCGCACTGTCTGCATAGCCATTAAAAAGATTCAAGTCATTATTTCATTAGGAGAACCATTAGCATAATATTAATTTCAACATAAAGAATAATTGCACTTGGATAGATAGATGATTCTGTAGTAACAATTCACATAATCATCCAGAGCTAGTTGTCATTACTAGTACTCGTGCTCAAATTGCTCTTAGCATGGATCAAAATTTTCAACGTTCGTGTCGAAAACATCGAAAGTTTCAGTTTTTGAATCAATGGAAACAAAATTAAGACGTAGTATTGAAACTCCATGTTTGCCTTGGGATTCTATTTTTTCTTAATTTTGTAGTTCCTTTACAATTTTTCCTAATCTGTTATATTTTACTAGAAACGAACTAGTAGCATTCCAGAACCGTGACACACATAATAAATTCTATACGTAGATATAAATATATTGTATTTCTGTATGTAGCACTAGTTACATAATCTTCTTTAATGTTGCACAAATGTAAAACACCTTACAGAGGCAACAATACTTTCAGCAACAAATGTGATTGGTTCTATTCTAATAATATATGCAATTTGATAAGGATATGCAGTTTCTATCTTACAGTTCTCTACAATTAAAACAAGTTACATGTTCAAGGCTGCATATGACAGTATAACCGTTGCACCACATCATCATGTATATGGGTGTAATCGACCAATATAATTATTACATGTGGAGTGATCATATTCTCCTAGAATATAGGATTTTATAATTGTGTTCACATTGTCCAGAACATGGGTGATGTGGATTATCACTCCACATGTAAGAATTTTATTGTTCGGAAGCACCACGTGTGCATGATGAGGTGGTGCAGCGGTTATACTAATCCTGTCCACTCAGTCAACCAGATTTCAATTCATTTGTGCAAAAAAATCAGAAATTTGTAAAAATTACACTTCATCTAGAGTGTTTAGATATGCAAAACAAAAAAATATCGATTTAGAGTGTTTTACAAAAGAATTCACTTCATCTATGTCAATTTTATGATTTCTGGTCTAGATAATGGATTCATCTCTAGCATATTGAAGATATACTGTATGACTAGTCACTTGAGGGTTTCCCTTTAGTTATTTATTATATCAAAGAAATTCACTGCAGTGAGAAAAAATTACACCAAAATTGATCCAAAACAATAAGAAAATAGTAATAATATAGGCAAGAAAATCATGAAGCAAGGATTGTTCAAAAGCGCTCTTCTCCTTACTCCTGCCAGAACATTGTTCTTTGTTTTATGGCGAGGAGGAACAATTAGTGTTAGCTATCTTCTTTGATCGCGGCAACTGAAATCTCCATTCACGATCAGATGCTAGTCAGCCTGAAACTCCTTAGCTATGGACGTAACCAGGATAAAAAGTAATTTGACCAGTCAACTTGACTAAATTTATAAATATTATAATAAATAATTTAATTAATATATTTCGCTAATAAGTTGATAATATCATATGACACCATATATATTAATATTTAAAAGGCTTAATACACAAAAACTTTGAATAATTTAATATGATACGTCACTTAAAAGATTGAAAAGTTTGATCGAGCACTGTAACTAATGGAATAAAAATAATGGGATGATGGGAGTATATAAGTAGGGGCTTTTTATGCTTCCATCTGCCAGGGCCGGCCCTAGATTTCTCGGGGCCCTAGGCGAAGTTAAAATTCGGGGCCCTATAATGTAAAAAAAATCATGTAAATTTTACTTTTCTTACTTTACTAGACGCAAAATTATTTATTATATCTTCATATTCTAGTTTCTCTAACATATCTTGTTCTATAGATAAAATAGCCAAATCACTTAATCTTTCTTGTGACATAGTTGATCGAAAATAGGTCTTTATCAATTTTAATTTTGAAAAACTTCTTTCGGAAGAAGCAACCGTTACAGGTATAGTGAATATTATTCTATAGCAAATACACGTATTAGGATAAGAATCAAATACTTTTATATGATCAAGAACATCGATTGGCTTACATATATGGGCAGGCAAAACTTTTTATAAAACTCTTAGTTCATAATATAAATAAGAACCATCTATATCTGATATTAAGTTATGTTTTAAAGAATTTTCAATATTGATACAACGTTCTTTCAAAGTTTTATCATCTAAAGACTTTAGAGTTGTAACATCCAATAAAAATCCAAAAATATTTGCATAATTCTTAAATTGTTCAAATCTAATTTTAATAGAAGAAATAACTCGATCTATAATATATAAAAAATACTCAACTTTAAAAGATTCTTCAGGTGATAATGTAACATCATTATTTTGGGTCTCATCAAATTGTTTTTTTCCTACGAATTATACGTTTTTCACGAAATATCAGTTCAATTTTCATTTCTAAAGCAATTTCTTTAGGAACATTTATAGCAGAATTAAATCCATTTTCTCTATATTCTTCTAAAAACGACACAAGACTTTTTAGTTGACTCATAGCGGAATCAATGTGCATATCTTTGGATTGTGAACTTTTGCTAACACAATTAACAACTGCTAATATTTCAAACCAAATATTCAAGCTAAGTAAAAATTCAAAACTTTCAATCTCATAAGTGGCTAAACCTCTAGCTTCACTATTTATTTTAGGATCTTCACAAGTTTCTGCCAATTCAAGTAAAGCATCTCTTATTTCTATTGGTTGACTTTGAATTGCTCTAACACTTTCAATATGACTTTCCCATCGAGTTTGTGACAATGACTTAACCGTTAATTTTTTAACATTATCCGTTAAAATTTTCCATCTCTTAGTAGAACTAGAAAATAAGGTATATATACGTTGTATGACTCCAAAGAAAGATTTAGCTCTAGGAGAAGAATTGACCATATCACAAAGTACTAAGTTAAGACTATGGCTACCACACGGTGTGTAAAATGCTCTAGGATTTATATCTAATAATCTTTTTTGTACACCTTGTTCTTTTCCTTTCATGTTTGAACCATTATCATAACCTTGTCCTCTCACGTTATCGATATTGAGTTCAAAACCATTAATTACTTCTAATAGTTCCTCAAAAATACCTTTTCCCGTCGTGTCATGTATTTTCAAAAAATTTAAAAAGAATTCTTCTATTTTTACTGGGGTGGTAGATATATCTACACATCTTAAAATAAGTGACATTTGTTCTTGAGGGCTTATGTCCGGAGTACAATCAAGCAAAATAGAAAAATATTTAGCTACCTTAATTTTTTCAATAATTTCATTTCTAATTTCAGTTGCTAACATTTGCACTAGTTCATTTTGTATGTTATGTCCTAGATAATGAGAACGGATTTCACCATCTTTAATACGTCTAAGGTGTTCTTGCATTATAGGATCAAATTCTGCTATCATTTCAATTAATCCTAAAAAGTTTTCGTTGTTATTTTCATAATTTTTTTCATTTGTTCCACGAAAAGCCAAACTATTTTTAGCTAAAGCTTTCACAACTGCAATTATTCTCTTCAACACTTGTTTCCAATGCTCCCTTTCTCTCTTTAAGTTTTCTTGAACACTTTGATCAATTGTCTTATTTTTTTGTAAGCTCACTTCTAAAGTCATCCAATTATGCATATTATTTATATGTTCACTAGATGTTTCATGAGTTTTTAATGTATAACTTAGGTTTTTCCAATCATTAACTCCTACACTAAAAATTCTACTTTTAGTAGTTATAATGCTAAATAATTTACAACAAAAACAAAATACCCTATCTTTGCTTTTTGAGTATACGAGCCATCTTCTATCACATGTCTCTCCATTAGGTAATTTTCTAATATAACTTAGTTCAGAAAAACGTCTACCATCATTATCTTTAGGAAAACTTATATTAGTGATTCTTATAGGGCCCCTTTCTACTAGAAAAGCTCTGAAATTCGTATCTATATTTTCCCAATTTCCCGGATCAAGTTCATCGATAGAACTCTCAATTTGGCTTTCTACGTAACTACTTCTTCCATTATCTTCACTAGCAAAGTTTGTATTTTGTTCATTAGCAATGATATTATTTTGATCTCTAACAATATTTTAGTTTTCTTCATGGACGTGAGTTTCATTTTCAATATCTATAGGTACATTTTGATCATCAACAATATTTTCGCTTCGAATATCAATAGGGATTTCATTTTGCACATCAGCATGATTTTCGTTTTGAGCACCAATATTTCTATCATTTTCATTCTTATTAGTAATAAATTTATCTAAAGCCCCCTTTTGAGATTTAACTAGTTCTTCTATCGTCTTTTGTTTCTTACGTTTTTCACAACCAGATAAGTATTTTCTACTTGACATAATAATTCAAAAACCAATCAAATAAATAGTAAATGAAAAGATAATTATGTCAAGAATACACCTGATAAGTAGCAATTCAACATTAACAATCAAAAGATTGATCAACTCTTTAACGATTCCTCAAAGAAATTGAGGCATTGAGTTTCCTGCAATATAAAACAAATGAAAAAAAATATAAAGGATAATGAATTATAATTATAATTTAATAGAAAAAAAATTAAAAAGCACAAATCTTGAATATAAACATACCTTATTTTATAGAAGGAAAAATATATCAATATCCCAATTGAAATCTCTAGAGAAAGGAAATTATGATAATAAAAGATTGAAATTCAAATTTGATAATGATAAATGGAGAAAGAATAATACAATTTTTTGGATTCAAGAGAATTGTGAAAGAGAGTATAGATAGATAATATTTTGTTGGACAATTGGAGTTGGAGAAGAAGAAAGTCAAGAAACAATTGGAGACTTGGAGTTGGAGAAGAAGAAGACAAAACATATATTTAAGGAAAAAAAAAGAGACGTTTTAACCTGACTCTTGGAATTCTTGGAATTTTTTTTTTTTTTTTATCGTAGATAGGGAAGGCAGCTAGCCAATATTTATTTGTATTAAAAAAATTTTTGAAATGGTGCAATCGGCACTCGGCACTCGACAGAATGAGAGTTTGTTGGGGTAATTTTTTTTTTTCATTTTGGGCTGGGCTGGTGGAATAGTATATATATGCATTATGCATATATGAGTTGGGGGCCCCAAGTGAATGGGGCCCTAGGCAGTTGCCTACTTGGACTAGGCACCAGGCCGGCCCTGCCATCTGCCTTGTACCTATGGAATGTAACCCTTCAATTAACCTGCAACACGTGTCCTCAATAAAATGGTTAATTAAAAACCACTTATTGGTAGGTGAAATGACAAACTTGCCCTTTTTATTTATGTCTCTCTCTACATCTCTTTTAGCAAAAGGTACATTCCGGGAATAACTTTGGCAACAAAGACATTTTGGTCAATTTTTTTCCCATGAAGGTTATTTAGGAAAAAAAATTCTTAAACCGTCTCTCCCCCTCCATCTCAGGTACTTTGATTTTTTTTTGCTTTTAGTTAATTTAATTTATGAGAATGGATCCTGGAAACATGAAATGGATATAAATTAATTGATTTGATATGAAATTCTTTGATTGATGAAAATGAAGAAATTAAAGATTTTTTTTTGTTGCATAATTTGGATAATTGTTACATAGAACAGTCTTGCAAAGTATTAAATCATATCAGCAAAAGTATAGTAGTTTTTTGCACTCCAGAATATTCCCCTCACGACCACACCCTTCTTTTTTTTGATCCTTCACGATTTCTTCGACGGCAACGCAGCGGCAACATCTGGACTGAGGAAATTCAAAAGATGACAAGGGAGAAAAAAAAGAGAGCAAAAATCTATATACATGTGAAATTCAAAATGAAGAAATGACCACTGATTTTATGGGGGTTAATTTGGTAATTAAAATAGTGTACAGAGTTGGTATGAAGTAGTTTTGTTTTGGTATGAAGTAGTTTTGGTTAAAAGAATTGGATACTCTCTTCGTACTTATATGTAAGGTGCAAATCTAATCTTTCATTTACTTTTTTTTTTTTTTTTTGATTTCCCAAGGGTTTAATCCATTTCGAGACGGGTTGGACACATTATGTGGGTACCTCTCCCAACAGGATTCGAACCTGAATCCACTACTTTGCAGTGACTAGTCCCTTCCACTAGACCAATCACCTGTTGGTAATTTTTCATTTACTGAATGGTGGAGATTGAGGTATGAAAATGTTCCATATGTAAAAGTTAATTGAACCATAGAAAGCCCCACATAAGTATGATTATTTACATAATTATTGAAAATCTCCGATGCATCATTTTCTCTATCAATACACTGGTTCTTGCATCAACTCTAGCCGAGAACCGATTGTCTTATGTTGAGCCTTAGTTCTTAATTTCCCTAGTCCACATTAGTATTTCATCGCTTGAATAATATGGCGATCCAATCGATAGAACATGTTGTTGAACCAAAAGTGAACAAGGTAAAGGAGAAATCATGCAATGAAGGAGTGATTGACTAGTAAACTGGGGCTGGAATCGAAACTTCCAAGAGAACCGAGAGGCTGCAGTTTTTAAGTGATCAAAGGAATAGGTATAAGGTAGCTACACTGCCCCATATTATATTATGTTGTATCCATGTGAAGTGGATCATAGTTAGAGCAATCTGGCAATTGACAACCCAAAGAATGCAAGTTAACAATGAATTCGCAACGAACTTCTAAAGGACATGACTCAGTACTTTGCTGAGACTACTCCGATGGAATGTCATATGATATGGACCTTATCTCCTGAGTTCCTGACCCTAGCTATCCATGATATGCAAAACTGACTCGAATCAATCCCAAAACTCTCGGAAACGACACAACTATAGCTGGGAAAGTATGTGAATAGTAATGCAAGATATGGAGTTATCAAGTACTCATGATAATTATGAAAATATTGAACATAAATAGAAGAAAATACATGGAAACTAGAACCACTGAGACAATAATTCACCGATAGTACACGCTCATGAAAAGTGGTAATTATTATTTTTGGGATTGAAAGACAAACAAACATACATTGCATGGAATTAGTATGGTAGATATTTTATAGTATCAATCAATCAATCAATCAATCAATCATCTGTTTCGAGAGGACTAGGATTCACGGAGGCGAAAGCAAGTAACTCTGGATCTTTCTCAAGAACTGTCATGACTTCTTCGGGTAAAGTCACCCACGCTTCAATCCCTTTTCCAGACCTCGTATCTATCAAAATTAGTAAATTACTACCACTAAGTAAAGGATTATCAGCATCTGCATTACCAACGCTTGCCCAAATCGGCTTTCCCCACCCAAAATCTAGTTCATGTAACCCACTATTACATTGGCTGGATACAGTCATATGTATAATGTTTTCATCATCAGGAGGAAACCTTTGCATCTCATTCAATTGCTCCACAACTTTTAGAGACCACTCTTCGTCTTTCATTTGTTCAATAAAATCACTGTTAATTTCATCTATAGTGTTCTTTATGCGTCGAACGATGACATCCAATTCCAAACCATCATTGTGATCATCATCATCTGATCTGCTCTGAGTAATAGTTGTACTAGCATTCCACATGATGTTCCCGATTAAATAATTTGGCATTGGCGGTGAGCTTTTATTCCTTAGATTGACCATGACAAACAAAACACAAGGTTTTTTCCAATAATTATTGATATCTTTCTTAGGCCTAGAAGTCGCAATGACGCATTTCCAAATAAGCCCAGTTACAGCTGTTACACGGGTTGGGGCGTCTGCTTTCTTTTTCAAGTTGATTATTGATGAAGACACAAATAGGAACCGTTTGGTAACACGTTTGCTGTGTTTCAAAGACGGAAGCAAGGACAACCACGTTGTGTTCTCGGGCAGCGCAGAGTTGGATGGGAAAATAGACGGTGAAATGAAACTAGGAATTATTTCTTCTTCTGAATTAGAAGAAGTCGTTCCACGGGCTGCTGCTGCCCAAGCAGCGAGAAATGTTGCGTGTGAATATCCATCGATAATCTTGTGTGAAGTGTGTAAGCCCATGGCAATGCCACCACAATCGAATTCGGTTACTTGAATCATAACTACATATGTTTTTGAGGATAATAAATCCAAAGACTTAGGATCCACCGGAAGAAATTGATGGATAGACTTGTTGTCGGGTTGTTTGAGAAAATCGGATAAATGGTGCTTGATTTTGGCTTCTACATAATACACCCCATCATCGTTACAATCAATATGTCCACTATCCTTAACTTTACCAGCTAGTGGATAGAAAATTTTCAAGGTTTCTGACAATGATTGCTTCAAAGGTTGTCTTGTACTAAATTTTAGATTGGTTTGATGGTTGTTTGAATAGAAGTAAACAAAAGACATGTATATATTAGAATGTAGTTGGTCTAGGAACGAAACCTCATACGTCCTCAAGTGATCAGGAGTCGGAGATGAAGGTTTTATATTTTCTTCGGATATGATCTCAACTTGCGTTATCTTTTCCATCGACTCATTATTCCCAGTGTTGCTGAATGAAAGATAAAAAAAGTTAAGGAAAATATTTAAGTTCCTTAATTTTGAATAACGATTTCTCCCAAATTACTCGATGAAATTTGACAAGGTTGGTGTCTGTGAACTCGTCTTGATGAGGGGGGAAAAAAGACACCAACCTTGTCAAATTTTATCGAGTAATTTGAGAGAAATCGTTGTTCAAAGTTTGGTTCACGAAGAACCCTAGGTCCGAAATTTTAAACTTGGTCGCCATTTCTCCCAAATTACTCGATGAAATTTGACAAGGTTGGTGTCTATGAACTCGTCTTGATGAGAGGAACAAAAGCTACAACTTAATTTTGGCAAATAGAAAATTGTAATTTTTGAGGGGTAACAGGGGGTGTCCTTGTAATATAGTTTTGGTCAAGGGGGTGTCTTTGTAATATTTGAAACAAGAGGGTAAAATTCTATAATTAAGGTAATAGCCAAGGGGGTGTTTATGTAAATTTTCCTAATATATTTTTAATAAATCTATAAGCAAAATATTTTTTATATTTTATTTTAATTTTGAATAATATATACAATAATGAAATTATTTTAATAATAAGTAAATAAGGTTAAATGATGAGGGAAACATGGTAATTTGATGTGTCAGTGATACTAACTTAAGAGGATAAATTTGCAGATCTAATTTATAACAACAGAAGAGGATTTGGCGCAAATAATAGTTTCGTGTAATTTTTTCATAACAAGAGGGGGACTTCATGTATTTTACCCCCAACAAACTGACAATTCTCAAGATTTTTGTGGGAGCGCACATGCACTTTACGGGGTAAATACAAAATACTCCTATGTATTATGCTAAATCTGCAAAAAACTACCCTATGAAATTTTTATTGTGCCAAACTTCCTTGTACATTCATAAATCCTTTAAAAAACACATAATTTGTAAAAAATAGGTCATTTTGGATCGACATATTTCAAGAAACTATTTTTAAAATACTTCAAGTTGGTTCCTACAACTTCACGTGATATATTTTTAAAATTATTTCTTAAAATATGCCGATCCAAAACGACCTATTTTTACAAATTGAGTGTTTTTGAAAGTATAAGGAGGTTTGGCGCAATAAAATTTTTACAAGGTAGTTTCTTGCAAGTTTAACATAACACAGGGGAGTATCTTGCATTTTCCCCGCACTTTACAATGCAACACATGAATATAATACGAAAATGAGATGAGTGTAAATTGTAAAAGTTAATTGATTTTCGAATTATACATGCCTTAACTGAAAACAAATTACATAATTAGGGACTTTTTTTTTTTTCGTTTGAAATTAAGGACTTACCTTAGGGTACTGCTGGAGAAGCTAGCAAAATAGTGATTGGCGAATAAACCAAGGAAATTAGGAACATTACATAAATTATTTGGATTTAGATACGATTTCTTCTTCGTCACCATTGATGTAAGCAAAAAATTGCGTGAATGAGACAGACTACTCATGCGCGGCGGTGAGGGCATCAAACGACGCCGCAGTAGGAATATTGATGATGACAATCCTCTCATATTTTGTTTGCTTACAAGCAAAGAAGAGCAATTTCTTTTTTTGTTTTGTTTTTGTTTTTGCAGTATTACGATTTACATTTGGAACCTTCGACTTTTAAAGAGCAATTTGATAATAAAAAATTAATGCAAGGTAACTATACTACTTAAATTTGATAATAAAAAAAATTGATTATTTAATTTTCAACATGAGTTCGTGATAACGACGGTGTTCGTAGTATAGGTCTTCTGAGTGATTCTTTATATTGTGAGGTTAGTACTCTTACTTAATGCTTATCATTTATTGTAAAGCTTAAGTGTTGTTTTTGCTGAGTGCTTTAGAATAGGTTTTTCTGAGTGATCTACTTGAGAGCTAAGTGAGAGCTTGTTGCTTTATCATTTGTTGTAAAAACACAAGTGGTGTGCTAGTTACTTTGTGTTTCTAGTAGAACCTAAATCTTCGTGATTTAGAATAGTGGACTAAAAGACTTTGTGTCTATATAACCACTATAAAAATTCCTGTGTTTGATTACTTGTTTTCAACTTGCATATTTTCATAAGTAAACAAACCTTTAAAAGACAAAGCTTTTAAAAGAAGAATTTATAAAACTGGGGTAAAACTTTAAAGAGAAACTTGTTTGAAATACATATTTGCTAAAATCTGCTGCATACAAGTTTTGAAACTCTAAATGTATCTGAAACAGATAAGTGAAATCAGATGAGTGGTCGACTCTGCTGAATCTGCTGAGTACTAAATCAGCATAGTAGTCTCACAAGTAAGATCAGCTTACCCTGCTGACAGAAAAGTTAGAGAATTTTTTTAAAAGTTTAGAGGTCTATTCAACCCCCCTCCCCCTCCCCGGCTAGAGCTCATATGACCACTTTTGGGACCAATAAGCAGAGTGGATTCCATCAGCTAAGTGGAAGTGGTCAGAAGTCATTCCAATGGTAATAAATGCACCTGGTGTAATAAATGCTATACAAGAAGGGTATTAAAGGCAAGTTATTGTGTATTAAATTCAAAATACCTCGTATCAACTTAGTGCATTTAATGTGACTGTCAGATCCGTACAACAGTAATCAGATCTGTGCAACAGTGTACAGTTCCACAGTCTGCAAAAGTAGCCGTTCAAATTATGACCGTTGCTCAAGAACATAGATGCAATTTGGCCAACCTTCAATGGACATAATTTCAAATCCAAGAGTATAAATAGATTGAAGACTGAAGATTGAGAGAGAGACTTGGAAAATTCAATCTCAATGCTTAATAGCAACAATCCATCAGTTGAGTCATCTGATCACAAACAAAGTAATTTGTTGACAAAGCGAAGTGTTGAAGGAAAAGATCAAACAACTTCTATCTCTGGGTGATATTCAAGTGAGTGTTGTAAGAAGTGTATATCCATTCTTTGTGAGTAGATATAACTTCAGTTCTTTAGAATAAGATTATCTAAGTGAATTTCCGTTATAACTAAGTGTTCTACTTGAGACTTATCATTTGTTGTAAAAACTCAAGTCTTGTACTTACTTTATTACTTTATTATATATATATATATAATACTCCCTCCGTCCCATTATTTTTACTTCATTAGCTTCAGTACCCGGTCAAACTTTTCAATAATTTAAGTGACTTATCATGTTAAATTATTCACATTTGTGGTGTATTAAATATTTTAAATATTAATATATATGGTGCCATATGATATTATCAATTTATTAGTGAAATAAATAAATTTATTTATTTATTATAATTTTTATAAATTTAGTCAAATTGACTGATCAACAATAACAAGAGATAAAGAAAAATCGGACGAAGGAAGTATATTAATATAAATGTTATCATTCAATGTCACATTTTGTAGTTTCTTTGTCCAAATTGAAAAATATAGATGTTGTGGCTAGGGCTGAGCAAACGGACCGGATCGAACCGAACCGGACCGAATTTCGGTATTCTACCGGTTCGGTAATTTTTCGACCCTGAACCGTTTGCCGAACCGAATTTTTCGGTTCGGTTCGGTAAAAAACCGAACGGTTCAGTTCGGTTCCGGTTCGGTCCAATAAATACCGAAAATTTAATCCAATGGTTATAACTTCAACATGTGTGTGTATGCACCAGATTTAGCCATGTGGTCATATAATTTCAACTCTTTTCTTTTCTCCTTTTCAAATTCAACAGCCAAACAATCCTAATCTTCTTTCCAATTTCAATTTTTCCAAATGTCGGTTCTTTATACCTTTCCTCTCCAATTTCCTCAACCATTGCTAATCTCTTCCAAAACTCCATCTTTCTTCATTCCTTCTGTCTTTCCATCGCGATTAAGCAAAACAATTTGCCAAGATCAAACTTTACTCACAGGCCAAAGAAAAAAAAACAATTATACTGAATTCTTAATTCATAGAAAAAAATCTCAAAAAAGTACCTGAGATTTGGAGAGGCCGAAACGAAGGGAGAGAGAGAGAGAGAGAGAGAGAGAGAGAGAGATGCGGCTTAGAGGAAGCCTGAGAGACAGACGGCGGAGGAGCGGCGGCGGTTGCGGCGTATAGGTGGCTAAGGTTTTGACACAAATTGGGAATTTAGAATTGGAAGTCTGAGAAAGGTGAAAGACCGTTTTACAAATTGGGTATTGAATGTAGTGTGTAAAATGTGAACTAGGTTTAGGAATTAACGGGATAAAAAAAAAAATCGGTTCTACCGGTTCGGTTCGGGGAACCGACCGGTTTTACCGAAAACCGACCCCTATAAGGGGTCGGTTCTGAGGCAAGAACCGACTACCGAACCGATTTTCCGGTTCGGTACTCGGTCCGGACCGAATCAGTCGGTCCGGTTCGGTTCGGTCGGTTGACCGAACCGGGCTCAGCCCTAGTTGTGGCATCTGAAAGTTACACTCTTGGAGATGTTTTCGAAGTAGATAAGATAGAAAGGTTTGCATGTGGAACTTTGACATTTGAAGAATAAAATATTAATGCAAGTTTATTACTCCCTCCATTTTTTTTATTTTTCTCCTATTTTTATTTAGGGATGTCTTAAAATAACACTTTATTTTTTAGAATATTTTTGTTTCTAAAAAATACCATTGCACAAAAGTAATAATTTGACATCACTAACTCTCCACGGTCTTTCTAAAATAAGATTTTATCGAACAGAGGTGTATATAAGATACCCCATCTCAATCATTAAAAAAAGTCAACAACAAATCTGAACCACAATTTTTAGTCAAAATGTTCGACAATGACATGGCATTGGACATTTAAAAAAATTTAACATATATTAAATTACATATTAACCCTTTAATTAACATGTTAAAAATTTCTCACTTTAACTCTTTTTATTATCTCTAATTAATTATATCTCTCTTCATGATTATTCTCACCGTCTTTCTTCCTTAAACCATTCTTCATCGAACACGACCCCTCTTTCATTCTTAGATCTGTACTATTTATTGTGTTAATTCAATCCTCACCTAATCGAAAATGGGCGAGATTGAAATGTATTGTGACGGCGGCACTTGATGATGTGGCTGGGTATGGAGTTACCTGGGTTTTGGATTTTATCCTTTTTAATTTTATGTTTCAAATATTTAATTAATTTGATTAAATGAATTGATGTAATGTGTTGGGGGTACATTTTTGAGCAAACATGGAAGGTTGTGGCTTTTGAAATTGAGATATGAGATGAATGATGATGGTGGTCGGAATTGATGAAGGCAGTGGGGTTACGGGTATAGCAGAGATGGGTTTGAATTTTGATTTTCATTTATTTCTTTTGGTTTCAAATTCTTAAATAATTTGATTAAGTTTTAACTAAAAAATAAATGAAAAAGTACTTATTAGTCAACTAATTCTGCTGATTTACTGATTAGTTGATTAATTAAATGATTTATAAAAAAATATATAAAAGAAATTGTTATGTGTAACTCATAAAAGTAGATAAATTAGGGATTAGAAAAAAGGGTAAATTTGTCTTTAAGTAAATAAATTATTTAAATTTAAATTCTAAAGAGCCACGTGTCAACAAGAGAAAGGCTATCTCATGTGCTCCCCATCCCTCAAAATCTCATTTTAGACAGACCCAACTCTCCACGACTACTTTTAAGGACATAAATTAAACAATACCCAAAATGTTTTACTTTTTCAACTCTTAGCTTAAATACCGTGCAAAAACTTATGGGAGCAAACAAAAGTGGATGGAGGGAGTATTATTTTACTGTGCGAAATTTCTTCATTTACTAGTCTAAAATCTACGTCTCGAGTTTGTGATTATGACTGTATGCCAGCCAAACTATATTATACTACTTTAATTTCTAATTAAGCATGCCATCGGGCATCACAATTTTTTTTTTTCTTATTGCAGCTAGTATTTTCTTTCAATATATTAAATGTCAATGCTACTGGGACAATTAACTATGTAAACTATTTATTTGACTGATTTCTGACACACCCATTACTCATATATTTTAATAAATTATATTGATCAGTACAAAACAAATATATTGCATTTGTTATATAACTATTTTGAATTCGATCAAATCCGATCTAGATAGAATTTTATTGAAAAATATTGTGTATATATATATATATATATATATACATACTATTTATATTTATTAGCACAAAACAAGTGTATTGCACTTGTTATATAACTATTTTGAATTCGGAATCATTGCAGTTTTGGTGTCACAACTATAGATCGTTGGCGTTTCTACCTTGTATCTTTTCGAGCTGGCACATTTGATGCCTCAACTTCAACATCGATTATAATTTTGGTGCCAATTGTGGCCCAATTCCAAAATTTACTTGAAATCCCTCACGTGCAGGATAATTTTCATGTCACATGGACCGCATGTGGAGGATTTCGGGTCAATTTTTTAATTGGACCTGAATTGACACCAAAATTGCCACCGATGTTGAAGTTGTGTCACAAAATGTGACAGTCAAAAAATATATGGAGTAGAAACGCTAGTGAGCTATAGTTCTAGCACAAAAAATGCAATAATCTCTATGTAAATCTATATGATCATATTACTATGTACTAGTGTATCTGTTGATCCATATAATTATATTAATAATATAGAAAGAAAAAATAATCTTAGAACATTTAAATGAAAGAAAATTTCTTATTAATTACCGAAGTATAAAGACACGAATTCCAGTTTCAGGAAGAAATATTTTGGTGCCAATTGTGGCCCAATTCCAAAATTTACTTGAAATCCCTCACGTGCAGGATAATTTTCATGTCACATGGACCGCATGTGGAGGATTTCGGGTCAATTTTTTAATTGGACCTGAATTGACACCAAAATTGCCACCGATGTTGAAGTTGTGTCACAAAATGTGACAGTAAAAAAATATACGGAGTAGAAACGCTAGTGAGCTATAGTTCTAGCACAAAAAATGCAATAATCTCTATGTAAATCTATATGATCATATTACTATGTACTAGT
This sequence comes from Penstemon davidsonii, assembly GCA_034814905.1. Classification (NCBI taxonomy): domain Eukaryota; kingdom Viridiplantae; phylum Streptophyta; class Magnoliopsida; order Lamiales; family Plantaginaceae; genus Penstemon; species Penstemon davidsonii. The sequence goes on along the minus strand of JAYDYQ010001087.1, from coordinate 5,595,358 downwards.
GTATCTGTTGATCCATATAATTATATTAATAATATAGAAAGAAAAAATAATCTTAGAACATTTAAATGAAAGAAAATTTCTTATTAATTACCGAAGTATAAAGACACGAATTCCAGTTTCAGGAAGAAATTGGTTTAATTTAGTGAATTAGAGTCAAATCAGCGCCAACTCTTTATTTTTTCCTTTTTCTTTGTCCACTACTTGTCAGAGTGAGTTTTTTTTATTTTTTATTATCTAATTAAGTATGAAATGTGATTGATATTATTTGTTAAGATTGATAACGCCATTGTTGACAGGGGCGGAAGGGTTTTGGTTGGGGGTGAGATTTTTTCTAATAATAAACTCAGTAAATTTTCTATGTTGTGATAAAATGACAACTAGACAAAAATAAAGTAATGTAGTATGTTTATCCAATAAAAGGTGATAAAATAAACTAGTAAAAAAAATTAAGAGTTGCATTCAAAAAATGGTTTAAGATATTGAGAAATTATAAAACATATAAACATTCATACAACAATTTGTTGTTCTTAATATTCTTGAATACATTTACCAAATTAAATATATTAATCATAATATATGATAATTATAATTACAAAGACAATAATAAATTATTAACATGAAAATATTTGCAATGATACATTTAGTTTTATCATATAAGGTTATATGTTAATTGGGATTATTGTATTTTTGGTGCCACAACTATTGCTTGTTGATGTTTTTACCCTATATATTTTCGGATTAGTATTTTTGGTGCCATAACTTCAACATCGGTGATAGTTTTGACGCCAATTGTGGCCCAATTCCAAAATTTCAACATCGGCCATAACTTCAACATCGGTGATAGTTTTGACGCCAATTGTGGCCCAATTCCAAAATTGGCCCAAACTCCCACAGGTGCGGACCAATTTTCATGTAACTATTGCTGCTCTCATCATTATTCAATGTCACATTTTGAAGTTTCTTCATCCAAAATGAAAAATATAGATGTGGTGGGATCTGAAAGCACTCTTGGAGACGTTTTAGAGGGAGATAAGATCAAAAGGTTTTCATGTGGAACCTTTGACATTTGAAGAATAAAATATTTAAGTAAAATTTATATAGACATCCCTGATTATTACCCTAATTATAAGAACTTACCTTCCTATTTTAAAAATTACAAAGACATCCCCTTGACTTAATCGCCGTTAGTCAAACTTAACAAAAATTGTAAAATGTCCGAAATGCCCTTAATTATTTTCAATATTGAACTTTTTTTTTAACAAAATAGTGAAATTTACATAGACACTCCCTGACTATTACCCTAATTACAAGAACTTACTCTCATGTTTCAAAAATTACAAAGACACCCCCTTGACTTTCTGTGATGTGTGGTGGGATGGGGGTGGGGGTATTGAGTTATTAATTTTTTTTGAAAATAAAAATTCTAAATTTAATTTGTAATTTTTTTACTTATGTTAAAACAAATTTATTAAATTTAAAATTGATTTATTTTATTTTTGTAAAAAAATGTATAACATTATTTGTCGAATTGTGTTATTATAAGTAAAATTATTAAATTTTAAACTAGTTTGTTACTTTATTTACCAATTGTGTTATTGTAAATAAATTTATTAAATTTTAAAATGGTTTGTTTTATTTTGTAAGAAATATATAGTTATTAAAACTTTATTTACCGAATTGTGTTATTGTAAATAAATTTATTAAATTTTAAAATGGTTTGTTACTTTATTTATCAATTGTGTTATTGTAAACAAATTTACTAAATTTTAAATTGGATTGTTTCAATTTTGTAAGAAAATATATATTATTAAAACTTTATTTACCGAATTGTGTTATTGTAAATAAATTTATTAAATTTTTAATTGGTTTGTTTTAATTTTAAAGTTTAAAAATTTATTTACAATATTTATTACACGGTTACAGAGACACCCCCTGTAACATAAAATATATTACAAAGACACCCCTTGGGGGCAAAATTAGAATAACATTAAAATATTTTGATGACATCATCATCTATAGTTAAAAATTAACGTCGTAAGGGGTCTCCTTGTAATATTCTTTTAGCCATGGGGATGTCTTTATAATTTTTGAAACAGAAGAATAAATTCTTGTAATTAAGATAATAGCCAGGGGATATCTATGTAAATTTTCCAAATATTAATGCAAGTTAACTATTATTTTATTTTTATTCTACGAAATTTCTTCATTTAATAGTCTACATCTCCATTTTGTGATTGTGACGGTGTGCCAGCCTAACTATACTATACTACTTTAGTTTCTAATTAAGCATGCCATTGGGCATCTCAATTTAAATTTTTTATTGTGGCTAGTATTTTATTTTGAATATATTAAAAGTTAATGCTACTGGACAATTAATCGTGTATATATACTATTTGTTTGACTAGTTTCTTACACACCCATTTACTCACATATTTCAACTAATAAAGTTGGTGCACAACTATCGCTCGTTAGCGTTTTTATCTTATATATATTTTAGGGATGGCACATTTTGTGTCACAACTTTAACATCGATTATAATTTTGGTGTCAATTGGACCCAGTTCCAAAATTTGCCTGAAATCCTCCACGTGCGGGCCAATTTTCATGTCACATGGACTGCACGTAGGGGATTTCGGGTCAATTTTTAATTGAACCTCAATTTGCACAAAAATTGCCACCGACGTTGAAGTTGTGGCACAACCCAAAAAGATACGGGGTAGAAACGCTAGCGAGCTATAGTTGTGACACCAAAAATTCAATAATCCCTATGTTATATTGGTTATCACAAAACAAGTGTATTGTAATTGTTATATAGATATTTTGAATTCGGTCAAATCCGGTCTAGCTAGATTTTCTTAAAGGATATATATATATACACTAATTATATTGGTTAGCACAAATAAAGTGTATTACATTTGTCATATAGTTATTTTAAATTCGGTCAAATCCGTTCTTGGTAGAATTTCCCCTATTAAACAGTGTTTAATTCTTTTCATCATCCTCGCTTTTTTTATTTTTTTTTATGTCGGTCAATAGTGAAACGACGTCGTTTTACCCCTTTTTTTGTTTTGTTACTTCACTACGTCGTTCTAAATATTTTTCCTCCTGTTTGTAAGGACAGAGTTGCATGGGACGGTCACCGCCTTATTTTTCCTCCTGTTTTTACGTATTTTCTTCATCTGCTGTGTATGCTCATGTGAATTTATGCCACGAATTGCGGCTACCATCATTATTTATTGTAGCTAATATTTTATTTTCAATATATTCAAAGTTAATGCTACTGGACAATTAATCATGTATAATATTTGTTTGATTGATTTCTGAAACATCCATTACTCACATATTTTAATTAATTATATTGGTTAGCACAAAGCGAACTGTTTGCATAAAAATCGTTTGGACAGGCTCGATGTGAAAAGTCTAGATTTAAATGAATAAATTGAGTGTAGGGCGTGTCAATATTCGTGCGTGCAAATATAATGAAAAATAAATAGGCAGAAATGATGATTGATTCAATGCATCGATAAGACTTTAACTTCTAATCAACCGATTATGCAGAGTAGGCAAACACTCCCTTGGTTCTTTTCAGTGCCTGCTTCACCGCAGGACTTTACAATTTATGATAGTTTTATATTCAATGCCAAATTTAATTTATTTCAGCAAGTCAATGGCTTCTCGATATATCAGTATCATTTTTGATGGAATGATCCTCAAGCTTCGTGAAGTACTCAACTGATTTGCTTCAGAATTGTGAAGTAACACAATAGATCAGAGTTTGAGTTGTGCAGCGGATAGAATATAAGTTCTTTTTTATTCAAACGTTTTTCCCTTAAGAAAATCACTTTTAGTCAGTTTTAAATCCAGTTGAAAGCTTTGACCAATGACTAGTTTGTTCTTTCGAATATATGAATGTAAGTGCTGGAAAAAAGTGAACTCTGAGAATTTTATAGTGGTTCAAGGGTGGTGTAATCCCTCTTATCCACTCTTCTTCCTTTAACACGTTGGAATGATGCACTAATCTCTTAGATCAATACAACCCTTGACGTTTACAACTTCTACGTCCAAGTAGAACTTTTACTCTTAGTAAAGTTACACGGATCTTAATCTCTTAAACTAAATCCTCATAAAGCTCTTAGCTTTACAGTTAATCTCTCTTAGAAAATAACTCTCCAGTTTACAACCTTGTTGTAAAATAAAAACTCTTAGTTTTTATCAACGGTTTGAAAGCATTTCCTTTTAAGAGCAACTGACTGGTTTTTCTCTCGTGTAAGCTTGTATATTTGAATTCAGAGATAAAAAGTTGTTTTCTTCAGCCCAGATCACGAGTATTTATAGGAGTTCTGGAATTAATGTCAGCTGAAAGTTCCCTTAATTCCAGGAATGCCCCTATTTTTTCTACCTACTTCAAACGGCTATGAAACTTGCAAGGGGCTTTTTCACTATTGCAAATTGTCATTGTACAGTACATGTCAATCGCATTAAATATACCCTGCTGTCCGAGGAATACTTATATTTATTCCTTATCATTAGTCTTACCTGATCCGATCCCCAGAGCATTAAAGACCATAATTAATATGTCTCCTTATAGTCGTCTGATGTAGTTACTTCATTGTTCGACACTCAGCTCTTGAACTTCGCTGATCAAACATCTTCTCGACTTACCTGATACTCAGATGTCCTTGACTTGGCTGATCAAATCACTCAACTATTTGATACTTAGCTTTCTGTACTAAGCTCTTGATGACATCTTCACTTGACTGTCTTCATATGAAGTTAGCTAGTAGATTTAATATGTTAATCAATCAAAACCACAATTGATTAACCCTTCATCTTCTAACATTGAATATGATACTTGTCTTCTCAATATTCTTCTGTCTGAAATTACAGACTAAGCCTTATCACTTAGATCTTCTAATGTTTGATGACTTTCATCCTTATCAATTTCTGACTTAGCTTGTTATCATCAAAACCTTATAACTCACTTTGTTGTTTTCCATACATAGTTGTTTGACTCTTGAGTTATTAAATTTATCCTACAATTTTTCCCTTTCTGATGATGACAAAATCTTCAAACTATGACCTTGTTTGGTACCATAGCAACCTTAGCAGTTTACTTCGGATTTACCAATTTCTTTGTTCAGCGTTGTCTTGTCTTCACATCAAATTTCTAAGGCAGAAATAATCTTGGATAACCTGTAATCTGTTTTCATTTTGTACAATACATCAGATTACACAAGAAAGATTTGAAGATAAATTACATGAGTTTCTTCCCGTTAGGAGTCCTTTCCCTTTAAGAGATTTTATCTTCTATATTCCCAGTAATTTTTCTTCTTTTGTTGATCATCTTTCTTCTTAGTTTGACTAGTCTCTTCCCCCTCTTTGTCATTATCGTCGTAATTCTGTTGGAGAAAGTTACTAATATCGACTACTGACTACTGATAGTTTTGAATACATCCATCAATTTTGCAGTATTTTGCAAGCTTTTATCCATAGATGTGCCTTTTCTTCTTAAAGAAGCCATATCAGTCTCTATTTCAGTAACATATTTCTTGATTGTCGAAATCTCTCCCATTAATATGTCTGTTACCTTATGCAGTCTTTGTTCCTGAGAACCGACCATTTCAGTTAAAGTTTTCTCACTGGTGGCCATCTTATCAACTAATTCCTTGACACTTCTGTCAATTTTTCCTTCAATTCTCTTCATAGTGTCATAGGTGTTCTGTATGTCATGTCTGATTGCATTAGTTTCATTACTCAAGTCTTCTTTCCTTGAAGAGATAATCCAGTACTTTCAGCTTTTGAGTAAATCTGCTCAGCCAATCTTCAAATTTCTCTAACTGAATTCTTCTCTTCTCCTCTAAATCCTTGATCCCCGTTTCAAGTAGATCTTCTATGGCTTTGACTTTCTACAATGTCATCAAGATGCCATAATATGTTTCCTTTGGCATGGTTAAGGATTTATACTCCTTCATTCCATTACATGAGTCAATATGCTAACTTTTCATGTTTTCAGGTACATTGAACAGTGCTCTGACATGACCATGTTCAGTGTCATCACCAGATAAAGCACTAACAGATGATGTGGAGTTCGGTGCAGGAGAGTTCTGAGTCTTCTGTTCAATACATAGCTATTGTCTTCTGACAGTTCCTTCATCGGCTGAGTGAACCCTCAGCATCTTGATTTATATCTTTCATAACAACTTCAATGGTATTCTGAACAATTGTCTTCTCATCTTGCTTCTTCCAAGTTAACAGCAAGAGAGACTCTTTTTCAATATTGACTTCATCCAAGTCAATTACAGAAATCTTACACGTTCCCCCTGACTTCAAGCATTCATATTCACTAATATGTTGTGAGAGTTTAGCTTCTAGTCAATTTGTTGTTGAGTGTTCTTTGATGCTCGGATAGAACAACAACTGATTTGTTCCCCCTCACTTTACGCATCCAAACTCTACATTCCCAACTCAACTCTTAAAGCTGAAAATCTTGAATCACATAAGAGTTTAGTAATGATATCAGTTAACTGATCTTTAGTCTTTACATATTCAAGGATGATGTTTCCTTTTTCCACATGATCCCCTATGAAATGATGTATAATCTCAATATGCTTTGTCCTTGAATGACTTGTAGGAGTTTAAGTAAGAGATATAGCACTTGTGCTGTCACATAGGATAGGAACCTTTGTGATTATAACATTGTAGTCTTCTAGTTGATGCTTCAAACATAGCATATGTGCACAACATGCTCCAGCAACAATGTATTCAGTCTCAGCTGTTGATATTGACACTGATGTCTGCTTCTTACTCATCAAATATATTAGTCTGTTTCCCAAGAATTGACAGGTTCCTGATGTGCTTTTCATGTCATCTTTACATCCTGCAAGATCAGAGTCTGAATAACTAATGAGGTTGAAACCAGATTCTTTAGGATACCATAGTCCTAAATTTACAGCGCCCTTGAGATATTTTAGTATTCTCTTACCTTTTGTTCCTACACTGCTTACTTATTGTAAAATTATTGTGTCTGCTGACGGTTCTGATTTCGTGCATATTACAGATTAAAAAGCTGATCCACAAGAACCTGAAAATGACTCATCCCAGAAGATTAACCTTATTGATGCTCCTGTTCCATTGGATGAGTTACCTAAATTACAGGAGAATTTTGCCATTGAATGGAAACCTTAAGCTGCTCCTGAGGAAAACAAATCAAGTGATGTTCCTCCTTCAAAAGAAGCAGAAAACAATCAGTCTGCTATATTGGATTCCACGAAGTCTTTTATGGAAAATGCAATGAGGGAGATGGAAGAAAATAACAAGGTTCTAATGCAAAAATTTGAGGAGATGGCCTCAAATCATATTCAGAGCACAATGCAAAGTATCCAATTGCTTATTGAGTCTAATATGTTGTTGAAGGAAAGCTGAATACCATTAAGGGAGAAGTCAGTGGTATAAAGTCTGAAATTCAACTGTTTGGTAACAGAGTAGAACACAATGAGGCTGGATGGAAGAAGATAAACATTGTTGTTGCAAATGTTATGGAAGCTGAGCATGAAAAGACTTCCAACATTATGCAAGCATTTTGTGAATGCATTGACAAGACACTTCAATCTCCAATTCAAGTAGGTGAAGAGGTAACTACTCTTCATCAGAATATGGATTATCTCAGTAATCAAGCTGAAGTATTGTTTGCTACACAAAGGCAACAAGGAGATCAAATGAAAGTAATGGATCAAAATATCATAAAGTTGTGTGAAGCCTGAACATAGCTCCTGCTAAAGTTGAAGATATCAACACTGCTGATGATGACAAAAAGGGGAAAGAGATAGCTGATACTAAAGAGGAAGCTAAGACTGCTGAAGAAAAGGCTGTTGATGATACTGAAGAAGCTGATAAACAACGGAACCCAAGGATGCGGCAAAGAAAGACAAAGAGATTGTTGCTTCTAAAGATTCTGCAGAAGAACAGCTTGATCCATTTAGAAAAGCAAAGAGACTAGAGGAACTTGCTGGTAAGATTGAGGCTGCTGATAAAGAAGAAAAAATTAAGTTAGAAAAAGCCAAGAAATTAGCACTAGACTTCTCTAGTGGAGAAGATAAAGAAGATGAAGATGAGGAAGAAGAAATAGAAGAAGAAGAAACAGAAGACTAGATCTTATTTCCTTTTTACCTTATATATCTTTGTAACTTTTTCATTGTAATCTGATGTACTTGTAATATTCAACATTAATAAAAGATTACAAGTTCTATCCAACTTAATTTATATCTCAGAAATTTTGTGTGAATACTTAGCTGAAGATAGGTTGGGTACTTAGCTGAAGTTTTGTCATCATCCAAAAGGGAAAAAATATTAGATGAAGATGAAGAAGTTAGAGAAAGGCTTTGATGATTTCCGAAAGTCATCATCTAAGTAATGGAAGCTTAGCAAGCCTTCAAAAGTTCAATCGAGAAGACAAGTTAAAATCAGAAGATTTGATTCTCGGTCTGGAACACTAGTAATCTTAAGCTGAGTATGGAATCAGACTGGTGAAAATCAGATGTGTTCTATTTGAATCAGCAGAGTATTAATCAGCTGAGTGGATTTTATTAGCAGAGTGAAAGAGTTCAGAAGTCATTCCAACGATAATAAATGCACTTGCTGTAATAAATGTTGTCCGAGAAGGGTATTTATGACAAATGATTGGAGGAGTTAATTCAAATAACCTCATATCAGCATGGATTAAATGCGACTGACAGATCCATACAACAGACTGTACAGTGAACAGTTACAGAGAGCCATTTAAGGATTTGACCGAAACTCGAGGAAGATTGATTTCTGTCTCACCTTCAACGGCCAAAATTCGATTGTCGAGTATAAATAGATCTACGTTCAAGAGTTAGAGACAACACAACAACTGAGAGAGAATTCAAAGATCAAATTTGCCTAAGTCTCAAACTCACAAACAGATCATCAGCTAAGTCATCTGTTGACGAAGCGAAGTTCAAGAACAAATTCAAACATATAAAAATCTGAGTGATTTTGTTCATTTGAGTGTTGTGCGAAGTAGATATCCATATAAGTGAGTGATATTACTTCGTAGAATAGGTCTTCTTTGTGATTTCTTATTGTGAGCTTGCTGCTTCATCATTTGTAAAAGCACAAGTATTGTACTAGTTACTAAGTGTTCTAGTAGAACCTAAATCTTCGTAATTCAGAAGAATGGACTAAGAGGCATTTCGCCTGTATAACTACTATAAAAATTCCGGTGTTATTTACTTACCTTACTTGCATTGCATATTTTATAAGATAAGTAAACGATTTTAAAAGACAAAGTTTTTAAAAGAGGAATTTATAAAACTGGAGGTAAAATCTTTTAAGTTAAACTACTTTCAACTTCATATCCGCTGCATACAAGTTTAAAACTCTGAACTTGTCTGAAAAGATAAACAAATCAGACGAGTTGTCTAACTTACGCTGAATAAGCTAAGTGCTAAATCAGCTAAGTAGTCTCATACGAACGATAAGCTTACTCTGCTTATACAAAGTTAGAGAAAAAATTTAAAGGACTTGGACGAAATCCGTGAATTGACCGTTATGCCCTCGAATTTTTAATCAAAAAAAAGGCCAAAAATTGTAAAAGAATAGTTATACCCGAATTGACGATATTGTCCTTGCTTCTTCAGACCGTTCCCGCTTCTTCAAAAACACACACACACTCACACACTTACATAAAAACCCTCACCATCACTTAAACCCTTCATCTTCCCCACCATCTTCAACCTCCATTCTTTCTCCAACTTAAAAAACTATCAAGCCCACATTTTAGCATGTTCAAAAACCGTAGTAAGGAGAAAGCACAAGGCCATTCCCATAAGGTTTCTGGGTAGCAAAGCTTCCAAAGAATCAAAGGTAAAATAAAAAAATAATCTTTTATTTTCAGTCGCTTTTGGTTTTTTTTTTTTTTTTTTTTTTTTGTGAAAATAACTTAGTTAAGTATTGCTCGTGTATATTCTCAAAAAATGAAGAATTTTTAGTCATCTAGGGTATTTTCACACAAAGTTTTGATCACTGCTTCGTTTTTTGTTTTTGGATACATTTTCTAGATATTTATGTGATAATATGGTTATGTTGTGATTTCATAGTTTTGATTTTGATTGGTATTGTTGTTGTTGATAAAACAAAGCAAATATGGTTATGTTGTTGATTTCATAGTTCAGTATTGCATGTTGGTTATACTGTATGATAATATGGTTATGTTTTTTATTTTATTTTCAATATTGCTTCTATTTTCTGAATTTTTTGTTGTTGATTACTTTGTTGTTGGTAACTAATATTGTTACTTTCTTTTCATGTTCAGAAAATGTTGTATGACATTGTAGTCCACTACAAAGAAGAGATGTTCATCCTCAAGAACATTCAATCAATGGACTATAAGTACACGGACCTGCTAAATGATGTATGTGAAGTTGCTCTAAGGAACTTGTCAGGAAGAGTTAGCACCCTTATTGTGATGAGTTATGGCGAAACATTCATGGGGAGGCTTTGCAAAACTAGGATATGGGGTGACAGTGATGTAAACCACATGTTTGAGAAGAACAAGGACCATTCTCAGATTGACTTGTTTATTTAGACATTTGAAAAGATGAGGGTGTAAACCAAGGAGGGGCTGAGAATGACGAAGGTGATCAAGGTTTTAAAGATTTTGTAGCTGAAGATAATGATGGGACTGATGAGGGTGAAAATGATTGTGAAAGTGAGGGTGATGAGGGTGAAAGTAAAGGTGATGAATCTAGTGATTGGTGAAAGTGAGGGTGATGAGGGTAAAAGTGAAGGTGATGAATATGGTGAAGGTGAAGGTGAAATTGAAGGTCAGGAAACTGATAAAGGTGAGTAAAGAGATGGTGGTAATAAGGGAAGGGAGGAACATGTAAGAGTTTAAAATACTCAGGGGGTAAAAGAAATAAAGGAAAGCAACCAATGGCTGAAGTAACTGCACTGAGTGATTATGAGTCTGATGATCATTGTGAAGCTCATCATAGTTCAGATGAGGAATTTAAAGATGACACAATGGCTGGGTATTTAGGGAGGAATGAGTTCATAGTTCCTGATAATGTTTATGAGCCTGTGGAATTTAGAGTTGGGATGGAGTTCCCAACAGTTGATCATTTTAAAGTGGCATTGAGAGAGTTTGTGATCAGAGAAGGGTTTGAGATTTAGAGGCTAAAGAAAGACAACAACTTGTAATGCCTTAGACTACTAGTGGAGAGTTCATGCATCTCATTTGCCTGATGGAGTTACATTCATGATCAAGTCATACAATCATGTGCATACATGTGTTAGGAAAGGTGGAAATAAGGAGGCAAGTGCAAGCTGGATGGCTGAAAAGTTGGTAGATGTGCTGAGAGAAAATCTTGATATGAAGCTAAGAGGGATGAGGCATGAGTTGAAGAAATATGGTATTAATCCAAACTACATGCAGTTTTACATGGCCAAGCTAAAAGCTATGGAGGATGTTGAAGATGGACATAAAGAGTCTTACTCTATGCTGCCTAAGTATACTGACATGGTTAGGACAACCAATGTTGGGAATCTTGTTGAGATTCAATATGAGGGCACAGGGGATGGTGATGGAGATGAAGTACCTGAATGCATTCCACCTGCTCCTACATTTAAAAGATTTTTTTTGGGTTTAGAACCACTGAAGATAGGTTTTTAAGTGGATGTAGCCCATTCTTGGGCTTTCGTGGGTGTCATTTAAAAGGACCACACAAGGGGATTTTACTTTCTGCTATTGGACTGGATGGGAACAATGGTCTTTTTCCTTTGGCATTTGTTGTGGTTGAAAGTGAGAACAAGGATAGCTGGGGATTTTTCTTTCACTGCTTGGAGAACATGTTGGGATGCTTCAACGAAGAAAGGCATTGGACTTTCATGACAGACAGGCAAAATGTATGTAATATGTTAGTATCATTTGTTAGAAGGACTTGTTTGTAAAATTTTAAAGTAGATAAGGACTTATTTGTTATATAATACATGCAGTTGGGTTTAAATGTGATTTTACTATGTGGTCTATTTCGGGGGTTGGTTGAGGCTATCATTGAGAAAGTGCCTACTACTATCAACAGGAAATGTGCCAGACATATTTATGCAAACATGAGGAGCTTCTTGGGGGGGGGGGGGGGTGGGGGGGGGGGGGGGTGGGGGGGGGGGGGGGTGGGGGGGGGGGGGGGTGGGGGGGGGGGGGGGTGGGGGGGGGGGGGGGTGGGGGGGGGGGGGGGTGGGGGGGGGGGGGGGTGGGGGGGGGGGGGGGTGGGGGGGGGGGGGGGTGGGGGGGGGGGGGGGTGGGGGGGGGGGGGGGTGGGGGGGGGGGGGGGTGGGGGGGGGGGGGGGTGGGGGGGGGGGGGGGTGGGGGGGGGGGGGGGTGGGGGGGGGGGGGGGTGGGGGGGGGGGGGGGTGGGGGGGGGGGGGGGTGGGGGGGGGGGGGGGTGGGGGGGGGGGGGGGTGGGGGGGGGGGGGGGTGGGGGGGGGGGGGGGTGGGGGGGGGGGGGGGTGGGGGGGGGGGGGGGTGGGGGGGGGGGGGGGTGGGGGGGGGGGGGGGTGGGGGGGGGGGGGGGTGGGGGGGGGGGGGGGGGGGGGGGGGGGCGTTGGGGGCTGGGGGGGGGGGGGGGTGGGATAGCTTCATTCAGTGGTTTGGTGAAAATGTCAGCAATCTGGTTGTCTGTATGAACATACTCAATAATAACATTTCCCTTTTCAACATGGTCTCTGATGAAGTGATGTTTGATCTCAATATGCTTAGTCCTGGAATGACTAGTAGTATTCTGAGTAAGTGATATTGCACTTGTATTATCACAGTAGATAGGAATTCCACTGATCTTGAGATTATAGTCTTCAAGTTGATGCTTCAACCAAAGTATTTGTGCACAACATGCTCCAGCAGCAATGTATTCAGCTTCAGCAGTAGATATGGATACTGAAGTCTGTTTCTTACTCATCCATGAGATCAGACGACTGCCTAAAAATTGACACGTACCTGTAGTACTCTTCCTATCAATTTTGCAGCCAGCAAGGTCAGAATCTGAATATCCAATAAGTTCAAATCCTGATTCCCTTGGGTACCACAATCCCAATTCTTGAGTGCCTTTGAGATACTTTAGTATTCTTTTAGCAGCTAAGAGATGAGATTCCTTAGGATCTGATTGAAATCTTGCACAGACCCCAACAGAATACATAATATCAGGTCTGCTAGCTGTTAAGTATAACAGTGACCCAATTATGCCTCTGTATTTGGTGATGTCAACTGATTTGCCACCTTCATCCTTGTCCAGACGAAGTCCAGTAGACATAGGAACAGTAACAGATGAGCTAGTTTCCATACCAAATTTCTTAAACAGATCTTTTGTGTACTTTGCTTGATTAATAAAAATACCATCAGGCAGCTGTTTGACTTGTAAACCAAGAAAGTAATTTAATTCTCCCATCATGCTCATTTCAAACTTGTTCTGCATCAGCTTAGAGAATCTTTCACACATCTGTTTGTTAGTTGAACCAAAAATAATATCGTCTACATATATTTGTACCAACAATATATGATTATCCCATTCAATAGTAAACAAGGTTTTATCTACTTTACCTTTGTGAAATCCTTTAATTAAAAGAAAATCAGATAAAGTATCATACCATGCTCTTGGAGCCTGTTTCAGTCCATAGAGAGCTTTCTTCAGACGATATACCTTATCTTCTTGTTGATAAACTTCAAATCCAGGAGGTTGTTCAACATACACTTCTTCTTGCAATTCTCCATTGAGAAAAGCAGACTTCACATCCATCTGATAGACAGTGAAGTTCTTGTGAGCAGCATAGGCTAGGAATAATCTGATTGCTTCAAGCCTTGCAACTGGTGCGAATGTCTCATCAAAATCAATGCCTTCTTCTTGGCAGTAACCTTTGGCAACTAGTCTTGCTTTGTTTCTGGTAACCATACCATCTTCATTCATCTTATTTCTGAAAACCCACTTAGTGCCAATTACTCTTTGATGAGTGGGTCTGGGAAACTAAGTACCAGACTTCATTCCTTTCAAATTGATTCAACTCTTCTTGCATAGCTTCAATCCAGTGAGAATCACCAAGAGCTTCATCAATTAATTTAGGCTCAATTTGTGAAAGAAAACTTACAAACATTGTTTTCATTTGCAGTTGACCTTCTTGTTCTAACTCTATCCAAGGGATCACCAATCACTAACTCTGGTGGGTGATCTCTGAGCCATCTGAGATCAGGTTGCAAATCTGGATGTTGTCCCTCTAGATCGATCTTGCAACACTACTGTTGGAGTCTCAGTAGTAGTCTGTTGAACAGTTGTGGTCTGTTGAACAGTCTCTGGTCTGTCAACTGTTTGCAACTCCTCTGTTAGACAATCAGCAGACTGATTTTGAACAGCACTTGAGTTAACAGCTTGAGATAAGTTGGGTAGTATGATGGGTACATATTCTTCCTTTCTTTCCACATTCAATTTCTGAAAGTCAGCAGATATCTCAGGGTTTGCACTTTGATTCTTTTCAGATGATTGACTTGGTTCATCAAATACTACATGAACAGATTCTTCTACAAGCAAAGTTCTTTTGTTAAATACTCTGTAAGCTTTACTAATAGTAGAGTAACCTACAAAAACAGCTTCATCAGCCTTCTCTGCAAATGCAGTGAGGTGATTTTTCCCATTGTTCAAAACATAACATTTACAACCAAAAATCCTAAGATAATGTAAATTAGGCTTTCTGTTGTTTCCATAACTCATAAGGTGTCTTGTTTTGACTTTTGTTGATCATACACCTATTCTGTGTATAACATGCTGTGTTTGTAGCTTCTGCCCAGAATCTTTGGGGCAGCTTTGCTTCAGCTATCATTGTCCTGGTAGCTTCTTTTAGAGTTCTGTTTCTCCTTTCAGCAACTCCATTTTGTTGAGGGGTTCTGGCAGCAGAGTACTCATGACTGATTCCTCTGGAATTACAGTACTCTTCAACAGTAGAGTTTGTAAAACTCAGTCCCTCTATCTGATCTGATCTTCAAAATTCTTTGACTTTTCTCATTCTGGATCAGTTCCATCAGATTTGTAAGATGTTCCTTGGTTTCACTCTTCTTCTTCATGAAGATTACCCAAGTAAATCTTGAAAAATCATCCACAACAGCTAGGCAGTATTTCTTTCCACCATTGCTGATTGGATCAATAGGGCCAAACAAATCCATATGCAATAGCTCCAAAATTCTGGTTGAAGATTGGTGCTTCTTGCTTTTGAAAGATGACTTCACTTGTTTACCCTTCTGACAGGCATCACAGAGCTTGTCTTTGCTCATGACTGTCTTTGGAATTCCTTCTACCAGATCATTCTTTATCAATCTGTTGATGGTCTTGAAATTCAAATGATTCATTCTTTTGTGCCAAAGCCAACTGATTTCACTTGGTGTAGATGCCACTAAGCAAACATTTGAATTCTTGTCCACAGAATTCCAGTCGACTACATAGATGTTTCCTTGTCTTCTTCCAGATAAAATAACCTTCTTTGTTCCAATTTGTTCAACATAACACTTATCTGATGAAAACACCACGGAAAATCCTTTGTCACAAAATTGACTTATGCTCAGCAGATTGTACTTCAAGCCACTAACATATGAGACGTCAGATATCTCTATGTTTCCTTTGATAAGCTTTCCAACAGCTACAACCTTGCCTTCTTTGCTGTCTCCAAAAGTAACTCTTGGACCATTCACAGCAACAGCATCTGCCAGTTCATGTATGTCTCCACACATGTGCCTTGAACATCCACTGTCCAAGTACCATTTCTTCGCTACTTTACTCCTGCTCCTAATCCTAACCTACAAAACAAAATAAAAATGTTTTAGGTACCCTTTATTGAGAGGGTCCTGGTGGATTAGTATCACCTTTGACAACCCAAGATGTTGAAGTCTTAGGCTTCTTAGGCTTTGCAGTCTTAGCAGGAGCATGAGCAACTTCATTTACATCATAATCAGCGGGCATATTATGATGATAATCATTATGATGATAAGGCTCATAAGCAGGATATGATGCATGATAAGTAGGGTAGGCATGCATTGTTTGATGAGCAGGATATGCAGCAAAATGAGGTGGATAATGAGGTGCAGCATAATATGGTGGATAAGCAGGTTGCACATAATAAGACTCATTTCCATAGTAAGCATTTTTGTTGTAATTTCTTTGCTTCTTAGGTCTGCTCTTTACTTGCTCTTTAACAGACGACTTAGCTTTACTAGTCTGATTGGTTTTACTCTTATCAGCAGACTTCTTGGGACTACTCTGCTGTTTGGTTTTACCAGTCTGTTTTTCAGTTTCAGGCTTTTTTACCCTTCTTAGCCTTAGGAGTTTTTATCTCCTTTTTCTCAATCTCAGGTGAAATGGGGTTTAGTAGTCTGAACATATAAGACAATATTACTATTATCAGCAGATATAAATTTCTCAGCTTTGTTCAGTTCTAAACTTTCTTTTACTAAGGGAGTACTCTGTTCAGTTGGTTTATCTATTGTCACAACAGACGACTTAGGAACAGACGACTTATTATGCAAAGATATTCTAGCTTCAAGTTCTTTGATTTGTCCCTTGTACATTTCACATTCAGCTCTCAGAGATTCACATTCATGCGAAAGCTTTTTATACGTGGCTGATTCTTCAGGTTTTTCAACCTTAAGTTTCAGTTTAGCATTTTGCTTTTTCAGCAGAATCATCTCGTCCTTAAGCTTAGCAAGCTCATTAACAACATCTACTTTGTTGTTCATCATTTGCTCAAATGAGTTAAACAGTTCAAGCTCACTTTCAGAGA
Source organism: Penstemon davidsonii (assembly GCA_034814905.1). Classification (NCBI taxonomy): domain Eukaryota; kingdom Viridiplantae; phylum Streptophyta; class Magnoliopsida; order Lamiales; family Plantaginaceae; genus Penstemon; species Penstemon davidsonii. Next base: position 5,578,535 of record JAYDYQ010001087.1, on the reverse strand, counting down.
GTATTACCTCATTGTCAGAATCATCAGATTCCTTTGCCATGAGACACAACAGTGCAGGTGTTTCGTCAAAAACAGAGTCATCACTTGAAGTGCCAGATTCTGTGTTTGATGAGTGGATGGCTGCCATCTTTTCAGCTTCAGCCAACAGTACCTTGCTCTTTTGGTATCTCTTCTCTCTTCTTTCTTTTCTTTGTTTCTTTTCCTCCTCTGTGTACTTCTCCGCTTTAGGATATGGGCAGTCCTTGATGAAGTGTCCCAATTTCCTGCAATTATAGCACATCATTTTGGATTTATAATCATCCTTAATGTCATAAGAATTAGAGGTAGGTTTAGAAGTAGAAGCATTGTTATATTTGTTCTTCATTTTTCTCTTGTAGAACTTTTTGAACCCATTCAGTAACAACGCAACATCGTCAGCAGTATACTCCTTTTTGCTCAGTACTGGGGCCTCATCAGATGAGTCCACTTCTCGGCTTTTTTCTAGACGATCTTCTTGTTCTTTCTGCAGCAACCAGTGCAGCAGTGGGACCAGAAGTTGAGGTCTCTTCTATTCCCATCCTTGGTATTTTATACTCGTACGCCTTGAGTACAGAAAACAACTCTGTCAGAGAGATCTTCCCCAGATCCCTAGATTCTTCCATAGCTGTGATCTTCATGTTGAACTTGGGTGGTAGCGCCTTCAAGACTTTGAGAGTGATCTCTTTGTCTGTGAATGTCTTACCCAGCTTTAACACGTTGTTCAGCACTTTGGTAAACCTTGAACTCATCTGTTCAATGGTTTCTCCAGGCTTCATTTTGAAGTTATCAAACTTTTCCATGGCAACACTTAGATTGTGTTCCTTGATGGCTTCATTTCCTTCACTCATATCCCTGACTTTGTCCCACATCTCTTTTGATGTTTTACAGTGTTTGACATAGTCAAACCTTTCATTGTCCAGGGCTTTAGTCATGATGAAGATTCCAACTTTATCAAGATTTTTCAGCTTGATTTCTTCAGGTGTCATCTCGTCTTCATCTTTATCAACAACAGTATCTACGCCATCGATTTTGATTGTCTTGGTAATCCTTATTGGACCTTTTGTTATGCATCTGTACATGTTATCGTTGTAAGCAGCAAGGAAAATTTCCATGCGTATTTTCCAGTCCTCAAAGCTCATACCGCCTATGTGGGGAACTAGGCTGATACAATCCATTTTTCAAAAAGGTTTTGTTTTTCAAAAAAAATGCTCTTTTGAAAACTTTTGAATACCTTTGAAAAACACTTAAGGATCAAGCTCGTTGATCAGTCAGATGATTCAGATGAACCACCTGCTCTGATACCACTTGTTGGTCCCAAGTGGTCAGATGAGGTTTAGAGGGGGGGGGGGGGGGGGGGGAATAAACCTCTTCAAAAATTTGCCTTTTAAAAATCTCTAACTTTTCTGTCAGCAGACTAAGCTGATCAAGAATTGTAAGCAGACTAAGCTGATCTTGCACAAAGCTTTGAACAGCAGAGTTGACCACTCTTCTGATTTTACTTAGCTGATTTTATCAAAATCAGAGTTTCAAAATTAACTATCTTGCAGCGGATTTATCAAGTGTTTTTCACAAGTAGTTTACTTATCTTAGAAAAAGTTTTATCCCCAGTTTTAAACAAACTCCTTTTTAAAACCTTTCAAACAGTTAACCTTAAAGTGTTTTTAGTATGCTGTTATGGATATGCAGAAAATAATGCAAGTTAAAAACACAAAGGATTTTTATAGTGGTTATATGGATGTAAATCCTTTAGTCCACTCTTCCAAGTCACTTAGATCTTGGGTTATACTATAGTCACAAAGATTACAGTACACTCTGCTTGCGCCAACCAACAGATGAACTGGCCACAAGTTCGTAGTAGGAAATCACAAAGAAATTCCTAACCTCTGAAGTAATATCGCTCACAAAGATTGATATCTACTCCTCACAACACAACCTAACAAAATCACTCAGATTTTACAAGTATTTTCTGTTTTTCTCTCTATTTGCTTCGTCAACAAATGACTTAGCTGATGAGTGTTCTGTTCTTGAGTTTTGAGACTTGGAGAAGTTCTGCTTCGAATTTTAGCTCTCAAAGTGTGTTGTCTCAGTGTTGTTGTTCTCTTCAACTCATGAACTGAACTATTTATACTTGGAGATTTGAATTTCTGCCCGTTGAGAGATCGACAGCTGTTCAAATCCTCGAGTACTGGTCCTTCCTGCAGAAACGGCTACCTGCGACTGAACACTGTACACTCTGCTGTACTTGCTGTCAGATCGCATTAAATGCACCAATCTGATACGAGGTTTCTCTTCAATCATTTGTCATTAATACCCTTCCTCTTCATCATTTATTACTCCAAGTGCATTTATTACCGTTGCATTGATCTTCTGATCTACTTCCACTCAGCTGATCGAAATTACTCGTCTGATGTATACTCGGCTGATCCCAAACTTGAACTAATCTGATTTGAGTAGGCTGATCGTCCACCAGTCTGATTTCTTCCTCAGCAATAGATCAGTAGTCTTCTGGACCATATTTGACTAGTCTGAATAATTCTTCCTTAGTCAAATATCTTAGAAGGTTTTTACTAAGCTTCCATACTTAGCTGATTCTGATGTTTTGGAAATCATCAAAACCTCCCTTCACTTTATGTCTTCCATCTTAATCTTCATCCAACAGTTTGGATTTGCAAGGAGACAGGTATAATTTAGATCTGAATTATTCCAGTCGTTTTTATTATTCATATATATACAACCAGTTTAGTATCCTGGCAAGATTCCGTAAGAGGTCCTAAAATTTTAATTTCCGCTGCGTTAAGGGCTGTTTATCTTACCGGATCCCAACATATGTTTCATCATAATTAATCATAGGTCTTTATATCTCACAATTTTAGTTTACTCATTTCGTTTTCATACAAATACCCATTTGTACCCAACCAATTTCACATCTTCATGCGTGCGGGCAATTCGGTCCAAGTACTTTAAGATTTTCATATAGATATTGAATTGTATCTTTCTATTTTGGTCAATTATTTTATGTCGACATTCATTCAACCAATCATGGTTCAGGATCCTAATTTATAACTTTTAGATTTAGTGCTACCCAATAAGCAAAACTATTATCTATAATTACTTTTCTTTCTATCCCAGTTTTCTTGATTTATTCATATATTTTATTTTTGTTTCATTTGCCTCTTCATGGGCATCTTGTGATTTAGACTGACGAGTCATTTTTCTATAGCGCTTTATTTTGAAATAGTTTCATCTTCAGGAGGGACAAGTACTTTAAGTAACATTTTCCTTCAGAAGTTTCTTTTGCACCAATAGTAATTTTAGGCTTCAAGTGTGTTATGTATGCTAGCATTTGGTACAATTTTTAATTCTTGCTCGTACTATTTGTGCGTGGCCAAGCTAAGACAAATATTGTAATTTATGTACTCATGTCAAATAATTTCACGTCGTTCTACATGCAACGACATCAATTCTCCCCCTAAAAGAAAAAGCAATACGCGTTGACAATAGGCATATCTTAGACCATTAAAAAATAACTTTTACAGGACCATGGAATAACACAATGGTCCACAAAGTGGATCTACAAGTCCACATATATCCCATTAAAATCATCATAAAAAGGTTTGGGACTCTCGACCATTCTTCACAGGAGATGGTCTTAAAATTTATTTTCTTTGTGAGCAATTAACACACACATAATCATGAGGTAAAGAATCATATGATTCTTTATAAGATGCCCGTAATAATTCGGCGCATTTGCTATTTACTTATTTTCCAGGGAAGACCAAGTTTATCATGCCACTTCATAATATTTTGGATCATTGAACTTCTGATTCAACTTAAATTTCTGATCCAACATTGCTTATGGTCGCATAATTCATTTTGATGAGAAAACGGGGATCTTATTCATCAACATTTTTCTGACATGAAATATTAGATGTAGTATAAGAATAATTTATATTCCCCTCATATATATAGTTTCCATATGAAACCCGTCAACACGTTCTTCAAGACGTATGTCTTTGAATTCAACAAATCCATTTTGGATTTTAAAGAGCACAAAGCCTCTTTCACAAAAATATTTGCTCATCCAGACAATTTATATCTACTCTTCTAGAGCTTTTATATTACCTCAATTTGCATTGACTTTTGTTTTTGCTAATTTCAAGTTAGATAATATTTTCGATCTCTAAGAATTTTATGTGTCAAGCTACTGTCAACCAAATAAATACAAAGCTCACATAATTGTTCATGCATCTTCAGAATGCTCACATAATTTGTGCATCTTCACTATGCTCATATCATTGATATTTTGTGCATCAACATTTTAATGGACATCGATTTATAAACTAAGATGTATTTGTGTATGACATGTACGAGACCAATGTTTTGCATATATATGAATTTGCAAATTCTGTGTTTTAAATCATATGTTTGATTTTTAGCTGTTGATTAGATTAACATGCATGTTAGATCTGTAGATTAGATCTGTTGGATAGATCTTTAGTTTTTAACTGGATTGTTAAAACTGTAATTTTAGATTCGTTATTGTTATCATGTTTTTAATTTTGGATTAAATTAATTAAAACTGTTGATTTTAATTAATTAAGGAATCAAGAAATATTTATATAAAAACGTATTGGGAACCAAAATCTGAAAATCGCACAGCAGTTGCACGGCAGACGCACGGCGACTGCACGGCGGTTGCACGGCAGTCGCACGGCGGCTGCACGGCAGTCGCACGGCAGTCGCACGGCGTCTGCACAGTGGCTGCACGGCAGTCGCACGGCGGCTGCACAGTGACTGCACGGTTGTCGCACCGCAGCTGCACAGTGGCTGCAAAGTAACTGCACGGCAGTTGCACGGCGGTTGCACAGCTACTGCACGGCATAAGCACGGCGGTTGCACAGCGGCTGCACGGCAGTTGCACGTAAATTGCACGCGCGCGATAGTGGAAAATTAGGATTTCGGGAATTTTCGTTTTTTGATAATCTTGAACAAAATCTTGGAGATTTGGTTGTTATGGAATCTTGGTGAATCTTGGATTGATCTTAGAGATCTAATTAACTAGGAAACTTAGAGTTTCATTTAAGATAAGACATTTAATTAAAATTAATGTCTTCTAGTTAATTACCAAGATTAAAGATCTTAGAGATCTTATTAAACAAGAAAACTTAGAGTTTCATTTGTGATAAGACATTTAATTAAAATTAATGTCTTCTAGTAAGTTACCATGATTATAGATCTTAGAGATCTTATTAAACAAGGAGGGAAAAACACTTTTGGTCCCAAACTTTACCCCAGAAAACATATTTGGTACCATGCTTTGCAGAAAAACAGATTTCGTACTACAATTTACATACTCTTGACACATTTAGTCATTCCGTTAAATTTTGGATGGAATTTTCGCGCGTGACTGTCACGCGCGCGTTAAGTTCAAAATGGTCACGAGTTTTGCACGTGATAAATCGGTCAGGGGGTGAAATGCAATTTGGGCAAGAGGGAAAAACACTTTTGGTCCCAAACTTTACCGCATAAAACACATTTGGTACCATGCTTTGCAGAAAAACATATTTCGTACCACAATTTACCACTACTAGAAAAACTGTTTTGGGCGACGGAATTTAGTGGCGGAAAGGAATTCGGTCGCTATTTTTTACTAAAATAGCGACGGAAACAATATTCCGTCGCTAAAATACTCCGTCGCTAAATCGGACCAAAACAGCGACGGGGCATTTATTCCTCGCTAAATTCCATCGCTAAAACTTTCAGTCTCTAGATCCCTCGCTATTTCCGTCGCTATGGAACTGTCTAATTAAAAAATAAAAAATAAAAAATAAAAATATTAATTGAGCGACGGAATTATGTTTCCGTCGCTGAATTAACAATTTTAGCGACGGAAATATAGTTCCGTCGCTGAATTAACAATTTTAGCGACGGAAATAATGTTTTGTCACTGAATTGATATAAATATAGCGACGGAAACTTATTTGTCGTCGCTGACTTAAAAATATTAGCGACGGAAATAAAGTTCCGTCGCTGAATTGATGCTGACTTAAAAAATTTAGCGACGGAAATAAAGTTCCGTCGCTGAATTGATACAAGTGCAAGTCAAAGTGCACCAAGTCAGGTATACAAGGTACTTTTGTTAAGAATATTTTCAATAATTTAAGTATATTTTGTGATTTTTATCAAATCTTTTAGAGAAATTGTTGTCTGTTCATTATATGTGATTTTTATCAATTTAACGAAGACACTAAATGTGTCAAGAGTATGTAAATTGTGGTACGAAATTTGTTTTTCTGCAAAGCATGGTACCAAATGTGTTTTCTAGGGTAAAGTTTGGGACCAAAAGTGTTTTTCCCTCTTGCGCAAATTGCATTGCACCCCCTGATCGATTTATCACGTGCAAAACTCGTGACAATTTTGAACTTAACAGGCGCGTGCCTATCACGCGCGAAAATTCCATCCAGAATTTAACGGAGACACTAAATGTGTCAAGAGTATGTAAATTGTGGTACGAAATCTGTTTTTCTGCAAAGCATGGTACCAAATGTGTTTTCTGGGGTAAAGTTTGGGACCAAAAGTGTTTTTCCCTCATTAAACAAGGAAACTTAGAGTTTCAAGATAAGGATAGATAATTAAATTGGATTTTATTTATATCTTTAATTAAATTGCAAGATTAGATTCATTGATGCTCAAGCAAGAGCATAATAGTCCTTTTAATATTGGACAATTCAAAATTAATTATATGAATAATATTTCGAATTTAAATTTAAAGAAGCCGATAAATTTACATTATTGTCCTTATGTGAATTTATGCATGTTCTTGCTTGAATATGTGGATTGATCGAATTGCCCTTAAACCCTGTGTAGTTTATTATTGGTTTTTTCATTATGGGTAGTAATTAAATGGGCCTGATTGGTGCCCCTTCTTTGTTGAATTCAAATGTAATAGAATAGGGTCTTAAGTTAGACTTAGATTAGGCTTGGAACCCGATAGACCTCATGGAGACTTTGGAGATCAACATGGAGGCCCATTACCTTGGAGGACATGGAGGCCCAATTCTGAAAGATGGTGGACATTACAAGTGAAGGCCCATGTATGCATGGGATTTATTTTGTAATAGAATTAGGCCATTTATTTTCACCCTAGACTGACCAATTGGTCCATCACGTGGCTCGTGATGGATCGCATAGGATGGGAAATCGATCAATCGTATGTGCAATGCTAGGTGATGAATGTTTACTTTTTGTATTTATTCTTTGATGTATGAGATGCATGCTTAGGATAGAAAAACGTAAATAAGATAATTGATAATCTCATAAAATCTCGAATTGAACCTAAGAAATCAATTATAATATTAAATCGTAAAACGGGCGCATAGAATGGTATTTATGGTCCGAGTCTATCCAATTACTAGGTCTTAGGCATATCGTATGAATATATCTCGATGTCTCACGAGTCGTGGGTCGAGTTATAGGAAGATGGTATGTCTATTGCCTCGATGCACGGTTTAGTGCCAAGGGAGAGGATAGCAAGGTTCTAGGCGCTGTCTCACGAGTCGTGGGGCGTCTAGGATTGAACTATTTCTCTTCACGAGTATTGGACATGATTTAACGCAAGTAAGTATGGATGTCTCACGAGTCGTGGGTCCATAACGAAAAACGAGGCTAAATGAACTCAAGGGTTAGCTGCGATGGTTAACCGGCGACGTGATCGCCCACCAAGTGGATCAATTGGTATGGCCAACGAGTCGTGGGTACTGAGCGATTGCATTTTGGCCTTGAGCCCATTAGGAAATTTTTATTTCCCAAATCTTATGTGGGGGCATAAGTATTCGATAAAAATAGTGGGAGTAATTTACAAATAAAAACCATGTTTGTAAATTATGCATTGATATTAATATGCCGCGTATTTATTTCTTTTATCGTAATGTTTATGATAGTTTTTCATAAGTGATATATCCTAGAATATTTACCATCATACTTGAATCAAATAAATTGACTGAACCCAAATGAATTTTGAATGACTTCAAAACTTGAGAAATTATTCTCGAGTCCAAGCAAGGACTCATCTCCTTACAAAGATTTCATTGGTTATCCTTTCGAAGTTATGCTTCGACTGGAATGGTGATAGGTTTCACCAAGCTGCCTTTTTCGAAGTTACTCTTCAAATAAGAAAAGTGATAAGTTTCACCAATGGGTTGAGGATGGTTCTCAAACCCAAATTTTCTTGAAGGCAAACATGAAGTCTCCCTTAAATGGGAAGTAACATCTCGTTGAAAGGCCCCAAAAGTCTCGAGAGATGGAAGAAGAGGAATGGATCCTCTCTGAAGGGAAATAACCTTAGAGGTTTTTCTGTAAGGATGATAAGTTGAAAAGTCAATCAAAATGGTTCTTCCATGGATTAAGATCAAGGGAAAGAAGGAATTGAACATACTCATCCCGTAAGGGATGATTAAATTTTATTGAACTTAACCTTATGGTCAAGTAATGCATAATGGTGTTGGACACCCGATGAAGTACTCATTGATGCATTGAATGCATCTAAAGCCATGAATTATTTAGATCGTTAGAATTTGCTTAGACCATCCCTTGTCTTAAGGGATGTGATGGTTCCATAATGGTTGGAACTGGTTGCGCTATAAGACCTATACGCAAAAGGTATGCATAAGCAAATGGGTATGAATACCATATAACGACTAAATATAATATGCATAGTCAATAAAATATAAATAATCAAGATTCCACACACTTTAGTCGTTGTGTAACCGAAAGGTGATACACGAGCACTAGAATAAATTTCCGAATTAAAGATTCAAAAGATTGAGCTCGACTAGGTCGAGCTTAACAGGGACGCTAGAAATAGTAACCGACTTTTGAATCTTACTTAAACGGAAATCAAATTTAATAGTTGGTTACTAGACAACCAAGAGGAATAAACAATTGTAATGGATTTAATCCATTTAAAAGTGTGTGAAAACACTAAAGCATTAGTGGGAGATAAGGCGTCTCTTGTACCCTCATGGGTAAAAGTACGTTGTGAAGTACAATTCCAAATTATTTTTGGAATAAAGAAGAGCCTAATCAATGAAAGCATGTAAGAGATTTGGATCGATTCAAAATTAAACATGCATTGGCAAATACGCCATTGATTATTTAATAGAGAATTAGATTCTCAAAATGTAAGACCCGCTCGAAACATCGTCAGTTGTCGAGCATTCTGGACATGAAAATGTCCATTAGGAAATCTTACATGACTGGACATGAAAATGTCCATTAGGAAATCTTACATGAAATTCCTTAATCAATCAATTATAACTTGATCAAGAAAATCGAAGATACTGAGCTAAGTATCTATGAAGCCAGTTCCAAAACATATCAAGTGATATAGGTTTTGGTATTGTACCTTCATATGCATTCATGCGCATATGAGGTCTCCCGCTTATGTGAATAAGATAGTGGGAGATAAGCTGGAAATAAAATCCATCTTATGCATTTCGTGGAGTATCCAAAATCTCAATAGGATACGAATTCTATGGTCTTGTAAGACAAACAACCTTTGTCTCAAGGAAAAACTAACTTCTTGGAGAAGGATTTCTTGTTGGACAAGAAAGAAAACAACATAGAACTAGATGAGGTTCATAAAATCGACCCATCACCACAGGCAGTGGGAGAACCTGAGCATGAAAATGAACCAACTAGTACACATGAACTTCGAAGGTCTGAAAGACAACGTAGGGAACCCGAGAGGTACTACAGTCTGCTGCATGAAATTGGACAGTCTGAGACTAATCCAAGGACCTACGAAGAATCTATGCAAGACATAGATTTGGGAAGGTGGCAAAAAGCCATGGAATCTGAAATGGACTCCATGCACTCTAACAAGGTTTGTACCTTGGTAGATCCACCAGTGGGAGTAGCTCCCTTGGGTTGCAAGTGGATCTATAAGCGGAAGCTTGGAGTGAATGGAGAGGTTATTACCTAAAAGGCACGACTAGTCGCAAAATGATACACTCAAATGTCGAGCATTGACTTTGATGAACTTTTGCATGTAGTGATGCCCAAATCCATTTAGATATTTTTGGACATATCAGCGTAGTATCAGCTACGAGATATGGCAAAAGGATGTAAATATCGTTTTTTCAATGGAGACATTGATAAGAAGATCTACGTGAAGCAACCAAAAGGGATATACATCCAAGAGAGATGAGCACAAAGTGTGCAAACTCCGAAGGTCCATATATGGACTTAAGCAAGCTTCCCAAAGCCGAAACATACGTTTTGATGACATAATCCAAACCTTTGGAGTCGTCAAGAACGTGTTCAAGCAGTGTGTGTACAAGAAAGTTAGTGGGAGTACAGTTGAATTTTTATGCTTTACGTTGATAACATTCTGCTCATTGGATATGATGCAAAAGTGTTATCCGAAACGAAAGCATGGTTTTCTACACAATTCTCAATGAAGGATCTGGGGGAAGCATCATTTGTACTGGGTACAAGGATCTACATGGATAGATCGAAAGGACTACTGGGCCTCTCCAAATCAAAGTACATAGATAAAATACTGAAGACATTCAGTATGGAAGAATCCAAGAGAGGATTGCTTCCGATGAGACATGGTATTGCTCTCTCTGAGTCTATGGCCCCAAAGACCTCGGAGGAGAGAAGCATGATGTCTAGATACCACATGCCTCCGCGATAGGAAGCATAATATGGTATGTTATGTACAAGACCAGACATAGCGTACGCCCTGAGCGTAACTAGCCGCTATTTGTCTGACCCAGGAGAGCAGCACTGGGTAGCCGTAAAGTCAATTCTGAAGTACCTGAAAAGGACTAAAGAATTGTTCTTAGTATACGGCGGGGGAGAATTGAAATTGGAAGGCTATACTGATTCTAGCTTCCAATGTGATGTAGATGATTTCAAGTCAACATCTGGATATATCTGCCTCAAAGGTGGTGCGGTGAGTTGGATACTACCGCAAATTCAACCACCGAGGCATAAAATATTGTAGCATGTGAAGCTGCAAATGAATGTGTTTGGATAAAAACTTCGTCCAAGAATTGGACGTCGTACCTAGCATTGCCGAGCCATTACTATCTTCTGTGATAATAATGGAGCTATCTCACAAGCGAAGGAGTTGAGATCTCATCATAAATCCGAGCACGAAATAAGACGATACCATTTGATATGTTATATCATTGGTATAGGAGACATAAAGATGGAATGTGTCACCTCAAAGAATAATACGGCGGACCCGCTAACTAAGCCATTGCCTCAAAGGCATTCAAGAAACATCTGTCTAAGATGGGAATCAGAAGTATGAAAAGTTGGCTTTAGTACAAGTGGGAGATTGATAGAATAGTGTCCTGCAAGCCAACTGTTTTGGCTGCATTTAAATTAAAAGGACCATTCAAATGAATTAATAAATGCATTTATATGGTCACCTTTATCTTATGTAATAATTATCTACGCATAAGGATAGAAGTCCTTAGATCACAGGGCTATGGGACAACCCGTGGACCGATCTCCAAGGCCGTGATCTAGAACATATTCAAGAGTCGTAGAATCCAATCGAGATAGGACATCGTTGGATTCGGTTAGACTCTCACTAATGTGTATACTCCGATGAACTGGAGAACGCTGGGGTCCACGAGCGTGACTGGGATAGTCGATACACATAAGTGGGTGACTTGCTGGGATGACAAGTGCACTGAATACCCCAATTAGGAAATAACTTACCATGGAAGCGGTAGTCGCATATCGGAGTTGAAGTTATTCCAATTTACAATAGTATACGAGGAATGATCCCTAAATACTTGAGGTGATAGGGTTTATCTGGTGCGAGAACGTCTATACTTAGATGTGAGTTCTGACCGACTGGAGATTACCAGAAAGTCTCTGTGGATTCATGTTGGGTATAGAGGGACTCGTATGCAGGTTCATATCATCAACAAATGATCCATTGACCCGACTTGATAGGTTGGGAAATTCTCCTATGGATTTCTGTGAGAAATTAATTCTGGTAAAATCCTTGGCCAAGGTATCTGACGGCTTTATGAAAGTAGCTGATAAAGATTAAGTCAAAGAGAATTATTTCAAGATCAGAATGCATAAGGTCAAAACGAATTAAAAGGGAACCGATGAAAAATCCATGCCCTTAAGTCTTGACTGGGAGATCGATCGATGGAGAGATTATAGCGTATATGGAAATTGTAAATGATTAGAAGGTTCACTGAATTAATTCACCAGTGATTGGGCTCCATGGGCTTGTGGCCAGACATCGACCGTGGAGTGTGGGAGAATTCCCAAATTGGCAGGGGTGCTAATTTTGGAATGATCAGTCGACAGAGTGTTCGATTGATTTAGAGTATTTAATACTCGAGTAATTATATGAATATTTAATTATAACCCACGGCCAATTATGTGGTGAACCTACGGGGGCATACACAATACACATGAAGCGAAAGCGAGGAAATGGAGAACAACTTAGTCGACTGGATCGACTGGGTCGATTGGGTTGACTGGGTCGACCTAATTGGAGTGAAGGTGATCCAATTTGAATTGGATCAAGACTGTAAATTAAATTGGAATTTAATTTGTAAGTTAATTAATTAAATTGGATTTAATTAATTATGGGAATATTTAATTAAATAGACTTAGAGTCTAATTTGCTAAGTCTATTTAATTAAATAAGAGAGAAATAAATTAATTGGGCTATTTAATTGAGAAATTAAATAAAGACCCAATTAATTAAATCAAGTGTGGGCCATGAATTAATTAGAAGACTTGGTCTTCCAATTAAAAGGGTCATGGCCCATGTAGAAGAATTAGAAGACTTAGGAGTCCTAATCCTAGGAGGATTAGGAGAATGAGATACCTATAAATAGGAGACTTGATGTCATATCTCACACACACAATTCAAGAGCCAAAATCTAAGTCAAGAAAAACTCTCTCCCTCTCTCTCTCTCCCCAAATCAGCCGAACTCTCTTTCCTCTTGGAAGTGATTTTCGTTCTTGGATTCTTGCTCCATATTGTTCTCTAGTTTTAGATATTAATATATCTTATGTTCTAGCCGATTAGGATATATTAATTTTCGTGATATTGTGGTGTATCAACCTGTAGAGGCGCAACACGTGGGGCGCTACTAGGAGCTTGGGATCGAGCCAGTCGAGGGAGAATCACAACGACTTTTCTGACAGTTTGGATTTGCAAGGAGACAGGTATAATTTAGATCTGAATTATTCCAGTCGTTTTTATTATTCATATATATACAACCAGTTTAGTATCCTGGTAAGATTCCGTAAGAGGTCCTAAAATTTTAATTTCCGCTACGTTAAGGGCTGTTTATCTTACCGAATCCCAACATATGTTTCATCATAATTAATCATAGGTCTTTATATCTCACAATTTTAGTTTACTCATTTCGTTTTCATACAAATACCCATTTGTACCCAGCCAATTTCACATCTTCATGCGTTCGGACAATTCGGTCCAAGTACTTTAAGATTTTCATATAGATATTGAATTGTATCTTTCTATTTTGGTCAATTATTTTATGTCGACATTCATTCAACCAATCATGGTTCAGGATCCTAATTTATAACTTTTAGATTTAGTGCTACCCAATAAGCAAAACTATTATCTATAATTACTTTTCTTTCTATCCCAGTTTTCTTGATTTATTCATATATTTTATTTTTGTTTCATTTGCCTCTTCATGGGCATCTTGTGATTTAGACTGACAAGTCATTTTTCTATAGCGCTTTATTTTGAAATAGTTTCATCTTCAGGAGGGACAAGTACTTTAAGTACCATTTTCCTTCAGAAGTTTCTTTTGCACCAATAGTAATTTTACGCTTCAAGTGTGTTATGTATGCTAGCATTTGGTACAATTTTTAATTCTTGCTCGTACTATTTGTGCGTGGCCAAGCTAAGACAAATATTGTAATTTATGTACTCATGTCAAATAATTTCACGTCGTTCTACATGCAACGACATCAATTCTCCCCCTAAAAGAAAAAGCAATACGCGTTGACAATAGGCATATCTTAGACCATTAAAAAATAACTTTTACAGGACCATGGAATAACACAATGGTCCACAAAGTGGATCTACAAGTCCACATATATCCCATTAAAATCATCATAAAAAGGTTTGGGACTCTCGACCATTCTTCACAGGAGATGGTCTTAAAATTTATTTTCTTTGTGAGCAATTAACACACACATAATCATGAGGTAAAGAATCATATGATTCTTTATAAGATGCCCGTAATAATTCGGCGCATTTGCTATTTACTTATTTTCCAGGGAATACCAAGTTTATCATGCCACTTCATAATATTTTGGATCATTGAACTTCTGATTCAACTTAAATTTCTGATCCAACATTGCTTATGGTCGCATAATTCATTTTGATGAGAAAACGGGGATCTTATTCATCAACATTTTTCTGACATGAAATATTAGATGTAGTATAAGAATAATTCATATTCCCCTCATATATATAGTTTCCATATGAAACCCGTCAACACGTTCTTCAAGACGTATGTCTTTGAATTCAACAAATCCATTTTGGATTTTAAAGAGCACAAAGCCTCTTTCACAAAAATATTTGCTCATCCAGACAATTTATATCTACTCTTCTAAAGCCTTTATATTACATCAATTTGCATTGACTTTTGTTTTTGCTAATTTCAAGTTAGATAATATTTTCGATCTCTAAGAATTTTATGTGTCAAGCTACTGTCAACCAAATAAATACAAAGCTCACATAATTGTTCATGCATCTTCAGAATGCTCACATAATTTGTGCATCTTCACTATGCTCATATCATTGATATTTTGTGCATCAACATTTTAATGGACATCGATTTATAAACTAAGATGTATTTGTGTATGACATGTACGAGACCAATGTTTTGTTACTCCACACCTCTAGCAAGTGTTATTAATTTGTACATCTTGCCTTTATTCTTGTATACCACTATAGTCGTTTCACTTCTAGTAGTAGGAATGGATAATATAAATTTTGACTATGACTAAATCATGTCATGTTTATAGTTAATTGCATTTGCTTCTAGGAAATAAATTATTTACATTCACTTCTGGGAATGAATAATTTATATTAACATTTGCATTCATTTCGGGGGATCAGTGTGGTAAGAGTTATGATTTTTCATCAAGATGTCATTATTCAAAATAAATTAATTTAGAGTATTTCTCAAAACCTCTCTTTAATCTTTGTTTCTTAACGAGCAATTTACAATCATACATTATCTCCACATAATTTCGATTGAGATATAATTTCACAATTGTGGAGTATAATCATTTGTCAGTTTAAGATATTGAAACTTCGGGTGCATATATTTATAGTGAGCATTTGTGAGAATCCCACCTTTGGTGATTATATTACTCTTTCAAATATTTCATATGATGCAACGTTGTGTGCAATCATTCATAGCAAGCCTTTGAGAATATCACAATTGTGATTAAATCGTTCTTCCAAAATTTCTAGCACAATCGGTTTTTCACTTTAGGATTTCAATCATCCAAGGAGGAATTGGCTAATGCAAGGCACTGCCCTTACTTTATCGTTTTTGTTTGCTTAATTTTTTTTTTTTTAATTCATACAAAATTTCCAAGGCTTTTTTCATTCAAGTGGAATTCAACATCAAGAATTCACAACATAACTATAAAGCGCTAATAATACTTTAGAATACTAAAAACATATACTCAAATCTTCGGGTTTGAGTTAATCACCTAGGCTTCATTCCTAACATAAACATTTACTCAAACCCGAACGAGTTCAGTCGAACAGCATATATAGTAAATAGAAGTGGAAGAGCCTTTCCTTTCGTTTTAAACAACTCTAAGGAGCCACCACAGCTATATGCACAATGATTGGATTTTGGTGCATACAGAGCGAATCGAAGTGCGTAAGCCCCTTTAGAGTAGAGATAGAGGCGGTCCATTGAAGAAATAGAATCAAAGAATCCACAAAAAAGCGGAACAAAAGAAGCCCATGGAGAAGGACACAGCCCACAATAACCTGCAATGGACTATAAAAAAAAGGGCGAATATGAAAAAAAAAAAACAAAGCGGATGATAAAAAAAAAGTCCACCGCTCAGTTACGCACTTCGCTCGCTGCAGAAAATCAAACCAAATCCAGCTTTGAGTTATTCACATAGGTTTTGACCTAGCATAACATTTTGATTTCAAGAACTTCAAGTTCTTGATAACATTTTGATTTGAAGAACTTCAAGTTCTTGATATGATGATAAAACATTAACATTCTTTCTTTTAAACATAAGATGGCAACGGTCAAAATTAGCACTTTAAAACCCCTTTTTTTGAATTTCATTAGTTTTTAAATGTAAAAGGAGAAGCTAGTGCAAGTAAAGAACCTTTAAAAAAGAAAGAGCTCGAATAGTTTGTTAAATGACCAAATGAGCAATCGAGAAGGCACAATGTGAAATTTACATTTCTATTTTGTGTTTTGTATTTCATTATGACATCTCCTTGATCAATTTAATTTCATCAATAGTGAATCAGCATCATCATTTTAACCGGAGCAAGTTTTAGAGTTAGAACTAAACTCTACTATCTATAAATCAATTATGAAATTTATTCAATAAATATTTCCTTCTCTATCTAAATTCAAAATGACTTCAATAATCATAATATTGAGAAGCATTTTACTGCTTATTCATGTCAAGTAGAATATTCATTATATAATGGACTTTGACAAGAATCTGCATTTTGAGAAATAAAGTTAATTGCAGTTTCAAAAGTAATTTGACTACAAAAGCAAATTCATAAATATAAAGATTTGCAAATCCTTTTGACAAAGAAAAAGAACAATTAGGGTTTTCAATCTCTCATACACATGCTGCACATATTTAATTAAGATTAAAATTAAATTTTACAAATTACCGTAACCATGGTGTCAAAATAAGATATAACATATGATTTTATTTTTTAAAATTATCAACATTAATCAATTGTGACAAATAAATGAACAATTTTCATGATCAATGAAGCATATTGACAAAATAGTTTAAATCTTTCATATTTTCATTAAAACATTAGGCTGAAAAAATCGAACAAATTAAGTGAATGATCAGCCCCTAAAAGCAATCATAAGCAGAAATGTTTCATGTCCATTAGAAATATTTTTCATGACTTGAACAACAAATTAGACCAATCAGTCTGAAGCTTTGAACACATAATTCAAACCTGTTCTCAAGCTAGACCTTCAAATTCAATTTCTTATGCAAAATATGGTGCATTGTTTTTATTAGTAAACACGCATATATATTTATAAAATGTAGTAATAAGACTATTTCCACACATTTACTCTATGTAATAAAGTTATCATTTGAAAGTAGTATAGACATAAGATATACCTGATAGTAAGTGAGTGAATGAACCGGTACCTCATAAGCAAATGTTTAGAATGGTGTGCTACCTCTAAAATCTAAATGCATATAATTTATGCTTCGTTGTTGATCCGATTAGCTAGCTTGAAATTAAAATATAAAGCAAATTCGCGCTGATAACGTGTTGTAAAACTATGCTAAAAGGAACAACAAACTAGCTAGAATAAACAATGTAAAAGACAAGATAGAGTAGGAACAAAAGTTCTTCTTATTTCATATATTATTGTGTATACAATTGTGTGTATAAACACTTTACAACACTCCTATTTATAGGACTAGAAAAAAAACTCATGTTGGATGAAGATGAAGACTTTGAAGTGAAGGGAGGTTTTGATGATTTCCAAAGTCATCAGCTAAGTGGAAGCTTAGTACAAACCTTAGAAAATATTTGACCAAGGAAGAAGTATTTCAGACAAGTCAAATATGGTCCAGAAGACTACTGATCTGTTGCTGAAGAAGTAATCAGACTGGTGGACTATCAGCCGACTCAAATCAGATTAGTTCAAGTTTGGGATCAGCCGAGTACTCATCAGACGAGTGACTTCGATCAGCAGAGTGGAAGTGGATCAGAAGTTATTGCAACGGTAATAAATGCACTTGGTGTAATAAATGCTGAAGAGGAAGGGTATTTATGACAAATGATTGAAGAGAAACCTCGTATCAGCTTGGTGCATTTAATGCGCATTTAATGCGAAGCGACAGAAAGTACAGCAGAGTGTACAGTGTTCAGTCGCAACAGCCGTTCTGCAGAAAAGGACCAGTACTCGAGGATTTGACAACTGGCGATCTCTCAACGGGCAGATTTTCAAATCCTCAGTATAAATAGCTTAGTTCGTGAGTTGAAGAAGAAGAACAACACAGAGACAACACGCATTGAGAGCAAAAATCTGAAGCAGAATTCTTCTAAGTCTCAAACTCAAGAACAAAGCACTCATCAGCCTAGTCATCTGTTGACGAAGCAGAAAAGAGAGAAACCAGAATATACTTAAAAATCTGAGTGATTTTGTTAAGATTGTGTTGTGAGAAGTAGATATCAACCTTTGTGAGCGATATTACTTCAGAGGATAGGAGTTTCTTTGTGATTTCCTATTGTGAACTTACGGCCACTTCATTTGTTGTTTGGCGTAAGAAGTGTATACTGTAATCTGTGTGATTTAGTATAACCCAAGATCTAAGTGACTTGGAAGAGTGGACTAAAGGATTTACATCCATATAACCACTATAAAAATCCTTTGTGTTTTTAACTTGCATTAATTTCTGCATATTTCAAAGAAGCATATTTAATACACTTAAAGGTTAACTACTGGAAAAGTTTTAAAAAGGAGTTTGTTTAAAACTGGGGATAAAACTTTTTCTAAGTTAAGAAAACTACTTGTGAAAAACACTTGACAAATCCGCTGCAAGTTAGTTACTTTAAACTCTGATTTTGATAAAATCAGCTGAGTGAAATCAGAAGAGTGGTCTACTTCGCTGTTCAAAGCTTTGTGCAAGATCAGCTTAGTCTGCTTACTGTTCTCGATCAGCTTAGTCTGCTGAACAGAAAAGTTAGAGATTTTAAAAGGTAGAGTTTTGAAGAGGTCTATTCACCCCCTCCTCTAGACCTCATCTGACCACTTGGGACCAACAAGTGGTATCAGAGCAGGTGGTTCATCTGAATCATCTGACTGATCAACGAGCTTGATCCTTAAGTGTTTTTCAAAGGTTTTCAAAAGTTTTCAAAAGAGTATCTTTTTGAAAAACAAAATCTTTTGAAAAATGGATTGTATCAGCCTAGTTCCCCACATAGGCGGTATGAGCTTTGAGGACTGGAAAATACGCATGGAAATTTTCCTTGCTGCTTACAACGATAATATGTACAGATGCATAACAAAAGGTCCGATAAGAATCACTAAAACAATCAAGGTTGATGGCGTAGATACTGTCGTTGATAAAGATGAAGAAGAGATGACACCTGATGAAATCAAGTTGAAAAACCTTGATAAAGTTGGAATCTTCATCATGACTAAAGCCCTGGACAATGAAAGGTTTGACTATGTCAAACACTGTAAAACATCAAAAGAGATGTGGGACAAAGTCAGGGATATGAGTGAAGGAAATGAAGCCATCAAGGAACACAATCTAAGTGTTGCCATGGAGAAGTTTGAGAACTTCAAAATGAAGCCTGGAGAAACCATTGAACAGATGAGTTCAAGGTTTACCAAAGTGCTGAACAACGTGTTAAAGCTGGGTAAGACGTTCACAGACAAAGAGATTACTCTCAAAGTCCTGAAGGCGCTACCACCCAAGTTCAACATGAAGATCACAGCTATGGAAGAATCTAGGGATCTGGGGAAGATCTCTCTGACGGAGCTGTTTTCTGTACTCAAGGCGTACGAGTATAAAATGCCAAGGATGGGAATAGAAGAGACCTCAACTTCTGGCCCCACTGCTGCACTGGTCGCTGCAGAAAGAACAAGAAGATCGTCTGGAAAAAGCAGAGGAGAGGACTCATCTGATGAGGCCCCAGTACTGAGCAAAAAGGAATATACTGCTGACGATGTTGCGTTGTTATTGAACGGGTTCAAAAAGTTCTACAAGAGAAAAATGAAGAACAAATATAACAATGCTTCTACTTCTAAACCTACCTCTAATTCTCATGATATTAAGGATGATTATAAATCCAAAATGATGTGCTATAATTGCAGGAAATTGGGACACTTCATCAAGGACTGCCCATATCCTAAAGCGGAGAAGTATACAGAGGAGGAAAAGAAACAAAGAAAAGAAAGAAGAGAGAAGAGATACCAAAAGAGCAAGGTGCTGTTGGCTGAAGCTGAAAAGATGGCAGCCATCTACTCATCAAACACAGAATCTGGCACTTCAAGTGATGACTCTGTTTTTGACGAAACACCTGCACTGCTGTGTCTCATGGCGAAGGAATCTGATGATTCTGACAATGAGGTAATACTCTCTGAAAGTGAGCTTGAACTGTTTAACTCATTTGAACAAATGATGAACAACAAAGTAGATGTTGTAAATGAGCTTGCTAAGCTTAAGGACGAGATGATTCTGCTGAAAAAGCAAAATGCTAAACTGAAACTTAAGGTTGAAAAACCTGAAGAATCAGCCATGTATAAAAAGCTTTCGCATGAATGTGAATCTCTGAGAGCTGAATGTGAAATGTACAAGGGACAAATCAAAGAACTTGAAGCTAGAATATCTTTGCATAATAAGCCGTCTGTTCCTAAGTCGTCTGTTGTGGCAATAGATAAACCAACTGAACAGAGTACTCCCTTGGTAAAAGAAAGTTTAGAACTGAACAAAGCTGAGAAATTTATATCTGCTGATAATAGTAATATTGTCTTGTATGTTCAGACTGCTAAACCCATTTCACCTGAGATTGAGAAAAAGGAGATAAAAACTCCTAAGGCTAAGAAGGGTAAAAAGCCTGAAACTGAAAAACAGACTGGTAAAACCAAACAGCAGAGTAGTCCCAAGAAGACTGCTGATAAGAGTAAAACCAATCAGACTAGTAAAGCTAAGTCGTCTGTTAAAGAGCAAGTAAAGAGCAGACCTAAGAAGCAAAGAAATTATAACAAAAATGCTTACTATGGAAATGAGTCTTATTATGTGCAACCTGCTTATCCACCATATTATGCTGCACCTCATTATCCACCTCATTTTGCTGCATATCCTGCTCATCAACCAATGCATGCCTACCCTGCTTATCATGCATCTTATCCTGCTTATGAGCCTTATCATCATCATAATGATTATCAATTTAACATGCCTGTTGATTATGATGAAAATGAAGTTGCTCATGCTCCTGCTAAAACTGTAAAGCCTAAGAAGCCTAAGACTTCAACATCTTGGGTTGTCAAAGGTGACACTAATCCACCAGGACCCTCTCAATAAAGGGTACCTAAAACATTTTTATTTTGTTTTGTAGGTTAGGATTAGGAGTAGGAGTAAAGTAGTGAAGAAATGGTACTTGGACAGTGGATGTTCAAGGCACATGTGTGGAGACATACATGAACTGGTAGATGCTGTTGCTGTGAATGGTCCAAGAGTTACTTTTGGAGACAGCAAAGAAGGCAAGGTTGTTGCTATGGGAAAGCTTATCAAAGGAAACATAGAGATATCTGACGTCTCATATGTTAGTGGCCTGAAATACAATCTGCTGAGCATAAGTCAATTTTGTGACAAGGGATTTTCCGTAGTGTTTTCATCAGATAAGTGCTATGTTGAACAAATTGGAACAAAGAAGGTTATTTTATCTGGAAGAAGACAAGGAAACATCTATGTAGTCGACTGGAATTCTGTGGACAAGAATTCTAATGTTTGTTTGGTGGCTTCTACACCAAGTGAAATCAGTTGGCTTTGGCACAAAAGAATGAATCATTTGAATTTCAAGACCATAAACAGATTGATAAAGAATGATCTGGTAGAAGGAATTCCAAAGACAGTCATGAGCAAAGACAAGCTCTGTGATGCCTGTCAGAAGGGTAAACAAGTGAAGTCATCTTTCAAGAGCAAGAAGCACCAATCTTCAACCAGAATTTTGGAGCTATTGCATATGGATTTGTTTGGCCCTATTGATCCAATCAGCAATGGTGGAAAGAAGTACTGCCTAGCTGTTGTGGATGATTTTTCAAGATTTACTTGGGTGATTTTCATGAAGAAGAAAAGTGAAACCAAGGAACATCTTACTAATCTGATGGAACTGATCCAGAATGAGAAAAGTCAAAGAATATTGAAGATCAGATCAGATAGAGGGACTGAGTTTACAAACTCTACTGTTGAAGAGTATTGTAATTCCAGAGGAATCAGTCATGAGTACTCTGCTGCCAGAACCCCTCAACAAAATGGAGTTGCTGAAAGGAGAAACAGAACTCTAAAGGAAGCTACCAGGACAATGATAGCTGAAGCAAAGCTGCCCCAAAGATTCTGGGCAGAAGCTACAAATACAGCATGTTATACACAGAATAGGTGTATGATAAACAAAAGTCAAAACAAGACACCTTATGAGCTATGGAACAACAGAAAGCCTAATTTACATTATCTTAGGATTTTTGGTTGTAAATGTTATGTTTTGAACAATGGGAAAAATCACCTTACTGCATTTGCAGAGAAGGCTGATGAAGCTGTTTTTGTAGGTTACTCTACTGTTAGTAAAGCTTATAGAGTGTTTAACAAAAGAACTTTACTTGTAGAAGAATCTATTCATGTAGTATTTGATGAACCAAGTCAATCTTCTGAAAAGAATCAAAGTGCAATTCCAGAGGTATCTGCTGACTTTCAGAAATTGAATGTGGAAAGAAAGGAAGAATATGTACCCATCATACTACCTGATTTAACTCAAGCTGGTAACTCAAGTGCTGTTCAAAATCAGTCTGCTGATTGTCTAACAGAGGAGTTGCAAACAGCTAACAGACCAGAGACTGTTCAACAGACTACAACTGTTCAACAGACTACTACTGAAACTCCAACAGTAGTGTTGCAAGATCAATCAAGAGGACAACATCCAGATTTGCAACCTGATCTCAGATGGCTCAGAGATCACCCACCTGAGTTAGTGATTGGTGATCCTTTGGATAGAGTGAGAACTCGAAGGTCAACTGCAAATGAAACAATGTTTGTAAGTTTTCTTTCACAAATTGAGCCTAAGTTGATTGATGAAGCTCTTAGTGATTCTCACTGGATTGAAGCAATGCAAGAAGAGTTGAATCAATTTGAAAGGAATGAAGTCTGGTACTTAGTTCCCAGACCTACTCATCAAAGAGTAATTGGCACTAAGTGGGTTTTCAGAAATAAGATGAATGAAGATGGTATGGTTACCAGAAACAAAGCAAGACTAGTTGCCAAAGGTTACTGCCAAGAAGAAGGCATTGATTTTGATGAGACATTTGCACCAGTTGCTAGGCTTGAAGCAATCAGATTGTTCTTAGCCTACGCTGCTCACAAGAACTTCACTGTCTATCAGATGGATGTGAAGTCTGCTTTTCTCAATGGAGAATTGCAAGAAGAAGTGTATGTTGAACAACCTCCTGGATTTGAAGTTTATCAACAAGGAGACAAGGTATATCGTCTGAAGAAAGCTCTCTATGGACTGAAACAGGCTCCAAGAGCATGGTATGATACTTTATCTGATTTTCTTTTAATTAAAGGATTTCGTAAAGGTAAAGTAGATAAAACTTTGTTCACTATTGAATGGGATAATCATATATTGTTGGTACAAATATATGTGGACGATATTATTTTTGGTTCAACTAACAAACAGATGTGTGAAAGATTCTCTAAGCTGATGCAGAATAAGTTTGAAATGAGCATGATGGGAGAATTAAATTACTTTCTTGGATTACAAGTTAAACAGCTACCTGATGGTATTTTTATTAATCAAGCAAAGTACACAAAAGATCTGTTCAAGAAATTTGGTATGGAAACTAGCTCATCTGTTACTGTTCCTATGTCTACTGGACTTCGTCTGGACAAGGATGAAGGTGGCAAATCAGTTGACATCACCAAATACAGAGGCATAATTGGGTCACTGTTATACTTAACAGCTAGCAGACCTGATATTATGTATTCTGTTGGGGTTTGTGCGAGATTTCAATCAGATCCTAAGGAATCTCATCTCTTAGCTGCTAAAAGGATATTAAAATATCTCAAAGGCACACAAGAATTGGGATTGTGGTACCCAAGGGAATCAGGATTTGAACTTATTGGATATTCAGATTCTGACCTTGCTGGCTGTAAAATTGATAGGAAAAGTACAACAGGTGCTTGTCAATTTTTAGGCAGTCGTCTGATCTCATGGATGAGTAAGAAACAGACTTCAGTATCCATATCTACTGCTGAAGCTGAATACATTGCTGCTGGAGCATGTTGTGCACAAATACTTTGGTTGAAGCATCAACTTGAAGACTATAATTTGAAGATCAGTGGAATCCCTATCTACTGTGACAATACAAGTGCAATCTCACTTACTCAGAATACTACAAGTCATTCCAGGACTAAGCACATTGAGATCAAACATCACTTCATCAGAGACCATGTTGAAAAAGGAAATGTTATTATTGAATATGTTCAAACAGATAATCAGATCGCTGACATTTTCACCAAACCACTGAATGAAGCAAGATTTTCCACTCTAAGAGCGGAATTGGGCTTGTTAAAATTGGATTCATAAGCTGAGGGGGAACCTATCAGAAGACAGGTTTCAACAGCTGACTAATCTGATATCAACAAGTGTTACACTTCAAGAAGTCTGACTCTCAACAGACTAGTTGACTGATGAATTCTTGAACTCAGGGGGAACGTGTAAGACTAGCGGTACCCTTGTTTTAAAGATGAAATCTTCAATGACAGTTAGTTGAAGTTGTTTTAATCAGAAGATTTGTTCTTAATTCTTGAAGATTTGAAGATTAATTATCTTGCTGGATTGACAAACAGCAAAGGAAGATCACTAGACATTGGCTTTCACTAGTGATATATTGTATCAGACAAGTCTTAAATCAGATAAGTACTCTACTCATCTGTTTCTATTTATGTCAGCTTATATTTAAAGTGTTGTATTAAAAACGTTTTATCAAAAGCACGCTTTTATAAGTAACAGACAAGTGGCGTTTCAACTTCCCGCCTGTCTGACATATTAAATGCTATTTTGAAATCCGCGCATCTTGATCGCACGATCTGCTTTTACAGTGACTAATCTAACGGTTACCACTTTTCACGGAAACCGACAAGAATTAACATCTATAAATCCAGATCTGATCAGCTGACTGAGCTTTTACGCACCCTAAATATTTCAAAAGCATTCAGAGCATTTTTGCATCCATTCAACTGCAAATCTACTCTCGTTTTTCTTCAATCTCTTTCAGGAAAATGAGTTCTAAGGTAAATGCAAAGGAAGCTGCTGCTGAAGGTATGTTCTTGAACTACCTGACGTATCATGCGACTGGCACACCGTTGATGAAAGAAATTCTGGAGAAATTCAAAGCGGCAACGCTGGTTAAATTCATGGAGGCCCATGAAGACATGATTTTCAAGGACGAGGTCTTTGAATTTTATGGTTCCAAAGACGATGTTGACTTCGACAAACTGGAGATTAAAGCCAAAATTGGGGACAAAGCTATCTGCGTAACCCCAAAATTGCTGAATGAGATGTACGGACTTTCCATTGAAGGGTCTACTGACATCGCAAACCTAGCTGAACCTTTTGAGTCAGATTTCTGGAATCTGGTCTCAAAGAAGAATCAAGTGCTATCTGGAAGTATCAAAAAGAATCAGCTGAAGGACGAGTTTCAGCGAATGGCAGATTTGGTTGCCAAAGTCCTCGAGAACTGCACATTCTCCTTGGACAGCGTACCAATGAAGAGGTTTCATACTATGATAGCCATTTACTATGGGTTGAAGGTAAATTGGGCTAACTTCATCTGGTATGTGATTGCTGATCACAAAGTCCGTGGTCTGACTCTGCACAGGATTTTCATTAGTCATCTGTTGGTAAATCTGAGATGTGCTGTGACTAATGGAAAGGAAATTCATAAGGCGAAGGAATTAAAGATCTATGATAAAGTGAAATCGAAAGAGCCTGCTGCTGTGCCTGAGAAAAAGCAACAGAAAAGAAAGGCTTCTGAGCCTACTGTGCCTGCTGATAAAGGCAAGAAGAGCAAGACAGCTGTTCAAACAGCAAAGCCTGCTGTTGAAGCCAGAACAGTTGTGCCTAAAAGAAAGGATGCTGCTGATTTGATTGTTGCTGAAACAGTCAAGGAAATCGATGAGATGTCAGTTGGAACATCCTCTGACAAGACAATTTCAGCGGAGTTACCGGCTGAGAATGTGGCTAAAAGAACAAGAAGTGCTATGAAAGATACTGCCACATCTGCTCCTGTTCTCCATACAAAGAAAACCATCAGAAAGAGGATGACGTTTATTGATGAAGAAAAGGAACTTTCTGAAGTGGTTAGACAAAGCCCTCAATCTGCTGAGAGGCCTGTTGAATCAGTGAAGGAATCTGCTGAGAAGAAATCAGCTGATCAGGTGAAACAGATTCCTACACCAACAGCTGAGGTTGCCAAACCTCAAGAGGATCCTGAAGTGCAGATCCTCGAACCAATTGCTGCTGCACCTGTAGCAATTGCATTACCAGAAACAACAGCTGTGGCACCAGTTGTTGAGTCAAGAAATGCCAGAAAGAAGAGAACTGGCAAAGCAAAAGTACCAGCTTATCACAGAAAGAAGCGCGAGGAGGCTGAACAAAGAAAACGTGATGAAGCTGAGCTAAAGAGAGCTCTTGAAGCAAGTAAAAAGGACGCTGATGTCAAGAAAATGACAGAAGCTGAGTTGGCTGCCAAAGAAGAAGCAGACTTGGCAAAGGCCTTAGAAGAGAGCAGGAAGGATGCTCATGGACCAATGAGGTCTGGAGGCATCGTGATTGGTGAAAAGCCTAAGGAAGGAGACTTCGTGCTACCTAGGGCTGCCCCAATTAAGAAGAAAAAGAAGGAAGTCCGAAGAGCAATAGAGATTGTTCAAAGTGACTCTGCCGCCTTCAAAAAGTTTGAAGCTGAGCTGGAAAGGCTAAACCAGCTGTTTCAATCAAGGACTACTTTTCTCCCAGAAAAGATAAGGTACAACAGATGGAGAGAGTATAGATTGAACAAATCTGAGGAGGAAATTCAAGCCTGGAAGGAGTTTGCCACTGAAGGAAGATGGGTTTTAAACTGGCTGCAAACAACTTCTATTGCCAAGGCACTGGACTCAGATTTTGTAAGAGATAGACTACATGACTATGCTAGAGTCATGGTAAGTCAAGAAGCGACTGCTATCAAGGATTCAATTCCTAAAAGGCTTGGTCCTGCTGATGACAGGATTGATAGAGCAGTCAAGATTGCTGTTTACACAACATTGGAAAAGTGGGCTGAAAGATCAAGATTTGAACCAGGTACATCAAGTACAATGCCCAAGTTGCCAAGTTTACAGCAAATCTGTTATGGCTCTGATATCAGTACTTATCAAGAAAAGCTGAGGATCCAACAGACCACTTCACCCTTTGTACCAGCTGACTTGATTCGTCAGAAGACAGTTGTGTCTACTGATGGTACTGAGATCATTCACGTAGCTGATGAGCCAGCTAGTGAAGAACAAAAGAAAGACCAGAAGGCTGAAGAAATCAACTTAGATACATCAAAGAAGCTGCCTACTATGGTCAAGGACGTAGTTCCCCTAGCTTTGGGATGGAAAGCTGAAGACAGTCCTGTTCTTCATGAAGCAACTGTTCAACAGGAGGAAGACCCTGCTGAACTTCCACAAGAAGAGGATCCTGCTGAATCATCACATCCTGCCCCTACTGCTGATTTGCATTCCTCACTGATGGAGTCCATCCAGATGCTGATTGAGACTTCTATGAAGGAGATGGAGACAAGAAATCAGCTGATGATTAAGCAAATGCAGGAAGAGACTGCTAAAATGGTCAAGGATGCCATTGAAGATTTTCCTCTGCCACCAGACAACTCCTTAATGCTAACTCAGAGCATATTGAATATGAGCAGAAGTATTGAAGATGTGAAGGCTGATGTAGGTCACCTCCACACTGCTCTTCAAAGGAATGAAACTGACATTGCAAGAGTTGTTAAGGTCATGACACAAGTTGGTGAAGCAGAATCTGAGAAGAATGTTGCTTTAATGCAAGAGATTACAAACGTCACCAACAAAGCACAAACTGAACTGTCAACACTTCAGTTGAATGTTGACTGTCTGAATGACCAATCTGGTGAATTAAAAGCTAATCAACTTCGCTTGGAAGAGAATCAACTTCGCATGGAAACTACTCTAAATCATCACTGTGCTGAGCAAAGAGTCATGGATACCAACATCAAGAAGCTTTGTGCTGCTGTCAACATAACTCCTGATCAACTCAACCCTGCTGATGCTGACAAAAAGGGGGAAGAGGAATCAGCTAAGTTAGCTGTTGATGCTGCTGCAACTATTCAAGTACGAGACCAACGGGCTGCTGCTGGAAAGCCAAAAGAAGATGAAGTACTTGAAAAGGAAGCTGAAGATGGAGCTGATGATAAAGTAGAGCCCAAGGATGTAGCTAAAACTGACAAGGAGTTAGCTGCCTCTAAGTACTCTGCTGAAGAACAGCTTAATCCAGACGTTAAGTATAAGAGGATTGAAGACATCAGAAAAAGATTTGAAGCTGAAGAAAGAAGAGAAAAATTAAAAGGTCTTGCTGATGCTTTCACATCTGGTGAAGATGAAGACAGTAGTGATGAAGTTGAAGAAGAAGTTGAAGAGGAAGAAGAAGAAGATGAAGAAGCTGAGGACTAGACTAGTTAATAGACTAGGTCATATGCTAAATTTTTGTAACAGCTTACTTCAGTTGTAATTTTTCACTTAAGTCAATTTTTTTCTTGTAACTTGCACTGTAATTTTCAAATCAATCTATAAAAAGTTCAAGCTTCCAACATATTATTTCTATCTCAGAAATTTTTGAGGACTCAACTTTAGTTTAGGTACAGGTACTTAGCTGGAGTTTTGTCATCATCAAAAAGGGGGAAATTGTTGGATGAAGATGAAGACTTTGAAGTGAAGGGAGGTTTTGATGATTTCCAAAGTCATCAGCTAAGTGGAAGCTTAGTACAAACCTTAGAAAATATTTGACCAAGGAAGAAGTATTTCAGACAAGTCAAATATGGTCCAGAAGACTACTGATCTGTTGCTGAAGAAGTAATCAGACTGGTGGACTATCAGCCGACTCAAATCAGATTAGTTCAAGTTTGGGATCAGCCGAGTACTCATCAGACGAGTGACTTCGATCAGCAGAGTGGAAGTGGATCAGAAGTTATTGCAACGGTAATAAATGCACTTGGTGTAATAAATGCTGAAGAGGAAGGGTATTTATGACAAATGATTGAAGAGAAACCTCGTATCAGCTTGGTGCATTTAATGCGCATTTAATGCGAAGCGACAGAAAGTACAGCAGAGTGTACAGTGTTCAGTCGCAACAGCCGTTCTGCAGAAAAGGACCAGTACTCGAGGATTTGACAACTGGCGATCTCTCAACGGGCAGATTTTCAAATCCTCAGTATAAATAGCTTAGTTCGTGAGTTGAAGAAGAAGAACAACACAGAGACAACACGCATTGAGAGCAAAAATCTGAAGCAGAATTCTTCTAAGTCTCAAACTCAAGAACAAAGCACTCATCAGCCTAGTCATCTGTTGACGAAGCAGAAAAGAGAGAAACCAGAATATACTTAAAAATCTGAGTGATTTTGTTAAGATTGTGTTGTGAGAAGTAGATATCAACCTTTGTGAGCGATATTACTTCAGAGGATAGGAGTTTCTTTGTGATTTCCTATTGTGAACTTACGGCCACTTCATTTGTTGTTTGGCGTAAGAAGTGTATACTGTAATCTGTGTGATTTAGTATAACCCAAGATCTAAGTGACTTGGAAGAGTGGACTAAAGGATTTACATCCATATAACCACTATAAAAATCCTTTGTGTTTTTAACTTGCATTAATTTCTGCATATTTCAAAGAAGCATATTTAAAACACTTAAAGGTTAACTACTGGAAAAGTTTTAAAAAGGAGTTTGTTTAAAACTGGGGATAAAACTTTTTCTAAGTTAAGAAAACTACTTGTGAAAAACACTTGACAAATCCGCTGCAAGTTAGTTACTTTAAACTCTGATTTTGATAAAATCAGCTGAGTGAAATCAGAAGAGTGGTCTACTTCGCTGTTCAAAGCTTTGTGCAAGATCAGCTTAGTCTGCTTACTGTTCTCGATCAGCTTAGTCTGCTGAACAGAAAAGTTAGAGATTTTAAAAGGTAGATTTTTAAAGAGGTCTATTCCCCCCCCCCCCCCCCCTCTAGACCTCATCTGACCACTTGGGACCAACATACTTTGTGTGATTCAATTACATAGGACTGGACCAGACATGATCTAGAATCATAAATAAGACACCGTTGATATTATGGTTCTAGAACATGTCAACTGATGATCATATGTGAATTGATCTAAATCCTGAGTAGGCATAAACTATTGTTTATGTTAACGAGTTCTTTTGACTCATAGGTAATGGTCCGTAACCATGTCGAGCCTAAAACTTATGTCTTAAAGATCCGTTGATATAAATGACTGGGAATGTGTTCTACATATATGGAATCCAACCCTTCTTGCGAAAAGCTGGAATATTGATTCCCTTAAGTGTTAGTTTTGGAACTAAACAGTAGAGCGCTCTGATTTATGAATAAGTTCATAAATCAAACTATTTACTAGTGAACTAATGGAACTTAAGGATAAAGAAGTAATTAGAGGGACAAAAAGGTAATTACGCCTAGCTCTAGTTACGAATCAATTATTGGATGATCAAATAGCATGTAGTAATTATATCAATGGACTATCTTGATCTTTAGAGTAAAATATATTGTAATGACAACAGTGCAATTCCAAGTCTTTAGTGGAGTCACTTGGAATTAATAGATCAAATAATTAAATTAAAGAGTTTGATAAATTATTCGATTTATCGGAGCTTGAAGTTACATGTCCATAGGTCCTCAACCACGGCTCCTGATAATCTACTTTTGAACTCAAGAAATTAGAACGAATTCATTCATGTTGCATTTTGAAAATAGTTTCCTAAAATTGAAATTCTGAATTAATTAGATGATATTTAATTAGTTAATTAGAAAATACCATGATTAATTGTATTAGATTTAATTATAGAATTGAATTTAATGGAAATTGAATACTAAATTCAAGAAAAAGGAAATATTGATATTTATAGAATTTCTAATTGTAGAAATTTATTATTTAATATGTAAATATATATGATATATTTATGTAATAAATAAAAGTAAAAATTATATATTTATATATGTTATTTTCGAAATTATATATATAAATATATTTATGTATGTTTTAATTACTTACAAGAGTTGTATTTAATTAATAACTCTCTTAAGGTAAGAGAGAGAAGATTTATTTTCCTAGTAGGAATCTTTGAGTGAGTCATGGTAGGAGTTTAACTCTTTCCATAACTATCTATATATACATATAAGATATAGATCTTAGATGGAATAATTATTGATTTATGGAATCATTACGATTACACTCAAAAAGAAAAAGTTCTTCAACCTTAAACATACAAAAAGCCACCCACCCTTTGTTCAAGAAAAAAGGAAAAGATTTCATCTTGAAATTTTGATTTCACCTAGTAGAAGGAGAACGTGGTTGATATCAATGGTGAAAAAGATCAAAGACGTTTGTTCATCAAACTGAAGAAAAACATGAAGCAAAAAGTTCAACCAAAAGAACAAAGGACGAGAAGCTTCCTGTAAGTTTTTTTTTCTTTCTTTTGCATAATTAAAATATTATCGTTTATAGGATCCTCGTTTTTATGTTAGTTATTTTTTAAATACACTATGAACATAAAACCCACCAAATTCCTCAATTGGATCGAATTAGTTCAATCTTGTTTACTCGTCGGGTCGAATAGTTCGGATCCGATTGGGTAAAACATCAAAAAATGGTAATGAAGTTGCTTTCCATCCCAAGCAATGGCCTCAACTGTCTCTTGCAATAAAACCGAGTCCTATATATAGTTGAACCATCCTTAGAAATAGATAAAATACTTCTTGCCTCTGATTCCCAAAATAAATTCTCAATCAATTCTCTATTCCAACTTGATGATTTTGAAAGCATGAGGATGGGGCAGCCAATTGTCTTTCCAGATTCGGATGGTATTACCATTTCCAACCCTCCAACGAAGTCCCGATTCAAGAATCTTCTTCGTTCCACAAATGCCTCTCCAAGTTAGGGAAGGATTCGACCCCAAAGAAGCTTCCAAGAAACCACAATTCGGAAAATATTTCGCCTTGAGCACTCTACTCAAAAGGTTGTTATTCAAGCATGTGATAATTCGCCAAGCTTGTTTTGCTAAAAGAGCCGAGTTAAATTAAAGAATCTAAGTCCCGAAATCCAAGGCCTCCATCTCTTTTACTAGAACACAACGAATCCCAATTAACCCAGTGTATTTTTTTTGCATTTTTGTCGTCCCACTAGAAGTTAGCAATCATCGAGTTAATTTCTCTAATAAGGTATCCCGAGAGTTTGAAGCAACTCATTAAATATGAAGGAATTGATTGAATAACTGATTTAATGAGTACTTCCTTACCGGCTTTAGAAAGCGATCTAACTCTCAAACTTTGAAGACGTCCCCATACTCTTTCTTTAATGTAGTCAAGAGGTTGTGAATCATGGTATGAATTGAGTTTTCTTGAAAAGTTTGGTACCAAATGTATTTTTTGAACTAAAGTTTAATATCAAAAGGATTTTTCCCTCTTTAGATAATTCCAAAGTTAGTTTCATGTAATTCGCGAGGAGATAAAATTAAAGGTAGTACTTCATATGCTTAACTATATTAATATTCAAGTTATCTTATTTAACCAATGCAAATAAAATGTAATAAAACAGATTTTCAGCCCCACATAAAATAGTTTTTGAGATATATTAACTAACAACGCCAATGAATTTTCACAACGAATCTTGTTTGACATCGATTCAATTTAAATTTTTTAATCTTAGTCCATGGATCTTTGATTTGAAGGGATTTTCTCATAAAATATAGTTATAGTCTAATTGAAAAAGATGAACTAGTCAGAAAATCACATTAATTAAACACGCCTACCAAGTTGTATGTTCTTTTCGGTTTGTCAAATTGAAATGGACCAAAAGCACCTAATATCACAATTGGGTCTATTATTAAAATGATGTTGGGGTTAAAATTTTGACCAAAAATTTTAATTAGTCCATCAATAAAAAAATAATGTTAGATAATTCACACGTTTTTTTCCAAGATTAATATCACAATTGGGTCTATTATTAAAATGATGTTAGGGTTAAAATTTTGACCAAAATTTTAATTAGTCCATCAATAAAAAAATAATGTTATAATTCACACGTTTTTTTCCAAAATTATTAGATTTGACAAAATACTCCTCATTTACATATTTGGTATCAAACCAAAAAAATATGAGAAAAGACGTTAAACTCACTTCAAAATATTATTTTCATTTTACGGTTATCATATAATGGGTTCACATCGATTCTGATTGATATTATTTTATTGAGTTCATTTAATTTCACGATTTTCTTTTGCTAGCTGTTTGTTGCCGTACACAAGAGGAATTGTCAAAGTGAACACATGTGTATTGCTCCTAAGAGTTGGATTAGGAATTACTTTCATGGATAAATAAAATATGACGAGAAGTATTTAATTTATCGCATTTGTGAATTTGTGATAAATGAAAAGGCATGAGGTGTAATTTTCTACTAAAATTGGAAGGTTATAAAGTTGTAACATGGAAATTGTACCATGGATTGATTGTTGAAGTATTTATCGCATTTAGTAATGTGGATTGATTGTTGAAGTAGAGGGGGAGAAATCCAGTTTTAATCATGGATCAAAGTTTCGTTTTCGATATATATCACAGTTAGTTGAATATTGGAAATTTTTCGAAAAGTTTTCGGAAACACTAGAAAAAATTATGAAAAAAATTACTAAATTAAGAAAAAGGGAAGGTTCCAAGGCAAATAGAGTTTCGAAAATAACCTTATTTTGATTTCTATTGATTAAAAACAGAAAATTTTTAATGTTATCCATAGAAAAGTTAAATATTCAAGCGCCTTTATGGCTTGATAGAGTTAGACGGAAGTGCGATAGGAAGAAGCTTTGTTTATTCATGTCTACATGTTGGTTTATTTGGTTTGCAAGAAACCATTTTTTGTGGAAGCAAAGGACTGGTCTCCACTAGATGTTTGGCTCCATTCAACTAACTTTCATGACAAACACCTTTGTTGTTTCACTCGTAACATCAGTCTGCCCCAATCGCCCCCCGATGGAAGCCGCCTCTTGATCAGGCCATAAAAATTAATGTGGATGCAGGTTTAGATGTTCCGGGTAAGCGTTGTGGTATTGGAATTATGGCACGAAATTCTCATGGAGTATGCATTGCTTGGACTGCCCAAATTGTTGAATTTCCATTACAACCGGAAGCGGAGGCTATTGCGGATGCTAGGGGGGTTGAATTCGGTCAAGGACATGGTTGGAATCAAGTCGTGCTTGAGGGAGACTGTAAATCGGTCATTGAAGGAATTTGTGCCCCCACACTCTTTAAGGAGTAACATGAGTCCTATTCTGGATGATATCAAACGTCTTGTCTTCAGTTTTAATTACCTCATTTAGTTGCTTTCACGTGTTTAGATATAGCAACTCGGTAGCACATGCTTTAGCAAAATTAGCTCTTAGTTTAGATTCGCCTTTATTGGTGCTTCCCACTTTTATTTCTGATTTTGTTCTTCACGATATTGATCAAGAATGACAAATCTCTACCCGTCTTGGATTTCCTCAAAAAAAAATTGAAACAATTTCAAAGTCAAATTTAAGATTGCGAAAAGTGCAAATAAATTTATGATTGCGATGGTAAATATATTAGTATCAACTTAATTTCCAAGATTCTTATAGGATGATGCATGTAGGATAAATTCTCTTATCCGAAAATATTAATCAAGAAACGAATTTAATTCACAAGAACTCAAGAAAACACAAACTTAATAAGAAATAATATTTCTCATATAGTATATATTAAGAATCGTTACTCCTACATTACAACTGAAAATTGTTAACTAAACCAAGAAAAAGGAATAAGAATCCAACTTCAATAACGTAAACAACCTAAAAAAGTCGATTATTTCGAGGCCAGTTTCCCAAATTAACCGCGAATAGGAATTTCCATATAATGGAGGATAGTAACTGGATGATGATCTTAATATTCTTAATTGTTACATATTTAGTATATATGAACTTTGAAAAAGCTTTAGAGAAGATAGACGACCTTTTTAATAAAATCAACATCCAAATTATCCTCCATTTCATGAAAAATACCTATTAATTCCTAATATGGCAGACTAGTCTCAAAAAATATCCTTTTGGCTTGTTGAAGTTTTAAGAAAGAAAATTGAAGAGGAGAAAACAAAGGAGAAATATTGGCACTTTGCACCCTAGTGTGTGTTTTGGGGAGAAAATTCATTGGTAGAAGAGTAGAATAGTCCTTTTCAATTTTTTTTTTTTTTGTACTTTGCACCTTGGCATTATAGATTCTGCACCCTGAAAATATAGAATGTTGGTATTTTGCACCCTTTAATATAAAATGTTGGCGCTTTTCACCCCGATTTAAAATATTTGGCACACCCTAATGTGTTTTCTTTAAAAAAAACTCATAAATGTCGTCGATGTAGAGATAAAAGTCATTTCTATGCACAACAATCATAAACATGTCATTCTTAATTTATTTTACTTTATATTAACTTATTTTAACATTTTCTCTCAGTAAAATTTAGTTAAAAAAAAAAGACATTGTCTTCATTTTATTTCAAGTATCCTCTAGATTATTTACTTTATATCTAAAATACACGTTTACAAATCTAACATATTATTATATTGTATGTTATTTACATTATTTAGATTATTATATAAAGTCGAGGTTGAAAATGCCAAAAATTATATTTTTTGGGTGCCAAGTGCCAATATTCTATATTTTCAGGGTGCAAAGTGTCAAAATCTATACTTTTAGGGTGCAAAGTACCAAAAATATTCGAAAATGACTATTCTACTCTTCCATCAATGAATTTTTTCTTCAAAACACACACTATGGTGCAAAATGCCAACTAAATTGTGTATTTCCAGGGTGCAAAGAGCCAAAACTTTTAAGTTAGGGTGCAAAAGTGCCAAAACCCTATAATTTCAGGGTGCAAAGTGTCAAAAGCCT
Organism: Penstemon davidsonii; assembly: GCA_034814905.1. Taxonomy (NCBI): domain Eukaryota; kingdom Viridiplantae; phylum Streptophyta; class Magnoliopsida; order Lamiales; family Plantaginaceae; genus Penstemon; species Penstemon davidsonii. The sequence goes on along the minus strand of JAYDYQ010001087.1, from coordinate 5,542,263 downwards.
TTTGCATACCAATACATGAGGATGGGATCATGAAGCCAACTTACCCTTAAATTTAGGAACTAAATTTAATCTTCTCTTTGTGTTGTACCACGTCGCCCATACCACGGATGCACCAAATAATTTTTCCTTCCGCACATAAGATAGAAAAGCAACCATGAAATGCAAGAATACCCCCTATGCTTTACCTAATTAGAAAAAAAATCTTATGTGTAGTTTTTTATTAGCAAAAAAACCCTACAAGCCAAAATGATAATTATATCCCAATTAAAAGATACAAAAACACCCTTATTCGATTAAAAATTAACAATAATACCCCTGTTAATTTTGAAAATTGACAATAACCCTCATGTTCACTTAAAAAATGGCAATAACCTCCCTATAATTTATGAATTGGAACTTCAAATTGGATTTGTTGCTAATAAACAATACATGAGGTTTTTTATCAATTAGACTATGCACAGAGAATTTTTTTGCATTTAGTTCGATAGAAGAGTGTAGAATTTTCCAATTCCTTTTACTTATTCTTTTGGCAACATTTTATTTCCACATAATTAGAGTACAATGTCAATATATTTACATATCCAAGTGAGTTCTCCAGATTGTATACACCACTCCTACATCATCATCTAAAACAAAGTAGTTTCCCTATTGAAAATTTAGCCAATGTGTGAGTGTTGTTTTCTCTAGGAACATGTTTGATTTTAAACAATCCGATGCATTCCGCCAAAAACTTGATATCATCAACTTGGGCTGAAATTCAAACCAAGCTATTCGATATTCGATTCGAGCTCCTTTGAATTCAATTCGTCACATTAATCAAATAAGTTTGAACATCATTTTTCGTTTGAAAACTTTTAAAGTTTGGCTCGAACTCCACTCGATAAGCTAAAAGCTGGTAATATACATGTAAAATATCAAGCTACTCGATACTCGGCTCGAGCTCGTTTTAGAGCCATTTGAGCTTGGCTCGTTTAACAATGAAATCAAGTTTGAACAGTGTGTTGTTCGACACTACTCGAGTCGAGTACACCTCTATCATCGACAATGGCTCCAAATTCCATTAGCAAACCCGTTCTAATTTTCATCTATAGTCAAAATAACCAAAGCGTAATTCCCTTCTTATACAATGTTTTGCCAGTGATAATCCCTTAACAATTCAATCGCCAGCCAATGCACTCCCCAATATTAGCGTCCCAATCCACTACGTCCTTCGGCCATTGGAACAATATCGTCGAAGTTAATTGTACAAATAAAAATTAAAAGAATACGTAATATCACAAATAATTGTCCGTCTTCTAAACTAAGTGGAATATCATATTCTCGTTAGTATCTTAAATAAAATTGTAGGAAAATGAAAATATATACCTTGGATGAAAGTACTTGATTTCACATCAATCGTAAATTGGAATTTTCTTGATATGAGGTATTGATAATTGGTGTTTACTGATCATGTAATATTCTTTTACGTACAACTAATTCATGTAGATCAATTGTAAGTATATATCAAGAATATTACAATCATTATAAATTATTTTCAAGAAAATCCCGATTAACGCCTAATAAGGAAGAATAGTCTTGAAACAATGAACTATATCAAGCTTCCTCGATCGCTTTTCTGATTAATTAGAGAAATTAGGAAAGGATTTAATTTTGGAGGATGATTTTCTCTTTGTGGGTCTAAAATTTTAAGGGAGAAGTGCATTTGTATATGTTATAATTATAATTGGTTAATTTTTTAGAAGTGTTGTTAAATAACACAATAAAATAGTATACTTGTTGATCGATCCTATATAGAGATAAGTAGTTCAAATAAAATGAAAGCTATCTCTATATAAACTAACTTCAAGATGTCAATGAATCTTCACAACATATCTTGTTTGACATCGGCCTAATTTGAATTCGTCAATTTTAGTCCATGGATTTCGGATTGAAAGGGATTTGCTCGTAAAATGTATTTACAGTCTAATTAAAAAAGGTTGAATTAGACAACAAAAAAAAAAAAATCACATTAATTAAGGCATAATTTATTAGAAAATTGTTTATTATTGCATCTCTCACAAATCTGCTAAACCCGCTACAATGTCTTTAATTTGTTCTTTAAATTTTTTTAACCCTATTGAGGGAAAAGGTAATACTAACCTCATAATTAATGACGAGCTAAAGACAAAAACACCCCTTAAACTTTGTCTAATTTCCAAAAAATCCCTGCGTTATTTTAACTCCCAAAAAACCCCATGTGTTTGGTTTTAATTACCACACTCAACCCAAGTAGAATTTTACTTTTGACTCTTGACAGAATGACAAGATTACCCCTATGTGTTTGTTTTTTTTTTTAAATTTATTTATTCTTTTCTAAAACCTAAGTATTGCAAGTGTTTGTAAAACACAAGAGGGTTCTATGCAAAAAAAATAACATAAGGGGGTTTTGCACAAGTTTTTCAAAATACTGGTGGATTTATGCATTTTTCTCTACCATGTTCTGTGTTCTTTTGGCTTTTGGGTTTGTCAAACGGGAATGGACCAAATATGTCTAATATCACAATTGGATCAATTATTTCAAATGATGTTTGATTAAAATTTGGACCAAAATTTTTAATTAGTCCGTCAATAAAAAAAAATGTTAGATTCACATGTTATTGTTGGAAATAGTAAGTTAATGGAGTAACTTGGACATAATTTAAGTGGGACCCACTTTGATAAAAGTGTCGGGTCTTTGCGGAATTATATTCTACTCCGTGAGTAGATTAAAACAGTATATATATCGTATGAATGAAAAATTGACACTCAAAGATCACTCTTTGAAATGGAATTAAAAAAAATGCACTTATCCCACATTGGAAGTGGGAGTACAAAATTTTGAGGTATATATATAATTTGTCAATATAGTGGTGTAACTACTTAGCTACCAAAAGTCTCTTCCCTCACGCGCGAGCCCGCGACATTTTGACATGAATTTGTCCAAATTATATTTAGTTTGTTTATAGTTTTTAATTGTACTTTATTTATATTTTGTTTTCCTATTACATTTGTGTAACAGTTTTTGTCCGAAATTATAGATTTGACAAAATATTCCTTATTTACATATTTGGTACCAAACCAAAAATAATATGAGATAAGGCGTTAAACTCACGTCGAAATATTATTTTCGTTTCACGATTTTCGTATAATGGGTTCACATCGATTCGGATTAATATTATTTTTTGAGTTCACTTTCATGAATTCACTTAATTTCACGATTTTCTTTTGTTGTTTGTTGCAGTATACACATGCGAAGAACCAAAATTACATAAAAAGAAAATTGAGTAACTGAGCAAAAGACAAAAACACCCCCTGTGCTTTGTATAACTTCAAAAAAAAACCCTGTGTTTGGTTTTAAATACCACACTCGACCCAAGTAGTATATACCTATAATTTTATTTTTGACTTTTGGTGGAATAACAAGATTACCCCTATGTGTTTGTTTGTTTTTTTAAATTTATTTATTCTTTTTGAAAAATTAAGTATATACTACTTGGGTCGAATGTGGTATTTAAAATCAAACATAGGGGGGTTTTGGGGATATAAAATGACACATGGGGGTTTTTTGGGAGTTAGACAAAGCATAGGGGGGTTTTGTCTTTCGATGTCAGGGGTAAAATTGTCATATCAAAAGTAAAATGTGAACAAATACTTGCAATTTTAGCGTTTGAAACACACTCTCTTTTGGGGGGTGTATTTGGCACTTATTTGAGATCACAGAGGGGGTTTTGGGAGTTAAAATAACACAGGGGGATTTATGGGAGTTAGACAAAGCATAGGGGGTGTTTTTGTCTTTTGCTCAAAGAAAATTATCAAAGTCAACTCATGTGTATTGCTCCTAAGAGTTGGATTAGGAATTACTTTCATGGTTAAATAAAATATGAGGAGAAGTATTTAATTTATCGCATTTGTGAATTTGTGATAAATGAAAAGGCATGAGGTGTAATTTTCTACTAAAATTGGAAGGTTATAAAGTTGTAACATGGAAATTGTATCTTGGATGGATTGTTGAAGTAGAGGGGAAGAAATCCAGTTTTAATTATGGATGAAAGTTTCGCTTTCAATGTATAACACTGTTAGCTGAATATTGAAAAAAATTCGAAAAAGTTTTGGAGACGTTTCGATACCACTAAAAAAATATGAAAAACATTACTAAATTAAAAAAAAAAAAAGTTTCAAGACAAATATAGAGTTTCAGAAATACACCTTATTTTGGTTTCTACTGATTCATAAACAAAAAATTTGCGATGTTTTCGGAGATAAAGGGGGTTGCCTTACTTTGCGGACCGGCCATTTTGTAATTAGTCAACCAAACATTTGATCTTGCCATGATTATTTTATGAGTCTAGCCAAATCGAACGGGAACAATTTTCATTCTACAAAAGACGAGGGTAAAGTACAAACTATAGACATAAATAAAATGCCGATCTCCACTTCAATATTCCTTCGAGCTATTGAAACAATTTCAAAGTAAAATTAAGATTGCGAAAAGTGTAAACATGAAGGTAAAATATATTAGTATCAACTTAATTTCCAAGATTCCTATAGGATGATGAATTGTGCATGTAGGATAAATTCTTGTATCCGAAAATATTAATCAAGAAACGAATTTAATTCACAAGAACTCAATCAAGAAAATACAAACTTAATAAGAAATAATATTTCTCATATGGTATATATTAAGAATCGTTACTCTTACATTACAACTGAAAATTGTTAACCAAACCAAGAACAAGGAATAAGCATCCAACTTTAATAAAGCAAACAATCTAAAAAAGTCGATTGTTTTGAGGTCAGTTTACCAAATTAATTAACCGTGAATAGGAATTTCCATACAGTGGAAGATAGTAACTGGATGATGATCTTAATATTCTTAACTGTTAAATATTTAGTACATATGAACTTTGGAAAATTTCTAGAGAAAAACTTTAGAGAAGATAAATGAACTTTTTAATAAAATCAACATTCAGATTATCCTCCATTTCACGAAAAATACCTATTAAAGCCTAATAAGGGAAATAGTCTCGAAACAATGGACTACGTCATGGCAATCTTCCGTACGGAAACATAAATAAGCGATATATGTATAGCCATATTCTACAGAAAGGATATTTGTAGAAATTATAGGAGATGAATCTTCCATACGAGTGAATATTTGGTACAACCGTTGCATAGATGACGTGGTGCAGCAATCGATTGGGATTTAAACAAATTAGTATTTGCATATCTATACATGGGGATGAGATCATGAAGCCAACTTTCCCTTAAATTTAGGAACTTGATTTAATTTTCTCCTTGTGTTGTACTACGTCGTTCATATCACGGATGCACTAAATAATTTTTCCTTCCGCACATAATAAGATAGAAAAGCAACCATGAAATGTAAAAATACCCCCTATGCTCCTAATTAGAAAAAAGTCTTATGTGTAGTTTATTATTAGCAAAAAAACCCTTCAAGCCAAAATGATAATTATATTCCAATTAAAAGATGCAAAAACACCCCTATTCGATTAAAAAATTAACAATAATCCCCCTGTTTACTTTAAAAATTGACAATAACTCTCATGTCAACTTAAAAAATTTGCAATAATCTCCCCATAATTTATGAATCGGAATTTCAAATTGGGATTTTGTTAATAAAAAAAGAACACGGGGAACTTTCTCTAGTAAAAACAATACATAAGGTCTTTTGCCGATTAGACAAAGCAAGCACAACATATTTTTTTGCATTTAGCTCGATAGATTAGTGTAGAATTTTCCAATTCCTTTTATTTATATCTACAAAAAGAATTAGGTTCCCGATTAAAAAAAGATGAAATATTGGATAAGGACTAAGAACAAGATATTCTGGATAAGAATCGGCTTTAGATTTAAGCGATATTTTTTTCTTTTTCTGAGAAGCGATATAGTGTAACCATTTTCTACAAGTAGAAATTATAAGATAGAGACCAATCTTCCGTAGTGAAATGTAAAAATATCCTCGTGCTTTGCCTAATTAGCGAAAGCCTCCTTGTTAATTTTTATTATAAAAAATTTCATGTATTCTTTTTTTATTAGAAAAAAAAATCCTTCCTATGTCAGAAGGACAATTATATCAAACCAAAAGATACAAAAACATCCCGGCCTACTCACTTTAAAAATTGACAATAATTTATATCTTAACTTTAATTCAATTAAAAAAATGACAATAGCCTCCCTATGATATATGAAGGAATTTCAAATGAGATTTTTTCTTAATAAAAAAGTAACAAAGACTTTTTTTTGCTAATAAAAATAATACAAGAAATCTTTTGCCAATTAAACAAAATACAAGGGATGTTTTTGCATTTAGCTAGAGAGAAAAGTGTAGAATTTCCAATGCTTTTTTTTTTTTTTTGGCAACATTTTATTTCCACAGAATTAGAGTACAAATACAATTTACATATCCAAGCGAGTTTTCCAGATTGTTTACACTACTATTAATCATTATCCACAAACAAACAAAAAACAAAAATAAAAAAATAAGGTCCCCAATTGAACATTTTGCCAATCATATTATACTTCGGCCATTGGAACAACATCTTCTAAATTAATAATTATCTCAAATAATTTTCCAAAAAAAAAAATGAGCTGAAGAAAAAAAAAATTGTCCGTCTTCTAAACTAAGTAGAATATCATATTCTCGTTGGTATCTTAAATAAAATAGTAAGAAAATTAAAATATACCTTGAATGAAAGTACTTGATTTCATAAGAAACCATAACCGAATATTCTAAAAAATCAATTATTTTAAGACTTTTTTTCCCTGTCAAGCGTAAATCGGAATTTTCTTGATATGAGATATTGATAATTGGTGTTGACTCATGTAATATTCTTCTACGTACAACTAATTCATGCACATCATTATAAGTATAATCATTACAAATTATCAGTACCCGTTTCATGAAAATCCCGATTAACGCCTAATAAGGAAGAATAGTCTTGAAACAATGGACTATATCAAGTTTCCCGTCGATCTTCTAATTAATAGGAGAAATTAGGAAAGAATTTTGGAGGAAGATTTTCTCTTTGTGGGTCAAGAATTTAGGGAGAAGTGCATTTGTATATATGTATATGTTATATAATTATAATTGGTTAATTTTTTGAAGTGGTTTTAAATAACACAACAAAATATTATACTTGTTGATCTAGATTAGTATTATCCGTCTTGAGTTAGCACGTCCCATATTTTTCGGAGATAGTTGAGGATTTGGCAATTAACTTGTCATTTTTTTTCCTATTATAGAAAAATTAAATTCAGACTTGAATTGGTAGTAATTCAAAATAGATTATTAATTAAATTTTAAAATATTATGACATACTAGTATACGCTCCGTGCTATGCACGGTGTCACATAAATTAAGTGAAATGTTATTGTATATGATTTTTTTTTTAGAATTTTATTGTATATGATTATATTAGTGCTAAAAATAGAGAGTGTCTTTTTTTTTTTTTTTTTTTTTTTTGAGAAACCCGAGGGGTGAAATTCATTAAAGAACAATGTCATCAAGTACAAGATTATGAATAGATCTCGGAAGATCGACATTAGCAGGAGATATACTATAAGCAACTTTAGCTAGAGCATGAGCCACAGCATTATTCTCACGAAAAACATGAGAAACAACAAAAGAATCAAGGCTATACGACAAGGTTTTAATATCTTCAAAAATGTGACCAAGAGGATGAAAGCTAGTGTGGAAAGTGGAGCCCGAAATACCATCTATCACTGTTTTACAATCTCCTTCAAGTATGATATTTTTCCAACCTTTTGCCCATCCACATTCCAAACTTCGGACCGCAGCCACCGCTTCTGCTGCTTCAGGAACGAGAGGATAATCAAATTTTTCCGTTCCCCAATGTAGACAAGCCCCCAAATGATCGCGAATGACCAATTCCAAAGTTACCCGTCCCGACATAAACTGAAGCATCAAAGTTTATCTTTACAAAGTTAGGTGGTGGTGGATGCCAAAGTGAGGTCACTCTACTTGGAGCGGGGCAAATAGACGCACCAAAGGATGTCCTAAATCTATTATGAAAATTATGAGCAAACGAGACAAGATCCGCCGGAGAAAAGTGCTCCGAGTCCCATAACAGCTTATTTCTTCCAAACCACAACCACCATGCTAAACAAGTTGCCAATCCCAATTCTGTCTCATCCGTTTTAGATTTAAGATGCGAAAACCAGTTCGTAAAGTCAAGAGAGTTACACGAGTATTGAGAGAAAGAAAGCCCTGATAATGCCCAACATTGTCGAGCAAAATTACACGAGAACAAGCAATGAACAACAGTTTCTTGCTCGCTGCCACAGCGCATGCAAACGTCGTCTTCAGTCAATTTTCGGAAACGGAGCAGTGCACGGACAGGTAGAGTATCCTTACAGGCTGACCATATGAAGTGCTTAACCTTCGGAGGAGTTTTAAGTGACCAAACCCAGTCCCATTTAAAATGGGTAATAGAACTCGAGCTTCCTGTAAGTGAGTTAAGAGCATTGGATTTTAAAGTCCTACTCAATTTATAGCCTGACTTCACCGTAAATATACCGGACCGTTCGAAATGCCAAATCAACTTATCCAAACAATTCAATTGACCAAGAGGAATAGAAAGAATCAACTGAGCATCTTCATTTATAAAAATTGCATCAATTAAGGATTTATTCCAGCACCTATTAGTAAAATCAATTAAAGAACTAACCGTGGAATCCCCGGGGAGGGTCATAGGCGGAGTAATAACCTTGAGGGAATGAGGACGTGGCAGCCAATTGTCACCCCAAATGCGTGTGCTAAAACCATTCCCAATCCTCCAACGAGTGCCTGCCGAGATAAGATATTTGACCCCCCAAATGCTTCTCCAAGTTAAAGATGGGGCTGAACCCAAGTGATCATCCAAAAAATTATCATTCGGAAAGTGACGGGCCTTAAGGATTCGGCTAAGTAGGCTGCTAGGAGAAGATAGAATACGCCAAGCCTGTTTCGCAAGTAGTGAAGAGTTAAAGCACTCAAGATCTCTAAAACCCATACCCCCGTCGCGTTTGCTCATACAAAGAGAGTTCCAATTGACCCAATGGATTTTTTTCTTGTCTTTATCGTCCCACCAGAAACTAGCTATCATTGATTCTATCTCTTTAATCAAATAGTTCGGGAGTTTAAAACAACTCATAAGATATGATGGAATAGCCTGAATGATAGATTTTATTAAAACTTCCTTACCAGCTTTCGAAAGAGTTTTGACCCTCAAGCTTTGAAGCCGACTCCAAACCCTCTCCCTGATATAATCAAATACTGCCCTCTTTGATTTGCCCACCGAAAGAGGAAGTCCAAGATATCTGTCGTGTTTTAGCTCCCTGCGGATAGGTAAAAATTGCAGGATTCTCGAAATTATGTCCTCCTCCGTATTCTTTGTAAACACCACGCTAGATTTGTCGAAGTTAATACTTTGTCCCGAGGCTGCTCCATATGCTTGCAACAAATTACCTACATAAATAGCAGCCTCCTCTGAAGCCTGACAAAGAATCAAAGTGTCGTCGGCGAACAAGAGGTAAGAAACGCTTGGTGCCCCTGTACAGATAGAAATGCCCACAAGGTGGCCTCTCTCCTCCTCCTGACATATAAGAGAGCTCAAGCTTTCTGCACAAAAAAAAAAAGAGATAAGGGGAAAGGGGGTCTCCTTGCCGAATACCCCTTTCCGGTTTAACATGCCCAAACTGGGAACCATTGAGGACAAACGAATACTCAACCGAAGAGACACAAATCATAATGAGATCAACAAAGCGTGAATCAAAGCCTAATCGGATCATAACGGCTCTTAAAAACTCCCACTCTACTCTATCATAGGCTTTACTTAAGTCCAGTTTTATGGCCATTTGGCCCCCCTTTTTCCTAGTTTGTCTTTTCATATAATGGGCTGTTTCAAAAGCAACTAGGACGTTATCGGTAATTTGTCTACCCGGAACAAAGGCTGATTGGTAGTCAGAGATAACAGAGTTCATGAGGGGTTTAAGGCGGTTGGCTATAGTTTTCGAGGCTAACTTATATATCACATTACAAAGGCTGATTGGGCGGAATTGGGTCATATATTCGGGGTTAGTGCATTTAGGGATAAGGACAATATTTGTATGATTATAGGTCTTATCAAAGTTGCCATTGTTTAAAAAATCAAGAACCCACTTTGTAACATCTTTACCAATAACAGGCCAAAATTTTTGAAAAAATAAAGGGGGAAAACCATCAGGGCCGGGGGATTTAAGGGGATACATTGATAAAAGAGCTCGATAAACCTCTTCTGCGGTGTACGGCTGAAGGAGATGCTGATTATCCTCAAAACTCACCCTCGATCTCATAGCACCCAAAACCAAATCAAGCTCTTCATTCGATGGTCGACTCGAGGCGAAAATCGTACTAAAATAATCGACCACAACTTTTTCAATTTCGGAATCCACTTTGCACCAAGTCCCGTCTGCTTTCCTAATACCCCGAATCTCATTCTTCTTCCTACGGCCTGAGGCTCGACTGTGAAAATAGCGAGTATTGCGATCGCCCTCTCGCATCCAATGAGCCTTGGACCTTTGTTGCCACATTTTTTCTTCTTTATCAAGAAGTTCGTCAAGTTGCAAAGATAAATTTTTCTCTTGCTCTTTAGAGTCAGCAGATATCAATCCTGTTTTCAGTTTATGAATATCCTCTCTCAATTTTGCAACCTTTTTTTGAACTCCTCCGAAAGAAGACCCACTCCAAGCCGCCAATTCCAACTGACAAGAATCAAGTTTTTCTCGCACATCAGCTGATCTACTTAACCCCGCCCCACCCCAAGAATTTCTAACAACTTCAGAGCACTCTACGTCTTCTAACCACATTGCTTCAAACATAAATTTTCTCCTCTTAGGCATATGCTGGGGTAAATCTTGATTACGCACCCTGATAAGGATAGGTGAATGGTCAGATCTCCCGAAATTGAGATGAAGAACTTTGCTGAACTGAAATTTATGTAACCAAGAGTCGGAAACGCAGGCCCTATCAAGTCTCTCTTCAACAGTACGAGGAAACTCCCAACCATTTGACCACGTATACGGATACCCCGTGAAACCAAGATCAGAAAGACCCGAGTCTTGTAACGCTATTCGAAAATCCCGAAGTAGGTACCCAGGTGTACTATTTCCTCCTTTCTTCTCTGAATGATAGAGAAAAGCATTAAAATCCCCCATACATAACCAAGGTTTCGAACTGCGAGTCGCGAGAGTACGAAGAAGATCCCAAGATCGTCGTCTATTAGTCGAATCTGGTTCTCCGTAAAAACCAGTAAAGCGCCAACCAGTAGGATTATCATCCTCAGTTATGTGAATATCAATATGATTGGATGAGTAGCTTTGCAAATCAACTTGGATATTCTTACTCCACAACAATGCTAAACCTCCTGACAACCCATGCGGTTCCACACAAACACCATTCATATCAAGTTTTACTTTCAAGAACTCAATCTTCCTACCCTTTGCTTTTGTTTCTGATAGGAAGATGATCTGAGGGTTATGATCACGGATGTGGTATCCGAGATAACGAACTGCCGAAGAACCCTCAAGACCTCGGCAGTTCCATGCTAAGCAATTCATGGCGATAGGCGGGGCTGCCCGGCAGCCTCCGCCTCTGAGATAGCAAGTTGAATCCTCTTTGAAGGTCTAGACCGAGCAACACAAGTTTCCTCTTCTTGCTTGTTAGTAAACGTGGAGTCCGAAATCGAAAGAGGGTCAAGGTCAATCACACTAGGAGTATCACCAAATTTTCTCTTAAGACTACTCTTAGGCGTGGGATTAACTTCAGTTTTGACATGAGGAGAGGGTTTGGAGACAGATAATTTATGGGGGTTGTGTGGAGGATAAGGGTTAGAGTTTCTTTGCCTTGGGGACGTTTTGGTTTGGTGGGGATTTTTCCGGATTTTTTAGGGGGCTGATTGGGCTCAGATTTAATCGGGACGGAGTAGAGATTAGATTGGAGGGGTGGGAGGAAATCAATGGATGGGGTGGACAAGCTGTTAGTAGAATCAGGAGAGGATTTAGTCAGATTGATGAGAGATGGAGATGGGTTAATATGTTGTGTAAGAGCAGCAGTAGCGGAGTCGGGCCTTGCATAAGTAGGGGTGACTCTAGAGGGAATGGGTATGGTTGGAAGTTCAATTTTATGAGAGTTTAGAGCAGGTCCAATTTTATCCTGAAGATCAGAGCTAGGATTACAATTTTGATGAGGGACCTTATTTTGCATATTGGGGAGGAGAGTTTTATTAAGTTTTAGTAGAAGATTGGGTTCAGAATGTTTCTTGCATTGGTCTTGAAAAATTTTTATGAGTGTTTCTGTTGGGGTGATCCTGTTGGAGTGATTTGGACTGATCTTATTGGAGTGATTTGGGCTGGTAGGGTTTGGTTTTATGTTTGGGTCTTGTGATTTGGGCTGGTAGGGTTTGGTTTTATGTTTGGGTCTTGTCAATGACTAGAAAACCGACTACTAACAATTGGCAATCTGCCACCGGAATCTATGTCGACAATAGGGGATGGGGTTCTTCAATCTCTAAATCACAAGTAGTTAGGGGAGCTAATATTTTTTCCCCTTCCGTCCCGCAAAGTTCCTCATTGAAAAATATTTTCGGTGATCGGAGTAAGGCCCCAATCTCAGAAGGAAAGATGATCAGGTCTGAGCCGGAATATTTGCCTCCTGATACGCAGAATCCTAAAACCAGCGGAAATTTTGAATCAGTTTCATTTCTCTCGGGGTCCGCTGATCTGGTAATTAATACTCCCTCATATGAAGCACCTTCCAAAGTTAACCAACCCTCTACGGTTTTAGAGCCTGTGAAAGACAGAGGTAAAGCTCCTTTAGTTTATGATGCTAATCTTCTTAAACCCGCTGCTGGACCTAAAAACCGACCCCATTACATATCCAACAATCAGCCCAAATCCCATGGCCCATTATCCCTTACTAACTTTAATCCTCCTAGTCACATATCAGGCCCTCCCCTGTCCAATTTAGGACATCCAAACTCCCCCCTACCCATGTATCACGATACCTCTATACAAGCTAATCAAACGGACCATTCACAAGTCAATCTCAAGGCTTCATCACTAACTAAACCCATTAATCTCTCTCTTCAGTCCAAAACTGTCGACCAGCCCAAATCACAAGACCCAAATAGAGAGTGTCTTTAATATTATTGAAATGAATCAATAAAGTAAAGAGGAAATTTAACCTTGTCTTCAATTTACAAATAAAAAATGTATATCTAGACACAAGACATTCGTTGAATTAATATTTATGAAAAAGTTCATGTTAATATTTAATTTAGTATACATTAATTTGGTAATCTAGTTAAACTTTGAGTTGTACATAACTTGAAAAATATAGCCTATAGTTAAACTTTGATTTTCACACAACTTGAAAAATATGGCATATATTACAGCTTATAGACAGTGAAGACAAAAATAGTGTATCTAGAAATCAAAATCTAAAAGTAGAAAAAGTTCAACAAAATAATCATATTTCTTTCTATTTATGTTCTCATATGATTTATACAACAATTACATGATTTATTCACTCATCAAATACAATATTTTGCTCTGGTTCTTATAAATCATGTTGTTGTCTTGACCATATATTTACCCTATGGAAGTTCTTTCTTTTTCAGGTCTCCATCTGCTACACATAAACAACAAACAAAGCCAATGATGATTGTTCATTTCTAACTTGTAAGAGTGTTTATAATACTGAGTACCAATTACGTTCACGCCGTTGTATATTTACTTGGTAATTATTTTTGCTTTCAACGCATATCTTGCTCTTTTCACTTTGTACATCTACATATTTTACCTGCAAATTACAGTTTCCACGTCACGTTAGAAATCACTCAACAAACTTTATAAAACCGCATAGATGAGCTTCATCATCCTCAACCAATCCAAATGACACATATAGCAAAAATTCACAAAATATCCAAATAAAATGTGCGATTCACGAAAATATGCTAATGAAATTTATATTCAAAAGTTTAAAAGGTCCTTCGAGATAAAATAGAAGAATTATTTTTTCAAAAACTACTACTGGATATTGTCAATTGTAAAAAAGATGACATAAAAAGTACATTATATATGTGATTCAGTTATCTCCCCTTTCTTTAGCTCGGTTTGCTCATAAACATGTTCTTTTTAAGATTCACACTACTTCTCGACCTTCTCATTTTTACTAAGAACAAAGTTAAACTCCAACAGTATCACCTATGACAATAAATTACAACAATATATTCAATGCTTCAGTTGCTAAAGAAAACTCATCAAAAAGTGTGACAAAAAATTGATCCCTTAAACAACAAAAACTCGTTCATCGGAAACATGAGAATCTTTGAATGTATGCATTCTGAAAAAATATTTTTCACTTAAATCCTAAAGTTTTAATTTTCATTTTTATTCACCGAAACAGTCTCAATTAAGATTCATTTTAGCAATACAATGGATATAATTCATCATAGTTCAAAGAAGCCAAATATATTAATCATCTTGGAATTCACACCGTTCATTTTAAGAAAGCCTCAAAACAACCAATCTAAACAACAAATGAATGAAACTTATTTTGACCTGAAAACCATTTCCTCTGTTAAAATATTTGTTATATTTGGTATTATCAAGGTTCCATGAGCTCATAGAATAACATAAGATAAACTCTAAGACCAACTAAAAGAAATATCTCATTATGGACAGTCAAAACAGAAAAAATCAAAGTAATACTTTAAGAATGAAGAAATAATTTCAACTTTAGCATTCAAAGAAAACAGAGAAGAAGTTCAACAATTATAGGTCATAGAAACATAACTCAAATATTTTTTACCAATCAGGAGTTCGCTCTCTCTGTATAAAGCATCACCATCGATTCATTCATTCATGTAATATTCTTTTATGCTTTTGTCTGACACTGGTGCTTGTGCACACAGCTTCGAGCGGGCTGCAAAAGAAATGGGCACCAATCAGTTCCAGAAGAATAAGATTTAATTCCATATAACTGAACTTGATGTATAAATTGATATTAATAAAAATCTCTTGACAAAATGATAAATTTGACTTGACCAACATCTACTTCAATTTTTTTCCCTTTATTCTATTTTCTAAAATCTTCGACGAAGACTTGTATGGTTAATAGGGAGTGGTTCCGATTACTTGTATTTGGTACTGTGGTTGCCGCAGGGTTCGTGATTTGAGGGTATTGGTCATATTATTGAGGCGGATATAGAAACATGTACACTTCCAAAATGATGCTTCAATTGCAGCAGTTTATGAGATGATACATTATCCATGATAACATAGAATAGGGAGAAAATATAAGGGGAGATTAATCTGTGAACAAAGTAATAAGGACAACATGAGAAGCACATTCCATTCTTAAGAGAATTTTTTCTTGGATAAATCCAACTAATTTTAAACAGTTAGCAAATATTAACTCTTAAAGTTCTGTATAGTCTAATTAATCAAAAGACATTGGTAGATGGTAATACGAAGGTAGAGAAAAAAAGTTGTACTTTTTTTATCATATAAAACAAATATCAGTTTAGTGTAATTAATATTTTAATTTCCTATAACATAGAACATTAAAAGTATTGTAAAATGTAGTATAAAATCTTAGATCTTGTCTAAGTCTAACCTTCAAGTATAAAGTATTCTTAAAAGCTAATATTTAGAGAGAGCATAATATTGCTCTGTGATTATAAAGTAACCCTAGACAATATACTATTACTTTAAAGTTTAAATGTTCGAATTAACATGTAGCATTACTTTGGCATTCATCAAATTAAGAATGGGTCATAGCTTCTGCATATTCAAAACATGTTCATTGAATCAAAATTGATGTAAACCAAATCTAGATTAAAGAACATAAATTCATTCACCTTGCAAAATGGAGGAACAGACTCGGTTGGCTTTAAGTCTCATATCGTTGTGATGGGCCGGCACCAATACAACCATATTCCTTATTCTCTTCCGCCGTTTTTTGATTCATACCATCCGAAGGTCACCAAAGCCTAAAATAGCAGTATTTTTATAAACTTATAAAATCTCAATTCATTTAAGGAATCAACAAAGAAATTCAATCTCTCATATAATCTGAAAATAAAAGAAGAAGAATAAAAATATACTTGTAATGGAGAAACAATTCCTATCCATTTTGTGGGATTTTCTAAAAATCCCATCATATTCCTAGCAATGTTGGCTGAGAAATCCCTTTACCTAATTTCTCTCTGCCATTCTTTGGAGGAAATTGAAAACTGCAGCAAAATCGTTTGAAACTGACGAAAATTGAAGAACTCCATACGATTCCGATCGGTTTTTTCAACTTTTGAAGAGATAAAACCGTTTTGAGAGGAATGTGGAGTTGAAATTGAAGTGGGTTATCAGAAGATTAGAACGTGGGATTTGATGGAGTTAGTTACCAAGAGTAATAAATTTTGTAATTAAAAAATAATTCAAAATTCTATAAAAATAGAATTTGGTCAAAATAATCATGCAGCAGTTAGAAGACTGATCTCAAATATATTATGACATATTCTGTTATTAGTGTTTTCTTGTTCAAAGGATCATAATACATATGTTTTATACTTGTATTATGAATAAGTTATATTGTAAATTATTATAACTCGTAAATACAAGGAAAATTAAGATAAGGTTATCTATATAGATAAGTTCAAATAAACTGAAAGTTATCTCTATATAAACTAACTTCAAGATGATATAAAATAGGGAAAATTTTACTTTGCCCCCTAACCTTTAAACATATTTCCATTTTACTGCCTAATTTTTGGTTATCTACTTAACCCCCTAAGCTATTAAAATTATCTCATGCAACCACCTTAAGATGCAAAAAGCTAGAATCTAACATAAAATTCCGTCCAACTTTAATAATATGAGTTTGAACAATTTTCCATTTTGTCACATAATCTTTGAATAATATGAGTTTGAACAATTTTCCATTTCGTCACATAATCTTTGAAAAAAATTACATTTTGCCACCCAATTTTTGAACGTTTTCGCACATTGCCACCCAACCTTGGAACACTTTGCACTTTGCCATCCGGACTTGAATGTTTTCGCTCTTTGCCACCCAGCATTTGAACGTTTTCGCACTTTGTCACCCCAACCTTTGAATGTCTAACTTGCCCCTGACTAAAGCCACGAAATTCTGAAAAATGGAATGTTCTCGGAGATTCCATCGATGAACGTCCAAAGGTAGTGATCTGAGAAATTTTTAATAGTTGAAGGGGTTAAGTGAGACCTCGCAAAGGTTAGGGGACATAGTTGAAAAACGTTCAAAGATTAGGGGAAAAAGTTGAATTTTTCCTATAAAGTATATGTTAGACTTTAGCTTATCGAGTCTAATTTAAATCGAGTTTTAAATTTATTAAAAAAAAATGTTTAAGTTTGTTTAATATGCATAACGAAATTGAATTCAAATGAGTCTTTATCAAATGAGTTTGAGTCAGATATTGAATAGTTTGGTATGATTTTCAATCCCCGTGAAATAATTGTAACATATATTAAAATTGTCAATGAATCTTCACAACAGAACTTGTTTGACATTGGCCTAATTTGAATTCGTCAATCTTTATTTTGATTTCTTTTGATTAAAAAATGAAAACTTTTCGATGTTTTCAATAAAAAAAGTTGAAAACTTTAATTAGCCGAGATAAAGGGGGTTGCCTTACTTTCTCAGATCGGCCATTTTCTAGTCATCAAATCAAACATTTGATCTTGGCGTGATTATTTTTTGAGTCTAGACCAAATTGAACCAGAACAACCATTAGTGTATTACGAGGGTAAAGTACAAACCAATATATGACATAAATAAAGTATATTGAAACAATTTCAAAGTAAAATTAAGATTGCAGAAAGTGTAAATATGAAGGTAAAATATATTAGTTTCAACTTAATTTCCAAGATTCCTATAGAATGATGAATTATGCATGTATAATAAATTATCTTATCCGAAAATATTAATCAAGCAACGAATTTAATTCACAAGAACTCAATCAAGAATACACAAACTTAATAAGAAATAATATTTCTCATATAGTATATATTAAGAATTGATAAATCCCGTTCGACGGAAGGGCTCTGTGGTTACACTTACATGTCTCTTACATTACAACTAAAAATTGTAAACTAAACCAAGAAACAAGGAATAAGCATCCAACTTCAATAACGACCTCCAAAGGCGAGACTCAAGTTCGAATCCTACTGGAGACACCACACTGGGGAGGATCTATACCCTTTGCGCTCTTCGGTCCGAGCTGTAAATACACTTATATTTTGGTAATAAGAGAGAATAGTCTAATACAAGCCTAATAAGAGAGAATAGTCTCGAAACAATGGACTATGTCGAGCTTCATGGCAATCTTCAACAATCCCATCCATGTACGATATTTTGGTAGACCAAAAATGTAAAAAAGAAAAATTAAAAGGCCAGGAAGAAACAATGGAATAAAACCTTATATGTGAATTTATGAGAAAAAATTATGTACGGAGAACGCATGGGGATGAAGAATTTTTATATAGGGGAGAAGACATGTGGAAGTTATAGGATTGGGTTAAGAAGCTTCCATGTTATTGTTAGATCCTATTTAATAGGAATTATCATCCTATCTAATAATGCCACGTGTCCCATAATTTTCGGAGGTAGATGGAGATTTTGTGACGAATTCTTTTTTTCTATTTCATTTTGTAGTATTAGATAATTCCAAAGTCATTTTCATGTAATTCGCGAGGAAATAAAATTAAAGGTAGTACTTCATATGCTTAACTATATTAATATTCAAGTTATCTTATTTAACCAAAGCAAATAAAATGTAATAAAACAGATTTTCAGCCCCAAATAAAATAGTTTTTGAGATATATTAACTAACAATGCCAATGAATTTTCACAACGAATCTTGTTTTACATCGATGTGATTTAAATTTGTTAATCTTAGTCCATGGATCTTAGATTTGAAGGGATTTTCTCATAAAATATACTTATAGTCTAATTGAAAAAGATAAACTAGTCGGAAAAATCAACTAATTAAACTCGCCTACCATATTGGGAAAAATGCATCAAACCCACCTGTGTTTTACGAAACCTACACACAACCTCCCTGTATTATTATTTTTGCACAGAATCCCCTTTTGTTTTACCAAATGTTGTACACTCTCGCTTTAACAATTAAATAGTTGACACCGTTAGTTTATTTAGGTTAAATACAATTTTACCCTCCCTGTTTGATTTATTTAACTATTTATAATTAGATTTTGTTCCTTGCATGTGTTTGTAAAACACAAGAGGGTTCTTTGCAAAAAAAATAACACAGGGGGGGTTTTGCACAAGTTTTTCAAAATACTGGTGGATTTATGCATTTTTCTCTACCATGTTCTGTGTTCTTTTGGCTTTTGGGTTTGTCAAACGGGAATGGACCAAATATGTCTAATATCACAATTGGATCAATTATTTCAAATGATGTTTGATTAAAATTTGGACCAAAATTTTTAATTAGTCCGTCAATAAAAAAAAATGTTAGATTCACATGTTATTGTTGGAAATAGTAAGTTAATGGAGTAACTTGGACATAATTTAAGTGGGACCCACTTTGATAAAAGTGTCGGGTCTTTGCGGAATTATATTCTACTCCGTGAGTAGATTAAAACGGTATATATATCGTATGAATGAAAAATTGACACTCAAAGATCACTCTTTGAAATGGAATTAAAAAAAATGCACTTATCCCACATTGGAAGTGGGAGTACAAAATTTTGAGGTATATATATAATTTGTCAATATAGTGGTGTAACTACTTAGCTACCAAAAGTCTCTTCCCTCACGCGCGAGCCCGCGACATTTTGACATGAATTTGTCCAAATTATATTTAGTTTGTTTATAGTTTTTAATTGTACTTTATTTATATTTTGTTTTCCTATTACATTTGTGTAACAGTTTTTGTCCGAAATTATAGATTTGACAAAATATTCCTTATTTACATATTTGGTACCAAACCAAAAATAATATGAGATAAGGCGTTAAACTCACGTCGAAATATTATTTTCGTTTCACGATTTTCGTATAATGGGTTCACATCGATTCGGATTAATATTATTTTATTGAGTTCACTTTCATGTTCACTTAATTTCACGATTTTTTTTGCTGTTTGTTGCAGTACACATGCGAAGAACCAAAATTACATAAAAAGAAAATTGAGTAACTGAGCAAAAGACAAAAACACCCCCTGTGCTTTGTATAACTTCAAAAAAAAACCCTGTGTTTGGTTTTAAATACCACACTCGACCCAAGTAGTATATACCTATAATTTTATTTTTGACTTTTGGTGGAATAACAAGATTACCCCTATGTGTTTGTTTGTTTTTTTAAATTTATTTATTCTTTTTGAAAAATTAAGTATATACTACTTGGGTCGAATGTGGTATTTAAAATCAAACATAGGGGGGTTTTGGGGATATAAAATGACACATGGGGGTTTTTTGGGAGTTAGACAAAGCATAGGGGGGTTTTGTCTTTCGATGTCAGGGGTAAAATTGTCATATCAAAAGTAAAATGTGAACAAATACTTGCAATTTTAGCGTTTGAAACACACTCTCTTTTGGGGGGTGTATTTGGCACTTATTTGAGATCACAGAGGGGGTTTTGGGAGTTAAAATAACACAGGGGGATTTATGGGAGTTAGACAAAGCATAGGGGGTGTTTTTGTCTTTTGCTCAAAGAAAATTATCAAAGTCAACTCATGTGTATTGCTCCTAAGAGTTGGATTAGGAATTACTTTCATGGTTAAATAAAATATGAGGAGAAGTATTTAATTTATCGCATTTGTGAATTTGTGATAAATGAAAAGGCATGAGGTGTAATTTTCTACTAAAATTGGAAGGTTATAAAGTTGTAACATGGAAATTGTATCTTGGATGGATTGTTGAAGTAGAGGGGAAGAAATCCAGTTTTAATTATGGATGAAAGTTTCGCTTTCAATGTATAACACTGTTAGCTGAATATTGAAAAAAATTCGAAAAAGTTTTGGAGACGTTTCGATACCACTAAAAAAATATGAAAAACATTACTAAATTAAAAAAAAAAAAAGTTTCAAGACAAATATAGAGTTTCAGAAATACACCTTATTTTGGTTTCTACTGATTCATAAACAAAAAATTTGCGATGTTTTCGGAGATAAAGGGGGTTGCCTTACTTTGCGGACCGGCCATTTTGTAATTAGTCAACCAAACATTTGATCTTGCCATGATTATTTTATGAGTCTAGCCAAATCGAACGGGAACAATTTTCATTCTACAAAAGACGAGGGTAAAGTACAAACTATAGACATAAATAAAATGCCGATCTCCACTTCAATATTCCTTCGAGCTATTGAAACAATTTCAAAGTAAAATTAAGATTGCGAAAAGTGTAAACATGAAGGTAAAATATATTAGTATCAACTTAATTTCCAAGATTCCTATAGGATGATGAATTGTGCATGTAGGATAAATTCTTGTATCCGAAAATATTAATCAAGAAACGAATTTAATTCACAAGAACTCAATCAAGAAAATACAAACTTAATAAGAAATAATATTTCTCATATGGTATATATTAAGAATCGTTACTCTTACATTACAACTGAAAATTGTTAACCAAACCAAGAACAAGGAATAAGCATCCAACTTTAATAAAGCAAACAATCTAAAAAAGTCGATTGTTTTGAGGTCAGTTTACCAAATTAATTAACCGTGAATAGGAATTTCCATACAGTGGAAGATAGTAACTGGATGATGATCTTAATATTCTTAACTGTTAAATATTTAGTACATATGAACTTTGGAAAATTTCTAGAGAAAAACTTTAGAGAAGATAAATGAACTTTTTAATAAAATCAACATTCAGATTATCCTCCATTTCACGAAAAATACCTATTAAAGCCTAATAAGGGAAATAGTCTCGAAACAATGGACTACGTCATGGCAATCTTCCGTACGGAAACATAAATAAGCGATATATGTATAGCCATATTCTACAGAAAGGATATTTGTAGAAATTATAGGAGATGAATCTTCCATACGAGTGAATATTTGGTACAACCGTTGCATAGATGACGTGGTGCAGCAATCGATTGGGATTTAAACAAATTAGTATTTGCATATCTATACATGGGGATGAGATCATGAAGCCAACTTTCCCTTAAATTTAGGAACTTGATTTAATTTTCTCCTTGTGTTGTACTACGTCGTTCATATCACGGATGCACTAAATAATTTTTCCTTCCGCACATAATAAGATAGAAAAGCAACCATGAAATGTAAAAATACCCCCTATGCTCCTAATTAGAAAAAAGTCTTATGTGTAGTTTTTTATTAGCAAAAAAACCCTTCAAGCCGAAATGATACTATTATACTTCGGCCATTGGAACAACATCTTCGAAATTATAATTATCTCAAATAATTTTCCAAAAAAAAAAATGATCTGAAGAAAAAAAAAATTGTCCGTCTTCTAAACTAAGTAGAATATCATATTCTCGTTGGTATCTTAAATAAAATAGTAAGAAAATGAAAATATACCTTGAATGAAAGTACTTGATTTCATAAGAAACCATATCCGAATATTCTAAAAAATCAATTATTTTAAGACTTTTTTTCCCTATCAAGCGTAAATCGGAATTTTCTTGATATGAGATATTGATAATTGGTGTTGACTCATGTAATATTCTTCTAAGTACAACTAATTCATGCATATCATTATAAGTATAATCATTACAAATTATTTGTACCCGTTTCATGAAAATCCCGATTAACGCCTAATAAGGAAAAAACGTCTTGAAACAATGGACTATATCAAGCTTCCGTCGATCTTCTGATTAATAGGAGAAATTAGGAAAGAATTTTAGAGGAAGATTTTCTCTTTATGGGTCAAGAATTTAGGGAGAAGTGCATTTGTGTATATATATATATATATATGTTATATAATTATAATTGGTTAATTTTTTGAAATGTTGTTAAATAACACAACAAAATATTATACTTGTTGATCTAGATTACTATTATCCGTCTTGAGTTAGCATGTCCCATATTTTTCGGAGATAGTTGAGGATTTGGCAACTTGTCATTTTTTTTCCTATTATAGAAAAATTAAATTCAGACTTAAATTGGTAGCAATTCAAAACAGATTATTAATTAAATTTTAAAATATTATGACATATTCTGTTATTAGTGTTTTCTTGTTCAAAGGATCATAATACATATGTTTTATACTTGCATTATGAATAAGTTATATTGTAAATTATTATAACTCGTAAATAGAAGGAAAATTAAGATAAGGTTATCTATATAGATAAGTTCAAATAAACTGAAAGTTATCTCTATATAAACTAACTTCAAGATGATATAAAATACTAAAATAGGAAAAATTTCAATTTGCCCCCCTAACCTTTGAATGGATTTTCATTTTGTTTCCTAATCTTTGTGAGTTTTCACTTAACTCTTTCAATTATTATAATTATCTTAGGCAGCCACCTTAAGATGCAAAAAGCTAGAATCTAACATAATATTCCGTCCAACTTTAATAATATGACTTAGAATGTTTTTCCATTTTGTCACATAATCTTTGAAAAAAATTACATTTTGCCACCCAACTTTTGAACGTTTTCGCACATTGCCACCCAACCTTGGAACACTTTGCACTTTGCCACCCGGCCTTGAATGTCTTCGCTCTTTGCCACCCAACCTTTGAACGTTTTCGCACTTTTCCACCCCAACATTTGAATGTCTAACTTACCCCTGACTAAAGCCACGAAATTCTGAAAAATGGAATGTTCTCGCAGATTCCATCGGTGAGCGTCCAAAGGTAGTGATCTGAGAAATTTTTAATAGTTGAAGGGGTTAAGTGAGACCTCGCAAAGGTTAGGGGACATAGTTGGAAAACGTTCAAAAATTAGGGGAAAAAGTTGAAATTTTTCCTATAAAGTATATGTTAGACTTTAGCTTATCGAGTCTAATTTAAATCGAGTTTTAAATTTATTAAAAAAAATGTTTAAGTTTGTTTAATATGCATAACGAAATTGAATTCGTCTTTATCATATGAGTTTGAGTCAGATATTGAATAGTTTAGTATGATTTTCAATCCCCGTGAAATAATTGTAACATATATTAAAGATGTCAATGAATCTTCACAACAGAACTTGTTTGACGCCGGCCTAATTTGAATTCGTCAATCTTAGTCCATGCATTTCGGATTGAAAGGGATTTTCTCGTAAAATATATTTATAGTCTAATTAAAAAAGGTTGAATTAGAGAAACAGATCACATTAATTAAGGCATAATTTATTAGAAAAATGTTTATTGAAATCTGCTAAACCCGCTACAATGTCTTTTGTACTTTGATTTTTTTTAACCATTTAGATCGACTACTCATTTTTTAAAGGGTAAAACTATTCTCATAACTAATGGTAGCTAACAAGTTTATCAGTATTCAAATTTGGTACTTTGCCCCATATGTCACAAAGTCGAAGTATTTTGGGACTTTTCGATCCAATTGCGTAAGTGAACCTCATGTGCTGACCGGTTGATTTCAAATTGGGGATTTGTGGCCAACGCCTTAATTAATTTTAACAATTGGAACGAAAAAACCAAAATTACTTCAAATTTATGGTTTATGAGATAAATTTGTCCGCTCGAATGTATACAAACTTGTCAGTGGTCATTATTTTATGAAATTAGTTTTTCATTTTCCCCGTTTACAAGCTACTATATAATATTAATGTTCACTTCAAGTTGTTTGAATCCCTCTAGCGATTGAAACCATTTCAAAGTAAAACTTTGTAAATTATGGGCCATTATGATTAACCCATCGATTCTGATTATTATTTTACTGAGTTCACTTAATTTCACGATTTTCTTTTGCTAGGTGTTTGTTGTCAAAGTGAACTCTACGTGTATTGTGTATTGCTCCTAAGAGTTGGATTAGGAATTACTTTCATGGATAAATAAAATATTAGGAGAAGTATTTATCGCATTTGTGAATTTGTGCTAAATTAAAAGGCATGAGGTGTAATTTTCTACTAAAATTGGAAGGTTATAAAGCTGTAACATGGAAATTGTATCTTGGACTGATTGTTGAAGTGGAGGGGAAGAAAATCAATTTTAATCATGATCAAAGTTTCGTTTTCAATGTATATTTCTGTTAGTTGAATATTGAAAAGTTTTTGAAAAGTTTTCGAAAATACTAGAAAAAAACTATGAAAAAAATTACTAAATTATGAAAAAGAGAAAGTTCCAAGGCATTAAAGAGTTTTAGAAATACATCTTATTTTCATTTCTTTTGATTCAAAAATGAAAACTTTTCGATGTTTTCAATAAAAAAATTGAAAACTTTTAATCCATGATTTTAATTAGCCGAGATAAAGGGGGTTGCCTTACTTTCTCGGACCGACCATTTTGTAGTCATCAAATCAAACATTTGATCTTGGCATGATTATTTTTGAGTCTAGACCAAATTGAACCAGAACAACCATTAGTGTATTACTACTTATTAATTTTCATTCTACAAAAGACGAGGGTAAAGTATAAACCAATATATGACATAAATAAAGTATATTGAAACAATTTCAAAGTAAAATTCAGATTGCGAAAAGTGTAAATATGAAGGTAAAATATATTAGTTTCAACTTAATTTCCAAGATTCCTATAGAATGATGAATTATGCATGTACAATAAATTATCTTATCCGAAAATATTAATCAAGCAACGAATTTAATTCACAAGAACTCAATCAAGAATATACAAACTTAATAAGAAATAATATTTCTCATATAGTATATATTAAGAATCGTTACTCTTACATGGCTCTTACATTACAACTAAAAATTGTAAACTAAACCAAGAAACAAGGAATAAGCATCCAACTTCAATAACGACCTCCAGAGGCGAGACTCAAGTTCGAATCCTACTGGAGACATCACACTGGGGAGGATCTATACCCTTTTCGCTCTTAGGTCCGAGCTGTAAATACACAGTCTTGTAGATAAAAAAAAAAAAAAAAAGCAAACAACCTAAAAAAGTCGATTGTTTCGAGGCCAGTTTCCCAAATTAACCGTGAATAGGAATTTCCATGTAATGGAGGATAGTAACTGGATGATGATCTTAATATTCTTAGTTGTTACATATTTAGTATATATGAACTTTGGAAATTTTCTAGAGACAAAACTTTTAAAAAAAATTATTTTTTTAATAAAATCAACATCCAGATTATTCTCCATTTCACGAAAATACCTATTAAAGCCTAATAAGGGAGAATAGTCTCGAAACAATGGACTACGTCGAGCCTCATGGCAATCCTCTATTCTCTTACAATCTTTTGGCTGGTTGAGATTTTAAGAAAGAAAAAATGAAGAGGAAGAAAAGAAAGGGAAAATGGACCTTCAATGAATTTATAGGGGAGAAGACATTCTAGAAATTAAATTTATAGGTAATGCATGTGTCCCATTTTTTTCGGAGGTAAATATTTGATAAGGAATAATAACAGGATATTCTGGATAAGAATTGGCTTTAGATTTAAGCTAATATATTTTCTTAAACAAAAAAAAAAAAAAAGGAGATATATATGTATAGTCATATTTCATTTGGGGATATTCTTACAAGAATCGGGTTTGGCCGAACCCAATGTAACTACATGATAAGTGTAATATACATGTTTTGTGATTGGATACAACTTTTAGGAGAGTAACCAATCACACTTGCTTGGTGATTGGATGGGTTTGATCAAACTGAGATTGGACAAGAATTTTCCTATTCTACAGAAAGGATATTTGTAGAAAGAGCAAAAGACAAAAACACCTCCTATGCTTTGTATAACTCCCAAAAACCCCCCTATATTATTTTAATTCCCAAAAAACCCCCTATGATCTCAAATAAGTGCCAAATACACTCCCAAAAAAGAGAGTGTGTTTCAAACGCCAAAATTGCAAGTATTTGTTCACATTTTGTTTTTTATATGATAATTTTACACCTGACAACGAAAGACAAAAACACCCCCTATGCCTTGTCTAACTCCCAAAAAAAACCCCTATGTGTTTGATTTTAAATACCACATTCGACCCAAATAGTATATACTTAATTTTTCAAAAAGAATAAATAAATTTAAAAAAAAACAAACACATAGGGGTAATCTTATCATTCCACCAAAAGTCAAAATTAAATTATAAGTACATACTACTTGGGTCGAGTGTGGTATTTAAAACCAAATACAGAGGGGGTTTTGGGAGTTAAAATGACACGGGGGGTTTTTGGGAGTTAGACAAAGGATAGGGGGTGTTTTTGTCTTTTGCTCTTGTAGAAATTATAGGAGACTGTAACTCGATATTTTGAATAAGAATTGGCTTTAGATTTAAGCTATATTTTCTCAAAAACAAAGGGAAAAAAAAATTTAAGCAATAATGTATAGCCATATTCTACGGAAAGGATATTTGTAGGAATTAGAGGAGACGGTAACCAAAAAAAAAAGGAACGCACATAAGATAGATAAAAAGTAGTCATAAAATGCAAAAATACCCCTATGCTTTACCTAATTAGCAAAAAGTCTTTAATGTAGTTTTTTAATTAGCAGAAAAACTCCTCCCAAATCAAAATGATAATTATACCCCAATTAAAAGACGCAAAACACCCCTATTTCCTTAATAAATTAACAATAATCCCCCTGTTAACTTTAAAAATTGACAATAACCCTCATGTTCACTTAAAAAATTGACCATAACCTTCTTATTATTTATGAACTGGAATTTTAAATTGGATTTTTTACTAATAAAAAAGAACGCAGGGAGCTTTTACTAGTAAAAATAATACATAAGGTTTTTTGCCGATTAGACAAAGCAAGCAAGAAGATTTTTTTGCATTTAGCTCGATGGAAAAGTGTAGAATTTTCAAATTCCTTTTATTTACTCTTTTGGCAACATTTTATTTCCACATAATTCCCTTCTTACATAATCCCTTAACAATTAAATCGCTAGCCAATATTAGCGTCCCAATCCACATCGTTGAAGTTAATTGTCACAAATACAAACGAAAAGAATACATTACATCACACATAATTGTTCATCTTCAAAACTAAGTAGAATATCATATTCTCGTTAGTATCTTAAATAAAATAGTAGAAAGATGAATATATATACCTTGGATGAAAGTACATGATTTCATAAGAAACCATATCCGAATAATTTAAAAAATCAATTATTTTAAGACTTTTTTTCCCTATCAAGCGTAAATCGAAATTTTCTTGATATGAGGTATTGATAATTGGTGTTTACTCGTGTAATATTCTTTTACGTACAACTAATTCATGTAGATCAATTGTAAGTATATATCAAGAATATTACAATCATTACAAATTATTTTCATGAAAATTCCGATGAACGCCTAATAAGGAAGAATAGTCTCGAAACAATGAACTATATCAAGCTTCCCCGATTGATCTTCTGATTAATTAGAGAAATTAGGAAAGGATTTAATTTTGGAGAATGATTTTCTCTTTGTGGGTCTAAAATTTAAAGGGAGAAGTGCATTTGTATATGTTATAATTATAATTGGTTAATTTTTTAGTAGTGTTGTTAAATAACACAACAAAATAGTATACTTGTTGATCGATCTTATATAGAGATAAGTACTTCAAATAAACTGAAAGCTATCTCTTTATAAACTAACTTCAAAATGTCAATGAATCTTCACAACAGAACTTGTTTGACATCGGCCTAATTTGAATTCGTCAATTTTAGTCCATGGATTTCAGATTGAAACTTGAAAGGGATTTGCTCGTAAAATGTATTTATAGTCTAATTAAAAAAATGTTGAATTAGATAAAAAAAAAATCACATTAACGAAGTCATAATTCTATTAGAAAATTGTTTATTATTGCATATCTCACAAATCTGCTAAACCCGCTACAATGTCTTTAATTTGTTCTTTAAATTTGTTTAACCCTATAGACGGAAAAGGTAATACTAACCTCATAATTAATGACAAATGACAAGTTTACCTCAAAAATATTTAAATTTGGTATTTTACCCCATATATATATGTCACAAAATTTTGGGACTTTTTGGCTCAATTGAGATAGTGTCATAGTGAACATCATGCGCTCACCAGTTGATTTCAAATTGGAAAAAAAAAATCAAAATTGCTTCAAATGTGCAGCTTATAAGGTTTGTCCGCTCAAATATAAACAAACTTGTCAGCGATCATTAATTATGAAATCAATTTTTCTTTTACACCATTTACATGCTACTACCAAAAACAAGGGAAAAGTAACATGGCCTATATAACATTATTGTTCACTTCAAGTTGTTTGAATCCCTCTAGCGATTGAAACCATTTCAAAGTCAGAATTAAGAATTTACCAAAGTGCAAAAATATTCAATTCAAGAACTCAAGAATTTAATGAATGAAAACAAAATGTAACAAGGAACATTAATAATAAAATGATTGGTATATATAGATCAAGAATCGTTTACTCTTTCTTTTACAATTGAAAATTCTCAAAACAAAAATAAAAAAGGAATAAACACCTACGTACCTTAATAGAAAATAGTAGTCTAAAAAGTCCATTATTTTGAGACCAGTTTCCCAAATTAATCTTGGATAGGAATTTTCACGATGTGAAGGATTGTAACTTATGTCGATTGTAATATTTTTGATATGTACATCATTATCAAGTCTCCATCTCATGAAAATACCTATCAAAGCCTAATAAGGGAGAGTAGTCTCGAAACAATGGACTACATCGTGCTTCATGAGCAATCTTCGATAGTATCTCGTACGATATTTTGGTTTATCGAGATTTTATAAAAAGAGAAATTGAAAGGGAAGAAGCAAAGGAAAAAGAACCATATATGTGAATTTATGAGAGAAATTTACGTATGGAGAATGCATGGGGGTGAATAATTTATAGGGGAGAAGACAATCTAGAAGTTAATAGGATTGGTTTAAGAAGCTTCCATGTTCTTGTTAGATCCTATTTAATGGGAACTATCATCCTATCTAATAATGCCACGTGTCCCATAATTTTAGGGGTAGATGGAGATTATGTGACGTGTTCTTTTTTTCTGTTTCTTTTTTTAGTTAGATAATTTTCAAAGTCAGTTTCATTTAATTCGCTAGTAAATCAAATTAAAGATATTTCATATATTTTGTTATTAGTATTTTTCTTTTTCAAATAATATAGGTAACTTGTTTTACGTGTAAGTTATGTTTAATCAAAATATATTAAAAGAATAAACTAAAACTAATCCTTTTTAGATCAATATCACCTTATCTTTTTCTAGACAGAAACAACTTAGTTTTAGTTTTTATGGAATTAATGAGAAGTGTTAAAGATGAAATGTACCCAAGGTGGTTGGGCCAAGTGGTAGTGACTTGCGACCCCCAGAGGCGAGACTCAAGTTCGAATCCTACTGGAGACACCACACTGGGGGGGAGGACCTATACCCTTTGCACTCTTCGGTCCGAACTGTATATAAACAGTCAAGTGGATCAAAAAAAAAAAAAGATGAAATGTACCACATGGATCGAACATCAATATTAAGTTCATTTTATAAAGAATTTGACGGTCCTTAATTTGTGAAAATGAATACTTTTGAAAAATATCAACCAAATATAAACTTTTCCATCTCAGATTGCTGACATAAGAAATTAATAATTCTTAAAGAAATTTTCAATAATATTGCAAAATATATTGGGATAATTTTCTTGTTGGAATAATAATATGAAAAAAGTAAGAAAGGTGAGAAGAAAATAGAGAGAATTTGAGGTTGCTATCTATTTGGTGTTGTGATTTCTAATTTCTCCTCAATAATCATGTGAAAAGCACAAGTAGCCTGACAGGACTAAATGTGGGCAATGAAGTA
The DNA here is from genome assembly GCA_034814905.1 of Penstemon davidsonii. NCBI lineage: Eukaryota > Viridiplantae > Streptophyta > Magnoliopsida > Lamiales > Plantaginaceae > Penstemon > Penstemon davidsonii. The sequence goes on along the minus strand of JAYDYQ010001087.1, from coordinate 5,511,313 downwards.
AGTTATAGGAGTAAATCTAGTAGCATAATACTTATAGCACTGAATGTGGAAAAGTGGTAAAGATACAGGATGAAAAATGAAATTTAGCCTTTGGTTAAATGAAGGTAACAAACTTGAAAAAATGGGCCACAATTTATTTTCCAGTCCATATACTTCAATCCAAGCCTAGCTTCGTATCGGTTGGAGGACTACAAATATGTTGAGTTCATATGACCTAATTTTAGATGAGATTTGGAGAAAATAGTTAAATAGTAGTAAGTATGAAATCAATAATTTTTAATAGATTTTTTTTTTGATAATTTAATTTTAATAGATTGTGTGACATGATATTTCATTGAATCTATGTAATTGATATTTGAGTAGTTTTGGAGGCTTGAAGAGTGGAAGAAGACCTATGTTTGGGAAATTTTAGGTGAGACTAAATACATATCAACTTTTGACCCATTCTATGTGGGGCAAGTCGTGGGCCAAAAACAATCCATGAAGAGCTCTCGCTTTCCAAAACTAATCCAAAGGGTCCGAACACAGTCCATTATACAATCAATTTATTCTTGCCATTCTCTATATAAATTGATTTGCAATTCCGAGTAAATATGTTCCAATCTCCTACACTTCATCTCCAACCACTTTTATATTTCAGTTCCGGCAAGAACAGTTGGCAAATCAAGAATTATATCTTAAAGTTGAGCGGAAGGAGACGGATGTGATGTTGTGGTAGTGGTGGCAAAATTCTGGTGTGAGAAAGGGTTCACAGATCCGGATATCAGATATCCTTCGGGATCGGATCAGGTATATGTTTTCAAAAACATAAGGTTGGTATCGTATTTAGAGATTACGAGCAGAACAGGGGGCACTTACTTCACCAAAATATGATACAAATTAAATATGCCAATTAATCGCTATCCAAACATTAAAGCCTAAGAGCAAGAATCGAACACTACGAAATAATACTAGAAAATAGTAATACTCAACTCCGTAAAAAAAAATGTAGCCCATATTAGCTACAATCATAAGAAACCTTCATAGAGTAAAACAAGATCTCTGTAACTTAACAAGTACTCCAGTTAAGATATCCATCAATTTCTTCAAGAATTGAAACAAAAACATACTTAATAGCATCTTCCTAATCAAACTAACTAAATCCCATATCATCGTCAATTAATCGATATCCAAACACTAAAGCCTAAGAGCAAGAATCGAACACTACGATATAATACTAGGAAATAGTAATACTCAACTCTGTCAAAAAAATGTAGCCCATATTAGCTGCAATCATAAGAAACCTTCATAGAGTAAAACAAAATCTCTGTAACGTAACAAGTACACTAATTAAGATATCCATCAATTTCTTCAAGAAATGAAACAAAAACATATACTTAAATGCATCTTCCTAATCAAACAAGCTAAATCCCATGTCATCGTCACTCTCCTCCTTTGGCTCCTCCTGAAAAAATCAAAATAAGAACTCATCAAAAAGTTATTTTAGTTTCACTTGTAATCAACAATGAATTTAAGTAGTAGATTCGATTTGAATCTAGAAAAACAGTGATAATAGATTGCATACATATAAAACTAAACAAGCAGTAATCGATCAAAATACCAAAATTTCTCAGAGTCCATACCAACTCAGTTACAAACAAACAAGGGCATAACTAGTCACAACAGACTTTTAGCTTACTTTACAATTTTCGTCACTAATTTCTACCCCAAATGCAGTATTATTACGATAATTTCAATAAACATAAGCAAACTATATTTTAGATCGGACTACAATTAAATAAACACTACCACCTAAATTCCCAAAAAAAGGAGGTTTAACATGAGAAAACATTACTAATGACACAATAATCAACACAAGTAAAAACTGTACCTTCTTCTCTTCAGCAGCAGGAGCAGCTGCGGCGGCGGCGCCTCCTCCAGAAGCAGTAGGAGCAGCTACAGCAGCGGCACCACCACCACCAGATCCGACGTTCATGACGAGATCTTCAACGTTCCTCTTCTCACAAAGCTTGGCAAATAAACTCGGCCAATATGACTCCACCGTCAAATTGGCGGCCTTCACCAGTGTCGCTATTTTCTCGGCCTAAATAAAAACATAAATCAGATCATTATTCACAAATTGACCTCAATTTCATCATATTAATATCTACAATTAGATATACTTAATAGTTTCTAGTATTAGGAAATATTACGGTGACGGCGATGCCATCGTCGTGGAGAATCAAGGCGGCGTAGGTGCAAGCGAGCTCTCCGACCGACATTTTTCTCTCGAAAAAAGACGTGAGATGAACTGCGATTTAGGGTTCTGTATTTCTGCTGTGCGGCTGTTTATAGAGCTAGGGTTAGGGCTTTGCGCGTTTTTATATGAGATTTGGAGTCGATAATTGCTAATTGCCCTGAATATTAAGTTGCACTGAAGTAGCACCCTTAATTTTGAAATATTGCTGAAATGACCCCTATATTTAATGACTATACTTTGTAGGTACAACGCTATAAATTAAGGTCGAGCTTAACAATATTTTTTCTTAAATTACTTCATGTCACTCTTTTTCTTAAACTAGTAAAACGAGTACAACAAACAATATTTGAAAACTTATAACCACATTTCATTAACTATTAAAAACAAAAAAACTCTGGACTTCCCATGAGAAAATATTGTTGGTTCATATGAATCGAATTTGGATGTTTTTTCGGTCTCTTGCAAATTCGTAAATTTCTAATGAATATTTTCAAATATGTGAAACATGAAGTGAGTTGATTTCAATTGAATGTGTTAACAGTAAAATTTTAGTAAGATTAGTTAGTAAATTTGAAATTTAATACTTCAGCTATTCCATTATTTTACTCCATTAGCTACAATATTCGATCAAACTTCTCAATCTTTTAACTTATCAGATTTGTGGCTATTAAACCTTTGGAACATTGATATAATTATAGTATCATATGATATAATCATAATATTAATAAAATATATTAAATTATTTATTATTATTTTTGAAATTTAGTCAAGTTGGCTGATACCAAGGAATAGAGAATAATGAAACGAAGAAAGTATTATATTTAAGTTGATTTGAATGCTAAGGTTTCTATGAGAATCATAGATTTTAGGTATCAACTCAAGCAATGTAAAGAAATTGAGACTATTATCATGTCGTAATATCGTACAATTTTTTTGTTAGGATTAGAAAAGTTGGGCTCAAATTGGATCAAAGAGCTTGCTCGTCTTACTGGGCCTAAGCCGGTCCAACCTCGTATCGTCTCGGTTTGACAAGTACACCCTGCATGCAGCATAGTGCTCGAAATACTCAATTCAACAATATAGTCCAGGTAACTTGTGCAAAATGTGTTCTTAAATTCATACATTCATGACAAACACAAACTTCCAGCACAGAAAATAACACATCATAATAGGAAAATATTGGTCTAATACTCTAATTAGATCCACAACTCCCAAAACAAACATCTCAAGTTCAAATAATTCAATGTAACAGTGAAATTTATGCAGTCCTCCCAAAAGCTACAGTAGGTCTTCATCAGACTGAAACAAGATCAAGCGCTGCCCGACCTAGCCTGCAATAAAACAATGATATAAAAAGCGAATAATGTCAAATCAACGGTCCCTCAAGAAACAAAACTTTACACTCTTGTAATGAATTCTTTTTCTTTTTCCTTTAGGAGTCTCGAGTACCACGTGAAGGTGTGTATGTATTACCTGGCGAGGGGGGGATGCAGACCTCGACCTTGACCTTGATTTTGAAATGGACCTCGACCTCGACCTTGACATTGACCTTGACCTTGACCTGGACTTGGGTCTGCACATTGAAGCAAAGAGGAAAATGTTGTTCAAGAGGTTTCCCAATTGTGAATGTGTGTTTTGGACAATATATGAGTAAAAAGAAATGAAAAAAGAAGAAATTATAAGACCATGTACCTGGATGGTTTAACAGGAGATGCAGAGGGTGATCTAGAAGCAGAACGATCAAGTGATTTGCTGCATCAAAGAAATTTTATTTAATCATTGTTCAGTTCACCCAAGAAGCGTGTAAATATTTAACATAACAAAACAAAAACAGAGAATAAATACCTCCTGTTCCTCCTGGGGCTTCTGCTTCTACTGCGACTTCTGCTTCGGCTTCTTGATGGACTGCCCTTATACTCCTTCACCTGAAACCAATATCACACCAGCATGGACCCCAATGAAAAAATAGATCACATTGCTTATCAAGGTTATCGTAGATCAAAAAGAAATGATATACTAAATTTTAGGTCGCATATGAAAATATGTAATGGAATTTAGGGACTTTTCTAATCATAAATATACTGGAGTTCAGACATGTAAATGGAGAAAAGGGTGCTCAAAAGAGATTCTGAATCTAAAAAATAGAAAATTGATAGAAAGGGCATAAGCATAGAGGAGATATAGAAGATACCCGGTCATAAGTTCTCGTGAAAATTGATTCTTAAGCCATAATAAAATTCAAAGAAAGGGGAAAAGCGTAGAGATATTTAATATACCCGGATATAAGTTCTAGTCCAAGGATTTTTGAACTCGCTATCATCAAGTTTCCGCATCTGGGCAATGCAAGAGATAGTTAGATGCTGTATTGGATAAAAAAACAAACACAAACATCTAAGCATTACACTGCATGATTATATTAACTTACAGCATATTTCATGTCTTCATAGTTAGTATAATCAACTAGGCCATAGGTTCCTGTATTTTCAGACAATTCAAGTTGAAAGGTTGGCATTAATGATCATTCATGACCGGAACTATACAATGTTCATTAAACTTCCAAACAAGATAACTGGCAAACATAATATTTGATAATGATAGGAAAAAATAATGGTGTAGCCACACAGGCTACTATTTATAAAAAGCCAGCGCAAAATACATGTATATGTAATTTCTGCTGATAAGTCAGAGAATACCTTCACTGTCCCGAGAAACTTCAGCAAAACAAACATCTCCAGCTTTCCGCATGTGATCCTGAAACAAATCATATGAGATATCCCAAGCTAGTCAACAAGATACGAATTTCTGCTTATATAAAATGATACTGACCTTCAGATCTTGCCAAGAAGCGGAAGAAGGAAGCCCACGAACAATAACTAAGGACAAAAGAACAGTCCGGTATAAAGCCATCGAAAAAATTAGGCAACAGAAAGGGAGTTTATAGATACGACCAAAAGAGCATCATTAAGTCAGTCCAACGCACCTCGATAATCTGAATGGCGGGAAGTGCCAAATCGGCCGCCACCCCCATCTCTTCCACTGTCTCTTCCTCCATCTCTGCCGCCGCCGCCACCACCATAACCACCACGGCGATCACTGGAAGATGAAGGACCTCTGCCTCCATGTGCAAGCTCAACCTATATTTATAAGTAAACAAAATTTAGAAAAGCAGGTGCAAGGCCAAAAAAAAATTGACAACTAACACAAGTATAAAAAAGATAGAATTGTCAAATGTATCAACTGCTCTCACCCTCAATCTACAGCCATCAAAGTTATAGCCATCTCTTCCCCTGATAGCATCTTCTGCATCCCGAGCATTCTCAAACTAAACATAAATAAGTTCAAATGAGTCAGACAATTATAATCTCATTTTTACCCGAAGTTAACACATCTGGAATTCCAGTACATATAGCTGAAAAATACCTCCACAAAACAATAGCAAGGAGGGCGAGGAGGGATCTTCAACTCAATATCCAATATGCGACCATACTGTAAAACAAGGATATAATAATTAAAAAGCAAGTTCATCAGTGATCAGACTTAGAACCAATTGGATAATCTATTAGTTGTTAATCATTATGTATGAAAAAATATTCATCATATGCGCATCAAGTTTTACATGCATTTTTACAAAAGAGACTTAATGGAAATAGTGATATAGTAAAGTTTTCCCTAGCCTGGAGATAAAAAATAAGTGATTTATCCCGAGACCAGGAGCACAATTACAGGTTCAGAAACATGTCTTCTAAACCCAATAAAACCAAGAAAGACGAATTGTACAATATGCAACTGAAACCTTGTAGAATATGTCTTCTACTTCTGATTCTCTAATATCAGCAGGGAGGTTGCCAACATAAATCATGCGAGAGAAACGGCTACTCATTCTTGGTTCTTGAGGAAGAAGTCAATATTAAATGCTGCAGACAAAAAATGATCCATGAATGGTGAACCAATTTAAAGCAGAGAAAGATATCAAGTTAAATTCCTATACAACTTTTGCACTGAATGATTTGACAACAAAAAAAAATCATAGGACAAACATATGAAGCAAACCAAGAGAGCAATCCATGAGGTGAGCGGTGCTCCATAAGCTCCATTGCTCATATGCTCCAAAGTTGCTCCAAAGCTATTATTTATTCGAATTAAAATAAGGTCTCCCCATCCTCTCTAAAAAAATTGCAGGTGAATAGCTCTTCAGAGAGTGAGCAAGAACACTCCCAATACTATAAATATACCAAAGACTCCACCCTGAATTCTCCCACTCCCATTCTACATCCCTATGTATGATTGCAAAGCTCATATTTCTCCAAGCCCTTGACATCTATCATAAACAAAGCACTTACGTCATGAGATGAGGTAATATCGGCATATACTTTGTATACCTTGTTCAAATTTCTTTAGATTGTGTGAAAAAGTAAACGGTTTTTGAAAAAATGCCACATATCAGGGTTCAGTGTTGATGACCTTTCCATTTAACAAAGTATAATAAGTGAAATAACTCTGTTGATTCCTTACAAGGAAAATATAGGGCCCCATAGAATATCTATGAAAAGAAACTGATGCGAGGCAAAATCGGGATGCAAAGACAAATCAACTAACCAAAGGTCATGTGGTGAGCCTGCAGCACCAAAACAAAGCTAAAATATGATTACAGAACTAATGGAAATTATATCCACAACTTTACCAGGGGCCATTGTCAGCACAATGCAAATAGTCGCCTCAAATATTAGGACTTGGAACAGTCCATCCAAAAGTAACAGACTGACTGACCAAGCACATAACACAACCATCACTAGTACTTTTTAATCTATATTTAATGGAAGGTGTTTAAGGCACTTGAACTTGAATCGTCATGAGTTTTAAACTTGAATATATTCATAAAACCATGAATAAACAATTCATGCTTCCACGGACATAATTTGTTTCTTCAGAATGAAATTCAGCACCTGACTTTGAGCACAATTAAAAATAATGTAATAAGACAGTGTAAATTTAAATTCTAATCTGAAATCTCGCTACTCCAACATCTCCTCCTCAAAAGGAGGCAATTCAAGCAAACATGTATGCATATTATAATGGTGCCTACATTTACATGAAAAACAATCTTACGTTAAAATTATTCACCATAATAAAAAAAATTAAAAATAGTAAATTACATGCTTGGACTCCTATAGTCGCAAACAGCATACTAAGTAACAAGCTATCCTTTTGTTTTTTGTAAAGGAAAGGCAAAGTAATTTGTACATTCACAATGATGAGAGAGTTTGAACAGATGCATTCTCATTTGAGATGGTGCTGTCAATGTTTTTCCTTCATGTTTTCATTAAACTGAACCAAATGCTAAAAAAACAAGACCCAGACTAAGACAAAATGCCAAATGGAAATCAATTGTGAAAAGTTAAACTGGTCTATTGCTAATCCATAATTGAAAGTGAAGCATATCAAAAATACTAAAAAAAAAAAAAAAAATCACACAGTTCGAATGCCAAGCCCTAACTTAATGCAGTATAAACATGGTTAACAAGTAATATCTCTAAAAAACTAAATTTATGGATTACCAGAACAGAGACAGACAAAGCTTAGCAACCAAATTCCTCGTGCCTTTTCCAATTGGAGAATCCAAGGCCTCGACGAGCTAGGGTTTCTTCAACTATAAAAAAAATTATAAATTAATAGTATTAGTCCACAGATCGAGACTTTTATGTGAAAAAAGCAAATGAAAATTATGGAGAATTTGAAAATTCAGAGAGATTGATTCGTACCTCTGTAGTAGTTTAAGCGCTTCGACTAATGGTTGAGTTCTCGGCTTTAGATTAGGGTTTCTCGTACATTATATTTTTCTCTTATGTTTTACTGGAAGGGTACTGAAGTTCAATGAAATTATGTATTAACCCCTTTGCTTTCGTAATTTTCGTTTATGTCCCTTTCCTTTTTATTTTTTATTTGTTTCCCAAGGTTTAATCCTTTTTTTAGACGCGTTAGACACGTTAAGTGAGAACCTATCGTTTGTCTCTAATAAACTGTGTTCTTTTCTTTTTTATTTCGCATTTTTTGCTCAAAATTATCTGGACTTAATTTGTAATTACCTTTTACGTGTATCTATAAATATCATTTTAATAAATATAGCTAAAGAGAAAAAAAAGTTGAATATTGATATAAATAATATAGTTAGTGGATGTCTACCCTTTGATGAGCCCATGTAATTCATATATTGAAGACCATAATTAGGTACTAAATCTTAGAGGCACGTTTGTCATGCATTTCACAAAATTATTTTGTGTTTAAGAAAAGCGAGACAAACATGCAGTGGTGGAGCCATTAAATATTAGTAGTAGTGAAGTCATAACATATTCTGACCTTTAGCCTGTTGGATATTTCTAGGGCAGGTACGGTTTATTTGGATGGGTTTTGGCTCGATTTCAAGGGTCTTGGTTTCAAAAAAAAAAAAAAGGTTTCGGTGGTTTCGATGAAACCTTTTAGACCTCGTTTTGATGGGTTTTGGCTGTTGGGTTTTGTGGTTTGAATAAGTTGAAGCCCCACTTGGATTGGGGGTTTGGATGTTAGGGTTTAGGGGAAAAAGTAGGTGGTAGATGTCAAATCAATGTCTTTTTTAATGAGATTTGGGGGAAAAAGTAAGTGGTAAGTGTCAAATCAATGTTTATCTTCTCTCAATTTTTCCAAACTACTTTCCTAATCTCTTAACACAATTTATTTATCATAACAAACATGGTTTGACATGAAGTCTTACACATCTTACATCTACAACATAAACCTTTTCAAAAAAAATCTACATCTACCTTATTTCTCAAACAATTCTCCCAAAACTCTAACAAACAACATTACGCAAATCGAGATTAATTTATAAACTTCCACTAATTTTCCAAACACCAAACAAACTGCTCTAACCTCTGGGGTGATATTTTAGGTCTAAAAATTTAGAATCTTGTAATATGTTTTACACACAAGTATAACACAAGCCAAAATTGCAAAAAACGTCCCAAACTTGGTGATTTTGAGTTTTCGTCCCAATATTACCTCACCTAATTTCGTCCCATAATTTAATATTTGTTTGGAATATCGTCCCAAACTAATTATTAATTTTGATTTTTCGTCCTAAACTATATCAACTCGCCGAATTTCATCCCGTAAGTTACCATTTTGCATGAATTTAGTCCCAATATTAAAATTTTAATTTAATGAAAATGACGGTTCAATCTTGTAATTAGTTTTGGATAAATTCTGCAATATTGTATAATTATTCATGCTAAAATTTGTCACGTCATAACACATAAGCATCCATGTGGCAATTTAACAGACACATGCGCAATTTATGTCTCATATAATAGTGGGATTATATTTCAAATAAATATTAAATTACGGGACGAAATTCGGTGAGTTGTTATTATTTGGGACGAAAATCCAAAATCACTGATTAGTTTGAAACGTTTTCTGCAATTTTGCCTATAAACAATGAATAAGAATTAAATGAGATTTCTCCCTAATTTTTATTGTCTTAACATTCTGTTTATTGTTTGGTGTTTCCCTTTTAACTTAGTTTTACGATACGAATTTGCTCTATATTTTAATCCCAAACTATTTCTTTAAAACCCCCCCCCCCCCCCCCCCCCCCTCCTCAATGGAATTATTCAACCACTGGTACGTAATTGGCAATATTTGGCAAACTAGCAGAAGCTATTAGAGTTCTTCGTATGGAAATATATTGGCTAAATTGCATTTTTAGTCCCATGAGTTATGCTTGTAAGGGACTTTGTCTTTTGCAATAAGTCAGTCAAAATAGAACTACCTAAAACTATATTTTTGGCAATTGCAGTTTATTCATCTCTAATTTTTTACTAGTCCCAAGTCCGACTCTTGAGCTGCAATTTAAGAATTTTTTAGTAGTGCTGCTCTAAAATATTACAATCACTAACAATAGATTGTAATTGCATTGTCATCTAAAAGCTACATGTGGTTTTGTTCAAAACATATACATTTCGTTAAAATTTCATTTTTGGCCCTTTAAAGTGGCTGCATTTCATAATTGGCCCTTTATTGTGGTACCTCGACAATAATCATCATTTATTGTGTCATCCTCATCAATTTCAGTCCTTATTGTCGAAAATTTTTATTTATCTCCGGAAATCATCAATTTATGTCTTAATTGACCGGAAAGTTAATTTTTTTTTGGTCAAAAATCACCAATTTATGTCTAATCTGACCAAAAAAATTAATTTTAGCCAAAAATATAATTTGTCAAGTGACACTTAAAATTAAGAATTTCATATTCTGACTCCACAATTTGCAAGACCAAGCCATGTGATAGGTCACATAAATTGATTTATTTTTTTGGGATAACTAAAAAAAATCGGTGATAAGGACTGATATTCATGATGTTGACACAATAAATGACGTATATTGTCGAGGTACCACAATAAATGACCAATTTTGAAATGCAGCCACTTTAGAGGGCCATAAATAAAATTTTGCCTATATGTTTCTGGACCAACATGACTGTATATCTTTATATCTTATACTAAACAGAAGAAAAAGATAAAATTAAATATAATTTGGAAAGAAAAAAAACTTGTCTCATAAGTAAAATTCAAAACAAATAGAGCATTTTCAGCGATCGGCATAAAAAAACAACATCAAATCTCTTTAATGTTTTTTACAGTGTCCTGATACTTTCATAAAAGTGTTTTACTCTAGCAATAGGCATAAAAAATAGAGCATCATTTTAAATTAAGTTAACTTCAAATTAAATTAAAGCATATTTAAAAGTAAAGAAAATTGAATTAAAAAATGTTAAATATATGTGCCTTGCGTTAGGTTATCCATATAAGATTTCTAACAATATTTGTATCTACATGTCAGTGTGTGATTCAATGTTGAGATATCCAGATAAAATTGTGATTCTTGAACTTGTGTATTTTAATTGAAATGTGTAGTCATTATTATAGTTGAATTTATTTGTACCGTTGTAAAATTTGAAATTGTGGATGTTGGGAAGAATTGGGAATAATAAATAGTCATTGTAAAATTTCATGCCAAAAAGTGGTGTAGTTAAATTTAGATATGGGGATATCGCCTCTGTTGGAGCAAAATTTGACATTATTCTGACACTAAGGGCATCATTTTTGACTTTAATGCCTATTGTTGTAGTTGCTCTTACTTGCATAAGTATGTGAAATAAAGCCCAAGTATTTTAAAAAAATAGATCTTGGGATATTGTCTATGTTGGAGCATAATTTGGCATCATATTTGACTTTCATCCCTATAGTTAGAGTTGTTCTTACTTGAATCGGTATACATTCCTACCAAAAAAAAAAAAGAATCGGTATACATAATAAAGCCCAAGTTTTAAAAAATTAAGAACACATACTTGATTCGGTATACGGAATAAAGCCCAAGTTCTTTTGTTTTTAGTAAGCCCAAATTTTTATTTAAGGGTGGTAAATGTTCCATAATAAGATCATGGTTTCTAGCTTGAGAAATGGAATCATTGAGGCTCATTTGGTATCATAATGTAAAAATCGTTTCACATTTAATACCGTCATTAACTAAATTTAAAAATCACGGTCAAATTGGTGATGTGGCCGTTAAGTCAGTTTTAATTATTACAAAATTGATGTCATAACTTATACTAACTGATAATTATACCCTATAACATTTCGGCCTGACAAAATGTAGTGAATAATAGAACTTCTACACCCAATTTGAAATCTCTATGTTCCTGAAATAGTTACAAATTGATTAGAGAGGAAGCAAAATATGGGGATAAAATAAAAAAGAAGCAAAAAATCGGTTTGTTTGGTTTTCGATTCGTTAGTTTTGACTTGTTTTCTCTAAATTTGAATGGGTTTGACCGGTGGTGGTTTTTATGGTAAGACCGGACCGTACATATATCCGGTTCATGATCGATGCGGTTGGAGCGGTCTGTCTGGTCCGATTTAATGACATTGTTATGAGATAGCTTCTAAAGTTTCACGGTCCACTAATTTAGATCTATTTTAGTTGGTGAGAACCAAATTAATTAAAATTATACAATAAAGGGCCAAATTTGACATAAATGCTTCGCTTATTCATACTTAAATTTATATGCATTTGAAGAAAAGGCAGTTTTATACACAAAGATGTTAAAGATAAGTTCTGAGGTCAAAAAAATGGAGATACAACGCTATGTTTGGTTCCTGTCAAGAAAATGAAAACGAACAACAATTTAAAGCATTTATTTAGTCATTTGTCGCTATGCAATTGGTTCCTGTCATGAAAATGAAAACGAACAGCAATTTAAAGCATTTATTTAGTCATTTGTTGTAATAAAAAAAAATTATTAAGTGTTTTACTCACTCTAATTCAAGAACCAAATATATATATCATAAGGGGCCGAGTGGTAGGATGTATGGGATTAAGGTGGTTTAGATCAGAGCCGGATTGAAGACCATATTAAAAATACGTTTGGTAGATTTGATTGAGTCATATTACATTAAAGCAATACATTGTAATATGTTTGGGGGAATTATGAGTTTAAGCATATGTTAATATATTTTCACTAGAGAGAATTGCAATTGTGGTACCAAACTATATACCGATTCTCACTTGTGGTACCATAAAAATCACTTGACTCAAAAACCAGTCTGAAACCCGATTCTGAATATTTTTTTTTTTTCGATTTTTTTAATTTTATTAATGTTAAAAATAAACTAAAAATTCTTGTAGAAGGTGGGATTTGAACACCTAACCTCTTGCATTAAACATACTTTCCTTACCATTTGAGCTACATCATTTTTGTTGAATTTCAAGTACAAAACAAATTTATAAATTACAGAAAACCTGTAGTCAAATTTGTTTATAAATTAGATTATGATAACTCAAATTAACATTTTACACATTATCAATGAAAATTAATACTCAAATAATATTTTTTATGTAAATTTGTTCTATAAGATATTTCTTTCCAATATTATTTTAGGATAAAGTGTGTCAAATTTTGAAAATCAAATCGATATATTATGCAAGTTTGATTTTGAATATTAGACTTTTATATATAATCATATTTTAAAATTATTAATCTCTTAGTTTGTTGTATTTTTAACTTACACTTTTAAATGTTTATAAAGAAATATAGTCATATTATATTTATATGAGCTTACAAATTAGTATCATATTACAATTATGATATAAGTTATATAAATATTATGTGATTTAATTTAAATATATTCTTAGATTTTATATATTTTTAATCAATTGTAGGATAATGTTTAAATTTTATGCATATTATATATACTTTAAAATTAAATATATTTATTATATCATTATGACGTCATCCGGTCCGACCAGCGGTCCGACCGATTCGACCAGTAAAACCAGTGGCCAGTTGGCTCACCGGTTCACTGTCCGATCCGGTTCTAAAAACATTGCTTTCAGCCTTATGCCACGGGTTCGAAACTCCACTCAGACATCTCACTTTTTTATTATATCTTGTGTCTTTTTTCTTTCTCATTGAGAAGATGATTAATACATTTTAATCTATAAACTATTAATGTAATTTATCCAAAAAAAACCCTATATAGATGATTATATTTATACATATTAATATATTAACGTTTAATATATATTAATAAGAATTTTTTCTCGGTTATTTTATGCTTTTTTTTTTAACAATTTTTTACAAAACAAACATTTTATGTTATGATTTTCACTGAAAACAAAATTTATAACATAATTGAAAACGAGATTTTATTTAGATTATAAGCTTCTATTTATTTTTTAAAAAGAATTGTTGATTCTTTTAGCACGGACTCGATCATAGACCATTTTTACTGATCAACAAAACATTGTCAATACAATTTAAGTGATACTATTTTTTTTTTTGATATTTATATTTTATCGTTTGTGGAACAATTATTACTTTATTATGACTTTTGTTGTCATTTATTATTACTTGTTATATATAACTAATAACTGATATTAATGAGGAAAAAAATTAAAATTTACGACGTACACTTGTTGTGGAATTATATTTAATTAGTACATATATTTGTAAAACCCTTTTGTTAAAAGAGTATTTTTAAAATTGAAAATTATAAAAATATATTCACAAGTAATTCAATAAAAAGTTTAGGTGGATTTGTCATTTAATTATGTACCTGGAATAATGTCAATAATTAATAAGTATTTTTGCATTTTAAAAAACATTAAGTATATTTTTTTATAATATAGAGTTCCGATTTTATAATTTCGCCTATGGCCCCCGATTAAAAATATAATAACAACCTTAATAAATAAGAATATTGGTATACAATTAAAAAAAATTATAAATATTTGTAATTAAAGAATATAAATGGATGACATTTTTGCAGACATACGGAATAATCGAACTAGATCTTGTGTCAATTGAAATTTACAGCAATAGGACAAGAAATGTTGCATAGAAAATTCATTATACTATGATGATCCCTTCTAAAAAAAGGAGAAGATGAGTTAAACTAGGTATTAATGTTCGAATTCTCAATGAATTGTCATGAATCAAACTTTCGATCGATAATATCGGATTTTTATTTTTATTTTGAGTCAACAAAAATAAAAATATAGAATTGTTTGAGATTCAATATAACTTAACTTTTAGGTTTACAAATTTTCAATTCACAAACATACCACGGAAATAAAATTTTAATTTATAAGGACAACAAATTGCATGAAACTAGGCTCCTACGGATATTGGTTGTTAAGGTATGTTATGAGAGAGACTAAATTCATTTATATTTAGTCTCACCACGTCAAATCTAAAGTCGGACCCAACTCATCTCCCAAATTTAACAAATATTTTATACTTAAACATACATTGGTTTCAAATGTACCACACACTTTTCTTTTGAAAAAGTAATTGACTTGATATTCACCGTCTATTTTCTCCTAAACCCATATCCTATGTTTTTAAATTCGTAAAACACAACATTCAAATTCAAATTATGTTTCAAATTTTGCGTTGAATTCATCGAAACATTTTTTTTCGAAATCAAAATCAAGCGAAATTTGGTCCATGTCAATCCATATAAACCCTAAGCTATTAATTAAAGACCATTTGCTCTCAAATAAGACTCATTGTTGGAGACTAGGCCGCCTAACCTTTTAGAAATTTCTTTCCATCGCCGGGTATAGTACGTAACTCCATGACGCCCGTGATAATCCCAAAAACTAAAATCTGTTTTTTCTCCATTAAAATTAGTTTTCTTTCTTTATTTTTTTTTTATAATTTCATTAAAATTAGTTGTAACTTTATGATAGAGCAATTCGATAATAATTCTACCTCGTTGGGTTGTGTTAAAGTTAAAAGAAATAGATGTTGTATTCAGCTTTATTTAATTTTTAATTGAAATAAACTCAAAAGAACTTAGGCTCCTTATGGGTCTGTTTTGTCAGGTTTCGTCAAATCGTGAAATTAGGGTAGAATTAACGAAACTCGCGTTTGAATGAGACTTAAGTGAAACCGAACACAAAGTTAAATGAAATCTCTTAAATCCTATAACCTAATTTTTTTTATCCTCTTAAGCTCTATATAAAAGTCATTGTTTCGACTCCAACCAATTCCTTTTTCTCGTCTCAAACTCTATAAAAATCATTTGATGACACCTACCACATGTTCCCTCTCCCCCAAATCCCAATATTCAAACCCCAATCCAAGTCACATTTCAAGTAACTAAAACTCTCAAAACACAACATTCATATTCAATCTATTTCAATATTTTTAAAACAAAACTCATATTGATACCAAGTCAAAACCAATACTTGAGAATTTGTCTTAATTTTTTTGGCTTCCCAAGGATTTAATTCATTTTGAAGCGTGTCGGGCACATAAAGTGAAAACCTCTCTCAACAGGGTTTCGAACATGAGTCCACTACTTTGGAGTGACTAGTCCCTTCCATTAGACCAATCACTGTTGAAGTTAGACTTGAGCTCTATATACATACATCATTGTTGAAGTTAGATTTGAGCACTATTTTTATTCTAAAAATTGTCAAATGTTAAAAATTGGTACCATTGAATATAAAAATACATATTTAGTATAATAATTTAAATTTTGATTGCAATCTTCATACCATCGTCAAATAATTCAGTAAAAATTGACGGAATTGTCCATGTACGATATCACACTTGGCAGATATCTACTCTTTTTAAAGAAAAATTATGATGTGATAGCGTGATAAAGCAAGGGAACATTATTATCTTTTCTCCAATAAACTGGATAAAGTGATAATTTTAGCTCCAAAACAAGAGGCAGCTAGATTTGTGCAAGAGTACAAGCAGACGAGCATATGGTACCATGATCATTAGCACGAGGCCCTTCCCAAGAAAATTTACGGAACTGTCACCTGCAGCAGATAAAGACTGCTACTTTGGAACAAATTTCGTACACCTAGCGCAATGCTACACGTGGCATTTCCAATGGCGTCCTTCAGCACGCGGAGAATTGTACCATAAAAAATGTATGTGCACCATTCATGGCCATGGCTCATGTGAACCATGCATGTCTTGTGGAAGTTGTACATAATTAATTTTTCATTTATGGGTCATATTTTTTGTTCTAGAATCTTCAAAATTGGAGTAGGAATGGTTTTTTGGGAGTAGGAATGGTTATAAAAATAAAAAATAAAAGTTACCTAGATCTTGGGATCACTTATGCTCTCGGTTGTGGCACTCTTATCTACCGAGAGGATTGTGATTGCACCAACGAAATGTAACGACTTTCTCCTTAAACGCACGATCTCTGACAGTGTCAACTAATGAGCTGCTAACACCTAAATGTTATTTTTCATGTAAGAAAACATACTAAATAAGACACTTATTGACATTTTTGTGGTTTTGGGCTAGTAAATTCGATAATTTGCTATCCGATTGGAGTTATAGTAAGACGATAATAATAGGGTGGTCTTATTAATATAAGACGATCCACTATTAAATCAACCACATGACTCATATCATAAGACAAATTTGTTTCATTAATTTGTCCAATAATTGATTAATTCATGAGTGTACACCAATTAACACCTCCATAATCTTTTATTTATATTTTTATATTTTAGAAGGGAATCTTTAATCTATTTAAAAGGTAATTGAATCATATTCTTATTTATTATCAAATCAATAAAACCGTTACCCATTCAATTGTGCATTGAGGTGAGTAACATTTTTTACTCTATCAAATAAATCAAGATACAAGGATACATACGCTTGTTTTGTCTTACCTATTTTTATCAAAAATATTGTAACTTATGAACTAGTTGTTTAATCAAATCTATGATTTCCTTAAAAAAAAAAAAAAAAAAACTTCAAGATCTACCAAATTGCTATTCATAAATTCACAATATAATCTCAATTAAACAAAACAAAATCTGAAATCATACATCACCTAAATGAACTATTATTTTTTCTATCTTCATGATTTGTCTACCAAACATGACATGATTAACATAAAAGTATTAAGCATACAAAATGTCATCAATATTAACAAGACTACCCTCAATGATATAACCACAATTTATTAAGAGAAAAGCACAACAAGAATTTAAAACATAATTATGTAGTCATGATTCCACTCATTACATAGAAAACATGTAACCTTAAAAATTGAAAGTATAAAACAAAAAAATAATAATAAAGAAAAACAAAAGACAAAATTATAATAATAGAAAAAAGGAAGTCTAAATTCTAATGTCACCTTTGTAGGTAGGTCCCCTCTGTCTCACCAATTCTTTCATCATAATTTCTTGGGGCGTTGTGAACAAAGTCCAACAAATCCAAATTATCAGAAAAAATAGTCCAACAAAAAAAAATCAGACTTTGTTTTCCTACATTTTTTAAAACATTACTTTTCTAATATAAATTTGAAGTATAACTATTTTTCAACAAAAAAATAACGAAATTATATAACTAAGTTTAGTTATTATTTTAATTAATAATTACTCCACATAACTAATATGGAATCTAAGAATTGGAGTAAATCTTTTTTCTAAATTATTATTTTCTTTTCCTATTATTATTATTTTTTTTTAAGAAAAATGCAAAACGGATATTCCCGAAGAAAAGAAAACCCAGTTAATTTAATTGAATTTCTCTCTCTAAAACCCTCTTCTGTCTCACATTTTCTCTACATATACAGTGTAGGACTGCACCATTTCATTTCTGTCCCTTTCTCTCTCTACATATCTTCTCTTCAGTAAAATTATTCTAAAAATTAACAATAAATTAAAGTAAAATAATAATAAAAATTGAAGTGCTCTGTTTTTGTTTCGATTGATATTTTCTTAGCTCAGGACGATCTTTCAGTGAATTTTCTGAATGGAAACCTTTTAGAATTCCACTCATCAGGTAAATGAAAACCTTTATTGTTTTATTTTATTTTTATTCCTTAAAAATTGAAGATTTCAAGCTTTGATCTATATAAATAAAATCTGTTTTTTTGTTGTTTTTTGACGGAGACAATTAAAGGTGAAAGCGAAAATATATATTTATATTTAAATATATATTTTGGAAGCTTTTTGATCATGGCGGTGGTGGAAAATGCGGGGGTTAGCACGATGACGTCATCGAATCGGGAGGTGACACAGAACGACGTCGCTTCTAACAACCAGAAGTCAACGAAGCCTACCGATCAGAACTACCACCTGATGCAACAGCAGCAGCAGCAGCAGAAAATATCAAACGGCCATAATCATCAGAAGAAAATGAACGGTGGCGATGATGATGGAGAGGGGTTTAAGAGGGAGATGAGAGATTTAGAGGAAATGCTCTCTAAGTTGAACCCCATGGCGGAAGAATTTGTTCCTCCGTCGCTTGTCGGCGGCGGTGGCCACCACCACCACAGGATGCTGTTGGCGCCTCCACATCCTGCGGCTGTGGCAGCAGCGGCTGCAGCTCACTTTGGGTATAGTGCTAATGGTTTTGTGATGCAGCAGCAATTTAACTCGGGAGTTCCGAATGGGAATTCTATTAGGAAGGTTAGTATTTAATTTGAAATTTTCTGTTTCAAGCTAAATACTGTATTCTATTAAAGTAGTATTTATTGTATTGTGGTTTTTTTTGTTGATATAGAGGACTGAAATGTTGAAATTCTTATATATATTCCACCTTTTCAATTGGTCTGTTGCTGAACTGGGTAAAATAAAGCATAATGAGAAGTTATCTGGTTCAATTTGCAGTAAATGAAGTTCAATTTGTTTGAATATAGAGAAATGGTTATATTGATGATTTTGCTATGTGCAGAAGAAAAATGGCTACACTGGAAAACGTAGGATGAACAGCCGTACGAGCATGGCTCAAAGGGAAGAGGTCATCAGGAGGACAGTGTATGTATCCGACATTGATCATCAGGTAAAAGAGGATATTGGGTTTTGAGGTTATTTTTTTTCGCCCTCTATTTTTCATTTCAATAATGCTGCTAAGTATTGAGTTTGAGTTTCTTATAATGGGTGTAGGTTACTGAGGAGCAACTTGCAGGACTTTTCATTGGTTGTGGACAGGTAGGATTGTGCTAGCCTTCGATCTCAGTTGTAGGATCAGCATTTACAACCATGTAATATGATATTCTTAAGTATTTTTTCTCTGTGGTGTTCAATGAAGGTTGTGGATTGCCGTGTTTGTGGTGACCCTAATTCTGTACTTCGTTTTGCCTTCATTGAATTTACTGATGAGGGTATGTCAATGACTTGATCTTTGATTCGTTATTTTAGCAAATCTTGGGGTTTAACACGTCTCTTATATGGCTTGCAGAAGGGGCAAGGAATGCTTTGAGTTTGGCGGGAACTATGCTTGGCTTCTATCCAGTGAGAGTACTGCCTTCCAAAACTGCAATCGCACCTGTTAATCCAACATTCTTGCCAAGGGTGAGATCTGAGAAATTTGCTTCCTTTCTTAGTTACTTGAAACACATGTTCGAACACTGTTTTTCTGAAGAATGAAACACTAATTTGTTTAAGTTCTCTGATACTAGTCCGAAGATGAAAGGGAGATGTGCGCAAGAACTATTTATTGTACAAACATTGACAAAAAGGTACCTTCGAAATTTGAAATTCTTTTGACGTGTTAATGAGCATCTATTAGACATGCATGCATGATTTGTTTGATTGTTCAATGCAGATCACCCAAGCTGACGTCAAACTCTTTTTTGAGTCTATTTGTGGAGAGGTTTGTAGCTGCTCAAATCATAAGTAAACAAAAATTTTCTTGATTTTATTCTGGTTTATCATGTCCTGAGATGTATCCTCTGACTCAGGTTTATCGCTTAAGGTTGCTTGGTGACTATCATCATTCAACCCGTATAGCTTTTGTGGAATTTGTGATGGTAAGAACACATGCTTCTCATTCATTTGTTTGACTAGTCTCTCATTCTGTTGAGCTCTGTCAAGTTTCATTTGATGCTAGAAATTTCTTAAGATTCTTGATAATCAATCCTGTCATCTATTTCTTGCTATACTTGAAGGAATGATAATCCGCATTTAGACAGAACACTCACTGAATTAAGGTGAAAGACGTGCAACCTTTCATGTGTAATCCCTTGTGTTGGTATTAATTATTCAAACATCCACTCGTAACTTTCTTTATGATTGTATTATATTTTTTTTTATCATAGTGAATGCAGCAGATGATGCAGTTTAATTTATTAGAGTAATCCTTTCTCATTGAAAAATTCAGTTAAGAAGCAATGGTAAAACGTCCTCCTATTTGATGTTAGACAAGTAACCATATAGTTAACCTTTCATGTATCATAATTTCATTAGTGAATGTCATTTCAGGAAGAACCAACAGATTTTACAGTTCTGTTTGTAGTAATAGGTGTTATATAGAGCAAGCAAAACCTAAAATATGTGTTTGGTCTGTTTTTGCTAATATGCCAATTTACACGGATACCCTTAATTGATTGGGAATGTAGTTTCCCAATTTTATATAAAGTACGTCTGATTGATATTTTTTCCTCTTTGTATGACCTTCTAAATTGAAGAAGCTTCTCTATCTGTGTTTTTTTTTTTTTTTTTTTTTTTTACTTCTTTTAAAAAATTTCGAAATAATGCTTGAAATGTTTGGTCATAGTGCACTTATTCACATGCATGGAATAGATGGGTTTATAGTGGAATTAAAATGACATTTGGTTATGTACCGTAGAAATATGATTCTGAAAATATTTACAACTTCAATAAATGAGACTAGTGTACGATCATGCGATACAGAACATCTGGCAAAAGATTAAAAGGTTTAAGGTAGTCCCTCTTACTACTGAAGAAAAGCATCTTTGGTGAAATTTTATCACTGGTGCACCTAATTTGGCCTGATACATGTATAATGTTTCCCTTAGGCCTTGCCTTTGCTATAAGAAGGCCAAAAGTTACACATTGACGTAATGAGGGCAATTTGACCTACTCTGTCAGAATCTTTTAGCATTCATATTAGGTAATGTAAATCTTGCATTCCACAAATTGGATGAAGCACCATTTTTTGGCTCAGAAGTGAGCCTATTATGCGATGTCTAGTCGTAGTTAGTTTTCCATTTTTTGGCTCAGAAGTGACCCTATGATAAGAAACAATTTTTCCATTGCTTTTATATTTAACTATGACGCAAGAATATGACTCACCAATGTCGTGGATTAGTTGACATCAATTAATCTTTCTTATTAGTTTAACAACTCATGTAAAATCTGCACTGATTTGCAGTCTGAAATTAAGTAATAACTAAATGTCTTTTAGAAACACCATCACCCCCCCCCCCCCCCCCCCCGGCGGTAATATTTGTTTGTTTTCATTTTTCATTGATTTGGTAGTAAGTTGAATGAGCCGTGATTATTTAGTTTTTTTGACTGTGTATAGGACAACACAATTATTCTGCATATCACTTGACCGAGACTCTTTCTTGGTCGTGTTGGCTTTTTATAGATACTGCTTTTGGACCTTAAATTCTACCTGTTTATGTAATACAACTGTCATTGACTTGTAACATTGTTGCATCTGGGACTTTATTTGACCATGATCTTTGCATTGTTATCCCGTATCGTCTCATTTCTTACCCCTTTTTGGCAGGCTGAAAGTGCTATAGCGGCTTTGAACTGCAGTGGTGCAGTCTTAGGATCACTGCCTATAAGGTTATATTTCCTTTATAATCCCTGCATTTACTAAGTTTTGCTTATTAGATTTCAGCAAGTAAAATGACTACAAAAAGGAAAATAAGCAAATGATATAGCTCAAAGTTCTACAAAAAAAATACTCATATGTATTTTACCTCTACTAAAATCAAGAACCATACATGCATTTTCAGGGTAAGCCCATCGAAGACTCCCGTTCGACCCCGCGCACCTCGCTAATCCATGCAGTGAAATTATTGCAGAGTTTCTCTTAAGCTGATCTGCTTATAACATCTTTATATATATACATACATAGACACTGATACTTTTTAAGGTACTTTGTGGCATCCATGTTTTCAGTTTTTCGCTCTTTTGCATCTCGGCTGGTTTCGATCACACTGCATCAGATAATTATAGTTGCCTGTTAAGCTTGTAGAGAGTTATGACCCATTTTGGAGGCTTAATTTGGCTTTAATTATGCTGCATATTATGTTGAGTTTCAGTATACAGTGCCTCAAATGTACTTGCATACTGTTTAATGTTTATGAGTTTTTTAAGGAAAACTCACTTCTCACAATTTAATCCTCGTATTTCTTATGTTTTTTTATCTTTCAGAAATTCGTATTCTTATCTTTAATTCACTAATTATCATGGATTTCTATATTGGCTTACATTTCTGCTGTAAATTTCAGTTGGTTTATTTTTGTGAGTTAATGCAAATTTACCCCGGTGAAATGCATAATGTTCAATTTACCCCCTATGATTTGAAAAATAGCATTTTATACCCCTGTGAAAATTTTAAAGAAACACATTTTATCTCCTTCAGTCGGAGAGTGTAACTCACTCATAAAAAATTGAAAGTGGGCATGAAAAGTGTTTGTGTTATATAGGGGAGTAATTGTCACATTACAAATAACACAGGGGTAATGCAGGGGTAAACTGTCATATTATCATAACACGGGGTAAAGTGCCACTTATTAAAGTTTTAGAGAGGCGACGTGAAACTTTTATGAGATTATGTGGAGGTAATGTGCTATTTTTTTAATCACATAAGGTAAATTGAATATCGGAAAAATTGCCATTAACTCAATTTTTGTCTATCTCCTATCGTTTATTTTATTTTATGATTTATAGGCTAAAATAGCCCATTCGGTAAAAGTCTTATTTTTTTATAGTCATGGACATGGGCTACAAGTTAAGTAATTCTTCAGCCATTTGTTGACAATATCTGTGATATATAAAATAATTTAATTTCAGAACTTTTAGAACTGTCTGTCCGATTCATTAGATAATTTATTATAGTTAAAATTTGATGGACTTGACCCATAATTCAAACAAACTATTTGGAGCGCGTACGAATTTAGGTTACTATATATATTTATACATGAAGTTTGTTTTTATAACATATTAGTGTTTTACTAAACATCAGACTAATGAGACACACGTTTACTTTTAAATTATTCATATAATTTGATATGAATTAATTTTGATATATTTGTTAAAATAGTTTTTTGAGTTTTGATAAATTCTTTGGAATAAATGGTTAAATGCACCTAGAGTTGATATTTTGTATGAAAGAGTTTAGCAAGTTAAGAAGAAAGTTCATCTATGATTTAAGTTGAATATTTATGTATATTATTAAGCCTTTTGTAATAGAGTTTTCAATGTTGGAAACTTTGATGGTGTATTGGATCGAAAACATTTAGTTTTAAAGCTGATTCTATATAATAAAGTGGACTTAGATCTAAACTGGATCCACTCCAATGCGATACATTAACAACCTAAATTAGAACAAGTTAATTTCACGTACTCGTTGCCTAAAATTTCGAAAAGAACTCGATAAGTTTCTGGAAAGTTAATTCAATACATACCTGACCTGAGCGAAACATATCACAAAAACTAAGCTTTAATCAAAGTTTACAATATGAAAAGAAAGATGAAGATGAAAAAGAGTATTCTAGTATTCATAATCGTCTTCTACAAATTATATGGAAGAAATAATGAATTACTTATTTTGCCCCTAGGTTTTTTTGACCCAGATGGCCAACTATATCGGAAAAAAATGAGGGATGAAAGTTCATGAGTTTTTCTTAATTCGAGAGTGCTAAGTGTTTATTTTGTGTTTCGGGGGTGCAAAGTGCTGATGTTTAGTGTTTTAGGGGTACAAATCGATGAGTTTTTATAAATTAAAGGGTGCTAAGTGTTAATTTTATGTTTTGGGGGTGCGAAGTGCCCATTTCTCTTGGTTTGGGGGTGCAAAATGCTAAAATCAAAACTGAATTACCTATTTAGCCCCTAGAAAAAAAGTAGAGGGTACAAGTTATTGAGTTTTTCGTATTTCGAGGGTGTTAAGTACTATTTCTGTATTTTGGGGATGCAAAATGCCTATTTATCGTGTTTCGGGGATACAAAGTGCAAAGAACCTCGAGTTTAATAGAGAAAAAAATCTTTTGAACTCGATTTTATCTTTAATTTTGAAAACTGTTTACTTTTGAAGTTTGATTTGCGCTTATATAATAATAGACTATTAAATGATATGATACACGTTAGGCTTCAAGTTATTCGAACTGAATTTTATACTCAAATAAATTCCTTTGGAATTTAGTTTATTTCACAATTGAGCTAGTTCAAAAGAATCTTTAAAGAATAATTTCAAATAAACTTTGTATAATATTTTATTTACTCGACTATTTATTGCCCTTCTGAAAAAAATTATTTGAAATATAATTGATGAAGTTGATGTAAAAAGTATTTATAGGAATTAATTAATTCTTTTCGACTCGCGTTAGATACATTGCATGAGAATATTTTCAAACAGAAATTCGATTATGAGTATGTCATGTTGTTGGGATTAATCTTTTTAACTGATCGCCATCACTTCTGGAAGGCTGCACGTCCGACTAATTTTTATTATTTTCCTAGACACATTATCTATGAACCGTTGTTCACATTTTTTTTTAATGCTAATCGGCCAACTCCATTCCATTTTTTGCAAATATGTGTCAAAATCTAATAAAAGTTAAGTAATTAATAATATCCTTTGGAATATCTTAGTTTATTAATGCGGGGTATTAGTTTAAGACATGGACTAATTGCTCATATAACAATTAATGTAATATTAAAAGAAATTAGGGAAAAGGCACCTAAGTGGATTTTGATCTACTTCTTGATTCTTGTGAAGCTCAAGATGGTGGAAAATCTTACGAAATGATCAGAAAGTTAAGTTTTCTGGAAATGGAGGATCTTTGTCTTTGTCTTTTTTTTTTTTTATAAAAAAATAAATGGAGGATCTTTGTCTTTTCACAAGTCATAATTGTTGTCTCTTCTCTTCAAAGTGATAATGACTTTCCATTTAGTGGGAGAACAAATACCTAAAAACAACCAATCCCAGTAATTTGTATAATAATTATAGTTGCATAGATTAAAGTTGTAATGTGCAAACATAATAATAAGATTAATTTGGTAGCTAGCCTTATTCATTTCCATTTAGAGAGTGTTTTAGTGGATGATTTATGGCGTTCAATTTTTTTTGTTCACTTCTAAAGAGAAGACACATTGTCAAACAAAAAATTTCATATAAAATAAAACTCTTTACTTCCTCCGTTCCAAATTAATTGACACATTTGTAAAATTTTCGTGTTTCAAATTGCTTGTCACATTTGATTTTTCAATGCATATTTTTTCAATTGTATCCTTTCAATGCACAAAGATAAATGACATGAATTAAAACAATCATTAAAAGGTATTTTTGATATTTTATCTTAGAAAACTGACTAATTATTGAATTTCTTTATCGGTGTGAAAAGATCAAATGTGACAATTAATTTGAAATTGAGGGAGTATCATTTTCATCTGTTGAAAATAAAAAGTTAAATTCACCAAAATGTAAGTCATTTCTAAAACATGTTCAATCTCATAAATGGCAGTTAAGCTGGTATATATCTTCCTTTAATAATAGAAGAACATGAGGTTTTAGTAAATGTGGCCTAATCACCTTTTTCGTATTTTTAATTTTGCTTTTAAGAAATCTTTTTTTTAGCTTTTACGAAAAAATGGAACCATTATTCCTACCTTAACCTAAACCGCATCATGTAAACTAAACCTCAACATAAATCATTCTAACAATAAATGAATCACAACCCACTTCTTTAATAAATTATTATGATCATCTTCTTGTTTATTTGTCCTTTTTTATTTTATTTTATTATGTATACTTTTAGTAGTACCACCTGCCCCTCCATTAGTACACCTACTAGTTACTATATCAAAATCACTTTTTTTTTTAATATAAAAATAACTACTTTAGATTAAATCCCATGCTCACGGAATTTAAATATATATATATATATAACATTTTTGGTTTCCTGCTTTCTTTTTGGAAGGTGAAAGAGTGAAGAAATTGTACTTTTCATATTAAATTTTCACCTATTTTATACATTTTGTATCATGTTTTTTAAAAACATACATTTAATATCATGATTTTATCCCCCTCGATACATTTTTTTTTACCGTCAATTTTTGGACATAAACAGTCGTTAAGTCGTCAAAATACAAGCTTATGTGCCCTTTTGTCATAGCTAAAAATTATTGTGGCATGATTCATTGTAGATTATGAAATATGATTTACTATTGATTAATATCCCAAAATTTGTTAATTTTTGAGAATTTTTTTATTTCGTTTCATGAACTAAAACTTGTACCGTTAGAAATCTCTCGTCAAGAACTTTCCAGCCGTATAAAGAACACAAAATTTGGTATTGTAATGAAGGAGTTATGGCAGTTTCCGCAAAAAAATGCAGAGAAAGGAAATGTGTCCAGGGGGGGCGAAATCATGGTATTAAATATATTTTTTCAGAAAGCATGATACCAAATCTATAAAGTAGATGGAAGTTTGATATGAAAATTGTAATTTCCTCGCGAACGAGGTATTGTTATAGCTACCAGCTATGGAGTATGGTACCAATATATTTTAAAAAAAACAAATAAATATCTTAAAAAATTGATGATGAACTCTATTAAAAATAGGGTAAACACCACTAATGATTATTTTTATAATTAATTTTTTACAGAGTCATCCCTCTTAAGTTTTTTTTCTACGTTAGTCCCTATTAAGAGTTATTTGTTTCACTTTAACCCTTTTCAGGCTGAGCACGATGGATTCGATGTCACATGACCTGCAATATAGGTTTTACGGGGGACTTAAGTATAACACTAACATAGCTAATGAACAAAAAATACCCTCACGTGTAGGGCACTGGAAATCGGAGCCTCCGTTGCTCAGCTTGAAAAGGGCAAAAGTGAAACAAATAACTCTTAGTGGGGACAAACGTGAGGAAAAAAAACTTAAAAGGGATAACTCTATAAAAAGTTAATGATAAGGAGGACCATTAGTGGTGTTTTACCCTAAAAAATATCTAATCTTTTCCCTATTATATACTTCATGTAGTAATTATTTTCTTGTAAGAGGACCATCCTACAAGGTAGTCATTTCCTCTGCATAAACCACTTGTACATTTACAATTACCTGCTTGTACCTTTAGAGCTACTAGAAGGATGAGCCATGCCTATGCGACACCAGTTACAGACCGACCCTTCTTGCATGCGTATTGACAAATTTCAAGTTGAAAATTCTTTCACAATTACTTTATTATAATTCAACACTTTCAGAAAGTATTTTCTGAAATCAGGAGGATTTTTTAAGATGTTACTAATGTTTGAGTTTCTAGAGAAAATATAAATAGTAGATTTAGTTTTCAGAATTTTGGTCAAACTTTTTTTAAGATTATGAAAAAAAACACACGTATAAGTTATTTTATGTTAAATTATTGTAATTTATGTAGGCGTTTTTATTTTCAGAGATCATAAGTGTATGTAAGAAATATGTGACTATTTTTATTTTAATATGGATTGAAAAAATTTAGCTTCTATTTATTCCAAAAATAAGATAAAAATAACCAAAAGTAAGGAGTAAGCCAAAAAAAAATTCTAATTCAGATTGAGCTCGATCGAACCCATTCAATTACAAAACAAATGCAATACATTAATTTTGTAATTGGTTAAGTGTTATTGATATCCGATTCGGGCAAGAATTACCCGTGACTTTTGTTTTTTAAACTACTTTTTATTCGTTTTTTAAACTACTTTTTAAAAAATAAAAAATAAAAAATCTTTGTAGACTAGTTCCTTAAAACTTTATGAAAAAGCCAACAAACATGTCGGAATTGTTACGGCACAAAAACAAAATAGTTTGTCATTTATCTATATAAAGCATCTATCTTTATTTAAACTATACCACTATATAAATTTGACAATTGCACCTTTCACAAATAAGCTCCTCTTCTTATTAATTTCAAGATTCTCTTATATCTTTTTCTTGGCCTTCTTGCATTTAGTACTAAAAAATTCTAAATCTTTGATTTTTGTACTTTAAATTTCAATCAAGAAAACCTCCTATTGCATAACTACTCTTCTTGTTTCTTTCTTTTCATTTTAATCTGAAAAATTCCCATATAAATATCTAATTTTTCCCTTCTCAAAACATAGATCCTACTAAATTATGGGAATTCTTTTTCATCTTGTTAACAATCCGGGTACCAAATTATCAATATGCAAAAACAGAGAAATATTGAAAGTAGTGAAAATGGATGGCAATATTCTAAAGTTCACATCACCAATTTTAGTGAAAGATTTGCTGATAAATTATGAGGCTTTTGGAGTTAGATCATCAAGAAAAAAATCTTCAAAGAATCTTCATCAAAATTTTGAATTAAAGTTGGGAAAAGTATACTATCTTTTTCCTTGTAAAGATCAGTATAAAAAGTCAGAAGTTGGAATTGAAGGTAAGCCAAACAGGGCCGTAGCTAGGATTAAGGTTGTTATCACAAAGCAGCAATTACAGGATTTGTTGTCGAAGAAGAAATTTGAAGAGAAAATTATATTCGGGTTCGGTAAATCGGGTTCGGGTTGTTCCTCGAATAATTGGAAGCCTAGTCTCACTTCAATTCCTGAAGATATTGAGGTGAATATTACTGTGTAGTAGAATATAGAATAAAAATTATGATTTAATTATATAGAATATGATATTATGATTTAGTTAGGAGATGATGACATTGGACTGATTTTGGATTTTGTATGGTTTATTAATTATTACTGTTATTTTGTACTAGATCATAATCAGTTTTGTGTAATTAGATAAATAATCCGATATAATTAAATAAATCTCGTTTTTATGTATTTATATTTTGAGCTAATGCCAATTTAACCCTCTTAAAATGCATAATATTCAATTTACTCTCCTTTAATTTGAAAAATAGTACTTTACTTCCCTATGAAAATTTTAAAGAAGTAATTTACTTCCTTCAACCGGAGAGTTTAACTCACTTGTCAAAATTCAGATGGGGCATGAAAAGTGTTTGTGTAAATAGGTGGTAATTTGTCACTTTTATCATAACATAGATAAGTAAACTGTCACATTATCATAACACATGGGGTAAGTGTCGCATATAAAAATATCAGGGAGGCGATGTGAATTTTTTATAAAATTACAAAAAGTAAAGTATTTTTTTTAAAATCACAAGAAAATAAAATTGAACATTATGAATATTATTAACTCTTTATATTTTGTTGAATTTTGTACATAAATTCCCATCTGTGTCTGTTGATTAAAAAACAGACTAATGTTATTTTTCTTTATAATAATTAAAGCTTTGACTCGATCCCACATCACAAAAAATGCAAACAGGAAAAAATAAAAAATACAACAAAAATGGTCCAACCGGTCCAAACTCCTGACCCAAGTCCCAAGCAACAAGGGTATGGGCGACGAAATTTGCACCTCTCGGAATAAACGGAACCTCCATTTAATGTGCTTCTTGCTTTCATTCATTAAACTGTATTTAAGTGCCACATATTAAAAAAAGGTGTATTTAAGTGAAGTAAACTCTTGGAGACTAATAAAAAGCTATTCAACTAAATTAAATTATTAGCTGAAGACGTAAGAATTTGGAGACTAATTAAGGATGTGTGTTACGATATGCTCCCTTCGTTTTTTATTTATTTATAATTTTAAGGATTGTATATAGACTAAGAAATATAATAAATTGTCAATTTTTTAAAGTAAAAATTCCAAAATTATCCTTTAACCAAATTAACACATTATTAATTAGCATTAATTACATGCTTTAACAAGAAGAACACAACTGGTAGAAAAACATTAATTTTACATTAAATTCTTAAAACGACAAATAAAAGCAAACAATTTTTTTTGCCAAAGCAACAAATAGAAAAAAAGGAGGGAGTATATCTTACGAATCGTATCACAATATGATAATTATTTCGTGATATCTATATGAATTATACGATACAAATTTTGATTAGGTTCGAACCCGGTCGATTCGACACACTCCATTTCTTTTTCAAGAAAAAGACACAATTCTGAAAATTACAGCAAAGTCGTTCGTCCCTTCTCTACATCCTCAAGTAACGGATAAATTCTGACCCCATTTCTTTAATTTCTTTTACAAAATCTGAAATTTCAAAAGCTAAGTATCTAAAATTATGATTATTATTGAAAAATATCGCAAAAACATACTTGTTATCTCTAATTAATGATCTACATTGTACATCATTTAGTTTCATATGAGTTGTTTGACCTTAGTGTATTAATATTTACATGTATGTATATATGTTATTATGTTGATATATAATTTGGGTTATCTACTTATATATAAAAAAATATTTGAGATCAGTCTTATAACTGTCGCATCCTAATTTTGATCAAATTCTAATTTTATAGAATTTTGAGTTTTTTTAATTATCAAAATAATATCGGGAAAAAGAAATTTAAATCAACTGAAACTACTCCGCTTTCGCTTCACGTGTTGCTTCAACTCTCTCACAAAAAACTGCCCATATATACAACTTCGTTCTCCATCTGCTTCTCTAATTCTCTTCTCTTTCACAAACCAGAAAATTCAAACTTCTCCATGAAATGAAATAATTATGTAATCCATTAATTGAAGAGAAGAGGACATAATTAATTACTTCATCCTCATGTGCCTAATAAAGTATTTTTTAAAACTAAATTTTTTTCTAATTACTAAAGATTACTTCAGTAGATTTAATTTTTCAGGAATATCGGTTTTTATTTATTGGTGTTTTGAATTTTTACTTTTGCAGCATTCGGATAGTGAAGATTTTATTACTAATTGAATTAAGTGTACATATATTCAACTGGAGCTCCTTTGTCGCCAAATTTCATTGCGTTAGATTGATTGAGGATGTTGAAGCTCATATATCTTTGCGGCTTTTAAAGTTTGTTGAGTGCTTTCTAAGGTTACATGAAAATAGCACTATCAATTTTTTGTTATAGTTCTTCTACGTCTATTAAGATATATTAATATATCTTTTATAGTTAAGGTATTTTTGTTGTATAGGTAATTTTCTCTTTTATTGACTTCAAGTTGAGATAAATTAGACATATTAATATATCTTTTATAGTTGAATTATTATTTTTGTATGGGTAATATATGTTATTATTCTTTCTTGAAATTCTTTTTTCTCTCTTTATTCTTTTTAGTGTGAATTTAAGATAGTAGTGGATTTTCAATGTCGTTTTGTTGATTCATTTCAATAACTTCAAATGCACTCTCGGTTCTTGGTACTAATCTAATCATAAAGTAGTATTTCAATTAGTTTATATAGCAGGGGAGGTACACTAATGTTTTTAATATCTAATTTATTTAATCTTTTATAGGATAATTATGTGGTGATAATAATTGTTAAAAAACAGTTGATATATTTATTATATGATACTCTTTTACTTTCTCCAATTAATTTGTAAATACTTAAAGTATATATCGAATACATTTTTTCATCTTGCGTATAACACACATCCAATTTTTAGTGAAATAAAATTGATACTCTTCATCCATTTTTATACTACATTTCAATTTTAAGACCATGAACTAATTTGACGACATCAAAATTATGTGCATAGCACGGAGCGTATACTAATTTAAAATAATT
The DNA here is from genome assembly GCA_034814905.1 of Penstemon davidsonii. Classification (NCBI taxonomy): domain Eukaryota; kingdom Viridiplantae; phylum Streptophyta; class Magnoliopsida; order Lamiales; family Plantaginaceae; genus Penstemon; species Penstemon davidsonii. The sequence goes on along the minus strand of JAYDYQ010001087.1, from coordinate 5,478,942 downwards.
GATTATGTACATTGTGATTCATGATACATATTACGAGATAATAGAATAAAAAAAAATATGATTCACGATACGATATACGATTTGGTTACATGCACCCTAATAAATATATAAACTATCAAAAAAAAGTGCGACTATTTTTGTTGGCCTTATGGGTCGGGAGAGCGTATGGGCTAAATGAAGCTCACAATTAGGCCCACGTTAAAACTTTTTCATTTATATTAGCTGATTTCTTTTTGGGAAATTCTTATCCATATCGAGTTTGATCAAACTCAAAATAATTATATGGCAACTGCAATACACTTGCTTTGGTATTGAATATAATTTCCAAGAGAGTGATCAATCATAAAGCAAGTGCAATACACTTGCTTGGTGATTGGATGAGTTTGGCCAAGTCAAACTTGGACAAGAATTTTCCCTTTCGTTTTGTGTACAATTTTTTGTTTAAAGTTAGTATTTTGTGGGGTTATTTGCACTTTCACCCCTTGAACTATCACTATTTAGCAGTTACCCCAAAAATTTCCATATTTTGGTAATCACACTCCTTATATTAATAAATCCTCCATTTCACTTATTAAATATCTACTTTACCTTCCCCGCTTGACAACTATTTGAATTGATATTTTTTTTAGAACTGCTTCAATTGATTATAGTATTATGAATTTGAGAACATTGAATGTTGTTATATTTATACAGTAATTTTGCCAACAAAATCACACTAAGCATAATTAAGCTAATTTCTTCCATTATTCTAACCCAATAATTCAGACATTGATGTTGAAAAGTCTATTTATGAAAATTGTAACCAGGGTATCAAATCAAATGTAATAACACCATACTTAATATTTTCAACAGACCTATTCTGATGCCCTGATTATATTTCCCTTAAAAAAATCATATGCAGTTGCACAATTCTTGGAAATATTAGGCATAGTGCAATTGCATATAATGTTTTTATTTTGATGCCCGGGTTTCATATATAGACTTTTCAACACTATTGTCTGAGTTTTTGGATTAGAATTATGGAATAAACTAGTTTATGTTTTGTGTGATTTTTAAAAGAAAAATTGTAATATAAATAAAACAATATTCTATGTTCCAATTTCAAATTACTAGAATTTTTTGAAGTAGTTTTTTTTTTTTTTTAAATAAAGTAGTTTTTAGGAGGAAGGGTAAATTGGACATTTAATAAGTGGAATGGATAATTTGTTAATAGAAGGGATGTGATTGTCAAAAAATAATTTTTTTTGGGGGTGACTGTCAAATACCAATGGCTCAGGGGTTGTATGTGCTAATAACCCGTATTTTGTGTCATTTGAAAAATAAAAAAGTAAACATGTTGACAATGGGATTCGAACCCATGCCCTTTCGGACCAGAACCTTAATCTGGCGCCTTAGACCAACTCGGCCATGTCAACGCTGTTGTTAGGTATCGAAACCTTAATTTACTAGACAAATAATTCTTAATCTGTTATTGAAAGAAAATATGTGCAGTATTACTACTAAATAAACTTAGAAACTAATTAATTATTGATTGTTATGATGGACGAATTTGAGTTTGTAATACATATAATTTTCTTTCATTTCATATATTCTTCACATAATAAAAAAAAAAACTCAACTTTTTAACTGTATCATATTATATGGCAACTGGCTATGCTTTTTAATTTTACTAATATTTTTTTAGTGTTAGATTGTATGTTACACGAATATATATAAATCTAAATTATGCATGAAATTGATGGGTTATGCTCAATAATTATCTTAATTCTCAAATAGTAATTTCTTTTAAATCCACAAATGACTGATGAAAAAGTTATTATCGAATCGAAAGTCTTATTGGATCAAACTCAACCAATAATTGAGGGTATTTCAATCATTTTATTAAATTAAATATATGAACATTAATTATATTTTACTCTCACAAAATGCAAGTGAGAAACATGCCCGATATCTTTGGAGGGAAAATGGATCCTGTGCAAACATTTTGATTATGCAAAGAATTTTATGCAATAAAAATAATACATGCGGTAAGTTAACGTAACACAAGGGAAATTATGCTATTAGCCCCTAAATAATCTGATAAAATATAATGAAAGAGATATGTATTTTCTTTATATATATTTTGTTGGGTCTTTCTAAAATAAGATTTTATGGAACATAGGTGTACATGAGATGCCCCATATCAACCACTAAAAAAAGTCAACAACAAATCTGAACTACAAGGTTTGGTCAAAATGTCAAATAATGACGTGGCATCGAACATTTAGAAAAAATAAACATATGTTAAATTACATACTAACCCTTTAATTAATATGTTTAAAAATTGATCCCTTATCTCTAATTAATTTCATCTATTTCCCAAAAAAAAATTCAAGTAATCAAAATTTTATACGAAAAAAATCTCCAAGTAATCAAATTTTTATACGAATTGACAATTAAGACCATCAGTATAAGATCATTTAAAATATTATTAGGGAAAATGCACTTTACACCCCCTCTCAAAGTTACATATTTTGAAATTTACCACCCAAAAGTAAAAATTAAATAAGCACGTATAAAAATCAGTTGCACTTTTTCTCTCAAATGATTTTAAGCCAATTCCGTTCACCAAAAACATAGATATGCGTCTCAGTTGTGTATTTTAAGGGCAAATTAGTTCCAACATCGATTTTCCGCCCAAATATTTCACTGACGCGCATTTTTCCCTTTTTCTTTACAAATAAATTTTTTTCACTTAACTTTAGATTTTTTGTTCACAAGACATGAGTCAAGTATTTGGACAAGTAAGAAGTGATGTGACTAATTTACCCTTTGAAAATTCATGTGAGGGGCACATGTACATTTTCCGTCAAACAAAAATTGCATAAAATCATTTGAGGGGGTAAAGTGCAACTAATTTTATTTTTCAGGGATAAAGTGTTTATTTGGTACATATGGGTGGTAAAGTGTCAAAACATGTAACTGTGGGGGATAAGATTTTTGTCAACTTTTTTATATGGGATTCATAAATCATATGGAGAATTTTGTCAATTTTTTCAAACAAAAAATGTGGAGGAGGGGGTGTATTCCCAATTTTTAAAGTTACCAGGGGTTATTGGTAACCTTTTAGGTAATAGGGATGTTTTTGTATTGTTTGGTGGGGTAAAATTGTCGGTTCGACTTGAGAGGGATTTTCTTTGTTAATAAAAAAAAGTACAAGGTTTTGTTGCTAATAAAAATAACATAGGTTTTTTTATAGTTAGACAAAACGCAAGGGTGTTTTTGAATTCACTCATTAAAAAGGATAAATTTGTCTTTAAATAAATAAATTATTTAAAGATAAATTCTAAGGGGACATGTGTCACCAAGTTAAATGATATCTCATGTGCTCCCCATCCCTCAAAATCTCATTTTAGACAGACCCTATTTTGTTACATTTTCTTTATATTTTGTTACATATTTTGAGAGATAAAATCTTTGAAAATATGTTCTTTTAACAAACATCTCTGAAAAAATCTCAGAGAGAAATATGAGATAATTTACTCATTTTCTGAAAACACCCCAAGCTGTCTTTTTTGAGTAAATCTGAAAATTTTCAGAGAAAAACATAAAAAAATAAAGTAGTTCTACCTTTTTAATTTAAGACAATAATTATCAATTTTCCTTAATTTTCCTCTTCCACTGATAAATCATATTTATCCATCTCAAATTTCTTCCAAATTCGAGTATGTATTGATAAACTCACATACATGTTTTTTCTATCATGTGACGAGGTACAATTCAACACCCACTTTGTTAGATTTTAACCTTAATTTATATTTTAAAACGTCAAAAAATAATTTTTGATTGTTAGAACATAACCTTATATAATTTAACTTCACATCACAGAAAATAAAAATTAAAAAAAAAAAACTTAATCTCAAAACTCACCTCAAATCTCCAAGGATGGCTACCCCATCCTTAAAAGCAGCACCCAAGTTTACTGTATTAACTGAAGTAAAAACTTGAAACAAGTAAAGGTTTATACCTTTATCATTAGTTGCTAGTTGCTACCCTTTTTTCATATTTTTTCTTTGGCAAAACCAAATGATAGAGTCTTTAGTAAAAACTTGAAAACAAGTGAAAATTTGAAATTGATAGTCTTTGGTAATATTCTTCTAAATTTTATATCACAAGTTTTGATGGTTTGGTCTTTTTTATAATGGCGAACGACCCTCTTAGTTCTGATTTGGTCGGATTTCGATCCTTTTAGTAGTAGCTGGCCTTAGGATTGTGAATTAGTCAAATTTGGGTCGGATCAGGCTCGATCCAGATTTGGATACATTTATGTCGGATCGAATTTGTGTTGGAAAAAAATTGTATCCATCGAACTTTTGTTCAGATTCGGTCGAATTTCGAACTTTTTCCGGATCGAATGGAACTTCTACTTTCAAAATTCATACCAATATTTTACTTAAAATAAATTTATTAATCTGAAATTTTCATTAAACTTAGCTCGTATTTTCAAACTTTCTCTCATAATTTACCGTGCTTCAACTAGAAAAATGGCAACTCTCAATGTTTAACTATTTATTTCGAACGATTTAACATGTTAATTTGAAAAATATTGATATTAATATTAAGATATCTAAATTAGCTCATACTGTTAGATGAAAATATGAAGAAAAAAATGAGGTTATAAATATATTAATTAATATCTTTTTAAACGAATGATAAAATAATATTATGCTTACCAAAATAAAATAATTATGTATATATAATCGAGTCTTGAAATCGAATTCCAAATCCTCCCCATTGACAACTGGTTTAATTATTATGGGCTGAAAGAAGCCCAATCCTCTTCTAGATTACTTCTAAAGTTATTTTGTGATGCGAAAAAAAAAAGTTATAAATAAAATAATATGTTGACAATGGGATTCGAACCCATGCCCTTTCGGACCAGAACCTTAATCTGGCGCCTTAGACCAACTCGGCCATGTCAACATTGCTGATATAAATTGCAAGCTTTTATTACATATTTGATCCAAGTATTACATTTCAAATAATATGGGTAAATTGCACGAATCGTCCCACCTTTATAGTACTTTTGTCACTCTTATCTTCTCTTTATTTTTTTCTAGCACCTGAGTCTTACATATCCATTATTTGTTTAACTGATCAATTTTCTCGAAAATACGACTAGGGGTGAACGCGGTCAGGTTTAGGCGGGTTTGCATGAAAAAATCAACCCGACCCAACACGTGCGGGTTGCCAATTTTTTAAACCGCACCAGCGTTGTTATTTTCATAAACCGCCCGGTTCGGGTGGAATGGGTGCGGGCGGGTGGCGATCGGGTTGGCGGGTTGAACGGAAACAATGTCATAAAATCTTGACATCCAAATATAAACAATTAAGCATATAATCTTAAGTTCTTCAAACAACAAATAAAATGTGTCAAATGTGTTCACTGTTAATTTTAAAATTAAATCCAAAAAGCAAAAAATACAAAACTATAATATAATCAACGATTTCTTACTAATTAAATCAATAGTCTCCACAAAAAAGAATATTACAAATCCCCACAAAAAAATTCATTACAAATCATCACTCACACATTACAAACAATAACAAATTAGTGAAGTTTCTTCTCAATTTTTCAACAACAAACTCTTTAGGAAATAATGTGCTAACATATTTGTACCATTAACATTAATATAAACAAGAAACTTTAAGAAAGTTTGTTTATTTGTTCTTATTCATTTGTTAATAAATGTAATTTATTTCACACTTTTATTAAACAATGAATAAAAAGTACATCAAGGATGATTAAGTGCGGGTTGCTGGTGGATCAGTTTTTAAACCATCAAACCCGTCACCAGACCCATAACGTGCGGGTTTACAAATTACCAACCCGCACTTGATTATTTTAAAAATAAAACTGACGGGTTGCAGGCGGATTGGAGCGGGTGGGTCGGGAGGGACGGGTTTATGAACACCCCTAAATACGACGACGCTATGCATAGCACAAAGTAACATTTTAAAATTAAATAAAAAATTGCAGCACCGTCCGCTACCCCAACCTAAAAACAAAATTAGCCCAATCATAGTTAAGCTCTTTCCACATATAATAAAACGAGTTCTTGCAAAACCAAACCAAAATCCTTGAAACCAACCAAAACATAACCTTAACATGCCCATTTATCCAGTATCTTGAGGAATCAATTCAATTTTAGTTCTCAAATATAGTACTAAATAATATAAGTGTTAGAAAATTAGAAAAATATGACACGAGTGACGATAGTTGATGTATATCTTCTAATTGATTTAAAGAAGAAACTATTCCCCCAAACAAGATATTTCTCCTACAATATAAAAGGGCAATGTCCAATTGTCAATTTCAAGAAGATTGCAAATAAAATTTGCTTTAAAGTATTAACAATGTTAGCCGAGGATATAGAAAGTCCACATCCAAACACAAAGAAGAAACTATTGCCCCAAAGAAGATATATCTTTAATTTGACATTTGACACCCAAATTAAGTAACTACATAATTTGTTTATCTAATTAGGTCAATGTCTAATTATTTGTAATTTAATATTTGAATCTTAAATATTTAAATAGTTGACTATATGGATAACTGTGACCACTAATATATGACAGTTAACTTTAGCAGCTTTATTCAAATGCCTATCCAAAATAAACAAAAAACATATTTATTAACAACGGTCTAATTACACAAATGAATGTCATCTTCTTCTTCCTCAAATAACTTATATTATATTTGTTGCAAAAAATTCTAAGTTTAGACAATTCTTATGTGAATGTGATGTGATTTAATTTTTGTAGAGTTTGAACTTTGAATTTTATTATATTCTAGAGGCTATTTACAATCTCTATATTCATATGTTTTTTTTATCTACTAGATTGTGTATTTACGGCTCGAACCGAAGAGTGCAAAGGGTATAGGTTCTCTCCAGTGTGATGTCTCCAATAGGATTCGAACTTGAATCTCGCCTGGAAGTCGCAAGTCACTACCACTTGGCCCAACTACCTTGGGTTATATTCATATGGTTTAATTCTATAGAGTTTGAACATCGAATTTCTTTATATATTTTAGAGCCTATTCGCAATCCTTAGTGTATATGAGGGTGGAACATGTCATTTACATCACACTTTGATCACAACTTGAAGCCATCTTTGCATTTTAATTTATTGGTTTCTTACCAATATTCCTAACATTTTTCAACTATCGTAACATCAATCAATAGGAGAAAATTAGAAACTCATAATGAGCTCAAATTCGCATTAAATGCTCAAGTCAATGACAATTTTTCCCCTGATATTCATAATGTTCAATTTACCATCATGTGATTTGAAAAAAAAACATTTATCCCCCCGTAATCTTATAAAAATTTCACACCGCCAGCTCCCTAATATTTTTATATGTGGCATTTTACCCCCATGTGTTATGACAATGTAACAGTTTACCCCATGCTTTATGATATATGTGGCAATTTAACACCCCCCCCCCCCCCCCCCCCCCATGTTACAACAACACTTTCCATGCCCTCTCTCAATTTTGGCTAGTGAATTACACTCTCCGGTTGAAGGAGGTAAATTGCTCTTTTTCAAATCACATGAAAGTAAATTGAACATTATGTATTTTAAAGGAGGGTAAATTGGTGTTAGCTCTTAGGCATCTCCAACCCATCCGGGGGTGGGTGGAGATGCCCCACCATGCTTCCCCTGGCCGGTTGGAGGTCTCCAACCGGCCAAGGGATGTGAAGATTCACGGCCCTAGGGTGTGCCCAGGGGAGATGGCTACCGTGGGGTACACCCCAGGAGGGGCATCTCCACCGCCCCTCCCACTCCCGAATGGGTTGGAGATGCCCTAATGCTCATAGAGTCGCAGACAACCATAGTAGAATACCAAAAGGAGCTTGCAAAGTGCACTAAAAATTCATTACATCAAACTCAATCAAAAGAGCTAGCTTACACCACAACCAAAAAGGGATCTTTCTTTGATTCTCATCACACTAATTAAACCACTGAAATCCAACTTCTGATTAAGGAGCCACAAATGTTGTAGTAATTGAATCATAACGAGAAGTTGAATTTGAAACAGCAATTGGGCCCAATTGAAAAGCCTCAAAGTGGGCCTCTAAGCCCAAAAGGCTCCCAGCAATTGGGCCCAACTTATGATCAAAACATTCTTTATAAATTATAATCACTCTTCATTTGAATCTTCATCATTTCTTCATCCAATATGTTCACAGCTGCCATTGCCATTTATAAATTGAATGAAGGGGAAAGATTTCCTTTGTTTGGTGAAATTGTATGAGAGAACATATCCATATAATTTCGATGTGACATAAGAGCTCTAGAGCCATAAATTGAAGATCCCACATCGAAGAATCCCATATTTGATTCATTTAATTGCTTCCATTATTGATCGGTTTTGACTCAATTTTGACTTAATACCAAAATAAAATCAAGTTGAAGACCGGACTTTTTGACCCACGTTGAAACACATTAACACTTACTAATACCAAAATAAAATCAAGTTGGGTTTGAGCTTGGTCCAATAATAAAAACCGGAATTTTTGATCCGCATTGAAACACATTAACACTTATTATCTCTTTTTCTCCCCTAAACTTCGAAACCGAAAATCAATCTTAACACATTGACTAAATATTTCATGGAATATAAACCAAAACCAAAACCAATTAAAATCGTGTCTAAAAAATCTAACCAAAAATCATGAATCAAAATTCTGGTACATTTCCATCAAATGTTTTTACTCTTGAGTCAATCGAAATAAAAATATATAATAGTTTCCACATTTTTCTCCAAATATTTCCCGAAAATTTTCTAAATATCTAGATTTTTTTTAAAAATTTTAATGTTTAATTTATCGAAACATACCACGAAACAAAATTTTGATCTATACCAACAACATCAAAACCAATCTATGCAAATTTCTAAAAACACACGTGGTTTCGTGCTTTTCCAAAATTTACCAAATTTTTTGTTTTGTATCTTTCTTTTTCAGCCTTTCTACTTTCATAAATAGTTCAGTCCTAATATCGATCTGGAAACACTTGTTTTTTCTATTAAAGATAGAATAGAAATCTAATAATACTTGCAATTGAAAAGAAACATGTGCTAGGCAATTCATTAAGTTCATGTATTGATATACAAAATTACAAACAGAGATTTAATGAATGGATACACTACAATATCATGTGTTCTTCACACACTAAATTAAAATGGAAGTAAAAGAAACAAAGCAAAGATTTGATCATTTACAATTGCAAAATATAGTTCAAACATGTTTCTCCACAAACTTATACGACGAATAAGAGAGAGTGCCATAACTCCAACTACTATGCACTTGTTCGCCTCTCGTATTCTCCCCCGCGGCCCCCATCGCCACATGCAACGGATAAAAATGGTCCGGGCTCGGGTGCGCTACCTTGGCATGAGGCGCCTTCTTCTCGTAATTGTTCACATCATCATATCTTCCTTCTAGAAGCGCTTCTAGAAGGAAGATATGATGATGTGAACGATTACGAGAAGAAGGCGCCTCATGCCAAGGTAGCGCACCCGAGCCCGGACCATTTTCTGGACCCCTCGCCCGAGCAAGTCCATTTTCCTCAAATTGTGGGTCGCGGCCCCGGAACCGATGATCAATACCCCCTCGTCCTTCAAAGGGGCCAACGCCTTCCCCATGTTATAATGGTAGGTAGCGTCTTCGTCAGTCTGGATCGATAACTGACACACCGGGATATCGGCCTCCGGGTACATTAGCATGAGTGGGACCCACGCTCCGTGGTCTAATCCGCGTTTTTTGTCCACGTCCACGCGCTTGAATAATCCGGATCCGGTTAGGAGTTCCTTGACCCGGTTCGCGAGCTCGGGCGCGCCCAGAGCGGGGTACTTGAGCCGGTACATTTGATCGGGGAAGCCGTAGAAGTCGTAGATGGTTTCGGTGGGGCCCACTACGGCGTTGACCGTAGGATCGGAGGTCTCCCAATGGCCGGAGATTACGAGGATGGATTTTGGTTTTTCGGACAGGACAGTTTGTCGGAACGATTGGAGAAAATGACGGGCCGGGAGGGAATCATCTATGGACAGCGTAGGTGCGCCGTGTGATATGTAGAATGTATCTTTCGTGATTGATCCGCCGTTCTTTACTTCCATTGACGACCAGATCAATTCTTTGCTTTCAATTATGTTTGTGAATTTTAGAGTAAATATAATGCAGAAACAAAGGCGTCCAATTGCGTAAATGTAGAAGAGAGATTTTGTATACATACCGAAGATTTTGCAATATCAGCAACTTGTTTGACTTTTTTGATCGGCTTCTTTTACTTCAATGAATCATCCTTTTACATATATATATATGAATTAAAATTCGAGTATTCCTCCTCCTATTATTATTAATAATAATTATTTTATACTTATTATATTCATGGTTCATTATTAGCATTGTTAATGGGTCGAATCATACACCATCCAAATTCGGTTCCATTTATGTCTTATTAGAATTTTGCTCGAATCTAAGTTTTTGAATCCGTAGAATCTTGTCCGAATTCGATCGGATATTGGATCTTTTTCGGATCAAACAAAATCTTAACTTTCACAAGTTACACTAGTATTTTTTTATTTATTTTTTATAAAATAAACTTGTTAACTTCATAATTTTATCTAATTTACTTAACGTGTTCAAATTATGTAGGACATTAATGAATTAATTGGCAATTTATCCCCTTGTGATATACATAATGTTCAATTTAACTCATTTGATTCGAAAAAGAGCACCCCCGAAAATTTTATAAAAGTTTCATATCGTCTTCCTGATATTTTAAAACCCAAAAGAAATAATAAACTGATGAAACAACCCCCCTCCTTTGACCTAGTCAACTTGTGAACGTGATATTTTATCCCCCGTGTTATGTTAAATATGACATTTTACCTCTTGTGTTATGATAAATATGACACTTTACCCCCTGTTTTGATAAAAGTTGCACTTTACCGCTATCTAATGATAAATGTGACATTTTACCCCTATATATTATGAAAAAGAACACTTTACCCTTTTAAATGGTACTATTGTCCTTTACTCAATACTTTTCATGCACACTCTCAAGTTCGGTCGAGTTTGTTATACTCTTCGTAGAAGAAGGTAAATCGCTCATTTAAAATTTTCACAGAGAGTAAAGTATTCCATATCAAATCACAAGTAAATTCTTGTCCCAAAGAAAAGAAAAAAACAATAATAACCATCATAACATTCATAATTGGGATCCGTAAGTAACTAATCTGGAGAGTGAAGAATGAAAATGTAAATTTTCCCTATACTATGAAGTCTCAATTCGGAACATTGTTATTCCTTTAAGAGGCTCTCCCTTGTTTTGGATTTTGATAGTTTGATATATATATATTTTAAAGTCATTTTTTACTATGTCTTTCAATGGGCATCGATATATCATTGGAAACACGGCTCGGCTCGTGTTGGTTTGCTGTAAAAAAAATAGGTAAAAATTCATTTTTTATATAATAGAATTGGGCAAATTTTACTTTTCATATCTAACTTGCAAAAAACGTATCAATTCCTGACAGACATTACAAAAGTTAATTTTCGTTAGTTTTGTTGATGGAATTGCCACGTGGTCGTAAAAATTTAAACTACTAATATTTTTTTAAATATTAAGATTAATAAAATATGATTTAAACTTTGGTGATTTTACAGATTGACCCCTATCTTTTGGCAATTTTGCGAATTGACCCTTGCCTCCTTCCTCATGCACGGCCACCGTCTTCTGGTAGTTGTTCGCCGGAAATAGGAGAGGAGTTTTGTTCGTCTTTTTACCGCGAACACATACTTATAATAAATTTCATATTCGGTTGAGTGAATCGTTCAACTTTTGCATTTAAAAATGTAAATCGCGAAATCATTTTCCTCACAAATTTTAAATCGCGATTACAATCTTATTTCTCTACCTTTTTCAGAATTTTTTTCGTCATCTTACTATGGATCCGAGCTTCAATCCATGGTTTAATACCATCAACAAAACCAACGAAACTATTACTTTTGTAATATATGTCAAGAATTGGTACATTTTGACGAATTTAGTATAAAAAGTGAAATCTGCCAAGTTATGTGGTATAGAAAATGAATTTTTGCCCCTAAAGTTCGTTAAAGAAATCTCAAGGGAACTTGGCAATGGGTTCATATGTGAAATTCTCTTGTAAAACTGGACAGCCCATTGAGAAGGTATATATATATGTATTGTTATTCAGCTTTTGTCTTCATAAATTATACTCCGTAGTGATATTTATGGAATAGTGAATAGGAATTTAATGTGTGAACATGTTTATGCTCAGGAAGGTGTTTATATTCAAAATATTTTTCAGGTTTGTCAGGCCAATAATGGCCCGACAAGAGGTGATTGGGCCGACAGTCAGCCAGACCGACTGACAACAAGGCTTTGATAATAAACAGGCCCAGTAAAATCAACTTGATTAAAGACCCAATTAAATAATTAATAATGGCCTAATTAATTAATGAGGCTCAAAATTGGCCCAAACACAACATGTTTAATTAATTAAATTAATAGAGATATTAATTTAATTAAGGCCAAATCAGTTATAGAAAATGGTCACGTAGCCAATTAATTTTGGAGGAAAATAATGGATAAGTTGATATTAACTAACTCCCAAAAATATCTCAAAAGAAGTTAGACAATGTGCTAGAAATAACCACCCAATAGACATGGGTTAAGACAGTTAACAAAGTGGTGGAAATTATGCCTAAAAAAGGGGGAAGTGGAAGAAGTGGACATTCATCAGGAGGAATAACCGTCAAGAGGCCTATAAATATCAAGAAGCTGGCACATTCAAGACACACACACACACAATCAATCAAACAAACAACTCAGTCTTCACTGAATCAGGCTCAATGCCTCTCTAAGTCGGCACCGCCGCACCTGAAGTCAGCTGTGAGCTGCAACCTCTCATGTAAGTGCCCACGTACTGACATGTTATACTCGTCAAGTAGCCACCTGCTTGATGAATTTGTTGTCTGGTAGCCATCTGCCTGATAACTATCTGTTGAGTGGCCATCTGCTTGACATATGCCCTTTCCCGTAGCCACCTGCTGGTTAGGAGCCCGATTGGTAGCCACCTGCCAAGGTTGGGCTATCCATCGATGGTAGCCACCTGCCATCAATGTTACTTTCACGTCAACATGATAATCATTGCATATAAGCTCGTATGGCGGTTCCCTGCCAATCAAGGTAGTTACTCTTCACGAACTAAAAGAGTCTATCAGCTCGTTTGGCACGCTGATGCCAACATAGAAATTTTATTACAACTTTACATACTCTTTCATGCTTGTAAATCAGGGAAATGTATTAGGTTTGATTTCATGTATTTCATTTATCAACTCTATGTTTAATATATCGAAGTATTTTGCCTTCATCTCCTGAATTCATTTATGAGTATGTCTTTGTCAAGTGATTTTAATATGTCGATGTTGCTATGTTGTTAATCTGTTAGTTCAGGTTTTAAATTAGGTTGACATGTTTTAGATTGCTTGATGATCAACTCGATAACTAATTTTTCTGTGAATCTCTTGACATATCGAGTGAGCCACTGATTGGCTATAAAGTTTGACATTTTTAATAAAGATTATCATAAATTGTTAAGTCATGCGGCTAGGCAGGCATGGAAAAAAATCAGGGTTAGAGTTTGCCTACTCCGCCGCAATCAATTGATTAGAAGTCAGAGCCTTGTCAGGACATTGATTTATATTTCATATTCATCACGTTATGTCCATTTTAGACCGTTATGTTTGCACGCACAGACATTGACACGCCCCGCACTTATTTCATTTCACATCGAGTCAGTTGCATCGAGCCAATTGCACATCGAGACAAGCCAGACAAAATTTAGAGCAAACAAAAGGAAGCTCTTGAATATGGTCTAGTAGATCGAATCGTTATTCTAAAGCTGGTCTTGGCTAGTTTGTTTTCTTAATTCTATGAAATGGTCGGGGTAAATGAGACATTCTTCAGCGGATTTTTGCGTGTTTTTTTTTTTTAGGAAAATGTATATATGATAGTCCTATTTTGTACAGCCCAATTTAATTGGTGGAAGAAAGTTTGTTTTGTGGAAATAGTGTGGGCAACTTGTGTAACCGATTTTAAAGTATCTATTGCAATTCTAACCCCCAAAAATTTAAATAATAAATTTGAGTCCACTTATAATTTGCTGACACTTTTTGCTTTGTGCAAATAGTTTGAACAACTTGGTATACCTGTTAGTACGTGTCTATTGCAATTTTTATCCCCACAATTTTGCTTTGTTGAAATCTTTTGCTATTTTCACCCTCACAATTTCTTTAATTCAAAGTGTCTTTTTCTATTGAACATGTATGTGTCTTTAACTCCCAAATTCTGAATTTGTTATTATGTTATATCCTACATTTCGACCTCGTTTCTATAATTTAAAAATATTAAAAGTTCTTATAATTGAAAGTGGATTTGTACCATATCCACTGTCTCGTAACTTTAAAAGTTTTATTGACATTTCAACATTGACTATAAACTAAAGATGTAAACACACATTGAAAATATTTATTAATAAATTTGATTTCGACTCATGTTCCACACTATGACAACTCATTTAATTTCGACTTATCTAAGATTTATGATAAATCCAATCACAATCTCAAGTTCAATAAAAAATTAAACTTGAAAATAAATTGCTCAATTACTCGAAGATGATGTTATTATATTTATATATTACAAAAAAATTGTGATTTAAAAAGATTATTACGTCAAGTAGTTATGTACGGTTCTTTTTTTATTAATTATGATTATTGTAGTGCCTATCCTTTGGCCTTGGAAATAATATTCTATATTGGATTTTTTATTGCTTTTGCTGTCAAATTACCAATCATACCACTACATACGTGGTTACCAGATACCCATGGAGAAGCGCATTATAGTACTTGTATGCTTTAAAATTAAGAAATAACTGACAGGTAAACCCACTACTTCCTTTAATTTAAGTTGGGTTGATATACGGCCTAATTAATAAATTGTAAAAATAATACTACTTTTTTTTTTTTTTTAGTAAGCGAGGGCATGAAAAGTTCGCGTATATGGCAAGAGATATGATTTCGTTTCGTGGTTCAGCATAATAAAACGAAACCCATTTTGAATGAACTCGGTACATGTTTTAATTTATATATTATAATATAATAAACTTCAAACTGTAAAAAAATTATTTATTTACACATACCATTTATTTTTCCTTAATATAAACTATTGATTTAACATATAACAAATATTTATCCTTTCAAACCCAACTCCCATAATATAATACTTATATCAAAATACGAAACGATACCAAGTCTATTAAAGTTTACTCTACCAATTAACAAATATGTTAATATTTCATTTATATTCATTTTCAAATATTAAATAAAAGTATATTGTCAATGACATCAATAATTAAAGTACAATGCCTAACAAGACTAACCAATATTGATAGAAAATTTTGGTGGGCGATTGGGCACTCGGACTCATCCTTGGCTTTTAAAATTAAAAAGAGCAAATTTATCACGTCCTGCCAAACCCACATTATACCCTTTTCCTCAACTTTTAAGAAATTTTTTACGCTCCCCTAACTCTTTTTCGTTTGCACTTACCCCCTCACGAACTTCAAAATATTGCAGATTGCCACCTTGATCAGTCGGCAATCAAATTTTAAGTAATATTTTGTCCAATTTTCACCGTTGTATTTGTTTAGGATAAGATAGTCTTTCTAGTCCATTCCCGGTAAAAATGTAATTTTCACCATCCAATTCTCACCGTTTTTCCTTATGAATTGTTAATTGTCATTTCTGAAACAAATCAATGTAATTTATAATTTAGAAAATTTTATTACAATGACGAAAAATTTCCGCAAAAATTCAATTGTTGGCCTACCAGAAATGACAACCTACAACCTTTAAAATTGACGAGAGGATAAGTACAAACTAAAAAACATGTTTAGAAATTAGAATAAACGTGCAGAAAGGCAAAAAAGCAAAATTAGTCCATTAACTTTGGCATGGACGTCGAAATGAAACACTTTTAGTACGACAAGCAATTTATATCCGTTAGATTTTAAGTTGCCTCAATTTTAGTCCTCTTACCTGCATTTTTAATCCTAAATTAATATTAGTGCCCATAAATTGCCACATAAACAATCAGAGGCATTGTAACTTTTTGCCCTAGTAATTAGTAGATAGCTAGAGAAAGAAATGGATTTTTTCTCCAATTTAAGCTTATTTGACAAGGTGGCGTGACGTGGCAACCAGAGGGACAATTCCCACACACACACTCCCATCCATGCACACCACATGGTCTTATGACATCTTGACCATTCATCTTACGATGAAATAATCCAAACTGTCAAATATACCTTGTTTTACTTGTAAAAAGAAAAAAATTGGCAGTTTCTTGTTTCTGTTATTTGTGATCAGCTTCACAACCTCAATCAACACTTCATCTTCTCCAATTCATTCAAACTGAAAACAATTTTGGAGGAGTTATTCCACAGAGTATCTTTAAAGGCTTGACAAGAGATTTCGGATAACAAATTCAATGGGAGTATAGCATAACAAATTCAAATAAGTGATATGAGGGAATTTCAATGACTCAAACTTTTTAGAGAGGACAAAAGTGTCAATTGTGATATATAGAAGGGACGAAATAGGCGATTCACCCGCACAAAGAATATCGAATCAATAAAGTCATCTCATAATATTTCCTCTTAATACCAGCAAAAGAGTTTCAACATGTAGACCTATTATAATGGCTGCAAGCAAACGTAACACTAATAATTGCACGTCTAGGTGATGTGAGGCGCCAAATTCGTTTCAACAATCTAAAAACGAGGGAATTGTATTTTTCATACCAAATTTTTATCTACTTTAAGCATTTGGTATCAAATCTTAAAAAAAAACACATTTAATACAAAAAAAAGACACATTTGGATTCATCATGATATCTCCATAAGGCTTTAATTTTTTATGTGCATGTCGACGTCAATAAAAAATGAAATACTACTAAAATATGCATAAATTTGAATTTTAAAGTTTTTTACATCACTAACTTACAGACTATGTTGCACGGATACAAATACGAGGATATGGATACAGTACGATATGGATATAGTACGACACGGATACGGTGATACGGATTTTTAAAATTTATTGAATACGATACGGTATGGATACGGATATAAAAATATAATTTAAATTTATTTATAAGCAACTAGATCATTCAATTTAAGTCCTAAAAGCAAAAATAATCCACTATGATAGCATAATTCATTCTTAACATAGCACATCAATGGAAGGAATTCATTTTTGAGATTTCATGACCTAGGAGATAGACTTGAATAAAGAGATAGAGTAGCGATACTAGTCGTTTATGTTTAACCCTAGAGACTTTATCATTTTTAATAATTTAAATATGACCCGAAATATTACATAATAAAACCTATCGGTGTATCCTGATGCCCAATTAGTGTATCCGATACGTATCTATTTTAATTTTTATTTATTTTTATTACCGATACGCCACATGGTGTATCGAATACGTATCCCACGATTATCCTACGCGTATCGATATCCCCAATATATCCAATACAATACTTTATCTTTTTTTGAAGTATCCGTGTATCATAGCTTACCGATCATATGCATTACCTAAATTGGATACCAGCCCTTTTCCAGAAGTAAAATGAAAATTTAATATTGTTGTACAAAGCTTAACAAGACTCATCAAAATTTATAGACATTTAGAAGTGCACAATTACGCTCACAGTTTTAGTGAATTCAATACCTCATTATTGGTAGACGTTTGATACCTAGACGTTTGTTGATTGAACTTAAGCTCAACAGGTCTCATTCTTTTACTCAAAAGTCCAAAAAGAATAAACAATGCAATCAAAATTCATTAGCCCTCCTTTTTCTTTTTCCAACCTTATTTTATTACTCCAAAAATAAGAGTAAAAAATTTCCACACACATGGAACTCATGAAATATTTATTTATTTTAAAAAAGGTGGGCGGTCGGGCACTCAGACTCATCTTGGGTTGTTAAAAAAGCATATTAAAGCATTATACCCCATTTCTTTAAACTAAAGCATCCTCCTTTTCAATAAACACTTGCAAAGAAACAACCAAAATCACACATGTTTGAATAATCTGTTTTACCAATATGCCACTCCCAATTTACACGTGACGCTAAAGTGGAACCTGGACCACATGGTTTTAAGATACCTTGACCATTCATTCATATGATGCAATAATCCAAAAAACTGTCAAATAATAAAAGAGTTAATGTCCATTTACCCCTGTAAAATACATAAAATTCAATTTACCCCCCTATAATTTAAAAAAGAGCAATTTTTCCCCCTGTAAAAATTTTAAAGAAGCAATTTACCTCCTTCAGCCGAAAAGTGTAACTCATTTGCCCAAATTGAGAATGAGCATGAAAAATATTTTGTAACACAGGGTGTAAATAGTCATATTTATCATAACATATGGGGTAAATTATCACATTTATCATAACACAGGGGGTAAACTGCTACATTTTCATAACACAGGGCGGTGTGAAACTTTTATAAGATTACAGGAGGTAAAGTGTTATTTTTCAAATCACAATTTGAACATTATTAATATCAAATGGGGTAAAATGTCATTAACTCAATAATTAAACATCACAAAAGAAAGCGACCAAGGCATACTTTACTCACTGCTCCATGAATTTCATTGCCATACCAACAATCAAATATAGGAGGATATGGGAGGAAACAAAAATACCTTGTTTTTGCAGTTTCTTGTTTCTGTTCTGTTCTTTGTGATCCAATTCCCAATCCCATCAGCTTCACAGCCTCAATCAGCACTTCATCTTCTCCAATTCCGTTCCAGTTTGCCTGAAACTTCACAGCTTCTGTTGCCATGGAACAAAACAAGCTCACTCTCTGCTCATTGCCAATGGCCTGGTGTTTCTTGCTACTCGAACAAAGATTTCCGTGTCAAATCATTGACTCTAACAGGCTTTGGAATATCTGGGAATTTAGAGAATTCAATTCCAAATCTATGTGCTATTCAAGATTTAATTATACTTGATCTTAGTGGCAACAAATTCACTGGAAATGTACCTGCTTTGCTCGGAAACTGCAGCCGATTGGATACGGTTTTGCTCAATGATAATGGCTTTTCTGGGGAAATTCCTGTGGAGCTTTTCAAATCAGGGCAGCTTATACAACTTGATTTGGGCTTTAATTCACTATCTGGGTTGATTCCACCTGAGGTAGGAGAATGCAAAAGGCTTGAATATCTTGGTTTGTATAACAATCACTTGAGTGGAGAAATTCCAAATGAATTGTTTTCTTTGCCAAATTTGAAGTTTCTTTCCTTGAGCACAAATAATCTAACTGGAGTTTTGCCTAATTTACCACCCTCGTGCTTGCTTTCTGATCTACGAATTCATGAAAATACATTTCATGGTTCATTACCATTTTCTTTGAGCAATTGTCATAACCTTAGTATTATGTATGCATCTGATAACAATCTTGGAGGGATTATACCACGGGATGTGTTCAAAGGCCTGTTGAAACTAGAAAAAGTGTATCTTAATAGAAATTATTTTGAAGGGGAGATTCCTGAGTCTTTGTGGGATCTTAGAAATTTACAGGAGCTAATCATTTCGGAAAACAAATTCAATGGGAGTATAGGAGAAGGCGTCGGTCGATTGTCTAAGCTAACTTTCCTCGATTTATCTGGCAATAGTTTGACTGGTCAGATTCCGAAATCAGTACGTAGTCTTAGAAACTTGGAATATTTGTACCTCTATGGCAACTTATTTACTGGTTTTCTTCCCCAAGAAATCAGAAATTGTAGCTCTTTAACTGAACTCAGAGTTGATGATAACCGAATTGGTGGAATTCTTCCTTTAGAAATTTGTGAACTTCAGAATCTAAAGGTTATTCATGTTTCGTACAACCAAATCGAGGGTCCTGTGCCTCATTGTATAGAGAGACTGATTTCTCTTGAATCACTATCATTAGACAACAATAGGTTTACAGGCAGAATACCATCTGGAATTAGTGACTTGACAAATCTAACATTTCTTTCTTTGGCTCATAATAATCTTACTGGGGAAGTTCCATCAGATCTTGGGAAGAACATTCCTGGTTTAGCTAAGTTGGATTTGACAGGAAATCATCTTACAGGAGAAATTCCAAGTGGCATATGTTCTGGCAATAGCCTTTCAGTTTTGACACTTGGGTACAACCGATTTACTGGTACTTTCCCAACAGAAATCATTAAATGCAAGTCTCTGATAAGGGTGATCTTTTCGAACAATCTTTTCCAGGGAAGCTTACCAGATGATATGGAGAACAAATCCAGCATTTCTCATTTTGATCTCCGAGGGAACTCGTTTGCAGGAAAAATTCCGTCAGTTTTGGGTTTGTGGAGAAATCTTTCGATGATTGATCTTTCGGAAAATATGTTTTCAGGCTCAATACCTCGAGAGTTTGGGAGGTTGCAAAATCTTCAAGAGTTGAGAATTTCTTCAAACAGTCTGACAGGAGAAATTCCTTCACAGCTGGCTAATTGTCCGAGAATAGCCGAACTAGACCTTAGCAGGAATAATCTTTCAGGAGATGTCCCTTCAGAAATCACTGCTTCTTTAACACTGCAAATAATACGACTTCAAGACAACAAATTGACTGGTGTTATACCAAACTCGTTTTCCAGCAGCCAAAGTTTGCGTGAGCTACAACTTGGAAACAACAAGCTACAAGGGCCTATTCCTTGCAGTCTGAGTAGAGTACAACATTTCAGTTCTGTTTTAAATTTGAGCATGAACCTGCTCTCTGGGGAAATTCCGAAATGCCTTGGCGATCTAGACATGTTGGAGATTCTTGATATTTCAAGTAACAATTTCTCGGGTGAAATACCGTCAGAAGTGAACAACATGGCATCTCTTACATATCTGAACATATCATTCAATCAACTCTTGGGCCAGGTCCCAAGTGGCTGGGCAAAATTATTGGAATCACATGCAGGATCCTCTTTTGGAAATCCAAGACTCTGCTTAGTTACACATAACACAAGTAACTGTGCAACAGACAGAAAATCCCATAAAAGAGGTTTAGTTCTAGCTGGTTTAGTGACTGGATCGACTTTGTTAATGATATGCCTCCTTGCTGCACTATACACATTAGCAATCCGCGTCCCTCACCCATCATCATCTCCTCATCAATCACTTTTAGACAACCAACCAAGAAGTGAAGAATTACCAGCAGATCTATGTTTTGAGGATATTCTGCGTGGAACTGAAGGTTGGAGCGATAAATATGTGATTGGAAGAGGCAAACATGGAACTGTTTACCGAACAGAATCAGTGAAATCAAGAAAGCAATGGGCAGTCAAGAAGGTGGATTTATCTGAGACAAAATTCAGCACAGAGATCAGAACTCTAAGTCTAGTCAGACACAGGAATGTGGTGAAAATGGGAGGATACAGTATAAGAGATGAATGTGGCTTCATAGTAACCGAGTATATGTCCGGAGGAACTCTTTATGATATACTGCACCATAGGAAACCTAAGGTGGCTTTGAACTGGGAGACACGTTATAGTATTGCTCTTGGTATAGCTCAAGGTTTGGCATATCTTCACCACGATTGTGTACCTCAAATCATTCATAGAGATATTAAATCAGATAATATATTGTTGGACTCCGAACTCGTACCAAAGATTGCAGATTTTGGCTTGGCAAAGTTGGATTCGGATAGTGATGAGGGCCCAACAGTTTCTGCAATTGTTGGAACACTAGGCTACATAGCACCAGGTAAGACCGTCTACTGTGCTTATCTTTTAAAAAATGACTGATGTTATGAATATTACTTGAGTCAGAATCTAACAGTTAAAACTCTTTCTGTGCTCACATTTCAGAAAACGCATACTCCACAAAATTGACAGACAAATGCGATGTATACAGCTATGGAGTTATTTTACTAGAGCTTCTGTGCAGAAAATTACCTGTGGATCCCAGCTTTGATGAAGGCTTGGATATTGTTTCCTGGGTAAGGAAGAATTCACAGAGCCACACCGATTGTTTCTGTTGCTTAGATGAAGAAATCCAGAACTGGGACAAAGGGGATCAACAAGAAGCACTGGACATGATGGATGTTGCTTTAAAATGTAGTGAAATGGTGCCAGATTTCAGGCCCTCTATGAGAGATGTAGTGGGATCTCTTCTTAAGTTAAACTGCCGAAAATTAAGTGTCAGTAGAGGCCATTTAAGTTTGTAACACCTAATAATAACGCTGATTTTCTGTTAAAAGCTTTTGGCAAGAAATAAAGCAACAAAAACAGATCCAATATGATAATATCTGCTTTTTTTCCCAAAATATGTCACGCAAGATCAATGTGCAATGGGTGTCTACAAATGAAAGCTAAATTTGATGCCCAGAACTAAGTAATCAGATTGGATGTGCCAAGTCAAGCAACACAATGTAATGTAAGGTAAGGAATGTTTTGTTGTCGAAATTGTAATTGTCTTTGAACTTTATTTAGAGTTTGATACATACCTGAATAAGATTATCGAAGAGTAAAATTTAGGATTATTTTTGCCAATGAATGAATGAAACAATGTGTCTTATTCGCATGAAGAAACTAACAGGTCCCAATAACAAATTACTGAGAGCAAGACTGACCTCAAACTTTGCAGAAAGGGCAGTTGAAAATAAGAAAATTGCAAATTTCCAATATAAATAGATCTCATAACCAGCAAGGAGACGTCATTTATATAAATAACAAAAAATTAACATAAGTGTCACAGCAACAAGCACAGAATTCTTTTGCATCTAAGCAAGAGGAAACGCTCTCATAATCAGGTCCCAATATCCGCCAGTTTTAACTTCAACTTCATGTTACCATATTGAACTACTATTTCTTCTTTAGATGGATCCGATTTCAAGACTGTTGCTTTCTTATTGATAGAAGGAACATTCACCACGTCACCAACCTTTGGAAGTTCAAGTTTCTTCTCTGCAATGGGCAAAAGCGAAAACAATAAACTAATCATAATTAGGAGATTTAATATCACACAATACTGCAAAAGAGTACAGGCTTCATAAATAATATGTTCCTAGTTATAATGCCCAAATGAGTCACACTTGTATTTAAATACCTGTAACTGATTGCGTGGGATTATACTTGGGATGTGCTGACTCAGTAGCTGCAGAAGATTCTTTCTCTTCTAAGGTAACAAGATGATGTTTTAAGGTCGAAGTCTGTGTATCCTTATCTGCTTTTGTTTGCTGAGCCGGTTGAGTAGGAAGTGATCGAGATTCCCGCACTTTCTTGTGAATGATAGAACGTGCTGAAGCTGCCACTTCGGACATTTCTTGCAGCATCTTGTACCTTTGCTCCCTTCGGTGTTCCATGACTCTCTTTCTGGTTGCTATTAAATTCTGATGAAGATCCTTTGAGAGACTGAAACCAAAGAAATTGTTAGATAATCCCAAGTAAGAATATTTTCTGAATTCGCTTAATCAGACAAGCAAAAACCAAAAATATTTCCAGAAACTAAGATTATGATCAATCAACTGCAAACCATAATCACATCATGCTGGCCCTTGATACTATCTTTATTAAGTGATTATACCGCCACAAGGATGGAAATATAGTCACTGCACCAAACCTAGAGTGTATTTTTGATAATCAAGAAGATACTCACCTCAGGTAGTGCTGCGCTTCATGAATTTTTTCATGATAATTCTGCTTGAATCTCTCCATGTCCACTATCACCTGCATAATGAACATTGCAGAAAAATATTTCAGGCTAATGTGCAATTCATTTGGTTTATTGCGTATAAAAATCGGGAAGGGATCAATTTCGTAGATAACTTGTAGTATTTACAGATAACTTTCATGAATAAAATACTTAAACCTGGACATACCAACTAGTATTTACAGATATCCCAACTACTAAGCTATCAGTTACAGAATAATCAAATTTTGCTTGGCTTGACATCTGTCTCAGGATAAAAAGCAAGTTAGTCTTTGGAAGTGTTTCTAATTTGAGTGACTAAAAGAAAGTGCTAATTTCTAATAAGGTGTTGGATGATGATAATTCATAGTGGGAAAATGGAAGATTACTTGCATTGTTGCACAGAAACAGCTTCTAGGTAAGCCTTAAACTAAAGTTTTAAAACATGGTAATTTGAAATTTTAAACCAAATTATTAAAACATGGTAATTTGAAAATGTCTCACCTCTTGAAGAACAAATTACAAATTTACAGATTAAGTTTCATCTTTATGGGAACCCAATCAGATAAAATTACCTCATTAATTTCTGTGCTAGCTGCTCCATATAGTTCACGCGCATTTCTCAAAATTTCAAAAGGCAGTCCAAGCCTCTCAGCAATATTGATTGCATTTGAACGTCCTACAGTAGGAAAGAATTTAATGCTAGTAAGATCATCAAATTGAAAATGCAAAAGACAAGAAATAAAATCAGTGTCTGGACACTATAAGCTTAATACAGCGAATACAAGATGTCGAACAAGTAATGATATATGTGGCTATAGGATTCTCATAAATGTGCTCCCTCTCACCATGTCAAAAATGCACGACGTCAATGGATGACAAAGGAAATAACATATAGCAACAAGAACTTAAAACTTTACAACACAAAAAAAAATCATATTAAGGCTGTATATGTAATCAAACACAATTCAGCAGAACATCATACTACCACATGGAACATAATTTTTTTTAAAAAAAAAAAAGGTACCTGGTACTCCCCAAAGAATCCTGTAAGTGGGCTTCAGGATCACTTCATCGAACTCCATACAAGCATTTTCGAAGGCATCATTGCTGTCAGAGTAAAAGTAAACATAAACACCTTATCTTAGATAGTGTAGTTTCATGTGCCATTGGTTACTACTCCTTAACAAACAGGTACCTGTATTTAAGGGTTTTAAGTTCTCCATGATGTGTAGTAGCTATTGTCAACAAGGTACCACCATCAGCAAAAGATTCCAGCAATGACATCCCCAGGGCAGCTCCTTCTAGAGGATTCGTCCCTGCTCCTACCTAAAATTGTAGATAAGGAAATTTAAGTGATATCGTAGCAATGTAACCAGATTTTTTATCCACAGTTTCCATTTAATTTTTTCAAAACATTGAAACTTATTTGTCGTTCTAGAGAATGCAACAAAATATGGTTTTTGCAATATACAAAAACAACGTAATTAAGAAAAGTTCCAAAATACTAGAACTATAGTAGCAAAACTCCATACTTCGTCCAAGAGCACCAATGACAGACTTGTTGAGAGGGACTTGATTTCCTGCACGGTTTAACGAAAGGAACAACAAATGTGGTTCCCAGTGGGGAAACAATCAGCAAAAAGTGGAGGAAGACCATATATATATATATATAATTATATATGTATATAAATGTATGTATGATTGGTTTTAACACTCTACTTAAAGGGAAATGGCTATACATCAACGTGTTATACTTCTTGATTATCCACAATATTTTGATTCTCAAGTAGTGAAAGCAGAATTTGTTACAAGAAATCCCAGTTAGAGTTCTACAGAAAATCCTTGTCACTTCTACGACAATCTTATGATAAAAACAGATTATTTAAAATGTGGTTAACAGGACTAGGCACTTGTACAGCTCTAGTCCTCTGCTGTCTGATCTGATTACTGCTAATGCTTAAAAAAGCCACTTATCAACTTACACTAATTTGTTTCAGATGGCCAGAAAAGGTAGATAAAGACTGAGAGAGAGACTGCTCATCGCCAATATCAGCAAATACAAAATCAAACCAGGGAATCCTTGCTGGTTCTGAAGCCAAAACATACAGACCTGCAATATTTTCGATTAAAAGTTGTAGGGCCTATAGTATTTCATGTGATGCATAATTTCATCAGTGAAATAAGTAAAAATACAAATAAAATAAAATAAAAACATTTCATGCTCTAGGTTCAAGAATTGCACACCAGGTTTATCACCACTATTAGAAATTTAGAATAATTGATAATGCAAAAACCAAAGCATCATGTTATAGACAAACAAATCTTATCACATCTCTGAATTTCAGTAGAAGTTACTTGATACCATTAAGAAACAGTAAAGCATAACGTTTGTATCTTCATTTGATGATCATTTTAACCATGTTCAGGTGCTTGGTGATGGTAAGTGGTCCGATAGAACATTAGGACATTCCTAAAAACTCATATTAGGAAAAACTGACCACAATAGCATATATTTTCTTCCACACAGCCCTATTCAGGGCCATCTCCAGTGTATCTATGGCCCTTAGCTTACCTACACTAAATAAGTCTAAACAACAGGTACTGCCTTGAAGAGCTCAGGACACATTATCCAAGCAGAATTCTGTTACTTCAGTAATGCCACTAACTTTGGGCCCTATATCCACTGAAAAAGTTGTGTTTATGATACTCTTAGAAAACATAGGTAGCATCGGTATGTTTTATGCTTGTTATTTCTTTTATTGATTTAAGATGCATAAAAGACAAACGAAAGACTTGGAAATTTAACTGCAATTAACCAAAAGCAGTCGCTATTAACGATGTCAAGGACTCAACCTATGCAACCACAGCTGAATCCATGAGCATGATATCCACAGTTTCGTAGTGCACCCTCTATTTTAGGTAACGCCTACAAGAAGATAGCTATGTTTTGCGAATGTGAAGTAAACCAATTAACAAGTAGACTTTGAAGATACATAATGTTGGTGAAGTAGGACCAAAATATAGAAAGCATAATGACATATATTAGCAAATAATTTGCTGAAAACAATACATAAATTTTCTGAGATAACCTGATTTTGCCATCATAGCAGCCAACCCAATGGTCTTCAAGCAAATGGTTTTTCCTCCAGTATTGGGGCCAGTTATGACAAGTACATTAGTATTCTGTGCTATAAAGATGTCAAAGGGGACAGGACGAGCTTGTTTCAACTTAGCAACCTGAAATAACAAGAACATGTACCATGAATCAAACAATATTATTCACATAGAAGCTTCAAAAAGTGTTAAGCTTCATATGCTAGTAAAACCAGGATACATCTAATGGAATATATACCTGCATTTCCAAAGATGATATATTCAGATTTGTTTCTTCTGTCCACTTTCCAGCTCCTCCAGTCTGTTTTTTTCTCCTGATTTCCTGGAAACAAATACTATCTTCATAAAGGTTAACTATGAAATAATTAACATTAAATATGAAAATTTGAACCCAAGGATAAATATTAAAAGCTGAATGCTTAAGATGAACTGAAAATGTCACATCTAGCTAAACTAGTTCAACCTTTCAGTACATCAAACTTAAACCATCTCACTGGAGAGTGAACAGTAAATTCAAACTCATGGACTAATCTACTTTGGATAGTCTAAGCATTAGCTAAAAATATATGACCTCATAAACCATTTATCACCACTTGCCTCACTCTTTTAGATCATGGAGAACTCATGACGAGTGCCTTCTTTTTCCTGCCATTACCAACCGCCAAACCTTTTTACTCTTATTTCCTCTTAGGGACGTCCAAAACAAGATTCCCTTTCCTTAAATGTAAAAAGAAAAATCTCAAAAACTCTCCTGTCACCTAAAGTAATGATGTCACACTACTAAATTTTCAACCACTACTTTACAAGGGAATTATGTAAAGACACCTCAAATTTCCCTTTTCAACTCTTATCTAAAATTATACTCCAAAACAAAAGCGATCAAAATTAATCGGAC
Source organism: Penstemon davidsonii (assembly GCA_034814905.1). NCBI lineage: Eukaryota > Viridiplantae > Streptophyta > Magnoliopsida > Lamiales > Plantaginaceae > Penstemon > Penstemon davidsonii. The sequence goes on along the minus strand of JAYDYQ010001087.1, from coordinate 5,451,116 downwards.
GGAAGAATATAAATGAGAAAAGCTTCAAAGCCAAGTCTAAAGCATGACTTACAGCATTAGCATTACTTAAATCCTTCATGGCCATCTGCAAATTGTGCCGATGCTGTTGAAGCAATAAAGGATGATAAGCTTTTGGCAAATACAATGTCCATCTCCTTCGAGTGAGTTGTGAACTTATTGATATTTTGGTCTCTGCCAATGTTTCAGCCTTTAGGTTGCTATCTTTATCTTGTGGCAAAAACAAATCAGGGCATGCACCCTCAAAGGACAGACTATATCGAGCCCTAGCATTAATCTGTACCACAAAGTTCAAGTCTCAAACCCACGTTAATCAAATATAATGTGAAAATAAAGAACTCCATACAATAGCGCGTTGGTCTCCAACAGTCAATTCAAAGAGAATCATTGGCATGTTAACTAAATCTTAAAGGATTGGGGCATGCATAATTTCAGCATTTTCTCAGAAACAAATATAAATCTGATACTAGATTTACCAGAACGATGAGATGTTCCTCAAGACAACATCAATCAAATGATAACATTCTGTTTGAGAAAAAGCAGTGTTACATATCAACTTTGGAGACCATTAAACCAACGGACTAGAGCAACCTAACCTTTTGTTAGTCTAACTACTTATGCACTAGTTAATCGTTTGCCCCCTACAGAACTAGACCAACTCAACCTTTTACTTAATCTAACCTGTTTCCAGTATCTTAAATGAAAGTATAACTTTTCCAGTATTATCCAATGTATGCACAAAATAAAAAATATTATCACTAAGCAAAAGCACATGAAGAAAACTAATGTACACAGAAAGGGAAAGTGCTATTTCAATCTAATACTCAAAATTGGTGTAATTAATACGTACCACATCGATTTGAATCATGATATTGAATAGATTTTCGATGTCAATAATATCCATTTGCATCTGCATGAGGAATATAAATAAATAAGAAGGTTTGTTTTCAGTTCAGATAAAGAAAAAGTGCAATGTACAGCAATTTGAGAAAACCTTCTCTGTTATCTTTAATAAAACATCAGCCTCAGCTTTTGACACAGAAGCCCTCGCTTGTTGCAGCTCGTCATTTATTGGAACAGCAGATAGCGGTTCAACAAGGCTTCCTGCTCCTGAACCACTATAGCACAGTATTCTCTCTTAAGAAAATTTTATAGTAGGACTGTAGGAGAATCACAACAGATTAAAAGACTTGCAGGACTTTGAATATCTTATCTAGAATCTTATATCAGCAAAAAGTTATCAAGATTATGTATCATGGTATCACCAGAGCAACAGAGGAATGCATATTTTCAGTTGCAAATTATAGAAGGTTAATATGGAAAATGACTTTATCAGCTTAACATGAAACTGGAATGAACAGTCCTCAAGATATGATGCAATACAGCTTTCCAAAATATAAGAACCTATACAATTCGTCATTAACATGCAATTGCAATTCAAATGAAATGTGTCAAATAAGTCTAACCGTGTCACTTGAAGCGTCATAATTTTTGGTTGTTGATGCAATTGAACAAACATGACCCTTAACCCCAGTGCAACCCAAAAATCAAATTGTTCCTCGTAAGCGTATGACTTCCGCATTATGCAAAACTATTATTAAATCAGTATCTTCGCCATAAAATTTACATCATATCTTGAATGGAAAAAAAAAAGGTAAAGCATGTATAGCAATATAGATAGCCAAAGTCCCATCTACAAACAATATGAAACAAGAGAAATGAAAGAGTTGGATGAACCTTGACAACAATAGTCCCTCAAAAGTTGATCGCGTATCAGCCTCTGACTTTATGCACCATCTGCCATCAACATTAACAACTTCCTGTAACGTGAAAAGTCAAACAAGTTATTATTTTGAACAAATATATAATCTTTTATGAAAATTATAAAGACACTGTACTTTTCATACGTGTAACAGATGTAATAAATAACTTAGAGATAAATTACAGAAAACATATTCATATCTACAGGAAACAGGAAGAGTAGCTTACCAGAGAGGATGTTTCTTTTATTTCATTTCTAATCATGCTTTCCATCAACTGGTATAACTGAAAAAAGAAGACAAAGAAACAGATATTAGGCAGGCAGCCCTGCCAACTTCATATGCACACCAATTGATAATTCATGTACCTCATGCCCGACATCTTGAAAATTTCACAAATTGGTGAGTTATAACAGTTAACAACATAGAATGCCAGTTTACCTTTCTTTCGAGAAACCTCACTTGATCACGAGCATGCCTCAAGCTTGAACTCTGAAATAGGAAGCATCTATGGCTCAACTGAAGGTAAAGTAAAACAAACCATTATGAAGCCTGTTAATGGAATGATAACATTATGAACCAACCGCAGAATCTTTTACTGAGCCATCTTCATCTACCAGCTGCTCTATAAACTTGATCAACGGCCGACTTATCACTAGTTCCATAATCTGACATTAAATTACTCGGTAATTAGGAATACTCCAATGTATTAAACTATCAACCATACAATCAACTATAGTCGTCAAATAATTATAATATTACCATTTCAGAGAGAGGCATAAACCTCTTAAACCAATCAGAATCTTCCTTAATTGCAGCTTTGACATTTAATTGCAGCGCTTCTGCAAATTGTAATAGAGCCACAAGTGCCATTGCTTCACTCCCACTCACAGGAAAACTCCTACGAGCGCATTGCATGCAGGTTTCCACCTTAAAGAAAACAACATGACCGATTTTATTAACCCTCTGTTTTGATCTAGATTTACGGAGGAAATAAAATGGAAAAGAAGGTATTAAAAGTTCAAACTAGATTTTTTAATCTTTCAATCTGAGAAAGAAATACCATCTACAAGATTTTTTGTTGTAGAAAATCATGAAATAAATATGAAATATATTTATAAGTTAATAAAAGTCTCTTGTAATTGTATGTCGACAAACATATGTCTCTTCACTACAACTTAAGGTCTAGCTATCTTATACACAAAGAGCCATTCACACGAAGGCATCACAACAAATTTGATGATACCAAAGCAACATCAACTCCATTAAAATCCATCATTGCGCCATACTTGTGCATCTCCACGGCTGCATTGGTCTCCTCCAAGAGTCTCATGCTATCTTCATAGGCTTTATCTAAATTCCACAATTGTTCCTGCAAACACACAAATAACATTAATAACCTACAACTGTAAACATATTTACTATTTTCACCACCATCTAAACGTAGTAGTTCTACTCGAACTCGTTCAATGAAAACTCGTCTAAACTCAGTTCATCATATATATCAAACAACATTTCACGTTAGTTAACTCTTGAAGCCCATTCGAGCTCAACTAAATAATTTAAAACTGACAAGACACATGATCGATACTCAACACAGTTCGTTTAACATGCAAATCAAGCTCAAAAACAATTTCAAGCTCGTAACAAATTCAAACCAAGCTTGAACAATGTATAGTTCAATGCACTCAATTGAGCATGTAGATTGTATTATTCAGTAATATAAATATTCAATTGTCAACTACTATTTCATTTCGAATTTTCAAATAATCATTAAATTGTAGTTTCAAGCGGTAAAAAGGACATTTAAACGTGGAATTAAAGAGGATATACTCAATTGTCAACTAATTCATTTCAAATTTTCAAATAAACATTAAATTGATTGTCTAAAGCGGTGAAAAGGACCTTTAAAATTAAAGAGGATATACTCAAATGTAAACGGAGACACTGATGGTAATTGTACAAGGACCTTTGTAGCTTGTACGCCGAGTGAAGTACCGGCGAAAGAAGCAACGCAATCGCAGAGCTGATCCCATTGCAAAACCCTGAGGCTGTCGAGAATTACAGATGATTGATCACTATTATTCACCCTAGGGTTTCTCGAAGCTACTGCTGCTAGTGAAGTTTTGTTGTATAACTGAAATTGAGCTAATCGAGTTGAAGTGGTAATGGCGGAGACTGCGAGATTTCTGGCGGGAAAGGGAAATGGAGAAAAGTCGTGAAGAAGAGGAAATGGAGACATTATTTTCAATAATTTATTATTGTGCAAGTGAAAATGTGGAGAAAATTGGGATAGGATTAGAATTTAGAAGGGAAGGAGGGAAATGATTTTTGGATTAGGCGGCGTTGGTCGAAGGAGAGTTCTTTTTCTACCAATATTTTCTCTTTAGCAATATGTTTTTCATGCTTTTAATTTGTTTATTAAATATTAACAATCCAATAGTTTTTTCGAAGAAAATATTATTTTAATAATTAATACACTTATGTTGTGGCATAATTTAATACTCACTCCGTTTCATATTAATTGGCACATTTTTTGTTTTCACACAGATTAAAAAATCTCATCATTACATATTTTTTTATGATAAAATGTCTAAAATACCATTTATAATGATGACTATTTTTTAATTTTTTATTAGTGATTCGTGACCGTTGAGTTTTTCAACTTAAATGTGAGAAAGGGGCAAAATTTGAAAAAAATGCTTCGAAAACTCAAACATGCCAATTAATTTGAAACAAAAAAAATTGACAAATGTGTCAACTAATATGAAACGGAGAGAGTTTTTTTTTTTTTTTTTTGGTACAATAAACAGAGAGAGTAATTACTACACTTATGTTGTAGCAAAAATTCAAAAATGGTCGTGTATCTTTGGTATTTATTCAAAAAATAGTTTTGTAATTGTAGAGAACGCACATTTAGTTCTAACTTTCACCCAATTTTATTTAGTTCTATACATTAACTCTCATTAAGTTTTAATTGTCGTCCTACAGTTACAATTTAGTCCTCTTACTTAGGAGAAAATTTGTAATTGCAAGACGAAAATTAGAACTTATTGAAAGTTAGATGACGAAATTTGTTATGCATATGACTAAATTAATTGAAATTGGGTGAAAAATTAATGGAGCAAATGTATGTTTGAAATAGTTCAATGACTATTTCTGAAAGATGCCAAAAGTTACGGGGCTATTTTTAAAAATGTTAAAACATACTAGTTACAAAAATTCAAGTTTTAGAATATGTTGAAAAAGTCATAGTTAAAGAAAACTCTGTCAAATTCAAGTGTTCTCAATTGATTTTTATGTTATATTTAAATGTTGTTTGATGTTGAATATTCGACTCCGTTGAAATTGAATCAAATTGAATAGTAAGTGTGTTTGAATTGTTTAAGATTTTTACACATTTTCCGTTGCATTTAACTTGTGTATTTTAATTCAAGTTGATCATTTTCTCAAAAAAAAAAAAAGTTTGATCTTCAAAAGCTATCAAATTATTAGTATTGTTCAAGCTTTGTTTATTACATATGAATATTGAACAGTTTTTATTGATTTTACTAAATTGTAATTTTAATTCGCAATTTACAATCATACAAAAATTGAAACAACATTTATTGGAAAAGCTAATAACCATTTAGGAACAAAATAGGAGTCACTATCCTAGTCCAGATCCAACAAGGTTCTAGATCATGAGGACAGGGGCGGCCTTGAGGGTAGGCCGCGTAGGTGGCCGCCTAGGACCATCGATCCGAGAGGGTCTCCGATTAGAAAATTTGGGTAATAGAGAATTTATAGATTTGAAAAATTTTGCGGAATATGATGACCCGATTTGAGAAATTTTGGGAAGAGAAGACGTCCAGACAATTTTATTTTCATGGGGTGCTACTTTATTGGAGCCACATGACCAAAATTAAGTAGTAAAATGTTAGCCGTTGGATCTCTTTATTATTTTTTGTGTTGTAGTGGAGACTTGGAGTGCTGATGTGGACAACTCGCTTAATATTTTGTATTTTTGTGCTGAAATTAAATGAAAAAAATCTCCTTCAATTTCTATCTTCTTCCTCACATATAAATCTCCCCCATTTTTTTTTTTTTTTTTTGTGTTGAAATTAATCTCCCCAAATTTATATCTTTTTCCACTTCCTCACTTATTTATCTCCCCCGAGGCCCTTACTTGTATTTCCCTCAACTAGTCTCCATCTATTTACAGTTTACACCCCTACAAAATCCTAAATTAGGAAAAACACCCATTTACAATTGACAAGTTATTTACATTACTATCAATTAAATTAAAAAAATACAAAAAAAATTAGAACATAACAAAAGATTGAACACGAGATGGGCAATTGAGCATGGTGCATCTTCAAGCTTAGTCTTCACTCTTCATTGATAATTTTTCTTCGGATAGGGACTTGATCATTTTTCTTTGATATGTAATTTATTGGGCTTGCATGAATGCTTTTGAAATTTGGTTGTTAAGCTATTCATGGATCCTAAAAAATACATATTCGGGTATGGGGAAAAAAAAAAAAAAAAGAGAGAGTTGAATAACTTATTCAATCTCAAGTAGGTGCTCTTGATAAGTTTATTACTAGCAATAAAAATGCAACTGACATGGGTTCAGTTTCGACTTTAGTTGAAAATTCGTTGAATGATGATTTTTCAAATGAGGAAAATGAAGATTATGTGACTAGAGAAGATGAGGGCTTGGTGAACGAATGTAATTATTTTCTTATTTAATCAGATTGTGTCTCGTATTATCAATATTTTTTTATAAAGCAAGATTGTTTCTTATTTAAATAATATGTTAAACTAAGGGCCACAAATTCGAAGTTCATCTAGGGCCATAGAAACCTCAGGGTCAGCCCTGCATGAGGGTTTTCATTTCCTTCTCATTTGGTTTTAATTTGCACTGAAAAAATAATTTATGTATTTATTTTTCAATATAACACAATTCAAAATTCATTTGTTAATAAAACGATTGGATTGATATAGCAATTAAGAAAATTTAATGTTTCATCTTGTGATATAACTGATAATTATAAAAAAAAAATTACTACTGACATCGAATATATTAAAATACAACATTTTTCTTGAGTTAATATAGCTAAAAATGGTCTCACATGTTTTCTTAAATACTACAAAGCATTCAAAATTAATCAAAACTTATTTTTGAATTTAATTATATTATTTGCATTATTTATATTTAATGATGCTATTTCCACATAGATAGAAAATTTCAAACCTTTTTTCAAAATAATTCATCTAATTTTAACCAAACCAAAAACCAATTCAAAGACTGCAAATTACAACATCCCCCGCCCCTTGAAAAAACAAACAAAAGAAAGAACAAAATAGCCGCGTGTGTGTGAAAGGAAGAGCATTTTCATGTCTTATTTCCTCAGCAACCAATTTTCTCTCTTCCTTTGTTCTCTTTTGAGAATCTAAGAAAACAATTTTCCAAGACTATAATTCGAAACACAAATTGATTTTTGCAATCGTCACAAATAATTTTTCCATTTCATTTGCAGGTTTATGTTTCAAGGGTTTCAGGATTTTGCTAAAAAGAAAAAATCGCAGAAAAATTAGAAAAACCGTACAAAATGCAGAAACAGGCACCGCAAACAATGAATTCAGCTCCGTCAACGCCTCTCAACCTCATCTCCACCGAGCAGATTCAGAAGGTACAACTCTTACTTCTATAATTACAATTCTATACTTATTTATAGTTTGCGTTTGAAAACTGAAGTGAACTTACAATTACCAAAGATCTATGGTGTCTGGTTGTGTGAATTTCGTTCAAACTAAGGAATTTGAATGTACTTTCTCCGTTTTTTTTATTTGTAGCTTTAGCAAAAAATATGTGTGTTCTTTTATTTATCGTCTTAGTAGTATTTAAAATTAATTTTTTTCTACCAATTTTACCCAACTTGTTAACGCTTGTAATTAATTGGTTAAAAGGTTGTTTTGGGATTTTTTTCAAAAAAATGGCTATTTATTACATTTTTAATATGTGTGTAATCCTCTAAAACGACAATTAAAAAAACGGAGGGAGTATTTGACGCATTTATTTGTATAAAGCAACATATGTGGTATAAAGAAGAGAGCCTATTAATAGATGTAATAAATATTAAATGCATCTCCAGTTTTAGATTCTAAATGACTTTGTTACTTTGAAGTTATTATTGTGGAGCCTTCGTGTTTTTGGATTCACAATATGCATACATCTGCTGATGTGATAGTGAAATCTTATCAGCATATTTATTTGCAAATGTTAGAACAGTATTATTGTAGGCATGTAATTGTCTGTTTTTGTTTGAGGGATGGAACAACGGAGAAACACGGAGTAATATCTTTTTTTGCATACTTGACGACTGACAATTCAAAAGATGTGATGTTTTGGTGAAATATGTTGGGTGTAGTATTTGGATGAGAACAGAAACTTGATCATGGCGATACTGGAGAACCAAAATTTGGGGAAAATGGCTGAATGTGCGCAGTAAGTTACTTTTCTGTTTCGTTTGAGAATCATTTTATTCAAAAAAGTGTAGTTGTTTGATTATGGTTTTAAGAAACTTTATTTTCCTTTTTTCTCCTTATGGAGTAATATACTCTGAACATTGACTTCTAAAGTAGTTGCAAGTGATTAGAAACCAGTGAGACGAGCTAATAAGTTCTGCTTGTTTATATGATAAGTAGTTGCACTCAAGCTACCTGATGTTATGCTGTAAGACCCCTGGACTTTGTGAGTGGCTCGTTTATTTATTAATTTAGTTCATTTACCAGTGTTGGTTAGTCTGCTTATGTAAAACTCACAGGAAGAAATTGTGAAGTTTGTACAATTGAGGTCTTGGAAAGTAAGGGCGGTGCTATGAATTATTTTTTTTGGGAAAACTGATGATAAATGTTTAGACTTAAACTCAATCTTATAACACTACAAGGTGGTACGTAGTTGCGGTGATGAGAAATTGCAACTATTTTAACATGCAGACTATGAGCTATAAACAAACCTAAAGTCTCCTAAGATCAATACTATATGAAGTGTTCTTTTTGGGTACTCTGTCAGCAATCTGTTACTCGACTGTCATCATCTTCCTGAGCAAGGAAATCTGTTAAGCTGATGCCAATGGGTTCTCACGTGAGAAAACATCCTTAATTTTTGTGTACTCGTGTTGCTAAGTGAGTAGAGCAAAAAGTCAAAGTCTCTGGTTGTTAAAGAAGATAAGAACTTCACGAGTAAGAAGAATATTCTAGGTATAGAAAGGGAAATTGGGTAAGAAAGGAAATCGAAGGTGCATTAGAAGAATCTATCAATAATTTATACACACTTCAGCTGTTATATTTGCTATTTTTCTGCATGTTTATGTGAATGCACATCTAGTGAAATCAGAATATGAGTTGACAATATTATAGCTGAAGATCTCTAAACACCCGCTGGTTTTCTCTGAATCTTACTGTCTGCACAAATGACAATCATCATATCATTGTTAATTTTCATCATCTGTCTTTCCTTTAAGAACGTGGATTCTGCATGCTTTCAGAAAAATTCTACACAAAATCAAACCATTCAAAGCTCTATAAAAATCCCCACCATTATGTCATGTTAAATGATTTCAGGTATCAAGCCATCCTTCAGAAAAATCTAATGTACTTAGCTGCAATTGCTGATGCCCAGCCTCCAGGGTCCACAACCTCTTCGCAGGTATGTCAATTTTTTTCTTCAGAATTTATGATTAATAACTGGCAAAATTGCATTTCTAGTCCCATAGGAGTGGACTCTTCACACTTCTGTTCCCATGCTTTACAAATATGCACTTCGTTCTCAATTTTGTAAAATGGTTTGCACTTTTGGTCTTGTCCCCTTACCATTCAATCTTTGCACTAGATAGCCTAGAGAGCTGTTTCGATTTTGCACTTTCGGTCCAACTTGAATGCAAAATGAGACGATAGGGCCTAAAGTCCCAAACCTTTAAAAAATTGAGAATTTCGTAAAGTATGGAACCAAAAGTGCTGAAGGTCTTGCTAACAATCAAGAATACCTGCAGCCACCTGCTGGTTCGGTTACCCCACAAGGAAATCCCCACATGCTGCAAAATATGGCCCCAACAATGCAGCAACAGCAGCAACCCCCCGTGTCAAAGTTGCCTTTCCAGCTCAATGCTACCCGGCCTCAAGAGCAGCAGAATCAACTACTCCAATTCCAACAACAGCAACAATTGCAAGCTCAATTTAATCTTGGAGGAGCGAATAATGCTTTTCATCTACTTATGCAACCTGGAGTGGGGAATTCAGGTGGTTCGATGGACATGAGAGGAAGCCATCCCGGTGGATTGAAGGCTAGTCCTAACAACGGGAAAGGAAACACAGGTTCGGGACCCGTGGAGGGCAGAGAATGATGTTTGCTCGGTTTTTGTATTGGGTTGCTTTAATGCCTATATACAAAATTGAGCCTGTAACTGTAGGTGCAATTCCGCGAAATGATTGTAATACCTCATTTCTCATACATGTGGACCTGAATAACTAAGAGCTTTTTTTTTTTTTTGGTTTTAATGTTGCAGCCAAGGCCTTTATAGCCTTATTATTGAGTATTTTATCGTGCGCGACAATGGTTTGCTTCGTATTTGGAACTAGGTATATCACACAAAATACACACTGTAGGTAGGGGTGCAATCGAGCCGAGTAGTGTTGAACAATACAATGTTCAAGTTTTGCTCGAAATTTATCGAGATTGAAATTTTGTGTTTCAGCTTGGATTGATTGTTAAATGACCGGAGCTCAAATGAGCTTTTATCTAACGAGCTCAAACCGAGTATCAAGTAGTTTGATATTTTACATGTATTTTATCAATTTTTAGTTTATCGAGTCGAGCTCGAGCCCGAGCCGGAGCCGAGCTTTAAAAGTTATCAAATGAAAAATGATGTTTAATCTTGTCTGATTAATGTTACGAATCGAGCTCAAATGAATTTTTATCGAACATACTCGAGTTAAGTATTGAGTAGTTTGATTTGATTTTAACCTCTAACTGTAAGAGGGTATTGAGATTAAAGCCACGTAAAATTCCTACATAAACCAAGTTTCATGGGAATTTACCACATTAATTTTGGAAACATACATCATCATAATAGTTGATGTGATAGATTTTTGAACACAAGGTCTGCATTTCTATATAAGAATTTTCCCATTGCCCACTAATAATTATTCTTTTGAAAAGGGACGAAACATTCTCTGCTAGTCAACTCAATTCTACAGACATATGCATACTAATTAAATTGCTAGAAAAAGTCAATTTTTGCAGCTCACTAATTGCATAGGGCCCATTTGTTTGATTTTTTCCAAATTATTTTGTAATGAAATAAATATGTTTTCTATTTTCTAAAATACTTTTTTCATCTTTTAATTTTTTCAAAAGCTAAATAAACAACAATTTTCATATCTCTAAAAAATTCTATACAAGCTATACTTTAATTTGACATAAAATAACTCAATATCTCACATAATAAAAATTTAATTTGACATGAAGTCTTACACATCCTATACATACAACTTAACTTTTTCAAAAAAATTACACCTACTTTATTTCTCAAACCACTTTATCAAATCTCAAGCAAACAACATTATGCAAATCGAAATTATTTCACAAATATCCACTACTTTCCCAAACACCAAACAAACATGTCCTTAACTTTTCATAATTGTAGGAAAATCTTTTATTGGGTATAAAAGATAATTAATTTTTTATTAGGATATATTAGATAAATTTTATTGCTGGGTAAATTGTGCCGTTTGGAAGAATATTATAAATTTTAGTTGTTTAAAGATAAAATATAAGAATGTGAACAAACAAGTGCATCACAGTATTGAAGTCTGAAACTATCACTTTGTCTGTAGAAGGGCTTCCATTTTTGGAAAAATGTTACATTTATCATATTAGGAAGTGCATCAGAAGTGTTCCCTTTACATTTACATTTAGTGAAAGTGTATCATTGAAAATCAAATCAGGCTAATCAATATTGGATTCGAACTCAGTTCGATAAAAATTCAATTTCGTCACACGATTAAACCTACGTGAACATCAATTTTCATTCGATAACTTTTGAAGCTCGACTCGAGTTTAACTCGATAAACTAAAAATTGATCATGTAAAATATTAAGTTACTCGATACTCGACTTAAGATTGTTCGATTAAAGCTCGTTTGAGCTCGACTCATTTAACAATCAAACCAAGCTTAAACAAAAAAAAAATCAAGCTTGAACATTGTATCGTTCAACATTATTCGACTCGATTATACCCTTAATTTCTCCGTTTCTAGATGGGTTCCATGAAATAGTAAAATCATATTGAGCAATATCATTATATTCATCCAATAACATGTAAATTCAAAGGCTAAAGGGTTCCAGACATCACCAAATTTAGCACCAATTTTTCCATCTAACTTAAAATCCAAAATCTGCATCGTGCACCAAAACATCACTGCAGGTAAATTAGATGCACATTCACCAGTGTATGTCTACAACAAAAGATTCAAGCTCTTACAATTTAACAAAATATAATTTTAAATCAGAATCAGATTTTTTCTAGGAAAATTATATTGGAGATTTTGAGATGTTAAAATCCCAAATCCTATCAGCATCTCCAGTTCTTTGATGCACATTAATTTAGCTGAGACATTGCCAATAAGGTCCAAACTTATCCCTGCAAATGATAGATTGAAAAGTCCTTACTGAAAGAATCCAATCTAAAACCAATGCGATAATCGACGTAATGTACTAAGAAAAAAAAGACGGATGTCACCATTATACGCAAAACATGGGTCAGAATATATATAGATTGCAAGAAAACTGCACACAAGGAATATTTTCTCTTCAAACACAAAACATCATACCATACGTAACTACGTGCAAAGCTTCAGATATAGAACTTATATAACAATAAATGAAAAGGACCAAATGATTGTGAAACTCCCACTCGCTCTACCAGGTTAATATAAGCTTTTAGATTCCTGTGTTCCATTATGGGTAATTTAGAGGTGAACTTCATCTGAAATTTCATTGATTACATTCTGGACGGCATTGTTTAAGTATATTGTCAAAGAATGTTATTTTGCTCTATTTTCATTTAATCAAAAGACCAGAAAAAGTGATTTTTTCGGAAAACTTGCATCTGCCTAACACCTTCATGAGTAAACCATTTCTTTTGCTAGTTTTTTAACTGTGTACAGCGAAAAACACTTCGTATTATGGACTTGAAATTTTTAACACCTTAGATTACTATCTCAAATAAGTAACATCTATGTCACTTGAAAGTCATACAAGCTATATAGCAGGCACAAATGATCTGTTTTATCAGAACATATGAAACATGAAGTAATACTTACTATCTTCTTGGACCTGAAGCAGCCTCCAATGTCCTGGAAAAGATACAATTTAATTCCATAAGTCTTGATTCAGAAGCAAGAAAAGTAAAATAAATTCATGCCAAAATTCTAGTCGTACCTGCTTTGCCTCCCATTAGATGCACCAATGCTTTGAGGAAAATCAGCTTTGTGAGAGTTAGCAGAAGAGGAGACTTTTTTAAATCGGTGAGACTGTGACATGGGCGTGACTGCTACAGAAGGTATCAATGAGGAGTATGAAGGTGGTGCTCCAGCAGCGGCAACTTTAGCAGCAGCTGCTTTGGCAGCTATGATTTCTTGTGCACCTACTCGAAGCTGTATGTAGTCCCCCTCGATCAAAAACAACTAGAACAATAAAATACCACTTATTATAGATCATCAAACGTACCAATGTCAAAGAACACAACTAGCAAGAAAAAAAAGAGCATACTTCAGGATGACTGGCCACAAAATCATCAAGCTTCCCGTACATCTTTTTATAATCATGCCAGTGTAGAGGAGCAAGCATTTTAGCAAGTCTATTAGGAAGCTGGTACAAATGGTAAAAGCATCGTAACTATTACATTAATCTTTATTAAAATGTTTATAGATATCAACCAAAGTTAAGTAACTCACTGTCGAACCAATCCTAATTCTGCCACCAGATCCTATTGTGCGTGCTATATAAGCCAGCAACGCCCTTTCATCAAGTAGATAACTATTCGCAGATTTTTCAACAATGTTATTGTTCTGCCCAGTGGAAACAAAGACATCGTTCGAAACAACACTTGGGGAAGTATATGTAGTTGCTTCGCTGAAATTTACAGCTTGAGTTGGTGCTCCAACTGAGGATGAATCAATAGGAAAATTGGAACGTTCCATCTTATTTGTGTTTTCCAATCCTTGATCATTGACGGGGGCAACTTTCTTCTCCTGTAGCAATATTAATTTAAGGTATATAAACAACTAGAAGCAGGATAATTTCACAACAAGAAGACGATAAATTACAGAGAAGAAAAATAACTAAAATATCACATATTAAATTAGATGTGTGGGAGATAGCAATTGTTGTACCTTAGTGTCATTGTCATGTTCAACATTAACGAGTCTAACAGCATCTTGAAACTGGGAAGATATTTGCTGCAAGCTCTGCTGAGATTGGGCATTATCAGAGCTTTTATCTATGGAGTCGAGCACCTGACATAGTCAAATAAAATCTAAGGATATGAACTAAAAAAAGGTAGCGCAAGGAAATTTTGTGAGAAATATCGTGGAGCCACCACTTATCATATTCATGGATAGATATGTGCATTTAAAGACCCAGTAAAAATAGGCAAATCTTTAAGCCCAAGGATTGAAAAAGATGTAAATTTATGAAATACCTCTCCATTTGGTGATGGGACCACAGCATCAGCATCTAACCCTTGACTGAGACTGGTATTAAAATACTTTGCTCGAAGAACTTGCCCATTCACTGATGCTTCATAGTGAGAATCTGTTCTCAAGACGTTTTGATCAGTTTGCTGAGGATACTGGTTCTCCAAAGGCACATGTTGACCATCTGGAAGAGCCTTGACACAATAATACAAAGACAGTTATAATATATAAACTGTGGAACTCATGAAACTGAGTAGCGAATTAATATAATAGACCACTTACCTGTTGGTTCTGCCAGTTTTGGGTTGGTGACATTGCAGCAACAGAGTGAAAGTGAGACTGAGTGACATGTGATGGGTGTGGTACACCTTGCTGATGCATTACAAATGGATGCAAAGCAGTCACCTGTCCATTTGGAAGATAGGTTGGCATCCCAAGTAGGGATGTAGGAGCAAATGCAACACCATGGACATGGTCGGACTAGTAGAAAGAAAAGTAAATTTCAGGATTAAGGTTGTACGAGAGACATGACAGCGGATTAATTCATTATTTCAATATAGCGGTGAGTTGCTGACGTTATTTCTTCTTCAACAAAGCGAAAAGAAATAATATGAGATCAGAAAGGCATCAGGGATGTCAACAAATATTGATGTTCAAATCAAGAATTAACTAGACAACAATGAAAAGGTAAAGAAAGAAAGGTCACAAATATGAATGAAAGGAGAATCAATGATGATAAAACATCCCCACTTATGATTAATCAAACAAGCAGCGAGAAAGAGGTAGGTTATTCTACCTGTGTTGATGTGTTTCCTCCAGAAGCAAAAGATGAAGCACTTTCAGAATTGCCATTTTGTAAGCTACCAGACTTTGCACTAGGTGAAGTATTACCATTCACCTCCAGCTGGCTACCATTTCCCTGTCCAAGTTGATAAGGATCTTTCGAATTTGTCTGGGAGACATGTGACACGTCAGAATAACTTCCACTCTTTTCTCTTACATCAGCCAATTCAAGCTGGAGTTGTTGTATATACATATGAAGCCTTTCCATCTCGCCAAACTGATATAATTATACACATATATTACTGTCTATTGAACAACAAAATAAGTACCCCACATTCATGATTACAGCTTAATTACCTGTTTTTGACAACCAAGCCACAGTTGATTATACTGTTCTGTACGTTCTCGCAGTTCAGCTTGAAAAGTGTGGTTAGTAGTTGATTGAAGAGCATCCATTTCTTGAGCACGAGTTATCCAAGCTTGTGCCTCCCTTATTTGCTCTTCTTTGAAAAGAATGGTCTCTTGAGCAGTCTTATGCTGAATGACAAAAGGGAACCATCAATACATATCGAATCATATTAAAAAAACACATCCCTAACAAGACTATTTTTAATAGACAAATAAAATGAAGGACATAGTGACACATTTTTGTCCAACACAACTTCATATGGAACACCAGAAGCATCAACTGAGCATCGCCAAACACAGTACTAAGATAATCAATAAATTATTGTATGTCAACTATATCGGCCCATATATGTTACATTTGAAAATGACAATCACTCTCTGAAACACTTTGAAACATTTCTTAGGCTAGAAGCATAGGGACTAACAAATGGAATAACTACAAAGGTGCTTCCGAAAATTTGGTAAACAAGAATCCATAAGCATGCTAAAAACACTTAAACACCTGTTCCTGCAGCTCCATGAACTGGCGTTCTTTTTCATGAATATGTTCCTGAAAATCATGGATTTGTTTAATCTGTTGCACTCTTTCAGCTTCAGAGTTATCCCTCTCCCTCCTGCAAAAGGATGCGGGTGATTCATATTACATACAATCGCCAACATTCAAAAGTTTAGCAACAAAGAAGGAGTGCAGACAAATCAAAGTAATCTTAAGCTATGGATATATCATGCTTACAATTACTTAACAGTAAATAAAAATACTTTGAAAAAACCAACAATTAGTCTACTAGCCAGCATAGATAACAAAATCATATGGAGCAAACACATATTTGTCTCAATTAATAAAAAAAATGACAATAATTCACAGCCAACATTGAAACATAATGATTGAAGAGAGGAAAAAGGAATTACATGTAGCTCTGGAGCTCTTTGCTTTGTTCCCTTAAAAGATCCTCTTTGGCCCAAGCCTGCTAAATAGCATAAGGTGATAAATTTAACAAAACAATCACCAATATCAGCTGCAGAATATCCCAATTCAAGGAATGGAAAAAAGAAAGTTCTCAACTAACAGCTTCATTATCCAATCTAATAGCCCGCAATTCTCGTTCCTTATCATCCATCTTTCTTTCCAGCTCTTGTATCTTTTGCTCTTTTTCATGTAGTTGCTCCTGAACATAAAATCACACTCAATTTTTTAGCAAGAAGTCTAAACATAAAAGTCATTGTCATATTCATGTATACTAAGATGCATCACATTTTAACAGTACTTTAGAGAGATAAAAGCACCATAAATAATACATATCATCAAAACTACTGAACAACATAGGATAACATAAACATAAATGCAAAACCTGAAGCTTCAAATTGGCATTTGCATGCTCTTTTATCTGCGCATCAAAGGTATTATGCATCCCCAAAATCTCGGATCTTGCAATGACCTGCGCCCGAAGCTCAATTTCTATGTGCTGCAACTCCTCCCTTTGTTTCGCCACCGTGTGTAGTCTCTGCTGCAAAATATCATTGTCCAAACCTCCATCAATACTTATCGAGCAGAAATCCACATCCACTGGTCCTCTCCCATGCTGCACCTTAATGTAACACACCAAATTACCTCCATTTTCACTCACATTCACACAAACACTAAAACAACTAGTTAAAAAAATGAAAAAAGTATAAAAGAAAAGCGCAGTACTTCTAAGAAAAAGAACTATTACCTCGTATATCAGTCTCTCATCTGATTGACCTACCTTTGAACGCTCAAACTCCTGCATACCCGAATATAACAAGAAACTAATAAATAGAGGATTAAAAACACAATTAATTTCAGAAGCAATGCCACACCAAAAGTTAGTTCTTCACCCAATGCAAGTATTCACTAATTGCTACCTCAAAAATGTCAATTTCATCAAAACAAAATCACAAGCGTTTAAACCCTAAATCAAGCGAAAGTAAACAGATTTCTTCACCTCATTGCTGGAGTCTCGAACCGATTGCTCAGAGACGACGCGCCACTCCTTTCTCGCGGCAGCGGAAGCACCAGCCGCGGCCTCCATTAATGCAATAGCACAGGACACTTGTTCAGGAAAAATAAACCTAATTTCACATCAAAACCCTAACGAAAAGGCAAAAACGACACATTTTCTGGCAGTGGGATTTTGGAGATTGGGTATATGTGCGCGAGTTTGTGAATTAGGGGTTTTAGAGGGACTTGAAGTGAAAATTGTATAACTCGTTGACGACAGGGGAGCCAGAGCGAGAGTACTAGAAATGATTGGTGTTTGGAAAAATGATTCAAATCATACTCCAACGATTTATAGTTGAAGGGTAATTATCGGGTACACTCACGCCATAATGTCTCGTGGATTGTGATTAACAATCTCGACCGTGTATCTAAATTGCTGATTTGAGAGTGAAATATCAACAGTGTGGGTTGCTTGATCTGTTTAAGACAATGGAAGGTTTTTGGGATTTAACAGCACTTTTTACATATTTGATTTTGGTTATGCAAATTATGTACATGTATACTGCCAACACATCAAATTTATGTCCAACCACCATCCTCTACTTATATTTTCATTTTTTTTTCCTAGATTATATTTTGTTTTTATATTTTTGTGTAATTAGTATCATGTTCAATTAAATCAGATTTAGTAAAGTTTAATGCTTACTTAGTTTATATTTTTATTATAAATATCTGATCAAATTTTAAATTAAATATTGTATTCCCTCCGTTTCATAATATCTGTAGCTTTGAAAAGTTTTTCTTGTGCCATATTATCTGTCATTTTAGATTTTCAATAAAGCATTAATAACTCTTTTTCCATTTTTGCCCTTTATGCTCATAAATTTTCTCAAACATTAGTGGAGGATAATTTTTTAAAAGGGTATCTTAGTCTTTTTCATTTTTTTCCTCTTAGAATTCAGCTATATTCAATGATTTTCTTAATTTGTGTGCATACATGTGAAAAGACAGATATTTTGAAACGGAGGGAGTATTTATGTGTAGATGGATCCGGAACGGAGATGATATTTTACATATAGTTGTTGAAAAATAGTTTTTAATAAAAATATTTAAAAATATCGTTTGAATTTTATGTTGATTTGAATTTAGTATTTTAATTAAATCTTTAAAATATGTAGATTTAAATTTAAAGCTATTTATTTCACATATATAAGAATATTTCTTAATTTATTATTTATGTTTTTGTAAAAATTAAATCATTAAAGATGTATCTATTATTTATATTTAACATATACGAAATAATAAATATTATTTATAATGTCTCTTATAATTTAATATTAGAATCAAATATAATAATTGTGTCAAATTTGAATAATGACTCTTGGAGTGAGTAACTAAAACTGGATATGTGAATAATGTTCACTATGTATGGTTTTATATACATAACAATTACACATAATGTTGTTAGAGACGTTCTGAATACTCTAATATAACTTACAAGCAGTGTATAAATGAATTGAGTAATGTCGAATAATATATCGTTCAAAATTGATTTAGATACTATCTCAAGCTTGAAAAATTATGTTTGACTGTGTTTTGATTATTAAATGACTAGGCTCAATCGAGCTTTCTTTAACCGTGCTCAAATCAAATGTCGAGTATTTTTATATCTTAACATATACTTCAACCGTTCTTTAACCGATCTCAAAATCGAATGTCGAGTATTTTGATGTCTTAACGTATACTTCACTAATTTTAATAATAAAAAAAAAAAAGAGTCGAGCTCATAAAAACTTCAAAACTTATCGAGTGAAAAATATTGTTTATGCTAGTTTGTATGTATTACGTAATAAATTCAATTAAACCTTTATCAAACAAACTCAAGTTGAGTATAACTTGATTTGTCCTTAAATCCTATTTGCTGCTAATTTAGGCCTAATGAAGATATTTTTCAAGTGCTAAACCTAGATATACAATTTCCTTGTTGGTGCTTGATGGGCTTCATGAGGCCCAAATAGATCTTTTATATTATTTTTCTCTGAAGAATTAAGATTAGGCTAAGCCCAATATAATTTATGATGCCCGAATAGATTGACAAAGAAAATGGGTCGAATCTTCTTGGTCCACTGGATTCGTTGGATTGGAATCCAATAATGTAGGATTAAAATGAGTTAGTTCAGGTTGGGTTTACAATGGACCACTTTGAGATTTAAGGGGTATGTCTGTCTTTAGTGTTTTTTTAAAAGCCATTTTACTTATACAATAACTTTATTTTCTCTTAATTTTTATAAATTGGAAGGGTCAAACAAATAAATAATTTTTTTATCTCTACAAAATCATATACAAACTCTATTTTAATTTGACATAAAATAACACATCTTATAGTGCAACTTATCTCAGAGAGTTGACAAAGAGAAACTTATCTATAGATTGTTTCTCCTTTTTCCACGATCTTTCAAAACCTACGAAATTTTATTTTTGAAATAACTTTAAAAATCTGAAATTATTTCTTGAAACAGGCCCAAGGCATCTCCTGAAATAATTTTGACTCTAAAATCTCCTAAATTTTATATTTTTATCCAGAAGTATATGATTCATGTGTTTTTGAAAACACCCAACATCAGAAAATACATATATTATGTGGTCACATCTTGAATTACGAAATCAACAGGTGATTGGTCTAGTGAAATGAACTAGTACCCCTAAAGTGACGATCAAATTCGAATCATTGTTGGGAGATGTTCTCGTCCGAGGCTTCTCAAAAGGGATTAAACCCAAGAAAAAAATCTTAAAATACGAAAATTCTAGTAACCTCGCATGTTTCCAATTTTTGAAATTTAAGCATTGTAAAAACGTTTCAACATAATACTGTGATATGCGATTGAAATGGGATATCTCACATACACCCCAAGGGCCATCCCCATGAAATTTGATTTTAGAAATGAGTTAATGGCATTTTACCCATGTGATATGTATAATATATAATTTATCTGCTATGATTTGAAAAATAGGCCTGTTCAGGAAGACCATCTAATTTTCCGGAAAAGATCAATCGAAATCCTTATTGTTTCCGCTAGACCAACATATTTTCCTGGAGAACGGGTAAATACTTCTGCTACAAAAAAGGGTTGTGACAAGAAACTCTCGATTTTTCGTGCTCTTGCTAAGGTTAAACGATCCTCTTCGGATAATTCGTCCAACCCAAGGATAGCTATAATGTCCTGAAGATCTTTATAACGTTGTAAAGTTTGCTTAACTCTGTGGGTAGTTTCATAACGTTCCTCACCAACAATCCGAGGTTGCAACGTGGTTGAATTTGAATCTAAAGGATCTACTGATGGATAGATAACTTTCAGGTAATCTTCTTGATAGTACAGTAATAGCATCTAAATGTGCAAATTTGGTAGCAGGAGCAGGATCGGTATTTTACACCCTGTAATCTTATAAAAGTTTCTCACTGTCTCTTGACATTTATAAACTTACAAAAAAATACGGATTAACAAAACTACCCCTCTAACGTACTATACCTTAACCCACACAACTTATAGATGTGACACTTTACCCCATATGTTTATAAATGTAGCAATTTGCCCCCTGTTTATGATAAATATATCATTTTGCCCCTTGTGTTATGATAAATGTGGCACTTTACCCCCTGTGTTTTGTTAAATGTGGTACTTTACTCTCCCATATTATGATAAATATGACACTTAATCCCCCTAACGGTACTTTTTATGCAACATACGCACTCTCAATTTAGGCGAGTGTATTACTTTATCTGTTGAGAGGAGATAAACTGTTCATTATAAAAATTTTACAAGGGGTAAATTGCTTTTTTTCAAATCACAGATGAATAAATGAAACTTTATTTATATCACATCAGATGAAGTGGCATTAACCTGAGTTAAAACATATATCTGAATTTTTTTATTACAACTAAATTTTTATTTTTCTTTTTGATAATTCTGTTCAGTTTGTATTTAATTGATAAATAGAAAATAAATAATATATATTTTAAAGCTTTTTCTATAATGACGCAGTGAATGTTTCAGCCACTTTCAAGTCAATTTAGGTGTGTTGACGTCAATGGAATAAATTTCTCATTACTTTGGTAGATGAATTGGCACACTGCATGTCTGTAACACGCGGCCTTACATCTACTTCATTAAATGATTCTTTTTCCTATTCATTCGACAAATAAATGAATAATTTGCATTTATATGATATATAAACAAGGAAAATTCTTATATAAATTAGGTTTATGACAATTGCATAAACTTTGTGGATAAAAAATTATCACATTATTAATTTTGAATTACGACATAATCACAATAAATGATGTGGTGAACTTATAATCATAAGATCTACTTAAAAATTATAAATTTTTATTACCACCGGTCAGTTTGACTTCTAAAGAATATTATAATTACGTACCCACATACTTTTTTGGGAAACGAATCAGAAACTAGTTTCACACAAAATAATTGCAAGACGAGTATTGTATTATGTGAAACTCACACATAACTATCCCATAAAATATTTATTGTATAAAATTCATATTTACTACTCCCTCTGTTTTTTTATTTGTCGCTTTGGCAAAATTTGCTTGTTTACTTTTATTAGTGGCTCTAGGATTTCACTGTAAAATTAATGTTCTTTTACCAATTTTACCCTTCATACTAATACTTGTCATTAATGCTAATTAATGCAAAGATTATTAGATTAAAAGGGTATTTTGGTATTTTTACTTAAAAAAAGTGACTATTTATGACATTCCTTAATTCGTGTGCAATCCTCCAAAGTGACAAATAAAAAAAAGCGGAGGGAGTATTAAATATTCAGTGCAAACCCCCTCCATACAAATTATAACGGTCTATTTATTGTGTATAAGAAATTTTGTGCCGAATATTTAATAACGCAAAAGATCATATATATGTAATTAATATTTCACATTACAATTTCATACTTTTTTGTGATTATTGAATTGAAGTTTCAACTAATTATCAAATTCATCCAAGTGAATTTTTAGTACGTATATATATAACTCTTTTGTAGCCAAAATATGAGAAAAGTAACAAAAATGACATAAGAAACAAGTAAAATGCTAAACTATGTTAAGTGATGAATAAGCAATGAGAAAGTGTTACGTACTCTAATAAATATTGAGGGCCTGTTTGTTTGGCGTTTCCCAAAATTTTTTCGTGTTTGGGAAATGCCAAACAAACATGTTTTCTATTTTCCGAAATAAATTTTTCATCCATTAATTTTCTAAAACTACTATCTCAAAAGCCAAACAAACAATAATTTTATTATCTCTAAACAAAACCTATATAAACTCTACTTTGATTTGACATAAAGTAACCTATCTCTTACACAATTTATCTCACATAACAAACATGATTTGACATAAAGTCTTACACATCTTACACCTACAACCCAACTCTTCCAAAAAAACCTACACCTACTTTATTTCTCAAACCACTCTCTCAAAACCCAAACAAACAACATTACGCAAATCGAGATTATTTCACAAACCTTCACTACTCTCCCAAACTACTTTCCGAAACGCCAAACAAACAGGCCCTGAATGTCTGACTTATTTAATTTATATTATCGCCTAATATTGACTTTAGAAAGAAAAAAGAAACCTTCGTACGTGGCGATTGCAATATTAATCATAATTATCAAATGATTACATGTTTAATTAATACACAAATAGTAGGTCGTCATTAGATGATTTTTCTACATTTCTTTTTATGTTGACAAATGCTGCTGCTCCAAGACAAATAAGTAATTATCAAAAAAAAAAGGACAAATAAGTTGACGGCGAAACATATTATCTACCAAACTTTGGTAAAAGTCACAAAATACAAATTATTTCAAATATAAACAAATAAGAAAAGTAAACATCGATGTAACCAAAGAAATTGCTTTACTACTTCAATTAACAAATCTCGAGGTTCAAGTACAACCCACCTTTATGTAGTTATATTCAAGAAATAACAATAAACTAGACAGTTTTAATGGTCCAATAGACTAAGACATAAAATTAATTGGACTTTGTAAAAGATCTTTTACTAAATCATTAATCATGCATCGATAAAGTTTTAGGTTTGATTTTTTCAATAAATATTGACTTAACGAAGGATGAATATTTACAATTTCAAAAAGTGAATATATATAGTTAACTAACATTTTACAAAACGAAAGATGGTAAAAAATTATAATTTACATATGTAATGTATTATTGATGCGAGATTACTTTTATACGAGTTTTGAGACAATGTCAAAAGTCACGATTAGGTTGGAATCAATGAGCTCGACAAAGGGATAAAATACTGACATCTACATAGTTGTGATTTGAGATAGCGTTTCCACTTAAGGTGTTCGACGCGCTTCGAAAGGTATTAAATCCTTGAAAACCAAAAAAAAAAAAATGTTATAGATAGGGGTGTAATCGAGCCGAATAGTGTCGAATTAGACATTGTTCAAGCTTTGTCTGAACTTTAAGAGGAAAAAACACTTTTGATACCAAACTTTAGTCCAAAAAACACATTTGATACCAAACTTTTGGAAAAAATACATTTCATACCATGATTTGACACATTTAGTTTTGCCGTCAATTTTCGGACGGAATTCAGCACGTGCCGCTCACGTGCCCGTTAAGTTAATAATGATGGGTCTTTAAATCCGTGCTTGTTTTTCCTCCCATTGTCAACTTAACGGGCACGTGAGCTGAATTCTATCCAAAAATTGACGAAAAAACTAAATGTGTCAAGAGGGTGTGAATCATGGTATTAAATGTGTTTTTCGAAAAGCTTGGTACCAAATGTGTTTTTTGGACTAAAGTTTGGTATCAAAAGTGTTTTTCCCTCAAATTTTAACGAGTTTGAAATTTTGTGTTTGAACTTGGTTTGATTGTCAAACGAGCTCGAGCCGAATATCGGGTAGCTTGGTATTTTACATGTATTTTATCAATTTTTAGCTTATCGAGTCGAGCTCGAGCCGAGCTTTAAAGGTACCGAATTGTGTGACGCGCGAACCAAACTCAAATGAGCTTTTATCGAACGAGCTCGAGTAATTTGATTTGATTTTGAGCCCTAGTAACATATATTATTTTCTTTCTTCAAGATACCAAAAAAGTTATAGTATCCCACCAAACATAGAGATAACATTTGAAAACTTGATGTTATTTCTTTTGTAGCCTTCCCTCTCTATTTAGATGCTTAAAGTATAAATCATTAACTTCTTAATTAGAGTTGATCTGACCTAGGTTTACTCTGTATTGCAGACTGAATCAGTTCATCGAAAAAAAGAGCAACATTTATAGGTCGTGGATAATATAGTCGTACTAAAAAGATCCAACGATTTAAAATCTCCACTATAAGGAAAGTCAAGATCACATCAATGATAAATCAATATAACTCCTAATCAGCCTAGACTATAGTGTACATAATATTATATTATATTGTAGAGATACTTTGTCAAAGAGTCTTTAGTTTAGAAATATTCTGTCAAGGAGAGAATCCCTCCTAATATCTTGTAATTGATTACCTATAGTGTTATATAATGAATACAATGCAACCCGTAGGGGTATGCAAAATCTTTACTATCATTTTTGTAGTTCTTTATGGTATCCAGAGCATAAGAGCCTGGACTAATTTTTTTTTTGGCTTCATCATGACTTCTTCTCCCATTGAATCCTCGATCACATCACCTCCTTCCATCAATGTCTGGCCTACTAATTTGCAAAATGTTGTTGCTCTTGTATCCATCAAATTGGATCGGTCAAACTATCTTCTTTGGAAGTGTCAATTACTTCCTATTCTAAGATCTCAAGACCTTCTTAAATTTGTTGATGGGACATTCCCTCCTCCTCCATCAACTATAACCACTATAGATGATAGTGGTGTCAAAACTACTGATATTAACACAGAGTTTGTTACATGGACAAGAATCGATCAAATGCTC
The DNA here is from genome assembly GCA_034814905.1 of Penstemon davidsonii. Classification (NCBI taxonomy): domain Eukaryota; kingdom Viridiplantae; phylum Streptophyta; class Magnoliopsida; order Lamiales; family Plantaginaceae; genus Penstemon; species Penstemon davidsonii. The sequence goes on along the minus strand of JAYDYQ010001087.1, from coordinate 5,425,473 downwards.
TTGAGTTGGCTGAATGCTACACTCACTGCCCCTATACTTGCTCAAGTCGTTGGTCTCGCCACATCTAGAGATGTTTGGGTTGCTCTTGAAACTTCCTTCTCTGCATCAACCGCGCAACGTGCACTTCATCTTCGTTATGCTCTTCAGAACATCAAGAAGGCTTCGCGATCAATTGCTGACTACTTGAATGATATAAAAAATGTCGCTGATCAATTGGCTGCCATTCAACAACCTGTTTCCGATGCAGATCTTATTCTCCATGTGCTCACGGGTTTGGGTCCTGACTATGAATCATTTCGGATGGCAATCATGGTTCGTTCTGGTCCCATTTCATTTATGGAGCTTCAATCTCTTTTGCTAAGTCACGAACTTCATCTAGAGCGCACTACTCAACTTTCACAAGCAACTATTACAAATTCGGCCTTCTTCGCTACTTCGTCACGTGGTGGTCGTGGTAGGAACTATAATAATCATGGAAGGGGACGTGGCCGAAACTCTAATCAGCGCAACAACTATAACAGTGCACGCAATAACAACCAGAATAACTCTTGGGATTCTTCAAATCATTCTCTTGGTATACTTGGTGCAAAACCACAAAATTCTACTAGTAACACCCCCAATCCATGTCAAATTTGTGGTAAATCTGGACACATAGCTCTCCGTTGCTACAATCGGTTCAATCAATCCTACCAGCCAGACGATCTACCTTCCGCATTCGCAGCCATGAATCTTTCTTCATCAGATCAACAATGGTACCCGGATACTGGAGCAACTAATCACATGACTGCTGATTTGCAGTCTCTTACTTCTCGCACTGCATATGATGGAAACGACACTATACGTGTTGGCAATGGTACTCACCTTCCCATCACTTACACTGGTAACACTTTGGTTCACACCCAAAATTATTTTATTCATTTAAACAATGTTTTATGTGTCCCCAACATCAAGAAAAATTTAATCTCGGTTGCTCAACTTACAAAAGATCTTGATTGTATATTTATCTTTCACTCTTCTGGTTTCTTGATTAAGGACTGCAAAACGGGGAAAGTTCTTCTCAGCGGGCTGAGTAAGGGAGGATTGTATCCCATCACCCCAAATTCTACCACTCATTTTGAAGCATCTTATGCTGTTCGTTTAGTTCGTGCCAATAATGATGTTTGGCATATGAGACTTGGCCACCCTGACCAACAAATCATTCATTATTTAGCTCGAAATAAAAACATCTATTTAGATGGTTCTTTTTCTTCTAGTTAATCAGTTTGTCCATGTTGTTTAGCTGGAAAAATGTCAAAGTTACCATTTAAATTGTCTGATACAAAGTTTGAGTCTCCTATGGAAATTATATTTTCTGATTTATGGGGTCCTGCTCCTACTGTTTCAAATGATGGGTATCGTTATTATTTACTACTAGTTGATGGTTTCTCCAGATTTTGTTGGTTATATCCACTTCATTGCAAAAGTGAATCATTACAGTGCTTTATTCATTTCAAAAACATGATTGAAAATGCACTTTCCACCAAAATTAAAACCTTTCAATCAGATAATGGAGGAGAATACACTGGGAAAATATTTGCTCACTTTCTCAATGAAAATGGAATTTTTCATCGTTTTTCATGCCCACATACTCCTCAACAAAACGGAGTAGCAGAACGTTAACATCGCCATATTGTCCACATGGGTCTCACTCTTATTGAACAAGCTCGTCTTCCTAAATCATTCTGGGTAGAAGCTTTTCAAACAAGTGTATATATTATCAATCGTTTGCCTTCAAAGGGTCTTGGGTATAAATCTCCTCATCAATTGTTGTTTGGAAAAACTCCTTCTTATACTCATCTGAAAGTTTTTGGGTGTGCATGTTATCCCTACTTGGTACCGTATAGAAAGGATAAATTAGATCCTCGTACCAAGCAATGCATATTTCTTGGCTATAGTCCTTTTCATAAAGGTTACAAATGCTTTGACCTGCAGTCAAGAAAGATATACATTTCACGCCATGTAGTATTTGATGAAACTCTTTTTCCTTACAAAAATCTGGTGAGTCCTCCAACACAACCAACCTCATCATCTGTTATTCTTTCTTGGATTGTACCTGAAAATCAGCACTTTATGGGTTCTGAACCTTCGAATAAACAAAGCTCACATGCATATGAAACCGATCCTTCCCTTCATCTGAGTGCCAATATTGAGCCCGTAGCTTCTCCTTCTAATATAGACAATCATACTCAGGCGGCACCCTCCTCGGTTGAACCTATACCACAACATAACACTATTCCAGCTCCATCACATCACATGATTACTCGCTTAAAAGACGGAATCAGAAAACCGAAAGCATTTTCAGCAACAAAATACCCCATTCCCTCTTGTTTTCTCTCAACTCTAACACCTTCCGATCCTACCTCGTATAGTGCAGCATCAAAGGAAACTCATTGGCGTTCTGCAATGTTTGATGAGTTCAATGCTTTGCTTAAGAAAAATACATGGTCTCTTGTTCCTTATCATCCTTCAATGAATGTATTAGGCTGCAAATGGGTTTATCGTACTAAACGTAAGTCAGATGGTACGGTGGAACGCTATAAAGCACGCCTAGTTGCTAAAGGCTTCCATCAACAACCTGGTATTGATTATAGAGATACCTTCAGTCCTGTTGTAAAGCATCCGACAATCCGTCTAATCCTTTCATTAGCATGTACCTATTCATGGCCTCTTCGCCAACTAGACGTGCAAAATGCATTTCTGCATGGAAAATTAACAGATGAAGTTTATATGCAGCAGCCCCCCGGTTTTTTGGATTCTGCAAGACCTAATCATGTTTGTAAACTTCACAAGGCTCTGTATGGGTTGAAACAAGCTCCGAGAGCTTGGTACCATAGCTTCAGTTCAGTACTAAAAGAACTTGGTTTCATCTCTTGCAACTCTGATACCTCTCTTTTTATTCGAAGAAATACTAATGGGTGTATCTATGTTCTTGTGTATGTTGATGATATTATAATGACAGGTGATGACTCTGGGGGCATTTCAGATGTTATTGAATTTCTAAGCAAGCATTTTGATATGAAAGATCTTGGTTCTCTATCATATTTCTTGGGAATGGAAGTTCATCGAACAACATCATGCATTACTCTTACACAATCCAAATATACACTTGATTTACTTGAGAAAACCGGAATGTTAGGTGTTAAACTAGTTCGCACTCCTATTGCATGTGGAGTTAAGCTCTCACAGTCAAATGGAACTCCACTAGACAGTGCCTACACATATAGACAGATTGTTGGTTCTCTTCAGTACTTAACCCTTACTCGACCAGATATGTCGTATGATGTTAACCAAGTTTCATTATATTTGCACAGTCCCTCTTCAGTACACATGGAAGCCGTCAAACGAATTTTGCGGTATTTAAAGGGAACCATTGGTTTTGGTTTACGACTTCGTTCTTTGCCAAATTTAAATCTTATTGCCTACTCCGACGCCGACTGGGCTGGTTCTCTAGATGATCGTCGATCAACTACCGGTAGTTGTATCTACCTTGGTTCCAATTTGATTTCTTGGTGCTCCAAAAAGCAACCGACTGTTTCTCGCTCAAGCACTGAGGCTGAATATCGTGCATTGGCAACCAGTACTGCTGATTTATGTTGGCTTCAATCCTTAATGCGTGAACTTGGCATATTTCTTTCATCTCCTCCTCTGTTACTTTGTGATAACATAAGTGCTACATATTTGGTTGCTAATCCTATTCTTCATGGTAGAACCAAACACATCGAAATAGATTATCATTTTGTCCGCGAAAGAGCAGCTCGGGGTGCTTTACAAATTCAGTTTATTCCAAGCAGAGAACAGAAAGCTGACCCACTCACAAAAGCATTAGCTTCTGCACAATTTGAATATGGTCGAGCCAATCTCAACGTCGTTTCCTCTGTTGGGATTGAGGGAGGGTATAAGGAAAGTCAAGATCACATCAATGATAAATCAATATAACTCCTAATCAGCCTAGACTATAGTGTACATAATATTATATTATATTGTAGAGATACTTTGTCAAAGAGTCTTTAGTTTAGAAATATTCTGTCAAGGAGAGAATCCCTCCTAATATCTTGTAATTGATTACCTATAGTGTTATATAATGAATACAATGCAACCCGTAGGGGTATGCAAAATCTTTACTATCATTTTTGTAGTTCTTTATCCACGTCAATAACATTTATGTTAATAGTTTTAACACAATGTATAGAGGTTAAGAATTAGGCTAAAGTATTCATTTTTATTTGATTAATAAAAGATTGTTTGGAACTCATTTAATTATATATAGTAAACTAAGGGCTTATTTGAAAGAATTTTGTCTCGGTTTCGTGGATCTCGGTTTAAAAAAAAAAGGTTTGGGTGGCTTCGGTGAAATCTTTGAAACCCCATTTGGTTAGGTTTTGGATGTTGAGTTTTGTGGTTTTGAAAAAGCTGAAACCCCTCTTGGATTGAATTTGGATGTTGAGATTTGGGGGAAAAATAGGTGGTAGGTGTTAAATAAGTGTTTTTTATAGGGTTTGGGAAGGAAAAAAATAGGTGGTAGGTGTTAAATCAAAGTTTTATAGGTTTCAAGAGTTTGAGTGTTAGTTTCTGAATATGTTTGTGATAAATTTAATGGATTTGATGAAAACTCATTTGAAAGGATTTTGACCCGATCTCGCGAAACCCGCAAGACTGAGCCAAAATCCATCCACATATACCCTAAGTTTGGATAATGTTTATTATTTAAAAACTCTTGAAATTCAGTTCCTTAAATTTAGTAAGTTAAAAATATAAAAATGTGCACATATGTTTATCAAATTATTGGAATTCCTTAAATTTAGTAAGTTAAATAATGTGCACGTATGTTTATCAAATTATTGGAATATCACATCTTGTTTGTGTTCAATTTATTAAATATTTGAACTAAATTGAACCACAACTCAAGTTCAGTAAGAAAACATATGAAAAATAACAATTTTGATTATATGACTAGGTGTAACAAACATATGAGCTTTTTTCAGATTAATTTTTGTATAATTATACATGGTGCATATGAGATCTTAGAGTTCACTTCTTCTTAAAATTAAAAATAAAAACTATATCATTCAAGTTTTGTACAAAGTTATCATGTTTATTAAATCATGTTTGTTATATGAGATAAATTACTTTATTTCAAATCAAAGTAGAGTTTGTGTGTGTTTTTTTTCAATTAAGAAAATTGTTGTTTGTTTGGTTTTGAAAGAGTAGTTTGAGAAAATTGAGAAATGATAAATTTATTTCAAAAAATAAAAATGGTGTTTATAGCTTTTTCCAAACACAATTTTTTTTTGAGGGATGCCAAAAAAAGACCTAGGGCCTGTTTGTTTGGCGTTTTCCAATTTTTTTTCGTATTCGGGAAATGCCAAACAAACATGTTTTCTACTTTCTGAAATAAATTTTCCATCCATTCATTTTTTCAAACTACTCTTTCAAAAGCCAAACAAATATACAAACTCTACTTTGATTTGACATAAAATAACCTATCTCTTACACAATTTATCTCACATAACAAACATGATTTGACATAAAATCTTACACATCTTACACCTACAACCTAACTCTTCCAAAAAAACCTACACCTATTTTATTTCTCAAACCACTCTCTCAAAACCCAAACAAACAACATTACGCAAATCGAGATTATTTCACAAACCCCCACTACTCTCCCAAATTACTTTCCCAAACGCCAAACAAACAGGCCCCTAAAAATTTTACCAAAAAAATTATTTTATTTTAAACTAGTATAAAAGCTGGAGTTATCTTCCTCAGTTGTGTCTTAATTTTACCATATACTACTACTGTATAAAAGTCTACCAACTGAAACGTAAGTTAGCCAAATTTTAATCTTTCTTTTGACCGTCAGATCAGTAGAATTTTGACTTTTCCTTGATTGAAATTTGAAACATTCAATTTTGGGAAAAAAAAAAAAAGAAATGGGACATTGTTGCAGGATAAAAGCATCGGTGTTTATCAATACGGCGTCGTACGTGTTTTAGCTGTGGTTTAGGACTGTGATTCTCGGTTGACCGTCCGATGAGCAGACTTTCATTGACTTCTCGTTGATCGGAGAAAACAATTTCCGATTCATTCTCCGCCGTAAATAATGGGGCATTGTTGCAGCAAAAGCGTTACTGTGTCTGTAGACAAAGACGACGTCGTTTCAACCTCCGCCGCCGCAAATAACCACACCCGTCACCAATCGGCGCCTCAGACGCCTTCCACCGCCGCCAACGGCTCGTCGCGGACTCCACCTCACTCTTTCACGGCTAGTCCATGGCAGAACCAGTACCCCGCCGGAATCGCTCCGTCTCCGTCGCCGGCAAGGACTCCTGGAAGGAAATTCCGATGGCCGTTGCCTCCGCCGTCGCCGGCGAAACCGATCATGTCAGCGTTTATGAGAAGGAAGCCGCTGTCACAGCCTACAAATCCGATCGTAGAGGAAGCTTCCGGTGGTGTAGGTGGAGGCGGAGAGGGAAGCGAGCGGCAGCTTGATAAGAGCTTTGGATATTCGAAGAATTTTGCGGCGAAGTATGAACTGGGGAAGGAAGTAGGGAGGGGGCATTTTGGTCATACTTGTTGGGCGAAATGTAAAAAAGGAGAGCTAAAAAATCAGCAAGTGGCTGTCAAGATTATTTCTAAAGCAAAGGTGAGCGGTTTGTAGGGGTGTAAACGAGAATGATACATTGTTTAAGCTTTGTTTGAATTCTTGAGTCATGAAATTTATTTCTCTCAAATTTTTAGCTTGTTAAGTAGAGATCGAACTGAGCTTAATAAGTTATCAAACAAATAAAGTTGTTCAAGCTCGTTTGATTTTAAGACAAGCCAAGCTTAAACGAGCTTTTATAGAAAGAGCTGGATTCGAGTATTAAGACTTGATTTGATATTCAGTCATATTGGTGTGTCAGTATTGAGTGAAATTTAGAAGAAAGGCCTGGTGTTTTTCCTTACTCGTTATGTGAAATGTTGGGTATGTGAATTTTATTTGGCAGATGACGACTGCAATAGCTATTGAAGATGTTCGGAGGGAGGTGAAGATACTTAAAGCTTTGTCTGGACATAAAAACTTGATCAAGTTTTATGATGCATTTGAAGATTCACAAAATGTCTATGTAGTTATGGAGTATGTTTTCCTTTTACAAACTGTTCTCTTGCCATAAGCTTATCATCGTTTATTCTTCGTCGAACCTCTAGTTTCCTCTATTTCATTTGATTGAAAATAGTTCGTAGATTCCTTTTACATTTGCTGGTTTTATATCATGATAAAGTGTTAACAAAATCGTTGTCGACAGATTGTGTGAAGGTGGGGAGCTGCTAGATAGGATTTTGGCAAGGTAATTTGCGATAAATATCCATATCTTGTTATACAACACTTGATAAAATCAGCGAAATTTGTATCTAACTGTTTGTGTTGTAGAGGTGGAAGATATACAGAAGAGGATGCTAAGAGAATAGTTGTTCAGATGTTAAGCGTTGTTGCCTTTTGTCATCTCCAAGGTGTAGTTCACCGAGATCTGAAGCCAGAGGTATAACGAGCATTCGATTCGTCTTGTAATTTATGTTTATGTATGTGGACATGTTCTATGATTTGGAATAAATCAGTTTCAGTTATATGGAAAACTCTATCTTGCAGAATTTCCTATTTGCCACAAAAGATGAAGATGCTCCAATGAAGGTCATAGATTTCGGTTTATCTGATTTTATCAGGCCAGGTAACGTCCTCCAATTCGATTATGTTTAGTATCGTTGTATGCTCGTTTTCTCTTATTTTACTTTATTACCATTATAGATTTGCGTCGCTTTTGGCCAGTTTATTTTCTCGAATTAACCATGCTAGTGCAAATGACACTCATTTGGTGATCTATCAAGCTAGATTATCGCTACATTTAAACTGAAATTTACTATATGTGTTTGTGGGTGAATTCAAGTTTTGATATGATACACGTTGATATAAATAATAACTATGTAATATATGAAGCCTTTAAATGGAAAAAGCTGCTCAACTAGATCAATTTGGATGTCTCTATATATCATTATTGCATGTTATACATGTTTAAAAGTTTGTACAACTCAAATGGAGCCAGAGAAAAGGTATATCTGAGTAATTGTATCAAATTACTTGTATTCATACCTACACAAGAACGGGTAAATGTGAGACGTGTAAACTTTTGAATTATTACATCACGAGAAAACTGAAGCTTATTCAATGCACTTTGACAGAGCACATATGTTTAAACTATCTCTTAGTCCATGCTAAATTCCGAGGATATACTGGCATATTATTGAGAGATATAAACATCTATATTAGATTGTCCCTTTAAAAGGTGGTCTAACTTGGCACTGAATATGTGAACTGCTTAGTTCTTTAATTGTACACGCAGGGGAATCAACCATTGATTCTTCTTCTTTTATGTTTGTAGTGTTCATGGATTGTGTTGGCAATTTGCATACATTTTTTACCATGCCTAAATCACAGATTAATTTTGATATTTTTTACATGTGAAGTTATATACTAAAATGGTTAGATATTATATACAAAATGTTCTAACATATGGGATATCTAGCTTTTTTTAATTGTTGACATTTTTTTTTGGAAATATAAAAGTAAGCTATTAAATGCATATATTACTAAGATTTTTTATTTCAGAAAAAGTAATAGATATATATTAAATGTCCAACTCATCTTTTAGAAGGTACCGGAGAGATTCGAACACATTACCTCTCCGATACCAAATTGAATGTGCAACTCATCTAAAAGCATAAACTGTTAGAGAGGAGAGACATTTGATAATTATTACTTAACATACGTTATGCACACCGTTATTATTTTACCTATTCAAATAGTGATCAATGGTCAATGAAATTAATAAAACTACAAAATCTGAGTATAAATATAGTAATAACACTACACCAATTTTAATTTTTCCTCTCTATTCAGATGTTGGATAGATGCAAGCATGAAAAATATTTCCTTAACTAATTTTCTCCCACCCAATCATTTGCTGTAAAGATGATTTAGGAGAAATTAGGAGCTCATTGAAAGTTCCCCTGGCCCCCTAGTTACTTATCAATTTGGTTATTTAACCCTGGCTTGCCCGAAAAACTTGCGCTAGTAAACAGTTAAATTTATGTGCCCATAAATTACTCTGAATTTTCCGTTGCTAAATTTGGAAGACAATATTTTCTGTAAACTGTCATTGAAAATCTATACTACCAATGGACCTTGACTCCTGCCTGTTTGGATTTGATACATGAATTCATTTATGTTTCACTTTTTTTGGCAAATTTTCAGATCAGCATCTGAACGACATCGTTGGCAGTGCTTATTATGTAGCTCCTGAAGTACTTCACAGATCATACAGTAGTGAAGCAGATATTTGGAGTATCGGTGTAATAACATACATCTTATTATGTGGAAGTAGACCTTTTTGGGCACGCACAGAATCAGGAATTTTTCGTTCTGTGCTCCGAGCTGACCCCAACTTGTATGATGCACCATGGCCTTCAGTATCTCCAGAAGCCAAAGATTTTGTGAAAAGGCTTTTAAACCGAGACCATAGGAAAAGAATGACTGCTGCCCAAGCACTGAGTAAGTCAGTGTGTGATTTATTCGTTATTAGCTTAAGAACTCGTTTGGTAGCATCTATAGAATAATGATGCAAATATTAACATTTTAATTACGAATAAGATAATATAAATTTCTTTTTGTTTGGTAGAACGACTAATATAGTTTAACGGTAATATTATCACTTCTTTATTGGTTGACCCACTTTATTTATCAATGCTAGCAAACAGAATATGAAGGTTGATAAAAGAGTTAACTTCACCTAGTCATCACATAGTAATTGCTACCAAACAAGTTCTAACATGCTTAAAAATTTCTTGATTTTGCTGGTCAAGACATTAGTTTTATTTTCTTGATTTTGCTGGTCAAGACATTAGATTTATGTATTAAACTTAGAGTTAATGGCAATTTAACCCCTATGATATGCATAATGTTCAATTTACGCCTTGATTTGAAAAGAGCACTTTACCCCCTCTCTAATCTTATAAAAGTTTCAGTCTCCTTGACATTTTTAAAATTAAAAAAATACGAATTGACAAAACTACCCCTCTTATATTTGGCACTTTAGCCTCGTGTATTATGATAAATGTTGCTCTTTACATACCTGTGTTATGATAAATGTTGCACTTTAGCCCCCTATGTTACAAAAACACTTTTCATGCTCACTCTCAATTTCGGCAAGTGAGTTACACTCTCCAGTTGAAGGAGGTAAATTGCTCCTTTAAAATTTTCAAAGGGGGGTAAAGTGCTCTTTATCAAATCACAGGGGGTTAACTTGAACATTATGAATATCACTGGGGTGTAAATTGGCATTAGCTCATTAAACTTATTATAAGCCTTTTTGTATCTGCAGCTCATCCATGGTTAAGGGGCCTAAACTGTGAAGTACCTTTAGATCTGATGATCTACAAATTAATCAAGTCATATATTCGAACCACTCCATTAAAGCGTGCAGCTTTAAAGGTAAGTTCTCGTTTTAAATTTATATAGGTTCTATGGCATATTTGAAATATCTTTGGAAAGAACATATTTATTTGGTAATAGAGGCATATGCTTCTTGATAATTCAGGCACTTTCAAAAGCTTTAACGGAGGATGAGCTTCATTACCTGAGGGCTCAATTTGAGCTCTTGGAACCGAAGGATGGTTGTGTCTCGCTTGAGAATTTTAGAACAGTGCGTCCTTATTTTTCTCCTTCTCCTTTTCTGTTGATTTTATATAGCATATTGTGCTACATTTTTTTTTGATACTTAGCGTATTTGTGCTACTTAAACTTAAACTCCATCACTGTACATTTTAGGCTCTGTTGAAAAATGCAACCGATGCCATGAGGGAATCAAGAGTCACTGACATTTTGAATTTGGTGAGAAATCTTTGTCTAATGACTGATGAATTTTTTTAATGTTAGAAAATAAAAATAGCTTCTAACATATCGCCTTTTCCATTATCCAATTATGTTATGCTCCCCTTTGCATAATTCTATTTTTATTTTTCATTACAAAAATAGCTATCCTCATAATAAAAATAAATTAGGATGACTGTTTGATAGCTCTCTTACCTTGTATATATAACATATTAGATTACCAGCTACAGTGTTCTTCAACAAAATGTAAAAATAATTTGTAGTTAAAATTCCATTTTCCTTTCAAGAACAATATTTTTGAATCTGAATGAAACTTGTGCCCTCTCACAGGACTGTACGCTCATCACTTCTATTCCCGAACTTCCAAAAAGACTTATGGTTCTAATTGTTAATATATATTTTTGCATCGTCATTTTCCCCCTTTCCATCCAATTTGGGACCGAGTTCAATTCAAATATTGTCCTTTGGGACCAAAAGTGCAAATTTCTCTAAAAAGTCGGGACCAAAAATCTTATTTGAAAGCGCGAGATTTGTTTTTTTAGTCTCTAATCATGGGAAACCGAAAAATGCATTTTGGCCAAATTTAAGTGTTATACAATTGCTTATTGCTTTCGTATAAAAGCCTTGTCTTCAACATTCACTATTACTGAGTTCTTACTTCAATTTCATGACTTGAAGCTGGAACCTCTATCCTACAAAATTATAGAATTCGAAGAGTTTTGTGCTGCCGCAATTAACATATTTCAGCTTGAGGCTCTTGAGAAATGGGAAGATATTGCAAGTGCGGCATTTCAAAATTTCGAACAACAAGGAAACCGTGTTACTTCAGTTGAGGAATTGGCACAGGTATACACCGAAACCTTAAGAGGATTGTATTTCTTGCATCAAATTGTGTTCATTTTTGTACCATCTTTATCTCTAAAATTCAAGAACCAAATATAGCCTTAAAAGGACCACTTGAATTTTGTTTATGACCACTCTCTGTTAAAGGTGTTCCAGAACTGTCATCGATCGAGTAAATTGTTCTACATGTACTAAAATTTATATTTCAGGAATTAAATTTGGGTCCAACTGCTCATTCTCTATTAAAGGATTGGATCAGACCATCAGACGGAAAATTGAGTTTTCTTGGCTTTACCAAATTCTTACACGGTGTAACCGTTCGCAGTTCAACTCCAAGACAAAGACAGTAAGCATTACTAGGGAAATTGCACATATGTTCCCTATGTGATATTGAAGTGCATTTCGATATCCGAATATAATTTTTTAAAATTATTATTTGAGATTGTTTCAGAAGGAATATATCTTTGAATTTTTATCCCCCTATAATTGTTTGCTATCAATTTTTGGGTTCGTGATGTGTTCTGGATTTGTGATAGGCCTTGTTGTGAAGAAAGAGGTGGGAACATGCAGAATCATAATGTATAGGGAAGCAAATACTGAGGAATTATTTATTAGTTTATTCCTAGTTATAAGTTGGAATTTCTGGGGTTTTATATACTAAGAAATCATCATTATTATTGTCATTTACAATGTTTCTTAAACGATATCCCTCCATTTCAAAATATTTCATTTTAGTAAAAAGAAAATATTTCAGAATACATGTCAGTTTAGAATTCCAAGAGAGATTTAAGTTCTCTTTTGACATTTTTACTCTTTGTCGTTATATTAATGATAATATGAAAAGTTAAATATTTTTTATTTTTTTATTTTTTCAAAGGTAGTTTTGTGCTATAAGACTTTTATTCTCATAAAATTTAGGTAATTAATAGTTTCTTTAATCCTTTTGCAACAATTTTAAACGACATGTACTTTGAAATGGAAGGAGTAATGAGGAACTTGTGTCACAATACATGCATAACTTACTAACAAAGTTGAGGTCCCAAGATTTGATGTTTTGAAGTCTATGCTCCTAGAGTCTGATCAGAATATTCATTTAGAAGTACTCCTCCGTTCCTTTTTATTTGTCGATTTGGAAAAATTATTTTGTTCCATATTATCTGTCGCTTTAGTATTACAGTGTCACATTAATTACCTGTTTTTTAATTTTACCATTATTTATTAATCTTAATCTTAACACCTACTTATTTTTCTCTCTTTTATCATTACTAACCAATAAGGATATTTTAAGTAGGCCTGTCAATCTGGCCCTGTGAGCCGAGCCTTTAATTGCTCAAATTCAAATATCGTCGGGCTTCATGTTTATAGGCTCAAACTCAAATGCCGTCGGGCTTCACATCTATGAGCTCAAACTCGGCTCATATAATTTTTCGGGCTTCGGGCTTATATCGGGTTTGCTCACTCTAGCAAATTTTACTTAACAAATAAAAAACTACGCATCTTTAAATGCAATATATAGACAATTTTATTTAATTCACAAGAATATACAAATTTTATACTCGTAATCAATAACATAGAACATCAAATATAATTGTAAAGTGCCAAGACTCCCATTTTTTCACCATTTATTTTTATTTTTTCGTTTTTTCTTTTTGTTTATTACGTTCCTTTTGACCTACGGAAACTTTAGTTATAAATCATATATGTGGTGGATTATTTGTAGTAATTAGTATACTTATAACAATAGTACCAATAATTTATAATAGTAATATTTAAGATAATAATATATTCGGGCCTTATTCGGGTTGAGCCTTGTAAGGCTCAAGCTCGGGTCATAAATTAATCGGTTTTAGTATAATGGTTCAAACTCAGCCCGGCTCACAATTATTCGGGTTCGGGTCAAATTTAATCGGGTCGAGCCATCGGGCTTCGGGTAGGCCCGGCTCAATTGACAGTCCTAATTTTAAGTATACTTTTTTCTTTTTTTCCTAAAATGTATGTTATTTATTAGGTTCCTTAATACAGTACAATTAAGATTTTCTTTTTCCAAGGAAAAAAAAAATCTACTACCTGCCTTTAGTGCCTATAAAGCAATATTTTTTTTTTTTTTTGAGGAACCTTTAATTAAGCATATTCAAAAAATATGAAGAAAGTCAAGAAACCCATCATTGATGAAAGTTTAGCGCAAAACCAATCTCAATCCAACCTTATATTTGTGTAGAGTATCTAATTCCTTACTTCATAAAAATAATAATCATCACTTTTGGAAGTTCAAAGTCAATTCTAAAAATGCCATGACCCATGATGATTGTACAAATTCAGTCCAAGTAAAATGATTCCCATTTCAACTTTTCAAAAGCTTCCCACTTTCTAGGGAGAAAATAAAAAGACCATAGAATACATGTGAAGGTGCCACCTAGTTATTTTGAATTCATTTCATTCTTGGCATATGAGAAATTCAAGCACCTCTCTCATGAATTAAAATTTTCAACTTTTCCATCCAAAATATCGAAAAGCTTCCGTATTTTAATTAATATAAACAAAAAAAAGGTATAATTTCGAAGTTATTTTTTTGTCTTAAACTCTGTTAAATTTCTTAATTTAGTTACTTTTTTTACAATTTTCCTATTATTTCCGAAACATTTTCGAAAAATTCTCGAAGAATTTCCAATATTTGGGTGATTGAATCATACACTCAAAACGAAATTTTGATCCATGTCTCTAGTTCTTATTATCTTTCTTTTTTCTTTTACTCCAATTAATACAATATGAATATGCTTTGGGAATTATTCGAAATCTTGTTCAAATGCATTTAATTTTTCTTAAACAAGAATAATATTGTGCTTTGTAATTATAAATTCTTGTAGAAAGTAACCAAACATATGAAAGCATACGCACGTACTTAAATCTTTTTCATCATAAAGTATGTCTTAAGATGAAATATATCTATTATTTTATTAGAACATGCTCCACCAATATTTAAACATATGTAAAAACATGGGTCGGTTTTGGACTAATTTCTATTTAGTGACTTCAATTACCAACAAATGAGAAGGAAAAAGAAAATCCATACTTCATATAAATATCGAATATTGTGGGGTTCAAAGCAATGTTATCATTTATCAAAAAAAAAGAAAAAAAAAGAAAAAAAAGCAATGTTATTAAAATCGGAGCAGACTGGCCGGTAGGACCAGGAATCGGAGGCCTATCCGGTCCGAGCACACCCCTAAAACCGAATTCCTAAGGAGAAGGATTTGAACACCAACTCTATTGCACGGATACAAATACGAGGATACGGATACGGTGATACGAATTTTTGAAATTTATTGAATACGATACATAATGGATACGGATGTAAAAATATAATTTAAATTTATTTATAAGCAACTAGATCATTCAATTTAAGTCATAAAAACAAAATAATTCATTATGATATAAACAAAAGTTATATAACTCCAAAAGCAAACATAATTCATTCTTAACATAACGCATCAGTGGAAGGAATTCATTTTTTAGATTTCATGACCTAGAAGATAGACTTGAATAAAAGATAGAGTAGTGATACTAGTCATTTATGTTTAACCCTATATACTTTATCATTTTTAATAATTTAAATATGACCCGAAATATTACATAATAAACCTATCGGTGTACCGTGATACCCAATTAGTGTATCCGATACGTATCTATTTTAATTTTTATTTATTTTTATTATCGATACGCCACGTGGCGTATCGAATATGTATCCCACGCGTATACTACGTGTATCGGTATCCTCCGTGTATTCGATACAATACTTTGTCTTTTTTCGGAATATCCGTGTATCATAGAACACCAGACATATTGGATTAAGTAGTTAACTTTTTACACTACAAATTTATAAATTATAGATTTCATTGTAACCAAATTTATTTATTGATTAGTTTATAATAATTAACTTCAAACTCATATCTTACACGTTATCAATGAAAATAATAGTTTTTAATTTTATGACACAATTTTTTATTAATTTGTTCTCTTTGAACATATATAGCTTGAGTATCAAATGAACTTTTGTTTATTTCTTTTTTTTCAACTTTATTTTTAGGATAAAGAGTTGCAAAACTTGAAAGCCACATCGATATATTATGTAAATTTGATTTTTAAATATTATTCTAAAATTATTAATCTCTTACTATATTGTATTTTTAACTTACACTTGTATTTTTTCAAATGAATATAATCATTATATATTTATATGGACTTATTAATTAGCAACATATTTACATTAATGTTATAATAAACATAAGTTAGATAAATATTATACTGAATTTAATTTAAATATATCTATTTTTTGTATATTTTTAATCAATTACATGATATTGTTTAAATTTTTACATACATAACATATATTTTATAATTAATATATTAATTATATTATTATGATATTATACCGGTTTAACCAATGACCCGATCGATCCAACCAATAAAATCAGGGGCCAGTCGACTCGCCAGTTCCTTGTCCGTTCCGGTTCTGAAAACATTAGTTCAAAGTCATTTTGACATGTGAATGAGCTCAATCCTAATAAGATGGTTTCTCCGTTTTGAAAGTTTCCTATTTTATGAGGTCAATAATATATTTAAAAATACATGAAAACAGTGATGTATACCAGTTGTTACAATTTTTTTTTTTTTATTGTTGGCACTTTAAAGTCAATCGCCTAAACGGCTAAATGTTAGTGTGAAACTGATTATTCAATTAATTTCCCAAATATGAACTCCTTCGAGAATTCTTCATCATGTGGCCCTCCATGGATTTAGATCTACAAAATTAAGGAAAACCAAGATTGATATATAGTTAATAATCATTCGTGAGCTCCAAAAATATAATAGGGTAGGGGCATATTATTTGAGATTGTTTTTTTAAGTAATTGGAAAGTTTATTTAAGTTCTCAAGGTTTTTTGCTCTTTGCACCCCCGAAACACAAGAATAACACTTAGCACCCTCAAAACACGAAAAATTCGACAACTTGCATCCTCAAGTATTTTTCTAGGAGCAAAATAGGGAATTCAATTCAAATTTATAGCACTTTGCACCCCCCAAATCAAGAGAAATTGGCACTTTGCACCCCTAAAACATAAAATTATCACTGAACACCCTCGAATTTTAAAAAACTCATCAATTTGCACCCCCTGAAACACGAAAAATCATCACTTTGCACCCCGGAAACACAGAATAAACACTTAACACTCTCAAATTAAGAAAAACTCATGAACTTGCACCCCCTCATTTTTCCGATAGAGTTGACCATCGGGATAAAAAAACCTAGGGCAAAATAGGTAATTCTTTCTTTCTTCCTTATAATTTGCAGAAGACGATTTTGAATACTAGAATACTCATTTATGTCTTCATCCTTCTTTTCATCTTATAAACTTGCATTAAAGTTTCATTTTTGTGATATGTTTCGGTCAAGTATGTATTGAATTAACTTTCTAAAAACATATCGAGTTCTTTTCCAAATTTTCGGCAACGATTATAAATGGTCAGAAAGAGTGGCCAGATGGAAATTTTGTTCTCGAAAAGTTTCAATACATAATTGACTGAAACATATCACAAAAACGAAACTTTAATCCAAATTTACAAGATGAAAACAAAGATGGAGATAGAAATGAGTATTTTGGTATTAATAACCGTAATCTGCAAATTTTAAGGAAGAAGGAAAATGAATTTCCTATTTTTTCCCTTGGTTTTTTTTACCCAGACAGTCAATTATGTGAAAAAAAGAGGGGCTGCAAGTTCTTGAGTTTTTCATAATTCGAGGATGTTAAGTGCTTATTTTATGTTTCGGGAGTGTAAAGTGTAGATTTCACGTGTTCCAGGGGTGCAAATTGACAAGATTTACTTAATTAGAGGGTTCTAAGTGCTAATTTTATATTTTGGAGTGCAAAGTGCTAAAAATCCAAAATGATTACCTATTTTGCCCCTAGAAAAATACTAGAGGGTGCAAGTTACTGAGTTTTTTGTGTTTTGAGGGTGCTAAGTGTTATTTATGTGTTTTGAGGGTGTAAAGTACATATTTCTCGTGTTTTAGGGGTGCAAAGTGTAAAAAACCCAAATTCTAATACACTTTTTAAAGATTTGACATGCAGCCCTTAACTTTGGTAGGGACATAAAACGAGACACTTGTGGTTCCCGCGAGCACCTGCAATATTAGTTCTGTTATCCGCAATTTTAGTTCTAAATTTTTCGGAATTAAATTTAGTGTTCATAAACTGCTCAGTAAAGCAAACAAATGGAGGGGATTTTGTCCATTTGACTGTCGTGCGGTGGTAATCCACTACCTCACCTTGTCAAATTTAAATTGAAGGAAAGGTAACATCTTCATTTCCTTCATTTCTTTCCCTACCTACTAACTATTATGGCAAAAATGTTATAATACCTCAATTTGTTTGCTTATGTGGCAATTTATGGGCACTAATTTAATTCTGGCGAATTTATGACTAAAATTGTTGGTAAGAGGACTAAAGTTGCGGCAATTTAAAACATAAATGATATAAATTGCTTGCCGGAACAAACAGTGTCCTATTTTCGTGTCCCTGCCAAAGTTAAATGACTATTAAGTCTATTATTGATTTTTTGCCTTCATATACATGATACAATTGGTGAATATATTAAATAAACATTTTTTAAATAAAACAAAGTACTTTGATAAAAAAAAAAATGTTTGAAGGATATTTAAGTTTAGATATAATTTATATTTCTTCGATTCACATTCTGCATTTAACATATTATATAACAATTTTTTCCATATTTTGATGAACAAAAGCCAAAAAGAAATTGTGCGTTTTCAACTACCCAAACGGCCAACCAATTAACAATAATAGAAAAAAGAACAATTAAACTACATATATGGTTCCAACATAAGATGATGAGAAAGAAGAAAGAAAAACAAAAATTAAATGACATTTGGATCATGGGATCCACAACTCAAACCTCATTGTTCAATTAAATGAACCAAATTGCTTGACTTTTGAAGTAGGAGTACTTGTTTGTAAAATTATGAGAAATAATCGTCTTAACTTTTATTTACAAAAGTTGTTTATAAATGTTTGCTTTTGAAACATCATTTTGAAAAATAGATAAAAGCATCTAAATATCAGAAGCAATTTAATTCTTATTCTTAGATTCAATTTCTTATAAAAATTACCTTATGATTTTATAACTAATGCAAGATCAAAACATAGAAGTTTGACCACATGTAATATGTAAAAAATAATAATTATAAAATATGTGTACTCGAAAGTGCAAATTTATTTTTTTAATGTCTTGTACCCTGTTTGACCTCATATTTGAATGGTTGTAAAGAAAGTAGTAGTACAATGCTGTATACAAACTTATAAATATTTAAGTCAATTCATTAACTCTATTTATTCATTTGCCCATTTGTATATTTTGACAATAAAGATTACCAATTAATGCACTTGGATAAATTGCGGTATAAAATCAATATGCTAAGAAAGTCATTCAAATTGTCATAACTAAAAAAATAAATAATATTCATCTCAAAATGACAAAATCAAATTATTCAATACTCTTGTGATCGTAAGACAAGAGTCCGTTGCCTAGCTATTATATAAATATCAAACAAGCTTGAATTTTATTTGATAACTTTTGAGGCTTAGCTCTAACTCGAATCGATAAACTAAAAATTAAATTATACTCCAACTATTCGATAAAAGTCCATTTAAGCTTGGTTTTTTAAATAATCAAACCAAGTCAAACACAATTTAAAATTCGATACAAAGTTTAAATCTAACACATGACTCATTTGCACCTAGGGGTGTAATCGAACCGAGTAGTGTCGAACGACACACTGTCCAAGTTTGTTTGAATTTTATTGATCTTGAAATTTTGTGTTTGAGCTTGGTTTGATTATTAATTGAGCCGAGCTCAAACGAGCTTTTATCGAACAAGTTTGAGCCGAGTATCGAGTAACTTAATATTTTACATGTATATTATCATTTTTTAGCTTATCGAGTCAAGCTCGAGCTGAGCTTCAAAAGTTTATTGAACGAAAAATAAGTTTGATTAGTGTGACGAACTGAACTCAAACGAGATTTTATCGAACGAGCTCGATTATCAAGTAATTTGGTTTGATTTTCAATCCTATTTGCACCCCATACAAAATGGGTTTACTTGCAAAATATTCATACAACCCCAATCTATAAATTTTTTTTTTTTGAGAAAAAAACATAGATTTAAAATTAGCGCAAATAAGTCATTACAAAGTTATGGATATCAGTTAAATCAACTGAAACACCATCAGCAATTCTACTAGCAAATCTTGCTAAACAATGAGCATTCCTATTTCCATCTCTAGGAACATGAGAAACTTTAAAACAAGATAAAGTGGAACCAATTCTTTTGACATCTTCAGCTAGTGGTCCAAAGTCGTGGAGGGATGGTGAAGGGTCTTCAATGGTGTCGATCAGATTTCGGCAATCACCCTCAAGTATATTGTCATCCCATCCATGTTGCTGCACTAATTCCATGGCTCTTAAAGCCGCAACAGATTCTGCAATTGTTACCGAAGCCACTCCTTGCTTCTTTTCGGCAAACCAAGCTAGGCATTCTCCATTGGCATCTCTCGCTAATCCTCCAATGCCTATCAACTCTCCTGGATCCGAGAAAGTGGCATCAAAGTTCACCTTGATGGTTGGGCTGTTCGGGGGTATCCAACTAATACTGTTTCTCTCGATGGTCTGTCCCGAGCCATTCCCCCCTAATAGAGATTCACACCGGCTGAAATAGTCTTTTGAGAAGGCCATAGCTTCAAGTACCTCCTTCCCCTCCTTTCCCCATGTCAATTGATTTCTATTCCACCAAACCGTCCAGCAGTTGGTAACAAAAAGTGCTAATTCTCTTTTGTCCATTTTTCCTCGAAGCTCCTCTAACCAATTTGCGGCATTTGTTTCTTCTGTGTAATAAATCTGGAGTGAAAAATCAGATATCGCCCAATATTGTCTAGCGTATGAACATCTAAACAGGATATGCATTACATCTTCTACTTCAGAATGACAAACAGGGCCCGTAATGTCAGTTAATTGGATCCTTCTTTTTTCCAAAGCCAGACGCGTGGGTAACGCATTATGACACACCCTCCATAGAAAAATTTTTACCTTCGGGGGGATACGCAGCATCCAAATCCAACGCCAATCTCTAGAAACCGATGTGCTTTTGAGCTCTGATCCTTTAAGTCCAAAGCAAGATGGTAGGCACTTCGAACCGTGAAATTTCCGTGTTTTGAGTAGTGCCAAATCCGAATGTCATGATTGAGTCGGCTGCCCAATGGTATAGAGAGGATAAAAGGAATTTCCTCAGGCCAAAACAATGCGTTAATGAGTCCCTCATTCCAAATCCCCAAATCAACATCAATTAAAGTCGATACCTTCGAGTCTTGAGGCAGCAAGTTTGGAGGCGATGAGATTTTGAAAGTACTGGGCCTTGGAATCCACGGATCTTTCCATATATCTATATTTTCCCCGTTTCCCACTCTCCATCTAATTCCCGCCTTGATCAGATTCTTTGAGCCCCAAATGCTGCGCCATGTTAAAGAAGGTTTGTTTCCCAATGGAGCATCCAAAAAATTAGTGTTTGGAAAATATTTAGCGCGTAATAATCTGCTCAATAGGTTTTCCGGATTTGTAATAATTTTCCAGCCTTGTTTTGCTAGAAGTGCCATATTGAAGGCCTCCAAATCACGGAATCCAAGTCCTCCAACTCTTTTACTTGTGCAAAGCGTCCTCCAATTTACCCAATGTGTCTTTCTAGCACCCTTGTCATTCCACCAAAACCCAGATATCGTCGATTCAAGTTCCTTGATGAGAGTTTTCGGCAACTTAAAACAGCTCATCACATATGACGGGATCGCTTGTATGACTGCTTTTATGAGTACTTTCTTTCCCGCCCTAGACAGAAATTTTTCATTCCACCCTTGTATTTTGTTCCAAAATTTTTCTCGAATGAACTCAAATACCTCATTTCTTGATTTGCCGACTGCAAGTGGAAGGCCCAGGTATTTCTCGTGTCTCTCTTCAATGCGGATAGGCTAATCTTGTGAAACAAGAAAATCGAAACCAAATCCTTCCTAATATGATTAAACTTTCGTCATTATCTTCTAAATATAATACGATTCTCGTTCACAGTCAATACAAATAAAAAATTAAAATAAAAAAGAAAGTGTAAATTAAAAAGGACTAAAAACAAAATGCAAAATCACACAGCACGAAAGGTTAAATCACTCAAGCTTGGATAGGGGCGGATCTAGACCATTTATGTACCAAACTTGTTGCTTTTTCAAATTTTGTTAAAAGGATAGAAGAAAGATTGAATTAAGATAAATTAACACTATAATTTTTGTCCAACAAAATTGGGTGGGGGGGGGGGGGGGTGGGGGGGGGGGGGGGTGGGGGGGGGGGGGGGTGGGGGGGGGGGGGGGTGGGGGGGGGGGGGGGTGGGGGGGGGGGGGGGTGGGGGGGGGGGGGGGTGGGGGGGGGGGGGGGTGGGGGGGGGGGGGGGTGGGGGGGGGGGGGGGTGGGGGGGGGGGGGGGTGGGGGGGGGGGGGGGTGGGGGGGGGGGGGGGTGGGGGGGGGGGGGGGTGGGGGGGGGGGGGGGTGGGGGGGGGGGGGGGTGGGGGGGGGGGGGGGTGGGGGGGGGGGGGGGTGGGGGGGGGGGGGGGTGGGGGGGGGGGGGGGTGGGGGGGGGGGGGGGTGGGGGGGGGGGGGGGTGGGGGGGGGGGGGGGTGGGGGGGGGGGGGGGTGGGGGGGGGGGGGGGTGGGGGGGGGGGGGGGTGGGGGGGGGGGGGGGTGGGGGGGGGGGGGGGTGGGGGGGGGGGGGGGTGGGGGGGGGGGGGGGTGGGGGGGGGGGGGGGAGTACAATGCTGTATACAAACTTATAAATATTTAAGTCAATTCATTAACTCTATTTATTCATTTGCCCATTTGTATATTTTGACAATAAAGATTACCAATTAATGCACTTGGATAAATTGCGGTATAAAATCAATATGCTAAGAAAGTCATTCAAATTGTCATAACTAAAAAAATAAATAATATTCATCTCAAAATGACAAAATCAAATTATTCAATACTCTTGTGATCGTAAGACAAGAGTCCGTTGCCTAGCTATTATATAAATATCAAACAAGCTTGAATTTTATTTGATAACTTTTGAGGCTTAGCTCTAACTCGAATCGATAAACTAAAAATTAAATTATACTCCAACTATTCGATAAAAGTCCATTTAAGCTTGGTTTTTTAAATAATCAAACCAAGTCAAACACAATTTAAAATTCGATACAAAGTTTAAATCTAACACATGACTCATTTGCACCTAGGGGTGTAATCGAACCGAGTAGTGTCGAACGACACACTGTCCAAGTTTGTTTGAATTTTATTGATCTTGAAATTTTGTGTTTGAGCTTGGTTTGATTATTAATCGAGCCGAGCTCAAACGAGCTTTTATCGAACAAGTTTGAGCCGAGTATCGAGTAACTTAATATTTTACATGTATATTATCATTTTTTAGCTTATCGAGTCAAGCTCGAGCTGAGCTTCAAAAGTTTATTGAACGAAAAATAAGTTTGATTAGTGTGACGAACTGAACTCAAACGAGATTTTATCGAACGAGCTCGATTATCAAGTAATTGGTTTGATTTTCAATCCTATTTGCACCCCATACAAAATGGGTTTACTTGCAAAATATTCATACAACCCCAATCTATAAATTTTTTTTTTTTGAGAAAAAAACATAGATTTAAAATTAGCGCAAATAAGTCATTACAAAGTTATGGATATCAGTTAAATCAACTGAAACACCATCAACAATTCTACTAGCAAATCTTGCTAAACAATGAGCCTTCATATTTCCATCTCTAGGAACATGAGAAACTTTAAAACAAGATAAAGTGGAACCAATTATATGTCCAAATTCGTGGAGGAATGGTGAAGGGTCTCCAATGGTGTTGATCAGATTTCGGCAATCACCCTCAAGTATAATGTCATCCCATCCATGTTGCTGCACTAATTCCATGGCTCTTAAAGCCGCAACAGATTCTGCAATTGTTACCAAAGCCACTCCTTGCTTCTTTTCGGCAAACCAAGCTAGGCATTCTCCATTGGCATCTCTCGCTAATCCTCCAATGCCTATCAACTCTCCTGGATCCGAGAAAGTGGCATCAAAGTTCACCTTGATGGTTGGGCTGTTCGGGGGTATCCAACTAATACTGTTTCTCTCGATGGTCTGTCCCGAGCCATTCCCCCCTAATAGAGATTCACACCGGCTGAAATAGTCTTTTGAGAAGGCCACAGCTTCAAGTACCTCCTTCCCCTCCTTTCCCCATGTCAATTGATTTCTATTCCACCAAACCGTCCAGCAGTTGGTAACAAAAAGTGCTAATTCTCTTTTGTCCATTTTTCCTCGAAGCTCCTCTAACCAATTTGCGGCATTTGTTTCTTCTGTGTAATAAATCTGGAGTGAAAAATCAGATATCGCCCAATATTGTCTAGCGTATGAACATCTAAACAGGATATGCATTACATCTTCTACTTCAGAATGACAAACAGGGCCCGTAATGTCAGTTAATTGGATCCTTCTTTTTTCCAAAGCCAGACGCGTGGGTAACGCATTATGACACACCCTCCATAGAAAAATTTTTACCTTCGGGGGGATACGCAGCATCCAAATCCAACGCCAATCTCTAGGAACCGATGTGCTTTTGAGCTCTGATCCTTTAAGTCCAAAGCAAGATGGTAGGCACTTCGAACCGTGAAATTTCCGTGTTTTGAGTAGTGCCAAATCCGAATGTCATGATTGAGTCGGCTGCCCAATGGTATAGAGAGGATAAAAGGAATTTCCTCAGGCCAAAACAATGCGTTAATGAGTCCCTCATTCCAAATCCCCAAATCAACATCAATTAAAGTCGATACCTTCGAGTCTTGAGGCAGCAAGTTTGGAGGCGATGAGATTTTGAAAGTACTGGGCCTTGGAATCCACGGATCTTTCCATATATCTATATTTTCCCCGTTTCCCACTCTCCATCTAATTCCCGCCTTGATCAGATTCTTTGAGCCCCAAATGCTGCGCCATGTTAAAGAAGGTTTGTTTCCCAATGGAGCATCCAAAAAATTAGTGTTTGGAAAATATTTAGCGCGTAATAATCTGTTCAATAGGTTTTCCGGATTTGTAATAATTTTCCAGCCTTGTTTTGCTAGAAGTGCCATATTGAAGGCCTCCAAATCACGGAATCCAAGTCCTCCAACTCTTTTACTTGTGCAAAGCGTCCTCCAATTTACCCAATGTGTCTTTCTAGCACCCTTGTCATTCCACCAAAACCCAGATATCGTCGATTCAAGTTCCTTGATGAGAGTTTTCGGCAACTTAAAACAGCTCATCACATATGACGGGATCGCTTGTATGACTGCTTTTATGAGTACTTTCTTTCCCGCCCTAGACAGAAATTTTTCATTCCACCCTTGTATTTTGTTCCAAAATTTTTCTCGAATGAACTCAAATACCTCATTTCTTGATTTGCCGACTGCAAGTGGAAGGCCCAGGTATTTCTCGTGTCTCTCTTCAATGCGGATAGGCTAATCTTGTGAAACAAGAAAATCGAAACCAAATCCTTCCTAATATGATTAAACTTTCGTCATTATCTTCTAAATATAATACGATTCTCGTTCACAGTCAATACAAATAAAAAATTAAAATAAAAAAGAAAGTGTAAATTAAAAAGGACTAAAAACAAAAATCAAAATCACACAACACGAAAGTTTAAATCACTCAATCTTAGATAGGGGCGGATCTAGACCATTTATGTACCAAACTTGTTGCTTTTTCAAATTTTGTTAAAAGGATAGAAGAAAGATTGAATTAAGATAAATTAACACTATAATTTTGTCCAACAAAATGTGAAAAATATAATAACAATTTGAAAATTTATTAAGCTATGAAAAATATAATAACAATCCATTTTGACACAAACAAAAAACAAATAAATATTGCTTAAACAAGATATGAAAATGTCGAATGCTCCCTTAAAATATAAATGTAAAGTCATTCTTGAAACTTGTGTAAACAAAAAGATTGTATGATTAATTTTTTATTTATCATATATTTAAAACAGTATTGAAAATTGTGCATTTAACCATAATTATGCTACTATTTATAAATAATGCATATCAAATTCATTTATTTACATAATTAATACCATGTTAATAATAATTTGAATTTTTTTACATTTTTTGTCCATATAATAATATCTCAAAGAAATTGAGAACCATAAAATTGATAAAAAGAAAAACTACCGACACATTTTAGGCCTTGAACTCAATTCCTCGTACACCTCTATTAATCAATCAAGCCTTGAAGCACAAAAACTGGTGGTGATGGTTTTGGTGGTGTTCATCATGATCCGACGTCGTTTCCCTATCTATCAAACCCCTAATTTCAAAAAACTCTTCAACCTGACATGGAATTCGAATCGGACCTTTCGGATATTCAAACTCGTACTCCTCCTCCGCCTCCTTCAACAACTCCATGAACAGAGGATGATTTACGTATATCACCGGAATAACAAATCGCCGCAGCTCCTCCCCTTGCCCAACCGTCACCGCCAAGCATCCCTTCGGAATATTCCTCCTCCCCCAGCCGCCGCCGCCGCCGTGATGGTGGAAATTAAGGTGCGGCATGTGAATATGGAAATTCAATTGACCGATTTTATCTGTACTAACTCCCTAAAAAATGTACCAATTTATATTTATGCACAAGTACAAAATCAAATTGAACACTGGAATTTGAGAATAGAAAAGGGCCAAGGATTAGATGCCGAGATTGAGAGTAGAAACAGGGTTGAGGAAGAATCTGATATTGCAGGAATTGAAATTGAGGAGCGTGGGTATATATACTGGGAAAGCGAAAGGGTTTCTTAGTTTATACGCCAAATTAAAGAAAAAAGAAATTAAAATGAAAAATAGTAAAGGGTTTGATAGTTACAACATTTGGGAAATTCTAACTTAAATTGAGTTGGATCGAACCCAAACTAACTACATTATAAGTGTAATAATTTTTTCGGGATTGAATGAAATTTCTAGGAGAGCGACCAATCACAAAGCAAGTGTAATACACTTGTTGTGTTTGATCAAGCTAGGTTTAAATAAATATTTTCATTAGATTATTTCGCAAATTAAATATGTTTTTCATTCTATTACAAAATTCATTTTCTTCTTTTAATTATCATTAGAGATTTTTATGATAATTGAATTTTACTATCAATTTCATATTTTCATAAATTTAAAAAAATCCACATTCAATCAAACATGTGTATTAAATAATATTCTTTTTTTTTTTCTGAACTTTTTTGATCACCATGTGCAAGTTTTTCTTATAACTAAACATGTATAATATACTCATTTTTTTTCCTTTTCCTTTATTATTTACATATGCTATACTCCCCCCCCCCCCCCCCCCCCCCCCCCCCTTCTTTTGGCTACTCTAATAGTGTATTTTAAGATTTTTTAAATTACTGCATTATTACTAAATTGTTTAAGATTTTAAAAGGATGGTGCTAAGAAGAATTAATTAAGTTGTTCAATAATATGTTTTAAACAAAAAAAATTAATCAACCATATTCATATATTGTCAATTCAAAGTTTAGTTATGGGTATCTATAGTGCCAGTTGTTTAATTTAACACCTTTTATTTATTTTGCAATTGTATTTTAAAACGAGGGAATTTCATTTTTCATATCAAACTTTCATCTACTTTATACATTTGGTATCATGCTTTCTAAAAAAACACATTTAATACCATGAAATCACTCCCCTCCACACATTTCTTTTTTCCGTTAATTTTTGGATAAAAATCGCCATAACTTCTTCGTTACAAGGTCAAATTTCATGCTCTTTATATGGTTGGAAAGCTCTTGACGAAAGATTTCTAACAATACATGTTTCAGTTCATGAAACTCAATAAATCATCCGCAAAAAATTAACAAAGTTTCAGGATTTTAATCAAAATTTAATCATATCTTATAATTTATAAGAAATCATGACGCAATAACTTTCAGTTATGATATATGACACATAAGCATGCCATTTTGATGACTTAATGGTTATTTCTGTACAAACATTAAATTCTAATACAATTAGCCGAGTCAAAACATTTGGGGGCTTTTACAGGCAATTTGAACGCGAAAAGAGATATTAAGCTGGGTAAGGTATTTGTCTATTTGTAAGGTATTGCCTATTTGTCTACGTTAAAGGCCAAAGTCTTTTCAATTAACATAAAAAAGTTTCATCAATGTTATTGTATAGAGTTTCTCTTGTTGTTACTTAAACACGCGTCATGAAAATTAGGGGTTGTTTGTTTGGTATTTGAGAAAGTAGTTTGAGAGAGTAATGGAGGTTTGTGAAATAATATCTATTTGCGTAATGTTGTTTGTTTGAGTTTTGATAAATAAAGTAGGTGTATGTTTTTTTTTTTAAGATCAGTTAGGTTGTAGGTGTAAGATGTGTAAGACTTTATGTCAAATCATATTTGTTACTCCCTCTATTTCAAAATAATTGTCGCTTTAGAGATTTGCACATGTATTAAGGAAACTAATAATTCGTCTTGAATATAGGAAAAAATTAGAGTCATATCTAAAATACCCCTATTTATTTGGTTAGAAGAGAGAGAACAATTGGTTAAAGTATAAGAGAGAGAAAAAGAAAAACAAGGAGTAAATAAGGGTAAGATTGGAAGATATGTTACTAATGATGTATTGGAATTCTAAATCGAAAATTAATTTGGAACAAGAAAAATCTCTAAAGCGACAATTATTTTGAAATGGAGGGAGTATATGAGATAAATTGTGTAAAATATAAGTTATTTTATGTCAAATCAGAGTAGAGTTTGTATATGTTTTGTTTAGAGATAAGAAAATTGTTGTTTGTTTGGCTTTTAAGAAAGTAGTTTCAGAAAAAAAATTATTTCAAAAAATAGAAAATATATTTATTTGACGTTTCCCAAATTTTAACTGGCCCAAAGGACTAAAATAAAAATTACTAGCTACGGTTAGTCTAATACCCGTAATTTTAAATACATGTAAACTGAATTTTAGTCCAAATAAATCAAAAGAAAAGAATTAGTATTGTAATCAAGATTTTGAATTAGACTTTAGAAATAAAATACGTGTCCAACTATGGCATATGACTAAAGTGAAAGTTTTGTGACATGTAGGAGACTTAATCGATCGATAAAATAATAATAATTAGAACTCCTTATGGCCTTAATAAATTATTTAATGTAGATGTTGAGATTAATATCAATTTATCCAGAAGTCAGGATTTAGTCCGAATTGTTACATTTTAATATTTTAAACCAACTCGTTAACTTTCACAAATATTTAAACATAACGTTCAAGAATTTAATCCATATATAAATAGAACCGAGTGTTTAGCTAAAGTAAACATGATGTAAATGAACCAACCCGATATTTGAATAATAAGAGTAAAGTTAAATTGTAATTAAGTCAAAATACTGATTTCGTGATTTTTAAGACATTTTTTTTTTTTTGGCATGAAAAAATTTGATTTTTTTTGACAAAAAATGACAATTATTTTAATTATAATTGTATTTTAGATGGATTGAAAAATAGGTATAAATATTGCATAAGAATGATGTTACACCGGTTGAATCAATGATCTTACCTGATCGAACCAGTGACCAGTGAGACTTCCAGCTGTACTCGGTCCGCTTTTGAAAACACTGGTCGTGACCCATTGGCCATTGATTCTAAAATAAATTAATAAACATGATTAACAATTTATTGGAACTAAAGTTAGTATAAATAAGAAGTAAGTGAAATTAAATTTGAAAATATCTTACATGTGAAGTCTTGTTGGCAAATAAATAAAATTAAAATAAGGGTCTAGCAAATTAAGGTTTGATGACTATTAGCATTTTCACGTGGCATGTCCTTTGAATAATGAGATAACTACAAATTTATTATAACCATTAAAACTCTAACCTTCTTACTGTTAATTGAGTATGCATACTTCTTTGCATCAAAACAGAAAGTTTATCTTTTCACATACAAATCAATACATATGACATATACCTTTGTCCTTATTATATGTATAAAAAAGACATATACCTTTGACCTATATAGACCATAATTAAAGGTGAAAATTGATTTTCTTGTACCATATGATAGATCAATTTGCAATTTTGATACCATAGGACACAAAAATATAAATTTGGTACCACATGATATGTTGTCATTACAACTTTGGTACTAAGCCCAAATTTTCTCCAAATTTAATGGCAATATATCCCCTATGAAATGCATAATATTCAATTTAACCCCTGCAAAAAAATTAAAGAAGCAATTTGTCCCTTTCAGCTGGAGAGTGTAACTCACTTGCCGAAATTGAGAGTGGGCATTCAAATATTTTGTAACATAAGGGGGGTAAATCGCCTTATTTATCATAGCACACGGGGGCAAATTTCCACATTTATCATACACAAGGGGGTGTAATCTGACTCATTATCATAATAAAAGGGGATAATGTGCCGCCTATAAAAATGCTAGGGAGACAGTGTGAAACTTTTATAAACTTATGGGGGTAACGTGCTCTTTTTTAAATTACGGGGGTGGGGTGGGGGGGCGGGGGGGTAAATTGAACATTATGCATTTTATAGAGGTAAATTGATATTAGCTTTGGAAAAAAATTGGGCTTTGTACCAAAGTTGTAATGAAAACTTATCATGTGGTACCAAATTTGCATTTTCGTGTCCAATGTTGTAAGATGGTCTATCACGTGGTTAAAAAAAAAGCAAATTTCCCCATAATTAAACCTTAGACTATTCCTTCATTAATATATAACCGAACATGTATAGGGAGAGTGAAGAGTTCTTGGGAGTGGTTTTAGGGTGGATTTGGAAGTAGATAAATTTTGATGGCAAGAATTATGGTCAGGTGGGTTGTTAAATAATTTCAATTGATATATTTTGGGTATTTTACATTTCGTAGGACTGGCCTATATATAATTCTGGACTTTAATTTTATTAAGTTAGTGATATTAATGGTTAGATGGAATAATTAGAGTCAACAGGAGTATAAAGACAAAACAATATTTAAAGTCTAGCTACTTACTCTACAACACTAGGGAAGAATTTACATGAACTAGTTATTAAATAAGATTGTATATAAGTTATGGATTTAGATGGTTGTAATTGTAATTGTTGTAGTATTAGTTAAGTATCCAAATCCATTTTAATTAGAAAACATATGAACATCAAATATTTGTAAGAAATGGTTTTGACTTTAGAACTAAAATTTGGAGATGAGAACTAATATGTGAAAGAAGACAGCATCTCAATTGTTGTTCGACAACGACATGTCGATGTCATCTTGTCTAAGAGCATCTCCAGCAGACAACATCAAAAAACAGCATCAAATCACTCTTTAATGTCTGCTACAGTGTTTTGATACCTGCATGAAGGTTTTTTACTCCAGCCCTATGCATAAAACATGGAGCATCATTTTACATTAATTTAAAATTTAATTTATTTAATTTATTTAAATTAGGTTAAATTCAAATTAAATTAAAGCTTACTTAAAATTAAGAAAATTAAATTAAAATTAAAAATATTAAATAATCGTACCTTGCGTTAAATTATTTAGATAAGATTTCTGACAATAATTTTATCTACATGTCAGTGTCTGATTCAATGTTGAGATATTTGATAAGGATTTTCATCCATACTTTTTGTTTTTATCAACGTGTCAACTTGTGATTCAGCGTTAGATATCTTATAAGGATAAGATTTTATATCAAGGTGTCAATTTATGATTTAACATTGAGATATATGATAAGGATTTTTATCGATAATATTTTTTTATCGAAAATTAATTTATCTGATTTTTTATTTTGCTCGTGATTATTGAACATGTGTATTTTAATTGAAATTTGTAGCTATTTTAATAGTTGAAATTTTTTGTACCATTGCAAAATTTGAAAATATAAGCCGTTGAGGGGAATTGGGAAGGACAAATAGACGTTTTTAAATTTTCAGGCAAAAAATAATGTCCCTTGCCCGGGCATTACTTTTGATGCCAAAAAGTGTTGGACTTAAATTTAGGTCCAGTGATAGTGCCTCTGCTGGAGCAGATTTTGGCATCATTTTGACCTTTAAGGCACTATATTTGGCTTTGATTCCCATTGTTGGAGTTGCTCTAACAGGGTAGGGTCGCTCTTTACCCTATTGTAAACGGCGTGATCTAACGGTGAGGATTCCTCCCTTGTTCGTTTTGTATCCTTTTGAGGGGGAGTGATTGTTGCTTGACCCATTTTGATGGGCGATTGAACTTGCAATCGAATGTTTATTTGACCTATTTCCTTGGCATTGCATATGAATAGGAAGATCATGGTTTTCTGCACAAAACTCAATCGCACCCTTGCACTGGTCTCACTAAGTTGTTTTTGCATCTTATAGTTCAAATAAATAATTTTTTCATAATCTCATAGTAAAGCAGGATGGATAGAGTAACAGAAAGGGGTTTTTAGAGCGTCATCCATAAAGTTATTTATTTAGGCCGGGTTAATGTTGGGTTTGTATTAGAAAATTAAAATAATGAATTGATTGAGAGAATTATTATATTGTAATAAATAGTTAGAGCTAAATGCATTTATTAGAATTTATTAAGGTTATCGTATTTTTATTTTATTCATGAAGACAGATGTCCCACTTATATATTTTTGACAATAATTATTACCAATTAATGCACTTGGATGATTAGCGGTACAAAATCAATATGCTAAGAATGTCATTCAAATTGTCAAAACAAAACAAATAATATTTCATCTCAAAATGACGGAATCAACTTATTCAATACTCTTGTGATCGTTAAACAAGAGCCCGCTTGACCTAGATCGGTTGTACATATCAAACAAACTTTTGAAATTTTGTTTGATAACATTTGAGGCTCAATTCTAACTCGAGTCGATAAAATAAAAATTAATAAATATTTCAAACTCGATTTTTTTTATAATCAAATCAAGTCAAACACAATTTAAAGTTCGATACAAAATTTAAATCCAATATGTGGCTCATTTGCACCCATACAAAATGGGTTTATTTGCAAAAATATTCATACAACCCCAATCTATCAAATTAATTTCACTAATCTTGTGAAACAAGAAAATCTCCTTCCTAATATGACTAAACTTTCGTCATTATCTTCTAAATAAATATAATACGATTCTCGTTCACAATCAATCAATAGAAATAAAAAATGAAAATAAAAAAGAAATTGTGAATTAAAAAGGACTAAAAACAAAAAAACCATCAATTACAGAACACGTAAAATAATATTAATCAATCAAGCCTTGAAGCACAAAAACTGGTGGTGATGGTTATTGTTTTGGTGGTGTTCATCATGATCCGACGTCGTTTCCCTATCTATCAAACCCCTAATTTCACAAAACTCTTCGACCTGACATGGAATTCGAATCGGACCTTTCGGATATTTGAACCCGAACTCCTCCTCCGCCTCCTTCAACAATTCCATGAACAGAGGATGATTTACATACATCACCGGAATAATAAACCTCCGCAGCTCCTCCCCTTGCCCCACCGTCACCGCCAAACATCCCTTCGGAATATTCCTCCTCTCCCAGCCGCCGCCGCCGCCGTGATGGTGGTGGAAATGAAGGTGCGGCATCTGAATATGGAAATTTAGGTGACCGATTTATATGTAAGTACAAGTACAAAATCAAATTGAAATTAAATCAAACACTAGAATTTGAGAATAGAAAAGGGCCAAGGATCTGATGCCGAGATGGCGA
The DNA here is from genome assembly GCA_034814905.1 of Penstemon davidsonii. Taxonomy (NCBI): domain Eukaryota; kingdom Viridiplantae; phylum Streptophyta; class Magnoliopsida; order Lamiales; family Plantaginaceae; genus Penstemon; species Penstemon davidsonii. The sequence goes on along the minus strand of JAYDYQ010001087.1, from coordinate 5,391,800 downwards.
GTAGAAATAGGGTTAAGGAAGAATCTGATAAGGATTTAGGGATATTGCTCATGATATATGTATGCGAATTGTGAAAAAATTGTTAAGCATATGAAATTGTTTAGACTTTTAGGTAATATATATGATGAGGAATTGAAATTGAGGAGTGTGGGTATATATAGTGGGAAAGCTAAGGCCTGTTTGTTTGGTTTGTAGGAAAGTAATTCGAAAGAGTAGTTAAGGTTTGTGAAATAATCTCGATTTACATTTGTTTGGGTTTTGAGAGAGTAGTTTGAGAAATAAAGTAGGTGTAAGTTTTTTTTGGAAGAGTTAGGTTGTAGGTATAAGATGCGTAAGACTTTATGTCAAATCATGTTTGTTATGTAAGATAAATTGTGTTAGAGATAAGTTATTTTATGTCAAATCAGAGTAGTGTTTGTATAGGTTTTGTTTAGAGATAATAAAATTGTTGTTTGTTTATCTTTTGAGAAAATAATTTGAGAAAATTGAGAAGTGAAAATTTTATTTTAGAAAGTAGAAAACTATGTTTGTTTGGCATTTTTTAAACGCGAAATAATTTTGGAAAACGACAAACAAACAGGGCCGAATGGTTTCTTTTAGTTTATACGCCAAATAAGCTTACTTAAAGAAAAAAGAAATTAAAAAGAAAAATAGTAAAGGGTTTAATAGTTATTTGGTAGTGGAATTTCTGATCAAATCGGGTTCGGTCGAACCCAAAGTAACTATATGACTAATATGTTAAATTTTTTGAGATTGAATGAAACTTCTAGGAAGGTGGTCAATTGCAAAGTAAGTGTAATACACTTGTCACGTGGTTGGATGAGATTGATTAAATCAGGTCTGTACAAATTTTTTCATATTTATTGGATATATAAATAAGTTAAATTTGTTTGGCTAATTAAAGTTATTTTGTCATTCGGTTACAAAATTTATTTTCTTCTAAACATTGGGTTACAAACGAATCACGTGTTTAATAATCATTAGAAAATTTTATGATAATTGAATTTTACAATTAGCCGAGTCAAAACATTGTGGACTCTATCTAAAAATAAACATCCGGATTTCACTGGCAACGCGAAAATAAATAGTAAGCTGCGTAAGGTATTACCTATTTGTCTAAGTCAAAGGCCGATGCCATTTCAATTATTAACATGAAATGGTCTCATTAATGTTAACGTATAGGTTTTCTTTTTTGTTACTTAAAAACGCGTGATTGCATTTTTTTAAAAGATAAATGAAAAATTAAACTTTTGGGTTTTAAAAAGGGAAAATTGCTTTTATGGTACCATAGAATAGACCTACTTGCAATTTTGGTACCATTGGATACGAAAATGTAGATTTGGTACCATAAGATAGGTTTTCATTGCAACTTTGGTACCAAACCTAATTTTTCCCCAAAGTTAATGATAATTTAACCCCTATGAAATGCATAATGTTCAATTTACCCCCTCGTGGTTTTAAAAAAGAGCATTTTACCCCCTGAAATTTTGTAAAAGTTTCACATCGCCTCCCTGATATTTTTACAGGGAACACTTTATCCATTTTTATTATGATAATGTGGCATTTTACCTCCTTTGTTATGATAAATGTGACAATTTATCCTCCTATATTATAAAATAGTTTGCATGCCTACTCTCAGTTTCGGCAAGCGAGTTACACTCTCCGGCTGAATGGGGTAAATTGCTTCATTAAAATTTTTACAAGGGGTAAATTGATTTTTTTCCAAATTATAGAGGGGTAAATTGAACATTATGCATTTTATAGGGAGTAAATTGCAATTAACTTTGTGGAAAAATTGGGTTTGATACCAAATTTGCAATGAAAACTTATCTTATGGTACCAAATTTGCATTTTCGTATCCAATGGTACCAAAAGTGCAATTTAGCCTATCCTATTATACCAAAAAAATAATTTTTCCATTTTAAAAATATAAAAATACAAGCGCATAGAACTAAAATAAAATTACTAGCCACGATTAGGAAAATTATTGTCTAAACCGGACTTGATCAAACTCATCCAATCATTAATCAAGTGCAATACACTTGTTATTTAATTGATGGAGTGTTATTCAATTCCAAAGCAAGTGTATTACCCTTGCTATGTGAATGTCGTGGGTTCGGCTTTGTGCAAAAATTACCCCTAGGGTCATTGTGATTGTTGATCGGATAACAGTTTAGAAAAAATGAAAAATCATAATGTACATGTAATATATTTTCTCTTGTGATTAAGCGAGTGATCTAAGAATGAGTTTTACCTAATGATATAGGCTTTCAAAATTATTTTTAAATCATTATTGTAATTTTGCGGCTCAAAATTGTTCTAAATGGGTCGAGTTGTCGAGTTTTGTTTGTACTATCAATCATAAGATCTCTCTTATTCAATCACTTGAGTTTTGTTTGTACTATCAATCATAAGATCTCTCTTATTCAATCACTTGTAACCTGTGATTTTGGAATGAATATTTATTATTTATATATCAAAAAAGAACTCTTGAAATTAATTTTTGATCAATTGTTTTTTTTGGTAATATTTGACTCTTAGCGTTATAATCATAGGGGAAATAATTTTTTTTTCTTCTTAAATTACAAAACATGGGTTACACTCATCCTACACCGGTGAATTATATCCATAGGAGTTGGATGATAAACACATGTGCATAAGAGGACAAAAAAATATCATTTCATACACACTTGTCGCTCATCCAGCACCCTAGCGGATTGAATCAACCGGGGTAGGCACATTATTTCCCAAAACATGACATTTGTCGAACAAAATTTTCTTTTATTGTAATCAGTTATTTAATGGTTTTGGAATTTTAAAATGTCACTTGTTAACAGAATATTATATGGCTTAAAATCTGGGATTTGGTGGATATGAGATGCTTAATTAGCTGAAATTTGAAAGCATGAATCCTGGGTTCTAATCAAGAGAGCAACATCCATGACTACACTCATGTAATATAATTCTGTAAATTAGGACCTCATTATATGTATTATATATATATATACATGGCAAGTGTAATACACTTGCTTTGTGATTGGATGTAACTCCCAGGAGAGTGACCAATCACAAAGCAAGTGCAATACACTTGCTTGGTGGTTGGATGAATTTGGCCAAGCCAGGCTTGGATAAGAATTTTCCTGTGTGTTGTAACCTTTGTAACATACATAAATAATTTTTTTTCTAACATGATATCAGCCTAAATCGATCCATTCTTTTTTTTATTTTTCTTTTTTCATTTTAATCCTACTTTGCTTTGCTTTCACATGGCTGGTAACACCCACAACATTATGAAGAAACCACAATCACATGGTTTTAGAATTGCAAATCCAGCAAATGTGATATCTCCAATAAGTGCCTCACATTTTACTACAAAACAACATCGACAACTATTAAATTTACTGAATGCAGGTACATCTACAGGTGTTAGTCTTGCAGGTACCATTCTTTGTTCTGCCTTTTCTTCATTGACATCACTTAACACGCCCCCTCACGTGTAGGTATTCATTTACTCAAGCCTAACACGTAAAATTTAGAAATGGGTGGTGAAGGGATTCGAACACAAGACCTTTTTTTGGCCTGAGTTCTGAATCTTAGGGCTGTGCAAACGGTAAAACCGAACCGAACCGTACCGAATTTCGGTATCTAGGTCGGTTCGGTATTTTCAGATCGCGTACCGTTTGCCAAATCGAAAATTTCGGTATGGTTCGGTAAATTACCGTTTGGTACGGTTCGGTATGATTCGGTACAAAAAAAAACGAAAATTTGAGCCTTTGAATTTTCTTAAAATTTGGGGTTGTTTTTAGCATTTTGGCTGATCTAAATTCATTCAACAACTAAATTATTTTTTGTTTCTCACCAATTTGAGGCGTTGGCATTTGGGCAGTATGCTATGGTGTAAGTTTTATTGTCTTTTTTGTTGTTATGGCCTAGAAAACAAAATGAAAGTAGTTACTATAAATAAATGTCTTCATTTTTTCAATAGCATTTCACATCATAATTGTATAAACACTTCTCTTGTCAAGTTCTTTTAGGTTTTAACAAAAACATTCAACAACTAAATTCATACAAAAGAATCTCCAATCTTAAAGTTAAAAGTTAAAACCATCAACATAAACAAACCATCTTAAATTCATACAAATCAATGAAATCATTCAAGCATAAAAGTTACAAATCTCCAAAGTCTTAACACCAAATTCACTAATAATCTAAATCATGAAAAACATCACCAAATACACTCAAATATATATGATGCTGAGATAAATAGAATACAATCTTCTTGCCCTGTTTTCCAATCTTTATTTAGCTTATTACTTCTTTTCTTTTGTTTCTATTTTGTCTGAACAAGAATTTAAGCCTTTTGAGAGGTCAGTTGTTAAGCTTTGGTCCAAAAACATAAGTGAAAGATATTTACGAACTGGGTGGTGCGGCGAGGGTGGTGCGGCGGCGTAGACTGGGTAGGAACTATGAAGAAATATTTGGAAACGTTTACTTAGGGCAGAGAGAAGAGAAGTGATAAATTTCCTAATTGAGTCTAAGTTAGACATTTAGATTTAGGAATAGAATTAATAAAAAAAATAATAAATTTCGGTATTTCGGTTCGGTTCGATAAACCGGTCGGTAATACCGAAAACCGAAAGTGAACCTGGTTCGATAATTGGGCACGTACCGTATACCGAACCGAAATTTCGGTTCGGTATTAGGTACGTACCGAAATTTCGGTTTCGGTTCGGTACGACCGATTTACCGAATTGTGCACACCCCTAGTTCTGATACCATATTGTTTCCAGTCTGCACTTCGACTACTGCGGGGAACACCCGTGCAAGGCATTCTTTTATCGTCCAATAGTAAACTTCAGATTTCAGCCTATTGTGATTCAGATTGGACTACATGTCGAACAACACGTCAATCAATTACAGGATACTGTAGATTTTTAGGAATAGTCCAATATCATGGTGCACTAAGAAGCAACAAACTATTTCTAGATCCTTTGCGGAGGCAGAATACCGTGCAATGGCTTTAGCTTGTCGCGAATTGACTTGGTTACGCTACTTAATCAAAGACCTTGGACTTCCGCATTCAGCTCCTATGAAATTATATTGTGATAATAAACCTGCTATTCACATTGCCTCAAATCATGTGTTTCATGAAAGGACTAAACATATATAAATCGATTGTCACTTTGTTCGTGAAAAAATTCAAACTTTTTATGTTCCTTCTTCACAACAACGTGCTGACATCCTAACGAAAGCACTTGGTTCTGATCAGTATCATTTCCTTTTTTCCAAGTTGGGCATTCTAAACATTCATGCTCCATCTTGAGGGGGAGTAACAAAGTAATATATGGCTCAAAATCTAGGATTTGGTAGATATGAGATGCTTAATTAGCTGAAATCTGAAAGCATGAATCTTGGGTTCAAATCAAGAGAGCAACATTCATGGCTACACTCATGTAATATAATTTAATTAAGTGCTGTAAATTAGGACCTTAGTTGTATTTATATATATGTATATTGTAACCTTTGTAACATACATTCAGAATAAATAAAAAAAAAACTTTTCTTAGCACTTGTTAAATATAATATGAATACAACAGCTCATTTTTAGCTATGTTAACTCCGTTAACTGCGGATTTGCTATAAATTTAACAAAGTCTATCATTTCTATCTAAAGAAAAGGTACCCATAATTAAATTTGGACTAAATTTCAAGTTAACCATGAATACAAGTAAAATTACACATGTGACATAACATTACATGCATCAGCAAATGAATACTAGTCAATATTAGGTCATGGACATGCATGCCTACGCATAAATAAATTCATACAAATGAAATTGTCTGCTTACACGACACGTTAGCTCATAGTGGATTTATATAAAATAATGGCAAAATTGCAGAAAACGTCCCAAATTAATCAGTGATTTTGAATTTTCGTTCCAAGCTATATCACTTAGTCAAATTCGTCCCGTAATTTTATATTCTTTTGGAATGTCGTTCATTGTTGGTCCCAAGTGGTCAGATGAGGTCTAGAGGGGGGGGGGGGGGGGGGGGGGGGGTGAATAGACCTCTTTAAAAATTTACTTTTTAAAATCTCTAACTTTTCTGTTCAGCAAACTAAGCTGATCAAGAATAATAAGCAGACTAAGCTGATCTCGCACAAAGCTTTGAACAGCAGAGTTGACCACTCTTCTGATTTCACTCAGCTGATTTTATCAAAATCAGAGTTTAAAATAAACTAACTTGCAGCGGATTTATCAAGTGTTTTTCACAAGTTGTTTTCTTAACTTAGAATTAGTTTTGTCCCCAGTTTTATCAAACTCCTTTAAAACTTTTTCCACAGTTAACCTTTTAGTGTTTTAAATATGCTCTTGTAAATATGCAGAAAATAATGCAAGTTAAAAACACAAAGGATTTTTATAGTGGTTATATGGATAGAAATCCTTTAGTCCACTCTTCCAAGTCACTTAGATCTTGGGTTATACTAAATCACACAGATTACAGTATACACAGCTTACGCCAAACAACAAATGATATGGCCGTAAATTCACAATAGGAAATCACAAAGAAACTCCTATCCTCTGAAGTAATATCACTCACTAAGATAGATATCTACTTCTCACAACACGATTCTAACAAAATCACTCAGATTTATGTATGTATTCTGTTTTCTCTCTATTCTGCTTCGTTAACAGATGACTAGGCTGATGAGTGTTCTGTTCTTGCGTTTGAGACTTAGAAGAATTCTGCTTCAGATTTTTGTTCTCAAAAGTGTGTTGTATCTTCTTCAATCTCACGAACTGAACTATTTATACTTGGAGATTTGAAAATCTGCCCGTTGAGAGATCGGCAGCTGTCAAATCCTCGAGTACTGGTCCTTTTTGAAGAAACGGCTGCTGCGACTGAACACTGTACACTCTGCTGTACTTTATGTCGCTTCGCATTAAATGCGCATTAAATGCACTAAGCTGATACGAGGTTTCTCTTCAATCATTTGTCATAAATACCCTTCCTCTTCAGCATTTATTACACCAAGTGCATTTATTACCGTTGCAATAACTTCTGATCCACTTCCACTCTGCTGATCGAAGTCACTCGTCTGATGAGTACTCGGCTGATCCCAAACTTGAACTAATCTGATTTGAGTCGGCTGATAGTCCACCAGTCTGATTACTTCTTCAGCAACAGATCAGTAGTCTTCTGGACCATATTTGACTAGTCTGAAATACTTCTTCCTTGGTCAAATATCTTCTAAGGTTTGTACTGAGCTTCCACTTAGCTGATGACTTTGGAAATCATCAAAACCTTCCTTCACTTCAAAGTCTTCATCTTCATCCAACAATTTCCCCCTTTTTGATGATGACAAAACTTCAGCTAAGTACCTGTACCTAAAACTAAAGTTGAGTCCTCAAAAATTTCTGAGATAGAAATAGTGTGTTGGAAGCTTGAACTTTTATAGATGAATTTGAAAAGTTACAGTACAAGTTACAAGCAAAAGAAAAACTTAAGTGAAAAATTACAAGTAAAGAAAGCTGGTTACAAATTTTCAACAGATGACTTAGTCTAGTAACTAGTCTAGTGCTCAGCTTCTTCATCTTCTTCTTCATCCTCTTCTTCATCAACTTCTTCATCAACTTCTTCACTACTTTCTTCATCTTCACCAGATGAGAAAGCATCAGCAAGACCTTTTAATTTTTCCTTTCTTTCTTCAGCTTCAAATCTTGCTTTGATGTCCTCAATCCTCTTATACTTAACGTATGGATTGAGCTGTTCTTCAGCAGAGTACTTAGAAGCAGCTAACTCCTTGTCAGTTTTAGCTACGTCCTTGAGCTCCACTTTATCACCAGCTTCATCATCAGCTTCCTCTTCAAGTACTTCTTCTTCATTTGGCTTTCCAGCAGCAGCCCGTTGGTCTCGTACTTGAATAGTTGCAGCAGCATCAACAGCTAACTTAGCTGATTCCTCTTCCCCCTTTTTGTCAGCATCAGCAGGGTTGAGTTGATCAGGAGTTATGTTGACAGCAGCACAAAGCTTCTTGATGTTTGCATCCATAATTCGTTGTTCAGCACAATGATGAGTTAGAGTAGTCTCCATGCGAAGTTGAGCATCTTCCATGCGAAGTTGATTTGTTTTTAATTCACCAGTTTGGTCATTCAGGCAGTCAACATTCAGTTGAAGTGTTGATATCTCATTTTGAGCTTTGTTAGCAACAGCAGTAAACTCTTGCATTAATGCAACATCCTTTTCCATCTCTGCTTCACCAACCTGTTTTATGACTCTAATAACTCCAGCAATATCAGCTTCATTTCTTTGAAGAGCAGTGTGGAGGTGACTTACATCAGCCTTCACTTCTTCAATACTTCTGCTCATATTCAATATGCTCTGAGTCAGCATTAAGGAGTTATCTGGTGGTAGAGGAAAATCTTCAATGGCATCCTTGACCATTTTTGCAGTCTCTTCCTGCATTTTCTTAATCATCAGCTGATTCCTTGTCTCCATCTCCTTCATAGTGGTTTCAATCAGCAGCTGGATGGATTCCATAAGAGAGGAATGCAAGTCAGCAGTAGGAGCAGGGTGTGATGATTCAGCAGGTTCCTCTTCCTGTTGAAATTCAGCAGGTTCTTCTTCCTGTTGAACAGGTGCGTCATGAAGAACAGGACTGTCTTCAGCTTTCCATTCCAAAGCTAAAGGAACTAAGTCCTTGACCACAGCAGGCAGCTTCTTCGATGTATCAAAGTTGATCTCTTCAGCTTGCTGGTCTTTCTTTTGTTCTTCACTAGCTGGCTCATCAGCTACGTGAATGATCTCAGTACCATCAGTAGACACAACTGTCTTCTGACGAATCAAGTCAGCTGGCACGCCATTAATGAAGGAAATTCTGGAAAAGTTCAAGGCAGCCACACTGGTTAACTTCATGGAGGCCCATGAAGATATGATTTTCAAAGACCAGGTGATGAAGTTTTACGGTTCAAAAGACGATGTTAATTTTGAAAAGCTGGAAATCACTGCCAAAGTTGGGGCCACATGGATGTTTACGTGTCATGACATGGCAAATTTTAGCATAAACAATTATACAAGATTGCAGAATTCGTCCCAAACTAATTACAATATTGGTTTTTCGTCCCAAACTATATTAATTCGCAGAATTTCGTCTCACAATTTGTCATTTTGTATGAATTTAGTCCATTATTAAATTTAGAATTTAATGGAAATGACGATTCATCTTTTACTTTTTTAAGGGACTAACGACAATTTATCCCCTGTGATATTCATAATTTTCAATTTACCCCCTGTAATTTGAAAATGAGCAATTTACCCCCCTGTGAAAATTTCAAAAAAGTATTTTATCCCCTTGAACTGGAGAGTGTAAATTGAGAGTGGGCATGCAAAGTGTTCTATAAAATAGGGGGTAAATTGCTATATTTATTATAATACAGGAGGTAAATTGCCGCATTATCATAACACAGGGAGGTAAATTGAACATTATGAATATCACATGGAAGTAGATTGCCGTTTGCCATTAACGTTTTTTTTAAGAGAAAAATAGTATGGATTTTTTAAATTTCCGTGGGATTTTGAGAAAACAAATCATATCTCAGTTCTTTAGGAAACAATTGTGCATTTTTTTTGTATTAATAAATAATAAATATTTATAAATAATTTGGAACAAATTCTTTTTCCCCAATTTCAATTACGGGACTGAAGTCGGCGTGTTGATATAGTTTAGGACGAAAAATCAAAATTTGTAATTAGCTTGGGACGAATTCTGCAATCTGATATAATTGTTTATACTAAAATTTGTCATGTCATGACACGTAAACATCCATGTGTCAAGTGGGACGATATTCCAAAGGAATATAAAATTACGGGATAAATTTGGCTAAGTGATATAGCTTGTGACGAAAATCCAAAATCTTCAATTAGTTTGAGATATTTTTTACAATTTTACCTAAAATAATTAGAGAGAAAAGAATCCAATGATTAGTTTAGATATTAAAAAGCACTTTTCGAAAATAAATTTGGGCCGCAATTCACGCTCCATATGGGCCCCAGTGGCCCATAAGATAAGATCGCGGGTCTTGCTTCATCTCTTCCTCGGTTACTTCGATCCTACACCCCTGTATTCATTCCAGCCCCTCTTTGACTGACACATGGGAAGTGGGAGGCAACTTGTTCCTGCCAATTGCAGTGGGCAGGTGAATTAATTTTTTTTCTTTACATAAAATCTTCAATATGACATATGTGGATATAAAATCAATAGCAAATTACTACTTTCCCAGTTTCATATTAATTATCATATTTGTCAAATTTTTTTGTTTCAAATTAATTGGCATGTTTGGGTTTTCAAAGCATTTTTTTTTCAATTTTGCCCCTTTCTCTCATTGGAGTTGGGAAACTCAATGGTCACCACTCACTAATAAAAAATTAAAAAGTAACTATCATTATAAAGGATATTTGAGACATTTTACCATAAAAAAATATGTAATTATGAGGTTTCTTAATCTGTGTGAAAAGTAAGAATGTGTCAATTAATATGAAACGAAGGGAGTAACATGTATGTATGGCGATTTTTTTTCTTTTATAAAATATTCTATGGTAAATCAATAGCGGGCATGGATTTATGTTTTATTTTCGTGGTATATTTTAATTTAATTGGTTAAATTTTCCGAAAAAAAATTCGAGATACATTTTGAAAAACTATAAATTCAAGAAAAATATTGAAATAGAAACTACACTATAAATTTCGGTTAAATTTTTTTTTTTATAAAATACGATGTACCACAGTGAATTCTCAATAGCAACTAAAATATCAAGAACATCTCAGCTAAAATAATAGAAGCTAAAATTGCTTTTAATCTATCTATCAAAAAATACAAATTTGCTTTCAATCTTACACCATCACAATTATTACTATAATTAATTTTAGCAAGTATCTAAAAAGAAAGTGTAATCAAATTTATGCCACGTGGAAGAAGCACATTAATTGTGCCTGCAATTGGACATTGGGCCTTTTAAAGAGCTGGAGCCATTACAGTGGTGTAGGCACGAATTTTCCCTCTTCCTCTCCTCCTTTTTGGGAGGAGTAGCAATGACGTGCTATTGACCTTTTATTTTGCTTACTTTTGTTGAAATTAATTTCACTTTATTTGTATGGTAAATTACGGATGGCACGAGGTAATGTCTAATTATGAAAATCTTCCTTATGTATTGAGTATTATATAAATTTTTTTCAGGATTGTCACCTTCTTACAATTAACCATTGCCCTTAAAATATTTCAATTTTGCCTTTGAATGTTATTTGTAAGATTTGTAATATCTTATAAATGTTAAAAATTAGTTGTTAATTGTTATATTTTATATATTATAGAAGTGATAATTATATATTTATTACCAAAATATTTTCCAAATTTATAATTGCCCACGAGCTTTAATAAATATTGCAAAAAAGGGTATTTACATATTTATTAACAATTTAAATTATATAAAAATAAATTAAATAGAATTTTAGTAATAATATTTTATAAATATGAAAAAATTGTTAAAACATTTAGTTCAATGAATTTATTTTCTAAATTAAATAAATGTTATATTGTATAAATCAATATTTTAATTTAATAAAGTTTATATTGTATAATAAATTCAATATTTATTAATGCAATAAAAATATGATTTATTTAATTAGTGAAAATATAATTTTATATTTATAAATTTTATTTAATTTTTTAATATAGAAATTAAATTAATAATAAATATGTAAAAATGTTGCAATATATATTGTAATTTATGGGCAATTATAAATTATATCAATTATTTTAGTTGTAAATATATGATTATCATTTTTATAATTATAGAATATAACAATTAACAACCAAATTTTGAAATATATAAGATATTATAAACATTACAAATAACCCCTAAGGGCAAAATTGGTATATTTTATGGGCAAGAGGTTAATGGGAAGAAGGTGATAAACCTGAGGGAGATTTTTGTAATACCCAATACGCGAGGAAAATTTGTAATTAAACCTTACCTCAGGTGGTATCCGTATTTTACCCTTATTTGTATTAAATTTGGAGTGCAAATTTCCCTCAGGCTTCTGATATATATCGAAAATGGAAAATTTTCAAAAATGGACCTGTAACTTTGATTTTTCTTTTTTAAAATAGTCCTATAACAATACTGAACACACATTTCGTCCTCAAAATGCAAGTAAGATATGAGAGATTAGTGCTTATTTTTGCAAATTGGTTACATTGGATTCCTTCATCTTGGTTGACGAATCTTTTGCCATTTCGTGAAACCATTAGAAGAGTCTTCTGAATGCATATAGAATTGATTGGTTTTAGAGACAGCTAAAGAACTATGTGGAGAGGGCATGATATACTGGTTGTGTTTCACATTATTTCGTATCTTAATTTGGTAGATTTATTTTGAATTTTGTTGGTCAATGAAGATTGTTGAGACTTTACATTTGTTGGATGATTTGGAAAATATGCTTATTTTGATTGGATTTGTTAAAAGATCATTAGAAAATATTTATTGAATTTTAAATTTGAGTTATATTTTTTTTTGGGCATGTAAACAAAAGCACATTAGATTTTTTTAAATAGAAAATTCTTTTATATTTAAAAAAAAAACAGGTGCTCATTCCCGATGCTTTTTAGTCATCGGGAATAGCTTAGAAAGTGTCGGGAATATTTATTTCCGGCGATAAAAAGCCATGGGAATACTTACTGTCGACTGTTTTTTTATTCTCGTCGCCCCTTTTATCTGGAGGCTGTGGGGCGCTATGAAAAGAGTTGGGAATGTATTTCCGATGCTGTTTTAACACCGGGGAAGGTCCTAAATGTTGTAGTTCATTCTATAAAAGTCCATTCAAACTCCATTTTTTAAATAATCAAACCAAGCCAAACCCAATTTAAAGTTCGATAACAAGTGACTCATAGGTTTACATGCAAAAATATTTATACATCCCCAGTCTATAAAATAATTTCACAAATCTTGTTAAACAAAAAAATCGAAACCAAATCCTTCCTAATATGATTAAACTTTCGTCATTATCTTCTAAATAAAATACGATTCTTGTTCACAATCAATGAATACAAATAAAAAATGAAAATAAAAAAGAAATTGTAAATTAAAAAGAACTAAAACAAAAATCAAAATCACAACACTCAACCTTATAGCCAACCATCAATTACACATGTAAGAGAATACACAATACATATATGATCAATCAAGCCTTGAAGCACAAAAACTGGTGGTGATGGTGGTGGTTGTTGTGGTGGTGTTCATCATGATCCGACGTCGTTTCCCTATCAATCAAACCCCTAATTTCATAAAATTCCTCAACCTGACAAGGAATTCGAATCGGACCTTTCGGATATTCGAACCCGTACTCCTCCTCCGCCTCCTTCAACAACTCCATGAACAGAGGATGATTTACATACATCACCGGAATAATAAACCTCCGCAGCTCCTCCCCTTGTCCCACCGCCACCGCCAAACATCCCTTCGGAATATTCCTCCTCCCCCAGCCGCCGCCGCCGTGATGGTGGTGGAAATGAAGGTGCGGCATGTGAATATGGAAATTCAAGTGACCAATTTTATCTGTACTAACTCCCATAAAAAAGTACCAATTTATATTTATGCACAAGTACAAAATAAAATAAAATTGAAATTAAATTGAACACTAGAATTTGAGAACAGAAAAGGGCCAAGGATCTGATGCCGAGATAGCGAGTAGAAATAGGGTTAAGGAAGAATCTGATAAGGATTTAGGGATATTGCTCATGATATATGTATGTAAATTGTTAAAAAATTGAAAAGCATATGAAATTGTTTTAGGTTATATGATGAGAAATTGAAATTGAGGAGCGTGGGTATATATAGTGGGAAAGGGAAAGGGTTTCTTAGTTTATACGCCAAATAAGCTTACTTTCTTCTTAGAAAAAACATTAAAAAAATAAGCTTACTTAAAGAATAAAGAAATTAAAAAGAAAAATAGTAAAGGATTTGATAGTTACGGCATTTGGGAAATTATGACCTATATCGAGTTCGGTCAAAATAATTACTCCTCCGTTTCATAATATCTGTCGCTTTAAAGAGTTTTTCTTGTGCCATATTATTTGTCATTTTAAATTTTCAATAAAGCATTAATTACTCTTTTTCCATTTTTACCCTTTATGCTCATCAGTTTTCTCAAACATTAGTGGAGGATAATTAATTAAAAGGGTATTTTAGTCTTTTTTATTTTTTTCCTCTTAGAATTCAGCTATATTCAATGATTTTCTTAATTTGTGTGCATACATGTGAAAAGACAGATATTTTGAAACGGAGGGAGTACATTACACTTGTTTTTGGATTGGGTGAAATTTTAAGCGGGTATTTATGTGATCATATATTCTTATACAATTTATCTAATTATATGGTTAGATATATTTACTATATATCTACTAATGATTATTATTTTCATACTTTTGTAAACTTTAGAAAACTATGTTGTAGTTTTTATCAGAATCCACGAGAAATTAGTGGATTTGGAATTGTTTTATATATATCATTTTACACAATTACTATATCATTTTCTAAGCTCGTTGTTCTGAATTTTGATTTTTGCACACTGCTACTATCATCTAATTAATTAGGGTGATTTTTCAGGTTATTGAATCCTTAAATTAATTAGTCGATATTATAATATTAGATTTTTTCCTTTTAGATGAACCACTTCTTTAGTTTCATATGATTTTATTCACATTTTCTTTTGAAGTTATTGGAAACTATTATATTAATACTTTCAATGTTTATTTTTAATTTATTTGCTTTAATGTTATTTTTCTTATTATTTTTTATTTAATTTTCAGATAATTAAATATAATTTTTTTAATAATTAAATTTAATGTGTATTTGTTCTTTGAAATTTCAATTTTTTTTCATAAGAAATTTGGCTAAATGGATATAATATTGTTAAATTTTATTAAATCAAACATTCTTTACTGATTTATAGTATATTTTTAAAGTTTATATTTTCCATGCATATTCATTTAATCTATTAAAACTCAAAATTTGTTTTCTCATATTGAAGAGCTTTAGTTATAAGAATATTAAGCAACAAATTGATATGTCAATATGACTTTATTGTTATTATTTCTTATTCGTCTCATAGTTTAATTCCATATTTCTTGTTGAGTATTACTGCTTTGTATTTAAGCCAAAAAAAATCCATTATATTCTAATACAATTTGCCTAGTTAAAACATTGGGGACTCCAATTTTACAGGCAGTTTGAACGCGAAAAGAAATATAAGTTGGGTAGGTAGTAAGCTGGGTAGGGTATTATTGCCTATTTGACTAAGTTAAAGGCCAATGTCTTTTCAATTAACATGAGAAATGATCGAAAAAGTCTCACTGTTTGATAAAAAAAAAATTAAATGAAAATTTAAACTTTTGGGTTTTAAAAATATAAAAATACAAGTGCATAGAACTAAAATAAAAATTACTAGCTATGGATAGGAAAATTCTTGTTCAAATCGGATTTGGCCGAACCTATCCAACCATTAATTAATTAAGTTGTTTTTTTTATTGGTAAGTGTTATCCAATTCAAAAGCAAGTGTATTGTCCTTGCTATGTGAATGTTGTTGGTTCGACCAAACCCGATTTAGTCAAGAATTACCCTTAGGGTCAATCTGACTGATGATCGGATAACAATTTTAGAAAAAATGACAAATCATAATGTACATGTAAACATATTGTCTCTTGTGATTAAGCGAGTGATTTCTACCTAATGATATGGGCTTTCAAAATTATTTTGAAATCTTTATTATAATTTTACGGCTTAAAATTGTGCAAAATGGGTCGAGTTATCAAATTTTGTTGGTGCTATTTGTCATAGGATCTCTCTTATCCTATCACTTGTCATGGAGGTATATATCTAGTTGCTTAAATTTTGTAACCTCTTTTGCTCGTGATTTTTGAATTAATAGTTATTTATATATTAGAAAAAACCCTTGAAATTAATTTTTAATCAATGGGCTTACTGCATTTTTGGTGTTATAATTATAGTCTACTGACGTTTCTACCCCGTAACTTTTCGGGCTGGCACATTTGATGCCACAAGTTCAACATTAGTGACAATTTTGGTGCCAATTTCAAAATTGACCCGAAATTCCCCCATGTGTGGGCCATGTGACATGAAAATTGAAAATTTTGACCATTCAATTACTTTTTCATTATAAAAAAATAAATTATTTCCATCCACCAAGAACTTGTCTACTTGTATATTTTTATTTGGGGAAGAAGAAGAAGAAGGCGGGTAACAATCTAATTAAGAAAATGTTTGGTGAATTTTATAGGAAAGTTATG
The DNA here is from genome assembly GCA_034814905.1 of Penstemon davidsonii. Lineage (NCBI taxonomy): Eukaryota > Viridiplantae > Streptophyta > Magnoliopsida > Lamiales > Plantaginaceae > Penstemon > Penstemon davidsonii. The sequence continues at coordinate 5,375,438 of JAYDYQ010001087.1, read as the reverse complement.
ATTTTGAATTTTTGTATTATTTTTTAGTGAAAAAGACGTTGAATTGTCAAAATTCCCTTTTTTCTTGTCATATGTCCCGCACATGGGGTAATTTCGGGTCAATTTTGAATTTGGGCCTCAATTGGCATCAAAATTACCACTGATGTTGAACCTGTGACACCAAATGTATTAACTCGAAAAGTTACGGGGTAGAACGCAAGTGGACTATAATTATGGCACAAAAAATGCAATAATCCCTTTAATCAATTGTCTTTTTGGTAATATTTGACTCTTAGAGTCATAATCATTGGGGAAATACGTTGTTATTTTTTTCTTAAACTACAAAACATGGCGTTTGTCAAACAAACTTATCTTCTTATTTTTTGTTGTAATCAATTCTTTAATCAGTGGCTTTGGAATTTTCAAGATGTCACTTGTTAAAAATAATATGAATATAAGCTCATTTTTAGCTAGGTTAACTCCGTTTATTGACTTTCGAGATCTCCTTCGTGTTAAAATAGATGTTGAAACTGCGGATTTGCTATAAAATTAATTTTGAAATAAAATTCATGAATAAAAGTAAAATTAAACATGTGACATAACATTACATGCATCAGCAAAATGAATATTAGTCAATATTAGGTCATGTACATGCCTGCCTACGCATAAATAAATTCGTACAAAAAAAAATTGTCTACAGACACGTCACGTTAGCTCATAGTGGATATATATAAAATAACTAGAGAGAAAATAATCCAATAATTAGTTTTTTTTTTTTGATAAATAAAAATCCAATAATTAGTTAGAGGATTAAAAAGCACTTGCTTTTGGGAAATAAAATTGGGCCGCAATTCACGCTCCATATGGGCCACAGCGGCCGGCCCATAAGATAAGATCGCGGATCTTGCTTCATCTCTTTCTTTCCTCCTTTTTTGGAGGAGTAGCAATGACGTGCTATAGGGGAAAATTCTTACATAGACCAGGTCTATGAGCTTAGTGGTAGACTTTGTGATTGTAAATGCACCACATAATACATTTTGATGATGTCATGCTCTCACAATGTATGATGTGGTGCATTTACAACCACAAGGTCTATGAAAAGCTCATAGACCAGGTCTATGCAAGAATTATCCTGCTATAGGGCTATTCAATAATGACCTTTTTTTTTTGATAAGCCAATAATGACCTTTTATATTGCTTACTTTTGTTGAAATTATTTTCACTTTATTTGGAGGGCAAATTTTGTCGGTGTATAACATTATGTGCACTTAATTAAAAATTCATAGAATATAACTATAACACAAATATAATATTCTAACACATGATTTTGAATATAATTAAAGCATGCTATTCATACTTACTTGGTTGGAATTGACCCGTAGAATATTTCAATCAATACACCAAAAAATAAATATGACTGAAGCTTGAAGAAATAAATTTCCTTAATACAATATTTCTTAGGCTGCCACGGTGCATGTAGTTTGATTCCCGGTAATCTCCCAATATACGACAGTCTGTTGTTCATTATTTGCACAAATAATAAACCCACAACAAACTTGAACCAATAGAAAATTCGACAGAAAACTAAAGTAAAGAAGAGAGCAATTTCTAGTTATTGCCAGAAAAAAGATACTTAATTGGCCAGATTAAGTCTTCTATTTATATAAATGTAAAAATGTATTTTCGCAAGAGACACATCGTTTGGATTGCATTGTTTTGATTCAAAATGGTGCATTTTTTAATTGAACAGACACACCTCTTATTCTCAATTATTTCATTCACATGTAAAAAACCCTAACAAATTTCTGCCAGGCTTCGGATCCGTTCCGTAAACTAAGGATCAAGGTAACCTTAAAGGCTCCCAAAACTGAGCATATATATCAGAAATCGTGTAAGTACTATTAGACTATTTCCAATGACTTCTCAATCTAAGTCTTGTCCCCTTCCCCTTTCCTTTTTCATAGTCATATCCATTCTCCAATGACTTAATCTTTCCATTCCATTTAATTTCAATTCTCATTCTTCCATACTCTCACTTAATAATAATAATAAGTTTCTTAAATCATATTTAAAACAATGTTATTAAATTTCACACAATTGATATTAAATTTCTCAAATTCAAGTTAAGTTCTTTTAAAGTTTAATTTTTATTAATTAAATAATAAAAGTTACATTTTTAACTTTTTTAAAATAACACACAAATTAAAGGAATTTTTTCTACAAAAAAAAAAAAGAAGAGATATTTATTAAATAAAAATAAATAAAAACCAAAAAAATAAAAATAAAAGGGAAGAGCTTGTTGCACGCCCAACGCATAAATTGAAGCGTGGAATGTGGCAAATTAGCCTTGGATTGCCCCATCCCCTGAGCGGTGGATTAACCAACATCCAAACATTGAGTCATTTTCAATTTGGACTTTTTCAGGCCCAAACAAACTTAAGCTGGGCTCTCTAGATCTGCTAAAACTGGACATTACTAGGCCAGCCATCAATAGACTATATAGTGAATGCACGAAAGAGAAGGAAGAAAATAAAATATCCAACAACTCAAATATTATTGTACTTTCCTAACAAGAAATTGTACTGAAAATTTTCTCAAAAGACCAAATTGTAGTACAAATGTACAATGCAATGATTTTACCACAATGGAGTACATGACTTGTACATTCATATCAATACACGGAAACACATAAGTTGTACTTCCAAATATAATAATGCACAAGCATAAATAACAGAAATCATCAGCCTAAAAATTAAAACTCAGAGAAAAAAAAATCAAATGTGATAATTGGTGGTAGAATCCAGCAGGGGCAACATGAGAACATATAAAAAAAAAGCATTTGCCCAATTTTTACATGTTCTCAGGTCGCCCCTGCAGGATTTCTTCCACTCTATTATGGATGTTACAGATTTCAGAAATAAAGACCTAACATCCAATAATTAACTCCATTCTTGGTATGTATTGCATCCATGTATTTGTATTTATATCTACATAGTATATCTTATTTTATATATATATATATATATGAAAATGATATTTGACTCCAATTGGACCAAATTCTAATTTATGATAATTTTAAATTATTTTAATTATCTTAAAATCATTTTAAACAATTCTTTGCTAATTAAAATCATAATTTATGCCATCAACCTTAATTATATCTTTTCAAATATGAATATATAATACCCATTGATGTTTAGATCTTCAAAGTTGTATGTTGTAGCAATCATCTTCTTTTTGTTGATTTTAGGTTCTTTCTAATTTCTATTTAATAAGTTCTTACAATCTAACCTTCTTTTATATATTTTCACCTCACTAATTTTATATATTTTATGCTCTTCAATGTAATTGATTTACACAGTTCTTAGCATATCCATTACATGTGTATCAAGTAAGTAATATATTTTTGTTGTTTATATTGTAATTTTTTTAATTGTTAATATTGCGTTTTCTTCTTCCTTTTTAGTTATCTCTGGCGTGATTGTCATTTGATTACCAAGTAATCGATCTGAATTCACTCAAAGGTATTTTTGCTTTATCTGAAATAGCTGATTGAATTATTTTTAATTCACTCTTATTTGTGTCTTTGCCCATTTTTTTTGTAATAGTTTCAGACCAAGCAAAAAGGAATTTGTTTCATTTTTGCAGAAAACTGATTTTATCTTTCTATTTTATTTCTTTTGTCATTTTTGTATCTTCGTTTTCCCCCTCCTTTTTCGTATTAATTTAGTGGTCTTATTTTTGTACAAAATCAAATAAATGTAAATTTTCGTACCATACGTACTTTTGTTGAAGAAATATGAAAATTACTCATTTATCTCTCCATTACAGAGTTACATTTCTAAGCCTTATGTTCAATATTACTAATATTTGGTTTAATTATTTATGTTCAATATCTTTTGGCCAGGTGAAGTGAAGTATATGATAACTACTTTCCTTAGTTTTAGTATATCTTATAGTTATTTTCATTTTTTTTAAGTTTACGTGTTTATTGAGAAAAAAAACTCATTTTTCTTCTTCTTTTGATTATCTTATATTCAAATAATTTATAATTTTGTAATCATCACAAATCTATACATTTTGTTTTGTGTTTTGCTTCTTTGTTATGACTATCGGTATAATTTAGTTTGCAGTCAAATTTTAAAAAAAAAACTCAAGCTATCAATTAATACTTATATAAGCTATTTGAGAAATAAAGAATTATGATGATATTTGCTCATCCGACGCCCTAAATATCAATTCTTTTTATTCTTTCTAACACATCACTTGATGCGTTATTTCATTGTAATGGTTGTTTTACAAGAACTATTCATATATTTGCACAAATACTTATTTGAACTTTTTATAATATTTTGTTCGAGCTGAGCAAAAACTAATCAAGACATTGCACAACTATTTTTCAGAAGCTCATTTTGAATATAATTTATGGTACAAACAACTATTATGCACATAGTTACAAAAAAGAGATGGTGTCACATTGGAATCAATCAAAGAAAAAGAAAAGTCGCATGCAGTTATACGGATGTAAAATTGCATATTTATTCTCACATGATTGAATTTTAAGCTTTTTTTAATCCAATGTTTTACAAATCGTATTTTCAATTCTAATATTTTAAAATATTTAAACTTGTAGTGCGTACTTCCCAAAATTGCGCGTATATTTCCAAACAAATAACTTATTTGATTTAACTTATTTTGCGTTTTTGGTATCATTATAAAGTCTAAATTTAGCACTTTTAGTCCCATAAAATTGTCTCAAGTTTTTCACTATAGATATCAAATTGAATGGAACAAAAAAATATAATATTTTAATAAAATAGGACCCCAACTCCAATTTTATAGAGTGTGGGACTTAAGTCATTGAGGAACAATGATGTGTGACAAAATATATAATTTTGTTTACATGATCATATCATTGAGCAATTTTTTTTCCTTCCAATAACAATAAGCAAGTTTTTAATAAGAACGAAAATCCAGAAAATTATTCATAAAATTCTATAAAGCTAATTAGCATAAGTTCATCATACCCTAAAATCATTTCAAAGCAAGTACAGTAGTTGTAAACTTGCAAGTTTGAAATCAAAATATGCTAATGATTTCTAATTTCTTATAAGGAGTTGAATTAAATTGCTAATTAGAGTTTTTTTTTTTCATAGTTATTCAGACATCAATTCATGTAGTCCATTGGGGTGTTCCACTAGTTATGATTTCTTAAATTAGAATTACACATTCATTATAGTTAATTAATTAGTTTATATATATTGATTCGCATACAAAACTTGAGCTTAAATCTTTATTTTATTTACAATAATAATAATTTTCATGCGATGTTGCTTCTTTATATGTGATCTTTTAATAACACATGTTAATAATCTTGCACAAAAGATATTATTTAAGATAATAATTTCATGTCATTTTGTGCATATCACGGGATAGATTATAGTAAGAAAAAAAGTTCCAATAATATTTATTGTGAATACAATTTAAATAAAATAAAATGAAACTAGCCATTTATAATTTTTAATAAAATAAAACAATATTTTATTTTGATAATGAATAAATAAATATACCTAATTTAAAATTACAATAAATGAAAATTTTATTTTGCTACACAAAAATTTATTATTTTATAATCTCATAAAATAAATATATTCATTAATCTTTTATGAAGTAGAAAAACATATCCCGATCGTCCCTAACCCCCAACATGTCCCCATCACCCGCAGTATGTCGTCGCATAGAAGATGAAGGCAAGGATCCAATACCTTCGAGGTAATGATGGGCAGTTGAGAATTTTTTTTAAGAAAAAAGAAAGAAAGAATAGAATAGGTATTTCTTGAATAAAAAATACTTTTATGGTGACGAACCCAAATCAAATTCTCACTGGGAGAGGCACCTATATAATATGTCGAATAAGTCTTGAAAGAAATTAAGCCGGATCTAAAACCAGAATATAAAAAAATTATATAGCTCATAGAATGCCCAAATGCCATGACTTGGAATATATTTCTTTCATTTATTAGAATCACCCAAAGTTAGAAACTTTCACTATGGCATTAGTTCTTGATGACTACTATCCTCCAAATTTTTAGAAAATCTTAAATTCAACTCGGGTTTTTTGCCCTTTGCACCCCCGAAACATTGGAAATAGGCACTTTGCACCTTCGAAACATAGATTTAGCACTTTGTACCCTCAAAATATGAATAATTCAGCACTTTGCACCCTCTTTTATTTTCCTCAAAATACCTAGGGACAAAATAGGTAATTCATTTTTGGATCTTTGGCACTTTGCACCCCCGAAACACAAGAAATGGGCATTTTGCACCTCGGAAATAGAATTAACACTTACCACCCTCGAATTAAGAACAACTCAACAACTTGCATGCCCGAAACACGAGAAATGGACAGTTTGAACCCCCTAAATACAAAATTAGCACTTAGCACCTTAAATTAAGAAAAACTCAACAACTAGCAGCCCCTCATTTTTTTGGGCAAAGATGACCACCGGGGTCAAGCAAAACCTAGGGGCAAAATAGTTAATTCATTTTTTTTTCTTAAAATTTGCAGAATACGATTATGAATACTAGAATATTCATATGCAAAATCTATTTTAACATATTTATTTAATTACCAATTTTTCAAATGTCCTCAAAATAACCAAAAGAATTCGAAAAGTTTCTCGAAAGTTAATACATAAAATCGACTTAATCATATCACAAAAAAAAAAATTTAAGATGGAGAGATAAATGAGTATCTATATTCATAATCATATTTTCAAATTTAAGGAAAAATAAAAATAAATTACCTATTTTGCCCCTAGGTTTTTGACCCTGGAGGTCAACTTTGTCGGGAAAAACGAGGGGTGCTAGTTGTTGAGTTTTTCTTAATATGAGGTGCTAAGTGCTAATTTTGTGTTTAAAGGGTTCAAATGTTCTATTTCTCGTGTTTTGAGGGTGCAAATTGATGAGTTGTTCTTAATTCGAGGGTGTCAAGTGCTAATTCTATTTTGGGGTGCAAAATGTCAATTTCTCATGTTTTGGGGTGTATAAATGCCAAAGATCCAATAATGAATTACCTATTTTGCCCTAGGTTTTTTGAGAAAAATAAAATAAGGTGCAAAGTGCTGAATTGTTCATATTTCGGGAGTGCGAAATGCTAAATTTATGTTTCGAGGGTGCAAAGTGCCTATTTTCCGTGTTTCGGGGGTGCAAAGTGCAAAAAACCCATTCAACTCCAACAATACTGAGAATCTTAATACATTTAACAACCTCAATGCATGAGTGACTCAATCTTTTCATTCCATTTGATTCCAATTCTCATTATTCCCTACTCTCACTTAATAATAATAATAATAATAATAAAAATAATAGTAGTAGTAGTAAATAATAATAATAATAATAGTAGTAGTAAATAATAATAATAATAATAATAATAATAATAATAATAATAATAATAAGTTTCTTAAATCGTATTTAAGACAATGTTTAAATTTCACGTAATTAATGTTAAATTTCTTAAATTCAATTTATGTTCTTTTAAAGTTTAATTTTTATTAATTAAACTAAATTTAAGTTTCTTAAATAAAAGTTACATTTTTAAAACCAAAATTAACTTTTTTAATATAACACACAAATTAAAGGAATTTATTATTTAAAAAAAAGGATTTTTAAAAACAAATAAAAACGAAAAACTATAAAATAAAGGGAAGAGCAAGTGGCCGATAAGTGTCTTTGTGTGAAGGTCTTTCCAATAGGTAGCACAGTAATGGCGTAATGCATCAAAGAGACGCTATTGTTGCCATGACGAGCTTGAGTTGATTGTCACCACTTCGGAGTGAAAAAATGTAAACAATTTGAGGTACTAAACCAAATATAAATCACTATTTTGCACTTTTGATCTCATACGACTATTTCAGTTTCGCACTTTTGATGTCAAATTGAATGGAAAAGGACGATAGGCCAAAGGTATCTCACTATTAGAAAATTAAGATGAAATGATGGGGTCTAATATTATGGTTCAAAAATACACTTTTGTTTTTTGAGACAAACGCCGAGATTTTATTCAAAAAACTTGTTAAGAGATTACAAAGTTTAGAATTGTCAGCTAGTATAAGTTACGACATTAATTTTGTAATAATTTAAACTAACTTAATGGTCACGTAAAAAATTTGACGGTGATTTTCAAATTTAGTTAACGGCGGTACCAAATGTGGAACAATTTGTTACATTATTGTACTAAATGTGTTGACCTGCATTTGTTTTTCGGTTCGAACTGGTCAGGAAGAAGGCCGGTCCGGTCCGATTTCAGTGTTCTAAAAATCGGACCGGACCGGCCGTTCGACCGGTTTAACGGGTAACCGGCTGTCAATTCGGTTCGGTTAACCCTCCAAAACCGTACCGGCCTTCTTCCTGACCAGTTCGAACCGGAAAAAAACGGTTAAAAACCGATAAAACCAGTGAATCAGTGAACCGATTGAACCACTAGTCCACTTATAAAAAGAAAAAGTTAACGCAACGGGTTTTTACTTCTCTTCCGCGGCCTTTAATCTTCAAAAATATCTCACATCTCTTCTTCTATTTTTCACTTTGAATCAAACAAAATCAAGAAGAAAAAAAAAATCTTTTATATAATAAGTTATAGGAATATATTTGAGCATCAATTTCATTAGAAAAGTCATTTTTTTCCCAACCTCAAGCATTTTCATTTATTTTATATAATTCGGTGACAAAATTCATCAATATTTTGTTTTTCCTTATAGATGATTAGCAATAAAATTATTGTTTTTGACATGATGTTTATTATAATTTGAATTATTGTCTTGATATCATGTTATCATACATGTAATTTTGTTCCTATCATTCATTTTCAACTCAAGATTTATAGGAAAAATAATTGGTTATGAGATAACATTTAGTTTATGGAAATAAACTTGAAAAAATGGATAAGATTTTTTTTTAAAATAGTTGATTGCATACATTAAAACTTAAATTAAATTACTATTTTGTAATGACGTCACACCGGTTGAACCAGTGGTTAAAACGGTTAAACCGATCTTATCAGTAACCAATAAGGTTACCGGTTCGATGTCCGGTCCGGTTTTTAAAACATTGGCACATTTATCCAGTGCCGACCCGGATTTTTATTGGGGAAATCAAAACTGCTTTTCACATTCAATTAAATCGCGTTTTTTGTCCTCCTTATGAGTTAATTTTTGCATTTTCGTCCCTCTTAAATTTTTTGTAGCATATTTGTCCCTCTTATCAATGTAGTGTAACATATTCGTCCCTCTTATAAATCTAGTGTAACATGTTCGTCCCTCTTAAATTTTTCATAGCGGATTCGTCCCTCTTATCAATATAGTATAACATACTAGTCCCTTTTAAATACATAATACATCACTTAAATTCAAAATATATTCTAAAATGGACAAAAGTTGATGTATTTTGGATTTAAGAGGAACGAATGTGTTACACTACTTTGATAAGAGGGATGAATCTGCTACAAAAAAATTTAAGAGGGATGAATGTGTTACACTACATTGATAAGAGGGAAGAATCTGCTACAAAAAATTTAAGAGGGACGAAAATGCAAAATTTGGTCCATAAAGAGGACCAAAAATGCTATTCACTCTATTGGTGTTTATTGATAGAAATAAACTGATCACATTCAGGAACTCAATACGATAATTTTATTTTTGGAAACAGATTCCATCTTCATTGATCAAGCTAAATCAGCCAGTACAAAGTTATTAACTAAGTTACCAGTACAAAATTCCTGATGATGATCAACAAATAATTTATTTTTATTTATTGGGCTTATTTATTATTTTTCTTGAGGCTAAATCTTAACATGACTTATTTATTTAAGAGTACAAAATAAATGGATCAAATTTAATTGATTTTCATTTTGAAGGAAGGACTTATTCATTTAAAAATCCAAGATTAATAGATCATTGGATCAAGTTATTGAAGATTCGTTTTGAACGAAGGTCAGAATCATTAGAGGTGCCCAACACCTTGTGAAGGCCACTCTAAGTGTCCAATTTTAAGGGCAAAAATCCTAAACTTTTATTAAATTATTATAAAAATTGATTTTTAACTCCAATATTTATTTCAAACTATGGCCCAAAACTTTTCCTCGCATGTGTTAAGAGAAATTATGTCCAAAATTCTCTTAAAATAATTCAGCCGATTTCTTAGAGGAAAGATTCTATTTTTCCAAAACCTGGTCACTATGTTGGCCACGTTCATTTCTACAATTTCTTAAGGTTTCGGAAAATTTTATTTTGGACTTGCTTAATTCTTGCTTATTTTTTGTTCAAGTAATGAATTTAATTAAAAAAAATGGTCTCTTAATACTTTTTTTAAGTCTGCCGATGAAGGCATATTTTTTAAAAGAGGAAAAAGTTTCATCAATCAAGGAAAATGATTATATGACATACATGTACAATTCATATTTATTGCTTTGAAGATTAATTTGGTAAGCTGCTACATGTTTTCGTCAAAAAATTGACGAAGAAAGGAACTGTGTCGAGAGAGTGAAACTATGGTATTAAATGTGTTTTTTCAAAATGCATGATACCAAATATATAATGTAGGTGTTTAGTATCGAACGACACATTGTTCAAGCTTAGTTTGAATTTTATCGAGCTTGAATTTTTTTGTTTGACTTTGGTTAGATTTCTTAACGAACCGAGCTCAAACGAGCTCGAGCCGAGTATCGAGGAGCTTGATTACATGTGTTTTTTCAATTCTTAGCTTATCGAGTCGAGCTCGAGCCGAGCTTCAAAAGTTATCAAATGAGAGATCTTGTTCAACCTTGTTTGATTTATTTGACGAACCGAGCTCAAACGAGCTTTTATCGAACGAGCTCGAGCCGAGTATCGAATAACTTGGTTTGATTTCCAGTTCTATAAGACAGATATGTACATGTACAATTCATTTTTATTGCTTTGAAAATTAATTTGGTAACCTGCTACATGTTTTCGTCCAAAAATTGACGAAGAATGAAAATGTGTCGAGAGAGTTAAATCATGATATTAAATGTGTTTTTTCAAAATACATGATACCAAACGTATAAAGTAGGTGAAACTTTGGTATGAAAAGTGCAATTTCCTCTTTTAAGTTAAACAAGTTATATACCTATGCCATTTCCAAGCACACCACATTTATTATTTCAATGGATTTAAAAACATCAACAAAAATCCATCTCATAGTAATTTATTTATTTTCGGAATTTCATGGGTACCAAACTCAAAGTTCGTGATATCAGAGTCCGATAGATTGCAACCAATAGTGTTCACAATCCTATAACCGAACAATGTTTAATTTAATAGGGGGTAATTCACTTGTACAATTTTACATACGATTGTCTATTTTGTATCGTCATGCATTCTCCTAAGGCTGGGTTCGGTTGGCCTCATAGTCAATTAGGCAAATTGCAAAATTGGGCCCATAATTTAATTGGATGTATAATATAATGTGTTGTTCGGCAAATAATAATCCGGTCAAATTTAATTGGACTCATAAATTAATATTCAGTTTGGTTGGACTAATTAATGGAAAAATGTGAAAATTGACAAAAATACCCTCAAAGACAGAAGGGCATTTTTGCAATTTTTTTTAATAATAACAATGTAGTTTTTTTTTTTTTTTTTTTTTTTTTTTTTAAAAAATAGACCATAACACATTATGGTGTTTTTGTTTTTTTTTCTATGCAAACATACTCCCACAAAATACCAACAATCAAATCATACAATTTATGGTCATAGTAATAATTAGTATAACCCAAACATCAATTACAAAAATCTACATGTCTTTGGTACAAAATTAGAGTACGCGTGTGTAAATAAAATACACCCCTAAGCATTACAATCACCAATATTCCAATACACTTGAAAATAAGTTCCAAACTAGTTATCACCAAAACATAGTCAATTCCGTATCCAGTTAGCTCCAACCATTTATAAGCATCTCTTTCAAACAATGATCAATTATTGTTCTTCAAAATCATTGCAAGTTCTACGGGAACCATGCGACTACCTTTGGGCTGGTGTATTGTCACTGTATCGTGGTATAGATTTCTATGCACAAAGAGAAAAATTATATTATGTAAGTTCAACGGATAACACAAGCATGAACATATAGTGAATATAATAAAATTGATGAGAAATCATGAAGCAGTTTAAATTAAAGTAGTTCAAAATCATATTGTGACTTTCAAAAGCATCAACTGAAGTTATAAGCATCTCATAATTCATTATAAGAAGTATACATACTCCTCCCCCCATACATTTGAAAATTTGCAGAAATCCAATTGTCTTTTATGGAAAACTCCCCTGCATAAAGTTGAAAATATACAAATACGCAGCCGCATTATTCTGAAAACTAGCAATTACCCCCTTCCCCATCTACACCCCTAAATAAATTTGAAAAATTGAATATACCCCACTATTACTACACAAAACTAGCAATAACCCCCCTGCATATATTTGAAAATATGCAAATACCCACCTGTATCATTTTGAAAACTAGAAATACAACCCAGTAGTTTTTAGCATCATTAGAAAACCCAACATACAACAAACAGTGCCTTTATTACATTTTCGTCAAACACATCCACAACAAATTGAAATACAAACACAGAACATTGAAACACCAACAAATCATTAAAGAGACATTGAATAGGCACTACAAGAGACCTTTTGATTTAACATTTTCGAACAACTTTTAATTCATCAACTCAGATATGTTATTTTCTTTAATTAAACGAGGTAGAAGCCATGACTTTTCATCATCCTCGTGCACATTTGGCCTTGTCACTTTGGCTCCAGGTCTAACGAAATTGTAACATTTGACAAAAAAATGTCTTATTAGTATTAATATTTTTGTCAAATTGATGATACAGATTTGAAGTGATAATAATAAAATACTTACTGATCCGATTAGCTAGCTTGGATTCGATAAATAGAGCAAACTCGTGCTAATAAAGTGTTATGAAAATAACAGAATAATTGATAAGCAAAAATTAAACTATAAGTGTAGAGAAAGAAAGTAAAATAGGGAGAGAATTTGTATACATTCTTATTCATATACTTATACATTAAAAAATATCACTATTTATAGGGCTAATTGGGATACCTAAAAGCGATAAGTTACAACTTCAATAACTCTTCAATGTGAGTTCTATATAGACTTAAATAACTTCAATGACGTCTCTATGGCATCCATTAACCTTAATATTTATAACAATGAATACGTATTTTATTAATTGTTTCTCATTAACTATCATATATAAGATTATGTAATCTTTTTTATTGGGGTCCAACTCTGTTTGGCCTTCCAGAATAATGTTGAATCGTCACAAGACAAAAAAATGCCATCATTTGTTGCAATCCAATGATTCTCATTACATTTTGACCTCCATTTTGAACTATAAACATCAAATGCGCTTTCTACGGAATTCCACCAAATATGACAAAAGAACAAAGTTCTCTTGAAAAAACTATCACAAAAACCCCAATTAAGTTCTTGATTCACATAAAGTAAGTGATATCCAAGATCATCATCCCTCGATGCACAATGTATTTTCATCGGTGGAGAATTCGGAGGGAGATTGTTTATCATACGAACTCCATGGTAGTTTGTATATTTGCATTCATGTTTTTCTTGAGCAAAGGATTGAAGAACGTGAGTTGCTATAAAGAGGAAAATTAATAGTTTTTTTGTCATTATAGTGTAAGAAAATACAATTGATGGTTGTTAAAGGTTATGTTTTATTTCACATTTTGATTTCATTTATAGTGTTGAAGTAATTGAATCATTAAGAGCGAAAATGGAAATTAAAATTCAATAAGGTAAGCATGATAACTTGAAACAAATGAGGAATCAATATTTAATCATATTCCTATAATGATTCGTATAATTTGTTATTAATATTCAACAAGCTATATATGACAACTTGAAATAAAGGAGGAATCAATATTTAACTGTATTTCCATAACAGAACATGTCTAAGTTCTCAAATTGAATCCAACAAGAATAATATGATAAATAAATGAGGAATCAATAACTAATCATATTTCTTTTTTTTTTTTTTTTTGATAACCAAGGTGTCCAAGCTTACACTAGACTAATCCTGGACCCTCAGAACCCTTGCCCTAGAACCCTGAAGGATGTAAATCGCGGGATGTGCCTCCACCAAGCCTCGGGATCCCACCATACTGCTGTACACTCTGCGCACAAAGGGGTCTTGACCACAAATGACCCTTAGACAGACTCATGAAAATGTTTAGTTTGTCTAAGAGCAACTATAATTTTCTCCACCTCAATCAGTTTTTTAAAATATAATTTAATTGAATATATTAAATAAAATTAACTTTAAACATTATTTGAAAATACAATCAAAACTAAAAATCAAAATTTGATGAGATTCTGTATTTTACGCTATCTATTTCAAAATTTGATGGCAATTTACCCCATGTATTATGATAAATGTGACAGTTTACCCCCCTTATGTTACAAAATACTTTTCATACTCACACTCAATTTCGGCAAGTGAATAACACTCTCCGACTCACGGGGGTAAATTGCTTCTTTAAATTTTTTAAAGGTGAGTAAATTGCTCATTTTCAAATCACAGTGGAATAAATTGAATATTATAAGTATCACAGGGGTAAATTGCCATTAGCCCGATAATTATCTCTTACCTTTACATAAAGCATCTTGCCAAAACTCAAATAATCGATCAATCCAAAACTATTAGTTTCCCGAAATTCGATCTTATGCTAATGCCCTGATGACCACATTGCATCTTTATTTCCCGGATACCCACTTGTTCAAGAAAAACAAAAGTGGGTTCGTTTTATCAAAAGATTCACCTAAACCTCCTCCATAAAGGATTTTATGCATATTTTCATCCAAAGACTATGAATATTAGTAAAGAAAGTTTGAACATGTGAGTCTAATTAAATAAACGTAAAGTTAAAAAACTTGTTTTAGGAAAAAATAGTGGTATAATCTGATATTTTATGCATATTTTCATCTAATGACATGAATATTAGTAAATAAAGTTTGAACATGTAAGTTAAACTAAATAAAATCGTAAAGTTAACAATCTTATTTTAGGAAAAAATATCTTTTACGGTGAAGATTTTATTGGATGCGAAAAAGATTTAATATTCGACCGAGATCCGTTGGAGTCGAGAAATTTAAATCCGAGCAAGGTTCGGATACGACTCGACATAAGTGAAGTCAAATCTGAGTCGAGCGTGATCCGACTGATTGACAACTCTAGTGAAAGGATTGGGGTTTGAACGTCAGTTTTGTTGGGAAATTGGGTTAAGTTAATTGAGTGAGTAGTGGTTGTGTTGGGTTTAGAGGTTGTGATATTGGAGAAGGTAGTTTGGGCTGATTAGGCATGGATTTTTTATTTTTATAATATTTAGATTGGATAATAGTCTCAAGATTTGGGTTAAGCATTGGTTGTTTTTTGGGTGAATATGGGCCAGAAGAGAGAGGGTTAGGAAATTTATTGGGTCCGTTAAACTATGAGAAGCAGTTTCACCGGGGCCTGCTAGAGGAACAGAGTCCGGCCCAGTAGATGTCTGAAAAGGAGTAGGCCCAACAGAAATTGATGAATCATAAATGGGCCTTTCCACATAGTTTAAAATTACTCAGAATTATTATATACGTCATATAATAATTTACACATCCGACAAAAAAATCAAATAAATAAAAAAAAAATTCCTAATGCATGCCAAGAATAAGATTATTTTAAAGTACTCGACAAATAAATCCTAATTTGTTTAATTTGAATGTATAGTGGCTGTAAATGGTAAATGATTGTATTTGTAGGTTGGAAATCAAACCAAATTATTTGATATTTGATTCGAGTTCATTCGATAAAAATTCGTTTGAGCCCGATTTGTCACACAAATCAAATAAGTTTGAACACTATTTTTCGTTTAATAAATATTTTTTTGAGCTCTACTCGATAATCAAAAAATTGACAAAATATTTTATTCCCGTCGCCCTTTTACCCGGCGGCAGTTGGTCGCTTTTACATTCCCGAGATCTATTTTAGTTATTCTCAACAAGGCGGGAAAGCCCTTAAATACTGTAATGTAAATTGTCCATTAGACATATCACATGTAATTAACTTGCCAAAAACCCATCAATTTTCTATCGACTTGCTGATAAAATATTAAATTCTCTTCACCCCCTTCGTTTCTTTCCCTTTTATAAACAAAGTACACAAATTTTGACTGCAAAAGCTGAAAAAGAAAAAAGTATATAGCTGGATGGATTGCATTTCTAATTAGTTGGTACATTGGTTAAATAATTTATTAGGCTATTAATACACTACATAAATAGCAACCAATAATATAATTAATTCATTAAAAAATGCAAGATTGTGGTCAACATACGGTCTTGCTATAATTGCTATAATATATAGTATATATATTCTCTTCTTAGGTTTTGAATTGAATCACCTTATGTAATTAAATTTGTAAAAATAGTAAGACCAAATAAAATCTTTCTGTTGGATAAGAAAAACGTAATTCATTTCTAATATTTTAAGATAATAATTTAATTAACACTAGCATTTTACGCTAGAGGTCTGTATTGGAACGATAAGTTTCTTCGTAGATTATTTGGAAAAATTACTAATTGTTTTTCATATGCAAAACTTTAGGAATTTATAAGTCCGTATGGGAGCGAGTAAGTTTATTTGTAGCTTCTTTGGAAAAGAATTTAAAAAGTTATTGAATATATTGATTCAAATGCACAACTATAGAAATTTATAAGTCCGTATAGGAACGAGTAAGTTTATTCGTAGCCTTTTTGGAAATGAATTTAAAAAATTACTGAATTTACTGATTCACATAAATCCGGATAGGAAATTAATTAAGTTTATTCTTGCATCGTTCGGGTTTGTTAAGGATAATCTAATATTTATATATATATATATATATATATATATATAAGTCGACTTCAAACGATCTACTTAATTACACACTTCAAGAGAACTGATCATGAATATTGAGATGATGAACAACGCCTTGATTAAAACATGTGTTCTCTCGTTTTTTTTCTTCTCCATTGCCTTCTCCCTTAAAAAAATCACAGTTCAAATCCAAGACGACATAAACGATCAATTCCCAGT
Source organism: Penstemon davidsonii (assembly GCA_034814905.1). Lineage (NCBI taxonomy): Eukaryota > Viridiplantae > Streptophyta > Magnoliopsida > Lamiales > Plantaginaceae > Penstemon > Penstemon davidsonii. Next base: position 5,358,292 of record JAYDYQ010001087.1, on the reverse strand, counting down.
CATTGCTCATTGTTTTTCCGGAGACGATGATCTGGGATATAAGAAACTTAAATTCGATGACGTTTTCAGGTTTCATTTCAAATACATCCCTGGTTGGCAAATCACAAAGTTCTATTGTACAATTAGTACCATTTATGGTATGGGGAGCTATGCAGTTTTTGATAGACGCTTGTACTCACTATGTGGGGAATTTTGTGAATGGTATATAAGATCAGACGGGCCGTGTGTGTTCCAGTCAAGAACAAATAACAGTTTATGGTGTCAAGAATGGAATTTAAACCGACTTAGTTCATCGCCTAAAGCGTTGCCTAATTTACAAGATTAAGTTGTCATCAATTTGACTGTTTCCAATAAATTTATATTTTTCTCCAGTTAATAAATTATTTTTTGACAAACAATATATGAATTATGTAATCATTTCAGACATAAGATATACGTTTAATGGAGATGGTATATTTTGTTTGAAATTGAATCTCTTTTTTCATTTTATTGGGATATTTAGATTAATTATATTTAAATTAAGAAAAGTATTATGTTTGTTAGCTAGATTTTGTTCTTAACTAGTTAAATCTTAATCTAATGCATATTAACTAGTATATAAAGGAATCGATTATATTTCATTACAAAGATGAAAACTTCTCATATATTTGTGAAATATGATTAGTAAAATACAAAAATTTTTACAGAGTCCTATCCAAAAAGTACAACAGTAAAATAAGAAATAACTGAAGCTAAAACACTCGACCCAATAAAAAGAAATGCAAGAGTTCTATCCCTCGGAGGTCCTCCCACATAATATTTCAAGGCCGTCATCGATAAGATACATGGCACAGAGACCCCTACTGCTACCAAACTCTTCTGTATTGCGTTGTCACTCTCACGGAATGAGAATCCGTAGACCAGTGGCGCCACTAAACCACATAATAGATAAGAAACTATGGCCGCCACTGTGTGAAGCAACCACCTATCCCTCCTACCGAGGGTCTCTACGTAGCTATCGCTTTGGTCGACGCGACCGCGATATAGTTCACATAGCTGTAAAAAGCTACGTGAGAAATTGCAAAAAAAAAAAAAAAAAAAAAAAAAAAAAAAAAAAAAAAAAAAAAAAAAAAGCGTTGAAATATAAATGAAGAGTTTTTTTCGCAAAAAAACTACTTACCCCGTAAATTATGGATACAACTCCTCCGGTGGCATTTCCGACACCAAGATGAACAATGCCAGATGTGCCAATAGCGGCGATAGATGCTGAAGCCACGAAGCTCACGGCTGAAGCAGACACAAGTTGTCCCCCAAAAGCGATGCTTCTAAGCACCTCTAATCCTAGTGTAGTATTTTGATGCACTGTATTATAATTCGTGATATTAATTCGATTCTCTTAAGAGAAATAGATTAGCAGTGAAAATGATAAAATTGAAAATAATTGTTTAAAGCAATCTTTGTATTAAATATTGCAAATTGAAAATGAATTATGGTCCTGCATAGGGGTGGCAAATTGATCAATCGGACCGGATCCAAATTGGATCCCTATGAATAGGATCCCAAATGGATCAAATCCTAATGGGATCCAACACAAAGGATTTGGTGTGGATATGATTCGGTTGAATAATTTTCCAATTTTGTATGGACTTTATAATGGATTCATGACGGATCCACCATGGATCCGGGTGAATACACATTTTATATGGATGATGATGGATTCATGGTAGATCCGCCATGCATCCACCCTTGATCCAAATGATTTTCTTTCTATGATATAGGCCCAGATTTTACATTTCATGTAGTGCCTCAATAAATCCAAGGCCGGCCCTGCTCAAGCTTTCTCTCTACTTCAGCATATAGAGCCGGCCCACTTACACCTAGTTGTCTCTTCACCTATTGAACGTGTGTTGCGTGAAGACATTATTGATACGATTGTTTTTCATTTTTAATTCGGCATGTTTCTTATATTTTAGTCTAGCCCAGCGCCCCAACAATTATTTATTTAATTAAGTTCATAAGTCTTAACTTCGACATTTTACTCATCTTAAAAAAAATATTCAAATCATGTATTTGAACGGTTTAAAGGTAATTTAGCTGTGATATTAATAATATTTAATTTATCCCTGTAATATGAAATCGAGCAATTTACCCCCTCCCCTTGAAAAATTTAAAGAAGCAATTTATCCCATTGAGCCGCATAGTATAACTCACTTGTCGAAATTAAAAGTGAGCGCAAAAAGTATTTTGTAACATATATTTTGTAATATATATATATATATATATATATATATATATATATATATATATATATTAATGTAATCATTTTGTATTTTTATTTGTCATCAACTCAAAAGTTACAGGTTATATCTTATTCAATAATAAATCATAACTAAATATTCTATCATCCACTATGTGTTATAAAATATAATTAAAATTATTGATATAACTATACAAAAAGTATCATATACTATCAATTTTATCTCGGTGAAAGAGATTGGTTTGTCTAAACTTGTAAGGGGAAAATTGCTTTTTTGGTATCACAAGATAGGCTAACTCGCACTTTTGGTACCATTGGATACGAAAATGCAAATTTAGTACCATATAATAGGTTTTTATTGCAATTTTGGTACAAAATCAAATTTTTCTACAAAGTTAATGGCAATTTACCCCCTAAGAAATGCATAATGTTCAATTTAACCCTCTATAATTTGGAAAAAAATCAATTTACCACTTCAGCCGGAGAGTGTAACTCACTTGCCAAAATTGAGAGTAGGCATGCAAACTATTTTATAACATAGGGGGATAAATTGCCACATTTATCATAACACGTGAGGTAAAATGCCACATTATCATAACAAAAGTAGATAAAGTGTTGCTTATTAAGGAGGCGATGTGAAACTTTTACAAAATTTCAAGGGGTAAAATGCTCTTTTTTAAACCACAAGGTGGTAAATTGAACATTATGTACATTATGTATTTCATAGGGGGTTAAATTATCATTAACTTTGGGAAAAAATTGGGTTTAGTATCAAAGTTGCAATGAAAACCTATCCTATAGTATCAAATTTGTATTTTCGTATCCAATGGTACAAAAATTGTAAATAGTTCTATCCTATGTTACCAAAAAAACAATTTTCCCTATATATAAGTGTATTTTTTTTCTCTTTATTATTATTATTAGTATTATTATTATTATTATTATTATTATTATTATTATTATTATTATTATTATTATTATTATTTTGTGACTTCTCTCAATTTTGTGTCTTAGATATCTTTAGCATCCCTTAAAGGTATATATTTATATTTAATTTGATCGCCAATTGATTTAGTACACTAATCAAACGTTAATCTTATTTTAGTTTATCAATTATATGTTGCATTTAAAGTTATTCTTTTTAAAAGAAACAAATTCCCCAATTTAATTAATTGATTTTGTAATGGTTCAGAATTCAGGTTAACTTTTTATATTGCATATTTTGTATTGATGGTAAAGTTAAAAGGATTTAACTGATTATCATGTTATATATTCAATTTAACTTTTTATATTGCATATTTTGTATGGATTGTAAAGTTAAAAAAGGATTTAACTGATATCATGTTATATATGTTCATATGTTGTCTAAAACAAAATAATAACATAACTCTAACATTCTGTTTATTAGACTAAAGTTAGATTTGAAGATTTTCTTCCTTTAGAAAAAAAAAAAAAAAAAAAGGATTTGGAGATTCTTACTTTGCATTGACAATCTATTCTATTATACTTTCAACTTCGTGAGCTACGAAATAGATAAATATAGTCGTAAAAAATATTTACATTTTTTATATAGTCCGGCCCTTGGACTTAAAATTCCTGGATCCGCCCCTGGGCCTGTGGACAACAAATGCGGAGAAGATTTTGAAGGTTTTATTTTAGGTTGGGTACAAGGCGATGGTGGTAGGTGTGCGAACGAAAATGCAGAGCGATGGAACCCAACGATCTCAGGTGAAAATCGTTCGGTGGAGATGAAGGCCAAGGCTAGAGCTCCATTCAAAAGAACGCGGTGAACAGAGGTCGGGAAGCTACCGAATCACGGCGAAGAGAATTAGATAATGGCCCATATGCCGACGAGGATGGACTTTTTTCATTAATGTTGTTTTTGGTTTTTTATTGAAGGATTATTATGTAATTTAATAAATGCTAATTTATTTCAAAATGTCCGATGCCACGTCATCATCGAACATTTTGAACAAAAATTGTGGTTTAGATTTTTCGTTGACATTTTTTAGTGATTGAGATTGGCTATCTCGTATACACTTTTGCCCCGTGAAATCTTATTTTAGGAAGACCGATCAAAGTTTCATCTAAAAAAAAAGAACCTAAACCTCGCAGGAACAAAAACAACCAAATAACTTAACATGTAAAATTGAAAATTCATAACACAATTAATTTAAAATTAATAAATTATTTTACCTGCACTGTGGGTGATCGGTAACAACTTCCCAAGGGTAGATGCAACTCCACTTCTGCCAATCCTACAATCATATGGTCAAAAGCAAATATTTGTCTCATTTAATTTTAAAAAAAAAAAAAAAAGAATGACAGTAATTATTCATAGCTAGGTACATAATAATAATTGAAGAGAGGAAAAAACAATACTTGTAAGCTTCTATCTGCAATCTAAGAGCCTGCAATTCACGGTCCTTATCGTCCATCTTCCTTTCCAGCTCGTGTATCTTTTGGTCTTTTTCATGTAGTTGCTCCTGAAAATAAAATCACAATCAATTTTGTTTTATAGAGAGGAAAGCAGCATAAATAGTACATATATATCATCAAAACTAGAAAATAAATATAAACGCAAAACCTGAAGCTTCGAATTGGCATTTACATGCTCTTTTATCTGCGTACTTGTAGAGCATACTGGTCCGCTCCCATGCTGCACCTTAATGCAACACAGATCAAATATACGTCCGGTGGAATAGATAATTAATTAAAGGGCCATATCATGCATTAATTATGTTACCTCATGTAACAGGCCAAATAACTTTTTAACTTTGGCTTCAATCAAGGCAATCTCTTTCTCATCTTCACTAGGTTGTCGTGCCACAGCACCACCATTCTGTTCGGCCGAGCGTGAGCCTTTGGCAAAGTGTTTTTCGTCCAACTTCTCAAGACGCGTATGCTGCAAAGACAAGATTCAACAAGATAATTACATTAATAAATATTATCACTAGTAACAATAAGTACAAATGGTGATTAACACATTACTCCACACAAACACCAGAAAATACATGGTGATTAACAAACTAGTAACAAGATTATGATAACCAGAAGTCTTTTGTGGGGGGGGGGGGGGGTGGGGGGGGGGGGGGGTGGGGGGGGGGGGGGGTGGGGGGGGGGGGGGGTGGGGGGGGGGGGGGGTGGGGGGGGGGGGGGGTGGGGGGGGGGGGGGGTGGGGGGGGGGGGGGGTGGGGGGGGGGGGGGGTGGGGGGGGGGGGGGGTGGGGGGGGGGGGGGGTGGGGGGGGGGGGGGGTGGGGGGGGGGGGGGGTGGGGGGGGGGGGGGGTGGGGGGGGGGGGGGGTGGGGGGGGGGGGGGGTGGGGGGGGGGGGGGGTGGGGGGGGGGGGGGGTGGGGGGGGGGGGGGGTGGGGGGGGGGGGGGGTGGGGGGGGGGGGGGGTGGGGGGGGGGGGGGGTGGGGGGGGGGGGGGGTGGGGGGGGGGGGGGGTGGGGGGGGGGGGGGGTGGGGGAGGTGGGGGGGGGGGGGGGGGAGGGGGGGGGGGGGGGGGGGGGGGGGGAGAAGGGGGGGGGGGGGGGGGGGGGGGGTGGGGGGGGGGGGGGGTGGTGTCATTTTGGTGGTCTAGACTTGGTGCTTTTGTAATCTTCTAGAGTTTTCTTTCGAATACAAATGACAAAAAACTCTATATAAATACTAGAACTAGGAACAATAATCTAGTGATACTTTAGTGTAGATACATTCACATATCCTATTTTTTTTTAATTGAAATACTTGTTTCGTAGACTATTCGTTCTAATAGATAGTTTAAATCCATGCATTATCAAAATCTTAATTATTTCCAACGGACTATAATTCCGCGAGGAAAGAAAATGAGTTTATTGTTTTATTTTTTGTAGTATTATTTAACTTATCCCAAAGATCGTGTCACACTTTTGCATCGATAGACAAGTGTCCTAACTTATAATTGATATATGCGTACATAAACAATTGATGTATATAGGCAACTACAAAGTGTGAAACAAATGTAGGATGTAATCATGTAAAATCTAAGGCTTATGCAAAAGCCTATACCTACTTGTGTCTATAAGTTGAGATCACCATTTCGAGGATTGATAATTATTGAGTTAATGGTAATTTACCTCAATGAAATTCATAATTTTTAATTTATCTTCCTGTGATTTAAAAAAGAGCATTTTACCCCCCAGTAATTTTATAAAATTTTCACATTGTCTCCTTTGAATTTTTATATGTGGCACTTTACCTACCTAGCTATGCTATGATAATGTGATAGTTTACCCTTTGTATTATGATAAATGTAGCAATTTATCCCCTATGTTGCAAAATACTTTTCATGCTTACAATCAATTTCGGCAAGTGAGTAACACTCTCCGACTCAAGGGGGGTAAATTGCTTCTTTAAAATTTTCAAAGGGGGGTAAATTGCTCTTTTTAAAATCAGAGTGGAGTAAATTGAACATTATGAGTATCACCGGGGGTAAATTGCCATTAGCCTGATAATTATCACTTACCTTTACATAAAGCATCTTGCCAAAACCCAAATAATCGATCAATCCAAAGCTACCGGTTTCCCAAAATTCGATCTTATGCTAATGCCCTGATGGCCACATTGCATCTTTATTTCCCGGATACCCCCTTGTTCAAGAAAAAGAAAAGTGGGTTCGTTTTATCAAAAGATTCACCTAAACCTCCTCCATAAAGGATTTTATGCATATTTTCATCCAAAGACTATGAATATTAGTAAAGAAAGTTTGAACATGTCAGCCTAATTAAATAAATCGTAAAGTTAAAAAACTTGTTTTAGGAAAAAAATACTGGTATAATCTTATATTTTATGCATATTTTCAGCTAATGACATGAATATTAGTAAATAAAGTTTGAACATGTAAGTTAAACTAAATAAAATCATAAAGTTCGGGACTATTCCTTGCAAGTCTGTAGTCGACCATGCGAAGACATTCACATTTTACCTCAAGAATTCGATTAATTGGGTCTCTAGACCCACAGAAAGTTGAGTTCCCACTCTGGTCGTTTTTGACGACTCTCCAGGTATCAACTCGATGGTCTTGTGACCCTCTGACGGCTCAATTCTTTCGAATTTTCTTTTTCTTGCATTGATTTCTTCTTGCTTTTCTTTTAATTTATTGGTCAAATCTTTTTCGACTGGATGATCCACGATCATGGGAGCAACTGGCTTAGCGTGAACCTCTTCGTTTGATTTCTTAGACTTTACGAGGTATACTGGTTCTTCACGCATTTGCTTATCGACCAAGACCGTATAACAATCCCACGCATCGTTCACATTTCCTAGCTAGCATTTCCCCAATGCCTCTTGAAGTTGGGAATTTCAGCTTTTGATGATACGTAGAAATCACTGCTTGGAAGCTGTTCAAAGCAGGTCGTCCTAGGATTATATTATATGCACATGGAGCGTCGACGATCAGAAATTTAACCGTTCTTATCTTGGAGTTGTTCTCGTCCCCCATCATTAAGGATAGAGTTAAAGTTCCTAGGGGGATTATAGGGGTGTATGCCCCAAGTCCATCCTCCTCAATGCATCCAGAAAGAGGATGTTTGTTGAGCTTCCGGAGTCGACGAGTATTCTTTGGACGGTTGCGCTTGCTTTTTGTGCTGTGATTACCATCGGGCAATCGGGAACATCATGCTCGTCATACGGAAGATACCCTGGCTGGAGGTCCGAGTCGTTAAAAATAATCTCTTTACTCGGAGCAATTGGTTTTATCGAGAATATCTCTTTCCGATTATTTATGTTTCTATCTCGGAGCGATCTCGAGACCGATCTCCTTGAGTTCTTGCTATCTCCTCCGGCAGGACCCTTCGAAATCATGTTGACTACCGTCCCCGGTTGAGCTCTTCTCGGTTGGTTGTCACGAGTTCCCTAGTTATTATCTCTTCACCTTCCCCGGGACCAAGGGGGGGATTGATCATTTTTGTTCCTAACTTCTGCTTGGTTATTTTTCTCCACTTTAACGTACCCCGTCAAGTGGCCCTCAGCAATCAATCTCTCAATCTCATCCTTTAATTAATAGCAGTCTTATGTGTCGTGTCCTTGTCGTCGATGAAACCGACAGTACTTTTTAGAATTTGGAGGCTCTATTTGGGGTGGAGGTCGCCTTAAGTAGTTTTTGTCCTGGATAGCAAATAAAATCTTGGACCTATGTTTCTTCAGCGGGGTATAATTATCATTATACCTTCGAGGTGATCTTCCAGACCTCATTCTTTTCGTGTCAAAATTCCTATCCTCCTCACTAACCTCATTTTTGTTCTTTCTTTCATTATATCGACCTGCACGTGCTATACCGACAGTTCTTTCGTAATTTGAAAATTGGGTACGCGGTTCTTTCTCCTCGCTCCTACTTGAACCGAAGAAAGATCCTCTCATTTTGATCATTTCCTCTTCGACCATGTACTGATTCGCCATCTCCATAAGTTTCTCATATGACAAGGGATTTTCTCTGACTATGGCGCTGGCAAATCCTCGGTTAAGCGTGCTTTGGAACAAAACCGTGATAAGTAAGTCAACTCTTGGCATTTCGACTTTTAATAATTTGTTGTTAAATCTCCCCATGAATGTTCTGAAACTCTCATCGGGTAAATGAATTATTGAGTATAAATGATTGGCCGGTGGTCTTATAGCTTTTTTACTTTCAAACTGGCTCATGAATTTATCACATAACTGATCGAAATCAAATATCGATCTTTCTTCCAGCCTACCGATCCACGAATGTGCCATGCCGGCTAAGGTTGTCGAGAATGCCTTTGCTGCTATGTTGTCGGATATCCCGTGTAGCTGCATTTGTAGATTAAAGAACGCCAGATGCTCCTCGGGATCTTCGGTACCGAGGTATCTTGGTAGCTGGGTCGGTAGTCTTTTACCCAAGGAAAGTCTTTCGAAGAAGATTTCGTCACAAAAAGGGGACTTTCTTAAACGAGAGTTAGATATGGGTGTCTCGTTTTTCTTCTCCTGTCGATCCAATTTCTGATGGAGGGACATGACCTCGGAGGCCAATTTGTGTACCTCCCTCACTGACTGCTCCCCCTCATCATCCCTTCTTTTCTGCTTATCTCGGTTTTGATGAGCTCTACTATTTGCCTCATCGATTTCTACTCTTATCCCGGTATTTGGTCTTTCGACGGGTGGGAGCTCTGGAGGGGGATTGTTCTCTTCATTTGCATATTCAGCCCTCCATTGCTTTCGGGCATCGTCCAAGAAGGTTTTCAGATCCTCTCTTGTAAGCTGAAAAAAGAAAAGGTGTTGTGGGCCTTGATGGTTCGACCTCTTCCATAGGTGCGGTGTTTGGATTAGGCCGAGGAATATTATCTCCTTGTCCCTCTCTGTTCTGGTTTCTCAATACTTCTCGAACGCGTGTAAGGGCAGCTTTAGATATAGTAGTCATCTTTTTTCGATTCAAAGTTAACCTTTCCCACAGACGGCGCCAATTGATGAGTGTATTTACTGTCCAATATCATTATATGGTTCAAGTCCAGGTGTCAATTCAAACACTGTTCCTCAATGCGGGGACAAGCAGGTCAATCAAACTTCTCCTCGTTTGTATAGGGGATCCTAACCTGTAATCAAAGAAGACTACGTCAGGTTAATACTGGTGGTGACCCGGTGATAACCCTCCGATGCCTAAGTCAGTCTCGAGATATGAGATCAAAGTTATAGTTATGGTTTGTGGATTGTGTGTACCTTTTTTCTTATTTAAGAGGGATATTTATAGTAGTAGATTTCAACTACCGGGTCGGATCATGACAAGACGCATAAGTTCGGATATGGATCCGAACTATTCAATTCGATCCTGCAGTAACTGGATCCGAGATTATTTTATCATATATCGATGTGCAGGTCACTTTAGACTAAGAGATCGATGTGAACGGTCGTTTTTATAGATATCGATATCGAGGCATTTCTCACAGGTGGATTTCTGCTCTTGCCAAGTGTCCTTGATGGTTCTATATTATAATATTTATTTGAGTGCCACGTCAGAGGACGAAGACTTGGTACATCAAAAATAAGGGGAGTTACAACTGAATTGATCACCGATCCGAACTCAATGCTGGAATTCAAAAGTTATTGATGAGAAGCAAGCCCGCTCCCCAAAAAGGGACACCCTCAACACAACAACTCTCACTCTCTACGAATCATTCAAGCATACATGCCATCAACGGCTTGCTTCTAAGCTCCACAATGTGGACTTCACACTCATCTTGGTTGATCATAGCTTATGGTGACTTGCACTCCTTTTATTCTTTTCCAACGAATCAGTAGTTTGTAGTAGGATAGGACGTTAGCGATTTAAACACTGTTTGCATAGCAATCTCAGTAGATTAATGTGTATTCCGACTGTTAATCAATAAATCATTCCATTGTTCATATATTTATCGTTCCAGTTACAACCGCAACACACACATCGGTACACGACCGTCACTGGTTCAACGTGTAACACAATCCCCTCGAATCCCCTTTAAAAATTGAATAGACACTAGATAATCCGAAGTTATGCGGACAATCAGTAGTTTGGATTGCTCCATCAATCGCTTGCCTTAGTTAGGTTTCATATAGGTGCACTACTCAACAACCAATTTCCATTAGTTACGTTGTACATTGTTCGTCATACGTAGTGGCACGCCCGTGCATTAGTTCTCCATCTCCTAATTTTATAACAAGTCTAAAATTAAAACCTTTAAACATTTGTATCTATTCAAAATCAATTTTACAACACGACATGGACTATTTATTAGGCATTGTTTTTTATTTTATTTATTAGGCATTCTTGATAAATTTCAAAATAGTAGTATTCAATTAACCATTCTTTTCTTTTCCTAAAAATCTAAAAAAAAAAAAAATCTATAACGTTGTAAATCAAGTAGTGGGTTTATTAAAAAGTGTATTAATTAAATCGATAAAATAGCCAGATTGTTTAATGAATAAACATATATTTGATAAACAAGTTCATCATGATTAGGAAGAGAATTGTTTTTACTTAAAAAGATCAACCCCATTGATAATTTGTTTTAGTGGTGATAATGCTACGCTCATTCTAAATATACCCTAATGTCTAACTATGTAATCTCCTCCAATATAAATTCTTAAAGTCTATACCGATTCAAATCATCATCACTTTATAGAACGAAAAACTAAAAAGAAGCTAAAGTTTGGCTAGCTTATTCAATAAGTGAGCTAAAGAAGGAGAGTCATTGCATACGACTATAAAATTCTTTTAGATCTCTTTTATCCATGTACTCTAGCTCTTTTGTTAGTTATATTTTGATTTTGGATTTGTTGTATTCAAATAAGTGATTAAGGAAATTGTTGGGCATAAATTTTCAATAAATGTTTTAATTTGTTGAATTTATGCATAAATTGTTTATTTATCAAATAGATTGTACGTTTGTAAAAATATATTTTGTAACACCTGTGCATAGCACGGGGTATATACTAGTTAATCATTAATCAACCAAAATCGCATACTAATATGTTAATAGACATAGCAGACAATCGCACCCACTAACCTAATATCCTGGCAGGGCGGACGGCTATAGGGGCTAGGGAGGGCGACCTGTCACGCCCCAGTACTTTGCCCGACCACGGGGGCAAATCGGACAAGGCATATGATCAAGGCAAAGGCCGAAAGGGACATCACAGGACAGCGTATGTCTACAATTGAGAGATACAAAGCCAGATTAGTGGCTCAGGGTTTCACACAACAAGAAGGGGTAGATTACAATGCCACCTTCTCACCAGTTGCTAAATTGGTTTCTGTAAGAGACCTACTTGCTCTAGCTATGGCCAAAAATTGGGACTTACACCAGTTGGACATCACCAATGCTTTTTTAAATGGTGAACTGGATGAAGAGGTGTACATGACATTGCCAAAAGGATACAATCCACCTATGCCTAAGACTTCATCAGGTATGTCTACTCAACTAGTTTGTAAATTACAAAAGTCTATTTATGGACTTAAACAGGCCAGCAGACAGTGGAATCACAAACTGACTGAAGTTCTACATTCTATGAAATTTACACAATCAAGGTCAGATTATTCTTTGTTTACCTCAGGTAGTGATTCTAATTTTATTACAATCTTAATTTATGTTGATGATATTGTATTAGCTGGACCTAATACTACTCTTATTAATGATATAAAATCAAAGTTATCTACTTTCTTTAAATTAAGGGATTTAGGGAGACTTAAGTATTTTTTAGGGTTTGAATTAGCTTACTCTAAAACTGGTCTAGTTCTATCCCAAAGACAATACACAATACAGATTCTACAAGACACAGGTTATTTATCCAGTAAGCCTGTTAATGTGCCTATGGATCATAAAACTAATTTAAGATCTAATCCTCTTGACCTATTGCCTGATCCTTTTCCATATAGAAGACTCATAGGAAGACTTATTTATCTCACAATAACAAGGCCGGATATAGCCTTTGCTGTGAACAAACTAAGCCAATTTGTGGCACAACCTACTAATGAACATTTAATAGCTGTTCATCATTTGCTAAGGTATTTAAAGGCCACCCCTGGCCAAGGACTCTTTTATTCTAAGACATCTAATCTTCTTCTTACAGGATTCTGTGATTCTGATTGGGGGGGCATGTTTGGATTCAAGAAGATCAACTACTGGCTACTGTACCTTCCTAGGCAATTCTATCATAAGTTGGAAAGCTAAGAAATAGCCTACTGTTTCTAAATCATCAGCAGAAGCTGAGTATCGTGCTTTAGCCTCAATTACAAATGAAATCCTATGGTTAACACAATTACTCAAGGATTTACAAATCATTCAACAAAAACCACCAGTAGTATACTGTGACAATAATTCAGCATTACATCTTGCACAAAATCCTATTTTTCACAAAAGAACGAAGCATATAGAGATAGACTTACATTTTGTGCGGGATCATGTGGCCAGAAATCAATTGAAGCTGCTTCCCATTGATTCGTCCTCTCAATTGGCTGATATTTTTACAAAGGCGCTTCCCAAACTTGCTTTTTCTTCTATTCTATCCAAGATGGGCGTACAAAATATGTTCTCTCCATCTTGTGGGGGGGTATTAATGGACAAGAAATCAGAGAAAGAAGATCAAGAGAAGAAATGAAGATTGAAGAAGAAGGTGTTTGATAAATTGTTTATACTTAACTATTATTATTTCAAATGTAATTGTACACATACGCTTTTATTGTTGGTATGTAAGTAACGTTTCTGTTAGGATAGGCGGTTAGGGTGTAATTACTTTCTTGCCCTTATCTTATTGTATATATATGTAGTGTTAGTGTTATTAATGTACATATTATCATTTTCATTCAATCAATATACAGAATTTTCTTTTCAATCAATTTCTTCTCAGTTTATATACATTCAAATTGTTCTTTCATTAAGTAATTTACAATTAACAAAAAGAGATGTTGAAACTGCGGATTTGCTATAAAATAAAGGTTACCCTTAAATTAATTTTGAAATAAAATTCAAGTTAACAATGAATACAAGTAAAATTAATTAAACACGTGACATAACATTACATGCATCAGGAAATGAATATTAGTCAATGTTAGGTCATGTACATGCCTGCCTACGCATAAATAAATTCATACAAAAAAAAATTGTCTACAGACACGTCACGTTAGCTCATAGTGGATATATATAAAATAACTAGAGAGAAAATAATCCAATAATTAGTTAGAGGATTAAAAAGCACTTGCTTTTGGAAAATAAAATTGGGCCGCAATTCACGCTCCATATGGGCCACAGCGGCCCATAAGATAAGATCGCGGATCTTGCTTCATCTCTTTATTTCCTCCTTTTTTGAGAAATAGCAATGGCGTGCTATAGTGCTATTCAATAATGACCTTTTATATTGCTTACTTTTGTTGAAATTGTTTTCACTTTATTTGTATTATATTTGGAGGGCAAATTTTGTTGGTGTATAACATTATGTGCACTTAATATTTCACATTATATTAAAAATTCATAGAATATAACTATAACACAAATATAATATTCTAACACATAATTTTGCATATAAATAAAGCATGTTATTCATACTTATTTGGTTGCAATTGACCCGTAGAATACTTCAATAAATACACGAAAAAATAAATATGACTGAAGCTTGACGAAATAAATTTCCTTAAGACAATATTTCTTAGGCTGCCACGGTGCATGTAGTTTGATTCCCGATAGTCTCCCAATATACGACAGTATGTTGTTCATTATTTGCACAAATAATAAACCCACAACAAACTTGAACCAATAGAAAATTCGACAGAAAACTAAAGTAAAGAAGAGTAGAAAATTCGACAGAAAACTAAAGTAAAGAAGAGAGTAATTGCTAGTTATTGCCAGAAAAGAGATACTTAATTGGCCAGATTAAGTCTTCTATTTATATAGATATAAAAATGTATTTTCGCAAGAGACATATCGTTTGGATTGCATTGTTTTGATTCAAAATGGTGCATTTTTGAATTGAACAGACACACCTCTTATTCTCAATTATTTCATTCACATGTAAAAAACCCTAACAAATTTTTGTCAGGCTTCGGATCCGTTCCGTAAACTAAGGATCAAGGTAACCTTAAAGGCTCCCAAAACTGAGCATATATATCAGAAATCGTGTAAGTACTATTAGACTATCTCCAATGACTTCTCAATCTAAGTCTTGTCCCCTTCCCCTTTCCTTTTTCATAGTCATCTCCATTCTCCAATAACTTAATCTTTCCATTCCATTTAATTTCAATTCTCATTCTTCCATACTCTCACTTAATAATAATAATAATAAGTTTCTTAATAAATCATATTTTAAACAATGTTATTAAATTTCACACAATTGATATTAAATTTCTTAAATTCAAGTTAAGTTCTTTTAAAGTTTAATTTTTTTTAATTAAATAAAAAAAGTTACATTTTTAAAAATAAAATTAACTTTTTTAAATAACACACAAAATAAAGGAATTTTTTCTACAAAAAAAAAAAGAGATATTTATTAAATAAAAATAAATAAAAACCATGAAAAATAAAAATAAAGGGAAGAACTTGTTGCACGAGCCTGCCCAACGCGTAAATTAAAGCGTGGAATATGGCAAATTAGCCTTGAATTGCCTTATCCCTTGAACGGTGGATTAACCAACGTCCAAACATTGAGTCATTTCTAACTTGGACTGTTTCAGGCCCAAACAAACTTAAGCTGGACTCTCTAGATCTACTAAAACTGGACAATACTAGGCCATCAATAGACTATATAGTGAATGCACGAAAGAGAAGGAAGAAAATATAAGAGTAAATCGTATTTTTGGTCCTCCTTATGGATTAACTTTTGCACTTTCGTCCCTCTTATATTTTTTTATAGCAGATTCGTTCATCTTATCAATGTTGTAGCACATTCGTCCCTCTTATCAAACTTTCGTCCCTCTTAAATTTTTCGTAGCAGATTCGTCCCTTTTATCAATGTAGTATAACACATTTGTCCCTCTTAAATCCGAAATATATCACTTAAATCCAAAATATATCCTAAAATGGACTAAAATTGATGTATTTTGGATTGAAGATGGACGAATATGTTACACTACATTGATAAGAGGGACGAATCTGCAACAAAAAATTTAAGAGGGACGAATGTTTTATAAGAGGGACGCATGTGTTACATTATGTTGATAAGAGGGATGAATCTGCTACAAAAAAATTAAGAGGGATGAAAGTGTAAAATTTGGCCCATAAGGAGGACCAAAAATGCTATTCACTCAAAATATAATATCCAACAGCTCAAATATTGTTGTACTTTCCTAACAAGAAATTGTACTGAAAATTTTCTCAAAAGACCAAATTGTAGTACAAATGTACAATGCAATGATTTTACCACAATGGAGTACATGACTTGTACATACATATCAATACACGGAAACACATAAGTTGTACTTTCAAATATAGTAATGCACAAGCATAAATAACAGAAATCATCAGCCTAAAAATTAAAACTCAGAGAAAAAAAATCAAATGTGATAATTGGTGGTAGAATCCAACAGGGGCAACATGAGAACATATAAAAACGAAAAGCATTTAGCCAATTTTTACATGTTCTCAGGTCACCCCTGTAGGATTTCTTCCACTATTATGGAAGTTACAGATTTCCAGAAAGAGTTAATGGCAATTTATCCCCTATGATTTTTTTAAAGGAGCAATTTACGTTCATGAGTTGGAGAATGTATCCCACACGCTAAAATAAGAAAGTGGATGTGAAATGTATTATGTGGAAAAACAAAATTACCCTTTAGGGGGTAAAATGATCCACATAAATGGGTTCATTATTGTCAATTCAATTCTTTTTGAAGGCTTAAAATTTTTAGGAAGCAGTGTGAATCATTTTTAAATTGAAGGGTAAATTGCCATTAACCCTTTCCAGAAATAAAGACCCAACATCCAATAATTAACTCCATTCTTGGTATGTATTGTATCTATGTCTGTGTTGTATGTATCACTTTGGTTTCATTTGAATGCAAAATCTATATATAGTATATTATACCTTAAAAGGGGCGATTTCCTTTTTTTTTTGTCTGTTTTAATTGTTAAACGACGTAGTATTTTAATTATCTGAAGTTTGTGCCTTTACTCTATTTTCATTTTTCTTTGGGTGATTTACACTCAGACCTCTTCAGGTTTGGGCATATTACAAAAAGCCCCTCGTTGTTAAAAAATTACAGGGACACCTCCTCATGTTTGGGCATATTACAAAAAACCCCTTACGGCGTTCAAAACAGACTGAATTTGATGATGTCAGCAATTTTTTTTTTTGATTTTTCAAATTTACCCCTGATTAAATATACCCACAGGGGGTGTCTATGTAATAATATTATATCACAGGGGGTGTCTATGTAATAATATTATACCACATGGGGTGTATTTGAAAGATTATAATAACTTCAGGGAGTTACTTATAGCCAAAGGTCATATTTTAAAAAATGACCAATGGATGTTAATGTTGGCCATATATTTTGACTATAAATTTCATGGGGGTTACTTATAGCCAATGGTCATATTTTAAAAAATAACCAATGAATGTTACTATAGGTCATATATTTTGACTATAAATCAAAATGTTCATGTGTAGAGATAATACAACTTTAAATCTCAACGTGCATCTGCAACCATTATGGGTGCATTCTTCACACACCATACACATGAATATTTTGATTATCGATATTTTAAGCATCGTACACTACCTCTTGAATTTGATAATGACATTATCAAATTTGTGGGATGAAATGCAAAAAAAAAAAAAAAAAAAATTTGGACTACTTTTTATAACCAAAATATGTGGCCAACAGTAACATCTAATGGTCATTTTTTAAAATATGACAGTTGGCTACAAGTAACTCCCTGAAGTTATTGTAATCTTTCAAATACACCCCCTGTGGTATAATATTATTACATAGACACCTCATGTGAGTATATTTAGCCAGGGGTAAAAATCAACTTTTTTTTTGTTGACGTCATCAAATTCTGTCTGTTTTTAATGTTGTAAGGGATTTCTTGTAATATGCCCAAGCGGCGCCAAACCTAAGGGGGTGTCCCTGTAATTTTTGAAACAACGGGGAATTTCTTGTAATATGCCCAAACCTGAGAAAATTATAAATCACCCTTTTTCTTTTCTTTCGGCTGTTAAATCGGTGGTCCGTATATGCTTGTGGGGCTCTCCTGATTTTCATTTTTTTATTTCTCCTGGCCTCCTGGGTATATGAAACGGCGCTGTTTAATCTCCCTTTCTTTTTTATTTTTTTATTTGTTTTTGCGTATGGTATTTGTTTGATTGATAAATCTATGTCAGCCCTTATCTCTTTCACTCTTCCCCAGGCCCCCAGCACATCAACCCATATCTCTTCGCTCTTCCCCAACACAAAACAATCACTTCTCTTTTATCTCCTATGTCATTTTTCTATTCTTCTACTCTTCTTTCTCTTCCAAATTCCAGAGAATGGAGCCTCAAATTAATCACCTTGTTTTATGCTCTGAAGTGGAAAAGATTCCAGATTAGTCTATGGCCGTCAGTATCAGCGCCAACCTCCTCATTAATGTAAATATTTTGTTCCTTAGATTTTCTGGTTCATGTTCTTTGGTCTTTCCGTTTGAATTTATTCAGAATGTGACATCCGTGTTTATACAGAACCCGGACGAAGTCATAAAATTAATTATTATGCATGTTATATAACCCGTTGCTATATCCTTTGTTATTTCCGAATGGCGAACCGGGATGGCATCCAGGTATTTCGAGGAACACGGAAATGAGAACTCTTTCTCATGGTAAGCGTAAGGCTTCTGCATCATCGCCAATGGCTATTGATGCATCAATTGTTGGTTCTGCAGAAGAATTGCTTGTTGCATAGGAGGAAGGTAGTTCTTTATTTTAATTTTTTAACTATATGTTTTCATATTTATTACATGAAATTTTTATTTATTTAAATGTTTGATTTCTGTTGTAATTTTTAGGACTGCAACTCAATAAAAGAAACCGTGGGAATGTTTCTTGTCGGGAATACTCATGCTATCAAGCTCAGATACGCGATGGAGACAGCTCTTATCTTTTGCATGCTGGCCGTCTGGTACAAGAGTTTATTATTGATATGTATATTAAAGTGGAAACCTCACGTCTTGATTATTATTCCTCGGATCAAATTCAGAATCAAATTCGGATAGAGTCACTTCAGGGCATTATTGGCAGTCTTTCGGTTGATAGACAAATGAGCTCTAATAATGTAGGCCATAGAGTTTTTTTACCATCTTCTTTTATTGGAGGCCCTCGTGACATGAGAAAACGGTATGTGAATGCGATGGCATTAGTTCAAAGGTTTGGAAAGCCACATGTTTTTTGGACCATGACTTGCAATTCAGGTTGGAAAGCAATTGTCGATAATTTATTACCTTGTCAAAAACCTGATGATAGGCCTGATTTGATTGCTCGTGTATTCAAGGCTACACTAGAGGAATTAAAAGATGAGATCGTAAGGAAGAAGCTTTTTGGAGAGGTTGCATCCTATGTTTATACTATTGAATACCAAAATCGTGGTCTCCCTCATGCTCATTGGATCATTATCTTGACTTCTCGGCATAAGCTCACTGCTCCTGCTATGTATGATGAAATTATATGTGTGGAGTTACAAGATGGATCACACCCGCTTCTTCGTTCATTTGTAGTGAAACACATGATGCATAAGCCCTGTGGTGATTCTAATAAAAGCAACGTATGTATGCGTGGTGGCAAATGTAAAAATTATTATCCCAAAGAGTTTGCAAATAGTACCACAAATGGCCAAAACTCTTATCCAGTCTATCGTAGGAGGGATGATGGTCGATCTACTGTTTATAGAAATGTAAGATTTGATAATAGGTCTGTCATACCTTAATGTTCTTACTTATTGGTGAACTTGGATTGCCATATCAACGTAGAAATTTGTGCAGATGCTAAATTAGTTAAGTCTTTGTACAAGTATATCTGTAAAGGACATGCTAAACTAGCTTATCATATTGTATCCGATGGTTCAGAAGGACAACGTAATGAAATTCAAGAGTACCAGGATGGTAGATATGTTTGCTCTCCCGAAGCTTATTGGAGGATATTTGGATTTTTGATGAGCGAAATATACCCGCCTGTTATCGTATTGCAATTTCATTTGCCTAATCATCAGCCCCTTCGTTTTGGTGCTAATCAGTCTTTGGAACACGTTGTTGATAATCCATTATCTCGAAAAACTATGCTGACTGAATTCTTTTTAATGAATTCTTCTAACTTGGAGGCCAAAAGTTTGAACTTATTGTATAGGGACATTTCAGAGCATTTTGTTTGGGAGGCAGTCAAGCATAAATGGAAGCCACGTCAAAAACAAGGTGTCATAGGACGCCTTTGCATAGTAAATTCACTTGAAGGTGAGAGATATTTTGAAAGGTTACTTTTGAGTAGTGTGTGGGGCCCTACTTCTTTCGAGATTTTATTGTCATTTTGTGCAATAAAATATGATACTTTCCGAGAGGCTGCTGTGCGTAGAGGTTTGTTACAATCGGACGATTATGTAGATAGCTGCTTGGCCGAGGCAGTATTGTACCAGATGCCATACTCTCTTCGTGTTCTTTTCGCAATGTTACTTGTGTATGGTATAGTAGGTGATCCACAGCCCTTGTGGGACAAGTATTACCAATATTTATCGGAGGATTTTGCAAAGAAAGAACACCTTACAGATATAGAAGTCTTGCGTAAGACTATTGCAGCTATAGATACTGTATTAACACATCGATGGACAAGTGTATTGGGGATTTTCCTATATGATTCCTTATTGACCATTCCATGCTTAAGGACAAATACAGTAAAGATTATGAAAATGAGCTATCCATGAAAGTTTCTAAAGAAGATATGCTTTTAGTTCATAAGTTAAATGTTGGTCAACGCAGAGTGTATGATACTGTAGTATCAAAAATTGATTCCAATGGAAGTGGTGTATATTTTATCGATGGTCCTGGTGGTACGGGTAAGACTTTTTTGTATAGAGCTTTATTGGCATATGTTCGTTCGAGTGGCTGCATTGCTTTGCCCGTGGCAAGTTTAGGAGTCGCTACATCTTTGCTTCCAGGTGGTCGCACTGCGAATCTTGCCATTTGATGCGGAAGATAAATCTACAGGGAAAATAAGTAAATAGAGCAGCCTTGCAAGAATGATAATCGAAGCAAAATTCATCAATGCGACCACCTGGAAGCAAAGATGCAGCGACTCCTGAACTTGCCACGGGCAAAGCAATGTAGCCGCTCGAACGAACATATGCCAATAAAGCTCCATACAAAAAAGTCTTACCCGTACCACCAGGACCATCAAGAAAATATACACCACTTCCATTATAATCAATTTTTGATACTACAGTATCATACGCTCTGCGTTGACCAGCATTTAACTTATGAACTAAAAGCATATCTTCTTTTGAAACTTTCATGGATAGCTCATTTTCATAATCTTTACTATATCTGTCCTTAAGCATGTAATGGTCAATAGGGAATCGTATAGGAAAATCCCAATACACTTGTCCATCGATGTGTTAATACGGTATTTATAGCTACAATAGTTTTACGCAAGACTTCTATATTTGTAAGGTGCTCTTTCTTTGCAAAATCCTCTGATAAATTTTAGTAATACTTGTCCCACAAGGGCTGTGGATCACCTACTATACCATACACAAGTAACATTGCGAAAAGAACACGAAGAGAGTATGGCATTTGGTACAATACTGCCTCGGCCAAACAACTATCTACATAATCGTCGGATTGTAACAAACCTCTACGCACAGCAGCCTCTCGGAAAGTATCATATTTTATTCCACAAAATATCAATAAATTCTCGAAAGAAATAGGGCACCGCAAACTGCTCAAAAGTAACCTTTCAAAATATCTCTCACCTTCAAGTGGATTTACTATGCAAAGGCGTCCTATGCCAACTTGTTTTTGACGTGGCTTCCATTTATGCTTGACTGCCTCCCAAACAAAATGCTCTGAAAAGTCCCTATACAATAATTTCAAACTTTTGATCCAAGTTAGAAGAATTCATTAAAAAGAATTCAGTCAGCATAGTTTTTTGAGATAATGGATTATCAACAACGTGTTCCAAAGACTGATTAGCACCAAAACGAAGGGGCTGATGATTAGGCAAATGAAATTGCAATACGATAACAGGCGGGTATATTTCGCTCATCGGGAATCCAAATATCCTCCAATAAGCTTCGGGAGAGCAAACATATCTACCATCCTGGTACTCTTGAATTTCATTACGTTGTCCTTCTGAACCATCGGATACAATATGATAAGCTAATTTAGCATGTCCTTCATAGATATACTTGTACAAATACTTCACTAATTTAGCATCTGCACAAATTTCTACGTTGATATGGCAATCCAATTTCACTTATAAGTAAGAACAGTAAGGTATGACAAACCTATTATCAAGTCTTACATTTCTATAAACAGTAGATCGACCATCATCCCTCCTACGATAGACTGGATAAGAGTTTTGGCCATTTGTGGTACTATTTGCAAACTCTTTGGGATAATAATTCTTACATTTGCCATCACGCATACATGCATTGCTTTTATTAGAATCACCACCGGGCCCATGCATCATGTGTTTCACTACAAATGAACGAAGAAGCGGGTGCGATCCATCTGGTAACTCCGCACATATAATTTCATCATACATAGCAGGAGCAGTGAGCTTATGCCGAGAAGTCAAGATAATGATCCAATGAGCATGAGGGAGACCACACTTTTGGTATTCAATAGTATAAACATAGGTTGCAACCTCTCTAAAAAGCTTCTTCCTTACAATCTCATCTTTTAATTCCTCAAGTTTAGCCTTGAATACACGAGCAATCAAATCAGGCCTATCATCGGGTTTTTGACAAGGTAATAAATTATCGACAATTTCTTTCCAACCTGGATTGCAAGTCATGGTAAAAAAAACATCTAGACCATCATACTTCTGAAGCATTATATTGCAGAACAAAGGCAAAAAGTCCAACAATAATATGAAAATTTTACACTTTTAACTTACATTTTGTCTTTAAGTCTCAGGATTTGATTACAATTTACAAGTACAGGTCTATTGTAAAATCCTCCATTATTTAATTTGCAACAATCAAAGCAGCGACATTTGTACCAAGGGAAAAGAAAAAATTTAATGTTAAATTTCTTAAATTCATGTTAAGTTCTTTTAGAATTTAATTTTTATTAATTAAATTAAATTTAAGTTTCTTAAATAAAAGTTACATATTTAAAACTAAAATTAACCTTTTTAAAATAACACACAAATTAAAAGAATTTTTTTTTATAAAAAAGAAGAAAGGGGATTTTTATTAAATATAAAACAAATAAAACATATAACGGGTCGTTTAACCCACCAATTAAACCAATTTGAGCTGACCGACAAGTTCTTTCTACCAAACGCCTTTTTTTTTTTTAATCAATATCAAGAATCTTTTTAGAATTCTTATGGTGATTCTTCTCTTTTTGTTTTTTATGCCGCCGTGTGGCATATGCAATTTAGAGTATATCTTGTGTTGAATAAGAACCAAAAACGAGAAAATCTTCTTTGGTGGAAAAGTATATACAGATCGGTCCCCAACATTTTTTGAATTGAATGTGACATTCTATGTACTCAAACACAACTTTGATCTTTCTTGCGAAGATCATGTTTTTTTCAAAATAGATACATTTTATTTTGATTCCACAGAGAGAATGATCTTTTTTATTTATTAAACATGAAGAAAAACAAAAATAAAATAAAGAGAAGAGCAGTTGGCCGAAAAGTCTCTTTGTGTGAAGGTCTTTCCAATAGCTAGCACCGAAATGGTGTAATGCATCAAAGAGGCGCTATTGTAACCATGACGAGCTTGAGTTGCTTGTCATCACTTTTAGAGAATGAAAAAATGTAAACAATTTGAGGCACTAAACCAAATATAAACCATTATTTTGCACTTTTGATCTCATAAAATTGTCTCAGTTTCGCACTTTTGATATCAAATTGAATAACTTTTGTCCCACGGAATAATCTCAATTTGCACTTTAGGTCTCTTAGTTTTTGCACTTGTAGTGCCAAACTAAATGGCAAAGGGCGACAGGACCACATGTGGAAAATCTTTTAGAATATTAAGATGAAAAGTGTAATTTGTAAAACGTGGTAGCGAAAATGATGGGGTCTAATATTATGGTTCAAAAATACACTTTTGTTTTTGAGACAAGCGCTGAGATTTTATTCAGAAAATTTGTTCAAAGATTACAAATTTTAGAATTGTCAGCTAGTATAAGTTATGACACTAATTTTACAATAATTGAAACTGACATAATGGCCACATCACAAATTTGACGCTGATTTTCAAATTTAGTTAACGGCGGTACCAAATGTGGAACAATTTGTTACATTATTGTACCAAATGTGTTGACGTGCATTTGTTTGGTACCAAAAATAGAAATTGACATATAGCTTGATACAAAAAATGCAATTCTCTCTTTGAAAAAAGTTGAAACTTAACATCAGACTCAATCGAAAATTCAAATCAAATTTAAACAATTTGTTGTCTTGTTCGATCAAAGCTCGTTCGAGTTTCATTCATTTTAAAGTTAAACAAAGTTCAAACTCAATTAGAAAATCAAACCAAGTAAAAACAATGTGTTATCTTTGTCTAGTTCATTTAAAAGTTAAACCAAGTTCAAACTCAATGCACTAAAAAGCAAGTCTTACTTTCAATCATTTTACACTCATAGATGTTACAGAAATATAATACTGAAGTGATAAGTAATAATCCCTCCATTTCAAATTAAATGACATATTTGACATTTTTACACAGATTAAGAAACTGAAAAATTAGTCATTTTTTTAAGATAAAATGTCAAAAATATCATTTTAATGATTGTCTTAATTAATGTCATTGAACTTTGTGCACTATGTTACAAGACTATTTTAAAAAAAAAATCCAAAGTTACGGAACCTTTTTTGAAATTTTGCCATTCCACAAATAACATTCAGCCATTGAGGAGTGGCCAGGGGATCAACTTCATAGTCATAATTATCTTATCGTGTTCCTGATTTCGCGTTTGGTTCTTTAAATAAACCCCCAATAGATAAATTAATTGGATGAAAAAA
This sequence comes from Penstemon davidsonii, assembly GCA_034814905.1. Lineage (NCBI taxonomy): Eukaryota > Viridiplantae > Streptophyta > Magnoliopsida > Lamiales > Plantaginaceae > Penstemon > Penstemon davidsonii. The sequence goes on along the minus strand of JAYDYQ010001087.1, from coordinate 5,333,396 downwards.
GCTATTTTTGGTTTTCGCAATAAAAATTCGAGTCGACCCTAAATAAATTATACCCAAGATACACAATGGCCCAACTCTTCACTTAGTTGGGCCAATATTAGAGAAATTATAAATCTTTTTGACCTACTTAAATTTTTAATTGCAAATTTTCCCTGTGAAAAAGCAGAAACAATATCAATATACTAAATTTCAATCTATAACTTAGGAGGTTTATATTGTAATAAGAAGGTAGTGACTCAAATTGAGGGAATTGTAGAGGAGAGAATTGCATATTTGGTACTAAGTTTTATGTCAATTTCTATTTTTGGTGCTGAGCTTTATGTGTCCAACACATTTTATATAGCGTTTTAACAAATTGTAACACATTTGGTACAACCGTTAAAAATTACCGTTAAGTGGTGATGTGGCAGTTAAATTTAATTGCAAAATGGATGCTATTACTTATGATGATTGATAATTTTACCCTATAATATTTCAGTCTACCAAAAAAGCCCCACATCTCCAAATTCAGTGACGATTTTATTCTACATTATTGCCAAATTTCAAAATTGACTCGAATAAGACCACGTGCAGACCAATTTAAAATTTTTACTTATTTATTTAAATAACTAATTTGATTTATAAACAATATTAATAAATTAAATAATACTTTAACATAAATATCACCAAAATTAAGAAAATATATTCTTTTTAAATATAAGATTTATAATAGTATTAATCTATTTAATATTTATTAAAATAATAAATTATATAATTTAAAACTATTTAACATTTATTAAAATAATAAAGGCCGGCGGCGGCCTGGTTTCTCCTATCCCAGGCCACCGAGGCCTGGTCGGCGGTGGCCTAGGACCAAAGACCCAGACTGCGCGGCGTCCTGGGAATTGGGCGGGGTAGGGGGGGGGGGGGGAGGGGAGGGGGGTGGGTGGGTTGGGATTTTTTTTAAATTAAAATTATTTATTATTTTAATAAATATTAAATAGTTTTTAATTATATAATTTATTATTTTAATAAATATTAAATAGATTAATACTATTATATAAATCTTATATTTAAAAAGAATATATTTTCTTAATTTTGGTGATATTTATGTTAAAATATTATTTAATTTATTAATATTATTTATAAATCAAATTAGTTATTTAAATAAAATAAGTAATTTTCAAATTGGTCTGTAGGTGGTCTTGTTCGAGTCAATTTTGAAATTTGGCAACAATGTAGACTAAAATCGTCACTAAATTTGGATATGTGGGGCTTTTTTGGTAGCATGGAATGTATCAACTTTGTAATTAGATTTAACTACCACGTCACCACTTAACGACAATTTTTAACAGCTGTACCAAATGTATCACAATTTGTTAAAGCGATGTACCAAATGTGTTGGACACATAAAACTCAGTACCAAAAGTAGAAATTGACCTAAAACTCAATACAAAAAATGTAATTCTCTCAATTGTAGAGCAACCAAGTAGTTTTAGGAGAAGCTAATTAATAAAGTATATTATTACCTTTCCAAATTAGTGCAATAGGTGTATAAATTAAAGCCTCTGCCTTAGGTAACTATTTTGAAGAATCATATATAGAAATTCCTTGCATGATAACCCATCTCAGAAATGATTGTATCAAATATTGAAAGTGACTAATTCTAAAAGGAAAAAAAAAACTAATTGAAAGTTAACCCCTTCAAATATTATTTCATATTTAATATCCGAAATATAGATAAAATTGATATCTTGCACATGAGTATTTGTTGTTTTCTACGTACTTTGACAAGTAATTAGGGGTGTACATGGTTTTCAAGACCGCACCACACCGTACCGTATCAAAGCATACCGAAGTTTATGTTTTCTTTCTCAAAATCTAGGTTTCAATATGTATGAAAATCGTACCCATTTTTTTGATATGGTAAAGGTTTTTGGAAATTGGATACCGCAAAAAATCGTACCGTACCGTAAATAGAAATAAACTATTTATTTACTAGTTTACGCAATTAATTCAATATTTATTATCTTCCAACCTATAATTATGACACATAATCTAATATTAGTAATTATAACTCAAAAAAATACATTAAAATACTCAAGTAGAACATATAATTTTGTTCGAATTAAATTATTCATTTACAAAAAGTCCTAAAATAAAATTTTGAAGCATAAAAGACTAACTAGTAAATAATTCTACATTTAAAAGAAATAACAAACGGCAAATAAATTATCGGCATTCTTTCTTTAGTGAGCTACTATACTTGAGGCTCAGTCATTTATAGAATATTACTGCATATAACACTTTTATTTATAAAGTATTATGTAAAAATAAAAGAAAAACACCACCAATTTATGTTATTATAATATTTTTTCAACTCTCACATGAATACAAGAGGAAAATAGTATGACGCAAAAAATTATTTCTAGAACCGCAAAATCGTACGGTACCGTACTAAAATCGAACTGTACAGGTGCATTGATATGGTATTCAAAAGTGAAGTTTTGTAATAAATATTTAAAAACCGCAACAGTTGATATGATACGAATTTAACTAATGAAAAGAATAGAAGTTCTAACCTTTTTCTTCCCAACATAATTGTACATTATAAAAGTTCAAATTATAATACACTTTCACACATAAAATCAGAATCAGTCTTAAAATTCATTCAAGTTATAATAAAACCTTTGACACATAAAATCAAAACCAAACTTAAAATTCATGTTTTACTTATTGGTACAAATATTTAGAGAATCTTCAAAACACACAATCAAACCTTGAAGAAAAAAACCAATTGATATTATCTCCAAACGAGTCATAACGTTTCAGGGTAGTGTCTTCAATTGTGCGTACACGAGCAGCCTTGAAACTGAGGTTGAGGATGTTTTTAAGTGACACTTCAATCTCTATGAATGAATCGATGTTTTGTTCCTAACGCGGCAAACACGAGACACAAAAATAAAAATCAATAAAATTAAAGTTTAAAGCAAAAAGAGAACCATAACTTCAAGATGTTATTTTTATCTGCATTGAGAAAACTGACTTTTGAAGTATTAAGGAGTGTTCTATAATTTTACAAGTTAAAAAGTGGGATATAAATCATTTCCCTTGGTCAAGAAATTTGATAGTTAAAACAATAATTTGACTAAGGGTAAATTACATATATCCACTGAGGTAAGATCTAATTATAAGAATACTCCTCGCGTATTGGATTTCAAAAAAATTACCCTCAAGTTTATCACCATCTTACAATTGGTCCATTACCCTTGAAAAGTGCCAATTTTGCCCTAAGATCTTATAAAATTTTAAACCTTGGGGGTATTAATTATAACACATCATAAATTATAAAACTGATAATTACTTATTTACCACAAAAACTTGATAGAATTGTGAAATTGCACATGTTTCAATAAATATTAAAACAAAAATATTTACGTATTTATTAAAAATTTATGACATATTAATTAAAATTCTTGTTATTATTATAAAAAATAAATTTTAAATAAATACGTAAATAAGATTTTTATTTAATATGTATTGCAATTTGAAACTTATGTGCAAGTTTAAAATTTTATCAATTGTTTGTGGTAACTATATAGTTACTAGTTTTATATTGTATGAGATATTACAGTTAGTACCTAAGTTTCAAAATTTTATAAGATATTACAAATATTATAAATAATCCTTCAAAATTGAAACTTTTCAAGATTAAGGGATTAATTGTAAGATAGTGACAAATCCAAAAAGATTTTTATAATCCAATATATGAGGGAGATTTTTGTAATTAAGCCTTACCCAATTGAAAATCCTTACTTTACCATTTGACTAAAGCATTGTCTTGAACACCAACAGGTGATTGGTCTAGTGGAAGGGACTAGTCACTACAAAGTAGCGGACTCAGGTTCGAATCCCTGTTGGGAGAGATACCCACATATGTGCCCAACCCGCCTCGAAAGGGATTAAACCCTTGGGAAACAAAAAAAAAAAGCATTGTCTTGAACAAACAGTATCATCCAACAATAATATGATGGCTATTCTCGAGAAAGAAAAAAAAAAAGCAACAGTATGATAGCCAAATTGAATAATGATTAAAGTAAAAGAAGAAAGGACAAGGTTGCCTTTTTCTTTATAACATTATTGAATTATTTCTATAAAAAAAGAAAAAAAAACATTAAAAGTATTGTTTAATAAACAATTTATATTTATAATTAACTATTAAAACCTTTATCTTTTCAAAGTAATTAGTTTAATTTATAATCAATTTAATAATATTAAAAATAATACAATTATAAATTAAACTTATGTTCAATTAATTTATAAACAAATTACGAACTATTCAATTAATATTCTATAAAATTACGTGTTTATAATTTATATTTATGCCTATGATGTAACGGAATAATATTTAAAAATACATTTTATAAATAGAATATTTGGAATAATAGATATAATAATTAACTAAAATTTGATAATTAATTGCTGGAGTAAGTAGCCAAAAATAAAAGAGTTGTTTGCTTTGCTTTTCTGACAGTGGTTTTAAAAATTGAGAAAAATTTGAGATGTTCCTAGTTTTCATGTATTTGAAAAATTGGTTGTTTGGATTTATAGAATTTAATGAATAATAGATTTAATTTTTAGAAAATTAATTCCTTTTTATGGGTTTCTTCAGAAATATGGAATTAAGAAAAGCAGGACAAGAGATGAATTAATTTATGTCAAATCAAATTTGTTATGTGACTGAAACATGTTAAGAGATACGCTAGTTTATATAAAATCAAAGTAGAGTTTGTGTATTTTTCTTAGAAATAAGATAGATGTTTTTTAAGTGAGGTTGATTTTTGAAAATTGAGGTAGTTTTTTTTTTGTTTATGATAAGTCAAATTTTAGACGAAACAAAAAAACTGATGATTGATTTTTCAAAAAACACTTAGGGCCTGTTTGTTTGGAGTTTCCCAAAATTTTTTCATGTTTGGAAAATGCCAAACAAACATGTTTTCTATTTTTCGAAATAAATTTTTCATCCATTAATTTTCTCAAATTACTCTCTCAAAACCCAAACAAACAACAATTTTCTTATCTCTAAACAAAACCTACACCTACTTTATTTCTCAAACCACTCTCTCAAAACCCAAACAAATAACATTACGCAAATCGAAATTATTTCACAAACCTTCACTACTCTCCCAAACTACTTTCCCAAACGCCAAACAAACAGACCCTTATATTCCTGACAAGCAAAGCAAATTGGCCCCAATAAAGCATGGAGCAGCCCAAACGTTGACTTTAGGGAAATAAAGCACGATATTACCCTATGTTATGTGAAATCTGCACCAAATTATCTTATGATTTTTTTTCTTCCATCAAACTCCCTTTTAATTTAAAAAACTCCCTTATACTTTTGAAATATTTGTGCAAAACTCCCTTGCAATTTTGAATGTTTGCACAAAACCCCCTTGTACTTTTAACATATCTAGGGGTAATTTAGGCAATTCAGTTAAACATAAATGGTGTTAGTTACTAACGAATATTGAGTGTTTTATGCAAAATTTCTGGAAAAAAAAAAGTCACACGATAATTTTGTACAGGTTTCGCAAAACATATATGATAGTATTGTGCATTTTCTCATGACTTTAGCTATTCTAGCTTAACTTTGCTGGTAAAACCAAAGTCTATTCCAAGTAATTATCCCATATATTTAAAGTAGAATAAATTTAAATTAAAGTTAAATCCTTACCTCTCCTTTAGAAGCCAAGCCCGTGATAGTGAACTTGCAGGTTTAAATTAGCTCTTGCTTCCAAGTTACTCAGTTGTGTATCATATGGGAGATTAACTTGAACCTGAATTCCATCATTACCTTTATTCTCTTGGTCATTTAATATATCAATTGTCGAACTCACAATCGAATCGCTGCAGAATGCTAATTGAATCGATCGAAGAGTGGGTATTTCTCCTATACCCATTGGGATCTTCTCCAAATATAACATGTTACTCACAAAAAGTTGCTCAAGGTTTGGGAAATGGATGCTATCTGCATTCCAGAGCATTAGACTACAATTATTAATTTCCAAGTATTTCAGGGAAATGAATTGTTCCTCGATTGGGTTCCACTCCTCTCCAATGAAGGCATTGATTTTTAATTTGAGCACTTCAAGATTGGGCAAAGAACCTATTATCGTCATGTGTTCCCAAGATATACGGCTTTCGATTAAAGTTAACTTCTCGAGTGAAAGCGGAAAAATTAGGTTTTCCAACAAATGATTTCCTTTTGGCGATTCATAAAATTTCAAACATAGTGATTCGAGTTTTTGTAAATGTTGAAGATTGCTTAGACAATAGTCTATCCCCTTTTCATGATCCCTCATTAAATCCCAATAAAGAACTTGCAATCTCTTGATATTGGGTATTCTCTTGGATACCTCTTCTCCACATATTAAGTTATATACTTTTAAGGTCTGTAGGTTTTTCAAATTAGAACCCTCTTGCCCATGTATTGCGTCAGTTGGAGGAGGATTAGACAGAGAAACTTCTCCAATGTAGAGATGTCTAAGTTGTTTCATCTCCCATATTTCAGGTGGAGCAATAGTTCCTCTCTGAATTCCTTGAATGAGTAAGGTTTGTAGATTCCATAGTAGATTTATTGTAGATGGAAGCCTGAAACTAATTAAGCAGTCAATTTCAAGATAAAGGTACCTTAAGTTGACTAGATCAAAAGCAACTTCAAGTATACTACGTTGCCTTAATTCGAATAATCTAGAAGGAGGCCCGCTCAATATCCTTAGCAATCTAAAACCAAGCAAGGATGTATGCCAACCAAGATTACATACGATTGAGCGGGGCAGAGACAATGATACTGTGCCTTGGTTATTGAAATGGGCGGAATCTTTTTGCTCTTTTTTGCCTCTTTCAACAACAATGCGACGTTGATTGTGTAAGGCCTTTGGAATGTCCACACCCAATCCCCCTATGACACAAAGAAACTTTTCCTTTTGAGCTTCCCGTAAGCATAGGACTCCCAGAAGATCATGAATTTTGCAGCTTTTCATTTTCCCTCTAGACCCTTGCTTGTGAACCATTATGAGGTTTCTATCAATAAGATCGGTCAAGTACTCCTCTGCAACCTCTTCAAAGCATTTGGCTTTATTTGGTTTTAGAAATCCCTCCGCAACCCATAATCTGATGAGCCGGGATACATATATCTCATGGTCTTCGGGAAAAATTCCCATGTAGAGGAAACATGGTTTTAGATGAATAGACAAGTTTTTATAACTCAGTGATAATATTTTTGAGCAGTGTTCATCATCCGCTAGACTTACAATAGAGTTTACTTCTTTCCCGACGTGATCCCAGTATTCTCGTGTCATGTTGGACTTAGCAAGGAGTCCCGCTATCACCACTATAGACAATGGGAGTCCTTTACAATTTTTCGCTATCATCTTCCCAATTTGTTCGAGTTCAAGAGAACATTTTTGTTGGCCAAACACCTTTTGGGAAAGTAGGTTCCAACTTTCCTCTTCGTCTAGAAAATTCATCTCAATGCCACAAGATCCCAAATGACTAGCCATGTTTGATAGTCTAGTTGTTATCATGATTCCACTTCCATTGCCGTGATCTTGAAAGAACAACCTTACCTTGTCCCAAACATCCGTACTCCACATATCATCCATTACAATCAAATATTTCCTACGGAATAAATATTTGTGTAATGTTTCTCTTAATTGATTCTCATTCACCCCTTGTGCTGTTTCTTTAGTGAGAACTCCAAATTCAATCAAGATGTTCATAAGAATTTGTTTTATTTTACATTCTTGGGATATTGTAACCCAAGCGCGGATGTGAAAATGTTGTACAATATAAGGATTTTCGTAAACATTTCTAGTAAGTGTGGTCTTACCAATACCCCCCATTCCGGAAATTGGGATGATTTGGAGATGGGATTGTTCTCGGGTGAGTCTGTCCATGATCTGAATCAAGACACCATCAAATCCCACCATTATGTCTTTTCCAGCAGGTAAAGAGCTTGAATTACTAGAAGGTATTGAATCTCTAGGTAGTTGAAATCTAACCTCCCCTTTTTCTTTAATCTTCGTCGCCTCTTTTTCCATCAAATCCATGACTTCTATCACTTCTTGCAGTCGTTGACAGAAGGGATTGGACCTCGTTTCTTCAAAACTTGTGGATTGATTTTCTTGAATATAATCCACGACTTTGGATTCAATTAGATCTTCTGCTGCATGAGATGCATCTACAATTTGACGCTCCAATCCTTGAACTTGTTTGTTGTCTCCATTGGAATAGCGTTCTAGAAAATCTACTAGAAATGCGGCCCTTTCGTGAAGAGATTCAATTTGTTCTTGGTTAAGTGAAAATGAATTACGACCATGATGCATTATCTGATCGATTATGTGCATCAGAGAAACAAGAGATGCATATGCTTCTGCCATTTTGGATAGATCTTTTGGTCAATCACAATGGAAAGAAAGAAGTATTGCAATATGTTTACTGTTTGTGCTTTGATCGAATAGGTAAATGGATGATCGAAAAGTTGACTTATGTTTATATGTTAGAATGCAGTTTTTCTTGGAGGTTGCTTTTAGCCATAATACTTGTGCTCAGACATTTAAAAAGAATAGATCATGAAGAAGTTGGAATGCTTAATTAGTTTTTTTAATAATTAATCATGTGTAGTTGTTAGATCTTGGGGTCAGTAATTTATATATATATTGATTGTTTTGACTTTTGATGGTCAAGACATTAGACATGTCGGGGTCATGTTTACAATTTTTGAAAGATGTGTTTCAAAATTAAATTAAAAAATAAAAATCTTATATCACATATTTACCGTTTATTTGATTATATAATGATTTTTCTTCTCCATCTTTTACCCTAAGAAACCAACTCTAATATTTGCAATCTCTATCTTCAATACTCTAATTCTCTATTCTCTATTCTCTAATCTCTAAACTCGTTTTTTTTCTTTCTATTTTTGCTCTAGTTAGATATTTATTAGCTATAACCTTATTAGAATTTAAAGTTATTTATTGTTTGGATTTTTATTCAAAATTAGCAAAATCAGTATCTTCTAAGCATAATATCTGTTATAGAATTTATTTTTGTATATATATTAAAATATTAATTTATTTAAGTATCCGTGTCGTGTTTTCTAAATTTTTGAAAATTCGTATCGCCGTGTCGAGTTCGTGGAGCATAGGTCAAACATCCAAATAATTGCTAGCATGTAAATGCAGGTGTAATACGCCTCATACGTGTTCGCGCGAACGTAAAGGAGGCCAAACTTTGATATCGAGGAAAGATGATATGAGAGAATTACACTTTTGGTATCAAATTATATGTCAAATTTTGTTTGTGGTACCACAAAAATCGAGATTGACATATTTGGTACCACAATTTAAGAAATCGAATAATTTTTTGTACCAACGTTAAAAATGGAAGTTAATTGATGATGTCACAGGTGTTATTGCAAAATTGATGCCATTACTTATATTGACTGATAATTCTACCCCATAACATTTTAGGACCTGTTTGGATGTATTTTGGTTCAATTTCACCCACTTTGGATGAAAATTATTTTGGTAGGGAGTTTTGAAGATTCTTTTTGAAAGTTGCGCGAAACAACTGAAAATAGACTTGGATGTATTTTGGTTGGAATCTTTTATATGTAAGATAATATTAATTTAAGGAGTAGTTGAGTTGAAAATTGTGAGTTATGGTTTGAATGTATTTTGGATGTTGGAGTTTGAAGGTAATAATTAGTTGGTAGATGTCATGTTATGTCATGTTAAATTGAAATAATCAATATTATATTGTGTAATGATTAAAGTAATGATTAAAAATATATTATTTTATGGTGAAATGATTAGAAGATAATTGAATGGATATAAAATAATAATTATGTAGTTTTGAGAATTGGGCCCAAAAGTTTGGGCTGCTGAAAATTGAACCAAGCAGGCTGAAAAATGAACCAAACAATGTTTGGTCCAATGAAAAAATGAAAGGCATGGCCCAAAATACATCCAAACACAGCCTTAGATTGTCAAAATAACCCCACATCTTCAGATTTACTGACAATTTTAGTGCACATTGTTGCCCAATTTCAAAATTGACTTGAATAAGACTTAGCCCTTTAACTTTCACCCATTTTCAATTTTAGTCCTCTACATAACAAATTTGGTCCTCCAACTTTCAATTTTTCGTCATGCAATTACAATTTGGTCCTATTATTGGTGAAAAAATTTGTAATTGCAGGACGAAAATTAAAAGTTAGAGGACCAAATTTGTAACTGCTTGACCAAAATTAAAATTTAGTAAAAGTTAGAGTACCAAATTAGTTATGAATAAGACTAAAATTGAAATTGGGTTAATGTTAAAGATTAAATGTGTGTTCAGTATAGTTAGAAGTCTATTTTTGTATGTATCTCAAAGTTACAGGACTATTTCTAAAATTTTGCATCAGGTAAGAAACTTCAGGCTTTACTAAGATTAGGAGGTTTGAGCGCTGATTCCGATCCGATTTTGTTAATTTCTTAACTCTTTAATTTCCTATTTGATGAGATTTGCAACTTATGGGTTATCCTACTAATTTTTTTTAATCTAATGTTGATTTGTTTTACTGATATTATTTGACTAGTTAAGGGATTAATTAAATTGGTATGCAATGACTATTAATTCCACGACAAATAGAAGAAACATGAAAACAACGAAGACTAAGGGGAAAGAGTAAGACATATTATGTGTTTAGATTTGACATTGTTAATAATGTAATGAAAACTCCTAATAATTATATTTAACTCTTGCAAATTAGCTCTCAGTCTTAATACCAAATTTACTACCTAATCATATTGTATAATTTTAGTAAAAATAAAATTAGTTTATAAGCAATTTTGTGTCGTGGTGGGCGGACCTATGTTGGGATTATTGGGGGACCATGGTCCCCGAGGAAGATACTTCGGTACTGCACTACTAATTCTTTTAACTTTTCATGGATTCCATTTCTTTTTTCTCCACTGTGAAAGATACTTTTTATATTTTTGTTATCTTTTCCTGGTAAATTAATTTATTTCTCTATTTTAGCTATAAGTGGTATTACACTTTTTTTTCATCATTTTATAGTAATTCAATTTTTTTCTCATTTTTGTTTAGTTGCATGATATTTTTAGTTTTATCTATTTATGAAAATTCAATTTACATAACTCGTGTGTTGATATATTTCTTTTTTTCCATTTCACTTTCAAGTTCATTTAACTCTTCATTTTCATAGTGTTCGCTAATAGACGTTTTCATGAACTTCGTGTTTATGCAAACTTCAATTTTTTTAACCTACGGTAAATTTATATGATTTTGTGTTGAGTTATGATATCAAAATTATAGTATATCACAGAAGCAGAAAACATAGTAGTTTTACCTCTATATTACACATATTAGTGGCACATTCGACTTTTTCAGGTCCTCTGTTCGATTGCATCTTAAATATTTGTATTGGTTGTCTAAGAATTCATACTCTAAAAAGAAACTGTTGATATGGTTTTCCACCTTTTATTGAATAAACTTAGGCTACGTTCGTTTGCCTTGATTAGGGCCAAATTGCCCTAATCAGGGCTTCTAATCTGGGCCAAACATAGTGTTCGAATGGGCTGATAAGGGACCAAAAATTTGCGGGCAACCCGCTGCAATCGTGGGCACAGGTGGGCCAGCCTCTTAATCGGTCCGATGTTAATTCGGTCCCAGACCCTGAAATTGTATAAACCAGCCCAATTAATTTTTTCTCCCAAAAATGCCCTTGACACTGTAGTAAATTTACCAAAAAAATGCCACTCCTTTCCCCCAATTTTACTTCACTTCCTCCATAGTCTTCAACAAAAGGGAAAGCTCAACCCTAGTTTTTTACTTTGATTTTCGAAAAGACTTCCATAATCGACACTAACAAAGTGTTTTCTGTGATAGCAATTGTGACGGCCCGACTCCGCTGGTCCGTCGAATAACAGTCGATCAAATTTTTTATTTAAGAAAGATGTTAAAATACCGTCTTATTTTTTTTTTGGGAAAAACAGAAACGATAAATTAAAAGTTTAAAGCGGAAGCGGTTTAAAACAAAATAAGAACAATTTAAACTACTAAGTTTTTTGACGAAAAAGTAAAATCAATTTTCATAATAGAGGTTTAAAGTGGAAGTATTTAATCACAACATATCAAAAGATTTGAACAAAATCAACTGAAGGAGATAAAAAGTAATTTATGAAATCTTGTCTCTTTTATGAAAATTTAAATCAACTTTAACAATTCAAATATTTTAAGCAAAGGTTTTAAACAAAATCAAAAAAGAACATAAATCAACAATAAAATATAACTACTCTTCTAAATACTACGGTGGGACCGCAACAGCGATGACCTAACTGCAACCCGACTATTGTTTTCAGAACACCTGAAACTGAATAGAATGAAATATGGAACACATAAGTTGATCGTCCAACTTAGTGAGGCTGTGGTGCGAATTTGCACGGTGATACGTGGATGCAGCATATTATATAACGTGAGCATGTTATTAAGCAAATTAAGCATATATTCAAGACGGAAGAAACACGGAGTTAACATAACCAAGAATTTGTTGATGTCGTCCTCCACTTACCCTCCATCCTCAGTCTGATGTCCATCCAAACACACCAAGTAAGAAGCGACCTTACCATCTAAAGTGCATCGATATGTCTTTGCCTAAGTTCGTCCTTACTCCCCAAGTGTTCCTCCCCACTTGGATTGTAAGGCCAGGCCTATGGGTAACTGTGACAATGCAGGCCCTTGCCATCCAGGTTGGCATCGGGTCCATATACCAATCAAAAGGGTCCCGCACAAAATCTGAAGCAAACACATAATCGGAAACAAACAGAAACATAACATATTGAACATATTTAACATATTATCAACATTTAATAATTTATCAAATGAAATTTTGGGTGTCATGATAATTTAGTAAAATATATTCGCAACTAGTAGATTTGGATGTAGCATTCATTGGGATTATCATGTTAATATACTAAGGATTTCATGCGAGTAATGTCGACCTAACAAGTCCAATTTATTTGTGACAACATGCAAGAAAAATTAGAATATTACACATATTTTGATTATTAAGAGCATAAGTAAATGTTTGAACTCGATCTACTAGCACATTGGACCGACATACAAATTCAACACACAACGCTCCCCTTTGTCGCTTAGTATAGAGACTAAATTCCAAAAATGAAGATAATCCGAAACCTGAGCAAGTACGTATATGACTTAGAATTTATCTAACAATCTTACTTAAACATAACTAATGAAAATCCTATGGAAGGATTTGCTAAACTAACACATCGCACACAAGAACTTATAACTTACGACATGAACTCCAATTAAGAGTAATTACTTTCAAAACTCAAAATACTAATTGCATAAAACAGCGCCAAAACAACAAATTTTTTCCTTCATTTTCTAGATTTACTAAACAGTCCCTAATCTTTTAAAAACATCCATTTTTGCGAAAACTTGGAACAAACTTTAAAACAAATGATTTTTAATAAACTCATATAAAAAATCAAACAAGAACTGATAATTAAGTCTATTTTTACTCCAAAGTCAAATCTCTAAAACCCCTCAAGTTCTAAATATTCTAAATACACCCTCATATTTTTGAAAACGTAAGAAAATCGACTTTCTTGCAAAATAATTCAAAATCCAAACATCTAAGCAATATTTAAATATATTTAAGCAAAATTTCAATATAAAACTGAGATTAAATATAAGTTTTAATAACTTTATAACAAACTAACAAGGAGAAACAAAAAGTTCTGTAACCATAAACTTTCTTAGGAAAAATTTAAAAATTTTCAATCTTAAAATGAAAGTAAACAAAGCACTACTTCAAATCAATTAATCAAGAGTTTATAAAAGTAACTATGTAAAAACAGCGACAAAACAACGCCTTTGCCCCCCTTATTTTCAGATTTACAAAAATAACCCAAAAAGTTTCAAAACCTCCCTTTTTACAAACAAACTCGGAGCAACTTTAAAACAAATAATTTTTAAGTAACCTCACACCAAATATCAATCAAAAACAGAGATTTTCAGTTCTTTTTACTCCCAAAAAAATCGCAGCCCTAACCCTTCAACTTTTAAAACCTTTCAAAAATACCCCCAAAGTTTTGAAAAATTAAAAACATCAACTTTCTTACAAAAACAAATCAAGATCCAAATATCTAAGCAACATTTATTTAAACCCAAGCAAAACCACATTAAAATTTATAATATAAAATATACACTTTACAACTTTTCACAAAACTACAATAAATAAACAAGAGTTCTTCAATATTCAAGTTTGGTGCAAAAGCACACAAGATTTTAATTCTTTATATATATCACATGAAAATCCATAACAAATCTGAAAATAAAGTTTACTTTACACTATACTAGCATAGATCCAATTTATCCTTGAAAGAATTCATGTTCTTCTCTATTTTCTTTCTTTAAAAGGACACTTTAAAAGAGAACAAAATAAAATCCAATTAATTAAAGAACACAAGCATAGGTGGATCTTTACCCAAATCAATGAAGGAGATGAAGCTCTCTTCATTTTCATACCTCCGAAGGTGGTGATGGAGGCTCCGGTGGCAGTGGTGGCGGCTCCGGTGGCAGTGGTGGCGGCTCCGGTGGTGGTTCCTAACAAAAGCCCTCAAATCCTTACTTTACACCAACTTCTAACGACTGTCGATTCACTTCGGGAATCCAAACGAAGATCCGAACGGTCAATACGTAGCCCCAACTGTGTAGAATCTTCAAACAAAATTTGGGCATGAACCAATGGTGGAAGAAGACGTAACGGTCGAAACACTGAGTCCAAAAATTTTATCTTTCTAATGTGTTGTCTCTTTCCCCTCTTCTTCTCACTAACTATATCTAAGTAACTTTAAGTTGTAAAGAAGATAATGTGAGTTTGAGGAGATATTTAATGGACTATGAAATCAGATTTTTAGTGTATAGATACATATACACACAATATGGGGAAGATGTGATTATAATTACTCACCAATTCCACCAATGCATGTCTTTCTTGGGTAATGGAGTTTACTCCACCCAAGGGCATGGCTTAGCAGCCCTTAGGCTGTCCTAGGAGAGAAAATTATTGCTATAGCAGCCTAGAAGATTTTGGGGCGAATTTGCACTTTGCCCCCTAAAGTTTTGAAAACTTACATTTCAGCCCTTAATATAAATTTTTTGTGCATCCAAGCCCGCAAAAAATTCAAATAGGTTTATTATAAAATTAAAGAAACTTATATGTTTTTAAATTATTTCAAAGTTCATAAGGTCACAAGATTTAATTGAATTGTATATTTTAAATCAAATTAATGCTTAACTTTGAAAATAAGAAGTAGCATTCGAAATTTTTGGGGCGTTACAGCAATAGCTGGAGAAGGAGAAGCAACATACTATCCCCTTGGTCGTACAATGAATTTTTTCCCCAAGCTCTCTAATTTTTTTTCTCGTAGCTAACAACAAAAATACATGAGAATGAAATGACAAGGGATGAATGGTTTCGGGTACTTCAACTTTTGGGTTAGATGGGCATTTTGAAAGAGTGAGACCGTATAACAACAATAAAAAACAGGCCAAAAATTGGGGGAGTTCTGTGAGAGAAAAAACAATGTTTATGGGGAAGTAAAATCGAGAATTAAGTTCAGAAAGGGAGAATAAACAATGGGGGATTTTAGAGAATTTAGAGATGCGAAATTGTTGATGGGGGAGTAACCATCGTTCTGTGATCAATTTTGAGATGCAAAATTGCAAATACTTTGAGGCAAAATTGCTAAAAAGGTAAGTTCAATTTTTTTTTTAAACTTTATATATTTTTAAGCAAAATTGCAAAAAAACTCTCATATTATTAGATGTGTTTGGTATGTTTGCAAAATTACAAACGAGGTATGTTAATGTGAACAAAACAAATAATTGGAAGTAAATATGACATCTTTTACAAATAATATAGTGTTGTTGTGGAATCATTAAGAAGATTTTCAAAGTTAAGAATTGGGTATTAAAAATTCTCAAAGTTAACATGGGATTGTTTTAAAAATAGTAGGTGAAGAGGGGTATTTTTGCATTTTATGGTTGGGTGTAATTGTTATTTGGAAGTTAAGAAGAGGGGATTTTTTGCAAATAAAAAATAGCACATTGATGAGTTTTTTGTTAAGAAGGAGGTTAGATCAACAATTCGTTGGGTGTAAAAATGTAATTACAGCCCAATCGGACTAACCGAACGAGTAACAAAATAATTGTGCCCGAATCTAATTCCCCTGATTTAATCTGCCGAACATGCCATAAAGTTGTTGGGTTGATTAAATAATCAGTCCAAATTCGCAATTGAGCCAATTAAATAATATCAGAGGAACCGAACACAGCCTTATAATATTACTTTATCTTAAGTTAGTTTTTTTTTTCTTTAATTCTATTAAAAACCCAAAAAAAGTGTTTGAGTTTGCTACCAAAAACAATAGAAATATATTATTACTTTAGCTTAAGTTAACTTATGTCATTTTATAAAAAAAAGAAAAATCTTATATTCCATGCATCATAGGAATGATGAGATATGGGGATTACTATGCTCAATGATTCCCAAGAATGGCGATCTCTGCAATTATGGAATTAACAACGTAAGGGTCCATGTTAGAAGCAGGCCTCATGTCTTTGAAGTAACCTTTGCATTCTTTCTCGGTGTCTGGCCCAACACGGATGGATGCACCACAGTTTGCGACCCCCTGCATAAATGTATGTCATGTTTAGTATTTAGTTTTTCGATGTTTGATTCGATCCAAAGTAAAGAGATGGGTACTTTCAAAATAAGAGGCTGAGATAATAAATGTTTTCTTTACCCATTTGAAGGTCTTGATATAGGTATGTCAAAGGTAGGGTGTAGACCCTACCTGAACTCAGACCCACTAAAGATCTATTAAGAAAAAGATGTCAAGATCCGTACCCAACCCCGTTGCAACCACCAGGTCCAGACCCGCCCCAGACCTAGACCCAGAACTAGGCCCGAATAACCTGACCCAGACCCGATTGACCAGAACTAGACCCAAATCACCCGACCTGACCCATACACAGTGACCCGACCCATACCATTTTGACCCAATCCGAATTGACTGACCCGGTTCAGACCCACTTGGCCCGACCCATACCCGGTTCCCTAATCCAAATTCGATTGACCTAACAGGACTCAGACTCTAGTCACACGATCCGGACCTGACTGGACCGACTTAGCCCGCTTGGCCCAACCGGATCAGTTGGCCCGACACAGACCCAGGTGACCTGAATCGGACACAATTGGCCAGGCCCAAACCCATGTGCCTAGACCCAAACCCGTAGAACCTGACCAAATTAATTTCTAAAAATTGGGTATTAGGCCCAAGTAAAAAAGAATGGGATTGGGTCTAGGTCCGGATCCAGATTCGTTCATTTAAGTAAATAAGAATTGGTTTGAGTCCATACCCAGACTCAATGACTGGGCCTGGATCCGGACTCTTTCATTAATTTTAGGATCAGGTCTAGGTCCTGACCTAATCTTTGACAGGTCTATGTTGATGTCAGCAATTTAATCTTCGTCGTCTCGACGACGCTCGTTGCCCTCTCCGTAGGCAACAATATGTTTCTTGTGCCTAAGTCCAAGCTTTTCAATTGCTTCCTCGATGATTTCATAGCCTCAATCCTCTCTCATAGACTTGGTGTTAAAACAACGTTCATTTAATTTATGAAAGTGAGATTTAGTGACTCAGTGTCATAACATTAAATTTGACAAGGCAATATTCTATTACAATTATGGAATTAATTTTTTTTTTATATTAACCTCTATTTAGTGTGAGCATAGCTCCATTATATTCCTGACACCCTATTAATGATCAAGCAAAAGTAAATTATTAAGAACAGAATACTGGCCAGCATAAATTTGATGGAACATTCGAGGAAAGATCCAAAGCTGATTAAGGTTAGCTTTTTTAATTCTATGAAGCAATTTATTTTAGGGCATTTACTCTTATGATAGTAACTAGCACATCACTTGATTATTATATAGTAGTTTACTTTTTCAAGAACATTATAAGTCAGGTTAAAGTCATTCTTGGTAAAAATAGAAAAAAAAATGTTAAAAATTAAAAGCTTTTGCTATTATTATTTATATTAAAAAAATGCACGTATATTATACGTGACTAACTAATTTCATATGTTAATTGCATCATATAATAATAAACTTTGTAAGGACATTTGAAGCCGAGTTAAAAATATTCTAAATAAAAATAAAAAGAAAAAGATTTAAAGTTAATTTTTTTTGCTAGTACTATATATATTAGAAAAATGCACGTATATCGCACATAACTAACTAATTTTAGTCTGATCTAGGTCAAAGGATAAACAAGAAAAAATCCATTTTTCATGCTTACAATTACTTAACAGTGAATAAATATACTTTGAAAAAACAAACATTTAGGGGGTGTTTGCAAATGCTTCTAGGAAGTACTTTTCAGCTTTTTTTCCTCGAAAAGCGGTTTTTCAGTGTTTGCAAACTCTGCTTTTGCTTTTGCTTCTCAACAAAAAAGCAGTTAGAAGCTGGTTTTGGAAAAGCATGTCATGACCTGCTTTTGGGGCTGATGGCATTCTTGTAATAAAATAGAAGCAGTTTTGTGACATTTATATCCTTAATATTTTCTCTTAATTCCAACAATACCCTCATTTTCAATTTTATGTAATTGATGTTATTTATTTTTACTTTTCACAATTTTATTTATATTCTTGCGGATAATGACTATAAAAAAATATTATATTCATTTTTTACAACAAAAAAATTATTTTTGTTTGTGTGTCGTCTTCGATACAGAATGTGTTGTTCATATATATATATATATATTTTAATTTCTAGTTTAGCTTTGTGCATTGTTGTAGCCATTTTTAATTTTATGTAGGGCTTTATTATTTTTGTTTGTTCGCTAATTATAAGTTTTTTTATAGTGGTAACTTGAAATTAGTTAGTTTTTTATGCTCAACTTGTTTGTTTATTTTTTTATTGTTTGTTTATTTTGATTTCACCAATAGCTTATTGTTAGTTTGATTTATTTCTATTTTACTAAAGGATTCATTCTGATTTGATTTATACTTAGTTAATATTTAGTTGGTTTTGTTTGAATATTCATTATAATTAAATATAAACTTAATTGATGATTTATAATAATTTTGTTTGATTCATTTGATTTGATAAAGTTTAGCCAATGGTTTACATATATAATTATAACATTGTTTGTTTTGATCTCAATTGCTAAAAGACGTGTGTCTTACAAAAAGACGTTTTCAAAAATTAAACAAAATTAATTTATGAACATGCCAAGTAAAGAGTAAAATAGGGCTTGTAATAAAATTCATTTAAAATAAAATTAATGTATGAACATGCCAAGTTAAGGGTAAAATAGGACTTGTAATAAAATTCATATAAAACAAAAGACTTACTCTATATAGCTTTTCAGAAATTACAAACACCTACATGATTGCTTTAAGCTGCTTTTTACCTTATTTTGCAAACACCCCATGCTTTTTTCTAAAAGTACTTTTTAATTACTTTAAGCAAAAGCAACTGCTTTTCCAGATAGAGAAGCTCTTGCAAACACCCCCTTAGTCTACTAGCCAGCATAGATAACAAAATCATATGGAGCAAACACATATTTGTCTCATTTAATAAATAGAAAATGACAATAATTCATAGCTAACATTGTAACATAATAATTGAAGGGAGGAAAAACCCCATAAATAATCAAAACTACAAAATAAACATAAATGCAAAACCTGAAGCTTCACATTGGCATTTACATGCACCTTAATGCAACATAGATCAAATTACGTCCGGTTTTTATATGGAATATAAAAAAAATTAAAAGAGTCTGAGGGGCCATATCATTATCTTACCTCATATAACAGGCCACATAACTTTTACTTATCTTACAAAAAATATTCAAACCATGTACTTTTAACTAATCAAACTTTTAACAGGTGAATTGCATTGACCTCCCCTCAACCTTGATCAATTGGCAAAGAGACCCCAAAGGTTTAAACCTTTGGCAAACACTCTCCCTCTTTCTCTACCTATTTTTCATTCTACTTTTTAATAAGAAGACTAAAATGCCCTTAAGTTTTGAACAAAAAATAGAAGGGTTTTTTGCAAGTTAACTCCCTGTGATATGTCTAATGGGCAATTTACCTCCCTGTGAAATAAAAATAGGCAATTTAACTCCCTGTGAAATGAAATAATGAGCAATTTACCTCCTTGTGATATAAAAATAGGCAATTTACCTCCCTATGAAATGAATAATGAGCAATTTAACTCCCTGTGATATGAATTAATGAGCAATTTAGAGGGAGGCAATGTGCTTCTTTTATAAAAACACAGGGAGGTATCTTGCCATTTTTCTTATCACAGGGAGTTAAATTGCCTATTTAGAATATCACAGGGAGGTATTTTGCCCTTTTTAGAATATCACAGGGAGGTATTTTGCCCTTTTATTTATCACAAGGAGTTAATTTGCTTATTAAGAATAACACAGGGAGTTAATTTGCTATTCACTCAAAAATAGAATGTGATGAATACTTATTATGAAAATAATATTGTCGGTGATCGGTATCAAATTCCCAAGGTAGATGCTACAGTCATATGGGTTACAAACAATTACTTCTTAACAGTAAATAAATATACTTCGAAAAAACCAACAATTAGTCTACTAGGATAACAAAATCATAAGGAACAAACACATATTTATCTCATTTAATTAATAAAAAAAATGACAATAATTCATAAGTACATAATAATTGAAGAGAGGAAAAAAGAATACTTGTTAGCTTCTATTTCCAATCTAAGAGCCCGCAATTCTCGTTCCTTTATCATCCACCTTCCTTTCCAGCTCATGTATCTTTTGCTCCTTTTCATGTAGTTGCTCCTAAAAATAAAATCATAATCAATTTTTTTAGCAAGAAGTCTAAACATAACAGTCATTGAATTCATATATACTAAGATGCACTAAATTTTAACAGTACTTTGGAGAGAGTAAATCGAATACGCTACGAACGGGGTCCGCTAGGCTATTGAGCCATTCGTGATCCCCGTGGCCGCTATAGCAAACGCCCATTGGTACAAAAAGAAGCTATAGTCGAATGACGAGGTCAGGATATCTGCGCGTCAAAGGTATTATGCATCCCCGAAATTTCGGATCTCGCAATGACTTTGTGCTGCAACTCCTCCCTTTGTTTCCCTACCGTGTGAAGTATTTGGTGCAAAACATCATTGTCTTGTTTATCTTTTGACTTAGATCATACTAAAATATTAGTCACGTGCGATATACGTGCATTTTTCTAATATACATAATTGTAGCAAAAGTTTTTGATTTGTTAGTTTTTTCCTTTTTATTTTTACTCATAATATTTTTAACTATGACTCGGAATGTCCTTAAAAGGTTCATTATTATATGGTGCAATTAAAATATGAAATTTGTTGGTCACATGCAAAATACGTGAATTTTTCTAATATATATAGTAATAGCAAAATCTTTTAATTTTTAATTCTTTTCTTTCTATTTTTTTAATATATAACTAAAATTGATGAAATACATGGCACAAAGACCCCTACTGCCATCAAACTCTTGTGTACCGCGTTGTCACTTTTACGGGATGAGAATCCGTAGACCAGTGGCGCCACTAAACCACATATTAGATAAGAAACTATGGCCACCACCGTCTGAAGTATCCACCTATCCCTCCTACAGAGGGTCTTTACGTACTTATCGCTTTGGTCGACTGGACCGCGATATAGTTCACGTAGTTGTAAAAAGCTACGGGAGAAGTTGCACAAAAAAAAAAGAGCACTGAAATAGAAATGAAGAGTTTTTTTGCAAAAAACTACTTACCCCGTAACTTATGGATACAACTCCTCCGGTGACATTTCCGATGCCAAGATGAACATTGCCTCTCGTGCCAATAGTAGCGACATATACTGATGCCACGAAGCTCACGGTTGAAACGGACACAAGTTGTTTGCCAAATGCGATGCTTCTAAGCATCTCTACTCCTAGTATAGTATTTTGATGCACTGCATTATACATTTTTAATTTGTAATTTTTTTCCTTTCAATTTTTACTCATAATATTTTTAACTCAGACTCTGAATGTCCTTAAAAGGTTCATTATTATATGGTACAATTAAAATATGAAATTAGTTAGTCACGTGCAAAATACGTGCATTTTTCTAATATATATAGTAATAGCAAAATCTTTTAATTTTTAATTCGTTTCTTTCTATTTTTTGAATATATAACTAAAATTGATGAAATACATGGCACAAAGACCCCTACTGCCATCAAACTCTTGTGTATCGCGTTGTCACTTTTACAAAATGAAAATTCGTAAAAGCACTTGCTTTTGGAAAATAAAATTGGGCCGCAATTCACGCTCCATATGGGCCACAGCGGCCCATAAGATAAGATCGCGGATCTTGCTTCATCTCTTTATTTCTTCCTTTTTTGAGAAGTAGCAATGGCGTGCTATAGTGCTATTCAATAATGACCTTATATATTGCTTACTTTTGTTGAAATTATTTTTCGTGTATTGCTATTCAATACACGAAAAAATAAATATGACTGAAGCTTGACGAAATAAATTTTCTTAAGACAATATTTTTTAGGCTGCCACGGTGCATGTAGTTTGATTCCCGGTAGTCTCACAATATACGACAGTCTGTTGTTCATTATTTGCACAAATAATAAGCCCACAACAAACTTGAACCAATAGAAAATTCGACAGAAAACTAAAGTAAAGAAGAGAGTAATTTCTAGTTATTGCCAGAAAAAAGATACTTAATTGGCCAGATTAAGTCTTCTATTTATATAGATGTAAAAATGTATTTTCGCAAGAGACACATCGTTTGGATTGAATTGTTTTGATTCAAAATGGTGCATTTTTTAATTGAGCAGACACACCTCTTATTCTCAATTATTTCATTCACATGTAAAAAACCCTAACAAATTTCTGTCAGGCTTCGGATCCGTTCCATAAACTAAGGATCAAGGTAACTTAAAGGCTCCCAAAACTGAGCATATATATCAGAAATCGTGTAAGTACTATTAGACTATCTCCAATGACTTCTCAATCTAAGTCTTGTCCCCTTCCCCTTTCCTTTTTCATAGTCATCTCCATTCTCCAATGACTTAATCTTTCCATTCCATTTAATTTCAATTCTCATTCTTCCATACTCACTTAATAATAATAATAAGTTTCTTAAATCAAATTTAAAATAATGTTATTAAATTTCACACAGTTGATATTAAATTTCTTAAATTCAAGTTAAGTTCTTTTAAAGTTTAATTTTTATTAATTAAATAATAAAAGTTACATTTTTAAAATTAAAATTAACTTTTTTAAAATAACATGCAAATTAAAGTAATTTTTTCTACAAAAAAAAGGAGATATTTATTAAATAAAAATAAATAAAAACCAAAAAAAAATAAAAATAAAGGGAAGAGCTTGTTGCACGCGCCTGCCTATCGCACGTAAATTGAAGCGTGGAATGTGGCAAATTAGCCTTGAATTGCCCCATCCCTTAAGCGGTGGATTAACCAACGTCCAAACATTGAGTCATTTTTAATTTGGACTGTTTCAGACCTAAACAAACTTAAGCTGGACTCTCTAGATCTGCTAAAACTGGACATTAGGCCAAACCCAATTGGAGGGGTTGGGCTCCTACAAATTAATGGGGGGGCTCCGGGTTGGGCTGGGGGTAGCTGGGGAGCTCCAAGGAGCTCCCCAGCTACCGTGGCAGGCGCGTCCAAGCGCTTGCCAGCACGCGCCCAGGCAGCAATCAGGGGACGCCAAGTGGCGTCCCCTGATTAATTTTTTTTTTTGTTTTTAGTTTTGTTTTAAGTTTGTGTATTATTATTTAATAATATAGTATATTTATGTAATTTGTGATATAGTTTTTAGTTCAATTTTTTTTTGTTTAACTTTTATTGTTCATATTTTTTATGAAATTTTAATTTTATTTTAAAAAATGACAAGTACAACTAAATCATTTAATTAGAATATTGATGGCTATATATATATATTTGAACAATATAATTTTTCAATTACTTTGAAAATATAATTTAAACACTTAGACAAAAATCTTCAAATTCATACTTTATTTATAATATATTTGTAAACATATTTTTGTGTTCAAATTTTTGTTAATATATTTATCACATTAAATCACCAACATGAAATTTAATAACTTGCAATGAAAAATAATTGGAACAATACGATGTTTGTTCTTGTATTTTATTTTATTTTCCTTTGTTGCGTGGTAGAACTTTTTTTAATTCAATGATGTATTTTCGTGTTGTAATCCGGTAATTTAATGAATGTTTTTATAATTATTATTATTCTTAATTTATATATTTAAATATTATTAATAATTTAATTATATTATTATTATTATTATTATTATTTTTTTATTTGTTATTATTATTACTAGTAGTATTATTATTACTAGTATTATAATTATATAATTATTATAATGATGAGAGTGGGGAATAATTAAATTGAGATTAAATGGAGTAAAAAGCCCCAGGATTGGATTTGAATAGACAGGGGCTGGGGGCAAGGGCAGCTGGGGAGCTCCGGAGCCCTCCCCCTAGCCCCCAGCATTGGGTTTGCCCTTACTAGGCCATCAATAGACTATATAGAGAATGCACGAAAGAGAAGGAAGAAAATATAATATCCAACAGCTCAAATATTGTTGTACTTTCCTAACAAGAAATTGTACTGAAAATTTTCTCAAAAGACCAAATTGTAGTACAAATGTACAATGCAATGAATTTACCACAATGGAGTACATGACTTGTACGTACATATCAATACACGGAAACACATAAGTTGTACTTTCAAATATAGTAATGCACAAGCATAAATAACAGAAATCATCAGCCTAAAAATTAAAACTCAGAGAAAAAAAATCAAATGTGATAATTGGTGGTAGAATTCAACAGGGGCAACATGAGAACATATAAAAAAGAAAAGCATTCGCCCAATTTTTACATGTTCTCAGGTCGCCCCTGCAGGATTTCTTCCACTCTTATGGATGTTACATATTTCAGAAATAAAGACCCAACATCCAATAATTAACTCCATTTTTGGTATGTATTGCATCCATGTATTTGTATGTATATCTACATAGTATATCTTATTTATATATATATATATGAAAATTGTATTTGACTCCAATTGGACCAAATTGTAATTTCTGATAATTTTGAATTATTTTAATTGTCTTAATTAAAATCATTTTAAACAATTCTTTGCTAATTAAACCCATAATTTATGCCATCAACCTTAATTATATCTTTTCAAATATGAATATATAATACCCATTTATATTCAGATCTTCAAATTGTATGTTGTAGCAATCACCTTCTTTTCGTCGATTTTAGTTTCTTTCTAATTTCTATTTAATAAGTTCTTACAATCTAACATTCTTTATATGTTTTTTCCTCACTAATTTTATATATTTTTATGCTCTTCAATGTAATTGCTTTACAGAGTTCTTAGCATATTCATTACATGTGTATCAAGTAAGTAATTCTTTTTCCTTTTTAGTTATCTCTTGCGTGATTGGCATTTGAGTACCAAGTAATCGATCTGAATTCACTCAAAGCTATTTTTGCTTTATCTGAAATAGCTGATTGAATTATTGTTAATTTATGGCTTAATGGATGATTTATATCAATTCACTCTTATTTGTGTCTTCGCCCTTTTTTTTTGTAACAGTTTCAGACCAAGCAAAAATGAATTTGTTTCATTTTTGCAGAAAATTGATTGTATCTTTCTATTTTATTTCTTTTGTCATTTTTGTATCTTCGTTTCCCCCCTCCTTTTTCGTATTAATTTAGTGGTCTTATTTTTGTACAAAATCAAATAAATGTAAATTTTCGTACCATATGTACTTTTGTTGAAGAAATATGAAAATTACTCATTTATCTCTCCATTACAGAGTTACATTTCTAAGCCTTATGTTCAATATTACTAATATTTGGTTTAATTATTTATGTTCAATATCTTTTGGCCAGATGAAGTGAAGTATATGATAACTACTTTCCTTAATTTTAGTATATCTTATATTTATTTTCATTTTTTTTTAAGTTAACGTGTTTATTGAGAAGAAAAGTCATTTTTTTCTTCTTTTGATTATCTTATATTCAAATAATTTATAATTTTGTAATAATCACAAATACATTTTGTTTTGTGTTTTGCGTCTTTGTTATTATAACTATCGGCTCAAGCTATCAATTAATACTTAAACTATATGAGAAATAAAGAATTACGATATTTGTTCATCCGGCGCCCCGAAATATCAATTCTTTTTATTCTTTCTAACACATGATCACTTGCTGTATTATTTCATTGTAATGGTTGTTTACAAGAACTCTTTCATATATTTGCACAAATACTTATTTGAACTTTTTATAATATTTTGTTCGAAAAGACTGAGCAAAAACTAATCAAGACATTGCACATCTATATTTCAGAAGCTCAGTTTGAATATAATTTATGGTACAAACACCTGTTATGCACATAGTTACAAAAAGAGGTAGTGTCACATTGGAATAAATCAAAGAAAAAGAAAAGTCGCATGCAGTCATATTTATTCTCACATGATTGAATTTTAAGCTTTTTTTAATCCAATGTTTTACAATCGTATTTTCAATTCTAATATTTTAAAAGAGGGAATTGCATTTTTCATACCAAACCTTTACCTACTTTATATATTTCATACCACACCTTTCAGAATGATACATTTCATACCAAAATCAATCAACCTTTTTCAATTTTCATACCGCCGTTAAATTTTGGACGGAAATGGACACGTGCGCCGCACGTGTCCGTTAAGTCAAAATTTTGAATTCTTAGGGGGGATATTTGCAATTGGTCAGGGGGGATTTTTGCAATTATTTTCCACCATCTCCACCACCTCCACGTAATTTTCAATTTCCCGGTGACTCCGGCCACCATTAAACCTCTTCTTGGTGGCTACGGCTTCGTCTTGACCTCCTCTACAAAGATCATACACTATTTCGTTGTTTCATATCGATCCCGTCGCTTGTATTTCAAATCTACGAATTTTAGTATTTTCGGTTTTTGCTCCGCCGCCGGCGGAGGAGGTCGACCCACCGTCTAATACTTAGTTCCGTTCATTACCCTTGGTGTAACGGTTCTTTTGCCACCAACCTCATCCATTTTCATCAAGTATTGAAGAAATCCCCAATTTTTAAAATTTAGGTTACTATTCATCATCTCCTACGTGAAGAAATCTGGAATTTTTTTTTTCCTTTTTTTTTTTTTTTTTTTTTTCTGAGAGTTAACGGACAGGCGCACGTGTCCATTTCCGTCCAAAATTTAACGGCGGTATGAAAATTGAAAAAGGTTGATTGATTTTGGTATGAAATGTGTCATTCTGAAAGGTGTGGTATGAAATGTATAAAGTAGGTAAATGTTTGGTATGAAAAATGCAATTCCCTCTATTTTAAAATATTTAAACGTAGTGCGCACTTTCCAAAATTGCGCATATATTTCCAAAAAAATAACTTATTTGATTTAACTTATTTTGCGTTTTTGGTATCATTATAAAATCTAAATTTATCACTTTTAGTCCCATAAAATTGTCTCAAAGTTTTTCACTTTAGATATCAAATTGAATGGAATAAAAAAATATAATTTTTTTTGAAAAAAGGACCCCAACTCCAATTTTATAAAGTGTGGGACTTAAATCATTGAGGAACAATGATGTGACAAAATATATAATATTGTTTACATGAACATATCACTGATCAATTTTTTTTCCTTCCAATAACAATAAGCAAGTTTTTAATAAGAATGAAAATCCAGAAAATTATTCATAAAATTCTATAAAAGCTAATTAGCATCAGTTCATCATACCCTAAAATCATTTCAAAGCAAGTACAGTAGTTGTAAACTTGCAAGTTTGAAATCAAAATATGCTAATGATTTCTAATTTCTTATAAGGAGTTGAATTAAATTGCTAATTAGAGTTTTTTTTAATAGTTATTTTAGACATCAATTCACGTAGACCATGGGGGTGTTCCACTAATTATGATTTCTTAAATTAGAATTACACATTCATTATAGTTAATTAATTAATTTACATATATTGATATGCATACAAAACTTTATGTAAATGTAAGATATTGAGCTTAAATCTTTATTTTATTTACAATAATAATAATTTTCATGCGATGTTGCTTCTTTATATGTGATCTTTTAGTAACACATATTAATAATCTTGCCCAAAAGATATTATTTAAGATAATAATTTCATGTCATTTTGTGCATAGCACGGGATATATTATAGTAAGAAAAAAAGTTTAAATTATTTATTGTGAATAGAATTTAAATAAAATAAAATGAAAATAGCCAGTTATAATTTTTAATAAAATAAAACAATATTTTATTTTTATAATGAATAAATAAATATACCTAATTTAAAATTATAATAAATGTAAAATTATTTTGCTACATGAAAATTTATTATTTTATAATCTCATAAAATAAATATATTCATTAATCTTTTATGAAGTAGAAAAACATATCCCGGTCGTCCCCAACCCCCAACATGTCCCCATCACTCGCAGTATGTCGTCGCATAAAAGATGAAGGCGGGGATCCAATACCTTCGAGGTATTTTGAGTAATTTTTCAAAGTTTGAGGGTGATTGTGTAATTACACTAAATATAATTGATGGGCAGTTGGGAATTTTTTTTAAGAAAAAAGAAAGAAAAAATAGAATAGGTATTTCTTGAATAAAAAATACTTTTATGGTGACATATCAACATGTGGCGTCATAAATTAACGCTGTAAGAGGACAAATGTAATGAATTCAATACCTATGGGTATTTTAAGTAATTCCCAAACTTATTTACAATAAATTTGAGGGATAGTTTGAGTAATTTTCACTTCATATTATTAAGTTAAAGCATTGTCAATATTCTTAGTCCATATCCCATGAAGAAAAATATATATGAATTCATTTTAATTAAATTATACCTTTACAAATATTTTTAACATTGTAAAAAGGTATTCAAGTTATAATTATCATAGGCATGAAAAATTATAGTGATAAAATCACATTATAATTTATTTGGATATAAATTGAAATAAATTATTTGGGTTTGTGCATAGCACGGGAATAAGCTAGTATATACATATAGCTCATAGAGTATTAACAGGTGAATTGTTTAATAGAAAAGACTAATCAATGTGACGAACCCAAATTCAAATTCTCACTGGGAGAGGCACCTATATAATATGTCAAATACGTCTTGAAAGAAATTAAGTCGGATCTAAAACCTGAATATAAAAAAAATATATAGCTCATAGAATGCCCAAATGCCATGACTTGGAAGATATTTCTTTCATTTATTAGAATCACACATAGTTAGAAACTTTCACTATGGCATTAGTTCTTGATGACTACTATCCTCCAAATTTTAGAAAATCTTAAATTCAACTCCAACAATACTGAAAATCTTAATACATTTAATAAATTAAGGTTGTTAATAAATCTTAGTGAAAATCTTAATACATTTAAAAAAAATTTCCAACACCCACCCACCCAACCCAACCCAACCCACCACCCCTCCCCTCCCCTCCCCACTACCCCAGCGGCCTTGGAATCGGGGTAGAGAGGAGGTGGTGGGGAATTTTTTTTTAAAATTATAATTATTTATTATTTATTATTTTAATAAATATTAAATAGTTTTTAATTATATAATTTATTATTTTAATAAATATTAAATATATTAATACTATAATATAAATCTTATATTTAAAAAAAATATGTTTTCTTAATTTTGGTGATATTTATGTTAAATTATTAATTAATATATTAATATTATTTATAAATCAAATTAGTTATTTAAATAAAATAAGAAAAAATTTCAAATTTGTCCGCACGTGGTCTTATTCGAGTCAATTTTGAAATTTGGCAACAATGTGGACTAAAATCGTCACTAAATTTGAAGATGTGGGGCTTTTTTGTAACCTGAAATGTTATGGGATAAAATTATCAGTCAACATAAGTAATTGCATCAATTTTACAATTAGACTTAACTGCCACGTCACCCCTTAACGGCAATTTTTAACGGTTGTACCAAATGTGTCACAATTTGTTAAGTTCTATACCAAATGTGTTGGAGACATAAAGCTATGTACCAAAAGTGGGAATTGACCTATAGCTCTCGGCCGATAAGTGTCTTTGTGTGAAGGTCTTTCCAATAGGTAGCACAGTAATGGCGTAAAGCATCAAAGAGACGCTATTGTTGCCATGACGAGCTTGAGTTGATTGTCATCACTTCGGAGTGAAAAAAACAATTTGAGGCACTAAACCAAAATATAAATCACTATTTTGCACTTCTGATCTTATACGACTATTTCAATTTCGCACTTTTGATGTCAAATTGAATGGGAAAGGACGATAGGCCAAAGGTATCTCACTATTAGAAAATTAAGATGAAAAGTGTGATTTGTAAAATGTCAGAGCGAAAATGATGGGGTCTAATATTATGGTTCAAAAATACACTTTTATTTTTTGAGACAAACGCCGAGATTTTATTCAGAAAACTTGTTAAGAGATTACAAAGTTTAGAATTGTCAGCGTATAAGTTACGACACTAATTTTGCATTAATTGAAACTAACTTAATGGTTACGTCACCAGTTTGACGGTGATTTTCAAATTTAGTTAACGGCGATACCAAATGTGGAATAATTTGTTACATTATTAAACCAAATGTGTTGACCTATATTTGTTTGGTACCAAAAATAGCAATTGACATATAGCTCGATACCAAAAATACAATTCTCTCTTTGAAAAAAGTTGAAACTGAACATCAGACTTAATCGAAAATTCAAATCAACTTTAAACAATTTATTGTCCTATTCGATCAAAGCTCGTTTGAGTTTCATTCATTTAAAAGTTAAACAATGTTCAAGCTCAATACGAAAATCATACCAAGTAAAAACAATGTGTTATCCTAGTCTAGTTCAACTCAGCTCGAACAATATGCACTAAAATGCAAGTCTTACTTTCAATCATTGTACACTGATAGATGCTACAATTATAAAACTATTGAAGTATAATAAGTAATAATTGATATAATGGATTAAATCCTTGGAAAACTAAATAAAATAAAATAATAAATCACTAAAGGCACGCATAATTTTGCTTTTGTCTGAAATGGAAAAGGAAAGGCTAGTGATATTGCAAGAGCAAGGATTGTTGCTGTCAACTTTTTTCTATTTCCTAATTTGCCCCTTCTAGTCAAAAGTCATAAAAACCCATACTTTTTAGTTCTCAAAATACCCCTTATTAATAATTAACAACTCACTCTTCTCTCTCCTATTAAAATATCATTATAATAATTTTTTTTAATAAACTAATTCTTTAACTGACTTTTGAGATACCCACTATCACAAAACTTTGAATTTCCATTGTTGTACACAACTTACATCTGAAGATTGTAGGAGATGAAACCTTTGCATCACCATTACTAAAGGTATTTTTTAATTTCATGTGTATTGCTTGGCCCAATGAAGCATTTTTTTTCCCGGCTAGTTTCATGTATTTTGTATCAAAACACACGCATTTTTTTTATAGTACTACTGTTTTTGTCTATAAGATTAATTCATATTTTTTCATTTTGCACATGATTTTAAAGTTTATACATTAAACAACTTTCTTAGCATTGAAGAATATGTTTCGGTGTGTAAATAGTGTGTGCATGTGAGAGGGTGTGTGAGAAAGAGTTAAGAGGGGAAATGAATGAATGTGAAAAATATTATCAAGATTTTATAATAACATAGGTTAGTTGAATAATGCCTTGAATGAATATTGAAGAAGAAGCCAAAATGGCCTTCTGGTGAAAGGAAAAAGCAAAAAATATTGCATGTATTCTCAATTAGTACTTCTAACCACTACGTGATATAAATTATGTTAGTCTTATATTGTTCCATAGAGGTAATGTTTAAGTTCAACGTTGATAATTCCATTCTAATAAAGTTTATTTGTCTAACTTTAAAAAAAATAATATTAACTTTGGATATTGAATATTGAAATCACGTGCAGTCATGGATGATTAATATAATATTGAGTGTTCAAGTAGTGCTCAACTACAAAAGCTAATAGAAGAAGGAGATATAGATCAACTTCTTGAGAAAAATTTGTAACACGTGATGATCTTATGAGTGTTCTAAGGTGCTTTTACGCGAAGAAAGAATATGCTTTATCTATCAAAAAATCCAGAAAGGATAAATATGTGACTATTGGTTGTGACCGAGGAGGAAATTATCGAGATCGAATCAACATCCCCTTTGAACATCGCCAAAGAAACACCAATACTCGTCTTATAAACTGTCCATTTGAAATTCAAGGAAAGTGCAAGATGATGGTTTTGGAAACTTGCGATTAGAAATGACTCGCATAATCATGAAACTTCGAAGTGGAACTCAATGGATATGTGTGGACATCCTCTACTCGACACTTTTCAAGTGAAGAGAAATCAAGTATTGATGATATGACTAAGTCAGGTATAGCACCTCGTCAGATTCTTAGCTCTCTTCGAAGAAAAAATCCAAATCTTCAAGCTGTATCAAGAAATATATACAATATGAAGGTGAAGATTCGAAAGGAAACATTAGCCGGTCGTTCTGAAATTCAAGTTTTATTTGAAGAACTTGGAAAGGGTAGCTTTACATTTGATATCCAGAGAGATGAAGAAGGCCGATTGACTCATTTGTTTTTCGGCCATCCTATGTCCACTAAGTTAAGTAAAAGTTACCCCACAGTGTTTGTCATGGACTCTACTTATAAGACCAATCGGTGCCATTGCTTGAAATTACTGGGATTACAAGTTTTAACACTTCATTTTATTCTTGCTTTGTCTTTTTGAAAAAAGAGAGACAGGAAGACTATGTTTGGGCTCTAATATTGTACTTTTTATAGTGTTCTAGGCATATAATTTCTCATTATAATTGATACTTTGTGTTTTTAGCAGGGTTCTTTTCATCGTCTTGTTAACATTTCA
Source organism: Penstemon davidsonii (assembly GCA_034814905.1). Taxonomy (NCBI): domain Eukaryota; kingdom Viridiplantae; phylum Streptophyta; class Magnoliopsida; order Lamiales; family Plantaginaceae; genus Penstemon; species Penstemon davidsonii. The sequence goes on along the minus strand of JAYDYQ010001087.1, from coordinate 5,300,235 downwards.
TCGTCTCTAGCAAGAGCAATTTTATTTTATTTTCTGAAATTGTGAAAATATTTGTTTTGTTTAAATTTAACATGAAATTGTGATTTTACTTGGTTTGATTTTTAAATGACTTGGACTCGAATGAGTTTTAGTCGAGTCAAACATGAATCATACTCGAAAAACTTCACTCTTGTGTAAATTTTTAATTAATGATATTTAGTCGAACTGTGAATAATTAAATTCATATTTCAACAATATAAATCTTTAATTGATATAGCGTCTATTCATTTTAAATCACCCATTAATATTTATAACTCACGTGCAAATAATTACCTCTATGAAACAATAAAAGACTATAATTGGTTTCTTCTTTATTATTATTTAAGAACTCACCCATTTGGCTTCCATAAAGGTAATTTTCATTTAATCTGAATTTTCATTTTGCAAATTTAATCAGATTAAATAAACAAAATGGAGATTCAACTTTAATTGTTTTCATGTTTAAAGATTTCTAGGGAAAAGAAAAAGTAGTTAATGATGTTTTAATAGGAGAGAGAAGAGAGTGAGTTGTTAATTATTAATAAGGGGTATTTTAGGAACTGAAAAGTATGAGTTTTTATGACTTTTGACTAGAAGGGGCAAATTAGGAAATGGAAAAAAGTTGCTCTGGCAGCAACAATCCTTGCTCTGGCAATATCGCTAGCCAAAAGGAAATTTTAGGAAGAATAAATTCATTTGCTCTAGAAATCAGATTAAGTTTATAGAAAATAAAATCCAGAATGAATTTGAGAAGAATCAAACCACACCTGCATTTACATGCTAGCACTTATTTAGATGTTTAACCTATGTTGCATGGACACTGACACCATACGACTTGGACACAACGATACACATTTTTAGAATTTACAAGACACAACATTGATTTTAAAATAAATTAATATTTTAATATATAATAAAATAAATTCTATAACATATGTATTATGTTTAGAAGATACTAGTTTTGCTAATTTTGAATAAAATTCCAAACAATAAATAACTTTAAATCCAATAAGGTTATAGCTAATAAATATCTAACTAGCAAAAAAAGAAAAAGAAAAATCGAGATTAGAGAATAGAGAATAGAGAATAGAGAATAGAGAACAAAGTGTAAACTAACTTTTGTTGAATATTGAATCGTTGGAAATTGAAAATGGAGATTGCAAATATTAGAGTTGGTTTTTAGGGCAAAAGATGGAGAGGAAAAATTGGGGAGAAAAACCATCATATAATCAAATAAGCGGTAAATATGTAATACAAGGTTTTTATTTTTTTAATTTAATTTTGAAACACGACTCTTTAAAATTGTAAAAATGACCCAATCGTATCTTGACTGTCAAAAGTCAAAACCATCAAAATATGTAAATTACTGAACTAATAGTGGATATACATTAATACCAACATGTGATTGGTCTAGTGGAAGAGACTGGTCACTACAAAGTAGCGGACTCAAGTTCGAATCCCTGTTGAAAGAGGTTCCCACTTAATGTGTCCGACGCGCCTCGAAAGGGATTAAACCCTTGGGAAACCCGAAAAAATTGGATATACATTAATACAGACAGGTTTAGAGGCTACATCTTTCTTTCTCCCCATCATGTCTGACCCCAAAATCTAATTAAACATTCCAAGTTGTTTATGATCTACTTTTTTTAAATGTTTGAGCACATGTATTATGGCTAAAAGCAACCTCCAAGAAAAACTGAATTCTAACATATATACATAAGTCAACTTTTCGATCATCCATTTACCTATTCGATCAAAGCACAAACAGTAAACATATTGCAATACTTCTTTCTTTCCATTGTGATTGACCAAAAGATCTATCCAAAATGGCAGAAGCATATGCATCTCTTGTTTCTCTGATGCACATAATCGATCAGATAATGCATCATGGTCGTAATTGATTGTAATGGATGATATGTGGAGTACGGATGTTTGGGACAAGGTAAGGTTGTTCTTTCCAGATGACGGCAATGGAAGTGGAATCATGATAACAACTAGACTATCAAACATGGCTAGTCATTTGGGATCTTGTGGCATTGAGATGAATTTTCTAGACGAAGAGGAAAGTTGGAACCTACTTTCCCAAAAGGTGTTTGGACAACAAAAATGTTCTCTTGAACTCGAAGAAATTGGGAAGATGATCGCGAAAAATTGTAAAGGACTCCCATTGTCTATAGTGGTGATAGCGGGACTCCTTTCAAAGTCCAACATGACACGAGAATACTGGGATCACGTCGGGAAAGAAGTAAACTCTATTGTAAGTCTAGCGGATGATGAACACTGCTCAAAAATATTATTACTGAGTTATAAAAACTTGTCAATTCATCTAAAACCATGTTTCCTCTACATGGGAGTTTTTCCAGAAGACCATGAGATATATGTATCCCGGCTCATCAAATTATGGGTTGCGGAGGATTTCTGAAACCAAATAAAGCCAAATGCTTTGAAGAGGTTGCAGAGGAGTACTTGACCGATCTTATTGATAGAAACCTCATTATGGTTCACAAGCAAGGGTCTAGAGGGAAAATGAAAAGCTGCAAAATTCATGATCTTCTGGAAGTCCTATGCTTACGGGCAGGGGCGGATCTAGAGAGGGGCAAGGAGGGGCTATAGCCCCCCCTCAAATTTTCTGGTATATATACTAGTATTGATTAGACTGTTTCATAAAACATGTAGTGGTCAATTTGTAGTGCTCTTAAAAAGTCTTCTTGAGGTTTGGAGTTCAAACCCTTGATGAATCATTTTGTTTTGTTCTTTTATTTTTTTGACTTTCTCAATATTATTTTAAATAAATTATGTTTTCTTTCAAAATAATTCCTCAATAATATTTTCAATATTTTATGTACAAAAAAAATTCCTTCTCAATAATATTTCAATGTGCTATGTGCTTTTAGTAATTTTTTCTTCGTAATAATATTTCGATATTATGTGTTTTTTAATTTTTTCCTTAATAATAATTATAAAAACAATATGAACTATCATTGTTTTTGTTGTTCGATTTTATTTTTTCTTTATTCAATGTACTTAGTTGAATAAAAAATTCTCAACAATTTTAAAAGAATATAATTTTTTATTTTCTTTATAATACGGTTTTCTCGTCATAACAAGGTATCATATAATATAACAAAAATACCTTGTAGGGTTCATTTTAGCCAAAATTCATCTCCTATTTTTTGTATCTCGTGATATATTTTATCGTGAATAAATTTAAGTTTGATTGTTTGATTGATTTTTTTTCATATAATTTAGCCCCCCCTGCCTAAAATTCCTGGATCCGCCCCTGCTTACGGGAAGCCCAAAAAGAAAAGTTTCTTGGTGTCATAGGGGGAATACGCGTGGCATTCCAAAAGCCTTACACAATCAACATCGCATTGTTGTTGAAAGAGGCAAAAAAGAGCAAAAATATTCCGCCCATTTCAATAACCAAGGCGCAGTATCAATGTCTCTGCCCCGCTCAATAGTATGTAATCTTGGTTGGCGTTCATCCTTGCTTGGTTTTAGATAATAGGTTCTTTGTCCAATCTTGAAGTGGTCAAATTAAGTAACGATGCTTTTATTGGAGAGAGTGGAACCCAATTGAGGAACAATTCGTTTCCCTGAAATACTTGGAAATTGATAATTGTGATGATCTAAAGTTGTGGAATGCAGATAGCATCCATTTCCCAAACCTTGAGCAACTTTTTCTAAGTAACATGTTATATTTGGAGGAGATCCCAATGGGTATAAGAGAAATATCCACTCTTCGATCGATTCAATTAAAATTCTGCAGCGATTCGATTGTGAGTTCGACAATTGATATATTAAATGAGCAAGAGATTCAAGGTAATGATGGAATTCAAGTTCAAGTTAATTTCCCATATGATACACAACTGAGTAACTTGGAAGCAAGAGCTAATTTAAACTTGCAAGTTCACTATCACGGGCTTGGCTTCTAAAGGAGAGGTAAGGATTGAACTTTTATCTATATTATCATATATTATGCGAAAGTCATGAGAAAATGCACAATACTATCATATATTATGCGAAATCTGCACAAAACTATATACCATGTGATATTTTTTTTCTTGCATCAAACTCTCTTATACTTTTAAAAATCCTGCATAAAACATTCAATCCCCGTTAGTTACTAACACCGTTAATTTTTAATTGAATTGACTGAATTACCCCTAGATATATTAAAAGTACAAGGGGGTTTTGTGTAAACGTTTAAAAGTGCAAGGGAGTTTTGCGCAATATTCAAAAGTATAAGGGAGTTTTGTGCAAACGTTCAAAAGTAAAGGGAGTTTTAAACAACAAAAATCACACATTGTACGCGTAGAACACACATGCGTTAAAAAATGGATGGAAGGAGATGGATTGGATGGTTTATGCAGGGTTTTTGAAATTACAAGATACTTTGGTGCAAAAAAAAATAATTCACAAGATAGTTTGGTGTAAGTTTCACATAACACATATTAATATCGTGCATTTTTCCCCTAAAGTCACATCTCGGGAGCAACTTTATTGGGACCAATTTACTTCGCTTTTTAGGAATAAGTAAAATCAATCAAACAGTTTTTTTGTTTCGTCCAAAATTTGATTTATCATAAAAAAAATGAAAAAAAAAGACTCCCTCAATTTTCAAAAGTCAACCTCACTTAAAAAACATCTATCTTATTTTTAAGAAAACATACATAAACTCTACTTTGATTTTATATAAACTAGCGGATCTCTTAGCATGTTTCAGTCACATAACAAATTTGATTTGACATAAACTAATTCATCTTTTGTCATACTTTTCTTAATTCCATATTTCTAAAGAAACCCATACGTAGGAATTAATTTTCTAAAAATTAAATCTATTATTCATTCATTTCTATAAATCTAAACAACCAATTTTTTCAAATACATGAAAACTCAGAACATCTCAAATTTTTCTCAAATTTTTAAAACCACTGTTAGAAAAGCAAAGCAAAGCAAACAAGTCTTTTATTTTTAGCTACTTACTCCAGCAATTAATTATGAAGTTTTAGTTAATTTTTATATCTATTATTCCAAATATTCTATTTATAAAATGTATTTTTAAATCTTATTCCGTTACATCATAGGCATACATATAAATTATAAACATGTAATTTTATAGAATACTAATTGAATAGTTCATAATTTGTTTATAAATTAATTGAACATAAGTTTGATTTATAATTGTATTATTTTTAATTTTATTAAATTGATTATAGATTAAACTTATTACTTTGAAAAGATAAAGGTTTTAATAGTTAATTATAAATATAAATTGTTTATTAAACAATACTGTTAATGATTATTTTTTCTTTCTTATAGAAATAATTCAATAATATTATAAACAAAACGGTCAACCTTGTCCTTTATTCTTTTACTTTAATCAATAGTCAATATATCTGTCCTCTCTCTTGTAGGACTTTTCTATCTCCTTGTGAGATTTGTAAAACTCTAGGGTTTTACCCCTTCTCCGGGCAGCCGCTCGAAGCTTCCTCTCTTGAGATGGTTTCATCTCTTGTTTTTCCCTGTCTTATTCACTCATCTCCCATCCTCATCTATCTTGGCACCCGAAGCACCACCTTTCCCTATCACCCTTATTCCTTGCTTACCGCCACCACCACTACAACTCAACCATCTCCGCTCGTCTCGTCGGTTAACTTGCTCCACTCCGTTTCCACCAAATCTTTTGCAACTTTGCTACCACCATCAGATCCGACGCCATCACCACCACCAGATCCGCCGCCGCCACCACCACCACCAGAGCCGCCACCACCGCCAGATCCACCACCACCACCGGTTCCGCCACCACCACCTCCAGATCCGGCTCGATCTCGTTCCCCAGACCTGCCTCTAAAGCAACCGGATGTAACCCCTAAGCCTTCGGATCTAATTTATTATGCTTTATTTTTTCTTGTTGTTTTGTGTTTGTTTTTAAATTTTTGTGGCAGATACTTTTGTGGTTGTTCACAATGGTCTTTGAAGATTGTGTTCTTTGAGGAGAAGATCAAGTTTTGGGATGTTGGTCATGGTTTTAGCACTTCATTTTCATTCCAAGATGTTTCTTGGGATAAGTTCGAAGATTTGGCTCCGATTTTCACTTCGTCTGGGAATCACTTGCTCATTTTCTTCATCTTTTTTCTTGTCTCTTTTTCTTGTTTTGTTTTCCCAAAATTTGGTTCGATCTTCATTGTTCACTTTCTTTTTAGTCATTGTGGTCACTATATTGTATTTGTAATCTGTTTTGTTTAGTAATGGAAATTTGTTTAATTATCAAAAAAAAAAAAAATTTGGCTATCATACTATTGCTTTTTTTTTTTTTTTTTTTTTTTCTTTTTCTTTTTTTTCTTTTCCTTTATCGAGAATAGCCATCATATTGTTGTTGGATGATACCGTTTATTCTAGACAATGCTTTAGACAAATGGTAAATTACGGATATCCACCATGGATAAGGCCTAGTTATCAAAATATCCCTCATGTATTGGATTATAAAAATCTCTTCAAGTTTGTTATTATTTTACAATTAGTTCCTTAACACTGAAAAATTTCAATTTTGCCCCTAGAAATTATCTGTAATATTATTTTGTAATATCTTATAAAATTTTAAAACTTAGATACTAGTTGTTATATCTCATACAATATAAAACTAGTAACTACATATTTACCACAAAAATTTGATAAAATATTAAACTTGCACGTAAGTTTCAAATTTTCAATACATATTAAACAAAAATCTTATTAAGTATTTATTTAAAATTTATTTTTTATAATAATAAACTAACTAGAATTTTAATATTAATATGTCATAAATATAGAAATTTTATTTATACATTTAATTAAATATAAATATTTTTGTGATATTCATTTTATAAATATTAAACTTCAAATAAATATATTAATACAATATAAAATTAATTTATTTAATTAAATGTGTAAATATTTTTTTTTATAAAATATTGTTATAAAATTCTATAATATTTATTATTATAAAAAATAAATTTTTAATTAATACGTAAATCAGATCTTTTTAATATTTATTGAAAAAAGTTCAATTTCACAATTCTATCTAGTTTTTGTGGTAAATATGTAATTATCAGTTTGATAATTTATGAGATAGTATAATTAATAACCAAGGTTTAAAATTTTATAATATCTTACAAACATTACAAATAATCCTCAGAGGCAAAATTGGAACTTTTCAGGGGTAATGGGCTAATTATAAGACTATGGCAACCTTAAAAAGGATTTTTGTAATATTCAATACGCGAGGGGTATTCTTATAATTAGATTTGACCTCAGTGGATATATATAATTTGCCCTTGGTCAAATTATTGTTTTAACTATCAAATTTCTTGACTAAGGGAAATGATTTTATATCCCACTTTTTAACTTGTAAAATTATAGAACACTCCTTAATACTTCAAAAGTCAGTTTTCTCAATGCAGATAAAATTAACATATTGAAGTTATGATTCTCTTTTAGCTTTAAACTTTAATTTTATTGATTTTTATCTTTGTCTCTATGTTTGCCGCCTTAGGAACAAAACATCGATTCATTCGTAGAGATTGAAGTGTCACTTAATAACATCCTCGACCTCAGTTTCAAGGCTGCTCATGTACGCACATAGGGCCGGCCCAAGGGTTTTGGGGGCCCTAGGCGAAATAAAAAATCGGGGCCCTCATATAATTTATTTTTTTATGTAAAATTTATTTTTCTTGCTCTTTTAGACGCAAAAGTGTTTATTAAATCTTCATATTATAATTCTTCTAACATATCTTCTTCTATAGACAAATTAGCTAAGTCACTTAATCTTTCTTGTGTCATTGTCGAACGTAAACATGTTTTTATTAATTTTAATTTGGAAAAACTTCTTTCAGCAGAAGCAATTGTTACAGGTATAGTGAATATAATTCTATAACAAATATACGTATTTGGATAAGAACTAATCAAATTTATATGATTAAATATATGATTAGATATATCAATTGGTTTGTCTATTTGGGTAGGAATAACTTTTGATAGTACCTTTAGTTCATAATACAAATCGGAACCATCTACGTCTGATATTGAATCATGTTTTAAAGCATTTTCAAGATTATTACAACATTCTTTCAAAGTTTTATCATCTAAAGACTTTAAAGCTTTAACATCTAATAAAAAACCGAAAGTATTTTTATAATTCTTAAATTGTTCAAATCTACTTTTAATTGAAGAAATAGCTCGATCTACAATAAATAAGAAATATTCGATTCTAAAAGATTCTTCGGGTAATAATGTAACATCATTATTTTGAGTCTCGTCAAATTGTTTTTTCTACGAATTACTCTTTTTTCACGAAATATTGGCTCGATTCCCATTTTTAGAGCAGTCTCTTTAGTATCATTCATTGCAGAGTTAAATCCAGTTTCTCTAAATTCTTTTAAAAATGCTACAAGACCTTCTAATTGACATATAGCAGAATCAATATGCATATCTTCAGATTGTAAACTTTTGCTAACATAATTAACAACACTTAATATTTCAAACCAAATATTCATTCCAAGTAAAAATTCAAAATTTCCAAGTTCATAATTAGCTATGCTTGTAGCTTCACTTTAAATTTTAGGATCTTCACTGGTTTCTCCTAATTCTAATAATGCTTCTCTAATTTCTATTGGTTGACTCTTGATGGCTCTAATACTTTCAATATGACTTTCCCATCTTGTTCGTGACAATGATTTAACTGTTAACTTCTTTACATTATTAGTTAAAATTTTCCATCTCTTTGTAGAACTAGAAAACAATGTATATCTACGTTGCACGACTCCAAAGAAAGATATAGCTCTATGACAAGAATTAGCCATGTCACATATGATTAAATTAAGACTATGGCTACCACACGGAGTGTAAAATGCTCTAGGATTTATATCTAATAAACTTTTTTGTACACCTTGTTCTTTTCCTTTCATGTTCGAGCCATTGTGATAACCTTGCCCTCTCACGTTGTCAATGTCGAGCTTATATTTATTTATTACTTTTAGAAGTTCATCAAATATACCTTTTCCCGTTGTATCATCTATTCTTAAAAAATCTAAAAAAATTCTTCTATTTTAACTGGGGTTGTAGATATATCCACACATCTTAGAATTAGTGTCATTTGTTCTTGATGGCTTGCATCCGGAGTACAATCAAGTATAATAGAAAAATATTTAGCTGCCTTAATCTTTTTAATAATATTATTTCTAATCTCACTTGCTAACATATTGAAGATTTCGTTTTGTATTTTATGTCCAAGATAATGAGTATGTAATTCTCCATCATTAATACGCCTAAGATGTTCTTGCATTATATGATCGAATTCCGCAATCATTTCAATTAGGCATAGAAAATTTCCGTTGTTATTTTCATAAATCTTTTCATTTGTCCCACGGAAAGCCAAATTTTTCTTAGCTAAGGCTTTCACAACTGCGATAATTCTTTTTAACACTTGTTTCCAATATTCCTTTTCTTTTTTTATGTTTTCTTGAGTATTATGATCAATTGTCGTATTATTTCGCAGTCTCATTTCTAAACCCAACCAGTCATTCATATTATTAATGTGTTCACTAGATGTCTCGTGAATTTTCAATATCGAACTTATGTTTTTCCAATCATTAACTCCCACATTAAATATTTTACTTCTTGTACTTTTAATACTAAATAACTTGCAACAAAAACAAAATACTCTATCTACACTTTTTGAGTATACTAGCCATCTCCTATCATACTTTTCTCTATTAGGCAACGTTGGAACATAACTTGAAATAGAAAAATGTCTACCATCACTATCTCTAGGAAAATCTATACTAGTTATTCTAATAGGGCCTCTTTCGACTAAGAAATCTCTTAGGTTATTATCAATGTTATTCCAATTTGCTGGATCAAATTTATCTATAGAGTTCTCGTTTTCTTCGATTTCAATGTGATCACTATCATTATTTGAATTTTGATCATTGACAATGATTTCATTTTGATCATTAGGTAAGCTTTCATTTTGTTCTTGTGTATGGACGTTTTCAGCATTAACATGTCCTTCATTTTCATTATTAATATGATTTTCATTTGCTTCTATAGAGTTTTCATTTTGAACATCTACAGGGTTTTCATTTTGAACATTAATAGTTTGAGCATAGATATTTCTAGTATTTTCATTATTTTTAGTAATAAATTTATCTAAAGCTCCCTTTTGAGATTCAACTAGTTTTTCTATTGTTTTTTGTTTCTTTCTTTTTTCACATCCTGATAAGTATTTTCTACTAGACATATAGAATTAAAAATAAGCACAGAGACAGAGTACTAATGAAATTGTAATTAAGCAACAAAAATCAATCAATAAATAAGTATAATTTTTCCAAACATAGAGATAGAGTACTAATGAAATTATAATTAAGCAACAAAAATCAATCAATAAATAAGCATAATTTTTCCAAGAAACAATAGAACCTGAAAATTAACGAGTCGAAAGCCAACAAACCGACAATCAACACGATGAGCTTAATAACCAATTTAGTTTATTTGCTAATTGTTATACCTGCAAAAAACATAATAAATATTACTCATCAATTCAGTAATTAACTAAGTAAGCAAAGCAACATATGATACATAAAAACTAAATGTAAATTTGAAATCGACAAAATTAGTTGTATGCTTTTAAATACCTTTGTAGAGAAAATTATCCCAATTAGACAATTCTCAAATCCCAATTGAAGGGCCCAAAACTGATTATAAACTAGAAGGGAAAAAAATTGATTTTTCCGTCAATTTCAGTCTGATTTCCAAATCCCAACAGCAAAATAGTAAGAAAGAGAGGAAGAAGATGATAAGAATATTAGAATAATTGTGTATTTGTGTTGAAGATCTGAGGCTGAGAAGCACATTTATACTTAACTGATAACTTGATATTTTCTTGTGGGCTGTGAAAATTGAATACAGAAGAACGTTGGTGAAGACGTTTCATCTTCCCCAAATTTTTTTTTTGTTTTGTTTGTGAACTGAGTTCATGGAAAAGAGGAAAAGAGGAAAAGAGAACTGGAACTGAGTGTATACGGCTGCCGCTTCTATTTTTGTTTTTTTTTAATTATATTGTGAAGAATGGGCTTTAAAAGTTGGGCTCAATTCATAAAAAAAAAACCAACAGTTGGGCCATTAATATATATTAGCAGGGGGAAGGGGCCCTAAGAATTTGGGGGCCCTAGGCAAACACCCGAGTTGCCTATGGGCTGGGCCGGCACTGTACGCACAATAGAAGACACTACCCTGAAATGTTATGACTTATTTGGAGATAATATCAATTGTTTTTTTCTTCAAATTTTGATTGTGTGTTTTGATGATTCTCTAAATATTTGTACCAATAAGTAAAACATGAATTTTAAGTCTGGTTTTGATTTTATGTGTGAAAGGTTTTATTATTATTCAAATGAATTTAAGGACTGGTTCTGAATTTATGTGTGAAAGTGTATTATAATTTGAATTTTTATAATGTCCATTAGTTAAATTTGTATCGTACCAATTGTTGCGATTTTTAAATATTTATTACAAAACTTCACTTTTGAATACCATATCAATGCATCTGTACGGTTCGATTTTGGTATGGTACTGTACGGTTTTGAGGTTCAACTATTTGCTCCGTCAACAAATGACTTCGCTTGTGATCAGACGACTAAACTGATGGATTCTTGCTCTAGAGATGTGATTTTGTATTATGCAAGTCTCTTTTTTCTCAATCTTTAGTCCCTAGTCTATTTATACTCTTGGATTTGAAATTCTGCCCGTTGAAGATAGGCGAAATTACACTTTAATCCTGAGCAACGGTCTTCATTTCTTCGTCAGCTTTGCAGACTATTCTCTGTAAATTCTGTTGTACGGATATCTACTTTATGTCAGTCGCATTTAATGCACTCAGCTTGTTACCGTTGATGAGCTTACTGACCATCTTTACTTGGCTGATGAGATTACTCTGCTGATGATCACTCTGTTGAATGATCACTCTGTTGATGACTACTCTGCTGATTCAAGATTGAACACATCTATCTTGACTCGGCTGATGATAACCAATCTGATTTTACTAATCTGATATCTAACTTAGCTGATTTGGTCACTTAGCTTCCAGACCGTGAGAGAGGTTTACTAAGCTTTTCGGTTCTTAGTTGATGACTTCTTTTTAACCTTTCTAACCTTTTTGTCATCTTTAAAATCTTCTACTCAATTTTTAACTCAGCTGATAAGGTTGTTCTTGAGTTAATAACTTCTTCCAACATTCTCAGCCAAATTCAATAATTTCCCGAGCATTCCAAGTACCACCTAAGTAATTTGGCACAACGGGTCAACGGGCACGCACCTAGCCAGGCTGCACACCAAACCTTCTCGTTGCCCAAATACTTAGCCCAAGGTCTTCCCAGCTTGGCCAAGTGATTGCCATCACGAGCCAATCACCCCTACTGCCTTCATTTGTGCCAAAACCTAAGTCTTACCCACATTTGTACCTCAATATGCAACTTAAGTCAAGCATCCTACCCAATGCTTGCCCATCACTTAGCTTCCCGCAGCTAAGTCTTTCGGCCAACATCAAGCCAGAGTGCGTGGATCATCCATGCCGACATCCGTTCGGCCATCCTGGCCCATGGCTCGTCCACACTACGGGCCATGGCCAGTGTGATCATCTAAGGAGCTAGCAAACTTCCCCTACCCACTGTATTCGATGTCCTCGTCGAATGTAATGAGATTATATTTGAACCCAGGTAGTCCTTTATCTCGTCTTCAAATTGCCACAAATTCACAGCCTTTTCCCATGTAGCTTCCGCAACATCAGTTCCCTTTCAATGAATCAGAAAATCAGTTATTTGGTTCTTTTTACTTTGACCCTTGGTCTGATGATCCAAAATAGCCTGAATTCCCTATCATATTGCTTGAAAATAACCGGCGAGGCTCTCTTGGCTTGCTTCCTTGATTCGTCTAAGTCTTCATTATATTTCTTCAAGAAACTAACATGAATGGTTGGATGAATATTTAATCTGTCCGACAACTTTAAACGATAAGCAATTCTCCCTACCTTTGAAACAACTTCAAAAGGTCCATCATATCTCGCCGCCAATCCCCGGTGCACTTTCTTAGCATCAATTTTCATCCAATCTGGGGTGTTAATTTTAGAAAGACTTTATCACCTACCTGAAATTCCACATCCCGACGAGTATCTGATCACTAATAATGTCTTTCGGAATGCAAAAATACTTAACCACGTTCTTCATGAATAGCTCAACAGCAACTTCAGCAGAACATTCAATTGTTGCATGCATGAAAATTCATACTTTAAAAATCTATCAACAACAAAGATCGATGCATTCCCATCCACCTTGGGAAATCCTGAGATGAAGTCCATCAAAACCGACTACCACGGTCTTTCTAGAATAGGCAATGGCTGCAACAAACCCGCCTCTTTCTTCTTCTCAAGTTTGTCTTGTTGACAAACAAGACATGTCTTGACATACGCCTCAACGTCGTCCTCCATTTTTTTGCCAATAATACGAATGAGACAGCAAAGCCAACATACGCTCGATGATGGGGTGATCAACCCATTGAGGGTCGTGAGTTTCACTCAATAAGTCCCTACGTAGGGATCTTATCGGCACATAAGCCCTTCCACCCTTAGCTAACAGTAAGTCATCTTCATGCCGATACTTCCGAAGTGAACCAACTTGCAATTGTTCAACCAACTTTTGATAAACTGAGTTGTTCCTTGCCACCTGTCGAATCCTTTCCTTGAAATCAGATTCCACCCGAGTCAAGGTAGCAACATAGCCCTCAATAACTTTCCTACTCAATGCATCATCAACATCATTATGGTGTCCCAGTTTGTGAACCCAATCAAAGTCAAACTCTCCAAGAAACTCTTGCCACCTTGCTTGTTTCGGAGATAACTTTTTATGAGTCTTGAAGTATGTATTTGCCACATTGTCTGTAACAACAGTGAACTTTGTGCCCAACAAATAATGCTTCCAAGCACTCAAGCAATGCACCACGGACGTCATCTCTTTCTCATGAGTTGTATACCGAAACTCCGCATCTTTCAGTTTTCTACTTTCAAAGGAAATGGGTGTTTCTTGCATTAAAACACCACCAATGGCTCTATCCGAAGCATCTGTCTGTACCTCAAATGGTTTGTTAAACTCAGGTAGATTTAAAACAGGTTCAGAAGATATAGCTTTCTTCATCGCCACAAAAGTCGTTTGACAATCAACCGTCCATGCCCACGACTGATCCTTCTTCAACAAATATATCAACGGGCTCAGTATCTTCGAATACCCCTTAATGAACCGCCAATAGTTATTTGCCAAGCCCAAAAACGATTGCAACTCAATCACCTTAGTCGGGACTGGACAATCAGTGACTGCCCGTGTAGAACCTCAGGAACTACTAGTTGCCCCCAAAACCAATTGTTGTTAGGAAATGCACATACCCTCCCCTTATAGTGCATTCACACAAGCGCCCACGATATTCAATTGTGACTCCACCCGCACACTCAGTTTGGATGTCACAGGACAATTGATGTCACCCGCACACACAGTTTGGGTGCCCAACAATCTTCCCCTCAGCAATTGCTCCTGTTGGAAATCGAACACGTGACCTTGGCTCTGATACCACTTATATGACTTCAGGCGCTACCAGTTGCCCCCAAAACCAATTGGTGTTTGGAAAGGCGCATACCCTTCCCTTATATTGCACTCACACAAGCGCCCACGATATTCGATTGTGACTCCACCCGCACACTCAGTTTGGGTGTCACAGGTCAATTGATGTCACCCGCACACACAGTTTGGGTGCCAAACATCCCGTAGCTTCTTTTCATCGATACAAATTTTTTCTTGACTAATAACGTGGCCAAGGAAAGTAATTTCCTCCCGACAGAAATCACACTTCTTTTTAGCATAGAGTTTATATTTCCGCAACTTTAGAAATACCGCCCTCATATGCCCAACATGCTCATCAATACTTTTAGAATATATAACAATATCATCCAAATATACCACGATAAATCGATCAAGGTATTCATAAATCACATCATTCATCGGATTGCAAAATGAAGCAGGGGCGTTGGTTAAGCCAAACGGCATAACCAAGAATTCAAATGAACCATACCTTGTAACAAAAGTGGTTTTCGACTCATCACCCGGGGCGATATGTAGCTGGCAATATCCGAAACGAATATCAATCTTTGTAAAGTACTTTGCCTGAGCCAACTTGTCAAACAAATCCGGAGCATTAGGAATATGGTACTTATTTTTTATAGTCATCTTATTCAATGGGCACAGGCTGGTGGCCTAGCTCCAGGCTCTAGCTCAATCCGATCATCAAAGGCACGTTGAGGGGGAAAACTCCTTAGGAATTTTTGGTGGCATAACATCGTTAAATTCCGCTATCACTTTAGAAATAAGATCATCACCTCCTGAAACACACCCGACTTAATTTCCACCATTGCTAGCGACGTAGCTTCATCATGCTTAAGACCCGCCTTTAACTGCAATGCCGACAATAAGCCAATATTCTTCCTTTCTGGTTTAGACTTCTCCACATAAGTCCCTTTTACTAACGAGGGACGAGTTTCATCCATAATCAGCAACCCGCCAAGAATCGGCATCAAAGCAACCCTTGCCGATAGTAAGAATTCCTGCCCAAGGATAATATCAAAGTCATCCAGTGGCACAGCCGTAAGCACTCATTGTCAGTGTAGTTAAAAGCGCGCGAAACGCTATAGCCCAGGCCCTGCGCGTCGCTGCGCCATGCGCACGCGCTATTAACTTAGCGCACACGTAGTGCGCTAAAGCGCACTTAGCGCACAAAGCGACGCCCCTGAAATAGCGCGCTTTTTACCTGACTTAAAAAAATAAAAAAAATAAAATGTTTTCTTATAAGAAAAACGTGTTCAGCCCTCTCTCCCTTCTTTTAACCTAATTACTTTTACCAAAGTTAAAAGTTAAAACTCTCAAAAGTAAAAAAAAAAAAAAAAAAAAAACGGCAGCCAAATGGAGAAATAGCGGCCTCTCCCCTTCGCCTTTCTCTGTTGTGACTGCGCCTCCTTCCGCATCTCACGCCACAGCCTCCTTCCGGTGCTTCCCCAACTCCGGTGACTTGGTTCCACCTTTGGGCAAACGGCAAACCCAAAACCCTAGTTTAGAGGTTAGTTTTTTCACTTATTGTTACATTCATATTTTTTCATTTTTTTTTGAAAAAAATTGTTCCATTCTGGTTGGTTAAAGTTTATGTTGATTATGGTTCAACAAATAGTTTATTGATGTGAATAAAAATTATTTTGATGCTTTTGTTATTTGAACTTTAGATTAGAATCATTATGTGATTGTGGTCAAAAGTTGAAGTTTGATGGACTTCTTAGTTGAAGTTTGAAGTTTATTTGAAACTTGACACTTGGGATAAGTAAAGAAAATGAAGAAAACTATTTGAACTTTGAAGTTTTGATAATTTGATTAGTAATAAAGCTTATAGTTTTATAGTTTTATAGTTTTATAATATTGTTTGAAAATATCATAAAATATTCTTGACTTACTACTTGTAGGAAATTAAGAATGTCAAAAGAGAGGGATCCCGGATGGAATCACAGGAAATTAATAAATCCAATGATGTTTATAAGGGAATTGTATGCAACTATTGTAAGAAGATAACAACGGGTGTTATATCCCGGCATAAGCAACATCTTGTCGGGGGCTTTAGAAATGTGACTGGATGTCCGAAAGTCCCGCCGGAAGTCAACGAGGATTTTAGAAAAAAGTTTGAAGAAAAGGAAAAACAAAAATATGCTATGGACTCAATACCTCACTTTGATAAGATCGCGGATCAAGAAATAGAACAAAGGGAATATTATGAGAGAAATGAGTAGCGTGAGGCTCAAATTCGTGGTAAGCGGCCCGCTCCCTCACAACATAAAAGACCAAGACAAATGGGTCCTATTGATTGGTATTACAACAAGGATGCCGATAATGTTGTGAAGGATAGAAAGAAAGGTGGCGCATCACAAGATATCTTCAATGAAACCCAAAAGAAGATGAGGGATAATGCTTGCCAAAAGTTTTTTTGGTGGATGTATGATGCGGGCATTCCTTTCAATGCGGTTCGTTATGATAGCTTTGCACCTATGATCGAAGCGATTGGGCAATACGGTCCTGGAATGAAGCCTCCTACTTATCACGAAGGGAGAGTAAAGTATTTAAAGAAAGAGGTGGAGCATGTAAATGATTTAATGAAAGCCAATGTAGAGGAAAATGAGAAGTATGGTCGCTCGTTGATGGCGGATGGTTGGGAAGACAGAAAACATAGGTCTTTGATTAATTTTCTATTCAATACACCCAAAGGAAGTATGTTCATTGATTCTATAGATGCATCTGGATATTCTCACACCGGAATGAAAATGTTTGAGTTGCTTGATGGCTTTGTGCAACGTGTCGGAGAGAAAAGTGTAGTTCAAATAGTTACCGACAATGCAAGTGAATACAAATATGCTGGTGAGTAAATCAATTTTATTTAGATTCAATAATTATTTTAATTAATTCAAGTTATAATTTTTAACTTGAGTTACTTAATGTATAGGAAAAATATTGATGGAAAAGTATCCGCACTTATATTGGACACCATGTGCTGCGCACTGTATGGACTTAATGTTTGAAGATATTTTCAAAATGCCAGACTTGAAGAGGACACTTGAGCGTGCAATAAGTGTCAATGCATACATTTATCATCACAAACCAGTATTGAAAATGATGAGGGACTTTACCGGCCAGAGGGATATGGTTAGGACATCCAAGACTTGATTCGCAACGGTTTTCTTAACTTTGGGTAGGTTTCAAAAGCATAAAAACCACTTGAGAAAGATGTTTTTCTCGGATGAGTGGACCAAAAGCAAGTATGCGAAGGAAAGAGCCGATAAGCAAGTAGCAAGCATTGTTTTGAATACTTCCTTTTGGAATAGTGTAAGTTGTGCTACAAAATTGGGTGGCCCATTGGTGAAGACGCTTCGGCTTGTTGATGGAGAAATGCGGCCTGCAGTGGGCTATATATATGGTTCAAACAGGGACTTCAACATACGAATTGCGTCCTAATGTTGATGAGGAGGAAGAGGACACTGATGATAATAATTCAGAATCTGGGGAGGAAAATAGCGATTGCTATAAATCTAAACTATCTAGTGCTAGTGAAGATGGAGAGTCAAGTGGCGATGAGCTTGATGATTGATGTTGTTTAGGATTTAGAATTTAGATATCATACTTTTGGTTTAATATTAGGGTATTACAGACTTATTTAGGAATTAATTAACTAAGATGTTTTGGTTTTATAACTTTTATTGTTTTTATATATCTTAGACTCTAAGTTGAAATTTATAATTATCATTCAGAAAAAAATATAAAATATGCTTCATTTTCAAAAAGCCCGAGATATCGCGCTGCGCTATGCGCTATAGCCCCAGAAGCCTTTGCGCGTCGCTGCGCTATGCACCTCTGACTACTTTGCGCATTGTCCACTCCAAGTACCTATCGTAAGTTCCACGTTTGCCACTAGGGGTGGATCGGGGCGGGATTTCGGGATTCCGGGTAATTTGGGACGGGAATTTTGGATTCGGGTTTTGATTTTTACTACCCGAATTCCATTTGAATTGACTTGGTCTATCTCGATTTCCGAATAAATATCGGG
Source organism: Penstemon davidsonii (assembly GCA_034814905.1). Lineage (NCBI taxonomy): Eukaryota > Viridiplantae > Streptophyta > Magnoliopsida > Lamiales > Plantaginaceae > Penstemon > Penstemon davidsonii. Next base: position 5,281,512 of record JAYDYQ010001087.1, on the reverse strand, counting down.
TGTTCGGGATCGGGATTCGGGTTTCCCGAAAATAATAATTTTAAACTCCTATATGGTAGAAATATCACACTTTTCTTTATTTTGCTCCTTCATAGCATTATATTTTTCTTTATGGTCATGAATTGTTAATTTCAACACCATGGGGTAGGTGATGGGGCTTGAGTTTGGAAGTAAGAGATTGATTGAAATGGGTAATTTATTTTGTATGATAAGAAATTCGGGATTCGGTTTTCCCAATCGGGTGTGAAATATTTCCCGAATACCGTCCCGATTTAGTTTGTCGGGTTTCCCGAAACCCGAAAATCAATCATACTTCCCGTCCCAAACTATAAAATCCCGATCGGGACGGGACGGGTTCCCGAAACCCGATACCGAATGCCCACCCCTATTTGCCACGCCTTTGATAGGTTTTGCTTCTGAATTTACCGCATTCAACCGAATAGCATGTTGAGTGAAATTCAAGCACTACTTCCCAATTTCACGTTCAACAACGAAGTTATGTGTTGCACCTGAGTCCACCATAGCCAACACCTCCTTGCCGTTAATCAGGGCCTTTACATACATAAGACCCTTCGGGCTGGGTAACTTTTAAACCGACAAAGTACTCAACAATTGTAAAGGATTAACCGGTTGTGGATCCAAGTCTCCTTCATCATCAGATTCCAATATAAGAGCATTTAACTTACCCCGTTTAGGACATGCATTCATCTGATGGTCACCATTGCACAAGAAACAACCCTTGTTTTCCTTGTTTACCACCAATTGTCCCCTATTCTTCGCAGGAATGGTTGAAGGTTCCTTGTTCTTCCGTTTGTTCTTTCCATTCTTCCCGAATTTTCCACCAGATTTCTTCGACTTGTCCTTGTCCTTGTCTTTGTCTTTACCTGGATCTTTCTTTTCAGAATCATTAGATCCGATCACCTTATAATCAACGATGTGATATGCCGCAACAATAGCACTCAGCAAATCCTTCACACCCTGTCTTCTCAATTCCGTTTGAGCCCATGGTTGTAAACCCACCATGAAATTGAAAAGTCTATCTTCCTCCGACATGTTCTGATTATCCAACATTAAGGAACTTAACTCCTTAACGTAATCATGAACAGGCCCCTTATGTTTAATTTTACGAAGGGACTCCCTTGCAAGCCAATTCGTGTTGCAAGGAAGTAAGTCATCCTTCAATTACTTTTTCAGCGTCTCCCAAGTGTCACTCCGGTCCCGATTAGCACTTGCATCGTCAGAAAGACGTTCACGCAACCACAATTTTGCATCACCCGTAAGATACATACTTGTGATTTGAACTTTTTCAGCATCAGAAACTTTTGCAGCCTGAAAGTAATTCTCCATATGCAATAGAAAATTCTCCAACTCTTTAGCACTTCGAACTCCACCAAACGCATTAGGTTCAGGAACACGAACCTTAGAACCCGAGGGATGTTCATCACCCCGAAGGTGCTAAACCAGCACCTTCGATCCGTGTAATTCTTGCCTCCATGGCAAGGACATGCTCCCAAAGATTTTCTAAAGTCTGGTCCGCCATCTTTTGCAACAACAGTCTTACAAACTCGAAAGTTTCATCCCACATGAATGCTTAGCTGAACCTGGCTCTGATACCATTTGTCACAGGGTTAAAATTCGCCCTAAAATTTTCTGCCTGCGTGGCCTATTTTGCTCGCCCAAAATAGTAAGCCTAGCCTCGAGATTTCACTAAAACACACAATATTGATTGGCACTGCGGAAAGTAAGAACACACACAAATTTACGGGCCACAACCCAACCTTATATTTAATGCGCAAAGTAATACAAGGCAGCCAATATTGCACACAAAGAGTCCCAAAAGTGCCTATACAAGTTTCTCTAAGGGACAACTGCACTCAAGGCTGCATATTTATAGATACAAAGGTTGCAAGGGACGAGTGTAACCGCCTATAACCGCTAGGACACGTGCCTAACTCGCAAGATAGCCAAGTGCTTTCAAAACTCTAGTTGCCCCCCACCAATTTGATGAAATGACTAAGATTGGTCAGACCTGGTAACCGTTTGTAACCGCTGCCCCCGATCTGGTTGTGCCCCTTGCTCACGTTCTCAACCAAATTCAAATATTTCCCTAGCATTCTAAATCCCGCTTAAATAATTTGGCATGTTGGGTCAGATTTTCCCGCCAACGGGCGTGCACCTAGCCAGGTTGCACGCCAAACCTTTTTGTTGCCCAAATACTTAGCCCAAGGTCTTCCCAGCTTGGCCAAGTGATTGCCATCACGAGCCAATCACCCCTACTGCCTTCATTTGTGCCAAAACCTAAGTCTTGCTCACATCTGTACCTCAATATGCATCTTAGGCCAAGCATCCTACCCAATGCTTGCCCATCACTTAGCTTCCTGCGGCTAAGTCTTTTGGCCACCATCAAGCCGAAGTGTGTGGATCATCCGTGTCGACATCTGTTCGGCCATCCTGGCAGTGTGATCATCTAATGGGCTAACAGTAAGTCTATACATATATAAACTTAATCTGCTTTTAGACGTGTCACTCCAACACTAGATAGATACAACTGGGTAAGCGATATTCTTAAGTTGCGCGTTGAGGTTTTGGAAAATGACTTCATGAAATCATGACCCCAAACCCTAGATCCCCTAAAATCTCTTGAGATATACCCTACATAACATGCCCTAGAAGTGTGCGTATGTGTGCCCTATAATTTCAGATCTGCCATTTTCTCTCCAGTCTCCCATAAAAAATAAAAATATTACGAAACATGTTCATACAACTACTATCCCTACTTATTGACTGTTGTATTGGATGTGTTAGATTTTTTAGAGGAAAGGAATGGATATGGATCATATTAGCAATCCTTTCACGAACATCATCATTTCTTATGATTAAGGACCTTGATTTTTCCAATATACCTCTATATTCTCCCTCACCATATTTAACTTTATTGTAGACGCTTGTCACGCCCTAACAATTTTCCCAACCCGAGAGGCCGAGGACATAAGGATTGGGGTAAAAAATGGGACACGAAGTGGCATAGGCGTGACAGACTTGCCGGCTGGACAGATGGCTTAGTTGGGAGCACATATTCTCACCCGCGGCACGGCCCGATCATATCCAGCATTCCCAGAGGCCCCGGCTCAGCATTTGGTCGTGGAGCAGCACCCACAAGGCCCAAGGGGCGTGCCAAGCCTTACCAAGGGCTGGATTGACTTGGGAAAAACCAAATAAGGCACTAGAGATGGATTCCAAAAGCTTCCGTACGAGTCCGGAACAGCCTAGAAAAGCCAAGAAAGGCCTACACAAGTGGAGAACATTATGGGACATTCTAGAACCTTGTGGAAAGCCTTGGAATAATGTGGCTTTCTCTAGAAGTATGTAGAAGTTCCTTAGAATGTACATAGAGCATGGTAGAACATTCTAGTCTTAGAGAACATTCTAGGTAATCAATTGTAGCCCTTAGATTAGATTGATCATGGCCATACAATTAGGAAGCCAAGTAGTATAAATAGGGAGCCTTTCATTTGTAATCACCATCCTTCAAGTTGTAAAGTAAAGAGTACTTCTTAAGTTCTTTGTTCTCAAACTTCCTTAGCAACTTTTCATACTGAGAATATTTCCTTCAAGTTAGGCAAAGGCTGAACTTAGCCAACCTCGGGGTGGAATCGAAAAAAGCCATGGGTAAGTCGAGGCTAAGTGCCGCAAGGGTAATTTGGAAAAGTTAAGTCTGTGACACGCTGCTACACATTTCGGAACCCAATTAATCTTCTTGTGGATCGATGAAACCCTAGTACTCCGAAATATGAAAAATTCTCTAATGCCAAACCCCACCTTTTTCCAAACACACCTAATATCATGTGTTGGACTTGTTTCCCGATGCATAGTTGCCTTTATTCTTTAAGTATTATCGTTATACTTTGGAAATTCTGGGAATTCTAGTAAGTTTTCCAGTAAAAACATGTGTTGGTCTTGTGGTTTATACTCTCTCTCGATTATTGTGTTATCCTTAGCGTATTTGAAAATTGAAGATTATGGTATCGCTGTGCCACTCAAATATGTGGTCCTAAACCGCTTACAAGGTATTTCGTTTCATCTGTGATAGTGTTTCTCCATGTAGCTAAAATATTGTTAACACCACTCATAATCGCCCTTGATAAGTGGTACCCGCCTACACCTTCTACGACATTGTTAAGGGGACTGTCAAAACAAACTGAAATTGGGTCAAATCCAACACAAACCTGTTCAGGCCAAGACCAACAATTCCGAGAAGCCCAGGCTCATTGAGATAGAGACGAGAGTATAGCTACTTTTGTGAATTTTATCAGTTTGGTTGATATTGCATATATATTCTGAATTTGTGGTAAAAGATATTGCATGTACTTTGACTTTGTTTTAAAGTAGTTTTTTGGATATATAGTTTTGATGGGAATGTTTTAGTAATTTTTTTTTTTTTAATTTAAGCTAAACATTGGTTGTTCTCATTGGTTCTCATGTAAATATTTTGGATCTAAGCTAAATATTGGTTGTTCTCATTGATTTAAGCTAAAATTGGTTGTTCTCATTGATGGGAATGTTTTCGTAATTTTTTTATTTAAATTGGATTGTAATCCATAATAGATGGGAATGTTCTCATTCAAGTCCAATTTATAAGTCTCGTTGATATTTGTTTTTCCCATCAATGTTTAGTCTAAGTCCAACTTATCAGTCTGATAAATTGATGGGAATGTTCTCATCTAAGTCCAACTTATATTCGATTTAAACATTGTGGGTTGCCGGTTGTGAGTCGGGACAGATTGGAAATGGGTTAGACCTTAGAAGAGCTTAATTGTTTTTAGCTATTTTATCCCATTTATTGTACCTCTAACTTTTAGGTCTAATGGTAGAAAGAATCAAAAGTTAAAGTGGCGGATAACTCTTTTTTTTACCTAGATTCCCGATTACTAATTAAGAAGTCGCTATTAATTCAACAAGATAATAGCGGGAGTTGTTCCTTTCGTGAAATTCGGCAAGTCCTCCAGGACCTAAATAACTCAATTTTCTCTGGTGGGTCGAAATTTGGTTCAAACGGATGCACAAATAGTCTCATTTTAGACTGATAAGTTCTCGTAAAATGTGAATCCCGATAAAATGGATCTACCATGTCTTTATACTTTAGTATAACTGTAACTTATGTGTCAACCAACAAGTGATTGGTCAAATGGAAGGGATTAGTCACTACAAAGTAGCGAACCCAGGTTCAAATACTTGTTGAGAAATGTTCTCACTTAATGTGTCTAACGCGCCTCGAAAGGAATTAAACCCTTGGGAAACCAAAGAAAGTAACTTATGTGGCCAAGATAAAGCAACCTGATTGTAATAAATCCATTAGTCTTGGGCCATGCTTTGGAGTTTGCCCCACCATACAACCAAGTATACACGAAGACAGCAAAAAATGGGTTGTCAAAACAAAAATAACAAGTTCAAATCTAATAATTATAGGTAATTCATTAATTGTGTGACGCTCTGAAATTTTACAACTAAGAAATTCAAAATATAAGTATATATATATATATATATATATATAAATATACACACACATACACAAGAATATTAATTTAATAATATTATGCTCAGTTGGCGAGATTTAATATTTTTCATGGTACATTAACAGGACTTGAAACTTTTAGAACCAATTGAAATAAGGAATTAGTTTAGAGGTTCAATTGAAAGCTTCAAGAATTGAGGAGTGTGTGAAATAATATCACAACTATAATTTGACCCTTCACCTTCCACATCCATTTCACAACTCCACACACACTAAATCCCCAAATCACAAACTAAATTCTCTCTACCAAGAAGAAACTAAAGAGGTAAACATATTCTAAAAATCTGAGAGATTCATGGATGAAATTGAGCTTGAAGTGAAGGTTAAAAAAGAATATATTCAATTGAATTGTTAAGGGTGGTAGAAAACTTTAGAACTTCAACTTCTTCTTCAATTAAAGGCTTGCATGGAGGTCTTAGGATTTGAATTTTAACAATCAGGAGGTATCGTTGGAAAGCTTGAGATGGCAGCTTCCTAATGGTAGTGGTTTTCACCGGCGGTGGCCTGAGGTGGTGGCCGGAATCCGGCAAAGAAGACAGAGTGTATGCTGAATGTTTGGGGGCCCTTTTGAAGCTCTTAGAGTGGGAATTTGGAATTGAGTTCCTCATAAAAGTTGTAGAGGAGGTCGATTACTATGAGAATCATCAAATGATTTTGTCTTAAACTTATTTTACAATGGAGTAATCAAGGCCGCAGCAGCAGCAGTCCATAATCTACAGACAATTATAATGTGCGATCATAACTTTGAAGAAGATTTTGACTTATTTGGAGAAGTAATTTGGAAATGTTTTCTTCTTAAAAGTTGTAGATAACATCAATAAATATAAGGAGGTGTTGTTTTAAAGTAGCATTTATAGTTTTATTGGACCAGAATTGAGTTAAACCGAAGTTGTATGAATCTGTCAAACAGGGGACAAAATTTCAATGTAACTTTTAGAGGCTTTGTTGAAAAACTTGGAGTGAGAAATTGGGGTCGATGTCTTCTTCAAAGTCGTAGATATCGTTGATAGATTTGGAACGGTGTAAATTTTGGATCGATCGGAGATTCATGGGTTACACGGTGCTGGTTGGAATAAAAGGTGGCAGCAGGTAAACTCTTAATTCCCTTTTGAATGCTTAGCTTCAAATTAAATTTAGACAAACTTCTTAATTACTTATGAGGCTGAAATTTTGAAGATCGAGTATACAAATAGATGTTGAATGACTTGTGATTAAGATCATATTTTATTTGGGTAAAAATGATAGACTTATCTTATCATCAAATAAGTTTTAGTAATATCGGAAGTACCTTAGCAAATATGTTATGAAATGGACTTCACCGGTTATCATGAGTCGAATAAATTATAAAGCAGTCGAATGAATAAGTTTTACATGGTATACGTGCTCACATCTAACATAACTTTGTTCATATACATAGCTATACATGAAAGTCTCTCCATTCTTAAATTTACATGTGAATTGATTCAAGTACCTTCTATGTCTATAATATTCGTATTTCGGTTCATTTGTACGAATCATACCTTATTAATCGTTCATCGTAAACGTATCTTATTTCTTTTGTTTGTGCTCATACCCTCACTGAGTCATTTGAGACTCACCCTCTTGTTTTCTTGTGTTCTATTTCCTCAGGTAGTTGTATGCAAGGATGATGAAATGTATTTAGTAACAATGTTCTTTGAGGACACTATTTGTGAAAAATGGTTCGGGTCGTAATTCGAGACAACTTCATTTGAAAGAGGTATATTATGCATTAGTACATGGCTCATTTCGTCCATTACTTTCTTTAATCCGTTCCTGTGATTTTCCGACAAAGAAAAGATATAACTTTGGAAGGAAAATCATAGGCGGGTGACACTGGGGTGTCACAAAATGGTATCAGAGCTTTAGTTTAAATGTAGTATGTTGACTGTGAAATTAGTGTTCTGTATACCTATATCTTAAGTTAAGATCTATCTATGAGCCATGTTTAGGTAAAAAGTTTGAGTTGTGTATAACTTGTCTAAGCAATTCAAGATAAAGTTAATATAGAAAATTCTGACAATGCAAGGAAGACTCATTATTATAGACATATAGTTGAAACATAGTGCGTTACGAAAAACCTATTACGAGTAACCGTTACCATAACTCTTTAATATCTTCCAGATTGATATTCAAAATCTCATTCCTTGTCATTCTTCTGCGTCGTCGCTCTAAGGTTAATAACATCCATATTTGAGAAACTCTAACATGATTGTTTGATATCGTGTATCATTGCTTATATTACAAAATGATCAATTTTCTCTTAATACTCATTGTTTGGTTATACTGTTATGAAATTTTCATTTTGGTCACATGTGTTAATTGTTCCCACTTTCTAAATCGAATAGCTTCTATATAAGTGATCAAAATGTATCCTTATCTTCTCTTGGCACCTAATGTTATATGTAATATCCATTTCTATTGGTTTCCTTAATCCTCATGTAGCATTTTATTATATTTTAAAATCAGCTCATATTCTTTTTACTGCCGAATCTATTGCATCCACCATTGTTAATATCACTAGATCTCCATAAATGAAATTTCTTTTTTTTCGTTGAGATCTTTTATCATCTTATCAAAATTTGCTATATTATTTTTAGTCACATAGTCCAATGAAGTATAACTTCATTTAGCAATCTTTGATCCACTCAAATTCTTCCGATTATCTTCGAAATTGTATATAAACTCAAGATACTATGATATTTCATTTTCATCTCATACTTTGTTTCTGCCAGCTATAAGAAAGTTCAAATTAACTACCTTGGACAACTGAAATAGACTTGTAAGAACTTTGAGTGAGTTTTTTTAAGCGGAAAATTTTAGAGTGATAATATAGATATGAGCTTCGTACAATGGCCGAATCGGGGGAAAGACATGAAGAAACTCTATAAGTTTGACACAAATACCTAGTGGAACCAGAGCTTGTGCTGGTGATTTAGGTGCCCCAAGTAAATCTCTTAGCCACGATAAATGATCATAAGAATAAAGTTTTATCACTACGTTCGAAGTCTGGAGCGAAAGTATGCGACTTTATCAAAGCCAAGCATTGTCTAGTAGTGATATGCCGAGCGCAAATCTACATCAAAGGATCAAACGATCGAGAGATTCCTGAGGTTTCGCCTATCAGTTTTGAGGAGAGTTAGATGATCAGATAACAAAGACTAGGATCACCGAAATGAAGATTTTTGTCATATAAACTACAGGGAAGCCCGAATCGTCAAGTATATAATATATCGCTTCGACTAAGTAGCAGGACATTAATGCATTTTAATGAATAGGCATTAGAGTTCGATGGGTATCACACGCATGTAGGATAACTACTTTATGAGTTTGAAATCAAGATTATACCTCTAGTGGTCCGTAACACAGGTAACAAGAGTTCATGAATATTTTCTGACGAACTATATTGTTGATAGAATACGAAGCTTAGATCGACTGAATGATTTATAATGCTCTACGTTACCGCCATACGAGGTGAGGATGATAGATTGTAGAACGATTACAATTACAAGTCCGAAGATATATTAATTATATTGACCATTGTGGCTACGAAGCACCAATTAGGAGGTACAATTTTAATACTCGATCAAACCGATGTGGATCATCAACCATGACCATGTACTGGAGGAAAAATCCGACTTATGGAGAAAATTAGGTAATATCAAATTAGTACCACAAAATTGTGAAGACAACCGATGAGCCTCTCAAACAACCATCGACCCAGTGATTTCTTCAACTACTTCGTGATGGAGATTTACTAAGATCAAACTAACCAATTGGTTCGACTTACCAAACTACAAAGATCGATGGACCTTGTACGACAAACTAGAAGTGAATAAATGAAGACTTGCTTCTTTCCTTGCGTTAAAACGGGTCATAGATTAGAGATAAATGACGTAGTAGTTGGGCTGAGCTTGTTATTAGAAGAAGTAACTTAGGGCTAACAATCAAAGGTTAAAGAAGAACTCCCAAATAATTGTACTCTATGTCGCGATAATTCCAACATGCTTTCTATATTAGTAAATATCCAATTTAACTTATTGATTATATGTTGAACCCGTAATTCCATATGTTAATCTATCTATAAATCTTTGACTCTTAAACTCGAATTAATTAACATTTCTAATTGCACGGTTGTATCCTCAAGTACCTTCATTGTACTGTTCTCTTGATTTGTTTCCTTCTAAATTCAAATGTGGTTTTGTGAATTTTCACGGTCTTCTTTGACTGCTTGTACAAGTTCATTTGGTTCTACTTAGATTGATTCTTTGACTGCTTGTACAAGTTCATTTGGTTCTACTTTGTTGAATCAATCTGGTGTGGGTGTTACTATTGTAATTCGAACTCAACGGTACTTTCTTTGGTTCAAATATATCACGTTCTACATAATTCTTTGATATTCTTCTTACTTAAAATCCAAGTTCACATCCAGTACTCGTACTTGGATTAAAGTTCTACACCTATGTATCTAACACTTATCATGTCCGTAATTTTTCATCGTATGAGATTTTCTAATTTATTGTGCGTGTCCAGCATCTCACCCCTTCATCAAATTTCCTTATAAAAATTTTATGGTCCACAAATTTGTTTATCATTTCACATCTACATATTTTCTAATCTCGATATTTCGTACAAAAACTCATAATTTTGTATACTCCTTAATGCGATCCCTTGATCTTTCTTTGAAATTATCTGGTTACTATTTCTTTGAAAAAAAAAATCTTTTGGAACGGATAGACGAGAACCAACTCGAATAACCATGAGACCAAAATAGCAAAGCAAGAACATATGGAAGAAATACGCCACACTACTACGAGCTTTACATTGAATAAAGTGAGAATCTGGGGACCAGATTGTTTTAAGGAGGGGAGATTGTGACGCTCCTAAATTTTACAACTAAGAAATTCAAAATATAAGTATATATATATATACACACAAACACAAGAATAGTAATTTAATAATATTATACTCAATTAGCGAGATTTAATATTTTTCATGGTACATTAAGAAGACTTGAAACTTTTAGAACCCAATTGAAATAAGGAATTAGTTTAGAGGTTCAATTGAAAGCTTCAAGAATTGAGGAGTGTGTGAAATAATATCACAACTATAATTTGACCCTTCACCTTCCACATCCATTTCACAACTCCACACACACTAAATCCCCAAATCACAAACTAAATTCTCTCTACCAAGAAGAATCTAAAGAGGTAAACATATTCTAAAAATTTGAGAGATTCATGGATGAAATTGTGCTTGAAGTGAAGGTTAAAGATGAATATATTCAATTGAATTGTTAAGGGTGGTAGAAAACTTTAGAACTTCAACTTCTTCTTCAATTAAAGGCTTGCATGGAGGTCTTAGGATTTGAATTTTAACAATCAGGAGGTATCGTTGGAAAGCTTGAGATGGCAGCTTCCTAATGGTAGTGGTTTTCACCGGCGGTGGCAGGAGGTGGTGGCCGGAATCCGGCAAAGAAGACAGAGTGTATGCTAAATGTTTGGGGGCCTTTTTGAAGCTCTTAGAGTGGGAATTTGGAATTGAGTTCTTCATAAAAGTTGTAGAGGAGGTCGATTACTATGAGAATCATCAAATGGTTTTGTCTTAAACTTATTTTACAATGGAGTAATCAAGGCCGCAGCAGCAGCAGTCCATAATCTGCAGACAATTATAATGTGTGATCATAACTTTGAAAGAGACTTTGACTTATTTGGAGAAAGAATTTGGAAATGTTTTCTTCTTAAAAGTTGTAGATAACATCAATAAATATAAGGAGGTGTTGTTTTAAAGTAGCATTTATAGTTTTATTGGAACAAAATTGAGTTAATCTGAAGTTCTATGAATCTGTCAAACAGGGGACATAAATTCAAACTTGGAGTGAGAAATTGGGGTCGATGTCTTCTTCAAAGTCGTAGATATCGTTGATAGATTTGGAACGGTGTAAATTTTGGATCGATCGGAGATTCATGGGTTACACGGTGCTGGTTGGAATAAAAGGTGGCAGCAGGTAAACTCTTAATTCCCTTTTGAACGCTTAGCTTCAAATTAAATTTAGACAAACTTCTTAATTACTTATGAAGCTGAAATTATGAAGATCGAGTATACAAATAGATGTTGAATGACTTGTGATTAAGATCATATTTGATTTGGGTAAAAATGATAGACTTATCTAATCATCAAATAAGTTTTAGTAATATCGGAAGTACCTTAGCAAATATGTTATGAAATGGACTTCACCGGTTATCATGAGTCGAATAAATTATAAAGCAGTCGGATAAACATATAGTGGGTATCTCATGAAGTATAAACTATTTCTATAGGTGTTGAACATGTCGATGGTCACACTCAAGAATAGAGCTCAAAGTTGTTATGTAATGCATCGTCGGAGATCAGATGAGGGTTCTATCCTATCTTTTGTGCTGTTTTGGCACGACGCCCTGAGGAAATTGAATATGCTTGTTGTTATCTTATATCTTTGCTTTTATTGCAAAATAATCAATTCGTGCTTGACTCCTAATGTTTGGCATTGCTTGACTTTAATTGTCCTTAAATTGGCTTTGGTCCATATGAAATTAATCGTTCTTGTTGACTCCTTGATTATAGTAACTTTTCTTTGAATTACATTTACATTGATCCAAGTTGTTGTTAACTTCTCTTGAATCCTAGAGTACTCTATTTTCAACTTTCAAGTTTGTCAATTTCCCTCTTTGGTTTGATTGTGATTTGATCAAGCTCTCTTGAACTCTTTGAGTATAACTCTTCGACTTAACTCATTCCTATTGGGACTTAAACTATACTAGCCTTTTGAAATGACTTTTTGTTGTCAATTGGATTACTTATTCGTTCGATTATTCGAATCTCGTTGGTTCTAATCTATTTGAAACTCTACACTTGTGATTCAAATCTTGTTGACTTCGACACTGAAAGTTTATATACTGGCTTTTACTTGACTGTGAATTCTTATCACAAATATCGAGCACGTAAATCAGTTAAAAGTACAAGTTCAAGTTATAAGCTTAAAAGTTACAAGCTTACAAGTTCAAGTTATAAACTTAAAAGTTAGAAGCTTACAAGTTACAAGTCAAGCCACGAGGTCGCTACTCGATGGAATATATATATATACAAGGTGATATTTTACATGGTATACGTGCTCACATCTAACATAACTTTGTTCATATACATAACTATACATGAAAGTCTATCCATTCTTAAATTTACATGTGAATTGATTCAAGTACCTTCTATGTCTATCATATTCATATTTCGGTTCATTTGTACGAATCATACCTTATCAATCGTTCATCGTAAACTTATCTTCTTTCCTTTGTTTGTGCTCATACCCTCACTGAGTCATTTGAGACTCACGCTCTTGTTTTCTTGTGTTCTATTTCCTCAGGTAGTTGTATGCAAGGATGATGAAATGTATTTAGTAACAATGTTCTTTGAGGACACTATTTGTGAAAAATGGTTCGGGTCGTAATTCGAGACAACTTCATTTGAAAGAGGTATATTATGCATTAGTACATGACTCATTTCGTCCATTACTTTCTTTAATCCGTTCCTGTGATTTTTCGACAAAGAAAAGATATAACTTTGGAAGGAAAATCATAGGCGGGTGACACTGGGGTGTCACGAATTGTCTCAATCATATTTCTTTTATATTTTGTAAATATAGCTTGAAAAATTAATGAAAACTACATAAATATATATATACAATCCACTTCTCTACGCATTGCATCTAATATAAAACATTAATTCAAAATGCATGCATAAAGATTCGATTTATTTGCCAAACTAGACACATTAAAATCAGAAACGCTGTCCATATAAAAAAAGTTGGGAAACATATATCAAGGGATCTTCGTTCTAACTTCTAATCATACTTAATCAAAATGGATGTACTTCATTATTGAACAGATGATTGAGTAAATATATTTAATCAATTCTACCCAAATCATTAAACTGGAACTTAGGGAAATTCATTATGCTTCAGTTTCTATACGTAGGACAGTAGGACACATGTAGTCCAATGAATTGATCAAATTTGAAGTTAGATTTATATTCCAAACCTTTCCACATTTTGTTAATTAATTTGTCGTGAAATTTGTGCTTACTACATAAAACATTAATGAAACAACTTAATCATTAAATTTACTCACAAAAACAAATTTCGTTTTACATCAATAATTTAACTGACAAACAAATTTAGCTTAATCATAATTTGCTTACTCCTTAAGAAATTAGAGTTTTTTAATACTTTTTTTTTCTTTCTAAATGAGAGCATTCCTAGCTTTCATAGCTTTATCATTTCTTCTTCCCAAACTCCACTCTCTCTTTTCCTTTGATCTGTTCTAATTTCTTTTTTTCATTTGTGCAGGTACTGGAGGAGAAGAGCTTCAAACACCCAACGGTCCTTTTCTTCGCTGTTTTTTCGTTTCCACTCTATTTTTCTTTTTTTGATGGCGGAAGACTTGTTTGACCTGGAAAACCGATTGAAAATCACAATAAAGGAATATAAGGGGGTTGTGCTTGAATGATATATGTGGGTTATTAGAATTTCCACATTGATTGGGCTAAGTCCACTTACATGGCTTGGACCTAACTCAACCTCAAAAGCTAGCTTGTAAGGTGAGGATTGTCCAAGACCTTATAAAGTGGTCTTAACTATGATTTTCAACCAATGTGGGACATTTAGTCTCAATACTCCCCCTTCACGTGTGGGCGGGCAGAATGTGTGGGTGAAACAAGCCCAACACGTGACATATGAAAGCCCAACCTTGTGAATTTGCGACATGTGGGTGAAGACTCAACACAAGAATAATGACACTCCGGGCCTTTGTTAACCGGAGGAATAATGACACTCCAAGCCTTGAATAACTTGAGAATAATGACAACCCAGGCCTTTGTTATCTGGGTGAAGTGTGTTGGTAGATATTGAAGCCCATCATGCGTACAAGGAGGAGCCCATCACGGAAGAAGGTGGCCCATTTTAACCTGGGCTCTGATACCATATTAGAATTTCCACATTGATTGGGCTAAGTCCACTTACATGGCTTGGACCTAACTCAACCTCACAAGCTAGCTTTTGAGGTTGAGTTAGGCCCAAACCATGTATGTGGACTTAGCCCAATCCGGGGAAGATATCCTTTTGATTGGGAGAATTCTTTCACACCGTCAAGAGTCGAAACATAGAAATGGTTAAAATCGGTAAAAAGGGGTAAAATTTGATTAAAAATATATGATAAGAAATGGAAAATCAATGGGAAAAGTTAGATAGAAGAAGAAAAAAAGCGAGTTAAAGCAGAAAAAATTGTGCAATTGATAAAACAACAAGGTAAACCGGCAAAATATTGGTAAAACCGAAAAAAAAAATGAATGTCATCGGCTAAACACGGGATAACAAAAAAGAAACGGATCAAATCAATAAAAAAACAAAAACAAAAACAAAAAATGAGTAAATTGGCAAAAATGTGACTTATGTGAGAAAATAGGTTAAATCACCAAAATAATAAGTATAATCAGACTAAAATTGGGTTAAATCAGAGAGAATGAGTGAACTGATTAACAAATGGGATAAAATCGACTAAAATTGAGTTTTGGCGAAGAAAATTTCTTTCCTTTTTTGTGAAGACTAATATACCCCTATTTAAATTATATTGTGATATTTAAATTAAAGGAAAAAAAGGAAAAATAAAAGAATCCTAGAAATATAATTAGACAAGATGTCTCTCCTACATCAACCTTATTATAATTATCTTTTAAAGTTTTACAACTCATTAAAATATTAATAGTAAAAAGAAAATATTAAAAAAATATATTACTCTATATTTCTTCGAAAATTTCTTTGGAAAGTTCTTAAAAAGTTATTACTTATAAATCAGAGAGAATGAGTGAACTGATTGACAAATGAGATAAAATTGACTAAAACTGGGTTAAACTAGAGATAATGGATGAATTGGTTAAGAAAAGTGATGAACAACAAAAAAAAGTGTGAAATCAGTGAAAGAACGGGCTAAAATAACAAAAACAAAATGATAAACTCAGTGCAAAAGCAAGTAAAATCGATATTTCTTTGGAAAATTCTTAAGAAAAATATCACTTATCAAATAGCCTCAAAAACATTAAGAACCTAAAAACAAAAGGCCACCTTCGGGTTAATTAGTAAAAAAAGTACTATTTAATAACTGAAAAATTTATAATTGGCTTAAGCCAAAAAAAGTCAAAAATATAGAATGGTTAAAATCGGTGAAAAAGGATAAAAGTCGATTAAAATACATCTGATAAAGAAATGGGAATATAGGTAGAAGAAAAACGAGTTAAAAAAATGGTGACCGGCAGAAAACGGGTAACTGGTAAAAAATAAATGATTTTGGCTAAACATGAGATAACAAAAAAAAGGGAGGGGGGGTCAAATCGATAAAAGAACAAGAACAAAAATGAGTTAAATTGGCAAAAAACAAAGGTGAAATATGTGAGAAATAGGAGAAATTAGCAAAAGAATAGGTAAAATCGACTTAAATTAGGTTAAACTGGAGATACTAGCTGAATTGATTAACAAATGGGATAAAACACAAAAACGGGTAAAATCGGTCAAAGAACGAGTTAAAATAAACAAAAAGTGCAATCGATACTTCTTTGTAGAAATTATCAATTATCAAATAACCTAAACACTATTAAAGAACCTCGAAAAAAATGTCACACTTGTGTTGTATAACTTGTATGTATAAAGTAAAGTATTATTTAGTTAACTGGAAAACTTATAATTGACTTAAGTCAAAACATATAAATGGTTAAAACTAGTGAAAACATATAAAATTTGATTAAAAAATAGATGATAAAAAATGGAAAAATGGGTTAGATTGAAGAAAAACGAGTTAAAACAATAAAAAATGGTAAAATCGATAAGACAACGGGATAAACCGACAAAACAAAGGTAACCCGGTAAAAACTTAATGATATCAGCTAAACACGGGATAACAAAAAATTGGTCAAATCGATAAAAGAACAACAACGACACAATCGAGTTAAATTGACAAAATGAATGTGAAATAGTCGTTCAAATAGGTTAAATCATAAAAAAAAAGCAAAATCGACTAAAATTGGGTTAAACCAGAGAAAATGAGAGAATTGATTGACAAATGGGATAAACCACAAAAAATGGGTGAAATCGATGAAAGAACTGGTTAAATAACATAAAAAGAAATGATAAACTCAATGTAAAAGCGGATGAAATCGATGAAAGAACATGTTAAAATAACACAAAAAAATGGTAAACTTAATTAATGTAGAAGCAGATTAAATCGATAAAATATGTTTACTCGACAAAATTGAGGAAAATAGTAAGACGAGTTAAATTGGTAAACAATTAGATTAGGCATGTAATTAAAAATGGTGAACTCAGTAAAAAACAAGTATAACCGACAAAACTGGTGAAATCGATTAAAAAAATGGATGAAACATGTGAAAACTTGTTTAGATGGAAATATCAAGGTCAAGGAAGAAAAAAAATTGACGTTGTCCATTCGTTCAAATGGAGTTTTAGAATTATAGTTATGTAGACATGTAGTTTTAGGTTATAAATACTTCGTAATTATAGTTGGTTTTTTATTTTCAAGTTTTAGTTTTAGGTATTCATGAAAACAACTTTAAATTCTTGGTAACAACACAGTAATAATTAAAGTGATTTAGTCAAAAATATTATGTGGTGTTTCATTAAGACCATAATATGATGAAAAATTATTATATGATTCAATTAACTTAGGAAATTAGTTAATCACGTGCAACGCAACGCATGTGTACTTTTCTATTATAACTAAAAAGTGTAGCAAATTAATTCAAAATGGAAATTTAAATTAAGAAAGATAAAGATTAACTTATTAAGGGCCATATATATTTCAAAATAATGATATACTTTAATTGTCATCTAATAAGCTCCATATAATTTAAACTGCATATGTGAACTCAACAACTCATAAACTTTAAACAAAACACATATTTCATTTGCACTAACATAAGAAATAACAAAAATTAATTGAAAAAAGCAATGCATGAAAATTAAACTCAAGAATACAAAAATATATATGAACATGATAGCTAACAAATACTAACAATTCTATACACGGAGGAAAAGAAAACATGGTAATCAATCATTATTAATAAACATATATAGTTTCTCAAAAAAAAAAAATCCTTATATAACAAATGCCGTTTAGATGACAACAAGAGCAACATAAAATTATTTTAAAATTGTATACATACTAGTATGAGGGAAATAAATACACATGCTGACTTCATACAACAAAATGTAATTTATGAATCCGTTGAGCAGATCATGATATGCTATACATGGATGCATGGGATTATGTTTCATCCTTGAATTAAAAGACATTCTCATTCCCGCTGTGTATTGGTACATATGATCTTACCGAATTTCGTAAGCAAGTAACTTAGGAAAGTAAGGCAAAAACAATAATATGAGAATGGGGTAAATCCGATGTGTTACGTGGGCACAGGGCGGGTTTGGGGCGGGGTTGGGGTTAGAGATTTGGGTATAATAAATTTCAGGATTGACACATTTCATCCCAAACCCGCCCCGTAATAATTCGGGTACCCGAAAGCGGGTACCCGAAATATTACGGGACGGGATTATGGGTCCCATATTATTTTAAATCATTAATTATTCACGCACTTAACAACATTAAATTACAATATTTCATATAAAATTTTGTATGTATTAGACTAGTAGTAGTAGTAATTTAATTTGTAGAGCAAACAAAAATCAAAACAATAATTATTATATGCCGTGGCATAGGTGGGAAGAAGAAGAAGAAGAAGAAGTGGTAGAGTCG
This sequence comes from Penstemon davidsonii, assembly GCA_034814905.1. Taxonomy (NCBI): domain Eukaryota; kingdom Viridiplantae; phylum Streptophyta; class Magnoliopsida; order Lamiales; family Plantaginaceae; genus Penstemon; species Penstemon davidsonii. The sequence goes on along the minus strand of JAYDYQ010001087.1, from coordinate 5,263,074 downwards.
TGGAGACTATGTGAGTTATTAGAACTAAGACAAACTTAATGAAAAAAGTATTAATAACTAGTGTACGATTAAAAAATGTATTAGGGTAAAGTAATTCTTTTTTTATTAGATGATAGTAATTTAATTGATACATAAATAAAGTGTATAATTATATAATAATAATTAAAAAAAAAAAGATATAGGCGGGTTCGGGTATTCGGGGTTGGAGAGGCTAATCCCAAACCCGTCCCGTATTTCCGTAAAAAAATACGGGTTTTCAAGTTCGGGTACCCAAACCCAAAAAATACTCGTCCCGTTCGGGTATTTTAAAAGCGGGACGGATCGGGTTTGAGTTACCCGAACCCAACGCCCACCCCTAGATGTGTATATAAATTCCGATCTCAATATAAAGTTTACAGGGTCTGTCCGAGCATTACATGATGCCGTAGCTACAAGAGAATTACAAATATGAGACCTAACAACTAGTCTGAGCAGAATGGAGATAATGCATAGTCCGAGCTGAAAGTCCGAGCTGAAAGACCGAGTTGTGGGCGCCATGATATGCAAGTGCCTCTTGATCAACCCCCTGCTGTCATTAATGCGTTGGGTATATATAGGTGTGACGTTGGACTAGGTGATCCGCCTGTATGTGAATAAATCCTGGCCCAAAGGCCAGGCCCCTTGTCAGGCCCAAACGATAGCTCGAATGTGTGCTGCTCGGAGAACAGCTTGAGGCCGAAATTTGGCATGGAGCTCGGAATTTGAGCTGAGGGGTATTTTCTATTTTTGGGAGCTACGAAATATTCCTCATCAGGTCCAACTTGGATCTAAAATGGATCCGGTCCAGATGAAACCAATTCTAAGGTATTAAATTTATAAAAATCGATAACATACTTCAAAAACACATAGTGTCTAGCCTTACAAAATATTGATTAAAACTCCATAACTAGGGATGTTTTGGTTTTGGTTGTGGTTGGATTATCACAACTCAAGTTCACTGCTGTTTTTATATGTACCTGTATATTGGTGAGTTATTCAACTATTGGATTAATATGGCTGTTCTTAAAATTAACCGTAAGCCTTGGAGGTCACCGTTTCTTAAAATTATCCATTTCAAAAGCAAGGATATAATAAGGAGACATTATGTTTGGATGTATTTTTGTTCAGTTTCACCCACTTTCGGTGATTGAAAGTTTTGAAGATTCTTTTAAAAGTTTTTTAAAAATAAACTTGAATGTATTTTGATTAAAATCTTTTGTATGTAAGATAATATTAATTAAATGAATAATTGGGTTGAAATGTGAATTACGGATTGAATGTATTTTGCATATTGGAGTATGAGGAGAATAATTAATTAGTAAATGTCATGTCTTGTCTTTTCAAATTAAAATAATTAATATTATATTATATAATAATTAAACAAATGGTTAAAAATATAATATTTTACAATGAAATAATTAGTTGGTATATGATGATATTGGCATGGAAGTAAACAATTTTGGGCTGTCAATTTTTTGTCCTACTCCAATTTTGGGCTACAATTTTCACTCATTTGGGCCGAAGTGTTCCAACTTGCAGATGATTGGACGAAAGTTTAACACATGAACCAAAATATTCCAATCAGGGCCATTGTGTGCCATGGAAAAACTCACACGGTTGCTTCTAACAGTAAGAAGATAAATATTTATACAATAATACATGGCACGTCCACCGCTCTATCGACATAACCTAGTATATATATATATATATATATATATATAAAATAAATAATACATATGATGTATCTCCATCTAAGTTTGAGAAAAAGCTTTTTGAAATTGGGCTGGCTAATCCGACTTCCGCAAATCTTTGGCAACGCCCAATGAAGTCGTAGAGCATTCCCGTTCACACACTTTAACTTCCTGCAGCAATGAAGTTGTAGAGAATCACTTATTTGAAGTAAAAGATTAAAAAAAAAACGACAGAAAATATGAAGAAAATAGCTGAGTACGTGAATTCGCTTAACCTGTAAAATTTTGCCAAGGATTTTCAAGCCCTCTGCACGCAGACGAAGCTCCTTTTTCTTCGCATTCTTGTCTTGTAAAACCTAAGAAAAACATATATAAATCCATACATTACAATCAACAAATCATAATAATAATTATAATAGGGAAGAAACACAAATTAAGCTTCAACTACAAACCAACCATTTGGCAAACACAGGATACGGTGTCTTCAATATCAACCACATTGCCCTTCCAAAGGTGATCAATCATTACTTTCTTTTGTGTTTGAATGTAATCCTCTAGTTCTTCTTCTATGTAATTTCCTAAACCATTTCGACGTCTTTCTATATCATTTGCAAACAACAACATATAATATTTACCTAGCAACAGTTGAATTAATATTTTGTGTCAGAAATGAAATACAAATGATCACCACACGAGCAAATCCATAGTATGTTCGTTAATTCACTGAACTGATTATGCTTAATAGCATCAATGTAATAAATTGATAATTTTATGGGATTGACTCATTTACATGTAATTTATAAGTATACATAAATATTAAAAGATTGAGATCAGGGTCAAGTTAACAATGGAATAAAAAATAAAAGAAGTTTTATTGTACTTGCTAAATGTTTGTAATTTAATATCTATCTATATATCTAGAACACGTAAAGATAAGGAAACAAATTGCAAGTTTAATCTGGCAATGAATCGGAGGAAAAACAAAAAACAATTGGTAAAATAAGCAAGAGAAAACTTACTATTTTCAACAATGTAAAGGGATTTGCAACGGTGTCCTGCATTTCTTAACCACTCAGCAACAAATGGCACACCGTACATCACCTTTTTCCCAAGCTCTTGTGCTGCTTTACTTGCATATATGTAGCCAATGGTACTCAGAAAATCCACACCATAATCTGTAGTAGAACATTAAGATAAGAAAAAATGATATTCTACAAATACAACTCTGGGCTGATAGTTACTAAAGAAATAAGAACGTTATAATCGTTAGGAACAGATAATCCATGATCCTTATGTCAACTATTTGTCTACTAAGTAACATACTTTTGTCATCCCCTATGTTATATTTAACAAAACACAGCAGATGGTTCTTTTCAAGAGACAGAATGTAAATTGCCACCAAATTAAAATGTAGTGTTGAGAGGGTTAAAGAAACAAATCCTACCAAATATAAGTTATAAAGTAATATGTAATGAGATAGAATTAATGAAACATTACCAACATTGGAAAGCCTCAACACTTCGGCTTCAGCACAACGAATGACCTCCTCTTTGTTTCCTTGGACATACAAGTTGAGCCGATCTTTGAGTATACCAGCAAGCTTCTTTTCCCTTTCCTTCTGGATAATCTAAGGTTGCAACCAAGAAAGTCCTTAGGTGATGGAATAAATATAGTAAACAAAACTACTTATATAATATTCAAAAAATTTTGGAGGATCACATAGTTGTTTTATTCTCTTTCATTCTCATAAGGTTTTATTTCCAATTTAAACCTGGTCTGCCACAACATTAGCACAAGAAATATAGATCTGATGAGGAACATGGCAGTAAGAACACAAGAAAACTTGAAATTTCTCTTCTCATTGATCGTGGCATTTTTCATTAAGTCCTTATTCCAAGATGACAAAATCAATTAACCACAAAATTTGGTTGAATGAAAAGTGTCGTGGTGAGTGATTGGAACTTTACAATGGCCAATTCTTTAAAATCAGAAAAAACAGAAGAACGAGTAATAAAAAAATCACAGTACTTTACAACCTCATAACTGATCTGCAATTAAAAGATTTGAAGTTATATTCTTTACTCACCATCTAATACCCCAAAATATCCAATGACTTTCTTGGCCATTCAACCAGAACTTATATCGTTCCCCATAATAACCCAAATATTTGGTGTCTCAGCAAAGAACAACAATGAATAAAACTAAAACTTAGACCAAAAAGTCTTTGAAAGTCACAATATGGATTTAAGCTTCTTCCAGTACAAAAGTGAACTTGACAGCACAAAGCATACAGTATAAGCATTTGTACTTTTATCAACCATGACAACTCATTAGAATTAATATACCTGTGAAAGATAGTTGAACTAGAATACACTAGGAAACATAAAAAAAATTACCTGCAGTTTTTTGTTATGTATATGAAGGTTTTGGATATGGAGAAAGAATTAATTGCAAAAAAACGTCTGAAGAGAGAGAAGGGAAAGAAGAGAGAATGGCAGAAGAGAGAGAAATGTTTGTCTGGAGGAATGGATCGTGAAGTGGAGTTAGGTTTTGTGGGAAATGAAAAGAGCAGCAGCTGCATTTCATCCCTTGGATTAAAATCGCGTGGCAGATCTAAGGCCGTTGGATGTGCTGATGAGATTATTATGAATTGATGATTGGGCAGCTGACTTGGAGATTATAGCCTGTTACATTATTCCATTTGTCAATTTTAATTACAGTCATTTACTATTTCTGCATTATGCTTAACTGATATAAATATCAGTGATTATGTAATTGGAATTCATTCAGCAAATATTATTCACGTATTCTCCTTATTTCTCTCTGCCTTCTTCCCCAATTCTCTTCTTCCTCTCTCTCCCAATTCATTATTTTACAATTGTGTGTGATTATTTACATTTCCAGTACCTTAAAATACAAAAATACAAAAATAGAAACAGGACATTACAAATTGGTATCCAGAGCCGATTATCCTATTCTGCTGTGGTAATGGCTGATTCAACTAGATCTAAGGAAATCCAGAAGGTGGTGTAGATTGCCATGGCTGAGGAGAAGGGTCAGCGATTGATTTTGGAGCAGCAAATGGTTGATCTACACCTGAAACAGGAAAGTATGAATAGCTCAATTGAAAATCTGCATTCTAACTTTGATAATCTAAGATCTACAATGGGTGTTATGGACTCAAATGTAAAAGCATCGCAAGTTCAATTAAATGAAATAGTTAATCAACTGCAAAATCTATCTAGCAGAATGCCAAATCCAGGGATATTACCTACACCTGATAAATTCATGTCACCTATTACTAATAATGGAACTAATGGTAGCAGCCATAATCCTCAAAACACAAATTCTATGGGATCTGGGTCTAGTAATTCATCATTTCATGGACTCCACAAGATTGAATTCCCAAATTTTGATGGAACTAACCCAAGAGCATGGGTTAGAAGGGCTGAGAATTATTTTAAGATGATCACTACTATACCTGAGGATTGCAAGCTAACATTAGCATCTATGCATATGTTTGGTGAAGCTGAGTTATGGGTGCAAGGATTTAAGGAGGTAAATGGGGATGCAAGTTGGGAGGAACTGATTATGGCTGTGTTACAGAGGTTTGAAGAGGTGGATCCTGAGCTGATTGTAGTGGACTTTCACAAACTTATACAAACTGGAACTGTTTCTGAATTGGTTAAAAAGTATGAGGAGCTGAAAGCCTACATGAAACTAACTGTTAAGGACCTTCCTGAGAGTTATTTTCTGATCAGCTTCATTAGCAAGCTAAGGGAAGATATAAGAGGTGTGGTTATGCAAATGAAACCTCAAACTATGGAAGAGGCTGTTTCTTCAGCCAGGAAGCAAGAACTGGCTGCAGATGCTATAACTAGAAGAAGTAGGAATGGTCAGAGAGTCAACTATGGACCTGGACAGCCTATGGGAAAGAATTACATGGGATCAGGCCTAAATCATGTTAGAAATCCTAATGTGATCACTCCTAGAATCCATGACAGAGGCAGTACTAGAAAACTACTTACAGATGCAGAAATGAAGGCTAGGAGAGACAAAAACTTGTGCTACAATTGTGATGAAGTTTGGACTATGGGACACAGATGTAAGAATAGACAAGCATTTATGATTATGACTGAAGAGGAGGAGGCAGCTTACAATGGAGACTGTGAGGACATCAGTGTGGGAGAAGAAATAGTTGATGAGACAGACATGACTGTCTCTATCAATGCTATGTATGGGAATTCTGAAATGACCATTTGGAGGGTTAAGGCTAGAGCTTATGGAAAGGATATACATTGCCTTTTGGACAATGGTAGTACTCATTGTTTCATTGATGAGAATGTAAGTGCAAAGATGGGTTGTAAAGTGGTGTACACCACCCCTATGATGATAACTGTGGCAAATGGTGAAAAAATGATAAGTAGAACTCTCTGTCCAGATTTTACTTGGGAAATACAGGGTCATACTTTCACCTATCCTGTTAGAATTCTTAAGCTTGGGGGTTGTGATATGGTTATAGGAGGTAACTGGTTGAGGGATCATGATCCTGTTGGTTATAGCTACAAAAAAATGCAAGTTACTGTGGAACACAATGGAAACAATATTACATTGCAGGCAGCTAAGGAAATGGGAGAGCTGAAAATGATATCTATGAAGGATATGCAGCAATTGATTGATGATGGTAATGTGGGGTTTGTAGGGAGAATATATTCTATTACAGGGACACAAGTGGATTTGCAAGTTCACTATCAAGATCTGACTAACTTGCTTGATCAATATAAGGAAATTTTTGAAGAACCAAGAGGGTTACCCCCAAACAGAAGTATTGAGCATCAGATTATACTCAAACCTGATGCTGTATCAAAAAAACAGGCCCCTTATAGGTATCCTCATGTCCAAAAAGGGGAGATTGAAAAGTTGGTCAAAGATATGTTGGAGACAGGGGTGGTCAGGCCTAGTCAAAGTCCTTTTGCTTCACCCATTATTTTGGTGAAAAAAAAAGATGGCACATGGAGGTTATGTGTGGATTACAGGTACTTAAACTCCATGACCATTAAACATGCATTTCCTATCCCAGTTATAGATGAATTGCTAGATGAACTAAATGGGGCAAAATACTTCTCCAAGATTGATCTAAGAGCTGGGTATTTTCAGATAAGAATGAGGGAAGAAGATGTACAAAAGACTAGTTTTGTGACACATTATGGACAGTTTGAATTTGTGGTCATGCCTTTTGGCCTTTGTAATGCTCCTGGTACATTTCAGGCACTTATGAACCATGTGTTTGAACCATATCTAAGGAAATTTGTCCTTGTGTTTTTTGATGACATCCTTATATACAGTAAGGATTGGAACACACATCTCCAACATCTTGATAAGACATTGGAAGTGTTGAGAAAGAATGAGCTGTATGCTAAGAGGGAGAAATGTTCTTTTGGACAGACTAGAGTGGAGTACCTAGGGCATATCATCACTGAAGAAGGAGTATCTACTGATCCTTCTAAAATACAAAGCATGGTGGACTGGCCTATTCCTAAAAATATCAAGGCATTGAGGGGATTTTTAGGATTGACTGGTTACTATAGGAAGTTTGTTAAAGGGTATGGAGCCATCAGCAAACCTCTTACAGATTTACTAAGGAAGGATGCATTCCAGTGGAATGAGCAGGCTACTGAAGCTTTTGAGAGGTTAAAGATTGCAATGACTACAGCACCTGTCCTAGCTTTACCAGATTTCACAAAACCCTTTATTGTAGAAACTGATGCAAGCAGTAAAGGGTTAGGGGCAGTTCTTATGCAGCAAGGAAGGCCAATTGCTTATCTTAGTAAGTCAATTGGGCCTAGGAACCAAGGACTGTCAATATATGAGAAGGAATTTCTGGCCTTACTCATGGCAGTAGATAAATGGAGGCAGTACTTAATGGGAAATCATTTTATAATCAAATGTGATCAGCAGAGTCTAAAGTACATTTTGGAACAGAAGTTATCTACTGCTTTACAGCAGAAATGGATTAGCAAATTATTGGGGTTAGACTATGAAATTCATTTTAAGAAAGGGGTTGACAATAAGGTGGCTGATGCACTCTCTAGAAGGGAAGATGAAGGGGAACTGTTTGGAGATTGCAAGGCCATTACTATGGTACAACCTCAATGGGTTATGGAAATCAGTGAAAGCTACCTGGGTGATGACAAGTTACAAGAAGTAATTGCTGCCTTAGTCATTGACCCAAACTCACATCCAAACTACATGCACAATAAGGGGGTCCTTAGATTCAAGGGCAGATTATGTATTGGTGAGAATACTGATCTCAGGAAGAAGGTCATTGCTGCCTTGCATGACACTCCCTTAGGAGGGCATTCAGGTATCCAGGGCACTTTGCAAAGGGTAAAATCTATGTTCTACTGGCCAGGCATGAAAAAAGATGTGGAAGAGTGGGTTAAGATATGTGACACTTGTCAGAGAAGTAAAGGTGAACATGTTCCTTACCCAGGACTTCTCCAACCTTTGCCTATTCCTGAGCAAGCTTGGACTCATATTTCACTGGACTTTATTGAAGGTTTGCCTAAATCTAATGGTAAGGACACTATTCTTACTGTTATTGACAGATTTACCAAGTTTGGTCATTTTATTGCCTTATCTCACCCTTATACTGCTGAAACTATTTCCAAGATATTCCTGGATAATATCTATAAATTACATGGGCTCCCTACCAGTATTGTCTCTGATAGGGATAAGATTTTCACTAGCCATTTTTGGAAAGGGTTATTTAAGGCCATGGGAGTTCAGTTAAATATGAGCACTTCCTATCATCCACAGTCTGATGGACAGACCGAGAAGCTAAATCAGTGTTTAGAAACCTACTTGAGGTGCATGGTACAAGATAAACCTAAGAGTTGGTCTAATTGGATGTCATTGGCAGAATACTGGTACAACACTAATTTTCATTATGCACTAAAGATTACACCTTTTGAGGCTTTATATGGGTATAAACCAGTCCAACTTTCAATTGGACCCTACCTACAAGATGTTCATCCTGAAGTTAGGGATTTGGTTTCTGAGAGGGGACGCATGATTCAGTTGCTTAAACAGAATCTAACTTTTGCCCAGAATCGTATGAAACAAAATGCTGATAAGAAGAGGACAGACAGGGTTTTCAATGTGAATGATTGGGTGTTCCTAAAACTACAACCATACAGACAAACCACAGTGGAAGTACGCACAAACATGAAAATTTCTCCCAAATTTTACGGACCTTACAAAATATTAGAGAAAATTGGTACCTGTGCTTATCGCTTAGATCTTCCGGCGGGTTCCATGGTACATCCGGTGTTCCACGTGTCACAATTGAAGAGAAAGTTGGGACCTTTGACCTCTGTTTCAGCTGTTCTCCCTGCAACAAACGAAAACGGTACATATCAGTTGTTTCCACTCAAGATCTTGGCCAGACGGTTAATTAAAAGAAGAAATAATCCGGTGGTGCAGTGGCTTATCCAGTGGGTCAATTCGTCGCCGGAAGACGCTACTTGGGAGGATGCAACTTCAATTGGTTCCAAGTTTCCAAATTTTGACCCTTGTGGACAAGGGTCTACTGGAGGAGGGGGTAATGTTATGTATATGAAGGTTTTGGATATGGAGAAAGAATTAATTGCAAAAAAACGTCTGAAGAGAGAGAAGGGAAAGAAGAGAGAATGGCAGAAGAGAGAGAAATGTTTGTCTGGAGGAATGGATCGTGAAGTGGAGTTAGGTTTTGTGGGAAATGAAAAGAGCAGCAGCTGCATTTCATCCCTTGGATTAAAATCGCGTGGCAGATCTAAGGCCGTTGGATGTGCTGATGAGATTATTATGAATTGATGATTGGGCAGCTGACTTGGAGATTATAGCCTGTTACATTATTCCATTTGTCAATTTTAATTACAGTCATTTACTATTTCTGCATTATGCTTAACTGATATAAATATCAGTGATTATGTAATTGGAATTCATTCAGCAAATATTATTCACGTATTCTCCTTATTTCTCTCTGCCTTCTTCCCCAATTCTCTTCTTCCTCTCTCTCCCAATTCATTATTTTACAATTGTGTGTGATTATTTACATTTCCAGTACCTTAAAATACAAAAATACAAAAATAGAAACAGGACATTACATTTTTCTTGAAACTTCTTGCGATCAAATTCCCCGGAAACTTCCAAGGAAGCCATAGATGTCATGGCAAGCTTTCCAATGTATTCCTCAAAAAGCCCCCTTCCTCCAAAAATCCTGGTGTCGATTCTTGCGATTTCTGAGGGATCAATAAGTGCTTCTCTGAAAAGAATTAAGAACAATGAGATACTTTCTCAAAATAGGTATTAAAAACAGAATCTAAGGAAAAATTCAAATAGACATTGAGAATTACAAAAATAAACTGACCTTTCATCTGCATAGTAGGTTTGTAGTTGCGGCCCGCCCTGAATCTGATTAATCAAATCGAAGACAGTATTAAAAAAACAGAAAAAACATAAATAAATTGAAACAGAGAAGATTTCATTAAAATCCCATACTTTCCCAACAATATATAAAACAGGAAAAAGAAAAAAAAAACAGATGGGTGTTGAAGAATTAACGAAATTGAATAGACCTTAACATCGTAGTATTTCATCTTCAGAATGGATGATCTCAAAAGCAATTCTTATCGTATTTCAAGAACTAAGATAATGAAGATTTGGGGAGAGCGTAGTTGGGGTTATTTATATGGGGGTAAATTACGAATACCCCCCTCAGGTAAGCCCTAATTACAAAAATCACTCTCACGTATTGGATATTACAAAAATTCCCCTCAGGTTTGTCACCTTCTTACAATTAACCCCTTGCCCATAAAATATTCCAATTTTGCCCTTGGATGTTATTTGTATTGTTTGTAATGTCTTATAAATGTTAAAACTTGGGATCTAATTATTATATCTTATTAATTAGAAAAGAGATAATTATATATTTACTACCAGAATAATTGATAAATTTATAATTGTCCATAAGTTTTAATAAATATTGCAAAAGAAAAGGTATTTATATATTTATTAACAATTTAAATTGTAAAATATTAAATTAAATAGAATTTTAATAATATATTTTATAAATATGAATTGTTTACACATTAGTTAAATGAATTTATTTTTTAAATTAGTAAATTCAATAAATTATATTGTATTATAAATAAGATATTCTAATTTATTAAAGTTTATATTGTATTATAAATTGAAATATTTATTGAAATTTATGCGAAATTATAAATTATATCAATTATTTTGATGGTAAATATATGATTATTATTTTTATATTTACAAGATAAAATAATTAACACCCAATTTTTAAAATTTATAACATATTATAAACATTACAAATAACTTTCAAGGGCAAAATTGGAATATTTTAGGGACAAGGGGTTAATTGTAAGAATGTGACAAACCTGAGGGGGATTTTTGTAATACCCAATACGTGAGGGGGATTTTTGTAATTAGACCTTACCTGAGGGGGGTATTCGTAATTTTCCCTTTATATGGACAAATCAAAACCCGTGCCAATAGGATTTCCCTTATTTATAGACGTGCATTAAAATCTCGAAAATTGCGGAGAAATGAGAAACGCAGAGAAGTATTTGTTTGTGATGTATACGATTATTATCTATCTATACTATCTATATATACTAATTATATTAAGGAAAATTACATTACAGTTTAATTTGGACAGCATATATGCGTGTAATTAATAGGACAAAAAATAAAAAAACTCTTCGAAAAATACAATTAAAAAAACTCCATAAATTATTTGTTAACACAACACATCACTAAGTTTTCTAATCTTATAAGTACAATAGTACATTCATTGTAAAATAAATACATTTTCAAAAAAATTAATAAATATTAATTTGTTTGATAAAAATTAGTATGTATTTATTTGCAAACTTCTAGAATATTAAAAGACGGAAAGTTGTGTCATTAAATTAATTCATAAAGATTAGAAAATAATTATACTAAATGGACTACGTATGTACGTGAAAAAAAATAAAAAAGATAGTACAAACACAAATAAAAATTATGAATTTGGAGTTTCTAAAGTGTATCTAATCATAGAGCAACTAAAAAACATATAATCAATTAATAATATTATTGAATTCAAGAGAGAAGAGAAGAATGAACTACTAATGTGATTTTTTTTAAATACGGTACACATCAATCAATCAATCAATCAATTCAATTCGTTCATTTATTCATTCAATATAAAATTACGAGTTTGGCGAAGAAAATTTCTTCCCTTTTTTGTGAAGACTAATATACCACTATTTAAATTATATTGTGATATTTAAATTAAAGGAAAAAAGGAAAAACAAAAGAATCCTATAAGTTTAATTAGACAATAAGTCTCTCCTACATCAACCTTATTATAATTATCTTTTAAAATTTTACAACTCATTAAAATATTAATAGTAAAAGAAAAATTAAAAAACAAAAAACTATTACTCTATATTTCTTCGAAAATTTCTTTGGAAAGTTCTTGAAAAGTTATCACTTATAAAAGATCCTCAGAAAAAAAAAATGCCACGTTTGTGCTACATGAATAAAAAATAATATTTAGTTTAACTAAAAAAACATATAATTGACTTAAGCCATAAATATGAAGGCTTTTACAATGACTATATCTAGTATTTGGAGTCCTACGAAAAGGGTGGATGTGAGATCCCTCGGAAACAATAGATTTATGTTGAAATTTAGACACGTTCTTGATAGAAAACAGGCGAGTTTTGGGGGACCTTAGTCTTTCGATAAAAAATTGATCATTCTTAGCCCTATTGAGGATGAAGATAACCCTATCCAAGTCAACCTTGATTGGTGTGAATTCTCTGTCCAAGTTTCTGGTCTGCCTATTAACAAGATGAATAAAGAAGTTGTTGCAGCGATTGGAAACCAGCTAGGGAGGTTTCAGTTAGCCGATGAGGAGGAAAATGAGCTTGTGATCGGAGATTTTCTAAGATTTAGAGTTGTCGTGAATGTAACAAAACCTATTCCGAGGTTTATGCGATTCTACAATGATGAAGGAAAATCTATAATTGTTACGTTTTGCTACGAAAAGCTTCCTAATTTCTGCCATTTTGTGGCATTATGGACCATATCTCTGGTTCTTGTAATAATCAATATGAACATTCTTAAAAACAAGGCATATCAGAGCTACCATATGGGCCTTGGCTACGTACAGTTCCTCCGTCAAGGAATCTATTTAGATCATCTATTAATCATGGGGCTCATGTGAATCATTTTATTCCTATACATAATAAGTGGAATGGTTCTAAAGATATCAGGGGCAAAAAAATGACAGGAAAGGATTTGTTTGCAACAACAAACTGCAACTTTTCTACAGCTAAGTTTGGTGGTGTTCCGGTACCGGAAAATAATGGTATAGGAGTTTCCGACAACGAGGATGCTAAATTTGGAAGATCAATAATGGCTCTTGATAAGGAAAGATTTGGACATCCACTTATGATTCCCCATAATCAAGACGATCTCAAGAATAATTATGTTAATGTGGAGTCGGATATTTATGAAAATGATTCGCAGGTTAACTCCCATAACCCCCGAGGATCTGGACCGACTCAACGTCTTGATATGCAACCCCCAGCCCATGAACGAATAGCTGTCAGAACTTCTAACTTCCCCTTCCTTAAACCCACTAACGTTAACCTTGCCTTGGCCCAAACAGAATCAACACCCACCTATCTCCTAAAAAAACTTGTTTGCCCCTCGTTCTCTGAGAAGGCCGGCCCATCGACACCCGCCCCACCCAATCTCTTCCCACACAAGATCAACCCACTAAAAGACCTATCTATTAATTACTCTGATACCCCTACCACCAAAACCGAAGCCCATACCCGATCCGAACCCGCTTCACTTCAATCCACTAAATCCCTTGACCTCCATTTCTTCCAAGCTAAACCCCCTTTTCCACTAAAATCCAACGGATCTGCTGTTAGAAATCCAACCCCTTCTCTCACCTTTACCATTCCCAAATCTAAACCCAAATCATCAAGTCCCACCAAACAAAAAATGTTATTTCTCCTAATCCCAAATCTCACAAGAGAACCCCCTTAAATCAATTCCAAATTCAAACAACCCTCCCTCTCTAACTAACATACATGTTTCCAACCCGTCACCTTCCCCCACCCCAATTCAAACCCATGTCATAAAACTGGAAAAGGAAATTGTTGAACCAACCCCTAGTACCCCTATGGAAGCACTCTTTGAGGTCCCCTTGCACCAGTCAAACGTTAATAGAGAGAACATCAAGGCAAAGAAAGGTTCGTTTTGGAAATTAAAAATGAATAAGGATATGATGGATACCGTAAAACCCCTAATTGGTGGCAAAAGAAAGATGTCAGATTTGAACAGTAGTGCTCTTGATTCAGCTGCTAGACCCACTAAGAGAATCGAAGTTGAAACTAAGGGAAATTCGGGAGATGTTATGCTCTCAACGGTGAAGGTTGTGATGCCGCCTCGTCGGATATGAATTGCTTAAGCTGGAACTGCCAAGGGTTGGGGGGGGCCTTGGACAATTCGAACACTCGGAGAGCATCTCTGAAAAACTAACCCCCAAATCATCTTCCTCATGAAGACAAGACTTGATGAGAGGAGGATGAATTCTATAAAGGATTCATTTGATTTATTTGGTGTTACTGTTAGTTCGGTGGGACAATCGGGGGGACTCGGCATCCTTTGGAAGAAAGATGTTCAGATTAGATTACTTAGCAAGTCTAGAAACCACATTGATGTGCACATTGATATTTACAATGATATGGGTAATTGGAGATTTACGGGCTTCTATGGAGATCCCAATGCTATCCCAATGCTACCCATCGAAAATCCACTTGAAATATATTGAGGCGGCTGGAAACACAGTCATCTAGGTCGTGGCTTTATGCAGGAGATTTTAATGCCATCTTTGATCATGCGGAAAAAGAAGGGGGTCGAAATACTCCAAATTGGCAAATTTCTGATTTTCGAAGGGCATTACAAGACACGAGTTTGGCTGATCGAGCCGACAACGATTAGAGAAAGATTAGATGTGGTTCCAAAAGTTTTCGTACTCACACGTCCATCATATTGGCACCCGAAATTTGGACCATAATCCTATCTGTATTGAGATATTGAATCGCAATGATCAAATCAAGAGGAGGGGAAAAAACCTTTCCGTTTTGAGGCCATGTGGTTGAAGTCCGAGGATTGCTCTCATGTCGTCGAAAATATTTGGGCTGGCTCGATTGGGAGTGTGTGGCATCGCCTTGAGCATTGTTCAGGGGATTTGGAAGCTTGGAGTAGTACAAGTTTTGATAATGTAAGGAAAAAAATCAAAGACATGGAGGTCAAGTTACATAAGTAAAGGAAGGGCCCTCTTTTTGTGGAAGCTAAATCACAGGAAAAGTCTATTTCCATTGAACTTGAAGACTTGTTAGACAAAGAGGACCTCCTTTGGAGACAGAGAGCTAAGGCACATTGGCTTAAAGAAGGGGACAAGAAAACGAGCTTTTTCACGCTAAAGCTTCGGCTAGGAGGAAAATTAATCGAACATCAGGAATCCAGGATTCATATGGTAATTGGTGTGAAAATTCGGCTGATATTGAGGGTATCGTTGTTGATTATTTTCGGGAAATTTTTACATTGAGGAGGCCTTCAGATGAGGAAACTAGAGTGGTTACGGATGTTGTGGACACGAAAGTTGACCAGAGGATGAACCAACGTCTTCTCCAAAAGTATAGGGCATATGAGGTACATTTTTCCCTTACAAATATGCACCCCTTCAAGTCCCCCGGCCCCGATGGTTTACCTGCTTTATTTTACCAAAAGTCTTGGAATATTGTTAAACGTGATGTAAAAATCCCACTTTTGTTTCCCAATTTCGTCCGATCAGCTTATGCAATGTTATCTATAAGATTGCTTCGAAAACCATAGCTAATTGCTTAAAGACTATTATGAATAGTGTGATTTCTGATTCTCAATCAGCCTTTGTTTCAAATCATTTGATTACTAATAATGTTCTTGTTGCTTTTGAACTTTCCCATTTTATGAAAAATAGATATTCTGGAAATGGTGTGAATATGTCATTAAAAATGGATATGAGTAAGGCGTATGACAGGGTGGAGTGGTGTTTTTTAAAAGGAATAATGTTACAACTTGGTTTTGATCTTAGATTTGTCAATCTTGTTATGACATATATCTATTTTGTTTCATATTCTTTTATCGTTAACGGTCAACAGATGGGTTATGTCAAACCATAAAGAGGCATCAGACAGGGCGACTCCATATCCCCATGCTTATTTTTTTTTGTGCAGTCTGAGTGCACTAATCCGGCAGAAAGAACTTGAGAATATTTCTCAAGGCATCCGCATTTGTACTTCCGCATCGAGATATCTCCTTTTTGCGGATGATACTCTAATCTTCTGTGATGCCACGAGCCAAGCGGCTAATGGAATAAAGACCATCCTCTCTTTCAATAGCAAAGCGTCGGGACAAGACATCAACTTCGATAAATCCAGCATTGTTTTCAACAAAAACACAGATGAAGTCGACATTTTGAGGATACTCTCATTTTTGTTGATTCAGGTTGAGCAAAAGCATGATAAATACCTTGGCCTCCCGATGATTATTGGCAAGTCGAAAAAATAAGTGTTTGGATATATCCGAGACCGCATTAGGGAAAGAGTTCAAGGGTGGAATGAAAGGAATTTGTCCAGAGTTGGAAAGGAGATTCTCATCAAAGCAGTAATTCAAGCAATACCTACTTACGTAAGGGTTGTTTTAAACTTCCAAAGAACATCATCAGCGAACTCGAATCCCTTATCTCCAACTTCTGGTGGAATGATAAAGAGAAACTTAAGATTCATTGGGTTGGATGGAAAGCAATGTGTGCTAATAAGAAAAAAAGGTGGTATGGGATTTAGAAGCCTTGAAGCTTTTAATCTTGCTATGTTAGCTTAGAAAGTTTGGAGAGTTATTACCAATCCCAATAATCTTCTTAGTAAAATTCTCAAGGCCAAATATTTCCGTTCATGCGACATTTTGGAAGCTCCTTTGGGCTCGAATCCTTCTTATACTTGGAAGAGCATTTTTGAATCTAGGTATCTTATTGAGGCTGGTTCTAGATGGCGAATTGGAAATGGTACTTCCGTCCGCATATGGCATGATAAATGGCTGCCAAGGCCTCACTCCTTCAAACCTTTTACACCTATGAACAACATATCTAACTATTTTGTGGCAGACTTGATAGATATGAATTCGGGTGGTTTTTGGGATGAAGATGTGCAGTTGGTCCTATAAATTCCATTAGGCAATCCTATTAATCACTTAGCGGTTTCAATCACTTAGCGGTTTCAATCGCTAGAGAGAAGTGGGAGATGAACAACAGGAGTTCGAGTACAGCTAACTCAAAAGACTGGAATTGGATTTGGTCTTTGAAAATACCAAATAAAGTAAGATTTTTGCTTGGAGATCAATGATTGATTCTCTACTTGTGGCTTTAAATCTAGCTAAAAGAAGGATTCCGTGCACTACCCTCTGTACTTTGTGCCACTTAGAGGATGAAGACGAACTACATGATATACAGAACTGTTCGTTTGCTCATTCATGGTGGTGGAAACTACAAGTGATTTGAAGGAAAATGAAAAAAAAAATTATTGCTAAAAATGCCAAACGGATCCGGATAATTTATCCGGATCCGGGATATCCACTGGATTTGGATCCGGTCGCTACTTTTCAAGATCCGCGCGGATCCGGATCCGGATTCGGATAGAAGAAAATGGAAATCGGAATCGGATCCGGATCTGCCTTGATTCGGTCCGAGTCCGGCCCATTGACAGCCCTAATTGTACTTAAGATGCACAATGGCCCAACTCTTCATCTCAGCCCATTCCCTACTTTTATTTAGTTGAGCCAAAATTAGAGGAGTTATAAATCTTTTTATACCTACTTCAATTTTTAATTGCAAATTTTCCCTGTGAAAAAGCAGAAACAATATCAATATATTAATTTAAATCTATAACTTAGGAGTTTTATATTGTAATAAGAAAGTAGTGACTCAAACTGAGGGAATTGTAGAGCAACCATGTAGTTTTAGGAGAAGCTAATAAAGTATATTATTATTACCTTTCCAAATTAGTGCAATACGAGTATAAAGCCTTGGTTTTGATACCTATTTTGAAGAATCATATATAGCAATTCCTTGCATGATAAGTTGATAACCCATCTCAGAAATGGTAGTATCAAATATTGAAAGTGATTAATTCTAAAAGGAAAAAAGTAAGTAATTGAAACCCTTAAAATGTTATTACATTATTTAATATCCGAAATATGAATAAAATTTATATCTTGCGCATGAGTATTTGTTGTTTTCTACGTAGTTTGACAAATAGTTAGGGGTGCACATGGTTTTCAAGATCGTATCGTATTAAATCGGCAAAAATTCATTTTTGGCACCATAGAACAAGACGTTTTTCAATTTTGGTACCATGGTGTCAATTTTGGTATCAATTCTAACTGATTTTTTCAATTTTGGCACTTCTGTCAGTTGAACTTTAAGTCAACTGACGAAAGTGTCAAAATTGAAAATGCAAGTAAGAATTGGTACCAAAATTGAAAAACAACTAGTTCTATGGTGCTAAAAATAATTTTTTGCCAATTTCCCTCACCAATTACTTCCAATTCACAATTTATCCCACTCGCATTTTAATAATAATAATAATAAGAATAATGTTAATAAAATAGTAAAAAAATTATATTAAAAAAAATATTTGGGTACACAATAATAATGGCTGGAATTATAATATTTTTTTTGATACACATGTTATCATCAAACCATTAACTCATTGACTCAACTTCATCCAACAATTCCCCTCTTTTTTATGATGACAAAACATTCAACTAAGAACGTCTTCTAAGTCTTCAGTTTGGTCTTTACTCAAAGATGAAAAATCACTTGGCTGAATAAGGATATACGATTATGAACTTCCGCTTATCAGTTGTATCCTTCTTTCAGTTGTAAGTTGCCTCCTCATTTTCTTCTTTCTATTCTTCTCCTTATTATTCCAATAATGGAGACGTTACTTAGATGCATTACTTCTTCTCATTTTGAAGAGTTAGAAGCGATTTTTTTTATTCCTTTTAATTCGTTCGAAATTATATAAACAACTTTTAAACCATATTTGAAAGTGTGGTCGAAATAATAAATGAACAAATCAATAGACTGCATTGATGTGCTATATAAAAAATATATGAATAAAATAATATAGAAACTTATTTTATATACTCATAGTTAAAATAAAATACCTAGATAAGTAAGCAAACTATTATATGAGAATGTATAATATATTTATATTCCCAAATTTACATTTAGCCTTTGGAGTTGATCTTAGTTTTCTTTTTTCGCTGTATCTCAAGAGATATTCCTTAATTTAAAATTAGAAGTATTATGAAACTTATGAATAAATGTTTTTTTTTTTAATAAATTAAGACTTAGAAGACGTTCTTAGTTAAATGTTTTGTCATCATAAAAAATATGGGAATTCTTGGATGAAACCGAGTCAATGAGTTAATGGTTTGATGATAACATGTGTAGCAAAAAAAATATTATTATTACAGCCAATATTATTATTGTGTACCTAAATATTTTTTTAATATATTTATTTTACTATTTTATTAATATTATTCTTATTATTATTAAAATGCGAGTGGAATAAATTGTGAATTGGAAGTAATTGGTGAGGGAAATCGGCAAAAAATCATTTTTGGCAACATAGAACTAGTTGTTTTTCAATTGTGGTACCATTGTGTCAATTTTGGTACCAATTCTGACTTGCATTTTCAATTTTGGCACTTCCGTCAGTTGACTTAACGGTCAACTGACAGAAGTGCAAAAATTTGAAAAAGTCAGTTAGAATTGGTACCAAAATTGACACCATGGTACCAAAATTGAAAAACGCCTAGTTCTATGGTGCCAAAAATGAATTTTTGCCGTATTAAATCGTACCGAAGTTTAGGTTTTCTTTCTCAAAACCATAGGTTTCGGTGTGTATGGAAAACCGTATCAAATTTTTTGGTATGGTAAAGGTTTTTGGAAATTGGATGCCGCAAAAAATCGTATCGTACCGTAAATAGAAATAAACTATTTATATACTAATTTACGCATTTAAATACAAGATTTATTATCTTCCTACTTATAATTATGACACATAATGTAATATTAGTAATTATAACTCAAAAAATATATTAAACAACTGAAGTAGATATATATTTTTGTTCGAATTATTGTCATTCTTTCTATAGTGAGCTACTATACTTGAGGCTCAGTCATTTATAGAATATTACTCCGTATAAAACTTTCATTTATAAAATATTATGTAAAAATAAAAGAAAAACACCACCAATTGTTAGAAAATTGTAAAAGATGGAATATGATGGACAAATATAAACGATAAAAATTAGAACAAAGGAATAAACAAAAATATGAATAAAAAAATATCAAAATTGGGAAAAAAGAAGAAAACCCAATAATGGAAGAGAAGAAAAAAATTGGATGAAAGAGGGAAAATGGCGGCTACTACATAGATGAATAGTTATGGTTTTGATTTTTCTTATTAAATAGCATAAATTAATATGATTTTGGCCCAATTAGTTACCAGTTCAGTCCAACAGCACCTCTCATGCATTTCTTTCAAAGATTATTTTTAATATAGTAAAAGATTTTAGTGGAACATAAATAATTTTATTTTTATTTTGATTTAAATACATAATATATAAACAACGTAGGAGTTGTTTGGTAGGAACTAATAGGGGGTATTAGATCATATTATATGTGTCAATATGGGATAATACCGGGTCGAATGGATTGCTCTAATACCGGGTCGAATGGATTAAATCCTTATAACCCGGTATTAAGACTAGATTATAATTCCACCCAGACATGGGTGGATTAGTTAATCCGGATGAATATGAATTCGATGAAATGTCACTTATAACCTCAAATTTACATATTACCTATTATAACATATCATTTAAGATCATAAATTCTTCTTAAATCTCTGAAAATATATTAATATATGCTTAAACTCTTAATTCCCCCAAACATATTACAGTTTTTAGCTTTATTGTAATATGACTCAATCAAATCTACCAAACGTATTTTTAATTAATATGACTTTCAATCTGGCTTTGATCTAATCCACCTTAATTCCATACACCCTACCAAACGGCCCCGTATAGTAATATATATTGAATACGGATCTGTAACGGACCGGATCAGTCTAGATCCATATAATTCGGATTACGGATCTTCTTAATCGGATTAGGTCCATCGGATCACTAATCGGACAATTACCCTAATAAATCGGATAGGTTTCGGATCGGATCCGGATTAAAATCCGCCCCATCGACAGCCCTAATTAGTACAATTATCTAGGGTCGACTCGAATTTTTATTGTGAAAAGTGAAAACCAAAAATAGCTTTTTACATCTAATTAATTTATCTATTGGGGGTTTATTTATGGAACCAAACGCGAAATCAGGAACACGATAAGATAATTATGACTATGAAGTTGCTCCCCTGACCACTCCTCAATGCCTGAGTGTTGTTTGTGAATGGCAAAATTTCAAAAAAGGTTCCGTAACTTTGGAATTCTTTTAAAAAATAGTCTTGTAACTATAGTGAACTAACATTTAGTCCTTTAACTTTTACTCATTTTAATTTTAGTCATATGCATAATAAATTTAGTCCTCCAACTTTCAATTTTCGTCATACAATTACAATTTGGTCTTATTATCGGAGAATTTTTTTGTAATTGTAGGACGAAAATTAAAAGTTAGAGGACCAAATTAAAGTTAGATGAAAATTAAAATTTATTGAAAGTTAGAGTACCAAATTAGTTATGAATAGGACTAAAATTAAAATTGAGTGAATGTTAAAGGACTAAATGTGTGTTCAATATAGTTAGAAGACTATTTTTGTAAGGATCTCAAAGTTACAGGACTATTTCTAAAATTTTGCATCAGGTAAAAAACTTCAGGTTTTACTAAGATTAGGAGGTTTGAGCGCTGATTCTGGTCCACTTTTGTTTATTCCATAACTCTTTAATTTCCTATTTGATGAGATATTGCAACTTCTGGGTTATCCTACTAATTATTTTTAGAGTGAATCGTATTTTGGTCCTCTTTATGAATTAACTATTGCACTTTCATTCCTCTTATATTTTTTGTAGCAGTTTCGTCTCTCTTATTAATGTAGTGTAACACATTCGTATCTCTTAAATTTTACGTAGCAGATTCGTCCCTCTTATCAACGTAGTGTAACACGTACATTCGTCCCTCTTAAATCCAAAATATATCACTTAAATTCAAATTATATCCTAAAATGGACGAAAATTGATGTATTTTGGATTTAAGAGAGACGAATGTGTTACACTACATTGATAAAAGGGACAAATCTGCTAAAAAAATTTAAGAGGGACGAATGCTTGATAATAGGGACGGATGTGTTACACTACGTTAATAAAAGGGACGAATCTGCTACAAAAAATTTAAGAGGGACGAAAGTGCAAAATTTAGCCAATAAGGAGGAAAAAAATGCGATTCACTCTTATTTTTATCTAATGTTGATTTGTTTTACTGATATTATTTGACTAGTTAATGGATGAGTTAAATTGGTATGCAATGAATATTAATTCCATGACAAATAGAAGAAACATGAAAACAACGAAAACTAAGGGGAAAGACAAATTATGTGTTTAGATTTGACATTGTTCTGTAATGAAAACTCCTAACAATTATATTCAACTCTTGCAAATTAGCTCTCCAGTCCTAATCAGTGTTTTCAGAACCGATGAGCTAATTGGCCACTGGTTCTATTGGTCGAACCAATCGAACCATTGGTCCGACTAAATGACGTCATAATGATATAATAAATATATGTAATTTTAAAGTATATACAATATGTATAAAATTTAAACATTATCCTACAATTGATTAAAAATATACAAAAACTTAGAGTATATTTAAATTAAATCATATAATATTTATCTAACTTATATGATAACGGTAATATGATACTAATTAGTAAGCTCATATAAATATAATATTATTATATTTATTTAATTAAAAATATAAAAGTGTAAGTTAAAAATACAACAAACTAAGAGATTAATAAATTTTAAAATATGATTATGTATACAAATTTAATATTCAAAATCAAATATATTTACATAATATATCGATTTGACACTTTTAAACTTTGACACTCCCTAAAAATAATATAGTTGGAAAAAAATAACATAGAAAAACTTTTAATAAGAAATTATGGCATAAAACTAAAATTAGTTTTAATTTTCATTAATAATGTATAATATATTAATTTGAGTTAATTATCATAATCTAATTTATAAATAAATTTGGTTACAAGTTTTCTAATTTATAAATTTTATCTAAAAGTTCAACTAAATTGATGTTGCTCAAATTATAAGGATGTTATGTTTTATTCAAGAGGTCCGGTGTTCAAATCCCTCATTCTACAAAAGTCGCTGATACACCGGTTCAGGACCGGTTCAGACTGGTTTTTAGGATCATTGGTTTTAGGGGGTTAATCGGACCGAAAAAGCCTCCGGTTCACGATCGAACCGGTAGGACCGATCGGTCCGGTTTTAATAACATTGGTCCTAATACCATTATTTTATCCAAATGTGTATGTTTAAATTTACTACCTAATCATATTGTATAATTTTATTAAAAATCAAATTAGTTAGTAAGCATTTTTGTGTCGTGGTGGGCGGATCTAGGACTCTGTCCGAATATATTATGAGCCGAGCTTGAGCCTTACAAAGCTCAACCCGAATAAGGTCCGAATATATTATTATCTTATAAATTATTGGTAGTAAAGTTATAGTATGCTAATTACTATTTTTTTTTTAAATACAAAAATCTTACAAATAATCCACCACATATAAATTATGACTTTGTAAACTGACTGCCAATACATATATGAATTATAACTAAAGTTTATGTAGGTCAAAGGGAAACATAATCAACAAAAAGGAAAAATGGAAAATTTAAAATAAATTGTGAAAATTTGGGATCTTGGCACTTTGCAAATTTATTTAATGTTTTATGTTATGGATTACTAGTATACTGTATATTCTAGTGCATTAAATAAAATTAGACTATATATTGCATTTAAAGAATGTATAGTTTTTTATTTGTCAAGTAAAATTTGCTAGGTGAGCAAACCCGATATAAACCCGAAGCCCGAAAAATTACATGAGCCGAGTTTGAGCCTATAGCTGTGACACCCATTTGAGTTTGAGCTAATAGACATGAACCCCACGGTATTTGAGTTTGAACAATTAAAGGCTTGACTCACAAAGCCCCGTTGACATGCCTAGGCACAACTATGTTGGGACTTGGGATTAATGGGGGGCCATGGTCCCCCAGGAAAATAAATGATACTATATTGTTGATTGTGGCTGAAGGTCGGAGTTCGAATTCGGTTCTGCACTACTAATTTTAACTTTTCATGGATTCAATTTTTTTCCTCCATTGTGGAAAGATACTTTTTATCTTTTTATTATCTTTTCATGGTAATTTAATTAATTTCTCTATTTAAGTTTAGTGGTATGATACTTTTCTTCATCTTTTTATATTAATTCAATTTTTTTCTCATTTATGTCTAGTTGCATGATATTTTTAGTTTTATCTATTTATGAAAATTCAATTTACATAAACTCGTGTGTTGATATATTTCTTTTTTTCCATTTCACCATCAAGTTCATTTAACTCTTCCTTTTTATTGTGTTCGTTAATAGGTGTTTTCATGAACTTCGTGTTTTTGATGTAGGTCTGTTAAAGGTAGGGTCTAGACCTTACCCGAACTCATACCCACTAAAGACCTATTAAGAAAAAGATGTCAAGACCCGAACCCAAACCCGTTGCAGCCACCAGGTCCAGACCCACCCAAGACCTAGACCCAAATGACCTGACCCAGACCCGATTGACCAGAACTAGACCCGAATCACCCGACCAGACACAGTGACCCGACCCATATACGGTGACCCGACCCATACCATTTTCACCTAACCCGGACCGACTGACACAGTTCAGACCCACTTGGCCCAACCCAGACACGGTTTCCCAATCCAGATTCGATTGACCCGATTGGCCCGACTTAGCCCGACCTAGACTCTGGTGACCCGATCCGAACCCGACTGGCCGTCTTAGCCAGCTTGGCCCCACCTGGATCAATTGGCCCGACACAGACCCGGGTGACTCGAACTAGACCCGATTGGCCAAGCCCAAACCCATTTGCCCAGACCCAAACCCATAGACCCTGACCAAATTAATTCAAAAAATTGGGTATTAGGCCCAAGTAAACAAGAATGGGCCGTTCATTTAAGTAAACGAGAATGAGTCTGGGTCTAGGTCTGGATTCGGGCCCGTTCATTTAAGTAAATAAGAATGGGTTTGGGTCCATACCCAGATCCAATGACTGGGCCTGGGTCCAACTCTTTCATTAATTTTAGGGTCAGGTCCAGGTCCAGACCTAACCTTTGACAGGCCTATGTTGTGTTCGCCGGTGAGACGGTGCTCGTTGCCCTCTCTGTAGGCAACAATATGTTCCTTGTGCCTGAGCCCAAGCTTTTCAATGGCTTCCTTGATGATTTCATAGCCTCAATCCTCTCTCATAGACTTGGTGCTAAAACAACGTCCATTTAATTTATGAAAGTGAGATTTAGTGACTTAGTGTCATAACATTAGATTTGATAAGGCAATATTCTATTACAATCATGGAATTAAAAATATTTTTATATTAACCTCTAGTTAGTGTGAGCACCAGCTCCATTCCAGACATCCTATTAATGAACAAGCAAAAGTAAATTATTAAGAACAGAATACTGGCCAGCATAAATTTGATGGAACATTCGAGGAAAGATTCAAAGCTGATTAAAGTTAGCTTTTTTAATTCTATGAAGCAATTTATTTTAGGGCATTTACTCTTATGATAGTAACTAGCACATCACCTGATTATTATATAGTAGTTTACTTTTTCAAGAACATTATAAGTCAAGTTAGAGACATTCTTAGTAAAAATGGAAAGAAAAATGGTAAAAATTAAAAGCTTTTGCTATTACTATAGATATTAGAAAAATACACGTATATCACACGTGACTAACTAATTTCATATGTTAATTGCATCATATGATAATAAACTTTGTAAAGACATTCGAAGCCGAGTTAAAAATATTCTAGATAAAAATAGAAAGCAAAATATTTAAATTTAATTTTTTTTGCTATTACTATATATATTAGAAAAGTGCACGTAGATCGCACATGACTAACTAATTTTAGTCTGATCTAAGTCAAAGGATAAACAAGACTTAAGTCGATTTTTCATGCTTACAATTACTTAACGGTGAATAAATATACTTTGAAAATACAAACAATCAGTCTACTAGCAAGCATAAATAACAAAATCATATGGAGCAAACACATGTTTGTCTCATTTAATAAAAAGAAAGTGACAATATAGCTAACATTGAAACATAATAATTGAAGGGAGGAAAAACACCATAAATAGTACATATCATCAAAACTACAAAATAAACATAAATGTAAAACCTGAAGCTTCACATTGGCATTTACATGCACCTTAATGCAACATAGATCAAATTACGTCCGGTTTTTATATGGAATAAAAAAAAATAGATAATTAAAAGAGTCTGAGGGGCCATATCATTATCTTACCTCATGTAACAGGCCACATAACTTTTACTTATCTTACAAAAAATATTCAAACCATGTATTTTTAACTAATCAAACTTTTAACAGGTGAATTGCATTGACCTCCCCTCAACCTTGATCAATTGGCAAAGAGACCCCAAAGGTTTTAAACCTTTGGCAAACACTCTCCCTTTCTCTACCTATTTTTCATTCTACTTTTTAATAAGAAGACTGAAATGCCCTTAAGTTTTGAACAAAAAATAGAATGTGATGAATACTTATTATGAAAATAATATTGTCGGTGATCGGTATCAAATTCCCAAGGTAGATGCTACAGTCATATGGTTACAAACAATTACTTCTTAACAGTAAATAAATATACTTTGAAAAAACCAACAATTAGTCTACTAGGATAACAAAATCATATGGAACAAACACATATTTATATCATTTAATTAATAAAAAAAATGACAATAATTCATAGGTACATAATAATTGAAGAGAGGAAAAAAGAATACTTGTTAGCTTCTATTTCCAATCTAAGAGCCCGCAATTCTCGTTCCTTATCATCCATCTTCCTTTCCAGCTAATGTATCTTTTGCTCTTTTTTCATATGGTTGCTCCTAAAACAAAATCATAAACATTTTTTTTAGAAAGAAGTCTAAACATAAAAACATAAAAGTCATTGAATTGAATTTTAACAATACTTTAGATAGAGTAAATTACATACGCTACGAACTAGTTCCGGTAGGCTATTGAGCCACTCGAGATCCCCGCGGCCGCTATATCAAATGCCCATTGGTACAAAAAGAAGGCTATTGAGCCACTCGAGGTCCCCGCGGCCGCTATATCAAATGCCCATTGGTACAAAAATAAGTTATAGTCGAATGACGAGGTCGGGATATCTACGCGTCGAAGGTATTATGCATCCCCGAAATTTCGAATCTCGCAATGACCTGCCCGAAGCTCAATTTCTTTGTGTTGCAACTCCTCCCTTTGTTCAATTCTCTACCGTGTGAAGTCTCACTACAAAATTAAAGTTTAGTGATAAAATTTTATGTGACAATGTTAAAGTTGTCACTTCTTATATATATTAAGTGACAACAACTCAAATATTGTCACTTAAATGGTTTTCATAAACATACTAGTGACAAGAATTGTAAAAAAGTTGTCACTATTGACATTTAGCGATACCCCTAAAGTGACAACTAAAAAGTTATCACTAAACCATAGTGACAATATTTATTGTCACTAGGTTATCACTAAAAGGGTGTCGCTAATTGTCAATAATGACAACTTAAGTCACTATATATTTGTCATTAATAGCTATTAGTGACAACTTAAAAACATATATTGTCACTATTGCACTTGTCACCATTATTATTATGACAAACTTAATATTTTTATCACTAAATACATACAAAGAGTGACAACTTCCACATTATCACTTAATTTTTTGTCACTTAAGCTCAATTTTCTTGTAGTGTCTTTGACTGCAAAATATCATTGGCAATAGTTTTTAATTTATAATTTTTTCCTTTCTATTTTTACTTCGAATATTTTTAACTCGACTCAGAATGTCCTTAAAAAGTTCATTATTATATGATGCAATTAAAATATGAAATTAGTTAGTCACGTGCAATATATGTGCATTTTTCTAATATATATTGTAATAGGAAAATCTTTTAATTTTTAATTCTTTTCTTTCTATTTTTGAATAGATAACTAAAGTTTCTATGAGAGAAACAATTATTTTGGAGTTGAAAATGAAGTTGTACCCGCAGTGTGGGTGATAGGTAACAAATTCTCATCCTTGCCTCTTGTATGAGGTGAGGATGCTGCAACACGATCACTTCAACCATAAATCGCTGGAAGATGAATGGTTTCTTCTCTACTTGGGATTGGGGGTTTTACCACTTGAAAAGCATACAACAATTAGCGTAATAGACTTGAATTATTAATTGTATGCCCGTACGTAGGTTCGATCGAGAAACATAGTAAATTCAGAATCTTCATTTTGCAAATATCAATAAGTAGATTATCTATAAAAGTTACAGGGGGTAAAATGCTCTTTTTTAAATTACGGGAAGGTAAGTTAAATATTTGAATATCACAGGGAGTAAATTGCCATTAACTCCTTTGTACTTTTGTAGCTGTTGGTGTTTGTCTGATTGGTGCTTCTTGATGGAAGAGTTTGAAAAATAGATTTACCAATTCAAAGAATCCAACAAAAATAATCCATTTATTTTAATTAAAGTTATAGAAAGATGTTTTATTTTAATGATTCGTTCTACAATTATATACTCTTAAATATATATCTAAACTCTAAGACCATCACCAATTATTAAGATGCTAATCTCAACAAAAATAATCCATCTATTTTAATTAAAGTTATAGAAAGATGAGGGGTGTCATTGCTAATATTTTAAGTGAAAAATTATGTTTTCGCATTTTATTCCAAAGATAAAATAACATCTGTCATTTGCCTTACAAATCATGACCAATACTTGCACCTAGAGCATGTAAAACACACCAAGACTTTGGAGAGGGAAAAGGTGAATGTCTTTGTTTTGTTAACACATAATTTTTTTTTACTAACATA
Source organism: Penstemon davidsonii (assembly GCA_034814905.1). Taxonomy (NCBI): domain Eukaryota; kingdom Viridiplantae; phylum Streptophyta; class Magnoliopsida; order Lamiales; family Plantaginaceae; genus Penstemon; species Penstemon davidsonii. The sequence continues at coordinate 5,233,995 of JAYDYQ010001087.1, read as the reverse complement.
AAGTTTTCGGTTAATTAAAATCAATACAATGGGTGTTTTTGCAATTTTACACAAAGCATAAAAACTATATTAAATAAAATGGCATTAAAGAACTAATTTGGTTTACATATCACCATTAAGCCAATAAATACAGTTATGTAAATACACAAAATAAACAGATCATAAAACCACATAATCTATTTTTGATAAATAATAGTCCTGTAAAATGCACAAATTCTCCACACAAACAATACAAACTTTTTAAAATCAATTATATTTAAATTAAAAAAAAAAGTATTATGTTTGTTAGATTTTGTTCTTAATTAGTTAAATCTTAATCTAATGCATATTAACTAAAATTAAATCATTCAAAGTAAATTACATTAAATTTCCAAATATAAACCATCCAAGAAAACGTGTAGTAAAAAAGAATTTTTGGATTCTTCCCGCGTGTTTAAACTTTAAACCTAATGTATATTAATTCTTAGTTGAGGATGAGTATTAGGTTATGTGCATTTTTTCATGTAATAGTATAATAATTGTTAGTCACAGACTAGTATCCGGTGTGTTCAATTCACCTAAATTCAATTTATGTTATATAACTTCAACTAAGAAATATTTCCTATCCTATAATTCATGAATAAATGAAGAGGTTATCAATTCTAGAAATGCCATTAATTTCTTGGTCTAGTTTCTGTTCAATGTCTAATTTTGAATTTTTAGAAGGCCCAATTTTGAATCAATTATATAATTATTTTATTAATTTATAAGAGGCAAAATAATGACCAACTATGATACCAAGAGGAGAAATGTTTATAAGAGTGCTATATCTTTGTGGCGTGTACGCAAACTGAGTCGATATAAAGGAATCGATTATATTTCATTACAAAGATAAAACCTTCCAATAAAGTTGTGAAATATGTAATAAAATACAAAATGTTTTAAAGTCCTACCCAAAAATTACAACAGTAAAATAAGAAATAACTGAAGCTAAAACATTTGATCCAATAAATAGAAATGCAAGAGTTCTATCCCTCGGCGGTCCTCCCACATAATATTTCAAGGCCGTCATTGATAAAATACACAGAGATCCCTACTGCCATCAAACTCTTGTGTATCGCGTTGTCACTTTTACGGAATGAGAATCCGTAGACCGGTGGCACCATTAAACCACATATTACTATATTAGGTAAGAAACTATGACCAAGGGTAGATGCAACTGCACTTCTATCAATCCTACAGTCGTGTGGCTACAAACAATTACTTCTTAGCAGTAAATAAATATACTTTGGAAAAACCAACAATTAGTATACGAGGATAGCAAAATCATAGGTCCCCGAAATTTCGGATCTCGCAATGACTTTGTGCTGCAACTCCTCCCATTGTTTCTCTACCCTATGAAATCTTTGCTGCAAAATATCATTGTCTTGTTTATCCTTTGACTTAGATCATACTAAAACTAGTTAGTCATGTGCGATGTACGTGTATTTTTCTAATATACAAAGTAATAGCAAAAGTTTTTAATTTGAAAATTTTTTCCTTTCTATTTTAACTCATAATATTTTTAACTCAGACTCATAATGTCCTTAAAAGGTTCATTATTATGATGCAATTAAAATATGAAATTAGTTAGTCACGTGCAAAATACGTGCATTTTTCTAATATATATAGTAATAGCAAAATCTTTTAATTTTTAATTCTTTTCTTTCTATTTTCTGAATAAATAACTAAAATTGATGTACATGGCACAAAGACCCCTACTGCCATCAAACTCTTGTGTATCGCGTTGTCACTTTTACGGAATTAAAATCCGTAGACCAGTGGCGACACTAAACCACATATTAGGTAAGAAACTACGGCCACCACTGTGTGAAGTATCCACCTATCTCTCCTACCGAGGGTCTCTACGTACTTATCGCTTTGGTCGATTGGACCGCAATATAGTTCACGTAGCTGTAAAAAGCTAAGCGAGAAGTTGCAAAAAAATAAAAAATGAGCAATGAAATAGAAATGAAGAGTTTTTTGCACCCGTAACTTATGGATACAACTCCCCCAGTGACATTTCCGACGCCAAGATGAACAATGCCTCTCGTGCCAATATCAGCGCAAATGTTGATGCCACGAAGCTCACAATTGAAACGGACACAAGTTGTCCACCAAATGCGATGCTTCTAAGCATCTCTACTCCTAGTGTAGCATTTTGATGCACTGCATTATACATTTTTAATTTGTGATTTTTTTCCTTTTTATATTTACTCATAATATTTTTAACTCAGACTCGGAATGTCCTTAAAAGGTTCATTATTATATGATGCAATTATAATATAAAATTAGTTAGTAACTTGCAAAATACGTGCATTCTTCTAATACATATAGTAATAGCAAAATATTTTAATTTTTAATTCTTTTCTTTCTATTTTTTGAATATATAACTAAAATTGATGAAATATGTGGCACAAAGACCCCTACTGCCATCAAACTCTTGTGTATCGCGTTGTCACTTTTACGGAATGAGAATCCGTAGACGAGTGGCGCCACTAAACGACATATTAGGTAAGAAACTATGGCCACCACTGTGTGAAGTATCCACCTGTCCCTCCTACCGAGGGTCTCTACGTACTTATCGCTTTGGTCGACTGGACCGCGATATAGTTCACGTAGTTGTGAAAAGCTACGCGAGAAGGTTCAAAAAAAAAAAAAAGAGCACTGAAATAGAAATGAAGAGTTTTTGGCAAAAAACTACTTCCCCGTAACGTATGGATACGACTCCTCCGGTGACATTTCCGACTCCAAGATGAACAATGCTTCTCGTGCCAATAGCAGCGACATATGTTGATGCCACGAAGCTCACAGTTGAAACTGACACAAGTTGTCCGCCAAATGTGATGCTTCTAAGCATCTCTACTCCTAGTGTAGTATTTTGATGCACTGCATTATACATTTTTAATTTGTAATTTTTTTCCTTTCTATTTTCACTCATAATATTTTTAACTCATACTCATAATGTCCTTAAAAGGTTCATTATTATATGATGAAATTATAATATGAAATTATTTAGTCACGTGCAAAATACGTGCATTTTTCTAATACATATAGTAATAGCAAAATCTTTTAATTTTTAATTCTTTTCATTCTATTTTTTGAATATATAACTAAAATTGATTAAATACATGGCACAAAGACCCCTACTGCCATCAAACTCTTATGTATCGCGTTGTCACTATTACGGAATGAGAATCCGTAGACCAGTGGCGCCACTAAACCACATATTAGGTAAGAAACTATGGCCACCACTGTGTGAAGTATCCACCTATCCCTCCTACCGAGGGTCCCTATGTACTTGTTGCTCTGGTCGACTAAACCGCGATATAGTTCACGTTGCTGTAAAAAGCTACGCGAGAAGTTGCAAAAAAAAATAAGCACTGAAATAGAAACGAAGAGTTTTTTGGCAAAATACTACTTACCCCGTAACTTATGGATACAACTTTCCGGTGACATTTCCGACGCCAAGATGAACAATGCCTCTCGTGCCAATAGTAGCGACAAATGTTGATGCCATGCAGCTCACAGATGAAACGGACACAAGTTGTCCGCCAAATGCGATGCTTCTAAGCATCTCTACTCCAAGTGTAGTATTTTGATGAACTACATTACACATTTTTAATTTGTAATTTTTTTCCTTTCTATTTTTACTCATAATATTTTTAACTCAGACTCGGAATGTCCTTTAAAGGTTCATTATTATATGATGCAATTAAAATATGAAATTAGTTATTCACGTGCAAAATACGTGCATTTTTCTAATACATATAGTAATTGCAAAATCTTTTAATTTTTAATTCTTTTCTTTCTATTTTTTGAATATATAACTAAAATTGATGAAATACATGGCACAAAGACCCCTACTGCCATTAAACTCTTGTGTATCGCATTGTCTTTTACGGAATGAGAATCCGTAGACCAGTGGCGCCACTAAACTACATATTAGGTAAGAAACTATGGTCACAACTGTGTGAAGTATCCACCTATCCCTCCTACGGAGAGTCTCTACGTACTTATCGATTTGGTCGACTGGACCGCAATATAGTTCACGTAGCTGTAAAAAGCAAAGCGAGAAGTTGGAAAAAAAAAAAAAAATGAGCACTGAAATAGAAATGAAGTGTTTTTTTTGCAAAAAACTACTTACCCTGTAACTTATAGATACAACTCCCCGGGTGACATTTCCTACGCCAAGATGAACAATGCCTCTCGTGCCAATAGCAGCGACATATGCTGATGCCATGAAGCTCACAGTTGAAACGGACACAAGTTGTCCGCCAAATGCGATGCTTCTAAGCATCTCTACTCCTAGTGTAGTATTTTGATGCACTGCATTATACATTTTTAATTTGTAATTTTTTTCCTTTCTATTTTCACTCATAATATTTTTAACTCAGACTCATAATGTCCTTAAAAGGTTCATTATTATATGGTGAAATTATAATATGAAATTATTTAGTCACGTGCAAAATACGTGCATTTTTCTAATACATATAGTAATAGCAAAATCTTTTAATTTTTAATTCTTTTCTTTCTATTTTTTGAATATATAACTAAAATTGATTAAATACATGGCACAAAGACCCCCACTGCCATCAAACTCTTATGTATCGCGTTGTCACTATTACGGAATGAGAATCCGTAGACCAGTGGCGCCACTAAACCACATATTAGGTAAGAAACTATGGCCACCACTGTGTGAAGTATCCACCTATCCCTCCTACCGAGGGTCCCTATGTACTTGTTGCTCTGGTCGACTAAACCGCGATATAGTTCACGTTGCTGTAAAAAGCTACGCGAGAAGATGCAAAAAAAAAATAAGCACTGAAATAGAAATGAAGAGTTTTTTTGCAAAATACTACTTACCCCGTAACTTATGGATACAACTTTCCGGTGACATTTCCGACGCCAAGATGAACAATGCCTCTCGTGCCAATAGTAGCGACAAATTTTGATGCCATGAAGCTCACAGTTGAAACAAACACAAGTTGTCCGCCAAATGCGATGCTTCTAAGCATCTCTACTCCTAGTGTAGTATTTTGATGAACTGCATTACACATTTTTAATTTGTAATTTTTTTCCTTTCTATTTTTACTCATAATATTTTTAACTCAGATTAGGATTGTCCTTAAAAGGTTCATTATTATATGATGCAATTAAAATATGAAATTAGTTAGTCACGTGCAAAACACGTGCATTTTTCTAATATATATATAGTAATTGCAAAATGTTTTAATTTTTAATTCTTTTCTTTCTATTTTTTGAATATATAACTAAAATTGATTAAAAACATGGCACAAAGACCCCTACTGCCATCAAACTCTTGTGTATCGCGTTGTCACTTTTACGGAATGAGAATCCGTAGACCAGTGGCGCCACTAAACCACATATTAGGTAAGAAACTATGGCCACCACTGTGTGAAGTATCCACCTATCCTTCCTACCGAGGGTCTCTACGTACTTATCGCTTTAGTCGACGGGACCGCGATATAGTTCGCGTAGCTGTAAGAAGCTACGCGAGAAGTTCCAAAAAAAAATGAGCACTGAAATTGAAATGAGAGTTTTTTTGCAAAAACTACTTACCCCGTAACTTATGGATACAACTCCTCCGGTGACATTTTTTATGCCAAGATGAACAATGCCTCTCATGCCAATAGTAGCGACATATGTTGATGCCACGAAGCTCATGGTTGAAACGGACACAAGTTGTCTGCCAAATGCGATGCTTCTAAGCATCTCTACTCCTAATGTAGTATTTAGATGCACTGCATTATACTTCATGAAATTAATTTGATTCTCTTAAGAGAGATAGAATAGCTGTGAAAATGATAAAATTGAAAATTATTGATCTTTGAATTGAATATTGCATCTTGAAAATGAATTATGGTCTAGCGTAGGGGTGGCAAATTGATCAACCGGGCTGGATCTTGCCTGGATCCCTATGAATCGAATCCCAAATGGATCAGATCCTAAGTGGATCCAACGCAAAAGATTTTATATGGTTTTTGTGTAAATATTATCGAGTTGAATAATTTTCCAATTTTGTATGGACTTATAATGGATCCATGGCGCATCCACCCTGGATCAGGGTGAATAATTTACACATTTTATATGGATTCATGATAGATCCATGATGGATCCGCCATGCATCCACCCTCAGTCCAAATGATTTTCTTTCTACTTATCACCCTTTTCCACCCCGCATCTACCCACAACCAACCTCACCCACCCCCAAGCCACCCCACCCCCACCCTTCACCAGCCCACCATCCACACCAACACTACCCAACCACCCCCACCCATTTAAAACCATTTTTGTTTGTTTTTTCACTAATTTGACCAATCTAACCATTTTTTTTAAGTGTATTCATCTTTTTTTCCACTAATTTCTTCGATGACTACCATTTTCATCGATTTAGTTCATTCTTTTTTTAGTGGATCCAGTTATGAATTCATACCGAATCCAATGTTGGATTCATCGGATCCATTAATAGATATAGTATGGATTCACACTAGAACAACACATTCCATGTGTGAATTCATAAGTGATCTAGGCTTTGTAAGAATCGAATCCGATCTGGTTGAACATTTAGCGGATTCTTTATGGATCGAATCCTTCGGATCCGGATTGGATTGGGATAGGATCCCGATCCAAATTGCCACCCCTCAAGCGGATTGGGAAACTGGTGCTCATTTAAATCTCAATTTTGTTTAACTATTCTATTTTGGTATTTTTATTATTTATGTCGGTACTTTTGTACCTACGTGACATGATTTTGTCGTATGAAAACTTAATCAATAATTTTTTTATCTACTAAAACTAGAAATGTATATTACATGAAATAAATTTCTTACGATATAAGGCCCCGATTTTACATTTCATCTAGGGCCTCAAGAAATCAAGGTCGGCCCTGCTCCAGCTTTCTCTCATTGTAGGCGATAAGTGTCAAAACAGTGTCTTTTATAGAGAAAAATATAATTGAACATTATGAATATCACATGAAGTGTCTAAACAGTGTCTTTAGGCGATAAGTGTCAAAAATAGTGTTTCGCGACTATGCGTCACTTCATTGTATTTTATATGTTTAGATGTATAAGTTGAAACATGAGTTTCGCGAACCTGTATTGAGACTTCATTTGAAATTATAAAAAAAAAAAGAACTTTTATCATCTAAAATTCATTTCCAAAAAGAAAAAGAAAAAATCTTTTATCATGATATCCAACTTACATCATTTAGATCCTTTTTCTTTTTCACAATAGCAATTTATTAGTATCTTTTATTCATACGACAAGATTGGACAAGATTATCAATTGGATCAACTCTCAAATTGCCAATACGAAGGTAAAACCAATCGAAGCCTATCATACGACACTGTACAACTCCCAAACTCCAAACGTGTCCTCCATTCATCCTCTGCTACATTCTCCTCATATCGAACACACTTTTACCTATCTCAGATCGAATTCGAATTCCTCCAAATCTTTAAATTTAGAATGGTTCGGATCAAATAGCAATTAATTTCTAACCAAGGTAATGTTACTCAAAAAATTATTGATTGTAGTTAAGTTGTGTTTAACTACTTGTAATATTAGTTTTGGTATTAAAGCCTGAATGATTGGGAAGTGAAAATGAGTTCTTTTAAGATTTAGAGTTGCTCTTTTTATCAAACAAAAGGGATATTGTTAGAAAAATCTGGCTTAGGCATGATTTGCCTTACACTTGCTTTTTTATCACTCTCTTTGGACCGATAACCGAAATCTACTTGATAATAAGACTTGATTGATTTGTGACTAAGTTAGGTTTAATCAAACTTGGTCTAGACTATGTTGACAGTTATCGAGATGCAATCTTTGTTGATATATTTTGTGGCAATTTTAGCTGCATTTTGACAAGCGCGAGTAGTCATTTTGGTGATCTAGACTTGGCGCTTTCGCAATTTCATGGAGTTTTTGCTCGATTACGAATGGCTAAAATACTCTATATTAATACTAGAACTAGGAACAATAGTCTAGTGATAATTTAGTGTAGATACATTTCATCATTTTTTCTGGAATGCCAATTACGTAGACTCTTGTTCTAATAGATAGTTTAAATTCATGAATTGTCAAGATCTTAATTATTTCCAACAGACTATAATTCCGCGAGGAAAGAAAATGAGATTATTGTTGTCATTTCTTTAGTATTATTTAACTTACCTCAAATATCGTGTCACACTTATGCATCTATGGACAAATGTCCTAACTTATAATTGGTATAGGCGTACATAAACACATGATGTATTTAGGCCACTACAAAGTGTGAAACAAATTTGGATGTAAAATATATGGCTTATGCAAAAGCCTATACCTACTTGTGTCTATAAGTTGAGATCACCATTTTGAGGATTGATAATTTGCTCTTACCTTTACATAGAACTTGAGCCCTAAGATATCAAAATTGAGAAAGTGGTTAACATCAAAGAGTGAAAGCTCATTAACATATAGTATTAATAAGTGAACCCTTTGTTTCTTTTTCTTTCTTTTTTCCTCCTATTGCAGATTCCAATTCCTGCTGGCAATGTCTACTTATCTTTCGGACAACTAATTCTCCAAAAAAAAAACATAGTCCGCTCTAGTCTTATATGTGTATACATTATTATTTTAACTATATGAGTACATGTTTGTTTTATTATTTTGAATTATGGGATTAATGCATTTTTGGTGCCACAACTATAGCCCACTGGCGTTTCTACCCCGTAACTTTTCGGGCTGGCACATTTGGTGCCACAACTTTAACATCAGTGGCAATTTTGGTGCCAATTGAGGCCCAATTCCAAAATTGGCCCGAAATTCCCCCATATGCGGGCCATGTGACACAAAAAATGGGGATTTTGACCATTGAACGTCTTTTTCATTAAAAAAAAATACCAAAATTCAAAATCCTAATTTTTCCTATAAAATTCACCAAACATTCCCTTAATTAAATTGTTACCCACTTTCTTATTCTTCCCCAAATAAAAACATCCAAGTAGTCTAATTCTTGGTGGGTGGATTTTTTTTTCATGAAAAAGGTGTTGAATGGTCAAAATTTCCAATTTTCATGTCACATAGCCCGTACATGGGGGAATTTCGGGCCAATTTCAAAATTGGGCCTCAATTGGCACCAAAATTGCCATTGATGTTGAAGTTGTGGCACCACATGTACCAGCCCGAAAAGTTACGGGGTAAAAATATCAGTGGACTATAGTTGTGACACCAAAAATGCAAAAATACAGATTCATTGGTTCCTCCTCAAACATCCACAGAAACTGAAGCTGGACCTGCAACTTCAACATGCTCGACAACTTAAGATACATATTCATCATGATGAATAGCTTTTCATTATATAATCTTCTTTGCAATATTAATCATTTATTTATTTCGTTCTTTCGTCGCAATTATTAATTCCTATTATGTAACCATACATTTCAACCTCCCCCACCCAAATCCAAGACCATTTTCTATACACGTCAACTTTATTAACAAGAATTCATGAACCATTCATTATCTCTTATGAAATTGATGGAGAGATGAATATTTCCCAATGGATATGATTAATCATAATCTGTATGTATTAATTTCTTCGATGGATTCTGTATATAAAAACACCTCATATGCTTTGTCTAACTCCCAAAAAAACACATGTATTATTTTAGGGGTAAATGCAAAATATTTTCTTGTGTTATGCTAAACCTGCAAGAAACTACACCGTGAAAATTTTATTGCATCAAACTTCTTTGTACTTGCAGAAATCCTGCAAAATACACTCATTTTGTAAAAAATTGATCGTTTTGGATCGGCATATTTCAAGAAACCATCTGTAAAATACTTCAAGTTGGTCCCTACAACTTCACGTGAAATATTTTTAAAATTATTTCTTGAAATATGTCGATCCAAAACGACCTATTTTTTACAAATTGGGTGTTATTTGCAGGGTTTTTGAAAGTACAAGGAAGTTTGACGCAATAGTTTCTTGCAGGTTTAACATAACACAGGGGAGTATCTTGCATTTTACTCCCAAACTACTTTTGACATCAATTTTTGACACATTTACTTTTGACGTCAATTTTCGGACGGAATTCAGCACGTGCCGTCAATTGTGGGTCTTTAAAACCCGTGCATGTTTTCTATCTCACTGTCAATTTAACGGGCACATAAGCTACACGTGCTGAATTTCGTCCGAAAATTGACGGCAAAACTAACTGTGTCAAGATTGTGTGAATTACGGTATGAAATGTGTTTTTTCAAAAAGTTTGTACCAAATGTGTTTTTTGAACTAAAGTTTGGTATCAAAAGTGTTTTTTCCTCTATTTTTTAAATTATTTCTTGAAATATGTCTACCCAAAACGACCTATTTTTTACAAATTGGGTGTTATTTGCAGGGTTTTTGAAAGTACAAGAAAGTTTGACGCAATAAAAATTTCACAGGGTAGTTTCTTGCAGGTTTAACATAACACAGGGGAGTATCTTGCATTTTACTCCCAAAAACCCCTTGTGTTTTGTTTTAATTACCACACTCGACCCAAATAGGATTTGACTTTTGACATTTGGCAAAATGACAAAATTACCTTTATGTATTGATTTTTTTATTTTTATTTTTATTTATTCCTTTGAAAAATTCAAGTATACTACTTGGATCGATTGTGGTAATTAAAACCAAACACAGGGGATTTTTTGAGAGTTAAACACAACATAGGGGGTATTTTTATCTTTTGCTGTCAGGGGTAAAATTGTCATATCAAAAGCAAAATGTGAACAAATACTTGCAATTTTCGCGCTTGAATCACACTCTCTTTTCTGGTGGATGTATTTGGCACTGACTTTAGAGCACATGGGAGTTTTTGAGAGTTAAAATAACACAGATGATTTTTTGGAAGTTCGACAAAACATAAGGGGTGTTTTTGTCTTCTGCTCTGTAAAGAATTGTTGATTTCCTTTGTGAGCAAGCAACGAGAACAATATTCGTCTTGTTCTTAGTAAATTTTAGTGGTTTCTGAAACATTAAGGCTATGTTTTGTTCTTGGAATTTAGTATCGTAAAATTCAATACTATCATGTTTGATGCAAACGTTTTTAGTCACTATATTATGAAAATCAAACATAGTCTTAATAGCATCTAATTGTGTTTTGTGTGAATTTCAAACGGAATACACGAGCTGTGGCGGATCCCTTTGGGGACGGGGGGCGGGCCATGGTCCCCAAAAAATGGATTTCCCTTTTTTTATTTTTTTTACAATAACCATGGGTGTAGTGTTGGGGGTGGGATCGAAGAGAAGAATCTGATGCTTTGTTTGTGTTGTTTATGGTTGCCATTAATGAAAGAACTTAGTGATTCGTGGAGAAGAATAGCCAAACGACGCTATAAATGTTATATACTACATCATACCCTCGAAATTGCATTGACATCTTCCATGTATTAAGGTTTATTGGTCAACACACCCTAAATATTGTAAATTTGGGCCGAGATTAAGTTTTTATAGTTATTTATTTTTGGCTACATGCCTTTAACATTTAAACAAGAATGGTAGATAATAAACTCTTACTAGTATATATCTAGGGGGTGTAAAAATGAGTTGATCAGTAGCTCCGTTTGAATTTTATTTTTAGCTTGAAATTGTGTTTGTTGGTTTGGTTGTTAAACAAATCGACCTCAAATAAATTTTTATTGAACAAACTCGAGTCAAGCATCGAATAATTTGATAATTTTAAGAATATTTTGTCAATTTTTGGATTATCGAGTCGAGCTCTAGCTGAACTTAAAAAGTTAACAAACGAAAAATTATGTTCAAACAAACCGAGCTTTTATCGAACAAACTCGGGTCAAATATTGAATAATTTGGTTTGATTTTCAACTCTACATACAATCATTTACCATTTGCAGCCACTATACATTCAAATTAAAAAAAAAATTGGAATTATTTGTTGAGTAAATTAAAATAATCTTATTCTTGGCATTATAAATGATTTGTTTATTTATTTGATTTTTTTGTCAGATTTGCAGATTATTATGTACTACTTCATAAAATAACTCTGAGTGATTTTAGATTTGAAACTGCTATTGGTATCATAAGTTTCATGAAATTAATGGGAAAAAATGATAAAAGGATGATAAAAGACACCCAGACTCTACAAAAGAATGCAGCACCTATCTCTATTTCGGTATTTGTAGTTGAAGTAACAAATATTAACCCATTTTCATGTACCAAATGGTCTCAAATGGCGTGTTATTGTCGCCCAAAAAATTATTCCGTGCCCTTAACTATTGTTTATACCATAAATTAGCAATTCTCAAATTACCCTTCGATGGAATGCACCGCCCCATCGATGCAGACAAAATTCTACGTCCAGATTAGCGGCACATTTCCTAATGCACCGATGGGACATTGCCATCGACGGCTTAACATATAACATGCTCGATGGTCAATGAGTTGCCTACGTTAACATCATGGTCTAAATAGGCGTAAGAGATAAGATCACGTGAGTGGACTCATTCTCCCACTTAACACGACCGCATAAACACCCAAGAAACATGATTGATCAGAGGGGAATTACAACTGAACCAAACACCGATCCGAACTCAATGCTGGAATTCAAAAGTTATTGATGAGAAGCAAGTCCGCTCCCCAAAAAGTCTATAAATAGAGGCCTCATGTCAACGTGAAAAAGGAGACCCTCAAAACAACAACTATCACTCTACGAGTTATTCAAGCATACATGTCATCAATGGCTTACTTCTAAGCTCCACAACGTGGACTTCACACTCAACTTGGTTGATCATAGTTGATGGTGACTTGCACCCCTTTTATTTTATTCCAATGAATCAGTAATTTGTAGTATGATAGGACATTGGCGATTTAAACACTGTTTACGTAGCAATCTTAGTAGATTAATGTGTATTCTGACTGTTAATCAATAAATCATTTCATTGTTCATATATTTATGGTTCCAGTTACAATCGCAATGCACACACACATCGGTACACGGCCGTTACTAGTTCAAAGTGTAACACGATCCCCCCGAATCCCCTTTAAAAACTGAATTGACACTAGATAATCCAAAGTTCTGCGGACAATCAATAGTTTAGATTGATCCATCAATCGCTTGACTTAGTTAGGTTTCACATAGATGTAGTAATCAACAACCAATTTCCATTAGTTACGTTGTACGTTGTTCGTCAAACGCACTGACACGCCCACGCATTAGTTCTCCATCTCCTGGATTTTATAACAAGTTTAAAATTAAAACCTTGAAACATCTGTATCTATTCAAAATCAATTTTACAGCACGACATGGACTATTTATTAGGCATTCTTTTTTATTTTATTTATTAGGCATTCTTGATAAATTTCAAAATAGTAGTATCAATTAACCATTCTTTTCTTTTCCTGAAAATCTAAACGTTGTAAATCAAGTAGTGGGTTTAATAAAAATAGTATTATAAAAAAGTTAATATTAAAATTGTATAGTATTTATTCGGATATGCATGTTTGATGAATTACTATGTTTTTGGTTTATTCTTAATTTTTTTATGCATGTTTGTGTGACTTAATTAAATCGATAAAATAGCCAGATTGTTTAATGAATAAACGTGTATTTGATAAACAAGTTCATCATGATTAGTAAGAGAATTATTTTTACTTAAAAAGATGAACCCCAATGATAATTAGTTTTTAGTGATGATAATACTTAGCTCATTCTAAATATACCCTAATGTCTAACTATGTAATCTCCTTCAATATAAATTCTTAAAGTCTATACCGATTCAAATCATCATCACTGTATAGAACGAAAAACTAAAAAGAAGCTAAAGTTTGGCGAGCTTATTCAATACAATGTCCTTATTAATCATTAATCAACCAAAATTGCATACTAATATGTTAATAGGCATAGCATACAATTTCTTTCTTTTTGATATATTTTAACTTAGACTCGCACCCCCTATCCTAATATCTTGGCTCCGCCACTGATAAAAGATAATCTTAATTGGAATTGTGAGTATTATGTTATGTGTGTTTCGTCTTGGGTCATTTCTTACATTAAGCTCGATTGGTTTATTTGCAATTGCAGATGGCATTGATGTAGAAATATATTTTCTGCATTATTTTGTAAAGATATTATAGAATCTCAAATTAGGTTTTTTTGTATATTTTATAAGATTTTGTACTTATTTTGTGCCACTAAATTTGTAAATTGGAATGTTAATGATTGTATGGCAAATAACGGGTTGATTGAATGAAATAGGGGAAAATAAAAAGAAAAAATAAAATTGGCTGTCAAGAAACATCAATATTACACAATTATAACTCCGAATACAAGATTCTGTTAACGGATGTACTGTTATTGATGGGCACGCCCACATACCCCACAATGGATCAGATATAAATTATTAGGCAAAAGGCCCATTTATGATGCCTCAATTTCGGTTGGGCCTGCTCCTTTTCAGACATATACTGGGCCGGAAGGCCCATTTATGAAGCATCAATTTATGTTGGGCCTGCTCCTTTTCAGACATCTACTGGGCCGGACCCATTATCCTAAAACCCATGCTTAACCCAAATCTTGAGCCCAATCTCCAACCAAACCCATTTAAAACATTAATCTTTCTGGAAAACAATTGAACCCATTATCTATTGACATATATATTAATACTACTAATCAAAATATTGAGCCCATTATTCAACCTAAGTATTATAAAAATAACATCACCACTTTTGTACAAATGACCCATTCCAAATCAGCCCAATCCTCTAAGCACGACACACTACTCAATTAACTTAACCCAATTTCCCAAGACGTTTAACCCTAATCCTTTCAGTTCTAAATGAGTCGGATTCGGTTTGGATCAGGGTTGTCCTAAATCCTGATTCAGTTATGTTGAGCCGAATTCGGATCTTGCTCGGATCTAAGTTTCTCAACTCTCATGGATTTTGGTTGGATTCGGTCGGACATCGAATCTTTTCGAATCTAATAAAATCTTCACTTTAAAAAATTGCACCAATATTTTTTCCTAAAACAAGTTTGTTAACTTTAAAACTTTATATAATTTAGCTCACATGTTCAATTTTTTTTACTAATATTCATATTTTTAGATAAAAATATGCATATGAATGAATTTATGAACGAAATTTTAACTATATCTTCTTACACTGCTGTAAAATATTATCAATGTTACTTATTTAATAAAATATTATGTGTATATAATTTTTTTATTTATTGTCGGATGCGGATATTTAACAAATCGGATTGATCTATATCCATATTCTCTCCACTTATTTCGAATTACTAATTTTTATAATCGAATCGGATCCTTCGAATCTCTAATAAGATTATAATCTGAATATATCGGGCCATATTTGAATTGAAATCTGATCTAATGTCGTGGATATGTTTTGAAAGTTTGGGTCATTAATAACATAGGCCTGATTTGCAGGAGTGATATTCAGTGGAGTATGATGTGGGCCAAGCTGATTGGGCTTGTCTGGATTTGGGGAAAGAGAATTATTTGGCTCAATGGAAACAAAGATTTTTGAGTATGCAAGGATAGGGGTGTAAACGAGCCGAGTAGTATCGAATGATACGTTGTTCAAGCTTGGTTTGAATTTTATCGAGCTTGAAATTTTGTATTTGAATTTGTTTGATTTCTTAACGAACCGAGCTCAAACAAACTTTTATTGAACGAGCTCGAGCCGACTATCGAGTATCTTGGTATTTTACATGTGTTTTTTTAATTTTTAACTTATCGAGTCGAGCTCGAGCCGAGCTTCAAAAGTTATCAAACGAGAAATCTTGTTCAAGCTTGTTTGATTTGTTTGACGAACCAAGTTCAAACGAGCTTTTGTCGAACGAGCTCGAGCCGAGTATCGAATAGTTTGATTTGATTTTAAGCCCTATGTAAGGGATCTAATTTGAAAGAGGAAGGAGAGACATTCACATACCCACTAGTAGGGATGTTAATGGGTGGATTTCAATTCGAATCCGATCCGTATTCGGTTTCATTTATTCGAATTTTAATTCGATGGATCTGCTTCGATTATAAAGATTTGTAATTTGAAACACGTGGAGCAAATATTGATTTAGGCTGATATGATCCGTTGAAGATTCGTATCCGACAATAAATAAAAAGTTATATATATACATAATGTTTTATAAAAGTAAGTAACATTAATAATAGTTTATCAATATTTAAAGAAGATAATAGTTAATAACTCGTTTTTAAATTCAGTTTAATGCATATTATCTAAAAATATGAATATTAATAAACAAAGTTTGAACATGTGAGCTAAATTAATTAAAACTTAAAGTTAACAACCTTGTTTTCAGGAAAAATGTTGGTAATTTTTTTTAAATTGAAGATTTATTTGGATTCGAAAAAGATCCGATATCCGATCGAAATCGACAAAGATCCACTAGAGCCAAGAAAGCTAGATCCGAGCAAAACTCGAATTGGAGATAGATATGAGTCGAGTCTGATTTAACCCGAATCCGACCCATTCACATCCCTACCTAGTCAGTAATAACTGGGCTGAAGTGTCCTTAGAATTTGTTAAATGGCCCTGTTGAATATTACATTAGATGCGGATCTAATAGATAAATCTGGCCCCTTAACCGAGTCTGGTTCAAATAAATAAAGGTACAACAATAATAAACGGCTTGCCCCAATTTTGCAGCGTATCCAATTCCCATTTGTGCTGGAGTTAGGGCTGTCAGGGGGGCGGATTTCAATTCGAGTCCGATCCATTTTATCATAATTTTGATCCGATTAGAGATTCGATGGATCTTATTCGATTATAAATATCCGAAATTTGAAATACATGGAGCGTATATTGATTTAGATCGGTCCGATCCGTTAGAGATATGTATTCGACGATAAATAAAAGAATTATATATATACATAATATTTTATTAAAATAAGTAACATTAATAATATTTTACCAATATGTTAAGATGATAATAGTTAATAATTCATTCATAATTACATTTTTATGCATATTTTCATCCAAAATTATGAATAATAGTTAAGAAAGTTTGAACAAGTAAGCTGAATTAAATAAATTTATAAAAAAATACTAGTGTAATTTTTGAAAATGAAGATTTTATTGAATCCGGAAAAGATTTGATATCCGACCGAATTCGGCCCAGATTCGATGGACTAGATAAATATACATCCGAGCTAGATCCCAATCTGACCCAAAGACGATCAGACTTTATCCGTATCTATGTTGACATGAATTCGACTCGAATCCGACCTACTAATAGCCCTAGCTGGAGTCGATCTAGATCTGATTTTCATTAAAATTAAATCCCACAGTAGCTAACCGTGTCACCAAATCAAATCAAACAACTTCTTTATCTTTACAATAAACAATCAAATGCCCATGCCATTTGGCTAAATTATAGGCCTCCTTGTTTTTCTCAAAGAAAGCGGCATCCGTGTATGAAACTGTATTGCGATTCAAGATATTATGGCATGAAAGTTTTGTCATATGACATGCAGTGACGAAGCTAGTTGGGGGCGGAGGGGGACCGCCTTCCAGAAATTTTTTTTTTTTTTTGGTTTTCCAAGGGTTTAATTCCTTTCGAGGCGCGTCAGACACATAAAGTGGAAACCTCTCCTAATAGGGATTCGAACCCGGGAGTTCGCTACTTTGTAGTGATTAGTCCCTTTCACTAGACCAATCACTTGTTGGTTTTCCATAAAATTCTGAAAGTACTATAGTTGTAGTTTTATTTCTTAGCAGTTAGAAGGAAAGTTAACTTAACCAATTGGTAGGGCTGATGATGAGGATCCAACCATTAGATACGGCCATACGGGCTTGAATTTTGAAACCCAAGGGAGGCAATTGTCCTTCTTTTGTTTTGATTTTTCATTTTCAATAATTAATTATGCAGTGAGGCTGACTTCTCTTTCTCAATATAAAAAGTTTTTAGTCTTTTACACAAGATTTATATTTTATTCAATTTTTCTCATTTGTTAATGGAACTTTTAAAAAAATTGCTAGTACATTTTTCATCTTTTGTTGGATAAAAAAAATGTTAGTATATTTTTTAAATTTTGTTTGATATAATTGTAGTGTGATTTTATCTAAAATTGGTTTTTGTCATTTTATTAGAACATTAAAAAACTATCGAGTTTACTATCAAAAAATAAGGTAGTCATGTGCGATATGCGTGCACTTTTCGAGACGGGGGCAGGGGCGGGGGCGGGGGCAGGGGTGGGGGGTGGACGGGACCGCCTCCCAGAAAATTCTTTTTTTTTTTTGGTTTCCCAAGGGTTTAATCCCTTTCAAGGCGCGTCAGACACATAAAGTGGAAACCTCTCTTAACAGGGATTCGAACCTGAGTTCGCTGATAGGATAGTGACCAGCAAGCCAATTCATTTTAACTTGTAATAGGTCTATTCTGTAATAAAACAATCTTTGATTCAATGAATAATACGCACGTTTATTTATAACTGTATAGAATAAACAAATGGCCAATTTCATCTCTCAAGAATACATTTAAGCAATTGGTTGAAATCCTTAGATCACATTCGACTATGGGACGATTCACTTCAGTATGAGTGCAATCATGAAACAGTCTCTAAGGTCGTGATCTTAAAACACGTTCCAAGTCATAGATTCCGAACGAGACGGGTATCGAAGGAATCACCAAGACTTGTACGAATATGCATGATTCACATGGAGTGAATTTGTAGTGTTTCATGAACAAGACATTTGATGTCAGTGCATATGAGTAGGTGGTTCGATAGGGGATCGAACGCATCGAACGACCTGAACAGAGAAACTCATTGTGGAAGCGCATGTCGCATATCGGTGATGGGATATTTCTCAAGACTTATAATAGTGTACGATTTAGTCCTTAGACTTGAGGTGCTAGGGCGAATTGGGTGCACGGGTGTACGTTCTTTGATTTAGGTGCCGGTCACGTAGCTTGGCCATTGTGTGCCTAAGTTGGGTGCGTATAGTCGTGTACGCAAATGGTTAGCATCAATATGGGATCTACCGACTCATCGTAATGGATAAGAGAATTTCCTGTACATTCTTCGATAATATGTTCCGAGAAATCCATGGCCATGGTTGGTGACGGATTTCGAAAGGGATTTCCAAATTTAGCAGTCAAACTGGAATTATTATCCAGAATTAGAAAGTACATAATCGAGATAATTAGAGGTGGCGATCAATTCACACACCCTAGGTCTCGGTCGGGAAATTAAGTCGATAGAAGGACCGTATGTACATATCAGTTATAAGAGGTGAGGTTCACAAGATCAATTCACCTGAAGTTGGGCCTCATGGGCTTGTGGCTAGACATCGACCATGAGGTGTGGGTACTCCTGAATTAATAAGGAGATTAGTTCTGGAGTGGTCAATTAAAAGTGTTTAATTGATCGGAGCAATTAATTGCTCTAATTAAATCACGAAAGGTTCGTGGGCCTGCTGCCAATTGATGGTGAACCTAGAGGGTCACACACAATACAGTTGGACAGTGACAGTCATAAAAGGAAATAGTTGATTTAAGGGAGTTAAATCAATAATTGAATTAAAGTGTTAATTCATTTGGAAGAATAATTAATTAGAATGTCTAATTAATTAAATATTAATTAAAGTGTTAGTTAATAAATTAGAAGAGTTAATTATTTAATTAATTTCGGATTAATTATAATAGGGGCGATTTTTCTTGTATAATTAAAAGAGTTTAATTGTTGCAAGAATTAGTTTCTTGTTGGACAAGGAAAAGGAAAAGATATGGTGCATATCTTGTTTCCTTATGTGATAAGGAAAGAATAAAGATAAGCATGATATGAGATATCTATTAGAAGTAGGATTCTTCTAATATAAATATCTCATCATATCTCACCCCAACTAATCACAAGAAATCCCAAGAGCTGAAAATTCAGCCCTAGCCGCCCCCTTGCATTAGCCGCCCCCTCTCTCTTCTTCTTCCTCATCTGGATCTAGATCTGACTCTTCCTCCATTAACAAAATTCCAATCTCTTGTTTTAATTGTTGTTTTGATCAACCTTTTCGCATACATAAGGTGGAAAACTATTTATGGGTTGTGGGGTACCTTGGAAAAATTTTAAATTCCGCACTTTTGTTGTTCTGACAACCGAGGTATCCGAGCCAATTCCATTATTATTCTGCGAAAAGGCCTGAACAAAATTTAATATATGGATATTTGTGATAATTATGTTCTGTGTGATGATTCTTACTTGTTATGATATGATCTATGATTGGACAAAGTTGCGTAATTAGATTTGGGGCAAAAGTGCAGTTTTTGAAACTACAAGGGCTTTTTTGCAAATCTCATTTTTTGATAAATCTGAACTGAAAATTAATTTTTTGTTTTCTGGAAATTTTGGAAATTCTGGACTGTTTTTGCAAATCTGGACTGTTTTTTATTTTTGGGGTCGTTCTGTAATTTCCAAAAGTTAAATGACTGTTTGTAATTTTAGTAAGTTCAGGGGTATGTTTACAAAACTGAAAATTTTCTGGATTCAAATTGTGTTTTTCAGTTCTCTGGCCGATTTGTATTTTGGGGCTGACTTGTAATTTTCAAAACCTTTGGGGTTAAAAATGTAATTTTCATAAATAGAGGGGCCGAACTGCAATTTTCAAAAGTTAAAAAATCCGAATCTGATTTTATGAAGAAAAATGTTTTGTTTATCCGAAAATTGATTTTATCATAATTAGTAGTGACTAAAGTAAGAATCATAGTTTATTTTAAAAGGTGTTTTAAAGTAAGAAAGAAATACGTAAAAGAAGTTTGCTTGTTTCTTGCTCTACGTGAACTGTTTACGTGATTTTCGATCGTGCCGAGCCTTGACCCTAGGGGTAGATGTGATTGGTTTAGTTTTTTGTTTGATTTTTATTGGGCCTGCGAGCCTTAAGTTTTTGGGCCATTTTAAGCCTTTGTAATAGATTAGGGCTTTACTGTTTTAAATAGTTTAGGATGGAGGCCCATTACAAGCAAGGTGGGAGCCCAAGAAGAGTTTGAAGGCCATGTATGCATGGTTATTATTGTAATAGCTTAGGTTCATAAAGTGGAAATTTCTCCTAACCAGGATTCGAACATGAGTCCGCTACTTTGTAGTGAGTAGTTCCTTCCACTAGACCAATCACATGTTGGTTTTCCATAAAATTCTGAAAATACTATAGTTGTAGTTTTATTTCTTAACACTTAGAAGGAAAGTTAACCAATTGGTAGGGCTGATGATGAGGATCCAACCATTAGATACGGGTTTGAAACCCAAGGGAGGCAATTGTCCTTCTTTTGTTTAGATTTTTCTTTTTCAATAATTTATTATGCAGTGAGGCTGATTTTTCTTTCTCAATATAAAAAGTTTTTAGTCTATTATACAAGATTTATATTTTATTCAATTTGTCTCATTTGTTAATTGAACTTTTTAAAAAATTGCTAGTACATTTTTCATCTTTTGTTGGATAAAAAAAATGTTAGTATATTTTTTAAATTTTGTTGGATATAATTGTAGTGTGATTTTATCTTAAATTGGTTTTTGTCATTTTATTAGAACATTAAAAAACTATCGAGTTTACTACCAAAAAATAAGTTAGTCACGTGCGATATGCGTGCACTTTTCGAGTCGAGACGGGGGCGGGGGGTGGAGGGGGACTGCCTCCCAGAAAATTCTTTTTTTTTGGTTTCCCAAGGGTTTAATCCTTTTCGAGGCGCATCAGGCACATAAAGTGGGAACCTCTCCTAACAGGGATTCGAACCTGAGTCCGCTACTTTGTAGTGACTAGTCATTTTCACTAGATCAATCACCTGTTGGTTTTCCCATAAAATTCTGAAAGTACTATAGTTGTAGTTTTATTTCTTAGCAGTTAGAAGGAAAGTTAAGTTAACCAATTGGTATGGCTGATGATGATGAGGATCCAACCATTAGATATGGGTTTGAAACCCAAGGGAGGCAATTGTTCTTCTTTTGTTTTGATTTTTCTTTTTCAATAATTAATTATGCAGTGAGGCTGATTTTTCTTTCTTAATATAAAAAGTTTTTAGTCTTTCACACAAGATTTATATTTTCTTCAATTTGTCTCATTTGTTAATTGAACTTTTTAAAAAATTGCTAGTCCATTTTTCATCTTTTGTTGGATAAAAAAAAATTGTTAGTATATTTTTTAAATTTTGTTGGATATAATTGTAGTGTGATTTTATCTTAAATTGATTTTTGTCATTTTAAAAGAACATTAAAAAACTATTGAGTTTACTATCAAAAAATAAGTTATTCACGTGCGATATGCGTGCACTTTTCTAATATATATAATAATAGCATAAAAAATTAATTTTTAATTTTTTTCTTTATATTTTTAACTCGGCTCCAAATGTCCTTATAAAGTTCATTATTATATGATGTAATAAACATATGAAATTAGTTAGTCATGTGCGACATACGTGCACTTTTCTAATATATACATTAATAGCAAAATTTTCTAATTTGTAATTGTTTTCTTCCTATTTTTACTTAGAATATATTTAACTCAGCTTGGAATATCCTTAAAAAGTTCATTATTATATGATGCAATTAACATATGAAATTAGTTAATCACGTGCAACATACGTGCATTATTCTAATATATATAGTAATAGAAAAATCTTTTAAATTGTAATTCTTTTCTTTATATTTTTCAATAGATAAGTAAAATTGATAAAATACATGGCACAGAGACCCCTACTGCCATCAAACTCTTGTGTATCGCGTTGTCACTTTTACGGAATGAGAATCCGTAGACTAGTGGCGCCACTAAACCAAATATTAGGTAAGAAACTATGGCCACCACTGTGTGAAGTATCCACCTATCCCTCCTACCGAGGGTTTCTACGTACTTATCGCTTTGGTCGATGGGACCGCGATATAGTTCACGTAGCTGTAAAAAGCTACGCAAGAAGTTGCAAAAAAAAAATGAGCACTGAAATAGAAATGAAGAGTTTTTGCAAAAAAACTACTTACCCCGTAACTTATGGATACAATTCCTTCGGTGACCAGAGGAACACGATGATGATCGGGAACTTCCTTAAAATCCAAAATTTTAGATTTACTCATTCATGTCCGAACCCCTTTGTTCTGTTGCCACCAAGTTTGTGCCCTATGTTGCACGTGAACTCGATCCTATACAATGTAAACATACACAAATAGATACTCAAACAAATCAAGTGTCACAGTGTACGTACGCAAGTATACGTGTCGCAAGTAATACAAAACGATAAGTACATACTGAGTATCGAATCCCAACGAATGGATAAAAGGT
The DNA here is from genome assembly GCA_034814905.1 of Penstemon davidsonii. Taxonomy (NCBI): domain Eukaryota; kingdom Viridiplantae; phylum Streptophyta; class Magnoliopsida; order Lamiales; family Plantaginaceae; genus Penstemon; species Penstemon davidsonii. Next base: position 5,210,690 of record JAYDYQ010001087.1, on the reverse strand, counting down.
GGGAATAAACGAATCAATCAATGGCCTATTCCATATAAGAACGCTCGATACAAAATCCAACCCAAATTTATGATAAGGGTGGTTTTATTTAACTACGAGCAGGAAAGTAAATCTAACTACGCAAGCAAGTAAATGGGGGAGTTATTTATGCGGTAAGGAGGATTTATAAGCAATCAATTAAAGCGGATAAATCATGCGGTTGTTAGGTTAGCTATGTAAACAATCCTAGGTTTAGTTGTTGTTTGTGAGTTCTAATTAGTTAAGTCTCCCTGTCGGTTTCACTTAACTCTACCAACCTACCCAAACTCTCCATCTCCGGATCACTCACGAACATCGTTGTCATACGATGCTCTAAGGAAAGTCCGAATCCAATAGAGGACTCTAAGGCGTACCGCTATCCGGGACCAAAGACTAACCCAAATAACCCGTATAAAGTGAATCTAAGTTATTTGGTGCATTCACGAACGAACCCATTATACAAACACGGACCACACTAGATATATGTCTATCCTAGGTCGAAATCCACAAATCATCACTAGCCTAACCTTCAACGTCCTATGTCTAGGATGCATTCAAGGTAGAATTAAGCTCGATGTCATATGATTACGGCAAATCAAATTACTTAAACAATAATCTACTACAATCATTGGCCAATAGTGTGATTAAACAATAAATCCATCAATTCAAACATAACCCAACATCAACACATAATTAATCAAACAATAACATAAATACATATAAATCCGGAGAATTCAAATCCACAACCATTATTCCAAAAAGAAAATAACAACAATCTTCTCCTAATTATAGACAATTAGGAGGAAAGATATCACCTAATCGAAATAAAATCGAGAGATGGATTATCCTCCCCTTAATCACCACCTAATCACACCCCAAGGGTGGTGATTAACTCACCCCCTTGGTGGAGCCTCCAAAACAAAAGCAAAAAAGGAAAAGTAAAGAGAGAGGTTGAGGGAGGCTAGAGAGAAAAAGAGAGAAAGAAGGAGGGCCAAAGTTGTATTGTTGAAGTTCTCCTCTTGCCCTAATAGCCCCCTCATGAGAAAACCCGAAAATGCCCCTTAAAAACGCAGAGTTTTCGCTGATATTTCGCACCAGCAGGCCCTCGCCGCGGTGAGGTTTGGGCAGAGAGTTTTCTACTCTGCCACACTTCCTTCCGAGCGGCATATCTTTTTATTCCGAACTCCGTATCTAACTCACTCATCTATGACATATCCAAAATTCAGCTCATTTAGATCATCCATGAAATATTTATGCATGTTTTAGTGAGCAACTATCTACATTCTTCTATATTTTGAATTCGGTTTCTCATTCCTTTGATGCTCTTTTCCACATCTCCCTACAAAACACAATCAAAACACACAAAATCCCAACAAGGGACCAAAAACGCAAAAGAATGCAAAAACAAGCAAAACTCGAATCGAAGCAAGATGTTTTCGGCTTAAGAAGACACGTAATAATGACGTTTTCACGGCGTTATCACCCTACCACAGAGTCATATGGTGACCAATGGAACACGACGAGGATCGGGAACTTCCTTAAAATCCAGAATTTCTTCCACTGTATGCAACCATTCTAGAAAGTCATATGCCTGAAGTCCCCTATTAAATTCCGGAATTTCCACACGAAAACCTAATTCCCACCGTCGATCAGGTGATGATGGACGGCTGCGGTTGGAGGCAAATGGGTTGGCTCCAAGATCAGTGACAGTCTCCTCCCGCTCCGATTCATATCGCGGTTGTGCATGTTGCTTCTATTGTAGAGCAGCCAATTGTTGTGTCAAAAGTTCCACTTGTTGTCCTAACAAATCAACTTCATCCCTACGAATTGCATCTGCGCATTTTCTTGGCGGCATGATAACATGATCTTACTGATTCTTGATACCACTCTGATGCAGCGTACGTAGTGAAAAAAATGAATATAATCAATAACATGTTGATTCTTGAACAAGAATACCGTGAGATTGAGAGAACTGAGAAAACAAAATTCAAAATTTGCATAAACTTCATAAAACTGAAAAATCTCTTCCAAATTTACAACGCTTAAATAAAAGCCTAAAAGCAGAAATAAACTGAAATTATGAAAAGGTCCTTAATTAAATAAAAGGCACAACAAGTAATTAAATTCAAAGCTAAATATAAGCCTTCTTAAGGCATAGGATCGACTACACCAGTTTATGTCATTGTCCTCATCCTAATAGTTTAACGTTCTATCTGAGCTCTTCTGCTTGCTTTTTAATCAATCTCATTTCATCTCCTCTAGATCTAAAATCTTCTCCAAATATTCATTCTCTTTGACCAATGCAACATCTTTTCGAGCCTCCAACTAAACGAGAGCCTTTTTCACTTCTTTGTGTTGATTTTTCTTTTTCAATAATTAATTATGCAGTGAGGCTGATTCTTCTTTCTCAATATAAAAAGTTTTTAGTCTTTTACACTAGATTTATATTTTACTCAATTTGTATAATTTGTGAATTGAACTATCTAAGAAATTGCAAGTACTTTTTTCATCTTTTGTTGGATAAAACATTTGTTAGTATCAGGGGCGGAACTAGACAGTTTTTCAAGGGGGGGCGAGAATTTTTTTGGTGTAATGCACATAATTTTTTTTAGGTGTTTTGATATAACGACAAAAAAAAAATCAATATCAAGTAATTTATTATTTTTAACACACGATCATTTCCAATGTGGTTGACGATGTTTCTTTAATTAAAAATCGTCTATAACAATCTATATTCGAAAATTAGTTAATTAAACAAAAAAAAATGTTATCTCAGCATATTTATTCAAATAATTCAAAACTCCAAATAAAATAATTTTATATTAATTCTCAAATCGAAATTTAGACCATATGCTACCATAGTATTAAAAAACCTTAACCCTAAGTTATCTCATAGGAAAAATAGAAAAAAAAAATCTATGTGTTTTATAAAATCGTACTTCCTCCGTCCCTTTTTTTTTATCCATTGGTACAGTTGACCAGTCAACTTGAGTAAATTTATAAAAAATATAATAAATAATTTAATTAATATATTTCACTAATAAGTTGATAATATCATATGACACTATATATATTAATATTTAAAAGGTTTAAACACCACAAATGTGAATAATTTAACATGATAAGTTACTTAAAAGATTGAAAATTTTGACCGGATACTGTAGCTAATGAAATAAAAATAATGAGACGAAGAGAGTATTATTTTTAACACACAGTTTATTAATCATATATATATATAAGACTTAAGAGTAATACATAAATAATATATACATACATATAATGTTCTTATAGATAGGTACTTTGTTAATGGGTTAAAAGGCAGGAAAAATATATTAAAGCTCAGGAATGGGTCCATTGGGTTTCGAAACAAGGACACTGAATTATAAGTTCATCAATCCAACCAGCTACGCCAAGAAGATTTTTTGTACTTTTGGAACTACTAAAACTATTTATATAAACATTTATATTTTTCTTTGGGGGGGCGATCGCCCCCCCCCCCCCCCCCACCCCCCCCCCCCCAGCCCCTCTTATGTTCCGCCCCTGGTTAGTATATTTTTGAAATTTTGTTGGATAAAATTATACTGTTATTTTTATCTTAAATTAGTTTTTGTCATTTTATCAGAACATTAAAAATACTATTGAGTTTAGTACCAAAAAATATATTAGTCATGTGTGATATGCGTGCATTTTTCTAATATATATAGTAATAGCAAAACAAATTAATTTTTAATTTTTTTTCTTTCGATTTTTACTTAGAATATTTTTTTTTAACTCGGCTCTCAATGTCCTTAAAAATTTCATTATTATATGATGCAAAAATTAGTTAGTCATGTGTGATATACGTGCACTTTTCTAATATGTACAGTAATAGCAAAAGTTTTTAATTTGTAATTGTTTTCTTTCTATTTTTACTAATAATATTTTTAACTCAGCTCAGAATGTTCTTAAAAAGTTTATTGTTATATGATTCAATTGACATATGAAATTAGTTAATCACGTGCATTTTTATAATATATATACTAGTAGCAAAATAAAGCTTTTAATTTTTAATTCTTTTCTTTCTATTTTTAAAATAGATAACTAAAATTGCTAAGAGAGAAACAATTAGTTGGAGTAGAAAATGAATTTGTACCTGCAGTGTGGGTGATAGGTAACAAATTCCCATCCTTGCCTCATGCATGAGGTGAGGATGCTGCAACACGATAACTTCAATTATAAATCGCTGGAAGATGAATGGTTTCTTCTTCTTCTTCTTCTTTACCACTTGAAAATCATACAACAATCAGCGTAATAGACTTGAATTATTAATTATATGCCTGTACATACGCTCGATCGAGAAACATAGTAAATCTAGAATCTTAGAGAAACATAGTAAATTTAGAATCTTCGTTTTGCAAACTTCAATAAGTAGATTATCTATAGAATTACATCCACAATTTGTTAGATTTATTTACTCGAGTGCTAATAGGTAAGGTCAAGTCAAGGGGTCTCCATGCAATCTCTTAAACGTCAAGAGCTTTGTTGTCATATAGCTAAACCTTAGGGGGTCTGAGTGTGAATCAATATGTATTTTAATTGTAATTATTATAGATTTTGGAGTGTATTTTAGAAATTTCACTATTTCCGTCATGGTTAAATAACAACCGTCAGATCAAGGGGGTCTCCTTGTAATTTTCAAAACGTCATGAGTTTTTTTGTAATATAACTAAAATTCAGGGGGTCTGAGTATAAATCAGCTTACAAATTAACCCTTTCATATGGTGACTTCAATATGTCCTTCAAGACTTGGACACCCACAACAATATCTTTTGTAACATCACTCTCTATTTGATACACGTTAGGGACCATGCCCTTTAACTCCTTTATTTGTGAATTTCGTTTTAACTTAAAACTAAATTTAGCAATACTGCTAAAATTAAAATTTTCCCCAAGTGTTGTCTTTAAATTTTTCATTGCATTGGGAAAAAAATTCAATTCTAGGAGAGGGGAAAATTTTAGTTCAGCAATGATTCCTTCTGCTAAAATATAAAAATGTTAATTTTTGGGATAATTACATCCACCTTCCTTGAGTTAGATGAAATTACAAACACCTCCCCGAAAGTTTCAATAATTACAAACACCTCCTCCACTTTTAGTTCTTGTTAAAACAAATAAACATAATGTGTATAATTTCTGTCTTACCCATCATTCTTCTTTAAATAATAAAAGTAACTAAAATATAAATAATAAAATAACCTCAAAACGAGTATCCCAGATAAGATATTATAATGGATCAAATCATTCACCCCATTAAATTTTTGTAAATTAAATTAAAACAGAAAATCTAATAACATTTCTTGAATTTAAATACAATAAAGAATAATAGAGTTCAACTATTGTCTAATTCTATAATATTTTTATTAATTATCAAATATATTGAAACTATTAATTTAAAATATTTATTCTTTACACTATAAAATTTATTTTGAGTAGGACGAAATTTGTTAGTTTAACAAGAACTAACAGGAACGGAACCAAAAACTTTTCGCTGGGTGACAACTTGTTACTTCATTAGTGTTCTTCTCAAACTCAAATAGTAAAAAAATTAAATTTTAATAATTTGATCAAGACTTGAAAATTAAGGAAGGTGAAACGAACACATAGGGCTATAAAATTATGCAAAATTTCGTTCAAATTCAATTAACTACACATAACAAACAAGTTTTGATACCATTTATTTCTATTGGGTCGAATTGGGCTTGATAATCTATAAAATTATAGAATTTTAAGTAGAAACTTAAATTATTTTGAACTCGCATAAATTGGAATTAATAGGTCTTTGGCCCGGCCAAAATTAAATTATTCAAATTAGACCCTTAAACAATTTATATTCTGTGAAAAGTTTTATTGGTGATAAAGATAATGAGTCCTCGAATACAAAAATATTACGAAAATATTTAGTTTTGTTTTAGAGGTGAGTTTGCTTCACAACTTCACAAAAATATTCTAATACAAATTTTAATTCTATTTTTTAAGTTAGTTGAAACTTTTTATTCAACAGATTTTTTTGATTTATAATATTTTCAAATGTTTCTTAAATTTTCTGAAAATGGGACGTAATATTCCTATTTCTGTATCACAAAAGTTAAATCGTCAATTAGACATATCACACAGGAGTAACCCGAAAAAAATCATAATCATGGATATATAAACTTTCAATCTAAGACCATCTTTGTACTGTTTCTAGAACTTGTTTATTTTGTATGCAAACATTCATCCCGATTCTTTTTCGTCAAAGGGGCATATATTATTAAATAAATTTTTAGAGTTATTTTTTACTGAAATGTTCGGACTTTTATTTAATCATTTTCCATTTATGTAAGAACAAAAACGTTCTATCTTCTTCTACAGATCACACTTATATTGATTTTGAGGCCACTTAGTTGAAAAGTTAATGAGGCGATAGGTTGAAGATACAAGAACGATATTGTTTTCAACACAATCAATATTCGGGAAAAGAGCCGGTCCGAGGTTATGAGAGCTTCAATCTAGTCTTTTATAGTCCAACTTTGAAACGGGCGGAGCCTAAAGTTCCATTTGGATCTAAAAAAGAGAGCTTCAATAAAAGGGCACCGGATCGGACGTTATTGATTGCAAAGGATGCAAGAGGTGTCCGAGACATGCAAGATGGAATAGAGTTTTTCACGAGTGGGAATCATGTCACTAAGGTTTTTTCAAAGGAAGAATTTGAACCTATCATGGATACGGGCCTTCCAAGAGAGTTTATCACTGCACGAAGGGCCATTGAAACGAGTTTTCTGATCTGTTAAGTAAGCACTTTTTACCGAGAATTCACCTTTCTTTTTGTGAACCAATAAAACTTTTTTTTGATTCCACTGAGGATGGAATTTTGATTTTGAGGATTTCGTTGATTGGATAAGGCTGAGAGATGACATCCCAAGTGACTTTAGCTATATATAAGAGCTTTATCAAAAATATTATGAATCCAAAATTTAGCTCAAATTATCAAAACATTATATGAATCCTATGAAATCTTATCAGTACTTTCTAGTCTTAAAAATCTTTATATCATCTCAAATTCGGTTTCCAAAAGAAAATGCCTCTTTTTATCAAATTTTTTATTTTATTTTTTTTGGTCCTAATTATTTTTTTTTTTTTTTGAAGACATAATAAATACGTTACGATATGACAATTTAACAATCCACTTATATTGGATCGGGTTGATTTTTCGATAAAATCCCGGCCGAACCCGCCCGTGTTTACCCCTACATTACATACGTAAACAAGTATTTGAAAATTAATAAAACAATTTATATTCCCAAATATACAAAATGAATATGCATCTCTTTTCTTCACGGAAGTACACAGCCCAAAACCATTTTTATACAAAAAGAAATCCAGAAAGAAAAAGAAAGACAACGAAGGTACAACCAATCAATGCCTAACATATACTACACTGTACAACTCGCACACTCCCTACGTGTCCTTTATTCATCGTCTCCTACACTCTCCTCATACCCCGCCGGTAGTGAACCCCACCCCATCCCATTTAATAAATACCCCAGTGCGCATTGCGCATGGCCTTCTCCTGCCGCGCTGTTTCTTCTAACTTGCGCACTCTCCAAAACCCTTCTTCTCCCCAATCTTTACCATACACACCGTTGACTTCACGATTCTTCACCGTAAAACACGCTTTTACCTCACTCAGATCAAATTCGATTCCTCAGAAGTTCACGAAAGCTTCAATGGCTGAAATTACGGCTCCCAAATACAAAGGAAACGTCAAAGTGTTCGACACGGAAGAAGATCTGGCGGTGTCGCTCGCCAAATACACCGCCGATTTATCCAGTAAAATCTCTCAGGAACGAGATTCTTTCACCGTTGTAATTTCCGGTGGATCTCTTGTTAAGTCTCTAAGGTTAATAATCAACTGTTAGTTATTGCAATTTTAATGTTATTCAATTTTATTTTTCTGATTTTGTGTTTGATTTTTGGTGAAATTGAAGGAAATTAGTGGAGGCGCCGTACATTGATTCGGTGGATTGGTCGAAATGGCGTGTGTTTTGGGTGGATGAGAGAGTGGTGCCTAAGGATCATCCAGATAGCAATTATCTCCTTGCTTATACTGAATTTTTATCCAAGGTAATGTTACTTAGAAATAATAGTGATTGTAGTGGCCTTTAATTTGTTTTGGATTACTTGGAATATTTAGTTATGGTGTATTTGGAAGTGAAAATGAGACTATGATTCATTTAAAAGTTCTTGTAAAATTCAGTGCTCTTTTTTATCAAACAAGAGAGATTGCTAGAAAATTTTGGGTCATACTTGATTCGACTTAAACTTGCTTTTCGATCACTCTTATTGGATTGATAATCGATATTCACTTGATTGATTTGTGACTTAGTTAGGTTAAACTTGATCAAGACTATGTGAAATTTATCGAGATGCAATATAGCTGCAATCTTCGTAGATGTATTTTGGGCAATTTTGGCTGAAATTTGACTTGCTCAGATTAGCCATTCTGGTGGTCTAGACTTGGTGCTTTTGCAATTTCATGGAGGTTTTGCTCGATTACAAGTGACTCAAATAATCTATATTAGTGCTGGAGCTAAGAACAATCTAGTGGACACTTTAATGTAGACACATTCATGTATCTCACCACTCTTTTTGGAAATACCCGTTACTTCTAATTGATAGCTTGAATTCATGCATTATGGAGCTTTTAACAATTTCCAACTGACTATAATTCCGCGAGGAAATTGTCATTTCATTAGTATTGTTTAAGTTATCCCAAAGTGATGTGTATCGGGATAGATTCTCTTATCCTATTCTCATGTCACACATACGCATGTATGGACTTATACTTCGTGTAGGCGTCATTATACACTTGTCGATGGAGGTATATATGCGACAACAAAGTATGACACAGGTGTGGGATATAAAATCTATTGCCTATGCAAATGCATATACCTACTTGTGTCTATAAGTTGAGATCACCATTTTGAGGATTGATGATTTCCTTTTGTACCTTTATATAGAACTTGAGTCCTAAGATATCAAAATCTAGAATGTGGTTAACATCAAAGAGTGAAAGCCCTGTACTATCTTCAATTGGTAACATATATTAATAATTAAATAAGTGAACTTGAAGTACATGTGTCATATTGCATTCCTATGTCTCATATTGCAGATTCCAATTCCTGCTGGCAATGTCTACTCCATTAACGATGCATTATCAGCCGAAGGAGCAGCGGACGATTATGAAACATGCATAAAGCATCTTGTCAAAACCCAAATAATCGATCAATCCAAAGCTACCGGCTTCCCAAAGTTCGATCTTATGCTAATGGGTATTGGCCCTGACGGCCACATTGCATCTTTATTTCCCGGACACCCTCTTGTTCAAGAAAAAGAAAAGTGGGTTTGTTCTATCAAAGATTCACCTAAACCTCCACCAGAAAGGATTTCATTTTCTCTCCCAGTTATTAATGCCTCGGCAAATATCGCACTCGTTGTAGCTGGTGCAGGGAAAGCCACTGCTTTGCGTACAGCGCTTAGTGATGAGTCAAATGATGTTGATGTGTTGCCAGTGCAGCTTGTGGCACCGGAAGGGGAATTGTCGTGGTTTTTAGACAAGGAAGCGGCTTCGAAACTTTAGTGTATTTTTGGTGTTCAAGCAATTTAGTTTCTCTGTATCAGTTGAAATTTGAGAAGTCTTGCAGATATTTATGTGTTTTTGTAATTTATTAATAAGATAACTGAATGTATTATGCATGATATCTATCTATACTTATGGCAGTTAATTTGGTATTTTTGTCCGATTCTTCTATTGTATGGTATTTCTGAAATACTGAATTATAATTTATTTTTATTTTTGATATATTGAAATGAGAGTGAAGTAATTATCAATTTGTAGAAGGTTAAATTCGACCATAAGCAAGGATTTATGATACCAAATTTACTAATATTCCAAAAGTAGGCTCAACTTTTATATCTTCAACTGCAAATAAAAAGGACAAAATCTCTAACTTCATATGGAATTTTATCTTGAATGCATCAAATTTGTAACATTGTATTTCATAATTTATTCTATAACTTCATTGATATTTGTATGCAGAATTTAATTTTGGGCGAAGTCATGAATATCGGTATAAGATGTTCAAAAACTTCACCTTTCTGCAAAATCAAACATGAATTGTTTTAAATTTATTTTAAGCAACCAAACTTAAATTATGAACATATTCTATGTCTATGAGTTGGATTTGAATTTGAGACTCGAGATTGTTTTCTTATTAATTACAGTCAGTGCTATGGCATGTGTTGCATGTTGAAAATGTTGTTCGAATTTAAATCATAATGATGTTATTGAGTTTTCTTTGTTTGTAATTTAGTTTTATATTTTGTTTTTGTTGAATTTGAGTATTTGCACTTTACATTACAAGATAATAATATTTTGACACTTTGCACCACAAAATTGAAAAAATTATACATTGCAACCCCGGATACATATTCAATGGTGAAATGCACTCTCCTGAGTACAAAATGCCCATTATCTCTATCTACTATTATAAAAGCATGAATATTTCTTAATTTTTTTGTGCGGACTAAAATACTCTTATTTAAGTCGTAAAGTGATATTTAATTAAATAACAAACATGTCAAAGTAATTGAAGAGTTACAATTAAACATGGAGTCTTATTATATTTATCTCCTACATAAACTCCTAAATTTATAAATTCTCTCTTACATCAATTTTTATATTTTTAATCTTAACTAATCATAAAAAAAATACTCTTATTTTAAAAAGCTCCTAATATATATATAAATTATTATATATTAGCATCAATATTATGTATTTAAGTAAAAAAAAAATTAATTAACAGATTGTAGTTCAACATAAGTCATAAACACTAAATACAAAAAAATTAAGTGAAATTCCTTTAAATATCATTCTATTACCAAAAAAATGAATTAAGATTGAATCGTATTTTACCTATGAATGAATAAAAAAAATACTTATGACTTAGCTAATTAAGTACGTAATTTTACTTTGGCTATAAAATATAAAGAATATTCAATAATATCAAGACGTGTATAACCTCAAATTTTCATGGAATTCTTTTCGTGAAAAAATGGTGAAATTGATGGAAAATGGTGAAATCGATGATTTTTTCTTAAATCGATAAAAAAAATTCATTAAATCGTTGAAAACATGAGAAATCGATGAGAATTCAAGTGAAATTGGTGAACATTGGTGAAGTTGGTGAAAATAGGGTGAAATGGAAAAATTTTGTGCCCCTGTAATGATAAATACATGTGAAATCGATGAAAGTTTGGTGAAATTCGTGGAAAAAGAATGAAACCAGTTAAACGATGACATCTATGAGAAACGGATGAAATCGATGAAAAAATTTATAAAGTCAAATAAAAGGGGTAAAGTCGGAGAAAATATGTGAAATTAATGAAAGTTCATGTAAAATTGGTGAAAAGAACATGTGAAAACAGTTAAAAATGTGTGAAATAGGTAAAAACGGGTTAAATCGGTAGAAAAGGTTTAAAAGGGAAAAAACAAAAGTAATCCTAAAAATTAGTGAAAATAGGTTATAACTGATAAAAAAATGGATAAAACGGTAAAAAAAATATTAAACTGGTAAAAATGAATGAAATCGGCTGAAAAACATGTTAAACCGATGAAAAATGGATAAAATTGATGAGTTAAATATGTTAAAAATGGGTTAATTTAATCTATTTTATGAAATAATAAAATTGATTTTACTCTAATTTATAAAAACTACCCATGAAATTAACTAGACACGTAGAAAGTACATGCACTTTTCTAGTTTGTTAAAGAATATACAATTTAAAGGCACAAAGTGTCAAAATTATATTTGTAATATGTAAAATGTCAAAATAATATATTTCTAGAGTGCACGACGTATCATTGTGGACCTTCTACCATATTACTGTTGACTTTTCTACCAAAAATACAATATATACAAGAATCCAAGCCATATTACTGTTGCCTTTTCTACCAAAAATGAAATAAGATCATTACTTTCTTATGTGGTTGAATGTATTCCTCTAGTTCTTCTTCCCCTGTGTAATTTCCCACCCCATTTCGTCTTTCTATATCATTTGCAAACATCAACATATAATATTTACCTAAAGCACCAGTTGAATTAAAATTTTGTGTCAGAAATGAAATACAAATGATCACCACACGATCGAGCAAATCTATAGCATGTCCGTTAATTCACTGAACTGATTATGCTTAATAGCATCGATGTAATTAATAAATTGATAATTTTCTGGGATTGACATGTAATTTTAATATAAGATTGAGATCAGGGTCAACTTAACAATGGAAGAAAAAATAAAAGAAATTTTACTGTACTTGCTAAATGTTTATAATCTAATATTTTTATCTATATATTTAGAACGGTAAAATTTTATTGTGGACAAAATTTCATTTTTGGCCCTTTAAAGTGGCTGCATTTTAAAATTGGCCCTTTTATTGTGGTACCTTGACAATAATCATCCTTTATTGTGTCATCATCATCAATTTCAGTCCTTATTGTTGGGAATATTTATTTATCGCCAGAAATCATCAATTTATGTCTTAATTGACCGGAAAGTTAAATATTTTTTAATTAAAAATCACCAATTTATGTCTAATTTGACCAAAAAAATTAATTTTAGCCAAAAATATAATTTGTCGAGTGACACTTAAAATTAAGAATTTAATATTATGACTCCACAATTTGCACGATCAAGCCATGTGATAGGTCAAATATGACATAAATTGATGTTTTTTTTTGCGATAATTAAAAAAAAATCGATGATAAGGACTGAAATTGATGATGTTGACACAATAAATGACGTATATTGTCGAGGTACCACAATAAAGGGTAATTTTGAAATGCAGCCACTTTATAGGGCCAAAAATGAAATTTTGCCTTTTATTGTGGCCCTCTAAAGTGGCTGTGTTTAAAAATTTGCCCTTTATTGTGGTAACTCGACAATATACGTCCTTTATTGTGTCGTCATCAATTTCACCGGAAAATTTTAATTATCGCTGGAAATAATCAATTTATGTCATATTTGGCCCAAATATATATATATATATATATATATATATATATATATATATATATATATATATATATTTTTGCAGAAATCATCAATTTATGTTCAATCTAAATGAAAATTTCAATTTTAACCAAAAATATCATTTGTCGAGTGACATTTAAAAATTGAGAATTTCATATTCAGACTCCAAAATTTTTCAAGTCCAAATCACGTGATAGGTCTACAACCTCGTAACTGATCTCCAATTGAAGGATTTAAGTTATATTCTTTTATCACCATCTAATACCCCAGAATATCCAATGATTTTCTCGGCAATTCAACCAGAACTCATACGTTCCACATAATAAAGAACCCATATATTTGGTGTCTCAGCAAAGAACAGCAATAAATAAAACTAAAACTTGGACAAAGAAGTCTTTGAAAGTCACAGAATATGTATTTAATTAAGCTTCTTCTAATACAATAGTGAACTTGAAAGCAGAAAGCAATCAAGCACACAGTATTTTACTAATCTTACTTTTCTTTTATCCCAGCAATTTAGCATTTGTACTTATATCAACCATGACAACTCACTTGAATTAATATACCAGTGAAAGACAGTTGAACTAGAATAACTAGGAAACATCATAAATTTTACCTGCAGTTTTCCTTGAAGCTTCTCGCGATCAAATTCTCCACATTCTATGGAAACTTCCAAGGAAGCCATAGATGTCATGGCAAGCTGTCCAATGTATTCCTCAAAAAGCCCATTTCCTCCAAAAATCCTGGCGTCGATTTCTGCTATTTCTGACCTTACAGATGCATCATAGGCTTGTTGTTGCAGTGGATCAGCCTCATCTTGAATCTGATAAATCGAAGACATTGTTGAAAAACCGAAAGACAAATTCCTATCTCCAAACTTTAGATTCTTCGGATTAAGTCCATATATCCCATCTATTTGGTTTTCTTGCAGTGTACCTCACTTTTAATCATTAATGTACAACAACAGCAATCGAACTTATTGGATTCACTGCTATTTTGGCTAAGTGCATAAGTGCTGATATCATCTTCTCGCTGCCGCAACTAGAGATCATTGCAATTTGCAGTTTCGAGTTAGAAAAATTGATTGGGCAATTGTACAAAGAAGGATATAGGGACAATTATACTTTTGTCAATAATATATTTAAACTTACCTCTGTTTGTTAATTTTTTATTTCATTTTTGCTTAGGCATGAAAGTTGGAGTTATTTAATTATCCCCTTCTCAACATTATTAATCTATATGTTTCCTCATTTCAATTTTTTATTTTCATTGTTCTACTTTAAGGACTATAAATTGAAGAAAGCCTTCTTGAGTAAAGCAGAAAATCATGCAAGCTGATAGTTCGACACATATCTTGATTCTAACTTTCATTCTAAACTCTGTAAATTTGTATTTCTTTCCAGACAGATCATAGTACAATCTCAGCTCTAACATTCTTTCTTAGAATAGACTCTGTAAATTGTTACATAAGTGAAAATGTTTTTTGTATTGAAACAATAAATTTCATTGCCAGTATTCCATATTTCGTTTAATGTTATTTTGGAAGTTGATGGATTGCCTCTGATTATACCGTCACAATTTTCAGTTCAATTGTGGAGGTTTATAATTCATTTTAATTATTCCGGTCTCCATACAATAACTTTTACATTGAGATATTAAGTTAACTAATTATACAAGAAGTTGTTAACTTGGCACACATATTCATTATTTTTCTTTGTGCTTTAGATATATTAATGATTTAGAAGTGCAGTTATATATTTGTAAGCTAAGTTGCTAAGCTATAATAGTTAGTTTTTTGTGTCTGTTTGTTTTTGATTCCATACAATATATTCACTTTTTTACTTCAAATTTTGATATATATTTATATACAATGAAACTCTTCTTATATCCCCCACAAGTAAATGTATAGTCATTGATAAAAAAATAAAAAATACAAACAAGATAAATCAAAGGACCAAAATATTATAACAATCTCTTAGGAAACCTGGAACAAAAAATACATGAACTGGCTCAAAAACTTGAAATTGCATAAACAAAGAGGTTGTAGAAGTATTCCAACAACAAAAATCAATAGCGGGGAGAAAAAACAAAAAACTAAAAAGGGTGTAGAAATTCAACATTTTCTTAATGGAAAAACTCTTATATTTCATTTTATTAATTCGCTTAATTAGACTAATCTATAAAACAATTTAATATAATTCCATGTATAGCACAGGTTTAAGCTAGTTATAAATAATACACATGTATACCTGTGAAGCAAGTCCTTGAGCAGCAAGTTCCTGTTGCTTGGGTACACAGGGTATGTCATTTGAAGTCTTGGAGAAGAACATGGCATCCTGAGTTTTACAAGCATTGTCTGAACATGGGCTTTTTTCTTCATCCACGCACAAAGAATCAACAATACATTCAAAAGAATCAATATCTGCTTCACTGAAGAGAATTAAGAACAGTGAGATACTTTTTTCTCAAAATAGGTGTTAAACTCTATGGCAGAATCTAAGGATAAACTCAAGACATTGAAAATTACAAAATAAACAAACTGACCTAGAAATTCCATGTGTACCGGTGTATTCTTGTATTTGCGGTGAAAAATCATCACGAAGACACTATTGAAAAGCTAATAGTAAGTTTCACCACAAATCAAAAAGTAATGTACTAAAAATGTTAAAATCAAATTCTCTGGAATAAAATAGAATCGCATCGAACCTATAAATGAACTAAAAATGCTTATGACTTAGCTAAGTACTTAATACTTGTTTGACTAGAGAAGCAAAATATAAAGAATATCAAGACATGCATAACCTACTATTTTCATGGAATTTTTTTCGTGAAAAAAGAGTGAAATTGGTCAAAAAAACTGGTGAATTTAATCGATGAAATTGCTGAAATCAATAAAAAAAATGAAATCAATGAAAGCATGTGAAATCGATAAAAGACCGGGTGAATTGGTGAACACTGGTGAAGTTGATAAAAAATTGGGTGAAACCAGTAAAATAAAAATGCATGTGAAATCATAAATACATTTGAAATCGATCAAAAAATATTGGGTGAAATTTGTGAAAAATGGATGAAAACAATTAAAAAATAGGTAAAGTTGGTGAAAATATTTGAAATTGATGAAAATTTATTACAGTGAAATTTGTAAGAAAAATGATGAAAGCAATGAAATCCAATAACGGGTAAAGCTGATAAAAAAAAGGGGTAAAATCGATCAAGAAAACGCAAAGTCTGTAAAAACATATTTAATCAATGAAAAATCCAGGTGAAAAACATGTAAAATCAGTGAAAAAACATGTAAAATAGGTAAAAATGAGTTAAAATGGAAAAAACGAATGAAATCAGTTAAAAAAGAGTTTAACCGACAAAAACGAAGTGAAATCGATAGAAAAATGGTTTAAACTGGAATAAGAAAATAAAAGAAATCGACCAAAAAGGAGAAAACAATGAAAAATGTTATAACCGATAAAAAAGGGTAAATCACTAAAACAAAATATAAAAATCGGTAAAAAAATAGCGAGAACATATGAATCGATGAAAATTTTGGTGAAATTTGTAAAGAGGCGGATGAAAACAAATAAATTCAGTGAAAAAGGGTAAAACCAGTCAAAAAAAGCTTAAAGTCGGTGAAAACATGTTTAATCAATAAAAAATTTTAACCGACAAAAACAAGGTGATAAACGGTGATGGTTTAAATTGAAAAAAAAATCGACAAAAAACAGAAAACAAGGAAAAAAGTTATAATCGATACTAAAAAATCGGAAAAATGGCTAAAATAAATTTATTAGCTGGTAAAAAAAATTAAACAGTGAAAACATATGAATCGATGAAACCTTGGGTGAAATTGTTGAACACTGGTGAAGTTAGTGAAATAACTGGTGAAACTAGTAATAATTGGATATTTGTCATAAATATATGATATTTTGTGACATAAAAATGGCTAAATTTACTCTAGTTTACGAAAATACCCATGAAACTAAAACTAGACACGTATAACGTACGTGCACTTTTTCTAGTTTTTAAAAAATGTCACAAACTATAAATGTTAATTATATTGTTTAGTAATATTTTTATATTATTGTGACATTTTATAGTGTTAGTGATATATTTGCTGTCAGAATTTGTTCATGGAATTTAGACTTGATTTCTTATTTAGTTAATCTTTTTTATGCATTTAAAAAAAAATACTATATCTGATTTACTTGCAAAGTGCTAACACTACTATTATTATGCTTTTGCTCCGGGAGGATATATATAAACAAATGGAAGTCTCTAAGAAGTAGAGTTTTTTTTTTTTTTTGATGAAAAAGCATTTTATTGAAAGAGCATTAAAAACGAGTTAAACAGGGGTTGATGAGAGGGGAACCTCCATCACAAAAAATACATAAGAAGTAGAGTTTTAAAAGACGGGGAAAAGCCCTTCTTCAAATTCTCCATTTTGAAGCTTGTTATGACTATTATTATCGTTGGAGCATTCTTAACACTCCTACGTTCTCCTTCATTACACGATCCCGACTATATGTCCAAATCTCATTCCATATATGTTATTCTACTTTTAAACTTTAGTCCATTTCATTTTTTATTTTTGTTGCATTTCATGTTCCTTCCATCTTATCAAAATGTATTTTCAAACGTTAGATTCGGCACATCTCAAAACTACGTATCACTTTTAGATATAGATTGGGACCAAATATCTAATACAATTGAGATGTTAAATGACACTGATGAGTCAGTATAAAGGCATAGGCTTGTTAATTTCAATGATCGAGAAGTTAATCTACGAGAGAATTTCATTTTCCGTATCATAAATTACCTTACTTTAAGGTTACGGTGTCATAAGTTAAAAAGCATACACATTTGGTACTAAAAGTTAACGGCCCTCTACACATTTGATATTTTCGTCAATTTTTGGTAGTTCATTGGCCAAATTTGTTAGATTTGTAGGACTTTCGACAATAAATTCTTTTTAGGCCAATTCCTAAGTGGGAAAATTGCACTTTGTCTCTTACCTTTTGGCGGTTTTTTATTTTACCCCTCACCGTTTTGTATTTGCACTTGTCCCCTCAACTTTGTAGATTATTCCATTTTAACCGACTTTAATTTGGTGATCTTCCCATGATAACTGAATACTAGCAAAAATGTTGGAAATCGGACTATACTCCCTAACCTTTAGAATGCATTGCACTTCACTCCCCAAACTTTTGATTGTTTCGAACTTCACTCTCTGACAACCACCGCCTCCAGAAAAAATGCAATTAAGTAAATATAGATATTTATATCTTAACAACTAAGAGCATTTGGCGCAGTGGTAAGCTTCTCAAAGAAGATGAGGAACGTCCAGTTTTCGATTCCCCATTTCTGCTGTAACTGAACCTTTTGTTTTGCATTGGAGGTCCAAATTTCTCGTTCAGGGCAGCGGAAAAAGATAATTATTGACAATTTTAGATTATTATTAACTTAGTCTTCACTAATCTGATATGCATTAATAATAAAATGATTTATACACAACTTAACAATACTATTTGAAATCTATGATAAATTTAAAAATAATAACACAACTTTTTCATATTTTTTAAAGATAAATGTATATTATAAATTACTAAATAATACTTCGAGCATTCAGTTTTGATACTTGTTTTTATAACATTATTTCTTTACGGATCTAGGTAAAATGTTTCTATGTTTTCTCAATTAAATTTTAATTTCTTGAACAATTTATTTCGTTGTTGAATCTTAGAGTATGATGTTGCTGAAAAAAGTTGGAATTTAGTTCAAAGTTTTTACCCTGTTATAAAGTTGAGGTTATTTAATTTTTTCTCCATTTCACCATCAATTTCATTTGGCTCGTCTTTTTTACAATGTTCGACAATCGATATTTCTCAAGAACTTGTCATTTATGCAAACTTCAAAAATCTTAACTTATGCTAGATATATTGTGTCTTGACATATTAGTGATACATTCGATTTTTTCATGTCTTGCCTAAGTAGCATTTATTTGTTTTCACTCCAATCGAATTGCGTGTTGAACATTCTATTTTGAATGTTTAAGAGTACATACTTTTGGAAAAAAATTGTCAATACATTTTTTAATGTTTGTTGATAAAAATATAGTATTAGTTTAACTTAATTTAAATTTTGTCAATCTATCAGAACATCGAATACCGAGTTTGTTACAAAAGGGAATCTTGGTCCCCCAAAATATTTGGCCTAGGTCCGCCCCTAACCGCCTCAATGACTAAACGTATCCTTTTACCAGAAGTTAACAAACACAAAAATTCTATGCCGCACTTTGACTTGATGTGGAACAAGAAAAATATAAGATTAATTATATTAAATGATAAATTCGATTTAGTGCAGATCGAATGAATATTCCTGAACTAACAACAGCAGATTTTGATCAATGGTGCTTGATAGCATACAGGGTCATTGCCAATTGCCATGTGACTTTTCAAAAGAATCTGAAAGTAAGGATAAATTAACTAGTTAAGGTTTCAAGATTAACAAAAAATCAAAAGCAGAGTATATCTTCTGAGTAGTTAATTTTCAAAAGATACTTCGGGTCCCATTTATTTTGAAGTTACCGGAGAAGCAACTCAATCGACGTTAGAAGTTAAAAATGTAATCTTGATGGTGTTTAACAATATTTGTAATCGAAATAAACTTGTACTATACTTCGTAGGAAAATATAGTATATAATAATAATAGCTAGTGCACTACCTGTAAGGCAGTAACTATAGCAACTTTGTTGGCTAGCTTTTTCTTGATTGAATTTTAATTAATTGTTTATTTTAAATTATAAAATCTTATATATATACTAGCCTATTTCCGTGCTATGCACAAACCTAAATAATTTATTTCAATTTAAATCAAAATAAATTATAATGTGTTGTTATTACCTCTATTTTCATGCATGTGACAATTACAATTTGAAACTTTTTTACCGTGCTAGAAGTATTTGTAAAGGTATAATTTAATTAAAATGAATGTTTTATATATTTTTTTCTTCATGAGATATGGACTATAGATGATTGACTATGCATAAGTTAACTCAACAATATCAAAAGATAATTGCTTAAGTATCTCTCATATTTAGTGTAAATACAATGACCACCATTTAAGTTTTGAAAATAACTCACACTACTATGTAGGTATTTGATTCATTACATTATTTTTAGAAGGCACATGTTGATGTCATAAGAAAATAAATTCTCGTTCAAGAATTACCCCTAATATTATATTTAGATGTTTTTCTCACTACACCTCAAAGTTAGTGTAATTACACATTCACGCTTCAACTTTGAGAAATAATTACTCAAACTACCCCAGAGTTATTGGATTCACTACAAATATCATTACAACCTTAAAAATAAAAATAAATGTAAATGGGAAAATAAGAAGAAGTTAAGTTTAAGTTTCTCTAAATATAAAATATATGATTAGTCACAAACAATTTTGCATCATTTTATAATCATTTCAATTTGACATTCTTAATTTTCGCATTACACCTCAAATCCCGCTTCCTTAAAATGCAGTACTTAAACTTATCGACTTTTGTTTTACTATATATATACATTCCATGATAGGGATTTTACTATATTGTCTAAAGATTAAAGAAAATGCATTCAATTTCTAATCAACCATCAAGTATGAATTATCTACAGAACTAAAAAATTGATTATATTCCATGAAATTGATTATACAAATATTTAACGTTCAAGAAATTCAAAAGCATATAAAACTCTCATCAAGTTATAAATGCATATATAATTATAAAAATATTGTTCTAATCAATTAAATATTTAAAATTTGATCGTTAATATTCTAAGTTATACATTTTCGATATAATAAGCAGTCTTTCTAAACTTAAAAAATTCTTTAATTTTGCCTACCCCTTATAATTTGACCCTTTCAATTCTACACTCTTTCAAAAAATTCCATCTCAAAAATAGTAAAATTAGAATTTTATATGTATATAAAACTCTCACCAAGTTATAAATGCATATATAATTACAAAAATATTGTTCTAATCAATCAAATATTTAAAATTTGATCGTTAATATTCTAAGTTATACATTTTCAATATAATAAGAAGTCTTTCTAAACTTAAAAAATTCTTTAATTTTGCCTACCACTTATACTTCGACCATTTCAATTCCACACTCTTCTAAAAAATGATAGAATAGTGTCCTGCAAGCCAACTGTTTTGGCTGCATTTAAATTAAAAGGACCATTCAAATGGATTAATAAATGCATTTATTTATATGGTCACCTTTATCTTATGTAATAGTTATCTACGCATAAGGATAGAAGTCCTTAGATCACAGGGCTATGGGACAACCCGTGGACTGATCTCCAAGGCCGTGATCTAGAACATATTCAAGAGTCGTAGAATCCAATCGAGATAGGACATCGTTGGATTCAGTTAGACTCTCACTAATGTGTATACTCCGATGAACTGGAGAACGCTGGGGTCCACGAGCGTGACTGGGATAGTCGATACACATAAGTGGGTGACTTGCTGGGATGGCAAGTGCACTGAATACTCCAATTAGGAAATAACTCACCATGGAAGCGGTAGTCGCATATCGGAGTTGAAGTTATTCCAATTTACAATAGTATACGAGGAATGATCCCTAAATACTTGAGGTGATAGGGTTTATCTGGTACGAGAACGTCTATACTTAGATGTGAGTTCCGACCGACTGGAGATTACCAGAAAGTCTCTGTGGATTCACGTTGGGTATAGAGGGACTCGTATGCAGGTTCATATCATCAACAAATGATCCATTGACCCGACTTGATAGGTTGGGAAATTCTCCTATGGATTTCTGTGAGAAATTAATTCTGGTAAAATCCTTGGCCAAGGTATCTGACGGCTTTATGAAAGTAGCTCATAAGATTAAGTCAAAGAGAATTATTTCAAAATCATAATGCACAAAGTCAAAACAAATTAAAAGGGAACCGATGAAAAATTCATGCCCTTAAGTTTTGACTGGGAGATCGATCGATGGAGAGATTATAGCGTATATGGAAATTGTAAATGATTAAAAGGTTCACTGAATTAATTCACCAGTGATTGGGCTCCATGGGCTTGTGGCCAGACATCGACCGTGGAGTGTGGGAGAATTCCCAAATTGGCAGGGGTGCTAATTTTGGAATAATCAGTCGACAGAGTGTTTGATTGATTTAGAGTATTTAATACTCGAGTAATTAAATAAATATTTAATTATAACCCACGGCCAATTATGTGGTAAACCTACGGGGGCATACACATGAAGCGAAAGCGAGGAAATGGAGAACAACTGAGTCGACTGGATCGACTGGGTCGATTGGATTGATTGGGTCGACTGGGTTGACTGGGTCAACTGGGTCGACCCAATTGGAGCGAAGGTGATCCGATTGGAATTGGATCAAGACTGTAAATTAAATTGGAATTTAATTTATGAATTAATTGATTAAATTGGATTTAATTAATTATGGGAATATTTGATTAAATAGACTTAGAGTCTAATTTAATTAAATAAGAGAGAAATAAATTAATTGGGCTATCTAATTGAGAAATTAAATAAAGACCCAATTAATTAAATCAAGTATGGGCCATGAATTAATTAGAAGACTTGGTCTTCCACTTAAAAGGGTCATGGCCCATGTAGGAGAGTTAGAAGACTTAGGAGTCCTAATCCTAGGAGGATTAGGAGAATGAGATACCTATAAATAGGAGACTTGATGTCATATCTCACACATTCTTGAGAATTTTTTTTTGTGGTTGATTAATTGTTTTTTCCCCCTTAAGTTATTTAATTTAAATAAAAGTAGAGACACTGTGTGACAATGATTGTATAGAATTCACCTTTTTTTTTTTGGGTAACTTTATAGATTTATTTGTAGACAATGTCTCGAGTACAATAGATGGTGTTTTTTTGGCCTATTATGGATTACAATTCCGTTTGCTCTGTGTGTTCCAATAAATTTTTCAAAATTGATTTGGAATTTCCCTATAAACATTTGGAAAAATCATAAATTAAAAAAACTTAAAAGTAAATTGTTATATGTTTTATTTTAATTAGATGGAAAATAGAAACATTTTTGTACTTTTTATAGAAACATATAGAAATTTTATACGAGATTCAACATAATTCAGTGAAGCAAGACTTTCGATATAAGAGTGTGCGATTTTATAGAATTGGGTTTGCAAAATAATAACGAGTTTTCAAAATACGCTCCAATTCGCGAATTGAGAGCGCGCGGCACCCTCCCACCCGCGAATTTAGTTACCTAGCTATAAATGGGATAAAATGGGTAACCTCAAAATTTTAGATTTGAGGATGGAAAAACAATTTAGCTCTTCTAAGGTCTATCCCATATTCAATCTGATCCGACTCACAACCGGCAACCCACAATGTTTAAATCAAAGATAAGTTGGACTTTGACAAGAACATTCACATCAATTTTGGATTACAATCCAATTTAAATCTAAAAATTACCAAAAACATCCCCATGAATCTTAAATCCATGAGAACAACCAATATTTAGCTTCAATCAAAAAAAGAATCACTAAATCATTCCCATAAAAACTCTATATCCAAAAAAACTACTACTAGATATAAAAAACAGTCATAATATATGCAATATCCCCAAATTCAGAATATGTATCAATATCAACCAAAGTCACAAAATTAGCTTAAATCCATGAGAAGAATCAATATTTAGCTTAAATCCATGAGAACTAATGTTTAGCTTCAATCAAAAAAAGAATCACTAAAACAATCCCATCAAAACTCTAATTGATGGTCATTTACCCTAATTCAGAATATGTAACAATATCAGCCAAAGTCACAAAATTAGCTATATTTTTACCTCTGTCTCAATGAGCCTGGGCTTCCCCCCGGAATTGATGGCCTTGGTCGAAACCGGTTTGTGTTGGCCCTGACCTTGACAATCCCCGTAACAACGCTGCAGAAGGTGTGGGCGGGTAAGTAGGTTAAGGTGGTGGGTTACGGGCTCGATGGGCTGGATTTGTTGTTATGACAGGGAGTATGGCAGCCGGTTTTCCACATATATACCTAAATCTCAGTCTGTAATGTCCCATATCGACACCCTCCGGGTACCACTTATCTGTTGGGTTTTGGGTCCCTTCCTATGTGGATAAATGTCCAATATTTTTGGTAGCCCATTTGTATTCACTTAGCCCATTATTTGGCCCACACATATAAGGTTATGTTAGGGTTATTGGCAAATAACTTTTCAGCACATTTTTCAACAACAAAAGCAAGAGAGAAAAAGATAGAACAATTTTAGAGAGAACTTTTCGGCTACACTCACTGCTGCTTCGGTTTTTCGGCCATTCCGACTTTATCCACCGTTGGATCATTGTCAAATTTTAACTGGAAGTTCTACACATCTAGTTCTATCTTTTGACCGTTCGGATCGTCATTTTGGTGCTTTAAGGTGAAACGGAAGCCATTAGAAGTTGGTGTAAAAGTGTGAGCTTTATCTCTATTTTGTTCCTTGTATTGTTATCTCTTGTGTAAGTGTTGGGTGAAGGTTTTGTACCTATTTGGGGTTGTATTGAACACTTGAACTTGTGATTGGTGATTAGGGGTGGGATCGGGACGGGTTTTCGGGAATTCGGGTACTTCGGGACGGGATTTCGGGTTTCGGAATATCAAATTTAAGTCCCGAAACCCGGTAGATGAACCAAGGTCCCGTGGGTTTCGGGTACCCGATTTAATTTCGGGATTTCGGGACGGGTTCGGGAGTCCCGGGAATCTAAGTTGCAAATTTAAATTGTGCAAATTAAACTTTATTTTTGGAGCTAACTGTTAAAATGAAATGACAAAAAATATCATGACTACTAGTCTACTGTACAACAAACCAGTTCAAACATATCACCACAACCATTTCAAAAAAAGAAAAATATATTATCACAAGCTCACAACACAATGAAATTAGTAAAACCAAAGTGACAACTCCAAATAACATGGTTCAACAATCCAAATTACCAAAGTAAAGTGTGCAAATCAAACATACCCCGTAAGTCATAATAAAGTCTATTAGGTATTAGAATTTTGGATAATTGGATTTTTTTTATATATATATAAATCTATTTTAATTAAACTATTAATCGGGACCGGGTTCCCCGATCGGGATGGGATCAAAACCCGAAACCCGTCCCGATTTTTCTTGACCGGGTTTCGGGATGTCCCGAACCCGAAAAAAGCCCGTTTTCTTCCGTCCCAAATGGGAAAACCCGATCGGGACGGGACGGGTACCCGAAACCCGGTCCCATTTACCCAGCCCTATTGGTGATAGTGGAATACTTTGGGGCTCCCTTGGTTTTTTCCTCTTTCGATTTGGAGAGGTTTTCCACGTAGATCTTTGTGTTGATTGTGTGATTGCTATTTACTTTTCCGTTGCATATTGGTTGGTTGCTTTGTTGATTAATTTGTCGCATTTCCATCTTGGTTCAATCAAAGGAGAAAGACTTTGTTGTTGTTCTTTGTGAAATATTGATTCTTTCTCAACAAAGTGGTATCAGAGCTTTGGTTATTGTCCTTGTTAGTTTGATTGAACAATGGAGGGGAGTATGAACAAAATGGTTTGTTTGAACGGCACAAATTATCATATTTGGAAAAACAAAATGAAAGATCTTTTGTTTGTTAAATCTATGCACCTTCCAGTTTTTGCTAAAGAGAAGCTGAAAGAAAAATCCGATGATGATTGGAGTTTTGAGAATGAACAAGTTTGTGGGTTCATTCGACAATTTGTTGATGATAATGTTTATAATCACATTTGTAATGTGAATAATGCAAAGAGATTGTGGGAAAAACTTGAGCAATTGTATGCCTCCAAAACGGGGAATAACAAGTTGTTTGTTTTGAAGAAAATGATGCATTTGAAGTACAATAATGGTAGTTCTGTGGCCGACTACTTGAATGAATTTCAAGGTACCGTTGATCAGCTATCTGGTATGGGTATCAAGTTTGATGATGAGGTTCTGGCATTGTGGTTGCTTACGGCTCTTCCGGATTCTTGGGAAAACTTTTGGATTTCTTTGACTAATTCTGCTCCTGATGGTGTTGTCTCAATGGAACTTGTAAAAGGTGGAGTTTTGAATGAAGAGGTGAGAAGGAAGTCACAGGGTTCTTCATCACATTCAGAAATTTTGTATTCTGAAGATAGGGGGAGAAACAAGCAAAGAGATCAACAATCCAAAGAGAAGAGTAGAAGTAAATCAAGGTCGAAGCATAAGAATCTTGAGTGTCATCATTGTGGTAAGAAGGGTCATATCAAGAAGTTTTGCTACACATGGAAGAGAGAAAATAAAGGTAAGGGTGGTGAAAAGAAACAAGAAAAGAAAGACAACACTAATAATGATCGTGTTGCCACTACTTCGACTAATGATCTCCTTATTGTGTATGATGATGAGAATATGGTTAATCTTACTAGTCATGAGACGACTTGGGTGATTGATAGTGGTGCATCCCTTCATGTTACGTCACATAGAGAGTTCTTTACATCTTATACGCCCGGTGATTTTGGGGTATTGAAGATGGGTAATGACGGTTTAGCACAAGTTGTGGGCAAGGGAGATGTTTGCTTGAAAACTAATGGTTCAATCCTTATGCTTAAGGATGTTAGACATGCTCTAGATATTCGTTTGAATCTGATTTCAGCCGGAAAACTTGATGATGAAGGATATTGCAACACCTTTCATGAAGGTCAATGGAAGCTCACTAAAGGTTCATTGGTCTTGGCTCGGGGTAAGAAGTCATCTAGTTTGTATTTTATGCAAGCTTCTATTTACAAGGATATAGTAAATGTGATGGAGGATGATAAAATTACCGAATTGTGGCATCGAAGACTTAGCCATATGAGTGAAAAGGGGCTTGGTTGCTTGGTAAAGAAAAATCTCCTTTGTGGGTTCAAAAAGGCAAAGTTGAGCAAGTGTGCTCATTGTTTAGCTGGGAAACAGAGAAGACTCTCATTCCAGAGTCACCCTTCTTCAAGGAAATCAGATTTGTTGGAGCTAGTGCATTCGGATATTTGTGGTCCTTTGAAGGAAAAATCATTTGGTGGTGCACGTTACTTTGCAACATTTATTGATGATCATTCAAGAAAGGTATGGGTCTATCTTTTGAAGACAAAAGACCAAGTGCTTGATGCATTCAAGCAATTTCAAGCTTCAGCTGAGAGACAAACTGGGAAGAAGCTTAATTAGTGTATCCGCAGTGATAATGGTGGAGAGTATATTGGTCCTTTTGATGTGTATTGCAGATCACAGGGTATTCGGCATCAAAAGACACCTCCAAAGACTCCTCAGTTGAATGGCTTGGCAGAAAGGATGAATAGAACTCTAGTTGAGAGAGTTAGATGTTTGCTTTCTGAAGCAAAGTTGTCGAGATCCTTCTGGGGTGAAGCTTTGAATACGGTGGCACATGTTATCAATTTTTCACCTACTATTTCTCCGAGTGGTGATGTTCCCGACAGTGTTTGGTTCGGCAAAACTGTCTCATATGATCATTTGCGGGTCTTTGGTTGCAAAGCTTTTGTGCATGTTCCGAAAGATGAAAGATCGAAGTTGGATGCTAAGACAAGACAATGCATCTTCATTGGTTATGGGAATGATGAGTTTGGTTACAGATTTTATGATCCTGTTGAAAGAAAGCTTGTTAGAAGCATAGATGTGATCTTTATGGAGGATCAAACCATTGAAGATATTGAGAAAGTCAATTGTCCAGATCCTCAAGAGAGTGATGAACTTACTAGCCCAAATCCAATTCCTTTGAGTCATGTACCCGATGATCAGCAAGTTGATGAAGAAGTTGATGCTCATGATGATGGCAACGTAGATAACCATCAAAATGTACCTGAAATACCTCCAGTTCCACTTCGTAGATCAAGTAGAGAAAGACAACCTTCAAGAAGGTATCCTACTGATGAATATGTTTTTCTGACTGACGGGGGAGAACCTAATTGTTTTAAAGAGGCTATGGAGAGTGAGGATAAAGAAAAGTGGTTAAATGCTATGAAAGATGAAATGAAATCATTGCATGATAATGCTACTTTTGAGTTAACAGCATTGCCTAAGGGTAAGAAAGCTTTGAAAAATAAATGGGTTTATCGTGTGAAACAAGAAGAGGATGCTCTTCCACGGTACAAAGCTAGATTGGTTGTCAAATGTTTTAGTCAGAAGAAGGGGATTGACTTTGATGAAACATTTTCTCCAGTTGTGAAAATGTCTTCTATTCGGATTGTTTTGGGTCTAGCTGCTAGTTTGGATTTGGAGATTGAGCAGATATTGAAGACTGCATTTCTTCATGGTGACCTTGAAGAAGAAATCTACATGGAACAACCCGAGGGTTTCAAGGTCAAAGGGAAAGAAAACTATGTGTGCAAGCTAAAGAAGAGTCTGTACGGGTTGAAGCAAGCACCGAGACAGTGGTACAAGAAGTTTGACTATGTTATGGAGAAACAGGGTTATAAGAAGACTATTTCTGATCACTGTGTTTTTGTGCAAAAGTTTTCTGATGACGACTTTGTCATTTTGTTGCTTTATGTTGATGATATGATTATTGTTGGCTCTAATGTTGCAAGGATTAACAGATTGAAGTTGGCCTTGAGTAAGGCCTTTGCTATGAAGGATTTGGGGCCTGCAAAACAAATTCTTGGCGTGAGAATTACACGTGATAGAAAAGCCAAGAAGTTGTGGTTATCACAAGAGAAATACATGGAAAAAGTGCTTCAGAGATTCAATATGGGCAATGCTAAAGCTGTAAGTACTCCACTTGCTCTACATTTTAAATTAAGTATGAATCAAAGTACTAGTACGGATGACGAGAAAGCATACATGCAAAAGATTCCATATGCATCCGCCGTTGGTAGTTTGATGTATGCTATGGTTTGCACACGGCCGGATATAGCACATGCAGTTGGTACAGTAAGTCGGTTTCTTTCGAATCCAGGAAAGGAACACTGGGAAGCTGTTAAGTGGATTATGAGATATCTCCGGGGAAGTTCAGATTTGAGACTGTGTTTTGGGAGTGAGAAGCCTACTTTAGTTGGCTATACAGATTCTGACATGGCGGGTGATATTGATTCTCGAAAGTCTACTTCGGGTTATTTAGTCTCCTTTGCAGGGGGAGCAGTTTCTTGGCAATCCAGATTGCAAAAGTGTGTTGCTTTGTCTACTAGCGAGTCTGAATTCATTGCCATTACCGAAGCATGTAAGGAGTTGCTTTGGATGAGGAGATACTTGCAAGAACTTGGCTTCGAGCAAGAGAAGTATGTATTGTTTTGTGATAGTCAAAGTGCTATCCATCTTGGCAAGAATTCGACTTTTCATTCTAGATCAAAACATATTGATGTGAGGTATCATTGGATACGAGATGTTTTGAATGATAGATTGGTAGAACTTGAAAAAGTTCACACGGATGATAATGGGGCTTATATGTTGACTAAAACACTTCCTAAGGGAAAGTTTGACACTTGTTGTGAGATTGCCGGTATGGCCCACTCTTCCACATAGTCGGGAGGGGAAGATTTGTTGGGTTTTGGGTCCCTTCCTATGTGGATAAATGCCCAATATTTTTGGTAGCCCATTTGTATTCACTTAGCCCATTATTTGACCCACACATATAAGGTTATGTTAGGGTTATTGGCAAATAACTTTTCAGCACATTTTTCAACAACAAAAGCAAGAGAGAAAAAGATAGAACAATTTTAGAGAGAACTTTTCGGCTACACTCACTGCTGCTTCGGTTTTTCGGCCATTCCGACTTTATCCACCGTTGGATCATTGTCAAATTTTAACTGGAAGTTCTACACATCTAGTTCTATCTTTTGACCGTTCGGATCGTCATTTTGGTGCTTGAAGGTGAAACGGCAGCCATTAGAAGTTGGTGTAAAAGTGTGAGCTTTATCTCTATTTTATTCCTTGTATTGTTATCTCTT
This sequence comes from Penstemon davidsonii, assembly GCA_034814905.1. Classification (NCBI taxonomy): domain Eukaryota; kingdom Viridiplantae; phylum Streptophyta; class Magnoliopsida; order Lamiales; family Plantaginaceae; genus Penstemon; species Penstemon davidsonii. Next base: position 5,180,612 of record JAYDYQ010001087.1, on the reverse strand, counting down.
GTGTAAGTGTTGGGTGAAGGTTTTGTACCTATTTGGGGTTGTATTGAACACTTGAACTTGTGATTGGTGATAGTGGAATACTTTGGGGCTCCCGTGGTTTTTTCCTCTTTCGATTTGGAGAGGTTTTCCACGTAAATCTTTGTGTTGATTGTGTGATTGCTATTTACTTTTCCGTTGCATATTGGTTGGTTGCTTTGTTGATTAATTTGTCGCATTTCCATCTTGGTTCAATCAAAGGAGAAAGACTTTGTTGTTGTTCTTTGTGAAATATTGATTCTTTCTCAACATTATCAAGTGTGATAATGAGCGGTATTAACAAAATCTTGGCCACATGCAGAAATACAATCACAGATGCAACGAAATTCCTCAGAGTTTTGTTGTCAAATTGTAAGCGGTTTAGGACCACGTCTATGAGTGCCGCAACGATACCATAATCATCAATTTTTAAATACGCAAGGCATAACAAAATAATGGAGAGGTAGTATAAACGACAAAACCAACACAAGTTTTTGCTGGAAAACTCCCCAAAATCCCCAGAATTCCCAAAGTACAGCGCTAATATTTGAAGAAAAAAAGCAGCTATGCATCGGAAAATAAGTCTTACACCGGATATTAGGTGTGTTTGAAAAAGGGTGGGGTTTGGCCTTTGACGATTTTTTATATCTCGGAGGAGTAAGGTTTTATCAATCCACGAGAAAATTAACTGAGTTCCGAAATGTATAGCAGCGGCTACGATCGAGTAAAGCATGGTGAGGCAGAATATGAGAGGAATATTAGAAAAATCTAAGGGCCTGTTTGTTTGGCGTTTGAGAAAGTAGTTTGGGAGAGTAGTGGAGGTTTGTGAAATAATCTCGATTTGCGTAATATTGTTTGTTTGGTTTTTGAGAGAGTGGTTTGAGAAATAAAGTAAGTGTAGGTTTTTTTGGAAGAGTTGGGTTATAGGTGTAAGATGTGTAAGACTTTATGTCAAATCATGTTTGTTATGTGAGATATATTGTGTAAGATATAGGTTACTTTATGTCAAATCAAAGTAGAGTTTGTATAGGTTTTGTTTAGAGATAAGAAAATTGTTGTTTGTTTGGCTTTTGAGAGAGTAGTTTGAGAAAATTTATGTATGAAAAATTTATTTCGAAAAATAGAAAACATGTTTGTTTGGCATTTCCCAAACACGAAAAAATTCTGGGAAACGCCAAACAAACAGGCCCTAAATCTCTAATAGTAAGAAAGGAGGCTGCTCGTGACAAGACTGCTATTATAATCCATATGTATTTCTTTCCTCTGCAAAACCTAACTACACATCCAAGACATAATTCAATAAGTAGGGAGAGACTGCACCGGAGAGAAAAAGAAAAAGTTTGATTTGAAAATTCTAGGGCATGAATCTTCCGGGTATATCTCAAGATATTTTTTTTCTCTTATATTTGATTTGATGGGAGACTGCACTGGAGAGAAAAAGAAAAGGTTTAATTTGAAATTCTAGGGCATGAATCTTCCGTATGTAGGGTGTATCTCAATATATTTGGTGAAGAAACATATTTCGTTTTTTTTTTCTTCTTATTTTTTATTCGATGGGAGACTGCACTGGACAGAAATAAGAAGAAGTTTGATTTGAAATTCTAGGGCATGACTTTTCCGTATGTAGGGTAGGGTATATCTCAAGATATATTAGAATGACTTAGCCAGTTGTATCAGTTCAATGTTGATGTGACACGTGTAAAAGTATACTCAGTTAATTTATATATAGACTTGCTGCTTAATTAACTTGCTTAATTAATATCGAACCTATGAAGTATTAACCCTCTATTAATTACACATTAATATTTCAAATTGTGTAGGGCCTGTTTGTTTTTCGTGTTTGGAAATATCAAATAAATATTTTTTCTACATTCTTAAATAATATTTTCATCTCTTTATTTTTTCAAACTAGTCTCTTAATTTTTTTATCTCTAAATAAAATCTATACAAACTCTGCTCTGATTTGACATAAAATAATTTATCTCTTAAACAATTTATCTCACATAACAAACATGATTTGGTATAAAGTCTTACACTTCTTACACCTACAACATCACTCTTCCAAAAAAACATACACCTACTTTATTTCTCAAACCACTATCTCAAAACCAAACAAACAACATTACATAAATCGAAACGATTTCACAAACCTCCACCAACATGTACGAATATGTACGAAGTTATGATTTACGGAGGATATAATGTTACTGTAAGTGTTACTTCTCCTTTCGAGTGATAAATTGATCAAATCTTACAAAAATTACCAACATGTACGAAGTTATGATTTACGAAGGATATAATGTTACTGTAAGTGTTACTTCTCCTTTCGGGTGATAAAGTGATCAAATCTTACAAAATTGACCAACATGTACGAAGTTATGATTTACGAAGGATATAATGTTGGTCAATTTTGTAAGATTTGATCAATTTATCACCCGAAAGGAGAAGTAACACTTACAGTAACATTATATCCTTCGTAAGCTGTAAGTGTTACTTCTTCGTTCGGGTGATAAATTGACCAAATCTTACAAAATTGTTGAATATGTACGAAGTTATGATTTACGGAGGATATAATGTTACTGTAAGTGTTACTTCTCCTTTCGAGTGATAAATTGATCAAATTTTACAAAATTGTTGAATATGTACGAAGTTATGATTTACGGAGGATATAATATTACTGTAAGTGTTACTTCTCCTTTCGAGTGATAAATTGACCAAATCTTACAAAATTGTTGAATATGTACGAAGTTATGATTTACGGAAGATATAATGTTACTGTAAGTGTTACTTCCCCTTTCGAGTGATAAATTGATCAAATTTTACAAAATTGTTGAATATGTACGAAGTTATGATTTACGGAGGATATAATGTTACTGTAAGTGTTACTTCTCCTTTCGAGTGATAAATTGATCAAATCTTACAAAAATTACCAACATGTACGAAGTTATGATTTACGAAGGATATAATGTTACTGTAAGTGTTACTTCTCCTTTCCAGTGATAAATTGATCAAATCTTACAAAATTGACCAACATGTACGAAGTTATGATTTACGGAGGATATAATGTTACTGTAAGTGTTACTTCTTCGTTCGGGTGATAAATTGATCAAATCTTACAAATTTGGCTAATATTTACAAAGCTAGGGTTAGGGTTAGGGTTAGAGTTAGGGTTAGGGTTTATATGGCGTGTGGCATTTGATATGTCAAATGCCAAATGTCAATGAACAAGACATTTGGCGTGTGATCAAACGCCAAATGCCATGTTCATTGACATTTGGCGTTTGACATATGAAACGCGTCAACTGCAATTTTTTTTTTTTAACAGTATACATCTAAGATTCACTTTCGTTATTGCAAACTCTCTTCCTCCAATTTCTCGCCGCGGCGAGGTTATTCCTAACTTTCGTAAATTACAATTTTACCCCCAAAATTTATAAAAAATTCATAATTGCGATTCAATCCATTAGTTGCACAAAATTAAAATGTTCATTCAATACGAATTTGCATAGAACACGAATTTGCATTTTGGTCCCTAACTTTTCAAAATTTACAGTTATCAAGTACATGCCAATAATAAACATCAATTACATCAAACATTGTTCAATAAACATCAAATCCAACTTACAAAATTCACTAAACATCTAAGATTCACTTTCGTTATTGCCCGAACTCTGGCCGCGTTGAGGACATCTAAATCCATTTCGCGTGTAAAATCACCGCCATATCGAATATATATTATAATTTTGTCCATTCCTACAAGTAAAAACAAAAATTAATACATAAACTATCTAAATAAAAAATGCATTCTCGAATTCGAATACTGCCATGTTGGCGTGTGGCGTGTGAAATGGCGTGTGGCATGTGGCATGTGGCATTTGCCAAATGCCACGTGCCACACGCCAAAAAAGGGGATTGTGCAGCCCGAAAAATTTCTCCATTTTTGCGAACTAAATCACTCAATAATACATCAAAAATTCAAGAAACTTGCAAATGCTTACCTTTTATGTTGTTCTTCTTCCTTGATTTGAGTGAAATTTGTGTGAAATGGGTTAGGGTTTGGGGTTGATTTTGGGAGAGAAATTGAATTGATTTTGGGTGGGGTTGATTTTGAATTTTTAAAATTTTGGGGTATATTTGTTAAAGTTTAGTTTAATTAGGAAGAGTTAATTAATTTAGTTTAGTTGGTTAATTAATCATATGGCTTTTCTGAAATTTTTAAACATTTAATGGCCTTTGAGTAATTTCAATTTTTATTTGTGGCTTTTTAGAAAATTACTTCCATTTTCCCAAAGGCCATTTTTAAAAACAGATATTACTCAAAAGCCAAAGGCTTTTTTTCAGTTTAAAAAAGAAAAAAGAAAAATTCTTAATATCTAATAATAAATTGCAACTTACCCCCTCTCTTTTCTTTAACAAAACAAAAATACCCACCCTAAAAACAAAACCTAACAAAAACAAAAAAAAATCCTCCATCACTTTCACTCTCTACATTCAAACAAAACAAAACTCTCAAATTCAAAAAACACTCTCAAATTCAAGCAAATCGGAAATGGCAAACCAGGGAATCATCGATGATGGTGACAGAAACGATCGAGAATGGCCATTTGGGGGTAAGATCTGAGCCTTTCCTTCTCAATTCAATTCGGGATCTGATTCGTGTGCGTGTGGCGTGTGGCGTGTGGTGTTCCCAACCGCCACACGCCATGAATTTGCTCATGGCGTGTGGCGGTTGGGAACACCACACGCCACACGCCATGAGCAAATTCATGGCGTGTGGCGGTTGGGAACACCACACGCCAAACCTCGCGGCCGCGAGGAATAACCTCGCCGCCGCGAGGTTTGGCGTGTGGAAAACACAAGCCACACGCCACCCATGAATTTGATCATGGCGTGTGGCGTGTGGAAAACACACGCCACACGCCACACGCCAGAACAGAACTTTTATTTTGACATTTTTTTGTTGTTTGTTTTGTAGGGATACGTTACCTTACCCACATCGGCCCTACCGGAATTACCCCGCTTTCACTACGATACTGTGGTCGTAAATGGAATGGTAACACAGCGCTGTGCATGGAGCGAGATTCCGGAGATTGTAAGAATGCTAAGACCCGAGCATTGGCTGATTATAGATGCGTATCCCCAGATTGGGAGTTTTCTACGCCTAACCGGGAACGGCAAATTCAAGTCATCTGTGTTGCACGGTATGATCCTCCGAGTATGCGAACGACTGCAGAGAATAAGTAGATACGAATACTAGTTTTTGGTAAATGGAAAGCCAGTCAGATTCGGCGCAGAGGAATTTAGCCTCGTATCGGGGTTGCGATTTGGGAGAGTGAGTGATGCTGACTCCGAAAGTATCGAACAAGGGAGTAACTTGAAGAACCGATACTTTGCCAGGTGGGGGCAGCAGGAGGTTACTGTTCATGTTCTCAAAACGAGGATCATTGAAATGTTGGGTCGCAATAATGCGAATCACGAGGCCGTATGCAAGTTAATCTTCGTCTGGGTGATATCGGCATTGTTGGTACCCCTTCGGCCCATGAAATTGGTTGAAAACAAAACCTTCGCGGTAAGTAAACTTTAATTTTAATTTATTATTTCTTTAAAGTTTTAAAAATAACAAAACTGTAAATTTGTATATATTGAAGGTATGTGACGATCTCGCGATTTGCGAGAGATACCCTTGGGGAGAGAAGATATGGGCCAAAACTTTTGATGGTATTGTGACAAATATGACCAGCAATGACGACATCCGTAGATGGAATGCGGGCGGCTTCCCACACATTTTACTGGTATGTTTGTAAAATCAATTCTTGATTTCCATGTATTTTTTTTAGTTATTTTTTCGTAAATGTTGGATGTTTTGAATGTGAACAGTTTTGGATGTTGGAAGCCATTGAAGGCATGGTCGATGAGGGCAATTTTTCTCCAAGGCACGGCCCAGCTATCCTGAGACATCCGCGAATGTTACGTTGGGATATCGGGGGCGGTAATTGGCCCAACTGTTTTGTCATAGACAAGTTCTTTGAGAATGTTCATGTATGTTAATCGTTTTTATTAATAATTTTTTTCCGACATATCACTTGAAATATTTATTCTAAATAACTTGTATATTTTTATTTTTTCAGGCTGTGATCCCACGGTTACGGCCGGATGACACAGAGTTGGAGATAGAGTACTATGTATCAGCTAGAGAGTTATCCGATGGCGTTAGGCCGAATAGCCGCGTTCCTAGTTATTGCCGATTAACTGAGTTTTTCGGAGAGCTTTATGTGGTTGTTCGGGATGATGAGGGAGCTCCCGAATTCCCCAACCGGCCACCCGCACTAACTGATTCTGCTCCCGCAGAAGGTGCTGCCCCAGATGCCGATGCTCCTGATTCTGCTCCTGTGCGCCGACATATGAAGCGTGTCCGAAGAAGCAAAGATGGTGCCTCTACTTCTCAAGCTCAACCACAACCATCGTTTTCGGAACCAAGATACGAAGACGTTCCTGCCTGGGCACGTGATATGAAGCAGAGACTTACTGATCATCAGAACCAGATGATGCAGAGCCTCAGAGATCACACGAACGAGATGGTGCAGGGCCTCAGAGATCAGCAGAACGAGATAGATCAAAGACTTACTGGGCAGCTCGACTCTATGCAAATAACTCTGGAAACACTCCATCAAATGATGCTGGAAGACCGAGGAGCCTCAGATGATGATGATCAGGTTTAGTTGTTGTCTTGAATTTTATTTTTCTGGATTTTTTTAGAGACATTATTGGAATTTGTTGTTTATTAGATTAGTTTTGGTGTTGTATTTATCTAAATGATGGATTTGTGTTTATTAAATTGGTTTTGGATTTTGCACAAATTGGTTTTGGATTGTGTTGCACAAATTGGTTTTGGATAATGTTTGATATGAATTATTAATATACGCATTTTCAGGGTGATGATTTGGGTAGGAGTGAACCTACGCATTCTGAGGGTAATAATGCGGAAGATAATTGCCTTCATGGTGATCTCGAAGTCCATAGTGATGATAATTTGGGTAAGAGTGAACCAAGGCAAAATCGAAGAGAAGATAGGCTAAGATGGCCTAGTAGGCTTGTAAGATCTCCTTATGTCCCAAATGACAAGAACAAAAAATCTACTACGTAATTAGTTTTTTTTTTTTTGTAATATTTAATTAGGTTAGGGACCTAAAGTTGTAAATTTTGGGGGTAAAATTGTAATTTTTGAAAAGTCATGGACCAAACTGCAAGTTTGTGTTAAATTCAAATTCGTAGTAAGTGAACATTTTAATTTTGTGCAACTAACGATTCAATCGCAATAATGAATTTTTTAAAATTTTGGGGGTAAAATTGTAATTTTTGAAAAGTCAAGGACCAAACTGCAAATTCGTGTTAAATTCAAATTCGTAGTAAGTGAACATTTTAATTTTGTGCAACTAACGATTCAATCGCAATAATGAATTTTTTTAAAATTTTGTGGGGTAAAATTGTAATTTTTGATAAGTCATGGACCAAACTGCAAATTCGTGTTAAATTCAAATTCGTAGTAAGTGAACATTTTAATTTTGTGCAACTAACGATTCAATCGTAATAATGAATTTTTTTAAAATTTTGGGGGTAAAATTGTAATTTTTGAAAAGTCATGGACCAAACTGCAAATTCGTGTTAAATTCAAATTCGTAGTAACTGAACATTTTAATTTTGTGCAACTAACGATTCAATCGCAATAATGAATTTTTTAAAATTTTGGGGGTAAAATTGTAATTTTTGAAAAGTTATGGACCAAACTGCAAGTTCGTGTTAAATTCAAATTCGTAGTGAATGTACGAACTTATGATTTACGGATGATATAATGTTACTGTAAGTGTTACTTCTCCTTTCGGGTGATAAATTGTTGAAAAGTTAAAAAATTCGTAGTGAATGTACGAAGTTATGATTTACGGAGTATATAATGTTACTGTAAGTGTTACTTCTCCTTTCGGTGATAAATTGACCAAAAGTTAAAAAATTGACCAACATGTACGAAGTTATGATTTACGGAGGATATAATGTTACTGTAAGTGTTACTTCTCCTTTCGGTGATAAATTGACCAAAAGTTAAAAAATTCGTAGTGAATGTACGAAGTTATGATTTACGGATGATATAATGTTACTGTAAGTGTTACTTCTCCTTTAGGTGATAAATTGACCAAAAGTTAAAAAATTGACCAACATGTACGAAGTTATGATTTACGGAGGATATAATGTTACTGTAAGTGTTATTTTTCCTTTCGGGTGATAAATTGACCAAATCTTACAATTTATGGAGGATATACGAAGCTAGGGTTAGGGTTAGGGTTATAGTTTTAGGGTTAGGGTTTTATTGGCGTGTGGCATTTGGCATTTGTCAAATGCCAAACGCCAAATGCCACACGCCAAACTCCAAATGCCACACGCTTTCTCGTCGCGACGAGGTTATTCATAACTTTCGTAAATTATAATTTTACCCCCAAAATTTATAAAAAAATTATAATTGCGATTCAATCCATTAGTTGCACAAAATTAAAATGTTCATTCAATACGAATTTGCATAGAACACGAATTTGCATAGAACACGAATTATCAAGTACATGCAAATAATAAACATCAATTACATCAAACATTGTTCAATAAACATCAAATACAACTTACAAAATTCACTAAACATCTAAGATTCATTTTCGTTATTGCCCGAACTTTGCCCGTGTTGAGGACATCTAGATGCGTTGTGATCGGTATTTTTGCAAATTGAGCACTTGTATTTTTTCTTCAAATTTTCAAGGGATGATACATATCGTGACATTTTAGGCCTTCCACGGGTTATGACGGCGTCTGGAGGTAACACTACTCTCGCCATAACATCATCGGGGATGTTCATCCATTGGTCTTTTGATGGAACGGGTTCTATGAGCTCATAGTATGCTTGACGCGTATTTCTGACCGTGTAGTATTGGCTAACAAGCTCATACACATACTGACCACTATCTCTTGGTCGCTTGTCCATGACAGCTGCAATTGTGTGCTCACACGGTATTTGCTCAATCTGAAAGACGCCACATGAACAAGTTCTTCCCGCTAAATCCACAATTCCAGACCACTCGGTAGAATCCACTTTCCATCTTTCATGCCCTAATTCACATTTACGCCACCCATATGCCTTTTCATATCGCTCATTTATCAACTTCTCATTCGATGGGGTAAGTATAGACACCCATTGCTCAGCCTCATCACGACGCTCTCTAAATCACTTTCCCATCAAATCAACAATAAATTTGAGGAAGTAACATATGGGATAATATTTGGCATCTTTGATCCGATTATTAAGGACCTCAACATGGTTAGACGTCATTACCTCATATCTGGGCACGCGATGGTGGATTCTCGCCCATTTCTCAAACGTCACCTCGTTCTGTAGCCAATTTGCACATGCTGGGCTCTTGGTTTTCAAGTAACCAAAATATTTTTCGAACTCACTCTCAGTGTACGCGAAAGCAGCTTTGTAAAAATACCCGGCTACCCCATCTTTCCTAAACTTTTTTAGCAAGTTATCTTTGAGGTGGTAGTAACATGCCCCATGATCAGCTAAAGGGTAAACATCTTTTACCGCTTTAATAAGCCCTTTGCCCCTGTCTGAAACAATAACCAGATCGTCTCTGTCTGATACACCCTCTCTCAAGCACTCTAGGAAATAAGTCCAACACGCTGCATCCTCGGTGCCATTAGTTACCCCCCATGCAATTGGATAACAACGATTTTCACTGTCCGTCGCACTTGCATTTAGAACGGTTCCTTTATATCTTTGCCCCATAAATGTTGCATCAATTACAATTACATTTCTTAGGAAATGGAATCCTCGAGTAGCCGCTCCTAAAGCCATGAAGAAATATTTAAACTTATTTTCGGAGTCCGTATGGATGCGAGTGCGCGTGCCAGGATTTTTTTGCTCAATCATGTGAGCATAGGAGGGTAGATTGGCAAAATTTTCTTCGAATGTACCCATAATTTGCGCTTGAGCAACTTGTTTCGCCCTCCAAGCTGTTTGATAGCTAATGTTAACATTTTCTTCGGCACGCATGAAGTTTATCAGTGCATCTGGTTTTGGGGCTTCATTGGCGTTCAGATATAATCCCGACGTCCGTAAACCAACCATACGACTTGTTGCTTGTCTATGACCGGCACCTCTATTCGATATCCCACAAGTGTGAAGGTTTCTATATGTTCGAATAACAAATTCATCACACTTCGCTTCCTTAGTCGCATATAAACGCCATGGACAACCAGTAGTCTTACACCGAGCTATCTTCCTATCAGAGTCAGACTTATACGATATAACTTCCCATTTTTTATGTACAGCAGTTTCATTAAGTGCATCTATGAACTCTGTTTTGTTTCTAAACTGTTGACCAACTGTCCATCCTGATTCATCACTCCTCCCCTGACTGGAATTTGATCCCGAATAATTTCTTACAACATCATCAGCGTTATCAAAGCCTTCATGACTAGGTGGTTCGTAAAATTCTTCATGGCTAGGCGCTTCACCATAACCACCACCAACATCACCACCACCTACATCACCACCACCTACATCATCACCCACATCACCACCCACATCACCACACTCGTTGTCAACGTTACGGTGTTCACCATTTACATCAGCACCACCATAATGACCTTCGCCGTCAAAGTTACGGCGGTCATAACGAACATTACGACCTTCGTTGTCATACGGAGACCACTGACTATATGCAGGAGAACAATGTAGTGGTTCAACTTCCTCCACTGTAGGTAAAGTTGGATTAGAGGCAATGATCTCCTCATCAACATCATCTTGTGCACTTGATCCTCCTATAACACATCCATCAAGTTGGTAACTGAAACTAACTTTGTCCATGATTTTTTTTCCTTTACCCTGGGTCATAAGTTTCTTCGATTTCTCTTTCTCTTTTATCCCCGGAGTTGACTCTATCCTCATAATTTCTTCTCTCGGAGAAAAAATCAAGTACAAATTTAAATCAATAGAACTATGGGCATAGTGCTTTGTTATCTCCCAATCTTCTTCATCTGATACTTTCACTATTTGGTTATCAACACATTTGCGCAGTATCTCAAAAATATCAGTATACCGATCTAAATTCAACTTCTCGCAAATTTTATCAACTAGTTCCTCAAACGAAATTCTCCTATCCACCATTACCGTTTTCACAGAATTTATATCACCACTCCAACACCATTTATCATCCATTTCGCGTGTAAAATTACCGCCATATCGAAGATATATTATAATTTTGTCCATTCCTACAAGTAAAAACAAAAATTAATACACAAACTATCTAAATAAAAAATGCATTCTCGAATTCGAATACTGCCATGTTGGCGTGTGGCGTGTGGCATTTTGCCAAATGCCACACGCCATGCTTTGGCGTGTGGCATTTGGCAAGGAACAAATTCCACACGCCACACGCCAAAAACGGGATTTTTTGGTCCGAAAAATTTCTCCATTTTTGCGAACTAAATCACTCAATAATACATCAAAAATTCAAGTAACTTGCAAATGCTTACCTTTTATGTTGTTCTTCTTCTTTTTCTTCCTTGATTTGAGTGAAATTTGTGTGAAATTTGTGTGAAATGGGTTAGGGTTTGGGGTTGATTTTGGGAGAGAAATTGAATTGATTTTGGGTGGGGTTGATTTTGAATTTTTAAAATTTTGGGATATATTTGTTAAAGTTTAGTTTAATTAGGAAGAGTTAATTAATTTAGTTTAGTTGGTTAATTAATCATATGGCTTTTATGAAATTTTTAAACATTTAATGGCCTTTGAGTAATTTCAATTTTTATTTGTGGCTTTTTAGAAAATGTCCCGAAATCGGGAGTGGAATTAAGAGCCAATTTCAGAAAGGCCAAAATGAGAAATAGAAATTACAAAAAGGCCAAAGCCTTTCTTTTCTCTTTATTTTTAATATAGAAAATAAAGAAATAACTAAAACCCTTAACTCTAAAACTTAAACACAATTCCTAAATTCAAATTCAAACTCTCTCATCTCTCTCAACTTCTCCATTCCAAATTTTTCCCAAGAATTTCACAAATTAGAGATGGCACATGCAATCAGAGATGATGGGGGATAGGAGGAACGAAGGAGAATGATCATTCGTTTGGTGTAAGTTTCGCTGCTTCTTTTCTTCTCCGATCTGATTTCTATATTTTTACGCGTTTTTGGCATTTGGCGTTTGTGGTTTCCAAATGCCAAACGCCATGAAGATGTTCATTGCATTTGGCGTTTGGGGTTTCCAAATGCCAAATGCCATGAACATCTTCATGGCATTTGGCGTTTGACATTTGCCAAATGCCAAACGCCATGAAGATGTTCATGGCGTTTGGCATTTGGAATCCAAATGCCAAACGCCATGAACATCTTCATGGCGTTTGGCATTTGGCAAATGTCAAACGCCAAATGTCAATTCACTGATTTTGACATTTGGCATTGGGCAAATGTCAAACGCCAAATGTCAAATTGACATTCACTGATTTTGACATTTGGCATTTGGCAAATGTCAAACGCCAAATGTCAAATTGACATTCAAAATCAGTGAATAAATCTTTTTTTTTTTAAATAATGGCTTTTTTGAAATTTTTAAGTTTTTAATGGCCTTTTTGTAAATTAAACTTTCAAATATGGCCTTTTTAAAAATTACCCCGCTCTGACAATATTGTTATGGCTAACAATATTTTTAGAGCATCAATTTTTGGTACTAGAGCAAATATTTTATTATGACTAATTTTCCCTCGATTAATATGGTATAAAAGGAAAATTAAAAAAAAAAACTATATTCTCTCTCTTTACATTAGCTTAGTTGGTTAACTGATGACTTTTCCAAATATTCCCAAAATAAATTCACATAACGATATGTTGGTATCATTTAATTATCACTCTTTTCACGCCAAAATTAATCTTAGAAATTTTAATCGTTAATTGAATATTCTAAATTTGAAATAACATTATCATATTTAAAAAAAAAATGTATTTATGTGATATTTTTCATATATATACAAACAATAAATTAACATAACGAAATAATACTAAATTACTAGCATTTTACGTGTTTTGATTTTCCACAACTATTTTCTAGGGTCATTGATTTTTTAATGTGGACTACTAAATAATAGAGGTGTAAAAGAGTATAATAGAGCCGAAAAATACATTATTCAAGATTGGTTTGATTTTTATACACAGTTTTGAGATTATATTTGAATATTAATGAACTAATAATAACATGCTCTAATCGGGTTAAAGTCGAATATTTTGATATTTTTACATATATTTTAATACTTTGATATCTTTGGATTGAGCTCCAATTTAACTTAAAAATTTATCCAAAGAAAAAATTATGCAAACTTGTTTTCACATGTAAAAAAGTCGAGTTAGGATAAGCTTTTATTTTTTAAAATCGAATCAACATTTTTTTGTTTTTTTAACCATGATGAGGTAACACTACTAAACTTGACATAATAAAATCAAAAGAAACAAATGGTGAAACTTATGTGATTTCAAGAAATTAAAAAATAAGATGAATTTTGGATAGATTCATGACATTTCAATTAAAAATTAAAAACATGGGCAGACTAGATGTGTTGAAGAAAAATAGTATTAAAAAGCAAGAAAACCAAAATAAAAATATTAATTAAGAAAGCAAATATATACATTAATTCATGGAGAAAAAACTTGCATCAATTACATAATTTGATTTAAGTCAACTTTTGCAATTACAAAATTACCTAATTTGTTGGAGGACAAATTTAAAAAACAATTAAATTTATTCTGGAATCAATAATAAGTGTTCTGGCAATACCGTTATGACTGACTATTAAATCAGAGCATCAATTGTTGGTGCCTGAGCAAATATTTAATGCCGAACAATCAGATTTTTTACTTTATGCCATTCTCGGCTAAACAAACAGATTACAAGGGTCATAGTCATTTCTTTTGCCTCTATAAATATCCTCAGGTATATTGCATTATATTACAAAACAAACAAAAGCTTTTTGAAGATGAATACCCATATTATAATTTATATTCTGTCATTTTTATTGTTCTTTACCTTGTCTCATCAGACAGCAATAAAAGTATCAAAAAATATAGTTGTCATTACCAATAAATTACCACACGGCAACCTTTCGGCTCATTGTTATTCTAAAGACGATGACTTCGGAGATAAACAACTTGGTTTCGGCCAGAGTTTTCAGTGGCAATTCGGAACTATTCGTTTTGGTCCATGGAGTTTCACAAAGTTTTATTGTATATTTGGGAGCAATTATGGATCGGGTAAGTATGCAGTTTACGATGAAAATATTTATCAACGATGTGGAAAATATTGTGATTGGATTATCGAGGAGGGCGGGCCTTGTCTGGTCGAATGGGCGCACAAGGACGCTTATTGGTGTCAACCATGGCAACAACGTAAGCCTAAATGGTTGCCTTCTAAACAAAAAAGAATATTAGATTGATATATTACCGGCCATTTTTTGTTTTCAATTCCATTAAGGTTAAGATTATTATGGTGATCGAAAAATGTACCCACATATAAATGTTTGAGGGAATAAAGTTATATGTTTACTTTATAAATGAGATTTAAACAAATAATATATTACATGATTTATGACTGTCTAGCTTCAATGATGCATTTATTATCTAAATAATGAAATTTAATTATTTACTCGTAAGATCTAAGTAATGAAATATAACTATTTACTCATATAAAGAAGATATATTAATTAGCTCTTTGAAAAAGCAAATATATATACATTGGCTAATGGAACCATCCATGTGATATCCATTTTTGCTAGGAGGTTTAGTGATGAACAAATAAAATCACTTGAGTCCATTTTCAATATAGAAACTAAGCTAGCTCGAGGAAAAGAAGAAATCGCAGCTAGCTAAGGATCTCAGAAGAGCTAGATGGAAATCAAAACAAGTAGAGCAAGATTGAAGGGTGCTCAAATTAAATTATACAAATTGTACTTGCAATTGATGAGAGTTTTTATTTTTATTTTAAATACATTTATCATCAATCATTATATCATAAATCATTTCAATGAAAAGAGTCTTTGATAATGCAAGTATATACTTAATTATTCTTGTTTATTTTTACATCTCTTTTGGAAAAAGGTTTTGTTTGAAGCAAGTTTAAGGAAAATTAATTTCTTAGAATCCCTGTTAAACCCGTATGAAACTCTTCTCTGTTATTTTTCTTTCTCTTTTATTTTTATTGAATATGAACCCCTTCTATTTTATGTTATTTTTCATGAAAAGTTCCTTGCCGTCCTTCGTTCAAATTTTGCAGAGCACGAGTTTTACAGCTATATCTATGATTGAGTTCGGATTTCAAAGTATTTTAATTACCCGTAAAAATTAGTCAGAAGAGTTTCTCCCAAGTAGTAATTAATAATTTAATATGGATCAAATTTTCGTTTCGAATGTAAGTTTCAGTCAGTTAAATATTGAAATTTTTTAGAGAATTTGTTGGAAACGTTTCGAATAACTATGAATAGTCGTAAAAAAGGTTATTAAATTAAGAAGTTTTACAGAATTTAAGGCAAAGAAATAGTTTCGGAATTACAGCTTTTTTTCGTTTCCCTTAATTCAGAAACGGAAAAAAATTGAATATTTTTTACGGAATAGATGAAAATTTTGATCCATGGTAATTAATAAATCAAGAGGAAATCCTAGATGAAAAAAAGTAACATATATAGGAATGTTTCATGCAAGTATTCTTCACACGGGGTGGAACTATGTAGAGGCAGAAAGAGTGCTATGGCCACACAAAGGCAAAATTAATTGTTTCATGCAAGGTTGCGACAAGTGTGCAAAGTCAAAAATAATAAATTTATGTAAAGCAAAAAAATAAGTTTCTTTAGGTGGTTCTTCTTTTTAAAATGTCTTTACCCCGTTTGAAAAGAGAACCCACAAAATTTATAGTAACTTAGAATTCATCACATGGATTGGGCTAAGTTCACTTACATGGATTGGGTCTAACTCAGCCTCAAAAGCTAGCTTGTAAGGTGAGGATTGTCCAAGATCTTATAAGGTGGACTTAACTATTATTTTCAACCAATGAGGGACATTTAGTCTCAATACTCCCCCTTCACGTGTGAACGGGCTGAATGTGTGGGTGAACAAGCCCACACGTGACATATGAAAGCCCAACCTTGTGAATTTGCAACATGTGGTGAAGACCCAACACAAGAATAATGACACTCCGGGCCTTTGTTAACCGGAGAAATAATAACACTCCGAGCCTTGATTAACTGGAGGAATAATGACAACCCAGACCTTTGTTATCTGGGTGAAGTGTGTTGGTAGATATTGAAGCCCATCCTGCGTACAAGGAGAAGCCCATCACGGAAGGAGGTGACCCATTTTAACCTAGGCTCTAATACCATATTAGAATTCACCTCATGAATTGGGCTAAGTCCACTTACATGGATTGGACCTAACTCAACCTCAAAAGCTAGCTTGTAAGGTGAGGATTGCCCAAGACCTTATAAGGTGGACTTAACTATTGTTTTCAACCAATGTGAGACATTTAATCTCAATATAACAAATTTTGATTTTATTTTATTTTCAACCAGAGGAGCTAATTGATCATCTGAAGAATCTTCATAGAACCTAAAGAGGTGATGAGTTTAAAGAGAAACCAGACAATTCAAATGAAGGAATTGCATAAAAATAATAAGGAAAAAAATTAGTTGGGGTGAAGAAGAACATATTAGTCACTTATCATCACATCTATTTGATCAGTCTTCCTGCACTTCATAATGGTTAGAGAATGAATAGTATCTTAAGTATGTGTAACTTAAAATTGAGGTCAATGAGTTTATCCATGTATATAATCTAAATTTCATTGTCTTAGCTTCTAGTGACAGTTTAAATAATTAGAAGCACGTTACAATTTTAGTTATTTGATACCAATGAAGTTTCTATTTTTTATGTTATTAAACTTGAATCTTGAAGCCACTCTTTCTTTTCATTTTATTTTGGTTTTTCTAGGAGAGTTGACTTAATTAAACATGAGAGGTTCTAATACAGTAATACAATTTCATCGAGAGAATAGCATTTTTTGTCATGTGCTTTAGGTCAATTTCCACTTTTGGTACATCATTTTATGTGTTCAACATATTTGGTACAATGCTTTAACAAATTTTGACACATTTGATACAACCGTTAAAAATTGCCGTTAAATGGTGACATGACGGTTAAGTCTAATTGTAAAGTTGATGTCATTGACTTATAATTTTACCCCATAACATTTCAGGCTACTAAAAAAACCTCACATCTCCAAATTTAATGACCATTTTAGTATACACTGTTGTCAAATTTTAAAAATTGACTTGAATAAGACCACGTATAGACCAATTTGAAAATTTTACTTATTTTATTTAAATAACTAATTTAATTTATAAAAAATATCAATAAATCAAATAATACTTTAACATAAATATAAAAAAAATTAAGAAAATATATTCTTTTCAAATATAAGATTTATATAATAGTATTAATCTATTTAATATTTATTAAAATAATAAATTATATAATTAAAAGAATTTAATATTTATTAAAATAATAATTTATATAATTAAAAGTATTTAATATTTATTAAAATAATAAATTATATAAGTAAAAGTATTTAATATTTATTAAAATAATAAATTATATAATTAAAAAATATTTATGTTTTGTTAAAATAATAAATAATTATAATTTTAAAAAAATTAAAACCAACCCACCCACCCAAACCCCTTAACCCCACCTCCCCATTTCCCAGGGCGCCGTCGGCTTGGGTTCTCCGATCCCAGGCCGCCGACAACCTGGGAAATGGTGGGGGAGGGGGGTGGGGTGGGTTTGTTGTGTTTTTTTTAAATTATAATTATTTATTATTTTAATAAATATTAAATAATTTTAATTATATAATTTATTATTTTAATAAATATTAAATAGATTAATACTATTATATAAATCTTATATTTGAAAAGAATATGCTTTCTTAATTTTTTTTATATTTATCTTAAAGTATTATTTAATTTATTAATATTGTTTATAAATCAAATTAGTTATATAAAAAAATAAGTAAAAATTTCAAATTGATTTGCACGTGGTCTTATTCGAGTCAATTTTAAAATTTGGCAAAAAATGTAGACTAAAATCGTCACTAAATTTGGAGATGTGGGGCTTTTTTGGTAGCCTGAAATGTTATGGGGTAAAATTATCAGTCAACATAAGTAATGTCATCAACTTTTCAAATAGACTTAACTGCCACATCACCATTTAATGACAATTTTTGATGGATGTACCAATGTGTCACAATTTGTTAAAGCGGTGTTCCAAAAATGGGAATTGACCTAAAACGCAATACCAACAATGCATTTCTCTCTAATTTCCATCACTCATCAGAAATTTTTTCATTATCTTGGGTCTTCTCAGAAGTCTAATTACATTGTTCATTCACAAAGGCATAGTATTTTCTAGATATGACATTACCAGAGGGTGAGGTATTATATTAAATTCCCGATTTTTATTTTATTTTTTTCGTTGGCTTTGAGCATGCTCCTTGTGCATCCCAAATAACTAAATGTGTCATGTAAAATATTTGTGTCATATTATGTTATATACTTCTAGTTTGTTACAAATCTGCTAATTTGTTCACTGGGCCATGATGCTTTGGTTGGTAATTAATAGCAACACAATAAGATCAAGATTTTGATCGACTACTTTAACTCTTGACTAATGTTTAGCATACAATAGACAACACTATTGTTTCTTATAACTTGATAATTTATGTTTGTAGTTTTTAATATTCTTTGTTCTTTAAAGAATTATTAGTTCCTTGCATCAAATAGATGGACCTTTTTTTTATATTGAAAAAGATATAAACAACCATATTGTTATAATCGGATTTATTATTTAGTTTAGAAATTGATCTATTTTGATATGTGCAGGTACTTCGTTATGATTTGTCACACTAGTTAAGAATTATATGTGAGTAGAGTTTAATTTTTACAGTGTTCTTGCCACTTCTAGAAATCTTCAAGTATACATGTATTTGAGGAAATTAAAACTTCCTAAATATGCAGAGTAATTTGTTTAGAATAATTCCTAACTCTTGTTGTGCTATTAGTACTTTTAAAGAATAAAACTCGTTGACTTTTTTTTCCAGAATCTAACAATTATATATTAGGAGTAACTTTTTTAAGTAAAAGTTCATGTTTTTTAATGTATGTTAAAGTTAATATTTTCATTCGTAACATTTGTACAATAATTATCTTATAAGTACCAAATGAAATAGATGAACATGTTGTGGAAGTAGATGTTTTGGATATGATAAGAAAAGAAAAGAATAGTGGAATTAAGATCTGAAGTTTAGAATCCTTTCACAAAAGATGAGAAGAATGATGGAGCAAAAGAAGTTAAGGAACAATGCAAGTGCAATTATTATAAAAATGTATTATCTTGCCCAAGCAAAAGGTGAAACGACACATTTACTTCGACATATCACTGATTTAAAATGTCTCAGTTTATAGAAAAATGCAAGCCAATAAAAAAGTTGTTAAGTCTCAAACTCTTCTTAATTTCCAAAATGAAAATCAAACTGCATATGGAAAACTGGTATCTTGGAAACTCGATCAAGTAAGCAGTCGACGTGATCTCGTTGAAATTATTATTGTTCTGGAGCTGCCATTTAGCTTTGTTGATGACCAACTTTTAGGAATTTTGTTAATAACTTATGCCCAAAATTGAAATTTATTCCAAGAAATACTATAAAGAGCGATTGCATGAAGATTTGTATGGCTGAGAAGAAAAGGATGAAGGAGCATCTAGAAAACTTAAGTCAAAGGGTTTGTCTCACAACAAACACATGGACGTCCAAGACAGAGTTGCCATTTATAGCAATAACGGCTCATTTTATTGATGATTCATGGACGCTACACAAGATGATAATCAATTTTGTTATTGTCCCAACCTCTCTTCATGGAATCATTAGAGTTGAGTATATGTCAGGAACTCATCTCTCGTTTATTAGATTTTGATCTCAACCATTGAAAAAAATGATGGACTAACCGTTGAACAGGTGATCGAATTTAAGCCTTATTTTTAATTTTTTAAATAAATAATAATATCTAAATTACACATTTAACCTTTCATTATATTTTTTCCATCTCAAATCAAATCATCTCCCCCAGTCATCCAAACAAATTATGAAATCTCATATCTCAAAAATCTTCCAATCATCCAGAATGACAAATTATCACATCTCAAATCTCCCCCAATCATCCAGAATGACGACATCAAGAATGAAGTTGTATCCACCAATGCGGTGCCCTTTTCTTTCATGGTTTGCTTGATGATAGGGAAGGGGTTTTGGATGTGTGTGGATATGTCGAGCGGCAAATATATGTGGAGGAACTTAGTTTCTGCTACATCCAAGGTTCGCCCAAGGGGATTTGAATAAGTAATGCTTTATTGCATGATAGTTCTTTGGGGTGGTTTTAATTTTTTATTTTTTTAAAAAATGTATTCAATTAACAGAGTTTATAATGATTTGAATTTGTTGTCTTTTGCTCTACTTGTTGTATTAAAATTTAATTAACAGAGTTTCCAGATCATAGAACATTTTTTAGCAGAATTATAGCCGCTTACTTCAAAAATAGAACGAAATATTGTTAGTGTAGAAATTCGTTCTTCGTTTTAATTGGCAATCTAAAGATGAAATAAGTGTTTCTTTATCCACTTTAAGAACTCATTGAATATGTTGTACCTTATTAAGTTTGATTTGTGCTTACGTATCTGAACTAACCATATCTAAATATGAAATAAGTGTTTGAGTACAATCCCATTATTGATCTTGATATTAGGTGAGTCAATTGTTGCTATGTCTTGATTAATACCCATGAAAAATTGTTTTTTAGACTTGTTATTGGCAGATTTCGTTAATAACTGTTGTATTATATAATGGGTACTAGGATTTTGATACATATAGATATATAATTCAACTTAATTTATTTTAATTTATTGATCATTTTTTATTTTTTTTGAGAATATTGTATTATAAAATTTTAAGGACCAACAAAAGTTAATAAATTGAAGAGAGCTTATAGGATGTGATGATTTCAGAGCTTGTGTGATATGTTAAATTGTGAGCTAAGTTTTGAACTTTCACTCAATAATTTTTTCATCTTATTTCATTCATTATTCAACGGGTCATCATTCTCCAAAAAAAATAAAGCCAAAGGATGATTATGGATTTGTATCTCAAGATGGTCGTCTGAGGCACATTTGAATTTCAATGTTGATATGATAATTCAATGGACTAGTAACTAAAAAGGTAGCAAACTCAAGTTCGAATCCCTGTTGTGAAAGATTCCCGCTTACTGTGTTCGACACGCCTCAAAAGGGATTAAACCCTTGAAAAACCCAAAAAAATTGCATATTCAAAATTTACAATAACATGATTTCACTCCTTAGAAACTGAACGTGAAGGTGAAAGTATTGCATTGAAACTAATAATCACATATTTACCTCCAAAATTTAAAAATCGAGCATTTTGATTGATTTTAAAATTGATAATTACAAATTTATCCCCAGTTATTAGATTGAGCATTTTAATGAAATTTTTATAACGTATTTTGTTTTAAACATTTTTTACCCTAAATGTTAGAACATTATAAAATGTAACATTTCTATAGAAATATAACAAAAATATGGTTTATTACCGTTTAACTCTATGCATAGTATTCAATTTATATTTCTGTGATTTGAAGATGACCATTTCACTCATTCAAAACTGAATGTGAGGTGAAAAGTATAGCGTTAAAACTGAAAATTGAGCATTTTGAATGATTTTAAAACTAATAATTACTATTTTACCCCAAAAATATTATAATTGAGCATTTTAAACCAAATTTAAAATCTTATAATTGCATATTAACCTCAAGAATGAGAAATTGGGCATTTTAACTAATGATATGATGTTCACAAATTGTGTTACCATTTTTGCTTTTCCCAATAATAATAATAATAATAAACTTATGATATTGTTTACCAAAATTCGATTCATAATAACCTTATTTAAATTGACTTTCATTGTCAACAGACATCAATAGATCAATAGTTGCCTTCTCTATTTGAGCTACATGCGAAACACTTCTTGTACTTCGTCTACCTATATAAAATTCCCCATGAGTTTTTTTTTTTAGCCCCCCCCCCCCCCCCCCCCCCCCCTCTGTTCTTTCTTTTTTAGCAAAAAAACCCATTTGAAATTCCTTCTTAAATTATAGGGAGTTTTTTGTCAAATCTTCAAGTAAACAAGGGGTTATTGTCAATTTTAAAATTAAAATAGGGAGTTATTGATATTTTTTTAGGTTAAAAGTGAAATGCAAAAATACCCATTGTGTTTACCTAACTATAAAAATCCCTTGTGTTATATTTATTACCAAAAACCCCTTGTGCTCATTTATTATTCGCAAAATAGACGTCATGTTAACTTTGAAAATTGGCAATAACCCCATTGTTCACTAAAAAATGGAGAAAACCTCCCTATAATTTATGAAAAAAATAACACGAGGGAAGGGGGGTTGATAGTTTCTTTTTTTACTTAACTATTTTATCTATATTATTTTATTTTTTCCTTTGTGAGTATGTCTAATTTAGTAATACAAATGAAAAAAAAATATTTTCAATTTTCAAAATTGATAAAAACTCGATGACTAAAAAATATACACCGGCAAGAAAATATTTTCAATATATATATATAATCAATTTATTAAAGAATAAACAAAAGTTTATAATTTAGTTTTAGCTATTTTAATTTATTTATCAAACAAAGATATTTATCGAAAATATTATTTTACTAAATGTTCTTGATAACCAAACATCTGCAAGAAAATAATTTTTCTAACAACCAAACATATACATGAAAATAATTTTCTTTTCCTTTTCCTACAATTTTTCCTAATTTACTTGATAACCAAACAAGCTATTATGGATAGGCTAAGGCCATCTCCAGTGACTTCAGTCCAGCTTCCCCTTCCCATTTTTCACCCCTTCCCCCTTCTCCTTTCCATTTATATAGTCATCTCCAGTGAATCAATCTTCCCATTCCAATTAATTTTAATATTCATTCTTCCCCTCTCTCACTTAATAATAATAAAATAACAATAATAAATAATAAATAATAATAATTGTTAGGTTTATATCGTTTTTAATTTAACGAATCGTATTTGAGCTTCATTAAGTTCTTTTAAAGTTTCATTTTTATTAATTAAATTAATTTGGGTTTCTAATAATTAAAATTGAAATTAACTTTTTGAAAATAATACCCAAATTTAGGGATTTTTTTTAAATAAAAATGTTTTTTATTAAATAAAAATAAATTAAATTAAATTAAATTTAAGTTTATTAAATAAGAGTTATATTTTTTAAACTAAAATTAACTTTTTAAAAATAATACACAAATTAACTAAAACTAAAATTAAATAAGAGTTACATTTCATTAAATAAGCTATTTTAAAGGATTTTTTTTTTTTTTGAAAAAAAGGGCTTTTATTAAAAGAAAAAAAAAAAAAACAGGTGGCTGTTGCTGTTGCACTCGCCTGCCCAGCGAGTGCTGAAACCCGATGGGTGAGGCAAGCCGCTCAAGCGGTGGATCAAAGCCTCAAGGCAATATTGCCTTTCCCACGCCTTGCTTCATTTTAGTTCACCATTTTTATTCCCCTAAATCCAACTTCCCCATCCCCTCTAATCATAGGAGATGGCCTAAGGTTAAATGATATTTGCATGTTACTATTCTATATTTGTAGCTAAAAGGTCTACTAATAATTATATTAACATTGATTTTAAAGACTTTGAAGTAATCATTAAATAACATGATAATGATTATTCATATTTGAGTCTGTTTACATCATACGAATCATTCCACTGTGGTCACATGATAACAATTATTCAGATTTTGAGGAATGCACTTATTCATCGCCACTATCAGAAAACTATCACAATCTCACTAAATTTCC
This sequence comes from Penstemon davidsonii, assembly GCA_034814905.1. NCBI lineage: Eukaryota > Viridiplantae > Streptophyta > Magnoliopsida > Lamiales > Plantaginaceae > Penstemon > Penstemon davidsonii. Next base: position 5,156,527 of record JAYDYQ010001087.1, on the reverse strand, counting down.
CGAATTTGTCACATAGATACAAATACAACAAAAATCATTAGTTAATTACTCAAGGCTCGACGAGAAATGACATTGTAAAGCTAGAAAGATTAGCCAACCAATAGAAAAATTAGATACAAAGCTACCCTCCATATGATTGATTACCACATATTCACAAATCAATTTGAAAATATTAGAGAATTAAGAATCATAATTGGATATTTCTTCTGAAGCAAAATAATCAAAATCTTGACTAATTTTTAACGAAATATTCAATCTTAAAATATCCAATAGCTAGTCTCCCACAAAACTTCATCAGCTCAAAATCTAATACAACTGAATTTGAACAGAGACATACATCAACCAAGGGTCCACCAACCAATCAAACCAACAATGATTAAAACAATCAAAAAATTGATCTTGTTTGTACTTATTCCATTCTCATTAAACTGGTCAACCTGGTCAACCTTCTTTTTCTCGGATTCTTCTCACATATGGTAGATTTATGACCAGGCTCGCTGCATGATAAACAGAATGTACAAGTTAATACGAGAAGAATTAACGTACGAGATAACATTTACATTATATACATAAAAGAATCACATACCTACATACTCTCCAACGTTGCATCTTTGTACGAGAGGGGCTCCCTTAGACTTTTTCCTTGCTGATTAGAAATATCAAAATTGTTGAACACTCTCGAGGGACCCCTTAGTTCATGGAATGCTGCAGATTCAACTTCTTTTTGTTCCTCAGAGTCAAAGAAAACGTCTTTTGCTGCCTCTTTTGCAGCACGAGGAAGACGTTTCAGAGACTTTGTCGTGACTGTTTCACTTTGCGAAGATTGCAAGCAAAAACTGAGATACTCCTTGTGTATTTTCATAAACCTAATGCGTTGAGGATTATTGACCAGAAATCCTAAATATTCGACATTATTAGTATACATTGGTTCTTTCAATTGAAAAAATTGATTAGGATGAAAATCCCAGAGCAACACAAGTTTATTGATACTATAAAACAGGATGAGAGGCTCTTTCAGTTGTCGGACAAAGAACAAATAGTCTGGTGAAAAAGATAACAAATAGCCATCATATCTTTATATAATCTAAAAATATGTATATAACCAATATATATACACTTGAAAAAAATTAATACGATCAATTGCAACACGAAGACAATGAAAGAGGTAAAAATTTAATAGCTAAGTTTCAATCAACAATCAGTGCATAGTAGAGTTGTGAATAATAGAAATAAACAAAAGTAATTAGAAGGCAATGAACGATTTATAAATATTGTTTGTCTGGACTGTTCCTAAAACAACCAATTTTATGAATGTTTAATTCTTTGAAACTCTTTCTAAATACTCCAGGTTTCTGAATAAATATTTGAAATACTTTTAACTTCATTTTCTCTAGGTTTTTCACCATTAAATCATGGCTTTTGTGATATATCTACGATAAAATGAAACAAAATTTAACATGGGTTCCTTCCTATTACAAAACAACAGAAGTTGGATTTTCTATGCTATTATAAATTATAAGGTCTTGTTCCGACATCCATGATTGTCAGTTCATTTTTAATAATTTATTGTTACTTTAATTGAAACCTTTTTGCTATTCATATCACAACGAATTTCTATTTTAATTTTACTTATGATTGAAAGATTCTTTAATAAAATAAGAGTTAGTAAGTTACATCAAGACATAAGCATATTCCGACAAAATAGAACGATGTACAATATAATACTCCATTTCAATTGTAAATTAACGAATATATATAAAAGACATGCATATATCTACAGAATACAATTCAATCTCCTTTGAACGTAATATGAATAATCCATTTTATATTATGCGATAATTGATAATTTAATTTTTGAATAAGGAAGAACCAGAAGTAGTAATAGTAAATAATTTTCAATAAAGACTCAAAAATTCATCAATATCAGGAACCCTAAAAATGTCAGAATTACACATACAATATAGGTGATAATTGAAGAAAACTTACGTGTAGCAATGAATTTTGGGAGGTTTCGCAACAAACCCGAATTTTATAGCAAAATAAGTGTTCTGGCATAGGGGATTTTTGCCAATAAATAATAACACATGGGGATATTTGCCAATATAACACATAAGGTTTTTTTGCTAATCAGGCAAAGCATTGAGGGTATTTTTGCACTTCTCTCATAATGATGTATTGATCAAAAAAATTATTCGCGCAAGACTGGACCTTCAACACTTTTGATTTCGTATACTTTCTATATATTGTGCTTTTGATCTCAATTTTTTGAAATACCTTGCATTATTGGTCCCTATCGCATATAAAATTGAGCTGTCTTATTGTACCAAAAGTGCTAAATATAGATTTTCCTATGAGAAAAAAATTGCAAAATATTTCTAATACTTGGAATCAAATTAAGGTGCAATCTTGTATAGAACACGCGATACTAAAATAAAAAATATATATATATTGAACCAAAACTGCAATTTTACAAAATGACTAGGATCCGGGCATGTGAAACTAAAAATGCAATTCTGCCCGTCTTAAATGTATATAGTATAATAAACTTAAAAACAATTTTACAGTAATTAATGTGTGCTGATCAATGAAACTGTAGGATGTCCTAGAGAACTTGAGGTCATATGAAGTGATGAAGGCAATCAAGGGGGAGTGGTAGTGTGGAAGAGCGCGTGTGGGGGCATTCGGTATTGTAATCTAAACAATCATGGAAGAATTGAATTATGAATTTGAAGAACACAGCTTTGAAGAGACGAGAGAAAAACTGGAAGACAAAAATAAATTTTATTAAAACTGAAAAAGAGTAATTATTGTTCCAAGTTGGGATTGAACCCACAACCTATTTATACATAAGATATCACCGCCTCTATCTATAAAATTACTAATATAACCTTATACATAAACGGCTATACAAAAAGGGGAAAAATTAAATTACACAATCCCTAATTTCTATTGCTTCTTCTTTCAAACTAATCCTGACCATTTCTTCTTCTTTTTGCAGACGCTGAAGATGGATAATTCATCCAATACACCCCCTCAAGTTGGACCGTAGATATCAATGAGGGACAACTTGGAAATGAGCATTTGAAATTGAGGTAATAACAAAGCTTTAGTTAAAACATCAGCTAGTTGATCCTCTGTTCTAATGGGCATGAGCTTGATTATTCCTTTGTTTACTTGTTCTCTAGTAAAGTGACAATCTATTTCAATGTGCTTAGTTCTCTCATGAAAGATAGGATTTGTAGCAATGTGTCTAGCTGATTGATTGTCACAAAACAGTAATGTAGGAGAAGTAGATAAAACCCCAAAATTGTTGAGAATCTGATTTAGCCAAACAATTTCACTTGAAACTGCTGCCAAAGATCTATATTCTGCTTCAGCAGAAGATTTTGACACAGTTACCTGTTTCTTGGATTTCCAAGAAACTAAAGAATTTCCCAAAAAAATGCAAAAACCAGTGACTGACCTCCTTGTGTCCATACAAGAGGCCCAGTCAGCATCAGCATATGCAGTAAGCTTTAGAGTAGAATTTGATGAGTAGAATAGACCCTTTCCAGGACTGGATTTTATATATCTGAGTATGTGGTGAGCTGCTTGTAAATGTGGAGTCCTTGGATTAGAGACAAACTGACTAAGTTTATGTACAGCATAACTTAAGTCAGGTCTAGTTATAGTGAGATATAGGAGTCTGCCAATTAGTCTTCTGTAGGAGGTAATGTCAGTAAGTAGATCACCATCTTGAGAGTTGAGTTTGACTTTAGGATTCATTGGTAAAGAAAGAGGTTTGGCTCCAAGATAACCTGTATCATCAAGTATTTGTAAGGCATACTGTCTTTGAGAAAGAACAATTCCTTTAGAGGATCTTGCTATCTCTAGACCAAGAAAATATTTTAGATCTCCTAAATCTTTTAGTTTAAATCTACTATGTAAATAAGCTTTTAATCCAGAAATAAGTATGGAAGAAGGACTAGATATAACAATATCATCTACATAAAGTAATAGAGCAAGAAAGGTATCACCTGATCCTTTTGTGAAAAGTGAGTAGTCAGCCTTTGATTGTGAGAAACCATAATCTAGAAGACATTCTTTAAATTTGTCATTCCATTGTCTAGAAGCCTGCTTAAGACCATAAAGAGATTTATTGAGCTTACAAACTAGTTTAAGAGAGGAATCTGACCTTGGATAACCTAATGGAAGATCCATGTAAACTTCTTCATGAAGATCTCCATTTAAAAAGGCATTATCAACATCTAAATGATATAATCCCCAACCTTTAGAGGCTGCTATAGCTAATAAAACCTTTACTGTGACCATTTTGGCAACAGGAGAAAAAGTTTCTGTATAGTCAATTCCAGCCTGTTGTGTATAACCCTTAGCTACAAGTCTTGCTTTGTACCTATCTATTGAACCATCAGAATGTCGTTTTATCTTATAAACCCATTTACAACCAATTGGATTTTTATCAGGGGGTTTAGGAACTATAGTCCATGTGTTAGTCTCTTCAAGAGCTTTTATTTCATTATGCATAGCTTCTCTCCATTTAGAATGTCCAACTGCTTGATGATAAAACTGAGGTTCATTCTCAGTGGAAATAGTCATAACAAAATTCTTAAAATCAGAAGACAGTCTATCATAATGTAAAACAGTAGAAATGGGATATTTAACAAAAGAAATATTAGGAGAATTAAAAGAGTTGCAATGATAATCATTGAGGTAAGATGGTTTGTTAGAAGGCCTTGTAGATCTTCTAACTGGTTGATGTGAATCTGAGATTGGCAAGTCAGATGAATTACTAGATAAAGGAACAGTAAAAGAATCAGAAATAGGAGAATCATAATTATCATTGTCAAAATAAGAAGGTTCAGAAGGGGGAAATATAAAATCAGGAGAAGGTGTTAGAGGGGAAGATTCTTTGGATAAATTCTGAAAAGGAAAAGTATTTTCATGAAATATAACATCTCTTGAAATAAAAACTTCCATTGTGGAGATATCAATCAATTTATAACCTTTAGTGCCCATAGGATATCCAATAAAGGCACAAGCCTTGGCCCTAGGATCAAATTTTGTTCTTCCCTGTTTGAGTGTTGAAGCAAAAGCTAAACATCCAAAAGATTTCATAAAACTGTAATCAACAGGTTTATTATATAGTAATTCAAAAGGAGTTTTATATTTCAAAATTTTAGATGGAGTTCTGTTGATTAAGTAAGCAGCAGTAGAAATGCATTCACCCCATAGTGAGATAGGGACTTTAGAGTCAAAATATAGGGCCCTAGCAATGTTAAGTAAGTGTTGGTGTTTCCTCTCCACAACAGAATTCTGTTGGGGAGTCTCAACACAAGAAAAATGGTGTAAAATTCCATATTTATTGAATAAAGATGTAAATTTTAATTCAGGGGCATTATCACTTCTAAAGATTTTAATGTCACTGTTAAATTGAGTTTTAGCCATAGACAAGAAACTTGGTATGACAGAGGATATATCAGATTTCTTTTGTAATAAACAGACCCATGTAAATCTGGAAAAATCATCCACAATAGTTGCAAAATATTTCTGTCCAGAGTATGTAGGAGCATGAAAGGGCCCCCAAATATCACAATGTATCAATTCAAAAATATGTGAACTAGTAGAAATAGAAACAGGAAAAGAAAGCCTCTTTTGCTTAGCAAGAGGACAAATGTAACATGGATCAGTACTATTAGGAAAACATGTATTGAAAGAATCTAAAGCTAAAGCATCTCTTATTCTAAACATATTTTTATAGGGCATGTGACCTAATCTTCTATGCCACACTGTACTAGAAATCTTGTTGCAATAAGATTGATAAGGAAGTCTTGAGCTGGTGTGCAAAACATAGAGGCCATCTAACAATTTACCCTCTCCAATCATCTTCTCTTGGAGGTCCTGAATCATAAAAGATTCTTGTAAAAATCTAATGGTGAAGTTATTTTTATTGAGTAACTCACTAACAGAAACTAGGTTAAATTGGAAAGTAGGAATGTAGAAAACATCTTTAAGAATTAAAGAGGAACTTAAAGAAATATCCCCTATTTGATTCACTTGAAGTTTACTGTTATCAGGCAAAATAACATGAGTATTAGTAATAGTTTTTAAAAAAGAAAAAAGATTTTTGTTGTAACAAATGTGCTTAGTAGCACCAGAATCAATGATCCAAACAGTTGGATCATGGATTTTATTATTGAGAAGAGATGTAGAACATATACCTGAAACACAAGATATATGTGCAGAATCAAGTGTTGTGTCAGTTGATGAAGTAACATTCAAGTGATTGTTGAATAAATTCATAAGGTGCTGGTACTGGTCTGAGTTCAGACTCTGAAGAAGGGGAGTTAGGGGGTTCTGAGAAGGTTGATTGGAAATGGATTGGGTGTTTTGTGTTGTGAAATTATTGATAGAATTATTTGGATGGAGAGGAGGTCTAGGTTTAGAACCAGTAGGAGGTTTGTAGCCAACAGGATATCCATGAAGCTTATAACATTTGTCAATTGTGTGGCCTTTGAAGTTACAGTGAGAACAGGTAGGAATTTCCTTTTTCTTGAAATTTGGATTAAAAACAGGGAGGTTCTGTGGTGTAGGTAGGATGGAGGATTGTTGAAATTGGTTGTAAGGTCTTTTCTGAGGCTGTTGTGAATTAGGAAGGGTGGAGTTGTTGAATTTAGAGGCAAAAGCCATGGAAGAAGAAGGATCAAAAGTAGTGGACTGTCCAATTAGTTTCTGCCTTTCTTCCTGAGTTGCTAATGAAAAAACTCTGTCAATATGAGGAATAGGATCCATTAAGAGGATCTGACTTCGAAGATTATCAAAAGAGTCATTGAGACCAAGTAGGAAAGTAAGCACAAAGTCTTCTTGATAGTGGTCATGGACTTTTTGTAGACTGTCACAGGAACAAGATCTTAAAACTGGTCTATAATTGGCCAGTTCATCCCATATGGACTTAAGCTTGGTAAAGAACATATTGACAGAGAGGCTATCTTGATGGAGAGTTGCAAGTTCCCTGCGAAGTTGTAATTTTCTTGGACCATTGCTGTGGGAAAATCTTGTTTTCAATTCATCCCAAATATCTTTGGCACAATTAGTATACATAATGCTTGAATGGATTTCTTGAGAGACAGAATTCAAAATCCAGGATACAACCACATCGTTGTTTCTGGACCAGGCAATTTGTAAGTTGACATCAGAAGGACCAGGATCTTGGAGTGTGCCATTGATGAACCCAAGCTTGTGTTTAACATTCAAGGCAAGTAACATGGAACGAGACCAAGAGGGGTAGTTATCCCCTTTAAGTGATTGATGAACCAAAATTAGACCAGGGCTATCTGATGGATGTAAAAAATATGGGTGAGAAGGATCCTCCATAGGAGGTTTAGAACGGATGGAGTCAGAAATAGTGGAGGTGGAAGAACCAGAAGAAGCCATGGTGTGATGAAGAGAAAAAAAAAAATCAAGAAACAGGGGAGAATGAAGGAAGAAAGATCGCAAGAAGATCAGAAGAAAAATTAGAAATAAAAACGTAGATTAGTGCGGAATACGTGTAGAAATTAATCTGCTGATACCATATTGTAATCTAAACAATCATGGAAGAATTGAATTATGAATTTGAAGAACACAGCTTTGAAGAGACGAGAGAAAAACTTTCTATTGCTTCTTCTTTCAAACTAATCCTGACCATTTCTTCTTCTTTTTGCAGACGCTGAAGATGGATAATTCATCCAATATTCGGGCTAGACGAATATTGCTGCAGTGGGCAGTTTGCGAATCCAATGACTTGTAGGCCATCGTTTTATTCGGGAATTTTTAAGAGAGCTTGCCCAAGAGCTTATAACTATGCATTTGATGATGGAACAAGCACTTTTACATACAAGTCTTTGGAGTATGGCATAATCTTTTGCCCCAATAATGGGTAATATTAATATATGTCTCAAATTTCAATCTCTTTCTTTTGTTACATTAATTGTGATTAATTTAATTAGGACACAAATAGGTATGAAGTTAACTATATATATGTTGTTTTTCATGATCCAGGATGAGGAGTCCTGCAGACAGTGTAATAACACCACCATCAATTGGAGAAGGAAAAAGTGGGGAGAATTATGTTAATGTAGGGATGGTTTCATCTTCAACTACTATTCATGAGTTGCCTTTCTCAATGCCCTTATTTGTGCTCCTCTGCACTTCATATTTTTGGCATATTTGAAACAATGTTCATGCATTTAAGCACAATAAACTTTGTCTAGCCCAACTGATTTTTGTTATTTTTTGTACATTTTGTCTCGTCCCTCCCCCATTCAATTTCAGACCGAAAAGGAAAAAATGAAGAAATTATGGGATGAGATTTGAATAAAATACTGGATTACAAGATGAAATTCAATGAGGTAATATAACTCGAAACGAAAACCAAAGTCAACATTTAGTTTGGTCGGATTCCGATATTTCATCTATTTGTCCAGCGCCAACATGACAACACTTAACAGTACTTATAAAAAAAAAAATTAACGTAGATAAGAAACTCGTGAGAAATTAGTTTAGAACAGATTCTGCATTTTTGCCGATCAAATATGTCAAATTTAGAGCAAATGTAAATCATTATATTCATTAAGAGACTAAACTTGTAATCATAGCATTAATTAAGAAATAATTATACTACTCTGCTATATCATAAGAAGAAGGGGAGAAACAAAAATCTCGATCGCACCTTGTTCTCGCTATATATCTAAAAGACAAAATTAATTAAAATTCAATAATGATACTTACAAATTACAATCACAAATAATATAAAAAGATTTAATTGGATAATTGATCATCAGAAATTGTGCTGCAAAATGAAGATTCTTGATTGATCCTTTGTGCATCATTAAGTTGTTCCATCAATTTCATAACCCGGCCCCTGTATTCCCTCGCCTGGTCAACCGCCTCCGCCTCGAGCTCGCCGAGCTGGCAGCACAGCCGCTCCTCCGCCTCTTCCGCCACCCTCAGCCGTCGCCACAATTTCATCAAATCCTCCTTCATCCTCTCCTCTCTCTCTAAACTATTCTTTAGCTCCCTTTCCAACTCCTCGTTCCTCCGTCGCAGCGACACCGCATCCTCCGCCGGAGCCATTAACTATTATATATATATGACTATTCTATTATATGGGATCGGACGTTGTTTTATTATGTTTTCAATTTTATGGGAAATGTATAAATGTTAAGTACGTTGAGGTTTTATAGGCTTAAATATTGGATCTGTCTAGGTTCAATGTATCTGCCTGCTTGCTTCTTTCTTAGATAACATCGTCCACTATTTTTTATTGGAAAAATCTCATTTTATCCCCTTAATCCTGAACGTTTTTTCACTTTATCCCCTAACCTTTGTGAGTCCCCATTTAACCCCCTGAGCTATTAAAAATATCTCATATCACTACATTTGGACGTTCGTCGGCAGAATCTGTTCAAAAGTTTGGGGTGACAAAGTGTGAAAACGTTCAAAGGTTGGGTGGCAAAATGAGAAAATATTCAAAGTCACATCATGAGAATATTTTGTTAAATTCTAGATTTTTGCATATTAGGGGGCTGCCTGAAATATTATAATAGTTGAGGGGGTTAAGTGAGGACTCGCAAAAGTCAGGAAAAAATGAAAAAACGTTCAAAGGTTAGGGGTCAAAGTGGAATTAATTTGATTCTTGATTATCTGGATCATGAATTAAATCAATTAATTAACCTGGTAGACATTTTCATATTCAAATTAAGGAAATTTTAATGTATAGTTCACAAAAAAGAAATTTTAATGTATACAAAGGATGTACCTGGACGTGTTTCCGGTATTATTTTTCTGGAGTATATATATATATATATATATATGTGACGTCATCGAATGCGTTGTTAGGAGATGGCTATTCAAATTTTTCATATGTGAATGATCTAACTAATATTCAAATAGTTAGGTCCTAACTTTAGGGACCAGATTTTCTTAGCCACAATAATTTAATAGGGTGAACTGTGACCAATTCAATTTCTAGAATGATATTAATTCGTAGCTAAGAAACAATTTAATTCAATGCTTTGATTTTAAATGAACTTTAATTTTTTATTGTTTGATTAACGACATTAACCGTATGTCATGCATTTGTATATTATTAGGTTCTCTTGTGTATTGTTTGGTTGTCGGGAAAGTGAGGGAAAGTGATGGAAAGTCAGTTTTTTTTTCTCCCACTTGTTGTTTGGATAGCAGAAAAGGAAGTTATTATTTTCCTTCAACTTTCCTGTAGGAAAATTTTGTGAAGAAAAAATTTCCCACCAATTTGATGGGGAAATCCTGGGAAAATCTTGGGAAATTTTTACAGTAAATTGCAAAACACCCCTTGTACTTTATCTAAATATCAAAATCCCCCATTTTTGATTTTTTCTTATCGAAAGCCCCTTTGTACTTATTTATTATTAGCAAAAAAATACCCTCTTAAGTCATATAACAATTATACCCCCACAAAATAACGCAAAAGCACCCTTTTTATCTAAAAAAATAATCAATAACCCCTTATTAACTTTAAAAATTGACAATAACCCCTGTTAACATTAAAGATTGATATAAATTCGGTGATTATAAAATATACAATAACGTCAAATTAATTTATAATAAAGTTAATATAATGGAAACGTGATTATTCATACAATATTTTATCACCAAAGAAAACGTAATTCATAATCAAACAAAAATATTTATCAAAAATATTATGTTCCTAAACTTTCTTAACAACCATTGCAAGAAAATAGATTTCCTCGCAACCAAACATGTAAAAGAAAATGACTTTCTTTTCCTTTTCCTTTCCTTTCCTTTCCTTTTTTTTTTCCTACAATTTTCCCTTACTTTCCTAACAACCAAACAAGCTATTGGAGAATTATTTGATATATGCATTTGTATATTTTTTTCTTTGAACTCCAATAATTGATGAAATTTGTTGAGCTTGCTTTTTTGTTTTGTACATTGATTGATTGATAAGAATACTAAAGTTAATGAAATATGCATAAATTATCAAAAAAACAAAAAAAGAAATATGGATATAACTATTATAAATGTCTGGCCCATCATATTATTAACTTTAGGTACTTCGTTCAAACTCAAACATAATTGGTCGATTTAATCCAATAATAGAAAATTGATTAGCTAGGATTGGCAGGAAGTAGTTCCAATTATTTGAGATTCAAATCAAGTGATTTATATATATGTGTCACTTATCATATACACGATGTAGAGTCGTCACATGCATATGACAGAATAATATCCCGACAACATTAGATAAATCAATTAAAAGTTGACGTCTTATATATACATGGTGGATCCAAAATTTTGAGTTTTGATAACTTTTTCAACTAAAAATTAAGTTAAAAATTAATTACAAAGGGTTAATTTTCATTTACCCCGTGTAATATATACTTAATGTTCAATTTATCCTAGTTTAATTTGAAAAAGAACATTTTATTTCTTTGTAAAATAAATTAAAGAATCAATTACCTCATTTCATTGGAGAGTGTAACTTACTCGCTCGAAATATTTATATAAATTATAAGTCAAATATTTAGTAATCAGCAAATTGTCACTAAATAATTATGATAATATTTATTATCACGAGATTGTCAATAAAATGTGTTATTAATTGTTAATAGTAACAACATAAGTTAGACTATACACTTATCTTTAATAGTTATTAATGACAACTTCAAAATATTTTTGGTCACCATTGCACTGATAGTCGTTACTATTATGAAATAACTTTGTCACTAAACACATTCAAAGAGCTACAACCTTCATGCAATCAAATAATATATATTGTCACTAAATATATGATTCTCTTACATTACAAAAATCCTCCAATTTCAATTTTCTAGCTATCTAAAAGAATTAAAAATTCAACAATGGTACAAAATTACAATACATATAAATACTATACAAAAGTGTCATTGATCATTCGAAATGGTACTGGCGCTGCAAAATGAACCTTGATCTCCAAGAATTCTTTGTGCATCATTTAGTTGTTCCATTAATTTCACAACTCTTGCCCCGTACTCTCTAGCTTGGTCAACGGCCTCCGCCTCGAGCTCGCCTAGCTGGCAGCACAGCCGCTCCTCCCCCTCCTCCGCCACCCTCAGCCGCCTCCACAACTTAATCAAATCCTCCTTCATTCTCTCCTCTCTCTCCAAACTATTACGTAACTCCCTCTCCAACTCCTCGTTCCTCCTCCGCAACAGCGCATCCGCCTCCTCAGACTTTTTCTGCGTTGTGGAGGAGGGAATGGCGTAGCTCGGAGCCATTGATTATTCTATGGGACCAAAAGTGCAAAATAAAAATTATACTATTTTATGATATTAGAAAGTGATGAATGGTGTATGGTGTCTTATTAAATTTTTTGATTTTATAGGAATAATATATGTTGGGTGTGTTGAGGTTCTTATATATATAGAGTAATAAAAAATTGGATGTGTCTAGGTTCATTGTATCTGCTTGCTTTTTGGAGATTATTTATATCGCTCGCTTTTCTTTTCTTTTTCGTTTAGAAGATTTTCTATTGGGAGGTCTCAATTTGACTTTTTCTTATCTGGATACATTTTCAGATTTAAACAAGGAGAAAAGTAATTTTGTCGTGTAGATAGACGTGTTTCTGGGCAGAATTATTTTTGTGGAGTATATTGTTTATGTAACGTCATCGAATGCGTTGACAGGAAATGGCCATTCAAATTCTAGAATGACATTAATTCTTTTGGGAATATTAAGGCAGTAAAAAAGCAAAATTGATTTCATAACTTATTGTCGCCATCAAGTTTGTTCAGGTGTTCTAGGCCATATTTTTGAAGATATTTTGAAGTTGGCTTCTCGACTGGAATATTTTCGAACTTTACACGTAGTGCGCGAAAGCAACATGGCATCTAATCATCTTGCCAAACTAGCTATTTCAAGCTTTTTTTTTCTTTTGATCTGCCGACTGTTATTCATAACATTGTAATCTCTGATCCTTCGTGATTGTTATCTCTATCATGTTTCCTAAAAAAAAAAAAAAATTGTTCAGGATGACAATTTTACCCATAAGTCACTAAATTGAAATAAATTTGAGACTTTATGGTTGCCATAAAGTTTGTTCAGGTTGACAATTTTACCCATAAGTCACTAAATTGAAGTAAATTTGAGACTTTTTCGACCTAATTGAGGGAGTGGAGTTCACTTGCAGGCGGAAAAATTTTAATTGATTTTTTTTACTATGTTTTAAGAAAAAAAAGGAATAAACCACTAAAAAGAATTAGAGCATTAACTAATACGTATCCACCATGACTAATTAGTCGTTTGTGCAAAATACAAACTATGGCTTGAAGTCGTGATAAAAACATCCACTATGACAGCTGTGGTGGATGTCTTGGTGAATGTTTCCACCATGGCTAAAAGTCATGGTGGATATTCCCACCATTGCTAGAAGTCGTGGTGAATATATTCGCCACATGAATTGAGCATTTACGTGAATTGAGCGGCAATTAATTTAGTCGGACATCAAGAAAACACTTTCAATAAGGAGTGAATTTAGTTGGAAACTCAATGGATAAAAATTCCTAATTCCTCTAGGACAGTTTTAGCTAGGACTCTTCTTTACCTTAATTTTGTAATCCCATTCCCCTATATAAGGTGAGGTTTGTCAAGAGTTTAGACACACAATTTTTAGTCATAGTTATAACAATTCTCTCAAATCATTATCATATTTTCTCTCTAGAACTTGTGATAATGATTAGCAAACTAGGTTGGAGTTCTTTGATGAGGTTAGAGATGAAATTATATGCGTAGTGATTTTATTTGGATTCGATTCTTCAAAGTTTTGTAAGTTTTATAAATTTGAGTGAATTATTTTTCTTACCTTCTTTTCATCAACTCTTATGTTAATACAATTGTTTTATTAATTTTCATATAAATCTAGTCAAGCTCTTTTTGTGAGAAAATATTTTTGATATAATTATATTGATACAAGTCATTTGTTTTATTGGTAGTCTTTTAATGCAATATGCCTTGGTATATAGTATATTTTTGATTTCTCATAAGATGATATTTTGTGCCAATTCTAAAATCAAGAAAATTATTTACTCAAATACATTAGAAATCATGTGTTATTCAATTCTTTATCTTCCAATTGATTGTTTGGGATGTGAAACTTTCAATTGAGTAATTTTATGAATCAATCCAAATAACTGAACGAAGCATAAAAGGAATTCTTGGCACCTTACAATTTTAATTATCGTATTTTCCAACAACCAAAAATTCACTTTTCTTTAAGTTTTCTTAAAATCAATCATTTTCGTTAATTTAGTTTGTTTATTTATCTTTAAAACTAATTTGTCTACTAACTTTTTTAGCTTGTTTTAGTCATCTCCTTCTTGGATACGACCACCCAATCTATTCTACATCGATCGCTTTGTTTCGACAAGTTTGGGCATAATCACATACGAGTTCAATATATTGTTAGATTAATTCATATATTGATTGGAGCTTGCATTGTGTTTGTTGAATTGATTAATTGAGCTATGACAATTACTAGTTTCCAAAAATATATGTAACAAGCAATTTGAGAACAACAAACACGAGGGACATCATCTTGAGTCGTCGAAAGAGATAGAAAGTGCAGATGATCATGACACGATAAAAGAGTATGAGTTGGAAGAAACTGAACACGATGTTGAAAAAGTAGTAGAGAACTAGAGAAGAAAAACACACATGATTAGTTATTTCCTAATTGCAATTCTTGTATCACAAGAAAGGTTATACTCCGCAAAAGAAAACGCAGAATTCGAGTTTAGGTTGAAGAGGTTAAAAGTAACAAACTATCAGCAGCTGTGGTACAAGAAAATTTTGATTATGCTCGAGTGCCAACATCCGATGAAGTTGATTAACATAACAGTGAAGAACCTGACGTATTCAGATGCTTCTCTTAGAACAACGTTCATTGCAACTCCTTCATGGACATACTCTCACAAAGGTCTCCCATTATCAACATTATTATATATGATATACTTTATTTGTTTGTTTGTTTAATTTTCAAGAACTAAGTTAAAAGATCTAGTGATTTCTTAATATGGTTTATTCGCATTGTTTCACTAGTTATGGCATATGAGTACATCGAAAAAAGTAATCATTTACCTCTATGATCTTACAACCTATGCCTTTTCAGAACTAAGCAATGGATAACATATTGTATTTCCAATTTCCAAATTGTATCAAGATATGGATAGTAATTTGTAACCATACCATACAAGTAAAATAAATATGCTACTAGAACTAATCACAACACAGTCTCAACTAATATATTTATTCTTCAACCTAAACTTCATGTAATTAAACTGTCTACTTCTCAAGGGGACAAAAAAGTGATATTTTCCTGACTACTTCTCATGAGAACCAAAAAATGTGGTAGCACACTCATGGTGCAAGTCTTTGTGGATCAGGAGGGAAAAGAGATGTTTTCCTAATGTTGTCCAGTGCACAGAAAAGCATGACCACTTGCTCCAGTCTGGCTCCAAAACCACAGAGAAGTGGTACGCCATACCTTCGAAAGACACAACCACATCAAATTACCAATTTATAACAAAGATGCAAGTATATGCAACATTATAGTACCTAAAGGCATCAATATATGAGGATATATATAGAATCATCTTTGACATCTATTCCACATGATTGTGCTCGCTCAATGAGGAACTCATGGTTGCCAATACGCTGAGCTTCTGGTATAATTTCCTCAACTTGAAAAGGAAATTTTAAACATTTCAATTTTTTTTCTACAAGATGCAACTTCATTTGTACAACTCGAACATTAGATTTGCTCCTTGTGTCATGTGCAACTTAAACATTCATAACACTTAACAACTTTTTTTTTCTTTTCAAAATTTCACTAGTTTACAATTAGGATCTGCTAAAATTTGCAGCTATGTTGGTAATGCAACCTATATATTCTTATAGTACATAAAAAAGTTTTACATCACAATGTCATTGAGTACAAGTATGAAGTCCTTCATGTTGAATCAAAGGCAATAATTTCATATTTTCAGCAGATAGAATTCGTTACTTTCCCAAAAGCTTTTATTCTTTTGAAAGAATTTGTTTTTAGCAAATAAAATCGATTTCTTGCTGGTTTTATTCTATGAAGGAAAATATGTCTGATCTCAAAATTACCCCGAATAAAAACATCAAACGAATTGTTGTAATTTGGATTGTCGTGACAAGGCATGGTAAAAAATGGCCTCGAAGCCAGGGGAAAACAGTGAATAATATAAAACTCAATATAATACCTGCAATAGAAATGCACTTACTCTTAATTTCAAACATCACATCTCACATGTGCAGAAAAAAGAATGTGTAATATCCTATCATAATGGTAAATATATAAATAAAGATGGTGATTCTGAAAATTTATTGCTCGCTACATAATATGGGACCGTTAAAAAAGATTTAGCCTTATGAAGTGACCTAAATTTAGCTCCCTAAGAAAATCAACAAGAAAAAAATAAACAAAAATGGGCATACTTTTCTAGTACAAGCTGGCCAAGTTTTCTCTTTGTTTTTGTGTTAAGATCTCCAAGGGGGTCAATTTCAACACCAGCTTCCTGCATATGCAATAGTCATAAATATATCATGCCAAGAAATAAAAGCATTGGAATAACTACCTCCACGTCTAAGATTGTTTAGCATTTGCTCTCCCTTACCGAAACACAAAGATCGTTTGTGTATTGAAAGAAAAGTAAACATGTACAACTTACCTTTATCATTTGCACTCCTTCTTCAAAGGTGAGGCGTAATGTATTCCGCAAATACTATTTTTCAATCAAAAAAAGATGTTATGTTATAACTTTAGAAGAAAAAAAAGTGCAAAATACTAATGACCTTAAGTTACCTTAAGTTTGCCAAAATGATATTGTCGATTAATGGCCTCAAACTCCTTGGGACATTTGTCACGGCCCGACATTTTGCAGGGGTAAAATGGCACACAGAGACCCGGTGGACGGGATTGTGGCTCGGGGAGCCCGGGATGGGGCAACCCACCTATTGAGCAGTCTATGGGACAATCCAGCCAAGTCGACATCCCATGGAGCAGGTCAATGGGGCAAACAAACATGGGAGTGGAGGTTTATAGAAATCTCCATAAATTTCTACACTGTTCCAGAACATTTCGGAAAGTTTTATAAGGTTCCAGATAGATCCGGAATGTTCTACAAGGTTCCAGATGGGTCCGAAAGGTGCTACAAGGTTCCGGATGGATCCGAAAGATTCTACACAGTTCCGAATGGGTCCGGAAAGTTCTACCCTTGGGCGGAAGGTTGCGGAATATTCTAAATCATCCTAGAATACTTTAAAGAAGTGTGAAAGGCTTTGAAAGGTTGTAGAACGTTATAGAACGTTGTAGAATAATGTAGATAATTAATACAAGTATGTAGTAGGAACTTGGTATAATAATCTAGTTGTAGGAACTTTCTAGATGACAATCCCTAGCCATTAGATAGGATTAATCTTGACCATTCATTAGGGATGCAAACTTGTATAAATAGGTCTTGCCATTTCATTTGTAATCAACCAAGGTTGGAATCCAAGTATTCAAGTAAGAATCCATCCATGAGTCTAAATTATATTATCTAAGTGTTGTGCAAAGTGTTTGAGAAATACTAATCATTCTAGTCTTCTCCTTCAAAACACCAATCTTGGAGACGAGATTAAGCTGAACCTAGCCAACCGCTGGGTGAAATCGACTATCGAGGGTAAAGTCGAGGCTAGGTGCCACACGGGTGCTTTGAGAAAGCTATGTCCATGACAGGTGGTATCTGAGTTAGGTTGGGCCGGGGGCTTCTTGCTTGTATTTAGTGCGAATTTGGTGTTTGAAGTTGAGACGATGGCGCCCGTCAACACTACCTTGGGAGCCAAGGAGCGCGAGATGAGGGCGGGTCGAGAGAAGTCGTTGGTGGTGGACGCGACTCAGTTTCGCCAAGTGTTGGGAGGTCTCATTAAGATAGGGACAAGGGCGAGGGAATGGAGCACAACATGGAGACGTTGGAGGAAAGCGTACATGAGGTACATGGAGAGTTCGAGGGAGCAACCCGAGAAGTCGATGAACAGCTGGATCGGTGGATGGCAAGGATGGATGAAGTTGTCCAAGTCATGCAAGTAGGCATCAGGGCGATGACGTGCGAGATGGCTGAGGTACGGGCCGAGGTAGCTGAGGTGGCCAGCATACGGGGCGAGCTTCACTTGGATCAGAGGACCTTGGAAAGTCATGGGGCGACTGTCTCCAGTCAAGGTGGGGGAGAGACGGACTATGAGGGTGAATATCTCGACACCTACATAGATGTTCGGGGAAGCAACAAGGTTTTGACCAAGCTGTCGAACGAGGGGCCAAAGCCTTTGGAGAAGGAAATACACCTTCTATGGGTTTGCAGATAAGCCACTTACTTTGACAAACAGTGTATGAGTTCTCAACAATTCAAACACCAACCTCAACTACATCAAGTGTTGTTCCCAGTTCTTGCTGTATATTAGTATACCATCAAAAAATACAAAAACAAATTTTCTGAGTTAAGCCTGAAACACATGGTTCATTAAACTTTGGAATGTAGATGGTGCATTAGTTAACCCAAAGGGCATTACCACAAATTCATAATGTCCATGACGTGTTCTAAATGCAGTTTTCTCAATATCACCATCCACCATTCTCATTTGATAGTAACCAAACCTTAAATCCAGTTTAGTAAAAAACCTAGCCCCATGCAATTCATCAAGTAGTTCTTCAATTAAAGGTATAGGGAATTTGTCTTTCCCAGTGACTTGGTTTAACTCTTTGTAATCCACACACATGCGCCATGTTCCATCATTTTTCTTCAATAACACAGTAGGTGAAGAGAAGAGACTGTTACTGGGCCTAATCAATCTTGACTCCAACATTTCCGATAACATTTTTGACCAAGCTGTCGAACGAGGGGCCAAAGCCTTCGGAGAAGGCGATACACCGAAAAAGGTCGGGGGCCTTGGTGTGGAAATATTGCAAGAGGGCAACGCAACGGGACGGGGTCCCGATGTGGTGAAGACTGCTAAGTTAGGAGCGGGGCACACCGACTTGACATTATCGTGCTTGGGCGGGGTCAGAGTCATGCGGAAAATATAGGGGCTAAGCCGAGGGTACAAGCACATCAACCAAACACAAATGCGTCTGATCGATGAGGGCGTCAATCGAATTGGTGGGGGAGAATGTCACGGCCCGACATTTTGCAGGGGCAAAATAGCGCAACACAGAGACTCGGTGGATGGGATTGTGGCTCGAGGAGCCCGGGACAGGACGGCCCAACCTTTTGAGCAGTCTACGGGACAACCGTCTCATCCCATGAAACAGGCTAATGGGGCAAACAAACATGGGAGTGAAGGTTTCTAGAAATCTCCATATAGTTCTACACTGTTCCGGAACATTCTATAAGGTCCCGGATAGGTCCGGAAGGTTCTACAAGGTTCTGGAAGATCCTACAAGGTTCGGGATGGGTCCGGAAAGTTCTACATAGTTCCGGATAGGTCCGAAAAGTTCTACACGATTCCGGAGCATTCCGAAAGGTTCTACACTTGGGCGGAAGGTTGCGGAATATTCTAGGTCATTCCAGAAAACTTTGGAGAAGTGTAGAAGGCTTTCGAAGGTTGTAGAACCTTAATAGAAAGTTTTAGAATAATGTAGATATTTAATAGAAGTATGTAGTAGGAACTTGGTAGAATAATCTAGTTGTAGGAACTTTCTAGATGACAATCCCTAGCCACTAGATATAATTAATTTTGGCCATCGATTAGGGATACCAACTTGTATAAATAGGTCATGCCATTTCATTTGTAATTAACCAAGGTTGGAAACCAAGATTGGAATCCAAGTATTCAAGTAAGAATCCATCTAAGAATCTAAATTTTATTTTTTAAGAGTTGTGCAAAATGTTTGAAAAATACTAACCATTCTAGTCTCCTCCTTCAAAACATCAATCTTTGGGATGATAGTAAGGTTGAGCCTAGACAACCGCAGGGCGGAATCGACTGTCGAGGGTAAAGTCGAGGTTAGGTGCCGCACGGGTGTTTTGAGAAAACTAAGTCTGTGACAAATTGCTTTTTTAACCGGTCGAATATTGTAACAAATACAATATCGACAATATCCATGATATGCATGTAAATCAGACCATCGATTAGGGATGCCAACTTGTATAAATAGGTCTTGCCATTTCATTTGTAATTAACCAAGGTTGGAAACCAAGATTGGAAACCAAGTATTCAAGTAAGAATCCATCTAAGAATCTAAATTTTATTTTTTAAGAGTTGTGCAAAATGTTTGAAAAATACTAACCATTCTAGTCTCCTCCTTCAAAACATCAATCTTTGGGATGATAGTAAGGCTGAGCCTAGCCATCCGCGGGGCGGAATCGACTGTCGAGGGTAAAGTCGAGGTTAGGTGCCGCACGGGTGTTTTGAGAAAACTATGTCTGTGACACATTGCTTATTTAACCGGTCGAATATTGTAACAAATACAATATCGACAATGTCCATGATATGCATGTAAATCAGACCATCATCGCACAACCATATCTAAAATTAGTATAAGCTTTTAAGAAAATTTAATATACCTCTTTATAATGTTCCTTAATCTCCATCTCAACATTTAAAATGACAAATTCACACAGATGTCTGTGTGTACAAAAAAATTCTTTTCTAAAAACCAACTCAACATTAAAGACCCGCGAGAAATCGCTACAAATGGCCATTTGTTTATGAAGCAGAGGCGACTGCGCCAGACTTGCAGGTTTACCCTCATAATCTAGTTGGAAAATTGCAGAGTCTTCTTAACTAAATCCTGCTAAGTCTTGGCATGTGTATCCCGACAAAATCATTAGAAATCAAAACCTTCTTAAATATCTGCATAAACAAAGAATAACATTAGTGGGGGTGATAAAGATGCAAAGACTATTTCAAATTAAAAGAACAAAAAGTTACACAATACTTGTTCAATGTGATATTGGATTATAAAAATCCCTTGATTTTCAGCGATGCGGAGGTTAATAACCCTATGATTCAAGTGAGTGTCTTGATTAACACGCTCAAGCATCTCGTCAAACTCCGAAGCTTTATTTATTTCATGGTCACTTCTAGTTGTATCCTCAATCGTGATGGGTAATATAGGAATAGCCCTACTGACACAATAAAGCTTCTGAACTATAATATTCTACATGTATTGTTATATGTAGGTCATGGATTCTACTCTATTAATTTCAATTTCAATTTAATTAGATATTTTAGTAAAATTTATTTACATACGCAAATACACACATAAAAATCATAAAAATTTTAAAATCTGCTGACTGGCTCCTGTGTTGGCCTGATTGGGGACCCTAACAACACCTTCAACATCGACAATTGATTCACGAGTCAAACTAGTCGCGAATTTTACCATCGTCGGGCTGACCAAATCAGTCGCCACACTCAAAACACATGGAATAGTACCACAAGCATCAGACTCATTGATAGATTCTTGAGTAAAATCAGGCAAAGCCAAGACAGGTGTGGTAATCATGGCCTGTTGTAGATTGATAAATGCTAGAGTGGTTGCTTCAGTCCATTCAAAATTATCATTCTTAAGCAAATCAGTGAGAGGTTTAATAATACTCCCACAACCATGCACAAACCTCTTATAATAACCTGTTAATCCAAGAAACCCCCTCAAATCTTTGATGTCCTTTGGTGTTGGCCAGTCCACGATGGCTTGTACCTTCTGTGGGTTTGCAGATGAGCCACTTAATTTGACAAACAGTGTATGTGTTCTCAACAATTCAAACACCAACCTCAATTACATCAAGTGTTGTTCCCAGTTCTTGATGTATATTTGTATATCATCAAAAAATACTAAAACAAATTTTATGAGGTAAGCCTGAAACACATGGTTCATTAAACTTTGAAATGTAGATGGTGCATTAGTTAATCCAAAGGGCATTACCACAAATACATAATGTCCATGATGTGTTCTAAATGCAGTTTTCTCAAATTCACCCTCCACCATTCTCATTTGATGGTAACCAAACCTTAAATCCAGTTTAGTAAAAAACCTAGCCCCATGCAATTCATCATGTAGTTCTTCAATTAAAGGTATAGGGAATTTGTCTTTCCCAGTTGCTTGATTTGACTCTTTGTAATCCACACACATGCGCCATGTTCCATCATTTTTTTCAATAACACAGTAGGTGAAGAGAAGAGACTGTTACTAGGCCTAATCACTCTTGACTCCAACATTTCTGATATCATTTTTGACCAAGCTGTCGAACGAGGGGCCAAAGCCTTCGGAGAAGGCGATACACCTAAATAGGTCGGGGGCCTTGGTGTGGAAATATTGCCAGAAGGCAACGCAACGGAACGGGGTCCCGATGTGGTGAAAACTGCTAAGTTAGGAGCGGGGCACACCGATTTGACATCATCGTGCTTGGGCGGGGTCAGAGTCATGCGGAAAAGACAGGGTTAAGCCGATGGTACAAGCACATTAACCAAACACAAATGCGTCTGATCGACGAGGGCGTCAATCGAATAGGTGGGGGAGAATGTCACGGCCCGACATTTTGCAGGGGCAAAATGGCGCAACACAGAGACTCGGTGGACGGGATTGTGGCTCGAGGAGCCCGGGACAGGGCGGCCCAACCTTTTGAGCAGTCTACGGGACAACCGGCTCATCCCAGGAAACAGGCCAATGGGGCAAACAAACATGGGAGTGAAGGTTTCTAGAAATCTCCATATAGTTCTACACGGTTCCGGAACATTCTATAAGGTCCCGGAAGGTTCTACAAGGTTCCGGAAGGTCCTACAAGGTTCCGGATGGGTCCGGAAAGTTCTACATAGTTCCGGATAGGTCCGAAAAGTTCTACATTATTCCGAAGCATTCCGAAAGGTTCTACACTTGGGCGGAAGGTTGCGGAATATTCTAGGTCATTCCAAAAAACTTTGGAGAAGTGTAGAAGGCTTTCGAAGGTTGTAGAACCTTAATAGAATGTTGTAGAATAATGTAGATATTTAAAAGAAGTATGTAGTAGGAACTTGGTAGAATCATCTAGTTGTAGGAACTTTCTAGATGACAATCCCTAGCCACTAGATATGATTAATTTTGACCATCGATTAGGGATGCAAACTTGTATAAATAGGTCTTGCCATTTCATTTGTAATTAACCAAGATTGGAAACCAAGTATTCAAGTAAGAATCCATCTAAGAATCTAAATTTTATTTTTTAAGAGTTGTGCAAAATGTTTGAAAAATACTAACCATTCTAGTCTCCTCCTTCAAAACATCAATCTTTGGGATGATAGTAAGGCTGAGCCTAGCCATCCGCGGGGCGAAATCGACTGTCGAGGGCAAAGTCGAGGTTAGGTGCCGCACGGGTGTTTTGAGAAAACTATGTATGTGACACATTGCTTATTTAACCGGTCGAATATTGTAACAAATACAATATCGACAATGTCCATGATATGCATGTAAATCAGACCATCATCACACAACCATATCTAAAAT
The DNA here is from genome assembly GCA_034814905.1 of Penstemon davidsonii. NCBI lineage: Eukaryota > Viridiplantae > Streptophyta > Magnoliopsida > Lamiales > Plantaginaceae > Penstemon > Penstemon davidsonii. The sequence goes on along the minus strand of JAYDYQ010001087.1, from coordinate 5,132,970 downwards.
TAGTATAAGCTTTTAAGAAAATTTAATATACCTCTTAATAATGTTCCTTAATCTCCATCTTAACATTTAAAATGACAAATTCACACAGATGTCTGAGTGTACAAAAAATTTCTTCTCTAAAAACCGACTCAACATTAAAGACCCGCGGGAAATCGCTACAAATGGCCATTTGTTTATGAAGCAGAGGCGACTGCGCCAGACTTGTAGGTTTACCCTCATAATTTAGTTGGAAAATTGCAGAGCCTCCTAAACTAAATCCTGCAAAGTCTTGGCATGTGTATCCCGACAAAATCATTAGAAATCAAAACCTCCTTAAATATCTGCATAAACAAAGAATAACATTAGTGGGGGTGATAAAGATGCAAAGACTATTTCAAATTAAAAGAACAAAAAGTTACACAATATTTGTTCAATGTGAGATTGGATTATAAAAATCCCTTGATTTTCAGCGGTGCGGAGGTTAATAACCCTATGATTCAAGTGAGTGTCTTGATTAACACGCTCAAGCATCTCGTCAAACTCCGAAGCTTTATTTATTTCATGGTCACTTCTAGTTGTATCCTCAATCGTGATGGGTAATATAGGAATAGCCCTACTGACACAATAAAGCTTCTGAACTATAATATTCTACATGTATTGTTATATGTAGGTCATGGATTCTACTCTATTAATTTCAATTTCAATTTAATTACATATTTTAGTAAAATTTATTTACATAAGCAAATACACACAGAAAAATCATAAAAACTTTAAAACCTGCTGACTAGCTCCTGTGATGGCCTGATTGAGGACCCTAACAACACCTTCAACATCGACAATTGATTCACGAGTCAAACTAGTCGCTAATTTTACCATCGTCGGGCTGACCAAATCAGTCGCCACACTCAAAACACATGGAATAGTACCACAAGCATCAGACTCATTGATAGATTCTTGAGTAAAATCAGGCAAAGCCAAGACAGGTGTGGTAATCATGGCCTGTTGTAGATTGATAAATGCTAGAGTGGTTGCTTCAGTCCATTCAAAATTATCATTCTTAAGCAAATCAGTGAGAGGTTTAATAATACTCCCACAACCATGCACAAACCTCTTATAATAACCTGTTAATCCAAGAAACCCCCTCAAATCTTTGATGTCCTTTGGTGTTGGCCAGTCCACGATGGCTTGTACCTTCTGTGGGTTTGCAGATGAGCCACTTAATTTGACAAACAGTGTATGTGTTCTCAACAATTCAAACACCAACCTCAATTACATCAAGTGTTGTTCCCAGTTCTTGATGTATATTTGTATATCATCAAAAAATACTAAAACAAATTTTATGAGATAAGCCTGAAACACATGGTTCATTAAACTTTGAAATGTAGATGGTGCATTAGTTAATCCAAAGGGCATTACCACAAATACATAATGTCCATGATGTGTTCTAAATGCAGTTTTCTCAATATCACCCTCCACCATTCTCATTTGATGGTAACCAAACCTTAAATCCAGTTTAGTAAAAAACCTAGCCCCATGCAATTCATCATGTAGTTCTTCAATTAAAGGTATAGGGAATTTGCCTTTCCCAGTTGCTTGATTTGACTCTTTGTAATCCACACACATTCGCCATGTTCCATCCTTTTTTTCAATAACACAGTAGGTGAAGAGAAGAGACTGTTACTAGGCCTAATCACTCTTGACTCCAACATTTCTGATATCATTTTTGACCAAGCTGTCGAACGAGGGGCCAAAGCCTTCGGAGAAGGCGATACACCTAAATAGGTCGGGGGCCTTGGTGTGGAAATATTGCCAGAAGGCAACGCAACGGAACGGGGTCCCGATGTGGTGAAAACTGCTAAGTTAGGAGCGGGGCACACCGACTTGACATCATCGTGCTTGGGCGGGGTCAGAGTCATGCGGAAAAGAGAGGGGCTAAGCCGAGGGTACAAGCACATCAACCAAACACAAATGCGTCTGATCGACGAGGGCGTCAATCGAATAGGTGGGGGAGAATGTCACGGCCCGACATTTTGCAGGGGCAAAATGGCGCAACACAGAGACTCGGTGGACGGGATTGTGGCTCGAGGAGCCCGGGACAGGACGGCCCAACCTTTTGAGCAGTCTACGGGACAACCGGCTCATCCCATGAAACAGGCCAATGGGGCAAACAAACATGGGAGTGAAGGTTTCTAGAAATCTCCATATAGTTCTACACTGTTCCGGAACATTCTATAAGGTCCCGGATAGGTCCGGAAGGTTCTACAAGGTTCCGGAAGATCCTACAAGGTTCGGGATGGGTCCGGAAAGTTCTACATAGTTCCGGATATGTCCGAAAAGTTCTACACGATTCCGGAGCATTCCGAAAGGTTCTACACTTGGGCGGAAGGTTGCGGAATATTCTAGGTCTTTCAGAAAACTTTGGAGAAGTGTAGAAGACTTTCGAAGGTTGTAGAACCTTAATAGAATGTTGTAGAATAATGTAGATATTTAAAAGAAGTATGTAGTAGGAACTTGGTAGAATCATCTAGTTGTAGGAACTTTCTAGATGACAATCCCTAGCCACTAGATATGATTAATTTTGACCATCGATTAGGGATGCCAACTTGTATAAATAGGTCTTGCGATTTCATTTGTAATTAACCAAGATTGAAAACCAAGTATTCAAGTAAGAATCCATCTAAGAATCTAAATTTTATTTTTTAAGAGTTGTGCAAAATGTTTGAAAAATACTAACCATTCTAGTCTTCTCCTTCAAAACATCAATCTTTGGGATGATAGTAAGGCTGAGCCTAGCCATCCGCAGGGCGGAATCGACTGTCGAGGGTAAAGTCGAGGTTAGGTGCCGCACGGGTGTTTTGAGAAAACTAAGTCTGTGACACATTGCTTATTTAACTGGTCGAATATTGTAACAAATACAATATCGACAATGTCCATGATATGCATGTAAATCAGACCATCATCACACAACCATATCTAAAATTAGTATAAGCTTTTAAGAAAATTTAATATACCTCTTTATAATGTTCCTTAATCTCCACCTCAACAATTAAAATGACAAATTCACACAGATGTCTGTGTGTACAAAAAAATTCTTCTCTAAAATCCGACTCAACATTAAAGACCCGCGGGAAATCGCTACAAATGGCCATTTATTTATGAAGCAGAGGCGACTGCGCCAGACTTGCAGGTTTACCCTCATAATCTAGTTGGAAAATTGCAGAGTCTCCTAAACTAAATCCTGCAAAGTCTTGGCATATGTATCCCGACAAAATCATTAGAAATCAAAACCTCCTTAAATATCTGCATAAACAAAGAATAACATTAGTAGGGGTGATAAAGATGCAAAGACTATTTCAAATTAAAAGAACAAAAAGTTACACAATACTTGTTCAATGTGAGATTGGATTATAAAAATCACTTGATTTTCAACAGTGCGGAGGTTAATAACCCTATGATTCAAGTGAGTGTCTTGATTAACACGTTCAAGCATCTCGTCAAACTCCGAAGCTTTATTTATTTCATGGTCACTTCTAGTTGTATCCTCAATCGTGATGGGTAATATAGGAATAGCCCTACTGACACAATAAAGCTTATGAACTATATTATTCTACATGTATTGTTATATGTAGGTCATGGATTCTACTCTATTAATTTCAATTTAAATTTAATTACATATTTTAGTAAAATTTATTTACATACGCAAATACACACATAAAAATCATAAAAACTTTAAAACCTGCTGACTGGCTCCTGTGATGGCCTGATTGGGGACCCTAACAACACCTTCAACATCGACAATTGATTCACGAGTCAAACTAGTCACGAATTTTACCATCGTCGGGCTGACCAAATCAGTCGCCACAGTCAAAACACATTGAATAGTACCATAAGCATCAGACTCATTGATAGATTCTTGAGTAAAATCATGAAAAGCCAAGACAGGTGTAGTAATCATGATCTTTTGTAGTTTGATAAATGCTAGAGTAGTTGCTTCAATCCATTCAAAACTATCATTCTTAAGCAAATCAGTGAGAGGTTTAACAATACTCCCACAACCATGCACAAACCTCTTATAATAACCTGTTAATCCAAGAAACCCCCTCAAATCTTTGATGTTCTTTGGTGTTGGCCAGTCCACGATGGCTTGTACCTTCTGTGGGTTTGCAGATAAGCCACTTAGTTTGGCAAACTGTGTATGTGTTCTCAACAACTCAAACACCAACCTCAACTACACCAAGTGTTTTTCCCAGTTCTTGCTGTATATTAGTATATTATCAAAAAAAATACTAAAACAAATTTTCTGAGGTAAGCCTGAAACACATGGTTCGTTAAACTTTGGAATGTCGATGGTGCATTAGTTAATACCCTCCACCATTCTTAATTGATGGTAACCAAACCTTGAATCCAGTTTAGTAAAAAACCTAGCCCCATGCAATTCATCAAGTAGTTCTTCAATTAAAGTTATAGGGAATTTGTCTTTCTCAGTGGCTTAATTTGACTCTTTGTAATCCACACACATGCGCCATGTTCCATCCTTTTTCTTCAATAACACAGTAGGTGAAGAGAAGAGACTGTTACTGGGCCTAATCACTCTTGACTCCAACATTTCTGATATCATTTTTCCTATCTCATTTTTTTGCTATGCAGGTTACCTATAAGGCCTTACATTTACAGGTGGTGTTTCTTCCTTAAGTAAGATTGAATGGTCCTCCTTTGTTGTGGTAGTTCTCTTGAATTAGCAAAAACATCATTAAAGTCACTTAAAAAAAAATGTAAATCAGTAGGTCTATCCACCTCAATTGCTGATGCATATAAGGTTATCTTTATTTTATCATCCACTTCTTGAATCCAGCTCAAGCTCATCATGCTCAATTGAGGATGATTTGACAACATTTTTTTCATTTTACTCTCCTTAATTATCATCATTTTAGGTGGGCTTTCTCTAAGTTACCAATAACAGAAAACTCCAGAAGTAGTTTGTTGAGGTCCCACATGATTGGGCCCAAAGTAACCAACCACTATACCCCCAAAATGAGATCACACCCTCCAAGTGGCATAACTAGAACATCAGCAGTGAAAGATACTCCTTGCATTTTCCAGGTGAACTTCTTGCATACATTCCGACCCTGTAATATCCCCAACAGTGGCCACTAAAAAAGGAGTAGTAGTAGTGAGCTTACACCCTAATTTTTTTGCAATATCCAAATCCAAGAAGTTGTGTGTACTTCCTGAATCAATAAGGATATACACAGCTTTACCACCTACTCCACCAGTTAACCTCATAGTATTATAATTCTGCATTCTTGCCATAGCATGCATTGACACAAGAGGCAATTAATTTTCATCATTATATGTGTCCTCATGTTCTAGCAATTCCCCATCACTGACTATCCCCTCCACCAAATCCATGATGTAGACTTGTTTTCTTTTGCTACACCTATGATCAAAGGTATACTTCTCATCACACCAAAAACACAACCCCTTTGCTCTTTCTGAAAATCCTGAGATCGCGTTAGCACTGCCATAGTCCAATCACAGTTGCGCAAAGGAATCGCCTGCTCTGAGATACCACTGATACTACTATGAATGAATTAAGATAAAATGGATTTATATTGCGTGAGCAAATCAGCAAAACAATACAATTACAATGAATTCAATCCAACTTCTAAGGTTCCTATGAGAGATATGAGCCTGAATAGAGAAGAATTACACATACAAACACCGGAATACGTGAGAGAGAGACAAGAGAGAAATCACACTGCATTTACATGACTCTTTCCAACTAGAATCCGGCCTATTTATCACTAATATGTATGCCACCAGGATCCAAATGTCGTGTGCTTATTGTAGGTTTATTCATGACGTGGGTGAAGCTAACTCTGCCAACGAACTAAGGAAAACGTGTTTGAGATAAATATGAGTATGTATCAATGGTTGCAGAGAGAATTCTTGATGTTTGCACTAACGTTCGAGCTTCGCGAGTTCTTTCTTGGAGAGTTTTTTCTCGGCTGGTTCCGTTGCGAATCGATTTGGGAGTAAATGGCGGGACTCGAATGAATAGAGGTAGGGTTTCTAGGTTTAGTTAAATTAAACCCCAAATTTCTTTTTCAACAATTCCTTAAGTTAAGAATACCCCTATGCTTTGTCTAACTCCAAAAAAATCCTTGTATTATTTTAACTACCAAAAAAAACCCATTGCTCTCAAGTCAGCACCAAATACACCCCCAGAAAAGAGAGTGCGATTCAAACGCGGAAATTGCAAGTATTTATTCATATTTTTCGTTTGATATGACAATTTTACCCCTGACACTTAGTTGTAAGAGCGAAAGATAAAAACAACCCTATACTTTGTCTAACTCCCACCCCCCACCCCTTGTTTGGTGTTAATTACCACACTCGACCCAAGTAGTATATACTTGGGTTTTCAAAAGGAATAAATAAATAAATAAAAGACTAATACATAGGGGTAATCTTGTCATTCCGTCAAAAGTCAAAAGTCAAATTCTATTTGGGTCGAGTGTGGCAATTAAAACCAAACACATGGAGATTTTTGGGAGTTAAAATAATTCATGGAGTTTTTTGGGAATTAGACAAAACATAGGGGGTGTTTTTGTCTTTCCCTCTATTAGTTAGTGTTAACTAATAATAATATTTAATTTCAATGTTTCTTTTTTTCAGGGCTAAACTAAACCGATAATAGAATTTTGTAATTTAAAAATATTAAAAAATTTGAAAAATTATTATTTGGTCAAAAGTGACCAATTCAAGTCAAAACCACCCCTGAAATATACTTAACATTGGTTAAACCATCTATTTTTTTTTAAGTGAATACCTTTCCTCATTTTCTGACGACAGATACATAAAATGTGGGCGGGATAATTTAGGTTTCAAATTTCATAATATTTTGAAATTGTGTAGATGTTTGGGCTTTCATGTCTATTATTCTAAATCTATGTATATTTTCCACTGTTCCCCACCAAAACCCTAATACCCAATTTGACAAAACTTGATTCACCAACCTATTGAACACCGACTATCAGATTAAAGTACTAGAGGTCGTACAATATACTCCTTTACGAATAGGGTTGAGCATACGGTCAAAGTCGAATCAAACCGGGCAGTTCGAATTTTGAGACATCAGATCGTTTGTCGAACCGAAAATTGGTTGGGTTTTGTAAAAAATCGAACGGTCCGGTTTGGTCCAAAAAAACCCGAAAATTATGTATGTTGTATTAAAAAAATATGTTTATTCTTAATCCAAAGTCATAATTTACAAGAATAATTGAAATATGCACATTAGATCTAAATTTAGTACGTAGATACATTGAATATGAACATAGGAAGAACGATTGGGGAAGAAGAAAAGATGAGAGAGACAAGAGAGAGAAATTGTAGAAAAAGAAATAATTTTTGACTAATTTTCTCCAATTCCAAAATCTGCTCTTTAATTATCCTTCAATGTCAACATAAGATCCCCAATTTCACCATTCTCAAACCCTAGTTGTGCAATCCAAACACCATCTTCAATTTCTTCAAAGTTTTTATCTTTCTTCTTTCTAAGCTTAATTTCAATCCAAATCACAAAACCATTGAATTAGAACTTGAAGAGACAAAATTACCTTGGAAGAGGGAGAAAAATGAGGATGAGGCTGATGTATTGATGGCGGCGGTGTGGCTAGTGGCTAGGGTTGGAGGCTTGGAGCACAAGTTGTGGCCATGGGAAGTGGGAAGCCATCGAAAATGGGAAGAAGTGGGAGAATTTTAGGAACTAGGATTAGTTCAGCCATTTAGGAAATATATAGGATTTAAAAAAATATATAATTCGGATACCGATAGCTAACCTAGGTCGGTTCGTGGGCAAAAACCGTTTACCGGAACGAAATTTCGATTCCGTTAACGGTCCCGCCCGAAATTTTGATTTCGTTTCGATTTGGTTCGGTTTGTAAATCGAACCGTACTTAGCCCTACTTACGATATTCATAATGTTCAATTTACTCTCTTGCGATTTGAAAAAGATTCCTTTACTTCCCCCTATAACCTCATAAACCACACCACATCAATGGCATTTTTATAAGTGACACTTTACCCCCATGTTATGATAATGTGTTAGTTTACCCCCATGTATTATGATAAATGTGACAACTTACCCTATTATGTTACACAAACACTTTTCATGTTCTCTCCAATGTTTTCAAAACCGGATCGGACAATGAACCAGTGAGTCGATTGGCCACTGGTTTACTGGTCAAATAGGTCGGACCACTGGTCGGACCGGATGATGTCATAATGATATAATAAATATATTTAATTTTAAAGTATATACAATATGCATACAATTTAAACATTATCCTACAATTGATTAAAATATACAAAAACTTATAATATATTTAAATTAAACCAGATAATATTTATCTAACTTATATCATAACGGTGATATGATACTAATTAGTAAGCTCATACAATATGATTATATTAATTAATTAAAAATATAAAAGTGTAAGTTAAAAATACAACAAACTAAGAGATTAATAAATTTTAAAATATGATTATGTATACAAGTCTAATATTCAAAATCAAATTTGCATAATATATCGATTTGACTTTCAAACTTTGACACTTTTTATCCTAAAAATAATATAGTTAGAAAGAAATATCTTATATAAAAACTTTTAATAAGAAATTATGTCATAAAACTAAAACTAGTTTAATTTTCATTGATAATGTGTAAAATATTAATTTGAGTTGATGATCATAATCTAATTTATAAATAAATTTGGTTACAAATTTTTTATGATTTATAAATTTCTATACTTAAAGTTTAACAAAAATGATGTAGCTCAAATGGTAAAGATGTTATGTTTATTTAAGAGGCCAGGTATTCAAATCCCTACTTCTACAAGAGTTTTCAATTTATTTTCAATATTAAAAAATCAAAAAAAAAAAAAAGAAAAAAAAGGAAAATCAGAACCGGTCCAAGCCGGTTCACCGGTTTTGGACCGGTTCAGACTGGTTTTCAAGCTCACTGGTTTCAGGGTTAATCGGACCGAACAAGCCTTCGGTTATGGTCGGACCGACCGGTCCGGTTTGATTTTGATAAAATTGGTTCACTCTCAATTTCGACAAGTGAGTTACATTTCTCCGTTAAAGGAGGTAAAAAATTCTTTAAAATTTTACAGGGGATAAAAAAAAAATTCAATCACAGAAAGATAAATTGAACAATATACATTTTACAGAGGTAAATAGACATTAACTCCACATTTACTCAAAATGCAATCAAGATCAACAGAAGAATCAAAGTTAAACCTGAACAATGTGTTGTAAAATTCTAATCAAATAGTACTTTATTTGAGTTTTATATGCGAAGGTTGCGACTTATTTCCAAACTATTGTGAATAGTGTATACCATCATCATTTTTGGGCTAAAAGCGTTCCACGTCATCGTACGACGATCACAGCACCAACGAGTCGTTTTTCGCAGTGGATCCCCTGTCCCAAGTAGGTTGTGTTAGGCATGATGCTCTTAAAGCATGTATTTGACATTCTTTAAATGAAATAAATAAATAAATTTGAAATTTATTTTTCATATAATCATTTCGATTATACATTTATTGCATAATATAAACATCAGAAAATTCCAAGCCTATTAAAGAGACTATGACTTAAGTATACATGTTATACTGGAGGATTTAAGTTATAGCTAATAGACTAAAAAGTCCGTAGTGAGTTAAAGTTGGGATCTTTAACTAAACACTACTAGTCAGTCCACAGAACATTTACAATGTAGTAATTTTGATCCGAATTACTGATGTAGAGACATCGAAGGTGGAGGTACTTTGTGTAATTCGATTACATAGGACTGGACCAGATATGATCTAGAAGCATAAATAAGATACCGTTGATATTATGGTTCTAGAACATGTTAACTGATGATCATATGCGAATTGATCTAAATCCTGAGTAGGCATAAACTCCTGTTTATGTTAACGAGTTCTTTTGACTCATAGGTAATGGCCCGTAACCATGTAGAGCCTAAAACTTATGTCTTGAAGATCCGTTGAGATAAATGGCTGGGAATGTGTTCTACAGATATGGAATCCAACCCTTCTTGCGAGAAGCTGGAATATTGATTCCCTTAAGTGTTAGTTCTGGAACTGAACAGTAGAGCTCTCTGATTTATGAATAAGTTCATAAATCAAACTGTTTACTAGTGAACTAATGGAACTTAAGGATAAAGAAGTAATTAGAGGGGCAAAACGGTAATTACGCCTAGCTCTAATTACAAATCAATTATTGGAGGATCAAATTGCATGTAGTGATTATATCAATGGACTATCTTGATCTTTTGAGTAAAATATATTGTAATGACAAGAGTGCAATTCCAAGTCATTAGTGGAGTCACTTGGAATTAATAGATCGAATTAATTATATTAAAGAGTTTGATAAATTATTCGATTTATTGGAGCTTGAAGTTACATGTCCATAGGTCCTCAACCACGGCTCCTGTTAATCTACATTTGAACTTAAGAAATTAGAACGAATTCATTCACGTGGCATTTTGGAAATAGTTTCCCAAAATAGAAACTCCGAACTAATTAGATGATATTTAATTAACTGATTTAGAATTAGTTAATTAGAAAAAATCATGATTAGTTACATTAGATTGAAAAAATCATGATTAGTTACATTAGATTTAATTATTGAATTGAATCTAATGGAAATTGAATACTAGATTCAAGAAAAAGGAAACATTGGCATTTATGGAATTTCTAATTGTAGAAATTCATTATTTACTATGTAAATATATATGATATATTTATATAATAAATAAAAGGAAAATTATATATTTTTATATGTAATTTTCGAAATTATATATATAAATATATTTATGTATGTTTTAATTACTTACAAGAGTTGTATTTAATTAATAACTCTCTTAAGGTAAGAGAAAGAAGAGTTCTTTTCCTAGTAGTAAACTTTGAGTGAGTTATGGTAGGAGTTTAACTCCTCCCATATCTATAAATATACATATGAGATATAGATCTTATAGAAGATAATCATTGATTTGTGAAATCATTAAGATTACACTCAAAATAAAATAAAAGTTCTTCAACCCTAAACATACAAAAGCCACCCCTTGTTCAAGAACCAAAGAAGAAATTTCATCTTGAAATTTTGATCTCTACATCGTTAATGAAAAATTCGATTCTCTTAAGTTGGTGCCCACACGCCTAGTAGAAGGAGAACGTGGTTGATATCAATGGTGAAAAAGATCAAAGTCGCTTGTTCATCAAACTAAAGAAAAGCATGAAGCAAAAAGTTCAACCAAATGAATGAGGGACGGGAAGCTTTCTGTAAGTTTTCTTTTTCTTTCTTTTGCATAATTAAAATATTATCGTTTATGGGATCCTCGTTTTTATGTTAGTTATTTTTGAAATATACTATGAACATAAAACCCACCAAATTCCGCAATTGGGTCGAATTAGTTCGATCTTGTTTACTCGTCGGGTCGAATAGTTCGGATCCGATTGGGTAAAACACCAACAATTGGTATCAGAGCGGTCCATAACGATTTTATTTTAATTGATTGTGGGTATATGCATGTTTAAATTGTTTAAATATCGAATGAATGAATGTTTTTATTTATGGGTCGAATTTGGTGTTTTTGGGTTAGGATTTTATAATTGTTATTTAATTTCCTAGATTCAACTGTACGCCAATTTTTTTGGCAAAATACTTTTGTAATAATTATATTATTAGAAGAATTAAAGGATGGTGAACGAAGAATCAATGCTACTGACGCAAGGTGGTCATGACTCAGTGTTTTCGTCTCAGTTTAAAATTAATCAAAAGAAGAATTGCAAAGGCATTGCCAATTAGACATAAACTCGTTGTTATCAAGAGTGAAATTATAGACACCAATTTGGGATTGGCTATAATCGTAACAGTAACACAAGGATTGAGGGTTGACTAAGTTTGGGGCCTTGGACGAGGGACTCTCTTGCAAATAATTGGATCTCGATCAAATTGTTATACTGGGCCTCGGGCCAATTATGTTTTGGTATGGTCCCATTCCTGCTTCACTTCCAATTGCGGAGAGAGACAATTAATCTTTAAAAACATGGTACCGAATTAAAATCAAAAGTGTGGGGGGGGGGGGGGGTGGGGGGGGGGGGGGGTGGGGGGGGGGGGGGGTGGGGGGGGGGGGGGGTGGGGGGGGGGGGGGGTGGGGGGGGGGGGGGGTGGGGGGGGGGGGGGGTGGGGGGGGGGGGGGGTGGGGGGGGGGGGGGGTGGGGGGGGGGGGGGGTGGGGGGGGGGGGGGGTGGGGGGGGGGGGGGGTGGGGGGGGGGGGGGGTGGGGGGGGGGGGGGGTGGGGGGGGGGGGGGGTGGGGGGGGGGGGGGGTGGGGGGGGGGGGGGGTGGGGGGGGGGGGGGGTGGGGGGGGGGGGGGGTGGGGGGGGGGGGGGGTGGGGGGGGGGGGGGGTGGGGGGGGGGGGGGGTGGGGGGGGGGGGGGGTGGGGGGGGGGGGGGGTGGGGGGGGGGGGGGGTGGGGGGGGGGGGGGGTGGGGGGGGGGGGGGGTGGGGGGGGGGGGGGGTGGGGGGGGGGGGGGGTGGGGGGGGGGGGGGGTGGGGGGGGGGGGGGGTGGAAATATAATATATCCTAATCGGCTAGAACATAGGATATATTAATATCTAGGATTAGAGAACAAGATTGGAACGAGAACGAGATCGAAAATTCTTCCAAAAGGAAGAACAGTTCGGCCGATCACAAGGGAGAGAGGGAGAGAATTTTCTTGACTTGGCTTTTTGGCTCTTGATTAGTGTATGTTTGAGATATGACCTTAGGTCTCCTATTTATAGGAATCTCATCATCCTAATCCTCCTAGGATTAGGATTCCCAAGTCTTCTAATTCTCCTACATGGGCCATGGCCTTTTAATTGGAAGACTAAGTCTTCTAATTAATTCATGGCCCATACTAGATTTAATTAATTGGGTCTTTATTTAATTCCCAATTAAATAGCCCAATTAATTTATTTCTTTCTCATTTAATTAAATTAGACTCTAAGTCTATTTAATTAAATATTCCCTTTATTAATTAAATCCAATTTAATTAATTAACTCACAAATTAAATTCCAATTTAATTATAATCTTGATCCAATTTCAATTGGATCAAGTTCGATCCAATTTGCATCGACCCAGTCGACTCGGTCGACCCAGTCACCCCAATCGACCCAGTCGATTTTGGTTGACTCAGTTGTTCTTCATTTCCTCGCTTTCGCTTCATGTGTATTGTGTATGCCCCCGTAGGTTCACCACATAATTGGCCGTGGGTTGTAATTAAATATTTATTTAATTACTCGAGCATTAAATACTCTAAATCAATTGAACACTCTGTCGATTGATCATTCCAAAATTAGCACCCCTGCCAATTTGGGAATTCTCCCACACTCCACGGTCGATGTCTGGCCACAAGCCCATGGAGCCCAATCACTGGTGAATTAATTCAGTGAACCTATTAATCATTTACAATTTCCATATACGCTATAATCTCTCCATCGATCGATCTCCCAGTCAATACTTAAGGGCATGGATTTTTCATCGGTTCCCTTTTAATTTTGTTTTGACTTTATGCATTCTGATCTCGAAATAATTCTCTTTGACTTAATCTTTATGAGCTACTTTCATAAAGCCGTCAGATACCTTGGCCAAGGATTTACCAGAATTAATTTCTCACAGAAATCCATAGGAGAATTTCCCAACCTATCAAGTCAGGTCAATGGATCCTTTGTTGATGATATGAACCTGCATACGAGTCCCTCTATACCCAACGTGAATCCACAGAGACTTTCTGGTGATCTCCAGTCGGTCGGAACTCACATCTAAGTATAGACGTTCTCGCACCAGATAAACCCTATCACCTCAAGTGTTTGGGGATCATTCCTCGTATACTGTTGTAAATTGGGATAACTTCAACTCCGATATGCGACTACCGCTTCCATGATGAGTTATTTCCTAATTGGGGTATTCAGTGCACTTGCCATCCCAGCAAGCCACCCACTTATGTGTATCGACTATCCCAGTCACGCTCGTGGACCCCAGCGTCCTCCAGTTCATCGGAGTATACACATCAGTGAGAGTCTAACCGAATCCAACGATGTCCCATCTCGATTGGATTCTACGACTCTTGAATATGTTCTAGATCACGGCCTTGGAGATCAGTCCACGGGTTGTCCCATAGCCCTGTGATCTAAGGACTTATATCCTTATGCGTAGATAATTATTACATAAGATAAAGATGACCATATAATAAAGATGCATTTATTAATCTAAATTGAATAGTTCCTTTATTTATTACAATAAATGGCAGCCATACAGTTGGCTTGCCGGACACTATTCTATCAATCTCCCACTTGTCCTAAAGCCAACTTTCTATGTTCTTGAGTCCATCTTTATCAGATGTTTCTCGTATGCCTTTTGAGGCAGTGGCTTCGTAAGCGGGTCCGCGATATTATCTTCTGAGTCGACACGTTCCATCTTAATGTCTCCTCTACCAATGATATCCCTTATCAAATGGTATCGTCGAAGTACGTGCTTGGATTTCTGATGAGATCTCGGCTCCTTTGCTTGCGCTATTGCTCCATTATTATCACAGAAGATAGTAATGGGCTCAGCAATGCTAGGTATCACATCCAATTCCTGGATGAAGTTTTTCATCCAAACACCTTCCTTAGCGGCTTCACACGCTGCAATGTACTCTGCTTCGGTGGTTGAATCTGCGGTAGTATCTTGCTTGGAGCTTTTCCAGCTTACCGCACCACCATTGAGGCAAAATACGTATCCAGATGTTGACTTGAAATCGTCTACATCACATTGGAAGCTCGAATCTGTAAAGCCTTCCAATTTCAATTCTCCTCCACCGTATACCAAGAACAATTCCTTAGTCCTTCTCAGGTACTTCAGAATTGCCTTTACGGCTATCCAGTGCTGCTCTCCTGGATCAGACTGATAGCGACTCGTAACGCTTAATGCGTACGCCACGTCTGGTCTAGTACATAGCATACCATACATTATGCTTCCAATAGCGGAGGCATATGGTATTTGAGACATATTGCTTCTCTCTTCAGGCGTCTTTGGGGCCATAGACTTAGAGAGTGCAATACCATGTCTCATTGGAAGTAATCTTCTCTTGGATTCTTCCATACGGAATCTCTTCAGTATTTTATCTATGTACTGTGATTGGGAGAGGCCCAGCAGTCCTTTTGATCTATCTCGGTAGATCCTTATACCTAGTACAAAGGATGCTTCTCCCAAATCCTTCATTGAGAATTGTGTAGACAACCATGCTTTCGTTTCGGATAACACCTTTATATTGTTTCCAATGAGAAGGATGTCATCAACGTAAAGCACCAAAAATTCAACTGTACTCCCACTGATCTTCTTGTACACGCAAGGTTCGAACACGTTTTTGATGAATCCAAACGTTTGGATTGTTTCATCGAAACGGATGTTCCAACTTCGGGAAGCTTGCTTTAGTCCATAAATGGACCTCTGGAGTTTACACACCTTGTGCTCATCTCCTTTGGATGCATATCCTTTTGGTTGTTCCATGTAGATCTCCTTATCAATGTCTCCATTGAGGAAGGCGGTCTTCACATCCATCTGCCATATCTCGTAGTTATACCACGCAGCTATGGCTAGCAAGATTCGAATGGATTTAGGCATTGCGACGGGCGAGAAGGTTTCCTCAAAGTCAATTCCTGGTCTTTGAGTGTATCCTTTTGCCACTAGTCGCGCCTTGTAGGTTATTACCTCTCCGTTCACTCCTAGCTTTCGTTTATAGATCCACTTGCAACCCACGGGAGTCACTCCCACTGGTGGATCTACCAAGGTCCAGACCTTGTTTGAGTGCATGGAGTCCAATTCGTATTCCATGGCTTCGCGCCACTTTCCCGAATCTATGTCCAACATAGCTTCATCGTAAGTCCTTGGGTCGGTTAGAGACTGTCCAGTCTCATGCAGCAGACCGTAGTACCTTTCGGGTTTTCTACTTTTTCTTTCTTATCTACGAAGTATTTGTGTACTTACTGGTGCACTTTCCTGTTTCTGTTCTCCCTCTGCCTGTGTGATGGGTCAGCTTGTTCGACCTCTTCGGCCTTTTCAGCTTCAGTGACCTCATCTAGTTCTATGTTATGTTCTTTCTTGTCCACCAAGAAATCCTTCTCTAAGAAGTGTGCGTTCCTTGAGACAAACGTAGTTTGTCTCGTAGGATCATAGAACTCGTATCCTATCGAGTTTTCTGGATACCCCACGAATTGGCACAAAGGGGATTTGGTTTCCAATTTATCTCCCACTAGCTTCTTGACGTAAGCGGGAGATCCCCATATGCGCATGAATGCGTATGAGGGTGCCTTGCCAAACCATAATTCGTATGGTGTCTTTTGTACGGATTTAGAAGGTACCATATTTAGTATCTTCGTTGCCGTGAGGAGGGCATGTCCCCAAAATGAAAGAGGAAGGTCAGTGGCACTCATCATGGATCGAACCATGTCCATCAAGGTTCGATTCCTTCTCACCACTTCTCCATTTAATTGTGGTGTAGCAGGAGGAGTCCACTGAGATAATATTCCATGCTCTACAAGATAATTTAGAAATTCGTTACTAAGAAATTCTCCACCTCGGTCAGAACGAATAGCCTTTATCGTATGACCAAGTTGATTCTCTACTTCCATCTTGAATTCTTTGAATCGCTCAAAGGCTTCAGACTTGTGTTTCAGCAAGAACACGTATCCATAACGACTATAGTCGTGAGTGAAGGTGATGAAGTAGTCGTAGCACCCTCGGGCGCTTTTTCTTAGTGGTCCACATACGCCAGTATGTCTCAAGTCCAATGTTTGCTTGTTCGCTCAGGGTTTCCTTTAAATGGCAACTTAGCCATTTTACCCTTAAGACATGGTTCACATGTTGGCATTTCATCAATGTGCTTGATCTCAAGCGCGCCAGATGATGCTAACTTTTGAATCCTTGACTTGGATATATGTCCAAGTCGAGCGTGCCATAATTGGGCAGATATTTCATTATCTTGTTTCCTTTTGTTTTGTTGTACGTGCATAACTAATTTAGGTGGTTCTATGGTATATAGTCCATCTCTTAATGTACCAGTGAAAAACAAATGATCATTCATAAATAATGAAAAGGAACCTTTATTAATATTAAAATTAAAACCTTCATTATCTAAAACAGGAATGGAAATAATGTTTTTCACTAAGCCAGGTACATAAAGAACGTTCCTAAGGACTAACTTATTACCACCTAAATCTAACTCCACTTCGCCTATGGCCTCGGCAGCAGCTCTAGCTCCATTGCCAAATCGTAGGATCCAATCCCCAGGCCTAAGTGGCCTTGTTGCTCCCATCACCTGTAAATCATTACAAAGATGAGAACCACAAGCAGTGTCCAACACCCAAGATGCACAGTTAATTGACAAATTAACTTCAACAAGGAATATACCTTTCGAGTTCTCCAAGAACTCTACTTTGATCCTCTCCCTTGACCTTGTGCAGTAAGGAGCTCTGGTTTCCATTTGTCTCGACTTTGATCGCCGTCCAGTCCTTTCGCCAACCCCTGCTTTCTTTCCAAAAGAAGCTTCATGTTCCTCGAGCATTTGTCGCAAGACGTGTACAGTAATCTCTCGCCTTTGGAGATTCAAGTCCGCGACAAAACTGTCATATGATCTAGGAAGAGATTGTAGGATTATATCCACACGAAAATCATTGTCCATCACGACACCCATATCATCGAGTTCAGAAAGAAGTCGAATCATCTTGTGTACGTGGATTCCGACAGGAGTTTCTCTTCTCTTTCTTGCTTGCAAGAGTTCTCTCGTTATCGCGAATCTGCGACGTCCATCTCTAATCCCATAAAGGCATTCGAGATTCGAGAGAATCTCTTTCGCGGATACCATATGCTCATGTTGTAACCGCAGATCAAGTGACATATATTCCAACATGTAATCACGAGCTAAGCTATCATCCAATTTCCATTTGGTGATGCTTTTTCGAAGCTCTTCGGGAACATCATGTGAAATATCAATGGGTGGAGGTACAGACAAAACGTATGAAATGTTTTCAGCATCAAAAAAGTCCATTCAAGTGGTGTGACCAGAAGTGCAGGTTTGGTCCAGTTAAAATGTTACGTTCAAGTGATGAGATGGACAAATCTCTAAGTGCTCTAAGCTCTTTAGTCATCATATCTATAAAAAGACGATAGAAGAAATAAATACGCGAATGATTAATTTTAAATGCACAATTTACAAACATGGTTTTTATTTGTAAATTACTCCCACTATTTTAATCAAAATCTTATGCCCCCACATAAGTTTCGGGAATATTAAAATATCCTAGCGGGCTCAAGGCCCAAATGCAATCTTCTAGTACCCACGACTCGTTGGCCATACTATTAGATCCACTTGGTGGGCGATCACGTCGCCGGTTAACCATCGCAGCTAACCCTTGAGTTCATTTAGCCTCGTTTTTCTTTATGGACCCACGACTCGTGAGACCGCCATATTTACTAGCGTTAAATCATGTCCAATACTCGTGGAGAGAAATAGTTCAATCCTAGACGCCCCACGACTCGTGAGACAGCGCCTAGAACCTTGCTATCCCCTCCCTTGGCACTAAACTGTGCATCGAGGCAATAAACACATTATCTTCCTATAGCTCGACCCAACGACTCGTGAGACATCGAGATATATTCGTACAATATGCTAAAGACCGAGTAATTGGATAGGCTCGGACCAGAGGCACCCTTCATATGCGCCCGTTATTCGATTTAATATTATAATTGAGGTTTAAAGTTCAATGGGATGGTTTGCAGTTTTCTTGTGCGAGGTCTCATCAGATTATGCTTTATCTTGTTTACGTTATCTATTCTAAGCATGCATCACATACATCAAAGAATAATAAATAAGTAAACATACATCACATAGCAGGATATGATTGATCGATTGCCCATCCTATGCGATCCATCACGAGCCATGCGATGGATCAATTGGTCAGTCTAGGGTGGAAATTAAATGTCCTAACTATTACAATTTTCAAACCCATACATGCATGGGCCTTCTTGTAATATCCTCCTTGATTGGGCCTCCATGTAATGAATTGGGCCTCCATGTCCTCCAAGGTAATGGGCCTCCATGTGGATCTCCAAGTCTTCATGAGGTCTTCTCGGCTCCAAGCCTAAACTAAGTCTAACTTAAAATGGCCCTATTCTATTACATTTTAATTGCTCAAGCAAGGGGCACCAATCAGGCCCATTTAATTACAACCCATAAAATAAATAAACCAAATCTACACAGGGCTTAGGGGCAAAATCGACCAATCCACATATTCACTCAAGGACATCTATAAATTCCATCAAGGGCATAAATGTAAATTTATCGGCTCCTTTAATTTTAATTCACAAAAATTATCCAAGTTAATTTAATTTTGAATTAATAATTAATCTCTAAGATTAATTAACTCTTACTTGAGTTCTAAGTAATCTATAATTCTTATCTTGATTAAGTTGGTTAATTAAGATAGTTACAAATCTTCCAAGATTCCTATCTTGTCCAAAACTCTAAGTTTCCCAATTTACCAAATCTCCAAGATTCTCAAGATAATCCTATTTTGATTAGATTAGATAACTAAGGTAGTTCCCAAATCTTCCAAAATAGGCAGAATTAGAGTCCAACCAAAAATCAGCCACGAAGTGGCCAATCGAAAACTGCCACGTGGACAGCACACGCGCAGCCACGAAGCCCGCGCGTGGGCTGCCCGTAGCAGCCGCTGCTGCGCGTGGCAGCGCACGGCAGCGCGCGGCTGCGCGTGACAGCACACGGCAGGCAGCCCGTAGGCTGCTGCTGTGTGCCGCACGCGCTGCCAGCGTGCTGTTCGCACGCTGCCGTGGGCAGCAGCATGCGGTGGCCGCCCAGCCGCGGTGCGCTGCCGCGCACCGCCGCGTGCCACCGCGGTTGGATCCAATTAAAACAATTTTCCTTTTTGTTTTTCTTGATTACTTTGATTTAATTAAAAACAGATCTAATTAAATCCCAATCCAAA
This sequence comes from Penstemon davidsonii, assembly GCA_034814905.1. Classification (NCBI taxonomy): domain Eukaryota; kingdom Viridiplantae; phylum Streptophyta; class Magnoliopsida; order Lamiales; family Plantaginaceae; genus Penstemon; species Penstemon davidsonii. The sequence goes on along the minus strand of JAYDYQ010001087.1, from coordinate 5,112,891 downwards.
AATAAAATTAACATGATAAAATTTTTGAATCAAAATTTTTCTATTAACTCCAAGTTAATCAGATCTACGTTCTAAAACATGCAAAGTAAAAGAACTAGCCACACATAAATCAAACATATGATTTAAAACACAGAATTTGCAAATTCATATATATACAAAGCCAGAGTTGGCTCTGATACCACTGTTGGGATTCGGTAAGATAAACAGCCCTTAGCACAGCGGAAAACAAAAATTTTAAGGACCTCTTACGGAATCTTGCCAGGATACTAAACTGGATGTATATATATGAATATAAAACGACAAGAATAATTAGATCCAAATTATACCTGTCTCCTAGCAAATCCAAGTAAGCAACGAAGTCGTGTTTTTCTCCCTCGGTAGAAGTCGATCCAAGCTTTGTTGTAGCGCCCCACGTGTTGCGCCTCTACGAGTTGATACACCACAATATCACGAAATATAATATATCCTAATCGGCTAGAACATAGGATATATTAATATCTAGGATTAGAGAACAAGATTGGAACGAGAACGAGATCGAAAAATTCTTCCAAAAGGAAGAACAGGTTCGGCCGATCACAAGGGAGAGAGGGAGAGAATTTTCTTGACTTGGCTTTTTGGCTCTTGATTAGTGTATGTTTGAGATATGACCTTAGGTCTCCTATTTATAGGAATCTCATCATCCTAATCCTCCTAGGATTAGGATTCCCAAGTCTTCTAATTCTCCTACATGGGCCATGGCCTTTTAATTGGAAGACTAAGTCTTCTAATTAATTCATGGCCCATACTAGATTTAATTAATTGGGTCTTTATTTAATTCCCAATTAAATAGCCCAATTAATTTATTTCTTTCTCATTTAATTAAATTAGACTCTAAGTCTATTTAATTAAATATTCCCTTTATTAATTAAATCCAATTTAATTAATTAACTCACAAATTAAATTCCAATTTAATTTATAATCTTGATCCAATTTCAATTGGATCAAGTTCGATCCAATTTGCATCGACCCAGTCGACTCGGTCGACCCAGTCACCCCAATCGACCCAGTCGATTTTGGTTGACTCAGTTGTTCTTCATTTCCTCGCTTTCGCTTCATGTGTATTGTGTATGCCCCCGTAGGTTCACCACATAATTGGCCGTGGGTTGTAATTAAATATTTATTTAATTACTCGAGCATTAAATACTCTAAATCAATTGAACACTCTGTCGATTGATCATTCCAAAATTAGCACCCCTGCCAATTTGGGAATTCTCCCACACTCCACGGTCGATGTCTGGCCACAAGCCCATGGAGCCCAATCACTGGTGAATTAATTCAGTGAACCTATTAATCATTTACAATTTCCATATACGCTATAATCTCTCCATCGATCGATCTCCCAGTCAATACTTAAGGGCATGGATTTTTCATCGGTTCCCTTTTAATTTTGTTTTGACTTTATGCATTCTGATCTCGAAATAATTCTCTTTGACTTAATCTTTATGAGCTACTTTCATAAAGCCGTCAGATACCTTGGCCAAGGATTTTACCAGAATTAATTTCTCACAGAAATCCATAGGAGAATTTCCCAACCTATCAAGTCAGGTCAATGGATCCTTTGTTGATGATATGAACCTGCATACGAGTCCCTCTATACCCAACGTGAATCCACAGAGACTTTCTGGTGATCTCCAGTCGGTCGGAACTCACATCTAAGTATAGACGTTCTCGCACCAGATAAACCCTATCACCTCAAGTGTTTGGGGATCATTCCTCGTATACTGTTGTAAATTGGGATAACTTCAACTCCGATATGCGACTACCGCTTCCATGATGAGTTATTTCCTAATTGGGGTATTCAGTGCACTTGCCATCCCAGCAAGCCACCCACTTATGTGTATCGACTATCCCAGTCACGCTCGTGGACCCCAGCGTCCTCCAGTTCATCGGAGTATACACATCAGTGAGAGTCTAACCGAATCCAACGATGTCCCATCTCGATTGGATTCTACGACTCTTGAATATGTTCTAGATCACGGCCTTGGAGATCAGTCCACGGGTTGTCCCATAGCCCTGTGATCTAAGGACTTATATCCTTATGCGTAGATAATTATTACATAAGATAAAGATGACCATATAATAAAGATGCATTTATTAATCTAAATTGAATAGTTCCTTTATTTATTACAATAAATGGCAGCCATACAGTTGGCTTGCCGGACACTATTCTATCATCCTCATGTTCTAGCAATTCCCCATCACTGACTATCCCCTCCACCAAATCCATGATGTAGACTTGTTTTCTTTTACTACACCTATGATCAAAGGTATACTTCTCATCACACCAAAAACACAACCCCTTTGCTCTTTCTGAAAATCCTGAGATCGCGTTAGCACTGCCATAGTCCAATCACAGTTGCGCAAAGGAATCGCCTGCTCTGAGATACCACTGATACTACTATGAATGAATTAAGATAAAATGGATATATATTGCGTGAGCAAATCAGCAAAACAATACAATTACAATGAATTCAATCCAACTTCTAAGGTTCCTATGAGAGATATGAGCCTGAATAGAGAAGAATTACACATACAAACACCGGAATACGTGAGAGAGAGACAAGAGAGAAATCACACTGCATTTGCATGACTCTTTCCAACTAGAATCCGGCCTATTTATCACTAATATGTATGCCACCTGGATCCAAATGTCGTGTGCTTATTGTAGGTTTATTCATGACGTGGGTGAAGCTAACTCTGCCAACGAACTAAGGAAAACGTGTTTGAGATAAATATGAGTATGTATCAATGGTTGCAGAGAGAATTCTTGATGTTTGCACTAACGTTCGAGCTTCGCGAGTTCTTTCTTGGAGAGTTTTTTCTCGGCTGGTTCCATTGCGAATCGATTTGGGAGTAAATGGCGGGACTCGAATGAATAGAGGTAGGGTTTCTGGGTTTAGTTAAATTAAACCCCAAATTTCTTTTTCAACAATTCCTTAAATTAAGAATACCCCCATGCTTTGTCTAACTCCAAAAAAATCCTTGTATTATTTTAACTACCAAAAAAAACCCATTGCTCTCAAGTCAGCACCAAATACACCCCATGCAAGTATTTATTCATATTTTTCGTTTGATATGACAATTTTACCCCTGACACTTAGTTGTAAGAGCGAAAGATAAAAACAACCCTATACTTTGTCTAACTCCCACCCCCCCCCCCTTGTTTGGTGTTAATTACCACACTCGACCCAAGTAGTATATACTTGGGTTTTCAAAAGGAATAAATAAATAAATAAAAGACTAATACATAGGGGTAATCTTGTCATTCCGTCAAAAGTCAAAAGTCAAATTCTATTTGGGTCGAGTGTGGCAATTAAAACCAAACACATGGAGATTTTTGGGAGTTAAAATAATTCATGGAGTTTTTTGGGAATTAGACAAAACATAGGGGGTGTTTTTGTCTTTCCCTCTATTAGTTAGTGTTAACAAATAATAATATTTAATTTCAATGTTTCTTTTTTTCAGGGCTAAACTAAACCGATAATAGAATTTTGTAATTTAAAAATATTAAAAAATTTGAAAAATTATTATTTGGTCAAAAGTGACCAATTCAAGTCAAAACCACCCCTGAAATATACTTAACATTGGTTAAACCATCTATTTTTTTTTAAGTGAATACCTTTCCTCATTTTCTGACGACAGATACATAAAATGTGGGCGGGATAATTTAGGTTTCAAATTTCATAATATTTTGAAATTGTGTAGATGTTTGGGCTTTCATGTCTATTATTCTAAATCTATGTATATTTTTCCACTGTTCCCCACCAAAACCCTAATACCCAATTTGACAAAACTTGATTCACCAACCTATTGAACACCGACTATCAGATTAAAGTACTAGAGGTCGTACAATATACTCCTTTACGAATAGGGTTGAGCATACGGTCAAAGTCGAATCAAACCGGGCAGTTCGAATTTTGAGACATCAGATCGTTTGTCCAACCGAAAATTGGTTGGGTTTTGTAAAAAATCGAACGGTCCGGTTTGGTCCAAAAAAACCCGAAAATTATGTATGTTGTATTAAAAAAATATGTTTATTCTTAATCCAAAGTCATAATTTACAAGAATAATTGAAATATGCACATTAGATCTAAATTTAGTACGTAGATACATTGAATATGAACATAGGAAGAACGATTGGAGAAGAAGAAAAGATGAGAGAGACAAGAGAGAGAAATTGTAGAAAAAGAAATAATTTTTGACTAATTTTCTCCAATTCCAAAATCTGCTCTTTAATTATCCTTCAATGTCAACATAAGATCCCCAATTTCACCATTCTCAAACCCTAGTTGTGCAATCCAAACACCATCTTCAATTTCTTCAAAGTTTTATCTTTCTTCTTTCTAAGCTTAATTTCAATCCAAATCACAAAACCATTGAATTAGAACTTGAAGAGACAAAATTACCTTGGAAGAGGGAGAAAAATGAGGATGAGGCTGATGTATTGATGGCGGCGGTGTGGCTAGTGGCTAGGGTTGGAGGCTTGGAGCACAAGTTGTGGCCATGGGAAGTGGGAAGCCATCGAAAATGGGAAGAAGTGGGAGAATTTTAGGAACTAGGATTAGTTCAGCCATTTAGGAAATATATAGGATTTAAAAAAATATATAATTCGGATACCGATAGCTAACCTAGGTCGGTTCGTGGGCAAAAACCGTTAACCGGAACGAAATTTCGATTCCGTTAACGGTCCCGCCCGAAATTTTGATTTCGTTTCGATTTGGTTCGGTTTGTAAATCGAACCGTACTTAGCCCTACTTACGATATTCATAATGTTCAATTTACTCTCTTGTGATTTGAAAAAGATTCCTTTACTTCCCCCTATAACCTCATAAAAGTTCCACACCACATCAATGGCATTTTTATAAGTGACACTTTACCCCCATGTTATGATAATGTGTTAGTTTACCCCCATGTATTATGATAAATGTGACAACTTACCCTATTATGTTACACAAACACTTTTCATGTTCTCTCCAATGTTTTCAAAACCGGATCGGACAATGAACCAGTGAGTCGATTGGCCACTGGTTTACTGGTCAAATCGGTCGGACCACTGGTCGGACCGGATGATGTCATAATGATATAATAAATATATTTAATTTTAAAGTATATACAATATGCATACAATTTAAACATTATCCTACAATTGATTAAAATATACAAAAACTTATAATATATTTAAATTAAACCAGATAATATTTATCTAACTTATATCATAACGGTGATATGATACTAATTAGTAAGCTCATACAATATGATTATATTAATTAATTAAAAATATAAAAGTGTAAGTTAAAAATACAACAAACTAAGAGATTAATAAATTTTAAAATATGATTATGTATACAAGTCTAATATTCAAAATCAAATTTGCATAATATATCGATTTGACTTTCAAACTTTGACACTTTTTATCCTAAAAATAATATAGTTAGAAAGAAATATCTTATATAAAAACTTTTAATAAGAAATTATGTCATAAAACTAAAATTAGTTTTAATTTTCATTGATAATGTGTAAAATATTAATTTGAGTTGATGATCATAATCTAATTTATAAATAAATTTGGTTACAAATTTTTTATGATTTATAAATTTCTATACCTAAAGTTTAACAAAAATGATGTAGCTCAATGGTAAAGATGTTATGTTTATTTAAGAGGCCAGGTATTCAAATCCCTACTTCTACAAGAGTTTTCAATTTATTTTCAATATTAAAAAATCGAAAAAAAAAAAAGAAAAAAAAAAGGAAAATCAGAACCGGTCCAAGCCGGTTCACCGGTTTTGGACCGGTTCAGACTGGTTTTCAAGCTCACTGGTTTCAGGGTTAATCGGACCGAACAAGCCTTTGGTTATGGTCGAACCGGTCGGACCGACCGGTCCGGTTTGATTTTGATAAAATTGGTTCACTCTCAATTTTGACAAGTGAGTTACATTTCTCCGTTAAAGGAGGTAAAAAATTCTTTAAAATTTTACAGAGGATAAAAAAAAAAATTCAATCACAGAAAGATAAATTGAACAATATACATTTTACAGAGGTAAATAGACATTAACTCCACATTTACTAAAAATGCAATCAAGTTCAACAAAAGAATCAAAGTTAAACCTGAACAATGTGTTGTAAAATTCTAATCAAATAGTACTTTATTTGAGTTTTATATGCGAAGGTTGCGACTTATTTCCAAACTATTGTGAATAGTGTATACCATCATCATTTTTGGGCTAAAAGCGTTCCACGTCATCGTACGACGATCACAGCACCAACGAGTCGTTTTTCGCAGTGGATCCCCTGTCCCAAGTAGGTTGTGTTAGGCATGATGCTCTTAAAGCATGTATTTGACATTCTTTAAATGAAATAAATAAATAAATAAATTTGAAATTTATTTTTCATATAATCATTTCGATTATGCATTTATTGCATAATATAAAAATCATAAAATTCCAAGCCTATTAAAGAGACTATGACTTAAGTATACATGTTGTACTGGAGGATTTAAGTTATAGCTAATAGACTAAAAAGTCAGTAGTGAGTTAAAGTTGGGATCTTTAACTAAACACTACTAGTACGGTCCACAGAACATTTACAATGTAGTAATTTTCATCCGAATTACTGATGTAGAGACATCGAAGGTGGAGGTACTTTGTGTAATTCGATTACATAGGACTGGACCAGATATGATCTAGAAGCATAAATAAGATACCGTTGATATTATGGTTCTAGAACATGTTAACTGATGATCATATGCGAATTGATCTAAATCCTGAGTAGGCATAAACTCCAGTTTATGTTAACGAGTTCTTTTGACTCATAGGTAATGGCCCGTAACCATGTAGAGCCTAAAACTTATGTCTTGAAGATCCGTTGAGATAAATGGCTGGGAATGTGTTCTACAGATATGGAATCCAACCCTTCTTGCGAGAAGCTGGAATATTGATTCCCTTAAGTGTTAGTTCTGGAACTGAACAGTAGAGCGCTCTGATTTATGAATAAGTTCATAAATCAAACTGTTTACTAGTGAACTAATGGAACTTAAGGATAAAGAAGTAATTAGAGGGGCAAAACGGTAATTACGCCTAGCTCTAATTACGAATCAATTATTGGAGGATCAAATTGCATGTAGTGATTATATCAATGGACTATCTTGATCTTTTGAGTAAAATATATTGTAATGACAAGAGTGCAATTCCAAGTCATTAGTGGAGTCACTTGGAATTAAAAGATCGAATGAATTATATTAAAGAGTTTGATAAATTATTCGATTTATTGGAGCTTGAAGTTACATGTCCATAGGTCCTCAACCACGGCTCCTGTTAATCTACATTTGAACTTAAGAAATTAGAACGAATTCATTCACGTGGCATTTTGGAAATAGTTTCCCAAAATAGAAACTCCGAACTAATTAGATGATATTTAATTAACTGATTTAGAATTAGTTAATTAGAAAAAATCATGATTAGTTACATTAGATTTAATTATTGAATTGAATCTAATGGAAATTGAATACTAGATTCAAGAAAAAGGAAACATTGGCATTTATGGAATTTCTAATTGTAGAAATTCATTATTTACTATGTAAATATATATGATATATTTATATAATAAATAAAAGGAAAATTATATATTTTTATATGTAATTTTCGAAATTATATATATAAATATATTTATGTATGTTTTAATTACTTACAAGAGTTGTATTTAATTAATAACTCTCTTAAGGTAAGAGAAAGAAGAGTTATTTTCCTAGTAGTAAACTTTGAGTGAGTTATGGTAGGAGTTTAACTCCTCCCATATCTATAAATATACATATGAGATATAGATCTTATAGAAGATAATCATTGATTTGTGAAATCATTAAGATTACACTCAAAAGAAGAAAAAAAGTTCTTCAACCCTAAACATAAAAAAGCCACCCCTTGTTCAAGAAACAGAGAAGAAATTTCATCTTGAAATTTTGATCTCTACAACATTAATGAAAAATTCGATTCTCTTAAGTTGGTGCCCACACGCCTAGTAGAAGGAGAACGTGGTTGATATCAATGGTGAAAAAGATCAAAGTCGTTTGTTCGTCAAACTAAAGAAAAGCATGAAGCAAAAAGTTCAACCAAATGAATGAGGGACGGGAAGCTTTCTGTAAGTTTTCTTTTTCTTTCTTTTGCATAATTAAAATATTATCGTTTATGGGATCCTCGTTTTTATGTTAGTTATTTTTGAAATATACTATGAACATAAAACCCACCAAATTCCGCAATTGGATCGAATTAGTTCGATCATGTTTACTCGTCGGGTCGAATAGTTCGGATCCGATTGGGTAAAACACCAACAATTGGTATCAGAGCGGTCCATAACGATTTTATTTTTATTGATTGTGGGTATATGCATGTTTAAATTGTTTAAATATTGAATGGATGAATGTTTATATTTATGGGTTGAATTTGGTGTTTTTGGGTTAGGATTTTATAATTGTTATTTAATTTCCTAGATTCAACTGTACGCCAATTTTTTTGGCAAAATACTTTTGTAATACTTATATTATTAGAAGAATTAAAGGATGGTGAACGAAGAATCAATGCTACTGACGCAAGGTGGTCATGACTCAGTGTTGTCGTCTCAGTTGAAATTTAATCAAAAGAAGAATTACAAAGGCATTGCCAATTAGACATGAACTCGTTGTTATCAAGAGTGAAATTATAGACACCAATTTGGGATTGGCTATAATCGTAACAGTAACACAAGGATTGAGGGTTGACTAAGTTTGGGGCCTTGGACGTGGGACTCTCTTACAAATAATTGGATCTCGATCAAATTGTTATACTGGGCCTCGGGCCAATTATGTTTTGGTATGGTCCCATTCCTGCTTCACTTCCAATTGCGGAGAAAAACATGGTACCGAATTAAAATCAAAAGCCGATTTTTATTTGTGAAATTAAAATTGGATTTTTTATTTTGGGTTAATGTCGCGAGTTTGAATTGTGAACATTAAAATTAAGTTTATAACTTAATCAAAATAGTTTGATTTGGACTATTAGCACAATTTAGAATTGTGAGTCTTAAACTTTAAGTTTAGAACTTAAACAAAGTTATTTGGTTTGGACTTTTAGCACAATTAAGAATTGTGGATCTTGAATTAAGTTTTAAATTTAACCAAAATTGTACGTTTGATTTGGGTCATTAGCACAATTTTGAATTGTGGGTTTTTCGATATAAGTTTAGAACTTTACCAAAAACCATTTGAGCTTGGTCGACTTTGGAATATGGACTTGATGGAGAATATTACAAGAATGGACTCGAAGATGAAGATCTGTAAAGGAAGCTGTTTTTGTAATAATTAGGTCCATTATTATTTTCTTATGGGTTGTAATTTTTCTCATGGGTTGTAATTTTAGAAATACCCAAAAACACCCGACCCTTCGTTTTTATTTACGCTTATGTTATGATTGATAGCATGTCCATGCATATTACATGCCATTCATGATACCCACAATCGTTTTATTATGTCCATGCATCACATATAGATTTATATTCGATATATATATGTTTTGATGCATGCTCGTATAATTTGTTTTATGAAAACAAATTTATTTAAATAATGAATTAGTTTAATTGTTCAACTTATGAGCATTATTTAAAATTGGGTGATTTTTGAGCTTGGTAGAAATCAATAAAGGTTCACCTAAAAGTTAGGCTCGTTAGAATGTCTAAATGAACCGAAGTCCAATTTGATTGGATAATTATTAATTTTAGGTCTCATCTCAACTTAGATAGTCTAAGATCACCTAATGTCCAATTAGATTGGAAGATAATCTACATAATAAATTAGACCCAATTAGATTGGATTTTAATCCTAAATTAGCTTAGAGATTAAAAATCTAGTAATGTTGATGTAGATTATTAAAACGTAAATATTTATTTAGATAAAACACATGTTTTAAAATTATTGAGTGGGAGAAGGATATATGTCGATATATCCTACGGTCTCTATTGTTAGTTTAATAAAGTGAGATTTAGGTAGCGCCTCGCGGTGCCTAGATTGCATCCTCCCTACGGAAGGTGTCTTACCTATATCAATAACAAGATTAAACTTCCTTGAGATATGATTTATTGATGTATTTTAGCTTGATCTACCCTACGGTGACAAGTCTAAGTTAAGTCATAAAATCTGAAACAATAGGTTGCACTCATAAACATGTATTTAAGTTAGTTGAATACATGTTGACTAAATAATGCGGTAATTAATAGTGAAAGATGAATATGAGATATTTTAGTTCATTTATTAATTTGAGACTGTCTCGAACTTAATTTAGTATTAATATGATCGACCCTACGGCATCATATTAGTAGCTAAATTATTTTATCGCGGATTAGTAAATTGCTTTATGTGTTTTTCTTAAGAGTTGCATTCATGCATCACGTTTACTATTCCGAAATATGATGTTTATTATGAATGTATGATCGAATTTCAATTTATTTATTTATTCAACAATTATGTCTATTACAAACTTATTTGTCGATTTACTCTCGAACGAAAAACTAACCGGGGAACGTAACTACGTTATTTGAAAATCCAATATTAGCATACGAATTATTTGTGAGAATCAAGAGTTCGTTCTCACAGAGGATTGTCCTCCAGAACCTCTCGCTGGTGCTTCTCGTACCGTACGAGATAAATATGATAGTTGGATCTGAACCAACTAAAAGGTGCGTTGCTACATGCTTGCTTTCCGTGAACGTTGTTCTTAAGAAGAAACAATACATGGAGAACTCATACAAGATATTAGAATCTTTACAAGTAATGTTTAGCAAACCTTCTGAACAAAGTCGACATGAATCGCCTCGTAGATTCATGAAGGGTAAGTTTAAGAAGGACACTTCGGTAAGAGATTATGTACTTGACATGATCAAAATTGTGCATAAGGCAGCAATACAAGAGGCCACCATTGAAGAGATGACTCAAATTAGTGTAATTATTGGGTCACGCATGCCAGACTTTTCTGCGTTCACATCCAACTATATTAAGAATAAGTTGGTTTATAGCATGTCTAAATTGCTAAAACGAATTGCAGACTTTTGAAGCCATATTTAAACATAAGGCTAAAAAGTATGAGGCAAACGTTGTCAAGCAAAGTTTGTCTTCCTCTACCGTTAAGAACAAAAAGAGAAGAGGGCAAAAGGTGGGTCTGAGGTAGGACACGAGGAAGCTATGAGCATCCTAGGGCAAGTGAAATAAGAACAACTCCATGAACAAAATCCATAAGAGAAAATGTTTTCATTATGGAGTTCATGGGCATTGAAAGAGAAACTATAAAAGGTATCTCTACGAAAAGAAGATCAAAACGAAAAGGTAAATTTGATTTACTAGTTTTTAAAAACTTATTAGTGAAAAATGATTCGTCATTCTGAATATTTAATTCAGAGGCCACTAATCGCATTTGTTCTTCTTTAGATGTTTAGTTCTTCAAAGGGACTTGCCAAAGGAAATGTCACAATGAATGTTGGAAAATGGACGATCATTTCTTGTATAGACCATATGAACAGTTCGCTTATAATTTAGGAACAGATTCATTGTTTTGAACAATGTAAACTTTATTCCTAATTTTTCTAGAAATTTGATTTCTCAATTATGATTGCATGAATAAGATTGTTATTTTACTTTTTCTGATAATAAGATTGTTATTTCAGAAAATGGTTATGATGCAAACATAGAACATGGACTGTATTATAAATGTCTGAAAATGATCGACAAATAATTTATGAATTATTTTAGGTAGCAAATTATTGATCAATCATACATTCTAAAACTTCTAAGAGTGATAACATATATCTTTGGCATCTAAGGTTAGTAGATATTAACCTTGATAGGATAAACATGCTAGTAAAGAAATGTCCTTAAGAGAGTTGAAAGTCAACACTCTTCATGTTTACTTATAGCTAAAGAAATATGAATCTTCTGGAAAGATTAAGAATTCTTAGAGATGTTGAAAAGCATTTAGGTAAATCACTCAAAACTCTTTGATAAGATCAATGAAGAGAATACTTGGATTACGAATTCAAGGACTACTTGCTGGAGCGTGGAATTCAATCCAACTCACAGCATCTAAAACTCCGCAATAGAAGTTTCTTAGAAATGGTTAGATCAATAATGAACTATACCCCTCATTACCAATGTCTTTCTTGTGATAGGCACTAGAAACCGCAATCTACATTTTGAATGTAACAACAAACAAGTCAAGACTCCCTTAGAGTTGTGGAATGGTTGTAAAGTTAGTTTACAATACATTCACTTATGTGGGTGTTTGGCACACGTGCTGAAAGGAAGGACTGAAAAGTTGAAACTGTGGTCTGAAGTGTGTCCGTTTCTAGGCAAACTATTTGAAACTGGAGGAGGTTTCGTAGCACTCAAGATAAAAGATGATTCGTATCGACGAATATCACTTTTATTGAGGAAAGATAGATAACAAACTTTAAACCTCATAGCTAAATAATATTGGAAGAAATTTGAGCTGATGAGATCGGCACGCCTCAGTTAACTATTGATGAATTACCTCATTAAAAGACCACAATTCCTGATTAGAACATCCTGGTACATCATCATAGTGGGAGAGTAGTTAGACTACTCACCTTCTACAATCATGATGAGAACAAGATGCGATAAACCCTGTTATGTCTGGAAAACTTGTAGATCCACATGATGAGATCAAACATATATGATATGATTGGATCTATAAGAATAAGAGAGGTATGTACGAGAAAGTAAAGACTTTCAAAAGGTTAGGCTAATAGCAAAGTGGTTATACCTAAGAAGAGAGAGTTGACTATGAAGAAACTTTCTCACGTGTTGCTAAGCTTAATTCCATACACATCCTCTTATCCATCACATCCAACCTCTATTATATGATATGAAAATTGGATGTCAAGACAGCTTTTTTGAATAGCTATCTTAAGGAGAGCATTTATAAGATGCAACCAGAAGGGTTCGTTTATCAAGGCCAAGAACAGAAAGTCTGTTAGCTGCAAAAGTCCATTTGTAGACTTAAGCCAGCATGTAAGTCCTGGAATCTAAGGTTTGATGAAACGATCAAAGTCTACTGATTCGAGGAAAATCATTGATAAACCTTGTATACAAGTATATCAAAGAAAAGAAAGTGGTCCTTTTAGTAGTTTATATCGATGATGTCCATCTCATTGGGAATGACGTAGGATATCATCTGTCGTTAAAAACGAGGAGTTCGAGTGAAACGTATTCTCAAGTGTCCTAATAGAGCAATGGATTATATGCTCTTGTATTCAGGTGAAGACCTGAACCTTGTAGGATAATTGATTTTGACTCTTAGTCAAAGGAAGTCGAAAGTCGACATCTTGATCAATATTCACTCTTGATGGCATAGTTGTTATTTGAAACAACTCTTTACTATATGACCATAAAGTGAATAGCAGCTTGTGAAGCAGCTAAAAGGCAATTACGAAATCGTGCCTTCAAAATCGTTTGAAGCACATTTGGAGCCGAATGGGTTTGAGAGACATATCTCACATGCTTTAGAGCAAGTGGGAGATTGTTAGGCATGATGCTCTTAAAGCATGTATTTGACATTCTTTAAATGAAATAAATAAATAAATAAATTTGAAATTTATTTTTCATATAATCATTTCGATTATGCATTTATTGCATAATATAAACATCAGAAAATTCCAAGCCTATTAAAGAGACTATGACTTAAGTATACATGTTGTACTGGAGGATTTAAGTTATAGCTAATAGACTAAAAAGTCCGTAGTGACTTAAAGTTGGGATCTTTAACTAAACACTACTAGTACGGTCCACAGAACATTTACAATGTAGTAATTTTGATCCGAATTACTGATGTAGAGACATCGAAGGTGGAGGTACTTTGTGTAATTCGATTACATAGGACTGGACCAGATATGATCTAGAAGCATATATAAGATACTGTTGATATTATGGTTCTAGAACATGTTAACTGATGATCATATGCGAATTAATCTAAATCCTGAGTAGGCATAAACTCCTGTTTATGTTAACGAGTTCTTTTGACTCATAGGTAATGGCCCGTAACCATGTAGAGCCTAAAACTTATGTCTTGAAGATCCGTTGAGATAAATGGCTGGGAATGTGTTCTACAGATATGGAATCCAACCCTTCTTGCGAGAAGCTGGAATATTGATTCCCTTAAGTGTTAGTTCTGGAACTGAACAGTAGAGCGCTCTGATTTATGAATAAGTTCATAAATCAAACTGTTTACTAGTGAACTAATGGAACTTAAGGATAAAGAAGTAATTAGAGGGGCAAAACGGTAATTACGCCTAGCTCTAATTACGAATCAATTATTGGAGGATCAAATTGCATGTAGTGATTATATCAATGGACTATCTTGATCTTTTGAGTAAAATATATTGTAATGACAAGAGTGCAATTCCAAGTCATTAGTGGAGTCACTTGGAATTAAAAGATCGAATGAATTATATTAAAGAGTTTGATAAATTATTCGATTTATTGGAGCTTGAAGTTACATGTCCATAGGTCCTCAACCACGGCTCCTGTTAATCTACATTTGAACTTAAGAAATTAGAACGAATTCATTCACGTGGCATTTTGGAAATAGTTTCCCAAAATAGAAACTCCGAACTAATTAGATGATATTTAATTAACTGATTTAGAATTAGTTAATTAGAAAAAATCATGATTAGTTACATTAGATTTAATTATTGAATTGAATCTAATGGAAATTGAATACTAGATTCAAGAAAAAGGAAACATTGGCATTTATGGAATTTCTAATTGTAGAAATTCATTATTTACTATGTAAATATATATGATATATTTATATAATAAATAAAAGGAAAATTATATATTTTTATATGTAATTTTCTAAATTATATATATAAATATATTTATGTATGTTTTAATTACTTACAAGAGTTGTATTTAATTAATAACTCTCTTAAGGTAAGAGAAAGAAGAGTTCTTTTCCTAGTAGTAAACTTTGAGTGAGTTATGGTAGGAGTTTAACTCCTCCCATATCTATAAATATACATATGAGATATAGATCTTATAGAAGATAATCATTGATTTGTGAAATCATTAAGATTACACTCAAAAGAAGAAAAAAAGTTCTTCAACCCTAAACATAAAAAAACCACCCCTTGTTCAAGAAACAGAGAAGAAATTTCATCTTGAAATTTTGATCTCTACAACATTAATGAAAAATTCGATTCTCTTAAGTTGGTGCCCACACGCCTAGTAGAAGGAGAACGTGGTTGATATCAATGGTGAAAAAGATCAAAGTCGTTTGTTCATCAAACTAAAGAAAAGCATGAAGCAAAAAGTTCAACCAAATGAATGAGGGACGGGAAGCTTTCTGTAAGTTTTCTTTTTCTTTCTTTTGCATAATTAAAATATTATCGTTTATGGGATCCTCGTTTTTATGTTAGTTATTTTTGAAATATACTATGAACATAAAACCCACCAAATTCCGCAATTGGATCGAATTAGTTCGATCATGTTTACTCGTCGGGTCGAATAGTTCGGATCCGATTGGGTAAAACACCAACAGGTTGTCCCATACTGTGTCACATTAATAATGGATTGACACTTGTCAAATATAATTATTTGCACTCACACTTGATTATTTCTCATCTATCGTCTTCACCATCTATTTTTTCTCCGTTACCTACCCGGAACCCCAATTTTATTTCACACTTAAATTATTATCCATTATTTTCAATCTTCATCCTCAGTTTTATCACATCCAAAACCATATGCAGCATTCATCTCTCGGAATTAGTTATACGAACAAGTAAAAATGTCAGAATTGATTTTTGGGTACTTTGAATCCCTCACACAATTTCCAATTTAAATCTTGTTAAGGGTATCTTACTGTAAATTTCAATTGTTGGGAGTATAAAAGTTAACAAATCACTTGAAATACTGATAATTTCTGAAAATTAATTAATTCAGTTTGGGGTTTAACTAGAAAATGCCGATAAGATTTGATGTACTCCATTTCCTTGCATCTTTTCATATATGGCCAAAATTTGGGGGTATGAAATTGACGAAACATAAGGATGCACCAAAGAATAACTGAATAAGCGTGGAGAAAAACTTGTTGGCAACCTCTCTCATTTTCGGCAAAGTTGATCATCGGAGTCAAAAAATATAGGGGCAAAATAGGTAATTCAGTTTTGGATCCTTATCATTTTGTACCTCTTAAATACGAGAAATGGGCACTTTGTACCCCGAAATAGAATTAGCACTTAGCACTCTCGAATTAAGAACAATTCAGCAACTCGCACTCCCGAAACACGATAAATGGGCACTTTGCACCCCCGAAACACAAAATTAACTCTTAGCACCCTCAAATTAAGAAAATCTCAGTAACTAGACAACCCCTCATTTTTTCCGGCTGAGTTGACCATCGGGGGGTAAAAAAATCTCAGGACAAAATAAGTAATTTATTTTAGGATTTTGATAAAATATACTGTATCAAACACAATAATGAATTACTTATTTTCTGGAAACGGGTAAGCTTTTAAAATGACACATACTGACACAAGTCTTCTCCTCAGTTGTTTAATGACAAACTCAACATGATTTGTATCCTTGAGTAATATCTTTATTGAGTTGATTTGGCCCTTTAAATAGGTTGCATTTTAAAATTGACCATTTATTGTGGTACCTCGACAATAATCACCATTTATAATATCATGTGATAGGCCAAATATGACATAAATTGATGATTTTTGGGGATAATTAAAAAAATCGATGATAAGGACTAAATTTGATGATGTTGACACAATAAATGACATATATTGTCGAGGTACCACAATAAAGGACCAATTTTAAAATGCAGCCACTTTAGAGAGCCAAAAATAAAATTTTGACTGCTTTTCATTATGGTTAATTATGGTAACAATTTGAGGGCTGAAGACTTGAGAGCTGTGATTGAATACTTCACTTAAGTAAACCGCTCTACAACTGCAATTATTGGACATAGAAAAGGTATGTATACAAACACTTGCAATCAAAACTAAATATCTTATAATGTATGAACAATCAAAGAATACCAATACAAACTTCCTCTCGATTATCCTCCCCAAAAGTTTTTTAGTTAGTCTGGTCTTGCAAATCGTATTGCATGTTATATGTGCAATATAGATTAATTATGGAATTTTACACTATCTGTTTGTTTGACCCTCGAGAAACTGAAAAATACAGACAAATATGTATAAAATGAATAGAATTTCACTTTTGGTACTATAAGTGATCTTACTTTAAGGTTACGATAAAAAAACATACACATTTAGTATCAAAAGTTAACGGCCCTCGACACATTAGATAATTCCGTCAATTTTTGGACGGAAATTTCAATTTTAGAAGGAAAATTGATGGAAAATTTGCAGAAGTGGTCCTATTGTTATAGATTGCTGTCAAAGTTTGCCCCACATACTTTCTGGCCTGCAAATTTACCCCTCAATTCATAAGTTTGAAAAAAGACAAAAAAGGAACGTAAGTAAATTATCTTCTCTCATTTATTTCCCAAAAAACGTAATGAGATTGCCCGTTCCTTTTTTTTTCTGGGCAACCACCACGTGCTGCGCGCATGCCATTTTTCCCTCCAGAACCACAGTTAATGGACACGTGACGGTCACGTGTTCGACTTAGCTGTGATTTTTTAATTTATTTAACGGTTGTACCAAATGTGTCAAAATTTGTTAAACGTTGTACCAAATATGTTGGACACATAAAGCGGTGTACCATGAAAGTGAGAATTAACGGCAAAAATTCAATTTTCATACCATAGAATAGGCAAAAGTCCATTTTTCATACCCATCGAACAAAAATCATACTGTAGAATAAACGGACGTTTCAAAAATCATACTTCCGTCAAATTTTTAACGGAATTGCCACGTGGTCTGTTAAGTCGCCTTGAGCGGGAAAAAATCTCATGTGCGAGGCACATATGGTATGAAAAATGAAAATTGTCATGTTCTATGGTATGAAAAATGAATTTTTGCCTATTACATTTTATTTAATTAGACATATATATATTTTCATTCAATTTTTTTACTCACCTCCTATAATGGTATCAAATATTCATTTCAAATTACTCAACTTCGATGATTCAACTTAAACATTGAATGGTCTTTGCTATGATCAACTTCGATGAGTCCTAAAAAAAAATTTTCCTAGTAAACTCATTTACTAGTTAGGAATGTTGATCGATTTCATTGATACAAACTCCATCTAATGTGAGACCTACACGTAAAATATAATACCTACTAAAGGTCGTATATCACTTTGGTTAATATACATTACAATATTTGTTTAGATGAAAATGTATGGTCAAGAACAAACAAATTAAAATTGAAGGTGAAGTAAAAATTCAATTTTCATACCATAGAATAAGCCAAAGTCCATTTTTCATACCAATCGAACGAAAATCATACTTCCATTTCAAGTCAACTTAACGGACACGTGGCACTTCGGTTAAAAACTGACGGAAGTTTGGCTTGGTATGATTTTCGTTCGATTGGTATGAAAAATGGACTTAGGCCTATTCTACGGTATGAAAATTGAATTTTTGCCGAGAATTAACCTAAAGCTCGGTACTAAAAATGCAATTCTCCAATTATTGTTTACTCTTACAGTTCTTTTTCCACAAGGTTTTGTTTAATTGTAGCAAGTTTAAGGGAAATTTCTTAGAATCCCTTTGTAGGAAACCCGTCTGAAACTCTTCTTTGTTATTTTTATTGCATATGATCGATCCCTTTCTTGATGAAAGGTTTTTTCGATGAGCCTTCAACAATATGAAGTCCTCGGTCAGTTAGATCAATTTGAACTCCAATTTAAGGGAACCTGACTTGCACTCAAAGAAACTCGTTGGGGCTCGCAGGGGCTGTCCCCGGCGAAGACCCTCCGATGCTTAAGTTAAATCAAATCGAGGAGATCAAGTAGTAGATGCATCATAAAAAATGCGTACCTCCATTTATGAAATGAGAGGGGTATTTATAGAGTTGAAAGCGGATCTTTCGGATCGGTCGAATCTTTTGGGTCGGTCGGGTTTTAATCGATTTGTCCGAATTGAGATGTACATGTCGATCTGGTCATAGTTCAATTGACATGGATGCATGTATATCGAGGATATTGTACGTTGATGACCATGTATATCGATGATGATGTACATTGATGATAGGATCAAGTTTCTCATGATCTAGTTGATTTGATCGATCTTAAATAGTGTTTTCTTCCACGTGTTAAGTTGACTAAGTGCCACGTAAGGATATCCAAAATATGGTATATCATTTCTAATTTATGTTATTTTTCATGAAAAGTTCCTCGCACGTCCTTCGTTCAAATTTTGTAGAGCACGAGTTTTACACGCTATATCTTTGATTGGGTTTGGAATTTAAAGTATTTTACCCTTAAAAATTAGTCAGGAGTTTTGCCCAAGCAGTAATTAATAAAGCAGGAGGGAATCCTAGATAAGAAAAAGGTAACAAAGGAGGGTTTCATGCAAGTATTCTTCACACGGGGTGGAACTATGTAGAGGCAGAAAGAGTGCAACACAAAGGCAAAATTAGTTGTTTTTGCTAATAGTAATTAGTATATAATATGTATGTTAAATAATTTTTAGTTGATCTTGTGGTCCAAAGTTGTAACTCAATCGGACCTTTATCCCTTTATTTTGTCACAAAGATGTTGTGTTCGTGACTACAACCCCCAAAAATTGTTGGTTTTGTCCCTTTTTAGTTTTTACTGTATAAATTAATTTTACCTCAATTGTTTAATATGGTATATGAGTTAAAAAGGAAAATCATAAAAACTATATTTTCTCTATTTACATTTCCTAAATTGGTTAACTGGATTTTTCTAGGGTGCGGGCATGTGAGTTACGCCCTCACATGCGGGAAGCCTCATCATGCCGTTCATTTGGCTCAGATTGATCTGGGTCGTTGATTAGGTAACTTGGTCAAAATGAATTTGTAACTATTGACTTTAATTAAAATACAATATACCTAAATTACCCTTTCACTTATTTATCTTCTAAAAAAATAAAAAAAATCGGCTATGATATAAAAAGACCACTTTACCCCCGATTATGATAATTGACTTTGACAATTTTGCAAATTGACCCCTATGTTCCGCGATTTTACGAATTGAATTATTTTGCTTCTAAAAATAAAAAAAACACCGGCTATGATATAAAAAGACCGCTTTACCCCCAATTTAGATAATAATTGACTTTTACAATTTTGCAAATTGACCACTATGTTTTGCGATTTTACGAATTGAATTATTTTGCTTCTAAAAAAAAATAAAAAAACCGTCTGTCATATAAAAAGACCGCTTTACCCCCAATTTTGATAATAATTGACTTTGACAATTTTGCAAATTGATCCCTATGATCCGCGATTTTACGAATTCAATTATTTTGCTTCTAAAAAATATAAAAAAACCGCATGTCATATAAAAATACCGCTTTACCCCCAATTTAGATAATAATTGACTTGACAATTTTGCAAATTGACCCCTAAATTTTGCGATTTTACGAATTGAATTATTTTGCTTCTAAAAAAATATAAAAAAACCGCATGTCATATAAAAAGACCGCTTTACCCCCAATTTTGATAATAATTGACTTTGACAATTTTGCAAATTGACCCCTATATTTTGCGATTTTACGAATTGAATTATTTTGCTTCTAAAAAAATATAAAAAAACCGCATGTCAATAAAAAGACAGCTTTACCCCCAAATTTTATAATAATTGACTTTGACAATTTTGCAAATTGACCCCTATATTTTGCGATTTTACGAATTGAATTATTTTGCTTCTAAAAAAATATAAAAAAACCGCCTGTCATATAAAAAGACCGTTTTACCCCCAATTTTGATAATAATTGACTTTGACAATTTTGCAAATTGACCCCTATATTTTGCTATTTTACGAATTGAATTATTTTGCTTCTAAAAAAACATAAAAAAACCGCATGTCATATAAAAAGACCGCTTTACTCCCAATTTTGATAATAATTGACTTTGACAATTTTACAAATTGACCCCTATATTTTGTGATTTTACGAATTGAATTATTTTGCTTCTAAAAAAATATAAAAAAACCGTATGTCATATAAAAAGACCGCTTTACCCCCAATTTTGATAATAATTGACTTTGACAATTTTGTAAATTGACCCCTATATTTAGCGATTTTACGAATTGAATTATTTTGCTTCTAAAAAAATATAAAAAAACCGTCTGTCATATAAAGACGGTTTTTTTTATATTTTTAGGAGTCCAAGTAAGTACAATTAAAAAAAAATTTAAGTTTCTAATTAGTTGAAATCATTTAACTTAATTAATTACAAATATTGGTCGGTACGTACGCGTTGATTCATTTTTAGGGAATATGGTACGGAATGGTAGCGGGAACAGTTGTGCAAACTTTACTGCTCTTTTGGATTGTCTGAAGAACTAATTGGACAAAAGAGGTTAATTTGCATAATTGAGCACTACATTTGAAATGTTTATTTTATTTTATTCCTTTTTCATAATGAATGATTAATAATATATATGTGGGGGGTGCAAATTGTAATGCAGGCTTATTTTGCGATTTTATTTTATTTGGACAAAAGAGGTTTATTTTATTTTCATAATTGGACAAAAGAGGTTTATTTTATTTTATTCCTATATTTTGCGATTTTACGAATTGAATTATTTTGCTTCTAAAAAAATATAAAAAAACCGCATGTCATATAAAGACGGTTTTTTATATTTTTTTAGAAGCAAAATAATTCAATTCGTAAAATCGCAAAATATAGGGGTTAATTTGCAAAATTGTCAAAGTCAATTATTATCAAAATTGGGGGTAAAGCGGTCTTATTACATGACATGCGGTTTTTTTATATTTTTTTAGAAGCAAAATAATTCAATTCGTAAAATCGCAAAATATAGGGGTCAATTTGTAAAATTGTCAAAGTCAATTATTATTAAAATTGGGGGTAAAGTGGTCTTTTTATATGACATACGGTTTTTTTATATTTTTCTAGAAGCAAAATAATTCAATTCGTAAAATCGTAAAATATAGGGGTCAATTTGCAAAATTGTCAAAGTCAATTATTATCAAAATTGGGGGTAAAGCGGTCTTTTTATATGACATGCGGTTTTTTTATATTTTTTTAGAAGCAAAATAATTCAATTCGTAAAATCGCAAAATATAGGGGTCAATTTGCAAAATTGTCAAAGTCAATTATTATCAAAATTGGGGGTAAAGCGGTCTTTTTATATGACATGCTATTTTTTATATTTTTTTAGAAGCAAAATAATTCAATTCGTAAAATCGCAAAACATAGGGGTCAATTTGCAAAATTGTCAAAGTCAATTATTATCAAAATTGGGAGTAAAGCGGTCTTTTTATATGACAGACGGTTTTTTTATATCTTTTTAGAAGCAAAATAATTCAATTCGTAAAATCGCAAAATATAGGGGTCAATTTGCAAAATTGTCAAAGTCAATTATTATCAAAATTGGGGGTAAAGCGGTCTTTTTATATGACAGGTGGTTTTTTTATATTTTTTTAGAAGCAAAACAATTCAATTCGTAAAATCGGAAAACATAGGGGTCAATTTGCAAAATTGTCAAAGTCAATTATTATCAAAATTGGGGGTAAAGCGGTCTTTTTATATGACAGGCGGTTTTTTTATATTTGTTTAGAAGCAAAATAATTCAATTCGTAAAATCGCAAAATATAGGGGTCAATTTGCAAAATTATCAAAGTCAATTATTATCAAAATTGGGGGTAAAGCGGTCTTTTATTAATTGAAGATTTAAAGGTTATAAATGTCTTTTATTAATTGAAGATTATCTCAACTTTTATTTAAAATTAAAAAAAAGGGTAAAATGGTCTATTTACAAACCGAGTCAACTCGCCGAGTTACATATTAGTTACGCGCGCCACATGGCATGATTTCAGGGCCGTCCCGCATGTGAGGGCGAGTTACCTTGCCCACACCCTAGAAGCCCCGTGGTTAACTTATGACTTTACCAAATATTCCCAAAATAAATTCACTTATATAGCGATATGTTAGGGTGAGTTTGGCCTAGCGATTCGAAAATCAATTATAGGAGAATTAATTTTATTAAAATGGATTTTGGCAATAAGTGATTATGATAAAATTCAGTTATAAAATAATTGCTTTTGGATAATAGCTTTTGCAAAAGTAACACTTTAGTAGCTTCTGAAATAAGTTGATTTTTAGCTTCTGGAGATCTCCAAAACGATTATGATATTAGGGACCAAACACCATTAAAATCACGATTGACTAAAAGCAAATCCTATAATTGGGGCCAAACACTTCAAATATCACAATAGAGGTCTAGAAGTGCTTTTAAGAGCTCCCACCGCTGGGCCAAACTCACCCTTAGTATCATTTAATCATCACTCATGCCATGTCATAATTAATTGTGTAAATTAATTTTTTAATTGGTTATTCTATATATATATAACATATACTATAAAACTAACATAATGAAATAATATTAAATAACTTGTATCTTTAGGTGTTATGATTTTCCACAACTATTTCCCAAGGTCATTGATTTGTTAACTTGGACTACTAAAAATATATAAAGGTGTGAAACAGTCGAATAGAGAGAAACAACACGTTACTCGAGATTAATTTAATTTTTATATTGAGTTTGGAGATTATATTTGGATTTTAATGAACTGAAGCAAAACTTGTTTTAATTGAGTCAAAGTAGAATATGTTAATATTTTTGACATGTAATTTAATATTTTAAAATCATTGAGTTGAGCTTCAATTTAACTTCAAAAGTTAACCAACGAAAAAATTATGTAAATATGATTTGACATGTTTAAAAATCGATTTTGGATAAGCTGTTTTAGATGAAAATTTAATCGATAATTTTTCTTTTTTTTGGCCATGATGAGATAACACTACTCAAATTGACATAACAAAATCAAAAGAAACAAAAGGTGAAACCTAGGTGATTTCAAGAAATTAAAAACTAGGATGAACCCAGGATAGATTCATGGCATTTCAATTAAAATTTAAAAACATGACCATGCTAGAGGTCTTAAAGAAAAATACTATTAAAAATGAGAAAAAATACTTTTGATATTAAACTTTTGTCTAGATTACATATTTGATATTAATTTTTTCTGAAAAAAACACATTGATATCACGGTTTAGGCTCTCTTGACATATTTCATTCGCCATCAATTTTTTAACATAATTCATCACGTGCGCGGCACATGTTCGTTAAATGGCATGAGTTTTGCACGTGCAAGGGGTAAAATTTCATTTTTGATGCCAGACTTTTACTTACTTTATACATTTGGTACCAAACCTTCAAAAAAAATACATTTAATACCAAAATGAAGAATGTTAGACACATTTGCTTTGTCCATCAACTTTTTGGACGGGAACGACTACGTGGCCTTTAAGACACCAAAATTGCATTATTTTTGCACGTAATGTTCTCGGGTATGAAGTATTTGAACCTAATCTTAATTTTGCAATAACTCCTTAGTTACAAAGTCAAATTTTGTATTCTTTATATGGCTTGAAAGCTCTTGACTAAAGCTTTTTAACGGTAAAAGTTTCAGTTAATTGTTTTTCTGATTTCATACATTAAGTTAGAACCGAAACTTTGTTAAATTTCTGGAAATTATCTATTGTGTTTGATGAATTGAAACTTGTAACGTTAGAAAACTCTCGTCTAGAGTTTTCTAGTAATACAAAGAACACGAAATTGAACTATGCATGTAACGAAGGAGTTTAACGGAATTCATTAATAGTAATCTGGACAAAAGTTTGGCAATAAGAAAAATATAATCTTAATTTTGGTATCAAGAAAAATACTATTAATAAATTAAGAAAAATATTAATTAAGAAAGCAAATATATACATAAATTAATGAAGAAAAAAACTTGCATCAATTAAGAATTTTAAGTCAACTTTTGCAATTACAAAATTACCTAATTTTTGGAGGCAAAACTAGAAAGCAATTAAATTTCTTCTGGAATCAACAATTAGTGTTTTGGCAATACCGTTATGGCTGACGATATTGCCATAACATAGATTATTGGTGCCAGAGCAAACATTTAATACCAAAAAATTAGATTCCCGATTATTTGGCATTCTCCCCCAAACAAACGGGTCATAAGGATCACAGTCATTTCTTCTGCCTCTATAAATAGCTAAGGTATCCCATTCTTATTACAAAACAAACAAAAGCTTTTTGAAGATGAATACCCATATTATAACTTTTATTCTGTCATTTTTATTGTTCTTTACCTTGTCTCATCAGGCAGCAATAAAGAAATCAAAAAATATAGTTACCATAACTAATAAATTACCACACGGCAACCTTTCGGCTCATTGTTATTCTAAAGACGATGACTTCGGAAATAAACTACTTCGTTACGCCCAGAGTTTCCAGTGGCAATTCGGAACTATTCGTTTTGGTCCATGGAGTTTTACAAAGTATTATTGTATATTTGGGAGCAATTATGGATGGGGTAAGTATGCAGTTTACGATGAAAATATTTATCAACGATGTGGAAAATATTGTGAGTGGATTATCGAGGAGGGCGGTCCTTGTGTGATCGAATGGACGCACACGGACGCTTATTGGTGTCAACCGTGGCAACATCGTAAGACTAATAAATAGTTGCCTTCTAAACAAAAAAGAATCCATGTACTAGATTGATATATTACGGGCCATTGTTTGTTTTCAATTCCATTAAGGTTAAGATTATTAAGGTGATCGAAAAATATACCCACATATACATGTTTGAGGGAATAAAGTTGTATGTTTACTTTATAAATGAGATTTAAATAAATAATATATACATGGCTTCAATGATGCATTTATTATCTAAATAATGAAGAAAAAAACTGGTTTCTCAAGGCTTTAATCTCTTTGGAGGAGCGTCAGACACATAAGTGGGAACCTCTCCCAACAAGGATTCGAACCTATGTTCCCTACTTGTAGTGACTAGTTCCTTCGACTGGATCAATCACCTGTTGATCTAAATAATGAAATTTAACTATTTACTCGTAAGATCTAAGTAATAAAATATAACTATTTGCTTATATAAAGAAGATATATTAATTAGTCTTTGAAAAAGCAAATATATATACATTGGCTAATGGAACCATCCATGTCAGATCCATTTTTGCTACGAGGCTTAGCGATGAACAAATAAAATCACTTGAGTCCATTTTCAATATAGAAACCAAGGATCTCGGAAGAGCTAGATGGAAATCAAAGCAAGTACAGCAGATAGATGACCACATGTTAAGTTTATAATTTATACCAGATTCTTTAAAATCCTTAAGACAATATTTTAACATGATACGGAGCCATTTTCAATATAGAAATTGAAGTTGCGGGTGTAATTTCCTTAAGACAATATTTTCGAGGTTGCCTATTGAGCCATCAGTACTCTTCGGTAGTCTCCCAAAATACAACTGTCTTGATCCTTTATTGTTTTGCACGAACAAAAGGCCACGGACGAGTTGGAGCAAACAAAACTTCGACTAGAAAATTATTTAATTTGAAGAGTAGAGAAGAGATAATAATTTATACTTTATTTGCTGAAAAATAGTATAAAGAATTTGCCAGATTCTTCTCCCTTTTATAGCAATTGAAGAAGTGTTGTTGGAGGGTCACAACTGTTCGGATTTAACTTAAATAATGGTTCGGTCCAAACGGATTCCACCCGTTTGGTTCAAAATCCTACCAAACACACCCTTTCATTCAAAATTGGGCGGGCAACACAAATCCTTCTCGGATCTTCTAGAACCGGGTCCCCGGATCCTATTCGGATCATCCACGAATCTTTGTGTAAGGTTTGAACTTTAAATTGTTATTGGGCTCTTAGATTATTCTAGGATCATTCCTACCAAAACCTTTTCACTTTGAAAGCTTGGTGCCCCCTTTATAGCTCAAACTTTTTCTTCTTTCCATCTGGGATAAAGACACACAATCTTCTCTTTTCATTTCATTCATTAATGTGTAATGGACACTATTTGGACTAAATCCAATTAGTTGTGTTTAACCCAATTACACCAAAAATATTTGAATTATAATGAATCGTACCTGAAAAAATATATAATGAACTAACACAAACATGCTTTAATCGAGTTAAAATCGAATATTTTGATATTTTTACATGTATTTTAATACTTTAAGATCATTGAATTAGGCTCCAATTTAACCAACCAAAAAAATTATACAAACTTGATTTGACATGTAAACAAATTGGATTTCGATAAGCTTTTATTGATTAAAATCGAACCGACATTTTTTTTAGCCATGATGAGATAAAACTACTAATATTGAAATAATAAAATCAACAAAAAAATAAATGGTGAAACTTATGTGATTTCAACAAATTAAAAAATGAGATGAATCTGGATAGATTTATGATATTTCAATTAAAAATTAAAATCATGGACATACTAGAGGTCTTGAAGAAAAATACTAGTATTAATTAAGAAACCAAATAAAAATATAAGAAAGCAAATATATATGTTAATTAAGGGAGAGAGAAACATGCCTCAATTACATAATTTAGTCCGGTTTTACAATTACAATATTACATAATTTTTGGGGGTAAATCTGGAAAGCAATCAAATTTGTTATGGCACCAAACAATTAGTGTTCTGACAATATCGATATGCTGACGATATTACCAAAACATCAATTGTTGATGCTAGACCAAATATTTTATTATGACTAATTTTACCTCAATTGTTTAATATGGTATATGAGTTAAAAAGGAAAATCATAAAAACTATATTTTCTCTCTTTACATTTCCTAAATTGGTTAATTTATGACTTTACCAAATATTACCAGAACAAATTCACATAGCAATATATTGGTATCATTTAATCATCACTGATGTCATGCCATAATTTAGTGCTCTGGTAATACCGTTATGGTTGACGATATTCCCATAGCATAAATTGTTGGTGTTAGAGCAAATATTTAATACTAAACAATCAGATTCCCGATATTGACATTCTCATCCAAAAAAAGGGATTATAAGGATCATAGTCATTTTTTCTGCCTCTATAAATAACTTAAGTATCCTTTTATTCTTATTACAAAACAAACAAATGCTTTATGAAGATGAGAACCCATATAATAACTTTTATTCTGTCATTTTTATTGTTCTTTACTTTGTCTCATCAGGCAGCAATAAAGAAATCAAAAAATTTAGTTATCATTACTAATAAAGTAGAACCACATTTTAACATTTCGGCTCATTGTTATTCTAAAGACGATGACTTCGGATTAAAATTTCTTGCTTATGGCCAGAGTTTCGAGTTTAGATTCGGAGCTTTTCGTTTCGGTCCTTTTGGCTTCACAAAGTATTATTGTAGATTAGCTTTCAAGTATGGACGGGGTACTTATGCAGTTTACGATGATAACATATACAACCGATGTGGGAAACGTTGTGAATGGATTATCGAGGCGGGCGGGCCTTGTCTGATTGAATGGAGACACGCGCCAGCTTATTGGTGTCAATCATGGACAAATAGATCGACCGAGGCAGTGCCTAGATGGTTGCCCGCTAAACAAGAAAGAATCCAAGTGCTAGATTGATATATTACCGGCCATTGTATGTTTCAATTCCATTAAGATTAAGATTATTACTATGATCGAAAAATATACCCACATATACATGTTTGAGGGAATAAAGTTGTATGTTTATAAATGAGATTTAAACAAATAATATATTACATGATTCAATTTTATGACTGTCTGACTTCAATGATGCATTTATTATCTAAATAATGAAATATAACTATTTACTCGTAAGATATAAGTAATGAAATATAACTATTTACTTATATAAAGAAGATATATTATTTAGCTCTTTGAAAAAGCAAATATATATACATTGGCTAATGGAACCATCCATGTCAAATCCGTTTTTTGCTAAGAGGTTTAGTGATGAACAAATAAAATCACTTGAGTCCATTTTCAATATAGAAACTAAGGATCTCGGAAGAGCTAGATGGAAATCAAAGCAAGTAGAGCAAGATTGAAGGGTGCTCAAATTAAATTATACAAAATATACTTGCAATTTGATGGGAGTTTATATTTTTATTTTAGATACATTATCATCAATCTTTATATCATAAATCATTTCAATAAAAAACAGTCTTTGATAATGTAGGTATATACTTAATTATTCTTCTTTACTTTTACATCCTTTCCCCAAAAGGTTTTGTTTGTAGCAAGTTAAGGAAAATTAATTTCTTAGAATCCCTGTATAGGAAACTTGTTACGATCTTCTTTTAATGATAGGACTTTTTATATTTACTAGAAAAATGCACGTACGTTGTACGTGTCTAATTTTAATTTTATGGGTGTTTTTCATAGATTAGAGTAATATTAGCTTCTTCTTTTTTTGCCATAAAATACTATATATATTCAATTTAATTTTTATGAAATTTATTTCTATTAATTATTATTGTTTTACCAAAAAAAATGTTATGGCTTTAAATAGTTGTAATAAAAATGATGACTGATATAGTCGGGACATCTTATATAATTTGTTCTATAATAGTAGTTTTCATGTTAAGTTCATCCGTTATTCACCTATGATACATGTTTCATCCGTTTCTTCACAAATTTCATCCGAACTTTCATCGATTTCACAAGCTTTTTTTCTTACTGGTTTCACCAATGTTTACCAATTTCACCCGAAATTTCATGAATTCATATGTTTCCACTATTTATATATTTTTACCGGTTATATACATTTTTTAGCTATTTTTTCACTTTTTTTTTATCGGTTATCACATTTTTCATTGTTTTTATCGATTAAAATTTAAACCATTTTCCACTGATTTCAAATTGTTTCTCGGTTAAATTTTAACCCGTTTTCACCTATTTCACATGTTATTCACCTGAATGTTTCATTGATTAACCGACTTTTCACCGACTTTTCACCCGAACTTTCATCGATTTCAAGAGTATTTTTTCTTACTGGTTTCACAAGTTTTTTCACCAATTTCACCGAAGTTTCATAGATTCATATGTTTCCACTATTTTTTTACCGGTTAATATATATTTTTTAGTGATTTTTCCATTTTTTTATCGGTTATAACCTTTTCATTGTTTTTCCATTTTTTTCGATTTTTTTTCCAATTTAAATCATTTTCCACCGATTTCACCTTGTTTTTGTCGATTAAATTTTAACCCATTCTCACATATTACACTGATTTCACATGTTATTCACCTAAATTTTTCATTGATTAAACATGTTTCCACCGACTTTAAGCTTTTTTGACTGATTTTTACCCTTTTTCACTAAATTTATCATTTTCCATTTTCATCCATTTCTTTACAAATTTCTCCCATATTTTCATCGATTCATATGTGTTCTCACTGCTTAATATATTTTTTTTAGCGGTTTACCCCCTTTTATTATCGGTTGTAACATTTTGAATATTGCTATTCTTACAGCCTTCAACCGGCTGTACACATGTACAGCCGGTTGTGGCTTGTTTTTATTTTTTTTGTATTTATATATTTTAATGTATATGAAAAAAATTAATTATATGACACATAAATAATTACCAAGAAAATATAAACCCTGTTTGTAAATATTAAACCCTAACCTTGAAATTCTAAACCCTAAACATGTTAAACAAGTAGTAGGTAATACAATTAATTTTCAAAGCCTAAAATATGGGCTGTACAAAATACTGTAAAGTTTGAGTTGTCATGTAATCATTTTCCTAATATTTTTCATTGTTTTCCTATTTTTTTTCCGATTTCTTTTGTTTTTTTCCGGCTTAAACTATTTTTCTACTGATTTCACCTCGCTTTAGTTAGTTAAACTTTTGTTTAACTGATTTTACTCATTTTAAGCTATTTTACATGTTTTTCTCTGATTTCACATGTTATTCACTTGAATTTTTCATTGATTAAATATATTTTTACCGACTTTACATTTTTACCCTTTTTCACCGGCTTTACACCTTTTTACTGGATCACCAGTTTCATCATTTTTCTTACAAATTCCATTCGAATTAATTTTCATCGATTTCATATATTTTTAAAAACTTTACCTCTTTTTAATCGATTTTACCCGTTTTCATCAATTTTTCACAAATTTCATCCGAATTTTTTTATCAATTTCAAATGTTTTTATGATTTCACATACACTTTTTTTACCGATTTCACCCGTTTTTAACCAACTTCACCAGTGCTCACCAATTCACTCGGACTTCATCGATTTCACATGTTTTCATTGATTTAATATTTTTTTTAATTGATTTCATCAGTTTTCATCGACTTCATCAGTTTTTTTGCCAGTTTCACTCATTTTTCACGAAACTAATTCCATGAAATTACGAGGTTATGCATGTCTTGATTCTTTACATGTTGTTACTCTAATCATATAAACAATAAGTACTTAGCTAAGTTATAAGCATTTTTGGTTCATTGATAGGTAAAATACGATTCTATTTTAACTTTTCATTTTTTTATTTTTTTTCCTTCTGTATAGCAGAATGATATTTAAGAGAATTTGATTTTATTATTTTTCTTTTAGAGGATTGTATATGACTTATATTGTACTAAATATTTCAATGATACAAATACCATATTTTTACTTAAAACATATTGTTGCTGAATTAAAATAATTTTACATGTATATTTTAGGAACTATTTAAAATAACAATGTTTTTTTCTAATGGTTTTGTTTTATGTGTTATGTGAGAAGAAAATTGATATTATAAAATTTGATGTAAAAGATAATTTCTAAATTTTAGGAAATTATGTAGGAGATAAATATAATAAGATTTCATGTCTAATTGTACCTTTACCATAATTGATATAAAAATATTTCATATCTAATTATTCTTCTTCAACTATTTTTACATATTTATGATTGAATTAAATATCACCTTACAACTCAAATAAGGGTATATTAGTCATCACAAAAAAAGAAAAAAACTTAAATTATTCACACTTTTATAATAAAAAAAAAGTATAGATAGATATAGAATAGATTAGTTGGGCTAGGACTCTATAATTATTATTTAGTTAGATTAGGACTTTATCTTTATCGATTAGATAAATTATGAGCTTATCTCTAGGTCATATACTAGTAGTATATATTGATTGTGCTTTATTATTATTAGGCAGTAAGTTAATGAATAAACAATTATATGGTTTCTCCACCTAAAGTGAGATTGTGGTTACTTTTACAACCCTAAAGTAAGATCATGGTCCTTCTTACGTCCACTAAAGTAAAAAATATAAAAATGATGCCAGAAGATCGTATCAAAACTCTTATCTATTATTTTTCTTCTCTGTTATTTTTATTGAAATGATCCCGTTCTATTTTATTTTATTTGTCATGAAAAGTTCCTTGTTGTACTTCGTTCAAATTTTAAAGAGCACGAGTTTTACGCGCTATATCTATGAAGTTTGGATTTTAAATTATTTTAACCTTAAAAATTAGTCAGAAGAGTTTTGCCCAAGTAGTAATTAACATGAATCAAAATTTCGTTTCGAGTGTATCTTTTGGTTAGTTAAATATTAAAAAATCTTTGAGAATTTTTCGGAAACACCAAGTAAAGTTGTAAAAAAGGTTAATAAATTAAGAAATTTTACAGAGTTTTAGGCAAATAAATAGTTTCGAAATTACACCTTATTTTTATTTTTCCTTGATTCAAAAAATGGAAAATTTTCAATATATATTACGGAAAAAATAGAAATTTTGATCCATGGTAATTAATAAAGCAAGAGGAAATCCTAGATGAAAAAAAGTAACATAGGAGTGTTTTTTGCAAGTATTCTTCACATGCACGGGGTTTGACAATCAGGGGTGGAACTATGTAGAGGCAGAAAGAGTGATATGGCCACACAAAGGCAAAATTAGTTGTTTTTGCTAATAGTATATATGTTAAATAACTTTTAGTTTTAGTACTGATTTATCATATAATTAATCTTATATTGGTCCAAAGTTGTAACTCGATAGACCTATTATCCCTTTATTTTGTCACAAAGTTGTCGTGTTCGATGACGACGACATCCAAAATTCTTGCACTCCAACGGAAAATTGTTGATTATGTCCCTTTTTACAGTATAAACTAACAACAATATTAGTCACTCATGAAGGTTACGACGAGGAGGGAATTGCATTTTTTATGCCAAACATTTATCTACTTTATATATTTGGTTTTATGTTTTCTGAAAAAGCATATTTAATACCATGATTTTACCTCACTCGACAGATTTCCTTTATCCGTCAATTTTTAGACAGAAACAATCGTTAATTCACCAAAATGGCACGCTTATGTGTCTTATATCATACCTGAAAATTATTGTGGCATGTATTGGAAAATGAATATCCCGGAAATTCGTTAATTTTTTGCGGATTATTTATTACGTTTCATGAACTAAAACTTTTACCTTTAGAAATCTCTCGTCAAGAGTTTTACAGCCATATAAAGAACACAAAATTTGGTCTTGTAACAAAGGAGTTGTGGCGGTTTACGTCCAAAAATTGACGGAGAAAGGAAATGTATCGAAGGGGGTGAAATTATGGTATTATATATGTTTTTTCAGAAAGCATGATACCAAATGTATAAAGTAGCTAAAAGTTTAGTATAAAAAGTGCAATTCCCTCTTACAATATGTGGGGAAGGTCAAAAAGAATAAATTTATAAAAAGTAAATAAATAATTTTCTTTAGGTGGTTCTTCTTTTAAAATGTTTTTACCCCCATTGAAAAGAGAACCCACAAAATTTATAATAACAAATTTTAAAAGAAGAATTCCAGTTAGAGGAGCTAAGGGCATCTCCAAATCCATGGGGGTGGGTGGAGATGCCCCAGGGGTGCTCCATCCACCTCCCTGGGAAGTGTCCAGGGCTGTTGACAGCCTTGGGTACGCCGCGCGTCCATCCCAATCTCGCGTCAGGTGGAGCCATTTGGCGCCACCTGTTGAATTTATATTTATTTTTTATTTAAAAAAACATTATTTTAAAAAACTTTATTTAGAAATGGACTGCGTAAGATTTAATAATATTATGTTTTAAATTAAAGATGTAACATTAATAGATTTAATTTTGAATTTTTAAATTCGTCAACGAAAGTAAAATTTAGTCAAAATGTATAAATATTTAAAATTAGAATTTTCATATTTAATTTTAATTTAACAATATTATAGTGTAAACATGGGTAGTTTAAGTTTTAAAATCTTAAATGTATAATTGAGACAAAACGTAGAAATACGATTTTTGTATTAAATTTATTATTATTAATATTATTATAATTGGTAATAAAAGGTGATTGATGATGAAACCCTAACGGTTGGAGACGGTGCCCAGGGGGTGCAAAATTACCCGGAGATGGAGGTAGATGCCCCCGAGACGTGCCCTCCCATATGGTTGGAGATGCCCTAAGTGATCTTACGAAGAAATGAATTTAAAGAGAAACCAGACAATTCAAACGAAGGAATTGTTCAAAATGATAAGGAAAAAAGCATTGAGTAATCTGGAAAAATATAATAAAAAAAATGAGTTGGGGTGAAAAAGAAGATATTACTCACTTAGCATCACATCTATTTGATCAGTCTTCCTGTACTTCAGAATGGTTAGAGGTGTAACTTAAAATTGAGGTCATGTCTATGTATATAGATGTTGGGTTTTTGCGCGGTATTATTGTCAAAACAACGTGCGGAATATTCAAAAATTTAATACACACGAAATACCCATGAGCCCAGGATCTCAGTTATCTAACTCATACGAAAAACTGGTTTTTAAATCACAATTCAAAACATAAATAAGTTGGTAATTTCGAAAATTACCTCACCACAGGCAAGGTGGTGGTTCTTCTCCGGTCTTCAAAAGTTCACTAGAGCACCCCAAGTATTGTGCCTCTAGAGAAAGTCCACACCAGATGGATTTGAATGACTTCACGTAATCCTCAGGCTCAGAACTAAGATTATGGAATTGTCTATGGAGGAATTTAATCTAGATCTAGATCTAGATGGAGAAGAAACAAGGAGAAGGGGGCGGCCAGGGCTGGGATCGGCCAAAGGGTTTGGGGCGGCTAGGGCTTGTAATTTTCAGCTAAAATTCATCAATCTTTATGAGAGATTATATGAGATGTTTATATTAGAAGACTACTTCTTCTAATAGATATCTCATATCTAGCATATCTTATTTCTTTCCTTATCATATAAGGAAACAAGATATATATTGATCTCTAGCTTATTTCTTGTCCCACAAGAATATATCTCTTCCATTCTTATCTAGCAAATTTCGCCCCAAGCTTAATTAATTAATCCGAGATTAATTTAATTAATATTCCCTTAGCTTAAAATCGGCCCTCATGTTTAATTGATTAATCCAAGATTAATCAATTAACATTTCCATGGTTAAAATCGGCCCATGAAGTTTAATTAATTAATCCACTATTAATTAATTAACCTTCCTAATTAATTAACACCTTAATTAATTACTTTAATCAATTAGATGTTCTAATCGATTAATTAATTAGACATTCTAATTAATAATTCTCCACTTTGAATTAACACTTTAATTCACATTTAAATTAATTAGACTATCTAATTAATTGTTCTTCTCATGGAATTAACACTTTAATTCACTAATTGATTTAACTTCTTTAAATCAAACGTTTCCTTTTAGACTGTCACTGTCCAACTGTATTGTGTGTGACCCTCTAGGTTCACCATCAATTGGCAGTAGGCCCACGACTTTCGTGATTTAATTAGTGAACAATTAATAAGCAATTAATTGCTCCGATCAATTAAACACTTTTAATGGATCACTCCATAATTAATCTCCCATTAATTCAGGAGTACCCACACCTCATGGTCGATGTCTAGCCACAAGCCCATGAGGTCCAAGTTAAGGTGAATTGATATTCGTGAACCTTCACCTCTTATAAATGCCATGTACATACGGTCCTTCTATCAACTAATTTCCCGATTGAGACCTAGGGTGTGTGAATTGGTCGGCACCTCTAATTATCTCAATTCTGTACTTTCTAATTCAGGATAATAATTCCAGTGTGACTGCTAAATTTGGAAACCCCTTTCCAAATCCGTCACTGACCACGGCCGTGGGTTTCTCGGAATTTACTATCTAAGAACGTACAGGAAATTCCCTCATCTTATCAAGATGAGTCGATAGATCCTATATTAGTTCTAACCATTCGCGTACACGTTCATACGTACCCAAAGTAGTCGCACAATAATCAGGCTATGTGATCGGCTCCTAAATCAAAGTACGTATTCCCGTGTACCGAATTCGCCCTAGTACCTCAAGTCTGAGGACTAAATCGTACATTATTATAAGTCTTGAGAGACTTCCCATTACCGATATGCTTAATGCACTTCCACGATGGGTCTCTCTGTTCGGGTCGTTCGATGCGTTCGATCCCCTATCGAACCACCTAGTCATATGCACTGACATCAAAATGTCTTGTTCATGAAACTCTACAAATTCACTTCATGTGAATCATGCATAATCCTACAAGTCTTAGCGATTCCCTCGATACCCCGTCTCGATAGGAATCTACGACTTGGAACAGTTTTAAGATCACGACCTTAGAGACTGTTTCATGATTGCACTCAGTACTGAAGTGAATCGCCCCATAGTCGAATGTGATCTTAGGATTTCATCCAATCGCTTAGATAAGTTCGCGAGAGATGAAGATGGCCATTGTTTAATTCACTTACTATGAATAAACGGGCGTATAATCTTATGAATCATAAGATTGCTTTCTAAGGTAGTCCCTTTACAAGCTCGTATTTGTTGGCTTGCTGGGCACTATCCTATCAATAGAATAAATTTCATTTTTTTAGCTTCTACCTGACACTTTAAATAATTAGAAGGTCCAGTG
This sequence comes from Penstemon davidsonii, assembly GCA_034814905.1. NCBI lineage: Eukaryota > Viridiplantae > Streptophyta > Magnoliopsida > Lamiales > Plantaginaceae > Penstemon > Penstemon davidsonii. The sequence goes on along the minus strand of JAYDYQ010001087.1, from coordinate 5,075,908 downwards.
GAAGGGACTAGTCACTACAAAGTAGCGGATTCAGGTTCGAATTCCTGTTGGGAGAGGTACCCACATATGTGCTCAGCTCGCCTCGAAAATGATTAAACCCTTGGGAAACCAAAAAAAATAATTAGAAGCAGGTTCTTTAACAATTTTAGTTATTTGACGCAATAACCAATGAAGTTTCTATTTTTTTTTATATTAAATATTAAACTTGTTTCTTGAAGCCACTCTTTTATTTCATTTTATTTTGATTTTTCAAAAAGAGTTGACTTAATTATTTTTTTAGGAGCATTATATATATAAGAACCTCCTACAACGTGAAGTCAAATCAGAGTTCGTCACATTATAAGGATTATTTGCTTCTGTAAGACCACTCACTAGTTGGTAAAACTACTATTTCATGAAACAGTAGTAAAATAAATAGAACTTTTTTATTATTTCAACTTTTACAAAATTCATGCATAAGTGCTTACGAACAAACCATTGTTCAACTAAACATCTAGGTTGCACGGATACTTTATAATTATATGTCATGCAATATCGAATACGTATTGGATACTCTGATACACATATATTCGTACGATACATATTAGATATGCCTCCACGACGTTTTCAAAAATAAAAAATAAAAAGGATACAATATCATATACAACAGAGGACATTGGGCATGCCCAGGATTCTTAAGGGCGTGAATTTCTACAATTAATTTCTAAATTATATATATTATTGTCATGAATTTCACTAAACGAAAAGTGATATTCATGATACACTTGAAATATTTCAAAAGACCAAAGACTTTGCATATGGTGTTAATGTTATAGTTTTACTTGAACACTTAATTGAGAGAGATGAAACATTGTTCATTTCAAATTAATTTAAACATTGAACTAATTGTTAATGGCAATTTACCTCCTGTAAATTGTAATGTTCAATTTACTTTCTTGTAATTTGAAAAAGAGCATTCTACGCCCTGTAATCATATAAAAATTTGCACCGCCTCCCAGATATTTTTAAACTTAAAAAAAATACAAATTGACAAAACTACCCCTCTTATATGTGGCACTTTACACTGTTATGATATATGTGATATTTTACCCCATATGTTATGATCAATGTTGCACTTTATCCACCTTATGTTACAAAAATATTTTTCATGTCCAATTTCGACAAGTGAATTACACTCTCTGGATAAAGGAGATACATTGCTCTTTTAAAATTTTCACATGGGGTTTTTTCTCCAAATCACAGTAGATAAATTTAATATTATACATTTTACAAGGGATTAAATTGAATATTAATAATGTGTCGGCAAGTATCGTACTTGTTGCAGCTTGTGGCACCGAAAGGGGAATTGGCGTGATTTTTAGACAAGGAAGCGGCTTTGAAACTTCAGGGCATTTTTTGTCTTCAATTTTAATTCCTTTTCGGGCTTACTTGTGCAATTTTTTACTACTGTTGCTAATTATCTGGACTTCAATTCGCGTAATTTGGGAGCAATCTCGTATTTATCACGTGAAATTATATATAACTCAACATGGATAATATGATGAGTGAATAGCAAATTAACTCCTTGTGTTATTTTAAATAGGCAATTTAACTCCCTGTGATAAATAAAAGGGCAAAATATCCCCCTGTGATATTCTAAATAGGCAATTTAACTCCTTGTGATAAGAAAAATGGCAAGATACCTCCCTGTGTATTTATAAAAGAAGCACATCGCCTCCCTCTAAATTGCTCATTAATTCATATCACAGGGAGTTAAATTGCTCATTATTTCATTTCATAGGAAGGTAAATTGCCTATTTTTATATCACAAGGAGGTAAATTGCTCATTATTTCATTTCACAGGGAGTTAAATTGCCTATTTTTATTTCACAGGGAGATAAATTGCCCATTAGACATATCACGGGGAGTTAACTTGCAAAAAAACCCATAATATGATATACATACATATTATCTTATGCGTAGTTTTTGAAGATCTAATAAGTTTAATACATCGATTTTTTTTAAAACTAATAAGAAAAATTGAGTAAACAGAGGTGTAGGAGTCGAATAGAGTCGAACATCACATTATTCAAGTTTGATTTGGTTTTTTGAGTTTTGAGATTATATTTGAATTATAATGAACCATATCCAAAAAAACAAAAACAAAAAAGAATTATAATGAACCGACACAAACATGCTTTAATATATTTTGATGTTTTCACATGTATTTTAATACTTTAAGATCATTGAGTTGGGCTTCAATTTAACTTCAAAAATTAACCAACGGAAAAAAGTATGCAAATTTGATTTGACATGTAAACAAATTGAATTTGGATAAACTTTTTTATTTATTAAAATTTCGGTATTTCTTTTTAGCCATGATAAATAACACTACTAATATTGAAATAATAATAATAAAATCAACAAAAATGAATGGTGAAACTTATGTAATTTCAATAAATTAAAAAATGAGATGAATCCTGGATAGATTTATGACATTTCAATTAAAAATTTAAATCATGGGCAGACTAGAGGTCTTGAAGAAAAATACTAGTATTAATTAAGAAACCAAATAAAAATATAACTTAAGAAAGCAAATATATATATGTTAATTAATGGAGAGAGAAACATGCCTCAATTACATAATTTGATTTAAGTCAGGTTTTACAATTACAATATTACATAACTTTTTGGGGGTAAATCTGGAAAGCAATTAAATTTGTTCTGATACCAACAATTAGTGCTCTAATAATATCGCTATGACTGACGATATTGTCAAAACATCAAGTTGGTGCCAGAGCAAATATTTTATTGTGGCTAATTTTACCTCAATTGTTTAATATGGTATATGACTTGAAAAGGAAAATCATAAAAACTTTTCCCTATTTACATTTCCTAAATTTGTTAACTTATGACTTTACCAAATATTCCGGAAATAAATTCACATAGCGATATGTTGGTATCATTTAATCATCACTCATGTCATGCCATAATTAATTGTGTAAATTTAAATTTTTAATTGGTTATTCTAAATTTCTAATAACATTATCATATTTAATAAAATTGTTTAACATATGTATATATATATATATATATATATATATGTGTGTGTGTGTGTGTGTGTGTAGCATATACTATAAAATTAACATAACGATATAATAACATAACGATATAATATTAAATAACTAGTATCTTTACGTGTTTTGATTTTCACAACTATTTTTCAAGGTCATTGATTTGTTAATGTGGACTACTAAAAAATAGAGTTGTAAAAGAGTCGAATAGAGACGAACAATACATTACTCAAGATTGATTTGATTTTTGTATTGAGTTTTGAGATTATATTTTGATTATAATAAACTGACACAAACATGCTTTAACTGAGTCAAAGTCGAATTTATTGATATTTTTACATGTATTCTAATACTTTAAGATCATTGAGTTGAGCTTCAATTTAATTTCAAAAATTAACCGACGAAAAAATTATGTAAACCTGATTGACATGTTAAGATATCGAATTTGGATATGCTTTTATAGATGAAAATCGATTTGACATTTTTCCTTTTTTGGCCTTGGTGCGATAACACTACTCAAATTTACATAACAAACTCAAAAGAAACAAAAGGTAAAACCTACGTGATTTCAAGAAATTAAAAGTTGAGATGAATCCTGGATAGATTCATGGCATTTCAATTACAAATTTAAAACATGACCATGCTAGAGGTCTTGAAGAAAAATACTATCAAAAATATAGGAAACCAAAATAAAAATATTAATTAAGAAAGCAAATATATACATTAATTAATGGAGAAAAAAGCTTGCATCAATTGCATAATTTGATTTAAGTCACCTTTTGCAATTACAAAATTACCTAATTTGTCGGAGGACAAATTTAAAAAACAATTAAATTTGTTCTGGAATCAATAATTAGTGTTCTGGTAATCACGCTATGGTTTACTATTAAGCAGAGCATCAATTGTTGGTACCAGAGCAAATATTTAATGCCAAACAATCAGTTTCTTATTTTATGCCATTCTCAGCTAAACAAACGGGTCATAAGGATCATAGTCATTTCTTATGCCTCTATAAATACCTCTATAATTAGCTTAAGGTATATCCCATTCTTATTACAAAACAAACAAAAGCTTTTTGAAGATGAGCACCCATATTATAACTTTTATTCTATCATTTTTATTGTTCTTTACCTTGTCTCATCAGGCAGCAATAAAGAAATCAAAAAATATAGTTACCATAACTAATAAAGTAGAACCACACTTCAACGTTTCGGCTCATTGTTATTCTCAAGATGAAGAGGATGACTTCGGATTAAAATTTCTTTCTTATGGCCAGAGTTTCGTGTTTAGATTCGGAGCTTTTCGTATCGGTCCTTGGGGCTTCACAAAGTTCTATTGTAAATTAGAGTTCAAGTATGGATGGGGTACTTATGCAGTTTACGATGATAATATTTACAACCGATGTGGAAAACGTTGTGAATGGATTATCGAGGCGGGCGGGCCTTGTCTGATTGAATGGAGACACGCGCCAGCTTATTGGTGTCAATCGTGGAAAAATAAATCGACCGAGCCGGCGGCTAGATGGTTGCCCGTTAAACAAGAAAGAATCCAAGTGCTAGATTGATACTAGCCATTGTTTGTTTCCAATTCCATTAGGTAAAGTTAAGATTATTACGGTGAAAATTGTATTCACATATACATGCTTGAAGAAATAAAGATTTAGATTTTAAACAAATAATTTATTACATGATTCGATTGTATGATTGTCTGGGTTCAATGATGTATTTATTGTCTAAATAATGAAATTTAAATATTTACTCATAAGATCTAGGGTAAATTACGAATACACCCTGAGGTAAGGCTAAATTACAAAATTTTCCCTCACGTATTGATGATTACAAAAAAAAACCCTCGATTTAATGGAGTTTCATAAGCCCTAACGGAATCTTGGAACTGACCATTATACCCTTACATAATTTCGTAAAAAAAAAGAAAAATAAAGCTGAAAATTTCCAAAATATCTGCCCATGAATGGCCGTAATGCACTTATGTACTACTATTCAAAATAGGTAAAAAAAAAAAATATACTCTGTTCATTCTTTCTTTTCCCGCTACAGAGGAGACCCAATCTCTCCATCTTATTCTTCACGCCCTAGCCCTAATTCCTCAACAACATTCTTCAATCTTTCATCTTCTTCAACGAGATTTCCAAGCCCTTCGACCACGGGAGTTGTTCGAAGGTGAATATTTTGCACGTTGGACCCAGTTTCACGACGGGCAGTACGTGAAGGATATGTATTTCATTATTTCACTCTCTAATGCTGGGAAAATACGTCGAAATATGTATTTTGAGTTGATTTCTCCCATTTTTTCTATTTTTGTTGTTAAGTTAGGGTTCATGTTGTACAACTTACGTATTTTCGAAAATTTTCAAACAACGTACACTAGTAGGGTTTTGTTTTGGTTTATATTGTATAAAATATAATGAGTTGTTAAAGCCCCCAAAATTCTGAGTTGATTTCTAACATTTTTTTTTCTGCTTTTGTTGTAAAGTTAGGGTTCTGAAGCGTACGGTAATACGAATCCATGGATTTTATTGAAAATAGAAAGTAGAACAATAATTGTAAAGGATTGATCTCGCACAATCGATTACAATTGAACTCAAGCTCTAGATCTCCATATTACCTGAAATGGAAATGGTAGAACTCGAATTAACTCGGATACAATGGCGAACCAACAGTTGTGAAGGTTCTAGAGAAAGAGACGAGGCAGAGAGCACATTCAACATTCATCGATTCATTCCTCCTATTCTGTCCTCATTGTGTATTTATCTTATTCTGAGAAATTAATGCAAATTTACTAAAACACCCCTGTAGCTCTTTTCATTTCCCTAATTTATGAAATCGCATTGCCTCTTCTTGCGTCTTTATAAAACAGCATGTATCAAAGCCTCCCTCTCAAATTATCCTTGTCCTCAAGGATATCAAATTGGGAGATGAATCCATCTTAAAAGCATCAAAGCATTCCCTCAATGCTATTTCACAGACCAGTATGCAACACTTATTCCATCTACTTCATTAGGCCTTCAACTATTTCAAATATAGTCTTTGATAGCAACTCAAATGATCTTCCAATAAGAACACACCAACGATTCCTTATGTGCAGCTGCAGTACCTCAGTTCCCAACTATTGCAGGTAACTTTGATAAACAAAATTCAAGAAAGGTCCTCTAAACATGCAATAATGTCCATTCCACCCTTTCTAATGTATTAATAGTAAACACAACACTATGGTAGTCTCACTCCATTTGCCTCCAACACCAATTACATATTCCTAAGCATATTGACCTTGAATCACTTTTATTGCATATTTTCTAGTTTATTTTCTTTGCTGAAAACAGTGTTAACTTAGTCCTGGGGGTGGTTCTGGTGGAGGTAAAGGTGGCTCCGGCCATTCTATCCAGCAAGATTGGTTAATAGCTTCTACTGTTGAAATGAGATCAAACAACTCAACCATGTCTCTTGGAGGCAGATTTTTAACCATAACAGCCTTTAGTTCTCCATTTCCAACATCACATAACCCCAAAGCCTTTGAGGTCATACACACATCAAAACACTCAAGTGTAGCATCCAAAATGCACATGTTCTGTTTTTTACAACCTATAGTCTCATTTACACAACTTTCAATCATAATCTCAAGTGCATCCTTCTCCGGCATTTCATCAAACACGTGTAACTCCAATTCTTTTGCCTTATAATTTTCACCTAACACTTCACTCATTTCCTCCTTTAAACTGTTGTCATCAGCCATGAACTTCCCCAACAAAATAGGATTATTTGGCACACAATCCTCAACCAAATGTTCATCACAATGAAATATTTCTCCTTCCACTAATTCCTCATCTAATTCAAAAACATATAATTTCTTCTTTTTGCAACAATCATGTCCTATATACCAAAATTCATCACACCAAAGACATAATCCTCTATCTCTTCGATTGTCTAACTCATCCGCACTATAAAGTTTGTATTTCTTGTATAATTTGGAGTTATCGGATTGAAGAGATACCTGATAATTATGCATCGATTTTGTGTCGAAGAGATGCTGCGATTCTCGATCGAAAGTACTTCGTTGATTTGAAACTGACCTTGACGAGAAATCGGTGTAATGGTGCATGTCGGCGATCATCCTCCTAATTTCAGTCATCTTTTGGTCGATACTCTCGTGAACGTTCTTCGGCTCACACAAATTATCCACTGAATCTTCTTCCTTAGTGCCTCTTGTTTGATTACTGAAATTCTTCGAATCCGCGCCACAAATTTCAGAATTTCCCCGATGTTGGTTGTAATGGTGCAATGGATAATTTTCCGATTCAATTTCAATCTCTTTTTTAGTTTTTCGTAGAACAGCCGAGGACCGACTGCTCTGATACCACTGAAGCGTACCGTAATACGAATCTGTGGATTTTATTGAAAATAGAAAGTAGAACAATAATTGTAAAGGATTGATCTCGCACAATCGATTACAATTGAACTCAAGCTCTAGATCTCCATATTACCTGAAATGGAAATGGTAGAACTCGAATTAACTCGGATACAATGGCGAACCAACAGTTGTGAAGGTTCTAGAGAAAGAGACGAGGCAGAGAGCACATTCAACATTCATCGATTCATTCCTCCTATTCTGTCCTCATTGTGTATTTATCTTATTCTGAGAAATTAATGTAAATTTACTAAAATACCCCTGTAGCTCTTTTTATTTCCCTAATTTATGAAATCACATTGCCTCTTCTTGCGTCTTTATAAAACAGCATGTATCAGGTTCATATTGTACAACTTACATATTTTCAAAAAAATTCAAACAACGTACACTAGAAGGGTTTTGTTTGGGTTTATATTGTATAAAATATAATGAATTTGTTAAAAACCCCAAAATTTTGGTCATAAAGGTTTATAATATTTTTATTAAATTTTGGATTTATTAAAACACTAACATTGATTTCTTTTTGTGCATTGCAGATGACTGATTTGGCATACACACTTGTGTTAAACTATCTTGATGGTATAGTGAAGCTTGAAAATGTTGATCCAGATAGATACAGCTACATTGATCTTTATTTAGACATTAAAGAATCATTCCCTAGTATTAAAAACACTAATGCACTTAAAATTAGTTGTAGTGTTGGTGTTTTAGAGGTGATGGAAATTTCTAAAGATAGAGATGTTATGCTAATGTTTTCCAGAAATGCAACTTCTTCTAGATTTGATCTATTTATAGAATATACATCACATCAAAGTACATATCCCGGGAATGAGGGGGATGATGAACATGGATAGGGTGAGGACTAAGAGGATGATGATGACATAGTTGGTCAGGGAAAATGAGTTGAAGATAATGAGGGGGTGGGGGTGTAAATGATGTAAATCTTGGGGAAGAGGAAATACCTGAAGTGTTGTATGAAACTGTTATATTGGCATGATCAGAAATGGACACTAGTTATGATTTCGATTTCAAGGCAAACACTGATGATGAAGACAATAGAAGTGAGATTGTCCTCACTGATCAAAAGAAACAGATGATGAAATGTCTGGGTATGAGTCTGATGACCATTGTGAAGTTACAAATAACTCAGATGATGACTTTGAGAATGACCCGTTGAGATGTTTCAGGGACCTAGGTGAAACGTCTGAATTTGGAGATAAAATAGTATTAAAACAGAATCAAACCTTCAATGATGTTTATGCATTCAGACAAATTCTTAAGGACTTTGTTATGCAGGAGGGGTTTCAATGTTTGAGGAATAAAAATGAGAAAACAAGAGTTACTACTTATTGTGGGGCTAAAAATTGCAAGTGGAGACTCCATGCATCTGTCGTCCTTCCTGACAATGTAACAGTTATGATCAAGACTTACAATTCAAAGCATACTTGTGTTACGACTGAAGTGACCAAAGAGGCATCTGCTAAATGGATGGCTTCAAAACTTGTTGATGTATTAAGAGAGAATCCTGATTTGAACTGGAAGGGGATCAAATATGAGTTGAGAAAGTAAGATGTCAATCCACCATACATGCAAATATACAGAGCCAAAGTCTTAGCAATGAAGACAATTCTAGAAAATCATGCACAGTTGTTTGATAAGATTCCCTCTTATGGTATGATGGTGCTTATCACAAATCCTGGGAGTGTGGTAACCTTACATAGCCACATTGATGATAATGAAGATGAAGCAAGACGTATACCAAGGTTATCATCATTTAAGAGGTTATTTTTTTGGTCTAGCTGCATTGAGAGATGGGTTTTTGAGTGGTTGTAGTCCATTCTTGGGTTTTGATGGGTGCCATCTGAAAGGTCTATTGCTTTCAGGAGTAGGACTGGACGGAAACAATGGATAATATTCAATTGCATTTGCTATCGTTGAGTCAGAGTGCAAGGAAAGTTGGGGTTTCTTTTTTGAGAACCTAATAATTATGCTTGGAGGATTTAACGGTGATAAACCTTGGACATTTATGACTGGCAGACAGAAAGTTTATTCTTCTTTTACCAATTTTTGTTCTACAAAATTAATTTCATTTTATAGTTAGCTAATAATAAAACTTTTGAATGTAGGAACTAGTGGAGGCAATTGAAGAACTAGTCCCAGAAGCCATTAACAGGAAGTGTGCTAGGCATATATGTGCCAATTTCATAAGTGTTTTTCCTGGTCGTCCATTGAAAAAATGGTTTTGGGTTGCTGCTAGGTCCTTCACTCCAGCGGGCTTTAATTTTGCTATGTTCAAAATAAAAGAATTGAACCTTTCTGCATATAAGTGGTTGTTGGATATTCCCTATGAGTTATGGTCTAGGCATGCGTTTGATACAAGACTTAAGAATGAGCATGTAACTAACAACATAGCAGAGTCTTTCAATCATTGAATAAGTGAGCTTAGACCTAAACCATTTTATTATTTGGCTGATGAACTTAGAGCTAAGTTAATGAGTAGAATTACAAAGAGGGGTGATAGGGGAAAAAAGTGGGACCATGGTTTGGTGCAAAATGTAGTGAGTAAGTTACAAATTGTTAGGGACGAGTCTAGGCAATGTTACTTAACACATGCTGCAGATGAGGAGTTTGAGGTGAGGGATAAACGTCGTCATTATATTGTCAATTTGAAAGATATGACTTGTAATTGTAGGGTGTGGGATATATCTGGGATTCCTTGTAAGCATGTTGCAGTAGCGATTGCTTACAAGAGAGAAAAACTGGAGGACTATACTGAGTTACTGACACAAGCTATTCAAGGGAAAACTACATGAAAGCTTATAGTCATACCATTCATCCAAAGGAATTGTTGCCTCCAATTTATAAGAGATTGTCTGGAAGACCAAAGAAAAATAGAAGAAAAGAACCAGGAGAAGGAGAATCTTCTAAAAGGTCTACTAAAATGCAAAAGGTGTAATGGTTAGGTGCATAACATTAGAACTTGCAAAGGTCCCAATGTTGATGGTGTAAAGGAAGAAGAAGTGTACCAAGGACTGAACAAGTTCATTTATTCATTACATATAACTTGTTCGACTTATTTGGTCTTTTAATTTTTAATTTGTGCATTGCAACAGGGTAATGATGCTAATGTGGAGCATACAAATTATGCTAATGACAATGATGATAATGGTTTTCATGCAACTCAATTTCAAGCATCCAACCATCCTAAAAGGGATGCGGAACCTGAAGTTCCTCTTTCACGGGTACGAAACAATATTAATCAATCAAAAAAGACCAAATCTACATCAGGGAGTAAGAAAAAAGATCATATCGGCATGATTTTGATAGTGTTCTTTAATTTTTCAGAATACTGAGCAAGTAAATGTTGCGGATATTGCTCCAAATAATGCAAAAGCAAAGACCACTGCCAAAAAGCAAGTTTCTGCTGCAAGTGGAAAGCCTTCATTGTTGAAGGTATACTTGTTAGAATTTGATTGCATTTTTTTTGTGTTTTATTTTTTCAGGAGGTATATGGTCAAGCTTCTTCTGCCAAGGTGTCTATCGGAAAATCCAAGAGAAATGATGTCCAAGTAACAAATTTTAATTTGTATTTTATACTTGTAAATTTCTTTTGAGTATTTGTTATATTTCTAATCATTTGTTTTACATGTCCAGGAAACAAATGTGACTGTGAATAGCTTGTTAAGGTGGATGGGAGTTTTAGATTGCCATAACTACGACTTTTTTTTTCCTTTCCATATTTCATCTTGTAGTTCCATCCACTAGATTTGATAACCCACTTTATTCTTGATTTCAATTGAATCGAAGTAAAAATTGAAAAAACGACAAGAAAATTTTCAAATTTGAGCAAGAATAACTTTGCAGCTGCAAATTGGCTGTATATATAAAGAAAAATGCAATGATTATATTTTTAACGTTTATATTCTACAATTTCAAAAAATATGCTGCAATTAAATTTAAAATGTCAAAAATATTACATTTACCCCCTTCTTGAATATAAAATCTTACGAATACCCCCTGAGGGCAATTTGTCCGTGAATATTTCATGCCATTCTAATAAATCCAAAATTTTGAAAAAAAATTATCACCTCGTTGAATATAGAATCTTACAATTACCCCCCTGAGGGTAATTTCGTCCGTAAATATTTTATGTCATTTTTATATTATTACAAATAACCACGTAGGGGTAAAATTGGAAATTACCAGAGAATATTCCTTAAGAGGTTAGAGATAATGGAACAAGGGGTTAATTGTAAGACGGTGATAAACTTGAGGAGGGGGGTTTGTAATTATCAATACTTTAGGGAGATATTCGTAATTTACCCTAAGATCTAAGCAATCAAATTTAACTATTTACTTATATAAAGAAAAAAAGATATTAATTAGCTAATTAAAAAAGCAATTATATATGCATTGGCTGATGGAACCATCCATGTCAAATCCATTTTTGCTAATAAGTTAATGACATACAAAACTAAATCAACTAAATATATATCTATACTATTAATAATAAAAAAAAAAAAAAAAAGTGTGTTTTATCTCACAAAACGGAGGTTTTTTATTTTTTTACAAGAATTTTCCTTCTGATATAGGATCCATAAACTAACCATTCATATGACAGGGTCAAAGTTGGCAATTTATAGAAAAAATCGACAGTTTTTTAGGCCATCTCCAATCTTAGGGGTTAGGATTAGGGTTGGGCTAGGGGTTGAAGAAAAAATCAACATTAATGGAGGGGGTTAGGAATGGGGTGGAGGAGAAGCTCCTCCCCTGCCCCGCGAGCTTACACACAGGGATTTTCCAGCTCGTCGCGGTGAGAAGGCAATTTTCCTTCCATTTTTTCTTATTTTTTCTTTCTTTGTTGAATTCTTAAATAATGATGTACAATCGCACAATTTTTCTCATTTTTTTTAATTCATTTTTACTTGTATAATTCATTTGTACATGTATAATTTTTTTAATGGGATAAATGCACGATACTATGCTGTGTTATGCGAAACATGCACCAAATTACCCTGTGAAATTGTTTTTGCACCAAACTCCCTTGTACTTTCAAAAAACCTGGATAAAACATCAAATCTTCGTTAGTTACTAACACCGTTAATTTTGAATTGAATTTCCTAAATTATCCCTAGATATCTTTAAAAGTATAAGGGAGTTTCGTTCAAACATTCAAAAGTACAAGGAAGTTTTACGCAAATATTCAAAAGTATAAGGGAGTTTTGCGCAAACGTTCAAAAGTACGAAGAGGTTTTGCGGTAGCATTCAAAAGTACAAGGGAGTTTTACGCAGATAAAATAATGCAAAGATTAACGGTGTTAGTAACTAACGAAGATTGGGTGTTTTAGGCCGGGTTTTTTAAAGTACAAGGGAATTTAGTGAAAAAAAAAATTCACAGAATAATTTTGTGAAGGTTTTGCATAACATGGGATAGTATTATGTATTTATCCCGAAAGGGACACAAATTTCATTATTCTTGCACGCTATAGACCACGTTTTATGTTCCTTTTTGAACTGTGTATTCCACTCAATGCTTTAACCCCAGCTAAATATTTGATGAAGGGATAGGTCCAAGTTCCTTACAAATGTTTTTTTATTCTTACCACTTGAAGGTTTCATCCATGAATTTGTCATTTTTTCAATTGTTTTTTTTTTTTCTCTGTATCATGTATCATGTGCAACTAAAATCATCCACAATGATTAATAATGGGTAAGTATTGTCCAAATCGGGTTTGACCCTATCTAAAACATTCACATAACAAGTGCAATATACTTGCTTGAATATTGGATAACACTCAATCAATCATAAAATAGATATTTTCCACATACTTTGTGATTTGATGAGTTTAGTTAAACAAATATAACGTTCCATGATTAATATACATGGTTCTCGCTTAAATCTTGAAGAAGTCTTAACACAAATTTTAAAGAATATTGTTTATTATGAGCGAGTTTGGACTAACGGTTGTAGAATCGATTATTGTATAATCCATTATGATATATATAAGTGATTTGAGAATTGATTAAACGTTTGACTCCAAGTATACAAAATTGTGCACACTTTAACAAAATTTACTGAACTATCCTCCTTTTTATACACAATTTTCAATTTAGAGTTATATTAGAAATAAAACAAAAAGAAGAATTAAAATAGTAAAAATATTATTCTACGTAAATCAAATAATTCAACATGGAAATTAGCAATTATATACTACTACTACATTTTTAGTTGCTAATTAATAGGCATGAAAGAAGCTTAATGATTAAAAGAAAATCTAAAGTATTTGGTGAATGCAAAATTTAAAATTGTCAAAAGATAACAAATAAAAAATTGCCTTCGCCAATTCAAGCACAAATACTATGGGATAATAAAAGGACAAAACTGTAAATACCTAATTTGTTAAATAGCGGTCGGGCAAAAGCTCCTTAAAGGGAGCTTATGTGAAAAGTGGGAATCGCGGAAGCGTCAAAAGGTGGCCAGACAGTTCCACAATTACTTTTGTCTTTCAATCGTTGTTTTTTGCCTTCTTAATGCGCGGCCAAACGGCCCCTATACAATCGGCTAATATCAATTTTACATGTACACTTTGAAGCTTTAATGGAACAACTTCATGATATTCTCAGTCAAAGACTACATTCTTAAATCTTAAGAATCACGACATACAATTAAATTAGCGTTTTCTTTTGTTAAAGTTTTGGGATAAATGCATAATACTATCATGTGTTATACGAAACATGCACAAAATTATTCTATGAATTTATTTTGCACAAAACTCTCTTGTACTTTCAAAAATAGGCATAAAATACACAATCTCCGAATTTATTAACACCGTTAATTTTTGCATGATTTTGATTGCGTAAAACTTCATTTTACTTTTGATTTTTTGCACAAAACTGCCTTGTACTTTTGAACGTTTGTGCAATACTCTCTTGTGTTTTTGAACGTTTGCATAAAACTCCCTTGTACTTTTCAACTTTTGAACAAAACTCCTTTGTACTTTTAAATATATCTAGGGGTAATTTAGGTAATTCAATTAAAAATTTAACGGTGTTAGTAACTAACGGTGATTGGGTGTTTTATGCAGGGTTTTTGAAAGTACAAGAAAATTTAGTGCAATAAATTTTTTACAGGATAATTTGGTACAAGTTTCGCATAACATAGAATAGTATCGTGCATTTTCCCCTAACGTTTTACACTTAGATGGTTCGTTGGGTTTAAAATTTCAAGTTTCAACTATTTATATTTGAGATCATGTTGTGAAATGCATTTTTGCATTGTACTCATAGTCATAAGCTTTTACCAAATCAACTATTATTAATCAATTTTACTTAGACCATATATATGTAATTTTTTTTTTTCAAAATCTATTGCCAGTTCAAATCAAGCTTACAACGTTAGCTATTTTTTATCAATTTTAGTTAGAACGTTCGCATCTTTAAAATGTGAGAATTTTTTTTTCCCTAAAAAAAATGAGATATTTTCATTCAAACGGTTTGTTATAATTATATAAAGATTTTAGATGGGAAAGCGTGCAGCGATTGTTAGTATTAATCAATGTTATATCAAATCGGACTGGTCGGTCCCATCGATTCTATCGTAAACTAAAAGGTCTGTCCGGTCCCGTTAACTCCCTAAAACCGCTGAGCTTAAAAATCAGTATGAGCCAATTCAAAACCGATGAACCAGTTTTGATCGGTACTTCATACTTATAAAAAAAAAAAACTTGGGGCACAAATCTAACCCGCTGGAAAGAAACAGAACAACATTTGAGAAATTTCCAACAAAAGGCGGCGTCTTGAGGAATTTCAAAACATTTGCACAATACTCCCTTGTATTTTTGAACATTTGCATAAAACTCCCTTGTACTTTTGAACGTTTGAACAAAATTCTCTTGTACTTTTAAATATATCTAGGGGTAATTTAGGTAATTCAATTAAAAATTTAACGGTGTTAGTAACTAAAGGAGATTAGGTGTTTTATGCAGGATTTTTGAAATTACAAGAAAATTTGGTGCAATAAAAATTTTGCAGGATAATTTGGTACAAATTTCGCATAACACAAGATAGTATCGTGCATTTTTCCCTAACGTTTTACACTTAGATGGTTCATTGGGTTTAACATTTCAAGTTTCAACTATTTATATTTGAGATCATGTTGTGAAATGCATTTTTGCATTGTACTCATAGTCATAGGCTTTTACCAAATCAACTATTATTAATCAATTTTACTTAGACCATATATATGTAATATTTTGTTTTTTTTTTAAAAAAACTATTGCCAGTTCAAATCAAGCTTACAACCAAGTTAGCTATTTTTTTTATCAATTTTAGTTAGAATGTTAGCATCTTTAAAATGTGAGATATTTTCTTCTTTCCCTAAAAAAAATGAGATATTTTTATTCAAACGGTTTATTACAATTATATAAAGATTGTGCATGGGGAGGCGTGCAGCGATTGCTAGTATTAATCAATGTTTTATCGGACCGGTCGGACCGGACTGGTCGGTCCCATCGATTCGATCGTAAACTAAAAGGTCTGTCTGGTCCGATTAACTCCCTAAAATCGCTGAGCTTAAAAAGTAGTCTGAGCCGGTCCAAAACCGATGAACCAGTTTTGACCAATACTTCATACTTAAAAAAAAAACAAAAAAAAAACATGGGATGGTCTCCCATTAGTTTCTCAATGTCCAACCTTTTGTAAGGTCAATGACCAAATGCTGACACGTGTCTAAAAAATGACTTGATACCTTTTAAACAAATTACTTCCCACAACTGAAATTTACCGAATCACCCTTTCCAATATTGTTGAAACAAATTTGAACACCTGAACACCCCCACATCATTAATGGAGATTTCTAATTTTGCCGATTCTTGACATTTACTTGTTATAAAAAATTCTGATTATTTTTTTAATCTAATTCCACTTTTGGATTCTCCACTCTACTGCGATCATTTGCACATCTCAATTGAGCAATTTGGTTCAGTTTTGGGGGTTTTCTTATTTCTATGTAAAAAATCATTTGAGCTCTTAGGAATCGATTTCTTCAATTTTTCTGTTGATTGAGGTTCCTTCATCTACAATTAGAGTTTATTCATCACTTTGGGGGCAAATTTCAGAGATTATAGTTGATTGCAGCGATTTGGGTGTTCATCGCTATTTTTTACTTCAAATTGTTTTGTGACCAAATTGCCGTGAATCGTTGTTGTTGATTTCAATTCTTATGTGCTCGAATTTGTCGGTGGTTGATTTAATTTGGTGAAATTTGAGTTAATTTAGCGGAATTAAAATTTGATTTTATATTTGTATTTCATTCCTTCAAAGTTGTGTGTTGGGGAAGATGATATATTTGCACATTCAGCCCCCAGGTTATGTTCTTGGTCAAAATCGCCCTCAAACTTTCAATTTTGGTGAAAAATTAAAGATTTTGTAAGATTAAATAAAGTTTAAAATTTAATAACGTGATTAGTTTAAATATTGTTAGTTTTAATTTTTAAGTCTAAAATTTGAAAAATACAAAATAGCTAGTAAGAATATAAAAAAATACGACTTAATTAGAATTTCTGAAAAAAAAAACTTAAATAAATCTTAATTAATATACAACACATCTTAAATAAAAACAAAACTGTTTTTTTTAAGATGGCGAATTTCCTTTCCTTTTCTTTTTAAAAAAAATTCCTTTTCTAAAATTTTTATTCATTTTTTAAATTACAAATTACAAATTCATTTGATTTGATTTTTTTAAAATTCTTGTTTTTTAAATTCCGTAATTTGAAAATATATCGATAATTTTAAAAAATTGTTGATTCGGTCATTATCCGATCCAATCGTCTATTAGATGGTTATGTAACACTAAGTTCTCCATAATTTGAAAATATATCGATAATTAAAAAAACGTTGATGATTCGGTCATTATTTCGATCAAATTGTCTATTATATGGTATTGAACACTACGTCTTCCATAATTTGAAAAAATATCGATAATTTTGAAAAATTTGATGACTCGGTTATTATTCCGATCAAATTATCTATTAGATGGTTATGTAACATTAAGTCCTCCATAATTTGAAAATATATCGATAATTTTTAAAAAATTGATGACTCGGTCATTATTTCGATCAAATTGTCTATTAGATGGTTATGTAACACTATGTCCTCCGTAATGTGAAACTATATCAATAATTTAAAATAAAATTGATGACCCGGTCATTATTCCAATCAAATTGTCTATTACATGGTTATGTAACACTAAGTCCTCCGTAATTTGAAAATATATCGATAATTTTAAAAAATTGATGATTCGGTCATTTTCCGATCCAAAAGTTTTCCGTAATTTGAAAATATATCGATAATTAAAAAAATATTGATGATTCGGTCATTATTTCGATCAAGTTGTCTATTAGATGGTATTGAACACTACGTCCTCCATAATTTGAAAAAATATCGATAATTTTGAAAAATTTGATGACTCGGTTATTATTCCGATCAAATTATCTATTAGATGGTTATGTAACATTAAGTCCTCCGTAATTTGAAAATATATCGATAATTTTTAAAAAATTGATGACTCGGTCATTATTTCGATCAAATTGTCTATTAGATGGTTATGTAACACTATGTCCTCCGTAATGTGAAACTATATCGATAATTTAAAATAAAATTGATGACCCGGTCATTATTCCAATAAAATTGTCTATTACATGGTTATGTAACACTAAGTCCTCCGTAATTTGAAAATATATCGATAATTTTTTAAAATTGATGATTCGGTCATTATCCGATCCAATCGTCTATTAGATGGTTATGTAACACTAAATTCTCCGTAATTTGAAAATATATCGATAATTAAAAAAACGTTGATGACTCGGTCATTATTTCGATCAAATTGTCTTTTAGATGACTATGTATCAATAACTCTTCCCTAATTTAAAAATATGTCGATAATTTTAAAAAAATTGATGATTTCATCGAAATAATGAAAATGATGTGTGAACATAAACCAAAACAGAATTACAATCACATAAACTCAGAAAATGAAAACAAAATTGATCGCGTTCGTATATGAGGCCCGAAGTGAAGCCCGAATTACAAACTCCCAAATTCGTCAATCAAACCTGAAATTGATCAATTACCCAATCAATATAGGCAATTTCGAACTGGAATGCAAGAGGAATTGGATTAAGTCAGCCGCAAACAAGCCAATTCAACGAACAGGCCCTCAAAGTGCTATTACGTGAAAAAATTCAATTCCAATATTGCAATCGTTTAAACCCAGAATTGATCAACGAAATCAACTCTAAACAGCTCAGTAATGATCTAGAGGTGATAAATCAATCAATTACTCCTCCAGAAATCGCAATTTGATCACAAAACAATTTGACGTAAAAAATAGCTATGAACACCCAAATCGCTGCAATCAACTATAATCTCTGAAATTTACCCCCAAAGTGATGAATAAACTCTAATTGTAGATGAAGGAACATCAATCAACAACAAAAAATTGAAAAAATCGATTCCTAAGAGCTCAAATGGTTTTTTACGTAGAAATAAGAAAACCCCCAAAACTGAACCAAATTGCTCAATTGAGATGTGCAAATGATCGCAGTAGAATGGAGAATCCAAAAGTGGAATTAGATTAAAAAAATAATCAGAATTTTTTATAACAAGTAAATGTCAAGAATCGGCAAAATTAAAAATCTATTGTTAACAACGCTGGAAATTTTTATGAAGGACAATAAAGTAATTTTAATTATAGATCTAAAGTTAACAACACAACACAACACAACCGGGACAATGACCGGTTGTGTCGGTCACCTCCAAAAAATAAAAATATATTATAAAAATCAATCCAAGGCTTTTTTGTTCCTGACCTTTTGTAAGGTTTTTGTTGCTGAACTCATGGGAGACAATCCCAAAAAACATGGGGCACAAATCTAACCCGCTGGAAAGAAATAGAACAACATTTGTGAAATTTTCAACAAAAGGCGGCGTCTTGAGGAATCTCAAAGCAAAAGGTAAGATTATTTTTTTCTTTAATCTTTGTTAATACTTAGATTAGTTAGGTATTATACTAAGTTATCTTTTTCTTCGGCTTTGCGGTGTTAATTTTTTTCAATGTTTACCCATCCCAAAAAATAGTAAAAAACTCAAATTTTGAAAATAAATTCGACTATTAGTATTAATTTGTAAGTAGTTAATTAGAAAAACAAGTATCCACCAAATTAGTTAATTAGTTAATTTGTTTCTATGTAGTTTTTCCATATTAGTGAAGGGGTAAAGTTAGCAAGCATTAATTAATTTGTTTCGAGAGAATTGCAATTGTGGTACCAAACTATATATCGATTTTCACTTGTGGTACCATAAAAATCGAGGCCGACACATTTGGTACCACAATTTAAGAAATTGAATCACTTTTGGTACCACCGTTAAAATTGGACGTTAACTGATGACGTGGCAGTTAAGTTTTATTGCAAAATTGATACCATTACTTATGTTGACTGGCAATTCTATCCCATAACATTTCATGTTGGCAAAATAACCCCACATCTTCAAATTTACTGACGATTTAGTCCACATTGTTGCCCAATTTTAAAATTGGCTCGAATAAGACAACGTGCTCACCAATTTGAAATTTTTACTTATTATATTTACATATCTATTTAACCAATTTGATTTTATAAACAATATTAATAAATTAAACAATACTTTAATATAAATCTAAAAAAATAAAATAAAAATATTTTTTAAATTATGTAAAATTTACATAATATTAATCCTATTTAAATTTATCAAAACAATAAAGTTTATATATTATTATTATAATTTAATTAAATAAAACTGAAACCCCCGACCCACCCCACCCACCCACCGACCCACCCATAGCCTTCATCTTCTTCCTTACGTTCGGCCAACACTCTCCGGTGGCTGTTCATTGAATAAGTTTGGGAGTTTTGTTCGTCTCGTCGTTGCGAACTCATACATATAAACATTTTCACAAACCGTTGAAAGAATCGTTGGAATTTTGTGTTTGAATTTTTGAATCGCGAAGCCCTAAATCTACGGATTTTCAGATCTTGATTTCTCCATTGTTACTCAACCAAATCGATAAATTCTTGCGCCATTAGAACCCCCTAGACTTACTTCGCAGATTGATTCTCTTACTTCACAGATTGATTCTCTTACTTCGCTGCCTGAGCTCCACCGTAGGGGCGGCACATTTTTGTTTGGCCTGGGACTTGGATGCGGTTTGGGGGGGGAGCCCAGGCCACCGCGGCCTGGGACCGGCGATCCCAGGCCGGCAGCGGCCTAGGACGGACAATCCCAGGCCGCCGGCGGCCTGGGATTTGGGTGGGGGGTGGGGGATGGGGTTGGGGGGTAGGAGATGGATTTTTTTTTTAAATTATAATTATTTTATTAATAATATATAACTTTATTTTTTAATAAATATTAAATATATTAATATTATTATATAAATTTTAGATTTAATTAATATTTTATCGAATTTATGTTAAAGTATTATTTGGTCTGTTAATATTATTTATAAAATTAAATTAGTTAAATAAATATGTAAATATAATAAGTAAAATCTCTAAATTGGTCCGCACGTGTCTTATTCGAGCCAATTTTGAAATTGGGCAACAATGTGGACTAAAATTGTCAGTAAATTTGAAGATGTGGGGTTATTTTGACAACTTAAAAAGTTAGGGGTATAATTGTCAGTCAACATAAGTAATGGTATCAATTTTGCAATAAAACTTAACTGCCACGTCATCAGTTAACGTCCAATTTTAACGGTGGTACCAAAAGTGATTCAATTTCTTAAATTGTGGTACCAAATGTGTCGAACTCGATTTTTATGGTACCACAAGTGAGAATCGGTATATAGTTTGGTACCACAATTGCAATTCTCTCAATTTGTTTCTATATAAGTGTTTTGTTAATTAAAGTTGTACTGTTCACTTTGAATGAGGACATTGTCCATTTGCCTGATATTAGGGTATAAGCTTAAACTAGATTTTGATATTCTTTTTTATGAAGATGATGAAGATTATTATTTTGATTGTAGTTTTTGAGACATTGTTGTTTGTTTTATAAGTTTTAAGATCATGATTAAATGTTTTATTGTTTAATTTGAACTTATGTTGTTTCAATTTGTCAAATCTTTTATTTAGGATCTATGTTTGATATTACTTCGATTAAAGTTTAAACTTTAAACATATTATGTTGTAAGTTGTAATTCTTATGATTTCATTTTTCATTTTTAGTTATGCATTGGACATAAATTTATTCATCGAATAAGTGTTCATTTGTGTATATTATTTTATGTTGGAATATGTTATATATATATAATAATTTATTCAAAATTAATAATATATTATTATGACGTCATTCGGTCCGATCAGTGGCCCGATCGGTTCGACCAGTAAAACTAGTGATCAGTTGACTCATCAGTTCACTGTATGGTCCGGTTCTGAAAACATAGTATTAATAAAACTTATTATGAATCGAAACAAGTTTAATTGTCCCCAATTCAATTTCTAGAGTTTATATTTTGTAGATCCCCTTCTCTTGGAAGAAATTTACACACTCGCAAGGGACGAAGTAAAACAACATCTTCCATCCAACAATTTTTTATTTTTTCTATCTTGAATATAGGTACAGGCCAATTCCTTCGAACAACATTCATGCCATCCGTGACGGTAAACACTTCCCCAAGTTCGATCTAGAGCTGCTCGGAATGGGTTCAGATGGACATGTGACATCCATGGATTATAGTTTCAGTGTCGGAAATATATTTCGATAAGGTTAAAACTAGAAACTTTTCGAAAAATTTCGAGAAACATTTGAAAAAATTGTAAATCAAATAAATATGTTAGGTCATCTCAAGCCGAAGCAGGCAACTGCCCCCTCTTATTTGTCTGCCATGTCTTGCCTAGTATGTCATCTTCAACCGAACCAACAATCCAATACATTTAGGTCATCTCCAGCCGAGGGGGGAGGCAAGCAAAACTTTCCCCACCCTCACTTAATATAAGTTTAAGTAAGTCTTATTTTTTATATGATGCGACATTGACTTGAAATCATATATGATGCGTCATGACAAAATTCGAAATAAAAAAGTCAATTGAAAAAAAAATTAGTCGAACACATGAAATTGTTCCTCGGAGATCGTAATGGTGCTTAGTGGATCGGATTTGGCCTATGCTTTGAAGATAGTATTGGGTGATTCGAGTTCGGGTCCACTGCCTGCTGCTGAAGTTTCGGCTGAAGATGAATTGACATGGTTCTTGGATAACGCTATTGCTTCCAAGTTGGGAATTGATCATATTTATTTTTCCATTTAATATTGAGTTAATGTCAATTTACTTTCATGTGTGAAATGTATAATGTTTAATTTATCCCCTGTTATTTGAAAAAAAAAAAATTACTCCCCTATGAAAATTTTAAAAAAGCAGTTTATCTCCGCCAGTCGGAGAGTGTAACTTACCAACATTTAGAGTGGGCATGAAAAGTGTTCTTGTAACATAGGGGGTAAATTGCCACATTTATCATAAGTTCATAACACCGGGGGGGGGGGGGGGGGGGGAGGGGGGGGAGGAGGGGTAAATTGCTACATTTATCATAACACAGGGGGTATATTGTCACATTATCATAACACATGGTGGTAAACTGCTACATATAAAAATGTCAGGGAGGCGGTGTGAAACTTTTATAAAATTATTGAGGGTAAAGTGTTCTTTTTCATATCACATAGGAGTAAATTGAATATGGGAGTATATTGCCATTAATTCATTTAATATTATTGCAATAAATCACTATTTACATATTAATTTATTAATTGTAAGGTCGTGTTTAATTTGATTAATTGAATACTGGGAAAAATATTTTTGAATAAAATTTCTCAAATAAATGATAGAGTTAATTAGGGTCTATTTGGATGGGTTTTGGCTCGATTTCGCGAATCTCGATTTAAAAAAAAATGATTTTAGTGGTTTCGATGAAACCTTTGAGACCTCATTTAGATGAGTTTTTTATGTTGGGTTTTGTGGTTTGAATAAGTTGAAACCCCACTTGAATTTCTCAAAATGGAAGAATGTAAAATATTTATACAAAAACAACAAATAATGAACATTTTATATGCTCCTATGATTGTCTTTTTTGTTTTTTTCTTTTATGTGTATTTTTTGTTTTTTTAACTAAATTAAGCTATACTTCAAAAGCAAGTCTCAAAGAGCACTCGCGCGGCTCCGTCAAAATCTTTAAGTCTTTACCTAAATCATAACTCATCTTGACAAGAGCATCTACAATTGAATTTGTGCTTAGATTGATGTAAAAAAGTTTAAAATGTCTTTTGTCATACAATTTTGCTTGTTCATTTGGCCAAAAACATTACTTGCGATACCTTACAAATTGCTCAAGGGATCCCATATTCCATGTTTCGAAAACCTCTATCACCAAGCAATTGTTTTATTCATTGAACGTGTTTCAATAAATTTTTATTTTCTTCTGTAATAAAATGATAATTAGTACTCCTTTCGTTTCACATTATTTGTCGTTTCAGCAAAAAAAAAATGATTTCATGTTATTTATCGTTTTATAGTTCAATACAAAATTAATTTACCTTTTTCAAATTTACCCTCTCATATTAATTGTTCTACCTCCTCATTAAGAGATGAAAAAAAAAACAATTATAACTGCTCAATAAGAATATTTTAGGGTTTTAATTTTCATATAATGGTTATTTGACATGTTTTTAAATCCGTGTGCTACTATAAAAAATGACAAATAATATGAAACTTATTCAAAAGAACCTAAGTTCTAAAATAATTTTTATTATTGTTTTTTGAAAAAGTCTAAAACTAATGATTATTGATTAACTCTAAATCCAAATGGGCCTATAAATATTGGGCCATTGGGCAATTGATTAACTCCAAATCTAGAAGTTGAATATGGACTCCAATATTTATATCATTATATTTGCTAGTACAACACTTCTTCTTTCATTCATTTTGGCTAAGCTCTTATCTCCAATGGCTACCTCCACTCCAGCAAAATCCAAACCGAAAGTACTAAAATTCGATTCCGAGGAAGATGTGGCCGTGGCTGTAGCAAAATACACCGCCGATCTCTCCGAAAAGTACATAAAAGAAAAAGGTTCTTTCTCTGTTGTTCTCTCCGGCGGCACATTGATAGATACGCTCAGGTAAAATGATTTACTCATTCTTTTCTTCTGAATTTTCCGTAGGATGAACGATGGGCTTATCAATTTTCCTTTTTATTATTTTGATTGGTTCGAATTAGATGTGAATTTTGAGTGTTTTCGCATGGAATTTAAAACTGTTTATGAGTGATGTAAATCTGTAATTGTAATTGATTTAAAATGCAAAAATAATACCCCCTGTGTGTTTGTTAATTGACAGAAAATTCCTTGTTATTTTTATAAACAAAAAATTCATGTGTTAATATTTTATTAGCAAGTCCATCCACTTGCAAAATTAAGAGTTGACAGCAGATGATTATTGCTATTTTTTAAGGGCAAAAAAGTAATTTTAGCCCCTTAACTTTGACAGGAACGTAAAAATGGGACATTTGTGGTTCTGGCAAGCAATTTTCATCATTTTTATTATACATGCAATATTTAAATTTAATCCTAAATTGGTCGGAATTAAAATTAGTACCCATAAATTGCTACGCAAGGAATCAAATTTGGGGTTTTGTCCATCTGACTACCGTTCGGTGGTAATCCACTGCCTCATCTGTCAAATTAGCTTAAATTGAAGGAAAAGTAACACTTTATTTCCTCCATTTCTTTCCCTACCTACTAATTATTAGGGCAAAAATATTATAATAACTCAATTTCTTTGCTTATGTGGCAATTTATGAGTACTAAAGTTAATTATGGCTTATTTAAGACTAAAATTGTTGGTAAGAGGACTAAAATTGCGACAACTTAAAAGCAAAAATGATGAAATTGGTTGCCGGAACAAAAAGTGTCTCATTTCCGCGTCCCTTTCAAAGTTAAAGAACTATTATTGTTTTTTTGCCATTTTCTAATTTAGGAAGGAGTAAATTATGAGAAAAAGTAATACTTAGAGTATAAGTCATTTATCTTCAAATCATAAAGAATATTCGCAACACACTACGGTGTAAGATGGTGTAATTGTCTTTGGCTTGTTAACACAGGTGTATGCTGATAAAGATAACTCAAAATGTTTTCTAGCAATTAGGAAAATCGATGGGGGTATTTTTGCATTTTACTCATTTTAATTTCTTTATAATATTGTAGGAAGCTGGTGGAGCCGCCGTACCTGGAATCGGTGGATTGGTCGAAGTGGCTGATATTTTGGGTGGATGAGAGAGTTGTTCCTCTGGATCATGAAGACAGCAATTACTTGCTTGCTTGGCGTGGTTTTCTGTCCAAGGTATGTCCTAAAATTCAATATTAGGTGAAATGTAATTAATTATTTATGTTGATAAATGAATTATTCTTGTTTCATTCGTAAATTTCTTGTGAATAGACCTCTTAAGTATCTAGATTGTGTTGTCAATGAGCATTAGACTATTAGTTTGTTTGGATATGCTTACATAACTTTATTTTCTTAACCCGGAAAAAGAAAATTAGCAATCAAAATGGAGTCATAATATTATCTGAATTTTTTTTCGCAATTCAACTCAATAAAATAATGATATGATATAATATATTTTATACTGGATGGTTGCATATTTCATTAAATTTGTAATATGTGTTAGGGGGTAATTAGCTATTAGCACGAGGGGATATTAGCGAATACATATAACACGGGGATATAACACAGGGATGTATTTGCTAATTAGAGTGAAAACCGGGGTGTATTTTGCTAATAACCAGTGTTTTTACTTTTAGTGACATTTTTTCTCTCTTGATTCCACAGCCATTTGAAAACGCATAATCTCTCTATTATAACAGGTATCCATTCCTTCATCCAACATATACGCAATCAATGACAAAAAATCCCCAGAAGATGCAGCCAACGAGTACGAAGAACGTGTAAAACATTTAGTCGAAAACAAAATAATACCCATTTGCGATACTACAGGCTGCCCCAAATTCGATCTTATGCTACTCGGGATGGGACCCGACGGGCACGTAGCCTCTCTATTCCCTACACGCCAACAGCGCCATGAGAAAGAAAAGTGGGTTACGTTCATTACCGACTCTCCTAAACCACCTCCACCGAGGATCACGTTCACGTTTCCAGTTATCAATTCAGCTTCGGAGATCGCAATGGTCATCACTGGGGCTGAATTAGCTGATACCGTAAAGTTAGCATTAGGTGATGGGCATGGTTCGGATTCAGGTTCGACTCCCTTGCCTGCTGCGGAAGTTTCGGCTGAAAAGGAACTTGTATGGTTCTTGGACAAGGATGCTGCTTCAAAAATGTGAATGAAAATGTATTATATATGATGAAAAGGTATAATTTCAATAATAAGGTTTATTTAGACCATGGTGTGGTTTTCTTTGAGTAATAAGTTTTCTTTTTTGGATTAATAAGTAGGTGCTCTAATAAAAGAGGATCTAATGTTAGAAAAAGATTTGGCTTTTTTTCTCATAGAACTTCTATTTTGTGCTTGAATTGTGTATGGATGCATTTACAAGTTGCAACTTTCTTTTTAATCATCTCATAGTTATATGTGAAATGTTTGGAAGAATTATTCAAATAATCCCTGAGATTTGGTGTAATTACACTAACAACCCTCCATGTTGGGAAAATTATTCAAACTTCCCCTAAGGTAATTGACTCATTACAGTTAACCCCCACCCCCAATGTTAATATAATCGGGAAAAAAAATTGGAAATACACCTAGGTACCATTTAAGAAATCACTAGGGTAATTGTAATAAATTTAATACATCACTGATAATTTGAGTAATTTTCAGAAATAGGGGATGAACAGTATAATTAGTTAATTACACTAAACCTCAAAGGATAATTTGAATAATTCTCCTTAATTGTTTATGTGATGCACTTTTAAATTTTCCTATAATGTTTACTTTGCTTGAAGATAGTGGTGGCATTTTGGTGGTTAAAATTCCATAATTAAAAAAATAAAATAAAAAAAATAAAAAAAGAGGAAGGGTTGAATTGGGTTAAAGATGCTTGAGGTAAGAAGAAATGGTTGAGGATTCACCAAAAACTAAAACTTTATAGATTTAAGTGAAAAAGCCAATAGCAATCATCAAATTTCAGAATTTTATGAAAGTTGGTTGGTCAACTAACAATTATAATAAATTACCAAATAATTATTACATAAAATCCTAAAGATTGAGAAACGTGAATAAAGAGAAATTGTTTGTATCTCCTCTCTATTACATACTCCTATAAATTACTCTCCTCTGTCCCAAATTATCTATTATTTTAGAAAAAAAAATTTGTTTCAAATTATTGGTCACTTTAGGATTTCAATACACTATTAATTACATATTTTATGTATGTAAGAGAAAAAGTAAGAGAGAGTATGTAAAACTTGAATGACGTGTAAATAGCTAATGGTGAGATAAATAAATAATAAGTGTATTTTAGGTATATAATTTATTTTTTTCCTAAAACTGAGGCTATTTAGTAGGTACCTTAATATGTGTGAAAACATATAAAATGACAAATAATTTGAGACAAAGGGAGTACTAAATAGATAACTCCGTATTTTCAATAGCATTCATTTGAGATTTCATAATGAGGTACATAGGAGGAGTGCTGCCAAAAATCATCAACACATCCTAATATATTATTGATGGTTCGCTTTAATTTCAAGAAAATGAGTGTATTTGAAAAAGCAATGATTCTTCAAAATAATTTTGTCCAAAGTAGTATAAAAAGCTGGATTTGTTTAACATTTAATATTAAAAGATATGTCATCAAATAACTATACATAGTGCACAACTAATGAAAGGATTGTTCTATCTTAATCATGGATCAAAATTTTGTTTCGAGTGTATATTTCGGTTAGTTAAATATCGAAAAAAAATTGAGAATTTTTCGGAAAAACTAGGAAAAGTTGTAAAAAAAAGTTACTAAATTAAGAAGTTTAAGGCAAATAAATAGTTTCGGAATTACACCTTATGTTCATTTCCCTTAATTCAAAAATGAAAACTTTTCGATGTTTTCGACGGAAAAAATGAGTTTTTTTATCCATGGTCTTAATTATAATATGGTGTAGTATTTTTCTAAGTGAGAATGCATAAATTATTAAATTTCCTTCGTAAAAGTTCCGGTCAATTTTATTAGTAATTTTTTTTTTTATGTGTAGCCCCTTCAAATTTGGTTGTGTATATAATATAACAATTTTTATAATTTTACATTTCTTTTGCTAGTTACTAATAAACTTAAGGTGAGTATTTTCGTAATTAGAAACTCAAGGAATTAATTAATTTTTTTTAATTCACTCTTATTTTCCTTGTTAATTATTTATAATTGGCAATGCATGTTTAAGAAATGAAGTATTAGACTTACTTAACGTGTGATATGGAGTTGGAATCATACAATAACTTGTGGAGCATGCTAAAGGTTGAGTGTGAGGTACACATATTGCAACAACATAGGGTTTAATTTACTTTTCTTTTATCGGAGTTTAATTTACTTTTCAATTAAAATGATTATATTTGTGATGATTAATTCATAAATGCTTATTACTCGGTTAGTTCATTTTGTTATTTAAGTCAGACCAATAGTAGTATTAACAACTTTGAAAAGTCTACAAAGGTAAAACATTCTCATTGTATATATATATACTATATATTCATTTTCTTATTTATTTTGAATTGTCTTTAATTTATTACCATTTTGCAATTGGCAAACATATTATCTGTTAATAGCCAAAAAATCTTTTTTCATCACACTATAGAAACCGGACATATTTCATTTTTCATACCAAACTCGAAAAAAATATACATATTTCCTGACAAACGTTACAAAATGATATTTCCATTAGTTTTGTTGGTGGAATTTGACAAGTGGCCATAAAGATTTAAACTACAAAAAATTTATAATATTAAGATAATAAAAATTATTAAACTTTGACAATTTTGCGGATTGCCTTTGGGCAATTTTGCTAATTGATCCATGTCTCCTTCCTCATGCACGGCCCCACCGTCCTCTGGTGGTTGCTCGTCGAAATAGGAGAGGGGTTTTGTTCATCTATTCACCATGAACACGTGCGTATAATAACTTTCATATTACGTTGAGTGATTCGTTCAATTTTGCATTTGAAAATCTAAATGGCAAAACTAACTGAAGTATCACTTTTGTAATGTCCGCCAAGAATTGATATGTTTTTGGTGAATTTGATATGAAAATTGAAATATGTTGAATTCTATGGTATGAAAAATAAATTTTTGACCCTGTTAATGAATAAATAATCAATGATAAACTAATAAAAAAAATTAAAAAAACTTTTTTGGATATCTAAAGCAGTGTTTTTAAAATAGGATCGGACCGCCCGATTGACCCGGTTTAACCGCTAATCGGTCCCCAATCAGGTTCGATTTACCCCTAAAAACCAGTCTCCTAATTAACCAGTTCGAACCAGTAAAACCGGCTCCAAAACCGGTAAAACCAGTGAACCAGTGGTTCACTTAATTTTTTTTTTTTTTTTAAATTTAGAGATTTTTTGTTATTATTATCTATTTGAACTCTTGTTTAACATTTAATAGAATTACATTTATATACTTTAATTGGAATAACATTCATTATTTTAGTGTTTTAACAATCAATGAGGAACAATCAATGCAATATTAAAATGTTTTTTACATAAAGAAGTACATAACAATTTTCTCATTATTATGAATAACATTATTTTGTGTATGAAATTATGCAAATCAATTACCATATACACATCAAGTTACAACAATAGAACTCAAATGAACAAGCCAAAACATTGAAAATGTGATGAACTTTTAATTTTGTTGTCTTGTTTTGAATGTATGTATCTTTGAGGGATACTTGAGATTTATATTTTTGACATTGATCTTAATTTTTAAGACATTTTGATTATTTGCATGAAACAATAAAAATCTATATTAATTTTTTGAATTATAATTGTATTGTAGATAATCTAAAATTATATATATAAATATTACATAATAATAAAGTCACACCGGTTATACCGATCGAACCAGTGGTCGACCCGATCTAACCGATCGAACCAGTAATCAGTAGGGCTTCCGGTTCAATAACCGGTCCGGTTTTAAAAACACTGATCTAAAGTAAAATCCTTAATAAGTGAGACTAACGTAATGAAAAAACATAATTTACAAGTACAAAACAAATAAAACAAACAAAATTGTTCAATTAGATACCAGATGGCATTATCAATAGGGGTGTAAACGAGCCGAGTAGTATCGAATGACACGTTGTTCAAGCTAGGTTTGAATTTTTTTGAGCTTGAAATTTTGTGTTTTAGCTTGGTTTGATTTCTTAACGAACCGATCTCAAACGAGCTCGAGCCGAGTATCGAGTAGCTTGATATTTTACATGTATTTTTTCAATTTTAAGCTTATCGAGCTGAACTTCAAAAGTTATCGAACGAGAAATCTTGTTCAAGCTTGTTTGATTTGTTTGACGAACTGAGTTCAAACGAGCTCGAGCCGAGTATCGAGTAGCTTGGTTTGATTTTCAGCCCTAATTATCATCAACAAATATAATTACTTCTTAAACTCGATCGAGAATACGACGACGTATCACTATCCCAATATTTCTCGTATACATATACCCGCCGAGTTATTTCCAGTCTTCTCTACTCAGCTCGACTCTAGAGAGAGAAATTAGTGAATAGATCGAAAATAGTAAAAATACCAATAAATCAAGCGAGGAAAAAGAGATTAAAGCATGTGCTGTGTGCGTATGTGTATCTAGTTAATGGTGGAAAATCCTCTCGGTGTATTACGGAATCTCAGGGGCAAAATCGTCACTCCGTACCTCAATCCCATGCTCACCGGAGGCGGCGGCGCGGCGGTTGAGGCCATAAGCAGAGCTTTTTTTATTGGAGGAGGAGGAGGCGGGTTATGGAAGCACGCGGCGGAGAATGGCGGCGTAATTATCGCTTTCACGGCGTTTGCTGGTGTCGCATTAGCCGCCGCCGTGTTCTACTCCACTAGGTAATAAAGAAAAAACAAAAAAAGGAATTCTAAAATCAGGTGTTGAAAGTGAAACCCTAGGGAGTGTGATAAATTAATTTTAAAAAAAATTAGAAAAAAAATAAATGAAAGCTCTTAGACGAAGTCAGACTTCTGCACCGTCCAAATCATCCTCAAATTCGTTGTCATCTTCACCATCATCTTCGCCGTGGATTCATTTGAGATCGGCTCTTTTCATAGTATCCTCATCCAACTCCTCACCGTCTTCTTCTTCTTCTTCTGATCGGTGAGTCGCTATCAATTTCTGTTTTTCTATATCTCACACTTTTGTAAATATTTTACTTGATTAAAGTTGAGATCTCGATTTTACACTTCGGAGAAATGTTTTCTTTGATCCAGCTCAATCCACTGCTTCATTGCAGCTCAATCCTATAGCATTTCAATCCATTACTTCATGCAGCTCAATCTTCTAAAACATACCTTCTATTTTGTCACTTCATATTAGGTGTTAGCCTTTATTTTATTTGTAGTTGTTTTTGGGAGTTGATTGGTGTGAATAGTGTGAATATGACTAGTTAACTAATTTGCTTTTTTTTTTCCTAAAAAAAATTAGTTAAAGATGGGCCTAAAGACTTTGATATATATTAATTTGTTGTATTATTCTATAGTTTTAGATAAGTGACCTGACCTACCTCTTCTTTTTCTTTCTGTAATTTGATTTTTGATATATTCATTGATGGAGTCAAGATATTTATATATAAGAATTTAATCCAACAAGGAAAGATGATAAGAAGTAAAAAGGAAATTCTTGCTTGCAGCTGAGATTATTGGTTGACCATTTTTAGAGTAGACTTTTATTACTCTCATTTCCCACTACTTTCCATAAACAAGTGGAGGTTAAGTTTCGCATAATGTCATTAAACGTGTGAGTTTACACTGGGGATGTTTGTATGACGGACCATAGACAACATTTGGGTTGACAGTAAGTTTCCAGTATATGTCTTGCTTAATATTTCAAAAAGTCGGTTTTTCAGCATTCAAATAAGCCAATTAATCGACCTTGAATGTGGTCAAGTTCACTCTAGTGATTGAATTGAATTCTCTGTGGCCATAAAGACTGTTGATTTTGCATGTTCTACCTTGGCCTGTATGTTGTCCTGCTCTAGGTCAAGAAATTGAGGCCTTTTTTATATTTCGAAGTATTAGATGTCATTGGGAAGAAAAGGAATGAATGTTTTCACATTATTACATATTATTTGAGATTATATTTTTGAAATGCTAGTCTTCAATTTTGGGTAATAGGTGCTCTCAGTGTTAAGAATTTCATATACTTAAGACTGTGAGTTTCCTTTCATTTGATAATATGAAGTATATGCTGCTTTCTTTCATTCCCTGATTTTCTATCCCATTGCCAAGTTATTTGACTTTTCTTTCTATCTTTAAGATTTTATGAGTCTGAATTCCCTGAAGAGGAACATGATTTTCTGCTGTCTAATGCTTGCAGTCTTTTTTAACCCTCCAAATACTTGTCCTTTCAATATTTTAATTTGAAAACAGGGTGTGCTATAGTTTACATTGCTCTAGTGGTACAAATTAATCAAGTGTCGTCCATTTCCAGGGGTCGTCTGAAATCGCCATGGTCTAGAAGAAAAAGAAAACAAATACTCTCACCTCAGCAGTGGAGAACTTTATTCACACCAGATGGAAAACTTCGAGACAATGGAGTTAAATTTCTAAAGAAAGTTCGAAGTGGAGTGAGTCGCATTTTCATGCAGCTTCAAGTTTTCTCAGTCTTTAAGTCATACTATCTGAATTTGAAATTATTTTAAGAAAAACCATTTGAATTTGATTATTTTACTGTCTTATGTAGGGAGTTGATCCGAGTATTAGGGCAGAGGTTTGGCCATTTCTCCTTGGAGTGTAAGTTCATTCACTCTTTGGAATATGTATCGAAAATGTCATTGATGTGCCTAATCAAGCTATTAGAATTATTTCTCAGAATTTTCTTTTATAATTTCTCCCCGGAGAGAATATCTTAAAGAAGTTCCTATAATCTAGAAATATTGAGGAAAATAATTGTTTCAACCCACCACCAATTGTGTCGAAAAGGAATTATTTTACTATATTTTAGGTCTCTTATATATTGTCCAAGGTTTCATTTCAATTTTCTGATTTTTTTACGATCTTACTTGAACAGGATCTGTTCTATAGGCCTGTACCTCTGTAACCTTGAGTTTTAAGGAGACATTCCATTTTTCTGATTTTCATACTTTTTTGTAAGCAAACTCATTCACATTATTGATATTACCCACATGCTATTCTTATCTCATTTTGGTCCATCATTAGTTCCCTCCTCAAACCTCATCCTTAACACGTTTATCTTCCCCCCTTATTCATTTTTAATGTGTGTTTTCCGTTAAATGACCAAGATTATTTGCTATCTATACTAATTAAAAGTCAAAATTTTCATTAATTTTTTTCTAGTTTCAAGGGAAACAATGTACTCATATGGATGTATTGACATCTTCTAATTTGGCTGTCAGCTCTCATCATTTGTTTAAATTGAATCCCATACCATGTATTCAAGGAAGATTCAAATGCACAATCTCTTTTAGCTATAGTCCTGTTTCATTTCTTTCTGCAGGTATGACCTTACAAGTTCCAAAGAAGAAAGAGATGTTATAAGAAGTCAGAAAAGGTACCGTCACAAACTTCACTTCTTCTCTAAATTAAAAAGAACAAATGTCTTGTCAACATACCTTTTTCTTTTCTCCCTCATACAATTTATATAATAAGATGTTTAATTTTTTTTTTTTTTTTATCAACTTCCTTGACATTCTAATAATGCAAGCAGAAAGGAATATGAGAAATTAAGAAAACAGTGTCGCCGGCTTCTCAAACAAAATAGCGAACTTTTTAAGTTAAATGAAAGTCTCACTGAAAGTGTAGATTCCCTGGAATCTGAAGATGTTATAAGCGCCAGAGAATCCCTTTCTAGTGAAGAAGGGGTCCACTATGACACAGACCACCATACCACCCCAATGATGGATATAAATACTAATTCAAAACGGATCACGGGTTCAAACATTACCTCTGACTCAGACTCCTCGGGTTCGGACTCCTCAGACGACCCTGAACTAAGTCAAACTTTCACCTTCACAGAAACCACAGAAGACAATGATCATGATCCACCCTCAAATACAGAAGTCCAATCAAAACCTCACACTACCGAAGATTTTGCCACATGGCAGCGGATTATTCGCCTAGACGCCATTCGAGCAAATGGAGAATGGATAGGATACTCATCCGTCCAGTCAACAATATCAGATGCCAAAGCACGTCATTTAGCTGAGGTAGTAGGACTAAAGGATTATGAACATCTTGACCCTGCCCGGATTTTCCATGCTGCCCGTTTAGTAGCCATTCTTGAAGCCTATGCACTTTACGACCCAGAAATTGGCTATTGCCAGGGAATGAGCGATCTACTTTCTCCAATAATTTCTGTTGTAACCGAGGACCCAGAAGCTTTCTGGTGCTTCGTAGGTTTCATGAAGAAGGCTCGTCACAATTTCAGACTGGATGAAGTGGGTATCAGAAGACAACTCAGCACTGTTGCAAAGATCATCAAGTATAAAGACTCACATCTTTACAGGCACTTGGAGAAACTCGAGGCTGAGGATTGCTTTTTCGTTTACCGAATGGTGGTTGTACTTTTTCGTAGGGAACTAACTTTTGAGCAAACTTTGTGCCTTTGGGAAGTCATGTGGGCCGATCAAGCTGCAATTAGGGCTGGAATTGGGAAATCTGCTTGGAGCAGGATAAGGCAGCGTGCACCTCCGACTGATGATCTACTGCTTTATGCAATTGCGGCTTCTGTGTTGCAAAGGAGGAAACAAATCATAGAGAAGTATAGCAGTATGGATGAGATTTTACGGGAGTGTAATGCGATGGCTGGGCATCTTGATGTGTGGAAGCTGCTTGACGATGCACACGGGTTAGTAGTTACACTCCATGATAAAATTGAGACTCATTTATGAACATATTTAGTTTAATTTTGCAAGGTGTATATGTCAAGATTTGCACTTAATGTCTCTTTTGATCAAATTTGAGACATGCTTTGAGGGATTTATAAAGTTATACTCTTCCTTGCATTAAATTTGTGTCACTTTATATTATGTATAATGATATATCTCAATATATCAAAACCACATAAAATAATTTGTAGATTTGATACCTTGTTCCTATAATCTTTGGTATAATCAAGTCCACTGCGATATCGGTAAGTTCTGCTGGGGAATTCGATTGACTCGCTTAATGATCCATTAGATAAATGAATTATTGGATGCTTGACCATTCTAATGAACGACGTAGCCAAGTAGGCCTTTCTTCTTCATGTTTTTCCATTGAGTTCTTGTAAGCGAGATGCCTCATGTCCCGAAAGAAAACCCCATAGCCGTACAAGCAGAAGGGGTAGTAGTGTATACAAGTAAAACCAAGAAAGCTTCATTCGGCATGTTTGGCCATACCCGAGGGCATTCCTAGCTCAGGATCGGACTGAAAGGCACTCTAGGCTAATTTCACCATGTAGAGGGATTGATTGCACCCAAGAATTATTTTTGTGAATAAATAGCACTTGTGGAAATGATCAGTTGATTTTAATCCAGTTCGCTCAAAAGTTGACATAAAATTATAACTTCTTAGATGTTCGATCGCATTCAAAGTTGCAGTTATCTTGCAATTAAATAACAATTTCCAAAAAGATCAAATAATTTTAGACCTTGGGTCTGGGTTCGATTACACCAGTACACAAATATCCACTTGAAAATTTCTTTATGATCTAGATCAAGTTTACAAAATAAAGAATCTTAGACTTAGTTCATGAATTCACCACATTATTGATTGTGGGTAAGTCATCCTTCCACAACGTGATAAGATACATTCGGAAAAAAAAAAAAAAAAAAAAAAGCAATATTAATTCTTTAACTTTTGCAGGGACGCGAAAATGGTACATTTGAAACACCGACAAATAATTTACATTCTTTATGTTTTATGTTTTAAGTTGCTGCATTTAGTACACATACCCACAATTTTAGTCCTAAATTAGCCGGAATGAAAATCATGCCTAGAATTTGTCACAATTTATAAGGGAAAAAAGAAATGGAGGAACTCAAATTTTTTTTTTGGTCCTAATAATTAATAGGTAGGGGAAGGAAAGGAGAAAAAAGGGTGATATTTTCCCTTAAATTTAAGCTAGTTCGATAAGGTAATATGGTGGGCTACGACCGCGTGACACCCAACAAGACAAAACTTCAACTTGTTTGTTTGTTTGTGTGGCAATTTCTAAGCACAAATCCTAATTCCAGCAAATTTAGGATTAAAATTAAAGGTAAGAGAGCTAAAATTGTAAAAATTTAAACATTTAAGGATATAAATTGTGTCATATTTTCGCATCCCAATAAAAATTAAAGGACCAATATTGTTTTTTTCCCGAATACATTCCTAACCACTAGATTAAATAATTTTTCTTTGAACAAATCTAGATAAGAATTTCCATGCGTGAACTTAATTTGTAGGCAGATCAACAAATATATATGTGATTGAAATAAGCACATGACCAAACAACAAAGTGAACAACTGACTCACGAAAATCAAATAAATAAAAACCCATGAAAAACAACACGTCTCTTCTAACAATTCATAAGATCATTGCAATAATCAATAATTGACCAAACA
The DNA here is from genome assembly GCA_034814905.1 of Penstemon davidsonii. Lineage (NCBI taxonomy): Eukaryota > Viridiplantae > Streptophyta > Magnoliopsida > Lamiales > Plantaginaceae > Penstemon > Penstemon davidsonii. Next base: position 5,038,595 of record JAYDYQ010001087.1, on the reverse strand, counting down.
GTCAACTACTCCTCAATAGTTATTTGAGTACACGCATTTCCAATATAAAAAAAAAAAGGATAGTTTTGTTCATCAGCAATTAACCATATTAAAGGTGCTTAAAATTCTTATTATCCGAAAATCATTTCTCCTTGGTGTATTGCCTAACAGCAAAAGCCAACCCCAAGATCACAAGAGGCACAAGAAACTGCAAAATCTTAACCACAAACTCGGAAGTCTTGTCCGGATTGTACGCGGTTTGCTGAGGAGGAACGTAAACTCGTTTAGACGGAACCGTAGCCATGTCTACCTCTCCGATGTAATATTTGTCCATCATTTCCCTAGCTGAATCACTGTGCCCAACGTCTTCGAAATCGTTAGTTGCATCTTTCCCTACAAATTGCCAACAAATATAGGAGTCGAACTTAGGTCATGTATTTACTTGTACACGTGTCTGTAATTTATCAACTCTACCAAACAAGAGATAAAAGGTTGATAAAAAACTTTGTAAGACATTACCAGTTGCGGATAGCAAAACTTCATCACCTCCGGGATGATCATCCATGAACGGGGTTACATCATAAACCTGAAAATATAATGTAAACTAAGGGGTAAACAAATGTACATCTTTTGAGAAAAAGAAACTAAAAAGAAAAGAAAATCACATAAAAGAACTACAAATACAGCAGAAATATTGCGTTATTTATCGCATGAGATTGGGGCCCTCAACACTTCTGATACCACGCTATATACAAAATGTTACTTTCATAAAAAAAAATGTAGAACATTCTGATCAATGTTTCAACTTTTGGTCTCATAAAATGGTTTCGGTTATGCACTTTTGATCTCAGATTAGATTGAAAGGAGGCTATAGGACAAAAGGTGCAAAACATTTTCAAAAAATTAGGACCAAAAGTGTTGTGGGACTAAACAAAAAGCAATTTTACCTAATTACAGCAAATGGTTTAAGTTGTACTTTTTTCTATCCCCAAATTCTACCTAGTTCCAAATATAAATAAAGATTTAATACATAAATCTTTAATTTGGTGTGGCTAGACTGCTTTTAAAGCAAACACTCAAACCAACAAAACTAAATTGCCTCTCCAAAGCTATACTTTGAGGATTTTGTCAACAAAGAGGTAATAAAGGACTGAGCTGTCCTAATTAGTGTATTCAATCAATAACTATTCTAGACAAAATTAAGTAAATGCTTACCTACTGTAATAACTTTTGCCAGCAAAAAGTTAGTGGTCAGATTTCAAGAGGAATCTTAATTACATTATGTGGGGGAATTTGAATGTTTTCACCAAACCGTCAATGTGCCATTTTAAACATTTATCGCTGCACGGGGAAATTCTTATCCAGACCTGACGGCCAAACTCATTCAACCACATGTCAAGTGTATTGCACTTGTTTTGTGATTGGTCACTCTCCTCCGAGTTTCATCCAATCCTAGAGCAAGTGTATTGCACTTGGCATTGGCATGGAGTTACTTTAGGTTCGGCCGAACCCAGTCTGGGTAAGAATTTTCCAATAAACACACATACAAAAAAAAATTACCGTATGTGTGACTTCAAATTAAAAGAAAAACTCAATCGAAACTTTTTAGATTCATTTTGATTCTTATTTAAACCAAAGCTTAAACTAAATAAACATAGTATCTAATTTTCAAATAATAATCCTCTGCAAGATCACCATTTTCCCTATCCATAATTTAAAGAACCCATTTGAATTTGAAACATCAATCCGAGTTAGGAAAATTAAATTGATTTAGATTAAGATTGAGGAAAACAGTTCACAATTGCACACATAGTATAAAAAACTTGCAAGATTAGTGAAAATCCACCATTAAAAAATCAAATTTAACTCTAAATTACTCAAAACTAATGATTGAACTAATTATTCATCAAATTCCAGTTTCATGAGCTCAATTCTGCGGATCCAAACACGCCATAGATATAAATACAGGAAGAAGGAAAAAAAACATAAATTAAAAGATTAAGATCTAACCTTTCCATTAATAATAAGCCAACAATCCTTAGTCTTGTTATGCTTAGAGACATCCTCAAATACGTGAACTTTCGGATCTGACGCCATTTCTTCCTTCAAAAAAATCACCAATTAAAACGAAATCTCTGCAAAATTAACACAGAATATAAGATCATATCATCAAAAAGAAAAATCAATTATGTAAACGAAAAGGCGGAATCAAAAGAATATTCAATAAGAAGACTAACGCGAGAGAAAGTTGAACGAAATCTTAGATCTTTTTCCTCTCTCTCTTGGGTTCTTCACCAAACGCTTACAGTGCATGAATGAATATCGGATTAATTTATATAAATGCCCAAATTTAATGTAATTACAGTTTGACCCCTCAAATATAAGGGCAATTACAAAATTTGTCCTGCAGGGCCCACTTTACCAACACTTCTTTATTGTTATTATGTTATTTCTCGAATGTTCGAAGCTGAATTTGTTTTACTTAAATTGTATTGACCTTCCTTAAATTTTGAATTACTCCTCTTATGAGACTATGATGCCAATAGATAAATAAAATCAATTGGACCAAAATTTATAATTTCAGTTAAAGGGTAGTTGATGGCCCAATTAAAAAAACAAATACAAATTGGACCAAAATAAATATATCATAAATAACACGTAAAATCTGAAAATACTCTTATTAAAAGTCACGTGATTTGCATGTGGTTATATCTTGGCTGGAAAAGTATCTACCAGAATAATACATTTTATATAAGGACTTAAGTGTAAATTTTTTGCACGAGCTAGGGATATAAGTGTTAATTACATATTTTTATATAACTGATACTTAAGTGTAAATATTTTGACAAGAGGGATATAAGTATAAATAATTTATACTTGAGGGACCATAAATGTAATTTAGCCGGCGGATTAATACAATCACCCATTATAAAAATGAAAAAAGTATTACATTACATGTTCGTTTTCATGGGTGTAAGATTTTTGACATAATTTCTTTTGAATTAGACAACGTTTAGATTATTTTAAGCATAGTACTTTAAAGAAAAAACAGTTTTTTCAAATGGCATTTATGTGAATTGTTAATTCTGTTGATTTATTGTGATAGGTTAATGGTGCAGGTCTATTAAGAAAAAATATATTGATTTGTATAATAATTCTATATCGTTTAAAATAATCTTTTGATTGTCAAATCAGTAAGATGTTACTATTAAAAATAGAAAGAAACTGATATTTTCATCGAAATATGCTTTTTTGAAAATAATGTTAATATTTTCTAATATATAGCGAGTTTTTCTTTATATACTTAAAAATATTGAGAATTGTGATACTCGTCCTTTTTTTATTATGTTCTTTCGTTACAATAAATATTTATCCCATCGAATGTGCAATACCAATTTTCTAATCCTCACTACTAGAATAAAATGAATTTTCAACAGAAATTTCGACAGATTTTACAAAAAAATTCGATAGATTTCATTATTTCGACGGAATTTTCGACAAAAAAATTCCGTCACAGAAAGGCTTGTCGAAATCAAGATTTCGACAGAAAATATTTCGACAGATATTTTTCCGTTGAAATTTTGAAATTTCAACAGAAACTTTTCTGTCGAAAATGAAAAATTTCAACAGAAATTTTCTGTCGAAATTTAGGACAGTTTCTACAAATTCAATATTGGTCCGAATCTTTAATTTGATTTGTGTTTACACTAATTATCGATTTTCCACACAATCTAAATTGACGATAATAATAAATTCTAATTAAGCATTAATCCAACATTCATCGAAATAAAAAATCCCCAAATATCAAATACAATCTAAATAAACATTCAAAATACCCAAAATATGCTAAAATCCTTAAACATCCAACAAAAGTACCAAAATAAGTTTGTCAAAATACGATCATACATGACAAATGAACGAGCACTAAGTTTTCTAGAATTAATTACGTACTAATCATCATTCTGTGTTTCGGGAACTTGAGTGTCATCGGGCTCTTGAATGTGGCCCTGTTGAGACGGTTGCTGAGCGGTACCGAGCATATTATAAAACATCGGAAATGTATTTGGTTGGGACATATGCGGAAAGAGAGAAGGTAGCATACCCGATTGCATCATACCCGATTGCATCATATTAGCCATGGGCCCCTGGGAAGGTTGAAACGCACTCGCCTGATGATCAAAAACTCCAGGGTTCATGAAATTTGGTGTCGGATGTGAAGATGTGCCCGCCTGATTTTGAAATGCTGCAGACAACATTTGGACGTACATCATCCTCTGCATTTCCATTTCGGCTCTGTGTTGTGCCTTTATTGTCTCCACCGAGTCCAAGACCGATGCCAACTTATTTTCCATGTAATTAAGTCGTTCAATGGTCTGTTCATCGGGTGGCGTAGCAGTATAATTAGTCCCTTGTGTGTATGAATTCTGAGTAGAACGCGTGGGACGTACACAGGAAGCCCGACCTGCAAGTCCTTACACTGTCCCCTTTTTTGACACACCCTGTGTTTGTGCCCACGTCTGAAATTACAGGTATAAAAACAAAGTTATTATATTTAATAAACCAAGAAATGTATAATAAACTAGGAAATTACTTTTCCTAATAGTTGACCAAATTATACTTGCAACTGAATATCAGGTGACGGGATAGGCGGTTCTCCTCCTTCTGAATTGGACGCTTCACCAGGTAAATTCCGAAAATAATCATTCTACACATCAAATAAGTTTGTAAGTGTACTCCTAAGATTTAGGTGAAATAAAACTCAACTAAAGTATTCAACTTACGTAAGCCTTCTCTGCTTTTTGATTCGTCCATTCTATTTCTCCTTCTGCATTTGTTTTGGCATATTGTACGAAAAAAATTTCGTCAAGTCTTGGTTCACGTTCTAACTCGTCCCGCTGAAAATGAACCCGATATTTGAAAAAATATTTAATTAATGCAATCAAGAGATGCGAAAATAAATATTTGTACAACTTAGTTACCAATTTTTTTTCCACCATGATCCGAGGTTTAGCTCCACTGAAATGAGCTATTTTGCCACCACTATCTGACGCCCGATTTTCTTTGGCTTTTTGGCACTTCTCTTTGTATTCCTCTGTGTCCGTCAACGCCGTCAACGCATCATACTCATCTTCATTTATATAACCCGGCCTCTTCTCTGTCTTTCGAACGTTGAATAATTTATAAGAAAATGCTCGTGAAACCCTTCTTTTATAGATTTTCTTAATAGCCCCCTCATCATTGACATTCCACCGAAAGCATCTCTGTAAGTATCAAACGAACATATATAAGTTTTTTGATAACTATATGCAAAAAGGGAAAAACATACCTTGAATTCGTTCAACCACAACTCCTTCAGATGTGGCTCGAGCTCGGTATAAGTCGAGGCCGAACTATTATATCTTTCCTTACTTATACAACTTATCTTCTTCACGGCATACCGATTATTCTCCAACGGTCCAAAACTGTATGCGAGAAAAAAAATGTTACATCACAACATATTAAAAAATGGAAATAAATTTACTGAATAAACAAAGACAAATTCAAAAATCATACTCATTGGCATCCGTAGGAAATATGAATAACCTACGATCAATGGAATCGCTCTGCGCATCTGGGTGGGGCGCGCTAGGTCCTTCAACGGATTTACATTCCGTTGAAATTTCCAAGGATTTCAACGGATTTTTTTTTCGTCGAAATTTTATACTCAATTTCAACAGATTTAAATCTGTTGAAAAATTTCTGTTGAAATTTTATTTTATTCAAGAGGCCTCTTGTTGTCTAACAATGGTTCCAAACTTAGGACATCTCCATTAATGGGGTGGAAGGGGAGTTCCATGGAGGAAGGAAATAAAAAATGAAAATGTATGATACAAAGGGAAGAAATTTTGGAGCTCCCAGCGGTGGTTCACCCACCGCTTGAAACCCCACCCACTTCATTAATGGGTTGGGCATGTTTTTCTTTTAAGTATATTTTTTTTAAAATCTTAACCTTAATTTAATTTTATTACTTGTATAATTTGTGCTTTTATTTAATCACCTTAATATTAATTTTATTTTATTAATTTTAATATTGTCACTTTATTAGTTGTTATTATTATTTAGCTCTATTATTATTATTTTTATTAAATGGGAGTGGAAAATATGAGAATTGAATTAATTAGAAATATAAGTAAAAAGCGATTTATGGAAATCAAATACGATTTATGGATTAAAACCCACACTTCTTTGTTTTTTTAATAAGCCTCACAAGATCAGCGCATGTCGTGACACGAAGGTATTGCTTCTGGTATATTCACAAAATTGGCGCATGGTCTCACATGCAGTCATCTCTGACATATGGTAGATATCGCCTACGGAATCAGCGGAGTATGCATACGCCAACATACGGATAGCGACCGCAACATTGGAATTAAATATTTTTATTTTTTATTTTATTATTATTATTATTATATATTTATTATTAATATTATTATTTATTATTATTATATATTTATTATTAATATTATTATTTTTACTAAATGGGAGTGAGGAAGTATGAGAATTGGAATTAAATAGAATGAGAAGATTGAATCATTGAAGATGACTATGAAAAGAGAAGTCTGAACGAAAAGGAGAGTCTGGGAAAAAAGAGTCTAAGAGGGAGAGAAGTCCATGATCAGTGGAGATGGTCATACTATATTTTGATTATTGCGACCAATTTTTTTGAAATTAATGAAATATCTAATTTGGGTCAATTTTGACATTAAAGAAATGGAGTACATGTATAAAGTAAAGTGCATTTATGAATAATTTATCTATCCAGCCGGCCGGCCCATAACTTTTATATGCATGGGCCATGATGTGAAAAAAAAACCTAAAATTTCCATTTGAAGATTCTATAAATTTTTGTCGAGCATGAAATGAAACAATTGCCACATTATTTGTGAAGTTAAATAAAATATCACACAAAAACGCCATCTTTTTGTGTATTTTATTCTCATAAGATTTCAAAGAAAGAAAGCATTCACATGTCATTAGCCCTAAGAATATAATTAAAGGTGAAGTTTATATCTCGAGTATTTGACATTTTGCACCTTATTAATACACATATTTGGCACTTTGCATTCTATAATTAAAAATATAGCATTTTTTTAATCCTTGAATAATATTTCTTTGGCAAAACAATGAGCATACACCCCATAAATAATGTAATTTATAGTGTCTGTTTGTTTGGTGTTTGGGAGAGTAGTAGAAGTTTGTAAAATAATTTCGGTTAGCTTAATATTTTTTTAGAAGAGTTAGGTTGTAGGTGTAAGATATGTAAAATTTTATGTCAAATCATGTTTGTTATGAGAGATAAATAGTGTAAGAGATATGTTACTTTATGTCAAATCAAAGTAGAGTTTGTGTAGGAATTTTTTAGAGATAAGAAAATTGTTGTTTGTTTGATTTTTCAGATAATTGAGAGATGATAAATTTATTTCAAAAAGTAGAAAACATGTTTATTTCGATTTTCCCAAACAAAAAATAAATTCGAAAAAAGCCAAACAAACAAGCCCTATACGATTTGAGAGTAGAATGTACTAATTTATAATTACATGATATCAATTGTCAAAAGGGATTATTGCATTTTTGGTGCCACAACTATAGTCCACTGGCATTTTTACCCCGTAACTTTTCGGGCTGGCACATTTGGTGCCACAACTTCAACATCAATGGCAATTTTGGTGCCAATTGAGGCCCACTTTTGAAATTGGGCCGAAATTCCCCCATGTACAGGCCATGTGACATGAAAATTGAGGATTTTGACCATTCAACTACTTTTTCATGAAAAAAAAAAATTCCACCCACCAAGAATTAGGGTACTTGAATGTTTTTATTTGGGGAAGAATAAGAAAGTGGGTAACAATTTAATTAAGAGAATGTTTGGTGAATTTTATATGAAAAATTAGGATTTTGAATTTTGGTATTTTTTTTTTAATAAAAAAGACGTTGAATGGTCGAAATCCCCATTTTTCGTGTCACATGACCCGCATATGGGGGAATTTCGGGCCAATTTTGAAATTGAGCCTCAATTGGCACCAAAATTGCCACTTATGTTGAAGTTGTGGCACCAAATGTGCCAGCCCGAAAAGTTACGGAGTAAAAACGCCAATGGATTATAGTTGTGGCACCAAAAATACATTAATCCCATTGTCAAAATGGTATATTTTTGTTAAAACATGCGATCACTCTTTGTAGTGACTAGTGACTTTGATTCTTTTTGGTAATTTATATATTAAAATTACTCCGGGTCCACTATAGTCTCTTTTTCAGAGTTTGACCATTGATATAATTAGTATTTTTAAAGTTGAGAAATATTTGTGACAACTTCAGTTTTATTGAATCACTTCTCTCAAATTTTATTTTTCTATGAGAATAAATATTATCGAAATTAATTTTAAATGAACCAATTCTTATAAAACACATTTTTAGTTGTTGGGTCAAACTCGCACCTAAACGTTAGCAAGATCAAATTTTTAATAAAAGATTACTAAGGTCAATATGATGTAACTTGGTGAGAGGAAACTTTCACTTTACATACATAACTAAATATATATATGAAGGTTTATAGAATGGACAATAAGAGTTTCATATATTTATAGTGAATAAATGATAATTTGTATAAGGGTAAACATCACTAATAGTCCTCCTTATCATTAACTTTTTACAGAGTGATCCCTTTTGTATTTTTTTTTCCATGTTAGTCCCCACTATGAATTATTTGTTTCACTTTGATCATTTAAAAGGGATCTTTTACTTATAGTGTTACACTTTAATCCCTCATAAAATTGTTTTGTATCAACTTAGTCCCTCATAAAATAGTTTCTTTATCAATTTAGTCCTTCCTAAAGTTGTTTTTGCACTTAAGGTTCACATTGGACCACCTGAAAATGACCAAAGTGAAACAAATAATTCATAGTGGGGACTAACGTGAAAAAAAAATACAAGAGGGACCACTCTGTAAAAATGTAATGATAAGAGGGACCATTGGTAGTATTTACCCTTTGTATAATTTTGTTTGCGGATTTCTAAAAAAATGCAGCAGGGTAAATTCTAATTAGTTGTATCTACTTTATAATGTAATATTATTTTACCTTTTGAGTTTTGACCAAAAAAAAAAATGTAATATTATTTCAGTTATACGATTAATTGTTTGCAGCATGATGCTTTTTCTATCGGGAGCTCTTTCGTACTTGTAGATTGTTGATTTGATATTTCTAGTCTATACTTATGACCATTTTCTGGAATTTTGTTTCCGCCTTTTTAAAATTTTTTTTTTTATACTTAGGAATGAACATATAATTTTCGAGATTATTTGCTTTTATTGCTTATTTTAAGGGTTAAATGATGATTTCTCTCGCCATCTTTTATATAATGTATTAAATTAAAAAATATTGATTTATACTAGAAAAAGACGAAGAATATAATACTGAAATTTTTAATAAGCGGTTCCGCCAACCAAAATTTCTCTACTTCAGATGCACAAGTGATAAAGATAGGAAAAATGCGAAGACGAAAATATTGTCAACTAGAGTGACATCCAATAGAAAATCTTTTTATTTTGCGTGAACTTCTTACCCAGATTCGATTATGGAAAAAAAAATTAGACCTTATGGCTAGAAATAAATCATATCATTCATTGTAAGAGTATGACCTCATTAAATGAATGATGTGGTTCATTTTTTGCTACATGATCTATAGTTTTTTCCTAAATCAGATCTATTTAAGATTTTCCTTGTCTTGCTTCGGTCAAATGTGATGTCTAAACTACAGTTCTTTTTCCAGATTTAAGGACAAATAATTGTATTTTTTTATATTAATAATTATTGAATTGGTACTATATTTATCATTTTTTATACTACTAAGTTGTGAATTAATGATGCTACTATTTTTAATACTACGGAGCAAGAGCGCCACTTTTTATCTATGAAATTTGCACCGGAGCGAAATTGGACTAGTGTATTATTAGAAGGTCACTCGAATGTTGTAATTGCTGCTATCGAAGATCATCTTCATGCCCGAGTGAACTTTGGAGGTATCATTGACGATATTAAAGTTCTTGCGGATTCGGTTGACTCTTTCAAGACTCGACAAACTCGATTGCCCATGAGTTAGGTAAATTGTCTAGAAGTGATTCTTATGCATTAGATTTTTTATATGTTTCGATTCAAAATATTTTAATTTGCGAATCTATTAATACAGTTTTGTGCATAACACAATTTTTTTTTTCCTTTTTCCAATGGACATAATAACTACTATATTAACTAATTAACTAATTAACATATTTATGCTATTCCACTACATAACTCGAGAGTGAATATATATAATTTTTTTTGAGTTGAGCTTATATAATTAATAATGGATCAAAGTTTAGTTTCAATCAGCTAAATATTTGAATCTTTTCGAGAACTTTTCGAAAAAGTTATCACTGAGAGAAATTGTGAAGAAATTATTAAATTAAGAAAAATAAGATAGTTTCAAGACATACAAGAGAGTTTCAAAATTACACATTAATTTGGTTTCAATTGGTCAAAAAAAAAAATTCCATGTTAGTAACGGAACACTAAATTTTTAATCCATGTAATTTAAGATAGTCAAAGTCTCAAGTTTTAGTTTTTTTCTTCTGTTACAATTTAAGATAGTCAAAGTCTTAACACAATGATTTCAAATTTCAAACGATTTTCTAAAATATTAATGAATTTTTATAAGCGAATTCGATTCTGTTGCAATATTCACATGGGAAAAAAAGGTAAAAGAAAATACTAGAAATAAAAATATAAAATGAGTTCCACTGGTTTAGGTATTTGATTCAAATAAGCAGCCTATGTTGAATGTTTGTCTTAAAAAATGACAATTTTCTAATTAACTTACTCCAAATATAATTGGCTGGATTAATATAATAAAATTTAGTCGGAAAAAAATAGCTAGGTTACTGGACTTCAAAAGTGGAGGCCGACTTTTTGTTATTTCGTTGGAAAATGGAGGCCCATTTTGAAACTAAAAAAGAGTTGTGCCGTGGAGAATTTTTTTATTTTATTTTATTGATAGGGGTGAAAAACGTTTGGGCCCATTTGGTTATGTTTCAGTGTTTCGAATTTCTTTCGATGTTTTTCATGAAATATGTGAAACATGACTTGGAATAATTTTGATTGAATCAAATATTATACTTGTAAGATATTAATAAAATAATAGTAATTTAGAAAAATTGATAGATAATTTGAATTGGGTTTGAATGTTGGTGTTTGAAGGAGAAAAATTGATGTAGTTGTCAAATCAGTTACTTTTTAGAGTTGTAAAGTGTTATTATTAAACACAAATCGCGCTATCTTCGTGGAACAACAAACATAGACTTATTTTACTCTAGATATTGCAATGCACATATAGTAGGTTATGCAGATGTTGGTTATTTTTTTGTTCCGCAAAAAGGTAGATCACAAAGTGGATATGTATTTACTTGTGATGGCGCTGCAATATCATGGCGATCTATGAAACAATCTTTAGCGGCCACTTTCTTCCAATCATGCTATTTTGGCATTACACGAAGTAAGTCGTGAGTGTTTATGGTTGAGATATATGGTTCAGTAAAAATCTTGTGGGTTGCCTTCAACATATAATATACCAACATTATTATATGAAGACAATGTCCTTTGTATTGAACAAATAAAAAAAAATGGATATATCAAAAGAGACAGAACGAAACACATATCACCAAAGTTTTTCTTTACCCACGAGCTTCAGAAATAGAGTGATATAGACATTCATCAGATTCAATCATGTAACAACTTTGCTGATTTATTCACTAAAGCATTGTCCACTACATCATTCAGAAAAGATGGTCCCCAATATTGGAATGCGGTGACTTGTGAAACTTATGTCGGCATCAGGGGGAGCGTATCATTAATAATATTTACAATATACTCTTTTTTCATCGTCCACGTTTTGTCCCAATGAGATTTTTTTGACAAGGTTTTAACGAGGCAGTGTTACACACTTATCTACCTCATATGGATATGTACTCTTTTTTCTTTGTCCATGTTTTTTTTTTTTTTGATACATCCGAAATGAAACTAGAACTAAGTCAGATCAAACCCCATAAGGGGTACCAAGCTAGCAGGGGCTTCCTCCCAAATCCCCTGAGTGTGATGTCCCATTTTCGCCAATGCGTCTGCACATCGATTTCCTTCACGCTTAGTATGGATCAGTTTGCTTTCCCAGGGCCTGTGTAAAAGTTCTCTGCAATCCTCAATGATATGTCCTAAGGGCTGTGTTTCGGTATCAGCCTCACGTATCAAATTAACCACCACTTCCGAGTCAACTTCAAGAATCACTCGTTGTAGTCGCCTTTCCCATGCAGCTTAAGACCTTCTCTCGCTGCAATCAATTCCGCAATCGTGATCGAAATATCCCCAAGGTTGCGAGCAAAACCAATTATCCAATCGCCACTCTCATTACGGATTAATCCTCCTGCTGCAACACTATTTTTATCCAAGGAAACACTGCCATCCGTATTAATTTTATACCATCCATTGTTCGGTTTCACCCATTTCCCCACACTCTTCATTTTTTCAGTTTTAGGACCCCTCATGGGTCTAATTTGTGCAATTTCGCCCACCAGTTTTTTAGCTGAAAATGTGACCACTCTTATCGGATCTCGAACTCCTTGGAAGATTTCTTTGTTTCTAGCTTTCCAAATCGACCAAATAACTGCGACGAATATCACATTCCATGGAGCTTCCGGAAGTAAGATATTATCAAATTTAGCTTTCCCCGTGTTCACTTTGATCCACGTTAGAGGGCTTACTTGACAAAATTCAAGAAACTGAGTCGGAGCAATAACGAATTCCCAGATTCCCTTAGCAAAAACACAGTCCCGAAGTGCATGAATAACAGATTCCTCATCATGGTTGCACATAGAACAAGTATTAGAATCAGCAATTTTACGTTCATACCAGAGTTTGTTCGTGGTAAGGCTATTGTGGAGGCAAATCCACAAGAAGAACCTAATTCTTTCTGGGGCATTTAATTCTCCATAGCCAATCCCAGCTCTCCATCAAGTTTGTTTCAGTTCGGTTGAGGCAGCCATAAGCAGATTTGCAAGAAAAACCTCCATTCGAAGTTCCATTCCAAATCCTCTTATCAACACGGTTTAACTCCAATGGAAGTGACATGTCTCTTATCATATCCCAAGTAGAATCTGGTACAACTGTTCGCAAATTTCTTCTATCCCAAAGGCCATGCTCATTAATAATTTGTGCCACGTTGAGGTTTAAGTCCTCTTTGTGTATTTCCCCCTCTAACGACTTAGCAAGTGGCTCTTTCCCTACCCAAAGGTCACGCCAAACGGAAATAGTACTACCATCCCCAATACGCCATCGGATGCACCTCTCAACTTCCTTCAAGCTCCGTACTACTCCCTTCCAAGTGAATGAATCTCCGCCTTTAATCTTATAAGCAAGAATGTCCTCATTTTTAAGGTATTTGCTTCGAAAAGTATCCCCCCACAATCTATTCTCACCATTCAAAGTCCTCCATCCCACCTTGGCAAGGAGTGCGATGTTGGCTTTTCTAGCTTGCCGAATACCCAAACCACCTTCATTCTTTGGTCTCGTAACTTTATGCCAACCCACAAGGTGAAGTTTTCTTTGGGAGATGTCGGAAGACCAAAGAAAGTTACGGTTCAATTTATCAAGTTGATTACAAGTGGAGCTTGGAAGCCAATTAGTTTCCATCACATGATTAGGGATAGCCGACGTAACCGCTTGGATGAGTGTAGCACGCCCCGCAATAGAAAGAAGCTTGGCCTTCCATGCCGATAAACGGCCAACCACACGGTCAATCATATCTCGAAAGGTCAGTGTGGAAACTCTCCCATGTATAATGGGGACCCCCAAGTATTTGCCAAGATTGTTTGTGCGACCAATATTAAGAATCGATGTGATTTCTCTTTTGATTCTTCCCGCTTCTCCACTCGCAAAGAAGACTTTCGATTTAGGAAAGCTAATTTTCAAGCCCGAGGAATCACAAAAAGCATTCAAAACTCTTCTAAAGCAACAAGCATTTTTACTTGTAGCTTTTGCCATAAGTAGGAGGTCATTCGCAAAGAACAAGTGGGAAATATTTGGCCCCCCTCTACACGGGCTAAGTGTTTTTCATTTCTTTCGGTTCACCTCTTCGCTAATCATATACGAAAGCCTCTCCATACACAACACAAAAAGGTATGGTGACAATAGGTCTCCTTGCCTTAGGCCACACGATGGTTCAATTGCATCCAATGGTTCCCCATTCCAAAGAATGCGAGGTTTAGAGCACTTAACGCAAAATAGGATAATTTTGACCAAATCCGCTGGCAAGCAATAGAAATTCAAAGTTTGCTCCAAGAAAGACCAACTAACCAGATCATACGCCTTCTCTAAATTCAATTTAATCACCATACTCCCGATCCTGTTTTTCTTCCTCTTTCTAAGGCTTTGTAGTAGTTCTTGGACCATCAAGATATTATCATGTGTTCCGCGCCCCGGTATAAAGCTACTCTGAAGCGGGCTAACAAGTTCGGACATGAGAGGTTTCAACCCTTGGGCAATAGTCTTCGTAACAACTTTGTAGAGCACATTACAAAGTGCAATAGGTCTAAATTTTGCAATTGACTCGGGGCTGTCTACCTTAGGTACGAGGCATAAGTATGATTCTCCCAAGGTCTCATGGAACCGTCCCTGTATGAAGGCATCTTTGACGAATTCAAAAACTGAATCTCCAACCGAATTCCAGTACTTCTGGTAAAAGAAAGCTTGTAACCCATCCGGGCCTGGGGCTTTGTGAGGACCAAGGCTAATCACCACCGATTTCACCTCCAACTTCGTAATAGGTTCCGAAAGTTTCTCCAATTCCATTGGATTTATACGTTTTTGAAACGTGCTGATTCGTAGGTTTGTATTCCCCACACATTCTTCTTGCCGAAACATTCTGGAGAAAAAGTTAAACACATGTTGTTTTAATAAGACCCCATCCGTTTGCCACTCTCCATCGATTTTAAGGGCAAGCACCTTATTTTTTCTACGTCGACAAAGTGTAGTCATGTGGTAAAACCGCGTATTCCGATCCCCAAATTCCAGCCACTTCACTCTCGATTTTTGGTACCAAAGCAATTCTTCTTGTTTCAAAACTTTGTTATAATCCTCTATAAGGGCTGTTTCCAGCTCACTAAGATTCGAATTTTCCCTTACACTAAGGGATTTTTAAATGCCATTGATCCTAGCGAGAATGATGCGTTTTCGTGCAAAGATGTTTCCGAAAGATAAACGGTTCCATTCTTTAAGGACATCAGGAAGCTTACTAATAGCATCCACAATTGAGTCCGAATTTTGCCAAGTATTGTGCACAAGTTCTTCGCACTGGGAGTTCGTGGTCCAAGCTAATTCAAAACGAAACGGCTTGTTGGCTGGCGTATGTTCCAAACCATTGCAAAGCGTAAGTAAAGGGTGGTGATCAGAATGTGTCCTTGGTAAATGGAGAACCATGCCGTCAGGAAACAAGTTGTGCCACTCCGTATTGGCGAGAGATCTATCAATTCTTTCTCTAATACGTGCAAGTCCCCCTCTAGAGTTCGACCACGTAAATTTAGGCCCCCTGTATCCCAAATCCATCAAACCATACTGATCAATCATATCTTTGAAACGGAGACAACGTCCCAAAGAAGGGGCGTTACCACCACGTTTCTCATTTGACATAAGCACCTCGTTGAAATTCCCTGTCAAAAGCCACGGTAAGTTAACCGCCGAACTCATATCCTCCAAATTACGCCAAAGCCCTTCTCGAAGCAAATGATTGGGATTAGCATAAATCCCCGAACAAAGCCATTAATTTTGGTATTCTTGCCCAATAATAGCATGAATGGCCTGTGGGTTAGCATCTAAAACCTCAACCCGGATATTCTCTTGCTGCCATAACATCCAAATACCATCTCCTCTTCCCACAATAGGGGCACGACAAACGCCGGAAAAACCAAGGTTATTCGAAATGTGAATGGCCCGATTCTCCGACACTTTAGTCTCAAGTAAATAAATCACATCAGGATTATGTACTTTAACCAATTCCCGGAAATTCGTGAAAAACTTCTCATTCCCTGCACCTTGATAATTCCATGTAAGAATCTTCATTGATGACAATGTAGGATGGTGAAGGCAGTATGGGCCCGCTAATTGCTCTCTCTGCCCAAAGCTCCAAGATCTGACGTGCGATCCTCCCCGCCAACATTACATGGTGCTAACCCTCCACAAAACTCGGTTGGAGGTCCATGACTACACTCCGCACCAGTCCCCGTTGATGTATTAATTCCACTGAAGTTCTCACTTGCCAAATTAGGGGTGATATTGTAATTTTCAGTACCATCTGGAAGTAGAAATCGAACTGAGAGAGGAGTTACCTTCGAGTCATTCTCTCTTGTTAAAAATGGTGTCGATCTTTGGGGTAAGTAAACCTGGGATCCAATTGAGCTAGTGAATTGGAAGAGTTCATTGTTCGTGAGAATGGAAGATGAGCTCTGCATTTCCGAACTTATGTTGCTTGTTTTTACTCCATTTGAACAATTACTTGGGCCTTCATTATTTTTAATAAAGTTACTCTTACAAGTCCCATCAAATTCTTGCTGGCCCACTATATTAGAATCTGCTTTAGTCCCCGAAACAGGCCCATTATGTACGGGCGTGATACCTCCTGATGCTCCCAAGCCCACTTGAGCAGAGCCCAATTTATTTTTCGCTTTTAAGTTCGGTACAATAAGGTTGCCCCCTTTATTCATGTTACACGCGTTTCTCTGTCCATTACTCTGTTTCACGCGCCTAATTTCAGACACATTTTCAGGTTGACTTTCTGTAACTTTTGTGCTATTTGTCTCTGTCTCCTCCAAAGCAACAGTAGCCGTTTCATCATCAGTTGGTGCAAGATGTTGAAATTTGTTTTTTTGATACACTGAGGTACTTTCCTTACTTGGTTTTCCTTGGAACCGTGTCCCTTTTTTTTTTGTCACGTCTCTGAACTTGCATCCATTCCCCAAAGCCTTCCGTACAGATTCTGACTTCCAGTTGACTCGGTCCACCAACTTCACTCAATTTTTACTCGCTCTGAGTCAACTCATCTTCCTCCATAGCATTTTCCGGTTTATGTAGCAAACTAGAGCATTCTGTTTTCCTGTGCCCTACCCGACCACATCCATAGCAAAGAACCGGGAAATTCTCATACAATATCGGGTAAAGTTTCCCCCCTATTTCAACCGCCGTCTCCAATGGCTTGTCTACGTCAACTTCGATACACATCCGGGCAAACTTTCCCCTCGTGGCCCAATATGTATCATGGTCAATTTTGATAGGTTTTCCGATACCTTTAGCAATAGAGTATACAATGGCATCCTTATAATATTCAGACCCCAGCTCCGGAATACGTATCCATGTAATGGCTGTGGATATCCTATCGGTGGAAGCTTGAAAATTAGGCCTCCATTGTCGCACCACAAGAAAGTGACCCGCAATCATCCATGGTCTTTTTGTTAGAATATATTCTCTTTTCACTTGGTCATGTAATTTAAGTATATAACAGTTGTGTCCCAAGTCCAGCAATTCAAAGTCTCCACTGAGTTTCCACATAGAGTCCAACTTGGTGGATAGCCAATTGAGGTTCCAAGATTTTCCCATCATTTTCAGAATGAGTGTTTCTTGCCAGGGCCTTCTAATGCTTTCCATGAGGTCCTCTTCAATGATGATTCTCGGATAAGGACATTCCTCGGTCGCCGATACCACCTTAAATTTTTTCTTCAAACCTTACTGCCTCTCTCTGGATTCTTCTAATGCTTTCGAGGTCCTCTTCAATGATGATTCTCGGATAAGGACATTCCTCAGTCGCCGATACCACCTTAATTTTTTCAAGTTCAAACATGATTTTCTCTTCAAACCTTACTGCCTCTCTCTGGATTCTTTCTCCCAGTAGTTTCTGTAGGAAGGAAGGCCTCTCCGGAATCGGAGGAGTATCTTCCTTCATATCTCCCGGTCTAAGTTCGCTTTCCATAGGCACAGGTTCTTGGGTTGTTTCGCGGGTCCTAAATTTTTTGGTATTCCTTTCTTCCAAAGGTTTGGGCGGTTGATGGTGATTCATGTGGTGACAAAGCAGAGTATGAAGGTGGTGTTCAATAGTAGAAGTCAGGTTGCTTCAGCAGTAGAGAGCATCATATTTTCCTTTCAATATCCTTTCCCTTTTCAAACAAAACTTGTCCATGTTTTTTCCACAAGGTTTTTCTGGCAAGATTTTTAACAAGGTATACTCCATAAGCAATGGGCATCAAATGAGGAGTGTTATGAAATCTTCACATAATTGGTGGATGCCATTGCAATTTACATTACAAGATTTACGGTGGCTACATAATATTTTTCCACTTGGTAGAGCAAGGAGATAACACACATCCATACAAGTGGCAATGCAAGAAGAAGTGTGACAAAGGTAAGGCAAGTGGGAGCTTCTAAGCATATACAAATATGTAGCCATGTATCACAATGCATGGATGCCACCCATTACCCTCTCATGGAAGACATGTGTATTAGTATTTATAGTCTTGAACTCCTATAAATAGATAAATTCATTTTATCAATTGTACAACAACAATCAACAAACAAAAAGAGATAGTTACATCAAATAATATTTTCTCCATCTCGTAATTTAATTACATTGACACCGATTTCAGCCATCAAAATTTAAATTCATGAACTTTATTTTAACTTATATGCATTTATCTAAGTAGTAATAAACATAATACATATATGTTCCTTTGTTTTCATGCATGTATCATTAGATTCATGTATAACCTTTGGGATGCATACATGAACCTACTAATGGGGTTGTCCATGATATCCTATAAATACCCCATTCCCCATTAGCCTAAAGCATCAATTGAAAAGTAATAAGAAAGTTATATTTTGAAGAGTAATTTTTCCTATTTTCATCTCTTATCTCTTTAGTGGATTCTATAAAGTGGCGAGTTCAGTGATTTTACTCTTATCTCATTGGTGGATTCCATTGAGTGGCGAGTTTATTTTCCTGAGATGTTCGCTTGTGTTCCCTTTTACAATTCTTCCCCTAATTCCGTGTCAAATTGGTACCAGAGCTTGACGATCATGGATATGCTGCGTGAAAGTCGTAATAAACGAATCTTTTTTAACTGTGGATACCGTGAGCGAAAGTTTCATGACATTGAATTGAATTAAATAAAAAGGCAAGTTCAATAACTCCAAGAGCGTATATAATGCTTCGAACTTCTGTATCATGATGATTCCCGTCATGAATCAGAGTATGAATTAAAAGATGCATCATCTTTTGATGAAGTTATTTATAAGAGTGCACCTATTTATGATGAATCGGATGAAGAAGATGATAAATTTATCTTTGACGATCTTGGTCAAACATTATTGGTTTCTAGTACAAAGAATGCATCTTATGTGGAAGATGATTATTGGCTTCGCAACACGATGATAAACTCAAATAATGACTATGATCATAACAAGGTACACAATGCTATTACAGTTGTTGAAAGTGCTGGAAATATTATGGATATTATTAAGGATGATGGTCTTAAGATTTCAGAACATGTGGATGTTGCTATAACTCAAATGGATAAAGATAATTGTCAGCCTATTAATACTTTTACTTCTGAGGTTTATAGAATTCAGTCTCTTGACAATAAGCTTCAAGATGAGATGGCAGAAGGATTTTTGGTTGATGTTTCCTTGGTGAAAAATAGCCAACAATATATTGATTTCATTATTGGCACATCATATCTTCATGAAACATGTTTCTTTTGGGGATGTCACTATGCTTATTGGATGGAGTATTTCAAGCCCATGGCGTTAATATCATATTTTCTTATTGAATTAATGAAGTTCTTTTTTACATTGATGAAGAAGTTGATAAAGATTAGAGGGAGAATTTTCTCCTACAAAGAAAAATCGACGTGGGAACTATTTGATGGAAAGACAATGAAGAAAACTCGAGGACAAGTTATCGCGCAACAGAAGCGTCTGACACCGATTTCAACCATCAAAAATTTAATTCATGAATTATGAACTTATATGCATTTATCCAAGTAGTAATAAATAATACATGTATGTCCCTTTGTTTTCTTGCATGTATCATTAGATTCATCTATAACCTTTGGGATCCATACATGAACCTACTCATGGGGGTTGTCAATGATATCTTATAATTACCCCATTCCCCATTAGCCTAAATCATCAATTGAAAAGTAATAAGAAAGTTATCTTTTGAAAAGTGATTCTTCATATTTTCATCTCTTATCTCTTTAGTTGATTCTATAGAGTGACGAGTTTAGTGATTTTACTCTTATCTCATTGGTGGATTCCATTGAGTGGCGAATTTATTTTCCTGACATGTTCGCTTGTGTTCTCTCTTTCAATTCTTCCCCTAATTCCATGTCAACATATTACTTTAGTGGTGTTTGCAACAAATTGTGATTCTACTCAAATCTTAGAATCTCAAAAAAAAGCTAAAAGTAGTAGAGAAGTAAAAGTATGTGATGTTTGCAAATTATGCCAAGAAGCCCAAAAAAATCACTTTTGTGTGTTTGCAAAAAAATCTACAAAATCTACCTTTTTTTTTTCTCCCATTGTACTTAAAATGCCAAAATTGCCCTTGAGTTAAAAGCATTTTTCTTCATATAATTATAAAACGTCATTTGTCTTATGTACCAACTACACCTCTTTGACGTCTTCTTCTACAACTATGTCATAATTGAAGATCAAATTTCTCTGCAAAATGACGTCTTCTACAACGTTGCCATAATTGAAGATCAATTTGTTCTGCTAAAAGATTGTCCGAACTATGTTCCCAGTCAATCAAGAATTTAAAGCCGCCCATCAATTAGGGCTTCAGTAAAAAGGAAAATAGTTGTGTCAATAAACCATTGATTATATGTGCCATGGCTATGTTAATTGAGTGGGTGAAAATGAAATTAATCATATCTTCAATTCATCAACCACCCACATTCTTCCGCACTATAAAAATAGAGCTCAACCCATATACCTCCACCACACATGAATTGATTGTTAAGGATATTTCAATTAGTTTTCTTTGCAATTTTTTTAATTAAATTGTGATTCATGCCAATAAGTTTCCCTCTTGCCACAGTGTATGGTTTTCATAATAAATTTCAAGAGGTTTTGAATTTACTAGCTATGTTCACATATTCTATTTGATCAGCTTTAGTCGTGTTAATTCAGGACTATTTAAGTGTTGAGGTTTTTAGTTATGAATGATGTTTTGTTTTTATTTTATAGTTCAAAACTTCAAATTGTGGTATTTAATATGATTATATTCAATATTTTGAGAGTTTGTAACAATTTGTTTTTTATGTAACTCAATGCAAGAAAATATCCACTCAAATACATTTCCACATTAGTTATAATTTTCACGTTTCATAGAAGTGCACAAGTTTAAATAATTGAGCAAGTTTCTTTGAATTTAATTCTTGGTTGGTATCAAAAGTTTGTGGCTTTATTTATAATCAAGTATATTTTTTTATTACTTATATATAAACTTGTGTGGTTTTAATTGCAATCAAGCACATAAATGGTTGATCATGTATATTGGACTGCTCAAGACGAAGACACGTTCATCAACATGTTGTTTGACGTTGCAGTGTTAAACCATTATGTCCATGGTGCAAACAATAAGGCTGTCTTGGTTGACATAGCTGCTAGGCTAAGTACATTAACGGGAAAGAACTATACCTATATGAGGGTATTATTCAAGGTCAATTCGCTTTACATGAGACAAAGGGTATGGCAATCGATTAGTTCTACGACTGAAGTAAGCTGGAATGCCGCAACTTTAACACTTCGTGCTAGAGATGAGGTTTGGAATGCTATAATTCAGGTTTGAAACTTACATCCGTACCCTTTGAATGCTATGGGATTAAAAATTGAACAGTTTGTTTAATTATGTGTTTGTAGAGAACTTATGTTGCGAGTATTTATAGACATCGACACTCCCTAACATTCACATTTGTTGGAGATTTGGGTGGCAATTTGCCCCAAATGCATGATGATTTACCAGCACAAGAAATGATAGTTATCTCTGATGATGAAGCTGACCCTATTATTGATGTTGCAGTTGTCGAGGAGCAAGCTAATGTTGGTGCAGTTGTTGAGGAGCAGGAGCTATTTATGAAGCAAAGCGCACTTACTATCAAAAGGAGCTCAAACTCAAGAAATATACATCAACAAGCCAAACAAAAAAGCATTAAGAACGAAGTATAACAAAAAAATTCATACACAAACAAGGTAGTTCATTTTCTTAATAACTCAAGCCAACCTCTTAAAAGTTAAGAAATGACTAGCCATGTGAAATTCACAAGAAAGGTTGTAATCACAATATAAGCAATCTCCAATTATCTTCAGCAAAAAATATTTTGAAGAAAGCAGTTTGGTTTTACAATTTCATAACTTCATGCCTAATGATTATCATGAACGTAAAGCACATGTATACAATCATATATACACACATTAGATACATACCCAGAACATCAAGAATAAGAACAACTTATAACTTCAAAAGTAAATTACCTTCAATCACTATCACAATATTTCACGAAGATATCTTGATCAAGAAAACCTAACTGAAATCAAAATAAGTAATTATGAGTGTATTCATTAAAAAAATCCTGAAATTTGAAAAAATAAAAACTGGGGTTTACAAAACAGTAGAATCACATACTTTATTTTTAAAAAGATAAGTTTTTGTTAGAAATCAACGAGAAATTTGTAACTTAGGATTGTTTTGTAGAACAACTACTTGCAAAAATTTAACCATGTTTCAAGATTTGAAGAAGAAAACAATACAAAAAAGTCTCTTTTGAAGTAAAGAAATCACAATCTCACCTGATTTTTTGGTTGTTGGATGAATGAGTAAATTTGATTTGAATCGGTGAAGTGAAATTGGGAGAAGGAGAAGAGTATTGAAGACAAGTAGAAATTAATTGTGTAGTATGTGAGGGTAAATTCGGAATAATAAAAAAATGTTGAGGATAAAATTGTCCAATGAAACTTTAAAAAATTTACAAGTTTGCCACAAGAAGCTGAAAACACCTTCTCACATGCTTCAGCTTAATGTGTACTTTTTGGCTTTTTCAAAGAGAAGTAAAAGTTTCATTTTTTTTTTTTGTGGACAGAAGAGAGAACAACACAACAAAATTACACTAAATCCTCAAAGAGTAGATGCAGTAAGGCATTAGGAGCCTCATCCATAATGAGCATGTTTTCCTTCATCTCGTGGCCCATCTTCGCTAATGCATCCACACACTCGTTTCCATCCCGTTTAATATGGGTAATCCCGCAATCCCAAGGCATCTGAATGAGAGATCTACAATCCATAATAATGTTGCCCAATGGGTGACAATCAATATCCGCGTCTTTGATTAAGTTCACGACAGTTTCAGAATCTACTTCAATTTCAATTCTTTGGATGCGCCTTTCCCAAGCTAATTTAAGTCCTTCTCTAGCCGCCAGGAGTTCCGCAAGGGTAATAGAAATGTCTCCCAGCTTGCAAGTAAAACCGATAACCCAATTTCCCGAATCATTCCGGATGAGACCCCCTGCTGTTGCAGCACTTTTAGGGCCCCGAACGCTGGCATCCGTATTCAGCTTATGCCATCCCTGTTGAGGTTTGCTCCATTTGACACTGGATGTAGTTTTCTTTTCCCCTTTTGGTTTCTTCTTGGAGATCCTCATAAGGTCTTCAGCCAAACTTTTAGCAATAAAAATAACCTGTTTCACAGGCTCACGAAAATTCTGAAAGACAAATTTATTTCTCGACTTCCAAATGGCCCAAACAACAGCAATAAACATAATATACTAGGGGGTATTAGGAAGGATAATGTTGTCAATCCTCAGTTTCGTTAAATTATCTTTCAACCATGTGTTTGTGTTGACTTGAGTGAATTTGGGGAATTGAGTAGGTGCAATAACAGACCCCCATATTTCTCTAGACCAAGCACAATCTCTTAAGGCATGTGTAATGGATTCAGGGTATGCAGTACATCTCGAGCATGTATCCGTCACTGAAAGATTTCTTCTACATCTCATTAAGTTTGTAACCGAACTGTTGTGCAAGCATAACCAAATAAACAACCTCATCTTTTCGGAGCATCGAAGTTTCCATATCCAATTCCATATATCATCTGCTTCACTCGATTCTGAATCCATCATGAGATTCAGATTAGAGTAAGCTGATTTACATGTAAATTTCCCATTAGGCGAGCCACCCCACACCCGAGTGTCAGTTCGATTATGATCCATGGGAACGGTTATACAACGAATTTCCTCCCAAATGTCCGCCGGAACAGCCGTTCGAATTTTGCTCCTATGCCAATTTCTATTCTCATCTAAAAGAGCCGAAACAGTGTAGTCCATTTCTTCTTCCCGAATATTACCCTCAAGCCGAGAATGTAGGGACTCTTTCCCCACCCAAATGTCATGGCATATTGAAATTGATTTCCCATCTCCAAGTCTCCACTTAATACAATTCTGCATTTCCTTCATGCTCTTAACAATCCTTTTCCACGTACTCGAGTCACCGTTTCGTATGCTATATTCGAGAAAATTCGAGTTCTTCAAGTATTTACATCGAAACGTGTCACCCCATAACCGGTTTTCCCCATTTAAAGTTTTCCAACCAATTTTTGCAAGAAGCGCCATATTAGTTTTACGAGCCTCTTTGATTCCAAGACCCCCATTTCTTTTGCTTTTGGTCACCTTATGCCAACCCACGAGGTGTAGTTTTCGTTGGGAAGAGTATGAGGACCAAAGGAAGCCCCGGTTGATTTTGTCAAGATGGTTACAAATGGAGGATGGTAACCAAGTGGTTTGCATCAAATGATTAGGCACCGCCGAAGTAACCGATTTGATAAGAGTTACCCGACCCGCGAGAGAAAGAAGTTTAGCTTTCCAAGCCGACAATCTACTAGCAACTCTATCAATCACACCCCTAAACAGCCCCGAAGAAACACGTCCATGAATAAGAGGAGCTCCAAGATACTTACCAAGGTTGTTTGTCCTCCCGATACCCAAGATTGAAGAGATTTCTCTTTTAACTCTATTTCCGCCATCCTTTGTAAAGAAAACTTTTGATTTGTGGAAACTAACTTTTAGCCCGGAAGACTCACAAAAGTCATCTAAGATCCGCCGTATGCATCTCGCATTCTTCGTGGTGGCCTTAGCCATCGGCGAAGAATATATGGGATAGTCTTGGTCCGCCTCTACAAGGACTAAGGGGTTGCCATTTTTTCTTTTCCACCTTCTCCACGATCATGTAAGACAATCTCTCCATGCAAAGAACGAAGAGGTATGGCGAAAGAGGGTCGCCTTATCGAAGCCCACAATTACGTTCAATAACCTCCAAAGGTTCCCCATTCCAAAGTATACGCGGCTTAGCACTCCTAGCACAATGGAGGATGAGCTTGATAATAGATTCTGGCATACCAAAGAATTGGAGGGTTTGTTCAAGGAAGGCCCAACTCACCCGATCATTGGCCTTCTCCAAATCAAGTTTGATAACCATGCTCCCAATTTTATTTTTCTTCCTTTTCCTCAAACTATGGAGTAATTCTTGAGCCATGAGGATGTTATCATGAGTTCCTCTCCCCGGAATGAAGCTACTTTGTAGTGGGCTAACGAGGGAAGACATAAGCGGTCGCAACCGTTGGGTAATGGTTTTCGTGATAATTTTATACAGAACATTGCAAAGGGCTATGGGCCGGAACTTGGTGATAGAGTCCGGGCTCATTTCCTTGGGAATGAGGCATAAGAAAGATTCACCAAGGGCCTCCGAAAAGGAACCAAAAAGAAAGGCATCGTTAACAAGCTCGAACACTGACTTCCCAACCGATTCCCAATAAATTTGATAGAAGAACGCTTGAAAACCGTTGGGTCCCGGGGCCTTATGGGTACTAAGGCTATGAACAATATCTTTGATTTCCTTTAAGGATATAGGTCTTGAAAGTAGACTCCTCTCATCATCTGTGATTCTTTTTTGGAATTTGCTAGATTGAAGAATCCGATTACCATGGTCCTCCGCTCGGCGGAAAATAGAAGAAAAGTAGGCCACATGTTGCCTTAGGTTACTATCCTCCGATTCCCACACACCGTCCACCTTGAGTGCCGAAACTTTGTTTTTCCGACGTCGGCATAAGGTGGTCATATGATAAAACCGAGTGTTACGATCTCCCAACTCCATCCATTGAAGTCTCGACTTTTGGAACCAATGGAGTTCTTCTTGAGCCAAGACCTCATTATAATCTCTAATCAACTCATTTTCAAGATCACATAAGAATTTTTTCTCCCCAAAGCAAAGACTCTTTTGAATGCCATTTATTCGAGCAAGGAGGATCCGTTTTTTCTCAAAAATATTTCCAAAAACATTTTTATTCCACTCTTTAAGAATAGGAGGTAGGGCGCTAATGTCCTCGTAGATAGAGTTAGCATTCAACCAAGTATTGCGAATAATTTCCTCACAAGAAGGATCATTAGTCCAAGAAAGTTCAAAACGAAACGGTTTGCCTCTAGAGGTGTGTTCGAAACCATTACAAAGGGTGAGGATCGGATGGTGGTCAGAGTGCGTCCTAGGAAGGTGAATCACCGCGCTATCTGGAAAAAGGTTTTGCCACATAGTATTCGCCATAGAGCGGTCAAGTCGCTCTTGAACTTTAGCAAGACCTTTTCTCTTATTAGTCCAAGTGAACTTAGGGCCTTTGTACCCAAGGTCAATCTAACCACAATTGTCAATCATCTCTTTAAATCTAAGACATCTACCAAGGGTAGGACAATTCCCACATCTTCTTTCATTTCCTGATAAAACCTCATTGAAATCTCCGGTTAAGAGCTATGGCAGAGGGATCGAAGAACTAATCTGCTCGAGTTTACTCCAAAGATCATTACGAGTAGTTGGGTTTGGTTTTGCGTAAATTCCTGAGCATAACCATTCATTTTGTTGTTTGGGGCCAATAATAGCAAGAATAAATTGGGAATTAACCAAAATAATCTCTACATTAATATTCTCCATATTCCAAAGCATCCAAATACCACCTCCCCTTCCCACTGTAGGGGCCCTCCACACGCCGGAGTAACCCAAACTTCTCAAGATCACATTAGCTCTATCCTCTGAAACTTTGGTTTCCATAAGAAAAACCACATCCGGTTGGTGAGTTTTAACCAATTCCTTAAAATTCATACGAAAATTCTCATTACCAGCTCCTTGACAGTTCCATGTAATTACCTTCATTGGATACACAAATAGGTGGTTTTTCGAAAAGGGGTGCTTAATTACCTGTCTCTCCCAAGTATACAGAATTTGTTGATTCGGGCAATTCCCCCTAATCAGTCGTCGTTCCTCCTCTACAAGACTCGTTTGGAAGGCTAGTTCGAAGTTCGTGTTCACTCCTCCCTGGGTATTATACTGTGCGCCTATCCGAACATACCAAAATAGGGGGTTCACAATTATTTCTCTCACTAGTGGACAAATGAGGTCGAAGAGCCAGAGATGTTGCATCCTTTCTTGATGAAACAACATATCCTCTTGGGATGTAGAAACTTGGGTTCCATGGTTAACTTCTTGAAGGAGAGTCGATGTTATCTGAAGTGAGGGTTGTTGGGCAGAAATTTCCATCTCATGAGGGGACATTTGATTAAGTTGGGTTGGGCTAACAAATTCGGTCATATCTAGGTCCAAAGATTTAGAATCATCAAGTTCCGGCCCAGTTTTGAGCTTAGTTCCACTAGTAAAATACATAGGCCCATCTCTAATAATATTACAGCCCACTTGCGATGGGTCCACAGGGTCAAATGATTTAAAAGGCCCATTCACATTTCTGTTTGGTACAGCACTACCAGAGGCAGGCCTTTTAATTCCCACCATTGCCACGCGCCTAACGGTCACCTTCCTCCCAAGTTGAATTCCTGCCACAGCCGCTTTGTTTGTATTATCAGTCTGTATTTTCATACACTCTGAACCATTTGTCCCCTTATCGGTAGCATCTTTTTGTGATAAAACCCGAAATCGATTTTTTTGATTTTCTGATGATGTTTCCTTAACAGGTCTCACTTGTTGACGTGTATTTTTTGTCCTACGTTTCTGAACTTGCATCCACTCGCCGAAATTTTCTGGGTTGATTTTCTGACTGGGTCGACTCACCCCTGAGTTTCTTTGACTCGGTTCAGCAACACTTTTCTTTGACCCATCCTCATCCATGGCTTCCCTAGCAGAGTTCTTTTTCGAAGCGCACTCCGAAACTCTATGTCCCACTCTTCCACAACCATAGCAAAGTACAGGGAAGTTTTCGTATAAAACCGGGTAAACCTTTCCATTCACAACAACCCCTCTTTTCAAAGGTTTTTCTAAATTCACTTCCACACATAGTCGAGCGAATTTACCGCGAGTAGCCCAATACGTCTCATGGTCAATTTTGATTGGGTTACCAACACTTTTAGCAATGGAAAACAAAAGGGCCTCCTTGTAATATTCCACAGCAAGTTCATCTATTCTGATCCAGGTAATAGCTGTAGTAATGCAGTCTGATGATGCTCTGAAATCTGGTCGCCATTTTCGCACCACCATAAATTGGCCAGCCACCATCCAAGGGCCCTCAGTGAGAATATATTCTCTCTTAACTTGGTCATGAATTTTTAGGATGTAGCAACTTGAACCCAAATCGATAAGTTCAAAATCTCCACTAAGTTTCCACATGGTGTCGAGTTTGGTAGAAAGCCAGTTGTAATTCCATGTCTTTCCGATCAACTTCAAGACTAAGGTTTCTTGCCATGGTTGTCGAATGCTAGATAGCAGATTTTCATCCAGGGTAATTGTCGGGTATGGGCAGTCCTCCGATTATTCAGTAATTTTGATCTTTTCTAAGTCAAACAGGGTGTTTTCCTCGAAGCGTACTGCCTCACGGATTTTCCTGTCTCCTAAAAGTTTCGAGTGATATGAAGGTTTCTCCTTCATGGTGATATCTTCAGTTGGAATGCTATTAACTTCAATATTGTCCATAGGAGATGGAATAGAGATATTATATGAGGTTTTCACTTTCTTGTTGCTATGTCCGTCACGAGTGAGGGCTGGAACAGGGGAGAGATTCATGAAGAGGAACACCAAAAGTTGGGGATTTTGCCGAGAGAGATTTACATTCTAAGAAAAGGGCCCTATGGAATGCTTTTTTGTTCTTATTATTGAATTGTAAAAGTTTCATTATGCAAACACTACTTAAGTGATTTTTTTGTTCTAGAATCTGAAGATCACTTATTTTAATTTTTTGCAAACACTACATTTATCTACTATAATTTGTTCTTCCTTTAGTTTCATAAAAATATTCGTATTGTCATTAGTTTTCAAATTCCATTCACTGGTTACTAATTTAGATTATAAATATATAAAAAAAACATTGAGCATGTTTATTTGACATTTCCCAATAAAATTTCGTATTTGAGAAAACGAGTCAAACACCATTCTACTTAATAAATACATGTTCATGTTATAGAAAGATAATACACAAACAACGAATAACAAATACATGGTCATATTTAAGTTATTCAACCAATAAATAAAATTAAATTAGCATGTGATATGCTCAATACCATTAGATTAATTGTAGTCTCATTCACAAGATATATGCAATTATACATATTTATTGTAGTTTCATTCACAAGACATATGCAATTACACATAGTTATTAATTTAAGTGAATTTGAATCATCATCGAGAATATAATAAAATCATCAAGTTTTTTACTACAATATATTTAACCAATAAATTAGATAAGAAAAAAAAAATTAACCAACTTAAATAACTTGTTTTCCTTTTTTGGAAATAGAACATTACATTATTTCATAACAAAAACAATAAAAAACAGAAAGAAATAAAAAAGAATCATTTCTTCTTCTTCATCATCAGGGAGTTGTTGTCTACGAACGACCATGGCCAGCAACAACAACAACCCCTCCTCCTCCTCCACCACCGCCGCATTCCGCTTCCTCCGCCTCCTCGAACAACCCAACGCCTCCGACCCCACCGACCTCGATCTCGACGAAACCGACGTCGTCTGGTCCTTCTTCCCCTCCTCCGACGTCTATTCTTCCACCTCACCTCCTCCGCCGTCTCTTCACCACCACCACCACCACCACCACCACCACCGCCGATTTAACAATTTCCAATCCGGACGCATATCGAAGAATATTCCGAGGAAATTTCATCAATCTGCACCGGTGAATATCCCGGTGTGGCCGAAGAATTTTCGAGGGGAATGCAATTATAGTGATGATGAAGCGGAGGTGGAAAAGGAGGATGAGGTGGAAGAGGAAGGGGAGATAGTGCCGCCTCACGTGATCGTGGCGAGATCGCACGTGACTTTCTCAGTCTTCGAAGGCGTTGGAAGGACGCTGAAAGGAAGGGACCTGTACCGCGTGCGCGACGCCGTGTTCCAGCAAACAGGTTTTATTGATGGATGAATGAATGAAGAAAACACAAATTTTATAATTTGATTTTTTTTTTTTTTTTTAGTGTTTTTTGTCGTTTCTTTTGTGTTTGAGAAATAACCTGTAGTGTTTACTCCATTATATAGAGTTTAATACTGTGAATTTACACGCACTATGTATTACTCTTTCAGAGAGAATTGTGAAATTTTAAGGAAATTATGATTCATAAATGCATATATTTTGATTTTGCTGGTTTTTTGTGTATTGCATTTATGAAATTTGATAAAACTCCGAGTGAGTTAGATGAGGAAATTATAATTCATAATATGCTTATATTCCTTTCGACTTAGCTGGTGATCTTGTGTATTGCGTCTGAGGAATTTGATGAAATTCCGAATGAGTTATGGTTGAAAATCTATTAAAAATTTATAATTTGTGAATTTTAACATCTTGGAAATGTGTTTTAAGGAACAATTTTGTTGCTAAATCATATTCCCTTTGGTTAATGTCTAATGTCTACTTCCAATTACGTATGAGGTAACTACTTTACCATCGGTTCTTGTTTACTCACATACACTTGCACGGACGTGTAGTTTAAGTCTCGTCTGATCATCTCTTACATTTTATTTCCTTGCTTGTATTTTACCAACGTTGTCTGGATTCAAATCTTTCTGATAGCAAATATTGTATTTTTCACACCGATTGTCCATTTTTTCTACTTTTTATGTGCTCCTTGTTTATCCTTACCATGAAATTTGTCTTTACGCACGATTGTCATTTACATACCCCGTCAATAGGAATATAACCGTGCATTTGGAGCTTTTTCAACGTGCTTGAGTTTTCTCTTGATCTTATGTTCAGCAGAAGAAAGCGCCTGATATTTGGAATTGAGCCTCGACTATCTGCATTTATAAATATGAGCTTGTGAGTATAATATGTTTGTTGTTTAATTTTCGTGTCATTATACCATACATTTTTGCTTGGTGCTGTTTACATATCGCATATAAAAACAAAGTGAACTCAATATTTGTTTTTCCATATGCTTTCTCTATGTACTGGTTATTCATATTGGCAAAAGTTTTTTTTTTTTTTTGGTGCTGAGAATGACATTTACAGATGCATATAAATCTAAAGTGGGGAAGTTGTGGATTAGAAAAGAATTCTGGCACCAATAGTGAATGGTCCTCTGCTGTAACACATTGGGTTCTCATTCTCCTAGAATTATTTCTGGCATATTTGCTATTGATAGGGCTGGACCAAAACAAAGCTGAGAATCTATGAACTAAGGCGACGTGCTTGTGGGTAGTCTCGTATGGTATCGTTCTTCTCTTTTCTCCTTATCTATCGTCATTCATGATTCATTTTCCTTCTTTTTACAACACATTTCGTGAGTCGATAATGTGCATCTAATACTTTGATCATGTGCATACTCTAATGAGGGAGAAATAATTCGAGCTTGGCCCACAAGTTTTTCGAGTTTAAATCCATTGTCAAAGTTCAGTTTTCCCGGCAAAAACTGGATACACGCAATCACGAGGCTAATTAAAGGATCTCGGGTGCACAACGAGAATTATTTGGCGCTCAAGTCAGTTCGATATCTTGCAGGAGGATGAAGATTAAATGAATAATACACAATAAGGGCTAGAATTCATTTTCTCTTTTTAATCTATAAATATTGGGTGCAATGTAAATTCATCTTTTACATTTTATGCAGGTCAAGAATTATTTGTCTTATTTAAATCAACTTATTTTTGTGTCCTTTATATATGTGACAAGTCAAGAGACTACATCCCCTCATTAATATCTACGAATTTGTGAAATCATTATTTCCATTGTTGTTTGGTTGTGGAAGAATTTCGTTTAAAAAATGACATGTGCATAGATGAAAATTGGTGGTCAATGTTGTGCACGATTAATGGTGCATTACCTCAAGACACATACTTTTATTCGAATGGTTGGAAAAGGATTGAATTTTGACACTTTCCATTAGTTAAATCATTAATAATATAATTATGGTGCAATTCAAAATATTTAACTTCCTTGCGACTGTGCAAACTCATATTAATAGGGATGTAATCGAGCCGAGTAGTGTCGACCAATACACTGTTCGAGTTTGCTTTGAATTTTATCGAGCTTGAAATTGTGCATTTGAGTTTGATTTGATTGTTAAACGAGCTGAACTCAAATGAGCTTTTATCGAATGAGCTCGAACCAAACTAGTTTTTGTCATTTTACAATGACTACATCAACATTTTTATTTCTGAACTGAAACTATTTCCTAACCTTAACTCTCTGACACTATCTCAAGAAATATTAGCAGGCAAAAAGTTCATACAAATAGGAGGATTGATCTTAGCTAAAGCAAGAATAGAAGAAGGTAAAATCCACAACCCATCACCACAAATCAAACCAGAAGCAACTGCAGGTACCATCAAACTAGCCTTCTTAGCATTAACTTTATTCCAAACATAAACAATCAAACTCCCCACACACATATCAATCGCAAACGAAGCCCCAACTAGAAAAGGCACCGCCATAGCCATAGGCAAAGGTACCAATCTCCCAAACCTCTTCGGTAAACCATCTCTCAATAAATTCGCCAATACAGCAAACGCGAAAAACCCATAACACAATTCCAAACAATGACGAGGCAAAGCCGAAAAGCCTTCAACTCCAAGAATCGCCATGTTTCTATATATGATCGCATAAGGTGCTTTATAAGTCCCATCGGGATTTCCCACATCGAAAGCTTTGTAAAAGAGGAAAAACGAAAGAGGAGCCACTATACAACCAATGGCGGTCCCAATGGCTTGGGACACAAGCATCGAACGAGGGGAGGTTAGCGTAAGATGTCCGGTTTTGAAATCGTGCATTAAGTCCGATGATACAGAGACAATCGACTTTATTAGACCACATCCTATGAGTCCGGCTACTACACCATTGTCTTTTCCGGCTAAGGCGGCTAGTATGAATAGGGCTACTTTGCCGTAATTGTAGGCCATGTTCATGTCGGTTAGGCCAGCACCATAGGCGTTGCAGAAGCTTAGAGATGGTGCAAGAATGTATGCTACTACAACATAGTACCATTTTAGCTGAGGAAACATGATTGGGATTACGATTATGGAAATAATCGAGAACAGTACGTAGCCTACACAAGCTACCCATATAGGGATGCTTTCTCTTATGAATACTTCATTTCTTTGAAGCTCGTCTAAGGCGAAATGTGTGTCATCTGCAGCTGTTGTAAAAATGAATTATGCGTGTCAGTCAAATTTGCCTTCTTTAGGTGATTTGACGTAAATAACCTTATCCTTTACCATCAAGAGTGGATAGAAACACGAAGAAAAACAACGGTTGAAATTCAATTTACCTGTTTTAAGATTCCTCTTGTTGAATGCAGCGTACATGCTTTTCATAGTAAACAACATGATTTTGACAAAATTGTAGAGGCCATCACCTAGAATAAGAGCTATAGAAATGAAAACCTGCAAATGAAAATAAAGAAGTTTTAAAATCTATGTGAATGGTTAGGCCATGTTGTTTGTTCGATTTCAGTGAGTAAAATATTAAGGAAAATTAAAACGATCAAGAAAATAAAAAGCATTACTCAACATAGTCTTATTATTTTGAGCATTCAAAAAAACATTGTCTATATACCTTGTAACCATTTAGACTTTTCATGCTGCTTTCTTTGATATTTTGAGGGAACCAATCTCCCTTTCTATCACTTATCAGAGGCCACATAACGCCCCAAGACAACACGGCTCCGAGAAGTAAAGACAAGTTCACAAGGTGGGAGCATATCATTCCTGCCCCTATGTAAGTCATACTAAAATCAAAGTAAAATCTGCAGAATTCAATATTTCAAATTAGTTTATAAACTGATATATACTTAAAACTCGCAAAGAATAAGGGTAATTTAAGCACGTTTGTTTCCAAGCTTTCAAACCAAAAGTTGGGAAATTGATAAATCCGCATTGTTCTCCACCAGAATAGAACCACTGAAAGCAACTCCATAAGAAACTAAACGAAAAGAACTTCATAAATCCATGAACCTGTTTCCTGAAGTTCGAGATAAAGATAATTCATTTCACTTTTTCATGGAATTTACCAAAAGTTTGAATTGTCATGGGATGAATATAAGAAAAAGTGCATACTTTGCCATTTTGTCTCCTTTAGTCGTGTGAAATCCATTGATTAGAACAGCAGTTGCAGTCCCACTTGGAGAAGATAATTCGTAATCTATAATCATAATCTACAAAAATTGAAAGTTATAATACGAAGGAGAACTCGGAAACTGACAAAGAAATCCCCCAAAAAAAAAAACCCCATAAAAATTTGGACCGCAACAAAACCAACTCGTAAGTTCTTATCAATACTACCAATTATGAACATATATACCTTTCTTAGAGGACCCATAGCTAATATCCCAACAAAGCTAACAACAAAAAGAAAACCAATCCTCCAATCGCGCCCCGGTTCTTTATAACTCCCGGGTGAATTCCCCTCTGTATCAACTCCTGCTTGCTCATACGTCCTCTTGTTCAATCCCAATAGATAAGACCCGAATCCACCTATCAACACACCATATATATATATATATGTTCGATTAAGAAAAATCGAGTAATTATCGTACAACTCTGTAACTCAATCCCATAACAAATTAGGCTTCATTTGGATTAAGGGATTTCTAATCCATAGTAACAAATCCATTTCGGATATTCTGATTTTATATGAATTTCGCTAATCAGTTAATGAAACCACCAATCACTCAATATTGGACTCATTCGAAATCATTCCTCAAATCCAAACGAAGACGAATTAGATACTTAAAAGAAATTAAAATCAATAAATCTTCAAAATTACCTCCAACAGCAATACTATAACAAGCAACAGCACATGTTTGAATAGTGGTATTCTCTTGTCTTGTAAATGGAGTGGACATAATATTAGCTTTTTTAAGAACTTTGGTCCATGTTTTTATGAACACAAATGCAAGAAGAGCAGCTGAAACATTGAGATTTGGAACAAGCCCAGTTGTGAGATTCAGCTTTGTAACTATTATACTGTAAATAATTCCGATTATTAAACTCGCAATTATTCCTCGAAATGTTATCTGATTCTTCCATGGAGGAATCATTTTAAAATCCTCAGATTGTTTTCTGATTTCTTCCAAATCATCATTTTCGATTTCCATTGTTTCTCCCCTGTCACTGATTCTCATTTTTTCAGAATATTCAATTAATTTAGTCACTTCCCCTGCTCATTAAATAAAATAAAACGAGATTTTTCAGTATAAAAGATGTGGAAATTTCATATGATTTATTCAAGAACAAGAGAGATTTTCTTACCAGGAAAAAAAAAATGAGGACTGCAAAACCCAGAAAATTTACTTCATCTACACCTCAAAAAACACAAAAACCCATTAATATTTTCCAATTTTATTGATGGGAAATCAATAAATGCTACAATTTTAATTTGAATTTCCTCTGATCCCCTCCTCTATATATATATATATATATATATATATATATATATTTATATGATATTTACGGAATTTAGAAATGCTCAACGTGGAAAATTTTCTAAACTGTAACTTGTACTACCCAGTAGTACAAAATGTGGGGGGGGGGGGGGGTGGGGGGGGGGGGGGGTGGGGGGGGGGGGGGGTGGGGGGGGGGGGGGGTGGGGGGGGGGGGGGGTGGGGGGGGGGGGGGGTGGGGGGGGGGGGGGGTGGGGGGGGGGGGGGGTGGGGGGGGGGGGGGGTGGGGGGGGGGGGGGGTGGGGGGGGGGGGGGGTGGGGGGGGGGGGGGGTGGGGGGGGGGGGGGGTGGGGGGGGGGGGGGGTGGGGGGGGGGGGGGGTGGGGGGGGGGGGGGGTGGGGGGGGGGGGGGGTGGGGGGGGGGGGGGGTGGGGGGGGGGGGGGGTGGGGGGGGGGGGGGGTGGGGGGGGGGGGGGGTGGGGGGGGGGGGGGGTGGGGGGGGGGGGGGGTGGGGGGGGGGGGGGGTGGGGGGGGGGGGGGGTGGGGGGGGGGGGGGGTGGGGGGGGGGGGGGGTGGGGGGGGGGGGGGGTGGGGGGGGGGGGGGGTGGGGGGGAGGGGGGGGGGGGGGGGGGGGGGGGGGGGTGACACGCCGGAGTAGCCCACACTTCTCCAGATCACATTAGCTCTATCCTCTTAAACTTTGGTTTCCATAAGAAAAACCACATCCGGTTGGTGAGTTTTAACCAATTCCTTAAAATTCATACGAAAATTCTCATTACCAGCTCCTTGACAGTTCCATGTAATTACCTTCATTGGATACACAAATAGGTGGTTTTTCGAAAAGGGGTGCTTAATTACCTGTCTCTCCCAAGTATACAGAATTTGTTGATTCGGGCAATTCCCCCTAATCAGTCGTCGTTCCTCCTCTACAAGACTCGTTTGGAAGGCTAGTTCGAAGTTCGTGTTCACTCCTCCCTGGGTATTATACTGTGCGCCTATCCGAACATACCAAAATAGGGGGTTCACAATTATTTCTCTCACTAGTGGACAAATGAGGTCGAAGAGCCAGAGATGTTGCATCCTTTCTTGATGAAACAACATATCCTCTTGGGATGTAGAAACTTGGGTTCCATGGTTAACTTCTTGAAGGAGAGTCGATGTTATCTGAAGTGAGGGTTGTTGGGCAGAAATTTCCATCTCATGAGGGGACATTTGATTAAGTTGGGTTGGGCTAACAAATTCGGTCATATCTAGGTCCAAAGATTTAGAATCATCAAGTTCCGGCCCAGTTTTGAGCTTAGTTCCACTAGTAAAATACATAGGCCCATCTCTAATAATATTACAGCCCACTTGCGATGGGTCCACAGGGTCAAATGATTTAAAAGGCCCATTCACATTTCTGTTTGGTACAGCACTACCAGAGGCAGGCCTTTTAATTCCCACCATTGCCACGCGCCTAACGGTCACCTTCCTCCCAAGTTGAATTCCTGCCACAGCCGCTTTGTTTGTATTATCAGTCTGTATTTTCATACACTCTGAACCATTTGTCCCCTTATCGGTAGCATCTTTTTGTGATAAAACCCGAAATCGATTTTTTTGATTTTCTGATGATGTTTCCTTAACAGGTCTCACTTGTTGACGTGTATTTTTTGTCCTACGTTTCTGAACTTGCATCCACTCGCCGAAATTTTCTGGGTTGATTTTCTGACTGGGTCGACTCACCCCTGAGTTTCTTTGACTCGGTTCAGCAACACTTTTCTTTGACCCATCCTCATCCATGGCTTCCCTAGCAGAGTTCTTTTTCGAAGCGCACTCCGAAACTCTATGTCCCACTCTTCCACAACCATAGCAAAGTACAGGGAAGTTTTCGTATAAAACCGGGTAAACCTTTCCATTCACAACAACCCCTCTTTTCAAAGGTTTTTCTAAATTCACTTCCACACATAGTCGAGCGAATTTACCGCGAGTAGCCCAATACGTCTCATGGTCAATTTTGATTGGGTTACCAACACTTTTAGCAATGGAAAACAAAAGGGCCTCCTTGTAATATTCCACAGCAAGTTCATCTATTCTGATCCAGGTAATAGCTGTAGTAATGCAGTCTGATGATGCTCTGAAATCTGGTCGCCATTTTCGCACCACCATAAATTGGCCAGCCACCATCCAAGGGCCCTCAGTGAGAATATATTCTCTCTTAACTTGGTCATGAATTTTTAGGATGTAGCAACTTGAACCCAAATCGATAAGTTCAAAATCTCCACTAAGTTTCCACATGGTGTCGAGTTTGGTAGAAAGCCAGTTGTAATTCCATGTCTTTCCGATCAACTTCAAGACTAAGGTTTCTTGCCATGGTTGTCGAATGCTAGATAGCAGATTTTCATCCAGGGTAATTGTCGGGTATGGGCAGTCCTCCGATTATTCAGTAATTTTGATCTTTTCTAAGTCAAACAGGGTGTTTTCCTCGAAGCGTACTGCCTCACGGATTTTCCTGTCTCCTAAAAGTTTCGAGTGATATGAAGGTTTCTCCTTCATGGTGATATCTTCAGTTGGAATGCTATTAACTTCAATATTGTCCATAGGAGATGGAATAGAGATATTATATGAGGTTTTCACTTTCTTGTTGCTATGTCCGTCACGAGTGAGGGCTGGAACAGGGGAGAGATTCATGAAGAGGAACACCAAAAGTTGGGGATTTTGCCGAGAGAGATTTACATTCTAAGAAAAGGGCCCTATGGAATGCTTTTTTGTTCTTATTATTGAATTGTAAAAGTTTCATTATGCAAACACTACTTAAGTGATTTTTTTGTTCTAGAATCTGAAGATCACTTATTTTAATTTTTTGCAAACACTACATTTATCTACTATAATTTGTTCTTCCTTTAGTTTCATAAAAATATTCGTATTGTCATTAGTTTTCAAATTCCATTCACTGGTTACTAATTTAGATTATAAATATATAAAAAAAACATTGAGCATGTTTATTTGACATTTCCCAATAAAATTTCGTATTTGAGAAAACGAGTCAAACACCATTCTACTTAATAAATACATGTTCATGTTATAGAAAGATAATACACAAACAACGAATAACAAATACATGGTCATATTTAAGTTATTCAACCAATAAATAAAATTAAATTAGCATGTGATATGCTCAATACCATTAGATTAATTGTAGT
This sequence comes from Penstemon davidsonii, assembly GCA_034814905.1. NCBI lineage: Eukaryota > Viridiplantae > Streptophyta > Magnoliopsida > Lamiales > Plantaginaceae > Penstemon > Penstemon davidsonii. The sequence continues at coordinate 4,999,423 of JAYDYQ010001087.1, read as the reverse complement.
CTCATTCACAAGATATATGCAATTATACATATTTATTGTAGTTTCATTCACAAGACATATGCAATTACACATAGTTATTAATTTAAGTGAATTTGAATCATCATCGAGAATATAATAAAATCATCAAGTTTTTTACTACAATATATTTAACCAATAAATTAGATAAGAAAAAAAAAATTAACCAACTTAAATAACTTGTTTTCCTTTTTTGGAAATAGAACATTACATTATTTCATAACAAAAACAATAAAAAACAGAAAGAAATAAAAAAGAATCATTTCTTCTTCTTCATCATCAGGGAGTTGTTGTCTACGAACGACCATGGCCAGCAACAACAACAACCCCTCCTCCTCCTCCACCACCGCCGCATTCCGCTTCCTCCGCCTCCTCGAACAACCCAACGCCTCCGACCCCACCGACCTCGATCTCGACGAAACCGACGTCGTCTGGTCCTTCTTCCCCTCCTCCGACGTCTATTCTTCCACCTCACCTCCTCCGCCGTCTCTTCACCACCACCACCACCACCACCACCACCACCGCCGATTTAACAATTTCCAATCCGGACGCATATCGAAGAATATTCCGAGGAAATTTCATCAATCTGCACCGGTGAATATCCCGGTGTGGCCGAAGAATTTTCGAGGGGAATGCAATTATAGTGATGATGAAGCGGAGGTGGAAAAGGAGGATGAGGTGGAAGAGGAAGGGGAGATAGTGCCGCCTCACGTGATCGTGGCGAGATCGCACGTGACTTTCTCAGTCTTCGAAGGCGTTGGAAGGACGCTGAAAGGAAGGGACCTGTACCGCGTGCGCGACGCCGTGTTCCAGCAAACAGGTTTTATTGATGGATGAATGAATGAAGAAAACACAAATTTTATAATTTGATTTTTTTTTTTTTTTTAGTGTTTTTTGTCGTTTCTTTTGTGTTTGAGAAATAACCTGTAGTGTTTACTCCATTATATAGAGTTTAATACTGTGAATTTACACGCACTATGTATTACTCTTTCAGAGAGAATTGTGAAATTTTAAGGAAATTATGATTCATAAATGCATATATTTTGATTTTGCTGGTTTTTTGTGTATTGCATTTATGAAATTTGATAAAACTCCGAGTGAGTTAGATGAGGAAATTATAATTCATAATATGCTTATATTCCTTTCGACTTAGCTGGTGATCTTGTGTATTGCGTCTGAGGAATTTGATGAAATTCCGAATGAGTTATGGTTGAAAATCTATTAAAAATTTATAATTTGTGAATTTTAACATCTTGGAAATGTGTTTTAAGGAACAATTTTGTTGCTAAATCATATTCCCTTTGGTTAATGTCTAATGTCTACTTCCAATTACGTATGAGGTAACTACTTTACCATCGGTTCTTGTTTACTCACATACACTTGCACGGACGTGTAGTTTAAGTCTCGTCTGATCATCTCTTACATTTTATTTCCTTGCTTGTATTTTACCAACGTTGTCTGGATTCAAATCTTTCTGATAGCAAATATTGTATTTTTCACACCGATTGTCCATTTTTTCTACTTTTTATGTGCTCCTTGTTTATCCTTACCATGAAATTTGTCTTTACGCACGATTGTCATTTACATACCCCGTCAATAGGAATATAACCGTGCATTTGGAGCTTTTTCAACGTGCTTGAGTTTTCTCTTGATCTTATGTTCAGCAGAAGAAAGCGCCTGATATTTGGAATTGAGCCTCGACTATCTGCATTTATAAATATGAGCTTGTGAGTATAATATGTTTGTTGTTTAATTTTCGTGTCATTATACCATACATTTTTGCTTGGTGCTGTTTACATATCGCATATAAAAACAAAGTGAACTCAATATTTGTTTTTCCATATGCTTTCTCTATGTACTGGTTATTCATATTGGCAAAAGTTTTTTTTTTTTTTTGGTGCTGAGAATGACATTTACAGATGCATATAAATCTAAAGTGGGGAAGTTGTGGATTAGAAAAGAATTCTGGCACCAATAGTGAATGGTCCTCTGCTGTAACACATTGGGTTCTCATTCTCCTAGAATTATTTCTGGCATATTTGCTATTGATAGGGCTGGACCAAAACAAAGCTGAGAATCTATGAACTAAGGCGACGTGCTTGTGGGTAGTCTCGTATGGTATCGTTCTTCTCTTTTCTCCTTATCTATCGTCATTCATGATTCATTTTCCTTCTTTTTACAACACATTTCGTGAGTCGATAATGTGCATCTAATACTTTGATCATGTGCATACTCTAATGAGGGAGAAATAATTCGAGCTTGGCCCACAAGTTTTTCGAGTTTAAATCCATTGTCAAAGTTCAGTTTTCCCGGCAAAAACTGGATACACGCAATCACGAGGCTAATTAAAGGATCTCGGGTGCACAACGAGAATTATTTGGCGCTCAAGTCAGTTCGATATCTTGCAGGAGGATGAAGATTAAATGAATAATACACAATAAGGGCTAGAATTCATTTTCTCTTTTTAATCTATAAATATTGGGTGCAATGTAAATTCATCTTTTACATTTTATGCAGGTCAAGAATTATTTGTCTTATTTAAATCAACTTATTTTTGTGTCCTTTATATATGTGACAAGTCAAGAGACTACATCCCCTCATTAATATCTACGAATTTGTGAAATCATTATTTCCATTGTTGTTTGGTTGTGGAAGAATTTCGTTTAAAAAATGACATGTGCATAGATGAAAATTGGTGGTCAATGTTGTGCACGATTAATGGTGCATTACCTCAAGACTCATACTTTTATTCAAATGGTTGGAAAAGGATTGAATTTTGACACTTTCCATTAGTCAAATCATTAATAATATAATTATGGTGCAATTCAAAATATAAAGATTTAACTTCCTTGCGACTGTGCAAACTCATATTAATAGGGATGTAATCGAGCCGAGTAGTGTCAACCAATACACTGTTCGAGTTTGCTTTGAATTTTATCGAGCTTGAAATTTTGCGTTTGAGTTTGATTTGATTGTTAAACGAGCTGAACTCAAATGAGCTTTTATCGAATGAGCTCGAACCGAACTAGTTTTGGTCATTTTACAATGACTACATCAACATTTTTATTTCTGAACTGAAACTATTTCATAACCTTAACTCTCTAACACTATCTCAAGAAATATTAGCAGGCAAAAAGTTCATACAAATAGGAGGATTGATCTTAGCTAAAGCAAGAATAGAAGAAGGTAAAATCCACAACCCATCACCACAAATCAAACCAGAAGCAACTGCAGGTACCATCAAACTAGCCTTCTTAGCATTAACTTTATTCCAAACATAAACAATCAAACTCCCCACACACATATCAATCGCAAACGAAGCCCCAACTAGAAAAGGCACCGCCATAGCCATAGGCAAAGGTACCAATCTCCCAAACCTCTTCGGTAAACCATCTCTCAATAAATTCGCCAATACAGCAAACGAGAAAAAACCATAACACAATTCCAAACAATGACGTGGCAAAGCCGAGAAGCCTTCAACTCCAAGAATCGCCATGTTTCTATATATGATCGCATAAGGTGCTTTATAAGTCCCATCGGGATTTCCCACATCGAAAGCTTTGTAAAAGAGGAAAAACGTAAGTGGAGCCACTATACAACCAATGGCGGTCCCAATGGCTTGGGACACAAGCATCGAACGAGGGGAGGTTAGCGTAAGATGTCCGGTTTTGAAATCGTGCATTAAGTCCGATGATACGGAGACAATCGACTTTATTAGACCACATCCTATGAGTCCGGCTACTACACCATTGTCTTTTCCGGCTAAGGCGGCTAGTATGAATAGGGCTACTTTGCCGTAATTGTAGGCCATGTTCATGTCGGTTAGGCCAGCACCATAGGCGTTGCAGAAGCTTAGAGATGGTGCAAGAATGTATGCTACTACAACATAGTACCATTTTAGCTGAGGAAACATGATTGGGATTACGATTATGGAAATAATCGAGAACAGTACGTAGCCTACACAAGCTACCCATATAGGGATGCTTTCTCTTATGAATACTTCATTTCTTTGAAGCTCGTCTAAGGCGAAATGTGTGTCATCTGCAGCTGTTGTAAAAATGAATTATGCGTGTCAGTCAAATTTGCCTTCTTTAGGTGATTTGACGTAAATAACCTTATCCTTTACCATCAAGAGTGGATAGAAAAACGAAGAAAAACAACGGTTGAAATTCAATTTACCTGTTTTAAGATTCCTCTTGTTGAATGCAGCGTACATGCTTTTCATAGTAAACAACATGATTTTGACAAAATTGTAGAGGCCATCACCTAGAATAAGAGCTATAGAAATGAAAACCTGCAAATGAAAATAAAGAAGTTTTAAAATCTATGTGAATGGTTAGGCCATGTTGTTTGTTCGATTTCAGTGAGTAAAATATTAAGGAAAATTAAAACGATCAAGAAAATAAAAAGCATTACTCAACATAGTCTTATTATTTTGAGCATTCAAAAAAACATTGTCTATATACCTTGTAACCATTTAGACTTTTCATGCTGCTTTCTTTGATATTTTGAGGGAACCAATCTCCCTTTCTATCACTTATCAGAGGCCACATAACGCCCCAAGACAACACGGCTCCGAGAAGTAAAGACAAGTTCACAAGGTGGGAGCATATCATTCCTGCCCCTATGTAAGTCATACTAAAATCAAAGTAAAATCTGCAGAATTCAATATTTCAAATTAGTTTATAAACTGATATATACTTAAAACTCGCAAAGAATAAGGGTAATTTAAGCACGTTTGTTTCCAAGCTTTCAAACCAAAAGTTGGGAAATTGATAAATCCGCATTGTTCTCCACCAGAATAGAACCACTGAAAGCAACTCCATAAGAAACTAAACGAAAAGAACTTCATAAATCCATGAACCTGTTTCCTGAAGTTCGAGATAAAGATAATTCATTTCACTTTTTCATGGAATTTACCAAAAGTTTGAATTGTCATGGGATGAATATAAGAAAAAGTGCATACTTTGCCATTTTGTCTCCTTTAGTCGTGTGAAATCCATTGATTAGAACAGCAGTTGCAGTCCCACTTGGATAAGATAATTTGTAATCTATAATCATAATCTACAAAAATTGAAAGTTATAATACGAAGGAGAACTCGGAAACTGACAAAGAAATCTCCCAAAAAAAAAAACCCCATAAAAATTTGGACCGCAACAAAACCAACTCGTAAGTTCTTATCAATACTACCAATTATGAACATATATACCTTTCTTAGAGGAACCATAGCTAATATCCCAACAAAGCTAACAACAAAAAGAAAACCAATCATCCAATCGAGCCCGGGTTCTTTATAACTCCCGGGTGAATTCCCCTCTGTATCAACTCCTGCTTGCTCATACGTCCTCTTGTTCAATCCCAATAGATAAGACCCGAATCCACCTATCAACACACCATATATATATATATATGTTCGATTAAGAAAAATCGAGTAATTATCTACAACTCTGTAACTCAATCCCATAACAAATTAGGCTTCATTTGGATTAAGGGATTTCTAATCCATAGTAACAAATCCATTTCGGATATTCTGATTTTATATGAATTTCGCTAATCAGTTAATGAAACCACCAATCACTCAATATTGGACTCATTCGAAATCATTCCTCAAATCCAAACGAAGACGAATTAGATACTTAAAAGAAATTAAAATCAATAAATCTTCAAAATTACCTCCAACAGCAATACTATAACAAGCAACAGCACATGTTTGAATAGTGGTATTCTCTTGTCTTGTAAATGGAGTGGACATAATATTAGCTTTTTTAAGAACTTTGGTCCATGTTTTTATGAACACAAATGCAAGAAGAGCAGCTGAAACATTGAGATTTGGAACAAGCCCAGTTGTGAGGTTCAGCTTTGTAACTATTATACTGTAAATAATTCCGATTATTAAACTCGCAATTATTCCTCGAAATGTTATCTGATTCTTCCATGGAGGAATCATTTTAAAATCCTCAGATTGTTTTCTGATTTCTTCCAAATCGTCATTTTCGATTTCCATTGTTTCTCCCCTGTCACTGATTCTCATTTTTTCAGGAAATATTCAATTAATTTAGTCACTTCCCCTGCTCATTAAATAAAATAAAACGAGATTTTTCAGTATAAAAGATGTGGAAATTTCATATGATTTATTCAAGAACAAGAGAGATTTTCTTACCAGGAAAAAAAAATGACGACTGCAAAACCCAGAAAATTTACTTCATCTACACTTCAGAAAAACAAAAACACATTAATATTTTCCAATTTTATTGATGGGAAATCAATAAATGCTACAATTTTAATTTGAATTTCCACTGATCCCCTCCTCTATATATATATATATATATTTATATGATATTTACGGAATTTAGAAATGCTCAACGTGGAAAATTTTCTAAACTGTAACTTGTACTACCCAGTAGTACAAAATCACGAAAAGTAATTTAACTTTTTTGTACTACAAAATTAATTTGAACGGTAGGCTGAAATGAGATTTTTTTACTGCCTTTATTTAAATAACTTTTCTCTTTTTATATTTTAACAACTAAACAATAATTAGGCACATTTCGCGAATCTTGACGCCATTGAATGGGGAATTATGCTGGCTTTTTGGTAGTACAATTATTTGTGGTTAGAGAAAACTTTTACTTAAAATGGAAGAGTTGTGCATGATGACATAATGTGTACTTTTTTTATTGTTTGGTTTGTTTTGGATTACCAAAATTTAAAATGATTAATTATATTAATGCAAAAGTTATGCACTACTGGGTCAAGATTTTATGATATTTTATTGATTAATTATAATAATGCAAAAGTTATAATAATATAATAACTTTTCTTGATTTTGTGGTATTTTCTCAAGATTCAAAAGCAACTCCAAAAAGATTTATGTAAATTTAGGATGTATGATACATTAACATCATTGGGAATGCAAATGTACTCATTGGTTTTGTGTCTCTCTTCTACTAACGGGAAAAAATATAAGATACTATCATGTGTTAAGCGAAACATGCACCAAATTATCCTGTGAATTTTTTTTTGTACCAAATTTCTTTGTACTTTTAAAAATCCTGCATAAAACACTCAATCTTCGTTAGTTACTAACACTGTTAATTTTTAATTGAATTTTCTAAATTACCCCTATATATATTTAAAAGTACAAAGGAGTGTTGATCAAACATTCGAAAGTACAAGGGAGTTTTACGCAAACTTTCAAAAATTCGAGAGAGTGTGGTGCAAACATTCAAAAGTGCAAGGGGATTTTGCTCAAACATTCAAAAGTACAAGGGGGCTTTAAGCACACCAAAATATTCAAATATTAACGCCGTTAATGACTAATGGAGATTGAATGTTTTATGCAAGATTTTTGAAAGTACAAAGGAGTTTGGTGCAGAAAAAATTTCACAGAATAATTTTATGCAGATTTCGTATAACACAGGGGAGTATCATTCATTTATCCCCCTAATGTGCAAATATATCACCAAAAAGATTATATAATCATTCACATCACTCAAGAAAAAAATGTTTAAAAATGCAAATTCATCTTTATTAATTTATTACTAAACTTCAGGGTTAATACATCATTAGTGAATATATTCAACTTTAAATCATCGTTATATATATCATAACCAATTCAAATACTATAAATAATAACTAACAACATCACTAATAATAAATTAATAAAAAAACCCACAATAATGAAAATTCAACTTAATTCTTCTAAATTCTGGACATTCAACTTTTCCAGTAGTGAGTATATCTATATGTATACCCTCTTTCGGGTTACCTTTTCTTAGAGTAAGTAAGATTGAAATAAGGGGAGAGTTTAGAATTGACAAAACATTTTATTTTATTTTTATTTTTATTTTTATTTTTATTTTGGCCACGAAATAAGATTAATTGGAACTATAGAACATGGGCAGCTTTCAATTTATATGATTCTTTCAACTTTTTTCCACGCACTTTAAATGTGGTCCCATTTTGGAATATGTGCACTATTTTTGTATGGAAGTGACGGGCTAAAAGAATAAACGAAAAGGGATAAGATGCAAAACGTTTTTCCTTTTCTTTTTTTCTATTTGATAATTATCCTTTCTTATTCTTTTTTTTTTTTTTAAATTGTTCATGTTCCTTCTCTCTTTAGAAAGTGGTAAAATCTACTCCCTCCATTTCATAATATCTGTCGCTTTGAAGAGTTTTTTTGGTGCCATATTATCTGTCACTTTAGATTTTCAATAAAGCATTAATTACTCTTTTTTCATTTTATCCCTTTATGCTCATAAATTTTCTCAAACATTAGTGGAGGATAATTAATTAAAAGGGCATCATAGTCTTTTTCATTTTTTTTCTATTAGAATTCAGCTATATTCAATGATTTTCTTAATTTGTGTGCATACATGTGAAAAGACATATGTTTTGAAACGGATGGAGTATTTGTGAATTGGCTTTATGTGTAGTCTAAACTTTTTTTATTGTATAAAGTCTCAACCTTATTCAACATATTACAGCCACATCGGCAAATTGGAGATATTACTTCACCCAATTCGATATATGACTTGGTTTATGTTATTTATTTATTTATGTTGATATATTATTAGGGTGAAATCATGGAGAATGACATATATGTTTTATTAAAATACTAACATATATATATATATATATATATACACTCATTTTTATATATGTAGGTATATTATCATCAAAATAATTTCTTTAACTTAGATAATTATTTTCTAGCTTCACTACGTTCTATACTTTGTGTATTTATGGTTAGAGATATTTTCAAAGCACAAATTATTGATGTCTAAGTAACTTTTTTAATATGACTTATCTACATTCGCTTACCATGTGTTCTTTTTGAGAAACTTAATAATTTTTGAAAAATTGATAAACACAACTCATCTCTACTTTCTCGTTCCTAAATCTAACGAATTATATTGGTCGGCCAACTGCAATGTCTGTAACTATGTTTATTTCTTCATCACACTTAAATATTCTTTTGTTTTTTGTAATTCAAACAAAGAGGCAGTGGCGGAGCTAGACGTCTTTTACTGGGGGCGATTTTTTTTTCGAGCATTGCATTAAATTAACAAAATAATAAGAAGTAATATTATAAACAAAATAAAAGACCGTATTCTTTTTACAATTATTAATAATTTTTTTTTTGAAGCAGTGCACTTAATAAAGAAAATATATGAAGAAGAGCGCACTAAATAAATATAATTATAAGGCGAAAACATTATAAAGAAAAAATATCGCACTTTCTTTACAATGAGTAAGGATTTTTTTTTAGACACAATGCATTATATAAAGAAAATAATCATATTATAAGAAAAATAATATACTATATTCCTTACATAATCATTAAGAAAGAAAGAAAAATTAAAAGAAGGCATAATTGAGATTAAGAGAGAAAGAAAAATTAAAGGAAAGACATATATAATGAACTGAGGAGAAAGAAAAATAAAAAGAAGGCATGAATATTGGGATTAAGAAAGAAAGAAAGATTAAAAGGAAGTGTTCCAAGTGAAATTCGAACCTGATCTCGGTACTGACATAGCATAATCTTATCCAGCCGGCTAAAGGCTATAATTTGACTACTAATAATATTTAATGAATAAATTTCTTGGGGGGGGGGGACGTCTTCCCCCCCCCCCAGTCTACACATAGCTCCGCCACTGCAAAGAGGTAATGGAAATTTAGTCATGTGATATTTATAATGTTCAATTTACTTTCCTATGATTTTAAAATGAGCATTTTATCACTTGTAATTTTATAAAAGTTTCACACCGCCTCCTTGGTATTTTTATATGTGACAGTTTAACCCACTGTGTTATGATAATGTGGTAGTTTATCCCCATGTGTTATGATAAATGTGATAATTTATCCTCTGTGTTATGATAAATGTGACAATTTACTCCCTATGTTACAATAACACTTTTCATGTTCACTCTTCATTTCGACAAGTGAGTTACACTCTCTGGTTGAAGGAGGTAAATTACTTCTTTAAAATTTTCATGGGAAGAGGGGGGGGGGGGTTGGGGTTTAAAGTGCTCTTTTCAAATTACAATGGGATAAATTGAATATATATTATGCATATCACATAGGTAAATTGACATTATCTCTTAAAACAAACTTAATTCAAATTTTACATAATTTTCCGGACTTAAAATTTGGATTAAATCCTTTCTAATTAACACCAACTTCTTCAATTTGTGTGGTTTTTACGGATCAAAGAGTAAGGTGTAAGCATGAATCAAAGATTAAATTCAAGTTTTGTATGTTATAGGATATATATATATATATATATATATATATATATATATAATTTATTAATGAGATGATATAGGATTGATCATTTCTGTAATCAATTTCTTCATCTATTTTTGCAGTTCTCTTTTCGTTTTTTTCTTTTTCTTTTTGGAGTCATTTTATTTGTATCTTTTTATGATCAATTAACATGGTCTCTTTGACAAATCAACATGGCATAGGTCGGGTTAGCTAGTTCTCTATAAATGTTTATAGAAAGAAAGACTAAAAAATATTGGTTATTTAGAAAAAAAGTATAGATTGCTGAAATGTTTTTAATCGTGTCCAGTCCAGACTCCGTTGAAATTTAATTTTGGAAAGGAAAGTTGATTGGGGAGAAAATATTTTAGCCTGATGAATGATTTCTACAAAATATTGACAAACTTGTAAAATAAAAAGATATGCTCTGACACTAATAATTAGTGTTCTGACAATATCGCTGGCCATATTGTTATGATCAAATTTAACCCCACTAATATTTGTCAACGCATGCAGATGAATAAGGCGTGTTAATTATATATATATATATATATATATATATATATAAATTGAAGTTAAAACAACTTGATTTGATCACTTATTTTGCTCTTTTAAGCATGATATTATTCAGCACTCTCACACATTAGGGATAGGAACCTAATCAAGTATTGAACTTATGCCACTAGATTAAGTGATTAACTATCATTTTTTTGGTTCTATCGTGACATAAAGTATTCAATTATTTAGTATCACAATTGATGGTTGTAGATTAATTTTTTTTTTGTTTTTTCGTTTCTCAAGTATCACCCAAAAGTGGAGGCTCTTAATTGTTTAAGAAAGAAAAATAAAAAGTTCAAGTATTTATTCTATTAGGTCTCAATATGGCAATACATCAAGATTCTAAGTAATTGTATACAATTAGCATAAAAAATAGTGTTAGAATAATATTGTGTCACAACTTTTTATGCTTAAGTTAACGCCAACAACTTTATATGCTCAAACATCCCTCTATTTTAGGGGAATTGTTAAAATTACAATGTTAATCAAATAAAATAAAGTATTAGTATATCCTTTCTTGATATTAAGTTATGTCATGTTGAAATTCGTACGTTCCGACTGATTATTAAAACAGCTGCTCAACTAAGTACATTTTTTTTGAGTGATTTACGACCGGACCCCCTGAGATTTAATCGTTTTACAAGAAACTCTCTGTCATTTAAAAAATTACAAGAAAACCCCATATGATTTAAACTATGTATCAAAACACCCCTTATAGATTCAACAATCCTTATAAGAACATCCCCTATAACTTGTGAAATAGAAAATCCCATGTAAGGGGTGAACTTATAATTTCTAAAATCATAAGGGATTTTATGTGATTACGATAAACCTCAGGGGTCTGAGTGTAAATCACCCTACAACTTTTTCTTCTTTAAACTTATACATGGCGATTTAGTGTCTACACTCCGATCTAATAACAAATTCATAATGAAAATATATGACCTATGGTGTAGATATTTTGTTTATCCATGTTGGTATACCTTCTTCCGTTTTACACTGGAAACATTTCGTATTAATTGATGTTGGTATACCTTTTCCCCAATTCTACACGGGCTTGTCAAAGATTGGGTGCATATGATACTATATCTTACCTAATTAACAATATATATGATTAATAGTTGAATTATAGTATAATAATAATAACGTTGAAAGCAACCACCCAAACCTAATTAAACTTATATCCTAGAGGTAAGGTTTTGTATATTTATTTGTTTGTTTTTTATAAAGTTATTAATTGGGGTTACTATAAACCTCCTACATGTAGTTTAAAATAGATTAACAATTTCATAATTATATATTATGATAAAATTAGTATTAAATGAGCTATTATATCATTATACATATGGTTAAGCCAAAAAAGTAAAAAAATTCCATGATACATGCTTATTAAAATTTAAAATAACTCTACCAAATAGTGAAATCTTCATTCTATTCATGTGGTACAAGAATGAGAAATTAGAATCGAAAAACACTAGACGTGTGGAATATTTATTTTATATTGTGTTGATTACTAATTTAATTTATATTAATAAAAATGTTAATTGCTTGATGTGGTTTTAAAACATATTTAGGTTTAAATTTAAATTTGGGATTTGGTTTCCTCCTTACTCTTCTGTAAGATTGAATCTAATTTACACGCCCGTAATAATTGGTACTGATCGGGAACGGGAAAGAAAAAAAATAATGTGACTCAGAAATGTCACTGGATCTTCTTGTTGTGATTCATTTGTTGGAGCCATATGTGATGATTCCTGATTCCGGCTCCTCACGACCCCTAGCTCATTATTTGGGTGGGAATTTGAAGGATTTTGGGGATTTTGGGGATTTTGGGACATTTTGATAGAGGTTAGGGTGGCGATCGCGCGGTGGTGGTGGTGTTGGTTGGTTGCGGTCGCGTGGTGGCGGCGGTTGTGTGGTGGTTGTTGTTGTGTTGGAGTGGTGGTGATGGAGTTAGCTTGAAGAAGAAGATGGAGTTAGAATATTCACTCAAATGGTGAAGAGAGTGGAGAAGAGGAAGAGAGAAAGAAGAGATAATTATAAGTTTTTTTTAGAAAAAAACAAAAAAAGAAAGAAGGAAAAATAGTTTGGTGTTGTAAAATAATACAAAAAATTAAGAATAAGAGAGCACAAGATGGACAAGATTTTAGTAAACTTCTTATTCCTTTTCTTGGTATGTTTGTACAAACAAAGACCTTCTCTATTTATAGGCTATGTAGATACATAATAAAGGAGATAAAATCAAAGATAACATGCATCTATTAATTACAAATGGTACATGTATCTAAGTGAAGAGTTATATATATTTGACTATAGTAAATGGATATGAATATGCCTTGTGCATGTACATCCAAAATACATTGATTTACAACACTCCCCATTGGATACCACTTAGTAAGATTATGCCTCGTTAAAAACCTTACTAAGAAAAAACCAATGGGAAAAAATCTTAGTGAAGGAAAACAGTACATATATCTTCTGTAAGATTTGCGCCTTTTAATCCTACCTCATTAAAAACCTTGCTAAGAAAATCCAATGGGAAAAAACCTAAGCTAAGGGAAAAAGAATGCAGTACGCAAAGGTCTCCCCCTTTTATCGCCATGTCTTCTTCAAAGATCTCTGAGCCGCCGCATACCAATCTTATATACTAATTTCTTAAATGTTGATGTAGGGAGTGCTTTTGTAAACAAATCTGCCAAGTTATCACTGGAGCGAATTTCTTGGACGTCTATTTCTCCTCTTTTCTGAAGCTCGTGCGTGAAAAAGAACTTTGGTGAGATATGCTTAGTTCTATCTCCTTTGATATATCCTCATTTCGGTTGAGCGATACAAGCTGCATTATCTTCGTACAATACTATTGGACTTCCTTTATCTAATGAAAGATCATGTGTTTCCCTTATATGTTGTACCAATGACCTTAGCCACATGAGTTCTCGATTTGCTTCATGAATTGCTAATATCTCAACGTGATTCGAGGATGTAGCTGTAAGAGTTTGTTTTGTGGAGCACCAAGATATAGTAGTACCACCATATGTAAACAAGTACCATGTTTGTGATTTTTCTTTATGTGGATCCGATATCCATTCAACTCTGTTTGTGAGCCTTTTGAGTAAAAAAATCCCATATCCGACGTGCCACGAAGATATCGAAGTACGTGTTTAACACCATTCCAATGTCTTCGAGTTGGTGTGGAACTATATCTTGCTAGTAAATTAACAGGAAATGCTATGTCTGGTCTCATGCAATTAGCAAGATACATAAGTGCTCCAATGACACTAAGATATGGTACTTCTGGACTAAGGATCTCTTCATTTTCCTCTCGGGGACGAAATGGGTCCTTTTTCACATCAAGGGATAGAACAATCATCGGAGAACTCAATGGATGAGATTTATCCATATTAAAACGTTTTAATATTTCCTCAGTATAAGTTTATTGATGAATAAAATCCCCTCCGATAAATGTTCGATTTGTAAGCCGAGACAAAATTTTGTTTCACACAAATCTTTCATTTCGAATTCATTTTTCATGTATGTTATCGTTTCATTAAGCTCCTCTAGAGTCCCGATGATATTCAAAGCATCAACATAGACTGATATGATAGCAAATCTAGAATTTGATTTGTTGATAAAAACACAAGGACAAATTGGATTGTTAATATATCCTTCTCTCAGGAGATATTCACTGAGACGATTGTACCACATTCGTCCAGATTGCTTGAATCCATACAAAGATCTTTGTAATTTAATCTAAAACATTTCCTGGGGTTCTGAATTGCATGCTTCAGGAGTTTTTAGTCATTCAGGGACTTTCATGTAAATATCACTATCAAGTGATCCGTATAAATAAGTTGTTACAACGTCCATTAGACGCATATGAAGCCTTTCTAACACTGCCAAGCTTATTAGAAATCTTAAAGTAATTGCATCCACCACAAGAGAGTATGTCTCCTCGTAATCAATACCAGGTCTCTGTGAGAAACATTGTGCTACAAGTCGTGCTTTATATCTCACTATTTCATTCTTCTCATTACGCTTTCGCACGAATACCCATTTGTAGCCTACAGGTTTTACACCTTTAGGTGTTTGGACAATAGGTCCAAATACATGACGTTTTTCAAGTGAATTTAGTTCTGCCTGGATCGCGTCTTTCCATTTAGGCCAATCATTTCTACGACGACATTCTTCCATGGATTTTGGTTCAAAATCCTCGCTTTCATTTGTAATATTAAAAGCTATTACATATGCAAATATGTTGTCGACAACAATTTCATTTCGGTTCCATCGTTTTCCTGATGTTACATAACTTATTGAGATCTCTTCATTAACATTATTTTTAGGTACCTGAACCTCTTCAAGGGTTTCTTGTATAGTTATGTTAACTGTTTCTTTTACGGGCTCTTCAGGATTAATAGAAATTTTAGAAGTGCCAAA
Source organism: Penstemon davidsonii (assembly GCA_034814905.1). NCBI lineage: Eukaryota > Viridiplantae > Streptophyta > Magnoliopsida > Lamiales > Plantaginaceae > Penstemon > Penstemon davidsonii. The sequence continues at coordinate 4,984,149 of JAYDYQ010001087.1, read as the reverse complement.
CTGCTTATTTTGCTCCTTTTTCTTTCTTGGATTTTTATCCTTGGAACCGATAGGTCTACCGCGCTTTTGGCATGTCTTAGACTCGTCAGCTAATACATTATTTTCCCTTGTAGGAACATCAATTCGAATAGGAGCATTCTCAGCTGGTATGTGTGATTTTGCACTTTCTTAACATCAGTAAATGCATCAAGTAATTGGTTTGCAAGTTTTTGCAAGTGAATAATTTTCTGAACTTATAATTCACATTGATTTGTACGAGGATCATAATGCAATGAAGACGATGCATTCAACGAAACATTTTGTCAGTAAATGCATCAGGTAATTGGTTTGCAAGCTTTTGCAAGTGAATACTTTTCTAAACTTCTAATTCACATTGATTTGTACGAGGATCATAATGGAATAAAGATGATGCATTCCACGAAATATTTCATTTTTCCAGCTGTTGTTTTTCTCCCCCCAATGCTGGGAAAACTGTCTCATCAAATTGATAGTCTGCAAATCGACCAGTAAATAAATCACCCGTCAAGGGTTCGAGATATTTGATAATTGACAGAGATTCAAATCCAACATAAATTCTCAGCCTTCTTTTAGAGCCCATCTTAGTACGTTGTGGTGGAGCGATTAGAACGTATACCGAGCAGCCAAAGACTCTTAGATGAGAAATATCTAGTTCTCGAGAAGAAACCAGTTGCAATGGGGAGTATTTATGATATGCAATTGGTCTTATGTGAATAAGTGCTGCAGCATGTAAATTGGCATGTCCCCAAGCAGAACTTGGTAGCTTTGTTTTCATAAGCAAAGGTCTAGCTATTAATTTTAATCTTTTAATAAAAGATTCCGCTAAGTCATTCTGCGTATGTTTGTGAGCAACAAGATGCTCTATAGTTATCCCAATTGAGGTACAATAATCATAGGCAAAAATTCAATTTTCATACCATAAAATAGGCCCAAGTCCATTTTTCATACCAATCGATTGAAAATCATACCGTAGAATAAATAGACGTTTCAAAAATCATACTTCCGTTAGTTTACTTAACGGAACTGCCACGTGTCACCTGTTGAAACAAAATAGGGGGGAAATGCAATTGTCTAAAATTGAGCAGGGTGTTTTTGCAATTATTGCCTTCTTCCTCCTATGGACGATCGCCGGCTTCCGGTGGCCGTTTGTCGAAATTGGTTGAGGGTTTTTGTTCCTCTTGTCATGGGCAACATTTTCCATGGGGTAATTGCAGCAGCCGTCGACAGTGGAGCAGGGGAGGACTGTTTTTTCGCGAAAATTAGGGTTTAGGCCGATAACGCGCCGCCACTTGGGCGGAGCTCAACCGTCTACGGAAGCTACAATAAACCTATGGAAAATGATGCCCACGGCCAGGGGAAACTATTGCAACAAGAATCACGAAGTTTGGTTAAGAATCGAAGAAGAAATCACGATTTGAAATTTCGAAAATTTTGACCTACAATTCGAAAATTAGAACTCAAAATTCGAATAGATTACTCAACGGATTGAAAAGATCTTTATATGTACGAGTTCTCCACGACAAGGGGATCAAAAACCCTCAACCAATTTTCACCAAAAGCCACCGGAGCCGGCGGTCGTATGGGAGGAGGAAGAAGAAGACGATAATTGCAAAAAACCCCTGCCTAATTTTTTATAATTGCATTTCTCACCTCTTTTTTGACTTAACGGAGGAGGCTAAACTTCAGTTAAAAAACTAACGGCAGTATGATTTTTGATATTTTGGTATGAAAAATGGACTTGGGCCTATTCTATGGTACCAAAATTGAATTTTTGCCAATAATCATAAAAAGCTTGGGATTATAGGATAGTGCCCAGCAAGCCAATACTTTTATGTAATAGGACTATTCTGTAATAAACAATCTTTTGAATTAATGATTAATACGCACGTTTATTTATAACTGTATAGAATGAACAATGGCCAACTCATCTCTCGCGAATACATTTAAGCGATTGGATGAAACTCTAAGATCACATTCGACTATGGGACGATTCACTTAAGTATGAGTGCAATCATGAAACAGTCTCTAAGGTCGTGATCTTAAAACACGTTCCAAGTCATAGATTTCGAACGAGACGGGGTATCGAAGGAATCGCTAAGACTTGTACGATTATGCAAGATTCACATGGAGTGAATTTGTAGCGTTTCATGAACAAGACATTTGATGTCAGTGCATATGAGTAGGTGGTTCGATAGGGGATCGAACGCATCGAACGACCCGAACAGAGAAACCCATTGTGGAAGCGCATGTAGCATATGGGTGATGGGATGTTTCCCAAGACTTATAATAGTGTACGATTTAGTCCTTAGACTTGAGATGCTAGGGCGAATTCGGTGCACGGGTGTACATACTTTGACTTAGGTGCCGATCACGTAGCCTGATCATTGTGTGCCTACTTTGAGTACATATAGTCGTGTACGCGGGTGGTTAGTATCAATATGAGATCTACCGACTCATCGTAATGGATGAGAGAATTTCCTGTACGTTCTTAGATAATATATTCTGAGAAACCCATGGCCATGGTCAGTGATGGATTTGGAAAGGGGTTTCCAAATTTAGCAGTCACACTGGAATTATTATCCAGAATTAGAAAGTACAAAATCGAGATAATTAGTGGTGCCGATCAATTCACACACCCTAGGTCTCGATCGGGAAATTAAGTCGATAGAAGGACCATATGTACATGGCAGTTATAAGAAGTGAGGTTCACAAGATTAATTCACCTGAAGTTGGGCCTCATGGGCTTGTGGCTAGACATCGACCATGAAGTGTGGGTACTCCTGATAAATTAATGGGAGATTAATTCTGGAGTGGTCAATTAAAAGTATTTAATTGATCGGAGCAATTAATTGCTCATAATTAAATCACGAAGGGTTCGTGGTCCTGCTGCCAATTGATGGTGAACCTAGAGGGTCACACACAATACAGTTGGACAGTGACAGTCATAAAAGAAAATAAATGATTTAAGGAAGCTAAATCAATAATTGAATTAAGGTGTTAATTCGATTGGAAGAATAATAATTAGAAGGTCTAATTAATTAAATATTAATTAAAGTGTTAATTAATAAATAAGAGAGAAATTAATTATATTAATTGGGCCAATTTAATTAATGAGTTAATTAAATTAAAGTGCAAGACATGGGTCACTTTATTTGAAGAGCCCATAAGAAGTCTTGCATATCAAGGTAACTAAGGGGGCTTATAATAACCCTAATATTCATTTTCTGAAAATTAACCCTAGCCGCCCCCTCTCTCTCTTCTTCCTCCTCATCTGGATCTAGATCTAGATCTAGATTTGTATTCCACAATTGACAAACCTTCAAGCTCTAGTTCTAACCCTGTGACTTGGAGGTATTGCTACAATCTGACTGGTGTGGATACACTTTAAAGGCAATACACTTGGATTGCTTCTGTGAACCAAAGAGAAGACCGGAGGTTACCACCACCGAACATGTGGTGAGGTAAATTGCAATTTCACCCCCTCTTATTTTGGTTATTGTTTTGATTATTGTTTTAATCAACTTTTTCGCATATGTAATGTGGAAATCGATTCATGGGCTAATGGGTACCTCGAAATTTTTTTAAATTCCGCACTTTCGTTGTTTATTAATCATTAATTCAAAATATCGTTTATTGTTTTAATCAACCTTTTCTTGATTGTATAATATGGAAATTGTGCCCATAATTTGATTAATTGAGCAAGGAGTCTCGCAAAAACAATATTACGAGTAGATAATAAACAAACATGTGACCAACGAGTCGATGAATCTATGAGTATCATAAAATACTGAAATGGTCCACATGATGGAGTTATAGGTCCACATATGTCTCCGTGAATTCGTTCTAAAAATGCAGGAGATTCATTTGCAACTTTCGTTAGGGACGGTCTTATAATAAGTTTCCCTTGGAAACAAGCAGCACATGAGAAATCTTTGGGCAAAAGAATCTTTTTGTTCTTTAAAGGATGCCCATGAGAGTTTTCTATAATTCTCCTAATCATTATCGAACCCGGATGACCCAAACGGTCATGCCAAATAATAAAATTACTTAAATTATTTGATTCTTGATCCATCGCCGCATAAGATTCAATTGGATTTATAAATGTATAAAATAATCCGGAAGAATATGATGACAGTTTTTCTAATAAATTTGTATTCCCAGAGACAATAGATGTAATACTAAGGTATTCAACGTCTTTCTCATTTGTTGTCTCAATATGATATCCATTACGATGGATATCTTTAAAACTTAGTAGATTTCTATTCGATCTACTTGAATACATTGTATCATTAATTATAAGCTTTGTGCCACCGGATAACAATACATTAGCTTTTCCGAAACCTTCTATAAGTTTTGCAACACCAGATATTGTGTTGATATTAGCTTCAGCTAATATAAGATGGGAAAAATATTTTCTATCTGTAAGAATGGTGTGCGTTGTCCCGCTGTCTACCAAACAAAGAGCTTCACTATTAACTTGAACACCATGTATGTCATCAGTGAAATCCATTTTTCTTCAAAAAAATAAAATAAAATTATGAGAATAAAACTCAAAAGCACTTTATTTTATTATTTTAAAATGCATTATAAATAAAACACTTTAAGCATTACATAACAAGTTCAAAATAAAACATAATTTTAGAAAACAAGCCCAAAATAAAATAACGGAAACATTACAAAAATATTTATCAATATTATCCACTTAAAGTGAAAGATGTGGGACATCACTTTCAAGTTGAATGGGTGTTTCCATCACCAACTAAATTTCCAAGGTACCCATCATTATTTTCAAAGAAATCTGCAACGTCCAAGTGCGTAAAATCCAATGGATCATTGTGTATAGCAAGGTTTGTTTCTATACCTTTCTCATTTTCCTTCAGTGATGCTTGATAAAGATCAGCAAGATGTCTAGCCGTGCGACATGTACGTCGCCAGTGTCCTCCCATGCCACACCTATGACAAATACTTTGATTATTCTTGGAGGCTTTATTATGAGATTCACTTTCCTCTTGTTTGTCCGTTTTAAACTCCCAGTTCTGGTTGTGAGATGTGGTCCTTTTGAAATTTGAAGACCTTTGACTATTATAGCTATGACCACGACCATGTCCTCTACCACCTCCACCTCCACCTCCACCTCCACCTCCACGTCCACGTCCACGTCCACGGCCACTGCCACTGCCGCGGCCTCGACCATGATGATGACCCCACCCAGAATTATCAGTTGATGCGACATTTGCTTCAGGCAATGGCGTAGATCCAATTGGACGGGACTGATGATTTTTCATCAACAGTTCATTATTTTGCTCGGCAAGAAGCAAACATGAAATTAACTCGGAATATTTTCAAAGCCTCGCTCTCGGTACTGCTGTTGTAGGACCAAATTTGATGCATGAAAAGTAGAATATGTTTTCTCCAACATATCATCCTCAGTGACATTTTCTTCGCATATCTTCAATTGAGATGTAATTTTGAACATTGCGGAGTTATACTCGCTTACACTTTTAAAGTCTTGTAAACGTAGGTGCATCAAATTATAGCGAGCATTTGGAAGTATCACAGTTTTTTGATGGTCAAACCTTTCTTTCAAATTGCTCCATAAGACCTATGGATCTTTCACTGTCAAATATTCAATTTTCAATCCTTCATGGAGATGATGACGAAGGAATATCATTGCCTTTGCGCGATCCTGTGAGGATGTGTCATTTCCTTCTTTGATTGTTTCTCCAAGATTCATAGCATCAAGGTGGATCTCAGCATCAAGAGTCCATGCCAAATATCAAGAGCAACAAACTCAAGTTTTGTAAGGTCCGACATCTTCCAAAAAACTATAAAAGATAGTAGCTTAGATAAATAATAAGCTTTAAATATATATAGCAATATTATGATTTTGGAACTTTTTATAACAATAATAAAATGATTTAACAATTTTCTTCGAAACAAAAGGTTCATGGGAAACCAAAATGTTATAATTGTGATTGCAAGACTATTAAAATAACTCACCTCAAAGTACCATATTATGGTTGGAATTTAAGTTATATATCATTCAACAGTTATAGTATCTTACTAGTAAAGATGAAAATTGGAGAAAAATTTAAATCCAAAGATCAAATGTATTCCCAAAAGGCGTGAATGCTAGAAAATATTTCATCTTTTTTTTTCTCAATTGGGATAAGTCTAACTATAGTGAACTTTTTGTTGCGAAATCTTCATTCAACCATGAATTTTTTTCTTTTCAAAATAATTCATAAGTATACACTGTTGATTTGTTAATTGACCTCACGTACAATGAGATCACTAGGAATGCAATGAGATATATATTATAATAGGTAAATTTAGTATAGGATATATATTAGCGAAATATACAACTCACCAGTGAAATTGAACTACCTTATTTGTCTGTTGGATCTATGGACTTCTTCACCATGTTATATAGTTTTTGCTAGTACGAGAGTTGTTAATGCTGCTTGGTTTTGTTTTATGCATGAATTGGACGATTCTTTAGTGTAACATACCCTAAGTTTCTTATGGAAATTTAGATCTTACACGACGAGCAATGCGCAGTATAATCTTGTTTATTTTGTTATCAATTAGGACACATGTCATCTGAAGAATACACCCGTGCTTCGCACGCCGGGTAATTACCCGAATTTCATGGTGCTGTCCATGTAAGAGTTATTCCTAATTTGTGTTATATGTATGGTTGCTGTAGTGTATATTTTAGAGACTATGGAAATATGTGTATGAATTTAGGGTAAATTACGAATACCCCCCTCAGGTAAGCCCTAATTACAAAAATCACCCTCACGTATTGGATATTACAAAAATCTCCCTCAGGTTTGTCACCTTCTTACAATTAACCCCTTGCCCATAAAATATTCCAATTTTGCCCTTGGGTGTTATTTGTATTGTTTGTAATGTCTTATAAATGTTAAAACTTGGGATCTAATCATTATATCTTATTAATTAGAAAAGAGATAATTATATATTTACTACCAGAATAATTGATAAAATTTATAATTGTCCATAAGTTTTAATAAATATTGCAAAAGAAAAGGTATTTATATATTTATTAGCAATTTAAATTGTAAAATATTAAATTAAATAGAATTTTAATAATATATTTTATAAATATGAATTGTTTACACATTAGTTAAATGAATTTATTTTTTAAATTAGTAAATTTAATAAATTATATTGTATTATAAATAATATATTTTTAATTTATTAAAGTTTATATTGTATTATAAATTGAAATATTTATTGAAATTTATGAGAAATTATAAATTATATCAATTATTTTGGTGGTAAATATATGATTATTATTTTTATATTTACAAGATAAAACAATTAACACCCAATTTTTAAAATTTATAACATATTATAAAAATTACAAATAACTTCCAAGGGCAAAATTGGAACATTTTAGGGACGAGGGGTTAATTGTAAGAATGTGACAAACCTTAAGGGGATTTTTGTAATACCCAATACGTGAGGGGGATTTTTGTAATTAGGCCTTACCTGAGGGGGGTATTCGTAATTTACCCTTGAATTTAATTTGAGTTATTGGTTGAATATATGGTATTTTGAAACTAAACGATAATGTCAAAATAAATTACACACTATACGCGGTCTTCTACGACGGCACCGGCGGTTGCGCAGGTCGTTCTCTACGTGCTGTATTTCCTCTCCAACTTGAGCGAGCCTTGCTGCAATAGCCATAGTTCTTCCACCGCGCTAATAAAGAAGTTATTTTCTTTTAGAGCAAGAAGGCTTATCGAGCCTCCATTTATAAAGTGGTAGAGGAATCTTGCCATGCGTCACGAATTAGATGACACGCACTGTAGACACTTAAATTTTATGCCGAAAAAAAAAAATGAAGTCATATTGGAATTATATTAAATTCGCTATTTTTGGACTTTTACTAAATTAAATTCCAAAATAAGTAGTTAATTTAATTTGATTCCACCTACATTTTATTGACCAATAAAATGATGCCAAGTGTCGAATTGAAGTGTCTAAACCAATCAAATATTTTGACTCTTGGTAGAAGGAACCAATTAAATCATGCCAAGTATTCAAGATGACGTGTCACGATCAATTAAAAGAGTGCATATCTCCTATAAGTGATAAACATTTAAAAGAGTTCATATCTCTTAGACAAAAAGAAGTATGTGGGTCTTCTACTACTGAGAGCCAATCAAATTACACCATCTAACTGACTAATTCTACCTGGACTCTTCTTTCTACCACTATAAATAGGGTCCTCCCTTAGAAGAAAAACACACATTTTTCTGAAGGAACAAAATTCTCTCTACGAGACGTTCTTCAAAACCTTTTTCATTAACTCAAGACATTCTTCGAAGATCAAAGAAGAAATCCGGCGTTTGATTCGAGAACAAGCTAAGAAGCCCTCATTTAAACGTTATTGAAGATCTACAACGGTCTAAGGAAGATCAAATTCTTCAAAACTCAAAGTATCCACGACGACGTTCAAGACGTTCGTTGAAGCGATTCAAATCATTTCACGTTTGATCCAAGATTAAGCAAATTTGCCCTTGGATTAACGTTATTCGAGCACAAAAATCATTCTGGATAAGATCAAATCAACATTTTCCAAGATCAAGTGCAAGAAACATTTATTTTTCTTTAAGATTAGAATCAGGGGAATCATAGAGATTGTAACCACTTCATTAAATCATTAAATTTTAATTTGTACAATTATTTCTTGTTTAATATATTTTAGACTCGAAATTTTGTTGCTACAAATTTCTGGCACGCCCAGTGGGACAATCTCTACCTTTCATCTCTTTTCTTCACCAAATACAACGGTGGCTATGGCGATAAAAGCTACAACCATGAAGGAACAACTTGCGATGTTGACTAACGCCATTGACAAGCTCACGAAGCACATTCAAGAGCAAGACACGAAGCTAGATGAGCTATTGAACAAAGTGGGCAATGCCGATGCCACCCACATGGAGGAAAAGCAATTCGAGGAGCTTGAAGAAAGTGATATATCTACAAAACAACTATTTAGCAATGGAGGCCATGCCGAGACGAATCACCTGATGGAAAAATTGCCCGAAGAGTTTGATGACAATGAAACACTCATAAAGCAACAATCGAATTCAAAGAATAAATCTTCAACCAATAAGATTCAAATCTCATCTGATGGCATGATTCAAACTGCTCAACTGAAGGAGTTCATTTTGGAAGCCATCAAAAGCAAAATGAATGGAAGCTCGACATCTTGCCTCAACTATTCCAAGCCATACACTCGAAGGATTGAAAATCTGGAGATGCCAATTGGCTACCAACCACCAAAATTCCAGCAATTTGATGGGAAGGGCAATCCAAAGCAACATGTGGCGCATTTTGTCGAGACGTGCAATGATGCTGGGACATATGGAGATCAACTTGTCAAACAGTTCGTACGTTCATTAAAAGACAATGCATTTGACTGGTATTCTGACTTGGGGGCAAATTCCATTGATAATTGGGACCAACTAGAGCAAGAGTTTATTAATCGCTTCTACAGCACCCGAAGGACAGTTCGACTACCCGAACTCATTAACACTCGTCAGTGGAAAGAGGAGTCTGTCATTGACTACATTAACCGTTGGAGAAATTTAAGTCTCAACTGCAAGGATCGATTGTCTGAAGTTTCATCCATCGAGATGTGCATCCAAGGAATGCATTGGAGTCTTCGTTATATTCTTCAAGGAATAAAGCCAATTACTTTCGATGATCTGGCCACTCAAGCATACGATATGGAATTGAGCATGAGTGCAACTGGAAATGATGTTAAAGACGAATTAGAAGCCAAAGAAAAGGGGCAAATATTTTGATGAAGCTCCAATTGAAGAATCCATGATATAAATGTCACGCTCCTAGATATGAGCTGAAACTATCTGAGATCTTCAAATTAAGATCTCTTCAACGCTCCTAGATACGAGCTTAAACTATCTAAGATCTTCAAGTCAAGATCTTTTGATTTACTCCTTAACACGAGTATAAACTGTTTACAAATTTCAAATCAAAGCCTTCAGTAGACGAGACGAAAAAGTCTACAAATTCAAATTAAATTCCAAATAAAAGCCTCCAGTAGACGAGACGAAAAAGTCTACAAATTTCAAGTCAACTTATCCTGGACATGAGTCGAAAAAGGTCTACCAAATTTCGAAATGCAAAAAGCTCAATTACGCACGAGCCTATGCACGATACTCCTGCCCCTCACGAGTATAAACTGTGAACGGTCTCGGAAAAAAAAAAAAAAACCTTCATTTTGAACTACGTGATGACTTGATTCCTTTGTGGATACGTAGGCAACTTAGTCATTTTCTAAGTTCAGTCATACGAAAAAAAAAATCACATTTTGAACTACACGATGATTTGATTTTTTTGGGATATGTAGGCAGCTTGAAGTTAATTTTGAGCTCAATCAAATTCCTTAAAAGAAAAAGGAAATGTAGCTTTCAAACTTTGGAAAGGCGTGAAGAAAGGTCGAGACTTATCTACTCAAAGCAAAAGCATTTCGTAAATAAGTCACGAGGGGGCAATTTGTAGACACTTAAATTTTATGCCGAAAAAAAAAATGAAGTCATATTGGAATTATATTAAATTCGCTATTTTTGGACTTTTACTAAATTAAATTCCAAAATAAGTAGTTAATTTAATTTGATTCCACCTACATTTTATTGACCAATAAAATGATGCCAAGTGTCGAATTGAAGTGTCTAAACCAATCAAATATTTTGACTCTTGGTAGAAGGAACCAATTAAATCATGCCAAGTATTCAAGATGACGTGTCACGACCAATTAAAAGAGTGCATATCTCCTATAAGTGATAAACATTTAAAAGAGTTCATATCTCTTAGACAAAAAGAAGTATGTGGGTCTTCTACTACTGAGAGCCAATCAAATTACACCATCTAACTGACTAATTCTACCTGGACTCTTCTTTCTACCACTATAAATAGGGTCCTCCCTTAGAAGAAAAACACACATTTTTCTGAAGGAACAAAATTCTCTCTACGAGACGTTCTTCAAAACCTTTTTCATTAACTCAAGACATTCTTCGAAGATCAAAGAAGAAATCCGGCGTTTGATTCGAGAACAAGCTAAGAAGCCCTCATTTAAACGTTATTGAAGATCTACAACGGTCTAAGGAAGATCAAATTCTTCAAAACTCAAAGTATCCATGACGAAGTTCAAGACGTTCGTTGAAGCGATTCAAATCATTTCACGTTTGATCCAAGATTAAGCAAATTTGCCCTTGGATTAACGTTATTCGAGCACAAAAATCATTCTGGATAAGATCAAATCAACATTTTCCAAGATCAAGTGCAAGAAACATTTATTTTTCTTTAAGATTAGAATCAGGGGAATCATAGAGATTGTAACCACTTCATTAAATCATTAAATTTTAATTTGTACAATTATTTCTTGTTTAATATATTTTAGACTCGAAATTTTCTTGCTACACGCACAATTCTTACTAGTTCTCCGCACTACTTTTCTGCAGTTGAATACTATGAAAGGCTGTACATGAAGATTCTTTTTTTAGAATTACAGGAAAATGGCTGTATAAATGCTTTCTGGATTCAATTTTTTCTTCCAATTGTTTTATTAAAATAAAATAAGTAGTTTTCCTAATTTTTTGTTTAATTTCTTGCTCTCATCGTGATTACTGATTGAGAATCCCATATTGTGGATTCACTTTCCAGATACAATATCTTAATATTTTAGTGGGCTAAGGTTATAATGTGGAGTACGAAATATATACAGTGTTCTATGAGTACAAGTGCTTCTGAAAGTTTTCACTTTTCATTATTATTTAATTTATTTAATGGATATTTGGATCCATTTTTTAAATATAGGTTTGATATTAATTAGCTACGATAAATTATTGTTGTACTTCACAGATGAAGTTTTATATGATTAAAAGTCAAAAAGATATGCCACTATCTCGCTTCAAAAGATGGCGAAATGAAGTGAACCATTTTTTGTTTACTGTTTGGTGTGCTTTTTAATTTGTTTTAATGAAAAATAGGATGATGTGGCATGTCGGAAAATTCTTGCATATACTATACACAAAATCTTGTAAATATGTTTAAATGATGCACTAATTTTGTTCATGATCTATGAAAGATTTGGTCTACACAAGAATTTTCCTGACATGTTATGTAGTTAACCCTGACCATATTGATGTGAAATTTGACTTGATTGGAGGATTGAATTCCTTTATTTTTATTTTTTATTTTTATAATTATCCTTTCTTATTCCTTTTTAATTTGTTCTGGTTAATCCCTTCTTTAAAACGTGGTAAATTTGTGAATTGGCTTTATGTGTAGTCTAGATTGGAGAAATTACTTCACCCAATTCGATATATTACTTGGTTTATGTAATTTATTTATTTATTTATGTTGATATATTATTAGGGAGAAATCGTAGAGAATAAATATCTATATTTTAAAAAAGATACTAAAATCAAGTTGATACTAAAATTATGTTATATAAATTAAATAGAGAAACATGATTTTTCCTATAGAGAAGTATCTCCAATATACTACGAATAGGTTACATGGATTTGTAATGATACATAATCACTAACTAGTTTTGACACATGCAATAATATAAAAACTATTTGCATGGTAAAAAGGCTGCTATTAAAATTGAATATCTATATTTATAATTAATGTTTTTTAGAAATTTTTTTTGGTTTATATACTCAGCTTTATTTAGGTGTAATTATTCTCTAATTTATTATCAAAATAATTTCTTTGACTTAAGTATATACTCTATATTTTGTTTATTTATGCTTGCACTATATTGTAATTATCAAATGTCAACTTTTGAGTTTTGATCACTCGTTTGGCTCTTTTTATCATGATATTATTCAGCACACGTACTAATATTCTTATTGTCTCACACAATAGGGATAGGAACCTAATCATATACCAAGTATTGAACTTATGCCACTAGATTAACTACCATTTTTTTTTGTGGTTCTATAATAAATGACATGAAGTATCACAATTGATGGTTGTCGTTTAATAATCTTCTTCTTTTTTTTTTTTTTTTGATAACCCAGGTGTCCAAGCTTACACCCGACTAATCCTGGACCCTCAGAACCCTTGCCCTAGAATCCTGAAGGATGTAAATCGCGGGATGTGCCTCCACCAAGCCTCAGGATCCCACCATATTGCTGTACACTCTGCGCACAAAGGGGTCTTGACCACAAATGACCCTTTTCGTCCTCAAGTATTACGTACCCAAAAGTGGAGGCTCTTAATTGTTTAAGAAAGAAAAAATAAAAGTATTTATTCTATTAGATGGATTATTCCTTGTTACTTTTATTACGGGCCTCAATATATATGCCAATAAATCAAGATTCTAGCTAAGTAATCTAGAATTGTAAAAATTTGGACTTGAGCATAAAAATTAGTGTTAGAATAATATAGCGTCACAACTTTTTATACTTAAAGCCAACAACTATATATGCTCATGTCAAACATCCCTCTATTTTAGGGGAATTCTTAAATTACAATGATAATCAAATAAAATAAAGGTATCATTACTTAATTGATACATTAAGTCATGTTGAAATTAGATGACACAGATTATTAAAATAACTGGTCAACTAATTACATTTTATTTTAGACTTATACATGGCGATTTAGTGTTTGACACTCTGATCTAATGTATAACAAATTCATAATGAAAAATATATGATCTATGATATATATATTTTGTTTATCGGTATACCTAATTTAAACATTATTTACCTAATTTTTTAACAATATATATGAGTAATAGGTGAATTATGGTATAATAATAACATTGAAAGGAACCACTCATACCTAATTAAACTTTAAAGGTAAGGTTTTGTATATTTATTTGTTGAGTGAATTACACTTTTGGTCCTCCTTATGGGTCAACTTTTGTACATTCGTCCATTTTATCAATGTAGTGTAACACATTCGTCCCTCTGAAATCCAAATGTGTTACACTACATTGATAAGATCTGCTACGAAAAATTGAAGAGAGACGAATGTGTCACAATATATATTGATAAGAGGGACGAATCTGTTACGAAAAATTTAAAAGGAACGAATGTGCAAAAGTTGACCCACAAGTTGAAAATAGTTTTGTGAATGATTTGTTGTTTTTTCAAAGTAATTATTGGGGATATATTATAAAACTCCTACTGTATAGCGTAACAGTTTCAGTAATATATATTATGATAAATTTAGTATTAAATGAGCTTATATCATTGTACATAAGGTTAAGCAAAGAAAGTAAAAAAATATTCCATGATAAATGCTTATTAAATAACTCTACCTTTGGCTTAGAAGTCTTCATTTTAAATAACTCTACCTTTGGCTTATTATATCATTGTACATAAGGGTATCATCCATTTATTTTTTGGCTATTAGAGACTGCCTCACTTGCAAAGCACGTGCATTACTTGGAGGGCATTTTCGTCCCTTCATCTAATATTAGACTTTCAAGTAACGATTTGCACGTGAGGCCGTTTTCGTCATGAAATAGCCAAAAAATAAATTGGTGATACACTACATGACGAATGTGCAAAAATCGACCGATAAGGAGAACGAAAAATGCGATTCACTCATATAAAAATGCTCTCATATGTATTATTATAATAATAATACGAATAAAGGGTAAAAAGGTTTTTTGAAGAGTGCCAAAAATGCCCTTTTGGCCCAAAAACCTCATCATGCTTTCTAAATTTTCACTACTTTATTTTATTGATCACTGATGCAGTGATATTCATTGTCACTCCAAAATAAATAAAACACCAATTTGTTTGGAATTTCTTTTCTATTTTAAATCTTTTTATTTACTATATAGTACTAATAATGGGTTGGGCTAGATATAAAGTAGTCAAGGTTTCTAGCTAAAATATCAGCCCACATATTGTTGGGCCGCGTCAGTCCATAAAAAATTTATAATAAAATGGCGGTTGGTTTCACACCCGTTGAATCTTGAAACAACGACTAAGGGTACATTCGTATTTTCACATCTTCCCTCTCCTCTCTTACCCTTCAAGTCTTTTTTCCAAAATCAAATCCACTGAAAAAATCAATAAATTCTCCTAAAAATCAACACCTAAAATACTCAAATTGAAAGAACAAGAAAATGAGAGGCGGTTCATCGGAGACAAAATTCGTACAAGAACTGATTCTCTACGCCGCGAGCGCCGCTCTAAGTTGTTTGGTGTTGTTCGTTGGGCTCAAACAGTTAGACCCTAATCGTGACTCTTCGAAGAAAGCCCTAGAGCATAAAAAGGAAATAGCTAAGCGTTTAGGCAGACCGCTTATTCAAACCAATCCTTATGAGGTTACAATCTTTCATTTTTTTATTTTATTTTGGGTTTGAATTTCGATTCCATGGCGATTTCGTGTAGTTTTTACTCTTCTTTTTTGTTTGAAATTAAATTTGTGAGGTTAGTAGTGCGAGAATTGTGATATAACATTTCAGTTTTGTTATATAGATTTTGCTAGTATGAGAGTTGTTAATGCCGCTTGGTTTTGTTTTATGATTGTATTGGACGATTCTTTAGTGTAGCATACCTGAGCAAGTTTTTTATGGAAATTTAGATGTTACACGGGGAGAAATGCGCGTGTACATTTTTAACCGACATGTGTCCAAATTTGTTTTTCTTTTATTGAATATAATCTTGTTCATTTTGGTTAACAATTAGGACACATGTCATCTAAAGAATACACCCGTGCTTTGCACGCCGTGTTGCTTCTAAGTCCCCGAATTTTATGGTGCTGTCCATGTAAGAATTAGTCCTAATTTGTGTTATATGTATGGTTGCTGTAGTATATATTTTAGAGACTATGGAAATATTCGTGTTTGATTTGAGTTATTGGTTGAATATATGGTATTGTGAAACTAAACGATAATGTCAAAATAAAATACACATAGCTATATGGTGATTCCATAAATTCTTCCACTGGATTAAGCTCTGTTAGGTAGTCAATGAATTCGGAGGATCTCCATGAGGTTCTCATCTCAAATGGCTTCACCCTATGTGCATAAGAAGAATACTTGATAACTATAAGGGGATTTATTGTGCTTGATCTCTCTTTAGCAGTTCTTGCAGTTTATGCTTTACTCAACGTAGGGATCGTAACTGCCCCTCTTAAGCCCTGCTCTGTTTGAAATTCACGGACCCAATTTAATAGTGGTCTTTCACACTCTTTTTTCGTTTCTCCCACCAAGAACGTTTTTGGAACTCTGGTTCTGAATTTTGTGTACAATACTCTCACATTGTCCTAGGTTCATCAGTGTAATTGTATCTATGTAGTAGAGGAACTGCCTTTGTTTGGAGTACAACTTCAGTACTCGTCCAATAATTACAGTACTTGTTAAAAAAAGGTTTTTTCATTAATGCAAAGATTAGGTATTTAATGTAAACCACCGAAGAAGTATCCTTTACCCAATAGATATGGTGGGGGGTATTATTATATCGAACAGCAAAACTTAATTGTGAAAAACTGTCCTCTGATAAGGAAAATATTTGTTTTATTAAAATAAAATAAGTAGCTGGCAAATGTGATTTATGGGGGCACCAACATGGTGGGTGAGGTTGCTGAGAGCAGCACAACCGCTGGATTATGTTAAGTATGACGTGGCAAACTTTCCTTGTTAAGTAGTTCAATGATAAATAAACTATAAATGTAGGAACATTAAGTATCCAGCGTCACAGATTTCATAATTAGAAGTATATGCCTTAAGTTTTCGATAGGGAAAGAATTTTATACAAATTACTACTTTTCCTAATTTTTTGTTTCTTGCTCTCATCATGATTACTGATTGAGAATCCCATATTGTGGATTCACTTTCCAGATACAATATCTTAATATTTTAGTGGCTAAGGTTATAAAGTGGAGTATGAAGTATATACAGTTTTTGTATGAGTACAAGTGCTTCTGAAACTTTTCATTATTATTTAATTTATTTAGTGGATATTTGGATCCATTTTTAAATATAGGTTTGATATTTAGCTACGATAAATTATTGTTGTACTTCGCAGATGAAATTTTATATGATTAAAAGTCAAAAAGATATGCAACTATCAGGCTTCATAAGATGGTGAAATGAAGTGAACCATCTTTGTATAAAATTACCATTTGGATGCAAAAATTGGGTGCATTGTTCTGCACTTATGAGTATCCGCTTCTTTTTCAAGCATTATGTGTGCATTTGGCTTGAGTTGCCTGGTTTCATGTTCAGAGTTATTTACTGATACATATCTTTATGTATGGTGTGCTTTCTAATTTTTTTTGATGGAAAATAGGACATCGTTGCCTGTGATGTAGTCAACCCTGACCATATTGATGTGAAATTTGACTCGATTGGAGGATTGGATTCCATCAAACAAGCATTATATGAATTAGTTATTCTTCCACTTCGAAGACCTGAGCTGTTTTCTCGTGGGAAGCTTCTTTGTCCCCAAAAAGGTGTTTTGTTGTATGGGCCACCAGGCACTGGGAAGACGATGCTTGCCAAAGCAATTGCAAAAGAGTCGGGAGCTGTTTTTATCAATGTGAGAATATCAAATCTAATGAGCAAATGGTTTGGTGATGCACAGAAACTAGGTATAATGCATCTCATCTATTAAAGTTATTTCTCCTTCGTATATGTTTTGAATTGTGTTCACCTTAAGATGAATATTTGCACGTGTATATTTTGATAGTCGATGAGCATGAAAGAAAACAAAGGACTGAATATTTTTCTTCTTTCACGACTTTTTATGAATTACTACAATATTTCAAGTTCAATTCTTGGAATGACTTTGTTGTCTTAAATGTTTCTGTAGTGGCTGCTGTATTCAGCTTGGCCTACAAACTCCAGCCAGCTATTATTTTCATCGATGAAGTGGACAGCTTTTTGGGCCAACGCAAGTCTACAGACCATGAAGCACTAACAAATATGAAGACTGAATTTATGGCTTTGTGGGATGGTTTTACCACAGACCGTAAGTTCTTACACGATCTCATCAATGTGTTATCTTAAAATTACTTTTTTTTGGCTCTATCATGTGTGGTTATTCTCAGTAGATTGGCTAGTGATGATTTTCTCAATGCTTTCAAAATTTATTTGGTTTATGTACTTGAGAAGGTCATTTCTTTTGAGATGTCATATGATTTGTTACATGCAGAACATGCTCGGGTGATGGTGCTAGCAGCGACTAATCGTCCATCAGAACTTGATGAAGCAATTCTTCGACGTCTTCCTCAGGCATTTGAAATTGGGCTTCCTGATCGCAAGGAGAGGGCTGCAATATTGAAGGTGGTATTGAAGGATGAGAAGGTTGAAGATGACATTGATTATGACCATATAGCTGCTCTATGTGATGGGTACACTGGTTCGGATATCCTTGACCTCTGCAAAAAAGCTGCCTATTTTCCCGTTAGGGACTTGCTCAATGATGAGAAGAGTGGAAAACAATCACCGGTTAGTATTTCTTTTTATTTGCTTCCTAATTTATCTTTGTTGCAGTAGACTTGCCTTCTGCAGTAATCTAATCTAAAGCTTTATCTATTATTGTCGTTGACACTATTGCTCAAGATGATGTTGCTCTTTAGTTGTAGTGAAATATCTAAGGTTTAGTTTCACCTTTATTTTCCATTTAATTTTAATAATTCAATATCTTGCCAATTCGTCTTTGTAGCTCCCTGAGATCTTATTCAATTTTAATTCCTTTGGTCCGAATTGCATATTTAGTACCCATAGAAGGGACCCTCAGCATTTTTTATATTTTTTGTACTTTTGGTCATATCATCCTCTTAGCATTCGATTTTTGCACTTTTTTTCCCAATAGAACTGTTTCACTGTCAATTTTGCACTTTTGATCCTAAAATGATGGAAATGATTTTGTCCCAAAATGAATGGAAAGGGGGTGATAGTACCGAAAGTGCGATTTTGTGAAACGCGATATCAAAATTGATGATAGTCAGTTAACTAAATTCGTGGGTTCCATCATTCGGCGCTCTCCGAGCGTAAAATTTAAATTCACTACTAAATTTGCGAATCTATTTTGCAAAATTTGCGTCTTCATTATAAATTGTGCTTTCAAGCCAATTGAATTATGCCACTTGTCCACTTTATTTCTGTGAGACAGGAAAGGAGCTTGCAGCGTGTGTGTGCAGACTATGTCAGTCACACTTGCACATATGCGGGTCCCAAAGTTAGTTGATTGATATGACTTTCTTCTTCGAACAACTCCTACTAATTACCGTTGAATTTCTTCAAAATAATTTGTTAACTTTTTAAAGAAAGATACTTTTTGACTTAATATATAGATTTAAATGTGAGTTAAGAAAATCTTAGCTTTTAAATAAAACATTTCAATGTGTTTTTCTTAATATAATATATAGATTTAAATGTTAGTTTAGAAATATGAAAGTACTGGATTTAGACATATATTCTAAATGTTTAAAAATGCATAAAGTATTTTGTCATGTATAAAATGTTATTAACACGAAGTGCCAAAATGGTAATAAAAATATACATAATAGAAGTATAAATTTTTACACGCTCTAACGGCGCTCTCAAAATGTTCTTTTAGAAAATATGACGCTCGCGCTCTACGTTCCCGCTCCCGCTCCGTGAATTAGTTACTTAGGTTCAGTCCAATGGACCAAAAATACATTCTTTTGACGATGACAAACTATATTGCAACTTCTTTGGCATAATTTCGACCAATATTGTTTTATAGTAATATAAGCTTACAAATATATTGAGAACTATACCATTGCTAGGACTGGTTTCTTGAATTTTATCTCTCTCCTTTGTTCCTCTTGAGCAAAATCAAGGTGTTCTTTTAGGAAAATTCAAACTTGACTTATCTGGTCTAATTGACTATTGCTTTATTTAGTTGCATGATTATAGTTTTGCTTCCATACAAGGAGGCAATAATATATTTTATGACTTTATTTTTTCAGGAGCCAAGGCCTTTATCACAGGCTGATTTGGAAAGAGTACTTGCTACTACAACAAAGACAAAAGTTGCTGCAAATGAATACAGCAGATTAAGCTCACAATCATCGGGATGGTCAGAGCATAGAGGAACAGACGATTATCAGGTCCAAGCTGCCATTAATGAGCTATCTAAGCTTGTTCTTTCTCAAATTATCAACATTCAATCAGATGCACAAGATCCTAATTAGTTAAACATACCCAAAGATTGCTCGCGTAATCCTCGTGTAATTACGCGTAAAATGAGGGTGCTTATAGGGTTATTAAAAATATTGTTATAAAATCGATGAAACTTTTGACTTACCTTGGAGAATTGATTTCATTAAGTACCCAATTTTGATTTTGTTTTTGTTTGATTGATATGAAAACTCATTCTAATTTGAGAAATCACACTTTTCGTCCTCGTTATGGATTGCTTTTTGCATATTTGTCCCGCTTAAATTTTTCGTAACAGATGCATCGCTCTTATCAATCTAGAGTATCACTGATTCATTTTTCGGCTATTACACAGTGGAGACGGTCTCACGTGTGCATTACTTGGAGTGCACTTTCGTCCCTTCACCTTAGACCTTCAAGTAATGCACGTGCTTTGCACATGAGGCCGTTTCTGACGTGAATTAGCCGAAAATGAATCGGTGATATACTACATTGATAAGAGGGATGCATCTGCTACAAAAATCGAGGATGGACGAATGTACAAAAGTCGACCCATAAGGAGGACGAAAAATGTGATTCAGTCTTATGAGTTAGTGTTGTTGACTTTACTGAATTCCTTTTTCTTTTTTAAACTGCCAGGATTGTTGAACTGCAGAGAAGACTTAGTTGTATAACTAAAAATTCTTGTCATACGGAGATGCATACCCTGCAGTTTATACAGTTCTCATTTTCTTCTAGTCCATTGTTGTAATATAGGAGAGTCGGAGACCTGAACAAAGGTTGTCCAATTTAGAGGGATATTTCTTCCCTTTACTTCTCAACAATCATAGTTATTAGAAATTACCCATTCAACTTAATTGTATTGACAAATTGATTATTTTGCCAACATTTAGAGCAAGTTGATTAAATTTTTTGAAGTCTTCGAAATTCTAGTACGGTTATAGTTAAATTTGGTGCCATACAACAAAACCTAGGTTGCACGGATACTCCGAAAATTGGTCCCGTGCAGTATCCAATACTTCGAGGATACGGATACGCGGTCGATACGCGTACGGTACGCCATCTGGAGTATGCTAATTAAATTAATTCGGATATGGGTACAATATGTTTTTTTGGAGTATCCAATAGGTTTTGGACACGATTTGGATACGCACGGGGTGTTTTGTTAGTTTTTCAAAGTTATGAGTTAAAAATTAAGAAATTAAAAGTAAAAAAAAATACGTGTATTTTGAATGATCTTGGATGCGGGTATCAATACTCGTGATGTTTAGATGGAAATTTCAAATCAATACGGGTTTTGTCTAACTTTTTCAACTTTTGATATATAACTTTTGTGTATTTTGAATGGTCTTGGACAATTTTAGTGTAAAACTTTTATGTGATATTGTCCAACCCGAAATTAAACTAGTAGACAATATGTATTTTGAATATGATCTTTTATTTTTTCGTATAATAAAAGGATCAAATTAATTATGTTTATATCGTATCGCCGTATCCTTATCCGTGCAATCTAGAACAAAACACTTAGCAAGATTGATACCACTTGATACATAAATACACACTTAGTACCACAATTTAAACATTGGTTAATGTTTATACCATTGTCAAATTATTTGACCGAAATGGATGAAATCGGCCACGTGCTCTATACGTGATTGTTATTTCGTCTTTGTAGTGAAAATTATTACATGATTCCCTCCGAAATTGAGGGTAACGTGATTTTTTTCTCCAAGAGACGATATAACTTTCATGTGTGGTGTACGAGGCCAATTCAGTTAATTTTCGTCCAATTAGTTGACAGTGATATGCACATTACAACCATACTTTAAATTAAAAAATTAAAAATAATTTATTATATAGTACCAAATATGCAATTTTCTCATTTGTTATATGTGATATCCGAATGCTAAATTTCTTATCATAACAAAATTTTGCATTATCAAGTGTCGTGTTCAATTTCCATTTTGTTAAACTAGATTGACCCAAACAGCATTTATTTGAATATAGATCAAGTTAGTAAACATGCATAGTACTATATGTTTGTAACTCCATTGTATTAAAGCTAAAAGAAAAAGAGAAAAAAAAAGTAACTATTTAGTTTTTTGATAATTAAAATACTTTCATTGCAAAATTAAAACGAAAAGTTAAGCCAGTTTACAAGGCGAGGGATTGCACAGTTTGCATTCCTATCTAAAAATTTGAAATCCTTCTATCAAATTGGCAAAATTATGCAATCTCCATTTTCTCCTGAATATTATGGTGATCCACCTTTTTTCGCCGACCTTGAAAAATCTGGGGGTTATTTGAACATTCAAGCTCAAAGATCAAATAATCTTTAACGGGAAAATTGTTTTTTTGGTACCATAGAATAGGCTAACTTGCACTTTTGATACCATTGGATACGAAAATGTAAATTTGGTACCATAGGATAGGTTTTCATTGCAATTTTGGTACCAAACCCAATTTTTCTACAAAGTTAATGGCAATTTACCCCCTATGAAATGCATAATGTTCAATTTACCCCTCTATAATTTGGAAAAAAAATCAATTTACCCCCTGTAAAAATTTTAATGAAGCAATTTACCCCCTTCAACCGGAGAGTGTAACTCACTCGTCGAAATTGAGAGTAGGCATGCAAACTATTTTATAACATAGGGGGATAAATTGCCACATTTATCATAACACAGGGGGTAAAATACCACATTATCATAATAAAAGTGGATAAAGTACCGCCTATAAAAATATTAGGGAGGCGATGTGAAACTTTTACAAAATTTCAGGGGGTAAAATGCTCTTTTTTAAACCACAAGGGGGTAAATTGAACATTATGCATTTTATAGGGGTTACATTATCATTAACTTTGGGGAAAATTTGGGTTTGGTACCAAAGTTACAATAAAAACCTATCATATAGTACCAAATTTGCATTTTCGTATCCAATAGTACCAAAATTGTTAGTAGGTCTATCCTATGGTACCAAAAAAACAATTTTCCCAATCTTTAACTATTGTGATAGGTAACGCGACCAATAGATTTGACCTCACGAGGCCATCTCCTATGATTAGAGGGGAGGGGGAAGTTGGATTTAAGGGGTAAAAATAATGAACTAAAATGATTAAAGGGGTTGGCAATGCAATTTCCCCTTAATGGTGGCCATCCACCGCCTGGAGGTGTAAGGCAAGGCACCTCACACATCGATCCAGCACTTGCTGGGCTGGCGAGCAGGTGGCTGACAAGTGTCGGCCACCTGTGGTCCCTTTTTTTTTTTTGTTATTTTGTTATTTTTTTATTTAATATATAAACTTTTTAAAAAAAAAATCCTTTAAAATATCTTGTTAAATGAAATATAACTCTTATTTAATTTTAGTTTTAGTTAATTTGTGTCTTATTTTTAAAAAGTTAATTTTAGTTTAAAGTAACTCTTATTTAATAAACTCAATTTTAATTTATTTTGTTTTAATTTAATAATTTTTTTTATTTTTAAAAAAAATCCTTAAATTTGTGTATTATTTTAAAAAAGTTAATTTTAGTTTTAAAAATGTTGCTCGTATTTAATAAACTCAAATTTAATTTGTTTTTATTTAATAAAAAATATTTTTATTTAAAAAAATCCTTAAATTTTTAAAAAACCCTTAAATTTTTATTTATTTTTTTATTTAATAAAAACCCTTTTATTTTAAAAAAAATTCCTTTAAAATACCTTATTAAATGAAATGTAATTCTTATTTAATCTTAGTTTTAGTTAATTATTAGAAACTCAAATTTAATTTAATTAATAAAAATGAAACTTTAAAAGAACTTAATGAAGCTTACATATGATTCGTTAAATTAAAAACGATATAACCCTAACAATTATATAGTGAAACACTTGGGTGAATAGTTAGACATCTAAAATAAATACGATTACATATGATCACCATTTGGACCGTGTATTGCCCACACATATTCGACTAAGTCGGTTTGAAGTTGACGGTTGGCCTCTACTGAGCGTATCTGGTGATGACGTAACAAATATTCTTCTACGGATATCGGACTGGAGCGGGGATCCAAATCTAGCTCATTTTTTTGCTCATAAATGGTGGCACGGGCCCTACGAGATATGGTGGGATCGCTATCATCATCGTCCGAGTCATCATCTCCGTATTCATCTCGTTCGTCCTCCACAATCATATTGTGAAGAATGATACATGTCAACATGATGTTCCCTAGGTCTCTAGTATCCCATCCCCTGCCGGGTTGCTTTACGATGGCAAAACGAGCTTGGTTGTCAAGTATTTAATTGTTGTATTATTGTGTACCAATTTTATTTCTTATTATTAATGTCAATCTTAAATTATTTTTATTATTGCCAAATCGGTTTGCGTATTATTATCCATTATTAATATTGTTATTTATTTATTTATTTATTATTGTTTAATTTTTATTATTATTGCTATTATTATTATTATTATTATTATTATTATTATTATTATTATTATTATTATTATTAAGTGAGAGTGGGGAAAATGAGAATTTGAATTAAATGGAATTGATAGATTCAGTCATTTGAGATGACTTATAAAAAGGAAAGGGGAAGCTGGACTGAGCTAAGGGGAAGTTGGACTTAGGCTGAGGAGTCACTGGAGATGGCCTGAAGTTATGGAGAAAGTCGAGCCAATCTTTGAAATTTGTGGTTGTCATTTAATTGAAATGAATCAAAGAAACAATCAACTTCTCTCCCTTTTTTTTTATTTGTCGCCTTGACCAAAATAATTTGTTTACTTTTATTTGTCATTGTACGTAAGAGTTTAATGTAAAATTAATTTTTTTCTATCAATTTTACCTTTCTTGTTAATATTTGTAATTAATGCTAATTAATTATGTGATTATTTGATTAAAGGGTATTTGGGGTTTTTGCTTTAAAAAAATGACTATTTATTACATTTCTTAATTCATGTGTAATCCTCCAAAACAACAAATAAAAAAAACAGAGGGAATAGTATATATATTTTCTCATCGTTCGAACCCAATTAAGCTCCTAACAATATAAAGGATAAGTTTAAGCATTCATTAAATTGTAATGTGATCCAACTAAGTTGTAAAAGACATGATTTGAATGTGTACAATAATATAATCTCAAATGATTTTTAATCCTAAACTAGATAGCTAAAATGAGTTTTAGCAAAATTAGTCCTAAACTTTTGTTCAATTTCCATTTTGGTTTCGTTGGAATAAGTCAAGAGTGAATGCTAAAGAAATTGTAAAGATACCATTACCTGTCGTTCACATCTTTTCCTTAATATTTTTTGGGTCAAATCTTTTTCAAAATCGGATTTTTTCAGAAAGTTAAGGTCATATCATTTGTCAGAGCACTACATTATTTGAGTTGGGTGTGGAAGCACTATTTCCTTGACTTTTGATATGTGGTAAACTTGCGGTAAACTTCTAGTATGCACTTCGTCTATACGAACCAATTTAATTAATCAAAATAAAAGTGCAATACAAATTTGTTTTGAAATTGATTTAGTTTCATCTAATTACAAAGTAAGTGTGCAACGAATACACACTTGTTTGGAAATTGATTTAGTATCATCTAATCATAAAATAAGTGCATTATACTCGCAATGTTAATGTTTTTGGTTCAACCAGACTTGATTTGTGCTAGAAATTTTATTGTGGGAAATAACTAAACGGATCTGCATTAATGACTTCAAGGCATGTTGCAATGTTACTTTCCTTAATAATTATATTTCGCCCCCACCACTCGGTATACAACAGGGATTTGCGATGAGCCTTTAGGATACAATGAAATTCAATGTTTAATTATGTTTGTACTCACATAATTAAACCACAGGGCACACTAGCTCGAGATTGAAAAAATTGTCCAATTTATTTTTCCACAGTAAAATAAGTTATAAGCAATCTAGAGAAGAGAAGAATAACTCTTCGAATTGAACTGTTATTTTGGTTTTACAAGAGTATAACAAATTTAATAAAAGTGCAAGTGTCGGCTCAAAATATATATATATATATATATTAAATATATCTTCCAGTTGACATAACGTTTAGAAGGACAAATATTAATAAAGTGTTCAAAACTTTTTTGACCGATACAAATTCTCATAAGACCCACATTATTTTGAAAATACTCCAACAAATTGGACAAGAATTATCCTTGATATGTGTGCCAATGTCATAAATTTGAGTTGAAACCTAGGTAACTAAATTCGCGTGGGAGAGGCTCATGCGAGCACCCAATTCGCGCACTGAGCGCGAAAAGCAAATTCGATGCATAATTCGCGCACTGGCTGAAGATAGTGTGCGCACTGGCTAAAGATAGTGCGCGCTCTTATGAAGAAAAATCCGCGCACTGGCTGAAGGTAGTGCGTGCTCTTGTGAAGCAAAATTCCCGCATTATCTTTAGCTTGTCAACGCTCTTGTGAAGCAAAATTTGCGCATCCCACATATTAGCCAATAAACATATGACACTTGTACATAAAAATATTTTATAGCTTTATGCTTTCTGTGTAAAGCCGTATGTAGGACTGAAAATCAAACAAAGCTATTCGATACTCGGCTCGAGCTGGTTCGATAAAAGCTTGTTTGAGCTCGGTTCGTCAACTAAATCAAACAAGCTTGAACAAGATTTCTTGTTTGATAACTTTTGAAGCTCGGCCCGAGCTCGCCCCGATAAACTAAAAACTAAAAAAAAAAAAAAAAAAATGTAAATTATCAAGCTACTCAATACTCGGCTCGAGCTCGTTTGAGCTCGGTTCATTAAGAAATCAAACCAAACTCAAACACAAAATTTCAAGCTCGATAAAATTCATATCAAACTTGAACAATGTGTCGTTTGATACAACTCGAGTCATTTATACCCCTAGCCGTATGGAAAGTGGGTTATGGACATGATGTCCTGCAATGATGACATCAACATCATGACTATAAATTGGGAATACCAAAACAACAAAAAATATTACTACATTATTTATTTGAATATTACAATGCAAATCACCACAATTAACCCATTGAAAGCAAGCTACACAGAGACATATTAACTGGACAGAAAGTATAATTACTTACAAATTTTTCATTTTCACGCAATTTGAACTTATATCGAGAATAATTTACTATTTTCCATACATCAAGGTAAAACATTAACATTTTATAAATCAGATAAAGTTCTATAAAAAATGTATTTGACATGTTCTAAACTTAAATAAAAAATAAAAAAAAATCCATTTTGCTTAAAATTACACGTTGCATGTTGATGGCTAAATTTATTTTATGGACTTAACAAAATAACATTTTGTTTATTAGTTATATTTGTCATTTTTGTAACAGATTTATTGGATTACAATTTCTATGTAACTTTTAAATGTATAGAAAAAAAAACACGTATTATATATATTAGAAAATAAGCAACAAAATATATTGTTCAAAATAATTACTTTTAGTTCTATATTTATTTAGAAAGTATAATTTTTTTTGTACTTTACACTTTGTTCATATTAGTATTTTTAATTGTTATATTATATTTTACTTATTTTAATATTATTTTTAAGACGCTTTATAGGCACTCTCATATGTCAAAGTTTTAATATATAACGCTTTCGCGCTTGCGCTCGCGCACCCGCACTCGCACCCGCTCCGCGACTTAGTTACCTAGGTTGAAACTACAAATTTCAATATATTTCTACATGCTCATTCATGTGTAAAGATATAATAGAAACTCAATTCCATCCAAAATAAAATATACATATGGTAAATGCAATCTAGGACTGAGGAATATCTTTAACATAATGAAAAATGATGCTGAGTTTTAAAACTCAATTTCGTGCATGTTTCGTGACCCATAACACAGGAAAGTATAATATAAAGTAACATGTTTCTTATTATACTTCTCTTCTTTCAGTAATCTCTATAAAACTTACCAATTTTATAAAAAAAAATTTACTTTTAATTTCATATCCAAAATTCAAACCTAACTTTTTTCAAATATATAAAAATCTAGAACATCTACAAAACTCCACAAGAATTGAAAACCACTTTCAGAAAAGCGAAAGCAGTAGCCAAAAAGATGTTCTTAAAAAAAAAAAAGCAAAGTAAAGGATTTTTCACTATTATAACTTTTTTTATTTTTGAAAGATTTTCCACTATTAAAACTGCAGACAAGAATTTCAATTAATGACCCAAATCATGCATATGGCGAGTCGGCCCTAAGCAGTGCGCATTGAATATGACAAATACCATATACACATAGATTTGAAAATTAAAGCGGTAGTTAAATAGTGCTTTCGAAATACTTTTTGATGCAATTATCAATTTAAATTAATGATGTAGGAGGATTTTGAAATAATATTGAAGAGCAGATTTTGTAGTATATTTTCGTAATATCTAAGTTATTTTGGAGTTTTAGTTGTTATATTTTAGTTTATTTCGTTTCCTTTAGGGGTAAATTTATTTTTGCTTATTTATTTTATTTTGGCTATAAAAGCATTGATCAACATTTTTCATCTTTTTCGTCGAAAACATCAAAAAGTTTTCGTTTTTTAATTAAACTAAACAAAAATAAGATGTAATTCCGAAACTATTTATTTGCCTAGGACACTCTTATTTTTCTTAATTTAATAAGTGTTTTTATAATTTTTCCTTAGTGTTTCTGAAACATTTTTGAAAAGTTTCCAATATTGACTGACCAAAACATACACTCGAAACGAAATTTTGATTCATATATAAAAGTCCGGCTTGTAAACTTTTTTTTAGCCGTTGATTATTTTGAGATACTAAAACTTAGAGTTTCTCTCTCTAGGGTTTCATTTCTTACAATCTTCTTCGTGTAATTTTTGTGTTCATCTTTAGCCTACATATTAATCCCTAAAGATTACGAAAAGATTCTACAAAATTTGATCTTCGATGTTATTCAAAATCCTCTTGCATCAACTAAAAAATTGCCCTTTAACCCGTTGCAACACCCATACACACCGTTGAGGAGGAAAGTGTGTTTATTAAGCTTTGGTTAGAGTATTTTGATCTAACCAGTTAATATTAGTAATATCCAACCATGGATCAAAATTTTCATATTCTCAGTCGAAAATATTGAAAATTTCCATTTTGGAATCAAATGAAATGAAAACAAGATTTAACTCTCTTATTTTTCTTAATTTAATAATTTTTCCTTAGTGTTTCCGAAACATTTCCGAAAAATTTCGATTTTTTTTTCAATATTTGACTAAACTTTAACGAACCGAAATATACACTCGAAACGAAATTTTGACCCGCTTATCCAACAATAATTTCACGCCTTCACATATATGACCAGAGCTGACCTCACAGTGTTATCAATGTCATGTCAATAACTTTCTATTTTTTGTGTTACTTTACACGATGATTTCCTTGTCTTTTATAGTTACTTTATTTGTTTTGGATAGCGACTAGATCATTTACATTATTTATATAAATTAATATTAAAGTTGTCGACATGTAATTTACATTTAGATTGAAAAAATCAACTACAGTAGATATTTTTGAAGAAATGCTATGTTGCACGGATACGAATACGGCGATACGAATACGACATGATATGAATACGGCGACACGGATTTTTAAAAATTTACTGGATACGATACGACATGGATACGAATCTAAAAGATATATATTTATATATTTATGCATATTGAAATAATTAAAATAATATATTTATATATTCATACATATTGAAATAGATCAAGTTAAGTTTCATAAGTGCTAAATTGAATATGTTTAGTAATTTAATACTATTAACTGTTGTTGGATGAAGATGAAGATTTTGAAGTGAAGGGAGGTTTTGATGATTTCCAAAGTCATCAGCTAAGTGGAAGCTTAGTACAAACCTTCAAAGATATTTGACCAAGGAAGAAGTATTTCAGACGAGTCAAATATGGTCCAGAAGACTACTGATCTGTTGCTGAAGAAGGAATCAAACTGGTGGACTATCAGCCGACTCAAATCAGATTAGTTCAAGTTTGGGATCAGCCGAGTAAACATCAGACGAGTGACTTCGATCAGCAGAGTGGAAGTGGATCAGAAGTTAGTGCAACGGTAATAAATGCACTTGGTGTAATAAATGCTGAAGAGGAAGGGTATTTATGACAAATGATTGAAGAGAAACCTCGTATCAGCTTGGTGCATTTAATGCGCATTTAATGCGAAGCGACAGAATGTACAACAGAGTGTACAGTGTTCAGTCGCAACAACCGTTCTGCAGAAAAAGGACCAGTACTCGAGAATTTGACAACTGGCGATTTCTCAACGGGCAGATTTTCAAATCCTTAGTATAAATAGCTTAGTTCGTGAGTTGAAGAAGAAGAACAACACTGAGACAACACACTTTGAGAGCAAAAATCTGAAGCATAATTCTTCTAAGTCTCAAACTCAAGAACAAAGCACTCATCAGCTGAGTCATTTGTTGACAAAGCAAAATAGAGAGAAAACAGAAAATACTTGTAAAATCTGAGTGATTTTGTTAGGATTGTGTTGTGAGGAGTAGATATCAATCTTAGTGAGCGATATTACTTCAGAGGTTAGGAATTTCCTTGTGATTTCCTACTACGAACTTGTGGCCAGTTCATTTGTTGTTTGGCACAAGCAGAGTGTACTGTAATCTTTGTGACAATAGTATAACCCAAGATCTAAGTGACTTGGAAGAGTGGACTAAAGGATTTATATCCATATAACCACTATAAAAATCCTTTGTGTTTTTACTTGCATAAATTTCTGCATATTTAAAACAGCATACTAAAAACACTTAAAGGTTAACTGTTGAAAAAGTTTTAAAGGAGTTTGTTAAAAACTGGGGATAAAACTATGTCAAAGTTAAGGAAAACTACTTGTGAAAAACACTTGATAAATCCGCTGCAAGTTAGTTATTTTTAAAACTCTGATTTTGATAAAATCAGCTGAGTGAAATCAGAAGAGTGGTCAACTCTGCTGTTCAAAGCTTTGTGCGAGATCAGCTTAGTCTGCTTACAATTCTTGATCAGCTTAGTCTGCTGACAGAAAAGTTAGAAGATTTTAAAAGGTAAAATTTTAAAGAGGTTTATTCACCCCCCCCCCCCTCTAAACCTCATCTGACCACTTGGGACCAACAAGTGGTATCAGAGCAGGTGGTTCATCTGAATCATTTGCCTGATCAACGAGCTTGATCCTTAAGTGTTTTTCAAAGGTTTTCAAAAGTTTTCAAAAGAGCATCTTTTTGAAAAACTAAACTTTTTGAAAAATGGACTGCATTAGCCTAGTTCCCCACATAGGCGGTATGAGCTTTGAGGACTGGAAGATACGCATGGAAATTTTCCTTGCTGCTTACAACGATAATATGTACATATGCATAACACAAGGTCCAATAAAAGTTACCAAGAAAATCATGGTTGATGGCGTAGAAAAGGTCGTTGAAAAAGACGTTGAGGAGATGACACCTGAGGAAATCAAGCTGAATAATCTTGATAAAGTTGGAATCTTCATCATGACCAAGGCTCTGGACAATGAAAGGTTTGACAAGGTCAAACACTGCAAAACATCTAAGGAGATGTGGGATAAAGTCCGTGACATGAGCGAAGGAAACGAGTCCATCAAAGAACACAATTTGAGTGTTGCCATGGAGAAGTTTGAGAACTTCAAAATGAAACCTGGAGAAACCATTGACCAGATGGATTCAAGGTTTACAAAGGTGTTGAACAATGTTCTGAAGTTGGGTAAGACGTTCACTGATAAAGAGATCACTGTCAAAGTGTTAAAGGCGCTACCACCAAAGTTCAACATGAAGATAACAGCGATGGAAGAATCAAGGGATCTGGGGAAGATCTCACTGACGGAGCTGTTTTCCGCACTCAAGGCGTACGAGTATAAAATGCCAAGGATGGGAATAGAAGAGACCTCAACTTCTGGCCCCACTGCTGCACTGGTTGCTGCAGAAAGAACAAGAAGATCCGCCGGAAAAAGCAGAGACGAGGACTCATCTGATGAGGACCCTGTACTAAGCAAGAAAGAATACACTGCTGGCGATGTGGCTTTGTTATTGAACGGGTTCAAAAAGTTCTACAAGAGAAAAATGAAGAACAAATATAACAATGCTTCTACTTCTAAACCTACCTCTAATTCTCATGATGTCAAGGAGGATTTTAATCTAAAATGATGTGCTATAATTGCAGGAAATTGGGACATTTCATCAAGGACTGCCCATATCCTAAAGCGGAGAAATATACAGAGGAGGAAAAGAAACAAAGAAAAGAAAGAAGAGAGAAGAGATACCAGAAGAGCAAGGTGCTGTTGGCTGAAGCTGAAAAGATGGCAGCCATCTACTCATCTAACACAGAAACAGGCACTTCAAGTGACGACTCTGTTTTTGACGAGACACCTGCACTGCTCTGTCTCATGGCCAAGGAATCTGAAGATTCAGACAATGAGGTAATACTCTCTGAAAGTGAGCTTGAACTGTTTAGCTCATTTGAGCAAATGATGAACAACAAAGTAGATGTTGTGAATGAGTTTGCTAAGCTTAAGGACGAGATGATTCTGCTGAAAAAGCAAAAATACTAAACTGAAATCGAAGGTTGAAAGACCTGAAGAATCAGCTATGTATAAAAAGCTTTCGCATGAATGTGAATCTCTGAGAGCTGAATGTGAAATGTACAAGGGACAAATCAAAGAACTTGAAGCTAGAATATCTCCACATAATAAGTCGTCTGTTCCTAAGCCGTCTGTTGTGACAATAGATAAACCAACTGAACAGAGTACTCCCTTGGTAAAAGAAAGTTTAGAACTGAACAAAGCTGAAAAATTTATATCTGCTGATAATAGTAATATTATCTTGTATGTTCAGACTACTAAACCCATTTCACCTGAGATTGAGAAAAAGGAGATGAAAACTCCTAAGGCTAAGAAGGGTAAAAAGCCTGAAAATGAAAAACAGACTGGTAAAACCAAACAGCAGAGTAGTCCCAAGAAGTCTGCTGATAAGAGTAAAATCAATCAGACTAGTAAAACTAAGTCGTCTGTTAAAGAGCAAGTAAAAAGCAGACCTAAGAAGCAAAGAAACTATAACAAAAATGCTTGGTATGGAAATGAGTCTTACTATGTGCAACCTGCTTATCCACCTTATTATGCTGCACCTCATTATCCACCTCACTATGCTGCATATCCTGCTCACCAACCAATGCATGCTTACCCTGCTTATCATGCATCTTATCCTGCTTATGAGCCTTATCATCATCATAATGATTATCAACATAACATGCCTGCTGATTATGATGAAAATGAAGTTGCTCATGCTCCTGCTAAAACTCTAAAGCCTAAGAAGCCTAAGACTTCAACATCTTGGGTTGTCAAAGGTGACACTAATCCACCAGGACCCTCTCAATAAAGGGTACCTAAAACATTTTATTTTGTTTTGTAGGTTAGGATTAGGAGTAGGAGTAAAGTAGTGAAGAAATGGTACTTGGACAGTGGATGTTCAAGGCACATGTGTGGAGACATACATGAACTGGCAGATGCTGTTGCTGTAAATGGTCCAAGAGTTACTTTTGGAGACAGCAAAGAAGGCAAGGTTGTAGCTGTTGGGAAGCTTATCAAAGGAAACATAGAGATATCTGACGTCTCATATGTTAGTGGCCTGAAGTACAATCTGCTGAGCATTAGTCAATTTTGTGACAAGGGATTTTCCGTAGTGTTTTCATCAGATAAGTGCTATGTTGAACAAGTTGGAACAAAGAAGGTTATTTTATCTGGAAGAAGACAAGGAAACATCTATGTAGTCGACTGGAATTCTGTGGACAATAATTCTAATATTTGTTTGGTGGCTTCTACACCAAGTGAAATCAGTTGGCTTTGGCACAAAAGAATGAATCATTTGAATTTCAAGACCATAAACAGATTGATAAAGAATGATCTGGTAGAAGGAATTCCAAAGACAGTCATGAGCAAAGACAAGCTTTGTGACGCATGTCAGAAGGGTAAACAAGTGAAGTCATCTTTCAAAAGCAAGAAGCACCAATCTTCAACCAGAATTTTGGAGCTATTACATATGGACTTATTTGGCCCTATTGATCCAATCAGCAATGGTGGAAATAAATACTGCCTAGCTGTTGTGGATGATTTTTCAAGATTTACTTGGGTAATATTCATGAAGAAGAAAAGTGAAACCAAGGAATATCTTACCAATCTGATGGAACTGATCCAAAATGAGAAGAGTCAAAGAATATTGAAGATCAGATCAGATAGAGGGACTGAGTTTACAAACTCTACTGTTGAAGAGTATTGTAATTCCAGAGGAATCAATCATGAGTACTCTGCTGCCAGAACCCCTCAACAAAATGGAGTTGCTGAAAGGAGAAACAGAACTCTAAAAGAAGCTACCAGGACAATGATAGCTGAAGCAAAGCTGCCCCAAAGATTCTGGGCAGAAGCTACAAATACAGCATGTTATACACAGAACAGGTGTATGATCAACAAAAGTCAAAACAAGACACCTTATGAGATATGGAACAACAGAAAGCCTAATTTACATTATCTTAGGATTTTTGGTTGTAAATGTTATGTTTTGAACAATGGGAAAAATCACCTTACTGCATTTGCAGAAAAGGCTGATGAAGCTGTTTTTGTAGGTTACTCTACTGTTAGTAAAGCTTATAGAGTGTTTAACAAAAGAACTTTACTTGTAGAAGAATCTATTCATGTAGTATTTGATGAACCAAGTCAATCATCTGAAAAGAATCAAAGTGCAAACCCAGAGATATCTGCTGACTTTCAGAAATTGAATGTGGAAAGAAAAGAAGAATATGTACCCATCATACTACCTGATTTAACTCAAGCTGTTAACTCAAGTGCTGTTCAAAATCAGTCTGCTGATTGTCTAACAGAGGAGTTGCGAACAGCTGACAGACCAGTGACTGTTCAACAGACTACAATTGTTCAACAGACTACTACTGAGACTCCAGCAGTAGTGTCGCAAGATCAATCAAGAGGACAACATCTAGATTTGCAACCTGATCTCAGATGGCTCAGAGATTGTTGGTCCCAAGTGGTCAGATGAGGTTTAGAGGGGGGGGGGGGTTAATAAACCTCTTTAAAATTTTTACCTTTTAAAACTTCTAACTTTTCTGTCAGCAGACTAAGCTGATCAAGAATTGTAAGCAGACTAAGCTGATCTCGCACAAAGCTTAGAACAGCAGAGTTGACCACTCTTCTGATTTTACTTAGCTGATTTTATCAAAATCAGAGTTACAAAAATAACTAACTTGCAGCGGATTTATCAAGTGTTTTTCACAAGTAGTTTTCCTTAACTTTGAAATAGTTTTATCCCCAGTTTTTAACAAACTCCTTTGAAAACTTTTTCAGCAGTTAACCTTTAAGTGTTTTCAGTATGCTGTTTTAAATAAGCAGAAATTTATGCAAGTTAAAAACACAAAGGATTTTTATAGTGGTTATATGGATGTAAATCCTTTAGTCCACTCTTCCAAGTCACTTAGATCTTGGGTTATACTAAATCACACAGATTACAGTATACACTTCTTACGCCAAACAACAAATGAAATGGCCGTAAGTTCACAATAGGAAATCACAAAGAAATTCCTAACCTCTGAAGTAATATCGCTCACAAAGATTGATATCTACTCCTCACAACACAACCTAACAAAATCACTCAGATTTTACAAGTATTTTCTGTTTTCTCTCTATTTAGCTTCGTCAACAAATGACTCGGCTGATGAGTGTTCTGTTCTTGAGTTTGAGACTTAGAAGAATTCTTGCTTCAGATTTTTACTCTCAAATGCGCTGTCTCAGTGTTGTTGTCTTCTTCCTCAACTCACGAACTGAACTATTTATACTTGGAGATTTGAAAATCTGCCCGTTGAGAGATCGACAGCTGTTCAAATCCTCGAGTACTGGTCCTTTCTGCAGAAACGGCTACCTGCGACTGAACACTGTACACTCTGCTGTACTTGCTGTCAGATCGCATTAAATGCACCAATCTGATACGAGGTTTCTCTTCAATCATTTGTCATTAATACCCTTCCTCTTTAGCATTTATTACTCCAAGTGCATTTATTACCGTTGCACTGATCTTCTGATACACTTCCACTCAGCTGACCGAAATTACTCGTCTGATGTATACTCGGCTGATCCCAAACTTGAACTAATCTGATTTGAGTCGGCTGATAGTCCACCAGTCTGATTTCTTCTTCAGCAATAGATCAGTAGTCTTCTGGACCATATTTGACTAGTCTGAATTAAGTTTTCCTTAGTCAAATATCTTTGAAGGTTTTTACTAAGCTTCCATACTTAGCTGATTCTGATGTTTTGGAAATCATCAAAACCTCCCTTCACTTTATGTCTTCCATCTTCATCTTCATCTTCATCCAACAATTTCCCCCTTTTTGATGATGACAAAACTTCAGCTAAGTACCTGTACCTAAAGCTAAAGTTTAAGCCCTCAAAAATTTCTGAGATAGAAATAATTTGTTGGAAACTTGAACTTTTATAGATATATCAATTGATTACAGATTACAAGTTCAAATGATGAAGTAGCAGAAAGTAAAAATTTTACAAGTTTAACAAAAAGATTACAAGCGACCTAGTCTAGTAACTTAGTCTAGTCCTTCTTCTCTTCTTGTGTTTCTCCTTCTTCTTCATCTTCAAGGTCTTCATCAGAACTAGAGAGATCTTGTTCAAGCATTTCAAATCTTTTTCTGAGATCCTCTATTCTTTTGTACTTGACGTATG
The DNA here is from genome assembly GCA_034814905.1 of Penstemon davidsonii. Lineage (NCBI taxonomy): Eukaryota > Viridiplantae > Streptophyta > Magnoliopsida > Lamiales > Plantaginaceae > Penstemon > Penstemon davidsonii. The sequence continues at coordinate 4,947,228 of JAYDYQ010001087.1, read as the reverse complement.
GATCCAATTGTTCAGCAGCAGAGTCCTTGGAAGCAGCAATTTCCTTATCAGATTTTACTGGTTCTTTGGGCTCTTCATCAGCATCGTTGTCTGCCTCAGTTACTTCATTATCTGGTCTGCTAGTATTTTCATCATCAGCATCCTTTTCAGCAGAGTCCAATTTTTCAGTAACGTCAGCTGATAGATTAGTATCAGCACCCTTCTTCTTCGTTGTAGAATCTCCATCTTCCCCCTTTTTGTCATCATCAGCAGGGTAGACGGGTTCTTCAGGCAGAACAGGAGTGATGTTGATTGCGTCACAAATCAATCTGATGTTTTTATCCACCGCCATAAGATGATTTTCCCTTTTCAGTTGCTGCAATGTGTTATACGACTCAATCTTCTTGAATGTAAGATCCACTTGATCACAAAGTTGAATCTGAGAACTCAGAATCAAATCAGCTGATGTAGTGAATGCTTTCAGCATACTCTCAGCTTTTACTTCATGAGCCTCCATTGCATTTGCAACAACTTCATTTATGTCCCTCCAACCAGCCGTGTTGTTCTTGACCCTTGCACCAAATGTCTCCATATCAAGTCTGATAGCTTGTACTTCACTTTTGATGTTTGCTATTTCTTCTACTATCAGAGGGCTAGGATCAGCAACCTTTGGGACTTTTTCAGCAGCAGTAGACAGCATAGTTAAGGCTACTTCTTCAAAGTTCTTCATCTGTTCTCTATGTCTGTCTTCCATTTCCTTCATAGAATTGGCAATTAACTGTTGGATGGACTCCAAGATAGTTGGTTGTAAGTTTTCTGAAGGTGATGGAGTAACTGTGCTTGCTGGTACAATCTCAGGAGTTTTCTCAGACTCCTTTGGTTCATCAGTCAGAGTAGTCTGCTGTTGGGGCAACTTCTCTGATGATGTTGAAATTTCAGCATTCTTCTTTTGGACCTGTATTGGCTCATTTACCTCTGTAACAACATCAACACCATTATCAGCAACAACAGTTTTATGTGTAAATATAATAGCAGGTATAAATGGTGAAGTTGTCTGTTCAGGTAGATCTTCATATGTTTTGATAGCCGGTCCAAAGACGATATGTTGCAAGCTTGGCAGGGGCGTCAGTGAACTTGGTTGACCCTTCTGGTGTCTAGACCTCTTTGCCCACATTTCCAAGGTTATGGAAAGTGCCAGCTTTACCATTCTGTTCTTTAGATCTTCATCAGCAGCTGGAATTTCAGGAACAGAATTTTGTAGCATCTTGGCTTCAGACTTCGCCAACTTCCTCATCCGATAGTGGATCATATCAAAGAAGTGATCTGAATCCAATGCTTGCCTTAGACATCCAGTTTCCAGAAATTGCAGGACCCATCTTTCCTCAGCAGCAAATTCCTTCCACTGTACTATTTGTTCTTTGGTCTTTGTCAGACGATATTCTCTCCATCTATTATATCGTATCTTTTCAGTCACAAAGAGACTCTGACGGACCAAAACATCATTATACCGCTCAAGATCTGCCACAAACTGTTTGAATATCTCTGGATCATTTTGAACTATTTCCAGAGCATATTTCAGTTCTGATCTTTTCTTCTTTGGCAGCTTAGGTGTTGGCATAACAGCCTTTGGCTTCTTTGGATCTCCAATAGCAATTCCACCACTGTACCTTGGACCTTGGGCATCCTTGGTACTGGCTTCAATAGCCTTAGCCAAATCCTGAGCTTCCTTAGCAGCTATCTCAGCTTCAGACATATTTTTAGCCTGAGCCTCAAGCTCCCTAAGTTTACGAGCGTTTTCTTTTTCTTTCTTTTTCTTTTCTGCTTCATCTATCTTTTTCTGTTCAGCAGCAGTAATCACTTTAACCTTTGCCTTACCAGTTCTCTTCCTTCTGGCGGCAGGTGATTCCACTATTTGCAGTGGAGCAGCAGCAATTGGTGTAGGATGAATGAGTGGGACATTCTCCTCTGCTGTCAGAGTAGTCGGCTGTTCAGCAACAACAGACTTGTCAAGAGATTGGTCCTCTGCTGTCTCATCTTCTGCAGCTTTTTCTACTGCATCTGCTGGTCTTTCAGCAGCAGGGGTTTCTCTGACTTGAATAGTTGGAGCAGTAGTAAAGGTAACTCGTTGACCACCCAGAGTTAACTTTCTTTTTGCCTTTGGCTTGGGCAAAATCTCAGTTTGTCGAGGTTCAGCAATTCTCTTTACTGAACTTCTTGTTCTTCGTCCAACCTCTTTTAGTTGAACTGGTTCGTCAGACTCAGTTCTTTCTGGAGATGTTTCAGTACTCATCTCATCAATTTCCTTAGTCACCTCAGTGACTATCTTGTCAGCAACATCTGCAGACTCTACTGATCTGGCTTCAACAGCAGGGTTTGCTGTTTGATCAGCAGACTTAGCCTTGATAGTAATTTTGGGCTTCTTGGCAGCAGGCTTCTCTACTTTTCCCTTTGCTTTTCTTTTAGAGGTAGCTTCAACCTTAACTGGTTCATACATTTTTACCTCCTTCAGTTTGTGAACCACTTTCCCATTCACAAGTGGACATCCAAGCGTTGAGAGCAGATGACTCATCATTACCACATGTCCATTTTTCTTTAACGCCAGAAGATAAAAATAATGAACAGCCCAGTTTACTGGTAACCCATAGTAGATGCAGACCATTGTTTGGTACCTTCTCCTAGGTAACCCATCTAAAGAGCTCGTACAGCATTCGAGAATCTTTGCTATAATGTCTGCAAATCTTTGAAACTCATCCTTTAACTGAGTTTTCATTAAACTTCCAGTCATCGGTTCTCCATCCTTAGCACAAATAAACCAAAATTCTTCCTCTTTTTCTGAAGCCAGAGTGTATACTTCTCCTCCTTCATTTTTCAGATCGTAAATTTCATTCAAAACAGCAGGCGAAATACAGATAGTTTTACCTCCGACAGTAGCCACATAAATCATCTTGTTTAGGTCATTTTTCCTAGATCCGTAGAATTCAGCGACATCTTCAGTGAAAACATACTCTTCGTGAGCTTCCAAAACTTTTACCAATGACGCCTCTTTGATTTTAACCATGATTTCCTTCATTAGAGGAGTTCCAGAAGCGTAGAACTTCTCGTAATTCAAGTAGCGTCCTTCAGCTCCGGCCATTTTAATGAAATTGAAGTAGCTTGAGAGAAATTAAACACTTTTAAGACAGAATAGATGAGTTAGTAACTTCTTTTTCACTTAGGATAATTTTGGGTGCGTAAGGTTTAACCCTTCTGATCAGATCTGGATTTATAGATTTCGAATTGCTTCGGTTTCCGTGTTATACGCGGACGGTTTGATTTGATCTGTCAGTTTTTAATCGTGCGGGCGAGAATCGCGGAATTCAAAATTTATTAATTATGTCAGACAGGCGGGAATTTGAAACGCCACTTGTCTGTTACTTATAAAAGCGTGCTTTTGATAAAACGTTTTTGCACAACACTTTAAATATAAGATGACATAAATAATAACAGATGAGTAAAATAATACTTATCTGATAGACGACTTGTCTGATACAATATATCACTAGTGAAAGCCAATATCTAGTGATCTTCCTTTGCTGTTTGTCAATCCAGCAAGATAAATAATCTTCAAGTCTTCAAGAATTAAGAACAAATCTTCTGATTAAATAACTTCAACTAACTGTCATTGAAGATTTCATCTTTAAAACAAGGGTACCGCTAGTCTTACACGTTCCCCCTGAATTCAAGAATTCATCAGTCAACTAGTCTGTTGAGAGTCAGTCTTCTTGAAGTGTAACACTTGTTGATATTAGATTAGTAAGCTGTTGAACCCAGTCTTCTGATAGGTTCCCCCTCAGCTTATGAATCCAATTTTAACAAGCCCAATTCCGCTCTTAGAGTGGAAAATCTTGCTTCATTCAATGGTTTAGTGAAAATGTCAGCAATCTGGTTGTCTGTATGAACATATTCAATAATAACATTTCCTTTTTCAACATGGTCTCTGATGAAGTGATGTTTGATCTCAATGTGCTTAGTCCTGGAATGACTAGTAGTATTCTGAGTAAGTGAAATTGCACTTGTATTATCACAGTAGATAGGGATTCCACTGATCTTAAGATTATAATCTTCTAGTTGATGCTTCAACCAAAGTATTTGTGCACAACATGCTCCAGCAGCAATGTATTCAGCTTCAGCAGTAGATATGGACACTGAAGTCTGTTTCTTACTCATCCATGAGATCAGACGACTGCCTAAAAATTGACAGGCACCTGTAGTACTTTTCCTATCAATTTTGCAGCCAGCAAGGTCAGAATCTGAATATCCTATAAGTTCAAATCCTGATTCCCTTGGGTACCACAATCCCAATTCTTGAGTGCCTTTGAGATACTTTAGTATTCTTTTAGCAGCTAAGAGATGAGATTCCTTAGGATCTGATTGAAATCTCGCACAAACCCCAACAGAATACATAATATCAGGTCTGCTAGCTGTTAAGTATAACAGTGACCCAATTATGCCTCTGTATTTGGTGATGTCCACTGATTTGCCACCTTCATCCTTGTCCAGACGAAGTCCAGTAGACATAGGAACATTAACAGATGAACTAGTTTCCATACCAAATTTCTTGAACAGATCTTTTGTGTACTTTGCTTGATTAATAAAGATGCCATCAGGCAGCTGTTTGACTTGTAATCCAAGAAAGTAATTTAATTCTCCCATCATGCTCATTTCAAACTTGTTCTGCATCAGCTTAGAGAATCTTTCACACATCTGTTTGTTAGTTGAACCAAAAATAATATCGTCCACATATATTTGTACCAATAATATATGTTTATCCCATTCAATAGTGAACAAAGTTTTATCTACTTTACCTTTGCGAAATCCTTTAATTAAAAGAAAATCAGATAAAGTATCATACCATGCTCTTGGAGCCTGTTTCAGTCCATAAAGAGCTTTCTTCAGACGATATACCTTGTCTCCCTGTTGATATACTTCAAAGCCAGGAGGTTGTTCAACGTACACTTCTTCTTGCAATTCTCCATTGAGAAAAGCAGACTTCACATCCATCTGATAGACAGTGAAGTTCTTGTGAGCAGCATAGGCTAGGAACAATCTGATTGCTTCAAGCCTTGCAACTGGTGCGAATGTCTCATCAAAATCAATGCCTTCTTCTTGGCAGTAACCTTTGGCAACTAGTCTTGCTTTGTTTCTGGTAACCATACCATCTTCATTCATCTTATTTCTGAAAACCCACTTAGTGCCAATTACTCTTTGATGAGTAGGTCTAGGTACCAAGTACCAAACTTCATTCCTTTCAAATTGATTCAACTCTTCTTGCATAGCTTCAATCCAGTGAGAATCACCAAGAGCTTCATCAATTAATTTAGGCTCAATTTGTGAAAGAAAACTTACAAACATTGTTTCATTTGCAGTTGACCTTCTTGTTCTAACTCTGTCAAGGGGATCACCAATCACTAGTTCAGGTGGGTGATCTCTGAGCCATCTGAGATCAGGTTGCAAATCTGGATGTTGTCCTCTTGATTGATCTTGCAACACTACTGTTGGAGTCTCAGTAGTAGTCTGTTGAACAGTTGTAGTCTGTTGAACAGTCTCTGGTCTGTCAGCTGTTCGCAACTCCTCTGTTAGACAATCAGCAGACTGATTTTGAACAGCACTTGAGTTAACAGCTTGAGTTAAATCAGGTAGTATGATGGGTACATATTCTTCTTTTCTTTCCACACTCAATTTCTGAAATTCAGCAGATAGTTCTTGATTTGCACTTTGATTCTTTTCAGAAGATTGACTTGGTTCATCAAATACTACATGAATAGATTCTTCTACAAGTAAAGTTCTTTTGTTAAACACTCTATAAGCTTTACTAACAGTAGAGTAACCTACAAAAACAGCTTCATCAGCCTTCTCTGCAAATGCAGTAAGGTGATTTTTCCCATTGTTCAAAACATAACATTTACAACCAAAAATCCTAAGATAATGTAAATTAGGCTTTCTGTTGTTCCATAGCTCATAAGGTGTCTTGTTTTGACTTTTGTTGATCATACACCTATTCTGTGTATAACATGCTGTATTTGTAGCTTCTGCCCAGAATCTTTGGGGCAGCTTTGCTTCAGCTATCATTGTCCTGGTAGCTTCTTTTAGAGTTCTGTTTCTCCTTTCAGCAACTCCATTTTGTTGAGGGGTTCTGGCAGCAGAGTACTCATGACTGATTCCTCTGGAATTACAATACTCTTCAACAGTAGAGTTTGTAAATTCAGTCCCTCTATCTGATCTGATCTTCAAAATTCTTTGACTCTTCTCATTCTGGATCAGTTCCATCAGATTAGTAAGATGTTCCTTGGTTTCACTTTTCTTCTTCATGAAAATCACCCAAGTAAATCTTGAAAAATCATCCACAACAGCTAGGCAGTATTTCTTTCCACCATTGCTGATTGGGTCAATAGGGCCAAACAAATCCATATGTAATAGCTCCAAAATTCTGGTTGAAGATTGGTGCTTCTTGCTTTTGAAAGATGACTTCACTTGTTTACCCTTCTGACAGGCATCACAGAGCTTGTCTTTGCTCATGACTGTCTTTGGAATTCCTTCTACCAGATCATTCTTTATCAATCTGTTTATGGTCTTGAAATTCAAATGATTCATTCTTTTGTGCCAAAGCCAACTGATTTCACTTGGTGTAGAGGCCACTAAGCAAACATTAGAATTCCTGTCCACAGAATTCCAGTCGACCACATAGATGTTTCCCTGTCTTCTTCCAGATAAAATAACCTTCTTTGTTCCAATTTGTTCAACATAGCACTTATCTGATGAAAACACTACGGAAAATCCCTTGTCACAAAATTGACTTATGCTCAGCAGATTGTACTTTAGGCCACTAACATATGAGACGTCAGATATCTCTATGTTTCCTTTGATAAGCTTTCCAACAGCTACAATCTTGCCTTCTTTGCTGTCTCCAAAAGTAACTCTTGGACCATTCACAGCAACGGCATCTGCCAGTTCATGTATGTCTCCACACATGTGCCTTGAACATCCACTGTCCAAGTACCATTTCTTCACTACTTTACTCCTACTCCTAATCCTAACCTACAAAACAAAATAAAAATGTTTTAGGTACCCTTTATTGAGAGGGTCCTGGTGGATTAGTGTCACCTTTGACAACCCAAGATGTTGAAGTCTTAGGCTTCTTAGGCTTTACAGTTTTAGCAGGAGCATGAGCAATTTCATTTTCATCATAATTAGCAGGCATGTTATGTTGATAATCATTATGATGATGATAAGGCTCATAAGCAGGATAGGATGCATGATAAGCAGGGTAAGCATGCATTGGTTGGTGAGCAGGATATGCAGCAAAATGAGGTGGATAATGAGGTGCAGCATAATATGGTGGATAAGCAGGTTGCACATAATAAGACTCATTTCCATACCAAGCATTATTGTTATAATTTCTTTGCTTCTTGGGTCTGCTCTTAACTTGCTCTTTAACAGACGACTTAGGTTTACTAGTCTGATTGGTTTTACTCTTATCAGCAGACTTCTTGGGACTACTCTGCTGTTTGGTTTTACCAGTCTGTTTTTCATTTTCAGGCTTTTTACCCTTTTTAGCCTTAGGAGGACTCTTCTCCTTTTTCTCTATTTCCAGTGAAGTAGATTTAGCAGTCTGAACATACAGGACAATATTACTATTATCAGCAGATATAAACTTTTCAGCTTTGTTCAGTTCTAAACTTTCTTTTACTAAGGGAGTGCTCTGTTCAATAGGTTTCTCTATTTGCACAACAGACGACTTAGGAACAGACGACTTATTATATAAGTTTATTGTTGCTTCGAGTTCCATGATTTTTCCCTTGTAGACTTCACATTCTGCTTTCAGAGATTCACATTCGTGTGAAAGCTTTTTATACATGGCTGATTCTTCAGGTTTTTCAACCTTAAGTTTCAGTTTAGTATTTTGCTTTTTCAGTAGAATCATCTCGTCCTTAAGCTTAGCAAGCTCATTTACAACATCTACTTTGTTGTTCATCATTTGCTCAAATGAGCTAAATAGTTCAAGCTCACTTTCAGAGAGTATTACCTCATTGTCAGAATCATCAGATTCCTTGGCCATGAGACAGAGCAGTGCAGGTGTCTCGTCGAAAACAGAGTCATCACTTGAAGTGCCAGATTCTGTGTTTGATGAGTAGATGGCTGCCATCTTTTCAGCTTCAGCCAACAGCACCTTGCTCTTTTGGTATCTCTTCTCTTTTCTCTCTCTTCTTTGTTTCTTTTCCTCCTCTGTGTATTTCTCTGCTTTAGGATATGGACAGTCCTTGATGAAGTGTCCCAATTTCCTGCAATTATAGCACATTAGTTTGGATTTATAATCATCCTTACTATCATGAGAAAATGAGGTAGGTTTAGAAGTAGAAGCATTGTTATATTTGTTCTTCATTTTTCTTTTATAGAACTTTTTGAACCCATTTAGTAACAACGCAACATCGCCAGCAGTGTACTCCTTTTTACTCAGCACTGTGGCCTCATCAGATGAGTCCACTTCTATAGTTCTCCCGGCTGATCTTCTGGATTTCTCTGCAGCAACCAGGGCAGCAGTGGGACTAGAAGTTGAGGTCTCTTCTATACCCATTCTTGGCATTTTATACTCGTACGCCTTGAGTACAGAAAACAGCTCCGTCAGAGAGATCTTCCCCAGATCCCTAGATTCTTCCATAGCTGTGATCTTCATGTTGAACTTGGGTGGTAGTGCCTTCAGGACTTTGAGAGTAATCTCTTTGTCTGTGAACGTCTTTCCCAGCTTCAACACGTTGTTTAGCACTTTGGTAAACCTTGAACTCATCTGTTCAATGGTTTCTCCAGGCTTCATTTTGAAGTTCTCAAACTTCTCCATGGCAACACTTAGATTGTGTTCCTTGATGGCTTCATTTCCTTCACTCATATCCCTGACTTTGTCCCACATCTCTTTTGATGTTTTACAGTGTTTGACATAGTCAAACCTTTCATTGTCCAGGGCTTTAGTCATGATGAAGATTCCAACTTTATCAAGATTTTTCAACTTGATTTCTTCAGGTGTCATCTCTTCTTCATCTTTGTCCACGATCACTTCTTGATCATTGACTTTGATGGTTTTTGTGATTCTTATCGGACCTTTGGTTATGCATCTAAACATATTATCATTATAAGCAGCAAGGAAAATTTCCATGCGTATTTTCCAGTCCTCAAAGCTCATACCGCCAATGTGGGGAACATGGCCGATACAATCCATTTTTCAAAAAGTTTTTCTTTTTCAAAAGGATGCTCTTTTTAAAACTTTTGAAAACCTTTGAAAAACACTCTAGGATCAAGCTCGTTGATCAGGCAAATGATTCAAATGAACCACCTGCTCTGATACCACTTGTTGGTCCCAAGTGGTCAGATGAGGTTTAGAGGGGGGGGGGGGGTGAATAAACCTCTTTAAAATTTTTACCTTTTAAAATCTCTAACTTTTCTGTCAGCAGACTAAGCTGATCAAGAATTGTAAGCAGACTAAGCTGATCTCGCACAAAGCTTAGAACGGCAGAGTTGACCACTCTTCTGATTTTACTTAGCTGATTTTATCAAAATCAGAGTTACAAAAATAACTAACTTGCAGCGGATTTATCAAGTGTTTTTCACAAGTAGTTTTCCTTAACTTTGAAATAGTTTTATCCCCAGTTTTTAACAAACTTCTTTGAAAACTTTTTCAGCAGTTAACCTTTAAGTGTTTTAAGTATGCTGTTTCAAATATGCAGAAAATAATGCAAGTTAAAAACACAAAGGATTTTTATAGTGGTTATATGGATGTAAATCCTTTAGTCCACTCTTCCAAGTCACTTAGATCTTGGGTTATACTAAATCACACAGATTACAGTATACACTTCTTACGCCAAACAACAAATGAAATGGCCGTAAGTTCACAATAGGAAATCACAAAGAAATTCCTAACCTCTGAAGTAATATCGCTCACAAAGATTGATATCTACTCCTCACACCTAACAAAATCACTCAGATTTTACAAGTATTTTCTGTTTTCTCTCTATTTAGCTTCGTCAACAAATGACTCGGCTGATGAGTGTTCTGTTCTTGAGTTTGAGACTTAGAAGAATTCTTGCTTCAGATTTTTACTCTCAAATGCGCTGTCTCAGTGTTGTTGTCTTTCTTCCTCAACTCACGAACTGAACTATTTATACTTGGAGATTTGAAAATCTGCCCGTTGAGAGATCGACAGCTGTTCAAATCCTCGAGTACTGGTCCTTTCTGCAGAAACGGCTACCTGCGACTGAACACTGTACACTCTGCTGTACTTGCTGTCAGATCGCATTAAATGCACCAATCTGATACGAGGTTTCTCTTCAATCATTTGTCATTAATACCCTTAGTGATTGGTGATCCTTTGGATAGAGTGAGAACTAGAAGGTCAACTGCAAATGAAACAATGTTTGTAAGTTTTCTTTCACAAATTGAGCCTAAGTTGATTGATGAAGCTCTTAGTGATTCTCACTGGATTGAAGCAATGCAAGAAGAGTTGAATCAATTTGAAAGGAATGAAGTCTGGTACTTAGTTCCCAAACCTACTCATCAAAGAGTAATTGGCACTAAGTGGGTTTTCAGAAATAAGATGAATGAAGATGGTATGGTTACCAGAAACAAAGCAAGACTAGTTGCCAAAGGTTACTGCCAAGAAGAAGGCATTGATTTTGATGAGACATTCGCACCAGTTGAAAGGCTTGAAGCAATCAGATTGTTCTTAGCCTATGCTGCTCACAAGAACTTCACTGTCTATCAGATGGATGTGAAGTCTGCTTTTCTCAATGGAGAATTGCAAGAGGAAGTTTATGTTGAACAACCTCCTGGTTTTGAAGTTTATCAACAAGGAGACAAGGTATATCGTCTGAAGAAAGCCCTCTATGGACTGAAACAGGCTCCAAGAGCATGGTATGATACTTTATCTGATTTTCTTTTAATTAAAGGATTTCGCAAAGGTAAAGTAGATAAAACCTTGTTTACTATAGAATGGGATAATCATATATTGTTAGTACAAATATATGTGGACGATATTATTTTTGGTTCAACTAACAAACAGATGTGTGAAAGATTCTCTAAGCTGATGCAGAACAAGTTTGAAATGAGCATGATGGGAAAATTAAATTACTTTCTTGGTTTACAAGTCAAACAGCTGCCTGATGGTATTTTTATTAATCAAGCAAAGTACACAAAAGATCTGTTCAAGAAATTTGGTATGGAAACTAGTTCATCTGTTAATGTTCCTATGTCTACTGGACTTCGTCTGGACAAGGATGAAGGTGGCAAATCAGTTGACATCACCATATACAGAGGCATAATTGGGTCACTGTTATACTTAACAGCTAGCAGACCTGATATTATGTATTCTGTTGGGGTTTGTGCGAGATTTCAATCAGATCCTAAGGAATCTCATCTCTTAGCTGCTAAAAGAATACTAAAGTATCTCAAAGGCACAAAAGAATTGGGATTGTGGTACCCAAGGGAATCAGGATTTGAACTTATTGGATATTCAGATTCTGACCTTGCTGGCTGCAAAATTGATAGGAAGAGTACTACAGGTACTTGTCAATTTTTAGGCAGTCGTCTGATCTCATGGATGAGTAAGAAACAGACTTCAGTATCCATATCTACTGTTGAAGCTGAATACATTGCTGCTGGAGCATGTTGTGCACAAATACTTTGGTTGAAGCATCAACTAGAAGACTATAATCTCAAGATCAGTGGAATCCCTATCTACTGTGATAATACAAGTGCAATTTCACTTACTCAGAATACTACTAGTCATTCCAGGACTAAGCATATTGAGATCAAACATCACTTCATCAGAGACCATGTTGAAAAGGGAAATGTTATTATTGAGTATGTTCATACAGACAATCAGATTGCTGACATTTTCACCAAACCATTTAATGAAGCGAGATTTTCCACTCTAAGAGCGTAATTGGGCTTGTTAAAATTGGATTCATAAGCTGAGGGGGAACCTATCAGAAGACTGGGTTCAACAGCTGACTAATCTGATATCAACAAATACTGTACTTCAAGAAGACTAACTCTCAACAGACTAGTTGACTGATGAATTCTTGAATTCAGGGGGAAGGTGTAAGACTAGCGGTACCCTTGTTTTAAAGATGAAATCTTCAATGACAGTAGTTGAAGTTGTTTTAATCAGAAGATTTGTTCTTAATTCTTGAAGATTTGAAGATTAATTATCTTGCTGGATTGACAAACAGCAAAGGAAGATCACTAGATATTGGCTTTCACTAGTGATGTATTGTATCAGACAAGTCGTCTGTCAGATAAGTACTCTACTCATCTGTTTTTATTCATGTTAGCTTATATTTTAAGTGTTGTACAAAAACGTTTTATCAGAAACACGCTTTTATAAGTAACAGACAAGTGGCGTTTCAAATTCCCGCCTGTCTGACATATTAAATGCTATTTTGAAATCCGCGTATCACGATCGCACGATCTGCTTTTCAAGTAACTGATCTAACGGTTACCACTTTTCACGGAAACCGACAAGAACCAACATCTATAAATCCAGATCTGATCAGCTTACTACATTTTCTACGCACCCTAAAAATTTCAAAAGCATTCAGAGCATTTTTGCATTTATTCAACTGCAAATCTACTCTCGTTTCTCTTCAATCTCTTTCAGGAAAATGGGTTCCAAGGTAAATGCAAAAGAAGCTGCGGCTGAAGGTATGTTCTTGAACTACCTGACTTATCATGCGACTGGCACACCGTTGATGAAAGAAATTCTGGAGAAATTCAAAGCGGCAACGCTGGTTAACTTCATGGAGGCTCATGAAGACATGATTTTCAAGGACGAGGTCTTTGAATTTTATGGTTCCAAAGACGATGTTGACTTCGACAAACTGGAGATTAAAGCCAAAATTGGGGACAAAGCTATCTGCGTAACCCCAAAATTGCTGAATGAGATGTACGGACTCTCTATTGAAGGGTCTACTGACATTGCAAACCTAGCTGAACCTTTTGAGTCAGATTTCTGGAATCTGGTCTCAAAGAAGAATCAAGTGCTATCTGGAAGTATCAAAAAGAATCAGCTGAAGGATGAGTTTCAGCGAATGGCAGATTTGGTTGCCAAAGTCCTCGAGAACTGCACATTCTCTTTGGACAGCGTACCAATGAAGAGGTTTCATACTATGATAGCCATTTACTATGGGTTGAAGGTAAATTGAGCTAACTTCATCTGGTATGTGATTGCTGATCACAAAGTACGTGGTCTGACTCTGCACAGGATATTCATTAGTCATCTGCTGGTAAATCTGAGATGTGCTGTGACTAATGGAAAAGAAATTCATAAGGCGAATGAACTAAAGATCTATGATAAAGTAAAATCGAAAGAGCCTATTGCTGTGCCTGAGAAAAAGCAACAGAAAAGAAAGGCTACTGAGCCTAAAGTGCCTGCTGATAAAGGCAAGAAGAGCAAAACAGCTGTTCAAACAGCAAAGCCTGCTGTTGAAGCCAGAACAGTTGTGCCTAAAAGAAAGGATGCTGTGGATTCTGTTATTGATGAAACAGTTAAGGAAATTGACGAAATGTCAGTTGGGACATCTTCTGACAAGACAATTTCAGCTGAGCTACTAGCTGAAAATGTGGCTAAAAGAACAAGGAGTGCAATGAAAGATACTGCCACATCTGCTCCTGTTCTCCATACAAAGAAAACCATCAGAAAGAGAATGACGTTCGTTGATGAAGATACTGAGCTTTCTGATCTGGTTAGAAAAAGCCCTTCATCTGCTGAGAGGCCTGTTGAATCAGTGAAGGAGTCTGCTGAGAAGAAGTCAGCTGATCAAGTGAAACAGATTCCTACACCAACAGCTGAGGTTGCTAAACCTCAAGAGGATCCTGAAGTGCAGATCCTCGAACCAATTGCTGCTGCACCTGTAGCAGTTGCATTACCAGAAACAACAGCTGTGGCACCAGTTGTTGAGTCAAGAAATGCCAGAAGGAAAAGAACTGGCAAGGCAAAGGTGTCAGCTTATCACAAGAAGAAGCGTGAGGAAGCTGAGCAGAGAAAACGTGATGAAGCTGAGCTGAAGAGAGCTCTTGAAGCAAGTAAAAAGGACGCTGATGTCAAGAAAATGACAGAAGCTGAGTTGGCTGCCAAGGAAGAAGTAGACTTGGCAAAGGCCTTAGAAGAGAGCAAGAAGGATGCTCATGGACCAAGGAGGTCTGGAGGCATCGTAATTGGTGAAAAGCCTAAGGAAGGAGACTTCGTGCTACCTAGGGCTGCACCAATTAAGAAGAAAAAGAAGGAAGTCAGACGAGCAATTGAGATTGTTCAAAATGACTCTGTTGCCTTCAAACGATTTGAAGCTGAGCTGGAAAGGCTTAACCAGCTGTTTCAATCAAGGACTACTTTTCTCCCTGAAAAGATTAGATACAATCAATGGAGAGAGTATAGATTGAATAAATCTGAGGAGGAAATTCAAGCCTGGAAGGAGTTTGCTACAGAAGGGAGATGGGTTCTAAACTGGCTGCAAACAAATTCTGTTGTTAAGGCTTTAGACTCAGATTTTGTCAGAGACAGACTACATGACTATGCTAGAGTCATTGTAAGTCAGGAAGCGACTGCTATCAAGGATTCTATTCCAAAGAAACCAAGTCCTACTGATGACAGAATTGATAGAGCAGTCAAGATTGCTGTTTACACAACCTTAGAAAAATGGGTTGAGAGATCAAGGTTTGAACCAGGTACTTCAAGTACGTCACCTGTTCTGCCTAGTTTACAGCAAATCTGCTATGGCTCTGATATTAGTACTTATCAAGAGAAGCTGAAGATCAAACAGACTACTTCACCATTTGTACCAGCTGACTTGATATATCAGAAGACTGTTGTGTCTTCTGATGGTACTGAAGTTATTCACATATCTGATGAGGCTGAAGATGAAGAACCAAGGAAGGACAAGCAAGCTGTGGAAATTAATCTTGATACATCTGTGACACTGCCTGCTGCTGTCAAAGAGGAAATTCCTTTAGCTTTGGAGTGGAAAGCTGAAGAAAAGTCCTGTTCTTCATGATGCCCCTGTTTAACAGGAAGAGGAACCTGCTGAATCATCACAACCTACTCCTACTGCTGACTTGCATTCTTCGCTGATGGAGTCATTGCAGCTGCTGATTGAGAATTCTATGAAGGAGATGGAGATGAGAAATCAGCTGTTCATTAAGCAAATGCAGGAAGAGACTGCAAAAATGGTCAAGGATGCCATTGAAGATTTTCCTCTACCACCAGACAATTCACTTGCAATTACTCAAAGTATCTTGAGCATGCATAGAAGTATTGAAGATGTGAAGGCTGATGTAGGTCACCTCCACACTGCTCTTCAAAGGAATGAAGCTGACATTGCAAGGGTTGTTAGGGTCATGAAGCAAGTTGGTGAAGCAGAAACTGAAAAGAATATTGCTCTAATGCAAGAGATTACAAACGTCACCAACAAAGCACACACTGAACTGTCAACATTTCAGTTGAATGTTGACTGTCTGAATGACCAACCTGGTGAATTAAAGGCTAATCAACTTCGCTTGGAAGAAAATCAACTTCGCATGCAATCTACTCTAAGTCATCACTGCGCTGAACAACAAGTTCTGGATAGAAACATCAAGAAGCTTTGTGCTGCTGTCAACATAACTCCTGATCAACTCAACCCTGCTGATGCTGACAAAAAGGGGGAAGAGGAATCAGCTAAGTTAGCTGTTGATGCTGCTGCAACTAGTCAAGTACGAGACCAACGGGCTGCTGATGGAAAGCCAAAAGAAGATGAAGTACTTGAAAAGGAAGCTGAAGATGGAGCTGATGATAAAGTAGAGCCCAAGGATGTAGCTAAGACTGACAAGGAGTTAGCTGCCTCTAAGTACTCTGCTGAAGAACAGCTTAATCCAGACATAAAAATCAAGAGGATTGAAGACATCAGAGCAAGATTTGAAGCTGATGAAAGAAGGGAAAAATTAAAAGGTCTTGCTGATGCTTTCACATCTGGTGAAGATGAAGACAGTAGTGATGAAGTTGAAGAAGTTGAAGAGGAAGAAGAAGATGAAGAAGCTGAGGACTAGACTAGTAAATAGACTAGGTCATCTGTTGAATTTCTGTAACAGCTTACTTCAGTTGTAATCTTTCACTTAAGTCAGTTTTTGCTTGTAACTTGTACTGTAATTTCAAAAATCAAATCTATAAAAAGTTCAAGCTTCCAACATATCATTTCTATCTCAGAAATTTTTGAGGACTCAACTTTAGTTTTAGGTACAGGTACTTAGCTGAAGTTTTGTCATCATCAAAAAGGGGGAAATTGTTGGATGAAGATGAAGATTTTGAAGTGAAGGGAGGTTTTGATGATTTCCAAAGTCATCAGCTAAGTGGAAGCTTAGTACAAACCTTCAAAGATATTTGACCAAGGAAGAAGTATTTCAGACTAGTCAAATATGGTCCAGAAGACTACTGATCTGTTGCTGAAGAAGGAATCAAACTGGTGGACTATCAGCCGACTCAAATCAGATTAGTTCAAGTTTGGGATCAGCCGAGTAAACATCAGACGAGTGACTTCGATCAGCAGAGTGGAAGTGGATCAGAAGTTAGTGCAACGGTAATAAATGCACTTGGTGTAATAAATGCTGAAGAGGAAGGGTATTTATGACAAATGATTGAAGAGAAACCTCGTATCAGCTTGGTGCATTTAATGCGCATTTAATGCGAAGCGACAGAAAGTACAACAGAGTGTACAGTGTTCAGTCGCAACAGCCGTTCTGCAGAAAAAGGACCAGTACTCGAGGATTTGACAACTGGCGATCTCTCAACGGGCAGATTTTCAAATCCTTAGTATAAGTAGCTTAGTTCGTGAGTTGAAGAAGAAGAACAACACAGAGACAACACACTTTGAGAGCAAAAATCTGAAGCAGAATTCTTCTAAGTCTCAAACTCAAGAACAAAGCACTCATCAGCTGAGTCATTTGTTGACAAAGCAAAATAGAGAGAAAACAGAAAATACTTGTAAAATCTGAGTGATTTTGTTAGGATTGTGTTGTGAGGAGTAGATATCAATCTTAGTGAGCGATATTACTTCAGAGGTTAGGAATTTCTTTGTGATTTCCTACTACGAACTTGTGGCCAGTTCATTTGTTGTTTGGCGCAAGCAGAGTGTACTGTAATCTTTGTGACTATAGTATAACCCAAGATCTAAGTGACTTGGAAGAGTGGACTAAAGGATTTATATCCATATAACCACTATAAAAATCCTTTGTGTTTTTACTTGCATAAATTTCTGCATATTTAAAACAGCATACTAAAAACACTTAAAGGTTAACTGTTGAAAAAGTTTTAAAGGAGTTTGTTAAAAACTGGGGATAAAACTATTTCAAAGTTAAGGAAAACTACTTGTGAAAAACACTTGATAAATCCGCTGCAAGTTAGTTATTTTTAAAACTCTGATTTTGATAAAATCAGCTGAGTGAAATCAGAAGAGTGGTCAACTCTGCTGTTCAAAGCTTTGTGCGAGATCAGCTTAGTCTGCTTACAATTCTTGATCAGCTTAGTCTGCTGACAGAAAAGTAAGAAGATTTTAAAAGGTAAAATTTTAAAGAGGTTTATTCACCCCCCCCCTCTAAACCTCATCTGACCACTTGGGACCAACAACTGTACATCATGTTCATTGTTTTATTATGCTATATAAAACATGTCCCGTTATGGACATTTTATCTTGTATTGCAGTTGTATATAATACAAAGAGTGGTTTGACGTCTTACATTGTTCTTACCAATTGTGGTGACTTTAGCAAAATTCATAATATTAAATGTGTTGGATACGTCTAAATAAGTATCCGATACGAGTGTCCAATTTTTCTTTTTAATTATATTTACCGACACGCAACGTGGAGTGTCGAATACGTATCCCACGAGTATCCGACGAGTATCGTATCCGAGAAGTATCCGACTCGGTATTTTATAATTTTTTGAAGTATCCGTGCATCATAGAAGAAATGTATATCATTAAATTACAAAATGATAACAAAATTCAACTTAATAAGAAAAATTTACATGGTATTTATATCATAATGTTCCCGTGGATCCAAATTTCGTTTAGAGTGTGTGTTTCAGTCAATTAAATATTTAAAATTTTTCGAGAATTCTTCGGAAAGGTGTCGAAAACACTAAGAATTTTTTTAAAAATATTACTAAACTAAGAAAATCAGAAAATCTCAAAACAAATAGATAGTTTTGAAATTACATCTTATTTTCATTCCATTATTAAAAACAGAATTTTTTTTAATATTTTCAACAGAAACTGTGCAAACTTTGATCCAGGAATGTTCCGAGTATGGTCCAAATGAGATAACCTGAAAGAATAGTTGTCCAATGTCCAGGACCACCTACAAATTTGCAGTATACACTAATGCCTTTAAATACAGAGAAAAATGGTCCAATAGAAGCACCTCACAACAAGAACAAAATAAAATATTAGCAGTTGAAACCTTAACGCCAGATGCTTTACAGTCTATATTGACTCAAATTTATATATTAAAATATAAACAACATCAATAATACTAGTAAGAAATATTTCTCTACATGCTAAAAAAAATAAAAAAATTGCTCTAATGATACCTCAAATTTCGTAATTGATTATGCAGTTTCTTGACTTATCTACCTGATAATCCGCGTTAAATGCTGACTTATACAAACCAAATGAGAAGTAGTCTTAATACTCCCTCCGTTTTATTTTTTATTTTTTTATTTGTTGTTTTGGAGGATGGAACACAGATTAAGAAATACAATTAATAGTCACTTTTTTGAAGGAAAAACTCCAAAACACCTTTTTAATAAAATAATCACAATATTAATTAGCATTAATTACAATCATTAACAAGAAAGATAAAATTGGTATAAAATAATTTATTTTGCATTGAACTCCAAAAACGACAAATAAAAGTAAACAATTTTTTTTTTTTGTCAAAGCGAAAAAAAAAAAATACGGAGGGAGTAATATTTATCCAAAGATAGTATAAAATTCATGTTAAACATGACATTATGACATCAATCATGGGAAAAATAATTAACAAGGCGAAATTGCCTGGTTTCTTTGGTAAGTAGTAATTTTGATACCTTAATGAAGCAATTTATTATGATCCAAAGGTGATTTGAGATTTAAGACATTAATAGCAAAGTCACATGTGACCTTTTATGGTCTTATTCACTTCAAGTTTATCACACATGTTTGTCTTAAGATCATTGTGTTTTAGTGAGTAAAATTCTAATTAATACTCGATTTGATCGACTTAATTCATTCACATGTCTAACGAATTTACACATATTTTACAATGAGTTCACTCTCCTAAAAATGTTTAGCAAATTACATGTTTAGTCGAATCAAAGTTTTACACTCCTTTCTTATAGTATAAACGAGGCCCTAAGGCTCGAGATAATTTGGTTTGTTTCCATCTTATAGCAATAAAATTTCTTCTCAATGGTAAACCATAAAAAATGATATTTCATCTCCTAAATAAAAAAGAATTTTATTTTTATTTTTCATCTACTAGACTGTGTATTTACAGCTCGGACTGAAGAGTGCAAAGGGTATAGATCCTCCCCAATGTGATGTCTTCAGTAGGATTCGAACTTGAGTTTCGCCTCTGGGGTCGCAAGTCACTACCACTTGACCCAACCACCTTGGGTATAAACAAGAATTAATGTTCTAATTAATTTACAAAGCAAAATTGAATAAATTCAATATTTAATTCCTGAATTGAAATCAGTAAATTTTCAGCAAAATCATTTTTCTCTCTATTTCATTTATGTCAAGCACACAATAATCAAAGTCATACAAGAACAGCTGACATATGAATCACGAAATTGTCAAACACGCATTAGAACACATTTATTTATTTCACCCAGAAAATATTTTGACCAACTAAGCACAGCAAAGCAATTTGCAGTGGCCGGCTATTATATTTTTACACAAAATATTCAATCCCAAATTCCACAAAACCATTTAAATAGACCTCTTCAACATTCCCTTTTCAAACTAAAATGATTATTATAGTATATGATTTTATTTATTCATTATTTTCTTAATCCAGCTTTAATGCAGATTATTCCCTGCTCCCAAATCCTCACAGCAAAATCCAATGATTAATAAATTAATTTCTTGAAGTAATCCCAAATCCTTCTCCTTTTCCCCTTTAATTGTTGATTACTCAATAATTAATCACCATATCTAAATTACCATGTTTCTCGCAAATCTCATTCTACTGTTTTTCTCAATCATTTTTCTGTGTATACTTCTCAGATTCTTGTCCAGAACAAGCTTACTCCATTCCTTGAAGAAACGGTGTCGTTTTCTACAAGAAAAATGCTACCTCTACCAGTTTTACAAGGTCCCCAAATTCAACAACAACATGCAGGAAAATCAATTATACCGAAAGGTTTACGCGTACCTGAATTCTCTCCCGTGTATCGAAGATTCCGATTTCGCCAACCTCTTCTCCACTTCAAAATCGACGGAAATCAATCTCATCCTCGACGAAAATCAAACCGTCGTCGATAAATTCCTCGGCGCCAGAGTTGAATGGAAGATCGAAAACTGCGAAAACGAAAGCGTGAAGTCGTTAATTCTGAAGATCAGAAAGAACGACAAACGAAGAATTTTGGTTCCGTATCTGCAACACATTCATCAAATGTTTGACGAGATTGAGCAGAAGAGAAAGGAGGTGAGATTGTTCGTCAACGTAGAGAACGAACTGCAGAGAAACGGACGGTGGAGATCTACTTCGTTCACGCATCCGGCGACGTTAGAGACGATCGTCATGGACGCGGATCTGAAAGCGAAAATCAAATCCGATTTGGAAAACTTTTTGAAGTCCAAGCAGTATTATCACCGGTTAGGCCGTGTTTGGAAGCGAAGTTTTTTATTATACGGATCTGCTGGTACAGGTAAATCCACATTTGTAGCTGCAATGGCGAAATTCCTAAGTTACGATATTTACGAAATTGATTTACACAAAATCGCAAACGATTCGGATCTAAAATACCTTCTTCTGCAAACAACAAACAAGTCGTTACTCGTGATTGAAGATCTGGACCGTTACTTGAGGGAGAAATCAACGGCGGTGAGCGTGTCTGGAATTCTAAACTTCATGGACGGAATATTCTCCTGCTGCGGTGAGGAAAGGGTAATGGTTTTTACCATGAACAGTAAAGAGAATATCGATGCCAATATTCTTCGTCCTGGTAGAATTGACGTTCACATTAATTTTCCCCTATGTGATTTTACCGCGTTTAAAAGTTTGGCGAATAGTCATTTGGGGTTAAAAGAACATAAATTGTTCTCACAAGTGGAGGAACAATTTCAAACCGGAGCGAGTTTGAGTCAGGCCGAAATTTGTGAGATTATGATTTCAAATCGGAGTTCACCTAGTCGGGCATTGAAAACCGTTATTACGGCATTGCAGGGTAATTTGGTTAGTCGGGTTGGAAGACGGTTAAATGGATCCAGATCTGGGTCAGGTGGGGTTACTGAGGAGTCGGGTGAGCCTGGATTGTTCGTGAAAGACGTGCAAAATGGAATACATCCAATGAAAGAGATCAAGAATTTGTATGGACTTTTGAGGGCAAAGAGTAGTCGAAAGGCTTCTATTGATTTATCGGATGTTGATTTGAATGAGAGGGGGAGTTTGAATTCGACCAACGGAAGTTGAACGGGGTTCGTAATTAGATTTGGGGTTCAAAATCGAATCCCCTCTATACAAATTCTTTTACCTTGATTTTGCATGTTGTTAGATTTTTAATTACACTTTAGAATATATTAGAAAAACGTTGCAGTTGTAATTCTGTAGATATTGCATACTTTTGGTTACTAATAAAGGGTTGTCTTCTTGTACTAAAGTGGTGTTTGCACGGGGTTTTAAAAAGTATTTTTTAGCTTTTTTTGTGCTTAAAGCACTTTGATAGTGTTTGCAAGAGTTTTTAGAAGTATTTTTTAGCTTTTTTTCGTGCTTAAAGCACTTTGAAAGTGTTTGCAAATAGTGCTTCTTCTATTGTTTCTTCAACTGAAAAGTAGATATAAAAGCACTTTTAGAAGAAGCAACTAAGGAGGTGCTTTTTTAGTGTGGTGGCATTTTTGTAATATTTCATAATTAGTTTGTGACAATTTTGTCCTCAATAAATTATTCTATTTCCATGTATATATATATATATATATATATATATATATATATCATTTTTCGATTCTCATTTATATCTACTTGTACGCTCCTCTCACTTTGGGAGAATCCATTCCAATTAACCCAAGTATTTTTGCAAGGTAATTTAAATTATTTTTTCGTTATCTTATTTTAACACCTCTTTTGTATTGTTTGCAATATTTTGAAAAAAATTATTCCACAATACAGATTTTTGGTGAAATATGGATTTTCCTTGAACTATATAGGTATAGAAGTCATATTTTGTGGGAATAAGTTTCTTCCAAAACAATCAACTTGCTATTTGATATTGGAAAACAATGAGGGTAAATATGTAATTGAATAGTTACAAATACTAGAAACACAAGAGTCCTTTTCTTAGATGCAAACATTAAAAAAATTGCTTAAAATTGCTTTTTTTACTTATTTGCAAACACTCATTGCTTTAAAATAAAAGTATTTATTTTTTGTTTTTGCTTTAAGCAACTGCTTTTGACTTTCCAAAAGCAATTGCAAACACCCCTTAGGTGCTTCTGTTATTGCTTCTTCAACTGAAAAGCAGGTAAAAGCAGGTTGACAAGAAGCAACTAAGGCCATCTCCAGCCGAACCGGGGAGGCAAGCAACAGCCCCCCCGTCGGCTGGAGACGAGCTCCCCCCGGATGGGCAGGCAGGCATCCGGGGGGAGTTGCTTGCCTGCGGGCAGGCAGGCAGGCATTGGTTGCCTGCCTGCCTGCCCGCAGGCGCGTCCAAGTTTCTTTTTTTTTTTTTTTTGTTTTTGTTTTAAAAGTTAATAAATTTAGTTTAAATGTGTAAAAAATATATAAATTTTTTTTAACACTTATTAATTATGATTAAATGTTTTCTTTAAAAAAAAAAACTTAACCACAATTTTGACGGATATAATGTTTTCTTCATCTTATTTATACTAGTTGAAGGTCACTCAAACACTATCTTCAAACCAATGTGGGATAAAAACTTGACTCTCCTTATCCCACATTGGTTTGAAGATAGTGTTTGAGTGACCTTCAACTAGTATAAATATGAAGGAGAAAATATTATATCTTTCAAAATTATGGTTAAGTTTTTTTTTTAAAGAAAACATCAAATCATAATTAATAAGTGTTAAAAAGTTTTTATATATTTTTTACACATTTAAATTAATTAAATTTTAAAACAAAAACTAAAAAATACACTTGAAGGATGTGATATTTTTTCTTTCCCAATATTCAATCTTACTAAAACATGTTTGTTTGACCCATCTTAAGTGGATCTATTCAATCATTCAATGTGAAGTACAATTATAGTCGCTAAATAAATTAAATAATATTAACGTTTTCAAAAGAAAAAATATTATTAACAATGATAAAAATTATTGTATAGTAATCTATGTCAAATTTATTTTTTTTGTCACTTTTTTTAATTTATATATGTCTTAGTTTAAAAAAATATAGTATGAATATAAAAATATGACTTAATTATATTTATTATTATTGCAACTTAATTAAAAAATATAATTTAAAGATCAATTAATAATAATTGTTGTTGTTTTCCATTAATTATGCTTACTCGTTTTTTATTTTTTTATTTTTATGAATGCCTTATTATTATTATTATTATTATTATTATTATTATTATTATTATTATTTTATTTGTTGTTATTGTTATTGTTAAGTGAGAGTGGGGAAAGTTTGAGATTGAAATAAATATTTTGAATTGTTGATTCGGTTGGAGATGGCAGACTAGGCAAGGCAGGCAGGCAAGCAGGGAGGCAGGCAGGCAGGCAGGCATGAGGGGGCTATTGCCTGCTTCGGCTGGAGATGGCCTAAGGAGGTGCTTCTTCCATTGCTTCTAGGTGGCATTTTTGTAATAATTAAACTTGTTTTTTTTAAATATTTGCAAACACCTCCTGCTTTTGAATAAAAATACTTTTTTTTACTTTTACTTTAAGCAATTGCTTTTAAGCTTCCAAAAGCATTTGCAAACACCCCTTTACTACTTTGATGCTTTAGGGTTTTAAATACTTCATCTTATGATGTAACTTACTAAACTTGTTTGTTAAATGTCAACTCTTCCTCAAAATGAATAAATACCTTTAGGAGATCAAACTACACATTTATTGTGGTTCTTGCTTTTAAGCCAAGATTTAAGGCATGTTTTAAATTTAAATTTTTATCACATATTGGTGCGACACATTTGTATCACACGAATATATGACCAACACACATTTATCTATCTAAATTGTATTTTGATCAGTTTATATTAATTCACAATCAATTTAAACCAAAAAAGGGAAAGAATAGAAAGAAAAATCTTTACATAAATTTTAAATATATATTCATACAAAACTAATCATCTTCCCATAATCATTCATGATTTCTGCGAACTCCAAAAGAGTTATGAAAGAATCCGACATACAGTGACTAAATTTTTTGTCATTTCTTGCATCACGCGCTTAATATGGCAGTAGGTAAAATAATAATTAAAAGTGATGGGGATCATATTCGATTTGAAATGTAGCCACAACTTGTGGGGAAAATGCAAGATACTTCACTGTGTTATGCTAAATTTGCAAGAAATTATCCTGTGAAATTTTTATTGCGCCAAACTTCTTTATGTTTTTAAAAACCCTGCAAAAAACACCAAATTTGTAAAAAATAGGTCGTTTTCGATCGATATATTTCAAGAAATAATTTTAACAATATATCACGTGAAGTTGTAGGGACCAACTTGAAGTATTTTAAAAATGATTAATTGAAATATGTTGATCCAAAACGACCTATTTTTTATAAATTGGGTGTTTTTTGCAGGGTTTTTGAAAACACAAGGAAATTTGGCACAATAAAAATTTCACATGATAATTTCTTGCAGGTTTAGCATAACACATGGGAATATTTTGCATTTACCCCTAATTGTGAAAGCAGTTATACATCTTGCTCGTGTCATGGAATTAATGAACGACAACATGTCAAACACAATTGATCACAATACATGCCATTTTAATCAAGTTTCCACTAATCGTTTTGCTATATTAAATTATTTATAAAGTGATATTGTGATGATTAAAAATTATTTTTGTGTCGTGCGTAACACAAACGTAACGTTAGAATTCAGAATTAATGGATTTGAAAACATAAATGTTAGAAAATAATGTATATAGTTTTGATGATAACAAAGGCTTCAATTTAAGATATTTTAATAGAACAAGTTGTAGTAGGTTTTTCTGTTGTAAATTGCTTATTTATATTTGTTTGCTATAAATTTTGCATAGCTTGCCTCGACGTGCAAATGACTCGATATGGTGTAGAATAAGTGCGGGCGTGCCAATGTTTGTGCGTGCAAATATAACGATTTAAAAATTGGACATATTGATATCGATGTAAAATATAATTAAATGTCCTGATAAGGCTGACTTCTAATCAATCGATTGCGACGGAATAGACCAACACTACCCCTGATTCTTTTCCATGCCTGCCTGGCCGCAGGACTTAAATAATTTATGATAACCTTTCTGAAATGCCAAAGTTTCATAGCCAATTGATGGCTTACTCAGTACATCAATGGATTTACAAATCAGTAATTGAGTTGATAATCAATCAGTTTAATTTGTATCGACTTGACTTCAAAGACATAACTAACCTACTGACCATGCTTCAATGAAAAATCACTTGACGTAAAGCACACTTTAATTAAAATCGAGAGATATGGGCCAAATACTTCTATTAATTAAATTGTAAAAGAAATACATGAGCAATGATTTCCCCGATTTACAAATATTACAAAATATGCAAAACGATAAAAAGTCTCCTGTGTTGGCATATGTTTGCCAAAACGATCTGATAATCCCTTTTAAGTCTTGAAAATTACTCCTTGATTGGCAGGTAAACCCACCAAATGAGTTGATGTGCAAATCAGTGCTAACTTGTTGACATAAAGTAACACTGACGGCAAGTAATTACCATCAGCGGATCGCCCAACCTTGGCAGATGGCTACCAATCGGGCTCCTGACCAGCGGGTGGCCACTGGAAAGGGCATATGTTGAACAGATGGCTACTCAACAGATTGCTATCAGGCAGATGGCTACCTGACAGCGAGCCCATCAAGCAGATGGCTACTTGATGAGTTTGCCATGTAACTACGTGGGCACTTACATGACGTTTGCAGCGTACTATTTTGCTTGAGATCTAATGGTTTCGCTCGAAACAGCTTCGCTGACGGCGGAAGCAGCTTTGCGGCTTACTCTTGAGCGGCGGTGCTGGACTTCAGGCTGCCATGTCCTGCTGTCTGCGGAGGATTGACGATTGATATCAAGGAATTGGTAATGCTGACTGACTAACAGAAGCAGCGTATGCTGTACTTCCGGGGAGGCGTTGAGCCGATTCAGTGAAGACTGAAAATTGTTGATTGATTTGTGTGTGTTGAATGTGGCAGCCTCCTGATATTTATAGTTGCTTGTAGATTTGATCGGCTGATGGCCTTTTTCTCCACTACTTCCACTACTGGCGGTTGTCCCCCTTACTCCCACGTTAAATTTCAGATGCGGCTGGCAGTTGAATTTGAGTTATGGCCGATCCCTACCCTTTTAGCTCTTGTAACTGATTTTGAGACATTTAAGGGAGTTTGTTTGTATCAAACTCAACTACCCAACTAATTATATGGCTTTTGTGGTTATCTTTAATTAATTACCTTTATAATTAATTAAATAACCATTTTTACTACTAGGCCAATTCCATGTCATGCCGACGATTGGGCCCTCAAATTGGTTGTACATGGGCCGCTCCATTTACCTTTTAATTGCAATTTAATTAGATCAATTAATTATGCTAGCCACTGGCCCAATTACTCATATGGGCCATTAGTCAATTCATTAGCTTGGACCCGCGATTAACTAGTCACTTTGGGCCAATTAGGCCGAGGCTAGCCTGATCCGCTTCATTCTTACTTCATTGGGCCTGTTTCGTTCGGCCCAAGCCTTTCATCAATCCCTTATCGAGCCATCATTCCTCGACAATCCGAGGGTGATTTTTTGGGTACAAACAATGCCCCCCGTAAGTCGTATCTGATGAAATTAATCTGATAGATTAATTTAATTGGATTAGACTTAGTTTAAAGTTTTTTCCTCTTCCGCCATTTGATTTTAATATCACCTTGGCATATGCTTACATGCTTTAAATTAAGCCATTACTAGCCATAATTAGCTATAACTTAAGATTGTTTATTCTCCTACGGACTCTCAAGAGTCCCTACTTAATTCTCCACCTTTTTCTGCCACGTGTCACCTCCCGAACCCCATTTCTCCCTCTCTCTCTTTTTTCGGCCATATATTTTCTTTTATATCTATCTCATTTTTTAGTGATTGGCCTCAAGAATCCCAACCCACTTTTTCTCTTCCCAAGATTTTCCCCTATTCATAAAGACTCCTCTCCTTCTTCTTCTTCCTCACTCGCGAAACAGAGCCTACCAAGAATCAAGATTCTGCCATTAAAGCTCAAGAGTTCTTTTCACGCTTCTTTCACCCATCATGTCTGCTCGTTCCAGAACCCATTCCGACAAGGTCGACGTCTGTATCCTCACTCAAGTCCTTGAGGAAACCCCTTATGACACCACCATTGGCCCCTTTCACTCTTCGGTGGACATTCCCCCAATTTCTGAACACCCAATCATTCTTCCCGACGAATCCTTGCCCTTCTCCCAAGGCCCAGTCGTTTTTAAGTCCACCACTCGTTGTTGGCCTTGGGCAGGCTCTCCTATTCACTCCGACTGGCTCGTCTGGTGCGCTCGCGTTGAAAAACACTTCGCCGACGTGTGGAAAAGGGCTGAGATCTATTCAGCAATGGAGTTCTGCAAGAAGGGTCTATCTCTCAACCTTCCCCTGATTAGGGCTGCTGCCCAGTTCTGGAGTAGGGCTGATAACACCTTTCACTTTGCCTACGGTCCTATGACCCTCACCATCCTTGACATTATGGCCATCAGTGGCTTTAGTCCAACTGGAGGCTACATCGACCCACAACCGTCTGCTGGGGATGAAGCTTATCACTTCCCAATTGTTATCGGGGAAGGAGGCCAGCCTCTCTATGGCTATGGTCCGATTATAGGGAAGTATAAGGATCTTCCTGATACCGTTGCTGTGACCCACCAAGAACATATCCATTTTCTTACTTTGTGGCTGTCGAGGTACATTTTCTGCACTCCTGCCATCTCCGTCACCAAGGAATTTACTGCCATCGCACTGAGCATCGCTCGAGGAGCCAAAGTTGCCCTGGCTCCAATTGTTTTTTCAAGCTTCTGTGTGGGTATGGAGGGTTTCTTGTCCACGGCCTGCTGCTCTCTGCAAGGCCCGATGTGGATGCTGCATGTTTGGTTATTTGCTTACTTCCCTGATTTCTGCCTGTTCACCGATATTCCTCTGGATGGTGAAATTTATGCTTCATTTGTGGCTCGACAAACTCTCCCCCTCCAAATTTTTACTATTTCTTTTCTCGATTGTACAACAAAGTGAAGGGCCCCGAGCCCAATTTTTCTATTTTTTGCTCCAAAGCCTTGTCAGCTCTTTCACCCTCTCTGTCGGGGCATTCTCTAAGTAGTTCCCAGAAGACGTGGACTTGCTTTCTTACCTCTCGGGACATTCCTGCCGGCCTCAAGGTCACAAATGCTGGGGAAGCTTCCGATCGGAAGCCCCTGAAGTGCACTGTTCGTTTTTACCCAGCACACTATGTGGCCAGACAGTTTGGCCTTGCTCAGATGATTCCTGGATATGGGATTTCTCTCAGTGGCCGTAATGACAACTTCATCGTGCTGTCTGACATGGATAGCTTCGACGAGCTCCATCAAGCCTGGCGGACAGCTAGGGATGCTTTCGTCCTTAAGCCTTATCCTCTCAATCCTACATGTTCACCTGACTTCATTAAATGGTGGGATGGTTACCTGGCTTACACACGCAAGGCTGCCTTTCATGTTGCTGCTGCCATGTTCACGGTCCCCAACCATCCCAATGTAATATCATGCGACGACCCCTTCCTTGACCCCACTGCTGTGTCACTCAAGACATCCAAGAAAGGTATGCATGCCATCAATTCCCGTTTTCAAAATTTTTATAATGTGACTTGGGATCCAGCCCGCAAAACCCAGGTCCTTGAACAGGCTGCTGCCAACTTTGAGTTATTGAAAAATGATAGGATAGCCAAAGCTAAATTGGCTCACTCGAGATTGGCCAGAAACGTGGGGGACCAGGTGAAATACCTCGTTGGTATTCCTTTTATAAACCTCTTGGCCCATCACTGCCTCTTATACCTGATTTTGCTATGCCATCTATGCCTCTCCTTGATACTTCCAAGACCCTAGCCCCTACAGCCCGATCCTTTCCTGGGCCTAGGCCTCAAGTATCCCTTACGGGGTATAATGCCGATGACCCTCAAGTTATGGCCAAAATTTATCTCCTTTGTAAGTATCGAGAAGAAGCCACTTATATCCTTGATGAACCAGGTAGTTCATGTTCTTGCATTTAGTTTCTTTTATTACTCGATACCTTACCTGTTTTGTATTGGCCTTGCAGGGAAAAAACCATCAACCTCCCAAGCTGCCAAAAAGAAGGCTGTCAAGGAAATCCCAATACCAGAAGGGGTTCCCATCAAGCCTGTTGATCCCCCACCGTCATTGTCTTCTCTTGATCTCCCTGCCTCCTTGCAGGAGTCTGAGCCTCCTGTTTCTCAAGAGAAGGTAATTGACCTTCTAGTTCTTTATGCCAGACGTTCCCGTCGGCTCTTCATACGTCGGGGTGGCACTAGTACCATAGTCTTGAGCAGTTCCGACGAGGAGGTACTCTCCCTATATTTTGTTTTTCTTGACCTCTATACGTTAACAAGTTTTTCCTTTGGTTTTACTTATCAGGAAGTGAGCTCTGCTCCTCTCAAACGGCGTCCCTCTTGACGGCCTGTTCCCTGTGAAGCCCCCCCTGCTAAGAAGAGAAAACCCAGGATTCTACTCTCCAGTTCTAATGAAGAGCATCCTGACGAAGGCACTGGCCCGATGAACATCTCGCCTCCTCGATCTGTTGTTATCAAGAAAGAGGCGGTGGCCAAGGCCAACACTGGGGAGTCTCAATTTGCACGCCCTGGGCCTGTTCCTACGGCTAAGATCCTTCTTGTGGTTCCAACCCCACAATCTCAGGTTACTTCACACCCTTCATCTTCTGAACTAGAGTTTCTTTCGTTTCTAACTTCTCTTAACCCCTCTTTTCAGACTCCTTCAACTGGCCAGGCTTTGGCCAGCTCAAACAAACTTGCTCAGGTGTTGGCTTGATTCGCCAGTAGCCGAGCTCTGTCATTGCCAAGTTCATCCTCTGCATCCCAATCAACAGCCTCTGAGCCTTCAAGCAACGTGGTGTTCTCCCCCGTTGAGCTTGCCAACTTAAAAAGGGAGCTTTCGAATTATCAAGGTCAATCATTGGATATCTTGATGGTCAACAAGGGACCAACCCTTGATAGCTTGATGAGGAAACTTGCAACTGCTCCCCTCTCTTCTGACAATGGCGCTTTTTACTCCAGCTTTGCCCAGCAATTCCATCAGTTGCGGAACGAGTTCAAGGACAATGATCGAGCTATCAAGGCTATGGCTTCCTTTGAGTCACCCCTTGAGTCTCTTCATCAACAGTTTAATGAACTCTATGCCCAGGGAACACGCATCAGCGAAGCTACGGATCACCTGGCTGCTTCTGAAGCTGACCTAATCGCGGCCATTGATGAGCTTCAGAGACAACTGGCCGATGTGAGGGCCAAGATCCAGATAAACTCTGACGAGGGGGACTCCATCGCCGATCAGCTTGGTACCACCAATGCTTTGCTCGATGAAGCTAAGGCTGCTGAGGAGCATGTGATTTCCAAGCTGAGGCCGCTGCTGCAGATCAGGCAAGGATCGAGACTGCCCAGAAAGAATTTCTAGGCAGATTCACCCAGGATTTTCTCAATTAGATCATTACTTTCTCTGGCCTGCGAGCCATAGTCGTTGGCGTATGTGCCAAGTAATTTTATGTTTTTGTTTTCTATGGCCTGATGGCCAAAGACTTAGCTCGTTTTGTTTCCTTGATTTTATGGCCCGATGGCCAAGAATTTGTTTGTTTTTAGTAAAAATTTCTTTTGGCTTGGTTTATATTGTGTCTTAACCAACACCAAAAACAAATACGACTAAGCCCCCAGAATAAAGAACAATCAAGATTGCAACTCTGAAAACAATTTTGAAAGAAAAACAAGACTTAATTGAAAACATGGTTTAACCAAAACCAAACCGAACCAAATGACCAAACAAAAGAGACAAGACAAAATAAAATTGCATTTCTGAAATAACTTGAAATCGGGGAAAACAAAACTTAATTTAAAACGAAGTACTTAACCAAAATTTGGAAATAAATGCAACAACTACTATCACTTTAAAACTTAGTCTAAACAACAGAAAGGAAAACGAAAACAAGACTAAATATAAATCTAACTTATATTTACAATGGTATCGGCGCACTAAAGTACTCTTGGCGCCGTTCAATTTCTAACTCCAAGGCTCGTTGATGCTCCAGACACATTGTTTCCCAGAGGGTTGGTCTGAACTTTTTCAAGTATATTCCATTGATGGGGTCTCTGCAAAGATCCCAGTTTGGCTTTTTCAATATGTAACCCCCTCCTCGAGTTATCGAGAAGACTTCATATGGACCTTGCCATGTTGCACTCCATTTGCCATACTTTTTCTCACGCTGATGAAGTGGCAAGACTGTCCTCTAGACCATATCTCCGATGTCAAATTGTTTCCTGCGTATCTTTTTATCACTCTTTTGTGCCTCGATTTTATCCAACGCGGCAACTCTGATTTCGTCCAGTTCATCAAGCTCCTGGAGCATACTTTCAGTGTACTCTTCGGGTGTCAGCTCATTCTGTTGCATCACCCGAAGTGATCGGACGTTTATCTCCATTGGTAACACGGCATCCTGTCCATAAGTCAATTTATATGGAGTGGTGCCCGTACTCGTTCTTTTGCTGGTCCGATAAGCCCACAGTGCCTCTGACAGCATAAGGTGCCATGCTCTTGGGTTTTCCTCGATCATCTTTGAAATGATGTCCTTAAGGACTCGATTTGAGGCTTCAACTTGGCCATTCCCTTGTGCATAATAAGGTGTTGAATGGACCAACTCGAAACCCATTGATCTGACAAACTCTTTTATCTCCTGACCAACAAACATCAGTCCCCTGTCAGTGACGACAGTTTGTGGCAGGCCAAACATGTGTATGATTAAGTCCTTGATGAACTTCATTACCTCGGCCTGATTGGCCAGTTTAAGTGGCTTGGCCTCCACCCACTTGGTGAAATAATCTGTGGCCACAATGATGTATCGATGGTGTTTGGATGATGATGGGTGTATTTCCCCGATTATGTCTACGGCCCAACACCTGAAAGGCCATGGCTTGATGATCACATTCATCTCCTCGATGGGGATCCTCTGGACTACCCCAAAACGTTGGCATTTTTCGCATCCCTTTGCCAATTGAACGCAGTCTCCCACCATCTTTGGCCAATAATAGCCATATCGGCGCAACAACCATGCTAACTTGTGTCCGTTTTGATGGGCACCACAGATCCCCTCGTGTGCCTCCATCATAACTCTCATGGCTTCCTGTTGATCGATGCACAACAGTAACATTCCATCATGGCCTCTTCTGAACAATTGATCTCCCATCATAACATAGTTGACGGCCCTAAGCCTTGTCTGTCAGGATGCTTTATCGGACAGATTAGCCAGATACTTTTTGATCGGCTCTCTCCAATCATCGGGATCCTGAAATACACTCAACACAGTTAGAATGTTGTTCCGATACATAAATGATGGACAGTATCGCCGTCTGACGACGTAATGAGATTCATCAACGTCCTCAGGAAGATCAACACCTGTCGCCAGTTGGGCCAAACTATTGGCCTCACTATTATGCCCCCTTGTTACATGGTAACAAGTGACATCAGCGAATTCTGAAAGCAAAGACATCGCAGTCAGATAATATTTGTCAAGAATAGGATTTCGACATTTATATGTACCTTGGATTTGCCTGATAACCAACTGCGAATCTCCAATGATGGTAACGGATTTGACATGTAACTCCCTTAGCATTTCTAGTCCAATAATTAAGGCTTCGTATTCGGCCTGATTATTGGTACATTCAAAATCAAATTGTATTGACAGCTTAGTTTTAACATCGGATGGCGAAATCAAAACAATACCTGCCCCACACAGACTGTCAGTCCTTGACCCATCAAAAGCCAGTGTTCACGGCTTGATTTCTACTGTCATCAAATCCAGTCCCTTTAGAATGGTCTGATCTATGTCAATGCATGGATGGTCAACCAAGAAGTCAGCCAATACTTGGCCTTTGACAGCTTTTTGAGGTACGTACTGCAATTGATACTCCATCAACTGGATAGCCCATCGACCGATCCTTCCTCTCATTACAGGTTTAGCTATCATATACTTAATAACATCAATACTAGAAATTACTAACACTTTAACAGGCAGTATATAATGACGTAACTTCTTACAAGAGAAAAACAGTGCAAGACATACCTTTTCTATCGGGGTATACCTCTGTTCCGTTTCTGACAGATGCCTGCTCAAGTAATATATAGCTCCTTCAAATCCATGCTCGTCGTCTTGTGCTAAAAATCCACCGACAGTGTCCTCTGTGGCAGATATGTACAATTTCAAGGGTTTCCCCTTGACTGGCGGCATCATCACAGGCGGCGTAGTTAGTTTGTCTTTTATCTCTTGAAACGCCTGCTCATGTTCCGTTTGCCAGCAAAATTCCTCCTTGTCTTTCAGCTTTAACAAAGGTGAAAAGACTTTTGTTTTCCCAGCCAAGTTTGATATGAACCTCTTTAGAAAATTTACTTTTCCAAGTAACTGTTGTAATTCCTTCTTTGTGGATGGAGGTTTGGCTGTCAGGATAGCCTTAGACTTGTTCTTATCGATCTCAATCCCCTTACGATGCACTAAGAAGCCAAGAAAATTGGCTGATGCAACTGCAAAAACACATTTTAAGGGATTAAGTTTCAGTTTATGTTCTATCATTTTGGCAAATGACTTCGCCAAATGCGCCAAGTGCTCTTCATAACTGGCCAATTTAATCACAATATCATCGATGTAAATCTTAATGAAGTCATCGATGTACTTACTGAAAATACAGTTCATGGCCTGTTGATAAGTGGCTCCAGCGTTTTTTAGTCCGAATGGCATCACTTTCCATTGGAAGGTCCCTATTCCCCCCCGGCATTGGAAAGCCAACTTTGGTACGTCGTCCACGGCCACAAATATTTGATTATAGCCTGCACTTCCATCGACAGAAGTCAAAAACATATTGCCAGCGGAAGCATCGATCAACATGTCTGCCATTGGCATCGGATACTCATCCTTAGGAGATGCAAGATTTAGGTCCCTGAAATCAATGCATATCCTGATCTTGCCGTTCTTCTTCATTACGGGTACCGCATTGTCTACCAACTCTGGATATCGGGCCACTTCGATGAAACTGGCCTTCAATAGCTTCTCGATTTCTTCCCTGATCAGCTGACAGACTTCCACTGACATCCGTCTCAAGGGCTGTTTTCGAGGTAAGTACCCTTCAAGTATCGGAATTCGATGTTCAACTAACTCCTTGCTTAGTCCTGGCATCTCGTCATAATTCCAGGCAAAGCAATCTTTATATTCCTTCAATATTTGAATTAACTTTTCTTTCTGGCCATCATCCAGCAATTCGCTGATGTACGTTGGCCTATGATCCTCTTCGGTGCCCAACTCAATCTCGATGACAGGATCTTGCACTTGAATTTTTATGTCATCAAGCTTGGCTGGCGCCGTTCCTAGTTCCTCTAATTGAATTTCGTCGCCATCTGCTATTGGCGTTTCTTCTTCGAAGATAAGATCGCCTGTATAACATTCGTCCACGTAAGCCCGAAATTTTCGAATTAGATCGGCACATGCTTCCTGTTCTGGGCCGATAACCACGATCTCATCTATCTCAAGTTGCTCGGGCTTATCGGCCGATGGTTCCTTATCATCAGTGTAATTCATAAGGACCGACTGTTTTCTTCTTGCGGCCCCTCTTCCTTGACATTGCAGGGCCGGCTTAGTTCTTTGGTGAGACAAGTCATTTCGAGCTGAGTTAGTTTTTTGCTCGAGGTGACTTCCATAGGTCGTCCATATTTGTCCTGTCCGACAAATCGATAAAGTCCCACATCTTCCCGATAGTATGCCGCCTCGACGGCATTAATTTTCGCAGTAAACGGCCTATTATCGGCCATTATGATCTTTGGTTCAGTGGCGTCCCCCCAGATCAGTAAACATTGATGAAGAGAAGACGACACACATAAAGCGGAGTGAATCCAGTCTCTCCCTAACAACGCATTGTAAGATGTGGCAGCGTCTACCACGAAGAAAGCGATCTTTAGGCTAGTCTTTCCAATCTTTACCTCGACAGGTAAAATTCTTAATATATCAGCCTTTCCTCCGGTAAAGTTGCTAACGATCACCTTTGTTTCCATCAGGTCTACACCGACCTTTCCTAGTTTGTACATAGTAGACGCTGGCATTACATTGACTGCGGCCCCGTTATCGACCAGCATTCTGTCAATTGGTTTACCATCGATGTGTCCTGATATGTATAATGGCCTGATGTGTCTGGCCATAAATGAAGGTGGTTTCTGGAAAATACTTTCTACCTTCTTGTCCCAATCGGTCTCCTTTCCGTCATCGACCGATATCATTTCCAAGTCCTCTGCCATCTGTACAACTGGCATTCCTTCGTCCTTGACTTCGTCAGTGAAGTATTACAACTCCTCATCACCGACATAGACGAGTTCAGAATCAACTGCATTACACTCCATCACTGCCTTCGTCTTCTTTTGCTTTATAGTCGATTGCTTGGTCAGATTCGGCCTCATCTTTCTTACCGTCGTTCTCGGCATAGATTTTGGCAAATTTCGCCCTAAGATCATTTTCGTCTTCTTCCAACTCTTTCTCCAAATCAATTGTGCCATATTTGGCCTTCCCTGGTGATTGCCATTGGAAAACAGCTCCTTGCTCGGCCCCCTTGGCCTCTTTGGCCTCTTGTCTAGGCTTCACTTCCATAACACGTGGCTTTGTCGTTTGCTGTTTCATCGGGGCCTTTCCTTTGGCTGTCTCGATTTCTTTCCTTCGGCGCAAGTAACGCCGATACTGTGTTCTGGTCATCTGATCAACCCTTTGATTCCCAGGGAATTTCGGGTGCCTCACGGGTACCCACCTCCCTACTTGAGTATTTGCAGGGGTATGGACAGTTCGCGGCCTAGACTGACCAGGCGATGTTGTTTTGATCGACGGCCCATAGGTCCTGTCTCTGTGATTGGCGGTCGATCTGACCTGCCTAACTGGTGATCTGTCAGGTGATCTTTCCTTGATCCTGTAGCTACGACTAGTGCCCTCCTGCGACTGTCGAGGCATTCTAGGTGCGGCCTGGTCTCTACGTGGTTCCACTGTCGGTGGTGTTACCTATGGGGGGGGGGGGTGGGGGGGGGGGGGGGTGGGGGGGGGGGGGGGTGGGGGGGGGGGGGGGTGGGGGGGGGGGGGGGTGGGGGGGGGGGGGGGTGGGGGGGGGGGGGGGTGGGGGGGGGGGGGGGTGGGGGGGGGGGGGGGTGGGGGGGGGGGGGGGTGGGGGGGGGGGGGGGTGGGGGGGGGGGGGGGTGGGGGGGGGGGGGGGTGGGGGGGGGGGGGGGTGGGGGGGGGGGGGGGTGGGGGGGGGGGGGGGTGGGGGGGGGGGGGGGTGGGGGGGGGGGGGGGTGGGGGGGGGGGGGGGTGGGGGGGGGGGGGGGTGGGGGGGGGGGGGGGTGGGGGGGGGGGGGGGTGGGGGGGGGGGGGGGTGGGGGGGGGGGGGGGTGGGGGGGGGGGGGGGTGGGGGGGGGGGGGGGTGGGGGGGGGGGGGGGTGGGGGGGGGGGGGGGTGGGGGGGGGGGGGGGTGGGGGGGGGGGGGGGTGGGGGGGGGGGGGGGTGGGGGGGAATTTATTTGTTGTATTAAATAATTTATAAGGGGATAATTTTATGATTTAAATTATCATCTTGAAGTGTACAGCTTTTGCATAAACACGCACATAACATGAACATAGAACGTGCCTAGCACGCAATTGATCCATGTTTCTTTCATCCTTTTCCTTGAATCCATCATTCTCATTATTTATCTTATCCGACTCATTCACTTTTATTTTCTTAAGTTACTTCTTTAAAGCATTTTGGCTCGTTTCTTTAGGTATACAACCATCATTGTCATGGCTATGCATATCTTCAAGCCTTCATGGTTTGCTTTTTTCTTCATTGAACCTTGCATAAATTGGTAATTTTTTGTCTAATTTTCAATCAAAAAAATTTCCTTCCCTGCTTGGTGGGTAAATCTATAGTTTCCTTTTTTGGGGTTAGTAACCGTATCTAACAAATTATTATTAGAAGTAAATTGTTCTCCCTCTTTGAGAAGCATCTCAGAAACAGATGTAATCCAATTTTGTTTGTTGTATTGATAATTATATCAGTAGGTTGTTGGCCTCTTCATGCAAATACTATAGTTGCGAATTCCTCGACACTTTGTAGAAATTCCACTATTATGATATATTAATTTAAATCATCAAATCACACGAATCAAGGAACTCAATACAAAAAAACAAATCTATGAAACTCAGACTTACTAATACATAATTTTATTTTCATAAATTCCAGGCATATTTATAAATAATTAAAAAAATATTAAAAGCATTATTCAGTTTCAAATATTAATGAAATAAATATTCACCACAATTCTAATGTGAAATTCAATCATTACTTACACAATTTTACATCACATACCATAAATTTTGAGAATTAAAATTAATTTTAGAGAGAAAAACCAAAGTAGACATTATTCAAGATAGAATTAACAAATATTCTAAATTACAAAAAAAAAAAAAAAAAAAAAAAGAAAAGATCTCTCTTTCATCTGATCTCAATGTGATAATTTATTTGTTGTATTAAATAATTCATAAAGGGATAATTTTATGATTAAAATGATCATCTTGAAATGCACAGCTTGTGCATAAACACGCACATACCACGAACATAGAACGTGCCTAACACAAATTGATCCATGTTTCGTTCATCATTTTCCTTGAATCCATCATTCTCATTATTTATCTTATCCGACTCATTCTCTTTTATTTTCTTAAGTCACTTCTGTAAAGCATTTGGGCTAGTTTCTTTAGTTTTACAACCATCATTGTCTTGGCCATGCATATCTTCAAGCCTTCATGGTTTGCTTTTTTCTTCATAGAACCTTGCATAAATTGGTAATTTTTTGTCTAATTTTCAATCAAAAAAATTTCCTTCCCTGGTAAATCTATAGTTTCCTTTTTTGGGGTTAGTAACCGTATCTAACAAATTATTATTAGAAGTAAATTGTTCTCCCTCTTTGAGAAACATCTCAGAAACAGATG
This sequence comes from Penstemon davidsonii, assembly GCA_034814905.1. Lineage (NCBI taxonomy): Eukaryota > Viridiplantae > Streptophyta > Magnoliopsida > Lamiales > Plantaginaceae > Penstemon > Penstemon davidsonii. Next base: position 4,908,530 of record JAYDYQ010001087.1, on the reverse strand, counting down.
TAATCAAATTTTGTTTGTTGAATTGATAAGTATACCGGTAGGTTGTTGGCCTCTTTTCTTCAAGCAAATACTACAGTTGCGAATTCCGTGACACTTTGTAGACAATTCCACTATTATAATAAATTAATATAAATCATCAAATCACACAAATCAAGGAACTCAATCCAAAAAAACAAATCTATGAAACTCAGACTTACTAATACATAATTTTATTTTTATAAATACCAGACATATTTATAAATAATTAAAAAAAAATTAAAAGCATTATTCAGTTTTCAATATTAATGAAATAAATATTCACAACAATTCTAATGTGAAATTCAATCATTACTTTACACAATTTTACATCACATACCATAAATTTTGAGAAATTAAAATTAATTTTAGAGAGAAAAACCAAAGTAGACATTATTCATATTAGAATTAACAAATATTCAAAAAAAAAAAAAAAAAGATCTCTATTTCATCTGATCTCAATGTGATAATTTATTTGTTGTATTAAATAATTTATAAAGGGATAATTTTATGATTAAAGTTATCATCATGAAGTGCACAGCTTGTGCAAAAACACGCACATAGCATGAACATAGAACGTGCCTAGCACGCAATATATCCATGTTTCTTTCATCCTTTTCCTTGAATCCATCATCCTCATTATTTATCTTATCCGACTCATTCACTTTTATTTTCTTAAGTCACTTCTTTAAAGCATTTGGGCTAGTTTCTTTAGGTATACAACCATCATTGTCATGGCTATGCATATCTTCAAGCCTTCATGGTTTGCTTTTTTCTTCATAGAACCTTGCATAAATTGGTAATTTTTTGTCTAATTTTCAATCAAAAAAATTTCCTTCCCTGCTTTGTGGGTAAATCTATAGTTTCCTTTTTTGGGGTTAGTAACCGTATCTAACATTTTATTATTAGAAGTAAATTGTTCTCCCTCATTGAGAAGCATCTCAGAAACAGATGTAATCCAATTTTGTTTGTTGTATTTATAATTATATCAGTAGGTTGTTGGCCTCTTTTCTTCATACAAATATTATAGTTGCAAATTCCTCGAAACTTTGTAGAAAATTCCACTATTATAATATATTAATTTAAATCATCAAATCACACGAATCAAGGAACTCAATACAAAAAACAAATCTATGAAACTCAGACTTACTAATACATAATTTTATTTTCATAAATTCCAGGCATATTTATAAATAATTAAAAAAATATTAAAAGCATTGTTCAGTTTCAAATATTAATGAAATAAATATTCACCACAATTCTAATGTGAAATTCAATCATTACTTTACACAATTTTACATCAAATACCATAAATTTTGAGAATTAAAATTAATTTTAGAGAGAAAATCCAAAGTAGACATTATTCATGTTAGAATTAACAAATATTCTAAATTACAAAAGAAAAAAAAAAGATCTCTCTTTCATCTGATCTCAATGTCATAATTTATTTGTTGTATTAAATAATTTATAAAGGGATAATTTTATGATTTAAATTATCATCTTGAAGTGTACAGCTTGTGCATAAACACGCACGTAACACGAACATAGAACGTGCCTAGCACGCAATTGATCCATGTTTCTTTCATCCTTTTCCTTGAATCCATCATTCTCAGTATTTATCTTATCCGACTTATTCTCTTTTATTTTCTTAAGTCACTTCTTTAAATCATTTGGGCTAGTTTCTTTAGGTATACAACCATCATTGTTATGGCCATGCATATCTTCAAGCCTTCATGGTTTGCTTTTTTCTTGATAGAACCTTCCATTAGTTGATAATATTTTGTCTAATTTTCAATCAAAAAATTTTCTGCCCTGCTTTGTGGGCAAATCTATAGCTTCCTTTTTTTGGGTTAGTAACCGTATCTAACAAATGATTATTAGAAGTAAATTGTTCTCCCTCTTTGAGAAGCATCTCAAAAAGGGATGAAATCCAATTTTGTTTGTTGTATTGATAAGTATACCGGTAGGTTGTTGGCCTCTTTTCTTCATGCAAATACTACAATTGCAAATTCCTCGACACTTTGTACAAAATTCCACTATTATCCTAAATTAATTTTAATCATCAAATCCCGAATTAAGGAACTGAATACAAAAAAACCAATCTATAAAACTCAGATTTACTAATACATAATTTTATTTTCATATATTCCAGGCATATTCTTAAATAATCAAAAAAATATTAAAAGCGTTATTCAGTTTCCAAAATTAATGATATAAATATTCACCACAATTCTAATGTGAAATTCAATCATTACTTCAAGCAATTTTAAAGCATATTTCATAAATTTTTTGAAATTAAAATTAATTTTAGAGAGAAAAACTAATGTAGACATTATTCATGTTAGAATTACCAGATGTTCTAAATTTAAAAAAAAAAAAAAAAGATGTCTCTTTCATGCGATCTCAATGTGATAATTTATTTGCTGTATTAAATAATTTATAAAGGGGTAATTTTATGATTAAAATTATCAACTTGTAGTGTACATCTAGTGCATAAAAACGTGCATAGCACGAGCATGGAACGTACATAACACGAGCACAGAACATGCATAGAACGCAATTGATACATGTTTGTGTGAAACCCCAAAAATAACTATCGGGGTGTAATCTGCCATTTCTAAAAGTTAAGATATTTGTATGTAATCTTTTAATTTTAAACGACTTATATTCTTAAAATTTTTAATATTTAACATCCCTAGTTAGCCAATTATGTGTTTCAATTAAGATTGAATAATTAATAAGACTATATCGAATTAAGTTGTTAAATATATAAGGGCCTTTAAATGAAGTATGTTATTTATTTATTCAGTGGGCCAAGCCTTATAACCCAATTAAAAATTAATAACTAGGTTAATTAATGAATTAAACTAGAAAGCAACAGTTAATGAAACACTTTTCAAACAACTACTCCCGTCCCACCGCCGCTCCAATTTCCGGAAGTTCTCCTCCCCCATCCGCGAAGGTAAGCACGTATAACTTCTCGTGGCAGTCTTTGATTGATTTATTTTTTCGTTCATTGTTCATTATAGATGATTAAATTGGGTTGATTACGGTGTTGGGGCTCGAAAATGGAACTAGGATCGGAGGTGATGAAGGAGGCTCGCATCTTGGTTTAAGGTATTTGCCGTGAGTTTTGGGGGAAGTGAGATGGAGGGTGGAGGCGGCTATGGCAGGCCGGAGAAGAGAGAGAGTGGTCGGAGCTGGGGAAGAAACTCACCCATGGCCGATTGGAATTTTGTCGTGAGGCGGAAGAAGGGTAGGGAACGGTTTGGAGTATGGATGGTTCGGAATCCGGGGTGAGAGGTGTCGTTCGGAGCTTGACGGGGAAGACGAAGGCATGGCGGAGACTGGTGGTGTTGCTGGAAATTGGCTGATGGAGTTGCCGGCGGGAATGGTCAAGGAAGAGAGTGAGTTGAGTTGAGCTGAGTGGACTGGGCTGAGTTGACTGGGTCATGACTTTGGGATGAGTTTGGTATATAAATTTGATCAGGTTTGGACTTACGAATTGGGCCGATTTTGGGGAGGTTTTTAGAATGAGTTTGGGCAGGAATGGGTTGGAGTTTCTGGTCGGCTTGAGTTTGGGCCGAGTTGAGTTCGGGCCGGGCCGAGTTCGGGGCGAGTTTGGGCCGGGCCGGCCCTAGATATTTAGTTTTTCGCATCTGGACTTAGGCCAATTGTTTTGGCTGATGAAATCTAGCGAATATGGGTTCGGGCCTAGTGGAATGTGAGTTAATTAACAATGTAGAATCTTTAAATTAAACAAATAGTCAGGGCCCAATTTAAATTTAATGGAATTTAATTTAACTAAATTACTGGGTTTAAATAAGATTTGAATGTTAATTTGATAAAAGAATCTTTAGAATTTAATTGTTCAAATTACTGAGTATATATCCGCGGTTAATTACAGGTTTCTGAACCGGTATCTGCGTCTTGTTATCCCAAGCGTCTCGATTAATCAGGTGAGTGTTCTTGTGCGAGTCTACCTGGTGCTGCTTGAAGTGGCTTATTGGATGAATATTGACTATTACGTGTATGTTTTATTTGCCTTGTGAGTTTTGAACTGCGCCTGTGACTAGAAATTTGTGAATTACTGTTGTGCGAGTGTTGATGCTTTGTTTTCGTTTGTCGTTTGCATCATTGGGTCTGATCACATTCATTCGAGCCCTCTATGCGGTTGGATGAGATGTCTTTGCATGAGTCTTTTATCACATTCATTCGATCCCTCTATACGGCTGGATGAGATGTCCTTTTATCACATTCATTCGAGCCCTCTATGCGGCTGGATGAGATGTCTTTTTATCACATTCATTCGAGCCCTCTATGCGGTTGGATGAGATGTCTGTGCATGAGTCTGATCACATTCATTCGAGCCCTCTATGCGGTTGGATGAGATGTCTGTGCATGAGTCTGATCACATTCATTCGAGCCCTCTATGCGGTTGGATGAGATGTATGTTGCATACATACGTGTGATGCGTCTTTGGTGTGCGTGTTTGAATTGATTCTGATTGTGTTGCTTGCTACTTGCTATCATGTACATTTGCACACGGCCTCACTAAGTTGGATGATCAACTTACCACTCTTTGTGGATCCGGGATCCGAGTCGGTCGTGTCTTGTATTTTTTGGAAATCTTGTTTGAATTATTTTAATTTGGAGATTTCAAATGTGATTGAATAATATTTACGAGTTTTTAATTGAATTGTTTAAATAATGATGTATTAAGCTGATTGATAAATTGTTTACGATATTTAAACTAATCCAAGTTTTAAGTTATGTTATCCGCTGCTAGTCTACTTTAAATTACACGTTTGGTTAATTGGTTTGTTTTGGCGACCCGATTCCAGTCGAGGGCCGTCTTTGGCCCGAGGACGTAGCTGGAAAAAAATGGGGCGTCACAGTTTGTTTCATTATTATCCTTAATCCCATCATTCTCATTATTTATCTTATCCGACTCATTCACTTTTATTTTCTTTAGTCACTTCTTTAATGTATTTGGACTAGTTTCTTTAGGTATACAACCATCATTGGCATGGCCATGTATATCTTCACGCCTTCATGCTTTGCTTTTTTATTCATAGGACCTTCCAGAAATTGATAATGTTTAGACTACTTTTCAATCAAAAAATTTTCCTTCCCAGCTTTGTGGGTAATTCTATAGTTTCCTTTTTTGGGGTTAGTAACCGTATCTAACAAATTATTATTAGAAGTAAATTGTTCTCCCTCTTTGAGAAGCATCTCAGAAACAGATGTAATCCAATTTTATTTGTTGTATTGATAAGTATGTCGGTAGGTTGTTGGCCTCTTTTCTTCATGCAAATACTACAATTGCGAATTCCTTGACACTTTGTAGAAAATTCCACTATTATAATAAATTAATTTAAATCATAAAATCACACGAATCAAGGAACTCAATACAAAAAAAACAAATCTATGAAACTAAGACTTACTAATACATAATTTTATTTTCATAAATACCAGGCATATTTATAAATAATTAAAAAAAAATTAAAAGCATTATTCAGTTTCCAATATTAATGAAATAAATATTCACGACAATTCTAATGTGAAATTCAATCATTACTTTACACAATTTTACATCACATACCATAAATTTTGAGAAATTAAAATTAATTTTAGAGAGAAAAACCAAAGTAGACATTATTCATGTTAGAATTAACAAATATTCTAAGTTACAAAAAAAAATTTCTCTTTCATCTGATCTCAATGTGATAATTTATTTGTTGTATTAAATAATTTATAAAGGGATAATTTTATGATTAAAATTATCATCTTGAAGTGCACAGCTTGTGCATAAACACGCACATAGCACGAACATAGAACGTGCTTAGCACGCAATTGATCCATGTTTCTTTCATCCTTTTCCTTGAATCCATCATTCTCATTATTTATCTTATCCGACTCATTCACTTTTATTTTCTTAAGTCACTTCTTTAAAGCATTTGGGCTAGTTTCTTTAGGTATACAACCATCATTGTCATGGCCATGCATATTTTCAAGCATGCATGGTTTGCTTTTTTATTCATAGAACCTTCCATAAATTGGTAATTTTTTGTCTAATTTTCAATCAAAAAAATTTTCTTCCCTGCTTTGTGGGCAAATCTATAGCTTCCCTTTTTTTGGGTTAGTAATCGTATCTAACAAATGATTATTAGAAGTAAATTGTTCTCCTTCTTTGAGGAGCATCTCAAAAACAGATGAAATCCAATGTTGTTTGTTGTATTGATAAGTATACCGGTAGGTTGTTGGCCTCTTTTCTTCATGGAAATACTACATTTGCAAATTCCTTGACACTTTGTAGAAAATTCCACTATTATCATAAATTAATTTTAATCATCAAATCCCATGAATTAAGGAACTCAATACAAAAAAACAAAACTATGAAACTCAGACTTACTAATACATAATTTTATTTTCATAAATTTCAGGCATATTTATAAATAATTAAAAAAATATTAAAAGCATTATTCAGTTTCCAATATTAATGAAATAAATATTCACCAAAAATTTAATGTGAAATTCAATCATTAGTTTATGCAATTTTAGAGTAAATACCATAAGTTTTGTGGAATTAAAATTAATTTTATAGAGAAAAGACAATGAATAGAATTAACAAATATTCTAAATTACAAAAAAAAAAATTGATGTCTCTTATATCCGATCTCAATGTGGTAATTTATTTGTTGTATTAAATAATTTATAGAAGGATAATTTTATGATTAAAATTATCATCTTGTTTTGTACAACTTGTGCATAAACAAGTGCATAGCACGAGCATAGAACGTTCATAGCAAGCAATTGATCCATGTTTCTTTCATACTTATCCTTAAACCCATCATTCTCATTATTTATCTTATCCGATTTATTCACTTTTATTTTCTTTAGTCAATTCTTTAAAGTATTTGGACTAGTTTCTTTAGGTATACAACACTCATTTTCAAGGCCATGCATATCTTCAAGCCTTCATGCTTTGCTTTTTTCTTCATAGGACCTTCCAGAAATTTGTAATTTTTAGTCTACTTTTCGATCAAAAAATTTTCTTCCCTGCTTTGTTGGCAAATCTATAGCTTCTTTTTTGGGGTAAGTAACCGTATCTAACAAATGATTATTAGAAGTAAATTGTTCTTCCTCTTTGAGAAACATCTCAGAAACCGATGAAATCCAATTTTTTTTGTTGTATTGATGAGTATACCGGTAGGTTGTTGGTCTCTTTTCTTCATGCAAATACTTCAGTTGTAAATTCCTCGACATTTTGTAGAAAATTCCACTATTATCATAAATTAAATTTAATCATAAAATCCCACAAATCAAGGAACTCAATACAAAAAATAAATCTATGAAACTCAGACTTACTAATACATAATTTTATTTTTATAAATTCCAGGCATATTAATAAATAATAAAAACAATATTAAAAACATTATTCAGTTTCCAATATTAATGACATAAATATTCAAAACAATTCTAATGTGAAATTCAATCATTACTTTAAGCAATTTTACATCGCATACCATAAATTTTGAGAAATTAAAATTAATTTTAGAGAGAAAAACCAAAGTAGACATTATTCATGTTAGAATTAACAAATATTCTAAATTACAAAAAAAAAATATCTCTCTTTCATCTGATCTCAATGTGATAGTTTATTTGTTGTATTAAATAATTTATAAAGGGATAATTTTATGATTAAAATTATCATCTTGAAGTGTACAGCTTGTGCATAAACACGCACATAGCACGAACATAGAACGTGCCTAGCACGCAATTGATCCATGCTTCTTTCATCCTTTTTCTTGAATCCACCATTCTCATTATTTATCTTATCCGACTCATTCACTTTTATTTTCTTAAGTCATTTCTTTAAAGCATTTGGGCTAGTTTCTTTAGGTATACAACCATCATTGTCATGGCCATGCATATCTTCAAGCCTAGCTTCATGGTTTCTTTTTTCTTCATAGAACCTTCCATAAATTGGTAATTTTTTGTCTAATTTTCAATCAAAAAAACATTTCTTCCCTGCTTTGTGGGCAAATCTATAGCTTTCTTTTTTTTGGGTTAGTAACCGTTTCTAACAAGTGATTATTAGAAGTAAATTGTTCTCCCTATTTGAGAAGCATCTCAAAAATAGATGAAATCGAATTTTCTTTGTTGTATTGATAAGTATACCGGTAGGTTGTTGGCCTCTTTTCTTCATGCAAATACTACATTTGCAAATTCCTCGACACTTTGTAGAAAATTCCACTTTTATCATAAATTAATTTTAATAATCAAATCCCATGAATTAAGGAACTCAATACAAAAAAAAACAAATCTATAAAACTCAGATTTACTAATACATAATTTTATTTTAATAAATTCCAGGCATATTCATAAATAATCAAAAAAATATTAAAAGAGTTATTCAGTTTCCAATATTAATGACATAAGTATTCACCACAATTCTAATGTGAAATTCAATCATTACTTTAAGCAATTTTATAGCATATTTCATAAATTTTGTGAAATTAAAATTAATTTTAGAGAGAAAAATTAATGTAGACATTATTCATGTTAGAATTACCATATGTTCTAAATTTAAAAAAAAAAAAAAAAAGATGTCTCTTTCATCCGATCTCATTGTGATAATTTATTTGTTGTATTAAATAATTTATAAAGGGATAATTTTATGATTTAAATTATCAACTTGTAGTGTACATCTAGTGCATAAAAACGTGCATAGCACGAGCATAGAACGTACATAACACGAGCACAGAACATGCATAGCACGCAATTGATCCATGTTTCCTTCATCCTTATCTTTAAACCCATCATTCTCATTATTTATCTTATCCGACTCATTCACTTTTATTTTCTTTAGTCACTTCTTTAATGTATTTGGACTAGTTCCTTTAGGTATACAACCGTCATTGTGAAGGCCATGTATATCTTCACGCCTTCATGCTTTGCTTTTATATTCATAGGACCTTCCAGAAATTGATAATGTTTAGTCTACTTTTCAATCAAAAAAAATTTATTCCCTTCTTTGTGGGTAAATCTATAGTTTCCTTTTTTGGGGTTAGTAACCGTATTTAATAAATTATTATTAGAAGTAAATTTGTATCCCTCTTTAAGAAGCATCTCAGATACAGATGTAATCCAATTTTATTTGTTGTATTGATAAGTATACCGGTAGGTTGTTGGCCTCTTTTCTTCATGCAAATACTACTGTTGCAAATTCCTCGACACTTCGTAGAAAATTCCACTATTATCATAAATTAATTTAAATCATCAAATCACACGAATCAAGGAACACAGTACAAAAAAACAAATCTATGAAACTCGGACTTACTAATACATAATTTAATTTTCATAAATTCCAGGCATATTCACAAATAATCATAAAAACTATTAAAAGCGTTATTCAGTTTCCAATAATATTGACATAAATATTCACCACAATTCTAATGTGAAATTCATTCATTGCTTTAAGCAATTTTACTGCACATACCCTAAATTTTGTGAAATTAAAATTAATTTTAGAGAGTAAATCCAATGTAGACATTATTCATGTTAGAATTAACAAATGTTCTAAATTAAAAAAAAAAAAAATGTCTCTTTCATCCGATCTCAATGTGATAATTTATTTGTTGTATTAAATAATTTATAAAGAGATAATTTTATTATTAAAATTATAAACTTGTAGTGTACATCTAGTGCATAAACACGTGCATAGCACGAGCATAGAACGTGCATAGCAAGAGCATAGAACATGCATATCACGCAATTGATTCATGTTTCTTTCATTCTTATCCGTAAACCCATCATTTTCATTATTTATCTTATCCGACTCATTGACTTTTATTTTCTTTAGTCACTTCTTTAAAGTAATTGGACTAGTTTCTTTAGGTATACAACCATCATTGTAATGGCCATGAATATCTTCAAGCCTTCATGCTTTGCTTTATTATTCACAGGACCTTCCAGAAATTGATAATTTTTAGCCTACTTTTCAATCAAAAACTTTCCTTTCCTGCTTTGTGGGCAATACTATAGTTTCATTTTTGGGGTGAGTAACCGTATCTAACAAATGATTATTAAAAGTAAATTGTTCTCCCTCTTCGAGAAGCATTTCAGAAACAGATGAAATCCAATTTTGTTTGTTGTATTGATAAGTATACCGGTAGGTTGTTGGCCTCTTTTCTTCATGCAAATACTACAGTTGCAATTCCTCGAAGCATTGTAGAAAATTCCACCATTATCTTAAATTAATTTAAATCATCAAATCACACGAATCAAGGAACTCAATACAAAAAAACAAATCTATGAAACTCAGACTTACTAATACATAATTTAATTTTCATAAATTCCAGGCATATTCTCAAATAATCAAAAAAAATATTAAAAACGTTATTCAGTTTCCAATATTAATGACATAAATATTCACCACAATTCTAATGTGAAATTCAATCATTACTTTATGCAATTTTACAGCATATACCATAAATTTTGTGAAATTAAAATTAATTTTAGAGAGAAAACCAATGTAGACATTATTCATGCCAGAATTAACAAATGTTCTAAATAAAAAAATAAAAAAAGATGTCACTTTCATGCGATCCCAATGTAATAATTTATTTGTTGTATTAAATAATTTATAAAGGGATAATTTTATGATTAAAACTATCAACTTGTAGTGTGCATCTTGTGCATAAACACATGCATAGCACGAGCATAGAACAAGCATAGCACGCAATTGATCCATGTTTCTATCATACTTTTCATTAACCGATCATTCTCGTTATTTATCTTATCCGACTCATTCACTTTTATTTTATTTAGTCACTTCTTTAAAGTATTTGGAATAGTTTCTTTAGGTATACAACCATCATTGTCATGGCCATGTATATCTTCAAGCCTTCATACTTTGCTTTATTATTCATATGACCTTCCAGAAATTGATAATTTTTAGTCTACTTTTAAATCAAAAAAAATTTCTTCCCTTCTTTGTGGGCAAATCTATAGCTTCCTTTTTGGGGTTAGTAACCGTATCTAACAAATGATTATTAGAGGTAAATTGTTCTCCCTCTTTGAGAAGCATCTCAGAAACAGATGAAATCCAATTTTATTTGTTGTATAGATAAGTATACCGGTAGGTTGTTGGCCTCTTTTCTTCATGCAAATACTACAATTGCAAATTCCTCGACGCATTGTAGAAAATTCCACTATTATCATAAATTAATTTAAATCATCAAATCACACGAATCAAGGAACTCAATACAAAAAAAAAATCTATGAAACTCAGACTTGCTAATACATAATTTAATTTTCGTAAATTCCAGGCATATTCACAAATAATCAAAAAAAATATTAAAAGCGTTATTCAGTTTCCAATATTATTGACATAAATATTCACCACAATTCTAATGTGAAATTCATTCATTACTTTAAGAAATTTTACAGCACATACCCTAAATTTTGTGAAATTAAAATTAATTTTAGAGAGTAAAACCAATGTAGACATTATTCATGTTAGAATTAACAAATGTTCTAAATTAAAATAAAAAAAAGATGTCCCTTTCATCCGATCTCAATGTGATAATTTATTTGTTGTATTAAATAATTTATAAAGGGATAATTTTATTATTAAAATTATAAACTTGTAGTGTACATCTAGTGCATAAACACATACATAGCACGAGCATAGAACGTGCATAGCAAGAGCATAGAACATGCATATCACGCAATTGATTCATGTTTCTTTCATTCTTATCCTTAAACCCATCATTTTCATTATTTATCTTATCCGACTCATTGACTTTTATTTGCTTTAGTCACTTCTTTAAAGTATTTGGACTAGTTTCCTTAGGTATACAACCATCATTGTCATGGCCATGCATATCTTCAAGCCTTCATGCTTTGCTTTATTATTCAAAGGACCTTCCAGAAATTGATAATTTTTAGTCTACTTTTAAATCAAAAAAAAAATCGTTCCCTTCTTTGTGGGCAAATCTATAGCTTCCTTTTTGGGGTTAGTAACCGTATCTAACAAATGATTATTAGAGGTAAATTGTTCTCCCTCTTTGAGAAGCATCTCAGAAACAGATGAAATCCAATTTTATTTGTTGTATTGATAAGTATACCGGTAGGTTGTTGGCCTCTTTTTTCATGCAAATACTACAGTTGCTAATTCATCGACACTTCGTAGAAAATTCCACTATTATAATAAATTTATTTAAATCATCAAATCACACGAATCAAGGAACTCAATACAAAAAAAAAAAATCTATGAAAGTAAGACTTACTAATACATAATTTTATTTTCATAAATTCGAGGCATATTCATAAATAATCAAAAAAATATTAAAAGCGTTATTTAGTTTCCAATATTAATGACATAAATATTCACCACATGCTAATGTGAAATTCAATCATTACTCTCAGTAATTTTACAACACATACCAAAAATTTAGAGAAATTAAAAGTAATTTTAGAGAGAAACCAATGTAGACATTATTTATGTTAGAATTAACAAATGCTCTGAATTACAAAAGAAAATAAAAGATGTCTCTTTCATCCGATCTCAATGTGATAATTTATTTCTTGTAATAAATGATTTATAAAGTGATAATTTTATGATTAAAATTATAATCGTGTAGTGCATAGCACGTGCATATCATGCAATTGATCCATGTTTCTTTCATCCTTATCCTTGAACCCATCATTCTCATTATTTATCTCATCCGACTCATTTACTTTTATTTTCTTTAGTCACTTTTCTAAATCATTAGGACTAGTTTTTTTAGGTACACAATCATCATTGTTATGGTCATGCACATCTTCAAGCCCTTCATGCTTAGATTTTTTCACGTGGCCTTCCAGAATTTGGTTATTTTTTGTCTACTTTTCCATCAAAAGAATTTTCCTTTCCCCGCTTTGTGGACATATCCATAGCTTCTTTTTTTGGGTTAGTGATTGTAACTAACAAAGAACAAAGCTTTATTTGAAATAAATTGTTCTCCCCCTTTGAAAAGCATCTCATAAACAGAAAGAAATACAATCTTCTTTATTGTATTGATAAGTATACCGGTAGATTGATGTCCTCTTTTCTTCATGCCAATACTGCAGTTGCAAATGCCTCGAAAGTTTGTAGAAAATTCAACAATTATCATAAATCAATTTTAGTTATCAAATCCCACGAATCAAGGAAACCAATACAAAAATATCAATGAAACTCAGATTACTAACACAAAATTTTATTTTCATAAATTTCAAGTATATTCATAAATAGTCAAAACAATAAATAAAAGCGTTACTCAGTTTCCAATCTTAATGAAATAAATATTAATCACAATCCTAACGTGAAATTCAATCATTACTTTCAGTAATTTTACAGCACATACCAGAAATTTTGAGAAATTAAAATTAATTTTAAAAAGAAAAACCAATGTAGACATTATACATGTTAGAATTAACAGAGGTTCTAAAACAGAAAAAAATGAAAGATGTCTCTTTCATCCGATCTCAATGAGATAATTTATTTGTTGTATTAAATGATTTATAAAGTGATAATTTTTTGATTAAAATTATCATCTTGTAGTGCTTAGCACGCAATTGATCTCCTTATCCTTGAACCCATCATTTTTATTATTTATCTCATCCGACTCATTCACTTTTATTTTCTACAGTCACTTCTCTAAAGCATTTGGACTAGTTTATTTAGGTACACAACTATTATTGTTATGGTCATGCATATTTTCAAGCCATTCATGCTTTGCTTTTCTCTTCACAGGGCCTTCAAGCCCTTCCAAAATTCGATTCGCAGGTACCACAAACTCATGGTACACGACACAAAAGACTATATCCAACTCAAATATGAGATTGAGTGGCTCATATGAGAATGGTACTTGCAGAAGTTTGTCCAAGATGAGTTTCGCAAAAAGCGAGTAGACCAGAACCATGGCAACAAGGGTCGAACCGAGGACCAACATCATAACAATGCTGAAAGGCAAACAAGCAGCTCGAAATCATGATGACTCAGGTGATGAAGGAGATCACAAAGGTACGATTAATATGATCATGGGAGGACACAATTCAATCTCTAAGGAGGTTGGAACCATTGCCACTAAGACCCCAGACCCGCGTACCAAAGAAATTAACATGGTAAGGAGGGATTTCCTGAAGTCTATAATTAGCTTTAACGATCTTGATCTTCTGAAGGAAAACGGGACCACAAAACCAGATATGCTCATCATACGAGTAGACATAGGAGGATTCGGGGTATATCGAGTCCACATGGATTCCAAAAGCTCAGCCGACATCCTCTTCGACCAAATTCTGATCAGCATGGGACCCTCGATCAGCGAGCTAAAACCCCTACACACTCCTCTACGTGGATTTACTGGAAACAAGGTCATGCCGCTAGGCAACATGAACTGCCAACCTCGTTTGGCAAATCCCCGTGTCGGAGAACCTTGCGAGTCAAATATCAGGTGGTGGATATCCCCTTCGCTTATAACATCATTATAGGATGACCCACATTATATCAACTGGGAGCATTGATGTCAATCCGCCACTCGAAAAACAAATTCATGACCAAGGGAGGAATTGGGGAATTTGCATGTGATCCCAAGGTTGTTAGGCGCTGCTACGTGCATTCAGTAGAACTTGGAATTGTCAGAATATCATAAAGAGATAAGCCAGGGACTTCTACGAAATCAAATCAGGAGCGAAAATATTGAGAGCCCTCGTCCACAACCTCAAATAGTTGTTCGTAGAAGCTTGTGTTTCAAATTTTCTTTGTTTTCTAGGCGTTGCAGTTAACTTGTAATACGGCATTCGTGTTTGCAATGAGTTTTTTGATCTAAAAATTAGTTACTTAAAGTTATTTCCCTTGAAGAACAAGCTCGCGTCGTAGAAGGAGTAGTCCACATAAGGCACTCTTTGACGTAGCCCACCTAAGCCACCTCGCCATGTATCAAGCCAAGGAGTAGTCCACATAATGCACTCCTCGAGGTAGCCCATTTAAGGCATCTCGCCATGTATTAAGCCAAGGATTAGTCCACATAAGACACTCTTCGAGATAGTCCACATAAGGCACCTCGTGCAAATATTAAAGCTTGGAGTAGTCCACATAAGACATTCCTCGAGGTAGCCCACTTAAGGCACCTCACCATATATCAAGCCCAGGAGTAGTCCACATAAGGCACTCCTCGAGGTAGCCCACTTAAGGCACCTCGCCATGTATCAAGCCCAGGAGTAGCCCATATAAGGCACTTTCCGAGGTAGTCCATATAAGGCACCTAGCTCAAATATCAAGGCAAGGAATAGTCCACAAGAGGCGCTCCTCGAGGTAGTCCACAAAAGACACCTCACAAGAAGCCAAAGCTTGAAGTAGACCAAGTAAGACACTCATCGAGAAGGCCCACTCAAGGCACTTCATAAAGACGATTTAGCGAGGCACCCTAAGAGGCAGCCTCTCTAAAATATACGCGAAAATCATAAAGACCGCTGCCCAAAGTATGCGGGAGGTGTTTTAGAAGGAATCACCCCCTGATCAAAAGCACAAAGTGAATCTCGAGCTCTTCCCAAGCCATAAGTAATTTATTTCGTCAACACGTGAGTATCTATCATTAAACCTTCCGAAAGGACAAACGGGGATAGGGTGGCTAAAACCCAGGAGCGACCTCACTGAAGCTCGCGATTCACGGAAAGCTTGCCAAAGATAAATTTTAAATGCAGGTAAAAGGGGAGAGGATGATGTAAGAACTCCAAGACAACTTCAAGGCTATAGCTGCATTAAAATATTCTACTGAAGACTTAAAATGCGGCCCAAACAGTTTGAGATCGTGCATGATGATCGTATCTAGAGTACTCAATTTAAAAGAGATAAAGTAAAAATCGCGAGAACAAAATCACAAGTCAAGATCACTAGGATATGAGTAGACACTTGTAATCCTTCGAAAAATTCAAGTACAAGAAACAAAAAAACAAAAAAGTCGCACAAGAATTAAAAAAAAAAAAAAAGGACATGTAAGGAAAATGTCACTATATTAGCAAAAGAGGGCCCATAAGAGAATTACAAAAGTCCTAAACTAAGGCCTAATCTAAGGTCGTTGTTCCAAGGGGGACGAGATTTTGCTGAGGCAAGGGTTTCTTAAGAGCCTTGTTCTTCATTTCTTTCATAGTTTCATTTGTTTCCTTGATTTCTCCGCACGAGAACACGGAAGCATCCCAGGGCCCTATTTTTCCTCTCTTTCATCTGCTTCCTAGATTTCTCAGCGAGAAAGCCACATGTATTTTGGCTCAAATTTCTTGGCATTCTCGACCGTGTTTGGAAAAACAGGAACCACCCTCCGTGAGACTAGGCCTGAGGCTTATGAAGTCGCTCCTCCCAAACCCAGGCCAATGCACCCGAGGTCATGCGACCCCAGTCCTTCACGAGCGGGTTGGGGCCCTCCACCAACTTCCTCGCTCTAGTGGCCTTCAAATAAATCCCAACTTGGGACTCGTCATAGTCACCACTAAGCCAACTGCGGATCTGGAAATGGGATATGACCCTAGAACATCTTAAAAATAAAAGAGGTCAATTATCTAGTTTCATATTTAGTATTAATATTAATATGCTTAGTTGAAATCTCAAAGTCCCTATACTAACAATTATCGAAAAGTTTGAGTTGGAAACAAACACTCTCATCTTTACTTAACTTCATAATCTTTTGGTTTGCAGTCCTAACTCCTAACAAATGAAACATAGACAGGGTCGGCCCTAAGCATTCGGGGGCCCTGGACGAAATCTATATATGGGGCCCTTATGTTACAAAAAATACAGTCAGTTTTTTTTCTTTCTTTAAATGTGAAGATGCTACTTAAATATTGACATAGTATGTTTTTCTAACATATTGTTTTCCTTATAGATAATTAAATAACAAATACACTAAAAAAAATTAATCGTGAATATTTTTTAATACTAACTTTGAAAGCATTCTTTTAGTGGAAACAAAATTTTCAAGAAGATGGATACTCGCATGTCTGAGTCCTGCAAAACAATGACTACGCGCTGGTGGGGTGTCGATATAGCCTCCTCCGATGCTTAAGTCAGTAAATTGTTACTGAAACTTTAGATAATTTTGCGGTATTAACGTGAGAGTTAGGTAAAATATAGAGAGATTAGGTTTTTTGTGTGTACCTTTGAGGGTATATACTTGTAGTAGAGATAATGAAGATCCCCTATTTTTAGGAAATTATGTGCATGTTCGATATTTGTTACCTTATTTACCTCAATAATTTTATGCATGTTCGATATTCGAATAAAAAATAATTTTATGTATATTTTTACTTAAAAAGATAATTTTTTTTTATGAATTATCTAATCTAAAAAAACTATACAAGCTAAAAAGGAATGAAAATCATTGCAGGTAATATGTAGGATCATAATACAAAGTTAACAAGTTCTATAATAAATGGTAAAATACTAAACACCATTACTTATAATAGAATGGAGGTTAGTTTGTTGGTAATACTAACTAGTCTAACTTGGTACATGAACATGTTTAATTTGTAACATAATAACATAGTTTTACCGTAACTACAATTTATAGTAATAGTATATTTTCTTCTTTTATTAAGTATAAATCAAACAATATGATAATGCTGTTTTTTAAGTAAAATACATTTATTTTTCACTTGTAGCTATCAATATTATAATTCCATGTCAACGCAATAAATTACCAAAAATGAATTGAACATTAGAAAAAAAAAATTATGAAACATGAAAGTTAAATGTATATATTATTATATTAAATATTAATCGGAGGCGGGTCTTTAACGGATCGGATCAGCCTAGATCCATATTCGCTCCATATAATTCGAATTACGGATCTTCTCTATTGGATCATTAATCGGACAATTATCCTAATAAATCGAACCAGATACTGATCGAATCCGAATTGAAATCCGCCCAATTGGCAGCTCTACAAAATATAATCACATTTGCTCGCAAGTTTTTTAGCAACACCAAGAAATACTATTTTTCTTTTCAAAGATTAACAAAACAATTTACTTTTACTTTTGCTCAAACCAACTTCCCTATATTATAAAATAAAATAAAAAAATATTAATCTTCTTTGACGAAACAGAGTGGATAAATTTCGCTTCCCTCCTCTTTAACCAAACACTCCCTATTAGGATTGTCACTTAGCTAGCCTTGGACTTTGCAAATTTTCTCTCTCTAAAAGTCTCGATGTGATCGCACTTCTCGTCGTCTACCCAGATACACAGTCTCCAATCTTCTATTGAAGATCCATTTCGGTAAGTTATCTCTCCTGAAATTTACGCACAGTACATGTTGTTTTTTCTTTATCAGAAAAATGTGAAATTGGAAATAAATTGATCGTTTAGGGTTTTGCAATTAAATTATTTTTCGACACCCAAATTATTGCAAGTTTTCAGCTTATGGAGCATTCTGTTACGTTATTTGGATTGAATCTCTAGTCAATTGCTTGCATGCAGTTGTAATTGGAGTTTGGACTGCGAATTAGATTTGTTGCAGGTGTTATATATGGTATGGAGTTATCTCTCCTGAAGTTTACTCACAATAGTAATTATTTCTTGATTTGTTTTCTTTAATAGAAATGGAAATTGGAAATAAATTGATCGTCTAGGGTTTTGCAATTAAATTATTTTGGGTAAACTCTTGCATTTTCAGCTTTTGGATTATTCTGTTAAGTTGTTTCGATTTAATCTTTCTTTGATTGTGTTCATGCAGTTGTATTGGAGCTAGGACTGCGAATTATATTTGTTGCAGGTGTAATAATTAGAAGTTTTGGATTAATAGGGTTGAATTTGAGCAATGGTAATGATTATATGCTGCTTTCACATTGATTTTTTTTATCATACCTTATTGGTTTTTAGCATTGAAGTAATTGTAACTCGTCAATTTTCTGCCTTCAGAATTTTATAATTGGAGCTTTCAAGCCAGCATGCAACATTTCAGTTACATTTTCTGATGGAAAATCTCGAAAGCAGGTATATTCTAATTGTTAATCTGTTCGATGAAATTTTAGGTTTTATTTGGGGTCAAACTAGTTTATGAATTGTACAAGTGCCTTGATACCTCTTTATTGTTAATTTTCTACTAATGCGTAACCCTGTTCTTTGATTCTGCTCAACGGGTATAATTTGGATAATTGCTCCCTTGCATATATTGAATAAGTGTTCATTATGTTCTATATTAAAGCCTTGGGGCTCGGCTGGGGAACAAATAGTAACTTATCTTTATGCTTGCCCTATGTTTGACAAATAATTTTCTATGATTATGTTGTTTCTTCAAGCAGCATCTTTTTTATTTTTGTAATTTTCATGGTGTAATGGATCAATGATTCCACCCTTGGGTATTGATTTTTGTTGTATTTGAATGATGGAGTACGTAATTGTTATTACTTTGTTGTTTATTGGCCAAAAAAAATCTTCTGAGCATTGTTGCAAGTACTGGCAAGTCGGGCTCATTCTATTTTCTTATTTTCTTATACCAACGTCACATAGGTCCCATTGAAGAAGGAGAATGGTCAAACAGTAATGGTCCCACTCTTTCAGAGTCAAGAAAACATATCTGGCACGGTATTTGTCTCTGGCATTGTTCATACTATTGTCACCAAGTTAGGTCCAAAAGTTCTTACGGAATTCAGATTTGATTATTTATTGATGAGGTTGCACATTGCATGTGTCCTTTTTTTCAGATTTCAATAGAACCAGTTCCAGGGAAGAAGGTGGAACACAATGGAATCAAAGTTGAGCTTCTTGGTCAGATAGGTATGTTCATCTTGGCTCCATTGATGTAATTCAGAGATTGCAAGTTCAGTTTCACTTCGACATTTTTCAGGATTCGCAAGTTTTATTATATGGTAACCACTTCATAATTGTATCAATTTAGTACTCGGCCTTATGTTTTAACAATCAATAAGAGAATGACATAATACTAGAATAGTCAAAATTTTAAATAAGATGTTACTTTTGTCCGATTGCACTTGGCTCACTATTATTTCTTTGCAGAAATGTACTTCGACAGGGGCAACTTCTACGACTTCACTTCTCTTGGTAAGTACAAACCATTTGGTTGTATTTCTCGCAGAAGATATGTACTAGCTGTCTGTATGCTCTAATCACCCGCTGTGTAGAGTATTTAACACGCAGAGGAGATTATTTACTTATCTCATTCATTCCCAAACTTTCCATCGAAAAAAAATCATCCATGCTGTCCCTCACTCCCTCGCTATAAATTCACATGCTTGTAAGCAGGAATATTTCGTGTTTTCATGTCGCTGATGTTTTTGTTCTTGTGCCAATAGTTCGTGAGCTCGATGTTCCTGGAGAAATATACGAACGAAAAACATTTCCATTTGAATTTTCAACTGTGGAGATGCCATACGAGACATACAACGGGGTAAATGTGCGGCTCAGGTGAGTTATTGATTGTGCTTTGGTTGTTCATGAGCTTGTTTCTGTAACTTGAGTTTTTGCTATACGGTTTGGGGGAACTAGAAAATAAACTAGGAGAGGAGCTTCTGCTTCTATTTTGCGCAAGGCTGGCCCCTAATCTCATCCCTACATGGCCACATCAATCTGAGTTTTGCGACCGTCTGTGGTTCTTTTCCAATATCCTAGTCCAGTATGAACAGTAATTTGAGTCAAAGCTCACAAATCATCGCTGTTACAATATTGGTGGACAAGTACAGAAGGATTGTATCCTTGTCTTTGCGTTTTTGTAAATATGTTCGCATTTATCTTTTGATATCGCATCTTTTTAGTGTCAGACATTAAATCCCAGCCCAACTTTGTGGAAATTTGTGCATCTTTCAGGTATGTCCTAAAAGTGACGATAACCCGAGGCTATGCTGGTAGCATAATGGAATATCAAGACATTGTGGTAAGTCATCTTGTCATTCATTTAAAAAAAAAAAACATGCACATTGTCCTCATGAAATGTCTTCCAAATTTTGAGGGCATCATCGCTGTCCACAATTTATTTATCCTTATTTGGTTGGTCATTAGTTTGGATGCAGTTTCTAGTATGAAACTGTTGTGACATTTGAGAGTATCTAGTTCGCCTAGTTAGTTAGTCATGACTTGAAAAGTATACTTGAAATGCTATTTCCTTAAGACATGAATCTTTATATAATCGCAATATAATTTAGGAAGTCATATTTTACCTTCCTATCAAAAAATAACTTAAGAGAACATTCTTATTCATAGATGTTTCAAAACTCTCTACCGAGTACCGAGGCTTTTAATCCTTCAAGATACTTAATCCACACTTCTCGATCTAAGCCTATAATTCACTCTCAATTTGATAATTTGGAATATTGTATGCTCAGTGAGAAGGGGTTAGTGTGGCCAGAAGCAGTTTTCCATTTCTGTATTCTCCTTGCATGTAAACTTGTTCATTTTAAGTTTCATGAAGTTTTAGTCGCTTTAACCTAATCAGGTTGATTTAGTCGTCTGTTTGTTCATTGGATCAGGTCCGCAATTATAGCCCTTCTCCTCCAATAAATAACAGCATCAAGGTATTGTTTGTTAATTATTTTAACTTTTACATTATTGTTGTGGTTTTCAATGGTTATGCAACTCTATGAAAGAATATGATAAGATGTTTGAAACCACAACTTCCCTATAATTTCTGACACATTACATACTCTCTGTTAAAGTTCTTTACTTTTTGCACGGATATTGTTGATCTTTGATCTGTAATTGTAGATGGAAGTTGGAATAGAAGACTGCCTTCATATTGAGTTTGAGTACAATAAGAGCAAGTAAGTTTCCAACTTTGATCGATTTAAACCCTGTTATAACTCTCAGTTTGCGACGGAAGTGAATTCTGGTTTTCAAAAAGAGTTGATATAGATACAGGTTCTTTTGTGGGCTACTTCAGCTTGGTCTCTTGTTTGAACTAGCTAAATTGTTGTCCTGACTATTTCCTTTGTTGCTTAGCTTTGGAGTTGTTTAATTAGAATGGATAATGATGCCTAGCTGAATGCGATTTTGAATATACAGGTATCATCTGAAAGATGTTATTATAGGCAAGATATATTTTCTTCTTGTAAGAATCAAGATAAAAAATATGGATCTTGAAATTAGACGCAGAGAATCAACAGGGTCAGGGACAAACACCCATGTTGAAACAGAGACACTAGCAAAGTTTGAACTCATGGATGGTGCTCCAGTCAGAGGTATGAAAAGAACTAGTTTTCCATTTTACAGCAGTGTACACTGGCTGATAGAATTAAATGCAATGTTGTTAAATACTTATTTCTTTTACTCCTCTTGGGTACATGAAAATTTTCACTTCTTTTCCCTTTATTTGGGCTGCGTTTTGATTATTTACTTGGAAGAAAGTTTCAGTAGATTGTATACTGTAACTATTTTATGCAGCTTTTGAAAGCCAATTGTGGTGTTATTTATGCTTCCCCGAAGTCATAATCACTTCAGGGGGATATCCAAAAAGAATCTGAATTATTGAGAAAGCTACAAATTGTAGTGTTTGGGAGCGCAGTCCTACAAATCAATTTCTCCAAATTCAGTTTCATATATAAATAAGTTATTGTGAAAAATGGTTTCACTAAAATCAGTTGTTTACATAAGATGATTTATTCTATGAGCTTTTGGTTTGACAGGCGAATCAATTCCAGTTAGATTGTTCCTAAGCCCGTATGAGTTAACTCCAACATATCGAAACATCAATAACAAATTTAGTGTGAAGTACTACTTGAACCTTGTGCTTGTTGATGAAGAGGACCGCCGATATTTCAAGCAACAAGAAGTCACAATGTACCGGCTTGGAGATACATCCTAATTCAACTTATTTAAGTATTGAAATTTTACTGCTTCTAAGCTTTGTCCTGTGAGAAGATCTCGATTCTCAGAAACAACAAGAACATCTTTATTTAAATTGTTCTTTAAGTTCGACTCATCTTTGATACAATACATACACAATTGTATAGAGGAAGAAACATGTACATGTTCTGAGTAGTGGATGTTTTAGCAGACTTTTTCATCTGTTTTATTGTGGAGATGGGATTATGAGACGACAATTATTACATCTTGAGACCAGGCAATCATAATTTGCATGTATTGTATTGATTCTTCTGTATGTTGGCCGTGATTCGATTTTATTTAGGTCCTCGGTTTGCCGGTTTTCTTGAAGGATATTTCTCATCTATTGTCTGTGCTGCATATTTCTTTCTTGGATTTTTGTGTATTATGTACCTTTACGTTTATTATTTGATGAAGCAAGTGCAAACAGCAAAATTTCAAAAATAGTCTTCTAACTTTGAGATTCTTTCAAAAATAGTCATGTAACTAAGTTGAAATTACAATTAGTCCTTTTATTTTCACTCAATTTCAATTTTAGTGTATGCATAACAAGTTTTATACTTTATAACTTTTAATAAGTAGGGAGTATTAATTTTTATCCTGTAATTATAAATCTAATCCTTCAACTTTTAATATATTTTAATTTTCGTCCTGTAATTATAATTTTTTTCTCCATTAATAGGATCAAATTTGTAATTACAAGGCGAAATTGAAATTTATTGAAAGTAAGAAGGCGAAATTTATTATGTATATGATTAAAATTAAAATTTAGTGAAAGGTAAAGGAATGAGTGTGTTTACTGTTTAGTATAGTTAAGAGGATTGAAAGAATTTCAAAATTAGAGGATCATTTTTGAAATTTTGCCAATTGCAAATTGCAAATTGCAGGATATGTCTCATGACAAGATTGTTCAGATTCTGATTAAAAAAAAGACAAGATTGTTAAGAAGAACTTCATACTTGGGAGGTAACTGGACGGTCAGGTTTGGTCCGGGTTGAAATGGATTGTGTTGTTGAATGGGCAGGTCTGGTCCAAGTTGACTTGATCAAATACAATTTGGATTGTATGATATGTTGTTCACGGTTCCAACATCTGTATACATAAATTTAACTTAAATAATTGTAACAAGTTTTATTATTTAGAACAACTAATGAGTTATTATCTGATTATAATGATGTATCAAAAAATTTATCTTTTCCGTTGAAAATGTCGAAAAGTTTCAGTTTTAGAATCAGTTGAAACGAAAAATAAGGATTATTTCTAAAATTTTATATTTGTCTTGAAACTTTCTCTTTTTCTCAATTTAGTAACTTGTTTTTATAATTTTTCTTAGTTTTTTTGAAACTTTTATCCATGATTAGAATCTTTATTAGTATATATTTAGAAAGAAACAAGAATTTTGTGTTAAAACTAGGTTGTGTTAAGTCGGGCTGAGTCAGGAAATGCAAATTAAGGTAATCTCTAACCAATGCCAGCAAGAGGGCAAGGGCGGTGTGCCCGTCGGCCGTCGGTTGGAGATGGCAAAAAGGGCGGGCAGGCAGGGGATATGGGCGGAGTGCATGGCTGGACCGGGGATCGGGCAAGCGAGCGGTCTATGCTTGACCGACCGCTTGCCGCGGGCACACACCCTTTTTTTTTTTTTTTTATATATTATATATATAAATTAATTGTTGTTGATAACAGTTATGTGCTGGTGGCTGATTTAATTTGGTGAGATTTGAATTAATTTGGTGGAAAAAGTTGGGTTTCACGATTTTCTTCCTTAAATTGCTACGGTACGTGTGGTGGGAAAGATGAGTAATTTGCACATCCAGCCCCCATGTTCTGTCCCTGGTTAAAATCGCCCACAAACTTTCAGTTTTGCTATTATTATTATTATTATTATTAGAGTGGAGAAAGTTGTGAAGTATAATTAAATGAAAAGGAACTGTCCGTCGGTTGGAGATAAATTTCTAGGTGGGTCGAAAGCAAGTAAGAGGACGAGGACAAGGGCAAGGGCAAGGGCAATTGGACAAAAGGGGAGTCAAAAAGGCAAGGCCTTCGGTTGGAGATGGCCTAATGTCCGGAAACCATTAACACGTTAATAACAATTATAATTAGAATTCACCATAATATCCATTATAAAAACAACCTTAAATTTATCAAAAAACAGCTCTCTGTTCACTGAAATTCAGTCTTCATCAGATACAATTGGCAAGCCTTCTTTCACCCAGTTATAAATCCCACCTTCCAAATGATAGACATTTTTATACCCATTAAGAACCAACAAATAAGCTGCTATAAGTGACCTGCAACATAAGTTTTTCTAAGCAATTTTCTTAATTAATATATTATTTATTATTGCATTAAATTATAAATAAAAACAATAATTGAACCTTGACTGCTGGCCTTCTGGAAGATTTTGTGTTGGTTTTGTTGTTCCTCCAGCTGAACATGCAACTATAATCTTTCCATCCTTCGGTATTTTCGACTCAACACCTGTTTGTTTTTTCAATTTGATAAATGATATTAAATTTAAGAAATTAAAGAAAAGTTTAATTAAAAAAATAATAATTATTAAAACATCTTACTCTGAATAAATTCAGGATTTTCTTCTGTTCCTGAAAAGATACCAAAAAATGCAAATGCAGCTCTCCTAGCTATGTCCCAAGCTGTCCACTCCTTTATAAGCCTATATATTTGCACATTTATAGCACCTTCTGGATGAGCCTAAACCCAAAAAAAAATATACAAGGTAAAACAGAGTGAATAAAAAATATAAACTGGGAGTTAATTCCAATTTACCCCTGTGAAATGCATAATATTTAATTTACCCTTCCCCCTTCCTCCTGTGATTTGAAAAAGAATATTTTATCCCTGTCAAAGTTTCAAAGAAACAATTTACCTCCTTCAGCCGAAGAGTGTAACTCACTTTCCAAAATTAAGAGTGTGCATGAAAGGTATTTTTGTAACATAGGGGGTAAATTGCCACATTTATTATAACAAGGGTGGAAAGGGAGGGGGGTGGGGGTGTAAATTGATATATTTATCATAATACAAGGGGTAGACTACCACATTATTATAACACAAGGGGATAAAGGGCCACATATAAAAATATCAGGGAGGTGACATGAAATTTTTATAAGACTACAGAAAGTAAAATATAATTTTTCAAATTACATGAGATAAATTGAACATTAATGAATACCGGTATAAATTACCATCAATAGCCAACGGTTAAGTTGTACTTTTGATCCTATTTTTTCTCATTTATCTTTCAAACTCAACATGTCCTTTATTGTTTGGACCAACACATTTAGTTCTCTATTTATTTTTGAGTCAAACAAATTTACTTTGTATCTTAATGCATTGATTCTGATATGTCAAATTCAACAAATTTGTTGGTTAATTAAAAACAACTTTTATGCAAATTTTATTAGTAAATTTTACATAGAAGTAATTTTTCTTCACAAAATCAAAGATACGGGACTAAAAGTGACAGAATGAGAAATAAATATATTAAGTCAAAAAAAAAAAAAAAATCACCCAAAGTATTGCGCCGAAGATTATTAAAAACTAACACCAAATATATACGCACAAAAGATAAATGACTATTTTTGTCACGACTCAAAGTTATCGGACTAAAACTGTAATTTTACCAGAAAGAACCAATTAAAAATTACCTCTTTGAATTCTGCCTCTGGCCTTACATCAAGAATGACAAAGTTATTTGCTTTGGATAGTCTAAATGCTTCCTTCACGTCCACACTTCTTACCTTTTTCTCTAGCAAAAGTTGTCTTTTAATCTTCCATTCTTCTTCAGCTGATGAGAATTTGAACATTCATGTTAAAAAGAAAACAGAGTAAAATGATTAAATCATATACAGTCATGTAATAAAATACCTGGTGATTTTGCAGTTTTGGTGGCTGCATTTTGGATTTTGAGGCTATTTCTTTTGTTGGACAATTTGATGGTTTTTGTTGTTAAAAAAGAAGGATTAGTGTCAAAAATTGGGTTTAAATTATAGACAACATTTGTGGAGTGAAATTTATGATGTAGAGAAGATGAAGATGGATGTGAACTAATGGAAGTAATTGCAGCCATAACAAAAAAAAAAAAAAATACTTCTTCAAAAAGAAATTTTGATTTAGATGATGATGTGTGTGTGTGTGTGTTTGATTTTTTGAGTTAATATTAATGTTTCTTTGTTTTGTTTCTGAATTTTTACACTTTTTGTTAGTGTTTTTTGGATTTGGATTTGTATTAATTTAAAAAGTGGGCCATAATGGAAGAATTGTGTGATATTTTAGCTTCTTCACAATCTGAATTTGTGGTGGAGATTTCATGATTTTACTCTACTTGGGATTTTTTTCATCCTATCCATTTGATCCTTCTGCTCCTGAGAATTAAAAAAATAAAACATATATAAATACCATATTTTAGAATTTTTTTTAATATTTCCTTCGTTGTACATTTAGGAATATATGTCAACATATTATAAATTATTTTTCATTTCAATTTGTCGGGTGTGAAATTGTTGTAAAGTTGGCTTAACATTTTGGAGTGATGGAGCTTTAATTAAGTTGAATTTGAGTGGGTTTTTAATTCGAATTGTTTGATGTTTTCTTCTATTGCTATGTTATCTATAATATTAAAAAGAGAAGTTATGTCATGGTATTACATTTTTTTATATTCTTATTTTATTTCAATGTTTAAATTAATTTTATTATGTAATTTTTTAACTTATCCCATTATATTTTTTAAATAAATTTACTTTTACATTTTTCCATAAACAAATCTTTTTTTTGTGCTTAAAAGGTTTAATACACGCGAGAATGCGTATTAAAGCACGCGAAAACGCTTGTTGAGGATATACTAATCATTTAATATATAAAATCGAGCATAAATTAAACCAATAATTATAAAATAAGCAAAACTATCACATTTTAGAAGGTATTATATCTATATATTAACCATCGCCATTATCAGAAAAACATATCTATGTATTAACCAATTAATCAAGTTTTGACACCATTTTGTTATTGTTCGACTTTACGAGTTGAATGTGAATTTGCTCAAGCTCGAATTTATGGTCCAAAATGACAATTCGAAATGATCTTTTTCGTTCGACTGAAATCATTTCACATAGTTTCTGTTGGGAAATTTTGTTTTTATATGCAAATTTAGTTATCACAAAATATACGAATATTTTATAAACATATAATATAAATAATTCAATAAGAATATAATTATGAAAACAACTGGTCTGATTTGAGAGTTACGTTACTAGACGTTCGTCCTAAGAAAGTGATTGTTTCTCCTCGTGCAGGTATTGGTGACTGATCACAATCCTAAGACAAAGCCAAATGGCCACGCCGACGTCCTTGTCTGTGAGCACATTCACAGGAAGACAAGAACCAAACATTATCTCTAGTGCCCTTGAACAATATATGAAAATATTTTAGTGGATGCAAAACCATAGCTAGTGAGTGTGTGTATTTCCCAAGGCCTCTAATCCCTATTTATGGTGTACACAAGACCTCTAGGGTCAAATAATTTTGATAAGCCACATAATGGACATTAAAAGGTATAGATTGTTACAAAATTAAATTACTTTTGAAGTTTTAAAAATTTAAAATTCCTACAGTTTCACGGGCTATATATTCATACCAAATTAGATCAAACTAAATTCTTCAAAATTCTAGATCAAGAAATGAAATAACGAAAGTTTCATGGAATCATAAAACCTACATGTTATTACAACATGCAGAAGAATATATAAATTTTTCATTCTAATAATCTTAAGCAGAAAAGATAGCAATATTTAAATTATGAAGAGTCAAAACATATAAGTAGCAAATTAGCTCCATGTGTTATTCTTAATATGCAATTTACCTCCCTGTGATAAATAAAAGGACAAAATAACTCCTTGTATTCTTGTAAAAGAAGTACACTGCATTCCTCTTGATTTTTATATTTTTACAAGAGGGTAAAATCCCATTATGCAATATCACAGAGAGGTAAAATGTTCATTTATATATATTACAGGGAGATACATTGTCTATTTATTCATATCACAAGGAGATAAAGTGAATATGTTGTCAAGATAGGGTTAAATTGGTCATTTTCACATGAAAATGAAGTCTCGTTCGCATTATAAAGCGTGTGTACAACACCTCCATGAGTAAGGAGTTAAAGTACAACACCTCCATGAGTAAGGAGTTAAATTGCTCATTATTTTATATCACAACGAGGTAAACTGCATATTTCCATTTTCTATAGGGTTAAAATTATTCATTAGACAGTGAAGAGTTAAGTTGCCAAAAACCCAATTGAAAATGCATTCCTTCACCACTTTAATAAGCCTACATGATTATAGATCACATATAGAATTATTTAGATGTGTTGTTAAGTCATGCTTTATTTAAATTAAATCTCATTAAACTCAAATGCAACCTTATTATATACTCCCTCCGTCCTATTTCTTTTGTTCCCTTGAGTTTTGACACGGAGTTTTAGGTGATAGTTGAAAATAGAATTTTTATGCAACTTTATATTTATGTCAAGTGATAAAGTATTAATGATGTCAAATCATTACTTTATATGAATACTTTTGAAAAAAATAATTTCATATAAGGAAATAGAGTATTTTTTGGAATATCCCAAAAAAGAAATAGGAGAAAAAATAGAAAGGACAGAGGGAGTATATTTAATCACACTCGCCTCAAATACAACCCGGTCGAGTTATCAAGTGAGAATGCCCAACTCAATTAACAATTTTTTTTATTTTTTGAGAACTAACTCAATTTATAACAATTTAGAGTGTTTTGATATCAAATGAAACTATTGACACCAAAATTCCAACTTAAATGAACGAAATAATTTGAGGATTAAACAAACCATGTACTAGTGACCAGTAATTTACTCTTAGTTAAGTCCTTGCGGATCATACAAGGCACTCATTCAATCACGGGGTAAATGCAAAATACTACTTTGTGTTATGATAAACCTGCAAGAAACTACTCTGTGAAATTTTTATTGCGTCAAATTTCCTTTTATTTTCAAAAATCTTGCAAAAATCACTCAATTTGTTAAAAAAAATAGGCCGTTTTGGATTGACATATTTCAAGAAATTAATTTAAAATACTTCAAGTTGGTCCCTATAACTTCACGTGATATATTTGGTTATTTGGTTCTCTGTCCTCCATTTTTCTTTTAAAAAAAATCACTGCGTTTCAGCCAAAAATATTGGCGATCTTGCTCTAGATTTGATGTTTGTCGAGTGAAAAATGGAAACCCGTAAACTCTAATAGCTTATATATTTGGAATATTTCAAAAAGCGCTATTATTTTTCATGGTTATTTTTGGAATAATTTGTCAATTTTAACCTTAATCCTATGTCTCACTTGATATTGTCTCTGGAGAAATTGTACAGTGATATTTAACGAGAATGGACTAAAGTACCCTTCAAACGGTGAGTTAAATGAGGGTGCAAAATGAAGTGAAAACATGATTTCTAGAGTGCAATATGCTATTAATTTTTTTTAAAGGTGTAAAGTGAAAAATTAGCTTTTGTTTCCTGGGCGCAAAGTAGGATTAAGCCAATAATTAGTGCCTCTACATAAATAAATAGGAATGTCAATCGGGCCTTGTGAGCCGAGCTTTAAATAGTTCGAACTCAAATACTGTCGGGTTTCATAGCTATAGGCTCAAACTTGGCTCATAAAAATTTAATTTCTCTGGCTCAAACTCGGTCCATTTAATTTTTCGGGTTTCGGGTCTATATCGGGTTTGTTAGTATGAGCAAAAATAGCTTGACAAATAAAATATTTAGATTACCGATACACATATGAATAGTCTACTATTTCTTAATATACGACTATATATCATTAAATAATGTCTTAACTGAAAGATCGAGTTATTTGCCCATATTTTTAAGATATGTTTGATTAAATTTTGTCTTCTTTTATCTTTGATTAAATATTTTTCCTTTGAATTTTGGCCTTAAGTATGCAATTGATCTGCTAACATATATGCGAGTTTACATTATAACTTTTTGTAAAGTTTACTTGTTTCAAAATAAAAACAGTAATTAGTGAATATAACTACAATACAAATAATTAATTGTAATATTTAAAACAATTATATGTTCGGGCAGGTTGAGCCGTGTTAGGCTCATGTTCAGTTCATAAATTGATCGGGTTAAATATAATGGCTCAAACTCGACTTGGCTCACAAATATTTGAGTTCGAGCCAATTTTAATCGGGTCGAGCCATCGAGCTTCGGGGCTCAATTGACAGTCCTATAAATAAAGAATGATGAGTCCATGGGAGAAGGGCAAATTTTGTTGAAAAAAATGAAAGAGGGGGGGGGGGAGTTTGGTAAGGCCATCTCCAGCCGATCCGGGGAGGCAAGCAACAGCCCCCCCGTCGGCTGGAGAAGAGCTCCCCCCGGATGGGCAGGCAGGCATCCGGGGGGAGATGCTTGCCTGCCGGCTCATGGACGCGCTGCCTTTCTATTTTTTTTTTTTTTTGTTTTGTTTTGCTTGGTCAGCTGCTAATACGAGAAGGAGAAGAAGGAAAAGGAGAAGGAAAAGGAAAAGGAAAAGGAAAAGCATGAAATATTTCATGAACATAAATGTATTTAATGTTTGGCAATTTAAATAATGCTTTAATTATTTGAAAAAAAAAAAAAAAACTCCTATGAAATACAAATTTGGTACCATAGGATAGGTTTTGAATACATTAAATTGTCAATATAAATTTGGTCATGAAGTTATATTCAATACGAAAATGTAAATTTGGTACCATAGGATAGGTTTTCATTGCAACTTTGGTGCCAAACCCAATTTTTCTCCAAAGTTAATGATAATTTATCCCCTTGTGAATTAAAAAATAGTATTTTACCCCCTAAAATTTTGGTACCATAGGATAGACCTACTTGCACTTTTGGTACCATTGGATACGAAAATGCAAATTTGGTACCATTATTATTATTATTATTATTATTATTATTATTATTATTATTATTGTTGTTGTTGTTGTTGTTGTTGTTAAGTGAGAGTGGGGAAAGTTTGAGATTGAAATAAATGTTTTGAATTATTGGTTCGGTTGGAGATGACTGACTTGGCAAGGCAGGCAGGCAGGCAGGCAGGCAGGCAGGCAAGCAGGCAGGCAGGCAGGCATGAGGGGGCTATTGCCTGCTTCGGCTGGAGATGGCCTAATCACCCACCGCCCCACCTACTTCTGAAATGTGCTGGGCAACGCGCGCCCAACACATTGTTCTTTTTTTTTTTTTAGTTCTCTTATTGTTAATTTAATAGGGAAATTTATATAAAATATATATTTTTTTAAATCTTAATTTTAATTTAATTTTATTTCTTGTATAATTTATACTTTTATTTAATAAACTTAACAGTAATTTAATTTTATTACTTGTAATATTATAACTTTTATGTAATTAACTTAACGTTAATTTATTTTTTTGTTTGAAATTTAATAACATTGTAAAAAAAATTAATTTGTCTATTCTGGTAAAAGAAAATTAGATTTAAATTTAATTTAAGAAACTTAACATTAATTTAATTTTGTTACTTGTAACATTGTAACTTTATGGACAATATTACATTTATTAATTGTTATTATTATTTAGCTCTATTATTATTATTTTTATTAAGTAAGAGTGGAAAAATATGAGAATAGGAATTAATTAGAAATATAATTAAAAATAATTTATGGAAATTAAATACATTAAAATTAAATACGATTTATGGATAAAACAATTATTTGTTACATAATTTAAATACGATAAACTAAATTAGAAACGATATAACCCTAACAATTATATATTGAAACAATTACGTAGAACCACCATTTGGACCGTGTGTTGACCACGCATGTTCGACTGAGTCAGCTTGAAGCCGGCGATTGACCTTACTGATCATATCTGGTGACGACGGAACATATGTTCTTCTAGGGATATGAGACTTGTTCTTGGATTCAAATCAAGAGTAGTGCCCCCTTCTTGGTGATAAAAGGTGGCATGTGCCCTATGAGATCTTGTGGGATTACTATCATCATCGTCTGAGTCATCATCAATGTATTCATCTCGTTCATTCTCCACAGTCATATTAATGCCTATGTTAAATTTCTTATTATTAATGCTACTGTTTAAGTTGCTATTATTATATTTATTAAATATTATTTTATTCTGATTATTCTTATTTATTTATTATTATTATTATCATTTTTATTAAGTGAGAGTAGGGAAGTAGGAGAATTGAAATTAAATAAAATGGAAAAATTGAATCATTAAGATGACTATAAAAAGAAGAGTGTAAAGGAAAATGAGAGTCTGAAGAAAAGGGGAATACATGGTCACTGGAGATGGCCTAAGATGTAAAAGAATCTACTCATTATAATAAAACATTAGTAATTAAAAATCAATGTGAAATCTATGTGAATTTGCACCACCATTCTCAATTTTTTACTATTGTTACATATAATCATTGAACATGAATAGTTGAAACTTAAATTTATTAGTGCGGTGAACTACTCAAACTGTAAATTCTAGAAGATTACGTGTATGATCATAAGTAAATTATTTTGTTATAAAGGTGAGTTTGACCGAAAGAAAAATATTTTTACAATAATTGGTTTTATTATAAATAATTTTTACAATAATTGATCATAATGAAAACTAACTATATTAGTTTGTAGAATTGCTTTTGCGAAAATTACATTGATGACATAATTTTCTCCAATTAACAATTTCAAAAATTATTACACCTGAAGGGGTCAAATGCTGTTCAAATTAAAAATACAATAAATGTTTTTAATAATTGTAATCGCTAGACCAAACTCACCTTAAATAGAGACCCATAATATAAAATTGATAAATTAAATTTTTTTTTTTTAATTTAGCTAGCCAAACCGTAGCTGTACCCTGAGAAAGTTATTGTGAAAAAAATGGGTATAATGTTATAGCGGCCTTAAGTAATTAAATATGTCATGCTAGAAACTTTCATGGCAATCCCATGTGACATTTATTAAGCAAAATTGAATTGACTCTAGACCTAGATTAAGCTTGAACATCTTTTTCCATTCATGATAGATATTCAGTTAAATTTAAAGAAAAAAACATGCTTACATGCGGGCAAAATAACATTTATTATTTAGGTAAATTTCATTAGATAAATTGCATCGAAATACACGTGAAATAGACACCCATAAACCAGAGAGAACAAATATCTTCTTTTTTAAAAAATGTCATAATATTCAATATCTAATTATAATGAAGTTTTAACTCTAAGACTTTAACCCTAACTAATTGAAATGAAATAAGACTCTTAAGGAAACTGAATAACTTTTAGACTTCTATGAAAGCGAAATAACCAAAATAAGGAAACTAAATAACTAAAAATAAGAAAACTAATCACTATTGAAAATTATTAAAAAAAAGATAAATTGTCTTAGATGTTTATGCATTATTTATTCAACTCTATTTTATGCACTAATTCTTCTTTCCCCTTCATACAATTATAAAATTTATAAAATTAACTAAAATTTAGTTCAAGATATAAAAATAATTAATTTAACACTACAACTTTATACAAAGATTCTTAATTTTTCCCGTTTGAAGCTATATATAAGTAGGGCTGTCAATGGGTCGGATTCTGGTCGGATCAGGCTCGTCCATATCCGACTCCATTTATATCGGATCGAATCTTGTTCGGATTGTGCTCGGATCTAGATTTTTTGAATCCAACGGATCTTGGTCGGATTTGGCCGGATATCGGATCATATTCGGATCCAATAAATTTTCATTTAAAAAAGTTAAATTAATATTTTTTCCTAAAACAAGTTTATTAACTTTTCAATTTTATTTAATTTTAGCTCACATGTTCAAAGTTTCTTTACTATATTCATATTTTTAGAATGAAAATATTGGTTTAAATAAATTTATAAACGAGTTATAAATTACTATCTTCTTAAATTGATGGTGAAATATTATTAATGATACTTACTTTTATAAAATATTATGTATATATATCTTTCTTTTTATTTATTGTCGGATACAGATCTGTAACGGATCGGATCGACCTAAATCCATATTCGCTCCATGAGTTTCGTATTACGGATCTTTATAATCGGATCATGTCCATCGAATAT
Organism: Penstemon davidsonii; assembly: GCA_034814905.1. Classification (NCBI taxonomy): domain Eukaryota; kingdom Viridiplantae; phylum Streptophyta; class Magnoliopsida; order Lamiales; family Plantaginaceae; genus Penstemon; species Penstemon davidsonii. The sequence goes on along the minus strand of JAYDYQ010001087.1, from coordinate 4,873,504 downwards.
CTAATCGGACAATTATCCTAATAAATCGGATCGAATTCGGACGGATCCGGATTGAAATCCGCCCCATTGACAGCCCTATATATAAGAAAAATAAAAATTAGTGGAGCAAGCCCAAACCCGTGAAAGTAAGCCAAAAAAACCTACCACAAACCGAATACAGGAGCCCAAATTAGGATCCACAAATTAAATCTGCCACGTGGCATATCTCCACAAACAAAACAGAATTATAAAAGATGCATCAGTCCGTCACTCTCAAGCAAAACGGCGTTCAGCATATAATTTCCTTTTTAACAGATAATTTTACACACACAAACACATTCTAATTCTCTCTATATATAGTCAGTGTTGCCAATTTCGCATTCACTCTATAACTTTTCTATTTTTTTTTTTTAAAAAAAAATGGAGTTGTTCTACTTTATGGTGTTCGGGGGTTTGGCTGCGGTTGTGGCAGCTTTGGAGATGAATAAAGGCAACAATGATCGGATCAATACGAGTTCCGCTTTTAATTCCTTCAAGAATAATTACTTGGTCGTTTATTCTCTCATGATGGGTAATTCAATTTCTGTAATTTCAATCCAGATCTGTTATTTTTCACAATGTGTGCATGCACAATATGATCTGATCTAGTTTTGCACCGAAATAAATGTGATTGAGGAAAATGTTGCTGTGTTATTAGGCAGAAAAATTCATTGATGCAATTATTGCAGGTAATTATGGTTTATACTTAAGTATTGTATACTGTATTAGATTCGAAGTTAGTGTTTGGAGTAAGGTTTGCATTGAATTTAATTGAATTTGTTTGAGTACGATGATTTTGATGAAGTTTGCTCTAGAAATTTTGGCTTGCCTCGATGTGTCGAGTGTGAGTGGGTGTGTGTGTGGGACTGCCAATGTAAATAGACATATCAAACGATTACGATGTAGGCAAACGCTACATCTGGTTCTTTTATGCCAATTGTCGAGCCATCTAAAATCTTACGTTGAGGGCTTATCTGATTTTCATTGGGGAAATCATCCATATTTTGAAAAAATATTTAGAGTATAAACAGGTGGGTAAAGATCTCAGTGTGATTTTACGAGAGTAACTAATTTCAGTCTTTGTTCTTCCTATGTTCTGTTTACCCTAATAAAATATATTAAGCCAAATTTTTAAGCATTGTATTTCATCACCTTGTAATCCATATTCCTTTGTTAATGTTTGTTTTCCATGTGGCAAAAACAGCTGGTGATTGGTTGCAGGGTCCATACGTATACTACCTTTACAGTACTTATGGTTTTGGGAAAGGTGAAATTGGACAGCTCTTCATTGCAGGATTCGGATCTTCCATGTTGTTTGGAACCATTGTTGGATCTCTAGCAGATAAACAGTGAGATTGATGTCCTCCCTCAAATAACATTAATCTTATTTTTTATGTATACTTAGCTGCATAATGGAACTGTAGGGGGCGGAAGAGGGCATGTGTCACTTACTGCATCACATATATACTCAGCTGCATTACCAAGCATTCTCCTCAGTACAAAGTTTTGATGGTTGGACGTGTATTGGGTGGTATTGCTACATCTCTCTTGTTTTCTGCATTTGAGTCTTGGCTCGTAGCTGAACACTTCAAGGTGAGGTGTCCGTAAGTATATCGGCACCACTATCTTTTCCTTAATGCAATTTTTGTGATTCATTATAGTTTTGATATTCCAATCTTGAATTTAATATATATGTGCAGAGGGGTTTTGATCAGCAATGGCTCTCATTAACTTTCTCGAAGGCAATATTCTTTGGCAATGGTTTTGTGGCCATTCTAGCTGGATTGTTTGGAAATGTGCTTGTTCATTTCTTCAATCTTGGCCCAGTATCACCCTTTGATGCTGCCGCCATATTTCTAGCAATTGGAATGGCTGTAATATTATCATCATGGACTGAAAACTATGGAGACCCTTCAGAGAGCAAGGACTTGCTTACTCAATTCAAAGGCGCTGCTGTAGCAATTGCTTCAGGTATATCAAAATCTTTGTAATTAATTGCATATCATTTTCATGCACTTGATACAATGATTTTGGATGTCAGATGAAAAAATTTCATTGCTTGGTGCCATACAGTCTCTGTTTGAAGGTTCGATGTATACATTCGTGTTCCTATGGACACCCGCATTGAGTCCAAATGATGAAGACATTCCCCATGGCTTTATATTTGCAACTTTTATGTTGGCTTCAATGTTGGGAAGCTCAATCGCAGCTCGTTTATTGGCCCGCAACACTGTTAAAGTGGAGAGCTACATGCAGATTGTATTTGTTATCTCTTCTGCCTCTCTTTTGCTTCCCATATTAACAAACGTATGTCTTGGTTTCTGTTTGTTCTATTTACTCGAATTTATCGTGCTGAATCATATCTAATTTCTTTCTGCTTTATGGTAGTTTTTGGTACCTCCTTCAAATGTGAAAGGGGGCGGCATCACATTTTCAGGATGTCTCCAAGTTCTTGGGTTCTGTGTTTTCGAAGCTTGTGTAGGTATTTTCTGGCCATCCATTATGAAGATGAGATCCCAGTACATCCCCGAGGAGGCTCGAAGCACCATCATGAACTTTTTCCGCATCCCACTAAACATCTTTGTTTGCATTGTGCTGTACAATGTATGTCAACTAAACCTTTGCTATATATTGGTGAATGACCTGTAGCGCTTTGGTTATTGCAATTACTTGTTTTTGTCTGCTGCCTCTGTTTTCTTCATTGGGCATGCATTATCTTTGCAATTTAACACAAATTAGTATCCATTAAGGATTTTAACTTATTCAAATTGTTCAGCAATTCCTTTAAACTGATGCATTCATTTGTTTGATTTATGACCAGAAGTGAACATAGAGAAAATCCCAGATTAAGGATTAAAATTTTCATGTACTACCTGACTGCTTGCTATATACTAAAGAATGTCTTGATTTTTTGTAGGTTAATGCATTTCCCATCACCGTTATGTTTGGTATGTGCTCGATCTTCCTCTTTCTGGCCTCCATTCTACAGAAGCGGCTCTCAGTATTAAGTGATAGGCCAAGTGAGTTACACGTTGCCAATTTCAGACTTAAAGCAATTTTATTCTTGTGATGAAATAACAACAAAGAGCAGGACTATGTTTGGTTCCTGACATTTAACGAGTAGATTGCTAGATAAAATATTTTTCTTCCATCAAATAGTAGAACATTGAGCTTCACCCAATCCCAACCTAACTCTTTTATGCACTGAACTCTACGACATCTAAATTTCTTATCCTCGTGGAAGCAACAGATGTCTGCATTGTTCTAATGTCCCGCCTTTCTTTTTCAGGGATAGAAGATTGGAGAATGTTGAAGGAGCAAAATGCTGAAACCGAACCATTAGATGCTGCTTAAATAACTAGTTTTAACTGGGAACATTTTTTGGATTTATTACATGATCATCTATTATTTCCACAATTGCAGTCGACAATATCTTGTGTAGTTGAATATGCAGTTAATTAATCGTGACTACCAGAAAAAAATACAGCAAAATCTACTTGGCCATGCAGCAAAGAAGAGGAGACATACAATTGATATAAGAGTTTTTTGTTTGTGGATATGTGCAAAGTTAAGGCATTTTATGTATCCACAAGGCTATAGTACTGTTCTAGACACATTTTATTTTTTGACAATTCATTTTTACTTTAATGTCACAAACATTCAATTAACATAGTTGCCATTTGATGAGTTTTTTGCAATTTAGGCCATTTCTAGTGACTGTTCAGCCTAAGTCCAGTTTCTCCTCAGATCTCAAGTCCAATTTTCCCTTTATTTTTCATAGTCATCTCCAATGATTCAATTTATCCATTCTATTTAATTTCAATACTCATTTTTTCCCACTATCACTTAATAATAATAATAAATTGTATTTAAATTTCTTACAATGTTATTAAATTTACAGACTATTAATGTTAAATTTCTTAAATTAAAGTTACGTTCTTTCAATGTTTAATTTTTAATAATTAAATTTTATTTAAGTTTCTTAAATAAAGTTTACATTTTTAAAATTAAAATGAACCTTTTTAAAATTAATCATAAATTAAAGGAAATTTTATTTTAAAAAAAATTATTAACTAAAAATAAATAAAAACAAAAAACAAAATATCATTTGCTTCAAGACTCAAGGGGGCAGGCTAACCTTGGCTTGCTCCACCCCTTGGAGCAATGGGTGGGATGGATTCCAAGGGAACCTCCCTTTGAATCAATGGAGATGGCCATCTCCATCTCTTCTTGGTCATTGAAGATGGCCTTACATATTGTGAAAGCTATGTATGAACTATTGTCCACTGCATTGTGAAAATGCTCTGTAAGTTCATCTGGGTTTTTTTAGTGTTAACATCGAATCTGGTCTAAATTTAGTTTTATGTAAAAAATTAGAATATACAAAAAACAAAAATATATAAACTAACACAAGCACTCTTTTTCATCAAAAGTTTATGCGGGATGATTTATATTTCGTAGGTTGAAATATCATATCTTATCTTTTATATATCTACTTATAATATATTTCACAGCGGTCTTTGACTTTAATCCATTTGTTTTGACCAAAATACTATTTTCTCCTTATTTTGATTTATTTTATTTTACTTCATAATTACCTGATACATGTTATAACCACCTCCAACCCAAACCCACGTTTTTCTCTTTATTTTGATTTATTTTATTTTACTTAATAATATAACTACCTCCAAACCCACGTACAGTCCCAAACCCACTTACAATTAAGTTTTTCCCATCTTCTTCTCAATATGTTTTACTCCTTTTTTTCCCATATTCTTCTCAATTTTTGATGGCGTCTTCCTCATGTACATAACTTCTCACACAACTTTCATGTGATTTCTCCATACCACAACATAGCATCTATGGAAATTGAGTTGGTATTCCTCTAATGTACATTTTCTTCCACTTCTTTTATGTATTTTAGTATTTTTTGGGTTGATCTAATTTTGTCTATGTATCTTTTAGACCAAACACACATCCCACACAACCCAATTGATAATGGAGCTTCAATGAGTTCACAACATTGCATGAAGCTCGCGGTTGCACAAGTTATTTCCTAACAAACGATTCCGTTTCATAATGCCATATTTGATTGGTTAAGAAATTAATTTTTCAGTTTCATAATATTTTCACCTTTCCAATGTTGTACGCTTGAGTAACCAATTTATTGAAGGAAACATTTACTATGTTCGTGATGTACGTGTGATTGTAGCAGATAGAAAATTTAAATTCGTGCCTCACCACTATCAACTATTGTTTGGAAATGAGTCAAGGGTTGAAAATCTATTGCTAAATAATGATAACTTCTTACGAGATTTGAATTCCATCGTGGAACTGAAAGACATAGGAAACCATGTGAATTTTGAGGATCAATTGATTGTTAAGACAATATTTTTCTTTTGTGCTTTATGTTTCATTAAAAGAATTATAATTCACTGAATGGATTGCTCCATCACTGTAGATACTATTGGATTGGTTGTGTGTGTTACCAATTGTTATACAACATGTGAAGGTTTCTCAAGACGAGAACTCCTCATAATTGATACCACGTAAGTTTAGTTGTATTATAAGTAGATACTTCCATATGAAAATATTTTCTAACTTTTTTTTGGTGTCATATAGAATGACAGTTGTCCGTATGGTATTATGTGATAATTTTGTCATTGAAGAAGGTGAAACATTATTCCGGACACTTGATCGGAATAATATAATCTTTGCATGTGGAGTTATAGTGAGAGATCTTGAAGGTAGACATCATATATTTGCTAGACAAAAGAATGTGTTTTTTATCTCTTAAAAGTCTAATTTTGACACAGGTTTATCCATATACACGCATCGATTTTCAAAACTTTACTTCAATACCAACACAAGTTCTACATATGATCTAAAGAGCTGGTACATACAAACTACTTATGATTTATCTAATTTTCATGGACTTATTATGTATTTAGAATTAATTATAATTTAAATATTTGGAATTAGGTTTTTGGAAGACCGTTGTGCTCAGAAAATGATTTCATTTATACGTTCAAGTGGTTTCACTATATCTTGGTCGTTACAGATTTCAAATGCCAAACGAATTTGGATTCGTGAATATGGACACCATGAAGGTGTACGTAATTCCTTTCATTTTTCGTTGTAGTCATAGTTCAGTATGATTGTTTTGACATTTCCCAGTGCAGATTAAATTTTTTCAGATCATTGCACGTATTCAAAGTATTGATGTTGACGACATGTGGGAAGCACATTGCGTTAATTGTAGAGGTTTATGTGTATCTTCGTTCGACAAAGTGGTTTGTCTTACGTGTGAAGATGTGGTCAAGGCTAATTTCAGGTATTAATTTTTTTTTTTTTTGGATAAACTAATTTTTTTAAAACCAACTAGAAAAGGTTTGTACAAGATTTCAGGTATTGATTCATTATATAGATCCCTTTTTTTTTATTATTTATTCCTACATTGACACAAATGTATTTCTTTAGATTTCGTGTTTGTCTTACAGTAGCAGATGGCAGTGGAACTATGAACTTGAAGTTATACGATGACCAAGCAAAATATATATTTCGCAATGAAGCTGTATATCTTAAAAAACTACAAGGCCAGGTATAAATATAATTTTGATATTAGTTTTAGATTTAACACTAATCATAATGCTACTCTGACTTAAATACATGTATTACTCAGCAAAATGGCATCAAAATATTGAGGGAGAGAGTCTTTTCATTACTGCATCGTGCATTTATTTTTATCATCCCAGTGCCACCGAAGTTTGCAAGGCCACATTTTTGTGCGGTGAAATTTGTTTTGACTGTTGACTGGTCTGAAGAATGCTCGCATATTCCAAAGAGACGGCATATTTTAGGCTTAAAAAAGTAAGTCATAATTCATTTTCAAACCTGAAATAAAAAAAATACTTACACTGAGAATAAATAAATTATTACATGCATAACTCGATTATATTAAACTATTATTAACATATCTTTTGTTCATTATGCAGGTATTAGTTCAACATTGATGGTGTGCAAATATTCCTATGTAGCTTAGATGTCCAGTGATATATTTATAAAGAATATAACTCCGTCCTCTATCTTTTTTGTTAATATTTAACAAAGTATTTTTCGTTGTATATAAATATTGTTATTTTCATTTTATTATTTTAACCATGTCGTACAATAGATATTTCTAACATGTTAAACCAGGTACTTAACATATATATTTTTTTAAATCCCGTGCATAGCACGGGACGTATACTAGTATATATATATAGGAGAATGGTCTTTTGACCAAATTGGACCAAATTCTTTTTTCTCCTAATTTTGAATTTTTTTTATTGCATTAAATAATTTATAATTAATATACATTTACAAGGAGTTAAAAAAAAAAAAAAAAAAAAACTTGTTACAACCTAACTGGCTAAATTTGTGGGAAAACGTATTTAGACATAATCTAACTAATTGCACAATTTATCCATTTATTTAAAAAAAAAAAACTGTTACAAGCTAAACATGAAAATACGTATTAGATCATGGGAGTCTAACTAATTGCACAAAAATCATGCCCCAAAAATAGGAATGAATATAAATGTTAGTAGTAACCGAACATAATGAATTTAGTTTACAATAATCTTAATTAATCAATTGACCTACTAAAATCATGCCCCAAAAATAGCTATAAGCCTATAACTAGGAAACTAGGAATATATATATAAACCGTCACTCCTTAAACCTATGTCTTGTGAATTTTTATTTCATGCATCTTCTTATGGTTTGATTTCTTCTGTTATTTTATTGATTAATTATATCGATGGTACTATTGTTTTCCTTCTACTATCTATATCTATATTTCTTTTTTTGCTTACATTGAAAATCTACCATACAATTTCAATGATCAAGTATGTGATTTTATATGAGTTTAAAGATATCTTTGGTTAAACATGTGTCTTTTATATAATTTTATTTTAACATGACATATTTTATTTGTTGAATTTGACAAAATTTTATATCTGATGTGATTTTAGTGCAGGATTATGTTGAGGTATTTCATGATTATTATTTCAAATGTGAGTATATTGCAATATATTCTTATGTATCTGTATAACAATTTGTTATTTTTTTTGTAGGGTTGTACCATATACATGTGTTTTTCATCCGTGGAATTAGGGCTGTCAATGGGGCGGATTTCAATTGGGATCCGATTCGAATCTGATCCGATTTATTAGGATAATTGTCCGATTAGGGATCCGATGGATCTGATCCGATTAAGAAGATCCGTAATCTGAATTATATGAAGTGAATATGGATCTAGGCTGATCCGATCCGTTACAGATCTGTATCCGATATATATTACTATATGTTGTTTATGTATTTAGACCAAAATAAAAATAAAATTATCTATGTTCCACTAAAATCTTTTATTATATTAAAAATAATTTTAAAAAGATATGCATGAGAGGTGATATTGGACTAACCTGGTAACTCATTGGGCATACAACATATTAATTTATGCTATTTAATTAGAAAAATTAGAACCCTAACCATTCATCTATGTAGTAGCCACCACCTTCCCTCTACTTTTTCCTCCAAATTTTTTCTTCTCTTCCATTACTCAATATTGGATTTTTTTTTTCCCATTTTCTATCTTTTTTTATTCATATTTTTGTTTATTCCTTTATTCTAATTTTTATCGTTTATATTTATCCAACATATTCCATCTTTTACAATTTTCAGACAATAATTTTGATGAAATAAGTAAAATATTACATTTTTAATTCATGGTGGTGGAATCTACAAGTGATTTGAAGGAAAATGAAAGATTTTTTTTTTTTTTGCTAAATATGCTAAACGGATCCGGATAATTTATCCAAATCCGGGATATCAACTGGATTCGGATCCGGTTACTACTTTTCAAGATCCGCGCGGATTCGGATCCGAATCCGAATAGAAAACATGAAAATCGGACTCAGATCCGGATCAGACGGATCCGGATCTGCCCTGATCCGGTCCGAGTCCAGCCATTGATAGCCCTACGTGGAATCATATGGAAATCACTTCCATTATTCACGTGAGTTCATTTCTTTGAGTTTATATTTCATTTCTTAATTAACTTTACATGCATGTAATTCTTTATACTTTCTCTAATGTATTTCTTTAATAACTACTTATTTTATGGACTATGAGTTTCATTTTTTTTTTTCTTATTCTTATTCTTATCCTTAGGTTTGATATGAACAAATGAATATGTATACACATGACAAGAAACGCATAAAAGTTGTACTAAAATAATTTTTATCTCTAATGATGCTTGATTCAATTTAAATCAAGTTCAAAATTTTGCCAAGAGAAGTTAAATTGCCTAAATTAACTTGCAATTTTAAACATATAAATATGTTATAAAAACTGTGGGAAGTGAACTTGCCTAGATTAAGTTATTTAAACCCATAATCTATGCCGGCTACCTCAAAACTGATTTAACATGGTAAGAAAATATTAGAATTAATGATTTTCTATCAACATAAGATGAATATGTAATACCCATAGATAACCATTCAAATTAAGTTTATAGTCATCTTCAAATTTGATTTATAAAAAACAAATGTCATCGTCAGATTTTTGTATAATATACAAGTCAACTTTGTTCTCTTATTTTATTTTATTGTGTTCTATTTAGTAAGCCGAATTACACTAATGAGTATCATAAATATTGACGTCTCTCTTTCTTCTATTTTTAACCTTATTGATTTTATATGTATTTTTCTTCTCCTCAAATGAATTTGTTTTGGAGTTTTGATAGATCAGTATATATAATCAATATATGTGTGCCAAGTGGTTAGTTACAAATTTTGATTAATTATTTTGTTAATTTACATATGCTCATGGGTAATTTACATTTTTTAAGTATAATTTACATTTCATAATCAGGTTATGAGTGATATAAATTCATTCCATGGTAATTTCGCTCAACTATATATCTAAAATATTCTCTTTCTTTTCTTTTTGATGGCTTAATGGTGGTTTTTATAAGTTTAAAGACTTTGCACTATCATTATCACCAAAGTACTTTCTAAAAATTTGGTTGCGATAAGGTTATTAAAGACGGGTTGAAGGTCCTTCTTTTCGAATGTAAATATTGTATAATTTTTATTCTTCTCCTGTTAATTTTGAATTGAATTTGATTTACATTTTTTATATCATTTGACATAACAATGTTAATGTAAAAATAAATCCATTCAGGACATGTAGTTTATAACAAAAATTACCTCTCGAGAGATTATTTATTATTCATTTTTATTACAATAAGTGTAATATTATTTGCCATTAGTTATCTGATTGCATCTACCTATTTAATATAACATGTTTTCAATTTAAGCATAAAATATATTGATATTGAAGCTGATTACACAAACTACAAATGATGTTCAGTGAAAAATTATACATACCACTCTCCATGTTGGGAATGATTTTAGTAGTTACACTAAATCTCTGGAATAGTTTGAGTATTTCTCTCAATTATTATCATTTAAATTAGTTTTTGTTAATAATACAACTAAAAACATTTAGATATAAAAATACTTAAAATAACATTCCGAACATAGTTGAAATAATATATTTATTTTTATCTGAATAAACACTACAAGAAAATGGGGCTTCTGTAACGGAATTTTTTGTTGGTGAAGCCTCGATTTCCGTTGGTATTCAAGCGTAGCGACGGATTTTTTCCGTTAGATATTCCGTGTGTGAAGGCCCCATAGGTAAATGGAGTGACGGAATCATTTCCGTTGGTAAATATAGCGACAACAATTTTTTTGTTGGTAATACCGTTGAAAAGTAGTCCGCTTCAAATAGCTTTGCAAAAGAAAAAGCTGTAGGTAATTTTGTTAGAATATTACTAACGGATTTCCATCGGCTTAATTCAGTTAGTGTTTTGTTACTAATCGGTTGGAAACATATCAACGGATCTAGCAACCAAATTATTCTGTTGCTTGAAATATGTTGGTAATTTGTCGCTAATTTTGTTGGAAGCATTCCGACAGGCTTAGCATCAAAACTATTCCGTCGGCTTAGATTTGTTGGTATTCTGTCATTGATTGGTTGGAAAAATACCGACGAATGTAGAATCAAAATATTTTCCGTTGTGCTCACTTAGCCTGTGCAATCGGGCTTCGCCTAGGCGACCAGGCGGTCGGGCTTCGCCGGGCAGTTGGTCCTCGACTAATCGTTTGGGCTGTCAGGCTTCGCCTAGGCGCCCAGGCAATCATGCTTAGCCTAAGCGCCCGGGAGTTGGGCTTTGCCTGGGCGCCCGGGCGATGGGGCTTTGTCTGACTAGCCAAGCGGTCGGGCTTGGACTGGGCAGTCGGGCGATCGGTCTATGCCTAGGCGCCTAACAGGTCGGGCTTCGCCTGGGTAATAGGTATTAGACTAGGCGCCTCGTCTGTTGGTCCTCGCCTAGGCGGTTCGGCTTCGACTGGGCGACTGGGCTGTGTCTGGGCGTCCGACTTAGACTGGGCGGTCAGGCGATCAGGCTTTGCCTGGGCGTTCGAGTTTCGACTAGGCGCTTGAGTCACGCCTAGGCATACGAGGTTTTATGTGAATATATTTTTATAATTAGCTTTAAATAAATAGTAAAATCGCAAGAAAATAAATAATTAATAAATAATTCCATTTAGCTATAAATTAAAAAATTCAACTAATCAATATGCATGCCACATCGTATTTCAAAAATAAAATATTCAACTACTTAATAATTAATTCAAATAGAGAATTCAAAATGGGTCTATAAATACTAAAAATTAATCAATGTTTAAAAAATAAAAAAAACGAAATAAAAGACAAAAATCATTAATTATTTTTGCCACCTCCACGACTATTCTTGCCATTAAAACGACTACTATTGCCTTTGTCATTCGGCCTATATCCGCCGCCTTCCATAAGTTCATCAAAACTGTCCTCATCACTAGAATATGTGTCATTTAGATGGTTTTGTCTGTTACGACCCGACCCACCAGCATACAAATGGTTTGTGAAACCCAAATTTTGCAACATGGATCGTATCATATCAGGCAATTCCTTCATTTGCTCAAACATTGTGTCAGTTTTCTTTGTCTGCTCTTCCAATTTCTTCTCGAGCTCCTCGAATTTTCCTCCATATATTTGTTGGCTAAACTCTGAAAATGCATCATACACTGGTCCTCTTGAGTTAGCTCCATGCTGATTCGCCCCGAATCCATATAATATTCCTGTTTGCGATCCACCAGATATCTCGCTCCATATGATCGGATCAAATTCTGGACGTGTATTCGGGTCGGGGTAAGTTTGCTCAATACTTGCATCATAACTCTCCTACAAAATAAACAAATTCATAGCTTATGCACATATTTGAAATATAAATAACTTTGAATAACTAAAATAACATTAAATAACTTGCCTTCACTCTTTTGGCTTTGTTACAGACATAGTCACCTTTTCCTTTATCTTTTCTATGAGTACGTTCGTAAAGCTCTGTGTTTGTCGGCAAACGTTTAAGTTCTTTAGTCTGAAATAAATTTGTCAATTTAGATAAAGTTTTCATATAATGTATATACGACTATGTAATAAAAATAATTAACTTACCATCTTCAACCTATGAGCTTCATATGGGATAGATCCACCGGTATGTGTTGATATAGCACCATATTTTGGTGTCATCCGGTTTTTTTTTCCTAACTCCGATTTTTTCAGCCAATCTTCTTTACTCCAGTATCGATCAATTAAATGCTTCCAATACGTTTTACGTATCCAGCCGGGATTTTCAGTCATCCAGTCAATAGGATTTTCCGATTTGGACTTCTCTGCAGCTTTTTTACGCGCATCACACATCATGTCCCTAAATCGACTCCCGCAAGTTTTGTTCCATACTCTCCGTATAAGATGTGTATCAGAAGGATCCCACTTCCATTTTTTCTACAAAATAACAAACCAACATACATTAAAAAAAGAAATTATGTACCAAAATCAAATAATTTATTTTATATTTTGGAATTTGAGAGAGAAATCGATTACATACGGTAAATAAATCCCACAATAGTTCCTTCATATGTTTTGGGACTATGCGCCACGTAGGCCACACCCCATTAAAATGGCCCTTCAATGTTGTAGTAATGTCTGACGTTACTTTAGTCTCTGGGAAGCTGTTCAATGATTCAAAGAGAACAAAATCATTAAATAGAGAAATAAAAATTAAATTCAAACAAGAGTCAAATTTTATACCAATTGTTGATGGCAAAAATCGAAAGACGATCATCTTGGTTGTAAGGCGCATCCACCCCATGGTTGGGTCCCCGAGGTACTCTGTTCTCCGAATCATTCATGTTGACTTGTGTGTCAACTGTTCGTTCACCATCTCTTGCTTGAGACTGTGACGAGTCATTAGGCGTGTCATTTTCCTGTATTGGAGTATTTCCCCCTAAATTTGTGACCTCTTGGGGCTCTATCTCATCGTCGTCTTCAAGGGATTGAAATCTTTTTCTATGGTTCTTCCTAGTTTTCTTAGCCATCTTATAAATGTTGTTCAAGAAAATAATATTAGAAGGCAAAATATAACACAAAATATACTCTTCTACAATTCAGTACCATATGGTATAAGGTTTTTGTTATGGAGTGGTTGAGAAGTATGTTATCACATACGTACAATGCAAAAGTGGGAGCTCTATATTAAAAAATTAAGAATTAATCATCTATGCCCATACACAATAAAAATGAGGCATCATTTAAAAGAAGAACACACGCCCGTCTCAATTAAAATAAGAAAGTAATATCAAAAGATAGTCAAACTCACGTCACAAAGTGGAAGGATTTGTTAAAATGAGTTGATTAGTAAGAAATAGTTGATTAATTTTCCTTTCCAACATTTAATCTTTTATCGTTTAGTTTTATATTTATCAGATGTGTAGTACAATTTTAATTTAATTCAAACATAATTAAAGTACATATATAATCAATCTCAAATGAATTTCTATTGCCCCGAGCTAGAGCAGACTCTAGTATTCTTATTTATCAAAAAAAAAAATGGTTTCAAGTTTTGTTATAACCCTGAGTTTTAATTTCATTAATCTGGAAAAAGAAAAAAAACAGTTTGCATTCCAAGAGCAACAAGCCTCTAGTGAAGCCATGTCAGATTTAAGCATGTAAAGCTATTTATACTTGCATTAAACAATTCAAAATTTACAAATAGAACTCATGTACATAATTCAAAAGTCCGAAAGAAATTGATCTCAATCATAACATGCATAAACAGGTAATATACATGGATTCAATTTATAAAAAAAATAAGTTTAAAAAAAATAAGTGGCCATACCTTTGCAACAAATTGAAGATGATAAGAAAGAATCACATAAATTAGAACTGCTATGAATTTGGACACATGCTAAAGGCGATTATGGAGCTAATATTAGGAATTATAAAAGAATTACAAATTTGTTCTAGGTTTTTCTAAGAGAAAAATCGTATCTTTTTTTAAGTAAAATTTTCTTAATTTTGGGAGTTGGCTTAACTGAAGGTAAATTTGATTTGTATATAATTGTTTTCCTTACATTTTTCATACAGGATATGCAAGTTATAAATGGACAATGTATTAATGATCTTTTTGCTATTTTCAAGGATTGATTGTTTTTATAAATTAAGCCTTTCTTTCCTTACGTCAACACCTTCTATATAGAATATGTGCATGAATTTGCAACTAGGATCAAAATCAAACTGATTGATAAAACTTTTGAGAGAATAGCAAAATAACCCCTAAAATATAATAAAGAAGCAAATTACCCTTTGTAATATTGCAAGTTACTCCAAATCGATTTATATTCCACTCGATTAAAAATGTCCGAAATCAATAAATGTTCGAATTGAAGAGAAATCTTGCATCAATTGGGTTAGTTGAATTCAAGGTGACATAGCCTCTACTCCAGCGAAAAACTTTGAAGTTTAGTTCTGCCCAGATTTTCTAAGTCGACGAGAGTCGTGAGCAGTGTTTTAATTGCAATTTCAGTTTGGGGAATTGCAGTGGGAGAATTTTGGAGTCCAGGTAAATATTTCCATTCTTTAGATTATGTTAGAACATATCACAATATGACTACTCCTTGGTGCTATCCTTAGAAAATTTGCGTACATATAAAGTTGCTACTTTTGAGAATATGTATTGTGTTTGATATTTTTTTTTTGTTAGAGTCCATTATAAAATGTCTTCCGATATGAATGATGCGGATAAATGTCGAGCCAAATCGAATGATCCTACTTGGAAGTATGCTTTTTGGCCAAGTGTGAGCGATAAAAATTGTGTGCAGTGTGATTTATGTAATAATAAATACAATGGTGGAATATACCGAATGAAACATCACCTTCTTGGCAGTAATAGCTCAGTAAAAAAATGTGAAAAGGTAACAGACGATATTCAGCGTGAAATTTCAAATTACATGGAATCCCGTAAAAGAACTAATCCAGTAAATAATGATGAAATCATTGGTCAGAAAAATCAGGGGGTGAAAAAATTCCTTAACAAAGAGTGTGTGTTTGAATTACAAAACTTGGATGAAGACTTTAATTCAAGTTTGAGAGATGGAAAAAGGAAGGATGTTATACACAAAATTGCGAGTTGGATGTACCAAGCAGGAATTTCGTTTGAATCAATTAAACTGAAAAGTTTTGCTGATGCATTAGATGCTATAGGAAAGTTCGGTCAAGGTTTAAAACCTCCAACTTTCTATGAAGTGAGAGGACCTCTTTTGAAAATAGAAACCGAGAAGACAAAGGTGATTCTTGATATTTATAAAGCGTCTAGGAAGAAATATGGATGTACGGTTATGGTGGATGATTGTAAGCAAAAAAGTTCGGTTCATTATTATGTCAACTATCCTGAAGGTACGTTTTTCATAAAATCCGTAAGAATATCCGAAAAGGTGTGCAACTCCATAATGATATGTCAGAAACTTGAAAAGGTAATCAAAGAATTAGGGGAAAACGATGTGGTTCAAGTTGTTATGGCTAATTCGAGTTATTTGGATTGTGCCACAAGATTGATGGGTGATTCTGCAAACTTTTTTTTGAGTCCATGTGCCGCATTTCACACTAATATGATGTTAGAAGATATTTTTAATGAAACAATTGTTAAGGATGTTATTTCTGGATTTAAGTGTATAACATCTTTCGTGTATCGGCATAAATATATTCTTAGCACAATGAGGAAGAAGATGGGTGGCACGGAGCTGGTTAGGTTCGGTATTTCTCAACCTGTTACACATTTTTTGAATCTGGAAAGTCTCTATCATAGCAGAAATTTTTTGAAAGAAATATTTATGTCAGATGAGTGGAATAGAATGAAATTGTCTAGGAGTTCATCTGCGAATATGATAGTTGAAAGAGTTTCTGCAGATTATCAATGGGTAAAGGTTAGCGATTGTTTAAATGTCATACAACCTATAATTGATCTTCTAAGATTGGTCATTACTGATGAGAAACCTCCTATAGGATTTATTTATGATGTCATGGCACATGCCAAGGATAGAATCCAAGGATTTAAACATGAGTTTTGTGAATATAAAGAAGTTTTAGAAGCCGTGGAAACGAAATTGGTGGTTCAACTTGATCAGCCCTTGCATCTAGCTGCATTCTTTCTCAATCCACGTTTGTACTATACTGAGAAAGAAAAATCTGCTAATGCAGTTGATAAATTTGAAGTTGGATTCGGTACTTGTCTTGAAAAGATGGTCACTGATACGTCAATTCAAGATAACATATATTCTGAAGTTGAAGCTTACAAAAATTCAAGGGGCCTTTTTGGAAAAGATTCAGCAGTAAGATTGAGATCAAAGAAATTACCACGTGAGTTATATTCTTAATATTTTATATTTAAAATTTCTTGTTGGTTTATAATATTTTTTCTTAATTGAATAGTAATTATCTCAACAGATCAATGGTGGGATACATTTGGCAGTGAGACTCCGAATCTGAAAAACATTGCAATACGTATTCTTGGACTTAATTGCTCATCATATATTTATGAGAGACAATTAGGAATTACAGCAAAGGTAATTGTTATTTTTTAGTTGCATTTTTTCACATGCATAGTTTATTTAGCTCATTACAGCCATCAAGTTTTTTTCATATGATTTACTTATTTTTTTGCAAATTGACCGCACCCATGAATCATTTGCTTCAGAACCACGTAATGTTCGAATTGGATTGTGTACAGATGGATTCTCACCATTTAACAATTTCGGTAAACCTTATTCGTGTTGGCCTGTGATCATAACGGTTTACAATCTGCCGCCGTGGATGTGCATGAATAAATCTTATATGTTTTTGAGTATGGTTATACCCGGTCCCAAAAGCCCTGGAAAAAATATAGATGTCTTTTTGCGGCCACTTATCGATGAGTTGAAGATGTTGTGGTCAGCTGGTATTCAAACATATGACGTGAGCAGGAAAGAGAACTTTATAATGAGAGCAGCACTTATGTGGACAATCAGTGATTTTCCGGCGTACGCCATGTTGTCTGGATGGAGTACTCATGGAAAGTTGGCATGTCCTTATTGTATGGAACTCACAAAGTCATTCTACCTGAAATTTGGAAGAAAAGCCTCTTGGTTTGATTGTCACAGACAATTTTTGCCATCAAGACATCGTCTAAGGAAACTTGACAAACACTTCAAAAAGGGTAAAAAGGAGAAGAGTGGGGCTCCGCCTCGCTTATCTGGTGAAGAAATACGTAGGAGAGTTGATAAACTCCCAGATATTACCTTTGGCATCCGGAGCGGAAAACAAGAAATATATGGCTTCAACGAGTCGCATAACTGGGTCAAAAGGAGCATCTTTTGGGAGCTTACTTATTGGCATACAAACCTTATTCGCCATAATTTGGATGTGATGCATATTGAAAAAAACTTTTTCGATAATATTTTCAATACGGTGATGGACGTGAAAGGGAAAACCAAAGACAATGCCAAAGCCCGACAAGATTTGGAGCTTTATTGTGATAGAACTGATCTACATTTGGTCTCCGACGAAAAGGGAAGAATATTGAAACCCAAAGCTTCGTATGTCCTTAACAAGGATCAAATAAGAGATGTATGCGCTTGGGTTCGAAAGCTTAAGTTTCCTGACGGGTATGTGTCAAACATAGCACGATGTGTGAGCGAAGAAGAATGCAAATTTCATGGGATGAAAAGTCACGACTGTCATGTCTTCATGCAAAGATTGCTTCCGATAGCATTTCGTGATCTTCTTCCGAAGCCTGTGTGGGAAGCATTGACAGACTTGAGTCACTTTTTTAAGGATATTAGCTCGACCGTGCTCCGTGTGCGAGATGTTGAACAACTTGAAGCTAATATTGCCGAGATAATATGCAACCTGGAGAAGATCTTTCCTCCCGGGTTCTTTGATTCGATGGAGCATTTGCCGATTCACTTGGCATATGAAGCCAGGGTTGGAGGTCCCGTGCAGTATCGATGGATGTATCCTTTTGAGAGGTAATTCAGTTCAACGTGTTGAATATTTAGTTTTGAGAAACTTCTAAATATTTGAAATTATTTATTGTTCTCTAACATGGGGTGAATTTCAGATTCCTACACCACTTGAAGAAGAAAGTTGGCAATCGAGCTAGAGTTGAGGCTTCCATAGTAAAATCATACTTGAACGAGGAAGTATCCAACTTCTGCTCATTGTACTTCGAACCCAATGTACAAACAAGACTGAATCGTGTTCCGCGAAATGATGATGGAGGACAGGTTGATGAGAGAGAACGTCTTTCCATTTTCACACACCCCGGTCGAGCTTTGGGTCCTCCCATATGTCGGAAAGCATTAACTGAAGATGAAATAAATGTCGCACATCGATATGTGTTGTTGAATTGTACGGAATTAAATCCTTTCATCGAGTAAGTGTATTATATCAATTAGTATACAGTGAACTATGCCATATGTGCAATTTTACATTTATAATGAGTATTATATTTTCCTAGAAAATTTGATACAAATATGATGGAGATGGATCCCACAATGTCTCTCGTTGAACTATCGAGATCGCGTGACACCCATTTTTGCAGATGGTTAAACGAATATGTAAGTGAACTTACATATTCTTCTTAGATTATTATGATAGTGTTATAATTATGTTAACCATGTATTCTCGTGCCAACAGGTCAGTAGAAATGAAGTCGATGCAAAAATCAGGCGCATAGCATACCCCCCTCATCGAACAGTTAAGTGTTATAAAGGGTACTTTGTCAATGGATTCAAATTTCACACCGTAGAATATGGGAAATATAAGACAACAATGAACAGTGGCGTTTGTGTGTTGGGAAGCTCAAGTGGGGACGACGAGAAAGATTATTACGGCATGGTGGAGGAAATTATAGAGCTAGATTTTTTTGGAGACTACGTGACTTTATTTAAGTGTCATTGGTTCGATACATCTTCACAAAATGGGATCAGAATGCACCCAAAATTTAAACTTGTTGAGGTCAATCAAAAATCTAAGTTAAAATCAGACGATCACTTTATATTGGCTCAACAAGCCCACCAGGTTTACTACACAGGTTACCCAAAACGCCCGCAACACAAAGACAGAGGTGATTGGGTGGCAGTATGCAAAATCAAAGCTAGGAGTAGGACCGCTGTTTTGCTACTAGATGATGCTGAAGAAGTTGAGTCTATGGTTGAAGGTCCTTTCCAGGAAGGGGTATCTTCTGCTCCAGGAAACATCTCGTCACGAATTGTTGATGGAGAAATTCTTTTGGATACCGATGGTGTTTTAGAAGAGGTGGATCCTTCAGAACTTGGTCAAACTGTTGAGGTAGATGAGAATGAAGCGGATATAGAGCACGAAAAAGAATTTGACGATATTTTATCAGAAGAAGAGCATGAACATATACAAGAAAGTGAAGAAAATGAGCATAGCAGTGGTGATGATGTCATGGACTATGATGATTGATCAGTTGAGGAGGAGGACGTAGCATTCTTTGATGTAGTTTTTATTCAATGCTCTTAAAATTTCCAACAGTTTTTTACACTTAATATAAATTGGGCTACCTTTAAATTGATTCTTGAATTTGTTTTTTTCCTTTAGTACTTTTGTGGTTTCATTAGCAGCGAAGCCGACATTTGTTTCGGGTTTCTGTGCTTGGTCTGATGCAAAATCTATGAATTTTTTTTTTAATATTTGTGTTGAGAGGAAATGAGATTTTGGGATTGTGTTTGCTTTTGGTGCAATGCCTTTTTAACTCCTTTAAATTGCGTACAAATTTGATTACTTATGTGGCTATTTTTAATGGGGTGGCAGATTTTTTGTTCCTTGTTTTGTTTGGGATTTATTTTGATTGTTATGTATGATGCTTTTGGGCTGTTAGAAGGCATGCTGGAATGCAATAATTTAATGGATGTTTGTTAATTATTTCCAGTACACCTACCTATTTGCAAATGATATTTCTCAAGTCTTTATCTATTGCATAAAATTTATTAATACTATTTTCTCTTTCACATGGTATTTCAAGCTGATTACTTTGCCTTTGTGGTTTGTTTGGATTATTTGCAGGGAGGTAGTTGAAGGCATGGAGCATTAATTTAATACTTGATTGATAAATATCCAAACACTCAAATGGGTTGTACAGCTTCTAAATTGACATTAAAGCTCCAAGCTTTGAGGAAAATCTCAGGTTTTGAGTGGTTAAGTATTCTTCTTGGGCTGAATATTGATCGTTCCCTTTCAAAGAAAACAAGAGATTTTTTTTATTCTACTAGTCTTAAAGGTCTTCTGTAACTGGGAATAAACTCATTGAGGAAAATATATAAGCTCTTTGTTGAAGGCATAATTGGTCATGAATAATGCTATTATTGAAATTTTGTTGGTAATTTATTGCTATTATCGAAGCAATAC
Source organism: Penstemon davidsonii (assembly GCA_034814905.1). NCBI lineage: Eukaryota > Viridiplantae > Streptophyta > Magnoliopsida > Lamiales > Plantaginaceae > Penstemon > Penstemon davidsonii. The sequence goes on along the minus strand of JAYDYQ010001087.1, from coordinate 4,852,594 downwards.
CATTTTCATTGGTAATTAGTTATAAATTCTGTACTAATAGTTACAATTTTTTTCCCCGTTATAATAATGTTGTTACTGAAGACCCATTTTTTGTAGTGACAATTTTTTGTTACAAAGTCCGTTGATAATCGATCGTTATTTTTGAAAAACATAGTTTTCTTATATTTTTGTCGCTGTTCAGTTGCATATTTGTTATTGACAAAAAAATTGTAACAAATTATTTTTCGTTGGAACAATTCCGTTCCTATGGATCATTTTTACCAACAACTAAACAACAAAGTTCCAACCACAAATTTGTTCTTTCTAAATTTTGTTGGTAATTTGAAGCTATCCTTGAAGGAATACCGTTTCAGTTAGTAATCAGTTATAAATTCGTCACTAATAGTGACAATTTTTTTTTCCGTTGGAATCATGTCGTCACTAATATTGATGGAACATCGTTTCCGTCGTTGTTTAGTTACAAATTTGTAAGTGACTAAAAAAATAGTGACGAATTATATTCCAATGGAATGATTCCGTCGCTATGGATCAATTTTTCCTACAACTTAACAACAGAATAACTACAAAAAATATTTTTTTAGATATTTTGTTGGTAATTTGTCGCTACTATTGATGGAAAATTGTTTCTGTTGGTATTTTGTTATAAGTTCGTTACTGATAGTAACAGTTTTTATTTCCGTTGGAATCATGGCGTTGCTGAAGACCCCTTTTTTTGTAGTGAAATCTTCCCTACTTAAATAAATTGTCATATTTGAATGTCGAATAAAAAAATAAAGAAAAAATAAAATAAATCTTCACTGCAATGTGCACCATTCTTCTTCTAAATAAATTTCAACATCGTGTATTTCTTAAAACTATGGCATTGGCAAAGATAGATTGATTTGAATTTTTCGAAACAGATAAGTGATAAATTATTTCCATTGTTTTTAAGAAATCTCATGAAAAAAGTCATCTGAGGTTTTGGCGCCAAGTCACATATTTTCTTTGGAAAAGATTGGTAATAAACTATAGCGAAAATTATTCACTACATATGAGAACTGACCAAACAAGGGAAAAGTATGCTTCATATGCCTCTATTTCTAGTTATCGCTCTCTCTATTTCTCCTCCATTTATGTGGCTTTTCGCATTCTTCATTTTTCCACATCTGAAAAATTAAAAAAAAAAATGAAAAAAAAGCAGGTGTTGGCCACCTGCTCACCGACCGCGGTGGGTGGCTCGGATTGTACTCAAATTGAAATATAAGACGGACCGTACTCAAATTCATATCAGATCATTGAGTTACTTAGATAATACCCCAGTAGATTTAACTCATTGGGGTTGGATGTCCTACACATGGACATGAGAGGACAAAAAATTATCCTTTCATGTTCATGTGACATTCATTCAGCACCCCGGTGGATTAAATCTCACCGGTGTAGGCACGAATTTTCCCAGATCATGGTTTCTATAACTAGATTAATAGAGCCATGGATTAAAGTATCATTTCGTGGTATGTTTTGGTTAGATAAAAATCAGAAAATTTTCGGAAGCTTTTCGAGACATATTTGAAAAAATTGTAAACTAAAGAAATATATTGAAGCAGAAATTACATCATACTTTCGTTTCAGTTGACTAAAAAGCAGAAATTTTTCTTTATTTTCGATGAAAACGTATCGAAATTTGGATCACTGATCAGAGCAAATCCAATTCATAGCACTTCAAGCTCAGTTGGTAAAGGAGGTGAACTGCGGGGCTCACTCCCCCAGGGTGGGGAGTTCGAATCCTGGGAGGAGCAACCAAGTGTTGTAAAATCTTTGAGGGAGGATGGAGCAGCTTGGTGTTGTAAGTTCCATGGTAGTAGGCTCCCTTGGGGGCCAGGAGTATAAAGAGTGAACAAACCCTGACCAACTCAGACACATCCCGCGATTTACTTCCGCACATTGCTGAGAGGCCAGCGATGGGTGGTCCAGGACTAAACCTGGGTAACAAAAAAAAAAAAAAAAAAAAAATAATAATTGAAATTCCCAAACAAATACCTAGTAGTCTAGTACTGTTGTCTGCAAATGGGTGTGAATAGTCAAAAAATATATACTCTATTACATGGATTTTTTTTAAATATATTATTACAACTAAAGTCCACAAATTTAATAAAAAAATTATCAATAGCACAATACTAGAATTAACAGAGTACATCTAATACATGAGTTAAAGGCAATTTAACTCTGTGTTATTCATAATTTTCAATTTTTCTCCTTGTGATTTTAAAAAAAGGAACTTTACTCTCCTGTAATCTTATACAAGTTTCACACAGTCACCCTGATATTTTTATGAGGTAGTTTACTCCCATGTTATTATGATAATGTGGCAGAATACCCCATGTGATATGATAAATGTGTCAATTTACCCCCTTGTGTTATAATAAATGTGGCAATTTATCCCCATATATTACAACCACCTTTTTCATGTCCACTCTCAATTTCGGCAAGTGAGTTACACTCTTCGGCTGAAGGATGTAAATTGCTTCTAACAAATGTTCACGGGGGGTAAAGTGCTCATTTTCAAATCACAGGAGGATAAATTGAGCATTATTCATTTTATATGGGATAAATTGACATTAGCTCGATAATACATTCTACATACATCTACATCAACCGGCTTCGTTTTGCATGTGCCGAAGCAACTTCTAAATCCCCAATAAAAAAGAGAATTTTGTCCGAAATACTTAAACATGGTTTCTCTTCATCTCCATACACGTTAAACAAGTCCATTGATCTTGATCCCAAATGCCTTTGGATTTCACCTTGATGAACTAATAAATAATCATCGCCTTCTCTTATAATCTTCAACCCCCTATAAAAGATATTGTTTTTGTCACTTTAACACTAATAAATCAGCAAATACATTGAAAAAGAGCACTTCAGCCCCTGTAATATTACAAAAGTTTCACACCGCATCCTTGACATTTTTAAACGTGGCACTTTAACTCTTGTGTTATGATAATGTGACAATTTACTCCCCAGTATGATAAATGTGACAATTTACCCCCTATGTTACAAGAACACTTTTCATGCCTGCTCTCAATTTCAGTAAGTAAGTTACACACTTCGGCTGAAGGATATAAATTACTTCTTTAGTTTTTTTATAGGGGGTAAAGTGCTCTTTTTCAAATCATATAGGGTAAATTGAGCATTATGCATTTCACAGGGATAAATTGGCATTAGCTCTGAAAGTATACCATATATGCTACAATATTTAGCTATAGTGTAACTTACAATCCTACTCGATCACATCGATCTTGAACAATGTAGATATCGTTCCACGACTTAGAAGAATCTTCAGGGGCATAAAATGTGGCTTGTTCAATCCCCCATCTATCTTCAAAGAGATTAGACCACAATTTGTTTTCTGAAGCTAAGTCTCTCCATTTCCTGCACACTTTTTGAACCACAAAAACATTCTTTCATATGAGCACAATTTTATAAGGAATCGTCGGGATTAGTTTTAAAAATAGAAAAGAAAGAAAAAATAAAGTCTCCCCTAAAAGACTATTTTGTTCATGTTATAATTTTCACCAACGAAATAATACAAGATCATTATTTATAAATACATCTTTCATTTAAATGGAATGTAAGTTTTATATAGTCATTGCTAGAAATACAATTCATTTAAGAACAAAGTAAATTCTCTTGTTTAATCTTTTCGGCAATCGAACTCTTTAACTAATTGTTGTGTGAACACTAAAATCATCTAACTATTTGTTTCCTTTTTTTAAGAAAAAACAATAGATATATTACTCAAAGAATATCCGTAATTACATCTTGTCTAATATGATCGGGTAAATTGACTAAAATCATCTAACTAATTAAGAAGGTTAAATATTTGGGCATAATTCACATATGCATTCCTCAACAATTTATTACCACATCACTCTTTGCATCTTTCTAGAGAACAACACATATCCAACATCTAAAATCTATCTACTTGGTCTATACAAGTTGTCGATCGATCGCAATCTACATGATTACAATTAGAATATATAGTAACAACATGTGAGCATCAATTTTTTTAATTATAATTGCCCATATAATTTGTAATGGTAACATTTGATGCCTAAGGATTTCAAATCATAAATGAACATTATATAGCTAGCAAATCAAAATTCAATAGACATCCTTGTCTCCTAAATCAATGAAAGGTGCACACTTTTTTTTTTTTCTGAATAAAATTAGATGTATCAGAAGATTGAGATGACTTCATTCGATTTAATTTTATCAATCAAAAGAAAAAATCAAGAATTAAACCCAGTTCAGATCTTAATAGGAATTCATGAGCATCTAAATCCAGATATATACTACCAGAATTCAAATTGAAATTCTAAAAACGAGAACATAGGCACAAAAAATAATTGAGAAAGAGATTTAAATTTGAGTACTGACCCAGTTGAGCGGTTGCAAGATTTTGATGATCAAACATACAAAAGATTTTCAGACAAAGATCAGCTGGCAATTTCTCCATGTCTTAATTCTGAGAGTTCTGAAATTGAAGAGGTACATACGGGTTCTGTTTAGAACAGATCCCTTTCTTTGATTTATGTCCGCACATATACTCGCCAAGTTGACCACATAAATTAAGAGTTAGTGCCAATTTACCCCATTTGAAATTAATAATGTTCAATTTACCCCTGTAATTTAGAAAAGAAAATTTTAAAGAAATAATTTACATCTTTCAACCGAAGAGTGTAACTCGTTGAAACTGAGAGTGGACATAAAAAGTATTTTTATAATATAGGAGGTAAATTGTCATGTTTATCATAACACCGGGGGTAAATTGGTACGTTTATCACATAGGGGGTAAAGTGTCACATATAAATATGTCAGAGAGGTGGTGTCAAACTTTCATAAGATTATAGGGGAATAAAATGCTATTTTTCAAATCACATGGAGGTAAATTAAACATTATGAATATCACAAGGAAGTAAGTTTTCATTAACTTCATAAATTAATGTTGTCAATCGGGCCTTGTGAGCCGAACCTTAAATGACTCAAACTCAAATATTAGCAGACTTTAAAACTATAGGCTCAAACTCATATATCATCTGGTTTCACGACAATATGCTCAGACTCGGCTAATGTAACTTTTCAGGATTCAAGTTTGTATCGAGCTCATATCGAATTTGCACACACTACCAAAGTTTACTTGATAAATAAAATGTTACGTACTGTTAAAACACATATAAATAGATTTATCTTACTTAATGAACAAAGAACATATAAAATTCATACTTGTAATCCATAATATAAAACATTAAATAAAGTTTGTAAATTCCCGGGCTCCCAGTCTATTTAATAATTTGTTTTAACTTTTCATCTTTTTCCTTTTTATTAATTCATACGTTAGTTATAATTAATTGATATATGTGTGGGCAGTAGGTTTACAAAGTTGTAATTTATATATGTAGTTAGTGGGTTATTTTTGATTTTTTTCTTGTTTCAAAATAGTAATTAGTTCATTATAACTTCACAAATAATTAATACTAGTATTTAAAATAATTATATAAACGGGTTTTACCCGGGTTGAGCTTTACTTGGCTCAAGCTCGGCTAAAAAATTGTTCGGGTTTAATGTAATGACTCATAAGCAACCTCGCTCACAATTACTCGGGTTCAAATCAAAGGTAATTAAGTTGAGCTATCGAACTTCGGGTAGGCCTGGACCAATTCACAATCTATGCTTAACCGTGGCTTCTTTTGGATCGCAGATAAAAAAAGGTTGCACTATTACCTCAAATTGTTATTTAGTTTGATTATAAAGGTGGACACGGAGCCGCATCCCCTCAGGCAATATTGTAAAAGACTAATCAAGAACCCTTGCTATGGCAAAGTTGGGATATAATCAAAGGAAAAAAAAATTCGAAATCTCGGGAGAAAATCCTAAAGATATATAGACGATCACATACCTTTATTTCACTTTTCCTTGATCTAAAATCCCATCTATGAATATGTTGGGGTTTTTATGTGTGAATGAAATAAATAAGAGTAAGAGATGTGTTTATTTGGTCCGAAAATGTACCATTTGGACCAAAATATTGTGTCCCTTTTCAAGAGGCACTTTTGTGTCTATAAATATGAAACATAATCTGGTCAATTATGAATAAAAAAATTTATAGTAACAAAAGGAAAATTACTACTCTCTTTCTCTTACTTTCATCACAATTTAGTCCGAAATTTCTGTTTGTTCAAAGTTCTTCGTGGGTTCATTATGTGTGTAAATAATGAACAACAGACCGTTGTATCTTGGGAGACTACCGGAAATCAAACTGTATGCACCATGGCAGCCCCGGAAATATTATCATAAGAAAATTTGTTTCGGCAAGCCTCAGTCTAATTTCCTAGTTTTTCACGTATTGATTGAAGTGTTCTTTGGTTTATTTCGATACAAGTATTTCTTACTAGTTTTTTGTTGTTATATATTCTTATTTATTAAAATTAATATATGTTAGATTATCTACATTTACTTCATGCTAAGATTTATGTTAAAAATATTTCTAAGAAATATTTAAGTACACAGATTGTTAGACACCAATAATCTTAAGACAATATATATTTTGTTTAACAAACTGTGTATCAACGTTATGTTGCCGGAAGCAACGTTTATTTGGGCTAAGAAAATTATTTTATGCGAAAAGATATTTTCGGATTATTAGAGCAAATTCTTTATCAAAAATTGAAAAATGTTTTAAAATTTTCTAAGGCACTGTATTTTTTAGAGTGAGAAATTTTGTACCCTAAAGATTAGAACCACTCTTGTGCAAAATCGTGCAAAATCATACAAATATTGAAAGACGGAGTTAAAGATGAGGAAGACCTTCTTGCTATTCAAATTAAGTTATTATGCATGTCTATGGCCTATATCATCAAACTCAAAAGATGAGTACAAAATGTTTTCTATTTAAACAATGAGTATTTATATTTAGATTTTCATCTAAATTCACAATAGTCTGATATATGTAATTTTCTGGAAGTGGTTTATTATTTGGCAAGAAAAAATCTTATTCTTAATTTAAAGAAATTGGATATTTAGAAGTGTAAATTTCAATTTCAATAAGAAAACTGGAACTGGAAGTGATATATGTCCATGGATTGTTTTCTGTAAAATTAGGAATATGTTTAATTCAGTCGGGACCGTGGAGATGCTTCTACGTCTTAAGTACTGTAATTAATCCAAATTCTGAGGCCATCTTCAGTCGAAGCCGGCAATAGCCCCCTCATGCCTGCCTGCCTACCTTGCCAAGTCAGTCATCTCCAACCGAACCAACAATTCAAAACATTTATTTCAATCTCAAACTTTGCCCACTCTCACTCAACAACAACAACAACAACAACAACAACAACAACAACAATAATAATAATAATAATAATAAGGCTTTCATAAAAATAAAAACGAGTAAACATAATTAATGAAAAACATCAACAATTATTATTAATGCACTTGGAGTGAAAAGAAAAACAACTATTACACACTAAAACAAAACATAATTTTCAAGGGAAATACCAACAACTAAACATAATTAAAGAAACACAACAAACACTACAACAAGTTGGATCATGGGCATATGGAGAGAAATCACGGCTAAAATCAGAATCGCCTAGGTTGCTCCTCCCTTCAACCGAACCTCCGAAATTTAGCTTTTTTTCCTTGCGGATGATGTCCTCCTTCTTCATCCTCCAAAATTCCTTTGATAGAGGAGTCATATTCGATGTATTCATCGAGAATACCTTCATTTTAAAGAAAACATTAAACTATAATTAATAAGTGTTAAAAAGTTTTTATATATTAAACCATAATTTTCAAGTGCTAATAAGTGTTAATTTTAATCATGAGTGAAATCTACAACCAATTAATCATATAGACGTTTCAGATGTAGAAAGCTTTTTTTTTTCATGACTTGTAGAAGTTTTTTTTTTTTCAAATAATTAAAGTTTGCGTATGTTCATCACATATTTCATGCCTTTTCTTTTCCTTCTCCCTCTCGTTTCACTTGTTGACAAATTGCAAAACAAAAAAAAAAAAAAAAAGGAGTGAGGCGCGTTAATGAGCAGGCAAGCAACTTCCCCCCGGATGCTTGCCTGCCCATCCGGGGGAAGCTCGTCTCCAGCCGACGGGAGGGCTGTTGCTTGCCTCCCCCCTTCGGCTGGAGATGGCATAATTGGTGCGACTAATTGCAATAATTGATTAGTTTCTTTTCAATTCACTAATCAAGGTTGATTTTGTAAAATTACTTCTTGTACACAAATATTTTAGTATTGCACTAATTTATTTATTCATCGAAGTAATTATATGTGTCATTACTTGAGGTAATGAATAAAATATAGTTGAATGTCACAAGCATTAAATTATGAACCTCATATGAGTATGTGATTCATAGCTCATGTACATTTGCTTAATAAGTGCGACTTGTACATATGCGAGATATATTAGAAGCGTATACTAATAACTTTATGTGGAGATAAAATATTAATTAGTATTTACTACCAAATCAATATTTTATTTGAGAGAATATTGATAATTTATTTGTGAAAATAATTATAATTTATCTGCGAAATAAATGTCAATATTTTATTGAGAACATATTGATAATATTTGTAAGTTATTCACAAAATAATTATAATTTATTTGTGAGAAATAATTATAAATTATTTGTGAAATAATTATAATTTATTTGTTTGTGAAACAAATGTGTAAGAGCTTAAAGCTTTTGAACTAATTTAATTAACTGTGTGATTTTGAAATCATTACTAACTCGTGGAGTTTGAGAATGTATTTAATCACATAGACATTATTGCGCTGTTTATTGAGTTATAAATAAGAGACAATAAATGTATTTATGAAATACGAATAGATGCATTTGTGAAATAAAAATCCGGATAATAGAATAAGAAAATTTAAATTCTTATATCCAATTTATGGTGGTTAATACGACTATATCCATATACACAAGAGTGTGTTAAATTGGGAATAACTCGTCATATAATTTACCTAGCTCAACTTAATTGAATTTGTTAGCTAAAATAACAGAATTTAAGACACGGTTAAACATCAATCTTCAAATTCAGGTTTACTTGACAACTTGTGGGGGAAAGGTCAAAGCTCATTAGATGTCTACAAACATACTAAGTCGAGTTTCATACAAGAAAGTCAAATATCATTCCATATGAGTTATGGAAGGGAAGAAAAATCAAATACCTTAAAATGTGGGAGTACTTGGGGTCAGGTTTCGGTTTTACCACCGAAAAAGAAAATGACTTAAAAAATATCAATTGTTACAATGCTACTAGCTTATCCGATAAATAGTAGTACTTCAGATTTTTGGTGTTTAATCTGAAATAATATAATCATGTGAAGTGAAGAAACATTAATTGAGAATGTAAGAATGATTTGAGAATCATTTCTTATAAATTGATCTTTCTTTTGGTTCACATTTATTTTCAGTAAATGTCATTTACTGACATTGAAATCTGATAAAGTAATATTATTTATTATATTACTTACATAAACTTTTCTACAATTTATAATTAGAGTTAATAATAAATTGTTTATTCTGTGACAATAAACACTATAGTCTAATCATTTTAGACTAGAATATTCATATAAATATCATAGAATATTTTGAGGAAATATTTCATTGACTTTGATCTAGAGGGTTAACCTTGTGAAGCGTATAATTATATTTAATTATAAACTACTATATTCTGAGAGAATATACAAATGATTGAATCTCTAAAAAGGTCAAATTTCGTAAACTAATATGAGTTTGTTGACGAGATGAAGAGATAAATGAGCTAAAAGCTCTAAGTTCTTCTATCCAAATATTCTAACTTATATGTTAGAGGATGAACCTCAAGTGAAGTTCCAATATCGTGTATGGGAATGAGATTATTGACAGCAAGTTACAATCATAAAATTGGTAAACCTCAAGGAGTGAACCAATTGGATGTAGACGGGTTTTTAAGTTCAAAAGTTTAAAAACTTTGATAAGTCAATCGATAAAAAACTAGGCTAGACGAGTAGCCAAGGAGCCATATTAAAAGAAACACTTTTACTTCTTTGACTCATATTCACTAGCGACTATGATGACATCCATTTGAATGTTAATAACTCTAATAGCTATACAGTACGAGGTTTTATCAAATGGACTATTGGTCCCAAAATGGTCAAATAAGGTCTAGAGGGGGGGGGGGGGGGGGGGGGGGGAAGAATAGACCTCAAAACCTTAAAATTTTTTCTTTCTTTTTCAAAAAGACGAGTTCATTAATCAGCAGGGTGAGACGACTAAGCTGATTTTGCACTAAGCTGATCAGTAGAGTAGACTACTTAGCTGATTTAGCTTATCAATCTTATATAGTCAGAGTTTCAAACAATGATGTAGCAGATATGTATGTATATTGTTCAATCAGTGTTTTGAACTCAATTTAAACTTTTAAAGCCACAAAGAAAGTTTTACCCTAAGTTATAAATTCCTCAATTTAAAAGACTCTTCTTTTAAAGTATTTACTTAACTTATGAAATATGCAATGTAAAACAAGTAAATCACACAAGGAATTTTTATAGTGGTTATATAGACACAAAGTCTTTTAGTCCACTCTTCTAAATCACACATATTTAGGTTTCACTAGAAACACAAAGTACCTAGCACTTGAGCTTTTACAACAAATGACAAGCCTCAAGTCGAACACTTAGCTCTCAGGTAGATCACTTAGAAAAACCTATTCTAAAGAACTTGGCAACTAGAACACTTAAGCTTTACAACAAATAAGAAGCTATAAGTAAGAACTCTCTGTTCACTCTCGGAAAATCACTCAGATTAACCTTGCTCTTTTCAGTATAGGAAATCACTCAGAAGACCTACACTACGAAGTTATATCACTTCACAAAGATGGATATACACTCCTTCTATTCTCAGTTGAATGTCACTCAGACAGACAAGAGTTTGATCTTGTTCTTCAACAAAAAGCATCGTCAACAGATGACTTCGCTTGTGATCAGATGACTCAACTGATGGATTCTTGCTCTAAAGATGTGATCTTGAATTGTGCAAGTCTCTTTTGAATCTTCAGTTTATCATCTATTTATACTCATGGATTTGAAATTCAGTTCGTTAAAGATAGGCGAAATTACATGTTAATCATGAGCAACGGTCTTCATTTCTACGACAGCTTTTGCAAACTGTTCTTTGTACACTCTGTTGTACGGATATCTACTTTATGTCAGTCGCATTTAATACACTTAGCTTGTTACCGTTGATGAGTTTACTAACCGACTTCACTTTGCTGATGGGATGAATCTGCTGATGATCACTCTGTTGATGGCTACTCTGCTGATTCAAGACTGAACACATCTATCTTGACTCGGCTGATGATAACCAATCTGATCTTCGTTGATCTGATATCCCACTTAGCTGATTTGGTCACTTAGCTTTCAGACCGTGAGAGAGGTTTACTAAGCTTTTCAGTTCTTAGTTGATGACTTCCTTTTTAACCTTTTTGTCATCTTTAAACTTTCTACTCAATTCTTAACTCAACTGATAAGATCACTTAACTGTTCTTGAGTTAAACTTCTTCCAACAATTTCCCCCTTTTTGATGATGACAAAACCTTCAACTAAGAACGTCTTCCAAGTCTTTAGTTTTAGTCTTCATACTCTGAGATGGAAATTATTTGATATGATGCAACTTTATTTTGAAACCAATTGTTGATTGCTTCCCCCTTTTTGATTTATTTCCTTCCATTTAGAGGGTTCTTAGTTGCATCTCTTTCTTCCCCCTTTTTGTCATCAACATCGATACTTAGTTGCATCTCTTTCTTCTTCTTTTTTTCTTTATAAAATTGCAAACTTAGTATGCTGAAGACAAGTAGGTGAGTACTTAGCTCTTCGGGGTAGTTAGCTGTTAATAAGCCAATATTTAGTAGTCTTCTTTGCTGTTTATCACTCCAGCTAGAATAATTGTTCCCCCTGACTTCAAGAATTGAAACCACTTGTTTGAGTGTATATTCTTGAATGTCACTTGACTGTTGAGTTCCAGTCGGCTAATGAGAAGAAGTCTTCTTATAACTTCATTTCACTTATTGAGAACTTCATCTCTAATCAGGAGTACCGCAAGTCGTACACGGTCCCCCTCAACTTATGAATCCAAACTCAACAAACCCAATTTCAACTTTTGAGAGCTGAAACACTATTGTCAGATGGTTGACTAATGCCAATTGTTGTAAATCATTGATACCACTTGATAGTTGTTCTGTGATAAGCTTCAACTTTCCAACAATCTTGCTTGCCTTGAAATCTCCAAATGTAGCGGCTACCACTTGTTGATTTATACCAATTGGTGATACACATTTGTTGGTGACACCACCTGTTGAACTTGTTGAAATTTGCAAGGATAGTCAACTAATCTTTCTCATCTCACATGTGCTTCACCTACAAAACAGATGACTGTTTTTGGTACCCCTTGTTTATTGGGTCTAGCAGGGTTAGTATAACATTTGACATGTGATGATCTAATGACTTTAGTTTCATCATGAAACAATGCTCATGATAAAAACAGTGCTCATAAGCAAGGCAAGATGCATGAAGTACGTGATAAGCATGCATTGTGTAATGAGGATGGCAATCAGCACAGTAAACATGATCAGCATGATAATATGGATAAGCATAGTGCATATCATAAAAATAATTATCATAATGTGACTCAAATTCTTGCCAATTATTTCATTTTTGCCTCAATTTCTTACCTGAGTTATATAATAACTCTTCCATTGATTCAGCAGACTTAACATTTTTAATTTTACTCTTATCAGCACATCTTTCAGCTTACTCGGCTGATGAGTTTTAGTAGTTTGTTTAGTCTTCTTAGGTTGCTTACTAGGTTTCCTAACCTTTTGAGCTTCAGTAGGCTTTTTACTTTTAGCCTCTAATTTCTTTTAAAAGAATGATGCAATTACTTCTTTCAAGTTCATTTGTATTTTCTATACGAATTGCATACTTAGCTTTTAGAGTTTCATTCTCATGCTCAAACTTTTTGTAGTCAGCTGATTCTTGAGGTTTTTCAACCTGAAGTTTCAGTGATCTGTTTTGCTCTTTTCAGTAGAGTCATCTCTTCCTTAAGCTTGCCAAATGCACCAACAATATTTGAATTTGTAATTAACATTTGTTCAAAAGATTCAAATAGTGCATTTAAATTACAGTTGAAGTTACCTTAGGTTCATAATCATCAGATTCGAAGGCAGTTAAGCATAGTAGGTCGGGTACTTCTTCAAATTATTTATCAGACGACTGTCGGTCTGAATAAGATATGCCGAAGTTTATTAGCTTTTCTGCATTAGCTAACTTTGCTTTGCTCTTACTAAGCTTACACTCCTTTTTGGCACACTTTTCCTTCTCAACAAACTTCTCAGATGATGAGTGCGGATAATCTTTGATCAAGAATCCATACTCCTTGTCATTGTTGTCTCTAAGTTTTACTTTTGAGGAATCCCTGTTTTCCTGAAAATGATAAGAAGAAGATGAAATAGAATTTTCATATTTTTATTTTATTTTCTTTTTATAAAACTTCTTGAAATCATTCAGAAGAAGGGTAACGTCGTCAGCAGTGTATGCTTTTTCTGAATTCAGCAGGGTCTTCTCTTTTGACTTGTCTGCTAATTTTCTTGACTTGTCTGACGCGATAAGAGCAGCAGTAAGGTCTGAACTAGATGACTCATCTATTCCCATTCTAGGCAGCTTAAACTCATAAGCTTTGAGTAATGAGATACAGTTCAGAAAGGAAAATCTTCCCTAAATCCCTTGATTTTTCCATGGCCGTCACCTTCATGTTGAACTTAGGTGGAAGAGCCTTGAGAACCTTCATGGTGATCTCCTTGTTTTAAAATTCTTTACCAAGTATTAGAACTTCGTTTAGAGTTTTGGTAAATCTGGTATCCATTTGATCAATTGTTTCACCAGACTTCATTTTGAAATTTTCAAACTCCTCAAGAGCCACATTGAGCTTTTGTTCTTTGATAGCGTAGTTTCCTTCGCTCAGCTCACAGACTTTATCCCATATCTCCTTGGCTGTTTTGAGATGTTTGATCTTCTGGAAACTGTCTTCATCTAGAGCTTTGATCATGATGAACTTAGCCACTTTGCCAAGATTGACTAACTTGATTTCTTTGGGAATCAGCTCATCCAGCTCTTTGTCAACAGTCTGATCAGGCTTGTCAGCAACCTTCACAGTCTTCTTAAATATGAATGGTCCTTTAGTAATACATATAAACATGTTATCATTATAAGCGGCAAGAAGGATTTCCATTCTGGTTTTCCAATCTTCAAAGTTCATAAGGCCAATGTGAGGAATATGGCTTATGCACTCCATTTTAAAAAATATGTTTCAAATTTTCTAAATATGCGTATTTTTTAAGAATCTTGAAAAACACTTCTAGAATCGAGTTCGTTGATCAAGCAAAAGATCCAAATGAACCACCTGCTCTGATACCACAAGTTGGTCCCAAAGTGGTCTAATGAGGTCTAGAGTGGGGGGGGGGGGGTTAATAGACCTCTGGACCTTAAAAAAAATTCTCTCTTTTTCAATAAGACGAGTTCACTTATCAGCAGGGTGAGATAACTAAGCTTATTTTGCACTAAGCTGATCAGTAGAGTAGACTACTTAGCTGATTTAGCTTATCAATCTTATATAGTTAAAGTTTGCAGCGGATATGTATGTGTATTGTTCAATCAGTGTTTTGAACTCAATTTAAACTTTTTAAGTCACAAAGAAATTTTACCCAAGTTATAAATTCCTCAATTTAAAAGACTCTTCTTTTAAAGTATTTACTTAGCTTATGAAATATGCAATGCAAGACAAGTAAACTAAATAACACAAGGAATTTTTATAGTGATTATATAGACACAAAGTCTTTTAGAATCACACAAATTTAGGTTTCACTAGAAATACAAAGTAACTAGTACTTGAATTTTTACAACGAATGACAAGCCTCAAGTCGAACAGATAGATCACTTAGAAAAATCTATTCTAAAGCATTCAACAACTAGAACACTTAAACTTTACAACAAATGATAAGTTATAAGTAAGAACTCTCTGTTCACTCTCGAAAAATCACTCAGAATAACCTTGCTCTTTTCAGTATAGGAAATCACACAGAAGACCTACACTACGAAATTATATCACTTCACAAAGATGGATATACACTTCTTCTATTCTCAGTTGAATGTCACTCAGACAGAAAAAAGTTTGATCTTGTTCTTCAACAAAGAGCTTCGTCAACAGATGACTTCGCTTGTGATCAGACGACTCAACTGATGGATTCTTGCTCTAAAGATGTGATCTTGAATTGTGCAAGTCTCTTTTGAATCTTCAGTTTATCATCTATTTATACTCTTGGATTTGAAATTATGCCCGTTGAAGATAGGCGAAATTACATTTTAATCCTGAGCAACGGTCTTCATTTCTACGGCAGCTTTTGCAGACTGTTCGTTGTACACTCTGTTGTACGGATACCTACTTTATGTCAGTCGCATTTAATGTACTCATCTTGTTACCGTTGATGAGCTTACTGACCGACTTCACTTTGCTGATGGGATTACTCTGCTGAATGATCACTCTGCTGATTCAAGACTGAACACATCTATCTTGACTCAACTGATAAGATCACTTAGTTGTTCTTGAGTTAATAACTTCTTCCAACATGGACGTTAAAATTGTCTTCCATAACGGAGAATTAAAAGAGAATATCTATGTGGAGTAACCAGAGAGTCTCGTTGTTAAAGGAAAAGAGAGCATAGTTTGCGAAACATTTTTTGTTTTCTTGTTGACCTTTAACAAGCTCCTTAACAATGACACGAAAAATGTGATAGTGTCATCAATAAATTTTAATTTTCATATTAATGAATATGAAAAATGTGTCCATATAAACAAATTGGATAATTGAGTGTCACAATTGTTTATATGTAAATGATATGTTAATATTTGGGGCTATTATTGAGAATATTAAATCCATCGAGAAAATATTACCTTATGATATGAAAAACTTCGATTTGATCAATTATGATTAAGAGGTCATGCGATGACATTAAATTATCTCAAGCACATTACATGGATGAGTGATAGATAAGTTTAATACTTATGAAATTAAGGGATTTAATAATTCTATTTAATTCATATCTTGTGTGCTACACGAGAAGAAATGTGATAGAGTATCACAATTTGAGTATGCTCATAAAATTAGATGTCACGCATATATCGTAAAATGCAAGAGGCCAGACATCGTCTCTTCAGTTAATAAACTAAGGAGATACATGAGCAATCTTAGCAAGATTCGTTGGGATGCATTAATGAGAATACTTGAATCTTGAAATAATACATGTGTATGTGCATTATATTTTGAAAAAATATCCAACGACCCAGGAAGGATATTGTAATGCAAATTAAACTTATGATTTAGAGGAATCAAAGTTTATAAGCGGATATGTATTCAATTTAGAAGACACATATTTCTTGAGAATCTTCCAAACAAACGCGTATAGCTCAATCCACTATGAAATTAGAGTGCATAGCATTGGATAAAGTTAGTGAAGAATTTGACTGACTTCACAAAATTCATGGAAGATATTCTTATATGACTGAAAATTGTGTCAGCCATGAGTAAAATCAAATAATCAAGCGGTGATACACAGAGCTCAACAAACTATATGTATAAAAAAATGGTAAAGTATTGACATATTCGTTGTCGTTGATACAATACCGAGAGACATCTAATTTCAAATAGTAATCATGATTCCGGATATTAAAGGTATATCTAGAGAGTAGTATGTGCATCGAGAGGAATAAGCCTATATTAGACTAAGTTACCTCGTACGAAAACCTAATCTGGCAACTGGAGATCCCACGGACCAGGTTTAATAGGACAACCAGTCTTGGCTATCTTAAAAGAAAGCACTTAATGAGTATAATTCTATCCCATTCTTATGATGCAATAAGTGCAAGTCTACCGCGTTTATAAGGTTAAGCAAATGCTTTTAATGACGTATATACCTTGTCAAGAACAAGTGGAGTATGGTAGGATACTCTTGATAGATGCGGTCACCTATGTTAGTGTGAGCTGGGTCGGCTTGTTGAATATTTCTCTATAGGCTGGAATTCTTTAAAGCACTCGCATAACCAAGAATGTTCAGGGTCAAAACGAACACAACCGAGAACTTGAAGCAAATTGGTATAATATTGTGTTAAGTTTATTGTCATGGTTTACAAACAGCCAACAGTTACCGATTGGCTAAGTAAATCCGATAAACTTTAACTAGGGAAGGTTCAAGATGAAATATGTCACCTATCTCGATGCGGTATTATTCCTAAAGAAATTTCGACATGATATGTCTCATGTGATGGGACTCGAAGAACAATTTCATTCATGTGGGGGATTGTTGGGGGTTTTATGTGTGTGAAATAAATAAGAGTAAAATATGTGTCTATTCAGTCCGCAGAGGTACCCTTTGGACCGTAACATTGTGTCCCTTTTCAAGAGGCACTTTTGTGTCTATAAATATGAAACAAAATCTGACCAATTCTAAATTTAAAAAATTTATAGTAACAAAAAGAAAAATTACTTCTCTCTTTCTCTTACTTTCCTCACAATTTAGTTCGAATATTCTATTTGTTCAAAGTTCGTCGTGGGTTCATTATGTGTGTAAATAATGAACAATAGACTGTTGTATCTTGGGAGACTACCGGGAATCAAACTGTATGCACCATGGCAGCCCCAAAAATATTGTCTTAAGGAAATTTTTTTCGGCAAGCCTCAGTCTAATTTTCTAGTTTTGTACGTATTGATTGGAGTGTTCTTTGGTTTATTTCGATACAAGTAAGTATTTTCTTACTAGTTTTATGTTGTTATATTTTCTAATTTTATTAAAATTAATATATGTTAGATTATCTACATTTACTTCATGCTAAGATTTATGTTAAAAATATTTCTAAGAAATATTTAAGTACACAGATTGTTAGACACCAACATAATATTGATTGATAATTATGTTTTTTGGGTTATGTTTCAGTTAGTTAGAAATTTAAAATTCTTCAAGATTTTTAAAAAAAATCTTAAACATGTGAGTTTTCTTTTTAAATTTAAGAAATACGTTGAAACAATAATTACTATTTATCCATATTTTTGTTTTCATACCCAAATCTATAACCATTTTCATTTTTTGGTGAAACTAGAAAAGTACATGTGTGTTGTACGTGATTAACTAATTCCTAAGTTAGTTGAATCATATAATAATTTTTCATCATATTATGGTTTTAATGACACACCACATAATTTTTCTGACTAAATCAATTTAATTATTACTATGTTGTTACCAATAAATTAAAGTTGTTATCATGAATACCTTAAAAAAACTTGGAAATAAAAAAGCGAACTATAATTACTAAGTATTTCTAACATAAAACTACATGTCTACATAACTATAATTCTAAAACTAATATTTGAATGAATGGACAACATCAATTTTTTTCTTCCTTGACCTTGATATTTCCATCTAAATGTTTTTTTCTGCTTAAACAAGTTTTCACGTGTTTAACCCATTCATTCAATCGATTTCACCAGTTTTGTCGGTTATACCTGTTTTTTTGCTGCGTTTTTAATTACTTTCCTAATCCAATTTTTTACCAATTTAACTCGTTTTTACTAATTTTCCTCAATTTTATCAAAAAAACATATTTTATCGATTTAACCCGCTTCTACACTAAGTTTACTATTTTTTTTTTGTTATTTTAACATGTTCTTTTAGAGATTTATTCCACTGAAGACCCAAGCCGCCGGTAAAGGGGTTGGGATTTTTTTTTAAAATTTAAATTATTTATTATTTATTATTTTAATACATATTAAATAGGTTCTAATTATATAATTTATTATTTTAATAAATATTAAATAGATTAATACTATTATATAAATCTTATATTTAAAAAGAATATATTTTCATAATTTTGGTGATATTTAAGTTAAAAAGAATATGTTTCCTTAATTTTGGTGATATTTAAGTTAAAGTATTATTTAATTTATTGATATTGTTTATAAATCAAATTAGTTATTTAAATAAAATTAATAAAATTTTCATATTGGTTTGCACGTGGTCTTATTCGAGTCAATTTTGAAATTTGGCAGCAATGTAGACTAAAATCGTCACTAATAAATTTATGGGGTAAAATTATCAGTCAACATAAGTAATGACATCAACTTTGCAATTAGACTTAACTGCCACGTCACCACTTAACATCAATTTTTACGGCTGTACCAAATGTGTCATAATTTGTTAAAGCGTTGTACCAAATGTGCTTGACAATAAATCTCAGTACCAAAAGTGGGAATTGACTTAAAGCTCAGTACCAAAAATGCATATCTCTTACTTTTTATGTTATTTAACCCGTTTTCTCATCGATTTCACCCATTTTTTGTGGGTTATCCCATTTGTTAACCAATTCATTCAACCTCTCAAGTTTAACCCAATTTTAATCGATTTCACTTATTTTTTTTATGATTTAACCTGTTTTAAGGACTATTTCATATTTTTTGTCAATTTAACTCGATTTTTTTGTTGTACTTTTATCGATTTGACCCACTTTTTTTAATTCCATGTTTAGCTGATATAATTAATTTTTTACGGGGTTACCCTTGTTTTGCCGTTTTATCCCGTTGTTTTATCAATTTTACCATTTTTATTGTTTTAACTCATTTATCTTCGCTCTAACCCAATTTTCCACATTTTTAGAATTTTTATCATATATTTTTTAATCAAATTTTACCCGTTTTCATCAGTTTTATCCATTTATATGTTTTAAACCAATTAAATTTTTCAGTTAACTAAATAATACTTTATTTTATTCATACAACACAAATGTGGCATTATTTTCAAGGCTCTTTAATGGTTTTTAGCTTATTTGATAATTGATAATGTCTTAAGAATTGTACAAAGAAGTATGATTGCATTTTTTTGTTATTTTAACATGTTCTTTGACCGATTTCACCGTTTTTGTGTTATATCCAATTTGTTAATCAATTCACCTATTCTCTCAGATTTAACCCAATTTTAGTTGATTTTACCTATTCTTTTGCAAATTTAACCTATTTTCTCACATATTTCATCTTCGTTTTTTGTCAATTTAACTCATGTTTGTTCTTGTTCTTTTATCGATTTGATCCCCCTCCTTTTTTTTTTGTTATCTCATGTTTAGCCAATATCATTCATTTTTCAATTCACATATTTTCTCCGGTTTAACCAAATTTTAGTCGATTTTACCTATTTTTTGCTAAATTTAACCTATTTCACATATTTCACCTTCGTTTTTTGCCAATTTAACTCATTTTTGTTTTTGTTATTTTTTCAACTTGATCCCCCTCTTTTTTTTTTTTTTTTTATCTCATGTTTAGCCAATATCATTCATTTTTTTATCAGTCACAGTCACCTTTTTTTCCTTTAACTCGTTTTTCTTCTATCTAACCTATATTCCCATTGATTTTACCATTTTTTATCATATATTTTTTAATAGACTTTCACCCGTTTTTACCGGTTTTAATCATTCTATGTTTTTGACTTATTTTGGCTTAAGTCATTGATAAGTTTTTCAGTTACTAAATAGTAATTTTTTTTTAATTTAACTAACCCAAAAAAGGTGGCCTTTTGTTTTTATGTTCTTTAATTTGAGGTTCTTTGATAAATGATAATTTGTCAAGAAATTTCCAAAGAAATATTAATTTTACTTGCTTTGACATTGAGTTTATCATTTCTTTTTTGTTATTTTAACCCGTTATTTCACTCGTTTTTTGTGGTTCATCACATCACTTAATCAATCCATTCATTCTCTCTAGTCAATTTTAGTCGATTTTATCACATTTGTTAATCAATTCACTCATTCTCTCGAATTAACTCAATTTTAGTCTGATTATACTTATTCTTTTGCTGATTTAACCTATTTTCTCACATATTTCACATTTTTATTCTTGTTCTTTTATAGATTTGATCCATTTTTTTTTTGTTATCCCGTGTTTAGCCGATGTCATCCTTTTTTTTTTTATCGATTTTGTCAATTTTTTGCCGGTTTACCTTGTTGTTTTATCAATTGCACAATTTTTTCTGCTTTAACTCGCTTTTTTTTTCTATCTTACCCATTTTTCCATTGATTTACCATTTTTATCATATATTTTTTAATCGAATTTTACCCGTTCTTACCGATTTTAACCATTTCTATGTTTTGACTCATTTTAGCTTAATCCAATTA
Organism: Penstemon davidsonii; assembly: GCA_034814905.1. Taxonomy (NCBI): domain Eukaryota; kingdom Viridiplantae; phylum Streptophyta; class Magnoliopsida; order Lamiales; family Plantaginaceae; genus Penstemon; species Penstemon davidsonii. The sequence goes on along the minus strand of JAYDYQ010001087.1, from coordinate 4,831,299 downwards.
TATGTTTTTTTTCAGTTAAACTAAATAGTGTGTTTTTTTTAGTTAAACTAAATAGTGTGTTTTTATTCATGCAGCACAAATGTGGCTTTTTTTTTTCCGAGGATCTTTAATAAGTGATAACTTTTTAAGAACTTTTCGAAGAAATATAAAGTAATAGTTTTTTTTTTTTTTTTTTTTTACATTTGAATGAGTTGTAGTAAAACCTTAAAAGATAATTATAATAAGGTTGATGTATGAGAGACTTCTTGTCTAATTATACTTCTAGGATTCTTTTATTTTACTTTTTTGCCATAAAATTAAATATTACAATATAATTTAAATAGGTGTATATTAATCTTCACAAAAAAGGGAAGAAATGTTTTTCACCAGACTCGTACTTTTATATGTATATAGATATAGATATGTTCTGACTCATTTTGGCTTAAGCCAATTATACGTTTTTTAGTTAAACTAAATAGTGTTTTTTTAATTCATACAACACAAATGTGGCTTTTTTTTAAGGATTTTTAATAAGTGATAACTTTTTAAGAACTTTTCGAAGAAATATAAAGTAATAGTTTTATTCAATTTTTTTTTTTTTACATTTTAATGAGTTGTAAAAGATAATTATAATAAGTTGGTTGATGTAGGAGAGACTTCTTGTCTAATTATATTTTTAAGATTATTTTATTTTACCTCTTTGCCATAAAATTAAATATTACATCAGTTAATACGTACAACAATTTAAAAAGGAAAGAAATTTTCTTCGTCAAACTCGAACTTTTATATGTATATTGATTTTTTTTTTTTTGGAAATTGTATCAAGTGAGATATTGGCAACAGTAAATACGTACAACAATGCATCATGATTTTTACGGTAAATCATAATTTAAATATTGATTCACTTTCTGGTAAATACGAATTTATTGTCAACTTCTACGTTATTTGGTTCATGACATATAATCAGACGAAATTGGAAATAGAAAATTGAAACTTTTAATGATAAGTGTAACACTACAGTAAAATTTATCGAATAGGTCATAGCCTAGCAGCAATAATCGAGGTGGTCTTGGGTTGATTTGAAAAGAACAAAAAGAATTACTACAGCGAAATTTAATTCAGAAGAAATAGACATGCAATTTAAAAAGTTGTGGACCTAAACTGAACTACCCAATATAGGCCCAAAGGGAAATATTTACATAATTTGGCATCCTTTTTGAACAAATTTGTGTGAAACTAGGCCAGTTGATATACATTTTAGTAGGAGTTTTAAGTTCTTAAGTTTGAAAAATGAAATTTTAAATTTTCAAACGTTTTTCTGAAAAATGGTTTTCACATTTTCAATATTTCTAAGAAATTCTAATGATCATGAGCCCATATATTCTCCAAAAACCTAATATATTTTAAATATAAATACAAAACAATGTTTTTTTTTTCATCAAACAAATATTTATCTTATACCAACAAGTGATTGATTTAGTGGGCGGGACTAGTCAATATAAAGTAGCGAACCCAGATTTGAATCCCTGTTGGGAGATGTTAACTTAATATATCTGACGCGTCTCGAAAGAGATTAAACTATTGAAAAACAAAACAAAAATGTTAACCTTATATTTTTCCAACACATTGAATTTTGTTATTTTACACTATCTAATTTTTAATAAAATTTGGACACTCCAACATTTAGAATTCCATGAGCCAAAATAAATATATATGAACCAAACTTGAAAACGAGTTTCACTTTATATGCGTGGAACTTCTATTCAAACTCACTCAATACATATATACAAACAATTTTTTTTTTTTTTTTTTTAGATTATATACAAACAAATCAAACAAATTAGTTGAAATATTTGGGATTTACCTTCACCCATAATTGCAAAGTGGTCAAATTTATAAATTCCATCTACATCAATGAGGGCCGGCTGATCATAACCTTGATCTCCTCAATCTTATCCGTACCTAATATGTGATGACTTTTTTTTTTTTTTTTAATAAATCTAATTTTTGATGACTGGCTACTTACTTTCAGAGAATATAAATTGAAGCAGACAGCTTGGTTCTTTTTTTTTCTTTGGTCGGTTTATAATTATATAATACTTTCCTGAAATATATTGAATGTACGAAAACGTGAATATTTAATTAATTTTTCTTTGTCTTCACTAAGCAGAAAATATTGCAAAAGACATTTACGAATCTGTGGAGTACCTTCTCTCCACCATTAAGAATCCACATACTCTTAATTAAACTTAAAAGGATATATGAATTAATTATTGATATGGATTTCTTACCTAAAGAAATTAGAAGGTAACAATAACTTGAAAACTTATCAATTCGGTAGAGTGTACATGTTACTGTATTGCGGTTTTATTAGTTAAATTCATACCGTCTAAATTGTTACGGTTTTTAAATATTAAATACCAAACTTCACTTTAGAATATCATATCAATGCATCCGGTACGGTTCAATTTTGACACGATACAGTACGATTTTGCGGTTCTAGAAATAAGTGTATTTTATACATGAAAGAGTTATATGGAGTAATATCCTATAAATGACTGAGCCTCAAATATAGTAGCTCACTAAAGGAAGAATGATGACAATTTATTTATCGTTTGTTATTTCTTTTAAAGGTAAAATTATTTACAAGTTAGTCTTTTATGCTTTAAAATTTTATTTTTCAACTTTTTGTAAATGAATAATTTAATTCGAAGACAATTATGAGTTCTACTTGAGTAATTGAGTATTGAGTATATTCTTTGAGTTATAATTACTAATATTATATTATGTGTCATAATTATAGGTTGGAAGATAATTAATCTTAAATTTAATTGCGTAAGCTAGTAAATAAATAATTTATTTATATTTACGGTAGAATGCGATTTTTAGCGGTATCCAATTTTCAAAACCTGTAGCATACCAAAAACTTTGGTAATGTTTTTATACATACTGAAAACTAGGGTTTTGAGAAAGAAAAAAAAACAAGAACTTGGGTACGACGCTGTACTTAACGGTCTTGACATATGCACCAATATTCGTAACACTTACATCAATTAGGACTCTAACAGTAGATTTATCATTTGTGTGACTTAGTTTGACCTAACGGTGGAAACTCTCAAAATTGCATATAGACTTATGTGATTGTTAAGGTATTTGGCCTTTTACATTCAATATTTTTTATCAATTGAATATATGTAAATTTTTATGGTCAAAAGTGAGTTCAATTAGGGCATCTTCAATGGTTTTCCCGGGCTCTGGCTGATCGTCTTTAATGGTATGGCTTCGAACCTCAATTACTTCCAATTTAATTTTTTCTCCACTCACACCATTATAATAAAAGTTTTAATTTTATTTTAAATATTGATAATATAATAACAATAATAATGATAGAAATAATAAAAATACAACAAATTATTAACAAATTTTAATTACTATTTTTAAATAAAATAAACAATAAAAACCATTATTTAATTTTATTATTATTAAATCACTAATAATTAGAATTCTAATTAAAATCAATAATAATAATATTTTAATTTTATTCTAATATTAACAAATTATTTACAAATTTTAAAACAATTAAAAAAATAAAACAATTTAAAAAAAGATCAAATCAGGTGGCGCCACCTGACTTAAAGAGGGGTGCGTGTGCATGCAAGCACGCACCCCCTATTTCTTCCTTCTTCAGCCACGCGACCCCATTCCCCAACCCATGCCGTCTGCGCCCCTTCGCCAAGCTCGACCCCCAAATTGTGCCGCCCTGCCCTGACCCGTCGTTCCCAGCCCGGGCCTCACGCTAGCCCAGACTCACCATTGAAGATGACCTTACTAGAAGTGTGATTCAAGGGGATCCGAGATAGTGTTAAGTGAGCCTTTAATGACGTCCGTGTTAAAAGATCGACGTAAAAGCAATAAATGATCGTGTTTTTTTCCTTATTAATTAATGGGGCAATTTTTATGTATTTCAGTATTTAATTGACCATAACGTTGATTACAATTATTAACTGGAATCGCTCTCATAAGCTCTTTCCAGCACACACATCATATGGGACTCAACTTTGCTGTGTTAGCGTCGTTTTCTTTCTTTTTTTTTTTTTTTTTTTGTTTGCCCCTCAATTCAACTATTTTTCCATTCAAATCACTATAGGAAGTCTTCTGAACTTGATTTGGACGAAATATTTGGCAGGATATATATACTTATTTTATATTGGATTTTGATTTATTATTATTTTTGGCCTTGTGCTACTTTTGACAAAATTTTCAATTTCCTTCCTTGACTATTGTTAACATCCAATCATGGATGTGTTCAAATTTGATTTAAGAAAATAAATTGAGAGTGATAGAAAACTTGTAAAGAAAAGTACTGTATATTCCATTGAATGAAAAGAGTTTACAATGCATAATTATACTATACAACTTAAGAAAGAGCCGTTGACACAAAGCTATCAACTAGGATTCTAGGAAATAAAATCACTCTGAACAATCAAGGGAGCTAATTATATTAGACAAATAATGCAAAATAAAATAAAATAAAAATAAAAATATGTTTTCCCTATATTGAATTTAAGAAGAATGGTTTGTAGGGTCTCTGCTTTAATTTTCATAAACTTATAACAAGATTTTCAATTGAACTTTATAGTTATTTGGTTGAGACAAAAATATTAATTAAATCTAGATAAATATATTGTGTGTATAATTATTTTTTGCAATTGGACTTTTAAAAAAGACAAAAAAAAAAAAAATCAATGCAAATACATAAATATATTAAGTATATATAAGTAACTAGGATAAAAAAATTCAGAAATCTTGAGCCCCCCAAAAAGGCTGTAGATCCGCCCCTGGGACCCACAGAGTCGGACCGTTACAGAGCAAATAATGCATAATAAAATAAATAAGTTAAGAAAATATTCCAATAACTATACAGTTTGGCTTGTGAGCTAATTATGATCATTATTAAATTATATGATATATATTTTGTTGAAAACTTTGAAACAATTTCTCTCGGTTTCTAGGTATTTATTTTGTGTTAATTCTTCCTTACAATTCTTTATCCAGTAGAAATAATATCTATTTTATTCGACGTGATATTAATGTGGTGTTTTCAAATACTTATTAAACTTTTAATTGGATTAGAAATTCTTGAAATTTTGTAAAAGTGAGTATTGATGTTTGCATATTAAGAGAAAAATCTGTTAGAAGCAAGTGGTGCTTGCAATTAAAATAATACTATCTAAAGCTAGAAGCAGCCTCTTTGCAGCTTCTCATTTTCTATCCTTTTTAACTTTTTCTTAGAGACCCTAATTCTGAAATTAACTTTGAAAATACTCTATAACTTTTTCTCAACTTGAAAAAGCTGAAAAATGATTTTGTTAAATTTGTTGAAAACATCACCTAAGTTTAGGTTCATTTCAAAATTATTTTTCTTTCTTATTAAATTGTGTATTTATATCGTGATGCAACAGTAGAAAATATTCTTGTTATCTGTCAGATAAAAACCTGAATTTTTTTAATTTATTGAAAACACCACCTATATTTAAGTTGTTTGGAAATTAATTTTCTTTCTTATTATATTGTGCCCTTATATCATGCTGCAACAGTAGAAAATATTCTGGTTATCTGCCAGATAAAGTGCCTAGATTTCCTCACTGTGTTTGCATTTGAATATTCGATAATTTATAATTGTTGACTTGATTAAATTAATGCGTTCCCCATAATATATAGATATATGAATACAGTAATTAATTAAGCAGCACATCTGCACATGTAACCATTCAATTATTTATTCAACTTGCAATAATTTCATCCACTAATTGTCCTTGCTTCTGATACTAAACCTTTTTTTAAGGGTTGTTGATAAGTTAACTTCATGTGATATGTTTAATGGGCAGTTTATCTTTCTGTGATATGAAAATGGACAATTTAATTCCCTGTGATATGAAATAATGAGCAATTTACCTCTTTCCTATTGAAGGTATTGCACACACACTTATAATGCGACTGAGACTTTATTTTCATGTGGAAAAATGTTCAATTCAACCTTACTTTGATAAAATATTCACCTTACTTTACCCCTTGTGATATGCATAAATAGGCAATTTACCCTTATGTGATATGCGTAAATGGACAATTTAACTCTCTGTGATATTGCATAATGAACATTATACCCCCTTGTAAAAATGTAAAAATCAAGAGGGAGGCATTGTGCTTCTTATATAAAAACGCAGGGAGTTAAATTGCCCTTTTATTTAAATGTCTATTTAGAATTGCCCTTTTATTTAAATGTCTATTTAGAATAACACAGACAATTAATTTGCTATTTACTCCTTTTTATAATTATCAAATACATACAATTATACAAACAACAACCGAAACATAAATAATGACAATATAACAGTATCTGATGCAAATTGGCATAAAAGACTCTGGGCCTATTTGGTTGGGTTTTGGCCCGGTTTCACTGGTCTCGCGAAATTGAGTCAGAACTCTTTCAAATGAAGTTTGATAAAACCCGTGAAACTCATCACAAATCTATTCAAAAATTTCATATCCAAACTCTTGAAACTTATAAAACATTGATTTGACACATACCACCTATTTTTCTCCTTAAACTCTATAAAAAAAACATTGATTTGACACCTACCACCTACTTTTTTTCAAAACCCCAATATACAAACCCAATCCAAGTGAGGTTCAATTTTTTCAGAACCACAAAATTCAACACCCAAAACCTAACCAAATGAGGTTTCAAAGGTTTCACCAAAACCACCCAAACAATTTTTTTGAAACCGAGACCCGCGAAACTGAGTCAAAACCCTTCCAAATAGGCTCTCTGTTTCCCTAATCTCCGGGGTTTCACACATATGCCAAGTTATTGTAGGACTACCCAAATTTGGATGACTTTAAGGATTTAAGCTGTCAATCAACAAAATAAGAAAAGATTATGTACTACTCATGGGATTTATAGTCTATGATTTAATTTAGTTTACAATATTTTACTTTTTTTTTTTTTTTGGTAGGATTACAATATTTTACTGATTACTTGTAAATGTAAATATTCAAGTGAAATTATAATTCATAGATTATCCAAAAAAAAAATGTTATAACATAATGAAAAAGAGAAATAAAAGCCTCAACTTTAAATTTTGGACACTTATTTCATAGTTGCATTATAGAATGGGAGATCAAATGTGTTTTGAAAGAGATTAAGTCAGGTTTACAGCGTTAATAGTATTGCGAAAAAAGTCAATGGATGTGATACGCTGTATTTGAGATTTAGGATTTAATTTACAATCAATTACCCACGACATGAAGGCCAATAACAAGATACACCTATGCAAAACAACATGTCACTCGACTAGTATAGAGTACAAAACAACCCATCAATCATCATAGTATACCGGGAATGATAATTCAAATCCTATAGTTGAAGAATTCTCGACCTCAAAAACAACGTAAATTGGTAACCATGTTAAAAAATAATGACTGAACACTCCAAGAATTGATCCATGTATTTTAGATCGGGTCGACTCGAACCTCGAGCTAAATCTGACCGAGGGAAAAATACTTTTGATATTAAATTTTAGTTCAAAAAACACATTTTGTATCAAGCTTTTTCAAATAACACATTACATACCATAATTCACACAATCTTGACACATTTAGTTTTGCCGTCAATTTTCAGACGAAATTTAGCACGTGTCGTTCATGTATGGGTCTTTAAAACCCGTGCATATTCTCCATCCCATTTTCAATTTAACGGTCACATGAGCGGCACGTGCTGAATTTCGTCCGAAAATTGACAGCAAAACTAAATGTGTCAAGATTTTGTGAATCATGGTATGAAATGTGTTTTTTGAAAAAGCTTGGTACCAAATGTGTTTTTTGGAATAAAGTTTGGTATCAAAAGTATTTTTTCCTCAAATCTAACCCAAACCGATTTGAAATCAAGGCCTGTAAATACTTGCATAAATCCTAGAAAGGCACTTTTTCAAATAGATCAAGTGTTTTCGTATTAAACAGGACAGGCACGATGCAGTTTTTGTTAGAAATAATTGAAATATTTTAATAAGTAAATTTAATTCCTCACTTAGAATTAGTTAATATTGTGCTTTTCCTAGAAATGGATCAGTACATGTAGGTATATCAACATTAATGTAGCATCCAGATCGAACAAAATCCTGGGAAAAACAATGGTCCACCAAATTAAAGTGGCTAGTGAAATAAAACATATATTTTTTTTGTTTCCCAAGAGTTTAATCCCTTTCAAGCGCGTCGGACATATTAAGTGAGAACCTCTCCCAACAGGGATTCAAACTTGGTTTACTACTTTGTAGTGACCTAGGTTGCACGGATACTCTGAAATTATACACCGTGCAGTATCGTATGCGTATTGAATACTCAGATACTTGTACGATACCTGTGAAATACACCACTGTGGCGTTTTCAATAATAAGAGAACAAAAAATAAAAATGATACCGTATTGGATGCATATAAAAGCGTATCGGAAACAACCATAATACTTAAGAGCATGTATTTCTACAAATAATTTCTATATTATTTATATTATCAAAGTGATCTACATAAAACGCTTGAAACTCTTTAAAGGGTCAAATACTTTGCATATGATATTAATATTATGGTTTTACTTGAACGCTTTTATAAGAGAGATAACATTGTTCATTTTAAAATGAAATAAAAAGTGAACTAAAAAGGGATTAAATCCTTCGAAACAAAAATAATGAATTAATTACGACGCTTTAACACAAGATAAGCTCAGTATTGGCTAAAATAGCATAATGTAGTACAAATTCACGTGCATACACAAACATTAAAAATATTAAGTGTTGGATTCTTAGATCTTGATATATTAATAAAATTGATCATAATTGTTCCGTATTTTATGGAGTTAATGGCAATTTACCCCCCTTGCTATTCATAATATTCAATTTACCTCCTTGTAATTTGAAAAAGAGAAATTTACCCCCTGTAATTTTATAGAGATTTCACACTACCTCCCTAAACTTTTATATGTGGAACTTTACCTCATTGTGTTACGATACCCCCCTCCCCCCCCAGGTGTTATGATAAATGTGGCAATTTACCCCTGTGTTATGATAAATGTGGCAATTTACCCTTCTATGTTATAAAGTACTTTTCATGTCCAATCTCAATTTTGGCAAGTGAGTTACATTCTCTGGCTCAAGGGGTAAATTGCTTCTTTAAAATTTTCACAGGGGTGTAAATTACTCTTTTTTCAAATCACATGAGGGTAAATTGAACATTATGAATACCACAGGGATAAATTGCCATTAACCCATATTTTACGCAACAATTAATGATGCCCTTTGCTATACTCTTGGGGGCTAAAAGTTAAAGATCCCTTTTTGATAACAAAGCCCTTTCATTATATAGAGAGGAGAGGAGGGTTACATTTTTATTGCCAAAAGTATGATTTGTTATAAAGAAGGGATCTTTAACTTTTAGCCCGACGAGTATAGCAAAGGGCATCATTAATTGTTGCATAAAATACGGGATAATGGTCATTTATCCCGTGTAATATTCATAATGTTTAATTTATCTTTGTGTTATGATAAATGTGGCAATTTATCATTCTATGTTACACAGTACTTTTCATGTCCACTCTCAATTTCGACAAGTGAGTTACACTCTCCTTCTCAAGTGGGTAAATTGATTCTTTAAATTTTTTACAGGGGATAAATTGCTCTTTTTTCAAAATATAGGAGGTAAATTGAACATTATGAATATCACAGGGGGTAAATTGCCATTAACCCGTATTTTATGCAACAATTAATGATGCCCTTTGCTATACTCTTCGGGCTAAAAGTTAAAGATCCCTTCTTTATAACAAAGCACACTTTTGGCAATAAAAATATAACCCTCTCCTCTCTATATAATGAAAGGGCTGCACCAATTTCATAATAATCCATATATGGAAGAAGCACATTCTCTCCATTTCAATAAAATTAATTACTCTTTTTTTCCATCAAAATAATAGAAATTAATGCCGAGAAGTAAACATGGCGTGATATTGCTTCTGGCTCATCACTAAATAAGCAGTTAATCAAATGATGAGCCGAATCAATATCACTCTTGTATGCTTTTCTGAACACAACTTTTTCTGCTGCATCAATGTTAACTAAGGTAATTATAAATAAATAATTAATTTCATTTACTAGCTTAATGTTATCCTTTTGTTCTTCCTTTTATTTATGGGTGATTTACGATGGACCTCCTGAGGTTTAGTCGTTTTATAAGGAACCCCTGATATTTCAGAAATTACAAGGAGACCCCTATTGTTCAACAATCCTTACAAGAACACCTCCTATAACTTGTGAAAATCTTTACGAAAAACATCTTATAAGAAGTGTCCTTGTAATTTTTGAAACTATAGGTTTTTTCTTTGTAATTACGATAAATCTCATGGAATCTGAGTGTAAATCACCCTTTATTTAATTTTATTACTATTCGAAGGACTGGAGAAATTAGATCTTGTAGCCCATTAAACATAGCAAATTTTAGTTATATTGTCCTGCTTCTTCTTATTTTCTTTTATTCTGAAATTATAGGATTATATTCACAAATTAAAAAGTGATTTTAATAATATAGAAGTAATTTTTTCAAAAGCTTAGATGTGCTTTCTATTTAAATAATGAAATCCTATCATAATTAGTCCCATTTTTATTTTGTAAATCAATCATAATTAATTTCATCATAATAAGTTGCACAGTAAAATTTTCAACAATAATTTTATATATCTTATTAACAATTATTCACCAATATTTTCTGCACAAAATTTCAACAAATAATCTAGTTTTTTTATTTATTTTATTAGGTGAAGAGTTGAATCTGGTAGTTATTGTATCTTATAAAACAAATCAAAGCTCAAGGGGAATATTGCTTTTTTAGTCAAAGGCTTGGACGCCCATCAGGTTTGGTGCCGCAGTTGTCCTTTTTGTCCCAAATTTATAAAAAGACTTTGCACTTTTGGTCCCATCGTCTTCTTTGGGACCAAAAATGCTAGATGGAGAAAATCCTAAGAGATTAAAAATGATGAGTAGAGACTTTACTGTGGAATCAAAAGTACAATATGTTTTATAAAAGTTCGATTTTAAAAAGTACAATGTAAAGGTTGAATTAATGGAGCGCAACAACATTAAGCACAACTGCACAAGTTACCCTTCATAAAAATCATCAACTGCAGATAACAAAGAGGCCTAGCAAAAGAGATACTAACCATAGAAAATTCATGCTTTCTATTTTATTTTTGTTCTCAAGGTTTAATACATTTTGAGGCGCGTCGGGCACATTAAATGAAAACTTCTCCTGATGGATATTTGAACCTAGGTTCGCTACATTATAGTGACTAGTCCCTTCTACTAGACCAATCACATGTTGATTATGCTTTTTATTTAAACACATCCGGTACAATATATTTTTTTTCATAAAAAGTTACACATGAATTATGTGTGATATACTCAGGGGCGGAGCCAGAAATTTAGATTAAGGGGGGCGAGATTAAAGTGAACATTATTTATAATTATAAACTGATTATTTACAAAAAATATGATTAAATAGTTATTATCAAAATTTTGGTGGGCTAACTTGATAAGGACGATGTTCTAAATATGCTTATCGAATTTCATTTCTCTTATCTACCAGATAATCCATTATCATTAGTTTTTTTATCGCACTATTTCATATCGAATTGGACCTTTATCGATCCTTTGAACTTTTGTTCAAAGAGAATTTGAACTAGTAATTTCAATAGGGATCACAATTATTTGCATAAACCTCATGATTAAGAGAACTAGCATATTGAGGACAATATTTCTTGAAGTAGAAACCACTTCTCTTCTTTTTTGCAAAAAACCAATTTGTTCAAATTTATATATTAAATCGTAAAAACATTGAAATTGATTGTAAAAAAAAAAAATTGATGAAAAATCAATAACCTTATTTATATATTTTTTTCGAGAGCAACTTAATAGTTCGTCTAGAAATTTATAAAAGAAATATAATTAACAAGTCATCGAACATCACATAAAATTATAGAATTAATTAGATTCATCTAATCTAAGCAACCAAATTAAGAACAAATTTAAATATTCATGAGTTGAAGTTTTGGAATAGTATCTTCTTATGATTAATTAATCCACCAACTTTGTGATGAAAAATTTGAAGAGAGGATGATTGAACAAAATTTTCACAATAAATTAAATAGAAATTTACTTTCTTTAAAGGCATGAATAAATTTCCTTATTCATTTTCCACTTGAAAGCAAAATTTGTACGGATCTTTTTTAATGTTTATATTGGGCCGACAGACGATTAATAAATAACTTTGAAGGCTTAGATAATTTGCACTAGGATGAAGACTTTAAGAAAAGATGGAGGGATGAGGTTAAATTGGAATAAAACTATACACATACACTGAAACACAAATATCAGCAGTTATTTCATTGAAGATTTTATCAAAATGAAGTTATATCTTATGAACAATTCTTAACCAACTTTTTCCAGTTAGGTTGTTGCATAATTGACTTCAGTCATTTTGTGCATAGTTACTTTTTTAAGAATAAATTAAACGGAGAATGACTTAAACTACTGAGGTTTACTGTAATTACACTGATCATCCTTCATGTTAAAAAAATATACAAAACTACCATTATAGGTATTAGATTTATTATAATTATCCCCTTTAGGACATTATTTTTTTACAACGCATGTTGACATGTTGACGTCATCAACAAAACTTTTGATGTGAAAAAGAGGTTGAAATTGGTGGAAAAAAGGGGTGGGATAGGGCTAGATCGGTGAAAAACAAGTAAAATCCATCAAAAAATAGATTAAATCGATGGAGAAATTGGTGAAATCAGTTTGCCAAACTTGAGATTTGTAATTTCTATGATTACCCAATGGTGTCTCTGGAAATCAAACATTTTTTGATAAAATTAATGTCGTAAGGAGGTAACTATAATGATTTTTATTTATTTTTATTTTATGAAAGGTGGTGAGGGCAACCACAATTTTTTTTAGCCCTCATAAAAGAAATAAAGCAGGGTCTAAAGTATCCGAGGAAAACGGGACAAAAATAACAACAAAAGACAACAAAGTAAAGAGACAATGCAGGGCCAAAATAACAAGCCAACACCCTGGCAAAATACCATGCAAGGTCAAAGTAACAAGCCAACAAATAAGCTGCCTATGCAGAGGCAAAGTAAACGGCTTACGCAGAGGCAAAGAAAAAAGGCCAATATACTGGCAAAAGGCCAATACCAACCATCCAAAGCCAAGAGCAGTAGAAAACTCCTCACAAAGTACCATCTGATATGAATAACACCAGCACAATGAAGCTAATAACTGCAAGCTCAAGAAACACTGATGACCATCCATCCCACACAGGATAACTGTAAAGAATTTGATACCTTAGGGATAGTTTGAGTAGTTTTCTAAATATGAAGAATGATCGGTGTAATTATACTAAACCTCAGTGATGGTTTATGTAATTCTCTCTAAATTAAATAAAGTATCATAAACTATGTAAACCAAACCACACCATATCAATATGTGATTTTATTTTCATTTTCAATTCATTGAGGCTATAGCTAGCAGCCGACAGCATAATTTAATTCAACTTGGTTTTTTTTATTCGAAATGCTCTACAATACCACTTCACAGTATATATTATTCCTCAATTCTCTGATTACATACAAGACAAAAAAATGATTTACAGAAAGGACAATTTTCAACTTTTGGACTTTTAAATGTAGTTTAACCATGGTTATAAGAGGACTTGGTCTAAAGTGTAATTGGAAATTACCGTCTTTTAAATAATAACTAGTGGTCGCACGCGGTACTCGAGTACTCGAGTGCATAGAATTATTTGAATTAGAATTTATCTTGATATATTAATTTTTTTTTTATATAATTTTCTTCTAATATATCATACTAAATTTGAATATGCATAAAATATATGCAAAGATTCAACTAAGAAAAGTTTATTATACATTTTGACTTTAAATGAAGACACGTAAAATAAAGGCAAAAAGATAATTAAAATCAACTCACACCTGGTGTTTCTCTTTTCTTGTCCGGATATTATGTCACATTCCGTAGTATCCATCCATCAAAATATTAAGTTCCATTCATCGTCCCTGCAACCATGATATAGGGAACAATTATAGTTTAAGTTGAAGAAATATTAAGAAATCAATAAACATCAAAAGATAGAAGAAATATTAGGAAATCAAGAAACATCAAAAGATAGAAGAAATATTAGGAAATCAATAAACATCAAAGATAAATAATAGAAAGAGGAAAGAAATATGAGGGGGAAAGGGAGTAGTGGAGAATCAACCGTGGCTTGTCATGGTGATCATAGTGGAAAAAGTAGTTCTTTTTTATTGGGTAGTATTTTCTTTATTCGGTAGTTTTTTTGTTTTGTAATTTTAAATTTTGAAAAAAAATATAATTTTGGAAAGTAATAATTTTTTGGTGTAACATGGTATCACAATTATTTAATAGTATAAATTACCTCGTTTTGTTTTGAATGCGTAGTACTATTATCTACCTACCGTCTACGGTGAAGTAGAAACATAAATATGTTATTGACGTGGTCAAAATTGTGAAGAATATAATTTACATAGCAACATGGGTTTAAAGTTTCAAATCATTGATTGGAGAACTTTAATTTCTCGATTTTTTTTTTTTTATAAGTGAACGAATAAGCATTAAACTACGAATCAAAGTTGCTTACAAGTAATAGGGAAATTTATGGTGAATATATCGTTACATCAAACACTATATCGAATCGAATGTAAATTAATTAAAACAGTTAAACTACTTGTATTAAACTAGAGAAATAACCATATTCATGGAAGTTGAATCCGTGACATCTTGAATTAGACACTGAAAGTTGAAATAACGAGTTGACGATTATTAATTAATTTAATTTGCAAAGCCCAGTTACACATCCAACCTCTCTCAGTTTTAAAATTCCCCGATTCCCTTATTTTGATCAGTTAACTAATGGCCCAGTTCAGCAGAAATTCCAATTATTTTAGAGTCCAAAGATATTTATATGAATTGGGCCCGAAACTCTGATATCTGTAATGTCCAGTTATAGTTCTATTTTTCTCCAAAATTCGTAATTTTAGCATATCATATAATGTCACGTACGAGTTACATGAGCTCTCAATTTTAGGATTTAGGACTAAAACTGTTGAGAAAAAATTAATTACAAGACATAAATAAAAATTCGACTCCTTAAAGGACTAAAATGCTAGCAAGCTTTAATAACAAGACACGAGGAGTTGATATAGTTTGGGACGAAAAACCAAATTTTTTAATTAGTTTGTGACGAAATTTGCACACTTGTATAATTCTTAATTCTAAAGTTTGTCATGTCATGACACGAAAGCAGCCAGGTGGCAATTTAATGGACACGTGCACAATTTTCGTCTCCTAATTAACGGTGGGACGACATTCCAAAAAAATATTAAAGTACATGACGAAATTCGATGAGGTGATATAGTTTGGGACGGAAATCCAAAATCACTAATTAATTTGGGACGTTTGCTGCAATTTTGCCAAATAACAATGCGAAATCTATCGGAATATATGTCTCGTGCCTCCTAGCAAAAGAACGATCCTGTCTTCTACTTTTCTAGATAAATGAGACCAAATATATCTCTAACTAGTATACGCTCCGTGCTATGCATGGAATTGTATTATTCTATTTTACATAAATTTTATGTCGTCAAATTAGTTCATGGTCCCAAAATTGAAATGTAATATAAAAATGGATGAAGAGTACCAATTTTATTTCACTAAAAATTGGATGTGTGTTAACTATATGCAAGATGAAAAAATGTAATCGATATTTACTTTTAAGTATTTACAAATTAATTGGAGAAAGTAAAAGTGTATCATATAATAAATATTTCACCCTTTTTTTAACAATTATTATCACAACATAATTATCCTATAAAAGATTAAATAAATTAGATATTAAAAACATTAGTGTACCTCCCCTACTATATAGACTAATTGAAATACTACTATATATGATTAGATTAGTACCAAGAACCGAGAGTGCATTTGAAGTTATTGAAATGAATCAACAAAAGGACATTGAAAATCCACTACTATTAAATTCACACCAAAAAGAAGAAAGAGAGAAAATAATATCAAGAAAGAATAATAACATATATTACCCATATATACAACAATTATAATTCAACTATAAAAGATATATTAATATGTCTAATTTAGTCTCAACTTGAGGTGGAGAAAAGAGAAAAATGTATTACCCATACAACAATAATAATTGAACTATAAAAGATATATTAATATATCTCAATAAACGTAGAACTATAACAAAACTTTTTTTTTTTTTTTACTCAACAAACTTTAAAAGCCGCAAAGATGAGCTTCAACATCCTCCATCAATCTAACGCAATGAAATTTGACGGCAAAGGAGCTCCAGTTGAATTCAATTAGTCATAAAATCTTGACTATTAAAATACCGCAAAAATAAAAATTCAAAACACCAATAAATTATAAAAATCGATATTCCTAAAAAATTAAATCTACTGAAGTAATCTTTAGTAATTAGAAAAATTAGTTTTAAAAAATACTTTATTAGGCAAACCATACGCTAAACCTTGAAGCTACATTTCACGTAAGGAAATAAATAAACTTACACGACTTCAATTTGTGGAGAATGAGAGAGAAATTATATTCCAACATCGAAAGCTGCAGTCGACTCCCTATTTCATTTCTTCTCATTTTTCCTTTGTCATGTCAATTTTACATTTGGTCTTGATTCTTTTGAAATTTGTATAATTCCTTCTTCTTATTTTCAGTGGAGAAGTTATCAGTTTTGGTTTTCAAGGCAGAAGTTGGATTAACACATAGTGAAGAATAAAAGAAATAACCTTCAAGTATCAATTTTATGCGCCAAACAAACGCATCTTTTTTTCAACTAAAGTTTATGTTTGAATATAGATTAGAAAGAAAAAAAAATTGATCAAAGTAACATCAATAGTAATTGCCTTCCTTAATATAACATAAACATGAAACATAAGGATCAAAATTTGCATTTTTGATAGAATATTAACATATATAACCCTAACCTATGAATAGGAAAGCTAAACCATTCTCATATATATATATATATATACTAGCTTAAACCCGTGCTATGCACGGAATCATATTAGATATTTAGTACAATTGTTAATGTGAAAAAAAATACAAATATTTATGATCTTAAAACAAAATTAAAACGTAACAATCATACAATAATTTTATAAAAATGATGAAAATCCCATGTTCATTATTGTACACGTTCATTGGTGAAGTGATATCTACATAAAACACAAATGACAACTTATTAGCAACTCAATAACATTTTTATCATATTTTTTTAATTGATAATCTTCAGTCGCAAAGTCAGTAACAATATATGTGATTCAATAAAATGAATTGAAATATAACTTACTTTTCTTAACCTAGAATAGACAATCTATTTGGAAGATGTGCGCACTCTTCAGACCAGTCAACATGTAAGACAAAATTTACAACACAATGAACATTCGATCTTGCCCAAGTTGGCGGTACATGAATGATAAATGTAAATGCATGTGTTAGGATGGAGTAGACGTGTTCCTTCAACAATTTGCTACCATTTTGCTGAATAATACAACACATCAGGAGATTGTCGACAACACCACGTGATAGTATATAAGCAACTAAAGTTGAACTAATATTTATATTGTACCTTTTCTTGAAGACTTCTGTAAAAAACAACTCTATTACGAAATATATACTCAGCTTGATCATGTAGCAGTTTTATGTCAATAGATCCAGTACTGTCCACTATTGTAGCATGGACACGAAACCTAAATAAAAAATATATTTTTTTTAATTGTTATATATAAAGTAAACAATTAAAATAAATAAATTGATAATAAATACCTGATAATAGCATTGACCACATCGCAACATTTAACACAAATCATTTGTCCAAAGTGCGATATGCATTCAGTTTGACAATGATTGCACAATGCATACCACATGTTGTCCACATCAACAGTTTGAAACCGTGCAATTATGCGAAAAAACTTAATCTGCAAAATAAATATATAATAAAAGTTGTTTGATTAATCTGTAAAACAAGTGTAAAGCTTAGTTACTCACCCCTGCATGATGTCCATATCCGTTTTGCATTGAAAATTTTCAATGATTTTGAAATAGTTAACCTACTTGAACGTAACAATGAGACTAACTTTTTAACACAACGATCTACAAAGAACCTATAAAATTCTATTTTATTATTAATGCAATACGATTTTCATGTCAATTAGATATATAAGTGATATATACTTTGTTCATACCAGCTCATAAGTTTATTTGTAGAGCTAGTGTTGTCATTGATGTAGAATTTGGTAAAACGATGCATATATATCGACCAACATGTGGTGAATGTACAATGTTATTAAAATAGTATGCAACATTTTGTGTTTATAAAATGTGATCCATACCTTCATGATCTCGCACAACAACTCCGCTTGCCAAAATTATATTTTACGATCAAGTGTTCCACACAATATCTCTCCTTCTTCCGTGGCAAAATTATCACATAAAATCTTACGGACTAATATCATGCTTCAAATTCGTGTGAATGAAACAGGACACTTGATTGGGACCATAATGTCATTTATGACATGAATGTGATGAAGCTCCCTGCATGATACATAAATGTATTCTTCGTCGCAGTCTAACGATCTTGAAATTTACTCGATGATCGTACATAGAACTCCTACACATACATATTATTAAATAACATTACTTGAAAATTAGAAAATATATTTTAATCATTGACTTTCTCTATCCACATGCATGTACCTTGTATTTTTATGGTAGCTTAAAGCAAACCCCCCTGATATTTTCTTTAATTGTAAAAAATGCCCTTATATTATTTTTATTAGCAAAACCTCCCATGTGTTCTCTTTTATTAGCAAAAAAACCCATTGGAACTCCTTCAAAAGTCAATAGAGAGGTTATTGACAATTTTTTAAATGAACATGGAAGTTATTTTCAATTTTCAAAGTTAAAAAAGACAAAAAAAAAAAGGTTAATTTTTTATATGAATAGGAGTGTTTTTATATTTTTGCAGATTGCACCCTGTAGGAGGTCCTAATTAGGGGTTGCTAGTTGCAAATTATTCTTTTGTTAAAATTAGTAACAAAAAATTTAAGAAATAAATTTATCGGAAGTCTATGGAAAGTATCAATAAGAAGAAAAAATGAACAACATAAACCAAAAGTAATAAATTGAGACATAAACAACATACTAATTTTTTCATGTAAAAAATGAAAAACAAAATCTTAAGTTTGAATTAAAAAAAAAAAAAAAAAAACCACTGCAAATATTCAATTCATGCAAGTATAAATAAACCATTTCCAATAGTAATGACTACCTTTATGTTTGATTGTCAATTGCTAATTTTCCAAACTATATGTATACCTTTCTTTTATTTTATCGTATTTTCGTCAATAATTTTTTCACCAAATATTGCCGAGTGTTATTCATATACTTGATTGATCAAAAAAAAAAAAAAAATCATATACTTGGAACAACAGGAAGACAACATTGAAAACGCAATATTGAAAATGTTGAAATAAATCAAAAGATCAATAGTTCCGGTAATTTGGGGCTATAGTCTAAGGTCCACGGAGAATAAAAAATAGTAAGAAAATTTATTTTATACTCTCACCGTAAAATGCGAAAGAACACCTATTCAATTAAAAAATAATATGTTTCCCCCTATTAACTTTAAAAATTGACAATAATCTCCCTATGTAGTTAAAAAAATTATAACAATCATCCTATAGACTTATATGAGGGTATTTCAAATGAGGCTATAGTCTAGGGTCCACGGCGAATAAAAAATAGTAAGAAAGTTTATTTTATACCCTCACCTTGAAATGTGAAAGAACACCTATTCATTTTAAAAATAACAATAATCTCCCTATTAGCTTTAATAGCTGGCAATAATCTCTCTATTTAGTTAAATAAATGACAATAATCCTCCTCTTGACTTATATGAGGGTATTTCAAATGAGTGTGGTGAACTAATAAAATATCGATACATGAAAATTTTGCTAATAAAAATAAAACATTATTTTGATAATAAGTTATTTTTGCATTCGGTCACATTGAATATTAAATAGTATGAAATTTTATTTTATACCCTATCATCAGGGGCGGATCCAGGATTTTTGGTCAGGGGGGACTAAACTTATACCAAAAAAAAAAAATCTATGAAACAGTTAAACTTAAAGTTTATATTATTCACGAGAAAATATATGACGCAATACAAAAATGGGAAGGTGGAGTTTGACAAAAATAAACTCCACGAGATATTTTAATTACATATGACACCCCGTTATAGTCCCAAAAGAACCCAAAATATCTTCATATTTACTTTAATAATTGACTACGACGGTTTTTCATCTTGTAAAATCGGTCCATGATAGCATCGTTTGAAATACTACTAAATATGTCTTTCTCTATAAAGACAACTAAACTATCATTTAGCCATTGACCTCCCATTAACGTTTGTCGAAACTCAAGGTTGCGTGGTTGCGTGGTTGACATGGACCTTTGAGCAATTATGCTCTATGAACTCTCTCTCGAATGTTAGAATCATATAAAGTTATATGAGGTCGTAGACTGGGATCACTCGGAAGCTCGGGCAAGTTCGTTTCAATATGAAAGTTTGGAAGCTCATGCGGGTCACTTTGAATGTGAACGTTACTTGAAGACTCCTCGTGAGGTGTAGGTGTAGCATTAAAGTATCTCTCCCACTACAAGAGGAACCGGTTTCAGCGACCAAATTCTCAGTGACGAAGTTGGGTTGGTTGCTATATGGTCGTGTTTTGCTACCAAAAGTCAGGTGGTTGCTCAAGCCTGCTTGCGTCGATTCTACTACAACCAACAAACGATTGGTGGTTGTGGATGGTCGTTAAATATCTGACAAGAGCTCAGTGACCATGTTCTGGTTTTACAGCAGGGAATATCATGGTCGCAGTAGTTAAACATCTATTGTGACAATTTTTTAGCAGCGAAAATTTTGGATGGTTGCACTCGATCGCACCTGGATTTCAACGACCGATTACTATGGTTGCTAAGTGTTAATCCGCAACAACGAATTTATGTTGGTCGTTAAAGTTACATTCATAGCAACAAATTTAAGTTGGCCGCTACTGTCTCTCCTAAGTTGGGTGGCAGCAACCAAATCGTATTGTCGCTAAATGAAAATCTTCAGCAATGGGTTTGGGATAGTCGTTAAAATTATGCACATAGCAACAACTTTAAGATGGTTGCTACTTGTTCTGTTTTATTGGTTGACAGTTACCAATCACTATGGTTGCTAAATGGGAATGCTCAGCAACAACTTAAGATGGTAGCTAAGATTTTGTTAACAACAACAATTTTAAGGCAATCACTACTAATTGTGCTTATAATTTGGATATGATCAACAATTAATTGGTGTAGTGGCTAATTATAAGACTCCAACAACGTGATTATGTGGTCGTTCAAGTTATATTTACAACGACAAAGAAAAATGGAAGCTACTTTCTATCATGTGAATATTAAACTTGATTGAAAATTAAAATGACGTAAAATAACATTTCATAGAAAAACCATTTTAAAGTTACATATTGGTTTATTTGTTGTTTATTGAAATATTTATAGCTTTATTGAAAATTAATTAAAAAAAAAGCAGAAAAAAGAATATATATTATATATAGTTGATAAGTGAAAAAATCTACAAGCTAATGGAAAAAAAGTTTCAGAATACTTATTTTCAATTTTTGAGATGATAAAACAACTTCTAAAATCTATACTAATACTAAAAGTGTGAATAATCTAAGTTTTTTTCTTTTTTGTGAAGACAAAAATGCCCTTATTCAAATTGTAAAGTATATTAATAAAATATAATTAGACATGAAATTTTCCTTAAATTTTCTCATAAAAAATTTGGTAGGAAAATATTTTAAGAAAATTTGTAACTTCCTTTCCTCCTAACCAAGCACCATGAATATGGAAGAAAAACAAAAGTATTTTCAAATTAGACATAAATTCTTATTATATGTATTTCCTACAATAACTCCAATAATTAAGAAATTAACTCTTACATCACTTTTACAATTTCATTATTGTTCTCCTATAACACATAAAAATTAAAAAACACTATTATTTTGAATAGTTGCTAAAATATACATGTAAAATTATTATAATATATTATCAATATGTTGTTATGCAAGAAATATTATTTGTTCCATTTAAAAATCTGTTAAAGTAGAATCGCATTTTACCTATGAACAAAAATGCTTATGACTTAGTGAACTAAGTAATCTTTATTTGACATGAGAAACATTACCTCAAATTTTCTTGAAAGTCTTTTCGAGAAAAACGTGTTAAATAAGTTGAAAAACGGAGGAAAATCAATGAAAGTTGGTGAAACCGATCAAATAAATTTTATGTAATTGATGAAAACATGTGAAATCGATCTGAATGAAATTTATGAACACTGGTGAAGTAGGTGAAAAAATGGGTGAAATCGATAATAAATAGTGTCGGTAAAATCGATAAATACATGTGAAATCGATGAAAATTTCGGTGACATTTGTGAAAACATGGGAAACAAATTGGTGAAATCAGTGAAAAACGGGTGAAATATATGAAGTCATTGAAAAAAGGTTAAAGTCTGTGAAATAATATGAAATCAATGAAAATTCAAGTAAAATTTATTTAAAAAAATGTGAAATCGGTGAAATATAAGTTAAACTGATAAAATTAAAACAAGTAAAATCTTAAATAGAAAAAGAAAGTTTAACTAGCAAAAACAGTGTGAACTAAACCAGTAGAAAAAATTTGTTTTTTTTTTTTTTGTATGAATATGAGAAAACAAAAGAAATCGATGAAAAATAGGAAAAACAATGAAAAATAGGTTATAATTGATCAAGAACGAGTAAATCAGTAAAACAATGAAAATTGAATTAAAATAATTAAAATAATAAGTGAAATGGCTTAGATCGGTAAAGAAATATTTTTCAAATGATAAGGTAACTGAAATAATTTGGGATATACTTAAAAGTAATTGAAGATGTATAATATATAATTATTTGAGTTGAAAATTTGGTAAATACTTGTGAAATCGATGAAAATTCAAGAGAAATTCACAAAAAAAATGGATGACATCTGAGAAACGATGAAATTACATAAAAATGATGAAACATGTGAAAAATGAGTAAAATCGGTGAAAAATGCTGAAGTCAGTGAAAACATGTGAAAATTGATTAAAATGGTAAAAATTAGTGAAATTAATAAAATGAAGAAAGTTCAAACAACGAAAACAAAGTCAAACCAATTTAAAACGAAAAAAACTAAAGAAATCGATGAAAATACCCATGATGAAGTTAATAAATTTAATAGCAGTCATTAATATGTGTTGTTTTATGACATAAAGAAGTTAATTTTACTCTGATTTACAACAAAATACCACTGAAATTAAATAGACACGTATAATGTATGTGCACTTTAATTAAACTTGTGAAAAAAAATGCATGTGAAATCGTAAATACATTTGAAATCGATAAAAAAATCGGATAAAATTTGTGGAAAATGGATGAAAACAGGTAAAATCGGTTAAAATAAAGGTAAAGTTGGTGAAAATATGTGAAATCGATGAAAATTAATTCGAATGGAATTTCTAAGAAAAATGATGAAATCAGTGAAATCCAGTAAAATTGGGTAAAGCCGGTGAAAAAGGGTAAAATCGGTCAAAAACGTATAGTTGGTAAAAACATATTTAATCAATGAAAAATTCATGTGAAATTAGTGAAAAAAAACATGAAAAATACGTAAAAAAAAGGGGTTAAAAGGGTAAAAACGAGCGAAATCAGTTAAAAAATAGTTTAACTGGTAAAATCGGTAGAAAAATGGTTTAAACTGAAGAAAAAAAACAAAAGAAATCGACCAAAAATGAGAAAACAATGAAATTTGTAAAGAAACGGATAAAATTAGTCAGAAAAGCTTGGAGTCGGTGAAAACATGTTTAATCAATGAAAAATTTAGGTGAATAACATGTGAAATTAGTGAAATAGGTGAAAACGAGTTAAACTTTGATTGACAAAACAAGGTGAAATCGGAAGAAAATGGTTTAAATTGGAAAAAAGATCGACGAAAAAACGGGAAAACATTGAAAAATGTATAATCGATAAAAAAGCTGAAAAATCGATAAAAAAAATACACGATGAAAACATATGAATCGATGAAACTTCGGGTGAAATTGGTAAACACTGGTGAAGTTGGTGAAAAAACTGGTGAAACCAGTGAGAAAAAATGCTCGTGAAATCGATGAAAGTTCGGGTGAAATTTATGAAGAAACGGATGAAACATGTGTCATCGGTGAGTAACGAATAAACTTGACATGGAAGCTACTATGATGGAATGAACTAAATAATGTTCTTATTATCTTATTTTAGAACCAATTTTATAAGATGTAATAACTAAATCAGTCATCATTTTATATTTTATTACAACTATTCAAAGCCACCATATTTTTTATAAACTAAAAATAATTAATAAAAATAAATTTCATTAAAAATAAATTGATAAGTCGTAAATATATGATATTCTATGACATAAAAATTTCTAATTTTACTCTAATTTACAAAAAATACCCATGAAATTAAAACTAGACACGTACAACGTACGTGCACTTTTCTAATATGAACAAAAGTATCAATGGATTAAAGATTCTAAAGAGAAAATAACAACACTCAATTTTTCCTCTTAAAAGAAATAAGTCTCAATGAATATTATTTATTAATGTAAATACAAGTTACGAACAAATCCAAGTTCCTCTCTCCATTATCTTTTTTGGTGAATGTTAATTGGTGAATGTAAAAAATAAATCATGTACAGATCAAACAAGCTCCAAACTTTTAGCAAAAAGTCATATACATATATAGGTTGATATGAAGAAAAAAAAGGCCATAACATTGGCCAAAATATATACCATGGTCTTCTTCTTCAGTCCTACAAACACATTCGTTTAAGTTCCTACCTTCTCCATGAGTTGGAAATCAACAACCAATTCACTCTCCAAAGCAGTTTCAAATGCGAAATGCAATGAAAAACCATAACAATAACACGAGTACATTGCATCCTGCCGAAATTCTCATGTACACCAAACAACTACAAACTAAAGTTATCACAAATGACTTCATTAATACCAAGAGATAAAATATTAATAACATTTCAAACTAAAACGAAATATCTGATACATTGGAAATAACTAGAGAAATTTAAAATGCAAATTGATGATTACATGCATGTGATGATCACTCACATGTTATCATAAAAATCTAACATACAATTAATTTTAAAAAAAAACTCATAATCTTAAACTAAAAAGGTCTTAAAATTGTCGAGTTCGTAAAAGATTATTAAATTGCACTCCACTGCAAGATGGTATATCTGCATCAAAGAAAAAAAAACAATTAATTAATAGAATATATGAATGCAATAATTTATATAGTTAAAACTTATACTAAAAACCTAAAACTAGAAACAATATGATCAATATTTTTAAAATTAACTTACCAATCTTGTTGATTAAGAAAATCAGATACGCTTTGTCCAGTCATTTTCTCTAAGACATGTAAAAGTGTTGTCATTGTGTTCTTTTGAGCATCTAGCTCAGCTTTTGCATTTGACAGCTCTTGTTCCAACCGTGCTTGATGATTAGCTGATTTGGAATGTGATGTATTCTCACCAACTAGTTTCTTTCTCTTTAGTCCTTTTGACTTGACGTATGCTGAACTCTCCCCAAGAACGGCAACACAAATTTGCTCCGTAGTCATACGTGTAGCATCCTCAGGTAGAGCGTTCAGTTGTTCGCGCAATTCTTTCATTTTAATCTAGCACCAAAATTCAAACAAACAATTATTTCGTAAGTGAAATATTATAAAATAAATCAAAATAATATTTGCACTTACACTTTTATTCTCGACCTCCTCATCAGCCCCTCCATTCTTCTCATTATGATATTCCACTTCATACATGTCTATGTCATCAAGATTCTGTTTCATAGAAGTATCAAATATCAGTTTATAATACAGTTATGTATTCTTAAACAATGTAAATACTAATACTGACTTTCTCATATTGATGAGCAGCACCGGATTTGGTTCCTAGTTTATGTTGGTGCGTCTTCTTTGCCCGAGTGTTAGATTGGGTCTCAGAAATTTTCTGCACGTATATATTAAATAATAGTTACTTTTGTCAGTATATAAACTAGCATATTTTTCTAAAAATTGAAGTATGACATGATAAAATCTAGTTTTATTAAATTATTAAATCATGTAAAGTGATTACATATACCTGGAACTCTTCAGTCTCCCAAAATTCACATAGCCAGACCCA
The DNA here is from genome assembly GCA_034814905.1 of Penstemon davidsonii. Taxonomy (NCBI): domain Eukaryota; kingdom Viridiplantae; phylum Streptophyta; class Magnoliopsida; order Lamiales; family Plantaginaceae; genus Penstemon; species Penstemon davidsonii. Next base: position 4,804,797 of record JAYDYQ010001087.1, on the reverse strand, counting down.
ATCTCCTTACGGTCGCCAAGTTTGTCATAAATTCTCTGCTTTGCTAGTACCACGCCACCTTCAGCTTTGATTGTCTTATAGTATTTATGAGCGTTCGAGCGGAAACAGGAATACTGCTTTGCAAATGATCTGCTGGGGGGGGGGGGGTGGGGGGGGGGGGGGGTGGGGGGGGGGGGGGGTGGGGGGGGGGGGGGGTGGGGGGGGGGGGGGGTGGGGGGGGGGGGGGGTGGGGGGGGGGGGGGGTGGGGGGGGGGGGGGGTGGGGGGGGGGGGGGGTGGGGGGGGGGGGGGGTGGGGGGGGGGGGGGGTGGGGGGGGGGGGGGGTGGGGGGGGGGGGGGGTGGGGGGGGGGGGGGGTGGGGGGGGGGGGGGGTGGGGGGGGGGGGGGGTGGGGGGGGGGGGGGGTGGGGGGGGGGGGGGGTGGGGGGGGGGGGGGGTGGGGGGGGGGGGGGGTGGGGGGGGGGGGGGGTGGGGGGGGGGGGGGGTGGGGGGGGGGGGGGGTGGGGGGGGGGGGGGGTGGGGGGGGGGGGGGGTGGGGGGGGGGGGGGGTGGGGGGGGGGGGGGGTGGGGGGGGGGGGGGGTGGGGGGGGGGGGGGGTGGGGGGGGGGGGGGGTGGGGGGGGGGGGGGGTGGGGGAATCTCAAAACTCAAACAAATAACAATACGCAAATCGAGATTATTTCACAAATTTTCACTACTCTCCTAAACTACTTTTTCAAACTCCAAACAAACGGATCCAATATGTTCCCCATAATATATAGATATATGAATAAGAAATTAAGCCCATGGAATTGCAATAACCATTCAATTATTTATTCAAGGTTGCAATAATTTCATCCATTAATTCTTGTTGCTTCCTATGCTATACCTTTTTAAATTATCAAATACTTATAAAAAAAAAAACAAAAAGAGTAATAATTACAATATAGGTCAAGAGAGAATCCGATGCTATATAATTGGCATAAAAGTATCTGTTTCCCTAATCTGGTTTTCACTTATATTACAAGGTTATTGTAGGACTGCACAAATTTGGATAACTTGAGGTTTAGGATTAACGCTGCCAATCAAAATATGTAGAGAAATGAAATATTATGTACTATTCATGGAATTTAGTCTATGATTTGATTTATAAGTGATTTTTCTTGTGATTATTTGTACATGTTGCAATTATTATTATAATTCATAACAAAGAAATAAATATAAGCCTCAACCTTTTGGGCACTTATATACATATTAACGGGTGATTGATTTAGTGAAAAAAAAATTGTACTAATAATTTGGTAACTCGTGATGTTCGAATTTCCATTGGGAGACATGCCTCAAATGAGATTAAGTCAAGTATAAGACATAAATATCATTGAAGAAAATATGAGGATATAGATCAAACATTGGAAGTAATTATATGTATATTAACAATACCTAGAGAATATATTCATAGGTCTAAATAATTCCTTGAGTCATGTGTAATTGAACAACTCCAATAGAGCAAAAACTCTAAATTCGACCATCAAAATGACTAGTAAAACAAAACATATATATTTATAAGGGATTAATGCATTTTTGGTGCCACAACTATAGCCCACTGGCGTTTCTACCCCGTAACTTTTCAGGCTGGCACATTTGATGTCACAACTTCAACATCAGTGACAATTTTGGTGCCAATTAAGGCCCAATTTCAAAATTGGCCCAAAATTTCTCCATATGCGGGCTATGTGATTTAGTAATATATCAAAATTGACAATTCAACGTCTTTTCAATAAATAAAAAATACCAAAATTTAAAATCCTAACTTTTCCTATAAAATTCACCAAACATTCTCTTAATTAAATTGTTACCCGCTTTCTTATTCTTCCCCAAATAAAAACATCCAAGTAGCCTAGTTCTTGGTTGGTGGAATTTTTTTTCATGAAAAAGGTGTTGAATGGTCAAAATCCCCAATTTTCATGTCACATGGCCCGTACATGAAGAAATTTTGGGCCAATTTCAAAATTGGGCCTCAATTGGCACCAAAATTGCCACTGATGTTGAAGTTGTGGCACCAAATGTGCCAGCCCAAAAAGTTACGGGGTAAAAATGTCAGTGGGCTATAGTTGTAACACCAAAACTGCAATAATCCCATAATTATAACTTACACGAAATTATATCAGAAATAAATAAATTCGAACACCTTTAACTTTTAACCACGAAATGAGCTCAAGTTTTATATCATATGTACTGTATTCGTCTAAATAGCATAATGTAGTGCAAATTCAGGTGCATACACAAACATTATAAATAATAACTCTGCAATTTTATCAAAAATAAATCAATAATTAATGATGCCCTTCGCAATTTAATCAAAAAAATAATGATCCCCTTACTATACTCTTGGGGCTAATTGTTAGGGAATGTTATTTTGGTTTCTCACTCTTTGAAAATGCTAGAGATAAATATTTGAGAATATGTTCTTTTAACAAATAATTCTGAAAAAAATATCAGAGAAATATGAGATAATTTACTCATTTTTTGAAAATACATCAATAGGTATTTTTAGAGAAAATCTTAAATATTTCAGAGAAAAACACTGAAAAGGGAAAGTATCTCTACTAGGGGTGAACGCGGTCGGGGTTTGGCGGGTGACCATGAAAAAATGAACCCGACCCGACACATGCGGGTTGCCAAAATTTCAAACTGCACCCGCATGTTTAAGTTCATAAACCACACGGTTCGGGTGAGGCGGGTGCGGGCGGTTTGGCGGGTTGAACCATTGAATTTATTTAATGCTTAAGTGTTTTTGTTATATAGTATATTCAACTAATTTATACTACATAAAATTCAATCTAACTAGAAAGAATAAAAATAAAATAAGATTGGGCAAGTTCATGGTTAATGGTCCATTTTGCCAAACGCAACTATAATTCCAAGCTAGAAAATTCTCTAATCCGGTTTGGTAAACAAAATTAATCACAGGTGGAGTGATCTTTATGGGTGGGAGTATAAGAAGAAATTACGTACATACAGTGCAAAAAATAATAAAAAAAATAATTAATTGATGCATAAGTTACCGTACTCATTTTATTTATAGAATTAAAAAAAAATAATTTAAATATTCTAAACTCAAATGTTCTCCAAGGTACTGCAAATGAAAGGGAACTACATAACACATGAAATAAGATAGGTGTGGCAAGATCTTTAAACTAAATATCCAGCAAACGGAATTTGGTACTTGGTTAATAACCATGAATAACTCAAACTTTGAAACCTGCTATGTTCCTCTTTCCTCTTGATCGCTCAAATTTACTACCCTTGGCTCGCACGTATGGATTGGTGTGACTTATGAGTGATGAAAATTGAGAATTGATTTTGAATCTTGATTTTTGAGGAGAGGCGCGATGGAGAAGAGAACTGAAAAGTGGAACAGGCGTGAAGCTTAGAGATAGAAAGCCTTAATTCTTTTTCAATGTTTTGTTTGGTAAGTGGTGTTGGGTAGAGAAAACATGTAATATTCGAATGGGTCGGGTTAGGGGCAGTTTTTAACCACTAAAACCGCAACCCGACCCATAACTTTCGGGTGGTCACAATTTTAACCCGTTGCTAGTTTTATAAGAACAAAAACCGTCGGGTTTGGGTTTGGGTTGGGTCGGGTCGGTTTGAGCGGGTCGGGCGGGTCCGTCGGGTTAATGAACACCCCTAATCTCTACCTTCTATATTTAAGATACTAATTATGACCCTTCCTTATTTTTTTTCTTCCACCGATAAATCATATATATCCATCTCAAATTTCTTCAAAATTTGTGCCTCAATCGATAAACTCACATACAGGTTTTTTTGGTCAAGTGACGAGGTACAATTCAACACCCAATTTGTTGGGTTTTAACCTTAAATTGTTCTTCGAAACGTGAAACAATGGTTGTATGATGGTTATAACATATATAATCTTATATAATTTAACTTCACATCTTAAAAAATGAAATTCAAAATAATGTAATCTCAAAAATCATTTCAAAACTGCAATAATTCAATCTTATAGATATCTCACAAAAACCATTTTAAAAAGGAGAGATTTGCACGTGTAGTACCAAACTATATGTCGATTCTCACTTGTGGTACCATAAAAATTGAGGCCAACATATTTGGTACCACAATTTAAGAAATTGAATCACTTTTGGTACCGCCGTAAAAAATCACCGTTAAGTGATGACATGGCAATTAAGTATTATTGCAAAATTGATGCCATTACTTATATTGACTGACAATTCTACCCCATAACATTTCAGGTTAGAAAAATAACCCCACATCTTCAAATTTATTGACGATTTTAAACCACATTGTTGCCCAATTTCAAAATTGTCTCGAATAAGACACGCGCAGTCCAATTTAGAGATTTTACTTATAATATTTACATATATATTTAACTAATTTAATTTATAAATAATTTTAATAAATCAAATAATACTTTAATATAAATCTGACAAAAAATAAATTTTTTTTTTTTGAAAATCTATAATAGTATTAATGTATTTAATATTTAATAAAATAGTAAAGTTATATATTATTAATAAATATCTATAATTTCATTAAAAATAAAAAAACTCATCCCTCCACCCCCCACCCAAAATCCCACCCAAATTTTACACTCAGTAAACTAGTCTCTCTCTTACGATTCATTCTGCTGGATTAATTTTCTGTTCTTTTGCTTTATTTCGTTGGATTTCAGAAAGAAAGAAAAAAATAGTTTTCACTTTTTTCGAATTACTTAGATTTCAGGGTGATTCCATATATGGAATTAGGGCTGTCAATAGGTCGAATTCTGGTCGGATCGATGAGGCTCGTCCAGATCCGGCTTCATTTATATCGGATCGAATCATGTCGGATTCGGATCTTGCTCGGATTGTGCTCGGATCTAGATTTTTTTAGTCCAACGGATCTTGGTCGAATTTGGCCGGATATCGAATATTTTTCAGATCCAATAAATTTTCATCTAAAAAATTAAATTAATATTTTTTCCTAAAACAAGTTTGTTAACTTTTCAATTTAATTTAATTTTAGCTCACATGTTTAAACTTTCTTTACTATATTCATATTTGTAGAATGAAAATATTTGTTTAAATAAATTTATAAACGAGTTATAAATTACTATCTCCTTAAATTGATGGTGAAATATTATTAATGATACTTACTTTTATAAAACATTATGTATATATATATCATTCTTTTTATTTATTGTCGGATACGGATCTTTAACCGAACGGATCGACCTAAATCCATATTCGCTCCAGAGTTTCGAATTACGGATCTTTATAATCAGATCAGGTCCATCGAATCTCTAATCGGACAATTATCCTAATAATCGGACCGGATTCGGACGGATCCGGATTGAAATCCGCCCCCTTGACAGCCCTATATGGAATCACTCACAGGAGCTTTTCCCACTCATCTGGCAGTCCTAATTTTACGTTTATTCTGCTAATTGAAGCACATTTTGCTGTTTGGAGAAAATTAGGGTTCGTGATCCCCATTTGCATATTTCTGATTTATGCGCTACTGGTCCTAATTCTTGTACTAATTTCACGAGAACTTCATCCATTGTTGCCCAATTTCAAAGATTGTCGTGCGGGTCACCATTTCTGAGTTTGAAATTTGAATTCTTAGATAATTAAAATTGATTACATATTAATACTTTTTGATAATATTAACAAATTATTTTAATGTTATTAAAACATGTAATCTTATAATTTTAAATTTTTTTTAAATGGTGTCTTACACAAATTTGAAATTGGCAACAATGTGGACTAATATCGTCAGTAAATTTGAAGATGTGGGGTTATTTTGCCAACCTGAAATGTTATGGGGTAGAATTGTCCTCCAAATTGACCATCACGTGTCTTTTTCGAGCCAATTTTGAATTTAGGCAACGATGTGGACTAAAATCGTCAATAAATTTGAATATGTGGGTTATTTTGCCAACCTGAAATTTCATGGGGTAGAATTGTCAGTCAACATAAGTAATGGCATCAATTTTGTTGTAACGGTGATTTTAACGGCGGTACCAAAAATGATTCAATTTCTTAAATTGTGGTACAAAATGTGTCAACCTCAATTTTTATGGTACCACAAGTAAGATTCAGCATAAAATTTCATACCACAAATGCAATTCTCTCTTTTAAAAAGTGAGAGGCCAAAACATAATGCCCTAAAGATCCTTTCTTTACAGATGAGAAAAGAAACCAACCACACTTTTCCGCAATAAAAATGTAACCCTCCTCTCTTCTCTATATAATGAAATGTCTGCACCAATTTCATATCTAATCCATATATAAAAGATGTACCGTCTCTCCATTTCAAGAAAATTAAATACTTTTTTTTTCCTTTTTTTAATAGAAAAATAATTACTTTTAATTATAAGCTCAAGAAGTGATTTTTGAGTGTGGTGAATATTAATTCTGAGAAGTAAACATGGTGTGATATTGCTTCTGGCTCATCAGCATCAAATTAAAAAGCAGTTATTTAATTTATTGATGAGCCGAATCAATATCACTCTTGTATGCTTTTCTGCTGCATCAACATGTCCTACTTTCAGGTAATTAATTAATTATGTAAAAAGTTTTAATTTTAGTTGCTTTCTATCCTGAAAAAAAAAAAAAAAAAAATCCTGTTTTTTAGTTCCAATGGATTGGACTCTACAAAATAGAAAGAGAAAAATTTTGGTGTTGCATTCTTCAAAATTGTACTTTCTACCCAATTTTAAATATTTTTTGCTTGGTCACGTACTCTTCTTTTGTATCAAAAGTACTAGAAAGAGAAAATTCTATGGGACTAAAAATGCTAAGTAGAGACTATATTATGAAATCAAAAAAGCAATATTTTTTGAAAACTTCGGATCAAAAGTTTGATTTTATAAAGTACGAGATCAAAAGTGTAAAACTTTTTGTAAATAAGGACCAAAAGTGCGACTTTGTGAAGTACGGATCAAAATTGTTGATGTTCAGTTCTATGGGGCTAAAATTGCAATTTTTCCCATGTCTAAGTTATGTTTTTCCTTTTTCTACTTATTTTTGTTGATTCGAGAAATTAAATTAGAAAGAATTAAAATCAGAATATTGAAATATGATATTAATATCTATAACGAAATTTAAAAAAGTATAGATGTGCTTTCTATTTAAACAATTAAGCACCAGCAGTTATAATTCTTTTTTTTTTTATATAATAAGTTACACGTGAATTCTTATGAGTGCTAGACTGAACTCAAATAGTAGCAGCATTTCATTAATGAAGATTTTATCAAAATGATGTTTTATTTTTGAACAATTCCTCACCAACTTTTGCGCTCAAGCGTATTTTAACGACGGTTTTGCTTCGATTGTGGTCATCATCCGCAACTTCAAGGAGGTCATTTTCTTTGATATTTCCTTTGAGCAACCATGTTTCTCTCCATTATTGGCCGAGGTCCTCTCGATCAATATTGCGTGTTTGCTCCTCATCATGGCGCATCCGTGAGGTGTGTATTGAAAATGGCTGCCTCCAACCTATTTTTGAGATTTCTAATTCTTGGAAACTACCAGTTTGGTCCAGTAGGGGACTCATTATTGAAATCCATAAATTTTGGACTTGTTGGCCTAAATGAAAGTTCAAGTTCTCGCCTCGAAACTCAAATTTTGCCGTCCACGACCTTGTCGCGTGGGAATTTAACTCCGGCTGATCGGATTGGTCAACTTGCATTCCATTTTCTTTAATTCCTCTTCATATTGGTTGTGATGTGGATCTCTTCTTTTTTACTTTATTGTACCGTTTTATTTAAAATGAAATGAAATTTATTATATATAAAAAAAAAAAGTAGGTGGAAAAATTGAAGAAATGTTCATTTCACTGAAGCTGTTGCCTAATTGATTTCTTGATGCATGATTTTCTGTCATTTTGTGCAGAAGTTCATTAAACAGTTGACAGTAATGAGTATAAAATTATTGGCTCAATGTACAATAATTCTATATAATAATATTGACAGAAACGGCAAAAACTATGTAACCAAAACCACACCATATCAATATGACAATATGTGATTTTATTTTCATTTTCAATTCATTTGGAGGTTATAGCTAAGCAGCCGAAAGCATAATTTATTTCAACTTGGTTTTTGTTAAATGATGTGCTCTAACTCCACTTCATAATTTATGATTATTTCTTCTCTCATTACAAGACATATATTCAAACTTAGATGTCTTAATTACAGAAAGGACAATTTTCAACTTTTGGACGTTTAAATGTAGTTTATCGATGAATGGTTTTAGGAATTGAAAATTACCGACTTTTTTTAAATAAAAAAAAAAAAAATTAGCCCATTTTGAATGGATAGTACTATGATTTTTTTTTTTATATATACCTAAAAAAAACATAATATCATAATCATTGACACTGTCGCTGTTGTCAAATATTTACATAATATGTAATTTACATCGTTGTTAAAAATAAGTGTATTACACTTGTCATGTAATTGATCATTCTTCTAGAAATGTTATCTAATCACAGATATAGTACACTTACCAAATATTTAAATGTTTTGGATCAGTTTAACCCGATCTAGATAAGAATTACCTATAAAGTATAAAAATGCAATATAAAAATATTATCTAATAAAAAATGAAGTTATACCCGATCTAGATAATAATTACCTATAAATTATAAAAATTCAAACAAATAAACAAATATCATCAAAGGAAAAAACATAGTACTTCCATCTTGCCGTCACAATGCAAAAAGCTTTACCTAAAGAAATCATAAATATTTACATGACAATGTAATAACAACTATTACTCAAATCCTCAACAAACTTCTCAACTAATTAACCGGACAACCTTTGACCGAAATCCCTTTTGCAGTCGGGCAAGACGCCAAAGGACACCCATCCAAATTATTCCCCCACCAATCAATTCCAATATCCTTCGATTGCACAGCAAAGAACATCAAAATCGTAACGAAAGCGGTCCCCGCGTCCATACTACCGGACAATATATAATTGTACCTCTCCCACCACTTACTCTTAGAATTATACACAACATAACCGAAAACGTACGCCAAAAGCAACCAACTCGTGTAATTAACCGCGGATGCGGGTGGCATCATGGCCGTGGCCCCTAGCAAAACCGGCATGTTAATGAGTCGAATCCATTTCTTGTTCGGATATGCTCTTGCTGCGAGCCAAACTAGTAATGGTGCAATGGCTCCACCTAGGAAGAACCAATTTACGGCGGGGTAGACACCGAGGTTACCAAAGATACGTTGTGGTCCCACTAGGCCCCAAATTACGGAGGCGTCGTAGAACACATGGTCCATTGGGCAGAGCCAGGGGCTGTCGGATGGTAATATGTTTGTGTCACACAGATTTGGGATCGATTCCATTAGCCACCATGCGGTTAATGTGTATACTAGGACTGAAATTATAGTACCAACAACCTGTAAAAGGGGAATTTAATTATTTTTGCTATTATGCCGTAATTAGAAATGTACTAATGAAGTAAAGTAACATCATGAATTTTTGTATTACATTATTTGTTATATATGTAAATTCATTGATAAATTTTCAAATTTATAATTTTTGTTCAATGACTTATACATGTGACATCAAATATTAGAAGTATACATAAAAGAAGATGAATACTAATTATATAAGATCCAAACAAAGGATGACTTGGTTTGGTAGTATTGTCCATTATATTTAAGACTTTCTAAACTTGGGTCAACATGGATCAAGAAAATAAAGAAATAATCTGCAAGTTAAACCAAACTTTGGCCCAATCCATATTAACATAGTTTTAACGCTTTTCAGACACAAATTGATTTTGACTCGAAAATATTACTCCATCCGTCTCATTTTTCTTATTTTTATTTAATTTTTTGGGTTGTCCCAATTTAATACTCCATTTCCTAAAATATAATTAGTTAACCTTTGATTTGACACCTCTTATTCTACATACTTCTTTTAAGGGCAAATATGTAAAAATATTTTAAACTTTCACATTTTTAAATGTATGAATAATAGGACGGAGAGAGTATTTTATTTAAATTTATCTAATAAGGAAGATCATATACTAGGGCCTTAAATGTGTTTAAATATTATATGACATGTCAAAGAATGTGAATCTATTTACTTATATTTATTTGTATATGCATACAATATAATGATGTTGAATTAATTTCATTTATCCATTATGTCTAGAGGATCCTGCTCCTTATGCTTATAAGAAAATGACAGATTTTGATCCATCTGAATGAAAAATTATTAATGAGAAAGCATAAAATTGTCATAAAGGAATTTAAATCTCTCTTGAATTTTTAAATCTCCCTTCATTCCTAAATACAAGTCGTTTTAGAAATTCAAGAGAGATTTAAATTCATTTTTGATAATTTTACCCTTTCTCATTAATAATTGAACTCCTAAATATTCTAAAATGTATTTCAATTTTCAAAGGTAATTTTATATCATAAGACTTTTTTTCCTCCTAAAATTTAGGTAAGTAACATTTTCCTTAATCCTTGTGCAACAACTTTAAACGACATGTATTTAGGAACGAAAAAAGTATCTTAAAGAAAACAAAAACTGACCTGGACATTAAACATTGCTCTTGGTGGAATTTTCATGTAGTGGCCAAGCTTAAAATCTGATATAAAAGTGAGAGCTTGAGTCATGCTTATGTATCCATACACCTTGAAACACATGTTAGCCACCGGGCGGCCGGGGTAGGCGTAACCAATGATATACTCCGTAATAACGTTTAATCCCGGTGCCTGTTTATTCATAAAAACACGAAAATTAATTCAAAAAAAAATTGAAATTCATATAAATATAAAAATAAATCAATCAATCAAAATCGACAATTAATTTGTACCTGGTTTGTAGTGGCAGCAATGATGCCAATAGGGAGAGTGAAAACAAAAGCAATCACACAAGCAAGCAAAGCACCCCACCAGGGCAATTGAAGTGAGCTTTCATAATGCACACAACAAAAAAGTACAATTGCAATGTTAACTGCAAGTATGACCATAAACCACCACATAGGAACTTGTTTGTATGATTGCATGAGCCTTGTATGTATATCCATTTTCTTGTTCTTCTTAAATGCAATTTTGGTTTGCCTGAATATATCCCTGCAATAGTAATTTACAAAAAATATTGTTAATTCAAAAGGTTTTATATTTTTCGAAAAAAAGTATATTAAAAAATTATTTATTTATACTATATTTCGGAAAAATTGTAGTTTTAGACTTTTAGTCTCACATATTGGACTCTCAATTGGTGAATTTTTCGAAATTTAGTACTTTTGGTCCTTTTCTTTTTCTTTTGTATCAAAATTGTATAATTGTTGGTTTGGCATTTTTTATGCCGTGGGACTAAAAGTGCAAAATAGCTGCACAATAAAATTCTCAGAAAATGGAACCAAAGTGTAATGTTTTTAGAAATAGGACATAATTTTTGCTTAGGGTCAAGTGTTGTGAGACTAAAAGTATATTTATGGCCTCGTATTTTTTAAAATTGTAATGTTGGTCCCATAAAGTAGTTTTTATTTGGCATTTTTGGCCCCTCGGGACAACAAGTAAAAAGCATCCTAAAAGTTGGGATTGCAGTTTTATAAAATATGGGACCAAAAGTGCAATACAACTTACAATTTTGTAAAATAAAGCATAATAAATTTCTAAGAAAATAGAAACCAAATTGTAATTTTGTAGAATATAGAACATATATGCTGAGGGTCCAGTGTTGTGAGACTAAAAGTATAAGTTTGGCCTCCTATTATTTTAAAATTTTATGAAACAACCTAAAATGTTTTATAAAATATGAGACCAAAGTATAAAATTATTAAAAAGGTTGGGACCAAAAAAATATAATTTTATAAAATACGAAATCATAATTGTTGAGGATGAAAATAAAATTACAATATTGCCCATACGATTTACATACCTCCCGTTGAAAAGCGACACATGGACCAAAGTAGCCGAAAGTGTAGCAAATCCAAGCCCATAAGCCATAGCAAACATAGTACTCAAATACAAAGGACCAGATTTGTCATAAGCTACTTTGTCAAGGTTAAAATTGGAATTAATAATACTCTCGGTGTCAAACTTTCTCCCATTTTTCTGAAAAAGATTCGAGGAATATATGGGAAAGTTCTTGGCATGGAAAAGATTCAACCAATAACCCAATGGCGTTATTACATACATAACAAGAAAGAAACCAACGGCAACATTTGCAGAAGCAAACCATGGGCTTACTAATGGGCTTCCTAGGTACGATGAAACTGTGGACCAATCGAATCCTAATGCCCCAATACCAAGCCCATGTAACCCGGATCCGATTTGGTGGGTCAAGACCGAGTTTGGATTGAGCCAACAAACCCAAGAAAATGAAGTTAACATTTGGAAGAAAAATCCAGGAATTATGTAGTAAGCAAAACTACAAACTAATGCTATGAGAAAAAATTGAGTTCGACTTGGTCTGCCTCCTGATCTTTTCTCCTTTTCATGTAAAGCACTGCATTAATAATAATAATATAGAAAAAAAAAATTATTATTTTTAAATTTCATTTATTAATTATTTCAAAAATAGGAGTTTATTAAAAAGAATAAAAATTATTAAGAACTTAAGGTTATTAGCATGGATTTCTGCTTCAACATATTTATTTAATTTACAATTTTTCCAAATATTTCTCGAAAATCCTCGAAATTTCAAAATGCTTTTAAAAATATTCTGATTTTCGATCAAACGAAATATACGACGAAAACGAAATTTTAATCTATGATTATTAGGTACCTGAACAAGGAGACTTGAACTAAATTACTGGGCCACCACATCTCTCCTGGGTCAACTAAATGTTTTCGAAAAATTCCAGCCCATCCATATCCTAACATCTGCATAGTACATTCAATAAAAAGGTTAATCATTTTTTTTTAAAAAAAATTAATAGGAATTTATGTTTTTATCAGGTGATTTGATTTTTGCATTAGAATTCAGAACATACAATATGGTTCATCAATTCTTCAAAAGGAATACTAAAAACATATTTAAAAGTTTGACTAATAAAGAATTCGAGTAAAATGCAAAAATACCTCATATACTTTGTTCAATTATAAAAAAGACCCGTGTTATGTTTTTTTTTTACAGAAAACTCCATCGTGCTCATCTTTTATTAAAAAAAAAAAACTAAAAAACTCCCAAGCTAAAAAAGAAAAGTATACCCCCACCAAAGGATGCAAAAACACCCTATTCAGTATTCATTTAAAAAAATTGATAAATATCCCCCTGTTAATTTTGAAAATTATCAATAACCCCCTGTTCACTTATATAATAGACAACAACCTTCATATGATTTATGAAATAACTTCAAATGGGTTGTTTTGCGAATAAAAAAACACAAAACACATATATGTTTATTTTATTTTTTATAATTCGACAAAGCACAACGGATATTTTTGCTTTTAGCTCTAAAGAATTCTATTGAATCACGAGAAATTCAAAGAAAACTTCAAAAATAGAATAAATAAATAGATAGATCTAAAATTAAAAATAAGAAAACATGTACCTGAGTGGTTAACATAACAAGCAATGCCGGAATAAACCCCAAACTTCTCTTGTAATAAAGTTTGACCGAACTCAAAATATGTGTCGCATAAACACTCCCAGCCCCGGCATTAGCCAACATGGTGATCATAACATGTTCCTTCATATTAAACGGCCCCGGATTCATCGTAAACTCGAATCTCGTCCCCTTAAAAAAAGCCCTTTTCGTGATGGTACGTGCCATTAAATGACCTAATGGAACCACTGCAATTTGTGCGGAAATTGAAGAGATACCGAGTGGTTCGGTTCTATACCAAAAGAATTGGTTCACAAAAGCTAGCAAAACGCAAGCCGTAATTCCCAAAAACCACATTCTAAACGTGTAAACGGGCATTGTCGGATCATCGGTTTTTGGTACCGTTATATCGACTTGTTTTACAGGACAATGGTCATCAGATTGTTCGAAATCCATGTCTGGGTTTCGTTTGATCTGTGCCATGGAGAAAAGTTTATACTTCTTTTGTTTTTCATTGATATGAATGATTTGATATTTTATATAAGAAGAAGATTTTGTATTTAGATGTAATTAGGAGGCAGGTACATAATCCTGCTTAATATAGAATTCTTGATATTTTGGTCTTCCATGTTAATCCATATCATATTTCAAATCCCGAAATATGGATAACAATATCTAATAAAAATAATAATTTATTAAACTCTAATAATATCGAAAATTTAAAGTTTTTTTTTCCCGTAATTAAATTTAAAGTTAGATACTATGCACTTTTTTAATTATAATATGCCTTAAATTTCATTATCTGGTACAAATTCAATGAACTTAAATACTAAATTAATCTACTTTTCTTTAAAAAACAAATAATACATGTATTAACTATATATAGTAAGTTAGTAACTAATTTGAAAAGAATAAAGTTGAAATCTTTCTTTTCTCCGCCTATTCTTCCGACTATCCAAACAAACGAGGGACCGTCTATTATTCCTCGTGGTCATTATTTGTCTATTATTCCTCGTGGTCAATATTCTTTGTCTATAATTCCTCGTGGTCATTCTTGAGGAATCGTTAATTTAATTTAGGTGAAAAGCTAATCACCAATATAACAAAAGGTCTATTGCATACGCTTGGGAGTAGAACTTAAAAGGATTGGAAGATTTAATTAAAATTAGCCTTTTTTTTTTAGCTTATAACAATATCTCCTTTTGTTCTTGAGTGTTGCCACTCACAACTTTAGCAATGCATAAATTACACAAACCGAGGGAGCAATGCATAAATTACACAATTTTCATGAAAATCACAGCTTACTCATATATTTTTCATGTGAATATGAACTATATATAATGGACTTCAACTTCAGTGATCAAACATAATTTGGCTTCATTAATTCATTTTTATGCCTCAAATTGGTGGACTCTATTATTGACTCAAATTGGAGAATATAAATCTCATTTTTTCATAGTTTGTATGATTTCAAACGAGGGAAGAACATTTTTTATACCAAACTTTAGTCCAAAAAACACATTTGATACTAAACTTTTTGAAAAAACACATTTCATACCATGATTCACACAATCTTGACACATTTAGTTTTGCCGTTAATTTTCGGATGAAATTCAGCACGTGCCGCTCATGTGCCCGTTAAATTGATAATGGGAGGGAAAACATGCACGGGTTTTAAAGACCCACATTTGACGGCACTACCTGAATCCCGTCCGAAAATTGACGAAAAAAATAAATGTGTCAAGATAATGTGAATCATGTTATGAAATGTGTTTTTTCAAAAAGTTTGGTATCAAATGTGTTTTTGGGACTAAAGTTTAGTATCAAAAGTATTTTTCCCTCGATTTCAAACACAACAAAGTAATTACTTGATTCTTTTTCTTGTCTAAAGGGAGTACTTGCGTTTGGAACACAAGAAGTTGAATTCATCTCGACTTTGTAATAATAATAAAAAAAACCCTAGATATAATCAATGGATGTAAACTAGGTTTCTGGTACAAAGGGAACGATAAAGGGTCGACCTATACCTGAACAAATTTCAGCTATGAAGGAGACAACTTAATGAATTTGGATTTTTGGAGAAAAGATGGATCAGTTGGAAAAGGGTTTTGAGAGAACGATCGATAACGGAGATGGAATTTTTTTCAAAAGGAATTAAAAATTAATTTGTTAAACTATTAAAAATAGGGTAATTAGGTCTTTTCATTAAATATTCTAAATTCGGAGGTGTTGTACATGCTCACATATGTCATCATTTTATTGGATGAAACGATTCCTCAAATAATGACCATTGTGACGCCCCGCTTCCTGGGTTGGGTCCCATGTCGCCCATCCCCGAGTTTGGGATCGCCCGGCGCGGGATAACCCATCAGAGTTGCTGAATTTTTTTTTTTTTGAAACATGATGACATAAATAAAGCATGCGATAAATCCAAATTAAAATTCAAAAGGCCTACTAGCTCCGTCATATACGGAGAATGACAAATATACGGTCATACGGGTAACCCCGCAAGCCTACGAAAAACATAACACAATATTCAAAATACATCATTTAACCTTATAACAAGGTGACAAAAAGTAGTAGAGCGAAAGCAAGTAAAACGAAAGGGAGGACAATCCCTCAACGACCAACTGGATCCTGGAAACTGACTCGACGACTCAACCATCATAACATTAGACTCCTGCATCTGAAAAGATTGATAAAAGGAACGCGTAAGTTGATCGTCCAACTTAGTGAGGTTGTGGTGCATTGTGTGTGTGACACATGAATGCTACATAATATATATCGTGAGCATATAAACGAATTAAGCATTTATCACATATATAAAATCAAAGCATAGAGTTCAAATAACCAAGAGTTGCTGATGCCGACCTCCACTTACCCTCCATCCTTATTCTGATGTCCATCCAAATACACCGAGTAAGGAGCGACCTTACTATCTGAAGTGCATCGACATGTCTTTGCCAAAGTTCGTCCTTACTCCCCAAGTGTTCCTCCCCACTTGGATTGTAAGGCCAGGCCTACGGGTAACCGTGACAATCCTGCCGGCCCTTGCCGGCCAGGTTGTCATCGGGTCCATATACCAAACAAATAGGGCCCACATAAAATCGAAAATAAACGGAAACATAACATATCCAACATGTATAACATCTTACCAACAATAGCAATTCAACGAAAGCAATTTAGATATATGGCCAGGTGAACATATTAGCAACTAAGTAGATCTAGATTCGGGTGTATCATGTATTAAGGTAATCATGTTAATATGCTAAGTGATTCATACAAGTCAACCTATTTGCAATATATACAGGGAGAGTAACATAGCACATGTTCGGATTATTCATAGCTAATGTACAAGCTTAGACTCGACCTACTAGCATATCAGACTGACACACAAATGAAAACACAGCGCTCACCTGTGCTGCTCACGGTTCTTGAAAGTTTATCGGTAGAACGGCGATTCCAGATCCTGTACATATTTACGTAGCGTTTAAAAATCTAAACACGAACAAGAACTTACGATCGACTAAGGAACACTTTAGCACTTATAGTGGTGTCATGGTCGAAACGAGACCATGATTCAACTTGGACTAATTAACCCGGTTTAGGGGTTCCTAGAGCTACGTGGTATGGAAAGCCACGAATAAGGATTTATAAGAACTCAAGAAAATTCTTTAATAAAAGGCATTCATTTAATTTGAGTAAATCAAATTTAAAAATATTTTTTTTTTCTAATTTTGAAAACTTTATTAATTTATTAATTTTATTTTCGGATTAATTAAATTCAGAAAAATATTTAATCAAAACTATTTTATTTTATTTTCAAATTATTTATTTTCCGAAAAATTATTATTAGAAATTATTTTATTTTAAAATTAATTAGATTTCGGAAGATTTTATTTAACCCTCTTTTCTTTTCAAAATTATCTAAATAATATATTTATTTTGGAAAATATTTATTATTTAAATTAAATAAATATATTTTATCTTTCGGAAAAAAAGGGTTTATTATTTATTTTTCATAAAATAATCATTTAAAATTTATATTATTTTATTCTCAAAATAATTTAGTATTTTTCTTTTTCAGAATTTAATGTTAAATGATTTTTTTTAATTATTTATTAATTAAAAATATTATTTTCAGAATTCATTCATTAACTTCAAAATTATTTTATTTTTCGGAAAAATGGATTTATTATTTATATTTCAGAAAATAATTATTTAAAATTATTTAACTTTATTTTCGAAATTTTTATTATGTATTATCAATATTTTTTTTCTTTCAAAATTTAATGTTAAATCATTATTAAATTATTTTTAATAATTACAAATTTTATTTTCAGAATTCATTTATAAATTTCAAAATTATTTTTTTGATTTATTTAATTTTTATTTTCTCAAATTTATTCTATTTTATTTTCAGAATTTAGTATTTAAAGATAGGTTTCAAACTATTTTATTATGTAAATAATTTTTTCTATTTTTCAAATGATAATAATGATTATTTACGGAATTATTAAAACTATGTTTAAAATTTATGGATTTATTTTCGGAATCTAATTATGCATTTTATTATTATAATATTTCAAAAATAATTTATTAAAAATATACATATATATTTTTTTTTTCTTTAAAGATGTGGGCTGGCCCAAAATCTTTTCTTTTCTTTTTTTTTTTTTTTTTTAAAGATGTGGGCTGGCTGGCCCCCACAAACAGGCCCTAGTGGCATGTTGCTTGTGCAACAGGCCCAAAATTGGGTCTGTTGCACAAGCAACAGACCCGGCAGCTATGATGCACGGATACTTCAAAAAATTATAAAATGCCGAGTCGGATACTTCCCGGATACGATACTCATCGGATACGTATTCGACACTCCACGTGGCGTGTCGGTAAATATGATTAAAAAGAAAAATCGGACACACGTATCGGATATTTATTTAGACGTATCCAACACATTTCATATTCTGAATTTTGCTAAGTCACCACAATTGATAAAAACAATGTAAGATGTCAAATCACACTTTGTATTATATACAACTGCAATACAAGATAAAATGTCCATAACATGACATATTTTATATAGCATAATAAAACAATAAACATGATGCACAATTATTAATATTAAATTACTAAACAATTATTTTTTCTAAAAGTTATGCAATTTAGTACTTATGAAACTTAACTTCATCTATTTCAATATGTATGAATATATAAATATATTATTTTACTTATTTCAATATGCATAAATATATAAATATATATTTTTTAGATTCGTATCCATGTCGTATTGTATCCAGTAAAAATTTTAAAATCCGTGTCGCCGTATTTGTATCATGTCGTATTCGTATCGCCGTATCCGTATCCGTGCAACATAGCCCGGCAGCAACCTGGCCGCTGCACAGCGGCCGGAGTTTGCTGCCGGAGGTGGGGTGGCTCCGGCCACCTCACCAAAAATGCATAAATACCCCTTGTTTTCCAAATTTACAGAAATAGCCCCAAACAAATAATAAAACTTTTTAACACCCAAAAATTTCAGAAATTTCAATTCTTTCACAAAAATCTTATAGATCTATAAAAGCCTCAACAAAATCAACTATCAAATTACATATAAATATAAAACTATTTTTAAACCCAAATTACAATCATCAATAAATCTGAAAATTAAAGTTATTATATAAACTAAAGTTTTATAAAGTGTTTCAAAATCATTTTCATTAACATAGGACTTAGGGTTTTCTAACAAAAATAAAACTACACTTATAAGAGAGTTTTGAGGTTACCCACTCCTTGCAAGAGGTTCCGGTGGCGGGTGGATGGCGGTCCGGCGACGGTGGTATGGAAGCGATGGTGGGGTCCGGTGGCGGTGCTACGGCAGCGGTGGTGAGGTCCGGTGGCGGTGGTGAGGCGGTGGTGGTGGTGATTTCTCCTTCCACTTCCTTCACTTTCTCACACTAATTTTCACCTCTTCTCACACACTCTTTTTTTTTTTTATCTCTAATTCTAACTTAACTATGAACTCTAAGGTGTAAAATGAGTGAAGGAAATCTGAAAATGAGAAGAAATGTGTTTATATACACCTTGGGAAAGATGGGAGATATAATTACTCCCCAAGAAACAAGCCAATGCATGTCCATCTTGGATAGAGAAGTTTCTCTAACCAAGAGGCATGCTTGGCCACCCTTAGGGCTGGCTAGGAGAGCTATAAAGGCTCTCCTATCAGCTGCAATCAAGTATGGGTCGGATTTTGCACTTTGCCCCCCGAAGTTTCAGTAAAGTGCATTTTTTCCCCAAAAATTATTTATTTTGCACAATTAAGTCCAAATATTTTTCAAAAGAGGTATACTATTATTTTAAAGTATTTTTGTGCTTTTAAATCATCTCAAAGTTAATAAGGACATAAGAGATAATTAAATTGTATATTTTAATCCAAAGTAACACTTAATTTTGAAAATAAGATATAACACATAAAAATTGGATTAAAAATTCAATAAAATACAATTGAAAATCCCTGAAATTTACGGGGCGTTACAACCACGAGGAATAATAGACAGCCCCAACAAACGAAGGCCACTCTGTACTTTTTTAAGTTTTTTGTTTTATTTATTTTTTTAATTTTTTAATATAAAATGTTCTTTTTTGGGCAGGCTACAATCTTATTCTATATATTCAAATATTGTTTTTATATATGTATTCGAAGAGGTTACAAAGTGTCCAGTTTGTTGGATTGAATTTCTTAGTGATTTTGTTAGATCAAACTATTAAGGATACGTATATATCATTTCCTCTAATAAAAAGATTATATTTTTCTCAAAAAAAAAAAAAAAAAAAAAAAGCATGCAATGATTATATGTACATCATTATATTAAAAAATTAAATCTATTAACCATAAGTAAGATATAAATAATGTTCAACTATCGGATACAAACAAATGGATATTTGGATATATTTCAACCATATGGGCCAAATAATTTACATTTAAAGAAACAAAACAAATTACTTACGTCATTGATGCATTGGTAGATGATACTCCATGCTCCAAATTTTCACAATTGGATATTTGGATATATTTAACCAGGGCCAAGAACTTTACAATGATATTTTTGATTAAATAAAAACGTCAAACTAAAAGTTTAATTTATCCTTAGTTTTTTTATGATTTTTCATGATAATCCATATCAAATTTCAGAGATTATCTGTAACAACCCGAAATATATGTTGATTACAATATCCAATAATAACAACGTTAGTTCCATCAATATTCATTAAATTAATTTTTTTAATAAGAAAATTTAACTATGCGTTAGAGAGACGTAGAGTTCATTATTTACGGTGAGTTTGGCTCAGCGGTGAGAGCATTTATAGATCTCTATTGTTATTTATAAAAGTACTTTTGGTCAATCGTGATTTTCATGGTGTTTGGCCCCCAATACCATAATCATTTTTGAGATCTCCATAAGCAAAAAATGAACTTATTTTTGCAAAAGCTATTATACAAAAGCAATTATTCCATAATTATTTTTTGCTATAATCAATTATTGTCAAAATCTATTTTAACAAAATTAATTCTCCTATAATTGTTTTTCGAACCTTTAGGCCAAACTCACCCTTCGTACAAAATCCAATGAACTCAAATACGAAGTCCACTTTCTTAAAAAATAAATAATACTAAATCTACTTCTAAATTAGTAGCTTCACAGTATTATTTAACTAATAACTAATTGAGTTGATTTTTTAAAAAAAATTATCGACCTTAATTACTTGGTTTTTATATATATACATAGTATATGATCTACTTAATGAAATTGAAATATCCTTTATTAAAATAAAAATAAAAACTCGCCTAGTTCCTCCAACTATCCAATAATATTAAATTTTACATTCATTGCCACAATTAACCTTTTGTTTTTTATTTACATTGGATAAATGCAAGATATTCTCATGTGTTGTGTGAAATTATAACATGTACGAACCTATAATGTGAAATGTTTATTGCATATCATGTACTATTAAAAAAATTAGCACGAAAACACCCTATTTGTACAAAATAGGTCATTTAAACATTTAAAAGAATAAAGGAGTTTTGTGCAAACTTTCAAAGGTGCAATTGTATTATGTGCAAGGTTCAGGATTATGTGCTAAGTTTAAAATGTACAAGGATATCCCGTGGTAAATTTGAAAATTACAAGAGGGTTTCATGCATTTATTATTAAATGTTGGTAATGAAATAAGGGTCTTATGGTCATTTAGACTGAAAGAATTAGGAAGAAAAAAAAAACAAAATTCAGACACTGTTCGCGAGGAACACACGCAAGTTAAATATGGATGGAACAAATAAATTGGGTGTTTATGTAAGGTTCTGAAAGTACAAGGGGTTTGATGCAATAAAAAATTTCACATGATAGTATTATGCATAACACAAGAAAGTATCGTGCATTTTCCCGCATGGTAAATAAAAAGATACATCCAATTATTTCTCTGCACCTTTATATTCAAGCAACATTAAAGTACAACACCTATCTGGACAAGCCATCCAAAATCCATATATGCTTCTTGTGGAGGTGTCAATTAATCCATAACATAATGCCTCTTAGAAAGATGTCATTTAATTATAACAAAATCCATAAATTCCTCTTGGAAAGATGTCATTTAATGATCATCTTATTGTTGTAAAAGGTGCAAAAGTGATTGTAACAGAACATTTAATTTTCTAAAGGAATTCTAAACCTCACAAGATAGATGTAATCATGTAACTAATTTTTAGTGAATTACTTATAGTAGAGGGTGGATATATATATATATATTTTCCATTAAACATATCAATGAATAAGCTTCATTTATTCCTCAAGAAGATGATCACAAATCCATTTTCAATTGATCTATCTATAAGACCAATACATTTTGTATTGTAGTAATAAATATTCTGATAGGTGAAGATAGTAAAATATAACAAGAATTGTTCTTCAGTAACTATATTATTTAGTTACCTTCAACCCATGTATATTTTGGCCATGATTGGGTGCCAAATGATTTCTAGTTCCTTCTTTTTATCCTCAAATTCATCTGCTTCAGCAAGTTGGTTTCCATCCAGCCACTGCAAAACAAACTTGACGGCATCCTCGATCTTTTTCTTGTCAACGGCAGTTAGTTTGGAAGCAATTTCATCATCATATTTAATTGTATTTTGCATCTTGTAAGCATAATTTACCAAGGAATTTTTTGCTTCAACTTTCTTCTTATGGTACCTATCTTCAGCTTTACACTTCTCAGAATCCTGAACCATCTTCTTAATCTCTGCCTTAGACAACCTACATTTTCCATTCTTGATTGTTATTTTTTTCTTACGACCGGTTGTTTTTTCCTCAGCGGTAACTTTCAAGATACCATTAACATCAATACTAAAGCATACATTGAGTATAGAAACACCCTTGGGAGCCGGAGGAATGCCAGAGAGCGTAAATTTACCCAACAAACTGTTTTCACTTACTTTTGTCCCCTCTCCCTCATATACATGGATCAACACTCGAGTTTGGTTGTCCTTGACCGTAGTGTATTTTTCCTCTTTCTCACAAGGGATTTTGGTGTTCTTGGGAATTACTACACTCATGACACCTCCCAAAATTTCCAGTCCAAGAGAGAGAGGTGTTACATCCAACAGTACAAGGTCTTGAACCTTGTCATTGCCCTCGCCACTCAAAATTACTGCTTGAACCGCAGCACCATAAGCCACGGCCTCATCCGGATTAATGCTCTTGCACAACTCTTTCCCATTAAAGAAATCTTGCAGCAACTGTTGCACCTTCGGAATTCTAGTAGATCCACCAACAAGCACAACATCATGCACACTATTCTTATCCATATTAGCATCCCTCAAACACTTCCTAACAAGCTCAATACATTTTTGAAACAAATCCATGTTAAGATCTTCAAATCTTGCACGAGAAATTCTAGAGTAAAAATCAACCCCATTATACAAACAATCTATTTCGATAGTTGCCACGGTAGTGAATGACAGTGTCCTCTTCGGTCTCTCACAAGCTGTCCTCAATTTTCTCAATGCCCTAGGTTTGCCACTAATATCCATCTCGTTCTTTGTCTTGAACTCCCGAACAAAATGCTTCAGCATTCTATTATCAAAATCCTCTCCTCCAAGGAGGGTATCGCCAGCAGTGGCCTTGACTTCAAAAGTACCCTCCTCTATATTGAGAAGGGACACATCAAAAGTACCACCACCAAGGTCGAAAATAAGCACATTCTTCCCTCCAGCACTTGTAGCCTTTTTGTCCAAACCATATGCAATGGCTGCAGCAGTAGGTTCGCTAACGATGCGCATAACATTAAGGCCTGCAATGAGCCCAGCATCTTTAGTAGTCTGACGTTGAGAGTCGTTGAAATAGGCAGGCACTGTCACAACAGCGTTCTTCACAGTAGATCCAAGATGAGCCTCAGCAATCTCCTTCGTCTTGATGAGTAGTATTGAGTACCATGGATGAGATTCCTCAGCAGCATAATGTTTCTCCTCACCCTTGTAGGTTACTACAATAATAGGCTTGTTGCCCGGACCGGGAATGACCTTGAATGGCCAGGAAATGTCAACCAAGTAAGATATGTCATTGAACTTTCTACCAATCAAACGCTTTGCACCTGCATCACAAATCATTAAACATGTATGAATAACTACTATTTCTGTATTTTAAACCACAAGCTGCAATCATACTCAGAAATCATTCTAATCCATGAAAACTACATTCAGACGTTTACAATGCGAAGCATTAGTAGGATCTCAGTGATTTCTGAAAAGCCAAGTTTATTGTTTTAGAAAAGGTGCTTATCATACAAGTTTTTCTCTCTATTTCAAAAACAATATCTTCTTACAAAAATATCTATCATATCTTTAACAAATCCTAATTTTATCTAACATAAAGTAACATGTTTCTTACCCTGCTTCACTCACTCACTCACATGAGAACATTGATTTGACATCTCTTAATCTAGTTCTCTTTCTTTCTATAGTCACTAAAAACACTTACCAATTTTCCAAAAGTTGAACCTACTATTTATTTTCATGTCTAAAAATCCAAACAATCAAATCTTTTAAAATACATGAAAAACAAAGAATATCTGAAAAAAATCTCCAAATTTCTAAAATCACTCTCAATAAACCAAAATACAGGTCCAAAGCAACTCACCTTTGAAAAAATAAAAACTCAATTTGATATTACTGTTACTACATAGTGAATATTATTAAAAGGATCAAACAAAAAATTCTCCAAATTTCTAAATTCAGTCTCAAGAAACCAAAATACAGGCCCAAAGCAACTCACCCTTGAAAGAAAAATAAAAACTCAATTCCAAGTTACTACACATAAAAATATTATTACTAGGATCAAATAAAAATAATATTTTTAAATGGGATTTACCAAACACGGTGTTGGTGGGGTTCATGGCCGCTTGGTTCTTAGCAGCGTCGCCGACGTGACGCAAGGTATCAGTGAAAGACACACAAGACGGCGTTGTACGATTGCCCTGATCATTGGCTATGATCTCAACACGATCATCCTGCCACACCCCAACGCACGTATACGTCGTCCCCAAATCGATTCCAATTGCCGGAGCTTCTCCCTTCCCTTCCATCCTAATCTCAATTATCAATTAAGATTTGAAGTTAATTTGTTGTGTATTTATAGCGAAGGAGGTAGGCAAAGAGTATTGACGGTCAAAATCTCTTAAGGCCTGTTCGTATACCAAATCTAACCATTGAGCTACCAAAACATGTGCATTCCATCCGCTCGAAATCGGTGTACTCCTATTTCAGAAGACTCCCCTCTTTTAAGAAGAATAATAATTAGGGTTTTTTTTGGGTGGGGAGGGGGTTCTAACAATTAATAATCATCTAATTGAAAAGAAGAGGAGGATGAAAAGGTGGTGGCGTGGATGGCTGCTACAGCGCCTCCGCCCCAGAGCGGCGGAGGACGACGCCGTAGTAGGAAACGACATTAGGGAAGATGGTAATGTTGAAGGAAGAAATTGAAGAATTGGTACATGAATGAACGGATGCAATTGTAGGTAATAAAATATTTAGAGTCAGTGGCAATTTAGCCCCTGGGATTTTTATAATTTTCAATTTAGTTCTGTAATTTTGAATATAGCATTTTACCTCCTTATATTAGAAAAAACCTAAAGAAAAATATTTGACAAATATATCCTCTTTTATGTGCTATATATATATATATATATATACTTATTTGACACCTAAAGAAATGAATAATGTTTATCCCATCTTTATTTTACATGGGTTTATTTACAAGCAAAAGACAAAAACACCCCCTATGTTTTGTATAATTCCTAAAAATATCCCTGTATTATTTTAACTCCCAAAAATCTCCCTGTGATCTCAAATAAGTGCCAAATACATCCCCCAAAAAGAGAGTGTGTTGCAAACGCCAAAATTGCAAGTATTTGTTAACATTTTGCTTTTGATATGACAATTTTACCCCTGACATCGAAAGACAAAAA
This sequence comes from Penstemon davidsonii, assembly GCA_034814905.1. Lineage (NCBI taxonomy): Eukaryota > Viridiplantae > Streptophyta > Magnoliopsida > Lamiales > Plantaginaceae > Penstemon > Penstemon davidsonii. The sequence continues at coordinate 4,778,746 of JAYDYQ010001087.1, read as the reverse complement.
CAACACATATGCTTTGTCTAAATCCCAAAAAAAAAAACCCCATGTGTCATTTTAAATCCCCAAAACCCCCATGAGTTTGATTTTAAATACCACACTCGACCCAAGTAATATATACTTAATTTTTCAAAAAAATTAAATAAATTTAAAAAAAAACAAACACATAGGGGTAATCTTGTCATTCCACCAAAAGTCAAAAATAAATTATAAGTATATATTACGTCGAGTGTGGTCTAAAAACCAAACACAAGAGGGTTTTGGGAGTTAGACAAAGCATAGGGGTGGTTTTGTCTTTTGCTCCTTTATTTATAACTCCAGTGTTATTTTATGAATATTAGCTTATCTCCTATTATATTATATATGTGTGACATTTTATCTCTATTTATAATTTCATGTGGACCAAGTTACCCCTTGAAGGGGAATTTGTTATTCTATGCAACTCTCTTTGTACCAAGGGTGTAAATAAACCCGCCAAACCTCGACCCGACTCAACCCGCTCGTAAACCATTGGTTTTATTTTTAAAATAATCAATTGTGGTATGATAACTTGTAAACCGAATGGTATGAGTTACTCTAGGTTTGATGGTTAAAAAAGCCTACTCACTCGTAACTCACACTTAATCGTTCTTGATGTACTTGTTTTAATGAAAGTATGAAATAAATCACATTTATTAACAAAAGACTAAGAATTAAAAATAAACTTTCTTAAAATTTATTATTTATATTTATGTTCATGGTGTGAATATGTTGGAAATGAAAATTGGTAATAACATTTTTACTTGAATTTATCTCTGAATTTATTCTTTCCAAATAAACGTAGGCCACTCCGTTTTTGTACTTTTTATGTTTCTCCTTCTTTGTTTTATTTATTTTTCAATATAAAATGTTCTTTTTTGGGCAGGCTACAATCTTATTCTATATATTCAAAAAAATTGTTTTTATATTACAAAAAATTGAGATCACTAACAAAAAATTGGGTTGGAACATAGAATAAAAGAGGGAGAATTATTTGACCGAATTAAAAGTGTGAAAAGAAATTTGATGTTATTAATTTATGTTTTTTGTTTGGGAGGGAAATAATCTTTAGATTTGCTTTGTTCTGAATTTATTCTTACCCGAGCCAGACTTTGCCTGCTAATGATATTATGACATGTGGAAAATCAATATCCATTAAATTAAATGTCAGATTCACCTAAGGTTGTTTGGCCAAGCGGTAGTGATTTGCGACCCAGAGGCGAAATTTAAATTCGAATCCTACTGGAGATACTACACTGGGAAGGATCTATACCTTTTGCACTCTTCGGTCTGAACTGTAAATACAATTTAGTAGATAAAAAAAAATGTCAGATTCCCACTCCTGCCAAACTATGAACTATATTTGTTTCTTTCGGTTTAATCGGTTCTTTATTCTGTCAATGTTTTGGTGATTTATTTTGTTTTTCTGTCAGTCAGGTGTTTGATTAATTTCCTGAATGGAGAATAGAAAATTCTCTAAACTGTTTATGAAGATTGTTGAATCTGCTTGGGTTATACAAGTGTTTGCCAATAAAGATGGTTGTTATTGTTATCTGCATTAACTATGATGGTGGATCTTCATTGCATTAACCATTTTTAAAATACTTCAAGTTGATCCGCACAACTTCATGTGAAATATTTTAAGAATGGTTTTTTAAAATACGTCGATCCAAAATTTACAAGTGTTTTTTGAAGGGTTTTTTAAAGTACAAGGAAGTTTGACGCAGTAAAAATTTTACATGGTAGTTTCTTGTAGGTTTAGCGTAACACATGGGAGTATTTTGCATTTACCCCTAAACATTTATTAAAGTGACTTATGAAACTCACGACTAGAATTTAAACTATTCAAGTTGGATGGAGCATTCTTCGATGTATGCCACAAACAAAGACGGTGACGAGCTTCCAGGAACACTTCGTTAATGGCATTGGCCATTGCTTGATCCTGGTCAGTGAATATTGACACGGGAGCTCTATTTCCCGTTATATTCCAAAATTGTATTAAGAAGCCATTCGAATGACCCAAAAATAACATTTTACCAGTGATGATTAACCCCTACAAAAGGTGCACATACCAAGTCATATTTGTTCGTTCGATAAGTTGTATCAAACACCACCAAATCGCCTAGCAATTAATCATATGCCTCAGCCTCACTCTTTACAAAATGTACTGATATTTTTTCAGTTTCGGCAATATAAGCATCTACGAACATTTCATTCTTATTGGTTTCTTCAGGAGGATGAAGGTGTACAACATCTTCCTCACTTTCTATAAATACTCTTTCCTGATTAATTCCACAAGTAGAGTTTGGCATAGCTGTCAAGAATATTAATATTTAGATCATTGATAGGAGAAAGAAAGAAATTAGCTTGCATTACAACATAAATAAATTTTCTTGAAATCGCCTAATCTCAATTACGGGGAAAATGCAAGATACTCTCCTGTGTTATGTTATACCTGTAAGAAACTACCCTGTGAAATTTTTATTGCGCCAAACTTCCTTGTGTTTTTAAAACCCAGCAAAAAACACCCAATTTATAAAAAAATAGGTCATTTTGGATCGATATATTTCAAGAAATAATTTTAAAAATATATCACGTGAAGTTGTAGGGACAAACTTGAAGTATTTTTAAAATGGTTTATTAAAATATGTCGTCCAAAATGACCTATTTTTTATAAATTGGGTGTTTTTTGTAGGGTTTTTGAAAATACAAGAAAGTTTGATGCAATAAAAATTTCACAGGATAGTTTCTTACAAATTTTTTATAATACCGGAGAGTATTTTGCATTTACCCCCTCAATTACTTTTACACAACCCTTTTTTTTCTTTTTTTTTTTTACTGATAATAAGATTGTTAACAATTTGAAGAAAACTTAAAGCAATCTTCTAGACAAAAATCGCACTTGTATAATGTAATTACATAAAAAAAGGAAATTGACAGCCATTTGACCAAACACCGTGGTTGAATTACTGACTTCTTCATCTTGGATATTTTCTTAAGCTTCCTTGATATTGCCTCACCTTCCCGACTATCATCAGGAACTTGATCTTAGAGTAATGAGAACGAACCCTGTGATGAGAATAAGAAATAAGAACTCATCACTTTTCAGAAATTCATTAAGGGACCATAGAATACTGATTTCTCTCAAACATAGAAAAGTACCAAATCTAACATTTGATAAACCCACAAAAAATGGGCTCTAATTATGATCCTAAAGAATTCAAAATAAGAATAAAAATTGAAAATAATAATAAACCTGAGAAACTTTGTAGAACTTGAACTACTATTGTAGATCTGAGAAGATGGAGATGAAGACGTGCTACTAAAAAAGGTTTTTTATTTTTGTTTTTATTTTTTATTTTTAACTGTGGTTAAATTACTTAAATAAACTCTAACACATACCCAGTTAAAAAGGACATATGGTTAAATTTTATATTGATGTGACACCAAGTGGGATACCCACTTGGGACAGGAGATCTGCAGCGCTCTCTTTGTTAGGACTGTCAATTGAGCCGGGCCAACCCGAAGCCCGATGGCTCGACCCGATTAAATTTGACCCGAACCCGAATAAGGCCCGAATATATTATTATCTTAAATATTACTACTATAAATTACTGGTACTATTGTTATAAGTATACTAATTACTACAAATAATCCACCACATATATGAATTATAACTAAAGTTCCGCTGGTCAAAGGGAACGTAATAAACTAAAAGAAAAAATGGAAAAATAAAAATAAATGGTGAAAAAATGGGAGTCTTGGCACTTTACAATTATATTTAATGTTCTATGTTATTGATTACGATTATAAAATTTGTATATTCTTGTGAATTAAATAAAATTGTCTATATATTGCATTTAAAGAATGCGTAGTTTTTTATTTGTTAAGTAAAATTTACTAGAGTGAGCAAACCCGATATGAGCCCGATATAAACCCGAAGCCCGAAAAATTACATGAGCCGAGTTTGAGCTCATAGATGTGAAGTCCGATGTCATTTGAGTTTGAGCCTATAGACATGAAGCCCGACGGTATTTGAGTTTGAGCAATTAAAGGCTCGGTTCACAGGGTCCGATTGACAAGCCTACTCTTTATCATCATGGGGAGTTAACCCCCACTTAATGGCTGGTTAACTCCTTAATGGGGAAGTGGTTAATAAACCATTCCCTCCAAATCTTCATTTAATTAAATGGACTGGGTCGGATTGAATTAGTCCGAAATGGGCGGACTCATTTCAATCCAACAGATACCGGGTCGTGGAATTCGTATAATGCAACATTTATTGGATCAGATCGTATAATTAATGTAGTTATAATAAACTAATAAATTGAAATTGCAACTTGAAATGTGGAAGTTTCTAGGTACTCTTGGATTTTGGTTTTGTTCATTATTGTTTGTACATTCTTTCATCATGATTGCTGATCAAGTGAAAAGGACTTCTCCAAGTAGAAAAATTTTGAAAGAAGATTTTGATCCTCTAAATTATATGTTCTCTTGTGCATTTAGATTGTAAAAACCACGTAATTTCTTTGAGTTAATAGCAATTTATTTTTATGTGATATTTTATAATGTTCAATTTATTTTCATGTGATTTAAAAATGAGCATTTTAAAATAGTGTAATCTTATAAAAGTTTCCGCCTCCCTGACATTTTTATGTGTGATACTTTACACCCCCAACCCCCACCCCGACCCCCACCCCGTATTATGATAATGTGGCACTTTACCCCCTTGTGTTATGATAAATATGACAATTTATGCCCTATTTTACAAATACTTTTAATGCTCACTCTCAATTTCAGCAAATGAGTTACACTCTCCTGCTGAAGGAGGTAAATTGGTTCTTTAAAAAATTTCACAGAAATGTAAAATACTATTTTTAAAATCACATGAGAATAAATTAAACATTATGTATTTCAACGCGAAGGAAATTGGCATTTGCTCTAATTTCTTTTGTCAACTGCTTCAGTCGTTAGTTGTATCAACTTCTTTTTTGTTTTAATTAATTCATTTCTTTTACATTTAAGGTACGTACCTGTCACCAGAGCATCTTGTTGATTGAGTACAAGATTTCTCTAAGCACTCAATTTGAGAGATTTATGCGAATTACACCCCCTATACTTTATTTTATATTGAGGGCACACCCTATGTTACTTGCAACTGATAAATATGTCCTTGTATAGTCTTTATTAACAAATATGTCCTTATGATCAGTAGATTGTAGCAATAAGAACCATATACGCACCAAAAGTCATGTATGTGCAATTGATAGTAACCACCTTTTTATTTTCCTTCTAAAATAATCTTTAATGTCAATATTATGTTGTCATTTAATACATTTGGGTATGATCCCCAAGAATAAAAAGCAAAATTAAAAATCATAATATTTGGTATTATTTAAATACTAAACAATGACTTTTCATTTTTTTCTCTTCAGAATGAAGTCATAACTTTATATAATTTTTATCTCTTACATCAATTTTATCAAATACCGTGGATCAAAATTTTGATACATTATTTGTCGAAAACATCGAATTTTTTTTCTAGTCAACTAAAACAAAAATATGATGCTTCAATATATTTCTTTAGTTTACAATTTTTTCACATGTTTCCCGAAAAATCTCGAAAAGCTTTCAAAAAGTTTTTGATTTTATAATAATCGAAACATATATACCACGAAAATAAAAATTTAATCCATGTTTACAGATTTATAACTGTAAATTTTACTCCCTCCGTCCCATTTATTTTGCTCCCTTTGCTATAGTACTCGGTCAAACTTTTCAATCTTTTAAGTGACATATCATATTAAATATTCACATTTGTGGAGTATTAAACCTTTTAAATATAAATATATATGGTGTCATATGATATTATTAACTTATTAGTGAAATATATTAATTAAATTATTTATTATAATTTTAATAAATCTAATCAAGTTGACTGGTCAACTGTACCAAGGGATAAAAATAATTGGGACGGAGGAAGTATTTGATTATAACTTGTACTAGGGAAAATACAATAATGTTATATATTTATTTAATATTGTTGTTGGTTATTCTTTATACTTTGACATAGGGGTGGGCACGGGGCGGGTTTGGGACGGGTTCGGGGCTATAGATATGGGTATAATAATTTCCGGGATTGACACTTTTCATCCCAAACCCGCCCCATAATAATTCGGGTACCCGAATTATTGCGGGGCGGGACGGGACGGGATTACGGGTTCCCATATTATTTAAATTATCAATTTTTCATCCACCTAACAAAATTCAATGGACTAATCTAAAAAATTCTCCAATCCATGCATAAAAGTTACCCCCACAGGCCACAGCCCCAAATTTCGTACGTAGAAGTACTTTGTAGAGCATAAAATTAATTTGATATGTAGTAGACTGTGATTTAATTTGTAGAGCAAAAACCAAAAATAATTACCGTATGCCGTGGCCGTAAAAGAAGAAGAGGTAGAGGGCCGTACTAGAGACTAGAGAGAGTAGAGACTATGAAAGATTGAGAGTTGTTAACTTTTTAGGACTGACTTAATATACATTACTAATAACTAATGTAAGATTTAAAAGGAATATTAGGGTAAAGTTAAAAAGTTTCTTTATTAGATAATGTTAATTAAGTAATTAATTATATAAATAAAGTTATAATTATATAATAATAATATTATATAGGCGGGTTCGGGTATTCGGGGTTGGAGAGACCAATCCCAAACCCGTCCCGTATTTCCGTAATAAAATATGGATATTCAAGTTCGGGTACCCAAACCCAAAAAACACTCGTCCCGTTCGGGTATTTTAAAAACGGGACGGGTCGGGTTTGGGTTACCCGAACCCAATGCCCACCCCTACTTTGACATAATTAGATTGATTCTGACGTAGTAATTATGATGTAAATTGAATATATTTTGATGTAAGATTATGCATAGATACATTTACCATCTAAAAAAAATTAACACAAAGGTTAATTTGAATATAACCAATTGCTTGCCCTTGATATGACCTCAGTTAAAGGCGGCATTGCAATTCATATTTCAGAATGAGATTTGTATAATCCCTTGATTGATTTGGATGATTATATATAGAGGTTTTCCTTAAAATATCAAATTTAATAAATAAAAAATAAAAAAATACTGCAAAAGTTTTAGTACGCACTGCCAAAAATATGTTCCTGTAATTCACAGGGGCGGACCTTTTTGGGGACTGGGGGGGCCATGATTCCCCTAGAATAAATGATATAAGTTGCAGTGGTATATATAAATATGTAGAAATTATTGTTTGGTGTAGTGGTATCTTACTTGCAAGTGAAACTTGAGTGCTCAAGTTCGATTCTCAGAGGTGGCCCAAATCCTTTTTTTTTTTTTTTCCTGAGTTCGATTCTAGGGTGGCCCAAGCCCTCTTTTTTTTTTTTAGTATTATTTTTCAATAATGAGGACTCAATAATGATTTAGTTCATTTCAATTCCCAAATGATTCAAGTTTTCTTTTTATCCTTTTATGGTATTTTTTTTAAATAATGATTCAAGTTTTTTCTACAATTTAGTCTAGATGCATGATAAACAAAATTATCTTTTTCTGAAAATTTAATTTATATGAACTCTTTTGTTAACATTTTTTTCTCCGTTTTGTCCTCAAATTCATCTAGCTTTATTTTTCTTTTAATTCGTTAATCGGAATTTTTCATGAACTTTGCATTTAATCAAGCTTCAAGTTCATTAACCATGATAAATGTGATTTTGTGTTGAATTATGAGACCAACATTGTACTATAATTACATATGTCAAAAACATAGTTTTACTTGATATTACACATATCGGTGACACATTTGTCCTTTCATTTATTGCATTATTTGTTTGTTTATGTTCAACTTGATTGCATCTTAAATATATGTATTGAGTGTTTAAATATTCATACTTTTAAAGAAAATTGTTGGTGTATTTTTTTACCCTTTATTGAATACAATTATGCTATTACTTAAATTAGTTTTGACATTTTATCAAAAATAAAAATGTCGAGTTTGTTACCAAAAAATTTAAATAAAAATAATAAAATTATTTTATCTTAAGTTAACTTTTGCCATTGTATGAAAAAATAAAAAATGTATCGAGTTTCCTATTAAAAAAAATCTCGCCCCCCCCCCCCCCCCCCCCCCTTACAAATATCGGCTAGGTCCGCCCCTGCCTAACCCCCCCTAACATGGTGGATTGTGGCTACCTCAGGTAGCCACTTTCTGTGAAGTGCTGCTAATGCATGTGAACAAAGCATTCCCATCCAATCAAATTTCTTGCAAGTACACTCAACCTGTAACGTTTTCATATCGAGGAATACTATGTGCACTCGATGATTATTATTTAATGCATGATTGGTACTCTCGCTTCTAGATGTTGATTTAAATCCACCATAAAAGAAATCATTATTTAAAGTTGGAGACCATTTATCTCAAATCTCATATAACTTGTTTGGTTGTATGGAAAGTGAGGGAAAAATTGTAGGAAAATGAAAAAGAAAGGAAAGGAAAAGAAAGTCATTTTCCTCTACATGTTTGGTTGTCAGGAAAATTATTTTCTTGCAAATGTTTGATTGTCAAGAAAGTTTAGAAAAAGAAGTAATATTTTTTATCTATATATATGATTAAAATCTGTAACTTTTTCTTTGGTTGGGATTTATGTAAAATTTACTTGATATTGTTTTTTGCAATTTGTACTTTTCTAGTTTCAAGATAAAAATTACATTTTCTTTGGGTTGTTTGCGTCTGAAATGGGTGTTTTTGCGATATTTTGTGGGGGTATAATTGCTATTATGACTTGAGAGAGTTTTGCTTGCTAATAATAAATAAGCACGAAGGGGATTTTGGTATAAAAAAATCACAAATAGGAGGTTTTGATAGTTAGACAAAGTACAAGGATTGTTTTGCAATTTACTATAAAATTTTCTCAAGATTTTCCCAGCATTTCCCCATCAAATTGGTGGGGAAATTATTTCTTCACAAAATTTTCCGGAAAGTTGAAGGAAAATAGTAATTTCCTTTCCTGCTATCCAAACAACAAGTGGAAGAAAAAAAAACTAACTTTCCTTCACTATCCCGACAACCAAACAATACAATAGAGATTGATCTTGAGCACTATATTTATGAATCATATTATCCCATGTTTGCTCAAGTACTCTTCCTTTGTCTCACAGTGCTATATATAAGCATTTATTAAAGTGCCTATGAAACTCACGACTAGAATTAAAATTATTCAAGTTGGATGGAGCATTCTTCGATATATGCCACAAACAAAGACGGTGACGAGCTTCCGGGAACACGGGAGCTCTATTTCCCGTTAGATTCCAAAATTGTATTAAAAAGCCATTCGAATGACCCAAAAATAACATTTTGCCAGTGATGATTAACCCCTACCAAGTCATATTTGTTCGTTCGATAAGTTGTATCAAACACCACCAAATCGCCTAAGCAATCATAATCTAGTCTGGACTTATTATCTCTCCAAAAAATATTTGCAATTCGACCTTCTTGATTAAATTGAATGTCAAAATAGAAGCCTTTCTTTGCAAAGCCCACATTTTGAACACCATGACATTCTTCAGTTACATAATTGAAGCAATCAATGGGTCGCAAACTAGCGTTTATCGATCATTGTCTTGCGGACCTTAAAAGATGCTTGCTACTAGAAACGGGAAAACTATTGCGTAGATTCGGTTTTTTATAGACCATACACAAAATCTCGCAAATATGTTTGGTGGATGCACTAATTTTGTTCATGGTCTATGAAAGACCTGATCTAGACAAGTATCACCCGAAAATATGTTATTGTAATTCAAATGCTATAGTCATGGACAATTATGGAATAGTCACAACTTTATATGATTATTAAATACAGATATATAGTATGAAATAATTTGCAGTATTTTTCAAATAAAAAAGTTAATGAAGTTAATTAATTGTCATGACAACCGTTAAATAGAGCTAAATTTAATTAACTTACAATTTATTTTTGTCGCATTAGAATCGAAAAAAGAATATACAACTCTACAGGGATTTTTTGTTGACCAATATTTAACCTTGGATGTAAATCAATTTATCTTCCTTTCTTAATTACACCTAAAGTAAAAACATGCTAACAACAATATTATTGCCATAAAAGGGGTTTTAATTAAAAACTCGTAATTTATATTTTCATTTTTCAAAAAGGATCCAAGTCAATCATCAAGAAACCTATCCAAGTCGCAATATTCTAGTACTATAAATTATGTGATTTTAAGGAGTTAGTGTCCTAATTTAACACAAACTCAATTAGGAATAGGATTTCTTATTTCATTCTTTAATTATGTACATTAAAAAAAGAAACTGGTCAAGGTTTTGATATTGATCTCTTCGTAGATAAATATGATGTCATGAGAAAACGTAAAGAACAATTTAGAATGTCTAAGTAAAATTTGAATTGTAGATATTCAAATTCACTTGTGTTTCAATTAATTCAGACTTACTTCATATTTTTACTATGATTGTTTATCCCGTGTTATAAAACCAATTCATACATTTCGTCATAAATTTGTGATTATCTTACTAGATTAATTATCGTAAAATTCATCGATGATATTATAATATATATTTAGATATAAAAAATGCAATTTTCACAAAAAATCTTCAAATATTTCTTTGTTATATAATTATATTATAAAAAATAATAAATTTTCTGTTTGATCTCCTCTTCAAGTCTCGCCCCTCTCATTTTAAAATCATGGCTCCGTCCCTGGGGTAAGAGGTGTTGTGACTAATTTGTCCTTAGAAAATACATGTGAGACACACATTGCTTTTCGACCAACAAAAATGACTTAAAGTCGTTTAAGGATTTGAAAAGTGCAACTGATTTTAAAATTTTAGGAGGTAAAGTGCATGCTTATTTGGGTGCTAAAATACAAAAAACATATAAGTTTGAGGTGGTGAAGTAACTTTCCTGGAAATACCCCGGAAAAGTTCTTAGTCCTTGCCGATAATTATTAATTATGTTCGAAGACCAAGACTTTCCATGAACAACAATTATTTTACCTAATCCAGTAATATGTTATTAATTGTTTATATTATTATTGTTATTATATATAAGAATTCAAGGTCCACCCTTTGCAATACCATCTTTCATATTTTCCATTTCTCATCTATATATCAAGGAAATGGTATGAATTAAAGGTCATTTTTTTATTGATTAATCCATCTTTTTGCTTAATAGTACTGATTAAGATATTTGATTTAATTTTTTCAGTTAAATGGTGGAAATAACTGGGACACCAGTATACAGCTGCAGAAGGTGCTTGAATCCTATTGCACTAGGGGTTGACCTCATTTCGAAAAATTATCTGGTAATTTTCAGATGTTGATCTAAGTACTATTTGATCTTATTTTCATATTTGAGTTCAATTCGAATGCTACTAGAAGTGTGAGTTATTTTTTAATTTAATATTAGTCTTGTTAAATAGTAAATATTTTTTGTAATTGTTAGTTGGACATTTTTTTTATTTGTTTAGTAATCGAACTGCTTCACCCAATGATATTAAAACCGGATTGGACCGGCCGGTCCGACCGGTTCGACCGCGAACCGGAGGATGGTCCGGTTCGATTTACCCCCAAAACCACTTGACTAAAAAACCAAAGTGAACCGGGTTGAACCGGTCCAAAACCGGTGAACCGGTTTGGGCCGGTTCAACCCGATTCTGAATTTCTTTTTTTTTTTTCTTTTTTTTTCGATTTTTAAATTTTATTAATGTTAAAAATAAACTAAAAATTCTTGTAGAAGGTGGGATTTGAACACCTAACCTCTTGCATGAAACATAACTTCCTTATCATTTGAGCTACATTATTTTTGTTGAATTTCTAGTACAATTTTTTTTATAAATTACAGAAAATTTGTAGCCAAATTTGTTTATAAATTAGATTATGATAACTCAAATTAACATTTTACACAGTATCAATGAAAATTAATACTCAAATAATAATTTTTTATTAAAATTTGTTCTGTAAGATATTTCTTTCCAATATTATTTTTAGGATAAAGAGTGTCAAATTTTAAAAATCAAATCGATATATTATGCAAGTTTGATTTTGAATATTAGACTTTTATACATAATTTAAAATTATTAATCTCTTAATTTGTTGTATTTTTAACTTACACTTTTAAATTTTCATAAAGAAATATAGTCATATTATATTTATATGAGCTTACAAATTAGTATCATATTACAATTATGATATAAGTTATATAAATATTATGTGATTTAATTTAAATATATTCTAAGATTTTATATATTTTTAATAAATTGTAGGATAATGTTTAAATTTTATACATATTATATATACTTTAAAATTAAATATATTTATTATATCATTATGACGTTATCCGGTCTGACCAGCGATTCGACCGCTTCGACCAGTAAAACCAATGGCCGGTAGGCTCACCGGTTCACTGTCCGATCCGGTTCTAAAAACATTGGCTTCACCTAAAAGAAGCCCATTTATTCGTAGTAATACCGATCCACTGGCGGAGCTACGTTGTGAGTGGGGTGCATGGACCCCCCGAACTTTTCATCTTGTTTCAAAAATAAGTATAGTGTTAGGTTTAGTTTTAATTTTTGTATTGAAATCTTAGTGTAATTTTGGTATAGCTTCAAAATGACCCCACTAATTAAAGTTCTAAACTGCATATTAACGGGTCCATATTTAATTAGAGTGACATTTTAAAGTTAATATATTTTCATTTACTTATAAAATATTAAGAAATTGGATATTAGATAAAATTACTACATATTTTTATGTTTAATAAAATCTAACAAAGTCAAATGCCACAAATTTGGCTTCAACTCAAATACCAATTGTTTTTTTTTTACAATATTTTGAATCATAATAAAATACAAATCACAATATTTAAGATACATTTTATGGCTCCGTAACATCATATATATTAATTGCAAAATAGGAGGAGTTGTTTGGCCGAACTGATACATATTAGATTATATAATTAAAAAAACATATTTCTTATATATCCAGATTCGATATAAGAAATATGTTTTTTTAATTATATAAACTAATATGTATCAGTTCGGCCAAACAACAACTCCTATTTTGCAATTAATATATATGATGTTACGGAGCCATAAAATGTATCTTAAATAAACATACACTGTACATAGAGAGAGTAAGAAAGTTATATTTCTTATATATCCAGATTCGATATAATAATTGCTAAAGAAGATGGATGAATTAGGCTATACTTCTTTTTCTAGCTTCTTATTTGTTTGGTTTTTTTGGTTTTTCAAGGAGAGAATTGCAATTGTGGTACCAAACTATATACCGATTCTCACTTGTGGTACCATAAAAATCGAGGCTGACACATTTGGTACCACAATTTAAGAAATTGAATCACTTTTGGTACCACCGTTAAAATTGGACGTTAACTGATGACGTGGCAGTTAAATTTTATTGCAAAATTGATACCATTACTTATGTTGACTGACAATTATATCCCTAACTTTTCAAGTTGTCAAAATAACCCCACATCTTCAAATTTACTGACAATTTTAGTCCACATTGTTGCCCAATTTCAAAATTGGCTCGAATAAGACACGTGCGGACCAATTTAGAGATTTTACTTATTATATTTACATATTTATTTAATTTTATAAATAATATTAACAAACCAAATAATACTTTAACATAAATTCGATAAAATATTAAAAATAAAACATATTTTTTAAATCTAAAATTTATATAATAATATTTATTAAAAAGATAAAGTTATATATTATTTTTATAAAATAATTATAATTTACAAAAAAAAAAAAAAAAAAAATCCCCAAAACCCATCCCTACCAACCCCCCTCCCCCCCCCCCCCCCTCCCCCTCCCCCAACCTAAATCCCAGGCCGCGGCGGCCTGGGATCGTCCGTCCCAGGCCGCCGGTGGCCCGCGGTGGCCTGGGTCCTCCGATCCCAGGCCACCGGCGGGGTTGGGGGGGGGGGGGGGGGGTGTGGGGGTTGGTGGGGATGGGTTTTGGGGATTTTTTTTTTTTTTTTTTTGTAAATTATAATTATTTTATAAAAAATATATAATTTTATCTTTTTAATAAATATTATTATATAAATTTTAGATTTAAAAAATATGTTTTATTTTTAATATTTTATCGAATTTATGTTAAAGTATTATTTGGTTTGTTAATATTATTTATAAAATTAAATTAGTTAAGTAAATATGTAAATATAATAAGTAAAATCTCTAAATTGGTCCGCACGTGCCTTATTCGAGCCAATTTTAAAATTGGGCAACAATGTGGACTAAAATTGTCAGTAAATTTGAAGATGTGGGGTTATTTTGACAACTTGAAAAGTTAGGGGTATAATTGTCAGTCAACATAAGTAATGGTATCAATTTTGCAATAAAACTTAACTGCCACGTCATCAGTTAACGTCCAATTTTAACGGTGGTACCAAAAGTGATTCAATTTCTTAAATTGTGGTACCAAATGTGTCGGCCTCGATTTTTATGGTACCACAAGTGAGAATCGGTATATAGTTTGGTACCACAATTGCAATTCTCTCGTTTTTCAAGGGTTTAACTCCTTTCGAGACTCGTTGGGTCCATTAAATAGAAACCTCTTCCAACAAGAATTCGAACCTGAGTTCGCTACTTTGTATTTACTATTCCCTTCCACTAGACCAATTATCCGTTCGTAATTAGGATATCCTTCTTCTTCTAGACGAAAAGAGAAAATTGTAGTTTGGATATATTATTATCAATTTGTTAAAATCCATGGATGGGTTTGTGCCATACTTTCCTTAACTTGGATTTACTCATTGATTTTTATGTGTTTTAAATTGAAATAGTTTAGTGAAAATTATTTCCTTTATTTATAAATAATTAAGTGTTGTCTTCAAGACGTGGAAGTTTGAATTGAAATAAAATGTACACTATCCCGTGTTCCTTCTTAGATAGAGAAACTTAACCAAGTCTGGATGTATTTTGGCTCAATTTAGTTCAATTCAGGTGAAAACGATTTGGTTAAATATATTGTGACAATTCCTTTTAAAATTTGTGCGAAATAACTTTGTAATATGATTTGGATGTATCTTGGTTGAAAGCGTTCATCATAAAGTAATATATGGAGTATAATTAAAATGATGAACTGAATTTGAATATGTTATTTTTGGTTTGAATGTATTTGCATGTTAGAGTTTTAAGGCGAAAATGTAGATGGTAATTGTCAAGCCATTATTATTATTATTATTTTTTTGGTTAAAAAAAAAACAAGATTTTTCAAGTGTTTAGATGTTTTTAATTATTTTATAACATGGGATAAACAATCATAGTAAGAAAAATGGTTCAATAACGACCAAATAAGATTATGTTTTTAATCGACATCTATCCTTTGTATGTGGTGTTGATGGAAAAAATGCACGATACTACTTTGTGTTATGCGAAACCTGCACAAAATTATCCTGTGATTTTTTTTTTGGATCAAACTACCTTGTACTTTTAAAAACTCTGCATAAAACACTCAATCTCTGTTAATTACTAACACCCATAATTTTTAATTGAATTGCCTAAATATTCGACATCACTTTCTACATATGTATAATTTGTATCTCATTTTCTTTCACTTTTTTCATTACATATTTTTTTTTCTGAAATTTGTAGGCAAATTCCGGGCAAGCTTATATGTTTGCTCATGCAATGAACATTGTGATTGGACCAAAGGTTGACAAAAAACTTATAACCGGTTATTACTCAGTTGCTGAAATATTCTGCAGCAAATGTGGTGTGGAAATGGGTTGGACCTATGTGCGAGCTTATGATGCAAAGCAGAAATTCAAGGTGGGGAATTACGTTTTAGAAAAGGCCAAGATTCTAAAAGAATATTAAGTAATTAAATCCTATATTTATAAATATTTGAATATGTGGATTGGACTTGTATGCTTCAAATAATTTTATCGTACTTCATAATAAATGTTAATGTGTGAATTTGACGAAAATTGCAAAATCGCAAAGTCCTCTAACTTTGAGATTCTTTCAAAAATAGTTTTGCAACTATGCTTGACAAATATTTAGTCATCTAACTTTAATATCAACTTTATTTCTTTAAGTTTCATCTCATTTCAATTTTTAGTCATATGCATAACAAATTTTGTCTCGTAACTTTTAGTAAATTTCAATTTTTGTCATGTACTTACATATTGATCGAAAGTTAGAGGATAAAATTTGTTATGCATATAACTAAATCCGAAATATGGTGAAATTTAAAGGATCAATTTTTTTTCCACAAGTTTAATCTCTTTCGAGGTATAAAATTTGTCAGACACATTAAGTGGGTACATCTCCCAACAGTGATTTAAATCTGGGTTCGCTACTTTGTAGTGATTAGTCCCTTCCACTAGACCAATTATCTGTTTGTTGGTGTGTGTAACTATTTTTGAAAAAAATTTCTAAAGTTACAAGATTATTTTTGGTTTGAATTTCGTATAACATGCTCAAAGAGGAGAACGTATCCATGTTTTCATGAGATCATTTTTACTTTTAGATTACAAGTTATTTCGGGTACTGAATCAAACAAAAAATAAAAAGATAATTGAACTTAAATTGGGTAATTAATATAGTGAAATTTGAAATTATCAAAAATAAAATATAGTGAAATTTAAGAAATTAATGGGCCTATCCTCAAGATACACTAGGTTAGTAGTTTGGTTTGGTCATTTGATACATGGTACTAATAAATTAAAGAACAAAAGCTAGGAAGAACCGAAAGTTGAGCAAGCTAAAAAGTGACACATATTTTATAAATGGAAATAATAGAACAAGCGTTGTGTCAATTCAATGTAACCTCATAGATATTTAAGTTTTATTATTACATAAGTTGACTATATAGGCCTGTTTGTTTGGTGCTTGGGGAAGTAGTAAAAGTTTGTAAAATAATTTTGATTTGCGTATTATTGTTTGTTTAAATTTTGGGAGAGTGGTTTGAGAAATAAAGTCGGTACATATTATTTGGAAGAGCTTAAGTTATAGGTGTAAGTAAATGTCTTATTTCATGTCAAATCATGTTTGTTAGTAGGGCTGGAAATCAAACCAAATTACTCGATTCGAGTTCGTTCGATAAAAGCTCGATTGCACTCGGTTCGTCACACAATAAAAGCTCGTTTGAGTTTCGCTCGTTTAACAATCAAACCAAACTCAAACACAAGATTTAAAGCTCGATAAAAATCAAACCAAGCTTGAACAATGTGTAGTGCGACACTACTCTGCTTGATTACACCCCTATTTGTTATGCGAAATGATGTGTATAAGAGATATGTTACTTTTTGTTAAATCAAAGTAGTTTGTTTAGTTTTTTTTAAAGATAAGAAAATTGTTGTTTGTTTAACTTTTAGGAAAATAGTTAATAAAATTAAGAGAGGACAAATTCATATCAAAAAATAAAAAATGTGGTTTTCTCGCATTTTTCAAACACAAAATAATTTTAGTAAATTCGAGATAAACAAGCCCATATTGTTTCAACATCGATCAATCAATACATTATATATTTGAAAATTTGTTTTGACTACAATTTCAATTTGACTAAATAATGTATTTGAAAAATTGTTTTGACTACAATTGAACAATTTCACTAAATGAAAATTTTGTAGAGTTTTAATTTTTTTTTTAATCTTGACTTTGACAAACTTTTCCACTAAATGGTAACTAGATGGAATTGTCCATGACAGTTACATGTGTTATCTAATCACTAAATATAGAAATTTATCAATTGACATTGTTTGATTTTTTCATAAATAAAGCAATTAAATCAATTAAGATTCCCAAGATTTCGTCAAGATTTTTGCTTGCCATTCAAAAATTCAAGAAAGTGATATATCATCACACTCTTTCCACTCCTACGACTTTTCAAAAATCTCTTTTCATCATATACTTTCTGTATTTATATTTTTGAACTTTTCTTTAACAAACACAATTCTTTTATTATGTTTTAAGTTCTCATTCATACAAAATTTCTTTGTTGACATTTTTTAAATCTATTTCAAAATCTTAAAAATAAAATGATTAAATTTAAATTAGGGGTAATTCTGTCATTTCCTAAGAAGCACGCGGCATCACCTAAGTTCAAGAGTCTAACCAAAATTGGACTATGAGACTCCTACTCCGATGGAATTCCTTTTAGTTAATTAGTGTATATCTAATTAAAGTTTAACAGAATTAAAAAAAGATTTAATATCACTTATATATATATATACTATAACAAATACTCTAAACCTCTGTTTTGCAGGTTGGTAATTAATCTTAAATTCAACATCAGATTCATTTCATTGTCATCAGTAAGTTCCAAAATTTAATTTTTTTTGTATATTTTGGTCAAATTAATTCATTCGATTGTCATCAGTTTAAATTTTTAGAATTTCACTTCTTGTATTTTTTTGGTTAGTTAAATTTAAAAAAAAATCCCATTTTTTATGTGTTATAGGCTAAAACTTATGGAAATTTCAATCCATGGTCCTTTTAATTGAGTTTTTTAAATATATTTCACTCAAACTATTGCAATAATCTGATCTCCTTTTTTATTTGATTCTAATAGAGATATTTGAATTTTTTTTTCTTTTTTTCAGTTCAATGGTGGAAATAACTGGGCATCCAGTGTACAGCTGTAAAAATTGCCGGAATATTGTTGCACTACGGGATGATATTATTTCCAAAGACTTTGTGGTAATTTTACATATATTGATTTAAGTTTTATTAATTTGTTCATATATATGTTGTTTATATTGCTTTATGGTTACGCTTTTATATAGTTTGTATGAAACTTATTTGGAAAAATTAGGTCGAACCCAAAATACATTAAATAACATAATTTATAAAATCTCAGTTTGTTGTGATTACAAATAATAGTAGTCATTTATAATTTAAAAGAAATCTACTATATTTGTCCTCAATTAGTCAATTTTGTGCCATGTTTGTATTTTATAGTCAATTTGTCAGAATTTACTAGATATAACTTCATTCTTTTCTTGACAATTGGACGATGAGAAAAACGTTACATAACTTCATTTTCCCCCTCAAAATCGGACGATGAGAAAAACATTACAAATCATAAATGAAAAAAAAAAAAAATTTGAAAAAATCTTACTTTGCCCCCTAATCTTTGAGCATTTTTCCATTTTATCCCCTAATTTTTGCGAGTTTCCACTTAACCCCCTCAGCTATTAAATATATCTCAAAAAGCCCCCTAAGATACATAAAACTAGAATCTAACAGAATGTTTCATACAGCTTTAATGATGTGGCTTTGAATGTTAACTCAATTTGCCACCCTACCTCTGAACGTTTTCGCACTTTGTCACCCAACCTTTGAACATATTCTGTCGGCAAACGTCCAAAGGCATCTCGGACATTTTTAATAGTTTAGGGGTTAAGTGAAAACTCACAAAAGTTATGGGGCAAAGTAGAATCTTCCCTTTATTTTTCTCATTTATGTTAACTTTTTGTCTTTGACATAAATTTTAACATTAACAAAACAGAGAAAATTTCTCAAATCATCCTTTATCACAAATTTATTAATATACAATGCAATTAAACATTTATTTCATGTTTCTTTATCCCTTTATTCATTAGAAAAATATTTAAATTTTGTAGGCAAAATCAGGAAAAGGCTATATGTTTGCTCGTGGAATGAACATGGCGATTGGGGCAAAGGAGGACAAGCAACTTATAAGTGGCTATTTCTCAATTGCTCCAATTTTTTGTACCAAATGTGATGAGGAAATGGGTTGGACCTATATCAAAGCTTATGATGCACCACAAAAATACAAGGAGGGAAAATATGTTTTCGAAACGGTTAAGCTTTTAAAAGAGTATTAAGTGCAATAAATATTATGAGAAAATTTAATTAAATTAATGTGTTTTCGTATCTCATTCACATTGTTATTTTCGTTGCACAAGACAAGTTGATTTGATTAGTATACTACATTTAGTTTCATCGAATTGGGTTTTAATGTTTTTGGATTTAGTATAATGTTCCCATCATATGTGGATTTTCGTGTGTATTATGATAATATTACTTTTGTTTAGTGAATATTAAATTTGAGGAAATCGTGCCATATATATATTTTGGAAACATCAATGAAATTTTATTGAAACACGTAAAAATATTACGAAAATGATTCTTAAACTCGAGTATGTACCTTAAATTATATGAATATTCAAATAAACTAGTTTAGTAAATTATTTTTTTATTATTATTGAATAAAACTTTTGCAATAGAATGTGACCAAAGAAATCATATTTTTAATCGAAATTATAAAGAACATAATAGGAAGTTTGAAAATAAATTAGGAATTCGAAGGACAATAGATAAGGAAGAAAGTTCCAGAGATGATAAGAGTTGAAACTAAGATATGCCACTATATGATTTTGATGAAAACGTATTTGATTAAAAGAAAGTTGAACTAAAAAAAAAATGCATATAAATGCTGTTGAATTGTTGGTTTTGCTTGAGAAATTGGCCTATCTTCATATCCATTAGGTTTTGTAGCTTGGTTTGATCATTTGATGTATCCACATAGTTGTCCTTAGGTTAGGGCTGTCAATGGTAGGGATTTGAGTCGGATCAAACCTGATTCAAATTCGACTATCGGAACGGATTCATGTCGGTTTTGGATCATGTTCGGATCTGAATTTCTTGACTCCAATAGATCTTTGATGCATATGATCGGATATAAGATCTTTTTCGAATACAAGAAAATCACCTTCACTTTAAAAAATTAAACAATATTTTTTCCTTGAACAACTTTGTAAACTTTACAATTTTAGTTAATTTAGCTTGTATGTTCAAACTATCTTTACTAATATTTACATTTTTAGAAAAAAATATGCAAAAAGTGAATTTATGAACGAATAAATTGACGATAAAATATTACTAATTTTACTTATTTTTATAAAATATTATATATAATTTTTTATTTATTGTCGGATATGAATTTTAACGGACTGGGTCGAGCTAAATTCATACTCATTCCACATTTTTCGGATTAAGGATTTTTATAATCGGATCAGATCCATCGGATCTCTAATCGAATTAAAATTCAAATAAATTGGGTCGAATTCAAATCGAAATTGAATAGGAATCGCCCATTAACAAGCCCCAGTGTTACTAGAAAGTAGAAACTCCCCGGTGTCTCCATTAGGTCATCTCCAATCGAACTCAATGTTCAATTGCCCAATTGCCTCTTTGACCCCCTTTTTTCCCAGTTGACCTTGCCTAATTGCCCTTTTACCAAATTAATAACTCATCTCCCACTGAATGACAATCAACCTATATTTAATTCAATTTCACAACTTTTGACGTGTATTTTATACAAAACTTGTACTCTAATTTCTCGTTTCATGGTTTTTTTTTTGGCTTGTATTTTATACAAAACTTGTACTGTAAATTTAATTTTTTGAGCACTCACCAAATTATGAGAAAAATGTGGCTTGGCGTTGCCTTGTGAGTTGTGAACAACTTTATTTAGTATTTCCCAGTTTACATGTTAAACTTCAATTTAATTGTTAAAGTATTTACCTAAAAAGACAATAATTAATGGAAGCTTACATCTAGGCCCCGCTTAACTTGTAGTCTTGTACACGCTAACACCCTTCCTTCAATAAATGGGCCTACATCCCAACATTTAGCCATATCTTCCAATATTACACACGGAATAATTAAATTTTGATACACTTGCACTTAAGGCTAGATATTTTTTTTAGTCAATCAAAACAAAAAAATGTGGAATAATTTTACTCTACTTTAAGAAATTTTTAAATATTACAAAAAAAATAAAATCTACTTATTATTTAACTAATTGTGATATATCAAAAAAATGAAATTTTAACTTACGATTTTACAAATTGAAAAATACAATAGACACATGAATCAGAGTTTCGTTTTCGATATATGTTTCCGTTAGCTGAATATTATAAATTTTTTAAAAAAATTCCTGAAACGTTTCGAAAAAATTAAAAAAATTATGAAAAACGTTACGAAATTAAGAAACAAAGAAATTTTCAAGACAAATATAAAGTTTCGGAAATACAACTTATATTCGTTTTAAAAAATTGAAACTTTTCGATATTTTCCATGAAAAAACGTATAAATAGTTAGATCCTTAAAAATCACAATCTCAGCATGAACTTTCACGCGCGATATGCTGAACTTCGACACGCGCCATATCGCGCGTGAGCTAACTTTCTAAGAAAGATAAGAATTTCACGAAACCATCAAACGCAAAACCAGGCCCAAAATCCTCCCCTATCTTAACCTCTTTCTTTCTCTACAAAAATATAATCAAAAATGGCAGCCACCAACTACAAGGTAAAGTGGGCAGGTTAGTATTTTCAAAAATAATGATTTTTTTCCAAAAAAATTCCAGTAGTTATTTCCCCTATTTTAAACAGTCATAAAGTCCAAGCAAGAATTAATATTATTAAAATTGAAAAATCCCCGATATTTTCCGTTTCTTTATTAATTAACATTATGTATCACATATTATTATTCCACACACTTTGCTTTTCTTACTTGTTGTTTACTTGAAAGCAATCCTGTTCTTTTTGGAAACCCACTTCATTTTCCTTTTACCTAATATTTACTCTCTTCCTTTATTGCAGATTTGAGGGCCAAATTTAATTTTCTCGAAGGTAAATACTAAATAATATGTTGTTTATTTTATGTTTTTCTAAATTATAGTTTCCACCTTCAATGATCTGATTTGGTTTTGTGGTTTCCATTTTGCTTATTTTTGGATTATTTTTTTATGCAAAATTCTGGGGTTTTTCTTGTATTCAAGCTTATGTTATGGAGCTATTGACAAATTACATCCCTGTTTCTTAATTAGCAAATAGACCACTTTGTTATAATTAATTAGCATATATCTCCTCTTGTTAGCAGAATGAAATACTTTTGTGTTAAATGTCATGTATGTTCCACTAACAGCAACTGATGATTATCGAAATAGAGTTAATGGCAAATTACCTCCCTGTAGTATTTCTAAAATGCAATTTATTCACCATGATTAATCAAGTGACAATATACACCCCTGTTTTTGTGAAAATGGCTCACTACCTCCCTCTTAATCTTGAAAAAATTACCTTATACAGGGATATTAGGAATATCATAGGGGGTAAAAGTGCACATTAGGCAATATTGTGGGGGGGGGGTGGGGGTGGGGGTTAAAGTTCCCATTTGATATATGACAAGAGAGTAAATTGAAGGGATTATGTTATTAAGGGATGGTTGAATTAGTCATTTTCTACATCAAAATGAAATCTCAATCGCAATTTTGAGCACTTGTGCAACACCTTTTCGAGGAAGGAGGTGTAGGGGTAGATGCCTATTTTTATATCACAGGAGTTAAATTGCCCAATAGACATTTCATAAGGGGGTAAAGTGCAAAAATCCCTCATAAAATATATGTATATAATGTGTTGTTGTCAATATATGCTAGTATGTTTTGATATGATCAAATTTCTTCTTATAACCAAATGAAAAATATATTTTACTATTTATGTTGCAAATTTTATAGAATTTTAACTTCTAATAGTCGTAATTAGCTGCATTTCTAATAACACAATGGGGTGTATTTGCTAATTAACATGAACACAGGGGTGTATTTAGCAAATAACATTCCGTTATATCTTGGCCTTTGCGAAATGTGAATATCAATCATAATTTGCTTTTGTCTTTTGAATCAGTGAGGTGTTTTTGGCTCGAAAAATTTCATTGAATGAGTGAATTCATCGGGCCTCGTCTGTACTGCTGCTACAAATGCAGGAATCACGTCTCGCTTCACGATGACATAATCTCTAAGGCCTTTCAGGTGAAGCATTTGATCCTTTTTGCCCTTTAATTTTTTATATAATTTCATTTTGTGCATATGATTGCTATAATCTCGAGAATTATGGGAAGAAGAAATTTAAATAACAGAAACTGTTTTATATGTTGCCCCATTTCCACAGTAATGGTAAATTGGTAATACACTCATATTGGTTATGATCAAAATTTTCATCTTTTCTGTCGAAAACATCGAAAAGTTTATGTTTTTGAATCAATTGAAACAAAAATAAGATGTATTTCCGAAACTTTACATTTGCCTTGGAACTTTCTCTTTTTCTTAATTTAGTAACTTTTACATAATTTTTCCTAGTTTTTCTAAAATGTTTCCGGAAACTTTTGGAAAAGTTTTCTCTATTCAGCTGACCGAAACATATATCGAAAACGAAACTTTGATCCATTAGTGTTTGGTTGGATGAGTTTCCTAGCTTGTCATCTACTATATTTTGGTAACACGTTTGGGAAATTATATGAAATATTATCGTGTAATCTTACATTAGAATGAAATATTGGAGAGGCAAGTTTCTATCTTTACCTATATATGTGAAATAATTATGGATCAAAATTTCGTTTCTAGTGTATGTTTCAGTCGCTAAATATTGGAAACGTTTCGGAAACATCAAGAAAAACTGTGAAGAAATTACTAAATCAAGAAAAATTAGAGTCTCCATGCAAAAAAAGAGTTTTAGGATTAAACCTTATTTTTGTTTTGATTAGTCCAAGAACATAAACTTTTCGATGTTTTAGACGCAAACGATGAAGTTTTTGACCGATGGAAAAAATGCTATGTTTAGTTAGTAAAATAATCGGAAATAAATTCTCTTGTGTGATGGAACTTTGGGTTTTAGTCATGTTCGATTTTATTTTATTTTGTGAACTTATGTTGTAGGGAAGGCATGGCCGAGCCTTTTTGTTTTCCCACGCGATGAACATTGTAGTTGGGGCGAAAGAAGACAGACATCTAATGACTGGTCTACACACGGTTGCGGATATATTCTGCGGAGATTGCAATGAAGTTCTCGGTTGGAAGTATGAGCGTGCTTACGAGGCATCACAGAAATACAAAGAGGGTAAATTTATATTTGAGAAATCGAAAATTGTAAAGAATGAATGGTAACTAATTCTGTGTGGTAAGTTGATGCAAATATGTGCTAAAACATGTGTCCATTTTGTACAGTGATTGTCTAAATTGAAAACTTTCGTATTGTTATATTTTGAAGTTCAGCATATGTCTACATTTTGTTTAGTGATCACTTGAAGACATACAATCTTTTGATGCAATGGACCCAAAGTGACGTTCAATTTTTTGGTGGCATTTTCGTAATTATTGGACGGGAAAACATCGAAAAGTTTCCGTTTTTGAATCAAGCGAAACGAAAAAAAGATGTAATTCCGAAACTCTTATTTTTCTTAATTTAGTAATTTTATTTACAATTTTTCCTTAGTGTTTTCGTAACATTTTAAAAAAAATTCGAAAAGTTTTGGATTTTTTGCACTTTGCACCCTGAAAATATGGAATTTTGGCATTTTGCACCTTGATTTTTTTAATTTGCATTTTGCACCCTGAAAATATAATTTATTTGGCACTTTGCACCATATCGTGTGTTTTGATGAGGAAATTTAGTTGCAAGAAGGGTAGAATAGTCATTTAGATTATTTGTTTGCATTTTGCACCCTAAAAGTATAGATTTTGGCACTATGTACCCTGAAAATATAGATCATTGGCACTTTGCACCCTAAAATATAATTTTTTTAAACTTTCCAACCCGACTTAAATTTTTTGCACATATTTTTATTTTAACCAAATTACTAAGATATTCTTAATTATGTAAGAGCTCTTTCTTTTTTGTAATTCCTAAGTTTGATATTGATATGATAGTAGATAATAATTATAGATTTGTAGATTATGTCGTGTAGAAATGTTTTGGAAACAAATTTTTTTTTTATCTGTTGTATAATTTTGTATTGAATATCACAACTGATGCAAATCAGTGTCTATTTAAGGACAAGATGTACATATAATTTGCAAAAAAATGATTATTTGTAATTGAACTCAAAATAAAAAGATGTGTTTCCTATGTTTTATTATTGTGTATTGAACATGACAATTTTATCTCTCCAACGACATTCATGAGCTTTTTTTAAAGGAAAATATTAGAGTGCAAAATGCCAAAAGTTATATTTATAAGGTGCAAAGTGCCACAAAAATTTAATAGGTGTGGAATGTGCCAAAAAATTTACATTTGCAAGGTGCAAAGTGCTAATATTTTATATTTGTAGGGTACAAAGAGCCCAAATCTATATTTTCAGGGTGCAAAGTACCAAAAAAATTAAAAAATGACTATTATACCCTTCCACTAACAATTTTTTATTTAGTAAAACACATATTAGGGTGCAAAGTGTTAAATGAATTGTATTTCCAGGGTGCGAAGTGCCAAAACTTTAAGTCGGGGTGCAAAGTGTCAAAATCATATATTTTTAGGGTGTAAAAAACCCAAAAGTTTACAATATTTGCCTGATCGAAACAAACATTCGAAACGAAATTTTGATCAATCGTTAAAAGCATGGCTAAAAATTTCCATATTTTCCGTCGAAAATATTGAAAAAAGTTTCCATTTTTTAATCAAACGAAACGAAAACAAGATGTAATTTCGAAACTCTTTATTTGCCTGAGACTCTTATTTTTCTTAGTTTAATAATTTTTTTACAAGTCTCCCTTGATCTTCCGAAACAATTTCGAAATGTCTCGAAAAGTTTTCAATATGTGACTGATTGAAACATAGACTCAAAACAAAATTTGATCCATAATAAAAATACCATATTGTTTCCTTGTCTTACTCATTATTGTGTCTTACCACATAGTAATTATTTGCATCGATCTCTAAAATTATAAAAGCATTCAAAACACATATAATGACGAAAAGATGTGGAGAAATTTATCAAAAACAACAGGAGTAAAAGGATTACATAAGATTTATAGGGCAAAATTGTAGAAAAAGTCACAAACTAATTAGTGATTTTGGGTTTTCATCCCGAATTATATTACCTCACCGAATTTCGTCCCGTAATTTAATATTTTTTCGGAATATTGTCCCAAACTATTTACTAATTTATGTTTTCGTCCCAAATTATATCAACTCGCCGAATTTCGTCCCGTAATTTACCATTTTGCATGAATTTAGTCCCAATATTATATTTCTAATTTAATGAAAATGACGGTTCAATCTTGTAATTAATTTGGGACGAATTATGCAATATTGTATAATTGTTCATGCTAAAATTTGCCACGTCATGACACATAAGCAGTCATGTGGCAATTTAACGGACACATGCGTAATTTCCGTCTCATAATTAACGGTGGGACGATATTCCAAAAAAATATTAAATTACGGGACAAATTCAGTGAGGTGATATAGTTTGAGACAAAAATCCAAAATCACTGATTAGTTTGAGACGTTTTCTGCAATTTTGCCGATTTATAGAATACAATTTAGGAAACTTCTAACCCTCATGATTTATATTATAAGCCTACGCTTAACTAAAGTGAGAAGATGGTGTGTATTCCCACACCACAGGTGTGCCTATTTTTCAGTTCAAGCTTCCCCATGCCGGTTAAAATGTTATATGATTCGTTGTAATATTGGAGGTATTCTCGCCTGTAGATCAATGACGCAATGTTAAACTCCTCAGCTTTGGGAATATTTTGTAAATTAATGCTCCAACGTTTTAAGGTTTCGGAGCGATGGAATAAACACTTCAAATAGAGTTCTCCCTTGATTTTCATAACCGAACTAAAATCATATGGCTCATCTTCAAAATCATTTGGCAACCTAATAGTCGAAAAAACTTCACTCTCCATGTGAAAGGAGATGAGACATTTATCACTCCCTATATCAAACATCTCCCAGTAAAAAGCCCCGGAAACAAAAACCCCGAACGGGCAGTAACTCTTGAGACGGTTGATAACCGTGCATGGTATCAACGGATATCCAAGAGTTGTGATGCAACTTATTATCGTCATTGGATATGGATATAGTAAGGATATCACAACTCCACTTTCTCAATGTTTTGACTAAGTGTATGATTACGTATTCATCCTTGGATGGAACATAAGCGAAACCACATGCATTATCCCTTTTGTAGGGTAAGTGCTTAGAAGGAGGGTTGGGCGGGCAAAAGAGTCGTCGAGTTGTGGGATTATACAAGTAGAATCTCTCAATATGGAGAACTAACTATGTATTGAGAAAACATAACAATCTAGATTGTGATGGAATAGGAAGCATATTTAGATACGATGATGAAGAATTTATAGGGAGACTTCATTGTTGGTCTACTTTTCCATGAATATTAAAGATATTCATTAGGACAATAATGCAAAACTAGCAGTGATGGGGGATTATTTTTGTTGGCGGATCTTTCACGGTGTTATTTTTTAAATGAATTATGCAAGATTATAGATTTTCAGTGCCTCGAAACGCACATGTACTTGAAAAGACACTTCACCGACAATCGTGATAGTATCTCCCTCAGTGTATTATCCGGCAAAATCCATCTCCAACTCCTCCACGCTCAAATTTCATCATATTTGATTTTTGCTCCTCTATTTGCATCTCGAACTTCTCCACCTCTTGACTGATTAAATAGTGTTAATTTTATGTGAGCCGGTATTTGTATATATGTATAGATAAACAAGAATAATTAAGTTTCCAACAATCGTACGACTATATATGTAAAGCCGCCGCTAACTAGGGCTGTTGATTTAAGAAAATAAAAGGACACGTTTAAAATCCAGAAAATATTTGAGTTGATGGCAATTTACCGGTTTTGATATTACGAGCAACGGAATCGAGCTTTACTTGAACAAGAAAAAGACCAAGAACTCAAACAAAAGGAGATTGAGCTTAAACAAAAGGAGATGGAGAGAAGTTGGGCGGTTGAAGAAAGAAATTGGGAGGTTGAAGTTCCAAGGCATGTCACCAATTAAAGTTCAGTATTGACAAAATGAACGAAAAGCGATAATGGTGAAGAAGGGTTTCAAATTTTAGATATTCACTCAAATAATATGTAATGTTATTTATGCTTCGTATTCAATATCCTTTGAACTATTTCCTTTTATAAATGTAATTTATGCTTTATATGTAATATATCACATTTTGAAGATTGATTTCTCGAGATTTCAAAATTTGAATATCCCTCTTGATATATATTTTTCGAAATTTGAATTTTTCAACTTCAAATTCTTTTCTATTTATTAATAAATTGAAATATCCTATGGGAAAAAAAATTAATAAACCAATTTATTAAACTAATAAATTATTTTAAAAAAAATAAATATTCACTTTGCATACCCATGCATTGGAGTTAAATACTTTTACAGGATATGCAAAACACTATTTAGGTATGCATAATACATTATCCATACTCAATTTTGCATACTACCATTGGGGTTGCTCTAATAATGTCCAATTTACATTTCTGTGATTTAAAATTGTACTTTACCACCCTTTATTCTAATAAAAAAACTTACATTGTCTCTTTGTCATTTTTAAACTGTAAAAGAAATATAATTTGACAAAAATATTTTCTAATTAGGGGAATGAGCCGAGTAGTATCAAACGACACATTGTTTAAGCTTGGTTTGAATTTATCGAGCTTCAAATTTTGTGTTTGAGCTTGGTTTGATTTTTACGAACCAAGCTTAAACGAGCTTTTAACAAACGAGTTCGAGACGAGTATCGAGTAGCTTGGTATTTTACATGTATTTTTTCAAGTTTTACCTCATCGAGTCAAGTTCGAGCCGAGTTTCTAAAGTTATCAAATGATAAATCTAACTCAAACAAACTTTTATTGAATGAGCTCGAGCCAAGTATAAAATAATTTGATTTAATTTTCAGCCCTACTTCTAATATATACTACTCCCTATGTACTTAGACCCATGTTTAACCCATATAAATTTTAGTTCAACTCAGACGAATTCAGCCCAACAGAATACTGAATAAAAGATATATGAGTTGGATTAGGCCTGTCCAATCATGGGCCAATCTATGGGTCATACCCATATTGCCATCTAGGGCTGTCAATGGGAGCGAATTTCAATCCGGATCCGTTCGAATCCGGTCTGAATTTATTAAAATAATTGTTCAATTAGAGATTCGATGGACCTGATTCGATTATAAAGATTCTTAATCCGTAACACATGGAGCGAATATGGATTTAGGTCGATCCGATCCATTAAATATCCATATCCGACAATAAATAAATAGAATGATATATATACAAAATGTTTTCTAAAAGTAAGTACCATTAATAATATTTCACTGTCAATTTAAGAAGATAGTTATTTATAACTCGTTTATAAATTTATTTAAACCAATATTTTCATCTTAAATAAAATCGAAAAGTTAATAAACTTGTTTTAGGAAAAAATATTAATTTAATTTTTAAATAAAATTTTTATTGAATACGAAAAAGATTCGATATCCGGCCAAATCCGACTAAGATTCATTGGATTCAAAAAATCTAGATTCGATCCGTTATAAATGAAGCCGGATTTGGACAAATCTGATCCGATCAGAATCCGACCCATTGACAACCCTATTGCCATCACTATAACATTGTTTTTTTTTTTTTTGAGATAACATTGTTAGAAAACAAAATTGTACGCACTTAATTGTTTCCATTTTATAATTGAATATCCTGTTAAGATACTTAAAAAAAATATGTTTCCCTTATAAACAGAATATGTTAAAGATTTTGAAGTTATATATGGGTAGCAAATAAACCAATTTTAAAATCTATTCTTATTGATCGATTACTGTTGAATTGTTGTTGATATAGGCGGAGCAATATTCCTAAAACTAGAGCAATCTTTAGCTAATCTCTATATTGTCCTTTCCATATTAATGGACTCTGCCTCACATCAACAAATTCTAAAGAAATAGAAAGAAATATTGTTTCATAA
Organism: Penstemon davidsonii; assembly: GCA_034814905.1. Lineage (NCBI taxonomy): Eukaryota > Viridiplantae > Streptophyta > Magnoliopsida > Lamiales > Plantaginaceae > Penstemon > Penstemon davidsonii. Next base: position 4,747,885 of record JAYDYQ010001087.1, on the reverse strand, counting down.
TTACGTAATTTTATGCCTTATCTCTTTTTAACATAAATACCAAGAAAAACTCAATAAAATCTTATTGTAATTATATTATGTTGGAATTTTTAAGATTGATTGTGTAACCTAAATGCCATAATTTTCTTTCTTGCCATTATGTGGCTATTCAAAATTATTTGACCTTAGAGGTCTCATTCACACTATAAACAGGGGTTAGGTGTCCTAGGAAATTCACACACCTCACTAGCTTAACTTGCATCACAAAAACTATATTATTTTCTACTATTTCTTGGGCACTTTAGACAAAGTTTGGTTCATCGTTTTCTCGTGAACGTGCTTACGAGAAAACTCCGGCGAGGCTAAAGGTTTTATCATGGGGAATCGATCAGTCGCCAATACCTGCATGAGGGGAGGCAATCGTTTTCTTAGGACAAGCGTCTACTGACGTAACTCCGGATCAGGCTAGCCGTTTTACTTTTAACTTTTACATTCTTTATATTCTTGTCTAAATTACTGATTTCATTACACTTGTGATTTGTGATTGTTATACAAATAAACTAAAATTTTCACAACAATCTAAGAAAACGATTGTGATAAAGTTTAACATCAGTTAACAAAACTCAAAAGTTTACTATATCATTTCGAAGTGTTTCTACGTATTGTTTGAATCTATAAGATTTAATATAGATGAATTATTGTTTACAAAGTTCTAATTTGAAAAGATCTACAATATTTCAAAGTTGTTTTACTCACTGGATAGTTTCATTACAACACTTTTATAATTTATAATTTGTGTGATTTTATTGGAAATCAGTAAATTAAATAAATCAAACGATTTTATATTATTTTAAAGGATCATTATATCATATTATCAAATTAAGTCTAGTAGTGTGTACGGAAGCTTTCGTAATAATTCATTTCACAAAATATTATATTCAAAGTGCTCACTACTTTGGAACATATATTTAATTTGTTGCATTCTGTTACATTCAGAAAATAATTCATTAATATATTAAAATTAAAACTATTACTTTTTTATCAGACCAAATAAAGAAACGGCAACTTGTTATTTTCGGTAAATACTCAATCATTTATAGTGCTAATTATTGTAAGCATTTAACTCATTCTTGTCAATTGCTTGCTGTTTGATATCATTTGAGACGTATGTTTCAATTTAAATATTTTATTAGCCTTAATTATTTACCGTTTGGTATCAACTGGCTACAACTCCAATTTCATTTGTTAAATAACTAGATGTAGCATTTGGTTTGATATATAATTCATTGCTTATTATATATAAAGTGATATTGTATTGCTATTATCTCCTATTTGCTTGAATCAATTCCTAGTTAAAAAGAAAGAAAAGGAAAAAGGAAAAAGAAAAAATGGTGTTACATGAAGACATTAATAGACTATATGATGTTCATCAATCTACTAAAACTACTAAAGAATTATGGGATACTTTAGAATCGGAGTATAGAATTGATTATGCGGTTAACCTTAGCTACAACTCTAAGCCTAATAATCACCCAGGTCAAGTGAATATGATAGTTGAAGGTGAACCTCTGTTAGGTTGGAACCCTCACAATTCTTAGTAAATTTTATAAATCTTAATAATGATTGGTGGTTAGATTCGGGAGCTAATATACACATTTGTTTTGACAAATCGATGTTTAAATCCTATCTCAAGTGGAGGAAGCGTAACTTTAGGAAATAATTCATTGGCTCAAATACTTGGAATAGGAAGTGTTGATCTAAAGATGACTTCGGGGAAAATTCTAACTCTTGAAGGAGTCCGACACGTACCCGAAGTTAGAAGAAATTTAGTTAGTGGCTCATGCTTAGTACAAGTTGGTTATAAACTTGTTATGGAATCAAATAAAGTTGTAATAAGTAATAACTAGAAATAATACCTTTATCGGAAAAGGTTTTGTAAGTGATGGTTTTTTTAAGTTGAATATTTTGAATAATATTATTGAATACCCTTTAATCTTAAACATACAGTCTAGCACTTTGTGGCATGAGCATTTGGGTCATGTAAGTAAAAATGAAATTAGAAAACTAATGAACTTAAAATTGATTCCAAAATCTCAACATATAAATAAAAAGTGTGAAGTATGTGTACAAAGAAAGAAACCAACTTGACCTTATCTTTCAATTATTAGAAATTCAGATATCCTAGAACTTGTACATAGTGATCATTGTGATTCAAATAGACCTCCCTCTAGAGGTGGAAACAAATATTTTTTAACATTTATAAATGATTATTCTAAGTATTGTTATGTTTATCTTATTAAAACCAAAGATGAAGTATTTAATAAGTTTAAGGTTTATAAAATCGAGGTTGAAAATCAAATAGAAAAAATATTAAAATTCTTAGATCTGATAGAGGTGGTGAATACACTTCTAATAAATTTAAAAAGTTTTGTGAAGATAATGGTATTATACATGAATTAACACCTCCTTATTCACCTCAATCGAATAGTGTAGCGGAAAGAAAAAAAAGATCGTTGTTAGATATGGTTAATACAATGTTATTAAATTTTGGAGCACCCGAGAACTTGTGGGGGGAAGCCATCTTAGCTTCTTGTTTTATTCTTAACCGTGTAACGGTTAGAGATAGTGATAAAACCCCATATGAATTGTGGAAAAAGAGGGCTCCAAATCTTAAGTGTGGGGGTATTTAGCAAAAGTAGTTATACATGGACCTAAAAGAAAGAAAATAGATCCTAAAACTGTAGATGCCGTGTTTATTGGGTATGCTCAAAATAGTAGCCCAAATAGATTTTTAATAACTAATTCTGAAGTTAGTGAAATTACAGATAATACAATTATTGAGGCTAGAGACGCTACATACTTTGAGGATATTTTTCCTTTTAAAACTAGAGTTGCTAAGAATCCTTCCACGTCAAAAGTTGAATCTACTAATGTTAGTTCCTACGATAAACAAACTCTAGATAGTAGAATAGAAGAACCTACTGAATTTAGAAGAAGTAAGAGAGGTAGAATAGAAAAGAACTTTGGAGATGAATTTATCACATTTCTTGTAGAAGGAGAACCTCAAACTTATAAAGATGCAATATTATTTATAGATGCACGTTTTCGGAAAGAAGCCATCAATGATGAGTATAATTCAATAATTCAAAATAATACTTGGGTTTTAATTGATTTGCCTACCGGTAGTAAATCAACAGGATGCAAGTGCGTGTTTAAAAAGAAACTAAAACTTGATGGATCTATAGATAAATATAAAGCAAGGCTAGTAGCAAAAGGGTTTACACAACAAGAAGGAATAGATTATTTTGATACATATTCTCCTATAGCTAGGATCTTAACTATTAGAGTTTTGTTGGCTTTAGCTTCGATAAATAACTTAGTAATCCATCAAATGGATGTAAAGACCGCATTCTTAAATGGAGATTTAGAAGAAGAAATCTATATGAATCAACCTGAAGGTTTTAAAGTTAAGGGACAAGAACATAAAGTTTGTAAGTTAGTAAATCATTATATGGATTAAAGCAAGCTCCAAAACAATGGCATGAAAAGTTTAATGAAGTTATACTTAGTTTTGGATTTAAATCAAATGAACATGATAAATGTGTATATTGTAAGGAAGAAAATGGTCAGCATGTGATATTATGTTTATATGTAGACGATATATTAATTTTTGGAACTACATTAGATTTCTTAAATAATGTGAAAAACTATTTATCTAAGAGTTTCGAGATGAAAAACTTGGGTGAAGCTCCTATAATCTTAGGTATGAAAGTGAGTAAAATAAATGAATGCATTTTATTAGATCAATCTACTGCAATTGAAAAATTATGAGAAAATTTAATTACTTTGATTGCAAGACTATATCTACTCCCTATGATTTAACTGTTAGTTTAAAAAAGAATTTGGGTGAACCTGTGTCGCAATTGAAATATTCTCAAATAATAGGGTCTCTTTTGTACTTTTCTAATAGAACTAGACCTGACATTGCCTATGTTATTGGGAGACTGAGTAGGTACACCCATAATCCTAGTAAATATCACTGGAATGCCTTAGAAGAATTCTTAAATATCTCAGAGGAACTTTAAACTATCATTTATGCTATAAAGGTTTTCCAAATGTACTTGAAGGTTACAGTGATGTGAATTGGATCACTGATAGCTCTGAAATTAAATCTACTAGTGGTTTTGTATTCATGTTAGTTGGTGCAGCAATAACTTGGTGCTCTAAAAACCAAACTGTTATATCTAGAAATACTATGAAAGCTGAGATAATAGCTTTAGATACAACTTGTACAACAACTGAATGGTTAAGGGATTTAATGCTTGATATACCTTTAGTAAAGAAACCATTACCAGCTATTTCCATACATTGTGACTCTAAAGCTACAATAGAACTTATGAAACAATCTCAAGCAAATAAGAAAATGAATAGACACTTACAAGCGAGATGTAAAAATGTGAAATCCTTACTAAAGAGAAATGTAATATCTCTAGATTTTGTAAAATCAGAGAAAATTTTGGCTGATAATTTAACCAAAGGTTTATTCACTAAAGGTGTATTTGAATCATCGAAGGGGATGGGCTTAAGCCCATAAGGGAGTCACCTCCGGTAGAAACCCAACCTTTGTGATTGGAGGCCCATGAAGAAGGTTCAATGGTTAGAAACAACCCGTATTGCGTGACTCGTTAGCACTAATTTATATGAGTGCACCTTCTTCCCATCCCTATGGTGACTATGCTGTAAAGTGTGATATTACGGTTGTGTTTTGACCCTTAATGAGATCAAGGCAGAATTCTGCAGGGTATAGGCCACACGTACCCTTAGAGGTTTCACCTAAATGAGAGTTGCCATGGGGCCGTGGCTATGGGTCTGGGCTGACCCTAAAAGCTCTCATGATAATCAAGATTAGAGCGCACGGCCGTTAACGCGCTAACCCGCGAACTAAAACTGATGTCGATATTGTGTGTGATGTAGTGAAGTTTGGCCAAGGAGGCTAATTCAAAGCGCTTGCGCCATTATGGTTTCCTCAAATGAAAATCGTCAACACTATGTGTAGGCTCAAGCTCGGAAGGCTCCTGCACCCATTGGACAATATTTTAGTGCCCAGTTATTTTCTATATGCATTATTGAATTTTAAAACCTTGTGGGGGATTGTTGGAATTTTTAAGCTTTTAAAATTCAAATTAAATTATTTGTAACAATCACAATTGATTGTGTAACATAAATGCCATAATTTCCCTTTATTCCCATTATGTGGCTATTCAAAATTATTTGACCTTAGAGGTCTCATCCACACTATAAATAGGAGTTATGTGTCCTAGGAAATTCACACACTTCACTAGCTTAACTTGCATCACAAAAATTATATTATTCTCTACAATTTCTTGGGCACTTTAGACAAAGTTTGGTTCATCGTTTTCTCGTTAACGTGCTTACGAAAGACTCCGGCGAAGCCAAAAGTTTTATCTTGGGGAATCGATTAGCCACTTATACCTGCACGAGGGGAGGCAATCGTTTTCTTAGGACAAGCGTCTACTAACGTGACTCCGGATCAGGCTAGCCGTTTTACTTTTAAGTTTTACATTCTTTATATTCTTGTCTAAATTACTGATTTCATTATACTTGTGATTTGTGATTGTTATACAAATAAACTAAAATTTTCACAACATATTAATCTTGGAGTTATTATTCCAAAATCGCACGAATTATTTATATTGACATATATTTGTGAGAGTTATAAACAAATAAAACAATAAACACGTCCCTTGTCCATCCACATTCGTTAGTTTTTACAAGTATGTGTTCCACGCGGCTTAATTTGGTACGATTTTTCCAGTAATTTGTCTAATTTCTTTAGCCCAAATGATAATAATAACCTTATTCATTACCTAACCTTATTAATTTCACTTGACACAAAATCTCCTTCTACTTTTTAAACTTTGCACGTGATACCCTTGTAATTTTTAAACTTAACATATAATCCATTTGTACCTTTAAATGTAGCACGTAATACCCTTGTATTTTTTGAACTTAGAACATAATCTCCTTATATTTAGGGGTAATTTAGGTATATAAATAAAAAATTAATGAGAACTAACTGAGAGAGGGAAGAGTGAGTAGAGAATCTGAAAGTTCAAAGGGGGTTTGGTGCAATAAAATTTCATAAGAGAGTTTTATGTAGATTTTTCATAACATAAAAGAGTATCATGTGTCATATATATATATATATATATATATTTTTTTTAATTTTCTTTTTTACCAGATAATTGGGAAATAATAAACACATTTTTTATTCATAAAAAAACTATCATGTTCGTATAGAAAGTCTCCGGTTATTCTCTAAATTTCCTGAATAGAAAGTCTCCAATTAGAAAATTTGTGAGATACCATTTTTGTGTTTTAGTCAACTGTTTATAAGGAAAGTAGAGAAAATCGAAAGATTACATTAATTAGAGAAAGAATAGTCGATCATTAATCTAGTAAAAGCAGAATAAAGATTCATAAAATATTGCTCTGGCTATATCAACAGTCCTTTTGAATTCAATCTCAATTTCATAAGTAGAATCTACTCCTTTTCTGTCTTTGCTCATTTACTTTTTGTACTTAGTTTTATATGTGAAAGTTTAAAATTTGAACAAAATCCATGTCTTAACATTTATTTACTTAAAATTAATTAGTAGTAGTTAGAAATTAGCGGTGTCAAAACATTAATTTATTTAGACAGTATTTTTTAGAAAAATAATATATCATTTTAAAAAAAGAGATTTTTATTTTCCAACCTCACCAAAAAAAAAAAAAGTATCAGCGTATAGTCGTTGTTATCGACATTTAATTTAGCATCATCATATTATTATTATTATTATTATTATTATTATTATATTATTAATAAAATGATGAGAGTGGTGGTGAAAACCCCCACAAGTTGAAGACGAGGTAGGGAGGGGGGGGGAGAGAGAGAGGGAGAGGGGGAGGGGGGGCCCTCCGGGGAAGGCTATGGAGATGGCCTAAAAGAGCCTATTACATCTGGACGGCTTATTTGAAGAAAAGAAAAAAAAGAGTTTGCATGTTCTAAATAGAGGTGGTAGTTTAATCTGTAATATATGTTTGGTATTACTATTTCTTTATCTCCTTTTATAATATAATATAACATTGTTAGAGAACAAAATTGTATGTACTTAATTATTTCCATTTTGTAATTGAATATCCTAATTGTTAAGATACTAATTTTTTTAGATTTTATACTAAATATTACTTTAATTTATATATAAAATCTAATTAGGTTATAAAAAATCTAATAAGTTTAATTGATATTTATTTTTTCAGATTTTATATAAAATATTATTTAATTTATATATATTATATATAAAATCTAATTAGTTTAAAGTATTTTTTTTCGAAATTTAAAATTTTTTATAAGTTTAATTGATATTTATTTTTTCAAATTTTATGTAAAATTTTATTTTATTTATATATATTATATATAAAATCTAATTAGCTTAAGAGATTTAATAATAATATTTAAAATTTATTATATTGAACGAATAATTTAACTATTTTTGCATTTGGGACTAAAATGCTTTAAATTATCAATTGTGGGGTTAATTTGCCGGTCATAAAATATGTGGGGCAAACTTTGCCAGAAATCTTTAATTATAGGACAAATTCTATAATTTTTCCATCAATTTTCTGTCCAAAATTGGAATTTCCGTAAAAAAATTGACGAAAGTACCAAATGTGACGAACCCCATTAACTTTTGGTACCAAATGTGTTGGTTTTGTAACTTATTGTACCATAACCTTAAAATAAGATCAATTATGATACCAAAAGTGAAATTATCTCGAAGTCAAATTGATTGTACATAATATGTACTGTTGTGAACACTATGTTACACATAATTTGGTAAACAACAGATAACTTTTTAGTTCTAAAAATAGGGCTTTCAACAGAACGGATCTCAATCCGAACACGGTTCGATTTAATAGGATATTTGTTTGCTTAGAGATTCGATTAAGAAGATCCGTAATTCAAAAGACGTGGAGTAAATATAAATCTAAGGGTGAGTTTGGCCTAGATGTTCGAAAAGCAATTATAGAAGAATTAATTTTGCTAAAATAGATTTTGGCAATAATTGATTATAACAAAAAATAATTATGGAATAATTGCTTTTGTATAATAGATTTTACAAAAATAACAATTTAGGGGCTTCTAAAATAAGTTGATTTTTAGCTTCTGGAGATCCAAAAAGTGATTATGATATTGGGGGCCAAACACCATGAAAATCACGATTGACCAAAAGTAATTTTATAATTGGGGTCAAACACTTTAAAAATCACAATAGAGATCTATAAGTGTTCCCACCGCTTGGCCAATAAGTCGATCAAATCCATTAAAGATCTATATTCGACAATTAAATTTAAAAAGTTAATTTTGAGAGGTTAATATTAATATCATGGTTTACCAAAGTTATATGTAAAATACTTTGAATAAGTGGTTAAACGAGTTGAGAGTTGATATTTTCTATGCTAAAACTGTTAGAAAAGGAAAAGGAAAATGAAAAGAAAAATAAAGTCATTTTTCTCTACATGTTTGGTTGTCAGGAAAACTATTTTCTTGCAGATGTTTGGTTGTCAATAAAGTTTAGGATTTTTGATGAATATATTTGTTTGATTATGAATACTTTCGAAATTGTAAAATATATTAAAAGTGATTGCAAAATAAAAATTATCAAATTAATCTTTAAAAATCATTGAATCATAAAAAGCATTGCTATTGTCAAATAAAGACTAACAAATTGTAACAGTAATGAAAGAAATACATTAAAATAGATTAAAATAAATCATAAAAACCTTTGCTATTGTCATCAACGGTTTTGTTGATCGCGATGTTAAACTCCCTCTTCGAGTATTTAATTCTAATTTCAGGAGAATAAGTCATAAATGCCTTTGCCTTGAACTCATGCCGGGGGAAATGATAAAAAATATCTTATTTTCAGCAATGCCTTTAATTAGTTGAATATTTAGAGTTTCAACGTGTAAAATGAGAAAATTTTGATAAAAAAGAAAAGGAACAAATTAAGATTTGAAGCCACAAGAGTATTAGTGGACATCACCAGAAAACATGATCACAAGTATTAAGTTACAAAATTAATTATCAAAAAAGAAAAAGAAAAAAAATATTAAGGTACAATTTGCTGTTTTATTTTGGCTTCAAATCCTAGTTTCTTAGACCATCTCCAACCCACTAGGGGGTGGGTGGAGATGGCCCTCCCCCTCAGCCCTGGACGGTCTCCAACTGTTTAGGGCTGTGCCGATTCACCGCCCAGGGCTATGCCCCAGGCTATCAGCAGCCTAATGGGACGCACTTGAAGCGCGTCCCTTACAAGCAGGCACCTACAGGTGGTGCCACTTGGCACAACCTGGTGACTTTATATTTGTTTTTTTTTTAATTTTTTTCTATATATTAAAAAATGTTTATTAAAAAAATATTTATTAATAAAAAAAATTAGAGATTGGAAAAATAACTACGAATTTAACAACACTTTGTTTAATTTAATTAACTAGAAATGGAAGATACATTTAATTATAAAATTTGTGTAAGGTTTAATAACAATTTGTTTTAAATCAAAGATGTAAAACATTTAATTTATTTTGAATTTATAAATTTCTCTACGAAAGTAAAACTTAACAACATTATAGTATAATCGTTGTTGTTTTTTTTGTCCCCGATGTAATATTATGCTTAATTTTATTATTATTGTCTCTATAATTATTATTATTCTTTTTCATATTTATTATTATTATTAATTTTCAAAATTATTATTATTATTATTATTATTGTGTTCTTAAGAAAAGAAATTTGTCCATTTTTCGGGGTCTCAAAGAACGTGGAAACTCATAAGAACTCATACGGCTCCTCGTTCAATTCTTTCGAATTCATTGGATCTTTATTTCGGATTTTTCGGGTAAAAAAGAAGATAGGATTCGTGATTATTATTATTATTATTATAGATAATATAGGTGAGAGTGGGGAAGTTTTTTTTCAATTAATTGGTGTTGTTAGCCCTGACGGCTGGAGACGGTGGCCAGGAGGTGCAGATTCACCCGGGATGGAGATTGACAACCCTGGACCGTGAAAGCCCACTGAATTGGAGATTGCCTTATGAAAAGTTGGTTTAATTAGTAAAAGGAGAAAACAAAGCTTAGTTAAATCATTGCTTGAAGTATCAAGTACATCATTAGATGTTATATATAACAAGCCTTAAAATGATCATAAAATGTAGAAAATTAAATATCCGGTCCTAAAGACTAGAAGATACCTATACGGCTATATATCCTAATTAAGCAGAGTCAGAGGTGGATTCCTCCTATGTATTTAAAGTGAAAAAATGTTCGTGTGAATTTCCTGTCCCAAAATTATCACACCCGGATACTTCATGTCTCTTGAGATACTCTCGTATGTTTCGTTGTAATTCCTGAGGTATTCTCGCCTGTAAATAGTAACAATCATCTCAAAGAACTCATCATGCCAGTGGGGAATGCTTTGTAAATTAATGCTCCAACTTTGGGTCCATAACTGGTTTTTAACATCATATAGCATCCACAGCTTCAAGGTTTGAGGGCGATATGATGAAGTCATGATATAAAGATTTTCCTTGATTTCCAGAAGTGTCCGATGAAAACTACGCAAGTCAAAATCCTTGGGCATCCCAATAAAAGAAAAACCTTCATTCTCCATGTTAAAGGAGAGGATGACATAATTATTAACCTCTTTATCAATCATCATCCAATAGAATGCGCCACAAACAAAAATCCCGAATTGGCAACAAAATGCAAGATGGCCGATAGATGTGCCATCAACGGATCTCCAATCATTGTAATGCAGCTGGTCGTCGTCATTGGATATGGATATTGTGAGCATCTTACAACTCCAACTACTAATATTTGATTTCACTTTGACTATGTGCAAGATTATGTATTCATCTTTGGATGAAACATAAGCAAAACCACAACGATAAATATATTTATATGACAAGTGATCATAAGGAGGATCACACAAGCGAAGAAGTCGTCGGGTGCTGGGATTACACAAATAGATTATCTGACTATTGAGAAAGCACACCAGCTTAGATTGGGATGGAAAGGGCAACATTTGTAGATATAATGTTGATGAAATTATAGGAAGACTCCATTCTTGGATTACTTTTCCATGGAGATTGAAGGTGGTTAGAGCATATAATTTTTTATTTGAATAATATTGCAAAACTAGCATTAATGGTGGATTATTCTTGTTTATGGTTTTTTGACGGTGTAGGTGTTTGAATGAATTATCGAAGATTACAGATTTCCAGTGTCTAGAAACTGATCTATACCTTAAAAGACTCTTCACAGATAATCTTGATAGAATCTCCCTCGTTATGTCCTCCGGCAAAAATTCACCTCCTTTGATCTTCTTTGATATTTGCTCCATCTTTAACTTGTTTAATTTAAACAATGTGTATATTACGAATATATATATGAGGAAAACCTAGAATTGTTAAAGTTGAAGGTAATATGTAACTAAACAAGTTTCCGACTTTTGCAAGGAAATGTACAGCCGCGCCGTAGAGGGGTAATTAGAGGGTTTAATTATTGTTAACGGGTTGGGCTTCAATTAGTAAAATAATTAGGTTTCAATCTTTCATAATTAGTTGATTTTTGAAGATTTGTTGGTGATATTATAACTTTATAATATGCTCTTTTCTTAACTTGTAAAAATATTAATTCTACATACTAAGAAACTAATTGTTTCCATTTAATTCTTAGTTGAATATGCGATTTGATAGGGTTGTTAATAGAGCCTTGTGAGCCGAACTTAAAGTGACATAAACTCAAATATCATTTGGCTTCACGGCAATAGACTTAAACTCAGATATCATCAGACTTCACAGCTATAGCTCAAACTCTGCTCATGTAACTTTTCGAATTACCGGTTTATATTGGGCTCATATCGGACTTGTTCACACTAACAAATTTTACTTGACAGATAAAAAGCCACTCATTGATAAAACACATATAAATAGACTAATCTTATTTAATGCTCAAAAATATAAAAAAAATATATTTGTAATCTATAATATTAAACATTAAATAAAGTTTGTAATAGTTTATTACTCCCAAAGTGTCAATTTATTTGACCATTTGTAGTAAAAAAAAAATATGTTTCTATTTATTATGTTATTTATAATTGATATACATGTGGATTTTATCTTTTACCGATATTTTTGTTTTTAGAGAAAGAAATAAAAACAGTAATAATTCAAACGTTTGCAGATAAACACTATTCATATTAACACCCACAATTTCCCTATTTTCTAATTCTAGTTATATATTTTCTATAAACCAAACAAAAGAAACACGAATACATGTACTGCAAAGACACAACCCTCAGAATCAGATTAGAAAATTGATGTCCCGTTTATGAAGATTCCATCTTGAGAATGGGTATCTAAATTTACAAATTATAAAATTATAATTGATGGGTTACTCGTAAAGTTTTCTTGTTTTTAAAAATAGCAATTATACTTACATTATAACTTTAATACTTTATAATTTAAAATCGTAGTTAAAATATTATATGTTCGGATTTTTATTCAGGTTGCACTACAAGAAATTTGAACATTGGCCACCCCCTATTAGAAATGGCTGGACAAGCCGACTCCAATAAATTTTGACCTCGGATCAATTCAGCCGACTACATTGTTAGAGCATTTGGAAACAACTCAATGATTTTTGTTCGGTAATAAGCAATGACTACGGCTAATTCTAGAATTTATTTTCTTTTTCCTTTTTCCTTTTGCCTTTTTATTTGTATTTTTCCTTTTCCCCTTTTTTTTTCTTTTTTCTTGCCCCTTTGCTTTTTTCTTTTTTCTCACTAACACTCAACGTAGAACGTAGAACTCCTCACACCCAGACAACTATTCTCCCCCGCCATCTGCTTTCCTCCGTCGTCTCTTCTCCTCCACCGTCAATTGCCGTCTGCAACCCCTCTCCTCCGCCGTCAATTGATGTCCGCAATCCCTCTCATCCGCCGTCAATTGCTGTCCGTGCTCCCTCTCATCCGCCGTCAATTGCTGTCCGCACTCCCTCTCATCCGCCGTCAATTGCTGTCCGCAATCCCTCTCCATCGATCCGGCATATTTCGCTCTCCATTTCTCCGTCTCTTTTGTTTAATTTCTCTGGCTGTAGTTACAGATCAACTCTCATTTTTGTTGTTATTGAATACTCTTCGATTTCGTGAATTAAATGCAGTAATGCTAGTTTCAATTGAAATTATAACTTCGATATTGTGAACTTAGTAGTTGTAATGCTAGTTTCAGCTGAAATTATTACTTTGATGTACTTATTTGTGTTTTTTTCGGTTTATTTTCTTGTGTGTGTTTGCTGATTTTTGTTAACAGAAGTGTTTTATTTGAAAATTGCAGTTCAGATATAGAAGAATTGATGAAATTATCATAATTGGTGCTGACAAAAACTGGTAATACTACTCAGGTAATACTACTCAGGTAATACTACTCATTGCTAAAAGCATGATAATATCATTTGGCATTGTTTGGATTTACGCAAATCTTTATTATCATTGAATTACGTATTGTGGTGCAAGATTTATATAATTATTGAATTTTACATAATGATCCTAATTGAACTACATGAGACCTTCATCATATACTAATTTCAAGTGTTTGTCTTTTAAAACAGCCACTCCTATTCCCCTGTTGCCAGTTTGAGTGTCTTAAATGTCCTTTTCATAACCTTAATCTTATCTAGTACTAATGTATTTTTTCCAATTGATACATATCACCTTAGTAAAAAGAAAGAATGTTGTGGAAGAAGTGTTTTATGTTGTGTATTAATAACACACCCTTTAGTAGGGTATCTATACATGAGATAAATATGCTATTGACTATGCTCGGGGGAAATGTTGGAGTTAAAGTTGATTTAATCATTGAGTAAATATTTCATATTTTATAAAGACCTTACTAGAGCTTTTAGGGTAATGCTATGGAATACAACCAAATGATTCCCCTACATTCTCTTGTTCTAACAACCTTGTTGGTGGATGCATGCCAGTCGTAATTGCCAATAAGAGTGTGAGTAACACTTTGATTTAGTTTAGTTTGGGACAAATTGGTTCAGGTTTTCAATTCGAGAGAAACATATTGCTAACTAAAAATGTGTGTTGTCTTCACCTTGCTGTTGATCTTATGTGTAGTTGTATCACGTCTCACTTATCTTTCCTATTTTGCCACCCCTTATTCCCAAAATCAGTCACCAACATTATCGTTTGTCTCAACTTTGCTAAGTTTCTGCGAAAATATATGTCTGTTTGTTTGTTTTCTTGAATTTTGTTTAAAATTGATGGAAGATTTCTGTACTGTACACGTAACGTAGTTTCTAAATTTCTAAATTATTAGTTTAAGATGGTCAAACATAAATCAACAATGACTGAATTGATAGTATGTCATAAGATATACTATGAAAGTTATATGTTCTCCATTGCGTGTCTAAATTTTAAAAATAAATAATAATTTTGCTATTTCAACTTTTCCCACTTAAAAGTGAAAGATGAGAACATAAGTATATTAATTAAAGCATAATCAAGACCACATGGCATCACAGTACAAGTCATTACTCCTATTTTCTCTAATTGACATTTTATTTAATTTATCATTAATTTTCCTCTTTTTGTGGCATAAATCTCCTGCTATAAGATCTTTTTTATTTAATTTGGAAAAAGAATAGCAGTTATTCCCAGCGTCATTTAGACCTTTTGGCGTTACATCGGTGAGTAAACCTCAAAATTGATCAATCTATTTTTCATAGTTGATTTCTTAAATGATATTCATATTCAAATATAGGTCCCCGGCGCATATAGCACCCATGGAGCTGGTCCAAGTGGTACACCGAGTTGTTTTTAGATACAAATTCTTGGTAAGTTTCTTATTTGGTTAATGGTACTTATGATTGAATTAGACTAGAGAATTTTCGTGGATTCGTTCCAAATGTATCTCTATGATTGTGCGGATATGCCTAATTTGTTTGCTTTTTTTTAAGAAGTACTACAAGGATGCTAAAAGAAACTATTTGAAGTCATAGTTATGAAGTTTTACTAACAATTGAGTGTTGGCACAATGACATAGCTGCTGAAATATTAAGTTAGATCCGATGAAGTAACGAGTCATGTTTGAGCTCGTTTGAGTTGGTCCGGTTGAGTTAAGTGTGGACTATGCTAGATAGTCGAAGTCATTTTAGTATAATATTTTCTAATTGAGTTTTGAGTTGGCTATGATATGCATGCATAATTCTAATGAAACATATTGTATGAGCTTTGCTTATACTATTTTAATTATCTCGTTGATAAGCTATTTGATTTATGAATTTCATCTACAATGCAGGTTACAATTATGACTGCTCAGGTTAAAGCAGCGGTAGTACCATTACAACGCTAGTAGTATTAATTGTTGGATTTTGACTTTTGTAAATCTTGGATTTACTCATTTTAATACGAGATTTACTTTTGCCTAATCAGCTAAAAAGTGGCACTCATACTAAATTGATCATTATAATTTTGTAATATTTTTAATGTGTTTTGTTTGTATGAGATTATCTACTTTTGTTAATAATGGTTTGATATATACTAAATGGTATATATGAGTATATGTATATTGTAGCATGTTAATGTAATTTTTTATTTTGAATTGTATCATTTCAAATAAATAAGCTCCACAAATAGAAAGAGCAGAAAAAGCTTTAATAGAAAAAAAAATGAATATTAGTATTTCAATACTAGTATTTCTTGTAGTGTTGAGCCATATTAGGCTCAAACTCAGCTAATAAATTGACCAAGTTTAATATAATGACTCAAACTCAATTTGACTTATAATTATTCGTGTCGAGTCAAATGAGCTAAATCATTGGGTTTCAAGTAAGCCCAACTCAATTGGCGGTCCTAATAATATCTAAGATAATATAATTAAATTTGTTTTTTTTTCTGTTAAGACATATTACACATTTTGAAGGTATATATCAGTGGCAAGTGAGTGTCCACAATAATTGTTTGAGCGCTTTTAATATTTGATTAAGTTCGATTTGATAAATTAAAACGTGTTTGATAAACTCATTAAAAGTACTTGTTGGTTTAAATTATTGAACCTATTTCAAATGAAAGAAAATTATCTCAACTAATCTTCGAATTTGTTAACATACATTTAACTTAACATAATTATTTACTATAGGCATCTTTACACATAAATAAGAAGAATTGCTATGAACAACAACTCCCTCCAAAGTTATCCCGTAAAAATTAAAATTTAGATATTTTGAAACTGAAACGAGGTTCAAGTGTAAAATAAATGTGAGTATTATTCTAAGAGAGATTGTACTCGTAGTACCAAACTATATGTCGATTCCCACTTGTGGTACCATAAAAATTGAGGTTGATACATTTGGTACCACAATTTAAGAAATCGAATCACTTTTTGCTGTAAAAAATGACCGTTAGGTGATGGAGTGACAATTAAGTCTTATTGCAACATTGATGCCATTACTTATGTTGACTGACAATTCTACCCCATAACATTTCAGGTTGGCAAAGAACCCCACATCTTCAAATTTACTGACTTTAGGTGCATCATAATGTTCAACAGATGTATTCTAATAATAATCATTATGATGTGAGTAATGCTCATAAGCAGGGTAAGGTTCATGATGTGCAGGATAAGCATGCATGGGTAATGAGCAGGGTATGCACCTGCATAGCAAGGCAGATAATGAGGTGCATGATAAAATGATGAGTAAGCAGGTTGTGCATTATTATAACTGTCATCATAATAAGACTCATTTTCATACCAAGCATTGTTATTCTTATAAGTTATTTTCTTCTTGGGTTTTCTTATTACTTGCTCATTAACAGACTTCTTAGACTTATCACTAGTCTGATGATTTTTGCTCTTATCAACAGACTTCTTTGGACTACTTTGTTGTTTAGCTTTACCAGACTGTTTACCCTTCTTAGGTTCTTTACCCTTAATAACATTTTGAGACTTCTTCCCTTTAGTCTCTTCTTCTTCTAGAATAGGTTTAGAATTCTGAACAAATAGGATTATCCTATTATTACTGGAAGATGTGAACTTTTCAACATTGTAATATTCAATATAATAAAAACCTAAACCTGTTTTATCGTAAGGAAGTCTCTGAGTACTAGTCATGTTATTTGTTGCTTCAGACGACTTAGCATAATATGCAATAATTCTTCCAAGTTCCATTATCTTTCCTTTATGAACTTCATACTCATCTTTCAGAGTTTCATTCTCATGCTCAAGCTTTTTGTATTCAGCTGATTCTTGTGGTTTTTCAACCTTAAGTTTCAGTGGAGTATTTTGCACTTTAAGTACAGTCATCTCTTCCTTAAGATTTACAAATATACTTATAACACTTGTGTTGGTATTCATCATTTGTTCAAATGAGCTAAACAGTATATTTTCATCATCAGTGAGAGTTAGGTCATCTCCATTGATCATGGGGGAAGGGGAGAAAAATGAAGTTTTTTGAGGAGGGAGGAGGGAGGGAGGGAGAGGTGGGTTGAGCGGTGGTCAACCACCGCCCCACACACCTCACATTTGGGGCTGGGCATTTTTTTTTTAGTTAATATTAATTAACTTATAATTTTTTTTTTAACATTAACTTAATATTGTAAATTTAGTTATAAATCTTAACATTAATTTAATTTTATTACTTGTATAATTTGTACTTTTATAAATTCTAATATTGTAATTTTATGTGCAATGTTTATTAATTGTTATTATTATTTAGCTCTATTATTGTTAATTTTATTAAGTGAGATGGAAAAATACGAGAATTAGAATTTTGGGGAATAAATGGTAATAAACTTAACATTAATTTAATTTTATTACTTGTAATATTGTAACTTTTATGTAATAGACTTAATGTTAATTTATTTTATTGTTTGAAATTTAATCACATTGTAAAAAATGATTTATGGAAATTAATACATTGAAATTAAATACGGCTAGTGGATTAAAAATAATTATATGTTACATAATTTAAATACGATTAACTAAATTTAATCACATAATATTGTTGTAATGTTATTATTAATTTTCTTTATTATTAATGCCAATACTAATTTAGTTATTATTAATGCATTAATGGCAATGTTTAATTTACTATTGACTTAATTATTAATTATTAATTATTATTATTATTATTATTATTATTATTATTGTTATTATCATTTTATTATGTGTGAGTGGGGAAGTATGATAATTGGAATTAAATAGAATGAGAAGATTGAATCAATGAAGATGACTATAAAAAGAGGAGTCTGAAGGGGAAGGGGAGTCTGAGGGGAATGATAGTCCGAGGGGAAGGGGAGTCTGGAGTCACTGGAGATGGTCTTACCTCGGTTTCAGAATCATCAGATTCCTCAGCCATGAGACAGAGCAGTGCAGGTATCTCTTCTTCAACAGAGTTATCTTCATATGTCTCATAGTCTGATAAGAAGAGTGGATGGCAGCTATCTTTTCAACTTCAGCCAACAACACTTTGTTATTGTTGTGTCTCCTTTCTTTTCTCACTTTCTTTTCTTCTTCCGTGTACTTCTCGTCTTTTGAGTATGGGCATTCTTTGATGAAGTGTCCCAATTTCCTGCCGTTATAGCATATTTGTTTGGATTTAAAATTATCCTTGATATCATGAGAAGTAGAGTTAGAAGAGGGAGCAAAAGACAAAAACACCCCCTATGCTTTGTCTAACTCCCAAAAACTCCCCTGTGTTATTTTAACTCCCAAAAAACCCCTTGTGATCTCAAATAAGTGTCAAATACACCCCAAAAAAAGAGAGCGTGTTTCAAATGCCAAAATTGCAAGTATTTGTTCACATTTTGCTTTTGATACGGCAATTTTACCCCTGACATCGAAAGACAAAAACACTCCCTATGCTTTGTCTAACTCCCAAAAAACCCCTCATGTGTAATTTTAAATCCCCAAAACCCCCCCTGTGTTTGATTTTAAATACTACACTCGACCCAAGTAGTATATACTTAATTTTTCAAAAAGAATAAATAAATTTAAAAAAAACAAACACATAGGGGTAACCTTGTTATTCCACCAAAAGTCAAAAAATAAAATTATAAGTATATACTACTTGGGTCGAGTGTGGTATTTAAAACCAAACACATGGGGGTTTTTGGGAGTTAAAATAACACAGGGGGGTTTTTGGGAGTTAGACAAAGCATAGGGGGTGTTTTTATCTTTTGCTCTTAGAAGAGGTGGCATTGTTGTATTTGGTTTTCATTTTTCTTTTATAGAACTTCTTTAAACCATTCAACAACAACACGACATCGGCAGCAGTGTATTCTTTCTTGGCCAACAAAAAAGTCTCATTAGATGAGTCATTTTCCTTCGGTCTCCCTGCTGATTTCTTTGACATGTCTGCAGTGATGAGGGCAGCAGTGGGGTTAGAACTAGATGACTCATCTATAACCATCCTTGACAATTATACTCGTATGTTTTGAGTACAGAGAACAACTCAGTGAGGGATATCTTTCCCAGATCCCTAGATTCCTCCATAACTGTGACTTTCATATTAAACTTTGGTGACAAAGCTTTGAGAACCTTTATAATGATCTCTTTGTTTGTGAAAGTATTTCCCAACTTTAAAACTTCATTGAGAGTCTTAGTGAATCTGGTATCCATCTAATCGATTGTCTCTTCAGACTTCATTTTGAAGCTTTCTAACTTTTCAAGGGCTACACTCAAATTGTGCTCATTGATGGCATTGTGTTCTTCGCTCATGTTATGAACTTTGTCCCACATTTCTTTTGCGGTTTTGCAGTGTTTAACTTTGTCAAACCTCTCGTCGTCAAGAGCTTTGGTCATTATAAATCTGGCCACTTTGTCAAGATTATTCAACTTGATTTCCTCGGGAGTCATTTCACGTGGCTCTTTGTTAACTATCATGTCTTCGTCATCGACTTTGATAGTCTTGGTGATTTTGAACGTACCCCTGGTAATGCATGTGTACATGTTGTCCTTATAAGCAGCAAGAAAAATTTCCATTCTTATTTTCCATTCTTTTTGAAAATAAAAAAAATTTCCATTCTTTTTGAAAATTGAATGATTATCTATTTATACTCGGAAATTCGAATTATGTCCGTTGAAGTGAGACAGAAAATCATATCTTCTTCGAGTTCCGGTCAAATCCTTAAACGGCTCCCTGCAACTGTTCACTGCAACTCTGCTGTACGGAGTTGTCAGTAGCATTAAATGCACCATGTTGATCCGAGGTAATTTGAAATAACTCCTCCAATCATTTGCCATTAATACACTTTCAGATATCATTTATTACACCAAGTGCATTTATTACCGTTGGAATGACTTCTGATCCCTTTGACTAAGCTGATCAAATCCACTCTACTGATGAACATTTTGCTGAATCAAATCGAACACATTTGACTTGACACTGTTGATATTCACCAATCTGATTCCGTACTCAGCTTAAGATCACTTGTCTTCCTGACCGAAATTCAATCTTCTTATTAGTACTTGTCTTTTCGATTAAATCTTCAAAGGCTTACTAAGCTTCAATTACTTAGCTGATGATCCTTTTGGTAATCATCAAAACCTTCCTTGAAATTCCTCAGCCATCCAACAATGAGGGAGACACATGTCAATTATGTATTGGTGTGACACAAATATGTGACATCTATATGTGATAGAAATCCGCTCCGGGGTATTAGAGGGTCAATTGTTAAACGGGTTGGGTATCAATTAATAATTAGGTTGCATTTGCTAATTGATTTCAATCTTTCATCATTTCATGGAACTTTTAGTTGATTTTTGAAGTTAGGTTGGTGATATTATAATTTATAATATGCTCTTTTCTTAACTTTGTACATACTAAGAAACTAATTGTTTCCATTTAGTTTTTAATTGAATATGCGAATCGCTAAGGCTGTACAAAAATTAGGACCGATTAAAACAAATTATTTCAGTTAAAGAAATCGGATGAAAAAAGGGACATTAGGACCAACTATAAGTTATTTCAATTAAAAAAATACAATTATATCCTCAAAGATTATTTTGAGAATAAGATTAGATTGGTTTTAACGGAACTAAGAAGCTTTTTCCTCTTTTTCAAAGAATTGTGAACATAAACAAGTTTTGTTTGATAAGTTTATTAAAATATGCTATACTATTATAGTTCATGCCAAATTCTTAAACATTAAAAGTTTGGACAAAACTGTTGGCTGTCATTGTCGAAATAAGATTTTGCTTTCATAAATGTAATTTAAGTGATGCTAATTTTTGCTATAAAATTCCGGAATGTCTGTCTATAAAATATGATATGATAATTGACAAAAGGGGTACTCTTCATTTATGCTTTAAGAAATAGTCCTACTTTTACCAAACTGTAATTCGAATTCCAGTTGCTATGCCGTGAATATACCTTTGCACCACAAGTTACCACATGGCATTCTTATAAAAGAAAAGTCGAATTTGCTACCCAAGTTAGTATAAAACCACGACTATATTTTATCGAAATCTCCTAAACCCCTTGATAATCCACAAAAAAATAAGAGAAAAGTTTTTATTTGTTACTTTTCCCATGTATCTAGACACAAATATTGGAAGAACAAAACCCGGAGAAGAGTCCAAAAGCTTTGAGATTCAAATCATAAGTTATTTCATTCTATGGTAAAGCCTGATTGGTCACATGCCTATATGTGTCTTGGTGTTTAGATAGACATTAGATGCATAACTACAACTTTGTTCACATTAGTTTGTTTCATGTTCCACAAATACTTGATACCTTATTAAATCTACTGAATCTAAGAACAAGCACATTTCCAAATTAACTCATGCAATAAAAATCGTGATATGACGAATTTATTCTTAGACTTGTGAACTCCGTTATATACGCAAAAGGATTTTCTAGATCTTGTGATACTTCACACAAACCACACATTTCACATCACCAAATGATAAATTTCATGAAGGTTTCTTAAAAAATCAATCTAGCATTCATTAATCGACTTGAGTGCAAAATGAAACAAAATATGCAAACTTACCCTTTTTTTACCCTAATTAAAATTAACATTTCTTAAATCAAAACTTCTCAAATAGAATAAAACCCCTTGAATAAGATTTGATCTAAAATAATTCCATAAAAAAATAAACCGAAAAATCACCTGGATTTTGTATGGGAAACGACGGCGTTGGTGAGGGAGTTGAGAAATGGGGTAAATAAGCAGGGAGAGTTTATATTAGGTTAAATTGTTTAAAAAGATAAGTAAACGCAATTGGATTGCAATCTTAATGATTTTCCTAATCTGTTGCTGGATTTTTGTTACCTCGTAACAAATATTCCATAATCACAATGGATGCTGGGTATGAAATCTGTTGTGAATATGGTAGGTAAAAATTGCAATATGGTACTTGAGATTAGTTGTTATTCCATATTGTCATCTACGGTTTTCATCTTTTAAACCATGCGCGGTCACGTACCTGATATAGCAACTTAATTTGTTAATTTCGTGTTTTAGGTTTAAAACTTTAAACATACAAATTATCTTTAGCTAAATTTAGTCTTTGCTTGCGGACTTGGACGATAAATGCTCTTGGACTAAAAATAAATGGAGTAGTGTGTTAATTTTATTTGTACCACGTAAAGATTAGGTTATATATCGTATCGTTTAACTTCAAACTTTAACCTACATATCGTATTCATTGATCATACAAAAGAGAAATTTTTTGTAAAAGGCTTTGTGATTGGCTGAGAAAAAGTTGAATTAACTCACTCACAGTTTGTCGACAATACTTTGCTATTTCTGGAAGTTGAAGAGTTGAATTTATAGAACATGGTGAGCATCCATCTTGGAGGTAATTTATGGAATTTTTTGATGAAAATTAACATGCAGAAAAACCTGATGTTGGTATTGAATGTTAAGGAGGGATATTGGATTCATCGAGAAGCTTCTAAGTTTGGATGTATGGTAGGTTCTTGGCCTTTAAAATATTTGGATTACCTTTAGGTGATCGTCCTTGAAGATCTTTATTTTGGAAGGTAATTAAACGATTAGAAGGTTGGAAGAATGTGTACTTATCTCGTTGGCGAAGGTTAACTTTAATCTAATCCGTTCTATCTTCTTTGCCCATTTACTACATGTTTATTTCCGAAGGGCCGATTTCTGTCTTGAAGAATTTAGAAAAAAAAATGACAAGGAGTTTCATTTGGGATGGTGGGGATTTGAATGGGGGTGACCATTTAGTTTCTTGGGAAGGTGTGTGTAGACCCAAAAGAAAAGGTGTATTTGGTATTAGGAACCTGAAAGAATCAAATCCAACCTTTTAATGAAATGGCTGTGGAGATTCACTTTAGAAAAGGATAATTTATGAAACAAAATCATTAGAAGTAAGTATGGTTTGGCGGATAACGGACGAGATTCGAAATTGGAAGATTACAAAACATCAAGGTGTCCGTGGAAAGGAATCTGAGCGCTTTATAACGACTATATTAACTTAGTTAAGTTCAAGGTTGGCAATGGGAAAATAATTCGCTTTTGGAAAGAGAAATGGATAGGGGACTTTTCCTTAGAAACTTACTATCCTTTGCTAGCAAGAATTTCATATAAAACAGATGAATGTATAGATAAATTTGTGGAGACTTTGAAGAATCAAGATGCACAAATTGAAAATTTCATTTAAGAAAAAATTTGAACGAGTTGGAGACACAAGAACTGTTGCATTTAGTCTCTCTTCTAGAGAATAAATCAGTGATCAAAACACTTGAAGATAGAAAATTTTGGTTTTGCAACTCCTCCAAATAGTTCAGGTATAAATCAGCATTTAAACACATTATTTCTAGGCCCGAGTTTCTAAATACTACATGGACAGATTCATTTTGGAGCGCTACAATACCTTCTAAAATAATGATTTCTCTTGGTTAGCGCTTCTCAATCGGCTGAATGTTTTTACAGTAATGCAAATAAGAAGGCCATTTTCATTCCTTATCGCCAAACTAGTGTGTTTTGTATTAAAAATGATGAGTCAGTAGGTCATCTTTTCTCGAAGTGTGGATTCACTTCACTTTTTGTAGTAGAAATTGAGGGAAGTGTTCAACATCACGTTGGTTATCTCACCACGTTGTTTAGAAATTAGTACTCTACAAATTCATGAAGAATAAGAAAAAATGGAGCTTTGGAGATAATCGGTACAATCTTTATGGTGGAAAATTTGTCTTGAAAGGAAAGAAAGAATATTTGAAGACAAGGAGCATGATGTTGAAGAGTTATGGAAGAGGATAAGATTATGGACAACTATGTGTGGTTGTTTAATTCTAAAACTTTTAGAGGCATTCCCTTTTTTATGCTACTTTCGGATTGGGCGACCTTGTAGTTTAGAAATGGGGTTACACTAACGGCTTCACATTATGTGAGGTAATCTATAATATGGCGCCCGTCTACGATTGAGGTTTGTATGTACACCCTTTATTTTCCTTTTTTTCCCCCCTAAACATTACATTAAATTAATAGTGAATCTACATTAAAGAATAAAAATGAAATTAATTTCCATGGTGCATTTGAACTACAATTAATTGTGTATGTCATTTCCAAAAATGCAATGGTTAATGTTTATCTATCTTTATTTATGGCTGTTGATATAGCCAGAGCAAGAACCTTAATGCCAGAGCAAATATATAGTGGTGGAAATTTTGTCCCTTTACTAAATCAACAATGATGGAAAGCTAAAAAAGCTAAACATTTGTTTCTCTTTCCACTATTCTTACCAACAAATTTCACGGTTAAAAAAAGAGTATATCAACATTTCTTAAGAACGGTTATAAATTCAAAATTGAAAAGCAAACAAATGACACAAATTTCATTCAATTTTTAGTGAAAATTCCTCGATCTTCATAACATCCATAGACCACAAATGGGTAGCATCACCATGAATGAAATTCAAAGGTATACATGGGTTCTTCCTTTTTTAATTAACAAATATTCTTTTAGGAAGAATGTTTTCAATTTTTACAATCTTTTGAATTAGAATTCAATTTCCTTGTAATGGGTTTCCCCAAATTTTAAAGAGGACATATATATTCATTTCTAAATAATTTAATGATCAAGAACCAACAATACCGTCATTTTCAAGCTTTTCAAGAAAAGAGTTGTTGAATCAATTTCTTGAAGTTTTACCCTTAAGGAGGAACGGTGACGACAATGAATTTTTTTTCTTTCTAAACCGAACTTCTTTTTCTTGTTTGCTTTATTTTGAAGGGACAAATGTGTCTATTATTTGAATTTGCTCAAGCATTAAGGTTTTTGCTCTGGTTATATCAACAGCCTTTTGTTACCAGGTGTTACAACTATTAACATATAGCCGAGATTCTGACGTAACAAATTGGAAAATACCAAAATTTACAAGTGATAATGAGATGAATGATTATTCCATGATTTTTGGTTATTTAAATAGCTCCTAAAATATATATGTAAAATTATTTTAATTTAGCAACAAAATTTTTTAAAGTAAAAATATATTATTTGTATCATTGAAAGATTTAGTAGAATATAAATCATATACAATCCTCTAAAAATAAAATAGCTTTGGTAATTGTTTTAAATTTTAGTACGAATGCATCTAAGTAGCAATTTTCTTACAATTGTTTCACTACCTATATAGAAATCCGTATCAAGGACAATTGAGAATCATATGAACAAAACATTATGGTCAATTACCTTTCACGTCAACAAAGTAATGGAGATCTAAATTGATGCACATTCATTCATCAATCCTATACTCCAGTATTGGTTGCCGTTAAGAAAAGCGAATTGATCGTTGATAGCAATGTTATATGACCATCATTAATCCTAGGTCCTAGATGAGATAAAACTATATGCATTCTTTTTCATTTAAGTACAAGTTGGTATAGATTTATATGGAAATACTATTGTTGGTAACTTCACATCCATTTAATTTAGCAGTATGACATATATATTTTATTTTCTCCAAGATTAGTTAAGAAATGGCTATCATTTGCCAAAAAAGTGTGTCGTTGTTCAAGTAGTGTAATAAAATTGGTAGTTCATATCCTATAACAAATCAGCCAAACCCAACTTATGTTTTAGTACACAAAAAATAGGTGGTTGGCCAGAGGAAAAAATAACATGGGGGAGGGGGATGGAAAGTTAGAAGATAATTACATCATAAATACTTAGGGCTGAAAACGAGCTTGTATGAACCGAACAAGCAAATGTCCAGGCTCGGCTCGAAAAATTAGCCCAGTTGCTCAGGCTCGGCTCGAGCTCGAGCCATCCACATATTCTTTTGTTCGAGCTCGGCTCGAACATGAACAGTTAAGTTCACGAGTACTCGTGCGGCTCGGCTTCACTTTTTATGCTTTTGTAAAACCCATAAATACTATTAAACAAAACTTATTTACTGACAAAAAGTTGATATAACATTAATTGATACTCTACTTTTTAAACACTGTCAGTACAATTCATGAATAAAAAAATATAAATTATTCCACTAACCAAGGTAGAATTAAATGAAGAGAGAGAAGCTAAATGTTTCCTTTTCATTTTCATTTCGTTTAACACAGCAGATTCACCATTGTTGTACATGGAAGAACAATCCCTAATATTTTTTTTTTCAGTCAAGAAATATTTACAGCAAAAGAAAAAAAGAATAAAGAATATTTCGCATAATCATTGGACTGAATGTCAAAATACCAAATTGAGGATTGAAGCAAAAAGAAAGCCTAATTGTGCATATTTCCTTTCCTGTTCACGAAATTCTCGAGCCGAACAAGAGTCTGATCGAACTCGACTCGACAATTCTTTCGAGTCTGACATCATGTTCAAGCTCGACTCGGCAAGGAATCGAACGAGTTCGACCGAGCCTGTGCCGAGCCGAGTCCGAACCGAGTACCGAGTTACTCGGTTCGTTTTTCACCCCTATAAATACTAAAATTATGTCCTATAGTGGTATGAGACTGAAACTCACTTCAGAAGGCACATATATATCTCTTATACCCAAAGAGGTAACAAACAACTTATTCTAGTTCCAGATAATGTTATGTGAAATGATGCCATAATAAAATCTCAAAATTAAACTGAAGAACATAGTCCAAATAGTATCAATTAGAAAACAACAGAAAATATAAAGAGAAAATATTTGAAGGTGTCCAAAATAAAAACACTATAATAAAGAAAAATGAGTATACCAAAGTACGGATTGACGGCACCAAAGAAAGATGCGTCTCTCAAGGAGCATCCGAGAAGGATTCTAGTAAATATTTTTTTAAAATGACTTCAGAAAGGATGGGCCTGCTTTCCTTTACCGTGATTAGGTTCACTCACAGTTTCTTTAGCTTTTGCGTAGGAGGTAGAAGGAGTATTCTCAATATCCTCAATCCTCCAATCAACCACCCGAATCTTGCTTTCTAATAGGCTAAGCATCTCATGCAGATCTTCTGGATTGCTAACATACACTGCATCTTTTTCCAGACAATCAGCCAAGAGTAGTTCCATCTCCAAAGATCGAACTTTCTTTGTCTCCTTCTCCAAATTGTTGGTTTCTTTAGTCAAGTTATGCCCAAGGAATCCAACCTGATCTATCATATTTTTGGTTTGAGAGGTTGCAGACAAACTTTTGAACTTCTCAATAACCCGCTTTGTTTCAGGTTGGGAAGGCCAAACTTCAGACGGACTCCCATCTTCATTAAGAACAACAGCACAAGCATCAACGCCACATAGCGTTTTAATTTCATCCATCTTTTTAAGAAAACTGATCTTTCTTCTCTTGAACGTCTCGCGTCGCGTACGCTCATCAGTGATCAACTCGTACCTTACCTTTGATTGAACCATCGTAAATTCTTTGAAGCTACAAATGCAACCTTAAAGAAATACAAGAGTGTCTGGAATTGGTCAATTTATATATGCAGGGCAATTAGTTAATAACACTCTAAGGTGGCTAACTTTAGGAAATAACATAATTTTAAACCAGAAATGTAACCATGCATTATAATATTATTAAAAAACTTTGTTTTCTTCACAAAAGGTAGCTTAATTAACCACTCGAGTATAATTAAGAATTTTACTTCAGGAAAGGGTTCCTCAAACTTGTTTGTTTTTTCATATTATATAATGGCTCCTTAACCGCATAAGTAGGAAGTATCTTCTCCGTAATAAATTAGATGTTTACATGTACTCTTCATTTATGCTTTAATAAATAGTCCAACTTTTACCAAACTGTAATTCGATTTCTAAAACCTATGCCGTGAATATACCTTTGCACCACAAGTTACCACATGGCATTCTTATAAAAGAAAAGTCGAATTTGCTAATCAAGTTAGTATAAAACCACGACTATATTTTATCGAAATCTCCTAAACCCTTGATAATCCACAAAAAAATAAGAGAAAAGATTTTATTTGTTACTTTTCCCTTATATCCAGACATAAATATTGGAAGAACAAAACCAGGAGAAGAGTCCAAAAGCTTTGAGATTCAAATCATAAGTTATTTCATTCTATGGTAAAGCCTGATTGGTCACATGCCTATATGTGTCTTGGTGCCTAGATAGACATCAGATGCATAACTACAACTTGTATTCACATTAGTTTGTTTCATGTTCCACAAATACTTGATACCTTATTAAATCTACTGAATCTAAGAACAAGCACATTTCCAAATTAACTCATGCAATAAAAATCGTGATATGATGAATTTGTTATTAGACTTGTGAACTCCGTTATATACGCAAAAGGATTTTCTAGATCTTGTGATACTTCACACACACCACACATTTCACATCACCAAGTGATAAATTTCATGAAGGTTTCTTCAAAAATCAATCTAACATTCATTAATCAACTTTGAGTGCAAAATGAAACAAAAGATGCAAACTTACCCTTTTTTTACCCTAATTAATATTAACATTTCTTAAATCAAAACATCTCAAATAGAATAAAACCCCTTGAATATGATTTGATCTAAAATAATTCCATAAAAAAAATAAACAGAAAAATCACCTGGATTTTGTATGGGAAACGACGGCGTTGGTGAGGGAGTTTCAGCAGAACTGGTGAACTGAGAAATGGGGTAAATAAGCAGGGAGAGTTTATATTAGGTTAAATTGATTAAAAAGGTAAGTAAATGCAATTGGATTGCAATCTTAATGATTTTGCTAATCTGTTGCTAGATTTTTGTTACATCGTAACAAAATTTACATAATCACAATGAATGTTGGGTATGAAATTTTTGTTTTGAATATGGTAGGTAAAAATTGCAATTTGGTACTTGAGATAAATGGTTATTCCATATTGTCATCTACGTTTTTCATCTTTTCAACCATGCGCGGTCACGTACCTGATATAGCAACTTAATTTGTTAATTACGTGTTTCAGGTTTAAAACTTTAAACATACAAATTATCTTTAGCTAAATTTAGTCTTTGCTTGCGGACTTGGACGATAAATGCTATTGGACTAAAAATAAATGGAGTAGTGTGTTAATTTTATTTGTACCACGTAAAGATTAGGTTATATATCGTATCGTTTAACTTCAAACTTTAACCTACGTATCGTATTCATTGATCATACAAAAGAGAAAATTTTGTAAAAGGCTTTGTGATTGGCTGAGAAAAAGTTGAATTAACTCACTCACAGTTTGTCGACAATACTTTGCTATTTTTGGAACTTGAAGAGTTGAATTTACAGAACATGGTGAGCATCCATCTTGGAGGTAATTTGTGGAATTTTTCGATGAAAATTAACTTGTAGAAAAACCTAATGTTGGTATTGAATGTTAAAGAGGGATATTGGATTCATTGAGAAGCTTTTAAGTTTGGACGTATGGTAGGTTCTTGGCCTTTAAAATATTTGGATTACCTTTAGGTGATCATCCTTGAGGATCTTTATTTTGGAAGGTAAGGAAACGATTAGAAGGTTGGAAGAATGTGTACTTATCTCGTTGGCGAAGGTTAACTTTAATCAAATCCATTCTATCTTCTTTGCCCATTTACTACATGTTTATTTCCGAAGTTCCGATTTCTGTCTTGAAGAATTTAGAAAAAAAAATGACGAGGAGTTTCATCTGGGATGGTGGGTATTTGAATGGGGGTGACCATTTAGTTTCTTGGGAAGGTGTGTGTAGCCCCAAAAGAAAAGGTGTCTTGGGTATTAGGAACCTGAAATAATCAAATACAACCTTTTAATGAAATGGCTGTGGAGATTCACTTTAGAAAAGGATAGTTTATGACAAAATCATTAGAAGTAAGTATGGTTTGGCGGATAACGGACGAGATTCGAAAATGGAAGATTACAAAACATCAAGGTGTCCGTGGAAAGGAATCTGAGCGCTTTATAACGACTATATTAACTTAGTTAAATTCAAGGTTGGCAATGGGAAAATAATTCACTTTTGGAAAGAGAAATGGATAGTGGACTTTTCCTTAGAAACTTACTATCCTTTGCTAGCAAGAATTTCATATAAAATAGATGAATGTATAGATAAATTTGTGGAGACTTTGAAGAATCAAGATGCACAAATTGAAAATTTCATTTAAGAAAAAATTTGAACGAGTTGGAGACAGAAGAACTGTTGCATTTAGTCTCTCTTCTAGAGAATAAATCAGTGATCAAAACACTTGAAGATAGAAAATTTTGGTTTTGCAACTCCTCCAAATAGTTCAGGTATAAATCAGCATTTAAACACATTATTTCTAGGCCCGAGTTTCTAAATACTACATGTACAGATTCATTTTGGAGCGCTACAATACCTTCTAAAATAATGATTTCTCTTGGTTAGTGTTTCACAATCAGCTGAATGTGTTTACAGTAATACAAATAAGAAGGCCATTTCATTCATTATCGCCAAACTAGTGTGTTTTGTATTAAAAATGATGAGTCAGTAGGTCATCTTTTCTCGAAGTGTGGATTCACTTCACTTTTTGTAGTAGAAATTGAGGGAAGTTTTCAACATCACGTGGGTTATCTCACCATGTTGTTTAGAAATTATTACTCTACAAATTCATGAAGAATAAGAAAAAATGGAGCTTTGGAGAAAATCAGTACAATCTTTATGGTGGAAAATTTGTCTTGAAAGGAAAGAAAGAATATTTGAAGACAAGGAGCATAATGTTGAAGAGTTATGGAAGAGGATAAGATTATGGACAACTATGTGTGGTTGTTTAATTCTAAAACTTTTAGAAGCATTCCATTTTTTATGCTACTTTCTGATTGGGCGACCTTGTTGTTTAGAAATGGGGTTACACTAACGGCTTCACATTATTTGAGGTAATCTATAATATGGCGCCCGTCTACGATTGAGGTTTGTATGTACACCCTCTATTTTCCTTTTTTTCCCCCTAATCATTACATTAAATTAATAGTGAATCTACATTAAAGAATAAAAATGAAATTAATTTCCATGGTGCATTTGAACTACAATTAATTGTGTATGTATTTCCAAGAATGTAATGGTTAATGTTTATCTACCTCTTTTCACGGCTGTTGATATAGCCAGAGCAAGAACGTTAATGCCAGAGCAAATATATAGTGGTGGAAATTTTGTCCCTTTACTAAATCAACAATGATGGAAAGCTAAAAAAGCTAAACATCTGTTTCTCTTTCCACTATTCTTACCAACTAATTTCACGGTTAAAAAAAGAGTATATCAACATTTCTTAAGAACGGTTATAAATTCAAAATTGAAAAGCAAACAAATGACACAAATTTCATTCAATTTTTAGTGAAAATTCCTCGATCTTCATAACATCCATAGACCATAAATGGGTAGCATCACCATGAATGAAATTCAAAGGTATACATGGGTTCTTCCTTTTTTAATTAACAAATATTCTTTTAGGAAGAATGTTTTCAATTTTTACAATCTTTTGAATTAGAATTCAATTTCTTTATAATGGGTTTCCCCAAATTTTTAAAGAGGACATATATATTCATTTCTAAATAATTTAATGATCAAGAACCAACAATACCGTCATTTTCAAGCTTTTCAAGAAAAGAGTTGTTGAATCAATTTCTTGAAGTTTTACCCTTAGGGAGGAATGGTGACGACAATGAATTTTTTTTTCTTTCTAAACCGAACTTCTTTTTCTTGTTTGCTTTATTTTGAAGGGACAAATGTGTCTATTATTTGAATTTGCTCAGGCATTAGGGTTTTTGCTCTAGTTATATCAACAGTCTTTTGTTACCAGGTGTTACAATTATTAACATATAGCCGAGATTCTGACGTAACAAATTGAAAAATACCAAAATTTACAAGTGATAATGAGATGAATGATTATTCCATGATTTTTGGTTATCAACTACCATCTGATTTAGCCTTGAAAGATATTTGATTGAACTTAATATAGGAATTCATATTATATTTTTCATTGATTTTACTTATTTAATGTGTAAAATTGAGATCTCTTTCTAACAAGAGGACATATGTATGGTTGGTCCATTGTTGCTCATGAATCATGAAAAGAAAATTCTTGGTATCAATTTTGTAGTTTCTTATTTACTTTTCTTTTCGAGTCTTTATCTTTAGTTTCCTTGGCAGAAC
Source organism: Penstemon davidsonii (assembly GCA_034814905.1). NCBI lineage: Eukaryota > Viridiplantae > Streptophyta > Magnoliopsida > Lamiales > Plantaginaceae > Penstemon > Penstemon davidsonii. Next base: position 4,715,278 of record JAYDYQ010001087.1, on the reverse strand, counting down.
ATTGCAACATAGCTAGAATTCCATTACATGGGTTAAATAATACAATTAATTTCCGTGGTGCATTTGAACTACAATATATCATGAAATTTCGTATATAAATTATAGGGTAAATTACGAATACCCCCTGAGGTAAGACCTAATTATGAAAATTTCCCTCACGTATTGGGTATTATGTAGTGCAACCGTTGCACCACGTAATCAAGTACTTGCGGTGCACTCCACCAATGCACTTCTCACATGTGAAGTGATAATCCACATCACCCATATTTTGACCAATGTTAACGCATTTTTGAAATCCTATTTTTTTTAAGAACATGGCCCGGAACCTGGGTGATTCGAAAAATACATAAGTGAGTCGTACCACGTGTACTTGATGACGTGGTGCAACAATTTACTTAATTTGGTATAGGCCACAAAATGTTGGAATTTGTCGCTGCAAGCAAAGGTCATCAACTTTATTAACATTGTAATCACATTTTTTGAAGTCTGAAGTTTACTCAAGAAAGTTGTTAGTTTAGCAGTGATATTTTACTTCCTTAGAGCAGTAACATGCCAGATTTTAGTTTTCTTCTTCTTGGGATGTGATTTTTAATTATTGACATCTGCCAAATGTTAAGTTGGTCAAAAACTTTGATTTCTACCTTTCGAATTAAATGACTAGCGATATTGTCAGAGCAAATATATTAAATTACCTAATTTCCCCTGTAAAGTCAACTTTTTTTAACTATATGTTCTAGATTCTAATTATTTCAGGAAATGAAATGGTCACCCATAATTTTTCCTACTCTTTCCTTAGCCTCTATCACATTCAGTTTCAAGTGATTATAACCCAACTCATAGAACCATACCCAAACAATGAGCCAAATGCCAAAATTTAACCATCCCTGCTACATTCATGGTCAAGGTTGAAGTCTTTCTCACCAAACCAATCTATACTTATTATAAAAGTATGAATAATTTAGGTTTTTTTCTTTTTTTGTGAAGACTAATATACCCTTATTTGAGTTGTAAATTGATATTTAATTCAATGATAAATATGTAAAAATAGTTCCTTCCAAAAACTGATGTAAAAATAGTTGAAGAAAAATTAGACATGGAATCTTTTTATATTAATCATGGTAATTGTATAATTAGACATGAAATCTTATTACATTTATCTCCTATATTACTCCTAAAATTTAGAAATTATCTTTTACATCAAATTTTAGAATTTAAATCTTCTTCTCATATAACACATAAAAAAACCATTAGAAAAAACAATGTTATTTAAATAGCTCCTAAAATATATATGTAAAATTATTTTAATTTAGCAACAAAATTTTTTAAAGTAAAAATATATTATTTGTATCATTGAAAGATTTAGTACAATATAAATCATATACAATCCTCTAAAAACAAAATAGCTTGGTAATTGGTTTAAATTTTAGTACGAATGCATCCAAGTAGCAATTTTCTTACAATTGTTTCACTACCTACATAGAAATCCGTATCATGGACAATTGAGAATCATATGAACAAAACATTAAGGTCAATTACCTTTCACGTCAACAAAGTAATGGAGATCTAAATTGATGCACATTCATTCATCAATCCTATACTCCAGTATTGGTTGCCGTTAAGAAAAGCGAATTGATCGTTGCTAGCAATGTTATATGACCATCATTAATCCTAGGTCCTAGATGAGATAAAACTATATGCAGTCTTTTTCATTTAAGTACAAGTTGGTATAGATTTATATGGAAATACTATCGTTGGTAACTTCACATCCATTTAATTTAGCAGTATGACATATATATTTTATTTTCTCCAAGATTAGTTAAGAAATGGCTATCATTTGCCAAAAAAGTGTGTTGTTGTTAAAGTAGTGCAATAAAATTGGTAGTTCATATCCTATAACAAATCAGCCAAACCCAACTTATGTTTTAGTACACAAAAAATAGGTGGTTGGCCAGAGGAAAAAATAACATGGGGGAGGGGGATGGAAAGTTAGAAGATAATTACATCATAAATACTAAAATTATGTCCTAAAGTGGTATGAGACTGAAACTCACTTCAGAAGGCACATATATATCTCTTATACCCAAAGAGGTAACAAACAACTTATTCTAGTTCCAGATAATGTTATGTGAAATGATGCCATAATAAAATCTCAAAATTAAACTGAAGAACATAGTCCAAATAGTATCAATAAGAAAACAACAGAAAATGTAAAGGGAAAATATTTGAAGGTGTCCAAAAAAAAAACACTATAATAAAGAAAAATGAGTATACCAAAGTACGGATTGAAGGCACCAAAGAAAGATGCGTCTTTCAAGGAGCATCGAAGAAGGATTCTAGTAAATATTTTTTTTAAATGACTTCAGAAAGGATGGGGCTGCTTTCCTTTACCGTGATTAGGTTCACTCACGGTCTCTTTAGCTTCTGCGTAGGAGGTAGAATGAGTATTCTCAATATCCTCAATCCTCCAATCAACCACCCGAATCTTGCTTTCCAATAGGCTAAGCATCTCATGCAGATCTTCTGGATTGCTAACATTCACTGCATCTTTTTCCAGACAATCAGCCAAGAGTAGTTCCATCTCCAAAGATCGAACTTTCTTTGTCTCCTTCTCCAAATTGTTGGTTTCTTTAGTCAATTTATGCTCAAGGAATCCAACCTGGTCTATCATATTTTTGGTTTGAGAGGTTGCAGACAAACTTTTGAACTTCTCAATAACCCGCTTTGTTTCAGGTTGGGAAGGCCAAACTTCAGACGGACTCCCATCTTCATTAAGAACAACAGCACAAGCATCAACGCCACATAGCTTTTTAATTTCGTCCATCTTTTTAAGAAAACTGATCTTTCTTCTCTTGAACGTCTCGCGTCGCGTACGCTCATCAGTGATCAACTCGTACCTTACCTTAGATTGAACCATCGTAAATTCTTTGAAGCTACAAATGCAACCTTAAAGAAATACAAGCGTGTCTGGAATTGGTCAATTCATATATGTAGGGCAATTAGTTAATAACACTCTAAGGTGGCTAACTTTAGGAAATAACATAATTTTAAACCAGAAATGTAACCATGCATTATAATATTATTAAAAAACTTTGTTTGCTTCACAAAAGGTAGATTAATTAACCACTCGAGTATAATTAAGAATTTTACTTCAGAAAAGGGTTCCTCAAACTTGTTTGTTTTTCATATTATATAATGGCTCCTTAACCGCATAAGTAGGAAGTATCTTCTCCGTAATAAATTAGATGTTTACATGTACTCTTCATTTATGCTTTAATAAATAGTCCAACTTTTACCAAACTGTAATTCGATTTCTAAAAGCTATGCCGTGAATATACCTTTGCACCACAAGTTACCACATGGCATTCTTATAAAAGAAAAGTCGAATTTGCTAATCACGTTAGTATAAAACCACGACTATATTTTATCGAAATCTCCTAAACCCTTGATAATCCACAAAAAAATAAGAGAAAAGATTTTATTTGTTACTTTTCCCTTATATCCAGACATAAATATTGGAAGAACAAAACCAGGAGAAGAGTCCAAAAGCTTTGAGATTCAAATCATAAGTTATTTCATTCTATGGTAAAGCCTGATTGGTCACATGCCTATATGTGTCTTGGTGCCTAGATAGACATCAGATGCATAACTACAACTTGTATTCACATTAGTTTGTTTCATGTTCCACAAATACTTGATACCTTATTAAATCTACTGAATCTAAGAACAAGCACATTTCCAGATTAACTCATGCAATAAAAATCGTGATATGACGAATTTATTATTAGACTTGTGAACTCCGTTATATACGCAAAAGGATTTTCTAGATCTTGTGATACTTCACACACACCACACATTTCACATCACCAAGTTATAAATTTCATGAAGGTTTCTTAAAAAATCAATCTAGCATTCATTAATCAACTTTGAGTGCAAAATGAAACAAAAGATGCAAACTTACCCCTTTTTTTACCCTAATTAATATTAACATTTCTTAAATCAAAACTTCTCAAATAGAATAAAACCCCTTGAATATGATTTGATCTAAAATAATTCCATAAAAAAATAAACAGAAAAATCACCTGGATTTTGTATGGGAAACGACGGCGTTGGTGAGGGAGTTTCAGCAGAACTGGTGAACTGAGAAATGGGGTAAATAAGCAGGGAGAGTTTATATTAGGTTAAATTGTTTAAAAAGGTAAGTAAATGCAATTGGATTGCAATCTTAATGATTTTGCTAATCTGTTGCTAGATTTTTGTTACATTGTAACAAAATTTACATAATCACAATGGATGCTGGGTATGAAATTTTCTGTTTTGATTATGGTAGGTAAAAAATGCAATTTGGTACTTGAGATAAGTGGTTATTCCATATTGTCATCTACGTTTTTCAACTTTTCAACCATGCGCGGTCACGTACCTGATATAGCAACTTAATTTGTTAATTACGTGTTTCAGATTTAAAACTTTAAACATACAAATTATCTTTAGCTAAATTTAGTCTTTGCTTGCGGACTTGGACGATAAATGCTCTTGGACTAAAAATAAATGGAGTAGTGTGTTAATTTTATTTGTACCACGTAAAGATTAGGTTATATATCGTATCCTTTAACTTCAAACTTTAACCTACATATCATATTCATTGATCATACAAAAGAGAAAAGATTTGTAAAAGGCTTTGTGATTGGCTGCGAAAAAGTTTAATTAACTCACTCACAGTTTGTCGACAATACTTTGCTGTTTCTGGAAGTTGAAGAGTTGAATTTAGAGAACATGGTGAGCATCCATCTTGGAGGTAATTTGTGGAATTTTTCGATGAAAATTAACATGCATAAAAACCTAATGTTGGTATTGAATGTTAAGGAGGGATATTGGATTTATCGAGAAGCTTCTAAGTTTGGATGTATGGTAGGTTCTTGGCCTTTAAAATATTTGGATTACCTTTAGGTGATCGTCCTTGAAGATCTTTATTTTGGAAGGTAAGGAAACGATTAGAAGGTTGGAAGAATGTGTACTTATCTCGTTGGCGAAGGTTAACTTTAAGCTAATCCGTTCTATCTTCTTTGCCCATTTACTACATGTTTATTTCCGAAGTGCCGATTTCTGTATTGAAGAATTTAGAAAAAAAATGACGAGGAGTTTCATTTGGGATGGTGGGGATTTGAATGGTGGTGACCAATTAGTTTCTTGGGAAGGTGTGTGTAGACCCAAAAGAAAAGGTGTATTGGGAATTAGGAACCTGAAAGAATCAAATACAACCTTTTAATGAAATGGCTATGGAGATTCACTTTAGAAAAGGATAGTTTATGACCCAAAATCATTAGAAGTAAGTATGGTTTGGCGGATAACGGACGAGATTCGAAATTGGAAGATTACAAAACATCAAGGTGTCCATGGAAAGGAATCTGAGCGCTTTATAACGACTATATTAACTTAGTTAAGTTCAAGGTTGGCAATGGGAAAAGAATTCGCTTTTGGAAAGAGAAATGGATAAGGGACATTTCCTTAGAAACTTACTATCCTTTGCTAGCAAGAATTTCATATAAAATAGATGAATGTATAGATAAATTTGTGGAGACTTTGAAGAATCAAGATGCACAAATTGAAAATTTCATTTCAGAAAAAATTTGAACGAGTTGGAGACACAAGAACTGCTTCATTTAGTCTTTCTTCTAGAGAATAAATCAGTGATCAAAACACTTGAAGATAGAAAATTTTGGTTTTGCAACTCCTCCAAATAGTTCAGGTATAAATCAGCATTTAAACACATTATTTCTAGGCCCGAGTTTCTAAATACTACATGGACAGATTCATTTTGGAGCGCTACAATACCTTCTAAAATAATGATTTCTATTGGTCAGCGCTTCACAATCGGCTGAATGTGTTTATAGTAATGCAAATAAGAAGGCCATTTCATTCCTTATCGCCAAACTAGTGTGTTTTGTAATAAAAATGATGAGTCAGTTGGTCATCTTTTCTCGAAGTGTGGATTCACTTCACTTTTTGTAGTAGAAATTGAGGGAAGTTTTCAACATCACGTGGGTTATCTCACCACGTTGTTTAGAAATTTTTACTCTACAAACTTTATAATGGTGGTAGTTTAAGACATTATCCTAATACTAGGTATGAGGGGGGTAGTTTCAGGTGCGTTGACTATTTCAACTATATAAATATATCAATCGCAAACCTTGATTACATTTGTGATGAGATTGGCATTTGTGGTAAGAAGAATTATTATAGGATTGATGGATACCGTAAGTTTAGATTGTGTGAATATGCGACTGAGTTGATTCAATTAATTGATACATCCGGAGTGGTTGTTTGCATATATGTAATATTGGTGCAAGATGAAGTTCTCAATGTACAAGAGGAAGTTCACAAAGTACAAAGGACATGCAAACAGTGTGGAGTGAAATGTCATTTTGGAAGACATGTAATAAGAGAAAAGCACCTGATGAGAGAGGGAGTGGAGAACAACTTCAAATCCCAAGTTCAGTCCAAGTTATAGTTCAAAAAAGGACATGCAAACTGTGTGGAGTGAAAGGCCATTTTGAGAAGACATGTAATAAGAGAAAAGCACCTGATGAGAGAGGGAGTGGAGAACAACTTTAAATTCCAAGTTCAGTCCAAGTTATAGTTCAAAAAAGGACATGCAAACTGTGTGGAGTGAAAGGCCATTTTGAGAAGACATGTAATAAGAGAAATGCACCTGATGAGAGAGGGAGAGGATTGAAAGTGCCAGAACCCAGAGCATCAACTCCAGAACCCGCACCACAACAACTACGAGGACAAGAGGTGGATACATTGGCAAGTCAACCCTTCAAAAAGGCTTGCACAATGTGTGGAGGGCAAGGACACTATAGGAAGACATGTAAAAAGATGCGTGCAGTTCGATTCAGTCGAAGATTGCAATCTAATAAGTAGAACTGAAGTTCAAATGTAATGTTTTGTTGGAACTTTTATGGTTTTTTTGGAGGTTGGAATGCTATATTTTGTTGGAAATTAGTACCTTAATTGAAAGATCATTGAGTGTGTTTTGTCAGTTTTTAAAGTTAACAGGGGGTTATTGTCTTAAAGTTAACAGGGAGTTATTGTCAATTTTTAAAGTTAGCAGGGTGTTTTTTGTCAATTTTTAAAGTTAGCAATTGTGTTTTTTGTCAATTTTTAAAATTAACAGGGGGTTATTGTCAATTTTTAAAGTTAACAGGGAGTTATTGTCAATTTTTAAAGTTAGCAGGGAGTTATTGTCAATTTTTAAAGTTAGCAGGGTGTTTTTTGTCAATTTTTAAAGTTAGCAGGGTGTTTTTTGTCAATTTTTAAAGTTAACAGGGGGTAATTGATAATTTTAAAGTTAACAGTGGGTTATTGATAATTTTTAAAGTTAACAGGGGGTTATTGACAGATTTTTTAGGTAAAAAGGGTGCTTTTGTGTCATTTTGTCAAGGTATAATTGTTATATGACTTGAGAGGTATTTTTTTGCTAATAATAATTAAGTCTCGGTTCTCCTTCTCGAGCAATTTTAGAACAAAATCAACAAATTTTACCAACTAATGATTCACGGAGGGATTAATGATACTATAAGTCTCGGTTCTTCTTTTCGAGCAATTTTAGAACAAAATTAAAAACATTCACCAAATAACGATTCACGGAGGGGTTAGTGATACTATGACTATCGGTTCTCCGTTTCGAGCAATTTTAGACCAAAATCAAAAATAATTCTCCAACTAATTGTTAGGTAATTCTCCTTCATATTCTTCATGTAAAATTTATTACGAAATTGAATTACACAAATTATAATATATAACAAATATGAAATTACTAGAAAAAATATTAAAAGAACAAGAAATATGGCAAAAACATAAAAACAGTATAGAGTGAATAAATAAGGAACGTGCATGTCCCAGCTAGGTTTCGAAACTGAGTCCATAAGAAATATTACACCATCTCGTCCACTTAACCAAGGCACTTAATCTTGTAGAAACACCAAACCAATTTAATAATACACATATAATTTCCGAAATAAATTTGATACATTAATGTTAATATCAATATATCTATTAATTTTTAAAGTTATCTGGGGGTTATTGTCAATTTTTAAAGTTAGCAGGGTGTTTTTTGTCAATTTTTAAAGTTAGCAATTGTGTTTGTTGCCAATTTTTAAAATTAACAGGGGGTTATTGTCAATTTTTAAAGTTAACAGGGAGTTATTGTCAATTTTTAAAGTTAGCAGGGTGTTTTTTGTCAATTTTTAAAGTTAGCAGGGTGTTTTTTGTAAATTTTTAAAGTTAACAGGGGGTAATTGATAATTTTATAGTTAACAGTGGGTTATTGATAATTTTTAAAGTTAACAGGGGGTTATTGACAAAAAATTTAGGTAAAAAGGGTGCTTTTGTGTCATTTTGTCAAGGTATAATTGTTATATGACTTGAGAGGGTATTTTTTTGCTAATAATAATTAAGTCTTGGTTCTCCTTCTCGAGCAATTTTAGAACAAAATCAACAAATTTCACAAACTAATGATTCACGGAGGGGTTAATGATACTATAAGTCTCGGTTCTTCTTTTCGAGCAATTTTAGAACAAAATCAACAAATTTTACCAACTAATGATTCACGGAGGGATTAATGATACTATAAGTCTCGGTTCTTCTTTTCGAGCAATTTTAGAACAAAATTAAAAACATTCACCAAATAACGATTCACGGATGGGTTAGTGATACTATGACTATCGGTTCTCCGGTTCGAGCAATTTTAGACCAAAATCAAAAATAATTCACCAACTAATTGTTAGGTAATTCTCCTTCATATTCTTCATGTAAAATTTATTACGAAATTGAATTACACAAATTATAATAAATAACAAATATGAAATTACTAGAAAAAATATTAAAAGAACAAGAAATATGGCAAAAACATAAAATCAGTATAGAGTGAATAAATAAGGAACGTGCATGTCCCAACTAGGTTTCGAAACTGAGTACATAAGAAATATTACACCATCCTATCCACTTAGCCAAGGCACTTAATCTTGTAGAAACACCAAACCAATTTAATAATACACATATAATTTCCGAAATAAATTTGATATATTAATGTTAATATCAATATATCTATTAATTTTTAAAGTTAACAGGGGGTTATTGTCAATTTTTAAAGTTAGCAGGGTATTTTTTGTCAATTTTTAAAGTTAGCAATTGTGTTTTTTGTCAATTTTTAAAATTAACATGGGGTTATTGTCAATTTTTAAAGTTAACAGGGAGTTATTGTCAAGTTTTAAAGTTAGCAGGGTGTTTTTTGTCAATTTTTAAAGTTAACAGGGGGTAATTGATAATTTTATAGTTAACAGTGGGTTATTGATAATTTTTAAAGTTAACAAGGGGTTATTGACAATATTTTTAGGTAAAAAGGGTGCTTTTGTGTCATTTTGTCCATGTATAATTGTTATATGACTTGAGAGGGTATTTTTTTGCTAATAATAATTAAGTCTCGGTTCTCCTTCTCGAGCAATTTTAGAACAAAATTAACAAATTTCACCAACTAATGATTCACGGAGGGGTTAATGATACTATAAGTCTCGGTTCTTCTTTTCGAGCAATTTTAGAACAAAATCAACAAATTTTACCAACTAATGATTCACGGAGGAATTAATGATACTATAAGTCTCGGTTCTTCTTTTCGAGCAATTTTAGAACAAAATTAAAAACATTCACCAAATAACGATTCATGGAGGGGTTAGTGATACTATGACTATCGGTTCTCTGTTTTGAGCAATTTTAGACCAAAATAAAAAATAATTCACCAACTAATTGTTAGGTAATTCTCCTTCATATTCTTCATGTAAAATTTATTACGAAATTGAATTACACAAATTATAATAAATAACAAATATAAAATTACTAGAAAAAATATTAAAAGAACAAGAAATATAGCAAAAACATAAAAACAGTATAGAGTGAATAAATAAGGAACGTGCATGTCCCAGCTAGGTTTCGAAATTGAGTCCATAAGAAATATTACACCATCCCGTCCACTTAGCCAAGGCACTTAATCTTGTAGAAACACCAAACCAATTTAATAATACACATATAATTTCCGAATAAATTTGATACATTAATGTTAATATCAATATATCTATTAAGTCAAGGAGTTAGTTCCAAAGATTAACTCGCCTATTCCGGACTAATTTTATTTTACTATAGAGGTTATTACAGTGATATTTTAAAATACTATGATTATCCTTGGTTTTAAATATTTTTTAATGTCAAATTAGATTTCAGTTTAAAAATAGCAAAATTAAATACTTTTGACTATATTAGCGGCGCTGAAAATTATAAGAATATTTTTTTTGGTTACTCTAGTAGTTAGTGCCATTTTGAATGACACAAAATTTAAAATACAAGAGGAATTTTATTAGAGAAAATATTTTTGACAAACAACATGAAAAATTCAATTATAAGTAGTGCTGACATCTTCATTAGATTTTCACAAATAATCGTACATAATTCATGGAAAATAATGGAATAATGAGAATAGTGTAAAACTGCTAACTACCAAACCCAAATAAAACCGTTTGAACACGATTATAAATATAGAATCAATTTTTAAAGTACTACTTATACTATATCTTCTTCTGGACCCTTGTCACTCACGACTTCTTCTGTTGCAGCCTGCTCCAATATAGTTTTTCTTGGATATAGTGGGTAAAACCCTGAATAAATTATGTCTAGCTCCCGCTAGTACTTTTCACCGTTCTGACGGTACTTTTTTGCCCAGGAACAATATGGCATAGCCTGTAGCACGACAATAATCACCAAAATATAAATTTCTTGATACACAAAAAAAAAATATATAATACACCAGCGAATTAGTAACACATTAAATTTTGTTACCTTAAGAAGCATCTCCCAGACTTCGTCACTGGCTAACAATTTGTTATCTACAGGGTGCCACCTCACGTAATGGTAATGCAGTGCTGATTGCCACGCACTATATCGATCATACAGCCTATTATATTTTTCTTCCACTATTTCGAGGTTGTAGTTCTTGCCGGTATTTTGTTCTAATCGGGTAGCTATTTGCTTAAGAATAATGGTGTTATCCCAGACATAATTGATGTTGCCAGCCATCGTCTCATCAATCAACATCCCCAACAATAGTTCTAGGTCATCTTGAGCAAAGAATTCTCCAGACATGATACTAAGTACAGAACATCACAACAATGAATAATTGTAAATTAACATTAGGTTTTAATTTTCCAACTTAGTTCCGAGATCGAAGTTTGACTAATATATACAAAGATATAATCAAGTGAGAAATTGACATGTACAAAGATATAATCACGTAACAATTGACATTATACACTACTGAAACAAAGAAATCAAACCATAGAAAAGCTTCAAATTGAAACATTGTATCATAATATTTGAATTGAAGAAAATTAATAATCAAAGTCACATATAAAATACGTACGAACAAGATGTTCTTCGAATCAGTTTCAGGAATTGTTTTTTTTCCTGTCTCTGGATGGGAACAAGCGGGTCATAATTATCCCTAATTTCGGAATTTATTTGATATTTTTTTATTTCTTAATATTTTTATAAAACGATTTTTCCTAATTAAGTGTTTGTGTTAATTTAGGAAACTTCTTCCTTCAAGTTAGGGATTTGCAAACGCAAATCATGCCATATCTTTAATAACTAACCAATCATAGAAATAAATTAAATATGGGAATTAATTAAATATGAGAGTGGCAGAATTTTTTATTTCAAATATAATTTCAAAATTAAATATAGATAGTTATGAATTTTGAAGAAAGGATAATTAATGCTGCGAAGAAAGGGTATGTATGTTGTTTTAAGTGCCTTCATCCCACATGGAAGTAACATAATGATGTAGCATATGTCATATGTGTTCACACAAATGTAGTGTTCTGAGGTGCTTGCTTGTTCAATGTAACATATTACATGATTACATTAAATAAGCAGGCATCACCTTTTGTGAATTATCTTTTTTAAAAATATTTATTTATTTATGAATGTTATTTAGATGTCTACGCAATTAATTGAATTATATAAGTTCCACAATGTTGATGTTCTATAAATTAATCGGGACATCTATCGGTTTGGATTACCATTTACCTAGTTTATACAATACTCAAATGTTGAGAATGTTGATATTGGTCAATTGAGACAACCATCGATTTGGATAACGAATTATCTAGTTATACATTACTCTATGGTAAAAAAATGTTGTATTTGGTAAGTTGATCGGGACAACCATCAATTTGTATTGAAGTTTAGCTATCGGAACAATTACCTTAGGGAATGTTCACATGGGGTAAATTGCACTTTTTCATATCACCTGGGGTAAATTGCTCTTTTTCTCAATTAACGGGGGTAAGGTGCAAGAATAGAAACCTTTTGGGTGTGATATGCAAATATACAATATAATTATTAACGGGGGTAAAATACAAAAACCTTTTGATAATTATTTGGCTTCAAATGATTTTTTTAATTAAACACACTAACTAAAAAGAACAAATAATAAATAAAATGACTACAATAATATGTTATTGTAAATTACTAAAACAATAAAGCGTAAAAGCATATTTTTAACTAAAATTCAAATGTCTCCGATTAATTCCTTTCATAATAAATTTAATTTCCTTACAAACAACAATTAATTAACACTTAAATATTACTACCAAAAATCATGGAGATCAGTCATTGTCTTATACAAAATTTCCAAATTAATAAACATTACCAAATATCATGTGAATCTATCACTAAAATAAATTGGTTACCGAAAAAATAAAAACTCTTTGCTTGTTGAAACGATCACAAATCACAATTACAGAGGGAATAATCATTTTTCCCACTCAAGCACGTCTCCTACACGTCTCATGCACAGACTAATTCCCCAAAATTAAAAATCACAAAACATAAACGAAAAAAAATCTACTCCCTCTCTCTGTTCTCCAAACCCTCTTTTCCATATCAACAGAGAAGTTCACTCCGGCCGTGGATTCATCTTCCTCACTTGCACAGGCATATAAAGGTTTGTTTCTATGTCATGTTTTTCCTTTTTTTAACTGCTTCGGTTTAATTTTTTCTTGATATGTAAATTTTCTGGTCTGGAAAGAATGCTCCCTGTTGGTTGATATTGGAGAAGGTTTTGAAGATGACAAAAAGGGTAAAATAGTCAAGAAGACTAATCTGGAGGTCATCAACTAAGAACTGAACAGCTTAGTAAAACCTATCTCATGGTCTGGAAGCTAGGTGACCGAATCAGCCGAGTGGGATATTAGATGGGTATTATCAGCCGAGTCAAGATAGATGTGTTCATTCTTGAATCAGCCGAGAAGCCATCAGCCGAGTGATCAACAGAGTGATCATCAGCAGAGTATATCCACCAGCAGAGTGAAGACGGTCAGTAAGCTTGTCAACGGTAACGAGCTAAGAGCTGAGTGCATTAAATGCGACTGACATAAAGTAAACATCCGTACAGCAGAGTGTACAGTGCAACAGTTGCAGAGAGCCGTTCCGCGTGTCAGGACCAGAACTCGAGGACTGTAGATTTCTGCCAACCTTCAACGGGCAGAAATTCAAAATCTGGGAGTATAAATAGAAGACATAACTGAAGATCTAGAGAGAGCTTGCACAATTCAAGAATATATCATAAGAGCGAGATCCATCAGTTGAGTCATCTGATCACAAGCCGAAGTCATTTGTTGACAAAGCTTTTCGTTGAAGAACAGAGAACTTAGTTGTCTGTCTGAGTGACTTTCAGCTGTAAAAGAGAGGAGTTTATATCCATCTTTGTGAGTGATATAGCTTCCTAGTATAGGCTTTCTGAGTGATTCCTGTACTGAAAATAGCGTGAGGAGTGTAGATCCGTCTAAGTGAGTGATCTAGCTTCGGAGTGTAGGATTTCTGTGTGATTTCTTACAGCGCACTTGTGGCTTTTCATTTGTTGATCAGCGCAAGCATTGTATACTTGATTACTTTGTGTTTTCTAGTATAACCCAAGATCTGTGTGACTTGGAAGAGTGGACTAAAGGATTTTCATCCATATAACCACTATAAAAATCCTGTGTGTTTGATTTAATGTTTGCTTCACTTTGCATATTTTTTAAAGAACTCAAACATACGATTTAACCAAAAGATTTTAAAAGGAGTTGTAAAAACTGGGGATAAAATCTTTTGAGTAAGAAAACTTAAAGAGGAACAGCTTGGTGAAAAACACTTTGAATATCCGCTGCCAACTAGTTTCTAAAAACTCTGATTTAACATCTGAAATCAGCTGAGTGAAAATCAGATGAGTGGTCAACTCTGCTGTTCAAAGCTTTGTGCGCGATCAGCTTAGTAGTCTTACAAATCTCGATCAGCTTAGTCTGCTGATTTGGAAAGTTAGAGAAAAAGTTTTAAAGTTTTCAGAGGTCTATTCACCCCCCCCCCCCCCTCTAGACCTCATTGACCACTTTTGGGACCAACAAGTGGTATCAGAGCAGATTGGTTCATCTGATCCTCTGCCTGATCAAACGAACTTGATCCAAGGTGTGTTTTTCAAATTTTTCAAAAAGAGAGCATATTTTGAAAATCAAAACCTTTTGAAAAATGGATGCCATAAGCCATGTTCCTCACATTGGCCATATGGACTTTGAAAATTGGAAAATCAGAATGGAAATCTTCCTTGCTGCTTATAATGAAGATATGCACACGTGTATTACAAAAGGACCATTCAGATTCCAGAAGACTGTGAAGGTTGCTGGCCAACCAGATCAGATAATTGACAAAGAGCTGGATGAGCTGACACCTAAAGAAAACAAGTTGGTAAATCTTGATAAAAAGGCGAAGTTCATCATGTTCAGAGCTGTAGACGAAGAAAGATTCCAGAAGATCAAGCATCTCAAAACTGCCAAAGAGATGTGGGATAAAGTCTGCGAGCTAAGCGAAGGAAACGACGCTATCAAAGAACATAAGCTCAGTGTGGCTCTTGAGGAGTTTGAAAATTTCAAAATGAAATCTGGTGAATCGATTGATCAGATGGATACCAGGTTTACCAAAGCTCTGAATGAAGTTCTAAGGTTTGGTAAAGAATTTTCGAACAAGGAGATCACAACGAAGGTTCTGAAGGCCTTGCCACCTAAATTCAACATGAAGGTGACAGCCATGGAAGAATCAAGGGATTTAGAGAAGATTTCTCTTTCCGAACTGTTCTCATCTCTCAAAGCTTATGAGTATCATATGCCAAGATTGGGATTAGAAGTGTCAACCAGTTCAGACCCTACTGCTGCTCTAATGGCGTCAGACAAGTCAAGAAAATCAGCAGACAAGTCAAAACAGAAGACTGTGCTGAGTTCAGAAAAATATACTGCTGACGACGTTGCCCTGCTGCTGAAAGATTTTGAGAAGTTCTACAAGAAGAAAATGAAATCAAAATATAAAAATGCTACTTCATCTTCTTCTGATCTTTTTCAGGAAAACAGGGGCTCCTCCAAAGCAAAACTTAAAGACAGCGACGAAGAGGAGTTTGGACTCTTGATCAAAGACCATCCAACCTCATCATCTGAGAAGTTTGCTACAAAGGAGAAGAGTGCTAAAAAGGAGCGTAAGCTTAGTAAGAGCAAATCAAAGTTAGCTGATGCAGCAAAGCTAATAAACTCCTGCACATCTTATTCAGACCATCAGTCGTCTGATAAAGAATTTGAAGAAGTACCTGAGACAATATGCTTAACTGCCGTAGAATTTGATGATTCTGAAAATTGGGGTAACTTCTACTGATTAATGTAATGTACTATTTGAATCGATTGAATAAATGCTAAATTTCAAATTCAAATATCGTTTGTACATTTGCCAAGCTTAATGAAGAGATGACTCTGCTGAAAAGAGCAAATCAGATCACTGAAACTTCAGATTGAAAAATCTCAAGAATCAGCTGACTACTAAAAAGCTTGAGCATGAGAATGAAACTCTAAAAGCTGAGTATGCAATGTGTTTTGAATGTATAAATGAACTTAAAAGAAGTAATTGCATCATTCTCTAAAAAGAAATCAGAGACTTAAGAGAACAAGTCTACTGATGCTTAATAGGTTAGAAAACCTAGTAAGCTACCTAAGACTAATCAGACTACTAAAACCCATCAGCCGAGTAAGCCGAAATAGGCTGCTGATTGGAGTAAATTTAAAGTGATATCAAGTCTGTTGAATCTAAGGAGAGTTAGTAAATAACTCAGGTAAGAAATTGAGGCTAAAATGAACTATCTGGCAAAGAGTTTGAATCACACTATGGTAACTGTTATCATAACATGCTTCATACTCATTCATATTATCATGCTGATCATATTCACTGTACTGACTGCCATCCTCATTTCAATATGCATGCTTATCACATATTTCATGCATCTTACCTTGCTTATGAGCTATGTTTTAATCATGACCATTATAACAAACACGTGTGGAAAAACCAACAAGTGGTATCATCACAAGTGGTATTATCATGATAAAACATAAGTCACTAGATCATCACATGTTTGTACTAACCCTGCTGGACCCAGTAAATATGGGGTACCAAAAACAGTCATCTGTTTTGTAGGTGAAGCTCATGTGAGATGACAAAGATGAGTTGACTGCCTTGCAAATTTCATCAAGCTCAACAAGTGGTCTTACCAGCAAGCATGTACCAACAAGTGTTATCAAATCAGTGGTATCAAAAATTGGTATAATTCAAGTAGGTAGACTCTATATCTGGAGATTTCAAGGAACGCAAGAGGTTGAAAAGTTGAAGATTAACAAGTGGTTTCAGAGACCAAGTGGTATTAGAGACCAACAACTGATTACAACAAGTGGCATCACCAACTATTCAAGTGGTATCAGTCAACCATGTGACAAAAGAAATTGGTGTGTTGATTTTGGATTCATAAGTTGATGGGGAACTTATCAGAAGACTAACCCAGAACAGCTTACTGGAATTCAACGGCTGAGTGTCTTTGAAGAGAAACTCTCATCAGACTACTTGACCACGGATTCTTGAACTTAGGGGGAACGTGTACGACTAGCGGTACTCCTAAATAAAGATGAAGTTTTCAATAAGTCAAAATGAAGCTATCAGAAGACTGCTTCTCATCAGCTGACTGGAACTTAACAGCCAAGTAATTTTCAAGAATGTACCACACCAAGTGGTATCAGCAAGTGTTATCACATCAACAAGTGATATCAGCTGACTAATCTGATTTGTATCCATACAAGTAGTATCAGACTACAAGTAGCATCAGCCTACAAGTGGAATCAGACCACAAATGGTATCAAGTAGTAAAAATTCTTGAAGTTAGGGGGAATTTTCTAGCTGGAGTGATAAACAGCAACGAAGACTACCTCCAACAGCCAAGTACTTACCTACCTGTCTTCAACATACTGAGTCTGCAATCTTCAGGGATTAAAGAAGAAAAAGGGGAAGATAAAGATGCAACTAAGTATTTGTGTTGATGACAAAAAGGGGGAAGGTAAAGGATGCAACTAAGAACCCTTTAAACAGAAGATCAGAAAGGGAAAAAGAACCATCAAGTGATCAAGTGGTAATTTTTGAAAGTTGTATCAGACCAAAAGAATTTAAATTTCCATCTCAAAGTATGAAGACTAAATCTGAAGACTTAGATTGGTTCTTAGTTGAAGGTTTTGTCATCATCAAAAAGGGGGAAATTGTTGGTTGATATTGGAGAAGGTTTTGAAGATGACAAAAAGGGTAAAATAGTCAAGAAGACTAATCTGGAGGTCATCAACTAAGAACTGAACAGCTTAGTAAAACCTATCTCATGGTCTGGAAGCTAGGTGACCGAATCAGCCGAGTGGGATATTAGATGGGTATTATCAGCCGAGTCAAGATAGATGTGTTCATTCTTGAATCAGCCGAGAAGCCATCAGCCGAGTGATCAACAGAGTGATCATCAGCAGAGTATATCCACCAGCAGAGTGAAGACGGTCAGTAAGCTTGTCAACGGTAACGAGCTAAGAGCTGAGTGCATTAAATGCGACTGACATAAAGTAAACATCCGTACAGCAGAGTGTACAGTGCAACAGTTGCAGAGAGCCGTTCCGCGTGTCAGGACCAGAACTCGAGGACTGTAGATTTCTGCCAACCTTCAACGGGCAGAAATTCAAAATCTGGGAGTATAAATAGAAGACATAACTGAAGATCTAGAGAGAGCTTGCACAATTCAAGAATATATCATAAGAGCGAGATCCATCAGTTGGGTCATCTGATCACAAGCCGAAGTCATTTGTTGACAAAGCTTTTCGTTGAAGAACAGAGAACTTAGTTGTCTGTCTGAGTGACTTTCAGTTGTAAAAGAGAGGAGTTTATATCCATCTTTGTGAGTGATATAGCTTCCTAGTATAGGCTTTCTGAGTGATTCCTGTACTGAAAATAGCGTGAGGAGTGTAGATCCGTCTAAGTGAGTGATCTAGCTTCGGAGTGTAGGATTTCTGTGTGATTTCTTACAGCGCACTTGTGGCTTTTCATTTGTTGATCAGCGCAAGCATTGTATACTTGATTACTTTGTGTTTTCTAGTATAACCCAAGATCTGTGTGACTTGGAAGAGTGGACTAAAGGATTTTCATCCATATAACCACTATAAAAATCCTGTGTGTTTGATTTAATGTTTGCTTCACTTTGCATATTTTTTAAAGAACTCAAACATACGATTTAACCAAAAGATTTTAAAAGGAGTTGTAAAAACTGGGGATAAAATCTTTTGAGTAAGAAAACTTAAAGAGGAACAGCTTGGTGAAAAACACTTTGAATATCCGCTGCCAACTAGTTTCTAAAAACTCTGATTTAACATCTGAAATCAGCTGAGTGAAAATCAGATGAGTGGTCAACTCTGCTGTTCAAAGCTTTGTGCGCGATCAGCTTAGTAGTCTTACAAATCTCGATCAGCTTAGTCTGCTGATTTGGAAAGTTAGAGAAAAAGTTTTAAAGTTTTCAGAGGTCTATTCCCCCCCCCCCCCCCCCCTCTAGACCTCATTGACCACTTTTGGGACCAACACTCCCTCAAATCGTGCGAAGATTTGTGGTTTTTGTGTCAAATATATAAATTATTGAAATATTTTGTTGATTTTAGTTCGGGTTTAATGGATTTGTCTTGATTTGTTGTTTTTGTTATCAAAAATATGATATTATTGAAATATTGTTTCGGTTTATGGGACTTGAGTTCGGTTTACTTGATTTGTCATAGAGAAGATATGAAATTGATATGATATATTTCAATTTCAAGTCAGATTCCATGCATGTCATTTTTTTAACTATTTTGGGGAAAAGTTTGGTAGTTTTCAACTCATATTAGAATATATGTGTATGTTTGAGGTTTTGGGTAGATTTTCTTCTAATATTGAAGCTATCTGTTTTTGTGAAATATTATTGGCTTTATATTAAATATTGGAATTTACATACTTGATTTATAAGTATGTCAATTACCTAAAACAATATTTTTTGATTGTGCTAATTGCTTGTTTTTGGTTTAGTATATTGAACTGCAAGATTTTTGGATTTAAATTTGCTATAATCATCTGTTGCATAGATAATGGTCTTGAGGTCATATGTTTTATATGTATTTTCATTTGCACAAAAACAAAATAATATGAAGATTATTAATTAAGCTATGAATTTAATTCTAAGGATAGTTAATTTATGCAAAATTCAAGTTAATCGACTTGGTTGGTGCAATAGATCAGTACAATACAATACCATTTCAGACTAGTTAAAGAATTGTGATTAGATGTTAGTTTGATTTTGTTTATGACTTAATGTTGTGAGTTCAACTTATATTATCCTTTCAATTGCAATAACTTTAGGCCATTTTTTTTTATTCTAATTGTGTAACTTGGTACTGAATTTCAGGAATTTAAAAATTACTCAAACAAAACCTAACAATTTTATATTGTTTAATATGCAGAATCATGGCAATTGAATCTTTCACAACCCCAGAATTAGAACTTTTTCTAGGAATGTTAGTGGATGAAACAACTGCTGGAAGGATGCATTACAAATGGCACAATAGAAATGTTTTCCGGCAAATTGCATCAAGGCTACAAGAACATACTGGAAAGAACTACACTTGTGAACTATTGGAAAGGGAATATGACAGGCTATATCTTCGCTATTACTTGTGGCAGCTGGCTCTTCAGTGCAAACAGGTTCGGTGGAACCCTGTGGAAAATAAACTTGAAGTTGATTATGAGGATGTCTGGAAATTGCTTCGGCAGGTAAAATGTCTATACGATAATCATCTCCAAATACAGTATCTAATTACCTTAAGTGGATTAATTAATCCTAATATATGATATATTGTTACAGGATCCAATATACTGGATTGTGCCAAAATACTTCCGAGAGAATGGAGAAAGGTATAGGTGGGAGTTGGAAGCTATATATGGTGAATCCCAACCGCCACAACCACCTCCGGCTGCCCAGACTGAAGATAATATGCCCGTGGAAAATGAAGAAAAAGAAGTTATAGTGATTTCCTCAAGTGATGAGGAAAATTGAAATTGTTTGAAGTTGGATATTGGTTTTTAAAACTGTCTTATTTGGATGTTTTCATATTTTCATCAAACTACATTTTGTTGTGTAAATAGTAGTAGTAGTACTAGTAGTAGTATTAGTGCATTTTGTTTTGTAAACGGTAGTAGGACTGTAGTAGTAGTATATTGGGCATCAATATTTTCCAGAATTTGATGTTTAGAATAAGCCAAATAATGTATTTTGGCATAGTTTATTAGAAATTAGTATGTAAATAGCTAATGTATTATGTTATGTATTAGACTATAGACATCAAGTACTTCATTTTATGAAGACGAACTAAGTCTATTTCTGATTTATAGACAATGTGCAGTGATTTATGCAAAAATAATAAGTATAAATATATTCACTTAGTTAAAAGTCATATATATTAAAAAAACATATTTCTTCGAAATAACGACCGACTCATATTTTTTATTGGGATGTAAATATAATTGGTCCATATAATAGTATTTGTTATATTCTCCTTAGAGATTTGGAAGATTTTTTATGTAGATAGATTCAAAGAAATTGAAGGATTTATTGTCTACTACTTTCTTCTTTTTCATTATATTAAAAACTCAAATCAAAATGAAATTATCTACAAGAACAAAATGTCCTAATCCAAATCTGATTTTTGAATGGAATCATACATTTAGTGCCATTAGTTCTTCATTTTTTTATTTTCTTTGTTGGACCAAACCACATATTTTAATATCCTACAAATTTCTTCGAAATAACAACCGACTCGAAATTTTTTTTTTTGAAATTATCAAGATATATTCAAATTACGGAGGACTTGGTGTTACATAACCATCTAATAGACATTTTCTTCGAAATAAGGACCGACTCGTATTTTTTTTTTTTTTGAAATTATCGACATATCTTCAAATTACGGAGGACTTGGTGTTACATAACCATCTAATAGACAATTTCTTCGAAATAACGACCGACTCATATAT
The DNA here is from genome assembly GCA_034814905.1 of Penstemon davidsonii. Taxonomy (NCBI): domain Eukaryota; kingdom Viridiplantae; phylum Streptophyta; class Magnoliopsida; order Lamiales; family Plantaginaceae; genus Penstemon; species Penstemon davidsonii. The sequence goes on along the minus strand of JAYDYQ010001087.1, from coordinate 4,693,768 downwards.
TTTTTGAAATTTTCGACATATCTTCAAATTACGGAGGACTTGGTGTTACATAACCATCTAATAGACAATTTCTTCGAAATAACGACCGACTCGTATTTGTTTTTTGAAATTATCGACATATCTTCAAATTACGGAGGACTTGGTGTTACATAACCATCTAATAGACAATTTCTTCAAAATAACGACCGACTCATATATTTTTTGAAATTTTCGACATATCTTCCAATTATGGAGGACTTGGTGTTACATAACCATCTAATAGACAATTTCTTCGAAATAACGACCGACTCACATTTTTTTTTTGAAATTATCGACATATCTTCAAATTACGGAGGACTTGGTGTTACATAACCATCTAATAGACAATTTCTTCGAAATAACGACCGACTCATATATTTTTTGAAATTTTCGACATATCATTACGGAGGACTTGGTGTTACATAACCATCTAATAGACAATTTCTTCGAAATAACGACCGACTCATATATTTTTTGAAATTATCGACATATCTTCAAATTACGGAGGACTTGGTGATACATAACCATCTAATAGACAATTTCTTCGAAATAACGACCGACTCATATTTTTTTTGAAATTATCGACATAGGTATTCATGTTCACAATTTTATACCTAATAAGCCATTAAAATTAAGCAAATTTAGGATTTTTTCAGCCCAATTGGACAGAACCACATATTTTTTTATTTTCTTTTTTGGACCAAATCACATATTTTGATATCCTACAAAATATGAAACTTATCCAAGGCCCAAAGCATTATAGCACAAAAATATTCGATTACATTGTGGGCCGCAATATTATAAACATAATTGACCCAATAGATTAAAGATTGGAGTATAAGAATATGTGATATATGGTTATGGGCTCCAAAGATTAAATCACAATCAAGATAAAACCCAAAGCATTTTAAAAAAAGATGGGAGAAGAACAAAATGGCCGAAAATAACGGCAATAACAAAATGCCCAATAAAACGGCCCACACCAATTCATTTTGATAATGAAATTTTAATGTAAGAAGAAATATTGTAAACAATAGAACACCATAAAAATAACCTATGTAAAATTTTGTTCAAATTACATAATATATATGACATAGTTAATTTATCACTGTATTAAACAGTTAGACTATACAATAAATATTTTATTTATCAGCCTTCTATGGTAAATCCTATCTATTATTATGTAACATGATATTTTTCATATTAATGGTATTAAGTTAAAATAATGTGGTAAATAACAAGTATTTATCTCCTTCATTGTATACTATTTTGGGCAGAAAATAATATATAGTATCACTTTGATTTATATTTAACTTTTTACAACTATTATTTAAATAAATAATATTTCGGATTTTTTTTCAATCTAAAAAGTTATAAAAGCAAGGAGATTTATTCGGATTCAAATTAAATTTATTTAATTAAGCAAACTAAATAAACATAAAATAACTACGACGATTGATTTTTTTACCTACTGCCAATTATTGTATTGTACGATAAATTAAAAAAAATATTATTCCAAACGTTCATGTTTACTAAAATTCAAACTCCACCGTATTAATTACTCAAGAATTTGATATCTCATCAAATTGGTTTAATAGTGATAGTTATGATCAATCAATCCTCATGAGCCCAAAAATTTAAAAAATTATCTAAGACATTCGAACTTAATCGATCGAATAGAAATAAATAAATAAAAGGGGATTAAGCATATACATCAAAATTATTGATTTGAAATATTAATTTTTTAGATTCCCATGTAATTGAAAATTTCATTTTCTCCATTCGAAATTTATGAAGCAGTGTTGGAGAGGATTCATTTAAGGTGCAAAAATGGTGGTGAGGTTATAACTAATTTAACACCATAATCGTAGGTTATTGAAGGCATGGATGATGTAAAAATGGTGGAGAATTATTGAATAGGAAATAATCAATTAAGATTGAATGATTATGGAAGAGAAGGAAATAATTAATTAAGGTTGAAAGATTGTGAAAGATAAGGAAATAATTAATTAATTAGGTTTTAAGTGGGGGTATAACAGTCTTTAACAAATTCCCACGGATTAATGTTTTAAGAAAATGAACATAAAATTTAATGGGGGCCAAAAAGGTCTTTTTAATTAAATCACGGTTTTTTAGTTTTTTTTTTTAGACAAATCAAGTCAAAGGGTGGATTAGTCAATTCCGATTTTTATGAAAATTAAATGCAAATTAATGAAATTTTAACAAGTTACCAATTAAAGCGTTCTGATCAATCCAAGGAGATCTAACGGTGGAGGGTGCGGGCCGCACGTGAGGCCGTAACTGAGAGGGCCGCACCCTAGAAATATCGTACTTAGGAAATGAAATTAGCAAAAGGAAGGCCATCCAACTTTTTAACAAGTTTCTCTCAGGCATTTCGTCGAACAGCTGATCAAAATCATTGAAACAACCAAATTTTCCATTACATTTTTTCAAGTAACTTGGTCCCAATTAACTCTCGCCTATATTCAGCAGGTTGGCATGAATTTGTTTCCTGAACTTGGGGGTGCTGCAGGAAACAAGTACACAAGCGTTCGATGAGCAATTTACTCTGCCATTGAGAAAAGGGAGAATGGTTTTTTTTTTTTTTTTTTTTTTTTTTGAGAAACCCAATGGTTATATTAATAGTACTTCAAAGAGAATCGAAAATTACAATGTTAAGAACAGAAATAGGAATAACAAAAGTAAAAGAGACTTTCGAAGAAGTTGGGGGGGGGGGGGGGTGGGGGGGGGGGGGGGTGGGGGGGGGGGGGGGTGGGGGGGGGGGGGGGTGGGGGGGGGGGGGGGTGGGGGGGGGGGGGGGTGGGGGGGGGGGGGGGTGGGGGGGGGGGGGGGTGGGGGGGGGGGGGGGTGGGGGGGGGGGGGGGTGGGGGGGGGGGGGGGTGGGGGGGGGGGGGGGTGGGGGGGGGGGGGGGTGGGGGGGGGGGGGGGTGGGGGGGGGGGGGGGTGGGGGGGGGGGGGGGTGGGGGGGGGGGGGGGTGGGGGGGGGGGGGGGTGGGGGGGGGGGGGGGTGGGGGGGGGGGGGGGTGGGGGGGGGGGGGGGTGGGGGGGGGGGGGGGTGGGGGGGGGGGGGGGTGGGGGGGGGGGGGGGTGGGGGGGGGGGGGGGTGGGGGGGGGGGGGGGTGGGGGGGGGGGGGGGTGGGGGGGGGGGGGGGTGGGGGGGGGGGGGGGTGGGGGGGGGGGGGGGTGGGGGGGGGGGGGGGTGGACAAATTACTTTTAATTATTATTTTATATAAATAATAATGATATATTAATAATACTTATTTATTTAATTTCATAATAAAAACAACCAATTTTTATCAGGAATTTATATTTGTCTAAAATACTCATAATTATGTAAAACACACACTGCTTAATAAACCCCAACTTACATCTAAAATCGAACATAAGTTTACTTTTCTTTCTTTCTATATTTTTGGTACGTTTTTTTTTTTTTTTTTTACATTGAAATACATTGCCGTAGAGAAAAGGGAGAATGGTTTTAGATCGAGAAACACACTTCTTGTTATCCTGCTAGGAGACTCTGCTACTCATCGGGTTGGATTCAACACGAGGATGGGTTTTTAATGGCGGCTGCGACGTTGGTGATGGCGGCGCGTGAACTATCCGTCGTAAAGTCGTGTATTTTTTTTTTTTTTTTTGATGAATGAATAACTCATTGTTTATTAAGACCTTACAATTGCAGACAAGGCCTTAGAATTGCATCTTAAATTCAAAGAGATCCTCCGAAGTTTCTTTGGTGAATTTACGAAAGTACCTTTGAAGCATTCAATTTTTTTAGAATGCATTAATTAGCAATCATTACATTTAAAATTATATCAGTAAATAACCAAGTACAAATAATTACAAATAATGAACCATTATCAATCATTAGTGAGAGTTGAACTCATAATCTATTTGTCATAGGTCTCACTTTGCTAGTAATTACCACTATGTTACGGGCTCACTGACAGAAACAAATTAAGAAGTCGTCGACTTGAGAACATAGAAAAAGTATATGTTATAAAAAGGTAGCAACCAGTGTTTTCAAAAGCGGACCGGTCATAAAATCGGAAGCCCTATTGGTTACTGATTCGATAAGTTAGATCGGTTCGACCACTGATTCGACCGGTATAACCGATGTGATGTCATTATTATGTAAAATTTATATATATATTTTTTAGATTATCTAAAATGCAATTATAATTAAAAAAATTGTCATCCTTTGTCAAAATAAATTCAAATTATTTCATGCAAATAATCAAAATGTCTAAAAAACCAAGATCAATGTCAAAAACATAAATCTCAAGTATCTATAAGCAAATATATCAATATTTGTGTGAAAATATTGATTTTACCAAACATGGAAGACACCTATAAGAAATGTGTAAAATTCAAGTAGTTGTGATCTTAAATTCACATTTACAGACTACAAAAATTTCAAAAATACTTGGGCTATTTAGACAACCAAAAAATGATTTTTTAAAGATTATTAACGCATTAACAGTTTAACACAGTCACAAATAGGCAACAACTTCCATTTTCAAATCAATTCATACGGCATTTGAATTTTGAACTTTGAAGCACATTAATCACAAAATGGTATATGTCTATGTGCATAAAATTAGAAGTTGAAATACTAATCAAACGAACCCACAAAATAAATTGAGTTTTTACCTCTCAAGATTTAAGAAATTAATTAGGTATGAAGACTGGACCAAAATATTGTGATTTGTGAAGGAAGAAGCATATTTGTGAAGGAGAAAGGGGCGCAAAATGAAATAATTGTGCAGCAGCAAGCAACCCTAAGTTTTCAAAAAAAAAAAAAAAAAATTTCAAGTGAACCGCTGGGTCATTAGAACCGACGGTTCACTGGTTTTGAGCCAGTTTTTACCTGTTTAAGCCTGTTAATTAGCGGACTGGTTTTTAGGGGTAAGTTGGATCGGACTGGGGACTGGTTAGCGGTTCAACCGGGCGAACCGGCCGGTCCGGTCCGATTTTAAAAACACTGGTAGCAACCAGGGATGTCTAGAGAACTTCTCCTCGATTAGCTTTTAATATGTTGCATTCTATTGTTTTAGTTTTAAAGATATTATATTGAGTGCTCGAGCGAATTTTAATTTGAATTTTAGTTTTATTTGAATATTGATTTAGTTCTAATAGTCTCATGGATGCAATCTGATAAAAAAAATAGTTCAAAATACGTTAAACAAATATATTTTTAAGAAGATTCGATTAGTTAAACATTTGGATTCAAACTAATATGCGATGTGAAACATATTTTGTCATAAAAATAACGATATCGATGTTGTAGCAAATTAATTCACATTGCTGGGTTAGTTAAACATATTCGAATAGTTAAACATTTGATTTAACAGTACTTAGTCATTAGTATAACATAATATGATTTAATATTTTCATTCATAATTGTAATCTTATATCTATCTAATCTAGCAACATGAATTAATTTGCTACAACATCGATATCGTTGCTTTTATGACAATATTTGAATAATATTTGATATAAGTAGTTATATATCAGAAATTTGATCGTTTCTATGTTTGAATTCAGTGGATTATTTAAAAAGAAATTAACTTGTAAGTCAATTTGAATGATCATATAGCATAAAAAAATTGTTATAAACGAAAATAAGTGTGGGGAAGGTTGAAGGCTGAGATTTTTTTGGTTTTAATATTTTATCTGAAAATTCGGTTATAATATGGGCTTTGAGATGGTTAAAGACTTTGAAAATTCGACAAAGTTCGAACACAATAAATTGATTTGGCCTAATTAATTCAATCGCAATAAAAGTACAATATATCTATTTTTGGATTGATTGAGTGTTACACAATCTCAAAATAAGTGTAAATACTTATGGTTCGGCTATATTCGATTTGAAATTAAAACCACATTATTTACTATTGTATGTACATACCAATTTGTTTTAATAGGAAAAAGGAAATTTACATGAGGGGATAATTTTGCACTTACGGATATTTTGACATTTTATTTTTAATTTTTGAGGTATTAAGTTAAACAGTAATGATACTCTTTTATTTATGATTTTCTATCACCCCTGACCATGATTAGTCTTATTTGGAGCATCGGGACGTTCTTGTCAATTTGACTATGTTTAGGTAAGAATATTCATTTTTCTAGCTATTTTTCTTTATATGTACATAAAGTTATTTTTTTTGGATAAAATATTAGAAAAAAGAAATTGAAACGATGCTAAAATTAAATAAACAGCCAATTCAACGATTAATTAAATCAAGATATCTCCAAACAAACAAACTTATTCTAAGACCCCGTTTTGGAGCTTGAACTCTGAGGCGGTGCAGTCGCCGGAAGACAAGGCGGCGTAGTCGCCGATTCTTAATCTGGTGAAATTACTTGAGTTCTCAAATTCCACCGGTAAGTAGCTGATTGCAACTCCACTCGCAATTTATTCCTAAACTGCAATATGTGTATTTCCTATGTTACTGTCAAATTGTGATTTGTAGCGTTATTTGTTTAATTATTTCATTATTTCATTATTTATTCAAAATATTTAGTGGCATTTAATATCATCGCCTCATATTTTATTAGAAAAGGAAAAATGTGTGGAGAATTTGTTGAGTGTTTTTATTAAAAATAAATATCACAATAATAATTAATTCTAATGCAAAGTCACTGCATGGAATGAGATTTCCAAGTTATTATTGATGATCTTTTTTTTTTTGTTTGATTTGATTGAACAAGGGGAAGTTTAATTTACTCATTCTTTTAGTTTCACTGATGATTTTGATAGCTTTAATTTCGGGGAAATTGCTTTTTTGGTACCATATGATAGACTAACTTGCACTTTTTGATAAGACAATACAGAATCAGCCTTGGCCTGTGCGAGTTCCTCTTCGAGCCTCTTGACCTTATCCTCGAGCTACTTTCACCAAGCTCTCCTCGACCGTCGGGTTATACTTAGCTTTGGAATCATCTAATTCTTTCTGGACCGCGGCAAGTTGATTTCAAAGTCTGGATTCTTCGAAGAGAGAATTTTGGAAGGCCTCATGAACTCGATCAGCCTCATCCTCCAAGAGGGAAGTACGATTCAGCTGAGTGAGGAAGCAATCTCCGACCTGTAAAGGGATAGCAGAAAATAATAAGTATGTTGTATAAAAGGCTAAGAGTTATTATTACAGTGAAAGGTGCGGTACCATCTGATGTGCTCGAGCGAACCGGCCTAGGATATCGAGGTCGTCATGAGCCAAAAGTTCCTCCTGATCCTCGGCAAAGCGCCCCGCCATAAAAACTTTGATTGATTTGTCATGGACGTTCTCTCTGTCCGGGTTGCGGTCGCTTAAAATTGATCCTCCCTCGGGATAACCTGCCGCTCTTTGACCTTTGAGCTGATCCTCGATAAAGTCCACCATATCGGACTTTTCTCGACCTGCGCAACGAGTGAGAGGTCTATTATTACGTCCCCATAACTTTTTCCTCCTCTTCGCTTCGGGGGCTCCGTCCTGACCTTCCCTGGCTCGCCTATTATGGATCTTTTCCCACTTTAACTTCCTAATAGTAAACAAATTGTACCCTAATCCCGAGGACGTGGAAGGGCCAGCTTGGTCTAAGGGGCGAACCATTTGCAGTGGCTCAGCATCTTCGGACTCTTCATCTGCTTCAGGTCGGGCAGCTTGAGAAGGGTCTAAATATATACATATTATAGCTACATGATTCAGAATCCCAAAATTGCAGGATTGTTTTTGTAATTTTGTCATATTTCAATTCACTGATTTTTTTTTGCATTCCATCCATGAGTATGGATGTACCCGGTTAATAATAATAGGATCTTTACTCACTTTATCCACACCCGTCCTAAACACTACTACCAGGCTAGGAAGTTTTGAAACAGATCTGTACTCTTTACTTTAATACTTGTACCCATCACCTGGCATTAGTAAATTTCTCAGTCCTGTTCCTTTGCTCTCTCCTCCTCTCTACACCCTACAGGTAAATTCCACGCACTCACACAATATTATTCAATTTATTTATGTTTTATAATTAATGGAACGTGATTGATAACAGGAAAATAAATTTAATGTAGCAGTTGAATCGGCGAAACCGAATCTAAAATTTGAGTGAAATCTCTCGAATCGGACGATGCGGTTAATGGAGATCAATCCAAGGTATTTTCAATGTAAAAATTGTGAGATCGTGAGTGTTATTTTTTTAATTAATAGTATATATTTCTTTCTTTAATTTTTTTTATTGAAGATCTTCTGTGACAATTAATTTAGGCATAAAATCGCCTCATATTTTGTTAGAGAAGGAAATTGTGTGGAGAATTTGTTGATTTTTGTCTGTTAATGTATTTGAAAATTGGTGTTGTTTTACCACAAAATTTATGCATATATAAATCGCCTCATATTTGGTGTAATGTTGATATTTTTAGTTGTGATCCTGTAATTTTTAATTTCAATTATTTTATTGAAGGTGACATTTTTAGTTGTAATTTAAGAAATTGTTGTGATCCTGTTCTGTTTCAACAGTTTACAAGTTTGGATCACATTATTTCCTTTGTCTTGTTAATGATTTCGATTTTGTTCCCTCACATTATTTACCAGATTTTGATGAATAATATCTTGTAAAATAATAAGATGTTATAACATACACTCAATCAATGCAGTATAAAATTTAGAAAATTAATTTATAGTCAGACATGGATTGCTTCTATGTATTTGAAGTGAGAAAATGTTTGTGTAATTCCAACACCCAAAAAAGCCCTGTTTGTGTGAAGAATAAGGGGATAAATACAAAACACTCCCGTATTATGCTAAACCTGCAAGAAACTACCCTGTGAAATTTTTATTGCGTTAAACTTCCTTGTGTTTTCAAAAACCCTGCAAACAACACCCAATTTGTGAAAAATAGGTCGTTTTGTATCGACATATTTCAAGAAATCATTTCTAAAATACTTCAAGTTGGTCCCTACAACTTCACGTGATATATTTTAAAAATTATTTCTTGAAATTTGTCGATCCAAAACGACCTATTTTTTACAAATTTGGTGTTTTTTGCAGGGTTTTTGAAAACGCAAGAAAGTTTGGCACAATAAAAATTTCACAGAGTAGTTTCTTGCAGGTTTAGAATAACACAGGGGAGTAACTTGCATTTTTCCCCAGAATAAGGAGGCAAATCAATTTTTGCAACAATTAACTAGCTCTCCGGACAAGATTGAAAAAAATAAAAATCAAAGAAACAGCCAATAGCTACTTATACAGGCATCAAGAGAAACCCAAGAATAATAAAATTAAAATTAGAAAAAAACATTACATTTTCTGCTGAAGGATTCATGGATTTTTACTTCTGATCGTCTTCTTAAGTTGAAGGTTTGGTTTTTTTAACATAATAATAATTAAGAGGTGTGAAGTCATTGAATATAGGCTATATATATAGAGTGGGGTTCCACTTTTTGGCCTGCAAGAATATATTAATAGTATATATACATAGTCATGTTCCCTTTTTGTTTAAGGAATTGTAAAAATACTTAGTAATAAATGTTTGAAAGACTTTTCGTTGGCGTTTGTTAATTGGTCTATGAACATAACATAGTAATTTCCGGCTATTTCTATTCTATACTAATACAAAAAGACTAAGTAAATGACTAAATGCTTAACAAAGAAGGAAATAGTGAAATGCAAAACCACATCATGCAAAATTAGAAAATATATATATATATATATATATATATATATATATATTATTTGTATTAGCAATTTTTTTTTAATTACTATAAGTTATCCTTCTTTTAAAATCGGACTGTTCTTCAATTGTTGTAACTTGTAAGTATTTTATATGGGTTTAGTGAGCTAATATTATGTTAGGGATTGGTCGAGGAAAAATGCAACATACTATATTTTATTATAATTTAAATTTTTGCATTGATATCATGTTATCATACTTGTAATTTTATTGCTACCATTCATTCTCAACTCAAAATTTGTAGGAAAAACAATAGGTCATGAGATAAACATTTAGTTTATGGAAATAAAGTTGAAAAAATGGATAATACATTTTTATTAAATAGTTAATTGCATACATTAAAACTTAAATTAAAATATTATTTTGTAATAACGTCACAGCGGTTGAACCAGTGGTTAAAACGGTTAAACCGATCTAAACAGTAACTAGTAAGGCTACCGATTCGATGTCCGGTCCGGTTTTTAAAACATTTATTAGAGTATATCCAACAATACATCATCATTACATCATAATCTCATATCAATTCACACTAGTGGTAATTTACCAGAACCTCTAGATTTTGGGGCCTCAACTTGCTCGGTAGGCTACAACCTCATTGCAAACATATACATAACATCAAGGATCAAATTGACTAAATCATGATAGTGGAGTCTTTGTTTGAAATTGTTTTATGCATTATAGTTCTATTAGTATTAAACAAATTGTGATTAGATGAAGTTTTTTGTTAGAAATCTGAAAAATAGGAAGATTCCAGAACCATCCGATAAGAACGTTCTCTGGTGTGTTTTCTGCGATGGAAGTGATGGATACATGGAAGCCAACAACATAAGTTTAGTTAAATACATTTTGATAACGAAGGGAGTAAAATAATTCAAACATTTAATTAATAACTTAGGAAGCATATTTATAATCAAAAAGTCAAAACCAACAACAGCAAACAGAGTTTAGTTAAATCTTTCCCTGAAATATTATTAATAAGATATAGAAAATTAATATATGGTCCTAAAGACTAGAAGATACCTTATTAAGCAGAGTCGGAAGTGGATTCCTTCTACGTATTTAAAGTGAGAATCCCTGGCCCAAAATTCCCACACCCAGATACACCATGTCTCTTGAGATATTCTCGTATGTTTCGTTGTAATTCTTAAGGTATTCTCGCCTGTAAATAGTTATTATTGTGTCAAATAAATTATTGCTTTGTAAGTTAATGCTCCAACTTTGGGTCCATAACTGGTTCTTCATATCAGATAGCATCCACAATTTCAAGGTTAGGGGGGAATACAATAAAGTCCTGATATAGAGCTTTTCCTTGATTTCTAGAAGTGATTGACGAAAACCAAGTAAGTCATTTTTAAAATCCTTGGGCAACCCAATAGTAGAAAAACCTTCCTTCTCCTTGTTAAAGGAGAGGATGACATATTCATTAACCTCATTATCAAACACCATCCAATAGAAATCCCCACAAACAAATACCCCGAATGGGCGATAAAACTCAAGATGGCTGATAACCATGGCATCAATTGATCTCCAAGAATTGAAATGCAATTGGTCATCGTCATTGGATATGGATATAGTGAGCATCTTACAACTCCAACTATTGATATCTGGTTTGACTAAGTGCAAGATTACATATTCATCTTTGGATGGGATATTAGCAAAACCACAGGCATAAGATTTTCTACATGGTATGGGATCAAAAGGAGGATCAGACAAGCGGAAAATTCGTCGAGTGTTGGGATTGCACAAGTAGAATCTCTCACTGTTGAGAAAGCACACCAACTTAGATTGTGATGGAAAGGGAAGCATATGTAGATATGGTGCTGACGAAATTATAGGAAGACTCCATTCTTGGATTACTTTTCCTTGGAGATTGAAGGTGGTTAGAACATATTTGTTTTGATCAGAAAAATGAAAAGCTAGCAATAATGGGGGGTTATTATTATTGAGGATTTTTTGACGGTGTAGTTTCTTGAATGAATTATGGGAGATTAGAGATTTCCAATGCCTCGAAACAGACATATACTTTAAAAGACTCTTCACAGACAATCTTGATAGTATCTCCCTCGTTATGTCGTCCGAAAAAAATCCATGTCCTTCATGCTCAACTTTGATCTTCTTTGATCTTTGCTTCTCTATTTGCATCTCTTCCTCCATCTGACTTGTGAAACAATGTAAATCTAATATAAAGTAGATATATGGAAAATACCTAGAATTATCTATGGAAGGCTGAAGGTAGTAGATATATATAATTTTTTTTTGAGGGAATTTTCTTTTATTAGTTAGATGTTAAAATGTGTCCGACAAAATCTCATTAAAATTTGTCGGTTTCACATGTTTTTGGTGAAGGGAAGAGATTCTTTAGAGTTTAGATGTTCTTATTATGATTTGTTTTTAGTTATTTGTTTTTAATGGAGATCCTTTAGATGTTCTTATTATGATCCGTGAGACTGGAGTATTTGTGTTAAACTTTGGAGTAGCAAGTAACTATGTGATTTTAGAAGACTAGATTGTAAAAGACAAGATGATTCTAGAAGACTAGATTGTAAAAGACAAGATGAATTTAGAATCTAGTGTAAGAGTGTTAAAAGTGTAGAGGATTAAGAAGGGATATTAGGTTAAAGTAAAATAAATCTTTATTAAATGATGTTAAGTAATTAACTAAATTATTTTGTAATTGTAGTTAAGTAAAGTGTATAAATATGTAATACTATTAAAAATATATAGGCGAGTTTGGGTATTCGGGATTTGAAAGGTCAATCCCAAATCCGTCCCTTATTTCCGTGATAAAATACGGGTTTTGCAGAATTTATCTTAGGCCATCTCCAGTGATTCTCAGTCCAGTTATATGCATCTTTCACCCCCTTCTTCATAAAAATTCATCATTTTCACCCCCCTCAATCCAACCTCCCCCTCCCCCCTCTTCATAGGAGATGCCCTTATAATTAAGGATTGATGGCAAAGTTTGCCTCACATGTTTTCTGGCCGACAGATTTACCTCACAATTAACAAGTCTGAAGCATTTTAGTCCAATTGCAAAGATAATTAAATTATTAATCCTTATTTAATAAATTTTAAATATTATTATTAAATCTCTTAGACTATTTTTTTGCATCATGTATCAAGACAAAAAAAACACTACAAAATGCTCTGCCAGATTTCAGCTAACTACAATTAATTGACCACAACAACCAAAAAAGTAGATTCTAGCTGAGAAATTCACAAAGAGTAAGTTCTAGTCACAACCATCTATTAAAGAGATTGAAGTAGTATCCCATGACTGCATAAAAAACAATGATAATAACACTTGATCAACATTAATTTGCAGAAAATGTCAGAAGGTCTAATGTCATCTAACTTTTTTTTAAGAATAACCAAGTAAAATTAACAAAGAAAGCAAAATATTTCAGGAAAATATTTTGCAAAATCTGAACCTTTAATTAATTTGTAAATAAACATATATCTTAATAAGTTGGGTCCGTCTATAATGAGATTTTGAGGGATGGAGAGCATATGAGATAACATTTATCTTAGTGACACATATCCCCTTAAAATTTAAGTTAAAATAATTTATTTTCTTCAAGACAAATATACCCTTTTTAATGAGTGAAATTCAACACCACCCTTTGGGTCTTGCCTAACTTAAAACAAAAAAAATTGTGTTATTTTTATTAGCAAAAAAACCCTGCACTTTTTTTTATTATTACCAAAAAATATCCCTCTCAATTCAAAATGACAATTTTACCCCATCAAAGGATGAAAAACACCCCCTTAACTTAAAAGATTACCAATAACCCCTCGTATCTTTAAAATTTTGCAATAAACCCCCTGTTTTTTAAAAAAAAAAAATTTGACAAAAACTTTCATATGATTTATGAAATCCACTTTAAAAAATTGACAAAAATCTCATCCCCCAGAGTTACATATTGTGACACTTTACCACTCATATGTACAAATTAAGCACTTTACCGCATCAAATAATTTAATTTAATTTTTGTGCGAGGGAAAATATACATGTGCCCCTCACATGAATTTTCAAAGTTAGTCACAACACTTCTTACAATTCCAACTACTTCGCTCATGTAAAGATCTATTTTCAGGTAGGGAAGGGTTGGGCGGTGGTTGTGGACTTGTGGTGCCGGAGGTGAGGAGAGAGGAATTGGTGGCAGCAATAATTGCAATTACCCCCTCCCAATTTTTACCTTTTTAGGTATTTTTTGCCCAATTGCATATATCCCCTGAAGAGATAAAAATGGTGACTTAAACGTGCTTGACGCGTGATCTTTTTCAACCAAAAACTAACGGCCGAATGAAATATAAAAAAAGTTGTCCAACTTTTGTACGAAATGTGTCTTTTTGAAAAGTTTGGTATGAAATATATAAAGTATGAAAAGTGTAATTCCCTCGATTTTTTTTTTTGGAAAGAGATCTGAAATTAATTAGAGATTAAAGAGTTTTTTTAAACATATGTTAAATATGTAATTTAACATATGTTTATTTTTTCTAAATGTCCGATGCCACTTCATCATTGAACATTTTGACCATAAATTGTGGTTCAGAATTATTGTTGACTTTTTTTAATGGTTGAGATAAGATATATCATATATATTTATGTTCTATAAAATCTTATTTTAAAACTCTAATAAGTTCTGCTTCCGAATTCTTTCGGATAAAGATTGACTGACCCAGAGATCAACAACTCTATTTTTCGTAATTTGTGTGACTAAAACTTTCTAGTGATATTATATGGGACCTTTACTCTAAACTATTTGGACACCCATTATGTGAATGAATTTATTCAAAGATTTTTCTTTTAAAGAAATAAATAATATTCATAATCTTAATTAGATCCATATTTTAATTTCGCACATAATCTCCTAATTCCAAAGGATCGGAAATCAAATGCAAAATGTTAACCTCAAAAGGAAATTAAGTGTACTGACAAACCTCAAATCGGACGATGCGGTTAATCGAGATCAATTCCTGAACTCCAAGGTATTTTCGATGTAAAAAATGTGAGATCGTGAGTGTTATTTGTTAATTAATAGTATATATTTCTTTAATTTCTTTATTTAAGATATTCAGTGACAATTAATTGTTGATTTTTGTTAAATGGCCTCATATTTTGTTAGAGAAGGAAATGTGTGGAGAATTTGTTGATTTTTGTCTGTTAATGCAGATGATATTGACATGATTTGAATTGGTGTTGTTTTACCACAATATTTTTCTAATACAATAGCTATTTGTTGATTTTAGTTGTAATTTATGAAATTGTTGGTGATCCTGTTCTGTTTCAAGTTTCAACACTTCCTTAAAGAGGACCAAACAGTTTACAAGTTTTTGGTGGAAATGAAGAGCAATATTGTTCTATTAGTATTAAAGAAATTGTGATTAGATGAAGATTTTGTTAGAAATCTGAAAAATAGGAAGGTTCCAGAACCATCTGGTAAGAACGTTCTCTGGTGTGTTTTCTGCGATGGAAGTAGTGTTGGATACGTGGAAACCAATATGCTAGGGAACCCTATCCATCTTTTAGTGTTCAAAGTGAACATCTTTCTATGCAGTATGATCGTTCGTGCTTTGTATTTATTTTTAATAAATTTACAAGGTCTTTGCTATATAAAAATGAGGTACGACATCTGTTTTTGATGCTTTGCTGTTAAAATGAGGAACTAGGAGTTAGGATCTCATCCAACTATATGGTTTGAACCTTTTTCTTTGATCTTTATCCATTTACGTCTTCCACAATTTTTTCACCGTGTTCTCCCTGTTCATATGGTGAAAATCTTTCAGATAAAATTTTATGTTTCAGGTTAGAAAGAAAGAAAGAAGCTATTATATTCTGCTGCCTAATTGCAACCTTTTCAACTACAACTTATGACACACAATATTTTCTAGTTCTTTTGTTGTGTTAGAGCTGGAACACACAAGATACAAAGGAATGAGCGAAACCAAATAGTTCTTATGAATTTTCTTATCAAGGTTGAACCAGTGAAAATAACTAGTCCTAAAAGTAATGATGAAGTGGCTTTTGCCTTATTTTGCCATCGTCTTGCTTATGGTTTCGATTTTGTTCTCACATTCTGAATATTTGTCACTTATTTACCTGGTTTTGATAAATAATATCTTTTCAACTCGTGGAGTAATCAAGCAAGGAGCATAAACTGATGCTTTAATTGCAACTATATATGTTGGACTCTTCTTCTAATAAAATGGTATGTATATATGTTGGACTCTTCTTCTAATAAAATGGTATGTATAAATATCAGAATATGCTTCTGAAAATAGTTGAGAATATCTACCCTGTAAATGATTCCTGCACATGTGATCTTATTCAAGCATAAATTAATTAGTTCTAAGCAAAATAAATATCACAATAATAATTAATTTGAATGCAAATTCACTGCTTGGAATGAGAAATTGGTCTGAAGGAAATATTTGTTACTCTTTTATTCTTGTTTTTTATTCCAAGTTATTGATTTTGAAGAGGAAGAAGATTACTATTCGTTCGATGTTGATGCAGAATCGAAAAAGAAGATTCCGATGCTTATTCCAAGGTAAGACAGGAGCCAGTGTGTATTGAAGCATTAATGTTAAGATTTTATAATTTTTATATGTAGTCCACATTTGATGCTATTATATGCTTGTGAAGGTGGAAAATGCTTGATTGGATTAGGGGCAGTTTATTTTACTCATTCCTTTAGTTTCACTTCAATACTGATGATCTTTATAGCTTTAATTTCAGTGTAATTATAAGAATTTATTTTCTTTCCTCTAAAGAATCCAAAGAAAATTCAAGTAAAAGTTTAAGTTGGGGAATTTTTTGGACTATAGTTCATCTGCCATTAAATGCCTTTGTGCAATTGATCCTATTTGGATGGGTTTTGCTGGTCTCGGTCTCAAAAAAATGGTATGGGTGGTTTCAATGAAACCTTTGAAATCCCATTTGGTTAGATTTTGGATGTTGGGTTTTATGGTTTTTGAAAAAGCTGAAACCTCACTTGGATTGTATTTGGATGTTGGGGTTTAGGGGAAAAAGTAGTTGGTAGGTGTCAAATCAAAGTTTTATAGGAATCAAGAGTTTGGGTGTGAGTTTTTTGATAGGTTTGTGATGAGTTTCATGTGTCTTACGAAAACTCAATTGGAAGGGTTTCGACCCGGTCTCCTCCACATATTGTGTAAATGTTAATTCTCATAATCCTTTGCTTTTAGAGGGAAAAGACTTCATTTATTATGTAAATGTTAATTCTTATATACTAAATTCATATTTCTGAATTTTTACGAACTTTTACAAAAGATTCTTTATTGGCTGCAGCCTGCACAGGTAGTAATAAAACTCACATAATCTTTGATTTTCTTTCATAAATCTTGCATAATACATTCTTGTTCGTATTTCCATTGCTTTGTTTTTCTTTTGGGTTGCTGCTAGTTTATGAAAGTTTGGGTATTACTATCGAGTTTTGATCACAAAATTTTGCTAAAAATAAAATAAAATGATATCGAGTTTCACGATGAATACGTATCTAAGAGTCGAATATTTATAATCAAAAGTCAAAACCAACAAGAGCAAACAGAGTTTAGTTAAATCTTTGCCTGAAATATCATTAATAAGATGTTATATATCAATGCAGCATAAGATATAGAAAATTAATATGTGGTCCTAAAGACTAGAAGATACCTTATTAAGCAGAGTCGGAAGTGGATTCCTTCTACTTATTTAAAGTGAGAATCCCTGGCCCAAAATTCCCACACCCAGATACACCATGTCTCTTGAGATATTCTCGTATGTTTCGTTGTAATTCTTAAGGTATTCTCGCCTGTAAATAGTTATCATTGTGTCAAATAAATTAGTGCTTTGTAAATTAATGCTCCAACTTTTAGTCCATAACTGGTTCTTAACATCAGATAGCATCCACAAATCTAAGGTTTTTGGGTGATACGATAAAGTCCTGAAATAGAGTTTCTCCTTGATTTCCAGCAGACGTGACTGACGAACACCACGTAAATCATTTTCAAAATCCTTGGGCAACCTGATGGTAGAAAAACCTTCGTTCTCCTTGTTAAAGGAGAGGATGACATATTCATTAACCTCATTATCAAACATCATCCAATAGAAAGCCCCACAAACAAATACCCCGAATGGGCGATAAAACTCGAGATGGCTGTTAACCGCGACATCCGGATCTCCAAGAATTGAAATGCAATTGGTCATCGTCATTGGATATGGATATAGTGAGCATCTTACAACTCCAACTGTTGATATTTGGTTTGACTAAGTGCAAGATTACGTATTCATCTTTGGATGGGATATAAGCAAAACCACAGGGAGAAAATTTTCTACATGGTATGGGATCAAAAGGAGGATCAGACAAGCGAAAAATTCGTCGAGTGTTGGGATTACACAAGTAGAATCTCTCACTGTTGAGAAAGCACACCAACTTAGATTGTGATGGAAAGGGAAGAAGCATAAGTAGACATGGTGACGAATTTATAGGAAGACTCCATTCTTGGATTACTTTTCCATAGAGATTGAAGGTTTTTAAGGCATATGAGTTATTATTATAATAATAATACAAAACTAACATTAACGGGGGACTATTCACGTTTATGGTTTTTTTACGGTGTAGTTTCTTGAATGAATTATGGGAGATTAGAGATTTCCAATGCTTCGAAACAGACATATACCTTAAAAGACTCTTCACGAACAATCTTGATAGTATCTCCCTCACTATATCATCCGGTAAAAATCCACCTCCTTCGTGCTCAACTTTGATCTTCTCTGATCTTTGCTTCTCTATTTGCATCTCTTCCTCCATCTATGACTTGTGAAAGGTTGAAGGTAGTAGCTATATTAACTAAACAAGTTTCCGAGTTCTGTAGGGCAATATACAGCTGCTAGGGCTGTTCAAGAAAACAAATAAATCAGCCCATCTCATCTGCACGGTGAATTAGAGGGTTATTTGTTAAACGGGTTGGGCTTTTATTAATAAAAGATTGTGTTGCATTTTCCAATTGAATGTTGTTTCAGTCCAACAATTATGACCTTCTTGTAAGTTATCTACCTTTAAGTTACATATTAAAATATCAACATTTAAACCTTAACCTTAATATAAAGAGTTCCAAACTTAAAGTGTAAATTCAGGTTAGCACTTAATAAAATAAAAACTAACAATTAGCACATAATTTTGTTGCATCTATCGGGTTATAAAAGCACTCAAGATACATGTTGAGATATGAAGAAATTAGAAAAGTTTATCAAAACCAATAAGAGAAAAATAATTACACACATAGTTATATATCTGCCTGAAATTAATATCTATTACATAACATTTTATAGGATAAAACTTATAGAACTCCTAAACCTCAAACTTATACATATGTTTTATTTAGATGGTAAATACATCATTACATCAGAGTACATTCATCAATCCATCAACATTACATCACAATCGATTCATATATTATAAAGACTAACTAACAAGTAACAACAACATTAATAATAAATTAGAAGAAAATCAACATTAGTGATATTTGAATTCATGATCTTAGCCTTATTTGGAAGGGTTTTGGCACTGTTTCGTGCGTCTCGGTTTATAAAAAATAGTTTAGGTGATTTCGGTGAAACATTTGAAACCCATTTGAATGTTGGGTTTTGTGGTTTTTTAAAAACTGAAAACCCATTTGGATTGGGTTTGGATGTTGAAATTTGAGAAAAAAAGTTGGTGGTAGGTGTCAAATCAATATCATTTTTAAAGAGTTTGGTGAGAAAAAGTAGGTGGTAGGTGTTATATCAAAATTTTATGAGAGAATTGTACTTATGATACCAAACTTTATATCGATTCTCACTTATGGTACCATAAAAATTCAGGCCAACATATGGTACAATCACCACTAAGTGGGTGACGTGGCCGTTAAGTCAATTTTTATTATTGCAAAATTAATTACATTACTTATGTTGATTGACAATTCTACCACATAATATTTTGGACTGGCAAATTAACCCTACATCTTTAAATTTGCTGACGATTTTAGTCCACATTATTGCGCAATTTTAAAATTTGCTCGAATAAGACCACCTGCGGACCAATTTGAAGATTTTACTTTACATATCTAATTAACTAATTTAATTTTATAAACAATATTAATAAATTAAATAATACTTTAATATAAATCTGAAAAAAAAAAGCTCAAAATAATATGTTTTTAAATCTTCTAAAATTTATATATTATTAATATATTTAATATATATTAAAATAGTAAAAGTTATATACTATTATACATTATTATAATTAAAGAAAGAAAAAAACTAAAACCTAAGCCTCACCCAACCCCACCCCCCCGATAATCACTCACCCAACCCCAGGCCTCCGTCGGCCTAGGACCGTAGTGGCTTGGGATTGAAGAACCCAAGCCGCTGACGGCTTGGTATTGGGGGAGGGGGTTGGTGGTGGTTATCGGGGGGTGGGGAGGGGCTTAAGGTTAAGATTTTTTTTAATAATAATTTATTAATAATATATAACTTTATTATTTTAATAAATATTAAATAGATTAATAATATATAAATTTTAGATAATTTTTAAAACATATTTTGATTTGAATTTTCTCAGATTTATATTAAAGTATTATTTATTTTATTAATATTATTTATAAAATTAAATTAGTTAAATTGATATGTAAATATAATAAGTAAAATCTTCGAATTGGCCCACAAGTGCTCTTCTTGAGTCAAATTCAAAATTAGGCAACAATGTGGACTAAAATTTTCAACAAATTTGAAGATATGGGGTTATTTACTAGTCTGAAATGTTAAGCATAAGTAATGACATCAATTTTGAAATAATCCAAATTGACTTAACTGTGATTTTTAACGACGGTATCAAATGTGAGTGAATTTGTTAAATTATGATACCAAATGTGTTGACATGAATTTTTATGGTACCATAAGTGAGAATTGATATAAAGATTGATACCATAAGTACGATTCTCCCAAAATTTTATAGGTTTCAAGAGTTGGATGTGAGTTTGTGATGAGTTATTAAAATTTAGATTATTTTAAAAAATATTAACATCCACAGCGATTATTTTAACTCTCTTTTGCTCAAAACATGGACCTCAATTTGTCTCCCGAAAGCTCTTGGAGGACTTGGTTTTCGTAAGAGTGAAGATTTTAATAGGGCCTTGGTTGCGAAGCTCACTTGGAAAATGGCCATCAATGAAAATTGCCTCTGGACCAAAGTTATGGAAGCAAAATACTTGAAAGGCAAAAATTTCTTTGATGTTGAGAAAGTCCCTAACAACTCCTCATGGATTTGGAGGGACATTTTAAATTGCAAAGATATCATTCTCAAAGGTATTTGCACCTCTATCAACGCCGAGTCTTAGGTTCAAATTTGGAAAATACCTTGGGTTCCTTCTCTTCCAGGCACTATCCTAACACCAAAACATGATTGTTATGCGGATCTCTCTCATTTTAGTTTGGTTCGTAGTTTAATTTTCCCAAGTAGGGGTGATTGGAATCTTGATACCCTTTCGGAGTTTTTCTCATCGGATATTATCTTCGAAATTAGGAAAATCATTATATCCCCCCTAGTACCCCTCAAAGACTCTTTTGGCATCCCTCCAAGTCGGGGAAATTTTCGTCAAAAAGTGCTTACCTCTCTAGCCAGGTGCCCCGGTTCCCTAACCTCAACCAAAGTGACT
Organism: Penstemon davidsonii; assembly: GCA_034814905.1. Taxonomy (NCBI): domain Eukaryota; kingdom Viridiplantae; phylum Streptophyta; class Magnoliopsida; order Lamiales; family Plantaginaceae; genus Penstemon; species Penstemon davidsonii. The sequence goes on along the minus strand of JAYDYQ010001087.1, from coordinate 4,672,317 downwards.
CCACTTCGAGAATATTTGGAACTCTAGAATCCACAACCGACACAAGCTTTTTGTTTGGAAAACAATCCATGACCTCCTCCCAACCAAGAGAGGCTCTCTTTGTTTTTGAGGGCAGACACGCCTGACTGCCCCATTTGCAACACTGAAACCGAGTCCATGGAGCACCTTTTTCTTAGGTGCCCCTGTCAAAGGCACTTTGGTTTCACTCTCCTTGGAACTTTTGGGTTGATGCTTTTCAAAACACACCCCTTCGTGACTGGATTGCTTTGTTACTGTGCAAGGACGGGATCCTTTTCCCCTCCGAAAAGATAAGGGAAGAATTTCTTATTTTTGCCGTTCGTCTTTTTGATTTTGTTTGGCTCCACCGTAACCAAGTTGTTCACAACGGTGTGGTTTCTCCCTTTCAGTTTCTATTGCAGCGTATCCAAAGGTCTGCCGCTGCTCATGTCAAGGATCAAACTCACTGTCGTCGTTTCACCTCCTCGAGTGCTGCTTCGAACCTGGGCTGGAAACCACCCAAAGCTAACTGGATTTCGGCTAATGTTGATGCCTCCTTCAAAGATGGCAAAGCCGCTTGGGCCATCATTTTTCGCAACCAACTTGGCTCCATCATCTCTGCAAAATCTGATGTCCTCCCTTGCCTAAATGCTGCAGTTGCGGAAGCCATTGCTCTAAAGTAAGCTTGTTCCACTGCCTACTTTTGTGGAGCTGATTTTGTTCAACTCGTGGAGTACTCGAGCAAGAAGCATACCTTTGATTGCAATGATGTTGGACTCCACTTCTAATAAAATGGTATGTATACATAATATCTTGTATTATGAGGAAGAAGATTACTATTCGTTCGATGTTGATGCAGAATCGGAAAAAGAAGATTCCGATGCATATTCCAAGGTAAGACAGGAGCCAGTGTGTATTGAAGCATTAATGATAAGATTTTATAATTTTTATATGTAGTCCACATTTGATGCTATTATATGCTTGTGAAGGTGGAAAATGCTTGTGATTGGATTAGGGGCAGTTTATTTTACTCATTCCTTTAGTTTCACTTCAATACTGATGATCTTTATAGCTTTAATTTCAGTGTAATTATAAGAATTTATTTTCTTTCCTCTAAAGAATTTTTTGGACTATAGTTCATCTGCCATTAAATGCCTTTGTGCAATTGATCCTATTTGGATGGGTTTTGGCTCGGTTTTGCTGGTCTCGGTCTCAAAAAAATGGTATGGGTGGTTTCAATGAAACCTTCGAAATTCCATTTGGTTAGATTTTGGTTGTTGGGTTTTATGGTTTTTTAAAAAGCTGAAACCTCACTTGGATTGTATTTGGATGTTGGGTTTAGTGGAAAAAGTAGTTGGTAGGTGTCGAATCAAAGTTTTATAGGAATCAAGAGTTTGGGGTTTGTGATGAGTTTCATGTGTCTTACGAAAACTCAATTTGAAGGGTTTTGACCCGGTCTCGTCCACATATTATTTAAATGTTAATTCTCATAATCCTCTGCTTTTAGAGGGAAAAGACTTCATTTATTTTGTAAATGTTAATTCTTATATACTAAATTCATAATTCTCACATATTGGGTATTACTATCCATTCCTTTCGCTAATTTTGATAACAAAATTTTGCTAAAAATAAAATAAAATGATATCGAGTTTCACGATGAATACGTATCTAAGAGTCGAATATTTATAATCAAAAATCAAAACCAACAAGAGCAAACAGAGTTTAGTTAAATCTTTGCCTGAAATATCATTAATAAGATGTTATGTATCAATGCAGCATAAGATACAGAAAATTAATAAATGGTCCTAAAGATTGGAAGATACCTTATTAAGCAGAGTCGGAAGTGGATCCCTTCTACGTATTTAAAGTGAGAATCCCTGGCCCAAAATTCCCACACCCAGATACACCATGTCTCTTGAGATATTCTCGTATGTTTCGTTGTAATTCTTAAGGTATTCTCGCCTGTAAATAGTTATCATTGTGTCAAATAAATTAGTGCTTTGTAAATTAATGCTCCAACTTTTAGTCCATAATTGGTTCTTAACATCAGATAGCATCCACAAATCTAAGGTTTTTGGGTGATACGATAAAGTCCTGAAATAGAGTTTTTCCTTGATTTCCAGCAGACCTGACTGACGAACACCACGTAAGTTATTTTCAAAATCCTTGGGCAACCCGATAATAGAAAAATCTTCATTCTCCTTGTTAAAGGAGAGGATGACATATTCATTAACCTCATTATCAAACATCATCCAATAGAAAGCCACACAAACAAATACCCCGAATGGGCGATAAAACTCGAGATGGCTGTTAACCGCGACATCGACGGATCTCCAAGAATTGAAATGCAATTGGTCATCGTCATTGGATATGGATATAGTGAGCATCTTACAACTCCAACAATTGATATTTGGTTTGACTAATTGCAAGATTACGTATTCATCTTTGGATGGCATATAAGCAAAACCAAAGGCATAAGATTTTCTACATGGTATGGGATCAAAAGGAAGATCAGACAAGGGGAAAATTCGTCGAGTGCTAGGATTACACAAGTAGAATCCCTCGCTGTTGAGAAAGCACACCAACTTAGATTGTGATGGAAAGGAAAGCATATGTATATATGGTGCTGACGAAATTATAGGAAGACACCATTCTTGGATTACTTTTACATGGAGATTGAAGGTGGTTAGAACAAACGTATTTTGATCAGAATGACACAAAACTAGCACTAACGGGGGATTATTATTATTTAGAATTTTTTGACGGTGTAGTTTCTTGAATGAATTATGGGAGATTAGAGATTTCCAGTGCCTCGAAACTGACATATACCTTAAAAGACTTTTCACGGTCAATCTTGATAGTATCTCCCGCGTTATGTCCTCCGGCAAAAATCCACCTCCTTCTTGCTCAACTTTGATCTTCTCAGATATTTGCTTCTCTATCAGCATCTCTTCCATCTTTGACTTGCGTAGAAAATTCAGGTATATTAAGAATACATATATAGATGTATTGGGAGAAACTAGAATTATTATAAACAACTAAACAAGTTTCCGACTTTTGCAAGGCAATGTAACGCCGCTAGGGCTGTTCAATAATCAAGGCAAGTAAATCAGCGCATCTCATCTGCACGGCCAATTAGATGGCTAATTGTTAAATGAGTTGGGCTTTATAATTTATGAAAGATTGGACTTGATTTATTTATTTACCCAAAAAACAAGCTACAATTTTCGATTTTACCCTTAATTGTTAATTTCATATATATGCCCTTTTATATACCTTCAATTACTTCTGCACTATTAAAACCTTCAATTACCTCGTAAAAGTTAAAAGTTCAATTATCTTTGATTGAATTATGCTAAATAAAATCAATAAATTACTCTAACTAACTTCACAATTCTACTAATTCTTTTCATCAACATTTTACTCATTTTTTAAATGACATAATTAAACTCTTATTTTTTTTTCCACAATCAAATTTCAATTGCACATTTTTTAGCAATTACAAATATTATAAGTGGTTACACTTTCTAAGTGCAACACTATGGTAATAAGTTTTACGGGAGCACAATGTTTATTTGGAAATCAAGCTCTCTTTCGTACCACATGGACAACGACAAAATTGGGGGAGAAAATTTATTATATTTTACTAATAATTTGAGTTGAAATCTTTACTAATTTTTAATATTTGTACTAATTAAAAAATATGCAATTGAATCGTATTGTGGAAAAAAAAAAGTTTGAAATATGTAAATAAAAAATAAGAGAAAAAAAATTAAAAGAATTGTGTATCTACAACTTTATAAGGAGGATGAAGTTGGTTAGGGTAATTCAGTTTTAATTAAGCAAAATTGAGTTAAAGAAAACAAAATTTTTAACTTTATATGTCAAGAGGTAATTGAAAGTTTTAATAGTACAAGAGGTACTTGAATACATATAAGAGTACATGGGTGTATGTGAAATTAACATTAAGAATAAAATTGAGAACTAGAGTTAGTTTTTCGTCACATCAGCAAATGCTAACAGTCTTCTAACGAAAAAGTTAATGACAGGGGGGTAATTGAAGGTTTTTTTAGTACATGAGTAGTAGGTGAAAGATTAATAAGAGTACAGGGAAGGTATGTGAAATTAACCCTATTCAGATATACTATTACATAATCAGATACCTCTATTGTACTATTTAAATCTTCACTAACATCCCATGTACTATTTAAACATTCATTTACCCATCTGAAACTAATGGTCAATTCAATATTCTCCGCTAAAATTAACAAAATTTACAAGAGTATCATTTTACCCCTGATATCGGTAAAACTATCAATAACTTAGGTACATGTGGTGAAAAATTGCAGAAAACGTCCCAATAATAAATAATTTATTATACATTAATACTAAAAAGAACGTACAATGTTTCCTAATGAAATGACATGAATTTTTTCTTCTTAAAAGCGCACGGGAGTTTCGAAAACCAATACTATTTTTCCCTTACAAAAAGTAAAAGAGTGAACCGTCATTTCCATAAAATTAGAACTTTAATAGTGGGACTAAATTCATGCAAAATGATAAATTAGGGGACGGAATTCGGCGAGTTAATATAGTTTGGGACAAAAAACCAAAATTTATAATTAGTTTGGGACGAATTTTGCAATCTTGTATAATTATTCATGCTAAAATTTGCCACGGCATGACTCGTAAGCTGCCAAGTGGCAATTTAACGAATACGTGCACAATTTATGTCTCATAATTAACTATGGGACGATATTTCAAAATAATATAATAATAAATTACGGGACGAAATTCGGTGATGTGATATAGTTCAGGACGAAAATCCAAAATAGCTAATTAGTTTGGGAAGTTTTCTGCGATTTTGCCTTTTTTTTCCTCAATTCCTACTTTTTTTTTGTGGTTGACAAGGGAACCCGCAGCCACCAAAGTGCACAAGGTAAATCCCGCTCTCATGCAATAGCTCGCAAACCACATGAGAGATGTAAACCACACTAGACAAATCAGGTGTGACGAGTTCGACCTTGAATGTGTTGGCAAGGGATTCGAACTCGAATCAAAGACATCGCGCTCACTTGCTCCACCAACTAGGCTACCCTTGCAGGTTCAACTCCTACTTTCTTAGTTGTACTGTCAGTTGTTCTCTTGACAATCGAAAACCCCAATTAATGACAGAAAGAAAAAATTGAAGGAATAAGTGAGGAATAAACTTGAAAAAATGGATAATATATTTTTATTAAATAGTTGATTGCATACATTAAAACTTAAATTTAAATATTATTTTGTAATGACGTCACAACGGTTGAACCAGTGGTTAAAACGGTTAAACCAATCTAAACAGTAACTAGTAAGGTTACCGCTTCGATTTCCGGTCCGGTTTTTAAAACATTGATTATAGTATATCCAACAATACATCATCATTACCTCATAATCTCATAATCAATTCACACTAGTGGTAATTTACCAGAACCTCTAGATTTCTTCTTAGTTATTGTTTTGTGCAATATATTTTATTATTATTGACTAAATCATGATAGTGGAATCTTTGTTTGAAATTGTTTTATGCATTATAGTTCTATTGGTATTAAACAAATTGTGATTAGATGAAGTCTTTGATGAATAAAATCTTGTCGACTCGTGGAGTACTCGAGCAAGGAGCATAAATATTCTTAAGAATATGTCTCTGAAAATAGTTGAGAATATCTACCCTGTAAATGATATTCTTGCTCATGTAATCTTATTCTATTCACGCATTTATTAGAGAAATAAACTGGAAATTAAAGGAATTCATCTATTGAAAGTGAAAAACAAAATTGTAATTACAGAGAGTTTTTGTAAATGAAAAACTAGAGAATGAATTCATGATATTCCCTACTGATCCAACTGCTATATATATACAAAATAATATAACTAACTCTAACTAACCTAAACCGACTTTAACTGGATAAGCTTACAACAAAAGAAACAAAACACGCTTATAAATGAAACACGCTTATAACTTAAATGGTTTAATAATACAATCAACGGCTAATTGTATTATTCTTCTGTAAATCTTCATCTTCAATCAATTTCTTCTTTTTCTCCAGAATGTCTGCCAATTGAGCCGTAGATTTGATTGGCAGCAATTTTATTTGTTTCCTAGCAATTTTCTCTCGTACAAAGTGACAATCAATCTCGATGTGCTTTGTACGTTCGTGAAAGATAGGATTTAAAGCCAAATGAACCGCACTGGTGTTGTCGCAATAAACTGCTGGAGGAACCCTTAATTCAACATTCCAAATCGCGGAGCAATTGTGTCAACCAAAGAATTTCACTGGTAAGTCCTGCTATAGCTCTATATTCTGCTTCTGCACTTGATTTTGAGACTGTGGGTTGCCGTTTAGATTTCCATGAAATTAGGGAATTTCCCAAAAATGTGAAAAATCCTGTAGTTGAACGCCTAGTATCCACACAACTTCCCCAATCTGAGTCACAAAATGCAGATAAAGACAAGTTATTATTTTTAGGATAAAAAATTCCTTGCCCTGGACTTTAAGATACCTAAGGAGATAATGAGCAGCAGAAAGATGATTATGAGTTGGACAAGATAGAAACTGACTTAATTTGTGAACTGTATAAGATATGTCTGGTCTTGTAATGGTCAAGTAGATTAATCTACCTATCAGCCTCCTATAAGAAGAGAAATCTTGTAAAAGTTCACTATCATTCTTAGAAAGCTTAGTATTAGGATCCATTGGTAAGGCTGATGGTTTACTTGCTAAAAATCCAGTATCATCAAGTAATTGTAGTGTATAGTTTCTCTGGGAAATGACAAGGCCTTGATTAGAATAGGCCAGTTCAATTCCCAAAAAATATTTAAGTAATCCTAGATCTCTAAGTTTGAACTTCTGGCTTAATAGTAATTTAGTTTCAGAAATAAGAGTAAAATCAGGACTAGATATGATAATGTCATCAACATATACTAGAATGGCAATAAAGGAAGTAGAATTACCTTTGGTAAAGAGTGAATAATCAGATAAAGATTGTTTAAAGCCCATTGAAGTAAGCACCTCAGTTAATTTTGAATTCCACTGCCTACTTGCTTGTTTTAAACCATAGATAGATTTGTTTAGTTTACATACCTGAGGGGCAGTAGTGGAACTGATTTCATTAGGAGAATAACCTTGTGGTAAATCCATGTAAACCTCTTCTATTAAATCTCCATTTAAAAAGGCATTGTTTACATCAAGCTGATGTAAATGCCAACCTTTAGCAAGTGATAGAGCAAGTAAAACCCTTACTGTTACTAGTTTAGCCACAGGGGAGAAGGTGTCAATAAAGTCCACCCCTTCTTGTTGAGTGAAGCCTTTTGCCACTAATCTAGCTTTGTATCTGTCAATTGAGCCATCTGGATTCCTTTTAGCTTTGAAAACCCTTTGCATCCTATTGGCTTTTTATTAGGGGGAAGGGTAGTAACAGTCCAAGTGGAATTTCTTTCCATAGCTTCTAATTCTTCATGTATTGTTGTGGTCCATTCAGGGTATTTGATTGCCTGCTTATATGTATGTGGTTCCTTAATTTGAGAAATGTTAGCAATAAAGGCCTTGTGACTGTTAGAAAGATTATTATAGTTTATGACTGAAGATAGGGGATATTTGGCTGTGGATTGTGTATTGATATTGGCAGGTGACTGTGTACTTATATTAAGATTACAATGGTAATCATGTAAATAGGATGGAAGCTTAGTTTGTCTTGTAGATTTCCTATTTGGATTAATAGAAATAGGATCAGTAATGGAAGGTGGAGGTGGGGAGGGATTATGATTATCTGGAATAGTAGGAGTGGTAGGGAAATGGGATTTTGATGGAGGAAAATCAGTGTAAAGGTTTTCAAGGTCAGGAGGTGGGAAAATAGGACTGATATTGGAGAATGATCAGAGGCAGGGGTAGTGGTTGATTTAAATGGGAAAATATGTTCATAAAAAACCACATCCCTTGATATAAAAACTTCATAAGTTGTAAAATCAAGTAATTTGTATCCTTTAACACCAGGGGCATAACCAAGAAAAACACATTTTCTAGCTCTAGGTTGAAATTTAGTTCTATGCTCATGTAATGTAGAAGAAAAAACCAAGTAACCAAAAGTTCTAAGAAAATTATAATTGACAGGCTTGTTGTATAACAAACTATAAGAACAGTTATTATTTAAAACAGTATAAACTGAGGTTAGAACACAATCAGACCAAAACTCTGAAGGAATCATGGATTGAAACATAAGAGATCTTGCTATATTTAAGATGTGTTGGTGTTTCCTTTCAACCACTGAATTTTGTTGTGGTGTTTGTACACATGAAAATTGATGTAATATACCTAAATCAGGAAAGAGTTTTTCAAATAAAAATTCTTTAGCATTATCTGATCTAAAAGTTTTGATTGTTTTATTGAATTGAGTTTGTATCATTTTTATGAATTTTGGAATCACTGTAGAAGCTTCTGATTTAGTTGTAATAAGATAAATCCAAGTGAATCTACTGAAGTCATCTACCAAAGTTATAAAGTATTTAAATCCAGAGTGAGAAGTTATGTGATAAGGGCCCCATGTGTCACAGTGAATAAGATCAAAAAGTGCAGAAGAAAAATGATTATCAGTAGGAAAGGAAAGTCTTTTCTGTTTTGCATAATGACATATTTCACAAGTAGAATCAGAGTGTTTATTTACATCTGAAATAGCTAAAACATCTTTAATTGGAACAAGTTTGTTGTAGGATGGATGTCCTAGTCTATTGTGCCATGTATGAATGGTCACTTTATTGCATATACTACTGATGTCTGGGGAAGAAGATGGCAGTGACTGTAGAATATAGAGTCCTTGAACAAGGTTACCCTGACCAATCATCTTCTTGGATAGGGTGCCCTGTATTAAACAAGTATTATGCAAAAAATGAACACTATAGGAAGTGTTTTGCAACAGTGAACTAATAGAAAGTAAATGGAATTTAAAGGAAGGAACATATAAGACATTATCTAGACAGATGGAGTTGTTATGAAGGAAAACTTTTCCAACAAAATAGACTGGAAGAGAGGTGTTATTAGGTAAAGAAACTGTAGTATTATTAGTGATAGCAATAGAATGAAACAATTTGATGTTAGTGCAAATGTGGTGAGAAGCACCAGAGTCCATAATCCAAGAGTTAGAATCCATAAGATTGGAAATAGATTTCATAGAAGAAGATATACCTGAAGTAGCAGTTATGTTATAGGAAGCAAAATTTGAATCACCTTTCTGTTGAGATGCATGCATAGATGGTTGTTGTGTGTTGAACAAATTTGACAAGTATGTGTATTGATCAGGATTTAAATTTTTAACAAATTCATTCATGCCAGGTGAGTTGGCAAGATCAGGGCTGACTGAAGATATTTGATTGGCATTTGGAGTTTGCTGTCTAGGAAATGGAGGCCTGTAGCCAGGAGGATAGCCATGGATCTTAAAGCAGGTATTGATGGTATGTCCTGCCATGTTACAATTTGTGCAAAATGGTCTATCTTTCCTTTTAAAATTTTGATTGAAAGATGGTCTGTTATTCTGGAAATTGTTAAGATGTTGTGGTTGATGTGTAGGGAATTGAGTAGGATTATAGGGTGATCTAGGAATAGGAAAGTTGGATTGGGGTCTAGAAAATGAATTTCCAGTGGCACTTCTTGGTTGAAATGGTTGTTGTTGATTTTTGACAGAAAAAGCCATTGAGTTGAGGGGATGGGTGTAGGAGTGAGACTGATGAAGGGAAATTTGTTGTTCTTCTTGAACAATCAGAGAAAGAGTTTTGTTAATAGATGGTAGGGGATCCATAGTAAGTATTTGACTGCGGATATGGGAGTAAGTATCTTGTAATCCCATAAGAAATAGCATGACCAATTCTTGTTGAAAGTAAACATCTAATTTGCCACATCGACAGTCTGGTCTACAGTTGGAAATCTCATCCCAAAATTTCTTGAGTTTTGTATGATATAAAATGACAGAATCAGAACCTTGTTTAAGTTGAATCACATCCCTTCTGAGTGAAAATAAACGAGGGCCATTGCCATGAACAAACCGTTCTTGTAATTCAGTCCACAAATCTGATGCAATCTCATGATAAAGGATGCTATCAGAAATTTCTGGGGAAATTGCATTAAAAATCCAAGCCACCACAACTGTGTTGTTGCGTTCCCAAGTATTGATCATAATAGGGTCAGTGGAGGGTTTTGGAAGAGAGCCATCTATAAAACCTAATTTATTCTTGACCTTCAGACCCATAGTCATGGCACGACTCCAAGATTGAAAGTTGTGCTCATTGAGAAGAGTGGAAACTAGTTTCAAACCGGGTCCATCCGCGGGATGAAGGAAATAAGGACTGGTTGGGTCTTCTAATAGGTTTCTTGTTGTGTTTGATACAAGGGTGATGGGTTGATCCAAAGAAGACATGATGGAGGTGAAGCAAGAAATAGATGAATCGCAAGAACAGAGAAGAAGAACTGGAGTTTCCTGAAAGAAGGAAAGAAAGAAGGAAAAGAGAAAAGAGAAAAGAACCTGTACAGAGTCTGAAGATGGATCTGTAATGGAGGATTGAACCAGGAAAAGAGTGCGCAGAAAGTTGGAATTTAGTCTACTGATACCATATTAGAGAAATAAACTGGAAATTAAAGGAATTCATCTATTGAAAGTGAAAAACAAAATTGTAATTATAGAGTGTTTTTGTAAATGAAAAACTAGAGAATGAATTCATGATATTCCCTACTGATCCAACTGCTATATATATACAAAATAATATAACTAACTCTAACTAACCTAAACCGACTTTAACTGGATAAGCTTACAACAAAAGAAACAAAACACGCTTATAAATGAAACACGCTTATAACTTAAATGGTTTAATAATACAATCAACGGCTAATTGTATTATTCTTCTGTAAATCTTCATCTTCAATCAATTTCTTCTTTTTCTCCAGAAATACCTTCTGATAGCATTAATTAATTAGTTCTAAAAAAATAAATATCACAATAATAATTAGTTTGAATGCAAAGACACTGCTTGGAATGAGAAATTGATCTCAAGGGAATATTTGTTACTCTTTTATTCTTGTTTTTTCTTCCAAATTATTGCTGATTTTGAAGAGGTAAGACTGGAGCCAGTGTGTATTTAAGCATGCATGTTAAGATTTCATAATTTTTATATATAGTCCACATTTGATGCTATTAATCCTTGTGAAGGTGGAAAATGCTTGATTGGATAAAGGGCAGTTTATTTTATTCATTCCTTTAGTTTCACTTCAATACTGATGATTTTCATAGCTTTAATTTCAGTGTAATTATAAGAATTTATTTTCTTTCCTCTAAAGAATCCAAAGAAAGTTTTGGACTATAGTTCATCTGCCAATAAATGGCTTTGTGCAATTGATCCTATTTGGAAAGGTTTTGGTTCGGTTTCGCTGGTCACGGCCTCAAAAGAATCATACAGTTTGTTTCGATGAAACCTTTTAAACCTCATTTGGTTAAGTTTTGATGTTTGGTTTTGTGGTTTTGATAAAGCTGAAAAACCACTTGGATTGTGTTTGAATATTGGAGTTTAGGGGAAAAAGTAGTTGGTAGGTGTCAAATCAAAATTTTATAGGAATCAAGAGTTTGTGTGTGAGTTTCTGAATAGGTTTGTGATGAGTTTTATGTGTCTTACGAACGTAAACTCAATTAAAAGGGTTTGTAAATGTTAATTATCATAATCCTTTGCTTTTGGGTTTCACGATGAATATGTATCTATGAGTCGAGTAAAAATACATTGTTGCACTATATATGTTGGCTTCAAATCCTAGTTTCTTATGTACCCAACAACATAAGGTTAGTTAATAATTCAAACATTTAATTAATAACCATTAAGGTACTGCACGTAGGAAGCATATTTATAATCCAAAGTCAAAACCAACAACAGCAAACAGAGTTTAGTTAAATCTTTGCATGAAATATCATTAATAAGATGTTATGTAAAGGCAATGCGGCATAAGACATAGAAAATTAATAAATGGTCCTAAAGACTAGAAAATTCGTAGGGATTCCTCCTACGTATTTAAAGTGAGAATCCCTGGCCCAAAATTCCCACAGCCAGGTACCCCATGTCTCTTGAGATATTCTCATATGTTCTGTAAATAGTTATCATTGTGTCAAATAAATTTGTGCTTTGTAAATTAATGCTTCAACTTTGGATCCATAACTGATTCTTAACATCAGATAGCATCCACAATTCTAAGGTTAGGGGGGGATACAATAAAGTCTTAATATAGAGTTTTTCCTTGATTTCCAGAAGTGACTGACGAAAATCATGTAAGCTATTTTCAAAATCCTTGGGCAACCTGATAGTAGGGGTGCACATGGTACGGTTCTTACGGTTTTTTTAATGAAATTAATACCGTACCAATTAATGCGGTTTTGAAAAGTTACATACCAAATTGAAGTTTTGAATACCATACCATTATATTCGGTACGGTGCGGTTCCGGTACGGTACGGTACGGTTTTGCGGTATTTTACACTAACTTTTTAGTTCTCAAACTATTTTGCTTGTATAAAAAAAATGGACATTTATTAGATGGAAAAAGCTTGATTTTTTGTTTAAGCTTAACATTTTTAATAGGCTAACACTTGAGGACTTCATGCTAACCAAATATTTGACATGTTTAGGCCCTTTACCCTTATCATCCCTATTAGCTTGTTTGCTAGATTGCGCTTCCATCTATGTATAAGAAAATTGACTGCATTATTATAAGCTTATAAATATATCTAACTATCTAAGTATTACCAATTTATAACCTCAAAATTAAACCATCAAATTCGAAAGTGCTAATTATGATCAAGAAAAACATATTAATGTCCATCAAAAGGTACAAAACAATGCTAGCTCACATCAATTTTGTTCAAGCTTCTGATATTAGTTTAGTTTTTGTGAATTTAATTAGCAAAATATATTTAATTATATTAAATACAGTAAAAAAAATTGCAAAAAAAAATTGTAATCTCATTCAGTACAGATTTAAACATATAAACTATATCCATACTAAAATTTAAGGCTTGGGTAATCTACTTTTAAAATAAAACAAAAATAAAGTACGTAATTGAACTTCTTGTGATGTCAAAGGAAGAAGAAACAACATAAATTAATTTGGAGAAGCTTTGATATGAAATAATTTTCAATGACGGTTGCCATCAGTGCCGTGTATCTCTAAGGAATAAGGATAAAGGTATGTAATTTACTTAGGTAATTTAGGTTTTAATTACTTGCCTTTTAAGATATTAGTGGGCTTAATTTTGAGTCATAATTCTTTAAGGCTAGATAAAACATAAAACTCACAGAGTATAATCAATATATGGATAAATTAGTTAATAAAAGATATTTATTTTTATTGGTAAGGTACGGTTTTTTTGCGGTATAAAAACCTTAAGACCTATACCATACCAAAATATCCAGTACGGTTTTTGTCTATACCAAGACCTATAATTTTGAGAAAAAATACCGATACTTCGGTACGGTCCGGTACGGTTTCAAAAACCATGTGCACCCCTACCTGATAGTAGCAAAACCTTCATTCTCCATGTTAAAGGAGAGGATCACATAATTTCTAACCTCACTATCAAACATCAACCAATAGAAAGCCCCAGAAACAAAAACCCCAAATGGGCAATAAAACGCGAGATGGCTGATAGCCGCGACATCGACGGATCTCCAAGAATTGTAATGCAAGTGATTGTCATCATTGGACATGGATATAGTAAGCATCATACACCTCCATATGTCTAGATCTGATTTGACTAAGTATAAGATTATGTATTCATCTTTAGATGGAACATAAGCAAAACCACATACATAAGATATTCCATCTAGCAAGGGACCAAAAGGAGGATTAGGCAAGTGGAAAATCCGTCGAGTGCTGGGATTACACAAGTAGAATTTCTCACTTTCGAGAAAGCACACCAACTTAGATTGTGATGTAAAGGGAAGCATATATAAAAACGATGCTGACACAATTATAGGAAGACTCCATTCTTGGATTATTTTTCCATGGAGATTGAAGGTGATTAGAGCATATAATTTTTTATTTGAATATTGAAAAGCTAGCAGTAACGGGGGACTATTCTTGTTTATGGTTTTTTGACGGTGTAGTTTCTTGAATGAATTATGGGAGATTAGAGATTTCCAGTGCCTCGAAACGGACATATACCTTAAAAGACTCTTCACGGGCAATCTTGATAGTATCTCCGTCATTATGTCCTCCGGCAAAAATCCACCTCCTTCATGCTCAACTTTGATCTTCTCTGATATTTGCTTCTCTATTTGCATCTCTTCCTCCATCTATGATTTGTGAAACAATGTAAATCTAATATAATAAGAATATATAGATATATGGGAAAAACCTCGAATTAAATAAACAAGTTTCCTAGTTTTGTAAGACAATGTACAGCCGCTAGGGCTGTTCAAGAAAAAAAAAAAAAAAAATCAGCCCATCTCATCTGCACGTTGAGTTAGAGGGTTATTTGTTAAACGGGTTGGGCTTTTATTTTCATGGATTTTTTCGTTGATTTTTTAAGTTAGTTTCGTGGTATTAATTATAATTTTATAATCTATGAAGCACAAATACTTCAAAAAATTTAACTATGCAGAGTCGGACTCTTTACAGACTCGGACACGCGTGCAACTCGGGTCGGACACGCTTCGGACTCGCCATGTGACGAGTCTGAGAAATACGGTCAAATGCTCGGTCAAGGACTCGGTCTTGGACACGGCGGGGGTCTTTCTGCAATTTTTATCAAAGTTGTGGGTTAAAATTGAAAGTTTAAAACTTAATTAAAAAAAATCAGAAAATACTTTTGTGAACTAGTCGATTAAACTTCTACAGAGTACTCTTCCTCTTCATTCCAAACACAAATTATAACAACTCATGAACTCCCCAATTTCATTCATATCATAAACCTTAGTTCAAGAATTATATTCCAATTTATTCAAATTTACAGGTACTTCTCTTCCTCTCTACCTCATTTTTATGCAATTATGTTTTATTTCCTTGAAATTTGAGTTGGGTTTTTATTTTTTCTTCTTTTTCCATCAACAATGTGTATTTCTTTTACAAAAACTATTGACATTATGGCTTAAAATTATAGTTATTTGGATTTCTTTTATCTGGTGTTTCTATTCAGTGTCGGTGCCGCATTGTTAAACTTCATTGCACCTAAACCAAACTCTTTTTCTCTGTGTGGCAAGAAATGTACTATCTTTTAACCTCTAGGTAAGTGCTATAAAAAAATCTGAAGCAAAAGAAGGAAAAAAAAAAAAAAAAAAGAGGGTGGTATTTCTATCTTGTAATAAAAAAACTAATTTTATTTAAAGATTTCGAACAATTTTGCGTGTAATTGACTAATTGTTATGTACTTGGAGTGATTATTTTTCTTATGAGAATTGTTTTGATATTTTTTTGCATGTGAGACTTGTTTTGAATCATTTACGATGTGCTTAGAGTGAATTTAGACATCTTTTGTGATCTTTTCTTTTGATTTTGTGTTTGAAATATTAAAATGAATGTTAATTCATTGACTATGATGCTGATTTATTTTATTTTTATATAAACTATATAGTTTTTTTATTTTTTAATATACGTATCCATGCCGTGTCTGTGCAACATAGTTCATAATATTCTCTTTTCTTAGTGGAAATGCTTTTAATATTCGGTTCAAGTTTAGTTTGATAAGTTAAAATGTGTCCGACAAAGCTCATTAAAATTTGTTGGTTTAAAATATTGAACCATGTTCAAATTCAATTAAAAGAATATTATCTCGACTAATCTTCGAGTCTTTGTTAACATACAATTAACTAACATAATTATTTACTTAGGCATTATTACACATAAATAAGAAGATGAATTTGCGAAGAATAATAATTTCATCCAAACTTATTCCGTAAAAACTAAAGTTTGAATATTTTAATATCGAAACGAGGTTCGAGTTTCACTAAAGTGCGAGTATTCTTCTAATTTCGTACTAGTTAGTAGTTACATATTCATTGTAATTTGCTTTTATTAGAACATGTTAGTGCAATCAATTGATTTTATGATATTAATCTTACACTTACAATATGAAAGAGTTCATTTCAAATAACCGTGTTCTATTTAAACATTCATTTACCCTCCATTATATATGTTTCTTAGGCCATCTCCAACAGCTCTGTTTCAGACTTTTATCCTAAAATATAAGTGATGAATAGTGTTATACACTTTCACTATTTACTGTGTACTCCAATATCTAGTTTATATTTTAAGAGATCACTTTTTAACAACCACACCATTTCACTCTAACAATTACTTTATATTTTAACAAATTACTTTTAATTATTATTTTATATAAATAATAATGATATATTAATAATACTTATTTATTTAATTTCATAATAAAAACAAGCAATTTTTATCAGGAATTTATATTTGTCTAAAATACTCATAATTATGTAAAACACACACTGCTTAATAAACCCCAATTTACATCTAAAATTGAACATAAGTTTACTTTTCTTTCTTTCTATATTTTTGCTACGTTTTTTTTTTTTTACATTGAAATACATTGCCGTAGAGAAAAGGGAGAATGGTTTTAGATCGAGAAACACACTTCTTGTTATCCTGCTAGGAGACTCTGCTACTCATCGGGTCGGATTCAACACGAGGATGGGTTTTTAATGCCGGCTGCGACGTTGGTGATGGCGGCGCGTGAACTATCCGTTGTAACTGTGATCACATCGTAACGTCGTGTACTTTTTTTTTTTTTTTTTTTTTGATGAATGAATAACTCATTGTTTATTAAGACCTTACAATTGTAGACAAGGCCTTAGAATTGCATCTTAAATTCAAAGAGATCCTCCGAAGTTTCTTTGGTGAATTTACGAAAGTACCTTTGAAGCATTCAATTTTTTTAGAATGCATTAATTAGCAATCATTACATTTGAAATTATTTCAGTAAATAACCAAGTACAAATAATTACAAATAATGAACCACTATCAATCATTAGTGAGATATGAACTCATAATCTATTTGTCATAGGTCTCACTTTGTTAGTAATTACCACTATGTTACGGGCTCACTGACAGAAACAAATTAAGAAGTCGTCGACTTGAGAACATAGAAAAAGTATATGTTATAAAAACGGTAACAACCAGGGATGTCTAGAGATCTTCTCCTCGATTAGCTTTTAATATGTTGCATTCTATTGTTTTAGTTTTAGAGATATTATGATGAGTAATTTTAATTTGATCTGAATATTGATTTAGTTCTAATGGTCTCATGGATGTAATCTGATAAAAAAAATAGTTCAAAATACGTTAAACAAATATATTTTTAGGAAGATTCTATTAGTTAAACATTTGGATTCAAACTAATATGCGATGTGAAACATATTTGGGATTAATGCATTTTTGGTGCCACAACTATAGCCCAATGGCGTTTCTACCCCATAACTTTTCGAGCTGGCACATTTGGTGCCACAACTTCAACATCAGTGGCAATTTTGGTGCCAATTGAGGCCCAATTTCAAAATTGGCCCGAAATTCCCCCATATGCGGTCCATGTGATTTAGTAATATATCAAAATTGACCATTCAACGTCTTTTTCAATAAAAAAAATATCAAAATTTAAAATCTTAACTTTTTCTATAAAATTCACCAAACATTCCCTTAATTAAATTGTTACCCGCTTTCTTATTCTTCCCCAAATAAAAACATCCAAGATTCCAAGTAGCCTAGTTCTTGGTGGGTGGAATTTTTTTTTTCATGAAAAAAGTGTTGAATGGTCAAAATCCCCAATTTTCATGTCACATGGCCCGTACATAGGGGAATTTCGGGCCAATTTCAAAATTGGGCCTCAAATGGCACCGAAATTGCCACTGATATTGAAGTTGTGACACCAAATATGCCAGCCCAAAAAGTTACGGAGTAAAACTGCCAGTGGGCTATAGTTGTGGCACCAAAAATGCAATAATCCCAAACATATTTTGTCAAAATTGTGACTTAACGGACACGTGCGCACGTGTCCATTTCCGTCCAATATTTAACGCCGGTATGAAAATTGAAAAAGGTTGATTGATTTTGGTATGAAATGTGTCATTCTGAAAGGTTTGGTATGAAATGTATAAAGTAGGTAAAAGTTTGGTATGAAAAGTGCAATTCCCTCATAAAATATTAGAAAAAAGAAATTGAAACGATGTTAAAATTAAATAAACAACCAATTCAACAATCAATTAAATCAAGATATCTCCAAACAAACAAACTGAATCTAAGACTCCGTTTTGGAGCTTGAACTCTGAGGCGGTGCAGTCGCCGATTCTCGATCTGGTGAAATCACTTGAGTTCTCAAATTCCTCCGGTAAATAGTTGAATCGGATGTTTCGATTAATCTAATTTATTCTCGCAATTTATTTCTGAATGGCAATATGTGTATTTCCAATATTACTGTCAGATTGTGATTTGTAGAATTATTTGTTTAATTAATTAATTTATTTCATTTTTTTATTCAAAATATTTAGTGGCATTTAATATCATCGTCTCATATTTTATTAGAAAAGGAAAAATGTGTAGAGAATTTGTTGAGTGTTTTTATTAAAAATAAATATCACATTAATAATTAATTCGAATGCAAAGTCACTGCTTGGAATGAGATTTCCAAGATATTGTTGAATATTCTATTTTTTATTTTTTATTTATTTTTTTTTTGATAACCCAGGTGTCCAAGCTTACACTAGACTAATCCTGGACTCATTCTTTTAGTTGTTCCCTTTTAGTTTCACTTCAATACCGATGATTTTGATAGCTTTAATTTCAGTTGAATTATAAGAATTTATTTTCTTTCCTCTAAAGAATCCAGAGAAAATTAAAGTAAGTTTAAGTTGGGAATTTTTTGGACTATAGTTCATTTGTCACTAAATGCCCTTGTGCAATTGATTCTAGTTGGAAGGGTTTTGGCTCGATTTCGCTGGTCCCGTTCTCAAAAAAATGGTATGGGTGGTTACGATGAAACCTTTAAAACCCCATTTAGTTAGATTTTGGATGTTGGATTTTGTGTTACGAAAAAACTGAAACCCCACTTGGATTGTGTTTGGATGTTGGGGTTTAGAGAAAAATGTAATTGGTAGGGGTCAAATCAAAGTTTTATAGGAATCAAGCGTCTATTTGGAAGGGTTTTGGCTTGGTTTCGCAGGTCTCGATTTAAAAAAATGGTTTGGGTTGAGACCTCTTTGGATGGTTTTAGCTGTTAGGTTTTCTGGTTTTAATTAGTCGAAACCTCACTTGAATTGAGTTTGGATGTTGGGGTTTAGGGAAAAAAGTAGGTGGTAGATGTCAAATCAATGTTTTTTTAGTGAGATTTGGGGAAAAAAGTAGGCGGTAGTGTCAAATCAATCTTTTTATAGGTTTGCAGAGTTTGAGTGTGAGTTTCTAAATAGTATTTTATGGTATTATAGGTTTGGCGAGAACTCCTTTGCAGGGGTTTTGATTCGGTCTCGCGAAACCCCGCGAGACCTGGTCAAAACCCATCTGGGGGGGGGGTGGGGGGGGGGGGGGGTGGGGGGGGGGGGGGGTGGGGGGGGGGGGGGGTGGGGGGGGGGGGGGGTGGGGGGGGGGGGGGGTGGGGGGGGGGGGGGGTGGGGGGGGGGGGGGGTGGGGGGGGGGGGGGGTGGGGGGGGGGGGGGGTGGGGGGGGGGGGGGGTGGGGGGGGGGGGGGGTGGGGGGGGGGGGGGGTGGGGGGGGGGGGGGGTGGGGGGGGGGGGGGGTGGGGGGGGGGGGGGGTGGGGGGGGGGGGGGGTGGGGGGGGGGGGGGGTGGGGGGGGGGGGGGGTGGGGGGGGGGGGGGGTGGGGGGGGGGGGGGGTGGGGGGGGGGGGGGGTGGGGGGGGGGGGGGGTGGGGGGGGGGGGGGGTGGGGGGGGGGGGGGGTGGGGGGGGGGGGGGGTGGGGGGGGGGGGGGGTGGGGGGGGGGGGGGGTGGGGGGGGGGTGGGGGGGGGGGGGGGGGGGGGGGGGGGGGGGGGGGGTGGGGGGGGGTATTTAAGATGTGTTGGTGTTTCCTTTCAACCACTGATTTTGTTGTGGTGTTTGTACACATGAAAATTGATGTAATATAACCTAAATCAGTGAAAGAGTTTTTCAAATAATAATTCTTTAGCATTATCTGATCTAAAAGTTTTGATTGTTTTATTGAATTGAGTTTGTATCATTTTTATGAATTTTGGAATCACTGTAGAAGCTTCTGATTTAGTTGTAATAAGATAAATCCAAGTGAATCTACTGAAGTCATCTACCAAAGTTATAAAGTATTTAAATCCAGAGTGAGAAGTTATGTGATAAGGGCCCCATGTGTCACAGTGAATAAGATCAAAAAGTGCAGAAGAAAAATGATTATCAGTAGGAAAGGAAAGTCTTTTCTGTTTTGCATAATGACATATTTCACAAGTAGAATCAGAGTGTTTATTTACATCTGAAATAGCTAAAACATCTTTAATTGGAACAAGTTTGTTGTAGGATGGATGTCCTAGTCTATTGTGCCATGTATGAATGGTCACTTTATTGCATATACTACTGATGTCTGGGGAAGAAGATGGCAGTGACTGTAGAATATAGAGTCCTTGAACAAGGTTACCCTGACCAATCATCTTCTTGGATAGGGTGCCCTGTATTAAACAAGTATTATGCAAAAAATGAACACTATAGGAAGTGTTTTGCAACAGTGAACTAATAGAAAGTAAATGGAATTTAAAAGAAGGAACATATAAAACATTATCTAGACAGATGGAGTTGTTATGAAGGAAAACTTTTCCAACAAAATAGACTGGAAGGGAGGTGTTATTAGGTAAAGAAACTGTAGTATTATTAGTGATAGCAATAGAATGAAACAATTTGATGTTAGTGCAAATGTGGTGAGAAGCACCAGAATCCATAATCCAAGAGTTAGAATTCATAAGATTGGAAATAGAATTCATAGAAGAAGATGTACCTGAAGTAGCAGTTATGTTATAGGAAGCAGAATTTGAATCACCTTTCTGTTGAGATGCATGCATAGATGGTTGTTGTGTGTTGAACAAATTTGACAAGTATGTGTATTGATCAGGATTTAAATTTTTAACAAATTCATTCATGCCAGGTGAGTTGGCAAGATCAGGGCTGACTGAAGATATTTGATTGGCATTTGGAGTTTGCTGTCTAGGAAATGGAGGCCTGTAGCCAGGAGGATAGCCATGGATCTTAAAGCAGGTATTGATGGTATGTCCTGCCATGTTACAATTTGTGCAAAATGGTCTATCTTTCCTTTTAAAATTTTGATTGAAAGATGGTCTGTTATTCTGGAAATTGTTAAGATGTTGTGGTTGATGTGTAGGGAATTGAGTAGGATTATAGGGTGATCTAGGAATAGGAAAGTTGGATTGGGGTCTAGAAAATGAATTTCCAGTGGCACTTCTTGGTTGAAATGGTTGTTGTTGATTTTTGACAGAAAAAGCCATTGAGTTGAGGGGATGGGTGTAGGAGTGAGACTGATGAAGGGAAATTTGTTGTTCTTCTTGAACAATCAGAGAAAGAGTTTTGTTAATAGATGGTAGGGGATCCATAGTAAGTATTTGACTGCGGATATGGGAGTAAGTATCTTGTAATCCCATAAGAAATAGCATGACCAATTCTTGTTGGAAAGTAAACATCTAATTTGCCACATCGACAGTCTGGTCTACAGTTGGAAATCTCATCCCAAAATTTCTTGAGTTTTGTATGATATAAAATGACAGAATCAGAACCTTGTTTAAGTTGAATCACATCCCTTCTGAGTGAAAATAAACGAGGGCCATTGCCATGAACAAACCGTTCTTGTAATTCAGTCCACAAATCTGATGCAATCTCATGATAAAGGATGCTATCAGAAATTTTCTGGGGAAATTGCATTAAAAATCCAAGCTACCACAACCGTATTGTTCCATTCCCAAGTATTGATCATAATAGGGTCAGTGGAGGGTTTTGGAAGAGAGCCATCTATAAAACCTAATTTATTCTTGACCTTCAGACCCATAGTCATGGCACGGACTCCAAGATTGAAAGTTGTGCTCATTGAGAAGAGTGGAAACTAGTTTCAAACCGGGGTCCATCCGCGGGATGAAGGAAATAAGGACTGGTTGGGTCTTCTAATAGGTTTCTTGTTGTGTTTGATACAAGGGTGATGGGTTGATCCAAAGAAGACATGATGGAGGTGAAGCAAGAAATAGATGAATCGCAAGAACAGAGAAGAAGAACTGGAGTTTCCTGAAAGAAGGAAAGAAAGAAGGAAAAGAGAAAAGAGAAAAGAACCTGTACAGAGTCTGAAGATGGATCTGTAATGGAGGATTGAACCAGGAAAAGAGTGCGCAGAAAGTTGGAATTTAGTCTACTGATACCATATTAGAGAAAATAAACTGGAAATTAAAGGAATTCATCTATTGAAAGTGAAAAACAAAATTGTAATTATAGAGTGTTTTTGTAAATGAAAAACTAGAGAATGAATTCATGATATTCCCTACTGATCCAACTGCTATATATATACAAAATAATATAACTAACTCTAACTAACCTAAACCGACTTTAACTGGATAAGCTTACAACAAAAGAAACAAAACACGCTTATAAATGAAACACGCTTATAACTTAAATGGTTTAATAATACAATCAACGGCTAATTGTATTATTCTTCTGTAAATCTTCATCTTCAATCAATTTCTTCTTTTTCTCCAGAAATACCTTCTGATAGCATTAATTAATTAGTTCTAAAAAAATAAATATCACAATAATAATTAGTTTGAATGCAAAGACACTGCTTGGAATGAGAAATTGATCTCAAGGGAATATTTGTTACTCTTTTATTCTTGTTTTTTCTTCCAAATTATTGCTGATTTTGAAGAGGTAAGACTGGAGCCAGTGTGTATTTAAGCATGCATGTTAAGATTTCATAATTTTTATATATAGTCCACATTTGATGCTATTAATCCTTGTGAAGGTGGAAAATGCTTGATTGGATAAAGGGCAGTTTATTTTATTCATTCCTTTAGTTTTCACTTCAATACTGATGATTTTCATAGCTTTAATTTCAGTGTAATTATAAGAATTTATTTTCTTTCCTCTAAAGAATCCAAAGAAAGTTTTGGACTATAGTTCATCTGCCAATAAATGGCTTTGTGCAATTGATCCTATTTGGAAAGGTTTTGGTTCGGTTTCGCTGGTCACGGCCTCAAAAGAATCATACAGTTTGTTTCGATGAAACCTTTTAAACCTCATTTGGTTAAGTTTTGATGTTTGGTTTTGTGGTTTTGATAAAGCTGAAAAACCACTTGGATTGTGTTTGAATATTGGAGTTTAGGGGAAAAAGTAGTTGGTAGGTGTCAAATCAAAATTTTATAGGAATCAAGAGTTTGTGTGTGAGTTTCTGAATAGGTTTGTGATGAGTTTTATGTGTCTTACGAACGTAAACTCAATTAAAAGGGTTTGTAAATGTTAATTATCATAATCCTTTGCTTTTGGGTTTCACGATGAATATGTATCTATGAGTCGAGTAAAAATACATTGTTGCACTATATATGTTGGCTTCAAATCCTAGTTTCTTATGTACCCAACAACATAAGGTTAGTTAATAATTCAAACATTTAATTAATAACCATTAAGGTACTGCACGTAGGAAGCATATTTATAATCCAAAGTCAAAACCAACAACAGCAAACAGAGTTTAGTTAAATCTTTGCATGAAATATCATTAATAAGATGTTATGTAAAGGCAATGCGGCATAAGACATAGAAAATTAATAAATGGTCCTAAAGACTAGAAAATTCGTAGGGATTCCTCCTACGTATTTAAAGTGAGAATCCCTGGCCCAAAATTCCCACAGCCAGGTACCCCATGTCTCTTGAGATATTCTCATATGTTCTGTAAATAGTTATCATTGTGTCAAATAAATTTGTGCTTTGTAAATTAATGCTTCAACTTTGGATCCATAACTGATTCTTAACATCAGATAGCATCCACAATTCTAAGGTTAGGGGGGGATACAATAAAGTCTTAATATAGAGTTTTTCCTTGATTTCCAGAAGTGACTGACGAAAATCATGTAAGCTATTTTCAAAATCCTTGGGCAACCTGATAGTAGGGGTGCACATGGTACGGTTCTTACGGTTTTTTTAATGAAATTAATACCGTACCAATTAATGCGGTTTTGAAAAGTTACATACCAAATTGAAGTTTTGAATACCATACCATTATATTCGGTACGGTGCGGTTCCGGTACGGTACGGTACGGTTTTGCGGTATTTTACACTAACTTTTTAGTTCTCAAACTATTTTGCTTGTATAAAAAAAATGGACATTTATTAGATGGAAAAAGCTTGATTTTTTGTTTAAGCTTAACATTTTTAATAGGCTAACACTTGAGGACTTCATGCTAACCAAATATTTGACATGTTTAGGCCCTTTACCCTTATCATCCCTATTAGCTTGTTTGCTAGATTGCGCTTCCATCTATGTATAAGAAAATTGACTGCATTATTATAAGCTTATAAATATATCTAACTATCTAAGTATTACCAATTTATAACCTCAAAATTAAACCATCAAATTCGAAAGTGCTAATTATGATCAAGAAAAACATATTAATGTCCATCAAAAGGTACAAAACAATGCTAGCTCACATCAATTTTGTTCAAGCTTCTGATATTAGTTTAGTTTTTGTGAATTTAATTAGCAAAATATATTTAATTATATTAAATACAGTAAAAAAAATTGCAAAAAAAAATTGTAATCTCATTCAGTACAGATTTAAACATATAAACTATATCCATACTAAAATTTAAGGCTTGGGTAATCTACTTTTAAAATAAAACAAAAATAAAGTACGTAATTGAACTTCTTGTGATGTCAAAGGAAGAAGAAACAACATAAATTAATTTGGAGAAGCTTTGATATGAAATAATTTTCAATGACGGTTGCCATCAGTGCCGTGTATCTCTAAGGAATAAGGATAAAGGTATGTAATTTACTTAGGTAATTTAGGTTTTAATTACTTGCCTTTTAAGATATTAGTGGGCTTAATTTTGAGTCATAATTCTTTAAGGCTAGATAAAACATAAAACTCACAGAGTATAATCAATATATGGATAAATTAGTTAATAAAAGATATTTATTTTTATTGGTAAGGTACGGTTTTTTTGCGGTATAAAAACCTTAAGACCTATACCATACCAAAATATCCAGTACGGTTTTTGTCTATACCAAGACCTATAATTTTGAGAAAAAATACCGATACTTCGGTACGGTCCGGTACGGTTTCAAAAACCATGTGCACCCCTACCTGATAGTAGCAAAACCTTCATTCTCCATGTTAAAGGAGAGGATCACATATTTTCTAACCTCACTATCAAACATCAACCAATAGAAAGGCCCAGAAACAAAAACCCCAAATGGGCAATAAAACGCGAGATGACTGATAGCCGCGACATCGACGGATCTCCAAGAATTGTAATGCAAGTGATCGTCATCATTGGACATGGATATAGTAAGCATCATACACCTCCATATGTCTAGATCTGATTTGACTAAGTATAAGATTATGTATTCATCTTTAGATGGAACATAAGCAAAACCACATACATAAGATATTCCATCTAGCAAGGGACCAAAAGGAGGATTAGGCAAGTGGAAAATCCGTCGAGTGCTGGGATTACACAAGTAGAATTTCTCACTTTCGAGAAAGCACACCAACTTAGATTGTGATGTAAAGGGAAGCATATATAAAAACGATGCTGACACAATTATAGGAAGACTCCATTCTTGGATTATTTTTCCATGGAGATTGAAGGTGATTAGAGCATATAATTTTTTATTTGAATATTGAAAAGCTAGCAGTAACGGGGGACTATTCTTGTTTATGGTTTTTTGACGGTGTAGTTTCTTGAATGAATTATGGGAGATTAGAGATTTCCAGTGCCTCGAAACGGACATATACCTTAAAAGACTCTTCACGGGCAATCTTGATAGTATCTCCGTCATTATGTCCTCCGGCAAAAATCCACCTCCTTCATGCTCAACTTTGATCTTCTCTGATCTTTGCTTCTCTATTTGCATCTCTTCCTCCATCTATGATTTATGAAACAATGTAAATCTAATATAAAAAGAATATATAGATATATGGGAAAAACCTCGAATTAAATAAACATGTTTCCGAGTTTTGTAAGACAATGTACAGCCGCTAGCTAGGGCTGTTCAAGAAAAAAAAAAAAAAAAATCAGCCCATCTCATCTGCACGGTGAGTTAGAGGGTTATTTGTTAAACGGGTTGGGCTTTTATTTTCATGGATTTTTTCGTTGATTTTTTAAGTTAGTTTCGTGGTATTAATTATAATTTTATAATCTATGAAGCACAAATACTTCAAAAAATTTAACTATGCAGAGTCGGACTCTTTACAGACTCGGACACGCGTGCAACTCGGGTCGGACACGCTTCGGACTCGCCATGTGACGAGTCTGAGAAATACGGTCAAGGACTCGGTCAAATGCTCGGTCAAGGACTCGGTCTTGGACACGGCGGGGGTCTTTCTGCAATTTTTATCAAAGTTGTGGGTTAAAATTGAAAGTTTAAAACTTAATTAAAAAAAAATCAGAAAATACTTTTGTGAACTAGTCGATTAAACTTCTACAGAGTACTCTTCCTCTTCATTCCAAACACAAATTATAACAACTCATGAACTCCCCAATTTCATTCATATCATAAACCTTAGTTCAAGAATTATATTCCAATTTATTCAAATTTACAGGTACTTCTCTTCCTCTCTACCTCATTTTTATGCAATTATGTTTTATTTCCTTGAAATTTGAGTTGGGTTTTTATTTTTTCTTCTTTTTCCATCAACAATGTGTATTTCTTTTACAAAAACTATTGACATTATGGCTTAAAATTATAGTTATTTGGATTTCTTTTATCTGGTGTTTCTATTCAGTGTCGGTGCCGCATTGTTAAACTTCATTGCACCTAAACCAAACTCTTTTTCTCTGTGTGGCAAGAAATGTACTATCTTTTAACCTCTAGGTAAGTGCTATAAAAAAATCTGAAGCAAAAGAAGGAAAAAAAAAAAAGGGTGGTATTTCTATCTTGTAATAAAAAAACTAATTTTATTTAAAGATTTCGAACAATTTTGCGTGTAATTGACTAATTGTTATGTACTTGGAGTGATTATTTTTCTTATGAGAATTGTTTTGATATTTTTTTGCATGTGAGACTTGTTTTGAATCATTTACGATGTGCTTAGAGTGAATTTAGACATCTTTTGTGATCTTTTCTTTTGATTTTGTGTTTGAAATATTAAAATGAATGTTAATTCATTGACTATGATGCTGATTTATTTTATTTTTATATAAACTATATAGTTTTTTTATTTTTTAATATACGTATCCATGCCGTGTCTGTGCAACATAGTTCATAATATTCTCTTTTCTTAGTGGAAATGCTTTTAATATTCGGTTCAAGTTTAGTTTGATAAGTTAAAATGTGTCCGACAAAGCTCATTAAAATTTGTTGGTTTAAAATATTGAACCATGTTCAAATTCAATTAAAAGAATATTATCTCGACTAATCTTCGAGTCTTTGTTAACATACAATTAACTAACATAATTATTTACTTAGGCATTATTACACATAAATAAGAAGATGAATTTGCGAAGAATAATAATTTCATCCAAACTTATTCCGTAAAAACTAAAGTTTGAATATTTTAATATCGAAACGAGGTTCGAGTTTCACTAAAGTGCGAGTATTCTTCTAATTTCGTACTAGTTAGTAGTTACATATTCATTGTAATTTGCTTTTATTAGAACATGTTAGTGCAATCAATTGATTTTATGATATTAATCTTACACTTACAATATGAAAGAGTTCATTTCAAATAACCGTGTTCTATTTAAACATTCATTTACCCTCCATTATATATGTTTCTTAGGCCATCTCCAACAGCTCTGTTTCAGACTTTTATCCTAAAATATAAGTGATGAATAGTGTTATACACTTTCACTATTTACTGTGTACTCCAATATCTAGTTTATATTTTAAGAGATCACTTTTTAACAACCACACCATTTCACTCTAACAATTACTTTATATTTTAACAAATTACTTTTAATTATTATTTTATATAAATAATAATGATATATTAATAATACTTATTTATTTAATTTCATAATAAAAACAAGCAATTTTTATCAGGAATTTATATTTGTCTAAAATACTCATAATTATGTAAAACACACACTGCTTAATAAACCCCAATTTACATCTAAAATTGAACATAAGTTTACTTTTCTTTCTTTCTATATTTTTGCTACGTTTTTTTTTTTTACATTGAAATACATTGCCGTAGAGAAAAGGGAGAATGGTTTTAGATCGAGAAACACACTTCTTGTTATCCTGCTAGGAGACTCTGCTACTCATCGGGTCGGATTCAACACGAGGATGGGTTTTTAATGCCGGCTGCGACGTTGGTGATGGCGGCGCGTGAACTATCCGTTGTAACTGTGATCACATCGTAACGTCGTGTACTTTTTTTTTTTTTTTTTTTTGATGAATGAATAACCCATTGTTTATTAAGACCTTACAATTGTAGACAAGGCCTTAGAATTGCATCTTAAATTCAAAGAGATCCTCCGAAGTTTCTTTGGTGAATTTACGAAAGTACCTTTGAAGCATTCAATTTTTTTAGAATGCATTAATTAGCAATCATTACATTTGAAATTATTTCAGTAAATAACCAAGTACAAATAATTACAAATAATGAACCACTATCAATCATTAGTGAGATATGAACTCATAATCTATTTGTCATAGGTCTCACTTTGTTAGTAATTACCACTATGTTACGGGCTCACTGACAGAAACAAATTAAGAAGTCGTCGACTTGAGAACATAGAAAAAGTATATGTTATAAAAACGGTAACAACCAGGGATGTCTAGAGATCTTCTCCTCGATTAGCTTTTAATATGTTGCATTCTATTGTTTTAGTTTTAGAGATATTATGATGAGTAATTTTAATTTGATCTGAATATTGATTTAGTTCTAATGGTCTCATGGATGTAATCTGATAAAAAAAATAGTTCAAAATACGTTAAACAAATATATTTTTAGGAAGATTCTATTAGTTAAACATTTGGATTCAAACTAATATGCGATGTGAAACATATTTGGGATTAATGCATTTTTGGTGCCACAACTATAGCCCAATGGCGTTTCTACCCCATAACTTTTCGAGCTGGCACATTTGGTGCCACAACTTCAACATCAGTGGCAATTTTGGTGCCAATTGAGGCCCAATTTCAAAATTGGCCCGAAATTCCCCCATATGCGGTCCATGTGATTTAGTAATATATCAAAATTGACCATTCAACGTCTTTTTCAATAAAAAAAATATCAAAATTTAAAATCTTAACCTTTTCGATAACATTCACCAAACATTCCTTGAATTAAATGGTTACCCGCTTTCTTATTCTTCCCCAAATAAAAACACCCAAGATTCCAAGGAGCCTAGTTCTTGGTGGGTGGAATTTTTTTTTTCATGAAAAAAGTGTTGAATGGTAAAAAACCCCAATATTCATGTCACATGGCCCATACATAGGGGAATTTCGGGCCAATTTCAAAATTGGGCCTCAAATGGCACCGAAATTGCCACTGATATTGAAGTTGTGACACCAAATATGCCAGCCCAAAAAGTTACGGAGTAAAACTGCCAGTGGGCTATAGTTGTGGCACCAAAAATGCAATAATCCCAAACATATTTTGTCAAAATTGAGAGTTAACGGACACGTGCGGCGCACGTGTCCATTTCCGTCCAATATTTAACGCCGGTATGAAAATTGAAAAAGGTTGATTGATTTTGGTATGAAATGTGTCATTCTGAAAGGTTTGGTATGAAATGTATAAAGTAGGTAAAGGTTTGGTATGAAAAGTGCAATTCCCTCATAAAATATTAGAAAAAAGAAATTGAAACGATGTTAAAATTAAATAAACAACCAATTCAATAATCAATTAAATCAAGATATCTCCAAACAAACAAACTGAATCTAAGACTCCGTTTTGGAGCTTGAACTCTGAGGCGGTGCAGTCGCCGATTCTCGATCTGGTGAAATCACTTGAGTTCTCAAATTCCTCCGGTAAATAGTTGAATCGGATGTTTCGATTAATCTAATTTATTCTCGCAATTTATTTCTGAATGGCAATATGTGTATTTCCAATATTACTGTCAGATTGTGATTTGTAGAGTTATTTGTTTAATTAATTAATCTATTTCATTTTTTTATTCAAAATATTTAGTGGCATTTAATATCATCGTCTCATATTTTATTAGAAAAGGAAAAATGTGTAGAGAATTTGTTGAGTGTTTTTATTAAAAATAAATATCACATTAATAATTAATTCGAATGCAAAGTCACTGCTTGGAATGAGATTTCCAAGATATTGTTGAATATTCTATTTTTTATTTTTTTTTTTTTTTTTTTTTGATAACCCAGGTGTCCAAGCTTACACTAGACTAATCCTGGACTCATTCTTTTAGTTGTTCCCTTTTAGTTTCACTTCAATACTGATGATTTTGATAGCTTTAATTTCAGTTGAATTATAAGAATTTATTTTCTTTCCTCTAAAGAATCCAGAGAAAATTAAAGTAAGTTTAAGTTGGGAATTTTTTGGACTATAGTTCATTTGTCACTAAATGCCCTTGTGCAATTGATTCTAGTTGGAAGGGTTTTGGCTCGATTTCGCTGGTCCCGTTCTCAAAAAAATGGTATGGGTGGTTACGATGAAACCTTTAAAACCCCATTTAGTTAGATTTTGGATGTTGGATTTTGTGGTTACGAAAAAACTGAAACCCCACTTGGATTGTGTTTGGATGTTGGGGTTTAGGGAAAAATGTAATTGGTAGGGGTCAAATCAAAGTTTTATAGGAATTAAGGGTCTATTTGGAAGGGTTTTGGCTTGGTTTCGCAGGTCTCGATTTAAAAAAATGGTTTGGGTTGAGACCTCTTTGGATGGTTTTAGCTGTTAGGTTTTCTGGTTTTAATTAGTCGAAACCTCACTTGAATTGAGTTTGGATGTTGGGGTTTAGGGAAAAAAGTAGGTGGTAGATGTCAAATCAATGTTTTTTTAGTGAGATTTGGGGAAAAAAGTAGGCGGTAGTGTCAAATCAATCTTTTTATAGGTTTGAAGAGTTTGAGTGTGAGTTTCTAAATAGTTTTTTATGGTATTATAGGTTTGGCGAAAACTCATTTGAAGGGGTTTTGATTCGGTCTCGCGAAACCCGCGAGACCTGGTCAAAACCCATCCACATACACCCCAAGAGTTTGGGTAGTATTCTTAATAGGCTTGTAAATGCTAATTTTCAAAATCCTCTGTTTTTGGGTTGCTGCTAGTTTATGAAAGTTTTTAGGGTATTACTATCCATTCCTTAAGCTAATTTTGATAACAAAATTTTACTAAAAATTAAATAAAATGATATCGCCATCCTTGTGACTATGTAACTATGAGTCGAGTAAAATAATGATGTAAAAATTGTTGAAATTTTATTAAAACCAACAAGAGTTAAAGTGGGTACAAAAGATTTTATAACATATAAATTAAGATGCCTACCTCTACTTAAAGTGAGAATATGTTGGTATGTTTCAATTTGAGCTTCCCAATGTCTCTTTAACATATAAATTAAGATTCGTTGTAATTTTGGAGGCATTCTCGTCTATAGATCAATACCCCAATGTTAAACTTCTCAAGCTCACTCCAAGGAATGCTAGTTAAAGCAAGGCTCCATCTTTGAGTCCATAAGTGATTCTTAACATCAGATAACATCCACAATTTTAATTAAGATTTGAGGGTGATACAATAAAGTCATGATACAAAGTTCTTATGCAAAGTTGGTTTAATTAATCCCCATTAAGCTCCTGCACGTGGGAAACCAACAAGAGCAAACAGAGTTTAGTTAAATCTTTGTCTTAAATATCATTAATAAGATGTTATGTATAGGATGCCAATCAATGCGGCATAAGATATAGAAAATTATTATATGGTCCTCAAGACTAGAATATACCTTATTAAGCAGAGTCGGAAGTGGATTCCTTCTACGTCTTTAAAGTGAGAATCCGTGGCCCAAAATTCCCACACCCAGATACACCATGTCTCTTGATATATTCTCGTATGTTTCGTTGTAATTTTTAAGGTATTCTCGCCTGTAAATAGTTATCATTGTTTCAAATAAATTAGTGCTTTGTAAATTAATGCTCCAACTTTGGGTCCATAACGGGTTCTTAACATCAGATAGCATCCACAATTTTAAGGTTAGGGGGGGATATAATAAAGTTCTGATATAGAGTTTTTCCTTGATTTCCAGAAGTGACTGACGAAAACCATGTAAGTCATTTTCAAAATCCTTGGGCAACCGGATAGTAGAAAAACCTTCATTCTCCTTGTTAAAGGAGACGATGACATATTCATTAACCTCATTATCAAACATCATCCAATAGAAAATCCCACAAACAAATACCCCAAATGGGCCATAAAACTCAAGATGATTTATAAACGCGGCATCAACTGATCTCCAAGAATTGAAATGCAATTGATCGTCGTCATTGGATATGGATATAGTGAGCATCTTACAACTCCAACTGTTGATATCTGGTTTGACTAAGTGCAAGATTACGTATTCATCTTTGGATGAAATATAAGCAAAACCACATGCATAAGATTTTCTAAATGGTATGGGATCAAAAGGAGGATCAGACAAGGGGAAAATTCGTCGAGTGCTGGGATTACACAAGTAGAATCTCTCACTGTTGAGAAAGCACACCAAGTTTGATTGTGATGGAAAGGGAAGCATATGTAGATATGGTGCTGACGAAATTATAGGAAGACTCCATTCTTGGATTACTTTTCCATGGAGATTGAAGGTGGTTAGAATATATGTGTTTTGATCAGAATAATGAAAAGCTAGCAATAATGGGGGATTATTATTGTTTAGGATTTTTTGACGGTGTAGTTTCTTGAATGAATTATGGGAAATTAGAGATTTCCAATGCCTCGAAACAGACATATACCTGAAAAGGCTTTTCACGGACAATCTTGATAGTATCTCCCTCGTTATGTCGTCCGTCAAAAATCCATTTCCTTCATGCCCAACTTTGATCTTCTTTGATCTTTGCTTCTCCATTTGCTTCTCTTCCTCCATCTATGACTTGTGAAACAATGTAAATCTAATATAATCTCATCTTCCTCCAACTTTGATATATATAGACAACGAAACAAGTTTCCGAGTTTTGTAAGGCAATGTACAGCCCATCTCATCTGCACGGGCGGGTTGGGCTTTTATTTATAAAAGATTGTGTTGCATTATCGGATTATCCAATTGAATATTGTTTGAGTCTTTCATGGATCTTTCCGTCGATTTATTTTATAATAATTTATTTTCTTAGTTATGAAGTTTAAATGTGTCCGACAAAGCTTTCGTACTAGTTTTAGTAATTAGTAGTACATACAGTGTTTTAAAAACCAGACCGACCAGTTCAACCGGTTTAACCGGTAATCGATTGTCAATTCGGTCCGATTAAATCTCAAAAATCAACTTTGTTTCTGACCAGTTTGAATCGAAAAAAACCGGTCAAAAACCGATAAAACTAGTAAACCGATTGAACCACTGGTTCACTTATAGAAAGAAAAAGTTTATGCAACGGATTTGTACTTCTATTCCGCGGCCTTTAAACTTCAAAAATACTAACATCTCTTCTTCTATTTTCACTTTGAATCAAACAAAATCAACTATAGAAATATATTTGAGCATCGATTCATTAGAAAACTCATTTCTTCCCCAACTTCAAGTATTTTATTTTTTTATATAAATGTTTCGGTGACAAAATTCATCAATATTTTCTCTTTTCCATGGGTGATTAGTAATAAAATTATTATTTTTGATATGCTGTTCATCATAATTTGAATTATTGTCTTGATATCATGTTATCATACTTGTAATTTTGTTGCTATCATTCATTATCAACTCAAGATTTGTGGGAAAAATGATTGATCGTGAGATAACATTTAGTTTGTGGAAATAAACTTGAAAAAATGGATAATTTTTTTTTAAATAGTTGATTACATACATTAAAACTTAAATAAAATTATTACTTCGTAATGACGTCACACTGTTTGAACCAGTGGTTAAAACGGTTAAACCGATCTAACCAGTAACCAATAAGGTTACCGGTTTTTAAATCATTGATTACATATTCATTGTAATTTGCTTTTATTGGAACATGTTAGTGCAATCAATTGATATTCTGATGTTAATATTACACTTAAAATATGAAAGAGTTAATTTCAAATAACTCTCATGTACTATTACATTTTCAGATACCTCTATTGTATTATTACTAGTGGTGGGCACGAGACGGGTTTGGAACGAGGGATATGGGTATAGAAAGTTTCGGGATTGGCACTTTTAATTCCAAATCAGTCCCGTATTAATATAGATACCCGAACGAATTATTATGGGACGGGACGGGGCGCGATTGCAGGTTTCATATTTTTTTGAACATCAATTCTTCATGCACCTATGTCCTAACAAATGTAAATTACATAATTATTTTTTCGAACTTTTCTTTTGCTAAACCAAATCCCTTTTTATTCATTATTTACATAAAGAGTTCTGCTACTATAACAGCCTTCAACCGGCTGTACATGTGTACAGCCGGTTGTGGCTTTTTTTATTTTTTTTTCTTTTTTTTTCTTTTTTTTTTTGTCATTTATATATTTTAATGTATATGAAAAAAATTAATTATATGACACATAAATAATTATCAAGAAAATATAAACCCTGTTTGTAAATATTAAACCCTAACCTTGAAATTCTAAATCCTAAATCTATTAAACAAGTAGTAGGTAATATAATTAATTTTTAAAGCCTAAAATATGGACTGTACAAAAGACTTTAAAGTTTGGGCTGTCATATAATCATTTTCCTTACATAAAACAAGAGTAGTAAGTTGTAAAACTATTAAGTTATTAGCTGTCATTTTAGAAGACTAGATTGTAAAAGACAAAGATTATTAGATGAGGCAGAGCCGTTATTATAACATCAAAGACGACTATTAATTGAGGTTTAATCAAAGCAATTAAGCACTTAGAAATTAGAATGCTAGATTGTAAAAGACAAGATTATGGAAGACTAAAGGACAAGATTATGGAAGACTAAAAGACAAGATTTAATTGAGGTTTAATCAAAACAAGCAATTAGAATTAACCACAACAACCAACATAGATTCTAGCTAGTGGAAATCCTCGGAACATCAGATGAACTTGAGAAATAAACCTTTCCATCTCGGTACCTCAGAGGCATGTGCATCCAAATAATAGAAGTCTTCATATTCCAAAGCATAAGTTGTTGTGACATATATAGAACATTAAAGAGATTGAGGTAGTATCATAAAAAACAATGATAATAACACTTGATCAACATTAATTTTAGGAATTTAATGGAGTTCATATAATTTTCTCTACTTATACCTATTTGTTTAAGCAAAATATTTTTCAAAATTTGAACCTTTAATTAATTTGTAAATAAACATATATCTTAATAAGTTCTGCTTCCGAATTCTTTCAGATAAAGATTGACTGACCCAGAGATCAACAACTCTATTTTTCTGTAATTTGTGTGACTAAAACTTTCTAGTGATATATTGTTACCATAATAGTAAGTATCGTCCGATTCGAATCGTCACGATTCGATATGATTCTAGGCCTTGGCGATTCGACTCGGCCGAAATAATCGCTGGGTGTTTGTTTCGCACCGATTCGATTGCGATACGATACGAATCGTACGATACATGATACATTCGCAATACGTACGATTCTATGACTTTAAGGTTTTTTTTTTTGGAGACGATGTTTCATAGTTTAAATACAAATAAATCTAATACATTTGATAGAAAATAGTCAATTGGAGACCCATACAAACATGCCTTATATTTTTCCTCTTTGCTATTAGATGTACGTCGCAGTTAAACCCTGTAGTATTTTATGTGAAACAATTTAATTCATGTGTTATGCGTGAATTGATAATTTTGTCTTTTTAGTATAATAATATTGAGTTCTAGCTGTCAGGGGCGGACCTAGACCAAATATTTTGGGGGGGGCAAGATTTCCTTTTGTAACAAACTCGGTATTCGATGTTCTGATGGATTGACAAAATTAAATTAAGTTAAATTAATACTATAATTTTATCAACAAACATTAAAAAATGTACTAACAATTTTTTTCCAAAAGTATGTATTCTTAAACATTCAAAATAGAATGTTCAACACGCAATTCGATTGGAGTGAAAACAAATAAATGCTACTTAGGCAAGACATGAAAAAATCGAGTGTATCACTAATATGTCAAGACACAATATATCTAGCATAAGTTAAGATTTTTGAAGTTTGCATAAATGACAAGTTCATGAGAAACATCGATTGTCGAACATTGTAAAAAAGACGAGGTAAATGAAATTGATGGTAAAATGGAGAAAAAATTAAATAACCCCAACTTTATAACAGGGTAAAAACTTTGAACTAAATTCCAACTTTTTTCAGCAACATCACACTCTAAGATTCAACAACGAAATAAATGGTTCAAGAAATTAAAATTTAGTTGAGAAAACATAGAAACATTTTAACTAGATCCGTAAAGAAATAATGTTATAAAAACAAGTATCAAAACTGAATGCTCGAAGTATTATTTAATAATTTATAATATACATTTATCTTTAAAAAATATGAAAAAGTTCTGTTATTATTTTTAAATTTATCATACATTTTAGTATTGTTAAGTTGTGTATAAATCCTTTTATTATTAATGCATATAGATTCGTGAAGACTAAGTTAATAATAATTTAAATTTGTCAATAATTATCTTTTTCTTTTTTCCGCTGCCCTGAACGAGAAATTGGACCTCCAATGGAAAATAAAAAGTTCAGTTACAGCAGAAATGGGGAATCAAACATTGGTCGTCACTCATCTTCTTTGAGAAGCTTACCACTGTGCCAAATGCTCTTAGATGTTTAGACATACATATATATATTTATTTAACTGCATTTTTTCTAGGGGGCAAGTCCCTCTTATGATCCGCCCCTGCTAGCTGCAAATTTCGACTTTTTAGTATAATAATATTGAGATGTAACTATACAGTCAGTCCAATTATCTAGTGTTTTTTTTAGTTTTGGAACTTTATTTTATTATTTCTTATTGATGATTGGGCGTTCTTTATGAAATTTGAATAAGCATATATATAGTATCACAGTGTATATACTTTATTTGGTTGTAACTTTATTTTTTGATTCTTTGACTAAAATTTTATTTTATTTGATTGTAACTTTATTTGGATAACATTTATATCGGTGGTGATGTATAGTCTATATTTGAGAAAATTATTATTTAATATTGATATTTCGATGTTAATTTAGGAAGTTCTATTATTTATTTTTATTTTGTGACTTGAAAGTTCAAACTTGGAACTTCATTTTTTTTAAATGATGTTTTTTACTTTAATTGGTTAGTCTTTTAAATGTTTCTATTTCTTAATAATGTCGAAAATATGTTTTATGCAACTTTTTATAAGTGATTTGTATCTTACGATATGATATACGGTACACGATTCAATAAAATATAAGGGCTCACAAGTACGCTATACGATTCACTGTTCAATAACTATGATTGTTACTCTTAACTATTTAGACACCCAATATGTGAATGAATTTATTCAAAGATTTTTGTTCTACAAAATTAATTATACACATAATCTTAATTAGATCCATATCACTTTCAAGCCGCAGATTCAGAGCCTCGCATAATTCACCTGCACATAAAAGCTTGATCTCATTACTTCAGTTTCCATTTAACCTGTATAGGTTTCTTCTTGACTAAACAAAAATAGCAGCAAAATCAAAGGCCAATGAGAAATAGAGAGAAAGAGGTTGAAATCAGTAGCACTCTCTGTGACAAAAAAAATTCAAGTTTAAAATTTATTAAACACGAAATAATTGTACAAATTCGAGGTTTAATGTAAATGAGTACAATCTCTAATAAACCTCTGATTATAATATCCAAATAATATATTTGTTGAAGTTTGATCCATGAAGGTAATGATTTGGTCTTCTTTGGATCAACTTCGTTATTTGACAAACGTTTGTCTAAGATCAAAATTGATTGATCTTCAATCAAATCGGCTTAAATTTGAGTTTGTGAAGAATGGTTTGAACTTTGTCTTGAAACACGTTGATTTAGTTAAACTTTGATTTTCTTTGGAACTTCGTAGATCTCTAGTAACGTTTATTTGAGGGCCTCATGGCTTAATCTCGAATCAAACGACATATCTCCTTCGACTTCTTGAAGAACGCCTTGATTTGATGAAGTACGCCATGAAGAAACGCCTTGATTTAATGATTTAATGAAGAACGCCTTGAGAGAATTTGTTCATTTCTTCTTGAATTCATTTGTGCTTATTGACTTGTGTTTTTGAGTTGTTGAAGATGACTCCTATTTATAGGTGGGTTTTGAGAATCTTACAATATTCTCCATATGATGTGGTCCGATTTGATTGACTCTTTATATCTTGTATGACATGAAATATATTTTATTTTATTCTCTTGCCCTTTAAAAGATATCACATGCAAATATTGCATTATGTAGAATATTTCAAGAAAATCTTGTCTTGCTTATAAATTTTCTACACAAACTTGTCTTGTGTATGGAGATTTGAGTTTATTTGCAAGATCTTTTACATTTAATTAAACAATAGTACTTGATGATTTTCATTGTACTCTAGCATTTTGAACACACCTCTTATCTGGTCATGTTCAATTGTTCAGAGTCATTAGTGGATTATTCATTGTTAAACCTTTCAGGGGTAACATCTCTTCTTCAATGTGTCATTGGTGTTACATCTTTTTTTGGTAACCATTTTGAGGTTCCAGCTCCGTGTGGGGGATGTACCGGGGGCTGTACCGAGACCTTCTTTCCCTTGGGGTCTTCATGCTGATCATCATCATCATCAGATGCATGTATGCTCAGACAACTCCTTTTTCTCTTTTCATTGGATTTCTCCACCCTTTTCTTTCACCAATTTGTTCAGATCATCCATGATCTGTCTGAAATTTCTTTCCTTTTCATCATCAGAGTATTGTTAATTGTCGATATCAATGAACCATTTTTCCAAATCTTCATCCTCATTGACAACTTATTCTCTTGTTTCTTAGCATCCTCAACTACTGCTGGGTCAGGGAACATTTTCTCTTTTCCTTTGGCTGAAGCTACAACCGGAGGATCCTGTCCTCTGTTCAACCAATGCTTTTCACCAATAGTCGGCTCTGAAATAACGATGGTGATATGTTCCTTCTTTTATCAATTCATTCAAGACTTTTGTGGCAGCATACCTTGTTTTCATTCTTCTTGGCTGGTTTCCATGGGCACAATCCACTCTGGGATCATATCATCTTCAATTTCTCCAAGTGCAATATCTTCAGCAATATATTACACTGTCCATCTTCTCCTGTTGCCTTTTGGAGATTGGGGTGACATGACCAGTTCCAACTTCTTCTTTCTCTTGTGTCTGGTCCTCATCCATTTCCCAAATGGATGGATCAGAATCAGTAAAGGTTTCCACCTCCTCTTCTATTCATTTCTTGGTGGCAGTTTTCACCTTTTTAACTTTTTTCTTAGAGTTTTCAACTAAAGTCACAAGTTTTTCTTCCTTTTTCCTAGTTTTGCTCCAACGTGGGATAATAGCATGCTCACTATTATTCCTTGATACAGATTCTTTTCCCGTTGATAGTTGAATAAAACTGTTGTCCAGTTGATTTTCTCACCATATGAGATTGCAATCATAAAATGCAATATTTCCTTAGGTAGACATTCAAATGAACCTTTCTTACATTCTAAAATTTTAGAACAAATATCTGCAAACCTGTGAAAGTCTGGCTTCAACTGCTTCTTCACATATAGGGGCCTCAACACTTCCCCTTCCTTAGCAGCCAGTGCCCATAAACTCTCCATTCTTTTTTGAGAGAAGGTTGCAATGTCAGTGGTTTTTTAGTGGGTAGGTTGAACACGTTGGTCATAGTGTTGGAGGTTACAATGACAGTTTCTCCACCAACATTTGAAAGAACTTGATTCACAGAACCATTCAGATAAAATTCAGCCACTTCATCCTAAAAGATTTTTTCCTCATGAGCCGACAGGAACGACTTGAGTCTAGTGTCTATAATCTTTTTGATGATAGTTTCATCATCTCTATTCCAGATTCAACATAGGCTTCAAAGTTTTGCCAGGACCCTTCTACCAGGTTGCTCTGTTTGCACTACAAGAAAAACAGCTTTTTCCGACGAAAAAAATATCCGTCCGAAATTAAGTGGAATTTCCGACGGACAACCAAATCCATCGGAAAATGTAATTTTTTTTTTAAAAATTAATAGAAAATTATTTCCGACGGGTATATTCCGTCGAAAATTCCATTAAAAATAATTAAAAAATAAATTATATACTTTCCGACGGCCGATATTCGTCGGAACCGGCATTTAAAAAATTCGAAATTAAATTATATATTTTCCAACGGAACATATCCATCGGAAAATATTTATAAAAAAAAAAAGAAAAAAGAAATAACATATTTCCGACGGATTATGGCCGTCGGAAAATATATAAAAAATATATATATATAATATTAATATTTTCCGACGGAAATAATCCGTCGGAAAATATTAAAAAAAAAATAAAAAAAAAATAAACATTTTCCGACGGATTATGTCCGTCGGAAAATATATATATTAATATTTTCCGAAAAAAATAATCCGTCGGAAAATTTTAAAAAAAAATTAAAAATTTCCGACGGTTTATGGCCGTCGGAAATATATAAAAAAATATAATTTAATATTTTCCGACGGAAATAATCCGTTGGAAAATATTAAAAAAATAAAGGAAAAAAAATTAAAATTTTTCGACGGGTTATGTTTGTCGAAAAATATATAAGAAAAGAACAAATATATTTATAATTTTCGCTGGCCATAATCCGTCGAAAAATATTATGAAAAAATAAATTAAAATATTCCGACGGGACTAATCTGTCGGAAATTTTACTTTAAAGAAAAAGTGTTGCCTTTGATCAATTACACCTTTAAATCGAGAATCAATCTAATTACAAATAACCTCAATGTACATAACCCCGAGGTCAATAGTGTTGACTTTGGTCAACTAGACCTTCAATTCGAGAATCGATCGATCTAATAACGAATAACCTCAATGTACATAACCCCGAGGTCAATAGTGTTGACTTTGGTCAATTAGACCTTCAATTCGTGAATCGATCGTTCTAATTACGAATAACCTCAATGTACATAACCCCGAGGTCAATAGTGTTGACTTTGGTCAATTAGACCTTCAATTCGAGAATCGATCGATCTAATAACGAATAACCTCAATGTACATAACCCCGAGGTCAATAGTGTTGACTTTGGTCAATTAGACCTTCAATTCGTGAATCAATCGATCTAATTATGAATAACCTCAATGTACATGACCCCGAGGTCAATAGTGTTGACTTGGTCAATTAGACCTTTAATTCGTGAATCGATCGATCTAATTACGAATAACCTCAATGTACATAACCCCAAGGTCAATAGTGTTGACTTTGGTCAATTAGACATTCAATTCGAGAATCGATCGATCTAATAACGAATAACCTCAATGTACATAACCTCGAGGTCAATATTGTTGACTTTGGTCAATATGACCTTCAATTCGTGAATCGATCGATCTAATTACGAATAACCTCAATGTACATGACCCCGAGGTCAATAGTATTGACTTTGGTCAATTAGACTTTAATTCGTGAATCGATCAATCTAATTACGAATAACCTCAATGTACATAACCCCGAGGTCAATAGTGTTGACTTTGGTCAATTAATATTACAAATCGAGAATCGATATCGATCTAATTTTGAATAACCTCAATGTACATAACCCGGCCCTAAGGTCAACAATTAATGTTGACTTTGGTCAATTAACATTGCAAATCGAGAATCGATCAATCTGATTTCGAATAACCTCAGTATACATAATGAAATTGAATTAAAATAGTTTTTTTACTGACTTAAGGGCGTTTTGCACGATTTTAGTCGTTCTTCATTTATAAAACAATTTTAATTATAAAAGTTTAATCAAGCTATGGTATTTTAAAATTGATGAATAATAAATTTGAAAAAAAAATAAAAATTTTGAAATTTCCGACGGGTCTGCGCGACTAAAACCCTAGCCGCGCAGCTTTCCTTTCATTTTCTTTCATTTCCTTTCATTTCTCCTTCTCTTCTCTCATCCGCCGCGGCTACAAACCCCACCGCCACCACCCATCCTCCCACTTTCCCTCTCTCTCCCTCTCCCTCTCCCTCTCAACCCACCGCGTTTTTGCTCTCTCTCCCACCCACCCACCGCGCGGCCTGCCACCACCCAATAGGTTCCGAGCCCGTACGCCGTACGCCGCCACTCCTTCGCTTCCCTCCGACCATCTCCTCCATTCCCCACCGATGCCTCTCTACAATATAAGGTAAGATTTGTTTAATTTATTTTCTGAAAATTTATAATTAATGTTGGTAAAAATTTAGCCAAATCTGGTTCAATTACATTATTTGCTCAAATTTTATGCTTGAGTTTAGATTTATACATTATTTGGTTCAATTTATTGTTTCTTCGACAATAAACCGATGCCTACTCCGTCGTCGCGGGACCTCCACAGCGCTTGCCCTGCTCCGTCGTCGTAGTCCCTGCCCTGCTCCGAGCCCGTACGTATGCCACTAAAAAGGTACCCATACTCACTTTCTCCTCTCAATTTATGTTGGTTTAATGGATCTACTTCATGTGTTGCTGAAAATTATTTCCTGTTTTTGCTATGTATAATTATTGTTATGTATAATTATTGCTATGTATAATTATTGTGTTCAATTAAATTAAGCCAATTTTGCTATGTATAACTATTGTGTTTAATTAAATTAAGCAAATTTTGACTCATTGTGAACTATATATAGTTTTCCTGTTTTTTGGTTTGATGCGATTTGGTTAATGTTAATGTGTTCTTAAAGTAGTTGTTTACTATTATTGGTGTTAAATTATTTCTTATAGTAGTTATGGTGCATTAGATATATTATATTACTACTTCAACGACATTGTTTTAACGGTATTACGAGAAATATTAATTCTCTTTCAATTTATTCTTGTTCATTGCAGAACTTAATTGTATATGAAATCAGTCGATTTAAGTATAAAAGATCATTTTGACTTCTACGTAAGTGCCAAGTATAACATGAAACTAGCTCCCAAATGTTTGTTTATTTCCTGTTAATTAAGTTGCTCGCTTTTTCTTTTTATAGCTTCTCTACTTTATTGCAAAAAAAATTGGGATGAAATGGTTTTTGTGAGCTAGTTTTTTCATGAAAGAAAAGTTTCAGTTATTTATTTTCTTGTTCATTTATTTCAACTGATAAATATATTAATCTAACAAGAAGGTGTTATCGCATTATTTAAAATGATATTTGTTACAACTCTCAATGGAGTTGATAATTTGTATTGATTCAAAATGTACATTTTGAAAAGGTTGTTGTAAATGTGTTAACTCTCAAGGTAGATATTTGTAAGCTAAGATATCAACTCGTTGATGTTTAATCCACTTGTTTGCATAATTTGACTCAGTGTGACCTTTTGTACTTATTTTGAGCTCTTTTAATGCATTATGTGTAATTGGATCTTGAATTTGTATCTACCGACATTATGCTCTTAAAATTATGTGTAAGATTTATTGTTATTGTATCATATACTCCTTCAATAGTATATTTACTTGAATTTGTAATTTTGAGCCTATTTATTACATTTTTGTCCATCTTGTGTTTGCGCCTATTTTATTATGGAACTTTTGTTGACGATTGAGATTAATTTGATTTTGTAAAAGATATTTTATAATTTTCGACGTGTTAATTGGTTTATTTTGCTGATTTTTATCCGTGATTTGTTGATACTTTTGTGGGATTTGTTGATTTTTGTATGGTATTTGGTGATTTAATTGATATAGGTTTAAATCAGGGAAAATAAATAAATTCATAAATAAAATTATTATTTTTTGCATAATATTTCATAATTATTTTTTTTGTAAATTTCCGACGGGAAAAACCCGTCGGAAAATTTTTTTAAAAATTTTTTATTTAAATTTCCGACGGGTTGACCCGTCGGAAATTTAGAAAAAAAAATAAAAAAAGACGACTTCCGACGGGCATTTTCTGTCGGAAAATGACGATTTCCGACGGAATTTCCTTCGGAAATTCTCGTTTTTCTTGTAGTGTTGGGAGCAGGGGAGTTTTTCCTTGTAGCCTTGGTGATTTTGGATTTTGATGCCATTTGCACCGCTAAGATTGAGGTGATTTTGCAGAGAGAGGTTTGCACACGAGTATGAACTGCCTTTTTGCACTTAGGATTTTAACTGCTTTGGATGCGTAAAAACTATATCATTGCAGTGAATGGGTATTTATAGATGACAGATCAGGACTTGCGATTTGATCTAAGCCATCCAATTCACTTTTAACTGCTTCTCTCTGATTTGGCGGATTCCAAAGAACTTAT
Source organism: Penstemon davidsonii (assembly GCA_034814905.1). Taxonomy (NCBI): domain Eukaryota; kingdom Viridiplantae; phylum Streptophyta; class Magnoliopsida; order Lamiales; family Plantaginaceae; genus Penstemon; species Penstemon davidsonii. Next base: position 4,627,604 of record JAYDYQ010001087.1, on the reverse strand, counting down.
TCATTCCAATTAAGGTGGGATAAATGTGGAATGCATATCGTCCATTATCTTTTTCACACTGTCAAAAATGGTTAGCACCATAACACGTTTTTATAAATAACTGCTTAGTTATTAGGAACTCTTAGCTGTTAATAAATTTTATCACTGAGGAAAGTCAATAATATGTGATCTTCCCTTATTGTTTGTCAATCCATCATGATTTCATGTTCTTCCTTGAAGATTAGTAAAGATTGTTACTCTTCTCTTCGGAGTACCACTAGTCTTACACGTTCCTCTTCACTTGAAACATCTCTTTCACATCTATGTTTGGAGAACAACAATTGTTTATCACTACAAGAAAATTGAGCTTAAGTGACAAAAAATTAAGTGATAATGTGGAAGTTGTCACTCTTTGTATGCATTTAGTGATAGAAATATTAATTTTGTCATAATAATAATGGTGACAAGTGCAATAGTGACAATATATGTTTTTAAGTTGTCACTAATAGCTATTAATGACAAATATATGGTGACTTTAGTTGTCACTATTGACAATTAGAGACACCTTTTTAGTGATAACCTAGTGACAATAAATATTGTCACTATGTTTTAGTGACAACTTTTTTGTTGTCACTTTTGGGGTATCGCTAAATGTCAATAGTGACAACTTTTTTACAATTCTTGTCACTAGTATGTTTATGAAAACCGTTTTAGTAACAATATTTGAGTTCTTGTCACTTAATATATATAAGAAGTAACAACTTTAACATTATCACATAAAATTTTATCACTAAAATTTAATTTTTTTGTAGTGTATCACTTTTCTGTTGAGCTCCTTTGAAAGCTTAAACTAGAACATTATTACATTTGTTCCCCCTCACTTTGTGCTTCCATTCTTCAGCATCCTATCTTGATTTCTAATTTAGTTATGTCACTTTATGGAAGTCTTCTTATTATTTTGATGATTTCCTTCATTTGTTACATCTTCACTGTTCAATTGGTAGTCTTGAGGGTCATCATAAATAAGCATCTCATGCCATATTTTCTTTACTTCACTTAATAGCCAGACAGTCTTCTGTTGATTCTTCAGTGGAGTACTTGTCTGTTTGAGAATTTGTTTGGATACTTATTGTCACTGTAATGACAGTTTGTGCTTGTTGATCATGGAATTGGCATAATCCACTTGATGATTCCTCAACTTACATCAGATGGAACAATTCCTCTTGTTCCCATACTTGAGCTTGGAGCTTTTTCATGTTCAATTTGATTCTTGCTCCATCTTCTAACCTACAAAATAGAAAATTGTTTTGGTACCATTTATTGTTTGGGTCCTGCAGGGTTAGAAATATCTTTCACAACCCAAACTTGCTTAGTCTTAACAGTGGGCTTTAATCAATGGAGAATTGTTTAGCCTTCTATAACTTGAAATTATAACTCGAACCCGTCATTTATTATGATTTTTAAATGATTAGTGATATAACGGATTTAACCTTTTTGATAAATATATAGAATTTAATTCAGTTAACAAGATTAATAGTTCGAAGTACGTGAAACCAATTAATTTAGTCGATCCTATTCATTAAACATCTAAAATCGATTATAAATAAAAGAAATATAATTGTACATGATTTTTTTTTCTTTAAGTAATGTTAAGAATATTATACAATCAGTTTAACAAGACATTAGTTAATATTCATACGTAGAGTCATTTTTGTTAATATTTTCGTGTAACAATGTGAAATAGTTTTGATATATGTATTACTATCAATACTACTATTTTTCAAACATATTATATATATATTTGACTTGGTTAAATGTGTCGAAAATTGATCTACTCAATATTGGGGCTTAGTGAGTTGTATAGAAAATTTGAACATGTTATGAGCTAAATTTGATGAAAACGTAATGATAAAGAAACCAGTTATAGAAAAAAATATTTGTGAAAATTTTGAAATTAAAGATTTTACAGGTTATATAAAAATATTAGTAAAAATTTTGAAATCTAAAATTTCACTGGATCCGAAAGAAATTTGAATTTGATCGAATTCGAGTAAGATCCATAGGGAAAACTAATAAGAAATTAATTAATTGTAATTCAATACATTTTTGATTCAGTAATGTTGATGTGACAAAGTTTCTATTTTTTATAGTTTATAGATATACTTGTGCATATTATGAAATAAATTATAGAACTACATCATTTTCTTAATAAGAGTGACCTTCGGTCCCCAAATCATTTATTTCAATTGAGTACGCCCACAAATTAATATCTTGTTGGATTGACTGAAGACTTAATTATAATGTGGTTGCAGAGGATTGATCCTTTGGGTGGTCTTTGAACGGCCCGATCCAGCCTAACTCAACCCATATATTTTTTTATTGTTAATGAGTTGAGGTTTGTAAATATTTACAAGGTTTTTAGTGGTTCGTTAGCGGGTCATTATTGGGTCATGTGAAAAAAATAAAAAATTCATTTAACGAAACTAGCTAACATTTAATGACTTAATTTTAAATCAAAAATATTTCATTTCCAAATATATTTAATTTTAAATTAATTAAATACACACCGTCAACAAACATAATGGATTGGGCCAAGTCGACCTAAACCCGTTAATGAACCGACCATTAACAAACCGACCCATTTTCGACCTACCCGAACACTCCTATTAGCATTAATGGTGAATTATTGTTGTAAAGGGATTTTCAATTACGGTTTAATTTTAATTTAGTAATTTGGTGGGTTATGCGTTGGTTTGTTTGGGTTCAGGTGGTATTTAATTAATGTTTTAAAAGATAAGTATAAATATTTTTTTTTAAATTATTATTAAAATGGCCGATTTCATAAAAAGGTAAATAAAAATGTGCTTTTAAAAAAAATTAAGAAAATGTATTTTCTGTGAATTGAAAAAAAAAATTAATTTTTTTCTATGATTTATGATACATTTATCATCTATATGTAGTTGGAACTTTCATAAATTGGGAAAGGAGAATATTCTTTCTGGAGCTTTTTTATTGTTTGACCCGACCTTGAATCTATTACCCATATAAATTTTAATTCAACCGAAACAAATTCAATCTCATAGAGTCACAACCTGTTATGACTAATACATGGGTCATGATCCATATTTCCGATGAAAATGTAACAAGTCATTTGACTTTTAATAAGGGTATTTTCGGGTTTTGTGTATTATAATTTGATCGGGGTTATGCATTTTGTCTGTATATATAGTTTGGCCGCAAAAGTGTTTATCAATATAACACATTTTATATAAGAGGAAATTGTTCACGCTCTCACATTTCACAAAGGAATAGTTGAAGCAAAGATATTAGAAAAAGAACAAATTAAGATTTGAAGGAGCATAACAAGTATTAAGGTTTTTATTAATGACTATTAAGGTACTGTAGACTGCATATATATAGTCAAAATCAAGGAACCAACAAGAGTAAAAGGAACAATTTATCTTTGCCAGAAATCTCATCTACTAATACATAATAAGATTTTATGTATATAACAGTTAGTCAATGCAGCATAAAATTTAGAAAATTCATATTATGGTCCTAAACGCTAGAAGATACTCAATTAAGTAGAGTTAGAAGTGGATTACTTTTATGTATTTAAAGTGAGAAAATGCTCGTGTGGATTCCCACACCAAAGATATTCTCAGTCCAAATTCTTGAGATATTCTCGTATAACTCGTTGTAGTTCTTGAGGTATTCTCGTCTGTAAATAATTATATGTTTGTTAAAGCCCACCCGCCAAGGAATGCTCTGTAAGTTAATGCTCCAACTTTGGGTCCATAACTGATTCTTAACATCAGATAGCATCCACAATATTAAGGTTTCGCGGCGATAGGATAAACCCGTGAAACAAAGTTCTCCCTTGATTTCCTCATGTGAGTGATAATAACATAATTCATCTTTAAAATCCTTGGGCAACCCTATAGTAGAAAAACCTTCATTCTCCATGTTGAAGGAGAGGATGAGATATTCATCTTCATCTTCATCACACATCATCCAATAAAAAGTCCCACGAACAAACACCCCAAACGAGCAGCAAAACATGTGATGGTCGATATACGTGGCATGATCAACGGATCTCCAAGAATCGTAAAGCAATTGATCGCCGTCATTGGATATGGATATAGATATAGAGAGGATCTCACAACTCCCATTGTCTGAGTGTAAGATTACGTATTCATCTTTGGATGGGACATAAGCAAAACCACACATACAAGTGCTATGTGGTAGGTGTTTACAAGGAGGGTCAGGCAAGCAGTAGAGTCGTCGAGTGCTGGGATTATACAAGTAGAATTTCTCACTACTGAGAAAGCAGACCAACTTAGATTGGGTTGGAAAGGTAAGCATACGTAGATATGTAGTTGATGGAATTATAGGGGGACTCCATTGTTGGATTACTTTTCCATAGAGATTAAAGGTGGTTAGAACATATGAGTTTTTATTAGAAGAATGCATAACTAGTAATGACGGGGGATTATTCTTGTTTATCATTTTTTGACGTTGCAATTTTTTGAATGAATTATGGGAGATTAGAGATTTCCAATGCCTCGAAACGGACATATACCTTAAAAGACTCTTCACCGGTAATCTTGATAATATCTCCCTCACTATATCCTCCGGCAAAAATCCACCTCCTTCATGCTCAACTTTGATCTTCTTTGATCTTTGCTTCTCTATTTGCATCTCTTCCTCCATCTTTTGACTTGTGAAACAATGTAAATCCAGTATAACAAGAATATATGGATATATGGAAAAAACCAAGAATTATATTTATGAAAAAAAAAAAAAAGGTTGAAGGTAGTAGCTATGCATAAACAACTAAACAAGTTTCCGAGTTTTGTAAGGTAATGTACAGCCGCTAGGGCTGTTTAAGAAATAAATAAATAAGCCCATCTAATCTGAATGTCTAATTAGATGGTTAATTGTTAAACGGGTTGGGCTTTAATATTTATAAAAAGAATTGTGTTGCATTTATCAAAAATAAATAAAAAATGGTGTTTTATTCTTTCACGAAACTTTTAATTGATTTATTTAGTTTGGTTGATTATTTTGTAATTTTATAACATGCCTTTTCTTAAATAAAGCTCAATCGCTTGATGATGGAGTTTGAACATATTAAAAATCTTACTGTTTCCTTTTTATAACTTAATATATGCTCATTGATAAGATAAGATAATAAAATTAAATTGGTCGTTTGCTAATAAAACATGTTAGATATTTTACAGGTATATCTCTGTCGGTTAATCCATTTTCGTATGTTTCACAATTTTTCGATTTTTCATTAATTTCACATATTTTTTTTATTGTTTAGCTTGTATTTATCATTACACATCATATTGTTTTAATCCGTTTTACAATATTATGTACGTTTAACATGATAACGCTCTTTTATGATTGAGTCAAGTTGAAACAAAGAGTCTTTATGGATTGGTTTTAGTCTAGATCTCGTACTATCAAGACTGGACCGAGACCGATATGTATTTAGTCTCGCCCCAGACCCCAATATAGGTCCACAAACAAGTTTCACCCATCTCCTCACATTCCTCACACCTATGAGTGTTCAACGAAACCGACAAACCGCTTCAACCGATTGAGACAACACAAACCGATTGCAAATAGTTTTCAAAATTTTTAAAAGTAGTTGTATAGATTATTCTTGCTTTTTTTGCGGGGAAAATGTCTTACATTAGTGATCATGATCCTTTATAGTTTAAGTAAAATTAAGTATTCATCGAATATCATATTTTGTTAGTTGATATTTTGATTATTTCCATTATATTAGTTTATGTGATATTACGAAATTTCTTTAAAGAAGAAATAATAATAACAAATTACAAAAGTGATAAGTAATTAGTGCATTCAGTTTATCAAATAATAAAAATACGTTAAAGTTGGGAAAGCAAAATCACAAAGCCCGCACCAACCCGAATCTCAAGACTTGTTTGGTTGATCTTGGGTAGAGTATTAAAAACTGCAAGTATTGTGTTGAGTTTTGACGATTATAAAACCACACCAAACCGCATCACGTACACCCCTACTCTAACCTATTCAATTTAATATCATACTATCTCAAATTGTATAAGAATTATTAATTTGACATCCAACACCGAGCTTTTCCCTCCAAACTCCAAAGCACAATTTGAAAAATATCACAAAGTTTCAAAACTCATAAAACCCAAGGGCCTGTTTGTTTGGTGTTTGGGAAAGTAGTTTGAGAGAGTGGTGGAAATTTGTGAAATAATCTCGATTTGCGTAATGTTGTTTGTTTGGATTTTGAGAGAGTGGTTTGAGAAATATAGTAGGTGTAGGTTCTTTTTTGAAGAGTTATGTTGTAGGTGTAAGATATTTAAGACTTTATGTCAAATCATGTTTGTTATATGAGATAAATTGTGTAAGAGATAGTTTACTTTATATCAAATCAGAGTAGAGTTTATATAGGTTTTGTTTAGAGATAAGAAAATTGTTGTTTGTTTGGCTTTTGAGAGGGTAGTTTGAGAAAATTGAGAAATGAAAATTTTATTTCAAAAAATAAAAAACATGTTTGTTTGACATTTTCCAAACACGAATTTTTTTTTGAAAACGCCAAACAAACAGGCTCCAAAAGTTTCCATTTCATTCATGTAAATAAGGTTCTTTGATATGCATTTAAAATATGTACTTCCCTTATTTGGTAAACAAAGTTAAAACCATGGATTAAAATTTTGTCTCGAGTGCATATTTCGATTAGCCAAATATTAAAAACTTTTCGAGACATTTCGAAAATATTTCGAAAACACTGAGGAAAAATTGTGAAAAGAACAAACAAATAGTTTCAAAATTACATCTTGTTTTCGTTTCGCTTGATTCAAAAACAGAAAGTCTTCAATGTTTTCGACGAAAAATATGAAGATTTTGATCCATGGTTAAAACCCGAATTATTAATCATAAGGGAAATGAATGTAATATCTGAGTAACTTGATTTGATTTTCTAACCCTAAAGATATTCGACGCAATATAACATTACAATGGGTGAGTTCCGTTCATGTCTTGACCAATGTAGACTTCTGTTTCTGCATAGAATGCACTGAACCTTACACTAAACATGTTCCAATCTCATTTGTGCTGTTAAATTATCCAGTATGTCATAAACCTCTTCTGCTCTCTTGTGAGATTTATCACATGCCATAAATACATGCATTTCATCTTTAACCTCGATCCAACTACACCCGGGATTTTTACACAGTTGGTCCTCCTTCATCTGCTGTCGAATTCTCTTAAGCTCGTTCCATTTACCTTTAGAAGCATATAAATTAGCCAACATCACATAGTTCCCCGAGTTTTCCGGTTCTAACGCTATAAGCCTATGTGCCGCTATTTCTCCTAAATCCAAATTCCCGTGAATAATACAACCCCCAAGCAAGGCACCCCAAATCACTGTATCAGGATCAAAGGGCATACTCTCGACCACCTTGTACGCTCGTTCGAGCAACCCCGCTCGACTCAGTAAGTCAACCATACACGTATAATGTTTCAATGTAGGTACTACACCGTAAAATCCCATTAAATCAAAGAATTCTAGTCCGGTATCAACTGACCCTGCATGGGCACACGAAGAAAGAACAGCTAAAAAAGTCACAGTATCCGGTATTAAACCATCGTTTAAAATTTCACGGAAAAAAGAAATCCCATCCTCCCCATACCCATGAATCGCGTAAGCATTTAACATTGCGTTTCGAGTTACCAAATTATGGTTTTTGGACCTATCGTGAACCAATTTCGCGTAATTCATAATTCCACATTTAGCGTACATATCTATGAGTGCAGCTACAATATAAACATCCGATCCAAATCCACGTCTAATAGCATATGCATGAACTTGCTTACCTCGCTCAATAGTAGCTAATTTTGAGCATGCGGGTAAAACGATTCCAACCGTGTAGATATCCGGACTCAATTTCGAACTTTGCATCTCTAAAAATAGCTTTAGAGCCAACTCATTGTGGCCATTCTCTACATATCCCGCAATTATTCCATTCCACGTATATACATTGGGTTCAAACCCATCATTTTTCATGCATTGTAGTATACATTGAATGCTTTCGATTCTATTGCAACGTGCATAGCCAGAAACGAGGGAATTCCATATTACTATGTCTTTTTCAGGTACACGGTGTAAGGCTTTTTCTGCGGCTTCTAACTCTTGGCATTTGCAGTACATCTCCACCAATGCTCCACCCACAAAAAGGTTCGACTCTTGCCCTTTTACAATGCAATATGAATGTATACCCTTTCCCAAGCTTAGAAAACCTATGCTAGCACAAGCACCAAGAGCACTACCCAATGTAAATGAATCGGGTTCGGTCCCTTTACTCATTAATTCAATAAGCATTCTCAAAGATACATTAAATAAAGAATTTTCAGCATAGCCCGTAATCATCGAGTTCCATGAAATCAAATCCTTTGATTTCCCTTCATATTCCATCTGATCAAAAAGCTCTTTTGCTTTATGAATTTCTCCATTATCGCAGTACCCTGCAATCATGGTATTGAAAGAGACCTCATCTCTTATTGAAAATCTATAAAATATTTTGGAAGCACTTACCATATCATTACACCTACGGTACAGATCAATCAATCCATTGGCAACATAAGGGCTGGACATAAATCCATGTCTTACGATATATCCGTAAATTTCTTTTCCTAGACTTAATTTTCTCAATCGAGCAGCAGCAGGAAGAGCGCTTGCTAATGTTCGTGCATTAGGTTCACACCCTGCAGCTCTCATTTTGTAAAGCATTTCAATGGCTTCTTGATCGTATCCATTCTGCGAAAATCCACCGATCAATGCGCTCCAAGAAACGAGATTTGGTGCCAAATTATTCTCCCTTGACATTTCCTCCAAAAACTCTAAAGCTTGAAATACTTTCCCATTAGAAGCACAAGCAGTAATAATCGAATTCCAAGAAACGCAATCGCGTTCGTACATGTTATTCAATACTTTCTCAGCTTCATTCAAGCTTTCACATTTTCCATACATATCAATCAAAGCATTTCCCACGTAAATATGCGACAAAACTCCGATTTTCATGGCTATCCCATGTAATTGCCTCCCCAACTCAACCCCACCGTACCCACAACATATCTTCAATGCCACTGGAAATACAAAAAACTCCAACTTAACATCATCAAACAACAATTGTACAAAATACAACAAAGCTTTATCAAATAACTCATTATCCAAAAGTACGTTGAGAAGAGCTGTGTAAGTATACAAATTTCTCTCGGGCATTTTGTCGAACAGAAGAACGACATCATTAAAACAACTAAATTTTCCATACATTTTGAGTAATTTGGTACCAACAAACTCTCGCCCATTATACCCATTTTTCAGCAAGTGAGCGTGAACTTGTTTTCCAAGCTTAGGGGTGGTGCAGGAATCAAGTACAGAAGCATATGAGGTGGAATTTACTTTCCCATTTAAAAAAGGGAGAATTATTTGAGAATATTGGTTATCTTGCAAGGAGACTCTGGTACTGAGCGTATTGAATCTAACGCGAGAATGGGGGTTTAGTGGCGGCTCCGATGGTGGCGATGGCGGCGCGTGAACTACCACTTGTAATTGTGAGAACATCTTTTCTATGTTATAGGATTACCATCTGGGGATAAAATAACTTTTTTTTTTTTTTTTTTGAGAAGAATATGGCGACAAATAAATCAGAATATTTTAGTATTGTTTATTAATTGCATTTAAGGACTTCGAGTGAATTTTTTTCCAAAATAATCTGGCAAAACTGCAATTCTTTTGAAAAATTAGCAACTGCAATTTTTAATTCATTTTCAAAATTCCGTAACAAATACCGCAGTTGCTAACTACGATTTATGTTAATTATCAAAAATTATGTAACTGCTATTTTTTATTAATTAGCCATCCAATAATTAATTTTTTTGATAATTAACAAAATCACAGTTAGCAAATACGATTTTGGTCAAAAAAAATTTAAAATTTCCCAAAATTCTAAAAATTTTGAAAAAATCACAATTCGCAACTGCGATTTTTCAAAAAAGTCACAGTTTCCAGCTGCGAGCTGCGATTTTAAGAAAAATGCACGTTTAGAAAAATAGTTTGGAGCTGAAGATATTTTGGTAAATAATTTTGCCATGAATGTCATTTTGGAAAAAAATTCCTCAGGGCTTTTTTGTTTGGCGTTTTCCAAAAAAAAAATTGTTTGGGAAATGTCAAACAAACATGTTTTCTACTTTCCGAAATGAATTTTTCATCTTTCAATTTTCTCAAACTACTCTCTCAAAAGCCGAACAAACAACAATTTTTTTATCTCTAAACAAAACATATACAAACTCTACTCTGATTTGACATCAAATAACATATCTCTTACACAATTTATCTCACATAACAAACATGATTTGACATAAAGTCTTACACATCACACCTACAAGCTAACTCTTCCAAAAAAACATACACCTACTTTATTTCTCAAAACTTCTCTCAAAAAATTCAAACAAATAACATTACGTAAATCGATATTATTTCACAAACATCCACTACTCTCCCAAACACCAAACAAACAGGCCCATAAATCCACAATTCAAAGGAATCCTTAAAGTTTCTTTGGTGAGTTTATGGAAGTACCTTTGAAGTCTTCAACCAAAATCTTGAGAACTGTTTGTTTGGGTTTGTAGAGAGTATAAAATGCCTTTCCTTTCATGTATGAATGAAGATTTATTTGTTTGAATATTTAAGGGTTTTTGGCATTTTGCACTACGAAATTATAGGGTTTTGGCACTTTATACTCTAACTTAAAAGTTTTGGCACTTTGCACCCTTGAAAATATAATTTATTTGGTACTTTACACCCTGGAGTGTGTTTTGATGAAAAAAATTCATTAATCGAAGGTTAGAATAGTTATATTTTGGCACTTTGCACCTTGAAGATATAGATTTTGACATTTACACCCTGAAAATATAGAATGTTGGCACTAAATATTATTTTTTGGCATTTTCAGCCTCAACTTAATATTTTTTGCACATTTTTTATTTTAACAAAATTTCTAGCTATTAGTAATTAGGTAAGAACTCTTTTTTTTTTTTTTTTTTTTTACTAAATTTAACATGCTAATAGTAAATACATTTAGATTTGTAGGTATGTCGTGTAGAAAAATTAGGATCGATTGCATGTGAGTCTTATAGAAACAATATCATGCAATATAATAATATGTTAGATTTGTAAACGTGTTTTTTATATATAATATAAATAATCTAGAGGATACTTGAAAACAAATTGAAAAACGTATTTTTGTTTTTAATCTAAATTAATCGAAACAAAATGTTAGACATTAATGAGTTTTTTCCAAAGGAAAACACATTAGGGTGCAAAATGCCATACAAATTATATTTCTAGGGTGAAGATTGCCAAAAAAAAGGGGTGAAAAACGCCAAAATTTTATATTTTCAAGGTGCAAAGTGACAATATTCTATATATTTAGGGTGCAAAGTGCCAAAATCTATACTTCTAGGGTGCAAAGTACCAAAAGAAATATTCGAAAAGGACTATTATACCCTTCTACCAATGAATTTTCTCACCAAAACACACACTAGGGTGCAAAGTGCCAAATAAATAATATTTACAGGGTCTAAAGTGCTAAAACTTTTATCCAAAATCCTATAATTTCAGGGTGCAAAATTCCAAAAAAACTCCAATATTTTAATATGAAATAAGCCGTATTTTTATTTTTTAGAAAATTCGTAATTTTCGTATTAGAAATTATAGAAAGAAAATTATCACGTTATCTCAGCTTTGGAGGCAAAATAATAATGTTTATCGCACGTTATCACGTGATAATTTTTCCTCGAAAATATGAGATAATGGTGCACGTGGCCAATTTCATCAATTTCCGTCCAATTATTTGATGGTTGTATAAACATTGCAATCAATATCTAAATTGTAGTACTAAATATGTGTTTATGTATTACGTGATACCAAAATTGCAAATATCATATTATATGGTACCCAAATATGCAATTTCCCCTTATTATACTATTAATATTATATTGTGTGAGGTTTATTAATATTTAATTTGATGCTTAAATATGAATAATATGGTATTTTAGTTATGTCATAATTTGATGTTGAATTAGGAGACGAGCCATTTAGGGCATCTTTGGAAGAGTTCTCGCTCGGTCTCTCGAGTCTCGCAAAATCGAACCAGAACTCTTTCAAATGGCGTTTGATAAAACACATGAAATTTATCTTAAACTTATTCACAGACTTATATCCAAACTCTTGAAACCTGTAAAACCTTGATTTGACACCTATCACCTACTTTTTACCCCAAACTTTATATATAAAAAAAAGACATTGATTTGACACCTACCACCTACTTTTTTCCCAAACCCCAATATCCAAACTCAACCAAGTCGGGTTTCACCTCTTTCAAAACCACAAAACTCAACATCCAAAACTTAATCAAATGAGGTTTCAAAAGTTTCACCGAAACCATCCAAACAATTTTTTTGAAATTGAACTCCGTGAAACCGAGTCAAAACCCTTCCAAATAGGGATTTTGATGTTTTGGATTAGTGAGACCTAAAATGACTTTGCGCTTTGAAATTCAAATAATAATAGTTGGATTTTTTAAACTTTGCACCCTGACTCAAAACTATTGGCACTTTGCACCTTGGAAATATAATTTATTTGGCTCTTTGCACCCTAGTGTGTGATTTGATGAGAAAATTTAGTTGTAGAAAGGGTAGAAAAGTCATTTTCATAAATTATTTGCACTTTGCATCCTAGAAATATAGATTTTGGCACTATGCACCCTGAAAATATAGATTTTGGCACTTTACACCTCGAAAATATAATTTTTTTATAATTTCCATCCCGACTTAAAATTTTTAGCACATTATTTTATTTTAACCAAATTACTAGCGATATAACAACAATATCGTTGATAATGTGTTAGATTTGTAAACGTATTTTTTAAAATAATTTAAACAATCTAGAGAATACCTAATAACAACAAGAAGGTAGACTTCTTTTCCTTAATCTATGTTTTACTTAGAGAAAATGTTAAAAGAAGTTGTTCAAAACTAAAATAAATTAAGCATAACATGTTTATGAATTTTTTTTTTACAATAAGATGTTTAATATTTACCATGTCACAAAAGTTACTAAATAAACTGATTAATATATCTAGAGGAAAAATGCTATAAAAATCAGAATATCAAAATTTAATCAATACTTTTATTTTATGAACAAGAAAATAGAACTTGTATCAATTGTATAATTTTGGTATAAATATTACAATTGATGCAAATGAGTGTCTATCTTAGGATAAAATGTCAAAATTTAAATATAATTTGCCAAATAATAATAATAAAATACTATGATTATTTTTGTGATTAATCTCGGAATATTTTATTTTTTCATGCTTGATTGTTGTGCATTGAAAATAGGGATTTTTGCACGTCACCCTCAAGAAAAGTTTCATTTTCGCACTTTCCCCCCTATAATTGGAAAAACATGACAGTGCCTCCTATAAGTTGACAAATGAGTGCATTTTGCCCCTGGTCATTTTAAGTAATTTTCAAAGGGTAAAAACGTCATTCAGGGGGTTTTGTGCAATAATAAAAAACTTTTAGGGGGTTAAAGTGCACAAAATTTTAAAATATCCAAATGTGACTTGCAATTTGAAAAAATAAAAAATAATAAAAATTTTTAGTTAAATTTTTGTACGAAAATTCAAATTTAGTTCTTTTAACGAAATTTCAATTTGTCATAATTAATTATTTATTTATTTACAAATAAATCATCTCTACACTAAAAATGTTTTAATCAAATCAAACAAATTTGAAAGTAAAATAATTAAAATAAAAAATATGTTATTAGACTAAAATTAGATTATGATGTGATTATCAAGGTAAAGAATTCTATGAAAATGTGTTTTGAAATGTTAATATTCTAATAACTTAAATTAATAATATTTTGTGCACTTAGCCCCCCAAAAGATTAAAATTATTGCACTAAACCCCAAATTTACATTTCTACCCTTTGAAGTCCAACAAATTATTGACCAGGGGGCAAAGTGCACTCACTTATCAACTTCTAGGGGGTACTGTCATGTTTTTTCAATTATAGGGAGAAAAGTGCATAAATGAAACTTTTTTGGGGGGTGACGTGCAAAAATCCCTTGAAAATAATCATTTTATCTATCCACTGAGGACATTTATGGGCTATTTTCAAAGAAAAACGCATTAGGATGCAAAATGCCAAAAATTATATTTCTAAGGTAAGTTCAACTTTTTTTTAATTGGGGTGGAGTGTGCCATAATTTTATATTTTCAGGGTGCAAAATGCCAATATTCTAAAATTTTAGGGTGCAATGTGTCAAAGAATATATATGAAAATGACTATTATACCCTTTCACCAACAAATTTTCTCACTATAAAACACATTAGGGTGGAAAGTGTCAAATGGATTGTATTTTCAGGATGCGAAGTTCCAAATTTTAAATCAGGGTTCAAAGTGCCAAAAACTTATATTTCTATGGTGCAAAATATCAAAAAACCAATAATAGTAGGTCCGTTTTGGAGATTCCAGAACATCTTTCATAAACATCGGTGAGAAGGTACACTATCGCATTCATATAAAGCTAAGTTGACTAATGTACACTATCAAATGCAAATTTCAAGAAAGTGATAATATATATTAATATTATCTAAAGTCTAAACAATTTGTAACAAATACAGTATAATGTCAACTAAACAACCTCTTGTGTTGAAAATTCAATTTTAAAACTACAAAACTCTCACCCGTCTCAAATGTTGACACATCTCATAACAAAAAAAAAATTAATATTAATATTTGAAACATAATATTTGAAACATAATATTTCAAACAAAATAAGACAAATTTATTTTTTTTCCGAGGAGAAAAATAATTTCTTTAAAGCTTTGAAATTCTCCTTGCTCTAAATAAATTCGTAATAGTTGTATCAATTGAACATATACTTCATCATTTTTTCGATAAATCATACAAAATAATTTACTTTCTTAATTTTTATTTAATTTTTTTTGGCTCAAGTAGGAAAAATATAAGAGTATCAAATGACTATAATGCCCTCAAACCCACAATGGAAGGAAAAATCATATTTTAATATACCTGGCTCAGACATTGGTGGTGGTGGCATGATGCAACATTTAATTAAATAATAAATGCTACTATAGTAGTTGTAGCAAAAATTCTGCCATAAAAAATGAAGTCCAAATAAAAAATAAAAATTTAATTAAAGAGGTGGTGGGCCAATATCGAGAGGATTTTGTTGAGTGGGGGGGATAATTCTTCAGCACGCTTGCCGGAGGGAATGTTTTGTGGGCCCCTTCTTTTCTTCATCTTATTAATTAAGTAGAGACTATTTATATTGCCAACTCAAGTTAGGTCTGATACTAGGTAAAATTACGAATTTCGTTCCAGACTATATCTGCTTTTTAGATGTAGTCTCACGATTTAGATGAATAGTATATTTAGTCCCATAATTTAGAAAATTTGCGAAATTCATCCCCTCATTTGATTTTGGATGAAAATTGCAAACTTGGCAATAACGTGTCAAATAACTTCACACATGGATTTATACATATTATGTTAAGAAATTGGCAAAAACATACCATTGCAATTTCAATCCTGTGAAATCTATTTCTTTCAGTTTTCATCCCCTACTATAACAAAATAAGAAATTTAGTTTGTTGTGATTTCTCTTTTCTTATTTTCTCGTATTTGCGGATTTTTTTATTCGTGCAAGATAATCTTCAGGAAAAATTAAATTGGCAATAATTATTCATATTTTCCCAATTATTTTTTTCCTATGTTCCCTCGCATCTTTTCTTACCTTCCAGATTTTCTTGTACGAATTATTTTTTCTAAATAAAGAAAAATCACTCCAATATCCCTACATTCTTAAATTTTTTTTTTTTTTTGCAACTTTATATTAATCCCTCGCGTTTCCTCTAGTTTGGAAAATTGCATGAATAGTAAATGCTATTTAATGATAAGACAAATGGAGTATACACAAAATATTGAATAAAAAATTTCACATTCTAGTAATAATTATGTTTTTATAATTAAGTTGCTTGTACCAAAATTATTTTATTAATTCCTAAAAATTTCTGCAAATTTTCTAACATAAAATTCTTAACATTTATGCAGAAGACCATCTTGCATGATGATCTTTTATTTTATTTTTTGTAAATTTCTCATAAATTATTTGAAGATACGAGAGAATAGGGAAAGAGAAATCGCAACAAACTAAATTTCTTGATGTGTTACAGTATGGTATTAGAAAAATGAAATGCCATGATATCTTTTTTGCCAATTTTCCAATATGACAAGTATTTGCGTCGGAAGTTATTTGACACATAGTTGTCGAGTTGGCAATTAAGTGACGATCTCCATCCAAAATCTTACAACGTGAAGAAATTCGCAAGCCTTTAAAATTATTGAACTAAAATTACTAATCATCTAAAGTGCGGGACGATATGTAAAAAACAAATATAATTGATCAGGATAGAATTTGCAGTTTTGCCCAGACACTACAACCTTCTATATTAATTGAATTGAATGTCTACTTGATGGGAAATTGCAGTCCAACTCAATTCAAGCAGCAATGCAGCATGCAATACAATTATTCTATAACTAAAACATTTGTGGTGGAGTGGTCGTTTTAGTAAAAACTATTAAAAAAAATACATTAAAAAGTTGATCAAAATATAAAGTAATTTTTACTTCTACATACATGCTATCATTGATTTGTAAATTTGCATAGTATTATTTGTCGAGAAGCTTCAAAAGTTCCCAATTTTTATTAATATTTAACGGATTGAAACAATCTACGTAAGCGAAATCGTATTTCATGTTTAGCACATTGAAACAATATATTTTAATTCGTTTGTTTCAAAATCAAAATTTAAAAATTAATATTTCCTGAAAAATATATATGGCCTTCCATTTTGAGACCAATAATGTAATATATATATTCCAAAAATACTCAATTTTTTTTTGAAATTTCATATAATAGAAATTTATGATTGGACGTATAAATTTGGATGAATGCAAATCTAAACACTGATCCATATGTGATCACCGATTGTATTTATAATTATTTTGCATTAATTAAATTCGTTTATTGATTTCTTGAAAAAAAATTGGCAACATTAAACTATAAAAATATGTTTTTATTTTTTCAGAATACATTCATCATTAATCATTACATCAGAAATCATTGAAAAATTATAAATAATAGACAACAATCAAGTACGAAATACTAGTAATAAATTAAAAAAAAATACTCACATTAGTGGATGTTGAACCCAACCTCTTGGTCCTGAGACCTCAATTTTGTCAGTGATTACCACTAGGCTACGACCTCACTGGCACAATAAAAATATGTCATGATTCACAGGTTTTAGAAAAATGGCAAAGCTTGTTTGGTTTGTTTTTCTGAAAAATATTTTTAGAAGATCGAGAATTTTTAAAAATATACTAGAAAACTTACAATATTTTTAGATTAATCTTCCAAAAGTTTGGGTGATACATATATAAAAATAAGTCCATCTCCAATGGAAATGGCCGGGGTCGGGGCGGGGTCTGGGGTGGGTGAAATGGCCGTCTCCAGCGGCTGGGGGTCGGGGGCGGGGTGGCAACGGAGCTCACGCGAGCCCTGGCCGTGGCCTGGGGCTCGCTTGAGCAAAGGAAGAAGAAGAGGCCACGCGCCCCTCTTTAAGTCAGGGGACGCCAAGTGGCATCCCTGATTGGTTCCTTTTTTTTTTTTTAATTTCTTTATTTATTTATTGTTTTTAAATAGGAAAAATTAATAATTTAAATAAATAATTAATAAAATTAAAATTTTCTCCTAAATTAAATTAAATTTGTAGAATTGAATTATTTAATAAAATTTGTTAGTATATTTATTGTATATTTACTAGTATTTAATAAATATATGTAGTCACCAATTTGTAATTGAATTATTTAATATAATAAAATTTAAATTTATTTAAAATTAAAATCATTAATAATTTATTAGAATTGTAATTAAAAATTTTTATGGACAAATCATTAATAATTAAATTCAACATTTGATTTTAATTTCTTTTATTGTAATTAAAAATTTAATCATTTAATTACAATATTGATGGTGGCTATATATTTTAAAAAATATGGAATTAGTTAAAAATATAATTAAACACTTATATCGAATTAGTATTATTATTATTATTATTAAAAATAAAATTAAAACTATAATTATAAGTGAGAGTGGGCAAGAACAAAAAATGCAATTAAATTAATTTCGGAGTCCTGTCATTGGAGACGACCAGGCAGAGCTCAGGGTGGGGACAGGAGCAACCCTAGAGCTCCGGAGCCCTGAGCCCCCATCATTGGAGATGGCCTAACGATGATATTATCTTAGCTTCGAGGAAAATGAATGTTATGACGTTTGTATTTTAGCTAGTGGGAAAGAATTTTCGAAATTGAATTGTGAAATGTCAAACCCAACATTTTTCTTTAAAATTAATGTGCGTTTGTTTTATAACTTACAAAAGCATCAAAAAAATTCAAAAGAATCCAAAGAAATTGGCCCAAAATTTTCTTAAAAAGCAAAAGATTGTGTCACGTGTACAAAATGAAACAAATATTCGTACACCTGATGATTTCAGTACACGATATATATATAGAATTATTTCCCCATTCAATTAAAAGTGTAACCAACAAGCAAAAGAACAATCATTCGTCAAATGGAATTACAGATATGATGGAGATGACACATTCACATTGGAAATAAGATTGAGTGCAATTGCATATATAACTATGAAACTTCTCGTCAAATAGACAATTTCATCATGTAATCACTACATCAAATTTATTTATATTTTTTTTTTCACATGACAGTATTAAACTTCATTAATATTTAAGAAACTATGTGATATGGTCTATGTTGCACGAATACGGA
Organism: Penstemon davidsonii; assembly: GCA_034814905.1. Classification (NCBI taxonomy): domain Eukaryota; kingdom Viridiplantae; phylum Streptophyta; class Magnoliopsida; order Lamiales; family Plantaginaceae; genus Penstemon; species Penstemon davidsonii. The sequence continues at coordinate 4,608,615 of JAYDYQ010001087.1, read as the reverse complement.
CAAGACTATATGAACGGATATGATATGAATACGGTGATATGAATTTTTAAAATTTATTAAATACGATACGGCTAAAATACGTGTATGTATAATTAAAAATATATTATAATATATAAGAAACTATTGTTTTAAAAATGTATAATAAAAATTATGTAATATATATTTAGTTGACTTTTTATTCCATTTTAAAATGAACAATGCTATCTCCCTCTTATATAAGTGTTCAAGTAAAACAATAGTATTAATATCATATGCAAAGTCTTTGGCCCTTTACAGAATTTCAAGCGTTTTATGTAGATCACTTTGATAATATACATAATCTATTTATTATTTGTAGAAATACATGCTCTTAAGTAATTTGGGTGTTTTCGATACGTCTTCCTGTGTATCCGATAGGGTATCCTTTTTATTTTTAATTTTCTTATTATTGAAAACGCCACAGTGGAATATTTCACAAGTATCATACGAGTATCTGAGTATCCAAGTATCCAATACGCATACGATACTGCACGGTGTATAATTTCGGAGTATCCCGCAACCTAGGATACCGTTTGTCTAATTTTTTAGAGAACATTTTGGTGTTATATAAAAGTATAACAATAATATTTTTTGTTTTAAAATTAAATTTCCCTTTTTCAATTTTCACTATTAAGTCTCATCTTAAAAAGATTATTCTTTTTGAAAAAATCTACAGAAACTTCACTTCGATTTTTTTCGAAATATTACTTCAATTTGACATAAAGTAATATATGTCTTACATTACTTATCTCACACAATAAATATGATTGATATAAATTTAACTATCTTTTTAATATTTCTCTTATTTCCAATCTAAAAAATAACCTACAAAATTTTACTATTGAAACCACTTTTGCAAAACTCAAACAAACAACACAGTGAAAATCAATTCTTTTTTAATTTATAAAAATTTAGTTTATTTCAGAAATTACTCTCACGACCTGCCTTTTTGGTCTCACGAGTCACTTTTGGCCATGTTCTCCCTCCATCTCATGATTATGTATCGTATTGGCATGCAAATCAATTTGACTAAATTTCAAAATTGATAATTTACATAACTAATTATTTAATTTAAATAACACGATAATATTATACTTATAACATTATATATATATATATATATATATATATGTATATATCAACTTTATAAAAAACTTAAAAACACCATAAAAATAAAAAAATCAACTTGATTAATCATTTAAATTATTAGTAAGTTTAACTTTGTCCTCTAATTAATGGAACAATATTATTGTTGCATCCTTGGCTCAAACTTTTAACATATTTTGTATTTGTAACATATCGCCTCATTTCCATACAATTTAAAAATAAAACTATAAAGTTAAACTGATAGTCCCATGAGACCAGAAAAACCAAACCAAAAATGTTTTGAAGAATTAAAACAAAGTACAACTTTATAAGTACGAGTTATGAAGTACAAAATATTATTAAAAAAATATGAATAAAAATATAATTTTGCAAACACGAAACCAAAGTAGAGTGTTGAATGTCCAATATTTTTTAGACCAAAATTGCGATATTTTAAATAAATATGAATTAAAATGTAATTTTTCATGCATGGAACTAAATTAAACTATTGAATGTCCAATTATGGGACTAAAAATACAATTTTGTTATAAGTATTATCTAAATATCACACTCAACAAGTGCTCTACATAGAAGGTGTGAATTTTACCTAGCTATATTACTCCCTCCATTTTTTTTTAATTGTCATTTTGGTGAATTGTACAAAGATTAAAAAATTTAATAAATAGTTGCATTTTTGAAGCAAAAATTCCAAAACACCACTTTAAATAAATAATCACAGCATTAATTACAAACATTAACAAGAAGGGTAAAATGGTAGAAAAATAATTTAACATTGAACTCCTAAAACGATAAATAAAAGTAAAACAAACTTTTTTTTTTCCAAAGCGATAAATACAAAAAAACGATGAAGTAATATAGAATAAAACTTTATCTTAATATTGTTCTTCTCCCAAGAGATCTATGTATATCCTACTTTAATTTCTTGAATGTGCTTTAAAGGTTGGAAGAATCTTATAAAGTTAAAACTCATTAGATGTTCTGTCAAACACCTGACACTTTTGAACTGCTAGAAAATGAAGAAGAACTCTAGTGGCTAGGTATATATTGAAATCCAGTTATTAATTAGTGCAACTAATTACTCTGGAATTAATTAAACAGACATTAATTATTACCGTTATCTTCACATAATTAATTCTTAATCCCACTACATCACCTACTCTAGTAGACTGTAAGAAGGTTCCGTATTTCTTACTCCCTCCGTTTTAAATAGTTAGTCACTTTTCTAAGGGAAAATGTCCAAAATACCCTTTAACGAATATTTTAATTAATGACTATTAATATCATTCATATTTATGCATTCAACTTTATTGTGTAAATCCAAAAAAAAATAATACATTGAAAAATCAAATATAACAATGTACCAATTAATTTGAGACGGAGAGAGTAGAAAAAAAAACTACCAACTGATGATTGTTCTAGAATGGACTAGCCTCGTAAAGTGAAGAACTAAAGTTCAAATTATTCTTGGAAAAGTTTTTCATATAATATGATCGGAAAATCTCAAAAAAAATATATTATGTCAGATCTAAACTAGAAAAGTAAAAGAAAAAACCAATGTGAAATGTAGCAGCAAAAGTTAAATTTTCTGCATACAAATTAAGATCTGACAAGATAAGCTTACCATATATAACTAGTACAATAACTAGCAGTGAATTAAAGCAGCTTTGAAACACTGCAGAAGTTCATTTTCAGCTTTTCAAAAAAACCACAAGAAAGCAAAAGCTAAAGCAATTTACATTTGACATGACACAACCAAAATCTGGCAAACATACAGAAATAAAGAAGGAACACATGCAAATTAATTAAAACCTATCTTTTAAATTAGTTCTTATATCATCATAATAACACTTTCAAATCAAAATCAAAATCAAAACACAATTAAGTCACTCACCATTATAGTAGATAAAAAAAAAAAAAACACAAAAAAATAACACATTTAATATTTATGAAATTTTCACCATGATCCTCCAGCAAGCATTCCATTAATCCAATACCCATTTGATTCTCCTTGTTGACTTTGATCATTTGCAGGCTTCAATTCTTCAAAAGGAAATAGGATTCTTGATGATGGGTTGTCATTATTATTATTGTTTGTATGATGATCTTGAACTCCTTGTAAATTACCATTATACCCTTCATTATTCTCAAGCCCATCTAATGAAAAGCCCAAACTTGTCTTGAAATGATCATGTACATGAGGAACTTGTAAATTACCATTATACCCAGATGATGAAGTATTATACATTGAGCTAATCATATTCCCATTTTTGAGAAGATCCATTAGTGAAGAATTTGAAGAAGTAGGGTCATGATTAGGGTTTTGTTGAGACACAAATCCATTAATATAGTGATGATGAGGTGGATTGTAAGCTAAATTTAGGTCTTGCCCTTGAACATGGATTTTAGGGTTTGGGGATGAGAAATTTGGTGGTGGGTTTACGAGATCCGGTACGACGATATGTTTTTTCGATGAAGAGGAAGTACTTGAACTTAAAGACGAAGAAGATCTTTTGTTTTTCCGCGAGCCTCCACCTACTGGGACGCTTCTCAGAGAGCCTCCTTCGGTCCAGTACCTTCTGCAGGTTTTGCAGAAGTATCTGGGTTGGGATAAACTGTAATTATTGTAGTAACAAAATTTCGTGTTTGTAGAATTGCACCTTGGGCAGTTCAAAGCTTGTTCTTTTTGTGGTCTAGGTTTCTTCTCTACTACTACCCTTGATGAGTTTTGATCATTTGGTTCCACAATTCCAATACCCTAATAAATTGAAATAGAAATGAAATTAAATGGACATGAAAACAACATATCATTGCATAAATTTATTAAAAGGATATATACAAAGAATCACTGAAACTCTTGCAAATGATCAAATTCAGACAAATAAGAAGAAAACAAAATGAAATTAAACATATGCTTTATTAGGTAGTGGGAAAGAGAAAGAAAAAAAAAAGTAAGACTACTTTCCATGGAGATGAAAACATAAACACAAAATTATTCAAAGGGAAAGATTATTTAGTGGGGTTTGATCATCTCAGCTGATCTACTGGTAAAGTTGTTACCTTTAATTAAAATGGTGATGAATAAAGAGAAAATAAATTTATTTTTTTCCAAATCCAAGACTAAGCAGAAAATTAATTTATGGTATATTAATTACCCAAACCCTAGAAAGATATATGTTGTGATGATATCATATTTGAAAGAAAGAAAGAAAGAAAGCATGTTTTTTTGCTTTTACCTGTGGCCACTGAGCAGTATCCATAGCAGCAAAAAGAAGAGAGAGAAAGAGAGAAAGAAAGAGAGAGAAAAAGAAAAGGTTGAGGGAGAGTGAGTATTGAATTGAAAGAGGTGGTGGTGTTAAAAGCAAGAAAGCTACTTGAGGTTTGTGTGTTTGGCGGTAGCATATGTTGGTTTGCTATAATATTGCCCGCTTGTAGTGGGGGGAGGAAAGGAAGGGTGGGGTGGTGGAGAGTGGGGTGGGTGTGAATTTTGTCCACTTGTCCATATTTTAATTTTTAGGATACTTCTTTGAAGATGTTTCCTTTTTCTTTTTATGTTTTTCATCATTTAGATGAGAAATGAATCATATGGACCAGGATAGGGACCACTCCAAGTCCAACTCGAACCAGATCCACCACAAGTTCAACTAGGTTCTAGACTAGGCATAAGCGATCTTCTGGAAGGTATCATCGCGGTCTCAGTATATCGAGCTTGGGAACTATTCGTTGTACTTGTTGACCATTTCAGGCTAACGACATGAAGGACATCTCGCATTGAAAAAGCCCGTAACATCAACAAGAGGGTTGCCCCTCTGAGATGCCCGACACCCTATGAGCAGCGTCGCGCCATCATCACCTTTGTCTTATTAAGGGACAAAAAAAATATTATCGTCAGTGTTGTCTACTATATACCTTACAATGACATCATATAGTACGTACCGAATCAGCATAGTATCAATTCGATTATGAGTAACCATGAGGAAATCGTCATTTTGCATAGTAGGGGAACATTAATTCCATCTTGATGCATCCGTGCCATCTAGCTTGGTTTTCAAAATACAAACTCTAGGTCAATCACCCTTGTATAAGGTATGTGTCTTATTATTCAAGGTCACACATTACAACCCACATTTTACATTTTTCATATTTTTTGCTCCTTTTGCCTTTTAGCTTAATATCATATATTTCACTTGAGCATTTGTTGGATTTCGCAGTACATAAGGTACTAGTTATAAGGTATGTTTTGCCTTTTTACATTTTTCATATTTCACTTTACAAAAAATTTATGATATTTTTCAGCTAGCTAGAGGTTAGCCTTGTGGACTCGTTAATGTTTTGAAGTGGTGGTATACATTACACATGTTACCGGAGAAAAAAGAACTAAATCTTCAAAATTAATTTATCAAAATTCAACAGGTTTTATCAAAAAGTACTAATCCCCTAATTATTATAACGAGGGAAAATCACTTTTGATATCAAATCTTTATCAACTTTATACTTTTCATGCCAAACTTTTTTGGAAAACAAATTTCATACCATGATTTAACACCGGTCGACACATTTGCTTGGGCATTCAATTTTTAGACGATAAAAGTCACGTGCCGCGCACGCCTACGTTAAGTCCAAGCTCACCGCGGTGAGCAAAAGTCTTGCCATGGTGACACTGAAGCAGAGAGCAAAAACTCCCTGCCACAAGCTCGCCACGGTGAGACCGAGACAGAGAATTTCTACATATGTTACTTGGCAATTTTACAGTTGATTTACGATTCCAGGGCAAAGGGTTTAATTTCTCATTCACAACGTTTTTCTTTGAATCGTTTCCAGGAAATAATTCATAATCTGGTAGCAAACGGTGCTAATACCTTGAATCGTGATTGATTTTATTACTTTTTAACTAAAAACATGGGAATGAATGATGCTGCACCAATATTAAGTGCTGCCATGTTTAAGGACCATCAGCCCTGGTGTTTGCCTACCAAACAAGAAGACCTCCAGGTATTTACTGAATTTGTTATGAACACACATGTGAAGCTCATGATTAAGCATAAAATAGTTTCATATGTGAGAAGTATACCTCCTCTGTTTTTAGAGCAAAAGACAAAACACCCCCTATGCTTTGTCTAACTCCCAAAAATTTTGTGTTATTTTAACTCCCAAAAATCCTTCAGTGCTCTCAAGTCAGTGCCAAATACACCCCCCCAGAAAAGTGGGTGTGATTCAAACGCGGAAATTACAAGTATTTGTTCACATTTTGCTTTTGATATGACAATTTTACCCCTGACAGCGAAAGACAAAAATACCCCCTATACTTTGTTTAACTCCCAAAAAAACCCCTTGTATTATTTTAACTCCCAAAAAACCTCCTGTATTTGATTTTAATTACCACAACCGATCCAAGTAGTATATACTTGAGTTTTTAAAATGAATAAATAAAAAGAAAAAAAACAATACATAGGGGTTATTTCGCCAAAATTCAAAAGTCAAATTCTACTTGAGTCGAGTGTGGTAATTAAAACCAAATACAAGGAAATTTTCGGGAACTAAAATAACACAAGGGTTTTTTGGGAGTTAGACAAAGCATAGGGGTATTTTTGTCTTTCACTTCTGTTTTTATGTAAACTTTTTTCGATACGGAAGGTTCCATTTTTGAATTTATCATGGCAGTTCAAGAATTTGTTAATTAAAGTTAGAGGTGAAGTTACTATTCTGACGCTACAAGAAAAGGGGTTTTCAGTAACGAAAATTTCCGTTGGAGAAGCCCCGATTTCCGTTGGTATTCAAGCGTAGCAACATATTTTTTCCGTTGGATATTCCGTGTGTGACTTAGTAAATATAGCGACAATATATTTTTTGTTGGTAATTCTGTTGGAAAATGCTATATGTGTTTGGTACAATTTTTTTTGTTTGGTAATTCTGTTGGAATATTATTTTTTGTTATAATATCGCCAATTGGTTGGAAATAGTGCAACGGATTTTGTATAAGAATTATTTTGTTAGCTGTTATATGTTGGTATTTGTCGTCAATCCGTTGAAAATATTATGTCGGCATATTTATGTTGGTAGCGATGTGGTTATCGCCCGGGCGCTTAGGCAAGGCCTAGGCGAGCAATTAACCACCGCTCGTGCGCCTGAGCTACCATCACCCGGGCACTTAGGCAACGCCTAGGCGAGTAGTTAACCCCTGCCGCTCGTACGCCTAGGCGGTTCACCATCGCCCAGGCACCTGGGCAATGCCTAGGCGATGAGGCGGTAGGAATGGCTTGGGCTCCTAGGCAACGCCTAGGCGAGCAGTTGATCCCGCTTACACTCCTGGGCTACACCTAGGCGGTTGACCATCGCCTGAGCGCCCAGTCTATGGGACGACGCCTAGGCGGTATGTTTTAATTAGATTGATTTGAACCCTTAACCTCATTCTTTACTTGTATAGATAAGATGTTGCAACTAGTTGAGCTGGACAACTTTATTGATTTATAATTGACATTATATATATATATATATATATATAATTGCATGCTTATCCATTATGTTTAATAAAATTATAAAAATAACCTTGAGGTTTCAATAATTACCAAGACATCTCATATGTTTATTGTTGTTTAAAAGATTCATAAATGAAAAAAGAATTTTATCCTTGTTCTTCTTTAAAATTATATTTTATATAAATTATAATAATTTTGTACTATCTCCATGTTTTAAATTATATTTTATAAAAATAAAATGTTAAAAGACCATAGGTATTATGTTGTCGGATGACGGTTCTTTTTTGTTAAAGGTCAATAACAGAATTGCTATGCACATATTTGCTTATATCCGTTGGTAATTTGTCGTTCAGTTGCATGTTTGTCACGAACACCAAAATAGTGAGGAAATTTAATACTTTAATAGAATTTCTACGAAACTTTCTTATGATATTCCATCGGTGATTTGTCGCTATTATCGAATGTATATTTTTTATTTGTAATTTCATTATTATTCAGTTATAAATTATAATTCGTTACTAATAAAGATTTTGTCGTATGGAACAATTTTTCTTACAACTTAATAACCAAATCCCTACAACAACAAAAAAAAAAAATATCATGATGTTCCGTTAGTAATTTGTCGCTTCCAAATGAGGACATTTTATATTTAATTATGTTAGTATTCATTATAAATTGGTTACTAATAGTGGCAATTTTTTCTGTTGGAGTTATGATATCGCTATTAGTTTATAGTTGTGATAGTTTAACAACATACTTTCTAAACATATTATTTTCATTTTATATGCTTTGGTAATTTGTCGTTATTTTTTTAGAACATTTATTTCCGTCATTGTTCAGTTGCAAATCTGTAACTAACTTAAAAATAGCGACGGATTATTTTCCATTGGAATGATTTTGTCGCTATGGATTAATATTTCTTACAACTTAACAACGGAATACCTACGAAAAATATTTTGTTTAGATATTTAGTTGGTAATTTATCGCTATTATTTATGGAACATCGTTTTCGTCGTTGTTTAGTTACAAATCTATAAGTGACTAAAAAAATAGTGACGAATAGTTAACAGAATACCTACGAAAAATATTTTGTTTAGATATTTAGTGGGTAAATTGTCGCTATTATTAATGGAACATCGTTTTCGTCGTTGTTTAGTTACAAATCTGTAAGTAACTAAAAAAATAGTGACGAATTATATTCCAATGGAATGATTCCGTCGCTGTAGATCAATTTTTCCTACAACTTAACAACATAATAACTACGAAAAATATTTTTTTAGATATTTTGTTGGTAATTTGTCGCTACTATTGATGGAACATCATTTCTGTTGGTATTTTGTTATAAGTTCCTTACTAATAGTAACAGTTTTTATTATTGTTGGAATCATGGCGTTGCTGAAGACCCTTTTTTTTGTAATGTGATGCACATCACCTTCTTTTTGACAGACATCTGGTGTCTCGGTGAAGATGCCGGATTCTACTTAGGAGTTACAGAAAAACACTGGGGGTAAGTATGTAAAATTAGTTTCTGGCAGGGAGTTCTGCTCTTTGCCTTAGTCTCACCGCGACGAAACTTTTGTTCACTGCGGTGAGATGCTGGCAGGGAGTTTATGCTCTCTGCTTCAGTCTCACCACGGTTAGCTTTTGGCAGTGAATTTTTTCCCTCCAAATGTGGACTTAACGGAGGCGTGCACGGCACGTGACTTTTGTCATCCATAAATTAACAGTCAAAGTAAATGTGTCGAACGGTGTTAAATTATGGTTTGGAATCTGATTTTGAAAATGCTTGGTATGAAAAGTGTAAATTTGGTAAATGTTTAGTTTCAAAAGTAAATTTCCCTCTTGTTACAACATTTGGATCTTTTGAAAAGTGATAGCAATATATTATTTAGAAATGAAGTGTCCATTTGGTTATCGTTTGGCTCGGTTTCGCTTAATTTTGATTCAAAAAATTGATTTGGGTGGTTTGGGGTTAATGACAATTTTTTCCCTTATGATTATCATAATGTTTAATTTAAATTCTTGTGATTTGAAAATGGGCAATTTACCCATTGGGGTTTTTTTAAAGGAGCAATTTACCTCATTGAGTTGGAGAGTATATCTCACTCGCTCAAATATGAAAATGGGCATGAAATGTATTGTGTGAAAAGACGAAATTATCCTTTAGGGGGGTAAAATGGTCCACATAAAAGGGGGTATTAATGTTAATTCAATTTTTTTCTGAAGACTTAAAATTTTTAAGAAGGCAGTATGAATCATTTCTAAAATTACAAGGGGGGAAAATTTCTTTTTCAAATTATAAAGGGATAAATTGAACATTATAATAATCACAAGTAGAAAAATTGCCATTAACCCGTAATTTATGTGAAACCTTTAATATCCCATTTGAGTTGATTTTAAGATTTTGAAAAAAATGAAACTCCATTTTAATTGATGTTTGAAAGTTGTAGTTTAAAATATGCGCTAGACTTTATTTAGAATAATTTTGAATCAGTTGAGCAAAAGCTCAAGACCGAATCAAAATCTAATCGGATAAACCCCAAGATTTTGCATTGAAGTAGTTTGACTTCGTTTATTTATTTTTTACTCGAGTTGTTCTGCAAAAATTCTTCACGCAATTTAAGGATTTGCACCTTCTAACGGCGGCTAGAAGTTAAAGGGGTAACATACACGTGGCAGTAGATTAAAAGTAATTGAAGGGGACCTCCACCAGTAAGACAATGAAACGTCAGGGATTAGTGTGGCGCGTAAGAAGAGCTGTGGGGCCCAATGTGACGTGTGTCCCTCTAGTAAAGCAATCATAACCGTCAATTCGGAAGAGGGAATCATCTTGCCGCAGATTGAACGGTTCCTGATTCATCAGGGAGAATCATGTGTCATGTTGATGAGTCACACGTCAGCGGAGCCATTTCTTCTGCAAATGGTTTAGTGTAATAACACTACTAACCATTCATGTTTGGGTAAATTATGGATATTCCCTGAAATAAACCTTAACTACAAAAATTTACCTTACGTATTCGGTATTACAAAATCCCTCCAGTTTATCTTCATGTTACGGTTTACACCCTGCAGCATTATCTTTGACTTTTGACGTGAAATATTTGTGGACAAAATTGCCCTCAAATGGGATAATTGTAAGAATTTATATTTAATTAGGGAGTGAATGTAACATTTTAATTTTTTTGTCGATTTAAACAGTTTTGATCGATTCAACTTGTTTTTCACCAATTTTCATTAATTCAAACCATTTCTTTATCGATTTCATCCAAATTTGATTCTAATTTTTACCGATTTAAATATTTTTTGACAAATTTAACTCGCATTTCACCAATTTTAATCGGTTCAAATCGATCTTGATCAATTTAGCTCGCTTATTCACCAATTTTCATCGATTTGAATAGTTTTTGGCCGATTTAACCATTTTTCCAGTGATTTTATCTATTTTTTCACGAATTTCATAGATTAAAATCGATTTTGACCGATTTAACTCGTTTTCACAAATTCTTATTGTTTTAAATTATTTTTTGACCGATACAACCGATTTTACACCAATTCTTATTGATTTAAACCATAGATTGATTTAATCCGTCTAGATACGTACTATTGAGCACTTTGCAATATTGATACCACTGGATATATAAATGCATATTTAGTACCATAATTTTAATATTGGTTGCAATGTTCATACCACTATAAAATAATTATACTGAAATGGATGAAATCGGCCACATACACCGCACGTGATCTCGTCTTTTGAAATGAAAATCATCACGTGAAAACGTGAGGGAAACGTTATAATTTTTCCTCCAAAATATAAAATAATGTGACAATTTTCCCTCTAAAAGTGAGAGAAATGTAATTATTTTCACTCCAAAAGACGAGTGCGGTATGTGTGGCCAATTCCGTCCAGTTATTTGACCGTGGTTTGCAATCAAACTTTAAATTGTTATAGTAAATGTTTATTTACTTATCGAGTAATACCAAGATAGCAAAGTACCCTATTGTATGATATCAAATATACAATTTTTAAAAAAAAAGAAAATTAAAAAATTGTAAGCATGTGCATTTAAAATGTTACCTTGTTTTATTATTTCTTCATCTGAACCATCAATACCATGATCAACACGATCAATCATATGCATTCTCCACACTTGGTTTGGCAAAATTATATTTTTGGTACTTTAACGTGGTCTTATTTTAAAATTCGTCCTTTAATGTGGCACCTCTCTATTTTGCATCATTTATGTTTATATGATTGTCAATTTTATTCCTTTTTTGTCAAAAATTATTAATTTGACAAAATGTCACGTGCCTGGCACGTGACACTCAAAATTTGGGATTTTCTGATTTTGAAAGCAAAATTAAATCAAAATTGGCATGTGAGATATGCGTGACCAATGGAAAAACATTGGAATTTTTCTCAAAAACTAATTTCCCTCAAAAACATGTCATCTATATACAATTATATATTTATAATTGCTATGCGCACATTTTATTTTGCAAATTCATATATTATTTTATATCCTGAAATTTATTTATTGCGATAAAACCCTCAAAAGTTTCAATTGTTGCGCTAAACTACTAAATTTTATTTATTGCGATAAAACCCCAAAAAGTCTCAATTGTTGCAATGAATAAAATTTAGAAGTTTAAGTGCAACAATTGAAACTTTTTGGGGGGTTTACTACAATAAATAAAATTTAAGAATCTGAAATGAAATTTTGCAAAATAAAATGTCGTATAACCAATAAAAAAAGTGTATATAGATGACACGATGGAGGGAAATTAGTTTTGGAGAGAAATTTTAATGGTTTTCAATTGATCACGTGCATCTCATACGCCTATTTTTTCTCCAAAATCTTAAAAATCTTGAATTTTGAGTCAATTTTGCCTCCTAAATCAGAAAATCCCCAATTTTGAGTGTCACGTGGCCAAATTAATAATTTCTGACAAAAAAAAGACTAAAATTAACAATGGTGTAAACATAAATGATGCAAAATAGAAGAATCCCACATTAGAGGACGTATTTCAAAATAAGGCCACATTAATTAGAGGACCAAAAATAAAATTTTGCCCACTTTGTTTCTTTCCTCAACATGAACGCACTACAAAAAAATTAAATTTTAGTGATAAAGTTTTATGTGACAATGTTAAAGTTGTCACTTCTTATATATATTAAGTGACAAAAACTCAAATATTGTCACTAAAATGGTTTTCATAAACATATTAGTGACAAGAATTGTAAAAAAGTTGTCACTATTGATATTTAGCGATACCCCAAAAGTGACAACCAAAAAGTTGTCACTAAACCATAGTGACAATATTTATTGTCACTAGGTTATCACTAAAAGGGTGTCGCTAATTGTCAATAGTGACAACTTAAGTCACCATATATTTGTCATTAATAGCTATTAGTGACAACTTAAAAACATATATTGTCACTAATGCACTTGTCACCATTATTATTATGACAAAATTAATATTTTTATCACTAAATGTTTACAAAGAGTGACAACTTCCATATTATCACTTAATTTTTTGTCACTTAAGCTCAATTTTCTTGTAGTGACGTCCTCTAGAATATTGTAAGTAAACTCTTTCTCTAACCACCACCACTACTCTCCCCCATCTGATATTCTTTAACCAACGCCTTACCAAATTTTTCCAACATTAATCTTAGTTTCAAACCTAGAAATGTAACTAATAAAGACAAAGTAATCATAAATTGAATGCATAGAAAAGTTTAATTGTTCACTAGCTATATAAGCTACTTAATTGTGTTGCATAGAAAAAAAATCTACATTTATAATAATTTTGTGCAACGATTGTATATTTTTTTAGTAAAAAATTCAAATATTAATTAATCAGACACAAACAACGTGTGTGCATTTTTCCGACCAAAACTCCATGCTGCACTATGAAATGTGACCCATTTTGACACTATTAAATAAATACATTTATATTGTAATCGAACATATATTTGCGACCAATAATTGTACGTTACAAACTTACAATTATAGATGATTTTCCAAACGGTTATATTCCGCCGCGTCCATGAATACACCTTATTTTGGAGCGATTGATGCAATTTTGTCTTCCTAATAGTAATGTATAAGAATTTTTCAAAGCAACAGTGTAACACGCTTTACATAAAGGATTTGTAGGCATTAAAAAATAAATTATTTACTAAATTCATTCATATTTCATACATACTCTTTTCTCTGAAATTTGACTAATGAAAGTGTATTAGTCAACATCATTATCGTCATATATATCTCCTTACATACGCCTAAGATATGTAAATGGAAACGACAGCATAAGAAATAGAAATATATATAATATTATGTCTAGGGATATAAAAGAGTCGAGTAATATATAATCGCATATTATAAATTTGGTTTGAACTTTGTATCGATCTTGATGATTGTACATGTTAACAGAACAACTCAAACGATATCTTATTGATGAACAAACTCGAGTCAAGTATCACGTAGTTTAACATTTTCACTTTTTTTGTTGTCAAATTTTAGCTTCTTAATTGTTCAATCTTGTTTGATATGTACGATGAATCAAGTTCAAATAAGCTTTTATCAAATAAGTCCTAGCTGAATATTAATTAATACTCCCTCCAGTTCATATTAATTGATACATTTGCCAAATTTTTATGTTTCATATTAATTGGCACATTTGGGTTTCAATGCAATCTTTTTCAATTTTGCCCTTCTATTGCATCTAGGTTGGGAAGCTCAAGAATCACTAGTAAAGAATTGAAAAAAATAGAAAAAACATGTATGGACTAGTTTATGACCAAAAAAATTGTGGATTGGTGGAAAGAGAAAATGTAGATTGTGAATTGGGGGGAGAGATAGACCACGGATGGGGGGAGTGAGGAGAAGAGAGAAAGCAAAAGAGTGAGTATTTGAGAATAATTGCATGCAGCATTTATTAGGGTGCATATACCAGTAATTGATAGCAATCATTATGAATGGTATTTTTGACATTTTACCATATAAAAGTGATTAATCATGAGGTTTCTTAATTTGTGTGAAAAGTAACAATGTGCCAAATAATATGAACCGAAGAGAGTAACTTAATTAAACATTTGGTGGTACCCGTATCAAAACAAAATTAAGAAAAATGCAATGTGATTTATGTCCTTATCCAGGATAGATAATACAATAATTAAACACCACTTTCATTCAATTTCACAAAATAAAGTCAATTTATCTCTTTTTGCAAGTAAAGGGGCCGGAAAAAGGTTTTAAAGCAAAATTTAAAGAATAGTCCTATAACTTTGTGTCTCTTTCAAAAATAGTTCTCTAACTATATTGAACATATATTTAGTTTTTAAACATTCACCCAATTTCAATATTAATCCTATGTATAATAAATTTCGTCCTTCAACTTTCAATAAGTTCTAATTTTAGTCCTACGTTACAAATTTTCATCTTTCAACTTTCAATAAGTTTCAATTTTCGTCCTTTAATTACAATATTGTTCCCCGTAATAAGACCTAATTGTAATTGTAGGACCAAAATTGAATCTTATTGAAAATAAGCGGATCAAATTTATTATGTATAAGAATAAAATTTAAATTGTGTGAAAGTTAAAGGACTAAATATAAGTTCACTATAATAACACGACTATTTTGAATAAATACCAAAGTTACATGACCATATTAGAAATTTTCCGTTGTTTTGCAGAACAAACTTTTTAACTGAAAGGCAATAAGGCTAAAAACTGTTATTTAAAATTAAAGGGTTTCTCATTTAGTCAATTCTCAAGTGGGACCAATAATTTGACAAAAATCTTAATGTGCTGATTTCACAGGAGACATTTAGACAACATGGTCCAAAGTTGTGAGAACAAATATCCTTGAGTATCTAAATTTAAACAAACACAAATTATTTACACAATAAATGAGTTAAACCAAAAAAAGGAATAAGAAATAGCACTCGTGCAGTCGTGCTATGTTAAGAAATTTAGGATTTGATATTTTCGTTTGTTTGTTTGAGCGAGTTTGACATAACAATTGATTTTTTTTATATAAATATTTATTTTGAGACCGTGATATAATAATATATCAATCCTTACATCAGAATATTTTCAGTCTATTTTTTTTTATCTACTAAATTGTGTATTTATAGCTAGAACAGGAGAGCACATGGGATATGGGTCCTCCCAGTGAGACGACTTCAGTAGTATTCGAACTTGAGTTTCGCCTCTGATGGTTGCAAAAAGGTACCAATATAATTACTACCAAAATACAAAAATAAACTAATTATAAAAACTAGTAATAAATTTGAAAAATATACTAATTATAAAAAATGATTTTTATAATTATCATGTCAAAGTCTAATTTTAAAATAATTGATAATATATTGAATTTAACAAAAATATATTCTGTAACTTTTGAAAAATGTTAATTATACGCGTTTGGAAATTCCAAAAATATTTATGACATTAGAGTCAAATTTAGCGAAAATCATGAAAAAAATTATTATTTAAAAGTTTAAAAAGTACCTCCAAAATAGATTCCTAAAATCAATTTTAAAACTCCCAATGTTGGGTCAAACTTACTCCATAGAAAATAAAGAATGTCATTTGATCCATGACTAGTTTTGGAATGATCAAGTATGAGATAAACTTTGGGCTTTTTCAGGCCGTAGTAAATTGAAATAAACTACGAAACAAAAATTATGGACCTAATCTGTACATAACGGAAATTATAAAAGGGCCCATTTCTCACAAATAGTCCGGCAAAATGGGTTCATCCATTAACCCAGTTTGAAGCCCAATCCCCCCCGGTTGATACTTGGATTATCAACAACTTCTAAGACCACGTTTGGTTTTTTTTTTTTTTTTTTTTTTTTGGGTTACAAACACGTTTGGTTTTCTAAATAAGAGAAAATGTGGTTGATTGTGTTCCTAAGAAAATTGTGGACATGTTATTTCATCAATATTAAAAACATGCTAAGTAATATAATAATGTTTGGTAATCTACATTACATTTGTACTTGCTCGGGAATATCCAAAATAATCTTACACTTCTTTTCCAAAATTGAAAACTCTCATTTTCAGTTTGGCCCTTGGATTAAAATGTCACGACCTATCATTCCCAAACCCACAAAACTACTCACACCACCCATCAACCACCATCCCCAACCCTCTCTGCCGCAGTGTAGAGAATCACGTTAGGATAATAGAAGATATTGAAGATCAAGATATAGAGGCTAGCTAATGAGGAAGATTTGATCCTGATATTATATTGTATAGTTGTAATCTTTTAGATTTATTTGCACACGTAATTGTAGGGATTTGTAGTAAGTCCCTTTGTATATATATTAATGTACACTCTTCATTATTGTCAATGAATAATATAGATTCATAATACTTTACATGGTATCAGTATAGCCATTACAAAAACTAACGTCTAAATGTCTTCCTCCAGTTCTTAAACTCAATCTCTCTCCATTATCTCCATGCCCAATATACTAAAGGCAGATTTACTGCCTTTAGTAGCAGTGGCTAATTGGGTGCGAATTTGAATATTACGTGCACAAGATTTTGAGGAGAAAGTTTCCTATAAGGCACACCAGACATCATGGGATGATTAATAATTAACGACGTGAGCAAGCACTCCTTCGGTAAGAGAAGACATGAGAGTGCTAAGAATGAGACGCTTCATAAAGAGGCTAGCATACGAGCTAGCAATTGCAGGCCAGCCATTAACACGAGATGATATTATCTCATATATTTTTATAGGTCTTGGACATGAATATGAAAGTTTTGTGGCCTTAATTTCTGCTCGGACAGACAGTGTGAGGCTCTAAGAAATCCATTCACTTTTATTATCCACAGAAGCTCGTCTTTCTCGACACCAACTAACTCCAGCAATTCAGCAACCATCTGCCAATGTTGCTCAACGCCAATCCCAAACATTTGTAAGGAATGGTCATGGTGGTCCTCGAGGAAGGGGATGAGGAAATCGTGGTGGATTTAACTTTTCCAACCAAAACAATGATCAACCATCTATTGTTTGCAGGTTTGTGATAAGGTTGGACACTCAGCTCGTAAGTGTTATCATAGATTAGATCATTTTTATCTGGTTTCTTCGAAAGACACACCCAAGCAAGCCATGGTAGCCATGTATAATGGTAATCCTACCAACTGGGAGACTGAGTGGCATGCAGATACAGGTGCAACCCACCACCTTACAAATGATGTTTCCAATCTGAACCAACAAAGCTATGAATTTAATGGTTTAGATACCGTTCAAGTGGGAAATGGTAAAGGTTTGCACATCTCTAGAACTGGTTCTCCTAAATTCAAAACTAACTCATCAACTTTGTTCTTAACCAAGTCCTTGTAGTTCCTGAAATTCAAAAGAACTTAATATCTGTTCAACAATTTTGTATTGATAATAACGTTTATTTTGAATTTCACGCTCATTTCTTTCTCGTGAAGGATTACTTGGGGAAGGTCCGTCACAAAGGACATATCAGTGATGGTCTCTACAGTTTTGTAACCTCAACACGTATACCTCAGACACATTCCAGTATTCGAGTTTCTTTTCGCAATTGGCATCGTAGACTTGGTAATGCTTCTAGTCCTGTCGTGCACAAAGTCCTCTCCACTTTTAACTTTTCAGTAGAGAAGAATAAATTGCACATTGTGTGCCCTGATTGTCAAATGGCTAAAAGCCATAATTTGCCTTTCAAGTTATCTACTTTTGTTTCTTCAAAATCTTTGAATTTAATTTTTACTGATGTATGGGGACTACTTCTACTAATGGTGCTAAATATTATGTGAGTTTTCAAGATAACTTTTCTAAGTTTACTTGATTATTTCCTATTAAATTAAAATCTGATGTTGAAAAAGTTTTTCTTAATTTCCAGCAATATGTGGAGAAACATTTTGAAAGAAAAATAAAAGTCGTCCAATCTGATTGGGGTGGTGAATACAGGCGGTTAAATACATATTTTAAAAACACTGGAATTAACCACCGTCTATCTTGCCCACATACACATCAACAAAACGGTTCTATTGAAAGAAAACATCGACACATAGTCAAAGTTGGTTTAAGCATGTTGGTTCATTCAAATATGCCAATGATATATTGGGATGATGCTTTTCAAACTGCGACTTATGTGATAAATAGACTCCCAACAACTGTTTTAAATCAAAAATCACCATTTGAGACGTTGTATAACCGCGTTCTTGATTACTCATTTATGCGTGTGTTCGATTGTGCATGTTGGCCTAACTTGAGGCCTTATAATAAAATAAACTTAATTTTCGTTCAAAAACATGCATTTTCATTGGCTATAGTCTTTGTCATCAAGGGTATAAGTGTCTTGATCTCTCTACGGGTAAGGTCTATGTTTCTAGACATGTCGTTTTCGATGAAAACCTTTTCCCCTGCACTTCTAAAAATAAACCTCAAAGCCCCACTTCGCAAACTTCAAACTCTATCATGCTACCCCTTCACATTAATTCTTCACCACCAAAAAGTTTAGGAGATTTTCATCCTAATCCGATTCCCACGAGAATCGAATCTGCACCTTTATGTTCTAATTTTGCAGGAACAGATCATGGAACGTCAAACCAACAAGCAACCAATGGCATTGACTCTGCTGACGCACCACTCGAGGATGAACAACCTATTCCTATAACCAATCATTCCATGATCACTAGAGCTAAGAATCATATTCATAAGCCTCGACAACGAACTCATGGCTGCATTCGATATCCTTTACCGAGAGCTTTAATAGCGGAAACAACAACTCTCGCAAAGGAACCAACTTCTTTCACTGAGGCTTGCAAATCAACTCATTGGCGAGATGCTATGAATAACGAATTTAATGCCCTACTACAAATTGGCACTTGATCTTTAGTGTCCCCATCAAATAACACTAATGTTGTTGGTTGTCGTTGGGTGTTTAAAATAAAAAGAAAGGTCGATGGGACCATTGAACGTTACAAAGCACGATTAGTCGCCAAGGGATTCCACCAACAAGAAGGAGTCAATTTTTATGAAACATTCAGCCCAGTCATCAAACATACATCTATTCGATTAGTTCTTTCTCTTGCTGTTTCTTTTAATTGGCTTATAAGGCAATTGGATGTACAAAATGCATTTTTGCATGGTGAGTTGCAAGAGGATGTGTTCATGTCACAACCCCCAGAATATATTCATCCACAATAACCGAATCATGTGTGTAACTTACACAAGTCACTCTATGGTTTACGGTAGGCCCCAAGAGCATGGTTCTCAAAACTCTCGGACAAGCTCAAATCTTTAGGCCTTCAAGAAAGTAAAGCTGATATTTCTCTATTTATTTTTCGAAAATCAGTTATTATCATCTTTTTACTTAAATATGTTGATTATATTTTGATAATGGGTTCAAGTTTGGATACAATTACACGTATGATTGATTGCTTGAAAACTACCTTTGCTATCAAAGACTTGGGTTCACTAAATTTCTTCTTGTTGTCGAAGCCCTTCGTTGTCCAGACGGAATTTACCTCACTCAACGCAAGTATATCATTGATTTACTAAAAGGGAGCAACATGGACAAAGCAAAACCATGCACAAGTCCAATGGCTTCTAACTGCCACCTAACTTCTAAGGATGGACATCCTTTTGAGGATATGAGCCTCTATCGCAGCATCGCTGTAAGCTTGCAATACCTATCTTTTACAAGGCCGGATTTAGCTTTTGCAGTACATAAAGTAAGTAAATTTATGCATCAACCTCTTGATACACATTGGATGGCAGTCAAGCGCATATTGCGCTATCTTAAACACTTGATATCGACAGGTCTCTACATCACCAAATCTGCTGATATGCGGTTGCAAGCTTTCTTGGATTCTGATTGGGCAGTTAATAGGATAACTGATGATCAGTTGGTGCATTTTGTGTCTACATGGGCTCCAATTTAATCTCTTGGAGTTGCAAACAACAACTCACAGTTGCTAGAAGTAGTACTGAGGCTGAATACAAGGCGCTAGCAAACACAGCGGCTGAACTTACTTGGATAAAATCTTTTTAATTGAGATATGTTTTCCTCAAACACAACCACCGGTTCTTTGGTGTGATAATATTGGAGCCACTTACCCCACATCAAATCCCGCGTTTCATGCCAGAACGAAACACATAGAAATTGACTTTCATTTCGTAAGAGATCAAGTTTTCAATAAACAATTGGTGGTTCAGTTTATATGAAGTCGAGATCAGTTAGCTGATGCACTTACCAAGCCGTTACCTCCAGTAAAATTCAAGCATGTAAAACATAATCTGAATGTCCGTGAACTACCCTCCAGATTGAGGGGGCATGTAGAGAATCGAGTTAGGATAATAGAAGATATTGAAGATCAAGATATAGAGGCTAGCTAATGAGGAAGATTTGATCCTGATATTATATTGAATAGTTGTAATCTTTTAGATTTATTTGCACACGTAATTGTAGGGATTTGTAGTAAGTCCCTTTGTATATATATTGATGTACAATCTTCATTATTCTCAATGAAAAATATAGATTCATAATACTTTACATGCAGAAAACTCGTGAACACCCCCTTTCGCCAATTACCATCTCTGGCAATCATGCCGCCAACGACCGGAATGAAACAGAGCTTCCAAAAAAACACCAATCCCCTATTTCCGGAAAAATCTCCGACAGCATTCGACGCCAAACTGAGCCAGTGCCCCCTTTTCAGTTCCCAAGGTACATTCCCCCTTTTGATGACTGTAAACCCCTATCACTTTTCCCCAATTCGACTCTAAACCCTATCACTTCAAACCCAAATCCCTGCAATTTCGAAAAGTATGTACCTTCTCTCAAAGGTGAATTTAATTCGAAGGATTCTCTCTCTGACCCACCAGATACTTTAAAAGATCCCATAAAAAATCTTCCCCACTATCTCCTCTCTTCACACGTGCTTTACACACACAAAACACCTCCTGACCCCACCACTCACCAAAACCCGAACAAACATAATCGGTTGGGCCATTTCCTGAGGCCCAAATATCCCTCAACAAATTCCCCTTCAACCTTACGCCCAACCTAAAGCCTAAAAACAACCCCGCCTATTCTATGGATGTGCAACAAGTGGAAGCCAACTCTCAGCCCAATCCGTCAATTAGAGAGGACCCCTTTAATTGGGCTTCTCTGAAATTCTAGATCTCATCTCTCCCCAAGAACCTAAGCCCACCTTCGAAATCTGTGTTCCCACCTCCATTCAGCCTAAGAAGGCCCAAACCCCCCAACCTTACACTACCTGAATCAAAAGAAAACAGAGACAAAAACTCCATGTCTAACTCTTCTGCTCCTAAACTCTATCATCCCACCTCACTCGAACTTACTGAACTATCTCCTCCTTCTGCTCCTATCTATTCCATGGACACCCAACTTCCAAACAATCCTCTCGACCTTCTCCTGAACACTCGTTCAGGCAGACATATTATACAAATAAAACGACTGTCCCGTTCCTTCCACTCTATCCCAGAAATTAACTTTGAAGAAACAGTTCCTACTCAATCTAACTCTTACGTTACTATCCCAGAAATTATTGAATCCCCGAACTCCGATAGCCCTAGAGGGCTTAGCGAGTAATCATGTTAATCCTTTCGTGGAATTGCCAAGGGCTTGATAAGCCTAAGGCAAAGTGCTCTCTCAAAGCGCTCCTCTCCTCTTAATCCCCCGATGTTCTATTTCTTTGCGAAGTTAAAACTCAAAAAGTTCAAGCAATTTTCTCTATTCTTCGAAATCACTCTCTTCCTGATCTCGACTTTATTATTGCCGAGCAAATTTTATAAAAGCCTTTTCCAAAATGCAAAATTAGAAAAAGGCCATTGGGTTTGATTAATTAACATAACTAATTTAATTAACTCTTCCTAATTAAACTACAATTTAATAAATTATTAACTATACCCCTAAATTTCAAAAAATTAAAACAAACCCCATTTCTTCCAATTTTTCTTTCTCTCTCTAAAAACCCTAACTAAATTTTCTCTCATATTCACACACATTTCACTCAAATCAAAGAGGAAAAGGTAGAACAACAACATAAAAGGTTAGCATTTGCAACTTACCTGAATTTTTAAGTGAAGTTTTGAGTGATTGGTGGACAAAACGCGAAAAAAATCTGCAATTATTTTTAGCGTATTTGTGGTGTTTGGCGTTTGGAAAGAACAAACGCCAAACGCCAAATGTTGGAAAAATTGGTTAATCAAGAACAAGAGAAGGTTTTGATGATGACAAAAAGGATAAAATTAAGTCATCTACTAAGTAAGGAAAAACTTTGTAAACCTCTTTCACGGTCTGGAAGCTAAAATAACCCAGATCAGCTCAGTGGGAAACTCGGAAGAATTGAAAATTAGCCTAGTGCATCAGACAAGTGCATAAGACTAGTGATCATGAGCAGAGTGGATCAATAAGCTCTCATGAGCAGAGTGGGTCAGTAAGCTCTCCAACGGTAACAAGCTTAGTGCATTTAATGCGACTGTCAGATCCGTACAACAGTGGTCAGATCCGTACAACAGTGTACATTGCGACAGTCTGCAAAAGTTGCCATTCAAATGATGACCGTTGCTCAAGGACTAAAACACAATTTTGCCAACCTTCAACGGACAAAATTTCAAATCCAAGAGTATAAATAGATGGTAAACTGAAGATTCATGAGAGACTTGCACACTTTCAAGATCAAATCTTTAGAGCAAGAATCCATCATTTGATGTGAGATAGGAGGATCAAGTGCACGTGATGTTGCTAATTATGCAAATGAAACGATCATTGGCTCCAATCCAATGTTATCTACAGTCCAGGAAGATGAACCTAGCCGTTGGACGCATGATCCTAACCGTCACACTCCTGAACATAGACCTTGTACTTCAGAATACAGTGACAATGAATGTAACGATGTAGGTGTTGACTACCGTTACTTTGACAATGAAGGTGGTGATGCAGGTGCTGATATAGGTGGTGATGAAGGTGCTGATTTAGGTGCTGATGTAGGTGGTTATGGTCATCAACATCCAAATTTTGACGAGCCACCTAGTGTTTATGGTTAATCGCCAGATTTTTACGAACCACCTAGCCATGGAGGATTTGACGACGTTGATGATGAATATTTCGCTAGTGAGGTTCGAAGAATTTGTTCGGGATCAAATTCCAGTCAGGAGAGGACTGATGGATCAGGTTGGACAATTGGTCAGCAATTTAAGAACAAAAAAGACTTCCTGGATAAACTTGGGCTAATTGCTATAGCTAACCATTTTGTATTTAAATAGGTTGAGTCTGACCGTGTAAGGAAGATAGCTTGGTGTGTATGACAGAGAATTGTCCATGGCGAATATATGTGGTGAAGGAAAAGATCGGTGATGAATTTGCTATTAAGTCATATATTAGCATTCACACTTGTGGGTTGATGGATAGAGGTGCCAATCATAGACAAGCATTGTCTCATTTGATTGGTAATCGGACCAAGGGACTATTCTTAAATGCCACGGATCCTCCAAAACCTCAAGCACATAAGAACTTCATGCGTACCGAAGAACATATTTTCATTAGCTATGAGAAAGCTTGGAGGGAAAACAAGTTGCTCAAGATCTTGTTAGGGGTACATTCGAAGAAAATTTTGCCAAGCTTCCCTCCTATGCTTACATGATTGAGCAAAAGAATCCTGGCACGTGCACTCGCATCCATACAGACTCAGAAAACAAATTTAAATATTTCTTCATGGCTTTAGGAGCGGCTATTCGAGGATTTCGTTACCTAAGGAATACGATTATAATTGATGCAACATTTATGGCCAATAAATATCAGGGAATCGTTCTAATTGCAAGTGCGACGGACAGTGAACGTCACTGTTGTCCGATTTCCTGGGGGGTAGCTAATTCCGAGGACGGGGCGAGTTGAACTTGGTTCCTTGAGCGCTTGAGAGAGCTTATAACAGACATATAAGATCTGGTTATTGTTTCGGACAAGGGCGCCGCTATGATAAAAGCGGTAAAAGATGTTTATCCCTTAGCAGAACATTGGGCATGTTATTGGCACCTCAAGCAGAACATGGAAACAAAATTTGGAAAGGCTGGGATAAGCAGTATTTTTATCAAGTTGCTACCGCTTACACTAAGAATGAGTTCCAAATAATTTTTAGTTACTTGAAAGTCAAGAGTCCAAGATGTGCAAATTGGCTAGAAAACGAGGTGACGTTTCAAAAATGATCGAGGGTCCACCATCGTGTCAACAGATATGAGGTGATATCGTCTAACACCGTCGAGTCCTTAATAGTCAGATCAAAGATGTAAAAAATCATCCCATATGTTCCTTGCTCAAATTTATTATTGATATGATGTGAAGGTGGTTTTAAGTGCACCGTGAGGAGGCTTTAGGGTGTAATTATGAATTTAACCATTCGAAGGAGGAGAAACTACGTAAGCGATATGAAAACGCAGCCAGGTGGTGCAAATATCCAATGGGGTATGAAACATATGACTGGTCTGAAATTGTGGATTTAGAGGAAATAACGTGTTCTTGCGGCGTCTTTCAAATTGACCAAATGCCGTGCGAGCACGCAATTGCAGCCGCCAAGGGCTCGCGACCAAGAGATACTGGCAAGTATGTGTACGAACTTGCTTCCAAGTACTTCAGTACCTATTACATGTGTCAAGCATATATTAAGCTCATAGAACCCGTTCTATCTGAAGACAAATGGATGAACATTCCCAATGATGTCAAGGCGAGAGTAGTGTTACCTCCAGACTAGAAATGAACCCGCGGAAGGCCTAGAATGTCACATTATACTTCTCGACTGTAAAATTTGAGAAAAAAATACAAGTGCTCGATTTGCCATTGTACCGGTCACAACGCATCAAAATGTTCTCAACGCTTTCAAAATTCGGCCAATAATGAAGGTCAAACTTAGATCGTTGTTTAGTGACACTTATTTGTTGTAATAGTTGATTTTTAGTGAACAATATTTATTGTAATTGATGTTTATTGACATGTATTTGTTCTACGGTGTTTATTGTAATAACTAACACATAATATGCAACGAACCTGCAGAATCTCACCGCGGTGAGGAATATGCTCATCGAGGTGAGATATATACTCATCGCCGTGAGTTGTTGTGGCCAAACGCCATTCACATTGGCATTTGACCAAACCCTACCCTAACACTAACCATAACCCCGAAATTTTATAAGACTTGGTCCATTTATCACCCGAATGGAGAAATAAGTACTACAACAACATTATATTCTTCGTAAATCATAACTTTGTAAAGATTAGCCAATTTTGTAAGAACAATTTATCACCCGAAAGGAGAAGTAACACTTACAACAACATTATATCCTCCGTAAATCATACTTTGTAAAGATTAGCCAATTTTGCAAGATTTGGTCAATTTATCACCTGAAAGGAGAAGTAACACTTACAACAACATTATATCCTCCGTAAATCATAACTTTGTAAATATTAGCCAATTTTGTAAGATTTGGTCAATTTATCACCTGAAAGAAGAAGTAACACTTATAACAACATTATATCCTCTGTAAATCATAACTTTATAAAGATTAGCCAATTTTGTAAGATTTGGTCAATTTATCACCCGAAAGGAGACGTAACATTTACAACAACATTATATCCTCCGTAAATCATAACTTTGTAAAATTAGCCAATTTTGTAAGATTTGGTCAATTTATCACCCGAAAGGAGAAGTAACACTTGATAGAAATAGTGTCCGGCAAGCCAACTGTATGGCTGCTATTTATTGTAATAAATAAGGAACTATTCAATTTAGATTAATAAATGCATCTTATTAAATGGTCAACTTTATCTTATGTAATATATATCTAAGCATAATGATAGAAGTCCTTAGATCACAGGGCTATGGGACAACCCGTTGACTGATCTCCAAGGCCGTGATCTAGAACATATTAAAGAGTCGTAGAATCCATTTGAGAAAGGACATCATTGGATTCGGTTAGACTCTCACTGATGTGTATACTTCGATGAACTGGGGAATGCTGGAGTCCACGAGCGTGACTGGGATAG
The DNA here is from genome assembly GCA_034814905.1 of Penstemon davidsonii. Lineage (NCBI taxonomy): Eukaryota > Viridiplantae > Streptophyta > Magnoliopsida > Lamiales > Plantaginaceae > Penstemon > Penstemon davidsonii. The sequence continues at coordinate 4,581,956 of JAYDYQ010001087.1, read as the reverse complement.
TCGATACACAGAAGTGGGTGACTTGCTGGGAAGGCAAGTGCACTGAATACTCCAATTAGGAAACAACTCACCATGGAAGCGGTAGTCGCATATCGGGGTCGAAGTTATTCCTATTTGCAATAGTATACGGGGAACGATCCCTAATACTTGAGGTGATAGGGTTTATCTAGTGCGAGAACGTCTATGCTTTGATGTGAGTTCCGACCGACTGGAGATTACAGAAGGTCTCTGTGAATTCACGTTGGGTATAGGGGAACTCGTATGCAGGTTCATATCATCAACAAATGATTCATTGACCCGACTTGATAGGTTGGGAAATTCTCCTATGGATTTCTGTGAGAAATTAATTCTGATAAAACCCTCGGCCGAGGTATCTGACGACTTTATGAAAGTAGCTCATAAAGATTAAGTCAAAGACAATTATTTCGAGACCAGAGTGCATAACGTCAAGACGAGGAAAGGGAACCGATGAAAAGTCCATACCCTTATGTCTCGACTGGGAGATCGATTGATGGAGAGATCATGTCGTATATGGACATTGTAAATGTTTAAAGGTTCACTGAATTAATTCACCAGTGATTGGGCTCCATGGGCTTGTGGCCAAACATCGACTGTGGAGTGTGGGAGAATTCCAAAATTAGCAGGGGTGCTAATTTTCGAATGATCAGTCGACAGAGTGTTCTATTGATTTAAAGTATTTAATACTTGAATAATTAAATGAATATTTAATTATAACCCGCGGCCAATTATGTGGTGAACCTACGGGGGCATACACAATACACATGAAGCGAAAGCAAGGAAACAAAGAACAAGTGGATCGACTGGGTCGACCCAATTGGAGCAGGGCGAGATCCGATTGGATTGGATCAAGATTATAAATTAAATTGGAATTTAATTTGTAAGTTAATTAATTTAAATTGGATTTAATTAATTATAGAAATATTTAAGTAAATAGGCTTAGAGTCTAATTTAATTAAATGAGAGAGTAATTAATTAATTGGGTTATTTAATTGAGAAGTTAAATAAGGCAACAATTAATTTAAAGAGATTGGGCCATTAATTAATTAGAAGACTTAGCTTCAAATTAAAAGGCCATGGCCCATGTTGGGGGGGGGGGGGGGTGGGGGGGGGGGGGGGTGGGGGGGGGGGGGGGTGGGGGGGGGGGGGGGTGGGGGGGGGGGGGGGTGGGGGGGGGGGGGGGTGGGGGGGGGGGGGGGTGGGGGGGGGGGGGGGTGGGGGGGGGGGGGGGTGGGGGGGGGGGGGGGTGGGGGGGGGGGGGGGTGGGGGGGGGGGGGGGTGGGGGGGGGGGGGGGTGGGGGGGGGGGGGGGTGGGGGGGGGGGGGGGTGGGGGGGGGGGGGGGTGGGGGGGGGGGGGGGTGGGGGGGGGGGGGGGTGGGGGGGGGGGGGGGTGGGGGGGGGGGGGGGTGGGGGGGGGGGGGGGTGGGGGGGGGGGGGGGTGGGGGGGGGGGGGGGTGGGGGGGGGGGGGGGTGGGGGGGGGGGGGGGTGGGGGGGGGGGGGGGTGGGGGGGGGGGGGGGTGGGGGGGGGGGGGGGTGGGGGGGGGGGGGGGTGGGGGGGGGGGGGGGTGGGGGGGGGGGGGGGTGGGGTTGTAAGATTAGCCAATTTTGTAAGATTTGGACATTTTATCACCCGAAAGGAGAAGTAACACTTACAGCAACATTATATCCTCCGTAAATCATAACTTTGTAAAGATTAGCCAATTTTGTAAGATTTGGTCAATTTATCACCCGAAAGGAGAAGTAACACTTACAACAACATTATATCCTCCGTAAATTATAACTTTGTAAAGGTTAGCCTATTTTGTAAGATTTGGAAAGATTAGCCAATTTTGTAAGATGGGTCCCTCAATTTTTTGAAATTGCAATTTGACCCCATATTTCTAGAAATTGCAAATTGACCCCATATAGTACTCATGGCGGTGAGGATCACCGCCGTGAGTTTGAGGCAGAGAGTTACCAAACTCTCTGTATCGGTCTCACGACGGTTAGGCTAATCCTCACCGCCGTGAGCTTGAGACAGAGAGTTGAAGAACTCTCTATCCCAATCTCACCGCGGCGAGGTTGAGACAGAGTTCTTATTGAACTCTCTGTCTCGGACTCACCGCAGTGAGGTTAGTCCTCACCGCGGTGAGTCCTGCTATTATAAATATGCTCACCGCAGTCACTCTGCCTCACTCTCATTCTTCTCTCACCCGAAAACTCCTCTCAATCTCCTCTCTCAATTCCCACTCTTAACACACTTCTCTCAACTCACAAAACTCTATCACCCTCACTAAACTCCTCACCTACGCAAACACCACCCCCATAGAAATTCCCAAGTCAAATTGAACACACAAGGTATTTTTTCAAATTGCTTGTGAGAAGTTTTCTTCTTTACTTTTGTGCAATTAATTGTGGCTTTGCTTGATATTTTTTTAGGGGAACTTGTGAATTACTTGGAGCTAAGTTTGAGGGAGTTTCATATATAAAAATATGCCGAAAACTAGGGGTGGTAGTTCGAGTGCACCCCCAAAAAGGACAAGGAATTTGAAATGGAAAAACAAGGTGATCGAGGGGGACTTTGATAGCACTAGATTTTTATCGCTACCGACTTTGGATGTTTACATAGCCGATAAGAGGTGGAAATTCATTTCCGAAAGGTTTGTCACTTACGAAAAGGAAGCGTACCCGAAATTGTACGTTCAAATCGAGGAAAGAGGTTGGCATGAGTTTTTGAAAAGGCCACCCCATGAAGTGTTTGCCGGTGAGATTGTCCGCTAATTTTAGGCCAATGTCGGTTGGAAAAAGGCCGATAGCATCACTTGGGTTAGGGGAATCGAAGTTAGGTTTGACCCAGAGACAATCAATGCCTACTACCAAGTCGAATGGCCTGTAATCGAAACGATGAGAAATATGGCGTGACCTTAGCACAGATGAAGAATTACCTTACTATCGACGACACTAGTCTAGTGGGTAAAATTGCTTACAACCGGTTGACAAAAGAGGCTAAGGCTTGGTCATTGATTATTTGTTAGAACATAAATCCAAAGCACTTGAAAAATTCATAACGTTTAAGAATGAAGTTGAAACTCAAACTAGTAAGAAACTTAAAAGGTTAACAGAACGAAAGAATAGAACTTTTAAAGACATGATTAATAGTCCTTTTGAATTCTGGATTGCCTAAATATATGTGGGGATAAACTTTGAATACGGCTTGCCATATTATGAACAAAGTTCCTCTAAAACATAATGAAAGCATTCCGTTTGAATTCTGGAAAGGTAGAAAACCTAGTTTAAAATACTGTCGAGTGTGGGGCTGTCTTGCAAAAGTTCTAGTTCCAGAACACAAGAGAAAGAAACTGGTTCCAAAGACTGTTGATGCAATCTTTTTAGGCTGTGTGGAAACAAGCTATGCTCTCAGGTTTCTGGTTATATAATCAGAAATTCCTGGCATAGAGGTTAACACAATAGTTGAATATCGTGATGCTACGCTCTTTGAGAACGTATTTCCCATGAAAACGGGAATACCTAATGAAAGTTCTTTAGATTCAGCCCTTTCGTCTTCATCAATTCCTGAACATGTGGAAAAGATGACAAATGTGGGGGTTAATCCAAGTAGTTCTGATTTAATATCAATAGAATCAGATGAACCGAGACGGAGTAAGAGAGCCAGAATTGCCAAGGATTTTGGAAGTGATTTTATCACTTACAACATCGAGGGTGATCCTGTAGCCTTCAAAGATGCAATAGCTTTGAAAGAAGCAAAGCATTGAAAGGTAACTGTCAAAAGTGAGATGGACTCCATTGTCTCTAACGGGACATGGGAACTAGTCGATCTCCCTCTAGGGTGTAATACGATTGGATGTAAATGGATCTTTAAAAAGAAACTTAAATCTGATGGAACCATAGATAAGTTTAAAGCCAGAATAGTTGCCAAAGGGTTTAGGCAAAAAGAGGGAATCTATTTTTCTGATACATATTCCCTAGTTGCTCGTTTGACTACAATTCGGGTGCTGATAGCACTGGCCTCTATATATGACTTCTCGATTCACCAGATGGATGTTAAAACAGTCTTCTTGTATGGTGATCTCGAGGAGGAAATCTATATGGATCAACCAGAGGGATTTGTAGTTTCTGGAAATGAGTGAAAAGTGTGTAAACTTGTTAAATCACTCTATGGTTTGAAACAAGCTCCTAAACATTGGCATGAAAAAATCGATAAAACTATTTTATCCCTTGGCTTTGTTGTAAACGATAATGATAAGTGTATCTACTGTAAAGTTAAAGGTGATAAATGTATAGTTTTATGTTTGTATGTTGATGACATTCTATTGATTGGATCTAACATTGAGATAATAAATGAAACCAAGTCATTCTTAAAGAGTAAGTTTGAAATAAAGGATATGGGTGTGGCAAATGTAATTCTTGGACTCAAGTTGACTCGGTCAACTGAGGGTATAGCAGTTTCTCAATCTCACTATGTTGAGAAGATAATTGAGAAATTTGGTAATAAAGAATGTAGAATTGCCAAAACACCATATGATCATTCAATAGCTCTTTTTAAAAATGAAAGTGGTGTGCCTGTATCTCAATTAAGATATTCACAAATCATTGGAATCTTGCAATATCTGGCAAATGGCACGAGACCAGACATTTCGTTTGCGGTCTCGAAGTTAGCAAGATATACAAGTGGTCCAAATCGAACCCATTGGGAAGCTCTTGACAGGGTACTTAGGTATCTGAAGGGCACAACATCACTAGCTCTTCAATATGGCAGGTTCCCTGCAGTTCTTGAAGGGTATACTGATGCTAGCTGGATAGCCAAGAACCCCGGAAGCAATAGGTGTACGGAATACGTTTTTACCCTAGGTGGGGGCGCTATCTCCTGGAAGTCAATCAAATAAACTTTGGTGACTCGGTCTACATTTGAGGCCAAATTATGTGCTTTAGACACGACTGGGACTGAAGCTGAATGGTTACACAGGTTATTGGTCCAATTACCCATGGTTACCTTGCCTCTTCCAGCAGTCGTTGTACATTGTGATTCTCAAACCACAATTGCAAAGATTAAAAGTCAAAAGTATAATCAAAAGACCAAGAGACACATCCAAGTTAGACTAAAGTCTATAAGGGAACTGGTGTCTGATAGGGTCATAGTCGTTGACTTTGTTGGTACTAAAGACAATTTGGATGACCCTTTAACTAAAGGACTTGACTTGTCCCTAGTACAGAAATCCAGGCTGGGGATGTGACTGAAAACTCTAAATTGATATACAAGCAGTGGGAACCCAACCTACCAAGTGGAGATCCCACAAGGAAGGTTCAATTCGATATAACAAACTGCTGGGTATATTGACAGTTACTCCTAACTAAGACTGATATCTGAGTCTATCCCTTGATATCCCTGATAGGAGCTGACTACTGCTAATCCAGTAAGTGTATTAACACTGAATGAGGTCAAGTCTATAAGACGGGATGCTAGCAATACATCCTGAGACGCTCAACTAAGTGAATGTAGTTGTTTGGCCACGACTAGAAGAAATAGGGTTATTCCTTGAATAACATTTATGATTCAGGATCGGGACACATGGCCTATAGTGTCAAATCTAAAGATCAACACATAGCCAGTGAAGTGTTGTTACCAATGGTTGTCACCACTTCAAGGGCCAAATTCAAGGCTTAGATCCATTTGTCCCTATGGTAGCATAAGTTGGATAACTTAGGTAGAGGTTCAAATCGGAATGTACCATTACTGAAAGCATGTTATGATGACCCTAATATATTTTTTATCTATGGATTTGTGGGGGATTGTTGTAATTTATATTGGATGAGGGCCAAATTCATGGTTGAAATCTATAGATAAATTTAAAATGTATATAGTGGAAAAGACATAGTTCAAAGAGATATTTTATATGTGGTTGTCCCACATTGCTATAAGACTAATTGACAAGTGCAAGTTATAAAAGCCTTGTGAGGAAATTGAAGAGTTGAAAACTCTTCACTTGTCCCACATTGACTTTATAAAATAGTGTATACTAGTATATATGAACTTATGTGTAAAGACTTGGTATAAGTGTCTACAAAGATGGTCATATGGGTATACCACACGCGCGCTGCCGTTGCTCGCCCGCTCGGCTCAGCTCGACTCGGCTCTGATCGGATCTGAACTGGGCTAGGCTAGGCTAGGCTCGGGTGTTTGTCTCAAATTAGACTTATCTTTTTGGAGGAAATTTGAATTTTGAATTTAAAACGTTTTGAAATTTCAGTTATAAGAAATTTGAATTGAAAAACCATAACGTTTTCGTTTACATAATTATTAAACGTTTTATATTCGTTGCTGCCGTTTTATTCTGATTAATTGAGCAGTTTCAATTTCAAAATTTCACTCCAGCAGCCTATATATATGTGTGTCCGAAAATGCAACAAACACACAACAAAAGCATACAGTTTACTCTCAAATCTCTCTGCATATTTCATTAGAAATCTGGGTTGGTTCTGAGTGCTTTTCGAGGTGAAGCTTCTACCATTGTGCAGTGATTAAGTTTCTGAAGCCAGATTATCCTGGGAGGAGTTTCGAGTTACCCAATTGCACCAAGGTGGGTCGATAATTTCTTCAAGGCAAGCGGACTTCTTTCTGTGAGTTGGCTGGATCAATTCTGTTACTATACAGAATTGTTAGATAAGTTTATTATTTAATTTATCTGTACTGTTACTTAGGGGTGGGCATTCGGGATCGGGTTTCGGGAACCCGTCCCGTCCCGATCGGAATTTTGCAATTTGGGACGGGAAAAATGGAAATTTTCGGGTTTCGGGAAACCCGAAAACCTGATGAAGGGAAATCGGGACGGGTTTCGGGTAGTATGCCCTACCCGAATGGAAACCCGAATCCCGAACTTTAATTTTTTGAAAAAAAAAAACTGAAATTACAAAACTTTCCCCTTAATCTGAAATTACAAAACTTTCCCTAAATCTGAAACTACAAATCTTCAATCAAATCTGAAATTCCACCTACCACAGCAGCCCATATGTGTTCATCCTTTTTCCGTCACCAACTCCCCTCCATCTCCATTAACTTCCTCTTCACAATTCACCCTCTCCAAAATTCATTAAATAAGAAAATGTTGCTGCCCAGAAACAAAGAAAGTTCAAAGAGTGCATTTTTTGGTGAATTTTCTTTTGATGCTTTATATTTTGGTTGTGGCGCAAAGTAGAAATGTAGAAATAAAATGCATAATTTCTGCTCTAGGAAACTTGTAGTCAGAAAACCTAATTTGTTTTTTGGCTAGGGGCGGGAAATCCCGAAATCCCGATCCCGAATCCCGAAATTTTCGGGTACCCGTATTACCGGGTATCCACAAATTCAAACGGGATTCGGGTATTAAAAATTAAAACCCGAAACCCGTAATCCCGTCCCGAATTTCCCGAAATCCCGAAAACCCGTCCCGATCTCACCCCTACTGTTACTAATTATACATTCCTTTTAATTTCCAAATTGGTATCGATTGTTTGATTTGTTTTAAAACTGCCAATGAATATGATAGAGGTGTAGATTGTCATTAACTCGATAATTAATTAAGGGCTAAATGTTATATATCCCGTTTTCCATTTGAACGTAATTTTGAAGTGATTTACTTAAAATATATACTCCATCAATTCCTAATTTTTACTATTATTTTCTACTTGGGATGTGTCAAATTAAGACTTCCTTTGGAATATTTAAAAAAAAATATTCTCTTACCTAAAGTAATAATTTGACACTATTAATTCTCATTACTTTTAAAAGTTTACGTATAAAAATATTTAAAACTTTCACATTTTTTATTTTTACCTAGAAACACCATCTTGAATTAATGTAAAAGACGTAAAAACGAACGGACGAAAGGAGTATAAATATTTAAAGCTCGCGTATTGGCCCACTTGACTTGTACTACCACGCTACCACCCTTCCTTCACATTAGGAATAGTAGTGTATCCCCTGCGTGCTTTAATTCTTGAGCCTGCGATTTTGTGTGCATCACAAAAATAAGGATTGTTTTTATGGAGACAAATAAAAGTGATTTTATTTAAATGGGATTAGTAAAGAAAAAGTTAAATAATTAAACTAATTAAAGCACTAATGATAAAATAAGAATATTAAAAAATTGTTACAACATGGCACGATTTCTCCTTATAATAGTATAGATATAAGCATGTATCCATAAAAAAAAATCACAAAGGTATCTCTTTGATCGAAACAAATAGTCACGATGAACCTATTCAGATTGGATCACCCGCGGAACATTTGTGTTGGGTTTGGTCTATAATTAATTATTGGACTTTAGTACTTAGGCTAAAATTTAATTGAATTTTCTTCAAAAATTAATATCCCGTGAGCTCGACCCGCAACTGCGCCGAGTCGATCAGTCGGACGATGGCACGCATGGGGAACCTTTGATCACCTAGGTCATCACCTCTCTGAAAGTTTGGTACCCTCGAGCGGCCCACTCTTATGCTATATTTTATCTATATAAATAGCTAAATTTTACTCTACAACTCAATGTTGGATTAACTCTTCTTCTCTCTATTTTAGTTCTCAATCCAATTGGGCTCAAACCAATTTGAATTTTCCGTAAAAACTCCAACATAATAGATGCAGATGTGGATGTGGGTGTGCGTTTTGACAAGATTATTGTTCGTTTTACCATGGGTTATCTTTGGGCGAATTAGAAGGAAATCAAATTAAGATTTTGTTTAACAAGGAAAGTTCTGCCTAGATCAAGTCTATGAAATTATTCTTACACCTTGTGAGTTGTGACTACAAATAGACCATATTATTAGTTGTGGTGATCATGTCATATATATTACAATTACACCCATTATTTTTATTGAGCAAACACATTATTTAAAATAAAAATATATCTAGTTCCCCTTACAATTGAACAAATTATATATCAAATATCAATTTCCGTATTTCAAAATATGCAGCAGTGCCCACAGCTTTAGTAACAATCTCTGTAGGATGAATATTATCATAGAACGCATGCAATTCCCTAAATAGGCATGGAGCTTTTCCAGGAATACATAGTCCGTTATTCGATACTTTGCAACATGGTTCACTCAAAATTCTGAGACCTGAAATTAATACAAAAATAGAATCAACAAACAATGCAATCGAGAATTGAGAAAATAATTTAGATTGGTATATTTTGGCCAAAATGGAGATTCTGACTAATTACTAGAAATGGAAATTGTGTTGTACATAATTTAGTTGCTTGGGCTTTATGAACTCGACTAATGATATTAGTCCACATAACCTCTTTCTTTCTGTATTTTGTGATACTTTGTTGCTTCTTAATTATGTTTTTATTAAAGTTTAATTATCAAAAGTGAAAATCAAAAAATTAATGGTACCAAGATTAACTTAAAAGATTATTAATGTTAACCATATAATAATAATAATAATAATAATAATAATAATAATAATAATATTGTACATGTTAGGGTTTTCAATGGAGCGGATTTAATCTGAATCCGGTCCAACTGATTAGGATATTTATCCGATTAAGGATTCGATGGATTTGATCCGATTAGAAAGATCATAATTCCAAATAAATGGAGCGAATAAGAATCTAATATGATTTGATCCATTGAAGATCCGAATCCGATTAATTTATATATATATAAATTATATACATAGTATTTAATTATATATTTTGTAATTGAAATAAATAAAAGTTAAAGAAATTTGTTCTCAATTAAAACTTTAACTGCATAGTATAGTACATTAATAATAACAATATAACTCAAAAGTAATGAATTAAAGGTTCAAGGAAATTGGGTTAGCCCACTGTGGCTTATTTGACTACATGTAGGTCTGTCAATGGGTCGGATTTGGACCGAATCGGTGTAGATTCTACTCCGAATCCGATTTCCATATGGTGTGTCCGGATCCACTCCGAATCCATTAGGATCCTTCAAAATATCAACCGAATCCAAATCCGATTAATATCCGAGATCCGACTAAAAAATTTGGATCCATTAGCATTTTCAACAGGAAAGTCTCCTTTGTATTATCCTATTTGCATATAATTTCAGATCCTTTAGGAGAAATTATTACGTGTTCCTCCATTGCTCAATGCTAGTAAGTTTGAACAATGGAACAAAGAATAAGTCAAAGAACCGAACAATGAAGAAAGAGAAAGTGAATGGAGGAAGAATGAATTGGCTGACTTGGGATAAATTCATTAAGGATTGGGGTTTTTGTACTCTACTTTATGTAGTTACTTATTTAAAGAAAAAAGAATATTTTGTAGCAGATGCATCACTTTTATCAATGTAGGGTATCATCGATTCAATTTTCGGCTATTACACGATGGAGATGACCTTACGTGTGCAGTACTTGGAGGGTATTTTTGTCCCTTCACCTAATATTAGACCTTCAAATAATGCACGTGCTTTGCACATGAGGCCGTCTCCGCCGTGAAATAGTCGAAAATGAACCGGTGATACACTACATTGATAAGAGGGATGCATCTGCTACGAAAAATTCAAGAGAGACGAATGTACAAAAGTCGACCCATAAGGAGGACGAAAAATGCGATTCACTCATACAATATATATATTCACAATATGTATATAATATATTTTCGGATTTGAATCTTTAACTGATCGAATCAGGTGAGATCCATATTTGATCCATCTATTTTGGATTACGGATCTTTATTATCAGATCTCTAATCAGATAAATAGTATAATAAATCGAACCGAATACGGATCGGATTGGGATTAAAATCCGCCCCATTCACAGCCCTCTACATGTGCAACTAATTTGGGCCTTTTTCTATTACAAAACAAATTCAAATTGAGTGCATTTACATGTCCAGCTCTTTATATCAAAATTTAATTCAATGAAGCCCCCGCCCCCATCTCTCTCTTTTCATTTTTTCCATTTTTTCCTTTTTTCTTTCTCTCTTAGCTTAATAATCGGATTAGTTCGAAGTGTCATTATCTCCTACTTCTTTCATCTTCAAGAATATGACCATCATTGTTATTCTCCTGACAATAATTTCCGGTGAAAACAGTTTATTATATCAATAAGTTGATAACCAAGAGCTTGGAACTTGTAAGAAAGTGAGGGCAGAAGAGAGTGAAGAATTTTGAAGATATTCACGGATCCAGATTTTTTAATCGGATCTCGCATATCCATTGGATTCGGATTCGGATTCGAATCCGGAATGTGTTGTTTAGAACCCGGGCGGGCTCGAACACTAATAGAAAAAATGAAAATTCCCACCGAAAAATTTCAACCGTACAAAAATCGGTTGGAATTTCCATCAAATTCGACCGAAAAAAAATCGGATGGAATTTGGTTTTAATAATGTCGACCGATGACCGATTTTAAATCGGTCAGAATTATTTAAATATTTTCGAATAAATAGGACAAATTTCGACCGATTTCAAAATCGGTCGGAATTTTGAAAAAAAAAATTAATAAGTGCAAAATTCCCACTGATTTAAAAATTCTTGGGAATTTTCATATTTATTCCGACCGATCTGAGATCGTTCTGAATATTGACTAAAAATTCCGTATGAACTCAAATCGGTCGGAATATTTCCAAAATATTCCGACTGATATCAAATCGGTCGGAATATTTGTTAATTATTCTGACCGATTTGAAACCGGAATCGATTGAAATTCCATTAATTAAAGTGCAAAATTCTTCTATTTCTCTCTTCTTCCTCCTCCTCCGTGCACGACCACCACCACCACATCACTTCCGGCTATTTTCTTTATCCTCCGGGCACGACCACCACCACCTCATTTCCGGCCACCAAAGGAAGGCTACCACCACCACTGCCGTACATAGCACCACCACCACAACCACCGACGTACAGAGCACCACAATAGTTGTAGCACCACCATTCTTCTTCTTCATATATATATATATATATATACTATTTCAATTTGGCATTTTATGTATCAAAATCATGTTTTTGTTATAGATATTACATGTATTTTACCACCATCATGTTTTTGTCAAATTGTTGAGTGTGTTTAAAATTAGTATAAATTTAAATTTTGTTAGTAGAAATTGTTAGATTTAATTTGTTATTATAGTGTGTTTGAAATTAGTAGAAATTGTTGGATTTTGATTGTAGAAATTGTTAGATTTTGTTAGTATAGTGTGATTGAAATTATATTAATTGTTAGATTTTGATGTAGAAATTTTTAGATTTTGTTATTATAGTGTGTTTGAAATTGTTAGATTTTGTTATTAATTATAGTGTGTTTGAAACTGTTGAGTGTGCTTGAAAATTGAATTAGGCAATTAATGTGGGGTTGAATTATAATTTAGGGCTTTTAGTAGGGAAATATTGGATTAAATAAATAAAAAAATATTTTTTTCAAAAACTCCGACTGATTTTGAATCATTCGGAATAAATTCGACCGATTTTTTAGCCGATTTCAAAAAAATTAATTCTTTTTTTCAAAAATTAATCGGTCGAAATTTCGGTTGGAATCTTGAGCCGGTCGGAATCCGATTCCGACCCAGTTTTTTCAACCAATTTTTGCGGTCAGAATTTTGATCGCAATCTTGTATTTCCGACCGATTTTCTGATTTTTCCAAAATCGGTGGGAATTTTCCTTTTTTCAAGTAGTGAAAGCGGATTCAGATTCTATTTTTGAACTTCGTATTCAAACACGAGTCAACCATGATCCGGCCCAAGTTCGGCCCATTGACAGACATAGTATATGTATGACTCCAATAATGTTTTATTTAATTAATTTATTGTAAGAATAACAACTACAAGATAAAGACTATGTTATGGGAACAAAAAATATACGTATAAAATGTCGAAATTGTTGGAGTTGTTCTAAAAATATGCAAGTGGGTCTTCGTGGGAACTTGTCCCAAATTGGAAAGACAAAAATATTTTGATCTCTTTATATCATTACTAGAAAAAATGTTTCCACCAAAATTTTCAACCGAACAAAAATCGGTTGGAATTTTCATGAATTCCAATCGAAAAAAAAATCAATTGAAATTTTTAAGAATTCAGACCGATTTGAATTATTTAAATATTTTCGAATGAACCGGACAAATTCCGACCAATTTCCAAATCGAAAATCGGTAGGAATTTTTTGAAAAAAAATAATAAATGCAATTTTCTATTTATACCGACCAATCTTAGATCAGTCGGAATATTGACTAATTTTTCCGACCGATCTTAGGAATATTACTGAAAAAATCCGACCTAAATGAAATCAGTCGGAATTCTCGAAGATAAGTCTCGATAGAGAGCTTATTCTTCCATTGTTCAATTGCAAAAAAAAAAAAAAAAAAATTCCTCTCCTCTTCTTCCTCCTCCGCGCACAACCACCACCACCACCACCACCACCTCACTTCCGGCCACCAAAGGATAAGGCTAGCACCACCACCACTGCCGTACGTAGCACCACCACCACCATAGCACCACCCTTCTTTTTCTTTATATCAAGATCTAGAGGTATATATATATATATATACTATTTCAATTTGTCATTTTATATATAAAAATCATGTTTTTGTTCTAGATATTAGTAGAAATTTTTCTTCGGTTGATATAGAATTAGATAACATCTACTTTAAACTTGAAAAGATTGAATTCGGTTTCAATTAGGACTTTATATTTTTAAGTAATTGAGAATTAAATTAGGGTCAAAATTTGGGATTAAATTAATTTAGTGTTTTTTGTATGTGACATTTTAAATTATAACTTCACTTATAAATATATATATATATATATATATATATATATATAGTGTTTTTTAAAATTCGATTGGGCCTAATTTTGGTAATGAATTATAATTTAGGGCTTGCATTAGAACTTTTATTTAGTTAGGGTTTATAGTTGAATTATAATTTTAGGATTGAATTATTATACGAATTTTTTTATTTATAAAATTAGATAACATCTTATTTAAACTTGAATTTGAAGTTGAATTGAGTTTCAATTAGGGCTTTGTATTTTTATTGAATTGAAAATGGAATTAGGGCCTAAATTTGGGATTAAATTAATTTAGGGCTTGTTGTAAGTGACATTTAGGGCTTTTCGTAAGTGACATTTTAAATTAGAACTTCACTTATATATATAGTTTTCTTGAAAATTCGAGTGGGCCTAATTTTGGTAATGAAATTATAATTTAGGGCTTGTATTAGAACTTTTAGTTAGTTAGGGTTTATTATCAAATTATAATTTTAGGATTAAATTATTTCCTAAAATTTTGATTGAATTATCATTTAGGGTTGTTGTGTGATTTATGATTGAATTATAATTTTGAGGTCGTACACGATGCTTTTATTTATAATTTAGGATTATATATATATATATTTTATTATTTTTGGTTTCCCAAGGGTTTAATCCCTTTCGAGGCGGGTTGGGCACATTAAGTGGGTACCTCTCCCAACAGGAATTCGAACCTGAATCCGCTACTTTGTAGTGACTAGTCCCTTCCACTAGACCAATCACCTGTTGGTATATATTTTTTATTATACATATGTATTCTGAATCTTTTATCATATGATGTACGTTTCCTAGCATTTTTAGCACTATTGAACAATTTGGATATTCGTCTACAATGTAGTTGGATGTATGATAGTGCAATAAATCTCTTAAGGATGAGTATGTGAGCGATGTATATAGGTTTATCAATTATGTTAGATTGCATCCTCAATTTGCATAACTAAATAAAGTTAAGTGTCCGTGTTCGAAATGTAAAAATATATACTACAAAAAAATATGATGTTATAGTTGTACTATTTTATGATTGTATTTTAAAATTTTAATATTGTACCGCAGTTATTTGATGTTTAATTCGAATATTGTGTTATCGAGATATATAATTATAGAATATTCTGTTATATGTAAGAATTGAATATTTTGTTATGAGTGAATTGATTTTTGTTACGTTTGATTGTCGGGAATTCATACAGGAAACAAATTTAAAAAAGAAAAACAGAAAAAAAGTTGAAATTGCAAGATTCCGACTGATTTTAAATCGGTGAATCTTTTTATTCCGATCATTCAATCGGTGGGAATTATATTCAGACTGATTTAAAATGTGTTGTAATTATTTCCGACCGAATTAACCGATCGCAATTTCGGTTGGAAATTGAATCGATCGGTATTTCGGTCAGAATCCGATTCCGACCCAGTTTTTTCCAATCGATTTTTGCGGTCGGAATTTCGGTCGAAATTTTGTATTTTCGACTGATTTTTTTCAAAATCGGTGAAAATTTTGATGAAAATTTTCCTTTTTTTCTAGTAGTGTATGTAAAAAGGCTATGGAGTATTTCAAGTGGAAGATAGATTTAATATATATTTAATTATCTTTGACTTGACACTTGCACTTGTAATTAATAAGTAGAAGACCTAATAAATTTGTACTACCATTTATATTTTGTTTTAATTTTGAATTCAAACATTCAAATTAACAGTTTATTGGAAAGTTGTGACTGTAAAAATTATGACTGTTAATTTTAGCAGTTGTGTCCAAATTCAAATAATTGTGTCTATCCAGAATAGACACATATATGTCTATAAAAGACAGTACAATTCCCAAATTAAATACATCTTCTTATTCTTTTCTCCATATTACTTATACTATATTTTACTGCAGAAAAATATTCTATAAGTTAGATAATTTTACCAATTCCGTGTGTGCCCTGTGGTTTAATTATGTGACTACAAAATAGAATCAAACATTGGGTTTCATTGTATCCTAAAGGCTAATTGCAAATCCATAGTGTATATAGTTGTGTGGTGAGGGCGAAATAAGTCTTAAGGAAAGTGGCATTGCATTGAATCCATTACTATTGTCCGTTACTTATTTCCTAACAAATTTCTAATAGAAATGGGGTTTTTTTGCACTTTGCACCCCCGAAACATGAGAAATATTGCACCCCCGAAATATGAACAATTCAATACTTTGCACCCTCTTTTATTTTTCTCAAAAAACCTAGGGACAAAATAGGTATTCATTTTTGGATCTTTGACACTTTGCATCCCTGAAACACGAGAAATGGATATTTTGCACCTTCGAAATAGAATTAGCACTTAGCACCCTCAAGTCAAGAACAATTCATCAACTTGCACCCCTGAAACAAGAGAAATGGACACTTTGAACCCCCTAAACACAAAATTAGCACTTAACACCTCAAATTAAGAAAAACTCAATACTAGCACCCCCTCGTTATTTTGGGAAAAGTTGACCACCGGGGACTAAAATCCTAGGGGCAAAATAGGAAATTCATTTTCTTTTTTCCTTAAATTTTAAAATACGATTATGAAAATCAAGTTCAAAGTGTTAATTTCTAGTGTTTCGGGGGTGTAAGTTGCTGAGTTATTCTTAATTCGAGGGTGTTAAGTGTTAATTCTATTTTGGGGGTGCAAACGTCCATTTTTCGTGTTTCGGGGGTGCAAAGTGCCAAAGATCCAAAAATAAATTACATATTTTGTCTTGTAGATGTTTTGAGGAAAATTAAAGAGGGTGCAAACTGCTTAATTTTTCATATTTCGGAGGTGCAAAGTGCTAAATATATGTTTCGAGGGTACAAATTGCAAAAAACCCATAGAAATGTGGAAAAAAATGTTGGGACTAAAAATGTTATTTCGAAAAATACATGACTAAAAATTACTATTCCAACAATGTAAAACTAAAAAAAATTGGGTCCATGGCACTCACAATATATATAAAATTTAAATTGAAATAATTTTACTTACCAAGATTAAGAAGAAATGATGGATCGGAGTCCAAGGCACTAACGTATAAAAATTTGGCACCATCAAGATTATTATTGAGCTCATTCACGAGAAGCTTTAGCTTGTCATTGAATAAATCAACAGCTTCATTCATATAATCAACACATACGGATCCTTTTTTGTCCCTCACAAGTTCTAAAGGAGTGCAACCAATCGGGCCAACTCCAGAAACGGCCACTTTTCTTGCCCCATAATTGTAGATTGTCTGTTTCATTTTGAGCAAGTGTTACAAGTTATACATTTAAATAAAAAAGAAGAATTATATATTTGTACAATACTTTTCTAGGTCTTTTCGAGCCTGACATATTAAGCGCGAAGGAATAAAGTTGCCCACTTCATTGCTAAGTTAGGGTTTAAGTTCTCCCTAATTTCATTCTTGATATTGTAAACTCCGACTCTTCTGATTAATGATTTTACCTTCAGGTTTCTCTAAAAAAAAAAAAAAAAGAATACTCCTTATAATTATTGACTCACACACAATACGGGAATTAGTCACATATACTGGACCCTACCCTGCACTTTAATTATAAGATTGCGCTTTTAAATAAAAATTGTTCCTGTGATTCATTTTTGGGAAAAAGGTAATACTGGTCAAAGAACTTATGTTCTCTAGTAAGTTTGCCCCTATAAGTTTTCGGGTTGACAAATTTACTCGATAAGTCATAAATTGAAACAAATTTAGGATATTTTCGGCCTAATTGGAAGAGTGAGCTTCACTCTCGGGCATTATGAAGGTGAATTCGAGACTTTGTATTATATGTCGCACACATGATCCAGGAAAAATCAGATTTTGGCTTTTAAGAGGGCTTCAATCGTGATTTTGAGACAAATTCTTTTTTTTTCTTGCTCTTTCTAATCGAGATTTTGGGATAATTAAATTTCTTTTTTTGTTTCCTAATTGTGAGGAAAGGCAAATTTGCCCTTCTTAATCGCGGGTCTGGACAATATTTTTTTCTATTCTTCCTATTTGATATTTTCGAACAAAAATTGAAAAAAAAAATCGTCCTATAATCCTAAGCGCGATTTCGGAATGATTTTTTTATTTTACTCTTTTTAATTTATTTATTTTTCAAAAGCAATCAAGGAAAATAAATTCAAAACACATAAACCACATTAATTTTTCCCCTTTTTCAATGTCAAGGTAAAAAAAATACAATTAAAATTCATAAACCCTATAATGGATTGTCCCAAATTTGCTTCAGTTTTGTGATTTATGGGGTAAGATTGGCAGTCCAACAGCTTATGAAGCAAAATTCTCAGCGACCATAAGTTATGGGACCAACTTTGCCTCTTTCCCTCTCATTGTGGGACCAATAGGGCGAAACTGAAAGTGTCGCATGAAACCAAAAGTGCTAGAAAAAGACTAGTCTATTGGACCAAAAACGCAATTTGTAAAGATCGGGAACCAAATATCAACTCTATGAATTACGAGACCAAAAGTTTTGAGTGGTTCAGACCATTGGTACTAAACTGCAACTTTGACAATGAGACCCCTCTACAAATTAAGTAAAAGCCATGCCACATTATCAATCTCAACCAATGATTGGTTCATTTTTCTTGAAGCTTTTTAAGAAGGAAAATTAAATATATAATTTATTATTTTTACACTAGAAAAATAAATTATTTATTTATTTTCTCACTAACACGAGAATGTATTTTTCAATAAATGTACCATAAAATCTTATGTCGTATGTATTAATTGGAACAAACACGAGAAAAAAATAAAATTAACACGATTTGAAATAAATTTATTGTACCAACCTTTAGCTGCTGAGAATACTGTTGAATTAGACTAGTAGCATATTCCTCTGTCGTGTATGTATTACTTGTGGTGTAATATTCAGGTTGGTAGTAATTGTGTATGTAATCATTGCTGCCAATTACGAAATAATAGAGACATTTATTGAGGTGGTTTTTGGCTGAAGTATCATTTCCAAGTAATTGAGCGATGTGGGATGTTGTAAGGTTGTGATTTATTAACTGTTTGTCTAAGCTGATTCGATCACCCTGCAAGAATCATGAAACAAACACAAAAAGACTGAAAAAAAAAATGTCATGTTCGGAATTTACCCAATGTATGATTTTTCATATTACTTAGATTATATGGCATTATTAAAACTAAAAAAAATGAATAGCAAATTATCTTCTTGCATTATTCTGAAAAGGCATTATATCACTGCAATAAATAAAAGGGCAAAACAGTTTCTATATTTTTGTAAAAGAAGTACACTCTCTTCCTCTTGATTTTTACATTTTATAGGGAGAAAATGTCAATTGATGCATATTAGAGGGGTTGAACTGCCAATTTATGCATACCAAAGAGGGTAAAGTGAAATGAGTATGTCGTTACATAGAGTGCATGTACAACAATTCTACAAAAAAAGGCGGAAAAAAGCTTGATATTATAGATCACAGGGGGTAATATGCATATTTTCATATCACATTGACATATCTGTCCATTTAATATCACAAGATGGTAACCTGCCAAAAACTCAAACTAAAAATGCTAAATGTTCTTAAAAAGGAAAAAATAACTAAAAGGACTAAACTCCACTTTGCCGTCAATTTTTTTTTTTTCTTCATATTTTACTCATCAAATTATCTATAGCATCATTTCACAACATGTTGTTGTAAAATCGACGTTGATGTATCATAGTCAAATCATTACGAATATCTTCAAATGTAAAAGAATTTCGGATAGTGGTGGGAACTTATCAATCGCTCCAGGAAGGTCAAGAAGTAAACATAAGTCGAATTCCAAATATACAATCATTGAAGAAAGGTCCAACCTTAGTGAGTCTTGGATTGTGTGTCTATAGTATTAAATGATTCCTCTATTTACTGGTGGAATATTTCCACGGGTTAACCCATTTATCCAAAAGATACATGGGTCGAACTAACCAGATGTCATTAATGATTCTGATTTGGATAAGGTGACGTGTCTTCAATGTCAACCATTGGATGCTATGTGCATTCAATCTTCACGATCAAGAGCCTTTGGTCGAAAGTACGACTTAGAGTAATTTAACTTCCAACCAAGGCTTGAACCCGACCGGGATCATAAGGTCGATTCAACATAGATCAGGCTTATATTTGATCAAGATTAATTATTTCATAAGGGATTGAGGATCGACATAGTTAGTCGTATATTGATCTACGGCAGAAGAAACATTTGACCTTTGACCTGGTCTAGAAATTTGACCTTTCGTGCACACGTCAGAGCCACATATTTGGTATGAAATATGGTAAATCACTATACCAGTGATTTAGAGATGATCAATTAAATGTTTATTGCTAATTTCGACGGTTTCCAAATGATCAAGATGACGAGGGAATTGGACTTTTCATACTAAACTTTCATCATTTAATACCATAATTTCACTCCCTTGACACATTTCCTTTCTCTGTCAATTTTTGGACGGAAACAAACATAACTCCTTCGTTACAAGGCCAAATTTTGTGTTCTTTATATGGATGAAAACTCTTGATGAGAGTTTTCTAATGGTACAAGTTTCGGTTCATGAAACGCGATAAAAAATCCGCAAAAATTAACAAAGTTTCAGGATACTAATCAAAATTAAGTCATATCTCATAATCTATAAGGAATCATGCTACAATAATTTCCAAATATGATATAGTGCACAAAAGCATGTAATTTTTGTGACTTAACGGCGGTTTAAGTCCAAAAATTGATGGAGAAAGGAAATGTGTCGAGGGGTGTGAAATCTTGGTATTAAATGTATTTCTAGAAAGCATGATACCAAATGTATAAAGTAGGTGAAAGTTTGGGATGAAAAGTGCGATTCCCTATCAAGATGACTAGTTAGTATTAGACTTCCATCATAAAATTATATTTTCAGTCCCATAGAATTGAATTGCAACATTTTTGGTCCCTATGTTTTACCAAATCATACTTTGGTCCCATTTTTAGAAAAATGCACTTTTGATCCCATATTTTATGAAATTATACTTTCGACCCCAATTTTGTAAAGTATTTTCACTTCTGGTCCTATAAAATTGTCTCATTTATGCAAATTTGGTCCAAAAAATAGCATCTATTTGATTTTTTTGGTCCCATAAGATACCCAACTAAAAATGAGGCGATATGACCAAAAGTGTAAAATATTTTAAAAATTATGACCAAAAGTTAATTTTGTGAAGTACGAGATAAAAAAATTGCACTTTTGATCCCAAATTTTATGAAATTATACTTTTGGTCCCAATTTTGTGAAGTATTTTGCACTTTTGGTCTGTTGAATTTGTCTATTTATGCAAAATTGGTCCACAAAATGGCCTCTATTTGGCATTTTTGCCGTCAACCCCAACTGAAAATGAGGTGATATGACCAAAAATGTAAAATATTTAAAAAATTAGGATCGAAAGTTAATTTTGTGAAGTATGAGAAAAAAATGTTGAGACTGAAATGCAAAAATACCCCTTATACTTTGCCTAATGATAAAAACTTCATGTGTTATTTTTTTACCAAACACCCCTTGTGTTATTTTTATTTAACAAAATAATCTCTCCAAAGACCGTGTACAATTTCGGCAGGAAAATGATACCCCTATCATAAAATGCAAAAACAACCCTCGTCACCTAAAAAATTACAATAATTCCTATGTTAACTTTGAAATTGACAATAACCCTCTTATTCAGTTAATTTTTTTTGACAATAACCCCCTAATGCACTGACTTATGAAGATATCTCAAATAGATGCAGTAAGCTAATAAAATGTCGATAAATCATGACGTCTTTTGCTAATAAAAAAGAACATAATAGTTTTTTCTAATAAAAATAAGACATAAAATTCTTGCCAATTGGATAATGCACGTGGAGTATTTTTGGATTTAGCTACTTTGTAACTCCACATAAGCTTTCATCATCAATGGCTATGTGGCAGATCAAGTGGAGCCTCTTACAGGTTATATATGTGTGTAATAGATGCAAGATAATTTTTTTTTTAGATGGTGAATACATTGTTACAGCAAACACTATATCAAATCGAATCTATTATACTGGTATCAAAGTAAACTAATTATAAATACTATTATTAAACTAGAGAAAATACCCACATTAATGGGAGTTGAACCCATGACCACTTGGATATGGGCACACATTTATCGTCATGGATATGTAAAAAGGGGCAGGAGAAACTATCATTTCATATTATATTCAATATTCAATTCAGGGTTTTATTCATCATCTATTTTATAAAATTAATTAATTGAGGTAGCTGCATATATTTGTGATTAAAAAAAAAAAAGGAAAAAAGGAATTATATGGAAAATTACCAGTTGCTCTCCAGTTTCACTACGAATTCCTGCTGCTCCAGACCCATAATTTACACCTTTGATAATATTTTCGGTACCTTGTGCCGTTGCAAATGGTGGAATGTAACTATCAAATCCAAGAAGTTCACCTGCAAATTTAATTTAGCATGATTAATCTATTATATAATTGAATACAGTTTATTTGTAATACTTGTGTCCAAAAAATTAAATAAGAAGCATTATAATTATAAAGTAAAGTATTTATTAATGACCAATAGAGCTAAATGCAAAGATACCCCTGTGCTTTGCCTATTGGAAAAAGCCTCCCTGTATTCTTTTTATATTAGCAAAAAATCCCATACAAAATCACTTCATAAATCATAGGGGGGAGGATTTGTCAAAATTTTAAATGAACAGGGGGTTATTATCAATTTTCAGAGTTGACAGATGGATTATTATCAATTTTATAAGTAAAGAGGGGTATTTTTACATCTTTTGGTGGGGATATAATTATCATTTTGGATTAGAAGAGGTATTTTTGCTAATAAAAATTAGCACACGCGGGAGGTTTCTGGAAATAAAATAACAGAGTGAGTTTTTTGCTAATTAAACAAAGTATAAGGGGTATATATGCATTTCACTCTTACCAATAATATCAGCAATATTTCGACCATTGGAGAATCTTCCAGTTGGTCCTTGAGGAAAATCAATACCATAAGGTAAATAATTTACTTTAGCATTTGTAGTAAGTTGATTATTATTGCCATTATCAACTCCTGAGTCTCCAAAAATGAAATAACAAGGAACTTGAGATGCACACAGAGCTAAAGGTAGAAAGTTCAAAAGGATTAAAAATATTAAAATTGGTGTTTTAATTGCAAAAGGCATTTTCACATAAAAATGCTAATCGAAATAAATCGAAATAAATCGAAATAAATGTAGTTTTTAAATATGATTAATTGAAATCCGTGTCCCATATACACATAAATTAGACATCATTTTCATATAACAGCTGAAATCCATGTCCCATCTGCACATAAAGTAATTAAACAGCATCCAAACCATATTAATTGATAGAAAAAAATTAATTTTACATTGAATTACGACAAATAATATAAACAGAAAAGAGAAAAGGAACTAGAAAGTTAGAAAAATGTATTTTTATAGCATACTACAAAAACAAACTACAGAAAATTAAGGAATACAAAAGTCTTATCTTTGAATCAAAACATAATTAGAAAAGTCATGGGATTTGATTTGATCTCCATATTTCTCTCAACTTATTAACAAATCCTCTAACAATTAGTGACCACCCTATTACTCGACCAAATACTTAAGAATTCACTCCAAGATAAATACTACTGTTGGCACGGAAATTTAGATACTACACGTTGAGCAATGTCAGAATGTATTTTTTAAATGACATGTGTATTTGTTGTAAACTAATATTGACAAGCTAAATTTTTTGAAAAATAAAAAATAAAATAAAAGTTGACATGTGTCGCTAGGAGAATGCATATGTGCATTGCACCGGCGCTAAGAATATCTCCAGTGGAGCCAATAAATGGATCATCAAAAGGAAATAACTACTATTTTTTGTGGCTGAAAATAAAAAAGTTGAGTTTAAATGAAGCCATCTAATGGGACATCATTTTGATGTCAATAGCCCATTGCGATCAAATATAGAAGCAAAATTTCACATCAAAATTTATTGGGAAGTGTTTATCATCCAACGACTAATTTAAGAGTCAAATTTTCTAAAAAAAATAGTTATTGCAAGTTTTGTAACATGGGGGGGGGGGGGGGGGGGGTTAAATTGCCACATTAACACATGGGAGTAAACTGCCACATTATCATAACACAACATATATAAAAATATCAGGAAGGCAGTGTAAAACTTTTTTAAAATAATAGGGGGGTTAAAATGCTATTTTATAAATTATAAGGAGATAAATTGAATATTATTAATATTAAGGGGATAAATTGTCATTAACTCCTTCAACATTACACTATGTTTGCTATAGTCTCAGGGAAAAATTGTGATAAAACAACATCAATACAAATCATGTACATTTTTTTTTAGATCAATAGTGAAGTTTTATTGATGGAAAACTTCAAAACAATACAAAGACCAAAAGCTAGAAACTGTTATACATTCATATCATTCAAAGCTAGCTGGGCTAAACAATGTGCTACTTCGTTGCCTTGGCGTCGAACATGACAAACATATATCGATTCGAAAGATGCTGCTAATCTCTTTAAATCTTCTATAAGAACACCGAAAGAACCAAGAAATGTCTTCGAATCTTTTACGTGATCTATTACTGTCTTGCAATCACCTTCGAGAACAATGAATCTCCAACCTCTTTCGATAGCCAACTCCAAAGCTTTTATAGCTGCCGATGCTTCCGCAACTTCCACAGAGAGTTTGCGATCTATCAATAGACTTCTCCAATCAATGCACTCTCCATCATGGTTTCGAGCAATAATTCCCAAACCTGTTCTATTGTCCGCAAGAGCACCGTCGAAGTTTAGTTTCACATAATTAAGTAGAGGTGGTTTCCATCTTGCAACTAATGGAAAGGTGACTTGAATTTGGGTGATAGCATTTGCAGAGATAAATCGTGTAATATATTATTTAGCAAAACAGACTACTTCGTGCGGTTGATGGTTTCCTTCTCCCAGTCTGAACTTATTTATATTACCCCACAAAGCCCACATAATAGTCCAACAAAGGTTTCTCTCCTTTGTATCAAGTTTCGTTCGAACTCTTTCCAACCATTCTCGTGCTAAAATTTTCGATACTCCATAAGCTGCAAAGGGAAGACTTGACAAGGCCCAAACTTGCCTAGAGAAGAGGCAAATGAGTAGAGCATGCAAAACTGTTTCGTTCTCACTACCGTAAACAGGACAAATATTTTCAATCGGAACATGTCGTTGGATAAGATTTGCTGCCACCGGTATGGAATTCTTCATGGCCCTCTACACAAAGATCTTGATCTTGTTAGGGACTTTTGCTTGCCATAACCAGTTCTAGTTTTCCCCTGATCCGCTGCTCGTATGGCAAACATTGATATTAGACATATTTCTTTTAATATCAATAGCTAAGTGGTAGGATGAACGAACCAAGAAATGCCCTGTGTTGGTGTAATGCCAGACTTGTTTATCCTCATTTTGAAGACTGCCGAGTGGAATTTGAAGGATAATTTCAGCTTCTTCAGGCCAACAAATTTGTTCTATGAGGTCCCGTTTCCACCATCCCAAATCCGAGTCGATAAGATCACTCACAGTAAAAGTAGAAGGCATACATGATTGTGGAGAAGAGATCAAGAAAGTGCTTGGTCTAGGAATCCATTTACATCACCAAATTCTCGTTTTAACTCCATTCCCAATACGCCATCTAATTCCCGCTTCAATAATTGATTTTGCTTCAAGAATGCTCCGCCAAGTGAAAGAAAGGTTTGAACCCAAATTTGCTTCCATAAAATTACACGACTTGAAATATTTGGCTTTAAGAATACGGCTTAAATTAATTGTTAGGGTTGTGGATGATTCTCCAAGTTTGTTTAGCAAGTAAAGCAAGGTTAAAAGCCTCAACATCTCTAAAACCCATACCCCCAGACTTCTTACTGACTCAAATATCGTCCCACTTCGCCCAGTATATCTTTCTCTTTTCTTTATCATCCCACCAGAATCTGCAAATTAGAGTTTCCAATTCGTGAATACAAGTCTTAGGCAACTTAAGACAGCCCATGACGTACGTAGGAATAGCTTGCAAAACTACCTTGATAAGAATCTCTTTTCCGGCCTTGGATAATGTCTTCTCATTCCATCATTGAACCTGCTCCCAAATTTTATCTAGGATGTTGCTAAAAACTTCTGTTTTGGACTTCCCGATTACCATTGGTAAATCAAGATAGCGATCATGCTTTTCCTCTACTTGGACCGGCAAGATAGACTGAACTCTCAAAATATCAACTTCGATAGTGTTTCTGCTAAACACTATACTTGACTTCTCAAGATTGATATGCTGGCCTGAAGCTTTCCCATAGAGAGCAAGGATATTTTTTATGCAAAAAGCTGAGTCCACGTCGGCTTTAGCAAAAATCAGGGTTGATAGAATAGTGTCCGGCAAGCCAACTGTATGGCTGCCATTTATTGTAATAAATAAAGGAACTATTCAATTTAGATTAATATATGCATCTTTATTATATGGTCATCTTTATCTTATTAATAATTATCTACGCATAAGGATATAAGTCCTTAGATCACAGGGCTATGGGACAACCCGTGTATTGATCTCCAAGGCCGTGATCTAGAACATATTCAAGAGTCGTAGAATCCAATCGAAATGGGACATCGTTGGATTCGGTTAGACTCTCACTAATGTGTATACTCCGATGAACTGGAGGACGCTGGGGTCCACGAGCGTGACTGGGATAGTCGATACACATAAGTGGGTGACTTGCTGGGATGGCAAGTGCACTGAATACCCCAATTAGGTAATAACTCACCATGGAAGCGGTAGTCGCATATCGGAGTTGAAGTTATTCCTTTTTACAATAGTATACGAGGAATGATCCCTAAATACTTGAGGTGATAGGGTTTATCTGGTGCGAGAACGTCTATACTTAGATGTGAGTTCCGACCGACTGGAGATTACCAGAAAGTCTCTGTGGATTCACGTTGGGTATAGAGGGACTCGTATGCAGGTTCATATCATCAACAAAGGATCCATTGACCCGATTTGATAGATTGGGAAATTCTCCTATGGATTTCTGCGAGAAATTAATTCTGGTAAAATCCTTGGCCAAGGTATCTGACGGCTTTATGTAAGTAGCTCATAAAGATTAAGTCAAAGAGAATTATTTCGAGATCAGAATGCATAAAGTCAAAACGAATTAAAAGGGAACCGTATGAAAAATCCATGCCCTTAAGTATTGACCGGGAGATCGATCGATGGAGAGATTATAGCGTATATGGAAATTGTAAATGATTAAAAGGTTCACTGAATTAATTCACCAGTGATTGGGCTCCATGGGCTTGTGGCCAGACATCGACCGTGGAGTGTGGGAGAATTCCCAAATTGGCAAGGGTGCTAATTTTGGAATGATCAGTCGACAGAGTGTTCGATTGATTTAGAGTATTTAATGCTCGAGTAATTAAATAAATATTTAATTATAACCCACGGCCAATTATGTGGTGAACCTACGGGGGCATACACAATACACATGAAGCGAAAGCGAGGAAATGAAGAACAACTGAGTCAACTAAATCGATTGGGTCGACTGGGTTGACTGGGTCGACCCAATTGGAGCGAACTTGATCCAATTGGAATTGGATCAAGACTGGAAATTAAATTGGAATTTAATTTGTGAGTTAGTTAATTAAATCTGATTTAATTAATTGTGGGAAAATTTAATTAAATAGACTTGGAGTCTAATTTAATTAAAAGAAAAGAAATAAATTAATTGGGCCATTTAATTGAGAAATTAAATAAAGACCCAATTAACTAAATCATAAATGGGCCATGAATTAATTAGAAGACTTGGTCTTCCAATTAAAAGGGCCATGACCCATGTAGGAGAATTAGAAGACTTGGGAGTCCTAATCCTAGGAGGATTAGGATTATGAGATTCCTATAAGTAGGAGACTTGATGTCATATCTCATATTCATTAATCAAGAGCCAAAAGCCAAGTCAAGGAAAAATTCTCTCCCTCTCTCCCTAGTGAAATCAGCCGAACCCATCTTCCTTTTGGAAGAATTTTTCGATTTCGTTTTTCGTTCCAATCTTGTTCTCTAATCCTAGATATTAATATATCCTATGTTCTAGCCGATTATGATATATTATATTTCGTGATATTGTGGTGTATCAACTCGTAGAGGCGCAACACGTGGGGCGCTACAACAAAGCTTGGATCGATTCTACCGAGGGAGAAAACGCAACGACTTTTCTAGTTACTTGGATTTGCTAGGAGACAGGTATAATTTGGATCTAATTATCCTTGTCGTTTTATATTCATATATATACAACCAGTTTAGTATCCTGGCAAGATTCCGTAAGAGGTCCTTAAAATTTTTTTTTCCGCTGCCTGAAGGGCTGTTTATCTTACCGAACCCAACAGTGGTATCAGAGCCAACTCTGGCTTTGTATATATATGAATTTGCAAATTCTGCGTTTTAAATCATATGTTTGATTTATATGTGGCTAGTTCTTTTACTGTATGTGTTTTAGAACGTAGATCTGATTAACTTGGAGTTAATAGAAAATTTTGATTCGAAATTTTATCATGTTAATTTTTTATTTTGGATTATGATTTAATTAATTGGATCTGTTTTAATTAAATCAAAAGTAATCAAGAAAACAAAAAAAAAATATATATTTCCGACCCAACCGCGGTGGCACGCGGCGGTGCGCAGCAGCGCACCGCGGCTAGGCGGCCACCGTAAGCTGCTGCCCGCAGCAGCGTGCCAGCAGCACGCTGGATGCGCGTGCGGCACACGGCAGCAGCCTACGGGCTATCTGCTGCGTGCTGTCACGCGCTGCCGTGCGCTGCTACGCGCAGCAGCAGCAGCCGTGAGCAGTCCACGCGCAGCCCTTGAGGCCGAGTGTGGGTTGGCCACGTGGCAGTCCTCTATTGGTCACTATGTGGCTGATTTTTGGTTGGTCTCTAATTTGCCTATTTTGGAAAGTTTGATGAATCTTGGAGATTTGTGAGATTAGGAAACTTGGAGTTTTGGATAAGGTAGGAATCTTGGAAGATTTGGGAACTAACTTAGTTATCTAATGTAATCAAAATAGGATTATCTTGAGAATCTTGGAGATTTGGAAAATTGGGAAACTTAGAGTTTTGGACAAGATAGGAATCTTGAAAGATTTGTAACTATCTTAATTAACCAACTTTATCAAGATAAGAATTGTAGATTACTTAGAACTCAAGTAAGAGTAAATTAATCTTAGAGATTAATTGTTAATTCAAAATTAATTAACTTGGATAATTTTTGTGAATTAAAATTAAAGGAGCCGATAAATATACATTTTTGTCCTTATGTGAATTTATGCATGTTCTTGAGTGAATATGTGGATTGATCGATTTCTGCCCCTAAGGCCTGTGTAGTTTTTTGGTTTTATATTTATGGGTTGTAATTAAATGGGCCTGATTGGTGCCCCTTGCTTGCGCAAATTAAAATGTAATAGAATAGGGCCATTATAAGTTAGACTTAGTTTAGGCTTGGAGCCGAGAAGACCTCATGAAGACTTGGAGATCCACATGGAGGCCCATTACCTTGGAGGACATGGAGGCCCAATTCAATACATGGAGGCCCAATCAAGGAGGATATTACAAGAAGGCCCATGCATGTATGGGTTTGAAAATTGTAATAGTTAGGACATTTAATTTCCACCCTAGACTGACCAATTGATCCATCACATGGCTCGTGATGGATCGCATAGGATGGGCAATCGATCAATCATATCTTGCTAGGTGATGTGTGTTTACTTATTATTCTTTGATGTATGTCATGCATGCTTAGAATAGATAACGTAAACAAGATGAAGCTTAATCTGATGAGACCTCGCACAAGAAAATTTGATGAAACCTCCAATTGAACTTTAAAATTCAATTATAATATTAAATCGAATAACGGGCGCATATGAATGGTGTCTATGGTCCGAGCCTATCCAATTACTAGGTCTTAGGCATATTGTACGAATATATCTCGATGTCTCACGAGTCGTGGGTCGAGCTATAGGAAGATAATATGTCTATTGCCTCGATGCACAGTTTAGTGCCAAGGGAGGGGATAGCAAGGTTCTAGGCGCTGTAACGCCCCAAAAATTCGGACCCTTTTGGTTGGATTTTTAACCCAATTTCTTGTGCCACGTTTTATTCTTGAAGTTAAACATTAATTTGAACTAAAATATACAATTTAATTAAATCTTGTGATTTTGTGAACTTTGAAAACATAAAAGTTACTTCTTTTTGGAATTTTTGGGCTTGGTTGCACAAAAATTTTGTTTTTGGGGACAAAAATGTAAGTTTTCAAAACTTCAGGGGGCAAAGTGAAAATGTGCCCTAAGTTGCAGATTTTCTGCAGGAGAGTAATTATTTTCTCTCCTTGCACACTCTTTAGCTGCAAAGCATGACCTTGGGTGGATAAATTGTTCTACCCAATGTATACATGCATTGGTGAAATTAAAAATTAAGCATTATGTCTCCCTCTCTTCCCAATGTGTATATACTTGTCATATACACTTAAGATCAGATTTTTATCCTCTCAATTATCTCATTTACATACACATTATATAGTATAAAGAAAATAAGAGAGAGAAAAGAGACAACAAAAGAAAGATACAATTTTCGGATATACGCAGCACAGCCTCGGGTTTTCGCTCATTAAATCTTCGTCCACCGTTGGATCATGCCCAAATTTTGCGTGAAGGTCCTACACACATGGGGATACATATTGACCGTTCGGATCGTCTTTTGGATCTCCCGGAGTGAATCGGCAGTCGTCAGAAATTGATGGAAAGTAAGGATTTGAGGGCTTTTGTTATGAACCACCACCGGAGCCGCCTCCACTGCCACCGGAGCAGCCACCACCACCTTCGGAGGTCTGGAAATGAAGAGAGCTTCATCCTCTTCGTTGCTTTGGGTAAAAAATTCGTCTATGCATGTGTTCTTTAATCTTTGTGATTTTACTTTCTTCTCTTTAAAGTATATATTGAAGAACTTTAGTTTATCCATGTAGTTTTTGTGAAAAGTTGTTAAGTTTAATTTTATATAAGATATTTAATGTGACTTCACTTTGGTTTTGTTTAGATATTGCTTGTATGTTTGGATCTTGATTTATTTTTGTAAGAAATTTAATGTTGCTAAATTTCAAAACTTTGGGGGTATTTTTGAAAGGTTTTTAAAGTTTAAGGGTTAGGGCTGTGATATTTTTTTTTGGGAGTAAAAATGGACTGAAAATCTCTATTTTTGTTTGATATTTGATATGAGTTTACTTAAAAATTATTTGTTTTAAAGTTGCTCCGAGTTTGTTTGCAAAAAGGGAGTTTTTGAAACTTTTGGGGTTATTTTTGTAAATCCGAAAATAAGGGGGCAAAGCCGCTGTATTGTCGCTGTTTTTATAGTTACTTTTATAAACTTTTGATTAGTTGATTTTATGTAGAGCTTTGTTCACTTTTGTTTTAAGATTGAAAATTTGTAAATTTTTCCGAAGAAAAATTATGATTAAAGAACTTTTTGTTTCTCATTGTTAGTTGGTGAAAAGTTATTAAAACTTATTTTTAATCTCAGTTTTATAGTGAAATTATGCTTAATTATTTTTAAATATTGCTTAGATGCTTGGACCTTGAATTATTTTTCAAAAAGTTGATTTTCTTAAGTTTTCAAAACATAAGGGTATTTTTTGAAATTTTTTTAAACT
Organism: Penstemon davidsonii; assembly: GCA_034814905.1. Taxonomy (NCBI): domain Eukaryota; kingdom Viridiplantae; phylum Streptophyta; class Magnoliopsida; order Lamiales; family Plantaginaceae; genus Penstemon; species Penstemon davidsonii. The sequence continues at coordinate 4,550,472 of JAYDYQ010001087.1, read as the reverse complement.
TGTGGGATTTTTAAAGCTTTTATTTTTGAAGTAACAAGATACTTAATACTCTGTTTTTATTTAATTTTCGATATGGGTTTAGTTAAAAATCATTTGATTTAAAGTTTGTTCCAAATTTTTGCAAAAATGGATGTTTTCAAAAGTTTAGGGGCTGTTTTGTAAATCTGGAAAATGAAGGGAAAAATTGTTGGTTTGGCGCTGTATTATGTAATTAGTATTTTGAGTTTTAAAAATAATTACTCTTAATTGAAGTGAAGTCGTAAGTTCTAAGTTCTTGTGTGCGATGTGTTAGTTTAGCAAATCATTTGTAGGATTTTCATTAGTTATGTTTAAGTAAGGTTGTTAGATAAATTCTAAGTCGTATACGTACATGCTCAGGTTTCGGATACGCTTCATTTGTGGAGTTTTAGTCGCTATACTAAGCGACAAAGGTGAGCGTTGTGTGTTGAATTTGTAGTCGGTCCGATGTGCTAGTAGATCGAGTCAAACATTTACTTATGCTCTTAATAATCAAAGCATGTATAATTTTTATTGCATGTTGTTACAAAGAGATTGGACTTGTTACGTCGACATTACTCGCATGAAATCCTTAGTATATCAACATGATAATCCAATGCATGCTACATCCAAATCTACTAGTTGCGAATATATTTTACTAAATTATCATGATACCCACAATTTGCATTTGATAAGTTGTTAAATGTTAATAATATGTTAAATATGTTTGATATGTTATGTTTCCGTCTATTTCCGATTTTGTGTTTCCGTTTGTTTTCGATTTTGTGTGGGCCCCTTTTGATTGGTGTATGGACCCGATGCCAACCTGGCCGGCAAGGGCCGGCAGGATTGTCACGGTTACCCGTAGGCCTGGCCTTACAATCCAAGTGGGGAGGAACACTTGGGGAGTAAGGACGAACTTTGGCAAAGACATGTCGATGCTCTTCAGATAGTAAGGTCGCTCCTTACTCGGTGTGTTTGGATGGACATCAGACAGAGGATGGAGGGTAAGTGGAGGACGGAATCAGCAATTCTTGGTTATGTGAATTCCTTGTTTCTTCCGTCTTGAATATATGCTTAATTTGCTTGATAACTTGTTCACGTTATATAATATGTTGCATACACGCATTACCATGCAAATTTTGCACACAGCCTCACTAAGTTGGACGATCAACTTATGCGTTCCATGTTTCATTCTTTTCAGTTTCAGGTGTTCTGGAAATTAATAGTCGGGTTGCGGTTAGGTCATCACGGTTGCGGTCCCACCCTAGTTTTTGGGAGAGTAGTTATATTTTGTTGTCGATTTGAGTTCTTTCTCGATTTTGTTTAAAACCTTGCTTAGAATATTTGAATCGTTAAAGTTGATTATATTTTCATAAAAGAGACAAGATTTTCATAAATTGCTCATTTATCTCTCTCGGTTGATTTGTTCAAATCTTTTGATATGTTGTGATAAAATGCTTCGGCTTTAAACCTCTACCATGAAAATTGATTTTATTTTCATCAATAAATTGTTCTTATTATGTTTTTAAACGCTTCCACTTTAAAACTTTTAATTGTCGATTTTATTTAAATAGTTTTGTCAAAAAAAAAAAAAAGTTTCGATATTTTAAGTCTTTTTCAAAATAATAATAATTTTTTGACTGTTATCCGACGGACCCGCGGAGCCGGGCCGTCACAGGCGCTGTCTCACGAGTCGTAGGGCGTCTAGGATTGAACTATTTCTCTCCACGAGTATTGGACATGATTTAACGCTAGTAAGTATGGATGTTTCACGAGTCGTGGGTCCATAACGAAAAACGAGGCTAAATGAACTCAAGGGTTAGCTGCGATGGTTAACCGACGACAATGTCGTCCACCAAGTGGATCAAATAGTATGGCCAACGAGTCGTGGGTACTAGGAGATGGCATTTGGGCCTTGAGCCCGCTAGGATATTTTAATATACCCGAAACTTATGTGGGGGCATAAGATTTTGATTAAAATAGTGGGAGTAATTTACAAATAAAAATCATGTTTGTAAATTATGCATTTAAAATTAATCATTCGCGTATTTATTTCTTCTATCGTCTTTTTGTAGATATAATGTCTAAGAATCCGATTTCCATCATACTTGAACAAAACAAATTGACTGGGCCCAACTTTCATGACTGGGTCAGAAACCTTAAGATCATTCTTGCTTCTGAGAAACGATCTTTTGTCCTTGATGAACCCCCACCTGCAATTGCTCTGGATGCTAGTGACACTGAGAAAGAAGCTACTGAATTGTGGCAAGACGATGACTTACAGTCACGTTGTCTCATGCTAGCATCCATGTCGAATGAGCTTCAAAAGCAGCATGAGCATATGAAATCTGCTATTGAAATCTACACACCTCAATGGCCTCTTTGGGGTGCAAAGTAGATATGAGCGGTATGAAACTGCTAAGACTTTGCAACAAACGAGGATGGAAGAGGGTACTGATGTCCGCTCTCACTGTATCAAAATGATTGGGCTTATTGAAAAGCTTGGTCAACCTGAGGTGAAAATGGACAAGTCATACTGCCAGGATATAATCCTCCAATCGTTGCCAAGATCATTCGAGCAATTCGTAGTGAACTACAACATGCACAAGATGAATGTTGAACTTCACGAGTTGGCGCTCGCCACTGCAGAGGCTTCCATGAAAAGAGAGAAGCCAGTGATGGTTGCAACTTCCACCCAATCGAGGTCTAAAAGGACCAAGAAAGGGAAGGGGAAGGGAAATGCTCCTCCGAGCAAAGCAAAAGGACCATCTGGGTCCATAGGAAAGGGAAAGAAGCGAAAAGCTTCTACTGGTGAACAAAAATGTTTCTACTGCAAGAAACCTGGACACTGGAAGAGGAACTGCAAGGAGTTCTTGGAGAGCTCTAAAGGTATATTCCTTGTTGAAGTTAATTTATCAATTAACTGTGCATCTTGGGTGTTAGACACTGCTTGTGGTTCTCATCTTTATAATGATTTACAGGTGATGGGAGCAACAAGGCCACTTAGGCCTGGGGATTGGATCCTACGATTTGGCAATGGAGCTAGAGCTGCTGCCGAGGCCATAGGCGAAGTGGAGTTAGATTTAGGTGGTAATAAGTTAGTCCTTAGGAACGTTCTTTATGTACCTGGTTTAGTGAAAAACATTATTTCTATTCCTGTTTTGGATAATGAAGGTTTTAATTTTACTATTAATAAAGGTTCCTTTTCATTATTCATGAATGATCATTTGTTTTTCACTGGTACATTGAAAGATGGACTATACACCATAGAACCACCTAAGTTAGTTATGCACGTACAACAAAACAAAAGAAAACAAGATAATGAAATTTCTGCCCAATTATGGCATGCTCGACTTGGACATATATCCAAGTCAAGGATTCAAAAGTTGGCATCTTCTGGCGCGCTTGAGATCAAGCACATTGATGAAATGCCAACATGTGAACCATGTCTTAAGGGTAAAATGGCTAAGTTGCCATTTAAAGGAAACCCTGAGCGAACCAAGCAAACATTGGACTTGATACATACTGACGTATGTGGACCACTAAGAAAAAGTGCCCGAGGTGGCTACGACTACTTCATTACCTTCACTGACGACTATAGTCGTTATGGACATGTGTTCTTGCTGAAACACAAGTCTGAAGCCTTTGAACGATTCAAAGAATTCAAGATGGAAGTAGAGAATCAACTTGGTCATACGATAAAGGCTCTTCGTTCTGACCGAGGTGGAGAATTTCTTAGTAACGAATTTCTAAATTATCTTGTTGAGCATGGAATATTATCTCAGTGGACTCCTCCTGCTACACCGCAATTGAATGGAGTAGCTGAGAGAAGGAATCGAACCTTGATGGATATGGTTCGATCCATGATGAGTGCCACTGACCTTCCTCTTTTATTTTGGGGACATGCCCTCCTCACGGCAACGAAGATACTAAATATGGTATCTTCTAAATCCGTACAAAAGACACCATACGAATTATGGTTTGGCAAGGCACCCTCATACGCATTCATGCGCATATGGGGATCTCCCGCTTACGTCAAAAAGCTAGTGGGAGATAAATTGGAAACAAAATCCACTTTGTGCAAATTCGTGGGGTATCCAGAAAACTCGATAGGATACGAGTTCTATGATCCTACAAGACAAACTACGTTTGTCTCAAGGAACGCACACTTCTTAGAGAAGGATTTCTTGGTGGACAAGAAAGAACATAACATAGAACTGGATGAGGTCACTGAAGCTGAAAAGACCGAAGAGGTCGAACAAGCTGACCCATCACCACAGGCAGTGGGAGAACAAGAGCATGAAAGTGCACCAGTAAGTACACCAATACTTCGTAGGTCAGAAAGACAACGTAGGGAACCCGAGAGGTACTACGGTCTGTTGCATGAGACTGGACAGTCTCTAACCGACCCAAGGACTTACGATGAAGCTATGTTGGACATAGATTCGGGAAAGTGGCGCGAAGCCATGGAATCCGAATTGGACTCCATGCACTCAAACAAGGTCTGGACCTTGGTAGATCCACCAGTGGGAGTGACTCTCGTGGGTTGCAAGTGGATCTATAAGCGAAAGCTAGGAGTGAACGGAGAGGTGATAACCTACAAGGCGCGACTAGTGGCAAAAGGATACACTCAAAGACCAGGCATTGACTTTGAGGAAACCTTCTCGCCCGTCGCAATGCCTAAATCCATTAGAATCTTGCTAGCCATAGTTGCGTGGTATAACTACGAGATATGGCAGATGGATGTGAAGACCGCCTTCCTCAATGGAGACATTGATAAGGAGATCTACATGGAGCAACCAAAAGGATATGCATCCAAAGGAGATGAGCACAAGGTGTGCAAACTCCAGAGGTCCATTTATGGACTGAAGCAAGCTTCCCGAAGTTGGAACATCTGTTTCGATGAAACAATCCAAACTTTTGGATTCATCAAAAACGTGTTCGAACCTTGCGTGTACAAGAAGATCAGTGGGAGTACAGTTGAATTTTTGGTGCTTTACGTTGATGACATCCTTCTCATTGGAAACAATGTAAAGGTGTTATCCGAAACGAAAGCATGGTTGTCTACACAATTCTCAATGAAAGATTTGGGAGAAGCATCCTTTGTACTAGGTATAAGGATCTACCGAGATAGATCAAAAGCACTGCTGGGCCTCTCCCAATCACAGTACATAGATAAAATACTGAAGAGATTCCGTATGGAAGAAACCAAGAGAGGATTACTTCCAATGAGACATGGTATTGCACTCTCTAAGTCTATGGCCCCAAAGACGCCTGAAGAGAGAAGCAATATGTCTCAAATACCATATGCCTCCGCTATTGGAAGCATAATGTATGGTATGCTATGTACTAGACCAGACGTGGCGTACGCATTAAGCGTTACGAGTCGCTATCAGTCTGATCCAGGAGAGCAGCACTGGATAGCCGTAAAGGCAATTCTGAAGTACCTGAGAAGGACTAAGGAATTGTTCTTGGTATACGGTGGAGGAGAATTGAAATTGGAAGGCTTTACAGATTCGAGCTTCCAATGCGATGTAGACGATTTCAAGTCAACATCTGGATACGTATTCTGCCTCAATGGTGGTGCGGTAAGCTGGAAAAGCTCCAAGCAAGATACTACCGCAGATTCAACCACCGAAGCAGAGTACATTGCGGCGTGTGAAGCCGCAAAGGAAGGTGTTTGGATGAAAAACTTCATCCAGGAATTGGATGTGATACCTAGCATTGCTGTGCCCATTACTATCTTCTGTGATAATAATGGAGCAATAGCGCAAGCAAAGGAGCCGAGATCTCATCAGAAATCCAAGCACGTACTCAGACGATACCATTTGATAAGAGATATCATTGGTAGAGGAGACATAAAGATGGAACGTGTCGACTCGGAAGATAATACCGCGGACCCGCTTACGAAACCACTGCCTCAAAAGGCATACGAGAAACATCTGATAAAGATGGGACTCAAGAACATAGAAAGTTGGCTTTAGGACAAGTGGGAGATTGATAGAATAGTGTCCGGCAAGCCAACTGTATGGCTGCCATTTATTGTAATAAATAAAGGAACTATTAAATTTAGATTAATAAATGCATCTTTATTATATGGTCATCTTTATCTTATGTAATAATTATCTACGCATAAGGATATAAGTCCTTGGATCACAGGGCTATAGGACAACCCGTGGACTGATCTCCAAGGCCGTGATCTAGAACATATTCAAGAGTCGTAGAATCCAATCGAAATGGGACATCGTTGGATTCGGTTAGACTCTCACTAATGTGTATACTCCGATGAACTGGAGGACGCTGGGGTCCACGAGCTTGACTGGGATAGTCGATACACATAAGTGGGTGACTTGCTGGGATGGCAAGTGCACTGAATACCCCAATTAGGTAATAACTCACCATGGAAGCGGTAGTCGCATATCGGAGTTGAAGTTATTCCTATTTACAATAGTATACGAGGAATGACCCTAAATACTTGAGGTGATAGGGTTTATCTGGTGCGAAAACGTCTATACTTAGATGTGAGTTCCGACCGACTGGAGATTACCAGAAAGTCTCTGTGGATTCACGTTGGGTATAGAGGGACTCGTATGCAAGTTCATATCATCAACAAAGGATCCATTGACCCGATTTGATAGATTGGGAAATTCTCCTATGGATTTCTGTGAGAAATTAATTCTGGTAAAATCCTTGGCCAAGGTATCTAACGGCTTTATGTAAGTAGCTCATAAAGATTAAGTCAAAGAGAATTATTTCGAGATCAGAATGCATAAAGTCAAAACGAATTAAAAGGGAACCGATGAAAAATCCATGCCCTTAGGTATTGACTGGGAGATCGATCGATGGAGAGATTATAGCGTATATGGAAATTGTAAATCATTAAAAGGTTCACTGAATTAATTCACCAGTGATTGGGCTCCATGGGCTTGTGGCCAGACATCGACCGTGGAGTGTGGGAGAATTCCCAAATTGGCAAGGGTGCTAATTTTGGAATGATCAGTCGACAGAGTGTTCGATTGATTTAGAGTATTTAATGCTCGAGTAATTAAATAAATATTTAATTATAACCCACGGCCAATTATGTGGTGAACCTACGGGGGCATACACAATACACATGAAGCGAAAGCAAGGAAATGAAGAACAACTGAGTCAACTAAATCGATTGGGTCGACTGGGTTGACTGGGTCGACCCAATTGGAGCGAACTTGATCCAATTGGAATTGGATCAAGACTGGAAATTAAATTGGAATTTAATTTGTGAGTTAGTTAATTAAATTGGATTTAATTAAATAGACTTGGAGTCTAATTTAATTAAAAGAGAAAGAAATAAATTAATTGGGCCATTTAATTGAGAAATTAAATAAAGACCCAATTAATTAAATCATATATGGGCCATGAATTAATTGGAAGACTTGGTCTTCCAATTAAAAGGGCCATGGCCCATGTTGGAGAATTAGAAGACTTGGGAGTCCTAATCCTAGGAGGATTAGGATTATGAGATTCCTATAAGTAGGAGACTTGATGTCATATCTCATATACATTAATCAAGAGCCAAAAGCCAAGTCAAGGAAAAATTCTCTCCCTCTCTCCCTAGTGAAATCGGCCGAACCCATCTTCCTTTTGGAAGAATTTTTCGATTTCGTTTTTCGTTCCAATCTTGTTCTCTAATCCTAGATATTAATATATCCTATGTTCTAGCCGATTAGGATATATTATATTTCGTGATATTGTGGTGTATCAACTCGTAGAGGCGCAACACGTGGGGCGCTACAACAAAGCTTGGATTGATTCTACCGAGGGAGAAAACGCAACGACTTTGCTAGTTACTTGGATTTGCTAGGAGACAGGTATAATTTGGATCTAATTATCCTTGTCGTTTTATATTCATATATATACAACCAGTTTAGTATCCTGGCAAGATTCCGTAAGAGGTCCTTAAAATTTTTGTTTTCCGCTGCCTGAAGGGCTGTTTATCTTATCGAACCCAACAAGGGTGTCGTCTGCGAAGAGATGATGGGATATAGGCAGTGCCCCTGTGCATATTGATATTCCCTGTATTTGATTTATCCTTTCAACATGTCCGATGAGTGCACTAAGAGCTTCTGCACAAAAGAGAAACAAATATGGGGACAAAGGGTCTCCTTGTCGGATGCCTCGTTCCAGTTTGACATATCCAAGCTGTTCACAGTTGATCATAAAAGAATAGAAACCGTAGAGATGCATGTCATAATCAACTGAACAAATTTATCATCAAACCCTAAAGCAGTCATAGCATTTTCAAGAAAAGACCACTCAACTCTATCATACGCCTTGCTTATATCGAGTATAAGAGCTATGTGACCTTTTTTGCCAGAAGTCAACTTTTTCATGTAATGAGATACTTCAAAAGCAACCAGAACGTTATAAGTGATAAGTCAGGATGGGACAAAAGCTGACTGGCTGTCGGATATAATATTATTCATTAAAGGTTTCAACCTATTCACTTGCCTTTGATGCTATCTTGTAAATTACATTACACAGGCTAATAGGTCTAAATTGGGAGACAAACTTTGGGTTTTTGCACTTGGGAATAAGGACAATTTGGGTGAAATTACTCGGGATGTAGAACTCTCTAATGTTTAAAAAATCAAGAGTAGTTTTAATAACATCAACTCTAATATAGTTCCAAAACTTCTGATAAAAAAGCACAGGTAAACCATTGGGGCCAGGGGATTTAAAGGAAGACGTACAAGAAAGAGTAAAAGATACCTCGTTTGCCGAGTATTGTTGAAGGAGACATTGGTTCATCTGCTGGTCTACTTTATTGTCCAAAGCACCCGTCACCACCCCAATATCAGCTAACGATGGTTGACTCGAGGGGAAAATATTCTGGAAATAGCCCGTAACAATCCCTTCAATTTGTTCTATACTTTCACACCAATCTCCTCTTTCGTTTAGCAAGCCGCCAATCCGATTCATTTTCTTTCTTGCCAAGGCTTTACCATGAAAAAAACGAGTAATGTTACCCCCCTCTTTAAGCCAATGGGATTTGGACCTTTGACGCCACATCAAGTCTTCCTTGTCTAGAAGATCTTCAAGCTCCAAAGTGAGCTGACTCTCACGCCTTTTTGTATCGTCCGTGATCAGGCCATTTCAGATAGAAGCAATCATATACCGAAGTTTTTGAATAGATTTATTAATGCTCCCAAATTCGCTTCTACTCCAACATTCCAGCTCTTTAGAACAGTGATTCAATTTTTCCCAAGTTGTATCCGAGTCCCCATGAAAGCTCCAACTATCTTCAATTATTTTCGCACAGTCCTCAGATTTAAGCCACATGGCCTCAAATCTAAATTGCTTTTTAGCTTTCTGTCTCGGCAAGAGAGGTGTAGAGCGAATTTCAGTACAAATAGGATTGTGATCCGAATTCGTGGTGTTCATGTGGATCACTCGAGTATACGGAATTTTTTTAATCCATGAAGAAGAGTCACACACTCTATCAAGTCTTTCCCGAATAGTCAGAGGGTGAGGCCATTGATTGGTCCAAGTGAAGATATCTCCAACAAAACCTAAATCTGATAATCCCAAATCTTCAAGAGCTAGGCGAAAGTTCACAAGCTGGCTAGTTGGGTTTATTCTACCTCCATATTCGGGTGGTGAAGTATTGCATTAAAGTCCCCAACACATATCCACGGCTTTTGAGAGAAGTTGGATAGTGTACGTAAAACATTCCAAAAGATGTGCCTGTTATCTCTATCAGGTTCGCCGTAGAAGCCTGTCAAGCGCCAATCATCCTTAGTATCACTATCATACACAAAAACATCAATATGGTTTTTAGACAAACTCTGAATCGATAAATCAATATCCTTTATCCAAAGTAATGCCAAACCACCAGATTTACCTACAGAACTAACTGCAACTCCAAATAAACCCAGATTATTCTTCAACAAATTATCTACATTAATAGACAACAATCAACAAACTCTCCACACACTTTCCTTCTCTAACAAATATGAGGCGATGATGATATTATGCATTATTAATTGTGACTGAAAATGTATTAATTAACAAATAATCACTCACAATTCACAAATCATTATATACACATTATACTTCCTAATCTAAAATCACTGGAATGGAAGTTTTTGTTGCCACAAGCTAAGCCAGTCAAAAAGAAGAAGAAAGAAGTGAAGAGGGCACTGGAAATTATCAGAAGTGACCCTGCTACTTTCTCCAAATTTGAGGCTGAACTGGAAAGATACAACTCCCTCCTACAATCAAAGACTGTGTTCCTAGCTAAAAAGATTAGATACAATCGCTGGAGTAACTACAGAGTGAAAAAGTCTAGTGAAGAATTCAGAGCCTGGAAGGAGGCTGCTGCTGAAGAAAGTTGGGTATTGGATTGGTTGCAGACCAATGATATTCAACAAGCTTTGGACTCTGATTTCTTTCACGACAGAGTACATGAGTATGCCAAACTCATAGTCACTCAAGAGGCAACAACTCTCAAGAATTCATTGCCAAAATAAACTTGGTCCAACTGATGACCTGTTTCAGAGAGCTGTCAAAGTTGCAGTCTATGTTACTCTGGAAAGATGGGTTGAAAGATCAAAATACATCAAAGGAACATCTAGTGATCTACCCAGTCCCCCAAGTCTGCAACAGATTGCCTTTGGTTCTGAAATCAGTAACTATCAAGAGCATATCAGATTACCTCAGACGACATCAACCTTCGTACCTGCTGATTTTATTCATCAGAGAACTATTGTGTCTGCTGACGGTTTTTACTTTACTCATATTACAGATAAGTCTACTGATAAAGAATCAACAAAGGAAGAAAAAGCAGTAGAGCCTAACACTGAAGCAAATCAAAAGCTACTGACTGTTGAACCTACCATCCAAGCTGCAAATGTTCAAACCTCGATCCTGGATTCAATGAAGACCTTGATTGAGAATTCTATGAAGGAGATGGAGGAAAGGAACAAGGAGCTGCTAAGTAGGTTTGAAGAAGAAGCTGCCAAAATTGTTCAAAGTGCTGTGGAAAGCATTCCACAACCAGCTGACCATTCCATATTGCTAAAAGAAGGCATTGTTGCTTTAAATCGTCAAGTTGAAGATGTCAAGGCTGATGCAAATCAGTTGCATGCCATTCTTCATAGACATGAAATGGATTGGGCAAATGTTGGTAAAGCTTTTCATGAAGCTACTGAAGCAGAAGCTCAAAAGACTGCTTATCTGTTTCAGAACTTCTCAGAACAAACTGCTCAGGTTACTTCAGAAGTTTCCACTTTGCAAGTAAATGTGGATTGTCTGAATGATCAAGCCACTGCCTTAAAGACCAACCAACAACAACAGAATCTTCAACTTCAAGCCATGGATCAAAACATCAGGATGCTGTGCAATGGTGTCAACATTACTCCTGTTCAAGTTGAAGAACTCAACCCTGCTGCTAATGACAAAAAGGGGGAACAGGGATAAGCTAACAACAAGAAAAATGTTGCATCTGCCATAGTTGAAGTTGCTGAACGAGTGGAGTCTACTGAAAAACTTACTGATGAAGAGACAAGTAGACCAGATGATGACGTAACTAAACTAAGGACGCTGCTAATGAAGAAGAAGCTGAAAAGAATGAAGAGCCTAAGGATGTAGTGAAATCTGACAAAGAGCTAGCTGCTTCCAAAGACTCTGCTGAAGAACAGCTGTATCATTTCAGAAAAGCCAAGAGGATAGAGGAAATCAGAATGAAGATCGAAGCTGCCTCTAAAAACTTGGTTGAAGTTTTCTCAAGTGGAGAAGAAGAAGATGAAGAGGTTGAAGATATTGAAGAGGAAGAAGAAGAAGAAGAAGACTAGATCAAATTACTTCATTGTAATTTTGTTTTGTAACTTTTTCATTTCTTGTAATCTGATGTACTTGTAATGAATATTCAAATATCAATAAAAGATTACAGAAATTTATCCAACTTAATTTCTATCTCAGAAATTTTGTGTGAGGACTTAGCTTTAGTTAGTTACAGGTACTTAGCTGAAGTTTTGTCATCATCAAAAAGGGGGAAATTGTTGGATGAAGATGAAGAAGTGAAGGGAGGTTTTGATGATTTCCAAAAGTCATCAGCTAAGTAATGGAAGCTTAGCAACCTCTGGGAAATTCAATCTGAGAAGACAAGTAAAATCAGAATGTTGAATTTTGGTCCAGAAGACTACTGATCTGATGCTGAGTTCGAAATCAGACTGGTGGATTTCAGCAGAGTCAAATCAGATGAGTTCGGTTTGAATCAGCAGAGTGTTCATCAGAAGAGTAGATTCGATCAGCAGAGTTGAAGAGATCAGAAAGTCATTCCAACGGTAATAAATGCACTCGGTGTAATAAATGCTGTAAGAGAAGGGTATTAAAGTCCAATGATTGAAGAGAAACCTCGGATCAGCAAGGTGCATTTAATGCGACGCGACAGAAACTACAGCAGAACTGTACAGTGAACAGTTGCAGAAGCCGTTCTGAAACAGGGACAAGTACTCGAGGAAAATTTGAAGATCTGTCGATTTCTCAACGGGCATAATTCAAATCCTCAAGTATAAATAGATTTGAATTCAAGAGTTAGAGACAATCACAACAACTGAGAGAACATCGGAGCAATCAAAATCTTCTAAGTCTCAAAGCTCAAATACAGATCACCATCAGCTTAGTCATCTGTTGACAAAAGCCGAGTTGAGGAAACAAAGCTAAATACAAATCTGTGTGATTTCTGTAATAGAGAAAGTTGTGAGGAGTGTATATCCATCTAAGTGAGTGATCTAGCTTCAGAGAGTGGGACTTCTTTGTGATTTCTTACTACGAACTTGTGGCTTTTCATTTGTTGATTTGCGCAAGCAGAGTATACTGTAAACTTAGTGATTATAGTATAACCCAAGATCTAAGTGACTTGGAAGAGTGGACTAAAAGACATTCTTGTCTATATAACCACTATAAAAATTATGTGGATTTGTTTACTGCATTTTACTTACATATTTTTCAAAGAACTTCAAACATACGAACTTAACAAAAGATTTTAAAAAGGAGTTTAAAAACTGGGGTTAAAATCTTTTGAGGAAGAAAACAACTTGTTGAAAAACACTTGATAAATCCGCCGCAAACAAGTATTTCAAACTCTGATTATATTTGAATCAGATAAGTTAAATCAGACGAGTGGTCAACTCTACTGATTAAGCTAAGTGCGCAATCAGTGAAGTAGTCTCAGGAGTTCTTGATCATCTTACTCTGCTGATAAGAAAAGTTAGAGAAATTTCTGAAAGTTTTCAGAGGTCTATTCACCCCTCCCCCCTCTAGACCTCATCTGACCACTTGGGACCAACAAAAGTGTTGGACTAAGAGTTATATTACCAATTTCTGTAACTGGAAAAGAACTATGGCCAGCCAAAATAATTTTGGCATGTTGAATGGGAATAAGGGAATCAAATAAAGATCTGTTATTGCAAATGTGTTTAGTTTCTCCAGAATCAATAATCCAAGAATTACTAAGAAATGAATAGTTAAAATTATTAGTTGTGGAGCAAATACCTGTGGCACAAGATACATGTGCATAATCAACAGAGTTGTCATTGGTGGAATGCAAATTCAACTGTTGGGAGAAAAGAGTCATAAGTTGTTGACATTGTTCCTTGTTTAGACTATGTAAGAGTGGAGTAATAGAATGTTGTGAAGTATGGGAGTTAGAGGAAGGAATATTGTCATCAAAAACTTGGTTAACTGGATGAGGAGAAAGGTTCCCAGGTTTTGGTTTAGGCTTATAACCAGTGGGATATTCATGCAATTTGTAGCATTTATCTACAGTGTGTCCAAGGATATTACAATGTGTACAAATTGGTTTGTCTTACTTTTTGTAAGTAGGATTGAAAGGAGTAGAAGACTGGTTTATCTGTTGAAACTGATTATATGGCCTTTTCTGAGATTGGGTAGTATTATGAGTAGGTGTATTTGAATATCTTGCAGAAAAGGCAAGAGAAGTGGATAAATCAACAGATGATTTTGTACCAATCTGTCTCTGTCTTTCTTCTTGAGTGGCCAGAGAAAAAACTTTAGTGATAGGTGGCAAAGGATCCATTAAGTAGAATCTGGCTAAGTAGAGGATCAAAAGAATCATTAAGGCCCATTAGAAAAGCCATGACAAATTCTTCCTGATTGTGATCTTGAACAATTTTTGCACCTCCACAGGGACAAGATTTGAAAATAGGTTTGTAGTTGGCTAATTCATCCCATAATGCTTTTAACTTTGTGAAATAAATGTTGATTGATTGATTTTCTTGATGTAGATTAGCTAATTCTCTGTTTAATTGCAACTTTCTTGGCCCATTACTTTGTTGAAATCTTGTGCGCAGCTCATCCCAGATTTCTTTTGCAGAATTGGTGTACATGATACTAGAATCGATATCTTGAGAGACAGAATTCAATATCCAAGAAACAACCACATCATTGTTTCGTGACCAGGCCGTTTGTAAATCTGAATCCTCAAGACTAGGGTCTTTGATAGCCCCATTGATGAATCCTAACTTGTTCTTGACATTGAGAGCAAGAAGCATTGACCGTGACCAATAAGCGTAGTTATCACCCAAAAGAGGTTTCTGAATGAGGGTTAATCCAGGTCCATCAGATGGATGTAAGTAGAAGGGATTACAAGGATCCTCCATAGGTGTTTTGAACCTGGTGTTGCCGACAGTAGTGGAGGCGGTTGATGGCGGAGTAACATACATGATAGAAATCAAGAAAGAAAACAGAGACTGTGTGGGAAAAAGGATTTGATGAAGGAATTTGCACAAAAATAAACGAGAATTGGAACTCGTTAATGAAAGCGGAAGAAAGCATATACTGCTGATACCATGATAAAGTCAATGATCTGTAAATATTTTGATCATGAAGATCAAGTATGTGTGTATCTGGTGCGTGAGGATAGAAGGCAGAGAAGAAGAAGAAGAAAAACTGAATTTTATTTTAATTGTGACTTATTGTACAAAAAGGGAATTGAACTCAGGCCTATTTATAAGAAAAGCTAATCAAAACTACTTAACAGGTATAACTAAATTGCTAAACCTATATACACGTTTTTATACATATAAAAACAGATAAATTAAAAATCCTAATTTAATAATACACATTCTTCATCCACGCCTAATTTAATCAGCCCTAATTCTGAATCTGAAAATGAAGCAATAGCTTGTGCTAATTACAACAAATCTCCATCAATTTTAGCTGGAATCTCTAATAGTATATATGTGAAATTTATTCTCAAAATAAATGATAACAGATGCAAATATATATCAATCTTTAATTTAAATTAATTAACTCAATTTTATATATAAAAAAGTAACTTTAATATTATGAGTAAAGTACATATTTCTCGTTTTGATATTTTCTTATAATTCAAAACTATTGTGAAGAAAAACATTCGAGACGGAGATCCACTTGTATATAATGAAAATTCATATATTCTGAACATATGAAGGGGCAAAACCCCGTGTCAATATTTATTAAGATTAAAGTCATTTTGAAAAACATACTTACATGTTTCAAAAATTCAAATGTCGTATTTAAGAATCGAGAGATTTATAGATATCCAAACAACTTATTCAATAAATTTGAATTCGTATATTTTATCATGATTTTTCGGAGATCTATTACATACTACTCTTTACATCTGTTTAATTATTGGCAATTTATCCTTCAATCTTTATACATTTTCACACTTTACCTTTTAATTTTTTTGAAAAATTGCAGCATACATATCTTGATGTAATATTCCGTGGCTAGTTACATCTCGTTGCCAATATTCAACTAACGAAAATTGGCATGTAAACTGAACTTTTGAAAAGGTGAAGTATTAAGGGCAAAATGTTTAATAAGATGTTTTTTCTCTATAAATAAATAGGATGGGTTAAGTGTATTAATACAGCTCAAATAATAGTTCTAGAGTTAATGGCAATTTACCCATGTGATATTCATAATGTTCAATTTATCTTCTTATAAATTAAAAATGAGCATTTTACCCTCTTGTATTATGATAAATGTGACTAATTACCTTCTTGTATTATGATAAATGTGGCAATTTATCCCCTATGTTGCAAAACACTTTTCATTCCCACTCTCAATTTTGACAAGTGAGTTACACTCTCCGGATGAATGGGGTAAGTTGCTTCTTTAAAATTTTCATAGGGGAGTTAAGTGTTTTTTTTTAAATCACAGGGTAAATTGAATATTATACATTTTACATTGGCTAAATTGACACATTAACTCTATAGTTTTAATCTGAAGCACATAACAGTGAAAGCAGAAAAGCAAACATTATGATCTACCAATTAGTCCATCTCAACCACTTCTGAGGGGAGGGTGTGGAGAAAATGGTGTCCAACACCATGGGGGAGGGTGTGGGTGGGGGATGAGCTAAAGGGAGGTCCCCTCGGCTCATGCACCGCGAGGGGTTACACACTGGACGGGTGCGTGTAATATTTCTCGATTCAATAGAAGCTCAAAGAGGTAAATAGGTCCCAAAAATAACGAGAAATATGGAAAAAACAGGTTCGATTGCGCATATTCCTAATCCTAAATGGAATGGATCGACGTAGGGATCCATATGTAAACATAGTATCTATTTAGATACGCTCGAATGACCCCTCGAGAATGTATAAAACCCTATTCCGACCTGGTCCGGTATGGAATGAACTTATAATCATGGAATCGAGTCGATCATCAGATTATAAGTTCATAACCCTAGCCCATTCCCGTTAAGGTCGGAACAAATCTATTAATTATGTGATTCCAGTTGGTAAGAGGGATCAGCTAGTGGTTGTGGCGGCCACTTGCCGCCCCTTTTCAATTTTTTTATTCTTTTGTTAATTAAGAAAGTAAAAATGAGTTATTTTTATTTAATTAAAAAAACTTTAAATAAAAAAAGGAAAAGTTTATTTTTAAATTTTGTGTAAGATTTAATAACATTTTATTTTTAGTTTTGTATAAGATTTAACATTGTATGGTTTAATAAAATGATTAGTTTTAATTTTAGAATTTAAAATTTGTAGTAAACATATGGAAAATTTAATTTTTAAATCTTGTAATCGTTGTTGTTTCCATTATTGTAATTGTTCGTGTCCTTGACAAAATCTTAACTATTATTATTCTTGAGAATGCCTCAAATATTATTGTTACGGTTATTATTGTTATTATTATTAATTATTATTATTATTATTATTATTAAGTGAGAGTAAGGGAGAGTATGAATTGAAAGTAATTGGTGGGGGGAGTGGTGGGGAGAAGGCCTGAAGATTGATGGTGTTGAATCCGTTTTGAAGCGACGGCCTGAACTCGTCGTCGAAAGACGAGGCGACACAGTCTTCGAATTGCGAGCTGATGAAGTCTCTCAATACTTCCGCAGTGTTCTCAAGTCCCTCAGATCTATAGCCAAATCGGACGATACAACTAATATATTTTGCCAATCGCGATCTATTCCTCAAATCCAAGGTATTTTCCATGAAATCGAGTGTTATTTGTTAATTAACAGAGCATATTTTGTCTTTAAAAAAAACTCATATTTTGATTTAAAAGGAAATATGTTCGTCTCTCAATGTTGATAGTGAGATGATTTGGCTGGTGATTTTTTACTTACTGATCTACGTCATTTTTCACGTCCAGACGAGAGTAAGTTTACAATATGCATGATTATTTTTATGTTATAGTTGAAGTTGTCTATTGGTGAATTGAATATAACATTTTCATTTGACAGGTCCTCACGAGAATGGGACATGGAGAGTTGCAGTTCAATTTCCAGATCCGTACCTGAGTATGCTCCAACCATAAAGTTCGTTAACCCCATCTATCATGTTAACATTCATGAGGAAATGGGGGAAGTGTGCTTGGATGTGCTTTTCAACGACTGGAAGAAAGATTACACTATTAAGATTGTTTTCGATTTTTTCCTCCCTTTACTACTAGCGGGTGCCTAACGTGTACGATATGTACAATGAAGTTGTTGTTGATCTGTTTTTACAAGATAGAGCAGAGTACGAAGATAAAATAAGAAAGCATTGTGAAATGCAACAAGGGAAAAGAAGCAAACGTACGTAGCTGAAAGTCGTGAGCTTCAATAATAAACATAGATAATTTAGCAACATCAAAGATGATTTGTAGAAGGATACATGAAACATGATTTTCAGAATCACATATGTTGGAGATAGTGGTAGATTAGATAAGGGATGAAAAGGGTACCTAATAAAGATGAAAAAAATTCTAAGAATATATGCTCATATGATTACATAAAAGTTAAATCTTGAATAGAGAAAATTTCAATATTTAGTGTAATTTGCTGAAGATGCTAACCTTTTCAATGGAATGTAACTCACTCATAAAGCTCATTTGAGCTCTTTACTATAAATATTAATTGACTAAATCAAATTGTTCTATCTCTACTATATTAAAGAAAGCACATCAAAATCTTATATTCTCAAATCACAGAATCATCATCTTAAACTAAAATAACTTAAAACGAAGAACATATAATTAATAGCTTTAAAAAAATTGAATGTTCAAGATACACTCTTCGACTAAACCCTTAACAAAATATACCAAGTCATTATTGTTGTAGTAGTTAGTAAATATAGAAATAAACATCTACCTTCATTCCTTACAATTTATAATGTAGTACAGATAGTGAGGTAGCCCTGCCTTAGCTCATTAGAAATGAAATCTTGAAGCAAGAAAACTAAATGTGACAATTGTCAAGTCCAATTACTAGGTGTTTGTTGGGAATAGAAGGATACGATCCACCGAATTCTTACCAGAAACTCCATGGATCTCGAGGATGAATTCACATTGAAATTGATTGAACGTAGTGATTGAATCAATGACTTCTTTATATTAGAAAACTAAAGCTCCCGGTTGAGACTAAATCACGTACGGACGTAGCCTAAATTCCACTATCTAAATATCCAAAATTGGTACGATAATATGTGCCCGTAAATCACCCTAATATACACCCAATTTAAGCTTGACATATATACACATATATGGTTGTGTTCGCTTCGTCCAATTAGGCCCAAATTAGGGAAATCATGCCATTTAATGGGGTTCCATTTTATGTTCGTTAGGGCCAACTAAAAGGCGGGCAACCCGTAGTTATCGGGTTTGGGTGTGGGCCATCCCCCTTAATTGGCATGATTACAATATCTCCTCCACCCTAGATATTATATAATCCGACCCGATTAGCTAAAAAATACATGTAAGTGCCCCAGGAAATTCAAGTATTTACGCATATAGCCATCCAATTTTACTATATCAGATTGTGAAAAAATTAATTTCCCACACCTATAAATTTCGTTTCGCGCATAGTGGAGGTAAGAACCTTAGGAACTTTCTTTATTTTTCTCTCCCAATTCATCACTAAAATAGTTGCAAATTCTTGCATCTTGAACTTCATTTTCATTATGTTGGATGAAGCTGAGGAATTTCAAAGAAGGTTTGGATGATTACCAAAAGGGCAGCTAAGTAATGGAAGCTTAGTAAGCCTTTGAAGATTCAATCGAAAAGACAAGTACAAATCAGAAGATTGAATTTCGGTCAGGAAGACAAGTGATCTTAAGCTGAGTACGGAATCAGATTAGTGAATATCAACAGAGTCAAATCAAATGTGTTCGAGTTGATTCAGCGGAGTGGATTCGATCAACTAAGTCAAAGAGATCAGAAGTCATTCCAATGGTAATAAATGCATTTGGTGTAATAAATATGAGCTGAAAGGGTATTTATGACAAATGAAAAAAGGAGTTAATTAAAACTACCTCGTATCAGCATGGTGCATTTAATGCGACTGACAACTCCGTACAACAAAGTTACAGTTAACAATTGCAGGGAGCCATTTAAGGATTTGATCGGGACTCGATGAAGATCTGAATTTCTGTTTCACTTCAACGGACAAATTCATTTTGCCGAGTATAAATAGATCTACATTAAAGAGTTAAGACAACACAACACAAGAGAGAAATCAACGAGCAAATTTTCTAAGTCTAAACTCAAGAACAAGATCATCAGCTAGTCATTTGTTGACGAAGCAAAGTTGAAGAAAAAGTTTAAACACTTATAAAATCTGAGTGATTTTGTTCAACTAAATGCTGTGAGAAGTAGATATCCATCTGTGTGAGTGATATTACTTCGTAGAATAGGTTTTCTGAGTGATCTCCTATTGTGAGCTTGTTGTTTGGTCATTTGTTGTAAAAGCACAAGTGTTTGTACTAGTTACTTTGTATTCTAGTAGAGCCTAAATCTTCGTGATTTAGAAGAGTGGACTAAGGGGTATTCTGTCTGCCGAACCACTGTAAATATTCCTATGTTTACTTACTTACATTTGCATTGCATATTTTCATAAGTAAAGTTTTTAAAAGACTCATCTTTTAAAAAGGAATTTATTAAACGGGGGATAAACCTTAAAGTTAATCTTGTTTGAAAACTCACACTTTCATATCCGCTGCATCCAAGTTTAAAACTCTGAATTTTTTTGACAAGATAAGTAAATCAGACAAGTGGTCTATCATAAGCTTATAAGCTGAGTGCTAGAACAACTAAGTAGTCTCATACGACAGATAAACTTACTCTACTTAAGCAAAGTCGAAGAGATTTTTTAAATGTACATAGGTCTATTCACCCCCTACCCTTTAGACCTCATTAGACCACTTGGGACCAACACATTATTTTCTATCATTTCAGAATTAAAACGGGTTTGTGGCGAGAAAAAAGGCTTGAAGAAATTGTTGGTGAGTAGTAAAAAATTTAATTTTCGTTGTCAATTCAATCTTACTGGTGAATGCATCTATAGGCCATCTCTAGCTGAGCCAAGGAGGCAAGTAACAACACCCCCATCGGCTGAAGACGAAACTCTCCCGGGAGGGCAGACAGGCATCTGGGGGGAGTTGTCAGCCTGCAGGCAAGCAGTTGTTGGACGCACGCGTCCAGGCCAGGCCACACCTTATTTTATTTTTTTAGTTTTAATTTTAAAAATTAATTTAAATGTTTGTAAAAAATATGTAAACATTTTGTAATACTTATTCCTTTATGATTTAATGTTTTATATAAGAAAAAAACTTAGCCTTAATTTTGAAAGATATAGTGTTTCTCCTTCATGTTTAATACTACTAGAAGGTCATTCAAACACTATCCTCAAACCAATGTGGGATAAAAACTTAATCCATAAAGAAGGAGAATTAAGTTTTTATCCCATATTGGTTTGAAGATAGTTTCTGAGTGGTCATCTAGTGGTATAAAACATGAAGGAGAAACACTATATCTTTTAATTTGATTAATAAAAATACATTAATTATACATATATGTGTGTAAAAAAATTAATTGATCACGTTTTTAAAAAAAAAAAAAAATATATATATATATATATATATATGTGTGTGTGTGTGTGTGCGCGCGCGCGTAAAAACTACAGCTTAATTTTAAGATAATATAATATGAATATAAAAAAATACGACTTAATTCGACTTATTATTATTGCAACTTAATTTAAAAAAAATCAATTAAACAACTTAACAAATACAATTATAAAGAAACACTTAATTCGAAAAAGACTCGTGTTGCCCACAAGTATTCGACTAAAACTTATTTCAATTGGCTATTCGAAAATTATTAATATTATAATATTTCTCTATTATTATTATTATTGTTGTTGTTGTTGTTGTTATTGATATTGTTATTGTTATTATTAAGTGAGAGTGGAGAAAATTTAAAATTGAATTAAATGTATTGGATTGTTCGTTCAGTTGGAGATGATAGATTAGGCAAGGCAGGCAGACGGGAGGGGGGGAGTTGCCTACTTTGGCTAGAGATGACCTTATATGTATCCTCTGCAAAAATTGTATATAAGCACTTTGTGGTTTAATGAAATTGTTAGTTTTTGATAGACTTTTTTTTAAAAAAAAAGGTTTATCCAAAAAGTTAACTCTTCAATGAATGACTTTGTATTATCCATAAAAAATATTCCTTTGAATTGTGTATGTGCAATTTACTATTGGAACTAAATTTAGTCACATTTAATCGAATTGCAGTTAAATGGGAAATAAATTTTGAATAACAAGTGTTTCTCAATGAATAACTTTTGTAGTTATGAGGAAAAACTTGTCTTCGGATTGTGTATGTAGAAATTAATGGATGATCTAGAGTATTGAGGGTAGGACTGTCAATTAAGTCGGGCCTACCCAAATCCTGATGGCTCGACCCGATTAAAACTGGCCCGAACCCGAATATTTGTGAGTCGGGCCGAGCTTGAGCCATTATATTAAACCCGATTAATTTATGAGCCGAGCTTGAGCCTAATACGGCTCAGCCCGAATAAAGCCCGACTATATAATTGTTTTAAATATTATGATTAATTATTTGTATTGTAGTTATATTATTAATTACTGTTTTTATTTTGAAACAAGAAAACTTTGTAAAAAGTTATAGTGTAAACCAACATATATGTTAGTAGATCAATTACGTATGGAAGGTCAAAGCTCAAAGGAAAAAAATTAACACAAAAGATCAATAAATCGGAGTCTTGGGACTTTAAAACTATATTGTTTGTTCATATACATCAAACATATCTTAAAAAATGTGGGCAAATGACTCGATCTTTCAGTTTAAATATTATTTAATGTTTTTTATTATGTACATTTATGGAATTTATATATACTCGTGTATTAAGTAATCATAATCTATTCATATGTGTTTCAGTAATTTTAACTGTTTATTTGTCGAGCTAAAACCGCTTATATTAACAAGCCCGATATAGGCCCAAAACCCGAAAAATTACATGGGCCGAGTTTGAGCCAAAGAAATTAGAAAATTCATGAGCCGAGTTTGAGCCTATAGCTTTGAAGCCCGACAATATTTGAGTTTGAGCCATTTAATGCTCGGCTCACAAGGCCCGATTGACAGTCCTAATTGGGGGGAGTATGAGTATGGCTTGAGCCCAATTAGGAGTTGGACCGACTTAATAATTGGCCCAAATTAGCAATTGAGCCAATTATAATAAGTCCAAGCGAACACAGCCTATATGTATACAATAATATTTATATATATATATATATATATATATATATATATAGGAGATGAACAGAGTGATGAAGGAGATTTTGGTCCAAGGACCTGGTTAACGTCAAGTATGCCACATATTGATGTGTAATTATGGAACAATACGATTTTTTCAGTAAAATTTTTTAAAAATCCATACCATAGCAAAATATTCGGTATGGTTTTTGACAATACCAAAATTTGCGGTTCTTGAGATAAAACCATGATTTTGTACGGTTCAGTACAGTACGGTACGGTTTCAAGAACAATGTGCACCCCTAATTGTTATCTCTTGTGTAAGTGTTGGGTGGAGGTTATGTACCTATATGGGGCTGTAATGAACACTTTTAATTGTGATTGGTGATAGTTGAATACTTTGGGGCTCCCGTGGTTTTTTCCTCTTCGATTTAGAGAGAGGTTTTCCATGTAAAATATTTGTGTTGATTGTGTGATTGCTATTTACTTTTCGCTGCGTATTGGATGGTTTCTTTGTTGATTAATTTGTTGCATTTCCATCTTGGTTCAATCAAGGGAAAGCTTTTGTTATTGTGTTCTTTGTGAACTATTGCTTCTTTATCAACAATGTGGTCTCGAGCTTTGGTTATTGTCCTTGATGGTTTGATTGAACACTGGATAAGAGACAAAATGATTTGTTTGAATGGTGCAAATTATCATATTTGGAGAAACAAAAGGAAAGATCTTTCATTTATTAGATCTATACATCTTCCCGTTTATGCAAAAGAGAAGCCGGAATCAAAATCGATCATGATTGGAGTTTTGAGCTTGAACAAGTTTGTAGGTTCATTCGAAAATTTGTTTATAATAATGTTTATAATCACATTTGTAATGAGAATTATGCTAAGAGTTTGTGGGCAAAACTTGAGCAATTGTATGCCTCCAAAATGGGGAATAACGAGTTGTTTCTTTTAAAGAAAAATGATGCATTTGAAGTACAATGCTGGTAGTTATGTGGTCGACTACGTGAATGAATTACAAGGTACCATTGATAAGTTATCTGGTATGGGTATAATGAGGTTCTTGCATTGTGGTTGCTTGCGGCTCTTTCGGATTCTTGGGAAACTTTTCAGATTTCTTCGACTAATTATGTTCCTTATGGTGTTGTCTCCATGGAACTTGTATAAGGTGGAGTTTTGAATGAAGAGGTGAGAAGAAAGTCTCAGGGCATTACATTCAGAAATTTTGTATTCTAAGGATAGGGGAAGAAGCAAGCAAAGAGATCAACAATCCAAAGAGAAGAGTATAAGGAAATCAAGGTCGAAGCATAAGAATCTTGAGTGTTATCATTGTGGTAAGAAGGGCCATATCAAGAAGTTTTACTACACATGGAAGAGAAAGAATAAAGGTCAGAGTGGTGAAAAGAAGCAAGAAAAGAAAGACAACACTTATAATGATCGTGTTGCCACTGCTTCGAATAATGATATTCTTATTGGGTATGATAATGAGAATATTGTTAATCTTACTAGCGATGAGACGACTTGGGTGATTGACAGTGGTGAATCTCTTCATGTTACATCACAAAGAGAGTTTTTTACATCTTATATGCTCGGTGATTTTGGGTATTGAATATGGGTAATGACGATGTGGCACAAGTTGTAAGCAAGGGAGATAATTGCTTGAGAACTAATGGTTAAGTCATTATGCTTAAGGATGTTAGACATGCTCCAGTTATTCATTTCAATTTGATTTCAGCCGGAAAGCTTCATGATGAAGGTTATTGAAACACTTTTCATGAAGGTCAATGGAAACTCACTAAAGGTTCGTTGTCTTGGCTCGGGGTAAGAAGTCATCTAGTTTACATTTAATGCAAGCTTCTATTTACAAGGATATGGTAAATGTGATGACGGATGATAAGCTTACCGAATTGTGGCATCGAACACTTAGCCATATGAGTGAAAAGGGGCGTAGTTGCTTGGTAAAGAAAAATCTTATTTCTGGGTTCAAACGGGCAAAGATGAGCAAGTGTGCTCATTGTTTAGTTGGGAAGCAAAGAAGACTCTCATTCTAGAGTCACCCTCTTTCAAGGAAATCGGATTTGTTGGAGCTAGTTCATTCGGATATTTGTGGTCTTCTAAAGGAAAAGTCCTTTGGTGGTGCACGTTGCTTTGCAACCTTTATTGACGATCATTCAAGAAAGGTATGATTCTATCTTTTGAAGACAATACATCAATTGCTTGATGCATTCAAGCAATTCAAGCTTCAACTAAGAGAGATTGGGAAGAAGCTTAAGTGCTTCTGTAGTGATAATGATGGAGAGTATATTGGTCATTTTGATGCGTATTGCAGATCACAGGGTATTCAGCATCAAAAGACACCTCCAGAGGCTCCTCGGTTGAATAGCTTGGCAGAAAGGATAAAAGATAACTTTAGTTGAGGGAGTTAGATGTTTGCTTTCATGAGCAAAGTTGTCGAGATCTTTATGGGGTGAAGCTTTGAACACGGTGGCACATATTATCAATTTGTCACCTACTATCTCTTTGAATGGTGATGTTTCGGATAATGTTTGGTTTGGCAAAACTGTGTCACATGATCATTTACATGTCTTTGGTTGCAAAGCTTTTTTGCATGTCCCAAAAGATGAAAGATCGAAGTTAGATGCTAAGACTAGGCAGTGCATCTTTATCGTTTATGGCAAAGATGAATTTTGTTACAGATTCTATGATCCCATTGAAAAGAAGCTTGTTAGAAGCAGATATGTGATATTTATGGAGGATCAAACTATTGAAGACATTGACAAGGTCAATAGTCAAGTTCCTCAAAATAGTGATGAACTTATAAACCCAGAACCAGTTCATTTGAGTCATGTACCTCATTCTATTGAGAATGATACTCACAATGATGTATCAGATGATCAACAAGTTAATGAAGAAGTAGATGCTACTGAAGATGATAATGTAGATGACCATCAATATGTACCTGAAACAACTCTAGTTCCACTTTGTAGATCAAGTAGAGATAGACAACCTTCAAGAAGATATACTACTGATGAATATGTTTTTCTGACTGACGGGGGAGAACCTACTTGTTTTGAAGAGGCTAAAGAGAGTGAGCATAAAGAAAAGTGGTTTAGTGTTATGGTTTGCACACGGATGGATATAGCACACGTATTTCTAATCCGAAAAATGAACATTCGGAAGTTGTGAAGTGGATTATGAGATATCTCCACGGAAGTTCAAATTTGAGACTTTTTTTTGGAAGTGAGAAGCCTACTTTAGTTGGCTATGCAGATTCTGACATGGTGGGAGATATTGATTCTCAAAAGTCTACTTCGGGTTATTTAGTCTCCTTTGCAAGGGGCAGTTTCTTGGCAATCCAGATTGCAAAAGAGTGTTGCTTTGTCTACTACCGAGTCTGAATTCATAGTCATTATTGAAGCATGTAAAGAGTTTCTATGGATGAAGAGATACTTGCAAGAACTTGGCTTTGAACAAGAGAAGTATGTATTGTTTTGTGATAATCAAGGTGCTATCCATCTTGACGAGAATTCGACTTTTCATTCTAGATCAAAACATATTGATGTGAGGTATCATTGGATACGAGATGAATTGAATGTGATACCTAAGAGGGGGGGGGGGGAGGGGGGGGTTAATTAGGTATATAACTTTTTCAAAGTGTATCGTTCCAGTGATTTTAAGTTTAAAGTTATGATATGATTAAGTTTAAAGTACCAGTGAAGTAAAGTGCAAAAAATAAATAAAGTAATAATGCAAACACCGTTTATAGAGGTTCGCGCCCAAACGGCCTACTTCCTCTCTTCCAGCACCCCTGGGTAAAATTCACTAATAGATCGTGGCTTGCAGGACAAACCTTCGCCACTCGAGATTACAAGATTTCAATTCTTACTCTCGATACGAGCTTGCTAGGACACCTCCTATCGCTCCAACAATGTGCTTGCTAGACCTCGGCCTATCGCACTTACATGTGCTTGCTAGAACCCTCTGTTCTATCGCACCAAAAATGTGCTTGCTAGGTAAACAACCTATCGCACTAAACAATCGTGCTTGCTAGGACACCTCCTATCGCACTATTACAATTAAGATGATTTTGAAGTAGTACAATGAAAACTCCTCTCGAGTAAGATGTACACAAGTATGCTCACTAATCTTTCTTTTAACCTCTCAAAATATCTCAAAGTTCTCAAGAGCAAGGGTTAAAAAAGATTTTCGTTTTTCACAAAAATATTTTTGCAGGTTTAAGTAAAAACGAATTTTTTGCTTTTCAAATGATTTTCACAAATTAAAGTACGAAAAAGCAAGAGTAATTTTCTCAAAGTAAAGCTTAATTTTTCTCTCAAAGTTGGTGTATTTAAAATGATTCAAGAGAGCTTAATTTATAGGTGGAGAAATCGGATAGATTAGGAAAGATTTTGGAGGACAAGATATCTCAAAAATTCAAAAAATGATTTTGTCAAAATCTTGTGATATGGCCTAGTATGTATATAAAAAAATGTGGGAAATGAACTTGGACATACTTTAATTCAAGTTGAAGACTAAATCTTTCCTTCAAAAAATATATGGAGAATATTTTCAAGAGATCACATTGAAATGGTAAGATTTAGCTAGGAGAAAATTACTTGCTAGCCAAGTTTTAAAATCTTGAAAAATCTTTCCTTAAAAGATATTTTTTCAAATGATAGCTTGTGGAAAAATAGCCAACTTAGGATAAAATAATTTTTTAAAAAGTTTGGCTTATTTTAAGATCATATTTTCGGCCAAGATAAAAAATTGTAAATTGAAAGGCTTAGATTTGAATTCATGCCGAGAATAAGACATGTAAGGCAAAATATTATTTTAATCCATGAATTACTTAAAATCATGATTTTTCTTTCAAAAGCTTGGATTAAAAAATATTTGGGCCAAAGGAATTTTCTTGCTCTTAATAGTTTGAGACATTCGATACCTACGAGACCTCAATTTTCTTGTGTCGAAAATTGGGCCCTTCCAAGGGTGCGTGGGCCTTCAAACTATTCTTCGACTTGGCCTTTCTTCATGGATGAGCTTGATACTTTTTCAATGGCCTTTGTTTCTTTATATACCATTTCATTAATGGGTCTTCATTGATGGGCTAGTTTAATCTTGATTGATCAATTTCTCATAAACGCCCATTTCTTCAAATAATGAGCTTCTCAATAATTCCTGTTAAGATTAAACTCAAGAAACAAGCTCAAATATCAAATTGTTTGTTAATCATTAATCATTCGGCTAACAATCTCCCCCTTGATTGACAAACAACTTTGATGCAATAAAATAAAATGTTATGAGGAACTCCCTCTCAATGTATGCATTCATGAAGCAATTATAATGAGGCAATTATGACAAGTTAAGGCATCAAACAACTCCTCCCCCTTTTTTGTCAATCAAACATATCCTTCTTATTCCCCACTTAGAAAAGTTCTTCGATCAGAGTAATAATATACTTTCAGCGGAATTCAGTTGGGCATAGTTTAAGAACATTTTCCAAGATAAACAATTCAAGCATTTTATTATTCAAGGCAGTTGTATACTGGAAAAACATGTTTCGAAAGATTTTTAGTTTCATGTTCCGGCAAATTTCAGTATCATGTTCCGAAGCTCAAATATCACATTTATCACATATATAACAATCTCATGATAGTGAAGTTCAAAGATATACCAGATAAGCATATAATGCTCCCCTCAATTATATATTTTCTTACAAGAATGATAATCATCAATATAATTTCAATTTTTACCCAAATAATCTTATAATGATTATTAAATCCACAATATATCATATCAAGTATTAGCATGGATGGAATTTCCTTCATAAATTATTGCACATAAACATTTATCATTTTGTAAGCAAAGTGCATGAGAATCATATATGGTCATGGAATGTTCAACAAGTGCAATATAAGTCATGAGGCTATACTTTAGATAATGTGCAAGGGATGTTTCGATATTTACTTATTGTATCATTACCTTGATTACCTCGAAGTGGAGCATTGTTACCTTTCATTTCTCACAGTATGCCTTTTGTTCGCTTGATGCTTAAAATCCCCTTAGGATAGATTTGACTAGTTTCAGATTTGAAAGTAGGTTCTACTGGACTGGAACTCATGTTTCAATATCTCTAGAATTTCATCGAGTCTGGTTCCGATTCATGTTCCAGTGAGACTTCGGAACTTCTGTTTCAAGCTTTCTGTTCCGAGTGATGTTCCGGTGATTTTGAAATTTGAGTTCAATTTTGGATTCTCAAAATCTAGCTGGTCCATATGCGGTAAATTCATCTCAATGCCTGCAATTTTTTTGCTCAAGTAGTTCTTGGCACTAGAGAGGTTAGAAACATTAAGCTCATGCTCATTTATCAACTCATCTTTATATTATGCAATTAGACATTCCCTTGAGATGAGAGGAAATAAATAATAACATGTCATCACAATTTTTAAAATAACTTCATGCACATTAAGAATCATAAATAATTCAATAGAAGCATATGTGATTCTTGTTATTATCTCAACAAGTGAAATTTTATTCATGCCTTTATTTAAATAAGAACATCTTAATGTATAGTTCGATCCACATTAGCATGGATTCTTATTATAAGAACTTCAGAAGTATCACTACAAGATTTCAACCATGTTCCAAACATAATGGTAATCAATTCATGCTCATAGGAAATTATCAATATAGCATATTGAAAACAACCATTCAAAAATGCACTTCTAACGTCCATTTGAAAAGAGTAAACCCTTTTAAAAGGAATAATAAGAAGTAACATACAAATAGATTCAAGTCTAGCAATAGGAGCATAGGTTTCATCGAAATCGATACCTTCTTGTTGATTGTAGCCTTTAGCGACTAATCTCGCCTTGTTTCGAGTGACTTTACCTTCTTCATTGGGTTTGTTCCGAAATACCCATTTTGTTCCAATGATGGTATGCTTACTTGATCTTTCGACTAAAGTCCATACCTGATTTTAATCAAATTGTGCAAGTTCTTCTTTCATTGCAGCCACCCAAAATTCATCACTTAGTGCTTCATTCACGTCTTTTGGTTCGATGATTGAGAGTAGGACGAAATTGGCACTTTGATTTTATTTTACTTTTGATCTGGTTTGAAGTCCACTTCTTAAGTCACCAATCACTTGAGTAGTATGGTGACTAGATGCATGTTTGAATTTTCTGTGGGCTAAGTCATTTCTGGTACTGGAACTTCCTTCTTCAGTTTCTGTTTCTGCTTCATGTTCCGATTCTTTTTCGGAACGTTCTTCTATTTTAGTTACTTGTTCCAGTACTGGTTCCGACAGATTCAGTTTTTCTATTGTGACTTCGTCTTCAACATCTGAAACGTTATTGCTCAAGGGTTCCTTGGCACTCAAAAGGTTAGAAAAAAAATGCACATTTAACAACTTATTTTTATACCAAACACGATCACAATATTTTTTATGATGAACTCCAAGTAAATCAAGAATCAACAATTTATATTTCATTCATGCCTTGTAGTTTTAGAAAGTAATTTTCAATCATACTCCAAATGCAAGACAATGACAATATAAAGCATTTATAGCACACTTCCTTAAATATTCTTATTCTTATCAACTTTAAGCAATTAAAGAATAATCGGAATAGGCAATGCGTCTAATTAAGAACTATGAATATCATTTTGCAAGGTAGGTGCAATTATGTGATCTAAGATAGATGAGAGCAGTAGTGGGGAGCACATGTGTTGTGTATGATCAATCAAAATGTACGCTTGAATCTAAATGATCATGATATTTCATTCTTCATAAGAATTGATGCACACTTGATAAATAGAAGCCATATTATAATTCAGAGGTGCACATAATTCATTCATGCTAGTTATTAACCAAAGCAAGAAACTCTTTAATAGGCTTACTTGATAACTTTATTGATATTACCGGAAACTAAATCATTGGAAGATAATGTTCCAACAAAATTTGTAGAACTGAACGTTCCATCAATTGTTCCAATGAAAGTTCATAGAGATTTTCAAAATCATCATTTTCAACATTTCTTTCGGGCACTATGCAAGTCCTTTTATTATATGGCCATCATTTGCTTCATTTGGACCTGCAAAACAGAATTCTAGAATCTATTTGGTACCCGTTTTACTTTGGGTCCACAATGGTTAGTTATTTCATTTTTCACAACCCATATAAACTTAGAGCCAACATGTTTCTTGAAAGGACATTGATAAGCATAATGTTGACCTCTACTACAATAAGTACAAGTATGACAATATGTTATTCGCATATTTTGAGCAAATTTATTACTCGTATTTTGAGACGAAAACCATTTCACATTAAAATCATTGTTCAACTTCTTTTTGTCCTTTGAAAATTTATCATCATTAAAAATTTGGGATTTGAAATAATCTCTTTCCTCTTTAAAGGGCTCAAGATTTTTTACGAAATTAGAAACTTTTTGTTCAAGCTCAAATTTTTGTTTAGAAATCATTTCAATTTGACTTTTCAAAAGTTCATTTTTGGTAGTAAGGTTTTGAAAATAATTCTGACACTCTTTAATATCTTTTTGTAATTGATTGTCATCCATACAATTTTTATTATCACTATCACAATAAGATTTACTAGAAAGAGAATTATTTACCTCTTTACATTTTGCCAAAAAGCATAAATTTTCCATCTCATCATCACTTTGCTCTTCACATGAACAATATGGATCATTGCAAATATTATTCTTCTCATCGATCAAGCTTTTGGTTGGTTCACCTTGATTGTATCCTCTAAAATCAGATTCATCTAGTATGATAGAATCTTCACAACTTAAATTGTCTCCATAAATTTGATCCAAGGTGAACCATATCTCAGATGCCGTCCTTAATCTGCAAATACCTTTCAGGGCCATTTGATCAAGTGCAGAATAAAGAAAATATAAAGCTTTAGCATTTAAGCACATGCTATTTTTATGCAAATCATAATCATCATATCCATGCACAACAATACTCCATAAGTCAAAATCAAGGGCAAGTAAAAAATCTTCCATTTGATTTTTCCAAATAATATAATCATTGCCATTAAACATAGGAGGTTGTGTAATGCATCTTCCTTCTAAAAATACTTCACCCTCTAAGGCCATAGGATCTTCTACTCAGGTTATTAGACCAAATATATAAAGAGCACGAGGCTCTGATGCCAATTGATACCTAAGAGGGGGGGGGGGGGGGGGAATTAGGTATATAACTTTTTCAAAGTGTATCGTTCCAGTGATTTTAAGTTTAAAGTTCTGATATGATTAAGTTTAAAGTACCAGTGAAGTAAAGTGCAAAAAATAAATAAAGTAATAATGCAAACACCGTTTATAAAGGTTCGCGCCCAAACGGCCTACTTCCTCTCTTCCAGCACCCCTGGGTAAAATTCACTAATAGATCGTGGCTTGCAGGACAAACCTTCGCCACTCGAGATTACAAGATTTCAATTCTTACTCTCGATACGAGCTTGCTAGGACACCTCCTATCGCTCCAACAATGTGCTTGCTAGACCTCGGCCTATCGCACTTACATGTGCTTGCTAGAACCCTCTGTTCTATCGCACCAAAAATGTGCTTGCTAGGTAAACAACCTATCGCACTAAACAATCGTGCTTGCTAGGACACCTCCTATCGCACTATTACAATTAAGATGATTTTGAAGTAGTACAATGAAAACTCCTCTCGAGTAAGATGTACACAAGTATGCTCACTAATCTTTCTTTTAACCTCTCAAAATATCTCAAAGTTCTCAAGAGCAAGGGTTAAAAAGATTTTCGTTTTTCACAAAAATATTTTTGCAGGTTTAAGTAAAAACGAATTTTTTGCTTTTCAAATGATTTTCACAAATTAAAGTACGAAAAAGCAAGAGTAATTTTCTCAAAGTAAAGCTTAATTTTTCTCTCAAAGTTGGTGTATTTAAAATGATTCAAGAGAGCTTAATTTATAGGTGGAGAAATCGGATAGATTAGGAAAGATTTTGGAGGACAAGATATCTCAAAAATTCAAAAAATGATTTTGTCAAAATCTTGTGATATGGCCTAGTATGTATATAAAAAAATGTGGGAAATGAACTTGGACATACTTTAATTCAAGTTGAAGACTAAATCTTTCCTTCAAAAAATATATGGAGAATATTTTCAAGAGATCACATTGAAATGGTAAGATTTAGCTAGGAGAAAATTACTTGCTAGCCAAGTTTTAAAATCTTGAAAAATCTTTCCTTAAAAGATATTTTTCAAATGATAGCTTGTGGAAAAATAGCCAACTTAGGATAAAATAATTTTTTAAAAAGTTTGGCTTATTTTAAGATCATATTTTCGGCTAAGATAAAAAATTGTAAATTGAAAGGCTTAGATTTGAATTCATGCCGAGAATAAGACATGTAAGGCAAAATATTATTTTAATCCATGAATTACTTAAAATCATGATTTTTCTTTAAAAAGCTTGGATTAAAAAATATTTGGGCCAAAGGAATTTTCTTGCTCTTAATAGTTTGAGACATTCGATACCTACGAGACCTCAATTTTCTTGTGTCGAAAATTGGGCCCTTCCAAGGGTGCGTGGGCCTTCAAACTATTCTTCGACTTGGCCTTTCTTCATGGATGAGCTTGATACTTTTTCGATGGCCTTTGTTTCTTTATATACCATTTCATTAATGGGCCTTCATTGATGGGCTAGTTTAATCTTGATTGATCAATTTCTCATAAATGCCCATTTCTTCAAATAATGAGCTTCTCAATAATTCCTGTTAAGATTAAATTCAAGAAACAAGCTCAAATATCAAATTGTTTGTTAATCATTAATCATTCGGCTAACAGAATGATAGATTAGTTGAACTTGAAAAAGTTCACACAAATGATAATGGGGATGATTTGTTGACTAAAGCACTTCCTAAGAGAAAGTTTGATACTTGTTGTGAGATTGTCGGCATGGCGCAGTCTTTCACATAGTCGGGAGGGGGAGATTTGTTGGGTTTTTGGTCCCTTCCTATGAGGATAAATATCCAATCTTTTAGTAGCCCATTTGTATTCATTTAGCCCGTTATGTGGCCCATATATATAAGGTTATGTTGCAAGTAATTTTCAGCACATTTCTACCACACAAACAAGAGAGAAAAAGAGAGAACACTTTAGAGAGGAGATCTTCGGCTACACTCACACGAACTTTGATTTTCGGTCATTTTGATTTTTTCCACCATTGAATCATCGTCAAATTTTAACTGGAGGTTATGCATATCTAGTTCTATATTTTGACCATTCGGATCTTTGTTTTGGTGCCTTTAGGTAAAACGAAAGCCACCGGAAGTTGGTGTAAAAGTGTGAGCTTTTTATCTCTATTTTTTCTCTTTGTATTGTTATCTCTTGTGCAAGTGTTGGGTGTAGGTTTTGTACCTATTTGGGGCTGTATTGAACATTTGCATTTGTGATTGGTGAAAGTGGAATACTTCGGGACTCCCTTGATTTTTCCTCTTCGATTTAGAGAGAAGTTTTCCACGTAAAATCTTTGTGTTGATTGTATGATTGCTAGTTACTTTTCACTGCGTATTGGTTGGTTGCTTTGCTGATTAATTTGTCGCATTTCCATCTTAGTTAAATCAAGGGAGAAATTTTCTGTTGTTGTGTTATTTGTGAACTATTGCTTCTTTATCAACAAAACGACCCCCCTCCCCCCCCACACCTGGTGTAATCATCACTAATCCGCTCCTAACAAACACATTCTCCTCACTATCCCTTCATTCTCGACTACACACAGCTTATAGAGCACTCCCAAAATTTAACTCGATTATCGCTTTGAGAATACCTATTGATAAGCATAGTATAAGAAACCATGTCCACTACTAACAAATATACAAATTTGTACTTTTGATTAACAAGTATAGATTACACCACTGTTCACAAGTAAAATTTTAACAAGTATATTGCATTAGAGTTTATTTTTTTTTAACAAGTATAGATTACTCGAGAAACAATTTATATTTTTTTTAACAAAGTTAATTATTTAAACCGTGAACCAAATTCTTGAGAATAAACTCTAACTTGATAGTTTGATATAAATTGAACTTCTCAAAGAAAAAACTTTCTTTATGGAAAATTTAAATATATAATAATGACATCACAGCTAACAAATATCGAATAACTCACTTGTGTAAATATAAATGCTTCATACATTGTATATACCTTCAATAAGCAATTTTGGAAAGAGTTGTGAAATTTGTATGATTGTTTATATGGTAAAAGTATCTCACAACCTCAAAAATTGGGATTTTACTCTACTATTAACATATTAATTCAAAAAAAATAGTTATTAGTTAAAGACAAACATATTTTAATTAAATCATGGCCCCTTATCATATAAATTTTAATTTTATTAAGTGGATTGGAGTCCATTTAAAGCAATAAAAATATATACTTAATTTTTGCAATTATTATACATATAATTTCGTACAAAGTGCAAAAGTTGAGTAGGATAATTACACCAGTGCTTGTAAGCGTAATAATTTATATTATTGCCCTTGCAATTACACACAAAAACATTATTTAAAAAGGAATATAGATAGTTACAACTACAATTGGAGACCTTTACAATTGAAAAAATTGTATACATCAAATCAATTTCCGTATTTCAAAATATGCAGAAGTTCCTACAGCCCTGTTGACAATCTCTGTAGGATGAAAATTATCATAGAACGCATGCAGTGCTCTAAGTAGGCATGGAGTTGTTCCAGGAATACATTGTCCGATATTCGATACTTTGCAGCATGGTTTATTTAGAATTCTGAGACCTGAAATTAATGCAAAAAATCGAATTAAGAACCGACACGACAAACATACAAAATAGAGATAATAATATAAATGTGACATCGATAATGTCTTATTTGAATAATTTTATTATAATAACTAAACATACAAAATAGAGATAGTCCTTTGAAACCAAATATGCAAAAGAAAATTTCTATATTTATGGAACCAAAAAGTGTGTGGGTACCCAGAATTGCAATTTTTCAAAACGTATGACTAGAAGTGATTATTGTCTAATTTTGTGTGTCTAAAAGTGCAGTTTCGCTTCTTTTTCCACATAAATTGCATTTTTCTCACTTTAAGTCCTACATCTTTCCACCTCATCAAATTTAGTACCACATACTACGCACAATTCCGTCAAATGAGTAGCGAAGAAGGGGGAAGTTCATGACGTGTGAATCACAAAAATGGTTGAGCGAAATTGCACTCTTCATCCAATTCATTTTTTATTTTTTTTAAGTGAAACGGTAATTATATGATTATATTGACAAAATCTATTTAAATCAGGAGTGAGGTATAGTGAATGTGCAGTTAACAAATATAAAGAATATCCACTAACAAAACTAGTATTAAAATTGAAAATGAGCATTCCGATGGAATTCAAACCCAAGACCTCTGGGGTCTTGGAGCCTCCTCGACTTGTCCCCAAACCACTTTAACATGGTTAAAATCGAACTTTTTTGTCTAAAAAGAATTGGATCTATAATATTTTTGGCCATGCAATTTATAAAATAAATTTGGTCTCAAATTTTTAGAAAATTTGTCCTTTGGTTCTATCTTCCTTTTTTTTTCTTAATTTTAATATTTATACTTTTAGTCCCATAAAATAATTTATCACTACAATTTTACTTCAAAATTGGATGAAATAAACAATTTAAAAAATTAGAACAATTTTATGGGTCCAGAAGTACTGAGGATTTAGCCATGTAAGACTAAAAAAATGTGGGCCCATGACATTCACAATATATATAAAATTTAAATTGCAGATAATTTTACTTACTAATATTAAAAAGAAATGCTGGGTCAGGGCTCATGGCACTGACATATATAAATTTGGCACCATCTAGATTATTATTGAGCTCATTCACAAGAAGCTTTAGCTTGTCATTGAATAAATCAACAGCTTTATTCATATAATCAACACATAAAGTTCCATTTGTACCCCTGGCAAGTTCTTCAGGAGTGCAACCAATTGGGCCAACTCCAGAAACGGCCACTTTTCTTGCCCCATAATTATATATTGTCTGTTTCATTCAAGCAATTGTTAATTAATTACAATTTTAAATTTGAAAAAAAGAACTTTGGGTTATTTGCAAATCAGTACATATATCCCCTTGTGTTCGTACAAATGTAGCAATGAGATCCGACAAATTTTTACTTTAGTCACCAAGAACTGACCTTGGACAATTGGTACCCTTTACAAAATTTGTACTTTTGATTAAAAAAATTGCACTTATATATGGTCCTAATTTGAGATCAAAAGTGTAAAATTTAAAATGACAGGGTCAAAAGTATAAAATAAAGGCTATTTTATTTGACCAAAAATGTAATTTTGTGATATATGGGACTAAAAGCACAAAATATTTTTGAAAATTGAGATTACAAGCGCAATTTTTCATGTTACATGACCAAAAGTGTTGAGCGGTCCAATTTTTTTGGTTGTAAAGTGCAATTTTGTCAATGTGACTTTGTAGTAAAAGCCATGTACACGCATTAATCGTTACAAATGATTGATTCATTTTTATCAAATTAAATGACTTCTACATGTTTATATTTGCACAATAATTTTTTTTCATTCTATCATATGTGATTTTAAGAAGAGAAAAAAAAATATAAATTTTATTATTTTAACATAAGAATATATATATATATATTTTTTTGGGACGAATCTGAGCCTATTTTTTAAGAAATAATATCATAATTTTATTTAATTATTTTTGGCAAGTCATTTCTTTGTGATCCGAAATGAAATAATTTATTAGAAAGTATATATATGTTGATAAATATAAGACATAATCATATTTATAAATTGAAAACAAACACACAAGTGTATTTCGAAGACACCAAAAAAATGAAATTGTCACGATTTGAAATAAATTTATTGTACCAATTACCTTTAGCTGCTGAGAATACTGTTGAATTAGGACAGCAGCATATTCCTCTGTCGTGTATGTATCACTTGTTGTGTAATATTCAGGGTGGTAGTAATTGTTTATGTAATCATTGCTGCCAATTACGAAATAATAGAGACATTTATTGAGGTGGTTTTTGGCTGAAGTATCATTTCCAAGTAATTGACCGATGTGGGATATTGTAAGGTTGTGATTTATTAACTGTTTGTCTAAGCTGATTCGATCACCCTACAAGATTCATGAAACAAACACAAAAGACACAAATATTAGTCATGTTTGGATTTGACCCAATTTTTGATAATTTACAAATAAGAGAAATGTGCACTTCACCACGTGAAAGTTATATATCCAAGATTCTACGGAATTACGAAAAAAAAAAAGAAGCTAATTTCATTTCCATGGGTTTTCCGTTACATAAAAGACGAATATTGTTGTTATAATATTGGGGTAAAGATATTCTATCTGTAGATAAAAATATAATCCCATGGGGTGCATCCTATTTAGTTTTGATATTTGTCAGTCATATAACAGTGT
Source organism: Penstemon davidsonii (assembly GCA_034814905.1). Taxonomy (NCBI): domain Eukaryota; kingdom Viridiplantae; phylum Streptophyta; class Magnoliopsida; order Lamiales; family Plantaginaceae; genus Penstemon; species Penstemon davidsonii. The sequence goes on along the minus strand of JAYDYQ010001087.1, from coordinate 4,511,962 downwards.
GACACAATTTGGGACATCCACTTGGAACAAAAGATTCACAACGTTTCTTTTCACATATTTTCCATCTAACTATTGAGCTGATTTCAATTTACACCGTTGTGAAATGCATAATATTTAATTTATCTCTCTGTGATTTAAAAAGAAGCATTTTAACCTCCTGTAAAAAAATTAAAGAAGCAATTTATCTCCTTCAGCCATAATGTGTAACTCACTTGCTGAATTTAGAGTGAGCATGAAAAGTGTCTTTGAGACATAGGGGATCAGTTGCCAAATTTATTATAACATAGGGGGATAGACTATCATATTATTATAATACAGGGGGGTAAAGTAACACATATAAAAATGTCAGGGAGGAGGTATGAAACTTTTATAAGATTACAGGGGATAAAATGCTCTTTTCAAATCAAAAAGAGATAAATTGAACATTATGAATATCACATGAGCTCATCGTTGTACAACATGCTATACCCCTGAGTTTAGTTCTAATTTATCGATGGTTTTCCGAGTGGTCTAGACGACTACTTATTATAAATTCCATTATAAAATTGCATTATTAGTCCCATGGGATTGAATCCAAAATTTTTTGTCCCTATACTTTACCAAATCTTAGTTTGGTCCCATTTTAAAGCACTTTTCGTATTTTGCATTTTTGGTCGCATTAAATTGTCTCAATTTAGCACTTCTGATCCATGGAATGGCCTCTATTTGGCATTTTTGGCCCCATAGGACCCCGAATTGAAAATGAGGCTACATGACCAAAAATATAAAATATTTTTAAAATATTTGTATAAAAAGTACAATTTTATAAAGTACTAAACTATCATATCATATTCAATTCCGGGCTTTATTCATCATCAATTTTATAAAATTAAATTGATTGAGGTAGCTGCATATATATATTTGTCATAAAATAGGGGGAAAGAAAAAGGATTTAAATGGAAAATTACCAGTTGCTCTCCAGTTTCACTACGAATTCCTGCTGATCCAGACCCATAATTTACACCTTTGATAATATTAATATCTGTACCTTGTGCCGTTGCAAATGGTGGAATGTAACTATCAAATCCAAGAAGTTCACCTGCAAATTTAATTTAGCATGATTTATTATGAATTTCAACATAAGTACGTCCAAGAAAATATTTAAATAAAATGCACTAAAGTATAAATTAATTACCAATAATATCGGCAATATTTCGACCATTGGTGAATCTTCCCGTTGGCCCTTGAGGAAAATCAACACCATAAGGTTTATAATTTACTTTAGCATTTGTATTAAGTTGATTATTATTGCCATTATCAACTAATGAGTCTCCAAAAATGAAATAACAAGGAAATTGTGATGCACAAAGAGATGAAGGTAGAAAGTTCAAAAAGATTAAAGACACAAAAATTGGTATTTTAACTGCAAAAGGCATTTTCATAAAATTAACAAAAGCAAATTCCAATGATTGTATAGTTTCCAAAGAAAAAAGGTAGAAGAGAAGGATATATAGATGGCATCCTATATTTGATATTCAAAGATGCACGAAAAGTATGGCATTTATAAAATGATTAAGTACACAAAATTCTTCTAATTGTATAGCAATTTTTATGATAATTTAATACTCCATTAACAGAAAGAGGTTGAGTAAATAACCTTTATTCTTTTATTTTATTTTTGTTTGGTCAAACTTGAGTTTTATATATGCAAGTAAGCTGCAGGCAATCATATACCACATGCTTGCAAATATTTTGAAATGGGAAATTTCTCATTTTTAAATTTATCTAGCTAGAAATAAGTTTAAACAAGAGAAGTATTTTTGAAATTCAACTCTTAATTTTCAAAATGGGTGCAGTGAGTTAATTAATACAACGTCAACACGGTTTTTTTTTTTTAATTAACTATAAATAAAAAAGGGGTATTTTTTATTTTCTAATTTAATTTAACTTTGTCTTTCTTATTTTTACTACTTGCTTGGTCAACTTTGATGCTCTGAACAAACCAATAAATCCAGGAGGGATAAGTCAGTTAGAAAAATACAACTTGTTTGAGTTTTATATATGCAGGAAACAATACAACATGCGTACAAGAATTTTACATAATTTATTTATTTTCAAAAAGAATTTTACATACTTAATTGAATCTTCACAAAACCACATAATTATGTGTTTAAGATCCAAAAAAAAATTGTTTAATTTTGTGTATATTAAGAAGAATTACAATTTCTTCATAAGTTTTAACACTAATTTGAAATTTCTTACTCGGGCATTGCAAAAAATATCAAATGCCTTATATATATAGATACAAAATGCAATTTTAGTTTTAATTGTATCCTTAATCAAGAAAATATGTCCCTATTTTTTCCTTTTAATAATTAAGAAAAAGGGAAATTGTATATTTGGTACCATAAAATAGAGCACTTTGCAATTTTGGTACCATTTGATACGTAAATGCACATTTAGTACCACAATTTAAAGTTTGGTTGCAATGTTTATATTACCGTCAAATAATTGGACGAAATTGGACACATGGCAGTTATCTCATTTTTTGAGAGAAAATAATCATGTTTTCCTCACTTTTAGAGGGAAAATTATCACATTATTTCATTTTTTGGAGGAAAAATTATAACGTGTCCCTCACGTTTTCTCCTTATCATGTGATGATTTTCACTCCAAAAGACGAGATAACAATCATGTGCAGTGCACGTGGCTGATTTCATCTATTTCGGTCAAATTATTTGACTGTTATATGAACATTGCAATTAACATTTAAATTGTTGTACTAAATATGTATCTATGTACCCATTAGTATAAATATTGTAAAGTGGTATATTGTACGGTACAAAATTTGCAATTTTGCCATTAAAAAAATATGTCCCTATCATATATGTTTGTTAAGATGACAATAGAACAAGACAACTATAACATAGCAATTTTTTTTTATATTTAAAAAAAAAAAAAAGAAGTATGACGTTTGACTTTGTAACGTTGTAAAGTACCTAAATGTGGTAAGAGTCAGCCCCATGACACATGGATCAAATCGTTTTAGCTCGTAATTTATCACAAGTTGATAATTGCTTCATATAAATCGTTAAAAATTAACGAAGTCAAATCAATTATATTCTCCAGATGCATGCCAACTTATACAAGAAGGAATAAGTATGGTTGATGTATTATTAACAATCTTATCATAAATAAATAGAATAAACAAGCTAAATCGTGGAAGATGAACAAAATCCAATAAAATCCATTAAAAGAATAGAAAAAATCGCAGATGCAATCACGATTGGCATATTTTCTTTGATTTGGGGGTTGCTCTATTGTTCAAGATGATCTTAGATTTATATAGTTTATATTATTCTGACTTTCATTGTTGGTAAAGTACTTGAATATATATCAAATCTCTCACATGACACTATATGCATGATTAGGTTTGTCAGCAAATTTTAATCCGAATCTAACTCGATTTATTAGAATTTTTATATGATAAAAGATTCATTGAATCTGATATACTCAATTTATTAGGATTTATATTCGACTACATATTTGATTAACATGATTCAATTAAAAAGATCTATAATTCGAAGATAATACGTCAAACAAATTATCTATGTCTATCCAATTAAAGATCTGGATGCAATCATAAATAAATAAAAGTTATACATTATGTTATAGTTTTTAAGTAACATGGGGAAAAGAAAAAACATGTCACATAACTAAGCCCTAGCAAGTTTATCCCACATGTTTTGGGCCGGAAATTTTACCCCATAATTTACAAATCAGAAGCAATTTTGGAAAATTTTGATCCAATTAGGAAAATTAACCTCAAGTGCCGTTCATATGCTTGATAATTTGGGGCTGTGCTGAATTTTAAAAGTAATAACTTTGACCGAATTGTAAGATTAATTATTCCATGTTTAACCCCAAAGATAAGAAATTGGACATTTTGATGAGATTTTAAGACTGATAGTTGCATATTACCCAACAAAATTTTGTCATTTTTCATAAAGTTTAAGCATGTATAAAATAATTGGACTAATATAAATTCTCCATAAACTATCCACCATAAAGTAGTAATGATTTAACAAAATTCAAAAATACCTTTTAGTAAAATAGTATTGTGTTTGAGCTTAAATACTTATACCCATTATATATTTTTGATTAACTTAATCCCACGTCGCACCATGGAATAAATGTATCAAATTGGCACTTTACATCCTCAAAAAAATTAATCCACTTTGCACCATCAAAACATATATTGTCTTTCACTTTGCATCTTAGTTGAATTTCAAGCCAAAAAACTGGGGTATATTGGTCACTCCCTTAAAAAATCAACATATATTCCCTCCAAAATATAATAATGTAAGGCTCATGTGCAATTAAGAGTAAAATTGATAAATTACCCATTAAAATAACTCTGAAAAAAATCAATTTGAATGATAGACAAATGAATACTTTACTTATTTAATACTTGATCTACTGTAAAATATTATTAAAAAACTATTTATATAACTTGAAATAAGAAAATATAATATCAATAAAAAAAAATTCATTGTCTATAGTCTTGATTTTACAGTAAAGTGGTGGAGTGAACCAATAAATTCGTTGGAATGACCGTCAAAAATATTTGTCACTCAATAAAATCATAAAAAAAAAAAATCGACACGATATTTTCCAACGAAATTTTTCGGTCCCAATTTTGGTAGAGACAAATTTGTCCGAAAATCCATCGAAATTTGACGATTTTCTATTAGTGAGCTAAAAAAATAACTTAGTTAGGTTTTTCTTGTAGTTAGCTAAATAATTATCGAAAAACGGTGTTCCATACAAAATATAATATATGAAGGTCTATAAATCCCTAAACTCCAGCATGGCCACAAATATAATTGATATCGGTCTTTTCAAATTTATGTTTACGTGTGACTTCTTATTTTTTTTTTATGTTTTTTTGGGAGTTACTTGAATGAGTAATTTGTTAATTTTGCTCTTAATTACTCCTAAATAACACATTTGAATATTTTGGAGGGACTATATCTTGACTTTTGAAGGTAGTGACAAAATACCCTTGCATTTTGGCCTAAAATTTATCTAGGGTGCAAAGTAAAAGACAATATATATTTTGAGGGTGTAAACTTGAATTAATTTTTTTTCAAGGGAGCAAAGTGCGAAATTGATACATTTCCAGAGTACAAAGTGGGATTAAGCCGTTTAAAAAGTTATCTACATAATCTTTTCAATCGATACATTAATGAATTTATAAAATATATATTACTTATCTAGTATCAATGTATTAAATTAAAAATATTTTATCCCTTAAAACTGAAAAAACTTAAAAAAAGATTTTTCTTTTTGTAAATTAAAATTGAGATTAGTTGAGGTTAGGGGTTAAATGTGCAACACATGCGGTCAAAGTTTACCCAAATGTCAAAAATCTCCACATGGACCGCATGTGAGTTTAATTTTCATAATTGGGCCAAAATGGTATCAAAATTGCTCTAGATTTTGTATATTGTGTGTTAAAATTGGCAGCCCGAAAACATGTGGTATAAACTTGTTAACGCGCTTTAGCTATATGACCAGTTTATTATTTTTCGTAAGTAACATTAATAAAGTTACATTTTACCATCAACTTAACAAAATATGAATTAATATTCATTCAAGATGTCATTTTTATGCATATATTTTCACCTAACAACATGAATTAATTTTTATAGGTTAATTTTTATGCACATTTTTAAGCACTTGAGCAACACTTGTGAGTTTATGAGAAAGAAACATGGATTTATCATTGCATATATGTTAAAATGAACTCCAGTTTACTGCTTAAAAATGTGTTGGAGATGCACATATAACTCCAGTTTAGTTTATGAGATGCACATATAAAATTCAGAGTAATTGGAGATGTAAAAATTAACTCCAGTTTAGTACTTAAAAATGTGTTGTATGTCCCTCAATTTTAGTTCAATCTCCTATCAGTGCTTTGGTTGAAGCTAATAATTTGGTTGTTTCTTTTGATTCCACATCTTTCACTATCCAGGATTCCAACCTCAAAATGATTGGCAATGGTAACAAAATAGAGGGATTATATGTGCTAACTGTACAAGATACAACTAATGTTTGTGATGCTTCTTGTAATAAAGTCTCTGCTCATTTGTGACACATAAGACTGGGACACCCCTCAATAAAGAGATTAAGTCCAATGAAAGAGGTTTTGAATTTTTATGTATCTAGTTTTCACTCAAGTTCACCTTGTCTTGTCTGTCCGTTAGCTAAGCAAAAACGGTTGCCTTTTAATTCTAGTAGTACGACATCAGTACATATTTTTGACTTAATCCATTGTGATGTATGGGGTCCTTTTGCTATACCATCTTATAATGGCTTCAAGTACTTTGTGACATTAGTTGATGATTATTCTCGTTTCACTTGGATATATCTTATGAAATATAAGTCTGATGTTAAATGTATTATACCTAGTTTTCTTGCTATGTTTCAAACTCAATTTAATTGTACAGTTAAACAGTTTAGGAGTGATAATGCAAGAGAACTTTCTAAACACCTCAGTCGAGTGCTGTAGTTGAGAGGAAACACCAAACACGTTTCAATGTTGCAAGAGCTTTATATTTTCAGTCGAAAGTAGGGCTGAACATTCGGTCCGAAGCTGACCGAACTGAACCGAAGTTCGGTTCTAGGCCGGTTCAGTCCTGAAAATACGAGGACCGTTTACCGGACCGAAATCTTCGGTCCAGTTCGGTCCGGTTCGGTCCAAAGTTTACCGAATGTTATGCTAAACCGGTTTTTCACCTAGCAATCTTGATAGTTCGGTCCGGTTCGGCCCAGATCAATCCTGTTCGGTCCAAATCGATCCAGTTCGGTCCGGTTCGATCCAAATTTTTTAAATCTATATTTTAACATCAAATTCGCAAAAAATTCAAAAGTCACCAAATAACAACATCATCAAGTATCAACAAATAATCTCAAAACATACACACAAAGTAATAACACTTTAACATCACCAAATATTCAAATTCTTAAAAGTTTAAACATAAACAACAATTTATCTTCAATCTTCATTCCCAACTCCCAAGTGGCCAAGTCTCAACTCCCAAGTCCCAACTTTACATCAATCTACAATGATTTATTCCAACAAACATTAATAATCGTAAGTTGTAAGTGTAACTAACAAAAATAATGTAAATATGTAATGTAAAACAAAAGTATACCATTAGGCCTTAATCTCTTCTTGATCTCGTTGGCAACTTCACGATAAAAAAATTAATCGACTCTTCACTGACCAATGTTTGTGTTGAAGTCAAATCTATATTTAATATTTTAAAATAATTAGCAATTTAAAATGAATAAATGTAATAACAACACAACAATTAATTCACCGTTATAAATGTTAGAAATGAGTTCGGCTTCACTTTCGGGCTCCAACAATTGAATGGGTGCTTGACGAATCCAATCTTGCCCACAAATCAAAGCTTGAGCGGTCTTTGGTGCCAATGAAGCACGATAATCATCAATGACACGACCTCCGATGCTAAAAGCAGACTCCGAAGCAACTGTATATATGGGCATATCAAATACATGACGTGCCAATGACGATAACACGGGATACATTGGATGGAGTGTGCATTTTCCACCACTCCATAAGATCAAATCCTGGAGAATCTTTCACTATATGCTCGCTCAAATATCTTTTCAATTCAGTTTGATCATTCATCCCGATCTCGCACAACATTTGTTGATATTGCTTTCTTACAGATCTCATTTTATGCCTTTCTCGTTTAGCCACACTAGTATCAAATGCTCCGGTAATCGTGCTTGTGCCACTTTCATTAGCACTTGAGGAAACTTCCGCATCGGGCATATTTGACTTATACTCGTAAAACAGCTCAGTCATAGCATCCTTTGCCAAATTTGCAATTCTTGACCCTTCAGTAATACCGTGCATGTTTTTCATAACATGATGCACATAATTGAATTCGTTACGTGGGTCTAGCATAACTGCAACACACAATATCATGTTCATCTTATCATTGTCCCCGAAATATTTATCAAATTTCAATTTCATTCGTTCTGCAATTTCTCTCAAGTGAGTATCGGAAGACCCCATCCATTCTTTTAACAAGTCATCTACATCACCAATTCATCAAGAAAAGTGTTCGATGTCACGTACAAAGAACCTGATACTCGGAGGGTGAGATCAATTAGTTTTGTAGTATTTTCACCATTTTTTCAACAACGGTCCAATCATCTCTTGTGGGGAAACCAATTCTTCCATAAGGTCCAGTCGCGTGAAATTCAGCCCGAAGTTCAGCATCACACAATTCATACCTTTCAAAGACACGTTGGAAAATCAAAGCCGTCTCCAACATCAAATACACAGAATTCCATCTCGTTGGACAATCCAAAGACAATGTTTTCTTGCTTTCAATCTTTTCTTCAAGTTGAAAACGTTCAAATTTAAGCAACCGAGCTGGTGATTGCCTAACATACCTCACCAAATTATGAACCCGTTCAACCGATTGACTCACATCTTTTATCCATCTCTAACAACAAGATTAATTATGTGAGCCACACATATCATATGCAAGAATTTCCCCCCCAAAAGTGCAGTCCCTTTTCTAACAAACCTCTCTCCCAGACATGTCACACTAGTATCATTTCCAGAAGCATTATCAACCGTAATTGTGAACACATGAGAAATACCCCAATCACCTAAACATTTTTCTATCAACAGACCAACTTCATCACCTTTATGACTAGGGCATGGAATGAAATTAATAATTATTTTATGTAGCTTCCATTGATCATCAATAAAATGTGCAGTCAAACACATGTAGTTAAGCTTTTGGTTCGAGGCCGTCCATGTGTCGGTAGTAAGTGAAAGTCTAAGTACATTTTTTCTGAAGTAATCTTTCAACTTAGACTTTTCCTTAAGATATATCTTATAACAATCTCTAGCAATTGTTATCCTATGAGGGATAATGAATTGTGGACATGCAACTGACATCATATATTTGAAACCTTCTTTTTCCACAGTTCTAAACGAATGTTCATCAACAATAAGAAATACATTAACAGCTTTTCTAACAACTTCCTGATCAAATTTCCATAAAGATGACACATCTCTATGGTCCTCTTCACCCTCAGCCCCAGTTACACTACGACAAAAACTATGAATTGTATGACTATCATTTGTACTTCTAGCAATATTATCAGGGTGTAGCTTACATACTGACAAGTGTTTGTTCATTCCCGATGCTCCATTTCTCCCGGGATCACAAGCATAACTCTTATCACAATATTTGCATTGAGCCCTCACTTTGTCATTCTTCGTAATTTCAATGAAGTGTTGCCATGCCCTAGCTCTCTTCTTATTAGCAGGTTGTTGTTCTTCAGATACTTCTGGAGGCTGAACTGGAGCTGAATTTGGAGTCGGAGTTGCAGTTGGTGTTGGACTTCTTGTAGTTTGAGACGGGTTCGGAGTTGGAGTTGGAGTGGCAGCCAGATTAGTACGAATATTTTGTTGTTCTTCAGAGGATGGATGAAGAGGTGGACGTCCTGAACCCGATGAAGACATCCTATATATGCAAACGATAGTCAAATCTGTAAAAAATTAATTAATTATTAGTAAATTTAATAGTTTGGCTAAGTAATTAACTTAATACAACATGGCCTATAGCTACACCAGCTAATCCGTTTGGACTGTTATAAAGAAATGGATCATTGGATCAGCATCAAACAATCTTTGATTATTTCCCATATATTATTTATACACAAAGAGTAACTTATCCAAATTTATTATACATATAAAATAAAAAATGACGATTCATATTCAGCACAAGGGTTGGGAATTTCAGATTCTGCCAACACAAGGGCTTTGCATCGCCTCTCCTTAAGAATATATATACAGCAACACAAGGGATTCTGTCAATTCTTTTTCAATCCAAAATTCAATATCATAGGCAAAATTTGTTAATAGGATATATAACCACCTTTAAAGATAAGAATAAAAAATTATGCATACTTATTAATTTGCATTCCATCACTTAGAATATGCTAACAGACATAACTCCCTTAACAACCGTTGAAAATCAAAAGACATTACATATCACCATATGCATACTTAATTTCTTTTTCTTTTTTGATAAAATTATTATTATTTCTTAACTTACAATGTTTCACTTGCTTTACAATGAAAATCAATTCACGCCATAATTGGTTTAACATATATATGACAAGCAATTCCATAATTACACTTAAAGCTAAATATTCATCCTATGTAAGACATTCAAGCTTACTGCTAAAAATTCGGGGGAAATTCATTAAAAAGGAAAAAAAATTATGAAAATTAGCAGACCTGTAGGCGTGGGCGCGTGGCCGCGTGGGCTCCTGTCGATAATAAACACCGGTCGGGCTGCTGTAGGTGGCGGAGAAGGAGGACTGGAGGAGTGGGTTGCTGACCTGCTGTGGTTCAGTAATCAACACCGGCGGGGCTGCTGTATGCGGCGGAGGAGGATGACTGGAGGAGTGGAGGAGTGCGCTGTTGTGGAGGAGAGTATTTAGGACCTTTGGGTTCGGTAATCCTACGCCGGCGAAGTCGTAGAGAAGGAGGATGGAGAAATTGGATTGGGAATTTTAATTTGGGAATAAGAAAGGTGCGTATCGTACAAGTCGGGCTGCTCAACATATTTTTTTTTTTTAAAAAAAGTAATCGGTACAACCGGTTCGGTTCTGGAAATCGACCGGTTTTACCGAAAATCGACACCTATAAGGGTTCGGTTCTGAGAGGAGAACCGAGTACCGAACCGATTTTCCGGTTCGGTAATCGGTCCGGACCGAATCAATCGGTCCGGTTCGGTTCGATCGGTTGACCGAACCGTGCTCAGCCCTAGGCGAAAGTGCCTCTTGAATTTTGGAGTGAAACAAAACTCCATGTGAACTTCTTTACAAACAATCAGTGGATTATAGTGTAATGAGAAAATTTGGTTGTCTTGTTTTTGTTTTTATTTTACATGAACATCGGAAGAAGTTTGATCACAGAGCGAGCTAGATTATGTGTCTTTCTTGGTTATCCAGTGGGAATCAAAGGTTATAAATTGTATGATTTGCAGCCACAAACAATTTTCATATCAAGAGATGTTAAATTCCATGAGAACATATTTCCATTTTCTAACATTATGCACTGCAAGTTTACCACTTTCTAGAATTGACAACACTTATGATCATTTCAATATTTCAAATTTTGACACTAACACAGACAATACAATCATTGAACTCTTTGATCAAAATACACATATTTCACCTTTATAAAATCAGCCTAACACTGAAACTCCACCTCCAATTACTAAAAATCCCTCAATGGCAAACGGAAATGGAAGAAGATATCCAAGCACATGAAGCAAATGAAACCTGGTCCATTGTACCTCTTCCTGATGGAAAAACATTATAGGAAGTAAGTGGGTGTACAAGATAAAAAATAGGGCAGATGGGACTGTGGAGAGATACAAAGCACATTTGGTGGCAAAAGGTTATACACAACAAGAAGGGGTGGATTTCCTTGAAACATTTTCACCTGTGGCAAAATATGCAACTGTCAGAATACTTTTGGCTTTGGCTTCAAGCATGAAATGGGAATTACATCAAATTGATGCTAACAATGCATTCCTTAATGGGGGACCTATATGAAGAAGTTTACATGGACATTCCTCAAGGTTACAAAAAACAGCCCCAAACTTGTATGTAAACTCCGAAAATCCCTTTACGGCCTAAAGCATGCCTCTAGACAATGGAATGTCAAGTTAACTGAGGCTATATTAAAAAGTGGTTTCAAACAATCTAAATCAGATCACTCACTATTTACAAAAGGGACAGGAAACTCCGTTGTAGCTTTACTTGTCTATGTTGATGACATTATCATTGTTGGACCTAACAACAATGAGATCAATGCTTTCAAGACTTTTCTACACAACAAGTTTAAGTTAAAGGATCTTGGTGTATTGAAATATTTTTTGGGGATAGAAATTGCAAGATTTGAGGAAGGGTTAGTATTATCACAAAGAAAATACACCCTTAATCTTCTTGAAGACTCTGGCTTGTTGGGTTGTAAGCCAAACAAACTTTCCATGGATCCAAAATTTAACTTGACTTGACAGATAACAAACTCCTTGAAGATATATCCTTATACAGACAATTAGTAGGCAAATTACTTTATTTAACTATAACTAGGCCTGATATATCTTATGATGTTCATAAATTGAGTCAATATGTTACTGCTCCTAAAGAAATACATTTAATACATTTACAGGTTATTAATCACTTACTCAGATACCTGAAGAATGCTCCAAGTCAAGGGTTATTCTACTCTTCCAAATCCTCTACAGAACTCAAAACATTTGTAGATGCTGATTGGAGTGCTTGTAAGATCACTAGAAGATCAGTAACATGTTATGGTATTTTTCTCGGTGATTCCTTGGTCTCTTGGAGGGCAAAGAAACAACCTACAGTCTCACGTTCTTCAGCAGAGGCAGAATATAGGGTCTTGGCAGTGGCATCATGTGAAATCATATGGATAAGACAGATTCTACAAGATTTTAATATTGCTATTTCAAAGCCTACAATCTTATTTTGTGACAACACTGCCACTATACAACTTGCTAAGAATCCGGTTTTTCATGAGCGAACGAAACATATTGAAATCATTTGTCACTTCATTCGTGACTTGGTCTAAAACAACACAATACACCTTCTGCCTATTCGTACAGAAAATCAAATCTCAAACATCTTCACTAAACCGTTGGCCTCACCTTTGTTTAATAATTTCATTTCCATGTTGTCTCTCAAGAATATATACGTTCCAACTTGAAGGGGGTATTAGAGATGCAACTTAATATTTAAGTTTTAATTTTATGTTATATTTAATTTCTTGTTTTAGCATGTTTGTTTGATTAGTCAACTCCACTATTAGTCAGTTAGAGGTCTTATATTTATCTTTAAGTACATTTTTTCATATCTTGGAAAACACTGTAAAACTCTCTCAACTATCAATGGAGGTTTCTTTTACTTTTGCACACCTATGCTACTGTAATAAACTGGTCTCCGAATCACAATTATGTCCTTACTCTCAGGGCGTTGTGCCAAGATGGGTACATTAAGAACAGTAAACTTCACCTCAAGTCCAAATGTAAACAACATAATACACAAGGTAAAGTTATCATAATACCATATTTTGAATAGAAAAGATTCAACTATTTTCAAGTTATAGACTTTAGGAAGTTATAGGTTTTTTAATGGTGTTTAACAACAAGAAGTAGCATCCAAGTTAATATTTTTTTTTGGTTTCCTAAGAGTTTAATCCCTTTCGATGTGGGTTGGGCATATTAAGTGGATACCTCTCCCAACAGGAATTCGAAGCTGAGTCCGCTACTTTACAGTGATTAGTCATTTTGCAAATTTTAATTAACTAATAATCATATTATTCGAGTATCTAAGTATCAAAGTGTTTGATGTTATGATGTACAAAATAAACAAGATAGAGTCAAAAGATCCAAATAGTAACGACAAGTGTGGCCCACTCGCCAGTACTGTTCAAAAATCTCACCACCACCGGACTAACGCACCGGATGTGGACGACGACCGCCAAAGTGGTTGTGTTCTACACTCAAAGGGGTACATATATGTGGCTGGGTTTACAGAAATTCATCTTTGAAGACCCCAACCGAGCTGCTCAAAATCTGCTACAATAAACAGGGGATGGTTCTGTTTTCCGGCCACCATCAATTTCACTTCTTAAATACACTAGAATTAATTTTTGAACTCTATATTACATATATTAGATGTGTACATGCTAAAGTTATGAAGAGAAGCTTCAAGAAGATGGTGGTAAAGTGAAGAAGTGAAGTGAAAGTGTGTGGATGTGTGTAACTTTACCACCTGTAATATGCATAATGTTCAATTTACCACGTTATGATTTGAAAAAGAATATTTTACACCATGTAAAAAAATTAAAGAAGTAATTTATCTCCTTCAGCAGGAGAGTGTAGCTCACTTGTCGAAATTGAGAGTTGGCATGAAAAGTGTTATTATAACACAGGGGCGTAATTGTCATATTTATAATTGCACAGGGCGGTAAATTGCCACATTATCATAACATATAGAGTAAAGTGCCATATATAAAAAATTTAGAGTGGCGTTGTGAGACTTTTATAAGATTACAGGAGGTAAAGTATTATTTTTCAAATCACTGAAGATAAATTAAACATTATAAATATCACAGGATAAATTGCCATCAAACTCTATACTCATAGTTATAGAGGAGGAATGAGGGCCTTTTGGAAGATTATTATCTTCATAAAGCTTTGTTTGGACGAAGATTTGAAAACTGGAGGTTCACTTGACCTATAAAGTATGATGAATTTAGGGTAAACACCATTAATGGTCCTCCTTATCATTAATTTTTTACAGAGTGGTCCTTCTTGTATTTTTTTTCCCACGTTAGTCCCCACTATAAATTATTTGTTTCACTTTGGTCATTTTCAGGTGGTACAAGGTGAACTAAAGTGCCAAAATAGTATTATGAGGGACTAAAGTGTAATACTATAAGTAAAAGACCCCTTACATATGACCAAAGTGAAACAAATAATTCATAGTGAGGACTAACATGGGAAAAGAAACACAAGAGGTACCACTCTATAAAAAGTTAATGATAAAGAGGACCATTAGTTGTGTTTACTCATTAATTTAACTATAAGGATCCGTTTGTTTGAGGGGAATGGAATCTAGATTTGGTAATCTGATTACTTGATATTACATAATTATGTTTGGTAAAAAAATTTATATTCTGGGAAAGGAAATATATTCCTTAAAACTAGGAATATTGCAACCAAAATCTAGGAATATGAAACCCATCTTTTCTATGGTATTATGATTCTTTTCCTATGGGATTTGATACTAAAAATATGAAAGACATTATTGCCCCAATTTTTTTCTCACATTTATTTTTATCTCTCACGGATTCTCTTTAATCCATTTTTTAGTGACTACTTGGAATTTGGGTCATGAGAATAATATTAATTTTTTGTTTGGTTCAAAGAGATAACACGTGATGATTGCTTTTACTTGCATAATCAAATGATAAACTGCAAACTAATTTATACATTTTTTTTTTGTTATTCATGGACGTTATATAAGAATTTATTTATACAAAGTATAAGGTTTGTGTGAGTACTTTTTTTTTGTTGAGAAAATTAATACTACATACTTTATATATAGTGTATGTGTAGGGGGTATTTTTGTGAACTTATTAAATATGAATTGCATTCCTTATTATTATCAAACATTAGAAAATGAATTTGTTTAATTTCCTTGCTCAAATTTCAAATCTTACCCAAACGTCGTAATGGAATATTATTTCTGGAAATCAAATTCCTGGAAATCAGATTACCAAATTCAAATTCCATTCCCGTCAAACAAACGGGTCCTAAGATGCATTAGTTTACTGTACAATTTCTTATGAATTATTCCTCATATAATTCTATAAGCCTTGAAATTAATATATACTATTATATTTAGCACATAATTTAGGATCATCTAGTTTGTATATACAAGTTTCAACAAGAAAAATTAGGATTCAAATATTTTCTATTGCACTTGCTTTGTGATTGGTCATTTTCCTGGAAGTTACATACAATCCCAAAGGAAATGTGTTACACTTGCCATATAGTTATTTTGGGTTCGGCCAAACCCGATATAGGTAAGAATTTCCCTATAGTCCATTATATTTTAATATATTATTATATCCAACTTTGGCGCTAAATCAGTTAAAATATCCATAAAAATTTACGGAATGAAATATTGAAACAAATGTCACTTTAAAATATTTAAATAATCATACTATTAAAAAAAAATCCGAAAAATTTAATTGAGGTTTCGCATTGAAAAATGAACTTTATTTTAACAATGGCCTTGGAATGTAATAGTGGAAAACTAATAATTGGATTTAGAGAGAGTGTTTAATTTTTCTGTATTATCAATTTTTTAAATGAGTGAAAATGTAAGCGTTTATTTATACTATATATTATAGTACAACGGTCATTGATTGCATTTTTTACTAGATTCTAATTTCTGTTAATTTTACGTTTTTTCAATTCCAAAGTAATCTTATTGGTAGCTTCTTCTTTTTTTTTTTTTTTTTTTTTTTTGGATTAATCAAATAAAACACATCATGTTTTGAATTATTTAACTAGTAAGAAAGAAGAACATTTTATCAAAGTTAATATAGATGCGACTCTTGATATACCGGGGAAGAAGTGCGGCATTGGCATAATGGCTCGAGATTCTCATGGGCAATGTGTGGCAGACTATTGCGATCCCGTTGCTACCTGAGGCAGCTGAAGCAATCACGATAGTAAAGGGGTGGAATTTGGTATTGGACATTGCTAGAGTCATTTCATCCTTGAAGGGGATTGTAAATCTGTTATTGAAGGTATCCGCTCTTCGCAGTATTTCAATAGTACCATTGTCCTATTCTAGATGATATTAAACGTCTGGCCTCAAGTTTTACGTCGTTCTCTTGTTCTCACTTGTTAAGGGATAGTAATTCAATAGCTCATGCCTTAGTTAGAGTGACACTTGATATTTCATCTCCATTATTAGAACTTCATGAGTTTATTGTTGTTTTGTACTT
The DNA here is from genome assembly GCA_034814905.1 of Penstemon davidsonii. Lineage (NCBI taxonomy): Eukaryota > Viridiplantae > Streptophyta > Magnoliopsida > Lamiales > Plantaginaceae > Penstemon > Penstemon davidsonii. The sequence goes on along the minus strand of JAYDYQ010001087.1, from coordinate 4,495,293 downwards.
GACGATGTTTACAACATATTTATAAGTAAGCTAGATCATAAGAACATAATTACTAAAATAATTTCATTCGAAATCATTTGTCACCAATATTATACTATGCAATAAAAGAACAAGCAAATGTCTCAAATTGATATGATCGGTCATCACATCTATATTATATATTGTACCAAGATAATCTTTTACCACAATCTACTAAAGTTGATTTGGAGCTTCGAATTTTCTTCTTGTTATTTTAAAATGAAGTTATTGGTTGTTTGCTCATTAATGGAACATTATTACGTTTTAGATTGTTTAAATACTAATGACATCAACATATTTATTATAAGTAAGCTAGGTAGTAGGGTTTGAATTACTCAAATAGTTTTGTACAAAATTTTTGGGGAAATTATGAATTTGGTACCATACAATAGAGCACTTTGAAATATTGCTATCACTGAATACATAAATGCATCTTTAGTATCACTAGAAAAGTGCACGTACATTGTACGTGTTTAGCTAATTTCATATATATCTTTTGTAAATTAGAGTAAAATAATCTTAGTTATAACATAAAATAGCACAAATTAATGATTGATATTCATTATATATTTATGAAATTTATTTTTCATTATAATTATTGTTTTATTTAAGAATGATGGTTTTCAATTTGTAATCAAATATAAAAGAACGATTGATTTAGTTATGAGATTTTGTAGATTTTATTCTAAAATAAGATTATAAGAAAATTATTTAGGGTGAGTTTGGCCTAACGGTGGGAGCTCTTAAAAACACTTCTAGACCTCCATTGTGATTTTTGAAGTGTTTGGCCCCAATTATAGAAATTGTTTTTAGTCAATTGTGATTTTAATGGTTGACCCCCAATATCATAATAACTTTTAGGATCTTCAGAAACTAAAAATCAACTTATTTCAGAAGCTACTAAATTGTTACTTTTGCAAAAACTATTATCCAAAAGCTTATAATTGAATTATATCATAATCATTTATTGCCAAAATCCATTTTAGTAAAATTAATTCTCATATAATTGATTTTCGAATCGCTAGGCCAAACATGGTAGTAGTTTTCATATCAAGAGCTCTATTTATATGTTTTAAGGGCTACATATTATTGTACGTCTTTAAATTTCTTATTTAACCAATATAAAAATATTAAATATGCATTATATTTTTCAATACAACAATTAATATCATTTGTCTTCGTATTTGTCAAATGTGATAAGCCTTTATCATCACGAATTTGTAAAATGAATGTGACACCAAGTAAGATACAATAAATACAATTACGTTAATATAAATAAAGGCCCATTTTGATGGATATATTTGGACTGCATTGATTTGAAATCTTTTGCATTGTTTGACAACAAATGTAATACTATTTTTTATCATATGGATTAGCATCCATTTTAAAATAGATTTCAATTTATTTCTTCTTGCATTTGAAATGAATTTCTTTACCTACCTAGTCGTTTTTCACCAATTTAATCATTTGTTTAATATGTTTTCCACCAATTTTAACCCGTCTTTTTGTCAATTTCGTTCATTTTATCTGTTTAATATATATTTTTACTGATTTATCCGGTTTTTTTAATCTATAATAACCTATTTCATTGTTTTTCCATTTTAAGATGTCGATTACTTTTGATTTTTTATGTTTAAACTATTTTTTATTGATTTCACTGGACAATTTCACAAGTTTTTCACTGATTTATGTTTTCCAACTGAATTTTTATTGATTTCACATGTTTTCATTCATTCTAGCATTTTTCATCGATTTTACTCAGTTTTCACATATTTCACCAGTTTTTCACTGTTTACTTTGTTTCACCGGTTTCATTCATTTTTAATTCATTTTATCTAATATTTCAACTATTTCACATGTATTTTACTAATTTCAATGTTAAATTTTTTACCAATTTCCCTATTTCTTTCATGAGCTTCACCAGTGTTCACCAATTTCACTCGAATTTTCATCGATTTGACATATTTTCACTGATTTCATATTTTTTTCTTATTGATTTCACCTTTTCACCCGTTTTTCACCAATTTCACTCGAAATTTCAATGATTTTGCGGGCATTTTTTTGGTCGATTTTACCCTCTTTTTTTTACCAACTTCACCATTGTTCACCAATTTCAGATGAATTTTTCATCGATTTCACATGTTTTCACATTTTTTTTGTCAATTTCACCCGCTTTTCACTCATTTCACATGTTTATTCACGAGAAGAATGTCATGAAATTCGAGGTTATATATGTCTTGATATTCTTGGATTTTTGTTATATTTGCTTCTCTAGCCAAAGAATATCACTTACGTTAAGTCATAAGAATTTTTTGTTCATTCAGAGGTAAGATGCAATTCTATTTTAATTCATAACCAATGTTTACATACACTTACATTGTGCCTTGCCGATACAAGCTCTCTGTCTAGTTTTACACCAAATGAGGTAAAAGAGAATATACAATTCAAACAACGAATATTTTTTCGAAAGTTGATGGTCTCTTCTGATTGAGATGTAAATAACTTATACAACCCATTCAGTATTTCTATGGGTGCCAATATAATTTTTCCAACACCACTACAAAAACTTAGAGGCTCATATTCAAATCTTTCAGCTCCACATTGAATGCAATTATGATTTTTTTTAATTCATGCATATCTGAGCATGCAAGATCGTAGAATTTCGACCCTAAAAGGATAATGACATATTTTAAATCATGGAAAAAGGAATGTTCTCTCGAAAAACATTGTCTTCGCAAATTATTGACATGTTGAATGTATTTTTGTTTTTCTTCCATATTAAATTTTTAGTAATGGTTATATTTTTCCTCCAATGGTGGTTTGGTTGAATATCTCGTTTTCTTAGATCTTTTTACTTTTTCTATTTATTCTTGTCTCTCTGAGCATGCAAGATCGTAGAATTTCAACCCTAAAAGGATAATGACATATTTTAAATCATGGAAAAGGGTATATGAACACTTTTAAATATTAGATTTTATCTGGAAAAGAAATTATGAAGTACTAACCATTTGATTCATGTGGGGTCATTTGAGCTTTAAGAAACCACACTCTTGAAGAACATTGTCTTCGCAAATCATTGACGTGTTTAATGTATTTTTATTTGTTGGTCCCAAAAGTGGTCAATGAGGTCTAGAGGGGGGGGGGGGGGGGGGGAATAGACCTCTGAAAACTTTAAAACTTTTTCTCTAACTTTTCAAATCAGCAGACTAAGCTGATCGAGATTTGTAAGACTACTAAGCTGATGCGCACAAAGCTTTATCAGCAGAGTTGACCACTCATCTGATTTTCACTTAGCTGATTTCAGATGTTAAATCAGAGTTCTTAGAAACTAGTTGGCAGCGGATATTCAAAGTGTTTTTCACCAAGCTGTTCCTCTTTAAGTTTTCTTACTCAAAAGATTTTGTCCCCAGATTTTATAACTCCTTTTAAAATCTTTTGGTTAAATCGTATGTTTGAGTTCTTTGATAAATATGCAAAGTATAGCAGTAAGTAAATCAAACACACAGGATTTTTATAGTGGTTATATGGATAAAAATCCTTTAGTCCACTCTTCCAAGTCACACTGATCTTGGGTTATACTAGAAAACACAAAGTAATCAAGTATACAATGCTTGCGCTGATCAACAAATGAAAAGCCACAAGTGCGCTGTAAGAAATCACAAAGAAATCCTACTCTCCGAAGCTAGATCACTCACTTAGACGGATCTACACTCCTCACGCTATTTTCAGTACAGAAGATCACTCAGAAATCCTATACTAGGAAGCTATATCACTCACAAAGATAGATATACACTCCTCTCTTTTACAGCTGAAAGTCACTCAGACAGATGTTCTTCAACGAAAAGCTTTGTCAACAAATGACTTCGGCTTGTGATCAGATGACTCAACTGATGGATCTTGCTCTTATGATATGATCTTGAGTTGTGCAAGCTCCCTTTTGATCTTCAGTTATGTCTTCTATTTATACTCTTAGATTTTGAATTTCTGCCCGTTGAAGGTTGGCAGGAATCTACAGTCCTCGAGTTCTGGTCCTGACACGCGGAACGGCTCCCTGCAACTGTTGCACTGTACACTCTGCTGTACGGATGTCTACTTTATGTCAGTCGCATTTAATGCACTCAGCTCTTAGCTGGTTCCCGTTGATAAGCTTCCTGACCGTCTTCACTCTGCTGGTGGAAGTACTCTGCTGATGATCACTTTACTGATCACTCGGCTGATGGCTTCTCGGCTGATTCAAGAATGAACATATCTATCTTGACTCGGCTGATAATACCCATCTGATATCCCACTTAGCTGATTCGGTCACTTAGCTTCCAGACCATGAGATAGGTTCCACTAAGCTGTTCAGTTCTTAGTTGATGACTTCCAGATTACCCTTTTTGTCATCTTCAAAACCTTCTCCAATATTAACCAACATTATTTTTCTTCCATATTCAATTTTTAGTAATGGTTATATTTTTTCTTCGATGGTGGCTTGGTTGAATCTCTAATTTTCTTAGATTTTTTAATTTTTTCTATATATTCGTGTCTCTCTGTAGCACTTTGGTTATTGTACTTCCTTTTAACTCGATCAAGATTACGTAGTCGCAATTCATCTGTCTTGACTAATTTTTCAATAATTTTTAAAAAGTTTGTAGACTCATATAAATTATAGCGTATTAAAGTTAGAAAACAAGGAGTATTTGTTTCTGTATCTTTATTTCTTCCTTCTACATAATATTTTACGATTCTGATGTAGGTTATAGTAGCAAAAGTGGTGACTGATCTATAGGAGTTTTGAGAAGCATCCTTTAGAAAGACTAACCAAGAGAATTATTTTAAAAAAAATTATAAATATTTACCCTAAATAATTTAATATAGTATATGTTTAGATTAAGAAAAACAAAGATAAATATAATTTACCTGTTTTTGTATTCCATATTTGATGCATAACCATTTTCGATTGAATTTGACAAAGAAGACGGAGATATTCCAAAAAAAACTCGTTCCAGTATTTAAATTAAAAACTCCATCTCTAACAAAATCAGGACGAAGTATTTGAAATCCAAGTATTTAACAAGGTTGTGCACTAATTTTGAAAATGTTTTCTTCTCTAACGTGTGACAATTCATATTTTCCATTACCTAAGTTAAGAAGAAATATATACATGTAACAAAATCAACACGGTCCCTTCTCTTTACACCTATTTGCGTATATTTTGGAATTCTCGGGTCTTATACAAGGAAATTGAAGGAATAATATGGTTAATCAAATGAAACATGATACACTAATTTGCTTATATAGTATGTTATAGTAACTTGCAATTTTCGTATTTTCACATAATTTTTATTTTTGAAGATTTGAAAAAAATCTCCATGTTTCTAGAAACACATTATGGAAATAAATAAATTCAGACATTTTCTTCACTTCTTCGGTTAGCAGAAAAGGAAGTTACATTTTCCTATATTTTCTTGTATCCTAAAAAATATTTTCCTACCAATTGATGAGAAAACCTATGTCTAATACCAATTTGATGGGAAAAGGGCATTTTTGTCTTCACAAAAAAAGAAAAAAACTTCAATTATTCACACTATTAGTATAGATTAGTATAGATATAGATAATTAAAATATTGGTTGCAATGGTCATACCATCGTCAAATAATTGGACCGAATGGATGAATTCGGTCACGCGCACCGCCCGTGACTGTTAGATTATCTTTTGGAGAGAAAATCATCACGTAATAATGTACAACGTGAGGGAAACGTTATAATTTTTCCTCCAAAAGATAAAAAGATAAAATAATGTGATAATGTTTCCTCTAAAAGTGAGGAAAACGTGATTATTTTTCCTTCAAAAGACGAGATAACGGCCATGTGCGGTGTACGTGGCCAATTCCGTCCATATTCGTCCAGTTAGTTGATGGTGGTATGAACATTGCAACCAAACTTTAAGTTAAGATACTAAATATGCATTTATGTATCCAGTGGTACCAAAACTATAAAAGTGTCCTATTGTATAATATCAAATATGCACTTTTACACAAAGTTTTCCTACCATTATCCTCTTCAATAAAGGAATAAGAAAATTTCTCAAATTAATATGATCAAGTCACCACTATACTATATATTATGGCATAACGGTCATTCATCGCAACCTGCTAATATTGACTAAATTCTATTTCATGATAAATAAAAAAATTCTCGAAATAATTTTATTGGTTGCTTGCTAATTAATAATTAAGAAAACATGTTTTTTTTAATTATATAAATACTAATAAGAGTAACATTCTTACATTAGTAAGCTAGATAATAGGGTCGTAATTCAGAAAATGATATAATTCAAAGCCATTTGCTCCAGCTGTGCTGTGCAATCAAAAAAAGTCACAAGAAAATATCCGAATTAAGATGATTGATGAAGTTACCACATTTTGAAAAATGTATAATTGTAGCCATTTTAAGAACACAATTGTTTGGCCTTATGTAAAACAAAATGACCTGTATGGCTGGATTATTAGAATAAGTTCATTTCATACTTTATTAATATTAATGTTATTGTATATACAATAAAAAAAAAAAAAAGAATAAATGACCCATTAATATAATCGGTCATCTTACTACGCTAAAAATGCATAATTATATGTAACCACTAATTCAAAACATAACTATTTGGCATTTTATAAAATCGCTCCATGATGACTATGATAGTTTTATTTAATTTTTTGATCCAATTATGTCATATATATACAATAAGAAACAATAAAATGTCCCAAATTGACAGAATAATTGGTCGACATACCACTTTAAGAAAAATGTATAATATATTATTTTGCTGCATGGATGACATGACATAAAACATACATATAATATTTATACAATTCAATTTTTACATACTACACATGGTAGAAATAAGATATTGGAGTCAACTCCAGCTCAAATATAACAGCTAAATATAATCTCACATTCATATTGCACCATATCGTACGTTCATCAAATGCACATAATAATTTATCCTAATTATATCCCCCAATTAAGAGTACAATTGTTTGGTATTAGATAAAAAAAATATATAAATGTATTTTACATAAAAGCACCATTGATTTGCTACTATTTTATAACTAAAACTTTTCTTCTCACTCCCAATCAGGTTAGTTTTTATTGTCTTTTGTGTTTTACATTTTTATTTAATTTGTTACATAATTGTCTTTGTTATGTGTATAATTCTTAGTTCTACTGAATTACAACTCATAACATTTATTTCTAAATACCATCTTTATATAGTGTTCATGAGTTAAAATTGTTTTTTCCATCTCAATTATATTTATATATAATTCAGTTTTTTATATAACATTATTCAATCCATATAAATTGACGCAATTAATACATTTGAGTATTTTTTTTTAAGTTGATAGAAATGTATTGCACATAGTTTTACCTTAACCCTTTGGGGGTTCCAAGTATATATGTTATGTTTTAGTTTCTTTCGGTGAAGTTGTGCATAATGAATTTGTCTTATTTTTTAGTATATAAAGTTATAACAATAAAGATGCAGAAGATGTTTATTCGATGTTTGTAGCTTTTGCGATAAGATGCATTTGTGCAGGAAATATACTGAATCAATATAATAAGAAAAATGTAAGAAAATATGGACGACTTAACATAAAGTTATAAATTCAAGCATAAAATGGTTATTTTTCTATACAATTATTTTAGTACATTTAACTTTGCGATTCAGTTTTTAACTATGATGGATTTTGTTTCTATAATACATATTATTTCATGAAATTTAATTTAAAATTATAATTTAATAAGAAACATAATTGTTATGCGTTATATAGGTTGATTGGGTCAGATTAATTGAATCAACTTAACTCATTCCTTTATATCAGGTCGACCGAATCTAACTTCACTGATTTGGTACTCACGTTCATTACAATCCAACAATTCTCCGAGAAACAACTAGATTTCCCAAGACACTTGTGTTCCTAAAAGAGCGAAAAATTACTAAACTACCCTCTAGCCCACACCCACAAAAAACATAAGTTCACAAACTCATACTAATTTACATCAAATGTGGGTTTTTTGCACTTTGCACCCCCGAAACATGGGAAATAGGCACTTTGCACCCCCAAAACTTAGATTTAGCACTTTGCACCCTCGAAATATGAAAAATGCAGCACTTTGCACCCTCTTTTATTTTTAGGCAAAAACTCATGGGCAAAATTGGTAATTCAATTATAAATTTAGCACTTTACAGCCTCAAATTAAGAATAAATCAGCAACTTGCCCCCCCGAAACACAATAAATGGGCACTTTGCACCCCGAAACACAAAATTAACACTTATCATCCTCAAATAAAAAAAAAAAACTCAAACCCCTCGTTTTATCCGGCAAAGTTGACCATCGGGGTGAAAAAAATCTAAGGCAAAATAGGAAATTCATTTTTTTTCCTTAAATTTTTTAAAATACAATTATAAATACTAGAATACTCATAACGAGGTCAACTTTATTCTAGTATTTATAATTGTATTTTACAAAATTTAAGGAAAAAAAATGAATTTAGAATTTTGCCTTAGATTTTTTTCACCCCGATGGTCAACTTTGCCGGATAAAACGAGGGGTTTGAGTTTTTTTTTATTTGAGGGTGTTAAGTGTTAATTTTATGTTTCGGGGTGCAAAGTGCCCATTTATTGTGTTTTGGGGGTGCAAGTTGCTGATTTATTCTTAATTTGAGGGTGTTACGTGCTAATTTTGTTTCGGGGTGCAAAGTGCCAAAGATTTACAATTGAATTACCGATTTTGCCCATGAAGTTTTGCCTGGAAATAAAAGAGGGTGCAAAGTCCTGTATTTTTCATATTTTGAGGGTGCAAAGTGCTAAATCTAAGTTTCAGGGGTGCAAAGTGCCTATTTCCCATGTTTCGGGGGTGCAAAGTGCAAAAAACCCTCAAATGTTAAGACTTAAGAATGTAAAAACTACTATTTTCTATGAGTGATGAGTCCACCTAAATATATTTGTACCTACCGTTCCATTATAAGCCATAAAAGATTGTAATCTACCAAGTATAATCTTCTCTAACCCTATCTCATCGACCAATCATATCCTAGATTTTCGTTATGATAAATAAAAACCTTAAAAAATAATACTATTTGTTTTAACTTAAGAAGAACACTGGGGAGGACCTATAACATTTGCACTCTTCGGTCCGAGCTATAAATACGCAGTTTAATAGATCAAAATAAATAAATTAATTAAAATTTAAGTTTCCTGTGGTGTGTTTGGCAATTTGCACTCTGAAATTATAGGATTTTGAAAATTTGCACACTGACTTAAAAGTTTGGCACTTTGCACCCTGAAATATACTTTATTTGGTATTGTCCACCCTAGTGTGTGTTTTGATGAGAAAATTCATTAGTAAAAGGGTAGAATAGTCTTTTTTGATTTATTTTTTGCCCTTTAATTTGCACCCTGGCAATATAGATTATGTACACTGAAAATATAAAATGTTGGCATTTTACACTCTCAAATTATAAAATACTGGCGCTTTTCACCCCGATTTAAATTTTTTGGCACTTTGTACCCTAGAAATATAATTTGTATGGAATTTTGCACTCTAATGTGTTTGCCTTTAAAAAACAATTCATGATGTTGTCGATGTAGAGATACAATGGTAATTTCTATGCACAACAATCATAAACATGTTATTCTTAATTTATTTTACTTTTTAATAACTTATTTTAACATTTTCTCTTATTAAAATTTAGATTAAAAAAATTACATTGTCTTCATTTACTTTTCAGGTATCCTCTAGATTATTTACATTATATATAAAATACACATTTACAAATCTAACATGTTAATATTTTGCATAATATTGTTTCTATAAGACTCACATGTAATCGATCCTAAATTTTGCTACACGGCATACTCTACAAATATAAAATTATTTAATATTAGCATGTTAAGTTTATTAAATTATAAAAAATAAAAAAAAATTACCTAATCACTAAGAGCTAGTAATTTGGTTAAAATAAAAATGTGTCAAAAATATTAAGTCGAGGTTGAAAATGCCAAAAAAATATATTTTAGGGTGCAAAGTGCAAATATTCTATATTTCAAGGTGCAAAGTGTCAAAATCTATATTTTAAGGTTGCAAAGTACAAAAAATATTCGAAAATGACTATTCTACCCTTCCATCAATGATTTTTTTAATCATTATACACACTAGAGTGCAAAGTGCCTACTAAATTGTATTTACAGGATGCTAAGTGCTAATACTTTTAAGTTATGGTACAAAGTGTCAAAATCCTTTAATTTCAGGATGCAAAATGTCAAAAATCTTTTCCCGTGTATATTTTGAAATATATTTTAATTGTTACGGACATAATGTAGCTACTAAAAAATAAATATATTTATTCCATCATGTTGACATTAAGCCTACTAAATGATGGTTCATGAATTACTTAAATCCATTGAACCCACATGTACGGTTCTTAGTTTCATGTCCGTTGTGATCTTAACAAAATTCAATTCATCTAATAATGATCAAATTGTTGGTCTTATAACTACATTCCAATCTCGTTGTCAGCGTTTTTCTTTCGTGGACGGTCGACATATAAGTTAAAATAAATCTCTGTTTAGTCATTTAGCGTTTTTCTTTCGTGGACGGTCGACATATAAGTTAAAATAAATCTCCGTCTAGTCATTTAGCGATAACTACGTTGACCACCCTCCAAATTCTGAAGTAATTACATACATCTCCCTTAATATTTTCTAAAATTTTCCCAAATTTAGAGAAGGCAAATACTAGGAAAATTTAATGGGGATTGTCACAATTCACCTCATGACTCGTAATGATTAAATTATTGGTCTTATAACTACTTTTGAATCCAGTTGTAAGCTTATCCTTTTTATGGACGGTTGACACATAAGTTAAAATAAAGCTCGTCAAGTCATTTGACGATAACTACGTCGATCACACTTCAAAATCTGAAGTAACTACATACATCTCCCTTAATATTGTAAATACCAGTAATTCAAATTTTAATGGGGATTGTCACAATTCACCTCACGACTCATAATGATCAAATTGTTGGTCTTATAATTACTTTCCAATCTCGTTGTCAGCTTATCATTTTCGTGGACAGTCGGCATATAAGTTAAAATAAAGCCACGTCAAATCATTTGGCGATAACTACGTTGACAACCCTCCACATTCTGTAGTAATTACGGATATCTCCCTTAATATTTTCTAAAATTTTCCCAAAATTAGAAAAGGCAAATACTAGTAAATGAAAATTTAATGGGGATTGTCACATTTCACCTCATGAGTCATGTGGCATATCCTAAATAAAGTATTATTCTCTCTCCACTTTTTCGCATTTAATATTATGATCTCATTATCCTACGTGGCACGTGACTTTGGCGCTATAGTCTCAACTTTGCCGCGAATACCACTGAAATAACCCGCGAAAGTTCCCGGGTCCTTTTTCTTTATCTCTCTCTCTCTTTCTCTCTCTTCACACTTCACTCACTTTCTCTCTCATAAAAAAATGGTTTCGCTCAGAAAAAGAACCCAAGCTCCGAATCCAGATTCACCAAAATCCGGATCCAGAAAGAGGTCCAAATCGATGCGGCGAGAAGAGCTGGAATCCGAATCGGAGGACGACTACAGCGATTTGAGCTGTGAGAAATGCGGGTCGGGTCATCGCCCGGCGGAGCTTCTGTTGTGCGATAAATGTGACCGTGGATTTCACCTCTTCTGTCTTCGGCCGATTCTCGTTGCAGTGCCGAAAGGACGGTGGTTCTGCCCCTCGTGTTCTAATCAGAAGAATCTCACGAGTATGTTGACGAGTTTTTGGTACAAATTTGTTAGGGTTAATTTGTTTAATCGATCTGCATTTGTGTTTGATTGAATCATGATTTGATTGTGGATAGGGTTTATTGTTAGTTTGTTATTTCTTTAATTATATCTTAATTTTATACGGATTCCTGCGAGAAATCAATTTTGAGTCATTAAAGATTAATGTTTGAGTTTGATTTTCAATTTGAGATTGACCTGTTGTGAGAATGGGATGAATTTTCTATTCTCTGAACTGGTAGGCCCAAAGGAATGAGAAGGACTATAGCTATCAATGAAATGTGATTTATATCACTGCCATGTATTTGAGGTCACTTTGGTTTTGAAACCTTAAACAGCTGTATATGAGCTACACAAAACATAATCTTTAATTGAATCTAATCATATTGTCGTTTTGCATTTCACATTTCTATTTCTGTATTCCTCTACATTGGTTTTCTTTGCAACAAGTTTTTATCAATTTGGTTTTATTCTCAAGGATTCTCAATAATTAAAACCTTTTAACTTTGATGGATTGACTTGCAGATTTCCCTCTAGTCCAAACCAAAATCGTTGATTTTTTCCGCATTCAAAGGTGTTCACAATCAGCAGAAAAGCCAAGTCCAGGTAAAATACATCTGCTAATTTAAAGTAAATTTCTATTATTCTAGTATTATATTCAGCTATGATCTTAATGGTGTGATTGCTAATTGTCCCGCATTCTCAGATTGTAGAAAGAGACGAAAACGAACTACTTGCTTAGTGGTGTCAAAGAAGAGAAGGAAGTTGTTGCCCTTCAATCCAAGTGAAGATCCTAATAGAAGATTGGAACAAATGGCTTCTCTAGCTACCGCATTAACTGCAACTGGGGCAGAGTTCAGCAACGAGCTGACTTATGCTGCACGAATGGCGCCAAGATCAGCAAATCGTGCTTTTCTTGAAAGAGATGGGATGCAGGTATTTTCAAACATTTGTTTTCCACTAATGTTTTTCACATGAATGTCCAACTAGGTAGATACTAGATATGCCTATATTGTATTAAGATTGTGGGTGTTTTTTTTTTCATTTACAAAACACTGGTATCCGAGGCTAGAAGCTTGAAAGTTCTAAGAATGTAATCAGTTTACTTGCCACCCTCTTGCATCTATGCTGTAGCATAAAGCTTTTATGAATAATAACTGAGATGAAGGGGAGAAAGCCTAAAGCTAATAGTTGTATACTAGCTTGTATCAATGGTGATGAGGGTATTCTTCATCTGGACTTGAATATATAATGCTGAGGATATTAGTCATCGGGCCTAGGTGTCATTTGAGATAATTTTAATTGATATGACTAGGTGAAGTTGACCTCTACCTTAATTTTTTATCTCAATTTTACTCAAATAAATTGGCCTGCACTCACAAGCATATGTTATGATCGTTGAGTTGTTCCCAGCTCAGCCTTACAATGTTAAATTTAGATTGGGTAATTTAAACAACCGATCTCAAAATAGCTGGATGTGGAGCATCCTAGAAAGTCTAATATGAGCTTGTGAGTGTAGGTCAATTCTCGAGCATTACTGGAGCACAATGGTCGATTGAAGAGGTCAACTCCAATTTGATGTTGTCAAATTCACCTAATTAGTTCAATTTGTTTTGAGCATTTTGAGGCTTAATTTTTATTTGTAAAAGGATTTAGAGAAAGAATCCCATCCTTAAACTATAGGCAGGCAGTTTTTGTCATAATAAATCATGTCATACTAACGTTGCTGCTTGATTCCAAAATATTTTTGTAATTTAATTTCCATCTTTCTTACCAAATGATTCACTATACAGGTTTTGCCAAAAGATGATGCAGAAACCTTAAAACTGTGCAAGAATATGATGGAAAGAGGAGAATGGCCACCACTTATGGTAGTTCTTGATCCAAGAGAAGGGTATGTACTACCCAATTGTCATTCTTTCCAAATATTATATCAAAATCCATTGATCCTATATTAATTTCCTTTTTCGATTGTATCAGATTCACTGTGGAAGCCGATAAACCTATACGGGATTTAACAATAATCACGGAATATGTTGGAGATGTTGACTTTCTCAAAAACCGTGAAAACTATGATGGAGATAGTATGATGACTCTTCTTACAGCAACTAACCCTTCTAAAAATCTTGTCATATGTCCAGATAAACGCAGTAACATTGCTCGTTTTATCAACGGCATCAATAACCACACACCGTATGTCAGTTCTTCCATTTTACATTACTATTAACTTAATATTACATTTCTTCTTTGCTTTGTGTAATTTTCAAAAGATCAAGAATCTGAAATGTGAACTGTATTTTGACTCAGAGAGGGGAAGAAGAAACGAAACGTAAAATGTGTGAGATTTGATGTCAATGGTGAATGCAGAGTTCTACTGATCGCTAGCCGAGACATTAAAAAGGGAGAGAGACTTTACTACGATTACAATGGATATGAAAACGAATACCCAACCGAGCACTTCGTTTGATTCCTTGAGGGACTCCACAACAAATTATGTTCTAACTTGTTAGTAACTCAGTTATTAGCTTTAGCTGTGCTGTGCATTTGAAACTCTTTTTTGACACATAGCCAGCTAAATTTATTTATTTAAATTACACAAAGGTCATTTATTATGAAGAGGGATTCTTGTACAAACATTTATCAACATATTAATTTAACTCCCCTCAAAATTTCTTTCTTGATTTTTTTTAGAATGTAAACAAAGTTGGGCTTCATTGTATTGGGTTCTAAATGAAGTCTAGGGCTGTCAATGGAGCGGATTCTAATTTGAATCTGGATTCACTGGAATTTTGTTTTGATGGATTTGGTTCGATTGTGGAGATCTGATTAAAAGGTTGTCGAACTTCAAAATGTATGGAGTGAATATGAATCTTACATTATCCATACCGCTGTTTTTTAACCAAATTTGTTGAGTACCTTAAAGCATGTGGTTAACTTGGTTCGTGAAAGATTTTTTTTGAGTGAATAGCATTTTTGGTCCTTTTTATGGGCAAATTTTTGCATTTTCGTCCCTATTAATTTTTTAGTGACAGATATGTCTTTCTTATCAATGTAGTGTAGCACATTCATCCCTCTTAAATCTAAAATACATCAACTTTCGTCAATTTTAGAATATATTTTGGATTTAAGTGATGTATTTTTTATTTAAAAGGGACTAATGTGTTATACTTCATTGATAAGATGGACGAATCCGCTATGAAAAATTTAAGAGGGACGGACATGTTACACTATATTGATAAGAGGGACGAATATGTTACACTACATTGATAAGAGGGATGAATCTACTACAAAAAATTTAAGAGGGACGAAGTGTAAAAGTTAACCCATAAGGAGGACTGAAAGCGCGATTTACTATTTTTTTATTTTGAAGCTCAATGCAAAAGAAAGTTTGAGCTTCCATCGAGAATATTGTTTTAAACAGACGGGCAAAAAGATAAAAATAGTCTTTTAATTTTTGCAGGGACATGAAAATGGGACATTTATAATTTCGACAAGAAATTTACATCTTTTATGTTTTAAAATGTCGCAATATTAGTCCTCTTATTCGAAATTTTAGTTCTAAATTCATCGGAATCAAAATTATTGTTTATAAATTGTTACATAAATAAATAAATTGAGACATTATAACATTTTTGCCCTAGTAATTAGCAGGTATGGAAAGAATGGAGGAGAATAAGTAGTTATCTTTCAACCAATTAACCAATTTAGACTAATTTGACAAGGTGACGTGATGGATTAACACCACGCTGCAGCCAGAGGTACAAAACCCCCTAATTTGTTTGCTTGCATAGCAATTTGAAGACAACAATTTAATTTCGATGAATTTAGGACTAAAATTGCATCCAAAAAAACTAAAATTGTCACAACCTAAAACATAAAAAATGTAAATTGCGGGTTAAACTATTATCATGAAAATTTCAATGGATCCAAAAAGACCCTATACTCTTGTTTGGAGTCCAACGGCCTTAATTTTAAATCCAGGCCCGACAAGATCCAAATCCAAATACGGTTAATAAAAAAATACCGGATCCTGATTAGGCTGGTCAGAATATCAGATCTGTTGACAGCCTTCAAACTTCATACTGTCCATTTTAAGACCCACTAACTGAGATCAAACCCAAATCCAAATTATTTCCATACATCAGCCCAAATTCCAAATTTAATATTTTGAAGATATTTATTTCATAATGAATAAAAAAAAAATATATGGATGTAGAAACCATTAGAGTTTTATTTCCTTATATATTTCGGTGAAATACTGGAAACTTTTCGAAAACATTAGGAAAAATTATGAAAATTTTATTAAATTAAGAAAAAGAGAAATACCCAATGCAAATAAAGATACGTCTTATTTTTGTTTCCGTTGGTTCAAACACGAAAAAAAAATCGATTTTTTCGATGGAAAAAGGAAAAAAATTGTTCCATGTGTAGAACATTAAAGAAAGATTGAACTATTTTTTTGCTAAATGTACTGCATGACAAGGGGCAGTGGAGAGGTCTGACAATGAGTCCCAGAAAATCAATTTTTATTTTTAACATATGATTATGATCCAATTATAGGACCACCCTAGCTATACCAACCCACCCCTTCTGCAAACCAATTTTGAATTCCTTAGAGTGGTCCAAATTTAGCTCTTATGACAATCTCTTCTAGCTGGAACACACACACACACAATCATGAGTTTGGATCAGAAGTGTACAACCACAAGAATACTTGTACCATTTTCATATATATATTTATATATATAGGTTAAAAAATAATGTTTTTATTTATTTTTAATAAATGACCGTATTGTTTCTAGGTATAAGTTAATTTTTTGCTTGATCGGACATTTTTACCATTCGTTTTAAGGGTTTGTTTTGTAGATGTTATAAGCCATTGGTGGATGAGACTGGTCATTACAAAGTAACGAATCTAGGTTCGAATTCCTTGAAAGCGGTTCCCATTTAATGTGTCTGACGCGCTTAGAAACCTAAAAAATGACCGCAATGTTTCTAGGTATAATAAGTTAAATATTTGCTTGATCGGACATTTTTGCAATTCATTTTTAAGGGTTTGTTTTGTAGATATTATAAGCCCCTAGTGGAAGAGATTAGTCACTATAAAGTAGCGAACTCAGGTTCGAATCCCTGTTGGGAAGGTTCCCAATTAATGTGTTTGACGCACCTCGAAAGAGATTAAACTCTTAGGGATCATAAAAAAAATAAGCCCTTATAATATTTCTTACAAGTATCGTAAATGTATTATGACAAAACAATGTCCCGCATGAAGTAGGTTTACAAACGCATATAAATTATATTTGTCTTAAAGTAGATATATTATTGTAATTCGTCTATAATTGGTTAAATGGCCTAAGTCTTTTATTTCACTTCGAATTGTAAATCATTTATAATACCTACAAAACGGCTTGTCTAATATATAAAATTATTGGAGTTTTTTTTTTTTTTTTTTTTTGAGGAAACCCAATTGAGTAGTGATTTTCATTCATGATCAATATCGTCGAGTATAAAATTAGAGATAAACGTGGGAAGCTCCAATAAAGGCGAGTATAAACTAAGAGTAACTTTAGCTAAATCATATGCTACCGAGTTACTATTTCTCAACACGTGAGAACAACTAAACGAGATAAAAGACCATACGTTTGATATCATCCAGAATATGACCTATGTTACTCTTTGAAGAATGTGGCGCACAAATGCCTTCAATGACTGATTTACAATCTTCCTCTCGCACCACTTTATTTCATCCATGTCCTAAACCAAGAGAATCATAGGAGTGTCTACTAAATTAAATCTATTCTAATTATCATACGTACAATTATAGTACCTAAAACATTATAGTCCCTTCAAATTTTGTTAGGAATCGTTACTTTACCTATAGTACCATTGTAACTTCAAAGATTTGTGTGATAAATATATGACACACATTAGCCCTTAAACTCTTAATATAATTTAATTATGAAAAAAAAATTCATATCATAATTTAGTTTTAGAAATTTCATAAATAGGTGGTCCATTTCTGGTAATTTTATGTACTTGTCTTTGGGGAATACAAGGTGTGATCCCACCCAAATTTGACAGTAGAGCAGAGATTTTAAATCAGAACTCGGATCCCCATGAACTCATACAAAAAGCACCTCCTTATGTTTTTGGACCTCAACTATGTTGTATCCTACTATTGTAAAAAATGGTACATTTTCATTTATTGCCCTCTTTTTTCTTTATTAAATTTGGTGTCTTACTGTTTTTGTGTACTCCCTCCGTTTCAAAATATCTGTCATTTCACATGTATGCACACAAATTCAGAAAATCATTGAATATAGCTGAATTCTAAGAGGAAAAAAATGAAAAAGACTAAGATACCATTTTAATTAATTATCCTCCACTAATGTTTGAGAAAATTTATGAGCATAAAGGGCAAAAATGGAAAAAGAGTAATTAATGCTTTATTGGAAATCTAAAGTGACAGATAATATGACACAAGAAAAACTTTTCAAAGCGACAAATATTATGAAACGGAGGGAGTACTTTACTACAGCAAAAAATTACATTAATTTTAACTTCAATTTTCATTATTTAATGTTTTAAAAGGAAGTAAAATTTGTAAGAAGACATATGTCTTAAATTGAATTTTGCAGTTTACTTATTTCATTTATGTGGGCTCAAAAGTACAAGGTTTCTCATATGGCTTGAGTACTTACACATGAGGACATGGATACCAATGTGGTGGTATATGTGCCACATGAGTAGTTTACTAATTTTGCAAATTTGCACTCTCAAGTTTAGTATGAAAATTAATAAAATGTAGTTGATATATAACAAAAATAATAAAGAAAAATATAACTTTTTCATTGTTTGGTTTATAGGGAAAATGGGATGAAAATAATGTACAAACACTACTTAAAATTTAGGTAGCCTGGTTCAGTTTGGCCACATTACTCATCACTAGGCATATGCATGCGTCAACACATGTTTTGTTTTTCTTTTCTCAAAGATATTTAAATTTTAGACCTGACTTATTCCAATTCAAGACACTATCGTCATATTAAGTGGACATCTCCTCCGACAATATTAAGAATTTGAGTCCCTCATATTTAGAGAATTATTATCTTCCATTATAACAAACAATAGTTGATGCAAACTAGTTACTTTAGTGCAACTATTAAAAAATCACAAAAAGGCGTATGCCACTTGTCATATGATCGAATAAATTTGGAAGCTAGTTAGCACATGAATTGGAACTTTCAAACATCAAGGGTGATGATATATTTATCCCATTAAAATTACACATTTAAAAACTAATCTATTTGCTATGATGCTACTCATGTTACCATGATTGATAATATTTGAAAAAAAAAAAGGGGTCACTTCATTTTTAAATTTAATAGTCATGCATAATAGAGTGCACGGACGTTTCGGAAAGATTTCATTTTTTGTTCTTTAAAATAGAGTACGTTTTAAAATTGGTCACTTATTTATGTTATTTATTGTGTTATCGATGTTAATTTATGTCTTATTTGATCCAAAAATTTAATATTTACAGGTAATATCATGTCCCGTGCTCGTGACACTTAAAAATTGAGATTTCGGATTCTTACTCCAAATTTGCACGTCCAATACACGTAATGAGTCTATAACTTTTGATTTGTAAGAAAAACAGTTCAAATTCCCTAAAAAAATAAAGATAAGTATTTTCATATTTATTAGCAAAATGAAATTGATCAATTTTTTGGTCGTCTAATGTGGTTGAGTTTCAAATTTTTGTTGTGGTACCTTGCGAAAGACATAATTATTGTGTCACCAGTATCAAATATGCTTGATTTGACCGAAAATTCAATTAATTAACCTTTGTCGGAAAAATCTCGTGTCGAGCACGAGACACACTTCAAAATTAAAAAACAAAAAAGGTTAATACCTAAAAGTAGAAGACATTAGTCTCCCAATTGTCATTTGCTTTAACTTTGTACATTGTCATTGTGATGGAACTGATGAGTATTGCCATAGTTTTGGTTTGTGTAAAGGCTCTAATTTTTTATTTTTTTTGTGTCTTCGATTTATCTTTGTGGATTGTTTTGCAAATTTTGGTGGCTTGTAAATTAGATTTGAATTGTACGGTAGAATTTGAATTGCTAAATTAGTATACTACATTAATATAAATTATCAGATAGTGAAATTGATAAATTTGGAGCAAATGTGATTGTGAGTCTATCAAATTTTATATTTCTTATAAATATAAAAATAGGTATCTTCATTTTTTAGGAAACTTTAACTATTTTTTCCTCCAAAATTTAAGGTATAGACCCATCCGTCACATGGACGTGCAAATATTGGAGTCGTTATCCGAAATTCCCAATTTTAAGTGCCACGTGCTCGACACATGATATTTCCATATAAAATTAAAAGTTTCAATCAAATATGACATTAATTAACACTGACAATACAATAAAAGGACGTAAATGAACAAGGCACCACAATAAAAAAATTAATTTTTAAATTCAATCAGTTAAGCACCAAAAATGAAAATTTTCCCAAACATTTCACATCTATAAAACTTTATACATGAATTTCTCCACATGATTTTACAATTTACACCAATAATGCAACCAAAAGTTACCCAAATATCAATCCATTATATGAAAATTAATCACTCTATCAAAAGATTATTGCCTTTGAAGCTTTGAAAAGTATTAATATTACTACCATATTTAGTTTATATTATTATGTAAGCAAATAGAAAGCAAAAAGTAGAAGAGTCTGAAATGGCCCGGCCCATTGCTTAAAGACAAAGTGGTTAGTGGGTACCCATCCTAATTAATCCCATTTCAGAGAAATGGAACTATCAAAGCCCCACACCTCCCACCACCTTGTTTGGTGGTGACTGTCCACATATGCACTGATTTATTTAAATCAAATTTCTGAAAATTCATCCATTAAAATAATACAGAAAGAAAAATATCAAATTTTTCCTCATTTATATATATATTTGCTTGTAACTTCGCATAATTAACCCTTTATTTATATATTCTACTAAATTATATATCTTCTTTTCCTTTGTTATTATCATGCAAGGTATTTTTAATTTAAATTAACCCCCTATTGTTTGCTTGATTTTATAATAAAACTAGATAATGTGCATGGTCTCGGTATTGTATGATCACAATAATAGACAATATATGATAGCAGTTATAGTTAATATGCGAGTATAAATTTTTCCATCATCTATTTTTTTGACTTACTAACAAATCACTATAAATAGAAATTATAAAATATTTTGGAGTAATTCATATTTTGCACCCTAAAAATACGCAAGACAATGCACCCTATAATTGAAATATGGACACTAGCATCCCTAATTGTATTTTTTTTTTTTTTTTTTTTTGCAAAATGCATCATTTTAGGGTGCAAAATTTCTAATGTTTTGCCAAAAGAATATCTGATTTGAGGGTGCGACGTGTCAAAATTTTAATTCTAAAGTACAAAGTATAAGAACAAGTATTTATAGGGTGCAAAATATCAAATAATAAATATTTTGTTTGAGCTTGTTTCTATCATTTGTCAGTATGTGTTTGACTTTTGGAAAAGTCTATAGTTAATGCATGAGAATTTAAATAGTTACAATTTAACTTTAATACTTATTTGGGCAATTTTGATGATCTTCATTTCTTCATGATCCAACACTTGATATGTCTTACATTTTAATTTAATTCAACTTGTGAGTGTTTTTTGTTTCATTATTTCTAGGCTTGTGGATCCAACAAAGTAGATATTGGCAAATATTTTTGGACTATGCTAGCATCACAGCCAATTATCACAGCCCAACATCACAGCCCATAATATAAAATTGCAAAAAAAACCCATATTTAATGATCAAACAAAAATAAACCCTATTTATAAAATAATTCATCAATTTCAAACCATATCTACGACTTTTGCCAAGAAAAACTTGAAAATATTATTTTAAAATAAAACCCTAAAACCCTAAACCCTAAACCCTAGCCCTAAACCCTAAATCTAAACCCTAAAACCCTAAACCTAAACCCTAAAACCCTAAACCTAAACCCTAAACCCTAAACACTAAATCAATCCCATTGTAATAAACTCTAAATTATAGGCATTGCAAGTGCTTTTAAATTATGAGTTTATATTTTTATTGTAATTTTTAAGATATTTTATATACAAATATTGATAAATGATAAATTATCATTTGGAAAGTAATGAATTATTTTTTATATGAGTAATATTGTATAATTTATGTGCTCATTTGTAATTTTTGAAAGTTGAGTGGGTTGTTAATAGATTAAAAGATTATTTGAAGAAACCTGTTAAACAAGTAATAGGTAACACATTACCTTCAAAAAAATAAAAAATGGGCTGTACAATGGGCTGTGAAATTTGAGGCTGTGATATAATCATTTTCCAATATTTTTTGGGGCTCTCCACCTTATATCCAAACTTGGAATAAGTCAACTTGGATAAATTGCCAGCATTTTCTCATCACATGTATATATTCAATGCATCTACTCTATGTTTTTTTTTTAACCTAACCTTATCACATTACTAAGAACTCAGAGCTATCTAGCTAGAAATGTGGTTCAATTCATCAGCAAAAATCATAAAATATTTCTCACATTATCCTCAAAATTTGTAATTATTTCATAATTGATTTGAACCCAAAAGCCTAGGTGTCATATTCTAATTATAAATATTTGTCGTATTTTTATTGTAGAAGGTTGATTAATGTCATGATGTAATAATTAATATATTAAACAGTACTCCCTCCATTCCAAAATAATTGTCGCTTTAGAGATTTGCACTAGTATTAAGGAAGCTAATAATTAGTCTTGAATTTAGGAAAAAGTTAGAGGTATATCTAAAATACCCCTATTTATTTGGTTAGAAGAGAGAGAACAATGGGTTAAAGTAGAAGAAAGAGAAAGAAAAATGAGTAAATAAGGTAAAATTAGAAGATGTGTTATTAATGATGTATTGGAGTCCTAAAGCGACAATTAATTATTTTGGAATGGAGGGAGTAATATCTTTTTGTCAGACATATATAATTTTACAAATCGCCAAATTTTTAGATATTTTTAAATACATAATAGATTGTGATATGTGAAAGTAGTATGAAAATCAAGGAAAATTCTAAGGTGACGTCACGTCACATAACGTAAGTTATTAACCAATAGAATTATGACACCTCATTAATAAACGACCTATTTAACAGGTTACTAACAAGTCATAATACTATTACCAGAAGTAGTTGTACTATACTATTATTTGATCACATTCATTGTAATATTTAACCACATTAACAGTAAATTACAAACTAATAAATTATTATAAAAATAATTAAATAATTGTGTATAATAATATTTTATAATAAACAATATATAATATTTCGTGTTGAATAATTAATATTAACCTTTGAAAAAATTCATAATATATTTTAATACACATAATTTATATTTTAATACATATTGGATAGTACTAATTGTAATACTTCATAATGTAGCTAATTATTATTAATTTGAGACCGTACTATGTATGTGGAGTCAATATTGTGCTATGTGAGTCTAAACTACTACGTGTGAGACATATACCATGTAATTTGAAGAATTATACACACTGGTTAGGACTAATGGAAATACTATATAATGTGACTAATTACTACTAATACGGGACCGTATTAAGTATGCAGAGTCAAAACTATGCTACGTGAGTCTATACTACTACATGTGAGACATTTACCTTGTAATGTGAAGGATTATGGGTAAATTGGTTAGTACTAATGATAATACTATATAATGTGACTAATTACTACTAATACAAGACCGTACTAAGTATGTGGAGTCAATACTATTACATGTGAGAAATTATGCTTTGTAATGTGAAGAATTACACACATTGGTTAGTACTACTGATAATACTTCATAATGTGGTTAATTACTACTAATATGGGCTGACCGTACTAAGTTTGTGGAGTCAATACTATATTATGTGAGTCTATACTACTACATGTGAGACATGTACCATGTAATGTGAAGAATTATCCGTAAATTGGTTAGTAGTAATGGTAATACTATATAATGTAACTAATTTCTACTAATATGAGACTGTATTAAGTTTGTAGAGTCAATACTATTACATGTGAGACATTATACTTTGTAATGTGAAGAATTACACACATTGGTAAGTACTACTGATAATACTTCATAATGTGGCTAATTACTACTTATATGGGCTGACCGTACTAAGTTTGTGGAGTCAATACTATGCTATGTGAGTCTATACGACTCTAGCGAGACATATAACATGTAATGTGAAGAATTATCCGTAAATTGGTTAGTAGTAATTGTAATACTATATAATGTGACTAATTACTACTAATATGAGACCGTACTAAGTATGTGGAGTCAATACTATTACATGTGAGACATTATACTATGTAATGTGAATAATTATACACATTGATGGTGTTGTACTATTATATATGAACTAGTACCATACAATGTGGAAACACACAATTTTTATGGTGATTTGATATAAATTTGGGTAGAAAAAAGAAAAGAAAAAAAGTAGAAATATTTATGGTAGTTGACTTTGAGATATTAAAAAATATAAGAATTATGGTTTTAACCTGTTAAAAAGGTAACTCAGAATTAACTAAGTTTAATTTTATTCTGTATTATAAAATTTATGTGGTTGTGATTATATATTTATGATCCAATGCCTTAAATGAAATTGACGTCACATAACCTGACGTCACATTAGAAGTCCCCGAAAATCAAATATATTTGAAATCGACAACTCCTTGTGTCAATTTTGTAGAAGGTTAATTAATGTCTTATTCCAAATATTAAATTTTGTCGTGTTTTTATTGTAGAAGGTTAATTAATGTCAATAATTAATGTCAATAATTAATGTATTAAACAATAATAGCTTTTTGTCGGATGTATTATACTTTTCCAAATCGCCAAATTTTTAGATATATATTTTCAAAAACATAATAGATTGTGATATGTGAAAGTAGTACCAAAATCAAATAGATTTGATCATATTACTTGAAATAGACAACTCCTTGTGTCAATTGCTGGTGGCTGAATTATCAAGATTTGTTGCCTATCATGTAAAAATCATTATTTGATTTATTTCTTGTTTTTCCCTTTTTTAATAAGGTTTTTCCTTTTTCTTTCTAACACTGATTCTTTCAGAATTTCTGTCAAATCCGAGTTAGGACAAAAGGGTTTGTGTCAAATCATAGGCCGTACTATATTTCAATAGTAGTAATTCTGTGAAAGATGTTGATTTATTAAATTTGTCCCCTTTATTTTCATGCTATGGAAACATGTCAGGTGTTTTCCCCACGTATTAAGTTTTGTAAAACAGGATTTTGATGGTGACTCTAAATCTAATCGATCATGGAGTAAACAATTTCTATGTTTTATTCAATTGGAATGAAAATATAAATTAATATTTATTTTAATATATTTATTTGAGTTACAATCGTTCTTGGCCGGTTTGTTTGGCGTTTCTCAGATTTTTTTCGTGTTTGAAAAATACCAAACAAATATGTTTTTTACTTTCAGAAATAAATTTTTCATTCATTAATTTTCTCAAACTACTCTCTCAAAAGCCAAACAAACAACAATTTTCTTATCTCTAAATAAAACCTATACAAACTCTACTTTGATTTGACATAAAGTAACCTATCTCTTACACAATTTATCTCACATACAAATATGATTTGACATAAAATCTTACACATCTTACACCTACAACCCAACTCTTCCAAAAAAACGTATACCTACTTTATTTCTCAAACCACTCTCTCAAAACCCAAACAAACAACATTACGCAAATCGAAATTATTTCACAAACCTCCACTACTCTCCCAAACTACTTTCTCAAACGCCAAACAAACAAGCCCTCTTATTTTGAAAACAGAGAGTAAAAAGTCCTTATAATATTTTTAAAATTTTAACTAATTAGAATATACAAAAGAACGAAAGTCTTTTTACTATAATAAAATATAAAACACTTGAAACATATTATTTAGTTATCATAGATAAGACACTTTTAGAAATTAAATGAAACACCTAGTTAAAGACTGTAAAAAGAAACTCCTTTGATACTCAAAAAGCATTGATGTAAGATCTGAGATGAAAATTGGGAATCAACGACTTCGAGTAAAAAATTAGATTTAAGTTCAATCGTTAAAACTTCTTGAGGCATATCGATCCCCATAGGTTATTCGGTCGGAATCGATGGATAATTTTATGGAGCTAATGCCAATTTACCCCTCATGTGAAATTCATAATGTTCAATTTATCCTCATCGTGATTTGAAGAAAGAGTACTTTACCCCCTGTGAAAATCTTAAAGAAGCAATTTACTTCATTCAGTCGGAGAGTGTAACTCACTTGCTAAAATTGAGATTGAGCATAAAAAGTGTTTTGTAGCATAGAGAGGTAAATTGCCACATTTATCATAACAAAAGGGGGTAAAATATCACATTTATCATAACATAAGGGGGTAAAATACCACATATAAAAATATTAGGGAGACGGTGTGAAACTTTTATAAAATTACATTGAGGTAAAGTGTTCCTTTTCAATTTACATAGGGTTAAATTGAACATTATAAATATTAAAGGGGGTAAATTTTCATTAACTCTAATTTCATGATCTGATTGTTGGGAACATTCCCTTAATTAATTTTCTCAATTTGTTACACGTAGCGACAAAATATTTGGCCTATAATTATGCATTTTATGGTTATTATGTTGCTATGTTATAACGGTTATCGTTGTCTAGTTCAATTGCCTAGATCCGAGACGGGGTTGGGGTGGGCGGGGAAACGATCTCCAGTGGTTGGGGCTGTGGGGCGGAATTGGCATCGGGGCGAGAACGGGGTGGAGGCAGGACTGGGGCTAGGGGGCTGCGAGAAGAAGAGGATGAAGAAGCTTTAAGTCAGGTGGCGCCACCTGATTGGACACAATATTTTTATTTCTTTTATTTCTTTTTATTTTATTTAATATTATTAAAGATTTATTATTAATTATTTAAGAAAATATTGAAATTTCCTTCTAAATTAAATTAAATTTGTAGAATTGAATTATTTAATTAAATTTGTTAGTATATTTGCTAGTATTTAGTAAATATATATAGCCACCAATTTTTAATTGAATTATTTAATATAATAAAAATTTAAATTTATTTTATGGATAAATCATTAATAATTAATTTGAATTATAATTAAAAATATTAAATTCATAAATTAGTTAGAATTGTAATTAGAATTAAATTTAAATATTTGAGAGGTTGAACGAGAGAGAAGGCATCAGGAGATGCTTCAACGTCAAAGAGAAGATGACGCAATGAAAAGGCCGCAAGACGAGCGTGAAAGGGAGTAACAAATTATGTCAAGGGAGGAACGAATTATGTTGATGGACTGCTCTTCGTTCACTCCGATACAAAGAAGTATTGAAAGAATAAAATAAAGCAAATACAACAAAAAGGTCTTCCTCGGGACTTATTTGGAGGTTCATCGAAGGGAAAATCATTAAAATATTGTAATTCGTGTGTGTGCCGTTTATTTAATCTTCTTTGTTGTATTTCATTCTTGTTTGTTGTATTTCGTCTCTTGAATTAATTTTAATTTTATTATTATCTACTCTCTTTAATTTTGATATTTAAATATTAATATTAATTTAATTATATTATTAAAATAGTTATTAGTATTATGAATATTAATATTAAAAATAAAAATAAAATTATTATTATAATGGTGAGAGTGGGGAATAAATAAAATTGGCATTAATTGGGGCTCAGAGCCCTGCCATTGGAGATGACCAGGCAGAGCTAGGGGCAGGGCAGGGGCAGCCCCAAGGCTCCGGAGCCCTTACCCTGCCCCTACCATTGGAGATGGCCTGAGCTTCAGGTCGAGGCTCTTCATGTGAGATCACAAACACGCCGCTATTGTTTAATTCTTTGGTCGTTTCCGAGTTCAAAGTTGTTTTTCTACATCAATTATACATGAACGATTGTAGTTTGATACATTTGGGAGCTTAACTATTCAATTGTAGTCCAGGACCAAGAGGAGATGAGTTCAACTTCCACGAATGTGGGTATTTCTCTAGTTTAATACTAGTATTTGGTAGTTATTTACTATTTGTAATTCTTAGTATTTGGGTAATTATTGAAATGACTTCTGATGTAATGATTGATAATAATTGTATTCTCAAAAAAATAAAAAATAAACTATTCAACTCAAAAAGCAAAATATATAATTACAATATGTATGTAAATATCAAATCTTTTCGAGATTGATTCGTGTTCTATTTGATTAAAATTTGTCCTAAATCGATTCGTTTTATAGTTAAATCGCAAACAAAAAAGCACGGCGTTGTTAATAAGAAAATCAAACTTTTCTGAAATAAAACAAAATCAAACTAAATTTTGAAATCATATTGTTCAACTAAACTATGCTCGTTTCTTAAAAATAAAAATAAAAAGACCTCAATTATGATGGAATTGCACTTTTCATTCCAATTCTCATCTACTTTATACATTTGGTATCATGCTTTCTGAAAGAACACATTTAATGCCATGATTTCACCCCCTCCCCCCTCGACACATTCCTTTCTCCGTTAATTTTTGGATAGAAACCGCCATAACTCCTTTGTTACAATGCCAAATTTCGTGTTCTTTATATGGATGGAAAGTTCTCGACGAGATCTTTCTAACGAAACAAATTTTAGTTCATGGTACGCAATAAACAATCGCAAAAAATTAACAAAATTTCTGGATAATAATCAAAATTAAATCATATCTCATAATCTACAAGGAATCTGCCATAATAATTTTCGATATGATATATGGCACATAAGCGTACAATTTTAGTGACTTAAGTACAGTTTATGTCCAAAAATTGACGGAGAAAGTAAATATGTGAGGTAAAATTATGGTATTAAATGTGTTCTTACAAAAATTATAATACCAAATATAAAAAATAGGTGAAAATTTAATATGAAAAGTACAATTCTCTCCCCACAACGATGCTCACTTTCCCTCCTAGGAATTTGCATTGAGTACAACTAATAAATACCTCGTGGAGAATTATTCAGGATTTATTCTAGGCATAACACAACCTACATTATAATACCATGTTGTTTTTGAAATAATGATGTTGGAAAGTTCATTGTCGGGCACTATAATGCAATACGTTCATACCCATATTACAAATATCTTAAAAAATACAAAACTTATAGGAAGTTTCTAAAATATTTTATAAAATTTCATTGAGAACTTGGTCGGCGACATCAATCCATGCTTAAACTTTTGGGGAGACCCTCACGTCATCCGTGACAATTTATATGAGTTACATTATTGAAAATTAAAATCACTTAAATTAATTTCTACTCTTATATTTTAATATGCATATTTAGTATGTAGCATGTCATGGTCCTTTTATATATATAATTTAAACATTTAATTTGAGATAAGTCCAGTACATCTATTCAATTAATTGGAGGGATAAACTAAGTTCCAAGTGTTTAATCTAT
Organism: Penstemon davidsonii; assembly: GCA_034814905.1. Classification (NCBI taxonomy): domain Eukaryota; kingdom Viridiplantae; phylum Streptophyta; class Magnoliopsida; order Lamiales; family Plantaginaceae; genus Penstemon; species Penstemon davidsonii. Next base: position 4,465,878 of record JAYDYQ010001087.1, on the reverse strand, counting down.
TTGTATTAAATTATAACATCTGCTCTTTATCTTAACAATTTTTTTGCACTCAATTGAGTTAATTAATTGAGAATTTATATATCAAAATAAATTTCAGATAATAATTAAAATTATTTTTTACTAGCATTATGAAACTCAATTTAATAAGTTTAATTCCATATGTGAAGTTAACTTGAATACGTTCTATGAATTACAATCTGGAACTTTTGTATGATTTTCTTTTTTTCAGAAAAAAATGATAGATAAATCAAAATTCTTAGGTCAATATCTCTAAGTTCTAAAACAAAAGTAAGTCTATTTAAAAAATAATCGCTCCATTGCTCGTTATATGGATGACGTGGTATAGCAAACGGTTGAGATTTGATAAAAGTAGTACTTGCATACTAATTTTGATGCCGTAATGCCGCCAAGAATGTTGCTACATTCACCTTCTATAATAAGATCACTCGATCCAAATTAAATGCATTAGTTTCTAAAATATTTTTAATGTATTAATCTATTTTATAAAAAAACTATGAAAAATAAATTAATCGATACAAGAAATTGTATAATATATGGGAAATGTTCACCAATCACCAACCTTCCACTTTCATCCATGAATGCTCATTTGTCATTTATATATCAAGGATAAGATAATTTATATCTATTTTTGGTAGGTGTAAAGTGAAAAATCTAAAACAGCTAGAAAAAGGTATTGTTCAAATAGACAACAGCATCATGGGTATCATGTCATCATGCAATGTGGATCAATTTTTCAAATATTTTTTGATTATATATAACATGAAAAAGTCAAGAATTAGAAGAATATGGTTCTGTTTCAGATTGTATATAAATTCGATGAATTCTGGCTAGAAGAGAATACATTATGGTCATATTTATTTATATATGTATGTATAATATATTATATGTTTGTGAGTGAAATGCAAAGATCCACATGCAAGCATGGATCAAATTCCGTCGAAAATATCGAAAAGTTTACGTTTTTAAATCAATGGAAACGAAAATAGGGTGTAATTCCGAAATTATTTATTTATCTTAAACTTTGTAATTTTTCTTAATTTAGTAACTTCTTTCACAATTTTTCCTAGTGTTTCCGTAACGTTTTCAAAAAGTTCTCAAAAAGTTTTCAATATTTAAATGGCTGAACACACGCTCGAAACGAAATTTTAATTCATGCATGTAAAGTCTCTAATTACTTTAAAGTTAATGGCGTACGACCCCCTTAGGACTCGATTGTGCATTTAAACACGGATTTTTTTTTCGCTAATTATTACTCAACATAAGATGAATATTGCTTTAAAAATATAAGGGGGTATGCTATTGTTTGTATTTCACCAATATTTTCGAGTTAAGCGAAATGAAAATATGGTGTAGTTTCTGCTTCAACATATTTCTTTAGTTCACAATTTTTTCAAATATTTCCCAAAACATCTCAAAAAACTTCCAAACATCTGAAACATTCCTCGAAAACGGAACATTAATCTATGAATTTAAGATCAGTACTTGTTTGTATTTTACCACGTGGTCACTTTAGACGCGGTCAAGGAGAATATTCATATAAAGTTCAACGAGTTAATAAAAATATAATATAGGAGATTCTTGCTAATAAGATTAATACCAATAAATTTTAAATAAATAAAAACTTTATTGTGGATGTTCTTTGCATTTTGTTTGATGTATATAACGTATATTATTGGTTCTTTTTATAGAATGATTTGTTGCTTAAAGAGTAGGCAACCCCACCCACATGAATGTACTACATTCCTTTTCTTTTGTGTATTTTAAGATCTGAACTAACACAAATTATGTGTATTTACAGCTCATTCCAATGCATGTACACAACGGTGCTGATTTGTGCAATAATTTCGAATAATTTTTTTAATTTATTGGTTGTTGTTATCGACAAATCAATATAATTCCTTCTAATATTTTTTTGGGATCTTTGAGGAGCACATAGTTTATATGATGTGAATTAGGTAGGATTCAATCATTAGAACTCAAAAGGCTCAATTAATAAACATTTACTCTGTAAATTTCTAATTTTTTTTTCTTACATTAAAATACGCTAATATATTATCCTATGTTGAATTCACATGCAAGTAAATATCAATATATTGACATAGGGACATTTTCGAAAAAGTAACAATTGCAATGATTATTACAGGCAGTTTTTATACTATCTTTCTAGATACCCAAAAATAGTTTTAAATGACAACGTTAAACTTGTTGTTATTTTATATATTGGGCAGGGCCGGCCCTGAGCGTAAGCCGCACATGCGGTCGCTTAGGGCCACCGATGAGCGAGGGCCTCCAATAACAAAATATTTTAATATATGTGTATATATATTAATATGTATGTAACAATGGTATAAAGAGTGCATGTGGCATAGACGGTAAAGCTCTTGATGTGCGTGAGGTGAGTGTTCGAATCCTTGCAGCTCCAAATTGCATTTTTTATTTTTTTTATTTTTGCTTGTGGAGCTAAGATTTTAGTATGCGAAGCTCAAATGCATAGCTAAAGAAATTAGGCCCAACATATTCACAATTAAATCAACGGAACCCTAAATTAAGATATATATTGTCTAAATAAAATTGCATTTAATTTTTTTTATTTTTGCTTGTGGAGCTAAGATTTTAGTATGCGAAGCTCAAATGCATAGCTAAAGAAATCAAGCCCAACATATTCACAATTAAATCAACGGAACCCCATAAATTAAAATAGATATTGTCTAAATCAAAAAGTAAGAAAATGAATCTTTATATTGCAATTTTATTAAAATTTTGGAGTCATGTGACCAAGAGATCCATATGAATATATAAAAAAAAAATTATTCGACTTGATGATGTTAAAATCTATTGATGATGAGATTTTTAAGTATTTATTGTATCAAACTTGAATATTATTTGAATGACACTTATGATATAGATGAGATGGACTTATTATGATGTATTTTACCAAAATAACTAAAAAACTTGAATTATTTGCAAACTATATAATGTTGGTTTCTCAAATAGATGGATTGCTTATAAAATATTGTTAAGTATTCTCGTTACAGTTGCAGCTGTAGATATAACATTTTTGAAGCTATAGTTGATTAAGTCTTACCTCTGATCAACCATTGTCACAAAATAAATCGAATCGGTTAGCCATATTGTTGATTGAAAAATATTTGTTATGCAAGTGTAATTAGTGATTTTGCTTTAAAAAAATACTAGGAGACTAATATTTTACTAAGATTTTATGTGTTTATGTCCCATTCACATATGTAATCATTTTCTTATTAAATAGAAGTGTGTCTCGTATTACCGATATTTTTTACAAAGCGAGATTATATTTTATTCATATTATTATTGTTTCTTATTTTTCTAATTAATAGTTTTATTTTAAGTTTAATACGTTGTTTTACAAAATTATGTATTAGTTATTAACAAAATTTAGTTGCACATGAAAACTCAAGGGCCACAATTTTAGAGTTAGCTTAGGGCCACCAAAAACTCAGGACCGGCCCTGATATTGGGAAAACTACAAAGATCATGATCTTATGACTATAGCTCGCTTACAAAAAAATAAGTCATTTAATTTTTCGGATTGGCATAAAGTCTTATCACTAAAATAATTTGGCAATTTAGTCCTATTTCGTTCCGAATTATGATCATCTTTCATAGTATCAGTCAAGTCATCCACCCCTTCCATGTGAAAAGCATATGTATACTCTAACTTCTGAAAAATTGAAAAAATGGTCCCGTAAACTAAAGCTTGTTAGCAAAAAAGTCCTTTCACTTTTCAGGCTGACAATGAAGTCATGTAACTAAGTTCGAAATTAAAATTAACCCCTGGCTGATGTGCACTCTAACTTAGATTCAATTTAGAACCATGTAATGTTCGAAGGTATCCAAGTAGTACCAAAATTATTATCAACATAACATTTAAGTAATGAAACCAAACTAGCATGATAAAATAAATTAATGTGAGGCATTTAGTCAAAACTATCGAATAACAATTTTAAGCTCACAGACTTCAGAAGTAACTCAACAACAATACTTGTAAGCTAAAATTACATCATAGCGGAATTTTTAAAGGAATTTTTTTGCTAGCGGGCTTTAGATACATAATCATTTTTGCAATTTTCCCTTAATTAAGTTAGAGTACGCATCAGTTTTCCACGTGAAAATGGTGAGTGACTTGGCATATATACACGGTGGGAGAAAACTCCAATTTGGGTCGAAATAGGACTAAATTGTCAAATTATTTTGGTTATAGGACTTAACTGACAGCCCAAAAAGTTAAATAACTTTTTTGCTAGCGAGCTTTAGATACATAATCATTTTTACAATTTTTCCTTAAGTTAGAGTACACATCATCTTTCCACGTGGAAAGGGCAAGTGACTTGGAAACACGGTGGAGAAAATCCTAATTGGGCCGAACTAAAGCTAAATTGCCAAATTATTTTAGTTATAGGACTTAATTGTCAGTTCAAAAAGTTAAAAGATTTTTTTGCCAACGAGCTATAGACTATAGTTAACTATTTTTCCTTATTAACTGACAACTATTTTTAAAATGTGTCACCTAATGTCACTATAGTATAATTTATAAAAGTATTATTTACTAACAAGAATTGTACTGAAAAAAGTCACTAAATTATTGTGACAATTTATGGTGTTATGAGGTTGCACTAAACATATGACACCTTTTTTTTTTAATCCGAAAGAGACTATCAATGCCTATTGTGCTCGACTAGCTCCCGCATGGAGTCTGGTGGTTCCTCCATCCAGTGTTATCTTTCTCCCATAGTGTGTCCTGACTTGGCCAAAGCATCAACCACTAAATTCGTCGATCTTTTGATATGATGTATAGATATATTCCAAGGCCTATCAAGCAAACTCCTACAATCCTCCAAGATGAGATCCGAACGATGCTCTCTTGTATCAATCTTTCAAACTGGGTTGTAGATAACCTCTTAATCAATTTTCACAACTAGATTGCGGATCCGCCTCTCCCATGCAAATTCAAACCATCCCGAAGGGCTAAAAGTTCAGTATGGGCAATAGAGCCAGAACCCACCTTACAACAAAAGCCAAATTTCCACATACCTTCATCATTCCTCATCACGCCTCCAATTGATGCTGACTCTGATCACTCCACCTAACTCCCCTTCGTATTAAGCTTTGCCCAACCTATACTGGGACAGCTCCACGCATGGGATTGGGTCACCTTCTGCTGCCTAACCAACGAGTGTGCTATTTGGATGTCAAGAGCAAGTTTCTTTACCAAAGTTGCATGTGTTGCCTCTTCTTCCCTCCTAAAGACCCGAAAGTTACGTGCCTTCCAGATATTCCAGATAGTCGACAAATAAACCCAGCTCCATTGATCTTTGGAGAGCACCGAGTTTTTCAGATTGAGTGAGCATACTTTTCTCACCCTTCCGTCTCGACTTACATTAGCAAGAGTCAAGATTTATGTCGACGGAATCACATCTTCCCAAACTTTCTTTGCGAAAGAACAATCATAGAACACATGAAACATATCCTCCCTATCTGAGCAAACCCTAGGACACTGATCAGAAATTGCAAAGTGACGATCAAAGCGTAAAGCATTAGTCAGGAGACTTACTTGTTCAATCAACCCCACAAACAATTTTAGACGGTGAGGGCATCTCAAGTTCAACACCCATGAGAAATGTCTATCTTCACTTAAGTCAAGGAAACCCTGAGCCTTATACCATTAGAAGAGTTGTACCATCCGGGAGTGTTTGATCGATCCGTCCCAAAAGGAACTGGGATCGAGAGAATTCTAGCTCTGATATTGTCTGTAATAGGCGTTCTAACATGCTTGAGATTCGAAGTCCCAATATCGCTTATAAGATCATAAACATTCATCATAAGCTCATCACTTCTAATCTCGTCCTCAATAAGGTCACAAAGAACTCTAACCATCGATCGAACCAAAAGGAAATTGATTCTTCGTCGCCAATTCTCCATCTGATACAATTTTTCACTGCCTTCAAACATGTGATACTATTATTTATCATCAATAGCGACATTATATTGTGACTAGGGGTGTAATTGAGCCGAGTAGTATCGAACAACACACTGTTCACGCTTGGTTTGATTTTTATCTAGCTTGAAGTTTTGTGTTTGAGCTTGGTTTGATTTTAAATCGAGCCGAGCTCAAACGAGCTTTTATCAAACGAGCTCGAGTCGAGTATCGAGTAGCTTGATATTTTACATATATTTTTTTAATTTTTAGCTTATCGAGTCAAGCTCGAGCCGAGCTTCAAAAGTTATCAAACGAAAAATGATGTTCAAGCTTGTTTGATTAGTGTGACGAACCGAGCTCAAACGACCTTTTATCAAACGAGCTCGAGTCGAATATCGAACAATGTGATTTGATTTTCAGCCCTAATTGTGACAAATAAAACTATATAATTGCTAAGTGACATTTTCTACAATATCATGCCACTTATGTACTTCCATTTTGTAGTGAGTGTGTTAGGTTTGTGCTTCTACAAACTCGGCTTCGTTTAGATCTAAAGTAAACTAGAAATTTTGGTTTTCAATGAGAAAAACGTCCCAAAAAATCCATTTATTTATATTTGATTCTCAAAATAGTACAACACTAAGCATTTATGAAATAATACACAATTAACATTTTTCTTATTAATTCGACATCCCTAACCATATGCATGTTTTCTCCAAACATAAACTTAGTGAGAGGCCAAAGCCAAACTGTATGATCAAGACCACATGAATGGACTAATTAACCTAGTACATAAACAAAATCACATGGTTTGCTTCATTATCTTATGCTTAATTAATGGACAAATCTCATGTTTGACCAACTCTCATATATCCTTCAAATATAATTACCTAACATATAGAAACCCAGCCTAATAGCAAAGATGAATAGTTTAGTAATTGGGTTCCTTCTCGGTTTGCTCTCTCAAAATGTGGGTTGATAATTTTCGGAGACACTTCCGAAACTTGATTTGAATAATAGTTCAATAGAAAATGAGATAGGATTATATTAGTAATAAATAATATTTAATGGGTTTTGAAAATTTAAGATATGAATTAAATTGAAGTTCGATTGTTAAATTTGGAGGAGAAAAATAGGTGATAAATGTCAAATCATTAACGTTATAGGATATTACAAAAAAAAAAAAAAAAACTTTATAGGTGTGAAAAATAGAAGAATCAATAACTTTAGTAGTATTGTGTAAGTTTTGACTCGGGCTGATACTTGAGGTTTGGACTGAAATCTCTTCAAACACTTTATCAAATGTGTTTTGACCCAATTTAATAGTTTGATTGGGTTTCTTCTCGGTTTAGTCTCAAAAGGTGATTTGAGAGTTCTAAACTTTATTTTAATAATGTTTTCAATAGAATATATATTTAGATAGTAAAATATTAGTAATAGATAATAGTTAGTGTGTTCTGAAAATTTGAGATATGATTTGAATCGGGGTTGCAGTTTGGAGTAGAAGAGTAGGTGGTAGATGTCAAACCAATAACTTTATAATTGTAAAAATAGAAGACATATGTCAAATCAAATAACTTTATAAGTCTTAAGTAGGATTGTGTAGCTAGATTTTGTCTTAGGCTGAAACTTGCGGTTTGAACTGAGACATCTTCAAACTATTTACCAAATGGGGTCTGGCCTAGTTTTGGTGAATCCAGAATGTACCAAACCATTTTCATACTGACCCTAGGTTTATTATGAAAGTAATTTGACTGGGTTTTGATTTTAAAAAGTGGTTTGATTTTAAAAAGTGGTTTGGGAGTTTTCGGTGAAACTTTGAAACTCGATTTGGATAATGGTTGTTGGCGTTTGTAGGAGAAAAATAAGTGGTATATGTCAAATAAGTGGTATATGTCAAATCAATAACTTTATATGTGTGATAAAGAGATGACAAATTTCAAATCAATAATGTTATAGGTCTCAAGTAGGGCTGTGTAGGTTCCAGTTTGGGCGTCAATGAGGCCGTAACCTAGTGATAATCACAAGCAAAGCTGAGGATTCATGACCAAGAGGTCCTGAGTTCAACTCCCACTAATGTTGATATATGCTCCCACTAATGTGGGTCTTTACTCTAGTTTATTACTATTATTTGGTAGTTTATTATTTGCAATTATTTGTACTTAGACAGTTATTGAAATAATTTCTGATATGATAATTAATGATGAATGTATTCTAAAAGAAAAAGATTTCAGTTTTGGGCTGAAGTTGTGTTTGAACTTAAGCCTATTCAAACTCTTTACCAAATGGGGTTTGGTTCAACTTGAGTGAGACCAAACTCAACCAAACTACTTCTATACAAAGCCTAGAGGTCTTGGTTTCGAATCATAGCAGAAACATGACTAATTTTCTTGTTTATTACAAAATTTGAATAATTTATATTTGTTAGTAGCACATTTTTTATGCTTTTCTAGTCATCAAATAATTATGTTGATGTAGTAATGTAACTATGTTTTACTAATAAAAATGTTTACCTATCTGCAGGTATACAACTAATAAAAATAAGATATATTAAGAATATATCTTCTTCTTTTTTCATGTGAAAAATTAGAATTTATTAGCTTACTTTTAGCTACTTTTGAGGTAACAAGATTCTTGCCAATGCATTTGATGCCCATTTCTCTGTGCATTGTTCTGTCCAGAGTATCCAGAATTCCAGATCCATGATATTAATTGTGAAGACATGTCCAAACCATTTATAGACATGTTTAATGTAAAAAGTTAGTATTATTTTTTTGGTTATAATGTTTAATAAAGTTTCTTTTAATGGTTTTTGGTATAGGAAAACATTAACCTTTTCTGCACTGGCATAAAAAAAAAATCCGTAATCAAGATTTGAGAATTTTGACACGTGTAATCCATCCACGAACTCGATCTTCGATTGAAATTGTCGCATATCCAACAATTCGAGTTAGCACTATCTTTTTATTTATTTTACTTTTATCAGTTTACTATAAAAAGAAAAAAAAAATTGGTTTACAAAGAGTACTAATTAAATAGAAAAAAGAAGTACGTAGCCATTTAACAAGTACTAGAATTGAAATAAAATGAAATGTAATTATGTGTGAATTAAAATTAATGTTTTGCACGTGGTCTTTAAAGTACGCGCATGAATATTTATAGACTATGATCATTAGATTACATTAATTCACTATAAATAAAATAAAATAAATGTTTAAACTCCTTGAGTTAAAGCAATTAACTTTCTCACTTACGAAAAGACAACTAAGATACAAGACAAAAACTATAGTTAAGTAAAACATAAAGCACATGACTTTTTAAACCTACTCTTTAAATTGTTGGGACTTTGTCTGTACTTAACACTTCAAGTTGTGATGATATGGTCGGGTAATAAAAAGATGGCCAATGTAAAGAACTCTTAAAATATTATTATCATAAAATCATCACTTGATGATGTTTAATTAATTGTTAACAAGAGTAATTATCACTTTTGACTTTGTTAACCCTATTTCAATTTAACTTGGACAAAGTTGTTTTTACATCAGAAGAAACCAAATTCCCAATTATTCTCTCTTTTACTTGTGGGACGTTGTGTTCGCTTTGTGGTCAGTCAGTCAATTTTTCTACCTAACTTATCAAAACCTCTAAATAAATTAATTTACAAAACATTGAAATTAATAAAATTATAAATTAGTATTATTTTCCATGACTTGGCCTCAAGAAATTAATGTGATGGAGATTCGAATTTGTGACTATGTATAATTACTCACACATACGATTGTTTTAACTCGCTATAATCTGGTATTATCTCGTAAGAATTAATATTTTATGCATGCCAAACGTGCTCAATATAGTCTAGTCCATCACAACTATTACTTGTAATTAACAAGAGCTTAAGTTAAATTGTTAACAATACTAATAAATAATTACTAAGATTTTTTTTTTTTTTGGACAACAAATAATCACTAAGATAAGATGAATAAAATGTAGCAAGTATTGTGACTATATATGATTGGAGGATGCCCATTGGGAGGCAATGACAACCCATACCCCTTAAGTAGAAGAATATGTCAGGTGTGCATTGAACAAATTCTGGGCATATTTGGAAATTATTTTAAAGTTGTCGGGTGTGTATGTCAATTCTCATAATAGAAGCCCATCCCCTATGGCAGGTAAATTTAGTAGGATAACTAGGAGTGCTTCACAAGTTATGTGAAATTTAGGTTGCTCTCTTTTATAACTTTAAGAATGGCACCAATAAAATACTATATGTAAAATATAAAAGTGTATATGGATCTATTTTGACCGGGTTCAAATGAGTACTGGTTTTCGAAATTGATTTGAATAAGAGTATCTCTAATGTTTCAAGGGGAGCGGGAGTGAGTGAGAGATTGGAGAAATTGAGTAATCTCCATTGATGAGCGGGGAAGGAGTGAGAGGTGGGTGGAGAGGTCTTCTCCAACCGCCTGGAGGGGTGGGGCAGTGGGTGGCTGGACCTCACCATCCACCGCGGTCGGTGGGCAGGTGGTTTCATAATACTACCCTGTATTATGAGGAACCTGCACAATTAAAACTCCCCTGCGAAATTTTTATTGTATCTTTCTTTATACTTTTAGAAACTCTGCACACTCTCCCCTCGCTTATTAGTTGTCTAACACTGTTAAATTTTCTTTAATATACCTAATATTTCTCTAGATTTTAAGAAAAATATGATATTTTACAAGTAGGGGTGTAATTGAGCCAAGTAGTGTCGAACGGCACATTGTTCAAGCTTGGTTTGAATTTTATCGCGCTTGAATTTTTTTGTTTGAGCCTGGTTTGATTGTCAAACGAGCCGAGCTCAAACGAGCTTTTATCGAAGGAGCTCAAGCCGTGTATCGAGTAGCTTGATATTTTACATGTATATTATCAATTTTTAGCTTATCGAGTCGAGTATCGAGTAATTTGATTTGAATTTTCAACCATAGTTACAAGAAAATTTTGTGCTAGAACAAATAAATAAAAGGGGATTATGTGCCAAAAAAAAAAAAAGAAGTACAAGTACATTTTGTGCAAAAGTAAAATAGGATTTTGTGCACATCCTTATAAAAAAACTGACGGAAGTGGACGAACGGAGGTTTCTACGTATAGTTACTGAAAGTACAAGAGAATTTGGTGCAATAAAAATTTCACAGTAGAGTTTTGTTCATTCTCATAACACAAGAAAATATCGTGCATTTTTCCTAGTTTTAGAAATTTTTAAAAACCTGAGATGTGATTTGAATTGTTATATTTAACTCGACTCATTTATAGTCCGATTTCAAAGGATCATTAAATATAACCTCCACATTAATCTTGATGTTTTCTGATCTCCTTCAAATTGGACCAAGAAAGACAATACCTTTTGATTCTTTGAATAGAATTTGCCACTTAAGGTCTGTGAATCTTCACTTGTTTGATGCTTTGGTTTGATAGTTTATATGCTCAACGGTCAATTTTCTAATTTCATCTCATTGTGGAATATTTTTTTTAGTTAAACGATGAATGAATCATTACACCAAATTCTATATCAAATTACTAACAAAATACAAAAAATGCACAATCAACAAATAGTCTACCAGAAAATACAAAGAATATCCACAAAAAGAGTAGAATTAAACTAGAAAAAAAAAATCATTTCTAATGGAATTTGAATAAAAAATCTCAACTGATTATTTATTAAAATGATTATTATTGTTAAACTATATATAGACATCTCATCTAAAAAATAAAAGACTATAGCTAAGAATCAGTTAACTTTTATTCTCAAATCATGGAAGATGCATGTTATGAACAATAACTACATCTAATCATATATTGTACACTAATTGCTAGTACTACTTTTTAAGTTCAATATTCTTAATAATTTGGTTTAGTAGCTAGAAAAGATGTAAAGTATTTCTTTAAGAATATTTGCTCTCACTGGCAATAATCCAAATGCCAAAAGGAAATAATAACATAAGATATAACACGAGTTGTGCAAGTTAAATTTCATTTTCAAGTAATGAATTGATCTTTTTACTTGTTCAAATTAGTATAGATATGGTCTTCAAATAAATAACATATATAATGAAAATAAAAATAAATAGTAATTTATTTAATTCAAACGTCATAATTGAATTGAAAAAATAATAATAAATTTTTAAAAAATACATTGATCTCGACACTAGCAATAAAATATACAAATTTATAAAATTTTATTTGGAAACAAACAATTGCCTAAAACTTAGAATATGTAATTAAAACGTTGAAACTATTCACGTGAGAAGAGGTTTTTGGCCTATAGGAGATGATGTTGTGACATCAAGGAATGTGCATGCAATTAATATTATCTTGAGAAGTAGGTGTGATATAAATTTGATTATTAAAAAAAAAAAAGAGATAGTTTGTAAAAAATTAGTAATAATTTATTGAGTTATATGTAAGCGTCAATCACTCCACGACATTAGCCATTTAAGCAAATTACCACTTAAATAAGGCAAACTAACATATATTACACCCATCTCTAATTTTTCCAATTTTCTACGCAAACAAAGAAAGGTTGACAAGATTTATCAAAAAAAAAGTAAGGTTGACAAATCCAGTTTAATTTTATTATTCTCAAATTTCGATGTTAATTGGGCTATATGCTATTTTATTATTGAATGGTTTATGGTATATGAGGTTTTTTTTTTTTTTATTATTATTATTATATAAATGTTAGTTATTTATTTAGGATTGTAAACAAGAATTTCTTTATCGAGCTTAAGTTTGATTTGTATTGTATTTTTGATCTAGTTAATAATAACTTGAGCTAGACCGACACTTAATCAATGTAAAATACATAATAATATTTTATATTTTATTTCTGTTCGAGTTAAGTTTCAAAAGTTACAATTATGAATATATTTGTTTGTTATATACTAAATCGAGCTCGGACAAAATCTTATTATCGAATTTGCGCAGAATCTCATATGATTCCATTTGATTTTTAACTCCGTATTAGTTAAGAAGTAATTAAAAAATAAAAATAGTTTTACACTTTTATTTTTAGAAAATATTCTTTTTCCTTCTAAAGAGGCAAAAATGGGAAGAGTAAATTGGACCATGGTTACACACAGTAGTACTATTCAGTACACACACACAAACATAGCTCAAAATCTCGTTTCTCGGGCCATCAAATTCACGGATATCAAGGAATTTATGCTTTTTTTCCTTTTCAATTTTCAGTTTGCTTTTTTACAATTCAACCCTTTGTTTCTCCCTTAATTATTAATTCTCTCTCTTTCCCATTATAATGGTCACTCCTCTCTCTGCTTCAATTCCTCGATCTCTCTCTGCTTCAAATTTTCTATAATACTTAAGTAAATCCAAGTGAGCAAACCTTTTCTTTTCTTCCCCTTTTCCTTTCTTTAATTTCATGAACATAAATGTACCTTTTTTTCCTTATTTTTGCTAAATCAGTTTTTTTGTGTGGCTTCAAATGTAATGATTTAGTTTGTAGAGTGTTAAAGTAGTTACCTTTGTAATGGGTTTTCATTTTAAGTGCCAAATTCATCTGGGTTTTGCTAATGTTTTTTTCTCCTTATTTTTGGTCATTTTTTGAAATTTATGTTTTGTGGCTTTGAATGTAATGATTTTGTTTGTAGAGTGTTAAAGTAGTTATCTTGGTAATGGGTTTTCATTTTCTGTGCCAAATTCATCTGGGTTTTGCTAATTTTTTAATTTGTGTGAAACCTTGGGTTATATGTTCAAGGCATATTTTATGAAATAGGTAAAAAAGTTAGCCATTTTTTTATTAGGGGAAGTTGTTTATTGAGAACCAGGTTCAATGTGTGTGGATTGGGATCCATTTTAGATCTATTGGTTTTTTTATCCTCTTATTGGTACATTTATATAAATAGTTACATTTGGACTGATATTTTTATTTGTTTATTCATAGTTCTGCTGAAACTTAGGTTATGGTGCTGATTTTGTTTAAACAGTCATTATTTTTATTTATTTAACTTTATTTATGTTTTGTTTGTTGTTTAGGAGTTTTTATATTGGAAGGGCTTAAAAAGTTAGTTTCTGGCAGTGGAGTTTGGGTTTTTTCATGGGTTGAAAATTAAATAAAAAAAATCCATGGATAGCTTTATCGATGAACACGAAGAATCTCGTTTTTTCGATGCAACGGAGCACTTAACACAAGAATCTGATTTTGTTTCTGATTGTAATTGGAGTAAACATTGGGAATATGATGTTTGGATTAAACCACCTCAAAGTGTTGAAGAACGACGAAAAAAATTCAGTAAATGGATGAATTCAAGCTTAGATGGATTAGAAGAAGAAAACTCTATAGATACCGATAGAGTTATGGAAAATAGTGGGGCTGTACTAAGAACCGAGGATGAATTTTCTACTAGTCGTTCTTCTATGTCAAGTTGGAATTCCGATGATTTGGAAGTGAATTTAAGTGAATTTGGAAATGGTGATGTGAATAGTAATAGTAATAGTAATAGTAATAGTCGAAGTAAATGTAATGAAGACGGGATCGAAATCGATTCTCAATTATCTCCATTGCTTCACGGGAATTCACCAAAAACATCACATAAGTTGAAGGATAAATTGTTGAGAAGATTACGTTCTATGAGTTGTATAATGAGCGAAAATGCTAATGACCATAATGTGGGATCGAATAATTTCAGCCAAGTTCAAAGCACAAGGATTCATAGAGTAAAAGTTCGCCATAGTCGAAGAAAGTCTAAAGACCTTTCAGCCCTTTTCACGGGACAAGATATCCAAGCTCACGAAGGGGCAATTTTGTCAATGAAGTTCAGCCTCGATGGACAGTACTTAGCTAGTGCTGGTGAAGATAAGGTCGTAAAAATTTGGCAAATTTTCGAAGATGAGAGATCGGATTTAATCGACGTTCCTGATTTAGATCCATCTTGCGTGTACCTCTCGGTAAATCGTTTCTCGGAATTGGGACCTTTTACAGTGGAGAAAGACAACATTAACAAATTGAAAAGTCTTCGAAGAACACAAGACTCCGCTTGTATTATCTTCCCACCAAAGGTTTTCCGAATTCTCGAGAAGCCATTGAATGAATTCAAGGGACACAAAGAAGAGATATTGGATCTTTCTTGGTCAAATAATAATGTATGATATTTTATTTTCTTGGAAAATATATCTAATAGTTTAATTTGGTTACATTGAACTAAAATTTGTTTATTCTTGCAGTGTCTTCTTTCGTCATCGGTTGACAAAACAGTTCGCTTGTGGAGAGTTGGAGTCAATGAGTGCCTTAAAGTCTTCTCGCATAGTGATTACGGTATGTACCTATGCTTTGTTATTATTTTTTTAAAATAAAGTAAAATCAAGAAGTAAAATTGAAATGTTAGTTTACTTAATTTCTTTGCTAAAAGGAACTTAATTTTATGCAGTGACATGCATTCAGTTTAACCCTGTGAATGATGATTACTTCATCAGTGGTTCGATAGACGGGAAGGCTCGAGTTTGGTCAATAAGTGGTTGCCAAGTTGTTGACTGGACTGAAACAAAGGACATTATCACTGCGGTTTCTTATCGCCCTGATGGGCGGGTACGTAATTTTACCCTTCACTTGTTATAACTACAACTTTCAAAATCTGTAAAATTTTTAATTTAATTATTTTAAATTGTTATACAGGGTGGTGTTATCGGATGTATCACTGGCGACTGCCATTTCTTTAACTTATCAGGTAACTTTTCATCGAAATCTTGATTTTTTCTCCTTGTCATTTTGGTTCAAAGATTTAGTTTATTGAAGTTCATTCTCCATTTTGATTGCAAAAGTTAGATACAATAATGACATTTACCCAAAATGATTAATTATTTGTTAATTTTTTTTGCTTCTATCAGATCACTTCCAAATGGAAACTCAAATGTGCTTAGCCAGTAAAAAGAAGTCACCTTGCAAAAGGATAACCAGCTTTCAGGTTGGTTCCGACTACTTCTGTTTTATTTATTTATTTATCTATTTATTTATTTATTTATTTGTTTAGTACTAGTTGTAGCAATATTCTAATTTAAATGTTCTTTTTTTGTGTAGTTTTTACAACAAGATCCAAGCAAAGTACTGGTCACTTGTGCTGATTCACAAGTCAGAATTATAGACGGGAGAAATGTGGTCGGAAAATACAAGGGTATGTTTGTAATTTACTCTCTTTCATTCATTTTGGGCTTCTTTGCTGCGACTTTGTGAATATCGATCAAGAATCGTAGAATTTTCTTTTGCCAAATAGTCCAATTGTAATATATAATTAACTCTCGTTTTTGCTATCGACAGGCCTTCGAAATACGGGCAACCAAATTTCCGCATCATTTACCTCAGACGGGAAACACATCATCTCAGCATCCGAGGATTCAAACGTTTACATTTGGAACTACATTGGTCAAAAAGAGTCAAAATCGACCAAATCCTTTGAATGTTTCTCCTCCGATTCCTCCATCGCCATTCCATGGTCGGGCTTGAAAGACACGAACTCGGAAAATGGCTCGAAATCAAACAAACTCCGAGAAAGTTCAATCAATTCATTATTAACCCAAGAGTTCTTAGACTCGAGCTCGAAAATATCCGCGACTTGGCCGGAAGAAAATCTACCCGTGTCTAGTCGATGGGCCTTAGGCAAATCCGAGTACAAACTTGTAAAGACTTGTTGCCAGAGTTCATCCAATTCTTCTCATGCATGGGGCCTAGTTATGGTCACTGCAGGTTGGGATGGCAAAATTAAATCATTTCACAATTATGGCTTACCTGTGCCCCTTTGAGAAAAGTCGGTTTTCGAAGAATTAATATACAATTGGATTTGGATATGATTTTTCTGTTGATAGGCTGGCATACAAAGCTAGTTTTGGCAGTATTGAAAGACCCCAATTTCATTAAATAACTGCACTAAATTGAGGTTTGGATGGGCAATGACAGTTGTGCAGAGTCAAATGTGCAGATTTTAGAACGATCGGCATCGAGTAATAATATATCTATGGCTCTGGGCTCTACCACTTCAACAACTAGCTTTTGAGGTAGGGTTCTCCTGAGGTCATGACTGATATAATCGAGCTTAATTTTTTCGAAGATTGTTTAATTTGTTTATTCGTTATTTGGGCCGATGGGCCAGAAAGGAAACGGAGGCACGTGCTTAGGAGAGGTGGGCTTGATATTGATGTGCATTATGAAAGTGCTTATGGG
This sequence comes from Penstemon davidsonii, assembly GCA_034814905.1. Classification (NCBI taxonomy): domain Eukaryota; kingdom Viridiplantae; phylum Streptophyta; class Magnoliopsida; order Lamiales; family Plantaginaceae; genus Penstemon; species Penstemon davidsonii. Next base: position 4,448,695 of record JAYDYQ010001087.1, on the reverse strand, counting down.
ACCTTTTAAATTCTCTTCCATTTGTTCATCCGATGTGGGACGTGGGAAAATTTTAGACCGGTGGTCGAAATTTGGCTAAGGAAAAATAGTGGGGAATGTTGGTCTGAATGATTGAGTCATTTGTCTGCCATTTTTAGGCCTAATAGATCCAAATGGGTGGGTCGGATGCCGGGTCGGGTGCGGCCGTGTGTGTGCAAATGCTGAAAAGAGATTCTTAGACATTGCTCCATTAGGGCTGTTTTCGGCTCTGTAAGATTAGGAAAATTTATTAGAAGAAAAAATATTGTTTTGGTAAAGTTTATATATGTAAAGAGTAGATTTATAGTCGTGTACATGAATTTAAATAGTTTTGGGTGCTTATTTTTGCACCTATGAACAATGGTTCAAATTGGATATAAGTAATGCATGGAAGATTTAAGCAATGTTTGTACATTTGGGTTTTTCTCTTGTTTTCTAATTTGAAATTATCGTAAGAGAAGAAAAAAATGTTGAAAAAACATAAGCTGAATTAGTTTTGACATAAACTAAGGTTTAGAAGCTATGGAATAATAGGGATATTGTTATAAAATGGAAAAAACTCAAGCCAATATTTGATTCAAAATAAAATACATATGGATTCATTAGAGCATTTAACTCTTTAATTTGAAGTCAAATGCGACTAAATATCTGATCTAAACTTTAACAATCTAATATTCCAACTCTTTTTTTTTTTTTTTTTGAGTAAACGATTACATCAATATTACTAAATTAGATAAATCTATTTAATTACAATATCATACAAAAATATCAAAATATTAAACTAAGGGAAAAATCTACACTAATGAGATTTGAATTGGTCCAGAAACGTCAGCTTTGCCACTAGACTATGGCCTCATTGACTAATATTCAAATTTGATATACACACAATGTTTAAGGGTTTTGTCAATTGTGTAGTTTATTTTAGCAACTACGTGTTTAATTGAGAAATATGTTTATAATAAGAAATTTTTAACCCAAATCAATTTTTGTCGAACTCATCTAGCCATATATCAAGTTCAGTACATTTATTTTGTTATTAATTGAGTGATATCCAATCACAAACCAAATATGCTTTACTTGTTGTGAATGACTTATGTTTGACCAAACTCAGCTTAATCAAGAACCACCCCTTTTTAATATCAAAATAAACTTAGTCGAATTTAGATATGAATCTACAAATTAATGAACTTTCAAATGAGTTATTTACAATTTATTTCTAATTGATGTATAACCAACTACGATATAAGATTGATCATTTTGTATTTTTGTTTGGTAATCGATTATGTCATTAATAACTAGATTTCATCCAAGTTCGATCCGATTAATTTGGATAAGAGATCCTATCACACAAATTCAAACTGTCCATCTAGATCAAAGATCCTACCCACTCAAATCTAATTGGGCTGCAGCTGCGATCCAAGTTTCTTGGACCAAAGTTTCGATCCACTCAAATCGGACCACAATTCCATATAACCCATCCATTGAAAACAGCTCCAATCCGATTTTTTTTTCAGTGAAAACAAATACATTTTCTGAAAAAATGATAAGCGGAAATCGAAATTCAACCATTCAGTAAAAACAGTAATAAGATTGAATTAAGAAGACAATAATACACAGACAATTAAAGCATCAGTCATCCAAAATAATCCAATTCATTGTTCAACAAATTTAGCTAAAAATAATGAAGATTGCAAATTATAAACAGAAAGGAATGTTTTCCGATCAATGCAAGCAGTTCTTTATCCGATCCGAATTCAAGTAAACTAGAGAATCACTCAACATACTGAGGATTTGCATATAGGCCAAACAGCTGTATTAAAAACATCGAAGAAATCAAGAAATGAGGATGCCATAATCAAGCATGAATTTGTGCAAGCATATATTGCAGTCCAAAACAACAATGTACACTTCAAAATTCAGACAACAACGATAACTTCAAGCTTCATTAAACAAGCAATTAAATGAAATGGGTAAGGAATTTTTGACACTAAGGATATAATCCCTTCATTTTCCATACTTTTGCCTTTTGAAATGTTGACGGGTGGGAAATTACAAAATCAACGTCTATAAAGCTACGTTTAATTCTTGAATTCAGTGAGTAAAATGATATAAAAATTGAAAATGAAGCTTGATATTTCATCATTTGATGAATGAAAAACATTCTGTAGCATTTTCTTCACTAAACTCCAAGAATCAAACATAGCCTAAATGAAAAGTAAAATAAGCAGTGCCGTATTGTAGGTTAGGTTCACAAAGTGCAGAATACCCATAAAAGCCATACTTCATAAGGGATCACATCTTTGGAGGGTCTTTAGTGCGACAAAATTTTGAAAGTCATCAGTCGAGAACCTAAAGAATCACTTATGTATAACTGTAACATATCAAGAAGCAAATATACTTCAGACCTGAAAACGGGGATAAAATTAATTGAAATACAATTCACAATGTTTTCCTAATGGTGTCTCGGTTTAGCTATAAGATAGGATTTGGTAGGATCTATATCTTATTGACTAATAATTTAAGACAAACATTGCCCTAGAAAGAGCATGATTCCAAGCTTGGTTTGCTAATTGATTATTCATAGGACAAAATATTACTACCAGTCTTGTTTAATCTAAACCGAAAAGGAAAGATAATGAAGAGTAAAAAGGGCATCAACCTAGCTCAGCTTATTGATAATAAGCATTGATGTTGTACAGGTTCAGTAAGTCATTACAACCATAACATATTTTCTTTATTAGCCAACTAGAAATTCATCAAGATTCATCTTCTTTACCTCAGAAATCAAGACATTTTAGACACACATCGTTCTTTGTTGACAATTCCTCCTCTAACCAATGGCAAAGTACAGAGAAAAACGGAAAACACACTTAAATATCAACAAGAAGAAGAAAAAAGCTTGACTAACACAACTTCGATTACAACCATAACATACTTTCTTTATTAGCCAACCAAAAATTCATCAACATTCATCTTCGTTACCTCAGAAATCAAGACGTTTTAGACACACATTGTTCTTTGTTGTCAATTCCTCCTCTAACCAGTGGCAAAGTACAGAGAAAAACAGAAAAACACTTAAATATCAACAAGAAGAAGAAAAAAGCTTGACTAACACAACTTCAATTATTATAATAAAACGCAACCTCCACTTGAACAATTTCAGACTTTCCTATCTCAGCTGCATTAAAATCACCCAAAATTCCATAAAAACTATTAAAAACAGACGTAGCCACGACCCCTGGTATATATCTAGGGCTGAAAATCAAACCAAACTATTCGATATAGGGCTCGAGTTCGTTCGATCTCGTTTGAGCTCTGTTCGTCAAACAAACTTGAACATGATTTTTCGTTTGATAAGTTTTGAAGCTCGGCTCGAGCTCGACTCGATAAGCTAAATATTGAATAAATACGTGTAAAATACCAAGCTACTCGATACTCAGCTCGAGCTTGTTTGATAAAAGCTCCTTTGAGCACGGTTCGTTAAGAAATCAAACCAAGCTCAAACACAAAATTTCAAGCTCGAGTTGAACAATGTGTCGTTCGACACTACTTGGCTCGTTTACACCCCTATTAATATCTACAGACAGACCGACACATAGACACACAATCTATTTCTTAGCATACAGTAGTTTAAAAAGTGTATTATGTTTTACTAACAGCAACCATAAGCATGAACAAGCTTGCGCATAGTTAGAAAAGCTAAATAGCAGAATAATTGCTCTAAAATTATTAAAATTAAACAATTTCCACAACCTCCAGATCAAATCCCCATAACAAGGTTTCATTCCTCAATCACATACAGATTGCCCTAATTTCCACAACAAACTTCAAAATCAATTCGAAAAACGAAATATACCGAAAAAAAACACGACCAGATAACAAATTACATACAATCATCCGCGTATAATTGAAAATTCCTTTTTACCGATCATCGAGAGACGAATCAGTCAGACGGGGAGATTTTCAACGGCGAGGGCACGATTATTGACGTTGTTGTTGTTATTAGTGGTGGAGAAGGAAGAAGAAGAGGCGGTGGAATTAACGGAGTACGAGGTGAGCATGAGAGGACGATCTTTTGCCTCTTCTTCATCGTCGTCTTCGGTGTCGAAGGTGGTGAGATTGACGCATGAGCATCGCTCTAAGGAGGCGAAGAAAGCTGCGGCGACGCTCGTACCGAACCACCGCGCGATGCCGTCGACCTTTTCATAGTACGACGCCGTTTCTGCGTTCTCCATTTTTCCTCTTCTATTTCTAGAGAGAGAGAAAGAAGGATTTGTTGAATACGGGGTAAGCTAATGTGGATTAGATTATAATTATGATAAAAAAAAATGTGGATTAGATTATCTTTAGCTAATGGGATTAATAATTAGGAAGATTCATAATCACTTTTTGATAAAAACAAGTCCGATAATATAGGATAAAAATCTTGGAAAAGATTATGAATTGACGCTTAAACCCCATAAGTTCTTAATTCTTACACTTAACCACCTAGACCTTAAAATAAAACAAGAGTACATCTAAAAGTTTTAAAATCGTTACACCTAACCCCTTGGAATTTTCGGTGGAAAATCCAATGGGGAAATCATCACATGCATCACATGACTATTTTGAAAAGGGTAAAATTGACATTTATATTATTTATTGTAACACTTATCACCAAAAATCTTCATTTACACTGTACATGTGACACTAGTTTTTAATTGTGACAATTTAAATTATTATGAACTTATGAAAAATAATTTTGACATTGTTGCATTTGCCAAAATTAATGTGACAAAACAAAACATTTATCATCGAATAAATAAATGTGAAGATTTTAGTGTTCATACTATCATGTAATTCCTTTTATAGTTTAATATAACTTTGTCAATATATAATTTTTAATTTTTAATTACTATTACTGTAAATATATATATATATATATATATATATATTAAGAAACTATAAATAGGTATGGCATTTGTCTACAGTACAACTTTGTTTACTATGTTTTACTTATCCCTTTTTTTTGTTGCCCATTTTAATATTAAACGACGTCGTATCTCTTTTATTACATGCAGTCCCTTCCTTCTTGTATTTCTTTTGGCCTTTTCTTTCCCCTTCAATTTCTGGTACGCCTTCATCCTGTGGAGCCCTTGGTCCGTAATTTCCTTCACAAATCATGCTGCTCCTTCCAAGTTGATGTACCACTCAAGTGTCTGTTTGCCTTTCTTTTTCTAATTCCCTCTCTCTGATTCTCTATTTTGTTCCTCTTTTGGCAGCATATTTAATTTTTCTTCATGTGTTTGTGGAGTTCGCGCGGCCACGTTGCTATCCAGCGTATTTTTTGTTTGGTTGAGTTTTCTTGTGGAATTTTCTATTGCCTTAAGCTGCTTATTGGGATCATTTGGATGGTGTCTTCTTTCCTATTCGTCGAGGCCACATGGGTTTCCAGGTAAATTTTCACAGATTCTTAGGCTTAATCGAGTGCTAATTCAATGCAATGTGCGACTTGTGTTTGCTTTGGGCTTGCGTAGTAATGATTTCCATGATTGCGCAACTGCTTTCATTGTAATTGTTTTATTCTTCTCTCTTGCGCAGCTTCTTATTGGGTCCAGGAGGTACTTGAACATTGTTTGTATCATTTTTCATTGCCAATCAAAATATCTTACTCTGCTTTTCCTTTTTCTCACAGAAGCTCTCTTTTTGTGTAGGACTTTTTTTAGTTTGAAGTTTTGTGATTTTTGGTTCTTGTTTGTTGTTTACATTTTAATATGTGTTCTTCTGAATCTTCCAGGTTTATTTGTGGTTGGTGGTGATCAGAGTAATTGTTTGTCCCTTTCTTGATTATGTCATGTTGCATTGGCTGCTATTTCTTTTGCATCAGAGCTTCATATTTCACTTTCTTTTTAATTCTTACAAGTGTATTGCTGCTTTCTGCTGATCTAGGTATTTTTTGCTCATTTTGCTTGCTATAGTTATTTTATTGGTTCTATTTGTTTCTTGGGTGCTTCTTATTTCATGAAATCTTAACACTAAAGCTTTTTTTATCCTCAAATCACCATAGAAATCAATTATTTCAATCAATCCAAACATTCAGAAATCAATAAAAGTTACCATTAGATCTCTAATATTTAGATAAAACAAACCATTGTTTGTCCTGTAACACGAGCAACCTGTCATTTACATAAATAGAGGCTAAAATAAAATTAGATATAATAAAATTATTTAAATAATTGAGGAAACTCACATCTAGGTATTGGATAGGAAGATGAGAAAATTATGGATTGAATGAAACCGTTGGAAAATACAAAAAAAATTATCTTTCTCTCCCCTTTACAGATATTTATGCTTCTACGTAAATCTTTGTTTCTCTCTATTTTTTCTTTTTTTCCTTTTATATATTTATCTGAATTTTATATGAGAGAGAGATACAGAGTTGCTCCTTCTCTGATTCTCGATTGGCTTCTTGTTTTCAAAGGAGAACTAATTTTAGGTCATGGGTTTGTGGATTTCGTGCGGCCAAGTAGCTGACCGGCGTATTTCTTGTTTGGTTGAGTTTTATTGTGGAATTGTTGATTGCCTCAACCTGCTTATTCGGATGGTTTTGGGCGATGGCTTCTTTCTTATTTGTCTAGGTCACATGGTTTTGCTGCTGAATTTGCACAGGTTTTTAGGCCTAATCAAGTGCTAATTGACTTTGCGGCTATGTTTCATTTGGGTGTAGTTTGGAATGATTTCAATTCTTACATAGCTACTTGGTTTTTAATATTTAATTTGGTTTTTGTTACACAGGTGCTTCATGGGTCCAGGGGTTAGATATACATATTTAAGTTGTTTCTTCTACAACAATTTGTTCGTTTATTTTGCTCTCGTTTTCCGCAGGTATTTTATGAAATATCTATTTTGTTCTTCTTTGTTGTGTTAATTTTAACTTTTGTTTTTTTAGTTCTTCCAGTTTTAGTTCTTCTTGGTTGTGATCAAGGTAATATTTTGTCCCTTTTTGGCCTATGCCATATTTTTTATTTGATGTTCTTTCTTTTGAATCAGGATTCATAAGTTTTTCGCTTATGCTTTCTCCAATTCATTATTTCTGACATGTTAACACTTTTTCCTTTCTTTTATTCTTGCAGGTGTATTTTTGCTTTTTGATGATCTAGGTATTACTTGATAATTTTGCTTACTATGATATACTGATTTATTTTTAGTTGCTATGATATATTGATCATTTGGCTTGCTATATATGTGTTTATTAGATGTTTCTTGGATGCTAATTAGTAGTTATTTCTTGTTACCAAGTGTATTTTTACTGAGAGTTTGACTTCTTAGTATGTCTAGCTAAAAGGGGAAAGGTCTATATTTGTCCTATTGCCTTTTTAAAAAAAATTAATTCATCTTGCTATTATATTAGATATTTTGTTTGATGGTATAGTTAAAATAAGTATTCTATTTTGCCCTTTTTTTAATCGAGATTTTTGTTAGAGATTTAGTTTGATGGTATAGTTTGTCTGCACTTCTTGTGTGAATCATATTGTGATCTATAAAATTAGTTATTTGTTTTTCTAATTCCTAATCGGAGTTTGACTTGTTATCTCGAGCTTAAATTTTATTATTTATCTTCTTATGTGAAACACAAGATTAAAGGACATTCAGAAGCTGATGAGGATATTAATTGAGTATGGACTCAAATCTCTTATCTATAGATATTTCTTATTCGTGGCAGCATGAAGATTTAAGATAAACATTTTGCTGATCTGAAATGCAGGGACTGGAAAATCATGGTAGACGAGTTATGTCCAAGAGGTATGGTTAGTATTACTACTTGTAAAATTCAATACAAGAAAATGGTAAAAAATACTTACATTTAGTCATTTGCAGGTTAAGGATGTTGTCCAATATCCCTTTTATGCACTCATGGAAAGGATTTGGGAACCGGAGAAATATAGAGCAGTATTACATAGCCAATACAAGAGTTTTGAAAAGTTCATTTTGGTAGATTTCTTGTTTTGCATTCTCTTTCTCTCTCTAAACTGTCACTCTGATTTTCAGTTCACCAAATTTTGGCAGCAAATATTTATATTTCATGTCTGTAGAAGACTTCAATGAATGTCAGAAAATACATCACGAAGAACTCAAAGAACTTGAAAGCTATGTATGGGTAAGTGACATAACTAATGTTACCATCGTTTTATTCTTACTGCTGATGTTAAACTTTGATTCAAATATTACTGATAATCAGCAGGTAGATGTAGAATTTTATAAGTGCTTGTTAGAAAAAGAAGAGGAAGTAATACAGTAGTAGGGAGTATAGTTGTCCTATTGCAAACCTTATCGATCGTATGTGTATACTGTTTGGTTAAATTCAAATTTTAAGCTTCCATTTAGTATATAACTCTATAATGTAGGCTATGCATGCATGTTAAAGATTTTCAGATGACTTCTTTAGGTAGTGTTTTACAAACAATATTAGCAAGGTATTTAAGTCTTAATAGCTTTTAATATGTTCTGATTATTTTATTTACTTTCTCATTGTATTTTTTTTTGATTCATTATATCTTTCTTTGGTTGTCTATATATTGTAGTCTGATTTCTGGCTATTTGATACTCGATTTGTTTTTCGGTTGTCTGACCCGCAACTTTGTCTTTCACTGGTTCTGTTGGTTAAGTAAATATATGTATAATCGATGTTGAAGAAGCCAAAACAGAGATATTCTAAGCTAGGATATGCAAGTAAGTTCCCCTTATAATTTGACCATAATATTTCTATTATTCTGAAAATATCATGCAATTGAATTGGTGTTTGAGGTTCTTGCTTTGATTCTCATAACATAGGAGTCCTGTTTTTGTGGTGATAAGTACTTCCAAGTTGTCTACAATTTCCTTGTCTCCTATGGTACATGAGTTGTTAGGCATCCAAACTGTATGTGCGGGTGACAACAATTGTCCAATGGCACCCAAACTGAGTGTGCGGGTGAAGTCACAATCGAATATCGTGGGCGCTTGTGTGAATGCACTATAAGGGAAATGTATGTGCCTTTCCTAACACCAATTGGTTTTGGGACAACTGGTAGTGCATGAGGTCCTATAAGTGGTATCAGAGCCAAGGTCACGTGTTCGATTCCTAGCTGGAGCAATTTCTGAGAGGGAGATTGTTGGGCACCCAAACTGTATGTGCGGGTGACATCAATTGTCCAGTGGCACCCAAACTGAGTGTGCGGGTGGAGTCACAATCGAATATCGTGGGCGTTTGTGTGAATGCACTATAAGGGAAGGGTATGCGCCTTTCCTAACACCAATTGATTTTGGTGCAACTGGTAGCGCCCGAGGTCCTACAGGAACTCTATAAAAAAGGAATGAGTTTTAAAAGGTAGTTCACATGTGCTCTCCCAGGTTCAAGTTCCCCCTTATAAAGATTAAATATAAATTGAAGTGGAAAAGTTCACTAACAATGCCATTTTCAGGATGATAATTTTATGAAAAACTTTAGCTAGGTTAATATATTTCTCATTTTTATAACAATGATTTTCAACCATCAAATTAAAATAATTCAAGCCCAAACATTAACCTTACGACATGATGTTGGTAAGGACTTTGAGAAGCCCTTTTTGTCATTCTAGAAGCAAAAGGTATTGCATTTGAGAATTATTCGTTTGTTTGCTCTGAATTGCAGCAGTTAGTTTTTTAACATACTCATCAAACTTGAATTTTGTTTTGTTTGAACAGCCAATAAATGCCTACAGAGTTCTTAATGTAAACTAAAATGAAGCCTTAAGTATTGGTTGTATTGTTCAGTTGATATCAGTTCTACATTTAGACCTGCATAATTCTTTAGCTTCCTATTTGTTTTGTTCACCTTGCATAGTTTTGTTCAGTTAATGTAGATTTAAACCGTTTATATCTTAGAATTTCAGGTTCATTTAAATAAAACATGAGTTCATTAGATGTTGTCAGAATAGAGCTTGCTATTGTCGTTCTGTAACTGAACAAGCTGAAGCAATGGATAAGATATGCACGTCAATAGAATATGGTTCAAGAGTTTTTGAGTAATAGAGAGCTCTACACAACACAAAATGTTCACAAATCAGGTAGCTTGGCTCGGAAAGTTTTTGTTAGTATAAGATCAACTTTTTTTTTTTGGTTGAGGAATGTCCATTTTCTGTTGTATTTTTAGGTGAAAAAATATTATTCTTGCTCCATGTATCACATTAATTTGTGTTTCCATGTTTCTTCCCCAATGAGATTCAAGATTTGAGTTTACCTATTTATGATTTAGAGCTCTTTTTCTTTTTGAATATCCACCTAAGACATTTACAGTGTGGGTAGTTGTTTTAATCTCTTAGATGTTCTTGGCCAAATTTTTATGTCCCTTCATTTTTACATATTCCCTTTTAATGCTAAAAGTAGACAATACAAGATGGAAATGGAAATGGATTTACCTGTGGAACCAACCCCCAGAAGCATGTATGTGCAATTTATATATTTCATTGTTGTAGGAAAATCTTTGTTGTTCTCCTAATGGATGAATAGGTATTCCAAGATTTAGGTAGATGAATTGAAAAAATTGATTATCATAATGAATTAATAATTACAGTTGAGAATAGCTCAAAAAGTGGGCAACAAACACCACGCAATTGCGTGGTGCAGTCACACTAGATAAGAAAAGTCAAGAAAATCAGCTACTAAGCTCACACAAGATCAGAAATGTCCTATTGCTGTTTTTATCGTGTCAGACAAGTCAAGAAAATCAGCAGACAAGTCAAAAGAGAAGAATCTGCTGAAGTCAGAAAAAGCATACACTGATGACGACATTACCCTTCTTCTGAATGACTTCAAGAAGTTGTATAAAAAGAAAATGAAATTAAATTTGAAAATGCTATTTCATCTTCTTCTGATCATTTTCAGGAAAACAGGGATTCCTCAAAAGCAAAAATTAGAGACAACAATGGCAAGGAGTATGGACTCTTGATCAAAGATTATCCACACTCATCATCTGAGAAGTTTGCTGAAAAGGAAAAGCATGCCAAAAAAGAGCTTAAGCTTAGTAAGAGCAGAACAAAGTTGGCTAATGCAGCAAAGCTAATAAACTCCTGCACATCCTATTCAGACCGACAGTCGTTTGATAAAGAATTTGAAGAAGTACCGAAACTCTATGCTTAACTGCCATAGATATGATGATACTGAATATAAGGTAACTTCTACTGTAAATGAAATGCACTATTTGAATCGTTTGAACAAATGTTGATTACAAATTCAAATATTGTTGGTGCATTTACCAAGCTTAAGGAAGAGATGACTCTTCTGAAAAGAGCAAAATAGATCACTGAAACTTCAGGTTGAAAAACCTCAAGAATCAGCTGACTACAAAAGGCTTGAGCATGCGAATGAAACTCTAAAAGCTGAGTATGCAATTCGTATAGAAAATACAAATGAACTTGAAAGAAATAATTGCATCATTCTCTAAAAAGAAATCAGAGGCTAAAAAGAAGAAGCCTATTGATGCTCAAAAGGTTAGGAGACCTAGTAAGCAACCTAAGACTAAACAAACTAATAAAACTCTTCAGCCGAGTAAGCTGAAAGATGCTGCTGATGGGAGTAAAATTAAAAATGTTAAGTCTGCTTAATCTATAGGAGAGTTGTTAGATGAGTCATATTATGATAATTATTATTATGACATACACTATGCTTATTCATAATATCATGGCGATCATGTTCACTGTGCTGTTTGTCATCCTCATTACACAATGTATGCTTATCACTCTCTTCATGCATCTTGCCTTGCTTATAAGCACTGGTTTTATCATGAGCATTGTTTCATGATGAAACTAAAGTCACTAGATCATCACATGTCAAATGTTATACTAATCCTGTTGGACCCAATAAACAAGGGGTACCAAAATAGTCATTTGTTTTGTAGGTGAAGCACATATGAGATGACAAAGATGAGTTGACTGTCCTTGCAAATTTCAACAAGTTCAACAAGTTGTCTTACCAACAAGTGTGTATCAACAAAATGGTATCAAACAAGTGGTATCAGCAATTGGTATAATTCAACAAGTGGTAGACGATACATTTGGAGATTTCAAGTAAAGCAAAATAGTTGGAAAATTGAAGCTTATCAAAGGATAATAATTGGTATTAGAGACCAACAATCTGTTGAGCATTAGTCAACCATGTGACAATAGACTTTCAGCTCTCAAGAGTTGAAATTGAGTTTGTTGATTCCGGATTCATAAGCTGAGGGAAAACATATCAGAAGACTCATCTCAACAACTTACTGGAATGCAACGGTTGAATGTCTTTCAAGAGTGACTCTCATAAGACTACTTGACCACATATTCTTGAACTCAGGGGGAACGTGTACCACTATGGGTACTCCTGATCAGAGATGGAGTTCTCAATAAGTCAAATGAAGTTATCAGAACACTGCTTCTCATCAGCAGACTGGAACTCAACCGCCAAGTGACATTCAAGAATATACACTTCAACAAGTGGTATTAATTCTTAAAGTCAGGGGGAACATTTATTCTAGCTGGAGTGATAAACAGCAAAGAAGATTACTGAATGTTGGCTCACTTCAAGTGATGATTTTATTAACAGCTAACCACTCCGAACAACTAAGTACTCACCTACTTGTCTTCATCATACTAAGTTTGCAATTTTAAAAAGGAGAAAGAAGAAAGAGATGCAACTAAGTATTTGTGTTGATGACAAAAGTGGGGAAGAAAAAGATACAACTATGAACCCTCTAAACGGAAGGAAATAAATCAAAAAGGGGGAAGCAATAAAAAATTGGTTTCGAAATGAAGTTGCATCAGATCAAATGATTTCCATCATAGAGTATGAAGACTAAAACAAAAAGACTTGGAAGATGTTCTTAGTTGAAGGTTTTGTTATCATCAAAAAGGGGAAAATTGTTGGAAAAAGTTATTAACTCAAGAACATCTAAGTGAACTTATCAGTTGAGTTAATTAAGTTAGATTTGAGTAGAAGGTTTTGAAGATGACAAAAGGTTAAAAAGGAAGTCATCAACTAAGAACTAAAAAGCTTAGTAAACCTCTCTCACGGTCTGGAAGCTAAGTGACCAAAACAGCTAAGTGAGATATCAGATCAGTGAAAATCAGATTGGTTACTATCAGCCGAGTCAAATCAAATGATTTCGATTTGAATCAGCAGAGTGGCCATTAGTAGAGTAAACCCATCAGCTAAGTGAAGTCGGTCAGTAAGCTCATCAACGGTAACAAGTTGAGTGCATTAAATGCGATTAACATAAATTAGATATCCGTACAACAGAGTGTACAGTGAACAGTCTGCAGAAGCTGCCGTAGAAATGAAGACCGTTGCTCAGGATTTGAATGTAATTTCGCCTATCTTTAACCGGCAGAATTTCAAATCCGCGAGTATAAATCAACCAGGGACTGAAGATCGAAGAGAGACTTGGACAATTCAAGATTACATCTTTAGAGCAAAAATCCATCAGTTGAGTCGTCTGATCACAAGCGAAGTGATTTGTTGACGAAGCTATTTGTTGAAGAACACGATTAAACTCTTGTCTGTCTGGGTGACATTCAACTGAGAATTAAAGAAGTTTATATCCATCTTTGTGAGTGATATAACTTCGTAGTATAGGTCTTCTGAGTGATTTCCTATATTAAAAGAGCAAGGTTAATCTGAATGATTTTTCGAGAGTGAACTGAGTGTTCTTACATAAGGCTTATCGTTTGTTGTAAAGCTAAAGTGTTCTTTAGCTGAGTACTTTAGAGAAGGTTTTTCTTAGTGGTCTACCTGGGAACTGAGTGTTCGACTTGAGGCTTATCATATGTTGTAAAAGCTCAAGCTGTGTACTAGTTACTTTGTATTCTAGTGGAACCTAAATCTGTGTGATTTAGAAGAGTGGACTAAGTGGATTTGTTCCTCCTGAACCACTATAAGAATTCCTTGTGTGATTTACTTACTTGTCTTGCATTGCATATTTCATAAGCTAAGTAAATATTTTAAAAGAAGAGTCTTTTAAATTGAGGAATTTCTAACTTGGGGTAAAACATTCTTTGTGCTTTAAAGTTTGAATTGAGTTGAAAACATTGTTTAAAAAATACACTTACATATCCGCTGCATAATTGTTTGAAACTTTGATCATATAAGCTTGATAAGCTAAATCAGCTAAGTAGTGCAAAATCAGCTTAGTCATCTTACCCTGCTGATAAGCGAACTTGTCTTATAGAAAAATAGAGAATTTTTTTTAAGGTTCAGAGGTCTATTCCCCCCCCCCCCCCCCGGTAGACCTCAATGTAACCATTTTGGGACCAACACCTACACAAAAAGAGAACTTCTGTGAGAAAAAGGAAAAGTAGAGTAAGATATTTTGATTGGCAATGGAAAATGATACAAACAACGTTCAAGTACCTCCTGGACCCACTAAGAAGCTGCGCAAGATAGAATAATAAAACAATTACAATGAAAGCAGCTGCGTAATCATGGAAATCATTACTACGCAAGCCTACAAACACATGCCGCACATTGAATTAGCGCTAGATTAAGCCTAAGAACCTATGAAAATTTACTTGGAAACCCATGTGGCCTCGACGAATAGGAAATAAGACACCGTCCAAAATGATCCCAATAAGCAGCTTAAGGCAATAGAAAAATCCACAAGAAAACTCAATCAAAAAAAAAAACGCCAGATAGCAACGTGGACGCGCGAAATCCACAAAAACATGAAGAAAAATTAAATTTGCTGTACAAAGAGGAACAAAATAGAGAATTAGAGAGAGGGAATTAGAAAGAGAAAGGCAAACAACCACTTGAGTGGTACATCAACTTGGAAGGAGCAACTACTATTCATATGCCTGATTTGTGAAGGAAATTACGGACCAAGGGCTCCACAGGATGAAGGCGTACCGGAAATTGAAGGGGAAAAGAAAAGGCCAAAAGATATAAAAGAAGGAAGGGATTGCAAGTAATAAAAGAGATACGGCGTCGTTTAATATTAAAATGTGCAAAAAAAAAAAAAGGTGAAGTAAAACATAGTAAACAAAGTTGTACTGTAGACAAGTGCCATGCCAAAAAACTCAACCAAACAAAAAATACGCCGGATATCAACGTGGACGTTAAATCCACAAACACATGAATAAAAATTAAACCTGCTCCCAAAAGAGGAACAAAATAGAGAATCAGGGAGAGGGAATCAGAAAAATAAAGGCAAACAACCACTTGAGTGGTACATCAACTTGGAAGGAGTAGCTACTGTTCATATGCCTGATTTGTGAAGGAAATTACGGACCAAGGGCTCCACAAGATGAAGGCGTACCAGAAATTGAAGGGGAAAAGAAAAGGCCAAAAGAAATATAAGAAGGAAGGGACTGCAGGTAATAAAAAAGATACCACGTCGTTTAATATTAAAATGGGCAAAAAAAAAAAGGAGAAGTAAAACATAGTAAACAAAGTTGTACTGTAGACAAGTGCCATACCTCTTTATAGTTTCTTAATATATATTAACAAAGTATATGTGTCTTTTTTTATATATAATTAATAATTTTTTTTCGATGTAAGTATACATGTATGAGTATATGCATATAGCCAAAAAAAAAAAAAAAAAGAGTGAATGCAGTAAACGAAAAGAAAATAATATAAATGATGTGACTTGACAAGATGAATAGCTGGCAAAATGAGTGAAAATTGGAGAAGACGTTTCACGGCCTGAGCTGTTTCCTTTCAATTGCATCTAATGCCATTAAACTACAACATTCAGGGGTTTTCCCGGCGCCTTTTAAGCGCCGGGAAGGGCGCAAAAAGCGACGGAAATTTATTCCCGGCGCTTTTTGAACCGCCCCAGAGGCGTCTGGTAAGTGGCCGTCGGGAAAGAAATAACCGCTGGGAATTCATATTCCCGGCGCTTTTGAGGCACCGGGTATATTCTTTCCCGGCGCTTTTATGACTCTATCCCAGTGTTTTAAAAGCGCCGGGAATACTTCCAGGCATTTTAAAGAGAAGTTTTCCCTACGCTAAATTTGGAAACCTGTTCCTAAAACATTTTTTTTTAGAGATAATAACAAAGATAAATGAAAAAATCTTATACAAATTCACGAAAACCAAACAATTAGAGAATATTTAATGGCATATAAAATTCAAACATATAAATGTCAAGTTATTACAGAACTACTATTGATAACTTTTAAATATAAAGTAAGATAATACATATTGAAACTTCTAGGTTCCAAACAAAATAATCATCAATTGCTATTCAATTGAACAAAATACATGTGGCTTTTTGAAATATCATGTTTAATGCCCAATGCCATATTTTGCTTCACAAACCTGCAAAAATATATCGAAAACTTAGAATTTCCAGAATGAATACAAGTAGAAATAGCATATTTGAGAATGAATACAAGTAGAAATAACATATTTGAGAATGAATACAAGTATAAATAGCATATTTGAGAAAAATTCTATGATTAATGATTTTGTATTGTTAATATAACAGAACGCACTATACTTCAACTCATTCCACAACTATTACCTTCCCGAGCGAATTGTAGTAAATCACCAACTAAGGGAATATCCTTTTTTTCTCGCTCCAACCAACCATTACCACATTTTTGTTCGCCACCACCTTCAAAAGTCAAGATATGAATGTGTGGAAAGTTTAAGAATAATATTCATTAGCTTTTGTTTTTATAAAAAGTTTCACTTTTATAATATGCCAATTAAAGAAAAGGTAATCCTCATCTCACTGACTTTTTGCCTTTAAACTTGTCTTTGTTAGTTGTGGTTGTTTCGGATCTGCAGTCAAAATTAATAACTAATTAATTTATATTGTACAATGTTTGCAAAGACATCTAGAGCCCCATTTCGGAGGGGAAGAAAGTAACGCCGACAATAGATATAACTATTCGGGCTCGATATCCCAAACTCATGCATTTAAGTACATGCCTCACCTTTCAGACAAATATGCTAGCATTCTAAACTTTGTTTTATTCTGAAATCCCAAAGTTTCTAGCAAGAGTTTAGAGCATGCTCAAGTTCTTAGAAAAGCATGCGTTCTTAAATAAGTTATTCACACAATAAATGTTATGTGGCATTCTGAAATCAACTTCTTGAAGCAACTCAGACTTCATGGAAACGAAAAAAGAACGCAAATTTGATACATAAGCACTAACCTCTCGTACCTCACCGGTATTTTGATTTTGCGTTTGTTTTTCCTCACTGTAGCTTCTTGCATGGTTTCTTGCGTCTACAATTAATTAAAAATCATAGATTAATTTCTTGCATTTACAATTATTAATAAATCACATATTATCTGCCTAGATGAACTTGAAGAAGAAAACTTTGAAACTCATGAAAAATATTACCTCGCAAAATTGGACAGTTGAGTGCATATGGCTTTCTCGAGGTAAAGTAGCACCCTGTAAACTCGAAGATTGTGGGGCCGCATTCACCTCAACATGATCAGTCGGGGGCTCCTATTAATGAGAATATATTTTTGTTAATCTCAAATATTACAACTTCAATATAAATATGTACGCTTATCTCAAATACATACATAACTCTAAAACGCATACATTACCTTAGACGATTGAACATTTTGCTGGAAATGAGATCGAAGTGCACTTTCTATCATTTGTTCAATCTCCTCCCGTAGCTCCAATCTCAGTTCTTCCCTAATACGCTCCTCGAGGGATTCCACTATGAGGGAGACCTTGTTATGAATAATTGATTCTTGATTCTTTAGGGCTAAGACTTGAGTGGGTGTAGGACCAAATCCATATGTGCGCACACGACCATGTTTCTCAGGGCCTAAAACAACATTAAAAATTTGATCTTTCATTTCCTTAGAGTTCATGGCCTCCGAATTTTCTGATATCAGATTTGTCAACTTTTCCTACAAGTTAAGAAAAATGGGATTTAGGACACCATGGAGGTTAACATTATAAATTCGAAATTGAATATAGAATATAAAATTTACTATATACTTACAATAGTACCAGCTGTATATGCATCATGTTGTCCATTCTTCGGCTTGTTTGCCTTCACCCATACGTCAAAGGTGGAAGGTTCTTCACCATTCTCTATAGACATCTAAGAAACAATAAAATATCTAGTAATCAAAATAAGGGTGCCACACAATTAATAAATATTATACAACGAATTAAAAAAGTTACCTCTGCTCTAAGATTTGGATAACCTTTTTTTCCAGTTCTGTGATAAGTTCGTAGCTGAGTTCTGTTTGCACAATTTTGTTCACTGATCTTCTGTAAATCAAATGAGTGTTAAAATATATAGTACACATATTTCTAAAACT
Source organism: Penstemon davidsonii (assembly GCA_034814905.1). Classification (NCBI taxonomy): domain Eukaryota; kingdom Viridiplantae; phylum Streptophyta; class Magnoliopsida; order Lamiales; family Plantaginaceae; genus Penstemon; species Penstemon davidsonii. The sequence goes on along the minus strand of JAYDYQ010001087.1, from coordinate 4,430,400 downwards.
TTAAACTATGGTCGAGGAATAAAATTTATACCCATGCATGTGGATCATTACTCCATATATTGAATAATTGTTCCCATTGAATCTTATCCATCCTAGGAGGACAATGAGCTAACCGCTCCTTATCAGTCTTATATATGTAGTAGTGGCAACTTTTCAGTTCTGTTTTCCACTCCCTCCATGCCTTGCCCATCTTTTTGAAAAAAATATCTTTAAAAGTCTCCACAAGAGTGAAGTTTTCCTACAAAACAACATCCATATTTAGTTAAAAATATAGGTCGATATCTTGCAACAACTTATAAAAATTTCTAGTTTTTTGTCAAGCCTCTATATTTACAGCTTCATCAAAGAATGGTGCAGTATTAGGATTGTCCTCCGGGATACCGAAGGCCTCGTGAACCATCCCTTCCAAGTCATCTCCTTCGTATCCTTCCTCTCCTTCATCTTCTTCTTCATATAAATTCAAATTACTCGAATAGGAAGATTCTTCTCCATGATATACCCAACTTGAATAAGTCTTGAGAAACCCATGCATCATTATGTGTTCATAAACACTTTTCCTACTTTTGTAAATAAAATTTCAACAACGATTACATGGACAATTAATCTCCTCACCCCTCCTCTTAGTAGTGTATGCATATTCAAGGAAAGCTTCAACTCCTTTTTTGTAATCAGGATGCAAGCGATTTCTAATATTAATCCAACTTCTATCCATAGAAATATCGAAAGAGGACAAATTGAACTATAGAAAGGCAGCTTGTTTCTCATAAAATTAATTCAGGAGTTTGCACCTGAAAAGGCTGGATTCTCTGTTTCTCGCAATCGTATGAAACAATTCGCAGTCAAGGACAAAAGAAGTTATAGAAAGTTGTTTTAATCTGCACTCATATGGTATATGTTATTTAAACCAATGGATAGAAGTATAATGTAAGATTAAATGCTTCAAAATTCATGAAATTTCTAACACAGGAGCAAATCTCACTCACATTTCTTAACAGTGAAATAATAAAGCCAAAGTCATGTGAAGTTTTACAGCTAAGAATTAACTAGCTATATAGTCCTATAAGTTTGGATTTTGCATTCAATTATCTACATTTACCTATTAGATTATATCCACCAAGTTCAGATTATGTCTTTACCTAAATAACTGCCTTTAATCCATGTTCAGATTATGCTTCGGGAATTACTAATCAAACAAGTTCAAAATTGCTTTGTACAGCTAGAATAAAGACCAATCTCCATGTAAATTTCTTGATATGATAAGGAAAACTAAAATCATTAAAAGTTATCTGCTGGATATGCATTCAATTATCTAAATACTACATAAATACATGGAAAAACCAGGTTTCATTAATTCATCACTCAAAACAGAAGGCAATCTCAAAATCTAAACACATATATAGGAAGTAAAACCAGGGGGAAGGGAAAACAGGAATGCCAAAGCAATATCATTAACAAATCTCATAACTCTAGCTACCCATAAAAATATATCGACAAAACCAAGTTCATTATTAAAAAATCAAAACATAATGGAACTTGCAAAATAGTTGAAACAAATGTAGGAAACAGAGTTGCACACCATTATTTATCAGTGGAGCTAATGTGGTCTACTACATACGGAAAGCACCAGTGGAACATATTCACCAAAATTTGGGCCTGACATTTTCTCTCCCCAAAGGGCTGACTTCTAAGTGTTTTTAAACTAAATTAAATTGGACTTTTACTCAAATTTGGACTGCTTATTAATGAAGTGTTACCAGATACACAAAGTAATTGCAAAAAGCAGCCAAAAACTAATACAAACAGTGGCAATATACATACAGCAATATAAGAGATTGACTTGAAGTTTTTCCTATAATGATAATATTTTCTACTACTTCCATCTTAGTTTTTCATCCTTGTCGCTCATGGAAGAAAATTTCACAAAGCATACTGAGATTTAACATATCAGATTTCACTTGTAGAAAGACTCATTTTTTGGATAATAAGCAATTGGATCAGACATTTAAAAGAACCGAAAAATTAGCATAAAAACTAGACTTCGTTGATGAACATTATACCTATACTTGGGGAGTTCAACACAACGTGTTAAGAGACACACCCCAGAGTACCTGAAAAATCAAAATATAAATTTTAGATGAGTTTCAAAAATAAAATAAAAAATCGAAAAATGCTCGACATTTTAATCTAACAAAGGAGAAATTCACAACCTAGGGTTTTCAACCGTAATTTTCTCGCCTTGTCGGAGTCGGAGGAGGGGGTGGCATTCCAACCTTCACGATTTTTCCAAATCCTCAACCTCAATTACGAATTCGAACAAAAAATGGACAAACGAGATTCAGCGATGAAGAAAACGGAAAAATGAACAGAAAATCAATTACTCCAACTTGACTTTGTGATCGATGAAGAATTTCAAAATCTAAGTTCGGTGATGTTAGCTATGTGTTTAAACCCTTAGAAGTTTTTCTAAAACCCGTAAAAGGGCTGAACAAAAGAATAAAGGGTAAATTACGAATACCCCCTCAGGTAAGGCATAATTACAAAAATCCCCCTCAAGTATTGGGTATTACAAAAATCCCCCTCAGGTTTGTCACATTCTTACAATTAACCCCTTGTCCCTAAAATGTTCCAATTTTGCCCTTGGAAGTTATTTGTAATGTTTATAATATGTTATAAATTTTAAAAATTGGGTGTTAATTGTTTTATCTTGTAAATATAAAAATAATAATCATATATTTACCACCAAAATAATTGATATAATTTATAATTTCGCATAAATTTCAATAAATATTTCAATTTATAATACAATATAAACTTTAATAAATTAAAATATCTTATTTATAATACAATATAATTTATTAAATTTACTAATTTAAAAAATAAATTCATTTAACTAATGTGTAAACAATTCATATTTATAAAATATATTATTAAAATTCTATTTAATTTAATATTTTACAATTTAAATTGCTAAGAAATATATAAATACATTTTCTTTTGCAATATTTATTAAAACTTATGGACAATTATAAATTTTATCAATTATTCTAGTAGTAAATATATAATTATCTCTTTTCTAATTAATAAGATATAATAATTAGATCCCAAGTTTTAACATTTATAAGACATTACAAACAATACAAATAACACCCAAGGGCAAAGTTGGAATATTTTATGGGCAAGGGGTTAATTGTAAGAAGGTGACAAACCTGAGGGGAATTTTTGTAATATCCAATACGTGAGGGTGATTTTTGTAATTAGGGCTTACCTGAGGGGGGTATTCGTAATTTACCTAAGAATAAAAGAGAAAAAAATAAATGAGAATTCAAAATAAAAAGTTAAAAGCTTATTTCAATTTAAAAAAAAAAAAAGAACAATCAGCACTTTCTAAGCGTACAACTTGAAATGCGCCGGGTACCATGAAACTATACCCGGCGCTTTAAAACCATTGAAAATGCGCCGGGAAATTGAAACTATTCCCGGCGCATTAAAAGCACCGGGAATGAGAAAAAAAAGCACCGGGTATAACATTTATTCCCGGCGGTTAGGAAAGCACCGGGAAAACCATAAATTGATGTAGTGATTTGTCTCATTGTAATTGGCAATAATTCTTGAGGAATTACTAGTGCGTGCCTTCTGGTCAATGAGTTCGCAAATTTATGAAAACAAATTCACGCACTTAACGCGAATTTCCGAAATACGCTCCAGTGCGTGATCTAAGAGCTCGCGGCAGCCTTTGACAGGCAAATTTAGTTACCTAGGTATCGACTGCAAGTTCGTGCAGAAAAAACCCATAAGATTAATTGATTTGAACAAGTTCGTCATTTTCTTTTACATCAAAATCCAATATCTTTCTTCATAAGATTAGTGCTCATAAATGCTGGTTGGGTCACACGTTCTATTTGTTTGTATGAAAATTTGGAAGTAAATCAATTTGGTCACCAACGAGGTGAGTACAACTCACACGTTCGAGTGGGAGATGTAGGATGGATCCAGGTCAACCATGAGTTAACCCAATTCGAGTCCATGACCCATCTACGATTGGAGGGAGTTGTGTGTACAACTCTCCACTATCCCACTAACCTTCCAACTCTCTCCTATATCTAACACAATATGCAGACACATACAACATAACAACTTCTCGCAAGAAAATAATCTGTAGAGAATAGTGTGTCATCATATGTGTCAAGAGAAACTAAAAGATAACAATGATATGTTTCCATTCGTGATTGAGGACTTGACCCAAAGTATCGGGAAATGAAGAATCCACGTGATACAATCCGACTCCGATTCAATGGAATTCAAGTAAGTATTAAGGTTTGCTTTTTATTCGGATAAAAAACATGTACTCCCTCAGCCCCTAAATTTTTATTAATAATCTTTTGAGAGAATTTCACTTTTGGTACCATAATTTACCTTATTTTAAGGATTTGGTACCACGATTATTTCTTCTGACACATTTGGTACCATTATTTGACGAGACATTACATATTTCATACTCCCATCAAATTAATGACGGAATTGAACACGTGCCCGTCAAATTTGACGGAATTGATGAAAAATTTGTAGAATTGGTCCTATAATTAGAGATTGCTACTAAAGTTTGCCGTACATATTTTCTGATTGAAAAATTTATCCTACAATACACAAATTTGAAGCATTTCAATCACAATTGCAAAGATAGTTAAATTATTAATCCTATTTAATAAATTTTATATATTATTATTAAATCTCTTAAAATAATTAGATTATATATATATATATATATATATATATATATATATATATAATATTAAATATCTTAAACTAATTAGATTATATATATATATATATATATATATCTTTAATTAAATAAAAATTGATAATTAATAGAAAACCCACCCCCATCGCCCCACCACCTTCTCTTTTTCCTCTTCGATCATGTACCCCAATATTCTGCGCATGTTCCCGTAGCATCCCCAATCATTGGCGAAAAATAGTTTTCAGTCCATGAGTTGGAAATCTCTTCCATAGGCTAGTTCAACAGTACAATCATTTGAAGATTGGAGTTGTGTAGACAAAGAAATCAGAGATCGAATGTGCCAGCGAAAGTTTTTGATCTGATTTTGAGGAGTGAGGAACCGTGAAAAATCACAAGAATTAAGAGATATTGAACACATGGAAGGACTCCTTAGGACCAATCGGCGCGATGCCGATGCACTAAGGTTGGGGAGAGGGAGATCCAAAAGAGGTGGTGGCGTTGGAGGTGGCGGCAATGATGGAGAAAGTTGGGGAAGAAGTTGATTATTTTTATTCTTTTTTTTTTTTTTTTGTGTAAATAATATTTAATAACAGGATTACTATTATTTTTTGTGTAAATATTATTTAATTTTCGTAGTTATAATAATGATACGTAAAATTTATTAAATAGGATTAATAATATTTATATAATTTTAAAAAGATTTTTTTGCAGATTTTATATATATTATTATATAAAATCTAATTAGTTTAAGATATTTAACATAATATATATATATATATATATATATATATATAATCTAATTATTTTAATAAATTTAATAATAATATATAAAATTTATTAAATAGGATTAATAATTTAAATATTTTTGCAATTGTGACTGAAATGCTTTAAATTTGTGAATTGTGAGGTAAATTTGTCGACCAAAAATTATTTTGGCCAAACTTTGCCAACAATCTTTAATTATAGGACCAATTCTACAATTTTTTCATCAATTCCGTAAAATTTGATGGGCACGTGCTCCTCACGTGTTTAATTCCGTCATTAATTTGACGGAAGTCTTAAATGTGTAACGTCCCATCAAATAATTGTACCAAATGTGTCGAACGAAATAATTTTGGTACAAAAATCCTTAAAGTAAGGTAAATTGTAGTACCAAAAGTGAAATTCTCTCATTTCCTTTTTGAGATGTCATAAAATTATATTAATTTTCTATATATATATATTTATTTTTCTCAAAAATACTCTTTCACTTAAAATAATGATTTGACACCACTAACTATCTACCACTACTTTTAAGGGGTAAAATACCTAAATTTTTTATTTTTTTAACTTTTACCTAAAACTTCATGCCAAAAGTAAAATGATATGAAAAAAAAAAAAAGGAACAAAGAGAGTAGTATATTACTATAAATCTAACACTTCCGTAAAAAAAAAAATAGTTTAAATTTAACACTAACCAGCTAAACTAGATTTGTTTGCTATTGTCGGTCTTCTTTTTTTCTTTTTATAATAATTAAACATTCCAAAGAATTCAAACCAAAAACAAATTGTTCACAAAGGGTAACCCTCATCACAAAAACACGAAAGCAGTAAATTATAAATATTAGCACAAATATTCAACTTTAAAGGAAAAGTCCAAGCGGCAAGATTATGGGACGCACAATTAGTCGATTGAGAGATGTGTTTGAAGCGCCATTTTGACCAGAAAAACCAAAGGTTGCTGATGTAGCATAAGTCAATACTCAGGTCGAACGAACCGCATCCCGTATTCAATATGCGAGAAAAGTCTGGAGTCGCACTACTAGCGAGTTCAGTCCCGGATCGCAATCTTGCGAACCGAAAGTCCAACCAAATACGAACGAACATGCTTCCTTAGCTAGAATCCTATCAATTTGGAAATATTGAGATAAACAAGGTAACAACTACCAAACATACGTATCTTTTCCTAAAAACAGGGTATCTTCATTGAATCTACTATAGGTATATATACCCTCAAAGTTACACACAAAAAGGGATAATCTCTCTACGCCTTATATAACTCTCACGTTATTACTGAAAAAGTATCTTAAGTTCCGGTACTAACTTACTGCTGACACCCCACCCCGGCGCGTAGTCTTTGTTTTGCAGGACTCGGACGTACATATATCCATCTTATGGGAGCAGAGCATACCAGATTGGGAAATTCATTTTGTTTTTAAAAAGGAAAAAAATAATAACATATGCAAAAGAAAATCTAAACTTAAATATCTCCACGTCAGAAAGAAAAATGCCAACCAAACGGATAAGTAACCAATGACTCCAAAACAAAATCACAACTCAATCAAACAATGGCTACTCTCTCCATTCCTCTTCAACAAAGGGCTTTCTCTTTTCGCAGAATTTCAACCAAACACAAGCAAGATTCTCAATTCCCAGCTCAAATAAGATGTTCATGTAAGTTAAATTAATTTTCAGCTACACAATTTTATTTCAGTTTAATGGAAATCATCATTTCAATTTGAAATTACAGGGGATGATTCAAAATATGTAGAAAATTTGTCTCCTTTTAAGGAAATTAAAAATGTAGCTTGTGGGATTCTTGCTGTTTGGGCTGTGACTGCTGTTTCGCCTGTAATTGCTGCTAATCAGGTAAAGATTCATAATATATATTTTTTCTTGTTTTTTGGATTTAAGTATTGTTTATTTAATCATATAAGTTTTATTTTTCTTATGATGGTTGCTTTTCTTCCCGGCCTCCCCCCCCCCCCCCCCCAATTAATTTTATGTTCATAATAAGAATCGTAGTTACAAGTTTGATGATTTAGCAGCTATATAATAATGTTGAAAATATTAATATTTTAAACTTTAAATTTGTTTGCATTGGAGTCTAAATCATAAATTATTGGCAAATTAGTAAATTGAGTCAAAGTTCACCATCTAAATGTGTTTTTGGATCATAAAGTTATGTTATAATATGATTTGATCTGGTGATAATTTTATTCGTGTAATTAGCACCTAAAAGTGACGGGTTATCACTTGATTATGGGTCGACGAACACTTTATTTATGAAACGCTACCAAACAAGAGATAAATGTTGATAAATGATCAACTCTCACCTAATATTTGCTACCGAACGAGTTATTACTAGAGTGTTGAATTTCTTATTTGTTAAAAGTATATGCTAAGTTTGGTTCGTGGGTCTATGGAAAAATGTTTTTATCGAGAATTCTGAGCCAACACTTTATCTATGAAACGCTACCAAACAAGAGATAAAAGTTGATAAATGATCAACTCTCACCTAATATTTGCTACCAAACGAGTTATTACTAGAGTGTTGAATTTCTTATTTGTTAAAAGCATATGCTAAGTTTGGTTCGTGGGTCAATGGAAAAATGTTTTTATCGAGAATTCTGAGCTTCATTTTTTGTTCAATTTCATTATAATTTTACTCATTGAAATTCAAGAACCAAATATAACCTCAATGTATTTAACATACTTTTTTCTTGATTTTGTGTAAATATTGAAAACAATTAAGTGTATTTCAGACATTTGACACATTTTGTTAATGTTGACTAACGGCTGTCAAGTCAAGAGGGTATCTTGGTAATTTCTTAAACAACAAGGGATTCTTGCTAATTAGGGTATATGTCAAAGGGGTGTCTAAGTAAATTATGTTTATTTGGTTGGTTAGTACTTGAACTTTAGTTGGTAAATGACTTGTAGAGGCTTCCCCCTTTGTCGACCGATCCAAGTAGGTGCGAGCGTGCATTTGTGGGTAACACAATCGGTCAAGCAAATGGAGTTTATGATAAACCACTTGATCTTCGATTTTGTGATTACACAAACGATAAGTCCAATCTCAAGGGTAAGTCTCTTACCGCAGCTCTCATGTCCGAGGCCAAGTTTGATGGTGCAGACATGACTGAAGTCGTGATGTCTAAAGCCTATGCAGTTGGAGCTAGTTTTAAGGGTAATTTTTTTATACTTCTATCTTCTTATCAAGAGCTAAATGCAAAAATACCCCCTGTACTTTGTCTTATATTGGCAAAAACACCCCTGTGATATTTTTATTAGCAACAACTCCCCATTTGAAATTCCATCATAAATCATAGGGATGCTATTATCAAATTTTTAAATGAACAAGGGCATTATTGTCATTTTTCAATGTTAACATGGGGATTAATGTCAATTCTTTAGGTGAATGAGGGTGTTTTCCATCCTTTGGTGGGGTTATAATTGTCATTTTATCTTGGGAGGGGTTATTTTGCTAATAAAAACTAGCACAAGGGGGATATCTGGTAATAAAAAATAACACATGTTTTTTTTTTTATAATTAGGCAAAGCATAGGGGTTATTTTTGCATGTCACTCTTAGTACAACTCGACCTCCTCGATTATAGTCCTTGAATGATTCTAATTTACGTTTTGCAGGCACGGATTTCACAAACGCTGTTTTAGACCGGGTGAATTTTGGGAAGGCTAATCTCAAGGGAGCTGTGTTTAAGAACACGGTCCTATCGGGGTCCACGTTCGAAGAGGCACAACTTCAAGATGTAGACTTTGAGGACACCATTATAGGGTACATTGATCTTCAGAAGCTCTGTGTAAATAAGACTATTAATGAAGACTCAAGAGTTAACTTGGGGTGCCGTTAACTTTTCTTGTTAATTGCTACAAGTTTCTTTCTTTTCATTTTGTTGTTCAATATTTGTTTCCCAACACCTTATTTTTGTGGTATATTAGTAAAAGTTAATGAGCCATATACGTTGAATGTTGTATGTACTCTTTGTTCAAATGATGTTTATGCCCCTCTAATTTCGATTTGATCGTTTTACCTGGATTCTAAATTGCTTGTTAGATTAGCCAAAATTATCGGTTAAATGAAGTAAGTTGACACATTGTCCAAATTTTATGGATATTCTTTTCTAGCATAATTTTGTGTTTGAACTTCGTCTAAATTTACAAGATTCGAGATTTGGGCAAGTTAGGATCAAGGAAATTCTTGAGGTTGTATTTCTCATGTTTAGACTTGGTAGCAACAAGAAGACTTGTTAGAACGAAAATTAACAAACAAACAATAGTTGAAGAAGTCTTGAGTTTTGAGATTATATAAAATTGAGGGTTGTTCTTGTAAGTTGTGATACCTTGGGGTGCTTTGTTTATTTGACCAAACCCCAAGGGTGTTAAAGAAATGTAATGTTACCAACTCTATTAGTTCAGACTCTTGTGTTAATTTGAGGGGTATTTTTGTAATTTTGATAAATAAGAAGAATTTTTGTATTTTTCAAATGATTAAGTTGAGTGTATATCAAATCTAAAAAGCGATCAAGTATAAATAATAAATTTTGATTTTTAATAAATGGAGTTCAAACAAATTTTTAGAAATCAAATTCAACTCAAATATTGATCTAAAGTTCTCGACCAGTCGAGGACATTTTGTCGTGTTAAAAAATTATAAATAATCTGTTAAGAAAATATATCTCAATTAATTATCAGTAAATTGCGCATCTGGTGCAAACAAATTATAAATAATTTATTAAGAATATACTTCTGAATTAATTAACAATAGATTGCACATCTGGTGTAGTGGTATCATAGTACCCTCCCACGGTCGATTCCCTGGATGTGCATTTTGCTAATTATGTTACAGGGCACTTACCAGAATATCCAAAACTTTAAAAAATATTCAAAAAAATGAGGGCCTGTTTGTATGGCGTTTAGGATAGTAGTTTGGGAGAGTAGTGGAGGTTTGTGAAATAATCTCGATTTGCGTAATGTTGTTTGTTTGGGTTTTGAGAGAGTGGTTTGAGAAATAAAGTAGGTGTAGGTTTTTTTGGAAGAGTTGGGTTGTAGGTGTAAGATGTGTAAGACTTTATGTCAAATCATGTTTGTTATGTGAGATAAATTGTGTAAGAGATAAGTTACTTTATGTCAAATCATTGTAGAGTTTGTATATGTTTCGTTTAGAGATAAGAAAATTGTTGTTTGTTTGACTTTTGAGAGAGTAGTTTGAGAAAATTAATGGATGAAAAATTTATTTCGAAAAATAGAAAACATGTTTGTGTGGCATTTTCCAAACACGAAAAAATTCTGGGAAACGCCAAACAAACAGGCCCTGAGTGATTCGCATTTTTCGTCCTTCTTATGAGCTAACTTTTGTACATTCGTCACTCTTAAATTTTTCATAGCAGATGAGTCCCTCTCATTAATGTAGTGTAACACATTCGTCCCTCTTAAATCCAAAATACATTCTTAAGAGGGACGAATCTGCTACGAAAAATTTAAGAGGGGCGAATGTGCAAAAATTGGCCCATTAGGTGGACGAAAAATACGTTTTACTCTGAAAAAATTCTACCGGATATTCAACACATTAGTGGTCTCTCAATGAAATCATGATCATAATTCTTGAACTAAAGAGCAATGTCATAAAGACAAATATTTTTGCATAAAGAAGTTGGTCTATATAATTCCAATTCATCATTTAGAGTCTTGAAACAAGTATTGGCTCAATCCCATACTGTTGTTTCTTCTTTAAGTAATTGTTCTATACACTAAGGTTATGTTTGGTTCTAAAATTTCATTGAGTAAAATGACGAGTAAAATGAAACTAAACAAATAATAAAATGCGAAGGTCTATCATTTAATGCAAGGAAAGCATTTCAAAGTCCCTCAGCGAAGCCTCATTATTGAGCAAATCTCTGACTTTATTCTTTGTATATTCATTTGAGTGAATAAACTTTAAGTACTTAATTTTATCACATCTTCTCCCATATTAAGTAGAAAAATGAAATAATGCAAATGCACAATAAGCAAGAACGAGATAGAAACCTTTTTTTTATTTTTTTATTTTTATATATACATCTTCTCCCATATTAATAAGAATTTTAGTTGCCATTGCCAAACATGCTTCTAAAGGATTTCATAACTCATATACACAATGATTACAATTAAAAGTATAAATAAGAGAGATAAGTACTTTGTTTTGCAGAATTAGCTTCCACATACTGCCACAATAGTTAAAAGGGGCAAAATGCACGATACTCCCCTGTGTTATGCGAAATATACAAAATTACACTGTGAAATTTTTAATATACCAAACTCCATCGTACTTTCAGAAATCCTGCATAAAACACCAAAATTTTCCCCTTTCGTTCATTTTTTAACGTGCGTGTGTTCCACATGTGCCTTTTTTTGTTGTTTTTTGCTTAATTTTTTCAGCCTAAATGACCATAATAAAATGCACGAAATCTCCTTGTACTTTTCAAACTTAGCCAATCTTCATTGTTTACAATCAAGTAAATGAGATACAAAGAAAACTGGTAAGTTAAGGCCAACTATAATAATCACAAGAAGTTGGATTTACATAGGCCAAAACAAACCTCTAAAAAATTATCTTTTAGATTGGTAATACAAGTCAAAACCTAATTAAGCAAGCAAAGCAAATACCTATTTCTATTCATGAGGTTACACTAGCTTTCACAAAATGGGAAAATCTCACTTTGTCCCCTAACCTAGTCCCTCAGCTATTAAATATATCTTAGACAGCCCCTAAGATGCAAAAAGCTAGAATCTAACAGAATATTCCGTTCAGCTTTAATGATGTGACTTTGAACGTTTTTCCCATTTTTCCACCAAACCTTTAAACGTTTTTCCACTTTGCCACCCAACCTAATGTTTTCGCATTTTGCCACCCAATCTTTGAACATTTTCCGCACTTTGTCACCCAATCTTTGAACAGATTCTGCCGACGAACATTCAAAGGTAGAGTGATCTGGGAAATTCTAATAGCTAAGGGGAATAAGTGGGAACTCAAAAAGGTTAGGGGGCAAAGTGGAATTTCCCCCAACAAATTCAACCTTAAAGCAGATTATGAGAGTTCGTTTTTCATTGATCAGTTTACTACTCTTTGACAAATAAACATGACCAACTTTGTCTAAATAAGGGCCAACATATTTCTCATAAAACTTCTTTTCCGAAGGAGGACATTTTTCGATCAAGTTGTGACTTTCCAGAATCTCTAAAACTCGAATTTGTGGCTTAATCTTCTTTTCCACGCTTCGAGTAAAGGATAATGGGTTGCTGAAAATCCACGAGTACTTCCCGGTGCCAAGCAAAACATCCAATACATCCTTCATTTTCTCCTCTCGAAGTAAAGGCCAAATTAGTCTTTCTGCACGCGACAACTATTTCATTTTCGGAAAATCCCACATTTCGAAAAGCTTGCAACTTTAGTTCCCATGTCTCGACACAGGAATCCGAATTCGGCCCGATTTATTAGAATTTTAATTTGATTAGAGATTTGATGGAGCTGATCCGATTACAAAGATCCGTGATCCAAATATGTGGAGCGAATATGAATTTAGGGCGATCTGATCCGTTAGTGATCCATATCCGACAATAAATAACAAATTATATATATAGATAATATATAAATAACATTAATAATATTTTACCATTAATTTAAGATGATAGTAGTTAATAGTTCATTCGCTCTCAAAAAAATAGTTTTCAGAATTTTATTTTTATGCATATTTTCATCTAAAAACATGAATAATAGTGAAGAAAGTTTGAACATTTGAGCCAAATTAAATAAAGTCGTAAAAATAACATATATACTTGTAAAATTTTAAAAGTGAAGATTTTATTGGATTTGAAAAAGATCTGATATTCGTTCGAATCCGATCAAAATTCGTTGGACTCGAGAAATTTAGATTCGAGCGAGACCCGATCCCACCCGAATCAAATCCGACAAAAATGAAGTTAAATTTGGGTCGACCCGAATCCAACCAATGCCTAAATGAACCAATAGGAATAAAATTGTTATGGTAGCAAACCTAAGGCCCATACATTCTTTATTAGGCTCAATCATCATTCAAAAGGGTGCCAATGAATCCCAATTTAATTTTTGTCCAATTATAAATACGATGAATTTGATCTGATTATAAAGGTCAACAATCCCAAATAGTCAAATATGTACAGTTGACTCTTTTAGGTTCTATTTCGAAACGAGTCAGGTCCGATTCCATTAGAATTTGTTTATGTTATCATCATTTAAAGGTCAGAATACAAATCCATTACACAAATAACTCAAAAACCAAAATAAATATAATACACTATGTTAATAATATAACATTTATGATTTGTGATTATATAACAAATCATAACCAACTTCCTTTCATAAGAACATAAATTTATTATAAGCACAATTCTAAAGGAGACTTCTTTTATTTTATTTTTATAAGCAAATGATTAACTATTAAAGCACGTGAATGGAGGTGTTGTATATTATTTGTAAAGTAGCATATTATTTTTTTATCTTGCAATGCTTGGGTATGGCTAGTCAAATTTCTTTTGGCGTATTAATATATGTTTAAAATGGTTATTTCATATATCTAAAGTCAAGCTTTTGGCATATGAAATACATAATACCCTTATAGATTCGGGGAGGAACGAAGAAGCCCTAAAAATTTTCCATCAGTTTTTTTGAAAATGTGTTATAATAATATGTATATGTCTTATTGCACACGAAGCACATCGAATATTTACATCGCGTAACCATGAAGATGGATGTTAAAACTAAGTCAGTATTAAGGTTCACTATGAGTTATTTTCGCAAACTATGTAGTTTATTGCATAACCTTGGTGGCCTAAGGGATACTAAATATGTGTCTCTCAATGAACAAGTTGCAATATTCTTGTATGTCCTTTCATATCACAAGAAAAATCGAATCGTCGGGTTTGATTATCGTTAGTCTGGGGATACAGTGAGCAAGTGTTTCCACCGTGTATTGATAGTTTGATCAAATGCCATTCCATTTTACTCTCATAACCTATACCGATTTCAAGATGGGGTTGTTTTTCGGTACATACTCATGAGTACTAGCTACCTAATTCATTCTAGATAGGTTAAAATATAACAACTTAACTACTTTGCATACTTTATATGTTTTTTTCGTAGGGTTTTTTAGGGTCTTTGGATGATACTTATGTGAGAGTACTAGCACCGCTTGCTGATAAACCACGATATAGATCAAGAAAATGATATATTGCAACAAATGTGCTCGTTGCATGTGATGTAAATGGAAGATTCACTTATGCATTGACTGGATGGGAGGGTTCCTCTGTAGATGGTTGGTCCTTAGAGAAGCAATTACTCGCCCCAACGATTTTCGAGTTCCTGCCGGTATACGATAGATTTATATTTTAAACCATTTTATGCATCGTATATTCCAATTCATACAATTCGATTAACATGGCTATAACAATGTTAAATGGATTTTTATTTTTTGGTATGTTATGAATTTAAATTGTGATAGAGTTGGAGCGCTACCTGAATTTAAAGGTAACAATTATCGCTAACTCTCACGCAATGGAATCACAAAATTCTGTATTTGGATCAAAGTCCAATTCAGAGCCTAAAGGTCTTACTGCATCGTACCTCTCAATTAATAAAGGAAAAGAAGTGTCTAAAGATGCTCAAGCAAGTGGAACTCAGAAGTGCTACAAGTGTCAAGGCTTCGGACATTTCGCTGCTCAATGTCCCACAAAAGAGGCGAACAAAAACATGTTAGTAACAAGCTCAAATGTAAATGGGGAGGAAGGTGAGTATGAGGAAGAAGTGCACAAACCTGATTTTGAAGCTAGTGATCCCGACCTAGAAGATAAGGAAGATCATAATCCACAATTAGGAGTGGTTAGATGCGCATTGGCTCAACCCACCAATACTGACGATTGGCATAAAACATCCATATTCCACACATGCGTCAAAAGTGAGAAAAGAGCTGTAAACTAATCATTGATAATGGGAGTTGTATTAATGTGGTATCATCTCATACTATTTCCCTCCTAAGCTTGACCCTGTTGACCATCCACAACCGTATAGAGTGGCTTGAATTGAGACTTCATCTATCCCCGTGACTCAGCGATGCCAAGTTCCTATTCAGTTCTTATCTTACAAAGATGAAGTATGGTGCGATGTGGGGTCAATGAACGCATGACATATCCTTCTAGGCAGACCATGGTTATATGATCATAATGCAATCATTTATGGGCGAACCAACTCGTGTTCTTTCCTTCATAATGGAAAGAACATCACGATAAATCCTCTCCAACCAAAATCAAAGAAAGGTTCAGTTTTCGACCAAGGAAACCAAAAGACATACCAAACCAAACAAACAAATTCTCTACATATTCTTAGAACTTGGCTTTCTATCTTACCTATTGCGGAGTTTGCATATAATAATTCAATCAATAGGTCAATAGTATGAGTCCATTTGAGGTAGTTTATGGTCACAAACCTAAGGCTACTATAGATCTCATTCCAATATCAGTTTCACATAGGCCATCCGAGTTAGCCAGTTCATTTGGACAACACATTCATGATTTGCATGCCGAGGTTAATCGTAAAATTAATGAAAGCAATGAAAGGTATAAGAGAAGTGACGATGCTCATCGTACATATAAAGAATTTTCTGTAGGAGATTATGTCAATGTACGAGTAAAACCTGAGTGATTCCCTAAAGGAATTGCAAGCCCGTAGTATCGGACCTTTTAAAATTCTAAAACGAGTAGGCTCTAATGCATATGTGTTGGAGCTTCCTCCAGATATGGGGATAAGTCTAACTTTTAATGTTGAGGACCTGATTCCATTTAAAAGATCCGTGTTGTCACCTTTTAGTCCAGAACATACTGAAAATGAACCTATACAACCTTCACTTCATTTCTCTACCTCTAAATTTTCATCACGCACCCCACATTCACCCCCTTTACATGCTAACAAAGATATTGTTGATGAACATATGGTTTCAACTAGACAAGGTGGATACCAGAAGTTCTTGATCAAGTGGCAGAACATACCAGATTCGGACAATACTTGGGTTATGAAATAAGAGGTACAACGCATCGATCCTAACATTCTCGAGCGGTATTATAGTTTCATCTCATCAGAGTAAACTTCTTCTTAGCCGTGGAGAATTGATGAGGATATCAACTCTAACAAACTTAAAGTTTACCATAGAAAGAGTTTCAAGAGGAAGAATTCAAATTCACCCCTTTCCTTATGGATGGAATAAAGTTCACTTTATATATGTCAATGGAATTCAATTGATCATTCTAAAAGTCAAGTTTCAGATTTCAATAATTCTTGGAATTACTATTCAAGACTAGTCAATTAGTTGCTCATTTCCTTGGAGTTTACAAAGAGTCAATTCATTCATTTAGGATAAATGTATTCAGATTTCTTTCTAGATAAATGTATTCATGCATTTAGATTAAATATCCTAGGGAAATGTAGGAGTCTATTATAATTATTCATGCACTTAGAAGTCAACATTAACTATTAGCCATTGAAGGGTTTTTTTTTCACCTATAAATAGGGATGTAATTGCCATTAGGCAACATAATGAGGTTTATGAATAAAATATAATTTAGAAACATTGTTTCTTCTTCCTGTGAAAGGAACTTAAAGGTGTGAAGCCCCTGGAGTGATTTCAGTTTCTTTATTTGTTTTCTAAAGTTATTTTCTTAATTCCTTCTCTTTCTCTCACCCCTAACTCAAATCTCTACACAACCCATTGCACAAACCTAAAAGGGAATTAGTACTTGCATTAAAGTTGAACCAAGCCTATCTTAGAGGAGTCCACACAAACAAAAGAACTACTTAGTTGTTGAATTCTTCAAGGAAAGTACTATGGGTACCGATTATTTTTTTAATGTTTACATGCATATTTCCTAATTTAATTCTTTTATGTATATGGGTGTAAGTAGTTTTCTTAAAGATTTCATGGTTAAATTAATTTTGCTATTAATCTTGGCAAATGAGTCTCATGCTGCATGACTTGTGAACATTGTTTGATTGGACAATATAATTGGGGTTGTGATGATTGTTTATTTAATTGTGGTTTATTTAGATGTGGCACATTATTATGTATTATGTGGATAATGAGTTTGTATGATTGTTTTTTTACTTCATTTTTTATGTTCGAAATATTACACCATATAAGTTTGGACTTTTATTTTAGGCGATGTATGTTGCATATTCATGAAATAATTAGTGAGTGAGTATTTAACAATCCTAATGCATTTATTTAATAATTTTTATATAACAGGAAAAATAAATGGAGCCAATACCAAGGTATGCCGAAATATCGCGCTCAACGAGAACACCACAAGGTCCTCATAGAATTTGGAATAATGATGAGGACCAAATATTGATTTCTTGTTTGCATGAGATGATATGAACTGGGTGGAAGGTTGATAATGGTTTTAAGTCAGGATATTCACAATCCTTAGAATCCGCAATTAATGCAAGGATACCGGGAAATGACATTAAAGTGAGGCACGTAAACTCAAAGCTGACAGTTTGGAAAAAACCATACTATTTATTTCTTGGCATGTTGGGTACTAGTGGTTTTGGATGGAATGACGATGCCAAAATGATAGAGGTCAATGATGATGTTTGGGTTGAATATGCACGGGTAATTAAATGCACTTTTTAAATTTTATATCTAGAAAATATTGTATATTCTTCTTAATGTTGTAAGCTCAATTTTCTTTCTCCAAAGGCTAATCATGAAGTTCGTGCCATGAGGATGATGTACTACGATGGTTGGTGTGAGTTGTTCGAAAAGGATAGGGCTACGGGGGATCATGCTCAAGGGTTATTGATGTTGTGGATTACATATTATTGAGTGAAAACCTTAAAAACTCAAACAATTTGCAAATATGAACAAAACCAGTAGTGGAACCTTACATTCCATCATTTGATATTGAGATCCCATGTATTGATTTGACGATGGATGCCGTTGATTGGGATGGAGATAATATGAATAACAAAATCAACTCGACTGCGGATACATCTGATGGAGGTGGAAGGAAATCAAAATCTAAGGTAAAGCAATTTGGTCTTAAGATTGGTGGGAATGAGAAGAAGAAGAAATTTAAATTGACTAGGGAAAGGAAGGTTAAAACACCCGAATCTGTAAAAAATGAGTCTATTGTGCCCGTCTTGACAAGTTTCATTGAGGGGGCAAAATATTCCTTCAATAATCTTACACCAAAAATGAGCAAGGGAAAGACACGGTGAACGAAAAGGCTATGAAGGTTATTGCCGCATTGGAGAAGGTTCCGAGGCTATCAGAAGTAAATATAAACTTTGTTTGTTACAAGATCATGGATGACCCAAAGCACATAAGTTTGTTTTTACGTTCGAGCGAACGTTAAAATACAAGCACACATGATGCTCGAGGGTAAGATGTCATGAATTAGTATATAGTGTGATGATTATGTTAAGTGTGAAAGTGAGACATTGCAACTTTCTTGGTGTTAATTTTGTGGTATTGGTTAGGGTGTGTTATATTGGTGTTAATTTTGGACCCATGGGGGGTGTGAATTATATGGCTTCTTCTTTTGGCCTGGTACATCCATACATGACTTGGGAATAACTATGAAAGAATGTTAATTTGGAGCCATGTTTGGTGAAGTATTTATTGTTTTTGTAATGGAAATTCGGATTGAATTTGGTGGGTTGAATTTGGGAATATTTTGCAATGAATTGGACATATTTTACCATGGAATTGTAACTATTTTTTGTAAGATTGTGTAAATATGGTTGTTTGTAAAAGTCTTATATAAGTGCAAGTGAATGATTTATTTTCTGAATTATCAAGTGAGGAAAAGTCGAGAAGTTTTGCAAATCTTAACTCATCATACACAAAATCTGAAAAAATAGTTGCAAAAGATGTGTTTTACCAAGAGGAAAAAACACTATTTATATCAAAATTTTGTCCAGATTACATATTTAATACCAAACTTTCTGAAAAAACACATTTAATACCATGATTTAGGCCCTCTTGGCACATTTCATTTGACCGTCAATTTTTTAACAGAATTCATCACATGCGCTATGTTGGGATTCTTACGGGAAAACGAGCCTCAGGCAGCGGAAATATAAAACTTTTAGGCTCCCCTTGGGAATCTTGCCAGGATACAATCCGGTATATATTTAAACTAATATTATACAAGAATATATAAACAAATGTAGTTTATACCTCGTTCCTTGCACTTCCAAAACAACTGTGAGGAACTCGAACCATATTTCCAGTAAGTATGTCATTTGTAAGATTAATATATTTTCTTTGTCTATTTTTCTAACTTTGTTTTAATAAATTAGAGAGCACGTTGAAGAGCTTAAGCAAGAAAGTATTCTAAATGTGGAGGAAAGACACAAAGAGCAGTTTCCTTTGTGGTTCAGACGACATGTATGTAAATGAGTCATGTCTAAGTTGTGCATCTATGTTAATTACTATTTTAAATTAATTATGTATATGTTTTCATTACAGATGATAAAATTGCGTTGCCACAATTCCCCTAAAGCAATTGATGCGTTGTATGCATTAGCTTGTGGCCCAGACATTTGCATAAAAAAATATACAGGCTACATAGTAAATGGAATTCGATTCCATACTAGAGATCGTGGTAGTCATTTAAAGAGTCAAAATAAAGGTGTGGTTGTAGAAGCAAATCATGGAGATAGTATTATTGACTTTTATGGAGCACTTACTGATATTCTTGAGTTGGATTACACGAAAGACAAGAGAGTCGTAAGGTAACACTCGACAATTTAATTATTAATTTAATTAATACAAGTTTACTAATTATATTTTATTGCAAAACAACCAAGAGTATGATGTGGGTTAGTTTTTGGGGTCAAAAGTTTATAACTTAAACTTTCCTAGGACTTAGGTGCGATTTACGTATAGATATAATTTAAGAAAGCAAAACATGGTAGTGTGAAATTGAGGATTGGGATGTTTTCACCAAGTCCAGCCACCTCCTGCTATCTTCCCGAGGCCAAGGAGGAGGTGTGCTTACCTCCTCAATGTAGCCGACGTACTTAATTGGATACTTAACCCTTTATTCATAACTTCAACCTTTTGTAACAAACAACTTAAGAGAGAATTTTAGAGTGTTGGAGAATAAAAGAAAGAAGGGAATTGGACTACGCACTTCTTGGTTTCTAAGGTAGAGTTGATTTAATTTACGATCAAGTTCTTCTTTCATGTTTTAGTCAATTATAAGATTGAATTTATCTTGTGGGTTATGTAAAATTGTGAGGAATTTTTCTGTCAATAGGGTTAGATGTTGTTAGGGATTGAAGGGTATGGTTATGGGTTTTTATTCCGTCCAGTGGTCAGTTTTAGAAAAACAGCAAGTAGAGAAGAAAAAGATTTAGTTGTTGAAAACATTATTAGTTCGTGGAAGCTTAAGTTGTCCAAATTGAAATAGGAATGTTATACACTAACCTCAATCTTAGTCCCTCAATTTAAGTAGAAAGAACTTTTACTACTTTCAATTATGTATTCAAGTTAATGAACCTTTTCATGAAATAGTACAACTAATACTATAAGTCTTATAATATTAAAATAATAGAGTAAGTTAATAGTAGTATTAGTCTAGGTAGGAGAAGCCGAATATTAAGAACCCACCATGAAGCCAACTTTATAGTTTAGTCAGGGAGATTTTGATATAAGTAATTATATTACATTATTAAGTTAGAGTCGAAGAATATTTGATACTAAATCATTCATTTTAATTGGTCAGGTGATCGAGTAGAATCGGAAAGAGTTACAAAGTCATCGTACGGAGGTGAGCGCCTCACCAAAACAAAAATGGTTTGAGAAACAAAAAGGATTTTTTTATCAAATTTTTTTAGAAGCAAAATGTTGAGAAAAATCATAGCATGCATGAGTAGAAAAATAACGAATTGACTTGGATGTTATATGAAATTGATTTATTAGAGTTGGTTGAAATTATCATTGAAAAATTATATGCAATGCTTGCCATACGTGAACATATATGATTTATTAGAGCTTTTAGATTATAAATGTATGTGAGGTTCACAATATTTGATGTTAATTGTTAGAAATTATTTGGTGCATAGTTGGGCGCTCGTCTGCTCTCGCTTGATGGTATTCTCTGGATAATTCTGGGTAGCTGGGGGCCACAGAGTTACCAGAGCTCTGCCATTGATCGGACTCACAAACCAGGGATTAGAGCTCCTTGGGGAGTGACTCCCATCATTCGGCTAAAACATGTCAATGCCCGTTCTATATAGGGAAAGGTTGCCGCCTTATCCCTCATCTAACTGGCGTACTAACTAGTCCCTCCCCTGATTTTCCTGTTCCGCAAAAGGGTGATTATTTGATGAATGGCCCAAGTTGAAGGGCGAATATATTTTATTTTATTTTAATCCTATGTGTATATACTTGTTCTTGTTATTTATATGACAATGTAGCATTCATCCAGGTACTCATGAAATTCTTAAAGCTGATTTCCTGCATAAAAGAAAATAATTTAATTTATTTCTAAACAGGCCTCACTAAGTTGTTTTTGCAACTTACGTTTTCAAATTTAAATATTTTCAAATTGCTATGTTGTTGATGGGACTCTGGGAGGCGGAGAGATGGGTTAGATGTTTTACAGGATGTTTGAACTAATTTTGGGAACTATTATCGAAATAATATAGTGTGCCTGTAAATGTTATGGTTTTGAATCTGTACATAGATTGTTTAGAGACTGTTTGTAAGTCGTATCCGATGTAAATATCTTTTGTTGTATATATGTGGTCCAATACTAGTGGTTGAAATTAGAAGTTGATCGTTGTCTAAATCGTTAGTTTTTATTGCGGTTTAGGGTGAGGTCCATTTCAGGCCTACTACAGGATGGTGCCGTTACAGGTGGTATCAGAGCATCTGGTTAGAGTAATGCTTTTCCAGGATTGGGTCCTTAGCTAGTGGGAGTCTTTAATAGGAACTATGATATTTATAAACTATTAATGTCAATTACTAGGGATCCTCAGTGCCGACTTGTGGTCGATCACTATCGGGCGGCCGACCAGTATGTGATTCATTACAATTCAAGTACTGAGTAGAATATTGAGCGGGGAAACATAAGGAAATAAAGAATAGATTTTGTATTCATGTATGTCTTTTCTTCGGTTTTTCTTTATGCTTTTTATGCTCAACAAGTGTTTTACTTATTATGTGTGTTGATAGGATGGCTGCCACTGGGGAAGATTCTCCTCCAAGATCTATTATTTATCAGCGTTCTCATCCAAGGACTGCCTATACCCCGCCATCATCTCGTGGACGACCCTATAGTCCACGGGAATGTCTGCGTGGTGCCTATCCAAGTAGGGTAGTGCACCGTCTTGAGAGAGACCAAAACTTATACTACAGGAGGTGTATGGACCTTCACGGGTTCGAGAGCGAGAATGTACAGCGTATTCGGACCCTAGAGGGTCAAGTTCGAGAGCTCCGACTTGAAAATGAGATGCTTAGGGGACAGTATGATAATCGAGGCGAGAGGAATAGAGAAATAAGGAGGAGGGTAAGAGAAATAGTTAATGAAGGGTCAGAACTTAGTGAGGAAGAAGAACCATTTGAAGTAGAAGGGTCGGTTGCATCTGAGGGATCGGTTTTCAATGAGGTGGCAGGGTAATGTTAGTTATAATATATATTTATGTAAATATGTAAATTAAGGTAAAGCTGAGAGCTAGACTGTGAGTTGGTGTATTATAACTTGAATCAAGTTGTTAGGATGTAAATTAGTTTCACTGTAATGTTAAAACTTATATGTTGTTAAGTATAATATGGAGTGTTATATGATATTTTTTTTTTTATTTTTACTTAATTTTTTTATATATCTTGTGTATTTGGTTTGGATAGTATTAATAATTGCAAGAATAATAAGGTAGATATAGTCACTTATATATATCTTTGCTATGTGAAGATGTCAGATAAGCAAGGCAATCGTGAAGGGACTGAACCCATATCCCTACTTCAGTAGAGGCAATAATGGAACAATCCCCTGAAGCGATACCAGGGATACCCCCCCAAGTAGTGGTAGACAAGGAAGAACGATTTTTAGCCGCTTTTGAGCAATTCAACAGAATTATGCAAGGCCAGATGCAAACCATGATGAATCCAACTACTACCACATTGGATCAAACGTTAGAAAGATTCTTACGTTTCCAACCACCAAAGTTCCACGGGGAGCCGGATGACCGTAAGGCAGAAGCGTGGTTGGGAAGGGTCGAGAATATATTCAAGGCTCTAAATTACTCAGACGCACAAAAGATCTCACTAGCCACTTTTCTGTTTGAAGAGGCAGCTAGAGCATGGTGGGAAGCAAGAGAAAGGAATTGGGAACAGAATGGCACTGAGAAAAGTTGGGTCAATTTTCTACAGGACTTCAACGACAAATTTGTCCCAGAAGTGGTGCGTGAGAAACGAGAAGAAGAGTATAATGCCCTTGTGCAAGGGAACATGACGGTAGCACAATATGATGATCAGTCCTGTAGGCTGGTAAAGTACGCTCCATACATGCTCACGGATGAAACTCGGCGTACGCGAAAATTTATAAAAGGATTAAGGACTGAAATTTGGCAAAGTCTCCTCGCTTATCCCACCAGTACTTACACTGAAGCAGTGGAGAAAGCGACCAGAATTGAAAGAGGTTTAGAACAGATTAATAATATCCAGACTCAGCAAAAGAAAGCCAGACCAGCACAGCCGAGCTGGCAGACGGGTAGGAAGCAAGGTAGAGGAGTAAGTGTGAGAAGTCCTTACCAAAACCAATTTAGAGGTTCACCGTCCAATGGTGCAGCAATGAACCCGCAAACTCAAAGGACGAAAGTAGTTTGTAACTTCTGCAAACGCTTAGGGCATGTTGAGAATGATTGTTGGAGGAAAGCCGGAAAGTGCATGAGATGTGGAGCCTCAGATCATATTACCACCAAAGGTCCCCGATATTTGAGTACGCCTATGCAAGTTAACCCCGGGAAAAGGAAGGATTTTGGACCACAAACATCAAAACCAAAAGTAAATGGTCGTGCTTTTGCTTTGGGAGGTGAGGAAGGAAGCAAGCCAAATGCGACGAATGTGGTGGAAGGTATGATACTCATATCAAATCACTATGGAAAAGTTTTATTTGATCCTGGTGCATCCCATTCTTTTGTGGCATCACATTTTAGCTTGAATCTAGAAACTAAAGCAGAAATATTACCGTTTACTTTAGAGGTCAGTGCTCCTATGGGTGCCTCAATGATAACTGATACAGTATTTAAGGCATGCGAAATTAAGATCGGGGAAAGAGTCTTTCCTGCCGATCTAATTGCTTTACCTATTCAAGGATTTGATTTAATTCTTGGAATGGATTGGCTATCCACACATTTTGCACAAGTAGATTGCCACTACAAAACAGTAACCTTACGGACTCCTGGAGTGACTAACATCATTCGGCTAAGACATGTCAATGCCCGTTCTATATAGGGAAAGGTTGCCACCTTATCCCTCATCTAACTTGCGTACTAACTAGTCCCTCCCCTGATTTTCCTGTTCCGCAAAAGGGTGATTATTTGATGAATGGCCCAAGTTGAAGGGCGAATATATTTTATTTTATTTTAATCCTATGTGTATATACTTGTTCTTGTTATTTATATGACAATGTAGCATTCATCCAGTTACTCATGAAATTCTTAAAGCCGATTTCCTGCACAAAAGAAAATAATTTAATTTATTTCTAAACAGGCCTCACTAAGTTGTTTTTGCAACTTACGTTTTCAAATTTAAATATTTTCATATTGCTATGTTGTTGATGGGACTCTGGGAAGCGGAGAGATGGGTTAGATGTTTTACAGGATGTTTGCACTAATTTTGGGAACTATTATCGAAATGATATAGTGTGCCTGTAGATGTTATGGTTTTGAATATGTACATAGATTATTTAGAGACTGTTTGTAAGTCGTATCTGATGTAAATATCTTTTGTTGTATATATGTGGTCTAATACTAGTGGTTGAAATTAGAAGTTGATCGTTGTCTAAATCGTTAGTTTTTATTGCGATTTAGGGTGAGGTCCATTTCAGGCCTACTACAGGATGGTGTCGTTACACGTAATATTCAAGTGTGAATGGTTTAATGTTGGGGACAAAAAAATAGGAATTCAAAAGGATGACAAGATAACTAGCATTTCGATGCCAAATGGTATCAAGATAATCCATTTGTACTCGCTTGTCAAGCAAAACAAGTATTTTATGTTCGAGATACAAAACTAGGAAAAAATTGGCGAGTGGTGCAAAAATTTCAACACCGGCATGCTTTTAGCAAAATGGAAACAACAATTTATGATCTCTAGTGGACCTCTCAGTAGGATTCGAACCCAGATGAAGTAAATGCAACATCATATTGACAATTCGAATGAAGTAGCAATCATGAATGATTTTGTATATCAAGAAAGTGAGCCTATAGTTGATGCCAATACAGTCCAAGATGAAGGACAACCATTGCTACTTTACATAAATGATGTTGAGCCAATTGTACTTGATAGTCACACATTGCAGCATAGCACACCCCTTGATGACAAGGAACTTTATGAAGAAGATGAATGTGATGAAGACGATACTATAGTTGAATATTTGTGTGAAGAGGAATTGGTTGATTTGATTGATGAAGATAGTGATTTAGATCCAAATGAATAGTTAGAGGAGAGGCTGTAAAACACTTTATGATAACATTGATAAAATTAGTTGATCTTGCATTGCTTTATTAAATACATTTTGGACTTGTGTTTTTGCTTTGTTTAATTTAAATATTTCATATACTTATAGGATTTTTAAATGTTTTCAAATATTTAATATATTTCATGTCATACATGTGTTATTTTGACAACTTATTCAAAAAATGGTGAAGACTTTGCGTACCAAATCTGGATCAAGAAATTTATGATTGTCTTCTCTTGGTCTATCGGCTGACTCATCTGCGGCATCAGTGCCTTCAAGGTCATCTAGGCCATCACAAGCACCACTTAATACTCAAGATGCTTTAAGCAATGATGGTAGTATAATTCTTTAATGGTTGTTCTCTTTTGACTCTTCGATTATAATAATTTTTGTTATAAATGACTTAATAAATTATGTATGTTTAATAGGCACTGCAACTTCAGTCTCAAAAGGAAAAGAATTGATGTCAGCCCCTTTGGGATCTCTTTTGCCATAACAAGCACATATAAGGGATCAAGTATCCACTTCAAGCGATACTACTAACCAAACCACTTCAAGCGATACTACTAGACAAACCACTTCAGATGATACTGGTATATATTTATTTTCTTTATGTATGTATGCTTATCATGATTATGTGAGTCTATATAGTATGATTATCACTTTATCATATGACTATATGAGTCTATAGAATTGTTTGTGGCCATACATTGAATTAATTCAAGTTTTTTATATATTTTTATAGTAAATAATTAATGCAAGATTCTTGAAAACATAAAGATAGAAAATTGTTGGAAGTCATATATGGTTCTAGAATCATGATTTAATTGTCTATATCATAATTGCAACTTAGGAATTACATCAACTAAGAATGCAATGTAAAATGAGAAAAATAACTAGCTCAAAAAACTCTTTCACATAATAGAATTACCAGCCACCATCTAAAATTTCTTGTAACAGCTCTCCCAAAGCCACATTCTCCTACTATTCTAAAATTTCTCCTTCACTTCTTAAAATAAGAAATCCTGAAATAAGTGCTGGTGTGATGTGATATAGGTGCTGCAAATAAGGACATATGATTTAAACTCGTGCAATATTATAAGTATAGAAAAAAGAAAACGAAACTGAGAAGATTGAGTGAATACTTGTATTAATAATTTTGTCATTTTTTATGTTATCCTTTCATTCACTAGGTTATAAACTTATTTTTCTATTTAATTTTTGAGCTTGAACCTCAAAAAGAATAGTCCTAGGAAAAACTAGAAGTGTTGGTCTTACGAATATGAATAGGAGAAATGGCTATAAATATCTTGTGCATATATCAAGTGAAAAAAGGAAGCCAGTTAATCTACTAAGATATCTAACACTCTTGGGATTATAGCGAGAGAGCATATCCCAATGCCACAAGGTGGACCAAGCTTGGAGAAGATGATTTATTGCCTGCGTTTGACTATCTTTCGGTAAATTTATACTTTTACTAATTTCCATTATTCTATGATTAATTGACGGATTTATATAACTATTTGTTTAATTTACTAATAGCTGAAGCTAGATACTGCTGGACTTGATCGTGAAAAGAAGGACATGGTGCTAGATTTATTGAAAAACCGAACAAGGAACCAACGTTATAAGTTGCACCAGCGCTTTCTCAAACATCCAACAAAGGAAGAAGCATGACTATATGTTCCTAATGAGTTGAACGAAGAAAATTGAGAAGCTCTTTGTGCATATTGGTCTGATCCGATCATCCGAAAGTGCAGGTATAGTTTATTATCAACATAGTTTTCTCATATGAAGATTAATTTGTAGTTTAACATTTCATGTTCCTGTGAATTGAATATTAACATGTATTAACTCATCTAATGTAGGAAATATGTGAGGTTAATAAAAGGAACAGGAACACGCTTTCTATATTGCATAATCAAGGATCTCGGGCTTTTGTCACACTTCTGGACGAGCTTGTAAGTATATGATTGTTTGTTTGTTACTTTCTTATTTTTTGTAATCTCTAATGTGATTATGTAAACAGGAAGAAAAAGAAGGAAGACAACTTAATAAAGTTGAGTTTTTTCCTCCTACACATTGTACAAATGGGAAATGGACAACTCCAGATTGTGAAGTTAAATACGTAAGTATTCTATGTAAATCTTACTAATATGATTCTTATCATATTTATAATCTTATTTTCACTCATTTTGAACAGAAAGCTATGCAAGATCTACAAGCCAAATCAATAGAAAAGGGAAGTTCTATGACTCTCAATGAATGCTATGATAAAATTATGGGGGTGAAATATGGGTATGACAAAGGATTTGGGTATGGACCAAAACCACCCAACAAAGCTTCGAGCACAAGCACTAGAAAGCTTGAGATTGAGAATGCCCAACTCAAAGAACGTTTTGGGAAAACCGAAAGCGAGGTAGCTGACCTTAAAGCTCGAATGGGGAATCAAGAAAAACTCTTAAATATGCTACTAATAAAACAAAACATGCAGCCCCCAATATTTGATTGGTAAGTAATCTTATTTTCTTCATTTTAACGTATTAGGCCTTTTAGACACATAAGCCTTAGTTGGCTATTTCCGATGAAAATGTAATTTTGTTTTTTATCTGAATTATTTAGTATTTGGTGTTGGGATATTTGGTTAAAAGTTAGGATTATGTGATATTTTGTACCAGCTGCAATTCCGTATCCTGAAAATTGCAAAATTAGTCGCACTGATTTCGCAAACGACTTCATCTTTGGAGTTGGTACATCTGCTTATTAGGTGGTTAATTTGTCATCCTAGCTAGAATGTTGTTATACTACTATTTTTTATACATCTGCTTATCGGGTAAAGTAGTCAACAGAACCACTTAATTTGCCCAAGATAAAGTTAAGTTTATCTTAGATAAAGTTCATTTTCCCCACCATTTTAAACAGGCCCTATAGGCTCAGGACCAGAATCTATACATTTGCTAATCTTTTACTTAGTGAATTGCACATTATTGTACTTGGTTAAGTTTTTTATTTTGATGTATTACTGTCATTGTTAATTTCCTTGATCAATCAGCTTAAGGCTAACAAAATGAAAAATAGTAATGAGCTTGTAGAGTACTCTGAAGTACAAAGTCTTTTCAAAAATTAATTTTATTCTTAAATCTTAATAGTGTGGCAAGTAATATATGTACCTATCTTTGTGTGATTCTCATAGTTTTGTAAAATGGAAAGATATATAGAAATCTTAGACAGGGGGGTAACTACTTAAGATATTCAAACATAAGTTGATAGTGCAAATTTTGATGCTCAAAGAGAATCGTTTTTGTGTGGCCAGCGGTAGATGCTCTTGTGATATTCCTTTATGTTCAATTGTACTCTAGCAGATTTTGCTTATGGAAGTGAGGAATTTAAGATATGATTTATGATGGTTTGTAAAACTGATACAGGTATGCTAGTTTCTCCATGTTATAACAAATTCAATGTTCTATTTTAAACACTACCAATTACAGAAACAATTTCAAAATATAATAAAATTTAATTGTTTGGTTGTTTATGATGGTGAATCATTTGTTTTGTAGGTGCCAAAGTAGAAGAATTGATGATGCAAAAGATATGTTTGGGGAGGGTCTGCTTTTATGTTCAAAACAAAAATTTTGATCTATGTTTTGGTTTTAATTAGGGAGTATATATTTTGGTTCTAAGTGAAGCATTGATATTATATATAGATCCAACCCTATCACTATTTAGCTTGACTTGACTTTGATTAATTTGTTGAGTAAACTACTTAAATATTTGAGTAATGAAAGCTTTTTATGATTTAGAAATTTAAATTAAAGTAGTTTCATAATAATTTTCAAAGTTGGGTACGGAAATATTTCTTCCCCAAAGAATTACCTTTTTGTACGAACCACCCGCTTCAGGTACGGTATTATTATATTTTTGTGACGAAATATACCGTAAACAATAATACATATTTAGGGACGATATTATGCAAATAGTCACAATTCGCGACGATATCATATAAACTGTACCCGAAGACTATTATCGACGCGGAGTTGGAGACAATCTGAGCAACAAACATATTTCGTCCCTAATACACTTTAGTGCGAAATTATGATATTTAGCGACGAAATTTTTCGTAGCCAAAAGTCAAATTTCTTGTAGTGATTCTTTCAAGACATCAAATTAAACTACCTATATAGTTTGTCAAGAAAAAGAAAGTAGATAAATATCAAGCTAAATCATCAGACACAATATAAAATTATAGAAATAAAATTTATCTCATTTAATTAAATAATAAAACTTAGAATAGATATAAATATACATGATTCAAAGTTTTAGAATAACACCTGTTTGATAATATTTTGAAGATTAATCTACCTACACTTTGTGAAGAAAGGAGGAAATAACTTTAAAAATGCAACAAGAAATTTAGAAAGAAAATTATGTTTATGTGTAGGATCTTCCCTTATACAACTATATTTACAATAGAAATTAACTTTCTTATTCAATTTTAATTGAATAGTTAATTAATAAATAAATAGTGTTGGCTGTATATATATTGGGCTAGGACTAGAAGAACAAATAAAAAATTAATGTTGAATGAGGAACTAGGGAATTAATGAAAACTAATAGATTGAAACTGAAAAGTAGTGATTTACTAACATATAATAGCTTTAAAAGAAATATATATAAGCTTCAACTGAAACTTGATTTAAAACCAAATCCAGCTCAAATTCATGCCTTATTTGCAAATTGGTAGAAAATAAATGAACCCTTAATGACAAAATACAAAATGGCAGCATTTGCCACATTTAATTCACAATCTGATTCAAAGTTTCTGAGATGCTTGCTACACAGTATGCAATATTATTTCTTAACTATCATTAATAGATTGGGTTCTAAAAAATATGAAAAAAAAATTGGACACATGTCATTTGAAAAATGTTTAAACTATCATTAATAGATTGGGTTCTAGAAAATATGAAAAAAAAAATTGGGCACATGTCATTTGAAAAAAAACATTTGTACATTGCAAGTCGTGTAGCACCTAAAACACTAGACCTAGTCACTAAACACTCCCCTAATTAGAATTGGGATTGTGAAGTTTCCCCTTCGATATGATAAAGGCTCATATTTGCTTAATATTTTGGAGCTAATGTCAATTTATCCATGCGAAATGTATAATGTTCAATTTATTATCACCCTTCTGATTTGAAAAAGAGCATTTTGCTTCCTGTGAAAATTTTAAAGTAGCAATTTACCTCCTTCAGTCGGAGAATGTAATTCACTTGCCGAAATTGACAGTGGACATGAAAAGTGCTTTTGTAACATAGGAGGGGCAAGGTGCAACATTTATCATAGGGGTGTAAGTTGCCACATTTTTCGGGGGAGGGGGGGGGAGGGACAAAGTGCAACATTTATTATAACACATGGGATAAAGTGTCACATATAAGAGGGGTAGTTTTGTCAATTCGTATTTCTTTTTAAGTTTAAAAATGTCAGGGAGACGATGTGAAACTTTTATAAGATTACAGAGGGTAAACTGCTATTTTTTAAATTATGAGGAGATAAATTGAACATTATGTAAACCATATAGGTAAATTGTCATTAACTCTAATTTTTTGGATGTGGACAATTCCTGAATATCTTCTTTGTATGGTAATTAAATCACAATAACACTTCTAAATTATTTTCATTGTTGTAAAGTGTAGGTGATGGGATGTCTTAACTTTCGATGTATAACAATATTAAAGGCAAAAATGCATTTTTAGTCTTTTAACTTTTACTAGTTGGTAATTTTGGGACATTTTTCTTATTTGGTAAGCAATTTCAATTCTTCAACTTCTTTTTTTTTTTTTTTTTTTTTTTTTTTTAAGGGTTTAATCCCTTTCGAGGCGCGTCGGGCACATAAAGTGGGAACCTCTCCCAACAATTCGAACCTGAGTCTGCTACTTTGTAGTGACTAGTCCCTTCCACTAGACCAATCACCTGTTGGTAATTCTTCAACTTCCAAGTATTTTCAATTGTTGGATATTTGACTGCAACTTTGATCCTTAAGTTTTTTAGTAGTTGCAATTTTCGGACATTTGACAGCAATTATGGTCCGTTAGCTCCGAAAATTCAAGAAGTGACCACAATTGTCCCAAGAGTCGGCCAATTTTTAATCAAATTCTTACTCTCCAAGATTATTGGACACAGAAGGCATGAGTATAACTACAAGGAGAAAATACATATCGTAAAAGTGATAGTCTCATTATCTTTCAACAAACCTAAAGCTTACAATAGAGAAGTAAGAGTATAAATTGAAGGAGTCAAACTTCATCACATCTTTCCCCATGAAGAAGAACTAATGCAAATGCGCAATCACAATGGTAAAAAACAAATGTGGGTTAAAATTGTGTGGTAAGCCAAGAAAAAATATGCATAAATCTCTTATTTACAATGATTACACCTACAAGGAGTTAACACAATTTACCCTGTGATATTCGTAATGTTCAGTGTTATGATAATGTGGCATTTTATCCCCTGTATTATGATAAAAATATATATGTATAAGTAACGTTATATGTAACATTTGTGATCTTATTATTATAGTATATATTTTCACGGGTAAACATTACTTTTGGTCCCTCTTATCATTATTTTTTTACAAAGTGGTCTATTTTATGTTTTTTTTCTCCCTTAATCCCTACTATAAATTATTTATTTTCACTTTAATCATTTTTTGGTGGTCCAAGACAGTTCCGGTAACATGTGATATGCACACGAGGGCAATTTCGTCATTTCAAGTAAACTAATATGGATATTTTTGTCTTTCTAAAATTTTTGAAAAAAAACTAAATATTTAATCTCTTCCAAACTAGGCTTTTCATTCCAATCCAACTTAATTGTCCATTATGTTTCAAACTAAGTTTTCTCCCAAAATCTACTTCAAACACCAAAATTGCTCACTAATTAAACAATATCTCACATTGTCTCAATAGTGAACGGACGAAAATGCCCTAAAAAATATTCATGTGCATGTCACGTGTTATCGAAACCACCTGATACGGACTAAAGTGAAACACATAATTCATAGTAGAGACTAAAGTGAAACAAATAATTCATAGTAGGGATTAAAGCAAGAAAAAAACATAAGAAAGGCCACTCTTAAAAAAAATTAATAATAAGAGGGACCAAAATGATATTTACCATATTTTTACCCAGCAATATGATTTTGATACATTAACATCAACGTCACTATTCTCTAGCAAAATCTGTTAAATATTGTTAGAAACAAGTTGTTAAATGTACACAAATTCTATATATATGTTGGAGGAGCTCGATCAATCGTGAAAACAGTTTGGACATGTAAACTAGGAAAACTGTAAATTTAGTCCCAAAGTATACTTACTTTTTAAATATCGTCCCAAGATATATCAAAGTTGTAATTTTAGTCTCGTAATATATTCTTCTTAGCAAATTTCATCCCACCCTAACATTTTAGATGGTTTGTCAGTTAACCTGTCATGCTGGATGAGGATGTGGCAAATTTTTTCTCTTTTTTACACTACTAAAATTATGCTACTTATCTCACTCATTTCCTCAACATGTTAAACTATCTCCAAAATACTCCCAACCCTTTCAAAACACTAAGAAATCTCTTTTGGTTTTGGTCATCTTCAAATAATCAGTTTATACTCTTAATATTGTTAAATTGAAACATAGGATACGAAAATATTTAGCTGACTGAAATATATACTAGAAATCGAAATATATTTTCCTTAATGTATTCAAAACGATTAGTAAAAGATTTCGATTTTTTTTTAATATTTAGCCGACTAAAATATATACTAGAAACTGAAACATAGGATACGAAAATAATGATCCACAATTTTATCTCAACAGGAAATAGGAAATAGGAAATAGGAAATAGGAAAAGAGAACAAAATGGACAGGTAAAACTCCCACCAATTTCTTCCCCTAGATTTGTATTTTTCATCCCACAAAAATCTCTTCCATATTGTTAGTATGGAAAATAATGTGTAGTGTCCACATGGACACACGTCATGCCACATATGTAGCAAACATGGCAACGTAAGGGTGGAAGTCGTTTAATATTTAACAGCGAGATGACATTTGCTAAAAATCATATAAACGGGACTGAAATTGCAACCATAATATAGCTTGAGACGATATGTAAAAAAATTAATATAACTTGGGACTAAATTTGCAATTTTGCCAGTAAACTATGTTGTAAGATTGTAGAAAAACATATTGGTAAAAGTTACATTAGAATCGAAAAGATTTGAAATTTAACCAAATTCAAACAAGATCCGACGCTCTCGGAGATTCTTGAATCCATCAAAATCTAGATCCAACAAGATACAAATGGACATGGACCTGAATCTGGGCTGATCCGACTCTGGTAAGACCTGATGACAGCCCTTGCTTTCTGCAAATTTTCATATACATTAACTCCATCTAATTTCTCAAGGCTGATGAGGATTGCTCGTCCGCAGAGTTGAAGAGTAGTAATGTGACTCGAGCTCCTTGAGGCTAGCAGCAGCCTCTTCTCCGATTCTAGCTAATATGACATTACTATTTTCTTCAAGTTTATTAAACTCTTCTGTTCTCTTGTCTACATGGTCATTCAGAGATGCAAATCCCGAGAAAATTGCTGTCTGCTTCAACTCCGACACCAACTTCAACAACGATTCTGCTGCTTGAACCTGTTATTTATGCGTTCTGTCAGCCGAACATACAGTAGAAACATGAATGAAATATTATCGACATTAGAAAAAACTTGGATTTTGGGTTGGAAAAATGAACAAAACTGAAAGCCTAATGTTGTATCATTTGATGATGCAAGAAAAGAAATCAACATATTACCTACAAAAACTTTAATAATCAAACTACTAAGTGACCGGATATAATAACTTGAAAAGAAAACGTAAACAGAAGCATATG
The DNA here is from genome assembly GCA_034814905.1 of Penstemon davidsonii. Lineage (NCBI taxonomy): Eukaryota > Viridiplantae > Streptophyta > Magnoliopsida > Lamiales > Plantaginaceae > Penstemon > Penstemon davidsonii. Next base: position 4,395,195 of record JAYDYQ010001087.1, on the reverse strand, counting down.
AAAAAGGTTATGCTCCTTTTGAGTTGTTTTTTTTTTTTTGGGTTTCCCAAGGGTTTAATCCCTTTCGAGGCGCGTGACTAATCACTTCCACTAGGCCAATCACATGTTGGTGCTCCTTTGAATTGTTTACTTCACGAGAAATGTGAATCACATGGACTTCTTCATTTTAACCAAGTACTCGGGAAAATTTGCATTCTTTACTCAAGATAATGAAAACCATAGGAAATATAATATAGAAGAGGAAAGCCCTTACCATTCTGGATGCACGCACCTCCATCATGAAAGATTCTTGAGAATTTCGTACTGGTGGATCATTAACCTAAAATAGACATAGTTTACTAAACATATATGCATACAGTGAAAAACATAAAGCATGAAATAAGAAACCAATAGTTTTTTTTAACTTCTATTTCTGTAATTCGACTCCTAACTTCTATATTCTTCATCGTTTACAAGGCCTAAAGCAAGAAGCAAAGAACAACTTTTTCTTTTTTTGGATGAGGTGACGCAAAGAACAGCCTGAACATATAATAAATAATCAAAATAGCTTTACAACCAACTATAATAAATCGTTGCTCGAGTCCCCTATTCCTTTAAAGAACCTCAAGGATTGGAAGACCGAAAGAACCAAGAACTATCTGGATTTCGTAAGGAACTCAAAAAGTTGATATTTTGTCTAAGATTTACTTGATTTACACCAACAATTCTATCAAAAAAATGTGTTTCATTCTTTTCCCATTTGTTTTAGTTTTATCTTTCTGAATTTTCAAACACCGTTCACCATATACTCCATAATATAAATACATTGAGCTGCTATATCTTAGCATAAGAAACAACACCAGAAACAACATGGTAATAAATGAGCTTAATCCATCAATAAAAACATTAGAAAAGATTACAGGGTGTACCCGAGCCACATTCACAATATATCCAAAACTATCGACAAGATTTCCAATATCAGTGTCCACCCTCTGCAGAAGGGATTTTTGCTTCTGTGCCGCCGCAGCTGCAGCAGCAGCTGTGGGGCCACCACCACCAGCTATACCTCCCATGCCTGCTCCTCCTTTGTTCATTATAATGATTGATTGTACTGATAATATGTAGTTCACTGATTAGAAAAAAAAAAAAGAAAATTAGTGAAATTTTAATTTTTCAAGATTCAATTAAGATAAAGAAAACGGGTAGGTAAATATTATGCAACAAAAAAGGAGAATCAAATCGAAGAGAATTGGGATTAAGAGTCAAAGATTAAATGAAGGCAAGACGACGCTAAATTTAAACATCAAACAAAGAAATAGGGGAAAAAAAATCCATAAGCTTATTCCTACCTTATCAATGAATTCAACAGATTTCCTCGTACTCTCGGGCTTACACAAGAGAGCCCTAGGAAACTTATACATAAGCCAAAAGATGTGCTTTTTCGGAATTCCACAGCTTTTTAAGAACTCAAAATTGGGTGTCAAATTCTTTTCTAAATCATATTTCAGGAAACAACCAGAAATCCTTAAACCCTTTAACAGATATAGAGAAGGAATAACTCGAGCATTTGGTCTATAGCGTAAGGTATCTGGATTGCTTGATATTATATCAGTAATTTCATTTTCAGAAAAAGCCCAAATCTTTAAAAAAAATATATATATATTTTGGATTTATGGTATTTAATATTTTCAAGACTCGCCACCAGCAATTGAGGCCAGGATATCATGATGTTCTCCAACTGGGTAATTGAAAAACCAATGGGCCTGTTTGTTTGGCGTTTGGGAAAGTAGTTTGGGAGAGTAGTGGAGGTTTGTGAAATAATCTCGATTTGCGTAATATTGTTTGTTTGGATTTTGAGAGAGTGGTTTGAGAAATAAAGTAGGTGTAGGTTTTTTTGGAAGAGTTGGGTTGTAGGTGTAAGATGTGTAAGACTTTATGTCAAATCATGTTTGTTATGTGAGATAAATTGTGTAAGAGATAGGTTACTTTATGTCAAATCAAAGTAGAGTTTGTATAGGTTTTGTTTAGAGATAAGAAAATTGTTGTTTGTTTGGCTTTTGAGAGAGTAGTTTGGGAAAATTAATGGATGTAAAATTTATTTTGAAAAATAGGAAACATGTTTGTTTGGCATTTCCCAAACACGAAAAAATTTTGGGAAACGCCAAACAAACAGGCCCAATATCTTTGATAAATGAAATTATTGAATCGGATTTTTGTGGGTCTTTTAGATGGGTTAAAACAGAGGAAATTCGTGAAGCTGATAAGAAGAATCTTCTCCTTATCAGACGAGTTTTGCGCATTCGTTAAAAAACAGAAAAAAAAAAATTGCAATTTTGTATTCAAATAATGAAAGTTAATTGTTACTTGCCAGCGAAAATGGTGTCTTCAATTACCCAGAAATGCAAGCTCTCAGTTGAGGTTTTAGGGTTTTTGTTCTTCAAATTGGAAATAATTGGGTGAGGTGATTATTGGAAAAACAAATGAAAAAAGATTTAACTATTAAAGATTGAGGGCCCAAAATATTAAAAGAGCAATCACTTTGAGCCCATAATTTATGCAATTGGTCCATAAGTTATGGATTTCATATTTTTGGGCCCATTTATATAGTGACCGAAAACGGTACACTTGGGGCTATCAATGGGGCGGATTTCAATCTCAATCCGAATCAGATCCGATTTATTAGAGTTTTAATATGATTAGAAATTCGATAAATCTGATCTAATTACAAAGATTCGTAATCCAAAACACGTGGAGCGAATATGGATTTAGGTCGATCTGATCCGTTAAAGATTTGTATCCGAAAACAAATAAAAAAATTATTTATATACATAATATTTTATTAAATAAGTAACATTAATAATATTTTACCATTAATTTAAGAAGATAGTTGTTAATAATTAGTTCATAAATTCATTTGTATGCATATTTTCATCTAAAAATATGAATATTAGTAAAGAAAGTTTGAACATATGAGCTAAATTAAATAAAATCGTAAAGTTAACAAACTTTTTTTGGGAAAAATATTGGTTTGGTGTATTTTTTAAAGTGAAGATTTTATTGAATCCGATAAGATCCGATATTCGACCAAGATCCATTGGAATCAAGAAATTTAGATTCTAGCAATATATGGATTCGACTCGAATCTGATTCGACATAAACGGACCCTGATATGGATTGAGCCTGATCCGACCAATTAACAGCCCTAGGTACACTTTAAAGACTTTTTTTTTGTTTCTCAAGGGTTTAATCTCTTTCGAGGCGGGGTTGGGCTCATTAAGTGGGTACCTCTCCCAACAGAGATTCGAACCTTGGTCCGTTACTTTGTAGTGACTAGTTCCTTCCACTAGACCAATCACCTGTTGGTAAAAGTTTTTTTTTTTTTTTTTTTGCAATATAAACCATAAAATTAACGTGAAATCTATATGATGTTTCTAACTTTACTCTATTTTGATGCAGTTCAATACCATAATTCATAAAATAGTTTTCTCAATGGAGTGCACAATGGCAACAAGCATTTCTATTGTGATGGGCAAGACTTCATGTCTGTGAAGCTTAATCGTGGAAATGGAGTTGTTGTAATTTTATGATGTTTTATGGGAAACCTTTGTATTTCATAAAGGTGAAAGTATAGACAAGACAAATCAAAATTGGATAATATGACTATGTAAAACGGAATAATCATGAAATTAATAGTATAGTGTAAGTAGCATAAACTTTTTCTGTATGGGTTTCTTTTTTGTTTATCTTTGAGTTAATAGTAATTTATCTCATTAATATGTGTACTATTCAATTTAATCCCTGTAATTTAAAAAGAGCGTTTTACCTCCCTATGATTTTATAAAAATTTCACACTGCATCTCTGACATTTTTAAGCTTAAAAAAATATGAATTGACAAATTACTCTCTTCTATGTGACACTCTACCCCCCTCCACCCCCATCCCCTGTGTTATGTTAAATGTGGCCCCTTACCCCCCCCCCCCCCTCGTGTTATGATAAATGTGGCAATTTACCCGGCCCCTTATACTCTTTTCGAATCACGGAGGGTAAATTGAACATTATGAGTATCACAAGAGGGTAAATTGGCATTAGCTCGTTTATCTTTTGTACAGAGATGCTTGCGAGCGAAAAATGCAGGAGGCTTCCACGAATTAAAAATGTAATATCATTACCTAAAAGAAGAAAAAAATGTGAACTCCACTCTCAATATGAAATGAACCAAATATCGAAAAGGCGCAACCATCATTTTTTCTTTGAAAATGTCTGTTTCATCACTGCTTCGAAAGAGATAAATGTTTGTTTTATTATCTTTTCCAAACCGAGATAAAACAAAATCTTTTACCGATCGAGTTCAAGTCAAATTAATAAAATTTCAGCTCAAGTCAATCAGTTGCTAGATATTGTAATATGAATTTTAGTAGTAATAAATAAAATTCCTCTCAAAAGCAAACAAGGCGCATCTGGTGTAGTGGTATCATAGTACCCTCCCACGGTACTGACCAGGGTTCGATTCCCTGGATGCGCAATATTTTTCCATTTTTGTCTCAAACAACATTAATTAATTGTCCCCCAGTCTTCATTTTTATTTTTTTATTTTTTTATTTTTTGGGAGGTAGGTGGCATGGTGGATACATACATTTTTTTTTAGTTGAGAATTCTAGTTGAAAGTTGAAACATAGAAGAATTCTAGTTAGTCTTTCATTTGATGTGTTTTTGAACTGCCATTCAATTCTAACAACAAACTAACTTTCCAATCCTTTTTAGTTTGTTGCGTCATAATTTGATATTATCTGAGTTAATGACAATTTACCCCCTGTAATATTTAAAATGTTCAATTTAGCTCCCTGTGATTTGAAAATGAGTATTTTACCCCCTTTGTAATCTCATAAAAGTTTCACACCGCCTCCCTGATATTTTTATATGTGTCCCTTTAACCCCCCCCCCCCCCCCCCAGCGTGTTATGATAATGTGGTAGTTTACTCATTTGTATTATGATAAATGTGGTAATTTACTCCTATTTTATAATAAATATGGCAATTTACCCCCTCCCCCCTAACAAAACACTTTACATGCCCACTCTTAATTTGGACAAGTGAGTTACACTCTCCGACTGAATGAGGTAAATTGCTTCTTTATAATTTTCACAGGAGGATAAATTGCTCTTTTTCAAATTACAGGGGAGTAAATTGAACATTATACATTTCACAGGGGGTTAATTGGGATTAACTCTTTAATATATAGATCTTTATATAACAGCCCTTCTATTTTTCTCCATTTTATTCATCTATATATACCATATATAGACTATTATTATAGAAGACATAAATTAAGTTGTATATATAGAGGAAGAAAAATGCTTAAAAAGCTTCAATATCCCTCCATATAATTAATGTTTCTTGCTCAAATGAGTATTCCAAAAGTATAGCATCACTTTTGCTTTTGCTTCTGAGATGCTCATTTGGACAAGCAATGTTAAAATGGAGGTTTCTTTTTATTCAATTATTTACATATAGTACTTAATTAATTATTTCAATTTTTCCGAGTGAATATCATATCATGGTCCTAATTATTTGGTCATTTCTTCAAGAACAGATAAGTATATTTCGTTTTCAGAATTATTTCTAGTATTTCGTGTTTAAATTGTTTTAATTAATAGTGGGATCAATAATTGAGAAGTAAATTAAAATTCTTACATAAATAAATAAATAATGTCAAAACTTCTTTAATTCTAGCAATCCACTGGTTCTATTTTATTGGGACAAGCTTAGTGTTTTAAAGTCTATATGATTTATGTATATATATATATATTTTATTTTTTTGAGATTCTATATGAATTTATATTGAACTAAACGAACTCCTTTTCTATATATTCTCATAAGCAAAAAAGCCAAAAAGGGTTGAAATAGATTCTTTAGCTAAAGTCACACTCATATATATTAAATCAAATTTTATCTCCCCAACACAAAGAAAAGCATCTCCCCACTGTTCTATTTCCATGATTAATTCACAAATCACTAGATAATTACCTCCTCAAAATGGAAGAAAAAATGTTTATCCCTTCAAATTTCAAATTCACTAGATTAATCCAATTGCCATTATTAGTATTAATTCTCTCAACAAACTTAAGCTTCATTGCAGGTTTGGAGGGATCAATAGGTGTAAACTATGGCACGGTTGCTGACAACCTCCCTCCACCATCAAAAGTCGCACGTTTTTTACTAGACTCGACCATCATCAACCGAGTTAGGTTCTTTGATGCCAACTCGACAATGCTAAGTGCATTCGCGGGTACTGGAATTGAAACCACCGTTACTATACCTAATGATCAAATCCCCAATCTTACTAACTTGAGTTTCGCCCAAGAATGGGTCAAAATCAACGTGGTCCCACATGCCCGCTCTACAAAAATTATAAGGATTCTTGTAGGAAACGAAGTATTGTCTACTGGAAACAAGCTTTTTATCTCAAATCTCGTCCCATCGATGCAAAATCTACACACTGCCCTAGTAGGAGAGAATTTGGACCGTCAAATCAAGATCTCAACTCCACATTCATTGGGCATACTTTCAACCTCAAGCCCCCCCTCGACCGGAAAGTTTAGGCAAGGCTATGACACTTATATTCTCAAACCACTACTTAGCTTCTTAAAAGCCACTAATTCCCCTTTCATGATCAACCCATACCCATTTTTCGGTTGCTCGGAAGAAACTTTAGATTACGCCCTTTTTAGGCCTAATCTTGGAGTTTTTGACCAAAATACCAACATTACATACGCCAACATGCTAGATGCACAACTAGATGCTGTCTTTTCAGCAATAAAACGTCTTGGTTTTATAAATATCGACATTGTTATAGCCGAGACGGGTTGGCCTTCTAGAGGGGATACAGGACAAACGGGAGTTGATGCAAAAAGTGCATCGGAATACAACATGAAATTAATGCGACACGTGTCATCGGGCATTGGGACACCACTCATGCCTAATAGAACATTTGAGACTTACATTTTCGGGCTTTTTAATGAAGATTTAAAACCCGGCCCAACATTCGAAAGGAACTTTGGTTTGTTCGAGCCGGATTTTACACCAGTGTATAATATAGGAATTCTCAAACCAATGGTAGCTAATGATGCTAATGTTGCCAACATTCAACATTGTACTAGTATTATTGCCTTTTTGTTGATAAATTGTTGCTTGTTTTTTATGGACTTTTTGTTGTAATATTTAGGGTAAAGCAAATATTCCACCAGATACAAGACCTGTGCAAGGATCAAATGGGAAAAATCTAAATTGGTGTTTAACTAAGATTGGGGCTAAAGATGAAGAATTGCAAAGAAACCTTGATTATGTATGTGGTTTGGGCCTGAACTGCAGGCCCATTCAAGAAGGTGGGCCGTGCTTTTATCCAAATACTGTTAGGGCCCATGCAGCTTATGCTATGAACAAGTATTATCAAGCCATGGGAAGAAATGAATTTGATTGTGATTTTAAGCAAACTGGGTCAATCACTAATATGGATCCTAGTATGTTATTTTTTTTAAATACATTCATCGTTAGTTATTACATCGAAAATTATTTTAATACCTTTTTTTCTCATTTAATTGATTGTTATTTTGTTTAGTTCAATGTTTATTCACATCAGAAATTATTTTAAGACTTTTTTTTTCTCGTTTAATTGATTGTTATTTTGTTTAGTTCAATGCTTATTCACGTCAGGTGAAAGTTGATTATTTTGGGTATTTGATTCCGTTCTTGTCTTGTGATTTTTCAGGTTATGGTGATTGCAAATACTGAGGAAAATTGTACTTGGGAGCAAATAATTTATGAAGCGGAATGGGACATTTTTAATTTATGATTCATCAAGATGAATATTTTATTTACTTAGAGTTAAGATTGTATGAATAGATAAATACTAATCTTTTATTGGTTGAGTTCAAGATTTGCTAAATTTGTACTTAGAGGACAAACATCGTAGCATTTATAATCCAAAAATACAATCCAAGCCTTTTCTTTTTATTGATTTAAAAAATAGCTAAATTATTATAAGGTAGCCAAAAAATTACAAAAATCAATGATGAGAAAAAAAAAATTCGACCAAATTTAACATACAAAATGGTAACCCGCAAATTAATTCAATTCGTCCACTTTATATATGAATTAGACCTGGTTTGGAGGATTTAAAAATTCAAAATTGGAAGCATTGTTCATGTGATGTATTTCAGAAAAAAAAAAAAAAAAAATAGGAGAGTTTACTAACGAACAACATAAGAAAAAGAGAGAAAAACACTTTTGATACCAAACTTTAGTCCAAAAAATATATTTGGTACCAAGCTTTTTCAAAAAACACATTTCATACCATGATTCACAAAATCTTGACACATTTAGTTTTGTCGTTAATTTTCGGACGAAATTCAGCACATGCCGCTCATGTGCCGTTAAATTGACAATGGGATGGAGAATATGCACAGGTTTTAAAGATCCACACATGAACGACACGTGCTAAATTTCGTCTGAAAATTGACGGCAAAACTAAATGTGTCAAGATTGTGTGAATCATGGTATGTAATGTGTTTTTTGAAAATATTTGATACCAAATATATTTTTTGGACTAAAGTTTGGTATAAAAAGTGTTTTTCCCTCGTAAGAAAAATAATGTTAAAAATGTGCAATTCATTCCAATTGTTCTCGGGCGGTCGGGCCTAATTCTTCCACCTAAAAATGTGCCACCAAATCTAAACCACCTTATCTACGTAGCGCACTGTAGGCAAAGAACTGCAGACAACCAAGTACCCTATTGAAAGCTAAAAGCAGTTAATTCTCGTAGCGGCAGAAAGCTGTCGCATATAGAAGTCACTCTCCGTTCATCCGCCGCCGCCGCCACCGCCGCATAAAAACCAAAATAAAAAAACATTTTCCTCTAACTTCAGCTCCTCGACTGCTAGAAAAATATTTTTCTTTTCATTTTCCTGATTTAGGTATATCATACGGTGTCGTTTCATTCCGTGATGGCTGACTGGCAACAACACCTCCAGTCGGTGATATTAGGCGTCGTTTTCTCGTTCCTTCTCGCGAAGCTTTTCTCCGTAATCTTCGCCTTCCGTCAGGAGAATCTCCGAATCACGCGTTCGGATTCACCCGAACTTGAAGAACAGAGATCGGTAGATCCTTCACCTAGGGTTTTGGAAGAAAACGAGCCGTTGATTGAGAAATCAGGTAACGAAGAAAGCTCGAGAATCAGTGATTACAGTGCTAGTGATGACGATGATGATTGGGAAGGAGTAGAGAGCACTGAGTTGGATGAAACGTTCAGTGCTGCGAGTGCCTTCGTTGCTGCAACGGCTGCTAATCGTACGGCACTGAAGGTGTCTAATGAGGTACAGTTGAAGCTCTATGGATTGTATAAGATTGCTACTGAAGGGCCATGTTCTGCTCCACAACCTTTGGCTCTCAAAATGGCTGCTCGTGCGAAATGGTAAGTAATTCTAAATTGTTTTGATACGAAATTATGTTTGCTGATCATTCGAATTAGGTTAGTTGTTGAAATTCTGGAACTATGGCAGATTTGATTTGTGTTGGAGATTATGTGAGTCCAATTTAGTGGTGATAGGCATCTTTCAATTGTTATTAGTGAGTACTATTTTTCTTTGTGAGCATAATTTTTTGGATGTGCCACTGGTTACATTTCCTATTTTGAGCTAGAAAAAGTATGATTGTGTAGGAGTAATGCTTTTGATGGAGTAAGGTTAGACAAGGTCATCAGGCTATTTCTTCCCATCATGTTTAACAATACTCAAATGTTTGCCGAAAGATTGAACTTTTTTAGGATGCAATACAGACAGAATATCCTCAGTCTAAAAGCATTGAATGAACATTGTCGTACAATAGGGAGTTTATTGGGTTATGGTGGGTAGGGTGTTAAAGATTGACTGCAAAATGAGAGGAGGGAGAAGGTTCTTGATTAACATACTGTCAGTAGATTAAAATGTTGTGTATCAGTAAATATATATAGACAGTTGTGTTTGTACGGAGCTTTCCTCTCCCTTTCTGGCCCGAGTTTTGAATCGAAGTCTGTTATGGGGATTTCCCACCCTTTATGTACTCTCTAGTCTCTATGTTGTTTATTGATTCTGATTATTTTTTGGTATGTTTATGTTCAAAAGAATACTGTCTCTGAAATTTGTGTGTGAGAATTGTATACTGAGAGAATAATATAGTTGGATAATACTAGAATTCAAATTAAAATTTGCTTTGATGCTCGTATTTGGTGATTTATTTCCGCACTTTGAATATAAAGATCTCTTGGCTAACCAGTTTAAAGATACATGTTATTGGTTTGCTAGGGAAGCATGGCAGAAATTGGGAGCCATGCCTCCTGAAGAAGCAATGGAGAAGTACATTGACATTGTATCTGAGTTATATCCTTCTTGGGCAGCTGGTTCGGCAACTGTGAGATCAGAATATTGTTCTTCATTTTTTCATTTTACCAAATTTATAAAAAATTTCAATCTTCTTGACCATTGTTCTTTCTGTCTGCTGTACTTGTGTCAGAAGAAAAAGGATAAAGAGAGCAGTGATGCGCCTACTGCAGACTCCAAAGGACCAATTGGACCTGTTTTTAGCACCTTCATGTATGACGAGGAACCTGGATGTGAGTTGTAAGGATCCTAAACTTTTCCTATGTTCTTGACAAACATTTTTCACTTTTCTGAATCGCAGTGTCGTTGTATTCTCTATGTTGTTTGCTTATTTGGCAAACTCTCTAAACACATCCACTCTGCCATACATATCTCCCCACATAAAATTATAGTCAAACCTGCCGCTCGATCACAAAGCAAGCTTATTTGCACATACTTTGTGATTGAGGCCAGGAGTGTCACCCAATCACATAACATGTATGCTACACTTGCTCTTTGAGTTACCTGGGTTTGGCCTATTGGGTTATGTACTAATATTTCACTTCTCTCCACAGCCCCTTCAAGTCTTTCTGATATATAGACTTAAATGAGAAAAACACACTTGTCATCACCTATTGACAAGGTCACAAGAGTATTTACTATTTAGTCTCAAGAAGTGCTTGTCTATTTAACAATTTGACTGAATTAGAGAGCATCCTTTTTGTAGAGTACCAGTCAATAAACCAATGTTACATGTTCTTTCCTCCATTACAATTACTCAAGAAATAATTTATATATATATATATATATATATATATATATATATATATATATATATTTTAATTTCCTTGCTTCAGAAAATTGGATGCTATACACGCCTTTGCACGAGAAGGAGATGAAGAGAAGCTACTTAAGTGCATTGAGAGTGGTGTCCCCTTGAATCTGAAAGGTTAGTAAATTTTAAATTTTAAATGTCTGTATTATGTTGCTTTGGTATGATTAACCGTTAAGGTGAGGTCATGGAATTCATTCTATGAGAATGTGAAAAAAAACATAAATAAAGAAACTGTAGTTAAGCTTCAATTTATTAATGAGGTTATCCCATATGTCAAAAGAAAAATGTCAAACTCAATATCATGCGAACTGGGAATCTACAGGTCTGTCTTGTTAAATTGCTTGCTTGCTTGGATTTCAAGCTAGCTATATTACAATTCCAGTTTGTTGGCAAAATATATGTATCTGAATGTGATGAGAATTTCTGAACTTAATGTAATTTCTGGGAAATTTGCAGATAGTGAAGGTCGAACTCCTTTGCATTGGGCTGTAGATCGAGGCCATATGAATACTACAGCATTGCTTCTCAACAAAAATGCTGATGTTAATGCTAAGGTACACAAAAATTTATGTTATATTTCCTAAATCTCTTCTGAATCTTCCGTTACTACAGGAGAAAATGACTAATTTTCTCTAAATCCTCGAAACTACCTTTACCGAGTGAATTAAATGAAAATCAAGAAATTTATATGTATATGAACAGGGCTCCATTACTTTTTTAGTTAAACTTACATTCTCAAGTGTGTTTCTTCTTGTTGGAAGGATAATGAAGGTCAAACTGCATTGCATTATGCTTCGGTTTGTGAGAGAGCTGCCATTGCAGATTTACTTGTGAAGCACGGAGCAAACATCGAGGTCGAGGATGATGAGGGAAACACACCAAGTGACCTTTCTAATTTGAGCTGGCCGTGGATGCAGCAGCATGTAGATAATGTGACCGACTAATTACAAATTTCATGTTTCAATTACACAGATTAATAATTCCACTACTGTATATGTCTCCTCATATGTTGTGGGTTTTGCCATTTTTACACTGATGGTTATTTGAATTGGTACTTGGATTGTATTCATGTCCTGTTTTCTTTTCAAATGAAATGAAATATGTACTACATGTCACATGTTGATTGCCCCGAATCGAATGTTGCGTGTGTTATAATATGAATCAAATTCTTTATTGTATTGATAAGTTTTTTGACATTTTTGATGTCGTAAACTTTTCAAAAGATACTTGTTATTGCAATTATTTTTTTATATATACTAACATATTAATTGTGCTATGCAACCTATGCACAAATAAAAAAATTATTATAAAATAAATAATACATAAATTAAATGGAATTTGGACTATTGCAAACTTGTTACGCTAGAACTGTTTTAGTGTTAGAAAAGTTTTAAAAAAAAATTATTAAATCAAAATTTATTGTTATATTATTTTGTGATGGAGTGTCAGAATCAATTTAATAAAAATAAAGCACCTAAGATGAATTACTGATAAGTCGTGTGGGCGGAAGCACCTATGTTATTATGCAGGTTCCAATGCTTGCACTTAATGTTATAATTAACTTTAAACTGAATTTAAGAAATAGAAACAAAAAATACAAGAGTAATTTGATGTTATGAAATATTGTAAAATGAGAACTTTTTTCTTGATTGATTATTGTCGTGAAATGGCCATGCTTTTATAAGAAATTTTGCATTGTTTCATAATCAACACATCTCTTCATCAAAGGAGGAATAATTAAAAAGATTGAAGAAATGATGCGATTTTTGGTCACTCAAGTAACTAACCGTATGAATATTCAAATTTAAATGTGTTTCAAAATTTAACTGTAAAAAATTAATTATAAACTTGGTTTTGAAAATTATTCCAACATAAATCCTCCACCATTTTCAAAATTAAAAGTTTAGACTTAGAAATATGTGATTCAATAATGGTGTCTCACGACTTGAACCATTATCTAGTGAAAGTATTTCAAAGTTAATCAAGAAGTGTAGTGGACTTGTCTTTGAACCAACTTCCTTATTTGATCAACTGGAATCACTTACACACATATATCTTCAATAATTTTGAGTGTTCTAAAAAGCCGACACGTGGATTGCCCTTGTGTCTATATCATGTTTCATGAGTGCTCTAGAGTTAAGCCCTTAACTCATAGAAGGCGGCACCACCCTCTACACTCATATAGGTAGACTTATCAAAAGTGTAACATACATGTTATAAGTCTATTAAGAGCATATTGCTCAACCTTACTTTAACATTACAGTAAGAAGCACTATTTATCTTGGTATGATACGTAGTTAGTGCTTCAACCATATCATATGATATACTTTGCTCATTGAACTCTTACACTTGAAATTCGAGAATAGAGTTGAGTTTCTATCATTGGTGGTCTTCGAAAATAGGCTTAAGACCCATCCCTTTGGCAGTTTGATTAATCAGATCTCTTGTTAATCCTTTTGTCAAAGGATCCGCCAGATTTTGACTTGACCGTACAAAATCAATTGTAATTACTCCATCGGTGAGTAATTGTCTAACATAGCTATGTCTCAGTCCAATATGTCTGGACTTACCATTATACACCTTACTATAGGCTCTTGACAGTGTGGCCTCACTGTCACAATGAATAGATATAGGTGGCATATGCTTTGGCCATACCGGAATTTCGATCATCAAGTTCCTTAACCATTACGCCTCTTTACTACTAGAAGCAAGTGCTACAAATTCAGACGCCATGATTGAATCTGTTATGCAAGTTTGCTTTTTTTGAGCTCCATGATATAGCTCCACCACCGAGAGTGAATATCCACCCACTTGTGGATGTATAATCTTCCCGCTCAGTTATCCAACTGGCATCAATAAATCCTTCTAAAATAGAAGGGTACCCTTTGAAGCAAATCCCATAGTTCATGGTTTTCTTCAAATACTTTAAAATTCTGTTTATTGCATTCCAGTGTTCGTGGCTAGGATTACTAGTGTATCTACTTAGTATACCAACAACAAAGGCAATATCAGGTCTAGTACTAGTCATAGCATACATAAGACAACCTATTACTCTAGCATATTCAAGCTGATTTACAGCTCTTCCATCATTTGTACACAACTTAATGCTAGAATCAAAAGGAGTATTAACAGGAATGCAATGATAATGATTAAACTTCTTAAGCACCTTTTCTATGTAATGAGATTGAGTCAAAGTTAAACCTTTACTATTTCTAACGATCTTTATACCAAGAATCACATAAGCTATGCCCATATCTTTCATGTCAAAGTTGGAAGATAAAAAATGCTTAGCTTGCTCAACATATTCTATGTCAGTGCCAAATATTAACATTTCATCAACATATAAGCATATAATAACAACTCTATTTCCATGAAACTTACTATAAACACATTTGTCAGATTCATGAATCATAAAACCATTAGATACAATTACTTTATCAAAATTTTCATGCCATTGCTTAGGAGCTTGTTTCAAGCCATATAAAGATTTTTATTAATTTACACACTTTATGTTCTTGTCCATGCAAAATAAAACATTATGGTTGGTTCATATAAAATTTTTCCTCTAATTCTCCATTCAAAATAACAGTTTTAACATCCATTTGATGAATAACAAAATTATGAATAGATGCTAAGGCGATTAATACTCTAATTGTAGAAATTCTAGCTACAGGAGCATATGTATCAAAGTAGTCTATACTTCCTTTTTGAGTAAAACCTTTTGCTATTAGTTTCGCTTTAAATTTGTCTATACATCAACCTTCAGTTTCTTTTTAAATATCAATTTACACCCTATTGGTTTTGAACCAGGTGGTAAATCTACAAGTACCCATAGTATCGTTACCCATAATAGATTCCATCTCATCATTGATAGCTTCTTTCCAAAAGCTAGCATCACGAGATTTCATTGCTTGTTCATATGTCTGAGGGTTTGGATCTACACTAGACGTTATAGTAGTTTGAGTACAAATAGTATTCCTAGTGCCTTCAACTAGATATATTATAAAGTCAGAACCAAAAAAAATTTCAATCCTTGTTCTCTTACTCCTTCTAGGTTCAACCTTGTTTTCTACATCTTCTATAGAAATAGGTACTACACGTTTATTTTCTACTTTCTTTTCATGAACTTTTGAAATGGTATTAAATCTATTTTCATAAAAGATTGCATCCCTAGATTCAATAACAATATTCATTTTTATCCAATCATTATGTTCAATTACCAAAACCTATAGCATTTACTGTGTTCAACATAGCCTAAGAAAATACATTCAACACCTTTAGGACCTAAACGTTTTATCTTAGGTTTTGGCAATCTAACAATTGCTCTACAACCCCATACCTTAAGATAAGCTAAGTTCGGTTTTTTTTTCTTCCAAAGTTCATAAGGAGTAACATGATATTTCTTATGAGGGATTCTATTCAAAATATGACATGCAGTTAATAACGCTTCACCCCAAATATCTTTTGTTCATACCAGAATTATATAACATAGCATTTACCATTTCTTTTAAGGTTCTATTTTTTCTTTCGGCTACTCCATTTTGTTGAGGTGTATATAAAGTTGTCGTTTCATGAATTATGCCAAAATACTCACAAAAAGAAGGAAAGTGATATTCACCTCCTCTATTAGACCTTAAGCATTTAATCTTAGAATTCAAGTAATTTTCTACTTCATTCTTTTAAATCTTGAACTTATCTAACACATCATCTTTAGTATGCAATAAGTATACATAACAATACTTTGAATAATCATCAATGAAAGTAGCAAAATATTCCTTTCCTCATTTGGTTGGTGTAGCATGTAAATCACACAAATCACTATGAATAAGATGCAGTAAATCACTTTTTCTTTCCACATTAGAAGAAAAAGGTTTCTTTGTAATCTTTGTGTGAGCACATATTTGACATCTATCCAAAGCATCGTCAACATATTTAGGTATCAAGTTTAATTTAATCATATCATTCATGCATTTAGAATTTACAAGTAAGAAAATTTTGGCTTCTCAATTTATGAATTACAAAATGATTGATGAAAAATCAGTGAGTGAGCAATTTAATGATCTACAAAGCATGGTAGAGCATATGAAACAATTGAACATGAAAATGGATGAGCGCATTGTTGTGTCTTGCATAATAGATAAGCTTCCTCTTTAATGGAAAATATTTAAGAAAGGTCTAAAGCATAAAAAAAAGATATTACTATTAAAGAATTAGGTTCTATCTTTCGCATTGAAAAGCAATCTAAAATGCAAGAAAATGAAGAACCACAAGTTAAAGAATCTTCTAGGGTACATATGGTGGAGGAAACTAAAGAGTTTAAACAACCTCAAAACTTTGGACAAAATAATGAAAATCGAAAAAGAAAGGGCCAATATGCTAAGAACCAAAATAATGAAAACAAGAAGAAAAAAGGATGTTGTTGGCATTGTGGTAAACCAGGCCATCTCAAGAAGGATTGTAGAGATCTTAAGAAGAAAAATGTTCAACAAAACAACTACAATGAAAAATATATTGTTGTAGTCTCTGAAATTAATATGGTGCAAGATGATGGTTCTTGGTGGATTGACTCTGGAGCACAGAGGCACGTGTGTAAGGATAAAATTTGCTTCACTACTTATGAACTTGTTCATGAAGGCAATGTCTTGTACATGGGAAATTCGTCGACAGCTATAGTAAAAGGCAAAGGAACAGTGAACTTGGAATTACTTCCGGAAAAATTTTAACTTTAAATGATGTTTATCATGTTCTTGAACTTAGAAAGAATCTAGTTTCTGGCAGCCTTTTGAACAAGCATGGTTTCAAGCTTGTATTTGAGTCTAATAAGTTTATTTTGTCCAAAAAAGTGGAACCTTTGTTGGCAAAGGATATTTGTAATAGGGAATGTTCAAACTTAATATTAATAAAATAGTGACTGATTCTATTTACATTGTCGATTCCTTTTCTTTGTGGCATGATAGACTAGGATATGTAAATTCTAAACGCATGAATTCTCTTTGTACTCAAACTATTATACCGTCTAGTATAGATCCAGACCCTCAGACATATGAACAAGCTCCTAAGCAATGGCATGAAAAATTTGATAGAGTAATTGTATCTAATGGTTTTATGATTCATGAATTTGACAAATGTGTTTATAGTAAGTTTAATGGTAATAGAGATGTTATTATATGCTTATATGTTGATGATATGTTAATCTTTGGCACTGACATAGAATCTGTTGAGCATGCTAAACATTTTTTATCTTCTAGTTTTGACATGAAATATATGGGCATAGCTGATGTGATTCTTGGTATAAAGATCGTTAGAAATAGTAAAGGTTTAACTTTGACTCAATCTCATTACATAGAAAAGGTGCTTAAGAAGTTCAATCATTATCATTGCATTCCTGTTAATGCTACTTTTGATTCTAGCATTAAGTTGTGTAAAAATGATGGAAGAGCTGTAAATCAGCTTGAATATGCTAGAGTAATAGGTTGTCTTATGTATGCTATGACTAGTACTAGACCTGATATTGTCTTTGCTGTTGGTAAACTAAGTAGATACAATAGTAATCCTAGTCACGAACATTGGAATGCAATAAACATAATTTTAAAGTATTTGAAGAAAACCATGAACTATGGGATTTGCTTCAAAGGGTACCCTTCGATTTTAGAAGGATTTACTGATGTCAGTTGGATAATAGAGCGGGAAGATCATACATCCACAAGTGGGTGGATATTCACTCTCGGTGGTGGAGCTATATCATGGAGCTCAAAAAATGCAAACTTGCATAACAGATTCAATCATGGCGTCTGAATTTGTAGCACTTGCTTCTAGTAGTAAAGAGGCGGAATGGTTAAGGAACTTGATGATCGAAATTCCGGTATGGCCAAAGCCTATGCCACCTATATCTATTCATTGTGACAGTGAGGCCACACTGTCAAGAGCCTATGGTAAGGTGTATAATGGTAAGTCCAGACATATTGGACTGAGACATAGCTATGTTAGACAATTACTCACCGATGGAGTAATTACAATTGATTTTGTACGTTCAAGTCAAAATCTGGCGGATCCTTTGACAAAAAGATTAACAAGAGATCTGATTAATCAAACTGCCAAATGGATGAGTCTTAAGCCTATTTTCGAAGACCACCAATGATAGAAACTCAACTCTATGATTTGCTGCTATTCAAGAAGTGATTTCCAGCCACTATTTGTTCAATTTGGTCTAACAATCTCAAGACAATATTCGCCCTGCAAGTAAGTTGTGCAGCGAATTTGTCCCATGATACAATAGAGCCCAGTTATAAACTGTTCATTGACTGCGAATTGCACTTTCGAAGACAAACCCAAACACTCAATATTGTAATTAACTTAAAACTGAGTTTAAGAAATAAAAACAAAAAATACAAGAGTAATTTGATGTTAAGAAATATTGTAAAATGATAACTTTTTTCGTGATTGATTATTGCCGTGAAATGGCCATGCTTTTATAAATTTTTTTGCATTGTTTCATAATCAACACATCTCTTTATCAAAGGAGGAATAATTAAAAGGATTGAAGAAAGGATGCAATATTTGGTCACTCAAGTAACTAACCGTATGAATATTCAAATTTAAATGTGTTTCAAAATTTAACTGTAAAAAATTAATTATAAACTTGATTTTGAAAATTATTCCAACATAAAATTCTTCACCTCCCCCAAATTATCCTATAAATAGCTCATCTATTAACATAAAAAGGGCAAGTTTTTTAGAGAAGAGAAAAGGGAACTCAGAAGTTCTCTGTAATATCGTCACGTGCAAGTCAGTGTTTATAGCTTGGAGAAGGATGAAGGAAGGAATAAATCCCGAAGAGGTCCCTTGATCATTTTTACCCAACATCATATTGGCGCCATCTGTGGGAGCTTTGCTTGATTTGCACGTTGAGATGCTGAACGGGTATGAAGAGAACCAACGGGAAAACCTAGAAGAGCAGGAGGATCCACCAGCCCGGGGA
The DNA here is from genome assembly GCA_034814905.1 of Penstemon davidsonii. NCBI lineage: Eukaryota > Viridiplantae > Streptophyta > Magnoliopsida > Lamiales > Plantaginaceae > Penstemon > Penstemon davidsonii. The sequence continues at coordinate 4,376,015 of JAYDYQ010001087.1, read as the reverse complement.
GACGCAGGACACGACCTTCCTGGTGGAGGAGGCACAAGAGGCAATCCAATTGAAGGAGAAGACGCAAGAGGCTCCCAAACTCAGATGCCTGACCCTGATGCACCACCAAATGTACCACCTCTAGCACCTACCATACGAATGATCCAAGAAATGCTTGATGCAATGACGGCTACTGTAGCGGTCCGATGAGAATTTGAAGCACCTCCAGCACCTCCGTTGAGCTTACATAACAAACACAAGGAGAATTTCAATAGTATGTGTACGGTTATCCACAACAAACAAAACATGAATGAAAAGAAAGAATATAAGAAAAGCGAAATCTTCCAGGAGATGAACGACCGATAGAAGGAGAAGCGGAGGTGGCGGTCCGACGAAACATGATTTGTGCAAACTTCAGTGCAAGTGAGAGGAATCAGAGAACCTTGGCAAAGGTATTACTAAGGAGGAGTATAAATATAATTTGAGGCGTAGAAGTGATTATTTCTTTTTATTGATGTCAAATGATAAAGAATCTATGATAATTGATAGTATAATTATTTCTATTTTATTGTATCTTAGTATTTCTGTTAAAAAAAAATTAAGTTACTATAATTTTGCTATATAACATTAAATTTAGCATTTCGAGGCATTAGAGTTAATGGAGAACTAATTAGTGAATGAAGGTGTCCATCTAGTATTTGGGATCAACTGATCATATGTAACTTGATTCATTTAGTTTAAGTCAAGCTACATTTTTTATATTAGTTAACAAAAATGACCCAAAACTACTCTTCTCGATACCAAAATGAATTGTTCGATAACCGAATCGAATAGTTCGATTTGACATATGGTACAAATTCTGACATAACCAGTCTAGATTTCGAAAATTGATGAAGGGCACACCTCTGAGATAGTTGTGAGATCATAAATATTCTAATTTTACATTTTATCAATTTATTAATTTTGACAAGTAAAAAACTTTGTTAACATACATTAGTTATATAATTATATTCTCGATACTAATAGTATTTGTTTTTGTTGAAAGAAAAGTTTTAAAATTTAATGTTATAAAAATATATTACAATTGAATCTAAAAGAATTCAGTTGATTTGTCATTTTATCTATCCATAATAAATACGTTAGAGAAAATGTATAAATACTTAAAATAATTTTACAATCTCAAAAGTAAGAAAATAAAATTTAAAATAATAAAGAAAATAAAATTTAAAATAATAATTACTTTTTTTGTAGTTCTATAAAAGAGGGTCTCGATTTTAAATTTAGCCTAGGGCCCACTAGTATGTCGGGTCAACCCGGTATATATAATATTGTGGAGTATGTTTAATAAACCAAAGCTAGTCTTTTTTTTTTTTTTAATTAAACATTCAATTTCATCAAAATTCCCCGTTAGAAAAAAAACACTAATAGGAAGCAAACAAAATGAAATACAACAAAAAAAATCAATCAATTCATCACTTTATAAAAGCATTCTTTCTTCACAACTCTCTCCCCAAAATTACAATGTCAGACGTCCCCCAAATAAGTCGTCGCCGAATTCTACTCCCTTCCCAAAATCTACCACCATGTCCGACATCCCAAATAAGCCTTCGCCGCTGAGTTAAAGTCTTTCTTCTGCCGAGTGGGATACTCCACAAGAATCACCACCTAGTTCCAATCCAACAACGCCTTCTAGTTCTTCATCCATTTCTAATCCAGAAAACAATCTAAACATGGTAATGGTGAAATCTGTTCATTATTTTTTTTTAAAACCAATCTAATTAAAATGTAATTATTTTTAATGAAAAAAAAATAAAGAGAATGGAGTCCCGAGGATGATGAACCGCTTACGAGGCTGGCAAAATCTTTTCCTTCACAATGGAAAATTGTAAGTGGGTCATGAAATAGGCCAAAGTCTATTTTTCATACAAATTGAACGAAAATCATACCAATTTTCACTTCCGTTAGTTTTTTAACGGAAGTGCCACGTGTTCGTCAAGTTGACTTGAAACGGAAGTATGATTTTCGTTCTATTGGTATGAAAAATGGACTTTGACTTGTTCTATGATATGAAAATTGAATTTTTGTCTCACTTTCAATTTTAGCTATAATCAACTTTAATTTGTTTGTTCTTTACCATACATTTTCATCTAAACAAATATTGCAATGTATATTTAACCAAAGGGACATACGGCCTTTAGTAGGTATTATATTTTACTTTTAGTATCAAAACACTTCGATACGGATAGGGATCGACGACTTTTAACTCGGAATGACTCCATGATGCAGACTGCACGCTTCTAAGCTTGTCATCCAAAGTTTTGTAACAAATAGAATTAGATGATAGTTATTGGAGCTTAATTTTTTTGTTTATACTTAACTTAAAATAAAAATGCTTAAAATAAAAATGACAATATATTATTTTATTTATATAAATAGTTGTATTTGCAAATCATTGAAAAACACAAAAAAATATTGCATTTGACATAAGCAAGTTGATAAATCGAATATTAACAATATATTTATACAATTTCGAGCACTAGCTAAAAAACACGACTACTTCTCCACTACCTTAAACTAAATCTAGGCAATTTTGTTTATCTACTAAAATAATGTTGCATAGTTATATATTCGAGGTCATATAAAGACCTACACAACTTTACTCTGTTTGGTGTATTTACTTAAATTTGTGTATAACTATATAGGTTGTGCTCATAGTTACTAATTAGGTCTATGTCAAACATTAATGATGGATTACTTCATGGAAACTCCCCATTAATGATGTCAAACATTAACTATATAGGTTCCTTCTATTTCTATTTATTAGTTAATTTATGGCCTCATCAGGATCTTTTTCAAGAAACTCTCCATTACACACCATTTCAATAAATTGACGCTCCCTAGATGTAAGTCCCTCATAGAAATAACTGAGAAGATGTCAATTTTCATACCCATGGTGCGGACACATATTCAACAATTCTTTGAACCTCTCCCAGACTTGGTATAAAGTTTCATTATCTTTTTGGGAAAAGGTAGAGATTTGTCTCTTAAGGTTGTTGGTCTTATGTTGGGAAAGTATGTGTTAAAAAAGGCTTCAGTCATTTTTGTCCATGTACCTATAGATCTAGGTCTCAAAGAGTACAACCAGCTTTTTGCTTTGTCTTTTAGGGAGAAAGGGAAGAATTTCAACCTAATTGACTCTACGACATTGGGTTGACTATTAAAAGTGATGATGGCCTCCTCGAATTTCCTAATGTGTAAGTAAGGATTCTCACTATCCATGCCATGAAAGGTTGGTAAGAGTTGGATCAATCCTTGTTTGAAATCTATTTGCGGGGTATTTGCAGGAAACATGATGCATGAGGGGGTGACTGTGCGGTTTGGGTGTAGGTATTCTCTTAAGGAACGTGAATGGTTGTTTTCAAGTTGGTCCATGGTGTTAGGTGTATTAGTTAATGCAATGCTTGCCCAAGATTCACTTAAAACTTGAGAAGTTGGATTGATTTCTTCAGTGTTTTCCCGAAGTTCCTTCTTTAACCTACGCAAAGTTTTCTCAATTTCTGGATTGTACTGCAATTCACCTTGATTAAATGATCGAGTTACAAACATAAAAACAAAAATCAACTCTTTTTTTTTTAATATATATATAACCTAACCAATTAACTAATAAAAATAAATGGCAAGAAACTTCCTACAATTACCTAATAGAACAAAACTTAAATAAAATAAAGTTTACTTACCTCGTCAGCTAAATAACTACTTATGATGCTTACTTGTTGCACCTCCCCGACAACGGCGCCAAAATTTGATTACGCCCAAACTTGTCGAAACAAAGCGATCGATGTAGAATAGATTGGGCGGTCTTATCCACGAGGAGATGACTAAAACAAGCTTAAAAGGTTAGTAGACAAAGTAGCTTTAGAGAAAATAAACAAACTAAATTAACGAAGCGATTTGATTCTAAGAAAACTTAAAGAAAAGTGAATTTTTAGTTGTTGGAAAATACGATAATTAAAAAGGTAAGATATCAAGAATCCCTTATATGCTTCGTTCACTTATTTGGATTGATTCATAAAATTACTCAATTGAAAGTTTCACATCCAAACAATCAATTGGAAGATAAGAATTGAAAAAAAAATGATTTCTAATTTATTTGAGTAAATAATTTTCTTGCTTTTAGAATTGGCACAAAATATCATTTTATGAAAAATCGAAAACATACTATATACCAAGGCATAATGCATTAAAATACTACCCATTAAATTAAACGAATGACTTATATTAATATAATTATATTATAAAGATTTTCACATAAAAAGAGCTTGACTCGATTTATATGAAAATTAATAAAACAATTGTATTAACATAAGAGTTGATGAAAATAGTTGAAGAAGAATAAATAACTCAAATTTATAAAACTTACAAAACCTTTAAGAATCGAATCCAAATAAGATCACTACGCATATAAGTTCACCTCACTACGCATATAAGTTCACCTCTAACCTCAACAAAGAACTCTAGCCTAATTTGCTAATCATTATCACAAGTTCTAGAGAGAAAATATGATAATGATTTTAGAGAGAACAAATAATTGTGTGTTCCAAGATGTGTAATTCTAAGACTATATATAGGTGTTAAGGAGACCTAATTCAAGTAGGAGAATGTTTAGGAGGTAGAATTGAGTAGGAAGATGTTTAGGAGGTTCAATCCTCGTATGGAAAGGACTTAGGCAAGTTTCCTAATCACTTTAGGACAAAAATCGCGTTTCCCGCGGCTAATAAATTCTGCTCTGCGCGACATATTTGAAGAATATATATCTTTGTGCTCCGAAATCCAAATCCAGATCTGTAAAGTCCGTAGAATAGCTAACTCCTTCATCTATAACATATCCGAAATTTAGATTCATAGGACTTTCCTTGAGAGAGTTATAGTCCTTGGAATGAGCAGCAACATTTCTGGCAAAAATTCCTTCTTTGTTGTTCTTGCTTTACTTAACTTCCTTGAATTTTTCCTTGCTTCAAATCATGCCTTTGGGACTTGTACAATTCGAGAAAGCTAAAAATTTCGGGGTCCATATTTTAATTTTCTACAAAAACAAATCAAAACTCAATATTTTCTAATCACAATAATTTCTATTAATTTCATGAAAATATCAAATTAACACTTGATTTATTTAGAAAATAAGAACAACTTAAGTGCATTTCAAGCACTAATCAATAATCATCAATGAACTTTTACGTGTAGGTCTCACATTATAATGGAGTTTTGATCAATGTAATCGATCAACATTCCTAGCTAGCAAATGGGTGTGTTGGGTGTAATCGATCACATTAAGGCTTGTAGAAGTTGATCCTAGCAAAGACCATTCAATGTTTAAGTTGGATCATAATAAAAGTGTATTACATGATTAGTTGAGTAATTTGAAATGTATATTTGATACCATTATAGGAGGTGAAATATCTGACTTCAAATTGAGTCGATTTGTAATCCAAGTCAAATTATCCTAAACTTTTCTACCCAAAAAAATTCAGAAACATCTTTCTCAATCAAATAATTTTACTTGATGAGACTGGACAACAAATCTTCAAGTGGTTAATAAAACAAATTGAATGATATATCTATGTCTATTAAATAAAATGTAATAGGCAAAAAATCATTTTTCATATCATAGAACATGACAATTTTCATTTTTCATACCACATGTACAGTGCACGTGAGTTTTTTTCCTGCTCAAAGCGACTTAATAGACCACGTGGCAATTCGTTAAAAAACTTGACGGAAGTATGATTTTTGAAACATTCGTTTATTCTACGGTATGATTTTGGTTCGATTGGTATGAAAAATGGACATTCACCTATTCTATGGTATGAAAATTGAATTTTTGCCCGCTGTATGGATCGTACAAGTAAAGAATGTCAGGAAAAATTTGAGTTTCTTGTTGGTGAGGACATCGAGGATCCTCGAGTATTCTATTTCGACAGGTATATATATATATATATACTAGTGCAGTTGCACCGCGCAGATGAGCGGTGTGCCCATTAACAATAGTCTGCATATAATGGAAGTATTACTATACTAAGCAACCAAATGCATATGTATTGAAATGAAACGCATAGACTATCAACACAAATAGAAATAAAAGAACGAAAACTCTTCAGAGATGTGAATGAATTATTTTGATATTTGTTTCAAGGAAGAAGTGCTTTCCCTTCACTTCATCTGTCGTTGCAATCTTCTCACTTCCTGCATACATATACGTATGACAAGAAACAGAAAGATAAATGAGTGCTATAAATATGACACCTCGCGCGCTATAAATTAATCCAATAGGGTCCACCCACCACTTATCTAATGTATTGTTTTCATATTAGTTACTATTAAAAGGTTAAACATTGTCACCTGATATAGAGTTACAAATGTATAAGTGGGAAAACATATTATACAGTGATATTGTACTGATTTATAATGGCTTTGATATAAGGCTGGGGGGGTGGGGGGGCGGGGGGGGGGGGGGGGGAGGGAGGGGGGGAGGGGGGGGGGGTGGCCGGGGGGGGGGGAGGGGGGGGGGGGGGGTGGGGGGGGGGGGGGGTGGGGGGGGGGGGGGGTGGGGGGGGGGGGGGGTGGGGGGGGGGGGGGGTGGGGGGGGGGGGGGGTGGGGGGGGGGGGGGGTGGGGGGGGGGGGGGGTGGGGGGGGGGGGGGGTGGGGGGGGGGGGGGGTGGGGGGGGGGGGGGGTGGGGGGGGGGGGGGGTGGGGGGGGGGGGGGGTGGGGGGGGGGGGGGGTGGGGGGGGGGGGGGGTGGGGGGGGGGGGGGGTGGGGGGGGGGGGGGGTGGGGGGGGGGGGGGGTGGGGGGGGGGGGGGGTGGGGGGGGGGGGGGGTGGGGGGGGGGGGGGGTGGGGGGGGGGGGGGGTGGGGGGGGGGGGGGGTGGGGGGGGGGGGGGGTGGGGGGGGGGGGGGGTGGGGGGGGGGGGGGGTGGGGGGGGGGGAATTGAATTGACTAAAACGTTTAATATTCATTGCAACGTTTTATTCTGATTAATTAAGCAGTTACAATTTCAAATGGCTCCCACAACAGCTATATATATGAGTATTCTTCATTTTCGAAAAACACACCAACACAACATACTCTCTGTTCCCTCTCCGAAACAAAATATCTCTGAAAATTATCTTTGGGTTATTTTTTTTGCTTCTAAGTGTTCTTCGAGGTGGAATTTCTGCCACTGTGCAGTGTGAAAGGATGGTGCCCTGCAAGCCAATAGATTTTAGCTTGTATAAGGACTATCATGTGATAAGCTTTCTCTAGTATAAATGATTTAATACGCTCGTTTGTTTATAATATGTAAATCAAACAATGGCCATCTTCATCTCTCGCGAATCACTTGAGCGATTGGATGAAATCCTTAGATCACAATAGACTATGGGACGATTCACTTCAGTATGAGTGCAATCATGAAACAGTCTCTAAGGTCGTGATCTTAAAAACGTTCCAAGTCATAGATTCCTGTCGAGACGGGGTATCGAAGGAATCGTTAAGACTTGTACGAGTATGCATGGTTCACATGGAGTGAATTTGTAGCGTTTCATGAGCAAGGCATTTGATGCCAGTGCATAAGAGTAGGTGGTTCGATAGGGGATCGAACGCATCGAACGACCCGAACAGAGAAACCCATTGTGGAAGCGCATGTCGCACATCGGCGATGGGATGTTTCTCAAGGCTTATAATAGTGTACGATTTAGTCCTTTGACTTGAGGTGCTAGGGCGAATTCGGTGCACGTGAGTGCGTACTTTAATTTAGGAGCCGGTCACTTAGCCTGATCATTGTGCGACTACTTTGGGTACGTAGGATCGTGTACGCGAATGGTTAGCACTAATATGGGATCTACCGACTCAACGTAGTGCGTTGAGAGAATTTCCTATACGTTCTTAGATAATATATTCCGAGAAACCCGTGGCCACGGTCAGTGACGGATTTGGAAAGGGGTTTCCAAATTTAGCAATCACACTGGAATTATTATCTTGAATTAGAAAGTATAGTTATCGAGATAATTAGAGGTGCCGATCAATTCACACACCCTAGGTCTCGATCGGGAAGTTAGTCGATAGAGGGACCGTATGTACATGGCACTTATAAGAGGTGAGGTTCACTGAGATCAATTCACCTGAAGTTGGGCCTCATGGGCTTGTGGCTAGACATCGACCATGAGGTGTGGGTACTCATGAATTAATTGTAAGATTAATTCTTGAGTGGTTAATTGAAGGTGTTCAATTAATCGGAGCAATTTATAAGCTCGCAAATTAAATCACGAAAGTCGTGGGCCCGCGGCCAATTGATGGTGAACCTAGAGGGTCACACACAATACAATTGGACTGCAACAAATCAAATAAAGAAAGTTTGATTTAAAGAGTTAAATCAAAAACTAAAGAATTAAAGTGTTAATTCTTGAAGAGGAAATCTAATTAATTATAGAGTTAATTAATAAGAGAGGAATTAATTAATTAATTGGATTAATTAATTAAATGGGCTGAATTAATTAAAGGGGTTTAATTAATTGTCTAGGTCCATTAGGAAACAAATAAAGGCCATAAGCAAATGGGCTTTAAAGTTCCCTAGTTGGACTAGGCCACATTAGGTTAAGACTCCTTATCTATAAATAAGGAGTAGAAGACCAAAACCCTAGCCCCAACTAACCCTAATAGCCGCCCCCTCCTCCTGGAGAAGAGGTGTGGCCGCCCCCCCCTCTCCAATGGAAGAGAGAGGCCGCCCCCTCTCTTTCTCCAGATCTAGATCTGAATCTAGATCTGGTTTTCTTCGTTCTTCCATGTCTGATTACCCTTGAATCCTATTTCTGAGCCTGTGAATTCAAAGGGGTTGCTTTAATTCAATTGGTGTGGATACCGCTAGAGGCACAACACTTGGGGTGCTCCTCCCGGACCAAATCCATCAGATCTGAAAGAAGACCGGAGAAAAACCACCACCTTGCCTGTGGTGAGGTAATTTCGAATTACACCCTTTTTATTTTGTAAATTGTTGCAAAATATAATTCAACCTATTCGTATGAGCTAGTGAATAATCCTGCGATTTTGGGTGTTATGAAAATTTTAAATTCCGCACTGTTGTATGACAATCATACCCCATGAAATCCCAACAGTGGTATCATAGCCAAATTTACTACGCTCATATGAATAGGCCTGAACACTTCAAAATATGTGTATATTTGTTTGTTGTGTTCTATGATTTGATTTTTGCTTGTTATGATAAATTATGTGTTCGGGTATTAGCATAATTCGGTTTTGGGCCTAAACTGCAATTTCCGAAAATTATAGGGCTAATGTGCAAATTGCGATTTTTGTAAAATCTGGACAAAAAGTAAAATTTTGTTTTTCTGCAATTCTGGACCAAATTGTAATTTCTGGAATTTTTCAAAATCTGGACTGTTTTGCAATTTACGAAAGGATAGGGACTGGTTTTGCTATTTACGTAAAATCTGGGGTCTATTTTGCTTTAAACGAAAGTTTCTGGAAATTTTGTTAATTTTCTGCTTTCTGGTCTGATTTGCATGTTCTGGAAATTTTGGGGCTGATTTGTAATTTCCAAAAGTTGAGGGGTCAAAATGTAATTTTTGAAAATTCAGGGCCGAACTGCAATTTTTCAAAAGTTGAAAAACAGAAACTGATATGTGCACTAAAGGAGTTTAGTATATCCGAAAAGTTAATTTTATCATAATTAGTGGAGACTAGAGTGAGAATCAAGGGGTTATTTTAAAAGGGGTTTTAAAATAAAAATTGTGGATTGTTTTAAAAGGGGTTTTAAAACTAGAATCTAAAGGTATTTTGAAAGGGAGTTTTAAAATAAGATAAGAAATAAGAAAATGAGTTTTGCTTGTTTCTTGCTCTACGTGAACTGTTTACGTGGTTTTCGAACGCGCCGAGCCTTGACCCTTAGGGTAGATGTGATTGGTTAATTTTAATTATGTTGGTTTTATTGGGCCTGCGAGTCTTAAGTTTTTGGGCCACTTTGAGCCTTTGTAATAGATTAGGGCTTTACTGTTTTAAATAGTTTAGGATGGAGGCCCGTTACAAGCAAGGTGGGAGCCCAAGAAAAGTGAAGGCCATGTATGCATGTTTATTTATGTAATAGCCTAGGTCCTTTAGAACCCAATTAGATTGATCAATTGGGCCAACATCTTTGGCTCGATAATGGCCCGCATAGGAGGCTCCCGATCGAAAACATATTGTGGTAGCATGAATGCTAGGTGTGTATGTTTTATTTACTGATTTATATTTTAGCATGTATGGTGATGCGCGCTAGTATAGATCGTAAATAAAAGGATAATGCATAACTGGAACGGTGAGATCTCGAGGAGTGTTACCTCAAATTCTTAGACCAGAAAAACCCCTCTTGAAAATAATATTAAGTCATATTGGGTTAAAATAAAATGAAGTATTTATATAAATCCAAGCCTTCCATCAATAGGACCTAGCGTGAGTTGTCCACTTATCGATTAAGGTGATCCAGAGTCTGGCACCCGAGTCGAAGAAACGCGAAACTCCTTGATTCTCGTTTTTTAACTAAACTTGACAAGGGTGGGGACTGGTCGGGACATGAACATCGACCATAACCAAGTTATGGGGATTTCATGACCGGGCCAGTTGCTCATCAAGATTGATGGGTTAGACTTAACGAGTAGTACCACTGATGATGTAACAGTGCTAGATGGGTGCGAAAATCGAGGCAAAATAGCTTGAAGGTTGTGTAGGGACACAATTGGCAATAAGTATGCCTACCTGGGGAATTAGTTGTATGGCCGCGAGTCGTGGGTACAGTTAATGTCCGCTGGGACGTCAAGACCTACTAGGAAATAGGATTTCCCGAACAATTGAAGGGGTAATTGTTTCGATAAAATAGTGGGAGAACTTTTACGATAAAAAGTCCAACCTTCGTAGATTATAAGTATTATTCATTAACTAGTCCTCTAGATATTTGTCTTCTCTTAGATTAGATATTATGATATCTACATGAATTGTCCATTTTTACTATTTATCCTCGACTTACAAAATAACTGGATTAAAATATTGATTGGCTTAGAAACTTGGGGATTGTCCTCAATTCCGAAAGTCGGAATCGTGTTCTTAATAAAATAAAAAAAATAAAAAAATAAACAAAAAAAAAACTATGCCTGATGCATTTTGAGATGAGTCTCAAAAGAGGAACGAATCACCTATAGAGTATGGGAATTTCAATGATCGTTGCCTCATATACACATCTAGATTGAACGAGCTAAAGAAGCGACATAGGAGTATGTCTGAAGCTTCTAAAACAAACCTCCACCTCAAAAGGCTTGTTTTGAGGAGCAGTTTCGAATCATTTGATTCGAGATTTCTAAGGTGTTGTTTAAAACTCGAGAATAAGTGAAGGAACTAATGTCAAGGATCACTGTCCTTGTTTTATCAATCTGGTTGAAAACTGGATAGATTAAACGTAGGCTTGCAAGTGATCTTAAGAGTAGGTGGTTCGATAGGGGATCGAACGCATCGAACGACCCGAACAGAGAAACCCATTGTGGAAGCGCATGTCGCACATCGGCGATGGGATGTTTCTCAAGGCTTATAATAGTGTACGATTTAGTCCTTTGACTTGAGGTGCTAGGAGGAATTCGGTGCACGTGAGTGCGTACTTTAATTTAGGAGCCGGTCACTTAGCCTGATCATTGTGCGACTACTTTGGGTACGTAGGATCGTGTACGCGAATGGTTAGCACTAATATGGGATCTACCGACTCAACGTAGTGCGTTGAGAGAATTTCCTATACGTTCTTAGATAATATATTCCGAGAAACCCGTGGCCACGGTCAGTGACGGATTTGGAAAGGGGTTTCCAAATTTAGCAATCACACTGGAATTATTATCTTGAATTAGAAAGTATAGTTATCGAGATAATTAGAGGTGCCGATCAATTCACACACCCTAGGTCTCGATCGGGAAGTTAGTCGATAGAGGGACCGTATGTACATGGCACTTATAAGAGGTGAGGTTCACTGAGATCAATTCACCTGAAGTTGGGCCTCATGGGCTTGTGGCTAGACATCGACCATGAGGTGTGGGTACTCATGAATTAATTGTAAGATTAATTCTTGAGTGGTTAATTGAAGGTGTTCAATTAATCGGAGCAATTTATAAGCTCGCAAATTAAATCACGAAAGTCGTGGGCCCGCGGCCAATTGATGGTGAACCTAGAGGGTCACACACAATACAATTGGACTGCAACAAATTAAATAAAGAAAGTTTGATTTAAAGAGTTAAATAAAAAACTAAAGAATTAAAGTGTTAATTCTTGAAGAGGAAATCTAATTAATTATAGAGTTAATTAATAAGAGAGGAGTTAATTAATTAATTGGATTAATTAATTAAATGGGCTGAATTAATTAAAGGGGTTTAATTAATTGTCTAGGTCCATTAGGAAACAAATAAAGGCCATAAGCAAATGGGCTTTAAAGTTCCCTAGTTGGACTAGGCCACATTAGGTTAAGACTCCTTATCTATAAATAAGGAGTAGAAGACCAAAACCCTAGCCCCAACTAACCCTAATAGCCGCCCCCTCCTCCTGGAGAAGAGGTGTGGCCGCCCCCCCCTCTCCAATGGAAGAGAGAGGCCGCCCCCTCTCTTTCTCCAGATCTAGATCTGAATCTAGATCTGGTTTTCTTCGTTCTTCCATGTCTGATTACCCTTGAATCCTATTTCTGAGCCTGTGAATTCAAAGGGGTTGCTTTAATTCAATTGGTGTGGATACCGCTAGAGGCACAACACTTGGGGTGCTCCTCCCGGACCAAATCCATCAGATCTGAAAGAAGACCGGAGAAAAACCACCACCTTGCCTGTGGTGAGGTAATTTCGAATTACACCCTTTTTATTTTGTAAATTGTTGCAAAATATAATTCAACCTATTCGTATGAGCTAGTGAATAATCCTGCGATTTTGGGTGTTATGAAAATTTTAAATTCCGCACTGTTGTATGACAATCATACCCCATGAAATCCCAACAGTGGTATCATAGCCAAATTTACTACGCTCATATGAATAGGCCTGAACACTTCAAAATATGTGTATATTTGTTTGTTGTGTTCTATGATTTGATTTTTGCTTGTTATGATAAATTATGTGTTCGGGTATTAGCATAATTCGGTTTTGGGCCTAAACTGCAATTTCCGAAAATTATAGGGCTAATGTGCAAATTGCGATTTTTGTAAAATCTGGACAGAAAGTAAAATTTTGTTTTTCTGCAATTCTGGACCAAATTGTAATTTCTGGAATTTTTCAAAATCTGGACTGTTTTGCAATTTACGAAAGGATAGGGACTGGTTTTGCTATTTACGTAAAATCTGGGGTCTATTTTGCTTTAAACGAAAGTTTCTGGAAATTTTGTTAATTTTCTGCTTTCTGGTCTGATTTGCATGTTCTGGAAATTTTGGGGCTGATTTGTAATTTCCAAAAGTTGAGGGGTCAAAATGTAATTTTTGAAAATTCAGGGCCGAACTGCAATTTTTCAAAAGTTGAAAAACAGAAACTGATATGTGCACTAAAGGAGTTTAGTATATCCGAAAAGTTAATTTTATCATAATTAGTGGAGACTAGAGTGAGAATCAAGGGGTTATTTTAAAAGGGGTTTTAAAATAAAAATTGTGGATTGTTTTAAAAGGGGTTTTAAAACTAGAATCTAAAGGTATTTTGAAAGGGAGTTTTAAAATAAGATAAGAAATAAGAAAATGAGTTTTGCTTGTTTCTTGCTCTACGTGAACTGTTTACGTGGTTTTCGAACGCGCCGAGCCTTGACCCTTAGGGTAGATGTGATTGGTTAATTTTAATTATGTTGGTTTTATTGGGCCTGCGAGTCTTAAGTTTTTGGGCCACTTTGAGCCTTTGTAATAGATTAGGGCTTTACTGTTTTAAATAGTTTAGGATGGAGGCCCGTTACAAGCAAGGTGGGAGCCCAAGAAAAGTGAAGGCCATGTATGCATGTTTATTTATGTAATAGCCTAGGTCCTTTAGAACCCAATTAGATTGATCAATTGGGCCAACATCTTTGGCTCGATAATGGCCCGCATAGGAGGCTCCCGATCGAAAACATATTGTGGTAGCATGAATGCTAGGTGTGTATGTTTTATTTACTGATTTATATTTTAGCATGTATGGTGATGCGCGCTAGTATAGATCGTAAATAAAAGGATAATGCATAACTGGAACGGTGAGATCTCGAGGAGTGTTACCTCAAATTCTTAGACCAGAAAAACCCCTCTTGAAAATAATATTAAGTCATATTGGGTTAAAATAAAATGAAGTATTTATATAAATCCAAGCCTTCCATCAATAGGACCTAGCGTGAGTTGTCCACTTATCGATTAAGGTGATCCAGAGTCTGGCACCCGAGTCGAAGAAAGAGACAATACGCGAAACTCCTTGATTCTCGTTTTTTAACTAAACTTGACAAGGGTGGGGACTGGTCGGGACATGAACATCGACCATAACCAAGTTATGGGGATTTCATGACCGGGCCAGTTGCTCATCAAGATTGATGGGTTAGACTTAACGAGTAGTACCACTGATGATGTAACAGTGCTAGATGGGTGCGAAAATCGAGGCAAAATAGCTTGAAGGTTGTGTAGGGACACAATTGGCAATAAGTATGCCTACCTGGGGAATTAGTTGTATGGCCGCGAGTCGTGGGTACAGTTAATGTCCGCTGGGACGTCAAGACCTACTAGGAAATAGGATTTCCCGAACAATTGAAGGGGTAATTGTTTCGATAAAATAGTGGGAGAACTTTTACGATAAAAAGTCCAACCTTCGTAGATTATAAGTATTATTCATTAACTAGTCCTCTAGATATTTGTCTTCTCTTAGATTAGATATTATGATATCTACATGAATTGTCCATTTTTACTATTTATCCTCGACTTACAAAATAACTGGATTAAAATATTGATTGGCTTAGAAACTTGGGGATTGTCCTCAATTCCGAAAGTCGGAATCGTGTTCTTAATAAAATAAAAAAAATAAAAAAATAAACAAAAAAAAAACTATGCCTGATGCATTTTGAGATGAGTCTCAAAAGAGGAACGAATCACCTATAGAGTATGGGAATTTCAATGATCGTTGCCTCATATACACATCTAGATTGAACGAGCTAAAGAAGCGACATAGGAGTATGTCTGAAGCTTCTAAAACAAACCTCCACCTCAAAAGGCTTGTTTTGAGGAGCAGTTTCGAATCATTTGATTCGAGATTTCTAAGGTGTTGTTTAAAACTCGAGAATAAGTGAAGGAACTAATGTCAAGGATCACTGTCCTTGTTTTATCAATCTGGTTGAAAACTGGATAGATTAAACGTAGGCTTGCAAGTGATCTTAAGAGTAGGTGGTTCGATAGGGGATCGAACGCATCGAACGACCCGAACAGAGAAACCCATTGTGGAAGCGCATGTCGCACATCGGCGATGGGATGTTTCTCAAGGCTTATAATAGTGTACGATTTAGTCCTTTGACTTGAGGTGCTAGGGCGAATTCGGTGCACGTGAGTGCGTACTTTAATTTAGGAGCCGGTCACTTAGCCTGATCATTGTGCGACTACTTTGGGTACGTAGGATCGTGTACGCGAATGGTTAGCACTAATATGGGATCTACCGACTCAACGTAGTGCGTTGAGAGAATTTCCTATACGTTCTTAGATAATATATTCCGAGAAACCCGTGGCCACGGTCAGTGACGGATTTGGAAAGGGGTTTCCAAATTTAGCAATCACACTGGAATTATTATCTTGAATTAGAAAGTATAGTTATCGAGATAATTAGAGGTGCCGATCAATTCACACACCCTAGGTCTCGATCGGGAAGTTAGTCGATAGAGGGACCGTATGTACATGGCACTTATAAGAGGTGAGGTTCACTGAGATCAATTCACCTGAAGTTGGGCCTCATGGGCTTGTGGCTAGACATCGACCATGAGGTGTGGGTACTCATGAATTAATTGTAAGATTAATTCTTGAGTGGTTAATTGAAGGTGTTCAATTAATCGGAGCAATTTATAAGCTCGCAAATTAAATCACGAAAGTCGTGGGCCCGCGGCCAATTGATGGTGAACCTAGAGGGTCACACACAATACAATTGGACTGCAACAAATCAAATAAAGAAAGTTTGATTTAAAGAGTTAAATAAAAAACTAAAGAATTAAAGTGTTAATTCTTGAAGAGGAAATCTAATTAATTATAGAGTTAATTAATAAGAGAGGAGTTAATTAATTAATTGGATTAATTAATTAAATGGGCTGAATTAATTAAAGGGGTTTAATTAATTGTCTAGGTCCATTAGGAAACAAATAAAGGCCATAAGCAAATGGGCTTTAAAGTTCCCTAGTTGGACTAGGCCACATTAGGTTAAGACTCCTTATCTATAAATAAGGAGTAGAAGACCAAAACCCTAGCCCCAACTAACCCTAATAGCCGCCCCCTCCTCCTGGAGAAGAGGTGTGGCCGCCCCCCCCTCTCCAATGGAAGAGAGAGGCCGCCCCCTCTCTTTCTCCAGATCTAGATCTGAATCTAGATCTGGTTTTCTTCGTTCTTCCATGTCTGATTACCCTTGAATCCTATTTCTGAGCCTGTGAATTCAAAGGGGTTGCTTTAATTCAATTGGTGTGGATACCGCTAGAGGCACAACACTTGGGGTGCTCCTCCCGGACCAAATCCATCAGATCTGAAAGAAGACCGGAGAAAAACCACCACCTTGCCTGTGGTGAGGTAATTTCGAATTACACCCTTTTTATTTTGTAAATTGTTGCAAAATATAATTCAACCTATTCGTATGAGCTAGTGAATAATCCTGCGATTTTGGGTGTTATGAAAATTTTAAATTCCGCACTGTTGTATGACAATCATACCCCATGAAATCCCAACAGTGGTATCATAGCCAAATTTACTACGCTCATATGAATAGGCCTGAACACTTCAAAATATGTGTATATTTGTTTGTTGTGTTCTATGATTTGATTTTTGCTTGTTATGATAAATTATGTGTTCGGGTATTAGCATAATTCGGTTTTGGGCCTAAACTGCAATTTCCGAAAATTATAGGGCTAATGTGCAAATTGCGATTTTTGTAAAATCTGGACAGAAAGTAAAATTTTGTTTTTCTGCAATTCTGGACCAAATTGTAATTTCTGGAATTTTTCAAAATCTGGACTGTTTTGCAATTTACGAAAGGATAGGGACTGGTTTTGCTATTTACGTAAAATCTGGGGTCTATTTTGCTTTAAACGAAAGTTTCTGGAAATTTTGTTAATTTTCTGCTTTCTGGTCTGATTTGCATGTTCTGGAAATTTTGGGGCTGATTTGTAATTTCCAAAAGTTGAGGGGTCAAAATGTAATTTTTGAAAATTCAGGGCCGAACTGCAATTTTTCAAAAGTTGAAAAACAGAAACTGATATGTGCACTAAAGGAGTTTAGTATATCCGAAAAGTTAATTTTATCATAATTAGTGGAGACTAGAGTGAGAATCAAGGGGTTATTTTAAAAGGGGTTTTAAAATAAAAATTGTGGATTGTTTTAAAAGGGGTTTTAAAACTAGAATCTAAAGGTATTTTGAAAGGGAGTTTTAAAATAAGATAAGAAATAAGAAAATGAGTTTTGCTTGTTTCTTGCTCTACGTGAACTGTTTACGTGGTTTTCGAACGCGCCGAGCCTTGACCCTTAGGGTAGATGTGATTGGTTAATTTTAATTATGTTGGTTTTATTGGGCCTGCGAGTCTTAAGTTTTTGGGCCACTTTGAGCCTTTGTAATAGATTAGGGCTTTACTGTTTTAAATAGTTTAGGATGGAGGCCCGTTACAAGCAAGGTGGGAGCCCAAGAAAAGTGAAGGCCATGTATGCATGTTTATTTATGTAATAGCCTAGGTCCTTTAGAACCCAATTAGATTGATCAATTGGGCCAACATCTTTGGCTCGATAATGGCCCGCATAGGAGGCTCCCGATCGAAAACATATTGTGGTAGCATGAATGCTAGGTGTGTATGTTTTATTTACTGATTTATATTTTAGCATGTATGGTGATGCGCGCTAGTATAGATCGTAAATAAAAGGATAATGCATAACTGGAACGGTGAGATCTCGAGGAGTGTTACCTCAAATTCTTAGACCAGAAAAACCCCTCTTGAAAATAATATTAAGTCATATTGGGTTAAAATAAAATGAAGTATTTATATAAATCCAAGCCTTCCATCAATAGGACCTAGCGTGAGTTGTCCACTTATCGATTAAGGTGATCCAGAGTCTGGCACCCGAGTCGAAGAAACGCGAAACTCCTTGATTCTCGTTTTTTAACTAAACTTGACAAGGGTGGGGACTGGTCGGGACATGAACATCGACCATAACCAAGTTATGGGGATTTCATGACCGGGCCAGTTGCTCATCAAGATTGATGGGTTAGACTTAACGAGTAGTACCACTGATGATGTAACAGTGCTAGATGGGTGCGAAAATCGAGGCAAAATAGCTTGAAGGTTGTGTAGGGACACAATTGGCAATAAGTATGCCTACCTGGGGAATTAGTTGTATGGCCGCGAGTCGTGGGTACAGTTAATGTCCGCTGGGACGTCAAGACCTACTAGGAAATAGGATTTCCCGAACAATTGAAGGGGTAATTGTTTCGATAAAATAGTGGGAGAACTTTTACGATAAAAAGTCCAACCTTCGTAGATTATAAGTATTATTCATTAACTAGTCCTCTAGATATTTGTCTTCTCTTAGATTAGATATTATGATATCTACATGAATTGTCCATTTTTACTATTTATCCTCGACTTACAAAATAACTGGATTAAAATATTGATTGGCTTAGAAACTTGGGGATTGTCCTCAATTCCGAAAGTCGGAATCGTGTTCTTAATAAAATAAAATAAATAAAAAAATAAACAAAAAAAAAAACTATGCCTGATGCATTTTGAGATGAGTCTCAAAAGAGGAACGAATCACCTATAGAGTATGGGAATTTCAATGATCGTTGCCTCATATACACATCTAGATTGAACGAGCTAAAGAAGCGACATAGGAGTATGTCTGAAGCTTCTAAAACAAACCTCCACCTCAAAAGGCTTGTTTTGAGGAGCAGTTTCGAATCATTTGATTCGAGATTTCTAAGGTGTTGTTTAAAACTCGAGAATAAGTGAAGGAACTAATGTCAAGGATCACTGTCCTTGTTTTATCAATCTGGTTGAAAACTGGATAGATTAAACGTAGGCTTGCAAGTGATCTTAACGTTGACTTCCTCCTAAATTCTCCTCCCCGCTCATTCGAACTATTCATGAAAAACTCTGAACTTATTTGATAAGTTGATCAGGTTTCTCGAAATAACTAAAGTATTGGTAAAAGGCAAATAGGAACCTTTTAAAAGGTATACCTGTCATGATTAGTGAAAAGAACACAAGTAGCCTAAAAATCGAATTATCCCACTGCACCTAAGAAAGGCATTGACAAGTTTAAATGATTAGAAGGTCTAATTAATTAAACTACGTTTCGATTAAAGAGTTAATTGAAAAGAAACGTTTCAATTAGAGAGTTAATTGAAAAGAGAAATGAATCAATTAAAGAGTTAATTGAAAGTAACGTTTCAATTAAAGTGTTAATTGAAAACAAACAAAATTGATTGAATTAATGTGTTAAGTTCAATCAATACCAAGATAATACTCCACACATATGGCACGCAAGACTAGATCGTGTTCCATGGGAAGGATTCAATAGTTGGTGTCATCGATGCTTCTTAAAAAATAGGGCTTAGATGAACTATCAACTTGCGAATCCTGTATGAAGGAAAATATGACAAAGTTACCGTTTGCTGGGCATCCGGTGCGTACCAAACAAATTTTTGGATTGGATCCATACGAATGAATGTGGACCACTAAAGTGTTAGTGTGAGAGGAGATTACTCATACCTCGTGAGGTTTACTGATGACTTTAGTCATTAGTGATATGTGTATCTTATGATGTACAAATCCGAAACTCTTGAAAAGTTCAAAGAATTTCGAAACGAAGTAGAGAATCAAACAAGGCATAGTATTAAGGCCATTCGATCTGATCGAGATGGCAAATACTTAAGCTAGAAGTTCCTCAATTATCTTACTGAGAAAGGTATTCTCGTACAACGAACTCCTTCTAAGACGCCTCAACCTATTGGAGGGTCTGAAAGAAGAGAATCAAGCCTTGTTGGACATGGTTCGATCCGTGATGAGTTTCGTTCAACATCCTTATGCATACTAAGGATTGACCCTAATGATTGCATCGAAGATACTGAACAAAGTAACTTCAAAGTCCGTGCCTGCAAAACCCTACCAAGAATGGTGTGGTAAAACACCTTTATACTCTCTCTATTGAGTATGGGGATCTCCTGCCTATGTTAGGAACAAGAAAGGAGATAAATTGGATAGTAGATCCAGTTTGTACAAATTTGTGGGGTATCCAAAGAAATCCATTTGGATGCTTGTTCTACATTCCTAAAGAACAAAGGGTGTTTGTTTCAAGGAATATCCATTTCTTAGAGGATGGCTTCCTCATGAATAGAAATGGTACCCTAGTAGAACATGATGAGGTCCAAGAAGTGGAACTCATCCCCACAAACAGTGGGAGTTAATCCAGAAACTGCTGAACCATCAACGTACACCAGTAATTCGTAGATCTGATCAAGTTCGTGAGGAACTTGAAAGATATGGTTAGACCATATACGAAGAATCTACATTGGATGTAGACGCTCATGTATGGCAAGAAGCCATACAATCCGAAATGGATTCCATCCATTCCAACAAGGTACGGACCTTGGTCGATCCACCCGAGGGAAGTGTCCCTGTAGGTTGCAAATGGATCTTCAAGCGCAAGCTAGGAATGAATGAAGAGGTATTGACCTATAAGACTTGCCTAATGGCAAAATGTTATACACAAAGGCCTGGAATGGACTTTGATGAAATCTTTTCTCCATTAGCAATGTCCGAATCCATTTGGACTCACATTCATTTTGATGAGAAAGTCAAGGCGTTTGACTTCATCGAAAACAAATGTGAACCTTGAGTGTACAAGAAGTTTAGTGGGAGCTCTTTAAAGTTCATTATTTTTACATGTCGATAACATTATGATTATCTAGGAGGATATTGGAATGTTAGCACAGACGGAAGCATGATTGTCCATGCAATTCTCCATGAAAGATTTGAGAGAGACATCTTGCGTATTAAGATACGTATCTATGGAGATAGATCGAAGAAGATGTTGGGACTCTCTCAATCTAAGTACATAGAAACAATACCGAAAATTTTTAGTATGGAAGAATCCAAGAGAGGATTGCTTCCAGTGAGACATTGTATCTCTCCTTCCAAATCGATGTGCCCTACATCGAATGCGGAAAAGGAGAATGTCTCAAATACCTTATGTTTCGACAAAAGGTAGCATATGGTATGCTATACTATGTACTAGACCAGACATAGAGCCTGCTCTAAATGCCACGAGCAGTTACTAGTCAAACTCCAGTGAAGAGTACTGGACCACCGTAAAAGATATCCTTAAGCTCTTGAGAAAGACTAAGGATTTGATCTTGGTCTACGGTGGTAGTGGAGAATTGAAACTCGAACGATTTACTGATTCGAGTTTCCAGTCGGATGTCGATGAATATGTATTTTGGATAAATATTTTGCCTCAATGGGGTAGCGGTAAGTTGGAAAGGTTCCAACGAAAGCACCGTTGCCATCTTAACCACTGAAGCAAGATATATCACAGTAAGGAATGCAGCGTAAGAAAGTGTTTGGATGAAAAACTTTATCCAAAAGTTGGATGTAGTGCCTAGCATTGCGAAGCTCGTGGTTATCTTCTAAGATAAAATTGGAGCTATTGTTAAAGCAAAGGACTCGATATCTCACCAGAAATCTAAACACAATGAGAGAAAAGTACAATCTAGCGGATCCACTAGTAGAGCCTTTGTCACAAAAGGAGTTCGAAGAACATCTTTGGAAGATGGGTCTTAGAAGCGTTTGTGATTGGCTTTGGGGCAAGTGAAAGATTGAAATGATAGTGCCCTGCAAGCCAATAGATTTTGTTGGTCCCAAAAGTGGTCAATGAGGTCTAGAGGGGGGGGGGGTGAATAGACCTCTGAAAACTTTAAAACTTTTTCTCTAACTTTTCAAATCAGCAGACTAAGCTGATCGAGATTTGTAAGACTACTAAGCTGATCGCGCACAAAGCTTTGAACAGCAGAGTTGACCACTAATCTGATTTTCACTCAGCTGATTTCAGATGTTAAATCAGAGTTTTAGAAACTAGTTGGCAGCGGATATTCAAAGTGTTTTTCACCAAGCTGTTCCTCCTTAAGTTTTCTTACTCAAAAGATTTTATCCCCAGTTTTTACAACTCCTTTTAAAATCTTTTGGTTAAAACGTATGTTTGAGTTCTTTTAAAAATATGCAAAGTAAAGCAAGCAGTAAATCAAACACACAAGATTTTTATAGTGGTTATATGGATAAAAATTCTTTAGTCCACTCTTCCAAGTCACGGAGATCTTGGGTTATACTAGAAAACACAAAGTAATCAAGTATACAGTGCTTGCGCTGATCAACAAATGAAAAGCCACAAGTGCGCTGTAAGAAGTCACACAGAAATCCTACACTCTGAAGCTAGATCACTCACTTAGACGGATCTACACTCCTCACGCTATTTTCAGTACAAGTAATCACTCAGAAAACCTATACTAAGAAGTTATATCACTCACAAAGATGGATATACACTCCTTCTATTTTACAGCTGAAAGTCACTCAGACAGACAACTAAGTTCTCTGTTCTTCAACGAAAAGCTTTGTCAACAAATGACTTCGGCTTGTGATCAGATGACTCAACTGATGGATCTTGCTCTTATGATATGTTCTTGAGTTGTGCAAGCTCTTTTTAGATCTTCAGTTATGTCTTCTATTTATACTCCTCGGATTTGAATTTTCTGCCCGTTGAAGGTTGACAGAAAGCTACAGTCCT
This sequence comes from Penstemon davidsonii, assembly GCA_034814905.1. Classification (NCBI taxonomy): domain Eukaryota; kingdom Viridiplantae; phylum Streptophyta; class Magnoliopsida; order Lamiales; family Plantaginaceae; genus Penstemon; species Penstemon davidsonii. The sequence goes on along the minus strand of JAYDYQ010001087.1, from coordinate 4,353,007 downwards.
CGAGTTCTGGTCCTGACACGCGAACGGCTCCCTGCAACTGTCGCACTGTACACTCTGCTGTACGGAGTTTACTTTATGTCACAGTCGCATTTAATGCACTCAGCTCTTAGCCGTCGACAAGCTTACTGACCGTCTTCACTCTGCTGGTGAAAGTACTCCGCTGATGATCACTCTGCTGATCACTCGGCTGATGGCTTCTCGGCTGATTCAAGAACGAACATATCTATCTTGACTCGGCTGATAATACCCATCTGATATCCCACTCGGCTGATTCGGTCACTTAGCTTCCAGACCATGAAATAGGTTTTACTAAGCTGTTCAGTTCTTAGTTGATGACTTCCAGATTAGTCTTATTGATTATTATACCCTTTTTGTCATCTTCAAAACCTTCTCCAATATCAACCAACAATTTCCCCCTTTTTGACAAAACCTTCAACTAAGAACTACTCTTAAGTCTTCAGATTTAGTCTTCATACCTTGAGATGGAAATTCTTTTGGTCTGATACAACTTTCAAAAAAAATTACCACTTGATCGCTCGATCACTTGATGGTTCTTTTTCCCTTTCTGATCTTCTGCTTAAAGGGTTCTTAGTTGTATCCTTTAATCTTCCCCCTTTTTGTCATCAACACCAATACTTGAGTTGCATCCTTTATCTTCCCCTTTTTCTTCTTTAAACCCTGAAGATTGCAGACTTAGTATGCTGAAGACGGGTAGGTAAGTACTTTACTGTTTGAGGTAGTCTTCGTTGCTGTTTATCACTCCAGCTAGAAAATTCCCCCTAACTTCAAGAATTTATTCCACTTGATACCATTTGTGGTCTGATTCCACTTGTAGTCTGATGCTACTTGTAGTCTGATGCTACTTGTGGTCTGCTACTTGTATGGATGCAAATCAGATTAGTCAGCTGATATCACTTGTTGATGTGATAACACCTGCTGATACCACTTGGTGTAGTACATTCTTGAATGTCATTTGGCTGTTGAGTTCCAGTCGGCTGATGAGAAGCAGTCTTCTGATAACTTTATTTTGACTTATTGAAAACTTCATCTTTATTTAGGAGTACCGCTAGTCGTACACGTTCCCCCTAAGTTCAAGAGTCTGTAGTCAAGTAGTCTGATGAGAATCAGTCTTGACATATACTCAACCGTTTGAATTTCAGTAAGCTGTTCTGGGTTAGTCTTCTGATAAGTTCCCCCTCAACTTATGAATCCAAAATCAACAAACCAATTTCTTCTGTCACATGGTTGACTGATACCACTTGAATGGTGATACCACTTGTTGCAATCAGTTGTTGGTCTCTAATACCAGTTGGTCTTTGAACCCCTTGTTATTCTTCAACTTTTCAACAACTTGCGTTCCTTGAAATCTCCAGATATAGAGGCTACCACTTGAATTATACCAATTGTTGATATCACTGATTTGATAACGCTTGTTGGTACATGCTTGCTGGTAAGACCATTCGTTGAACTTGATGAAATTTGCAAGGCAGTCAACTCATCTTTGTCATCTCACATGAGCTTCACCTACAAAACAGATGACTGTTTTTGGTACCCCTTATTCACTGGGTCCAGCAGGGTTAGTACAAACATGTGATGATCTAGTGACTTATGTTTTATCATGATAGTACCACTTGTTGTTTTACAACACTTGTTGGTCATAATAGTCATGATTAAAACATAGCTCATAAGCAAGGTAAGATGCATGAAATTTGTGATAAACATGCATTTAGAAATGAGGATGGCAATCAGCATGATAATATGAATAAGCATAAAGCATGTTATAGAAATAATTATCATAATGTGATTCAAATTCTTTGCCAGATAATTCATTTTTAGTCTCAATTTCTTACCTGAGTTATTTAATAACTCTCCTTAGATTCAACAGACTTGATACCACTTTAAATTTACTCCAGTCAGCAGCCTATTTCAGCTTACTCGGCTGATGGGTTTTAGTAGTCTGATTAGTCTTAGGTAGCTTACTAGGTTTTCTAACCTTTTGAGCATCAGTAGACTTATTCTCTTAAGCCTCTGATTTTCCTTTTATTTAGATAATGATGCAATTACTTCTTTTAAGTTCATTTATATCTTCAAAACAACTTGCATACTCAGCCTTTAGAGTTTCATTCTCATGCTCAAGCTTTTTAGTAGTCAGTTGATTCTTGTGGTTTTTCAACCTGAAGTTTCAGTGAACTGATTTGCTCTTTTCAGCAGAGTCATCTCTTCATTAAGCTTGGCAAATGTACAAACAATATTTGAATTTGAAATTCAGCATTTATTCAATCGATTCAAATAGTACATTACATTAATCAGTAGAAGTTACCCCAATTTTCAGAATCATCAAATTCTACGGCAGTTAAGCATATTGTCTCAGGTACTTCTTCAAATTCTTTATCAGACAACTGATGGTCGGAATAAGATGTGCAGGAGTTTATTAGCTTTGCTGCATCAGCTAACTTTGATTTGCTCTTATTAAGCTTACGCTCCTTTTTAGCACTCTTCTCCTTTGTAGCAAACTTCTCAGATGATGAGGTTGGATGTTCTTTGATCAAGAGTCCAAACTCCTCTTCGTCGCTGTCTTTAAGTTTTGCTTTGGAGGAACCCCTGTTTTCCTGAAAAAGATCAGAAGAAGATGAAGAAGCATTTTTATATTTTGATTTCATTTTCTTCTTGTAGAACTTCTCAAAATCTTTCAGCAGCAGGGCAACGTCGTCAGCAGTGTACTTTTCTGAACTCAGCACAGTCTTCTGTTTTGACTTATCTGCTGATTTTCTTGACTTGTCTGACGCCATTAGAGCAGCAGTAGGGTCTGAACTGGTTGACACTTCTAATCCCAATCTTGGCATATGATACTCATACGCTTTGAGAGATGAGAACAGTTCGGAAAAAGAAATCTTCTCTAAATCCCTTGATTCTTCCATGGCTGTCACCTTCATGTTGAATTTAGGTGGCAAGGCCTTGAGAACCTTTGTTGTGATCTCCTTGTTCGAAAATTCTTTACCAAATCTTAGAACCTCATTCAGAACTTTGGTAAACCTGGTATCCATCTGATCAATCGTTTCACCAGTCTTCATCTTGAAATTTTCAAACTCCTTAAGGGCCACACTGAGCTTATGTTCTTTGATAGCGTCGCTTCCTTCGCTTAGCCCGCAGACTTTATCCCACATCTCTTTGGCAGTTTTGAAATGTTTGATCTTCTGGAATCTTTCTTCGTCTACAGCTCTGAACATGATGAACTTCGCCTTTTTATCAAGATTTACTAACTTGATTTCTTCGGTTGTCAGCTCATCCAGCTCTTTGTCAACTATCTGAACCATGATGAACTTCGCCTTTTTATCACATGTATAAGGACTATCATGTGATAAGCTTTCTCTAGTATAAATGATTTAATACCCTCGTTTATTTATAGTATGTAAATCAAACAATGGCCATCTTCATCTCTCGCGAATCACTTAAGCGATTGGATAAAATCCTTAGATCACAATAGACTATGGGACGATTCACTTCAGTATGAGTGCAATCATGAAACAGTCTCTAAGGTCGTGATCTTAAAAACGTTCCAAGTCATAGATTCCTATCGAGACGGGGTATCGAAGGAATCGTTAAGACTTGTACGTGTATGCATGGTTCACATGGAGTGAATTTGTAGCGTTTCATGAGCAAGGCATTTGATGCCAGTGCATATGAGTAGGTTGTTCGATAGGGGATCGAACGCATCGAACGACCCGAACAGAGAAACCCATTGTGGAAGTGCATGTCGCACATCGGCGATGGGATGTTTCTCAAGGCTTATAATAGTGTACGATTTAGTCCTTTGACTTGAGGTGCTAGGGCGAATTCGGTGCACGTGAGTGCGTACTTTAATTTAGGAGCCGGTCACTTAGCCTGATCATTGTGCGACTACTTTGGGTACGTAGGATCGTGTACGCGAATGGTTAGCACTAATATGGGATCTACCGACTCAACGTAGTGCGTTGAGAGAATTTCCTATACATTCTTAGATAATATATTCCGAGAAACCCGTGGCCACGGTCAGTGACGGATTTGGAAAGGGGTTTCCAAATTTAGTGGTCACACTGGAATTATTATCTTGAATTAGAAAGTATAGTTATCGAGATAATTAGAGGTGCCGATCAATTCACACACCCTATGTCTCGATCGGGAAGTTAGTCGATAGAGGGACTGTATGTACATGGCACTTATAAGAGGTGAGGTTCACTGAGATCAATTCACCTGAAGTTGGGCCTCATGGGCTTGTGGCTAGACATCGACCATGAGGTGTGGGTACTAATGAATTAATTGTAAGATTAATTCTTGAGTGGTTAATTAAAGGTGTTCAATTAATCGGAGCAATTTATAAGATCACAAATTAAATCACGAAAGTCGTGGGCCCGCGGCCAATTGATGGTGAACCTAGAGGGTCACACACAATACAATTAGACTGCAACAAATCAAATAAGGAAAGTTTAATTTAAAGAGTTAAATAAAAAACTAAAGAATTAAAGTGTTAATTCTTGAAGAGGAAATCTAATTAATTAAAGAGTTAATTAATAAGAGATGAGTTAATTAATTAATTGGATTAATTAATTAAATGGGCTGAATTAATTAAAGGAGTTTAATTAATTGTCTAGGTCCATTAGGAAACAAATAAAGGTCATAAGCAAATGGGCTTTAAAGTTCCCTAGGTGGACTAGGCCACATTAGGTCAAGACTCCTTGTTGGTCCCAAGTGGTCAGATGAGGTCTAGAGGGGGGGAGGGGGGGGGGGGTGAATAGACCTCTTTAAAAATTTACCTTTTAAAATTTCTCTAACTTTTCTGTCAGCAGACTAAGCTGATCAAGAATCGTAAGCAGACTAAGCTGATCTCGCACAAAGCTTTGAACAGCAGAGTTGACCACTCTTCTGATTTTACTTAGCTGATTTTGTCAAAATCAAAGTTTCAAAATAAACTATCTTGCAGCGGATTTATCAAGTGTTTTTCACAAGTAGTTTTCTTTAACTTTGAAATAGTTTTATCCCCAGTTTTAACAAACTCCTTTTAAAAACTTTTCCAACAGTTAACCTTTTACGTGTTTAAAAACTGTTCTTTAAAAATATGCAGAAAATAATGCAAGTTAAAAACACAAGGATTTTTATAGTGGTTATATGGATAGAAATCCTTTAGTCCACTCTTCCAAGTCACGTAGATCTTGGGTTATACTATAGTCACAAAGATTACAGTACACTCTGCTTGCGCCAAACAACAAATGAACTGGCCACAAGTTCGTAGTAGGAAATCACTAAGAAATTCCTAACCTCTGAAGTAATATCGCTCACTAAGATTGATATCTACTTCACACAACACAGTCCTAACAAAATCACTCAGATTTTTACAAGTATTTTCTGTTTTCTCTCTTTTCTGCTTTGTCAACAAATGACTCGGCTGATGAGTGTTCTGTTCTTGAGTTTGAGACTTAGAAGAATTCTGCTTCAGATTTTTTTGCTCTCAAAAGTGTGTTGTATTCTTCTTCAATCTCACGAACTGAACTATTTATACTTGGAGATTTGAAAATCTGCCCGTTGAGAGATCGGCAGCTGTCAAATCCTCGAGTACTGGTCCTTTTTGCAGAAACGGCTGCTGCGACTGAACACTGTACACTCTGCTGTACTTTCTGTCGCTTCGCATTAAATGCGCATTAAATGCACCAAGCTGATACGAGGTTTCTCTTCAATCATTTGTCTTAAATACCCTTCCTCTTCAGCATTTATTACACCAAGTGCATTTATTACCGTTGCAATAACTTCTGATCCACTTCCACTCTGCTGATCGAAGTCACTCGTCTGATGTATACTCGGCTGATCCCAAACTTGAATTAATCTGATTTGAGTCGGCTGATAGTCCACCGGTCTGATTACTTCTTCAGCAACAGATCAGTAGTCTTCTGGACCATATTTGACTCGTCTGATATACTTCTTCCTTGGTCAAATATCTTCTAAGGTTTGTACTAAGTTTCCACTTAGCTGATGACTTTGGAAATCATCAAAACCTCCCTTCACTTCAAAGTCTTCATCTTCATCCAACAATTTCCCACTTTTTGATGATGACGAAACTTCAGCTAAGTACCTGTACCTAAAACTAAAGTTGAGTCCTCAAAAATTTCTGAGATAGAAATAATATGTTGGAAGCTTGAACTTTTATAGATAGATTTGAAAATTACAGTACAAGTTACAAGCAAAAATAGACTTAGAAAAGAAAATTACAACTGAAGTAAGCTGTTACAGAAATTCAACAGATGACCTAGTCTATTAACTAGTCTAGTCCTCAGCTTCTTCATCTTCTTCTTCATCTTCCTCTTCAACTTCTTCAACTTCATCACTACTGTCATCATCTTCACCAGATGTGAAAGCATCAGCAAGGCCTTTTAATTTTTCTCTTCTTTCATCAGCCTCAAATCTTGCTTTGATGTCCTCAATCCTTTTAATCTTTATGTCTGGATTAAGCTGTTCTTCAGCAGAGTACTTAGAGGCAGCTAACTCCTTGTCAGTTTTAGCTACATCCTTAGGCTCTACTTTATCATCAGCTCCATCTTCAGCTTCCTTTTCAAGTACTTCTTCTTCACTTGGCTTTCCAGCAGCAGCCCGTTGGTCTCGTACTTGAATAGTTGCAGCAGCATCAACAGCTAACTTAGCTGATTCCTCTTCCCCCTTTTTGTCATCAGCAACAGGGTTGAGTTGATCAGGAGTTATGTTGACAGCGGCACACAGCTTCTTGATGTTTGAATCCATTACTCATTGTTCAGCACAATGATGAGTCAGAGTAGTTTCCATGCGAAGTTGAGCAGCTTCCATGCGAAGTTGATTTGTTTTTAAGTCACCAGTTTGGTCATTCAGGCAATCAACATTCAGTTGAAGTGTTGATATCTCATTTTGAGCTTTGTTAGCAACAGCAGTAAATTCTTGCATCAATGCAACATCCTTTTCCATTTCTGCTTCGCCAACCTGTTTCATGACCCTAACAACTCCAGCAATATCAGCTTCATTTCTTTGAAGAGCAGTGTGGAGGTGACTTACATCAGCCTTCACTTCTTCAATACTTCTGCTCATATTCAATATGCTCTGAGTTAGCATTAAGGAGTTATCTGGTGGTAGAGGAAAATCTTCAATGGCATCCTTGACCATTTTTGCAGTCTCTTCCTGCATTTGCTTAATCATCAGCTGATTCCTTGACTCCATCTCTTTCATTGTAGTTTCAATCAGCATCTGGATGGATTCCATCAGTGAGGAATGCAAATCAGCAGTAGGAGCAGGGTGTGATGATTCAGCAGGTTCATCTTCCTGTTGAAGTTCAGCAGGTTCCTCTTCCTGTTGAACAGTTGCTTCATGAAGAACAGGACTTTCTTCAGCTTTCCACTCCAAAGCTAAAGGAATTTCCTCTTTGACAGCAGCAGGCAGTGTCACAGATGTATCAAGATTAATTTCCACAGCTTGCTTGTCCTTCCTTGGTTCTTCATCTTCAAGCTCATCAGATATGTGAATAACTTCAGTACCATCAGCAGACACAACAGTCTTCTGATGTATCAAGTCAGCTGGTACAAAGGGTGAGGTAGTCTGTTTAATCTTCAGCTTCTCTTGATAAGTACTGATATCAGAGCCATAACAGATTCAGTAAACTAGGCAGAACGGGTGATTTACTTGATGTACCTGGTTCAAACCTTGATCTCTCAACCCATTTTTCCAAGGTTGTGTAAACAGCAATCTTGTGGGGGGGTGGGGGGGGGGGGGGGTGGGGGGGGGGGGGGGTGGGGGGGGGGGGGGGTGGGGGGGGGGGGGGGTGGGGGGGGGGGGGGGTGGGGGGGGGGGGGGGTGGGGGGGGGGGGGGGTGGGGGGGGGGGGGGGTGGGGGGGGGGGGGGGTGGGGGGGGGGGGGGGTGGGGGGGGGGGGGGGTGGGGGGGGGGGGGGGTGGGGGGGGGGGGGGGTGGGGGGGGGGGGGGGTGGGGGGGGGGGGGGGTGGGGGGGGGGGGGGGTGGGGGGGGGGGGGGGTGGGGGGGGGGGGGGGTGGGGGGGGGGGGGGGTGGGGGGGGGGGGGGGTGGGGGGGGGGGGGGGTGGGGGGGGGGGGGGGTGGGGGGGGGGGGGGGTGGGGGGGGGGGGGGGTGGGGGGGGGGGGGGGTGGGGGGGGGGGGGGGTGGGGGGGGGGGGGGGTGGGGGGGGGGGGGGGTGGGGGGGGGGGGGGGTGGGGGGGGGGGGGGGTGGGGGGGGGGGGGACAAAATATTATAATCTTGAACGTATTGGTAATCATTAAATGATTGATCGATCCAAAGGGCATGCCCTTGAGTAATTATATCAATGGGCTCGGGGTTGTACAAATTGCGGCATTCAGCATTTTCCCACGGCAGCGGGGCTAGGCGTCCCGCAACCGCAGGAGTCTGGTCCTGCTTTGCCGTACTTCCTTGCAAGTAGCATATCTTCTAAGTACAAACTCCAATTACGGATCCGTGAACTCCATAGCGTAGCTAACTTCCTCCTCTAGATCATACTAAACTTCATTGGACCATTCATCAAATATTTATGCTTGTTGGAGTGAGCAGCTATCTACGACTATTGCACCACTTGCTCCGGATTTTTCTCCTTTTGATTGGCATCCTTCGGGTTCTCCTTCGGTCATTGCGCTCTTATTCTTAGGTCCTACACAAGCCACGCAAGCACAAAAATCACTGACACAACAACAAAAACACGACACAAAGAACAAACGACACGAAGAAAAAAACACATGACACTTTAAGGACAAACAATACTTTTGAGCTTGAGAGTGCCATAATGTCGTTTTCACGTCATTATCAACTCCCTATTGTGAGTTGAATTCACATGCTTTCTGAGACTAATTTATGTAGTTTCTGAGAATGTTGGGATTGATTCGAGTCATTTTAGGTAGTTTTGCATATCATGGACGAATTGGTTTGATATTAGATAGTTTTGATATTTTACTCTAGATGTGCAGGCTCTTAGGTGAATTTCTAAGGCAGTGAAGATTCCCTGAATGTGTGGAATGAGGACGAGCAAATAAGGAGTCAAGGAGATGATTTGGAGCAAAGAAAGTTCAAGGAAAGATCCTAAGAAATCAAGTAGTGCAAGAATACTGAAGAAATAATTTACGAGATATTACTACTTATTATAAGGATCATACCACTTTCATGGAAGATAATCTAATGAATCTGAATTTTGGATATGTTATATAGGAGTGAGTTATCTACGTTACTGACTTTACGAATCCGAATTTGGAGATCGGATGATAAATATATGTCAGTCGCAATAATGTCGCGCAGACCACCGGCGCCGCCATTTTTCATGACTGCCGCGACAGAATTCTTGGCAGTGAGTTTCCGCAGCCGCCACTTTTATGATCGCCGCAGCGGTCATGCCCTGAACAATCCAAAAATTTGCATTTTTGCTGAATTTGAGTTGTAAACTTCCCCCAATCATTCTCTTAACCTAAATGAACCTCCCAAACACTTTCCTATACAATTTCCACCTCTTTAAACACCTATAAAAATTCTTTATGGCACACATCAATAGACAGAATCTTTTACCACCACTCTTCATCACTTTTAGAGAAACACCAGAGAGAGATAGAGATTTTAGTGAAATCCCAAGTACGTTGGAGGAAGTTTTGTGGACAATCAAAGACGGACATAAGCCTTTCTGAAGTCTGACAAACTGAAGAAGGCGTAGTTGCAGATCTATTTTGTCAGGGAGTTTTACATCATAGTTGTAGTACTTTTCCGATTTGCCTATGAATATGATGTTATGTATCTTTACAATTATGTTTGTTTATCTTTCCATTATGACTAGTTAAATCTAGCCATTAGGGCTAGGGAATTATTGAACTATGTATTGGATTATTACCTTTAAGTTTATATGGATATTTATGTTTGGCGTAACATGTATGATTCCTTAAACTTGTCACGTCTATGCAGTTTATGCGTGAATAACCACCGTCACCATATCTAGTGTAGGATTAGATATGTGTAGGTTATTGATACTGTCTGTAGATTACAATGTAATCGCTTGAGGACTAGGTACGGTCTGGATAGATTTATTCGACGATCCCGTACACCTTTAGGTGGATTTAGTAATCCTTAGTTCTATCTATCAGGAAGATGCATTAGTGCAGTAGTACGTATAGCGACTTGGAGTGTTTTCACTAAGATTAGGTTGTAATTCGCCTAGCGGGGTAACATATTAATTGAATCCATGGTTAACATTAAAATTAGGTTAAATGCATATAATCAAGTTAGTAATTTAATCATAGTGAAGTAAAACCCTATGCCTTCAACTATTGCTCTAATCTCTCGATTCTCTGCTCTTGGTTAGTTAGTTAGTTTAGTTAATCGTTTAATCAATTGCTCTTGCATCCTTAGTTTAGTTAATTGCTTTGAAACAACAATCATCCATGTTACTTGTTTACTTGCACTCTTGATGTGTTAATTCGACTTAAGATAGGAATAAGAATTAGTTATTTTTTTAGTCAAGTCCATGTGGGTATGATATCCGATCTTAAGATCACTTTTTTATTTATCGACACGTGCACTTGCGTAAATTGTCTTAGCGTAGTTACGAAGACAACATCTCCTCGAAAGTACCCAGTTGGATTTAGCGCCCCCCCCCCCCCCACCCCACCCCCCGCACACACACAGTTGGAGGTTTGCTATGTCGAGGTTGAATCGGCATGCATCCGGACATGCCTAAACGTTATCGCAAGGTAGCGCCCTGATTTTGGAGGCATAAGGTGATATTGAGCCGAGAAGTCGAGAGGCAAAAAAAAAAAATGGAATGATTTATTACTTGATCGATATCATTCCACATCTAAACCAATTCATGTTTTTGTTCTGAAATGATATTTTTTTTCCAGCCTTTCAGATCTTCAGATTGTTGCATCATAAGTTATTCACCTTATTTCTTGATGTTCAATCGTTCAACTTTAATTCTTGATATTTACATCTTAATTTGGAATCGTTTGTTCATTAAATAGCAAAAATTGTATCCTTGTCTCTAATGATTGAATTGATAAAGACAATTGAGTTAATTTCCTAATGTTTTCACTATCTTTAGTCTTAATTGATTCAAGTGCTTCTTTTACAAGAAGCTCATAAGTCAACAAGACTTATTCCTTTTTTTTTTTTTTTTTTTTCCTTTTTCTCATAGAGTGGTTTAGAGTTGGAGTGAATGACTAATGGATCCATGGAATATCACATTCATCTGGTCATAGATCATCTCTCTTAGTTATTGAAGGAATAATGAAAATTTTATTATTCAGATCATATAATAAGGTAAGTATATAGTAGCCGAAAACTAAATTAACATCATAAGCACTATATATATATGGCTTCTTTTATCATAATAATAATTCATTAATAATGTCTAGCTTAAACAGTCCAAAACTTTAATGAAACTTCCAAGTAAGCAGCAATTAGAATGCTAATTAAACTTAATTAAGTCATGGAGTTTTGCCACCTCCTCCTTTCTTCCCTCTTGGATCATGCTTGGGATTATGAGTTGCATAGTCATAATCCAACAACGCATCCAATCCCATAAGCTTTCTTGAATTTTTTAGGACATTTCCCTGTTATAAACATTGATCCAACACTAAAATAATTGTACAATTTGTTTGAAATGTTATTGTATAATAACAAAAATAGAACCTTACAGTTAGATATCTTCTAATGTTAATTACTTAAAAGATCGCATATTAGTGTCACATCATTGATCTCTCAAGACTTTTGGTCCAACATTTTATAAAATGCTTTTGGTCACCTTGTCTTATTTGGGATCAAAATGCTAAATAGAATCTATCATGGGGACCAAAAAATATAAAATATATTAAGAAATTGGTACTAAAAGTGCATTTTTGTAAACTGCAGGTATAAATAAGTTGGGAACATAAGTACAATTTTGTAAAGTATGGAATCAAATGTGATGAGGTCTCATACTTTACAAAATTGTACTTTTGGTCCCAACTTATTTATACCCTCACTTTACAAAATTGACTTTTAATGTGACGAGGTCCAGTCTTATGAGCCTAAAAATGCAATTTATGTTTGGTTTTATTTTGTTGCAAAAGAACATGTTATATACTAATTACCTTATGTGGAAAAAGGACAGGGTTAAAATCAATGCCATAGCCCTCAATTATGCCTATAAATGGGATCAAAGAACCAAGATTAGATTTTTTTTTTAATTTTTTAATAAAATGTAATAATAAATGAAAATTTGAGAATTACTCACCTGTATATTGACACATAAATATCAAGAGAAAAACTAGAATGGAAGCATTTGTTCTTGGATTCATGGCTGTTTTGATATATGTATTTAGACTTAGTTTAATTTAAACCATGGTATTTGATATTTAAAGGGAGAATGGGGAGCTTTTATAAGAAGAAGTGGCCATGAAAGATGATGCTTCTAGTGCAACCCACCCACCCAATATCTCATAAAAATGATATGATGAAATGCATTACTAAAATATAAGTCAACTTCACAATATGTACATGTTGCATCAAAATAGAAGCCAAATACTAACATGTGATTGATCTAATGAAAATGACTGATCACTACAAAATAGCGAATCCAGGTTCGAATCTTTGTTGGAAGAGATTCCCCCTTAACGTGTCGGACACTAGATTACTCTTCTCTGTGTGAGTTCAAATTTTCAATTTACTCTTTCAAAATTTAAAGTAACAACTTTTCAGACAGAAACATACCAGATAATTTTGTAACCAAGGATTTCAGGGAATGGGCGGACCTTGGCGACTTTTAATGTGGGCCAAAGTTCTTTTTGATAGCAAACTCGATATTTTTTTGATGTTTTAATGAAATGACAAAAACTAAAAGTATCAAAATTAAACGTTTCAAGTGATTTGAAATGACCTATAACATATATTTATCATTATAAAATACACAATTAACCGAAATGTACCATTGATATTTAAATTATCATGCATTTAAAACATTATCCTATATTTAATTCTAACACAAAGGTTATACTAGTATATATATATAATGCATATCATACTCATTATCATATAACAAATACTATATGTTAAAATTAATTTCAAATTTGTCAATATTAGTAAAATGAATTGTACATATTTGTTTAAATTAAAGAAATTACTATCTTTTTGGACCTAACTGATAATTAGCCTATTTGAGTTATGCATTTGACTACATAACATCAAAAAGAATTGAATATCCATAAATAAAATAAAAATAAAAAAGTGTAATGACTGTATAATATCTAGAAGAAATTGAATTTCCACAAAAAATATGACTATATAATGTCAAAAAAAAAAGTTGAATTTCATGAATAAATACGAGTATATATTTTCTTAAAAAAGATGAATTCTATGAATAAATACGAGTATAATGTCCAAAAGAAATTCGAATTTTCATAAAAAAAAAATAAGGAGTGAAATTAAATTCCATAAATAAATATGACTATATTATAGTGTCCAAATAAATTTGAACTTATATCAAAACATTTTATAGCAAACAAATAATGTGCCTATTAAGGATAGATCTTGGGGGGTTATTGCATATTTTGTGCCACAACTATAGCTCACTGGCGTTTCTACCACATTATTTTTCGGGTTGGCACAGTTGGTGCCACAACTTCAACATCACTGGCGTTTTTACCCATTAAAAAAAATTTATTTCCATCCACCAAGAATTAGGCTACTTGGATGTTTTTATTTGGGGAAAAAGAAGAAGGCGGATAACAATTTAATTAAGGGAATGTTTGGTGAATTTTATAGGAAAAGTTAGGATTTTGAATTTTGGTATTTTTTTTAATGAAAAAGACGTTGAATTGTCAAAATCCCCATTTTTCATGTCACATGGCCCACACATGGGGGAATTTCGGACAATTTTGAGATTGGGCCTCAATTGGCACTAAAATTGCCAATGATATTGAAGTTGTGGCACTAAATGTGGCAACCTGAAAAGTCAATAGACTATAATTGTGGTATCAAAAATGCAATAATCCCGAACTTGGGACATCACCAAACCTTAATGAGATCCTAAGTCCTAACCACTATACCAATTGATTTTCTCTATCTATACTTGCATATTCATATATATATAGAATTGTTTTTTCTTGGGGGACCATACCCCCCGTTCCCAAGGGGGTCCGCCCCTGTTTCAGGTTGAGTAAGATAAATATTAATGAAGAGGAAATTGTACTTTTATGCCAAACTTTCATTTTATACATCTGATATCATACTTTTTGAAAAACACATTTAATATTATGATTTCACCTACTCGACATATTTCCTTTCACAGTCAAATTTTGAACGGAAAACGCTATAACTCCTTCGTTACAAGGCCAAATTTTGTGTTGTTTATATGGATGGAAAGCTCTTGACGAGATATATCTGACGGTACAAGTTTCAATTCATGAAACGCAACAAACAATCCACAATTTAACAATGTTTCGGGATATTAATCAAAATTAAATCATATCTCATAATCTACAAGAAATCCTGCCACAAAAATTTTCAGGTTTGATATAGGGTACATGAGCATTCCATTTTAGTGACTTAACGGTTGTTTTTGTCCAAAATTTATGGAGAAAGGAAATGTATCGAGGGGGATGAAATAATTGTATTAAATTTCTTTTTTCAAAAAGGATGATACCAAATATATAAAGTAGATGAAAGTTCTGTATGAAAAGTTCAATTTCCTCTTTTAATGAAAAATTCACATATCGTCGTGAAGAGTAGTCATGCCTCAAATCAACATTTTATAGCATTGAGGGACTCCTATGTTCACTCCCATAAAGGGTTGCTAATGCTAACATTGATTCCTCCTTTTTTTATTATAAAAAAAGAAATTTCAAGTCGTCGCACATATTAATTCACTCTCTTAATAAATATTCGCTCTTACCAATGTGCAAATCAGTTTTATACAGCATATATATGCTATGATAATATTACAATTTCTTCATCTTATGGAAAGAAAGAAAAAAGGAACTAAACTTGGTGCAAGAGGTGAGTTATGAATCATGAATTATTTGATCATGTACTTTGGCCATGTGAACTATATGAAATGAACCTAAGATTTTTGAACTCTTTAAACTTTTAGTGCAATTTGACTTGTCAATTTTACCAAATTCCATCTTTAACCCATGGTGCTTCTGATCCTCATATTTTTTAGATGAATAAATTTCGGAAGAGACAGAAATGGACAGTGGCCTACCAAATAAATCAATGTGAATGAACAGTTATCCTTGTGTTGAATTTTTTTGAGAGACATTAGTGGTGGCACTATCAAAAGGTAGACATGTACAACAACATAGACAACATAAATTGAAGGATTTTTTTTTTTTTTTATGTTTTTTTAGAATGCATCAACAATCATTAATTACATCAGAAATCATTTCAATAAACGCTCAAGTATAAAAAATTATAAATAATATATTACTACCAAACACTAGTATTAAACTAAAGGAAAAATTACATTAATGAGAGTTGAACCCAAAACTTTTGGTCCTGGGCCTCAGCTTAATTGAAGGATTATTTATAATAATATTAGTATTATGTGTTCGTTCTAATAATGTACAATTGTTTTTGTTATATTTATTTATTGACGGATATTCGTCGTATTAATAGGAAAATAGCTAATCCTTAACACATGCATGCTAAATACAATGAATTATTTAATTACTCCCAATTCATCATTGTATAGACTTTAATTAGTTGGGAGAAAATAGATAATATTTTGACTCCATGTTTTTTTTGGATGTTGGAAAGAATAATAATTAAAAAAAAAAGACAATTGATAGTTTATTTAATTTATTTTTAGCTTAAAAACAAATACTATTTGGCCCAGTGGTGGGAACTCTTAAAAGCACTTCTAGTCCTCCATTGTGATTTTTGAAGTGTTTGGCCCCAATTATAGAAATTGTTTTTAGTTAATCGTGATTTTAATGGTGTTTGGTCCCTAATATCATAATCACTTTTGGGATATCCAGAAGCTAAAAATCAACTTATTTCAGAAGCTACTAAAGTGTTACTTTTGCAAAAGCTATTATCCAAAAGCAATTATTTTATAATTGAATTTTATCATAATCAATTATTGCCAAAATCCATTTTAGTAAAATTAATTCTCCTATAATTGATTTTCGAATCGCTAGGCCAAACTCACTTGCATTCACAACACAATATAGACTTTTTAAAGGTTATTATTATTCACGAGAAAGAAAATGTCGTGCGTACGTGAATACTAAAAAATACGATGAGATTTATATGGTTGTCTTTACTAATAAAATAGAGGCTACAAAAACCCTAAAAAATATATGTTACTAATATATATGAGTTTGTATAATATTTTACGATAATAGTAGATTAATAGTATGGTTAGATGAATCTCATGAATTGAACTGAAAAGGTGTTTTGTGTCAAATATATAATAATACGAGGATTCTATGCAATAACCATTACAATTTCCAGATGAGAGTTATGTGCATGTTTTCCTTAAGACGATAGGTGATTCATACATTTTACCTATTAATGCCGAAATGAGCATCAACGAGTGATTAGTCTAGTGAAAATGTGGCCAACCGTGTTTAAATCTCTGCTGAAAGAGTTTTCCGCATAATGTGTCTAACACATCTCAAAAGAAATTAATTAATTAAGACTACCATGACTAGAATACCTTTTAAAAAAAATATATACAGGTTAGATTCATATTTTCTGAGATCCAAATATATTACCCTTTCTCGAGTCTTATTCATTCACAACTGACACCAAACAGATGTCTTCGCCATCTATATCTATACTATTTGAAAGGGATTATTGCATTTTTTGTGCCATAACAATAGCTCACTATCGTTTCTATCCTGTAACTTTTCGGGCTGTCACATTTGCTGCCACAACATCAACATCGTATCAATGGCAATTACGGTACCAATTGAGGCATAATTTAAAATTGGCCCGAAATCCACGTGCGGTCATGTGACATGAAAATTGAGAATTTTGACTCTTCAACGCCTTTTTCATTAAGAAAAAAATCAAAAAAAAAAAAATCTCAACTTTTCCTATAAAATTCACCAAACATTCCCTTAACCTATTAAATTGGTACCCGCCTTCTTCTTCTTCCCCTACTCCTTCTTCCCCAAATGAGAAACACCAAGACTGTAATGAGAAACTCAAGTATACTAAAAAGGTTGTGAGGAGAAGAGGGCCTCATGAGTATGTAATGGAGACTGAAAAGAAGGGAAAAGGCAAACCAACTTTCTCATTACAGGCTCAATGTCTTTCGAGGCTTGGTGTTTCCATCTACCAAGAACTAAGCTACTTGGATATTTTTATTTGGGGAAGAAGAAGAAGAAGGGTACCAGTTTAATAGGTTAAGGGAATGTTTGGTAAATTTTATAGGAAAAGTTATGATTTTTTTTTTTTTTTATGAATAATAAGTTGAATGGTCAAAATCTCCAATTTTCATGTAACATGGCTCGCACGTGGGGGGTAGTTCAGCCCAATTTTGAAATTGGACCTCAATTAGCACCGAAATTGCCACTAACGTTGAAGTTATGGCATCAAATGTGTCAGTTCGAAAAGTTATAGGATAGAAACGTCAGTGGACTATAGTTGTGTACCATAAATGCAATAATACCCTAAAAAGAGATGAAATATTGAGGAGAATGAGACTATGACCTAATTTAATCCAAAGAAATCACCAACAAAAAATGATGAGGAGTAAAGGAATAAAGATGCACGTCGGCCACTAATTGATCACAGTGGCTGCACCTAAGGTTTGAACATCTGGATTGGATTGTGTGATGCGAAGGTTATGATTGTGCATTAATAGTAAGTACATTATGTTTATGTACTTATGTTATATGTATTCAAATTTTAATAGTTGTAAAAATATTACAATAAGGCCATCTCTAGCCGAGGTTGAAGGCAAGCTGACGGAATATCCCACCTGAGGGCAGGCAGGCAGGCAGGCAGGCAGCTCTTGGTCGCGTGTAAATGGCGGTCATCCTTTAATTGTTTTTTTTATTTATAAAAAATAATTCATATGTGTTTAAAAAATTGTAAATTTTTTGTAATTACTTGTGTAAAAAAAAATGGTCAATTTTTTTATTTTAAATTTTATATATATATACTGTGTGTGTAAAAAATTGTAAATTTTTGTATAACTTTTGTAAAAAAAATGTTAAATTTTATTTTATTGGTCACATTTACGCATGCGACGGTTACTAGTTTTTTTTTTAAAATATTCCGTTTCGTAATATAAATATTGTACGCCTTTTTTTTTTTAGAATAAATACATTGTACTCACTCGAGTCCATAAAATTTCTCGCTATACTATTGTTGATTTAATTAATTTTCCAAGCTTGAATATAGGATTTAGAGAATTTCGTGAATTAATAAAAAGGGTACCATTGTGCCAATGTAATACATCAAACCCTCTGTCACGTTTTTTTGGAATTATACCTAATAATTTAATTTGTGATAAGTGTTTCATATTAAATATATACTTTCAAGTACAATCAAAATAGATTCATTAATAAGTGCGATAGAACACAAGTATGATAAAGATGCTTTTAACCCAAGGTGGTTGGACCAAATGGTAGTGACTTGCGATCCCCAGAGGCGATACTCAAGTTCGAATCCTACTGGAGACACCACACTAGGAAGGACCTATACCATTTGCACTCTTCGGTCCGAGCTGTATACACACAGTCTAGTAGATCAAAAAAAAAAAGATGAAGATGCTTTGACGTCAAACTCCACTAATTTATTTAGTACAAAAAGTAGAAATTGACATAAAGTTCGCTACCAAAAATAAAATTCTCTCGAATAATATGTCTAATTTTATATCACATAAGGTTAAATTGTTCATTACGCTAATCACAGACGCGTAACTTGCCAAAAATTTGCTGAAGATTTATTGGTCGTTAAGATTATATTTATTTGTTTCTTAGGTTTTGGCAAGTAAAATGAAAATAAATAGAAAAATGAGTGTTCGATGTTGAATTTGACATGAAATAATATCTTGATATTTCCTTATTGCTATATAAATGAGTTTGAATCATGTAAAAAATGGATACCGTGAAATGTGAGTGCTACAAGAATGAACTTTGAAGCTGAGAAGATGGGTGCAAAAAGACAACAATTAATTTGACAATTATTACACACTGTTAGTTTGGAATGCTGATCAGAAAATTATTATTCTTATTTGCTTTTATTTTTGTGAAAAATTGAACATTTTCTTGATTATTAAGGCCAACATTATCATCCTAATTGGTTTTTTTTTTATTTTTTTTTATTTTTGGGCCAAATGAGGTCGCAATCCTTTGGTAAAGAGAGGTCAAGAATCAATAGGTTATGAGTTCAATTCACACTAATGTGGATTTTTTTAATAGTTTAATACTATTGTTTTGAGATTGATTTTCTTCATAATTTGATTAATGACCGTTTCTGTAAAAACAAAAAATTGACTTATTTTTCTTAAGAGAAAAAGGTGGAGAAATGGCTCTTTGTGTAGAGGTTGGGCTGGTCACAATCTGAGTCGAAACAAAACCCATCCACAAATGAAATTAGAATGTGTCCCGTGCTATGCATTTTGTGCCACAACTTCAACATAATTGGAAATTACGGTGCCAATTGAGGCCTAATTTCAAAATGGCCCAAAATCCCTCCACATGCGGGCCATGTGATATGAAAATTGCGGATTTTGACTATTCAACGCCTTTTTCATTAAGAAAAAAACCAAAATAAAAAAATCTCAACTTTTCCTATAAAATTCACCGAACATTCCCTTAACCTATTTAATAAGATAAGGGAATGTTTGGTGAATTTTATAGAAAAAGTTAAGATTTTGAATTTTGGTTATTTTATTTTATTTTTATTTTTATGAAAAAGACGTCGAATGATCAAAATTCCCAATTTTCACGTCACATGTCTGCACGTGGGGGGAGTTCGGGCCAATTTTGAAATTGGGCCTCAATTAGCACCAAAATTGCCACTGCTGTTGAAGTTGTGGCACAAAATGTGCCAACCCGAAATGCTACAGGGTAGAAACATCAGTGGGCTATAGCATGTGGCACAAAAATGCAATAATACCCAATTTAAAAAGAGATGAAATTTTGAGGAGAATGAGACTATGACCAAATTTAATTCAAAGAAATCACCAACAAAAAATGATGAGGAGTAAAGGAATAAAGATGCACGTCGGCCACTAAATGATCACAGTGGCTGCACCTAAGGTTTGAACATCTAGATTAGATTGTGTGATGCGATGGTTATGATTGTGCATTCATAATAAAATGAAATCCTTATGACCCGTTTGTTTACTCGGGTGGATTTTTATTTTATTTTTATTTTTAGAAAAAAAATTATTGAATTATCAAAATCCCCAATTTTCATATCACATGATCAGCACGTGGGTAGAGTTCGGGCCAATTTTAAAATGGAGCCTCAATTAGCATCGAAATTGCCACTGTCGTTGAAGTTGTGGCACCAAATGTGCCAACCCGAAAAGTTACACGTAGAACCGTCAGTGGGCTATAGTTGTGACACAAAAAAATGCAATAATCTCTTATTTAAAAAGAGGTGAAATTTTTAGGAGAATGAGACGATGACCGAATTTAATTCAAAGAAATCAACCCCCCTAGTCAGCTGGAGACGGAACTCCTCCCGAGGGCAGGCAGACAGCTCTTGGACGCGCTCGAATTGCAGTCACCCTTTAATTGTTTTTTTTAGTTTTATTCATAAAAAAATAATTTATGTGTATGTAAAAATTATGGTAAAAATTCTACACTTTTTGTAATACATGTGTAAAAAAAATGATCAATTTTATTTCATTGATCAAATTTTTTATTTTAATATATATATATATATATATATATATATATATATATATGTGTGTGTGTGTGTGTGTGTAAAAAATTGTAAAAATTTTGTATAACTTGTGTATAAAAAATGGTAAATTTTATTTTATTGGTCACATGTTTTTTTTAAAATAAAAAATATATATTATTATTATTATTATTATTATTGTTATTATTAAGTGAGAGTGGAGAAAATTTGAAATTGGATTCTTGATTCGATTGGAGATGATAGACTCAGTAAGGCAGAGAGGTAGGCAAGGCAAAAGGAAGGAGTTGTCTGCTTCGGCTGGAGATGCCATAACATAAATTTATGTACGATGGTACACATGCGCTGGTTACTAGTTTTTTTTTTAAATTATTCAGTTTCGTAATATATACGTTTCACGCACTTTTTTTTTAGAATAAATACATTGTACTCGCTTGAGTCCGTAAAATTTCTCTCTATACTTTTGTTGATTTAATTAATTTTCCAAGCTTGAATGTCGGGTTTAGAGAGTTTCGTGAATTAATAAAAAGGCTACCATGCCAATGTAATAGATCAAACCCTCTGTCACGTTTTTTAGAATTATACTTAATAATTTAATTAGTGATAAGTGCCTTGTTGATCCCAATGTTGTTATAATGAGGTATAGATGGTGGGGTGAATAGACCTTTAATCTTAAAACCTTTTATTTCTTTTCCTATAAGATGAGTTCGCTTATCAGCAGTGTAAGACGATTAAGTTGTTCTTGCACTTAGCTTATCAGCAAAGTAGACTACTTAGCTGATTCAGCTTATCAAACTTATATAATCAGAGTTTCAAATAATGATGCAGCGGATAATGTAAGTGTGTTTTTCTTCAAACAATGTTTTCAACTCAACTTAATATTTTCAAAACATAAAGAGAGTTTTATCCCAAGTTAGAAATTCCTCAATTTAAAAGACTCTTTTTTTAAAACGATTTACTTAGTTTATGAAATATGCAATGCAAGACAAATAAAGTAAATCATACAATGAATTTTTATAGTGGTTCGGCAGGACCAAATCCTCTTAGTCCACTCTTCTAAATCACACAAATTTAGGTTATACTAGAAACACAAAATAACCAGTACAAAACTTGAGCTTTTACAACACATGCTAAGCCTCAAGTAGAACACTCAGTCCCCAAGTAATTCACTCAGAAAAACGTACTCTAATGCACTCAGCTAAAGAACACTTAAGTTTTACAGCACATGTTAAGACTTAAGTAAGAACACTTAGTTCACTCACGGAAAATCACTCAGATGATCCAGTTCTGAAGTTATATCTTCTCACACAGATCGGATATACACTCTTTACAACTCTCAGTTGAATATCACTCATATATTGAGGTTGTTTGTTCTTTTTCTTCAACACTTTGCTTCGTCAACGCATGCATGACTCTGCAAAGCGATCAGACGACTCAACTGATGGATTCTTGCTATAAAGATGAAATCTTGAATTGTACAAATCTCTCTTCAATCTTCAGCCCCGATCTATTTATACTCTTGAATTTTAAATTCTGCCCGTTGAAGATATGTGAAATTACATTTTAAACCTGAGCAACGGTCTTCTTCTCGACGACAGCTTTTGCAGACTGTTCAATTTACACTGCTTTACGGATCTGATCACTGTGTCAGTTGCATTTAATGCACTAAACTTGTTACCGTTGGAGACCTTTCTGACCGACTTTACTTAGCTGATGTGAGCACTCTGCTGATAATTAATCTGCTGACTCAAGACTGAACACATCCATCTTGACTCTGCTGATGGTAACCAATATGATATTCACGAATCTGAGATTCCCACTAAACTGATTCTAGTCACTTAGCTTCTAGACCGTGAGAGAGGTTTACTAAGTTTTTTATTTTTTAGTTGATGACTTCCTTTTTATCCTTTTTGTCATCTTCAAAACCTTCTACTCACTTCTAACTTAATCAACTCAACTGATAAAATCACTTTGTTGTTCTTTTCAATTAATAAATTCTTCCAACATGTCTCATATTAATTATATACTTTCAAGTACAGTATCAAGATAGATTCATTAATATATAAGTGTGATAGAACACAAGTATGATAGAAGATGCTTTGACGTCAAACGCCATTAATTTGTTTGATACAAAAAGTAGAAATTGACATAAAGCTTGATACCAAAAATAAAATTCTAATAATATAACACAAATAAGTTGCCTTAGATTTATTGGTCGTTAAGATTATACTTATTTGTTTCTTAGGTTTTGGCAAGTAAAATTAAAATAAATAGAAAAAATGAGTGCTCAAATTTGAATTTGACATGAAATAATATCTTGATATTTTTCAATCGTTAAAAAGAGTGCACTGAATAGCAGTTGAGGTCACTAAATCACTGTTCAATTGACTCACACTGTTAGTTTGGAATGCTGATCAGAAAATTATTATTCTTATTTGCTTTTATTTTTGTGAAAAATTGAACATTTTCTTGATAATTAGGGCCAACATTATAATCCTACTTGGGTTTTTTTTTCTTCTTTGTTTGGCTAAATGAGGTCGTATCCCGTTGGTAAAGCGAGTTCCAAGAACCAATAGGTTATAGGTTCAATTCACACTAATATGGATTTTTTAATAGTTTAATACTATTATTTGTGATTAATTTTCTTTGTAATTTGATTGTAATTCAATAGATTTTTGATTTAGTGATGTCGATGTAAAGATATTAATGTAATGATCATTTCTCTAAAAAAAAAAAATTGACTTATTTTTCTTAAGAGAAAAAGGTGGAGAAATGGTTCTTTGTGTAGAGGTTGGGCAGTTCACAATCTGAGTCGAAACGAAACCCATCCAAAAATGAAATTAGCATGTGTCCCGTGCTATGCACGTGATGTATTAAAAATAAATTGGTTTACGGTAAACATCTATTGTTCTTAATCATTACTGATTTGATGCGAATGTTCTAATAAGATAAATTATAACACTGTTTCTAAAATAAAATTATAAAATATGCTAAATATCATGAAAATCTTGATAAACTATAACCTGGATAAAACTATTCAACCAAACTTTTAAGGATATTCAACCATAGAGTTTAAAACAATGCAACTAAAAATGGTTTCCAACTTATAAAATATTCTATATTTTTTTTTTTTTTTGAGAGAATAAAATACTCTCTATTGATATTATCTTAAGTAAATAACTAAATATCTTTAATCTTTCGAGTGTCGCCTACTTCGAATGTATATCATTCTTGAGAACACATGCATATAAAAGTAATTTAACTACATTTCTAAATCTGTTTTTACATCGAATGGTGTTAATATCAGCTTTTTCGATATAATAAAGTTAATCATCATTTATTTGTTAAGATTTCAAGTTTATAGAAAGATTTCAATCTCTAATACTATGTGTTTGTATCATTTACATTTTACACTATAAGAGATAGGATGTTTCAATTGATTTTAATGTTGATAGAAGGAAATGAGTTAATTATATATCTCGTTCGATGAACTACGAAATTGTATTCTTAATTTGAATCTATAAATTTAGTTGGGAAAACAAGAAAGTAAAATGGAAATGATATCTTTTTTTTTTTTTTTTTGAGGAAACATCCAAACCGGGTAAAGATTGCATTAATGATCAATATCGTCAAGTACAAAATCAACAATAAACTCAAGAAGCTCTAACAAAGGGGAAGAAATATCAAGAGCAACTCTAGCTAAGGCATGGGCTACTGAATTACTATCCCTTAACACATGGGAATAGGAAAACGACACAAAATTCGAAGCCGGACATTTAATATCATCTACAATAGGGCCAATGGTATTATTGGAATACTATGAACATCGGATACCTTCAATAACAGATTTACAATTTCCTTCAAGAATGAAATGACTCCAATTATGTCTAATACCAAACTCGACCCCCTTTGCTGTTGTAATTGGTTCGGCTTCCTCATGTAATAATGGAATCGCAATAGTCTGCACCATCCAAGCCACACATTGCCCAGAGCATCTCAAGCCATAATGCCAAAACCGCACCTTTTTCCCAGTATATCAAGTGCAACATCAACATTGACTTTGATAAACTGTTCTTGAGGCGGCTGCCAAAGTGATGGATTTCGGTAAGGATGATGAGGAATTGGATTAAAGCTATGAGTAAAGCAATGAACATGACGAACAAAAAAAATATGTAGCTAGATTCCACACCTTCAATGAGTCCCAATCATTCGACTCCCACATCATTTGATTTCTAGAAAACCATATAAACCAACAAGTATTCATAAAAAGCCCAACCTCCTTACGGTCACATGTTTCCCTAACTTCATCAAGCCAACCACACACATTTTGCGCAGAAGTTTCATACGTAGAACAAGGGAAAGAAGAAACATCCCATACCACTCTTGCAAAAGAGCATTTAAGCAGGCAATGTAACGAGTCTTCAGACGTTCCTAAACACCACGGACAGTCATCCATGCCAATTGCACGACGATGTCTAGGAGCCTGTCGGACTGGGAGAGAACTAGAGCATATTGTCCAAGTGAACATTTTAACCTTCGGCGGAGCATCAATCTTCAAATTCCATTCCCAAACTTTATCTGAAATCGTACTTGTACCCTCTCCATTCACTTCGGCATTTATAAGAATTTTCATTTTGCACGCCATATAGTATGCTGATTTAACCGAGAACACACAATTGTTTTCATAATGCCAAATTTGTATTTGATTTCCAAGTGGGATTTGGAAAATAAGATTAGCTTTATTCTGCCAAAAAATGTTATTAATAAGGTCCACATTCCAACCACAAGTATCCGTATTTATCAGCTCATGCAAACGAACATAAAATTGAAGAAACCGAACGGGTGACC
Organism: Penstemon davidsonii; assembly: GCA_034814905.1. Lineage (NCBI taxonomy): Eukaryota > Viridiplantae > Streptophyta > Magnoliopsida > Lamiales > Plantaginaceae > Penstemon > Penstemon davidsonii. The sequence continues at coordinate 4,327,305 of JAYDYQ010001087.1, read as the reverse complement.
TTACTCGAAAAGTGACTTCCTTGGGCAGCCAACGGTCCATCCATATTCTAATATTAAGGCCGTTTCCAACCCTCCATCTTAACTCAACCTTTACAATGTAATTAGCACCCAAAACCCCCCTCCACGTAATTGACGGATTAGACCCCAAAGGAGCATCAAGAATAGAACAATTTGGAAAGTACTCGCCTTCAACACTTGACTAAACATGCTATTGGATTATAATAAATTATCCAAACCTGTTTTGCTAAAAGGGTTGAATCCAAGACCGCCATCTCTTTTACTAACACACATCGACGACCTCCAGTTAAGCCAATGAAGTTTCTTCGCTTCCTTTTCATTCCACCTAAAAATTGCAATAAGTGATTCAATTTCCTTAATCAGATAAGCCGGAAATCTAAAGCAACTCATAAGATATGATGGTATAGCCTGAATTACTGCTTTTATAAGAATATCTTTCTCGACCTTAGACAAAATTTTCTCCTTCCACCCATGCAATTTCTTCCAAACACGGTCTTTGATATAAGCAAAAACCTCTCTTTTAGATCGACCAACAGCCAACGGAAGCCCCAAATACTTATCAAATTTTTCCTCTTGATGCAGTGGAAGAATATGAATAATCGTATCAATAGTCGCTTGGGGAGTATTTCTGCTAAACACCACACTTGACTTTTCAATATTAATGCTTTGGCCTGAAGCTCGAGCGTAAGTGTCCAGCACAGTCTGAATCCATGCAGCTACAGTCAGTGTTGCTTGGCATAAAATCAATGTGTCATGAGCAAAAAAGTAAGCGTGATATTGATGGAGCCGATTGGCGTATTGATACCCCCACAATATCACTGATTTAGCCTGATTTCGTCTTATGGTTAAACTCAGTAAATTAATAAGAGAACAACTTTATAATTTAGGGGTTTGGTTAAAGTACTCAGGATGGTGCAATTCAAGAACAATATCCAGTAATATAATTACATATGAACAAGTATATTAGAACACTACAAGAAAACCGAGAAATTTCGACGGAAAATTTTCGACGGAAAAAAATCCGTTGAAATTGGAAGGAAATTTTCGACGGAAAATATTTCCGTCGAAATATTTCGACGGAATAATATCAGTCGAAAATAATCCGTCGAAATACTACATTTTCGAGAATAAATGGAAAAAAAAAAGAAAAAAAAAAACATTTCGACGGAAAATCAATTCCGTCGAAAATTTACTTAATTTCGACGGAAATTTGTCCGTCGAAATGTTAATTACAAAAAAAAAACATAAATAAATTTCGACGGAATTTCAATTCCGTCGAAATGTTAATAAAAAAAAATACAAAAGTAAATAATTTTCGACGGAAAGTCTTTTCCGTCGAAATATTAAATTTCGACGGAAATTAATTTTCGTCGAAATATTTATTTAATTTCGACGGAAAAGGCTTTCCGTCGAAATATAAATTTCGACGGAAACTCATATCCGTCGAAATCTGTGTTTAAATTCGCCCTATTTCTTCATTTCAAAATCACTTTTTTTGTTTCATCTTCTTCATACAGCAGGCGACCTTCACGCCTCCACCTTCTTCTTTTTCTTCATACTTGTTGCTCTAAAATCCCTCCCGCCGTCTCCGCCTCCATTTCCGGGTCCAGATCCACCGCGGCTCCAGCTCCACGCCTCCACCACGGCTCCGATCCAGCTGCTCCAGGTCCTCCTCGCGCGCCGCGGCTCCAGCTTCAACTCCTCGCGCGCCGCGCCTCCTTTTCCACTCCGCCGGTGCTCCAGCTCCTCCACGTCTCCGGCCCACACCACCACCACCACAAGTGCTCAATTTTACTAAGGTATAATGTCTTTAAATAATATTAATTTTTCCTTTTTAATTGGTAATGTGTGTGGTTATTGTAAAAATTAGGGCTTGAATTAGTGTGAGAAATTAATGTTTGTTGTTCTTTGAGAAATTAATAATTTTAGTTGTTCTCTTGAATGTTTAGGCAAAAAAAAATTAATAGGTTATGTGTATTGGTAATGTGTGTGGTTATTGTAAAAATTAGGGCTTGAATTAGTGTGAGAAATTAATGTTAGTTGTTCTTTGAGAAATTAATAATGTTAGTTGTTCTCTTGAATGCTTAGGCAAAAAAAATTAATAGGTTATGTGTGTGGTTATTGTAAAAATTAGGGCTTGAATTAGTGTGAGAAATTAATGTTAGTTGTTCTTTGAGAAATTAATAATGTTAGTTGTTCTCTTGAATGCTTAGGCAAAAAAAAAAATTAATAGGTTATGTGTATTGTTAATGTTAGTTGTTCTCTTGAATTTGTAAATTTCGACGGATTTATGAAAAATCCGTCGAAATTTCCGTCGAAATTTCTCGGTTTTCTTGTAGTGATTAGTGTGTTGTGGAAATTTGTAAATTTCAATTGTTTATGTGATTGATTTATTTTGTTTTTGTGCAATAGAACCGGGTTCATACGTACGGAGTTTTTGTTTGTTGTTTGTTGTTGATTGATATTGTTTTCAATATTAATTTGATATAATCTTCGGTGAAAGTCAATTAAACTCGGCACATAAATTTGCTCAGGAACTAACATGGTACAAGATATCTGGTAAAAGATATTGTAATAGATATAAGGTATAATGCATGAAATATACTGCCCATTTCTCACTAGTAAGGGGAAAATGGAAATATATGGACAACAAGATATTAAAAGAAAGTAGAACAAACCGAGCAGCCAATGTACAAATAGAATCGGGATTAATAAGCTTATAGAAATATTGGGTTTGAAAATGGTTTTATAATAGAATAGGATTTTATAATACAAAAATGTTTTCCGAAATTATTAAACATGAATGGAAGGGAGGGGTAGTTTAGGAAAAGAGGTTGATGATGAATTTGATACTCGTGGGACTTTTGTTATTTCTTTTGGTGTGGGTAATTGGTTTATTAATTTAACATTTAAACCTGAATAAACAAATAAATAAAAGAGGATTATTTTGTAATCAAGTAAAAATGACTAACTCATGATAATGAATGTAAATTTTGTGTAAATAGAATATGGAATTTATTTCCGTCGAAATTTCATAATTTTCGACGGAAATTTTTTCCGTCGAAATTTATTAATTTTCGACGGAATTTATTTCCGTCGAAATTTCATAATTTTCGACGGAAATTATTTCCGTCGAAATTTCTGTCGAGATTCTGTCTGTCGAAAATTCCGTCGAAAATTCCGTCGAAATAATTTCCGTCGAAATTTCCGTCGAAATTTTGATTTCGACGACACTTTTTTCGACGACTCATTTCGGTCGAAATTTCGGTCGAAATTAGTAAATTTCGACGGATTTTTCATAAAATCCGTCGAAATTTCCGTCGAAATTTCTCGGTTTTCTTGTAGTGGAAGAGAAATAGTTGTAGTATCATTGATAGGTTAAAATCTGCCCTTATACAACGTAAGATTCACTATTTATAATGAAGGCCTTATCCTAACAGAACTAGGAGTCCTGCTAGACCTAGGAATCCTGCATGGCCTAGGAGTATCGCATGGCCCAATAAACCCTCAGGATCGGACTTTAGGTCGATTAGAGTGATTATGGTAGGTCGAGCCGATCATGTAGCCTTCACAGGTCGGATCGATGGTGAACTTCTTCGAAAAGCATCATTCCATCATATGTGTAAAATAGCTCTCATCAGTACTCCCTCACTTCTCGAGCGTAATCGTAGCTGGAGCTCGTAGAAGTAGATAAAGTCGTCGCGTCAGTCCTTTAACAGTTCATGAAGTATGCCTCGTTAAAAACCTAGTTCGGAAAAACCCTTTTATGGGATAAAAACCGAGCAAGGGAAAAAGAGTGCATATCCTTCTGAACTTTTCAGGTAAAGACACGTAGCTTGGTAACGTGTGTCAAACATCTGTAAAGTCTTTTCATGATTTTACTGGCGGGAATCTGAAGAGACGCGAAGGGTTGAACCGTCTTTTCACCATCCGTATATATAGTCGAAATAGGCGGGATCTTTTTACTTTTTACCCCCAAATATCTAGATCTTTTTGCAGTAAAAGTTTGAGTCGATAATCTTGCAATTTACTTACTTCATCGAACATACTACTTCAAGAGATAATGGCCTCGACTTCACAGAATCCCAATTCTTCAACCCAAAATGAAGAACAACAAGCACCGCTAAACATCGCTAACCCAGAAATTCTTTCTTCTGAAGAGGAAGTAGGAGACGGCGTACAGCCTGAGGAAGTTAGAGACTATGAAGAGAAAGAAGTTGACAGTCTGGTGGTTGAGATCGTTCCTGAGGAGGAAATGGTAGCCAGAGCATCCAAAAAATCCAAAACTGCTCAACCTCAAATCTCTGCTCCTATTGAGTTTTTTCCTTCTCGACTGAAGGAGGAACATTTACCTGCTTTGAAGAGGGAATACGGTCGTTATTTCCCCTCGGATTTTGAAATAATTATTCCTTCCCCCGAGGAGAGAGTCAATACACCTCCCCCAAACTGTCGAGCTTTTTATACTTCTCATTTCGAACATGGACTTCGTTTTCCCCTTTCTCCGATCCTTCGTCAACTTCTAGAGACTTTCTTTGTCTCTTTAACCCAACTCGTACCAAATGCCATAGCCTTTATAATGGCCTTTTTTGTTTTGATGGTAGCAAGAGGTCTGCAACCCTCATTTCGTAACTTTCTTCACTTTTTCCGACTATCCATATCGACCTCCTCCAACAGAGGCTACTATTATGTTAGCCAAAGACCCGGATTTGCTGTTCTAGAAAATGTCATTTCGAGTAACAGTATGGAATGGAAGTCAAACTTCTTTTTTGTTAAGGCTCCGACCTTGCGGATACTTGAGAACGGAGAAACTGAAGAATTCACTTATGATTGGGGTTATAACCAATCATGGGTGTATGGTGGTCGGAAGGTGACTGGCGAAATGGCTCCAGACGACCATTTTTCGTCCGACTTGATCGAGGAGACGAGATCGGATAAGTATCAATCAGCTTATCTGGTCGGAGAAATCATCCTTCGGAAGGCTGGATTGAGCTCTCTGGATTTTCTCATTCCGACAGATGATCGTTCCCTAAGTAAGATTCTATTATTTTATCTTAATGAAAGACCAGTCAATTTGTCATCTTCTAACCTGGGTGACTTTTTATTGTAGCTTCCATGGTCGAGAAATGCCGTTATTCTATGGTTGGAAAAACTGTCCTTTCTAACTCAAAGAAGTCAATGGGAAAAATCCCTATAGAGCAAAGACAATCCAGAAAAAGGAGGAGAGAACAACATCAAGATCTAGAAGACATCGAGGAAGAGTCGTTCGAGAGTGCAGATCCTATTCGAGTAGCTCCTCCCCCAATTGATCAAACTTCTATGGAAATACCCTCGACGAGCTCTCGCCCAGGACGTGGCTTTCCACCCAAATTCCTTAGGGAAGAATTTGGTATTCTGGGCTGTAAGACTTGGCCAGAACGGAATTCTACTGGTCCTGATGCTAAAAGAAAGACGCAGTTCTACGACAAAGAAGGTGAGTACTTCACTCATGTTGGAGATACGAGCCATAAAGCTTCCTTGGTAGACATGATCGAGAGCCATCTTTAGGGAAAACGGGCAGCTGGATATTCCGAAAAAGATTAACTAACGACCGATGATAAGGAGAACGTCATTGATAAGTCAATTCGGCTTCTTCTTTCTTCGACCTTTGTCAAAGACGTGCATCGGACTTTTGCGAAAAAACCTTTCGATCAGTTGGCAAGAGCCGCTCATGCCCACGAAGTGGTAATATATTATTATTATGTTCGCTCTTCAACAAATTTTAACTTCTTTATTTCATTTCTCATTTGGACGATATGTTCTTGCCACAGACTGGTAATGCCTTGGTAACTGCCATGTATGATATGGCATTGCATAGAGAACAATGCAAGTTCGTTGAAGAGTCCAACAATATTCTAACTGCCAGAATCAAAGAGCTCGAAGATCAACTTGCTCAGGTCGACAATCCTCGTGCATCTAGTGAGACTCAACCTGCTCCTATCACCAATCAAAACTTGGAGACTGATAATCCTCACATTATCAGCATGATGACGGATGCTAGTCGATATGAAGCGCAGGTTGACCAACTGAATCAAGAGTTGGATAAGCAACGTGTTTCACACGCCACCGTGATTAGTAAACTGGAGTCGGAGATTCTTTCACTCCGATCCCGACTCGCGGCCAAGGAAGATGATTCTAATCTAGATAAGGCCATAGATGATCATCAATCCCTTGACGTTGAGTCCGTTGTTAGGGAGTTTCTCGATTCTCCCGTTCATACGGCCATAATTCATCAAAAAATAAGAGGTCTGCTGTTGAGCTCATTTTACAAGGGGGTCGATCAACTGATCGAGTCTGGGCAGATTCCTGATAAGCGAGAGGAGTACCGCCAGGTTATGGAGATCGGAAAAGATCGAAAGCCCCAAGAGTACCCTTCTGAATCTTTGCCTTCCATCGAATACAGCAACCATCCTTTAGCCCATTTAGTGGCTGAGTTTGGAACTCCATTGCCTGTACCTACACCTGACTTGGAGTTAGCAGGGGGTGTCGACGGAGATCGAGCAGACGAAGGAAAAGATGAAGATAATGAAGGGTCGTCCCCGGAAGAAGCCAATTCCCCACTTTAGGCCATGTTTAAGACTAGGATCCCATATGTTTTTTCTTTTAATCTTTGTAATTTTTGTCAATCTATCCAGTAGAACTTGTAATATTTGTAAATGAATCTAGTAAAAATCCTTTGTTTGGTATATTAGATTTGTCTTTGTCAAAATATCCCTTGTCGTTTTGATGATCGTAGTATGCGAGTAATAATCTATTTTGACATATATTTGAAACTTCACTGCGCGCGCCAAAGACTAGGGACATAACTGTCATTTCCTTTACTATATATAAAGGTAAAATCTTTGAAGTTTTACCGCGCGTCCCCACTTGCAAAATAAAATTTCTCTGTTGTAGATCGGAGCTAGAGTTCAATAGTCCACAAGATTTTCTGATTTTTCGATCATGAGTTCCAATCTTTTCTCTGGGGCTACAAAACGATCTTTACGGGGCCCATCCCGACGAGACACACCGAAGAAGAAAATCCGAACTGAAAGTTCACATTAGCCATCTTCAGAGGGAGAAGCTCCTCCTCGGGAAACCGTGCCTCAATCCGACCCGGCATCGACCTCTTCGGGCGAAATTCCAAGATCAGTGGTGAATATTCCTTCTCAGGCGAAGGAAACTATGGATTCTTCTACGGGTCCTTCCCGGGTTCCGATCCGTAGCCCATTGGTCGATCCGAATATTCTGGAAGCCTATCAAAACTAGGAGTCTCAAGCTAATTCTCCTCCTCCCGTCTGGGGGGGGGGGTGGGGGGGGGGGGGGGTGGGGGGGGGGGGGGGTGGGGGGGGGGGGGGGTGGGGGGGGGGGGGGGTGGGGGGGGGGGGGGGTGGGGGGGGGGGGGGGTGGGGGGGGGGGGGGGTGGGGGGGGGGGGGGGTGGGGGGGGGGGGGGGTGGGGGGGGGGGGGGGTGGGGGGGGGGGGGGGTGGGGGGGGGGGGGGGTGGGGGGGGGGGGGGGTGGGGGGGGGGGGGGGTGGGGGGGGGGGGGGGTGGGGGGGGGGGGGGGTGGGGGGGGGGGGGGGTGGGGGGGGGGGGGGGTGGGGGGGGGGGGGGGTGGGGGGGGGGGGGGGTGGGGGGGGGGGGGGGTGGGGGGGGGGGGGGGTGGGGGGGGGGGGGGGTGGGGGGGGGGGGGGGTGGGGGGGGTGGGGGGGGGGGGGGGAGAGGGGGGGGGGGAGGAGGGGGGTGGGGGGGGGGGGGGGGGGGAGGCGGGAGGGGGGACGAGGGGGGGGGGGGGTGGGGGGGGTTTTGTTGAAGGGGTTGAGACGGATATCAATCTTTTGCGCAATGTGATAGAGAATTCCGGTTGATTTTGAATGCATTTGTTGTTGTTCTTGAGCCACTGCAAAAGCACTGATCAAAAACTATATTGAACCCCAAAATCTGGTTAGCTATTCATCATACATATGTAGTGTAGAAGAAAATAAACTCACAGTGCACACACACTGGTGGTTGACAGTGATTTTGAAATGTTTATTATGTGATTTGTTGGACATGATAGTCTTGAAGAATTAGGGAATTTGGGAATGTAGCTAAAAACATGGAAAATGAATTAATGCGATTTAAGAACAATAACCTAGATTTCACGAGAGAGAGAGAGAGAGAGAGAGTTATTTGGTGGAAGAAATATATTTGTAATGTTGCAAGGAGTCTAATTAGTATGTTGTAATTATAGATAGAGTCAATAGAGTAATTGAATTTGTCCAATGCCAGGGAAATATTTAAGGGAGATAATAAAGATTTTCAATTGGAAAATTATTGTTCTACTAATTTATAATTTGATGGTTTACTGTTAGGCCTGAAAGTTGAACAGAGTTACTCGGTACTCGGTTCGAATTCGAACGTCAAAAGCACGTTCACTGTTCGTTCACCTGTTTACCGATCCAAGCTTGAGCATAAATTGAAGGTTGTCGGAGTTCTCGAGCCGAGTATGAACAACAATGTGTTCGGTTTGATAGGTTTCGTGAACCAACTGACGAGATATTTTATTTTTGAATTAAACATATGTGTAGTGAGTTTTGTGGAGAAGGAGAAATATTTCATAGGTCTGTTAATGGAGTTCAAGATTTGTTGGGGGTGACCGTACTTGTTATTTTCACTTGGCCATTTATTAGATAATTTATACAACTTTTGAATTACTTTTGCAGTCTTTGCAGAGTTGCACAACATACGAGGAGCTACGAAAGCAACTCTACACTCAACCTATGCTGACTTTTAAGGGCTTTGACTGTACTTTTGCTGGATTTCGAGCCAAGCCTAGCAATTCTCGATTGTAATTTCTTTTCACTGAGCCGAGCTCAAACACCAAATATGAAGCCACCTTCGAGCTCGAGCCGAGCCTAAACCATAAGTCGAGGTTTTCGAGTCGAGTATGGATAAAGCCTTGTTCGGGTTGTTTGAGTTTGATTCAGCCTATGGTTCCGAGGTTCTCTAATATTGCGAATTTGATATTATAATTAAATATACTATTCCATGTTCGATACCACGTTAATTATTTGGACTAAAGTGCCACTCTTGTTACATAATGCCATTAACTCGACATTTTGGATGCAAAAATATCCCCTGAATTACTATTGAGAAATGTTTGTTTTGTATTGGTTAATTTTTAATCTATTAAATTAATATTTTCAGGAAAAGATAGATTTGAAAGATGAAGATGTATTTTCTTTAAATGTGTGAAATTCGGATAGTGATAATAATTCAACCCAGGAAGATAAAGTAGACTCGAATTTTGATGATATTGATAGTGAGTCAATCCTTGATCCAATTTTGCATTCAGTTTTTAAGTCTCTTAGCAATGCTGAAGATTTCTGTACAGAATATGCTAAAATAAAATGTTTTGATATCCGGAAGAATCACAAAAGGTCAAATTCAGATGGTGTTGTAAAGTCTAGGGAGCTTGTGTATAACAGGCAAGGATTTCGTAAGGCACGTACATGAGGAAGTAAATTTGTTCGAAGATCTAGAGATGAAACCAAGTGTGGATGTAAAGCTCGTTGTCGCATAGCATATGATAGTAAGGATAACATATATAGGGTCACCCATTTTGAAGCTAACCACAATCATCCATTAGAGACACTGAATACATCTATTGAAATTTAACATTTTTTGATAATCTAGAGTAGTATAATTTTTGAAGTTTCATAAATGCAGTCAATTATATCATAATTTTCCTAGTGTGATTTAACGATTGGTAATATTGACGTGTAGGTATATGACACCAACACATATGGCTTTTTTAACTCGGATGAGTGATGCTGGCCTTATGACTTGTACAACAATAGACTGGTTAGAGTACATGGAAGGTGGCCCTGGAAAACTATCTTTTACTAGGAAGAACATATATAATTTTTTGAATAAGGATAAAATGAAACTCGTTAGGTACGGTGATGTGAACACTACCCTTTCCTTCCTTGAAGGGTTGCAAGTAAACGGAGAAGATTTTATATTCAAGTACACAATCGATGAAAGTGATAACTCTTTAGACCGGTTATTTTGGGCTGATGGTTTTTCTAAGGAAAATTATAGACTATTTGAGAATGTACTCTTATTTGATAGCACCTACATAATCAATAGTTACAAGTTTCCATTGGTGATCCTATCTGGAGTTGACAATCACTTGAGAACTTGCATTTTTGGAGTTGCCATAATGTACAATGATACTATTGAATTATATAGATGGTTGTTAAAGACATTTCGGGAAGCAATGGATTATAAAGATCCAATATCAATTTTGACTGACGAAGATGTGACAATGCATCACGCTATTGAAAAGGAGTTTTCCGATGCGAAACACATGCTTTGTTGATAGCACTTGCACAGGAATTGTAGACATAAACTTTGGTTACCAGATTTTTGCGATTCATTTGCAAGTTTCTTGAAGAAAAATATTTTCATTGAAGAATTTGAGTTTAACTGGCGTGAGTTGATTGAAAAACACGAGCTTTTACAGAACATTGGGTTAAAGAAACATATGCCAAGAGGAAATTGTGGAGTGAGGCACACTTTTGAGGTCACTTTTTCGGAATGATGAGTAGCACCCAACGAGCTGAGTCTATTAACTCTTCTGTGATGGATATGGGTGGTACACATGGATTGAAAATAACTCATTTTTAAAGCATTACTTTACATGGATTTCCAAAATTAGAGGTAAATTTAAAATTGATCAAGCTTCTTCCCAATCACCAGATCTTCGATCCTTAACTAACTATACTTCTAAGTATTCAAAAGCATGTTGCATCTATATACACTAGATATGTATTCTTCATTGTTGAGAAATAAATATTTAAATCTCAAGGATTGATGGTTGAAGAATAAATAAATATTGAGGATCGACTGTTTGTGTTCACCTTCGTGGAATATGATAAAAATAATGGTAGATGACATTTTGTAGAGATTGATTGGGAAATAAGAAAGTTTGAATGTGATTGTTTAATGCTTGAGTCTAAATGGATATCTTGTCGCCATCTTTTTGCTACATTTAGGTGTTTAAATCTAAGTGAAATTCTCATCCCTTGCATACACAATAGATGGACAGTTGAAGTAGGTCAGTCCTTGCTATTAGACTTTCCTAATTCTTTTCATTCCGAGGATCCCCAAAGCTTGAGGTTTATGAAGATTTACAAAGAATGTGTGCACTGTTGCAGTGTTTTTTCCAAGTCCGAAAATGCAATTGGTCATTTTGTTAATTGAATGCGCGAAGTTGTAAAAGATTGTATAGAATAATTTCTTGTTAGTCCTGGGTCATTGGAAAAAGTAGAAGATGAGTTTGTGAATTTTAAAGGTATTGAGGATCCACCAAAAGTAGCTCGTAATGAATTTGTCCGTGATTCGTTGAATAGCAAGTCTAGAGGAGCACCCAAGTTGTAGATGCAACGTTGTGGTATTTGTCAGTATGTATTCTCCCCAAATTTGTAATAGTCATGTTCTTGTACGGTTAGGTATTACCGTTTCGTTTGAAAAAAAATTGACTATTTTTTTGAAACATTACATTATGCAGAGAATTAAGTCATATATCTACTACATGCCTGAATAAAATTGACATAGACATTGGTGATGGTGACCAAACAATGGAAGAGGATAATCTTGACACTCAATCAAGTCGCAACGTTTAATTTTGATAATTTGATGGCACGATGATTTGTATTGGTGATGTTGGAAGTGAAATTTGTGGACGCATTTATTAGGTGTTAATCTTGTGCAATTGTTACAATGTTGTGAAACTTGTGGACGCATTTATTAGGTTTGAATCTTGTTGTAATTTTTATTGAGTTGATTGTTTTATTGTTTTTGGATTACTAGGTGTGGTTAATAGGTAAACCTTGTTATTTTATTTTGTATTGTTTGTTATTCATGGTAGTGGTTATATATGTTCTCATCATTTGAATTAAGATTGATTATCCTTGTTCGTGGAATTGGTTATTTGCATTTAGGTCCTTGTGTTTGTGGAACCGGTTATTTATACAAATTTTATTTTTGTTTATTTAGGGTATTTAGTCTTTAATAATTTATGGGTTGTATAGTATGTTGGATACTTGGACCTTAAGCCAACGTAATTTATGAATCTAGTAAAAGATAACCTAGTTTGCAAATTTTCCCCATATAATTGATAAAAGTCGTACAAAAGTCGTAGAAGTTCATAATTGAGCTAAAATTGCCCCATGACTGGAAATTGAAGACACTCGAGTAATCCAAAATACCAAATCATTCATCTGGTATGAATTTGTAATTATGTACCCCTAAATTCGATGTTATCATAAAATTATAGTTGATTGGCAAATTTTCACCCCTGCAAGTAATAGGCCAGAATGAAATATTTGAATTAAAATTTAACAATATTTAACCATAAAATTAAGCACATTAGTAAATTATATTTCCCCATAATCAGTTTATTAAAAAAAAAAGCAAATAAATATAGTTTTAGTGTTTTACATATGCAAAAAAACATCATTGATATTGTTGTCATAGAAAAGACTTGAAAAAATTATTTATGAGTATACTAAGAATTCAAGAAGAAAAATGAAAAGGGATTTCACTAAGTTATAGTAATAAATGTCTTAAGTTTTGCATGATTTTTAAAATTTTACTAACCGTAGATGTCTTCTAAGTCAATAAAACTGAAGAGTCTTCTCATTTTAGAGTTTCAAGGTGAACAAAGATAAAGAGTCTTGTATGTTCTAAAGTAAAAAAACAGTCTACTACTACCTAAACCTCTTTCCAAAGAAAATACAATCGATTTGTATGTACATTGAGATTATTCAAAATCCAATCGAACCATTCTCGATTTGTAACATCAATTGACCAAAGTCATCATTGTTTACCTTATGGTTATGTATATTGAGGTTATTCAAAATCCAATCGATACTTGGCTCAGAATTAAATAATAACTAATTCAAAATTGTGATATATATTTTATGTGCATTGAGATTATTCGCAAGCATATGAATTCAATTTTAAGTATATTTGATCCCTATTATTGAGAAAACACGACACTGCCCACTAATTTGCCCCTAGTCAATATGTACATTGAGGTTGATAAGTGAGTACAATTTGCCACCCTAGTCAATATGTAGGGATTTTGAAGGGCAGAAATGAATTTCATATTGATGTAAATTGTTTTTATAAATTATTTTTAAACTGACTCTACTTTATTCGTAGTTTTTTTTTTAAATATTGTTGAAAAATATATTTGAATTTTATGCCCGGGGAAGGCCCCCGAAGGAGCCGTTCCCAGTCCGTCCCCCGGCCGGCACGCGGCGACCCGCTCTCGCCGCGGGAGCAGCTCGAGCAGTCCGCCGACAGCCGACGGGTTCGGGGCTGGGACCCCCGTGCCCAGCCCTCAGAGCCAATCCTTTTCCCGAGGTTACGGACCAATTTTGCTCTTAGAGATATAATTTTTGGTAAGGGGATTTCTCTCACTGAAAGGGGTAGTCAAAGGGACAAAAGGGATGTAACCGTGTGTAGACTAAAATGGTGTTCAATCTAGGTTTTGAAATTGGACCACATTGCAAAAAATTGCATATCGAAAAATTCCCAAATCTAAAAACCTCTAAATATGTCAGATTTAATAAAAGCTACCCAATATATTATATATTTGGTATTTTAAACGAATGACCACATAAATTAATGTATGTAAGATCCTTTATTAAATAAAATTTATCATTCAACACTAATTTTATTATTTTACATTTATTTATATTTTCCAGTAATTAGTAGTGTATTATTATTTAAATAAATAATATAATTAGATACGTGAACAAAAAATAGTTTAAAAAACACTAAGGATTATATAACACATCAACACTTGATCAAATAATCTAATGTGTATATATTATAACTTCAAAGCTGAACGCAACAAATTTAACAAATTCAACAATTGAAATTGAAACCATACATTAAAGGGCAACGATTGCTTAAAGCAAAGTAATGTTGCTTAGAGAAGATATGAAAATGGGCAATAGACCATTAATATGTGTAATATAAAGGTAAAATTGTAAGTCCTAATTATTTGCGTATACTCTTTATCTCATATTTCAAAATAAATTATTATAAACATGATCAATTATTGATTTATGTTATGGTTAACCTTAAAATACATTACCCTAAAAATGATCAATTCATGATTTCAATTACAGTTTACCGTACTATACTTTATCCTAACGATGATAAATTCTTGATTTGAGTTACGTTCAACCTTACTATACATTAACATTAATATGATCAATTCTTGATTCCGGTTATGGTCAACCTTACTATACATTACCATTAACATGATCAATTCTTGATTTCATTTATAGTTAACCTTACTAAATATTATCCTAATCATGATGAATTCTTGATTTCAACTACGGTCAATCTTACTAGACCTTAACATTAACATGATCATTCAAGTACATGTATTTTTTTTCAACTACGGCCAATCTTAGTAGACCTTAACATTAACATGATCATTCAATTACATGTATTTTTTAAATGGGGTTGTTAATAATATTATGAAAAAGCATAAATTACGGCTTTGTCCAAATTTTAGTTCGTAAATATACAAGCTTCACGAGATAAAATATAATATTTTAACATCTCATTTTGGTACAAAAATCCCAAGGCGTATAATATGTATATTAGGTAAAAAAAAATATACTAAAACTTGACTTGAAAATTGAAAAAATTCATATTTATCCACTCCAATGTATCTAACTAACTAAACAAGCATAACTTAACCGAATTTAACATCCTACCTGTCTTAATTACAGTCCTAAGCATAAGTGGTATTTGTCCATACGAGATATCTTCATAAGAAAACAGACCATTAACAACCAACATTGGAGGTGAAATATCTAATATTGCCTATACATGACGGCTATGATTACTTTTTCAATAGGGTCAATTATTTGCTCATTCGTCTTTTGAATTTGAAATTCAACATCATCACCAACACAAAAATTGTTATCATTGGCAAATTTTTCCCATCCTTCAACCAACGCAACACGACCGTTGGTTCTTCCAGTATCATTATATTGATGCAACATTCTCTCAGAATATTATGGAAATTTCATTTTTGCCACTTTTTTTGTCACGTAGGCCCTATTCATTGACAACATCGGGGGAAATATACAAAATCAATGTACAGTAACAATGTAATCAAGTGATAATCCTAATGTACCTGTACATAAAATGGCGTTAAGCGAAAGTACATACCAATCTTGACACATAAAAATTGTTATGATTTGCAAATGTTTTCTTCCATGTTTTCAGAATTTGTATTAACGATTCGATATGATGATCTTCCATAGGTTCTCCGTTGTTGTCACTATCCACAAAAGTAGTTGTGACAGCCACTCTATGAACATCATATCCATGAGAATCCTCTTCTAATGTAAGCTCCTCTAAACCCTTGCTAGGTCAATTACATAAAAAAAATTTCAGGTTTATCGTGGACTACACAAAACAGAATAAGACATTATTATTTATTATAAAACCGAAGACATATCAAAACGTTTATGTTTAAAACTTTGAGAAAAATGAAGAAGGGAAGAATAGCTATAGATTGGAAGATATTTTACGGTTTAGCATGAAAGATGGCTCACATGCATTTTGTTTGTACATAGTTGCTTCAAACCTCAGATATTGGTCATACTCGAGCTTCATTATGTCGTGTTTATTTAGATCGTGTGTCAAGAAGAAAGACACCCAAGTTTTTCCTTCCAACATCATGAACGGGTAACGAATGATCTTTATCTTCCACTCTCCAAGGCGGCTCCGAATATGAATGTAGTCTTCATTTTCATTAATGAGGACAAATTTGAGAAAACATCGGGCAATACCTACATTCATATAATAGATAATATTAATAATATTGAAATTAGCCTATGCAGTTCCTAAACCTTTTATTTGCAAAAAATTTCCATTCTTACGAAATTGTGTATCGAACTAGATATTGTCTCCACAAAGATGTCCAAAGGGTTCCTTTGATAACGTGCCATAAATTTTGCACCATACAGTTGTCCACGACAAACAGTGCACACAAAGTTTGCATTCCCAGCGTATTCGAAGAATACAACATCCCCTTCTCTAAATGCGAACTCCATTGCCATTTGATTAATGTCATTCTCATATAGAAAATAACCCCCTGTTTTGAAGCAATATTGCATTCATAAGTTCTATAAAGTATCCTTATTGATCCCTAATTTTTTGCCCTTATTTCATGCGTTGCGCTAGTACGAACATTGGGGAATTTGCTACATGGATGAACAAAGAAGGGGCAAGAAAAAAAATATGATGGTCAATCATACAAGTATGAATTTAATAGATACGGGAAGTAGTTAGGTGCTAATGACAAAATGGAAATAAGTGAAAGTTCTGTGAAACTATAGGAAATGTGAACAACCTGCTCTTCATTCTAGTCCTAAAGGTTAACAACAACTATATTCTAATATAATTCTTATGAAGCGATTCTTGTTTTCATTAATATATAACTAACAAAAATCAACAAGTCAAATATCCCAATTTCCTTTGTACGAACATTAAAAATAAAAACAAAAGAAAAGATTTTACAACATAAAGAATAGAAACTTACGAATTGGTGATTGAAGCCATCTTCAATTTGAATGAAGAATCGCTTTTGAGGAGCCATGTGATCTTTCACCATTACCCGCTATAGGTTTTTTGTGGCTCAAAATCTGCGGAATTTGGGGTGGCCGTAAACCTAGGGGGAGGGAATTTGTTCCCTGTAACCAGTCGGTTTCTTCATTCAGGGATCATCCAAATAAGTCCCGAGCAAGATTTTTTTGTTGTATTTCTTTTCTTTTTTTCTTGTAATACGCCTTCGTATCTGGAGTGTACGAAGAGAAGTCCATTGACATTATTCTTTCCTCCCTTTCACGATCATTTTGCTCCTTTTTCATTGCTTCGTCTGACCTTATTTGTTGAAGCATCTCCTGATGCCTTTTCTCTCGTCCAATTTCTATCATACTTTGTGTTTCTCTCATGGTCAATAGCCTTTCCTTTCCATGTCAAGAATCGCTTGTTGACTAGAAGAAGCTTTTCCTTTTCCTTGTTTTGCTTTCTTTGTACCCATAGGTCATTAACTCGATCGGGGTACATGAGGAGTCTCCGCATCATCATTATCGCCCAGTGGTTCCGAATGAAACTGGATTTGTGGAGGTGTTGGAAAATAAGAATCCTCCATTGGTTGAGATGTCGTACGGGGCTTTGTTTGCGAAGCTTGACTTTCTGCCCTCCAAATGACCCAATCTTTAGCCACTTCCCATGTTTGCTGGAAGCACCAATGATGCTTCATTTCGGTATAGTACAGACGTAATGCCAGTTCATGCTAAAAAATTGAAAATAAATAGTTAATATTCGTGACATAATGAAAATCAAAATAAGCTAAACTTATTTTATCCATGATTAACAAAACATTTACCTCGTCCATAATTTGCTCGCCGATTCCGACCTTTCTTGAGGCCCTTTGAAGTGCTTCGTTCCATTTTTGCATTTTTGTGAAGATATGTTTTTTCCATCTAGATGCAAGAGAATCTGGTGTTCTTTTTGGAAATTGGTGTCCAGCAGAATCAAGCAGGACATACATTATTGTTTGAATTTTAACCCAAAATGTTTATTTTGGTTGGTTGCTACCCACCACATTGTCTTATGTGCCATCAGTGTATGCCTTTGTCAAAGCTATATCTTCAGCCTGAGTCCATTTTCCCGACATATTGAGAGATCGAGAGATTGAGAGAAATGTATTGAGAGAAATAGTTGGAAGATGAAGAGATTGAGAGAGTTGTGGATTCTGAAATGAAGACATCTCCCTTTTATAAAGGGAACAGGAATAGATATGACATTCCCTTATGTTTAAAAACTTAAAGGATGTATTATGTAATTTTGCAATACAACCCAATCTACTTTGTTGTTGTTATGGTGCAGAATTAATTAAGTGGCATTCATATCCAATCTACCGTCTATAAATTGAGAGAACAGTTGTGAGTTAATTAATTAAGATGAAAGTTAGGTGATTCTTTTAATTGTTATCTACTTTGCTGCAGAATTTATTATCGATTATGGCCAGGAAATTTATTATTATTATTATTATTATTATATATTAATTAAGTGGCATTTATCATTAGTACTTAGTAATGTGTACTTATTAATTAATTAAGTGATGACATCAAATTAAATATGATAATTAGGTAAAATAACAATTAGAAAAGGTATTGTGCAGAAGTGCTGCAGAAAAAGTATGGTGCAGAATTGCTGCAGAAAAGGTATGGTGCAAAAGTGCTACAGAAAAAGTATGGTGCAAAAGTGTTACAAAAAAGGTATGGTGCAGAAGTGCTGCAGAAATTGTATGGTGCAGAATTGCTGCAGAAAAGGTATGGTGCAAAAGAGGTGCATAAATGGTATGGAGCAGAATTGCTGCAAAAAAAGTATGGTGCAGAAATGAAGATATGCCAATCCGTAATTTTTAAAAACTTAAAGGGAATATTATGTAATTTTGCCATACAACCCAATCTAATTTGCTGTTATTATTGTGCAGAATTAATTAAGTGGCATTCATATCCAATCTACCGTCCATAAATTGTCTGATGAAAGTTAGGTGATTCTTTTAATTGTTATCTACTTTGCTGCAGAATTTTTTGCCTATTTAACAAGTTTTTCAGTTTTTTTGAACATACTCATTTCTTAGCCTCCAGAATCAACTAACAAAATATTCACTCTACTCAACATAATTTCATAAACAAAAATGAACCACAATTTTGGTGATGGATCATCTTCTTCCCGAAATTATTTTTATGATTCTTATAACAAGATGGTGAAAGAAGAAGAAGACGACGATGAGAAAATGTTTCTCGAATTTAGCTCAGAAAAAGTGCCCTATGAAAGTACGCATGTACATGGTGGTTCTGTTCCTGGTCGTCAATTTCTAAATAGTAACCACAAAACACGTCACATACAACTCATGAACAACTATTTCGTCGAAAGACCGTTGTATTCAGGTGAAACATTCCGACGCCATTTCCACATGAAACGTCCCATTTTTCTCCGTATTATTGCTGATTGCGATCGCGAAAATATATATTTTCAACAAAGGTACGATGCCGCTAATCGAGCAGGGTTTTCACCCATACTGAAGGTAACAATTGCTATGCGCTCGTTAGCACATGCATTCTCTCATGATTCCAATGACGAAAATTTTTCGTGTTGCGGAGAGTACCGTATGCGAAATTGTTCGTGAATTCTGCAAAAAAAATTTGCGATTGTACCAACAAGAATACCTTCGTGCCTCGACGCATGAGGATCTAGCCAGGCTACTGAACAAATCGGAAAGACGTGGATTTCCTGGTATGATTAGTTCAATTAACTGTATGCACTGGGAGTGGAAAAATTGCTCAACTGCATGGAAGGGAGTTTTTCTGGAAGGAAGAAAAAACCCACGATTGTGCTCGAAGCTATTACTTCCCACGATACATGGATATGGCATGCATTTTTTGGCGTGCCAGGAGCAATGAACGACGTTAGTGTCCTTGGTCGTTCACCTTTGTTCGACAACCTCACTACTGGTAATCTTCCCAGTGTTGAGTATGAGGTGAACGAAAGAAAAACACTATATGCCTTACTACCTTGCGGACGGTATGTATCCTAAGTGGGGAACGTTAATCCAGTCGGTGAGAAACCCGAGAACCCTTCCCGAACAGGTATTCTCCAAGTATTAAAAATCATTTCGGAAGGATGTCGAACGAGCGTTCGGAATTCTCCAAGCTCGGTTTGCAATTGTAAATCAACCTGGCAGAGGATGGCATACGGAGGACTTGTCAAACATTAGGTTAACTTGCATAATACTTCACAATATGATTGTAGAGGACGAACGTGATGAATACAAAGATGATGACTCCGACGACGACGATGATGACATAAGCACATCTTGCAGGGCACGTGCTAAAATTTATCCACGCGAAGGTATTACCTTGGAAAATCCAGTACCAAGAAGACAAACTTTGGATAACTATATTATTCGTCATGATGCTATATGATCCAAAGAAGCCAACCGTAGACTCCAACAAGACCTAATCGCCCATGTGTATGCAAAATACGGTTAACAATAAATGTAAATTGTATATTTACGTATCTTGTTTATTTAAGTATGTTTTTTAAATATTTCTTACTTTAAGTGTTAATTTAAATTATTTGTCCAAGTGTTTAATTATATTTTCAAGTAATTATAATTCAAATTTAGGAGGATATTTTAATTTTATTCTTATTAAATCATTAATAATTAGAATTGTAATTAAAATTAATAATAATAATAATATTAAATTTTATTCTAGCAGTAACAAAGATATTAACAAATTATTTACAAATTTTAATTACTATTTTTAAATAGAAGAAACAATTAAAACCATTTTTTTAATGTTATTCTTATTAAATCATTAATAATTAGAATTATAATTAAAATCAATAATAAAAACATTTTAATTTATTCTAATTTTAACAAATTAAAACAAATATTACAAATTTTAATTGCAAATTTTACACAATTAAAACTATTTTATTAAATTTAAAACAATTTATACAATTAAAACAAAAAAACAAAAAAAAAAATTGACCAATCAGGTGGCGCCGCCACTGAATTAAAGAGGGGCGCGTGCGAATTCTTCCTTCACGCGGCCCCGTTCCGCCTTCCATTCCCGCCCCGCCCCGCCGCTGGAGATGTCTTTCCCACCCGGCTCTGCCCTCACGCGCGCTCTAACCCACGGCTGGAGATGTCCTTAGGGTCCAATAATGAAATTATAGATTTATTTATGGATAAATATTTCATTAATTAAGAAACAAACGGAGAATAATTTTTTTATAAAAGTGACCATTCATCACAAAAAAATTGAACACGATCATTAAATTAATAAAAATTAAAAATAATTTTCAAAACTAATCTCACCCCCATAATATCGAATCCAAGCAACGCCATTAGTCAACTTAAATTTTACTACCTCAACTGTAATTCCTAACGTTATGTTGCACGTTGTAGGCCCTGTTTGGAACCTATTTGGCCCATCATTTTCGATTTTTCGTTGGGCCAAACTTTGTTTGGAGCATTTTCATCGGTTCAAAACTATGAAAATGTAAAACAGCCCGTAACTTTCATTTTCTCGGCCCACCTCTCGAAAACAGGTATCTGACAATTTGATTCTTACTGACCCCCCACTTGCACAAAAATTGCAGACCACTTGCAAACTTTTCAGCAGCCTAAACTTTGGGCCCAATTCTCAAAGTCTTGTGTAGGGTACAATCTCTCATCTATCTCTATCCAGCAAAAAAGACAACAGATTTTTTCAATTTTTCTCTGCAACATCCACGCGATCTGTCTCCTCCACTTGGTGCCTCTTTCAATTTTTCTTTGCTCAATTATTGTCTCAATCTCCTCCAATTCTTCGCATAATAATGGTAACTCATGATACTTTTTTTTTTTTGTTAAACCGTGTGTTATTCATTTTATAAAAAAAAAAAAAATTCTGTTAATTACCTGAAATTTCTGGTTATTGTCCACGTTTTATAGCATTTTTAAATAGGTTAATTAGTGATACTTTACTTTTTTTAGAATTATATTTTTCTTAAAAAAATTGTGGGTTCAGCTTGTTCATTCAAATTTTAATTCGTCTCTCTCAATTGGTTATTTGCATTTTTTTTTTGTTATAGTAGAATTTTGGTAAGATTTATATCTTGTAATTTTAATTTATAATTAAATTCGAATTAATTAAACATGTGAATATTTCTTATTTAATTTTTTGTACTGTTGTGAGTACCATTGAATATTATTGATTGCATTATTGACCAAAAAAGATGTTTTCTCTTTATCTTTTTACTGTTTATATTTATTATAGTGGTTGTGAATTCACAACATTATTTCGTATCTTGTATCCACTTGTGCTCATATCTTGTTTCAACTTGTGCTGCTGTAATTTTAAATTACTACCCATACCCTAAAGTTTCTCCTATAAATAATGGATGAAGTGCAACATACCTTTCACTCTCACACCGTTATTAACCTTACATATCTTTCTATCTCACTTGACACGAACATTGTTGTTGGTCCTTGTGGTTCTTTCACAGACGAGTCTGATACACCACTGCCTTTGAAGAAACATAGGAAGGTTAAGCTTTCTGTTTACTTTTTCATATAAATATGATTGTCAATTGTTAATGTATATGTTTGTTGAGTAATGCTGATTTTTGCTTATTTCGGATTGTTATTATTTGCTTATTTAGAATACTCTATTATGTTATGATATTTATATTTATGTGGCGTATTCTTGTATTAGTTTGACTTATGTTGAAGATGAAAATATGGTTGTTGCTCTGTAGTTTTTCAACTATATAGCCGGTTGTAATTTTTCCTTTGTGGTTATGCATTAAACTATGACTAAAAAATGTGCTTCATTTATTATTTATGTTAGTTTAGGTTACTATTATATATAAAATGTTATATTTGAGTATGATAGAATTGGTGTTTTGGGAAATTATAATAGCACAAGAGGTGTAAATCTTATGGTGTATACTCTTCAATGTTAAACTATATTAAGGCTGTGTCCGTTACTAGTTTGGCCTCACTAATTAATCAGGCCGAATTAATTAGTGGCCTGTTCGGCCGATAAAATTATTTGAATTGGGCCTTGCCCCAATTATTTGAGTTTGTGTTCGGTTAGCCCATTTAAGTGTAATTACTATTTTACCCCCAGTAGCCTACAGATCTGGCCGTTGATTTGAAACTCGTTCACAGCCCTTGGATCAAACTACACAATTGTTGGTAGGGTTTCATAATTCATTTCTCATTTCTCATTTCTCAAACTTTCCCTCCCTCTTTCTTTCCATCGACCAAATCCTCTCTTCTTCACTAAGAAACCCTAATTTTTTTTTCCAACAAATCCCTAGATTTCTAGCAGCCGTTTGTTAGTTCCCCACCTCTTAGGCTCACAAATCTCAATGGCATCTGAAACCCTCATGAAATCGACACCCATTTTCCTAGGAACAATACTTATATCCGTCTCCATCTTCTCCTTCCCACCAAATGTGGAAGCCATTGGCGTGAACTGGGGCACGGCGGCGTCGCACCCTCCGCCGCCGCCATAAGCTAAGTGGACTAGAGTAGTAGAGCTTATATTCTGTTATTTTTCTTGCTAGTTATTGCATCCCTATCCTTGGTGTGATGATTCCAATCGGAACATCATATATTCTATTGATACTAACATGAAGTTTCCAAGTGCTGATACTCTAAATTCGTCCATGTTTTTAACTGACCATTACTTTGTAGCATCGATAATTCTTACTCGGTATGTATAATATTGATTTGTGATAATTTCCAGCAATTATAAATATCACACACCCCTGTAGCTGTTTGTTCTCTGCCTTAGTTCATATGTTAGGCTCCCAAGTGAACATTTGCTTATATGATGGAAGAATCGAGATGCGGACATACTTAAGAATTATGTGGAACATGGTATTTTTTGTCTAGTTGTTTAGATGCTCTAAGTTTGCTGTTTTCTAAATTCCTCATGTGTGACTTTCTTTAGTTGTCCTACTGAATTAAATTAACTTGACATGATATTATTTATTTTCTCGCACAAACACATGATATTTACCGGTGAAGAGCTGGAGCAAGGTTTGAAATTTGTCTTCTATTCTTTTGCTCTCCATGTTTGTTCATTTCTCAATCACAATGTCATATTTTAATGGTTCATCTTCTAAGTCGCTGAAATACAAGAATTAGGATTATTTATGGTTGGACATGATTATATGTTGTCTAAAAGTGATTAATTATTGTTATTTTGCCTTTACTTAGATTAATTGTTGATTATTTTGTATTTGGTCAAACTCTAATATATTCTCGGTTAACTTTTATTAATTCATAGGTTCGAAGTTCAACATGGCACGAACTGGACACAAGCATCCAACTATTGCAAGATCAAAATTTTGTGCTTAATGCATCCATTCTGGATCTTAAAGGGAGTTGACAGAACTTTTTCTTGCATGATGAATCACGGATGAATTTTATTTAATGTTTTTTGCTTGCTCTTGTATTTTGTGTAACTTTATCATGCTTGTTATATAATATGTTATGGTTTTTATGCAGCTTCGAATTCAGGAGATTTGTTATTAGGAATTTGTGGATTTATATATATGTTTTTTTATGCACATTCGGGAAACATATGCTATGTTATAACAAAGCATGATTTTTTATGCACATTCTGGAAATATATGCTATGTTGTTGTGATATGATTTGTTATGTTTCTGATATGTGAAATGTTAAGCTTGAGATGATTTTACAATACTTTTGAAATTATTGTGAAATGTTAAGCTTGAGATGATTTTACAATACTTTTGAAATTATTGTGAAATGTTAACCTTGAGATGATTTTACAATACTTTTGAAATTATTGTGAAATGTTAACCTTGAGATGATTTTACAATGTGCATAAGGTTTTTCAATGAGCATATGGTTTGTTATGGTTCTGATATGTGAAATGTTAAGCTTTAGATGATTTTACAATACTTTTGAAATTATTGTGAATTGTTAACCTTGGGATTATTTTACAATGTGCATATGGTTTTACAATGAGCATATGGTTTGTTATGTTCTTGATATGTGAAATGTTAACTTTGAGATGATTTTACAATACTTTTGCAATTATGGCATTATATGTAATTTCCAGTAAGTATTCTTCTTTATTTAATTGTGTTGTCAAATCAGTAAAAAAATAATTTTTTGTGTTGTCAAATCAATCATTGTGTTGAGTCATTTCATTATTTATGCATGAAATATTTTGTGCTAACTTGTGTAAGTAGCCAAAGTGGGCTATTTGTCTTTGGTATTAATGCATTTGGTAGTTAATGCAAAGAGGCTAGTCAACCCTCAAAGTGGGAATGAATGTTCTCAACTACCCACAAATTGTCTTGCTTGTTTGTGTGACATTATTAGTCATTAATGGTAAAACTATTTTTTATGCCAAACAAGTCAACAAAGTAAGAAACAACCCCTCTATTTAATCCACTTCCATCCCAACCGAACACACAACTTATCTGCCCCATAAACAACGTTCAATGATGTTCTCTCTTCATATTTTCTTTTTCACACTCAAAACTTAAGTTGTAATTCTTCTATCTTCTCCATTTTTTATTCTTTTAATAATGTGTTGCTTCTTTTGCATAAGAACTGACCTGCCATTTTTTTGTCTAATGCAGTTTCAAATATGCCGCTAACCAGGTCAATGAGAGCTGATTTCAATGCGCGTTACGACGGATGGAGTCCTGAAGAGGACGAGTACTTTATCAAGAAATTATTTCACGCAGCCAGGGGGGATTTGGTCAGTGACCTGGAGGAACTTCGCCTAACTCTTGAGTACATAGCAGGCAAATGACTGCCCGATTTGGAAGAAACTTCCACCTTACATCCCTTAAACTGAAGCTGGAACGCATAAAAGAAACTTACCTTCAGTTCAAGGATTTCTTAAGCCAACCCGGGGTGGAATACGATCTATATAATAACCGTACCGGAGTCTCCAACCTTTATTTGGCAGTCGTGAGCCCGCTTGTAAGCCATTTATTGTTTTATGTTTATATTACCTTTTATATTGTTTATCATTAACACATTACATATCTAACCATTGTTTTATTCGTAGGACGAGCCCGGGATCTTTAGGAGGTACCGTATGGAAGGGCATAAGTACTACAGAAAATTACGATATGTGTTCGATATCAAACATTGTGCCCAGTTCCCTCGGTCCCTCCTAGGCTCCAGAGCGTGTCCCATTCGCGTCCCTGTCGATGATGAGACGGTTGCTCCTGAGGCTGCTGCCCCCCCCCCCCCCCCCTCCCCCAATTCCCGGACATGCAAGTGAGCCTATTGAGGTAAATCCACTAGCCATGGTTTTATATGTTGGAGGAACTGAAGGTGCAACGGGTGACGCAAATGGAGACGCTGAGGGTAGGTTGTCGGACATGGACTAATGTCGTGTCAGGCCATAGTTTTAGGAAGTTTGTTTGTGTGAAGTATGGATGTCGATTCGAGTTTAGGTTGTTTACTTTTGTTTAATATGGAATGGTGATGTTGATAAATAAGGGGTTATGCACACTAGAATTTTGCCTTACTCTAGTGTGCAAAAACCATTGTTTGTAAAATGTTTATTAGTGTTTGCTGTATTTATAGGCAGTTATTAATCTGCCTAGTAACTTTATGTACGTTTGGTGTTTTTAATATGTATGAATTTGTTATGTTTCCTTTGTTGTCATACTTTATTTTACATAGCTGGATACTTCGAATTTTATGTGCAGATTAGAGGTAAATCAGTTTTTCGCATATGACAGGACCAATGTTTGGCATTTTACTTTCTTGCCTATACTGAAAAGGCTGCTGCCTACAAAATACTCAAAACTGCTTTACTTTTGTAAAAAGTAGAATTGAAGTTGAATAAGATTCCTTACACTACAAAAAGTAGAATTGAAGTTCAACAAGATTCCTTACACAAATTGGTTTTTAGTAGAAATATTTGTTAGATTTTAACTCATTTGACACTCAAAAAATCTGCAGTGACAAAGTCCAAATCATTGTTCAATTTTTATTCAAAATGCAATTATGTTGTAAAGTAGTATGGCTGGGACTAAAGTATTCTTGATTTTGGTACGGTGACGTCAGATTGGCAATGTAAAAATAATCATCATCATAAAACACAATATTTGAACTTGTTCTCCAGATTTTGAGTTTGGTGAGGTAAGGAACTTATTTACATACTAAAATATTAAACTTCAACTTTTCATCCCAATCTTCAACTATAAATTGGAACACAACTGATAACGCCGTGAAAACGTCGTTATTACCAATCTTCAACTTATTTATTGCATAGAGTGCAAGTAGCTTTCAACCGCGGGGGACCTAACGCAAAAGAAAGAACAAGAATCGAGAAATTAGGCCCCTGCCTCACCTCGCCGCCGCAAGGTTATATCTCGTCGCCGCGAGTTGGTGGCAAAGAGTTTTGCAAACTCTCTGCCTCAACCTCGCCGCGACGAGCTTTGATCTCGCGGCCGTGAGGCCTGCTCTGTTTTCTGCGCAGATTTGAGGGTTTTTTTGTACATAAACCCTTTTCCCCCAATTGTAGGATTCTAATTTTGCAACAACTATTTAATTAAAGCAACTAAATCATTCATATTTGTACAATCTTAACAAATTTAAAATCCATTAATTCATTGCATAATCACAAATTCAAACCCCTACAATCGAAATTCATTACAAAAACAAAAAATACTTCACCAAACATTGCTCCGAAATTAACATGCTTTCATAAGAATTTCCAAGCCATGTTTGCTTGTACTCCACCAAAAGATAAAGTCATCAACTAAACACCCTTTTGGGGCCAAAATTAACACCATTCTAATACTCCATAACCAATATCACAAAATTAACACTATAAAGTATCAATGTATGACTTTCACAAATAAGATAATCATGAAACCATATACTTCATGTCAATTTACCCTCGAGCATAATGTGTGCTTGTATTTCACGATTACGTTCGCTCGAACGTAAAAACAAGCTTACGTGTTTTGGGTTATCCATGATCTTGTAACAAAGAAGGTTCATATTTTCTTCGGATAGCCCCGGGACTTTCTCCAATGCGGCAATAACTTTCATAGCCTTTTTGTCCACCGTATCTT
The DNA here is from genome assembly GCA_034814905.1 of Penstemon davidsonii. NCBI lineage: Eukaryota > Viridiplantae > Streptophyta > Magnoliopsida > Lamiales > Plantaginaceae > Penstemon > Penstemon davidsonii. The sequence goes on along the minus strand of JAYDYQ010001087.1, from coordinate 4,299,518 downwards.
CTTCCGTGCTCATTTTTGGGGTAAGACTAATGAATGTAGACTTTGCCTCCACAATGAATTTTGTGAGGACGGGCACAATAGTCTCATTTTTTGCAGATTCGGGTGTTTTAACCTTCTTTTCTCTAGTCAATTTGAATTTCTTCTTCTTCTCATTCCCACCAATCTTAAGACCAAATGTCTTCACCTTAGATTTTTGTTTCCTTGGACCTCCATCGGATGTATCCGGTGTCGAGTTGCTTTTGTCTTTCAAACGATCTCCATCCCAATCGGCACCATCCGTCGTCAAATCAATACATGGGCTATCAAAATCAAATGATGGAATTGTAAGGTTCGACATTGCTTGAGTTTTTAAGATTTTCACTAAGTAAAATGTCATCAACAACATCAGCGAACCCCTGAGCATGATCCCCCGTAGCCCTATCATTTCTGAACAATTGACACCAATCATCATAGTACCTCCAAGACTTCATCCTCATGGCACGAACATCACAATTAGCCTATAAATAAAAAGGAGTTTAGAACACTAAACAATAATTAACAAGGATATTGTTATTACGCTAAAAATTAGAAAGTGAATATACCCGTGCATATTCAGCCCAAACATCATCATTGACCTCTATCATTTTAGCATCGTCATTCCATCCAAAGCCACTAGTACCCAACATGGCAAGCAACAAATAGTACTGTTTTTTCCAAACTGTAAGCTTTGAGTTGATGTGTCTTACTTTAATCTCGCTTCCCGGTATCCTAGCATTTATTGTGGATTCTAAGGCCTGTAAATAACCTGGTTTAAATCCATTGTCAGCCTTCCAACCACTTGATATCATCTCATGCAAACAAGCAATCAATGTTTGCTTTTCATCATTAGTCCAAATTCTACGAGGTCCTTGTGGTGTTTTTCTTGAACGTGATGTTCCGACATACCTTGGTATTGATTCCATTTGCTGCACTGTTATATATAACATTTCAATAAGAAATGCATTAGGGTTGATAAGTACTCAAACACATTACAAAATAATAACATGATATTAGCTAAGCCGTCACTAATTACTTCTCTAATATGCAACATACATAAGCAAAAACAATTCCATAGTTTCGCATGAATTGTTCGGAACATTCAAATGAAATAAAAACAATCATACAAACTCATAGACCACATTGTACCACGTCCTAGAACACAATCAAATAAACATTCATCACAATTCGAAAATATTTCCCAATCAAAACGCAATAAATGCGTGCATCTCAATGACTCGACAACCAATTATCATACATAGCTCGAGCCATGGTATCTCGATAATCAGTCCACTCTTGTGAGGGCTCAACAACATTGACAAAGTCCCCACCCCCACTAGGCCCATGCCCATCAACCTCATCATCACTTTCAGATTCACTAGGGAGTTCCGGATCATCCATGTCATTGGGCATCGTCATTAGTTGAAAATTGTGGATAAGAATGCAACCCATAATGATTTTGGTTTGAGTCTTCAATGGGTAGAAAGCATCACTCCTAAGTACCGCCCATCTCTTTTTTACTCGACCGAAACAACGTTCAATGATGTTTCTTGCCTGTGAATGCTTCATGTTGAAGTACTCCTTATAATTTCGTGGGGCATCTTGACCTACTTCCCATTCCTTTAAATGATAGCGTACTCCCCTATATGGTGTCAGAAAACCTTCCCCATTAGTGTATCCATTATCGCAAAGGTAGTATGTACCTAGAATATATAATTAAAAAAGTAAAATATTTAAGTTGTGATATAGCCATTAATAAAGGAAGCTCAATGATGAATAAAATGGTTTAAATCTATCATATACCGGAAGGAACTCGAAGTCCGTTGGGGCGGGTAATTGCATCTCTAAGTACCCTCCCATCTGCAGCGGAGCCCTCCCATCCAGCCAATGCATACGTGAATCTTCCATTAACATCACACGCAACAAGAACGTTTGTTGCAATATCACTTTTTCTTGATCTATATCGTGGTTTATCAGCGGCTGGTGCTAGTACTCTCACATAAGTACCATCCAAAGCCCCTAAACAACCCTAAAAAAAAAAATAGGAATTTAAAAAATCAATGTTTATATATAAATCTGCCTTATAGTGATTTAGGAAGATTCGTAAACATGGGTACGTACCGGAAAACAACCCCATCTTGAACACTCGTCATCTTCTGAAACCGGTGTAGGTTGTGATAGTAAAATGGAATGACATTTTAGCAAACTATTCAATACACGGTGGAAACACTTGCTAATTGTAACCCCGGAACGACGATAATCAAACCCGACGATTCGATTTTTCTTGTGATGTGAAAGGACAAATAAGAACATTGCAACTTGTTCATTGAGAGACACATATTTAGTGTCCCTTAGACCACCAATATTATGCAATAAACAACATAGCTTACTGAAAGAGCTCATAGTGCACCTTAATACAGCCTTAGAATCAACATTCGTCGTCATTGTTACGCGATGTAAATACTCGGCTTGTTTGGGTTTCTTACGTATCATGCTATACCTTCTCTTCCTACTACACATTTGGGAACGACATTGTGCTTCGTGTGCAATGAGGCATATAGATATTATTATAACACACTTCTAAAAAAACCGATGGAAAAAATTTAGGACTTGTTCGTTCCTTCCTTGATCCATAAGCGGTATTCTGTATTTCATATGACAAAATATATTTTTATATATTTTTAAATATAAATCAAATATTCTATTAACATTTCATCACACAACAAACAATACACAAAGAAACTTTTCTTCAATATAGGAGTTTCAAAGCACTACAATACCACCACAAAACAGTTCACGAACCCATTTAAAGAGAATGAAAGAAAAAAATTACAAAAATAAATAAAAAAACATAATTTACGTATGGAAAAAAAAAATTGTTACGAACTACAGTTTGGAAAGTTCAATAAAAAAATGTACAAGATTTGGTTATAGAGTGCTTACCCTATCTATTCTCCTTCTTCAACTTGTTCAAGCTATTTCATTTGATAAAACACAAGAAATGGAACAAATTATTACAATTAGTTTCGGAAGAAAAAATTTGAGAACCAATAATTACTTCTTACATCTTAGTCACAAAAGAGTTAAATGGAGATAATTAAAAAAAAAATCAACATTTGTTGTTCTCACCGTACACCAATGGAGGGAAATGAAGCAGTAGGTGGGAAATGAAAAATAAAGATGGAGACTTTCATTTTTAATCTGCCCAATTATTTGATGGCATTTTTCCCGTAATTATCCACTCATTTAGGGGCATTTTTTTCTCAATTTTTTCAAGTTTGGCCCAAGTAATTAATTTCTGGGGGGGAGCCCATATTGTAATTGGGCCAATTAAGGGGGATGGCCCACCATTTCGACCGATAACTCCGGGCTGCCCGAAAAATAGTCGGCCCAACCGAATGCAAAATTGGCCTGTTTTATCTGGGCCAATTAATGCAATTGGGGGCTAATTTGATGAACCGAACACAGCCTAAAGAGATGAAATATTTATAGTATGTGAAAAGAAATTTACTATTTGTTGTTTTGCAGAGATATTTACTTTTTGTTGTTTAGAAGTAATACAATTTAAGTGATAATAAAAACCAAAGACGTTAAATAAAATTGTTTGACTGAAATTAAAGTAGTTATTAATATATATGTTGTATCAGATGGCTCATAATGGTGATAATTCACACGCACAATCCTGATTGAGGGGGCAGTCACGAATTAGGAATGATATAGCTGAATAGCCAATCGAAAATGTTGAGATGTTTATTGATATAATGTATAATTTTTTTTAAGTGGTCGACTAGTTGGCCAAAACTTTACAGCTAGTACTTGGCGTGAAATTCATCAAAAGATGAATGAAGATGCACCTATATAACTTTCACGTCCATATACCTTAGAAGAGCTTAAGGGTATGTGTACTAGGATTAAGGGTCATTGGAGAAGATTTTCAGACCTATTGATTAAAAAAACTAGTTGGGGATGGAATGACGTGGACAAGGTTTTGGATGCACCCGATCATGAATGGAATGATTATCTAATGGTATGACTCCTTCCACATATATAAAAGTATTATTTATCTTCAAATTCATATTTATTTATGTGTTTTTATACAAAAAATTTTAGGTGCACCCGGATGATGCCATTTTGAGAAAGAAACCACTTCCTCCTTATCTATATTGCGACCAGATGTGGGCAACTCGTACTGCATCTGGAAACTATGCAAGGTCTTCTCCCCAGGGAGTGGGTCCCGAACATGGGCCGAATGAGGGCGTTGGTGATTCAAGTAATCCAACACCACCACTACCACCACCATTCAATGTCGATACATCACAGTTTGGGTCGGGTAATTTTCAGTTTGACGGTCCCTCAAATGAGGGGATTCATCCTATCTTGTCTTGGTTGTCTGCGGGTATGAGTAGTTCCAAGAGGAGCAGAAGCACTACAGGTAATATGAATTCGTGGACTAGCTTGAATGAGGCAAGACTTTCAAGACTTGAAAATAACACCCCAGTTGATATGCAAGTATGCTTCGAGGGACTCGAACAATTGGATGGATTGAGTGACCGACAATACTTCAAGGCCATGGAACAATTGCGGATGATTCGAACACGCGATGGTGGTTTGCGCGATGGTCCGAAGAAAAACGACGTCGTTGGGTTAATCAATTGGAATGATCAACTTGCTTTTTAGAATTCATTTATTGAATTCATTTGGGTTTTATGTATTATTTGGATTTGATGTTTTATTTCGTTTATGTTGGATTATGTGGTTTATTTGTGTGTTTTATTTTGATATTTAGCTAGTGTTTGCTATTTAACTGTGTCATATTTGTTTTTTTGTTAACGAACTTTGTTTGAAGTACTATTGGTTGGTATTTGATACATTTATGATTATTTTCATGTTTACTATTTATTATGCACTAGAGAGTTACTAACACTTGTTGATTTTGTGTTTTTATTATGTGTACTTGGAATAAATTAGATAGTAGAAGCATGCCGAGAAATGATAATACATCTCGAAATTTTCAAGTAGAATCCAATCATGTAAATTATTTTGACGATGAATGCGATGAAGATTTTTCCGATATCATGTTTTTATCTACGGTCCAGCCGATGTATTTTAACCCGCCTATACCTCGTAACACTTCTAAGTTACAAGGTGCCAATTGGATTGAAGAGTTATTTAGCGGCACCCGATCGTTTTCATGATGCTTTAAGGATGAAGAAAGAAACATATATTCTTCTCTGCGATGAATTAACCGAGACTGGTTTATTAGATGAACCAAATTGTGCACGTGTCTCTACAGTAGAGTCAATTGGTATCTTTATATATACTGTAGGACTAAACGTTCATACAAGGCAAAATCAAGAGCGATTTCAACACTCGAATGAGACAGTAAATCGTCATTTTAGGAAGGTTTTGAATGCACTATGCGCTTGGGCACCATATGTGATAACCCCACCAAACATGAATATCATACCCGATAAGATATCAAGTAATCGAGAATTCTATCCATACTTTAAGGTAACATTATATATATATTTTGTAATTATATATTTACTATTTTTGAATTACTATATTTATGTATTTATATGATTGTATTAAAAGGATTGTGTTGGTGCTCTTGATGGCACACACGTTAATGCGTGCATTAGACGAGAGCGACAATGTGCTTGGAGAAATAGAAAAGGAGACTTAACTCAGAATGTTATGTGTATAGGTGATTTTGACCTTATGTTCACATATGTGTATCCTGGGTGGAAAGTTCTGCTCATGATACAAGAGTGTTTAGTATTGCGATTGAAAAGGACCCCGCTTTTCCCACCCCACCGCAAGGTTAGAAATTAATTTGTGTGTATGATCTATTTTATTTTTTTGAAAAAAGTGATGAACTAAAATATAATTTCGGGTAGGAAAATATTATTTGATTGATTATGCATACATGAATAAGTCAGGGTTTTTAGCACAACATAAAGATGAGCGATACCACATATCTGAATGGAGAGGGGGTAATCCTAGAGGGCTAAACGAGCTTTTTAACCAAAGACACTCTAAGTTGCGGAATATGATTGAACGTTGTTTTGGAGTATTGAAGGTGAGATTTCCACTCTTGACCGGAAGGATGCCTAAGTATGAAATTGGTCGACAAGTAGATATTGTGATTGCATGTTGTGTATTGCACAATTGGATTAGAAAAGATGATCGAAATGATTACTATTTTTCAATGACGGATGCTACACTACTCCAGACCCTACGTTCACAACGCCTACATAGAGAAGGAGAAAATTTAAATGATGAAGACGATGATGAAGCAGAACACAATCCTATGCCAGAAAGACCGAACTGGATAAGTAATTTTAGAAATTCAATAACACGCCAAATGTGGGATGACATTCACAATTAGCTTTTGTATTTTGTGCATCTAACGTGAATTGTGTGTTTTTGTATTTTTTTGGAACTTGGATATGAAATTAGTAAGCTTTATTTGATATGATTAATTGTATGATATTTATATATTTTTATCATTATTCTATCAAACGTGTATTTATGTATAGAGATGACAACAATCAATAAGCTATGGAGTGCAAGACAATGGGGACGAGATGAAGAAACAATTTTATTGGATGAGCTTGTAAACCAAAGAGCAATTCGACCATTTACTAATGAAGTTATCCTTGATCGTGTGATCAAAAGTTTTGGAAAGAATATGACAAAAAGACTCGACCGTCGTATCACAACATCATTAGTCCGAGAAAAATTCAATGCACTCTTCCAAAGGTATACACTCTTTGCTCATCTACTCACTTTCCCAGGTGTTGTCCACGACACCACGAACAAGCATATGACAGTCAATCCCGAGTTCAAACCACTAATAATAGAGGTAAGTTTAAAAGCACATTTATTTAATGAATGCATAATGTTGATATAAATTATAAAGTAAATTTTCTTTAATGAGTTATTAATTATAAATATGTATTATCCATTCGTTACAGTTGTGTCCCCGGGCGGAGGTGTATTTTATAACTAGTGAACCCCGTTGGAATGATGTAAGTACTTATTTGATGACCCTGCTCTTCACTGCGATGATCCACGAGCTAGTTTAGTGGGCATTGCGTCTTCTCCAATTGAAATAAGTTGATGTAGTTAATGTGATCAGTTCATCATCTGATGGCACTCCAGCGTCATCATTGGGCAATTTTGATCCTTTTAATCGCGCGAACCACAAGTCTCATCGTAGTTATCATCGTTCTCTATCTGGTTCCCACGAAGCTGGAAGCAGCACTGCAAGAAATCGATTTTGAAATATCATGATGTCATATTGTTGTAAATAAAGACTTTTAGTCTATGCATACATTAGTTGAAAATGTTGTATTGTGTGGTTGCCTAATTTTAATGCATTATGTGATGTGTGTCTTTAAGTTAAATTGATGTTCTCGTATTGTGTGCTTTGTAATTTTAATTTGATAATAAAAGTACCTTGATTTTCTTTTGGATTTAAGGTTTATTTAATTATTTTCTTTGTACAATCCTGTGTACAATGTTCATAATAGCTACATAAAAGTATGTATTATATTGTGTGGTGTGTGTATATATATATACACACGCACACACAAACACACACACACACACACACACACACACACACACACACACACATATATATATATATATATACTACATAATTATTATTTTATATCCATTCAATTATCTTCTAATCATTTCACCATAATTATAATATATTTTTAATTATTACTTTAATTATTACACAATATAATATTAATTATTTCAATTTAACATGACATGACATGACATCTACCAACTAATTATTACCCTCAAACTCCAACATCCAAAATACATCCAAACCATAACTCATAATTTTCAACCCAAATACTCATTTAATTAATATTATCTTACATACAAAAGATTCCAACCAAAATACATCCAAGTCTATTTTCAGTTGTTTCGCACAACTTTCAAAAAGAATCTTCAAAACTCACAACCAAAATAATTTTCATCCAAAGTGGGTGAAACTGAACCAAAATACATCCAAACAGGGCCGTAAACTCTGAAGTCTCATTCTCTATGTTTTTCCCAAGAAAAAGAACACAAAAAAAAATTTAAAATTATTTTTCTTTTTGAGAAAATTAAAATTATTATTTAGATGGAAAAAAATATTTTTGATATGTAAACTCATTAAATATAATATATCACAGCTTTCTATGCAAATTCTAATCAACTACTCTCCCGCCATTACTTCTCTTCCATGGTCACCGCCGTCACCTCCACCGTCAACAGTCCGCTACCACCACCACCACAACCCCTTCTCGATAATCCTCCTTCAAAAAGAAGAGAGAAGAAACTATTAGAAATTAAAGAGATAAAAGAGAGAGAGAGAGAGAGAGAGAGAAACAGAGGATACAGAGAAAATGATAAATTGGGAGAGGTATATACACACCTGATGTAACGTTCAGGGGTGGGGTTGGGGGCTTGAAACCCTAAAGTCCGAGATTTGTTCCAATATACTTCAATTGGAGAAATTGGAGAAAATAGGATTTAGTAGGTATTTTATATTTGAAATTGAAATCGTAACGTCCGAGATTTGATCCGATATACTTCCGTAATTGGAGAGGGGATGATATAGGGGCTAGTAGGTTTTTTTATATTAGGAATTATTGTCCGAGATTTAGGCAAGTACACTTCCATTTTTGGAGAAATTTGGAGAAAATAAAAGCAGCTCAAAGGTCTTTCCAGTCCAAAAAGGCTTATAAAAACAATCTTCCTTCTCCCCTGTATTTATCTCGCTTTCCACTACTGAATATTTGTTGTTTTCTCAATGGGTACAGAGCAGACGACGCCATTACTACTGAAAGAAATTAGGGCTGTTGATTCCGATGAAGAAAGAATTCCGGAATGGAAGGACCAGATTACGATTAGGGGTTTGGTGGTCAGTGCTATATTAGGAACTATTTTTTGTATTATCATCCACAAGTTCAGTCTAACAGTCGGGATCCCCTTCCTTCAATATGGCATCTGGTTTGCTCGGTTTCTTCTTCGTCAAGATGTGGACCGGGTTTCAATCCAAATTTGGGTTTTCGGTTCGACCCTTTACTCGCCAAGAGAACACTGTTATTCAAACATGTGTTGTTGCTTGTTGTGGTCTTGCTGCTAGTGGTAATTATTGTACTCAATTGTTGCTTAAGTTGTTATAGAATTGATGTGTATATATGATGTTTGTTGGTTGTTCTATTACAAATGGAGCATTTACTTTGTATTTATTTTGATTTTTATTGACAGGGGGATTTGGATCATACTTTATTTCTATGGATGAGAAAACATATAAATTGATTGGTGAAGATTACCCTGGTAATCGAGCGGAGGATGTTAAGAATCCGGGATTGTTGTGGATGATGGCATTTCTATTTCTTGTTAGTTTTATTGGGCTGTTTAGTCTTGTTCCCCTTAGGAAGGTAAATCATTTAAGGTTTCTAGATTATATATGCGATATTGATTGGTTGACTTGATGATTTTCGTTGCTGCTTGTAATCATCTTTAGATATTTTCTTCATCTGATTTTTCCTGGATAATTGTGAAACTATTATTTTTTCTTTTTAAATATGTAACTCTAGGTTATGATCTTGGGTTATAAGTTGACATATCCCAGTGGAACTGCCACAGCAATGTTAATCAATTCCTTTCATACAAACACTGGAGCTGAACTTGCCGGGTAACTAGATCACTTTATTCTGCTTTGATTGTCAGTAGTCAATATGTTGGGAAAACTAATTGATTTTGTATGCTATTATCATCATTGTAAAGCAAATTCTCTGTACCAAATTTTTTGACATGTTACCATTTCTTTATTTCTTTTCTATTTTTGTGAGAATTGTCCTAGCCTTCGATTTTTGTCTGTTTTGTTTGCTAATCTTACCTACGGATATGTCTTCTCGTTTCACTAAAGCTAAAAGCTTATTGGAGCCTTTAACTTTCTGATGTCACTTAAGATAGAACTAAGAATCAATCTGTAGAAAAGGAAAATAAGAACATGAAAATACATATCACTTTTGACGCATTCAGTAATTTCCTAATTTAGGTCTAATAGAGATGTCCCAATCTAGTTAAGGGGCATAAATATGAGGCACTATATGAAGACCCAAGTGAATCTTATTAACATATTTAATCATGATATGAAGACCCGAACGATTTAACACCATATTTACGTGGATATAGTTTGAAGTTCTAGAAAAGAGAGAACACTGAAGATTTGGAAGTGAGTGAATGATCTAATTTCTTCAGAAGAAAGTGCATTTGATCTGAGATACTGTTGGTCCCAAAAGTGGTCAATGAGGTCTAGAGGGGGGGGGGGGTGAATAGACCTCTGAAAACTTTAAAACTTTTTCTCTAACTTTCCAAATCAGCAGACTAAGCTGATCGAGATTTGTAAGACTACTAAGCTGATCGCGCACAAAGCTTTGAACAGCAGAGTTGACCACTCATCTGATTTTCACTCAGCTGATTTAAGGTGTTAAATCAGAGTTTTTAGAAACTAGTTGGCAGCGGATATTCAGAGTGTTTTTCACCAAGCTGTTCCTCTTTAAGTTTTCTCACTCAAAAGATTTTGTCCCCAGTTTTTACAACTCCTTTTAAAATCTTTTGGTTAAATCGTATGTTTGAGTTCTTTGATAAATATGCAAAGTATAGCAAACAGTAAATCAAACACACAGGATTTTTATAGTGGTTATATGGATAAAAATCCTTTAGTCCACTCTTCCAAGTCACACAGATCTTGGGTTATACTAGAAAACACAAAGTAATCAAGTATACAATGCTTGCGCTGATCAACAAATGAAAAGCCACAAGTGCGCTGTAAGAAATCACACAGAAATCCTACACTCCGAAGCTAGATCACTCACTTAGACGGATCTACACTCCTCACGCTATTTTCAGTACAAGTAATCACTCAGAAAACCTATACTAAGAAGTTATATCACTTCACTAAGATGGATATACACTCCTTCTATTCTCAGTTGAAAGTCACTAAGACAGACAACGTATGATCTCTGTTCTTCAACAAGAAGCTTCGTCAACAAATGACTTCGCTCAAGATCAGACGACTCAACTGATGGATCTCGCTCTTAGGATATGATCTTGAATTGTGCAAGCTCTCTCTAGATCTTCAGTTATGTCTTCTATTTATACTCTCAGATTTGAATTTTCTGCCCGTTGAAGGATGACAGAAAGCTGCAGTCCTCGAGTTCTGGTCCTGACACGCGGAACGGCTCCCTGCAACTGTTGCACTGTACACTCTGCTGTACGGATGTTTGCTTTATGTCAGTCGCATTTAATGCACTCAGCTCTTAGCTGGTTCCCGTTGATAAGTTTCCTGACCGTCTTCACTCTGCTGGTGGAAGTACTCTGCTGATGATTACTTCGCTGATCACTCGGCTGATGGCTTCTCGGCTGATTCAAGAATGAACATATCTATCTTGACTCGGCTGATAACACCCATCTGGTATCCCACTTTGCTGATTCGGTCACATAGCTTTCAGACCATGAGATAGGTTTCACTAAGCTGTTCAGTTCTTAGTTGATGACTTCCAGATTACCCTTTTTGTCATCTTCAAAACCTTCTCCAATATTAACCAACAATTTCCCCCTTTTTGATGATGACAAAACCTTCAACTAAGAATACATCTAAGTTTCTGATTTAGTCTTCATAGTCTGAGATGGAAATTATTGCCCTGATACAACTTAAAAAAAATTACCACTTGATGGTTCTTTTTCCCATTCTGATCTTCTACTTAAGGGGTTCTTAGTTGCATCCATCTTCCCCCTTTTTGTCATCAACACCAAACTTTAGTTGCATCTTTTCTTCCCCTTTTATCCTTCCCCCTTTTTAGGGTTTGTGATAACTTCTTTTCCATATGATTGCAAACTAGTATGCTGAAGACAGGTAGGTAAGCACTTGGCTGATCGAGGTAGTCTTCGTTGTTGTTTATCACTCCAGCTAGAAATTTCCCTTTAACTTCAAGAATTTTTTACCACTTGATATCACTTGTGGTCTGATTCCACTTGTAGGCTGATGCTACTTGTAGTCTGATACTACTTGTATGGATACAAATCAGATTAGTCAGCTGATATCACTTGTTGATGTGATAACACTTGCTGATACCACTTGGTGTAGTACATTCTTGAAAATCACTTGGCTGTTGAGTTCCAATCAGCTGATAAGAAGCAGTCTTCTGATAGCTTCATTTTGACTTATTGACAACTTCATCTTTTATTTAGGAGTACCGCTAGTCGTACACGTTCCCCCTAAGTTCAAGAATTCGTGGTCAAGTAGTCTGATGAGAGTTTCTCTTCAAAGACACTCAGCCGTTGAATTTCAGTAAGCTGTTCTGGGCTAGTCTTCTGATAAGTTCCCCCTCAACTTATGAATTCAAAATCAACAAACCAATTTCTGGTGTCACATGGTTGACTGATACCACTTGAACGGTGATACCTCTTGTTGCAAACCGTTGATGGCCTCTAATGCCACTTGGTCTCTGAAACCACTTGTTAATCTTTGATAATCTTCAACTTTTCAACAAACTCACGTTCCTTGAAATCTCCAAATGTAGAGTCTACCACTTGAATTGTACCAATTTCTGATACCACTGATTTGATACCACTTGCTGGTACATGCTTGTTGGTGAGACTACTTGTTGAACTTGGTGAAATTTGCAAGGCAGTCAACTCATCTTTGTCATCTCACATGTGTTTCACCTGCAAAACAGATGACTGTTTTTGGTACCCCTTGTTTATTGGGTCCAGCATGGTTAGTGTAACCTTTAACATGTGATGATCTAGTGACTTATGTTTTATCATGATAATACCACTTGTTGGTACTTGATACCACTTGTTGTTTTTCAACATTTGTTGGTCATGATTAAAACATAGCTCATAAGCAAGGTAAGATGCATGAAATATGTGATAAGCATGCATATTGAAATGAGGATGGCAATCAGCACAGTGAACATGATTAGCATGATAATATGGATAAGCGTAGTGCATGTCATAATAGTTATCATAATGTGATTCAAATTCTTGCCAAATAACTTATTTTTGCCTCAATTTCTTACCTGAGTTTTCTAATAACTCTCCATAGATTAAGCAGACTCAATAATTTCAATTTTACTTCTATCAGCAGCCTCGGCTGATGAGTTTACTAGTCTGATTAGTCTTAGGTAGCTTACTAGGTTTTCTAACCTATTGAGCATCAGTAGACTTGTTCTCTTAAGCCTCTGATTTTCTTTTTAGAGAATGATGCAATTACTTCTTTCAGGTTTATTTATATTTTCAAAACAAATTGCATACTCAGCTTTTAGAGTTTCATTCTCATGCTCAAGCTTTTTGGTAGTCAGCTGATTCTTGAGGTTTTTCAACCTGAAGTTTCAGTGATCTGATTCGCTCTTTTCAGCAGAGTCTTCTCTTCATTAAGCTTGGCAAATGCACAAACAATATTTGAATTTGAAATTCATCATTTATTCAATCGATTCAAATAGTGCATTACATTAATCAATAGAAGTTGCCCCAATTTTCAGAATCATCAAATTCTATGGCAGTTAAGCATATGGTCTCGGGTACTTCTTCAAATTCTTTATCAGACGACTTGTGGTCTGAATAAGATGTGCAGGAGTTTATTAGCTTTGCTGCATCAGCTAACTTTGTTTTGCTCTTACTAAACTTTCGCTCCCTTTTGGCACGCTTTTCCTTTTCAGCAAACTTCTTAGATGATGAGGTTGGATGATCTTTGATCAAGAGCCCATACTCCTCTTCATGGTAGTCTCTAAGTTTTGCTTTGTAGAAATCCCTGTTTTCCTGAAAATGATCAGAAGAAGATGAAGTAGCATTTTTATATTTTAATTTCATATTCTTCTTGTAGAACTTCTTGAAATCATTTAGCAGCAGGGTAACGTCGTCAGCAGTGTATCCCTTTTCTGAACTCAGCACAGTCTTCTGTTTTGACTTGTCTGCTGATTTTCTTAACTTGTCTGACGCCATTAGAGCAGCAGTAGGGTCTGAACTGGTTGACACTTCTAATCCCAATCTTGGCATATGATACTCATACGCTTTAAGAGATGAGAACAGTTCGGAAAGAGAAATCTTCTCTAAATCCCTTGATTCTTCCATGGCTGTCACCTTCATGTTGAATTTAGGTGGCAAGGCCTTAAGAACCTTTGTTGTGATCTCCTTGTTCGAAAATTCTTTACCAAACCTTAGAACTTCATTCAGGGCTTTGGTAAATCTGGTATCCATCTGATCAATCGTTTCACCAGACTTCATTTTGAAATTTTCAAACTCCTCAAGGGCCACACTGAGCTTGTGTTCTTTGATAGCGTTGTTTCCTTCGCTTAGTTCGCAGACTTTATCCCACATCTCTTTGGCAGTTTTGAGATGCTTGATCTTTTGGAAATTTTCTTCGTCTACAGCTCTGAACATGATGAACTTCGCCTTTTTATCAAGATTTACCAGCTTGTTTTCTTTAGGTGTCAGCTCATCCAGCTCTTTGTCAACTATCTGATCTGGTTGACCAGCAACCTTCACAGTCTTCTGGAATCTGAATGGTCCTTTTGTAATACATGTAAACATGTCTTCATTATAAGCAGCAAATTTCCATTCTGATTTTCCAGTTTTCAAAGCTCATATGACCAATGTGAGGAACATGGTTTATGGCATCCATTTTTCAAAAAGTTTTGATTTTCAAAATATGCTCTCTTTTTGAAAAATTTGAAAAACACACTTTGGATCAAGCTTGTTGATCAGGCAGCTGATTCAAAATAAACCACCTACTCTGATGCTACTTGATGGTATCAGGTAAGTTACCAGAGCAACCTGAAATACCAGAGCTACCTGCTCTGATACCACTTGTTGGTCCCAAAAGTGGTCAATGAGGTCTAGAGGGGGGGGGGGGGGGGGGGGAATAGACCTCTGAAAACTTTAAAACTTTTTCTCTAACTTTCCAAATCAGCAGACTAAGCTGATCGAGATTTGTAAGACTACTAAGCTGATCGCGCACAAAGCTTTGAACAGCAGAGTTGACCACTCATCTGATTTTCACTCAGCTGATTTAAGGTGTTAAATCAGAGTTTTTAGAAACTAGTTGGCAGCGGATATTCAGAGTGTTTTTCACCAAGCTGTTCCTCTTTAAGTTTTCTCACTCAAAAGATTTTGTCCCCAGTTTTTACAACTCCTTTTAAAATCTTTTGGTTAAATCGTATGTTTGAGTTCTTTGATAAATATGCAAAGTATAGCAAGCAGTAAATCAAACACACAGGATTTTTATAGTGGTTATATGGATAAAAATCCTTTAGTCCACTCTTCCAAGTCACACAGATCTTGGGTTATACTAGAAAACACAAAGTAATCAAGTATACAATGCTTGCGCTGATCAACAAATGAAAAGCCACAAGTGCGCTGTAAGAAATCACACAGAAATCCTACACTCCGAAGCTAGATCACTCACTTAGACGGATCTACACTCCTCACGCTATTTTCAGTACAAGTAATCACTCAGAAAACCTATACTAAGAAGTTATATCACTTCACTAAGATGGATATACACTCCTTCTATTCTCAGTTGAAAGTCACTAAGACAGACAACGTATGATCTCTGTTCTTCAACAAGAAGCTTCGTCAACAAATGACTTCGCTCAAGATCAGACGACTCAACTGATAGATCTCGCTCTTAGGATATGATCTTGAATTGTGCAAGCTCTCTCTAGATCTTCAGTTATGTCTTCTATTTATACTCTCAAATTTGAATTTTCTGCCCGTTGAAGGATGACAGAAAGCTGCAGTCCTCGAGTTCTGGTCCTGACACGCGGAACGGCTCCCTGCAACTGTTGCACTGTACACTCTGCTGTACGGATGTTTGCTTTATGTCAGTCGCATTTAATGCACTCAGCTCTTAGCTGGTTCCCGTTGATAAGCTTCCTGACCGTCTTCACTCTGCTGGTGGAAGTACTCTGCTGATGATTACTTCGCTGATCACTCGGCTGATTCAAGAATGAACATATCTATCTTGACTCGGCTGATAACACCCATCTGGTATCCCACTTTGCTGATTCAGTCACATAGCTTTCAGACCATGAGATAGGTTTCACTAAGCTGTTCAGTTCTTAGTTGATGACTTCCAGATTATCCTTTTTGTCATCTTCAAAACCTTCTCCAATATTAACCAACAGATACATACCTAGCTTCAACAACTCCTCGATCATCTCCTGGGCTTGCCTCATTCTAATAACAGCAGCTTTTGCTGGTAAATCAGCCTCAGTTTTGGATATGTAGTTTTCATTAAGGTTCTCATAACCTGGTCATTCACATAGCTTGTCTTCTTTCAAATTTACAAAACATAGCGTCAAATTCATCAGCGAGTTTCATTGTTGTGTATCTGCAAATAACACTTGAATTACCTTGTAGG
This sequence comes from Penstemon davidsonii, assembly GCA_034814905.1. Classification (NCBI taxonomy): domain Eukaryota; kingdom Viridiplantae; phylum Streptophyta; class Magnoliopsida; order Lamiales; family Plantaginaceae; genus Penstemon; species Penstemon davidsonii. Next base: position 4,283,056 of record JAYDYQ010001087.1, on the reverse strand, counting down.
CTGTCCCGATCTTTTGTTGTAATATATACACTACATCCTGTAGTAGCTTCCACTCATTTCAGTAAATTTCCTCTAGGGCCCAAAAGTCGCCAACAAAATTGAACTATGAAGCAGCAAAACTTCATTTAAGAAGACAGTGCAGAGTAAAGGAAACCTTCTGCACTCAAAAAATGAGAACGGGCTATGGTTTCTAAATGGAAGGCAGTTCAATTATCTTACATTAGGATAGTTGTCCACAGGAATGTCCAAGTGCGAAAAAGAAAATTCACTATGTATGAATTAGAACTTGCTGGTGCTCTTTGCCATTGTCATTCTAGGAGACTCGCTCAATCTCTTGCCATACGAAGAAGAAGTTTAGAGAATTTTCTTATTTTTTGAAAGGTGACATGAGAAAATTTGAACTGTCGAAGTACTATTGAAATTCTCATTACCTGTGGCTAGAAATGGATATGGATTAGTAGAATAAGGAAAGAAATAAATCGAAACAAACTGCACAATTAGCAAGCAAATCAATAGCCAAAGAAGATCCCTGACAACTTTTTTGAGATCATATCAATCATCCAGTTGATATTTGTGACTAAGGTTGGATCAATTTTCTGCAGGATCTTACCAAAAAAATTGGTAATCCGGAAAAAAGAAAGTTGATGTAAAGCACACAACCTTCTTGTAGGTGGCTGATAAATATTTTGCGGGTATCATGACAGCATCATTTTGAGAGATGCAGAAAATGACTTGGAAGGCCTAATATAAAGAAATTAGTTACCATAATCTTTTTGCCCATGGTATCCAAAAAAGCATGACAACTAATGTATTGTAATTCTGGTATAATATTCAATTGGTTGGGTGAAACAACAGATATAGAACTCATAAATTACCCAAAGCATAAGTCAATTACTTGATGCACAAGAGAGATGGAAAGGGAGAGTCATTTGCCACTAGAAATCACAAGTCTGTTAGGAACTAGAATAAGAGTCATTTCAGTAATACCTCGAAGGGCTAGCGCTGAACTTCTTGTGCCACGAACCCCTCCCAAATTTATTTTCCACTTTTTTTATTATTGATTCTTAGGTTTTGAAATATTCTATTTGTTGCAAAATCAATTTTATGTGTATTAACCATTATTTTGCAACAATTTAGTGCTATAATGCACATTGTATACAAATGGACAATTCTGCTTTTAATTGATTTGCCGTTGTTATTCTTATATCCTCTTCTTGACCATATTGGTGCACAAATGATTTTTGATTATATTGCCCTTGAGTATTTCCCGTTCGGAGTTTGAATGCCTGATGGAGTTGTTATATATCTATTTCACAGAAAGCATGTGAGTTGCCTAGGGAAATATCTAAGCATAAGTTTCTGCTGGAGTTTCTTCAGATGGTTCTTCAGCAGTATTGGCGATTCATGTGGATTTGACAATTTCCTCAGCCTTGGTTTGACACCATACAGGAATATGTAAATTCTCCACTTTACTATATGTTGTGTTTTACTTAATATACTCGCTGTTATGCTATTGGTGCAAACCAAAAGATTGGTGCACTTTTTACATGAATCCTAAAAGTACGACTTTATGCAGGTTATATTTTGACTTTAATCCAACGCTTGTTGGATGTGGTCTAATTTGCCCCCACATAGTCAGTTGTTCAGTTCTTCTTGGATCTATTATATCGTGGGGTTTTCTTTGGCCATTCATTTCACATCGTTCGGGTGACTGGTATCCAGCTGATCTTGGAAGAAATGATTTCAAAGGTCTCAACGGTTACAAGGTACTGGAGATAATTTAAGTATTACTGCATAATTGAACATCTTTTGCAAATGAGTGCATATATTTGAACTTCCATTCAAATAATACATGAGGTGCATGTTTAACATTCCGTTGAGTGACTAGGATTTTACCCAGACAGGAATTCATGTTTTCAAAAAGGGTTATTTACAATATGTTCTCTATGTTCTTAAAATTTGCGGAACATGGTGAAACTTCTATTTTATCTCTCTCCCTCTCTCTCTCTCTCTCTATATATATATTATGGTTGTATATTTCCCATAATGGATTAGGCTTATTCTCACGTGTTTTTGTTTTTCGTAGGTCTTCATAGCCATGTCTCTTATTCTTGGGGATGGGCTATACAATTTGATTAAGATAATATTGGTAACAATTAATGAAATATGCAGCAGAACCCATAATCTTCCTATCGTCAAGGAAGCTTCGGGTGAGAATCTTTTACCTGAGTCTTTTGGATAATGTTTAATTATATTGTCTTGTTATGTGTTTTTTGGCTCACTTGGAAGTCACATGTTGGATGGGGAGCTTAAACTATAATTTCTTGGATGTAGGGGTGAGCACGGTCCGTCAGACCGACCGGATCGAACCGGAATCGACGGTTCGGTCCGGACTGTTTACCGAACCGAAATTCGGTTCGGTAAATGGTTCTTGTCCGAGAACCGAATTTCCAAAATATCGGTTCTCGGTACAACCGGTCGGTTTACCGAACCGAACCGGTTGGACCGAATTGTTTTTTTTTTTTCATTTACGACTTTTGGTGATAAATTTGATGATAAATTGAATGTTGTTCAATAAATAGAAGAGGGTTTTTTTTTGTATGGTTTGTATGTTGTAAGATTTTTTTTTTTATATATATATTGTGTTAAATTGATTTTTTGGTTTTTATAAAATAAAAAAAAAAAATCGGTTTTTTTGGACCGAACCGAACCGAAATTTTCAGTCCGATAAACGGTCCACGGAAATCCAGGAACCGAACTTCGGTTCGGTTCGGTTCGGTTCGGACCATTTGCTCACCCCTACTTGGATGTATGGTATATTCTCTTTTTTCTAGAAATGCCACTTCTAAATTTTCAAAGATTGGATAATTTCTTTTCCCTTATTTCTGTTTGATAGGATAAACTCTTGTAAAAGTACAAACAAATGCTACTAGTTTACTGTTTACAAAAGAAACATAAGGAAATGAAAAGGAAAATTCGTTTATGTTATATTGTTGTTATCTTTTTTACATCACTAAACCTATATGAATATACTAAAATATGAAAAAGTGGTACATTCAGTCTATGTTTTGGTTCATGGATTTCAGTGAGTATAATGATAAGTAAATTGCAAATGAACAAGAAATGAGGCTCAACGTTGCATCATCTGATGCAAAAGAAAAAAAAATTCTCAGAATTTTACTCATAGAAATCCAATAATCAAACATAGCCTTAAACTTTATGGTAACTAGTATTATCCTCATTTCTGTCAACATTTCAATTAAATTAATTGATCTCTTAATTCCAAATTACTAGTGGAACAAAATAAACAAGATGAAGTTTTCCTCAAAGACGGAATCCCGTTTTGGTTTGCTGCTTCTGGATATGTCAGCTTGGCGGCAGTATCTTCTGCTGTGATACCAATGATCTTTCCGCCTTATAAGTGGTACTTGGTTATTTTATCATACATAATTGCCCCAATCCTTGCCTTCTGCAATTCGTATGGTATTGGTTTAACAGACATGAACTTGGAATTTTCATATGGAAAGATTGGTCTTTTTATGATTTGTTCTCTAGTCGGAAGCCAAGGCGGGGTTTTAGCCGGTTTAGCAGCTTTCGGGGTTTTGACTTCCATTATCTCCGCAGCTGGCGATTTAATGCAAGATTTTAGAACCGGTTACCTCACTCTATCATCAGCAAAGTCAATGTTTGTGAGCCAATTAGTCGGAACTGCCATGGGCTGCGTGATTGCACCTCTCACATTTTGGTTGTATTGGAGTGCCTTTGATATTGGATCACCAGATGGCCCATACAAAGCACCATATGCTGTTACATTGAGAGAAATGGCCATTATTCGAGTCGAGGGCTTATCTGAACTCCCCAAGCACTGTCTAACTATATGTCATGGCTTCTTTGTGGCTGCATTGGGTATTGACCTTTTGAGAGATGTCACTCCGAAAAAGGTTTCCCAGTTCATTCCTATTCCGATGGCGATGGCTTTACCGTTTTATGTTGGAGCTTATTTGGCAGTTGATTTGTTTGTTGGTACTGTGATATTGTTCGTATGGGAACGGATAAACAAGAAAAAATCAGAAGATTATGCAGGTATAGTTGCTTCTGGTTTGATATGTGGTGATGGGATGTGGACAATACCATCTGCAATTCTTTCTATTTTTAGGATTAATCCGCCTAATATGCAAGTATTTTGGTCCTTCTGCAAGTAGCTAAACAAGTAATCTTTTACAATTTTTTTTTTCTTGTTTTCGCTTTTCTTTCTAACCTCAAATAGTTGGTATGGAGGTGGTGGGACAAAAGGGTAAATTTTGTTATAGTGGATTAATGGTTTTCTTGCCAATCTGTGTTCTAATGTATTTTGTCTCAAACATGTTAAGACAATTGGAATGTCATGAAATTTTGATAACACTGAAAGGATTGAGAATAGGATTGATGAAGAATCATTTTTTGTCCAAAGGCAATGTATTTATGGTCTTGCCTTTGTAATAATATTCGGATGGCGGTGAATTTGCTTCCAATGTGTCTATTGGGGTGTTTTTGTGAGGAAAAAAGATGGATTTTTTTTTCTTTGAAGTGAAGAACTTCGGAAAATTTGTTGATAGCGGCATGTGAAATATCAAACTAAGATACTCAAAATTCAGTTTGAGTTAAATTGAAGTTGGTCCGAATTTGTTCATGATATTTACTTTATTTTTTAAGAGTTAATGACAATCTACCCTCCAGTGATATTTACAATGTTAAATAATGTTAAATTTATCTCATTGTGATTTTGAAAAAAAACACTTTACCCCCTGTTATCTTACCCTCATGTGTTATGACCATATGGCATTTTACCCCCTTGTGTGATGATAAATGTGACAATTTATCCCTCTTTGTTATAAAAATAGTTTACATGTCCACTCTCAATTTCTTACAGGGTGTAAAATATTTTTTTTCAAATCACAAGGGGTAAATTGAACATTATGTATTTTAAAGGGGATAAATTGGCATTAGCTCTATTTCTTTTATACCGACTTATACGAGTTAGCTTCTTATAATTTTGGTTTTTTGGACACTTACTAATCTATGGATTAAATAATTTTACCTTCGTGCACGTCAACAAATATTTCGGTTTCTCTGAATACATACTAATCTAAGCTCTAAAAAAGATTGTATTAGAGTACTCTTAAGTGCTATTTAATTTTAAAAATAGTTTGATCGAATTTGAGTTCATTCAAATTAAATCAAATTCCAATTCTCCACCTTTTTCGTTTAAGAAAAAGAAACCCAATTTGGATAACATTGGTGATTAGATTATGTATGTCTTAATTGTTCGACTCAGGTAGCGTTTGCTTCGATTGACTCTTGTTTTTTTTCCGGTGTTTTTATGGGGAAAAAATAAAAAATTTCTTTGTGTTATTCTTTAAAAGTCGATGACTTGGAAAATTTGTTGACAACTACACGTGGAAAATCAAACTAAGATATGCAAGAACTTTTTGGCATTTTGTACTATGAAAATGTATGATTTTGGCACTTTGCACTCCGACTTAAATTTTTGTGAAACTTTGCACATTTGACACTTTTGTATCCTAGTGCGTGTTTAGGTGAGAAAATTTGTTGTGGAAGGGCATAATAGTCTAATATTTTTTTGGGACTCTGCACCATAAAAATATAGAATATTGGCACTTTACACTCTAAAAATATAAAAAAAAATATCATATTCAACCCTGATTTAAAAACTTTGACACTTTACAACTGAAAATATTTTTTTTGATATTTATGTGTTTTTCTTTGAAAAATGCCCTTGAATGTCGTTGGTGGCTCTTTTTGTATTTTACCCAAAAAAATTAATAGTATTTAATATTTAACCGTCGACTGATAGACGTGAGGTGGCTGTTACCTTTCACACATTAGGGGGATAGATTTTAATATTCTATACACTTGGGGTAAGTATTACAACTCTGTTTAGGAAGGTAAATTGTATTTAGCCCTAAAATAAGAGTACTGATTAAATCTTGATATTTTTATTTGTATAACATTTTTTCTCTAAATAAAATAATCATTATTTAGTATTTTTTGTGTCATAGTAAATCTAAAAAATATTAATTATAAAAAAGAAAGTGAAATTAATTTTTTTGGTACCATAGGACATACCACCTTGCAACTTTGGTACCATTCGCCAAGAAATTACAAATTTGATACCACAACTTAAGTTTTCATTCCAAGTTTCATGCCAAGCAATTTTACACTCTTATGATATTCACAATGTTCAGTTTACCCTGTGATTTAAAAAGAGCACTTTACCCCCCTGTAATTTTATAAAAGTTTCCCTAACATTTTTATATGCGACACTTTTATGATAATGTGGCAGTTTACACCCCCCCCTCCCCCCTCGTGTTATGATAGGTTCCCCCTCAGCTTATGAATCCAATTTTAACAAGCCCAGTTCCACTCTTAGAGTAGAAAATCTTGCATCACTTAATGGTTTGGTGAAAATGTCAGCAATCTGATTATCTGTATGAACATACTCAATAATAACATTTCCTTTTTCAACATGGTCTCTGATGAAGTGATGTTTGATCTCAATATGCTTAGTCCTGGAATGACTAGTAGTATTCTGAGTAAGTGAGATTGCACTTGTATTGTCACAGTAGATAGGGATTCCATTGATCTTGAGATTATAGTCTTCTAGTTGATGCTTCAACCAAAGTATTTGTGCACAACATGCTCCAGCAGCAATGTATTCAGCTTCAGCAATAGATATGGATACTGAAGTCTGTTTCTTACTCATCCATGAGATCAGACGACTGCCTAAAAATTGACAAGTACCTGTAGTACTTTTCCTATCAATTTTACAGCCAGCAATGTCAGAATCTGAATATCCAGTAAGTTCAAACCCTGATTCCCTTGGATACCACAATCCCAATTCTTGTGTGCCTTTGAGATACCTTAATATCCTTTTAGCAGCTAAGAGATGAGATTCCTTAGGATTTGATTGAAATCTCGCACAAACCTCAACAGAATACATAATATCAGGTCTGCTAGCTGTTAAGTATAACAGTGACCCAATTATGTCTCTGTACTTGGTGATGTCAACTGATTTGTCATCTTCATCCTTGTCCAGACGAAGTCCAGTAGACATTGGAACACTAACAGATGAGCTAGTTTCCATACCAAATTTCTTGAACAGATCTTTTGTGTACTTTGCTTGATTAATAAAAATACCATTTAGCACTTTGACTTAAATTTTTGGAACTTTGCACATTTGATACTTGTGTATCCTAGTGTATGTTTTGGTGAGAAAATTTATTTTGAAAGGGCATAATAGTTTTTTTCTAATATTTTTTTGGGACTCAGCACCATACAAATATAGAATATTGGCACTTTGCCCTCTAAAAATATAAAAATTTAGCATATTCAACCCTGATTTAAAAACGTTGACACTTTGCAACTGAAAATATTTTTTTTGGTATTTTGTATCCTTATGTGTTTTTCTTTGAAAAATGCCCTTGAATGTCGTCAGTGGCTCTTTTTGTATTTTACCCAAAAGAGTAAATGGTGTTAAATATCTAACCGTCGACTCATAGCCGTGAGGTGACTGTAACCTTTCATATTTTAGGGGGGTAGAATTTAATATTCTATACACTTGGGGGTAAGTATTACAGCTCTCACAGTTTAGGAAGCTAAATTGTATTTAGCCCTAAAGTAAGAGTACTGATTAAATCTTGATATTTTGATTTGTATAACATTTTTTCTCTAAATAAAATAATCAATTTATTTAGTATTTTTTGTGTCATAGTCAATCTAAAAAATATTAATTATAAAAAAAAAGTGAAATTTATTTTTTGGGTATCATGGACGGACCACCATGCAACTTTGGTACCATTGGTCACGAACATACAAATTTGATACCACAACTTAAGTTTTCATTGCAAGTTTAATACCAAGCAATTTACCCCCTTATGATATTCACAATGTTCAGTTTACACTGTGATTTAAAAAGAGCACTTTACCTCCCTGTAATTTTATAAAAGTTTCACACTACCCCCCCCCCCCACCCCCACCCGCGTTATGATAAATGTGGCAATTTACCCCCTGTGTAATGATAAATATGGCAATTTACAGCCATATGTTACAAAATACTTTTCGCGTCCACTCTCAATTTCGGCAAGTGAGTTACACTGTTCGACTGAAAGAGGTAAATTGCTTCTTTAAATTTTTTATAGGGGATAAATTGAATATTATACATTTCATAGGGGGGTAAATTGCCATAACTCCGAAGAAAATTTGGTTTTGTATGAAAGTTGCTACGATAACTTAAGTCGTGGTGTCAAATTTTGGATTAATTAGATCTTAATTACCTCATGGTGTATTTGTAATTTACCCAAATTTAAATTAAGATGCATGAATCAAACATTAAATTAACCTCGTAGGCATGAGAGTGCCAAAGTTTTTGTTCATCCGGAGACAGATTTTCAAAAATTCGATCAGATACAATGTACTCCACTCTGAATAACAACCGATCGAGTCACACAATAAGCACAATAAAATTACCGCGATAAATGCCAAAAGCCTAATTATAAAAAATACCCTATATTATTTTTATTTGTATTTTTGTTTCCAATGGTACCAAAATTGCAAGGTGTGCCAAATTTTTTAAGTCTAGGTGGAAAGTACAAAAAGTTTATATTTTCAGAGTATATAGTGCCAAAATCAATATTTAATGGGGTGCAAAGTTCCAAACATATTCGAAAAGGACTATTCGACCCTTCCACCAACAAAATCTTCTCACCAAAACACAAACTAGGGTTCAAAATGTTAAATGAATTATATTTATAGGATGCGAAGTACCAAAAGTTTTAAGCTTCGGTTGTTTCTGGCATTTTTTGTGGGGAAAAATATAGAAAATTTGTTCATAGCTACTAAGCTACATTTGGATTATCAAACTAAGATATTCGAGACTTGGCTCGAATTTGTTAATGACATTATATATATTTATTCAATTTTCTTATACCGACTTGTACGTGTTAGCTTTTACGCACATGGATAATAATTTTGATTTCTAACTAATCTGAGAATTAGGTAATTTTACTTTCACGCTCATCGATTGAACACTTACTAATTATCTAATTATTTAATTTTCTAGTGACTATAAGGGCTATTTTGAAAATGATTTAATTCAATTTGAGTTCATTCAAATTATGTCAAGTTTCATTTAATGTTTGGGTTTGTACAATTCTCAACCTAAAACCTCACGTTTCGGCTCAGATTGGGACCTGCCCAACCTATACACAAAGAACCATATCTCCACCTCTTTTCTTAAGTAAAATAAGCTATTTTTTTTTTTTTTTATAAACGATCATTACATTAATATTACTAAATCAGAAATCCATTCAACTACAGATAAATTAAAAAGAAAATCAATCACAAAATATTAGTATTAAACTAGGAGAAAAACCTACATTAATGAGAGTTGAATTCAGAACCTCTTGGTTCTTAGTGCCTTATCCTTAGCAACCTGCTATGACCTCATTTGACCAAAAAATAAATAAATTAGGATTATAATGTTGGTCCTAATTATCAAGAAAATGTGCAATTTTTTCACAAAAATAAAAGCAAATAAGAATAATAATTTTCTGATCAGCATTCCAAACTAACAGTGTGTGTCAATTGAATAGTGGTTTAGTGACCTCAACTGCTATTCAGTGCACTCTTTTTAACAATTGAAACATTAATTGTCTTTTTGCACCCATATTCTCAGCTTCACAGTTCATTCTTGTAGCACTCACATTTCACGGTACCCATTTTTTACATGATTCATACTCATTTATGTAGCAATCAGGAAATATCAAGATATTTTTTCATGTCAAATTCAAAATCGAACACTCATTTTTCTATTTATTTTCATTTTTGGCAAGTTACACGTGCGTGCGTAATGAACAATTTAATTTAACCTTATGTGACATAAAACTAGACATATTACTCGAGAGAATTGAATTTTAGATACTGAACTTTATGTCAATTTCTACTTTTGGTACCAAACAAATGCAATTCAACATATTTTGTATCATAATTTTACAAATCTTTTCTCATTTGGTACCAACGTTAACTAAATTTTAAAATCACCGTCAAATTGGAGACACGGCTGTTAAGTCAGTTTTAATTATTCCAAAATTAGTGACATAACTTATACTAGCTAATAGTTTTACCCCATAACATTTCGGGATGACAAAATAACATGTCGGTAGAATTGTCAGCTAGTATAAGTTATGGCACCAACCAATTTTGGGGTTTTTTGCACTTTGCACCCCCCGAAACATGAGAAATAGGCACTTTGCACCCCCGAAACTTAGATTTAACACTTTGCACCCTCGAAATATGAAAAATGCAGCACTTTGGCACTTTGCACCCCCAAAACTTAAAAAATTGGCGATTTGCACCCTCGAAACAAAATTAGCACTTAACACCGTATAATTAAGAACAAATCAGCAACTTGCACCCCCGAAACACAATAAATAGACACTTTGCACCCCGAAACAAAAAATTAACACTTAACTCCCTCAAATAAAAAAAAAACTCAAACCCCTCGTTTTATTCGGCAAAGTTGACCATCAGGGTGAAAAAATCTAAGGCAAAATAGGTAATTCATTTTTTTTCCTTAAATTTTGTAAAATACAATTATAAATATTAAAATACTCATTTCTCTCCCCATCTTTCTTTTCATCAATATACATATCCATAAATAACTAAATAAAGTACAAGTAAACTTTGTCGGATAAAACGAGGGGCTTGAGTTTTTTTTATTTTTTATTTGAGGGTGTTAAGTTTTAATATTGTGTTTCGTGGTGCAAAGTGCCCATTTATTGTGTTTCGGGGGTGCAAGTTGCTGATTTATTCTTAATTCGAGGGTGTTAAGTGCTAATTTTATTTCGGGGGTGCAAAGTGCCAAAGATTTATAATTGAATTACCGATTTTGCCGATGAGTTTTTGCCTGAAAATAAAAGAGGGTGCAAAGTGCTAAATCTAAATTTTGGGGGTGCAAAGTGCATATTTCCCATGTTTCGGGGGTGCAAAGTGCAAAAAACCCCCAATTTTGTAATAATTGAAACTGACGTAACAACCACGTCACCAATTCGACAATGATTTTCAAATTTAGTTAATGGCAGTACCAAATATGAAATTGTTAAATTATGGTACCAAATATGTTGATCTGTCTTTATTTGGTATCAAAAGTAAAAATTGACATAAAACTCGGTACAAAAAATGCAATTATCTCCATATTATCCTCATGTGATGTATAATAATGAACTATTTATCCATTTCTCGTTAAGCTGTTTCACATGCTCTTTATAATGCGACTGAAACTTCATTTTGATGTGAAAAAATGACAAATTTAACCTACCTTGAAAACATACTTCATCCACTTTCTCCATATGATATGCGTGAATGAGCATTTTACCCCCTGTGATATTGACTAATGGATATTTTACCCCCTGTGATATTGCTAACGAGAACTTTACCCCATGTGAATATCTAAAAATAAAGAGTGAGACAGTGTGCTTATCTTACAAAAATATAGAGGGTATTTTGTCCTTTTATTTTTACAAGGGTAAACTGTCTTTTAAGAATAACATATGAGATGATTTGTTGTTAGCTCTATCTAAGCCACATGAAGATGTCGAAAATGTGAAACATAATCAATTGCAAAACAAAAACAATGATACGTTATTATGTTGGTCTTTTAATTGTATGATGAATAATAGACAACTGTTTTTGTGTAATCCAACAACCTCAAAACCTTGTCGGAAAAGAAAAGCCAAAAGAGGGTTTACTCATGTAATTTCATTAAACGTTGAAAAGAAAAACCATCATCACAACATTCATTTAGTCTCCCATCAACACAAGGTTATAGTCATTTTAGTATATTTCTTTTGGTTTTCAAAAGGTATTAAGGTCATGATAGGCCGAACTTAATTTCTTTCGATATGCGTTACACATTAAGTGAAAAATATTTTGGTAAATATTTAAATTTGAGTTCACCTCATTGTGCAGACTAGTCATTTTCACTAGTCACTCGTTGATAATATTAATAGGTAAAATGTACGAACCACCTATCATGTTAAGAAAAATAACTCTCATCTGTAATGCTTATTGCATAGAATCCTTATATTATTTAATTAAATATTTGACACAAATCACCTTTTAAGTTCAATTCATTAGATTCATTTAACCTTACTATTAATCTACTATTATCATAAAATATTATACAAAATCATATCATGTAACAAATATTTTTTAGGGTAATTTGTAGTGTCTATTTGGATTTTATTACAAAACACAACCTGCATTTATTTTATTATTAAAGGCAACCATATGATATCTTAATTAGCATAAATCTCATCGTGTTCATCTAAATGCAGTAATGAGAGCCCTCTACTATAACGTATCACGTATGCACGATTAACCACAACCGACGTTTCATTTTATTTATCGTGAATAACCTTTAAAATGTCTATAATGTGTTGTGAATGCAATTTATTCATATAGTATGTGTTTTTAAGCTAGAAATAAATAAATTATCATTTGTCTATTTTTTTTTCTTTTCCAAAATGGAGTCAAAATATTATCTATTATTCTCTCTCAACTAAAGTCTATACAATAATGAATTGGGAGTAATTACATAATTCATTGTATTTTGAGAAAATTGCACTTTTTATACCAAACTTTTAACTACTTTATATATTTGGTATCATGCTTTTCGAAAAAATACATTTAATACCATGATTTCACCCATTTGACACATTTCCATTCTCCGTCAATTTTTTTACGGAAACCGCCATAACTCCTTCGTTACAAGGTCAAATTTCGTGTTCTTTATATGACTGAAAAGCTATTGACGAGCTTTCTAACAGTATAAGTTTCAGTTTATGAAACACAATAAACAATCGATAGAAAATTAACAAAGTTTCGGGATATTAATCAAAATTAAATCATAACTCACAATCTACAAGGAATCATGCCACAATAATTTTCAGATATGATATTGGGCACATAAGCATGTTTGGTGACTTAACGGCAATTTTTGTCCAAAAATTGACGGAGAGAGAAAGAAAATGTCTCGAGGGGTTAAAGTCATGGTATTAAATGTATTTTTTCCAAAAATCATAATACCAAATGTATAAAATAGATAAAAGTTTGATATGAAAAGTGCAATTTCCTCACTAACATGCATGTGTTAAGTGTTAGCTATTTTTCTATTAATAGGACGAGTATCCGTCAACAAATATAACAAAAGAAATGTACATTATTAGAACGAACACAATATTCTTACAAATAACCCTCCAATTTATGTTGTCATGTTGTGTACATGTCTACCTTTTGATAGTGCCACCACTAATGTCTCTCGAAAAAATTCAACCCTTTAAAAGGATAACTATTCATTCACATTGATTTCTTTGGTAGGCCAATGTCCATTTCTGTCTCGTCCAAAATTGATTCATCAAAATGAAGAAAGCAAAATATGAGGATCAGAAGCACCATGGTTTAAAGATGGAATTTGGTAAAATTGACAAGTCAAATTGCACTAAAAGTTTTAATAGTTAAAAAATCTTAGGTTCATTTCATAATATTCATGAAATGAATCCAATATCGTTCACAATGGCCAAGCATGATTAAACGAATTCATGATTCCTAACTCACCTTGTGCATCAAGTTTAATTTCTTTGTTTTTTTTTTTTATAAGATGAACAAATGCAAAAAATTATTTTTCATATCATAGAATATGACATTTCACTTTCATTCCAGGCTGGCATAAAACATATCAAATCGTGACATACATTACAAAAGTGATACTTTCGTTAGTTTTATTGAGGGAATTAAACCATGGAGATTGAAGTACATGTCCAAAGGAGTAAGATGACGCAAAAAAATCTGAAAAAGGTGGAGAAACAATGCTGTAATCGCAATTTGTAATTTGTGAGGAAAAGAGTTTCGCGATTTAGATTTCAAATGCAAAAATTGAACGATTCACTCAATGTAATATGAAATTTAGTATACGTATGTGTTCGCGGTGAAGAGACGAACAAAACCCCTCTCCTATTCTCGGCGATCCTACTAGAAGACGGTGGTCGTGCGTGAGGAAGGAGACATAGGTCAATTCGTAAAATCGCCAAAATGCAGGAGTCAATTGCAAAATCGTCAAAGTTTAATATTTTTATTAATCTTAATATTATAAAAAATATTAGTAGTGTAAATTTTAACGGTCACGTGGCAATTCCATCAATAAAACTAACGGAAATATCACTTTATAACGTATGTCAGAGAATTGATACGTTCTTTGTGAGTTTGATATGAAAAGTGAAATATGCTCAATCTATAGTATGAAAAATGATTTTTTGCCGGTACAATTACCATAGTATTGGGGCATATATTTTCACTACAAAACAATTGCACATTGGTAGGGACAAATATTTTATTAAGAGCGACGACTTGAAATTTCTATTTTTATAAGAAAAAAAGTTGATTTGAGTCTCCTCACGACGATATATGAATTTTCCATTAATATTTATCTTAGTCAACCTGAAATCCTCCGTTACATAATTATCTAATATGTTTCTGTCTAAAAAGTTGTTACTTTAAATCTTTGAAAGATTAAATTAAAAATTTGAACTCCCACATACAATAGTACTCTAGTGTGCATCATAACACACCTAATTTTTGCAATCTTTTAGTGTGATTTTTCTATTTAATTGTTGGGCACAACTATTGAGTGCAGACAAGAAAAATTGACAGAAAAGTAGGATGTCCTATAAAAAGAGAGAATTGTATTTTTTTTCCGAATTTTATGTCAGTTTCTATTTTTAGTACCAAATAAATGCATGTCAACATATTTGGTACCATTGTTTAACAAATTATTCCACATTGGTACCGTCGTTAACTAAATTTAAAAATTATTGTCAAATTGGTGATGTGGCCGTTAAGTCCGTTGCAAAAATTAGTGTCATAATTTATACTATAATTGTCAGGTAGTATAAGTTATGACATTGATTTTGCAATAATTAAAATTGACTTAACGGTCACGTCACCAATTTGACGATGATTTTCAAATTTTAGTTAACGGCGGTACCAAATGTGGAACTATTTGTTAAATTATGGCATAAAATGTGTTGACTTGCATTTATTAGGTACCAAAAGTAGAAATTGACATAAAGTTCGGTACCAAATATGCAATTCTCTCCTTATAAAAAGGTGAATGGTGAAAAGTGAAAATTAATAGCCAAGCTGAAAAATTGCAAGTGTTTTTTTTTTTGTTAACAAGTGAACCCGCAGTCACCGAAATACACAAAGTAAATATCGCCCTCATGTAATACTCGCAAACCACATTAGAGAAGCTGAAAATTGCAAGTGTTTTGAGCCATGCAAAGGTGGACTTAAACAAAATTCATGTCCACATGCATGTGTACTATTTAGCTTCTATTTTGATGTAACATGTAAATATTGTGAAGTTGACTTATATTTTAGTAATGTATTTCATCATATCATTTTTATGAGGTATTGGGTGGGTGGGTTGCAATAGAAGCATCACCTTTCATGGCCACTTCTTCTTATAAAAGCTCCCCATTCTCCCTTTAAATATCAAATCCCATGGTTTAAATTCAAATAAGGCTAAATACATATATCAATACAGCCATGAATCCAAGAACAAAAGCTTCTTTTCTAGTTTATCTCTTGATATTTATGTGTCAATATACAGGTGAGTAATTCTCAAATTTGCATTTATTAGTACATTTTATTAAAAAATTAAAAAAACTAATTTTAGTTCTTTGATCCCATTTGTAGGCATAATTGAGGGCTCTGGCCTTGATTTAAACCCTGTCCTTTTGCTTCAAAAGGTAATTAATATATATAACATAACATGTTCTTTTGCAATAACAATAACCAAACATAAATTGTATTTTTAGTCTGACAATACTGGATCTTCATCACTTTTGGTTCCATACTTCAAAATTGTACTTTTGGTCCCAACTTATTTATACCCGCACTTCTGGTCAGAGATGAATCCAGGATCGGAGGTTCCGGGGGGAATTAGTCATCGCTGAAACTAATTTACAATGATAATTTTTTTTTTGCATAAGAACAAATTATCAACGAGAACTATACTGGGTATAAAATGCTAAATAATTTAATGAATAAATTATCCACGACATTCTTCATATCATAAAATCCTCAACAAATTTTATTTTGTGTAAATAATCATACATTTTGTAAGGTATTGATCTTTCATTTTGTTTCTAAGCATATGTTTCACCAAAATTCATTGCTGAAATGATCGCTCAATTGTTGTGATGGTACAGGAAGAGCTAACATATAGTTAATCAATCCTTAAACTCTTCAATTGTAGATATAGCTCATAAAAGTTATTTTCTTTTAAATTGAGTCTACGGAGGTTTAATTATTTTTTTTTTTTTTTTTGTTACAAAGAGAAAAATAATCAAGATAAAACTATTCAAAATATGTGTAATTAACAATTTAGCGTGAAAAGATACACAACACAATTTTATTTCATATTGGATTTATTGGACCGATTGATACAAGAAAAGAAAATTTGTGAAACTTGAAATTGGATAAGTGGCTCAATAATGTATAATATTATTACTAAATTAAATTTTCAAAATTATTGGGGTGGCCGGGCCCCCAACAATGGGTTGTATCCGTCCTTAATATATTTTACATTTTTTGGTTCAAATGATAGTTTCTATATAGCATTTTGGTTTCATAAAATTGTTTTAGTTCATCACTTTTGGTCTCAAAGAAGGCAAGGTGACCAAAAATACTTTATGAAATGTTGGATCAACAGTCTTGAGAGTTTAATCATTTAACACTGAAAATGCAATCTTTTAATTAATAGCATTAGAAGATATCTAACTATAAGGTTTTATTTTTGTTATTTTACAATAACATTTTGAAACAAATTGTACAATTATTTTAGTGTTGGATTAATGTTTATAACAGGGAAATGTCCTAAAAAATTCAAGAAAGCTTATGATATTGGACACGGTGTTGGATTATGACTATGCAACTCATAATCCCAAGCATGATCCTAGAGGGAAGAAAGGAGGAGGTGGCAAATCTCCATGACTTAATTAAGTTTAATTAGCATTCTAATTGCTGCTTAATTTGAAGTTTCATTAAAGTTTTGGACTGTTTAAGCTAGACATTATTAATGAATTTTCTTGGAATAACATAATTATTATTATGATAGAAGAAGACATGTATATAGTGCTTATGATGTTATTTTAGTTTTCGGCTACTATATACTTACCTTATTATATGATCTGAATAATAAAATTTTCATTATTCCTTCAATAATTAAGAGAGATGATCTATGACCAGATGAATGTGATATTCCATGGATCCATTAGTCATTCACTCCAACTCTAAACCCGTCTATGAGAAAAAGGAAAAAAAAAAAAAGAATAAGTCTTGTTGACTTAGTGAGCTTCTAGTAAAAGAAGTAACTATGTCTTTATCAATTAAGACTAAAGATTAGTGCAAACATTAGGAACTTAACTCAATTGTCTTTATCAATTCAATCATTAGAGACAAGTATACAATTTTTGCTATTTAATGAATAAATGATCATGGCTGTGAAAATAACGATTCGAAATTAAGATGTAAAGACAAGAATTAAAGTTGAACGATTGAACATCAAGAAATAAGGTGAATAACTTATGATACAACAATTTGAAGATCTGAAAGGCTGAAAAAAAATAATCATTTCAGAAGAAAAACATGAATTGTTTAGATATGGAACGATATTGAACAAGTAACAAATCATTCCATTTTTTTTCCTCTCGACTTCTCGGCTCAATATCACCTTATGCCTCCAAAATCAGGGCGCTACCTTGCGATAACGTTTAGGCATGTCCGGACGCATGCCGATTCAACCTCGATATAGGAAACCTCCAACTGTGTTGTCTTCGTAACTACGCTAAGACAATTTACGCAAGTGCTTGTGTCGATAAATAAAAAAGTGATCTTAAGATCGGATATCATACCCATATGGACTTGACTAAAAAAATCACTAATTCTTATTCCTATCTTAAGTCGAATTAACGCATCAAGAGTGCAAGTAAACAAGTAACATAGATGATTGTTGTTTCAAAGCAAGTAACTAAACAAAGGATGCAAGAGCAATTGATTAAACGATTAACTAAACTAACTAACTAACCAAGAGCAGAGAATCGAGAGATTATAGCAGTAGCTGAAGGCATAGGGTTTTACTTCACTATGATTAAATTACTAACTTGATTATATGCATTTAACCTAATTATTATGTTACCCATGGATTCAATTAATATGTTACCCCGCTAGGCGAATTACAACCTAATCTTAGTCAAAACACTCCAAGTCGCTACACGTACTACTGCACTAATGCATCGTCATGATAGATAGAACTAAGGATTACTAAATCCACCTAAAGGTGTACGGGATCGTCGAATAAATCTATCCAGACCGTACCTAGTCCTCAAGCGATTACATTGTAATCCTCAAGCGATTACATTGTAATCCACAAACAGTAACAATAACCTACACATATCTAATCCTACACCAGATATGGTGACAGTGGTTATCCATGCATAAACTGCATAGACGTGACAAGTTTAAGGAATCATACATGTTACGCCAAACATAAATATCCATATAAACTTAAAGGTAATAATCCAATACATAGTTCAATAATTCCCTAGCCCTAATGACTAGATTTAACTAGTCATAATGGAAAGATAAACAAACATAATTGTAAAGATATATAACTTCATATTCATAGGCAAATCGGAAAAGTACTATAACTATGATGTAAAACTCCCTGACAAAATAGATCTGCAACTACGCCTTCTTCAGTTTGTTAGACTTCAGAAAGGCTTATGTACGTCTTTGATTGTCCACATAACTTCCTCCAACGTACTTGGGATTTCACTAAAATCTCTCTCTCTGGTGTTTCTCTAAAAGTGATGAAGAGTGGTGGTAAAATGTTGTGTCTTTTGATGTGTGCCATAAAGACCTTTTATAGGTGTTTAAAGAGGTGGAAATTGTATAGGAAAGTGTTTGGGAGGTTCATTTAGGTTAAGATATTGGGGGAAGTTTACAACTCAAATTCAGCAAAAATGCAAATTTTTGGATTGTTCAGGGCATGACCGCTGCGGCGATCATAAAAGTGGCGGTGGCGGAAACTCACTGCCCAAGAATTCCGTCGCGGCGGTCATGAAAAATGGCGGTGCCGGTGGTCTGCGCGACATTATTGCGACTGACATATATTTATCATTCGGTCTCCAAATTCGGATCCGTAAAGTCAGTAACGTAGATAACTCACTCCTATATAACATATCCAAAATTCAGATTCATTGGATTATTTTCCATGAAAGTGGTGTGATCCTTATAATAAGTAGTAATATCTCTGGTAAATTATTTCTTCATTGTTCTTGCACTACTTGACTTCTTTGAATCTTTCCTTGAATTTTCTTTGCTCCAAATCATCTCCTTGACTCCTTATTTGCTCGTTCTTATTCCACACATTCAGGGAATCTTCACTGCTTTAGAAATTCACCTAAGAGCCTGCACATCTAGAGTAAAATATCAAAACTATCTAATATCAAACCAATTCGTCCATGATATGCAAAACTACCTAAAATGACTCGAATCAATCCCAACATTCTCAGAAACTACATAAATTAGGCTCAGAAAGCATGTGAATTCAATTCACAATAGGAGATGATAATGACGTGAAAACGACATTATAGCACTCTCAAGCTCAAAATTATTGTTTGTCTTTAAGGTGTCATGTGTTTTTGGGTGTTTTTTCTTCTTTTGTGTTTCTTCGTGTCGTTTGTTCTTTGTGTCGTGTTTTCGTTGTTGTGTCATTGATTTCCGTGCTTTCCATGGCTTTTGTAGAACCTAAGAATAAGAGCGCAATGACCGAAGGAGAACCCCAAGGATGCCGATCAAAAGGAGAAAAATTCGGAGCAAGTGGTGCAATAGTCGTAGATAGCTGTTCACTCCAACAAGCATAAATATTTGATAAATGTTCCAATGAAGCTGAAATTTTAGTATGATGTAGAGGAGGAAGTTAGCTACGCTATGGAGTTCTTGGATCCACAATCGGAGTTCGTAGTTAGAAGATATGCTACTCGCAATGAAGTATGGAAAAGCAGGACCAGACTCCCGCGGCAGCAAGAGCCCTAAGGTCCCGCGGCCACGGGAACTCTCTGCCTAGCCCCGTGGCTGCGGGAGCTATGACGTCCCGAGGCCACGGGAGAATGCTGAAAGGTTGCGATTTGTTCAACCCCGGGCCCATTGATATAATTACTCAAGGGCGTCCCCTGTGGATCGATCAATCATTTAACAATTACCGATACGTTCCAAGATTATAATATTTTGTCATTTTAGGAATCTCAAATGAACAAGGATAATCAATAGAATGAAGTTTCAATGTAGAGTGAGATTTCAAATATGACTCGATCGATTACAATACAATGTGATTACAAATCAAATTGAAACTAGAAGTGAGATTTCAAATATGATCATTTGATCTCAATAAAAATAACTGTTTCGATGAGAGCTTTGATTTAGAGATGATATATCAAATACGATTCAACAATTTTGATGGAAACAACATTCTATATGGGAGTTTCGATGTAGAAATGAGATTTCAATACGATCAACCGATTACAATGTGATCACAAATGAATGAAGATGAATTCATGCAATTCACTACAAACTCAACGGATTGAGACCCAAAGTAGGTATGAAGCAAGTATACGTTTATCAACGAATTCTTTAAAAGGAGCTCGAGAGTGGAAGACTGATAAATCATGTTGGTCCTAAGTGATCAAAAGGGTCTAGAGGGGGTATTTTAAAACTTTTCAAATCCTTCACAAAATAAAACTTAAGATGTGCAGTGTACTCTGATGTTCTTTAAACAGATGGGTAATCACTCAACTATCCACACTTGGCTGATAGATGAATAACTAATTTGATGTTCTTAGTTCAATTAGTACAAAATAGTTAATCAAATCAGAGTTTGTGAGTATGCAGAGGAATAAAAGGAGTTTTAATCAAACGTTTTACTTGAACAATATTTCGTTAACACAAAATAGTTTCACTTCTTTCAAAATTCTTTCAAGTCCTTAAAATCAAACCTAACAGATGACTAGTCCGTTCATATGGAATGCAAACGTAAATGCAGAAATTTAAAGAACACATAATTTATAGTGGTTCAAGGGTGGTGTAATCCCACTAATCCACTCTTCTTCCTTAATATGTTGGAATACAATGCACTAAACTCTCAGTTCAATACAACACTTGACTTTTACAAATTCTAAGCTCAGGCAGAACCTTTACACGAATATAAATAGAGAAATTTCATTTGGAAATTCTCTAAGCTCTTAGCTCACGAAAGAAGTTTAAATCTCTCAGATATAAACTCACAAAACAACTCTCGGTTGCTCTCAAAACTCCTCAAGTTTTTCTTCAACTCTTTTAAACTGGTCTCTTAGAACAGCTTAGTGGTTTGGACAGATTGAATATGAATGCTTTCACTTGATTGCTTTGATTGTGCTCGGGTTGAGTTCTTCACTTTAAACTGAATGATATTTATAGGGAGACTTGCAATTCTAGCCGTTGAAAGATCCCACAATTCTAGGAATACCCTTATCTCTTTCTACTGAATTCAAACGGCTATAAATGATGCAGGCAACTATGCACTATTTAGTCTTTGTTGTTGTATGAATCTGTTAGGTGTATTAAATGAACCATGTTGTCCGATAGGGGTGAACATATACCTGCCAGACCCGACCTGACCCGACCCACCTGTTACCCGCCGATTTTAAAGTTATAATATTCATCAACGGTTGAAAATTCGGACACCCGAATGATCTGGTATCGGGTATCGGGTTTTTATAGTTAAAACCCACCTATACTGAAAATTTAATATGAAAGTGAAATAAACATAAAATAAATCCAAAATGATTTTTTTACATTTTTTTAATGAAATTTATTTTGTAAACTTGATTAATAAATTATAGTTATATAGTAGTTCGATTATTTCTTATTTTGTATTCTTTATGTGTGGATTTAACTTTATAGATGGACGACAGAAGTAATATTGTTGAAACACACAAAACTCAGAACATTAATTTCACTGTTGAGCAACAAAGCATATATGAACCTAAATCAGTAGACAAACCACCTTCTGGACCAATCCGTTGGGAGCCTGCTACTTCTCGGAAAAGGAAAAGAACCTCAAAAAATAAAGTGATTCCTCGTAAGGAACAAGACACACAAGGTACCGAGATAAATAAAGTGATTCCACCCAAGGAGCAAAACACACAAGGTCCTGGGATTGAAAGCAGGAAAAACTCTTGGGTATGGGACATTTTGATATGACCGAGGAGAATGAAGACCGAAGGGCAGTTTGTAAGTATTGTGGTCATGATTATGCAGCTCCTTCAAAAGTACATGGCACAAGTAACTTAATAAACCATTTGGAAATTCAGTGCGATATCCTTATAGGCTTGTTGATGGAAAGCAAAAAATACTTGCTTTTGAGACTAAACAAGAGGGCAATAGTAATGGTTGTGTTACTCTTAAAACTGTGAGCTATTCTTATGAAATGTTGGATGAAATTAGTTGAAATGATTGTTCTAGATGAACATCCTTTTAAAATTGTGGAAGGTGTAAATTTTGGACATTCAATTGTATTTTATTGAATATTTAATCCAATATATCTTATTTTTCAAAATCAAGTGTTACTTTGGGTTAAAATGTACAATTTAATTATCTCCTATGTCCTTACTAAAATTGAAATGATTTAGAAACACAAAAATACTTTAAAATAATTGTATACCCCTTTTTGAAAAATATTTGGACTTAATTGTGCAAAATAAATAATTTTTGGGGGTAAAAATGCACTTTCCCAAAATTTCAGGGACAAAGTGCAAATTCCGCCCATATGATTGCAGCTGATAGGAGAGCCTTTATAACTTTCCTAGGGTGGCGCCAAGCATGCCATTCTATACCCAAGGTGGACATGCATTGGGTAGTTTTTGAAGATTAATTATGTCTTTCTACTTTCTTAAGGTGTATATAAACACCTTTCTATTCTCATTTTCAGATTTCCCTTCACCCATTTGCACTTTAGTATCCATAGTTTGAGATAAGATTATAGAGAGAGAGGGTGAGAGGAGAAGAAGAGTTCAAGTCTGAGAGAAAATGAACTAAGTGGGAGGAGGAAAAGTAAGTGGAAGGAGAATCCACCACTCGTACTGCCTCACCACCGCTGCCGTAGCACCGCAACTGGACCACCACAACCGCTGCCATTTTGCCACCGCCGGACTGCCACCCACCCACCACCGAAACCACCCGCAAGGAGTTTTGGTAACCTGAAAACTCTCTTATAAGTGTAGTTTTATTTTTGGGAGAAAACTTTAAAACTTTAATTCATATAATAACTTTAATTTTCAGATTAATTGATGATTGTAATTTGGGTTTAAAAATAGTTTTACATTTACATGTAATTTGATAGTTGATTTTGTTGAGGTTTATAATAGATCTATGTTTTCTCCATGAAATAATATTTTTTGAATTTTTTAAAACAAAAAGTATGTTATTCCCAAAGATAACATGTGTAAAATTACAAAAGAATATGTTACATTATAGATCTATAAAATTTTCATGAAAGATTTCAAATTTGTGAATGTTTTTGGGTTTTAAAAAGATTTTCATCTTTTATTTGGGGCTATTTTTTAAGAATCTGAAAAACAGAGGGGGTATTTATGTATATTTGGTGAGGTGGCCGGAGCCACACCACCTCCGGCAACAAACTCCGACAACTGTGGAGCGGCCAGGTTAAGTAACAGACCCAATTAAGCAACAGTCCACAACTCTTACTAAAAAAAAAAAGAATTAATAAATGAATAAATTATTTCTGAAATATAATAATAATACATAATACCTAATTAAATTACAAAATAAATTTGAAAACTGTAATAATAATTTTTAAGTATATATTTTGAAAAATATTATATATTTTTGAAAATAGAAGAATTATTTAAATAAACTTTTTTAAATGAAAAGGGTTTGAAGTATATTTAATAATATTTGAAAAAGGATACAGTTAACGATAAGTATTTTTAGAAAATATGAAAGTTATTTGTGAAAATAAGTTGAAATATAATTAAAATAATTTCTCAATTATGTTTAAATATTAAACTTAGAAAATTAAATAAACTTAAAAATAATTTTAAAATTAATAAATAAATTCCGAAATTAAAATTGTAAATATTGAAATTAATTTTAATAATTATTTAACATTAAATTCTGAAAAAAGAAAAATAATGAAATTTCAAAAATAAAATAAAAAAATAAATAATTATTTTCTGAAAAATAAATAATAAACCCATTTTTCAGTAAAATAAAATGTTTATTTAACTTAAATAATAAATATATTTTGAAAAATAAATATATTACTTAAATAAATTTGAGAAGAAAAGCGGGTTAAATAAAATAAAAGAATTTTCCGAAATCTAATTAATTTTAAAATGAAATTAAAGTTAAATAATATTAAATTATTTTCCGTGTATGATTATGAAAAATAATAATTTTCAAAAAATATAATTTCAAGCGTACTTTAACTAAAAATAAAATAATTCGTAATTTGGGAAAATAAAATAAAATAATTTCAATTAAATTTTTTTATGAATTTAATTAATCCGAAAATAAAATTAGTTGCTCTAGTTTTTGTTGTTTTTGATGTTGAAACGGTCTTTCTTTATCCATGGGCAATGAGTTTTGATATATTGGGTGTATCCGTATTTATAGAAGCTTTCATTTTCGTGCTTATCTTGATTGTTGGTTTAGTTTATGCATGGCGAAAGGGAGCATTGGAATGGTCTTAGCTCCGGAATATTCAGACAATAAAAAGAAAAATGAAAAAAAGATTGAAAAAGTAATGAATTCCATTGAGTTTCCTGTATTTGATCGAACAACCGAAAATTCAGTTATTTCAACTACATTAAATGATCTTTCAAATTGGTCAAGACTCTCTAGTTTATGGCCACTTCTCTACGGTACTAGTTGTTGTTTTATTGAATTTGCTTCACTAATAGGATCACGATTCGACTTTGATCGTTATGGACTAGTACCAAGATCGAGTCCTAGACAGGCGGATCTATTGTAGCTTGTTGTAGAATTGTCTAGAGGATCAATCTCAATCGTTAGATCGGATTTATCACCACCACTCATTTAAGGAGGTGGAAGTATAAATAGGGGTTCTTACTTCATTTGTAATCATCCAAGTTCAAGTGAATACTAAATCATTCTAAGTTTTCTCTCAAGTTCTCTTGAGTACTTTCTCTACTTCTCACTTTCTTACTTGTTCAAGATTTAGGATGACTTAGTCAATTCCACATAGGACGTGAACGATCGCGAGGGGCATTTTGGGGCTAGGTGTCGCACGAAGCATGAAAGATTCAAGTCCGTGACAGCGTGCTCTGAATGGGAATCTAGTTAAAATTCCTGAACTGGGACGCGGCGGCTGACGTCAACGTTAGGGAGTTCAGAGATGTCGAGGGCCTCAGGAAGAGTTATCTTTTCTGTTTAATAGCCTGCCCACCTTGGAATCGGCTCAGCCGGAGGTAGGGTCCAACGATTGAGAGAGCACCACACGTGGCGTTGTGTTCAATGCACCCCCCAGTGGCCCTTGAAAATCCAGAGGACCGAGTGCCGTCCGCACCCGGTCGCACTAATAACCGCATTGCGATGGTCCCTGCTGATGCTAATGCAATGTGATTTCTGGTCAAAGTGAATAAATTCAACCTACCGCGGGTGAATGGCGGGAGTAACTATGACTCTCTTACGGTAGCAAAATGCCTCGTCATCTTGCCTTCGTACACAGGTTGATGAAAATGTTAATGTGCTCTCTTCACCTGGGCCACTTGTGGTTTGAATGTGAGTGATCATCTTGATCTGGAGGATCAAGATGTTTCTGAGACTGAGTCTCCAGAGTCTAGACCTCTTATGTCTAAGTCCCTTGAGGCCAAAATTCTCAAGGAAATTGATGTGGTTCATGAGGTTGTTCTTCCTAGGATGCATGTTTCTGATGGGTAGGGTAGAGGTACTAGGAGGTCTAGTAGGAGGTTAGGTGATAAGAAGGGGGGAACTAGGGAGGATGGTTATGTTTCTCAATGATCTTGATTTGGAATGTGCGTGGGATTGGGAAACCTAAATCCCAGTTGAATGTTAAGAAAATCAAAAAAGCTAATAAAATTAAGATTCTTGTTGTTATTGAGCCTATGGTTTCTTTGGATGACATGAATTTTAAGAAGATTTTGAAGTTTGATCATGTGTTATAGCAATTCTAATAATAAGGTGTGAGTGTTCTTTGATGGGAGTTACATGGTTACTGATATTGAAGATCATCCTCAATTTTTGCATGTTTCTTTTTCTTCTTCCCTTCTCCCTAAAGTAGTCTTCTTTACTTATGTGTATGCATTGCTTCAGAGAAGTCAAAGGAGAGATTTGTGGGGTGGGCTTAGGAGGAACTTTACTAGTGAACCTTGGCTTGTTGCAGGGGGAATTTAACATCATCTTAGATCCTTCTGAGAAGAAGGGTGGGGATGCACCTCATCTTAGTTCTATAGGGGACTTTTCTGATTGTCTTCTTGACTGCTCTCTGTCTGATTTAGATTCCATTGGCTCCAAGTTTACTTGGTACATAAACCTTGTTTGGCAGAAGTTAGATAGGTGTTTGGCTAATCCTGCTTTGCATGAGATGTTGGATTCCATTGTTGCTAATTTCCTTCCTATGATGCTTTCAGATCATTCCCCTATGCTACTAAATTTTCAATTTAAGCATATCCCAATGATTACACCCTTCAGATACTTAAGTGTCTGGGCCCTTCATTCAGGTTTTTTGCAGGTGGTTAAGGATTGTTGGGATGTTAACACTGATCTTTATGGTATTATTAATTTGAAAGTTAAGTTGCAGAGGATGAAGCAAAGATTGAGGTGGTGGAACAAAACTGTTTTTGATAACATTTTTGAAAGACTTAATAGTTCCACCACAGCTGTCAAAGCTGCTCAGGAAAGATTTGATGATGATCCTAGTGATATGAACTTGATTGAGTTAAACAGGCTAAATGCTCTCCATACGCTCTCTTTGAAAATGGAGGAGGAGTATTGGAGATAAAAAACCAACATTAAATGGGCTGGTGAGGGGGAGAGAAATACTAAGTACTTCCATAATCTTCCTAAGAGAAGAAATGGGCAATCTGTTATTCATAAAATTAAGGATGGGAATGGGAATTGGGCCACTGACTGTAATCTCATTAGGTCTTCAGCTGCTGAGTACTTTGAAAATATGTTGTCCACTGTTGAGCCTAATCTTGTTGTTGATAGTCTTGATTTGATACATTATGTCCTTGATCAATGTGATAATGTTGCTTTGACTGCTCCCCTTTCCCTTGATGAAGTGAAAGGTGCTGTCTTCAGCATTGCTCTTGAGAGTGTTGCTGGACCTGATGGCTTCAGCTCTCACTTCTATCAAACCTGTTGGGAAATTGTCAAGAAGGATCTAGTTGATGTTGTAGTAGATTTCTTCTCTGTCTCTTCTCTTCCCAAAAGCATCACTGCTACAACAATTGTGCTTCTTCCAAAAGTACAGAATGTTGCTAGCTGGTCTGAGTTTCGGCCTATTAGTCTTTGTAATGTCTCTTGTAAGATTTTTTCAAAGATTTTGAATGATAGGCTTGTGTGTGTGCTTCTTAAGATTATTTCTGAGAATCAGTCATGTTTTATGCAGAATAGACTTATTGCTGATAACATCTTGCTGGCAAAAGAACTTGTGCATGAGATTAATCACCCTAGGGCCAAAGGTGGTAATATGATTATTAAACTTGACATGGCTAAAGCATATGATAGAGTTCACTGGCCTTTTTTGTTTGTTGTGTTTAAGAAGTTTGGTTTTTCTGATCACTTTATAGCCCTCATTAGATGCACTGTAGAACATACTTACTCCTTTGTGCTTGTTAATGGTCACCCTTCTGGCTTCTTTAAGTCTAGGAGAGGGGTTAGGCAGGGAGATCCCATTTCTCCCACTTTGTTTATCTTGGCTTCTGAGTTTCTGAGTAGGGGTCTTAATAAGTTGTTTCTTGACCATCCTGATATCCAATATTTCACTAATGGGGGTTTTTGTGTGTCTCACTTGGCCTATGCGGATGATTGCATAATTTTTGCAAAGTCCACATACAAGGCTATTACTAAAATCATGAACTTCTTTGATTACTACGCTAGGGTGTCTGGTCAGGCTGTCAACCCCCAGAAGAGTAAGATTATTGTTGGGAAGGGTTGTCATAGGAGATCCATGTCACATATTAAAACCATTTCTGGTTTTATTATGGATAGTCTTCCTTTAGAGTACCTTGGTGCCCCTTTGTTTAAAGGGAAGAAAAACATGGCCCTTTTTTATCCCTTACTGGTTAAAATCAGATCTCATCTGACTGGCTGGGAGACTAAGTCCCTCTCCCCTGGTGGTAAGCTTGTTCTCTTGAAAAGTGTGCTCACTTCTATCCCCAATTATACCTTACAGGTCATCCTTCCTTCCACTAGTCTGTTAGTTGAGCTTGATAGGCTCTTTGCTAGATTCTTCTGGAGTAAGACTATCGGTCAGAAGATACACTGGTCTTCCTAGAAAAATATATGTTTTCCCTCTTTAGAAGGTGGTCTAGGGATTAGGAGATTGTCTGATGTTGCTACTGCCTTTTCCTATAAACTTTGGTGGAGGGTTAGGGAAAATGATGGGATTTGGTCTAGATTCATGGTAGAAAAATTTACTAAGTCCCACCAGTTCTTATAAATGAAAAGATTAAAATAACAAGGAAACAATATATTTAGTTATTTACCTTTTACAATTTCATCATACTTCTCCACTTCTTTAATGGACACTTCTCTCATTGATAATTGGATGTCAATTGTGACTGGTTTTGATCTTAACCAACTTTGGCAACATACAAGAGCCTCAACCATTTTAGGATTAAGAGAACTTCGATATGGATCAAGGATACGACCACTTGTATTAAATGCTGACTCCGATGCCACAGTGGAGTCAGGAATAACCAAAATATCTCTAGCTAATTGAGAGAGGATATGAAACCTAGTGGAGTTCTCCTTCCACCACCTCAATATATCGAAGGACTCAACAATCCTTTCACATTTTTCTTCCAAATATCTAGTAAGTTCTGACTTACTTCATTACTTTCATCTTCAACCAATTGTCTTGCAAATTGAGAAGCTAAAGAGTTGCATGCATCCACATCATCATCCATGTCCATAACATTAATGTGAGTTTGATTTGTGCTTGAAGGCATATTTTTAGTATTTTGACGAGGAATGGAATGTTGATAATACTCGCACAAACGAATCAATACTTTCCTCACTTGCTCTTCAATTAAACTAGACAAGTTATTGTCAATATCGTAGCCTTGGTTAAGACAAAATATCTCAAACCTCAGTTTATAGCGCAAATCCAACACAGTTGCAGCGTTCACAATAAAAGAATGAGTGTATCAAGGCTTTCCCAATATTTAGTGAACTTTCTTTGGACTTTCAATGCCATAAAACATACTTTAGGATCACTGTGTCTAGACAAGGATTTCAACCTAGTTTGGACAGTCACAAGTTCTTGAAAAAACATATTAGATGTCACATGCAAAGAACCAGAAAATTGCAAGGTGACATCATAGAAAAGCTTCAAAAACTTTATAAAAGATCTAGCAGCATCCCAATCCTCTTCATTAGATGGGCCTGTGTATTTGCGTTCTTTTACCTTTCCTCTTTCACAACTCTCTTCATCATCAACAATATGATTTCCATCACCATCATCATTATCTTTATCACCTAACGCAAAATACATCCTATAGTTTGAGTCATCTTCCTTAAGCCGCTGAAAAGCCTTTTCAAACTTTGTTGTGGATTCTAGCATTAAGTATGTAGAATTCCACTTAGTTTCAATAGCAAGACAAACTAGACTCTTACTAGAAATCTTCTCTATATCTGCACATTTTGTGAATGTTTGAAGTCTAGTCCGAGACAAGCGCACATATCTTATGGCATTTCAAATCATGAGAACTGATTCATTTTGTTGCTTTAACCATTCCTTCACAATGAGATTCAAAATATGTGCACAACACTCACATGCAAAAACTCATGATCTAAGACAGTAGTTTTCCATCCTTTAGTGTTCTTCTTCACATAATTGATAGCACCATCATTGGAGCTGGCATTATCAACTGTGACAGTTAACAATTTGTCTATTCTCCAATCCAACAGACAAGTTTCAATCATTTTACCTATTGTCTTACCCTTGTGGTTAGGAATGACACAAAAACATAAAAAAAATTTTTGCAACTTCCAATATTTATCAATCCAATGTGCAGTGAGACATATATAATTAATATTTTGGATTGAGGTCCATGTATCTGTAGTAAGGCAAACACGTTCTGACATAATAAGACTTCGAAGTTTTTTCTTTTCATCAGAAAAAAGTTTCATGGAATCCCTAGCAACAGTTATTCGGCTTGGAAGTGTAAATTTAGGTTGTAAACAAGCTGAATATCTTTTGATCCCTTCACCTTCTGTGACGTCCCGCTCTCCGGGTCGGGTCCTATGTGGCCCAACCCGGAGTTCGGGATCGCCCGGCGCGGGATAACCCAACAGAGTTGCTAAATTTTTTTTTTTTGAACATGATGACGTATGTAAAGCATGCGATAAATTCATATTAAAAATTCCAAAGGCCTACTAGCTCCGTTATATATGGAGAAAGGCAAATATACGGTCATACGGATAACCCCGCAAGCCTACGAAAAAGATAAACACAATATTCAAAATACATCATTCATCCTTAAAACAAGGCGATACCAAAAGTAGTAGATTAGCGAAAGCAAATAAGACAAAAAGGGGACAATCCCTCAACGACGGACTGGATCCCGGAAACTGACTCAACGACTCAACCATCATAACTCGAGACTCCTGCATCTGAAAGAATGATAAAAGAAACGCATAAGTTATTCGTCCAACTTAGTGAGGATGTGGTGCATTGTACGTGTGACACATGGATGCAACATAATATATATCGTGAGCATATAAATGAATTAAGCCTATATCACATATATAAAATCAAAGCATAGAGTTCAAATAACCAAGAGTTGCTGGTGCCGTTCTCCACTTACCCTCCATCCTTATTCTGATGTCCATCCAAACTCACCGAGTAAGGAGCGACCTTACTATCTGAAATGCATTGACATGTCTTTGCCAAAGTTCATCCTTAGTCCCCAAGTGTTCCTCCCCACTTGGATTGTAAGGCCAGGCCTTGGGTAACCGTGATAATCCTGCCGGCCCTTGCTAAACATATACACAAAATCGAAAACAAACGGAAACATAACATATCAAACAAATATAACATTTTACCAACAATAAAAACTCACCGAAAGCAATTTAGATATATCTAGCTAAACATATTCGCAACTAAGTAGATCTAGATTCGGGTGTAGCATGTATTAGGATAATCATGTTGATATGCTAAATGATTCATACAAGTCAGCCTATTAGCAACATACACGAGGTAACTAGCATAGCACATGATGTTCAAATTATTTACAACCTAATTACATGCTTAGACTCGACCAACTAGCATATCGGACTAACACACAAATGAATACAACGCTCACCTGTGCTGCTTACGGTTCTTGGAAGTTTCTTGGTAGAATGAAAGATTCTAGATTCTGTACATAGTTTAATAATCTAAAAACGAACAAGAACTTCCGATCGACTAAGGGACACTTTAGTCGCACTTATAGTGGTGTCATGGTCGAAACGAGACCATGATCGAACTTGAACTGATTAGTCTGATTTAGGGGTTCCTAGAGCTATGTGGTATGGAAGCCACGAATAAGGATTTATAAAAACCCGAGAAAGTTCTTTAATAATTCAACAAATACTTTACTTAATTTTAACAAACAAGTTTGGATGTTATTTTCTTTAGTTTAAAACTTCATTTTAAAATTTTCAAATGACTTTGAGTTCTTTAATTATTTTAAAATAGG
The DNA here is from genome assembly GCA_034814905.1 of Penstemon davidsonii. Taxonomy (NCBI): domain Eukaryota; kingdom Viridiplantae; phylum Streptophyta; class Magnoliopsida; order Lamiales; family Plantaginaceae; genus Penstemon; species Penstemon davidsonii. The sequence goes on along the minus strand of JAYDYQ010001087.1, from coordinate 4,250,930 downwards.
TATACATTTAATTTCAATAAATCAAAGTTTATTTTTTAATTATTTCTTTTTCTAATTTTGAAGAAAATATGTGGGACAAACTTTGGCATCAATCTATAACTATAGGACTAATTATGCAAATTGTCCATCACTTTCGTCTGAAATTGAATTTTACGACCAAAAATTGACAGAATTACCAAATGTGTGGAGGACAGTTAACATGTGGTACCAAATGTGTATGTTTTTAAAGTTATGGTACTGTAATCTTAAAGTAGGGTAACTTATGATAACAAAAGTGAAATTTTCTCTATGAAATTCATTGAAAACTACGATGAAGTCAGGTATGATTTATAATTCAAGTTGTTTTAATTTCTTTGAATCTAATTACTTGGCCTAGCTAAGTGTGTTGTTTTAAGCAATTGATTTTATGTTGCTTCAAATCCAAAGAATGCTTGCAGTGAATGAATATTTGACATACGAATGACCCTTTGTATTTCAAATGGTAAAGTGATATTTCAAACAGTAATACACCTAGTTCATTTTTTAATCAATTGCATGCTAGCTACCATATTTTGTGATTCAATGGTGCAGAAAGTTATGATTTTCATATAAACTCATTAACTTACATTATAGGAGTTACATGAAACGGCTTATTATAAAAATGTACATTATTTTATATGTTTTAGCATCTCAAATCCTAAAGAACTTTAAACCTAGCTACATGTTTATGTTTAATTGGTTATTCCAATATATTAAAACAAAACTTAATTATATTTTCAAACGATAGAGAAATTGTCTTACAAGGACTTTACTAGCAATAATTGATTGCTTTTAAAAAGAAAAATAACTGCCATTATTTTCTTATTTTTGTAAATCTTGTAGTTGTTATTTAAGTTACACATTAATTGTGGAAATGAATGCTCCTATTAGGCCAATACATTGGTTGGAGGCTGTAAAGCAACTACATAAGGTATGATAAATTTATCTTCAGCTTCAAGTGTTCACTTACCAAATTCGTTATATTTCTACATTATAACTCTATTGGTTAGCTTCTCATATAAGAACACATAAGGAAAAGGGAAAAATGAAAAGAAAGAGTTACAATTCTTAAATTTGGATATTTATATATTACTAGCTATTTGAATGCCTCTTCCTAATGCGAAATGCTGCGCAAATGCCATCTACATTATTGTTGCGGTATGTGTTTCTCGAACACAACACTGAGAACTTTTATATTTAAGTTTTGAGCTATGACCTCTTGAAGTATAGTCCATTGAAAATTGATCAAATTGATTTCAGATATTGGATTGTCTTGATTTGTAAAAATAAGGAATTGACTTTGTTTATTGTATTAAATAATTAATTTTCTTGATCTTATTATGATAATGTGAAATGTGGGGGTTGATTGATAGGTGAATCTTATACAAAATTTCTATTAAATAGCTTTTATATTGTGTGAAACTTATTTGTCTAATTAAGACAATTTATATGGTTCATCATGAATCTCATAACTACTTGAAAAGTCAATATTGAGACTTAGCTAGTGAAAGGAATATCCTTCGAGATTTATGAAAGTTCAGACTGAAACTATTGTTATTGAAGGGAGAATTGAATTTTTGCTAGAAGCAAAATGTAAATCTCTAAATAAAAAAAAGGAAGTGGTGATATTAATGTCAATGTTTTCAGAACCGGACCGGACAGTGAACCGGTGAGCCGTCTGGCCACTTATTTTACTGGTCGAACCGGTCGGACCAGATGACGTCATAATGATACAATAAATATATTTTATTTTAAAGTATATGTAATATGCATAAATTTAAACATTATCCTACAATTGATTTCAAATATACAAAATCTTAAATTATATTTAAATTAAATCATATAATAATTATCTAACTTATATCATAACGGTAATGCGATACAAAATTTGTAAGCTCATATAAATATAATATGATTATATTTCTTTATGAAATTTTAAAAGTGTAAGTTAAAAATACAACAAACTAAGAGATTAATAAATTTTAAAATATGATTACGTATAAAAGTCTAATATTCAAAATCAAACTTGCATAATATATCGATTTTACTTTCAAAATTTGACACTCTTTATACTAAAAATAATATTGGAAAGAAATATCTTATAGAAATTATTTGAGTATTAATTTTCATTGATAATGTGTAAAATGTTAATTTGAGTTAGTTATCATAATCTAATTTATAAATAAATTTGGTTTTCTAAAATTTATAAATTTTTGTACTAATTCAACAAAAATGATGTAGCTCAAATGGTAAAGAAGTTATGTTTCATGCAAGAGGTTAGGTGTTCAAATCCCACCTTCTACAATAAATTTTAGCTTATTTTTAACATTAAAAAATCGAAAAAGAAAGGAAAATTCATAATCGGGTTGAACCGGTTCGTCGGTTCACCGTTTTTGGACCGGTTCAACCCGGTTCAGTCTGGTTTTTGAGTCAAGCGATTTTAGGGGTAAATCGGACCAAACCAACCTCCGGTTCGCGGTCTGACCGGCCGGTCCAGTCCGGTCCGATTTTAATAACATTGATTAATGTTGTTAATCTATTGACAAATTTATTTGTGTAGTTGATTTTGTAACAAGGGCACGTGCACCACGTATATGAGACAAAGATAAATATTGAGAAGTCCTGATGCGACGTAGATCGTACATGACCAACTGAAGGAAAATGTGAAAGAGGTGGAAATTTATCTCAGGATTAGCTATAAAGGTTATATCTTAAATCATCGAGGGGATGAGTGTAAGCCCATAAGGGAGTCACATCCGGGAGTAATCCAATCTTTGTGATTGGAACCCCTATAAAGAAGGTTCAATGGGTAGGAACAACCTGTAATGCATGACTAATTTAACATTAATTTATAGGAGAACACCTCCTTCTCATCCCTATGGTGATAGTGTCGTACGGAGTGATGTTACGGTTGGGTTTAACAATTAATGAGATCAAGGCGGGAATTCCGCAGGGTATAGGTCACACATATCCTTGGAGGTTTCACCTAAGTGAGAGTTGACATGGGCCGTGGCTGTGGGTTTGAGATGACCCTAGAAACTCTCATGAGAATCAATATCCAAGCGCACGGCCATTAACGCTCTAACTCGCGAACTAAGACTGATGTCAATATTGTGTGTGTGATGTATTGAAATTTGGCCAAGGGACCTAATCCAAGGCGCTTGCGCTATTATGGTTTCATCAAATGAAAATCATCAACACTAAGTGTAGGCTCAAGCCCAGAAGGCTCATGCACCCATTGCACAGTATTTTAGTGCCCTTTTATTTCAGTAGGCTTTCTTGAAAGTTTTAAAACTTGTGGAGGATTATTGAAATTTTTAAAAGTTTTAAAACTTTTGTAACATACAAAATTTATGGTGACATAAAATGCAATAATAACCCTCAATGTGCCATTATATGATTTTAAATGTTTTTGACCAATAAGGTCTCATGAACACTATATATAGGTGTGTCATAGGTTCATAGGAACACACACTTACTAACTAGTTGCATCCACTAAAATATTTTCATATATTGTTCAAGGGTATTAGAGATAAGGTCTGGTTCTTTTTCTTCCTGTGAACGTGCTCACAAATGAGGACTTGGCGATGCCATTTAGGTTATATCTTGGGATTGTGATCAACCATCAATACCTACACGAGGGAAGGCAATCACTTTCTTAAAACGAGCATCTAGTGGTGTGACTCTCATCAAACCAATAGTTTTTACAATTCTTTTAAATTATATTTATGTTAAATTTTGATATTGTGTTATTAAAAATTTATATGATTTCGTGATTATTAAATTTGCATAAAAACGAAAATTTACACAACAATACAAGTGTGAACTTGAGAACCAGTTAAGAATGGTCCCTTAATTTGTTTAATCTCCTTTTCTTGTTGGCTTTATTTCAAACTCTGTGTTTGATTAATTGATTTGGCAGAATTTGGGAAGATGTGAATAAATAAAGCTCAAAAGAGCGTTGACGGTTGAGTACTCCCCGTAATGTAATAACTAAGGGTAAATTCGTCATATTTTATAATATTTTTAATATTGCTCTAAAAACAATAAATATTGCTCTGATAATATCACTAGTCATTTCACGTAGAACATAATACATATCCAACATTCCAACTTATACATATATCCAATTAAATTCTGAATATTTCAAATTCCAACGGCAATTTTTTGTACAATTTAAACCCTCAAGTATTGTGTTCAAATTTCACGCAAATTGGAAGAATCTCTCCAACCACCAAATAAAACACTGAAATACTAAAAAAAGAAAAATGTATCAATTATTTAAATTAGCCCCTTGCTCAATCAAGACAAACATGAGTGGTTGTCCTGACCATACGAGGCATATTATAAATAATATAAATACATAAATGCCATATTTACAAACATAGCCGTATGACAAACGCTGAGGCCCCGTTGATCGGTTTTGGCTCTGTTTTGATGTTTAAAAATTATATCTGTGGTTTTGGCAAAATATTTAAAATACGATTTGAATTAATTCTAGTTGGAATATTGACATGATAAAATATTAATTAAATAATAGAACGTAAATTTTGAAAAGTTGAGATATGATATAGAATGGATTTTGATGTTAATGTTTGAGGGTGAAAAATTGATAACATATATCACATCAATGACTTTTATGGTGTTGAGATATAATAGTAATATAGTATAATTATTAAGATGTATTATTATGATAGGTTTTTGGTTGAGATGATAACTAATATACTACTAATATTTTTGTAATATTGATGTATTAATTAATAGTGATTGAATTTAAGTTTATAATTAAGTAGTAAATATAACTTTTTTCTACATAATATTCACAAAATAAAATAGTCATACATAAAAATTTTATTTTTATATAACTATTTTTTTTTGTTAACAAGGGATCCCGCAGCCACCAAAGTGCACAAGATAAACATCGCCCTCATGTAATAGGGCGCAAACCACATAACTACGGGTGCACATGGTTTTTAAAACCGTACCGGACCGTCCCGTACCGTACAGAACCGTACCGAATGTTAGGTTTTTTTTCTCAAAACCGAAGGTCTTGGTATGGATGAAAAACGTACCGAGTATTTTGGTATAGTTTTGATTTTAGACTTCTCATACCGTAAAAAACCGTACCGTACAGAAATTGAGAAAAAACATGAATTAACTATTCATTTTTTGACATTTGCATCTAAATTTTATAATTTTTTACTTTTCAATTTATAATTCAAATATTATCGAACACTACATTATTTATAATTTATATTATAGTCCATCATAGTTTATTGTTATTACATTGTTCGCGTTCAATTAAAAAAAGATATGTTCGAATTTAGCATAAATTAAACTTGTTATATATTGAAAACTTAAAATGCAAAAATTCTAGACAACAAATACCAAATTGTAATTTTATTCACATAATAAAAACAATGATCAAATAATTAACCAATTAATCTATTCAATTAGGTCGAATTATAGAGTCAAATTTGTGAACATTTTCTTTTCCAATGCTTTATTTAATGTAAGAAAATAGTTTGTAAGATATTATAACATACATTTCTATATAATTGTCAACTATGTAATCGACTATGTAAGAAAAATTGCATGAAAAAAGTTTGTTTGAAAAAACCGCAAAATCGTTCCGTACCGGAACCGCCCAAAACCGAGTTTGTTGGTATGGTTCATAAAACTTTAGTTTGGTTTTGATTTTTTTAAAACCGCACTAATTGGTACGGTACAAATTGTCAAAAAAACCGCAAAGCCGTACCATGTGCACCCCTACACATAACAGATGTAAATCGTACTAGGCAAACCAGGTGGGACGAACTTGACCTAAAAAGTATTGGCAAGGGGATTCGAACACAAGTCAAAGACATCGTGCTCACTTGCTCCACCAACTAGGCCACTCTTGCAGGTTTTATATACCTATTAGCGATTAAAAAAAAAGGCTGTAGAGAAATTTAATTTTGTATATATAAGGATAGTAATAACCATGATGAATATAACTATTAATTTATAGTATATAATAATATACATAATGCTTTTGAAATTAAAAAATATGGAGAGGAGAGAGAGCGGCTTGTGTACGCTCTCTCTCTCCTCTGTACCTCTGCTCTCATTAATTATACATCTGCAGTCTGCACATATGGCATATTTCAAGTTGTTTGGGCTACTAATTAAAATTCGTGTTTCGTGGGAATTTTGCCCAAACACCAAAGTGATAAATTTTGTCCCGTTTCATAGGCGAAACGCTTGAGCCAAAATTGATCCAAACAGGCCGAACAATTTCGGCATAATTTCTTGTGCCCCGAGTTCGTGTCCCGGCAGAAGAAACCTTTTTTTAATTGAAATCTTTTATTTCTCTTTTTTATTTGAAGGAAGAAAATCTTTATACAAATTTAATATTTTTCATAATACCGGAAAGCATCTGAATTTTACAAACTCCATTGAATTGAAATTCTTTTTTCTCTTTTTTCTTTGAAGGAAGAAGATCTTCATGCAAATTTAATATTTTTCATAATACGGAAAAGTATCTGAATGTTACAAAATCCATTTCGATTGGAATGTTGTTGGTCATAATGTTACTTGTTTCGTGCTTGATTTCTTGAATAATGGCTCTTGTTGTGAGGACTGGAATTTCACTAATATTGTTTTGATCCCTAAGTGCAAAAATCTTGAGTTGGTTTCTCATTTCCGCCCCATTAGTCTGTGCAATGCTATCTTTAAGATTGCCTCTAAAACTACTGCTAATAGGTTAAAACATGTGATGAATTCTGTTATATCTGATTTCCAATCTGCTTTTGTTCCTGGTCGTCAAATTACGTCAAATTATTGATAATGTTCTCTAGGCCTACGAATTAACTGATCATATGAAAAAGAAAAGTTATGGTGAAATTGGTCATATGGCCATTAAACTGGACATGAGTAAAGCCTATGATAGGGGAGAGTGGAATTTTCTCAAGGCAGTTTTGATCCGATTAGGCTTTCATTCTGAGTTTGTTAGATTAGTTATGGCTTGTGCAACATCAGTTTCTTATTCGCTTATGGTTAGCGGAAATCAATTGGTTTTGTCAAACCGGAGAGGGGCATCCATCAAGGGGACCCCCTTTCCCCGTACTTACTTTTGTTTTGTGCAGAGGGTTTGAGTTCCTTGTTATCGCAGGAGGAGCGGCATGGTGATATTGTGGGGGTATCAATATGCCAATCGGCTCCATCAATATCACGCTTATTTTTTTTGCTGATGACACATTGATTTTATGCTAAGCAACACTGATTGCACGGATTCAGACTGTGTTGGACACTTACGCTCGAGCTTCAGGCCAAAGCATTAATATTGAAAAGTCAAGTGTGGTGTTTAGCAGAAATACTCCCCAAGCGACTATTGATACGATTATTCATATTCTTCCACTGCATCAAGAGGAAAAATTTGATAAGTATTTGGGGCTTCCGTTGGCTGTTGGTCGATCTAAAAGAGAGGTTTTGGCTTATATCAAAGACCGTGTTTGGAAGAAATTGCATGGGTGGAAGGAGAAAATTTTGTCTAAGGTGGGGAAAGATATTCTTATAAAAGCAGTAATTCAGGCTATACCATCATATCTTATGAGTTGCTTTAGATTTCCGGCTTATCTAATTAAGGAAATTCAATCACTTATTGCAAATTTCTGGTGGAATGAAAAGGAAGCGAATAAACTTCATTGGCTTAACTGGAGGTCGTCGATGTGTGTTAGTAAAAGAGATGGCGGACTTGGATTTCAGGATCTTGAAGCTTTCAATTCAACCCTTTTAGCAAAACAGTATTGGAGAATTTATTATAGTCCAATAGCATGTTTAGTCAAGTGCTGAAGGCGAGTACTTTCCAAATTGTTCTATTCTTGATGCTCCTTTGGGGTCTAATCCGTCAATTACGTGGAGGGGGATTTTCGGTGCTAATTACATTGTAAAGGCTGAGTTAAGATGGAGGGTTGGAAACGTCCTTAATATTAGAATATGAATGGACCGTTGGCTGCCCAAGGAAGTCATTTTATGAGTAAGTTCACCCATTCGGTTTCTTCAATTTTATGCTCGTGTGCATGAGCTGATAAATATGGATACTTGTGGTTGGAATGTGGACCTTATTAATAACATTTTTTGGCAGAATGAAGCTGATCTTATTTTCCAAATCCCACTTGGAAATCAAATTAATCCGGATGTACAAATTTGGCATTATGAAAAGAAATGTGTGTTCTCGGTTAAATCAGCATACTATATGGCGTGCAAAATGAAAATTCCTATAAATGCCGAAGTGAATGGAGGGGGTACAAGTACGATTTCAGATAAAGTTTGGGAATGGATTTTGAAGATTGATGCTCCGCCGAAGGTTAAAATGTTCACTTGGACAATATGCTCTAGTTCTCTCCCAGTCCGACAGGCTCCTAGACATCGTCGTGCAATTGGCGTGGATGACTTTCCGTGGTGTTTAGGAACGTCCGAAGACTCGCTACATTGCCTACTTAAATGCTCTTTTGCAAGAGTGGTATGGGATGTTTCTTCTTTCCCTTGTTCTACGTATGAAACTTCTGCGCAAAATGTGTGTGGTTGGCTTGATGAAGTTAGGGAAATATGTGATCGTAAGGAGTTTGGGCTTTTTATGACTACTTGTTGGTTTATATGGTTTTCTAGAAATCAAATGGTGTGGGAATCGAAAGATTGGGACCCATTGCAAGTGTGGAATCGAGCTACATATTTTTTTGATCGTCATGTTCGTTGCTTTACTCATATCTTTAATCCAATTCCTCATCTCCTTACTGATATCCATCACTTTGGTAGCCGCCTCAAGAACAGTTTATCAAAGTCAATGTCGATGCTGCACTTGATATACCGGGAAAAAGGTGCAGTTTTGGCATTATGGCTTGAGATGCTCTGGGCAATGTGTGGCTTGGATGGTGCAGACTATTGCGATTCCATTATTACCCGAGGAAGCCAAACCAATTGCAGCAATAAAAGGGGTGGAGTTTGGTATTAGACATAATTGGAGTCATTTCATTCTTGAAGGAGATTGTAAATCTGTTATTGAAGGTATCCGATGTTCATAGTATTCCAAAAATACCATTGGCCCTATTATAGATGATATTAAACTTCTGGCCTCGAATTTTGTGTCGTTTTCCTGTTCCCATGTGTTAAGGGATAGTAATTCAGTAACTCATACCTTAACTAGAGTTGCTCTTGATATTTCTTCCCCTTTGTTAGAGCTTCCTGAGTTTATTGTTGATTTTGTACTTGACGATACTGATCATTAATGCAATCTTTACCCGGTTTGGATGTTTCCTCAAAAAAAAAAAAAAAAATATCATTTCCATTTACTTTCTTATTTTGCCAACTAAATGTATAGATTTAAATTAAGAATACAATTTCGTAGTTCATCGGAGGAGATATATAATTAACTCATTTCCTTCTATCAACATTAAAATCAATTGAAACATCCTATCTCTTATAGTGTAAAATGTAAATGATACAAACACATAGTATTAGAGATTGAAATCTTTCTATAAACTTGAAATCTTAACAAATAAATGATGATTAACTTTATTATATCGAAAAAGCTGAAATTAACACCATTCGATGCAAAAATAGATTTAGAAAGCTAGTTAAATTACTTTTATATGCAGAGGGATATACATTCGAAGTAGGCGACATTCGGAAGATTGAAGATATTTAATTATTTACTTAAGATAATATCAATAGAGAATATTTTATTCTCTCAAAAAAAAAAAAGATAGAGAATATTTTATAAGTTGGAAACCATTTTTAGTTGCATTGTTTTAAACTCTATGGAATATCCTTAAAAGTTTGGTTGAATAGTTTTATCCAGATAATAGTTTTATCAAGATTTTCATGATATTTAGCATGTTTTATAATTTTATTTTAGAAACAGTGATATAATTTATCTTATTAAAACATTCGCATCAAACCAGTAATGATTAAGATCAATCGATGTTTACCTTTTAATACATCATGTGCATAGCACGGGACATATGCTAATTTCATTTGTGGATGGATTTCGTTTTGACTCATATTGGGACCTGCCCAACCTCTACACAAAGAACCATTTCTCCACCTTTTTCTCTTAAGAAAAATAAGTAAATTTTTTGTTTTTAGAGGAATGATCATTACATTAATATCTTTACATCGACATCACTAAATCAGAAATATATTAAATTACAATCAAATTATAAAGAAAATTAATCACAAATAATAGTATTAAACTATTAAAAAATTCACATTAGTATGAATTGAACCTATAACCTATTGGTTCTTGGAACTCGCTTTACCAACGGAATACGACCTCATTTTTTAGCCAAAAAAAGAAGAAGAAAAAAAACCCAAGTAGGATTATAATGTTGGCCCTAATTATCAAGAAAATGTTCAATTTTTCACAAAAATAAAAGCAAATAAGAATAATAATTTTCTGATCAGCATTCCAAACTAACAGTGTGTGTCAATTGAACAGTGATTTAGTGACCTCAACTGCTATTCAGTGCACTCTTTTTAACGATTGAAACATAAATTGTTGTCTTTTTGCACCCATCTTCTCAGCTTCAAAGTTCATTCTTGTAGCACTCACATTTCACGGTATCCATTTTTTACATGATTCAAACTCATTTATATAGCAATAAGGAAATATCAAGATATTATTTCATGTCAAATTCAAATTTCAGCACTAATTTTTTCTATTTATTTAATTTTACTTGCCAAAACCTAAGAAACAAATAAGTGTAATCTTAACGACCAATAAATCTAAGGCAACTTATTTGTGTTCTATTATTAGAATTTTATTTTTGGTATCAAATTTTATGTCAATTTCTACTTTTTGTACCAAACAAATTAGTGGAGTTTGACGTCAAAGCATCTTCTATCATACTTGTGTTCTATCGCACTTAATTACTGAAGGTGATTGTCGGAACTTAATTATTGAAGGTGATTGTCTATCGGTTATACAAGGGATATTAGACCTTAAGCTTTCTGCGGGGGTGCTTGGATCAGTTTTTGAAGACATTAATGTTCTAGCCAAAGATTTTCACTCTTTTAAAGCTTTACATGTTTTTAGGGAGCATAATGTGGCTGCTCATAGTTTAGCAAAGCTTGCTTCTACAGGTTTTGTCTTTTCTTCTTTGCTTCCTAGCTCGATTCTTGAGATTGTTCTTTCCGATTCTCGTTGATGTTATAAAATCTCCTTTGGTTCTCAAAAAAAAAAAAAAAAAAAAAAAGTGTTCTATCGCACTTATATATTAATGAATCTATCTTGACTGTACTTGAAAGTATATAATTAATATGAGACATGTTGGAAGAATTTATTAACTCAAAAGAACAACAAAGTGATTTCATCAGTTGAGTTGATTAAGTTAGAATTGAGTAGAAGGTTTGAAGATGACAAAAAGGATAAAAAGAAAGTCATCAACTAAAAAATAAAAAACTTAGTAAACCTCTCTCACGGTCTAGAAACTAAGTGACTAGAATCAGTTTAGTGGGAATCTCAGATCAGTGAAGATCATATTGGTTACCATCAACAGAGTCAAGATGGATGTGTTCAGTCTTGAGTCAGCAAAGTAATCATCAGCAGAGTGCTCACATCAGCTAAGTAAAGTCGGTCGATAAGCTCCCAAACGGTAACAAGTTTAGTGCATTAAATGCGACTGACACAGTGATCAGATCCGTAAGCAGAGTGTAAATTGAACAGTCTGCAAAAGCTGTCGTCGAGAAGAAGACCGTTGCTCAAGTTTAAAATGTAATTTCGCATTTCTTCAACGGGCAGAATTTCAAATTCAAGAGTATAAATAGATCAGGGACTGAAGATTGAAGAGAGATTTGTACAATTCAAGATTTCATCTTTAGAGCAAGAATCCATCAGTTGAGTCGTCTGATCGCTACCCAGAGTCATGTGTTGACGAAGCAAAGTGTTGAAGAAAAAGAACAAACAACCTCAATATATGAGTGATATTCAACTGAGAGTTGTAAAGAGTGTATATCCGATCTGTGTGAGAAGATATAACTTCAGAGCTGGATCATCTGAGTGATTTTTCGTGAGTGAACTGAGTGTTCTTACTTAAGGCTTAACATGTGTTGTAAAACTTAAGTGTTCTTTACCTGAGTGCATTAGAGTAGGTTTTTCTGAGTGAATTACTTGGGGATTGAGTGTTCTACTTGAGGCTTATCATGTGTTGTAAAAGCTGAAGTTTTGTACTAGTTACTTTGTGTTTCTAGTATAACCTAAATTTGTGTGATTTAGAAGAGTGGACTAAGAGGATTTGTTCCTGCCGAACCACTATAAAAATTCATTGTGTGATTTACTTTACTTGTCTTGCATTGCATATTTCATAAACTAAGTAAATCCTTTTAAAAGAAGAGTCTTTTAAATTGAAGAATTTCTAATTTGGGATAAAACTCTCTTTATGTTTTGAAAAGATTAAGTTGAGTTGAAACATTGTTTGAAGAAAAACCCACTTACATTATCTGCTGCATCATTTTTTGAAACTCTAATTATATAAGTTTGATAAGTAGAATCAGCTAAGTAGTCTACTTTGCTAATAAGCTGAGTGCAAGAACAACTTAGTCGTCTTACACTGCTGATAAGCGAACTCATCTTATAGTAAAAAAAAAAAAAAGTTTTTAAGATTAAAGGTCTATTCACCCCATCCTCTAGACCTCATTATAACAACATTGGGACCAACAAGACACTTATCACTAATTAAATTATTAAGTATAATTCCAAAAAACGTGACAGAGGGTTTGATCTATTACATTGGCATGGTAGCCTTTTTATTAATTCACGAAACTCTCTAGACCCGACATTCAAGCTTGGAAAATTAATTAAATCAACAAAAGTATAGAGAGAAATTTTACGGACTCAAGCGAGTACAATGTATTTATTCTGGAAAAAAAGTGCGTGCAACGTATATATTACGAAACTGAATAATTTTAAAAAAAAATCTAGTAACCAGCGCATGCGTACCATCATACATAAATTTATGTTATGGCATCTCCAGTCGAAGCAGACAACTCCTTCCTTTTGTCTACCTCTCTGCCTTACTGAGTCTATCATCTCCAACCGAATCAACAATCCAATTTCAAATTTTCTCCACTCTCACTTAATAATTACAATAATAATAATAATATATATTTTTTATTTAAAAAAAAAACACGTGACCAGTAAAATAAAATTTACCATTTTTTATACACAAGTTATACAAAATTTTTACAATATATATATATATATATATATATATATATATATTAAAATAAAAATTTGATCAATGAAATAAAATTGATCATTTTTTTTACACTAGTATTACAAAAATTTTAGAATTTTTACCATAATTTTTACATACACATAAATTATTTTTTATGAATAAAACTAAAAAAAAACAATTAAAGGGTGACCGCAATTTGAGCGCGTCCAAGAGTTGCCTGCCTGCCCTCAGGAGGAGTTCCGTCTCCAGCTGACTAGGGGGGTTGATTTCTTTGAATTAAATTCGGTCATTGTCTCATTCTCCTAAAAATTTCACCTCTTTTTAGGAGATTATTGCATTTTTTGTGTCACAACTATAGCCCACTGACGGTTCTACGTATAACTTTTAAGGGCTGGCATATTTGGTGCCACAACTTCAACGACAGTGACAATTTCGGTGCTAATTGAGGCCCCATTTTAAAATTGGCCCGAACTCTACCCACGTGCTGATCATGCGATATGAAAATTGAGGATTTTGATAATTGAACATTTTTTCCCTAAAAATAAAAATAAAATAAATATCCACCCGAGTAAACAAACGGGTCATAAGGATTTTATTTTATTATGAATGCACAATCATAACCATCGCATCACACAATCTAATCCAGATGTTCAAACCTTAGGTGCAGTCACTGTGATCAATTAGTGGCCGACGTGCATCTTTATTCCTTTACTCCTCATCATTTTTTGTTGGTGATTTCTTTGAATTAATTTGGTCATAGTCTCATTCTCCTCAAAATTTCATCTCTTTTTTAATAGGGTATTATTGCATTTTTGTGCCACATGCTATAGCCCATTGATGTTTCTATCCTGTAGCATTTCGGGTTGGCACATTTTGTGCCACAACTTCAACAACAGTGGCAATTTTGGAGCTAATTGAGGCCCAATTTCAAAATTGGCCCGAACTCCCCCCACGTGCAGACATGTGACGTGAAAATTGAGAATTTTGATCATTCGACGTCTCTTTCATAAAAATAAAAATAAAATAAAATAACCAAAATTCAAAATCTTAACTTTTTCTATAAAATTCACCAAACATTCCCTTAACTTATTAAATAGTTTAAGGGAATGTTTGGTAAATTTTATAGGAAAAGTTGAGATTTTTTTATTTTGGTTTTTTTTCTTAATGAAAAATGTGTTGAATAGTCAAAATCCGCAATTTTCATATCATATGGCCCGCATGTGGGGGAATTTTGGGCCATTTTGAAATTAGGCCTCAATTGGCACCGTAATTTCCAATGATGTTGAAGTTGTGGCACAAAATGTGACAGCCCGAAAAGTTATGGGGTAGAAACGATAGTGGCCTATAGTTATGGCACCAAAAATGCAATATCCCTTTTAAATAGGAGGAAAAAACACTTTTCATACCAAACTTTTTCAAAAAACACATTTCATAACTTTGGACACTTTTGCATTTTTCGTTAAAAATTGGACGGATAACGTCGCATGTGCAACTGTTAGCACTAGGAAACAGTTTGGGGATGCAGTGCATTCACATGCAATCATGACAATAAGGAATCTAAAACGGGACACATGCTAATTTAATTTGTGGATGAGTTTCGTTTTGGCTCAGATTGTGACATGCCCAACCTCTACACAACGAGCCATTTCTCCACCTTTTTCTCTCAAGAAAAATAAGTCAATTTTTTGTTTTTAGAGAAACGGTCATTACATTAATATCAATACATCGATATCACAAAATCAAAAATCTATTGAATTACAATCGAATTATGAAGAAAATCAATCACAAAACAATAGTATTAAACTATTAAAAAACCCACATTAGTGTGAATTGAACTCATAACCTATTAATTCTTGACCTCTCTTTACCAAAGGGTTGCGACCTCATTTGGCCCAAAAATTAAAAAAAAATAAAAAAAAACCCAATTAGGATTATAATGTTGGCCTTAATTATCAAGAAAATGTTCAATTTTTCACAAAAATAAAAGCAAATAAGAATAATAATTTTCTGATCAGCATTCCAAACAAACAGTGTGTGTCAATTGAACAGTGGTTTAGTGACCTCAACTGCTATTCAGGGCACTCTTTTTAACGATTGAAACATTAATTGTTGTCTTTTTGCACCCATCTTCTCAGCTTCAAAGTTCATTCTTGTAGCACTCACATTTCACGGTATCCATTTTTTACATGATTCAAACTCATTTATATAGCAATAAGGAAATATGAAGATATTATTTCATGTCAAATTCAAATTTGAGCACTCATTTTTTCTATTTATTTTAATTTTACTTGCCAAAACCTAAGAAACAAATAAATATAATCTTAACGACTTATAAATCTACGGCAAATTTTTGGCAAGTTACGCATCTGTGATTAGCGTAATGAACAGTTTGACCTTATGTGATATAAAACTAGACATATTATTCGAGAGAATTTTATTTTTGGTAGCGAGCTTTATGTCAATTTCTACTTTTTGTACTAAACAAATTAGTGGAGTTTGACGTCAAAGCATCTTCATCATACTTGTGATCTATCGCACTTATTAATGAATCTATTTTGATTGTACTTGAAAATATATATTTAATATGAAACACTTATCACAAATTAAATTATTAGGTATAATTCCAAAAAACGTGAATAATGAACAGTTTGACCTTATGTGATATAAAACTAGACATATTATTCGAGAGAATTTTATTTTTGGTAGCGAGCTTTATGTCAATTTCTACTTTTTGTACTAAACAAATTAGTGGAGTTTGACGTCAAAGCATCTTCATCATACTTGTGATCTATCGCACTTATTAATGAATCTATTTTGATTGTACTTGAAAATATATATTTAATATGAAACACTTATCACAAATTAAATTATTAGGTATAATTCCAAAAAACGTGACAGAGGGTTTGATCTCTTACATTGGCACAATGGTACCCTTTTTATTAATTCACGAAATTCTCTAAATCCTATATTCAAGCTTGGAAAATTAATTAAATCAACAATAGTATAGAGAGAAATTTTATGGACTCAAGTGAGTACAATGTATTTATTCTTTAAAAAAAAAATGCGTACAAAATTTATATTACGAAACGGAATAATTAAAAAAAAAAAAAACTAGTAACCGGTGCATGCGTAAATGTGACCAATAAAATAAAATTTACCATTTTTTTTACCCAAGTTATACAAAAATTTTACAATT
The DNA here is from genome assembly GCA_034814905.1 of Penstemon davidsonii. Taxonomy (NCBI): domain Eukaryota; kingdom Viridiplantae; phylum Streptophyta; class Magnoliopsida; order Lamiales; family Plantaginaceae; genus Penstemon; species Penstemon davidsonii. The sequence continues at coordinate 4,234,502 of JAYDYQ010001087.1, read as the reverse complement.
TTTTACACACACAGTATATATATAAATATATTATTTAAAATAAAAAAAATTGGCCAATGAAAAATTGACCCTTTTTTTTACACAAATAATTACAAAAAATTTACAATTTTTTACACACATATAAATTGTTTTTTATAAATAAAAAAAAAAACAATTAAAGGGTGACCGCCATTTACGCGCGACCAAGAGCTGCCTGCTTGCCTGCCTGCCTGCCTGCCCTCAGGTGGGAGTTCCGTCAGCTTGCCTCCAACCTCGGCTAGGATGGCCTTAGTGTAATATTTTTAGTTCTATTAAAATTTGAATCCATATAACATAATTACATAAACATAAATCTAGTTGTAACTAAGAAAAATTGTGGACAACTTTAGGATTTCAATTTACTATGAATGCACAATCATAACCATCGCATCACACAATCCAATCCAGATGTTCAAACCTTAGGTGCAGCCACTGTGTGATCAATTAGTGGCCGACGTGCATCTTTATTCCTTTACTCCTCATCATTTTTTGTTGGTGATTTCTTTGAATTAAATTTAGTCATAGTCTCATTCTCCTCAATATTTCATCTCTTTTTAAATAGGGTATTATTGCATTTATGGTGCCACAATTATAGCCCACTGACGTTTCTATCCTATAACTTTTCGAACTGATTCATTTGATGCCATAACTTCAACATTAGTGGCAATTTCGGTGCTAATTGAGGTCCAATTTCAAAATTGGGCTGTAAAGAGGATAAAGGAAAAGAACCAAACACCTTAGAATCAGCTAAATAAAATCAATGAATCCCAACAAATCAGCAATGCCGATTCTCCATCACAATAATTGATTCTGTAATATTTTGTAATATTTCACTAACTATACAAATATTATATCTTGTACACTATAAATACAGAATGTAAATGAAAAGCAAGGACTATGAAAAGTGATTCCATTTTCTTCAAATCTTGTGTCTCTCATCCCCTCTAAATTATTTTTCTTATATGGTACCAGAGCTCTTCAGAGCCAACGCTCAAAATACCGATCCTACCAACCAAATGGGAAACACACCTAAATCTGGAGAATCTAGTAATGTTGATATGTCAAAGTTGATTTCTGAAGTGTCAAAACTTGCTCCACCTTCATTCTCATCTATGTCTTTACCCACTTCATATAACATCTCATCCCTCTTTCCTATTCCCATGGACAGAACCAACAACTTAAGTTGGAAATCTCAATTTGAAGATGTGCTGGAAATGCATGGCCTTGGAGAGGTCATTAAGAAAACCACAGACCCACCAAAAATAAAAGAAGATGGCTCGGTGCACCCTGAGTATGCTAGAGACAAATTGGTCCTAAGTTGGATCAAAGCGACTTCTTCTCCTTCCGTCAAAATGCTTCTCATCCCTTGCACAACTGCTCACCAAGCTTGGAACCTGCTCGCCAAGCGTCTCTCACCTCTTACTAGTGGTCGTGTACGATTTCTTCGAGATGAAATTCGTACCATCTGAAGGGACAGCAACACAATGGTAACTGACTATCTCAACCATGCCAAATCCCTATTTGATTCTCTCAAACAATCTGGTGGAACAATGGATGATGATGAATTCATTAGTTATGTTTTGGATGGACTTGGCCTTGAATACAAGGATTTGGCCACAACTCTACACATGCATCCAGATATTGACTTTGATCGATTCTACGATCTAGTCTTACTAGAAGAAAACTTACAGAAACGTATGACCCTCAACATCGCCTCCGGGGTGGCTATGGTTGTTGATCGGAAGCAAAATGAGGGCTACTCAAATCAAAATACCAATGGTCGTAATCAAAACCAGCATCACGATTTCGGGAGAGGACATGGACGTGGTAGACAGTGGAATCAAGGGCACGGAGGGCGTGGAATAGGGCGAGGAAACCATTGGGAATCAACCCAAGGGAATTGGACTCAACATAATGCTCTTCAGGCACACAACTTTCAATCTCAACAGCAGCAGATTGCTCCAATTCCTACACCTCATGCTACCTTATCTGATGGACGTGCCCCACTCCTTCCCACACCACCTATAAATTCTCAAAATGCCCCACGTACTAATTTGATTTGTTTCAAGTGTGACAAACCAGGCCACATAGCTCGTTTCTGTCCAGACCGTGCGCCTCATGCTTACATGGCAGAAAATAGTTCACACTTATCAAATCCTAATGAAGAGAATCAGAATTGGTGTTTCGATTCCGGTGCCACCCACCACATGACAGCTGACACAACTTCTATGCCATATGCTCAACCTTATACAGGTACTGATACTATTATTGTTGGAAATGGAAATGAGTTAGCTACAACACATATTGGTAATACAAGACTGAATGGATGGCATAAATCTTTGAAACTTGATGAAGTACTATGTGTGCCTGCTATACGAAAAAAATTGATATCCATTCGACGTTTCTGTCGTGATAATGATTGCTTCTTTGAGTTGATGCTAATGGTTTTCATCTGAAGGACAGCAAGACGGGGACGGTACTCCTTACTGGCAATAGTTCTGATGGACTTTACCATATTCAGACAGCCCCACATATTGCTCGTCAGATTGCATTCTATGGAGAACGTACCACACAAGACATTTGACATGCTAGACTTGACACCCATCTCATTCAGTTTTTACTACCTTGTTGAATAAAAACCATTTACCACTTGATGGTACAATTATTTCTAATAAAATTTGTCATATTTGTTCGTTGGGAAAATCTTGTAGATTACCTTTTGAATACAGAAAGTTTCATGCTCAATCTCCTTTAGAACTATTACATCTTGACTTGTGGGGTCATGCGCCTGTATCTTCAAATTTTGGTTATCGATATTACTTGTCTATTGTCGATGATGACACTCGATTCACTTGGTTATATCCCTTGGCAAAGAAATCAGATGTGTTCTCTACATTTATTGCATTTAAAAAGCTGGTAGAGAATCGTTTCAATTCGAAAATAAGACAATTGCAGATTGATGGTGGTGGAGAATTTACTAGCAAGCTATTCCTCACATTTCTACGTGATCATGGCATATCACATCAGATCTCGTGTCCATACACTCCTCAGCAAAACGGAGTGGTGGAGAGGAAGCATCGACATATTGTTGCAATGGGTCTTTGTTTACTAGCCCAACCTAGATTGCCCCCTAGTTTTTGGGTTGAGGCATTCTCTACTGCAGTTTTTCTAATCAATCGGTTACCAACTCCTCAACTTGATAACTTGTCACCTTATGAGAAGTTGCTCCATCGTACACCGGATTATAGGTTTCTTAAAAGTTTTGGATGTGCTTGTTTTCCTCACATGGTGCCTTACAACAAGCATAAACTATCCTTCAAGTCCATCCCATGTGTGTTTATTGGCTATGATGATCATTATAAGGGTTATCGTTGTCTTGATACCTCATCAGGACGTGTCTATATATCCAGGAATGTGACTTTTGATGAGACGAGTTTCCCATACAAGCAGCCGCAAGTGTCATCTATGCTGAAATCCAGTTGGCTTCATTCTCCATCAACCACCAACCATCCCATTACATCTGATCTTGGAGCCATTACAAATTATCCCATTAACCCTCCTACAGAAGAACTGAAACAAGACACGACACATTCTACAAAGCCGCAAACATTATGCCCTCCATCAGAACATCATACCCTTACACCACCTTTATCGCCAAGCTCATTGACACCTAATTTATCCTCCACGCACCAGTCTCTTGCACCCACCACTGAAATCCAACCTTCTTCACCACTTACACCTTCCTCACCTATTGACTCGTCACTCATTCCTAACTCCCCTGATACACCGAATCCCCCCAAAAAATTTAAAAGTCTGAAGTCCATCATACTTTTCTGCCCTGAACCAAAACCACTTTACTCCAAAACGACTCCACATCCTCTCCCTCATGCTCTCTCTGCCGAACTCTCTGATCCTATGTCTTTTGAGCCAACATGCTTCACTCAAGCCTCAAAATTTAGTCATTGGCCAAGCTGCAATGCAAGATGAATATAATGCACTAATGCATAATCAAACGTGGTCCTTGGTTCCAGCAACTCCCCGTATGAATATTGTGGGTTGCAAGTGGGTTTTCAAGGTTAAGCGAAAAGCAGACGGATCAATTGACCGCTATAAGGCTCGACTTGTCGCCAAAGGGTTCAATCAAAAGGAAGGCTTTGACTACGATGAAACATTTAGTCCGGTTGTCAAACCCGCGACAATCAGAACTATTTTGGCTCTTGCTATATCCTATAATTGGTCTCTTCAACAACTTGATGTTCGAAATGCATTCTTGAATGGTTACTTACAAGAAGAAGTTTACATGAAACAACCCCCAGGTTTTCATGATTCTTCTCGACCTCAACTTGTTTGCCGCCTCCATAAAGCTATCTATGGCCTAAAGCAGGCACCCAGGGCCTGGTTCCAACGTCTCAGCTCATTTCTTCTTGCTCAGGACTTTCTTCACAGCCAATCAGATGCATCATTATTTATTTATCGTTCTCATTCTTGCACGATGTATGTTCTCGTGTATGTGGACGATATCATTATTACTGGGTCCGAAACATGCAGTGTTGATAGGTTTATTGATCGATTATGTTCAACTTTTGATAGTCGGAGATTGGGAGAGCTAAATTTCTTTCTGGGCATGGAAATTAATCGAGTTTCTGACAACTTGTTTCTCTCTCAATCAAGGCATGCTGCTGATCTACTAAAACGCTTTAATATGAGCGAATGCAAACCATGTCCTACCCCATTGGCTTCTGATATTAAGTTGTCTTGTACGGATGGTGCTCCTTTGTCTGATCCGTCTCTGTATCGAAGTATGGTGGGGGGCTTGCAGTATCTTACCTTGTCACGGCCTGATATATCATTTGCTGTCAATCAGGTTTGTCAGTTTATGCACAATCCTCTAACTTCACATTGTCAAGTTGTCAAACGTATTTTTCGATACATTAAGGGGACGATTGAGCAAGGCCTTGTCTTCTACAAGTCCAATGACTGTAATTTAAGAAGTTTTTCTGATGCTGATTGGGCTGGTTCTGTGGATGATCGACGTTCTACTACTGGTGCTTGCATTTTCCTTGGTCCAAATCTTCTCACATGGACAACAAAGAAACAATCCACTGTTTCACGCTCTACCACCGAAGCTGAATATCGAGCTCTTGCTCATACTGCTGCTGAACTCCGTTAGTTTGGTTACTTATTTCGGGAACTTGGCGTTTCTCTTTCCTCCACACCGAGCATATATGTTGATAATATTTCTGCTATCTATATGGCTGCTAATCCTATATTCCATGCTCGGACTCGTCACATTGAAATCGATTATCACTTTGTTAGAGAATTGGTTGCTCGAAAAGCTCTACGTACTCACTATGTTCTATCGTCTGATCAGCCTGCCGACATCTTCACCAAAGGTCTCAATCGTGATCGTTTTTCTCTCCTTAAGAACAAGCTTAATCTTCGCGTTGCTCTGTTACGCTTGAGGGAGGGAGGGTATAGAGGATAAAGGAAAAGAACCAAACACCTTAGAATCAGCCAAGTAAAATCAATGAATCCTAACAAATCAGCAATGCCGATTCTCCATCACAATAATTGATTCTGTAATATTTTGTAATTTTTCACTAACTACACAAATATTGTATCTTGTACACTATAAATACATAATGTAAATGAAAAGCAAGAATCATAAAAGTGATTCCATTTTCTTCAAATCTTGCGTCTCTCATCCCCTCTAAATTATTTTTCTTATAGGCTGAACTACACCCCACGTGCGAGCCATGTGACATGAAAATTGGGGATTTTGACCATTCAACGCATTATTCATAAAAATAAAAAATAAAAAAAATAAAAAATCATAACTTTTCCTATAAAATTTATCAAACATTCCCTTAACCTATTAAACTGGTACCCGCCTTCTTCTTCTTCTTCCCCAACTCCTTATTCCCCAAATAAAAATATCCAAGTAGCCTAGTTCTTGGTAGATGGAAACACCAAGCTTCGAAAGACATTGAGCCTGTAATGAGAAAGTTGGTTTGCCTTCTCAGTTTAGTTGGTTTGCCTTTCCCTTCTTTTCAGTCTTCATTACATACTCATGAGGCCCTCTTCTCCTCACAACCTTTTTAGTATACTTGAATTTCTCATTACAGTCTTGGTGTTTCTCATTTGGTGGAGAAGGAGTAGGGGAAGAAGAAGAAGGCGGGTACCAATTTAATAGGTTAAGGGAATGTTTGGTGAATTTTATAGGAAAAGTAGGAATTTTTTTTTTTTTTGATTTTTTTCTTAATGAAAAAGGCGTTGAAGAGTCAAAATTCTCAATTTTCATGTCACGTGATCGAACGTGGATTTCGGGCCAATTTTTAAATTATGCCTTAATTGGTACCGTAATTGCCATTGATACGAAGTTGATGTTGTGGCAGCAAACGTGACAGCCCGAAAAGTTATGGGATAGAAACGATAGTGGGCTATTGTTATGGCACCAAAAATGCAATAATCTCTTTTAAATAGTATAGAATCTATAGATATAGATGGCGAAGACATCCGTTTGGTGTCAGTTGTGAATGAATAAGACTCGAGAAAGGGTAACATAGTTGGATCTCAGAAAATATGAATCTAACCTGTATATATTTTATTTTAAAAGGTATTCTAGTCAGGATAGTCTTAAATTAATTTCTTTTGAGATGTATTAGACACATTATGCGGAAAACTCTTTCAGCAGAGATTTAAACATGGTTCGCCACATTGTGCAGACTAATCATTTTCACTAGACTAATCACTCGTTGATGCTCATTTCGGCATTAATAGGTAAAATGTATGAATCACCTATCGTCTTAAGGAAAACATGCACATAACTCTCATCTGAAAATTGGAAATTGTAATGGTTATTGCATAGAATCCTCGTATTATTAAATATTTGACACAAAACACCTTTTCAGTTCAATTCATTAGATTCATCTAACCCTACTATTAATCTACTATTATCATAAAATATTATACAAACTCATATATATTAGTAACATATATTTTTTAGGGTTTTTGTAGCCTCTATTTGGAGTTTATTACAAAATACAACCTGCATGTATTTTATTAGTAAAGACAACCATATAAATCTCATCGTGTTCATGTAGATGTAGTAATGAGATCCCTCTACTATTAAGTATCACGTACGCACGATTAACCACCCCACCAATGTACCATTGTCTTTCTCGTGAATAATAATAACCTTTAAAAAGTCTATATTGTGTTGTGAATGAAATTTAGTCGTATAGTATTTGTTTTTAAGCTAAAAATAAATTAAATAAATTATCAATTGTCTTGTTTTTATTTATTTTTTATTATTCTTTCCAACATCCAAAAAAAACATGGAGTCAAAATATTATTAATTTTCTCCCAACTAATTAAAGTCTTTACAATGATGATTTGGGAGTAATTAAATAATTCATGGTATTTAGCATGCATGTGTTAAGGATTAGCTATTTTTCTATTAATACGACGAATATCCGTCAATAAATAAATATAACAAAAAAAATTGTACATTATTAGAACGAACACATAATACTAATATTATTATAAATAATCCTTCAATTAAGCTAAGCCCCCAAGACCAAAAGTTTTGCGTTCAACTCTCATTAATGTGATTTTTCCTTTAGTTTAATACTAGTGTTTGGTAGTGATTTATTATTAATAATTTTTTATACTTGAGCGTTTATTAAATAATTTCTGATATAATTAATGATTGTTGATGCATTCTAAAAAAATATAAAAAAAAATCCTTCAATTTATGTTGTACATGTCTACCTTTTGACAGTGCCACCACTAATGTCTCTCAAAAAAATTCAACACAAGGATAACTGTTCATTCACATTGATTTATTTGGTAGGCCACTGTCCATTTCTGTCTCTTCCGAAATTTATTCATCTAAAAAATATGAGGATCAGAAGCACCATGGGTTAAAGATGGAATTTGGTAAAATTGACAAGTCAAATTGCACTAAAAGTTTAAAGAGATAAAAAATCTTAGGTTCATTTCATGTAGTTCACATGGCCAAAGTACATGATCAAACAATTCATGATTCATAACTCACCTCTTGCACCAAGTTTAGTTCCTTTTTTTTTCTTTCCATGAGATGATGAAATTGTAATATTACCATAGCATATATATTCTCTATAAAACTGATTTGCACATTGGTAAGAGCGAATATTTTATTAAGAGAGTGAATTAATATGTGCGACGACTTGAAATTTCTTTTTTTATAATAAAAAAAGAGGAATCAACATTAGCATTAGCAACCCTTTATGGGAGTGAACATAGGAGTCCCTCAATGCTGTGAAATGTTGATTTGAGGCATGACTTCTCTTCACGACGATATATGAATTTTTCATTGACAGAGGAAATTGAACTTTTCATACAGAATTTTCATCTACTTTATATATTTGGTACCATCCTTTTTGAAAAAAAAAATATTTAATACAATTATTTCATCCCCCTCTATACATTTCCTTTCTCTATAAATTTTGGACAAAAACAACCGTTAAGTCACTAAAATAGAATGCTCATGTACCCTATATCAAACCTGAAAATTTTTGTGGCATGATTTCTTGTAGATTATGAGATATGATTTAATTTTAATTAATATCCCGAAACTTTGTTAAATTGTGGGTTGTTTATCGCGTTTCATGAATTGAAACTTGTACCATCAGATATATCTCGTCAAGAGCTTTCCATCCATATAAACAACACAAAATTTGGCCTTGTAACGAAGGAGTTATAGCGTTTTCCATCCAAAATTTGACGAAGAAAAGAAATGTGTCGAGTGGGTGAAATCATAGTATTAAATGAGTTTTTAAAAAAAATAGGATATCAAATGTATAAAATGAAAGTTTAGTATAAAAAGTACAGTTTCCTCTTCATTAATATTTATCTTACTCAACCTGAAACAGGGGCGGACTCCCTTGGGGATGGGGGCATGGTCCCCCCAGAAAAAACAATTATATATATATATATATATATATGAATATGCAAGTATAGATAGAGAAAATCAATTGGTATAGTGGTTAGGACTTAGGATCTCATTAAGGTTTGGTGATGTCCCAAGTTCGGGATTATTGCATTTTTGATACCACAATTATAGACTATTGGTGTTTCTATCCCGTAACTTTTTAGGCTGTCACATATAGTTTCACAACTTTAATATCATTGGCAATTTTGGTGCCAATTGAGGCACAATCTCAAAATTGGTCCGAAATTCCCCCATGTGTGGGCCATGTGACATGAAAAATGGGGATTTTGACAATTCAACGTCTTTTTCATTAAAAAAAATACCAAAATTCAAAATCATAACTTTTCCTATAAAATTCACCAAACATTCCCTTAATTAAATTGTTACCCGCCTTCTTCTTTTTTCCCAAATAAAAACATCCAAGTAGCCTAATTCTTGGTGGATGGAAATAAATTTTTTTTAATGAAAAAGGCGTTGAATGGTCAAATTTCCTAATTTTCATGTCACATGGCCCGCACATGGGGGAATTTTGGACCAATTTTGAAAGTGGGCCTCAATTGGCACCAAAATTGCCACTGATGTTAAAGTTGTGGCATCAAATGTGCCAGCCCGAAAAGTAATGGGATAGAAACGCCAGTGAGCTATAATCGTGGCACAAAATATGCAATCCTCCCAAGTTCTATCCTTAATAGGCACATTATTTGTTTGCTATAAAATGTTTTGATATAAATTCAAATTTATTTGGACACTATATTATAGTCATATTTATTTATGGAATTTAATTTCACTCTTTATTTTTTTATAAAAATTCGAATTTCTTTTGGACATTATACTTGTATTTATTCATAGAATTAATCTTTTTTAAGAAAATATATACTCGTATTTATTCATGAAATTCAACTTTTTTTTTGGACATTATATAGTCATATTTTTTGTGGAAATTCAATTTCTTCTAGATATTATACAATTATATTCACTTTTTATTTTTATTTTATTTATGGATATTCAATTTTTTTTATGGTATGTAGTCAATGCATAACTCAAATGGGCTAATTATCGGTTGGGTCCAAAAAGATAGCAATTTCTTTAATTTAAACAAATTTGTTACCATTCATTTTACTAATATTGACAAATTTGAATTTAATTTTAACATATAGTATTTGTTACATGATAATGAATATGATAGGTATTATATATATACTAGTATAACCTTTGTGTTAGAATTAAATATAGGATAATGTTTTAAATGCATGATAATTTAAATATCAATGATATATTTCGGTTAATTGTGTATTTTATAATGATAAATATATATTACAGATCATTTCAAAACACTTGAAACGTTTAACTTTGATACTTTTAGTTTTTGTCATTTCATTAAAACATCAAAAAAATATCGAGTTTGCTATCAAAAAGAACTTTGGCCCCATTAAAAGTCGCCAAGGTCCGCCCATGCCCTGAAATCCTTGGTTACAAAATTTGAAAATTATCTGGTATGTTTCTGTCTGAAAAGTTGTTACTTTAAATTTTCAAAGATTAAATTGAAAATTTGAACTCACACAGAGAAGAGTAATCTAGTGTGCATCATAATTAGTGCAACTTTAAGTGAAATTTTTTATTTAATTGTTGGCACAACTAATGAGTTCAAATTAGAAAAATCGACAGAAAAGCAGGATGACTTATAATAAGGTGAGTGGTGAAAAGTGATAATTAAAAGCCAAACTGAAAATTAGCAAGTGCTTTGAGCCATGCAAAGGTTGACTTAAACAAAATTCATGTCCACATACATATGTGTACTATTTGGCTTTTATTTATTTTTTTATTTTTTGAAGTATTTAATCCTTTTTTATGCGTGTTGGACACGTTAAGGGGGAATTTTTTCTAACAAAGATTCGAAATTCGTTACTTTGTAGTGATCAGTCATTTCCAATAGATAAATCACCTGTTAGTATTTGGCTTCTATTTTGATGTAACATGTACATATTGTGAAGTTGACTTATATTTTAGTAATGCATTTCATCATATCATTTTTATGAGATATTGGGTGGGTGGGTTGCACTAGAAGCATCATCTTTCATGGCCACTTCTTCTTATAAAAGCTCCCCATTCTCCCTTTAAATATCAAATACCATGGTTTAAATTCAACTAAGGCTAAATACATATATCAAAACAGCCATGAATCCAAGAACAAATGCTTCTATTCTAGTTTTTCTCTTGATATTTATGTGTCAATATACAGGTGAGTAATTCTCAAATTTGCATTTATTATTACATTTTATTAAAAAATTAATAAAAAATCTAATCTTGGTTCTTTGATCCCATTGATAGGCATAATTGAGGGCTGTGGCATTGATTTTAACCCTGTCCTTTTGCCACATAAGGTAATTAGTATATAACATGTTCTTTTGCAATAAAATAAAACCAAATATAAATTGGATTTTTAGTCTCATAAGACTGGACCTCATCATATTAAAAGTGTTTTGTAAAGTGAAGGTATAAATAAGTTGGGACCAAAAGTACAATTTTATAAAGTACAAGACCTCATTACATTTGATTCCGTACTTTACAAAATTGTACTTTTGTTCCCAATTTATTTATACCTACAGTTTACAAAAATGCACTTTTGATACTAATTTCTTGATATATTTTATATTTTTTTTGGTCCATATGATAGTTTCTATTTAGCATTTTGGTCCCAAAGAAGACAAGGTGACCAAAAGTATTTTATAAAATGTTGGACCAAAAGTCTTGAGAGATCAATGATGTGACACTAAATATGCGATCTTTTAAGTAACATTAGAAGATATCTAACTGTAAGGTTTTATTTTTGTTATTATATATACAATAACATTTGAAACAAATTGTACAATTATTTTAGTGTTGGATTAATGTTTATAACAGGGAAATGTCCTAAAAAATTCAAGAAAGCTTATGGGATTGGACGCGTTGTTGGATTATGACTATGCAACTCATAATCCCAAGCATGATCCTAGAGGGAAGAAAGGAGGAGGTGGCAAAACTCCATGACTTAATTAAGTTTAATTAGCATTCTAATTGCTGCTTACTTGGAAGTTTCATTAAAGTTTTGGACTGTTTAAGCTAGACATTATTAATGAATTTTCTTGGAATAACATAATTATTATTATGATAAAAGAAGCCATATATATAGTGCTTATGATGTTATTTTAGTTTTCGGCTACTATATGATCTGAATAATAGAATTTTCATTATTCCTTCAATAATTAAAAGAGATGATCTATGACCAGATGAATGTGATATTCCATGGATCCATTAGTCAATCACTCCAACTCTAAACCCGTCTATGAGAAAAAGGGGAAAAAAAAAAGGAATAAGTCTTGTTGACTTAGTGAGCTTCTTGTAAAAGAAGCACTTGAATCAATTAAGACTAAAGATAGTGAAAACATTAGGAAATTAACTCAATTGTCTTTACGGGTTGGCTAATAACAATTCAACACTGGCTAAACTGTTGATAGTTCACCATTCAAATGGTGACACGTGGCAAAAAATCCACTTGCAACTGGCTATACAATTTCAGCTGGGGCGGTATGAATTATCCTAAATACCCTTGTTAATTTGTTCTATTTCACAATCTTCTTCTCCACCTTCCATTTTTTTGTGGCAGTACATCTTTCTTCTTCCCTACTCTTCTCCACCTTCCATTGATGTCATTATGATATTTACAGTGGTGGAAGCCACCGGAAATTGGAAAGAACAAAAATCCCACTCCAGAACTAAAATTCAAAAAATACTCTTTGAATCTAGAAAAAGTAGTGCAAGATGGTAGTTTCCATAATCGCCCCTGTATTTGCTACGGATCTGATTCCTTTCCTTTATGGTTTCAAAGAAGCATCTTGAGCTTGGCCCCTTCTCAACATAGGAAGAGCTTTCATTCATTGCAATGTGGAAAATGGAAAAAATTGTTGTTTTGAGTGTAAGAAATGGGGAAGAACAAGAACCGCATATAAGGAGATGGTTTTTGATTTTGACAAATGAATTTTTCTTTTAGTTTGGGGAAGAGGGTAAATTGATTATACGTGTGTGTTCGCGGCGACAAGACGAACAAAATCCCCAAGCTAATTCCGGCTAAAAGCCACCGGAAAACTGTGGCCGTGGGAGGATATGGTGGCGGCGTTGGCTTTTGGTGAGGCAGAAATGGTGGCGGATTTTGTGGCTGGGGTTTGTGGTGGTGGCGAGTTCAGTGGCTGTTTTGCCGCCTTCGTTCTGGTCCGGGGTGAAGCTTCTATCACCGGTGAAGGAAGGTGAAGACAACAATTTTTTCTTTTCTTTATTTTAATATATAATTATATAATTATACCCATTTTTAGAAAAGGAGGAATGAAATTAAAATTTTAAATACTTAATGATATACAAATCTTGTATAAAAATATTTAAATTATAATTAAAATGTAACTTTGTCAATTAAACATATTTAGTTTAATTCAATTTAATTTTACATCTATGGAAAATAGTTATAAATTTAATGTTATTAATTTTGTTGATCTTGTATTTGGCTCGGTATAAAATCGAATACAATTTTGATTAACTAAAAAAAATCTAACAATCACAATTCATATAAAGTTGGATCAAATTTAACGGTTCTTTAAACTTAACGATTCTATTGAAATTTAACTATAAATTTAGTGGAACAAATATATATAATATATTTATTAAAATAAATACTATATATTATTTTAAGCATATGTTATTACAACCCATTAAACTATACATGAATTTCTTGATATTAATAGAGTTTTTTGTTTTAATATTTTGAAATGGGTATGAATAAAAAAATTCTCAGATCCGGAAATTCCATGAATCCTCCAGATCCGAAATAAATTCGTGAATGAATCGTGTTTTTCGTATGTGGAAGATCGCGGCAGGTGGGGTGAGAGGAAATAGGTGGTGTTGGGTGGGGAGGGGGTGGGTGAGGTGAGGAAGAAGAGGGGTTATTTTGCAAATAAGGCAAAATAAATGTTAGGAAAATACAAATTAGTCCAAATTTTTATATATTTTAACTTTCAGATTTTAATATATTCATTATATTAGTTTTAACTTAAATATAAGCTAGATCTAATTCAATAAAATTTGTGAACAAGATTTTCTTAAAATATCTTCAAAAGATTTGGAAGTTTATAGGAATTATTTTCGGAAGAATTTTTCAACTATAGGTAGGAATTCACTAACAAAACACCAATTAAGTTTTGAGATTTAATTATATTTGTAAACAATGGTATATAAATTACTTTAGGTTAACAATGTTGACTTTATTCAATTAATCGAGTTACTCTAAGGTCAACCATGTTGGCTTTGGTCATCTAATCGAGTCATTTGTCAATTTTGATTACGATTAACTTAATTATACATAATCCTAAAATAACCTTATGACTAATAATAGTTTTGTTTCATTTTTCTTTACTATTTTAGAAAACTCATATATAATTTGAAATATAGTTAATCAAAGAAAATATTTATATACTGAAAGGAGAAAAAATATATATGAAAGTTACATGTTTATAATAAAAAGAATATTTAGAATTTGATTTACATCAAATATAAGAAGTAAAAATAAAATTTTAGACACTGATTAAAAGAATATTTCAAATTTTGGATCAATGTGTAATTTTCTAAAATATATATTTTTGACTTATTTGCCAAATAAACCCTTCTTCTTCATCTCCATACACAACCTCCCACCACCTCTCCCTCCCCACCCAACCTGCCGCCGATCTTGCACATATGAAAAACAAGTTCCCACACTCATGAACTGATTTTTTCCTCTTTCTTTTAAACTTTTCATTTTCATTTTTAAACTTTGGGAGATTGATTAGAAAAACTTGATGTCCTCATGAAGTAACTCAAATTGTAGGAAATGGGTTATTGGAAAATGGTAATTCTTTTTTCAGGAAGAAGGGTGGTACCGAAACAGTTGCCATTTTTTATTAGATTTCAGATTCGGAAGATTTTATTTTTTAGATCTTGGAGGTTTGTAATTTTTATTAGGAAATATGTACCGCGACTGGGTGCGGAGGGGCGGTGTGCAAGGGGAGCGGCGATGGTGGGGTGGGAGAAATAGTTGTGGTGGAGGAGGAGATGATGAATTGATGATAAAGTACTGGGTTATTTTAATATATTCACAGGGAATAATTGTTTTCTTATTAAACCAATGGCATCAAGGTAATGTCACTCTAAAACAACCAAAAAATGACCGGCTAATATGACCTGTTCTTCCTTTCACAAAAAAATAAAATAATATAAATGAGTGGCTTTGAGGATTGAACTGTTGACAGTTATTCACAATGTGAACTGCAATTAGCAATCCCATTGTCTTTATCAATTCAATCATTAGAGACAAGGATACAATTTTTGCTATTTAATAAACAAACGATTCCAAATTAAGATGTAAATATCAAGAATTAAAGTTGAACGATTGAACATCAAGAAATAAGGTGAATAACTTATGATGTAACAATTTGAGGCAAAATAGCATTTTTCGTCCCATAAGTTTTACTAGTCCGCGAAAGCAGGACATTTAAATTTCCGGCAAGCATTTTTCGTCCCATAAGTTTCACTAGTCCGCGAAAGTAGGACATTTAAATCTCCAGCAAGCATTTTTCGTCCCTTAAGTTTCACTAGTCCGCGAAATCAGGGCACTTAAATTTCGGGCAAGCATTTTACATCCCTTAACTTTCATTGGTCCGCGAAATTAGGACACTTAATTTTTCAGCAAGCATTTTACGTCCCTTAACTTTCACTGGTCGGCAAAATCAGGACACTTAATTTTTCAGCAAGCATTTTACGTCCCTTAACTTTCACTGGTCCGCGGAATCAGGACGCTTAATTTTTCGGCAAGCAAGATACGTCCTATAACTTTTCTTTACCCACAAATTTAGTCAACTTTACCGTAATTCTAGTCCACAACTCGCCAAAAGTTGCATAATTGCCCATTGGACAATTAATTTGAGAATTTTATCAAACTGAACAATAAGTTTAGCGATTTTGCCAAACTGGACAATTAATTCGGGGATTCATGTGCTTTATTTGTACAATTTAGAGCATCAACTTAGGTAGGTTCTTATTTATAGAACACTGTGCTTTGTTTTCAATAGTTGTACTACTTAATGTTAAGAATGAATTGGAAAGCAGCGTATAGACATTAAATTCCACTTGACAAAACAAACACTCATTTGATAATTACTTAACAAATTGTGCAAACTATTTAACAACATCAATATTCATCAATCCAAAAGTTAACATAACAACCAACAAGGTAATCATATCCCAAAAGTTTAACATCAAACAAATTCATTCATGTTTTTGGCAAAAAAAAAAAAAAAATCCCAATATTCTTTTGCAGTCAAAGGCCTCCTTAATATTTCCAAAGATCTTTTTTCTTCTTCTGTGAAGTTGTAGCTTTAGCTGCACCTTTCTTCTGACCAAGCTTAGCTCTTGGAATAAGTTGTAGATGGCTGAGTGGACATATACTCATTGGTCTGGACAAAGTGACTCCCATTTGTTGAACCCTGTCCTTGCAACAATTGTTTGTACATTGTTGGTCCAACTTGCATAACCTGAGCACTGAGTCCATGAACTGTTGGAGCTGTTGGTCCAGTTTGCATAACATGAGTACTGAGATGAACTGTTGTAGCTTCAGTCAAATTATCCACTCCCTCCATGCTTGAAACTTGTCTTGGTGGGTTGTATGGAGTAGTTCCAATACTCTTTCCCTTGCTCTATCATAACAAAACAAGAAAATTATTTCACTCACTCAAACTCAAAACTTCTAATTAAAATTCATAAAATAGAATGATATCTACTTTGCATTGTTTCTGTGAAATACTGGATTGCTTAGATGATTGCCCACTTTGCTCAGAAATTCTTCTAACCTACACAAACCACCATTGTACATTAGAGATAACTTTACTTGGAAATTAGTAGGTAATCAAACAACAATTGTACCTTGGTTAGTTTCTCAACACTAGATTGCTTACTTTTCTTCGACACTTTTCTTACCTTCACAAACAACAAAACTACATTAGTCATATGATCATATGTTTATTAACCTAGAATTTTGAATAATTAAGTATTAATTTACCTTCAACTTTTGTTTACCAACTTTTGGAGTTGTTTCCTCGTCAGACGGCGGACCAAACACATTAGTCAGTTCCTCCAATGCTAAATTAGCAATATCATCCGAATCATAGTCAGTTTCATATGTAGGTTGAGGTTGAGGTGCAACAAATTCAGGTGGAGGTTGAGGTGCAGCAGATTCAGGTGGAGGTTGAGTTGCAACAGATTCAGGTGGAGGTTGAGGTGTAGCAGATTCAACTCCAGCATCAACATCTCCAGTTTCTTGGGCCTTCTTCAGTGGACATGTCTTTGCATTGTGCCTTTGACCCTTACAAAAACTACATTTCAATGTTGATTGCTGCCTTTTAGCTTTATTGACATTTCTTCCTCTGATATTTTTCTTTGTTTTCTTCTTAGCAGGCTCCTCAGCACCCATTCTTCTTGCCCTAGATGGGCTTCCAATACCCCTTCCAAAATTTGGAGGTAGTGGAGGAATGAAATGAGTCTCACCCCATAATTCCTGACCATTGATCCCATATATAGCTAATGCATATACTTTTCTATAAGTTTCCACACTGTAACACATATGCACATAGTCATGTGGATCTTCTTGTTGATTTCATATGGCACTCATTGCTTGTTTGCAAGGAACTCCTGTCAAATCCCACCTTCTACATGTACACGTGTGTTTCTCTAAATCTACATAAAACTGTGCCCCATCAAAATGTGAAATCTGATAGTGTTTGTCATCTGATTTTCTGGGGATGCAGACACCAAGCATTTCAATGTTCTTCTGTAGTGTTGCTTCTATCTCAGGGCAAAATCGACCTTTCCATTTTCTTATTGACCTATCTCTGTTCTTCTGAAGTCTGCTCATCATATACTCTCTTATCCACTCTAGCATTGTAAGAATTGGCTTCTCTCTTGCAGCACGTAACACACCATTGAAGTCTCACATAAATTATTTGTTGGATGAAGATGAAGACTTTGAAGTGAAGGGAGGTTTTGATGATTTCCAAAGTCATCAGCTAAGTGGAAGCTTAGTACAAACCTTAGAAGATATTTGACTAAGGAAGAAGTTCATCAGACTAGTCAAATATGGTCCAGAAGACTACTGATCTGTTGCTGAAGAAGTAATCAGACTGGTGGACTATCAGCCGACTCAAATCAGATTAGTTCAAGTTTGGGATCAGCCGAGTATACATCAGACGAGTGACTTCGATCAGCAGAGTGGAAGTGGATCAGAAGTTATTGCAACGGTAATAAATGCACTTGGTGTAATAAATGCTGAAGAGGAAGGGTATTTATGACAAATGATTGAAGAGAAACCTCGTATCAGCCTGGTGCATTTAATGCGCATTTAATGCGAAGCGACAGAAAGTACAGCAGAGTGTACAGTGTTCAGTCGCAACAGCCGTTTCTGCAAAAAGGACCAGTACTCGAGGATTTGACAGCTGCCGATCTCTCAACGGGCAGATTTTCAAATCTCCAAGTATAAATAGCTTAGTTCGTGAGTTGAAGAAGAAGAACAACACAGAGACAACACGCATTGAGAGCAAAAATCTGAAGCAAAATTCTTCTAAGTCTCAAACTCAAGAACAAAGCACTCATCAGCCTAGTCATCTGTTGACGAAGCAGAAAAGAGAGAAACCAGAATATACTTAAAAATCTGAGTGATTTTGTTTAGGATTGTGTTGTGAGAAGTAGATATCAACCTTTGTGAGCGATATCACTTCTGAGAATAGGAGTTTCTTTGTGATTTCCTATTGTGAACTTACGGCCACTTCATTTGTTGTTTGGCGTAAGAAGTGTATACTGTAATCTGTGTGATTTAGTATAACCCAAGATCTAAGTGACTTGGAAGAGTGGACTAAAGGACTTACATCCATATAACCACTATAAAAATCCTTTGTGTTTTTAACTTGCATTAATTTCTGCATATTTCAAAGAAGCATATTCAAAACACTTAAAGGTTAACTACTGAAAAGTTTTATAAAGGAGTTTATTTAAAACTGGGGATAAAACTGTTTCAAGGTTAAAGAAAACTACTTGTGAAAAACACTTGATAAATCTGCTGCAAGTTAGTTTATTTTAAACTCTGATTTGATAAAATCAGCTGAGTGAAATCAGAAGAGTGGTCAACTCTGCTGTTCAAAGCTTTGTGCTAGATCAGCTTAGTCTGCTTACTGTTCTCGATCAGCTTAGTCTGCTGAACAGAAAAGTTAGAGATTTTAAGAGGCAAATTTTTTGAAGAGGTTTATTCACCCCCCCCTCTAAACCTCATCTGACCACTTGGGACCAACAAGTGGTATCAGAGCGGGTGGTTCATCTGAATCATCTGACTGATCAACGAGCTTGATCCTTAAGTGTTTTTCAAAGGTATTCAAAAGTTTTCAAAAGAGCATTTTTTTTGAAAAACAAAACCTTTTTGAAAAATGGATTGTATCAGCCTAGTTCCCCACATAGGCGGTATGAGCTTTGAGGACTGGAAAATACGCATGGAAATTTTCCTTGCTGCTTACAACGATAATATGTACAGATGCATAACAAAAGGTCCGATAAGAATCACCAAAACAATCAAGGTTGATGGCGTAGATACTGTTGTTGATAAAGATGAAGAAGAGATGACACCTGAAGAAATCAAGTTGAAAAATCTTGATAAAGTTGGAATCTTCATCATGACTAAAGCCCTGGACAATGAACGGTTTGACTATGTCAAACACTGTAAAACATCAAAAGAGATGTGGGACAAAGTCAGGGATATGAGTGAAGGAAATGAAGCCATCAAGGAACACAATCTAAGTGTTGCCATGGAGAAGTTTGAGAACTTCAAAATGAAGCCTGGAGAAACCATTGAACAGATGAGTTCAAGGTTTACCAAAGTGCTGAACAACGTGTTAAAGCTGGGTAAGACATTCACAGACAAAGAGATCACTCTCAAAGTCCTGAAGGCGCTACCACCCAAGTTCAACATGAAGATCACAGCAATGGAAGAATCTAGGGATCTGGGGAAGATCTCTCTGACGGAGCTGTTTTCTGTACTCAAGGCGTACGAGTATAAAATGCCAAGGATGGGAATAGAAGAGACCTCAACTTCTGGCCCCACTGCCGCACTGGTTGCTGCAGAAAGAACAAGAAGATCGTCTGGAAAAAGCAGAGAAGTGGACTCATCTGATGAGGCCCCAGTACTGAGCAAAAAGGAGTATACTGCTGACGATGTTGCGTTGTTACTGAACGGGTTCAAAAAGTTCTACAAGAGAAAAATGAAGAACAAATATAACAATGCTTCTACTTCTAAACCTACCTCTAATTCTTATGACATTAAGGATGATTATAAATCCAAAATGATGTGCTATAATTGCAGGAAATTGGGACACTTCATCAAGGACTGCCCATATCCTAAAGCGGAGAAGTACACAGAGGAGGAAAAGAAACAAAGAAAAGAAAGAAGAGAGAAGAGATACCAAAAGAGCAAGGTGCTGTTGGCTGAAGCTGAAAAGATGGCAGCCATCCACTCATCAAACACAGAATCCGGCACTTCAAGTGATGACTCTGTTTTTGACGAAACACCTGCACTGCTGTGTCTCATGGCAAAGGAATCTGATGATTCTGACAATGAGGTAATACTCTCTGAAAGTGAGCTTGAACTGTTTAACTCATTTGAGCAAATGATGAACAACAAAGTAGATGTTGTTAATGAGCTTGCTAAGCTTAAGGACGAGATGATTCTGCTGAAAAAGCAAAATGCTAAACTGAAACTTAAGGTTGAAAAACCTGAAGAATCAGCCACGTATAAAAAGCTTTCGCATGAATGTGAATCTCTAAGAGCTGAATGTGAAATGTACAAGGGACAAATCAAAGAATTTGAAGCTAGAATATCTTTGCATAATAAGTCGTCTGTTCCTAAGTCGTCTGTTGTGACAACAGATAAACCAACTGAACAGAGTACTCCCTTAGCAAAAGAAAGTTTAGAACTGAACAAAGCTGAGAAATTTATATCTGCTGATAATAGTAATATTGTCTTGTATGTTCAGACTACTAAACCCATTTCACCTGAGATTGAGAAAAAGGAGATAAAAACTCCTAAGGCTAAGAAGGGTAAAAAGCCTGAAACTGAAAAACAGACTGGTAAAACCAAACAGCAGAGTAGTCCCAAGAAGTCTGCTGATAAGAGTAAAACCAATCAGACTAGTAAAGCTAAGTCGTCTGTTAAAGAGCAAGTAAAGAGCAGACCTAAGAAGCAAAGAAATTACAACAAAAATGCTTACTATGGAAATGAGTCTTATTATGTGCAACCTGCTTATCCACCATATTATGCTGCACCTCATTATCCACCTCATTTTGCTGCATATCCTGCTCATCAAACAATGCATGCCTACCCTACTTATCATGCATCATATCCTGCTTATGAGCCTTATCATCATCATAATGATTATCAACACAATATGCCTGCTGATTATGATGTAAATGAAGTTGCTCATGCTCCTGCTAAGACTGCAAAGCCTAAGAAGCCTAAGACTTCAACATCTTGGGTTGTCAAAGGTGATACTAATCCACCAGGACCCTCTCAATAAAGGGTACCTAAAACAATTTTATTTTGTTTTGTAGGTTAGGATTAGGAGTAGGAGTAAAGTAGCAAAGAAATGGTACTTGGACAGTGGATGTTCAAGGCACATGTGTGGAGACATACATGAACTGGCAGATGCTGTTGCTGTGAATGGTCCAAGAGTTACTTTTGGAGACAGCAAAGAAGGCAAGGTTGTAGCTGTTGGAAAGCTTATCAAAGGAAACATAGAGATATCTGACGTCTCATATGTTAGTGGCCTGAAGTACAATCTGCTGAGCATAAGTCAATTTTGTGACAAAGGATTTTCCGTAGTGTTTTCATCAGATAAGTGCTATGTTGAACAAATTGGAACAAAGAAGGTTATTCTATCTGGAAGAAGACAGGGAAACATCTATGTAGTCGACTGGAATTCTGTGGACAAGAATTCAAATGTTTGCTTAGTGGCATCTACACCAAGTGAAATCAGTTGGCTTTGGCACAAAAGAATGAATCATTTGAATTTCAAGACCATCAACAGATTGATAAAGAATGATCTGGTAGAAGGAATTCCAAAGACAGTCATGAGCAAAGACAAGCTCTGTGATGCCTGTCAGAAGGGTAAACAAGTGAAGTCATCTTTCAAAAGCAAGAAGCACCAATCTTCAACCAGAATTTTGGAGCTATTGCATATGGATTTGTTTGGCCCTATTGATCCAATCAGCAATGGTGGGAAGAAATACTGCCTAGCTGTTGTGGATGATTTTTCAAGATTTACTTGGGTAATCTTCATGAAGAAGAAGAGTGAAACCAAGGAACATCTTACAAATCTGATGGAACTGATCCAGAATGAGAAGAGTCAAAGAATTTTGAAGATCAGATCAGATAGAGGGACTGAGTTTACAAACTCTACTGTTGAAGAGTATTGTAATTCCAGAGGAATCAGTCATGAGTACTCTGCTGCCAGAACCCCTCAACAAAATGGAGTTGCTGAAAGGAGAAACAGAACTCTAAAAGAAGCTACCAGGACAATGATAGCTGAAGCAAAGCTGCCCCAAAGATTCTGGGCAGAAGCTACAAATACAGCATGTTATACACAGAACAGATGTATGATCAACAAAAGTCAAAACAAGACACCTTATGAGTTATGGAACAACAGAAAGCCTAATATACATTATCTTAGGATTTTTGGTTGTAAATGTTATGTTTTGAACAATGGGAAAAATCACCTTACTGCTTTTGCAGAAAAGGCTGATGAAGCTGTTTTTGTAGGTTACTCTACTGTTAGTAAAGCTTATAGAGTGTTTAACAAAAGAACTTTACTTGTAGAAGAATCTATTCATGTAGTATTTGATGAACCAAATCAATCATCTGAAAAGAATCAAAGTGCAAATCCTGAGATATCTGCTGACTTTCAGAAATTGAGTGTTGAAAGAAAAGAAGAATATGTACCCATCATACTACCCAACTTATCTCAAGCTGTTAACTCAAGTGCTGTTCAAAATCAGTCTGCTGATTGTCTGACAGAGGAGTTGCAAACAGCTGACAGACCAGAGACTGTTCAACAGACCACAACTGTTCAACAGACTACTACTGAGACTCCAACAGTGGTGTTGCAAGATCAATCTAGAGGACAACATCCAGATTTGCAACCTGATCTCAGATGGCTCAGAGATCACCCACCAGAGTTAGTGATTGGTGATCCCTTGGATAGAGTTAGAACAAGAAGGTCAACTGCAAATGAAACAATGTTTGTAAGTTTTCTTTCACAAATTGAGCCTAAATTAATTGATGAAGCTCTTGGTGATTCTCACTGGATTGAAGCTATGCAAGAAGAGTTGAATCAATTTGAAAGGAATGAAGTCTGGTACTTAGTTCCCAGACCTACTCATCAAAGAGTAATTGGCACTAAGTGGGTTTTCAGAAATAAAATGAATGAAGATGGTATGGTTACCAGAAACAAAGCAAGACTAGTTGCCAAAGGTTACTGCCAAGAAGAAGGCATTGACTTTGATGAGACATTCGCACCAGTTGCTAGGCTTGAAGCAATCAGATTATTCCTAGCCTATGCTGCTCACAAGAACTTCACTGTCTATCAGATGGATGTGAAGTCTGCTTTTCTCAATGGAGAATTGCAAGAAGAAGTGTACGTTGAACAACCTCCTGGATTTGAAGTTTATCAACAAGGAGACAAGGTATATCGTCTGAAGAAAGCTCTCTATGGACTGAAACAGGCTCCAAGAGCATGGTATGATACTTTATCTGATTTTCTTTTAATTAAAGGATTTCACAAAGGTAAAGTGGATAAAACCTTGTTTACTATTGAATGGGATAATCATATATTGTTGGTACAAATATATGTAGACGATATTATTTTTGGTTCAACTAACAAACAGATGTGTGAAAGATTCTCTAAGCTGATGCAGAACAAGTTTGAAATGAGCATGATGGGAGAATTAAATTACTTTCTTGGTTTACAAGTCAAACAGCTGCCTGATGGTATTTTTATTAATCAAGCAAAGTACACAAAAGATCTGTTTAAGAAATTTGGTATGGAAACTAGCTCATCTGTTACTGTTCCTATGTCTACTGGACTTCGTCTAGACAAGGATGAAGGTGGCAAATCAGTTGACATCACCAAATACAGAGGCATAATTGGGTCACTGTTATACTTAACAGCTAGCAGACCTGACATTATGTATTATGTTGGGGTCTGTGCAAGATTTCAATCAGATCCTAAGGAATCTCATCTCTTAGCTGCTAAAAGAATACTAAAGTATCTCAAAGGCACTCAAGAATTGGGATTGTGGTACCCAAGGGAATCAGGATTTGAACTTATTGGATATTCAGATTCTGACCTTGCTGGCTGCAAAATTGATAGGAAGAGTACTATAGGTACTTGTCAATTTTTGGGCAGTCGTCTGATCTCATGGATGAGTAAGAAACAGACTTCAGTGTCCATATCTACTGCTGAAGCGGAATACATTGCTGCTGGAGCATGTTGTGCACAAATACTTTGGTTGAAACATCAACTAGAAGATTATAACTTGAAGATCAGTGGAATCCCCATCTACTGTGATAATACAAGTGCAATTTCACTTACTCAGAACACTACTAGTCATTCCAGGACTAAGCATATTGAGATCAAACATCACTTCATCAGAGACCATGTTGAAAAGGGAAATGTTATTATTGAGTATGTTCATACAGACAACCAGATTGCTGACATTTTCACCAAACCACTAAATGAAGTAAGATTTTCCACTCTAAGAGCGGATTTGGGCTTGTTAAAATTGGATTCATAAGCTGAGGGGGAACCTATCAGAAGACTGGGTTCAACAGCTTACTAATCTGACATCAACAAGTGTTACACTTCAAGAAGACTGACTCTCAACAGACTAGTTGACTGATGAACTCTTGAATTCAGGGGGAACGTGTAAAACTAGCGGAACCCTTGTTTTTAAAGATAAAATCTTCAATGACAGTTAGTTGAAGTTGCTCAATCAGAAGATTTGTTCTTAATTCTTGAAGACTGAAGATTATTTATCTTGCTGGATTGACAAACAGCAAAGGAAGATCACTAGATATTGGCTTTCACTAGTGATATATTGTATCAGACAAGTCATAAATCAGATAAGTACTTTACTCATCTGTTTCTATTTTATGTCAGCTTATATTTAAAGTGTTGTATTAAAAACATTTTATCAAAAGCACGCTTTTATAAGTAACAGACAAGTGGCGTTTCAACTTCCCGCCTGTCTGACATATTAAATGCTATTTTGAAATCCGCGTATCTCGATCGCACGATCTGCTTTTACAGTAACTAATCTGACGGTTACCACTTTTCACGGAAACCGACGAATAATAACATCTATAAATCCAGATCTGATCAGCTGACTGAGCTTTTACGCACCCTAAATATTTCAAAAGCATTCAGAGCATTTTTGCATCCATTCAACTGCAAATCTACTCTAGTCTTTCTTCAATCTCTTTCAGGAAAATGAGTTCTAAGGTTAATGCAAAGGAAGCTGCTGCTGAAGGTATGTTCTTGAACTACCTGACGTATCACGCGACTGGCACACCGTTGATGAAAGAAATTCTGGAGAAATTCAAAGCGGCAACGCTGGTTAAATTCATGGAGGCCCATGAAGACATGATTTTCAAGGGCGAGGTCTTTGAATTTTATGGTTCCAAAGACGATGTTGACTTCGACAAACTGGAGATTAAAGCCAAAATTGGGGACAAAGCTATCTGCGTAACCCCAAAATTGCTGAATGAAATGTACGGACTTTCCATTGAAGGATCTACTGACATCGCAAACCTAGCTGAACCTTTTGAGTCAGATTTCTGGAATCTGGTCTCAAAGAAGAATCAAGTGCTATCTGGAAGTATCAAAAAGAATCAGCTGAAGGACGAGTTTCAGCGAATGGCAGATTTGGTTGCCAAAGTCCTCGAGAACTGCACATTCTCCTTGGACAGTGTACCAATGAAGAGGTTTCATACTATGATAGCCATTTACTATGGGTTGAAGGTAAATTGGGCTAACTTCATCTGGTATGTGATTGCTGATCACAAAGTCCGTGGTTTAACTCTGCACAGGATTTTCATTAGTCATCTGTTGGTAAATTTGAGATGTGCTGTGACTAACGGAAAGGAAATTCATAAGGCTAAAGAATTGAAGATTTATGAACCAGTGAAATCTGGGAGATCAAAGGAGCCTGCGGTTGTGACAGAGTTGAAGCAAAAGAAAAGAAAGGCTTCTGAGCCAGAAAAGCCTGCTGATAAAGGCAAGAAAAGCAAGTCGACTGTTCAAACAGCAAAGCCCGCTGTTGAAGCCAGAACAGTTATCTCTAAAAGAAAGGATGCTGCTGATTTGATTGTTGATGAGACAGTCAAGGAGATCAACGAGATGTCTATTGGGACATCCTCTGACAAGACAATTTCAGCTGAGTTACCGGTTGAAAATGTGGCTAAAAGAACAAGGAGTGCTATGAAGGACACTGCCACTTCTACCGTTGCAAATCCACCTTTCACAAAAAGGACTGCCAGAAAGAAGCTGACACTTCTTGATGAAGATACTGAACTTTCTGAGTTAGCCAAAAGAAGTCCTCAATCTGCTGAGAGGCCTGTTGAATCAGTGAAGGAATCTGCTGAGAAGAAGTCAGCTGATCAAATGAAACAGATTCCTACACCAACAGCTGAGGTTGCCAAACCTCAAGAGGATCCTGAAGTGCAGATCCTCGAACCAATTGCTGCTGCACCGGTAGCAGTTGCTTTACCAGAAACAACAGCTGCGGCACCAGTTGTTGAGTCAAGAAATGCCAGAAAGAAGAGAACTGGC
Organism: Penstemon davidsonii; assembly: GCA_034814905.1. Classification (NCBI taxonomy): domain Eukaryota; kingdom Viridiplantae; phylum Streptophyta; class Magnoliopsida; order Lamiales; family Plantaginaceae; genus Penstemon; species Penstemon davidsonii. The sequence continues at coordinate 4,207,538 of JAYDYQ010001087.1, read as the reverse complement.
AAAGCAAAAGTATCAGCTTATCACAAGAAGAAGCGTGAGGAAGCTGAACAACGAAAACGTGATGATGCTGAGCTAAAGAAAGCTCTTGAAGCAAGTCAAAAGGAAGCTAATGTCAAGAACCTGACAGAAGCTGAACTGGCTGCCAAGGAAGAAGCTGAATTGGCAAAGGCCATAGAAGAGAGCAAAAAGGATGCGTATGGACCAAGGAGGTCTGGAGGCATCGTGATTGGAGAAAAGCCTAAGGAAGGTGACTTTGTGCTACCAAGGGCTGCACCAATCAAGAAGAAAAAGAAGGAAGTGAGGAGAGCAATAGAGATTGTCCAAGGTGACTCTACTGCCTTCAAAAAGTTTGAAGCTGAGTTGGAAAGACTAAACCAGCTGTTTCAATCAAGGACTACTTTTCTCCCAGAGAAGATCAGATACAATCAATGGAGAGAGTATAGATTGAACAAGTCTGAAGAAGAAATCCAAGCCTGGAAGGAGTTCGCTACAGAGGGACGTTGGGTTCTAAACTGGTTGCAAACATCCTCTGTTGTCAAGGCTTTGGACTCAGATTTTGTAAGGGATAGACTGCATGACTATGCAAGAGTTATTGTCAGTCAGGAGGCGACTACTATTAAAAATTCAATTTCAAAGAAGCCAAGTCCTACTGATGATAGAATTGACAGAGCAGTCAAGATTGCTGTTTACACTACTCTGGAGAAATGGGTTGAAAGATCAAGGTTTGAACCAGGAACATCAAGTTCAACGCCCAGTCTGCCAAGCTTACAGCAAATCTATTATGGCTCTGATATCAGTACTTATCAAGAGAAGCTGAAGATTAAACAGACTACATCATCCTTTGTACCAGCTGACTTGATTCGTCAGAAGACAATTGTGTCTACTGATGGTACTGAGATCATTCACATAGCTGATGAGCCAGCTAGTGAAGAACAAAAGAAAGACCCGAAGGCTGAAGAAATCAACTTGAATACATCAAAGAAGCTGCCTAAAATGGTCAAGGACTTCGTTCCTTTAGCTTTGGAGTGGAAAGCTGAAGAAAGCCCTGCTCTTCATGAAGCAACTGTTCAACAGGAGGAAGAACCTGCTGAACTTCCACAAGAAGAGGATCCTGCTGAATCATCACACTCTGCTCCTACTGCTGATTTGCATTCTTCACTGATGGAAGCTATCCAAATGCTGATTGAGACTTCTATGAAGGAGATGGAGACAAGAAATCAGCTGATGATTAAGCAAATGCAGGAAGAGACTGCTAAAATGGTCAAGGATGCCATTGAAGACTTTCCTCTACCACCAGATAACTCCTTGATGTTAACTCAGAGCATATTGAATATGAGCAGAAGTCTTGAAGATGTGAAGGCTGATGTAGGTCATCTCCACACTACTCTTCAAAGGAATGAAGCTGACATCGCAAGAGTTATTAGAGTCATGACACAAGTTAGTGAAGCAGAAACTGAGAAGAACATTGCTTTAATGCAAGAGGTTACCAACATCACTGACAAAGCACAAACTGAACTGTTAACACTTCAGTTGAATGTTGACTGTCTGAATGACCATTCTGGTGAATTAAAAGCTAATCAACTTCGCATGGAAAATACTCTAAATCATCACTGTGCTGAGCAAAGAGTCATGGATTCCAACATCAAGAAGCTTTGTGCTGCTGTCAACATAACTCCTGATCAACTCAACCCTGCTGATGCTGACAAAAAGGGGGAAGAGGAATCAGCTAAGTTAGCTGTTGAGACTGCTGCAACTATTCAAGTACGAGACCAACGGGCTGCTGCTGGAAAGCCAAAAGAAGATGAAGTACTTGAAGAGGAAGCTGAAGATGGAGCTGATGATAAAGTAGAGCCCAAGGATGTAGCTAAAACTGACAAGGAGTTAGCTGCCTCTAAGTACTCTGCTGAAGAACAGCTAAATCCAGACGTTAAGTATAAGAGGATGGAAGACATCAGAAAAAGAATTGAAGCTGAAGAAAGGAGAGAAAAATTAAAAGGTCTTGCTGATGTTTTCTCAAGTGGTGAAGATGAAGAGAGCAGTGAAGAAGTTGATGAAGAGGAAGAGGAAGAAGAAGAAGATGAAGAAGCTGAGGACTAGACTAGTTAATAGACTAAGTCCATATGCTAAACTTTTGTAACAGCTTACTTCAGTTGTAATTTTTTTTTTCACTTAAGTCAATCTTTTTTTCTTGTAACTTGCACTGTAATTTTCAAATCAATCTATAAAAAGTTCAAGCTTCCAACATATCATTTCTATCTCAGAAATTTTTGAGGACTCAACTTTAGTTTAGGTACAGGTACTTAGCTGGAGTTTTGTCATCATCAAAAAGGGGGAAATTGTTGGATGAAGATGAAGACTTTGAAGTGAAGGGAGGTTTTGATGATTTCCAAAGTCATCAGCTAAGTGGAAGCTTAGTACAAACCTTAGAAGATATTTGACTAAGGAAGAAGTTCATCAGACTAGTCAAATATGGTCCAGAAGACTACTGATCTGTTGCTGAAGAAGTAATCAGACTGGTGGACTATCAGCCGACTCAAATCAGATTAGTTCAAGTTTGGGATCAGCCGAGTATACATCAGACGAGTGACTTCGATCAGCAGAGTGGAAGTGGATCAGAAGTTATTGCAACGGTAATAAATGCACTTGGTGTAATAAATGCTGAAGAGGAAGGGTATTTATGACAAATGATTGAAGAGAAACCTCGTATCAGCCTGGTGCATTTAATGCGCATTTAATGCGAAGCGACAGAAAGTACAGCAGAGTGTACAGTGTTCAGTCGCAACAGCCGTTTCTGCAAAAAGGACCAGTACTCGAGGATTTGACAGCTGCCGATCTCTCAACGGGCAGATTTTCAAATCTCCAAGTATAAATAGCTTAGTTCGTGAGTTGAAGAAGAAGAACAACACAGAGACAACACGCATTGAGAGCAAAAATCTGAAGCAAAATTCTTCTAAGTCTCAAACTCAAGAACAAAGCACTCATCAGCCTAGTCATCTGTTGACGAAGCAGAAAAGAGAGAAACCAGAATATACTTAAAAATCTGAGTGATTTTGTTTAGGATTGTGTTGTGAGAAGTAGATATCAACCTTTGTGAGCGATATCACTTCTGAGAATAGGAGTTTCTTTGTGATTTCCTATTGTGAACTTACGGCCACTTCATTTGTTGTTTGGCGTAAGAAGTGTATACTGTAATCTGTGTGATTTAGTATAACCCAAGATCTAAGTGACTTGGAAGAGTGGACTAAAGGACTTACATCCATATAACCACTATAAAAATCCTTTGTGTTTTTAACTTGCATTAATTTCTGCATATTTCAAAGAAGCATATTCAAAACACTTAAAGGTTAACTACTGAAAAGTTTTATAAAGGAGTTTATTTAAAACTGGGGATAAAACTGTTTCAAGGTTAAAGAAAATTACTTGTGAAAAACACTTGATAAATCCGCTGCAAGTTAGTTTATTTTAAACTCTGATTTGATAAAATCAGCTGAGTGAAATCAGAAGAGTGGTCAACTCTGCTGTTCAAAGCTTTGTGCTAGATCAACTTAGTCTGCTTACTGTTCTCGATCAGCTTAGTCTGCTGAACAGAAAAGTTAGAGATTTTAAGAGGAAAATTTTTTGAAGAGGTTTATTCCCCCCCCCCCCCCCTCTAAACCTCATCTGACCACTTGGGACCAACATTATTCAAGACCATATCACATTTAGGATATGTGTTAAAGTGTCCTTTGTTCCAGTGTAATGTTGGCTTGTCATCTAACCATTCCAATACTTTTTCATTAAGTTTACCAAGCTCTTTCATTGCATTCTTGAACTGATGGATGGTGGTTTGATTTGCTGCTTTAAATGTAGCCTCTTTGAATGCCTTGCCTTTATACCCAGCATGCCACATATTATTCCACGTGTCTGACACAGAATCTATGATCAGAATCAGGGAATACATTGTCAAAGGCCTGAATGAGCCCTTTTTGTTTGTCAGACATGAATGTGTATTCACAGTCCCTCACAATTTGCAAATCTGTCTTCAAAATTGTCAAAAACCATTCCCAATTCTCACAAGTTTCACTAGATACAACAGCGTATGCAAGTGGAAAGGGTTTGTTGTTAGGATCAATGCTCACAGCTGCCGAAAGTACACCCTTATGAGGACCTTTCAAGACAACCCCATCCACTCCAATTATTGGCCTACATCCATCTAGGAACCCTTGGTTCAGTGCATAAAAGCACACATAAAATGACTGAATTTATTCTCACCACTGCTATCATCAGTCCCCTCTATTACAGTAGATCCTGGATTCTTTGCCCTTAATTCCTCAGCATAATCCCAAAGTTTGGCATATTGAAGTGCAGGATCACCCTCAAGAATTTCCAGTGCCTTTCTCTTTGCCCTGTATGCCTAATCCCATGATACATGAACTCTAATATCCTCAATTACATCAAGTCTAAACCCTTCTGCTAATCTGTTAGGGTCAGTTTTAAATTTGTGCAAGTATTTTTTTGCCAACCAACTGGATTTTACATTCTCGACATTAAATGTCTTTCCACATGAGTGTTCAGGAAAATAGATCCCAATCCGAAAAGTTAATTCATCTTTCACTTTGTTTGCATGAATCCTCCAGTTACAAGTTTGTACAGCACACTTAGCATACATTCTGCGCATGTAATTTTTGACTATTTTTATGTTTCTCATAGTACTTATTTCATGAGCATGCACTGCCTTTCTAAATTCATCATTTGTCTTAAATGTCATCTCCAATTTAAACTTAGGATCATAATATTCAACATTTTTGTTCACAGCTTTGTTATATCTATCAATTGGTCTCCCTTCTTCCTCTATATCAGAATCTAATTCACTGTCTAACTCAGCATCACTACTGTTAACAAGTGTTTCACTCCAAGCACTATCCTCTCCATCATCTCCCTCTTCTGCCCCAACTCCTTCGTCCCCTGCAAAACTGTTTTCAACCAAAAGCATTACATCTGCTCCTTCCCCACCATAAGCATTGGTATTATCCTTACCCTCATCTACCCCAACTCCCTCGTCCCCACCTACATTTATAAATGCACATTATCTTTTTATAAATAATGCAACACAAAATAAAATACCTTAAAAAATTATTGTATACACAACATAACCCCACATGTTCCAAAAAATGAAACAATGCATCAGTTTATATAAACCCAAAAGTATTGTTAAAAAAAACCTAACATGTGCTTATAACAAATTTGAGAAATGCTACAAGGACGGGGGACAATAATAGCATAAAACCCCAAAAAACCCATAAATAATATAGAGAGGGGACCACAAGAGCATAAAGTAAAAAATAGGGGACCACAATAGCATAAAAAAATCATTTACACAGGGGACCAAACCGCATAAATACCTAAAGCAAAAAAACCAAAATACTAGGGGACCATGTTTTTTGCAAAAAAAATCACTATAAAACCCAAGAGAAAATGGGACAAGCAAGAAACTTACGATATGGAGGAGGAGGAGGAGGAGGAGGAGGGGTGTGAGTGTTTTCAATAGTATGTAGAACAACCAACATGCCTCCTTCTTTGCACGACTTATTTACTTCGGGTTCAGGAATTAGGGTTTGAAAATCGAAGGAAAGAAAATGTAGGAAAATAAATATGGAGGTTTGTTGGGAGAGGATTTTTCTTGAGATTGGAGACTAGGGGTTTTTGGATAAGAGACAAGCAGTGTTTGTTTTCCTTTTAAAAAAAAAGAATGTTTTATCTGACGTCGACTAAAATTGCGGATATTGAAAAGTTATAGGACGTATTTCGCAAGCCGGAAAATTAAGTGTCCTGATTTTGCGGACTAGTGAAACTTAAGGGACGAAAAATGCTTGCCGGAGATTTAAATGTCCTAATTTCGCTGATCAGTGAAACTTATGGGACGAAAAATGCTTGTCGGAGATTTAAATGTCCTGATTTCGCGGACTAGTGAAACTTATGGGACGAAAAATGCTTGCCGGAGATTTAAATGTCCTGATTTCGCGGACTAGTAAAACTTAAGGGACGAAAAATGCTATTTTGCCAACAATTTGAAGATCTGAAAGGCTGAAAAAAAATAATCATTTTAGAAGAAAAACATGAATTGGTTTAGATATGGAACGATATCGAACAAGTAACAAATCATTCCATTTTTTTCGTCTCGACTTCTCGGCTCAATATCACCTTATGCCTCCAAAATCAGGGCGCTACCTTGCGATAACGTTTAGGCATGTCCGGACGCATGCCGATTCAACCTCGACATCGAAAACCTCCAACTGTGTGTGTGCGGGGGTGGGGGGGCGCTGAATCCAACTGGGTACTTTCGAGGAGATGTTGTCTTCGTAACTACGCTAAGACAATTTACGCAAGTGCACGTGTCGATAAATAAAAAAGTGATCTTAAGATCGGATATCATACCCACATGGACTTGACTAAAAAAATCACTAATTCTTATTCCTATCTTAAGTCGAAGTAACACATCAAGAGTGCAAGTAAACAAGTAACATAGATGATTGTTGTTTCAAAGCAATTAACTAAACTAAGGATGCAAGAGCAATTGGTTAAACGATTAACTAAACTAACTAACCAAGAGCAGAGAATCGAGAGATTAGAGCAGTAGTTGAAGGCATAGGGTTTTACTTCACTATGATTAAATTACTAACTTGATTATATGCATTTAACCTAATTATTATGTTACCCATGGATTCAATTAATATGTTACCCTGCTAGGCGAATTACAACCTAATCTTAGTCAAAACACTCCAAGTCGCTATACGTACTACTGCACTAATGCATAAAGACGCTGATGTCAAGAATATGACTGAAGCTGAATTGGCTGCCAAGGAGGAAGCTGACTTGGCAAAGGCCTTAGAAGAAAGTACAAAGGATGCTTATGGACCAAGACGGTCAGAAGGCATCGTAATTGGAGGAAAACCCAAGGAAGGACAGTTTGTTCTACCAAGGGCAGAACCAATTAAAAGAAAGAAGTTTGAAGTCAGAAGAGCAATTGAAGTTGTTCAGAGTGACTCTGCTGCTTTCAAAAGATTTGAAGCTGAGCTAGAAAGGTTAAATCAGCTACTTCAATCAAGAACTACCTTTCTCCCAGAAAAGATCAAATACAACAGATAGAGGGAGTACAGATTGAACAAGTCTGAGGAAGAAATCCAAGCTTGGAAGGAGTTTGCTGCAGAAGAACGCTGGGTCTTAAACTGGTTGCAAACCACTTCTGTTGCAAAGGCGTTGGACTCAGATTTTGTAAGAGACAGACTACATGATTATGCAAGAGTCATTGTAAGTCAGGAGGCAACTTCTATGAAGGACTCATTGCCAAATAAGCCTGGTCCTGCTGATGACCGATTTGATAGAGCAGTAAAAATTGCTGTTTACACAACGTTGGAGAAATGGGCTGAGAGATCAAGGTACGAACCAGGAACATCAAGTACAATGCCCACTCTGCCAAGTTTACAACATATTGCCTTTGGCTCAGAGATCAGTACTTATCAAGAAAAGCTGAGTATTCAACAGACTACTTCACCTTTTGTTCCAGCTGACTTGATTCGTCAGAAGACTGTTGTGTCTGCTGATGGTACTGAGATCATTCACATTGCTGATGAGCCAGCTAGTGAAGAACAGAAGAAAGACCAGCAAGCTGAAGAGATAAGTCTGGATACATCAACCAAGCTGCCTGCTGAAGTCAAAGATTTGGTTCCTTTAGCTCTTGAGTGGAAGGCTGAAGAAACTCAAGTTCTTCATGAAGCCCCTGTTCAACAGGAAGAACCTGCTGAAACATCACACTCTGCTCCTACTGCTGACTTGCATTCTTCACTGATGGAGTCAATGCAGATGCTGATTGAAAATGCCATGAAGGAGATGGAGAAGAGAAATCAGCTGATGTTAAAGCAAATGTAGGAGGAATCTGCAAAGATGGTGAAAGATGCCATATAAAACTTTCCTCTACCACCAGACAATTCTCTTGCACTGACTCAAAGTATATTGAGCATGAACAGAAACATTGAAGACGTGAAGGCTGATGTGAATCACCTGCACACTGCTCTTCAAAGACATGAGTCTGATATTGCAGGAATTGCCAGAGTCATAACGAAAGTTGGTGAAGCAGAGATAGAGAAGAATGTTGCATTAATGCAAGAGTTCACTGCTGTCACTAATAAAGCTCAAAGTGAAATATCAACACTTCAGCTGAATGTTGATTGCTTAAATGACCAGTCTGGTGAGATAAAGACTACTCAACTTCGCATGGAAACTACTCTGAATCATCTCTCTGATCAAAACATAGTTATGGATCAAAACATCAAGAAGCTTTGTGCTGCTGTCAACATAACTCCTGATCAACTCAACCCTGCTGCTGATGACAAAAAGGGGGAAGAGGAATCAGCTAAGAGGACTGTTGTTGCTGCAACTGTTCAAGTACAAGACCAACGGGCTGCTGCTGGAAAGCCAAGTGAAGATGAAGTACTTGAAGAGGAAGCTGAAGATGAAGCTGATGATGAAGTAGAGCCCAAGGATGTAGCTAAGACTGACAAAGAGTTAGCTGCCTCTAAATACTCTGCTGAAGAACAGCTTAATCCATACGTGAAGTATAAGAGAATTGAGGACATCAAAGCAAAATTCGAAGCTGATGAAAGAAGAGAAAAATTAAAGAATCTTGCTGATGCTTTCTCAGTGGTGAAGATGATGAAAATAGTGATGAAGTTGAAGAAGAGGAAGAAGAAGAAGATGAAGAAGCTGAGGACTAGACTAGGCTTACTAGACTAGGTTATCTGTTGAAAATCTGTAATCAGCTTACTTTATGTGTAATTTTTCACTTAAGTTCATTTTCCTTGTAACTTGCACTGTAATCTTAAAGATCAAATTTATAAAAGTTCAAGCTTCCAACATATAATTTCTATCTCAGAAATTTTTGAGGACTCAACTTTAGCTTTAGGTACAGGTACTTAGCTGAAGTTTTGTCATCATCAAAAAGGGGGAAATTGTTGGATGAAGATGAAGACTTTGAAGTGAAGGGAGGTTTTGATGATTTCCAAAAGTCATCAGCTAAGTATGGAAGCTTAGTACAAACCTTAGAAGATATTTGACCAAGGAAGAATTATTTCAGACTAGTCAAATATGGCCCAGAAGACTACTGATCTGTTGCTGAAGAAAGGAATCAGACTGGTGGACTATCAGCCAACTCAAATCAGATTAGTTCAAGTTTGGGATCAACCGAGTATACATCAGACGAGTGATTTCGATCAGCAGAGTGGAAGTGGATCAGAAGTTATTGCAACGGTAATAAATGCACTTGGAGTAATAAATGCTGAAGAGGAAGGATATTTATGACAAATAATTGAAGAGAAACCTCGTATCAGCTTGGTGCATTTAATGCGGACTGAAAGGTACAACAGAGTGTACAGTGCTCAGTCGCAGGTAGCCTGTTCTGCAGAAAGGGCCAGTACTCGAGGATTTGAACACCTGTCGATCTCTCAACGGGCAGATTTTCAAATCTCAAGTATAAATAGTTCAGTTCGTGAGTTGAAGAAGAATATACAACACATTTGAGAGCAAAAATCTAAAGCTGCATTCTTCTAAGTCTCAAACTCAAGAACAAAACACTCATCAGCCGAGTCATTTGTTGACAAAGCAGAATAGAGAGAAATCAAAGAATACATATAAATCTGAGTGATTTTGTTAGAATCGTGTTGTGAGAAGTAGATATCCATCTTAGTGAGTGATATTACTTAAGAGAATAGGAGTTTCTTTGTGATTTCCTATTACGCACTTGTGGCCTTTTCATTTGTTGATTGGCGCAAGCATTGTATACTGTAATATGTGTGACTGTAGTATAACCCAAGATCTAAGTGATTTGGAAGAGTGGACTAAATGATTTATATCCATATAACCACTATAAAAATCATTTGTGTTTATACTTGCATTATTTATTGCATATTTTCAAGAGCATATTTTAAACACATAAAAGTTAACTGTTGAAAAGTTTTAAAAGGAGTTTATAAAACTGGGGATAAAACTTTTTCTAAGTTAAGAAAACTACTTGTGAAAAACACTAGAAAAATCCACTGCAAGTTAGTAAATTTAAAACTCTGATTTTCCTAAAATCAGCTAAGTAAAAATCAGAAGAGTGGTCAACTCTGCTGTTCAAAGCTTTGTGCTAGATCAGCTTAGTCAACTTACGATTCCTGATCAGCTTAGTCTGCTGACAGAAAAAGTTAGAGATTTTGAAAGATAAATTTTTAGAGGTCTATTCACCCACCCCCCCCCCCTCCCTCTGGACCTCATCTGACCACTTGGGACCAACAAGGTTCACCACATAATTGACCGCGGGTTATAATCAAATATATATTTAATTATTCGAGTAAACCTATACTCTAAATCAACTGAACACTCTGTCAATTGACCATTCCAAAATTAGCACCCCTGCTAATTTGGGAATTCTCCCACACTCCACAGTCGATGTCTGGCCACAAGCCCGTGGAGCCCAATCACTGATGAATTAATTCAGTGAACCTTTATTCTTTACAATTACCATGTACGACTTAATCCTTCCATTAGTTGGTCTCCCAGTCAAGACTAAGGTTATGGACTTTCATCGGTTTACTTACTTGTCTCGACTATATGTATTCTGGTCTAGAAACTATTCCCTTTGACTTAACCTTTATGAGCTACTTTCATAAAGGCGTCAGATACTTTTGCCAAGGATTTACTGGAATACGTTTCTCACAGAGATTCATAGGAAAAGCTCCCAACCTATCAAGTCAGGTCAACGGATCCTCTGTTGATGATATGAACCTGCATACACGTTCCTCTATACCCAACATGAACCCACATAGACCTTCTGGTAGACTCCAGTCAGTCGGGACTCATATCAAAGCATAGGCGTTCGTGCACCAGATAAACCCTATCACCTCAAGTAATAAGGATCGTTTCTCGTACACTATTGTAAATAGGAATAACTTCATCCCCGATATGCAACTACCGCTTCAATGGTGAGTTATTTCCTAGTTGGGGTATTCAGTGCGCTTGCCATCCCAGCAAGCCACCCACTCGCGTGTATCGACTATCCCAGTCATGCTCGTGGACCCCAGCATCCTCCAGTTCATCGGAGTATACACACTCGTGAGGGTCTAACCAAATCCATTGATGTCCCATCTCAAATGGATTCTACGACCCTTGAATTAGTTTTAGATCACGACCTTGGAGATCAGTCCACGGGTTGTCCCATAGCCCTGTGATCTAAGGACTTCCATCCTTATGTTAGATAATTATTCATAAGATGAAGGTGACCATATAAATAAATGCATTTATTAATCGAATTAAATAGTTCTTTTAATTATTACTAATTAAATGCATCCAAAATAGTTGGCTTGCAGGACACTATTCCATCACATATAAGCATCATATCAATCATCATAACATCATTTAATCATGAATCAAACATAGGATCAATAAAACCCAAGAATAGAGGAATTAGCTACTCATAGCATTAAATAAATCATCCAATACATTAATAAAAGTCATAAATGTAAATGAACAAAGTAATAAGAGTTAGAGTAAGCTTAGTGGTTGAAATCTTCAACAACTTCTCCCTCAAGCCTTTTTTGCCTTCAATGGAGAGTAGAAAAAAAATGAAAGTCTTCAATGGAGGCTAGAGAAAGTTAAGAAGAAGTTGTGTGAAGATTTCCACCTTCTTGCCCTATTAGCAAGAGAAACAACAACATAGAACTGACCAAGTTACCCCAAAAACTATGGTAACAAAGACCAAAAAGTCCCCCAAGAAGCCTATATTTACAAGTTGGATCAAAGGGGATATATACAAAAAGACCCATGTGCTGCCGTAAATACAGACATGCTGGAACAGGGGCCTCACCGCGGTGAGTTTTATTCTCACCACGGTGAGGTTTGGACAGTGAGTTTTTATGCGCTGCCATACGTCCTTCCAAGCAGCATATCTTTTGATTCCGAACTCCAATTCCGGATCCGTAAAGTCTGTCCGTAGCTAACTCCTTTATCTATAACATACTAAAACTTTAGATAATTTGGATCATCCATGAAATAGGTTTGCATGTTTTAGTGAGAAGCTATCTACATTCTTGTACAATTTGCTTTGGATTCTCTTTCGTTTGAAGCTCTCTTAGTGCAAAAGCACGACTTGCATCTACGGCCACCGAGTTTTGATTTGATGGAATTGCAGTGAATCATATCCTCTTGGACTTCTCTTTAGCCTTGCAAAATCCTCAAACCTACAAACAGAACAACAAGACAAAAATGACGAAAAACAAAAGAAAATACACAAAAGTCTAAAGCTAGGCCAAAAGACAAAAACAAGCAAAAGGCACACAAAACTCGGATCAAAGCGAGTATTTTGGGCTTAAGGAAGCACGTAATAACGACGTTTTCACGGCGTTATCATACCCCCAAACTTAAACACTTGCTCGTCCACGAGCAAAAAAAACAAATCAAGTACCAAACGTGCATGCTTAAGATCAAAATGACAAAACTTAAAACTTTCAATTTATTCCTCAAACAAGCTTCATGTGTGTGTGTGATGGCTTCGGCTAGGTTCTATCTTATGAATACGTCCCAATAGATTAAAATCATCGGTTCTACTTGCTTGGGCTCCCAAAGTTAACATAGATCCTCTCCTAGCCTTAGGTCTCAAACCTTATGCTCCACTCACATCATGAAACTAAGTTGTAGGCACTTTAAGAGTGTTGCCCTAGTCTTGAACGAATTGCCAATTTTAGTCCCTAGCTCTTCCTCACATAAATGTTTTTCTTTTGATTTACAATGATAACATAGCATTTCGTGCTTTTACAATGATACTACAATACAAATCTAGCACTATTGATGGTTGTTTCTGCTTCTAAACATTTGAGTTTGTGGGCTACTAGAACCATTCCTTTCTTTTGTGCATTACATTTGAACTTTTCATTACAAAACTTGCACAATTACAACGACATAGAATGATTACAAAAATGATTCATTGTTTTCATCAATTGAAGACTTAACCTTTCTTTTCTCTCATAAAAGTGCATACGTTTTAGCAACTTATCTACTCGTTTCTTTTAAGATCTAGGTGTTCAATGGTTTTTTTTTCATTCTTGAAAAGGGTTCACTCCCCCAAACTTAGGTCATTTTTTTGCTCATTCCACACTTAGTTTTTCAAGCTAAAGTTCGAAGAAATCTAAGTTACACAAAAGGAGTCCTAGAACCTATTATCACTGAAGTTCTTTATCCACCTCAAATACAACCTAGCCTTAGCCAATGTGTTCAAATTTCGTAGAAACATATTCAAATAATAATAAGAATTTGAAAATTTTTGGCGGGTCGACCTAGCATATACGCAAGTAGTTGGGATCTCTCTCTTACCCCCAAACTTAAAAAGCACAATGTCCCTATTGTGTGAATTTAGAAAAACGGAAGGAGGTCGAGACGACAAAACCACGAACAAAAGAAAAACAGGCACACAAACAAAACAACGACAATACAACAAAAAACCAAGCAGTAAATGACTGAGCACGACTCTATTAAAATAAGCACGATAAGGTGAGTGAATAAAATTGGATTCCGTTTTTTTTTTTTTTTTTTTTTTTTGTGAACAGTCCTAAAGTACACGCAACCAGTTTTTGGCACCTTTTACCCAAAAACTTGTTTGCCACTTTTCATAAACACATAATATGTAGCATACAAAAAGGTTGTGAACGCAAGTGCACGTGCAAAAAGTAATATAAAACGATAAGACCTACCGAGTATTGAATCCCAATGAATGGGTAAAGGTGGGAATGAACGAATCAATCGACGACTTATTTCATTTAAGAACGCTTGATACAAAATGATCAAACCCAAATATAAGATAAGGTTGATTTTATTTAACTACGAGCAGGAAAGTAAATCTAACTACGAAAGCAAGTAAATGGGGAAATTAATTATGCGGTAAGGAAGATTCATAAGCAATCAATCAAAGCGGACAAATCATGCGGTTGTTAGGTTAGCTATGCAAACACTCCTAGATTTAGTTGTTGTTTGTGAGTTCTAATTAGTTAAGTCTCCCTGTCGGTTTCACTTAACTCTACCAATCTACCCAAACTCTCCATCTCCAGATTACTCAAGAACATCGTTGTCATACGATGCTCTAAGAAAAGTCCGAATCCAATAGAGGACTCTAAGGCGTACCGCTACCCGGGACCAAAGACTAACCCAAATAACCCGAATAAAGAGAATCTAGGTTATTTGATGCATGTGCGAACGAACCCATTATACGAACACGGACCACACTAGGTATATGTCTATCCTAGGTCAAAATCCACAAATCGTCACTAGCATAACCTTCAACGTCCCATGTCTAGGATGCATTCAAGGTAGAATTAAGCTAGATGTCATATGATTACGGCAAATCAAAGTACTTAAACAATAATCTACTACAATCATTGGCCAATAGTGCGATTAAACAATAAACCCAACAATTCAAACCTAACCCAACATCATCACACAATTCATCAACACAATAATATCAATACATATAAATCCGGATACAACAAATCCACAATTATGATTCCAAACAGAAAATAACAACAATCAACTCTTAAGCATAGACAATTAGGAAAATTGAAAGGATATCACCTAATCGGAATAAAATCGGGAGATGAATTCTCCTTCCCTTAATCACCACATGATCATTCCCCAAGGGTGGTTATTAATTCACCCCCTTGGTGGAGTCTTCAAAACAAAACTTAAGAAAAAGAAAAGAGAGAGAGAGTTGCGGGAGGCTAGACAAAGAGAAGAGGAGTTGTGTGTTCCAAAGTTGATGTCTCTTCTCTTCTCATCTTGCCCTAATAGACCCATGAGGAGAAAACCCGAAAATACCCCTTAAAAATGTGGAGTTTTTGTTGATAATTCGCAGCAGCAGGCCCTCACCACGGTGAGGTTTGGGCAGAGAGTCTTCTGCTCTGTCACACTTCTTTTCGAGCAGCATGGGGGGGGGGGGGGGGGGGGGGGGGGGGGGGTGGGGGGGGGGGGGGGGGGGGGGGGGGGGCGGGTGGGGGGGGGGGTGTGGGTGGCTGGGAGGGGGGGGGGGGGGGGGGGGGGGTGGCGGGGGGGGGGGGTGGGGGGGGGGGGGGGTGGGGGGGGGGGGGGGTGGGGGGGGGGGGGGGTGGGGGGGGGGGGGGGTGGGGGGGGGGGGGGGTGGGGGGGGGGGGGGGTGGGGGGGGGGGGGGGTGGGGGGGGGGGGGGGTGGGGGGGGGGGGGGGTGGGGGGGGGGGGGGGTGGGGGGGGGGGGGGGTGGGGGGGGGGGGGGGTGGGGGGGGGGGGGGGTGGGGGGGGGGGGGGGTGGGGGGGGGGGGGGGTGGGGGGGGGGGGGGGTGGGGGGGGGGGGGGGTGGGGGGGGGGGGGGGTGGGGGGGGGGGGGGGGGGGGGGGGGGGGGGGGGGGGGGGGGGGGGGGGGGGGGGGGGGGGGGGTTGGGGGGGGGGGGGGGGTGGGGGCCTCGAATTTTGTGTCGTTTTCCTGTTCCCATGTGTTAAGGGATAGTAATTCAGTAGCCCATGCCTTAGCTAGAGTTGCTCTTGATATTTCTTCCCCTTTGTTAGAGCTTCCTGAGTTTATTGTTGATTTTGTACTTGACGATATTGATCATTAATGCAATCTTTACCCGGTTTGGATGTTTCCTCCAAAAAAAAAAAAAAGATATCATTTCCATTTACTTTCTTGTTTTACCAACTAAATTTATAGATTCAAATTAAGAATACAATTTCGTAGAGGAGATATATAATTAACTCATTTCCTTCTATCAAAATTAATATCAATTGAAACATCCTATCTCTTATAGTGTAAAATGTAAATGATACAAACACATAGTATTAGAGATTGAAATCTTTCTATAAACTTGAAACTTAACAAATAAATGATGATTAACTTTATTATATCGAAAAAGCTGAAATTAACACCATTCGATGTAAAAATAGATTTAGAAAGCTAGTTAAATTACTTTTATATGCAGGTGCTCTCAAGAGTGATATACATTCGAAGTAGGCGACATTCGAAAAATTGAAGATATTTAGTTATTTACTTAAGATAATATCAATAGAGAATATTTTATTCTCTAAAAAAAAAAAAAATAGAGAATATTTTATAAGTTGGAAACCATTTTTAGTTGCATTGTTTTAAACTCTATGGTTGAATATCCTTAAAAGTTTGGTTGAATAGTTTTATCCAGAATATAGATTTATCAAGATTTTCAATCATATTTAGCATATTTTATAATTTTATTTTAGAAACAGTGTTATAATTTATTTTATTAAAACATTCGCATCAAATCAGTAAGGATTAAGAACAATCGATGTTTACCGTAAACCAATTTTTTTTTAATACATCACGTGCATAGCACGGGACACATTCTAATTTCATTTGTGGATGGGTTTCGTTTCGACTCAGATTGTGAACTGCCCAACCTCTACACAAAGAACCATTTCTCCACCTTTTTCTCTTAAGAAAAATAAGTCAATTTTTTGTTTTTAGAGAAATGATCATTACATTAATATCTTTACATAGACATCACTAAATCAGAAATCTATTGAATTACAATCAAATTATACAGAAAATTAATCACAAATAATAGTATTAAACAATTAAAAAATCCACATTAGTGTGAATTGAACCTATAACCTATTGGTTCTTGGAACTCGTTTTACCAACGGGATACGACATCATTTAGCCAAACAAAGAAGAAGATAAAAACCCAAGTAGGATTATAATGTTGGCCCTAATTATCAAGAAAATGTTCAATTTTTCACAAAAATAAAAGCAAATAAGAATAATAATTTTCTGATCAGCATTCCAAACTAACAGTGTGTGTCAATTGAACAGTGATTTAGTGACCTCAACTGCTATTCAGTGCACTCTTTTTAACGATTGAAACATTAATTGTTGTCTTTTTGCACCCATCTTCTCAGCTTCAAAGTTCATTCTTGTAGCACTCACATTTCACGGTAACGATTTTTTACATGATTCAAACTCATTTATATAGCAATAAGGAAATATCAAGATATTATTTCATGCCAAATTCAAATGAGCCCTCATTTTTTCTATTTATTTTAATTTTACTTGCCAAAACCTAAGAAACAAATAAGTATAATCTTAACGACCAATAAATCTAAGGCAACTTATTTGTGTTCTATTATTAGAATTTTATTTTTGGTATCAAGCTTTATGTTAATTTCTACTTTTTGTATCAAACAAATTAGTGGAGTTTGACGTCAAAGCATCTTCTATCATACTTGTGTTCTATCGCACTTATATATTAATGAATCTATCTTGACTGTACTTGAAAGTATATAATTAATATGAGACATGTTGGAAGAATTTATTAACTCAAAAGAACAGCAAAATGATTTTATCAGTTGAGTTGATTAAGTTAGAATTGAGTAGAAGGTTTTGAAGATGACAAAAAGGATAAAAAGGAAGTCATCAACTAAAAAATAAAAAACTTAGTAAACCTCTCTCATGGTCTAGAAGCTAAGTGACCAGAATCAGTTTAGTGGGAATCTCGGATCAGTGAAGATCATATTGGTTACCATCAGCAGAGTCAAGATGGATGTGTTCAGTCTTGAGTCAGCAGAGTAATCATCAGCAGAGTGCTCACATCAGCTAGGTAAAGTCGGTCAGTAAGCTCTCCAACGGTAACAAGTTTAATGCATTAAATGCGACTAACACAGTGATCAGATCCGTAAAGCAAAGTGTAAATTGAACAGTCTGCAAAAGCTGTCGTCGAGAAGACGACCGTTGCTCAGGTTTAAAATGTAATTTCGCATATCTTCAACGGGCAGAATTTCAAATTCAAGAGTATAAATAGATCGGGGACTGAAGATTGAAGAGAGATTTGTACAATTCAAGATTTCATCTTTAGAGCAAGAGTCCATTAGTTGAGTCGTCTGATCGCTACGCAGAGTCATGTGTTGACGAAGCAAAGTGTTGAAGAAAAAGAACAAACAACCTCAATATATGAGTGATATTCAACTGAGAGTTGTACAGAGTGTATATCTGATCTGTGTGAGAAGATATAACTTCAGAGCTGGATCATCTGAGTGATTTTCCGTGAGTGAACTGAGTGTTCTTACTTAAGGCTTAACATGTGTTGTAAAACTTAAGTGTTCTTTAGCTGAGTGCATTAGAGTAGGTATTTCTGAGTGAATTACTTGGGGACTGAGTGTTCTACTTGAGACTTATAATGTGTTGTAAAAACTCAAGTTTTGTACTGGTTACTTTGTGTTTCTAGTATAACCAAAATTTGTGTGATTTAGAAGAGTGGAATAAATGGATTTGTTCCTGCCGTACCACTATAAAAATTCATTGTGTGATTTACTTTACTTGTCTTGCATTGCTTCATAAACTAAGTAAATCGTTTTAAAAGAAGAGTCTTTTAAATTGAAGAATTTCTAATTTGGGATAAAACTCTCTTTATGTTTTGAAAAGATTAAGCTGAGTTGAAACATTGTTTGAAGAAAAACACACTTACATTATCTGCTGCATCATTTTTTGAAACTCTGATTATATAAGTTTGATAAGTAGAATCAGCTAAGTAGTCTACTTTGCTGATAAGCTGAGTGCAAGAACAACTTAGTCGTCTTACACTGCTGATAAGCGAACTCATCTTATAGGAAAAAAAATAAAAGTTTTTAAGATTAAAGGTCTATTCACCCCTCATCCTCTAGATCTCATTATAACAACATTGGGACCAACAAGACACTTATCACTAATTAAATTATTAAGTATAATTCCAAAAAACGTGACAGAGGGTTTGATCTATTACATTGGCATGGTAGCCTTTTTATTAATTCACGAAACTCTCTAACCCCGACATTCAAGCTTGGAAAATTAATTAAATCAACAAAAGTATAGAGAGAAATTTTACGGACTCAAGTGAGTACAATGTATTTATTCTAAAAAAAGAAGTGCGTGAAACGTATATATTACGAAACTGAATAAGTTAAAAAAAAAAAAAAACTAGTAACCAGCGCATGCGTACCATCGTACATAAATTTATGTTATGGCATCTCCAGCCAAAGCAGACAACTCCTTCCTTTTGCCTGCCTCTCTGCCTTACTGAGTCTATCATCTCCAACCGAATCAACAATCCAATTTTAAATTTTCCCCGCTCTCACTTAATAATAACAATAATAATAATAATATATTTTTTATTTTAAGAAAAACACGTGACCAGTAAAATAAAATTTACCATTTTTTATACACAAGTTATACAAAAATTTTACAATTTTTTACACACACACACATATATATATATATATTAAAATAAAAAATTTGACCAATGAAATAAATTGACCATTTTTTTTGCACATGTATTACAAAAATTTTAGAATTTTTACCATAATTTTTACATACACATAAATTATTTTTTATGAATAAAACTAAAAAAAAACAATTAAAGGGTGACCGCAATTCGAGCGCGTCCAAGAGCTGCCTGCCTGCCCTCAGGAGGAGTTCCGTCTCCAGCTGACCGGGGGGGTTGATTTCTTTGAATTAAATTCGGTCATCGTCTCATTCTCCTAAAAATTTCACCTCTTTTTAAATAGGAGATTATTGCATTTTTTGTGTCACAACTATAGCCCACTGACGGTTCTACCTGTAACTTTTTCGGCTGGCACATTTAGTGCCACAACTTTAACGACAGTGGCAATTTCGGTGCTAATTGAGGCCCCATTTTAAAATTGGCCCGAACTCTACCTACGTGCTAATCATGTGATATGAAAATTGGGGATTTTGATAATTCAACATTTTTTTCCTAAAAATAAAAATAAAATAAAATACACCCGAGTAAACAAACGGGTCATAAGGATTTTATTTTATTATGAATGCACAATCATAACCATCGCATCACACAATCTAATCCAGATGTTCAAACCTTAGGTGCAGTCACTGTGATCAATTAGTGGCCGACGTGCATCTTTATTCCTTTACTCCTCATCATTTTTTGTTGGTGATTTCTTTGAATTAAATTTGGTCATAGTCTCATTCTCCTCAAAATTTCATCTCTTTTTTAATAGGGTATTATTGCATTTTTGTGCCACATGCTATAGCCCACTGATGTTTCTACCCTGTAGCATTTCGGGTTGACACATTTTTTGCCACAACTTCAACAGCAGTGGCAATTTTGGAGCTAATTGAGGCCAAATTTCAAAATTGGCCCGAACTCCCCCCACGTGCAGACATGTGACGTGAAAATTGAGAATTTTGATCATTCGACGTCTTTTTCATAAAAATAAAAATAAAAATAAAATAAAATAACCAAAATTCAAAATCTTAACTTTTTCTATAAAATTCACCAAACATTCCCTTAACTTATTAAATAGGTTAAGGGAATGTTTGGTGAATTTTATAGGAAAAGTTGAGATTTTTTTATTTTGGTTTTTTTTCTTAATGAAAAAGGCGTTGAATAGTCAAAATCCGTAATTTTCATATCACATGGTCCGCATGTGGGGGGATTTTGGGCCATTTTGAAATTAGGCCTCAATTGGCACTGTAATTTCCAATGATGTTGAAGTTGTGGCACAAAATGTGACAGCCCGAAAAGTTAAGGGGTAGAAACGATAGTGGCCTATAGTTATGGCACCAAAAATGCAATATCCCTTTTAAATAGGAGGAAAAAACACTTTTCATACCAAATATTTATCAACTCGATACTTTTCATACCAAACTTTTTCAAAAAACACATTTCATAACTTTGGACACTTTTGCATTTTTCGTTAAAAATTGGACGGATAACGCGCATGTGCAGTTAGTTTAGCACTAGGAAACAGTTTGGGGATGCAGTGTATTCACATGCAATCATGACAATAAGGAATCTAAAACGGGACACATGCTAATTTAATTTGTGGATGAGTTTCGTTTCGGCTCAGATTGTGACATGCCCAACCTCTACACAACGAGCCATTTCTCCACCTTTTTCTCTTAAGAAAAATAAGTGAATTTTTTGTTTTTAGAGAAACGGTCATTACATTAATATCAATACATCGATATCACAAAATCAAAAATCTATTGAATTACAATCAAATTATAAGAAAATCAATCACAAAACAATAGTATTAAACTATTAAAAAACCCACATTAGTGTGAATTGAATTCATAACCTATTGATTCTTGACCTCTCTTTACCAAAGAGTTGCGACCTCATTTGGCCCAAAAATTAAAAAAATTAAAAAAACCCAATTAGGATTATAATGTTGGCCTTAATTATCAAGAAAATGTTCAATTTTTCACAAAAATAAAAGCAAATAAGAATAATAATTTTCTGATCAGCATTCCAAACTAACAGTGTGTGTCAATTGAACAGTGGTTTAGTGACCTCAAATGCTAGTCAGTGCACTCTTTTTAACGATTGAAACATCTTCTCAGCTTCAAAGTTCATTCTTGTAGCACTCACATTTCACGGTATCCATTTTTTACATGATTCAAACTCGTTTATATAGCAATAAGGAAATATCAAGATATTATTTCATGTCAAATTCAAATTTGAGCACTCATTTTTTCTATTTATTTTAATTTTACTTGCCAAAACTTAAGAAACAAATAAATATAATCTTAACGACCAATAAATCTACGGCAAATTTTTGGCAGGTCACGCGTCTGTGATTAGTGTAATGAACAATTTAACCTTAGATATAAACTAGACATATTATTCGAGAGAATTTTATTTTTGGTAGCGAGCTTTATGTCAATTTTTATTTTTTGTACTAAACAAATTAGTGGAGTTTGACGTCAAAGCATCTTCATCATACTTGTGTTCTATCGCACTTAATAATGAATCTATTTTGATTGTACTTGAAAGTATATATTTAATATGAAACACTTATCACAAATTAAATTATTAGGTATAATTCCAAAAAAACGTGACAGAGGGTTTGATCTATTACATTGGCACAATGGTACCCTTTTTATTAATTCACGAAATTCTCTAAATCCTATATTCAAGCTTGGAAAATTAATTAAATCAACAATAGTATAGCGAGAAATTTTATGGACTCAAGTGAGTACAATGTATTTATTCTAAAAAAAAAAATGCGTACAATATTTATATTACGAAACGGAATAATTTAAAAAAAAAAAAATAACTAGTAACCGGCGCATGTGTAAATGTGACCAATAAAATAAAATTTAACATTTTTTTACACAAGTTATACAAAAATTTTACAATTTTTTTACGCACACAGTATATATATATATATATTATTTAAAATAAAAAATTTGACCAGTGTAATAAAATTGATCATTTTTTTTACACAAATAATTACAAAATATTTACAATTTTTTACACACATATAAATTATTTTTTATAAATAAAAAAAAAACAATTAAAGGGTGACCGCTATTTACGCGCAACCAAGAGCTGCTTGCTTGCCTGCCTGCCTGCCCGCCCTCAGGTGGGAGTTCTGTCAGCTTGCCTCCAACCTCGGCTAGAGATGGCCTTAGTGAAATATTTTTACTACTATTAAAATTTTAATCCATATAACATAAGTACATAAACATAAATCCATATAACTAAGAAAAATTAGTGACAACTTTAGGATTTCAATTTACTACGAATGCACAATCATAACCATCGCATCACACAATCCAATCCAGATGTTCAAACCTTAGGTGCAGCCACTGTGATCAATTAGTGGCCGACGTGCATCTTTATTCCTTTACTCCTCATCATTTTTTGTTGGTGATTTCTTTGAATTAAATTTGGTCATAGTCTCATTTTCCTCAAAATTTCATCTCTTTTTAAATAGGGTATTATTGCATTTTTGGTGCCACAACTATAGCCCACTGACGTTTCTATCCTATAACTTTTCGAACTGACACATTTGATGGCATAACTTCAACATTAGTGGCAATTTCGGTGCTAATTGAGGTCCAGTTTCAAAATTGGGCTGAACTACCTACCACATGCCAGCCATGTGACATGAAAATTGGGGATTTTGACCATTCAACGCATTATTCATAAAAATAAAAAATAAAAAAAATAAACAATCGTAACTTTTCCTATAAAATTTACCAAACATTCCCTTAACCTATTAAGGTGGTACCCGCCTTCTTCTTCGATGGAGAGATTATGTCGTATATGGTAATTGTAAATGATTAAAAGGTTCACTGAATTAATTCACCAATGATTGGGCTCCATGGGCTTGTGGCCAGACATCGACCGTGGAGTGTGGGAGAATTCTCAAATTGGCAGGGGTGCTAATTTTGGAATGATCAGTCGACAGAGTGTTCGATTGATTTAAAGTATTTAATACTCGAGTAATTAAATAAATATTTAATTATAACCCACGGCTAATTATGTGGTGAACCTACGGGGGCATACACAATACACATGTAGCGAAAGCGAGGAAATGGAGAACAACTGGGTCGACTAGGTCGACCCAATTGGAGGAAGAAAAATCCAATTGGAGTTGGATCGAAATTATAAGTTAAATTGGAATATAATTTGTAAGTTAATTAATTAAATTGGATTTAATTAATTGTAGGAATATTTAATTAAATAGGATTAGAGTCTAATTTAATTAAATGAGAGAGTAATTAATTAATTGAGAAATTAAATAAAGCCCCAATTAATTAAATTAGGAATGGGCCATGAATTAATTAGATTACTTAGTCTTCTAATTAAAAGGGTCATGGCCCATGTAGGAGAGTTAGAAGACTTAGAGTCCTAGTCCTAGGAGGATTATGATGATGAGATACTTAAATATAGGAGACTATATGTCATATCACATACACACAACTCAAGAAGCAAAAACCTAAGTCTAGCAAAATTCTCTCTCCCTCTCTCACTCCCAAATCGGCCGAACCACTTCTTCATTAGAAGTGATTTTCGTTTTTCGATTTTTGCTCCCATCTTGTTCTCTAACCGTAGATCTTGAAAATCTTATGTTCTAGCCGATTAAGATTTATCAAATTTCGTGATATTGTGGTGTATCAACCCGTAAAGGCGCAACACGTAGGGCGCTCCATCAAGCTTGGGATCGAGCCAACGGAAGGGAGAAAAACAACGACTTTGCCAACAGCAGGGATTTGCAAGGAGACAGGTATAACTTGGATCTAAGTTATTATGGTTGTTTTAACATTCATATATATACATCCAGTTTAGTATCCTGGCAAGATTCCGTAAGAGGCCCTAAAATTATTAAATTCCGCTGCCTGTAGGGCTGTTTATCTTACCGAATCCCAACATCAAAGTCTCTCTTCTCCCAAAACAATTTGTTGCGACTAAACCAAATCCACCAACAAAGAATTGCAATGAAGCCAAACTCCTTTGAATCAGATCTGGATCGCATCTCATTGAACCGAGCATCAACATCTAGCGCACAACTGTTATAAGTTGCATACGGCACCCCAGACACCGCCCATATCAATCGTGCGTACGAGCATTCACATAAGACGTGTAAAATTGATTCAACCCCTGTGGAACAGCGAGAACAATTTAAAAAAAAAACTGGTAACCAGCGCATGCGTACCATCATACATAAATTTATGTTATGGCATCTCCAGCCGAAGCAGACAACTCCTTCCTTTTGCCTGCCTCTCTGCCTTACCGAGTCTATCATCTCCAACCGAATCAACAATCCAATTTCAAATTTTCCCCACTCTCACTTAATAATAACAATAATAATAATAATATATTTTTTTTATTAAAAAAAAAAAAACACGTGACCAGTAAAATAAAATTTACCATTTTTCATACACAAGTTATACAAAATTTTTACAACATTTTACACACACACACATATATATATATATTAAAATAAAAATTTGACCAATGAAATAAAATTGACCATTTTTTTTACACAAGTATTACAACAAATTTAGAATTTTTACCATAATTTTTACATACACATAAATTATTTTTTATGAATAAAACTAAAAAAAAACAATTAAAGGGTGATCGCAATTCGAGCGCGTCCAAGAGCTGCCTGCCTGCCCTCAGGAGGAGTTCTGTCTCCAGCTGACCGAGGGGGTTGATTTCTTTGAATTAAATTGGGTCATCATCTCATTCTCCTAAAAATTTCACCTCTTTTTAAATAGGAGATTATTACATTTTTTGTGTCACAACTATAGCCCACTGACGGTTCTACCTGTAATTTTTCGGGCTGGCACATTTGGGGCCACAACTTCAACGACAGTGACAATTTCGGTGCTAATTGAGGCCCCATTTTAAAATTGGCCCGAACTCTACCCATGTGCTAATCATTTGATATGAAAATTGAGAATTTTGATAATTCAACATTTTTTTCCTAAAAATAAAAATAAAGTAAAAATCCACCCGAGTAAACAAACGGGTCATAAGGATTTCATTTTATTATGAATGCACTATCATAACCATCGCATCACACAATCTAATCCAGATGTTCAAACCTTAGGTGCAGTCACTGTGATCAATTAGTGGCCGACGTGCATCTTTATTCCTTTACTCCTCATCATTTTTTGTTGGTGATTTCTTTGAATTAAATTTGGGCAGTCTCATTCTCCTCAAAATTTCATCTCTTTTTAAATAGGGTATTATTGCATTTTTGTGCCACATGCTATAGCCCACTGATGTTTTTATCCTCTAGCATTTCGGGTTGGCACATTTTGTGCCATAACTTCAACAGCAGTGGCAATTTTGGTGTTAATTGAGGCCCAATTTTAAAATTGGCCCGAACTCCCCCCACGTGCAGACACGTGACGTGAAAATTGTGAATTTTGATCATTCGACATCTTTTTCATAAAAATAAAAATAAAATAAAATAACCAAAATTTAAAAGTCACCAAACATTCCCTTAACTTATTAAATAGGTTAAGGGAATGTTTGGTGAATTTTATAGGAAAAGGTGAGAATTTTTTTATTTTGGTTTTTTTCTTAATGAAAAAGGCGTTGAATAGTCAAAATCCGCAATTTTCATATCATATGGCCCGTATGTGGGGGGGGGGGGGGGGGGGGGGTTTAGGCCATTTTGAAATTAGGCCTCAATTGGCACTGTAATTTCCAATGATGTTGAAGTTGTGGCACAAAATGTGACAGCCTGAAAAGTTATGGGGTAGAAACGATAGTGGGCTATAGATATGGCATCAAAAATGCAATAATCCCTTTTAAATAGGAGGAAAAAATACTTTTCATACCAAATATTTATCAACTAGATACTTTTCATACCAAACTTTTTCAACAAACACATTTCATAACTTTGGACACTTTTGCATTTTCCGTTAAAAATTGGACAGATAACGTGCATGTGCTACTGTTTAGTATTAGGAAACAGTTTAGGGATGCAGTGCATTCACATGCAATCCTGACAATAAGAAATCTAAAACGGGAAACATGCTAATTTAATTTGTGGATGGATTTCGTTTCGGCTCAGATTGTGACCTGCACAACCTCTACACAAAGAGCCATTTCTCCACATTTTCTCTTAAGAAAAATAAGTCAATTTTTTGTTTTTAGAAAAACGATCATTACATTAATATCATTACATCGATATCACTAAATCAGAAATCTATTGAATTACAATCAAATTATGAAGAAAATCAACCACAAAACAATAGTATTAAACTATTAAAAAATCCACATTAGTGTGAATTGAACTCAGGTTCTATTGATTCTTGGCCTCGCTTAGCTTTACCAAAGGGCTGCGACCTCATTTGTCCCAAAAATAAATAAAAAATAAAAAATAAAAAAAACACCCAATTAGGATTATAATGTTGGCTTTAATTATCAAGAAAATGTTCAATTTTTCACAAAAAAAAAAAAAAGAAAATAAGAATAATAATTTTCTGATCAGCATTCAAAACTAACAGTGTGTGTCAATTGAACAGTGGTTTAGTGACCTCAACTGCTATTCAGTGCACTCTTTTTAACGATTGAAACATTAATTGTTGTCTTTTTGCACCCATCTTCTCAGCTTCAAAGTTCATTCTTGTAGCACTCACATTTCACGGTATCCATCGATCGTTTTTCTCAAAAAAAAAAAAAAAAAAAAAAATTTACATGATTCAAACTCATTTATATAGCAATAAGGAAATATCAAGATATTATTTCATGTCAAATTCAAATTTGAGCACTCATTTTTTCTATTTATTTTAATTTTACTTGCCAAAACCTAAGAAACAAATAAATATAATCTTAACGACCAATAAATCTAATGCAAATTTTTGGCAAGTTACGCGTCTGTGATTAGCGTACTGAACAATTTAACCTTATGTGATATAAACTAGACATATTATTCGAGAGAATTTTATTTTTGATTACGAGCTTTATGTCAATTTCTACTTTTTTTACTAAACAAATTAGTGGAGTTTGACGTCAAAGCATCTTCATCATACTTGTGTTCTTTCGCACTTATTAATGAATCTATTTTGATTAATTTAATATGAAACACTTATCACAAATTAAATTATTAGGTATAATTCCAAAAAACGTGACAGAGGGTTTGATCTATTACATTGGCACAATGGTACCATTTTTATTAACTCACGAAATTCTCTAGATCCTATGTTCAAGCTTGGAAAATTATTTAAATCAACAATAGTATAGCGAGAAATTTTATGGACTCAAGTGAGTACAATGTATTTTTTGTTAAAAAAAAAAAATGCGTACAATATTTATATTACGAAACCGAATAATTTAAAAAAAAAAAACTAGTAACCGGCGCATGAGTAAATGTGACCAATAAAATAAAATTTACCATTTTTTTTACACAAGTTATACAAAAATTTTACAATTTTTCACGCACACAATATATATATATATATATATATTATTTAAAATAAAAAAATTGACCAATGAAATAAAATTGACCATTTTTTTTACACAAATAATCACAAAAAAATTACAATATTTTACACACATATAAATTATTTTTTATAAATAAAAAAAAAAAAATTAAAAGGTGGCCGCCATTTACATGCAACCAAGAGCTGCCTGCCTGTCTGCTTGCCTGCCCTCAGGTGGGAGTTCCGTCAGCTTGCCTCCAACCTCGACTAGAGATGGCCTTATTGTAATATTTTTACTACTATTAAAATTTGAATCCATATAACATAAGTACATAAATATAATGTACTTACTATGAATGCACAATCATAACCTTCGCATCACACAATCCAATCCATATGTTCAAACCTTAGGTGCAGCCACTGTGATCAATTAGTGGCCGACGTTCATCTTTACTCCTCATCATTTTTTGTTGGTGATTTCTTTGAATTAAATTTGGTCATAGTCTCATTCTCCTCAATATTTCATCTCTTTTTAAATAAGGTATTATTGCATTTATGGTGCCACAACTATAGCCCACTGACGTTTCTATTCTATAACTTTTCGAACTGATACATTTGATGCCATAACTTCAACATTAGTGGCAATTTCGGTGCTAATTGAGGTCCAATTTCAAAATTGGGCTGAACTACCCCCCACATGCGAGCCATGTGACATGAAAATTGGGGATTTTGACCATTCAACGCATTATTCATAAAAATAAAAAATAAAAAAAATAAGCAATCATAACTTTTCCTATAAAATTTACCAAACATTCCCTTAACCTATTAAGCTGGTACCCACCTTCTTCTTCTTCTTCCCCAACTCCTTAATCCCCAAATAAAAATATCCTATAGGAAAAGTTGGGGAAGAAGAACTTTGGGAAGAAGAAGAAGGCGGGTACCAATTTAATAGGTTAAGGGAATGTCTGGTGAATTTTATAGGAAAAGTTGGGATTTTTTTTTTTTTCTTAATGAAAAAGGCGTTGAAGTCAAAATTCTCGATTTTCATGTCACATGACCGCACGTGGATTTCGGGCCAATTTTTAAATTATGCCTTAATTGGTACCGTAATTGCCATTGATACGAAGTTGATGTTGTGGCAGCAAACGTGACAGCCCGAAAAGTTATGGGATAGAAACGATAGTGGGCTATTGTTATGGCACCAAAAATGCAATAATCTCTTTTAAAAAGTATAGAATCTATAGATATAGATGGCGAAGACATCCGTTTGGTGTCAGTTGTGAATGAATAAGACTCGAGAAAGGGTAACATATTTGGATCTAGAAAATATGAATTTGACCTGTATATATTTTATTTTAAAAGGTATTCTAGTCATGATAGTCTTAAATTAATTTCTTTTGAGATGTGTTAGACACATTATGCGGAAAACTCTTTGAGCAGAGATTTAAACATGGTTCGCCACATTGTGCAGATTAGTCATTTTCACTAGACTAATCACTCGTTGATGCTCATTTCGGTATTAATAGGTAAAATGTATGAATCACCTATCGTCTTAAGGAAAACATGCACATAACTCTCATCTGAAAATTGTAATGGTTATTGCATAGAATCCTCCTATTATTAAAAATTTGACACAAAACACCTTTTCAGTTCAATTCATTAGATTCATCTAACCCTACTATTAATCTACTATTATCATACAATATTATACAAACTCTTATATATTAGTAACATATATTTTTTAGGGATTTTGTAGCCTCTATTTGGAGTTTATTACAAAATACAACCTGCATGTATTTTATTAGTAAAGACAGCCATATGTTATCTTAATTAGCACAATTATAAATCTCATCGTGTTCATGTAGATGTAGTAATGAGATCCCTCTACTATTAAGTATCACGTACGCACGATTAACCACCCCACCAATGTTCCATTTTCTTTCTCGTGAATAATAATAAGGGTGATTTACACTCAGACCCCCTCAGGTTTGGGCATATTACAAGAAAACCCCCGCTGTTTAAAAAATTATAGGGACACCCCCTCAAGTTTGGGCATATTACAAGAAACCCCTTACGGCGTTATAAATAGACGAAATTTGATGACGTCAGCAAAAAACAATTAATTTTCCTAATTTACCCCTAGCTAAATATACCCACAGGGGGTGTCTATGTAATAATATTATACCACAGGGGGTGTATTTGAAAGATTACAATAACTTCAGGGAGTTACTTATAGCCAACGTTCATATTTTAAAAAATGACCAATGGATGTTAATGTTGGCCATATATTTTGACTATAAATTTCATGGGGGTACTTGTAGCTAATGGTCATATTTTAAAAAATGACCAATGTTTGTTACTGTTGGCCATATATTTTGACTATAAATCAAAATGTTCACATGTAGGGATAATACAACTTTAAATCTCGGCGTGCATCTGCAACCATTATTGGTGCATTATTCACACATCATACACATGAATATATTGAGTATCGATATTTTAAGCATCTCACACTACCTCTTGAATTTGATGGTGACATTATCAAATTTGTGGGTTGAATGCAAAAAAAAAAAAAAAAAAAAAAAGGACTGCTATTTATAACCAAAATATGTGGCCAATAGTAACATCCAGCGGTCATTTTTTAAAGTATGATAGTTGACTACAAATAACTCCCTGAAGTTATTGTAATCTTTCAAATACACCCCGTGTGGTATAATATTATTACATAGACACCCCCCTGTGGTATAATATTATTACATAGACACCCCGTGTGGTATAATATTATTACATAGACACCCCCATGTTGGTATATTTAGCCAGGGGTAAATTTGGAAAATCAAAAAAAAAATTGCTAACATCATCAAATTCCTTCTGTTTTTAACGCCGTAAGGGGTTTCTTGTAATATGCCCAAACCTGAGGGGGTGTCCCTGTAATTTTTGAAACAACAGGGGGTTTCTTGTAATATGCCCAAACCTGAGGGGGTCTGAGTGTAAATCACCCTAATAATAACCTTTAAAAAGTCTATATTGTGTTGTGAATGCAATTTAGTCGTATACTATTTGTTTTTAAGCTAAAAATAAATTAAATAAACTATCAATTGTCTTTTTTTTTTTAATTATTATTCTTTCCAACATCCAAAAAAAACATGGAGTCAAAATATTATCTATTTTCTCCCAACTAATTAAAGTCTATACAATGATGAATTGGGAGTAATTAAATAATTCATTGTATTTAGCATGCATGTGTTAAGGATTTAGCTATTTTTCTATTAATACGATGAATATCCGTCAATAAATAAATATAACAAAAAAATTGTACATTATTAGAACGAACACATAATACTAATATTATTACAAATAATCCTTCAATTAAGTTGAGGCCCTAGGACCAAAAGTCTTGGGTTCAACTCTCATTAATGTGATTTTTCCTTTAGTTTACTAGTGTTTGGTAGTGATTTATTATTTATAATTCTTTATACTTGAACGTTTATTAAAATAATTTCTGATATAATTAATAATTGTTGATGCATTCTAAAAAAAATCCTTCAATTTATGTTGTCATGTTGTTGTACATGTCTACCTTTTGATAGTGCCACCACTAATGTATCTTAAAAAAAATCAACACAAGGATAACTGTTCATTCACATTGATTCATCTAAAAAATATGAGGATCAGAAGCACCATGGGTTAAAGATGGAATTTGGTAAAATTGACAAGTCAAATTGCACTAAAAGTTTAAAGAGGTAAAAAATCTTAGGTTCAGTTCATATAGTTCACATGGCCAAAGTACATGATCAAACAATTCATGATTCATAACTCACCTCTTGCACCAAGTTTAGTTCCTTTTTTTTTCTTTCCATGAGATGATGAAATTGTAATATTACCATAGCATATATATTCTCTATAAAACTGATTTGCACATTGGTAAGAGCGAATATTTTAGTAAGAGAATGAATTAATACGTGCGACAACTTTAAATTTCTTTTTTTATAATAAAAAAAGAGGAATCAACATTAGCATTAGCAACCCTTTATGGGAGTGAACATAGGAGTCCCTCAATGCTGTGAAATGTTGATTTGAGGCATGACTACTCTTCACGACGATATGTGAATTTTTCATTAACAGAGGAAATTGAACTTTTCATACAAAACTTTCATCTACTTTATACATTTGGTATCATCCTTTTTGAAAAAAAAAAATTAATACAATTATTTCATCCCCCTCTATACATTTCCTTTCTCCATAAATTTTGGACAAAAACAACCGTTAAGTCACTAAAATGGAATGCTCATGTACCCTATATCAAACCTGAAAATTTTGTGGCAGGATTTTTTGTAGATTATGAGATATGATTTAATTTTGAATAATATCCCGAAACTTTGTTAAATTGTGGATTGTTTGTTGCGTTTCATGAATTGAAACCTGTACCGTCAGATATATCTCGTCAAGAGCTTTCCATCCATATAAACAACACAAAATTTGACCTTATAACGAAGGAGTTATAGCGTTTTCCGTCCAAAATTTGACGAAGAAAGGAAATGTGTCGAGTAGGTGAAATCATAATATTAAATGTGTTTTTTCAAAAAAATATGATATCAATGGGGTGGGGGGGGGGGGGGGTGGGGGGGGGGGGGGGTGGGGGGGGGGGGGGGTGGGGGGGGGGGGGGGTGGGGGGGGGGGGGGGTGGGGGGGGGGGGGGGTGGGGGGGGGGGGGGGTGGGGGGGGGGGGGGGTGGGGGGGGGGGGGGGTGGGGGGGGGGGGGGGTGGGGGGGGGGGGGGGTGGGGGGGGGGGGGGGTGGGGGGGGGGGGGGGTGGGGGGGGGGGGGGGTGGGGGGGGGGGGGGGTGGGGGGGGGGGGGGGTGGGGGGGGGGGGGGGTGGGGGGGGGGGGGGGTGGAAGGGGGGGGGCGGGGGGGGGGGGGGGGTGGGGGGGGGGGGGGGGGGGGGGGGGGGGGGGTGGGGGGGGGGGGTGTGGGGGGGGGGGGGGGGGGGGGGGGGGGGCGGGGGGGGGGGGGGGGGGGGGGGGGGGGGGGGGGTGGGGGGGGGGGGGGGGGGGGGGGTGGGGGGCGGGGGGGGGGGGGGGGTGGAGGGGGGGGGGGGGCCCAACTAGCACAACATATGGCCCAGTTGGCCAATGAATGACCTAGACAAAACTTTGCCACACTTGGAGGTTCAAGATTCTTCTACCACTTTATAATTAGAATAATTCTTACATGTAGAAGAGTAGTCTAGAAGGATCCACACACTTGTACATAGTTATGTACTTTGTAGCTTGTTGTAGAATTGTCTAGAGGATCAATCTCAATCGTTAGATCGGATTTATCACCACCATCCATTTAAGGAGGTGGAAGTATAAATAGGGGTTCTTACTTCATTTGTAATCATCCAAGTTCAAGTGAATACTAAATCATTCTAAGTTTTCTCTCAAGTTCTCTTGTGTACTTTCTCCACTTCTCACTTTTTTACTTGTTCAAGATTTAGGATGACTTAGTCAATTCCACATAGGGCGTGAACGATCGCGAGGGGCATTTTGTGGCTTGGTGTCGCACGAAACTTGAAAGAGTCAAGTCCGTGACAGCGTGCTCTGAAAGGGAATCTAGTTAAAATTCCTGAACTGGGACGCGGAAGCTGACGGCAACGTTAGGGAGTTCAAAGATGTCGAGGGCCTCAGGAAGAGTTATCTTTTCTGTTTAATAGCCTGCCCACCCTGGAATCGGCTCAGCCGGAGGTAAGGTCCAACGACTGAGAGAGCACCGCACGTGGCGTTGTGTTCAATGCACCCCCAGCGGCCTTTGATAATCCAGAGGACCGAGTGTCGTCCGCACCCGGTCACACTAATAACCGCATTGCGATGGTCCCTACTGATGCTAATGCAATGTGATTTCTGCCCAGTGCTCTGAATGTCAAAGTGAATAAATTCAACCAACCGCGGGTGAATGGCGGGAGTAACTATGACTCTCTTACGGTAGCAAAATGCCTCGTCATCTTGCCTTGGTACACAGTTTGATGAGAATGTAAATGTGCTCTCTTCTCCTAGACAATTTGTGGTTTGAATGTGAGTGATCATCTTGATCTGGAGGATCAAAATGTTTCTGAGACTGAGTCTCCAGAGTCTAGACCTCTTATGTCTAAGTCCCTTAAGGCCAAAATTCTCAAGGAAATTGATGTGGTTACTGAGGTTGTTCTTCTTAGGATGCATGTTTCTGATGGGGAGGGGGGGTAGAGGTACTAGGAGGTCTAGTAGGAGGTTAGGTGATAAGAAGGGGGGAACTAGGGAGGATGGTTATGTTTCTCAATGATCCTGATTTGGAATGTGCGTGGGATTGGGAAACCTAAATCCCAGTTGAATGTTAAGAAAATCAAAAAAGCTAATAAAATTAAGATTCTTGTTGTTATTGAGCCTATGGTTTCTTTGGATGACATGAATTTTAAGATGATTTTTAAGTTTGATCCTGTGTTTAGCAATTCTAATAATAAGTTGTGGGTGTTCTTTGATAGGAGTTACATGGTTACTGTTATTGAAGATCATCCCCAATTTTTGCATGTTTCTTTTTCTTCTTCCCTTCTCCCTAAAGTAGTCTTCTTTACTTGTGAGTATGCATTGCATCAGAGAAGTCAGATGAGAGATTTGTGGGGTGGGCTTAGGAGGAACTTTACTAGTGAACCTTGGCTTGTTGCAGGGGAATTTAACATCATCTTAGATCCTTCTGAGAAGAAGGGTTGGGATGCACCTCATCTTAGTTCTACAGGGGACTTTTTTGATTGTCTTCTTGACTGCTCTTTGTCTAATTTAGATTCCATTGGCTCCAAGTTTACTTGATACAGAAACCTTGTTTGGCAGAAGTTAGATAGGTGTTTGGCTATGAGATGTTTGATTCCATTGTTGCTAATTTCCTTCCTAGGATGCTTTCAGATCATTCCCCCATGCTACTAAATTTTAAATTTAAGCATATCCCAGTGATTACACCCTTCAGATACTTAAGTGTCTGGGCCCTTCATTCAGGTTTTTTGCAGGTGATTAAGGATTGTTGGGATGTTAACACTGATCTTCATGGTATTCTTAATTTGAAAGTTAAGTTGCAGAGGATGAAGCAAAGATTGAGGTGGTGGAACAAAACTGTTTTTGGTAACATTTTTGAAAGACTTAATGGTTCCACCACTGCTGTCAAAGCTGCTCAGGAAAGATTTGATGATGATCCTAGTGATGTGAACTTGATTGAGTTAAACAGGCTAAATGCTCTCCATACCCTCTCTTTGAAAATGGAGGAGTATTGGAGATAAAAAGCCAACACTAAATGGGCTGGTGAGGGGGAGAGAAATACTAAGTACTTCCATAATCTTCCTAAGAGAAGAAATGGGCAATCTGTTATTCATAAAATTAAGGATGGGAATGGGAATTGGGCCACTGACTGTAATCTCATTAGGTCTTCAGCTGCTGAGTACTTTGAAAATATGTTGTCCACTGTTGAGCCTAATCTTGTTGTTGATAGTCTTGATTTGATACCTTCTGTCCTTGATCAATGTGATAATGTTGCTTTGACTGCTCCCCATTCCTTGATGAAGTGAAAGCTGTTGTCTTCAGCATTGCTCTTGAGAGTGTTGCTAGATCTGATGGCTTCAGCTCTCACTTCTATCAAACCTGTTGGGAAATTGTCAAGAAGGATCTAGTTGATGTTGTAGTAGATTTCTTCTCTGGCTCTTCTCTTCCCAAAAGCATCACTGCTACAACAATTGTGCTTCTTCCAAAAGTACAGAATGTTGTTAGCTGGTCTGAGTTTCGGCCTATTAGTCTTTGTAATGTCTCTTGTAAGATTTTTTCAAAGATTTTGAATAATAGGCTTGTGTGTGTGCTTCTTAAGATTATTTCTGAGAATCAGTCATGTTTTATACAGAATAGACTTATTGCTGATAACATCTTGCTGGCAAAAGAACTTGTGCTTGAGATTAATCACCCTAGGGCTAAAGGTGGTAATATGATTATTAAACTTGACATGGCTAAAGCATATGATATAGTTCACTGGCCTTTTTTGTTTGCTGTGTTTAAGAAGTTTGGCTTTTCTGATCACTTTATAGCCCTCATTAGATGCACTGTAGAACATACTTACTCCTTTGTGCTTGTTAATGGTCACCCTTCTGGCTTCTTTAAGTCTAGGAGAGGGGTTAGGCAGGGAGATCCCATTTCTCCCACTTTGTTTATCTTGGCTTCTGAGTTTCTGAGTAGGGGTCTTAATAAGTTGTTTCTTGACCATCCTGATATCCAGTATTTCACTAATGGGGGTTTTTGTGTGTCTCACTTGGCCTATGCGGATGATTGTATAATTTTTGCAAAGTCCACATACAAGGCTATTACTAAAATCATGAACTTCCTTGATTACTACTCTAGGGTGTCTAGTTAGGCTGTCAACCCCCAGAAGAGTAAGATTATTGTTGGAAAGTACAGAGGAGATCCATGTCACATATTAAAACCATTTCTGGTTTTATTATGGATAGTCTTCATTTAGAGTACCTTGGTGCCCCTTTGTTTAAAGGGAAGAAAAACATGGCCCTTTTTGATCCCTTACTGGTTAAAATCAGATCTCATCTGACTAGTTGGGAGACTTATACCTTGGTGGTAAGCTTGTTCTCTTGAAAAGTGTGCTCACTTCTGTCCCCACTTATACCTTAAAGGTCATCCTTCCTTCCACTAGTCTGTTAGTTGAGCGTGCTCTTTGCTAGATTCTTCTGGAGTAAGACTAGTGGTCAGAAGATACACTGGTCTTCCTAGAAGAATATCTGTTTTCCCTCTTTAGAAGGTGGTCTAGGGATTAGGAGATTGTCTGATGTTGCTACTGCCTTTTTCTATAAACTTTGGTGGAGGGTTAGGGAAAATGATGGGATTTAGTCTAGATTCATCGTAGAAAAAGTTACTAAGTCCCACCATTTCTTATAAATGAAAAGATTAAAATAACAAGAAAACAATATATTTAGTTATTTACCTTTTACAATTTCATTATACTTCTCCACTTCTTTAATGGACACTTCTCTCATTGATAATTGGATGTCAATTGTGATTGGTTTTGATCTTAACCAACTCTGGCAACATACAAGAGCCTCAACCATTTTAGGATTAAGAGAACTTCGATATGGATCAAGGATACGACCACTTGTATTAAATGCTGACTCCGATGCCACAGTAGAGTCAGGAATAACCAAAATATCTCTAGCTAATTGAGAGAGGATATGAAACCTAGTAGAGTTCTCCTTCCACCACCTCAATATATCGAAGGACTCAACAATCCTTTTCACATTTTTCTTCCAAATATCTAGTAAGTTATGACTTACTTTATCACTTTCATCTTCATCCAATTGTCTTGCAAATTGAGAAGCTAAAGAGTTGCATGCATCCACATCATCATCCATGTCCATAACATTAATGTGAGTTTGATTTGTGCTTGAAGGCATATTTTTAGTATTTTGACGAGGAATAGAATGTTGATAATACTAGCACAAACGAATCAATACTTTCCTCACTTGCTCTTCCATTAAACTAGACAAGTTATTGTCATTATCGTAGACTTGGTTAAGACAAAATATCTCAAACCTCAGTTTATAGCGCGGATCCAACCCAGTTGCAGCGTACAAAAAAGAATGAGTTTATCAAGGCTTTCCCAATATTTAGTGAACTTTGTCTACACTTTCAATGCCATAAAACATACTTTTGGATCACTGTGTCTAGACAAGGATTTCAATCTAGTTTGGACAGCCACAAGTTCTTGAAAAAACATATTTGATGTCATTTTGGATTTATTTTATGTTTATTTCACTTTCATATTAACTTTTACATCCATAAAAATGCTTAAAATTTTTGCAGTTGTAACTACCAATTTATCTCCAAATGTGATGATCAAAGAACAAAGGAATTTTATATTCTCCATTCCCATCAAAATTAAGATCATATTCAACAATTTATTAACTATGCCCAACAGGCCAACAAATAAATCATTAACAAATAACTTCATAATTAAAATATCAAACTTAACCAAACTTATATAAGAACTCACGAGGGAAATCTGGCATGAATTAAAATAATTAATACTTAATAGTAGGTAAAAAGCAATACAAACTGAATTTATTGATTAATATTAAGCAATTGAGCAGATGGAGTTGGAAGTTGGAAGAGAAAACATAAAATAGCTAGAGAAATAAATTTTTCCAATAAAACTTCACCCTCTTCAATGTGTGAGACAGAGCCGTGAGATGCAAAGTCTTCAAGTATGAATTGAAGTTCCAAGTTTTTAATTAAGTAGAAAGAAAGATGGAAGAATAGAGCCGCAGTGCCGCACAACGTGAAAGGTAAAAGCCCTAGATTTACCAACTCTTTATCACAGTAAAAAACATTAAAAGTAATGAGTATGGGCAGAGCTGCCTGCATCATTTATAGTCGTTTGAATTCAGTAGAAAGAGATAAGGGTATTCCTAGAATTGTGGGATCTTTCAATGGCTAGAATTGCAAGTCTCCCTATAAATATCATTCAGGTTAAAGTGAAGAACTCAACCCGAGCACAATCAAAGAATCAAGTGTAAGCATTCATATTCAATCTGTCCAAACCACTAAGTTGTTCTAAGAGACCAGTTTAAAAGAGTTGAAAAACTTGAGGAGTTTTGAGAGCAACCGAGAGTTATTTTGTGAGTTTATATCTGAGAGATTTAAAATTCTTTCGTGAGCTAAGAGCGTAGAGAATTTCCAAATGAAATTTCTCTATTTACATTGTGTAAAGGTTCTGGCTGAGCTTAGAATTTGTAAAAGCCAAGTGTTGTATTGATCTAAGAGTTTAGTGCATTATATTACAACATATTAGGGAAGAAGAGTGGATTAGTGGGATTACACCACCCTTGAACCACTATAAATTATGTGTTCTTTAAATTTCTGCATTTATGTTTGCATTCCATATGAACAGACTAGTCATCTGTTAGGTTTGATTTTAAGGACTTAAAAGAATTTTGAAAGAAGTGAAACTATTTTGTGTTAACGAAATATTGTTCAAGTAAAACGTTTGGTTAAAACTCCTTTTATTCCTCTGCATACTCATAAACTCTGATTTGATTAACTGTTTTGTACTAATTGAACTAAGAACATCAAATTAGTTATTCATCTATCAGCCATGTGTGGATAGTTGAGTGATTACCCATCTGTTTAAAGAACATCAGAGTACACTGCACATCTTAAGTTTTATTTAGTGAAAGATTTGAAAAGTTTTAAAATCCCCCCTCTAGATCCTTTTGATCACTTAGGACCAACAGGATTTATCAGTCTTCCACTCTCGAGCTCCTTTTAAAGAATTCGTTGATAACCGTATACTTGCTTCATACCTACTTTGGGTCTTATTCCGTTGAGTTTGTAGTGAATTGCATGAATTCATCTTCATTCATTTGTGATCACATTGTAATCGGTTGATCGTATTGAAATATCATTTCTACATCGAAACTCCCATACAGACTGTTGTTTCCATCAAAATTCTTGAATCGTATTTGATATGTCATCTCTAAATCAAAGCTCTCATCGAAACAGTTATTTTTAGTGAGATCAAATGATCATATTTGAAATCTCACTTCTAGTTTCAATTTGATCTGTAATCACATTGTATTGTAATCGATCGAATCATATTTGAAATCTCACTCTACATTGAAACTTCATTCAATTTATTATCCTTGTTCATTTGAGATTCCTAAAATGACAAAATATTATAATCTTGGAACGTATCGGTAATTGTTAAATGATTGACCGATCCACAGGGGACGCCCTTGAGTAATTATATCAATGGGCCTGGGGTTGAACAAATCGCAACATTTCAACATTCTCCCGCGGCCTCGCGACGTCATAGCTCCCGCGGCCACGGGGCTAGGCAGAGATTTCCCGTGGCCGCGGGACCTCAGGGCTCCTGCTGTCGTGGGAGTCTGGTCCTGCTTTTCCATACTTCTTTGTGAGTAGCATATCTTCTAACTCCGAACTCCGATTGCAGATCCAATAACTCCATAGCGTAGCTAACTTCCTCCTCTAAATCATACTAAAATTTCAGCTTCATTGGACCATTCATTTTATATTATGCTTGTTGGAGTGAACAACTATCTACGACTATTGCACCACTTGCTCCGAATTTTTCTCCTTTTGATCGGCATCCTTCGGGTTCTCCTTCGGTCAATGCGCTCTTATTCTTAGGTCCTACACAAGACACGTAAATCAATGACACAACAACGAAAATACGACACAAAGAACAAACGACACGAAGAAACACAAAAGAAGAAAAAACACCCAAAAACACATGACACCTTAAAGACAAACAATACTTTTGAGCTTGGGAGTGCCATAATGTCGTTTTCACGTCATTATCAACTCCTATTATGTGTGGAATGAGGACGAGCAAATAAGGAGTCAAGGAGATGATTTGGAGTAAAGAAAGTTCAAGGAAAGATCCAAAGAAGTCAAGTAGTGCAAGAACAATGAAGAAATAATTTACCAGAGATAGTACTACTTATTATAAGGATCATACCACTTTCATGGAAGATAATCCAATGAATCTGAATTTTGGATATGTTATATAGGAGTGAGTTATCTACGTTACTGACTTTACGGATCCGAATTTGGAGATCGAATGATAAATATATGTCAGTCGCAATAATGTCGCGCAGACCACCGGCGCCGCCATTTTTCATGACCGCCGCGACGGAATTCTTGGGTAGTGAGTTTCCGCCACCGCCACTTTTATGATCGCCGCAGCGGTCATGCCCTGAACAATCCAAAAATTTGCATTTGTGCTGAATTTGAATTGTAAACTTCCCCCAATCATTCTCTTAACCTAAATGAACATCCCAAAAACTTACCTATACAACTTCCACCTCTTTAAACACCTATAAAAGGTCTTTATGGCACACGTCAAAAGACACAACCTTTTACCACCACTCTTCATCACTTTTAGAGAAACACCAAAGAGAGATAGAGATTTTAGTGAAATCCCAAGTACGTTGGAGGAAGTTATGTGGACAATCAAAGACGGACATAAGCTTTTCTGAAGTCTGACAAACTGAAGAAGGCGTAGTTGCAGATCTATTTTGTCAGGGAGTTTTACATCATAGTTGTAGTACTTTTCCTTTTTGTCTATGAATATGAAGTTATGTATCTTTACAATTATGTTTGTTCCATTATGACTAGTTAAATCTAGTCATTAGGGCTAGGGAATTATTGAACTATGTATTGGATTAATACCTTTAAGTTTATATGGATATTTATGTTTGGCGTAACATGTATGATTCCTTAAACTTGTCACGTCTATGCAGTTTATGCGTGCATAACCACCGTCACCATATCTGGTGTAGGATTAGATATGTGTAGGTTATTGTTACTGTTTGTGGATTACAATGTAATCGCTTGAGGACTAGGTACGGTCTGGATAGATTTATTCGACGATCCCGTACACCTTTAGGTGGATTTACTAATCCTTAGTTCTATCTATCAGGAAGATTCATTAGTGCAGTAGTACGTGTAGCGACTTGGAGTGTTTTGACTAAGATTAGGTTGTAATTCGCCTAGCGGGGTAACATATTAATTGAATCCATGGGTAACATAATAATTAGGTTAAATGCATATAATCAATTAGTAATTTAATCATAGTGAACTAAAACACTATGCCTTCAACTACTGCTATAATCTCTCGATTATCTGCTCTTGGTTAGTTAGTTAGTTTAGTTAATCGTTTAATCAATTGCTCTTGCATCCTTTGTTTAGTTAATTGCTTTGAAACAACAATCATCTATGTTACTTGTTTACTTGCACTCTTGATGCGTTAATTCGACTTAAGATAGGAATAAGAATTAGTGATTTTTTTAGTCAAGTCCATGTGGGTATGATATCCGATATTAGGATCAATTTTTTATTTATGGACACATGCACTTGCGTAAATTGTCTTAGCGTAGTTACGAAGACAACATCTCCTCGAAAGTAACCAATTGGATTAAGCGCCCCCCCCCCCCCCCCCCGGGCACACACACAGTTGGAGGTTTCCTATGTCGAGGTTAAATCGGCATGCGTCCGGACATGCCTAAACGTTATCGCAAGGTAGCGCCCTGATTTTGGAGGCATAAGGTGATATTGAGCCGAGAAGTCGAGAGGAAAAAAAATGGAATGATTTGTTACTTGTTCGATATCGTTCCACATCTAAACCAATTCATGTTTTTCTTCTGAAAATATTTTTTTTTTTCAGCCTTTCAGATCTTCAAATTGTTGTATCATAAGTTATTCACCTTATTTCTTGATGTTCAATCGTTCAACTTTTATTCTTGATATTTACATCTTAATTTGGAATCGTTTGTTCATTAAATAACAAAAATTGTATACTTGTCTCTAATGATTGAATTGATAAAGACAATTAAGTTAGTTCCTATTGTTTTCACTATCTTTAGTCTTAATTGATTCAAGTGCTTCTTTTACAAGAAGCTCACTAAGTCAACAAGACTTATTCCTTTTATTTTTTATTTTTTTTTTCCTTTTTCTCATAGACGGGTTTATAGTTGGAGTGAATGACTAATGGATCCATGGAATATCACATTCATCTGGTCATAGATCATCTCTCTTAATTATTGAAGGAATAATGAAAATTTTATTATTCAGATCATATAATAAGGTAAGTATATAGTAGCCGAAAACTAAAATAACATCATAAGCACTATATATATGTCTTCTTTTATCATAATAATAATTATGTTATTCCAAGAAAATTCATTAATAATGTCTAGCTTAAACAGTCCAAAACTTTAATGAAACTTCAAATTAAGCAGCAATTAGAATGCTAATTAAACTTAATTAAGTCATGGAGATTTGCCACCTCCTCCTTTCTTCCCTCTAGGATCATGCTTGGGATTATGAGTTGCATAGTCATAATCCAACACCGCGTCCAATCC
The DNA here is from genome assembly GCA_034814905.1 of Penstemon davidsonii. NCBI lineage: Eukaryota > Viridiplantae > Streptophyta > Magnoliopsida > Lamiales > Plantaginaceae > Penstemon > Penstemon davidsonii. The sequence goes on along the minus strand of JAYDYQ010001087.1, from coordinate 4,164,867 downwards.
CATAAGCTTTCTTGAATTTTTTAGGACATTTCCCTGTTATAAACATTAATCCAACACTAAAATAATTGTACAATTTGTTTCAAAATGTTATTCTAAAATAAAAAAAAAAAAAAAACCTTATAGTTAGATATCTTCTAATGCTATTAATTAAAAGATTACATTTTCAGTGTTACATGATTAAACTCTCAAGACTGTTGATCCAACATTTCATAAAGTATTTTTGGTCACCTTGCCTTCTTTGAGACCAAAAGTGATGAACTAAAACAATCTTATGAAACCAAAATGCTATAAAAACTATCATTTGATCCAAAAAATGTAAAATATATTAAGGACTAATACAACCATTGTTGGGGGCCCGACCACCCCAAGAATTTTGAAATTTAATTTAGTATTAATATTATACATTATTGAGACACTTATCCAATTTCAAGTTTCACAAATTTTCTTTTCTTGTATCAATCGGTCCAATAAAATCCAATATGAAATAAAATTGTGTTGTGTATCTTTTCACGCTAAATTGTTAATTACACATATTTTGAATAGTTTTATCTTGATTATTTTTCTCTTGGTAACAAAAAAATAAAAATAAATAATTAAACCTCCGTAGACTCAATTTAAAAGAAAATAACTTTTATGAGCTATATCTACAATTGAAGAGTTTAAGGATTGATTAACTATATGTTAGCTCTTCCTGTACCATCACAACAATTGAGCGATCATTTCAGCAATGAATTTTGGTGAAACATATGCTTAGAAACAAAATGAAAGATCAATACCTTACAAAATGTATGATCATTTACACAAAATAAAATTTGTTGAGGATTTTATGATATGAAGAATGTTGTGGATAATTTATGCATTAAATTATTTAGCATTTTATACCCAGTATAGTTCTCGTTGATAATTTGTTCTTTTGCAAAAAAAAAAAAATATCATTGTAAATTAGTTTCAGCGATGACTAATTCTCCCCCCCCCGAACCTCCGATCCTGGATTCATCTTTGACCAGAAGTGCGGGTTTAAATAAGTTGGGACCAAAAGTACAATTTTGAAGTATGGAACCAAAAGTGATGAAGATCCAGTATTATCAGACTAAAAATACAATTTATGTTTGGTTATTGTTATTGCAAAAGAACATGTTATGTTATATATATTAATTACCTTTTGAAGCAAAAGGACAGGGTTTAAATCAAGGCCAGAGCCCTCAATTATTCCTAAAAATGGGATCAAAGAACTAAAATTAGTTTTTTTAATTTTTTAATAAAATGTACTAATAAATGCAAATTTGAGAATTACTCACCTGTATATTGACACATAAATATCAAGAGATAAACTAGAAAAGAAGCTTTTGTTCTTGGATTCATGGCTGTATTGATATATGTATTTAGCCTTATTTGAATTTAAACCATTGGATTTGATATTTAAAGGGAGAATGGGGAGCTTTTATAAGAAGAAGTGGCCATGAAAGGGAGGGAATTGCATTTTTCATACCAAACTTTTACCTACTTTATACATTTGGTACCAAACCTTTGAAAAATACACATTTAATACCAAAATTGAAGAACTTTTTGCACATTTTCTTTCTCCGTCAATTTACAAGGCCAAATTTTATGTTATTTATATGGCTGGAAAGCTCTTGACGAGAGCTTTCTAATGGTATAAGTTTCAGTTCATGAAACGCAATAAATAATCCGCAAAAAATTAACAAAATTTCGGGATATTAATCAAAATTAAATCATATGTCATAATCTACAAGGAATCATGGCACAATAATTTTCAAATATGATATAGGGCACATAAGCATGCTATGGTAAAATTTTTGGAGCATAATTTTAAACATACCAAAAAGCTCAAGCAAATGTGAAAAAAATCCTTCAATTTTGGTATTAAATGTGTCTTTTTCAAAGGTTTGGTACCAAATGTATAAAGTAGGTAAAAGTTTGGTATGAAAAATGCAATTCCCTCCCATGAAAGGTGATGCTTCTATTGCAACCCACCCACCCAATACCTCATAAAAATGATATGATGAAATACATTACTAAAATATAAGTCAACTTCACAATATGTACATGTTACATGAAAATAGAAGCTAAATAGTACACATGCATGTGGACATCAATTTTGTTTAAGTCCACCTTTGCATGGCTCAAAACACTTGCAATTTTCAGCTTGTAATGTGATTTGCGAGTTATAACATGAGGGCGATATTTACCTTGTACATTTCGGTGACTACGGGTCACTTGTTAACAAAAAAAAAAAAACACTTGCAATTTTTCAGCTTGGCTATTAATTTTCACTTTTCACCACTCACCTTTTTATAAGGAGAGAATTGCATATTTGGTACCGAACTTTATGTCAATTTCTACTTTTGGTACCTAATAAATACAAGTCAACACATTTGATGCCATAATTTAACAAATAGTTCCACATTTGGTACCGCCGTTAACTAAATTTGAAAATCATCGTCAAATTGGTGACGTGACCGTTAAGTCAATTTTAATTATTGCAAAATCAATGTCATAACTTATACTACCTGACAATTATAGTATAAATTATGACACTAATTTTTGCAACGGACTTAACGGCCACATCACCAATTTGACGGTAATTTTTAAATTTAGTTAACGACGGTACCAAATATGGAATAATTTGTTAAACAATGGTACCAAATGTGTTGACATGCATTTATTTGATAATAAAAATAGAAACTGACATAAAATTCGGTAAAAAAAATACAATTCTCTCTTTTTATTAGACATCCTGCTTTTCTGTCAATTTTTCTTGTCTGCACTCAATAGTTGTGCCCAACAATTAAATAGAAAAATCACACTAAAAGATTGCAAAAATTAGGTGTGTTATGATGCACACTAGAGTACTATTGTATGTGAGATCTCGAGTCCTTTGCTTTAGCAACAACTCCATTGTTATCACAGAAGATAACCATGAGCTTCGCAATGCTAGGCACTACATCCAACTATTGGATGAAGTTTTTCATCCAAACACTTTCTTTTGTTGCATTCAATGCTGCGATATATTATGCTTCAGTGGTTGAGTCGGCAACGGTGCTTTGCTTGGAACCTTTCCAATTTACCGCTACCCCATTGAGGCAAAATATGTATCCAAAATTGGACTTATATATTTATTCATCCACATCAGACTGAAAATTCGAATCATTAAATCCTTCGAGTTTTAATTCTCCATTACCACCGTAGACCAAGAACAAATCCTTAGTCTTTCTCAAGAGCTATCCTCCAGTACTCTTCACCGGAGTTTGACTAGTAACTGCTCGTGACACTTGAGCAAGTTCTACGTCTGGTCTTGTACATATTATAGCATACCACATGCTACCTTTTGTCGAAACATAAGGTATTTGAGACATTCTCCTTTATCCTCATTCGATGTAGGGCACATCGATTTGGAAAAAGAGTTACAGTGTCTCATTGGAAGCAATCCTCTCTTGGATTCTTCCATACTGAATCTTTTCAGTATTGTTTCTATGTACTTAGATTTAGAGAGTCCCAACATCTTCTTCGATCTATCTCTATAGATACGTATCCCAATACGCAAGATGTCTCTCCCAAATCTTTTATGGAGAATTGCATGGATAACCATGCTTTCGTCTGTGCTAACATTCCGATATCATCCCAGATCAGCAGAATGTGATCGACATATAAAATATGAACTCCATAGAGCTCCCACTAATCCTTTTGTACACTCAAGGTTCATATTCATTTTTGATGAAGTCAAAAGCCTAGACTGTCTCATCAAAACAAATGTGAATTTGAATGGATTCAGACTTTGCTACTAGAGAAAAGGTTTCATCAAAGTCTGTTCCAGAACTTTGTGAATAGCCTTTCACCACTAGTCGAGTCTTAGAGGTCAACACCTCTCCATTCATTCCTAGCTTGAAGATCCATTCACTACTTACAGGGATAAAATCCCTCGGGTGGATCGACCAAGGTCCATACCTTGTTGGAATATATGGAATCCATTTCGGATTGCATGAACTCTTGTCATGCATGCACGTCTACATCTAATGTAGCTTCTTCGTATATGGTGAAACCATATCTTTCAAGCTTCTTACGAACTTGATTAGATCTACGAAGTACTGGTGTACCAGACGGTTTAGCAGTTTCTGGATTAACTCCCACTGTTTGTGGGGATGGGTCCAAATCTTGGACTTCATCAAGTTCCATGACATTCCCTATTTCCTTTGACGAGGATTTCATCAACTGAGGAACGGGTTGTTAGGAGAAACGATTGTTTCTCATTGTCGTGGAACAGGTATCCAATGGATTTTGTTGGATACCCCACAATTATACAAATTGGATCTACTAGCCAATTTATCTCCTTTCTAGTTCCCAACTTAGGCAGGAGATCTCCATACTTAATAGTAAAAGTATAGAGGTGCATTACCATACCATTCTTGGTAGGGCTTTGTAGGCACGGACTTTGAAGGTACTTTGCTCAGTATCTTCGATGCAGCCAGGAGGACCAACCCCTAGAATGCATATGGAAGCTTAACAAAACTCAACATGGATTTGAACAATGTCTAACAATGTTCAATTCCTTCTCTTAGACACTCCAAATAAATTGAGGCGTCATAAGAGGAGTTTGTTGTATGAGAACCCCATTCTCAGTAAGATAATTGAGGAATCCTTGACTTAGGTATTTGCCACCTCGATCAGATCGAATGGCCATAATACTATGCCTTTGTTGATTCTCTACTTCGTTTCGAAATTCTTTGAACTTTTCAAAGGTTTTTCGGATTTGTATCTCACTAGATACATATATCACTAATGACCAAAGTCATTAGCAAAAAGGTACGAGGTATGAGTAATCTCCTCTTACACTAACCTTTAGTGGTCCACATTCATTCGTATGGATCAAATCCAAAGTTATTTGGTTCGCTCTTGATTCCCTGTGAAGGGAGATTTGGTCATCTTTCCTATGAGACAGGATTCGCAGGTTGAAAGTTTATCTAAGTTCTATATTTCAAGAGCCTTAGAAGAAACCAACTTTTGAATCCTACTCTTGGAGATATGTCCAAGTCTAGCGTGCCAAAGTTGTGGATTATTATCTTGGTATTAATTGAACTTAGCACATTAATTCAATAGAATTGAGTTAACGGTTCAATTCAATTAATTTGCTTCCTTTCAATTAACTCTTTAATTGATTCATCTCATTTTTCAATTAACCCTTTAATTGAAACGTTGCTTAATTAATTACACCTTCTTAATCAGTTAAACTAATCAGTGCCTTTCTAAGATTCAGTGGGATAATTCGACCTTTTAGACTACTTGTGTTCTTTCGACTACCTTTTATGGTCGATTTTAGAAGAGAACAAGTTCTTCTTCACATTACTCTTCTTTGACTTTGCAGTCCATGAAGTGTGAACGATCATGACAGGTTTACCCTATTTGCCTCTTACCAATACTTTGGTTAATTCATGAAATGTGATCAACTTATCAAATAAGATCAGAGTATTTCACGAATCTTTTGAATGAGCGGGAGTAGAATTTAAATGGAGGTCAATGCTAAGATCACATGCAGGCCTACGTTTAATCGATCCAGTTTTCAACTAGATTGATAAAACAAGGACAGTGATCCTTGACATCAGTTCCTTCACTTATTCTCGAATTTTAAAGCAACTCCTTAGTGGTCTCGAATCAAACGATTCGAAACTGCTCCTCAAAACAAGCTTTTGAAGTGGAGGTTTGTTTTAGAAGCTTCAGACATACTCCTATGTCGCTTCTTTAGCTCGCTCAATCTTGATGCTTATTTGAGGAAACGATCATTAAGATTCCCATACCCTATAGGTGATTCGTTCCACCTTTGAGACTTGTCCTTATATGAGGAAACGATCATTAATGTTCCCATACCCTACGGGTGATTCGTTCCTCCTTTTAGACTCATCTCGGAAGTGCATCAGGCATAGGCTAGTTATTAAGAACACGATTCCGACTTTCGGATTTGAGGACAATCCTCAAGTTTCTACGCCAGTCGATATTTTGATCCAGTTATTTTATAAGTCGAGGATAAATAGTATAATGGATAATTATAGATATCTCAATATCTATTTTAAAGACAAATATAAAGAGGACTAGTTAATGATTAATACTTATAATCTACGAAGGTTGGACTTTCTATCGTAAAAGTTCTCCCACTATTTTATCGAAACAATTACCCCTTCAATTGTTCGGGAAATCCTATTTCCTAGTAGGTCTTGACGTCCCAGCAGACATTAATTGCACCCACGACTCGTGGCCATACAACTAATTCCCTAGGTAGGCATACTTATTGCCAATTGTGTCTCTACACAACCTTCAAGCTATTTTGCCTCGATTTTCGCACCCATCTAGCACTGCTACATCATGAGTGGTACTACTCGTTAAGTCTAACCCAATCAATCTCGATGAGCAACGGGCCCGGTCATGAAATCCCCGTAACTGGTTATCGGTCGATTATACATGTCCCGACCAGTCCCCATCCTTGTCGAGTTTATTTAATAAACAAGAATCGAGAGATTTCACGTATTGTCCCTTTCTTCGCCTCGGGTGCCAGACTCTGGATCACCTTAATCGATAAGTAGACAACATACGCTAGTCCCTATTGATGGAAGGCTTGGATTTATATAAATACTTCATTTTATTTTAATCCAATATGACTTAATATTTAATTCAAGAGGGGATTTGCTGGTTTGAAAGTTTAAGGCAAACTCTCTCGAGATCTCACCGCTTCGATTATGAATTATCTTATTTACGTTCTAATATTCTAGCGCGCATCACCATACAAGCCAAATAATAGAATCAATAAATAAATAAAACATAAATAAATAAACCTAGCATGCATTTCTAACACAATATGTTTTCGATCGGGAGCCACCTATGCTTGGGCCATCATTGAGCCAATAATGTTGGCCCAATTGGTCTATCTAATGGGTTCTTAATGGGCCTAGGCTATTACATTAATAACCAAGCATACTTGGCCTTCATTCTCCATTGGGCTTCCTTCTTGCATGTAATGGGCCTCCATCCTAAACTATTTAATGTAAAGCCCTAGTCTATTACATTGGCACAAAAAGGCCCAAATAAAGGCTCGTAGGCCCAACAAAAATCCAAAACAAAATAAACCAATCACATCTAAGGTCAAGGCTCGGCTCGATCGAAAACCACGTAAACAATTCACGTTGAGCAAAGAAACAAGCAAACACATTTACTAGTTTCCTATCTTACTTCAATTATTTTAAACGCCTTTAAAATATTTCTCTAGATTCTTACTTTAGTCTCTACTAATTATAGGCAATCTATATTCGGATAAACAAAACTATTTTATGCATAAAAACAGAATAAAAGTTTTCAACTTTTGAAAATTGCAATTCGGCCCTCCAACTTTTGGAAATTGCGATTTGACCCTGAAGTTTTGGAAATAACAATTTAACCCCAAAATTAAAACTGGGCAGAGGACCGAAAATAAAAATTTTATTTCCAGAAAAAATTTCGAATATGCAATTCAGCCCCTGCAGTTTTCGGTATTTACAAAACAGCCCCAAAACTTTCGTTAATTGCAAAACAGCCCCAAATTCAAAAATTTCCAGAAAGTTGCATTCTGTCCAGAAAACACACAGTTCGTAAAATCTCAATTTCAGTCCAGTTTTCCAAAAAATCGCTAATCGCAAAAACAGCCCTTAATTTTCGTAAAATTCAAAATTGGCCCAAAACGTTTTTATGCAATTTTACCCAAAATCAGATCTACCCATAACAAGTAAGAATCAATGACACGAATATAACATGCAATACAATAAAGCAATCAAATTATATTCAGACCTTTTCGTATGATAGTAATGAACCTGGCTCTGATACCACTGTTGGGTTATGGGTAACGTCAGAACGTTAAAAGCAGCGGAATTTTAAAATTTTTAAATAACCCAAACAAGATCTTTATTCATCTAGTCATACGAAAAGGATTTTACACAAAAATCACAACAAACATAGGGTGTTTAGTGATTTTACCTCACCATAGGAACGGTGGTGGTTTTTCTCCGGTCTTCTTTCAGATCTGATGGATTTGGTTCGAGAGAAGCACCCCAAGCGTTGTGCCTCTAGCGGTATCCACACCAACTGGATTGAAGCAACTCTCTTGAATCCTCAGGCTCAGAACTAGGATCCAAAAGTTATCAGACAGGAAGAAAGAAGAAAAGAAATCGCATGAACCCTGTAGAATTCTACAGGGTTCGGCCAACCTCAAAAGGAAGAAGGTGGAGTTGTCTATTTATAAGAGAAGAATCCTTCTCTTAATAGATATCTCTTCCATGTATATCCTTATCTCATTAGGAAATAAGATATACATGTATATCTCTTAGATTTTCCTTGTCACACAAGAAAACAAACTCTCCCATTCTTATCCTAGCAAAAATCGCCCCTTATCTAGTTAGGAAAGTAGAATCCCATTCTATCTTTATTTCCTTAACTAACTAGGTCTCCTTTAATTAATTAAACTCTTTAATTAATTTGACCATTTAATTAATTAAACTCTTTTAATTAATTCAGCCCATTTAATTAATTAATCCAATTAATTAATTAATCCTTCTCCATTAATTAATTAGACTACTTCTAATTAATAATTTTCTCCTATAAGAATTAACACTTTAATTCTCCAGTTTTGATTTAACTCTTTAAATCAAACTTTCCTTATATGATTTGTTGTAGTCCAATTGTATTGTGTGTGACCCTCTAGGTTCACCATCAATTGGCCGCGGGCCCACGACTTTCGTGATTTAATTTGCGAGCTTATTAATTGCTCCGATTAATTGAACCCCTTCAATTAACCACTCAAGAATTAATCTTGCTATTAATTCATGAGTACCCACACTTCATGGTCGATGTCTAGCCACAAGCCCATGAGGCCCAACTTCAGGTGAATTGATCTCAGTGAACCTCAACTCTTATAACTGCCATGTACATACGGTCCTTCTATCGACTTAATTTCCCGATTGAGACCTAGGGTGTGTGAATTGATCGGCACCTCTAATTATCTCAATAACTATACTTTCTAATTCGGGATAATAATTCCAGTGTGACTGCTAAATTTGGAAACCCCTTTCCAAATCCGTCACTGACCACGGCCGTGGGTTTCTCGGAATTATTATCTAAGAATCGTATAGGAAATTCTCTCATCCATTACGATGAGTCGGTAGATTCCATCTTGGTACTAACCACTCGCGTACACAACTATATGCACCCAACTTAGGCACATTATGGTCAGGCTACGTGACCTGTACCTAAATCTAAGTACATATACTCATGCACCGAATTCGCCCTAGCACCTCAAGTCTAAGGACTAAATCGTACACTATTATAAGTCTTGAGAAACATCCCATCACCGATATGCGTCATGCGCTTCCACAATGGGTTTCTCTGTTCGGGTCGTTCGATGCGTTCGATCCCCTATCGAACCACCTACTCATATGCACTGACATCAAATGTCTTGTTCATGAAACTCTACAAATTCACTCCATGTGAATCATGCATATTCATACAAGTCTTGGCGATTCCTTTGATACCCCGTCTCGTTCGGAATCTATGACTTGGAACGTGTTTTAAGATCACGACCTTAGAGACTGTTTCATGATTGCACTCAATACCGAAGTGAATCGTCCCATAGTCGAATGTGATCTAAGGATTTCATCCAATCGCATAAATGATTCGCGAGAGATGAAGTTGGCCATTGTTTGATTTACATACTATAAACAAACGTGCGTATTAATTTATTTGTACTAGAGAAAGCTTACGATAGTCCTAATACAAGCTAAATATATTGGCTTGCAGGGCACTATCCTATCAAAAGGCATGTCAACACATTTGGTACTATAATTTAACAAATCATTCCATATTTGGTACTGCCATTAACTAAATTTAAAAATAATTGTCGAATTGGTGACGTGGTCGTTAAGTCAGTTTCAATTATTACAAAATTGGTGCCATAACTTATACTAGCTGACAATTCTACCGACATGTTATTTTGTCAGCCCGAAATGTTATAGGGTAAAATTATTAGCTAGTATAAGTTGTGACACTAATTTTGCAATAATTAAAACTAACTTAACAGCCGTGTCACCAATTTGACGGTGATTTTAAAATTTAGTTAACGTTGGTACCAAATGAGAAAAGATTTGTAAAATTATGGTACCAAATGTGTTGAATTGCATTTGTTTGGTATCAAAACTAAAAATTGACATAAAATTTAGTATCGAAAATGCAATTCTCTCAAGTAATATGTCTAGTTTTATGTCACATAAGGTTAAATTAAATTGTTCATTACGCACGCACGTGTAACTTGCCAAAAATGAAAATAAATAGAAAAATGAGTGTTCGATTTTGAATTTGACATGAAAAAATATCTTGATATTTCCTGATTGCTACATAAATGAGTATGAATCATGTAAAAAATGGGTACCGTGAAATGTGAGTGCTACAAGGATGAACTGTGAAGCTGAGAATATGGGTGCAAAAAGACAATTAATGTTTCAATTGTTAAAAGGAGTGCACTGAATAGCAGTTGAGATCACTAAACCACTGTTCAATTGACACACACTGTTAGTTTGGAATGCCGATCAGAAAATTATTATTCTTATTTGCTTTTATTTTTGTGAAAAATTGAAAATTTTCTTGGACCAACATTATAATCCTAATTTATTTGTTTTTTGGTCAAATGAGGTGAAAAATTGAAAATTTTCTTGGACCAACATTATAATCCTAATTTATTTGTTTTTTGGTCAAATGAGGTCACAGCACGTTGCTAAGGATGAAGCACTATGAACCAAGAGGTTCTGAATTCAACTCTCATTAATGTAGGTTTTTTATCTAGTTTAATACTAATATTTTGTGATTGAATTTCTTTTTAATTTAACTGTAGTTGAATAGATTTCTGATTTAATAATATTGATGTAATGATATTAATGTAACGATCCTTTTTAAAAACAAAAACAAAAATGGCTTATTAGGTGGAGATATGGTTCTTTGTGTACAGGTTGGGCAGGTCCCAATCTGAGCCGAAACGTGAGGTTTTAGGTTGAGAATTGTACAAACCCATCCATAAATGAAACTTGACATAATTTGAATGAACTCAAATTGAATTAAATCATTTTCAAAATAGCCCTTATAGTCACTAGAAAATTAAATAATTAGATAATTAGTACGTGTTCAATCGATGAGCGTGAAAGTAAAATTACCTAATTCTCAGATTAGTTAGAAATCAAAATTATTATCCATGTGCGTAAAAGCTAACACGTACAAGTCGGTATAAGAAAAATGAATAAATATATATAATGTCATTAACAAATTCGAGCCAAGTCTCGAATATCTTAGTTTGATAATCCAAATGTAGCTTAGTAGCTATGAACAAATTTTCTATATTTTTCCCCACAAAAAAAGGCCAGAAACAACCGAAGCTTAAAACTTTTGGTACTTCGCATCCTATAAATATAATTCATTTAACATTTTGCACCCTAGTTTGTGTTTTGGTGAGAAGATTTTGTTGGTGGAAGGGTCGAATAGTCCTATTCGAATATGTTTGGAACTTTGCACCCCATTAAATATTGATTTTGGTACTATGTACTCTGAAGATATAATATTTTTGCACTTTCCACCCAGACTTAAAAAATTTGGCACACCTTGCAACTTTGGTACCATTGGAAACGAAAATACAAATGAAAACAATGTAGGGTTCTTTTGATAATTAGGCTATTTGCATTTCTCGCGGTAATTTTATTGTGCTTATTGTGTGACTCGATCGGTTGTTATTCAGGAGTGGAGTACATTGTATCTGATCGAATTTTTGAAAATTTGTCTCCGGATGAACAAAAACTATGGCACTCTCATGCCTACGAGGTTAATTTAATGTTTGATTCATGCATCTTAATTTAAATTTGGGTAAATTACAAATACACAATGAGGTAATTAAGATCTAATTAATCCAAAATTTGACACCACGACTTAAGTTATCGTAGCAACTTTACTACAAAACCAAATTTTCTTCTAAGTTATGGCAATTTACCCCCCTATGAAATGTATAATATTCAATTTATCCCCTATAAAAAATTTAAAGAAGCAATTTACCTCTTTCAGTCGAACAGTGTAACTCACTTGCCGAAATTGAGAGTGGACATGAAAAGTATTTTGTAACATATGGCTGTAAATTGCCATATTTATCATTACACAGGGGGTAAATTGTCACATTTATCATAACGCGGGTGGGGGGGGGGGGGGAGGGTGAAACGTTTATAAAATTACAGGGGTGTAAAGTGCTCTTTTTAAATCACAGTGTAAACTGAACATTGTGAATATCATAAGGGGGTAAATTGCTTGGTATTAAACTTGCAATGAAAACTTAAGTTGTGGTATCAAATTTGTATGTTCGTGACCAATGGTACCAAAGTTGCAAGGTGGTCCATCCTATGATACCCAAAAAATAAATTTCACTTTTTTTTTATAATTAATATTTTTTAGATTGACTATGACACAAAAAATACTAAATAAATTGATTATTTTATTTAGAGAAAAAATGTTATACAAATCAAAATATCAAGATTTAATCAGTACTCTTACTTTAGGGCTAAATACAATTTAGCTTCCTAAACTGTGAGAGCTGTAACACTTACCCCCAAGTGTATAGAATATTAAATTCTACCCCCCTAAAATATGAAAGGTTACAGTCACCTCACGGCTATGAGTCGACGGTTAGATATTTAACACCATTTACTCTTTTGGGTAAAATACAAAAAGAGCCACCGACGACATTCAAGGGCATTTTTCAAAGAAAAACACATAAGGATACAAAATACCAAAAAAAATATTTTCAGTTGCAAAGTGTCAACGTTTTTAAATCAGGGTTGAATATGCTAAATTTTTATATTTTTAGAGGGCAAAGTGCCAATATTCTATATTTGTATGGTGCTGAGTCCCAAAAAAATATTAGAAAATAACTATTATGCTCTTCCAAAATAAATTTTCTCACCAAAACATACACTAGGATACACAAGTATCAAATGTGCAAAGTTCCAAAAATTTAAGTCAAAGTGCTAAATGGTATTTTTATTAATCAAGCAAAGTACACAAAAGATCTGTTCAAGAAATTTGGTATGGAAACTAGCTCATCTGTTAGTGTTCCAATGTCTACTGGACTTCGTCTGGACAAGGATGAAGATGGCAAATCAGTTGACATCACCAAGTACAGAGGCATAATTGGGTCACTGTTATACTTAACAGCTAGCAGACCTGATATTATGTATTTTGTTGGGGTTTGTACGAGATTTCAATCAAATCCTAAGGAATCTCATCTCTTAGCTGCTAAAAGGATATTAAGGTATCTCAAAGGTACACAATAATTGAGATTGTGTGAAAGGTAACAGCCACCTCACGTCTATCAGTCGACGGTTAAATATTAAATACTATTAATTTTTTTGGGTAAAATACAAAAAGAGCCACCAACGACATTCAAGGTCATTTTTCAAAGAAAAACACATAAATATCAAAAAAAATATTTTCAGTTGTAAAGTGTCAGAGTTTTTAAATCAGGGTTGAATATGATATTTTTTTTATATTTTTAGAGTGCAAAGTGCCAATATTCTATATTTGTATGGTGCAGAGTCCCAAAAAAATATTAGACTATTATGCCTTTCCATAACAAATTTTCTCACCTAAACACGCACTAGGATACAAAAGTGTCAAATGTGCAAAGTTCCAAAAAATTTAAGTCGAGTGCAAAGAGCCAAAATCATACATTTCCATAGTACAAAATGCCAAAAAGTTCTTGCGTATGTTTGATTTTCCACGTGTAGTTGTCAACAAATTTTCCAAGTCATCGACTTTTAAAGAATAACACAGAGAATTTTTTTATTTTTCCCCATAAAAACACCGGAAAAGAAACAATCGAAGCAAACGCCACCTTAGATGAACAATTAAGACATACATAATCTAATCACCAATGTTATCCAAATTGGGTTTCTTTTTCTTAAGCGAAAAAGGTGGAGAATTGGAATTTGATTTAATTTGAATGAACTCAAATTCGATCAAACTATTTTTAAAATTAAATAGCACTTAAGAGTACTCTAATACAATCTTTTTTAGAGCTTAGATTAGTATGGATTCAGAGAAACCGAAATATTTGCTGATGTGCACGAAGGTAAAATTATTTAATCCATAGATTAGTAAGTGTCCAAAAAACCAAAATTATAAGAAGCTAACTTGTACAAGTCAGTATAAAAAAGTCAAGCTAATGTCAATTTATCCCCTTTAAAATACATAATGTTCAATTTACCCCCTATGATTTGAAAAAAAATATTTTACACCCTGTAAACAATTGAGAGTGGACATGTAAACTATTTTTATAACAAAGAGGAATAAATTGTCACATTTATCATCACACAAGGAGGTAAAATGCCATATGATCATAACACATGAGGGTAAGATAACAGGGGGTAAAGTGTTTTTTTCAAAATCACAAAGAGATAAATTTAACATTATTTAACATGAGTATCTTAGTTTGATATTTCAGATGCCGCTATCAACAAATTTTCCAGAGTTCATGACTTCAAAGATTGAAAAAAAATCCATCTTTTTTCCTTATAAAAACACCCCAATAGACACATTGGAAGCAAATTTATCCGAATATTATTACAAAGGCAAGACCATAAATACATTGCCTTTGGACAAAAAATGATTCTTCATCAATCCTATTCTCAATCCTTTCAGTGTCATCAAAATTTCATGACATTCCAATTGTCTTAACATGTTTGAGACAAAATACATTAGAACACAGATTGGCAAGAAAACCCTTAATCCACCAAACAAAATTTACCCTTTTGTCCCCACCAACTCCATACCAACTATTTAAGGTTAGAAAGAAAAGTGAAAACAAGAAAAAGAAAATTTAAAAGATTACTTGTTTAGCTACTTGCAGAAGGACCAAAATACTTGCATATTAGGCGGATTAATCCTAAAAATAGAAAGAATTGCAGATGGTATTGTCCACATCCCATCACCACATATCAAACCAGAAGCAACAATACCTGCATAATCTTCTGATTTTTTCTTGTTTATCCGTTCCCATACGAACAATATCACAGTACCAACAAACAAATCAACTGCCAAATAAGCTCCAACATAAAACGGTACAGCCATCGCCATCGGAATAGGAATGAACTGGGAAACCTTCCTCGGAGTGGCATCTCTCAAAAGGTCAATACCCAATGCAGCCACAAAGAAGCCATGACATATAGCCAGACAGTGCTTGGGGAGTTCGGATAAGCCCTCGATTCCAATAATGGCCATTTCTCTCAATGTAACAGCGTATGGTGCTTTATATGGGCCATCGGGTGATCCAACATCAAAGGCACTCCAATACAACCAAAATGTGAGAGGTGCAATCACGCAGCCCATGGCAGTTCCGACTAATTGACTCACAAACATTGACTTTGCTGATGATAGAGTGAGGTAACCGGTTCTAAAATCTTGCATTAAATCGCCAGCTGCGGAGATAATGGAAGTCAAAACCCCGAAAGCTGCTAACCCGGCTAAAACCCCACCTTGGCTTCCGACTAGAGAACAAATCATAAAAAGACCAATCTTTCCATATGAAAATTCCAAGTTCATGTCTGTTAAACCAATACCATACGAATTGCAGAAGGCAAGGACTGGGGCAATTATGTATGATAAAATAACCAAGTACCACTTATAAGGCGGAAAGATCATTGGTATCACAGCAGAAGATACTGCCGCCAAGCCGACATATCCAGAAGCAGCAAACCAAAACGGGATTCCGTCTTTGAGGAAAACTTCATCTTGTTTGTTTTGTTTCACTAGTAATTTGGAATTAAGAGATCAATTAATTTAATTGAAATGTTGACAGAAATGAGGATAATACTAGTTACCATAAAGTTTAAGGCTATGTTTGATTATTGGATTTCTATGAGTAAAATTCTGAGAAATTTTTTTTCTCTTGCATCAGATGATGCAACGTTGAGCCTCATTTC
This sequence comes from Penstemon davidsonii, assembly GCA_034814905.1. Lineage (NCBI taxonomy): Eukaryota > Viridiplantae > Streptophyta > Magnoliopsida > Lamiales > Plantaginaceae > Penstemon > Penstemon davidsonii. The sequence continues at coordinate 4,148,839 of JAYDYQ010001087.1, read as the reverse complement.
TTGTTCATTTGCAATTTACTTATCATTATACTCACTGAAATCCATGAACCAAAACATAGACTGAATGTACCACTTTTTCATATTTTAGTATATTCATATAGGTTTAGTGATGTAAAAAAGATAACAACAATATAACATAAACGGATTTTCCTTTTCATTTCCTTATGTTTCTTTTGTAAACAGTAAACTAGTAGCATTTGATTGTACTTTTACAAGAGTTTATCCTATCAAACAGAAATAAGGAAAAGAGATTATCCAATCTTTGAAAATTTAGAAGTGGCATTTCTAGAAAAAAGATAATATACCATTCATCCAAGCAATTATAGTTTAAGCTCCCCATCCAACATGTGACTTCCAAGTGAGCCAAAAACACATAACAAAACAATATAATGAAACATTGTCCAAAAGACTCAGGTAAAAGATTCTCACCCGAAGCTTCCTTGACGATAGGAAAATTATGGGTTTTGCTGCATATTTCATTAATTGTTACCAATATTATTTTAATCAAATTGTATAGCCCATCCCCAAGAATAAGAGACATGGCTATGAAGACCTACGAAAAACAAAAACAAGTGAGAATAAGCCTAATCCATTATGGGAAATATACAATCATAATCTATATATATATAGAGAGAGAGAGAGAGAAAAAATAGAAGTTTCATCATGTTCCGCAAATTTTAAGAACATAGAGAACATATTGTAAATAACCCTCTTTGGAAACATGAATTCCTGTCTGGATAAAATCCTAGACACTCAACGGAATGTTGAACATGCACCTCATGTATTATTTGAATGGAAGTTCAAATATATGCACTCATTTGCAAAAGATGTTCAGTTATGCAGTAATACTTAAATTATCTCCAGTACCTTGTAACCGTTGAGACCTTTGAAATCATTTCTTCCAAGATCAGCTGGATACCAGTCACCCGAACGATGTGAAATGAATGGCCAAAGAAAACCCCACGATATAATAGATCCAAGAAGAACTGAACAACTGACTATGTGGGGGCAAATTAGACCACATCCAACAAGCGTTGGATTAAAGTCAAAATAGAACCTGCATAAAGTCATACTTTAGGATTCATGTAAAAAGTGCACCAATCTTTTGGTTTGCACCAATAGCATAACAGCGAGTATATTAAGCAAAACACAACTTATAGTAAAGTGGAGAGTTTACGTATTCCTGTATGGTGTCAAACCAAGGCTGAGGAAATTGTCAAATCCACATGAATCGCCAATACTGCTGAAGAACCATCTGAAGAAACTCCAGCAGAAACTTATGCTTAGATATTTCCCTAGGCAACTCACCTGCTTTCTGTGAAATAGATATATAACAACTCCATCAGGCATTCAAACTCCGAACGGGAAATATTCAAGGGCAATATCATCAGGAAATCATTCATGCACCAATATGGTCAAGAAGAGGTCAAAAGAATAACAATGACAAATCAATTAAAAGCAGAATTGTCCATTTGTATACAATGTGCATTATAGCACTAAATTGTTGCAAAATAATGGGTAATACACAAAAACCTAAGAATCAATAATAAAAAAAGTGGAAAATAAATTTGGGAGGGGTTCGTGGCACAAGAAGTTCAGCGCTAGCCCTTCGAGGTATTACTGAAATGACTCTTATTAACAGACTTGTGATTTCTAGTGGCAAATGACTCTCCCTTTCTGTATCTCTTGTGCATCAAGTAATTGACTTATGCTTTGGGTAATGTATGAGTTCTATATCTGTTGTTTCACCCAACCAATTGAATATTATACCAGAATTACAATACATTAGTTGTCATGCTTTTTTGGATACCATGGGCAAAAAGATTATGGTAACTAATTTCTTTATATTAGGCCTTCCGAGTCATTTTCTGCATCTCTCAAAATGATGTTGTCATGATACCCCCAATATATTTATCAGCCACCTATAAGCAGGTTGTGTGCCTTACAGAAACCTTCTTTTTTCAGGATTACCAATTTTTTTGGTAAGATCCTGCAGAAAATTGATCCAACCTTAGTCACAAATATCAACTGGATTATTGATATGATCTCAAAAAAGTTGTCAGGGATCTTCTTTGGCTATTGATTTGCTTGCTAATTGTGCAGTTTGTTTCGATTTATTTCTTTCCTTATTCTACTAATCCATATCCATTTCTAGCCACAGGTAATGAGAATTTCAATAGTACTACGACAGTTCATATTTTCTCATGTCACCTTTCAAAAAATAAGAAAATTCTCTAAACTTCTTCTTCGTATGGCAAGAGATTGAGCGAGTCTCCTAGAATGACAATGGCAAAGAGCACCAGCAAGTTCTAATTCATACATAGTGAATTTTCTTTTTTGCACTTGGACATTCCTGTGGACAACTATCCTAATGTAAGATTATTGAACTGCCTTCCATTTAGAAACCATAGCCCGTTCTCATTTTTTGAGTGCATAAGGTTTCCTTTACTCTGCACTGTCTTCTTAATTGAAGTTTTGCTGCTTCATAGTTCAATTTCCTTGGCGACTTTTGGGCCCTAGAGGAAATTTACTGAAATGAGTGGAAGCTACTACAGGATGTAGTGTATATATTACAACAAAAGATCGGGACAGCCTACAAGGTAATTCAAGTGTTATTTGCAGATACACAACAATGAAACTCGCTGATGAATTTGACGCTATGTTTTGTAAATTTGAAAGAAGACAAGCTATGTAAATGACCAGGTTATGAGAACCTTAATGAAAACTACATATCCAAAACTGAGGCTGATTTACCAGCAAAAGCTGCTGTTATTAGAATGAGGCAAGCCCAGGAGATGATCGAGGAGTTGTTGAAGCTAGGTATGTATCTCAGATCAAATGCACTTTCTTCTGAAGAAATTAGAACATCCACTCACTTCCAAATCTTGAGTGTTCTCTCTTTTCTAGAACTTCAAACTATATCCACGTAAATATGGTGTTAAATGGCTCGGGTCTTCATATCATGCTTAAATATGTTAATAAGATTCACTTGGGTCTTCGTACAGTGCCTCATATTTATGCCCCTTAACTAGATTGAGACATCTCTATTAGACCTAAATTAGGAAATTACTGAATGCGTCAAAAGTGATATGTATTTTCATGTTTTTATTTTCCTTTTCAACAGAATGATTCTTAGTTCTATCTCAGTGACATCAGAAAGTTAAAGGCTCCAATAAGCTTTTAGCTTTAGTGAAACGAGAAGACATATCCGTAGGTAAGATTAGCAAACAAAACAGACAAAAATCGAAGGCTAGGACAATTCTCACAAAAATAGAAAAGAAATAAAGAAATGGTAACATGTCAAAAAAATTGGTACAGAGAATTTGCTTTACAATGATGATAATAGCATACAAAATCAATTAGTTTTCCCAACATATTGACTACTGACAATCAAAGCAGAATAAAGTGATCTAGTTACCCGGCAAGTTCAGCTCCAGTGTTTGTATGAAAGGAATTGATTAACATTGCTGTGGCAGTTCCACTGGGATATGTCAACTTATAACCCAAGATCATAACCTAGAGTTACATATTTAAAAAGAAAAAATAATAGTTTCACAATTATCCAGGAAAAATCAGATGAAGAAAATATCTAAAGATGATTACAAGCAGCAACGAAAATCATCAAGTCAACCAATCAATATCGCATATATAATCTAGAAACCTTAAATGATTTACCTTCCTAAGGGGAACAAGACTAAACAGCCCGATAAAACTAACAAGAAATAGAAATGCCATCATCCACAACAATCCCGGATTCTTAACATCCTCCGCTCGATTACCAGGGTAATCTTCACCAATCAATTTATATGTTTTCTCATCCATAGAAATAAAGTACGATCCAAATCCCCCTGTCAATAAAAATCAAAATAAATACAAAGTAAATGCTCCATTTGTAATAGAACAACCAACAAACATCATATATACACATCAATTCTATAACAACTTAAGCAACAATTGAGTACAATAATTACCACTAGCAGCAAGACCACAACAAGCAACAACACATGTTTGAATAACAGTGTTCTCTTGGCGAGTAAAGGGTCGAACCGAAAACCCAAATTTGGATTGAAACCCGGTCCACATCTTGACGAAGAAGAAACCGAGCAAACCAGATGCCATATTGAAGGAAGGGATGATCCCGACTGTTAGACTGAACTTGTGGATGATAATACAGAAAATAGTTCCTAATATAGCACTGACCACCAAACCCCTAATCGTAATCTGGTCCTTCCATTCCGGAATTCTTTCTTCATCGGAATCAACAGCCCTAATTTCTTTCAGTAGTAATGGCGTCGTCTGCTCTGTACCCATTGAGAAAACAACAAATATTCAGTAGTGGAAAGCAAGATAAATACAGGGGAGAAGGAAGATTGTTTTTATAAGCCTTTTTGGAGTGGAAAGACCTTTGAGCTGCTTTTATTTTCTCCAAATTTCTCCAAAAATGGAAGTGTACTTGCCTAAATCTCGGACAATAATATCTAATATAAAAAAACCTACTAACCCCTATATCATCCCCTCTCCAATTAAGGAAGTATATCAGATCAAATCTCGGACGTTATGGTTTCAATTTCAAATATAAAATACCTACTAAACCCTATTTTCTCCAATTTCTCCAATTGAAGTATATTGGATCAAATCTCGGACGTTAGGGTTTCAAACCCCCACCCCCACCCCTAACCGTTACATAAGGTGTGTATATACCTCTCCCAATTTATCATTTTCTATGTATCCTCTGTTTCTCTCTCTCTCTCTCTCTCTCTCTCTCTCTCTCTTTTATCTCTTTAATTTCTAATAGTTTATTCTCTCTTCTTTTTGAAGGAGGATTATCGAGAAGGGGTTGTGGAGGTGGTGGTAGCGGACTGTTGACGGTGGAGGTGACGACGGTGAACATGGAGAGAAGTAATGGCGGGAGAGTAGTTGATTAGAATTTGCATAGAAAGCTGTGATATATTATATTTAATGAGTTTACATATCAAAAATATTTTTTTCCATCTAAATAATAATTTTAATTTTCTCAAAAAGAAAAATAATTTTAAATTTTTTTTTGTGTTCTTTTTCTTGGGAAAAAATAGAGAATGAGACTTCAGAGTTTACGACCCTGTTTGGATGTATTTTGGTTCAGTTTCACCCACTTTGGATGAAAATTATTTTGGTTGGGAGTTTTGAAGATTCTTTTTGAAAGTTGTGCGAAACAACTGAAAATAGACTTGGATGTATTTTGGTTGGAATCTTTTGTATGTAAGATAATATTAATTAAAGGAGTAGTTGGGTTAAAAATTATGAGTTATGGTTTGGATGTATTTTGGATGTTGGAGTTTGAGGGTAATAATTAGTTGGTAGATGTCATGTCATGTCATGTTAAATTGAAATAATTAATATTATATTGTGTAATAATTAAAGTAATAATTAAAAATATATTATAATTATGGTGAAATGATTAGAAGATAATTGAATGGATATAAAATAATAATTATGTAGTACATATATATATATATATATATAGCTATTATGAACATTGTACACAGGATTGTACAAAGAAAATAATTAAATATACCTTAAATCCAAAAGAAAATCAAGGTACTTTTATTATCAAATTAAAACTACAAAGCACACAACACGAGAACATCAATTTCACATAAAGACACGCACCACGTAATGCATTAAAATTAGGCAACCACACAATACAACATTTTCAACCAATGTAAGCATAGATTAAAAGTCTTTATTTACAATAATATGACATCATGATATTTCAAAATCGATTTCTTGCGGTGCTGCTTCCAGCTTCGTTGGAACCAGATAGAGAACGATGATAACTACGATGAGACTTGTGGTTCGCGCGATTGAAAGGATCAAAATTGCCCACTGATGACGTTGGAGTGCCATCAGATGATGAACTGCTCACATTAATTACATCAATAGGGGCAGAATACGTTGAGTCACTTATTTCAATTGGAGAAGACGCAATGCCCACTAAACTAGCTCGTGGATCATCGCAGTAAAGAGCAGGGTCATCAAATAAGTACTTGACATCATTCCAACGGGGTTCACCCGTTATAAAATACACATCCGCCTGGGGACACAACTGTAATGAATGAATAATACATATTTATAATTAATAACTCATTAAAGGAAATTTACTTTATAATTTATATCAACATTATGCATTCATTAAATAAATGTGCTTTTAAATTTACCTCTATTATTAGTGGTTTGAACTCAGAATTGACTGTCATCTGGTTGTTCGTGGTGTCGTGGACAACACCTGGGAAAGTGAGTAGATGAGCAAAAAGTGTATACCTTTGGAAGAGTGCATTGAATTTTTCTCGGACTAACGATGTTGTGATACGACGGTCGAGTCACACTTTTGATCACACGATCAAGGATAACTTCATTAGTAAATGGTCTAATTGCTCTTTGATTTAAAAGCTCATCCAATAAAATTGTTTCTTCATCTCGTCCCCATTGTCTTGCACTCCATATCTCATTGATTGTTGTCATCTCTATACATAAATACACGTTTGTTAGAATAATGATAAAAATATATAAATATCATACAATTAATCATATCAAATAAAGCTTACTAATTTCATATCCAAGTTCCACAAAAATACAAAAACACACAATTCACGTTAGACGCACAAAATACAAAAGCTAATTGTGAACATCATCCCACATTTGGCATGTTATTGAATTTCTAAAATTACTCATCGAGTTCGGTCTTTCTAGCATAGGATTATGTTCTGCTTCATCATCGTCTTCATCATTTAAATTTTCTCCTTCTCTATGTAAGCGTTGTGAACGTAGGGTCTGGAGTAGTGTAGCATCCGACATTGAAAAATAGTAATCATTTCGATCATTTTTCCTAATCCAATTGTGCAATACACAACATGCAATCACAATATCTGCTTGTCGACCAATTTCATACTTAGGCATCCTTCCGGTCAAGAGTGGAAATTTCACATTCAATACTCCAAAACAACGTTCAATCACATTCCGCAACTTAGAGTGTCTTTGGTTAAAAAGCTCGTTTGGCCCTCTAGGATTACCCCCTGTCCATTCAGATGTGGTATCGATCATCTTTATGTGGTGCTAAAAACCCCGACTTATTCATGTATGCATAATCAACCAAATAATATTTTCCTAACAAATTTTATTTTAGTTAATCATTTTTTCCAAAAATGAAAAAAAAAAAAAAAAAAGGTTTCATACAAACAAAATTAATTTCTAACCTTGCGGTGAGGTGGGAAAAGCGGGGTCCTTTTCAATTGCACCACTTAACACTCTTGTATCATGAGCAAAACCTTCCCACCCAGGATACGCATATGTGAACATAAGGTCAAAATCACATATACACATAACATTCTGAGTTAAGTCGCCTTTTTCTATTTCTCCAAGCACCTTGTCGCTCTCGTCTAATGCGCGCATTAACGTGTGTGCCATCAAGAGCACCAACACAATCCTTTTAATACAATCATATAAATACATAAATATAGTAATTCAAAATTAGTAAATATATAATTACAAAATATATATATAATGTTACCTTAAAGTATGGATAGAATTCTCGATTACTTGATATCTTATCGGGTATGATATTTTGGTGGGGTTATCACATATGGTGCCCAAGCGCATAGTGCATTCAAAACCTTCCTAAAATGACGATTTACTGTCTCATTCGAGTGTTGAAATCGCTCTTGATTTTGCCTTGTATGAACGTTTAGTCCTACAGTATTTATAAAGATACCAATTGACTCTACTGTAGAGACACGTGCACAATTTGGTTCATCTAATAAACCAGTCTTGGTTAATTCATCGCAGAGAAGAATATATGTTTCTTTCTTCATCCTTAAAGCATCATGAAAACGATCGGGCGTGCCGCTAAATAACTCTTCAATCCAATCGGCACCTTGTAGCTTAGAAGTGTTGCGAGGTATAGGCGGGTTAAAATACCTAGGCTGGACCGTAGATAAATACATGATATCGGAAAAATCTTCGTCGCATTCATCGTCAAAATTATTTACATGAATGGATTCTGCTTGAAAATTTCGAGATGTATTCTCATTTCTCGGCATGCTTCTACTATCTAATTTATTCCAAGTACACATAATAAAAATACAAAATCAACAAGTGTTAGTAACTCTCTAATGTATAATAAATAGTAAACATGAAAGTAATCATAAATGTATCAAATACCCCCCAATAGTACTTCAAACAAAGTTAGTTAACAAAAAACAAATATGACATAGTCAAATAGCAAACACTAGCTAAATATCAAAATAAAACACACAAATAAACCACATAATCCAACATAAATGAAATAAAATATCAAATCTAAATAAAACATAAAATCGAAATGAATTCAATAAATGAATTCTAAAAAGCAAGTTGATCATTCCAATTGATTAACCCAACGACGTCGTTTTTCTTCGGACCATCGCGTGTTCGAATCATCACGCAATTGTTCCATGGCCTTAAAGTATTGTCGGTCACTCAATCCATTCAATTGTTCGAGTCCCTCGAAGCATACTTGCATATCAACTGGGGTGTTATTTTCAAGACTTGAAAGTCTTGCCTCATTCAAGCTAGTCCACGAATCCATTCCTCAATCCATACTCCCTGTAGTGCTTCTGCTCCTCTTGGAACTACTCGTACCCGCAGACAACCGAAACGGGGTAGGATGAATCACCTCATTTCTCATTTGAGGGACCGCCAAACCGAAAATTACCCGACCCAAACTGTGATGTATCGACATTGAATGGTGGTGGTGGTGGTGTTGGATTACTTGAATCACCAACACCCTCATTCGGCCCCTATTCGGGACCCACTTCCTGGGTAGAAGACCTTGCATAGTTTTCAGATGCAGTACGAGTTGCCCACATCTGGTTGCAGTATGGATAGCGAGGAAGTGGTTTCTTTCTCAAAAAGGCATCCTCCGGGTGCACCTAAATTTTTTTGTATAAAAACACATAAATAAATATGAATTTGAAGATAAATAGTACTTTTATATATAAGGAAGGAGTCATACCATTAGATAATCATTCCATGTATGATCGGGTGCATCCAAAACCTTGTCCACGTCATTCCATCCCCAACCAGTGTTTTTAATCAATTGGTCTGAAAATCTTCCCTAATGACCCTTAATCCTAGTACACTTACCCTTAAGCTCTTCTTAGGTATGTGGCCGTGAAAGCTTTATAGGTGCATCTTCATGCATCTTTTGATGAATTTTACGCCAAGTACTAGCGGTAAAGTTTTGGCCAACTAGTCGACCACTTAAAAAAAATTATACATTATATCGATAAACATCTCAACATTTTCGATTGGCCATTCAGCTATATCATTCCTAATTCGTGATTGCCCCCTCATTCGGGATTGTGCATGTGAATTATCACCATTATGAGCCATCTGATACAACATATATATTAATAACTACTTTAATTTCAGTCAAACAATTTTATTTAATGTCTTTAGTTTTTATTATCACTCAAATGGTATTACAAATTTCTCTGCAACAACAAATAGTAAATTTCTTTTCACATACTATAAATATTTCATCTATTTAATATAGTTTTTCAACATTAAAGAGTATACACCATAAGATGTACACCTCTTGTGCGATTATAATTTCCCAAAACACCAATTCTATCACGCTCAAATATAACATTTTATATATAATAGTAACCTAAACTAACATAAATAATAAATGAAGCACATTTTTTAGTCATAGTTTAATGCATAACCACAAAGGAAAAATTACAACCGACTATATAGTTGAAAAACTACAGAGCAACAACCATATTTTCATCTTCAACATAAGTCAAACAAATACAAGAATACGTCACATAAATATAAATATCATAACATGATAGAGTATATTCTAAATAAGCAAATAATAACAATCCGAAATAAGTAAAAATCAGCATTACTCAACAAACATATACATTAACAACTGACAATCATATTTATATGAAAAAGTAAACAGAAAGCTTAACCTTCCCATGTTTCTTCAAAGGCAGTGGTGTATCAGACTCGTCTGTGAAAGAACCACAAGGACCAACAACAATGTTCGTGTCAAGTGAGATAGAAAGATATGTAAGGTTAATAACGGTGTGAGAGTGAAAGAAATGTTGCACTTCATCCTTATTTATAGGATAAACTTTAGGGTACGGGTAGTAATTTAAAATTACATCAACACAAGTTGAAACAAGATATGAGCACAAGTGGATACAAGATACGAAATAAAGTTCTGAATTCACAACCACTATAATAAATATAAACTGTAAAAAGATAAAGAGAAAATAACTTTTTTGGTCAATAATGCGATCAAGAATATTCAATGGTACTCACAACAGTACAAAAAATTAAATAAGAAATATTCACATGTTTAATTAATTCGAATTTAATTATAAATTAAAATTACAAGATATAAATCTAACCAAAATTCTACTATAACAAAAAAAAAATGCAAATAACCAATTGAGAGAAGCGAATTAAAATTTGAATGAACAAGCTGAACCCACAGTTTTTTTTAAGAAAAATATAACTCTAAAAAATGTAAAGTATCACTAATTAACCTATTTAAAAATGCTATAAAACGTGGACAATAACCAGAAATTTCAGCTAATTAACAGATAAAAGTTTTTTTTTTAATAAAATGAATAACACACGGTTTAAACAAAAAAAAAAAAAAAGTACCATGAGTTACCATTATTATGCAAAGAATTGGAGGAGATTGAGACAATAATTGAGCAAAGAAAAATTGAAAGAGGCAGCAAGTGGAGGAGACAGATCGCGTGGATGTTGTAGAGAAAAATTGAAAAAGTCTATTGTTTTTTTTGCTGGATAGAGATAGATGAGAGATTGTACCCTACACAAGACTTTGAGAATTTGGCCCAAAGTTTAGTCTGCTGAAAAGTTTGCAAGTGGTCTGCAATTTTTGTGCAAGTGGGGGGTCAGTAAGATACAAATTGTCAGATACCTGTTTTCGAGAGGTAGGCCGAGAAAATGAAAGTTACGGGCTGTTTTACATTTTCATAGTTTTGAACCGATGAAAAATGTTCCAAACAAAGTTTGGCCCAACGAAAAATCGAAAGTGATGGGCCAAATAGGTTTCAAACAGGGCGTACAACGTGCAACATAACGTTAGGAATTACAGTTGAGGTAGTAAAATTTAAGTTGACAAATGACGGTACATGGATTCGATATTATGGGGATGAGATTAGTTTTGAAAATTATTTTTAATTTTTATTAATTTAATGATCGTGTTCGGTTTTTTTGTGACGAATGGTCACTTTTATAAAAAAATTATTTTCCGTTTGTTTCTTAATTATTGAAATATTTATCCATAAATAAATCTATAATTTCATTATTGGACCCTAAGGACATCTCCACCCGTGGGTTAAGGCGCGCGTGAGGGCCGAGCCGGGTGGGGAAGACATCTCTAGCGGCGGGGCAGGGCGGCTCGCGGGCTGGGCTGAGGGGCGGGGAGGGAATGGAAGGCGGAACTGGGCTGCGTGAAGGAAGAAGAAGAAAGAGGGGCGAGTGCTTCGCTCTTTAATTCAGGTGGCGCCACCTAGTTGGTCAATTTTTTTTTAATTGTATAAATTGTTTTAAATTTAATAAAATAGTTTTAATTGTGTAAAATTTGCAAATAAAATTTGTAATAAATGTTAATATTAGAATAAAATTTGTAATATTTGTTTTAATTTGTTAAAATTAGAATAAAATTAAAATATTTTTATTATTGATTTTAATTATAATTCTAATATTAATGATTTAATAAGAATAACATTAAAAACGGTTTTAATTGTTTCTTCTATTTACAAATAGTAATTAAAATTTGTTAATATCTTTGTTAATGTTAGAATAAAATTAAATATTATTATTATAAATTTTAATTACAATTCTAATTATTAATGATTTAATAAGAATAAAATTAAAATTTCCTCCTAAATTAGAATTACAATTACTTGAAAATATAATTAAACACTTAGACAAATAATTTAAATTAATACTTAAAGTAAGAAATATTTAAAAAACATACTTAAATCAACAAGATACGTAAATTATACAATTTACATTTATTGTTAACCGTATTTTGCATACACATGGGCGACTAGGTCTTGCTGGAGTCTACGGTTGGCTTCTTTGGATCATATAGCATCATGACGAATAATATAGTTATCCAAAGTTTGTCTTCTTGGTACTGGATTTTCCAAGGTATACCTTCGCGTGGATAAATTTTAGCACGTGCCCTACAAGATGTGCTTATGTCATCATCGTCGTCGTCAAAGTCATCATCTTTGTATTTATCACGTTCGTCCTCTACAATCATATTGTGAAGTATTATGCAAGTTAACATAATGTTTGACAAGTCCTCCGTATGCCATCCTCTGCCGGGTTGATTTACAATTGCAAACCGAGCTTGGAGAATTCCGAACGCTCGTTCGACATCCTTCCGAAATGATTCTTGATACTTGGAGAATACCTGTTCGGGAAGGGTTCTCGGGTTTCTCACCGACTGGATTAACGTTCCCCACTTAGGATATATACCGTCCGCAAGGTAGTAAGGCATATAGCGTTTTCTGCCGTTCACCTCATACTCAACACTAGAAATATCACCAATAGTGAGGTTGTCGAACAAAGTTTGAAGACCAAGGACACTAACGTCGTTCATTGCTCCTGGCACGCATATCCATGTATCGTGGGAAGCAACAACTTCAAGCACAATCGTGGGTTTTTTCTTCCTTCCAGAAAAACCTCCCCTCCCATGCAGTTGGGCAATTTTTCCACTCCCAGTGCATACAATCAATTAAACCAATCATACCAGGAAATCCACGTCTTTCCAATTGTTCAGTAGCCTGGCCAGATCCTCATGCGTCGGGGTACGAAGGTATTCTTGTTGGTACAATTGCAAAATTGTTTTGCAGAATTCACGAACAATTTCGCATACGGTACTCTCCGCAACACGAAAATTTTCGTAATTGGAATCATGAGAGAATGCATATGCTAACGAGAGCATAGCAATTGTTGCCTTCAGTATGGGTGAAAACCATGCTCTATTAGCGGCATCGTACCTTTGTCGAAAGTATATATTTTCGCGTTCGCAGTCAGCAAAAATACAGAGAAAAAGGGGACGCTTCATGCGGAAACGGCGTCGGAATGTTTCACCTGAATACAACGGTCTTTCGACGAAATAGTCGTTCATGAGTTGTATGTGACGTGTTTTGTGGTTCCTATTTAGAAATTGACAACCCGGAACAGAACCACCATGTACATGCATACTTTCATAGGGCACTTTTTCTGAGTTAAATTCGAGAAACATTTTCTCATCGTCGTCTTCTGTTGGGATTCGGTAAGATAAACAGCCCTTAACGCAGCGGAAATTAAAATTTTAAGGACCTCTTACGGAATCTTGCCAGGATACTAAACTGGTTGTATATATATATGAATATAAAACGACAAGGATAATTAGATCCAAATTATACCTGTCTCCTAGCAAATCCAAGTAACTAGCAAAGTCGTTGCGTTTTCTCCCTCGGTAGAATCGATCCAAGCTTTGTTAAAGCGCCCCACGAGTTGCGCCTCTACGAGTTGATACACCACAATATCACGAAATATAATATATCCTAATCGGCTAGAACATAAGATATATTAATATCTAGGATTATAGAACAAGATTGGAACGAAAACGAAATAGAATAATTCTTCCAAAAGGAAGAAGGGTTCGGCCGATTTCACTAGGGAGAGAGGGAGAGAATTTTTCTTGACTTGGCATTTGGCTCTTGATTAGTGTATATGAGATATGACATTAAGTCTCCTATTTATAGGAATCTCATAATCCTAATCCTCCTAGGATTAGGACTCCCAAGTCTTCTAATTCTCCTACATGGGCCATGGCCCTTTTAATTGGAAGACCAAGTCTTCTAATTAATTCATGGCCCATACATGATTTAATTAATTGGGTCTTTATTTAATTTCTCAATTAAATGGCCCAATTAATTTATTTCTTTCTCATTTAATTAAATTAGACTCTAAGTCTATTTAATTAAATATTCCCATTATTAATTAAATCCAATTTAATTATCTAACTCACAAATTAAATTCCAATTTAATTTCCAGTCTTGATCCAATTCCAATCGGATCACCTTCGCTCCAATTGGGTCGACCCAGTTGACCCAGTCAACCCAGTCGACTCAATCGACCCAGTCGATCTAGTTGACTCAGTTGTTCTCCATTTCCTCGCTTTCGCTTCATGTGTATTGTGTATGCCCCCGTAGGTTCACCACATAATTAGCCGTGGGTTATAATTAAATATTTATTTAATTACTTGAGTATTAAATACTCTAAATCAATCGAACACTCTGTCGACTGATCATTCCAAAATTAGCACCCCTGCCAATTTGGGAATTCTCCCACACTCCACGGTCGATGTCTGGCCACAAGCCCATGGAGCCCAATCACTGGTGAATTAATTCAGTGAACCTTTTAATCATTTACAATTTCCATATACGCCATAATCTCTCCATCGATCGATCTCCCAGTCAATACTTAAGGGCATGGATTTTTTCATCGGTTCCCTTTTAATTCGTTTTGACTTTATGCATTCTAATCTCGAAATAATTCTCTTTGACTTAATCTTTATGAGCTACTTACATAAAGCCGTCAGATACCTTGGCCAAGGATTTTACCAGAATTAATTTCTCACAGAAATCCATAGGAGAATTTCCCAACCTATCAAGTCGGGTCAATGGATCCTTTGTTGATGATATGAACCTGCATACGAATCCCTCTATACCCAACGTGAATCCACAGAGACTTTCTGGTAATCTCCAGTCGGTCGGAACTCACATCTAAGTATAGACGTTCTCGCAGCAGATAAACCCTATCACCTCAAGTATTTAGGGATCATTCCTCGTATACTATTGTAAATAGGAATAACTTCATCTCCGATATGCGACTACCGCTTCCATGATGAGTTATTTCCTAATTGGGGTATTAAGTGCACTTGCCATCCCAGCAAGTCACCCACTTATGTGTATCGACTATCCCAGTCACGCTCGTGGACCCCAGCGTCCTCCAGTTCATCGGAGTATACACATTAGTGAGAGTCTAACTGAATCCAACGATGTCCCATCTCGATTGGATTCTACGACTCTTGAATATGTTCTAGATCACGGCCTTGGAGATCAGTCCACGGGTTGTCCCATAGCCCTGTGATCTAAGGACTTATATCCTTATGCGTAGATAATTATTACATAAGATAAAGTTGACCATATAATAAAGATGCATTTATTAATCTAAATTGAATAGTTCCTTTATTTATTACAATAAATGGCAGCCATACAGTTGGCTTGCCGGACACTATTCTATCATCTTCTTCTTCTTTAACCATCTTGGTATAAGAATCATAAAAATAATTTCGGAAAGAAGATGATCCATCACCAAAATTGTGGTTCATTTTTGTTTATGAAATTATGTTGAGTAGAGTGAATATTTTGTTAGTTGATTCTGGAGGCTAAAAAATTAGTATGTTCAAAAAAACTGAAAAACTTGTTAAATAGGCAAAAAATTCTGCAGCAAAGTAGATAACAAATAAAAGAATCATCTAACTTTCATCAGACAATTTATGGACGGTAAATTGGATATGAATGCCACTTAATTAATTATGTACCATAATAACATCAAAGTAGATTGGGTTGTATTGCAAAATTACATAATACCCCCTTTAAGTTTTTAAAAATTACGGAATGTCCTATCTTCATTTCTGCACCATAACTTTTCTGCAGCAATTCTGCTCCATACCATTTCTGCACCTCTTCTGCACCATACATTTTCTGCAGCAATTCTGCACCATACCATTTATGCACCTCTTCTGCACCATACTTTTTCTGCAGCACTTCTGCACAATACCTTTTCTAATTGTTATTTTCCCTGATTACCATATTTAACTTGATGTAATTTCTTAATTAATTAATTAGTACACATTACTAAGTACTAACGATAAATGCCACTTAATTAATAAATATATATATATATATATATATATATATATATATATATATATAATAAATTTCCTGGCCATAATTGATAATAAATTATGCAGCAAAGTAGATAACAATTAAAAGAATCACCTAACTTTCATCAGACAATTTATGGACTGTAGATTGGATATGAATGCCACTTAATTAATTCTGCACCATAATAACAGCAAAGTAGATTGGGTTGTATTGCAAAATTACATAATACCCCCTTTAAGTTTTTAAAAATTACGGAATGTCATATATATTCTTGTTCCCCTTATAAAAGGGAGATGTCTTCATTTCAGAATCCACAACTCTCTCAATCTCTTCATCTTCCAACTATTTCTCTCAATCTCTCGATCTCTCAATAAGTCGGGAAAATGGACTCAGACTGAAGATGTAGCCTTGACAAAGGCATACACTAAGGGTACATATAAAAATGTGGTGGGTAGCAACCAACCAAAAGAAATATTTTGGGTTAAAATTCAAACAAAAATGTATGTCCTACTTGATTCTGCTGGACACCAATTTCCAAAAAGAACACCATATTCTCTTTCATCTAGATGGAAAAACCATATCTTCACAAAAATGCAAAAATGGAACGAAGCACTTCAAAGGGCCTCAAGAGAGGTCGGAAGCGGCGAGCAAATTGTGGACGAGGTAAATGTTTTGTTAATCATGGATAAAATAAGTTTAGCTTATTTTGATTTTTATTATGTCATGAATATTAACTATTTATTTTCAATTTTTTAGCATGAACTGGCATTACGTCTGTAGTATACCGAAATGAATCATCATTGGTGCTTCCAACACACATGGGAATTGGATAAAGATTGGGTCATTTGGGGGGCAGAAAGTCAAGCTTCGCAAACAAAGCCCCGTACGACATCTCAACCAATGGAGGATTCTTATTTTCCAACACCTCCACAAACCCAGTTTTATTCGGAACCACTGGGCGATAATGGTGATGCGGAGACTCTTGACTTACCCCGACCGAGTTAAAGACCTATGGGTACAAAGAAAGCAAAACAAGGAAAATGAAAAGCTTTTTCTAGTCAACAAGTGATTCTTGACATGGAAAGGGAAAGGCTATTGACCATGAGAGAAACACAAAGTATGATAGAAATTGGACGAGAGAAAATGCATCAGGAGATGCTTCAACAAATAAGGTCAGACGAAGCAATGGAAAATGAACAAAATGATCGTGAAAGGGAGGAATGAATAATGTTAATGGATTGCTCTTCGTACACTCAAGATACGAAGGCGTATTGGAAGAAAAAAAGAAAGGAAATACAACAAAAAAATCTTGCTCGGGACTTATTTGGAGGATCCCTGAATGAAGAAACCGACTGGTTCCAGGGGACAAATCAATAAATGTTGTAATCTTCTTTGTTTTTTTTTCATTCGTGTTTGTTGTAACCTTCATCTTGTTTTTATGTGTGCCGTTTATTTAAAGTTATAATTCGTGTTTTGAATTAATTATAATTTAAATTTATATTCTAACTTTTAAATATTATTATTATAATATTTTTTAATTAATTATATTATTAAAATAATAACTATTATTATTTTATCATTATTATTATTATTATTATTAATATCAATATTGAAAATAATATTAAAACTATTATTATAATGGTGAGAGTGGGGAAGAGAAAAAATTGGAAGAAATTGAGGTGGAGAGCCCACCATTGGAGATGACTACCCAGAGCCCTGGCTGCCCCGGGGACTAGTCCGGCAAAACCATTGGAGATGGCCTAAGAATGAGATGAAGAGCATCTTAATTTCCAATTTGTCATACTATTGATTCCTACAAATTTGCATGCTGAATTATTTGTTACGTGACGACCAAACATATATAGCACTGTGCTTGATACATCAATCATTGTAATATATGTATTAGCCCCCATAGGCTATAATCTGCAAACTTAGGTTCGAATTTTCGTTGAACGAGATTTAAAACTTGAACACCTTTGTATATAAAAATATCATTATACTACATATGGCTAATGTAATTTTTGAATATTTTTGACATTTTTTCCTTTTTACAATGGTAGTTATTGATTTGCATCACCATTTGTTTATTATCTTTAGTTGATCATATATGATTGAATAGAGTTAATGGTAATTTATCCCCTGTGATATTCTTTTTTTTTTTTAGGAACATCCCCTGTGATATTCATAATGCTCAATTTACCGACATGAAATTTTAAAAAGAGCATTTTACCCACTTGTAATCTTATTAGTTTCACATTGCCTCCCTGATATTTTTATATATGGCAGTTTACCACCCCATCCCTCGTGTTATGATATTATGGTAGTTTATTCTCGGTTATTATAAATGTGGTAATTTATCCCCCTGTGTTGTGATTAATGTGGCAATTTACTCCACTCCCTTATGTTACAAAATCACTTTTCATGCTCACTTTCAATTTCGACAAGTGAGTTACACTCTCCGGCTGAAGGATGTAATTTTCTTCTTTAATATTTTCACGATGGGGTAAAATGTTCTTTTCAAATCGTATAAGGTAAATTGAACATTATGCATTTCACAAGGGAATAAATTGTCACTAACCCGATTAAATTATAATTTTTTCTGAACTACATGACCATTTTCATCAATTGAATATAAGAAGCTCAAAATTGAAGAATTCTAATTCTAAAATGAACCTCATCCAAAAACAAGTGAAATCAAATACAATTGCATTTTTTGTTTTCCTGAATAGAAATTACATGACCATTATCATTTAAAAATATGAGAAACTCAAAATTAAAGAATTCTAATTTTAACATGAGACTCATGCAATTATGAAATAAGTGAATTTGTTTATATCTTATAATTTGTCGCTCCTATATAAGAGTATTAAACAAAATGGTGAGTGTTATTTTATTCTCTAATCCGTTGAGTCTTCAATATCAGCCGGTTCGAACCTCCACTTGGTTTCACACAAGCTTCATCCCGATCATAAATAGATCACCCAAGTTCGGGTCCATACGTAACAATTGCCCTATGAAGACTCACTTTCGCTACTGCTCCGGTGGATTCCCTTCACAAAACTAAAATAAGTATAATGTTCTAATCTTATGAACAATTTTTATTTCGAATGGAACTTTTGTGGACTGTCTACTGATAATTCATGTTGATAAGAACTATCGGTAGTTCATCACTCAATATCAATCATTTATAATATTTTAATTTTTTTTAACCTGAATAAACGATGACATTAGTCAGTCACTTTGCTGGTTAATTTATGGATTCATTACCTTAATGCCCTTTGGCTTAATAAAATGTGATATTTTATGTCGTACTCACTCGAGACTTGAGGATCGAGAAGTCGAAGCATATTTGAAAGTTGGTGTGGTACGATTTGTACTATATTTCCTCCATCTATGTTTGGTGTGTGAGATTTTGACATATTTGCATTTTTTTAGGGTTATCGAAATCTAGTTGATGAATGGCATAATTTAAGCAATTTGAGGTTATATTTTGAAATTGATATAATCTTCTGGGTTGTTATGAATACATTTGCAATACCTTCTGCAGATTTAGTATTAATTAATTTTTGACATATGATTCATCTTAAAATTCGTAGTATGAACAATCTTTAAACTTATGGATCTACTATTATAGTTGATATGCTAAAATTAGAAATTTATTTGGTCGCACATTTTAAAACACTACAAGAAATTTAGCTTTTTATTACCGAAGTAAAACCGTAATAAAAAGCCAATTTTCGTAACAAAAACCCTTTTATTACGGGTTTGTTACGAATTTTCCGCCGTAATCTATACTAGCGTAGCTAATGCTTTGTTACGGTTCTAATATCGTAACAAAAAGTATTTATTACGAATTTTGTACAATTTATTACGGTTGAATTTCCGTAATAAATAGTTGGAGAAATGCCAACAGTTTGTTACGGTAGTGTAAGGCGTAAAGAAAAACATACTTTTTGTTACAATATTTTTTGTATTTGTTACGGCTACATTTTAGTAACAAAATACAATTTCGTGTTTGCAGGTAATAATTAGGCCTAAAATATCATAATAAATACTTGCATTTCTTTAGGTATTTCACTAAAACAAAAACTATTGTATTTCAATACAAAACACATATACAAATGTTATTTCGAAATGAAGATATATTGATCGAAATAATCGCTTACAAGGAGGAAGATATACCCTTACCCTCAATGAGTATTACAAAGAATATTACAAAAGAACTATAAGCAAAGATATGCAGATTTTAAGTAATAAACTCACAAAATCTACACGTGAGCGGCAACTTGCAATTAGCCTCCCTAATCAAATCAAAATAGCTAAAAAAAGCTTCCGAAGAACACCTAACACCTTCACAATCAACACCATTCAGCACCAAAAAAGCCTTAGCCGAATCAACAGTGCACGCAACAGATCAAAGAGCCAACAAATCAAGCCAATAAGAAATCCACAAACCAGCACTAGAGATTGTCCACAAGTAACGACAAACCTGAGAAAAAGTACCAACAATAGATAAAAAATGCTAAAATATTGAAACAACAAACAAGTTCCGCGAGTTAGTTGGCATGTCCATCCTCATTTCTTTACCATTGCTTTATATTCATTCTTGCTTTACTCCATTAAGCTAGTAAAGTGATTAGATTTTAAAACAATTTACAAAATTCTATTTTTTCTATAATTTTGATACTTTAATGGGTAAAAAACTTAATTTATCATGTAACTCCATCCATTCTATATCAAGTACCAATCCAGGAAATAAAACCTTTTTAGGTTAAAGTAGAGTTCAGAATCTAATAATATTTACACAATATACATGGGAGAGAAGAACCATGCCATCTAATTGAAATTCAACGAAACAAAATAAGAAAACCTTCAACAAGAAAATGTGTCAATTTGCGGTTCTCATTCAATTCTATGCACGGAATAAGAAAACTATAGTGATTCAACACAAAGTTTTTAGTATTACCTTCAACAAGATGAGTTATCAATGGTTTCCACGACCCGTTTTCAGCACCAAGTTTGATGTTATCTTGAGTATCTCCATGTTCTTCAAGATGTCAACAACTACTTCTAGAAGACAATATCCAGATAAGATATCAGCAAGAAAACCTTATTGATCATAGCGAAGAAATAGAATTCACCAACTTCTAACTCTTGTACTATTAACTTAATATATCTTATGTCATAAATTTTTCTAATGACAAAATAATGTCATATTAAAGCTTAATTATTATTTACACTTAAGATGCTTCTAAACAATAGATTCCAAACTACCAACAATCAATGAAGTAGAGTTGTCGCCCACATTTAAATAAGGAATGGCAGTGTGAGACCTGAACACAGAAAGACTTGTACAAGGTGATGATATGATGAGGCAATTACGCATTCGACTGATTTGGCAAAGGATCATGTGCCAAAGACGGTTGCAAATTATATTAGATTAAAAACATGTAAGAATGTTCCAATAAGAACTTAATAACATTTGCCATCTACAACAATGTGGAGAGTGGATTTACTGAACTAAATTATTGCCATAGAATGAAGAATTTTAAAGAATTGCACCATTGATTTAAAACATAATTATCAATTACTAATACTACACAAACTCATATAATTACAATATTATCTACTGACCAAACAAATTCAGAAAGCTCACCTTTCATGTAATACATATAACATGATTTGAGCGAGACTTATTTGTGTTTAAAGACTTCATTTTTCCCATAACTCAAACAAGCTTTATTAGACTTCTCTATATGACTTTTGGATAATATGTAACATCGTTCCATGCCCAATATGTCTAACAATGTTTAAATTAAATGCAAAGATATTTTTAGGCATGAGAAGTTCATCAATGGAATGGATTTATACATTGTACTTAACAACGAAATAAAACAAAGCATGGCTAATAAGCAACATAAGCTATAATTAGTCAACCTCAAGATACTCAATGCTAAGTATTTGCAACAAGAAAATATTGATGAAAATCCTTATAGTAATAACCCAATGAAATTTTAATAATATACCTTTTGTAAGATACAACAATCAACTTTCAATCTTGTGCAGGCAAATTGTTTTGCTTCTTGGCTCGATCGCGACTTTATATACAAGAATTGATTGCACAGGAATGTCAATATCTCAAAATCTGATAAACTAAAATAATGTTAGAACACAATCTCAATCAACAACGGTAAAAGATGCTAATTACTTTCAAACACTAAATAATGGTAAATCACTAAAAGTACAGGGGTGATTTTGAACTGGGGCAGAACCTGAGGGATGTTTGTTACTCATCTTCTCCAAGGCTTCTTCACGTACAACATCTGTAATAGAAGAAAGTGATCAAACCCAACTTTCAATCCACCAAAATTCAAGCAAACCACAACAAATTTAATCAAATACCAGCTGAAACAAACCCTTTAGAACAAAAATCAACCACAAAATCAGCACAAATCCACGGAAAAAGCAAATTCGTAGAAACAGGGGAAGAACACCCGAACTTCTACCATTGAAATTGGCAGCAATTGATGAAATTTCCGTGAAATTAAAGTTCGGAATATGCTCAGCAACGTGATTACAGTGGAGAAACACGAAGAAAAGCACAGAAATTCCTAGATATCAAAATTTCGCAATTGGGGATCACAAAACCTAAATTCCTCAATCTGCAAAATGTGATTCAATAACAAGATTAAACGTGAAATTGGGATAGCCAAACAAGTATATTCAGCACCAACGACTGACTCCAGTAGAGATTCACTCAAGAAATCTAATTTTTTGTTTTTTCTTGAAACTAAACGTAAACAACAAAAAATGAGATGCGGGAGTTATAGACGAGAAAAACGAGCACAAAAAATGAAAAAACCGACCATAGATGACTGAGTCATAGCTGGAGAAGATGAACGGGATGAGGGTTTACGGCGGATTGAGATCGCACATAGTAGAATGTAGTCTTTGGAGGGAGGGAAAACATTGATATGGAGCTTGATGTTTTCAATTGGGGGGAAAAATTGATGATATGGAGGGGAAAAAATTTAGACCAATAGTTTTTATTACGGTATTAAGATTTAGTAACAAATAATTAGTATAAACGTAAGATTTAGATTTCTTTTTATTACGCCAATATTTCGTAATAAATAGTGTTATTTGTTACGGTTTTCTAATGGTAATAAAAAAATTAGTAGCAAAAGGTCATTTTTCTTGTAGTGAAATTTAACTACAAATTGGCTTTGATTTAACTTGTGGATACAAGGTGTTCTTAAATTGGAATAACTTAAAAAATGACTAGTTTAAACTTCTATTAAGCTTTCCCTAACGAAGGAATAAATGCAATATCACTTTAGATTTAAATATGATCATGTAGGATCTATGAATCTCAAAAATTTAAGTTGTTGCCGGTAAAGTGGCTCCAAAAAATATGTTTGGATATAATTTGAATAAATATGCAATCTGATTTTATTAGGTTAGAAGTGTGCAATACATTTATTTGTATTTCAATCATATATGCTAGTTTTGTAAATAATAGGTTTGTGTGAGCAATATACTAGACAGACAAATACTACGTTGAAATGATAGATGATTAATTTTTTCTTGGATGAGCGAGTACTGAATCACTAGGATGTCTTCTATTTTGTCTAGTAAGCTCACTTATCTTTGAATAAGTTACCAATCTACATTCTATGTGTAAGCACACCCTGAAGCAAAGACAATGCCTAACTTGAAAGATTTCTTTGTGATATACGCAAAGTATTCGACCAATGAAGCTGAAAATGTTGTAGATAATATTGATACTTTGCCACAAATTGATACAACTGACATTAATGTTGATGATATTAGTGAGATTTCACCTAATGATATGAACCTCTCAACTTTCTCTTTATCTCCTTGTCGCTGTTGTTTTTCTTTAAAATCATTGCTCGGATGAATATATCAAGGTATTAAATGAAACAATTCTTCATTATATCTGATTTCATGTAAGTTAATTGTATATTGCTTGAATTTGTAGGCTCATCCTGAAGCGAGATATTATAGAACTACAACAGTCCCAGACTATGCCCACATTTCCTTTGAATTTGGGAATGAAAATGCTAAAGCAAGAGGCAGTGTCAGTCATGATGTTGACCCTAGTAATGAGATCATCCAGGGAAGTGCTGGGGAAGAATCCAAAGCTACACAATCTCCAAACATATCTACTGCCCATGGAGATCAATACGTGGTCAGGTTATTAAACTCTAAGCTTTCAATTTCTCGTTGCTAATTTAAACATGCTATGTACTAGTTCTTATCCGTTGAAATACAACTAAATTCATATCCATTCCAATGTTGAAATAATTTTCTTGGATATTTCATTCCGATATTGTACATAGATATCATAAACTGGGTAGTTCCTTATGTTATTGTACATGGATATCTTCAGCCCTTAACTGTTAACGAACAATTTACATTGAGCATATGACATTGCACACCTCTCCATATTCTACTGGCCATCACACTTGAGCTTTGGATGTGGCTTTTTTGTTGTTGTAAGAAATGGCTTGAAGATATGCACGGGCTTTAGAATCTGATATGGTTACAATTGTTGTGTATATATATATATATATATATATGTGTATATATATGTATATATATGAAATTTCCCTCCTATTGTAATTGGAGACCCTTTGATAGAAAAATCAGAGTTTTATTGATATTGTGTAATTTCAATGTCCATTCCTAGGAGTGGCAAACGGGCGGGTCGGGTCGGGTCCGGGTCTGGTAAAAATGGGTTGGGTTGGGTTCGGATTGGGTCAAACGGGTCGGCCTTAAAATGGGTCAGGTCACAACCGTATTTGGGTCGGCTCGGTATTTTTTTTTTAACAAACAAATGTTGTAACATAGATTCAAGAATTGTGATCCAAATAATAAAATTAACATGCAAAATAAGGGGCATTAATTACAAGTCTTTAAGATCTTTGCTTTTCCAAATGTCACATCAACCTTGTTTATAACCTGTGAAGTGCTAATCTTAAGGTGGATATTTTGTTTTTTGCTGATCTAGACTTGAAACCTCATGGCACAAACTCAAGATTTTGAAGATATTTTTGCGGATTCGGATTGGACCCAAGTAAAGAAACGTGTCTCATCTTCTCGTTTGTTCAAATTGGTAAGACCAAGCCACTCGATGAATTATGATCAACGAGATGCGCATGCACAATTGTTGGATTAATGTTGCATGACGAATTCTATAAAGTTTTTCCTGTCTGAAAAATTAGGCATTAGATATCAAAAATATGCCCAAAGTTCCGCCGGTTTAGCCAGTTCTTAAGGACACCTGGGGCGAGTTTCAATTGGGCAACGAATGTTGTAACGGTTGATCCAAATTATATTTTACGTATTCACGAGTTGATAATATTTTAAATGTGTTGGTTTTATATTTATCTAAAAATATTTTATTATTTTGTTTTCGCACGTTTTTTTAATCGTAATTATACCACATTGTAGGAGACAATCGTGGATAGACATTTTAGAACAAATGGATTACCTTGGTATGAAGAAGTTGACTTTCTATTTGGAGAAAAAAATGCGGAGAGCTTGCCGGAATAGTGGGCAACTACTTATACCCACACCGTGAAGTTGTATGATCGGATAATGTTATAAGATGTCTACATATTGTTTATTTTATTTGTACTTTTTGTAATGGAAAATATGTAATGGTTTTTGGTGTATAAGTTAGTATTTATTATATGATATTGGTGTGTACTCTTAAAATTATATTATAAAAAATTGAGAAATTAAATGACAACATTACAACTTATTCACGTAAAATTCGTTGATAAACACACAAATTAAATCTATTCTAGATCCATTAATCAATAAATTGAGGAGAAACTCTGAAAAATATCGATGCATTTATGCATTAATTTTTTCCTTACTTATTATATATAAATAGAGGATATTTTTTGAATTTTTATTAATCATATTTAATATAAGGAAAATATTTATTTTTTAATATATTGTTTTTCTTAATTTCAAGCCAGAAGCAGGTTTAGTGAGATTCTAATTAGCGATTGTTTATTAATTATAAGAGTAAATTGTTGTTATATATTTTTATTTTTTTTCATACTTAGAACATTATGGGAAAAACCTATATTTCCGGAAGAACGAAGATTCAACAATACATAGAAGTAAATTCGTAAACATAATACAACATATATGAATATTAATCTTAATGACTAGTTGACGATCCAGTGGTAGGATAATTTTTCTTCGAATGATCACCATTGTTTTGTTTGACCAAAATCATGTGAAGAACCACAAAATGAGTTTTGAGTTCATTACCAAAATGCAATTACCTTCTTTTGATAGTCATCATATAGGTTTCATTCTTAATGTACATGTTAATTTTGTCTAGATCGGGACACCCTATAAATTTTTTTCGTTATTTATTAAACGAAGCATAAAACATTGAATATGTGCAAGCAAAACTTGTTTCAACAGACCGAGATTTGATATACTTACAGCATTGTGCATCTTCATACTCATAATATCATTCATTTGAATAACTGCATTATCCCCAAATATAGCCACTTCTAGAGTACCAGTATGATCATTGATTGGGAGAAACACCATTTGTCTTACATATAACACAAATAGATATTAATCGTTTTATATTTCACGTGGAATAAATATTTACTATGTATGAATATATATATATATATATATATATATATATATATATATTACCTGGGGGTTGCAAGTGCCGATTTGTTGCAATTAATACACTTGAATAAGCTTTAAAATTTCATATTTATATGAAGTTCACAATTGTTACAAGCCATATAGAAGAACATTTTATTTTGATACAGTTATTGGACGTTGACCTTAACCAAATATTTGTGAACCTGTGAATTTTAAAAATTGGTTTAAACGGCCAAATCAGGACTAACACTATTAAAATAAGAACTTACATTTGTGTCCATATTTACATCTCTAAGTGTTGTCAGTGTATCCGACTCTATGTTATTTTCTTCCAACTCCACAAAAGTTGTGAATAAGGTAAACTTATCTTCTTTTATCCACAAAAAGAAATTAAAATATTTATGTAAACCATAAATTAACGCTTTCACAATAATCATAAAATAAGTGTAGATATATAACTTACGGCATTTTTTTAATTAATGTGGTCACAATACAAACCCCAATCTACTTCCTAATTTGAAAAGTGAAAATTAAAGTCTAAAATACGAATATAATACTTAATTGAATTATATTAAAAAATATATATATTAGATATAAATTATGCCTTTGACCAATTTTTTTTTCCCGGACACATCCCTACATATATGTGGCTAGATATTATGTTGGTGTTGCCTACAAGTGATTACTCTTAATGGAATACGATTTATTTATTATTGACACATTGACACAACACTATAAAGTTGGGGTTAGGGAGGGAGGGTGGGGTGGGGCTTGGGTGTCACACATTTTTTTAATATTTTATGAAATACACCAAATTTCGAAAATGAAGTTGCCTTGACGTTTTTTTTTAATTAAATTGATGTATTTTCCTTATATTAACAAAAAAAATTATAACATAATTAGATGAATTTATATACCTTATGCTTGAATTTATATAACATTTTACTTAATATGTATGTTAGACGAATTTAACATACACCGAAGCCATCGATTGGATTAAGTTGCCTTGACATCGTTTGGATTAAGATCACGTCCATTCACACACACATTTTTCTTAATTAGTATGTTAAATTTTGTCCACAAGTGATACTCACATGTTAACTTAATCCAATCGATGTCACACCTTATTTTATTGAGTTCATTTTAATTTAATATTTTTTTCCTCTTATAAATTTGCGGAAATGTCCATCATTTCGGCTCCACGCCACTTCTTTCTTTTAAATTACATTAAGTTCATAGGTTATATTGTTATTTTGTTATGATATATCTCTTTGATTTATTTTAACATTTTTGGTAATACTTGCATAATAATACCAATGAAATAATATATAACACCCTCATAAATAATTTTGGGTTTTTTCATGTTTTAGGTGGGTATTATGGCCTATGAGTACAAATTTTATGTTTCTTACGGAGAAAAATTTACGCACGGGACTTTCAATGATTTGCCACTCTTTTACTTGGATGCATGGCTAAGTGACATAATAATGATCAACAATCCGTTAAGGTTCCGGTTTGATCATTTGGTGAATTCACTAAAGTGCAGGATCGGGTATATCTCGGTAGATATATGGTATGATGTCCCAGATCTTCCTCTTAAGTACAACCTTTTGTGCATAAGTCATACATGTGATTTCGTGACAATGCTTAACCTAATGTGAAATGTCTGTTTGGAGTTCACGCAAATTTATATTCAAGATGTATTTGATGCTCCAATATTCAATGGAGTTCCAAATTATCAAAATACAGTGGAGGTGCCAAGGCCGCGGGAAATTTTTAATACACGTTTTTCCATGGAAGACTCAGATGTTTGAAAAGAATGGAGGGACGTTTTCCACAGCCCTACATTATTACCCTATTTAATTTTGAAGACCCATATGATCCTCAACCCTACACGGAATATTCGATTTCTTCTTCTAGTGATGAAGAATAATTATGTAGAAATTTTGTATATGTATTTGTAGCGATAATGAATTATTCTGAGGTTCATGCAATGTGATTTAGATCGTTTATCTATTTGTTTATTTATTTATATATAAAACTATTCTGAAGAAAAATTATTATAGAGGAAGGATTTTTATAACTAGCCATCAATAATATTAATAAAGACAATTAGAGCGATAAGTAAACTAGTACACTAGAATAAACAAGCAATATCAAATGGAAAATATTTTTCAAAACTAAACAATTACCAATCTAGGTGATTATTTGGGTTAGTTGCTTCAATAGTAAATGGTGGTGCTGAAACTTTCTCCATTCATCTGATTGCTCTAATTCTTGCACGCAATTCAGCTCTACTATAATTTTCCCGTGGTGTGGGCACCCCTGCAGAAAGCCAATAATTTGGAACACCATTCTCATTAAGTCCTTAATAGCCATTATATCACTGTTTTCACTTATGCACCTTAACACCCCGACATCCATAATACGGTCAGACACTTCGTACAAGATATCGGCTGGTATGTGAACAATCCGTTGTGCTACACAGTGGATTATCATAATTGAACTGTTTTGGGTGGGTGATTGTTATTATACCACGAATTCATGAGATCTAATAAAATAAGGGCAAAACGTACGGAGGATGGAAGAAATGTGGCAGAGATTGAATCTTACATATCTGCGTCATCACGTGAACCTTGCTACTTTATCACATGCAATATATGGACAAAATTACAATATCTAGTGGGAGTGGAATAATGGAAGAAATATTTTTATGTAGACGTGTTTGACTAAGTACATGCTCTAGTTGTGGCCAAACCCGGTCTGAATATACTGGATACAATAATTCAGTATGGACATAAAAAAAATTAGAACAAAGAAAAGTCGGCATACTAGGTAAAGAAAAATATTAATATCGTTTTAAATTAAAAGTACCAATTTACCAACATATTTACACAACGAATCATAACTTGGCCATAATAAATGAAACTATTTGTGCCATTGTTTTAAAATAACGTGTCTAAGAAAATCAATTCAATCACTATATACACAATTGCTTTATGTAGCCTAAATGCACATCAACACTGAGCAAAATTTTCGTAACAAAAATTTGGTACTTCAAGTGAATTTTTTTTTTTTGTAAAATTTAGGGTTGTTGTTGGGAATCTCATGGAAAGGAAGACTGGGGCAATCGAAAATTCCCTTGCAAACAATGTCAATATATCACAAGCCTAAAAAACTAATTTGATAATTTGCTTGTAGTCTTGGTGGGTAGGTACTCCAATGGAGGATTTTTTATATATTTCAAATCTATTCGTGTTTGTTGTTCGAAAATTCAAATTTTCTATGCAATTTTTAGAAGCATCACATAAGGCAAACCTCTGTCTCAAGAATCCGTAAGTTTTAATAAATCTAATACATACGATAATTTCATAATATAATATTGCTAAAAGCATTTCTAACAACATTATCAATATTAATTTCTTATTTTAACAAATGAACGTAGTTTGGAGTATAAACTAAGACCATATGTTTCCAGTCTGGTGAAACCGAGGTAAAGACCTATATTAATTATATATTCACGATTACTTAAATGATTTAACATGCAATAAATAATATGATTTTGAAGGTTGTCACCATATTTGAAGTACTTGAAGACCAATGGAGAAAAGTTTCCGATTTTTCATTAAGAGATGAATTCAAAAACAAATTAGTACATTTGATTGTGGAAAGGCTGGCCCAAGTCCAGTATATGACTGTGGCCATTTGGAGGAGAATGAAACATGAGTTGGTTAGAGGAAATCAAATAAGAAATTCTCGTAATTAAGGATACATTTGATTGGTAGGTTACAATGTTTTATATGTGGTTATTGGTTTTAATGAAACTTTGTGACTTCTTTTATCCCGTATTAATATATCATATTTTGTATGCCATGAGGTGTGCAAGTTATAAATTATGTATTATACCCCTATCTCTAATAATGTGTGTTTTTATGTAATCATGCAAAAATAATTCTTCTAAGTTTAAATATTATAGTTTTAGATGAAAGAACATGCCCATAATTATCTCATATGAGATACAATCTCATAAGTTCGAATTGGGCATCAATTTCTAGTTCTCTACGAAATTCTTTTTTTACAAGTTTTTCCACAAAATTTGGAACTTAAAATAAAACAATGAGAAAATATGTTACAAAACCATGATTGGGAATCAATTTCAATAATGGTTTCACGACATTTTCACATAGTAAATAATTTCTAAATTTGTGACTGACCAAATTTTTTTTATTTATTGATTATAATTTTCGCCTCAAACTATAAAGTAAAATTATCTAATTTGTCATTTGAAATCGAAAAAAAAAATATAGTTTTTTGCACGGGTGATAAGAAAATTTGAACGCATTTGTTAGTCACATGTTACTACTAAGATCCAATTTTTTTTATGATTATTTAAATATGTCATTTATGTGTTGCCTATTATAAATACCAACATAGAAAATGATATTATTTGTACTTCACACTCTTGACAATTATTTTTCCTCTACCAAGGTTCATAAGAGAAGAAAATTGTGTTTCCAAATTCTTTTTTGAGGTTAGTATTCTTATCGTTCTATTTTCTTAACAAACATCAGTTCTTAATGGGTATATTATGTTTTAATTAGTGTATAGTATTTTTAACATGTGATTATTAATGAAAAAAAATCTTAATTGTTTTAAGGTCAATCTAATGAATTACACATACACAAAGTTCTCATTTACGGAGGGAAATTTTATTATGACTTGAGGGCAATATATAACAATTGGAAACGTTTTAAGGACATGATTACAATTACCAATTGGAATGAATTTGACTATTAATGCAATTAAACGAAGGACTGGGTACATTCCAGAAGGTATTTGGTATCAAGTGCCAGATCTAAGCTATCGGGACGGTCTAATGTGCATTAGTGATAGCACTGATGTATAACGTATGACGGACCTAATGCGTATTGCCCGGTTAAGACCGATTTATATTTTTGTACAGGATGTCTTACAAGGATGCTCGACTTTGGAAGGAATAAATCATTATGAAATTCCATTTTGCGTTCCAAGGTCGTGGGTAACTTATATAATGAAGAACTTACGTTCCTACCCAAGGTCATAGAGAAGAATGGAGGAAAATAGCCCTAAACCATATACCATTAAACCTTTTAATTCGGAAGACTTAGATGAAGACATCATACACCGAGTATTCGATTTCAGAATCTAGCGACGACGAGTAGGCTATCACTGATTATTATTGTACTTTTCTATATATTTCGCTTCGAAAAATATTATGTACTCGTCCTAATTGAATTTTAAATATGATATTTACACTTATTAATCTTCTATATGTAGGAACGCCAAGATGACAACTTGTACCCTACAAATAGGACCGTTGTAATTTATAGCAGTGTAATATTATGCAAATCCTTAAGTAAAGGTTGCTTTGGTCCAAAGTAATTACCTTCCTCAACGGCTGAAAATTTGTTTTACTCAAATCAAGTTATACTTTTATCAGCGGCAAAAAATGAGCCATCTCAACAATCCAACTAACATTAAGCATAATGTAATAAGGAAAATTATATTTTCCTTAACAATTCTAAAAAGGAAAACATACAAAAAAAATTCCCCCCATCCTTCTCTCTCCTGCTGTAAATATCAAAAAAATCTCCCCAAAATCTCCCCCTCCTAGGTTTACGGCCACCCCAAATTCCGCAGATTTTGAGCCACAAAAAACCTATTGCGGGTAATGGTGAAAGATTACATGGCTCCTCAAATGCGATTCTTCATTCAAATTGAACATGGCTTCAATCACCAATTCGTAAGTTTCTATTCTTTATGTTGTAAAATCTTTTCTTTTGTTGTTATTTTTAATGTTCGTACAAAGGAAATTAGGATATTTGACTTGTTGATTTTTGTTAGTTATATATTAATGAAAACAAGAATCGCTTCATAAAAATTATGTTAGAATATAGTTTTTGTTAACCTTTAGGACTAGAATGAAGAGCAGGTTGTTCACATTTCCTATAGTTTCACACAACTTTCACTTATTTTCATTTTGTCATTAGCACGTAACTACTTCATGTATCTGTTAAATTCGTACTTGTATGATTGACCATCATATTTTTTTTCTTGCCCCTTCTTTGTTCATCCATGTAGCAAATTCCCCAAGGTTCGTACTGGCACAACTCATGAAATAAGGGCAAAAAATTAGGGATCAATAAGGATACTATATAGAACTTATGAATGCAATATTGCTTCAAAACAGGGGGGTTATTTTCTATATGAGAATGGTATTAAACAAATGGCAATGGAGTTCGCATTTAGAGAAGGGGATGTTGTATTCTTCGAATACGCCGGGAATGCAAACTTTGGGTGCACTGTTTGTTGTGGACAACTGTATGGTATAAAATTTGTGGCACGTTATCAAAGGAACCCTTTGGACATCTTTGTGGAGACAATATCTAGTTCGAAACACAATTTCGTAAAACTGGAAATTTTTTACAAATAAAAGGTTTAGGAATTGCATAGGCTAATTTCAATATTATTAATATTATCTATTATATGAATGTAGGTATTGTCCGATGTTTTCTCAAATTTCTCCTCATTAATGAAAATGAAGACTACATTCATATTCGGAGCCGTCTTGGAGAGTGGAAGATAAAGATCATTCGTTACCCGTTCGTGATGTTGGAAGGAAAGTCTTGGGTGTCTTTCTTCTTGACACACCATCTAAATAAACACGAAATAATGAAGCTCAAGTATGACCAATATCTGAGGTTTGAAGCAACTATTTACAAACAAAATGGATGTGAGCCATCTTTCATGCTAAACCGTAAAATTTCTTCCAATCTAGAGCTATTCTTCCCTTCTTCATTTTCTCAAAGTTTTAACCATAAACGTTTCGATATGTCTTCGGTTTTATAATAAATAATAATGTCTTATTCTGTTTTGTGTAGTCCACGATAAACCTGAAAAATATTTGTGTAATTGACCTAGCAAGGGTTTAGAGGAGCCTACATTAGAAGAGGATTCTCATGGATATGATGTTCATAGAGCGGCTGTCACAACTACTTTTGTGGATAGTGACAACAACGGAGAACCTATGGAAGATCATCATATCGAATCGTCAATACAAATTCTGAAAACATGGAAGAAAACATTTGCAAATCATAACAATTTTTATGTGTCAAGATTGGTATGTACTTTCTCTTAACGCCATTTTATGTACAGGTACATTAGGATTATCACTTGATTACATTGTTACCGTACATTGATTCAGTATATTTCCCCCGATGTTGTCAATGAACAGGGCCTACGTGACAAAAAAGTGGCAAAAATGAAATTTCCATAATATTCTGAAAGAATTCAGGATGCTAAGTTGCATCAATATAAAGACACTGGAAGAGCCAACGATCGTGTTGCGTTGGTTGAAGGATGGTTAAAATTTGCCAATGATAACAATTTTTGTGTTGGTGATGATATTGAATTTCAAATTCAAAAGACGAATGAGCAAATAATTGACCTTATTGAAAAAGTAATCATAGCCGTCATGTATAGGCAATATTAGATATTTCACCTCCAATGTTGGTTGTTAATGGTCTGTTTTCTTATGAAGATGTCTCATATGGACAAATACCACTTATGCTTAGGACTGTAATTAAGACTGGAAGGATGTTAAATTCGGTTTAAGTCATGCTTGATTAGTTAGTTAGCGACATTTGAGTGGATAAATATGAATTTTTTCAATTTTCAAGTCAAGTTTTAGTATATTGTTTTTACCTAATATACATATTATACGCCTTGGGATTTTTGTACCAAAATGAGATATTAAAATATTATAATTTATCTCGTGAAGCTTGTATATTTACGAACTAAAATTTGGACAAATGCGTAATTTATGCATTTTTCATAATATTATTAACAACCCATTTAAAAAATACATGTAATTGAATGATCATGTTAATGTTAAGGTCTACTAAGATTGGTCGTAGTTGAAAAAAAATACATGTACTTGAATGATAATGTTAATTGTTAAGGTCTAGTAAGATTGACCGTAGTTGAAATCAAGAATTCATCATGATTAGGATAATATTTAGTTAGGTTAACTGTAACTGAAATCAAGAATTGATCATGTTAATGGTAATGTACAGTAAGGTTGACCATAACCGGAATCAAGAATTGATCATATTAATGTTCAAATCAAGAATTTATCATCGTTAGGATAAAGTATAGTACGGTAAACTGTAATTGAAATCATGAATTGATCATTTTTAGGGTAATGTATTTTAAGGTTAACCATAACATAAATCAATAATTGATCATGTTTATAATAATTTATTTTGAAATATGAGATACAGAGTATGAGGACTTACAATTTTACCTTTATATTCCACATATTAATGGTCTATTGCCCATTTTCATATCTTCTCTAAGCAACATTACTTTGCTTTAAGCAATCGTTGCCCTTTAAAGTATGGTTTCAATTTCAATTGTTGAATTTGTTAAATTTGTTGCGTTTAGCTTTGAAGTTATAATATATACACATTAGATTATTTGATCAAGTGTTGATGTGTTATATAATCCTTATTGTTTTTTAAACTATATTTTGTTCACGTATCTAATTATATTATTTATTTAAATAATAATACACTACTAATTACCGAAAAATATAAATAAATGTAAAATAATAAAATTAGTTTTGGAAAATAAATTTTATTTTATAAAGGATCTTACATACATTAATTTATGTGGTCATTCGTTTAAAATACCAAATATATAATATATTGGGTAGCTTTTATTAAATCTGACATATTTAGAGGTTTTTAGATTTGGAAATTTTTCGATATGCAATTTTTGGCAATGTCGTTGTGGTCCAATTTCAAAACCTAAATTGAACACCATTTTAGTCTACACACGGTTACATCCCTCTTTTCCCTTTGACTACCCCTATTCAGTGAGAGAAATCCCCTTACCAAAAATTATATCTCTAAGAGCAACCCACAAATTTCAGTCTCTCTCCCATCGTTCTACTACTACTGGACAAAGACATCTTCAAAAGTTCTATCAAAATTGCAAAATCATGACGAAATCTTGCTTGCCTTGGGAATGCGATTTTTCAACACCATTGACGATTCATTCGAAGATATGTTTGTGAGTTATGGTTATCTTCGTTGAATATTAATATTTCTTCTCAAAATCTTAATATTGTGAAATAATTATGTAGGTTAAGATACGTTCTGATTTTAGTATATAATTAAAGCCGAAGATATGTATGAGACTTAGGATACCTTCTGATTATGTGAAAATATTTATGTTGCATTTTCCTTCGGTATTATAAAATAGAACTGTTAACCGTACATATAGAGTGTTGAAACTATGAGGCATTGAATTTTTACATGAACAAAATTGGGTTGTTTCATATGCAATAGGGTGTTTTTTCATATGAAGTATTTGAACAGTGTGGAGGAAATTTTATATAAACTGTTTTTTATGAGGCATTTTTTGGTTGTCATTACAAATGAGCTTTTGTGCCTTATTAGAATTTAATTTGTCTACCTAATTATCAAAAAGAGCTTTTTTGCCTTATTAACATTATTCAATTTCTGATCTTTGAACATACTAGATTTTGTGTGTGTTAGAATTATTTATGTTTACTAAACTAATATTTATTTTTTTAACTGAGTTCATGGTATATATGACACAAGTAGATTGTTTGAAGTCACACTTTTAAACAAATTTAAATATTTATGTTATTGTGTTGTAGGAGATTCCGCAACAATTTTCAAATGAAGCGTAGAAATACCATAATAATCCGCAACAAAATTTACCACTGTAATATTAAGGTTAAAAAAGGAAATTTTGATCTTGTTGGGCAAAAGATCAAGGAAATGGCTGTGGAACTCAACTTTAGAGTCGAAGATGTAGTATTTTTTGAGTACGTAGGCAAATTAAACTTTGTTTCTTTCGTATGTTCAGGACAATCACAGTGGAAAAAATTTGTCGGACCATACTTGATAACCCCACCCCGATTTTTTGTTGAGCAAAGATCATATACGACAAAATATATGGTAAGAATCATGTTAGTGGTCCAGTTTCTAAATTTTGATTTTATTTTCATTGCTAAGGCATAACTTCATTCGTGAATACAGGTATTTCCCGATTGATTATCCTCATTCCTAAATATGTGTATTGATGGGTTTGCCCACCTTCAAATACGTCTTGAGATATGGAAGATAGGGATAAAAAACACAATAGCATACATATAATGGACGGGTAATGTTAGGCATCTTTCTTTAAAGCCCACAAACTTAAGACATCATGCCTGATACAGATTGACTACCACTAGTAATTGAAGTTTATTGCAACAATTTACAAAGAATCTCAGTGTGAGCCATCCTTCATGATAGATGGAAAAATCTTTGTGAAAGGTAATGAGTATATCAAGATTTACATTTTATAATGTTGTAATTGCTATCTAAATTTCCAACAACTAATTATTTTATCATGTTGGTGCAAAAGTTGAGGGAGAATATGAAGGATTGCAGTGCCTATGCAAATCTATTAAGGATTCTTCTGAAGCTAATGATGTTGATCATGAGTGCTGTGAAGATGAATCAGAAGCATATGATCAGAAATGTTATATGGAGGATAATGATGATCATGATGATGAGTCAAACAACGATGAAGACTCGGGGGATTATGATGATGCAACTTCTCAAAGAATTTTTGGTTCATGGAATATAACAATTCAGAGAGCCCTGCCACTACTGGTATATATACTAATTGGGGTATTATAGTAAGCAATAGTATTTACTTGAATTTCTTACTAAACTTCTTAAATATTCTTATTAATTTTGCAGTACATTCCTCCAGAAATATGGATGTCACTACGCTTAGACTTGAAGAAAGTGGTAGTGTTCAGGATGCCACAAAGGTATCAAAGTTCATGCGAGGTGAACGTGCGTTTTTATAAGGAAACTGAATATGGGAGGCCAGATCAGGTTGCTTTGGCGGGTGGAGAGGTTTTGCAGATGTTAACTACATAACTAAAGATGATAACCTGTTATTTCAAGTTTTAAATCCCCCACCAAATGAGCGAGATCAAAGAATGCACATGAGAATCCTTATTCGGTAGCAGTTGGAAAATCTTTGGTCTAATCTTATGGGCCAATGTTATTTTGGAATCATGTACTTGGATGGCACTTTAGATTAAGGAGCTAGTAAATAGTATATGAGGATATTTTAAAGTTGACAAATGTTATTTTGGACCATTGATGGGTGATTGATGTTTTCATACTTATATATTGGGCATATGACTATTTCCTAATATGTTAGTCATGTGTTAGATATATTTGGTTTATTGGGAATCAATGCTACGATTTTCTTTTCTTATGTTTGAATCATTAATAAATTTACAATTTTCCCATGAATTTAATTGGTTTATTTGGAATTCATGCACTCATTATCTTTAGATCATTGTTAAAAGGTGAAAACAAACTTAATAAGCAAATGTTTGATAAAAAAATTGTCAACTTTGTCCAGCTACAAAATATAGTATTTCCTTTACAAAGACATACATAAAATTCAAATATATTTTTCAAGAATATTTAAAAAAAAAACTACGAATAAAGTAGAGTCAGTTTAAAAATAATTTATAAAAATAATTTACATCAATATGAACAAAATCCTACATATTGACTAGGGTGGCAAATTGTACTCACTTATCAACCTCAATGTACATATTGACTAGGGGCAAATTAGTGGGCATTGTCGTGTTTTCTCAATAATAGGGATCAAATATACTTAAAATTGAATTCATATGCTTGCGAATAATCTCAATGCACATAAAATATAGAACACAATTTTGAATTAGATATTATTTAATTCTGAGCAAAGTATCGATTGGATTTTGAATAACCTCAATGTACATAACCATAAGGTAAACAATGTTGACTTTGGTCAATTGACGTTACAAATCCAGAATGGTTCGATTGGATTTTGTATAATCTCAATGTACATACAAATCGATTGTATTTTCTTTGGAAAGAGGTTTAGGTAGTAGTAGACTGTTTTTTGACTTTAGAACATACAAGACTCTTCATCTTTGTTCACCTTGAAACTCTAAACAGACAAGACTCTTCATCTTTATTGACTTAGAAGACAT
The DNA here is from genome assembly GCA_034814905.1 of Penstemon davidsonii. NCBI lineage: Eukaryota > Viridiplantae > Streptophyta > Magnoliopsida > Lamiales > Plantaginaceae > Penstemon > Penstemon davidsonii. The sequence continues at coordinate 4,110,016 of JAYDYQ010001087.1, read as the reverse complement.
CCACGGTTAGTACAATTTTAAAAATCATGCAAAACTTTGGGCATTTATTACTATAACTTAGTGGAATCCCTTTTCATTTTTCTTCTTGAATTCTTAGTATACTCATAAATGTTTTTTTCAAGTCTTTTGTATGACAACAATACCAATGATTTTTTTGGCATATGTAAAACACTAAAACTATATTTATTTGCTTTTTGTTTTTTTAATAAACTGATTCTGGGGAAATATAATTTACTCATGTGCTTAATTTTAAGGTTAAATATTGCTAAATTTTAATTCAAATATTTCATTCTGGCCTATTACTTGCAGGGATGAAAATTTGCCAGTCAACTGTAATTTTATGATACATCGAATTTAGGGGTACATAATTACAAATTCATACCAGTAGAATGATTTGGTATTTTGGATTACTCGAGTGTTTTCAATTTCCAGTCATGGGAACTTCTACGGCTTCTGTACGACTTTTATCAATCACATGGGGAAAATTTGCAAACTAGGTAATCTTTTACTAGATTCATAAATTACGTTGGCTTAAGGTCCAAGTATCCAACATACTATACAACCCATAAATTATTAAAGACTAAATACCCTAAATAAACAAAAATAAAATTTGTACAAATAACTGGTTCCACAAACACAAGGACCTAAATGCATATAACCAATTCCACAAACAAGGATAATCAATCTTAATTCAGATGATGAGAACATATATAACCACTACCATGAATAACAAACAATACAAAATAAAATAACAAGATTTACCTATTAACCGCACCTAGTAATCCAAAAACAATAAAACAATCAACATAATAAAAATTACAACAAGATTCAAACCTAATAAATGCGTCCACAAGTTTCACAACATAGTAACAATTGCACAAGATTCACACCTAATAAATGCGTCCACAAATTTCACTTCCAACATCACCAATACAAATCATCGTGCCATCAAATTATCAAAATCAAACGTTGCGACTTGATTGAGTGTCAAGATTATCCTCTTCCATTGTTTGGTCACCATCACCAATGTCTATGTCAATTTTATTCAGGCATGTAGTAGATATATGACTTAATTCCCTGCATAATGTAATTTTTCAAAAAAATAGTCAATTTTTTTTAAAACGAAATGGTAATACTTAACCGTAACAAGAACATGACTATTACAAATTTGGGGAGAATACATACTGACAAATACCACAACGTTGCATCTAGAACTTGGGTGCTCCTCTAGACTTGCACGGACAAATTCATTACGAGCTACTTTTGGTGGATCCTCAATACCTTCAAAATTCACAAACTCATCTTCTACTTTTTCCAATGACTCAGGACTAACAAGAAATTCTTCTCTACAATCTTTTACAACTTCGCGCATTCGATTAACAAAAGGACCAATTGCATTTTCGGACTTGGAAAAAACACTGCAACAGTGCACACATTCTTTGTAAATCTTCATAAACCTCAAGCTTTGGGGATCCTCGGAATGAAAAGAATTAAGAAAGTTTAATAGCAAGGACTGACCTACTTCAACTGTCCATCTATTGTGTATGCAAGAGATGAGAATTTCACTTAGATTTAAACACCTAAATGCAGCAAAAAGATGGCGACAAGATATCCATTTAGACTCAAGCATTAAACAATCACATTCAAACTTTCTTAGTTCCCAATCAATCTCTACAAAATGTCATCTTCCATTATTTTTATCATATTCCACGAAGGTGAACACAAATAGTCGATCCTCAATATTTATTTATTCTTCAACCATCAATCCTTGAGATTTAAATATTTATTTCTCAACAATGAAGAATACATATCTAGTGTATATAGATGCAACATGCTTTTGAATACTTAGAAGTGTAGTTAGTTAAGGATTGAAGATCTGGTGATTGGGAAGAAGCTTGATCAATTTTAAATTTACCTCTAATTTTGGAAATCCATGTAAAGTAATGCTTTAAAAAAGAGTTATTTTCAATCCATGTGTACCACCCATATCCATCACAGAAGAGTTAATAGACTTAGCTCATTGGGTGCTACTCATCATTCCGAAAAAGTGACCTCGAAAGTGTGCCTCACTCCACAATTCCCTCTTGGCATATGTTTCTTTAACCCAATGTTCTGTAAAAGCTCGTGTTTTTCAACCAACTCACTCCATTTAAACTCAAATTCTTCAATGAAAATATTTTTCTTCAAGAAACTTGCAAATGAATCGCAAAAATCTGGTAACCAAAGTTTCTGTCTACAATTCCTTTGCAAGTGCCATCAACAAAGCATGTGTTTCGCATCGGAAAACTCCTTTTCAATAGCGTGATGCATTGTCGCATCTTCGTCAGTCAAAATTGATATTGGATCTTTATAATTCATTGCTTCCCGAAATGTCTTTAACAACCATCTATATAATTCAATAGTCTCATTGTACATTATGGCAACTCCAAAAATGCAAGTTCTCAAGTGATTGTCAACTACAGATAGGATCACCAATGGAAACTTGTAACTATTGGTTTTGTAGGTGCTATCAACTAAGAATACATTCCCAAATAGTTTATAATTTTCCTTAGAAAAACCATCAGCCCAAAATAACCGGTTTAAAGAGTTATCACTTTCATCGATTGTGTACTTGAATATAAAATCTTCGTCGTTTACTTGCAACCCTTCAAGGAAGGAAAGGGTAGTGTTCACATCACCGTGCCTAACGAGTTTCATTTTATCCTTATTCAAAAAATTATATATGTTCTCCTAGTAAAAGATAATTTTCCAGGGCCACCTTCCATGTACTCTAAACAGTCCATTGTTGTACAAGTCCTAAGGACAGCATCACTCATCCGAGTTAAAAAAGCCATATGGGTTGGTGTCATATACCTACACGTCAATATTACCAACCGTTAAATCACACTAGGAAAATTATGATATAATTGACTGCATTTATGAAACTTCAGAAATTATACTACTCTGAATTATCAAAAAATGTTAAATTTCAATAGATGTATTCAGTGTCTCTAATGAATGATTGTGGTTAGCTTCAAAATGGGTGACCCTATATATGTTATCCTTACTATCATATGCTATGCGACAACGAGCTTTATCTCTAGATCTTCGAACAAATTTACTTCCTCATGTACGTGGCTTACGAAATCCTTGCCTGTTATACACAAGCTCCCTAGACTTTACAACACCATCTGAATTTGACCTTTTGTGATTCTTCCAGATATCAAAACCTTTTATTCCAGCATATTATGTACAAAAATCTTCAGCATTGCTAAGAGACTTAAAAACTGAATGCAAAATTGGATCAAGGATTGACTCACTATCAATATCATCAAAATTCGAGTCTACTTTATCTTCCTGGGTTGAATTATCACTATCCGAATTTCACACATTTAAAGAAAATACATCTTCATCTTTCAAATCTATCTTTTCCTGAAAATATTAAATTAATAGATTAAAAATTAACCAATACAAAACAAACATTTTTCAATAGTAATTTAGGGGATATTTTTGCATCCAAAATGTCGAGTTATGTAACAAGAGTGGCACTTTAGTCCAAATAATTAACGTGGTATCGAAAGTGGAATAGTATATTTAATTATAATATCAAATTCGCAATATTAGAGAACCTCTGAACCATAGGCTGAATCGAACTCAAACAACCCGAACAAGGCTTTATCCGTACTCGACTCGAAATCCTAGACTTATGGTTTAGGCTCGGCTCGAGCTCGAAGGTGGCTTCAGATTTGGTGTTTGAGCTCGGCTCAGTGAAAAGAAATTACAATCGAGAATTGCTAGGCTTGGCTCGAAATCCAGCAAAAGTAAAGTCAAAGCCCTTAAAAGTCGGCATACGTTGAGTGTAGAGTTGCTTTCATAGCTCCTCGTCTGTTGTGCTACTCTGCAAAGACTGCAAAAGTAATTCAAAAGTTGTATAAATTATCTAATAAATGGCCATGTGAAAATAACAAGTACGGTCAGCCCCAACAAATCTTGAACTCCATTAACAGACCTATGAAATATTTCTCCTTCCCCACAAAACTCACTACACATATGTTTAATTCAAAAATAAAATATCTACTCAGTTGGTTAACGAAACCTATCGAACCGAACACATTGTTGTTCATACTCGGCTCGAGAACTCGGACGACTTTCAATTTATGCTCAAGCTCGGATCGGTAAACAGGTGAACAAACAGTGAACGTGCTTTTGACGATCGAATTCGCACCGAGTACCGAGTAACTAAGTTCAACTTTCAGGCCTAACAGTAAACCATCAACTTATAAATTAGTAGAACAATAATTTTCCAATTGAAAATCTTTATTATCTCCCTTAAATATTTATCTGGCATTGGACAAACAATAATCACTTACTCTATTGACTCTATCTATAATTACAACATACCAATTAGACTCCTTGCAACATTACAAATATATTTCTTCCACCAAATAACTCTCTCTCTCTCTCTCTCTCTCTCTCTCTCTCTCGTGAAATCCAGATTATCGTTCTTAAATCGCATTAATTCATTTTCCAAGTTTTTAGCTACGTTCCCAAATTCCCTAATTTTTCAAGACTATCATGTCCAACAAATCACATAATAAACATTTCAAAATCACTGTCAACCACCAGTGTGTGTGCACTGTGAGTTTATTTTCTTCTACACTACATACGTATGATGAATAGTTAACCAGATTTTGGGGTTAAATATAGTTTTTGATCAGTACTTTTGCAGTGGCTCAAGAATAACAACAAATGCATTCAAAATCAACCAGAATTCTCTATCACATTGCGCAAAAGATTGATACCCTCCTCAACCCCTTCAACAAAACAAAATGATCTTGCCCTAAAAGATTTGTCTCCCACCCCAACAAATACTAAACAAAACAAAAGTTCATTTAAAATCCAAATTTGCGAAAAAAAAAAAAAAAATCTAAGCTCTATCACATGGACTACTAGGTTTTCTACGTTTTACAAAAATAACTAAAATGGAACTCAAATAGGGGGAGAAATATTGACTTACCTGTGCCACAAATTCGAGCTACCTGGCTCTTGTAAGAAATAAGGGAACAAGACTACTAGATTTGGTTAGCTGCTTCTTAGGAATCTTTAAAAAAAGACAAGAAGATGAAGAAGAGTTGAATAATTTCTTGGAGAGGATTTGTCTTTGTACAAAGAAATTGTGAAGACAATGTGAACAAAACTGTGTAAGAATGTAGAGAAGAAGTCTGTGAAGTGTTCAAATGAATAAGGGTAATTAGGACAATTTGCACAGGCATATGAAGACTTGTTTTTCCCAGTTTCAGGTGTCTTGAGTCCCGCATGGCAAGAGCTGAGTGGATAACTATTTGTAGTTCTCCCAAAGCTGAACTGTTATTAGAATATCCGAACTTTCATGGAATAGAATTACCACAAGTATTCTATTTAGTCATCACGACTTGTTTTTTGTTTTTCCGGCTCCTACAAAATGCCAAACAAAGACCCGATTTGATTTGGGATTCGGTTGTTGAGGTTCTAGGGGGAAAAAAGTGAATGATAGATGTTAAATCGATAAACTTGGATGTGTGAAAAAATGTCAAATTAATGACTTAATAAATTTCATGCGAGTTAATGGCAATTTACCCCCTTACGATTTAAAAAAGAGCATTTTATCTCATGTAATCTTATAAAAAATTGCTCCTCTTATATGTGACAATTTACCCCCTGTGTTATGATAAATGTAGCTCTTTAGCCCCTGTGTTATGATAAATGTTTCACTTCACCCCGTGTATTACAAAAATACTTTTCATGCTCAGTCTCAATTTCGATGAGTAAGTTACACTCTCCAGCTGAAGGAGGTAAATTACTCCTTTAAAATTTCATAGGGGTGTAAATTACTATTTTTCAAATCACAAGATAAATTGAACACTATACATTTCATAGGGGGTAAATTGACATTAGCTCAATTTCATGTAGGGTTGAACCAAGGACGGATTTATTCAATGGGGAGATTTCTGAATAATTATGTTCGTACTTATGTGTAATATAATCATTAGTAGTTTAAGTACATACTCCTATAATATAAGTATCCACATGCTAGTTTAACTTTAATGATAGGAATAAAGTTGGGTTTATTAAGTGAAGACCAAAAATTGAATTGAGCTTATTATACTAAAACACTACTGAATAAAATTGAACAAATTAACTGACATTGACATACCTTGAATATCCTTTATTATGTATCTTCGTCTAAAAATATTAGAGTAATATATATTAGTTTATTTGTTATTTTTTAGATTTTCTTTTATTTTTTTTAAGGTTACGACTTAATTATTGAAAATTAATTATGGGAAAACCAATTATCATAAATGCATTTTTCTAAAGAAAGAATTTTCAAAATTTGACATTGATTCTCTATCGAATGAAGTTTATAACATGAAAGATGAAAGAATGTTATACACAATTTCGCGATTTTCGTAGTTATAAGTATTCAATATAGTTCTACACTGAAAACTATTATGTAGTACTCCATTATTATTTTGGACTTATAAGTAAAATAGTTTATATATTTTCTTAAACAAATTTTACTCTATCCCATCTGTTCAATTCTGAATCCGTCCCTGGATTGAAACTTGAATTTGGAACCAAAATCCAACCAAACCAATTTTTAAATTGGGACCCAATTTAATTGAGTCTAGGTTCGGCTGAACTATTTCCATGATGAGCCTAATAACACACGATCAATCACCAAACCAAAGGCCAAGATCATCCCAACTCTCGAAACACTCCTCCAAATTCTCATTGGTCCACGTCATCACACGTGACACGAGTAGCCTCTAGTAGTGACCCACGTAAGCACCGGTGATACGTATTTCGAATTCAAACCTTCCAAGTCAATGGGAAGGCGAGTAAATGAGGTGGAGATTTACATACTCGAGATATGATTGGTCCACATCAGCATCGATGACGGGTTAACTCGTACCCGAGTTGCTATATAAAGCTTCTCTCATAAACCGTTCTGCAGATTCAGAACTTCACACACACACGGAAGAAAAACAAACACCTGAAATTAAAAAATAAATTAGAGAGAAATAATAGAGAATAGTGTTATTAATTGCTGAGCTCTGCGGCAATGGCTGGTGGTGCGTGGAACAGAAACGCATCTTCGATCGTCTTCGCGATCGTTTTGCTCGGTGAGCATATTTTAATTTTTGTTTTTTTACAGTAGTGATTTATTTTTAGCTATTTTTAAGCGTTTATTCTTACGTTGTGTATGGACGGAAGATCTGTTAGGATAATTTAAACTGAATTTTGTAGGATTTTCTAATAGTATTTAGTGTTGTGGATCCAGAATGTGTTCTCAGATCTGTTTTATTTTATTTAGAAACAAATTTGAATAATTTGTCTTCGTTTATTTAGATTCAATTGATTGCATCAATAGTCAGAGAATGTTGTAATGCAAAATCTTTGATTTGAAATGTTTATGGTCGTCAATTTTTTTTTACAAGTGTTTTAAAAGATGGATTAAATTAATAGTAAAACTGAATTAAGGCGTGTTAATTAATGCCAGAATTTATTAGATTTTTAATGCTAGATTTTATTTGAGTTGCTAGTATAAATGCTAGATTTTATTTGAAATAAACTGAAATAAGAGTATTAATGCTAGATTTTGTTTGAGTTGCTTCTGAAGGCAGTGTAGAATAGGACCTGTATTCAATACCACGTGCTACATTGTACTACTTGAGAGTTTCTAGTCCAGATCTGATTGACCAATTAAATTAAATTATAAAGACAAGCATTATTGCATAAGTTTATCTCCTGGGAGCTTTATCCAGTTACATGGCAAACATATTTTACTATCTTGTTGAATAATTTCAGTTTGGTTAGACCTCTGGTGGTGTAATTTTGACTTGTAAGACTGTTTTTGGCCATTCTTGAAGGTGGAATTAATATATTGATTGGTGATTGATTATTTGGAACAGGATCTTTATTTGCATTTTCAATAGCCACAGAAGAGGCTTCTAAGATAGGAACAGTTATTGGAATTGATTTGGGTACAACTTATTCTTGTGTTGGTGTTTACAAGAATGGGCATGTGGAAATCATAGCCAATGATCAAGGTAATCGTATCACCCCTTCATGGGTTGGTTTCACTGATGGTGAAAGGTTGATTGGAGAGGCTGCAAAGAATCAAGCAGCTGTTAATCCCGAGAGGACCGTCTTTGATGTCAAGAGACTTATTGGGAGAAAGTAATATACCATCCTTTTTTGCTCTCTATTCTACGTGTAACTTAGATGGGGTGTTTATATCATGGCTCCTAACTCTTGCTACTGTACAGGTTTGAGGATAAAGAAGTTCAAAAAGACATGAAGCTTGTTCCTTACAAGATTGTGAATAAGGATGGAAAACCTTACATTGAAGTTAAGATTAAAGATGGTGAGAGCAAGGTCTTCAGTCCTGAGGAGGTCAGTGCTATGATTTTGACAAAGATGAAGGAGACAGCTGAGGCTTACCTTGGAAAGAAAATTAAGGATGCTGTTGTCACTGTCCCTGGTAAACTTTTTCTCCCAGTACCCATTCATTTAGGAAGAGAATATTGCTTCATTAGACATTACTGATGTTTTGCTTCTTCTTTCTGTAGCTTACTTCAATGACGCTCAGAGACAGGCCACTAAAGATGCTGGAACAATTGCTGGGTTGAATGTTGTTAGAATTATTAATGAACCAACAGCAGCAGCAATTGCATATGGTTTGGACAAGAAAGGTGGTGAGAAGAACATTCTTGTCTTTGATCTTGGTGGTGGTACCTTCGATGTCAGTATCTTGACTATTGATAATGGTGTTTTTGAGGTTCTTGCAACTAATGGAGACACTCATTTGGGAGGTAAGGGTTAATTTTTTCTTTAGTTATTCTACTACTTTTCAATTTTATCACTGAATCAAGAACAATTAAGTGCAACTCTTTTCAACTTGAATTATTTTGTTAAACTTCAGGAAGCATCATAATTTGTTTGTGTTTACACAATAGTAATTTGTAACGGGCTTGAGCTTCAACCTTAATTCTACGTACCTAGTGCATGGTTGATATTTGCAAACATGACACCATAAGATTATCATATGATTACTTATAGCTATAGATTCTTAAACTCATTAAATTATAAGCTGAATGTTGTATCTGGTCCTATCTTACATTAATGAATTATTGCTTTTAAGCAAAAATGCACAAGGCAGAACTAGATCATTTATTGGGCTAACCTCCAAGGGAGGTGAAAAATTCAGCCTTTGATAAATGTAATTCATGTGTTGGATAAATTTGAAAATATATTAGGTGGTCTTGTCTGAATATTAACATTTTCGCTTGTCCTGCAGGAGAGGATTTTGATCACAGAATCATGGATTACTTCATTAAGCTAATCAAGAAAAAGCACGGAAAGGACATCAGCAAGGATAACAGGGCACTTGGCAAGTTGAGGAGAGAGGCAGAGCGTGCTAAGAGAGCTTTGAGCAGTCAGCACCAAGTCCGAGTAGAGATTGAGTCTCTCTTTGATGGCTTAGATTTCTCTGAACCACTTACCAGAGCCCGTTTCGAAGAGCTGAACAACGATTTGTTCAGAAAGACCATGGGCCCCGTTAAGAAGGCCATGGAAGATGCTGGTTTAGAAAAGCGACAAATTGATGAAATCGTTCTTGTTGGTGGAAGTACCAGGATTCCAAAGATTCAACAGCTTTTGAAGGATTTTTTCGATGGCAAGGAGCCCAACAAAGGTGTGAACCCAGATGAGGCAGTTGCTTATGGTGCTGCTGTCCAAGGAGGAATCTTGAGTGGAGAGGGAGGTGATGAAACCAAAGGTACTAATACTCTTTTCTTCTGATAATTTTGAAGTTATATATTGAAGTTGAATGTATCTAACTAGAATATACCATGCTTGGTAATAGATATTCTTCTCTTGGATGTGGCTCCCTTGACCCTCGGAATTGAGACCGTTGGAGGAGTAATGACCAAATTGATCCCAAGAAACACTGTTATCCCTACAAAAAAATCTCAAGTTTTCACAACTTACCAGGATCAACAAACCACAGTCACCATTCAGGTATTAGGAGTTGATTCTTGATAATTTGAACCTAAAGGGCTAGGAATTTGCTCCGCTTTTCTTTACATAGCATGAACTCCTGTTGTGTGGCAGGTATTTGAGGGTGAAAGAAGTCTTACAAAGGACTGTAGGTTGCTCGGAAAGTTCGATCTTACAGGAATAGCCCCAGCTCCAAGGTTTGTCCACCTACTCCTGTTTTGTTTTTCTTGCAAATTACATCCCTGTTTAAGTCCTAGATGGGGGGGGTGGGGGGGGGGGGGGGTGGGGGGGGGGGGGGGTGGGGGGGGGGGGGGGTGGGGGGGGGGGGGGGTGGGGGGGGGGGGGGGTGGGGGGGGGGGGGGGTGGGGGGGGGGGGGGGTGGGGGGGGGGGGGGGTGGGGGGGGGGGGGGGTGGGGGGGGGGGGGGGTGGGGGGGGGGGGGGGTGGGGGGGGGGGGGGGTGGGGGGGGGGGGGGGTGGGGGGGGGGGGGGGTGGGGGGGGGGGGGGGTGGGGGGGGGGGGGGGTGGGGGGGGGGGGGGGTGGGGGGGGGGGGGGGTGGGGGGGGGGGGGGGTGGGGGGGGGGGGGGGTGGGGGGGGGGGGGGGTGGGGTGGGGGGGGGGTGGGGGGGGGGGGGGGTGGGGGGGGGGGGGGGTGGGGGGGGGGGGGGGGGGGGGGGGGGGGGGCGGGTGGGGGGGGGGGGGGGGGGGGTGGGGTGTGGGGGGGGGGGTGGGGGGCGGGGGGGGGGGGGGAGTGTAAGCCCCCGGGTGAGTGCATAAAGCAGAGGAATGCGATCCTCACCATAAGTCGTATTGTATTTGGCCGGACGAAAGTGAGCTAGCAAAACCATAGACCATGCCTTCGCTTCCGGGGTCAAGCGGTTGTGAGCAACTTTCGGAAGGCCCCGGACAATAGTTCCTGGTATAATGATGAACTCTCTCATCTGGTCCATAGTTCTCCTTCGATTGTCGAATTAATCGTAGAGTTCATCACTTTGATTTGCGGGTCATTCGATCCCGTAGTAGGCATTGATAGTTTCCGGGTCGAACTTGATTTCCTTGCCCCTCACAGTAGTGGTGTCGTCTTCGCTATTCCAACTGGCGTTAGCATAAAATTCCCTAACAATTTCGCCGGTGAAAGTTTCACGAGATGGTCGTTTCAAGAATTCGGTCCAACCTCTTGCTTCAATTTGCTCATACATGTACGGAAAGGCCTCCCTCTCGTAGGTCACAAATCTTTCGGTAACAAATGACCAACCCTTATCCGTCGTGTATGCATCCGAGGCCAACTTAGATAAAAATCTATAGGTGTCGTACTCCTCCTCGACCACCTTTTTCTTCCCCTTTGCGTCTCTTTTCTTCCTAGGAGGATCTCTAGAACTAGCACCTTTCGATTTTTTCATATTCGAACTCGCTCCTTCTTTGTGAAATCACACTTGCACTAACTTCCCCCCACACTTACGTCACAACCACACCACAACTTCAACAAACAAATATAAACTCAACACCACAATACAATGCGAGAAAAGAGATCTAAATTTTCGCACGGACAATTGATCGAACATTTGGCACGCGTGAGTGAAAATAACCTCTTTCAAGTAATAATCCGTATCAATCTAATCCAACCAACAACAAACAACACCAATTAGTAGAGTTAAGCCATCCTTACCTCAACTTGCAACAAAATCCGGCAATAATTGGAGATTTGAAAACCTTGGGATTTTTAGTGAAATTTAGGTAATCTTTGATTATTGGGTTTAATTGTGGAGGTTTGGAGTTGGAATTTGATGTGTGGGTGATGATAAGGTGATAATGAATGTGATTATAGGACGAATTTGAAGGTAGGAGATGGAATTGGTATGGATTGATGTGGAGTGGAGGAGGGAATTTCGGAAGAGAGGGATTTGAGTGGTGAGAGTGATTTGAAAATTTGAACAAATTGAACTTATTTAGCAGACCTCGTCGCGGCAAGACGTATGCCCTGATTCTGCGTATGCAAGCCTCGCCGCGGTGAGACATAGGCAGAGAGTTAGCAAACTCTCTGCCAACTTCTCGCCGCGGCGCGGTGAGGTTTCTGCCAACAGCTCGCCGCGGCGAGAGTTGGGCAGAGGGTTTGCTCCTCATTTTATGAAATTTATTCAAATTCTCACCTTGTTCATTTGCAATCCACATCTTTCTCGCCCGATCTCACTCAATTGTGCTTGTTAATCCTCGATCTTTCTTGCGCACTCATTCACCTACAACACAACACGCGAAAACAAAAACAAAAACAACACAAAACACAAGCACCAAACAACTAAAAGTAAAGCAATAGGCTTGGGTTGCCTCCCAAGAAGCGCTTGTTTATAGTCGTGAGCTCGACTTGGATACATTCATAATGACTTCATTGCAAGACAACGGAGGTCTTGTTTCTTTCAATTTCTCCGCCCCAATAGTGTTTGAGGCGTTGTCCATTCATTTTGAACTTGTCTCCGGATGTAGGATCGGAAATTTCCACGGCTCCGTAGGGGAATGCTTCGATAACTTGAAAAGGTCCCGACCAACGAGACTTGAGTTTCCCGGGAAATAATCGAAGCCTCGAATTGAAGAGTAACACTTGTTGACCGAGTTCGAATTTCTTTTCCACTAAACGTCGATCGTGCCACTTTTTCATTCTTTCCTTATAGAGCTTGGCATTTTCATAAGCATCAAACCGGAATTCATCAAGTTCGTTTAATTGAAACAACCGTTTCTCACCGGCTGAACTTGCATCCAAATTTAGCTTCTTGATAGCCCAATAAGCTTTGTGCTCCATTTCTAACGGTAGATGACAAGATTTTCCAAACACAAGCTTATAAGGAGACATTCCGATTGGCGTCTTGTAAGCGGTGCAATACGCCCATAGACCGTCGTCGAGTCTCTGTGACCAATCCTTTTGAGTAGGAGATACCGTTTTCTCCAAGATACTTTTAATCTCACGATTTGATATCTCTGCTTGCCCATTTGCTTGTGGGTGATAGGCGGTTGTCACTTTGTGTTTCACCCCGTACTTTGTCAGAAGAGCATTAAGCCATCGGTTACAAAAATGAGAACCGCCATCACTGATGATCGCTCTTGGGGTACCAAATCGATTGAAGATGTTCTTCTTAATGAAATTCATGACTACCTTCGAATCATCCGTCGGAAAAGCACTTGCTTCGACCCATTTGGACACATAATCCACTGCTACCAAAATGTATTGATTCCCGTTTGAAGGCACGAATGGTCCCATGAAGTCTATCCCCCCAAACATCAAACAATTCCACTTCAAGCATGGTGGTTAATGGCATTTCATTCCTTTGGGTAATGTTCCCGACTCTTTGACATCGATCACATTGAGACACGAAAATGTGAGCATCCTTGAATATGCTCGGCCAATAGAACCCCGATTGCAACACTTTTTGCGGCCGTACGATCTTCTTTGAAATGTCCTCCGTATGGTGCGGCGTGGCACTCTTTTAGGATGTCATGTGTTTCCTCCTCGGGAATGCATCTCCTAATGATCCTATCTGCACAAATCTTAAAAAGAAACGGCTCATCCCATATAAAACTCTTAACATAATGTAAAAACCTTTTCTTTTGTTGATAAGTAAAATCAGGGGGTAGTAAACCACATACCAGATAATTGACATAATCGGCATATCATGGAGTCTGAGATGGTGCGATGGAAAAGAGTTGTTCATCCGGGAAAGCCTCATTGATAAGCTCGGGATCCTCCTTACTTTTGCATTTTCAAGCCTTGATAAGTGATCGGCGACTTGATTTTCGGACCCCTTCCTATCCTTAATCTCCAAATCAAATTCTTGAAGCAATAAGATCCAACGGATTAGTCGGGGTTTAGCATCTTTCTTCACCATCAAGTATCTAATGGCCGAATGGTCCATGTAGACTATCATTTTAGTGCCAACCAAATAAGCTCGAAATTTATCGAAAGCAAATACAACCTCCAAAAGCTCCTTTTCAGTAACTGTGTAATTCATTTGGGCGTCAATCAACGTCTTGCTAGCATAGTAGATGGAATGGAAAATCTTGCTTTTCCTTTGTCCCAAAACAGCTCCAACCGCTATGTCACTTGCATCACACATTATTTCAAAAGGTAAACTCCAATCCAGTGCTATTACAATTGGTGCCGAGATCAACATTTGCTTCAAAGTCACGATAGCTTGCATGCATTGATCAGTGAAGACAAACGGAATGTCTTTCTCCAATAGATTGCATAAAGGCTTAGATATCTGTGAGAAGTCTTTGATAAATCTCCTATAAAAGCCCGCATGCCCCAGAAAACTCCGAATTCCTTTCACGGACGTGGGCGGAGGTAGTCTCTCGATCGTTTCGATTTTAGCTCTATCAACCTCAATCCATTTGCTCGAAATTTTGTGACCCAAAACAATGCCTTCTTTCACCATGAAATGGCCTTTCTCCCAATTCAAAACCAAGTTTGTTTCTTCACACCTTTGAAGCACTTTTTCTAAATTACCCAAACATTCATCAAACGAGTCCCCAAAGATAGAAAAGTCATCCATAAAGACTTCAAAAAATTTCTCGATCATATCGGTGAAAATAGCCATCATACACCTTTGAAAAGTAGCTGGAGCGTTGCATAAGCCGAAAGGCATTCTTCTAAAAGCAAAGGTCCCGTATGGGCAGGTGAAAGTTGTTTTCTCTTGATCGGCGGGAGCGATGACAATTTGGTTGAATCCCGAGTATCCATCCAAAAAACAATAGAAAGCTCTTCCCGACAATCTATCCAACATTTGATCGATAAAAGGCAATGGAAAGTGATCTTTCTTCGTATATTGGTTCAATTTCCGGTAATCCATGCATACTCTCCACCCGGTGACCGTTCTAGAAGGTATCAATTCATTATTTTCGTTGGTTATCACCGTCATTCCACTATTCTTTGGAACACATTGCACCGGGCTCACCCATTTGCTATCGGAGATGGGAAAAATGATTCCGGAATCAAACCATTTGATTATCTCTTTCTTGACGACCTCCTTCATGATATGATTCAATCTTCTTTGATGTTCAACGGACCCTTTGAAATTATCCTCCAAATTGATTTTTGTGCATACAAAACGCGGGACTAATTCCTTTGATGTCGGCAATAGTCCACCCAATGGCTTTCTTGTAACTCTTGAGAACTCTCAACAATTTCTCTCTTTGAGTCTCCGTCAAGTCCACCGCAATAATAACCGGCAAAGTGGAAGAATCACCCAAGTAAGCATAATTCAATTGAGGTGGAAGTGGTTTCAATTCCAAGATTGGTGGCTCCTCAATGGACGATTTCAGTGGTGTGGGACTTGACAGCGGTAGATCAAGAGTTTCGAATCTCTTTCTAAAGTTCTCTCCAACCGAGTTGGCCTCCAATTGTGATATGATTTGAGCCATTTCCTCAATCTCTTCATCAAGTTTGTTCAATATAGCCCCTTCAATCAAATCCTCATAGTTATTCTCCTCAAACGTATTGGCCACCAATGAGTCAACCATACAAATGGAAGAACATTCTTCCTCATCGTCCAGGTATCTCATGGCATTAGAAACATTGAATTTCACTTCTTCGTCCTGCACTCTCATGGTAAGTTCTCCTTTTTGTACATCAATCAAAGCCCTACCTGTTGCTAAAAATGGTCTTCCAAGAATGATAGGTATATTGACATCCGCCTCATAATCAAGAACAATAAAATCAACGGGAAATATGAACTTATCAACTCTTACCAAGACATCGTCGATTTTACCTTCCGGGTAAGTGATAGAACGGTCGGCGAGTTGCAAAGAGACCGTAGTAGGTCGTGCTTCTCCGATTCCAAGTTTCTGAAAAATAGATTTAGGCATTAGATTGATACTAGCTCCCAAATCACAAAGAGCTTTTCCAAAATTTTGATCACCAATAGTACACGAGATAGTGAAACTTCCCGGATCTTTGAGTTTTGGGGGTAATTTATTTTGTAAAATAGCACTACATTCCTCAGTTAGTGCAACCGTTTCAAATTCTCCCAATCTTCTTTTCTTTGAAAGCACATCCTTCATAAACTTGACATACTTAGGCATTTGCTCAATTGCCTCCACTAAAGGAATGTTGATGTGCAATTGTTTCAAAATAGTCAAGAACTTTTCAAATTGTTTCTCGTCCTTCTTCTTTTGAAACCTTTGAGGGAACGGAGGAGTTGGCTTGCTTGTCGGAATTGGTGTCGAAATAATTGGTTCTTTAGGTACCTCTTTTTCCGCTCCACCTCATTAGCCAATGAATCTATATTTCCTTGTTGAGTATCCTCGGCTTCCATTGAATTTTCATTAGGCATAGCCGGACCTTCATACCGTTTTCCATTCCTCAAGGAAATAGCCTTGATATATTCATTCGATCCTTGATGAGGTGACTCAGTTGTACTTGGCAAAGCCCCTTGAGGTCTCACACTTAAAGCTTGTGAGACTTGCCCCATTTGAGTTTGAAGGTTTCTCAATGCAACCGAGTGTTCTTGTTGGTGTTTGAAGACTTCTTGCAACTTCGAGTCATTGTTAACCATATATTTGGTGGTATGTTTCATGAATTCACCAAATGCATCCTCCCATGAGGGTTTTGATTCAACGGGTTGCTTTTGTCTTTCTTGAAACCCGGGAGGTGCGGAGGATTGATGGTTTCCTTGATATGGTTGTTGTTGGCTATTATTTGGATTGCTCCAAAAGAAGTTTGGATGTTTTTGCCAATGAGGGACATAGTTGTTTTGGTATGAATGGTGTCCTTGATTGTTTCGGTAGTTATTCCCAAGGTAATTCACTGCCTCGGGATTTCCGGGACACATCTCATAAGCATGAGCTCCTCCACACGTTACACAACTAGGCGGCATGGTTTGTACTTGTTAGACTACTTCCGGCTTTTGGCCAAGTTTATCCACTTTATTGCTCAAAGTCGCCATTTGAGCACTCAATGCCGTAATTGCATCCAATTCAAGTTTTCCGGGAGTAGATTTAGTAGAAGTTGATCTCTCGGATATCCACGAGTGATTGTTATAGGCCATGGTATCAAGAATTACAGAAGCTTCATTATAAGACTTGGCCAATATAGCACCACCCGCGGTTGCATCTACTAAAGCTCTGGTGGATCCATGCAACCCATTGTAGAAAGTTTGCATTAGAATCCATTCGGCTGTGGCATGGTGTTGACATTCTTCAATAGCTCTTTGAATCTCTCCCAAGCCTCATATAATGACTCTTGATCTAATTGTCGAAATGCTAGAATATCATTCCTCAATTTAGTAGTCTTCGGGGGAGGGAAGAACTTCCTCAAGAACTTTTCAGTTAGATCATCCCAAGAAATTATGGAGTTGGGCTGTAGAGAATCCAACCAATCCTTTCCGACGTCTCACAATGAGTATGGAAATAACATCAACCTTAAAGCATCTTTCGTTACGCCCGCAATGATGAATGAATCGCTGATCATCATAAATTTCTTCAAGTGAGCATGAGGGTCTTCACTAGGATGACCTCCAAATTGACCTGCAGCGTTTAGCATGTTGAACATTACCGGCTTTAGTTCAAAGTTAGGTGCCGTAATGGTAGGCATGACAATACTAGAACCGAGCTCATCCAACTTAGGTGTTCCATATTCATTAATAGGACGATTCCTATTGTTTGGCGGTTGGGGAGCAATTTGTAATGGGTTCCCCATACCCGGATTGACTCCTTGATTCTCCATAGGTAAATTTTACCCTTTTCCTTTTTCTTCTTCGCTTTCTAAAGGTCCTCTCGATCTCCGGATCAACGAGAGCAAGAGGTAGTGTCGAAGCTCTTGGCATACACTAAGAGAAAGGTACCGATGAAAACAAAAACACAAAGTAAGAAACAAATCCAAGCTAAGGTATACAAGATTATAAATTGGCAACTAATCGTTACAAATCCCCGGCAACGGCGCCAAAAACTTGTTACGTTCCAAATACTAGTACGTAAACCGCGCAAGTATACAGTCGTTACAAGTAATAAAGTGATAAGGGGTGCCGAACCCACGAGGAATTGTTCGATTAATTACCTAATACTATCTTATTACTTCTACTTGGATTCATGTGAGTTATAGTTGGTAAGATAGGGGTTTGATAATCAACTAAAATGAAGTAATGCTGGATAAAGCACTTAAACAATACTAGTTTGATTCTAATGATAAAAGTTCCTACGTTTCTATGTCACCTAGGTCAATCCAAGCCAAATGCATTAACAATTGACAACTACACTTATGCTTGTTGTTCAATGATTCAAGAGTGTTTATACGTATCTTTCGACTTGCGTACGAACCTATCAAGTTAGACTAATCCAATTTATGTCTAAAAGGACTAAACCTAATTGATGCATTAACCTCAAACCTTGGAAGAACATGAAAAGAACTAGGTATATGTCTATCCTAAATTCAAATCACAATCTAGTTTCACAATCTAATCCTCAAACCACTATGTCTAGCAATCAAGAATCAATCTATTTCATCTCAAAGTTGGCCTAACAACAAGATGACAAAAGCACAAACTAGATTAACAAACACATCCAAGTATAGCATCAACCATTAATTCATCATTCAATCATGGATCAACCATAGGCTTCATAAGAACCTAGAAATTAAAGATTTAGCTACTCATATTAAAAATAGAGATATTCATTACATCAACTATCCACATTTTCATACTACAAATGTTAGGAGAAGAGATTAAAGACAAGGAAAACTTAGTAGATGAACAACTTCTCTTCTTGCCTCCAATGGTCTTCCAAGCTCCAAGTAGTAGTAAAAGTGTGAATCAAAATTAAAGTGTGTTGTGTGGATTCTTTCTTCTTGCCCTAATAGCAAGGTAACCACCACACAAAATTGCCTAAGTTACCCCAAAAACTATAGTAACAAAGGTCAAAATGTCCCCCAAGAAGTTTAAAATTACATTGAAGGGTATAGGGGAAATGTACAAAAAATACCTTCAATCCGCGGAAGGAACAGAGCAGGTCTCGCCGCGGCGAGACTTCAAATGTGCAGGACCTCGCCGCAGCGAGATCGAAGCTCGCGGCGGCGAGGTTGAGGCAGAGGGCCTCACCACGGCGAGGTGAGGCATGGGGCTATTTTCTTCAATTTTTGTTCTTTCTTTTCCGTTAGGCCCCCCGTGGTTGAAAGCGACTTGCTCTCCATGCAATAAATGCTCTCGAAGTTGCTTCAAGGCGTCGATTCCTGCAAACCACTGATAAACACAATTAAAACACGAACAAAACACGAAAGACGAACAAAGGCCAAACAAAGGGTCCGAAGGCACAAAAAACACGAAAACAAGCAAAGACACACAGAAACTCGGATCAAAACAAGATATTGTGGGCTTAAGGAGATAGGTAATAACGACGTTTTCACGGCGTTATCACCCTCCTACTCATCGGAGTCTGGCACTTACCTCGACAGTCGAGTATAGGTCGCGCGCTTAAGTGGCATCCATTTTCGGGGGCTAGTTGATTCGGCAGGTGAGTTGTTACGCACTCCTTAGCGGCTTTCAATTTCCATGACCACCGTCTTGTTGTCTTAATCGACCAACACACTTTAAGGGTTCTAGGTTAACGCACAGTTAGGCACCGTAAACCAACTTTCGGTTCATCCCGCATCGTCAGTTCTGCTTACCAAAATTGGCCAACCTGGAGCTCTCGATTCTTTGGCTCGACTCTGTTGGATGAAGATGAAGAAGTGAAGGGAGGTTTTGATGATTTCCAAAAGTCATTAGCTAAGTAATGGAAGCTTAGCAACCTCTGGGAAATTCAATCTGAGAAAACAAGTAAAATCAGAACGGTTGAATTTTGGTCCAGAAGACTACTGATCTGATGCTGAGTTCGGAATCAGACTGGTGGATTTCAGCAGAGTCAAATCAGATGAGTTCGGTTTGAATCGGCAGAGTGTTCATCAGAAGAGTAGATTAGATCAGTAGAGTTGAAGAGATCAGAAAGTCATTCCAACGGTAATAAATGCTGTAAGAGAAGGGTATTAAAGTCCAATGATTGAAGAAAAACCTCGGATCAGTAAGGTACATTTAATGCGACGTGACAGAAAGTACAGGAGAACTGACAGTGAACAGTTGCAGAAGCCGTTCTGAAACAGGGACCAGTACTCGAGGAAAATTGAAGATCTGTCGATTTCTCAACGGGCAGAATTCAAATCCTCAAGTATAAATTGATCTGAATTCAAGAGTTAGAGACAATGAAGCAATTCACAACAACTGAGAGAAAATCAAGCAAGCAAAATCTTCTAAATCTCAAAAACTCAAGTACAGATCACCATCAGCTTAGTCATCTGTTGACAAAGCCGATGTTGGTCCCAAGTGGTCAGATGAGGTCTAGAGGGAAATGGGGGGGGGGGGAGTGAATAAATCTGAAAGATTATGCTATTAAACCTCTTGTTAATACGTACGGTGGACCATTTGGGGTCCGTGACTTAAAAGGTCAATGAATTTATTAATTTTTTTTTTTTTTTTTTTTTTGCCATTTTTTAAGGGTTTAATTTTTTTTAGAAGCATCGAACACATTAAGTCAGATGTTCGATAAAATTTCCGGAACCGAACTTCGTGTATCTTGCATTGAGCAGGTAAACTTTTTTTTTTAATTGCTATAAGTCGGAAATAGTGAATTAAGTTAGAAGAATCGTTGATTAAATGTAAATCTCTTTTAAATTTCCAATTCTTTTGTATATATCTTACATTCATATCTACTGATTTTCTCGAAACGCAAATAAAATTAATTATCACTAGTCCAACCCTGTGATAATATAATATGTATGATCCAACAACACAATTAGTTGATGAATTCGTCCTAAATTTATTAATTCGCCACTAATCTATGTTTTGGACTCTACTATCAAACAAATTCAAAATCATATTATCGTAATGACATAATTAATATCAGTATTATTCTATGTAATTGCTAGCTACCAAACGAGCTATTAATGGGGGGAGTTTTTTTTTTTAGTACTACATGATATGTCACTTTGCAACCTTTGTATAATTGGACACGCAAATGCAAATTTGATATCACGGCTTAAGTTATCGTTGGAACTTTTATAGCAGGCCCAATATTCTTCGGAGTTAATGGTAATTTACCCCTGTGAAATGCATAATGTTTAATTTACCCCACTTGTGATTTGAAAAGAGCAATTTACCCTCCTGTGAAAATTTTAAAAAAGCAATTTACCCCTTCAGCCAGAAAGTATAACTCACTTGCTGAATCGAGAGTGGGCATGGAAATTATTTTGTAACATAGGGGGGTAAATTGCCATATTATAACACAGGGGGTAAATTACCACATTAATCATAACACAGGGGGTAAACTGTCACATTATCATAACATAGGGGGGTAAAGTGCCACATATAAAAATATCAGGGAGGCGGTGTAAAACTTTTATAAAATTACAAAGGGGATAAGTGCTCTTTTTCAAATCACATAGAGGTGAATTGATTGCATTTTTATTTCCGATGGTATCAAAGTTGCAAGGTGGTCTGTCAGTACCAAAAAACAAATTTCCCATTATTAGTTGTTGAAAAGAAGAATTAAATTAGTGCTTAGAATGAAGCATGTTAAATTCAACTTTTCTAATTGGTGGCAATCGGTTAATATGGATTTTCGAGGAATTATCGTGATAATGGTTTTACTAGATTTTTAACAATATAATTAGTGGGTCTGTACTATGTAGTCTAATGGAATTTGGTGTATTTTTTCCATTACTAACAAATTTTAATTGGACACTAAGTAGGAATCTAACTTTTTTTTTTTTTAATTTAAAAAGTGTTTCTATCTTGATTATAGTGGGAGAGACACTGCATGGAGCCGTTCGTATCAAGTGAAAACAGTTAATGGCAATTTAGCCCCTATAATTTGCATAATATTAATTTATTTCTCTGTAATTTGAAAAATCGTACATTACCCCCATTATAATCTTATAAAAGTTTCACACCGCCTCCCTAACATTTTTAAACCTAGAAAATATAAGAATTCACAAAATTACCCCTCTTATATGTTGCACTTTATCCCTCTGCATTATGATAAATTTTGCAATTTACCTCCCTCCTTGTGTTATGATAAATGTTGCACTAAATCCTCTTATGTTACAAAAATATTTTTCATGCCAACTCTCATTTTTTACGAGTGAGTTACACTCTCCGACAAAAGGGGTAATTGTTCCTTTAAATTTTTTACAGGGGGTAAATTGCTCTTTTTCGGCCATACGAGCTGCGACTCGAGAAACTCCACCGCCTTCTTTGGTCTAGTTGAGCTTTACACTAGCAAGTCCATCATTCAGATTTTAGATTTCTAAGCTAAGCTATGTTTGGTTCTTGGATTCATGTTAGTAAACCACAATCGAGTTTTTCATATGTCCTTTGCATTGAGTAAAAACAGAAGAAATATTTGTTCTAGCTCTATAGATTTTTTTTTTTTGGGTAGTTTAATAACTATTAACTAACTAATAACAACTCATAACTAACGGTTCTATTCCAACATGGAACAAATAAGACAATATAATTCATGAATTCTCTATTTCAAACCAATCTACTCGGATCAAGCTCGTTTGATAAAAACTCATTTGAGATCGATTCTTAAACAAGCTTGAAATATCTTATTTGGTAATTTTTGAAGTTCGATTGGAGCTCGACTTGATAAGTTAAAAATTGAAAAACACATGTAAAAATATCAAGTTACTCGATATTCAGCTCAAGCTCGTTTGAGCTCGGTTCGTTAAAAAATCAAACCAAACTCAAATACAATTTTGAGCTCGATATAAAATTCAAATTAAGCTTTTAAAATATATCGCTCGATACATCTCGACTCGTTTACACTCCTCCACTTCATACTATATAGCTATAACTTATAAGGCTATCACATTGTCCACCAATTTATTTGGTCTAAAGATACTTGAAGCAATATTAGTATCTTTTTTCACATTATTTTAAACTTTGACGATAACAGGTTTCTTATTTGTTTGTTTAACATTTTGACATAATGTTATGATAACTGAAATTTCAATACATGAAAAAGTTAGTCAACAAATTCATAAGTGATCTCATTTTTTAAATTGGGTTTGGGTAGATACCAAAGACTCGAGCAATTAAAATGCTAAACATTAAATTTTAAAAAAAAAAAGCCCAAAATCTCGACGTACTTAAATCCAAATTTGCACCAACCAAAATGGATGATTGTGAATCCAGTCTAGACATATTCAATTTGAATACCAACATATTAAATCCATGCTTACTTTATTTAATGAATGTGAATCCAGATTCAGACCTATCCGATCATAACACAATGACAACCTTACTTCCTCAAAATAATTAGTTTTTTTTACTGTGGAATGGTCTAGCTGTTAATGAGTCGGATTCTGATTGGATCAAGCTGAACCCATATTCTTTAGACCTATCCGATCATAATATAATGACAACCCTACTTACTTCCTCAAAATAATTAGTCTTCTTTTTACTGTGGAATGGTCTAGCTGTTAATGGGTCGGTTGGATTCTGGTTGGATCAATCTCAACCCATATTCGGTTCCATTTATGTCGGACTCGGGTCTTGTTTGGATTTAGATTTTTCTAGTCCGTCGAATCTTGTTCGGATTCAGTTGGATGTCGAATCTTCTCGGATACAATAAAATCTCAACTTTCAAAATTCACACCTATATATTTGTCTAAAACAAGCTTGTTTATGTTACAATTTCATTTAATTTAGCTCAAATGTTCAAACTTTCTTAACTGATTTTCAAATTTTTAGATGAAATAAGGCAAAAAAATAAAATTATGATTTTATTTAATTATTGATGGATACAAATCTTAAACACGATTCGCACCATGTAATTCAGATTACGGATCTTCGTAATCGAATCAGATCCACCGAATCTCCAATCGATAAAGATTCTAACAAGTCGGACCGCATATCCGCCCCTTTGACAGCGCTCGACACAACTAATGGCCCAATTTGAATAAACAAAGCCCAAAACCCATGATTCTGAGATTACAATGGCCCCAACCCCAATCCATTTTATTTCATTACTGGGCCCGAGTTTTTCACTTTTAAAAAATGTGTATAAGAAAGGTTCAAAAACCCTAACCATCATTAAATTTTAATTGCTGCTTCGAAGTTTCATGGTAATAAAAAAATTTCTAAATGATTTTCTACATTAGTATATATATGGGTTAAAACATCAACAAGTTCACAAGATCACTACAAAAAAAAAAAAAATTTAGTGATAAAATTTTATGTGACAATGTTAAAGTTGTCACTTCTTATATATATTAAGTGACAAGAACTCAAATATTATCACTAAAATTGTTTTCATTAACATACTAGTGACAAGAATTGTAAAAAAGTTGTCACTATTGACATTTAGCGATACCCCAAAAGTGACAACCAAAAAGTTGTCACTAAACCATAGTGACAATATTTATTGTCACTAGGTTGTCACTTAAAGGGTGTCGCTAATTGTCAATAGTGACAACTTAAGTCACCATATATTTGTCATTAATAGCTATTAGTGACAACTTAAAAAACATATATTGTCACTATTGCACTTGTCACCATTATTATTATGACAAAATTATTATTTTTATCACTAAATGTATATAAAGAGTGACAACTTTTACATTATCACTTAATTTTTTGTCACTTAAGCTTAATTTTCTTGTAGTAAGAAGCAATCCCATTTTTTTTTTATTGGGCCTAGGTAAAGACCAAATATCTTGAACGACCAATTTAATAGATTTCTCCCTCGTGTATATACTCGTTGAAGGTAAAAGTTTGGGAAAAAACGCAAAAATAGTCCTTTAACTTTGTAGGGACGCGGAAATGGTATAGTCTTAGTACCGACAAACAATTTATGTCCGTTATATTTTAAGTTGTTTCAATTTTAGTTCTCCTACCCGTAATTTTAGTCATAAATTCGCCAGAATTAACATCAATGCCCATATATTGCCACATAAACAAACAAATTGAGGCATTATAACATTTTTGACCTAATAATTAGTAGATAGAGAAAGAAATAGGAAAAAATAAGGTGTTATTTTTCCTCTAATTTAACAAGGTGACGTGGTGAATTACCACTACGTGACAACAAGAGGGACAAACACCCCCAATTTGTTTGTTTGCGTAGCAATTTATGAATACTAATTTTAATTCTGATGAATTTAGGACTAAAATAACGAATAAGTGGACTAAAATTGCAGTAACTAAAAACATTAAGTATGTAAATTGCTTTTCACAACTACAAATATCCATTTTCACGTCCCTATCAAAGTAAAAGGACTAGAATTGCTTTTTCCAAGAAAAATATTTATTTCATCCAATTTCTAATAGATAAAAGGATAACAATATCAAAAGGGTGCATGGCTAATACAATTCAAATGTACTTATAAATTTGAATAAAATTCAACTCTACAACATATCAAAGATCACTGGAAAGCCTAAAATCAAGAAATCTCAAGAAACTATCCATCAAAAAAAGAAAAAAAAAACAATCCATGCTGCCATTTCATTCAGAAAAATCACGTTTGTTTTTTAGATATGGGCATTCCAATATTATTAACCAAAAGTTGCTAAACAAAGACTATTTTATTGAACAAAAGTGCAAAATGTTATGAAAATTTAAGACCATAATTGTACTTTAAAAGCAATTCACACCAAGAAAAACTCAAAAAGGAATGTATCTCTATCTCAATTAGAAATATTTGTTACCTTTCAAACATCAGGCCTATAAAAACTCAAAATATATTAATAAGATTGTTGCCTCAAGTATCCAGGACCCGGCTTGAATGGATCTTCTTCGATGTATCCATCAGGCCTATAAAATCCGGCATCATTCATACGATTGCTAAGGACGTGAAGGATTGCTTTTTTCGAACCATATTCATCACGGTTGTTCTCTACGTACTGCTTTGCTTCTGCTGCCACATCATTCACAAAACGGAACCTGTTGTCCTCGGACAATAATAGCCTCTCGATGTCCATTGATATGATCTCCCCTGTGTCTCTTACCTTCCTCATTTGCTCCTCAAGAAATGGAACTCTTTCGAGTTTGTAGTCCAACATATCATCCTTTTTGGACTGAAAAGATAAAAGCATGCTTAGTTTAAGGAGGGGAATTGTGTTATATAAAATTATGTAATTTTGATCACAAGTTTTTAAAAAGTTTTGCACTTTTGGTCTCATTGCCTCCTTTCTATCCAATTTAGGAGCAAAACTGAGACAGTTATAAGGGGACCAAAAGTACTAAACACAAACAATTCTATGAGACAAAAAGTGCAAATTCTTTTAAAAGTTGGGATCAAAAGTGCAATTTGGTAATGTGTAGGACAAAAAGTGCAAAATAAAAAACCGGGATCAAAATACAACGTGCTAAGAATCCAGTTTTGTGAGACTAAAAATGCAAGTTTGCAGCTTAGTGAAGTAAGTTTGGAAAAGGCATGCAAAACATTAATTCAAGGTCGCATATCAACATTCTCCAAGATTCGCACATGATTTATCGATGATCAAACCCGAGGGACATTAACATGAAATAGAAAGATCATATAACAAGTTCAGAAATTAACAAATCTTCAAACTGGGGACTAATTAGTTACCCAAGAATATTGACTCTTTTTCACAATCTGCCATGTAATAACTGAAATTTAATGAGTATCATGGAAGCATAACGACACAAGGGTCTATTGAATTCTAAGTTATCTCATTTTTCACTTTTTTCTTCCCGGGTTTCAAAATAGGAGATCATATTCTTATATTTTTAGCCATTTTTAGTATTTACTTATTTCCAAACAAATCATTAACATTCACATTAGAATATGGACATATCATTATAAAAGCTTAAATGCTTAGAATCATTTATGTAAATTATACACTAGAATGTGGACATAATTATTAACTCTTTGTTCTCTATTCAATCAACTAAACATTGGAAGAAAAATTTACCCTCGCCTCACATCTATACACACACAAAAAGAAATCCTTAAAATTAAATAAAACTTGTATCCACAACTTCTTCTAATTGACTTTCAAAAAACAACAGTGGCAAATTTTACCCATTAATAAATATCAACTAGGGGAATTTTTCCACTCAAAATACAAAAAAATGAAAACTAGGGGAATTTCTCAATCATAGATAGAGTGCATAACAAATTACCCCTGTGTTATTCTTAAAAGACAGTTTACCCCCTTATGATTAATAAAATGACAAAATACCCTTGTGTTTTTGTAAAAAAAAAGATAAAAGCACACTTCCAACCTCTAGGTTTTTACATCTACACAGGGGTAAATTGTCCCATTAGACTATCAAAAGGGGTAAAGTGTCCATTAATCATATCTAACGGGTAAAGTGAAGGGAGTATGTTGTTAATGTAGGGTTAAATTGATCATTTTCCACATCCAAATGAAGTCACAATCGCATGATAGAGCATGTGTGCAACACCTCCCCGATGAAGAATGTACAAGATTCATTATTATATATCACATGAGGGTCATATGCCAATTGTTATATCACAAGGGGATAAATTGCAAATTGCCCACTAAGCATATCAACGGGTAACTTGACAAAAATCCATTATGGATAAGATAAGGGTAATTGCAAATTTTATTTGGTTTTCGCTCCCTATAATCCTCATAAAACTAAATAAATAAATAAAAAAAATCCAAATGCTCAAAATACACAATAGCACAAGCATTTTTAGGGTTTACAATCATACCAATTGTCGCCGCCTCCACACTCTCCTGTTGCTGCCTCCTTTGTTTCGCGAGTTAGAGCTTTCCTGTCAAATCGTACAGCCAAGAAAAAGGAATTAAGTACAAATTAATCAAAATAATTTATAAAATTTCATAAAACAAGATAAATTCTAACCTGTGACTTCAAGGAACAGCTCAATCGCCATTTGTTTTCAGCTTTCACTTCAATTTTCTGCATTTATAGACGCAATTGTATGTATATTGTATAATCAATCATGAATGATTGAAAAAAGAAAATATAATAGAAAATGAGGAGGAGTATATTTACAGGTAAAAAGTGGAAAGCTGATATGCCGTTGAATGTTGGAGAAAATACAGCCATTTTTGTGTGAAATGAGAATTGGATAGGATTAATTTGAACTGGACATGATATGATAAATTTAATTGACTAACATCTAGGTCAAGCGGTTAACCATGGTTAAATGGTTGTAAAATGTAAATTCTAAATAATAATTTTTATTTTCTCTCAAATTATTGGATTGGTTTCAAAAGTCTAATTTACACTAATAATTCCAATGTTTAATTTTTTTTATAAAATTAAACTAATATTTATTAAACTGGCCATAATTTCGATAATTTTTCGATCAAATTGACCTCATCTGTCATTCACATGACTATTAAGACGGAAAAGTTTGGTATTTCATCTCTTGAGTTACACTAATTCAAACTCAAAGCTCACAATCTAACCCATTACATGAAATTTTAGGTCCCAATTAACCCCTCTTAAAACGTGATTGGTTCGTGAGGTTATTTTGCGGAAAATATGATGGTTGTAACAAATATTGTGTTAGATAGATATAAATGTACATTTTCTGATATGAGGAACGAAATGGTAAAAAAGTTTAACTTATGGGAGAATTAGGTGATTTAACCGTTTCAAATATTATAATTTTAGTCCTTTTGTCTCAAATGTTTTTATCACTTCCCATTGGATTGTGGATTGTCTCTCATTTAGATATGTATTTTAAAAAAAAATCAAATTTACTCAAATTAGTCTTGGATGATAAATTATTGTATAAACAACACATGAATTAATTGAAAACCACTTAACTACATAGTCTACATTAGGCCATCTCCCACCGAAACAAGCAATTGCCCCCTCCTGCCTGTCTGTCTTGCCTAGTATGTCATCTCCAACCGAACCAACAATTCATTATATTTAGGCCATCTCCAGCCGAGGGGGGAGGCAGGCAAAACTTTCCCCACTCCCACTTAACAATAACAATAACAATAACAATAACAATAACAATAACAATAATAATAATAATAATAATAATAATAATAATAAAAATAAAAATAAAAATAAAAATAACAACAATATAATAATAAGTCTAAGTAAGTCTTATTCTTTATATGCTGTGATATTGACTTGGAATCATATATGATGCGTCGTTGCAACATTGACTTAGAATCATATATGATGCTTCGTGGCAACATTCGAAATAAAGAAGTCAATAGGCAATTGCAAAGATTTAGTCAAACACTTGTGGGCAACACACGGGCCATTTTCGAAGTAGGTGTTTCTTTGTAATCGTATTTGTTAAGTTGTTTAATTGATCTTTAAATTGTATTTTTAAATTAAGTTGTAGTAATAATAAGTTTAATTAAGTCATTTTTTTATATTCATTCTATATTTTTTTCAAAACTAAGTCGTTGTTTATCAAAATACACCCAATATTTTTACACACACACATATATTTATTTTATTTAAAAAGAAAAACGTGACCAATTATATAAAATTGACCATTTTTATACACAAGTTTTACAAAATAATAATAATAACTCTAAGTAAGTCTTATTTTTTATATGATGTGACATTGACTTGGAATCATATATGATGCGTCGTCGCAACATTGACTTAGAATCATATATGATGCATCGTGGCAACATTCGAAATAAAGAAGTCAATAGGCAATTGAAAAAAGATTTAGTTTCACTTGTGGGCAACACATGGGCCATTTTCGAATTAGGTGTTTCTTTGTAATCGTATTTGTTAAATTGTTTAATTGATCTTTAAATTGTATTTTTAAATTAAGTTGTAGTAATAATAAGTTTAATTAAGTCATATTTTTATATTCGTACTATATTTTTTTTTTAAACTAAGTCATAGTTTATCAAAATACACCCAATTTTTTTACACACACACACACACATATTTTATTTTATTTTAAAAGAATGTGACCAATTATATAAAATTGACCATTTTTTTACACAAGTTTTACAAAAAATTTAAGGATTTTTACACACACACATATATGTTTTATTTAAAAAAAAAAAGGTGACCAATTAATTTTTTACACACATATATGTATAATTAATATAATTTAAATTTTTTTACACACATTTAAATTATTTTTTAAAATTAAAACTAAAACAAAAAAATAAAATAAAAGGTTGGCTTGGACGCGCCATTGCCGGCCTAATTGACCCCCGCCTTGCCCTCCAAAAATTTTCCATCTCCAGCCGACGAGGGGGGAGTTGCCTGCCTCCCCCCTTCGGTTGGAGATGGCCTTAGGGGTAAAAGAAACTAATCTTGTGTTTGTTTGGTCTAAAATTGTTACAGATCATCCGATGGTCAAAGTTATGTGATGTCGTAGTCCAATCATGTTTGAACGTTTTGTGAAAATCACACAACGAGAACTAAAACTTGAATGTCGAGTAATGCATCTAATTAAACTCAACCAAGTCACGCGACGGTTCAAGATAACAAAACTTTCTCTTTTACAGATTTTCTATGCATGTCTGACCGCATAACTCAATAAATTTACAGTGTCATTAGGTAGATTGCAGTTGGATGTTAAACAACAAAGTTCAATGTTGATTAGTGTGTTTAACTAATTAAACTCAACCAAGTTAGACGACTTGTCGGAGTAACCACAATTTATCCCTTGCGGATTTTCTATGCCTGTTAAGGATGTATAACTAAACAACTTTACAGTGTCATTGTCATGGATCAAAATTTCGATACGTTAAAACATTTTTATTTTGGAGTTGACCGAAAAGAAAATATAGTTTAGTTTATACTTCAATATTTTTCTTTGAGTTAAAAATTTTCCAAATATTTCTTGAAAACTTCCGAAAAATATTGAAAAGTGTTTAATATTTAACAACCAAAACGTACGACGTTGATCAAAAGATATTACATAAACTATGCTGTTTGTGAATTGGTTTAGACTTTAGAAAGAGTAAATTGTATTTTTGTCTTCCTTATGGGTTAATTTTTGCATATTCGTCTATCTTAATTTTTTTGTAGCAGATTCGTCCCTCTTATCAATGTAGTGTAACACATTCGTCCTTCTTAAATTTTTCGTAGGAAATGCGTCCCTCTCATCAATGTAGTGTAACACATTCGTCCCTCTTAAATTCAAAAATACATCCTAAAATGGACAAAAATGGATGTATTTTAAATTTGAAAGGGATTCATCTGCTATGAAAATTTTAAGAGGGACAAATGTATTAAACTATATTGAAAAGAGGTACGAATCTACTACGAAATTTTTTAAAATGACGAATGTGCAAAAATTGGCCCATAAAGAGGAC
The DNA here is from genome assembly GCA_034814905.1 of Penstemon davidsonii. Lineage (NCBI taxonomy): Eukaryota > Viridiplantae > Streptophyta > Magnoliopsida > Lamiales > Plantaginaceae > Penstemon > Penstemon davidsonii. The sequence goes on along the minus strand of JAYDYQ010001087.1, from coordinate 4,078,699 downwards.
GAAAAGTGCGATTCACTTATAAAATGATCGCAAATTGGGCCTAAATAATTGTTGACCCTATACAATAAATTGATGTTGGGTTTTATCATTTGGGCCAAAAAGAGAAAAATAAAATTAATTTCATGTTGTAAAGATCTGAGTCCAATATTCATCAGTAAAGTCCAAGCCCTAGCTCCCGCCACCGTCTCTCACTCTCAGGTGTAACCCCCACCCACTCCACCCCACGGCGGCGCCCCCAAGTTCCGACCTAGTTACAGAGAGCACCGCCTGAAAAAGGTTCGAATCGTCTGATAAATTTCTTAAAGGAAACAATCTAAAACTATTGCATTTCATTCGTAGAAGGTTGATTCAGCTAATACTAACATTTGTACTATATGATTTGAGAAGAGTATAATCTTTTGCATTTTAGATTAGACATGTAAATATTATTTCTGTTTGATTATTATTATTTATCTTTGCGCATCAAATTTATTCCGCTTGATATAATTAGGATCCGATCGGGAAAAAAATGGCTTACTTACAATACGGAAAAAGTGCACTTCGGCTGAGCTCTATGCATCATCCATTGCTATTTGCCGTTCAAGGTGTTCGATACCGGAAACTCGAAGTTATTCTTACAACTGTCAGTAACTCAGTTTTCCTTTTCCTTGTAATTTTTTTACTTTATATCTTATTTCCGTTAATGAGTGTTTTAATTAGTTTATTTTTTCCTTGAGGTGATTTAGTCTATTGATAAGCTTGGAAAAGCTGGGGAAACGGTGAAGGTAGCGCCAGGGTATTTTCGGAATCATTTGATGCCGAAATTGCTTGCTGTACCAAATATTGATAAGTTTGCACACCTCATACGTGAGCAGCGCAAGGTATTTGTTTCGTGTTTGGTTGTATTATTTATTGATCGTGTTAAATAGTAGGATGAATTTGTGTTCTTGTCAATTTGATCGCAATTGTATGTACTATTATATCGTTTTTGTGTAATGTTATTTGATCCTCCATCTGTGTAAATGTCCATTTCCCTTCGTTATGATGTCAAATTGGGTCATCTTATGATTGGCCTTTGACAATTTGATATTACACAACTTTCGTATTTAGTATGTTAATAAATATTTTAATATGAAAATTTTTAAATATTATGCAAAAATTTAGGTTTGGATAATTATTCGTTACTAATGCTGCTAAAAAGGGAATCAAGATGTATTGGGTTGTGTTGATTTGTAGTAGAACCTGTGTTATGAATAATCACCTTTGGAAAAATGTTTGTTGCTCTTACTCCTACATAGACTGTATTTCGTCTATTTAATGCATGAATTAACATATTTTATACTTCATGGTGCCCTTTTTTTCAAGTTGCAGTTGATGGTATGGTATTTTTTGTAATCTTTGTTCATCAATTGCTTTGATCAGATTTACGAACCTAAGGAAGATGAGGAGGTTAAAGTTGTTTCAAAGAAAGCGGATATTGGTATAAAAGAGTACGAGGCAGCAGCCAAACGCCTTGCCAAAGCAAAACTGGTTGGTGTTTCACAGTTGGAGCCTTTTGAATTTTTTTTTTTTGGGGGCAAATATGAAGTTTCCCAGCTATGTCTTAGAAGTTTACTTCTTCTTTCTTTAGTATGTAGGAGTATTATTACTTATATAAATTATATGGATTTCTTTTTTTATTTCAATTTCGTAATGTTAAATCCAATTATGTTGCTATTCGATATGGCTGTACTCGGCTACTTGCATTATTCTCCATGATGACTAGATAAAAGATAAAAAGTTACTCTTGATTTCTAGGTTACAGCTTTCATATAAGTAATGAACTTTACTGCTAAACAGTTAACAAGTACTATATTCTATCATGGATGTGATTGTGAGAAAAGTTTAGTAACTTGATATCAAATTTTGTTTGTCTTTCATGAGTTCTGTCTTTATGCTTGGTATTCTGTGTTACTAGTAGGCAGGGAATATCAAGTTACTAGATGGGAAATTAATGGAGAAGTATTCCAAGCTTCATTTTTTAATTAATATTCTAATTATTAACTGATTTAACCATGCTTATTTCCCTCTTTCAGAGTATTAGAAAGTTCATTACAGTATGTTTATCATATATTTCCCTCTTTCAGAGTATTAGAAAGTTCATCATTGAGGGGAAGGGCCTTGAAGTGCGTGAACAGGTGACTAAAGAAGAATTATTGGCCAAGGTGTGATTCTATTCTTTTCTTTTCGAAATATACAGATAAACCAATTCTTTGTTATGGTATTTTGCATTTTATTTTCAGCCTTTATGTTAAGCACCACCTATCTGTATTACAGTTAAAATTGGATATTAAATTTTTCATTTGAACTTATTTCATTGTTGCATCAGCCATCCCTTATTTTCTGAAAACCGAAGATATGGAAATCAAAACATATATTCTTGGTATATAGCTCTTGCATTCTCTTTCCCTTCTATCTGTATGATGCATAAGCTGCTTTTTGATCTCTTATTCACCATTTTCTGCCAAAAATTATTTGTAAATAGTGATTGATCTTGTGATGGATCATGTTTTCACATTCATACATTTAAAAGCAAATTTGCATTTTTAGTCCGATCCTCAACACTTTTTGTCTTGTGCTTTACAAAATTGAACTTCTGCTCCTTTTTTATTTATAATGTTTTGCGCTTTAGGTCCTATTGCTCCCTTTTCCACTAAATTTATGCACTTTTGGTCCTATTGCGCCCTTTTCAGTCCAAATTTTGCCCTTTTGGTCTCTAGAATAGTCTAAATTGCCCTTTTGGTCCCATAGAGCTTTCTCAGTTTTTGTATGTAAAAGAGGCGATATGATCAAATCGTGCAATACATTCTTAAACAATTGGGACCAAACGTGCAAATTTTTAAAATACGGGACAGAAGTACTGAGGTTTAGCGATGAGATACAATTTTACCATTCTTAAAAGGATGTTCCAACAATCTAACCATTATCTTTCCTTTAAAAAACAATAAGGTTGCAAGGCAGCTTCAAGTGCACATTGAACCTGAAAATTTGCATTTGCCGAGTCCTTTATCAGCTTTGGGGGAGTACAAAGTGCCCCTCCGCCTACCAAAGTCCTTACCCAAGCCAGCCGGAGATGAGTGGATTCTCAATGTCAAAGTTAGAAAAAGGTGAAGGTCCAGCTGCTAATAATCCGAGTTAGATGAATGCCCCTTATGAACAAGTATTCATTCAAATCTCTTTCTTGTATTGTTTTCACCATAGACAAGACAAACCGAGTTTATTACTGCGTTTGTTGTGATACATTGCGAGTCAGAAAGCACATTTGTAGATAGGACTGATTTTGGCTGAAACATAGGGCCATCAGTCGAATTTAGCAGTGATATAAATGCCTCGGTTTATAGGCTTTGTAGGGCCTTTTACACTGATCTTTTCTTTTGGGTTTTGCCTGAGGCTGATTGATCACAGTTCTATATGTTTGCGTTTTTGTATTGCATGTGTTAACAATTACAATTGATAAGACTCATTGGTTGTCAAATTGAAAATTTAGCAATTGTTTATCGTTAAGTTATAATTCTTAGAAAATTGTGGGCCGGAAATTGGAAGAACATTAAGGGACTGTTTGTAAAAGGTTTTTTTGCTCTTTAAAATAGGTCTTTCAGCAGCCAGAAGCAATTCTTACCCTGGCTTTTAGGAGCTTTTGGGTGAAGCACACGCCAAACATGAACAAATAGCTTTTCGAGTCCAAAACTAATATCACTCTCTAATTTTTTTTGCAAATAAACATATTCTTAAATTAAAATCAAACCCAAAATAATTTTTGCCAAAGGAAATTTGGATGGTGAAATTTGGATTCATAACGATTAAGGAAATGTTGAGTTTGGGGAATCTTGTTTTCTTGGTGCCACATGGTAGATCACCTTGCAACTTCGATATTATTGGACATGAAAATGTAAATTTGATACCACAGTTTAGGTTTTCATTGTAACTTTCATATCAAGCCCCCATTTTTTGGAAGGAGACGGATGGAAAAAAGGCACGTTATCCGTCTCCGTCCAAAAAATAGGGTTTGGTATGAAAGTTGCAATGAGTTAATATTTGCTCTAAATTTTGTCTGGCTTGCCTCGATGTGTAATTGGCTCGATGCAATTGACTCGATGTGAAATAAAACAAGTGCGGGGTGTGCCAATGTTTGTGCGTGCAAACATAACGATTTAAAATGGACATAACATGATGAGTATAAAATATAAATCAATGTCCTGACGAGATTCTGACTTCTAATCAATCGATTGCGGCGGAGTAGGCAAACTCTACCCCTGATTCTTTTCAATGCCTGACTGGCCGCATGACTTAACAATTTATGTAATCTTTATTGAAATGCCAAAACTTTAGAGCCATTCAGTGGCTCACTCGATATATCAAAAGATAAATTAGTTATCGAGTTGCGTATCAAGCAATTTAAAACATGTCGACTTAATTTATAGATTTACAATATAACAGCAAAGACATATTAAAATTACTTGATAAAAACATACTCATAAATGAAATCAGGAGATGAAGGCAAAATATTTCAATATATTAAATAAACATAGAGTTGATAGATGAAATACACGAAATCTAGCCTAATACATTTCCCTGATTTACAAGCATGACAGAGTATGTAAAATCATAATGAAACTCCTATGCTGGCATAAGCGTGCCAAACGAGCTGATTCTTTTGTTTGTGAAGATTAACTCCTTGATTGGCAGGGAACCGCCATACGAGCTGATATGCAATAATTATCATGTTGACGTGAAAGTAACATTGATGGCAGGTGGCTACCATTGATGGATCGCCCAACCTTGGCAGGTGGCTACCAATCGGGTTCCTAACTAGCAGATGATTACTGAAAAGGACATCTGTCGAGCAGGTGGCTACTCAGCAGATAGTTATCAGGCAGATGACTGCCAGACAACAAATTCATCAAGTCGGTGGCTGCTTGACAAACAAATCATGTCAGTACGTGGGCACTTACATGAAAGGTTGCAGCTCACAGCTGGCTTCAGGTGCGGTGTTGCCGACTTAGAGAGGCATTGTGCCTGATTCAGTGAAGACTGAGTTGTTTGATTGATTGTGTGTTGAATGTACCATATTTATGATATTTATAGGCCTCTTGACGGTTATTTCTCTTGATGAATGTCTACTTCTTCCACTTCCCTCTTTTTTTAGGCATGATCTTCAACATCTTAGCAGTTGTTTTTCACGTTTAAACCTTCATGTTTCTTTGGCGGTTTGCTGACAGTTGAATTCTCTAAAATCTGTTGTATTCAATTTCATGGTTACCTCCAGAATCCATTGTAACAAATTATGAGAGATTCTAGGAGTTTGTTAAGATTTAACCTTATCCTTTATTTATGGCAGTTGTTTTTCACGTTTAAACCTTTATGTTTCTTTGGCGGTTTGCTGACAGTTGAATTCTCTAAAATCTGTTGTATTCAATTTCATGGTTACCTCCAGCATCCATTGTAACAAATTATGAGAGATTCTAGGAGTTTGTTAAGATTTAACCTTATCCTTTATTTATTTTCCAGCTTCAATCACATGGCCCTTAATAACTGCTTTAATTAAATTAATTATATTTAACTTAATTAATCTCATGATTATGGCCAGCCCTTTGGGCCATATCTCACAACTGGGCCATTAATCAAGCAACTGGGCCTTTTAATCAAGCAACTGGGTCTTTTAATATTTTGGCCTTCTTAATTAATTGGATTGCACGAATTAATATTGTCAGGCCCGTTTGTTACTACGGCCCATCTGCTTCACCAGTGGGCTGTGCAATCGGTAATACCGATACATTTGGTAATCTAAAAACCCGTACCGTTTGCCAAACCGAAAATTTCGGTCTGGTTCGGTTCTGTTCTGTAATTTACCGATTCTGTACGGTTCGGTAAAATAAAACCGAAAAATTGGACCTTCAAATTTTCTGAAAATTTTGGTTTTTTTACCACTTTGTTGGGCCTCAAGTGATGAATTATCGCTCAAGTGTTGTTCGGATAAATGCTGCAGAGCCATTTCTTGTGATAAATGGTTCGGAAACGCCATTTAATTTAATAGTATTAGTAATTTAGTACTATATATCTTCACTACAAAATAAATAAATTCTTACATTTTCCTCATGATGATCATGATACTATTAGAGAAATTCTTACACACATATAAGCATGTAGGGCATTAGTTAATTAGAGAAATTCAACAAAAAAACTTTAAATTATTGTCACTGAAATAGATTCTAAATGAATTTATACTTGGACAAATGAGTTTCTCTGCTTTCATTTTCACTGAAAATGCGACTAAGAGCGAGAGGTACCATGCCTCAACAAAACTCAATCAAAAAAGCAATCTGAATGATAATGAGAACCCAAAGTGGCAAAGTCCCAAACGACTTACTTTTAACAAAAAATTGAATAACTAAATTCATACGAAAAATCTTTAGTCCTAAAACCATTAACAAATAACAAGCTTAAAACCATCAACATAAACAAATCATCTTAAATTCATACAAATCATTCAAGTATAAAAATTATAAATCTCCAAAGTCTTAAAACCAAATTCAAGCATAACTTAAAGTCCTAAATCATTAACTCTTGTGGATCATTCCCAATTTCTTCAACTTCACCAAGTCATGAAGTCACCAACCTACAATGATTTAATCAAACAATGAATAAGAGGCATAATTAATAAAAGTAAGGTAATGTGAAACAATAAGAGTATACCTAAGTCACTTTTTCATCACTTTGATAGCTCTATGATGACATATTAACAGACTCTTCACTAACTAACGAACGTGTCACATTTACATGAAAAAAAAAAGAGATGATTAGCATCATTATGTCTACACTAGTGATTAAACTAAATAAATGTAACAGCTACATAACAATAATGTACCTTTATAAATATTACTAATGAGTTCGGCTTCGCTTGCCTCCTCCAAAAAGCCAATGGGTGCTTGACGAATCCAATCTTGCTCACAAATCAAAGCTTGAGCGGTCTTTGGTGCCAATGAAGCACAATAATCGTCAATGACACGACCTCCAGTGCTAAATGCAGACTCCGAAGCAACTGTAGATATAGGCATGGCAAATACATGGTGTGCCAATGACGATAACACGGGATATACTGGAGTGTGAACTTTCCATCCATAAGATCAAATTGAGGAGAATCTTGCTCCATTTGTTGGCTAAGATATTTTTTCAATTTATTTTGATCATTCATCCCGATCTCGGACAACATTCTTTGATATTGCTTTCTTGCAGCCCTCTTATTATGTCTCTCTCGTTCAGCCGCACTAGTTTCAGTTTCACCCATCAACGTGCTTGTGCTACTTCCACCTCCATTTGAACTTGAAGAAACTGACACATCGGGCATAGACATCTTATACCCATTAAACAATTCAATCAAAGCACCCTTCGCCAAACCAGCAATTTTTGACCCTTCATCATTACCATACATGTTTTTCATAACATGGTTCACATAACTAAATTTGTTACGTGGGTCAAGCATAACCGCAACATACAATATCAAGTTCATTTTTTCGTTGTCCCCCTAGTACTTATCAAATTTGAGTTTCATTCGTTCTGCTATTTCTCTCAACTGAATATCATCAGAATTCATCCAATCTTTGATCATTTAATCTACATCACTAATTTCATCAAGAAAAGTGTTTGAGGTCACGTACAAAGAACCTGAAATTCGAAGTGTGAGATCATAAAAGTGTTGTAGAATTTTCACCATTTTTTCAACTACAAGCCAATCATCTCGATTGGGTAAACCAATTCTTCCATAAGTTCCGGTCGCACGAAAATCTGCACGAAGTTCAGCATCACACAATTCATACCTTTCAAAGATGCGTTGAAAAATCAAAGCCGTCTCTATCATCAAATACACAGAATTCCATCTTGTCGGAACATCTAAGCACAAAGATTTCTTGTTTTCAATTCTTTCTTCAACTTGAAAAGCTTCAAATTTGGACAACCGAGCCGGTGATTGCCTAACATACCTCACCAAATTACGAACCCGTTCCACTGACTCATTCACATCTTTTAATCCATCTCTAACACCAAGATTAATTATATGAGCCACACATCTCATATGCAAGAATTTACCCCCCAAAAGTGCCGTCCCCTTTCTAACAAACCTATTTCTCAAGCATGTCACACTCGTATCATTGGAAGAAGCATTATCAACAGTTATTGTGAATACATGGGTAATACCCAAATCACTCAAGCATTTCTCAATTAACAAACCGACTTCATCACCTTTATGACTAGGGCATGGGATGAAGTTAAGAATTCTTTTATGCAACTTCCAATTATCATCTATAAAGTGTGCAGTCAAACACATGTAGTTAAGTTTTTGGTTGGAGGCCGTCCATGGTCGGTAGTAAGTGAAATTCTCTGTATATTTTTTTAAAGTACTCTTTCAATTTAGCCTTTTCATCAAGATACATCTTAAAACAATCCCTAGCAGCCGTAGTTCTTGAAGGGATAATAAATTGGGGACATGCAATCGACATAAAATACCTAAAGCCTTCTTTTTCTATAGTTCTAAAGGGATGCTCATCAACAATAAGGAAGACATTCATAGCTTTTCGAACAGCTTCCTGAACAAATTTCCACAATGAAGACACCTCTCTATAGTCCCCTTCACCTCCAACCCCAGTCTCACTATGACAAAAACTATGAATACTATGACTATCCATTCTGGATGCTTCTTACATACCTTCATGTGATTGTTCATTCTTGACGTACCATTTCTTCCAGACTCGCATGCATAGTTTTTTTCGCAATAGTTGCATTGAGCCCTCACTTTCCCATTCTTTGTGTATTCATGAAAGTGTTGCCAACATCTAGCTCTCTTCTTACTAGTAGTTTGTTGTTCTTGAAATACTTCTGGAGGCGGAACTGGTGCTGAATTCGGAGTTGGAGTAGGACTCGAAGTTTGTATTGTAGTTTGAGACCCCGGAGTTTGATTTGGAGGAGGAGCCATAATAGGACGATTATTTTGTTGTTCTTGATAGGTTGGATGAAGAGGTGGACGCCGTGAACTTGAAGAAGACATTCTATATATGGCAAATATAAAAGTAAATTAAGTAATTAACTAAGTAAATTAAAAATAAATGGAACATACACAGAGTTACACTCCTTAAAAAACAGAATATATAGGTAATGTTTTTGTCTGTTTATTGGAACAGAATATAATAGGAAAACATTAACTTGGGTAAGTTTGTGTGGACATCCTATTTTATCTTGGAACATAATAGAATAGGAAAATACTATTTCATTGAATAGAATAGGAAAATTGTTAGGATTTATTTTTTATTTAAATAGTGTCAAACTTATCTCCTAAGTGTGATGAGTAGACTTATTATTAAGTAGTTTATTAGTCAGATAAATATTAGAGATCATGGGTTGGTGGATAGAAGTTATTCCTAGCGTTTCAGTTTTATTTGTATTGTACTGCCTATTTATAAGGCTTATCATTTTATGAAAAAAGGTAGTAATAGCAAATAACGTCTTCTTCTCTAAGTTTCTATCAGTGGTACCAGAGTTAGGTTAAATTTGAGAATTCAGCATCATGGCTATAGATTCTAATTTTGTGCAAGCAGCCATTCCACGCTTTGATGGTCACTATGATCATTGGAGCATGCTAATGGAAAATTTCCTCCGATCTAAGGAGTATTGGTCAGTTGTCGAATCTGGAATTTTAGAGCCAACACAAGGTACAGTTTTGACGGATGTTCAGAAAACCAAATTGGAGGCCAGAAGGCTAAAGGATTTGAAGGCAAAAAATTATCTCTTTCAAGCAATTGATCTTCCCATCTTGGAAACCATTCTTAACAAAGAAACTTGCAAGGATATTTGGGATTTCATGAAGAAAAAGTCTCAAGGCTCCGCCAGAGTGAAGAGTGCACAACTTCAGGCCTTGAGAAGGGATTTTGAGACTTTGCAAATGAAAGAGGGAGAGTCCGTCACCGGGTATTGTGCAAGAACAATGGAAATAAGCAACAAGATGCGTTTTCAAGGTGAGAAGATGGACGATGTCACTATTGTGGAGAAGATATTACGTTTCCTCACACCAAAGTTTGATTATGTGGTCTGCTCAATTGAAGAATCAAAGGATATAGATGAACTAACTCTTGATGAATTACAAAGCTCCTTATTGGTCCATGACCAAAAGATGAACAAAAGTTCAAATTTAGAGGAGCAAGCTTTGAAGGCTTCTACCACTCATTTCTCAAATTATAGAGGAAGAGGTAGAGGTAGAGGAAGAGGAGATCGAGGCAATAGAGATGGCAACAAGGATTTCAAGGCCAACGACGACCAATTTCAAGGCAAAGGTAGAGGACGGGATCAACAATTTGACAAATCTAAGATAGATTGCTTTAGATGTCATAAATTTGGTCATTATCGGTCTGAATGTTATACAAGGTTGCCTAATGAAAAGGGAGAGAAGTCAAATTTTGTTGAAAACAAGGAGGCAGAAACCTTGTTAATGGATGTCCAAGTTGATAAGGAATTTGAGCAAGATACTTGGTATGTAGATACGGGCTGCAGTAATCACATGAGCGGAAGTAAGTGTTCCTTTTCTTATTTAAATGAAAGTTTTCGCTCAATTGTTCGTTTTGGTGATTTTTCTACTGTGAATGTGATGGGGAAGGGTGATATTAAGATAAGAACCAAGAATGGTTTTGTGGAAACAATTTCAAATGTGCTTTATGTTCCTGACTTGAAAAATAATTTGTTAAGTGCTGGTCAATTGCAAGAAAAAGGTTATGTCATCACTATTCAGCAAGGTATTTGTAAGATTTATGATCCTAATGGAGGGGTTATTGTTGTTGTGAAAATGAGTTCAAACATGTTGTTTCCGTTGAAGATTGAGAGTGTTCAATCTTGTTTAATAGCTGATGTGAAAGATTCTTCATGGTTGTGGCATTTTCGTTATGGCCATTTGAGTTTTGGTGGATTGAAGACTCTCTCTAACAGAAAAATATGGTGATAGGTCTACCTCATATTACTATTCCTTCCCGAGTATGTGAAGAATGTGTTGTTGGCAAACAACATCGTTCTCAATTTCCAAAAGGGAAGTCGTGGAGAGCAAAGAAAGTTTTAGAACTTGTGCATTCAGATATTTGCGGCCCAATTAAACCAAGTTCTAATGGTGGTAAAAGATACCTAATAACCTTCATTGATGATTTTTCTAGAAAAACATGAGTTTATTTCTTGCAAGAAAAATCAGAAGCATTTAATTTATTTAGAATCTTCAAGGCTCGTGTGGAAAATGAATCGAAAAAGACCATTAAGACGCTGCGAACAGATCGTGGTGATGAATATTGTTCAAATAAATTTGAAGTTTTTTGTGAAGATCATGGCATCCGAAAAGAGCTTACGACTTCATATACACCACAACAAATTGGTGTTTTGGAGAGGAAAAACAGAACCATTCTAAATATGGTGAGAAGCTTGTTGGCAAGAGGAAATATTCCGAAAACTTTTTGGCCGGAAGCAGTAAATTGGAGCATTCATGTTTTGAATAGAAGTCCTACTTTTGCTGTTCAGAACATGACACCGGAAGAGGCTTGGAGTGGAAGAAGACCAGATGTGGATTACTTTAGAATTTTTGGTTGCATTGCATATGCTCATGTCCCAAATCAAAAAAGAAAAAAACTTGACGATAAGGCTGATAAGTGTATCGTTCTTGGTGTAAGTGAAGCATCTAAAGCATATAAATTGTATAATCTAGTAACAAAGAAGATTTTGTTTAGTAGGGATGTTGTTTTTGATGAAAAAAGTACTTAGGATTGGGATAGGGAGCAGCCTATTCAAGTTCTCTTTGACAATGATGCTGAAAATGAGCAAATTTCAGCACCTTTTGTGCCCGAAAGTTCATCAAATGCAACTCTACCAGCTGCTGGAAATTTGTCTCCAGCTGCTGAAATTACTCCACCGGCTGCAGAAGTTAATGAAGAAACAACTCAATCTCTTCATCGAGTTAGAAATAGGCCTGCATGGATGGAAGACTATGAGGTAACTGGAATGGAAGATTTAATTACTCACTTTGCTTTATTTTCAGATTGTGATCCTACAAATTTTGAGAATGCTGTCAAAGAAGAAAAATGGAAGAAAGCAATGGATGATGAAATTGACGCTATTGAGAGGAATAATAATTGGGAGCTGTCCGATCTTCCAAAAGGGCATAAAACAATTGGTGTCAAGTGGGTCTTCAAGACAAAACTGAAGGAGAATGGCGAAGTTGATAAACATAAGGCGCGCTTGGTGGCTAAAGGATACAAGCAAGAATACGGGATTGACTACACAGAAGTTTTTGCCCCTGTTGCAAGACATGACACAATCAGATTAGTGGTTGCTTTGGCAGCGCAAAATTCTTGGTCTATTTTCCAACAAGACGTCAAATCAGCATTTTTGCATGGGCACTTGGAGGAACAACAACCCCCTGGTTATGTTAAGATTGGAGATGAACATAAAATGTACAAGTTAAAGAAAGCTCTTTACGGACTAAAACAAGCTCCTCGAGCTTGGTATAGTCGCATTGAGACTTATTTTTTGAAGGCAGGTTTTCAAAAGTACCCATATGAGCACACACCCTTTGTGAAAATTGGAGATAAAGGTAAAATGTTAATTGTCTGCTTGTATGTAGATGATCTTATTTTTACCGAAAATTGTGATGACATGTTTAAAGAATTCAAAAAATCAATGATCTTATTTTCTTGGCATAGAAGTGATGCAATCTGGTGATGGAATTTTTATTTCTCAAAAGAAATATGTGGGAGAAATTTTGGAGAGGTTTCAAATGAATGATTGTAATCTTGCAAGTACTCCAACTGAATTTAACTTGAAGTTATGCAAAAAGGGTGAAGGAAAGAAGGTTGACAACACAATTTACAAGCAAATTGTTGGTAGTCTGATGTATCTAACTGCCACAAGGCCAGACATTATGTATGCTGTGAGCTTGATTAGTAGGTATATGGAGAATCAAACAGAAATACATTTGTTGGCTGCCAAGAGAATCCTTCGCTACTTACAAGGAACTAGAGATTTTGGGCTGTTTTACAGGAAAGGAGAAAATCAGATTTTTTTGGTTTTACTGATAGTGATTATGCAGGAGATCGAGATGATAGAAAGAGCACTTCTGGCTTTGCATTTATGTTTGGAACAGGTGTTATTTCATGGTCATCTAAGAAGCAACCAATTGTCACTTTGTCAAGCACTGAAGCTGAATTTGTTGCTGCTATAGCTTGTGCTTGTCAAGCTATTTGGCTGAGGAGAATATTTGAAGAGTTGCAGTTCGAGCAAGAAGGAGCTACTACAATTTATTTGACAATACATCATCAATGAAACTCTCCAAGAATCCTGTGCTACATGGAAGAAGTAAGCATATTGACGTGAAGTCTTATTTCTTGAGAGACCTCAACAATGATGGAATAATTGATTTGAAGTTTTGTAGAAGTGAAGATCAATTGGCTAATATATTTACCAAATCACTTAATACTTATTCATTCCAAAAATTGAGAAGATTGCTAGGCATATGCAGCTTGGAAGAACTCAAGAAGTTGAAGTTAAACTGAAGCTTGAAAGCTTTTAGTTAAGGGAGAGTTTGTTAAGATTTATTTTGTATTTAAATAGTGTCAAACTTATCTCCTACTTGTGATGAGTAGACTTATTATTAAGTAGTTTATTAGTCAGATAAATATTAGAGATAATGGGTTAGTGGATAGAAGTTATTCCTAGCGTTTCAGTTTTATTTGTATTGTAATGCCTATTTATAAGGCTTATCAGTTTATGAAAAAAGGCAGTAATAGCAAAAAACGTCTTCTTCTCTAAGTTTCTATAAAAAATAAACAGAAGGACATAGTAATTAGCCAAGTCCTGATGGAACTAAGGTAATCTAGATAATCATTGAATAGAATAACCAAACAAAATCATTATTATGAACAACCTACATAATAACATTTGTGAAAACTATAACTTGGCTGGCTTATCAATAGGAAAATATATTTTTGATGAAGTAGATACAAAATAAAACTCTCAACATTATCTGAAATTCTTGAATCATATTCCTATTCAATGTGAACTACACGGATACTTACTCATATCTAAAGTTTGATTCGATGAGTTTATTCCTTACGTCTTTCCAGGAGAGGGAGAGAGAAAACAAATTAAACTCATAATCTCTATAAGCTGATTTTAGTTTAGAATTAACATAGTATATGAGTTAGATTCATTGAATTGGAAAAGATGCTAAAAGAATAATTGTATATCTTTAGGTACAAACCTTGAAATAATTGTGTCTTCTGTTGCGGCGGACATCTGTGCGGCGGTGGGTGGTGCGGCGGCGTGACTGGGGGTGGTTGCTAGGATTGATTTTGAATTGGAAAATGGAGACTGGAGAATAGGGCTTCTTTAGGAATTAGTCAATTTACAATCAGGATTCAGGAACTAGGATATTAAAAAAAAAAAGAAAAAAAATTCGGTATACTGGTTCAGTTCGGTAAACCGATCGATATGACCAAAAATTGAAAGCAATGTTGGGTCGGTAATTGGCTCTGTACCGAATACCGAACCAAAATTTCGGTTCGGTAATCAGTACGTACCGAATTTTTGGTATCGGTCCGGTTCGACCGGTTTACCGAAAATTGCACAGCCCTATTCACCACCCTTCTGATTATCGAGCCGGTGACTTCTTGTCGGGCCATTATTGGCCTGATAATCATGAAAAATATTTTGGGTATAAACAATAAATTGTTGTATCAAACTTGCATTTTCTTGTTCAGTGGTACCAAAGTTGCAAGATGGTCTATCATGTGGTACCAAAAAAATAAATTTCCCGTTGAGTTTGCTTTTTCATTTATAGAACCATCGTATGACTGCTAATCGTGCAGAAATTATCACCTTGCTCAAAGGATTTTTGCTTGAGAAAGACAACATTCAAAGTGCCCTTCTCAAATGTGAACATCTTCTCACATCGTAAAATGACAAATTATATTATTACATCATAATATCGATTGATTACATTTGAAGATTACTATGACAACAAATTATAATAAATGAACAACTATGAGTTGATGAGATTAATATGACAATAGGCAAAAACCAACATTTTTTTGTAAGAATTGAATGCAAGACTTGTACAATATGGCACTTTTATAATAAAATTCTAAGATGCAAGAATAGAGCAACTCATAGTCTTGTGAACTGAGATCTCGACAATATTAGAAGTGGTTATATTCCGCTAATGTTTTTACTTGTGCTATTCTTGTTCACAAATCTATTTTGCATTAACCCAATTTATATCAATGCTTGTATATTACTTAACAAAGAAAAGGAAACTAAAACGCAAAAGACATACGTAATTTTGTTACAAACTTATCAGGCAACATATAAATTAGGGTTGTCAATGGGTAGGATTTTGATCGGATCAGGCTCGTCCAGATTCGGCTCCATTTATATCGGATTCGAATCTTGTTCGAATTGTATTCTGATCTACATTTTTTGGATCCAATCGATCTTGATCGGATTCGGCCGGATATCGGATCTTTTTCTGATCCAATAAAATTTTCATTTACAAAATTATGTTAATATTTTTTTCTAAAATAAGTTTATTAACTATACAATTTTATTTAATTTTAGCTCACATGTTCAAACATCCTTTACTAATATTCATATTTTTAGATGAAAATATTGGTTTAAATAGATTTATAAACGAATTATAAATTACTCTCTTATTAAATTGACAGTGAAATATCATTAATGATACTTACTTTTATAAAACATTATATATATATATATATATATCATTCTTTTTATTTTTTATTGGATATAGATCTTTCAATACAAGAAAAGGGGTTTTCAGTATCGAAAATTTTCGTTGCTGAAGCCTCGATTTCCGTTGGTATTCAAGCGTAGCAACGGATTTTTTTCATTGGATATTCCGTGTGTGAAGGCCCCATAGGTAAATGGAGTGACGGAATAATTTTCCATTAGTAAATATAGCGACTATATATTTTTTGTTGGTAATTCTGTTGGAAAATGCTATGTGTTTGCTACAAATTTTTGTTGGTAATTCTGTTGGAATATTACTAACAGAATTCCGTCGCCTTAAATTTGTTGTGTTATCATGTCGCGAATTGGTTGGAAACATTGCAACGGACTTTGTATCAGAATTATTTTATATAAATTATAATAATTTTGTATTTTCTCCATGTCTTAAATTATATTTTATAAAAATAAAATGTTAAAAGACCATAATACATTCGTTACTAATAAAGATTTTGTCGTATGAAACATTTTTTCTTACAACTTAATAACCAAATTCCTACAACAATAAAAAGAAAATATCATGATGTTTCGTTAGTAATTTGTCGCAACCAAATGAGGACATTTTACATTTAATTCTGTTAGTATTCATTATAAATTTGTTACTAAGAGTAGCCATTTTTTTTGTTGGAGTTATGCCATCGTTGTTAGTTTGTAGTTGTGACAGTTTAACAACATAATTTCTAGACATATTATTTTCATTTTATATGCTTTGGTAATTTGTCTTTATTTTTGTAAGAACATAATTTTCTTTTATTTCAGTCGTTGTTCAGTTGCAAATCTGTAACTGACTTAAAAATAGCGACGGATTATTTTCCATTGGAATGATTTCGTCGCAATGGAACAATATTTCTTACAACTTAACAACGGAATACCTACGAAAAATATTTTTTTTAGATATTTAGTTGGTAATTTATCGCTATTATTGATGGAACATCGTTTTCGTCATTGTTCAGTTGTAAATCTGTAAGTGACTAAAAAATAGCTACGGAATATTTTCCATCATAATGATTATGTCACTATGGATCAATATTTCTTACAACTTGACAACGGAATACCTACGAAAACTATTTTGTTTAGATATTTAGTTGATAGTATGTCGCTATTATTGATGGAACATCGTTCCCGTCATTGTTTAGTTACAAATTTGTAAGTGACTAAAAAAATAGTGACGAATTATATTCCAATGGAATGATTCCGTCGCTATGGATCAATTTTTCCTACAACTTAACAACAGTATAACTACGAAAAATATTTTTTTAGATATTTTATTGGTAATTTGTCGCTACCATTGATGGAACATCGTTTTTGTTGGTATTTTGTTATAAGTTCGTTACTAATAGTAACAGTTTTTATTTCCATTGGAATCATGGCGTTGCTTAAGACCTTTTTTTGTAGTGTTTTACGGATCGGATCGACCTAAATCCATATTCGCTCCATGTATTTTGGATTACGGGTCTTTATAATCAGATCAAGTCCATCGAATCTCTAATCGGACAATTATCCTAATAAATCGGACCGGATTCGGATGGATCCAAATTGAAATCCCCCATTGATAGCCTTAATATAGATTGTACTGTAATTAAAACATTCGCGATTCAGAAGGGCTAATTGATAATTTATTTATGATTTCACAGCATAATTACTTTAAACTAATTATTTTAAAATTCTTACTGTTATGAACCTTATTATGTAATGGATGTCCATATGAAGGGACGTCTTTTAACCATGTATTGATGTATTAAGAAGTGTATGTAACAACTAACAACATGAATAAGAATGAAAAACATTTCTCTCCCTACTTTACATTTACATTTTAGTTTTCTTGCACTTTTTTATTAATTTTATAGCACGTTATCAGCACGAATTTGCTCTATCTTTTTATTTCAAGCCTAGTAACGAAATCAACAAAGAGTTTCATATTTACTTGGGGAGTCCTAATCTTGCTTATTCTTTCTAGATTCTTGGGTTGTTTGATCGGTAAAGGACTAAGTGCGAGGCAAATTTCTATTCTGGAAAATTGCTTACTAATTAAAATTTGAGCTACTGACAATCTATCCCATGACCATGGTTTCACCACACACGCGCGCGCGCAGCCGGCTCGGCTTGGCACGGCACGGTCCGGTTCGGGCTCAGATTTGGATTTGGATTTGAGATTGGTATTGGGCTTCAATAAAATATTATCTTTTTGGACAAAATCTAATTAATGTTTTGGCCAAAAACTTAAAAGCCCAATTATTAAATCTATACAAATTAGATCCGCGTGGTAGATCCGATTGACCCGAATTAGATACGCGCGACTGACCCCTTTTTTTTAAATCCGCGCGCCATTTTTGAATTGATTGTACCTTTTCGGTTTGAATCGAACCGGTTGCAATTGTTCGGACCGAACCAGTGTTACTGGTTTAATTCGAACATGCATGTCCCTCCAGCAATACCTTTTCTGCTGCTATAAATAGAGAGAGAATCTGGTAAATTCTGTCATCCCGTTTTCTAGCAATCTATAGCGCGCAGAATCCTATTCTTTCTCTCTCTATTCTTCTCTTAAATATTGTTCAAATATTTTTGTTTGTTAAAGTTCGCTGTGGACTTGTCTTTGTGCAAAGAAACAATTATCAGACTGTTGTATCTTGGGAGACTACTGGAACGAACTGTTGCACCTTTGACAGCCCATAAATATTGTCTTGAGGACATTGCATTAGCAAGCCTCAGTCGATCATTTTTCGTTCATAATTATTTCAGTAAGTGCGCTGTTATTAAATTTGATTTTGTTTTTTCTGCGAGAATAAACTATACTAAGATTTATAATTAGAGTTAATTATAAATAATTATTATGTGAGAATAATTTACTATAGTTTTAATTATAGTGCTTAGAATTATAAAGTATTTTATAATATTTTATATACACAAATTGTTTTAAACATTTATAACAATCTCAAGATAATAATTAATATGTTTAGTTCATCTGTGTAGATGGCAACAAACATTGCAGTGGTTGAAACACCAAAGGTTGCTGCTGCGCCGGCAGTACCACCATTTAAGTTCAAAGAGACTGATTTTGGACGTGGCAAGATAAGATGTACTTCTACATCACATCCTTGAGCATGGCTAGGTTTCTCACTGTGGAGGTACCTAAACCAAATAAGGGAGCGACTCCAGAGGAACTCGAGGAAATGGCCTTTGTGATCAAAGCTTGGAATCACTCGGATTTTATGCGCCGAAATTATATCCTTAGCTTTTTGGATGAATCTTTGTACAAGATTTATAGTCCCTTAAAGACTAGTAAACTCTTGTGGGAAAGTTTAGCCAAAAAGTTTAGGACTGAACATGCAGGCTACATAAAATTTTTGGTGGATAAATTCCAATCTTATCGAATGGTTGACAGCAAGACTGTGAATGAGCAAGTGGAAGAACTTCAGATGATGATTCATGATATCTTGGCCGAAGGGCATGAACTTATCGAGTCCTACTTGGTTGCTTGCATCATTGGCAAGCTTCCTCCTGGTTGGACGGGGTTCAAGAATCACTTGAGGCACAAGAAATCTGTTGCAAAGTGGAATCTGCAAGATCTCACAGAATATCTGAAAACCGAAGAGAATAATCGGTGTAGTGACAAGAGCGGCAGTAACTATGTGGCTATGCCTCAGTCCTGGGGGGCTAAGGTTCATGTCGTAGATGGCTCAAAGAAAAGCAAGAAGCGTAAAGCCAATACCTCC
Source organism: Penstemon davidsonii (assembly GCA_034814905.1). Classification (NCBI taxonomy): domain Eukaryota; kingdom Viridiplantae; phylum Streptophyta; class Magnoliopsida; order Lamiales; family Plantaginaceae; genus Penstemon; species Penstemon davidsonii. The sequence continues at coordinate 4,059,155 of JAYDYQ010001087.1, read as the reverse complement.
AACAAAGGACAAAAGAGTAACAAGAAGCGAAAGTTAAATGGAGCTTGCTTCACATGTGGAAAGAATGGACACCTTGCGAAGGATTGTCGTAGCTGTGCTCAGCCAAAGGATGAAGCAAATGTTAGCATTAACCTAGCTCCATTTGACATCGATAACATGCACTTATCTGCAGTTGCTGAAGCATTCCTGACAAGTGAAACCAAAGGCTGGTGGGTGGATACTGGAGCTACCCGTCACATTTGCTATGACAAAAACATGTTCACTTCATACAAGAAGTTTGATCATGAGTAAAAGTTGTACATGGGAAATGATGCTCACTCCGTGGTGGAGGTGATTCTCAAATTTACCTCAGGAAAATATGTTACTCTCAATGAAGTTCTTCATGTTTCGGATATTAGGAAGAATTTAATTTCTGATTATGTCCTAAGTAAGAAAGGTTTTAGATTAGCGTTTGAGTCAGATAAATTTGTGCTGACCAAAGGGGATATGTATGTAGGCAAAGGATATTTGTGTGATGGCCTATTTATGTCTAATGTAGCCGTTATTGGCAAAAATGACAAGTTTATTAATAATAATAATTATCCTGCTTACTTGCTTGAGTCCACTTTACTTTGGCATGATATACTAGGTCACATTAATTTTAAAAAAATGAAAAAATTAGCAAACTTAGCATTAATTCTTAAATTTGACATTGATAAATCTTATAAGTGTGAAATTTGCGTTGAGGCAAAGTTTGCGAAACAACCTTTCCCTTTAGTGGAAAGGAGCTCACAACCATTAGAGCTAATTCACACAGACTTGTGCAATCTCAAGTCAACTCCAACTCGAGGAGGGAAAAAGTACATCACATTTATTGATGATTGTACACGTTATTGCTACGTTTACTTATTGAGTAAGAAAAAAGAAGCAATAAATGCTTTTGTAAGATACAAAGCTGAAGTGGAAAATCAGTTAAATAAGAAGATAAAAATTCTTATATCTGATAGAGGTGATGAATACGAATATCCCTTTGCACACTTGTGTGCCGATTCAGGGATAATTCACCAAACAACGACACCATACTCACCTCAATCTAACGGAGTAGCCAAAAGGAAAAACCAAACTTTAAGGGATATGATTAATGTATTACTTCTAAATTCGGGTTTACCTAAGAACTTGTGGGGGAAAGCTCTTTATGACTAACCATATATTAAATAGAGTTCCGCACAAGAAAAATGATACCATTCCGTATGAGTTATGGAAAGGTAGACAACCAAGCTATAAATACCTCAAAGTGAGGGGGTGCTTGGCAAAGGTAGCAGTACCAAGACATAAGAAAGAAAAGGTTGGACTAAAAATTGGTCCAAAAACCGTGGATTGCTACTATATAGGTCATGCGAAAAATAGTAGCACTTACAGATTTCTAGTTTTCAAATCTGAAGTAAGCAACATACACGTGAATACTATAATTGAATCATGTGATGCTACATATTTCGAGAATGTATTTCCACATAAGAAGAACTCGAACGTTACTTCTCATAAGAGACCATATGAATTAATTTCCAAGGATGATAATTCTCAAATCAGCAACGAGGTTGCTGATCATTGGTCGTACGAATCAATCTCTAAGGAAAATTATTCTCAAATCAGTAATGAGGTTGCTGACGAGCCCCAAAGGAGCAAGCAAGCTAAAATCGCTAAATCCTTCGGACCAGATTTCTTAACTTATATGTTAGAGGATGATCCCAAAACATATACTGAAGCCATGTCTATTCTTCATGCCTTTTATTGGAAAGAGGCAATAGACACTATAGTCCATTCTAAGTAATAATACTTGGGAGCTGGCTGATCTTCCCAAGGGAAGTAAGCCAATTGGATGTAAATGGGTATTTAAAAAGAAACTAAAACCTGATGGATCAGTTGATAAATATAAGGCTAGATTAGTAGCCAAAGGTTATAGTCAAAAGAAGGGAATAGACTTCTTTGACACCTATTCACCAGTGACTAGGATAACATCCATTAGAGCATTAATAGCTTTAGCAGCTATTTATAATCTTGAGATACATCAAATGGATGTTAAAACAACTTTCCTCAATGGAGAATTAAATGAGGAAATATATATTGAGCAACCAGAGGGTTTCGTTGTTAAAGGCAAAGAGAACAAAGTATGTAAACTTGTTCGATCTCTTTATGGCCTTAAACAAGCTCCTAAACAATGGCACGGAAAATTTGATAGTTATTGCACGTGAACTCGATGCTATACAAAATGTAAACACACATAATAGATACCCAGACAAATCAAGTGTCACAGTGTACGTGCGCAAGTATACGTGTCGCAAGTAATATAAAACGATAAGTACATTCCGAGTATCATCTTCCAACGAATGGGTAAAATGTGAGAATAAAAGAATCAATCGATGACTTACTTCTTCTAAGAACGCTTGATACAAAATTTAACCCGAATATAAGATAAGGGTGATTTTATTTAACAACTACTAACACGAAAAGTAAATCTAACTAGGAAAGCAAGTAAATGAGGGAATTAATTATGCGGTAAGGGGGATTCATAAGCAATCAGTTAAAGCGGATAAATCATGCGGTTGTTAGGTTAGCTATGTAAACAATCCTAGGTTTAGTTGTTGTTTGTGAGTTCCAATTAGTTAAGTCTCCCTATCGGTTTCACTTAACTCTACCAATCTACCCAAACTCTCCATCTCCGGATCACTCACGAACATCGTTGTCATACGATACTCTAAGGAAAGTCCGAATCCAATAGAGGACTCTAAGGCGTACCGCTACCCGGGACCAAAGACTAACCCAAATACGCCGAATAAAGAGAATTTAAGTTATTTGATGCATATACGAACGAATCCATTATACAAACACAGACCAAAATTTTCTAGGTTGAAATTTGTTGGTCCCAAGTGGTCAGATGAAGTCTAGAGGGGGGGTGGGTAGGTGGGTGAATAGACCTCTGAAAACTTTCAAAAATTTCTCTAACTTTTCTTATCAGCAGAGTAAGCTGATCAAGAACTCGTGAGACTACTTCACTGATTGCGCACTTAGCTTAATCAGTAGAGTTGACCACCGTCTGATTTAACTTATCTGATTCAAATATAATCAGAGTTTGAAATACTTGTTTGCAGCGGATATATCAAGTGTTTTTCAACAAGTTGTTTTCTTACTTAAAAGATTTTAACCCCAGTTTTTAAACTCCTTTTAAAATCTTTTGTTTAGTTCGTATGTTTGAAGTCTTTTGAAAATATGCAAGTAAAAATGTAGTAAACAAACACACATAATTTTTATAGTGGTTATATAGACAAGAATGTCTTTTGGTCCACTCTTCCAAGTCACTTAGATCTTGAGTTATACTATAATCACACAGTTTACAGTATACTCTGCTTGCGCAATTCAACAAATGAAAAGCCACAAGTTCGTAGTAAGAAATCCTACTCTCTGAAGCTAGATCACTCACTTAGATAGATCTACACTTTTCACAACGTTCTCTATTACAGAAATCACTCAGATTTATATTTTGGCGTTGTTTCCTCAACTTGGCTTTGTCAACAAATGACTCGGCTGATGGTGATCTGTACTTGAGTTTTGAGACTTAGAAGATATTGCTTGCTTTGATTTTCTCTCAGTTGTTGTGTGTCTCTAACTCTTGAATTCAGATCTATTTATACTTGAGGATTTGAATTCTGCCCGTTGAGAAATGACAAATCTTCAGATTTTCCTCGAGTACTGGTCCTTGTTTCAAAACGGCTTCTGCAACTGTTCACTGTACAGTTCTGCTGTACTTTCTGTCACGTCGCATTAAATGCACCTTGCTGATCCGAGGTTTCTCTTCAATCATTGGACTTTAATACCCTTCTCTTACAGCATTTATTATACCGAGTGCATTTATTACCGTTGGAATGTCTTTCTGATCACTTCTACTCTGCTGATCGAATATGCTCTTCTGATGAACACTCTGCTGATTCAAATCGAACTCATCTGATTTGACTCTGCTGAAATTCACCAGTCTGATTCCGAACTCAACATCAGATCAGTAGTCTTCTGGACCAAAATTCAATCCTTCTGATTTTACTTGTCTTCTCAGATTGAATTTCCTAGAGGTTGCTAAGCTTCCATTACTTAGCTGATGACTTTTGGAAATCATCAAAACCTCCCTTCACTTCTTCATCTTCATCCAAAAAAATCCACAAATAGTCACTCGCCTAACCTTCAAAGTCCTATATCTAGGATGCATTCAAGGTAGATTTAAGCCCGATTATACGCTTACGGCAAATCAAAGTACTTAAACAATAATCTACTACAATCATTGGCCAATAGTGCGATAAAACAATAAACCCAACAAATCAAACATAACCCAACATCAACACATAATTAATCAAACAATAACATAAATACATATAAATCCGGAGAATAATAATCCACAATCATTATTCCAAAAAGAAAATAACAACAATCATCTCATAATCATAGACAACTAGGAAATAGAAACCCTTTTTCCAAACTTCTGAACATCTTCCTTTATTGTTTAAACTTCAGATTTGATGTTGTTCAGCTATTCTTCGATCAGAGGGGTAGGATCAGCAAGATTAGGCAGGTTTGCAACAGTGCTTTGAAGCAAGGTTGAGGCCATCTTTTCAAATTTTCTCATAGTTTCCTTGTTTCTATCCTCCATTTCCTTCAGCGTAGACTCAATCAAAACCATCATGGAATCTAGAAGTATTGATTGAAATGCGTTGGTATTTCTGGTAGGACTAGCACTTTGCTGATTTTCTGGAGCTTCTCATTTAATGGTAAGCGGCCCCGTTTCTTGTGGTACTACATCAAGTGGGACTTGAGCATCTTTAAGATTAATCTCCACTGATGAATTTTTTACAGCAACTTTTGACTGGTCTGGTCCTTCATATGTAACATGCATAAGATCAAACCCATCAGCAGACACAACAGTTTTATGTTGTATAAAAGTAGCAGGAACAAATGTTGATGTAGTCTGTTGAGTTGATTCTTGAAATGTCCTTTTGGCAGACCAAAAAGCTATGTGTTGTAGACTTGGTAGAGGTGGTAGATCACTAGAGCTTCCCTTCTCAAATCTTGATCTTTGAGTCCACATATCCAAGGTCGCACAAACTGCTAGCTTTACAGCTCTATCCCCCGCATCATCTGTTTTCCTTATCTTTTTCGGGATAGTCTGCTTTAACTTTGTTGATTCTTCTTTGACAATCTTTTTCATGTAATTGTGAACCATGTCATAAAAGTAATCTGAATCCAAAGCCTGTGTGATGGAGGTAGTTTGCAGCCAGTTGAGTACCCACTGTTCTTCTTCAGCAAACTCCTTCCAGGCGAGGATTTCCTCCTTCGAATTCACAAGATGGTACTCTCTCTATCTGTTATATCTGATTTTCTCAGCCAGAAGAGTACTCTTGTGATGCAACAGGTTGTTTTACCTTTCTAATTCTGATTGGAAACGAGAGAAGACTTTTGGATCACTTTGTACAATCTCTAAAGCGTGCTTCACCTCTTTTCGTTTTCTTTTTACAATTGTAGGTCTAGGCATAACGAAACCATATTCCTTTGGTTTCCCTATCACGATCCCACCACCATGTCTAGGGCCGTAAGCGTCAGTTTTACTGGCTTCAAGAGCTTTGGCCAAGTCTTCAGCTTCCTTGGCAGCTAACTCTTCATCAGTTAATTGTTTAAGAGTAGCTTCTGACTTACTTGCCTCTAAAGAAGCTTTAAGCTCAGCTTCATTCTTTTTTCTTTGCTCAGCCTCTTCTCTTTTCTTTTTGTGAGCATAAGAAATCTTGGCTTTACCGGTCTTTTTTCTTCTTGCGGCAGGTGTTTCAGCAGACTGAGCTATTGGAACAACAGTCTGATCAACTTGTGGTGCGGATACCTCAGCTGTCATCTGATGGGCAATATCATATTCCTTTGTTGATTATGCTGGTCTCTCAGATAAAGAAATATTTGCTTCTTGTAGAACTATTCTTTTCCTTGTTGTTGCTTTATAGCAGCCTTGAACTCTACTTTGTTCTTTTTGTTGGGATTCGGTAAGATAAACAGCCCTTCAGGCAGCGGAAAACAAAAATTTTAAGGACCACTTACGGAATATTGCCAGGATACTAAACTGGTTGTATATATATGAATATAAAACGACAAGAATAATTAGATCCAAATTATACCTGTCTCCTAGCAAATCCAAGTAACTAGCAAAGTCGTTGCGTTTTCTCTCTCGGTAGAATCGATCCAAGCTTTGTGGTAGCGCCCCACGAGTTGCGCCTCTACGAGTTGATACACCACAATATCACGAAATATAATATATCCTAATCGGCTAGAACATAGGATATATTAATATCTAGGATTAGAGAACAAGATTGGAATGAAAACGAAATCGAAAAAATTCTTCCAAAAGGAAGAGGGTGTTCGGCCGATTTCACTAGGGAGAGAGGGAGAGAATTTTTCTTGACTTGGCTTTTGGCTCTTGATTAATGTATATGAGATATGACATCAAGTCTCCTATTTATAGAACCCAAGTCTTCTAACTCTCCTACATGGGCCATGGCCCTTTCAATTGGAAGACCAAGTCTTCTAATTAATTCATGGCCCATACTTGATTTAATTAATTGGGTCTTTATTTAATTTCTCAATTAAATGGCCCAATTAATTTATTTCTTTCTCATTTAATTAAATTAGACTCTAAGTCTATTTAATTAAATATTCCCATAATTAATTAAATCCAATTTAATTAACTAACCCACAAATTAAATTCCAATTTAATTTTTCAGTCTTGATCCAATTCCAATTGGATCAAGTTCGCTCCAATTGGGTCGACCCAGTCGACCCAGTCAACTCAATCGACCCAGTCGATCTAGTTGACTCAGTTATTCTCCATTTTCTTGCTTTCGCTTCATGTGTATTGTGTATGCCCCCGTAGGTTCACCACATAATTGGCCGTGGGTTATAATTAAATATTTATTTAATTACTCGAGTATTAAATATTCTAAATCAATCGAACACTCTGTCGACTGATCATTCCAAAATTAGCACCCCTGCTAATTTGGGAATTCTCCCACACTCCACGGTCGATGTCTGGCCACAAGCCCATAGAGCCCAATCACTGGTGAATTAATTCAGTGAACCTTTTAATCATTTACAATTTTCATATACGCTATAATCTCTCCATCGATCGATCTCCCAGTCAAAACTTAAGGGCATGGATTTTTCATCGGTTCCCTTTTAATTTATTTCGACCTTATGCATTCTGATCTCGAAATAATTCTCTTTGACTTAATCTTTATGAGCTACTTTCATAAAGCCGTCAGATACCTTGGCCAAGGATTTTACCAGAATTAATTTCTCACAGAAATCCATAGGAGAATTTTCCAACCTATCAAGTCGGGTCAATGGATCCTTTGTTGATGATATGAACCTGCATACGAGTCCCTCCATACCCAACGTGAATCCACAGAGACTTTCTGGTAATCTCCAGTCGGTCGGAACTCACATCTAAGTATAGACGTTCTCGCACCAGATAAACCCTATCACCTCAAGTATTTAGGGATCATTCCTCGTATACTATTGTAAATAGGAATAACTTCAACTCCGATATGCGACTACCGCTTCCATGGTGAGTTATTTCCTAATTTGGGTATTCAGTGCACTTGCCATCCCAGCAAGTCACCCACTTATGTGTATCGACTATCCCAGTCACGCTCGTGGACCCCAGCGTCCTCCAGTTCATCGGAGTATACACATTAGTGAGAGTCTAACCGAATCCAACGATGTCCTATCTCGATTGGATTCTACGACTCTTGAATATATTCTAGATCACGGCCTTGGAGATCAGTCCACGGGTTGTCCCATAGCCCTGTGATCTAAGGACTTATATCCTTATGCGTAGATAATTATTACATAAGATAAAGTTGACCATATAATAAAATGCATTTATTAATCTAAATTGAATAGTTCCTTCATTTATTACAATAAATGACAGCCATACAGTTGGCATGCCGGACACTATTTCTATCAATCTCCCACTTGTCCTAAAGCCAACTTTCTATGTTCTTGAGTCCCATCTTTATCAGATGTTTCTTGTATGCCTTTTGAGGCAGGGGCTTCGTAAGCGGGTCCGCGGTATTATCTTCCGAGTCGACACGTTCCATCTTTATGTCTCCTCTACCAATGATATCCCTTATCAAATGGTATCGTTTGAGTACGTGCTTGGATTTCTGATGAGATCTCGGCTCCTTTGCTTGCGCTATTGCTCCATTATTATCACAGAAGATCGTAATGGGCTCAGCAATGCTAGGTATCACATCCAATTCCTGGATGAAGTTTTTCATCCAAACACCTTCCTTTGCGGCTTCACACGCTGCAATGTACTCTGCTTCGGTGGTTGAATCTGCGGTAGTATCTTGCTTGGAGCTTTTCCAGCTTACCGCACCACCATTGAGGCAGAATACATATCCAAATGTTGACTTGAAATCGTCTACATCGCATTGGAAGCTCGAATCTGTAAAGCCTTCCAATTTCAATTCTCCTCTACCGTATACCAAGAACAATTCCTTAGTCCTTCTCAGGTACTTCAGAATTGCCTTTACGGCTATCCAGTGCTGCTCTCTTGGATCAGACTGATAGCGACTCGTAACGCTTAATGCGTACGCCACGTCTGGTTTAGTACATAGCATACCATACATTATGCTTCCAATAGCGGAGGCATATGGTATTTGAGACATATTGCTTCTCTCTTCAGGCGTCTTTGGGGCCATAGACTTAGAGAGTGCAATTCCATGTCTCATTGGAAGTAATCCTCTCTTGGATTCTTCCATACGGAATTTCTTCAGTATTTTATCTATGTACTGTGATTGGGAGAGGCCCACCAGTCCTTTTGATCTATCTCGGTAGATCCTTATACCTAGTACAAAGGATGCTTCTCCCAAATCCTTCATTGAGAATTGTGTAGACAACCATGCTTTCGTTTCGGATAACACCTTTACATTGTTTCCAATGAGAAGGATGTCATCAACGTAAAGCACCAAAAATTCAACTGTACTCCCACTGATCTTCTTGTACACGCAAGGTTCGAACACGTTTTTGATGAATCCAAATGTTTGGATTGTTTCATCGAAACGGATGTTCCAACTTCGGGAAGCTTGCTTTAGTCCATAAATGGACCTCTGGAGTTTGCACACCTTGTACTCATCTCCTTTGGATGCATATCCTTTTGGTTGCTCCATGTAGATCTCCTTATCAATATCTCCATTGAGGAAGGCGGTCTTCACACCCATCTGCCATATCTCGTAGTTATACCACGCAGCTATGGCTAGCAAGATTCGAATGGATTTAGGCATTGCGACGGGCGAGAAGGTTTCCTCAAAGTCAATGCCTGGTCTTTGAGTGTATCCTTTTGCCACTAGTCGCGCCTTGTAGGTTATCACCTCTCCGTTCACTCCTAGCTTTCGCTTATAGATCCACTTGCAACCCACAGGAGTCACTCCCACTGGTGGATCTACCAAGGTCCAGACCTTGTTTGAGTGCATGGAGTCCAATTCGGATTCTATGGCTTCGTGCCACTTTCCCGAATCTATGTCCAACATAGCTTCATCGTAAGTCCTTGGGTCGGTTAGAGACTGTCCAGTCTCATGCAGCAGACCGTAGTACCTCTCGGGTTCTCTACGTTGTCTTTCTGACCTACGAAGTATTGGTGTACTTACTGGTGCACTTTCATGCTCGTTCTCCCACTTCCTGTGGTGATGGGTCAGCTTGTTCGACCTCTTCGGTCTTTTCAGCTTCAGTGACCTCATCCAGTTCTATGTTATGTTCTTTCTTGTTCACCAAGAAATCCTTCTCTAAGAAGTGTGCATTCCTTGAGACAAACGTAGTCTGTCTCGTAGGATCATAGAACTCGTATCCTATCGAGTTTTCTGGATACCCCACGAATTTGCACAAAGTGGATTTTGTTTCTAGTTTATCTCCCACTAGCTTTTTGACGTAAGCGGGAGATCCCCATATGCGCATGAATGCGTATGAGGGTGCCTTGTCAAACCATAATTTGTATGGTGTCTTTTGTACGGATTTAGAAGGTACCATATTTAGTATCTTCGTTGCCGTGAGGAGGGCATGTCCCCAAAATGAAAGAGGAAGGTCAGTGGCACTCATCATGGATCGAACCATATCCATCAAGGTTCGATTCCTTCTCTCAGCTACTCCATTTAATTGCGGTGTAGCAGGAGGAGTCCACTGAGATAATATTCCATGCACAACAAGATAATTCAGAAATTCGTTACTAAGAAATTCTCCACCTCGGTCAGAACGAAGAGCCTTTATCGTATGACCAAGTTGATTCTCTACTTCCATCTTGAATTCTTTGAATCGTTCAAAGGCTTCAGACTTGTGTTTCAGCAAGAACACAAATCCATAACGACTATAGTCGTCAGTGAAGGTAATGAAGTAGTCGTAGCCACCTCGGGCGCTTTTTCTTAGTGGTACACATACGTCAGTATGTATCAAGTCCAATGTTTGCTTGGTTCGCTCAGGGTTTCCTTTAAATGGTAGCTTAGCCATTTTACCCTTAAGACATGGTTCACATGTTGGCATTTCATCAATGTGCTTGATCTCAAGCGCGCCAGATGATGCTAACTTTTGAATCCTTGACTTGGATATATGTCCAAGTCGAGCGTGCCATAATTGGGCAGAAATTTCATTATCTTGTTTTCTTTTGTTTTGTTGTACGTGCATAACTAACTTAGGTGGTTCTATGGTGTATAGTCCATCTTTCAATGTACCAGTGAAAAACAAATGATCATTCATGAATAATGAAAAGGAACCTTTATTAATAGTAAAATTAAAACCTTCATTATCCAAAACAGGAATAGAAATAATGTTTTTCACTAAACCAGGTACATAAAGAACGTTCCTAAGGACTAACTTATTACCACCTAAATCTAACTCCACTTCGCCTATGGCCTCGGCAGCAGCTCTAGCTCCATTGCCAAATCGCAGGATCCAATCCCCAGGCCTAAGTGGCCTTGTTGCTACCATCACCTGTAAATCATTACAAAGATGAGAACCACAAGCAGTGTCTAACACCCAAGATGCACAGTTAATTGATAAATTAACTTCAACAAGGAATATACCTTTGGAGTTCTCCAAGAACTCCTTGCAGTTCCTCTTCCAGTGTCCAGGTTTCTTGCAATAGAAACATTTTTGTTCACCAGTAGAAGCTTTTCGCTTCTTTCCTTTCCCTATGGGCCCAGATGGTCATTTTCCTCTGCTCGGAGGAGCATTCCCCTTTCCTTTCCCTTTCTTGGTCCTTTTAGACTTCGATTGGGTGGAAGTTGCAACCATCACTGGCTTCTCTCTTTTCATGGAAGCCTCTGCAGTGGCAAGCATATTTGCCAACTCATGAAGTTCAACATTCATCTTGTGCATGTTGTAGTTCATTACAAATTGCTCGAATGATCTCGGCAACGATTGGAGGATTATATCCTGGCAGTATGACTTGTCCATTTTCACCTCAAGTTGACCAAGCTTTTCAATGAGCCCAATCATTTTGATACAGTGAGAGCGGACATCAGTACCTTCTGCCATCCTCGTTTGTTGCAGAGTTTTAGCAGTTTCATACCGCTCATATCTACTTTGTACCCCAAAGAGGCCATTGAGGTGTGTGTAGATTTCAAAAGCAGATTTCATATGATCATGTTGCTTTTGAAGCTCATTCGACATGGATGCTAGCATGAGACAACGTGACTGTAAGCCATCGTCTTGCCACAATTCAGTAGCCTCTTTCTCAGTGTCACTAGCATCCAGAGCAATTGCAGGTGGGGATCCATCAAGGACAAAAGATCGTTTCTCAGAAGCTAGAATGATCTTAAGGTTTCTGACCCAGTCATGAAAGTTGGGTCCAGTCAATTTGTTTTGTTCAAGTATGATGGATATCGGATTCTTAGACATTATATCTACAAAAAGACGATAGAAGAAATAAATACGCGAATGATTAATTTTAAATGCACAATTTACAAACATGGTTTTTATTTGTAAATTACTCCCACTATTTTAATCAAAACCTTATGCCCCCACATAAGTTTTGGGGTATATTAAAATATCCTAGCGGGCTCAAGGCCCAAATGCAATCTCCTAGTACCCACGACTCGTTGGCCATACTATTTGATCCACTTGGTGGACGACATTGTCGTCGGTTAACCATCGCAGCTAACCCTTGAGTTCATTTAGCCTCGTTTTTCGTTATGGACCCACGACTCGTGAGACATCCATATTTACTAGCGTTAAATCATGTCCAATACTCGTGGAGAGAAATAGTTCAATCCTAGACGTCCCACGACTCGTGAGACAGCGCCTAGAACCTTGCTATCCCCTCCCTTGGCACTAAACTGTGCATCGAGGCAATAGACATATTATCTTCCTATAGCTCGACCCACGACTCGTGAGACATCGAGATATATTCGTACAATATGCCTAAGACCTAGTAATTGGATAGGCTCGGACCATAGACACCATTCATATGCGCCCGTTATTCGATTTAATATTATAATTGAGTTTTAAAGTTCAATTGGAGGTTTTTTCAAATTTTCTTGTGCGATGTCTCATCAGATTATGCTTTATCTTGTTTACGTTATCTATTCTAAGCATGCATAACATACATCAAAGAATAAAAAGTAAACATACATCACCTAGCAAGATATGATTGATCGATTGCCCATCCTATGCCACTACAAGAAAATCGAGAAATTTCGACGGAAATAAATCCGTTGAAATTTTAAGGAAATTTTCGACGGAAAATTTTTCCGTCGAAATATTTCGACGGAATAAAATCCGTCGAAAATAATCCGTCGAAATTTTATATTTTCGCTAAGAAATGAAAAAAAAAAAAAAACAAAAAAAATTTCGACGGAAATAAAATCCGTCGAAATTTTAGAAATTTGATTTCGACGACACTTTTTTCGACGACCCATTTCGGTCGAAATTTGTAAATTTCGACGGATTTTATGAAAAATCCGTCGAAATTTTCGTCGAAATTTCTCGGTTTTCTTGTAGTGTGCGATCCATCACGAGCCATGCGATGGATCAATTTGTCAGTGTAGGGTGGAAATTAAATGTCCTAACTATTACAATTTTCAAACCCATACATGCATGGGCCTTCTTGTAATATCCTCCTTGATTGGGCCTCCATGTATTGAATTGGGCCTCCATGTCCTCCAAGGTAATGGGCCTCCATGTGGATCTCCAAGTCTTCACGAGGTCTTCTCGGCTCCAAGCCTAAACTAAGTCTAACTTAAAATGGCCCTATTCTATTACATTTTAATTGCTCAAGCAAGGGGCACCAATCAGGCCCATTTAATTACAACCCATAAAAATTAAACCAAAAATCTACACAGGGCTTAGGGGCAAAAATCGATCAATCCACATATTCACTCAAGAACATGCATAAATTCACATAAGGACAAAAATGTAAATTTATCGGCTCCTTTAATTTTTAATTCACAAAAATTATCCAAGTTAATTAATTTTGGATTAACAATTAATCTCTAAGATTAATTAACTCTTACTTGAGTTCTAAGTAATCTACAATTCTTATCTTGATAAAGTTGGTTAATTAAGATAGTTACAAATCTTTTAAGATTCCTATCTTGTCCAAAACTCTAAGTTTCCCAATTTTCCAAATCTCCAAGATTCTCAAGATAATCCTATTTTGATTAGATTAGATAACTAAGGTAGTTCCCAAATCTTCCAAGATTCCTACCTTATCCAAAACTCCAAGTTTCCTAATCTCACAAATCTCCAAGATTTTCAGATTTTTTCAAAATAGGCAGAATTAGAGTCCAACAAAAATCAGCCATGTCTCGGCCAATAGTGAACTGCCACGTGGACAGCACACGCGCGGCCACGAAGTCCGTGCGTGGGCTGCCCGTGGCAGCCGCTGCTGCGCGTGGCAGCGTACGGCAGCAAGCGGCTGCGCGTGACAGCACACGGCAGGCAGCCCGTAGGCTGCTGTTGTGTGTCGTACGCGCGGCCAGCGTGCTGTTCGCACGCTGCCGTGGGCAGCAGCGTAGGGTGGCCGCCCAGCCGCGGTGCGCGGCACGTGCCACCGCGGTTGGATCCAAATAAAAAAAAAATTATTTTTGTTTCGATTACTATATGATTTAATTAAAAACAGATTCAATTAAATCCCAATCCAAAAATTAAAATAACATGATAAAATTTCGAATTAAAAATTTTCTTTAACTCCAAGTTAAACAGATGTACGTTCTAAAACATACACAGTTAAAGAACTAGCCACACATAAATCAAACATATGATTTAAAACACAGAATTTGCAAATTCATATATATACAAAGCCAGAGTTGGCTCTGATACCACTGTTGGGATTCGGTAAGATAAACAGCCCTTCAGGCAGCGGAAAACAAAAATTTTAAGGACCTCTTACGGAATATTGCCAGGATACTAAACTGGTTGTATATATATGAATATAAAACGACAAGAATAATTAGATCCAAATTATACTTGTCTCCTAGCAAATCCAAGTAACTAGCAAAGTCGTTGCGTTTTCTCTCTCGGTAGAATCGATCCAAGCTTTGTGGTAGCGCCCCACGAGTTGCGCCTCTACGAGTTGATACACCACAATATCACGAAATATAATATATCCTAATCGGCTAGAACATAGGATATATTAATATCTAGGATTAGAGAACAAGATTGGAACGAAAACGAAATCGAAAAAATTCTTCCAAAAGGAAGAGGGTGTTCGGCCGATTTCACTAGGGAGAGAGGGAGAGAATTTTTCTTGACTTGGCTTTTGGCTCTTGATTAATGTATATGAGATATGACATCAAGTCTCCTATTTATAGGAATCTCATAATCCTAATCCTCCTAGGATTAGGACTCCCAAGTCTTCTAACTCTCCTACATGGGACATGGCCCTTTCAATTGGAAGACCAAGTCTTCTAATTAATTCATGGCCCATACTTGATTTAATTAATAGGGTCTTTATTTAATTACTCAATTAAATGGCCCAATTAATTTATTTCTTTCTCATTTAATTAAATTAGACTCTAAGTCTATTTAATTAAATATTCCCATAATTAATTAAATCTAATTTAATTAACTAACTCACAAATTAAATTCCAATTTAATTTTTCAGTCTTGATCCAATTCCAATTGGATCAAGTTCGCTCCAATTGGGTCGACCCAGTCAACTCAATCGACACAGTCGATCTAGTTGACTCAGTTGTTCTCCATTTTCTTGCTTTCGCTTCATGTGTATTGTGTATGCCCCCGTAGGTTCACCACATAATTGGCCGTGGGTTATAATTAAATATTTATTTAATTACTCGAGTATTAAATACTCTAAATCAATCGAACACTCTGTCGACTGATCATTCCAAAATTAGCACCCCTGCTAATTTGGCAATTCTCCCACACTCCACGGTCGATGTCTGGCCACAAGCCCATAGAGCCCAATCACTGGTGAATTAATTCAGTGAACCTTTTAATCATTTACAATTTCCATATACGCTATAATCTCTCCATCGATCGATCTCCCAGTCAAAACTTAAGGGCATGGATTTTTCATCGGTTCCCTTTTAATTTGTTTCGACCTTATGCATTCTGATCTTGAAATAATTCTCTTTGACTTAATCTTTATGAGCTACTTTCATAAAGCCGTCAGATACCTTGGCCAAGGATTTTACCAGAATTAATTTCTCACAGAAATCCATAGGAGAATTTCCCAACCTATCAAGTCGGGTCAATGGATCCTTTGTTGATGATATGAACCTGCATACGAGTCCCTCTATACCCAACGTGAATCCACAGAGACTTTCTGGTAATCTCCAGTCGGTCGGAACTCACATCTAAGTATAGACGTTCTCGCACCAGATAAACCCTATCACCTCATGTATTTAGGGATCATTCCTCGTATACTATTGTAAATAGGAATAACTTCAACTACAATATGCGACTACCGCTTCCATGATGAGTTATTTCCTAATTTAGGTATTCAGTGCACTTGCCATCCCAGCAAGTCACCCACTTATGTGTATCGACTATCCCAGTCACGCTCGTGGACCCCAGCGTCCTCCAGTTCATCGGAGTATACACATTAGTGAGAGTCTAACCGAATCCAACGATGTCCTATCTCGATTGGATTCTACGACTCTTGAATATGTTCTAGATCACGGCCTTGGAGATCAGTCCACGGGTTGTCCCATAGCCCTGTGATCTAAGGACTTATATCCTTATGCGTAGATAATTATTACATAAGATAAAGTTGACCATATAATAAAATGCATTTATTAATCTAAATTGAATAGTTCCTTCATTTATTACAATAAATGACAGCCATACAGTTGGCATGCCGGACACTATTTCTATCACTTTTTAGCCTTATCAGCAGGCTTAGCAGGGGCTGTTACTTCAGCAGTTTTTCTCTTCTGTTGCTTTTCCTCGGGAGTCCATTCTGGTTTGGCCTCAACTTTCACTGGCTCATACACCTTGAGCTCTTTCAACTTATGTACCACTTTTCCAGCTCCAAGTGGACATCCAAGTGCCATTAGCAGGTGACTAAGAATTACGTGCCCAGTCTTCTTCATAGCCAAAATTTTGAACATGTGAACAGCCCAGTTCACCTTCAACCCATAGTAAATGCATATCATAGTATGATAGCGTCTCTTTGGCAGTCCATCTAAAGCACTAGTTGAGCACTCCAGAATTTTTGCGATAATATCAGCTAACCTCTGATATTCATCCTTGAGCTGAGTCTTCTTGATTGACCCAGTCAGTTTTTCTCTACTCTTGGCAGCTATTAGCCAGAATTCCTCTTCTTTAGGTTTCCCCAAGGTTGAGACATCATCTCCTTCGTTCGTTAAACCATAGATAGCATTCAACACGGTAGGAGAGATGTAGATCTTCTTTCCACCAACAATTGATTTCATAGTCAAACTGTCAAGATCTTTCTTTACTTTCTTATAAAACTTCGCTACATCTCCTGAAAATACCATCGTTTCGTGTGCTTCCAACACAACAATCAACGAAGTAGCCTTAAGTTTTTCCATTAAATTCTTCATCACCTTTGTACCAATAGCGTGGTACACTTCGTAGTTTAGGAATCTACCTTCAGCTCCGGCCATTTTTCTGGTTGAGTGAACAAAAAATGTAGAGAGAATTGCTCGCAAGAAAATGGAGAGTTAGTAACTTCTTGAGAGTTTGAATATTTGAGTGCATAAGTTTAGTCTGCTGATCAGATCTGGATTTATATGGTTAGGGAATTTTCTGTTTCCGTGATATCCGCCAACCGTTAGATCTTTCAGAGTCTGTTACATTATGTGTACGACAATTACGAATTTTAAATATTATTAATTATGTCAGACTAGGCGGGAAAACGAAACGTTCCTAGTCTTATATTTATAAAAGCGTGTTTTTAGATAAAACATTTTTAACACATTACTCTTATAAATAATCAGATGAGTAGTATTTTACTTATCTGACAGATGACTTGTCTGATACAATATATCACTAGTGAAAGCCAATAGCCAGTGATCTTCCTTTGCTGTTTGTCAATCCAACAAGATAAATAATCTTCAGGTCTTCAAGAATTAAGAACAAATCTTCTGATAAAACAACTTTAACTAACTGTCATTGAAGATTTCATCTTCTAATCAGGAGTACCGCTCGTCTTACACGTTCCTCCTGAGTTCAAGAATCTATCAGTCAACTAGTCTGTTGAAAGTCAGTCTTCTTGAAGGATACCACTTGTTATCAGATTACTCATCTGATGATCCATAGTCTTCTGATAAGTTCCCCCTCAGCTTATGAATCCAAATTTAACGAGCCTAATTCAACTCTTAGAGTAGAAAATCTTGCATCACTTAATGGTTTGGTCAAAATGTCAGCTATCTGATTGTCTGTATGAACATACTCAATAATGACATTTCCTTTCTCAACATGATCTCTTATGAAGTGATGTTTGATCTCAGTATGCTTAGTCCTAGAATGACTTGTTGTATTCTGAGTAAGTGAGATTGCACTTGTATTGTCACAGTAGATAGGAATTCCACTGATTTTGAGATTATAATCTTCTAGTTGATGTTTCAACCAAAGTATATGTGCACAACTTGCTCCAGCAGCAATGTATTCAGCTTCCGTAATAGATATGGATACTGAAGTTTGTTTCTTACTCATCCACAAGATCAGACGTCTGCCTAAAAATAAAGATACATCATTCACCCTGTCACAACAAAATTTGAACCATTTAATTTACCTCCTGAAATGAAGAAAGGAACAACTTCCAGTTCTAAGAAGATGAAGGTGAATGCCATTGTACAAAAATCTAATAATAAGTTGTACATTGTTTGTTCAGGCTAAAGAAGATTTTGTAGAATTTCTATTAATTAGTTAGCTTGCTCACCATTCATTTAGGTCAAGTTGAAAGGCTAGTTATACATGGTACGAAGTTCTATTTAGCTAGTTATACATGGTACGAATTTCCAATCTATTAATTAAGATATTGGCTTGCTCAAGTTGGTTACAGAACAAAATTTAAAGTTGGCGAACGTGACAACTGAGTTTATGTTGGAAGGATTGTTGACCATTTCTCCAAATCAAAACCCAATAAATTCTTTTAATTTGGTTTTGGTTTTATGAATTATGTTGCTGGTTCGGTCTCATTAATTGAAGTTTGGTCAACTTTCGATTTTCATTGAGAGAAGTCATCATGTAATGTGTTTATCGGTTAAGGATTTCAACCACTTTGCAGGTAAAGTTACGGATAATCGCCATATTGATTGTAACGGTAATGGGGTGTATTACGTAGAAGCCAAAGCAAGTAACTTTTTGTCTGATAAATAGGTTACTTCCATTTTATCCTAATTCAATTCATGAATTGTCCTCAAAAACTTATCTAGTTATGATTCAAGTAACTGTATTTGGTTGTGGTGGCATTGCTGTCGGCTTATACACATCACACAAGATTATCGACGGCTTTTCACACGCAACGTTTCTCAAGGCATGGGCAGCCACAACCCGTGAACTTGGCTCGTGTTCAGAAAATAAAATTAATATTAACACTCTACCTGCAGATGCGACAATGCTCTTTTTCCCTATGCTTTCAAGAAAGAACAAAATAGCAAGATTTGTATTTTCTGGTTCATCTATCGCGACACCTAAAAAGAAAGCAGGGGCCTCCTCAAGCCATGTAATGGCTGTAACAGGGCTTATTTGGAAATGTGTCATGGCGGCTTCTTCTAAAGCTCGCTCTAAAGATAGTAATAATTGTGATAATATTCCAAGATCTTATGCTTTGTCAATGGCTGTCAACTTAAGGGAAAGAAGCTCACCTCCTATGCCACCTTATACAGTCGGAAACATGGTGTGGAGTACAAGTGCAATCATGAATAAAATTAGTACTGCAGATGATGATGATGATGATTTAAGATCATTGAATTCAATCATACAAGGCTTGGGAAAGTCCCAATTAACAAGTCTCGTGAGCAGAACTAAATTCAAAAACAAAATTAGAATACAATAGTAACAAAGTAAAATTGCTTGTCTAAAAGTTCAGATTTTTATTATGAATAGGGGTATAAGCGAGCCGAATAATATCGAACGACGTATTGTTCAAGCTTAGTTTGAATTTTATTGAATTTGAAACTGAGTTTGAGCTTGGTTTGATTTCTTAACGAGTTGAGCTCAAACAAACTTTTATCGATCGAGCTCGAGTCGAGTATCGAGTAACTTGATATTTTACATGTATTTTTTCAATTTTTAGCTTATCGAGTCGAGCTTCAACTTGAGTTACAATAATATTTGGGTCGAGTTCAATAATAACCTAATAAAACTATTTCTTAAATCTGAAATTTTGAGCACAGACAAATCCAATAAACTCGGTCTATCCGATGCATTTACATACATACATGATACATACATAAAATTACAACTCCGGTTGGCTAGGGATCAGGTCAGGTCAGGTCAGGTCTCAAGTCAACTTAGAGTGATGGTCTTGGAGCCAAGTATAGTATCCTAAAAAGACACTGCTTCTAGTATAAATATAAGTTAGGGCCTGTTTGGAATGGTTCTGGCTCGGTCTCACAAAACCGAGCCAAAACTCCGAGCCAAAACTCTTGAAACCTATAAAATCTAGATTTGAAATCTAACCACCTACTTTTTTCACCAAACCTCAACATCCGAATCCAAATCAAAGTGGAGTTTCAACTTTTTTAAAACCGCAAAACCTAATCAAATGGGATTTCAAAGGTTTCACCAAAACCACCCAATTCATTTTTTTGAAACCGTGACCTGCGAAACCGAGCCAAAATCCTTCCAAATAGGGCATTAGTAAGTCATTTTAAGTGACTAACACATCTCCTAAATTTGATGATCTTTCCTTCTTTCAATTCTATTAACATGGTATCCTGAAACCAAAAAGATTGTTCTTCCCAAACAGAGGATCTATTTTTTTTTTTTTTTTGACACTACAAATTTCCACACATATACTACAAGATTTAAACTAAATAACTACAAAATTTTGTTCCAATTATAGGCAAAACTTAACACAACATAAATTGTTGTAAGCCTGTAAGGTTCTCCTACCAACGAATCTGACGTTTGGACCATTTATATATCATCATTGGTCTTCATTCTTGGCGCCCTGTAAATACGAGTGAGAAAATGCATAGAGCTCATTTTTTGCTGTCTGCCTTCCCTGTGAAACAGTTTATTGGCAGGGAAAAAAGATCAGATAAATGCTTATCTAGAAATTTAAAAAAATTCTAGAATTAAATGAAAAATATGGAGAATAGTTGACATATGGATGCACTTATACTTATTTGGTAAAACAACTCGGGTTGAGTTAATTAAAATAGTACTTACGGTGAAAAGGACGAGAAGTCTCACATTTTTCTATCAAGAGAACAATGTGTAATCCAAGTAAAAGGAAACATAGAAACGGAACAAAATCGATATCGACTGAGTCCACTCCAGAAACGGCCCAAACCCAAGTCCGACCCATCTTTCCAAACCCAAAAAGAAATTCATTTAAAAAAATATGACACCTACACCACCTATTTTTTCCCTATTAAAAGTTAATGATTTTGACACTTACCACCTATTTTTCACCCCAAACTCCAACATCCAAACCCAATCCAATTGTTCCAAAGGTTTCGCTGAAACCACTAAAAAATATTTCTGAAACCAAAAACAAGCGACCAAACCAACACAAATCCATATACCCTAAGTTGTGTGAGGAATCTATCTACGGAAAACTGCATTATTCTTTACTTTCAGGCTATTTTGTAATTTAGTCTCTATGTTTTGTCTTTGTAGATGCACTTTTAAAGTGTCACATTCCCAACTTTTGGTAAGTTTGCATTTAGAAAAGAACAGCAAGCTAGAAAGAGTATTAACAAATAAATAAATTTAAATTGCTCAATACCTCAACCATCAATCCGTTTTACATCAGTTGGTTGGTCATGTTGTGCCACCTCTAGAGCTTGTTCAAAGCATCAAGTAGGATAAAACTCTAGAATTTAGCTGCTAATACATAACCATCTGTTTGCGTTTGTTTTTCAGCACAAACAGTCTTCTCTGAAGAGGATATTTCTCATTTTTCATCCCCATTTTGTCCAAATAATGTACAATTTTCTTTAGAGTTTCCATAACCTCCTCACTTTCGGGGCCAAAAGATTTGTCCTGGATTTTTTAAGATTTTCTTCAGCAGCTCCACCAACTCAGTGTCGTCCTTCTCAAGTCGGGGCTGAATGGACACCAAACAATCAAGAGCCTCCCCTGGTAAAATCAGTTCATGAAACCAAAAATGTCAAACAAATATGATGAGGCATTTGTGAAAAAATGGTGTAAGCAAGAAAAATAACTTTAGGCAAAAGAAATCTAACGGCAAACTTTATTATCCCAAAGGGGAAGCATTAAGAAGTACAATCCAGAGGCAACATGCATTTTCAGTCCCAGGACTGGATATTCAACTTTTTTAGCCCCGCACCTCAAAAAATATCATTTTTTGTTCCTTCCAGCTCTTCAAAAAATAACATGTTCTGCACTTTTGGCTCGATAGGACATAGGACAATCTCTGTTTTACACTAAAAGTTGCACATGAGGATACTATGAAAAAGAGACTTGGAGGTTTGGGCATTAAACAAGCAAGGAAAATGAACATTGCTTTGCTGGCTAAGATTGGTTGGAAGACGGTGAATGGGGAAAACAGGTTGTGGGGGGATACGTTTAGGGCCAAATATTCCAAGAACTTTGAGGGTGGAGGCTACAAATTTAAGGTTGGGGATTCTGCCACTTGGAAGGGCGTGGTCCGTAGTTTGAAAGAGGTGAAGGTGGGCATTGGATGGAGATTGGGAGATGGACTTTCTATTTCCCTTTGGAATGACCCGTGGGTGGGAAAACGCCCTTTATGTGATATTATGGAGGGGCCTATCCATGAGGAGGAAAAAAACTTGAGGGTGGCGGACTTAATTGATGAAAACTTAAATTGGAATAGAGTTAATATGGCCACTAGAATACCGGACAGCATCTGGAATGATATTGTGTCGGTCCCGATCCCACTCTCGCTGGATGAGTGCGACAAGAGAGTGTGGACTGGAACTGCTAACGGTAGATTCACATGCCGATCGGCATACGCTTGCCTTAACATGGAATTAGATACGGAGATTGGGAATGAAGGCCGAACCTGGGACTGGCTATGGAAGTTCAAGTGTTCGGAAAGAAGTCGGTACTTCCGGGGGATTTGTCTTCATAATAGCCTTACTACCAACTCTCTTAGATTTTATAGAAAAATTGCTGATTCTAGTGAATGTTCGAGATGCCATAATGACTCGGAAACCATGATTCATGCGCTTAGAGACTGCCGGTGGGCGAAGGAGGTTTGGGAATTTATTATTCCCCCTACTTAATCTTTAAATTTCTTTCAAATGAATCCCACGAGTTGGATTAAGGAAAATATCACTTCGAGAAAGTTTGACAACATTATCTTACCCTCTCTACCTTGGGCAACGGTCTTTGTGGCGACTACTTGGACCATTTGGAAGGCAAGGAATAACTTTATCTTTCAATCTACTCGGGATTCCAAGTTTGAAACAGCCTTTGTTGCTAAGCGTTTTGCAGAGGACATGTCAAGAATCTCCATAAAGAAAAAACCAAAAGTTAAGGAGGCCACTGGTTCGGGATGTTGGAAGAAACCGAATAGAGGTTGGCACAAAATGAATACGGATGGGAGTGTTTTGACCTCTAGAAAGAGTGCGTCGGCTGGAGGGATTCTAAGAGACGAGTTGGGTAATTGGAAGGGAGGGTTCTCTTACAAGCTGGGAAACATATCTATAACCTCTGCCGAATTATTTGCGGCAAGAGAGGGGCTCAAGCTGGCTTGGGAAAGAAGGGTCCCTAAACTCGAACTGGAGATTGATTCGGAAGTGGTGGTAAAGTTGATCAGGGGTGCAGACACGGAACAACACCCGTTGGGAAGAATTATTGAGGACTGTCGTAGGCTGCTTCGGATGCCTTGGGAGAGCCGTGTGGTTCATACTAGAAGAATTGGGAATAGTTGTGCGGATGCGTTAACGAAGTTGGGACATGACCTTACAGAAACTCACTGTTTTTGGGAGACACCTCCTGAAGAGTTGTTGGACTTGTTAGAGGAGGACCTTGCTTAAGCTCTTTCTGTTCTCTTGTTGTACCAAAAAAAAAAAAAAGTTGCACATGACTGTGTGTTTTGCACTTCCGATCCAACTCGGATGGCAAAAGGGAAAAGGACGAAATGTGCAAAAAGAAATTAAAAGATGGACCAAAAATGCTATTTCTAATGTCGCGGGACTAAAAATGCCGAGTATTGTGTGACAAGAAATGCAGTTTTTCCATAATCCAGGTTACTCGATCAACAGTATAGAGATCATTAATGGCTTACCAACTGGTAAAGATTCCTTTCCAAATGACTTCTCATGTATACGTAAAACATCTAGAGCAAGTCTTTCTGCTTCTTCATCACGGTGTAGATTGTACAGAACAACTGCTAAATGTAACATGGGAAACGTAATGGATGGATCATCAGAGGGCATAGTCTCCATTACTATTTGTAAGCTTATCCTTAGCAACCGCTCAGCTTCAACGAAATTTTTAGAGCGCGAATAAGAGGTTGCAAGATTTGCAAGGTGAGGTACTAGGTTGGTATGATCTTTTCCATTAAATTTCTCAGATATTAACAAGCATTCTTCTAGCAGGGCTCGATCTTCTTCTCCTCTGAAAGCAACCAAAATTGTGATAACTACATAAAAACAAATATAGCTTCTAGATTGTGACAGTAAACATGTACAAGTTGTCTATGCATGGCATAATATGTGTAATTGTACCTAACTACTGAGGGGCAATATGTTTACTTGCTTCACCTTAAGGAATTTATGCCATCCAAGATAATTACATACTTAGCGAAGGATTCAATAAATAAAACAAAACAGAAAAATGATAAGTGAAAAGCTTCCCAAGATAAATAGAACTCAATTCATATAATACTGTCTCAAAGGACACTCCTACCTTCCCACTACATGGAGTAATTCAGCCAAGTCTATTCGCATCTTCTCCATCACTTTGTCATCCAATGCCACATATTTTGACTCCTCGAGGATCTGAATGGCGTTCTTGTATAGATCAATGGCCTCATTTACATTTCCTGCAGAAGGCCAAGAAGGGATTAAATTAATATAAAAATCAAAACAACCCAATTTAAGATTAAGAAATATTTCATTAGAATTAAAATTAGAATCATCTTCCAAGAAAACTGTGGGAAATGTTAAGCAAGAAGGGAACATGATAACTCTAGGTTTCAACTCATAGGAATGTATATTAAACCAAAGAATGGCTTCATAAGAAAGATTGTTCACCGATTACTTATTCTGTTTTATTTTGATATGAGCAAATACTAGAACAATTACTATATGAAATAAATAGTCACTTGTTAGTTCACCTTTGGCACATTTCACCTTGGCCAAAGAACACATAGCCATTCCAACTCTTCCATCTTTTTCTTCATATGACCTCATATAGATGTCCAGTACTCTAAGCCAAAATAAGAAAGATGTTTATCAATCATCAGAAACCAAAGCTCAATGCAACACAATTATTGCATGATAAAATGTAGTAACCTGATGAATGGTTTTTCAGCATCTGAAGCTCTTCCCTCTTTCATTAAAAGATCGCCCAGTGCACATAATGGCACCACCAATTCTTCACCTTCCCTGGCCCTGCTATATTCTGATTGTGCAATAACTCGCTGGTATGTTTCTATCGCCTCAGCGGCTTTTCCACTAGTACCCAAAACTTTTGCTAATCCCAGCAATGGTGTACAAAGTAATGAGCTCTTATTTCCTGCAGGGAAAATCAAATATGATAGTTTCATGTAGGGGTGGAAAACGGGCGGGTCGGGTCGGGTCGGGTCAGAACGGGTCGGGTTATTAATGGGTCTGTGTTAATGGGTTGTAAACGGGTCGGGTCATAAATGGGTTGTGTCTTTACCGGGTCGGGTCGGGTCGGGTCGGCCCTTTATCTTCATCTTTTTTTTTCTTTTTTTTTCCTTAAAAAAATCCACAAAAAAAACGTTGTAATATAGGTTGAAAAATGCGAGTAATTGATGCCGAGATTTGAAAGAATAAAATTAACATGCAAATTAGGAGACATTAATTACATGATTTGAAAATATAATTTTTGTTATTCTCTTATATCTAAGAAATATAAGGGAATGGAAATATAAGAAACCCTTTCGAGAGTCGTTATCAATATTTTTATTAATTAAAAGTGGCCATAAAATTGATATAGAAAAGACGAATGATTTTAAGATATTTTAATAATTTAATTTTTTTTCTCCAAAATAATGGATTAGTAATTACAAAATAAGAAAAGTTGGTTCTAGGCCTTCAATTTTATGATAGCAAACAAGATATGATATGATTTTATTTTTGGAATTAAATATGGGTAGTCAACTTGCTTTTAAATTGGGCCCATTAATTAATTTTCTTTTGTTTTTATAAGACCCATCAACTGACCCACTAGGAGACCCATTAAGGACCCATTAATTATAAGGTTGACCCAAGACCAACCCAAACCCAACAAACATAAAAATTAAAAGGTTGGGTTTGGACGGGCCTGGACGGGTCACGGGCCGGCCCGCGGGTCCAGACCCATCTTGCCATGCCTAATAATGAATTTGAATCCGATTAAAAGAAGCATATTTATATTGGGTAAATTAGGAATACCCCTGAGGTAAGGTCTATTTACGAAAATTCCCCTCACATATTATATTGCTTAAATCTTCTCTAGAAAATAAAAGGCTTATCTTTGCAATATGAATACATTCGAATTCAATTTGAACTAAAATTTTACCAACTGTAGCTAAAACATAGTATTAATGTGAATTAAAAATGTGGGTAAACACCACTTTTGGTCCCTCTTATCATTAACTTTTTACAGAGTGGTCCCTCTTATGTTTTTTTTCCCACTTTAGTCCCTACTATGAATTATTTGTCTCAGTTTAGTCCCTTTCAAGTGATCCAAGGCGGTTCCGGTAACATGTGATATGCACATGAGGGCAATTTCATCATTTCAAGTAAACTAACAGGGATATTTTCGTCTTTCTAATTTAAAAAAATATTTAATCTCTTCCAAACTAGGCTTTCATTCCAATCCAACTTAATCGTTCATTTCGTTCCAAACTAAAGTTTTCTCCCAAAATCTTCTTCAAACACCAAAATTGCTTACCAATTAAACAATATCTCAAATAGTCTCAATAGTGAACGGACGAAAATGCCCTAAAAAATATTCATATACATGTCACGTGTTATCGAAACCACCTGATAAGGACTAAAGTGAAACACATAATTCATAGTAGGGACTAAAGTGAAACACATAATTCATAGTAGGGACTAAAGCGGGAAAAAAAACATAAGAGGGACCACTCTGTAAAAAGTTAATGATAAGAGGGACCAAAAGTGGTATTTACCCTAAAAATGTTAAAAGTAAATATAAATAATATACTTGAATAAAAAAATTAACAATTAATATACAAATTAGAAAAACATTTGTTATAAATCAGTCGCACAAGTCCACCTCAAGCTTAAACTCCTTTCCCTCATTATTATTTCTCTCCTCCGCCATGGACGACGGTGGCGGCCCCCTCCACCACCCTTAAACTCCTTAAGTCTTATAAGTGAATAAACTAGTTACACAATAAGTCTTAATGTTTTGTTTATTTGTGAATTATTTGCTTATTTGATATTCCATAAAATTTATGTTTCCTCTTGGTGATCCATAAAATGTGTGATGTATTTCTGTTCCTGGGAGATTCATAGAATATCTTGTGTTTGGATGTATAAATTAACTTGGAGTTTACTAAAATTTAAATGAGTAATTAATTATTTATTTTTGTGGAAGATGGATAATATTCAAATTCAACATGGTTGGATGTATAACAGACTTTTGGTCAATAAAAACTTAACAATGGAGTTTTATCTGTAAAGTATCAGTAGTTAAATGTATTCACTAGCCCAAAATCACAAACCAATTTAAAGGAAAGAAAAACAGCTTCTGGAAATTGAATTAAGCAACTAATAATATTATGTGAAGTAATACTTTGTTGGATACAAGAGGAGAATTAACTCTTTATTACTTGAACTTTCAAAATACAAAAGACTCTATTTTATAATGCATAGTAGAAGACTCTAGCTATCAGTAGAAAACTTTAGAGACTTAGTAAAACGAAGAGACAACTAAAATACTTGTGCTAAACTTTTGACTACATTGATTAATCTTTGGTCTTCAAAAAATTAACTTTATTTATTTTGAACTTAAAAGTTTTATTCAACATGCAAAATCTCAACCTCGATATTTAGAAGATAAAGAAATTAGGTGTCCTTGCAATGTACATAAAAATTGTAAATATATGCATCCTGAACTCGTGGAACTAGATTTGTTAAGGAAAGGATTTATGCCTAATTATTGGTATTGGACCTCACATGGAGAGATTGAGCCACATAATCTGTATAATAATAGTACTTGAGCTTCGAGTAGTAATACTCAATTTTGGCATGACGAGGGATACAACCGATACGAAAATGTTGTACTTGATGCTATGAGGGACTGTCTATATGGTACTGAAGATACTGAATATGAAGGGGATGATTTCAATTTAGACAATCGTCCGAATGTAGAAGCTCAACACTTTTACAACACACATGATGCTGCTCAACGACCTTTATGGGAGGGTTGTGACACTCAAACTTAGTTGTCATTGGCTTTACAGATGATGTCATTAAAATCTGACTACAACTTGTCACAAGGGTGTTTTAACCGTATGTATGATATACTTAAAACATCAGTTTCTTAAGAAAATTGTGTTCCTGTAAGTTTCTATGAAGCAAAGAAGTTGGTGAGTTGGGTTTAACTTCATTTAAAATTGATTGCTGTAAAAAAGGTTACATGCTGTATTACAAAGAATATGAAGGGTTAACCAACTGTAGATTTTGTGGTAAAGCACGTTACAAGCCAAATAAGGGAAAAAGAAAGAAGAAGAATGTTCCTTATAAAAGGATGTATTACTTGCCCATAATTCCTAGATTAAAACGGTTGTACGCATCGATGCGATCAGCTCCTCACATGAGGTGGCACTATGAAAGTAGAAGACAACAAGGCACTATTTTATCAAAAGAAAGAGCCTCCAGTCCAGACCCATCACGTTCCGTAATCGTTCGGGCACACGAACGCGGGTATTCAAATTATTACAGGACGAGTTTAGGGCGAAAAGTCTCAGTCTCGAAATTTGTTATACCCATATCTCGAGTCCTAAATCCATTCCAAACCCGTCTCGTACCCACCCTCTAATCTAGTTTCAGGTTGGGCTCTACTTGTTTTTGTTCTCTGGGTTTGTCCCATCACGTTTTTAGGAAAATTAAATGATTAAAACGGAGGAGGTAATGAATGTTTAAATAGTGCTACGGAGGTAAATGAAGGTTTAATAATATGGGAGGTACGTGAAATTTTAAATATTATAAGGGAGGTAAGTGGAATATGTAATATTACCGGTGAGGTACTTGAAATTAACCATTTTTAATATATTTATTTAATTTTAAAGAAGAAAAAAGGGGGTTTGACTCATTCCTACAGTCCTACTGCAGTTGGGTTCATGGATTTATTCCATTCTCAATTTTCAATTTTTAATTTTAAATTGGTAACTTGCTGTCAAAGCGAAGAAAAGTTTCTACTGCATCTTCAATTTTTCTGGGAGAGGCGGACGGCAAAATTCAACATCGCCGGTGAAAAATCACCGCGCGTGTCTATGTATGATGATTTTTTTTTAATAAATACCTAATTTTTCTTTTTCTTATACTCAATTGCATTAGAAAGATTCGAAATTATGATCCTTTAATTATGAATTCTCATTTCTAATTAAGTGATGTTTTTATTTCCATTGGCTCAAAAAATTGACTAAATGTTCTGAATTTCGTCTAAATTGTGTTGTGGTAATCCTTTTTAGGTGATTGAAGAAAACTCACCGAAGGTTTTTCGTACCTTTTCATTTTCCCCAATTTGTAAAAGGTCATGGCAAAAGTTAGAGATAGAACTGAGGATTTCAAAGATGCAGCACGAAGAGCAGCTATCAATTTGGGATATAATGAGGTTTGGTTTGTGTGTATTTTGTTATATTCTATGTATTATGGTTTTGTTCGGTTGTTCTATGATATTTTATCCTGTCAAAATTGTGGAGATGCCTTCATGTTCAACTTTTGAAACTTAGTTTTTCTTCATCTAATTGATAATGCTACCATATTGGGTGTGTTTTTCTGGAAATTATAGTGATGAAAATTAAGTAGGCATTATATACTAGGAAGGCCTAAGACACTGTTGATTGATTTCTTTTTCTGAGACATAAGAATATGCTTTTTACACGGTGAAGACCATGGTCTTTCTAAGCATCTTGTTTTTTCGGGTCATGACCATTTCATATGAACCGCCATTGCTTTTTTGTTTGAGTTACTAAAAACGGTTAATATAATAGGAAAACATATTTGTTTTCAATATCGAAATCATTTCAATAAATGATTTGAGTATATTGACTAAATTAATAGATTTCGTGCCCTCCTGCAAATCTGATTTATTCAAGCATTTTTTGGCCTCTGGTGATACATTGTATTTACTTTGTATGTATAATTATAAACCATATTGAAAACCTTAAGCTAATCAAGATAGCTGCAAGTCTGGAAGCAGTGATGCATCTCTGAATTGATTGTCACAAAACGATATTTCTCAGTTAATTCATTTCACTCTCGTCTCTGCACAATTGTGAGCTAAAATTCGAAACTGCTTCCGAAAAGATTGTTTGAAATTATAATGAATGACAACTGCACTGTCATTTCCTATCTGATGCAATGATCAAAGCATTACGGAGAGACACAGAAAGTCGTCAAACATTTCTAGTGACCCTATGAAACTTCCAAGCTACTGACCATCTGTGGAATCTTGTACATTATATTAGATTAGACGCATTAGGCACATTAACCCTGATATAATGCCTCCTTAATGTTGAATACAGTACAGAATATCCATGGACACCTAAATGTTGTGCCCCGACTCTGTTTATAGAAGACAGGATGATACTCATGTCCCCTGAGTCCTGACACATCCATCCAGTAGGACAACCTTCCTATTGGAGAGAGAATATAAGGCAATGTTTATTCTTTATGCTTTTCATGTTGCCAACCAGTTAACATGGTTCTTTTTTCTTTTTCCATACTTAAGAGAGTTGTAGTTTATTTTGAAGTCCTTTGTTGAAAAAAGTTATTTATTGTTTTTAATTAAATAAGAATCATAAAATACTTGATTTATGCTGAATTGTTCTCCCTTAATTTCCAAGCACTACATTTTCGGTTGAGTTAGCACAAGCAGAACCCATATATGATGCAAGCCAAATTATTAATACAAGATTTCAACCTTTCTTCATCATCAGAAATGATAAGTTGTTTATTTTAAGAGATCCCATATCCACCAACATCACTCTCGAAGCAGCATAGTTTCAAAAGGACAATTTCTCCAAAAAAAAAAAAATCTAAAAAAACCCAAATAAAAATAGAGAAATTTGAGTAGTTGAAAGTGGCATTGAGGCTAAATGGCAGTGGAGTTACCATCTTCAGATTCATCATCATGTTTAAAAGGAGAAATTTCAACGCACCCATGTCTCCAAAGAAAACGCTCAACGGCATTTTAGGATTTAAAATTAAAATAACCATTTGCGCAAGTGTGCAAGGTGAAAATGACTTTTACTTAAAGAACTTTTATTGTGTTTTTTAAATTGACGATGTATGTTGGGGCATTTCTTCTTAGATATACGGAGTACAGAGTTTCAAGGCAAGCCCAGATAAGGAGAGGTATTTGAACTTTGCAGTTACAACTGCCATGAGCTAAGAATCTGAGATTGAGAATTTACGTTTATAAGTTCGTCATTGTTAGATCTAGTCTAATAGGTTAAGAGTTTTTCTATAGAAACAAATCACAGATCAAGAGACCAACTGGTTTCCTAACTGGCTCTTCATTAATGTATTTTACAAATGAATAATGGCTTATTGCTCTCTGACTTGGGATTTTTTTGGCAGTCCAAAACGGCGGCCATGATGGCGTCATTTATCATGCATAAAAGTTGGGAAAGGTCATCTTTCACCAAAGCTGCTTTAACAACGGTATGCTTATTTTGATAGCACGCGAACAATTCTAGGATTAGTGCTTCTGAAATAATTTATCAATGTATATTTCAATGCATATGGCTCATTTTGTATTATGTCATGCCCAGCTTGAAAGCATGGGAGCTTTGGAACAGTTCCTGGTGAAGCATAAGAAGGATTATATAGATTTACATCGCACCACTGAACAAGAGAGAGATAGCATTGAACATGAAGTAAGATATCTTCTAATTCTTTCTGTTTATTTTCTTTACTTTACCTAAACATAAGATATTGTTTGCTGTTTTTTAATGATAACTAATTTCATCAAGATTCTTACTAATATGTTGTAGGACATGCAGAAACTTACACAGTGTTCTACAAGCTTGTGTCGATGTTGTGTCTTGTCACATAATATTTGCCCTAAAACCTCAAGTTCTTGCTCAATGAACCTTTGAAAAAGTTATACATATGTTACTACTTGGAAAATTAATTTGTAGAATTTACTGGCAAATTTTACTTTATATTTGCATTTGGCGTGAACTATAATGGCCGATTTTTTATATTTTTGGTTCAATTGGCGGTTCGATGAGCAATGTATAATCGCGGGCTGCCCCTTAATGAAGGTAAAGCCAACTTCTGATATGCTATCGTTGTTGAGCTGTCCGACTATTTTGTCCCTGCAATCATATGGAGAAAGTTAACCTCGTCAACATATGGATCTCAACATTCCCAAATTGAGTCAGCCCCCACAATAGCACCCAAATTTTGGAGGAAGTGATCCACAACAAGGCCAATGATGAATTTTTTGAGCACTTTCACTCTCATATCTTCTGCCGCTCCGGGATTATGGTGGAAATTCTCTTTCGGCATCTTGGTGCAACTTGCAAATAGCCTCCATTTTTTTCAGACATATAATCCTCTACTGGAATATGTGCCACATAACTCTCATGCATTTCATGTATCACATCCTCTTTCTCTTTAATGTGTACTTATGTAAATCTTTTAGCCTTGTGTGGAGCACTTCTATAAGCCATTAGAGGCTAAGGTTTGAAGTAGAGCAATTGGTTGCTTAAATATTTGCCCAACATCATGTCCAAAAATAATATTTGGGAGAGTTTGAGATTATGTCAAAGAAGCTGACATTAATTGAAGATTTGCAGAGTCTACTGATTTTTTTAAAATAAAATAAAATAAAATAAATCAGTTTTCCTGCATATTCTTCATCAGTTCTTATGCAGGTTACAGTCTTCATAAAAGCATGCAAGGAGCAAATAGATGTTCTTAAAAATAGTATAACTGATGAGGAAGCAAATTCAAAGGGATGGCTGAGTGTCCAGCGTTCCAATTTGAATGCTGATACTATAGCACATAAGCATGGAGTGGTATGATTAATTTGTACTAGTTTTTTGACATATATAAATATTTTGTTGGCATTATTGAGTTTGCAGACTAATAACAGTTCTTTAGCTTTTAGTCTTGACTTCATTTGTTCATTGCAAGAATGCAGGCAATTAATTTTTTTGGTAAAACTTAGTTGTTGATTCTTTGGTAGTTTATGCAAATTGATTAATATATTGGAACTCCTGAATTTTATATAATGTCTAGAGTCAGAAAAGTTGTCATGAAATAATGTCCTGTCAATGTCATTTTAGGCAGTCGTGTGACAAAAAATGTCATTTTACCTCTTGATTCCTTTCCCCACTATTAGATATGAACAAATATCCATGTCGAAGATGTAACACAATATTATAGTCCAGAGTTCTATTTCTCTTCAATTCATGCGACATAATTCATTCTCAATTGCAGGTTCTGATTTTAAGTGAAAAGCTTCATTCTGTGACGTCACAATTTGATAAGCTTAGAGCTTTACATTTCCAAGATGCTATTAACCGGGTAACACCAAGAAGAAAAATGAAGCGAACTACCAAAGCTAATGATCGCGAGAGCTCTAGTTCTGCGAATATAGACCCTATAAAAGAAGACAATTTAGATGTCAGGCAAAGTGATGAAATTCAAGCACCATTAGTAAGGTTTCAGCAACAGATGTTAGATGATGATACCCGCGCCCTCCAGGTATAATAACTAGTACAAAATTTTATTGTTTATAGTAAATACTAGTATTATTTTTCTCATACATGAAATATTGATGCAGGTAGAGTTGGCCAGCATGTTAGATGCTGTTCAAGAAACTGAGACAAAGATGGTTGAAATGTCTGCTCTCAACCATCTCATGTCCACACATGTTTTACAACAGGCTCAACAGATAGAGTATTTATATGAACAGGTCAGTCTAAAGTAAAATAAGTTCATTCAAATTTTTCATTCCAACTTTTGAAAGTATAAGCATGGCTAAATCACATTTATGGTCCCTTAAGTATAAAGTGTTTTATACTTATTTTCCTCTTGCCAAAGAATTTACACTTAAGTCCCTAAAATGTGTTGCACCCAAATTTCAATCACTTTTTGGGCCCAATTTACACGTGATTGCATTTTCGCCGGAAAAGTGATAAGTGTAACATTTTATATTAGAGGGACTTAAGTGTAAGTCTTTGGTAAGAGGGATATAAGTGTAAAACACTCTATACTTGGGGGATCACAAGTGTGATTTAATTAATTGTGTTCAAAATGAGAAGAAAGCATTGCAATGTTGTAGTCTTTAGAAAATGAAACAAAGGAAAGGCTGTGCATCATTATAATATCATCATCTTAAGAAGATCATCCTCGAATTCCACGTGCATCCTCGAAAACCTCGTGTTCAGTGTTTATTACGAGTATTTGGATTTGACAGGCAGTTGAAGCAACAATGAATGTAGAGCTTGGTAATAAAGAGTTATCGCAAGCCATTCAACGGAATAGCAGTAGTAGAACTTTTCTTTTACTTTTTCTGTTTGTCTTTACTTTTGGAATTATATTTCTGGATTGGTATAGCTAAATGGATGATTTCTTATACATGTTACACAGTATCTACTGGGGATATATCTGCTCATTTTCTTTCCATTTTTCGAAATTATTGTTAATTGATTTTTTTCTTGGTGCTCACATTTTCTGCAGTAGATGCTGTAATCTTATGGAGTTATTTTACCGTTTGTTTATTTTACCGTTTGTTTATTTTATCGCATATGAAAACAGGAAAAATTTCGGGTAATTTTACTTTATGATTGAATTACACTCATAGATCAATTACTGGATATGTCTGCAGTAGTATTATAGGTAGATGAATGAGATCAAACTGCTCTAGATCATTTTTTTTGGTTAGTGTATAATAGTGTTTAAATTTTATGGTAGTAGTCCATAATATAATTATTAGACAATATTTTAATTTACATTCAAATTTCTTGTAAACAATATTTATACAAACTTGAGCATAAAATTAAAATCTGTAGGTATATTATTCGTTTTGAGGATTGAAACTTTCGGGAAATAGTTAGCTCTTTTAAGGTATATTTATTTATTTATAATGTTAAAAGCGTAATAATCCATTTGAATTATTTTTTTAATACGAATTACATCATTACACCAATATCATCAATTTAGAAATCTATTTGAATACAATCAATTTGCAAGGAAAATTAACTACTCATCAACCACTAGTATTAAACTATAATAACATAGCCCACACAAGTGAGAATTGAACTCAAGAACTTTTGATTACGAAGTTTCAGCCTCATCAACGAACTACAACCTTAATGCTCATTTGAATTTATTTTGATACTTGGATTTCTAGAAATATGTAGGGTTATATATTCAATATATACATTTTAAAAGAAAATTAAAATTGAAACAGTTAATCGATTACATCCTAACCATGTGTATATAATACATTTTAAAGTGTCGGATTGGTCACCTCGGGGACTCAATATTGAAATCTAAAAATTTTGAGCTTGTTGACCCAAACAGAAGTTCAAGTTCTCGCTTCGAAACTCAAATTTGCCGTCCACAACCTTGCCGGTAGGCATTTAACTCCGGTTAGTCGGATTGATCCACTTGTATTCCGTTTTCTTTAATTCATCCTAATGTTTGTTGTGATGAGTGTTCCCTTTTTTTTTATTATTGTTACACCATTTCATTAAGTGGTCGTGTTTTAGTCATGTACAGTTTACCCCCTCACTATGGAGTTTGAAACACTTTATGTGGAAGAGTTTAACTGAGTATGGTCTCGGTTTGTTCTTAATAATTGATTTCAGAGGTTTCGGCGAAACCTTTGAAACTCGATTTAGATAATGGTTTCAATGGAATATTGAAATTGTAAAATATTATTAAATAATAGTTAGCGGATTTTGAAACTTTGAGATATGACTTGAATTGAGGTTTGGTTGTTGGGGTTTGGAGGAGAAAAGTATGTGGTAGATGTCAAATCAATAACTTTATGTATAAAAAATAGATGATAGATGTCAAATCAATGACTTTATAGGTCACAAGTAGGATTGTGTAGGTTTCGATTTGTCTGAAACTTGGAGTTTCGCCTGAGACCTCTTCAAACTCTTTACTTGATGGGGTTTGACCCGGTTTGAGTGAAACCAAATCAAGGCAAACTAGATCCATATACAGCCTTGAGGTCTGGAGTTCTATTCCTTGAGTTGTTTTTGTATTCCTTCTATCATTTTTTGAGAAGTTTTTCTATCTATTGGTAATGGAGTATAAAAATTGGGACAAACGGAGTATTTAACTATTTCATTAGCATATGAGAGCCTTTGGTCTAGTGGTTATGTTTAGGGATGAAAATAAAACCGAACTATTCGATAATCAGCTCGAATTCATTCGATAAAAACTCGTTTGAGCTCGGTTCATCAAACAAATCAAACAAGCTTGAAAAGGATTTTTCATTTGATAAGTTTTGAAGCTCGACTTGAGAAGCTAAATATTGAAAAATACATGTAAAATACCAAGCTACTCGATACTCGGCTCGAGTTCGTTCAATAAAAGCTCGTTTGAGCTCGGTTCGATAAGAAATCAAACCAAACTCAAACACAAAATTTCAAGCTCGATAAAATTTAAATCAAACTCGAATAAATTGTCGTTCGATACTACTCGACTCGTTTACACCCCTAGTTATGTCTTTCTAAATGAGGATGTATATGAACCCAATGTCGAGTCCTAAAATGTTCTATTTTTTCAAAAATCAATTTTATGGAATTTAATTTAGTTTAGATATTATATTGTCGACATTTAAGTAGATAGACTATACTATATATATATATATATATATATATATATATATATATTTATTTATAATTGGACTATAACTATTTGCTGCACAATTTATCAGTTTATTTCCCAAATAAAATGCCCTAGCTTCGCCCCTGATCATAAATTAACTAATAGTATAAAATTATACAAATACAAGGGGTTGGATTCTTGTCCAACTTGATGGTTATGTATTAGCAGCTGAATTCCAGAGTCTCATCCAAGTCTAATGCAAAAAAAAAAAAAAAAAAAGGTAAGTCGGTCTCGATCGGGTCGGGTCGGATCGGGCCCAGGCCGGGTCTGGGTCTGGTTCGGGTCCAGATTAATCTCATGATTGGGTCTGCAATGAGTCCAGGTCCAAGTCTAGGAAATTAATTTAAAGAAGGTATCTATTGGGTCTGGATCGACCGGACCGCCTATGATCCAACTTGATGCTTTGAACAAGCTCTAGAGGTGGCACGACATGACCAACCAACTGATGTACAAAACTTTTAAGATTGATGGTTGAGGTATTGAGCAATTTAAATTTATTTATTTATTGATGCTCTTGGTTTTCCATCTTTCTAGCTTGCTGTTCTTTTCAAAATTAAAACAATGCCTCATAGTCTTGCAAAGCAATTAATGTTCTAAATGCTAAACTACCAAAAGTTGGGAATGTGACCCTTTAAAATTGCATGTGCAAAGACGAAACATAGAGTGTAAATTACAAAATAGCTTGAAAGTAAAGAATAGTGCAGTTTTCCGTAGATAAATTCCTTGCACAACTTAGGGTCCATATGGATTTGTGTTGGTTCAGTTGAGGTTTCAGCGAAACCTTTGGAACACTTGGATTGAGTTTAGATGTTGAAGTTTCAGGTTGAAAAATAGGTGGTAAGTGTCAAACATTGACTTTTAATATAGAAAAAAATAGGTGGTAGGTGTCATATTTTTGTAAGTGATTTTTTTATTGCGTTTGGATAGATGGGTCAGGACCTGAGTTTGGGCATGGTCTAATCATTTATCCGAAATTTTTTACAATAAATTGGATAGGTCACTAGTATAGTTCCCTATCCACGATTCTGTTCTGCTATTTATTTACTGGAATACTTAGTATAGGATGAAAATCCCCCGGATAAAAAGTTAATGTTTATGTAGAACTAGAAAGTAAGAAACATTCTAATTG
Source organism: Penstemon davidsonii (assembly GCA_034814905.1). Lineage (NCBI taxonomy): Eukaryota > Viridiplantae > Streptophyta > Magnoliopsida > Lamiales > Plantaginaceae > Penstemon > Penstemon davidsonii. Next base: position 4,021,097 of record JAYDYQ010001087.1, on the reverse strand, counting down.
GATTAGATTAATATCGGTGGATCATTTATCAATCATTCATTGAATGATAAATAACTACAAGTGACGGAGATACACAATTTAAATAACGGAAAATCCCATATTTAAAAAGAGTATCCAGAATAACTGGAAATTGGAAACAAGACCTGATATAATTTGATCATTATGAACAAACCCAAAATCTTTGTACACAGAACCAATCATTAGTTCCCAACCGTGTGTTGAATGAAATCCGATACATAAATCGATTAGTAAAAGAATCAAAAAAGCTTTTAATGTATCACTTAAGTTATAGAGGAATTCCTGAGCCCAAGAGTTAAGAATAACAAGTTCTTCCTTGTCTAAAATAGAATAACCGCTTAGAATAACAAAAGAGATTCTATTTGTCCATAAGTGCAAAATCGTATGAATACGATGTTGTAATTTATGTTGGATAAGTACCAAAATTCTTGGTTGAAATCCATAGATAAATTAGAAATATATATATATATATATATAGTGGAAAAGACAAAGTTAAAAAAGATATGTTATGTGTGTTTGTCCCACATTGATTTTATAACTAATAGACAAATGCAAGTTATAAAAGCCTTGTGAGGAAGTTGAAGAGATGAAAACTCTTCAATTGTCCCACATTGACTTTATAAAGTAGTTTGTACTAGTATATATGAACTTAAGTGTGAAGACTTGGTATAAGTGTTTACAAAGATGGTCATATGGGTATACCACACGCGCGCCGCCGCTGCCTGCCCGCTCGACTCGGCTGGGCTCGGGCGAATTGTCTCAGTCTCAGACTTATCTTTTTGGAGAAAATTAGAATTTTGAATTTAAAATTTTTTTTTTTAAATTTCAGTTACAAGAAATTTGAATTGAAAAACGTAATGTTTTCCGTTACAGAATTAAGTGAAACGTTTTATATTCATTGCTACCGTTTTATTCTGATTAATTGACCAGTTTTTAATTTCAAATGTCTCCCCAGCAGCTGTATATATGAGTGTTCTTCATTTATGGAAAAACACACCAACACAACAAATACAGTGTTCTCTAAAATCTCTCTACATATTTCATTAGAAATATGGGTTGGTTCTGAGTGTTTTTTCGAGGTGAAACTTCTACCATTGTGTAGTGATTAAGTTTATGGAGTCCAATTATAGTGGAAGGAGTTTCGAGTTACCCAATTGCACGAAGGTGGGTCGATAATTTCTTCAAGGCAATCAAGGCAAGCAGTCTTCTTTCTACGATTTGGTTGGATCAATTTTGTTACTATACAGAATTGTAAGATAAGATTGTTTATCTTTTCTGTTCTTTACTAATTGTACTTTGCTTTCCAAATTGGTTTGTACGAAATTGGTTTCTTTTGCTTTACTGTTCTGAATTGTTTTAAAACCGCCAACATACGATCCTCATTGTGTATCTTGATTAATTGTATCGTTTCGTTGTGCATTCTTATAGGAAGCTTTTCTTGATGTGTCTCTGAGTTCCTTCATCATTTAGTCCAAGAAGAGGATTTCCTCTAATTCTATTAACTTTTCTAGAATACTTTTTTCTTGAATATTATTCAATAAAATTTCGGATTGACCAATTAGTAACCCAAGATTCCATACTTTTAGTAAATGAGAGAGAAATCCACCAGGGCAAAAATACTATGCAAGATACAAAAGAGGAGTGAATGCTTTCTTTTTTGACATTTTTCATCTGTTACTTGTTAATTAACCCACTTCATTTGTCGACTCTATGTGATGAAATATTTCTTTCACACATGAGTTCTAGACAAGGTACCAAACCTATGAATTATTTGATTGGGGATTTTGTTTGAATATCTAGAAAGAATACAGAAATAGACTAAAACTCCTAAAGAAATCATCAAAAAATATTGTTTTGAAATATCTCAATTCATCAAATTCCAAACAAGTGTCTCCTTTCGATGAATGACCGAAAGAAGTACTTTAAGGAATGAATATCATTGAAATTTTGAGACGAAAGAACTCCTTTTTCTATAAAAAAAAAATAGCCAAACCAATATTCTGAAAAAATGTCAAGATTACCCATAGCCAAGAATAGAATAATTGAGAGAAAAATATTGTGATGATCAAAAAAACGAGCAGAAAAACAAGACAGAAGTGGGCCAGTTATCATTATTAAGAAAAGCCATTATTGGTTAGTAAGGAACACAAAAGAAAGGATAAAAAAAGGTCGATTGACAAAATCGAAATAATTTACAAGATATGATTTATTTGCATCTTTTGCATCTAAAGTATCACTTCTAACAAATATTGACCTTAAATTAAAAAAGAGAAATTTCTTTCTTTCAAAATCGTTTGATATATGAGATGAATTGAATCTAGTCGTTCGATTTGTTATTTGTTTGAATTGAGTTCCATGGATCATGGATTTGGATATGCATAAAATAAAGACTTTTGTTTTATGGTTCTGCCATATACGTCGGCTTTGGCTCGACTGAACGTTTGACGAAACTTGAGTTAAGTTATGTTTAGAGAAACGGGATTCTTGCATTTTTCCCTCTTGCTGAGAATGGGGGGGTGGGGGGGGGGGGGGGTGGGGGGGGGGGGGGGTGGGGGGGGGGGGGGGTGGGGGGGGGGGGGGGTGGGGGGGGGGGGGGGTGGGGGGGGGGGGGGGTGGGGGGGGGGGGGGGTGGGGGGGGGGGGGGGTGGGGGGGGGGGGGGGTGGGGGGGGGGGGGGGTGGGGGGGGGGGGGGGTGGGGGGGGGGGGGGGTGGGGGGGGGGGGGGGTGGGGGGGGGGGGGGGTGGGGGGGGGGGGGGGTGGGGGGGGGGGGGGGTGGGGGGGGGGGGGGGTGGGGGGGGGGGGGGGTGGGGGGGGGGGGGGGTGGGGGGGGGGGGGGGTGGGGGGGGGGGGGGGGGGGGGGAGGGGGTGGGGGGGGGGGGGGGGGGGGGGGGGGGGGGGGGGGGGGGGGGTGGGGGGGGGGGGGGGGGGGGGGGGGGGGGGGGGGGGGGGGGGGGGGGGGTGGGGGGGGGGGGGGGGGGGGGGGGGGGGGGGGTGGGGGGGGGGGGTGCAACGACCGTCGTGCCCTCCTACTCATCGGAGTCTGGCACTTACCTCGACAGTCGGGTATAGATCGCGCGCTTAAGTGCCATCCATTTCCGGGGGCTAGTTGATTCGGCAGGTGAGTTGTTAAGCACTCCTTAGAAGATTTCGATTTCCATGACTACCGTCTTGTTGTCTTAATCGACCAACACACTTTAAGGGTTCTAGGTTAACGCACAGTTAGGCACCGTAAACCAACTTTCGGTTCATCCCGCATCGTCAGTTCTGCTTACAAAAATTGGCCAACCTGGAGCTCTCGATTCTTTGGCTCGACTCTGTTGGATGAAGATGAAGAAGTGAAGGGAGGTTTTGATGATTTCCAAAAGTCATCAGCTAAGTAATGGAAGCTTAGCAACCCCTGGGAAATTCAATCTGAGAAAACAAGTAAAATCAGAACGGTTGAATTTTGGTCCAGAAGACTACTGATCTGATGCTGAGTTCGGAATCAGACTGGTGGATTTCAGCAGAGTCAAATCAGATGAGTTCGGTTTGAATCAGCAGAGTGTTCATCAGAAGAATAGATTCGATCAGCATAGTTGAAGAGATCAGAAAGTCATTCCAAAGGTAATAAATGCACTCGGTGTAATAAATGTTGTAAGAGAAGGGTATTAAAGTCCAATGATTGAAGAAAAACCTCGGATCAGTAAGGTGCATTTAATGCGACGTGACAGAAAGTACAGGAGAACTGTACAGTGAACAGTTGCAGAAGCCGTTCTGAAACAGGGACCAGTACTCGAGGAAAATTTGAAGATCTGTCGATTTCTCAACGGGCAGAATTCAAATCCTCAAGTATAAACAGATCTGAATTCAAGAGTTAGAGACAATGAAGCAATTCGCAACAATTGAGAGAAAATCAAGCAAGCAAAATCTTCTAAATCTCAAAAACTCAAGTACAGATCATCATCAGCGTAGTCATCTGTTGACAAAGCCGATGTTGGTCTCAAGTGGTCAGATGAGGACTAGAGGGGGGGGGGGGGGGGGGGGGGGGGGGAAGAGACCTCTGAAAGATTATGCTATTAAACCTCTTGTTAATACGTACGGTGGACCATTTGGGGTCCGTGACTTAAAAGGTCAACGAATTTATTAATTTTTTTTTTTTTTTGCCATTTTTTAAAGGTTTAATTTTTTTTGAGATGCATCGAACACATTAAGTCAGATGTTTGATAAAATTTCCGGAACCGAACTTCGTGTATCTTGCATTGAGCAGGTAAACTTTTTTTTTTAATTGCTATAAGTCCTGGATCTTTTCCTCTGGAAATAGTTAATTAAGTTAGAAGAATCGTTGATTAAATGTAAATCTCTTTTAAATTTCCAATTCTTTTGTATGTATCTTACATTCATATCTACTGGTTTTCTCGAAACGCAAATAAAATTATTTATCACTAGTCCAACCCTGTGATAATATAATATGTATGATCCAACAACAAAATTAGTTGATGAATTCGTCCTAAATTTATTAATTCTCCACTAATCTATGTTTTGGACTCTACTATCAAACAAATTCAAAATCATATTATCGTAATGACATAATTAATATCAGTATTATTCTATGTAATTGCTAGCTACCAAACGAGCTATTAATGGGGGAGTTTGTTTTTTTAGTACTACATGATATGTCACTTTGCAACTTTTGTATAATTGGACACGAAAATGCAAATTTGATATCACAGCTTAAGTTATCATTGGAACTTTTATAGCAGGCCCAATATTCTTCGGAGTTAATGGTAATTTACCCCTGTGAAATGCATAATGTTTAATTTACCCCACTTGTGATTTGAAAAGAGCAATTTACCCTCCTGTGAAAATTTTAAAAAAGCAATTTACCCCTTCAGCCAGAGAGTATAACTCACTTGCTGAATTGAGAGTGGGCATGGAAATTATTTTGTAACATAGGGGGGTAAATCGTCACATAATAACACAGGGGGTAACTTACCACATTAATCATAATACAGGGGGTAAACTGCCACATTATCATAACATAGGGGGGTAAAGTGCCACATATAAAAATATCAGGGAGGCGGTGTAAAACTTTTATAAAATTACAAAGGGGATAAGTGCTCTTTTTCAAATCACAGAGAGGTGAATTGATTGCATTTTTATTTCCGATGGTATCAAAGTTGCAAGGTGGCCTATCACGTGATACCAAAAAACAAATTTCCCATTATTAGTTGTTGAAAAGAATAATTAAATTAGTGCTTAGAATGAAGCATGTTAAATTCAACTTTTCTAATTGGTGGCAATCGGGTAATATGGATTTTCGAGGAATTATCGTGTTAATGGTTTTACTAGATTTATTAACAATATAATTAGTGGGTCTGTACTATGTAGTCTAATGGAATTTGGTGTATTTTTTTTTAGTAGGAATCCAACATTAATGGTAATTTAGTCCCTATAATTTGCATAATATTTAATTTATAGTGGGAATTAAAAAAAATGTTTAATTGGACATTAGTGGGTCTGTACTATGTAGTCTAATGGAATTTGGTATAATTAGTAGGAATCCAACATTTTTTTTTTTTTAATTTAAAAAGTCTTTCTATCTTGATTATAGTGGGAGAGACACTGCATGGAGCCGTTCGTATCAAGTGAAAACAGTTAATGGCAATTTAGCCCCTGTAATTTGCATAATATTTAATTTATCTCTCTGTAATTTGAAAAATCATACATTACCCCCATTATAATCTTACAAAAGTTTCACACCGCCTCCCTAACATTTTTAAACCTAGAAAATATATGAATTCACAAAATTACCCCTCTTATATGTGGCACTTTATCCCTCTGCATTATGATAAATTTTGCAATTTAACTCCCTCCTTGTGTTATGATAAATGTTGCACTAAATCCTCTTATGTTACAAAAATATTTTTCATGCCAACTTTCAATTTTGACGAGTGAGTTACACTCTCCGACAGAAAGGGTAATTGTTCCTTTAAATTTTTTACAGAGGGGTAAATTGCTCTTTTTCGGCCATCTGCGACTCGAGAAACTCCACCACCTTCTTTGGTCTAGTTGAGCTTTACACTAGCAAGTCCATCATTCAGATTTTAGATTTCGAAGCTAAGCTATGTTTGGTTCTTGGATTCAAGTTAGTAAACCACAATCGACTTTTTCATATGTCCTTTGCATTGACCAAAAACAGAAGAAATATTTGTTCTAGCTCTATAGATTTTTTTTTTGGTAGTCTAATAACTATTAATTAACTAATAACAACTCATAAATTACGGTTCTATTCCAACATGGAACAAATAAGACAATATAATTCATGAATTCTCTATTTCAAACCAATCTACTCGGGTCAAGCTCGTTTGATAAAAACTCATTTGAGATCGATTCTTAAACAAGCTTGAAATATCTTATTTGGTAATTTTTTAAGTTCGATTAGAGCTCAACTTGATAAGCTAAAAATTGAAAAACACATGTAAAAATATCAAGTTACTCGATATTCAGATCAAGCTCGTTTGAGCTCGGTTTTTTAAAAAATCAAACCAAACTCAAATACAATTTTAAGCTCGATATAAAATTCAAATTAAGCTTTAAAAATGTATCGCTCGATACATCTCGACTCGTTTACACTCCTCCACTTCATATTATATAACTATAACTTATAAGGCTATCATATTGTCCACCAATTTATTTGGTCTAAAGATACTTGAAGCAATATTAGTATCTTTTTCACATTATTTAAAACTTTGACGATAACAGGTTTCTTATTTGTTTGTTTAACATTTTGACATAATGTTATGATAACTGAAATTTCAATACATGAAAAAGTTAGTCAACAAATTCATAAGTGATCTCATTATTTTAAATTGGGTTTGGGTAGATACCAAAGACTCGAGCAATTAAAATGCTAAACATTAAATTTTTTTTAAAAAAGCCCAAAATCTCGACGTACTTAAATCCAAAAAATTTGCACCAACCAAAATGGATGATTGTGAATCCAGTCTAGACATATTCAATTTGAATACCAACATAATAAATCCATGCTTACTTTATTTAATGAATGTGAATCCGGATCCAGACCTATCCGATTTGTTATGACAACCCTACTTCCTCAAAATAATTAGTTTTTTTAACTGTGGAATGGTCTAGCTGTTAATGAGTCGGATTCTGATTGGATCAAGCTCAACCCATATTCTCTAGACCTATCCGATCATAACATAATGACAACCCTACTTACTTCCTCAAAATAATTAGTTTTTTTTTTTTTACTGTGGAATGGTCTAGCTGTTAATGGGTCGGTTGGATTCTGGTTGGATCAAGCTCACCCATATTCGGTTCCATTTATGTCGGACTCGGGTCTTGTTTGGATCTAGATTTTTCGAGTCCGTCGAATCTTCTTTGGATTCAGTTGGATGTCGAATCTTTTCGGATACAATAAAATCTCAACTTTCAAAATTCACACCTTTATTTTTGTCTAAAACAAGCTTGTTAATGTTACAATTTCATTTAATTTAGCTCAAATGTTCAAACTTTCTTAACTGATTTTCAAATTTTTAGATGAAATAAGGCACAAAAATAAAATTATGATTTTATTTAATTATTGATGGATACAAATCTTAAACACTATTCGCTCGATGTAATTCAGATTACGGATCTTCGTAATCGAATTAAATCCACCGAATCTCCAATCGATAAAGATTCTAATAAGCCGGACCACATAACCGCCCCTTTGACAGCCCTCGACACAACTAATGGCCCAATTTGAATAAACAAAGCCCAAAACTCATGATTATGAGATTAAAAAGTGTGTATAAGAAAGGTTCAAAAACCCTAACCATCATTAAATTTTAATTGCTGCTTCGAAGTTTCATAGTAATAGAAAATTTTCGGTAAATGATTTTCTACATTAGTACATATATAGGTTAAAACATCAACAAGTTCACAAGAAGCGATCCCATTTTTTTTTATTGGGCCTGGGTAGAATAAAATGAAATAAGGAGTGATCCCATTATTTTTATTGGGCCTAGGTAAAGACCAAATATCTTGAACGACCAATTTAATAGATTTCTCCCTCGTGTATATACTCATTGAAGGTAAAAGTTTGGGAAAAAACGCAAAAATAGTCCTTTAACTTTGTAGGGACGCGGAAATGGTACAGTCTTAGTACCGACAAACAATTTATGTCCGTTATATTTTAAGTTGTTTCAATTTTAGTTCTCCTATCCGTAATTTTAGTCATAAATTCGCCAGAATTAATATCAATGCCCATATATTGCCACATAAACAAACAAATTGAGGCATTATAACATTTTTGCCCTAATAATTAGTAGATAGAGAAAGAAATAGGAAAAAATAAGGTGTTATTTTTCCTCTAATTTAATAAGGTGGCGTGGTGAATGACCATTATGTGACAGGAAGAGGGACAAACCACCCCCAATTTGTTTGTTTGCGTAGCAATTTATGAACACTAATTTTAATTCTAATGAATTTAGGACTAAAATAACGAATAAGTGGACTAAAATTGCGGTAACTAAAAACATTAAGGATGTAAATTGCTTTTCACGTCCCTATCAAAGTAAAAGGACTAGAATTGCTTTTTTCCAAGAAAAATATTTATTTCATCCAATTTCTAATAGATAAAAGGATAACAATATCAAAAGGGTGCATGGCTAATACAATTCAAATGTACTTATAAATTTGAATAAAATTCAACTCTACAACATAATCAAAAATCACTAGAAAGCCTAAAACCAAGAAATCTCAAGAAACTATCCATCAAAAAAAGAAAAAAAACAATCGATGCTGCCATTTCATTCAGAAAAATCACGGTTGTTTTTTAGATATGGGCATTCCAATATTATTAACCAAAAGTTGCTAAACAAAGACTATTTTATTGAACAAAAGTGCAAAATGTTATGAAAATTTTAGACCATAATTGTACTTTAAAAGCAATTCACACCAAGAAAAACTCAAAAAGTAATGTATCTCCATCTCAATTAGTAATATTTGTTACCTTTCAAACATCAGGCCTATAAAAACTCAAAATATATTAATAAGATTGTTGCCTCAAGTATCCAGGACCCGGCTTGAATGGATCTTCTTCGATGTATCCATCAGGCCTATAAAATCCGGCATCATTCATACGATTGCTAAGGACATGAAGGATTGCTTTTTTCGAACCATATTCATCACGGTTGTTCTCTACGTACTGCTTTGCTTCTGCTGCCACATCATTCACAAAACGAAACCTGTTGTCCTCGGACAATAATAGCCTCTCGATGTCCATTGATATGATCTCCCCTGTGTCTCTTACCTTCCTCATTTGCTCCTCAAGAAATGGAACTCTTTCGAGTTTGTAGTCCAACATATCATCCTTTTTAGACTGAAAAGATAAAAGCATGCTTAGTTTAAGGGGGGGAATTGTATTATATAAAATTACAGTTTTGATCACAATTTTTTAAAAAGTTTTGCACTTTTGGTCTCATTGCCTCCTTTCTATCCAATTTAGGAGCAAAACTGAGACAGTTATAAGGGGCCAAAAGTACTAAACACAAACAATTCTATGAGACAAAAAGTGCAAATTCTTTTAAAAGTTGGGATCAAAAGTGCAATTTGGTAATATGTAGGACAAAAAGTGCAATATAAAAAACCGGGATCAAAATTAAAAGTGCTAAGAATCCAGTTCTGTGAGACTAAAAATGCAAGTCTGCAGCTTAGTGAAGTAAGTTAGGAAAAGGCATGCAAAACATTAATTCAAGGTCGCATATCAACATTCTCCAAGATTCGCACATGATTTATCGATGATCAAACCCGAGGGACATTAACATGAATTAGAAAGATCATATGACAAGTTCAGAAATTAACAAATCTTCAAACTGGGGAATAATTAGTTACCCAAGAATATTCACTCTTTTTTACAATCTGCCATATAATAACTGAAATTTAATGAGTATCATGGAAGCATAACAACTCAAGGATCTGTATAATTCTAAGTTATCTCATTTTTCACTTTTCTCTTCAGGGTTTCAAAATAGGAGACCATATTCATATATTTTTAGCCATTTTTAGTATTTGCTTATTTCCAAACAAATCATTAACATTTACTGTAAATTATACACTAGAATGTGGACATAATTATTAACTTTTCGTTCTCTATTCAGTCACGTAAACATTGGAAGAAAAATTTACCCACGCCTCACATCTATACACACACAAAAAGAAATCCTTAAAATCAAATAAAACTTGTACGCACAATTTCTTCTAATTGACTTTCGAAAAACAACAGTAGCAAATTTTACCAGTTAATAAATATCAACTAGGGGAATTTTTTCACTCAAAATACAAAAAAAATGAAAACTAGGGGAATTTCTCAATCATAGATAGAGTGCATAACAAATTACCCCTGTGTTATTCTTAAAAGACAGTTTACCCCCTTATGATTAATAAAATGACAAAATACCCTTGTGTTTTTGTAATAAAAAAAAGGATAAAAGCACACTTCCAACCTCTAGGTTTTTACATCTACAAAGGGGTAAATTGTCCCATTAAACAATATCACAAGGGGTAAAGTGTCCATTAATCATATCTAACGGGTAAAGTGAAGGGAGTATGTTGTCAATGTAGGGTTAAATTGATCATTTTCCACATCCAAATGAAGTCACAATCGCATGATAGAGCATGTGTGCAACACCTCCCCGAGGAAGGATGTACAAGATTCATTATTATATATCACATGAGGGTAATATGCCAATTGTTATATCACAAGGGGATAAATTGCAAATTGCCCACTAAGCATATCAACGGGTAACTTGACAAAAATCCATTATGGATAAGATAAGGGTAATTGCAAATTTTATTTGGTTTTGGCTCCCTATAATCCTCATAAAACTAAATAAATAAATAAAAAAAATCCAAATGCTCAAAATACACAATAGCACAAGCATTTTTAGGGTTTACAATCATACCAATTGTCGCCGCCTCCACACTCTCCTGTTGCTGCCTCCTTTGTTTCGCGAGTTAGAGCTTTCCTGTCAAATCGTACAGCCAGGAAAAAGGAATTAAGTACAAATTAATCAAAATAATTTATAAAATTTCATAAAACAAGATAAATTCTAACCTGTGACTTCAAAGAACAGCTCAATCGCCATTTGTTTTCAGATTTCACTTCAATTTTCTGCATTTATAGACGCAATTGTATGTATATTGTATAATCATGATTGAAAAAGGAAAATATAATAGAAAATGAGAAGGAGTATATTTACAGGTAAAAAGTGGAAAGCTGATATGCCGTTGAATGTTGGAGAAAATACAGCCATTTTTGTGTGAAATGAGAATGAGAAAGTTGGATAGGATTAATTTGAACTGGACATGATATGATAAATTTAATTGACTAACATCTAGGTCAAGCGGTTAACCATGGTTAAATGGTTGTAAAATGTAAATTCTAAATAATAATTTTTATTTTCTCTCAAATTATTGGATTGGTTTCAAAAGTCTAATTTACACTAATAATTCCAATGTTCAATTTTTTTTATAAAACTAAACTAATATTTGTTAAACTGGCCATAATTTCGACAATTTTTCGATCAAATTGACCTCATCTGTCATTCACATGACTATTAAGACGGAAAAGTTCGATATTTCATCACATGAGTTACACTATTTCAAACTCAAAGCTCACAACCTAACCCATTACATCAAATTTTAGGTCCCAATTATACCTCTTAAAAGTCACGTGATTGGTACAGGGGATTATTTTGTGGAAAATATGATGATGTAACAAATATTTGTGTTAGATGGATATAAATATACATTTTCTGATATGAGGAACGAAATGGTAAAAAAGTTTAACTTGTGGGAGAATTAGGGTGATTTAACCGTTTCAAATACTCTAATTTTAGTCATTTTTGTTTCAAATGTTTTTATCACTTCCCATTGGATTGATGCAGTCTCTCAATTAGATATGTATTTCAAAAAATAAAAAAATCAAATTTACTCAAATTAGTCTTGGTTGATAAATTATTGTATAAACAACACATGTATTAGTAGAAAACCACGTAAGAGTAAAAGAACCCAATCTTGTGTTTGTTTGGTCTAAATTGTTACATATGGTCGAAGTTATGTGATGTCGTTGTCTAATCATGTCTGAACGTTTTGTGAAAATCACACAACGAAAACTAAAACTTGAATGTCGAGTAATGCATCGACCTAAACTCAACCAAATCAGGTGACGAGTCAAGATAACAAAACAATATCCCTTACAGATTTCTATGCATGTCTGACCGCATAACTTAATAAATTTACAGTGTCATTGGGTGGATTGCAGTTGGGACGTTAAACCAACTTCAATGTTGGTTAGTGAGTTTAACTAAACTCAATCAACTCAGATGATTTATCCTAGTAACCACAATTTATCCCTTGTGGATTTTCTATACCTGTTTGGGCTGTATAACTTAACAAATTTACAGTTTCATTGTCATGAATCAAAAGGTCGATACGTTGCCATTGAAAATACTGAAACATTTCTATTTTGGAGATAACCGTAACGAAAATATAGTTTAGTTTCTACTTCAATACTTTTATTTAATTTAAAATTTTTCCAAGTATTTCTCAAAAAATATTAAAAAATATTGATTTTTTTTTTAATATTTAACCAAACGAAAATTGATCAATAGATATTGTGTAAACTATGCTGGTTGTCAATTGGCTTATTGGGCCTAAATAATTGTTGGCCCTATAAAATAAATTGATGTTGGGGTTTATCATTTTGGGAAAAAAGAAAAAAAGAAGAAGTTAATTTCATGTTGCAAAGATCTGAGTCCAATATTCAGTAGTAAAGTCCAAGCCCTAGCTCCCGCCACCGTCTCTCACTCTCAGGTGTCACCCCACCCACTCCACCCCACGGCGGCGCCCCCAAGTTCCGACCTAGTTACAGAGAGCACCGCCTGAAAAAGGTTCGAATCGTCTGATAAATTTCTTAAAGTAAACAATCTAAAACTATTGCATTTCATCGTAGAAGGTTGATTCAGCTAATACTAACATTTGTCCTATATGATTTGAGAAGAGTATAATCTTTTGCATTTTAGATTAGACATGTAAAATATTATTTCTGTTTGATTATTCTTGTTTATCTTTGCGCATCAAATTTATTCCGTTTGATATAATTAGGATCCGTCGGGAAAAAAATGGCTTACTTACAATACGGAAAAAATGCACTTCGGCGGAGCTCTATGCATCATCCATTGCTATTTGCCGTTCAAGGTGTTCGATACCGGAAACTCGAAGTTATTCTTACAACTGTCAGTAACTCAGTTTTCCTTTTCCTTATAATTTTTTTACTTTATATCTTATTTCTGTTAATGAGTGTTTTAATTAGTTTATTTTTTCCTTGAGGTGATTTAGTCTATTGATAAGCTCGGAAAAGCTGGGGAAACGGTGAAGGTAGCGCCAGGGTATTTTCGGAATCATTTGATGCCGAAATTGCTTGCTGTACCAAATATTGATAAGTTTGCACACCTCATACGTGAGCAGCGCAAGGTATTTGTTTCGTGTTTGGTTGTATTATTTATTGATCGTGTTAAATAATAGGATGAATTTGTGTTTTTGTCAATTTGATCGCAATTGTATGTACTACTATATCGTTTTTGTGTAATGTTATTTGATCCTCCATCTGTGTAAATGTCCATTTCCCTTCGTTATGATGTCAAATTGGGTCATCTTATGATTGGCCTTTGACAATTTGATATTACACAACTTTCTTATTTAGTATGTTAATAAATATTTTAATATGACAAATTTTAAATATTATGCACAAATTTAGGTATGGATAATTATTCGTTACTAATGCTGCTAAAAAGGGAATCAAGATGATTGGGTTGTGTTGATTTGTAGTAGAACCTGTGTTATCAATAATCACCTTTGGAAAAATGTCTGTTGCTCTTACTCCTACATAGACTGTATTTCGTCTATTTAATGCATGAATTAACATATTTTATACTTCATGGTGCCCTTTTTTTCAAGTTGCAGTTGATGGTATGGTATTTTTTGTAATCTTTGTTCATCAATTGCTTTGATCAGATTTACGAACCTAAGGAAGATGAGGAGGTTAAAGTTGTTTCAAAGAAAGCGGATATTGGTATAAAAGAGTACGAGGCAGCAGCCAAACGCCTTGCTAAAGCAAAACTGGTTGGTGTTTCACAGTTGAAGCCTTTTGAATTTTTTTTTTGGGGGGCCAAATATGAAGTTTCCCAGCTATGTCTTAGAAGTTTACTTCTTCTTTCCTTAGTATATAGGAGTATTATTACTTCTATAAATTATATGGATTTCTTTTTTCTATTTCAATTTCGTAATGTTAAATCCAATTATGTTGCTATTTGATATGGCTGTACTCGGCTACTTGCATTATTCTCCATGATGACTAAATAAAAGATAAAAAATTACTCTTGATTTCTAGGTTTATCATGGTACCATTGGTCCACGTAATCCTTGATTTGTTTAGTGTCAAGTCGTGATTGTGAGAAAAGTTTAGTAGAAAGTTAATATCAAATTATGTTTGTCTTTCATGAGTTCTGTCTTTATGCTTGGTACTCTGTTTTACCGGTAGGCTGGGAATGTCAAGTTACTAGATGGGAAGTCAATATTCTAATCACTAACTGATTTAACCATGCTTATTTTTTTCTTTAATTTGACACAAGTACAGATACTGTTTCTTTTACACATGCATCTCCATCTCATTACAATATGTTTATCATATATTTCCCTCTTTCAGAGTATTAGAAAGTTCATCATTGAGGGAAAGGGCCTTGAAGTGCGTGAACCGGTGACTAAAGAAGAATTATTGGCTGAGGTGTGATTCTATTCTTTTCTTTTTGAAATATACAGATAAACCAATATTTTGTTATGGTATTCTGCATTTTATTCTTTTCAGCCTTTATGTTAAGCACCACTTATCTTTATTACAGTTAAAATTGGATATTTCTCTAAATTTTTCTTTAGAACTTATTTCATTGTTGCATCAGTCATCCTTTATATTCTGAAAACCGAAGATATGGAAATCAAAACATATATTCTTGGTATATAGCTCTTGCATTCTCTTTCCCTTCTATCTGTATGATGCAGAAGCTGCTTTTTTATCTCTTATTCACCATTTTCTGCCAAAAAATTATTTGTCAATAGTGATTGATCTTGTGATGGATCATGTTTTCACATTCATACAATATTTAAAAGCAAATTTGCATTTTTAGTCTGATCCTCAACACTTTTTGTCTTGTGCTTTACAAAATTGAACTTCTGTTCCTTTTTTATTTATAATGTTTTGCGCTTTAGGTCCTATTGCTCCCTTTTCCACTAAATTTATGCACTTTTGGTCCTATTGCGCCCCAAATTTTGCCCTTTTGGTCTCTAGAATAGTCTAAATTGCCCTTTTGGTCCCATAAAGCTTTCTCAGTTTTGCACTTTTAATCTCAAATTGTATGTAAAAGAGGCGATATGATCAAATCGTGCAATACATTTTTAAACAATTGGGACCAAATGTGCAAATTTTTAAAATACGGGACAGAACTACTGAGGTTAAGCGATGAGATACAATTTTACCATTCTTAAAAGGATGTTCCACCAATCTAACCATTATCTTTCCTTTCAAAAACAATAAGGTTGCAAGGCAGCTTCAAGTGCACATTGAACCTGAAAATTTGCATTTGCCGAGTCCTTTATCAGCTTTGGGGGAGTACAAAGTTCCCCTCCGCCTACCGAAGTCCTTACCCAAGCCAGCCGGAGATGAGTGGATTCTCAATGTCAAAGTTAGAAAAAGGTGAAGGTCCAGCTGCTAATAATCCGAGTTAGATGAATGCCCCTTATGAACAAGTATTCATTCAAATCTCTTTCTTGTATTGTTTTCACCATAGACAAGACAAACCGAGTTTATTACTGCGTTTGTTGTGATACATTGCGAGTCAGAAAGCACATTTGTAGATAGGACTGATTTTGGCTGAAACATAGGGCCATCAGTCGAATTTAGCAGTGATATAAATGCCTCGGTTTATAGGCTTTGTAGGGCCTTTTACACTGATCTTTTCTTTTGGGTTTTGCCTGAGGCTGATTGATCACAGTTCTATATGTTTGAGTTTTTGTATTGCATGTGTTAACAACTACAATTGATAAGACTCATTGGTTGTCAAATTGAAATTTTAGCAATTGTTTATCGTTAAGTTATAATTCTTAGAAAATTGTGGGCCGGAAATTGGAAAGAACATTAAGGGACTGTTTGTAAAAGGTTTTTTTGCTCTTTAAAATAGGTCTTTCAGCAGCCAGAAGCAATTCTTACCCTGGCTTTTAGGAGCTTTTGGGTGACGCACACGCCAAACATGAACAAATAGCTTTTCGAGTCCAAAACTAATATCACTCTCTAAATTTTTTTGCAAATAAACATATTCTTAAATTAAGATCAAACCCAAAATAATTTTTGCCAAAGGAAATTTGGTTGGTGGAATTTGAATTCATAATGATTAAGGAAGTGTTGAGTTTGGGGAATCTTGTTTTCTTGGTGCCATACGGTAGACCACCTACTTTGATATCATTGGACATGAAAATGTAAATTTGATACCACAGTTTAGGTTTTCATTGTAACTTTCATATCAAGCCCCATTTTTTGGAAGGAGATGAATGGAAATAAGGCACGTGATCTGTCTCCGTCCAAAAAATAGGATTTGGTATGAAAGTTGCAATGAGTTAATATTTGCTCTAAATTTTGTCTGGCTTGCCTCGATGTGTAATTGGCTCGATGCAATTGACTCGATGTGAACTAAAACAAGTGCGGGGTGTGCCAATGTTTGTGCGTGCAAACATAACGATTTAAAATGGACATAACATGATGAGTATAAAATATAAATCAATGTTCTGACGAGATTCTGACTTCTAATCAATCGATTGCGGCTGAGTAGGCAAACTCTACCCCTGATTCTTTTCAATGCCTGACTGACCGCATGACTTAACAATTTATGTAATATTTACCAAAACTTTAGAGCCATTCAGTGGCTCACTCGATATATCAAAAGATAAATTAGTTACCGAGTTGCATATCAAGCAATTTTAAACATGTCAACTTAATTTACAGATTAACAATATAACAGCAGAGCCATATTAAAATTACTTGATAAAAACATACTCATAAATGAAATCAGGAAATGAAGGCAAAATACTTCAATATATTAAATAAACATAGAGTTAATAGATGAAATACACGAAATCTAGCCTAATACATTTCCTGATTTACAAGCACGATAGAGCATGTAAAATCATAATGAAACTCCTATGCTGGCATAAGCGTGCCAAACGAGCTGATTCTTTTGTTTGTGAAGATTAACTCCTTGATTGGCAGGGAACCGCCATACGAGCTGATATGCAATAGTTATCATGTTGACGTGAAAGTAACATTGATGGCAGGTGACTACGATCGATGGATCGCCCAACCTTGGCAGGTGGCTACCAATCAGGTTCCTAACCAGCAGATGGTTACTGAAAAGAGCATATGTCGAGCAAGTGGCTACTCAACAGATAGTTATCAGACAGATGACTGCCAGACAACAAATTCATCAAGTAGGTGGCTACTATACAAACAAATCATGTTAGTACGTGGGCACTTACATGAGAGGTTGCAGCTCACAGCTGGCTTCAGGTGCGGCGTTGCTGACTTAGAGAGGCATTGTGCCTGATTCAGTGAAGACTGAGTTGTTTGATTGATTGTGTGTTGAATGTACCATCTTTCTGATATTTATAGGCCTCTTGACGGTTATTTCTCCTGATGAATGTCTACTTTTTCAACTTCCCTCTTTTTTGTAGGCATGATCTTCAACATCTTGGCAGTTGTTTTTCACGTTTAAACCTTCATGTTTCTTTGGCGGTTTGCTGACAGTTGAATTCCCTAAAATATGTTGTATTCAATTTCAATGGTTACCTCCAGCATCCATTGTAACAAATTCTGAGAGATTCTAGGAGTTTGTTAAGATTTAACCTTATCCTTTATTTATTTTCCAGCTTCAATCACATGGCCCTTAATAACTGCTTTAATTAAATTAATTCTATTTATTAACTTAATTAATCTCATGATTATGGCCAACCCTTTGGGCCATATCTCATAACTGGGCCATTACTCAAGCAACTGGGCCTTTTAATCAAGTAACTGGGTCTTTTAATATTTGGCCTTCTTAATTAATTGGATTGCACAAATTAATATTATCAGGCCTGTTTGTTACTACGGCCCATCTGCTTTACCAGTGGGCTGTGCAAGTGATAATACCGATACATTCGGTAATCTGAAAACCTGTACCATTTGTCAAATCGAAAATTTCGGTCCGATTCGGTTCGGTTCTGTTCTTACCGATTCGGTACGGTTCGGTAAAAAAAACCGAAAAATTGGGCCTTCAAATTTTCTGAAAATTTTGATTTTTTTACCACTTTGTTGGGCCTCAAGTGATGAATTATCGCTCAAGTGTTGTTCGGATATATGCTGCAGAGCCATTTCTTGTGATAAATGGTTCGGAAACGCCATTTAATTTAATAATATTAGTAATTTAGTACTATATATCTTCACTACAAAATAAATAAATTCTTATATTTTCTTCATGATGATCATGATACTATTAGAGAAATTCTTGCACACATATAAGCATGTAGGGCATTAGTTAATTAGAGAAATTCAACCAAAAAACTTTAAATTATTGTCACTGAAATAGATTCTAAATGAATTTATACTTGGACAAATGAGTTTCTCTGCTTTCATTTTCACTGAAAATGCGACTAAGAGCGAGAGGTACCATGCCTCAACAAAACTCAATCAAAAAAGCAATCTAGATGATAATGAGAACCCAAAGTGGCAAAGTCCCAAACGACTTACTTTTAACAAAAACATTGAACAACTAAATTCATACGAAAAATCTTTAGTCCTGAAACCATTAACAAATAACAATCTTAAAACCATCAACATAAACAAATCATCTTAAATTCATACAAATCATTCAAGTATAAAAATTATAAATCTCCAAAGTCTTAAAACCAAATTCAAGCATAACTTAAAGTCCTAAATCATTAACTCTTGTGGATCATTCCCAATTTCTTCAACTTCACCAAGTCATGAAGTCACCAACCTACAATGATTTAATCAAACAATGAATAAGAGGCATAATTAATAAAAGTAAGGTAATGTGAAACAATAAGAGTATACCTAAGTCACTTCTTCATCACTTTGATAGCTCTATGATCACATATGAACCGACTCTTCACTAACTAAAGAACGTGTCACATCTACATGAAAAAAAAAGAGATGATTAGCATCATTATGTCTACACTAGTGATTAAACTAAATAAATGTAACAGCTACATAACAATAATGTACCTTTATAAATATTACTAATGAGTTCGGCTTCGCTTGCCTCCTCCAAAAAGCCAATGGGTGCTTGACGAATCCAATCTTGCTCACAAATCAAAGCTTGAGCGGTCTTTAGTGCCAATGAAGCACAATAATCGTCAATGACACGACCTCCAGTGCTAAAGACAGACTCCGAAGCAACTGTAGATATAGGCATGGCAAATACATGGTGTGCCAATGACGATAACCCGGGATATACTGGAGTGTGCACTTTCCACCACTCCATAAGATCAAATTGAGGAGAATCTTGCTCTATTTGTTGGCTAAGATATTTTTCCAATTCATTTTGATCATTCATCCCGATCTCGGACAACATTCTTTGATATTGCTTTCTTGCAGCCCTCTTATTATGTCTCTCTCGCTCAGCAGCACTAGTTTCAGTTTCACCCATCAACGTGCTTGTGCCACTTCCACCTCCATTTGAACTTGAAGAAACTGACACATCGGGCATAGACATCTTATACTC
Organism: Penstemon davidsonii; assembly: GCA_034814905.1. NCBI lineage: Eukaryota > Viridiplantae > Streptophyta > Magnoliopsida > Lamiales > Plantaginaceae > Penstemon > Penstemon davidsonii. The sequence goes on along the minus strand of JAYDYQ010001087.1, from coordinate 4,001,211 downwards.
ATTAAACAATTCAATCAAAGCACTCTTCGCCAAACCAGCAATTTTTGACCCTTCATCATTACCATACATGTTTTTCATAACATGGATCACATAACTAAATTTGTTACGTGGGTCAAGCATAACCGCAACATACAATATCAAGTTCATTTTTTCGTTGTCCCCCCAGTACTTATCAAATTTGAGTTTCATTCGTTCTGCTATTTCTCTCAACTGAATATCATCAGAATTCATCCAATTTTTGATCATTTCATCTACATCACTAATTTCATCAAGAAAAGTGTTTGAGGTCACGTACAAAGAACCTGAAATTCGAAGTGTGAGATCATAGAAGTGTTGTAGAATTTTCACCATTTTTTCAACTAACAAGCCAATCATCTCGATTGGGTAAACCAATTCTTCCATAAGTTTCGGTCGCACGAAAATCTGCACGAAGTTCAGCATCACACAATTCATACCTTTCAAAGAAGCGTTGAAAAATCAAAGCCGTCTCTATCATCAAATACACATAATTTCATCTTGTCGGAACATCTAAGCACAAAGATTTCTTGTTTTCAATTCTTTCTTCAACTTGAAAAGCTTCAAATTTGGACAACCGAGCTGGTGATTGCCTAACATACCTCACCAAATTACGAACCCGTTCCTCTGACTCATTCACATCTTTTAATCCATATCTAACAACAAGATTAATTATATGAGCCACACATCTCATATGCAAGAATTTAACCCCCAAAAGTGCCGTCCCCTTTCTGACAAACCTATTTCTCAAGCATGTCACACTCGTATCATTGGAAGAAGCATTATCAACAGTTATTGTGAATACATGGGTAATACCCCAATCACTCAAGCATTTCTCAATTAATAAACCGACTTCATCACCTTTATGACTAGGGCATGGGATGAAGTTAAGAATTCTTTTATGCAACTTTCAATTATCATCTATAAAGTGTGCAGTCAAACACATGTAGTTAAGTTTTTGGTTGGAGGCCGTCCATGTGTCGGTAGTAAGTGAAATTCTCTGTATATTTTTTTTTAAAAAACTCTTTCAATTTAGCCTTTTCATCAAGATACATCTTAAAACAATCCCTAGCAGCCGTAGTTCTTGAAGGAATAATAAATTGGGGACACGCAATCGACATAAAATACCTAAAGTCTTCTTTTTCTATAGTTCTAAAAGGATGCTCATCAACAATAAGGAAGACATTCATAGCTTTTCGAACAGCTTCCTGAACAAATTTCCACAACGAAGACACCTCTCTATAGTCCCCTTCACCTCCAACCCCAGTCACACTATGACAAAAACTATGAATACTATGACTATCCGTTCTACTATTAACAAGATTATCTGGATGCTTCTTACATACCTTCATGTGATTGTTCATTCTTGACGTACCATTTCTTCCAGACTCACATGCATAGTTTTTTTCGCAATAGTTGCATTGAGCCCTCGCTTTCCCATTCTTTATGTATTCATGAAAGTGTTGCCAACATCTAGCTCTCTTCTTACTAGTAGTTTGTTGTTCTTCAGATACTTCTGGAGGCGGAACTGGTGCTGAATTCGGAGTTGGAGTAGGACTTGAAGTTTGTATTGTAGTTTGAGACCCCGGAGTTTGATTTGGAGGAGGAGCCATAATAGGAAGAATATTTTGTTGTTCTTGATAGGTTGGATGAAAAGGTGGACACCGTGAACCTGAAGAAGACATTCTATATATGGCAAATATAAAAGTAAATTAAGTAATTAACTAAGTAAATTAAAAATAAATGGAACATACACAGAGTTACACTCCTTAAAAAACACAATATATAGGTAATGTTTTTGTTTGTTTATTGGAACAGAATAGAATAGGAAAACATCAACTTGGGTAAGTTTGTGTGGACATCCTATTTTATCTTGGAACATAATAGAATAGGAAAATACTATTTCATTGAATAGAATAAAAAAATTGTTAGGATTTATTTTGTATTTAAATAGTGTCAATCTTATCTCCTACATGTGATGAGTAGACTTATTATTAAGTAGTTTATTAGTCAGATAAATATTAGAGATCATGGGTTAGTGGATAGTAGTTATTCCTAGCGTTTCAGTTTTATTTGTATTGTACTGCCTATTTATAAGGCTTATCAGTTTATGAAAAAAAGGCAGTAATAGCAAAAAACGTCTTCTTCTCTAAGTTTCTATCAGTGGTACCAGAGTTAGGTTAAATTTGAGAATTCAGCATCATGGCTACATATTCTAATTTTGTGCAATCAGCCATTCCACGCTTTGATGGTCACTATGATCATTGGAGCATGCTAATAGAAAATTTCCTCCGATCTAAGGAGTATTGGTCAGTTGTCGAATCTGGAATTTTAGAGCCAACACAAGGTACAATTTTGACGGATGTTCAGAAAACCGAATTGGAGGCCAGAAGGCTAAAGGATTTGAAGGCAAAAAATTATCTCTTTCAAGCAATTGATCGTCCCATCTTGAAAACCATTCTTAACAAAGAAACTTGCAAGGATATTTGGGATTCCATGATGAAAAAGTATCAAGGCTCTGCCAGAGTGAAGCGTGCACAACTTCAGGCCTTGAGAAGGGATTTTGAGACTTTGCAAATGAAAGAGGGAGAGTCCGTCACCGGGTATTGTGCGAGAACAATGGAAATAAGCAACAAGATGCGTTTTCAAGGTGAGAAGATGGATGATGTCACTATTGTGGAGAAGATATTACGTTCCCTCACACCAAAGTTTGATTATGTGGTATGCTCAATTGAAGAATCAAAGGATATAGATGAACTAACTCTTGATGAATTACAAAGCTCCTTATTGGTCCATGAACAAAAGATGAACAGAAGTTCAAATTTAGAGGAGCAAGCTTTGAAGGCTTCTACTACTCATTTCTCAAATTATAGAGGAAGAGTTAGAGGTAGATGTAGAGGTAGAGGAAGAGGAGATCGAGGCAATAGATCTGGCGACAAGGATTTCAAGTCCAACGATGACCAATTTCAAGGCAAAGGTAGAGGACGGGATCAACAATTTGACAAATCTAAGATAGAATGCTTTAGATGTCATAAATGTGGTCACTATCGGTCTGAATGTTATACAAGGTTGCCTAATGACAATGGAGAGAAGTCAAATTTTGTTGAAAACAAGGAGGCAGAAACCTTGTTAATGGATGTCCAAGTTGATAAGGAACTTGAGCAAGATACTTGGTATGTAGATACGGGCTGCAGTAATCACATGAGCGGAAGTAAGTGATCTTTTTCTTATTTAAATGAAAGTTTTCGCTCCATTGTTCGTTTTGGTGATTTTTCTACTGTGAATGTGATGGGGAAGGGTGATATTAACATAAGAACCAATAATGGTTTTGTGGAAACAATTTCAAATGTGCTTTATGTTCCTGACTTGAAAAATAATTTGTTAAGTGCTGGTCAATTGCAAGAAAAAGGTTATGTCATCACTATTCAGCAAGGTATTTGTAAGATTTATGATCCTAATGGAGGGGTTATTGCTGTTGTGAAAATGAGTTTAAACATGTTGTTTCCGTTGAAGATTGAGAGTGTTCAATCTTGTTTAATAGCTGATGTGAAAGATTCTTCATTGTTGTGGCATTTTCGTTATGGCCATTTGAGTTTTGGTGTATTGAAGACTCTCTCTAACAGAAAAAATGGTGATGGGTCTACCTCATATTACTATTCCTTCCCGAGTATGTGAAGAATGTGTTGTTGGCAAACAACATCGTTCTCAATTTCCAAAAGGGAAGTCGTGGAGAGCAAAGGAAGTTTTAGAACTTGTGCATTCATATATTTGCGGCCCAATTAAACCAAGTTCTAATGGAGGTAAAATATACCTAATTACCTTCATTGATGATTTTTCTAGAAAAACATGGGTTTATTTCTTGCAAGAAAAATTAGAAGCATTTAATGTATTTAGAATCTTCAAGGCTCGTGTGGAAAATGAATCGAAAAAGACCATTAAGACGCTGCGAACAGATCGTGGTGGTGAATATTGCTCAAATAAATTTGAAGTTTTTTGTGAAGATCATGGCATCCGAAAAGAGCTTACGACTTCATATACTCCACAACAAAATGTTGTTTCGGAGAGGAAAAATAGAACCATTCTAAATATGGTGAGAAGCTTGTTGGCAAGAGGAAATATTCCAAAAACTTTTTGGCCGGAAGCAGTAAATTGGAGCATTCAGGTTTTGAATAGAAGTCCTACTTTTGCTGTTCAGAACATGAAACTGAAAGAGGCTTGAAGTGGAAGAAGACCAGATGTGGATTACTTTAGAATTTTTGGTTGCATTGCATATGCTCATGTCCCAAATCAAAAAAGAAAAAAACTTGATGATAAGGCTGAAAAGTGTATCGTTCTTGGTGTAAGTGAAGCATCTAAAGCATATAAATTGTATAATCCAGTAACAAAGAAGATTTTGATCAGTAGGGATGTTGTTTTTGATGAAAAAAGTACTTGGGATTGGGATAGGGAGCAACCTATTCAAGTTCTCTTTGACAATGATGCTGAAAATGAGCAAATTTCAGCACCTTTTGTGCCCGAAAGTTCATCAAATGCAACTCTACCAGCTACTGGAAATTTGTCTCCAGCTGCTGAAATTACTCCACCGGCTGCAGAAGTTAATGAAGAAACAACTCAATCTCTTCATCGGGTTAGAAATAGGCCTGCATGGATGGAAGACTATGGGCTAACTAGAATGGAAGATTTAATTACTCACTTTGCTTTATTTTCGGATTGTGATCCTACAAATTTTGAGAATGCTGTCAAAGAAGAAAACTGGAAGAAAGCAATGGATGAGGAAATTGACGCTATTGAGAGGAATAATAATTGGGAGCTGTCTGATCTTCCAAAAGGGCATAAAACAATTGGTGTCAAGTGGGTCTTCAAGACAAAACTGAAGGAGAATGGCGAAGTTGATAAACATAAGGCGCGCTTGGTGGCTAAAGGACACAAGCAAGAATACGGATTGACTACACATAAGTTTTTGCCCCTGTTGCAAGACATGACACAATCAGATTAGTGGTTGCTTTGGCAGCGCAAAATTCTTGGTCTATTTTCCAACAAGACGTCAAATCAGCATTTTTGCATGGGCACTTGGAGGAACAGGTATTTGTAGAACAACCCCCTGGTTATGTTAAGATTGGAGATGAACATAAAATGTACAGGTTAAAGAAAGCTCTTTACGGACTAAAACAAGCTCCTCGAGCTTGGTATAGTCGCATTGAGACTTATTTTTTGAAGGCAGGTTTTCAAAAGTGCCCATATGAGCACACTCTCTTCGTGAAAATTGGATTGGGGGGGGGGGGGGGTGGGGGGGGGGGGGGGTGGGGGGGGGGGGGGGTGGGGGGGGGGGGGGGTGGGGGGGGGGGGGGGTGGGGGGGGGGGGGGGTGGGGGGGGGGGGGGGTGGGGGGGGGGGGGGGTGGGGGGGGGGGGGGGTGGGGGGGGGGGGGGGTGGGGGGGGGGGGGGGTGGGGGGGGGGGGGGGTGGGGGGGGGGGGGGGTGGGGGGGGGGGGGGGTGGGGGGGGGGGGGGGTGGGGGGGGGGGGGGGTGGGGGGGGGGGGGGGTGGGGGGGGGGGGGGGTGGGGGGGGGGGGGGGTGGGGGGGGGGGGGGGTGGGGGGGGGGGGGGGTGGGGGGGGGGGGGGGTGGGGGGGGGGGGGGGTGGGGGGGGGGGGGGGTGGGCGTCGGGGGGGGGGGGTGGGGGGGGGGGGGGGGGGGGGGGGGGGGGGGGGGGGGGGGGGGGGGGGGGGGGGCGGGGGGGGTGGGGGGGGGGGGGGGGGGGGGGGGGGTGGGGGCTGATATATTTACCAAATCACTTAATACTTATTCATTCCAAAAATTGAGAAGATTGCTAGGCATATGAAGCTTGGAAGAACTCAAGAAGTTGAAGTTAAACTGAAGCTTGCAAGCTTTTAGTTTAAGGGAGAGTTTGTTAGGATTTATTTTGTATTTAAATAGTGTCAAACTTATCTCCTACTTGTGATGAGTAGACTTATTATTAAGTAGTTTATTAGTCAGATAAATATTAGAGATCATGGGTTAGTGGATAGAAGTTATTCCTAGCGTTTCAGTTTTATTTGTATTGTACTGCCTATTTATAAGGCTTATCAGTATATGAAAAAATGCAGTAATAGCAAAAAACGTCTTCTTCTCTAAGTTTCTATAAAAAATAAACAGAAGGACATAGTAATTAACCAAGTCCTGATGGAACTAAGGTAATCTAGATAATCATTGAATAGAATAACCAAACAAAATCATTATTATGAACAACCTACATAATAACATTTGTGAAAATTATAACTTGGCTGGCTTATCAACAGGAAAATATATTTTTGATGAAGTATATTCAAAATAAAACTCTCAACATTATCTGAAATTCTTGAATCATATTCCTATTCAATGTGAACTACACGGATACTCACTCATATCTAAAGTTTGATTCGATGAGTTTATTCCTTACGTCTTTCCAGGAGAGGGAGAGAGAAAACAAATTAAACTCATAATCTCCATAAGCTGATTTTAGTTTAGAATTAACATAGTATATGAGTTAGATTCATTGAATTGGAAAAGATGCTAAAAGAATAATTGTATATCTTTAGGTACAAACCTTGAAATAATTGTGTCTTCTGTTGCGGCGGACAGTTGTGCGGTGGTGGGTGGTGCGGCGTGGCTGGTGCGGCTGCGTGGCTGGGGGTGGTTGCTAGGATTGATTTTGAATTGGAAAATGGAGACTGGAAAATAGGGCTTTTTTTCTATCCCGTAAAAGAGAAAGATTGAAATTAGGAATTAGTCAATTTACAATCAGGATTCAGGAACTAGGATATTAAAAAAAAAAAGAAAAAAAATTCGGTATACTGGTTAGGTTCGGTAAACCGATCGGTATTACCGGAAATCGAAAGCAATGATGGGTCGGTAATTGGCTCTGTACCAAATACTGAACCGAAATTTCGGTTCGGTGATCGGTACGTACCGAATTTTTGGTATCGGTCCGGTTCGACCGGTTTATCGAAAATTGCACAGCCCTATTCACCACTCTTCTGATTATTGAGTCGGTGACTTCTTGTCGGGCCATTATTGGCATGATAATCATTAAAAATATTTTGGGTATAAACAATAAATTGTTGTATCAAACTTGCATTTTCTTGTTCAGTGGTACCAAAGTTGCAAGATGGTCTATCATGTGGTACCAAAAAAATAATTTCCCGTTGAGTTTGCTTTTTCATTTATAAAACCACCTTATGACTGCTAATCGTGCAGAAATTATCACCTTGCTCAAAGGTTTTTGCTTGAGAAAGGCAACATTCAAAGTGCCCTTCTCAAATGTGAACATCTTCTATAAATGAACAACTATCAATTGATGAGATTAATATGACAATAAGGCAAAAACCAACATTTTTTTGTGGGAATCGAATTCAAGACTTGTACAATATGGCACTTTTATAATAAAATTCTAAGATGCAAGAATAGAGCAACTCATAGTCGTGTGAAGTGAGATCTCGACAATATTAGAAGTGGTTCTATTCCGCTAATGTTTTACTTGTGCTATTCTTGTTCACAAATCTATTTTGCATTAACCCAACTTATATCAATGGTTGTATATTACTTAACAAAGAAAAGGAAACCAAACGAAAAAGACATGTAATTTTGTTATAAACTTATCAGGCAACATATAAATTAGGGTTGTCAATGGGTCGGATTTTGGTCGGATCAGGCTCGTCCAAATTCGGCTCCATTTATATCGGATTCGAATCTTATTCGAATTGTATTCGGATCTACATTTTTTGGATCCAATGGATCTTGATCGGATTCGGCCGGATATCGGACCTTTTTCTGATCCAATAAAATTTTCATTTACAAAATTATGTTAATATTTTTTTCTAAAATAAGTTTATTAACTATACAATTTAATTTAATTTTAGCTCACATGTTCAAATATCCTTTACTAATATTCATATTTTTAGATGAAATAATTGGTTTAAATAGATTTATAAACGAATTATAAATTACTCTCTTCTTAAATTGACAGTGAAATATCATTAATGATACTTACTTTTATAAAACATTATATATATATATATATCATTCTTTTTATTTTTTATTGGATACAGATCTTTCACTACAAGAAAATGGGTTTTCAGTATCGAAAATTTCGTTGGTGAAGCCTCGATTTCCGTTGGTATTCAAGCGTAGCAATGGATTTTTTTCATAGGATATTCCGCGTGTGAAGGCCCCATAGGTAAATGGAGTGACGGAATAATTTTCCGTTAGTAAATATAACGACAATATATTTTTTGTTGGTAATTTTGTTGGAAAATGCTATGTGTTCGCTACAATTTTTTGTTGGTAATTCTGTTGGAATATTACTAACAGAATTCCGTCGCCTTAAATTTGTTGTGTTATCATGTTGCCAATTGGTTGGAAACATTGCAACGGATTTTGTATCAGAATTATTTTATATAAATTATAATAATTTTGTATTTTCTCCATGTCTTAAATTATATTTTATGAAAATAAAATGTTAAAAGACCATAATACATTCGTTACTAATAAAAATTTTGTCGTATGAAACATTTTTTCTACAACTTAATAACCAAATTCCTACAACAAAAAAAAAAAATATCATGATGTTTCGTTAGTAATTTGTCGCAACCAAATGAGGACATTTTATATTTAACTCTGTTAGTATTCATTATAAATTTGTCACTAAGAGTAGCCATTTTTTCTGTTGGAGTTATGCCATCGTTGTTAGTTTGAAGTTGTGACAGTTTAACAACATAATTTCTAGACATATTCTTTTCATTTTATATGCTTTGGTAATTTGTCTTTATTTTTGTAAGAACATAATTTTATTTTATTTCAGTCGTTGTTCAGTTGCAAATCTGTAACTGACTTAAAAATAGCGACGGATTATTTTCCATTGGAATGATTTCGTCGCTATGGAACAATATTTCTTACAACTTAACAACGGAATACCAACGAAAAATATATTGTTTAGATATTTAGTTGGTAATTTATCGCTACTAAGTGACTTGGAAGAGTGGACTAAAGGATTTCAATCCATATAACCACTATAAAAATTCTGTGTGTTTGTTTATTGCATTTTACTTGCATATTTTTAAAGAACTTCAAACATACAAATCTAATAAAAGATTTTAAAAGGAGTTGAAAAACTGGGGATAAAATATTTTAAGGAAGAAAACAACTTGTTGAAAAACACTTGATAAATCCGCTGCTAACAAGTATTTCAAACTCTGATAATATTTGAATCAGATCAGTTACATCAGACGAGTGATCAACTAAACTGATTAAGCTAAGTGTGCAATCAGCGAAGTAGTCTTACGCGTGCTTGATCAACTTACTCTGCTGATAAGAAAAGTTAGAGAAATTTTCGAAAGTTTTCAGAGGTCTATTCCCCCCCCCCCCCCCCCCCTCTAGACCTCATCTGACCACTTGGGACCAACATTTCTAGTGTTCAAATCTGAAATAAGCAACATACACGTGAATACTATAATTGAATCATGTGATGCTACATATTTCGAGAATGTATTTCCACATAAGAAGAACTCGAACGTTACTTCTCATAAGAGACCATATGAATTAATTTCTAAGGATGATAATTTTCAAATCAGCAATGAGGTTGCTGATCATTGGTCGTACGGATCAATCTCTAAGTAAAATGATTCTCAAATTAGTAATGAGGTTGCTGACGAGCCCCAAAGGAGCAAGCAAGCTAAAATCGCTAAATCATTCGAACCAGATTTCTTAACTTATATGTTAGAGGATGATCCCAAAACATATACTGAAGCCATGTCTATTCTTGATGCCTCTTATTGGAAAAAGGCAATAGACACTACAGTCCATTCTAAGTAATAATACATGGGAGCTGGCTGATCTTCCCAAGGGAAGTAAGTCAATTGGATGTAAATGGGTATTTAAAAAGAAACTAAAACCTGATGGATCAGTAGATAAATATAAGGATAGATTAGTAGCCAAATGTTATAGTCAAAAGAAGGGAATATACTTCTTTGAAACCTATTCACCAGTGACTAGGATAGCATCCATTAGAGCATTAATAGCTTTAACAACTATTTATAATCTTGAGATACATCAAATGGATGTTAAAACGGCTTTCCTCAATGGAGAATTAAATGAGGAAATATGTATGGAGCAACCAGAGGGTTTCGTTGTTAAAGGCAAAGAGAACAAAGTATGTAAACTTGTTCGATCTCTTTATGGCCTTAAACAAGCTCCTAAACAATGGCACGAAAAATTTGATAGTTATTGCACGTGAACTCGATGCTATACAATGTAAACACACACAATAGATACCCAGACAAATCAAGTGTCATAGTGTACGTACACAAGTATACGTGTCGCAAGTAATATAAAACGATAAGTACATACCGAGTATCATCACCCAACGAATGGGTAAAATGTGAGAATAAATGAATCAATCGACGACTTATTTCATCTAAGAACGCTTGATACAAAATCCAACCCGAATATAAAATAAGGGTGATTTTATTTAACAACTACTAACACGAAAAGTAAATCTAACTAGGAAAGCAAGTAAATGAGGGAGTTAATTATGCGGTAAGGAGGATTCATAAGCAATCAATTAAAGCGGATAAATCATGTGGTTGTTAGGTTAGCTATGTAAACAATCCTAGGTTTAGTTATTGTTTGTGAGTTCTAATTAGTTAAGTCTCCCTGTCGGTTTCACTTAACTCTACCAATCTACCCAAACTCTCCATCTCCGGATCACTCACGGACATCGTTGTCATACGATACTCTAAGGAAAGTCCGAATCCAATAGAGAACTCTAAGGCGTACCGCTACCCGGGACCAAAGACTAACCCAAATACCCCGAATAAAGAGAATCTAAGTTATTTGATGCATATACGAACGAACCCATTATACAAATACGAACCAAAATTTTCTAGCTTGAAATCTGTTGGACCCAAGTGGTCAGATGAGGTCTAGGGGGGGGGGGGGGGGGAATAGACATCTGAAAACTTTCAAAAATTTCTCTAACTTTTCTTATCAGCAGAGTAAGCTGATCAAGAACTCGTGAGTCTACTTCACTGATTGCGCACTTAGCTTAATCAGTAGAGTTGACCACTCGTCTGATTTAACTTATCTGATTCAAATATAATCAGAGTTTGAAATACTTGTCTGCAGCGGATATATCAAGTGTTTTTCAACAAGTTGTTTTCTTACTTAAAATATTTTGACCCCAGTTTTTAAACTCCTTTTAAAATCTTTTGTTTAGTTCGTATGTTTGAAGTCTTTTGAAAATATGCAAGTAAAAATATAGTAAACAAACACACAGAATTTGTATAGTAGTTATATAGACAAGAATGTGTTTTGGTCCACTCTTCCAAGTCACTTAGATCTTGGGTTATACTATAATCACACAGTTTACAGTATACTATGCTTGCGCAATTCAACAAATGAAAAGCCACAAGTTCGTAGTAAGAAGTCACAAAGAAATCCTACTCTCTGAAGCTAGATCATTCACTTAGATGGATCTAAACTTTTCACAACGTTCTCTATTACAGAAATCACTCAGATTTATATTTTGGCTTTGTTTCCTCAACTCGGCTGTGTCAACAAATGACTCAGCTAATGGTGATCTGTACTTGAGTGTTTGAGACTTAGAAGATATTGCTTGCTTGCTTTGATTTTCTCTCAGTTGTTGTGTGTCTCTAATCTTGAATTCAGATCTATTTATACTTGAGGATTTGAATTATGCCCGTTGAGAAATGACAGATCTTCAGATTTTCCTCGAGTACTGGTCCTTGTTTCAAAAAGACTTCTACAACTGTTCATTGTACAGTTCTGCTGTACTTTCTGTCACGTCGCATTAAATGCACCTTGCTGATCCGAGGTTTCTCTTCAATCATTGGACTTTAATACCCTTCTCTTACAGAATTTATTACACCGAGTGCATTTATTACCTTACAGCATTTATTACACCAAGTGCATTTATTACCTTTGGAATGACTTTCTGATCAATTCTACTCTGCTGATCGAATCTGCTCTTCTGATGAACACTCTGCTGATTCAAATCTATCTCATCTGATTTGACTCTGCTGAAATTCACCAGTTTGATTCCGAACTCAGCATCAGATCAGTAGTCTTCTGGACCAAAATTCAATCCTTCTGATTTTACTTGTCTTCTCAGATTGAATTTCCTAGAGGTTGCTAAGCTTCCATTACTTAGCTGATGAATTTTGGAAATCATCAAAACCTCCCTTCACTTCTTCATCTTCAACCAACAAAATCCACAAATCGTCACTCGCCTAACCTTCAAAGTCCTATATCTAGGATGCATTCAAGGTAGATTTAAGCCCGATTATACACTTACGGCAAATCAAAGTACTTAAACAATAATCTACTACAATCATTGGCCAATAGTGCGATAAAACAATAAACCCAACAAATCAAACATAACCCAACATCAACACATAATTAATCAAACAATAACATAAAAGCATATAAAACCGGAGAATAATAATCCACAATCATTATTCCAAAAAGAAAATAACAACAATCATCTCCTAATCATAGACAACTAGGAAATAGAAACCCTTTTACCAAACTTCTGAACATCTTCCTTTATTGTTTAAACTTCAGATTTAATGTTGTTCAGCTAGATCAGAGGGGTAGGATCAGCAAGCTTAGGTAGGTTTGCAACAGTGCTTTGAAGCAAGGTTGAGGCCATCTCTTCAAATTTTCTCATAGTTTCCTTGTTTCTATCCTCCATTTCCTTCAGCGTAGACTCAATCAAAACCTTCATGGAATCCAGAAGTGTTGATTGAAATGCGTTGGTATTTCTGGTAGGACTAGCACTTTGCTAATTTTTTGGAGCTTCTCATTTAATGGCAAGCGGCTCCGTTTCTTGTTGTACTACATCAAATGGGACTTGAGCATCTTCAAGATTAATCTCCACTGATGAATTTTTTATAGCAACTTTTGACTGGTCTGGTCCTTCATATGTAACATGCATAAGATCAAACCCATCAGCAGACACAACAGTTTTATGATGTATAAAAGTAGCAGGAACAAATGTTGATGTAGTTTGTTGAGTTGATTCTTGAAATGTCCTTATGGCAGACCCAAAAGCTATGTGTTGAAGACTTGGCAGATGTGGTAGATCACTAGAGCTTCCCTTCTCAAATCTTGATCTTTGAGTCCACATATCCAAGGTAACACAAACTGCTAGCTTTACAACTCTATCCCCAGCATCATCTGTTTTCATTATCTTTTTCGGGATAGTCTGCTTTAACTTTGTTGATTCTTCTTTGACAATCTTCTTCATGTAATTGTGAACCATGTCATAGAAGTAATCTGAATCCAAAGCCTGTGTGATGGAGGTAGTTTGCAGCCAGTTGAGTACCCACTGTTCTTCTTCAGCAAACTCCTTCCAGGCGAGGATTTCCTCCTTCGAATTCACAAGATGGTACTCTCTCTATCTGTTATATCTGATTTTCTCAGCCAGAAGAGTACTCTTGTTATGCAGCATGTTGTTTTACCTTTCTAATTCTGATTGGAAACGAGAGAAGACTTTTGGATCACTTTGTACAATCTCTAAAGCGTGCGTCACCTCTTTTTGTTTTCTTTTTACAATTGTAGGTCTAGGCATAACGAAACCATATTCCTTTGGTTTCCTTATCACGATCCCACCACCATGTCTAGGGTCGTAAGCGTCAGTTTTTCTGGCTTCAAGAGCTTTGGCCAAGTCTTCAGCTTCCTTGGCAGCTAACTCTTCATCATTTAATTGTTTAAGAGTAGCTTCTGACTTACTTGCCTCTAAAGCAGCTTTAAGCTCAGCTTCATTCTTTTTTCTTTGCTCAGCCTCTTCTCTTTTCTTTTTGTGAGCATAAGAAATCTTGGCTTTATCGGTCTTTTTTCTTCTTGTTGCAGGTGTTTCAGCAGACTGAGCTATTGGAACAGCAGTCTGATCAATTTGTGGTGCGGATACCTCAGCTGTCATCTGATGTGCAGTATCAGATTCCTTTGGTGATTATGCTGGTCTCTCAGCAGAGTGGTGATCCTCCGTTACTTTCTCAGATAAAGAAATATCTGCTTCTTGTAGAACTATTCTTTTCCTTGCTGTTGCTTTATAGCAGTAGGACATTTCTTTCAGCTCTTTGTCCTTTTAGCTAATGGTATCTCCTCTGATTTAGTCCGTTCTGGAGATGCATCAAGAGTCATCTCATCTATTTCCTTAGCGATTTCAGAGATATTTCATCAGCAGTAAGGCTGTCAACTGGTCTAGCTTCAACAGCAGGGTTTGTTGTTTGACCTGCAGGCTCAACAACCTTGAACTCTACTTTGTTCTTTTTAGCCTTATCAGCAGGCTTAGCAGGGACTGTTACTTCAGCAGCTTTTCTCTTCTGTTGCTTTTCCTCAGGAGTCCATTCTGGTTTGGCCTCAACTTTCACTGGCTCATACACCTTGAGCTCTTTCAACTTATGTACCACTTTTCCAGCTCCAAGTGGACATCCAAGTGCCATTAGCAGGTGACTAAGAATTACGTGGCCAGTCTTCTTCATAGCCAAAATTTTGAACATGTGAACAACCCAGTTCACCTTCAACCCATAGTAAATGCATATCATAGTATGATAGTGTCTCTTTGGCAGTCCATCTAAAGCACTAGTTGAGCACTCCAGAATTTTTGCGATAATATCATCTAACCTCTGATATTCATCCTTGAGCTGAGTCTTCTTGATTGACCTAGTCAGTTTTTCTCCACTCTTGGCAGCTATTAGCCAGAATTCCTCTTCTTTAGGTTTCCCCAAGTTGAGAAGTCATCTCCTTCGTTCGTCAAACCATAGATAGCATTCAACACAGTAGGAGAGATATAGATCTTCTTTCCACCAACAGTTGAATTCATAGTCAAACTGTCAAGATCTTTCCTTACGTTCTTATAAAACTCCGCTACATCTCCTGGAAATACCATCATTTCGTGTGCTTCCAACACAACAACCAACAAAGTAGCCTTAAGTTTTTCCTTTAAATTCTTCATCACATTTGTACCAATAGTGTGGTACACTTCGTAGTTTAGGAATCTACCTTCAGCTCCGGCAATTTTTCTAGTTGAGTGAACAAAAAATGTAGAGAGAATTGCTCGCAAGAAAATGGAGAGTTAGTAACTTCTTGAGAGTTTGAATATTTGAGTGCGTAAGTTTAGTTTGCTGATCAGATCTGGATTTATATGGTTAAGGGATTTTCTGTTTCCATGATATCCGCCAACCGTTAGATCTTTCAGCGTCTGTTACATTGTGTGTACGACAATTACGAATTTCAAATATTATTAATTATGTCAGACTAGGCGGAAAAACGAAACGTTCCTAGTCTTCTATTTATAAAAGCGTGTTTTTAGATAAAACATTTTTAACACATTACTCTTATAAATAATCAGATGAGTAGTATTTTACTTATCTGACAGATGACTTGTCTGATACAATATATCACTAGTGAAAGCCAATAGCTAGTGATCTTCCTTTGCTGTTTGTCAATCCAGCAAGATAAATAATCTTCAGGTCTTCAAGAATTAAGAACAAATCTTCTGATAAAACAACTTTAACTAACTATCATTGAAGATTTCATCTTCTAATCAGGAGTACCGCTCATCTTACACGTTCCCCCTGAGTTCAAGAATCTATCAGTCAACTAGTCTGTTGAAAGTCAGTCTTCTTGAAAGATACCATTTGTTATCAGATTACTCATCTGATGATCCATAGTTTTCTGATAGGTTCCCCCTCAGCTTACGATTCCAAATTTAACGAGCCTAATTCAACTCTTAGAGTAGAAAATCTTGCATCACTTAATGATTTGGTCAAAATGTCAGCTATCTGATTGTCTGTATGAACATACTCAATAATGACATTTCCTTTCTCAACATGATCTCTTATGAAGTGATGTTTGATCTCAGTATGCTTAGTCCTAGAATGACATGTTGTATTCTGAGTAAGTGAGATTGCACTTGTATTGTCACAGTAGATAGGGATTCCACTGATTTTGAGATTACAATCTTCTAGTTGATGTTTCAACCAAAGTATCTGTGCACAACTTGATCCAACAGCAATGTATTCAGCTTCAGCAGTAGATATAGATAATGAAGTCTGTTTCTTACTCATCCATGAGATCAGACGACTGCCTAAAAATTCCTAAAAATTGTCATGTACCTGTAGTACTCTTCCTATCAATTTTGCAGCCAGCAAGGTCAGAATCTGAATATCCAGTAAGTTCAAAATATGAAGCAAACAACCTTGTTAAAGCCAATTCATGAGCATTATCAGGTTTTCACTTTTCCATTAAACTGAGTCTTAACCATCCATATTCAGGAGTTTAGGTATAACATCACCAAAATATTTGTGATCAATGTGTGAAGTGACATTGTAGTGACCCCATATATCACAATGTATCAAATCAATAGCTTTATTTGAAAATTTGTTATGAGCAGTTAAAGGTAACCTCTTTTGCTAATTAGAGGTGATAGGAAAAAAACATTACCCATGGCGATGGTGATGTTTTTGTCGTAAGACTTATGTCTTTCTTAATAACTCATAATATGAAAATGTTGTCTAATGTAACTGGATCAATCTTTCAAAGTATCAAATATTTGGGAATTACAGACGCGGATGAGGCAGAGACAAGAAGCGTGGTTATCGGATCGGATGAGGTGAGGTGAGTGAGTCTACCTTTAATGACTTTACTTAAGGTTTATATATGTTTGGTTCTTCAATTTCAGCGAGTAACAAAATATGGAGCTCAATGTTCTATCACTTGATGTAAGAAAAATTAATATTTTTCTTAGTGATTTACTCACTAAAATCTAAGAACCATTATCACATGAGCTTATGTTAACTCTGTCCTATATATTTTCCTGCATCAGATTATGGATTTCCCTAACCGACATTTTTTTCAGAAAAATAAAGATACATCATTCACCCTGTCACAACAAAATTTGAACCATTTAATTTACCTCCTGAAATGAAGAAAGGAACAACTTCCAAATCTAAGAAGATGAAGGTGAATGCCATTGTACAAAAATCTAATAATAAGTTGTACATTATTTGTTTAGGCTAAAGAAGATTTTGTAGAATTTCTATTAATTAGCTAGCTTGCTCACCATTCATTTAGGTCAAGTTGAAAGGCTAGTTATACATGGTACGAAGTTCTATTTAGCTGGTTATACATGGTACGAATTTCCAATCTATTAATTAAGATATTGGCATGCTCAAGTTAGTTATAGAACAAAATTTAAAGTTGGCGAACGTGACAACTGAGTTTATGTTGGCAGGATTGTTGACCATTTCTCCAAATCAAAACCCAATAAATTCTTTTAATTTGGTTTTGGTTTTATGAATTATGTTGCTGGTTCGGTCTCATTAATTGAAGTTTGGTCAAGTTTCGATTTTCATTAAGAGAAGTCATCATGTAATGTGTTTATCGGTTAAGGATTTCAACCACTTGCAGGTAAAGTTAAGGATAATCGCCATATTGATTGTAACGATAATGGGGTCTATTACGTAGAAGCCAAAGCAAGTAACTTTTTGTCTGATAAATAGGTTACTTCCATTTTATCCTAATTCAATTCATGAATTGTCTTCAAAAACTTATGTAATCATGATTCAAGTAACTGTTTTGATTGTGGAGGCTTTTCTATCAGCTTATATGCATCACACAAGATTATCGACGCCTATTCACGTGCAACGTTCCTCAAGGCATGGGCAGCCACAACCCGTGAACTTGGCTCGTGTTCAGAAAATAAAATTAATATTAACACTCTACCTGCAGATGCGACAATGCTCTTTTTCCCTATGCTTTCGAGAAAGAACAAAATAGCAAGATTTGTATTTTCTGGTTCATCTATCGCGACACTGAAAAAGAAAGCAGGGGCCTCCTCGAGCCGTGTAATGGCTGTAACAGGGCTTATTTGGAAATGTGTCATGGCGGCTTCTTCTAAAGCTCGCTCTAAAGATAGTAATAATTGTGATAATATTCCAAGATCTTATGCTTCGTCAATGGCTGTCAACTTAATGGAAAGAAGCTCACCTCCTATGCCACCTTATACAATCGGAAACATTGTGTGGAGTACAAGTGCAATCATGAATAATATTAGTATTGCAGATGATGATGATGATGATTTAAGATCATTGAATTCAATCATACAAGGCTTGGGAAAGTCCCAATTAACAAGTCTCGTGAGCAGAACTAAATTCAAAAACAAAATTAGAATACAATAGTAATAAAGTAAAATTGCTTGTCTAAAAGTTCAGATTTTTATTATGAATAGGGGTATAAACGAGCCGAGTAGTATCGAACGACACATTGTTCAAGCTTAGTTTGAATTTTATTGAATTTGAAACTGAGTTTTAGCTTGGTTTGATTTCTTAACGAGTTGAGCTCAAACAAACTTTTATCGATCGGGCTCGAGTCGAGTATCGAGTAACTTGATATTTTACATGTATTTTTTAAATTTTTAGCTTATCGAGTCGAGCTTCAACTTGAGTTACAATAATATTTGGGTCGAGTTCAATAATAACCTAATAAAACTTTCTCTTAAATCTGAAATTTTGAGTACAGACAAATCCTGTAAACTCGGTCTATCCGATGCATTTACATACATACATGATACATACATAAAATTACAACTCCGGTTGGCTAGGGATCAGGTCAGGTCTCAAGTCAACTTAGTGTGATGGTCTTAGAGCCAATTATAGTATCCTGAAAAGACGCTGCTTCTAGTATAAATATAAGTTAGGGCCTGTTTGGAATGGTTCTAGCTCGGTCTCAATACTAGAAACCTATAAAATCTAGATTTGAAATCTAACCACCTACTTTTTTCACTAAACCTCAACATTCGAATCCAAATCAAAGTGGAGTTTCAACTTTTTTAAAACCGCAAAACCTAATCAAATGGGATTTCAAAGGTTTCACCAAAACCACCCAATCCATTTTTTTAAAACCGTGACCAGCGAAACCGAAACAAAATCCTTCCAAATAGGGCATTAGTAAGTCATTTTAAGTGACTAACACATCTCCTAAATCTGATGATCTTTCCTTCTTTCAATTCTATTAACATAGTATCCTGAAACCAAAAAGATTGTTGTTCCCAAACAGAGGATCTTTTTTTTTTTTTTTTGACACTACAAATTTCAACACATATAATACAAGATTTAAACTAAATAACTACAAAATTTGTTCCAATTATAGGCAAAACTTAACACAACATAAATTGTTGTAAGCCTGTAAGGTTCTCCTACCAACGAATCTGACGTTTGGACCATTTATATATCATCATAAGTCTTCATTCTTGGCGCCCTGTAAATACGAGTGAGAAAATGCATAGAGCTCATTTTTTGCTGTCTACCTTCCCTGTGAAACAGTTTATTGGCAGGGAAAAATGATCAGATAAATGCTTATCTAGAAATTTAAAAAAATTCTAGAATTAAATGAAACATATGGAGAATAGTTGACATATGGATGCACTTTTACTTATTTGGTAAAACAACTCGGGTTGAGTTAATTAAAATAGTACTTACGGTGAAAAGGACGAGAAGTCTCACATTTTTCTATCAAGAGAACAATGTGTAAGTCGAAGTAAAAGGAAACATAGAAACGGACCAAAATCGATATCGACTGAGTCCACTCCAGAAACGGCCCAAACCCAAGTCCGGCCCATCTATCCAAACCCAAAAAGAAATTCACTTACATCATCCAAACCCAATCCAATTGTTCCAAAGGTTTAGCTGAAACCACTAAAAAATATTTCTGAAACCAAAAACAAGCGACCAAACCAACACAAATCCATATACCCTAAGCTGTGTGAGGAATCTATCTAGGGAAAACTGCATTATTCTTTACTTTCAGGCAATTTTGTAATTTAGTCTCTATGTTTTGTCTTTGTAGATGCACTTTTAAAGTGTCACATTCCCAACTTTTGGTAGTTTTGCATTTAGAAAAGAACAGCAAGCTAGAAAGAGTATTAACAAATAAATAAATTTAAATTGCTCAATACCTCAACCATCAATCCGTTTTACATCAGTTGGTTGGTCATGTTGCGCCACCTCTAGAGCATGTTCAAAGCATCAAGTTGGATAAAACTCTAGAATTCAGCTGCTAATACATAACCATCTGTTTGCGTTTGTTTTTCAGCACAAACAGTCTTCTCTGAAGAGGATATTTCTCATTTTTCATCCCCATTTTGTCCAAATAATGTACAATTTTCTTTAGAGTTTCCATAACCTCCTCACTTTCGGGGCCAAAAGATTTGTTCTGGATTTTTAAAATTTTCTTCAGCAGCTCCACCAACTCAGTGCCGTCTTTCTCTAGTCGGGACTGAATGGACACCAAACAATCAAGAGCCTCCCCTGGTAAAATCAGTTCATGAAACCAAAAATGTCAAACAAATATGATGAGGCATTTGTGAAAAAATAGTGTAAGCAAGAAAAATAACTATAGGCAAAAGAATCTAACGGTAAACTTTATTATCCCAAAGGGGAAGCATTAAGAAGTACAATCCAGAGGCAACATGCATTTTTAGTCCCAGGACTGGATATTCAACTCTTTTAGCCCCGCATCTCAAAAAATATCATTTTTTGTTCCTTCCAGCTCTTCAAAAAATAACATATTCTGCACTTTTGGCTCGATAAGACATAGGACAATCTCTGTTTTACACTAAAAGTTGCACATGACTGTGTGTTTTGCACTTCCGATCCAACTCGGATGGCAAAAGGGAAAAGCACGAAATTTGCAAAAAGAAATTAAAAGATGGACCAAAAGTGCTATTTCTAATGTCGCGGGACTAAAAGTGCTGAGTGTTGTGTGACAAGAAATGCAGTTTTTCCATAATCCAGGTTACTCAATCAACAGTATAGAGATTATTAATGGCTTACCAACTGGTAAAGATTCCTTGCCAAATGACTTCTCACGTATACGTAAAACATCTAGAGCAAGTCTTTCTGCTTCTTCATCACGGTGTAGATTGTACAGAACAACTGCTAAATGTAACATGGGAAACGTAATGGATGGATCATCAGGGGGCATAGTCTCCATTACTATTTGTAAGCTTATCCTTAGCAACCGCTCAGCTTCAACGAAATTTTTAGAGCGCGAATAAGAGGTTGCAAGATTTGCAAGGTGAGGTACTAGGTTGGGATGATCTTTTCCGTTAAATTTCTCAGATATTAACAAGCATTCTTCTAGCAGGGCTCGACCTTCTTCTCCTCTGAAAGCAACCAAAATTGTGAAAACTACATAAAAACAAACATAGCTTCTAGATTGTGACAGTAAACATGTACAAGTTGTCTATGCATGGCATAATATGTGTAATTGTACCTAACTACTGAGGGGCAATATGTTTACTTGCTTCACCTTAAGGAATTTGTGCCATCCAAGATAATTACATACTCAGCGAAGGATTCAATAAATAAAACAAAACAGAAAAATGATAAGCGAAAAGCTTCCCAAGATAAATAGAACTCAATTCATATAATACTCTCTCAAAGGACACTCCTACCTTCCCACTACATGGAGTAATTCAGCCAAGTCTATTCGCATCTTCTCCATCACTTTGTCATCCAATGCCACATATTTTGACTCCTCGAGGATCTGAATGGCGTTCTTGTATAGATCAATGGCCTCATTTACATTTCCTGCAGAAGGCCAAGAAGGGATAAATTAATATAAAAATCAAAACGACCAAATTTAAGATTAAGAAATACTTTATTAGAATTAGAATCATCTTCCAAGAAAACTATGTGGGAAATGTTAAGCAAGGAGGGAACATGATAACTCTAGGTTTCAACTCATAGGAATATATATTAAACCAAAGAATGGCTTCATAAGAAAGATTGTTCACCGAATTTACTTATTTCTGTTTTATTTTGATATGAGCAAATACTATAACAATTACTATATGAAATAAATAGTCACTTGTTAGTTCACCTTTGGCACATTTCACCTTGGCCAAATAACACATAGCCATTCCAACTCTTCCATCTTTTTCTCCATATGACCTCATATAGATGTCCAGTACTCTGAGCCAAAATAAGAAAGATGTTCATCAATCATCAGAAACCAAAGCTCAATGCAACACAATTATTGCATGATAAAATGTAGTAACCTGATGAATGGTTTTTCAGCATCTGAAGCTCTTCCCTCTTTCATTAAAAGATCGCCCAGTGCACATAATGGCACCACCAATTCTTCACTTCCCCGGCCCTGCTATATTCTAATTGTGTAATAACTCGCTGGTATGTTTCTATCGCCTCAACGGCTTTTCCAGTAGTACCCAAAACTTTTGCTAATCCCAGCAATGGTGTACAAAGTAATGAGCTCTTATTTCCTACAGGGAAAATCAAATATGATAGTTTCATGTAATTAAAACACTTCCACAAAATTTAACATAGTTTTTTCTGCCGAATGATGAAAACTAACATTTTGATGTTTCCTATTAAGAAACACTAAGAAAAGCAACCTACTGTATTTTCCTTCCATAATTTTTAAGGATCTTCTGTAGAAAGAAATGGACGTCTCATACTTTTCCAACTTGGCATACATACTACCCATATGCATGAGTATCGAATCAAGAAGCAGCTCCTCATCCTTTATCCCATTCACAATTTTGTATAACTGGAATTACATTCAAGATGACAACAGGTGAACACAATAATAATAGAGTGCGTGCAATTACAAAGAACATATTATATCCTAAAATGTTGCAAGTGTCCTCAGAAAGAGAGCTAGGGCAGAACATAATGAGTTGAAACAAGTAAATATATCTTTCAACCAATTACATAAATTTTCAGATGTTAATTTTTTATAAATATTAATTAAGATATAGTATTACTAATATCATTGTTATAATCGAATTATTGTCCCCTTCTAATATACGTGATTGAGCCAATTATGGATCATCCTCGGGAATTGTATAACTGGGAACCGTATAACTGTTAGAATTGACTGACAGTTCATTGGAGAATATGAAAATTCGGCACACTTGAGATTTGTTTTTGAAAATTGGATGCATCACGAAATGACATGTACATGTCAGAATGAAAACTTCATTCTCGATTCTACGAGAATCTTTGTGATAGCCTTTCACTCGTTTCCTCTGATGGAAGGTCGATTTTCTCAAAATGTATCTTAATTTTAGGCCTAAGTTTTTCACTTTTGATAAGAAAGGTTTACCTTGGTTATATTTAATTTCTAGTCGAGAATTATGAGAATATGGTTTTTTCATAAATCAGCAGAAGGACTTAACAGTACTTATGGTATCAAAAAATGAAAACCCTTACCAAATGCATAAATAAAGTGCATGTTGCAAATTAAATTACCATATCCATTAGGGATCCAACGGCCCTTAAGTCTCCAAGGGCCATGTAACATAAAGCTATCACATCCAAAACAGCAGCTTCTTCTATGCCTTGAGCACCTGAATCTACTTGTTCCTTAACTGCTACATAATTTGCCTTAAGTAAATTAACGGCATCATCTTCCTTTCCCATTTTTATCATAACCTTGATTTCATTAAAGAAATCCTCAAGCTGCCTTTCAAGATCATTAGTACTGTTGGCCGATGGATTCATTGAGTTGTCATCAAATATATTGGACCTGTTAAGATATGCACTTGCTAGTTGAACTCGAGCATGGAACCCATAAAATAGTTTTTCATTAAGGTAACATCTTGGGGGGGAAAAACAGAACTGCAGCAAACGTGTAAAATATTTAAAACATTACAAGAAAAAGGAGATTTTTTCACGTTTTCAATCATTTAATGCTTCTTCCATGTAACAACAAGGTTTCTTCTGATAAAGAAATGAAACTAGTCTCACATTTGATGTTAGCATTCTATTATTAGTGGTAGCTTATGTATCAAACATCTAAAACACCAAAAGTTATCGAAAACAGTTAACGCAAACACAAATCAATCAGTATAATATATCACCTCTCACCACTACAAGCAACAGTTCTAATTAAGCTTATACCTCCCGGAATTGGTTGGAGCCGAAAGACTTGAAGTTACGAGTCGTTGACCATGTACGCCACTGACTTCTAATGAGCAAGCTACCGGAAAACTTCTAACAAAGCGCCGTCTAGAAACACTGCATTTTGGAAACGAAACACTTATATCGGCACAACAATACATACACCTTTGCTGCAACTGGAAGTGGTTTAATTGATTATTCAGATCCATTTGACTAATCCTGAAATACAATTCAAACATGAACAAATTCAAAAATCAAATTAGCAATAAATATAGAAAGATTAGCTACTATATGACATACCTTTTTGCCAATGTACAATCTTAAAACCTTTTCCCAATATTAAAACTCTCAATTCATTTACATTCTAAGTATATCTTCAAAATATATTCTATTATTTATCGATATTTTCCTCAATTGCACACAATTTTTCCTCTAATGCAAGCGGAATTTACTGTTTATGTGATTGTTCATCAACTCCGAGAATAGTAAGTGTACGAAGCAAAATTGATAAAGTACAGAAAAATTACAACATATTTTAAACATTCCTGTATCTATAGGTGTAAGTACAACTGAGAATTTACCTGAGAGTTGGAGAAGTTGAAGAAGAAAAGACGGAAGCCATTAAAACAGTTGATACGAGTTAAGCTGTGAATGCTGGATTTAAATTTAATCCATTAATTATTGAATGGGTTGAGTAGTGGGCTTTGTGGGAAAGTTTCGGCCCAATACATATTTGGGCCTATATTTTTCTTAAAAGTTCAAAAACAAGGTACAGAAGTTCAGCCCAATATATGTTACTAAAAGTTCATGGTTGTCAACGGACAAATACAAGTTGAATTCAATTTTAATGTGAATTAAAAATGTTAATGTGAATTCAATTTTACTAAAAGGCTTATCTTTGCAATATTAATACATTCGAATTCAATTTGAACTAAAATTTTACCAACTGTAGCTAAAACATAGTATTAATGTGAATTAAAAATGTTAAAAGTAAATATAAATAATATACTTGAATAAAAAATTAACAATTAATATACAAATTAGAAAAACAGTTGTTATAAATCAATCGCACAAGTCCACCTCAAGCTTAAACTCCTTTCCCTCATTATTATTTCTCTCCTCCGCCATGGACGACGGTGGCGGCCCTGGCGGCCCCCCTCCACCACCCTTAAACTCCTTAAGTCTTATAAGTGAATAAACTAGTTACACAATAAGTCTTAATGTTTTGTTTATTTGTGAATTATTTGCTTATTTGATATTCCATAAAATATATGTTTCCTCTTGGTGATCCATAAAATGTGTGATGTATTTCTGTTCCTGGGAGATTCATAGAATATCTTGTGTTTGGATGTATAAATTATCTGGGAGTTCACTAAAATTTAAATGACTAATTAATTATTTATTTTTGTAGAAGATAGATAATATTCAAATTCAACATGGTTGGATGTATAACAGACTTTTGGTCAATAAAAACATAACAATGGAGTTTTATCTTTTAAGTATCAGTAGTGAAATGTATTCACTAGCCCAAGATCACAAACCAATTTAAAGGAAAGAAAAACAGCTTCTGGAAATTGAATTAAGCAACTAATAATTAATACTTTGTTGGATACAAGAGGAGAATTAACTCTTTATTACTCGAACTTTCAAAATACAAAAGACTCTATTTTATAATGCATAGTAGAAGACTCTAGCAATCAGTAGAAAACTTTAGAGACTTAGTAAAACGAAGAGACAACTAAAATACTTGTGCTAGACTTTTGACTATATTGGGGGAAAATGCAAGATACTCCCATGTGTTATGCTAAACCTGCAAGAAACTACCCTGTGAAATTTTTATTGCGCCAAACTTCCTTGTGTTTTCAAAAACCCTGGAAAAAACACCCAATATGTAAAAAATAGGTCGTTTTGGATCGACATATTTCAAGAAATAATTTTAAAAATATATCACGTGAAATTTGTAGGGACCAACTTGAAGTATTTTAAAAATGGTTTCTTGAAATATGTCGATCCAAAACGACCTATTTTTTACAAATTGGGTGTTTTTTGCAGGGTTTTTGAAAACACAAGGAAGTTTGGCGCAATAAAAATTTCACAGGGTAGTTTCTTGCAGGTTTAGCATAACACAGGGGAGTAATTTGCATTTATCCCACTATATTGATTAATCTTTGGTCTTAAAAAAATCAACTTTATTTATTTTTAACTTAAAAGTTTTATTCAACATGCAAAATCTCAACCTCGATATTTAGAAGATAAAGAAATTAGGTGTCCTTGCAATGTACATAAAAATTGTAAATATATGGATACCGAACTCGTGGAACTAGATTTGTTAAGGAAAGGATTTATGCCTAATTATTGGTATTGGACCTCACATGGAGAGATTGAGCCACATAATCTGTATAATAATAGTATTGGAGCTTCGAGTAGTAATACTCAATTTTGGCATGACGAGGGATACAACCGATACGAAAATGTTGTACTTGATGTTATGAGGGGCTGCCTATATGGTACTGAAGATACTGAATATGAAGGGGATGATTTCAATTTTTAGAGAATCGTCCGAATGTAGAAGCTCAACACTTTTACAACACACATGATGCTGCTCAACGTCCTTTATGGGAGGGTTGTGACACTCAAACCTAGTTGTCATTAGCTTTACAGATGATGTCATTAAAATCTGACTACAACTTGTCACAAGGGTGTTTTAACCGTATGTATGATATGCTTAAAACATCAGTTCCTCAAGAAAATTGTGTTCCTGTAAGTTTCTATGAAGCAAAGAAGTTGGTGAGTTGGGTTTAACTTCATTTAAAATTGATTGCTGTAAAAAAGGTTGCATGCTGTATTATAAAAGAATATGAAGGGTTAACCAACTGTAGATTTTGTGGTGAAGCACGTGACAAGCCAAATAATGGAAAAAGAAAGAAGAAGAATGTTTCTTATAAAAGGATACATTACTTGCCCATAATTCCTAGATTAAAATGGTTGTACGCATCGATGCGATCAGTTCCTCACATGAGGTGGCACTATGAAAGTAGAAGACAACAAGGCACTATTTTATCAAAAGAAAGAGCCTCCAGTCCAGACCCGTCACGTTTCGTAATCGTTCGGGCACACGAACGCGGGTATCCAAATTATTACAGGACGAGTTTTGGGCGACAAGTCTCAGTCTCAAAATTCGTTATACCCATATCTCTAGTCCTAAATCCATTCCAAACCCGTCTCGTACCCACCCTCTAATCTAGTTTCAGGTTGGGCTCTACTTGTTTTTGTTCTCTGGGTTTGTCCCATCACGTTTTTAGGAAAATTAAATGATTAAAACGGAGGGGGTAATGAATGTTTAAATAGTGCTACGGAGGTAAATGAAGGTTTAATAATATGGGAGGTACGTGAAATTTTAAATATTATAAGGGAGGTAAGTGATATATGTAATATTACCGGTGAGGTACTTGAAATTAACCATTTTTAATATATTTATTTAATTTTAAAGAAGAAAAAAGGGGTTTGACTCATTCCTACAGTCCTACTGCAGTTGGGTTCATGGATTTAATCCATTCTCAATTTTCAATTTTTAATTTTAAAAATTGGTAACTTGCTGTCAAAGCGAAGAAAAGTTTCTACTGCAGCTTCAATTTTTCTGGGAGAGGCGGACGGCAAATTCAACATCGCCGGTGAAAAATCACCGCGCGTGTCTATGTATGATGATTTTTTTTTAATAAATACCTAATTTTTCTTTTTCTTATACTCAATTGCAGTAGAAAGATTCGAAATTCTGATCCATTAATTATGAATTCTCATTTCTGATTAAGTGATGTTTTTATTTCCATTGGCTCAAAAAATTGACTAAATGTTCTGAATTTCGTCTAAATTGTGTTGTGGTAATCCTTTTTAGGTGATTGAAGAAAACTCACCGAAGGTTTTTCGTACCTTTTCATTTACCCCAATTTATAAAAGGTCATGGCAAAAGTTAGAGATAGAACTGAGGATTTCAAAGATGCAGCACGAAGAGCAGCTATCAATTTGGGATATAATGAGGTTTGGTTTGTGTGTATTTTGTTATAATCTATGTATTATGGTTTTGTTCGGTTGTTCTATGATATTTTATCCTGTCAAAATTGTGGAGATGCCTTCATGTTCAACTTTTGAAACTTAGTTTTTCTTCATCTAATTCATAATGCTACCATATTGGGTGTGTTTATCTGGAAATTATAGTGATGAAAATTAAGTAGCATTATATACTAGGAAGGCCTAAGACACTGTTGATTGATTTCTTGTTCTGAGACATAAGAATATGCTTTTTATAGGGTGAAGACCATGGTCTTTCTAAGCATCTTGTTTTTTCGGGTCATGACCATTTCATATGAACCGCCATTGCTTTTTTGTTTGAGTTACTAACAACGGTTAATATAATAGGAAAACATATTTTTTTTCAATATCGAAAATCATTTCAATAAATGATTTGAGTATATTGACTAAATTAATAGATTTCGTGCCCTCCTGCAAATCTGATTTATTCAAGCATTTTTTGGCCTCTGGTGATACATTGTATTTACTTTGTATGTATAATTATAAACCATATTGAAAACCTTAAGCTAATCAAGATAGCTGGAAGTCTGGAAGCAGTGATGCATCTCTGAATTGATTGTCACAAAACAATATTTCTCAGTGAATTCATTTCACTCTCGTCTCTGCAAAATCATGAGCTAAAATTCGAAACTGCTTTCCAAAAGATTGTTTGAAATTACAATGAATGACAACTGCACTGTCATTTCCTATCTGATGCAATGATCAAAGCATGATCAAAGCATTACTGAGAGACACATAAAGTCATCAAACATTTCTAGTGACCCTATGAAACTTCCAGGCTACTGACCATATGTGGAATCTTGTACATTATATTAGATCTCTCGCATTGGACGCATTAGGCACATTAACCCTGATATAATGCCTCCTTAATGCTGAATACGGTACAGAATATACATGGACACCTAAATGTTGTGCCCCGACTCTGTTTTTAGAAGACAGGATGATACTCATGTCCCCTGACACATCCATCCAGTAGGACAACCTTCCTATTTGAGAGAGAATATAAGGCAATGTTTATTCTTTATGCTTTTCATGTTGCCAACCAGTTAACATGGTTCTTTTTTCTTTTTCCATACTTAAGAGAGTTGTAATTTATTTTGAAGTCCTTTGTTGAAAAACGTTATTTATTGTTTTTAATTAAATAAGAATCATAAAATACTTGATTTATGCTGAATTGTTCTCCCTTAATTTCCAAGCACTACATTTTCAGTTGAGTTAGCACAAGCAGAACCCATATATGATGCAAGCCAAATTATTAATACAAGATTTTAACCTTTCTTCATCATCAGAAATGATAAGTTGTTTATTTTAAGAGATCCCATATCCACCAACATCACTCTCGAAGCAGCATAGTTTCAAAAGGACAATTTCTCCAAAAAAAAAAAATCTAAAAAAACCCAAATAAAAATAGAGAAATTTGAGTAGTTGAAAGTGGCATTGAGGCTAAATGGCAGTGGAGTTACCATCTTCAGATTCACCATCATGTTTAAAAGGAGAAATTTCAACGCACCCATGTCTCTAAAGAAAACGCTCAACGGCATTTTAGGATTTAAAGTTAAAATAACCATTTGCGCAAGTGAAAGTGCAAGGTGAAAATGACTTTTGCTTAAAGAACTTTTGTTGTGTTTTTTAAATTGACGATGTATGTTGGGGCATTTCTTCTTAGATATATGGAGTACAGAGTTTCAAGGCAAGCCCAGATAGGGAGAGGTACTTGAACTTTGCAGTTACAACTGCCATGATCTAAGAATCTGAGATTGAGAATTTATATTTATAAGTTCGTCATTGTTGAATTTAGTCTAATAGGTTAAGGGTTTTTCTATAGAAACAAATGCACAGATCAAGAGACCAACTGGTTTCCTAACTGGCTGTATTTTACAAATGAATAATGGCTTATTGCTCTCTTGACTTGGGATTTTTTTGGGCAGTCCAAAACGGCGGCCATGATGGCGTCTTTTATCATGCATAAAAGTTGGGAAAGGTCATCTTTCACCAAAGCTGCTTTAACAACGGTATGCTTATTTTGATAGCACGCGAACAATTCTAGGACTAGTGCTTCTGAAATAATTTATCAATGTATATTTCTATGCATATGGCTCATTTTGTATTATGTCATGGCCAGCTTGAAAGCATTGGAGCTTTGGAACAGTTCCTGGTGAAGCATAAGAAGGATTATATAGATTTACACCGCACCACTGAACAAGAAAGAGATAGCATTGAACATGAAGTAAGATATCTTCTAATTTTTTCTGTTTATATTCTTTACTTTACCTAAACATAAGAAATTGTTTGCTGTTTTTTAATGATAACTAATTTCATCAAGATTCTTACTAATATGTTGTAGGACATGCAGAAACTTACACAGTGTTCTACAAGCTTGTGTCGATGTGGTGTGTTGTCACATAATATTTGCCCTAAAACCTCAAGTTCTTGCTCAATGAACCTTTGAAAAAGTTATACATATGTTACTACTTGGAAAATTAATTTGTAGAATCTACTGGCAAATTTTACTTTATATTTGCATTTGGCGTGAACTATAATGGCCGATTTATTATATTTTTGGTTCAATTGGCGGTGCGATGAGCAATGTATAGTCGTGGGCCGCCCCTTAATGAAGGTAAAGCCAACTTCTGATATGCTATCGTTGTTGAGCTGTCCGACTATTTTGTCCCTGCAATCATATGGAGAAAGTTAACCTCGTCAACATATGGATCTCAACATTCCCAAATTGAGTCAGCCCCCACAATAGCACCCAAATTTTGGAGGAAGTGATCCACACCGAGGCCAATGATGAATTTTTTGAGCACTTTCACTCTCATATCTTCTGCCGCTCCGGGATTATGGTGGAAATTCTCTTTTCGGCATCTTGGTGCAACTTGCAAATAGCCTCCATTTTTTTCAGACATATGATCCTCTACTGGAATATGTGCCACATAACTCTCATGCATTTCATGTATCACATCCTCTTTCTCTTTAATGTGTACTTATGTAAATCTTTTAGCCTTGTGTGGAGCACTTCTATAAGCCATTAGAGGCTAAGGTTTGAAGAGAGCAATTGGTTGCTTAAATATTTGCCCAACATCATGTCCAAAAATAATATTTGGGAGAGTTTGAGATTATGTCAGAGAAGCTGACATTAATTGAAGATTTGCAGAGTCTACTGATTTTTTTAAAAAAAAAATAAAAAAAATAAATCAGTTTTCCTGCATATTCTTCATCAGTTCTGTTTTATGCAGGTTACAGTCTTCATAAAAGCATGCAAGGAGCAAATAGATGTTCTTAAAAATAGTATAACTGATGAGGAAGCAAATTCAAAGGGATGGCTCGGTGTCCAGCGTTCCAATTCGAATGCTGATACTATAGCACATAAGCATGGAGTGGTATGATTAATTTGTCCTAGTTTTTTGACATATATAAATATTTTGTTGGCATTATTGAGTTTGCAGACTAATAACAGTTCTTTAGCTTTTAGTCTTGACTTCATTTGTTCATTGCAAGAATGCAGGCAATTAATTTTTTTGGTAAAACTTAGTTGTTGATTCTTTGGTAGTTTATGCAAAATGATTAATGTATTGGAACTCCTGAATTTTATATAACATCTAGAGTCAGAAGAGTTGTCATGAAAAAATGTCCTGTCAATGTAATTTTAGGCAGTCGTGTGACAAAAAATGTCATTTTACCTCTTGATTCCTTTCCCCACTAGTAGATATGAACAAATTTCCATGTCAAAGATGTAACACAATATTATAGTCCAGAGTTCTATTTCTCTTCAATTCATGCGACATAATTTATTCTCAATTGCAGGTTCTGATTTTAAGTGAAAAGCTTCATTCTGTGACGTCACAATTTGATAAGATTAGAGCTTTACATTTCCAAGATGCTATTAACCGGGTAACACCAAGAAGAAAAATGAAGCAAACTACCAAAGCTAATGATCGCGAGAGCTCTAGTTCTGCTAATATAGACCCTATAAAAGAAGACAATTTAGATGTCAGGCAAAGTGATGAAATTCAAGCACCATTAGTAAGGTTTCAGCAACAGATGTTAGATGATGATACCCGCGCCCTCCAGGTATAATAACTAGTACAAAATTTTGTATACAACGCTTAAGAAATTATTTTCATTGTTTATAGTAAATACTAGTATTATTTTTCTCGTACATGCAATATTGATGCAGGTAGAGTTGGCCAGCATGTTAGATGCTGTTCAAGAAACTGAGACAAAGATGGTTGAAATGTCTGCTCTCAACCATCTCATGTCCACACATGTTTTACAACAGGCTCAACAGATAGAGTATTTATATGAACAGGTCAGTCTAAAGTAAAATAAGTTCATTCAAAATTTTTCATTCCAACTTTTGAAAGTATAAGCATGGCTAAATCACATTTATGGTCCCTTAAGTATAAAGTGTTTTATACTTATTTTCCTCTTGCCAAAGAATTTACACTTAAGTCCCTAAAATGTGTTGCACCCAAATTTCAATCACTTTTTGGGCCCAATTTACACGTGATTGCATTTTCGCCGGAAAAGTGATAAGTGTAACATTTTTTATATAAGAGGGACTTAAGTGTAAGTTCTTTGGTAAGAGGGATATAAGTGTAAAACACTCTATACTTGGGGGATCACAAGTGTGATTTAGCCTATAAGCATTGCTGGTTGCATGCGTGAATCTCTTAATTAATTGTGTTCAAAATGAGAAGAAAGCATTGCAATGTTGTAGTCTTTAGAAAATGAAACAAAGGAAAGGCTGTGCATCATTATAATATCATCATCTTACGAAGATCATCCTCGAATTCCACTTGCATCCTCGAATTCCACGTGCATGAACCTCGTGTTCAGTGTTTATTACGAGTATTTGGATTTGACAGGCAGTTGAAGCAACAATGAATGTAGAGCTTGGTAATAAAGAGTTATCGCAAGCCATTCAACGGAATAGCAGTAGTAGAACTTTTCTTTTACTTTTTCTGTTTGTCTTTACTTTTGGAATTATATTTCTGGATTGGTATAGCTAAATGGATGATTTCTTATACATGTTACACAGTATCTACTGGGGATATATCTGCTCATTTTCTTTCCATTTTTCGAAGTTATTGTTAATTGATTTTTTTCTTGGTGCTCACATTTTCTGCAGTAGATGCTGTAATCTGTGGAACAATTGAACTGAACATATGAAAACAGGAAAAATTTCGGGTAATTTTACTTTATGATTGAATTACACTCATAGATCAATTACTGGATATGTCTGCAGTAGTATTATAGGTAGATGAATGAGATCAAACTGCTCTAGATCATTTTTTTGGTTAGTGTATAATAGTGTTTAAATTTTATGGTAGTAGTCCATAATATAATTATTAGACAATATTTTAATTTACATTCAAATTTCTTGTAAACAATATTTATACAAACTTGAGCATAAAATTAAAATCTGTAGGTAAATTATTCGTTTTGAGGATTGAAACTTTCGGGAAATAGTTAGCTCTTTTAAGGTATATTTATTTATTTATAATGTTAAAAGCGTAATAATCCATTTGAATTATTTTTTTAATACGAATCATCAATTTAGAAATTTATTTGAGTACAATCAAATTGCAAGGAAAATTAACTACCCATCAACCACTAGTATTAAACTATAATAACAAAATCCAAACAAGTGAGAATTGAACTCAAGAACTTTTGATTACGAAGTTTTAGCATTACCAACGAAGTACAACCTCAATGCTCATTTGAATTTATTTTGATACTTGGATTTCTAGAAATATGTAGGGTTATATATTCAATATATACATTTTAAAAGAAAATTAAAATTGAAACAGTTAATCGAATACATACTAACCATGTGTATATAATACATTGTAAAGTGTCGGATTGGTCACCTCGGGGACTCAATATTGAAATCTAAAAATTTTGAGCTTGTTGACCCAAATAGAAGTTCAAGTACTAGCTTCGAAACTCAAATTTGTTGTCCACAGCCTTGCCGCGTAGGCATTTAACTCCGGTTGGTCGGATTGGTCCACTTGTATTCCGTTTTCTTTAATTCATCCTAATGTTTGTTGTCACGAGTGTTCCCTTTATTTATTATTGTTACAACATTTTATTAAGTATGAATGAAATTTATTTATATAAAAAAATTCTACTTCGTACATTTTAAAGAAACATGACAATATTGAATGTATGTTTAACAACTTTAAAATCGAACTTCAGTATATTGGTTTCAGAAAACGAACTCCAATTTAGATTTATGTATACCTTTTATTATTTAATTTATAAAATGAATTTGCCACTGGTCGGTGTTTTAGCCATGTACAGTTTACCCCCTCACTATGGAGTTTGAAACACTTATATGGAAGTAGTTTGACTGAGTTTGATCTCGGTTTAGTCTTACTAATTGGTTTCAGAGGTTTCGACTCGATTTAGATAATGGTTTCAATGGAATACTGAAATTGTAAAATATTATTAAATAATAGTTAGCGGATATTGAAACTTTGAGATATGACTTGGATTGAGGTTTGATTGTTGGGGTTTGGAGGAGAAAAGTAGGTGGTAGATGTCAAATCAATAACTTTATGTGTAAAAAATAGATGACAAATGTCAAATCAATGACTTTATAGGTCTCAAGTAGAATTGTGTAGGTTTCAATTTGTCTGAAACTTGGAGTTTCGCCTGAGACCTCTTCAAACTCTTTACTTGATGGGGTTTGACCCGGTTTGAGTGAAACCAAATCAAGACAAACTAGATCCATATATAGCCTTGAGGTCTGGAGTTCGATTCCTTGAGTTGTTTTTGTATTCCTTTTATCATTTTTTGAGAAGTTTTTCTATCTATTAATAATGGAGTAAAAAAATTGGGACAAAGGGAATATTTAACTATTTCATTAGCATATGAGAGCCTTTGGTCTAGTGGTTATGTTTAGGGATGAAGATAAAACCAAATTATTCGATAATCGGCTCGAATTCGTTCGATAAAAACTCGTTTGAGCTCGGTACGTCAAACAAATCAAACAAGCTTGAAAATGATTTTTCATTTGATAAGTTTTGAAGCTCGACTCGAGAAGCTAAATATTGAAAAAATACATGTAAAATATCAAGCTACTCGATACTTGGCTCGAGTTCGTTCGATAAAAGATCGTTTGAGCTCGGTTCGATAAGAAATCAAACCAAACTCAAACACAAAATTTCAAGCTCGATAAAATTTAAACCAAACTCGAATAAATTGTCATTCGATACTACTCGGCTCGTTTACACCCCTAGTTATGTTCTTTCTAAATGAGGATGTATATGAACCCAATGTCAAGTCCTAAAATGTTCTATTTTTTCAAAAATCAATTTTATGGAATTTAATTTATTTTAGATATTATATTGTCGACATTTAAGTAGATAGACTATACTATATATATATATTTATTTATAATTGGACTATAACTATTTACTGCACAATTTATCAGTTTATCCCCCAAATAAAATGCCCTAGCTTTGCCCCTGATCATAAATCAACTAATAGTATAAAATTATACAAATACAAGGGGTTGGATTCTTGTCCAACTTGATGGTTATGTATTAGCAGCTGAATTCTAGAGTCTCATCCAAGTCTAATGCAAAAAAAAAAGGGTTAGTCGGTCTCGATTAGGTCGGGTCGGGTCAGATTGGGTCCAGGCCGGGTCTAGTTCAGGTTCGGGTCCAGACTTAATCTCATGATTGGGTCTGCAATGAGTCCAGATCCAAGTCTAGGAAATTAATTTAAAGAAGGTATTTATTGGGTCTGGGTCCGGACCGCCTATGATCCAACTTGATGCTTTGAACAAGCTCTAGAGGTGGCACGACATGACCAACCAACTGATGTACAAAACTTTCAAGATTGATGGTTGAGGTATTGAGCAATTTAAATTTATTTATTTATTGATGCTCTTGGTTTTCCATCTTTCTAGCTTGCTGTTCTTTTCAAAATTAAAACAATGCCTCATAGTCTTGCAAAGCAATTAATGTTCTAAATGCTAAACTACCAAAAGTTGGGAATGTGACCCTTTAAAATTGCATGTGCAAAGACGAAACATAGAGTGTAAATTACAAAATAGCTTGAAAGTAAAGAATAGTGCAGTTTTCCGTAGATAAATTCCTTGCACAACTTAGGGTCCATATGGATTTGTGTTGGTTCAGTTGAGGTTTCAGCGAAACCTTTGGAACACTTGGATTGAGTTTAGATGTTGAAGTTTCAGGTTGAAAAATAGGTGGTAAGTGTCAAACATTGACTTTTAATATAGAAAAAAATAGGTGGTAGGTGTCATATTTTTGTAAGTGATTTTTTTATTGCGTTTGGATAGATGGGTCAGGACCTGAGTTTGGGCATGGTCTAATCATTTATCCGAAATTTTTTACAATAAATTGGATAGGTCACTAGTATAGTTCCCTATCCACGATTTTGTTCTGCTATTTATTTACTGGAATACTTAGTATAGGATGAAAATCCCCCGGATAAAAAGTTAATGTTTATGTAGAACTAGAAAGTAAGAAACATTCTAATTGGATTAGATTCATATCGGTGGATCATTTATCAATCATTCATTGAATGATAAATAACTACAAGTGACGGAGATACACAATTTAAATAACGGAAAATCCCATATTTAAAAAGAGTATCCAGAATAACTGGAAATTGGAAACAAGACCTGATATAATTTGATCATTATGAACAAACCCAAAATCTTTGTACACAGAACCAATCATTAGTTCCCAACCGTGTGTTGAATGAAATCCGATACATAAATCGATTAGTAAAAGAATCAAAAAAGCTTTTAATGTATCACTTAAGTTATAGAGGAATTCCTGAGCCCAAGAGTTAAGAATAACAAGTTCTTCCTTGTCTAAAATAGAATAACCGCTTAGAATAACAAAAGTGAATATATTTGTCCATAAGTGCAAAATCGTATGAATACGATGTTGTAATTTATGTTGGATAAGTACCAAAATTCTTGGTTGAAATCCATAGATAAATTAGAAATATATATATATATATATATATATAGTGGAAAAGACAAAGTTAAAAAAGATATGTTATGTGTGTTTGTCCCACATTGATTTTAAGACTAATAGACAAGTGCAAGTTATAAAAGCCTTGTGAGGAAGTTGAAGAGATGAAAACTCTTCAATTGTCCCACATTGACTTTATAAAGTAGTTTGTACTAGTATATATGAACTTAAGTGTGAAGACTTGGTATAAGTGTTTACAAAGATGGTCATATGGGTATACCACACGCGCGCCGCCGCTGCCTGCCTGCTCGACTCGGCTGGACTCGGGCGAATTGTCTCAGTCTCAGACTTATCTTTTTGGAGAAAATTAGAATTTTGAATTTAAAAAGATTTTTTTTTAAATTTCAGTTACAAGAAATTTGAATTGAAAAACGTAATGTTTTCCGTTACAGAATTAAGTGAAACGTTTTATATTCATTGCTACCGTTTTATTCTGATTAATTGAGCAGTTTTTAATTTCAAATGTCTCCCCAGCAGCTGTATATATGAGTGTTCTTCATTTATGGAAAAACACACCAACACAACAAATACAGTGTTCTCTAAAATCTCTCTACATATTTCATTAGAAATATGGGTTGGTTCTGAGTGTTTTTCGAGGTGAAACTTCTACCATTGTGTAGTGATTAAGTTTATGGAGTCCAATTATAGTGGAAGGAGTTTCGAGTTACCCAATTGCACGAAGGTGGGTCGATAATTTCTTCAAGGCAATCAAGGCAAGCAGTCTTCTTTCTGCGATTTGGTTGGATCAATTTTGTTACTATACAGAATTGTAAGATAAGATTGTTTATCTTTTCTGTTCTTTACTAATTGTACTTTGCTTTCCAAATTGGTTTGTACGAAATTGGTTTCTTTTGCATTACTGTTCTGAATTGTTTTAAAACCGCCAACATACGATCCTCATTGTGTATCTTGATTAATTGTATCATTTCGTTGTGCATTCTTATAGGAAGCTTTTCTTGATGTGTCTCTGAGTTCCTTCATCATTTAGTCCAAGAAGAGGATTTCCTCTAATTCTATTAACTTTTCTAGAATACTTTTTTCTTGAATATTATTCAATAAAATTTCGGATTGACCAATTAGTAACCCAAGATTCCATACTTTTAGTAAATGAGAGAGAAATCCACCAGGGCAAAAATACTATAGATGTAAGATACAAAAGAGGAGTGAATGCTTTCTTTTTTGACATTTTTCATCTGTTACTTGCTAATTAACCCACTTCATTTGTCGACTTTATGTGATGAAATATTTCTTTCACACATGAGTTCTAGACAAGGTACCAAACCTATGAATTATTTGATTGGGGATTTTGTTTGAATATCTAGAAAGAATACAGAAATAGACTAAAACTCCTAAAGAAATCATCAAAAAATATTGTTTTGAAATATCTCAATTCATCAAACTCCAAACATGTGTTTCCTTTCGATGGATGACCGAAAGAAGTACTTTAAGGAATGGATATCATTGAAATTTTGAGACGAAAGAACTCATTTTCTATAAAAAAAAAATAGCCAAACCAATATTCTGAAAAAATGTCAAGATTACCCATAGCCAAGAATAAAATAATTGAGAGAAAAATATTGTGATGATAAAAAAAACGAGCGGCAAAACAAGACAGAAGTGGGCCAGTTATCCTTATTAAGAAAAACCATTACTAGTTAGTAAGGAACACAAAAGAAAGGATAAAAAAGTTCGATTGACAAAATCGAAATATAATTTACAAGATATGATTTATTTGCATCTTTTGCATCTAAAGTATCACTTCCAACAAATATTGACCTTAAATAAGAAAGGAGAAATTTCTTTCTTTCAAAATCGTTTGTATATGAGATGAATTGAATCTAGTCGTTCGATTTGTTATTTGTTTGAATTGAGTTCCATGGATCATGGATTTGGATATGCATAAAATAAAGACTTTTGTTTTATGGTTCTGCCATATACGTCGGCTTTGGCTCGACTGAACGTTTTGACGAAACTTGAGTTAAGTTATGTTTTAGAGAAACGGGATTCTTGCATTTTTCCCTCTTGCTGAGAAAGCATTGTTCTTCAGTCCAGTTCCTTTTCTTAAAAGACTTCAATTGGTACACGCAAGAAATAAGCCAATTCCACTGCTTTTTATTCAATTTCTCGTGGAGTCAAATTCTCATCAGTACGGGTCAACGGAATAGCCCCCCGGCCTCTGATGTCTATATAAAGGACACGACGAGCATAAATACCCTCTTTAACTTCTGTTCTAACGGATTGAATATCTTTTATAAGGAATTGAAGGAATATGCGAAACGATTTTTTCCAAGAAATCCCCAACGAGAAATAGACACTATTCTTTCCTTTCGATCGAATCGATCATAACCACTACCTACATTCCAGGAAATTGTGCACCAAAGATAGAAACTAATAAAGAGACCCGCGATCCTGTTGAAAGACATCACAATCCCTTGTGGAAAAAAATGATTTGCTGAGACGGAAAAAAAGATGTCATATTTCTACCAAGATAACTGGAAGTTCCAACCAATAAGAATCCTAATGAACCTAACAAAACGATAAGGGCCCATAAAAAATTACTTAGTATTCGAGGACCCGTTATAAGTTATATCCGTATATGTTCGGATCTCCAATTCATACTTGATTTGATTGCATTTCATTGGAATTAAGAGAATATCCCAAATTATTTTAACTTTAGTTTTTTTGTTTTCGAAGGAACACTCATCAACTATCACTAGTTTGATGTGAACCTTTAGGTAGGAGTAATTCATCAAATTGGTTAGATCTAAAATAACAACATACCCTTCATACGATCCCAATATATATATTGATATACATATAGATCCACCAACTTTACACATTTTAGGCATCCAACGATGCTGCTCTATTTGAAACTAGCTAGAATTCATTTACACATAGATCATTTTATACATGCATAAGAGCTTTTTCCTTTCTGTTAGGCGAAAATCGTATGTTATACCCAATATTTCCCGAAATAAATATATGTGTTATGCTACAAGTCAAAGTTAAAAACAAAAAAATGGCTGAGATTAGGTTCCGTCAGATCTGAACAATCTTGTATTTTTGAACATGAAGAAATAAATAAGCCATTGCAAGTGCCGGAAAGACTAGGCCTACTAAAGCACAAAAATAGAGGAAAAATTGAAAGTTGTCATAAAATGGGTCGCTCGATTTACTATATTGTACCTATTATTAATTTTTTAATCTTTTATATTTATAATAATTCGAAATTGTAATTATTAATTAATTCCATTTGAAAATTCTTAGTAGAGATATAAGTATCTCTATATCTAAGTGAGTATATAGAATAAGTCCAAGGAATGTAGATCTAAATAAATGAACTTATTCGTCTTTCTACATGAAAGATACGTATGATAATCAACTTGATTATTTTTCTTCATTTCTTTGTGTTTTGTTCTTGTTTTATAATTTAATTAATTGATCTTACAAATTATCGAAAGATAAAAATTCATGCTTTATTACATTGTCTTTTATAATATGACTCATTTCCTTATTGAAAATCAATTTTTGGTAGATAGAGAGATAAAAAATTCTATATCTATCTTTTTTATATTTGAATTTGATTATATACGTAAGAAAAAAATCATTTCATTTGCCGAATTTCACGAAAGGAACAACTCACCATTTTATCTTATTGAATTGATAACAACTTCATAATTAGTAATCGAGAATCTAGGTAAAAAAAGAGTTATCCGCCACTTTTGATTCTTTCTACAATTAGATCTTAGGTCACCAAAGAAAACTCCATTCTTATTACTTTGATTCCTTCAAGCTAACTACTTGTACAAAAAAAAATTTGAACTTAGTGCACTCTATTTGGTTCAATTTGAATTCAAAGGAACTAAGGCGTGGAGCTTAAATAACTCACTTAAAACGCTTTTTAAAAGATTATGTGGTACCATTAGGTCGAATATGGCTTAAACGAAATAAGTATCTTACAAATACAATATAAAAATCCCAACAAATTCGTAATTCTGTCCTTTTTGTTAGCCTATCCATAATTTCCTAATAGAAATGAGACTTCAATTATTCTGGTTAATCTAGAACAGAAAGCACAATCCTTGAATTTCTAAAATAGGATAGGATAAGTGGAAATTCCTTTCTTATCATTCAATGAGCATCTTGTATTTCATATCAATTGGGGGCAATATAATCCTTACGTTAGGGCCATCCTATCCAACTTTCAGGCATTAAGATACGTTTCAAGCGCGGATGATTATCTTAAGAGATTCCCAACATATCATAAGATTCTGATTCTTGAAAATCCACGCTTTTCCAAACCCAGAAAACAGACGGAATTCTAGGATTCCTCCTCGAAGCAAATACTTTTATGCATATCTCTTCTGGTTGATCCACACCATACTCTATTCTGGTAAGATGATACATACTAGCTAACAGTCCGCCAGGTGCTACATCATAGGCACATTGGGAGCGTATATAATTGTAACCATATACATATAAAGTGACAACAATGGAATCCCAATCCTCGGAATTTATTTGTAAAGTCTCTATTCTTTGATAATCAAAGCACAAAGATCTATGAATTATCACATGCTTGACTAGCCAAGCAGACAAAGGACCCCGCATCCAGGGGCGGATCCAGGATTGGAGTATTGGGGGGGCCGAACTTAACCATTGATCAAAATTTTATTTCGAGTGTATGTTTCGGTCAGCTAAATATTGGAAACTTTTTGATAATTTTTTGGAATCGTTTCAGAAATACTAAAAAAAATTGTGAAAAACTTACGAATAATAACAGAGTCCCAAGACAAACTCTTAATTTCAGAATTACAACTTATTTCCGTTTCCATTGTTTCACAAATGAAAACTTTTCAATATTTTTAATAGAAACATGCAAATTTTGATCCATGAATTTATTTATTATTAAATATTTTAATTGTAATTCAAACTACTTATTTTTTTTAATATAAAAATCCTTGAAAAAGAACACGTAGTATTTGATATGATTATCAATACTATTGAACTTTAAGGTTTAAGTTTTCAAACGGATTAAATGCAATTCACAACTACAACTAAGGATAAATAACTGAAAGATAATCTAGTCATTTTATGAAAGAAAAAGAAAATTGGTGTTAGATTCTTCTTTTGCTTTGCTTTATAAGAATGGGTCATGCTTATCAACAAATGTAATTTAATTGGACTATTACATTTATTTGCGTATTAAAATATAGTAGTACATACATTAGGGTTGAAAATCAAGTCAAGCTACTCGTTACTCGACTCGAGCTCGTTCGATAAAAGCTCCTTTGAGCTCGATTTGTCTCACAAATCAAACAAGCTTGAACATCATTTTCCACTTGATATTTAAAACTAGGCTCGAGCTCTACTCGATAGGCTAAAAATTGATCAAATACATGTAAAATATCAAGCTACTCGATACTCTGCGCGCTCGAGCTCCTTCGATAAAAGTTCGTTTGAGCTCGGCTCGTTTAATAATCAAACCAAACTCAAACACAAAAATTCAAGCTCGATAAAATTCAAACCAAGCTTGAACAATGTGTCGTTCGACATTACTCGGCTTGATTACACCCCTAACATATATACACGTATATATAGCTATTCTTATATAAAACCAAATTTCAAAAATCCTGGCCCCCCCAAGCTAAGGCATAGATCCGCCCCTGCCTGCATCTGTTTTATCTCCCACATTTTTATATAGAATATTTCATATTCTCGATCCAATTTATGAAAATTGGCCCATTACTTATTATTATGTACAAAAAAGGGTCCTGTCAAATTCGCCGATTCGTGAGAAAATACTGAACTTTTATATTTGAAAAAGGTTTTAGTAGGCATCTTTGAAGTCGATGGCGGTTGATAGGGTTATCATTGATCATAAAAGGTCAAAAGGAAAAATGGGGTTGCGCTATATATATGAAAGAGTATACAATAATAATGAGTTTGGTAAATCAAATACCATAGTCTAATAATCAAACATTCTGATTAGTTGATAATATTAGTAATAGTTGGGAAGTTTGTGAAAGATTCCTATAGAAATAGTTTCATTAACGCCTAATTAATTCGTGTCGAGTAGACCTTGTTGTTGTCAAAATTCTTATTTAATGAGTTGTAGGGAGGAATTTATGTCACCAAAAACAGAGACTAAAGCAAGTTGGATTTAAAGCGGGTGTTAAAGAGTACAAATTGACTTATTATACTCCTGAATACGAAACCAAAGATACTGATATCTTGGTAGCATTCCGAGTAACTCCTCAACTTGGAGTTCCGCCTGAAGAAGCAGGGACTGCGGTAGCTGCCGAATCTTCTACTGGTACATGGACAACTGTGTGGACCGATGACTTACAAACCTTGATCGTTACAAAGGGCGATGCTACCACAATATTGAGCCCGTTCCTGGAGAAGCAGATCAATATATATGTTATGTAGTTTATCCACTTAAATTATGTGAAAATCGCAATACATTTATTATTTATGCGATTGAACAATTTTTTCCATAGAGTAGCAAATAATCATATGAAATACAATTCCCCGTTTGCATCAGATGACATTTTTAATTTTATTACATGATTGCTATCAAGTACAGACGATATCTTTAAGTATTATAATTAAACCTAAGAGCTTCTATTAAGTTGACATATAATATAGCAATCAACATTGCTGTGCATGTACATGAAGTGACACTATCTAGATTTTATTACCGTTTTTATTTATTATTTGCAATTTTATTCATGAAATATTTATCAAGAGTTTTGAATCAAATCAATCAATATAATTTTTATTGACTATTATAATACAAGTATATGTCCTTAAATAAATAATTTTTTACCAGAAAATAATTAATATATAGAACTTCTTCCATAACATATCAGGGCATTTGGTCTAGTGGTATGATTCTCGCTTTGGGTGCGAGAGGTCCCGAGTTCGATTTTCGGAATGCCCCTTATTTTCTCTCGTTTAATA
Organism: Penstemon davidsonii; assembly: GCA_034814905.1. Taxonomy (NCBI): domain Eukaryota; kingdom Viridiplantae; phylum Streptophyta; class Magnoliopsida; order Lamiales; family Plantaginaceae; genus Penstemon; species Penstemon davidsonii. Next base: position 3,957,147 of record JAYDYQ010001087.1, on the reverse strand, counting down.
AATTAATTATTTTGACTCTGTTTTCTGCTACATAAACACCAGTTGTTGTTGCTCTTCTTCTTGCTTTTTTTCTTTTCTTTTTAACCAATTACTCTTCTTCTTGCTCAAACACAATTTCCCATTTGCAATAAAAGTGAGAATTGAAGGCTAAGTGCTAATTAATTAACCCATCAATTTATATAAGGCAAAAGGAATCGTATAGGAAAAGAAAAGAAGAGGATAAAGTCATTAGTCACCACCACACATATCACTAGTGCGTTAATTGCCTGATGACTGATTTGAAGTCATATTAATTATTCATGCATATATTTTTGGAAATTGAAACTATTTTTTCCAATTTTAGAAAATTAATCAAAATTTAAAACTTTCCTTTTCTGTAGTCATTTCTTTATCTAATTACATACCTAATTAAGTAAATTACAGTTCATCACACCTAATTTAGCAAGACAACAAATATTTGAATGGTAATTTGTCCTGACATAAATATGTCGAAAAGTTGGTGAATTTTAGTTAAGTCACAACAAAAAATGAGGTAGAGAAATTAGTGAATGGGCTATATATAAATCCCATGAGCCAGTTGTCTTGTTTCATCAAAAGTGAACGGGGGCAAAAAGAATTAGTAAAAAAAAATGGTGGTGAAGGTTTACGGTCCTGATTGCGGTTCGGGTAAGCGAGTGATCGCTTGTTTAATCGAGAAAGGGATTGAGTTCGAGGTTGTCGATGTTGATCTTTTCAAAGGAGAGAACAAAACTCCTGAGTATCTCAAATTGCAGGTGTTATTTTTTTCTTTTGTGCAATATTTTTTTTATCAAGGAAAATGGTATCTTATAAATCAAGTGTGTCATTTTGCATATTTGCAGCCTTTTGGGGTTCTTCCTGTTATTCAAGATGGAGACTACACATTATATGGTAGAAAAATTAAATATAACTACATTTTAATTTTAGTTATTTGCAAATTTCACACTTGTTTTATATTATATATCCATTATTAAATGAATGTTTTGTTCACTTTGGGTGAAGAATCCAGGGCAATCATTAGGTACTATGCAGAGAAATACAAATCACAAGGAACTGAACTTTTTGGCAAAACTATAGATGAAAAAGGACTTGTGGAGCAATGGCTAGAAGTCGAAGCGCACAATTTTCAACCACCACTTTACGACTTGGTAGTTCGACTCTTGTTCCCCTCGGAATTTGGCATCACACCCGACCCAAAGTCCATTAAAGAAAACGAAGAAAAACTCGCGCATGTGTTGGATATCTACGATGATAGGTTGTCTAAGAGCAAATACTTGGCCGGGGACACATTTAGCCTGGCGGATCTTAGCCACATTCCTTTCATTCAGTACTTGATGGTGAAAAGAATGGGGAAGGAGTATATGATAAGGGATCGAAAACACGTGAGTACGTGGTGGGACGATATAAGCAATAGGCCATCTTGGAAGAAAGTGCTTCAACTCTATCCTGCTCTAGTTTAAGATGAATCTGGCTATGTGATTTAATGAGAAAAGAAGTAAAGGTTCTTTTAAATAATTGTAGTGTGCTTTCTATGTGTCTTGTTTTTGTTTCATTTTAATGATGTAAGTGTTGGAATTGTTGGTTTAAAACAATGGTTAATTGCCAACTTTGAATAATAATTTGTATTTTTGTGTGTGAATTTGGTATACATGTCCGAAAAACATCTCAATGAAATTAGTTTCATGTATTGACTAAAAACTAAAGGGACTGACGACTCACATCAACGGGAATGACACAACATAGGGGCCAACGTGGCTCGAAGGAACGAGGACGTGTGCCCGCCATAGCAGTGGCTAGGTTGGTCCAATCGAGGACAAGAAGTTTCTGAGAGACTTCAAGAAGGCTCTAAACAAGTATGGAGACATCGATGAAGGTTCTACACAAGTGTAGAGATTTACCGAGACATTCTACACACTCTCTAAAAACATCATTAAATGTAGAAGTTTGTACATAATGTAGGAATGGTATAGGGCCTGTTTGTTTGGCGTTTGGGAAAGTAGTTTGGGAGAGTAGTGGAGATTTGTGAAATAATCTCGATTTGCGTAATGTTGTTTGTTTGGGTTTTGAGAGAGTGGTTTGAGAAATAAAGTAGGTGTAGTTTTTTTTGAAAGAGTTGGGTTATAGGTGTAAGATATGTAAGACTTTATGTCAAATCATGTTTGTTATGTAAGATAAATTGTGTAAGAGATAGGTTATAGGTTTTGTTTAGAGATAAGAAAATTTTTGTTTGTTTGGCTTTTAAGAGAGTAGTTTGAGAAAATTAATGGATGAAAAATTTATTTCTGAAAGTAGAAAACATGTTTGTTTGGCATTTCCCAAACACGAAAAAAATCTGGGAAACGCCAAACAAACAGGCCCATAGACTTTCACTAGAACCTTCATGATAAGCTAGATTATATTAGAGCTTTAATCTTAACCATTAGATTAAGTTAATGTTAACCATCCATCAGGGAAAGTTCCAAGTATAAATAGGAGTATGATCATTCATAGGGGTGGGCATTAGGTTCGGGTAACCCAAACCCGACCCGTCCCATTTTTAAAATACCCGAATGGGACGAGTATTTTTTGGGTTTGGGTACCCGAACTTGAAAACCCGTATTTTATTACGGGAATACGGGACGGGTTTGGGATTAGCCTCTCCAACTCCGAATACCCGAACCCGTCTATATATTTTTCTTACTATTATATAATTACACACTTTACTTATACATTAATTAATAAATAAATAAATTAATTAATTAATATCATCTAATAAAAACCTTTTTTACTTTACCTTAATATTCGTTTTAAATCTTACACTAGTTATTAATACATTACGTTTGCCTCAGTTCTAAAAACTTTCATAGTCTTTATGGCTCTACCACTTCTACTTCTTCTCAACTACGCCACAGCATACAAAGTTTTTTTCTCTACATTAAATTACTACTATTACTAATCTATTACATATAAAATTTTATATAAAATATTGTAATTTAATTTTGTTAGAATCATGAAGAATTGGCGATTTAAAAAAAATATGGGACCCGTAATCCCGTCCCGTCCCGTCCCGCAATAATTTGGGTATCCGCTTCCGGGTATCTGAATTATTACGGGGCGGGTTTGGGATGAAATGTGTCAATCCCGAAATTTACTATACCTATATCTCTAACCCCAAACCCGCCCCCAACCCGTCCCGTGCCCACCCTATTCATTCATACTATCACCAAACAAGTTGGTAATAGAGTGATTATTCTCACAAACATTGAAAAGTTAAAATTCTAAAAATAAGCAAAATAAGTCTAAAATTAAACGTCAAAATCAAAATTATCAAAAATCATATGGATGCTTATACATCCAAATGCTCTGTGTGGGATATGGGTATAGGAATATATATGCATATATGTGTAGGTGAAATCATTCACATGTTGAAAATATAATAATTCAACGTAGATGTTAAATGGTGAAAATATATATGTTATTGAACATAGATATCCAATCACGAATACTTAATTGGACAATCTAAAGTTTAAATAGTGTAAAATAGTTTGACTATCTTATCTCATAACCTTGAATTGCATCGTGACCTTCAGTAATATAATTGCAAGAAATAGTTTATCCTCCAACTGGTAGAAGTCAATAACAATTTAGATTATTAGAGAAACGACATATAGTCATGTTAGTGAAGTTTCATTTTACAGAAAAATATGTGTACTTCGTGTTTTGAATCTGAAATGAATAGAGAGTTTTAGGTGGAGTATCTTAATAATCTCAAACTCTACATACGTTTTCCCTTTTAATATTTTTTTACATTTCTTTTGAATCTAAAATGAATAGAGAGTTTTAGGGAGATACATTTTCCTTTTTAATAATTTTTTACATTTAATGGAAAATCTTATTAAACAAACAATATATATATATATATATATATATATATATATATATATATATATATATATATATATATAATGAAAAATAATCAATATTGATTATATTATTGTTAGCAGTTTAATCTAGTATGCACCCCATAATTAAGTTAGTTTAGAACCTTGCACCCTCAAAAATTAATTATTTCATTTTGTATTCTCAAAGAGTTTAATTACTCAATTTTGCACTTTCAACACTTTCAACTATCTTAATATATTCGGAAAGTCATTTTCAACGGTTAACAAGGGTATCTTTGATATTTAAAAAGAAATTCTTTATGTTCTACTAAAAACGTGTTTTTCTCCATTAATCGATGAATGAGCCAAGAATTTTTTTATCTATTTAAATTTTTATATATATATATTTTTTTGTCTTGAACCGTAACTAAAATGACTACATAGGAAGACATTTGAGTAGTGATTTAAAAACCGGACCGGATCGGCCGGTTCGACCGATTTAACTGATAACCGGTTGCTAATCCAGTCCGGTTAACCCTCCAAAACCAGTTATCCTCCTTCCCAGTTCGAACCGGAAAAACCCGGTAAAACTAGTGAACCGATTGAACCACTGGTTCACTTATAACAAAAATAAAAGAAAAAAAACTAGGGATTTTTTATACATTTCTTCTTTCCCAATTTCAAGTATTTGCATGTTTTTTCATAAAATAATTTAGGTGACAAAATTCATCCAATATGTTCTCTTTTCTATAGGTGACTAGTGATAAAATTATTGTTTTGATATGTTGTAGATATCATAGTTTGTATTATTGCTTTAATATTATGTTATCATAGTTGTAATTTTGGATATTTGGTGTTTATTTTGATTTAAGTCTATGTTTTGGATACATGGTTGAATATTGATGTGATAATTTTTGTTTGAACATGTTATGTAGGATTCTAAGTTGCATAATTACTTTTGTTTTTAGTTACTTTGATGATTTGTTGTCTACTAGTTGTGATTTGTAAGATAGTATTTAGATTATGAAAATAACTTGAATTTTTTTGTATGAGAAACAACTTTTTAAATGGTTTAATACATACATTAAAACTTAAATTAAATTATTATTTCATAATGTCGTCACACCGGTTGAACCAGTGGTTACAACGGTTAAACCGATCCAACCAGTAACCAGTAAGGCTACTGGTTCGATGTCCGGTCCGTTTTTTAAAACATTGCATTTGAGGAGAGTTTCTTCCTCTAGTAGCTCAAAAAATTACAAACATATTTTGGTTATGCGGTGTGTATGTAAACATGTTTTTTCACATACTCACTTCTTTCAATTGTATGATCCAAGAGATTGTGACACAACTAGGAAAATTATTCATGGATTGTTCCGTTACATATATACTGGTTTGAAGTTTAAATAGAGAAAAATATTAACATGCTCGTTCAACAATCATTGAACCAAAAAAATGGAATGTTCAATCGGAAAGAGAGAAACTTTTTTCATATACAACACCAAAAGTTCCTTTGCTGACAGTTGGAAATGGCTTTTCTGACGACATTAAATGGTTGAAGATATTAAGAGTACAAAATAAAGTCATTAAGGTGTTTACAGGGTGCAAGATAAAATAATTAATTTTTGAGGTTACAAAATATCAAATTGTCTTAATTCAAGAGTGCCTGAGGTTTACGTCTATGCAAAAATAAGAACGTTTTTTTGAAGTCTTTCTTTGTCATGCAATTATATTTGTGTAAAATGCAAAAACATTTGCGTTACTTTTATTAACAAAAACTCTTCTATATTAATATTTTATTAGGATAAAACCCTGTATATATTAATATTTTATCTACTAAAATTATCAATTTGAAAATTAAGAGTTGAACGCAAATGTTTTTTTACTAATATAAAAACACAAAATTTTCTACCAATTAGAAAAAAAAATATAGGGAGTATTTTCGCATTAAATTATTTCAAAGTTCACATCAACTTAAGCTTCAACAAACACATGATATAGGGTATTTCATTTATACCATAGTCGCATTTACACAGGGGCGGACCTCAAGCGGGACTGGTGGGGTGGGGTGGGGTGGGGGGGGGGAGGGGGGAGGGGTGGCCATGGTGCCCCCAGAAAAATTGCTATTTGTATTATGTATATGGATATATTGAAAAGAAATAATATTGAGTGAAGTGGTTAGGTACTAGTTGGAGTTTGACACCTCCTTGCTGCAGAACCTTGATTTTTTCATCTTTGTGGAGAATTAATTTGCCTTTTTTGGCTAGTGAATACTTTATCCATTTTGGTCAAGTGGTAAATTTTTTTTCTCCGAAGATTATTTTTTTTTCTTCATTTTGGCCAAGTGGTAAATATATTTTTCTCTGCAGATTATTTTTTGTTTTATGCAACTTTGATTAACATAATTTCATGTATTGATATATTTACTTATTCTTTTCACCTTCAAGTTCATTTAGCTTTCCATTTTAAAATGTTCATTAATTGACGTTTCTCATTAATTTTGCCTTTATGCAAGCTTCAAGTTACTAAATCCATACTAGATATAATTTTATTGAATCATAAGATCATAATTATACTAAAATTACATAAATTGAAATATGATTTTAATCATATATTACGCATATTAGTTGGACATTCGACATTTATATGTTTTGGTTAAACAACATTTATTTGTTTTCAGTCATAAATTTTTATATTGAGTGCTTAAGAATCCGTATTCTTTAAATATTGATAGTATATTTTTTTTACTTTTTCAATAAAATAATAGTATTACTTAAACTTAAGATAATTTTTGTCATTTTATGAAAACATTGAGAAAGTATCGAAGTGTTGTTACCAAAAATCTTTGACCCCCCCTACAAAAATCGTCTAGGTCCGCCCCTGCATTGACAGACCAAATACCATAAAAAAATTGCCAAGAACTTGACATATATATATATATACTAGGGTGAAGCACCGCGTGGTGCCCAGTGTTGGTGTATTGTTTCGTTGAATATAATCGCTCTATTATGTTCTAAAGTGTTCCGAAGTGCATTTTGTTTTATGTATTTGCTGTAAAGATTGTTTATGGTATATTTATGATACTTCTATGTGGTAGCACAAATGTGAAGTAGAGTGTAGATTTTGTGCGTAGTTCATTTAAGCCATGACAATTTGTTTTATTCTGCTAAAAATAAATAGTCTAGACAATATCTATCTTATCCTGAAAAAATTGAAACTGTTATTTCACAAACTGCAGTTCTTTGGTAAGGAAAGTTGTTTCAACATATTTATGCCAGAACCACAATTGTAGCAAGAACCATGTTCCTATATCATATGGAATGTAAATATAAAGAAACAATATTAAGCAATTTTCTAAAGTTGCCTTAGAAGCATCACAAAGGATAAGAACAATGGCCAAAATTAATATACCATTACTTTTCTAATGTTCATTTTATCCTAAAATAATTCAAAGAAAAATGCTTATACACATTAGATTAGCACAATAATTAGCCAATAAACCAACAATTTGACGAATATTGAAAGAAAAATGCTTCTCAAGCTGCCTTTTTTCAGAAGTTATCCTTCGAATAAGAAAGGTGATATGTTTCATCAATGGGCTGAGGATGGTTCTCAAGCCCGAATTCTCTTGAAGGCAAACATAAAGTCTAACTTAAATGGAAAGTTAGTATATCTCGTAAAGGCCCCAAAAGGCCCAAGAGATGAAATAAGAGAAATGGAACCTCTTTAAAGAGAAATAACTTTAGAAGTTTTTCAGAGAAAATGAAAGGAAGTTAATTAGTGTCGGCAGGTAGAATACTCGTCCATGGAAATTTAATACCAAGCGGGACTGAGGCAAATTTTTCATAGCATCATCGGTACCTTTTTTCCAACCCATTAATTGTTTACTCCGATTGAATTCCTAAAACTTGACAGGGACATATATACAGGTCAACGACAGGTCCTAGGGTTTCGGGGGCCCTAGGAGAAATTAGAAAAGGGACCCCTAAGAGATACATTTTCAATATTTTATGTATTATTATTGCTTTCAAGTTTTTTTAAATGCAAAATTGTTAATTAAAATATTTATATACTAGTTATTTTAATATATTTTTCTCTATAACTAAAATGGTGGATTCAATAGTAAATTCACAAGAAAATAGTGTTGAAATATAGTCGAACACATATGCAAAAAATATCTAAAGATTTTAGCACAAAACACATAAATTTTTTTTTTCCAAATGATCTTATAACAAGTAAAAAGAAAATATCTCATAACATTTAATAAACTAATACATGAACACTATTGGGGGGGGGGGGGGGTGGGGGGGGGGGGGGGTGGGGGGGGGGGGGGGTGGGGGGGGGGGGGGGTGGGGGGGGGGGGGGGTGGGGGGGGGGGGGGGTGGGGGGGGGGGGGGGTGGGGGGGGGGGGGGGTGGGGGGGGGGGGGGGTGGGGGGGGGGGGGGGTGGGGGGGGGGGGGGGTGGGGGGGGGGGGGGGTGGGGGGGGGGGGGGGTGGGGGGGGGGGGGGGTGGGGGGGGGGGGGGGTGGGGGGGGGGGGGGGTGGGGGGGGGGGGGGGTGGGGGGGGGGGGGGGTGGGGGGGGGGGGGGGTGGGGGGGGGGGGGGGTGGGGGGGGGGGGGGGTGGGGGGGGGGGGGGGTGGGGGGGGGGGGGGGTGGGGGGGGGGGGGGGTGGGGGGGGGGGGGGGTGGGGGGGGGGGGGGGTGGGGGGGGGGGGGGGTGGGGGGGGGGGGGGGTGGGGGGGGGGGGGGGTGGGGGGGGGGGGGGGTGGGGGGGGGGGGGGGTGGGAAATTCACTAGAAAAATAGTGTTGATCCCAAAAGTGGTCAATGAGGTCTAGAGAGGGGGGGGGGGTGAATAGACCTCTGAAAACTTTAAAACTTTTTCTTTACAAATCAGCAGACTAAGCTGATTCAAGATTTGTAAGACTACTAAGCTGATGCGCACAAAGCTTTATCAGCAGAGTTGACCACTTATCTGATTTTCACTTAGCTGATTTCAGATGTTAAATCAGAGTTTTTAGAAACTAGTTGGCAGCGGATATTCAAAGTGTTTTTCACCAATCTGTTCCTCTTTAAGTTTTCTTACTCAAAAGATTTTGTCCCCGGTTTTTACAACTCCTTTTAAAATCTTTTGGTTAAATCGTATGTTTGAGTTCTTTGATAAATATGCAAAGTATAGCAAACAGTAAATCAAACACACAGGATTTTTATAGTGGTTATATGGATAACAATCCTTTAGTCCACTCTTCCAAGTCACACAGATCTTGGGTTATACTAGAAAACACAAAGTAATCAAGTATACAATGCTTGCGCTGATCAACAAATGAAAAGCCACAAGTGCGCTGTAAGAAATCACACAGAAATCCTACACTCTGAAGCTAGATCACTCACTTAGACGGATCTACACTCCTCACGCTATTTTCAGTACAAGTAATCACTCAAAAAACCTATACTAAGAAGTTATATCACTCACAAAGATGGATATACACTCCTTCTATTCTCAGTTGAAAGTCACTTAGACAGACAACGTTTGATCTCTGTTTCTTCAACAAAAAGCTTCGTCAACAGATGACTTCGCTTACGATCAGACGACTCAACTGATGGATCTCGCTCTTAGGATATGATCTTGAATAATGCAAGCTCTACTTTGATCTTCAGTTATGTCTTCTATTTATACTCTCAGATTTTGAATTTCTACCCGTTGAAGGTTGGCAGGAATCTACAGTCCTCGAGTTCTGGTCCTGACGCGCGGAACGGCTCCCTGCAACTGTTGCACTGTACGCTCTGCTGTACGGATGTCTACTTTATGTCAGTCGCATTTAATGCACTCAGCTCTTAGCTGGTTCCCGTTGATAAGCTTACTGACCATCTTTACTCTGCTGGTGGAAGTACTCTGCTGATGATCACTCTGCTGATCACTCGGCTGATGGCTTCTCGGCTGATTCAGGAATGAACACATCTATCTTGACTCGGCTGATGACACCCATCTGGTATCCCACTTTGCTGATTCGGTCACATAGCTTTCAGACCATGAGATAGGTTTCACTAAGCTGTTCAGTTCTTAGTTGATGACTTCCAGATTACCCTTTTTGTCATCTTCAAAACCTTCTCCAATATTAACCAACAATTTCCCCCTTTTTGATGATGACAAAACCTTCAACTAAGAACCAATCTTTAGTCTTCAGATTTAGTCTTCATGCCTTGAGGTGGAAATTCTTTTGGTCCGATACAACTTTTTAAAAAAATACCACTTGCATGTGATGGTTCTTTTTCCCTTTCTGATTTTCTGCTTAAAGGGTTCTTAGTTGCATCCATCTTCCCCCTTTTTGTCATCAACACAAAAACTTTAGTTGCATCTTTTCTTCTCCTTTTTATCCTTCCCCTTTTTAGGATCTGAGATAACTTCTTTTCCATAAGATTGCAAACTAGTATGCTGAAGACAGGTAGGTAAGTACTTGGCTAATTGAGGTAGTCTTCGTTGCTGTTTATCACTCCAGCTAGAAAATTTCCCCTTAACTTCAAGAAATTTTTACCACTTGATACCACTTGTGGTCTGATTCCACTTGTAGTCTGATGCTACTTGTATGGATACAAATCAGATTAGTCAGCTGATATCACTTGTTGATGTGATAGCACTTGCTGATACCACTTGGTGTAGTACATTCTTGAAAATCACTTGGCTGTTGAGTTCCAGTCAGCTGATAAGAAGCAATCTTCTGATAGCTTCATTTTGACTTATTGACAACTTCATCTTTTATTTAGGAGTACCGCTAGTCGTACACGTTCCCCCTAAGTTCAAGAATTCGTGGTCAAGTAGTCTGATGAGAGTTTCTCTTCAAAGACACTCAGCCGTTGAATTCCAGTAAGCTGTTCTGGGTTAGTCTTCTGATAAGTTCCCCCTCAACTTATGAATTCAAAATCAACGAACCAATTTCTGTTGTCACATGGTTGACTGATACCACTTGAATACATGGTTGACTGACACCACTTGTTGCAAACAGTTGATGGTCTCCAATGCCACTTGGTCTCTGAAACCAATTATTAATCTTTGATATCTTCAACTTTTCAACAAACTCACGTTCCTTGAAATCTCCAAATGTAGAGTCTACCACTTGAATTATACCAATTGTTGATACCACTGATTTGATATCATTTGCTGGTACATGCTTGTTGGTGAGACTACTTGTTGAACTTGGTGAAATTTGCAAGGCAGTCAACTCATCTTTGTCATCTCACATGTGTTTCACCTGCAAACAGATGACAATTTTTGGTACCCCTTGTTTATTGGGTCCAGCATGGTTAGTGTAACCTTTAACATGTGATGATCTAGTGACTTATGTTTTATCATGATAATACCACTTGTTGGCACTTGATAGTCATGATTAAAACAATGCTCATAAGCAAGGTAAGATGCATAAAATATGTGATAAGCATGCATATTGAAATGAGGATGGCAGACAGCACAGTGAACATGATCAGCATGATAATATGAATAGGCATAAAGCATGTTGAAATAACAATTATCATAATGTGATTCAAATTCTTGCCAAATAACTTATTTTAACCTCAATTTCTTACCTGAGTTATTTAATAACTCTCCTTAGATTCAACAGACTTGATACTTTAAGTTTACTCCTATCAGCAGCCTATTTCAGCTTACTCAGCTGATGGGTTTTAGTAGTCTGATTTGTCTTAGGTAGCTTACTAGGTTTTCTAACCTATTGAGCATCAGTAGACTTGTTCTCTTAGCCTCTGATTTTCTTTTTAGAGAATGATGCAATTACTTCTTTCAGGTTTATTTATATTTTCAAAACAAATTGCATACTCAGCTTTTAGAGTTTCATTCTCATGCTCAAGCTTTTTGGTAGTCAGCTGATTCTTGAGGTTTTTCAACCTGAGGTTTCAGTGATCTGATTTGCTCTTTTCAGCAGAGTCATCTCTTCATTAAGCTTGGCAAATGCACAAACAGTATTTGAATTTGTAATTCAGCATTTATTCAATCAATTCAAATAGTGCATTACATTAATCAGTAGAAGTTACCCCAATTTTCAGAATCATTAAATTCTATGGCAGTTAAGCATATGGTCTCAGGTACTTCTTCAAATTCTTTATCAGACGACTTGCGGTCTGAATAGGATGTGCGGGAGTTTATTAGCTTTGCTGCATCAGCTAACTTTGATTTGCTCTTACTAAGCTTACACTCCTTTTTAGCACGCTTTTCCTTTTCAGCAAACTTCTCAGATGATGAGGTTGGATGGTCTTTGATCAAGAGCCCATACTCCTCTTCATGGTAGTCTCTAAGTTTTGCTTTGTAGGAATCCCTGTTTTCCTGAAAATGATCAGAAGAAGATGAAGTAGCATTTTTATATTTTAATTTCATTTTCTTCTTGTAGAACTTCTTGAAATCATTTAGCAGTAGGGTAACGTCGTCAGCAGTGTATCTATTTTCTAAACTCAGCACAGTCTTCTGTTTTGACTTGTCTGCTGATTTTCTTGACTTGTCTGACGCCATTAGAGCAGCAGTAGGGTCTGAACTGGTTGACACTTCTAATCCCAATCTTGGCATATGATACTCATAAGCTTTGAGAGATGAGAACAGTTCGGAAAGAGAAATCTTCTCTAAATCCCTTGATTCTTCCATGGCTGTCACCTTCATGTTGAATTTAGGTGGCAAGGCCTTGAGAACCTTTGTTGTGATCTCCTTGTTCGAAAATTCTTTACCAAACCTTAGAACTTCATTCAGGGCTTTGGTAAATCTGGTATCCATCTGATCAATCGTTTCACCAGACTTCATTTTGAAATTTTCAAACTCCTCAAGAGCCACACTGAGCTTGTGTTCTTTGATAGCGTTGTTTCCTTCGCTTAGTCCGCAGACTTTATCCCACATCTCTTTGGCAGTGTTGAGATGCTTGATCTTTTGGAAATTGTCTTCGTCTACAGCTCTGAACATGATGAACTTCGCCTTTTTATCAAGATTTACCAACTTGTTTTCTTTAGGTGTCAGCTCATCCAGCTCTTTGTCAACTATCTGATCTGGTTGACCAGCAACCTTCACAGTCTTCTGGAATCTGAATGGTCCTTTTGTAATACATGTAAACATGTCATCATTATAAGCAGCAAGAAAGATTTCCATTCTGATTTTCCAGTTTTCAAAGCTCATAAGACCAATGTGAGGAACATGGTTTATGGCATCCATTTTTCAAAAAGTTTTGATTTTCAAAATATGCTCTCTTTTTGAAAAATTTGAAAAACACACTTTGGATCAAGCTCGTTGAACAGGCAGCTGATTCAAGATGAACCACCTACTCTGATGCTACTTGATGGTATCAGGTAAATTACCAGAGCAACCTGCTCTGATACCACTTGTTGGTCCCAAAAGTGGTCAATGAGGTCTAGAGGGGGGGGGGGGGGGGGGTGAATAGACCTCTGAAAACTTTAAAACTTTTTCTTTACAAATCAGCAGACTAAGCTGATTCAAGATTTGTAAGACTACTAAGCTGATGCGCACAAAGCTTTATCAGTAGAGTTGACCACTTATCTGATTTTCACTTAGCTGATTTCAGATGTTAAATCAGAGTTTTTAGAAACTAGTTGGCAGCGGATATTCAAAGTGTTTTTCACCAATCTGTTCCTCTTTAAGTTTTCTTACTCAAAAGATTTTGTCCCCAGTTTTTACAACTCCTTTTAAAATCTTTTGGTTAAATCGTATGTTTGAGTTCTTTGATAAATATGCAAAGTATAGCAAACAGTAAATCAAACACACAGAATTTTTATAGTGGTTATATGGATAACAATCATTTAGTCCACTCTTCCAAGTCACACAGATCTTGGGTTATACTAGAAAACACAAAGTAATCAAGTATACAATGCTTGCGCTGATCAACAAATGAAAAGCCACAAGTGCGCTGTAAGAAATCACACAGAAATCCTACACTCTGAAGCTAGATCACTCACTTAGACGGATCTACACTCCTCACGCTATTTTCAGTACAAGTAATCACTCAGAAAACCTATACTAAGAAGTTATATCACTCACAAAGATGGATATACACTCCTTCTATTCTCAGTTGAAAGTCACTTAGACAGACAACGTTTGATCTCTGTTTCTTCAACAAAAAGCTTCGTCAACAGATGACTTCGCTTACGATCAGACGACTCAACTGATGGATCTCGCTCTTAGGATATGATCTTGAATAATGCAAGCTCTACTTTGATCTTCAGTTATGTCTTCTATTTATACTCTCAGATTTTGAATTTCTGCCCGTTGAAGGTTGGCAGGAATCTACAGTCCTCGAGTTCTGGTCCTGACGCGCGGAACGGCTTCCTGCAACTGTTGCACTGTACGCTCTGCTGTACGGATGTCTACTTTATGTCAGTCGCATTTAATGCACTCAGCTCTTAGCTGGTTCCCGTTGATAAGCTTACTGACCATCTTTACTCTGCTGGTGGAAGTACTCTGCTGATGATCACTCTGCTGATCACTCGGCTGATGGCTTCTCGGCTGATTCAGGAATGAACACATCTATCTTGACTCGGCTGATGACACCCATCTGGTATCCCACTTTGCTGATTCGGTCACATAGCTTTCAGACCATGAGATAGGTTTCACTAAGCTGTTCAGTTCTTAGTTGATGACTTCCAGATTACCCTTTTTGTCATCTTCAAAACCTTCTCCAATATTAACCAACAAATAGTGTTGTAATATAGTCGAACACATATGCAGAAAATCTCTAAAGATTTTAGCACAAAAAATATAAATTATTTTTTCCAAATGATCTAATAACAAGTACAAAGATTTCTTATAACTTTTAATAAACTAATACACAAATACTACAATGTTTATTTTGTAAAAAGAATATAAATAAATGGCAGTAGACTAATTATAGATTATTTGCATGTTTATTCTTTTTCAGGAAAAATAAAAGAAAGTCAATTAGTGTCGGCAAGTAGAGTACACGTCCATGGAAATTTAATATCAAGTGGGACTGATGCAAAATTTTCCATAGAAATCATCGGTAACTTTTATTCCGCCCCATTAATTGTTTACTCCAATTGAATTCCTAAACCTTGATAGGGACTTATATACAGGTCAACTACCGGCCCTAGGGTTTAGGGGGCCCTAGGCGAAATTAGAAAAGGGACACCTAAAAGATACATTTTAATATTTTATGTATTATTTATTGCTTTTCAAGTTTTTTTAAATGCAAAATTATTAATTAAAATATTTATATAATAGATATTTTAATATATTTTTCTCTATAACTAAAATAGTGAATTCAATAGTAAATTCACTAGAAAAATAGTGTTGTAATATAGTCGAACACATATGCACAAAATCTCTAAAGATTTTAGCACAAAAAACATAAAATATTTTTTCCAAATGATCTAATAACAAGTAAAAAGAAAATCTCTCATAACTTCTAATTTTATAGAAAGAAATATAAACAAATGGAAGATAGCTAATTATACATTATTTACATGTTCATTTATTTTCAGAGAAAATAAAAGAAAGTCAATTAGTGTCGGCATGTAGAGTACCCGTCCATGGAAATTTAATATCAAGTGGGACTGAGGCAAAAGTTTCCATAGAATCATCGGTGCCTTTTTTCCACCTCATTAATTGTTTACTCCAATTGGATTCCTAAAACTTGAAAGGGATATATATACATATCCATGGCCGGTCCTAGGGTTTCGGGGGCCCTAGGCGAAATTAGGAAAGGGTCCCTAAGAGATACATTTTCAATATTCTATGTATTATTTATTGTTTTTCACGTTATTTTAAATGGAAAATTATTTATTAAAATATTTAGATACTAATTATTTTAATATATTTTTCTCTATAACTAAAATGGTGAATTCAGTAGAAAAATAGTGTTGTAATATAGTCGAACACATATGCATAAAATCTATATAGATTTTAGCACAAAAAACATAAAATATTTTTTCCAAATGGTCTAATAACAAGTAAAAATAAAATATCTCATAACATTTAATAAACTAATACACAAACATTATAATGTTTATTTTATAAAAAGAAATATAAACAAATGGCAGATTGCTAATTAGATATTATTTGCATGTTTATTCTTTTTCAGAGAAAAAAAAAAGTCAATTAGTGTCGGCAGGTAGAGCATTCGTCCATGGAAATTTAATACCAAGTGGGACTGAGGCAAAATTTTCCGTAGGTCATCGATATCTTTTTTCCACCTAATTAATTGTTTACTCCAATTGAATTCCTAAAACTTGACAAGGACATATATATAGGTCCACGGTCGGTCCTAGGGTTTCGGGGGGCCTAGGTGAAATTCGGAAAGGATCCCAAAAGAGATACATTTTCAATATTTTATGTATTATTTATTGCTTTTCAAGTTTGTTTAGATGCAAATTATTAATTAAAATATTTATATATTAGTTATTTTCATATAATTTTCTTTATACCTAAAATGGTGAATTCAAAAGTAAATTCACTAGAAAAATTATGTTGTAATATAGTCCAACACATATGGAGAAAATCTCTAAAGATTTTAGTACAAAAAAATATAAAACATTTTTTCCAAATGAGCCAAATGATCTAATAACAAGTAAAAAGAAAATATCTCATAACATTTAATAAACTAATACACAAACACTATAATGTTTATTTTATAAAAATAAATATAAACAATGGCAGAGAGCTAATTATACATTATTTGCATGCTTATTCTTTTTCAAAGAAAAAAGTCAATTAGTGTCAGCAGGTAGAGTACTCGTCCATGGAAATTTAATACCAAGTGGGACTGAGACAAAATTTTCCATAGGTCATGGATACCTTTTTCCACCCCATTAATTGTTTACTCCAATTGAATTCCTAAAACTTGACAGGGACATATATACAGGTCCACGACCGGTCCTAGGGTTTCGGGGAGGCCTAGGCGGATTTAGAAAAGAGACACCTAAGAGATACATTATCAATATTTTATGTATTATTTATTGTTTATTGTTTTTCAAGTTATTTTACATGCAAAATTATTAATTAAAATATTTATATACTAGTTATTTTAATATATTTTTCCCTATAACTAAAATGTACAATAGTAAATTCACTAGAAAAATAGTGTTGTAATATAGTCGAACGCATATGCAGAAAAAATCTAAAGATTTTGGCAGAAAATATCTAAAGATTTTGGCAGAAAATATCTAAAGATTTTGGCACAAAAATTTTAGAACATTTTTTCAAATGATCTAATAACAAGTAAAAAGAAAATATCTCATAACATTTAACAAACACTATAATGTTTATTTTACAAATAGAAATATAACAAATGTTAGAGGGGTCTGTCTAAAATGAGATTTTGAGAGATGGGGAGCACATGAGATAGCCTTTCTCTTGTTGACACGTGGCTCTTTAGAATTTAAATTTAAATAATTTATTTACTTAAAGACAAATTTACCCTTTTTTTCTAATCCCTAATTTATCTACTTTTATGAGTTACACATAACAATTTCTTTTATATATTTTTTTATAAATCATTTAATTAATCAACTAATCAGTAAATCAGCAGAATTAGTTGACTAATAAGTACTTTTTCATTTATTTTTTAGTTAAAACTTAATCAAATTATTTAAGAATTTGAAACCAAAAGAAATAAATAAAAATCAAAATTCAAACCCATCTCTAATATACCCGTAACCCCACTGCCTTCATCAATTCCGACCACCATCATCATTCATCTCATATCTCAATTTCAAAAGCCACAACCTTCCATGTTTGCTCAAAATTGTACCCCCAACACATTACATCAATTCATTTAATCAAATTAATTAAATATTTGAAACATAAAATTAAAAAGGATAAAATCCAAAACCCAGGTAACTCCATACCCAGCCACATCATCAAGTGCCAACGTCACAATACATTTCAATCTCGCCCATTCTCGATTAGGTGAGGATTGAATTAACACAATAAATAGTACAGATCTAAGAATGAAAGGATGGTTTAAGGAAGAAAGACGGTGAGAATAATCATGAAGAGATATATAATTAATTAGAGAGAATAAAAAAAGTTAAAGAGAGAAATTTTTAACATGTTAATTAAAGGGTTAATAATATGTAATTTAATATATGTTAAATTTTTTTAAATGTCCAATGCCATGTCATTGTCGAACATTTTAACTAAAAATTGTGGTTCAAATTTGTTGTTAACTTTTTTTAATGATTGAGATGGGGTATCTTATATACACCTCTATTCGATAAAATCTTATTTTAGAAAGACCGATATTAGAGAGCTAATTATACATTATTTGCATGTTTATTCTTTTTTCAGAGAAAATAAAAGAAAGTCAATTAGTGCCGGCAGGTAGAGTACTCGTCCATGGAAATATAATACCAAGTGGGACTGAGACAAAATTTTCCATAAGTCATCGGTACTTTGTTTCCAATCCATTAATTGTTTACCCCAATTGAATTCCTAAAACCTTACAGGGACATATATACATGCCCACGGCCGATCCTATGGTTTTGGGGGGCCTAGGCAAAACTAGAAAAAGTACACCAAAGAGATACATTTATTGCTTGCCAATATTACTTCATGACTTCAGTTTCTTTAATGTTTTTAATTTTGATATAATTAAATATATGTATACACGTTTCCATTGTGTACTGAACTCAAGCAAATTGAAAATGTTGGATTTGGCTTCGGATTTGTTCACCGATATCCCGTCCATTGGCAATGACACATTAAAATCCTTGAAGTCTAGGGGTGAGCATTCGGTCCGAACCAGACCGAATAGGATCGACGTTCGGTCATGGAAATTCGTGGACCGTTTATCGGATTGAAGTTTTTGATTCGGTTCGGTCCAAATATTCCCGAATTCTAAATTAAGCTGATTTTTTACCACCAAATTTTACGGTTTGGTCCGCTTCAATCAAATTCGGTCCGGTTCGATCCAAACAAACTTTGGATATGGATTATGAATTTATGGGTTATGGATATTATGGGAAAAAATATTAAAATTTTTAGTACAATCGGTTCGGTTCGGGAAACCGACCTATTTTACCGAAAATCGACCCCTATGAGGGGGTCGATTCTGGGACGAGAACCAGATCGAATTTTAGGTTCTGTAATCGGTCCAGACCGAAACATTCGTTCCGGTTCAGTTCGGGCGGTTTCCCGAACTGTGCTCAGCCCTACTCAACATTGAAGGGAATTTTTCAAATTTTCAAGGTAAATAAAAAATAATGGAGCACTAATTAATATATAAATGTTCGGATCGGATGAATCTACTAGATACATGATTCACGATTGACTAAGTTTCACTCTGATTATGTGGCAGAATTAATGAAATTAAAATCGCTAGATGATATGAATTATATTCGATATAGTGGTCAGAGATTTCGTCAGTTATTTGGAGATTGACCTCTTTAAAGAGCCTATCTTTTAACGGATGTTATCTAACCGACTTCTTATACGGTAGGTATCTTCTCCCATGAATCCAAATTTTGTTCAAGAGAGTTACAATAGAGAAAGAAATTAATGCTTATTCTTAACATATCAATTAATTATCTTCAAGGTAATATTCTTGCTTCCATGGGATATGAAATTTTTGGAAATGTTAGACATGTCCCATAATAACTTCTCTGGTGTAATACCACAACATTTGGCAATGGGATGCATTACATCGTTGGATTCCTTGTATTTGGATAACAATCAATTTCTCAGTAGGGTTGTTTTCACAGGGAATTCTTAATAGCACCACATGCCGCATTAGTATTTTAAAAATGAATGATAATTTAATCACAGGTGAAAGTCAGTTAATGTCGGCAGGTAAAGTACTCGTCAATGGAAATTTAATACCAAGTGAGATTGAGACAAAATTTTCCATAGAATCATCGGTATTTTAATTGTTTACTCCAATTGAATTCCTAAAACTTGACAGGGACATCTATACAGGTCCACGACCGGTCCTATGGTTTTGTGGGCCATAGGCAAAATTAGGAAAAGGACACCTAAGAGATAACTTTTCAATATTTTGTGTATTATTTATTGCTTTTCAAGTTTTATTAAATGCAAATTATTAATTAAAATATTTATATACTAGTTATTTTAATATAATTTTCTCTATAACTAAAATGGTGAATTATATAGTAAATTCACTAGAAAAATAGTGTTGTAATTAGTCGAACACGTATGCAGAAAACCTCTAATGATTTTAGCACAAAAAACATAAAACATTTTTTTCCAAATGATCTAATAAAAAGTAAAAAGAAAATATCTCATAACATTTAATAAACTAATATAAAAACATTATAATGTTTATTTATAAAAAGAAATATAAACATATGGCAGAGAATTAATTATACATTATTTGCATGTTTATTCTTTTTTAGAGAAAATAAAAGAAAGTCAATTAGTGTCTGCATGTAGAGTACTCGTCCATGAAAATTTAATACCAAGTGAGACTGAGGCAAAATTTTCCATAGAATCATCGGTACTTTTTTTCCACCCCATTAATTGTTACTCCAATTGAATTTCTAAAACTTGACAGGGACATATATACAGGTCCAAGGTCGGGCCTAGGGTTTCGTGAGCCCTAGGCGAAATTGGAAAAGTAACTCCTAAGATATACATTTTCAATATTTTTCGTATTAGTTATTGCTTTTCAAGAATTTTTTAAATGCACAATTATTAACTAAAATATTTATATACTAGTTATTTTAATATATATATTTCTCTAAAATCAAAATGGTGAATTCAATAGTAAATTCACTAGAAAAATAGTGTTGTAATATAGTCGAACACATACGCAGAATATTCCTAAAGATTTTTGCACAAAAAACATAAAATATTTTTTCCAAATGATTTAATAACAAGTAAAAAGAAAATATATCATAACACATAATAAATTAATACATGAACACTGTTTATTTTATAAAAAGAAATATAAACAAATAGCAGAGAGCTAATTACACATTATTTGTAATTTTATTATTTTTCAGAGAAAATAAAAGAAAGTCAATTAGTGTTGACAGGTAGAGTACTCGTCCATGAAAATTTAATACCAATTGGGACTGAGACAAAATTTTCTATAAAATCATCAATATATTTTTTTTCACCCCATTAATTGTTTCCTCCAACTGAATTCTTAAAACTTGACAGGGACATATATACAGGTCCACTCGAGAAAAATCACTAAGCCATCATATCCAACCGAGTATTTTCCTTCAATTAAAGTTCTTCTACTCTAGCTAGCTGGTCTCATTCTTTTTCCTTTTTTTATAATAGGTAGGGAAAATAGTTGAGAGAATTGGGCTTTTGAAATTGGAAGAAATCTTCAAACCTCCAAAGTTTGAGGGGTGAACAAGAAACGGACTGCTGACTGGGACTGTAAATCGGCCTTGTGATTTATTTGGTTCAAACTCGGTCCATGTAATTTTTTGGATTTCGGGTCTATATCGGGCTTATATCGGGTTTGTTAACATAGGCAAAAATAGCTTGACATATAATATATTTAGATTACCGAAACACATATAAATAGACTATTATTACTTAATACACGAGTATATATCATTACATAATGTTTTGAACTTGAAAGATCAAGTTATTTGCCCATATTTTTTAAGATATGTTTGATCTATATGAACAAACTGTAGAGTTTTAAAGTCTCAAGACTCCAATTTATTGACCTTTTGTGTAACTTGTCTTTTTTATTTTTATTTTTTATTAAACTTTTTTCTTTTGGATTTTGGCCTTCAGTACGTAATTGATATAATTATAACTTTTTGTAAAGTTGACTTTTTTCAAAATAAAAACAGTAATTAGTAACTATAACTATAATACAAATAATTAATCGTAATATTTAAAACAATTATATGTTCCGGCTTTATTCGGGCTGAGCCGTGTTAGGCTCAAGCCTAGCTCATAAATTAATCGGATTTAATATAATGGCTCAAACTCGACCCGGCTCACAAATATTTGAGTTTGAACCAATTTTAATCGAGTCGAGTCATCAGGTTTCGGATCGACTCAATTAATAGTCCTAGCTGCAAGCAGGGGGCGGACGGCTATAGGGGCTGGGGAGGGCGGCCGCAGCACCCCCACCCACCCCCAACAAGAAAAATCTGGATCTATTATATTAATAGTAATATTTGCCCATGTGGGTTGGGCTTTTGCACTGTCGGCATGGAGGGGGTCAGTATTCAACTCCCATGGTCTTCATGTCATCCTCTTTTTAATGTTTTAAGCTATTTTTATCTCTTAATATGCATGTAAATAATAATAGAGGAAAAAATATGTTTGATATTAAACTTAAGTTCAAAAAAATATTTGGTACCAAGTTTTTCGAAAAAATACATTTTATATTATGATTCACACCCTTTTGACACATTTAATTTTGCCGTTAATTTTCGGATGGAATTCAGCAAGTGCCGCTCACGTTTCCATTAAGTTAACAATTGTGGGTCTTTAAAATTCGGGCATGTTTTCCCTACCATTGTCAACTTAATGGGCACGTAAACGGCACGTGCTAAATTTCATCTGAAAATTGACGGCAAAACTAAATGTGCCAAGAGGGAGATAACTACACAGTGTTTACAAAAACACTCAATACTCACAACTGACTTACACTAAGAAAATTGTACTCTCAATTTTCTCACAATATCTCTCAAAGGAAGCTGCTAAAATTTACTCTCAGATTTTAGCCTCACAATGGAAATTGCTCTCGTGTATACAGACCTCGACGCATTTTCTCACTCGTATTTACAGGCAATGTTATTAAAATCATACCGGACCGGCTGGTTCGACCGATTCCACCGCGAACCGGAGGCCTGTTTGGTTCAGTTAACCCCTAAAACCGGTGAGCTTAAAAACCTGTCTGAACCGGCGAACCGTTTTGGACCGGTTCTGATTTTCCTTTTTTTCTTTTTTTGTTATTTTTTAATTTTTTTAATATTAAAAATAAACTAAAAACTTTTGTAGAAAGAGGGATTTAAACACCTAACCTCTTGAATAATACATAACATTCTTACCATTTGAGCTACATCATTTTTGTTAAACATTTAGTATAAAAATTTATAAATTATAGAAAACTTTTAACCAAATTTATTTATAAATTAGATTATTATAATCAACCCAAATTAATATTTTACCCATTATCAATGAAAATTAAAACTAAATTTAGTTTTATCACATAATTTCTTATTAAAAAATTTTCTATAAGATATTTCTTTCACACTATATTATTTTAGGATAAAGAGTGTCAAAATTTGAAAGTCAAATCGATATATTATGCAAACTTGATTTTGAATATTAGACTTGTATACATAATCATATTTTAAAATTTATTAATCTCTTAGTTTGTTGTATTTTTAACTTACACTTTTATATTTTTAATTCAATAAATATAATCATATTATATTTATATGAACTTACTAATTGGTATCATATTACCGTTGTGATATAAGTTAGATAAATATTATATGGTTTAATTTAAATATATTATAGGTTTTTGTATATTTTTAATCAATTGTAGGATAATGTTTAAATTTTATGCATATTGTATATACTTTAAAATTAAGTATATTTATTATATCATTATAACGTCATCCGGTCCAATCAGTGGTCTGACCGTTTCAACCAGTAGAACCATTGGTCAGTCGGCTCATCGGTTCATTGTCCAGCATTGTTTAGAGGACGCCAAGAATGAAGACTTATGATGATATATACATAGATCAAAGTTTCATTTTCGATGTATGTTTATGTTTGCTAAATATAGGAAACTTCTCTTAAACTTTTTGGAAACGTTTCGGTAGGAAAAATCATGAATAAATTTACTATTTAATAAAAACAGAAAGTTCCAAGGTAAATATAAAGAAATACATCTTATTTTGTTTATATTGATTCAAAAACAGAACTTTTCGGTGTTTTCCGTCATGGTTATATATAAGTATGTAACGGTCCAAACGTTGGATTCGTTGGTAGGAGAACCTTACCGTTACAGGTTTACATTTATGGTGTGTTAAGTTTTGCCTATAATTGGAACTGGTTTTTGTAGTTATTTAATTTAAATCTTGTAGCATATGTATGGGAAATTTGTAGTGAGTTAAAAAAAAAAAAAAATCTGTTTGGGAAGAACAATCTTTTTGGTTTCAGGATACCATAATAATATAATTGAAAGAAGGAAAAGAACATAAGATCTAGGAGAATGTGTTAGTCACTTAAAATGACTATCTAAGACACTATTTGGAAGGGTTTTGGCTTGGTTTTGCGGGTCTCGATTTCAAAAAAACAATTTGGGTGGTTTCGGTGAAACCTTTGAAACCCCTTTTGTTAGGTTTTGCGGTTTTAAAAAAATTGAAACTACACTTAAATTAGGTGATAGATTCCAAATCGAAGTTTTATAGATTTCAAGAATTCTGGCTCGATTTCACGAAACTGGGCCATAACCATTCCAAACAAGCAGCGTCTTTTCAGGATAGTAAGATACTATACTGGGCTCCAAGACCATCACACTAAGTTGACTTGAGCCCTGATCTGACCCGGATTGAGATCGTGTGCTGATTAACAACAAGTTCACCGGAATTAAGGTAAAATCAGGGCATTTGATATGTCTGGTGAGACTTGTGTTCAGGTACAACTGTACCACAGAAGAACAAATTTCTGATATTTGTATGGAAGGGACTCGGTTGAAGTCCATCCACCGGTTGCTCAGCGTAAGGTTATTTCCGAATTGTAATCTTGTTTTCTTCTTAACTTGTTTGTGTTTATTTTACTCGTGCCGCTATGCGAAACCTATACAAAACTAAAACTTTATTGCATAGAATAGAATCATCTGTACTATTAAATCTAATTAGTTGTGTACTCTTTCCCTCTCTTATTTATTGATTCTTTTCCTTTTCTAAACATCTAAAGAGTTTTGGAATTTTATTCGTCAGAATAATCGATTGTAAGTTTGTAAGTGTGTGGACGAAATACTAATTGGGAAAAGAGAGATTACAGTCGAATTGCAATAACGAAGAGGTAACGTGTAGTACGCGCGCATTTAAGTCTCACTACAAGAAATTAGAGTATTGACTACTATGTATCCGCCACATCTAATTTGTCGTTTGTGCAAAATACAAACCACGGCTTGAAACATTGGTGAAAACATCCACCACAACTCACATCCGTGGTGGATGTTTCCACCATGGCTAAAAGTCGTGGTGAATATTCCCACTATGACTAAAAGTCGTGGTGAATACATTTGTCACTTCTCTCACTTCTCCACAAACCACACACGAAAACCGTTGCAAAGCCATGATGGTTCAGTTTTGGCAACGAGTTTGAGCTATTTGCTACGTACTACATTTTATGTGTGGTTGATACTCCTATTTCTTGTAGTGTCTCTTTTATATAGTTTATGTTCTTAAGCAAACTTCTTTTCTGGAAAGGACAGAGGCGATGTGATCAATTCAGTTGTTCGATTGGAGGAAGAAGAGAGAAGGGAAGTCCCACTTAAAAAGTTTGGGATTGATGTAAAAAGTAGGTGATAGATTTCAAATCGAAGTTTTATAGATTTCAAGAGTTCTGACTTGATTTCACGAGACCGGGCAATAACCATTCCAAACAGGCCCTAACTTATATTTATACTAGAAGCAGCGTCTTTTCAGGATAGTAGGATACTATACTGGGCTCCAAGATCATCACACTAAGTTGACTTGAGCCCTGACCCGACCCGGATTGGGTCCAAATTAAATCTGAGTAGCCACGTCCTGATTAGGGGTGAGCACGGTCCGCCGAACCGGAACCTACGGTTCGGTCCGGACCGTTTACCGAACCGAAATTTCGGTTCTGTAAACGGTTCTTGTCCCAGAACCGAACTTCCAAAAGTTCGGTTCTCGGTATAACCGGTCGGTTTACCGAACCGAACCGGTTGGACCGAAACTATTTTTTTTTTTTTTTAAATTTATGTTTTTTATTTACGACTTTTGGTGATAAATTTGATGATAAATTGAATTTTGTTCAATAAATAGAAGAGGGGTTTTTTTTTTGTATGGTTTGTATGTTGTAAGACTTTTTTTTTATATATATTTTGTGCTAAAAATTGATTTTTTGGTTTTTATAAATAAAAAAAAAAATGTTTCGGTTTTTTTGGATCAAATCGGTTCGGTTTTGTACCGAACCGGACCGAATTTTTCGGTCCGGTAAACAGTCCACGAAAATCTAGGACCGAACCGACCAGGAACCGAAATTCGGTTCGGTTCAGTCCGGTTCGAACCGTTTGCTCACCCCTAGTCCTGATCCCGAGCCAACGGGAGTTGTAATCTTATGTATGCATCCTGTATATATGTATATGTATCGGATAGACTGAGTTTATTGGATTTGTATGTGCTCAAAATTTCAGATTTAAGAAACAACTTTATTAGGATATTATTGAACTCGACCAAATATTATTGGAACTCCAGATAATTAAAATTTCAAAAATGAAAAAAGCATTATTGCTACGGAGTTATTCAAGGAGAAATTTGAATATTTTGTACAATATAATAGGGCACTTTGTAAACTTGGTATCATTGGATATGTAAATGCATATTTAGTACTATAATTTAAATATTTGTTGCAATGCTTATACTATCATCAAATAATTTAACGAAAATGGACGAAATTGACCATGTGTGGTTGCACGTGGTCGTGATCTTGTCTTTTGACGGAAAGATTATCTTGTATTCCTCATTTTTTGAGGGAAAATTATCACATTGTCACGTCTTTCAGAGGAAAATGATAACGTTTCTCTAATATTAGCACGTTATAACGTGATAATTTTTTATCAAAAGACGAAATAATGGTGACATTATTTGACACTGGTATGAATTGTGTAACATTTATTTGTGGTACTAAATGTGTATTTACGTATCAAGTGATACCAATGTTTAAAAGTGTCCAGTATAGTACCAAATATGTAATTTTCCCCGTTATTTTAAGTCTGAAACTATTCAAAATAAAAATCTGAACTTTTAGACAAGTAATTTTACTTTATTACTTTGGTATTCTAGTTTGTGTTTGCATTTAGTTGTGCTCACGAGACTTAATCGGGGCTTCCCCATGCCTCGTTTTATGCCCCCCCTGAAAATAATTGGTTATGTATATTTCGTGTATTCCTTTTATCAATTTTGTAGAATATTTAACTGTTTCATTAACAAAAAAGAGTGTGTGGTCTAGTGGATCCGTGCCATTTTGGGTTATTATGGAAGTATTTTGATTGAGTTTGATATCAGTAAGTTGTTTCGGAGGTTTCGACGAAACCATTGAAATTCGATTTGAATAATGATTTCAATGGAATATTGAGATTGTAATATATATACTCATTAGTTAGAGTACTCGTCCATGAAAATTTAATACCAAGTGGGACTGAGGCAAAATTTCACATAGAAATCATCGATACCTCTTTTCCACCCCATTAATTGTTTACTCCAATTGAATTCCTAAAACTTGACATGGACATATGTACAAGCCACGGTCGGTCCTACGGCTTCGGGGGCCCTAGGCGGATTTAGAAAAAGGACCCCTAAGAGATACATTTTCAATATTTTATGTATTTTTATTGCTTTTCCTTTTTTTAATGCAAAATTATTAATTAAAATATTTATATACTTGTTATTTTAATATATTTTTCTATATAATTAAAATGTTCAACAGTAAATTCACTAGAAAAATAGTGTTGTAATATAGTCGAACGCATATGCAGAAAATCTCTAAAGATTTTGGCACAAGAAACATAAAATATTTTTTTCAAATGATCTAATAACAAGTAAAAGAAAATATCTCATAACATTTAACAAAACTAAAACACAAACACTATAATGTTTATTTTATAAAAAGAAATATAAACAAATGGCAGAGAGCTAATTATACATTATTTGCATGCTTATTCTTTTTCAAAGAAAATAAAAAAAAAAAAAGTCAATTAGTGTCAGCAGGTAGAGTACTCGTCCATGGAAATTTAATATCAAGTGGGACTGAGACAAAATTTTCCATAGGTCATGGATACCTTTTTTCCACCCCATTAATTGTTTACTCCAATTGAATTCTTAAAACTTGACATGGACATATATACAGGTCCATGACCGGTCCTAGGGTTTCGGGGAGGCCTAGGCGGATTTAGAAAAGGGACACCTAAGAAATACATTTTCAATATTTTATATATTATTTATTGCTTTTCAATTTATTTTAAATGCAAAATTATTAATTAAAATATTTATATACTAGTTATTTTAATATTTTTTCTCTGTAACTAAAATGTTCAATAGTAAATTCACTAGAAAAATAGTGTTGTAATATAGTCGAACGCATATGCAGAAAATCTCTAAAGATTTTAGCACAAAAAAATATAAAATATTTTTGCAAATGATCTAATAACAAGAAAAAAGAATTATCTCATAACATTTAATAAACTAAAACACAAACACTATAATATTTATTTTATAAAAAGAAATATAAACAAATGGTAGAGAACTAATTATACATTATTTTCATGTTTATTCTTTTCAAAGAAAATAAAAGAAAGTATATTAATGTCGGCAAATAGAGTACTCGTCCATGGAAATTTAATACCAAGTGGGATTGAGGCAAATGTTTCCATAGAATCATAAGTACCTCTTTTTCACCCCAATAATTGTTTACTCCAATTGAATTCCTAAATCTTGACAGGGACATATATACAGGTCCAGCCGGTCCTAAAATTTCGGGGCCCTTGGCGAACTTAGAATAGGGACCCCTGAAAGATATATTTTCAATATTTATATGTTATTTACTGCTTTTCAAGTTTTTTTAAATGAAATTATTATTTAAAATATTTATATACTAGTGATTTGCATATTTATTATTTTTCAGAGAAAATAAAATAAAGTCAATTAGTGTCGGCAGGTAGAATACTCGTCCATGAAAATTAAATACCAAGTAGGACTGAAGCAAAATTTTCTGTGAAATTATCGGTACCTTTTTTCCACCCATTAATTGTTTACTCCAATTAAATTCCTAAAACTTGACAGGGATATACAAACAGTTCCACTCTAGAAAAGTCACTAAGCCATCAATTAGCTAGGTGGCCTCATTCTTTTTCCTTTAGGAAAAAAAGTTGAGATAAGATCATATTTGAATTTTGACCTTGGAAAAAAATGTTTGGAAGCTAAAATATTCTAACACACAGCTGACCTATATATATCCATTTAGCTGCTAGCTTGCCAAATATTACTTCATGACTTGAGTTATAACTGTTATATATATATAACTAGCCATGGAATCAATGCGAGTTTGGACGTTCTATTTTTGGTTAGTGTTTGGATCATTCAGTTTCTTTCATGTTTTTAATTTTGATATAAAATATATGTATACAGGTTTCCATGGTGTACTGAACTCAAGCAAATTGAAAATGTTGAATTTGGCTTCGGATTTGTTCACCGATATTCCGTCAATTGGCAATGGCACATTAAACTCCTTGAAGTCTCGGACCGAGCAGGACCGAAGTTCGGTTCCTGGCCAGTTCATGGAAATTCGTGGACCATTTACCGGATCAAAATTTTCCATCCGATTCGGTCCAAATATTCCCGAATTCGTGGTCCAGTTCAGTTCGGGCGGTTTCCCAAACCGTGCTCAGTCCTACCCTTCATTGAAGGTAATTTTTCAAATTTTCAAGGTAAATAAAAAATAATGGAGCACTAATTAATATATAAATGTTCGGATCGGATGAATATACTAGATACATGATTCACGATTGGCTAGGTTTCACTCTGAATATGTGGCAGAATTGATGAAATTAAAATCTCTGAATGTGCTGGATATGAGTTATAATTGATATAGTGGTCAGATTCCATCAGTTATTTGAAGAAAGACCTCTTTAAAGAGCTTATCTTTTAGCGGATGTTATCTAACCGACTTCTTACAAGGTAGGTATCTTCTCCCATGAATCCAAATTTTGTTCGAAATAGTTATAATAGAGAAAGAAATTAAAGCTTATTCTTAACCTATCAATTAATTATCTTCAAAGTAATATTCTTGCTTCCATTGGGGATATGAAATTTTTGGAAATGTTAGACCTGTCCCATAACATTTGGCAATGGGATGCATTACGTCATTGGATTCTTTGTATTTGGATAACAATCAATTTCTCGGGAGGGATTAGTATTTAAAAATGAATGACAATTTAATCACAGGTGAAATTCCTAATTGGCTAGGAGACTTTTCGTACATAGAGATTTGTAATTGTGGTACCAAACTATATGTTGATTCTCACTTATGGTACTATAAAAACTGAGGCCGACACGTTTGGTACTATAATTTAAGAAATTGAATCACTTTTGGTATCGCCGTTAAAAATCACCTACTTAACGACGTGGCAGTTAAGCCTTATTGCAAAATTGATGCCATTACTTATGTTGACTAACAATTCTACCCCATAATATTTCAGGTTTGCAAAATAACCCCACATCTTCAAATTTATTGACGATTTTAACCCACATTGTTGCCCAGTTTCAAAATTGAGTCGAATAAGATACGTGCGGACCAATTGAAGATCTTACTTATTATATTTACATATTTATTTTACTAATTTGATTTTATAAACAATATTAATTGATCAAGTAATATTTTAATATAAATCCGACAAAAAATTAAAAAATATATTTTTCTTAAAATATAAAATTTATATAATAGTATTTATATATATAATATTTAATAAAATAATTAAGTTATACATTATTAATAAATACAATTAAGAAAAACATCCCTCCCAACCACCCAACCAAAATCATTTATAATATGCAATCTCTTTTTCTTTCTGGAAATTCCTTCCATGGCCTTGTACCAGTTTTTCTAGATTGCAAAACCTCCCCTTTTTATAACAAGGTTTTGAATATTGTGGATTGGTGAAAAAAGTAGGTGATAGATTTCAAATCAAGGTTTTATAGATTTCAAGAGTTCTGGCTCGATTTCATAAGACCGGGCCAGAACTATTCCAAACAGGCCCTAATTTATATTTATACTAGAAGCAGCATCTTTTCATGATACTATAATGGGTTCCAAGACCATCACACTAAGTTGACTTGAGACCTGACCCGACCCGGAGTGGGTCCAAATTAAATCTAAGTAGCCACGTCCTGATCCCGAGCCAACTGGAGTTGTAATTTTATGTATGTATCATGTATATATGTATATGCATCGGATAGACTGGGCCTGTTTGTTTGGCGTTTCCCAGAATTTTTTTGTGTTTGGGAAATGCCAAACAAACATGTTTTTTATTTTCCGAAATAAATTTTTCATCCATTAATTTTCTCAAATTACTCTTTCAAAAGCCAAACAAACAACAAATTTCTTATCTCTTAACAAAACCTATACAAACTCTACTTTGATTTGACATAAAGTAACCTATCTCTTACACAATTTATCTCACATAACAAACATGATTTGACATAAAATCTTACACATCTTACACCTACAACCTAATTCTTCCAAAAAAACCTCTTCTCGATATTTTCGACGGAAAATATGAAAATTTTGATCCATGGATATATATAAGTATGTAATGGTCCAAACGTTGGATCCGTTGGTAGGAGAACCTTACCGTTACAAGTTTACATTTATGGTGTGTTAAGTTTTGCCTATAATCGAAACTGGTTTTTTTAGTTATTTAGTTTAAATCTTGTGGCATATGTATGGGAATTTTGTAGTGTGAAAAACAAACAAAATGTGCTTAGCCGAAATTCCCCCATATACGGGCCATGTGACATAAAAATTGGGAATTTTGACCATTCAACGTCTTTATCATTAAAAAAAAATACCAAAATTCAAAATCCTAACTTTTCCTATAAAATTCACCAAACATTCCCTTAATTAAATTGTTACCCGCCTTCTTCTTCTTCCCCAAATAAAAACATTCAAGTAGCTAGTTCTTGGTGGATGGAAATCGAAAGATTGGACCTCTCCTGCAACAAAATGTCTGGTCTAATTCCTCAAGAGCTAACTCGGTTGAACTTCCTATCGGTTTTCTCAGTGGCTTTTAACGAATTATCGGGTAGTATACCAAATATGCAAGCTCAATTTGGTATGTTTGAGAAAAGCATTTATGAAGGTAATCCTCTCCTTTGTGGACCACCATTAGAGAACAGTTGCTTCACTCCTGGAAGATTGCCACCAGCTTCAATAACATCGAGTACTCTTGAACCAGATGACGCATTTCGAGATGCATATTTGTGGGGTTTTCTTGTATCCTATTTTGCTGCTTTCTCGGGCCTATTTCCTTTCCTTTATTATTATGGTTCCTTTAGCGGCAGACGTGTGCCTTTTAAATCAAAGATAAGAAATTAAGGGCTTGTTTGTTTGGTGTTTGGGAAAATAGTTTGGAAGAGTAGTGGATGTTTGTGAAATAATCTCGATTTGCGTATTGTTGTTTATTTGAATTTTGTGAGAGTTGTTTGAGAAATAAAGTAGGTGTAAGTTTTTTTGGAAGAGTGATGTTGTAGGTGTAAGATGTGTAAGACTTTATGTCAAATCATGTTTGTTATGTGAGATAAATGGTGTAAGAGAATATGTTATTTTATGTCAAATCATAGTAGAGTTTGTATAAGTTTGTTTAGAGATAAGAAAATTGTTGTTTGTTTGGCTTTTAAAAGAGTAGTTTGAGAAAATTGAGAGATGAAAAATTTATTTTAGAAAGTAGAAAACATGTTTGTTTGGCATTGGGAAACGTCAAACAAACAAGCCCTTAGTGGGAATTTTGGGCCTGTTTGTTTGGCGTTTCCCAAAAAAATTTCTCAAACCACTCTCTCATAATTCAAATAACTTTCCGAAAAATTTTCGGAAACGTTTCGAAAAATACTAGGAAAAATTATGAATAAAGTTATTAATTTAAGAAAAACAGAAAGTTCCAAGGTAAATATAGAGTTTCGGAAGAACATCTTATTTCCGTTTCTATTGATTCAAAAACGTAACTTCTCGTTATTTTCGACGGAAAATATGAAAAGTTTGATCCATGGATATATATAAGTATGTAATGGTCCAAACGTTGGATTCGTTGGTAGGAGAACCTTACCGTTACAAGTTTACATTTATGGTGTGTTAAGTTTTGCCTATAATCGAAACTGGTTTTTTTAGTTATTTAGTTTAAATCTTGTGGCATATGTATGGGAATTTTGTAGTGTGAAAAACAAAAAAAAAAAAAAAAGGGAAGAACAATCTTTTTGGTTTCTGGATACCATGTTAATAGAATTGAAAAAAGGAAAAGAACATAAGATTTAGGAGAATGTGTTAGTCAATTAAAATGACTATTTAACGCCCTATTTGGAAGGGTTTTGAATCGATTTTGCGGGTCTCGATTTCAAAAAAATAATTTTGGTGGTTTCGGTGAAACCTTTTAAACCCCTTTTGTTAGGTTTTACGGTTTTGAAAAAGTTGAAACTACACTTGAATTGGGTTTGAATATTGTGGATTGGTGAAAAAAGTAGGTGATAGATTTCAAATCAAGGTTTTATAGATTTCAAGAGTTCTGGACCGATTTCATGAGACCGGGCCAGAACTATTCCAAACAGGCCCTAATATATATTTATACTAGAAGCAGCGTCTTTTCAGGATACTATAATGGGTTCCAAGACTATCACACTAAGTTGACTTGAGCCCTGACCCGACCCGGATTGGGTCCGAATTAAATCTGAGTAGCCACGTCCTGATCCCGAGCCAACTGGAGTTGTAATTTTATGTATGTATCATGTATATATGTATATGCATCGGATAGACTGGGCCTGTTTGTTTGGCGTTTCCCAGAATTTTTTCGTGTTTGGGAAATGCCAAACAAACATGTTTTTTATTTTCCGAAATAAATTTTTCATCCATTAATTTTTTCAAATTACTCTTTCAAAAGCCAAACAAACAACAAATTTCTTATCTCTTAACAAAACCTATACAAACTCTACTTTGATTTGACATAAAGTAACCTATCTCTTACACAATTTATCTCACATAACAAACATGATTTGACATAAAGTCTTACACATCTTACACCTAAAACCTAACTCTTCCAAAAAAACCTCTTCTCGATATTTTCGACGGAAAATATGAAAATTTTGATCCATGGATATATATAAGTATGTAATGGTCCAAACGTTGGATTCCTTGGTAGGAGAACCTTACCGTTACAAGTTTACATTTATGGTGTGTTAAGTTTTGCCTATAATCGAAACTGGTTTTTGTAGTTATTTAGTTTAAATCTTGTGACATATGTATGGGAATTTTGTAGTGTGAAAAACAAAAAAAATGTGCTTAGCCGAAATTCCCCCATATACGGGCCATGTGACATAAAAATTGGGAATTTTGACCATTCAACGTCTTTATCATTAAAAAAAAATACCAAAATTCAAAATCCTAACTTTTCCTATAAAATTCACCAAACATTCCCTTAATTAAATTATTACCTGCCTTCTTCTTCTTCCCCAAATAAAAACATTCAAGTAGCTAGTTCTTGGTGGATGGAAATCGAAAGATTGGACCTCTCCTGCAACAAAATGTCTGGTCTAATTCCTCAAGAGCTAACTCGGTTGAACTTCCTATCGGTTTTCTCAGTGGCTTTTAACGAATTATCGGGTAGTATACCAAATATGCAAGCTCAATTTGGTATGTTTGAGAAAAGCATTTATGAAGGTAATCCTCTCCTTTGTGGACCACCATTAGAGAACAGTTGCTTCACTCCTGGAAGATTGCCACCAGCTTCAATAACATCGAGTACTCTTGAACCAGATGACGCATTTCGAGATGCATATTTGTGGGGTTTTCTTGTATCCGATTTTGCTGCTTTCTCGGGCCTATTTCCTTTCCTTTATTATTATGGTTCCTTTAGCGGCAAACGCGTGCCTTTTAAATCAAAGATAAGAAATTAAGGGCTTGTTTGTTTGGTGTTTGGGAAAGTAGTTTGGAAGAGTAGTGGATGTTTGTGAAATAATCTCGATTTGCGTATTGTTGTTTATTTGAATTTTGTGAGAGTTGTTTGAGAAATAAAGTAAGTGTAAGTTTTTTTGGAAGAGTGATGTTGTAGGTGTAAGATGTGTAAGACTTTATGTCAAATCATGTTTGTTATGTGAGATAAATGGTGTAAGAGAATATGTTATTTTATGTCAAATCATAGTAGAGTTTGTATAAGTTTGTTTAGAGATAAGAAAATTGTTGTTTGTTTGGCTTTTAAAAGAGTAGTTTGAGAAAATTGAGAGATGAAAAATTTATTTTAGAAAGTAGAAAACATGTTTGTTTGGCATTGGGAAACGTCAAACAAACAAGCCCTTAGTGGGAATTTTGGGCCTGTTTGTTTGGCGTTTCCCAAAAAAATTTCTCAAACCACTCTCTCATAATTCAAATAACTTTCCGAA
This sequence comes from Penstemon davidsonii, assembly GCA_034814905.1. Taxonomy (NCBI): domain Eukaryota; kingdom Viridiplantae; phylum Streptophyta; class Magnoliopsida; order Lamiales; family Plantaginaceae; genus Penstemon; species Penstemon davidsonii. The sequence goes on along the minus strand of JAYDYQ010001087.1, from coordinate 3,921,917 downwards.
AAATTTTCGGAAACGTTTCGAAAAATACTAGGAAAAATTATGAATAAAGTTATTAATTTAAGAAAAACAGAAAGTTCCAAGGTAAATATAGAGTTTCGGAAGAACATCTTATTTCCGTTTCTATTGATTCAAAAACGTAACTTCTCGTTATTTTCGACGGAAAATATGAAAATTTTGATCCATGGATATATATAAGTATGTAATGGTCCAAACGTTGGATTCGTTGGTAGGAGAACCTTACCGTTACAAGTTTACATTTATGGTGTGTTAAGTTTTGCCTATAATCGAAACTGGTTTTTTTAGTTATTTAGTTTAAATCTTGTGGCATATGTATGGGAATTTTGTAGTGTGAAAAACAAAAAAAAAAAAAAAAAAAAAAAAAGGGAAGAACAATCTTTTTGGTTTCGGGATACCATGTTAATAGAATTGAAAGAAGGAAAAGAACATAAGATTTAGGAGAATGTGTTAGTCAATTAAAATGACTATTTAACGCCCTATTTGGAAGGGTTTTGACTCGATTTTGCGGGTCTCGATTTCAAAAAAAAAAAATTGGTGGTTTCGGTGAAACTTTTTAAACCCCTTTTGTTAGGTTTTACGGTTTTGAAAAAGTTGAAACTACACTTGAATTGGGTTTGAATATTGTGGATTGGTGAAAAAAGTAGGTGATAGATTTCAAATCAAGGTTTTATAGATTTCAAGAGTTCTGGCTCGATTTCATGAGACCGGGCCAGAACTATTCCAAACAGGCCCTAATTTATATTTATACTAGAAGCAGCATCTTTTCAGGATACTATAATGGGTTCCAAGACCATCACACTAAGTTGACTTGAGACCTGACCCGACCCGGAGTGGGTCCAAATTAAATCTAAGTAGCCACGTCCTGATCCCGAGCCAACTGGAGTTGTAATTTTATGTATGTATCATGTATATATGTATATGCATCGGATAGACTGGGCCTGTTTGTTTGGCGTTTCCCAGAATTTTTTCGTGTTTGGGAAATGCCAAACAAACATGTTTTTTATTTTCCGAAATAAATTTTTCATCCATTAATTTTCTCAAATTACTCTTTCAAAAGCCAAACAAACAACAAATTTCTTATCTCTTAACAAAACCTATACAAACTCTACTTTGATTTGACATAAAGTAACATATCTCTTACACAATTTATCTCACATAACAAATATGATTTGACATAAAGTCTTACACATCTTACACCTACAACCTAACTCTTCCAAAAAAATCTACACCTACTTTATTTCTCAAACCACTCTCTCAAAACACAAACAAACAACATTACGCAAATCGAGATTATTTCACAAACATCCACTACTCTCCCAAACTACTTTCCCAAACGCCAAAATTAAGAAACAGTTTTATTGATATTATTGGAACTCAAGATAAAATTTCAAAAAGGAAAAAAGCATTATTGCTACTGAGTTATTTAAGGGGAAATTTGCATATTTGGTACTATACAATAGCACACTTTGCAAATTTGGTACTATTAGATATGTAAATGCACATTTAGTATCATAATTTAAATATTAGTTGCAATGTTCATACTATCGTCAATAATTTAATAGAAATGGACGAAATTGGCCATGTGTGGTCTTTTGAAGGAAAAATATTCACGTTTTCCTCACTTTTGGAGGGAAAATGAGAAAAAATAATAATATTTTTCTCACATTAACACGTTATAACGTGATAATTTTGTCTTCAAAATACGAGATACTAGTCACATTATTTGATGATGGTATGAATATTGCAACCAACATTTAAATTATGACACTAAATGTGCATTTACTTATCCAGTGATACCAATGTTGCAAAGTGTCATATTGTATAACAACAAATATGCAATTTTTCCGTTATTTAAGCCCGAAAGTATTCAGAATAAAAATATGAATATTTAGATAAGCAATTTAATTTATTACTTTGGTATTCTAATTTGCGTTTGAATTTAGTTATGTTCTCGAGGCTTATGGCCCCCTGAAAAAAAAAACGGTTATGTATATTTATATATGAATAGGCAGGGAAAAAAATTGTGTGGCCCAGCAGGGTAGTACCTTCTTAAGTTCTTTGGGGTATGGAGTTCGAACCCCTTGTGTCATCACGAGTGATCTCACTTCACCTCAATTAATTATAATTATTATAATTTTTAATAATAATAATTATTGTAATAAAATTAATAATAATTATTTATAATAAATTTAATATTGTCATTAATAATAAGAAATTTAACATTACTCTATGAAATTTAACAATGGCATCAATTATAAATATCAATTTAAGTATTTAAGATAAAACTTTCAATAATGGAAACACATATTGTGTTTAGTAACAACATATTCATTATTGTGGGTTTTTCGAGTTTTATACTAACATTTTTTTGTTGTTATTTGTTTTTAGTTGAATGAAATTTCTAATTTTACAATATTGATGCAATGATGTCTTTATCGTTTATAAAAAAATAATATATTCATTATCTCATAAACACTTGAAATATGAGTTTATAAAATTATACATTGAACTCAAGTTCCCAACTATTTATTGAATTGAACTCAATATATATTTAAAAAAACCTAACACAGAGATTGGACCAATGTATAACTTTTTTAAATATCAAAATTTGACTTATTTGCTAAATAAACATTGGATAATTGCACACAATAGAAGTATAGAACAAGAAAAAGAAGAAATGTCTCGCCCTTGCCCCTATCTCCTCTATCTGCACCTTACTTCAATATTCTTCCTCATTTCTGCAATAATTAATGGTTTGTATCAATTCTGTTTTCCTTTTATTCATAAATTGCTTCTTCAATTATACTACTGATTGAATTCAATTGCAAATTTGATGATGATTTAGGCCACCCCCCCCCCCCCCCCCTTCCGCAAATCAGTGAAGACAATGGTAAATCTCCGACCTCTCCACCGACTCCCCCTCCCCCGAGTCGGTGGAGATGGCCTTAGCTTTTTGTGTATTCCTTTTATCAATTTGTACAAGTTAACATATTTTTAATTGTTAATTAACAAAAAGGAGTGTGTGGGCTGGTGAAACTGTGTCATTTTAGAGCATATGTGCATGGATTTTGGCCCGGGTTCGTGAGATCGGGCTAAATTCCTTCCAAATGAGTTTTCATTAGACTCGTGAAACTCATCACAAACCTATTTAGAATTTCACATTCAAACTCTTAAAATCTATAAAATTTTGATTTGACACCTACCACCTATTTTTTTCCCAAACTCTATAAACCAAATATTGATTTGACACATACCACCTACTTTTTTCCCTAAAGCCCAACATCCAAACCCAATATAAGTGGAGTTTCAGTTTTTTTAAAACAACAAAATCCAACATCCAAAACCTAACCAAACGGGGTTTCAAATGTTTCACTGAAACCACCCAACTATTTTTTTTAAATCGAGACACACGAAACCGAGCCAAAACCCTTCCAAATAGGGCCTTTAGTTCTATTAGGTGTGGAGTTCAAATCTTTGAGTTTGTGTTCTTTTTATCATTTTTTGAGAAGTTAACACCTACCTTTTAACTATTTCATTAGCATATGAGAGCATTTGGTCTAGTGGTTATGTTCTTTCTAAATGAGTATGTGTATTAACCCAAGTTCAAGTCCTAAAGTGCACATATTTCGCACGTTACTAACTAATTTTAAATGTTAATTGCATTGTATAATAAAAGAATTGTTAACTATGTTATGAATTATATATTGCTAACGCACATGCATTTTTCTATTATCAATAAAATAATAGTTATCAAAACAACTAAGAATTACAATATAGTAGCAAATAATAATAAGCAGGAGACATGTCTCTGAATTATCAATTATGTACAACAACTTTGAGAAAAATTTTTTTGTCTAATTAGACTAACTTATCTAATTTTACAGATTTATGAATCTTGTAATCGAAACTTAATTAGTAAATATGACGATATCCTTGGCTGAAGTTATCGGTTTGCACTTCATGTCAGTGGCTCCAATCGTGAACGCCTTCACGATCGAGACGAGAGTAGCAAGATCATATTATCCAAGTATAGGAGCATCTTTGGTGGTGATCGGATGTCTAGTATTTGCAAAGCCACCCTCGAAAGCTCAGCAAGGCCTCGGAATTCTCCAGGCGCATGAAAATGAATCTTACCATCTGCAGAACTTGTGTTAGAGAAAATGTCAGCAATTTATAAGTTATGAGGAGACGTTACATGCTATGGAAAATAGCTGTTTGGAAGAACATGTAACAGATTTTTTCCTTCATAGACGAGCTCCTCATTCTTGAATATGGCATTGTGATTAACATTTTAAGAAATAGATTCTGAAGAAACTTATAGTCATAGAAGCTGCAATACATAGACAAAAAGAGCAAGTTTCCATTGAGGTTTGCAACCTTTACCTCTGCTTTTGTTATTATTAGAAAACTGCACGTATTTTGTACGTGATTAGTTAATTTCACGGGTAACTTTTATGAATCAGAATAAAAATAATTTTATTATGTCATAAAATAGAGCAAATTTATGACTGATACTCAATTTATTTTTTCATGAAATTTATTTTTTAATAAAAAAAATTGGCTTTAAATTATTGTAATCAAATATAAAATGATGATTGATTTAGTCATGAGATCTAGTAAAATTTATTCCAAATTAAGATCATAAGGAATTATTTAGTTCATTCCATAACAGTATAATTTTTTTTTTGTTCGAGAAACTAATTGGATTGATATGATTGAATCACAAGTTCTTACAATATCAGTTTTCATTTTAAAAGCTCTATTTACTTGTTTTAAGGGCAACATATCATTGAATTTCTTATTAACGATAAAATCAAGGATTTAGATGTAAACGAAGATTTGAATAAAGAAGATGACATCAATTTCACCAACGTCTCCATCGATATAATCAAAGTTGATTTTTTCACCAACTTCACTAGTGTTCACCATTTTCACCCGAATTTCCATAACATGGAGATTTCGTGGTTATCTTAGAAAAATATAAAGATAATCACAGTATTGGAATGTGAAGCACATACTCTGTTAATTTTGAAAAAAGAATTAAGGGATATCTTAAAGGAAATCTAATAGAAAATTTAATAAAACTTTTGATGAGAATTTTACAAAATCAAAATTTTCTATGGGAGTTTAATGAAAGTTTTCCATAACACAATATTGTTATCAAGACACTAGAAGTGTCATGACCAGCAGACCAGCAAAGAGCAACATTAATATGTTGTTTACGATAACTGATTCAGACATGAATTTTTCATCTTCATTGAGAAACAAGTAAATGTGACCGAAGATCATGTAAAGGTATCAAGTTTTTCGGTTCCATACAATAGAATCTTCAATTTTCCAACTTTTTGGATGACATGGTTCCATCAATTCACCATTGCCATAACTAAAATAGCCCGGGAAACTTAAGGTCAGGGGCGGAGGCAAATGGGGTGCTGGTAGGGGCACCCGCACCCCCAGCCAAAAACAAAAGTTTAATACCACACCATAACTGTAATATATGCAACCTATTTAGTACATCAATTTAGCTGAGCCCATTCTTTATTCCTTTAATCCTTTTTCTAATAACATCCTAGCTTTTACTCCAAAATCCCAAACTATTTAAAGCTAACCCAGTCGACAAATTGCAAATAGAGCCCTTGAATATTGAATTACCTCTTCAAGTAGTAATTTAATAAGGAAAACTTTCTTCCTAGACGTAAATTATTTATAATTGAATACGGAAAGATCGACACTTCAAATTAATTTCCCATCTAAATCTCCTTTGTTCAAATCTTATACTTCGTCAACTTTTCATCAAAAAATGGGTTTTATTAATCAACACAATATTATCGAAAATATAAACCTTCTACAGTTGAATGATTAATAATTGAATTTATGCTAAATTTTATTATTTAGATGAAATGAATTTTATTTCTTATATGTATATAATGTTTGATACTTTGATTACATACTTGTTTCTTCTTTGGTTTTAATTTCTTGATAATTATACGGGTGATTTAGTTAGATTGTTTTAAACTAAATATAAATATAAGGTAATGCTTAAGTTTTCATCTTATGCTTATTTTTAAAAATCTATATTGAGAAAGACATATTTTAAAGTTTGTATATTAATTCAATTATGTATGAATTTAATGTCATGAAAATCCAGAGAGCACAATTTAGGATGGTCAAATAAAATTTAAATTATTTATATTATCCATTTGTATATCTAGCTCTCTTTTCAAGTCACTCATATTTTTCTTATGTCATAATTGTTTATCTCATATTATGTAACTGGTTATATATTTAGTATGGATCAAAGTTTCGTTTCTTATGTATGTTTTGACTAGCTAAATATTAAAAGAATTTCAAGAAGTTTCCATAGACGTTTCGAAAACACTGAAAAAAATTGTAAAAATATTACTAAATAAGAAAAAGAGAAAGTCACAAGGCAAATAAAGAGTTTCGAAAATACACGTTATTTTTGTTTCTATTAATTCAAAACCAGAAAATTATCAATGTTAATTTATTTAGCGATAAAATTGTAATGATCATATATAGTTGATTTATATATGGGAAAAATATGTCATGTTAAAATTCTCGCCCCCCTTGACTTAGATTCCTGGCTCCGCCCCTTCTTAAGGTATATTTATAATTTTTGATTTTGTGTTGAAATGTGTTTTAATTGTTTGCATATTTTAGAAACATGATCTATACATATTTTTACAAAGAGCTAGAGCTTTGAAATTTTGAACTTGAAAACTCGAAACGCCAAGGCAAACTAGATCAACCTCACTTTTGTGAGGGTGAAATTTTGTCTCGAAAATAAACCAATTGTTTTTTCAAAAAAATTATGTGGTGAGTAAATTAAATAACATATACAATTATATACATTGATAATAATAATTCATATCATTCATATTATATATGTTAACTAATTTAAACTAGAAAAGTGCACGTAAAACGCACATGAAATGCACGTGAAATGCATATGACTAATTAATTTTATATGTTAATTGTCTCGTATATATAAATATAGTTTAGCTATGTTATGGATATTGTTTCTTTGAGTTATTGTGCATAAAAGTCCTTTTAAGATTTGAATGACATTTAAATTCTTTAAGTAAATTAATTTGACAATCACAGTCATATATCAACCCGAAATTCTTAATTTTCTCGAACTAGGTTACGTGTAGGTCATGTGACTCAATTAATTGGGGTTTTTTACAAGGAAATCAACACAAGACTAAGAGGAGAAAAAATGGGCATCAGAGTCGGAGTTGGAATAATTATCGTATTAGTTAGCTGGTGAAAACTAAGACCCCATTTGAATTGATGGATTTTCAAAACTTATGGCTTCTTTTAGATTTTATATGAATTTTAAATCTTCTGAATTTATGTTTTTTTCCTTCATATATTAAAATTTGTGAATGTTAGGGTTGTTTTGTTTTATGTATGGATCTACACAACTGATATGATTTCTACAAATTTTGTTGGCTTACTGATTAGTTAATTGTTTAGTAATTTAGGGATCGTATTTGTTATTTTGATTAAACTAGTCTCCAGTGGTGTGTGAATTTTTAATTCCCAATTATATCTTGACTAAAGTGATCACATGAGTATTTTGGTATATAACCTTATCTTGAACGAGGGAAAAACACTTTTGATACCAAACATTTGTCCAAAAAACACATTTGATACCAAACTTTTTGAAAAAACACATTTAATACCATGATTCACACAATCTTGAGATATTTACTTTTGCCGTCAATTTTCGGACGAAATTTAGCATGTGCCGTCAATTGTGGGTCTTTAAAACCAGTGCATGTTTTCTCTCCCATTGTCAATTTAACGGGCACACGAGGGATACGTGCTGAATTTCGTCCGAAAATTGACAGCAAAACTAAATGTGTCAAGATTGTGTGAATCATGGTATGAAATGTGTTTTTTCAAAAAGCTTGGTACCAAATGTATTTTTTGAACTAAAGTTTGGTATAAGTGTTTTCCCCTCTATCTTGAATTCACAAATTGTCCATGTATTTTGGTATATAATATCATCATCTAACTTTCAATAAGTTTTAATTTATGTCCTCTGATTACAAACATTTTTCCCAGTAGTAGGACCAAATTTATAACTGTAAAACGAAAACTGAAATTTTATTAAAAGTTAAAGGACCCAATTTATTACGCATAGGACTAAAATAAAAATTAAAGGACTAAATGTGCATTCTGGATGAATAAATATGAAAGTTATAAGACCATTTTTTAAATTTTCTAATTTAAGATATTTAAGTTTGATTGATAGTTGGCCCCAGGAGTGCGACTACCCGCTAACTTGATTTGGACTTTTTAGGAAAAAGTTAAACTAATAGCGATTTACTTCGGCTCAAGAAGAAGATCGCGAATTGTACAAACTGCAGGGAAATAAATTAGTAGTAAAATACTACTTCTAACTTTATATGTAGATTGAATTCGCATTACTTCAATCCAAAGCGAGATAAATCATCCTTTCTTTCTACAATTATCCGAATACTGCGAATCTATACATGTAAGATTTTGTTTTATATCTTGAATTTCATATCATGGCTCAGTAATTTCGTGTATTAGTTTTAATTGATTTTATGATTTTTTTTTTGGGTGGTACATAGAACATAAATGTTTTTAGGGAAAATTATAAGGATTGGATTGCAGTGTCAATTTTATTTTGTATTAGCCAGAGTTTTTAGGGATTACAATTCGTGTAATTAGATTTTTGAAGGTTTTCATATATTGGTATCTTTTTCAATTTTTGATAACTTACTGGTCAAGTATAGAACTTGATTTTAGTTTTTTGTGGTATGCTTTATAGCTTTGGTGATTATTATGGTGATATCAATTTACTGAAAATTTTATCTGATTTTGTGATATGCGAAATAATGATTTTGAGTGTAATTTATTATTGAATTATTGGATTAATGCAGCTGAAAATGACGGTAGTGTGACAAAAAACGTGCTAGCTGTTGCATTGTATTCTTAGATTTTGCAAAATCAATGTCTAAACTGAAATCAGAATTCAGTGGCAAATCTGGTCAGACTGTAGATGAATCGTATAGTTTTGTCAAGAATTATAAGCGATGTAAATGTAATTCTTCAAGTTTGGAATCCATGTGGTTAAACTTAAACCATCATGGGCTTGGGAAATGTTATTCGTACGAGCAACTTGACGTGTTGGATGCAGAGTTAAAATCTTTCAGTGCTAGTGGTAATGCAAAAGCAAGTGAGGAAAATCGTCTGATTGAGGAATATTATACTTGTTATTCCCAAAAGGATGCTACTTTTTCTTCAGATAGTCCATTGAAGTGTTCTCATAAACATGCCAAAAATGATCAAGATAGCTGGTTGCGAGAATTTGAGGCTATAACTGATGATGAATTACGGAAAACACCAATGAAGAAGGAGATGGAAAATAAGAAGCTTTTTTCTGATCTCGATTCACATTTGATTGGACTTAAGAATATCGAACCATGGTGGAATGCAGCTGATACAAATGATTTAGCATCCTTGGCTTCTCAGAGGCCATCTCAGTTTGTTAGCAATTGTGATCTTCCGAAAGCTCAGACCATGCGTTGTGTTAATAATTCCGAGGAAGTTAAAGAACAAATGCCAAATAAAGAGACTCGTAGAAATCTTGGTTCAGTAAGTGTGGATAAATCACATGGCACATTAGGAGTACTAGACTGCCTAATACAAGGGTCAGATGAAACTATAAGGTATTTTGCTCTATTTGGTATGTTTGCATTTTCACGTATTGCTGTAAGCCTGTTTTGCTTGAAATTACAGTTTAGAACAAAAGTTAGATGACAGTGTTTATAACAAAGTAAATATTCTTGTGCATTTGTTATGAAATCTAGACTCAAGCTCTACAAATTGTTTTGTTTTGCAAAATTGTATTCTTAGTCTCATGGGATTGGACCCTCAAGACTTTTGGTCCCGCGTTCAACAAAAATTGACCTTTTGGTCCTAATCTTTTCAAGTGTTTTTGCACTCTTGGTCCTATTGTCCCCTTCTCCATCCAAGTTGGGATAAAACTGCAAAACCAAAACTATTCTTATGGGATAAAATTGCACAGATTAGATGAAAAAGGAGCGACAGGACCACAAGTACAAAACACTGTAAAAAGTTGGGACAAAAAGTGTTGAGGGTCCATTCTTGTGGGACTAAAAATGCAGTTTTACCGTCTTATCATAATCAGCTAACTGTAAGAAAGATATTACGACCACATGTGAAGTTTTTACGCAATATTAACTGAAAAGTAGAAAAAAGTATTTTATGGTTCCTATCATTATAGCATGTATTTTATGCATAAACCTACATTGCTTCAAAAATATATTATGCTTTACTTTCAGCAATGGTGACGGTTCTAGTACATTGAAACTAGATTCATTAGCTACACATGAACCAGTCTGCGGTGATCTCACCCGATCGGAGCTGCTAGAGGCACTCTGCCATTCTCAAACACGGGCAAGAGAAGCCGAGAAATTGGCTCAAGAAGCATACAATGAAAAGGAACACGTAATAGATCTCTTTTTCAGACAAGCCTCTTACTTATTTGCTTATAGGCAGTGGCTTCAAATGCTGCAGCTAGAGACACTATGCCTTAACCTTAGGAGCAAAGATCAGTTCAATTCTCTTACATCATCGGCTCTCTTACCGTGGGTCCGTGTCAAAGGTATGGCATTACGGAAGAATCGACGTAGAGGTGCAAAGAAGAAGATAGGGAAACAGAGATTCCATTTAAGCAAATATGCGATTGTTTTTGCACTAGGACTTGGACTTGCGGGTGCTGGATTGCTTGTAGGTTGGTCAGTCGGGTGGCTTTTCCCGGCTTTATAGACGCAACTGTACTTGTACATATACATACATTTACCATGTGAAATATGTGTAAAAGGGTAAGTGTTTAGGTTGAGAGGTTTCTTGTTATGTATATATAGGTTGGGTTTTATATGTAGTGTAGTAAATTTGTGCTGGTGAGTATGTTGTCTTTTGTAAAATATGCATGTACGTGTGTATGTAAATCTGTAAGATAAATTGGTAGAAAACTGCAATTGTGTTGTATTTTATTAATTTTGCAAAACCAGACTCAAGTTTTATCTTTATTGTGTATTTTGGTGAAATATGTTATTATTTCTCAAAAATACTTGTATATTTAGACGGCATTTATTCGTCGCATGAGTAATGCCAAATAAGTATTTTATAGGTACCCAAGTTCATAATATAGATGGAAATTTTTCAATATATGAGAAAAAGAAAATTCGCAAAAAATGAATATTTTCTCCACCCGGAGTGTGTCTATTTAAGTATTAATACGGGAAAATTGCTTTTTTGGTACCATAGGATAGGTTAACTTGCACTTTTGGTACTATAGGATAGACTAACTTGCACTTTTGATACCACTGGATACGAAAATGCAAATTTGGTACAATAGGATAGGTTTTCATTGCATTTTTGTATCAAACTCAATTTTTCTCCAAAGCTAATGGCAATTTACCCCCTATGAAATGCATAATGTTCAATTTACCCCTCTATAATTTGGAAAAAATCAATTTACCCCCTGTAAAAAAATTAGTGAAGCAATTCCCTCTTCAGCCGGAGAGTGTAACTCACTTGCCGAAATTGAGAGTAGGCATGCAAACTATTTTATAACATAGGGGGATAAATCGCCACATTTATCATAACACAGGGGTTAAAATGCCACATTATCATAATAAAAGTGGATAATAATATCAGGGAGACGATGTGAAACTTTTACAAAATTTCAGGGGGGTAAAATGCTCTTTTTTAAACCACAAGGAGGTAAATTGAACATTATGCATTTCATAGAGGGTAAATAATCATTAACTTGGGGGCAAAATTGGGTTTGCTATCAAAGTTGCAATGAAAACCTATCCTATGGTACCAAATTTGCATTTTCGTATCTAATGGTACTAAAATTGCAAGTAGGTCTATCATATGGTACCAAAAAAATAATTTTCCTATACATATACCGCAATAATTTTTTAGTTGTTATGAATGAAGAAATTTGTGGATGCCAATAGCCACATTCATCATCCAATGAAGACATGATATGAAGAGACATAGTATTTCTACATTGAACTCAACTAAGTTATCATGTAACTCTTGGCCATTGAGTTGCACTTTTAGTCCTATAAATAGGTGTTTTGTAACATGTATGAAAATAACAATTGTATACAATCATATATGAAATAACAAGATCACCTCTTTCTCCCTAATCTCTTTTGCTTTTTACTTCCGATTTATCTATTATTGTTGTTCCTTTTTAGATTAGTTTTATAACACGTTATCAGAACGATTTTGCTCTATATTTCATTTTTAAACTAGCTAATTGGATCAACAAAGAAACAATCGAAGTGAGAAGAAATGTTGTCTAAATATATGAAGCTTTTGAAAGCTCTGTGTGCTACAAGACTAAACATGGATTCATTCATTTTATAATCATGCTTCCATATAAGAAATTCATGTAGCGGGTATGATTCTTTTCATTAATTGTTTATGTATGTTATATTTAAGATGATTACATTGGTAGTATAATTTTAATTCCTCAAAAGTATAGAGAAATGTCTATTTCAAGGTTAAAGAAGACATATAAAATTTAATATGAAAAAAAAAAAAGTTGGAGATCAATATTTATATTATGTGAAGTACTTTACCATGCTTTTGTTCGAATGTGATTTAAAAGAATCATCACTGTCATAAAATAACAAATGGAATGCTAGTCCATATTTTTCTATTAATTAAACTATTTTTTTATACATATATTAATTTCTTATCTGTGTATATATATATATATATATATATATATGCTATTATAAAACTAAAAGAATGCTATGGTGTAGTCCTTTTATATTCATCAATCAAACTTAATTTGATATTTGATTTAGTTTTGCTGAATTGAAAATAGTGCACAACATACTTTCAGAGCAATATTTCATAAATTATCTCGGTAAATCATGATTTTAATTCACATATGGTTGGGAAGATTGCACTTCTTCCCTGACTTTATGGAAAATTGCATTTCAGTCACTATTTCTTTTTGCAGAATTGTAGTTCAGTCACTATTTTTCCTGAAATTACAGTTTAGACCCTGATATTTTTAGAATTACAATACAGTCTCTGAAATTTCAAAGCTACAGTGTAGTCATTGAACTTTTCTGATTTTCAGTTTACCCCTGAAATAGTAAGAGTTTTCTAAACCAAATTATTCAATTTATAATTTATTGTTATCCTTCGGGTGTGTGTTTGAAAGTTTGTCAAACTTTTACCTAACAGTTGGTATTGTGCTACTAATTTCATTTTACATCATGAATAAAGAGAAGGTGAATTGTGAAATTGTATTTTCTCATAATTTTTATAAAATTCTTACTCTTATTGTTATCAAGAAAGTTCTAAAATAAAAACATAATGTTAGGCCCGAAGCCTAAGTGATAAATTCAAACCCGGAAATTTGGGTATACTTTTAGCAATCTCAAGTTATATGTTTGGGCTTTAAAGTTAAGGCTAATATAATCAATTTAGGCATTTTTGCCCTTGGAAATTTCTGGAAAAAGAAAATGTATTATGACATGGATTATTGATGTTGAAATCCATTTCAATGAAAAAGAGCCTCAAAAAAAAAAAAAAAAAATTTATAAGTTGGGCAAACGAAAAAGATAAAGGGCGATATTTTTCATTGGCCATTTTTACTTGAAGGATTGAGATCTTAATACATTGAAGTAGAGGACCGGTTTATCCTATGAAATGTTGGGGCCACAATATAGTTACCAAAATATTAAAACTCGAAAAGGGTTCGATATAATATGAATGATGGCATATAAAAATGCATCATATTAATAAGCAATATAGTCAATGACTCACTAAATATGTGTGATATTCACAAATGCTCAAGATGAATGTTTTCACCCGAAGTTACAATATATTAAACTGATATATGATTATACTCCATGATCGAAATTATGCGTGCTAAAGTATCATAATTTTCATGATTTTAAAATGCTCATGAAGAAGCAATACCGAATTGATTTATCATTGTTAAACAATGAAATTTTGATGAAAAGAAGAAAAAAAATCATAACTCCCACCATACTAATTGATAAGCATTGTCTGGTGTAAATGTAAGATGTTATATAAATATTCATTCCAGGAAGTGAATGCAATTAACAATAGACATGACATGGTTTAGTCATGGTCAAAATTTATATCATGCATTTCATAGAAAGATTGCATCATACCACTCGAAGTGAAAGTATTATAGTGGTAAGCAAGAAATAAAGGCAATGGTGTGCAAATTGATACACTTGCTAGAGGTGTGGAGTAAAAGACATTGGTCTCGTACATGTCGTGCACAAATGCATCTTTGTTTATATATGGATGCCAATTACAACATTGATGCACAAAAATATTAATCCTATGAGCATTATAAAGATGTACGATAATATGAGCATCATGTTAGATGCATAAAATTATGCAAGCATCATGAAGATGCTTGAGCAATTTTGTGAGCATCGTAAATATCACACACACAATTCTTCGAGATCAAAAAATATTTATGGATGAAGAAATTTGTGGATGCCAATAGCCACATTCATCATCCAATAAAGACATGATATGAAGAGACATAGTATTTATACATTGAACTCAACTAAGTGATCATGTAACTCTTGGCCTTTGAGTTGCACTTTTAGTCCTATAAATAGGTGCTTTGTAACATGTATGAAAATAACAATTGTATACAATCATATATGAAATAACTAGATCACCTCTTTCTCCCTAATCTCTTTTGCTTTTTACTTCCTATTTTATCTATTATTGTTGTTCCTTTTTAGATTACTTTGAGGAAACTACATCACTAAAGTTATTTACTACATAATAATAACTAGGCTCCGGTTTATGATATTTCAAGCTAAGATTCATGTCACTTGAACCAACCTTTGTTCTATGAAATTGACAGTTTTATACTTTTCGTTGATCTTTTGAAATGATTCTTTTGTATTTCCTAAGTTTCTAATAGTTCACATTACAATTTGATTATTGGCTTTGGAAGGGGAACTTGATACACATTCTTTTTTTGGATGTTTTTGGCATGGTGTTTAAATATTTGCTTTGGGTTCATAAAAAAATTGGGATAAATGCAAGATACTCCCCTGTGTTATGTTAAACCTGCAAGAAATTACCCTGTGAAATTTTTATTGCGCCAAACTTCCTTGTGTTTTCAAAAATCCTGCAAAAAATACCCAATTTGTAAATAAAGGTCGTTTTGGATCGACATATTTCGAGAAACCATTTTTAAAATACTTCAAGTTGATCCCTACAACTTTACGTGGTATATTTTTAAAATTATTTCCTGAAATATGTCGATCCAAAACGACCTATTTTTACGAATTGGGTGTTTTTTGCAGGGTTTTTGAAAACACAAGGAAGTTTGGCGCAATAAAAATTTCACAGGGTAATTTCTTGCAGGTTTAGCATAACACAGGGGAGTATCTTGCATTTTTCCCAAAAAAACCATTAGGTACTTGGATATTTGTTGCATCAATGATTTTTCGTGAAATTTCTTATGATTGTAATAATAACGGGGAAGACACATATAGTGGTGTAAGTGAGCCGATTAGTATTATTAAGCTTGACTCGGTTATCCGTATCGAGATGAAATTATGTTGAGTATGGTTTACTTGTTAAATGACTTGTTCAAATGAGTAATCTAACCAAACACAAATTCATTATCACATTATTAAATATATTGAGCTTAAATCAAATTTTAAAAAATTATCATATGTTTAAGTTTGGTTTGATACTTATAATTAATACTCAAGTTGAATAACGAAAATTTTAGTTTATATGTGTTCAAAATACACGTCTAATTAAGTAATTGGAAATAAAATAATAGAAATTGATCCATAGAATATGAACAAATATTCTTGATTTGCATCTCTTTATCATGTTGCAGAAAAGTAAAGAAAAATGAACATGGACGCCAATGGCAAACAAGAGTTCGGGGAAATTGAGAGTTACCTTCCATTAAAATTGATTTTGAAGTGGATTCATATATTTTCAAATATGATAAAAAGATAAAAGGAAATTAATAGTGTATTCATTTGGGAGAAATTTAGTTGAAATAATTAACTTACCAACTTAGTAAAGAAGGGTATTATGGGAACTAAAAAGTTTATAGCATTTACCTTCCTTAATTAAAAGGGTAAATTAGGGAGTTATTTGCTTTATCACAATATTCTCTGCTTTGACAAAAAGAAAATTAACAAGTGATTGATTTATACAAAAAAATTAATCCCTCTAACGTAGAGAACTCAGGATCGAATCCCGCCAGAAGAAGTTTTGACTTAATGTATCTAATGTATATCAGAATGGATTAAGTCAAATCTAAAACCGAATACCCATTAAAAAAAATCAAAAATATAAGAAGAAACCGGTTCAATTGTATTTAATGCTCGAACCGAACCGAACCGAACCGGATTTATATTTGCCCTAAACCGTTTCCCATTGATTATTCAACCTCTTCTCAAGTTGTGGCGAGCAGAACATGGAAGAAACTTTAGCTACTGAATTAACGACAAATGCCCCAACCAAATGGGATTTTCGTTGGTAATCTCCTCCTTTGTATTTATTTACAGATATCTAAATATATGATTTGTCAATATTCAACAAAGATTTTACCTTTATATATAATATATATCAAGAATTATCGAATTTTTGCTCTTGATTCTTAATCTGTTACATATGTTTAATCCTTTTTTAATATAGTTTAAATTCAACCTTTAATAAACCACTATATGTTCTAAATTCATCTGGGTATTAAAAAGAAGTGATTTTTCTAGGAATTGTGGTGTTTATGCTTTCATGAAATAATTGTTATCTTTTGATTTCAATTATATTTGCAGCAACTTGGAAGTTGATTATGAGTCTGATGAAATAGCTCAAATGGTTTATTCTGCATTAGTTGTTGACAAGGAGGTAATTGCATCGGAATTATTTCGTGTATATGTGATATGTTTTGATAAATTCTCTTTGATAATGTATTTTTATTGCAATAACAGTTACAACCAGATAAAGTAAAGAGGAAGATGTCTGTCTCCAATGGGAAGCTCTATGTGTGAGTACTTCTTTTCTATTGACTTCTGTTATGATGGATGGATAACTACAGTCGAGCTTAGTCGAACAATACATATTGAAACATGGTTTGTTTTCTTATTGAGTTTGATATTGTGTTTGAATTTGGTTGATTTTAAAGGAGTTGAACTGAGCATCATGTTTAGGGTTGTTGATTAAGCCGATTCTAGTCTGAGTTTGGTCCTATTGGTTAGGATCTTTAACCGATTAAAGATCCGATAGATCTGATCTGATTAAGAAGATCTATAATTCAATTCACACGGAGCGATATGCTAGGTTGATAAGCTCTAATAAAGATCCAAACCCGATAATATATACATAAAAATTAGAAATACAGAATGTTTTATTTATACAATTGATATTAACGTCGTTATATTGTCAGTCTAACAATACATGCGTTAGTATTTTCATTGTTTTTTTTTTTTTTTTTGATAATTAAAGATTTTTAGTCATTAACTTAATTTTATGCATATTCTCAACTAACAATACAAGTTAATTTGATACCTTATTGATACCATTCTCTTCCGAAAAGCTCTGATTTTTTTTAAAAGTAAATGATTCAATGTGTAAGAGATTTATCTTTCCAGTGTTGGTGCTCACTGTTATTGAAAAAAGATTGAGCTCTTGGTTAAGTTGAATAATTATGTTGCTTTAAGAAGCTTGTCGTATACAGAGATAGTGGTCGAGATTTTGAGAGCTAATCTTTTAATCTCAGAGTCCGGGTATACTTTGGTTTTGCACATGGATCCGGATCTGGACTGGTTTGGTCTGAATCCGACCCTTTGACAGTACTTTTTATATTCTTGAGAAACGTCCGACTAAATTACATGGACGTGGATTTGGGATCTAAACTGATCCGGTCCAAGTCTGAGCCGTTATACATTCTCTGTTGAGAAGTTTGAATCAAAGTTTACCGTTTGATCTACCTAATTGTATACAGGGATTTTGAGGCAGTGGAAGCAAGATTTCTTCGTGCATCATATAGCGCATTTGTTGATATTCTTACACTTGCCACCAAGACTATTGAAGAGTTTGGTGAAGGGATTACACTGTGAAATTCAACAAGTTTAGATGATTGTTTCAGAATTGTATAATTAATCGAGATTTATGTGAATGTGATTCGTGATTTTTTCTTGTATTGTTCTTTAGATGATATTCTATACAAATTCCAATTGTATCTCTTGAATTCTTGATTATAGTTTGGTTATAGTATTTAATTTCATGAGGTCTGTCTACAATTCTTGATGACTTGTTTAGGAAAAAGGGGTTAAAAGATTGGGAAGAATAGGCACTACAACTCCAGGAGGAAAGAAAACTTATTTCTGGTGTAAATTGATAAAGAGTTTAAAACATGTCCTAATCTGCAATTAGGGATGTGAACTAGTCCAGCTGAATTTTAGTAGTTTGATCTTTTTTATGTATACTGTCAGTTTTAACTTATAAAGGATGGAAAATTCTTACCTAGATCGGGTTCGGCCGAACTCAAAGTAACTACATGTCAAGTGCAATACACTAGCCATGTAGTTGGATGGGTTTGACCAAGTCAGTTCTGGATAAGAATTTTTCATAGAGTCCACCTTAAATTGAGGTTCTAAAACAATCGCAATTTTAATGTCGTTTTAAACTCAATTTGTTATGTATAATAAATCGATTTCTAGTGTTGATGGGACCTTGTCATTAGCTAAGGTTCCAACACTTTGTCTTGAGTTCGAATCCTACCAGAAGTCGTGATATTAGTCTAGTTTCATTCTAGTTAGTTATTTATTCATTTGTGTTTTACTAACTTAGATTTGATAGTGTAATTGATATGTAATGATATAATCGATTCAGATGTAGTGAGGTAATTAATCTTTTCAACAAAAACGAAAACAAATCAAGTTCAAATGAATTTCAATCAATCAAACTCGAAAAAAAAAATCATTTAAATTCACAACCCTATTGAACAAATGATGATTGCAACAATAGCTCCTGAGATTCTAAAAAACATTAATGTTAGCATTAATATTTGATCAATATGTTTCTTGATAAATAACAACTTGGGCATAAAAAATAAAACCCTAATTTCATTTTCATCTTCCTCTCTTCCTCACTCCATCTCCCACCGCCGCCCTTCCTCCCTCTCTCTCCCACTTCCGCCGATTTTCCTCCCTCCCTCTCCCACTATCGCTCTTCCTCTATCTCTCTCCCACCAACCCTCTTCCTCTCTCTCATGTGTTAATTTCTCACCCCTCTCTCTTCCACCACTGCACCGAACCCGCGCTTCCCAAACCCGCCGCCCAGCCCATCCCGCCTGGTCCTGCCTGAAACTCGTGCGACCAGCCCCGCCCAGCCCAGCCCGCTCCTGCTCCTGCCCGAATTTGCGTGACCCCTGCCCCTGCCCGAAATTGCCGAAGACATCAAGTACTAATTCTTGCTTCTTAGTTAGTCATTGTTTACATCATTTAGTTATATGCTAAATTCTACAGGAATGAGTATGTGAATAGTTCTTCTTTGGTTACTTGACGATTTTGTTAAGATTATATTGAAGTCATAGGGTTATTCAAAAGGTGTCCAACTTGGACCTTCTATTATAGTTATACCATTTGCTATGCTATGCTTTCTCTAAATCATTGCAGGCTTCCATCTCTGTGTTGCTAATTAGGAACTAATGTAGTTACTTGTCTACCACTAGATGCAGTTATACTAATTAACTAACTTAATATTTACTTATTAGGAAACGTGTATTTTCCAAAGTTATCCCCCTGTCTTATACTAGTTTACAATAGAAACAAGATTTCAAAGAAAATTTATTGTTACAACATGATTAAACATTATTATAATTATGCTAAATGATTTCATATGACCTGATTAAATGCACAAAGTTCTGACTTTTGTAAGCTTGACCATTTCTGGAATAAGAAATACATTAAACACCACCTACACTCCAAATGTCCATTTGGGCTTATTAGCTTTCTAACATTTCAGTTTGTTTTGTGTTTAGTTTATCAATGGTCTAATATGTGGATGCTGGTAGAGTTACATTATTGACTGATGCCCAAGCTATAAGTTTAACTTTATTTGTATACTAGCCTGACTGACTAAATTTTATGGAGATGTGCTTAAATGTCAGTTGATCATATGATTTTCAAGAAAACAATACTACTTTGTACCTTAAGTTATATTTGCCAATGCCATGAGCTACTTCTAATTCATGGTTTTCTTTTCTCAGAAGAAGTTAACGTGGTCACGCACCATATATAATCTCGGCCCAGGTATATATCTAATATGATACATTGATATTAATCGGAGCTCTAATCAAATAAATCTGAATTCACCTATGTTACTTGTAGGTGGTGATGAGCACCTTATGTTGTCTCTGTTGAGCAAAACATCGAAGGAGCAGGAGGAGACAAGTTCAACAAATTAAATTCCCTTTTCCAAGTCTTGAAGATTGGTATGATTTTCTGTGTATTTTACCTCTGGCTTGAGCTTTGCAAAGTTGTTTCATGTATATATACTCCCTTGTGCAAAATAGTGATGTGAAATTTTTCAGTGTCAAGTTTCTCTTTTACTGATTTTAATGATATGCATAGTCTATCATTACTTAAAAGATATATATATATATATAAAACTTTGTTTCATTAATTTTCTCAAACAATGATAAACATTTAAATAGATTGATGAAAAGTCTGTTGCTATTTGATCCACTGTTAGATTGAGGAATTTTATTTGAAATGAAATTACCAAGATGCTATTTTCCAAATCCACCCATACCAACATATACTCGTTGTCACAGCTATTGAATTTAAGGTTGGGTGGACGAACGAATGTTCAAAAAGGAAAGTTACTTTTCATAAGTAATTCCATAAAGATGAAAGTAAGATAGGGTAAATGAAATTATTTTGGTTTCCTATTCTGTGTTTGGAATTTTCCTTCCTTCTTTTCACATTCATAGTAAGTGAATCATAATTATATTTCAAATTAAGGGGATATAATTGAAAATTAGCTGGCAGTATAAGGTGGGCTTTGGAATAGAGCTGGCAGTATAAGGTGCGCTTTGGAATCTCAAAAGGAAAAAAAGAAAAAAAATCGATTTTTTTGACCGAACCGGTCTGTTCGGTTTTTTACCGAATCGAACTGAAAATTTCGGTTCGGCAAACGGTCCACGACCTGAAAAGTACCGAACCGAAAAAAACCGAAGTTCGGTCCGGTTCTGTTCGGTTTATACCGAACGCTCAGCCCTAGTTTATTGTATTAGCATTGAAAACAACCTTAAAATAAAAAATTTGCCTCAAATACCCTAACTCCCACTCACATCTTCGAAACAGAACTATACTCTCGAATCCTAATCCTACTCCCTTCTCCATTCAGTTAGCCGCCGTCGACTTTAGAATAATTATTTTTCAGATAATTGAGTGAAAAATGAAGCTGGACGTGAACGTTCTGCGGTATCTCTCCAAAGATGATTTTAGGGTTCTCACCGCCGTCGAAATGGGCATGCGCAATGTATGTTTCTTTTTCTCCACTTGTAATTTGTATTTTTTATTTTAAATAATCTTTTAGATAATACTCATATACTAATTTTGGTGTGTTTAGCATGAAATTGTACCGTCGGAGTTGATAGCTCGTATAGCGTCCCTCAAGTGAGTTTTTATTCATAAACTTATTTATTTGTTTAAGTAGTATTAACTTTGTAATTGTAGTGATGTTTTGTGTAATAATTGACATGTAGGCATGGGGGAACTTATAAAGTTTTGAAGAATTTGCTTAAGCACAAGCTCTTGCATCACGACTCTTCAAAATGTTAGTTCTTTACTATTATTCTGTTAAGTGTTATTGGTTTATTAAACATTTGTTGGAAGTTTTTACAGTTATTATTACTGCTATTATATTTATCAAGAGTAGCAAAAATCTACGTCGTAACCCTATGGGGATTTATTCATATATATTGTAGTTTTTTCTTGGAGTGGGAAAAAGGGAGTTGATCCTTTTCTTAGGACATGAGTTTTTATATTCTAAACATAAGTCCTTCGTTTTCAATTTGTAATGTTGATCACAAAGATCTATCCCATAAAGATGCCTGCTTAAACTTTCTTGGTGGCGATCAGCTGTTAAGTTGATTTTTTGAACTTTTTATACTGCTTATATGTGTGCATTCGCGATGGAACTCTGAATGTTTTGTTTTGTATTTTTGGTGTAGATGATGGTTTCCGGCTCACATACTTGGGTTATGATTTTCTCGCAATTAAGACAATGGTTAATCGTGGAGTTTTTGTTTCTGTTGGTCGTCAAATTGGTGTTGGAAAAGAGTCTGGTATAGTTAGCTTGCCCCCTTTCTGAAGTTTGATTCTCTTTAGTCTTAAAATCCATAACTTGTTCTTGATTTTGTTTCTGTTTTCAAGATATATTCTGAAGATGGTATAGTCAGCTTGCCCCCTTTTTGAAGTTTGATTCTTCTTTAGTCTTAAAATCCATAACTTGTTCTTGATTTTGTTTCTGTTCTCAAGATATATTTGAGGTTGCTACAGAAGATGGTACAATTCTGGCCATGAAGCTACATAGGCTTGGTAGGACTTCTTTTAGGGCAGTCAAGTCAAAACGTGATTATTTGAGGCATCGTAGTAGCTTTAGTTGGCTGTACTTGTCGCGGCTCGCTGCACTCAAAGAATTTGCCTTTATGAAGGTTTAGTTATTACAGATTTCTTTTCAATATCATCAATGTTGGAGAAAGAAAGAAGTTTCTGCTGTCTGTATCGGTTGATTTGTTTAATTGTTGGTTTTTTCATGAGCAGGCATTGGAGGAACATGGCTTTCCTGTTCCACATGCTGTGGATTGCAATCGGCATTGTGTTATCATGTCACTTATCAATGGTTATCCTCTGTAAGTATTAACAGCTAAATGCCTAAATGTGTTTTGGTACTCCTTAGAAAGTTATGTTTTGGAACACCATCATGGAATAGTTTAGTGATTTCAGATAAATATGTTAACGTCTTCCTGTTTATAAGTGGAAAGGATATGAAATAGATAATATATATGCTTATCTTCTGGTGTTTCTTAGTGTTGATGCAACAACACTACATCTGTTTAACTAAAATTGAATAGAATAAATGGACTAGATATCATTAGATCGACTGTTACTATAATGCAGTTATGATAAATCAATAATTACTGTTTACAATGTTTTCAAATAGCTTATGTGCCTCATAGTAGAGATATATGCGATTATAGTTATTGTTTTTTCTCTTTTATTCTTACTTTATTATTTATTGGTAATTTCGCTATGCATGATTTGGTGTCTTCTTCCTTTGATTTCTTCCTCCAAATCAAAGAGAAAAAATGTTGTTTATATCATTTTTCTTCTTCTTCTTAGATATGTATTATTCATTGATGATGCTTTGGTTAAGTTATTTTCTATTACCCTGTTTTATGCAGTGTGCAGGTTAAACAATTGCAAAACCCAGACACAGTTTTTGAAAGAATCCTTGGCCTTGTTGTCCGTATGGCTGAACATGGATTGATTCATTGTGATTTTAATGAATTCAACATCATGGTACTGCTATGATATTTCCATAGTACATATTTTTTTTTTATGGGACATTATAGTAGAAATAAGATATCCAATTTTAAATTGTCTAGTATTCCAATATGTGTTACATCTGAATACATAATTTTGTGCTGCGTCATGTAATCTCCTTTCTCTTGTCCTTGTAGATTGATGATGATGAGCAGATCACAATGATTGATTTTCCGCAAATGGTCTCGGTATCCCATCAGAATGCAAAGATGTATGATATATTTATAATCTGATGTGCCACCTCTTCTGCACCTTTTTTCTTAAAAACATAAGGATGTAGATTATGATCTACTCCACTACTGACCTTTTATATAGATCTTACATTACATTTCTCATTTTCAGGTACTTTGATCGTGATGGTGAATGCATCTTTAAGTTCTTTAGAAAGAGGTTAGTTGATTGCATTCAAAGGCGAAAGGCTTTGATCTAACATATAAACTAGTAAAGGCAGCAGATTCTTGGTTTGGACAAAAGAAAGAACTTAAATGTTCTTTATGATCTTGTAAACTGTAGTTGTTGCTAAAGGAAATAAAACATTAAGGAGCACAAAACTGAGAGAGAGACAACGATTCTTTTATTTAGAAATTGAAGTTAATTTCTTCTTAGAGTTCAGCATTGTGGTTTTAGCATCTATCCTTTCATATGGCTGTA
This sequence comes from Penstemon davidsonii, assembly GCA_034814905.1. Lineage (NCBI taxonomy): Eukaryota > Viridiplantae > Streptophyta > Magnoliopsida > Lamiales > Plantaginaceae > Penstemon > Penstemon davidsonii. Next base: position 3,897,537 of record JAYDYQ010001087.1, on the reverse strand, counting down.
CCTTCTTATGACATATGATGCTTATTTTGTCTTCGTTTTGGTAATTTCCGCTAGGTTCAACCTTAATTTCCATGAAATTGAAGTTGAAGATGACAATTCAGAGATAGATTCAGATGAAGGTTCACGACCTCAGTTTTCTGACATAGAGAAAGTTTCTGGTCGTTTGGACAAGGAACTTGAAGCAAGTGGTTTTACTAAAAAGGAACAAGTTGATATGGAGAAGGTACAACCGTACGACTTTAATATTTGCTCTGTTGGATATCTATTAAACATAATGTTTGCCTTTTGTATTACAATTTGGATTTCAATATTTTGGGTTAGCAACATAAATAATTATAGGCCACTCTCCTGAAAGAGCCTTTGCTGATGTTAGAGCTAGCTAAAAGTCTCATTTCGTCTCTTATGATCTCATTATATGTGAATTTGTATTGCCAATTCCCCTCAAGAGTTACCAATAATTAGTATTTTCAATTTTCTAAAGTGGTGCATCTACATGTTCTCATTCATGCTTCTCAGTCCAGTTCTTCCTCAAATTTCTCCTTGACTGGCAACATTCACTTTCCTCTTTGTTCAACCAGCTTTAGTTTTTCAAAGAAATTCATATTTAATGTCTGCATTATTCATGATATACGGATACATATTTACCACTCTAGTTTGGAGATATCCTGTCCTCTAATCTCAACTAATGGCATATTAAAGCCATTGATGTTATAGCATAAAGTTTTGGATGTTGTAAGGACTTCTATTTTGTGTCTTGTGCACAGTTTATTGATGGGGATGATGAGAAGGAATCAGACATTGAGTCTGTAGGAACTGCAGATGAAGAAGATATTGGTGATGCGAGAAATGAAGCAAGTCTCAAGATTTTTGAGTCCTTGAGCTTTGTTAGAAAGGTGACTATTTATACATATTTATTGATGTAGCTTTCCGTTTTAGGTCTCAATCAATATCTTAAGACTAGTTATCTAGTTTTGTACTAGATGTTGGATTGATTTATATGCTCTTAATTCTATTTTGCATGTGAAACTTCACATGTGATGAATTTCAAGAATTTAGGACCAGAACTAAGAGATAATATCCATCATTGTCCTTCCATAATGCTGTCCTACATTAATCTTTGATGATACCCAATTGACATAGCTTCGAACTGCCTTGAATGATCATCCATTAGCATCCATAATTCTGTTACTTTTTTCTCAAACGTATTTGTGCTTTGTTAACTTTATTATCAAAATCATATTATGCAGGATGAGGATAATCTAATTGAAGATAATTCAGAGAATAATGAAACTAATGGTCAGGAAATTACTACCTATGACCATAGCCAAACTGGGCAAGAAGAGGACCCTGAACTTGTAAAGCGTCTGAGTAACCAACGACAAAGGGCCATTCAGGCAGCCCGTGGAAGGAGGAAAGCAATAACTTGTAGAAATACCTACAAGGACAAAGGTGGCAAGTCCTCTAGTTCCAAGGTCCAAAAACAAATGAATGATTGGTGAAATATGCAAACAAGTATGTAGTTAGTTATAGTGTATGCACAAATTCCCTTGAATTAAATTGGAGTTTGATTAATTCTATTAAAGTTTTGAATTTATTATAGTTGTGCACTGTCCAAATTCTAAGAGATTGTGGAGCTGGACACTTTTGAATCACCATACATTACTTTGATTCATTTTGCTTGACTAAACTTATTCAACCACCACACAATTGTATTGTACTTGTTTTGTGATCGAACTCAAAATAACTACATGTCAAGTGCAATACACTTGTCATATAGTTGGATGGATTTGGCCAAATCTGATCTGGATAAGAATTTATTTTTTCATAGTCTACCTTAAATTGAGGTTCTAAAACAATCGCAATTTTAATGTTGTTTTAAACTCAATTTGTTATGTATAATAAATCGATTTCTAGTGTTGATGGGACCTTGTCTTGTAATGACAAAAGCTATGGTCCCAACACTTTGTCGTGAGTTCGAATCCTACCAGAAGTCATAATATTGGTCTAGTTTCATTCTAATTAGTTATTTACTCACTTAGATTTGAAAGTGTAATCGATATGTAATGATATAATCGATTCAGATGTAGTGAGGTAATTAATCTTTTCAACAAAAACGAAAACAAATCAAGTTCAAATGAATTTCAATCAATCAAACTCGAAAAAAAAAACCATTTAAATTCACAACCCTATTGAACAAATTACGACTGCAACAATAGCTCCTGAGATTCTAAAAAACATTAATGTTAGAATTAATATTTGATCAATATGTTTCTTGATAAATAACTACACTTACCGTCAAAATAACTAAGAAAATGAGATGCTAAAAAAGCCTAAAGAAGAAACAAAATGGCACTACTCAGCTTCTCAATATTCCTCTGATTTTCCATTAATATTCATCTAAATAAGTATAGAGCATATCATCTTTCTTTGGTTTACGTCTACTGAGCAAAGCTTTAAGAAGGCGTTTACTTTTACTCGGATTTTGTCCGATATCTTTGGGACTTTCTTTTCCAACATGAATCTGCATTGAAGCTGATTTCCGAGGTTCAGAAATATACTGCCATAATTTAACCAAAAGAAGCAAAGAAATGAGCACATAGCAATATACTCGATGAAAAGTGAAAACTAACTCGTAAAGAATGATTCATAGTTACCGGTTGTCTTTCTGAGGAAGGGTTTGGGGTGGTTGACCGGGTCCGGTTTGGAGTGCTCTGACGTGAACTTTTTGGAGTAGTTGGCTTACTGAAAGAACCCGAACGTAAAAATGGAAACCGGTTTGGTGATACCGATCTCCTTTCTAATTCATCAACAAAAATTGGAGGCTTAAATTAATTTCGTGCCAAAAAAGTGAATTTAAAGTTTAAACATTTAAATGAGGTTAGGAACAAACCCATGTCTTTGTTATTGCTAGAGAATGACAAGTTCTCGGGTTTCTTGGCGAGTTTCGGTGAAGGAGATGGAGAGCTCCCTTTACTGCAAAAATTATGAGATCAAAATCTTTGTTAGTAGTAAAGTTACAATTGGTTCTTGGATTTTGGAATTCTATGAGTAAAATGATAAGGAATATGAAAAACGAAATGAATTCAATGATCGTTCGAAAAAGATAAAATTTGAATCTATCAACCCATATCGGTAAATTGTCAAATTGCAAACCCCTTCCTTTCCTTTCAAGGTTGCTAAAAGATACTACGATTGTAATTAATAGAAAAAACTCGACATTTTCCTTAGTGTTTTACTATTTAAAATCCAAGAACCAAACATTGCCCAACAGAATCCAAGAATCTCAAATGGGTCTGCTCAAATTCCGAAGATCTCAATTGGGATCCAACAATCTGCTCCAATTAACAAAACAGTACATCAACCCAGAAAAATGAGCAATTATAAAAAAAGACATACACATATAACAATCTACAAACGAAATAAAGAATAAGGAAATAAGAAAAGAGTTTTTACAGAGGAGTTGGCAAAGATTTTAACATAGCTAAAAAACTCGACATTTTCCTTAGCTTTATACTAACTAAAATCCAAGAACCAAACATTGCCTAACTTCAAAATCTAAAATCTGAATGATGGATTTAGTAGTAGTATAAAGCTCACCTGACCAAAGAAGGTGGTGGAGTTTCTCGAGTTGTGGCTCGTGTGGCTGCAATAAATGTAGCTCATAAGAAGCAAATTTACAATTAAACATATACATAAAATGCATCAAAATTGACATAAAATATTATACCATTCCTAAATTGATGCCAGTCAACTCCATTTTCTAGGCTGCACCCTTGGTACTTTGACTTGACACGAACGGCTCGATGCAGTGTCTCTCCCACTATACGCAAGATAGAAACCCTTTTACATAAAAAAAAATAATAATAATATGAAATTGAAATATTAATCCAAATTTACAGTAAGTTTGAGAATAATAACCTGGCAAGATATATTGCTTATGGTACTTGGGAGTGTTAATTACCAGTGACTGCTGAGAAAGGCCTTCACGGTCGATATACTCATTGCACGTTCGGAGTCTCTAGATTACCACATAAAAATTAGGATAAGCAAATTTGGTACCATAATAGTTAAAATTGGATTCCTACATATTGTCCAATTAAACTTTGTTAAAAACAACTAGTAATCTAGAAAATACACGAAATTCCATTAGAATAGTAAAAATACTTACACGATGACCTCATACTATCAAAGAGAAATTAGAAAATAGTTCCTCTGAAATCCATATTAACCGATTGCCACCAATTAGAAAAGTTGAATTTAACATACTTCATTCTAAGCACTAATTTAATCCATTCTTTTCAACACAAATTAACTCGTTTGGTATCGACTACATAGAATAATAATAGTGATATTAGTTATTTCATTACGATAATATGATTTTGAATTTGCTTGATAGTAGAGTCCAAAACATACTTTAGTGGCATATTAGTAAAATTAGGCAGAATTTTAGTTTCCTTCAACTAGATATGAATGTAAGTTATATAGAAAAAAAATAAGGAAATTTACTAGAGATTTACCTGCTCAATGCAAGACACACGGAGCTCAGTTCCGGAAACTTCATCGACCTTTTCATCGAACAAATCATTGACCTTATAAGTCACGGACCCCAAATGGTCCACCGTATTGACAAGAGCTTTAATAGCATAATCTTTCAATGTATTTACCACTCTGCCGCAAATTCCGAAATTATTCGAGATAAATTCTTATAAGAGAAGACAAAATGTATAAGGAACAATAACTCACATATTATTTTGGTCATCATTTGTATAAGATAGCTCAAAGTATTCGGCAGCTGAATACAATTGTTTCCGAAGATTCTTCAAATCCTGAAGAAGTAAATTAAATAATATTTCACTTTATTCAATCTAAACCAAATATTTCAAAAAAAAAATGTTAAATAATTCTACGTTTCTTTCTCATAAGTACCTTTAAACTATCGGAGAAGAGCATTGAAGGACTCATTGTCTCCATGAAGGAGTGACTATAATAGTACCTACAAAGTCTTTATCCTGCAAAAGATTTTTCATTCTCATCAAGGCATAACAATAATAATAAATAAAATAAAAAATTAAAGGTGACAATTAAAAATCACATATGATGTTTTTCCTCTTTGTATCTGAAATATAGGACAGATAGAATAAGTCAAAGGCAAACCAAACAGACTTCTCAAGAAAGAGAGAATCAATTTGAAAAAAGAAAGAGCCAGTACAATGCTTTTTCCCAATTGAAAAAAAAAATCCATAATTTAAAGAACTAGGATTCCAGATTCCAAAATAAGCAAATCTTGACCAATACACTCTTCATTCTTCATCACAAATAGGGCTGAAAATCGAACCAAGCTACTCGATACTCAACTTGAACTCGTTCGATAAAAGCTTATTTGAGCTCGGTTCGTCACACTAATCAAACAAGCTTAAACATCATTTTTTCGTTCGATAACTTTTGAAGCTCGACTCGTTCGATAAATGCTCGTTTGAGCTCGGCTCGTTTAACACTCCAACCAAGCTCAAACACATAATTTCAAGTTCGATAAAATTCAAACCAATCTTAAACAGTGTGTCGTTTGACATCGACTCGATAACACCCCTAATCACAAAGGATATTCATTCATGAAGTTCTTAAAATTAAATTCAATTACTTAAAATTTTTAACCAAAAAATCAAATCTCTAACACAAAAACATTCAATTTAGTGCCTATAATAAAGCTAAAGCCAAACTACAATATAAAAGCATTTAAAAAGTACACTCCAGAATTCAACAAAAAATCAAAAGAAAAATTCCTGAGATTCTGTTAATTCAAGAACTCACCTTTATCTCCCAAAATTCTGAAATTTCAGTTTCCCAAACAATTTAAGCTGTTTCCAAAAAGCTGAAAAGCAGAAGCACCCCCACAATCACTTTTCAGTTCAACTTGGCCATACAATTTAGCTTTTGAAGAAAGGCAAAAGAATATCGACCCAATAAAATCCCAGTAGAAAATCGAAGAGTTAATGGGTTCTCTCTTTTTCTTTTTCTTTTTCTTTTCCTATTAATTTTGTTGGTGGGATATTGGAAATGTGGAGGAGGAATGATTATGAAGAAGCAAGCTAAGAAAATGTGAAGGATATTGGATTTGAAGTGAGTGTACTCATTGTTGTTCCATTTGCTCTTAACTCTTTGTAATCATTTGCCTGTTTTGTGGGTCGCAACTGATAATTAGTCGGTTTATTATAAACCCTAATTGCCATAAAAAGAGGGGAAAAGAGAAAGTGCACCAAATTAAATTAATGAGCAAAAGACTAAAACACCCCTATACTTTGCCTAACTCTCAAAAACTTTCCTGTGTTATTTTAACTCCCAAAAATCCCCATGTGATTGGTTTTAATTATCACACTCGACCCAAGTAGTATATACTTATAATCTTATGTTTGACTTTTGGTGGAATGACAAGATTACCCCTATGTATTTGTTTTTTATTTAAATTTAATTATTCTTTTTGAAAAATTAAATATATACTACTTGAATCAAGTGTGTTATTTAAAATCAAACACAGGGGGGTTTGGGGGATTTTAGATGACATATGGGGGGTTTTTTGGGAGTTAGACAAAGCATAGGGGGTGTTTTTGTCTTTCAATGTCAGGGGTAAAATTGTCATATCAAAAGTAAAATGTGAACAACTACTTGTAATTTTGGGATTTGAAACACACTTTCTTTTTTGGGGGTGTATTTGGCACTTATTTGATATCACAGGGGTTTTTTTTTAATTAAAATAATACAAAGGGGTTTTTGGGAGTTAGACAAAGCACGAAGGGTGTTTTTGTTTTTTTTCTAAATTAATTAGTCATGCAAACTCTTTAAGAAATTTAATGTTTACTTAATTTTATATATAAAAAAATGAAATTAGTTTAATTGGTCCAACTTAACGCTCATATGTCAATGAGATTGTAGGATATGACAAAATTTGATGTCCAATTTTAATTTATAATCTTACGGTGTGATCCTTCTCTAATATAATAGTATGTCATTGATTTTGAGTTGATTTATCTTTGTTCTTTAGTTGTTATTGAATAGATTCAAATATATTTTCCGAAGATTTGAATTATGTTGGGAGAAATTCTCACTTAATTTATCTGACATGACTTGAAAGTAATTAATCCATTGAAAAACCAAAAAAAAAAAAACCTAATACAATGTAATGTAAGGGGTCGTTTGGTAGGACCTAATAGGGGTATTACGTCATATTATATGTGTTAATATAGGTTAATACAACGTTTGGTGGCATTGCTCCATTACCGGGTCAAATAGAAGTCATATTATATGTGTTATTATAGGTTAATACAACGTTTGATGGCATTGCTCCAATACCGGGTCAAATGGATTAAATCCTTACGATTCGGTATTAAGACTAGATTATAATTCACCCATGCATGGGTGGATTAGTTAATCTGAGTGAATATGGATTCGGTGAAATATCACTTATAACCTCAAATTTACATATTTCATATTTTAACATATCATTAAATATCATTAATTCTTCTTAAATCTTTAAAAATTAAAACACATTCTACATAAATAAATCACAAACTAAAATCTATATCAATTTACAATTAACATGGAGGTATTCGAACTAAAACATTGATCAACTCATACTCTCATACATATTATACAAATGGCTTCGATGAATTGATATATCTTAACTAACATAATATGTTCAATTAAGTAGTGAAAATATATGCCTAAACTCATAACTCCACAAAACATATTACGGTAAATTATTTTAATGTAATATGACTCAATCAAATCTACCAAACATACTTTTAACATGGCATTCAATCCGGCTTCAATCTAATCCACCTTAATTCCATACACCCTACCAAACGGCCCATAATATGATTGATATAATGACAATGACGTATACCATTTATTTCAAGAGAAAAAAAACATAACTCTCAAACAACTTAATACAGTAATACTCCCTCTGTCCCGAATTATCTGTCATTTTACATGTTTTCACACATATTAAGGTAACTAATAAATAACCTCAATTTTAGGGGAAACAAATTTATATACCTAAAATGCCCCTATTCTCTATTTATCTCAACATTAACTATTTACACATTATTATTCAAGTTTTACACTCTCTCTCTCTGAAGGAAAAAAATAAGAAAATATGTAATTAATATTGTATTGAAATCCTAAAACGACAAATAATTTGGGACAAAATTTTTTATCTAAAAGGACAGATAATTCGGGAAAGATGGACTATTTTATTAGCTTATAACTCATTGGGCATGTTTGTCTTGCATTTCCTAAAATTATTTGGTGTTTGGAAAAAAACGAGACAAACATATTTTCTATTTTTGAAATAAATTTGTCATCTCTGAATTTTCTCATATATTTTCTCAAAAGACAAACAAACAAAGATTTTATTATCTATAAAAAAAAGTCTACACAAACTCTTTGATGTGACATAAAGTAATATAGCTTTAACACAACTTATTTCACATATCAACATGATTTGATATAAAGTCTTACACATCTTACCCTTAAAACGTAAACTCTTCCAAAAGAGGTACATCTACCATATTTCTCAAACCACTCTCCCAAAACACTCTCCCAAAACATAAACAAACAACATTACACAAATCGAGATTGTTTCACAAACATACTACTCTCTCAAACATCAAACAAACATGTCCATTAAGTTTAGTTAGAAAAAATATTTCTCCGTCAAAATATTCCATGGTATTTTTAAATATAGTGATTGTATCAATAGTCGTAAATAATATTAATGTATGTCTATATATATACTATTATAAAGAGAAGTTATGTCATGGTGTATATATTTTTTTGATATTCCTATTTTGCCCTTAATGTTTTAATTAATTTAATTATTTTCTTTCTAGATTCTTAACTTATTCTATTTAAATAAAATTTATTTTTATTTTTTCCCATAAACAAACCTTATTTATTGTGCTTAAAAAATTTATATGCGCGCGGGAATGTGTGTTGAGAAATTACAGCACGCGAAAACGCGTGCTGAGAATATACTAGTACTAGTTATATAAAAAAAAGAAGTAATGCTACACCAATTTTTTAATTTTTAATTTTACCCTTAACATTTAAAGTTCTAATTATGTAGATTTTTAACTTCTCCACCTTTCTCATTATATTCATTAATAAAATTTACTTTTAACTTTTAATCCCCAAAAAAGAATCCTTATTTTTTGTGCTTAAAAAATTTATACACATAGGAACGAGTGTTGAGGATGATTAGTATAAGAGTGTGTTTGCAAACTCTAGCAAATAAGTTGAAGTTGAAGATTGTGAGTTAAGTTCAGTATAATCAGAAGCACATCAAAATAAGCTTACAACTTATGAGCTTAAAATAACTTATTTTGAGAGAAGCTAAAGTGAAGACATTTCTCAAACACCAAATTATTTCGTTCGAGGTAAAAAAACTTACAAGCTATTTGCAAAAGAGTTTACAAACACACCGACAACTATCACCCAAAATATAAGTACAAATATATAATATGTCTGCAATTGCTTAGAAAAACGCTTCTGCTAAAAAAATGTTAAAATAGTAATTTGATTTTCTACCAACTTTGACATTTTTTAGATTTTCAACTTTAAATTTTTTATATACTAAGAATGATCGACTTTATCTTTTTAAATGAAAAACCGGTATTTGAAAACAACACTCTTAATTTTGTTGAACTTATAGATGGGCCATTAGTTTGGACTCCTTGATTGGCTAATCAAATATTTTAATACGACTGAAAGTAATGGCCTAATGGGTTTCACTTTTTCCGTTTTTCTTTTTGTGCTCTGAATCGAAATAAATAAATTTTTTTTTTTTTTTTTGTATTTGTCCAACTTATTAATCTTCAGATTTTGTAGGTAAAAAAGCTACTTTTTGGGGATTTTTTTTTAATTAGGAGTTTGAGTCACAATCTGGCTTTCAACTTAGAATTGTTATATCATCAAACTTTTGTAATGAGTAATTATTATAGGGGTATAATGAGTCGAGTAGTGTCGAACAACATCTTATTTAAATTTGGATGGAATTTTGTATAGGAGTTGAAATTGTGTTTGAACTCGAATGAGCTTTTATCTATTGAGATTGAGTAGCTAGCTTGATCAAATGTACATATCTTTTGTCAATTTTTCAGCTTATCAATCGAGTCGAGCTCGAACAAGATTCAAATGTTGTCAAACGAGAAATGTTATCTAAACTTGTTAAATAAGTATACTGAATCAAACTCAAACGAGATTTGGCCGAACAAGCTCGAGTCAAGTTTCAAGGAGTATTATTTTGTACTTGCTACCAATAATGAAAAAATCTATTTTATTAAATATGCTTACAATTTTTGAAAAATTAGCAGAAACTCCCACATTGGAACTAGCCAGTTAAGAATGGAGGTAATTAAGGTTTCAAAGATAACGGCGTCGTTTCATTCCCAATACACGGGACTCAAACTTGTACGTATATTTATATGACAATAAATTGTACGTGGGTTTAATTTAATGGCCGCTAATCCCATTTATTAACTATTTAATTTACTAATTAATGATTATCACGAAGCCCTAGAAAAACCAGGTTGTATATACATTTATTTAGTAGTTTATTTAATTTAATTGTATTAAAGTAACCTCAATTTCCATGTTCTCCTGTATTTTTGGAACTGGTCATGCATGGAGAATGTTTAGTCAAACAAAAATTTGGAATTATCCATATCCATGACATTTGAGGTAATTTTAGTTTTCTTGATTTAATTTGGTTAAAGTTAGTGACAGGTAGTTTATCAAATTAAATAAAACCGTGTTCTAGTTTAAAAATTATTGACCTTGAATTTTGTCACTTTGACCGTTCTATGGAGTAAATTTTAATATATAGTTACTCTTGCCATTTTACCTTTTGTTTAGTTAGATGAAGTTAATTTATCTATTAAAAGATTTATAATTTATATCAAAATATTGCATTTCCATTGCGGCAAGATAGTTTTTTAGTACCATATATAATAGGGTGATTTATAATTATAATACTAAGGTATATTGAATTGTACTTTTCTTATTATAATTTAACACATGATTGTACATTTTATACGTCCATTAATTATTTGGATAAAACTGGATGCATGTGTCTCATATGGCCGTTAACTCGACACTTTGAAGGGAAAATCAAGTTAACTCGACCTTTTCTGGTACCTGATGTTTATTATTTAGATTGGTTTATATTTTCTTGTCCAAGCAAAACTCCATAAAATTGCACAACTAAATATACTATAAGAAAAACACGACTTTTTCCTCCAAAATGTCATGTCACACGTTGTCAATTTTATTCAAATAATTTACAATGTCCTGAAATATGCAATCATGTGTTAAATTATAATATAAAATTTGCAATTCGATATGTCTCAGTACCAAAAATGCAAACACCCTACTATTTTTTTTTGATACTATATAGTACTAAAAAATAATTTTACCATTTCCATTGTAACATAGACCGTGTCAATATACTGGTCGAGCCAACATGTTGCATCTTATTGGTGTTTTATTTACTTCGTTCTTAGTTTGATTAAATTAATCATATGACTTAAATTTAACTCTAATGAATTTTCATCCAATCCGAAACTGATTAATAGTTTGATTAAATATCTATACAAATTTTATAATATGGAATTGAATAAATACCTGTGTAATTATTAATTACTCCTAATTAGGAATGATAAAAAAAATGAACATTTTAAAATGTAAAACTAGAAAATTATTTAAATGGATATACATGCACAATACTATTTTGGGATGTGTATGTATGCGTGTACATATTAACATAACAAACAATCATGATTCAGCCCCCATTTTGTCATAATTGGTAATTGTTCTCTAATTAATACACCATTATTAATTGTACTCCATAATTTTACTTATCGTAACTCCCATAATCGTGTGCACGAACTTCAATCCATATTTTCGCAATATTTATTGATGTTCTCTCCCCCAACAATTTATACACGCCATCTTATATCCTTTTTACTTAGTTTTGAATTGAGAAAGAAAATTTACCTAAGTTTATATTTTATTTTATTTATTTGCATTGCAATGGCTTCGAGAGAACTTAGCCTTTCAAAGTTGGAAAATCAAAATGAATTTGGATGCCTATTATTTGATGAACAAGCACCTTTTGGGTAAGTATTTTATTCTCTTTATTTCAATCATTTTCTTTCTTTTTTTTTTTTTTTTTTATCTTACTAAATCTTAAATTAATTGATAAAAATAATCTTGTGCATTTTTTTTTGTAGTGAACAAGTATGTACTCACAATTTTTGTTCAATTTTTTTACGTAGGGTATGGGAACAACCTTATGCCTATAATGAGGGTTTCAACTTAGGTGAACCTGGTTTATTTGAATTCGAACCATACCCATTGGCTCAAATGAATGCAAACTCTTCTCAAATTGAGCTAAATGATTTTGAAGAAATCTCTAATGATTTCGGCTGGTGGGATTTCAACGTACCATCATTTCCAAATGATGTTAATTTTGTCGACTCTAAGTCAATTGTCATGTCTAACAATGAAATTATCGATCAGAATTACAATCAGAATGTTGGTACTGTAATGTACGATTCTAATCTGATAGCACATCAAAGAGAATACTCGAATTCTATTAGAAGTGTAGAAATGAAAAGAAACGGGAGGTACAAGTCTAGCGCACTCGAATTAGAGGAGATTCAAAAGTACTTTGATGTACCGATAACTAGGGCTGCGAAGGAGTTGAACGTTGGATTGACGGTTTTGAAGAAAAGATGTCGGGAGTTAAATATCATGCGATGGCCTCATCGAAAGATCAAGAGCTTGAAGTCTCTTATTCACAATGTTAAGGTACGTAAGTTGTTCAAAATATAATCGAAACAATAATATATAAATGAAATTAAAATATTAGTCTTTTTTTTTTTTTAATAATAGGAATTGGGATTAACCAATGAGATTGAGATGTTAGAGGAACATAGGAAATTGCTGGAAATTGTACCGGAAATGGAATTGACTGAAAGAACAAAGAAACTGAGGCAAGCTTGCTTCAAGGCCAATTACAAGAAGAGAAGATCAATGCAGCTGGCTACAATTGCTTAGCCATTATTATTTGTTTTTATTTTTATTGGGTTTCATTTTTTAATTGGGTGAAGAAAGAATATCTCATTCTGGTTCTTTAAATTTTCTCTTATTTTGTCAATTTAAAAATAATAATAATATTTCTTTATGTTATTTATAATAATGCATTAATTCGGAGGCCAGTTATATTGCAACATTTATTTTGTGCATGTTAGTAAAAAAAAAAATCAATTACTAAGGAGACAGTTTAAGAAACGTAGGAAAGTAAAATTTGTATAGCATTATATTTGATGAAAATGTCTTTTTATTTTTTCAATAAATCAATGGAAGTTGTTTTATTTAAATTATATATTAGAATTCAAGAAGTTTTAATCATTGCTGTAGCATACCGGAGCAGCACATTAAAGATTAGTATTTAATTTAATTTATTAAGTGCATAATTTATTTGTTTGATTTATTGGTATTTGATTGATTCAAATTTATCCCCTAATCATTTTAATTAAATTGAATCAATTAGTAAAAATAAAAAAGAAAAAAAATACTGAAAAGTTGACTTATTCTGAGCTGCCTGTGTTCTTTGACCCAATTCAATTTGAATTACCCATGGGCCGTGACCCTATTTGCCATAACTACTATTGAACTAAGTGATAAACATTAATCATCAAAAAAATAAGTGAAGTAAACAACATTTTAGATCTATTTGGATTGATTTTTGTCAGGTTTTGCTGCTTCGTGAAACTGGTCAACCAGGGTGGGCACGGGGCGGGTTTGTGATGGGTTTGGGGTTAGAGATATGGGCATAGTAAATTTTGGAATTGACACATTTCATCCCAAATTCGTTCTGTAATAATTCGGATACCTGGAAGCGGGTACCCGAATTTTTTATTTTTGATTTCCCAAAGGTTTTTAATTACGAGATGGAACGGGAAGGGATTACGTGTCCCATGTTATTTTTAATCTTCAATTCTTCACGCACCTAACAAAGTTAAATCACAATATTTCGTATAAAATTTTGTGGGTTTTTTGCACTTAGCACCCCCAAAACATGGGAAATAGGCACTTTGCACCTCGAAACATAGATTTAGCACTTTGCACCCCCAAAATATGAATAATTCAACACTTTGCACCCTATTTTATTTTCCTCAAAAAACATAGGGACAAAATAAGTAATTCATTTTTGGATATTTGGCACTTTGCACCCCGAAACACGAGAAATTGGCATTTTGCACCTCCGAAATAAAATTTGCACTTAGCACCCTCGAATTAAGAACAACTCATCAACTTGCACCCCCGAAACACGAGAAATGGACAATTTGAACCCCCTAAACACAAAATTAGCACTTAACACCTCAAATTAAGAAAAACTCAACAACTAGCACCCCCTCGTTTTTCCGAAAAAGTTGACCACCGGGGTAAAAAATCTAGGAGCAAAATAGATAATTCATTTTCTTGTTTCCTTAAATTTGAAATAAAGATTATGAATACTAGAATATAATATTCATTTCTCTCTCCATCTTAAAATTTGATTTTGTGATATGATTTAGTCAATTTTATGTATTAACTTTCCAGAAACTTTTCGAATTCTTTTGGATATTTTGAGGACATTTGAAAATTGATAATTAAAGAAATATGTTAAAATAGATTTTGCAGATGAATATTCTAGTATTCATAATCGTATTTTGCAAAATTTAGGAAAAAATAAATTACCTATTTTGCCCCTAGATTTTTTTGACCCTGGTGGTCAACTTTGCGGAAAAAAACGAGGGGTGCTATTTGTTGAGTTTTTTCTTAATTTGAGGTGCTAAGTGCTAATTTTGTGTTTAGGGGGTTCAAAGTGTCAATTTCTTGTGTTTCGGGGGTGCAAGTTGATGAGTTGTTCTTAATTTGAGGGTGCTAAGTGCTAATTCAATTTTCGGGGTACAAAATGCCAATTTCTTGTGTTTCGGGGGTGCAAAGTGCCAAAGATCCAAAAAGAATTACCTATTTTGTCCCTATATCTTTTGAAGAAAATAAAAGAGGGTGCAAAGTGTTGAATTGTTCATAGTTTAGGGGTGCAAAGTGATAAATTTATATTTCGAGGGTGCAAAGTGCTTATTTTCCAAGTTTCGGTGCAAAGTGCAAAAAAACCCAAAATTTTATATGTAATAGACTAGTAGTAGTAATTTACTTTGTAGGAAAAAAAAACAAAAACAAAAACAAATTATTGTATGTCGTGGCGTAGGTGGGATGAAGAAAAACTAGTAGAGCCATAGAGACTATGAGAGTTTTTAGAACTGAGGCAAACTTAATACATTAATAACGAGTGTACAATTTAAAAAATATTAGGTAAAAATAAAATAATGATGTTAATTAATATAAGTAAAGTGTATAATTATATAATAATAATAAAAAGATATAGACGGTTCAGGTATTCGGTGTTGCAAAGGCTAATCCCAAATCCATTCCGTTTTCCCATAAAAAAAATACGACTTTTCAAGTTTGAGAACCCAAACCCAAAAGATACTCGTCCCGTTCGAGTACATTAAAAAAGGGACGGGTCGAGTTTGGGTTACCCGAACCAAACGCCCACCCCTAACCACATTCCGAAACAAATTAGAGAATAAATTTCGTGAAACTGGGGTTTCAAATTATAAATCATAACCTAATAAACTTCAAATTACCTATTAAAGACATTGATTTAACACATACCACTGATACCACCATCTTTTCTCCTCATCAAACTCTAATATTCAAACTCAATCTAAATCATACCAATTTAAAAAAATCACAATTCAAAAGGTTTACTAAAATCATCCCAACCATGTTTTGGAACAAAACCAAATGAAACCGAGTTAAAACAATCCAAATAGCCCTTAGGCTCCAATTGAATAGGTATTGGCTAAATTTCATTTAGTTTTGATTTGAAAAAAATAAATTGAACACTTCATTAAAACACTTGAAACATCATTTTGATTGGTTCTGGATGTTAAGTTTTGTGATTCTTAAAAATGTATATATTAATGTTGCAGTTTGAGGGAGAAAAGTAAATAATAGGTGTCAAATCAATGTCTTTATAAAGAGAAAAAAATAGGTGAGACCATCTCCAACCGAGCCGGCAACCGGACATGAGGGGAGGTTGCCGGCTTGGTTTGGTTGGAGACGGTGGCTGGCAATCGGGCGAGGTAGGGGGCAGGGCGGGCAGGGGACTTCGGGCAGGCAACCCGGCAAGCAGGCTGGCAATGGCAGCCCGGCTGCTTGCCGGCTGGGAAACGCGCTGGGCTCCCCTTTTTTATTTTTTTATTTAAATAATTTCATAACTTTGTGTAGGGACATAATATTAAATAAAGATTGTTTTAGGGGCAGAATATGAATAAAAAAACTGTAAGGGGCAGAATATGAATTAAAAAAACTGTTTTGAAGTATTAATAAAAAAAAGAACAAAGAATGGCAAAACTTTGGTTTGTCCGAATTGAGCTTTTCGGGGTGACATTCGTGTCTGCAGGTCCCGGGCTCGCACAAGTCTTGAAGGTTCGAGGTGTGACGTCATTCCATGATTTGCATCCCCCCACCTCCCCCCCCGCGCGAGGGAAGATACTTTTGGTTGCTAGTTGTTACACATCTTAGTTGACAAATCATATATAAACCTCAATTTTTTTTACTCATCTTTCAATGTGGGATGAAAGTTTTTTCAATTTATTTTCTTCCATTTCAAATGGTGATCTTTGAGTTTCAATTTCTCATTCACCGGTACTCCGATTTGTACATACAATATACCGTTTTAATCTACTCACGGAGTATAATATAATTCCACAAAGACCCATAATTTGGGGAGAGCAGGACAAGATATTTCCAGTGGAATCGATACAACCTCCAAAAGTAAGGAGAACTTCTACTTGAACAAATGAATACAGCAAAATACTCCGAGTGATTGTAAAAGGGAGAAAATAGAATATAATTTTTACTATTTGCAAAAGAAATTGACATGAATACTTAGTAGATTACATATTCAATGAAGGAAAAAAAATATTCTAAAGGAAATATAGCATCCTAACGATATTATTCAATAAGTTTCAACTTCATCACTAAATTTACATTTTCAATGTTGTTGTCATTTGTTAACTTAGGCTTCACAAGTTTTGATTACCAGTTTATATTGGGGTGATTTTGCACTGATATTCCTTTTTAATCCCATCAATTTAATCATGATGGCAACCTTAAAGTTCTGTACCTCGCATAACAGCCCTCTGAACTATTAAAAAATGCAGGACATGCAGTGAACATTGAGAAGTCAAAGGAATTTGCCAAGAATTTGAAATTATTTCTTGTTGGTAATAATAATAATAACAATAATAATTCTGGTTCACATTCTTCATCTCATCAACTAAAGCTACAAAACAATACTACAAAGTTTGTTTAATACTAATTAATTTTGCATATAATTCTTTTGTTCTTTAATTAGCAACAGTCTTCGATTTATTTGTTCTGTTATGTATATAGCATTCATTTTAATATAATTTTTTTTAAGAAGCATTCATTTTCATTTATATAACACGGTTTTGTATAAGTTTTACTAGTATTTTTCAGATTTAAATTTTGTGTAGTTTTTTAGAATCATTCATTTTCTTAAAAATACACAATACAACTTAAATAAAAAATACAATCTTAACCCTACAGTCCGTGAGTCGCCCACAAGTGTTCGACTAAATCTTTTCTTAATTGACCATTGGCATCTTTGTTTCGAATACTTGCATGACGCCTCATGTACTCATCCAAGTTGAAATTCCCTAACCTTGTTGTTTCCATCTCCACAGTTGTAGAGGTATTTTTCTCCGATTGCTTGTAAATTCTAGCACGAGCTCTACGATATTTATGAAGATCGGTCTCATCGTCGCCTGAGTCCTCGTCGACGTATTCGTCTCGTTCGTCCTCCACAATCATATTGTGAAGGACGATGCAAGTCAACATTATGTCTTGCAAATCTTCTATATCCCAACCCCTTCCAGGCTGTTTAATAATTGCGAAACGAGCCTGCAGGATTCCGAAGGCTCGTTCAACATCTTTTCTGTAGGACTCTTGCATTTGAGTGAACAATCTTTGTTTAGGGTTAATAGGATTTCTAATTGCTTGCACTAACGTCCCCCAATTGGGATATATACCATCTACAAGATAGTATCCCATGAAGTATTTGTTGCGATTCACTTCATACTTAACCTTTGGGCAATTTCCAGCTGCAAGGCTATCAAATAAGGGACTTCGGCCAATGACAGTGATGTCATTTTGGGTTCCTGGCACACCAAAGAAGGCATGCCATATCCAAGTGTCGGCATCAACCACTGCTTCAAGAATTATCGTAGGTTTTCTTGTTCTACCTGAAAAAGCACCTTGCCATCCCGTTGGACAATTCTTCCATTGCCAATGCATACAATCAATTGACCCGAGCATTCCTGGGAACCCACGTCGTTGCATTCTTTCAAGAAGCCTCTTGATATCATCAACGTTCGGTTGACGAAGGTAGGTCGTTTTGTATAACCGCAAGCAAGATCGTCTTGCAAAACTGGCGCAACGTTGCACATGAGGTCGACTCTCCAATATGGTAGGGTTCATCCAGAGAATCAACGGGGTTTGAGTAAGCTAACATACGCATGGCGACCGTCACCTTCTGTTGGGAATTATGGGGTTCCAGCAGTCACCCTTACGGATTCGCTGTGGCGCTATTGCTACATCGGAGTCTGGCAACCCAACTTGCCGAGGTTCACGGAGGAGACCCGAGGATCCACGTGAATTCTTACAAAGCCCCTCATGTCCGTCCACCGCTTAGTGTGGGGCTCTGCGCTGTCGTTGTGAACTGTAGGGGGTGCCCTACAGGAATCAACCTTGGGTTAAAGATTAATAGTTGCGCCCTCATTAACCGGGTGCCGCTGGGGGGGAGATTGTTGGGATTTATGGGGTTCCAGCAGTCACCCTTACGGATTCGCTGTGGCGCTATTGCTACATCGGAGTCTGGCAACCCAACTTGCCGAGGTTCACGGAGGAGACCCGAGGATCCACGTGAATTCTTACGAAGCCCCTCATGTCCGTCCACCGCTTAGTGTGGGGCTTTGCGCTGCCGTTGTGAACTGTAGGGGGTGCCCTACATGAATCAACCTTGGGTTAAAGATTAATAGTTGCGCCCTCATTAACAGCAATTACTTTTGGTGTAGTGGTAAAGCGCTAGAGATCCTACAACACCTTCACTAGGGGTGTGAACCCTAGACGTCCCGCCCTATCACGTTTTTGTTGAAAATAGGGATTTTCATGCTCGCAAGCTTCAACCAAACGGAGGAACAATGGTTTTTTCATGCGAAAACGCCTTCGAAAGTCCTCGTCGTTATAAACAGGCCTTTCGACGAAGTAGTCGAGCATGAGCGATTCGTGCTTCTCTTCGCGTTTCCTCGATTTATATTCTCGTCCAGTTTGCGAGCCACCCCACACAGGTGCTACATCTCTCCTACGAAGAGTATATTGCCGATACTTTTCAATTCTTTTTTGGAAGTCTTCTTGTTGCTCCACTCTTTCATTTTCATTAAACATTGCATAATCATCCAAATTTATCGAACTTTCTCCAAAATTCGGGTAGTAGTTATCCGAACCTTGTTCAAAATTCGGGTGGTAGTTACCCGAATCTTGTTCAAAATTTGGGTAGTAGTTACCCGAACCTTCTCCAAAATTTGGGTAGTAGTTACCAAAATCTTCTCCAAAATTTGGGTAGTAGTTACCCGAACCTTCTCCGGAATCCATTGTATAACGAAAGTGTAAAAATATGAAAGTTGATGATTTAGAGAGAGTAAATTATGCGGAAGGTGAAGAAAATAGATGAGTTAACTGAAGGGTTGGGCCTATCTTAAATAGAGAATGTTTAGATGAGTGAAATCTGAATATCACCCACGTGTCATCGTCTCATGGGCTGGTCACATTTCTTATAGAGATAAGATTATTGTTCATGTATGGATAATTGGGGTGGACATAACTGGCCCAAAGCAAAATAACTGACCCAAAGTTTCTTTCATCACGTATCTTCTGCAAAGCTTTTCAATTCAAAGCATCAATTAACTGACATCCCACATGGTATCATAATTGGGGTGAACCCCATCCACAAAAAACATAATAATATTCACCCTATTTGATAAAATATACTTCCTCCGTCCCAATTTTCTTTATTCCTTGGTACAGTTGACCAGTCAACTTGACTAAATTTAATTAAATTATAATAAATAATTTAATTAATATATTTTACTAATAAGTTGATAATATCATATGACACCATATATATTAAAATTTAAAAGGTTTAATACACCACAAATGTGAATAATTTAATATGATAAGTTACTTAAAAGATTGAAAAGTTTGACAGGGTACTGTAGCAAAGGGAGCAAAATAAATGGGACGGAGGGAGTATATGACGTAAGCGCTTACGTCATTCATCGTCGATAAGCTTATCTTCAGAAGAAATTCACACGTCCAATGAGACGGTGACAAGTGTATTATTTCCAGATTTCACTCATCCACAATTCTCTATTTAAGAGAACCTCAAGCCTCTGCATAAATCATCAATTTCTACACCTTCATAATAAATCACTCTTCTCTTTACACTCGCCTCTTTCTGAAACAATGGCTCCCAAGTCAAATTGGTCCATAGCTGAAGATGTAGCTTTAACCAAAGCATTCAATGCAGTCTCATCTGATCCCATACCTGGCACAAGCCTTAAACAAATAGCAATGTGGGAAGCAATTCTCGAGGCAATGCAAACATTCCTAATCTCCGAGGGATCATATTACGAGAAAAGATCCGCTAAAGCTTGCTCCAGTCGATGGAAGAAAAGAATAGTCAATTTTTTAGCGAAATGGCACCAAGCACTGAACGAAGCTTATCGTCAATATGCTAGTGGGGATAACCTATTGGACGAGGTAAATGTTTTCATAATAGTAGTTCAAACTCAATAATGTTATTAAATTTTTCATAATATTTGATAAATAATTATTGATATTTATAGCATAATTTGGCAATGCAAATCTATCAACAAAATGTGAACCAGCCGTTTCATTTGTCTCACGTTTGGGCGATTTGTTAAGATTGGCCCGTATATAGAGTTATCCAGCCAAATAACTCACAAACAAGGGTGGATCCACTACATACCCACTCGCAGATGGAGAATGAAGGGTTCAACACCCCACCAGGGTATTATCGTCCAGAAATTAATTTTTCGATTCCGGAGGACAACATATCAGTGACACCTGAGAGGACTCCCATGGCTGATTCGAGGCCAATTGGTACGAAGAAAGCAAAAAAAACCAAGGGAAAATGAAAGGCTTCAACCAGTGTTATGGACGACGAGCGAGAGGAAGAAAATATTAGATCTGCTGAAAGACTCCAACTGACATTAGAGGGAGGACCCAAAGAAGACATTCTGAAATAATGCGTCTTGAAGAGGCGGAAATACGCGCTAAAGAGGCGGAGATACGCGCTAAAGAGGAAGATAGAGTAATGAAAGCATTCTCAATGAATACATCTCAAATGACTCCGTTTTCGAAACAATTTTTGGAGGGACATGAAGAAGCAAATCCTCCAGGCAAGAAAAGTAAAAGGGTCTTTACAATTTGGAGAAGATTCGTTTGGAGGCGAGACCAATCTAGGCGATGATAATTTCACTTCCCGCCCTGGATACCCATGATCCAACTTCTTGTAACCTTTGTTGTTGTGCTTTAATTATGTGTAGTCGTTGGTGTTTACTATTTGTTGTTTTTTCTTTCTGTTCAAGTGCATTAATAATAAGTGTTGTTGTTTTCATTCATTATGCTAGTCGTTGTTGTTCCTTAAATTATGTTTAGTTGTTGTTTATTTTCTTATTATTAAGAATGCCTTAATTTTTATGATTGTGTAGCTATTAAAAAAATTATTATAATTATTATTATTATTATTATTATTATTATTATTATTATTATTATTATTATAATAAGTTTGAGTGGGGAGAGTGGGAGAGTGAGAGTGGGGAAAGTTGTGAAATTGAATTAATGAATGTTAATTGCCCTTCGGTTGGAGATGAGTTTTTTAGGTGGGTCGAAAAGGCATGAGGGCAAGGCAATTGGGCAATTGGGCAATGGCTTCGGTTGGAGATGGTCTGATAAATGTCAAATTGCTTCTTTTATAGGTTTGAAGTTTATTAAGTTTTGATGTACAAAGTATATTGAAAATACTCACCTTTCCCCTATATATTTCATTGTTTCTGGAAAGGAAAATAATAAGATACCTCTGTCAAATGTGTTTCACAAAGCATATACCGAAATATTATTTGTATTGGTGTTGGCCCAATTTAAAAAAACCTACGAAATTGGGCAAAAAAAGTTCAAATGGAGCCTTAAATGTTGTTCATGAAGTACTAAGTTCACATGCATATTTTTTTTTTTTGTAAAATAAAGCTTAAAGCTTAATCATTAAATAGAGTTACATAAAAAATTGAGCAACCAGAATCACACAAAACATTAGGGGAATGAGGGTAAGGTGTAATACACCTTGCCAATTACAAGATTTCGCCTACTTTCCTAGATTGTTGACAACTTTATTTCCAACTGCTGGAATTTTCTTTACTCTCCATTTTGGCCATTCGAGAAGCAAAAGTCTAGCAAGTTTAGGGTTGGTGATGAATGGTTTTTTCGTCTAATTGTCTGCTCCACGTAAAATATGCCACGTAACGCTGTTTTTCACTCTACAGTATAGTATCCAAACCAGTCAGGTCGATCTGGACTCTACTTTAAGGAATCTAACCCTGCGTGAACTAGTCAGGTTGTGTCAGTGGTTGATCTGGCGTAGACCTTCCAATGCTAAAGTCAGTATTATTGAAGATTAAGGCGGATAACAAGAGATGGGAAAGTAATTGTAGTTGTGATTTGAATTCTCCCCTTTTAGAGAAATAAATGCGGGGTATTTATAGTTTTCAGAGTCGGATCTTTCGGGTCGGGTATACCTTGATTGGTTTGGTTGAATTGAGATTCTGCTAACGTCGATTGGCATGATCATATTTCAATTTGGAGATCCTATCTAAGATGCTTTATATCGATGTACAATACATTATATATACAGCGATATATATGAATATGATATCTTGTATGATAAGACCCATTTTGATACACGTCGATATGTATATAACGTAGATTTGGTCATAATTTTTATATATATTGTCTAAATCGACATATTGGGCATGTATTTCAAAAGTTAAGTCATTATATAAACCTATATTTATTCACATAATAATTCGTAGGTACATGCTTTAATGTAATTTGATCCACTATGTAGTATATTGACAATATCGACCGGATCTGATCACAGTAGTCCAATCTGGTGTTTGTCGATTTCAGGCATGTTCCAGCCTCAACTTGTCTCTAATCTTACGTGTTGTGTGCCATGTCACTGAGAATATTTGGTATATCAATTGTCTCCCAAGTTCAAGTGTTTCGATATTAGACATCGAAGCCTTGTAATTGTATATTCTATGACGAGATATTCATCGAATTTGATGGGTTTTTTTTAATTACATTAGGTCAGCATTAACAATGTATCTTTGATACAACTATATAATATCGATATATATATATATATATATATATATATATATATATATATATATATATATATATATATATATATATCTAAGATGGGGTCAAAAATGTATTTTTCTTATATTAGTAGGATATGTTTGTCGATGTAAAAAGGGTTGGGGAGTAGAAGACAAAACCTTTTTTTGAGAATTGGGTTAAATTTTCAATTTACCCTTTTCACCTCTTGTATATATATATAGCTCTCTTTTACAAATTATCAAACCCTAGCAACTTTTACTTTCCGCCTTCTCTTGGTAGAACAAGTGTGTCGAAGAAAGGGCTCTTTGTTGATCGATTTCCGGGTAAAATTCCTACCTTATTTTTTATTTCTTTTCTTGTCTACTAGATGTCTATTTCGTCGATATAGATTAGCAATAGTAGTGGTTCGAGTACGGAACTCGATTCCGACGATTCTCCTATTGAGAGTTCTGATAGTGATATCGTCGATGCAGAGGAAATTTTAGGTGTGGCTGTCGATTTGGTTTAAGTTGATGTCGATGTGGGTAATGAAGTCGATGTTGATGATGATGATGATGTTGATGTTGGTTATGAAGTCGATGTGAACAGGATAGTTGATGTCGAGGGAGTTGAGGAAGTTGGTCCGTCGGGTATATATCGAACTTTTGATCAGTACTATGATATCCCTCCTGGTTTTTATAGATCCCCAATTACTACTTTGTCTAAAACTTATTCTTTTCCTAGTAATTGGTCTATAATTGAGCCTAGCAAAGACGATCGAATGAATAATCCTCTAGAAAATTGTAGATCAATCAATGTTCATCACCTTGAATTAGGCCTTCGATTTCCTATACCAGATGAGGTGGCTGATATTTTTAACAGTATGGGGTTGTCTCATATCCAGATTGTACCAAATGGGATAGGTTACATTATAGTTTTTTTGTTTGATAATGAAAGGTTTAGGCGAAACAGTTTCCTTTAGTAATTTTAATGATTTATTTGTTGTTACTAAATCTCCGAAGTCGAATACCGGATTCTATTACGTCAAGTCCAAAAATAAGAAATCCTTTTTGGATCAAATCCGGTCTTCGTAAGGAAAAGAATGAAAACATCATTTTGTCTATGTTTCTCCTCCAGAAGGTTATGTTTGGAATATCCGTAGGGAGTGGCGTACAGGTCCCATAAGGATGGATGATGTACCTAATCCTTCTTGGGACCAAAACTTTTTGAATCGATTGAGAGAGGGTAAATATAAGACAAAAGAGGTGACTCGAGAGTCTTTACTTTGATTGGGGGGTATGTCGATGTCGAAGCCACGAAGCAGTTATCCCACATTATGTAGCGTCTAAATTGATATAAGTTGTCCTTCATTCTTGTTCGCAGTTTGTTGTCTTTATATTTTGTGTAATTGGTTCGCTTTTATCTTGTAGTGCACGCAATCCTTTCAACCATGGCTAACAGAGCAAAAAGGATAATGGAAATGGCTCGTAGAAGTGGAAGAATTGCTGGTTGGAATCCAGCTCGCTGCCTTCGAGCAATCGATAATACCGCTGGTGAATCGAATCAGGCCAATCCACGTTCGCAATCTGTTCGAAGTATTACCACTCAGTCGATTCAAGAGCATGTTTCTGCTCCCGTCCGTTCACGACAAGTTGTTGTCTCTCTAAGAAGTAGTCGTTCGAGAGAAACTCATCCTTCGATTCTGGAGTCGGATCGAGCATGTAAGATTTCTCTAGATGAGACTGAGGTGGTTAATTGGGGGGGTGGGGGGGGGGGGGGGTGGGGGGGGGGGGGGGTGGGGGGGGGGGGGGGTGGGGGGGGGGGGGGGTGGGGGGGGGGGGGGGTGGGGGGGGGGGGGGGTGGGGGGGGGGGGGGGTGGGGGGGGGGGGGGGTGGGGGGGGGGGGGGGTGGGGGGGGGGGGGGGTGGGGGGGGGGGGGGGTGGGGGGGGGGGGGGGTGGGGGGGGGGGGGGGTGGGGGGGGGGGGGGGTGGGGGGGGGGGGGGGTGGGGGGGGGGGGGGGTGGGGGGGGGGGGGGGTGGGGGGGGGGGGGGGTGGGGGGGGGGGGGGGTGGGGGGGGGGGGGGGTGGGGGGGGGGGGGGGTGGGGGGGGGGGGGGGTGGGGGGGGGGGGGGGTGGGGGGGGGGGGGGGTGGGGGGGGGGGGGGGTGGGGGGGGGGGGGGGTGGGGGGGGGGGGGGGTGGGGGGGGGGGGGGGTGGGGGGGGGGGGGGGTGGGGGGGGGGGGGGGTGGGGGGGGGGGGGCCCTTAGGCTCCAATTGAATAGGTATTGGCTCAATTTCATTTAGTTTTGATTTGAAAAAAAAAATTTGAATACTTCAGTAAAACACTTGAAACATCATTTTGATTGGTTCTGGATGTTAAGTTTTGTGATTCTTAAAAATGTATATATTAATGTTGGAGTTTGAGGGAGAAAAGTAAATAATAGGTGTCAAATCAATGTCTTTATAGAGAGAAAAAAATAGGTGAGACCATCTCCAACCGAGCCGGCAACCGGGCATGAGGGGAGGTTGCCGGCTTGGTTCGGTTGGAGACAGTGGCTGGCAATCGGGCGAGGCAGGGGGCAGGGCGGGCAGGCAGGCTGGCAATGGCAGCCCGCCTGCTAGGAAACGCGCTGGGCTCCCCTTTTTTTTTTTTTTTTTTTGTTTAAATAATTTCATAACTTTGTGTAGGGAATATTAAATAAAAATTGTTTTAGGGGCAGAATATGAATTAAAAAAACTGTAAGGGGCAGAATATGAATTAAAAAAACTGTTTGAAGTATTAATAAAAAAAAGAACAAAGAATGGCAAAACTTTGGTTTGTCCGAATTGAGCTTTTCGGGGCGACATTCGTGTCCGCAGGCTCCCACAAGTCTTGAAAGTTCGAGGTGTGACGTCATTCCATGATTTGCATCTCCCCTCCCCCCACCCGCCCCCGCGCGCGCGCGCGAGGGAAGAGACTTTTGGTTGCTAGTTGTTACACATCTTAGTTGATAAATCATATATAAACCTCAAATTTTTTTACTCATCTTTCAATATGGGATGAAAGTTTTTTCAATTTATTTTCTTCCATTTCAAATGGTGATCTTTGAGTTTCAATTTCTCATTCACCGGTACTCCGATTTGAATATACAATATACCGTTTTAATATACTTACGGAGTAGAATATAATTCCGCAAAGACCCATAATTTGGGGAGAGCAGGACAAAATATTTCCAGTGGAATTGATACAAGCTCCAAAAGTATGGAGAACTTCTACTTGGACAAATGAATACAGCAAAATACTTCTGAGTGATTGTAAAAGGGAGAAAATAGAATATAATTTTTACTATTTGCAAAAGAAATTGACATGAATACTTAGTAGATTACATATTCAATGAAGGAAAAAAAATCTTCTAAAGGAAATATAGCATCCTAACGATATCCTTCAATAATTTTCAACTTCACCACTAAATTTACATTTTCAATGTTGTTGTCATTTGTTAACTTAGGCTTCACAAGTTTTGATTACCAGTTTATATTGGGGTGATTTTGCACTGATATTCCTTTTTAATCCCATCAATCTAATCATGATGGCAACCTTAAAGTTCTGTACCTCGCATAACAGCCCTCTGAACTATTAAAAAATGCAGGACATGCAGTGAACATTGAGAAGTCAAAGGAATTTGAAATTATTTCTTGTTGGTAATAATAATAATAACAATAATAATTATGGTTCACATTCTTCATCTCATCAACTAAAGCTACAGAACAATACTACAAAGTTTGTTTAATACTAATTAATTTTTCATATAATTCTTTTGTTCTTTAATTAGCAACAGTCTTCGATTTATTTGTTCTGTTATGTATATAGCATTCAATTTAATAATTTTTTTTAAGAATCATTCATTTTCATTCATATAACACGGTTTTGTATAAGTTTTACTAGTTTTTTCAGATTTAAATTTTGTGTAGTTTTATAGAATCATTCATTTTCTTAAAAATACACAATACAACTTAAATAAAAAATACAATCTTAACCCTACACCGTGAGTCGCCCACAAGTGTTTGACTAAATCTTTTCTTAATTGACCATTGGCATCTTTGTTTCGAATACTAGCACGACGCCTCATGTACTCATCCAAGTTGAAATTCCCTGACCTTGTTGTTTCCATCTCTACAGTTGTAGAGATATTTTTCTCCGATTGCTTGTAAATTCTAGCACGAGCTCTACGAGATTTATAAAGATCGGTCTCATCGTCGCCTGAGTCCTCGTCGGCGTATTCGTCTCGTTCGTCCTCCACAATCATATTGTGAAGGACGATGCAACTCAACATTATATCTTGCAAATCTTCTATATCCCAACCCCTTCCAGGCTGTTTAATAATTGCGAAACGAGCCTGCAGGATTCCGAAGGCTTGTTCAACATCTTTTATGTAGGACTCTTGCATTTGAGTGAACAATCTTTGTTTAGGGTTAATAGGATTTCTAATTGCTTGCACTAACGTCGCCCAATTGGGATATATACCATCTACAAGATAGTATCCCATGAAGTATTTGTTGCGATTCACTTCATACTTAACCTTTGGGCAATTTCCAGCCGCGAGGCTATCAAACAAGGGACTTCGGCCAAGGAGTGATGTCATTTTGGGATCCGGGCACACGAAAGAAGGCATGCCATATCCAAGTGTCGGCATCAGCCACTGCTTCAAGAATTATCGTAGGTTTTCTTGTTCTACCTGAAAAAGCATATTTCCATCCCGTTGGACAATTCTTCCATTGCCAATGCATACAATCAATTGACCCGAGCATTCCTGGGAACCCACGTCGTTGCACTCTTTCAAGAAGCCTCTTGATATCATCAATGTTCGGTTGACGAAGGTAGGTCGTTTTGTATAACCGCAAGATAGTCTTGCAAAACTGGCGCAACGTTGCACATAAGGTCGACTCTCCAATATGGTAGGGTTCATCCAGAGAATCAACGGGGTTTGAGTAAGCTAAAATACGCATGGCGACCGTCACCTTTACTAGGGGTGTGAACCCTAGACGTCCCGCCCTATCACGTTTTTGTTGAAAATAGGGATTTTCATGCTCGCAAGCTTCAACCAAACGGAGGAACAATGGTTTTTTCATGCGAAAACGCCTTCGAAAGTCGTCGTCGTTATAAACAGGCCTTTCGACGAAGTAGTCGCGCATGAGTGATTCGTGCTTCTCTTCGCGGTTCCTCGGTTTATATTCTCGACCAGTTTGCGAGCCACCCCACACAGGTGCTACATCTCTCTTACGAAGAGTATATTGCCGATACTTTTCAATTCTTTTTTGGAAGTCTTCTTGTTGCTCAACTCTTTCATTTTCATTAAACATTGCATAATCATCCAAATTTATCGAACTTTCTCCAAAATTCGGGTAGTAGTTATCCGAACCTTGTTCAAAATTCGGGTGGTAGTTACCCGAATCTTGTTCAAAATTTGGGTAGTAGTTACCCGAACCTTCTCCAAAATTTGGGTAGTAGTTACCAAATCTTCTCCAAAATTTGGGTAGTAGTTACCCGAACCTTCTCCGGAATCCATTGTATAACGAAAGTGTAAAAATATGAAATATGAAAGTTGATGATTTAGAGAGAGTGAATTATGCGGAAGGTGAAGAAAATAGATGAGTTAACTGAAGGGTTGGGCCTATCTTAAATAGAGAATGTTCAAATGAGTGAAATCTGAAAATCACCCACGTGTCATCGTCTCATTGGCTGGTCACATTTCTTATAGAGATAAGATTATTGTTCATGTATGGATAATTGGGGTGGACATAACTGGCCCAAAGCAAAATAACTGACCCAAAGTTTCTTTCATCACGTTTCTTCTGCAAAGCTTTTCAATTCAAAGCATCAATTAACTGACATCCCATATGGTATCATAATTGGGGTGGACCCCATCCACAAAAATACATAATAATATTCACCCTTATCTGATAAAATATACTTCCTCCGTCCCAATTTTCTTTATCCCTTGGTACAGTTGACCAGTCAACTTGACTAAATTTAATTAAATTATAATAAATAATTTAATTAATATATTTTACTAATAAGTTGATAATATCATATGACACCATATATATTAATATTTAAAAGGTTTAATACACCACAAATGTGAATAATTTAGTATGATTAGTCACTTAAAAGATTGAAAAGTTTGACCGGGTATTGTAGCAAAGGGAGCAAAATAAATGGGACGGAGGGAGTATATGACGTAAGCGCTTACGTCATTCATCGTCGATAAGCTTATCTTCAGAAGAAATTCAAACGTCCAATGAGACGGTGACAAGTGTATTATTTCCAGATTTCATTAATCCACAATTCTCTATTTAAGAGAACCTCAAGCCTCTG
Source organism: Penstemon davidsonii (assembly GCA_034814905.1). Taxonomy (NCBI): domain Eukaryota; kingdom Viridiplantae; phylum Streptophyta; class Magnoliopsida; order Lamiales; family Plantaginaceae; genus Penstemon; species Penstemon davidsonii. The sequence goes on along the minus strand of JAYDYQ010001087.1, from coordinate 3,867,526 downwards.
CATAAATCACCAATTTCTACACCTTCATAATAAATCACTCTATCTAAATCACTCTTCTCTTTACACTTGCCTCTTTCTGAAACAATGGCTCCCAAGTCAAATTGGTCCATAGCTGAAGATGTAGCTTTAACCAAAGCATTCAATGCAGTCTCATCTGATCCCATATCTGGCACAAGCCTTAAACAAATAGCAATGTGGGAAGCAATTGTCGAGGCAATGCAAACATTCCTAATCTCCGAGGGATCATATTACGAGAAAAGATCCGCTGAGGCTTGCTCCAGTCGATGGAAGAAAGGAATAGTCAATTTTTTAGCGAAATGGCACCAAGCACTGAACGAAGCTTATCGTCAATATGCTAGTGGGGATAACCTATTGGGCGAGGTAAATGTTTTCATAATAGTAGTTCAAACTCAATAATGTTATTAAATTTCTCATAATATTTGACAAATAATTATTGATATTTATAGCATCATTTGGCAATGCAAATCTATCAACAAAATGTGAACCAACCGTTTCATTTGTCTCACGTTTGGGCGATTTGTCAAGATTGGCCCGTATATAGAGTTATCCAGCCAAATAACTCACAAACAAGGGTGGATCCACTACATACCCACTCGCAGATGGAGAATAAAGGGTTCAACACCCCACCAGGGTATTATCGTCCAGAAATTAATTTTCCGATTCCGGAGGACAACATATCAGTGACACCTGAGAGGACTCCCATGGCTGATTCGAGGCCAATTGGTACGAAGAAAGCAAAAAAAGCCAAGGGAAAAGGAAAGGCTTCAACCAGTGTTATGGACTACGAGCGAGAGGAAGAAAATATTAGATCTGCTGAAAGACTCCAACTGACATTAGAGGAAGGACGCCAAAGAAGACATTCTGAAATAATGCGTCTTAAAGAGGCGGAAATACGTGCTAAAGAGACGGAGATACGCGCTAAAGAGGAAGATAGAGTAATGAAAGTATTCTCAATGAATACATCTCAAATAACTTCGCTTTCGAAACAATTTTGGACGGACATGAAGAAGCAAATCCTCCAGGCAAGAAAAGTAAAAGGGTCTTTACAATTTGGAGAAGATTTGTCTGGAGGCGAGACCAATCTAGCGATGATAATTTCACTTCCCGCCCTGGATACCCATGATCCAACTTCTTGTAATCTTTGTTGTTGTGCTTTAATTATGTGTAGTCGTTGGTGTTTACTATTTGTTGTTTTTCCTTTCTGTTCAAGTGCATTAATAATAAGTGTTGTTGTTTTTCATTCATTATGCTAGTCGTTGTTGTTCTTTAAATTATGTTTAGTTGTTGTTTATTTTCTTATTATTAAGAATGCCTTAATTTTTATGATTGTGTAACTATTAAAAAAAAAATATTATTATTATTATTATAATAAGTTTGAGTGGGGAGAGTGAGAGTGGGGAAAGTTGTGAAATTGAATTAATGGATGTTAATTGCCCTTCGGTTGGAGATGAGTTTTTTAGGTGGGTCGAAAAGGCATGAGGGCAAGGCAATTGGGCAATGGCTTCGGTTGGAGATGGCCAGATAAATGTCAAATTGCTTCTTTTATAGGTTTGAAGTTTATTAAGTTTTGATGTACGAAGTATATTGAAAATGCTCCCATTTCCCCTATATATTTCATTGTTTCTGGAAAGGAAAATGATAAGATACCTCTGTCAAATGTGTTTCAAAAAGCATATACCGAAATATTATTTGTATTGGTGTTGGCCCAATTTAAAAAAACCTGCGAAATTAGGCAAAAAAAAAGTTCAAATGGAGCCTTAAATGTTGTTCATGAAGTACTAAGTTCACATGCATATTTTTTTTTTTGTAAAATAAAGCTTAAAGCTTAATCATTAAATAGAGTTACATAAAAAAATTAGCAACCAGAATCACACAAAACATTAGGGGAATGAGGGTAAGGTGTAATACACCTTGCCAATTACAAGATTTCGCCTACTTTCCTAGATTGTTGACAACTTTATTTCCAAATGCTGGAATTTTCTTTACACTCCATTTTGGCCATTCGAGAAGCAAAAGTCTAGCAAGTTTACGGTTGGTGATGAATGGTTTTTTCGTCTACGTGTCTGCTCCACGTAAAATATGCCACGTAACGCTGTTTTTCACTCTACGGTATAGTATCCAAACCAGTCAGGTCGATCTGGACTCTTCTTTAAGGAATCTAACCCTGCGTTCTAAGGAACTAGTCAGGTTGTGTCAGTGGTTGATCTGGCGTAGATCTTCCAATGCTAAAGTCAGTATTATTGTAGATTAAGGCGGATAACAAAAGATGGGAAAGTAATTGTAGTTGTGATTTGAATTCTCCCCTTTTAGAGAAATAAATGCAGGGTATTTATAGTTTTCAGAGTCAGATCTTTCAGGTCGGGTATACCTTGATTGGTTTGATTGAATTGAGATTCTGCTAACGTCGATTGGCATGATCTTATGTCAATTTGGAGATCCTATCTAAGATGCTTTATATCTATGTACAATACAATATATATACATCGATATATATGAATATGATATCTTGTATGATAAAGACCCATTTTGATACACGTCGATATGTATATAACGTAGATTTGGTCATAATTGGATATATATTGTCTAAATCAACATCTTGGGCATGTATTTCAAAAGTTAAGTCATTATATAGACCTATATTTATTCACATAAAAATTCGTAGGTACATGCTTTAATGTAATTTGATCCACAATGTAGTATATTGACAATATCGACCGGATCTGATCACAGTAGTCCAGTCTGGTGTTTGTCGATTTCAGGCATGTTCCAGCCTCAACTTGTCTCTAATCTTACGTGTTGTGTGCTCACTGAGAATATTTGGTATATCAATTGTCTCCCAAGTTCAAGTGTTTCGATATTAGACATCAAAGCCTTGTAATTGTATATTCTATGACGAGATATTCATCAAATTTGATGGTTTTTTTTTAATTACATTAGGTCAGCATTAACAATGTATCTTTGATACAACTATATAATATCGATATATATATATATATATCTAAGATGGGGTCAAAAATGTATTTTTCTTATATTAGTAGGATACGTTTGTCGATGTAAAAAGGGTTGGGGAGTAGAAGACAAAACCTTTTTTTGAGAATTGGGTTAAATTTTCAATTTACCCTTTTCACCTCTTATATATATATATATAGCTCTCTTTTACAAATTATCAAACCCTAGCAACTTTTACTTTCCGCCTTCTCTTGGTAGAACAAGTGTGTCGAAGAAAGGGCTCTTTGTTGATCGATTTCCGGGTAAAATTCCTACCTTATTTTTTATTTCTTTTCTTGTCTACTAGATGTCTATTTCGTTGATAGAGATTAGCAATAGTAGTGGTTCGAGTACAGAACTCGATTCCAACGATTCTCTTATTGAGAGTTCTGATAGTGATATCGTCGATGCAGAGGAATTTTTAGGTGTGGCTGTCGATTTGGTTTAAGTTGATGTCGATGTGGGTAATGAAGTCGATGTTGATGATGATGTTGATGTTGGTTATGAAGTCGATGTGAACAGGATAGTTGATGTCGAGGGAGTTGAGGAAGTTGGTCCGTCGGGTATATATCGAACTTTTGATCAGTATTATGATATCCCTCCTGGTTTTTATAGATCCCCAATTACTTCTTTGTCTAAAACTTATTCTTTTCCTAGTAATTGGTCTATAATTGGGCCTAGCAAAGACGATCGAATGAATAATCCTCTAGAAAATTGTAGATCAATCAATGTTCATCACCTTGAATTAGGCCTTCGATTTCCTATACCAGATGAGGTGGCTGATATTTTTAACAGTATGGGGTTGTCTCCTATCCAGATTGTACCAAATGGGATAGGTTACATTATAGTTTTTTTGTTTGATAATGAAAGGTTTAGGTGAAGCAGTTTCCTTTAGTAATTTTAATGATTTATTTGTTGTTACTGAATCTCCGAAGTCGAATACCAGATTCTATTACGTCAAGTCCAAAAATAAGAAATCCTTTTTGGATCAAATCCGGTCTTCGTAAGGAAAAGAATGGAAACATCATTTTGTCTATGTTTCACCTCCAGAAGGTTATGTTTGGAATATCCGTAGGGAGTGGCGTACAGGTCCCATAAGGATTGATGATGTACCTAATCCTTCTTGGGACCAAAACTTTTTGAATCGATTGAGAGAGGGTAAATATAACACAAAAGAGGTGACTCGAGAGTCTTTACTTTGATTGGGGGGGTATGTCGATGTCGAAGCCACGAAGCAGTTATTCCACATTAGGTAGCGTCTAAATTGATATAAGTTGTCCTTCATTCTTGTTCGCAGTTTGTTGTCTTTATAATTTGTGTAATTGGTTCGCTTTTATCTTGTAGTGCACGCAATCCTTTCAACCATGGCTAACAGAGCAAAAAGGATAATGGAAATGGCTCGTAGAAGTGGAAGAATTGCTGGTTCGAATCCAGCTCCCCGCCCTCGAGCAATCGATAATACCGCTGGTGAATCGAATCAGGCCAATCCACGTTCGCAATATGTTCGAAGTATTACCACTCAGTCGATTCAAGAGCAAGTTTCTGCTCCCATCCGTTCACCACAAGTTGTTGTCTCTCAAAGAAGTAGTCGTTCGAGAGAAACTCATCCTTCGATTCTGGAGTCGGATCGAGCATGTAAGATTTCTCTAGATGAGACTGAGGTGGTTAATCGTCAACCTGGCAAAGAACCTGTAGTCGAAGTTTCATCAGACGAGGATATTGAAAGCGTCATGAATTCTAATCATCCTCGTGCTGGAGGAGTTTCAATCGAGGCTTCCATGCTTGAATCTGAATCTGGAGGTGATGCGTGCAAGGTTTTTAAGGCCACTATCTTTAAGAACGACCAGGTCAAGCTTTCGAAGAGGAAGATAAAGCAAGGATTAAAGAGCGGATCTTGTCATCTTATTTCTGTAAGTGCTAGATCGATTTTTAGAGTTTTATTCAAAAATCTTGTTTGATCGATGCGTAACATTTACTGACATATCTGATTGTTAAGTGTTTTTTAATCGTCATATGTTTTTATAGATGATCGACATGTATTACCGTTGTTAGTTGACCGATCTATTCGTTGTTTAGTCGATGTATATGCTTGTAATTGATCATATACTCGTTTGATCAACAAAATACTTGGTGGTTTTGATATACTCAGTGATCGAGGTATCTTAGGGGATTGATATACATGTTAGTCAATCGATTGATATGATTGTTAGTTAGTATAACAACTTTTGTTTGAAACGTTTCTTTTTCCTTGAGTTATATTTCGATATGATTTTACTTGTTGATACCGACACATATATTTATTGATCAATCAGATTTCAACATGCTCCTTGTTCATATCGATTTTCATTTTTTTTTATCTAACGAAAAGTATATCGATTCGAAGTGTAAATATGTAAGCATTTCCTCATTTTGTTTCAGGTAAACCAAATTATGTATGTACCAACGGTACCTTCTTGCTGAGCGAGCTTTAAAAGATATCGACAAGATGAAGAAAAAACTGAAAGAGCAATTTAGTTTGGCGAAGGCCTACGCCGAAAGTTCTAAGGATGCCGAAAAAAGAAAGAAAAATGTTGAAGATGAACTTCGGAGGAAAGATGACCAACTTGTTTATATTGTTGGACAATTGACGGTTCGAAATTATGAGGTCGAAACATTACAGAAAAAGGTTGAGGACATGAATATTGAATTGGAGCGTCTGAGGCTCAAATCCAGGGAGAGTTATACTAGAGGTCGAGCTGAAGGCTTGTCGATTTCTCCGTGCCAAGCAGTGGGGAAAAATTAGCGGTTGCTCGCGAGTTTTACCGTTCACCTATTTATGATGCTTTGTCAGACATGAAGGCGAGTTGTTTAATGTTTTTGCAAAAGGCTAGAAACAGTGCAGAAAACTTGGTTTATAAATGACCGTTTCAACGAAGAAGCACTTGACCCAATGAAAAATGATGATTGCGAGCCTTATGTGATAAGGGAGAGCGTTGGAGAAGATTACCATCTCGAGGATAACGAATTTCATCCCATATGTCTTGAAGAGATGAACTTCGGTGCTCCTGAAGGATTTGTCGAGCATCACGTTGAAGTGGAGCAACCTCTTGTCCATTAAGAGCAGTGCAGATTGAACTCCCAGCTACCGAGCAGATTGGTGAGCAGCAGGAGGTGCTCTCGGTCGAACAACTCGACCACATGATTGATCAAGGGATTGGAGGAGACAATGCTCAAAATATGAAGATGTTTGACCATATTGACAATTTGACATGGATAATCTTGTTGGGGACAATCCTCGGAATGACAAATGATGTCGCTCGTTTTTGAGGGAGTGGTTGGACGTCTTGAAGTAATGCATCGAGCTACTGCTCCCTTCATCGATTAATGTTTATCGATGACCTATTTTGTAATAGCACCTTCCAATTTGTTTGGAATTATTTGAACAATTTCGTCGAAGTTTTTAGGTTTTAAATACGAACTTATTTTGACTTTGGTTTTAGTTTGGTTTTAGTAGGTTATGTAAAGACTCTATTTTGATCATGTTATGAAAAAATCAAAATGTCGTTTTATCACTCGATTGATACAATGTGATCTTCATATTTTGATCGAACTTCAATTATAAGTTTTTCGTTAAATTCGTCGATTCCAATATAATTGTCATATCCAAGCATTCCCCATTTATCTAGCAATCTACATCAATTTGAAGGAAAAAAGAAGCTGAATTTGATGAGGTACTTAAAAATATTTTGAATATCAAATTGAGCCTTTTCTCTTGTATCGAATTTTGATCTACAGTTTTATCAATTTTGCTTATGGAACATTTAAGTATAACTTTGAAACATAATTTTTCTTTTTTAAATTTGATTCCAACTTTAATAGCTGATTGATTATTAACAAGAATTTATTTTGCCGTATAAAAGTATGCTTATGTCCATAAAAACTTAAATTCAATCTATTATCTACTTTTTTGATATCATCATATTTTGATCATATATTTGACAGTTCTGATTCGAATCGAATCAAGTTTTGAATCCGTTTATTTTTTGAAGCAATTTGATCTATCATTTATTTGATATTGCACTTTACCTCATTCGATATTTTGAAAACTGTCGAGAGGATTGACGATTTGAAAGCTGTCAACTGTTTGACTTACCACTTTCATAGTGTAAGGATTCGATGCTTTGAAAGCTATCGAGAGTTTTGATGCTTTGAAAAGCTATCAACTGTTCAACTTACCACTTTCATAGTGTAAAGATTCGATGCTTTGAAAGCTATCAACTGTTCAACTTATCACTTTCATAGTGTAAGGATTCTATGCTTTGAAAGCTATCGAGAGTTTTGATGCTTTGAAAAGCTATCAACTGTGCATATAAAAGCTAACAGTTTCTTGCAGAAAAGATAATTCAGTTCCATTGATTGTTGTCGTAGAGGTACAAACTAACGGAATCTTGATCGATAAAACGATCATAAGTACAAAGTACAAAAAGTGATCACATATGACCACGCTAACAAGAAAAATCCTAAGTTTAGAACTTTCTTAAGTTTCTTACATTTCAAGTTCTTGGTACAGGCTTTCCGTCCAAATTTTGTAGCTTACATGCCCACTTTCTTCCTATTTCGATGACCTTATAAGGTCCTTCCCATCTTGGATCGAGTTTACCAGTATCCTTGGATGCCTCGATTTTCTTCAATACCAGATCACCCACTTGAAATGTTTTCAATCTTACATTCTTGTTGTAAGCTTTAGTCAATGTGGTTTTATAGGCTTGAATTTTCGTTAGAGCCTTTTCTCTCCTTGCTTCAGCTTTGTCGACTTCGTATCTTCTTCGATCTTCATTGGCCTTCTCTCCATATAATTCGATCCTCGTTGTTGGTGCTTGTATTTCAGTTGGAACTATAGCATCAGAACCATATACCAGATTGAACAGGGTTTCTCCAGTAGCTGTTCTTTCCTTTATTCGATTGGCCCATATCACCCAAGGCAATTCATCAAGCCATGCACCACTTGCTCTTACAAGTCTTTTCATCAACAGTAATACAATATCTTTATTCGAGACTTCGGTTTGTCCATTTGTTTGTGGGCATCCTACTGAAGTAAACTTTTGTTGTATTTCGTGCTTGCTACAACATGCGTTAACCCTAGCTCCAACGAATTGACCTCCATTATCAGATATAATAGTCCTTGGCATGTCGAATCGATATACGATATTCTTCCAATAAAAATTGATGATTTGGGTCTGCGAAATGGTAGCAAGAGCTTCGACTTCGGTCCATTTACTGAAGTATTCAACGCCTCCTAGCAGATATTGAATTTGTCCTTTTGCCATTGGAAGTGGTCCAACCAGATCAAATCTCCATTGATCGAATGGTCAAGCAATAGATATTGGTTCCATATTCCGAGCAGGTTGATGTGGGATGTTCGCATGGTATTGACATTTCACACATTTATGAGCACACTCATTTGTTTCACTCACTAGACCCGACCAGTAGTAACCTTGTCTCAATACTCTTAGAGCTAGAGATCGACCTTCAGAGTGACTTCCGCACGATCCTTCATGTATTTCTTTTAATACAATTTTGGTTTGAGCAAGAGCCAAACATTTCAACAATGGTCCAGAAATGGATCTTCTGTACAAATCTCCATTTAGGAGTACATATCGAGGAGCTCAATATTTCAATCGCCTTGCTGCATTCAAATTCTCAGGTAGAGTTCCATCAGTCAAATACTTGATAAATTCAGTTTTCCAGCTTTCCCCTGTTTCTTCGATGTTCATTATGTTGGGTGTCATATCCTCAACTTTATCGTTAATTGAGGATTTTGTAGATAACATCAAGGTGACCTTTCTTTGTTTAATACTTACAATCAAATTTCCAAACTTTGAAAGAGCGTTTGCTCTAGTATTCTCTTCCCTCGGAATGTATTCAATTTGAAAGCTTTTGAAATTTGATGCTAAATGATGGGCTAGGGCCAAGTAACGAATCATCAACTTTTCCTTGGCCTCAAACAAACCCTTAAATTTTTTCTCGACCAGTTACTATTCAGTGTATACTATCAATTTTCGAATACCAGTCTCGAATGCCATTTTTAATCCAGACACCAATGCCTCATATTCTGCTTCGTTATTGGTTATAAGAAAATCTAGTTTCAAAGCAAACTCTAATTCGATGTCATCAGTTCCTTGGAAATAAATTCCAGCTCCTCCACCAGTTGATGTCGATGAACCATCGATATGGAGCATCCATGTTACCGATGGCGTTATCAGATCATATGGTGTATTTTCTAGTATGAAATCTGCTAACACTTGAGCTTTTACCGCAGTTTTTTGTTGAAATTTCACGTCATATTCTCCTAATTCGACATCCCATCTGATCAATTTTCCAGAAGCATTAGGTTTTGAAAAAACATGTCTTAGTGGTTGACTCGTCAAGACGATCACTTTGTGAGATTGGAAGTATGGTCTGAGTTTTCGTGCTGTAGTCATTAGAGTGAGTGCAAATTTCTCTATCTCCATGTAGTTCTTTTCTGGCCTTTGTAGCACTCTGCTTACATAATAGATATGCTTATGATCCTGATAGAATAGTGTCCGGCAAGCCAACTGTATGGCTGCCATTTATTGTAATAAATAAAGGAACTATTCAATTTAGATTAATAAATGCATCTTTATTATATGGTCATCTTTATCTTATGTAATAATTATCTACGCATAAGGATATAAGTCCTTAGATCACAGGGCTATGGGACAACCCGTGGACTGATCTCCAAGGCCGTGATCTAGAACATATTCAAGAGTCGTAGAATCCATTCGAGATGGGACATCGTTGGATTCGGTTAGACTCTCACTAATGTGTATACTCCGATGAACTGGAGGACGCTGGGGTCCACGAGCGTGACTGGGATAGTCGATACACATAAGTGGGTGACTTGCTGGGATAGCAAGTGCACTGAATACCCCAATTAGGAAATAACTCACCATGGAAGCGGTAGTCGCATATCGGGGTTGAAGTTATTCCTATTTACAATAGTATACGAGGAATGATCCCTAAACACTTGAGGTGATAGGGTTTATCTGGTGCGAGAACGTCTATACTTAGATGTGAGTTCCGACCGACTGGAGATCACCAGAAAGTCTCTGTGGATTCACGTTGGGTATAGAGGGACTCGTATGCAGGTTCATATCATCAACAAAGGATCCATTGACCCGACTTGATAGGTTGGGAAATTCTCCTATGGATTTCTGTGAGAAATTAATTCTGGTAAAATCCTTGGCCAAGGTATCTGACGGCTTTATGTAAGTAGCTCATAAAGATTAAGTCAAAGAGAATTATTTCGAGATCAGAATGCATAAAGTCAAAACGAATTAAAAGGGAACCGATGAAAAATCCATGCCCTAAAGTAGTGACTGGGAGATTGATCGATGGAGAGATTATAGCGTATATGGAAATTGTAAATGATTAAAAGGTTCACTGAATTAATTCACCAGTGATTGGGCTCCATGGGCTTGTGGCCAGACATCGACCGTGGAGTGTGGGAGAATTCCCAAATTAGCAGGGGTGCTAATTTTGGAATGATCAGTCGACAGAGTGTTCAATTGATTTAGAGTATTTAATGCTCGAGTAATTAAATAAATATTTAATTATAACCCACGGCCAATTATGTGGTGAACCTACGGGGGCATACACAATACACATGAAGCAAAAGCAAGGAAATGAAGGACAACTGAGTCAACTAAATCGACTGGGTCGATTGGGTCGACTGGGTCGACTGGGTTGACTGGGTCGACCCAATTGGAGCGAACTTGATCCAATTGAAATTGGATCAAGACTGGAAATTAAATTGGAATTTAATTTGTAAGTTAGTTAATTAAATTGGATTTAATTAATTATGGGAAAGTTTAATTAAATAGACTTAGAGTCTAATTTAATTAAATGAGAAAGAAATAAATTAATTGGGCCATTTAATTGAGAAATTAAATAAAGACCCAATTAATTAAATCATATATGGGCCATGAATTAATTAGAAGACTTGGCCTTCCAATTAAAAGGGCCATGGCCCATGTAGGAGAATTAGAAGACTTGGGAGTCCTAATCCTAGGAGGATTAGGATTATGAGATTCCTATAAGTAGGAGACTTTAGGTCATATCTCATATACATTAATTAAGAGCCAAAAGCCAAGTCAAGAAAAATTTTCTCCCTCTCTCCTTAGTGAAATCGGCCGAACACCCTCTTCCTTTTGGAAGAATTTTTCGATTTCGTTTTCGTTCCAATTTTGTTCTCTAATCCTAGATATTAATATATCCTATGTTCTAGCCGATTAGGATATATTATATTTCGTGATATTGTGGTGTATCAACTCGTAGAGGCGCAACACGTGGGGCGCTTTAACAAAGCTTGGATCGATTCTACCGAGGGAGAAAACGCAACGACTTTGCTAGTTACTTGGATTTGCTAGGAGACAGGTATAATTTGGATCTAATTATCCTTGTCGTTTTATATTCATATATATACAACCAGTTTAGTATCCTGGCAAGATTCCGTAAGAGGTCCTTAAAATTTTTGTTTTCCGCTGCCTGAAGGGCTGTTTATCTTACCGAATCCCAACAGTGGTATCAGAGCCAACTCTGGCTTTGTATATATATGAATTTGCAAATTCTGTGTTTTAAATCATGTGTTTGATTTATAAGTGGCTAGTTCTTTTACTGTATGTGTTTTAGAACGTAGATCTGATTAACTTGGAGTTAATAGAAAATTTTGATTCGAAATTTTATCATGTTAATTTTTATTTTGGATTATGATTTAATTAATTGGATCTGTTTTAATTAAATCAAAAGTAATCAAGAAAACAAAAAAAAAAAATTTTTGGATCCAACCGCGGTGGCACGCGGCGGTGCGCGGCAGCGCACCGCGGCTGGGCGACCACCGCATGCTGCTGCCTACGGCAGCGTGCGAACAGCACGCTGGCCGCGCGTGCGACACACAGCAGCAGCCTACGGGCTGACTGTCGTGTGCTGTCACGCGCAGCGGCCTGCTGCCGTACGCAGCCACGCGCAGCAGCGGCTGCCACGGGCAGCTCACGCGCGGTCCTTGTGGCCGAGTGCGGGTTGTCCACGTGGCAGTCCACTATTGGCCGAGATATGGTTGATTTTGGTTGGACTCTAATTCTGCCTATTTTGAGAAATCTGAAAATCTTGGAGATTTGTGAGATTAGGAAACTTGGAGTTTTGGATAAGGTAGGAATCTTGGAAGATTTGGGAACTACCTTAGTTATCTAATCTAATCAAAATAGGATTATCTTGAGAATCTTGGAGATTTGAAAAATTGGGAAACTTAGAGTTTTGGACAAGATAGGAATCTTGAAAGATTTGTAACTATCTTAATTAACCAACTTTATCAAGATAAGAATTGTAGATTACTTAGAACTCAAGTAAGAGTTAATTAATCTTAGAGATTAATTGTTAATTCAAAATTAATTAACTTGGATAATTTTTGTGAATTAAAATTTAAAGGATCCGATAAATTTACATTTATGCCCTTATGTTAATTTATACATGTTCTTGAGTGAATATGTGGATTGGTCGATTTTGCCCCTAAGCCCTGTGTAGTTTTTGGTTTTATTTTTATGGGTTGTAATTAAATGGGTCTGATTGGTGCCCCTTGCTTGCGCAATTAAAATGTAATAGAATAGGGCCATATTTGAGTTAGACTTAGTTTAGGCTTGGAGCCGAGAAAACCTCATGAAGACTTGGAGATCCACATGGAGGCCCATTACCTTGGAGGACATGGAGGCCCAATTCAATACATGGAGGCCCAATCAAGGAGGATATTACAAGAAGGCCCATGATGTATGGGTTTGAAAATTGTAATAGTTAGGACATTTAATTTCCACCCTAGACTGACCAATTGATCCATCACATGGCTCGTGATGGATCGCATAGGATGGGCAATCGATCAATCATATCTTGCTAGGTGATGTGTGTTTACTTATTATTCTTTGATGTATGTCATGCATGCTTAGAATAGATAACGTAAACAAGATGAAGCATAATCTGATGAGACCTCGCACAAGAAAATTTGATGAAACCTCCAATTGAACTTTAAAATTCAATTATAATATTAAATCGAGTGACGGGCGCATATGAATGGTGTCTATGGTCCGAGCCTATCCAATTACTAGGTCTTAGGCATATTGTACGAATATATCTCGATGTCTCACGAGTCGTGGGTCGAGCTATAGGAAGATAATATGTCTATTGCCTCGATGCATAGTTTAGTGCCAAGGGAGGGGATAGCAAGGTTCTAGACGCTGTCTCACGAGTCGTGGGGCGTCTAGGATTGAACTATTTCTCTCCACGAGTATTGGACATGATTTAACGCTAGTAAGTATGGATGTCTCACGAGTCGTGGGTCCATAACGAAAAACGAGGCTAAATGAACTCAAGGGTTAGCTGCGATGGTTAACCGGCGACGTGATCGCCCACCAAGTGGATCTAATAGTATGGCCAACGAGTCGTGGGTACTAGAAGATTGCATTTGGGCCTTGAGCCCGCTAGGATATTTTAATATTCCCGAAACTTATGTGGGGGCATAAGATTTTGATTAAAATAGTGGGAGTAATTTACAAATAAAAACCATGTTTGTAAATTGTGCATTTAAAATTAATCATTCGCGTATTTATTTCTTCTATCGTCTTTTATAGATATGATGACTAAAGAGCTTAGAGCACTTAGAGATTTGTCCATCTCATCACTTGAACGTAATATTTTAACTGGACCAAATCTGCACTTCTGGTCACACCATTTGAATGGACTCTTTGATGCTGAAAACATTTCATACGTTTTGTCTGTACCTCCACCCGTTGATATTTCACATGATGTTCCTGATGAGCTTCGAAAAAGCATCACCAAATGGAAATTGGATGATAGCTTAGCTCGTGATTACATGTTGGAATATATGTCACTTGATCTGCGGTTACAACATGAGCATATGGTATCCGCGAAAGAGATTCTCTCGAATCTCAAATTCCTTTATGGGATTAGAGATGGTCGTCGCAGATTCGCGATAACGAGAGAACTCATGCAAGCAAGAAAGAGAAGAGAAACTCCTGTCGGAATCCACGTACACAAGATGATTCGACTTCTATCTGAACTCGATGATATGGGTGTCGTGATGGACAATGATTTTCGTGTGGATATAATCCTACAATCTCTTCCTAGATCATATGACAGTTTTGTCGCGGACTTGAATCTCCAAAGGCGAGAGATTACTGTGCACGTCCTGCGACAAATGGTCGAGGAACATGAAGCTACTTTTGGAAAGAAAGCAGGGGTTGGTGATAGGACTGGGTGACGATCAAAGTCGAGACAAATAGAAACAAGAGCTCCTTACTGCACGAGGTCAAGGGAGAGGATCAAAGTAGAGTTCTTGGAGAACTCGAAAGGTATATTCCTTGTTGAAGTTAATTTATCAATTAACTGTGCATCTTGGGTGTTAGACACTGCTTGTGGTTCTCATCTTTGTAATGATTTACAGGTGATGGGAGCAACAAGGCCACTTAGGCCTGGGGATTGGATCCTGCGATTTGGCAATGGAGCTAGAGCTGCTGCCGAGGCCATAGGCGAAGTGGAGTTAGATTTAGGTGGTAATAAGTTAGTCCTTAGGAACGTTCTTTATGTACCTGGCTTAGTGAAAAACATTATTTCTATTCCTGTTTTGGATAATGAAGGTTTTAATTTTACTATTAATAAAGGTTCCTTTTCATTATTCATGAATGATCATTTGTTTTTCACTGGTACATTGAAAGATGGACTATACACCATAGAACCACCTAAGTTAGTTATGCACGTACAACAAAACAAAAGAAAACAAGATAATGAAATTTCTGCCCAATTATGGCACGCTCGACTTGGACATATATCCAAGTCAAGGATTCAAAAGTTAGCATCATCTGGCGCGCTTGAAATCAAGCACATTGATGAAATGCCAACATGTGAACCATGTCTTAAGGGTAAAATGGCTAAGTTGCCATTTAAAGGAAACCCTGAGCGAACCAAGCAAACATTGGACTTGATACATACTGACGTATGTGGACCACTAAGAAAAAGTGCCCGAGGTGGCTACGACTACTTCATTACCTTCACTGACGACTATAGTCGTTATGGGTATGTGTTCTTGCTGAAACACAAGTCTGAAGCCTTTGAACGATTCAAAGAATTCAAGATGGAAGTAGAGAATCAACTTGGTCATACGATAAAGGCTCTTCGTTCTGACCGAGGTGGAGAATTTCTTAGTAACGAATTTCTGAATTATCTTGTAGAGCATGGAATATTATCTCAGTGGACTCCTCCTGCTACACCACAATTAAATGGAGTAGCTGAGAGAAGGAATCGAACCTTGATGGATATGGTTCGATCCATGATGAATGCCACTGACCTTCCTCTTTCATTTTGGGGACATGCCCTCCTCACGGCAACGAAGATACTAAATATGGTACCTTCTAAATCCGTACAAAAGACACCATACGAATTATGGTTTGGCAAGGCACCCTCATACGCATTCATGCGCATATGGGGATCTCCCGCTTACGTCAAAAAGCTAGTGGGAGATAAATTGGAAACAAAATCCACTTTGTGCAAATTCGTGGGGTATCCAGAAAACTCGATAGGATACGAGTTCTATGATCCTACAAGACAAACTACGTTTGTCTCAAGGAACGCACACTTCTTAGAGAAGGATTTCTTGGTGGACAAGAAAGAACATAACATAGAACTGGATGAGGTCACTGAAGCTGAAAAGGCCGAAGAGGTCGAACAAGCTGACCCATCACCACAGGCAGTGGGAGAACAAGAGCATGAAAGTGCACCAGTAAGTACACCAATACTTCGTAGGTCAGAAAGACAACGTAGAGAACCCGAGAGGTACTACGGTCTGCTGCATGAGACTGGACAGTCTCTAACCGACCCAAGGACTTACGATGAAGCTATGTTGGACATAGATTCGGGAAAGTGGCGCGAAGCCATGGAATCCGAATTGGACTCCATGCACTCAAACAAGGTCTGGACCTTGGTAGATCCACCAGTGGGAGTGACTCCCGTGGGTTGCAAGTGGATCTATAAGCGAAAGCTAGGAGTGAACGGAGAGGTGATAACCTACAAGGCGCGACTAGTGGCAAAAGGATACACTCAAAGACCAGGCATTGACTTTGAGGAAACCTTCTCGCCCGTCGCAATGCCTAAATCCATTCGAATCTTGCTAGCCATAGCTGCGTGGTATAACTACGAGATATGGCAGATGGATGTGAAGACCGCCTTCCTCAATGGAGACATTGATAAGGAGATCTACATGGAGCAACCAAAAGGATATGCATCCAAAGGAGATGAGCACAAGGTGTGCAAACTCCAGAGGTCCATTTATGGACTGAAGCAAGCTTCCCGAAGTTGGAACATCCGTTTCGATGAAACAATCCAAACTTTTGGATTCATCAAAAACGTGTTCGAACCTTGTGTGTACAAGAAGATCAGTGGGAGTACAGTTGAATTTTTGGTGCTTTACGTTGATGACATCCTTCTCATTGGAAACAATGTAAAGGTGTTATCCGAAACGAAAGCATGGTTGTCTACACAATTCTCAATGAAGGATTTGGGAGAAGCATCCTTTGTACTAGGTATAAGGATCTACCGAGATAGATCAAAAGGACTGCTGGGCCTCTCCCAATCACAGTACATAGATAAAATACTGAAGAGATTCCGTATGGAAGAATCCAAGAGAGGATTACTTCCAATGAGACATGGTATTGCACTCTCTAAGTCTATGGCCCCAAAGACGCCTGAAGAGAGAAGCAATATGTCTCAAATACCATATGCCTCCGCTATAGGAAGCATAATGTATGGTATGCTATGTACTAGACCAGACGTGGCGTACGCATTAAGCGTTACGAGTCGCTATCAGTCTGATCCAGGAGAGCAGCACTGGATAGCCGTAAAGGCAATTCTGAAGTACCTGAGAAGGACTAAGGAATTGTTCTTGGTATACGGTGGAGGAGAATTGAAATTGGAAGGCTTTACAGATTCGAGCTTCCAATGCGATGTAGACGATTTCAAGTCAACATCTGGATACGTATTCTGCCTCAATGGTGGTGCGGTAAGCTGGAAAAGCTCCAAGCAAGATACTACCGCAGATTCGACCACCGAAGCAGAGTACATTGCGGCGTGTGAAGCCGCAAAGGAAGGTGTTTGGATGAAAAACTTCATCCAGGAATTGGATGTGATACCTAGCATTGCTGAGCCCATTACTATCTTCTGTGATAATAATGGAGCAATAGCGCAAGCAAAGGAGCCGAGATCTCATCAGAAATCCAAGCACGTACTCAGACGATACCATTTGATAAGGGATATCATTGGTAGAGGAGACATAAAGATGGAACGTGTCGACTCGGAAGATAATACCGCGGACCCGCTTACGAAGCCACTGCCTCAAAAGGCATACGAGAAACATCTGATAAAGATGGGACTCAAGAACATAGAAAGTTGGCTTTAGGACAAGTGGGAGATTGATAGAATAGTGTCCGGCAAGCCAACTGTATGGCTGCCATTTATTGTAATAAATAAAGGAACTATTCAATTTAGATTAATAAATGCATCTTTATTATATGGTCATCTTTATCTTATGTAATAATTATCTACGCATAAGGATATAAGTCCTTAGATCACAGGGCTATGGGACAACCCGTGGACTGATCTCCAAGGCCGTGATCTAGAACATATTCAAGAGTCGTAGAATCCAATCGAGATGGGACATCGTTGGATTCGGTTAGACTCTCACTAATGTGTATACTCCGATGAACTGGAGGACGCTGGGGTCCACGAGCGTGACTGGGATAGTCGATACACATAAGTGGGTGACTTGCTGGGATGGCAAGTGCACTGAATACCCCAATTAGGAAATAACTCACCATGGAAGCGGTAGTCGCATATCGGGGTTGAAGTTATTCCTATTTACAATAGTATACGAGGAATGATCCCTAAATACTTGAGGTGATAGGGTTTATCTGGTGCGAGAACGTCTATACTTAGATGTGAGTTCCGACCGACTGGAGATCACCAGAAAGTCTCTGTGGATTCACGTTGGGTATAGAGGGACTCGTATGCAGGTTCATATCATCAACAAAGGATCCATTGACCCGACTTGATAGGTTGGGAAATTCTCCTATGGATTTCTGTGAGAAATTAATTCTGGTAAAATCCTTGGCCAAGGTATCTGACGGCTTTATGTAAGTAGCTCATAAAGATTAAGTCAAAGAGAATTATTTCGAGATCAGAATGCATAAAGTCAAAACGAATTAAAAGGGAACCGATGAAAAATCCATGCCCTTAAGTATTGACTGGGAGATCGATCGATGGAGAGATTATAGCGTATATGGAAATTGTAAATGATTAAAAGGTTCACTGAATTAATTCACCAGTGATTGGGCTCCATGGGCTTGTGGCCAGACATCGACCGTGGAGTGTGGGAGAATTCCCAAATTAGCAGGGGTGCTAATTTTGGAATGATCAGTCGACAGAGTGTTCGATTGATTTAGAGTATTTAATGCTCGAGTAATTAAATAAATATTTAATTATAACCCACGGCCAATTATGTGGTGAACCTACGGGGGCATACACAATACACATGAAGCGAAAGCGAGGAAATGAAGGACAACTGAGTCAACTAAATCGACTGGGTCGACTGGGTCGACTGGGTTGACTGGGTCGACCCAATTGGAGCGAACTTGATCCAATTGGAATTGGATCAAGACTGGAAATTAAATTGGAATTTAATTTGTGAGTTAGTTAATTAAATTGGATTTAATTAATTATGGGAAAGTTTAATTAAATAGACTTAGAGTCTAATTTAATTAAATGAGAAAGAAATAAATTAATTGGGCCATTTAATTGAGAGATTAAATAAAAGACCCAATTAATTAAATCATGTATGGGCCATGAATTAATTAGAAGACTTGGTCTTCCAATTAAAAGGGCCCATGTCGGAGAATTAGAAGACTTGGAAGTCCTAATCCTAGGAGGATTATGATTATGAGATTCCTATAAGTAGGAGACTTGAGGTCATATCTCATACACACTAATCAAGAGCCAAAAGCCAAGTCAAGAAAAATTCTCTCCCTCTCTCCCTAGTGAAATCGGCCGAACACCCTCTTCCTTTTGGAAGAATTTTTCGATTTCGTTTTTCGTTCCAATCTTGTTCTCTAATCCTAGATATTAATATATCCTATGTTCTAGCCGATTAGGATATATTATATTTCGTGATATTGTGGTGTATCAACTCGTAGAGGCGCAACACGTGGGGCGCTTTAACAAAGCTTGGATCGATTCTACCGAGGGAGAAAACGCAACGACTTTGCTAGTTACTTGGATTTGCTAGGAGACAGGTATAATTTGGATCTAATTATTCTTGTCGTTTTATATTCATATATATACAACCAGTTTAGTATCCTGGCAAGATTCCGTAAGAGGTCCTTAAAATTTTTGTTTTCCGCTGCCTGAAGGGCTGTTTATCTTACAGAATCCCAACAGATCCTTCTCTTCCGACCTTACCAACACCGAGCTTATTGCTTGATCGGATACAGCTGTTTACAGGTATAGAACTTCGTTCGCGATAGGTTTTGCTAGAGTGGCGAGGATGTTAAATACGCTTTCAATTGGTCGAATGCAAGGTTACATTAAGTGGTCCAGTCAATTTTTTTACGTTCTTGAGTATTTTGAAGAACGATAGGCTCTTGTTCGCTTTGGGGGGGGGGGGGGGTGGGGGGGGGGGGGGGTGGGGGGGGGGGGGGGTGGGGGGGGGGGGGGGTGGGGGGGGGGGGGGGTGGGGGGGGGGGGGGGTGGGGGGGGGGGGGGGTGGGGGGGGGGGGGGGTGGGGGGGGGGGGGGGTGGGGGGGGGGGGGGGTGGGGGGGGGGGGGGGTGGGGGGGGGGGGGGGTGGGGGGGGGGGGGGGTGGGGGGGGGGGGGGGTGGGGGGGGGGGGGGGTGGGGGGGGGGGGGGGTGGGGGGGGGGGGGGGTGGGGGGGGGGGGGGGTGGGGGGGGGGGGGGGTGGGGGGGGGGGGGGGTGGGGGGGGGGGGGGGTGGGGGGGGGGGGGGGTGGGGGGGGGGGGGGGTGGGGGGGGGGGGGGGTGGGCGGGGGGGGGGGGGGGGGGGGGGGGGGCGGGGTGGGTGGGGGGGGGGGGGGGGGGGTGGGGGGGGGGGGGGGGGGGGGGGGGGGGGGGGGGGGGGGGGGGGGGGGGGGTGGAGATGACTTCGCTCAAGATCAGACGACTTAACTGATGGATCTCGCTCTTAGGATATGATCTTGAATAATGCAAGCTCTCTCTAGATTTTCAGTTTTGTCTTCTATTTATACTCCCAGATTTTGAATTTCTGCCCGTTGAAGGTTGGCAGGAATCTACAGTCCTCGAGTTCTGGTCCTGACACGCGGAACGGCTCCCTGCAACTGTTGCACTGTACACTCTGTTGTACGGATGTCTACTTTATGTCAGTCGCATTTAATGCACTCAGCTCTTAGCTGGTTCCCGTTGTTAGGCTTCCTGACCGTCTTCACTCTGCTGGTGGAAGTACTCTGTTGATGATCACTTTGCTGATCACTCGGCTGATGGCTTCTCGGCTGATTCAAGAATGAACACATCTATCTTGACTCGGCTGATAATACCCATCTGATATCCCACTTCGCTGATTCGGTCACTTAGCTTCCAGACCATGAGATAGGTTTCACTAAGCCGTTCAGTTCTTAGTTGATGACTTCCAGATTACCCTTTTTGTCATCTTCAAAACCTTCTCCAATATTAACCAACATCAAGTTTCGGAAGTGTCTCCGAAAATTATCAACCCACCTTTTGAGAGTAGCAAACCGAGAAGGAACCCAATTACTAAACTATTCATCTTTGCTATTAGGCTGGGTTTCTTTTATGTTAGGTAATTATATTTGAAGGATATATGAGAGTTGGTCAAACATGAGATTTGTCCATTAATTAAGCATAAGATAATGAAGCAAACCATGTGATTTTGTTTATGTACTAGGTTAATTAGTCCATTCATGTGGTCTTGGTCATACAGTTTGGCTTTGGCCTCTCACTAAGTTTATGTTTGGAGAAAACAAGCATATGGTTAGGGATGTCGAATTAATAAGAAAAATGTTAATTGTGTATTATTGCATAAATGCATAGTGTTGTACTATTTTGAGAATGAAATATAAATAAATGGATTTTTTGGGACGTTTTTCTCATTGAAAACCAAAATTTCTAGTTTACTTTAGATCTAAACGAAGCCGAGTTTGTAGAAGCACAAACCTAACACGCTCACTACAAAATGGAAGTACATAAGTGGCATGATATTAGGTGCATGGTAGAAAATGTCACTTAGCAATTATATAGTTTTATTGTCATAATTAGGGCTGAAAATCAAATCACATTGTTCGATACTCGACTCGAGCTCGTTTGATAAAAGGTCGTTTGAGCTCGGTTCGTCACACTAATCAAACAAGCTTGAACACAATATTTTCGTTTGATAACTTTTGAAGCTCGGCTCGAGCTCGACTCGATAAGCTAAAAATTGAAAAAATATATGTAAAATATCAAGCTACTCGATACTCGACTCGAGCTCGTTTGAGCTCTGCTCGATTTAAAATCAAACCAAGCTCGATAAAAATCAAACCAAGCATAAACAGTGTGTAGTTCGACACTACTCGGCTCAATTACACCCCTAGTCACAATATAATGTCGCTATTGATGATAAATAATAGTATCACATGTTTGAAGGCAGTGAAAAATTATATCAGATGGAGAATTGGCGACGAAGAATCAATTTCCTTTTGGTTCGACCGATGGTTAGAGTTCTTTGTGACCTTATTGAGGACGAGATTAGAAGTGATGAGCTTATGATGAATGTTTATGATCTTATAAGCACTTCGAATCTCAAGCATGTTAGAACGCCTATTACAGACAATATCAGAGCTAGAATTCTCTCGATCCCGGTTCCTTTTGGGAGGTATCGATCAAACGCTCCCGGATGGTACAACTCTTCTATTGGTATAAGGCTCAGGGTTTCCTTGACTTAAGTGAAGATAAACATTTCTCATGGGTGTGGAACTTGAGATGCCCTCACCGTCTAAAATTGTTTGTGTGGTTGATTGAACAAGGAAGTCTCCTGACTAATGCTTTACGCTTTGATCGTCACTTTGCAATTTCTGATCAGTGTTCTAAGGTTTGCTCAGATAGGGAGGATATGTTTCATGTGTTCTATGAGTGTTCTTTCGCAAAGAAAGTTTGGGAAGATGTGATTCCGTCGACAGAAATCTTGACTGTTGCTAATGTAAGTCGAGACGGAAGGGTGAGAAAAGTATGCTCACTCAATCTGAATAACTCGGTGCTCTCCAAAGATCAATGGAGCTGGGTTTTTTTGTCGACTATCTGGAATATCTGGAAGGCACGTAACTTTCGGGTCTTTAGGAGGGAAGAAGAGGCAACACATGCAACTTTCTTCAGGGTGAAGAAACTTGCTCTTGACATCCAAATATCACACTCGTTGGTTAGGCAGCAGAAGGTGACCCAATCCCATGCGTGGAGCTGTCCCAGTATAGGTTGGGCAAAAGCTTAATACGAAGAGTCCGCATAAATTGGAGGCGTGATGAGGAATGATGAAGGTATGTGGAAATTTGGCTTTTGTTGTAAGGTGGGTTCTGGCTCTATTGCCCAGACTGAACTTTGGACGTGATGAGGAATGATGAAGGTATGTTGAAATTTGGCTTTTGTTGTAAGGTGGGTTCTGGCTCTATTGCCCAGACTGAACTTTGGCCCTTCGGAATGGTTTGAATTTGCATGGGAGAGGCGGATACGCAATCTAGTTGTGAAAATTGATTAAGAGGTTATATCTTTTAACTTTCTGAACTGACAATTAAGTCCTATAACTAAAATAATTTGGCAATTTAGTTTTAGTTCGGCCCAACTAGGATTTTCTCCACCGTGTTTCCAAGTCACTTGCCCTTTCCACGTGGAAAGTTGATGTGTACTCTAACTTAAGGAAAAATTGTAAAAATGATTATGTATCTAAAGCTCGCTAGCAAAAAAGTTATTTAACTTTTTGGGCTGTCAGTTAAGCCCTATAACCAAAATAATTTGACAATTTAGTCCTATTTCGACCCAAATTGGGGTTTTCTCCCACCGTGTATCCTAAGTCACTCACCATTTTCACGTGGAAAACTGATGTGTACTCTAACTTAAGGGAAAATTGCAAAAATGATTATGTATCTAAAGCCCGCTAGCAAAAAATTCCTTTAAAAATTCCGCTATGATGTAATATTTAGCTTACAAGTATTTTGAACTTGTTGGGTTTGATGTAATTTTGAGCTTATATGTAACTATTGATAGTATTTTGATACTTGTACTTTTAAAGTCTTGGTTTATAAACCTCTATAAGAGTTGTTGAGGTACTTTTGAAGTCTGTGAGCTTAAAATTGTTATTCGATAGTTTTGACTAAATGCCTCACATGAATTTATTTTATCATGCTAGTTTGGTTTCATTACTTAAATGTTATGTTGATAATAATTTTGGTACTAGGGATACCTTCGAACATTACATGGTTCTAAATTGAATCTAAGTTAGAGTGCACATCAGCCAGGGGTTAATTTTAATTTTGCTAGAAAGGGCTGGTGATTTGGCAGACACATTGGAAAAAATAACCCCAATTGGGGCCAAAATAAGACTAAATTAATGCTAAATTAACTTAGTTACATGACTTCATTGTCAGCCCAAAAAAGTGAAAGGACTTTTTTGCTAACAAGCTTTAGTTTACGGGACCATTTTTTCAATTTTTCAGAAGTTAGAGTATACAAATGCTTTTCACATGGAAGGGGCGGATGACTGGACGGATACTATGAAAGATGATCATAATTCGGAACGAAATAGGACTAAATTGCCAAATTATTTTAGTGATAAGACTTTATGCCAATCCAAAAATTAAATGACTTATTTTTTTGTAAGCGAGCTATAGTCATAAGATCATGATCTTTGTAGTTTTCCCAATATATAAATAACAACAAGTTTAACATTGTCATTTAAAACTATTTTTGGGTATCTAGAAAGATAGTATAAGAACTGCCTGTAATAATCATTGCAATTGTTACTTTTTCGAAAATGTTCCTATGTCAATATATTGATATTTACTTGCATGTGAATTCAACATCGGATAATATATTAGCGTATTTTAATGTAAGAAAAAAAAATAGAAATTTACAGAGTAAATGTTTATTAATTGAGCCTTTTGAGTTCTAATGATTGAGTCCTACCTAATTCACATCATATAAACTATGTGCTCCTCAAAGATCCCAAAAAAATATTAGAAGGAATTATATTGATTTGTCGATAACAACAACGCAATAAATTAAAAAAATTATTCGATATTATTGCACAAATCAGCACCGTTGTGTACATGCATTGGAATGAGCTGTAAATACACATAATTTGTGTTAGTTCAGATCTTAAAATACATAAAAGAAAAGGAATGTAGTACATTCATGTGGGTGGGGTTGCCTACGCTTTAACCAACAAATCATTCTATAAAAAGAACCAATAATATACGTTATATACATACATACTATTTGCAAAGAACATCCACAATAAAGTGTTTATTTATTTAAAATTTATTGGTATTAATCTTATTAGCAAAAATCTCCTATATTATATTTTTATTAACTCGTTGAACTTTATATGAATATTCTCCTTGACCGCGTCTAAAGTGACCACGTGGTAAAATACAAACAAGTACCGAACTTAAATTCATGGATTAAAGTTCCGTTTTCGAGGAATGTTTCAGTTAGTAAAAATTCATAAATATTTTGGAAGCTTTTTGAGATGTTTTGGGAAATATTTGAAAAAATTGTGAACTAAAGAAATATGTTGAAGCAGAAACTACACCATATTTTCATTTCGCTTAACTCGAAAATATTGGTGAAATACAAACAATAGCATACCCCCTTATATTTTTAAAGCAATATTCATCTTATGTTGAGTAATAATTAGCAAAAAAAAATCCGTGTTTAAATGCACAATCGAGTCCTAAGGGGGTCGTACGCCATTAACTTTAAAGTAATTAGAGACTTTACATGCATGGATTAAAATTTCGTTTCGAGTGTGTGTTTCAGCCATTTAAATACTGAAAACTTTTTGAGAACTTTTTGAAAACGTTACGGAAAGATTAGGAAAAATTGTGAAAGAAGTTACTAAATTAAGAAAAATTACAAAGTTTAAGATAAATAAATAATTTCGGAATTACACCCTATTTTCGTTTCCGTTGATTTCACTCACAAACATATAATATATTATACATACATATATAAATAAATATGACCATAATGTATTCTCTTCTAGCCAGAATTCATCGAATTTATATACAATCTGAAACAGAACCATATTCTTCTAATTCTTGACTTTTTCATGTTATATATAATCAAAAAATATTTGAAAAATTGATCCACATTGCATGATGACATGATACCCACGATGCTGTTGTCTATTTGAACAATACCTTTTTCAAGCTGTTTTAGATTTTTCACTTTACACCTACCAAAAATAGATATAAATTATCTTATCCTTGATATATAAATGACAAATGAGCATTCATGGATGAAAGTGGAAGGTTGGTGATTGGTGAACATTTCCCATATATTATACAATTCTTGTATCGATTAATTGATTTTTCATAGTTTTTTTTATAAAATAGATTAATTAATACATTAAAAATATTTTAGAAACTAATGCATTTAATTTGGATCGAGTGATCTTATTATAGAAGGTGACTGTAGCAACATTCTTGGCGGCATTACGGCATCAAAATTAGTATGCAAGTACTACTTTTATCAAATCTCAACCGTTTGCTATACCACGTCATTCATATAACGGTTATTTTTTAAATAGACTTACTTTTGTTTTAGAACTTAGAGATAAGTCGAATAGAACTCTTGGCATTGTATTGACATAAGAATTTTGATTTATCTATCATTTTTTTCTAAAAAAAAAGAAAATCATACAAAAGTTCCAGATTCTAATTCAATCGAACCTATTCAAGTTAACTTCACATATGGAATTAAACTTATTAAATTGAGTTTCAAAATGCTAGTAAAAAATAATTTTAATTATTATCTGAAATTTATTTTTGATATATAAATTCTCAATTAATTAACTCAATTGAGAGCAAAAAAATTGTTAAGATAAAGAGCAGATGATATAATTTAATACAAATAGATTAAACACTTGGAACTTAGTTTATCCCTCCAATTAATTGTTAAAATTAAATGTTTGAATTATATAAAAGGACCATGACATATTAAAATATAGGAGCAGAAATTAATTTAAGTGATTTTAATTTTCAATAATGTAACTCATATAAATTGTCACGGATGACGTGAGGGTCTCCCCTAAAAGTTTGGCCATGGATTGATGTCGCCGACCAAGTTCCAATGAAATTTTATAAAATATTTTAGAAACTTCCTATAAATTTTGAATTTTTTAAGATATTTGTAATATGGGTATGAACGTATTGCATTGCCCGACAATGAACTTTCCAACATCATTATTTCAAAAAACAACATGGTATTATAATGTAGGTTGTGTTATGCCTAGAATAAATCCTGAATAATTCTCCACGAGGTATTTATTAGTTGTACTCAATGCAAATTCCTAGGAGGGAAAGTGAGCATCGTTGTGGGGAGAGAATTGTACTACGCTTATGTGCATATATCATATCGAAAATTATTATGGCATGATTCTTTGTAGATTATGAGATATTATTTAATTTTGATTATTATCCCGAAATTTTATTAATTTTTTGCGATTGTTTATTGCGTACCATGAACTAAAACTTGTATCGTTAGAAAGATCTCGTCGAGAGCTTTCCATCCATATAAAGAACACGAAATTTGGCATTGTAACGAAGGAATTATGGCGGTTTCTGTCCAAAAATGAACGGAGAAAGAAATGTGTCGAGGGGGGAGGGGGGTGAAATCATGGCATTAAATGTGTTATTTCAGAAAGCATGATACCAAATGTATAAAGTAGGTGAGAGTTTGAAATGAAAAGTGCAATTCCATCATAATTGAGGTATTTTTTTTTATTTTTAAGTAACGAGCATAGTTGAGTTGAACAATATTATTTCAAAATTTAGTTTGATTTTGTTTTATTTCAGAAAAGTTTGATTTTCTTATCAACAACGTCGTGCTCTTTTGTTTGCGGTTTAACTATAAAACGAATCGATTTAGGACAAATTTTAATCAAATAGAACACGAATCAATCTCGAAAAGATTTGATATTTACATACATCTTGTAATTATATATTTTGCTTTTTCGAGTTGAATAATTTATTTTTATTTTTTTGAGAATACATTTATCATCAATCATTACATCAGAAATCATTTCAATAACTACCCAAATACTAAGAATGACAAATAGTAAATACCTACCAAATACTAGTATTAAACTAGAGAAATACCCACATTCGTGGAAGTTGAACTCATGTCCTCTTGGTCCTGGACTACAATTGAATAGTTAAGCTCCCAAATTTATCAAACTACACTCGTTCATGTATAATTGATGGAGAAAAACAACTTTGAACTCGGAAACGACCAAAAAATTAAACAATAGCGGCGTGTTTGTGATCTCACATGAAGAGCCCCAACCTAAAGCTCAGGCCATCTCCAATGGTAGGGGCAGGATCAGGGCTCCGGAGCCCTGGTGTTGCCCCTGCCCTGCCTGGTCATCTCCAATGGCAGAGCTCTGAGCCCCAATTAATGACAAGTTTATTTCTTCCCCACTCTCACCATTATAATAATAATTTTATTTTTATTTTTATTTTTAATACTAATATTAATAATACTAATAACTATTTTAATAATATAATTAAATTAATAATAATATTTAAATATTAAAATTAAAGAGAGCAGATAAGAATAAAATTAAAATTGATTCAAGAGAGGAAATACAACAAAGAAGATTAAATAAACGGCACACACACGAATTACAATATTTTAATAATTTCCCCCCTGAAACCAATCGGTTCCTTCATTCGATGAACCTCCAAATAAGTCCCGAAAAAGACATTTTTGTTGTATTTGCTTTCTTTTATTCTTCAAATACGCCTTTGTATCTCGAATAAATGAAGAGCGGTCCATCGACATAATTCGTTCCTCCCTTTCACGCTCGTCTTGCGCCATTTTCATTGCGTCGTCTTCCCTTTGACGTTGAACCATCTCCTGATGCCTTCTCTCTCGTCCAACCTCTAAAATATTTAAATTCTAATTCTAATTAATTCTAATTCTAATTACAATTCTAACTAATTTATTATAATTAAAATTTTTAATTATAATTATAATTAATTATTAATGATTTGTCCATAAAATAAATTTGAACTTTTATTATATTAAATATTTCAATTAAAAATTGATGGCTATATATATTTATTAAATACTAGCAAATTTTATTAAATAATTCAATTCTACAAATTTAATCTAATTTAATTTATGAGGAAATTTCAATTTTATTATATATTTTCTTAAACAATTAATAATAAACCTTTAAAAACATTAAATAAAATAAAAGAAACAAAGAAATAAAAAAAAAAACTGTGTCCAATCAGGTGGCGCCAAGTGGTGCCACCTGACTTAAAGCTTCTTCATCCTCTTCAGAGGCCGCGAACAAGGATAGCCCCAGTCCTGCCTTTGACCCGTTCCCGCCCCGATGCCGATACCACCCAACAGCCCCAACCAATGGATATCGTTTCCCCGTCCACCCCGACGCCGACGCCGACGACCCGGATCCCGACCCCGGCCTCGACCCCGGCCATCTTCATTGAAGATGGCCTCAGATCTAAACAATTGAACTAGACAACGATAAACGTTATAATATAGCAATAACCATAAAATGCATAATTATAGGCCAAATATTTTGTCGCAACGTGTAGCAAATTGAGAAAATTAATTAAGGGAATGTTTCCAACAATCACCGCAAGAGATCATGAAATTAGAGTTAATGAAAATTTACCCCTGTAATTTTCATAATGTTCAATTTAACCCCATGTAAATTGAAAATGAAAACTTTACTTCAATGTAATTTTATAAAAGTTTCACACCCCCTCCCTAACATTTTTATATGTGGTATTTTACCCCCTTATCTTATGATAAATGTGATATTTTACTCCGTTTTGTTATGATAAATGTGGCAATTTACCTCTCTATGCTACAAAATACTTTTTATGCCCAATCTCAATTTTAGCAAGTGAGTTACACTCTCCGACTGAATATTGCTTCTTTAAAATTTTCACAGGGGGTAAAGTACTCTTTCTTTAAAATTTTTATGGGGATCGATATGCCTCAACAAGTTTTAACGATTGAACTTAAATCTAATTTGTTACTCGAAGTCGTTGATTCCCAATTTCCATCTCAGATCTTATATCAATGCTTCTTGAGTATCTAAGGAGTTTCTTTTTAGTCCTTAACTAGGTGTTTCATTTAATTTCTAAAAGTGTCTTCTCTATGATAACTAAATAATATGTTTCAAGTGTTTTATCATTTAGTATAGTAAAAAGACTTTCGTTCTTTTGTATATTCTAATTAGTTAAAATTTAAAAAATATTATAAGGACTTTTTACTCTCTGTTTTCAAAATAAGAACGATTATAACTCAAATAAATATATTAAAATAAATATTAATTTATATTTTCATTTGAATTGAATAAAACATAGAAATTGTTTACTCCATGATCGATTAGATTTAGAGTCACCATCAAAATCCTGTTTTACAAAACTTAATACGTGGGGAAAACACCTGACATGTTTCCATAGCATGAAAATAAAGGGGACAAAATTAATAAATCAACATCTTTCACAGAATTACTACTATTGAAATATAGTACGGCCTATGATTTGACACAAACCCTTTTGTCCTAACTCGGATTTGACAGAAATTCTGAAAGAATCAGTGTTAGAAAGAAAAAGGAAAAACCTTATTAAAAAAGGGAAAAACAAGAAATAAATCAAATAATGATTTTTACATGATAGGCAACAAATCTTGATAATTCAGCCACCAGCAATTGACACAAGGAGTTGTCTATTTCAAGTAATATGATCAAATCTATTTGATTTTGGTACTACTTTCACATATCACAATCTATTATGTATTTGAAAATATATATCTAAAAATTTGGCGATTTGGAAAAGTATAATACATCCGACAAAAAGCTATTATTGTTTAATACATTAATTATTGACATTAATTATTGACATTAATTAACCTTCTACAATAAAAACACGACAAAATTTAATATTTGGAATAAGACATTAATTAACCTTCTACAAAATTGACACAAGGAGTTGTCGATTTCAAATATATTTGATTTTCGGGGACTTCTAAGGTGACGTCAGGTTATGTGACGTCAATTTCATTTAAGGCATTGGATCATAAATATATAATCACAACCACATAAATTTTATAATATAGAATAAAATTAAACTTAGTTAATTCTGAGTTACCTTTTTAACATGTTAAAACCATAATTCTTATATTTTTTAATATCTCAAAGTCAACTACCATAAATATTTCTACTTTTTTTCTTTTCTTTTTTCTACCCAAATTTATATCAAATCACCATAAAAATTGTGTGTTTCCACATTGTATGGTACTAGTTCATATATAATAGTACAACACCATCAATGTGTATAATTATTCACATTACATAGTATAATGTCTCACATGTAATGGTATTGACTCCACATACTTAGTACGGTCTCATATTAGTAGTAATTAGTCACATTATATAGTATTACAATTACTATTAACCAATTTACGGATAATTCTTCACATTACATGTTATATGTCTCGCATGTAGTCGTATAGACTCACATAGCATAGTATTGACTCCACAAACTTAGTACGGTCAGCCCATATAAGTAGTAATTAGCTACATTATGAAATATTATCAGTAGTACTTACCAATGTGTGTAATTCTTCACATTACAAAGTATAATGTCTCACATGTAATAGTATTGACTCTACAAACTTAATACAGTCTCATATTAGTAGAAATTAGTTACATTATATAGTATTACCATTACTACTAACCAATTTACGGATAATTCTTTACATTACATGGTATATGTCTCACATGTAGTAGTATAGACTCACATAATATAGTATTGACTCCACAAACTTAGTACGGTCAGCCCATATTAGTAGTAATTAACCACATTATGAAGTATTATCAGTAGTACTAACCAATGTGTGTAATTCTTCACATTACAAAACATAATTTCTCACATGTAATAGTATTGACTCCACATACTTAGTACAGTCTTGTATTAGTAGTAATTAGTCACATTATATAGTATTATCATTAGTACTAACCAATTTACCCATAATTCTTCACATTACAAGGTAAATGTCTCACATGTAGTAGTATAGACTCACGTAGCATAGTTTTGACTCTGCATACTTAATACGGTCCCGTATTAGTAGTAATTAGTCACATTATATAGTATTTCCATTAGTCCTAACCAGTGTGTATAATTCTTCAAATTACATGGTATATGTCTCACACGTAGTAGTTTAGACTCACATAGCACAATATTGACTCCACATACATAGTACGGTCTCATATTAATAATAATTAGCTACATTATGAAGTATTACAATTAGTACTATCCAATATGTATTAAAATATAAATTATGTGTATTAAAATATATTATGAATTTTTTCAAAGGTTAATATTAATTATTCAACACGAAATATTATATATTGTTTATTATAAAATATTATTATACACAATTATTTAATTATTTTTATAATAATTTATTAGTTTGTAATTTACTGTTAATGTGGTTAAATATTACAATGAATGTGATCAAATAATAGTATAGTACAACTACTTCTGGTAATAGTATTATGACTTGTTAGTAACCTGTTAAATATGTCGTTTATTAATGAGGTGTCATAATTCTATTGGTTAATAACTTACGTTATGTGACGTGACGTCACCTTAGAATTTTCCTTGATTTTCATACTACTTTCACATATCACAATCTATTATGTATTTAAAAATATCTAAAAATTTGGCGATTTGTAAAATTATATATGTCTGACAAAAAGATATTACTCCCTCCATTCCAAAATAATTAATTGTCGCTTTAGGACTCCAATACATCATTAATAACACATCTTCTAATTTTACCTTATTTACTCGTTTTTCTTTCTCTTTCTTCTACTTTAACCCACTGTTCTCTCTCTCTTCTAACCAAATAAATAGGGGTATTTTAGATATAACTCTAACTTTTTCCTAAATTCAAGACTAATTATTAGCTTCCTTAATACTAGTGCAAATCTCTAAAGCGGCAATTATTTTGAAATGGAGGGAGTACTGTTTAATATATTAATTATTACATCATGACATTAATCAACCTTCTACAGTAAAAATACGACAAATATTTATAATTAGAATATGACACTTAGGCTTTTGGGTTCAAATCAATTATGAAATAATTACAAATTTTGAGGATAATGTGAGAAATATTTTATGATTTTTGCTGATGAATTGAACCACATTTCTAGCTAGATAGCTCTGAGTTCTTAGTAATGTGATAAGGTTAGGTTAAAAAAAAACATAGAGTAGATGCATTGAATATATACATGTGATGAGAAAATGCTGGCAATTTATCCAAGTTGACTTATTCCAAGTTTGGATATAAGGTGGAGAGCCCCAAAAAATATTTGCCAATATCTACTTTGTTGGATCCACAAGCCTAGAAATAATGAAACAAAAAACACTCACAAGTTGAATTAAATTAAAATGTAAGACATATCAAGTGTTGGATCATGAAGAAATGAAGATCATCAAAATTGCCCAAATAAGTATTAAAGTTAAATTGTAACTATTTAAATTCTCATGCATTAACTATAGACTTTTCCAAAAGTCAAACACATACTGACAAATGATGAAACAAGCTCAAACAAAATATTTATTATTTGATATTTTGCACCTTAGAAATACCTTGCTCTTGTACTTTGTACTCTAGAATTAAAATTTTGACACGTCGCACCCTCAAATCAGATATTCTTTTGGCAAAACATTAGAAATTTTGCACCCTAAAATGATGCATTTTGCCAAAAAAAAAAAAATACAATTATGGATGCTAGTGTCCATATTTCAATTATAGGGTGCATTGTCTTGCGTATTTTTAGGGTGCAAAATATGAATTACTCCAAAATATTTTGTAATTTCTATTTATAGTGATTTGTTAGTAAGTCAAAAAAATAGATGATGGAAAAATTTATAACTCGCACATTAACTATAACTGCTATCATATATTGTCTATTATTGTGATCATACAATACCGAGGCCATTATCTAGTTTTATTATAAAATCAAGCAAACAAATAGGGGGTTAA
Organism: Penstemon davidsonii; assembly: GCA_034814905.1. Classification (NCBI taxonomy): domain Eukaryota; kingdom Viridiplantae; phylum Streptophyta; class Magnoliopsida; order Lamiales; family Plantaginaceae; genus Penstemon; species Penstemon davidsonii. The sequence continues at coordinate 3,834,077 of JAYDYQ010001087.1, read as the reverse complement.
TTTAAATTAAAAATACCCTGCATGATAATAACAAAGGAAAAGAAGATATATAATTTAGTAGAATATATAAATAAAGGGTTAATTATGCGAAGTTACAAGCAAATATATATATAAATGAGGAAAAATTTGATATTTTTCTTTCTGTATTATTTTAATGGATGAATTTTCAGAAATTTGATATAAATAAATCAGTGCATATGTGGACAGTCACCACCAAACAAGGTGGTGGGAGGTGTGGGGCTTTGATAGTTCCATTTCTCTGAAATGGGATTAATTAAGATGGGTACCCACTAACCACTTTGTCTTTAAGCAATGGGCCGGGCCTTTTCAGGCTCTTCTACTTTTTGCTTTCTATTTGCTTACATAATAATATAAACCATATATGGTAGTAATATTAATACTTTTCAAAGCTTCAAAGGCAATAAACTTTTGATAGAGTGATTAATTTTGATATAATGGATTGATATTTGGGTAACTTTTTGGTTGCATTATTGGTGGAAATTGTAAAATCATGTGGAGAAATTCATGCATAAAGATTTATAGATGTGAAATGTTTGGGCAAATTTTCATTTTGGGTGCTTAAGTGATTGAATTTAGAAATTGATCTTTTATTGTGGTGCCTTGTTTATTTACGTCCTTTTATTCTATTGTCAGTGTTAATTAATGTCATATTTGATTGAAACTTTTAATTTTATATGGAAATATCATGTGTCGAGCACGTGGCACTTAAAACTTGGGAATTTCGGATAACGACTCCAAAATTTGCACGTTCATGTGACGGATGGGTCTATAACTTAAATTTTGGAGGAAAAAATAGTTAAAGTTCCCTAAAAAATGAAGATACCTATTTTTATATTTATAAGAAATATAAAATTTGATAGACTCACAATCACATTTGCTCCAAATTTATCAATTTCACTATCTGATATTTTATATTAATGTAGTATACTAATTTAGCAATTCAAATTCTACCGTACAATTCAAATATAGTTTACAAGCTACCAAAATTTGCAAAACAATCCACAAAGATAAATCGAAGACACAAAAAAAATAAAAAATTAGAGCCTTTACACAAACCAAAACTATGGCAATACTCATCAGTTCCATCACAATGACAATGTACAAAGTTAAAGCAAATGACAATTGGGAGACTAATGTCTTCTACTTTTAGGTATTAACCTTTTTTGTTTTTTAATTTTGAAGTGTGTCTCGTGCTCGACACGAGATTTTTCCGACAAAGGTTAATTAATTGAATTTTCGGTCAAATCAGGCATATTTGATACTGGTGACACAATAATTATGTCTTTCGCAAGGTACCACAACAAAAATTTGAAACTCAACCACATTAGACGACCAAAAAATTGATCAATTTCATTTTGCTAATAAATATGAAAATACTTATCTTTATTTTTTTAGGGAATTTGAACTGTTTTTCTTACAAATCAAAAGTTATAGACTCATTACGTGTATTGGACGTGCAAATTTGGAGTAAGAATCCGAAATCTCAATTTTTAAGTGTCACGAGCACGGGACATGATATTACCTGTAAATATTAAATTTTTGGATCAAATAAGACATAAATTAACATCGATAACACAATAAATAACATAAATAAGTGACCAATTTTAAAACGTACTCTATTTTAAAGAACAGAAAATGAAATCTTTCCGAAACGTCCGTGCACTCTATTATGCATGACTATTAAATTTAAAAATGAAGTGACCCCTTTTTTTTTTTCAAATATTATCAATCATGGTAACATGAGTAGCATCATAGCAAATAGATTAGTTTTTAAATGTGTAATTTTAATGGGATAAATATATCATCACCCTTGATGTTTGAAAGTTCCAATTCATGTGCTAACTAGCTTCCAAATTTATTCGATCATATGACAAGTGGCATACGCCTTTTTGTGATTTTTTAATAGTTGCACTAAAGTAACTAGTTTGCATCAACTATTGTTTGTTATAATGGAAGATAATAATTCTCTAAATATAAGGGACTCAAATTCTTAATATTGTCGGAGGAGATGTCCACTTAATATGACGATAGTGTCTTGAATTGGAATAAGTCAGGTCTAAAATTTAAATATCTTTAAGAAAGAAAAAAAAACATGTGTTGACGCATGCATATGCCTAGTGATGAGTAATGTGGCCAAATTGAACCAGGCTACCTAAATTTTAAGTAGTGTTTGTACATTATTTTCATCCAATTTTCCCTATAAACCAAATAATGAAAAAGTTATATTTTTCTTTATTATTTTTGTTATATATCAACTACATTTTATTAATTTTCATACTAAACTTGAGAGTGCAAATTTCCCAAATTAATTAACTACTCATGTGGCACATATACCACTACATTGGTATCCATCTCCTCATGTGTAAGTACTCAAGCCATATGAGAAACCTTGTACTTTTGAGCCCACATAAATGAAATAAGTAAACTGCAAAATTCAATTTAAGACATATGTCTTCTTACAAATTTTACTTCTTTTTAAAACATTAAATAATGAAAATTGAAGTTAAAATTAATGTAATTTTTTGTTGTAGTAAAGTACTCCCTCCGTTTCATAATATTTGTCGCTTTGAAAAGTTTTTCTTGTGCCATATTATCTGTCACTTTAGATTTCCAATAAAGCATTAATTACTCTTTTTCCATTTTTGCCCTTTATGCTCATAAATTTTCTCAAACATTAGTGGAGGGTAATTAATTAAAAGGGTATCTTAGTCTTTTTCATTTTTTTCCTCTTAGAATTCAGCTATATTCAATGATTTTCTGAATTTGTGTGCATACATGTGAAATGACAGATATTTTGAAACGGAGGGAGTACACAAAAACAGTAAGACACCAAATTTAATAAAGAAAAAAGAGGGCAATAAATGAAAATGTACCATTTTTTACAATAGTAGGATACAACATAGTTGAGGTCCAAAAACATAAGGAGGTGCTTTTTGTATGAGTTCATGGGGATCCGAGTTCTGATTTAAAATCTCTGCTCTACTGTCAAATTTGGGTGGGATCACACCTTGTATTCCCCAAAGACAAGTACATAAAATTACCAGAAATGGACCACCTATTTATGAAATTTCTAAAATTAAATTATGATATGAATTTTTTTTTTCATAATTAAATTATATTAAGAGTTTAAGGGCTAATGTGTGTCATATATTTATCACACAAATCTTTGAAGTTACAATGGTACTATAGGTAAAGTAACGATTCCTAACAAACATGGTGGATTTTTTAGCCCCCTTCAAAATTTGAAGGGACTATAACGTTTTAGGTACAATTGTATGATAATTAGAATAGATTTAATTTAGTAGACACTCCAATGATTCTCTTGGTTTAGGACATGGATGAAATAAAGAGGTGCGAGAGGAAGATTGTAAATCAGTCATTGAAGGAATTTGTGCGCCACATTCTTCGAAGAGTAACATAGTTCATATTCTGGATGATATCAAACGTATGGTCTCCAGTTTTATCTCGTTTAGTTGTTCTCACGTGTTGAGAAATAGTAACTCAGTAGCATATGATTTAGTTAAAGTTGCTCTTAGTTTAGATTTGCCTTTACTGGAGCTTCCACGTTTATCTCTAATTTTGTACTCGACGATTTTGATCATGAATGAAAATCACTACTAAATTGGGTTTCCTCAAAAAAACAAAAAAAAAAAACACTCCAATAATTTTATATATTAGACAAGCCGTTTTGTAGGTATTATAAATGATTTACAATTCGAAGTGAAATAAAAGACTTAGGCCATTTAACCAATTATAGACGAATTACAATAATATATCTACTTTAAGACAAATATATATAATTTATATGCGTTTGTAAACCTACTTCATCCGGGACATTGTTTTGTCATAATACATGACATATTACGATACTTGTAAGAAATATTATAAGGGCTTATTATTTTTAGGTTTTCAAGAGTTGAATCTCTTTCGAGGCACGTCAAACTCATTAAGTGAGAACCTTTTCAACAGGGATTCGAACATGAGTTCGCTACTTTATAGTAACTAATCTCTTCCACTAGGGGCTTATAATATCTACAAAACAAACCCTTAAAAATGAATTGCAAAAATGTCCGATCAAGCAAATATTTAACTTATTATACCTAGAAACAATGCGGTCATTTTTTAGGTTTCAAAGCGCGTCAGACACATTAAGTGGGAACCTCTTTCAAGGAATTCGAACCTAGATTCGCTACTTTGTAATGACCAGTCTCATCCGCTAAAGGCTTATAACATCTACAAAACAAACCCTTAAAACGAATGGTAAAAATGTCCGATCAAGCAAAAAATTAACTTATACCTAGAAACAATACGGTCATTTATTAAAAATAAATAAAAACATTATTTTTTAACCTATATATATAAATATATATATGAAAATGGTACAAGTATTCTTGTGGTGGTACACGTCTGATCCAAACTCATGATTGTGTGTGTGTGTTCCAGCTAGAAGAGATTGTCATAAGAGCTAAATTTGGACCACTCTAAGGTATTCAAAATTGGTTTGCAGAAGGGGTGGGTTGGTATAGCTAGGGTGGTCCTATAATTGGATCATAATCATATGTTAAAAATAAAAATTGATTTTCTGGGACTCATTGTCAGACCTCTCCACTGCCCCTGGTCATGCAGTACATTTAGCAAAAAAATAGTTCAATCTTTCTTTAATGTTCTACACATGGAACAATTTTTTTCCTTTTTCCGTTGAAAAAATCGAATTTTTTTCGTGTTTCAACCAACGGAAACAAAAATAAGACGTATTTGCATTGGGTATTTCTCTTTTTCTTAATTTAATAAAATTTTCATAATTTTTTCCTAATGTTTTCGAAAAGTTTCCAGTATTTCACCGAAATATATAAGGAAATGAAACTCTAATGGTTTCTACATCCATATGTTTTTTTTTTAATTCATTATGAAATAAATATCTTCAAAATATTAAATTTGGAATTTGGGCTGATGTATGGAAATAATTTGGATGTGGGTTTGATCTTACCAAACAATACTCAAAATGGACAGTATGAAGTTTCAAAGCTGTCAACAGATCTGATATTCTGACCAGCCTAATCAGGATCCGGTATCATTTTATTAATCGTATTTGGATTTGGATCTTGTCGGGCCTGGATTTAAAATTAAGGCCGTTGGACTCCAAACAAGAGAATAGAGTCTTTTTTTATCCATTGAAATTTTCACGATAATAGTTTAACCGGCAATTTACATTCTTTATGTTTTACGTTGTGACAATTTTAGTTTTCTTGGATGCAATTTTAGTCCTAAATTCATCGAAACTAAAATTGTTGTCTTTAAATTGCTATGCAAGCAAATAAATTAGGGGGTTTTGTACCTCTGGCTGCAGCGTGGTGTTAATCCATCACGTCACCTTATCAAATTAGTCTAAATTGGATGAAAGATAACTACTTATTAATTCTCCATTCTTTCCATACCTGCTAATTACTAGGGCAAAAATGTTATAATGTCTCAATTTATTTACTTATGGGGTTTTTTGCAAGTTAACTCCCTGTGATATGTCTAATGGGCAATTTATCTCCCTGTGAAATAAAAATAGGCAATTTAACTCCCCCTGAAATGAAATAATGAGCAACTTACCTCCTTGTGATATAAAAATAGGCAATTTACCTCCCTATGAAATGAAATAATGAGCAATTTAACTCCTTGTGATATGAATTAATGAGCAATTTAGAGGGAGACAATGTGCTTCTTTTATAAAAACACAGGGATGTATCTTGCTATTTTTCTTATCACAGGGAGTTAAATTGCCTATTTAGAATATCACAGGGAGGTATTTTGCCCTTTTATTTATCACAGGGAATTAAATTGCCTATTTAAAATAACACAGGGAGTTAATTTGATATTCACTCTTTACTTATGTAACAATTTATAAACAATAATTTTGATTCCGATGAATTTAGAACGAAAATTTCAAATAAGAGGACTGATGTTGCGATATTTTAAAACATAAAAGATGTAAATTGCTTGTCGGAATTATAAATGTCCCATTTTCATGTCCCTGCAAAAATTAAAGGACTATTTTTATCTTTTTGCCCGTCTGTTTAAAACAATATTCTTAATGGAAGCTCAAACTTTCTTTTGCATTGAGCTTCAAAATAAAAAAAGAGTAAATTGCACTTTCGGTCCTCCTTATGGGTTAATTTTTACACTTTCGTCGCTTTTAAATTTTTTGTAGCAGATTCGTCATTCTTATAAATTTAGTGTAGCATATTCGTCCATCTTATCAATATATTGTAACATGTTTGTCCCTCTTAATTTTTTCATAGCGGATTCGTCCATTTTATCAATGTAGTATAACACATTAGTCCCTTTTAAATAAAAAATACTTCACTTAAATCCAAAATATATTCTAAAATTGACGAAAGTTGATGTATTTTAGATTTAAGAGGGATTACACTACATTGATAAAATGGACGAATCTACTACAAAAAATTTAAGAGGGAGGAAAGTGTTACACTACATTGATAAGAGAGACAAATTTGTCACTAAAAATTTAAAAGGAACGAAAGTGCAAAAATTTGTCCATGAGGATGACCAAAAATGTTATTCACTCGTAAAAAAAATCTTTCACTAACCAATTTAACCACATGCTTTAAGGTACTCAACAAATTTTGTTAAAAAACAGCGATATGGATAATGTAAGATTCATATTCACTCCATATATTTTGAAGTTCGGCAACTTTTTAATCAGATCTCCACAATCGAACCAAATCCATCAAAACAAAATTCTAATGAATCCAAATTCAAATTAGAATCCGCTCCATTGACAGCCCTAGACTTCATTTAGAACCCAATACAATGAAGCCCAACTTTGTTTACATTCTAAAAAAAATCAAGAAAGAAAATTTGAGGGGAGTTAAATTAATATGTTGATAAATGTTTGTACAAGAATCCCTCTTCATAATAAATGACCTTTGTGTAATTTAAATAAATAAATTTAGCTGGCTATGTGTCAAAAAAAAGTTTCAAATACACAGCACAGCTAAAGCTAATAACTGAGTTACTAACAAGTTAGAACATAATTTGTTGTGGAGTCCCTCAAGGAATCAAACGAAGTGCTCGGTTGGGTATTCGTTTTCATATCCATTGTAATCGTAGTAAAGTCTCTCTCCCTTTTTAATGTCTCGGCTAGCGATCAGTAGAACTCTGCATTCACCATTGACATCAAATCTCACACATTTTACGTTTCGTTTCTTCTTCCCCTCTCTGCATCAAAATACAGTTTACATTTCAGATTCTTGATCTTTTGAAAATTACACAAAGCAAAGAAGAAACGTAATAGTAAGTTAATAGTAATGTAAAATGGAAGATCTGACATACGGTGTGTGGTTATTGATGCCGTTGATAAAACGAGCAATGTTACTGCGTTTATCTGGACATATGACAAGATTTTTTGAAGGGTTAGTTGCTGTAAGAAGAGTCATCATACTATCTCCATCATAGTTTTCACGGTTTTTGAGAAAGTCAACATCTCCAACATATTCGGTGATTATTGTTAAATCCCGTATAGGTTTATCGGCTTCCACAGTGAATCTGATACAATCGAAAAAGGAAATTAATATAGGATCAATGGATTTTGATATAATTTTTGGAAAGAATGACAATTGGGTAGTACATACCCTTCTCTTGGATCAAGAACTACCATAAGTGGTGGCCATTCTCCTCTTTCCATCATATTCTTGCACAGTTTTAAGGTTTCTGCATCATCTTTTGGCAAAACCTGTATAGTGAATCATTTGGTAAGAAAGATGGAAATTAAATTACAAAAATATTTTGGAATCAAGCAGCAACGTTAGTATGATATGATTTATTATGAGAAAAACTGCTCGCCTATAGTTTAAGGATGGGATTCTTTCTCTAAATCCTTTTACAAATAAAAATGAAGCCTCAAAATGCTCAAAACAAATTGAACTAATTAGGTGAATTTGACAACATCAAATTGGAGTTGACCTCTTCAATCGACCATTGTGCTCCAGTAATGCTCGAGAATTGACCTACACTCACAAGCTCATATTAGACTTTCTAGGACGCTCCACATCCAGCTATTTTGAGATCGGTTGTTTAAATTACCCAATCTAAATTTAACATTGTAAGGCTGAGCTGGGAATAACTCAACGATCATAACATATGTTTGTGAGTGCAGGCCAATTTATTTGAGTAAAATTGAGATAAAAAATTAAGGTAGAGGTCAACTTCACCTAGTCATATCAATTAAACTTATCTCAAATGACACCTAGGCCCGATGACTAATATCCTCAGCATTATATATTCAAGTCCAGATGAAGAATACCCTCATCACCAGTGCTACAAGCTAGTATACGACTATTAGCTTAGGGCTTTCTTTCCTTCATCTCATTTATTATTCATAAAAGCTTTATGCTACAGCACAGATGCAAGAGGGTGGCAAGTAAACTGATTACATTCTTAGAACTTCCAAGCTTCTAGCCTCGGATAGTAGTGTTTTGTAAATGAAAAAAATAAACACCCACAATCTTAATACAGTATAGGCATATCTAATATCTACCTAGTTGGACATTCATGTGAAAAACATTAGTGGAAAACAAATGTTTGAAAATACCTGCATCCCATCTCTTTCAAGAACAGCACGATTTGCTGATCTTGGCGCCATTCGTGCAGCATAAGTCAGCTCGTTGCTGAACTCTGCCCCAGTTGCGGTTAATGCGGTAGCTAGAGAAGCCATTTGTTCCAATCTTCTATTAGGATCTTCAGTTGGATTGAAGGGCAACAACTTCCTTCTCTTCTTTGACACCACTAAGCAAGTAGTTCGTTTTCGTCTCTTTCTACAATCTGAGAATGCGGGACAATTAGCAATCACACCATTAAGATCATAGCTGAATATAATACTAGAATAATAGAAATTTACTTTAAAATTAGCAGATGTATTTTACCTGGACTTGGTTTTTCTGCTGATTGTGAACACCTTTGAATGCGGAAAAAATCAACGATTTTGGTTTGGACTAGAGGGAAATCTGCAAGTCAATCCATCAAAGTTAAAAGGTTTTAATTATTGAGAATCCTTGAGAATAAAACCAAATTGATAAAAACTTGTTGCAAAGAAAACCAATGTAGAGGAATACAGAAATAGAAATGTGAAATGCAAAACGACAATATGATTAGATTCAATTAAAGATTATGTTTTGTGTAGCTCATATACTAGCTGTTTAAGGTTTCAAAACCAAAGTGACCTCAAATACATAGCAGTGATATAAAGCACATTTCATTGATAGCTATAGTCCTTCTCATTCCTTTGGGCCTACCAGTTCAGAGAATAGAAAATTCATCCCATTCTCACAACAGGTCAATCTCAAATTGAAATTCTAGCAATCAAACTCAAACATTAATCTTTAATGACTCAAAATTGATTTCTCGCAGGAATCCGTATAAAATTAAGATATAATTAAAGAAATAACAAACTAACAATAAACCCTATCCACAATCAAATCATGATTCAATCAAACACAAATGCAGATCGATTAAACAAATTAACCCTAACAAATTTGTACCAAAAACTCAACATACTCGTGAGATTCTTCTGATTAGAACACGAGGGGCAGAACCACCGTCCTTTCGGCACTGCAACGAGAATCGGCCGAAGACAGAAGAGGTGAAATCCACGGTCACATTTATCGCACAACAGAAGCTCCGCCGGGCGATGACCCGACCCGCATTTTTCACAGCTCAAATCGCTGTAGTCGTCCTCTGATTCGGATTCCAGCTCTTCTCGCCGCATCGATTTGGACCTCTTTCTGGATCCGGATTTTGGTGAATCTGGATTCGGAGCTTGGGTTCTTTTTCTGAGCGAAACCATTTTTTTATGAGAGAGAAAGTGAGTGAAGTGTGAAGAGAGAGAAAGAGAGAGAGATAAAGAAAAAGGACCCGGGAACTTTCGCGGGTTATTTCAGTGGTATTCGCGGCAAAGTTGAGACTATAGCGCCAAAGTCACGTGCCACGTAGGATAATGAGATCATAATATTAAATGTGAAAAAGTGGAGAGAGAATAATACTTTATTTAGGAAATGCCACATGACTCTTGAGGTGAATTGTGACAATCCCCATTAAATTTTCAATTACTAATATTTGCCTTTTCTAATTTTGGGAAAATTTAGAAATTATTAAGGGAGATATCCGTAATTACTTTAGAATTTGGAGGGTTGTCAACGTAGTTATCGCCAAATGACTTGACGCGGCTTTATTTTAACTTATATGCCGACTGTCCATGAAAATGATAAGCTAACAACGAGATTGGAAAGTAATTATAAGACCAACAATTTGATCATTATGAGTCGTGAGGTGAATTGTGACAATCCCCATTAAATTTTCAATTACTAGTATTTACAATATTGAGGGAGATGTATGTAGTTACTTCAGATTTTGAAGGGTGATCGATGTAGTTATCGCCAAATGACTTGACGAGGCTTTATTTTAACTTATATGTCAACCGTCCATAAAAAGGATAAGCTTATAACTGGACTCAAAAGTAGTTATAAGACCAATAATTTAATCATTACGAGTCATGAGGTGAATTGTGACAATCCCCATTAAATTTTCCTAGTATTTGCCTTCTCTAAATTTGGGAAAATTTTAGAAAATATTAAGGGAGATGTATATAATTACTTCAGAATTTGGAGGGTGGTCAATGTAGTTATCGCTAAATGACTAGACGGAGATTTATTTTAACTTATATGTCGACCGTCCAAGAAAGAAAAACGCTGACAACGAGATTGGAATGTAGTTATAAGACCAACAATTTAATCGATGAATTGAATTTTGTTAAGATCACAACGGACATGAAACTAAGAACCGTACATGTGGGTTCAATGAATTTAAGTAATTCATGAACCATCATTTAGTAGGCTTAATGTCAAGATGATGGAATAAATATATTTATTTTTTAGTAGCTACATTATGTCCGTAACAATTAAAATATATTTCAAAATATACACGGGAAAATATTTTTGACATTTTGCATCCTGAAATTAAAGGATTTTGACACTTTGCACCATAACTTAAAAGTTTTAGCACTTAGCATCCTGTAAATACAATTTAGTTGGCACTTTGCACTCTAGTGTGTATAATGATTAAAAAAATCATTGATGGAAGGGTAGGATAGTCATTTTCGAATATTTTTGGCACTTTGCAACCTAAAAATATAGATTTTGACACTTTGCACCTTGAAATATAAAATATTGGCACTTTGCACCCAAAAATATATAATTTTGGCATTTTCAACCTCGACTTAATATTTTTGACACATTTTTTATTTTAACCAAATTACTAGCTCTTAGTGATTAGGTAAATTCTTTTTTATTTTTTGTAATTTAATAAACTTAACATGCTAATATTAAATAATTTATATTTGTAGAGTATGCCGTGTAGCAAAATTTAGGATCGATTACATGTGAGTCTTATAGAAACAATATCATGCAAAATATTAACATGTTAGATTTGTAAATGTGTATTTTAGATATAATGAAAAATAATCTAGAGGATACCTGAAAAGTAAATGAAGACAATGTAATTTTTTAATCTAAATTTTGATAAGAGAAAATGTTAAAATAAGTTATTAAAAAGTAAAATAAATTAAGAATAACATGTTTATGATTGTTGTGCATAGAAATTACCATTGTATCTCTACATCGACAACATCATGAATTGTTTTTTAAAGGCAAACACATTAGAGTGCAAAATGCCATACAAATTATATTTCTAGGGCACAGAGTGCCAAAAAATTTAAATCGGGGTGAAAAGCGCCAGTATTTTATAATTTGAGAGTGTAAAATGCCAACATTTTATATTTTCAGGGTACATAATCTATATTGCCAGGGTGCAAAGGGCAAAAAATAAATCAAAAAATACTATCTACCCTTCTACTAATGAATTTTCTCATCAAAACACACACTAGGGTGTACAATACCAAATAAAGTATATTTCAGGGTACAAAGTGCCAAACTTTTAAGTCAGGGTGCAAATTTTCAAAATCCTATAATTTTAGAGTGCAAATTGCCAAACACCCCACGGGAAACTTAAATTTCAATTTATTTATTTATTTATTTATTTTGATCTATTAAACTGCGTATTTACAGCTCGGACTAAAAAGTGAAAAGGGTATAGGTCATCCCCAGTGTTCTTCTTAAGTTAAAAAAACAAATGGTATTATTTTTTAAGGTTTTATTTATCATAACGAAAATCTAGGATATGATTGGTCGATGAGATAGGGTTAGAGAAGATTATACTTGGTAGATTACAATCTTTTATGGTTTATAATGGAATGGTAGGTACAAATATATTTAGGGTGAAATCATAAGAAAGAGTATTTAACTTTTGATGTAAATTATTATGTGTTTGTGAACTTATGTTTTTTGTTGGTGTGGACTGGAGGGTAGTTTAGTAATTTTTGGCTCTTTTAGGATTACAAGTGTCTTGGGAAAAACCAAATCAAATCTAATTTCTCGGAGAATTGTTGGATTGTAATGACCGTGAGTACCAAATCAGTCAAGTTAGATTCGGTCGACCTGATATAAAGGAATGAGTTAAGTTGATTCAATTAATCTGACCCAATCAACCTATATAACGCATAACAATTATGTTTCTTATTAAATTATAATTTTAAATTAAATTTCATGAAATAATATGTATTATAGAAACAAAATCCATCATAGTTAAACACTGAATCGCAAAGTTAAATGTACTAAAGTAATTGTATAGAAAAATAACCATTTTATGCTTGAATTTATAACTTTATGTTAAGTCGTCCATATTTTCTTACATTTTTCTTATTATATTGATTCAGTATATTTCCTGCACAAATGCATCTTATCGCAAAAGCTACAAACATCGAATAAACATCTTCTGCATCTTTATTGTTATAACTTTATATACTAAAAAATAAGACAAATTCATTATGCACAACTTCACCGAAAGAAACTAAAACATAACATATATACGTGGAATCCCCAAAGTGTTAAGGTAAAACCATGTGCAATACATTTCTATCAACTTAAAAAAAATACTCAAATGTCTTAATTGCGTCAATTTATATGGATTGACTAATGTTATATAAAAAACTGAATTATATATAAATATAATTGAGATGGAAAAACAATTTTAACTCATGAACACTATATAAAGATGGTATTTAGAAATAAATGTTATGAGTTGTAATTCAGTAGAACTAAGAATTATACACATAACAAAGACAATTATGTAACAAATTAAATAAAAATGTAAAACACAAAAGACAATAAAAACTAACCTGATTGGGAGTGAGAAGAAAAGTTTTAGTTATAAAATAGTAGCAAATCAATGGTGCTTTTATGTAAAATACATTTATATATAATTTTTATATAATACCAAACAATTGTATTCTTAAATATTGGGGGATATAATTAGGATAAATTATTATGTGCATTTGAATAACGTACGATATCGTGCAATATGCATATGAGATTATATTTAGCTGTTATATTTGAGCGGAGTTGACTCCAATATCTTATTTCTACCATGTGTAGTATGTAAATATTGAATTGAATAAATATCATATGTATATCTTATGCCATGTCATCCATGCAGTGAATGCACAAAATAATATATTATACATTTTTCTTAAAGTGGTATGTTGACCAATTATTCTGTCAATTTGGGACATTTTATTGTTTCTTATTGTATATGACATAATTGGATCAAAAAATTAAATAAAATTATCTTAGTCATCATGGAGCGATTTTATAAAATGCCAAACAGTTATGTTTTGAATTAGTGGTTACATATAATTATGCATTTTTAGCGTAGTAAGATGACCGATTATATTAATGGGTCAGTTATCCTAAATTTGTTTTTATGGAATATACATTAACAATATTAATAAATTATGAAATGAACTTATTCTAATAATCCAGCCATCCAGGTCATTTTGTTTTACATAAGGCCAAACAATTGTGTTCTTAAAATGGCTACAATTATACATTTTTCAAAATGTGGTAACTTCATCAATCATCTTAATTCGGATATTTTCTTGTGATTTTTTTTATTGCACAGAACAACGGGAGCAAATGGCTTTGAATTATATCATTTTCTTAATTACGACCCTATTATCTAGCTTACTAATGTAAGAATGTTACTCTTATTAGTATTTATATAATTAAAAACATGTTTTCTTATTAATTAGCAAGCAACCAATAAAATTATTTCGAGATAACAATTTTTTTATTTATCATGAAATATAATTTAGTCAAAATTAGCAGGTCGCGATGAATGACCGTTATGCCGTACTATATAGTATAGTGGTGCTTGATCATATTAATTTGAGAAATTTTCTTATTCCTTTATTGCAGAGGATAATGGTGGGAAAACTTTGGGAAAAAGTGCATATTTAATATTATACAATAGGACACTTTGTAATTTTGGTACCACTGAATACGTAAATACATATTTAGTACCTTTACTTAAAGTTTGGTTGTAATGTTCATACCACCGTCAAATAACTGGACGAATATGGACGAAATTGGCCACGTACACCGCACATGACCGTTATCTCGTCTTTTGAAGGGAAAATAATCACATTTTCCTCACTTTTAGAGGAAACATTATCACATTATTTTATCTTTTTATCTTTTGGAGGAAAAATTATAATGTTTCCCTCACAATGCATATTATTACGTGATGATTTTCACTCCAAAGATAATCTAACAGTCACGGGCGGTGTGCGTGACCGAATTCATCCATTTGGTCCAATTATTGACGATGGTATGACAATTGCAACCAATATTTTAATTATGATACTAAATATGCATTTATGTATTCAGTGATAGCAATATTTCAAAGTGCTTTATTGTATGGTACCAAATTTATAATTTTCCAAAAATTTTGTACAAAACTATTTGAGTAATTCAAACCCTACTACCAAGCTTACATATAATAAATATGTTGATGTCATTAGTATTTAAACAATCTAAAACGTAATATTGTTCCATTAATGAGCAAACAACCAATAACTTCATTTTAAAATAACAAGAAGAAAATTTGAAGCTCCAAATCAACTTTTGTAGATTGTGGTCAAAGATTATAATATAGATGTGATGACCGATCATATCAATTTGAGACATTTGCTTTTTCTTTTATTGCATAGTACAATATTGGTGACAAATGATTTCCAATGAAATTATTTTAGTAATTATGTTCTTATGATCTAGCTTACTTATAAATATGTTGTAAACATCGTCAAGTACAAAACAACAATAAACTCATGAAGTTCTAATGTGAAACCCCGAAGGATTTCTGTCTAATTTTGTGTAATTATATGACTCTTAGATAAATCGAAATATATCCTTCAAGTACAAACTTTTAAGTAAATTATTTAAATACATAATTTTATCCTCCTCATTATTAAAATAGAATTTAGGAAAAATCTCTAAAAATTCTAAAGTCTTATTATCTATACTTTAATTGAGAATAAAAGTAATATATATATATATATATATATATATATATATATATATATATATATTGTATAAAAAAAATATATATACAATTGTGACTTCATAAAATAATAGGACTATTCTTGCTATTGGACTATTCTTGCTATTTGTCAAATCTCTAATATTTGATAGTGAGTAAACTGATCGACAAAAAAGAAAAAAATTATGTGTCAATGGGAGAATGAATTACTTTCCACCTGGAGATCATGCAATTAAGGTAATCTGATGAATTGATAAAACCAATCTTCCATTCTCTTATATATATACTAACTCTTGTGACTTGGAGAAACACACTACCTCACTAATCACTTTAATCTTGTGAAAGAAAGTTAATTGTGGTGCTGTAAATTCTCTTCGTGTGTGGCAGAATTGAGGTAAATAAAAATTGGGTCATTTATGTATCAAGTTGGATTAATACTCTTAAGTATATTTTCTTTTTAGGTTTATTGTGTTGATCAGTTGTGCTTCTATTTTACGGTGCCTAATTGAATTTAAGTGGGGTTAGTATAGTTGTTTATCTCGTTTTAATGTGTAATTATTTTAATGTTCTTGTGGTAATTATATTTGATTTGTGCATAGGTGAATTTGTGCAAGTGTATTGTCTTTGTTTGCAGTAGGTTGTGATAAGAATAAATACTTGCCTTGTCAAGTTGCACTTTTCAATATAATGCCACAGAGTACTTGAAATTTAAAAGTGAAAACAGGATTTGTATATTTAATAGAAATTCTCTTTATATGCTCAATTTATTAGCACTGCATTTTAATCCATTAATTTTAACACTAACTTGAGGTTAGTCAAATTATCAAAATTTTATGTGTTTGACACTTTTAAAAATAAATATTTTTATATGAGAAATGAATTAAAACTTGAGAGATTGTAAATGTTTGGGTTGGTAAGAACTTTATGGTTCAAATTTCAAGTTATGGTGCGTAATTGTCTAAGTTTACATACGTGTATTTGAACAGGTTCTGGAGGTGCTCCTTATTCCGATTTTTCGAAACCTAATTAAGGCAAAACATGTGAGTGCTGGAACGTGAATTTTGTGGTCCGAGTCGGTTGTATTTATATATTGCATATTGCGAATTAAATTGGTTCACTAGAATAAATCTATAATCATAAGTATGTTGTGAGTTTGAATAAGAGATGAATTCATGCATTGAAGGTCGAAATGAATACATATTACCGCTTGGTTATAGATAGTATTATGTTTGTTTGTCATATCTGTTTTTCTGTGGGCCCAATTAATTGGTTGACGGTAGATCAGCGACAATCTTGGTAGACGAGGTCTACGAGGTTGCCCTGATCTTACCTACAACCCGACTCACGAGCCAAGTATGGAGATATACTTGGTTCGTGAAGTCAAATTTCTGAGCAAAGACACTGTCAATGCATCTGTCTGTGTAAGGTCGCTCCTTACTGGTGTGTTTGATTTTTCTGCATGGAGGGTAAGAGGAGTCGGCATTCAGTAAATCGGGTACATGTAATTATTATAAATGATTATGTCTTTTACTCTTTTAATATTTAAATTCCATTGGTTATATTATATGTGTACAATTTAAATTTGCTTGCATCATTCGTTATATGCCTTAAGCACCCAGCCTCACTAAGTTGATCATCAACTTACGTGTTCTATGTTCAAAATTTTCAGTTACAGGTTTCACAGGAGTCGGTAGTCCGTGTCATGATTAGATCACCTCAAATTTTGCTCAAGCTATGACACCATTTGTAACGGCCCGAATCCCCGGGTTTGGATCCCGAAATGGGTCAATCCCGAGTTCGGGCACATGAACGGTACAACAAGGAATTTTATAACTAGAACCCAAAATATGAAATCAGATTTACAACATAGGCTGCGACAGGCAGTGACGATAAACGATAATTGAAAATAAATACATAAGTTATAGCATATATACAACAAAAGTTTCATGGTTTAGTTCAAAGTATCCTAGATATATACATATAATGTGATACCATTTGTAACGGCCTGAATCCCCGGGTTTGGATCCCGAAATGGGTCAATCCCGAGTTCGGGCACATGAACGGTACAACAAGGAATTTTATAACTAGAACCCAAAATATGAAATCAGATTTACAACATAGGCTGTGACAGGCAGTGACGATCAAACGATAATTGAAAATAAATACATAAGTTATAGCATATATACAACAAAAGTTTCATGGTTTAGTTCAAAGTATCCTAGATATATACATATAATAAAAGACTTCAATACAAATAGTATCCGAGATTGAGCAAAATTTGAGGTGATCTAATCATGACACGGACTACCGACTCCTGTGAAACCTGTAACTGAAAATTTTGAACATAGAACACATAAGTTGATGATCAACTTAGTGAGGCTGGGTGCTTAAGACATATAATGAATGATGCAAGCAAATTTAAATTGTACACATATAATATAACCAATGGAATTTAAATATTAAAAGAGTAAATGACATAATCATTTATAATAATTACCTATACCCGAATTACTGAATGCCGACTCCTCTTACCCTCCATGCAGAAAAATCAAACACACCAGTAAGGAGCGACCTTACACAGACAGATGCATTGACAGTGTCTTTGCTCAGAAATTTGACTTCACGAACCAAGTATATCTCCATACTTGGCTCGTGAGTCGGCTTGTAGGTAAGAGCAGTGCAACCTCGTAGACCTCGTCTACCAAGATTGTCGCTGATCTACCGTCAACCAATTAATTTGGCCCACAGAAAAACAGATATGACAAACAAACATAATATTATCTATAACCAAGCGGTAATATGTATTCATTTCGACCTTCAATGCATGAATTCATCTCTTATTCAAACTCACAACATACTTATGATTATAGATTTATTCTAGTGAACCAATTTAATTCGCAATATGCAATATATAAATACAACCGACTTGGACCACAAAATTCACGTTCCAGCACTCACCTGTTTTGTCTTAATTAGGTTTCGAAAAGTCGGAATATGGGGCACCTCTAGAACTGTTCAAATACACGTATGTAAACTTAGACAATTACGCACCATAACTTGAAACTTGAACCATAAAGTTCTTACCAACCCAAACATTTACAATCACTCAAGTTATAATTTATTTCTCATATAAAAATATTCATCTTTAAAAGTGTCAAACACATAAAATTTTGATAATTTGACTAACCTCAAGTTAGTGTTAAAATTAATGGATTAAAATGCAGTGCTAAGAAATTGAGCATATAAAGAGAATTTCTATTAAATATACAAATCCTGTTTTCACTTTTAAATTTCAAGTACTCTGTGGCATTATATTGAGAAGTGCAACTTGACAAGGCAAGTATTTATTCTTATCACAACCTACTGCAAACAAAGACAATACACCTGCACAAATTCACCTATGCACAAATCAAATATAATTACCACAAGAACATTAAAATAATTACACCTTAAAACGAGATAAACAACTATACTAACCCCACTTAAATTCAATTAGGCACCGTAAAATAGAAGCACAATTGATCAACACCATAAACCTAAAAAGAAAATATATTTAAGAGTATTAATCCAACTTGATTCATAAATGACCCAATTTTTATTTACCTCAATTCTGCCACACACGAAGAGAATTTACAGCACCACAATTAACTTTCTTTCACAAGATTAAAGTGATTAGTGAGGTAGTGTGTTTCTCCAAGTCACAAGAGTTAGTATATATATATTACTTTTATTCTCAATTAAAGTATAGATAATAAGACTTTAGAATTTTTAGAGATTTTTCCTAAATTCTATTTTAATAATGAGGAGGATAAAATTATGTATTTAAATAATTTACTTAAAAGTTTGTTCTTGAAGGATATATTTCGATTTATATAAGAGTCATATAATTACACAAAAAATCATTCGATTACATGGAGTACCAAAGGATATTACATCAGACCGAGATCCGAGATTTATGTCGAGGTTGTGGAAGAAGATTCAGGAAGCTTTGGGGACTAAGCTACAGTTCAGTACAACAACTCATCCCCAAACAGATGGACAATCAGAGCGAACTATTCAGATTCTAGAAGATATGCTTCGGGCTTGTGCACTTGACTTCAAAAGAAGTTGGGATAAGAATTTGCCGCTAGTAGAGTTTGCATACAACAATAGTTTTCAGTCAACTATTCAAATGGCGCCCTTTGAGGCACTATACGAGCGAAAATGTAGATCTCCAATCCATTGGGATTTAGACGAGCAGAAATTACCAAACCCCGTAACTGTGAAAGAAGATCATGTAATCCCTGATATAGTTCAAGAAGCTATGGAGATCGTGCCAGTAATTAAGAAAAGAATGTTGGCCTCCCAGAGTCGCCAGAAAAGCTACGCTTATCGACGAAGGAAGCCGTTAGAATTTGAAGTGGGAGACCAAGTGTTTCTTAAAGTATCTCCCAAGAAAGGACCTATTAAACATGGTAAAGGAGGAAAGCTTAAACCACGGTACATTGGGCCCTTCAAAATTTTTGAGAGGATTGGAACTGTGGCCTACAAGTTGGACTTACCGGCAGACCTTGGTGGGATACATGATGTGTTCTATGTATCACTTTTGAAAAAGTACAATCCAGATCCATCTCATGTACTAGACTATGAACCTTTAAAAATTCAAGAAAGTCTAACCTATGAAGAGAAGCCAGTTAGTATTCTAGATCGAAAATTCAAGGAGTTACGGAATTGAAGAATTCCTGTGGTAAAAGTTTTATGGCGTAGTCAAAGTATAGAGGAGGCCACATGGGAGCCAGAAGAAGATATGCGTAAACGATATCCAGAACTTTTCGAAGTATCAGTTTGAATTTGGGGACCAAATTCTTTTTAGAGGGGAAGAGTGTGAAACCCCGAAGGATTTCGGTCTAATTTTGTGTAATTATATGACTCTTATATAAATCGAAATACATCCTTCACGTACAAACTTTTAAGTAAATTATTTAAATACATAATTTTATCCTCCTCATTATTAAAATAGAATTTAGGAAAAATCTATAAAAATTCTAAAGTCTTATTATCTATACATTAATTGATAATAAAAGTAATATATATATATATATATATATATATATATATATATATATATATATATATATATATATATATATATATATATTGTATAAAAAAAAATATAAAATTGTGACTTCATAAAATAATAGGACTATTCTTGCTATTTGTCAAATCTCTAATATTTGATAGTGAGTAAACTGGTCGACAAAAAAAATAAAATTATGTGTCAATGGGAGAATGAATTACTTTCCACATGGAGATCATGCAATTAAGGTAATATGATGAATTGATAAAACCAATCTTCCATTCTCTTATATGTATACTAACTCTTGTGACTTGGAGAAACACACTACCTCACTAATCACTTTAATCTTGTGAAAGAAAGTTAATTGTGGTGCTGTAAATTCTCTTCGTGTGTGGCAGAATTGAGGTAAATAAAAATTGGGTCATTTATGTATCAAGTTGGATTAATACTCTTTCAGTATATTTTCTTTTTAGGTTTATTGTGTTGATCAGTTGTGCTTCTATTTTACGGTGTCTAATTGAATTTAAGTGGGGTTAGTATAGTTGTTTATCTCGTTTTAAGGTGTAATTATTTTAATGTTCTTGTGGTAATTATATTTGATTTGTGCATAGGTGAATTTGTGCAAGTGTATTGTCTTTGTTTGCAGTAGGTTGTGATAAGAATAAATACTTGCCTTGTCAAGTTGCACTTCTCAATATAATGCCACAGAGTACTTGAAATTTAAAAGTGAAAACATGATTTGTATATTTAATAGAAATTCTCTTTATATGCTCAATTTCTTAGCACTGCATTTTAATCCATTAATTTTAACACTAACTTGAGGTTAGTCAAATTATCAAAATTTTATGTGTTTGACACTTTTAAAGATAAATATTTTTATATGAGAAATAAATTATAACTTGAGTGATTGTAAATGTTTGGGTTGGTAAGAACTTTATGGTTCAAGTTTCAAGTTATGGTGCGTAATTGTCTAAGTTTACATACGTGTATTTGAACAGGTTCTGGAGGTGCCCCTTATTCCGACTTTTCGAAACCTAATTAAGACAAAACAGGTGAGTGCTTGAACGTGAATTTTGTGGTGCGAGTCGGTTGTATTTATATATTTCATATTGCGAATTAAATTGGTTCACTAGAATAAATCTATAATCATAAGAGATGAATTCATGCATTGAAGGTCGAAATGAATACATATTACCGCTTGGTTATAGATAGTATTATGTTTGTTTGTCATATCTGTTTTTCTGTGGGCCCAATTAGTTGGTTGACGGTAGATCATCGACAATCTTGGTAGACGAGGTCTACGAGGTTGCCCTGATCTTACCTACAACCCGACTCACGAGACAAGTATGGAGATATACTTGGTTCGTGAAGTCAAATTTCTGAGCAAAGACACTGTCAATGCATCTGTCTGTGTAAGGTCGCTCCTTACTGGTGTGTTTGATTTTTCTGCATGGAGGGTAAGAGGAGTCGGCATTCAGTAAATCGGGTACATGTAATTATTATAAATGATTATGTCGTTTACTCTTTTAATATTTAAATTCCATTGGTTATATTATATGTGTACAATTTAAATTTGCTTGCATCATTCGTTATATGTCTTAAGCACCCAGCCTCACTAAGTTGATCATCAACTTACGTGTTCTATGTTCAAAATTTTCAGTTACAGGTTTCACAGGAGTCGGTAGTCCATGTCATGATTAGATCACCTCAAATTTTGCTCAATCTCGGATACTATTTGTATTGAAGTCTTTTATTATATGTATATATCTAGGATACTTTGAACTAAACCATGAAACTTTTGTTGTATATATGCCATAACTTAGGTATCTATTTTCAATTATCGTTTGATCGTCACTGCCTGTCATAGCCTATCTTGTAAATCTGATTTCATATTTTGGGTTCTAGTTATAAAATTCCTTGTTGTACCGTTCATACAAGACTTCTCTAAGATTGCCCCACCACTGACAAAGTTAACTCAGAAGAAGGTCCCATTCGAATGGAACGATAAGTGTGAGGCGAGCTTTCAAGAACTTAAAAGAAGATTAACAACCGCACCTGTGTTAGCCTTACCCGATGGACTAGAGAATTTCATGGTATACACATATGCGTCAAAAGAAGGTTTGGGTTGTGTTTTGATGCAAAACGGTAAGGTTATTGCATACGCTTCGAGAAAACTAAAGCCTTACGAAAGGAACTTCCCGACACATGACTTGGAATTAGCCGCGGTAGTTTTCGCCTTGGGAAAGTGGAGACATTATTTGTATGGAGTAGCTTTTGTGGTATTCACAGACCATAAAAGTTTGAAGTACCCTCTACCACACATCGAGGAACTTTTTGATCAGTTGCAGGGGTCCCGAGTATTTTCCAAATTAGATTTAAGACAAGGGTATTACCAACTGAGAATTAAGGAAGGAGATATTTCAAAGACAGCCTTTAACTCAAGGTACGGGCACTACGAATTTGTGGTAATGCCCTTTGGACTAACTAATGCCCCTGCAGTTTTTAAGGACCTATTAAACATGGTAAAGGAGGAAAGCTTAAACCACGGTACATTGGGCCCTTCAAAATTTTAGAGAGGATTGGAACTGTGGCCTACAAGTTGGACTTACATGCCCTTTGTTTATCTCTTTTTAAGGTGTAATTATTTTAGTGTTCTTGTGGTAATTATATTTGATTTGTGCATAGGTGAATTTGTGCAAGTGTATTGTCTTTGTTTGCAGTAGGTTGTGATAAGAATAAATACTTGCCTTGTCAAGTTGCACTTCTCAATATAATGCCACAGAGTACTTGAAATTTAAAAGTGAAAACAGGATTTGTATATTTAATAGAAATTCTCTTTATATGCTCAATTTGTTAGCACTGCATTTAATCCATTAATTTTAACACTAACTTAAGGTTAGTCAAATTATCAAAATTTTATGTGTTTGACACTTTTAAAGATAAATATTTTTATATGAGAAATAAATTATAACTTGAGTGATTGTAAATGTTTGGGTTGGTAAGAACTTTATGGTTCAAGTTTCAAGTTATGGTGCGTAATTGTCTAAGTTCACATACGTGTATTTGAACAGGTTCTGGAGGTGGCCCTTATTCCAACTTTTCGAAACCTAATTAAGACAAAACAGGTGAGTGCTGTAACGTGAATTTTGTGGTCCGAGTCGGTTGTATTTATATATTGCATATTGCGAATTAAATTGGTTCACTAGAATAAATCTATAATCATAAGTATGTTGTGAGTTTTAATAAGAGATGAATTCATGCATTGAAGGTCGAAATGAATACATATTTCCGCTTGGTTATAAATAGTATTATGTTTCTTTGTCATATCTGTTTTTCTGTGGGCCCAATTAATTGGTTGACGGTAGATCAGCGACAATCTTGGTAAACGAGGTCTACGAGGTTGCCCTGATCTTACCTACAACCCGACTCACGAGCCAAGTTTGGAGATATACTTGGTTCGTGAAGTCAAATTTCTGAGCAAAGACACTGTCAATGCATCTGTCTGTGTAAGGTCGCTCCTTACTGGTGTGTTTGATTTTTCTGCATGGAGGGTAAGAGAAGTCGGCATTCAGTAAATCGGGTACATGTAATTATTATAAATGATTATGTCGTTTACTCTTTTAATATTTAAATTCCATTGGTTATATTATATGTGTACAATTTAAATTTGCTTGCATCATTCGTAATATGTCTTAAGCACCCAGCCTCACTAAGTTGATCATCAACTTACGTGTTTTATGTTCAAAATTTTCAGTTACAGGTTTCACAGGAGTCGGTAGTCCGTGTCATGATTAGATCACCTCAAATTTTGCTCAATCTCGGATACTATTTGTATTGAAGTATTTTATTATATGTATATATCTAGGATACTTTGAATTAAACCATGAAACTTTTGTTGTATATATGCTATAACTTATGTATTTATTTTCAATTATCGTTTGATCGTCACTGCCTGTCACAGCCTATGTTGTAAATCTGATTTCATATTTTGGGTTCTAGTTATAAAATTCCTTGTTGTACCGTTCATGTGCCCGAACTCGGGATTGACCCATTTCGGGATCCAAACCCGGGGATTCGGGCCGTTCCATCTAATAATGGAGATGAAATATCAAGTGTCACTCTAACTAAGGCAAGGACTATTGAATTACTATCCCTTAACACGTGAGAACAAGAGAACGACGTAAAACTTGAGGCTAGACGTTTAATATCATCTAGAATAGGACAATGGTACTATTGGAATACTGCGAAGAGCGGATACCTTCAATAACAGATTTACAATCCCCTTCAAGGATGAAATGACTCTAGCCATGTCCAATACCAAATTCCACCCCCTTTACTATCGTGATTGCTTCGGTTGCCTCAGGTAGCAACGGGATCGCAATAGTCTGCCGCACATTGCCCATGAGAATCTCTAGCCATTATGCCAATGCCACACTTCTTCCCCGGTATATCAAGAGTCGCATCTATATTAACTTTGATAAAATGTTCTTCTTTCTTACTAGTTAAATAATTCAAAACATGATATGTTTTGTTTGATTAATCCAAAAAAAAAAAAAGGAAGAAGCTACCAACAAGGAAAAACATAAAATTAAAAGAAATTAGATTCTAGTAAAAAATGCAATCAATGACCTTGTACTATAATATATAGTCTAAATAAACGCTTACATTTTCACTCATTTAAAAAATTGATAATACAGAAAAATTAAATACTCTCTCTAAATCCAATTATTAGTTTTCCACTATTACATTCCAAGGCCATTGTTAAAATAGAGTTCATTTTTCAATGCGAAACCTCAATTAAATTTGTCGGATTTTTTTTAACAGTATGATTATTTAAATATATTATAGTGACATTTGTTTCAATATTTCATTCCGTAAATTTTTATGGATATTTTAACTGATTTAGCGCCAAAATTGGATATAATAATATATTAAAATATAATGGACTATAGGAAAATTCTTACCTATATCGGGTTTGGCCGAACCCAAAATAATTATATGGCAAGTGTAACACACTTGCTTTGGGATTGTATGTAACTTCCAGGAAAGTGACCAATCACAAAGCAAGTGCAATAGAAAATATTTGAATCCTAATTTTTCTTGTTGAAACTTGTATATACAAACTAGATGATCCTAAATTATGTGCTAAATATAATAGTATATGTTAATTTCAAGGCTTAAAGAATTATATTTGAGGAATAATTCATAAGAAATTGTACAGTAAACTAATGCATCTTATAGTTAAATTAATGAGTAAACACAACTAATGGTCATTTTTATCATTAACTTTTTATAGAATGGTCCCTCTTGTGTTTCTTTTTCCATGTTAGTCCCCACTATGAATTATTTGTTTCACTTTGGTCATTTGTAAGGGGTCTTTTACTTATAGTATTACACTTTAGTCCCTCATAATACTATTTTGGCACTTTAGTTCACCTTGGACATCCTGAAAATGACCAAAGTGAAACAAATAATTCATAGTGGGGACTAACGTGGAAAAAAAATCACAAAAAGGACCACTCTGTAAAAAATTAATATAAGGAGGACCATTAATAGTGTTTACCCTAAATTGATCATACTTCATAGGTCAAGTGAACCTCCAGTTTTCAAATCTTCGTCCAAACAAAGCTTTATGAAGATAATAATCTTCCAAAAGGCCCTCATTCCCCCTCTATAAGCATGGTTCAAAATTTCCATCTTTTCCGTCGAAAATATGGAAAAGTTTTTGATTTTGAATCAATCGAAACGAAAATAAGATGTAATTCCGAAACTATTTATTTGCTTTGAGACTATAAGTATAGAGTTTGATGGCAATTTATCCCTGTGATATTTATAATGTTTAATTTATCTTCAATGATTTGAAAAAGAACACTTTACCTCCTGTAATCTTATAAAAGTTTCACAACGCCTCTCTAATTTTTTTATATATGGCACTTTACTCCATATGTTATGATAATGTGGCAATTTACCACCCCGTGCTATTATAAATATGACAATTACCCCCCTGTGTTATAATAACACTTTTCATGCCAACTCTTAATTTCGACAAATGAGTTACACTCTCCTGCTGAAGGAGATAAATTGCTTCTTTAATTTTTTTACATGGGAAAAATATTCTTTTTCAAATCATAACGTGGTAAATTGAACATTATGCATATTACAAGCAGGGGCGGACCTATGTAGGGACCGCAGGGGGGTGGGGGAGGGGTGGGGGGCATGGTCCCCCCAGAAAAAGAAAACGTATGTATATATTTATGTACAAAATAAGTATATTTTTATAAATGTGATGCACTGGTGAGGCATGTAGGTGAATGTGGCTAAAGGTTTGTGTTCGAATTCCGCTAGCGCAACTAATTCTTTAACTTTTCATGAAGATTACATATGAAAAGTTTCCAATTCTTTTTTCTCTTGGAAGATACTTTTTATATTTTTTTATTATCTTTTCATGGTAATTCATTTATTTATCTATTTTAGCTTAGTGGTATGATACTTTTTTTCATCTTTTAATAGTAATTCATTTTTATTTTGGCATTTTTGTCTAGTTGCATGATATTTTTAGTTTGATCTTTTTATGAAAATTCAATTTACATAAATTTGTTTGTTGATATATTTCTTTTTTTTCCATTTCATTCTCAAGTTTATTTAACTCTTCCTTTTCATAGTGTTTGTTATTAGGCATTTTTATGAACTTTGGGTTTATGCAAGCTTCAAATTTTTTAACCTACTGTAAATTTATATGATTTTGTGTTGAATTAAGAGATCAAAATTATAGTATATCAAAATTATAGTATATCGTAGAAGCATAAAACATAGTTTTACCTTTACATTACACATATTAGTGGAAAATTCGACTTTCAGGTATTCTGTTCCACTTGTTTGCATCTTAAATATCTGTATTGGCTATCTAAGAATTCGTACTCTGAAAAAAAAAACCGTTGATATGTTTTTTCACCTTTTGTTGGATAAACTTTTAGTATTACTTCATCTTATATTAGTTCTTTTTGTCATTTTATTAAAAACCCAAATTTTTTTTGATTTTTCTACCATAAACCTTAGAGAAAAGTATAGTATTACTTTATTAAGTTAACTTATGTCATTTTATCAAAAATCGAAAAAATCTACAATTTGTGACAAAAAAATCCTGCCTCCCCCAACGAATATCGTCTAGGTCCGCCCCTGATTATAGGTGGTAATGTTACGCACATCCACACACCTTCACTTCACTTCTTCACTTTACTGCCATCTTCTTGAAGCTTCTCTTCATAACTTTAGCACGTAAAAATCTAATATATGTAATATAGAATTCAAAAATTAATTCTAGTGTATTTAAGAAGTGAAATTGATGGTGGCCGGAAAACAAAACCATCCCCTGTTTATTGTAGCAGATTTTGAGCAGCTCGGTTGGGGTCTTCAAGGATGAATTTCTGTAAATCCAGCCACATATATGTACCCCTTTGAGTGTAGAACAAAACCACTTTGGCGGTCGTCGTCCACATCGTGCGTTAGTCCGATGGTGGCGAGATTTTTGAATAGTACTGGCGAGTGGACCACACTTGTCGTTACTATTTGGATCTTTTGACTCTATCTGGTTTATTTTGTACATCCTAACATCAAACACTTTGATACTTAGATATTCGAATAATATGATTATTAGTTAATTAAAATTTGCAAAATGACTAGTCACTGTAAAGTAGCGGACTCAGGTTCGAATTTCTGTTGGGAGAGGTATCCACTTAATATGCCCAGCCCACATCGAAAGGGATTAAACCCTTGGGAAACCAAAAAAAAAGATATTAACTTTGATGCTACTTCTTGTTTTTAAACACCATTAAAAAAACCTTTAACTTCCTAAAGTCTATAACTTGAAAATAGTTGAATATTTTCTATTCAAAATATGGTATTATGATAACTTTACCTTGTGTATTATGTTGTTTACATTTGGACTAGAGGTGAAGTTTACTGTTCTTAATGTACCCATCTTGGCACAACGCTCCGAGATTAAGGACATAATTGTGATTCGTAGACCAGTTTATTACAATAGCATATGTGTGCAAAAGTAAAATAAATCTCCATTGATAGTTGAGAGAGTTTTACAGTGTTTTTCAAGATATGAAAAAATGTACTTAAAGATAAATATAAGCCCTCTAACTGACTAATAGTGGAGTTGACTAATCTAACAAACATGCTAAAACAAGATATTAAATATAACATAAAATTAAAACTTAAATATTAAGTTGTATCTCTAATACCCCTTCAAGTTGGAACGTATATATTCTTGAGAGACAACATGGAAATGAAATTATTAAACAAAGGTGAGGCCAACGGTTTAGTGAAGATGCCTGAGATTTGATTTTCTGTAAGAATAGGCAGAAGGTGTATTGTGTTGTTTTGGACCAAGTCACAAATGAAGTGACAAATGATTTCAATATGTTTCGTTCGCTCATGAAAAACCGGATTCTTAGCAAGTTGTATAGCGGCAGTGTTGTCACAAAATAAGATTGTAGGCTTTGAAATAGCAATATTAAAATCTTGTAGAATCTGTCTTATCCATATGTTTTCATATGATGCCACTGCCAAGGCCCTATATTCTGCCTCTGCTGAAGAACGTGAAACTGTAGGTTGTTTCTTTGCCCTCCAAGAGACCAAGGAATCACCGAGAAAAATGCCATAACCTGTTACCGATCTTCTAGTGATCTTACAAGCACTCCAATCAGCATCTACAAATGTTTTGAGTTTTGTAGAGGATTTGGAAGAGTAGAATAACCCTTGACTTGGAGCATTCTTTAGGTATCTAAGTGATTAACAGCCTGTAAATGTATTTCTTTAGGAGCAGTAACATATTGACTCAATTTATGAACATCATAAGATATATCAGGCCTAGTTATAGTTAAATAAAGTAATTTGCCTACTAATCGTCTGTATAAGGATATATCTTCAAGGAGTTTGTTATCTGTCATGTCAAGTTAAATTTTGGATCCATGGAATGTTTGTTTGGCTTGCAACCCAACAAGCCAGAGTCTTCATGAAGATTAAGGGTGTATTTTCTTTGTGATAATACTAACCCTTCCTCAAATCTTGCAATTTCTATCCCCAAAAAAATTTCAATACACCAAGATCCTTTAACTTAAACTTGTTGTGTAGAAAAGTCTTGAGAGCTTTGATCTCATTGTTGTTAGGTCCAACAATGATAATGTCATCAACATAGACGAGTAAAGCTACAACGGAGTTTCCTGTCCCTTTTGTAAATAGTGAGTGATCTGATTTAGATTGTTTGAAACCATTGTTTAATATAGCCTCAGTTAACTTGACATTCCATTGTCTAGAGGCATGCTTTAGGCCGTAAAAGGGATTTTCGGAGTTTACATACAAGTTTGGGGCTGTTTTTTGTAACCTTGAGGAATGTCCATGTAAACTTCTTCATATAGGTCCCCCATTAAGGAATGCATTGTTAACATCAATTTGATGTAATTCCCATTTCATGCTTGAAGCCAAAGCCAAAAGTATTCTGACAGTTGCATATTTTGCCACAGGTGAAAATGTTTCAAGGAAATCCACCCCTTCTTGTTGTGTATAACCTTTTGCCACCAAACGTGCTTTGTATCTCTCCACAGTCCCATATGTCCTGTTTTTTATCTGGTACACCCACTTACTTCCTATAATGTGTTTTCCATCAGGAAGAGGTACAATGGACCAGGTTTCATTTGCTTCAAGTGCTTGGATATCTTCTTCCATTTTCGTTTGCCATTTAGGGATTTTTAGTAATTGGAGGCGGAGTTTCAGTGTTAGGATGATTTTGTAAAGGTGAAATATGTGTATTTTGATCAAAGAGTTCAATGATTGTATTGTCTGTGTTAGTGTCAAAATTTGGAATATTGAAATGATCATAAGTTTGTCAATTCTAGAAAGTGGTAAACTTGCAGTGCATAATGTTAGAAAATGGAAATATGTTCTCATGGAATTTAACATCGCTTGATATGAAAATTGTTTGTGACTGCAAATCATACAATTTATAACCTTTTGATTCTTACTGGATAACCAAGAAAGACACACAATCTAGCTCGCTCTGGGATCAAACTTCTTCCGATGTTCATGTAAAATAAAAACAAAAACAAGACAACCAAATTTTCTCATTACACTATAATCCACTGATTGTTTGTAAAGAAGTTCACATGGAGTTTTGTTTTGTAATTTAGTTGATGGTGTCCTATTAGTTAGAAAAGTGGCAGTTAATACACAATCACTCCAAAATTCAAGAGTTACTTTCGACTAGGGCTGAGCACGGTTCGGTCAACCGACCGAACCGAACCGGAAAATCGGTTCGGTACTCGGTTCTCCTCTCAGAACCGAACCCTTATAGGTGTTGGTTTTCGGTAAAACCGGTCGGTTTCCCGAACCGAACCGGTTGTACCGATTACTTTTTTTTTTAAATATGCTGAGCAGCCCAACTTGTACGATACACACCTTTCTTATTCCCAAATTAAAATTTCCAATCCAATTTCTCCATCCTCCTTCTCTACGACTCCGCCGGCGTAGGATTACCGAACCCAAAGGTCCTAAATACTCTCCTCCACAGCAGCCCACTCCTCCACTCCTCCAGTCATCCTCCTCCGCAGCCTACAGCAGCCCCACCGGTGTTATTTACCGAACCACAACAGGTCAGCATCCCACTCCTCCTCCGTCGCCTACAGTAGCCCGACCGGTGTTATTATCGACAGCAGCCCACGCGCCCACTCCTACAGGTCTGCTAATTTTCATAATTTTTTTTCCTTTTTAATGAATTTCCCCCAAATTTTTAGCAGTAAGCTTGAATGTCTTACATAGGATGAATATTTAGCTTTAAGTGTAATTATGAAATTGCTTGTCATATATATGTTAAACCAATTTTGGCATGAATTGATTTCCATTGTAAAGCAAGTGAAACATTGTAAGTTAAGAAATAATAATAATTTTATCAAAAAAGAAAAAGAAATTAAGTATGCATATGGTGATATGTAATGTCTTTTGATTTTCAACGATTGTTAAGGGAGTTATGTCTGTTAGCATATTCTAAGTGATGAAATGCAAATTAATAAGTATGCATAATTTCTTATTCTTATCTTTAAAGGTGGTTATATATCCTGTTAAGAAATTTCGCCTATGATATTGAATTTTGGATTGAAAAAGAACTGGCAGAATCCCTTGTGTTGCTGTATATATATTCTTAAGGAGAGGCGATGCAAAGCCCTTGTGTTGGCAGAATCTGAAATTCCCAGCCCTTGTGTTGAATATGAATTGTCATTTTTTATTTAATATGTATAATAAATTTGGATAAGTTACTCTTTGTGTATAATAATATATGGGAAATAATCAAAGATTGTTTGATGTTGATCCAGTGATCCATTTCTTTATATACAGTCCAAACGGAATAGCTGGTGTAGCTATAGGCCATGTTGTATTAAGTTAATTACTTTGCCAAACTATTAAATTTACTAATTATTAATTAATTTTTTACTGATTTGACTATCGTTTGCATATATAGGATGTCTTCATCGGGTTCAGGACGTCCACCTCTTCATCCATCCTCTGAGGAACAACAAAATATTCGTACTAATATGGCTGCCACTCCAACTCCGAACCCGTCTCAAACTACAAGAAGTCCAACACCAACCGCAACTCCGACTCCAAATTCAGCTCCAGTTCAGCCTCCAGAAGTATCTGAATTATGAAGAACAACCTGCTAATAAGAAGAGAGCTAGGGCATGGCAACACTTCATTGAAATTACAAAGAATGGCAAAGTGAGGGCTCAATGCAAATATTGTGATAAGAGTTATGCTTGTGATCCGGGGAGAAATGGAGCATCGGGAATGAACAAACACATGTCAGTATGTAAGCTACACCCTGATAATATTGCTAGAA
This sequence comes from Penstemon davidsonii, assembly GCA_034814905.1. Classification (NCBI taxonomy): domain Eukaryota; kingdom Viridiplantae; phylum Streptophyta; class Magnoliopsida; order Lamiales; family Plantaginaceae; genus Penstemon; species Penstemon davidsonii. The sequence continues at coordinate 3,801,609 of JAYDYQ010001087.1, read as the reverse complement.
GTACAAATGATAGTCATAAAATTCATAGTTTTTGTCGTAGTGTGACTGGGGCTGAGGGTGAAGAGGACTATAGAGAGGTGTCATTTTTATGGAAATTTGATCAAGAAGCTGTTAGAAAAGCTGTTAATGTATTTCTTATTGTTGATGAACATTTGTTTAGAACTGTGGAAAAAAAAGGTTTCAAATATATGATGTCAGTTGCATGTCCACAATTCATTATCCCTCATAGGACAACAATTGCTAGAGATTGTTTTAAGATATATCTTGAGGATAAGTCTAAGTTGAAAGATTACTTTAGAAAAAATGTACATAGACTTTCACTTACTACCGACACATGGACAGCCTCGAACCAAAAGCTTAACTACATGTGTTTGACTACACATTTTATTGATGATCAATGGAAGCTACATAAAAGAATTATTAATTTCATTCCATGCCCTAGTCATAAAGGTGATGAAGTTGGTCTGTTGATAGTCTATGTTTTGGTGATTGGGGTATTTCTCATGCATTCACAATTACGGTTGATAATGCTTCTGTAAATGATACTAGTGTGACATGTCTGAGAGAGAGGTTTGTTAGAAAAGGGACTGCACTTTTGGGGGGGGGGGGGAGAATTCTTGTATATGAGATGTATGGCTCACATAATTAATCTTGTTGTTAGAGATGGATTAAAAGATGTGAGTCAATCAGTTGAACGGGTTCGTAATTTGGTGAGGTGTGTTAAGCAATCACCAGCTCGGTTGCTTAAATTTGAACGTTTTTAACTTGAAGAAACTATTGAAAGCAAGAAAACGTTGTCTTTGGATTGTCCAACGAGATGGAATTCTGTGTATTTGATGTTGGAGACGGCTTTGATTTTCCAACTTGTCTTTGAAAGGTATGAATTGTGTGATGCTGAACTTCGGGCTGAAATTCGTGCGACTGGACCTTATGGAAGAATTGGGTTCCCCACAATAGATGATTGGACCGTTGTTGAAAAAATGGTGAAAATACTACAACACTTTTATGATCTCACCCTCCGAGTATCAGGTTCTTTGTACATGACATCGAACACTTTTCTTGGTGAAATTGGTGATGTAGATGACTTGTTAAAAGAATGGATGGGGTCTTCCGATACTCACTTGAGAGAAATTGCAGAATGGATGAAATTGAAATTTGATAAATATTTCGGGGACAATGATAAGATGAACATGATATTGTGTGTTGCAGTTATGCTAGACCCACGTAACGAATTCAATTATGTGCATCATGTTATGAAAAACATGCACGGTATTACTGAAAGGTCAAGAATTGCAAATTTGGCAAAGGATGCTATGACTGAGCTGTTTAACGAGTATAAGTCAAATATGTCCGATGCGGAAGTTTCCTCAAGTGCTAATGAAAGTGCAACAATTATGATTACCGGAGCTTTTGATACTAGTGTGGCTGAACGAGAAAGGCATAAAATGAGATCTGTAAGAAAGCAATATCAACAAATGTTGTGCGAGATCATGATGAATGATCAAACTGAATTGGAAAGATATTTGAGCGAGCATATAGTGAAAATTCTCTAGGATTTGATCTTATGGAGTGGTGGAAAATGCACACTCCAATGTATCCCGTGTTATCGTCATTGGCACGTCATGTATTTGCTATGCCCATATCTCAGTTGCTTCGAAGTCTACTTTTAGCACCGGAGATCGTGTCATTGATGATTATCGTGCTTCATTGGCACCAAAGACCGCTCAAGCTTTGATTTGTGGGCAAGATTGGATTCATCAAGCACCCATTCAATTTTTGGAGCCCGAAAGTGAAGCCGAACTCATTTCTAACATTTGTAACGGTAAATTAATTGTTGTGTTGTTATTACATTTATTTATTTAAATTGCTAATTATTTTAAAATTTTAAATATAGATTTGAATTCAACACAAACATTGGTTAGTGAAGAGTCGGTTAATTTTTGATCGTGAAGTTGCCAACGAGATCAAGAAGAGATTAAGGCCTAATGGTATACTTTTGTTTTACATTACATATTTACATTATTTTTGTTAGTTACACTTACAACTTACGATTATTAATGTTTGTTGGAATAAATCATTGTAGATTGGTGTAAAGTTGGACATGGGAGTTGAGACTTGGCCACTTGGGAGTTGGGAATGAAGATTGAAGATAAATTGTTGTTTATGTTTAAACTTTTAAGAATTTGAATATTTGGTGATGTTAAAGTGTTATACTTTGTGTGTATGTTTTGAGATTATTTGTTGATACTTGATGATGTTGTTATTTGGTGACTTTTGAAATTTTTGCGACTTTGATGTTAAAATATAGATTTAAAAAATTTGGATCGAATCGGACCGAATCAGACCGAATTGGACCGAACAGGATCGAACCGGACCGATCTGGACCGAACATGATCGATCTGGACCGAACCATCAAGATTGCTAGGTGAAAAACCGGTGTAGCATAACATTCGGTAAAGTTTGGACCGAACCGGACCGAATATTTCGGTCCGGTAAACGGTCCTCGTTTTTTCAGGGCTGAATGCTCAGCCCTACTTTCGACTGAAAATATAAAGCTCTTGCATCATTCAAACGTGTTTGGTGTTTCCTCTCAACTACAACATTCTGCTGAGGTGTTTAGAAAGTTCTCTTGCATTATCACTCCTAAACTGTTTAACTGTACAATTAAATTGAGTTGAAACATAACAAGAAAACTAGGTATAATACTTTTAACATCAGACTTATATTTCATAAGAGCATCTCCAGCAGCAGGCATTAAAGCCAAATATAATGCCCCAACTGACAAAATATTGAAAAAACTTGCTCCAGCAAAGGCATCATCTATGTACCTATTTTTAAGTCCAGCCTATTTTGGCATCAAAAGTAATGCCTTTGCAAAGGCATTATTTCTTGGCTTAATTTCAGAGGCAACGGCTCCAAAGGGGCAAAATTTGAAACTGCAACGGTTAAAAAAAAATTCTCTATAAAATTGGCCACAAAGTATCAATTAAACCACACAACTTCTAAAATCTAATACAAAATTAAAAATCAGAGAAAGGTAATTTAGTTCATACCTATTCAATTTCTTCAATTTCAGTTTCAATTTCTTTCAATTTCAGTTTCAATTTCTTCAATTCAATTTCAATTTCTTCAACTTCAATTTCTTGCTTCAATATCTCTTCTATGGAGAGGGAGGAGTGGGTTCTAGGTAGCTGAAATTTTCAGATTTTCGCGAGGGAGGGAGGCCGTGCGGAAGGAGAGAAGCACGGTTGTTTCTGAGATGAGGGGAGGGGCGACAGTGAGGAAGGGAAGGAAGGAAGGAGGGGAAGAGAAAGAGAGTGAGATAGAGAGGGAGGCGGTGTAATTTGGCCGTGATATTGTGTGTGTTGTGTGTGTATATAGGATTAATGTATATTTAAGTATGTTTAGGTTATATCAGGTGTGGTTTGGGCTTATTTTAGCATTGGGCTTGATTTATTATTAATAAGTGGTCTTGTGGATCATAATTTATTTAGCTAAAATTTTATTTTTTTCAGTTTAATTTATTATATGTATTGATCATGTTCATTTTTTTGGTAGATGGACTATAATATGTATGGCACGTTCACTGGTCTTCTTAATGGTGAACCACAATTCGATGAAAATCGGCACGTAGGCGAAAATTCTACCCGGAGCCCAGTTGTTGATGTTCCACGCAAAACAAAAAGGACGAAATTTTTTTCTCCCGCTGAGGATATTTATATCGCCCCGGCATTGCTTAATACAAGTAAAGATTCAATTCAAGGAAATGAACAAAGTGCTTCTAGATTTTGGAAGAGGATATACGATGAAGTTATTAAAAATGGTGGTGAAAAGGAACGAACCGAACAAAGCATAAAACATCAATGGGTTGAAATAAACAAGCAATGTGCAAGATTTGCGGGCATTGTCAAACAAATCGATAATAGACATCAATCCGGCCAAACAAGTCATGACAGGGTAAACATTTGTGCTTTCACTAGTTATTTAGTACTTGTATCATTTATTTATTTCGACATGTTTATTTTTACAGTTGAAAAAAGTAAGGGAATTATATGCTTCCCTCGAGAAAAAAAATTTCCAACTAGAACATTGCTATGAAATTCTTGAAAAGGAAAGAAAATGGCAAGATTCAATCAAACCAAAGAAGCAAGCAGAGGGGTCTTTTGCCAATTATGACAGTGATCCAGTCTCATTGGATGATCTTAGTGAACCTTCCCCTAATCAAAACCGACCTTTGGGTAGAAAAGCGTCGAAAGAACAAAAGAAAAAACAAAAATCAAACTTTGAAGGTGGAAACTCGTCTACAAAATCAATTATGGATGAGCGTTTGGAAAGGCAGTGGAAAATGGATCAAAAAAGATTGGATCAACGCGAGAAAATATTAGCGTTGCATGCACAGACTAATGAGATGGAAATCATGAGCAAATATACTAGCGGGATGGATCCAGTTATGGCAAACTATTGGCAAGAAATGAAAAATGAGATTTTGAGAAAAAAGGTCACATTGACTAAGGTTGTGAGTTAGAGTTGTACTATTATTATTTAGCTATTATGCATTGTACTTTGAGTTTACTATAATTATTTATCTATTTAACAATGTAATTTCATTCAACTTTACTAATGTAATTTCATTAGATTTTACTATTTATGAGATCGATGAATCTAATTGATAAAGGAAATATAGTAATTCATTGAAATAGTGGAAATGTTACATAATATCTTATAAATTAGGAAATGGGTTGGAAATTGACTACACCATACAAATTTGACTACAACTAAGAATTATTAGCTTCACCATACATATTCCAAAGATGCTCAACAAGATCGCGTTTGAGTTGGGAATGAGTTGCAAGATCTCGAATATTGTGATGAGTTTGAATAAACTCAACAAATTCATTTGTGTGCTCATGTGACGGGATAATGTTTTCAGTTGATTGGAAAAAGTCATTAGTAGGACCTGGCCCGTTTTCATCTTCAATGATCATATTATACATTATAATGCATGCTTTCATTATAACAACTAAAGTTTCCTCATCCCAAAATCTGGCGGCCCCACGCACTATATTAAAACGAGCTTGAAGCACTCCAAATGCTCGTTCCACATCTTTTCTAGCAACTTCTTGTGCCTACGCAAAATGTTGTGCTTTTCTGCCTTGTGGTGCCAGTATTGTCGTCACGAAAGTAGCCCAAGATGGATAAAGGTCATCTGCTAGATAATAGCCCATAGAATAATTATTTCCATTGACTGTGAAATTGACTGGAGGAGCACGACCGTTGGCTAATCCTGAGAATACAGGAGATCTTTCTAAAACATTTATATAATTAAGTGACCCTGGCATTCCAAAAAATGCATGCCATATCCAAAGATCTTGAGAAGCAACCGACTCTAATACGATCGTTGCTGCATCAGAATGGCCAGTGTATATACCTTGCCATGCCGTTGGACAATTTTTCCACTCCCAATGCATACAGTCATGCTTCCAAGCATTCCTGGGAATCCAAGTCGTTCGTTGACTTGGAGCAATCGTGTCAAGTCATCTTGATTTGGTGCTCTTAAGTAAGTCTCACCAAAGACGCCAATAACTGCTTTGATGAAATGACGTAAGCTCTCAATTGCAGTGCTATCGGCTATGCATAAGTTGTCATCTTGAGAGTCGGCTGAAGCCTCATAGGCAAGTATTCTAAATGTTGCAATTACCTTTTGAAGAGATGATATACCGAGGACGCCTGCTGCATTTCTTTTATGAACGAAGTAGGGATCATATGATTCGACCCCAGATATAATACGGCAAAAAAGGGGCTTATTCATACGGAATCTTCTCCTAAAAAAACCAGCATGATAAATAGGATTATCACAAAAATAATTTCGATAAAACCTGGTGTAAGCTTCGGCTCTATCACGTTTGACGACGGCTCGGCCGATGGTCAAACCACGATGAGGTCTTTGTGATGCTTCTTCTTCAACTTCAGTTTCTCTTACGAGTATTTCAAACTCATCATCAGAATCTGAGTCGGTTATCTGACTCATTAACTCGTAAGGATTCCAAGGCATGGTGAAAATATAAATTAGTATTATGAGATAAAAAGTTGAGAAAGTTATGAAAATCTTATGCCACAAAGCTGCTTTATATAGTAGTGTGAAGATGAGGTCCAATGTACCATATGGGTAAAAATCCTCATCAGATATCTCAATGTCGAATCACAGACTGACACGTGGATAGAAAATCTTATCGTTAAAAATTCTTTCAGATATCTCAATGTCGAATCACAAACTGACACGTGGATATCAAATCTTATCGATAAAAAATCTTATCAGATATCTTAATGTCGAATCACAAACTGACACGTGGATACAAATCTTATCGATAAAAAATCTTATCAGATATCTCAATGTCGAATCACAAACTGACACGTGGATACAAATCTTATCGATAAAAAATCTTATCAGATATCTCAATGTCGAATCACAAACTGACACGTGGATATCAAATCTTATCGATAAAAAAATCTTATCAGATATCTCAATGTTGAACCACAAACTGACACGTGGATAGCAAATCTTATCAATAAAAATCCTTAACATTTTTTAACTTAATTTTTTTAATTTATTTATTTACTTTTAACTTAATTTGAAGTTCAATTAAATTTTAATAAATTAAATGTAAATTAATTTAAAATGATGCTCCATTTTTAATGCCTATTGCTGGAGTAAAAACTTTTATGCAGGTATCAAAACACTGTAGCAGGCATTAAAGAGTGATTTGATGCTGTTTTTTGATGCCGACTGCTGGAGATGCTCTAAGATATAGCAAAGTACTTGAAACCATTATAAGATGGTATAGCAAAAGGACCCCATACATCACAATAGATTAAGTCAAAAATATGTACAGATGTCGTACTACTAGAATTAAAAGGCAACCGTTTTTGCTTAGCTAACGGACAGACAAGAAAAGGTGAACTTGATTGAAAACTAGATACATCAAAATTCAAAACCTCTTTTATTGGACTTAATCTCTTTATTGAGGGGTGTCCCAGTCTGATGTGTCACAAATGAGCAGAGACTTTATTACATGAAGCATCACAAACATCAGTTGTATCTTGTAAAGTTAGCACATATAATCCCTCTATTTTGTTACCATTGCCAATCATTTTGAGGTTGGAATCCTGGATAGTGAAAGATGTGGAATCAAAAGAAACAACCAAATTATTAGCTTCAACCAAAGCACTGATAGGAGATTGAACTTAAATTGAGGGACATACAACACATTTTTAAGCACTAAACTGGAGTTAATTTTTACATCTCCACTTACTCTGAATTTTATATGTGCATCTATGTGCATCTCATAAACTAAACTGGAGTTATATGTGCATCTCCAACACATTTTTAAGCAGTAAACTGGAGTTCATTTTAACATATATGCAATGATAAATCAATGTTTTTTTCTCATAAACTCACAAGTGTTGCTCAAGTGCTTCAAAATGTGCATAAAAATTAACCTATAAAAATTAATTCATGTTGTTAGGTGAAAATATATGCATAAAAATGACATCTTGAATGAATATTAATTCATATTTTGTTAAGTTGATGGTAAAATGTAACTTTATTAATGTTACTTACGAAAAATAATAAACTGGTCATATAGCTAAAGCGCGTTAACAAGTTTATAACACATGTTTTCGGGCTGCCAATTTTAACACATAATATACAAAATCTAGAGCAGTTTTGATACCATTTTGGCCCAATTATGAAAATTAAACTCACATGCGGTCCATGTGGAGATTTTTGACATTTGGGTAAACTTTGACCGGATGTGTTGCACATTTAACCCCTAACCTCAACTAATCTCAATTTTAATTTACAAAAAGAAAAATCTTTTTTTAAGTTTTTTCAGTTTTAAGGGATAAAATATTCTTAATTTAATACATTGATACTAGATAAGTAATATATATTTTATAAATTCATTAATGTATCGATTGAAAAGATTATGTAGATAACTTTTTAAACGGCTTAATCCCACTTTGTACTCTGGAAATGTATCAATTTCACACTTTGCTCCCTTGAAAAAAAATTAATTCAAGTTTACACCCTCAAAACATATATTGTCTTTTACTTTGCACCCTAGATAAATTTTAGGCCAAAATGCAAGGGTATTTTGTCACTACCTTCAAAAGTCAAGATATAGTCAATGTTATTAAAACCGGACCGGACCGACCGGTTCGACCGCGAACCGGAGGATGGTCCGGTCCGGTTTACCCCCTAAAACCACTTGACTCAAAAACCAGCTTGAACCGGGTTGAACCGGTCCAAAACCGGGGAACCGGCGAACCGGTTTGGGCCGGTTCAACCCGATTCTGAATTTCTTTTTTTTTTTCGATTTTTTAAATTTTATTAATGTTAAAAATAAACTAAAATTTTTTGTAGAAAGTGGGATTTGAACACCTAACTTCTTGCTTGAACATAACTTCCTTACCATTTGAGCTACATCATTTTGTTGAATTTCTAGTACAAAATTATTTTATAAATTACAGAAAACTTGTAGCCAAATTTGTTTATAAATTAGATTATGATAACTCAAATTAACATTTTACACATTATCAATGAAAATTAATACTCAAATAATAATTTTTTTATTAAAATTTATATTATAAGATATTTCTTTCCAATATTATTTTTAGGATAAAGAGTGTCAAATTTTGAAAATCAAATCGATATATTATGCAAGTTTGATTTTGAATATTAGACTTTTATGCATAATCATATTTTAAAATTATTAATCTCTTAGTTAGTTGTATTTTTAACTTACACTTTTAAATTTTTATAAAGAAATATAGTCATATTATATTTATATGAGCTTACAAATTAGTATCATATTACAATTATGATATAAGTTATATAAATATTATGTGATTTAATTTAAATATATTCTAAGATTTTATATATTTTTAATCAATTGTAGGATAATGTTTAAATTTTATGCATATTATAAATACTTTAAAATTAAATATATTTATTATATCATTAAGAAGTCACACGTAAACATAAATTTGAAAAGACCGATATCAATTATATTTGTGGCCATGCTGGAGTTTAGGGATTTATAGACTTTCATATATTATATTTTGTATGGAACACCGTTTTTCGATAATTTTTTAGCTAACTACAAGAAAAACCTAACTAAGTTATTTTTTTAGCTCACTAATAGAAAATTGTCAAATTTCGATGGATTTTCGGACAAATTTGTCTCTACCAAAATTGGGACCGAAAAATTTCGTTGGAAAATATCGTGTCGATTTTTTTTTTTATGATTTTATTGAGTGACAAATATTTTTGACGGTCATTCCAACGAATTTATTGGTTCACTCCACCACTTTACTGTAAAATCAAGACTATAGACAATGAATTTTTTTTATTGATATTATATTTTCTTATTTCAAGTTATATAAATAGTTTTTTAATAATATTTTACAGTAGATCAAGTATTAAATAAGTAAAGTATTCATTTGTCTATCATTCAAATTGATTTTTTTCAGAGTTATTTTAGTGGGTAATTTATCAATTTTACTCTTAATTGCACATGAGTCTTACATTATTATATTTTGGAGGGAATATATGTTGATTTTTTAAGGGAGTGACCAATATACCCCAGTTTTTTGGCTTGAAATTCAACTAAGATGCAAAGTGAAAGACAATATATGTTTTGATGGTGCAAAGTGGGATTAATTTTTTTGAGGATGTAAAGTGCCAATTTAATACATTTCCATGGTGCAAAGTGGGATTAAGTTAATCAAAAATATATAATGGGTATAAGTATTTAAGCTCAAAAACAATACTATTTTACTAAAAGGTATTTTTGAATTTTGTTAAATCATTACTACTTTATGGTGGATAGTTTATGGACAATTTATATTAGTCCAATTATTTTATACATGCTAAAACTTTATGAAAAATGACAAAATTTTGTTGGGTAATATGCAACTATCAGTTTTAAAATCTCATCAAAATGTTCAATTTCTTATCTTTAGGGTTAAACATGGAATAATTAATCTTACAATTCGGTCAAAGTTATTACTTTTAAAATTCAGCAAACCCCCAAATTATCAAGCATATGAGCGGCACTTGAGGTTAATTTTCCTAATTGGATCAAAATTTTCCAAAATTGCTTCTGATTTGTAAATTGTGAGGCAAAATTTCCGGCCCAAAACATGTGGGATAAACTTGCTAGGGCTTAGTTATGTGACATGTTTTGTCTTTTCCCCATGTTACTTATAAACTATAACATAATGTATAACTTTTATTTATTTATGATTGCATCCAGATCTTTAATTGGATTGACATAGATAATTTGTTTGACGTATTAATTTCGAATTACGGATCTTTTGAATTAAATCATGTTAATCGAATCTGTAATCGAATATAAATCCTAATAAATTGAGTATATAAGATTCACTGAATTTCTAATCATATAAAAATTCTAATAAATCGAGTTAGATTCGGATTAAAATTTGCTGACAAACCTAATCATGCATATAGTGTCATGTGAGAGATTTGATATATATTCAAGTACTTTACCAACAATGAAAGTCAGAATAATATAAACTATATAAATCTAAGATCATCTTGAACAATAGAGCAACCCCCAAATCAAAGAAAATATGCCAATCGTGATTGCATCTGCGATTTTTTCTATTCTTTTAATGGATTTTATTGGATTTTGTTCATCTTCCACGATTTAGCTTGTTTATTCTATTTATTTATGATAAGATTGTTAATAATACATCAACCATACTTATTCCTTCTTGTATAAGTTGGCATGCATCGGGAAAATATAATTGATTTGACTTCGTCAATTATTAACAATATATATGATTATCAACTTGTGATCAATTACGAGCTAAAACGAATTGATCCATGTGTCATGGGGATGACTCTTACCACATTTAGGTACTTTACAACGTTACAAAGTCAAACGTCATACTTATTTTTTTTTTTTTTTTTGAAATATAAAAAAATTTGCTATGCTAGTTGTCTTGTTCTATTGTCATCTTAACAAACATATATGATAGGGACATATTTTTTTAATGGTAAAATTTCAAATTTTGTACCATACAATATACCACTTTACAATATTTATACTAATGGGTACATAGATACATATTTAGTACAACAATTTAAATGTTAATTGCAATGTTCATATAACAGTTAAATAATTTGACCGAAATAGATGAAATCAGCCACGTGCACTGCACATGATTGTTATCTCGTCTTTTGGAGTGAAAATCATCACATGATAAGGAGAAAACGTGAGGGACACGTTATGATTTTTCCTCCAAAAAATGAAATAATGTGATAATTTTCCCTCTAAAAGTGAGGAAAACATGATTATTTTCTCTCAAAAAATGAGATAACTGCCATGTGTCCAATTTCGTCCAATTATTGACGGTAATATAAACATTGCAACCAAACTTTAAATTGTGGTACTAAATGTGCATTTACGTATCAAATGGTACCAAAATTGCAAAGTGCTCTATTTTATGGTACCAAATATACAATTTCCCTTTTTCTTAATTATCAAAAGGAAAAAATAGGGACATATTTTCTTGATTAAGGATACAATTAAAACTAAAATTGCATTTTGTATATATATATATAAGGCATTTGATATTTTTTACAATGCCCGAGTAAGAACTTTCAAATTAGTGTTAAATTTATGAAGAAATTGTAATTCTTCTTTATATACACAAAATTAAACAATTTTTTTGGATCTTAAACACATAATTATGTGGTTTTGTGAAGATTCAATTATGTATGTAAAATTCTTTTTGAAAATAAATAAATTATGTAAAATTCTTGTACGCATGTTGTATTGTTTCCTGCATATATAAAACTCAAACAAGTTGTATTTTTCTAATTGACTTATCCCTCCTGGATTTATTGGTTTGTTCAGAGCATCAAAGTTGACCAAGCAAGTAGTAAAATAAGAAAGACAAAGTTAAATTAAATTAGAAAATAAAAATACCCCTTCTTTATTTATAGTTAATTAAAAAAAAAAAAACCTTGTTGACGTTGTACTAATTAACTCACTGCACCCATTTTTAAAATTAAGAGTTGAATTTCAAAAATACTTCTCTTGTTTAAACTTATTTCTAGCTAGATAAATTTAAAAATGAGAAATTTGTTTTTTTGGTACAACATGATATGTCGGAAAATTCTTACATAGACCAGGTCTAAGAGCTTAGTGGTAGACCTTGTGGTTGTAAATGCACCACATAATACTTTAATGATGTCATGCTCTCACAATCTATGATGTGGTGCATTTACAACCACAAGGTCTAAAACTCATAGACAAGGTCTATGCAAGAATTTTTCTGATATGTCACCTTACAACTCTGGTACCATTGAACACGAAAATACATATTTAATTGCAAGATGACCAATCACGTAGTAAAAAAAAACAAATATCCGATTTCAAAATATTTGCAAGCATGTGGTATATGATTGCCTGCAGCTTACTTGCATATATAAAACTCAAGTTTGACCAAACAAAAATAAAATAAAAGAATAAAGGTTATTTACTCAACCTCTTTCTGTTAATGGAGTATTAAATTATCATAAAAATTGCTATACAATTAGAAGAATTTTGTGTACTTAATCATTTTATAAATGCCATACTTTTCGTGCATTTTTACATATCAAATATAGGATGCCATCTATATATCCTTCTCTTCTACCTTTTTTCTTTGGAAACTATACAATCATTGGAATTTGCTTTTGTTAATTTTATTAAAATGCCTTTTGCAGTTAAAATACCAATTTTTGTGTCTTTAATCTTTTTGAACTTTCTACCTTCATCTCTTTGTGCATCACAATTTCCTTGTTATTTCATTTTTGGAGACTCATTAGTTGATAATGGCAATAATAATCAACTTAATACAAATGCTAAAGTAAATTATAAACCTTATGGTGTTGATTTTCCTCAAGGGCCAACGGGAAGATTCACCAATGGTCGAAATATTGCCGATATTATTGGTAATCAATTTATACTTTAGTGCATTTTATTTAAATATTTTCTTGGACGTACTTATGTTGAAATTCATAATAAATCATGCTAAATTGAATTTGCAGGTGAACTTCTTGGATTTGATAGTTACATTCCACCATTTGCAACGGCACAAGGTACAGATATTAATATTATCAAAGGTTTAAATTATGGGTCTGGATCAGCAGGAATTCGTAGTGAAACTGGAGAGCAACTGGTAATTTTCCATTTAAATCCTTTTTCTTTCCCCCTATTTTATGACAAATATATATATGCAGCTACCTCAATCAATTTAATTTTATAAAATTGATGATGAATAAAGCCCGGAATTGAATATGATATGATAGTTTAGTACTTTATGAAATTGTACCTTTTATAGAAATACTTTTATTAAAATTGTACTTTTTATACAAATATTTTTAAAATATTTCATATTTTTGGTCATGTAGCCTCATTTTCAATTCGAGGTCCTATGGGGTCAAAAATGCCAAATAGAGGCCATTCCATGGATCAGAAGTGCCAAAATGAGACAACTTAATGCGACCAAAAATGCAAAATACGAAAAGTGCTTTAAAATGGGACCAAACTATGATTTGGTAAAGTATAGGGACAAAAAATGTTGGGATTCTCCCATGGGACTAATAATGCAATTTTATAATGGAAACCATCGATAAATTAGAACTAAACTCAGTGGTATAGCATGTTGTACAACGATGCAATAGATCATCTAATATTCATAATGTTCAATTTATCTCTTTATGATTTGAAAAGAGCACTTTATCCCCTGTAATCTTATAAAAGTTTCATACCGCCTCCCTGACATTTTTATATGTGTTACTTTACGTACCCCCTGTATTATGATAATATGACAATCTATCCCCCTATGTTATAATAAATTTGGCAACTGATCCCCTATATTTCAAAGACACTTTTCATGCTCACTCTAAATTCGGCAAATGAGTTACACATTCTGGCTGAAGGAGGTAAATCAGCTCAATAGTTAGATGGGAAATATGTTAAAAGAAACGTTGTGATTTTTTTGTTCCAAGTGGATGTCCCAAATTGTTCACACTCTTATATGACTGACAAATATCAAAACTAAATAGGATGCACCTCATGGGATTATTTTTTTATCTACAAATAGAATATCTTTACCCCAATATTATAACAACAATATTCGTCTTTTATGCATGGATCAAAATTTCCATCTTTTCCGTCGAAAACATTGAAAAGTTTCTGATTTTGAATCAATCGAAACGAAAATAAGATGTAATTCCGAAACTATTTATTTGCTTTGAGACTATCTTATTTTTTTAATTTAGTAATTTTTGTACAATTTTTCCTTAATGTTTCCGAAATATTTTTGAAAAGCCTCGAAAAGTTTTCAATATTTAGCTAACCGAAACTTACTCTCGAAACGAAATTTTGATCCATGCTTTTATGTAAGGGAAAACCCATGGAACTGAAATTAGCTTTTTTTTTTTTTTTCCCCTTAATTCCGTAGAATCTTGGATATATAACTTTCGGGGGGTGAATTGCACATTTCTCTTATTTGTAAATTATCAAAAATTGGGTCAAATCCAAACATGACTAATATTTGTGTCTTTTGTGTTTGTTTCATGAATCTTGTAGGGTGATCGAATCAGCTTAGACAAACAGTTAATAAATCACAACCTTACAATATCCCACATCGGTCAATTACTTGGAAATGATACTTCAGCCAAAAACCACCTCAATAAATGTCTCTACTATTTCGTAATTGGTAGCAATGATTACATAAACAATTACTACCACCCTGAATATTACACAACAAGTGATACATACACGACAGAGGAATATGCTGCTGTCCTAATTCAACAGTATTCTCAGCAGCTAAAGGTAATTGGTACAATAAATTTATTTAAAATCGTGACAATTTCAATTTTTTGGGGTCTTCGAAATACACTTGTGTGTTTGTTTTCAATTGATAAATATAATTATGTCTTATATTTAACGACATATACTTTCTAATAAATTATTTCATTTCGGATCACAAAGAAATGACTTGCCAAAAATAATTAAATAAAATTATGATATTATTTCTTAAAAAATAGGCTCAGATTCGTCCCAAAAAAAAATATATATATATATTCTTATGTTAAAATAATAAAATTTATATTTTTTTTCTCTTCTTAAAATCACATATGATAGAATGAAAAAAAATTATTGTGCAAATATAAACATGTAGAAGTCATTTAATTTGATAAAAATGAATCAATCATTTGTAACGATTAATGCGTGTACATGGCTTTTACTACAAAGTCACATTGACAAAATTGCACTTTACAACCAAAAAAATTGGACCGCTCAACACTTTTGGTCATGTAACATGAAAAATTGCGCTTGTAATCGCAATTTTTAAAAATATTTTGTGCTTTTAGTCCCGCATATCACAAAATTACATTTTTGGTCAAATAAAATAGCCTTTATTTTATACTTTTGACCCTGTCATTTTAAATTTTACACTTTTGATCTCAAATTAGGACCATATATAAGTGCAATTTTTTTAATCAAAAGTACAAATTTTGTAAAGGGTACCAATTGTCCAAGGTCAGTTCTTGGTGACTAAAGTAAAATTTGTCGGATCTCATTGCTACATTTGTACGAACACAAGGGGATATATGTACTAATTTGCAAATAACCCAAAGTTCTTTTTTTCAAATTTAAAATTGTAATTAATTAACAATCGCTTGAATGAAACAGACATTATATAATTATGGGGCAAGAAAAGTGGCCGTTTCTGGAGTTGGCCCAATTGGTTGCACTCCTGAAGAACTTGCCAGGGGTACAAATGGAACTTTATGTGTTGATTATATGAATAAAGCTGTTGATTTATTCAATGACAAGCTAAAGCTTATTGTGAATGAGCTCAATAATAATCTAGATGGTGCCAAATTTATATATGTCAGTGCCATGAGCCCTGACCCAGCATTTCTTTTTAATATTGGTAAGTAAAATTATCTGCAATTTAAATTTTATATATATTGTGAATGCCATGGCCCCACATTTTTTAGTCTTACATGGCTGAATCCTCAGTACATCTGGACCTGCAAAATGGTCCTAATTTTTTAAATTGTTTATTTCATCCAATTTTGAACTAAAAGTGTTGAGATAAATTATTTTATGGTACTAAAAGTACAAATATTAAAAAAAAAAAAAGATGATAGGACCAAAGGACAAAAGTTTCTAAAAACTTGAGACCAAATTTATAGATCCAATTCTTGTTATAGATCCAATTCTTGTTAGTCCAAAAAGTTCAATTTTAAACATGTTAAAGTGGTTTGGGGACAAGCCGGGAAGCCCAACCTGATGGCGAAGTTGAGGTCCCAAGAATCTTTGATCTTGGGTTCGAATCCCACCAGAAGTATGGGTCCTTTCAAATTTAATATTAATTTTGTTTGTGGATATTCTTTGTTTTTGTTAGTTGTACATTCACTATACCTTACTCGTGATTAAATTGATTTTGTCAATATAATGATGTAATTACCGTTTCACTTAAAAAAAATAAAAAATGAATTGGATGAAAAGTGCAAATTTTGCTCAACCATTTATGTGATTCACTCTTCATGAACTCCCCCCCTCTCCCTTTGTGGAGAAATTATTTAGTGCTAAGTACCGCTGCACGGATGATGTGGTGCAATAAATGGTTAGAATTATATGGAGTTACTTTTAAGATCTCAATCCCACCATGTATTGGTAAGGAAACAAACTTTAAATGAATCACAATAATTTATTGCACCACGTCATTCATGCGACGACTGTACCAAATAATCACTCGGCTCTTCGCTACTCTTTTAACGGAATTGTGCGTGTTATGGAGTGAATAGCAAATTAACTCCCTATGTTATTTTAAATAGGCAATTTAACTCCCTGTGATAAATAAAAGGGCAAAATACCTCCCTGTGATATTCTAAATAAGCAATTTAACTCCCCGTGATAAGAAAAATGGCAAAATACCTCTCTGTGTTTTTATAAAAAAAGCACATTGCCTCCCTCTAAATTGTTCATTAATTCATATCACATGGAGTTAAATTGCTCATTATGTCATTTCATAGGGAGGTAAATTGCCTATTTTTATATCACAAGGAGTTAAATTGCTCATTATTTCATTTCACAGGGAGTTAAATTGCCTATTTTTATTTCACAGGGAGGTAAATTGCCCATTAGACATATCACAGGAAGTTAACTTGCAAAAAACCCACGTGTTATGTGGTACTAAATTTGATGAGGTGGAAAGATGTAGTATTCGAAAGTAGCAAAACTGCACTTTTAGACCCACAAAATTAGACAATAATCACTTCTAGTCATACGTTTTGAAAAATTGCAATTCTGGGTACCCACACACTTTTTGGTTCCATAAATATAGAAATTTTCTTTTGCATATTTGGTTTCATAGGACTATCTCTATTTTGTATGTTTAGTTATTATAATAAAATTATTCAAATAAGACATTATCGATGTCACATTTATATTATTATCTCTATTTTGTATGTTTGTCGTGTCGTTTCTTAATTCGATTTTTTGCATTAATTTCAGGTCTCAGAATTCTAAATAAACCATGCTGCAAAGTATCGAATATCGGACAATGTATTCCTGGAACAAATCCATGCCTACTTAGGGCATTGCATGCGTTCTATGATAATTTTCATCCTACAGAGATTGTCAACAGGGTTGTGGGAACTTCTGCATATTTTGAAATACAGAAATTGATTTGATGTATACAATTTTTTCAATTGTAAAGGTCTCCAATTGTAGTTGTAACTATCTATATTTCTTTTTAAATAATGTTTTTGCCCAAAAAAATAATGTGTGTAATTGCAAGGGCAGCAATATAAATTATTACGCTCACAAGCACTCGTGTGTAATGATCCTACTCAACTTTTGCACTTTGTATGAAATTATATGTATAATAATTGCAAAAATTAAGTATATATTTTTATTGCTTTAAATGGACTCCAATCCACTGAATAAAATTAAAATTTATATGATAAGGGGCCATGTTTTAATTAAAATATGTTTGTCTTTAACTAATAACTATTTTTTTTGAATTAATATGTTAATAGTTGAGTAAAATCCCAAGTTTTGGGGTTGTGAGATACTTTTACCATATAAACAATCATACAAATTTCACAACTCTTTCCAAAATTGATTATTGAAGGTATATACAAATTTCATAAGTGAGTTATTCGATATTTGTTAGCTGTGATGTAATTATTATATTTACACAAGTGAGTTATTCGATATTTGTTAGCTTAAATTGTTTCTCGAGTAATCTATACTTGTGAAAATATTTTGCTTAAATTATATCCTGCCTACACCACTGCTCACAAGTAAAATATTAATTTGTTATTTAATACATGTATATACACATGATTGGATATTGTAACTTGGGTGATCTTTAACAAACAAATAATCTGTAAAATTGTATGTTTTGCTCTACGATTAACAGTAGACTTTAAAAAGTGCATTTATTTTTCAAAGATAATTTGTGCATGTATTCTCACACTTTATAAAATTATACTCTAGTTTTATCACCAAATTTTAAATATTTATTATCTTTAATCTCATAACTTTACAAAATTATACTTATGATCTACGTTTTGAAATATTTAGTATCTTTAATCTCATATATAGTCCAATTCACCACTTTTGGTCTTATTGAACACACGGACTTAGTTTTGTGAAAAACTAAAAGAAAAAACATTATTTTTGTGAAAGAAAAGAAAGTGACAACATATGATCTTTCCACTAATTGATCAAGTTAAGCGACTTATATATTTGTCACGGACAATGATGATAATAATGTACTAAGTATCAAGTTTTCATATTTAGTGTTAGTGACAACCATATTAACTTAAAATTAAATCAAGTTATTCGATATCCAACTCGAGGTCGGCCGATAAAAGTTTGTTTGAGCTTGAATCATCATACAAATCAAACAAGTTTGAACATCATTTCCATTTGATAACTTTTGAAGCTTGAATGGCTAGAATTGACAAATACTTGTAAAAATATCAAAATACTCGATACTCGGCTTAAGATCTTTCAATAAAAAACTCGTTTGAGCTCGTTTTGTTTAGCAATTAAACAAAGCTCAAACACAACTTTAAGCTTAATACAAAACTCTAATCAAGCTTGAACAATATATTATTTGATACTACTTCACTAGTTCACACCCTTGCAATTATATTATCACGAAAAGGCTTGATAATGTGACAGCAAATATGTTGTATTGACAATACCTTTTAAATGAAGTGATTATAGCGAGTGACTATATTAAACTTTGAAAAACCAAAAAAAAAAAAAAGTGAGTGACTATATTATTGTCATAAAAATGTGTTTATAAGTGGCAACATCTCATCTTTCTCTTATTTGACACATATCCTACATTGCACGGATACAAATACGACGATACAAACAAATACGATTTTAGATATGCGTGTGCATATCTTAAAAAATATATTGTTTTAAAAATGAATAATAAAAAGATTATTTTATACATACTTAATTCACTTTTTATTCCATTGTAAAATGAACAATGCTTTTCTCTCATTCAAGTGTTCAAGTAAAGTAGTATTAACACCAAAGTCTCTAGACTTTTGAAAAATTTCAAGTGTTTTATGAAGACCACTCTGATAATCTACATGATTTAGAAATTGTTGTTAAAATTACATACCCTTAAGTATCATGGGAGCTATGACCGATATGCCTTCTGGTGTATCCGATCGATACGGCATCTTTTTTTATCTTTCTCATTTTTGGATACGCCATAGTGACGTATCTATATGTATCCGATAAGTATCTTAGTATTAAAGTATCTGATACTGCACGGTATACAATTTTGAAGTATCCGTTCAATGTTGTCTATTTATCTCGCTTTTCATTTCCCCCAAAGAAGAAAATGCATACATATCAAGCCCTTTGGGCTTGTCTCACTTTTCAGAGAACAATAAGGTGTTCTCTCAAAAGTCCAACAAGAAATTTATTTTATTTTCATAAATAAATTTATTTTCTCTTAATTTTTCGAAATAATCGCATCTTAAAGTAAACATAAACAAACTCTATATTTATTTAACATAATATAATCTATCTCTTACACTGTTTATCTCACATAACTAACAAGATTTAACATGAACTAACATACCTCCTACAACTATTTCTCATATTTCCATAATCTTTTTAGAAAAATAACTACTAATTTCTAAAACTTATACCTACAATTTATTTCATCTAAAAAAAATCCATACAAGCAGCATTGAAGATCGAGAAATTTTTGAGAAGCTCAATTTATTTCTGAAACCACTGTTAGCAATGCGAGACTTACATACCCTTACTTTTTCCCATATAGGACTTTTAGGGCTGATTTTTTTTTATTTTTAACAAGTAAACGATTAAGCATTAAAATACAAATAAAAGTCAGTAACAGAAGTATTTGGGGATCCCCAGTTACAAAAATCGCAAACAATATCCGGGGGGGAGGTATGGCCTTTCCAATTACAAATTCCCCCGTGCTTAGCTAAATTAGGAGCCGCCTTATTTCCAAGTCTTTATATTTTGTTTACTCGCCGGTCGCCATCTTGGACATTTGGAAAACAAAGCACGTGCAGGAGAAACGTCCGCTTCGCATGCCCATTTCAAAGAGGGAATCAAATTAATTAAATAGCATCCATTTCGGCACAAGTTGCATCAAGAAACCGGAAGAAATTAACATGGGCAAAACGGATAGATCCGTCACTGTTTCGAACCAAACAAGAGTTCAAAGCATAGCTATAACATTTTTGCTTTGAGCCGTAGCATGAGTCAATGAATTCAAAAGATACCACATCCGAATGTGGTTAGGCCAAGTGGTAGTGACTTGCGAACCTCAGAGACGAGACTCAAGTTCGAATTCTACTGGAGACACCACACTGGGGAGGACCTATACCCTTTGTACTCTTCGGTCCGAGCTTTAAATACACAGTTTAATAGATCAAAAAAAAAAGATACCACATAAAAGTTGAGGAATTCCTAAGTGATGAGGGCAATGATCCAATCCGTAAATTCTCAATTTTGGAACGGGTGAAGTCGGAATTTCCATTTGGACCAAAAGAAGAGGCCTTCGGTATAAATACACCCAAGAAACAAATGCTCGATTGAATCTTCCCCACGGTTACAAAATACAAAGTACGCAAGAGATTATCGGAACATGGAAAAGTAGGGAGCGTTTGTTACGGGTGGGAATCATATCACAAAGGGAATTAAATTACCATTGCATGAGGAGCCACTAAATCTAGCTTTCTGATCGGTTAAGTAAGCACTTTTAACCGAGAAATCAGCGTTCTTTGTGTGAATTCATAAAACATTTTTTTTTATTCCGCTTGAAGAGGTTGATTTTGAAAATTTCAACGATTGTGCTTTGGAAAAACATGGAATCGTGTACTCTTTTATGCTTGGGTAGTACAATAAGGTTGCAATTGGTAATATTTTCCTTAATGTTTAAATTTCATTAGATTGTAATTTAGATTTTATACTTCATTATTTGATAATTTTATGGCTTCTTACACGTCGATTATGATTGACAATTTGTTAATTTCACATTTTAATTTTGGGTTTTTTTCTTTTCTTTTTCTCTTAGTTCTTGATTGAAATTATTTGCGATTTCTACTACTAACTGTAATTTTGAGTGCTTTTTTTTTTTTTTTTTTTTTTTTTTTTTTCCAGCAATCATTTACTAATAGAACATGTTTCCGAGATATCATTCATAGGAATAGAATTCAAAGCAAAACCAGAAAATAATTTTTTGCAAACATTAATATTAGAATTGTAAACTTGTAGCTATATGAAATTGTTTGATAATATTGATCTTGATTTGAATTGAGAAAACTGGTGTTGATAATTTGCGGAAGAAAGAAAAATCTGTATATTATTGAATACGAATGAATTGTGTAAAATACAATGAAGTCCTACTATTTATAACAAATTCCTAACCGACAAACAAAAGGAAAAGAAAAATAATAAAAACGCGTCTATAAACACGACTAGGGACCATTCAATCATAACGGTAACATTGCAATTTGATAAACCTAATTACATAATAGAATTTGGGAATTGGGGAAAAACTCCTTGTTGCCTTCGCTTTCATCATTAATTAACAACCTTCATAACAAATGATGATTTGCAGGTAAAACCTCATTCTCCTCTTTAATTACTAAATTGATTTATGTTAATTGAATGGTTGAAACCAATCTTCTACCAAGTAAATTAAGCATATTAGTTTCTAAGTAATTTTGTGTTTGACAAAATTTACAAAGTAAAACAACGACGACATGTTTGGTACTATACAATAGGACACTTTGCAACCTTGATACAACTGGATACGTAAATGCACATTTAATACCACAATTTAAAAATTGGTTAATATGTTCATACCACCGTCAAATAATTGGACGAAAATGGATGGATTTGGACATGTGCACCACACGTGGGCAGTTATTTAGTATTTTGGAGGTAAAAGTATCACGTGAAACATTATCATTTTCCCTATAAATTAAAGTGAGGGAAACGTGATAGTTGTGATAATTTTCCCTCCATAAAACGAGATAACGGCCATGTGTAGTGCACACAGATAACATCGTCAATTTTCGTCCAATTATTTGACAGCAGTATGAAAATTGCAACTAATTTTTAAGTTATGATATATTATATGCATTTACGTATTTAGTAGTACCAACTACCAAGATTGCAAAGTACCTTATTATGTCGTACCACATATACAATTTTCCCTAAATTCTTTTAATTAGATATTTGTGGCTCCGTTTGCATGATTTGCTTGTATATTTTCTAATATGTTTCTGTTTCATATGCTGGATTTGTAAATTATTGAAGAAAATAATGTAGTATATAACCTGAAGGTGAAAGGAGAAAGTAAGGTGACGAGAGTACTTGTCAATAAAGTTTTCACTAAATTAGAGTGAATTAAGGCAATTTTTAAGTTGTAACTATATTTCTTTACTGTAGTGAAGATTCTAAGTAACAATGCTTTTAGTTGTAACTAATGAGTCTCACTAGTGACACGATTTTGCTATATTGTGACAACATGTCTTTCTCATTTACAAGCTTTTTTTCTTGTAGAAATGAAAATGAGATGATGGGACCAAAACTGCAAATATACATCGATAAATAGGACATATTAAGTATAAATATAGTTATATAGGACCAGACTAAAAGTATGCTAGACATAATCTCGTTGAATTAAAAGTGCAATATTTCCTTTCATAATCTAACAAACTAGCAAACTGGATCTATTCAAATGTGGGCTAGTAAGCACCTAAATAAATGTAAAATAATTACTTCAATTTACTTAGGTTAATTTCAACGGAGCTTCTAGGGTGCGGGAATGGTAACTTGCCCTCACATGCGGTATGACCCTTAAATCGTGTCACATGTCGCACATAACTAGTATATAACTAGGCGAGTTGACTCGGTCTACAAATAGACCATTTTAACCTTTTGCATTTAATTTTAAAGAATACTTAAAATAATCCTCAACTAACAAAATACCTTTATAACCTTTATATCAATAAACTTAAAAAATATACTAATTGATTTATTTTCATGATTAATATCGGCAATTATCATGTAATTAGGGTTTAAACAATTTTCTTCATCACAACTTCTTCTTCTTCATCACGCCTTCTTCTTCATCACAATTACTCTTCATGATTCTCCTCTGAAAACACTTTTTATACCAAACTTTTATTAAATCGACACTTTTCATATAAAACTTTTTTAAAAAACACATTTCATACCGCATTTTCAGAACTTTGGACACTTTTGCATTTTTTGTTAAAATTTGGACGGAATAATGCCCGTCAACTTCAAAAACAGAGGGAATAAATAACGTGTTGAGCACGTGTGAATTTCGAGCAGGGGTTAAATTGCAATTTGGGTAGAAAATTAAAAATAAAAATTGGTGTCCTCCAAAATCCCTCTGCTATTCAAAATTGAAACCGCACCAAATCAAATTTTTTTTGTCACTTTTGACGCATAATAATTCAGTCAACATGAAACTAAATCCATATTCAAAGATTCACAGAATTAAAATTCTCCCAAGAGGGGGGGGGGGGTTCCGTAACAAAGTCGCTAGTATTTTTATGTTTTGATAAAATGACAAAAACTATTTAAGATAAAGTTACACTATGATTTCTCCAACAAAAGACTAAAAAATGTACAAGCAATTTTTTTATCCAACAAATAATGAAAACATATATACTAACAAATTTTTTTAGGAGTTCGTTAAATAACTGGTTCAAGATTATTGAAGAATTAAGAAAACATGAAAATATTTGAAACATAACTCCAGTTCCTTAGGCTACAAAAGGTACCAAAATTAATACTAGAACTTTTATCATTGAGCATAAACATTTCAGAAAAGAAGTTAATAGGTTAAACAAAAAAAAGGAGCAAAAGATCATCATGGGTTTCAAACCAAGCCCTATAGAGTGAAATTTCAACACCCAACTACTCGACTACTAAGCTTTGTTCATCATCAAGTAAGATTGCTAATTAATTAACACAGAATTTTCTTTGGCGGGCACCCCCCAACTAGTCTAAAGAGAGCCCCACCACTGCATATACGTTAGACTCTCGTAATAGTAATGGGAGGAAAAATTCAAAAACCATCATAATTTTTGTAAGTTTTCATTCAGTCAGTCATTGAAGAGAATGTCTAAACACACTTCCCCGATTTTCTCATGAATATTTACATGGTAGATTGGGTCAATAAATTTAACAGTTAGAGAATACTCTGGATAACAACCTGAAAATTGAATTTCAACTCTCCATACACCCGAAATTCTTCGTTAATGTTGGTGTGGTAGATAATGTTTATGAATTAGACTATTGGAGGACTCTTTGGGTAAGTATTCAAAAATTCAACTTGAATTTTCCAGATCCCACATTGTAAGGATTAGCAAAATAAAGACATCATAATCAATTTTATATATTTTTGAATTTATTTTTATCTAACAAACCTAATAATAGTTCTTTATCATGAAATTACAACACAAAGGAAATATTACATATTTAGTCATGATTTAAAAAGGAAACGCCTCACCACTTTATACTAATCAACATCCCTAATTAATGGTTGAGATTAAACAAATTTAAAGACTAGTATTCTTTATCTTGAATAATCCTACGAAGTAGAATTTTGTATACACATTCTACAAAGTTCTCTAACAATGTAGAATGTTTTTATTTTTCCAATGACAGTTCTAGAAATGTCTAAAATGCTCTACTAGGGTTTCCACACCTGTATAAAATCTTCTTAAACCTCCTAGGAAACCTCCTAGGAAACCTCTAGGCCTTGGCTAAAACTTTGGCTTGGCCATAAGTAGCCCGTTGTGCGGCTGCACCACAACCTGGTTGATGTGCTTGGCCAGTTGGACCATTGACTGGGCTGACAAAAGGCTTAGTTGGCTTGATTGGTGGGACCACCCACTTGCTATTCATGTCGTGTTGGGTCGACCTGGCCATTCGTCCATATTGCTTGGTAATCTCAGCTACCTAGTTGGTTGGCTTGGTTATTCACTGGGCCACATCCCTGTTCCAAGGATACAATCCTGCACATGCATAACCTCACTATGTCTTCCCGTGAACCCTTGCTCGGTTGGATAAGTCATGTTCGGGTCAACTCGAGCCATGTCTCTTTCCGCTAGGTCCACGTGTCTTAGTCATTTTACCCCTTCAAAATGTCAGGGCTTGACAATATGCTCTAGTTAACTATAACAACGATTATAAAAGTAGGTGGCCATAGGAATGGCAATAGAAAAACTCGAATCACCAAAAAAAAAATTCTAGAATTAGTCAAATAGACCTATTTAGTACGTATCAAAATCCAAGTGATATTTTATGTCCCTTTTTTCTTCAACAAAATGACAATTATATTGAGGGTCGAGAAAGGGAAGTTACACGGAGGAAGATTAATCAACCGAGAACATGGAAGAAATTATGTTATCTTTAATATAATATTAATTTCACTTTTGACAAAATTAATCACATAAAATTATGACTTATACTTCGAAGAAAAAATATTTAATAATTTATTTTCCTAGTCTTAAAATAACAATAACAAAACAAATATTTATTTTTTTCTTATTAAAAAGACAGGATATTGTTATACAATAGTGGACATGGTTTCTTATACTATGCTTATCAGTAGGTATTCTCAAAGCGATAATCGAGTTAAATTTTGGGAGTGCTCTATAAGCTGTGGGTAGTCGAGAATGAAGGGATAGTGAGGAGAATGTGTTTGTTAGGAGTGGATTAGTGATGATTACACCAGGTGTGGGGGGGTCGTTTTGTTGATAAAGAAGCAATAGTTCACAAATAACACAACAACAAAAATTTTCTCCCTTGATTTAACCTAGATGGAAATGCGACAAATTATTCAGCAAAGCAACCAACCAATACGCAGTGAAAAGTAAATAGCAATCATACAATCAACACAAAGATTTTACGTGGAAAACTTCTCTCTAAATCGAAGAGGAAAAAATCAAAGGAGTCCCGAAGTATTCCACTTTCACCAATCACAAATACAAATGTTCAATACAGCCCCAAATTGGTACAAAACCTACACCCAACACTTGCACAAGAGGTAACAATACAAAGAGAAAAAATAGAGATAAAAAGCTCACACTTTTACACCAACTTCCTGTGGCTTTCGTTTTACCTAAAGGCACCAAAACAATGATCCGAATGGTCAAAATATAGAATTAGATGTGCATAACCTCCAGTTAAAATTTGACGATGATTCAACGGTGGAAGAAGTCAAAATGATCGAAAATCAAAGTTCGTGTGAGTGTAGCCGAAGATCTCCTCTCTAAAGTGTTCTCTCTTTTCTCTCTCTTGTTTGTGTTGTAAAAATGTGCTGAAAATTACTTGCAACATAACCCTAACATAACCTTATATATATGGGCCACATAACGGGCTAAATGAATACAAATGGACTACTAAAAGATTGGATATTTATCTTCATAGGAAGGGACCAAAACCCAACAAATTACCCCCTCCCGACTATGTGAAAGAGTGCGCCATGCCGACAATCTCCCAACAAGTATCAAACTTTCCCTTAGGAAGTGCTTTAGTCAACATATCATCCCCATTATCATCCGTGTGAACTTTTTTAAGTTCAACTAATCTATCATTCAAATCATCTCGTATCCAATGATACCTCACATCAATATGTTTTGATCTAGAATGAAAAGTCGAATTCTTGTCAAGGTGGATAGCACCTTGATTATCACCAAACAATACATACTTCTCTTGTTCAAAGCCAAGTTCTTGTAAGCATCTCTTCATCCATAGAAACTCTTTACATGCTTCAACAATGACTATGAATTCAGACTCGGTAGTAGACAAAGCAACACACTTTTGCAATCTGGATTGCCAAGAAACTGCCCCCTGCAAAGGAGACTAAATAACCCAAAGTAGACTTTTGAGAATCAATATCTCCCACCATGTCAGAATCTGCATAGCCAACTAAAATAGGCTTCTCACTTCCAAAAAAAGTCTCAAATTTGAACTTCCCTGGAGATATCTCATAATCCACTTCACAACTTCCCAATGTTCCTTTTTCAGATTAGAAATGCGTGTGCTATATCCATCTGTGTGCAAACCATAACACTAAACCACTTTTCTTTATGCTCACTCTCTATAGCCTCTTCAAAACAAGTAGGTTCTCCCCCATCAGTCAGAAAAACATATTCATCAGTAGTATATCTTCTTGAAGGTTATCTATCTCTACTTGATCTACAAAGTGGAACTAGAGGTGTTTCAAGTACATATTGATGGTCATCTACATTATCATCATCAGTAGCATCTACTTCTTCATTAACTTGTTGATTATCTGATACATCATTGTGAGTATCATTCTCAATAGAATGAGGTACATGACTCAAATGAACTGGTTCTGGGCTTATAAGTTCATCACTATTTTGAGGAACTTGACTATTGACCTTGTCAATGTCTTCAATAGCTTGATCCTACATAAATATCACATATCTGCTTCTAACAAGCTTCTTTTCAATGGGATCATAAAATCTGTAACAAAATTCATCATTACCATAAACGATAAAGATGCACTGCCTAGTTTTAGCATCTAACTTCGATCTTTCATCTTTTGGGACATGCAAAAAAGCTTTGCAACCAAAGACATGTAAATGATCATGTGACACAGTTTTACCAAACCAAACATTATCCGGAACATCACCATTCAGAGAGATAGTAGGTGACAAATTGATAATATGTGCCACCGTGTTCAAAGCTTCACCCCATAAAGATCTCGACAACTTTGCTCCTGAATGCAAACATCTAACTCTCTCAACTAGAGTTCTATTCATCCTTTCTGCCAATCTATTCAACCGAGGAGCCTTTGGAGGTGTCTTTTGATGCTGAATACCCTGTGATCTGCAATACGCATCAAAATGACCAATATACTCTCCATCATTATCACTACAGAAGCACTTAAGCTTCTTCCCAATATCTCTCAGTTGAAGCTTGAAATTGCTTGAATGCATCAAGAAATTGATGTATTGTCTTCAAAAGATAGAATCATACCTTTCTTGAATGATCATCAATAAAGGTTGCAAAGCAATGTGCACCACCAAAAGACTTTTCCTTCAGAGGACCACAAATATCCGAATGCACTAGCTCCAACAAATTCGGTTTCCTTGAAGGAGGGTGACTCTAGAATGAGAGTCTTTTTTGCTTCCCAACTAACAATGAGCACACTCGCTCATCTTTGCCCTTTTGAACCCAGAAATAAGACTATTCTTTACCAAGCAACTATGCCCCTTTTCACTCATATGGCTAAGTCTTCGATGCCACAATTCGGTAAGCTTATCATCCGTCATAACATTTACCATATCCTTGTAAATAGAAGCTTGCATAAAATTTAAACTAGATGACTTCTTACCCCGAGCCAAGACAACGAACCTTTAGGGGGTTTCCATTGACCTTCATGAAAAGTGTTTCAATAACCTTCATCATGAAGCTTTCCGGCTGAAATCAAATTGAAATGAATAGCTGGAGCTTGTCTAACATCCTTAAGCATAATGACTTAACCATTAGTTCTCAAGCAATCATCTCCCTTGCTTACAACTTGTGCCACAACGTCATTACCCATCTTCAATACCCAAAATCACCGGGCATATAAGATGTAAAAAACTCTCTTTGTGATGTAACATGAAGGGATGCACCACTGTCAATCACCCAAGTCGTCTCATCGCTAGTAAGATTAACCATATTCTCATTATCATACACAATAAGAATATCAATATTCGAAGCAGTGGCAACACGATCATTATAAGTGTTTTCTTTCTTCTCTTGCTTCTTTTCACCACTCTGACCTTTATTCTTTCTCTTCCTTGTGTAGTAAAACTTCTTGATATGGCCCTTCTTACCACAATGATAACACTCAAGATTCTTATGCTTCGACATTGATTTCCTTATACTTTTCTCTTTGGATTGTTGATCTCTTTGCTTGCTTCTTCCCCTATCCTTAGAATACAAAATTTCTAAATGTGATGAAGAACCCTGAGACTTTTTCTCACCTCTTCATTCAAAACTCCACCTTATACAATTTCCATGGAGACAACACCATCAAGAACATAATTAGTCGAAGAAATCTGAAAAGTTTCCCAAGAATCCGAAAGAGCCACAAGCAACCACAATGCAAGAACCTCAACATCAAACTTTATACCCATACCAGATAACTTATCAATGGTACCTTGGAATTCATTCACGTAGTCGACCACATAACTACCAGCATTGTACTTCAAATGCATCATTTTTCTTTAAAAGAAACAACTCGTTATTCCCCATTTTGGAGGCATACAATTGCTCAAGTTTTGCCCACAAACTCTGTATAATTCTCATTACAAATGTGATTATAAACATTATTATAAACAAATTGTCGAATGAACCTAAAAACTTGTTCATGCTCAAAACTCCAATCATGATCGATTTTGATTCCGGCTTCTCTTTTGCAAAAAGGGGAAGATGTATAGATCTAATAAATGAAAGATCTTTCCTTTTGTTTCTCCAAATATGATGATTTGCACCATTCAAACAAATCATTTTGTCTCTTATCCATTGTTCAATCAAACCATCAAGGACAGTAACCAAAGCTCGTGACCACATTGTTGAGAAAGAAGCAATAGTTCACAAAGGACACAATAACAAAATCTCTCCCTTGATTGAACAACGATGGAAATGCAATAAATTAATCAACAAAGAAACCATTCAATACGCAGCGAAAAGTAAATAGCAATCACACAATCAACACAAATATTTTACATGGAAAACCTCTCTCTATATCGAAGAGGAAAAAACCACGGGAGCCCCAAAGTATTCAACTATCACCAATCACAATTACAAGTGTTCATTACAACCCCAAATAGGTACATAACCTCCACCCAACACTTACAGAAGAGATAACAATTAGGGGTGCACATGGTTCTTGAAACAGTACCATACTGTACTTAACCGTACAAAATCATGGTTTTATCTCAAGAACCGCAAATTTTGGTATTGTCAAAAACCGTACCGAATATTTTGGTATGGTATGGATTTTTTTAAAAATTTACTGAAAAAATCGTATTGTTCCATAATTACACATCAATATGTGGCATACTTGACGTTAACCAGGTCCTTGGACCAAAATCTCTTTCATCACGCTGTTCATCTCCTATATATATATATATATATATATATATGTTGTGTTCGCTTGGACTTATTATAATTGGCTCAATTGCTAATTTGGGCCAATTATTAAGTCTGTCCAACTCCTAATTGGGCTCATAAGTATAATTTGGACTGATAACTTTGTAGCCCATTTGAATGGTCCGATTAGGGTCCAATGTCCATAATGCCCTTAACCTAAATAAGCCATACTCATACTCCCCCCAATACTAGATCATCCATCTAATTTCTACATACACAATCCGAAGACAAGTTTTTCCTCATAATTACAAAAGTCATTCATTGAGGAACACTTGTTATTCAAAATTTATTTCCCATTTAACTGCAATTCGATTAAATGTGACTAAATTTAGTTTCAATAGTAAATTGCAAATACACAATTCCAAGGAATATTTTTTATGGATAATACAAAGTCATTCATTGAAGAGTTAACTTTTTGGATAAACCTCTTTTTTTTTAAAAAAGTCTATCAAAAACTAACAATTTCATTGAACCACAAAGTATTTATAAACAATTTTTGCAGAGGATACATATAAGGTCATCTCCAGCCAAAGTAGGCAACTTCCCTCTCCTGTCTGCCTGCCTTGCCTAATCTGTCATCTACAACCGAACCAACAATCCAATACATTTAATTCAATTTTAAACTTTCCCCACTCTCACTTAATAATA
This sequence comes from Penstemon davidsonii, assembly GCA_034814905.1. Lineage (NCBI taxonomy): Eukaryota > Viridiplantae > Streptophyta > Magnoliopsida > Lamiales > Plantaginaceae > Penstemon > Penstemon davidsonii. Next base: position 3,770,122 of record JAYDYQ010001087.1, on the reverse strand, counting down.
ACAACAACAACAACATTAATAATAATAATAGAGAAATATTATAATAATAATAATTTTCGAATAGCCAATTGAAAAAAGATTTAGTCGAATACTTGTGGGCAACACGAGTCATTTTCGAATTAAGTGTTTCTTTATAATTGTAATTGTTAAGTTGTTTAATTGATTTATTTTTAAATTAATTTGCAATAATAATAAGTCGAATTAAGTCGTATTTTTTTATATTCATACAATATTATCTTAAAATTAAGCCGTAGTTTTTACGCGCGCGCACACACACACACACACACACACATATATATATATATTTGTTTTTTAAAAACGTGATCAATTAATTTTTTTACACACATATATGTATAATTAATATATTTTTATTAATCAAATTAAAAGATATAGTGTTTCTCCTTCATGTTTTATACCACTAGGTGACCACTCAAAAACTATCTTCAAACCAATATGGGATAAAAACTTAAATCTCCTTCTTTATGGATTAAGTTTTTATCCAACATTGGTTTGAAGATAGTGTTTGAATGACCTTCTAGTAGTATTAAACATGAAGGAGAAACACTATATCTTTCAAATTTAAGGCTAAGTTTTTTTCTTATATAAAACATTAAATCATAAAGGAATAAGTATTACAAAATGTTTACATATTTTTTACAAACATTTAAATTAATTTTTAAAATTAAAACTAAAAAAATAAAATAAAGTGTGGCCTGCCTCGACGCGTGCGTCCAGCAACTGCTTGCCTGCAGGCTGACAACTCCCCCCAGATGCCTGTCTGCCCTCCGGGGAGAGTTTCGTCTCCAGCCGATGGGGTGTTGTTACTTGCCTCCTTGGCTCAGCTAGAGATGGCCTAAAGATGCATTCACCAGTAAGATTGAATTGACAACGAAAATTAAAATTTTTACTACTCACCAACAATTTCTTCAAGCCTTTCTTCTCGCCACAAACCCATTTTAATTCTGAAATGATAGAAAATAATGTGTTGGTCCCAAGTGGTCTAATGAGGTCTAAAGGGTAGGGGGTGAATAGACCTATGTACATTTAAAAAATCTCTCCGACTTCGCTTAAGTAGAGTAAGTTTAGCTGTCGTATGAGACTACTTAGCTGTTCTAGCACTCAGCTTATAAGCTTAAGATAGACCACTTGTCTGATTTACTTATCTTCTCAAAGAAATTAAGAGTTTAAACTTGGATGCAGCGGATATGAAAGTGTGAGTTTTCAAACAAGATTAACTCACTACAAAAAAAACCATTTTCAGTGACTAAAATCTTAGTTACAAAACAGTCGTCATCACTATATAACATAGTATAGTGACAATATTTTATGTTGTCACTAATCTTTCGGAGAAATATAAACAAGTGACAATATTGTATTTTGTCACTATTTGTTGTCACTATTGTCAATTCATATAGTGACAAATACAAAAAATTATCACTTTTTGAGTCGTAGTATTTTAGTGTCAACAAAATGTTGTCACTTCAAATATACTAGAATTGGTGATGAGAAAACTTTGTCACTACAAAAAATTCTAAATAGTGGGAAAAAAAGTTCGTTACTATTGTTAGTTCAAGTAGTGACATTATTAAAAGTTATCACTATTGTCAAGTAAAGTTGTGATATTATAAAAAATTATCACTATTTGAATCAAAATGTTGCAGTGTCAACAAAAAATTATCACTTGAAAGGTAATATTTTTGTGACGAGAAAACTTATCACTACAAATTGAAAAATAATAGATGATCAAAATTATCACTACTCTTAATTGAAATAACGACGGCATATAATTCATCACTACTTAAATCAAGAAGTTTTACCATGTCAAGAAAAAATAACATTTAAGATAGAACTTTGTGAATTGTTTATGTTATCTAAAAGTAATAAATATTTTCCTACTAATAAGATTAATATGAAATAAATACTTATATATACGAACAATATATATATATATATATATATATATATATATATATATATATATATATATATCTTCATATTTATTAGTAAAATCGTCCATATATATTTATTTAAAAGAAAACCCATTTGAAGTTCCTTCATAATTTTTTTTAAGTGAAAGGGGGGATTTTTTCAAGTTTTCAAAGTTAATAGGGGGGTTATTAATAAATTTTCAAGTTAATAGGGGTTTTTTTTTTTTAAGTGATAGGGGGGATTTTTGCAAGTTTTCAAATTTAAGTACAGGGAATTATTGATAAATTTTCAGGTTAATAGGGGTATTTTTGTATTTATTTTATGGGGAATAATTGTCATTTTTCAAGGAAAATATGTTCTCCAACATGGAAGGGGGTGGGTTTTGCTAATAAAAAAAATAGCACATGGGGAATTTCCTAATAAAAATAACACAAGGTTTTTTTGCTAATTAAAGTGTAGGGGTAATTTTGCATTGCACTCATTATTTATGTTATCTAAAATTAATTTACTATTAAAATTAATTTTAAAGAAAGACTTCTATTAATAAATTGTAACTAAAAAAAACTAAATTTTGTTTATAATTTTCTTGTATTAGATAATTGTCTCTATCTTGAAATCATCTTCATAGCAGTACTCTCATCATAGCATATAATGAAAGTAATAAATACAAAGGAATGACAATAAATCAAACTTTTAGCAATATAAAATATATGAAGAGGATGCATCCAATATATATACAATTTTTTTATTTTTTGTTATAATTACAATATCTATACAATTAATAGTACAAGGAAGAACATGAACATAATTTGTTTGGCTGAGTTCTATTACTATTTCTAAAGTATATGTGATGGATTAGTAGGTTAAAGAATCTTAAAATATGAATTTCTCAAATCTTCAAATATGGGTGTTTCATATCCTCAAAGTATCACTAACTTCACTAAGTGGTCAAATAACATGATAAAAAATCAATCCATAATCGATGCATGTGACAAAGAGACTAGAGAAATCAGTTTGAATGGGAGAAATTAAATACTCGAAAAGCCTAGAGGGGATAATTTGGGCACTCTTAAGTTCCTAAGTGTTTATTTTCCTTGGAAGTGAAACAAAACACAAAATCAACCCCTGATTTCTCCATTATCGGCATCAACCGTTAATTTTAGTAGACTATGAAGAATCAATCATCAAGTCTTAACTCTGTTTATGCGCAAAATAGCCAAAAGAATACAAACTAACGAAATAACGTCGTTAATCATAATGATATATTCCCACAAATAACTCTTACATCTTGTAGTTTAAAATGGTACCTATTTCTCAATGAAAAAGCTTCAGTAGGCAAGGACATTTGAATGAGCAATTCATTAATAAATGAAAGAAATAAAGAGGTTTCTCTAAAGAACATATCCCAAATACACTGAAGAACAACCCAAAAAAGATCGGTGAAACATATAAATCTTTCCCAGAAGAAAGAAAAACTTCATTACATCAATCATATTAGGGATTATTTGAACAAATTCATACCTCAAAAGATGAAGCAGAATATCACAGAACTTCAATCAAAGATCTAAAAAATGGTCCAAGTGCAGTAACTCTTAAAATGGGTAAATGTAACCTTAATTCTTCAATTAACTGAGAGAATAAAAGATGACGCGCTTCAATCTCTTTGTTCTTGTTCTTCAAAGGACATCCATCAAACCGACCATCATTATGTACAACCTCTATCACCATGTCATTTAGTTCTGAAAAGTAAAAGCAACCAACAAATTGAATAAATGGAAACTCAAAGAACTTTAACACTGAAATGTAAATTAGGAATGTACCGAAAACCTTCCCCCGAGATGGATTTCAGAATGCGACAAAATGTACGAAACTACTGCGGATTCCCTTTCCCTTTCTACTACCAACTCAAACTTCCCTAGAAAACCAACATAATGAAAGATAGAAATTACCCTTACTGGGTTTTCTGTACAACTCAAAACCAGATTTAACTTATTAAAAATGACACAAAATTCAAAAGCTAAGTACCAGATTCAGGACATTCACCAGCACTTTAAAAATAAAGAATTCATGTCTCATCCAAGAACAAGTAACAAAGAAATCCCATAAAAAAATGCAACAAACAAAACAATCAAAACACATAATATGTGAACCTAACTAAACAAGCACTTCTCCCAATGTACAATGGTAATGTCTGAACTGCACAACCACCCGAAGAAGTTAACCTAAGAAATTAGATTGATTATCTAGCTGTAAATTTTAGTTAAACTACTACAATCTAATCAATCTCAAGACCATCTTCACTTTCGTTATCATCATATTCTTCCTCATCATATTCAGCTAAAGTGCAGTCTTCTTCATCTTCGTCGTTATCATCAATAAATGTGTCAACATGCTCTCTTGCAGAAGCCACCTCATTCAAATTGATGGTTGTTGCTGGAATATCATTCCTATGCCATGTCATAGTATCACTGGAAAGATTGGTCGTGTCAGCCTCTTCATGTGGTTTGTTTTGTTGGTACGGTTCGTCAGTCATCATGCATTCATTATCTTTATTCTCAAGTATGTTCCATGAGTTTCGAGCTTCTGATTCAAGCACAATTTTCCATTCATTGCCAAGTTTGATATCATCAACATAAAATACTTGTTGTGCTTGAGATGCTAGTACATATGGTTCGTTGGTTTTCCATGGTTTTGATGTATTGATGCTCGTGTAGTTGTGCTTATCTTTCTGGACTGATTTACCTTCATACCAATCACAATTAAACAAAACCACATGATTATTTCCATAGTAATCCAATTTAATTATGTCTTTCAATACACCATAATAATCACGATATCCAGATTCCTCCTCAACTTTTACAACCACACCAGAATTATGGGGCTTCTTACGCATCTCACGTTTTTTAGGGTGGAATCAAAATCCATTCAAAGCGCAAGCCCCATAATGGGTGACCCTTTTGTCGGGGGGATATGCTAAGTATATGAGATCCTCACTTACAAGTGAATCTTGAGTTACCAATGCAATATATTAAAGGAATATAACTTAGTGAATGATATACATGAATATGAACTGTAATAACAACATTTACTGAAAAGAACTTACTCGTTTTTTAAACCATTCAGGGAATGATTCATCATGTACTTTTTCTACATTTGAACAACCATTTCGTCTTAGTTCTTCCTTATGTTCACTATATGATAAAAACAAAAACTTCTCTTAAGCTCACGTAGCTTATATTGAACTACCTATTACTAGAGCTATAATATTTATATAGAGAATCCAAGTACCTTATGAATGGCATGACTTCATCACAGTTCATCAAGACATATGATCGTGCTTGCTTCCATAACTTGTTATCAAGATACTCATACGTACCTTTTCCTATCAGACGTGAGTTTTCAGAAAACACGGACAAAGTTTGGCATGATTTGTCTCTACAACTTTCATAATTGCGCTCTACTCGATTGAATTGTGTTTCAATGTCATTCAAGTACATCGAGCAGAAGGTCAAACATTCTTCTGCAATGTAGCCTTCTGCTATAGAACCTTCAGGGAAAGCCTTGTTACTCACATATTGCTTTAGTTTGAACAAGAATCTGTAAATTAATTATAGTTTTAAAAAATGTAAGAATAATATTGATATAAATATCACATTAACCATAAAAAATAAAATAAAAATAAAAACAAAGAAGATGAAGTTAACCTCTCAATGGGATACATCCAACGATATTGTACAGGTCCTCCTAAAATAGCCTCTCGCGCAAGATGTATAGGTAGATGTACCATGATATCAAAGAATGCTGGTGGAAATATTTTTTCTAGCTTACATAGGGTTAAAGCAATTTTATCTTCAAGATACTCCAAATTTTCCCTCATTAATGCTTTTGAGCATAATTGTTTGAAGAAATCACTCAGATCGTTCCAAAATCGCGAATAAGTATCTTATCGTGTATAATTCATAAAATATGTTTGTATCGCACGTTTCTTGTATCCAATAGTAAGATATTAACAACTATGAGATATATTAATCAAGTCCAACTAAGTATAAATTAATAATCACAAAAAATTTCTAAATTGCTTGGGAGCTCGTGATAGTCATATAATCTAATTGACATTCCTTTTGTTTTCACGGTATTAATGCCTTAAATCTGACTTAACTTATTTGATCAATGGTCGATATGTTACGTGGACATCTCTCCGAACAGAAAATCGAACCTAATAAAATTATCTACATTATGGGGTTAGTCCATTTCATTAGACTCACCACTCATACATAATCTAATTGACATTATTCAGTATTATATGAGTTTTTGGTACTTTGCACCCAGAAAATATGGGATTTTGGTATTTTGCACCCTTACTTAAAATTTTGGCACTTTACATCTTGAAAATATAATTTAGGGAAATTTACATAGACACCCCCTGGCTATTACCCTAATTACAGGAACTTACCCTCTTGTTTCAAATATTAAAATGACACCCCCTCGACCAAAAACTATATTACAAGGACACCTCCTGTGACATAAAATATATTACCAATGCACCCCTCGAGGGGGTGTCTTTGTAATATTTGAAACAAGAGGGTAAGTTCCTGTAATTAGGGTAATAGCCACGGGGTGTCTTTGTAAATTTCCCTATAATTTATTTGGCACTTTGCACCCTACTGTGTGTTTTGATAAGGAGATTTTATGCACCCTGAAAATATAGATTATTGACACTTTGCACCCTGAAAATATAAAGAATTGCACTTTTCACCCCGACTTAAAATTTTGGCACACTTTTTATTTTAACCAAATTACTAAGCTATTAGTAATTAGGTAAGAACTCTTTTTTCTTTTTTGTAATTCCTAAATGACTTGCTAGTAGATAATAATTATAGACTTGTAGAGTAGAAACTTTTTGGAAACAAAAAAAATAAAACTTGTATCTATTGTATAATTTTGTATGAATATCACAACTGATGCAAATCAGTATCAATTTAAGGAAAATGTACACGCAATGCTAAAAGATGCAAAATGCAATGTTAAAAGATGCCAAAATGCCAAAAAGCCGCATTAAAATTGACAATAATATCAATGTTAACTTTAAAAATTGGCAATAGTTCACATATTCACATAAAAAATTGACAATAACCTCCCTAGCTATGATTTAGGAAGGAATGTCAAATGGATATTTTTGTATTTATCTTTTTTATCGAGCCTAATATAAATTTTCAAACTCAATCTTAATACTATCAATTTACTTAATTTCAAATTAAATAGAAGTATAATTGAATAATCAGTACTACATAAATCTTCACTAATAAAATTAATATATAAATTTTTTAAACATCAAATTTTTTTGTGCACAAGCAATACCCGAACACTTTTCTTTTAATTAATTAAAGGGATACCATCTCATTCTTGATAATAACAATAAAAATGTATAACAAATAATGATATGTATATGTATATGGAGTATAATGCAATGAAATAAAATAGAGGGAAATTTGGCTGCCATTTTTTCGTGTAAAATTTTGCACGTCTCCTCCAACTTCCATGTCCCAAATCAGTTCTTGCAAGTGTAGTATAAGTGTTCTTCTAATTACCTTTTCCCACCTCCCCCCTCACCCATACAAAACGCCAACAGAAAACACTCTCCTCTCTCCCAAACTAATTTTCTCCTCTCATTCTTCATGGCCACTCGCTCGCGAATTCACTCCACGGCATCAGGTAAGAAGTAATTTGGAATTGTGTATTCATGGTATATTTTAATTAGATTTTTGTAGGATTTAAGTTTGGTATCTTTTTATCCCTTCACTTTTTGATTTCAAGGATCCATCCAAAATTGTTTATAATGATTGGCCTCTTTGTTAGATATTAACCAAAGGTAACATAGTTTACATTAGTTAGCCAAAGTAAGAGCTATCACATATTTAGGCTAAATTGCACCCGACGCTTCACAGTAGGCAATTTATGATCATATACCCTTTATACTAGTTTTTGAAAAGAAAAACAATTGATAGCATCTGAGAAAGACCCACTATGATTATTTGAAGCTTGTGATCATTAATTTTGTTCATTTCCTATATTTGTTTTGTTGTCCCTGTATTGGTAAAAAAATATTCACAAATGCAATCCTCATTAAATAGATTTTAACATACATATTGTATGATATTTATACTTGTTACATTTGTTTTTAGTCATTTTTGTAGTCAAGAAGAGAACTTGCTGCTATTACATTTTCATTCTAGTTGTATGATATAATAAAATTATGCTAATTGAACTATATGCTGAAATTTTCTTTGATATAGATTTGGACATGCCTGCAGCTGGACAAGATAGAAACATGCAAGTTGATGTTCATAATGACTCTTATGAGCAAGTTGATGATTTAGCCCAGATCAACACAACTACCAATGGTTTATTAAACTTTCTCCCTATATTACTTTGAACTTTATAATAATCTGTGTAGATCTTGAGATCACGAGTAACATCTTTTGATGTAACATAGGGGCATCTTCTAAGAAAGGAATTAGAGGGGTGACGAAAGGTGCTTCAGTTGATAAGAAAAGGCGTAGGACTAATCAGAAGTTGGACATCACTATTCATCCAGATCGTCGAAGAATTGTCGGTGAAAATGCTAAGGATTTTAAGACAGAAGCTTGCGTTGTCCTCAAGCAACATGCACCAATCAAATATTCACGTTGGATGGATATTCCAGATGATGACAAAAAGAAGATATGGATTTCAATGAAGGTAATAATTGTCAAACTCATTATATTATATTTGACAAATAAAATGCATTAATTTTACTTATTCAATAAATTGCAGCAAAAGTTCAATATCCAAGAGGATATTCAAAATAAAAAGGTGGTTTTTGAACAACTGAATCGACAATCCAGAAGTCGTAGGTACAAGCTGCATGAATATTACCTTAAGATCAAGGGTGATGTAGACATATTAAAGCGACCTCTTAGTGGAGTGAGCGAAGATGATTGGAAGATGTTGATCAACTATTATGAGAGTGATGCTTTTAAGGTAAGCAAAATATGACACTATCCATGGCTAGTTCTTGAAAGAAATAAAATTTAATGCAGTCATTTTTTAGCTAAAATTATTTCCTTAGTTTTAGGTACTAATAGAAAATCTAGATGCTTAAGTATTTTGTTCTATGAGTATTGTATAGTTTATTAAAAGTAGTAGTGTGATCATTGCTTCAAGAAAAGAATACATGGAAAAGCCCACAATTGCATATTGATGTTAATAGTTGATTGCAATATATCAAGGTATTGGAGAAGCATCACTAAGTTAGTATTTTGAGATAATATTCAGCTTAGAAAACTGCGGAAAAATGCTTATTCATTTTATTTAATGTTTGGTCAAAATAATGTAAATTATATATGTTTGTTATAAAAAAAAAAATTGAGATAATATTCAGCTTAGAAAACTGCAGCAAAAATGCTTATTCATTTTATTTAATGTTTGGTCAAAATTATATAAATTATATATGTTTGTTGTAAAAAAAACAATCCATTTAGGTAAAATTTATTGTTTATGTTGTGATGCTTCAAAAAGTATACCATTAAGGTTCCTACCTTATAAGTACTTCGACTTGTGCCGGTGGTTTTGCTCGGTTGATAACTTGATTAGATGTGTAACTTTTGCAATCACAGAGGGTATCTAAGCTTGTTACTTCTTCATTTAGTTCTTTTTTATTGAAATGGTTCCAACTACTTAAAACAGAGATATCAATATCAGGTCTAATGTGCCTTTCAATAAGAAAAACTTAACCACTTAATATATATATATATATATATATATATATATATATTATCATTATTAGTGATTAAACTTAATTACTTCAACTTGCAGGATAAAAGTGATCGAAATAAGGAGAACCGAAAGAGCTTGAAGATGAGCCATTCTTGTGGAACAAAATCTACAGCACAATATTGCTATGAGGATGTAAGTTCTTTAATCTTCCTATACTTGAACTAAATTATTTTTCATTTACAAAACTTATACATCTAAATAACAGCGTGATGTTGAAACCGGGAAAGAGCCAACACGAACTTGTGCATGGCAAATAACTCGATATAATGACAAGAAGAAAGCTTGGGTCGACGAGGCTTCACGAAAATCTTATGTAAGTTAACCATTGATTTTATATCACAATGGATAAGTGTCAATACTAATATATAATCTCCAGGAAGATATCGTTAGATACCAAAATGAAGCGGCTGAAGATGGTCAGGATCCCTTGACTGAAGATGAAGCCTTTATAAAGGCGCTGGGACCGGAGAAATCTAGTCGACTACGTGGCTGCGGGGATGGATTGAAGCCACCTTCTAAAAGAGGTGAATCTATAAACAAGGAACTGCAAAAGGAAAACGAAGAACTGAAGAAGCAAGCTGAAGAAAACAAAGACTCTTTGGAGTCGTTAAAGAAGACAATTGATTCCTTAGTTAGCAATCAAGAAAATCAAGTCCAACTTCAAGTGCAAGCTATTCTCAAAAATCAACTTCCTGCCATCCTTCAAAACTTGGGCCAATTTGGTCAGACTCTACCAAATAATGTGAGTTACCCGTTTAAATATATGAAAATCTATTGTTCTGTTTATAATGTTAGTTTATTAAGTTTGTTATGAAATTAAATAATTTGTTAGTTGCGCTTAAGAGTTTGATGACTCAAATGCTATTAAATAATCTTTTTACTGTTTAAGAATTAAATAATGTATATGCAAATATGTTATCCAATGATATTTATTCCATATAGATGGTTGGGTCAAGGTTTGTTCTAGGATGAAATTGCATGCAGACATATGTGGTCTATTGTTTGGCTACACTTTGGAATCAAATACCATTCTTGACAGTTTTATTCATGTTCTCAAATCTATTTTCTTATCTTCACTTTTTTGCTCTAGTAATTTGTTCTATGTATTCAACTATGTCTATCTAGTAGAATATTCTGAGAGATTGTTATAGTTTTCATATAACTTTTTGATTTGTTTTACTTTTGCTGGAATATACCACATGTTATGTTATGTTGTGTACATAGATATTTTTGTTGGAATGTGTCGTATTTGCTACCAACTAGAGATACATGAAGTTATGGTGCTCCAAAATTTGGATACTTGGGGGATTGTTTGGTTTTTTCCTTTTTTTTAATGCAATGTAAACTTTATATGTACTTCGTTCGTATATAGTACTATTGTATCATATGATAGAATTTTTATACCATTACCATATCACTCTACTTGTATAGCCATTGAGATACATATTAATCTTCGCTTAGTCTCTTGCATGGTTGTATCTCAGTTAATCCACTGCAATTTCATATGTTTGTCTTGATACATTTCTTGTAGTGATTTACTTGAATTTATCACATCTTTGGTTTTACTTGTAATATTGACATTATCTAAATATAATTTATTTCATTCTTTACAGGTTTGAAGAACATGATGGGATGGAAGCGGTTGCTACTTGATGGACCCAAGCAACAAGTAACTAGTAGATTAGTGATTAGTGGTGGTTATTAGATTTCTAGTTTTGATTTTATTAGTTAGTAGATTAGTGATTAGTACTGCTTATTAGATTTTTAGTTTTATTGTTTTGACTTTATTAGTTAGTAGATTTGTGAGTAGTGATGCTTATTAGATTTCTAGTTTTATGTTTTCACTTTAATGTAAGTACTGAATTATATTTTAACTTAAGTTCCTTATATTAGAAACTTTTTACTAGTGAAATATCTTTTGCAATATTATTCCTTGTTGAATTGAAAATACAAATGCAAATGTGTGAAAATAACAAACAAAATAAAATATGAAAAAAATACTGTCATTACCTGATTGAGTTTGTGTTGTCACTTCCAATAGCCATGAATATAATTCATCACAAACTATTAAAATTTTCAATTCTTAAATAATTAAAAATTATATCAGAAATAGCTATAGTGGCAACTACATTTGAAGTTAGTGATAGTAAAAAAATTATAACAAATAGCAATTAATCTTTAGTGATAATCATTTGTTTTGCAACTGAAATGTTGTACTTTAGTCGCAAAGTATATACATCACGGAAATGTTGTATTATAGTGATAGATAGTGGTGTGCGACTAAACTATTGTGTTGTAGTGACAGAGAAATGCGTGAGACTAAAGCTCTTTGTTATAGTGATGAAAAGTTGTCCATGACTAAATTGTTATTTTAGCGACGAAGTCTGGTACGTGACTATAACATGTACTATAGTGATAATTTTATGCCTGACTAAATCTTTAAGTTATAGTGATGAACTATATAAGTCGTGACTATAACTTTTAGTGACAGGACTTATTGTGTCAACAAGTGACGACCTTGAAAGTTTTCACGGCTAGCTGTAGTGACAACTTTAATACATACAGTAATAAAAATGTTGGCCACAAAAAACCTTTATTTTTGTAGTGACTTTAAGGTTTATCCCTCGTTTAATAAATTCCTCTTTAAAAGATGAGTCTATTAAAAACTTTACTAATGAAAATATGCAATGCAAATGTATGTAAGTAAACATAGGAATTTTTACAGTGGTTCGGCAAACATAATACCCCTTAGTCCACTTTTCTAAATCACGAAGGTTTAGGCTCTACTAGAACACAAAGTAACTAGTACAAACACTTGTGCTTTTACAACAAATGACCAAACAACAAGCTCACAATAGGAGATCACTCAGAAAACCTATTCTACGAAGTAATATCACTCACACAGATGGATATCTACTTCTCACAGCACTTAGTTGAACAAAATCACTCAGATTTTATAAGGGTTTAAAATTTTTCTTCAACTTTGCTTCGTCAACAAATGAATTAGCTGATGATCTCGTTCTTGAGTTTAGACTTAGAAAATTTGCTCGTTGATTTCTCTCTTGTGTTGTGTTGTCTTAACTCTTTAATGTAGATCTATTTATACTCGGAAAAATGAATTTGTCCGTTGAAGTGAAACATAAATTCAGATCTTCATCGAGTCCCGGTCAAATCCTTAAATGGCTCCCTGCAATTGTTCACTGTAACTTTGTTGTACGGAGTTGTCAGTCGCATTAAATGCACCATGCTGATACGAGGTAGTTTTAATTAACTCTTTCAATCATTTGTCAAAAATACCCTTTCAGCGCATATTTATTACACCAAATGCATTTATTACCGTTGGAATGTCTTCTGATCTCTTTAACTTAGTTGATCGAATCCACTCCGCTGAATCATCTCGAACACATTTGATTTGACTCTGCTGATATTCACTAATCTGATTCCGTACTCAGCTTAAGATCACTCATCTTCCTGACCGAAATTCAATCTTCTGATTTGTACTTGTCTTTTCGATTGAATCTTCAAAGGCTTACTAAGTTTCCATTACTTAGCTGCCCTTTTGGTAATCATCCAAACCTTCTTTGAAATTCCTCAGCTTCATCCAAAATAATGAAAATGAAGTTCAAAATGCAAGAATTTGCAACTATTTTAGTGATGAATTGGGAGAGAAGAATGAAGAAAGGTCCTAAGGTTCTTACCTCCACTGTGCGATAAACGAAATTTCTAGGTGTGGGAAATTAATTTTTTCACAATCTGATATAGTAAAATTGGATGGCAATATGCGTAAATACTTGAATTTCCTGGGGCACTTACATGTGTTTTTTAGCTAATTGGGTCGGATTATATAATATCTAGGGTGGAGGATATATTGTTATCAGGCCAATTAAGGGGGATCGCCCACACCTAAACCAGATAACTACGGGTTGCCTGCCTTTTAGTTGGCCCTAACGAACATAAAATGGAACCCCATTAAATGGCATGATTCCCCTAATTTGGGCCTAATTGGACGAAGCGAACACAAACATATATGGGTATATATGTCAAGCTTAAATTGGGTGTATATTCAGTTATTTACGGGCACATATTATCGTACCAATTTTGGATATTTAGATAGTGGAATTTAGGCTACGTCCGTACGTGATTTAGTCTCAACCGGGAGCTTTAGTTTTCGAATGTAAAGAAGTCATTGATTCAATCACGACGTTCAATCAATTTCAATGTGAATTCATCCTCGAGATCCATGGAGTTTCTGGTAAGAATTCGGTGAATCGTATCCTTCTATTTCCAACAAACACCTAGTAATTGTACTAGACAACTGTCACATTTAGTTTTCTAGCTTCAAGATTTCATTTCTAATGAGCTAAGGCTGGGTTACCTCACTATCTGTACTACATTATAAATTGTAAGGAATGAAGGTAGATGTTTGTTTCTATATTTACTAACTACTACAATAATAATGACTTGGTATATTTTGTAAAGGATTTAGTTGAAGGGTGTATCTTGAACATTCAATTTTTTAAGATTTTGATGTGCTTTCTTTAATATAGTAGAGATAGAACAATTTGATTTAGTCAATTAATATTTATAGTAAAGAGCTCAAATGAGCTTTATGAGTGAATTACGTTGCATTGAAAAGGTTAGCATCCTTCAACAAATTACACAAAATATTGAAATTTTCTCTATTCAATATTTAACTTTTCTGTAATCATATGAGCATATATTCTTAGAATTTTTTCATCTTTATTAGGTACCCTTTTCATCCCTTATCTAATCTACCACTATCTCCAACATATGTGATTCTGAAAATCATGTTTCATGTATCCTTCTACAAATCATCTTTGATGTTGCTAAATTATCTATGTTTATTATTGAAGCTCACGACTTCAGCTACGTACGTTTGCTTCTTTTCCCATGTTGCATTTCACAATGCTTTCTTATTTTATCTTCGTACTTTGCCCTATCTTGTAAAAACAGATCAACAACAACTTCATTGTACATATCGTACACGTTAGGCACCCGTAGTAGTAAAGGGAGGGAAAAATCGAAAACAATCTTAATAGTGTAATCTTTCTTCCAGTCGTTGAAAAGCACATCCAAGCACACTTCCTCCATTTCCTCATGAATGTTAACATGATAGATGGGGTTAACGAACTTTATGGTTGGCTCATACTCAGGGTACGGATCTGGAAATTGAACTGCAACTCTCCATGTCCCATTCTCGTAAGGACCTGTCAAATGAAAATGTTATATTCAATTCACCAACAAACAACTTCAACTATCATAGAAATAATCATGCATATTGTAAACTTACTCTCGGCTGGACGTGAAAAATGACGTAGATCTTCTTGAAATTATTATCGTCTTATAATTGAACCTCATATTTTATCATCCTAAAATTAAAACACAAGGGAACGTATCAAATATTTAACAATATATTTTCAAATTAATTAAGTAAACAATTTTTCAAATTAATCTCAAAGTTGGAGTGAAATATAGATGCATATAATTGAATCTAACTTGATAAAAGATAAAAAAAATTAAAGAAGTTGACATATAAGTATTGTAAGCAAGATTACTCACAGGCAGGGGCCTAACATAAGAGGGGGTTGGGGGGATATTGTTGTTTTATGTAAATAGATATATTAGTTCAAAAAGTATATAATGCTTGAAAGCATAGCTGGTTGGAAAGGGGCACTACAAACTGAGGGTTTCAGTTTCGAAACCCAATTTGTCCAGATCAATCTTAACTTTTAAATTATGCGCTTTATTAAATTTTTCTTACCTTTTCACCTATAAACAACAGACTTATCTATAAGAATATTATATGTATGTCAGTATTTATCTTTATATATTACTCTTATATAATTGATAAATTGGCGTGTTAAAAATAATACGATTTTAAATAACGTTTATAATATTTTTTTTTCAATTTTTCTATTAGAGAACTTAAGGTTAAGGTTTTTTAAAGCGTATGGTCTAAATTTTAATGTGAGAATTATATAAATTTATTTTATATTGAGTTTTAAAGTATTTGATTAAATACGTTGGATAACTTAAGGTGGGTTCAGTTGTGTTAACAAGTAATTGGTCCAATTCATGAATTGGGCCAACATAGTAATTGGTCCAAAGAAATTATGGTTGTTCGCCATATTAGAATTGAGCATATTTATAATTAGCCCAAAAATTAAACCCGAGTTCGGTTTGCAAAATTAAAATAAAATAACTTTCTTGCCGCCAAAATCTGGACTTCACGACTCAATCACCACCATCCATTAGTCTTTCATCTGGGTCGTTGATTTTTTAGGTATAGATTATTTGGAGAAACCCTAATCCATTTCTCATTTGCATCGGCCACTTTCTCTTTCAATCCATCTCCCATCCCGTCTGCGCCGTTCCTATCTATCTCTATACCCACGCATTTGTTGCTGTAAAATTATAGTGGGTGTTGGATGAAGATGAAGACTTTGAAGTGAAGGGAGGTTTTGATGATTTCCAAAGTCATCAGCTAAGTATGGAAACTTAGTACAAACCTTAGAAGATATTTGACCAAGGAAGAATTATTTCAGACTAGTCAAATATGGTCCAGAAGACTACTGATCTGTTGCTGAAGAAAGGAATCAGACTGGTGGACTATCAGCCGACTCAAATGAGATTAGTTCAAGTTTGGGATCAGCCGAGTATACATCAGACGAGTGATTTGGATCAGCAGAGTAGAAGGGTTCAAGGAGTCTGATCAACGGTAATAAATGCACTTGGAGTAATAAATGCTGAAGAGGAAGGGTATTTATGACAAATGATTGAAGAGAAACCTCGTATCAGATTGGTGCATTTAATGCGGACTGACAGAAGGTACAACAGAGTGTACAGTGCTCAGTCGCAGGTAGCCGTTTCTGCAGAAAGGACCAGTACTCGATGATTTGGACACCTGTCGATATCTCAACGGGCAGATTTTCAAATCTCAAGTATAAATAGTTCAGTTCGTGAGTTGAAGAAGAAGATACAACACATTTTGAGAGCAAAAATTTGAAGCAAAATTCTTCTAAGTCTCAAACTCAAGAACAGAACACTCATCAGCCGAGTCATTTGTTGACGAAGCAGAATAGAGAGAAAACAGAAAATACTTATAAATCTGAGTGATTTTGTTAGAATCGTGTTGTGAGAAGCTGTTATCCATCTTTGTGAGTGATAAAGCTTTGTAGTATAGGACATCTTTGTGATTTCCTGTAACGAACTTGTGGCCAGTTCATTTGTTGTTTGGCTCAAGCAGAGTATATTGTAAACTGTGTGTTTATAGTATAACCCAAGATCTAAGTGACTTGGAAGAGTGGACTAAAGGATTTCTATCCATATAACCACTATAAAAATCCTTTGTGTTTTACTTGCATTATTTTCTGCATATTTTAAATAGCATACTTTAACACAAAAAGTTAACTGTTGAAAAGTTTTAAAAAGGAGTTTATTAAAACTGGGGATAAAACTTTTTCTAAGTTAAGAAAACTACTTGTGAAAAACACTAGAAATATCCGCTGGAAGTTAGTTATTTTAAAACTCTGATTTTGATAAAATCAGCTGAGTGAAATCAGAAGAGTGGTCAACTCTGCTGTTCAAAGCTTTGTGCGAGATCAACTTAGTCTACTTACGATTCTTGATCAGCTTAGTCTGCTGACAGAAAAGTTAGAGAATTTTAAAAGATAAATTTTAAGAGGTCTATTCACCCCCCCCCCCTCCCCCCTCTAGACCTCATTTGACCACTTGGGACCTACAGTGGGCCACCCTAATTTCTAAACAGAGTCAAATATTTATCAGGTATATTTTGTGATGTCTTTTAACAAATCTAATTTTTTGCATTCATATAGGTTTTTTTTTCCCGTCAAATTCTGATATGTTGTAATATTTATTTGAATTTAGCCATGCATTCAAGCACCAATAGCTCCGGTCGTAGTGGTTCGTCCAATTCCCAACGTATCCTCCAAGGCAGGGTGTGTCCATGTGGTTCTCGAGTGAAAATATACACTTCTTGGATAAAAGATAATCCAGGGCGTCGTTTTCTTCGTTGTATAGGTGTAATTGTATATGCTTTGACTCTTGCCCTCTTTGTTATGTGTCATAATATATTGTACTAATGCCAATTTTTTTGGTATTTTGCTAAGGGTGGTCGTTGTAATTTTTGAATGGATTGATCCAATAACGTTGATAGATCAAAGCTGGGTTTCCCAGGTTGTTAGCTCGAGTTAATCGGGCTGAGGCTAAGAATACTCGATTGGAGAATGTTAATGATGAAATTAACACTGAAATTTACAAGCTTAATACTGCCATTAAACAACTCGAGGTCGATAAAAAGGCATTGCGTCATTAGTAGAAACTTATGATGATCTGTGCTTTGCTTATTTTGTTATGGTTCCTTGTGCATGTATAACTACCTAATTGCACGTACTTGGACTTATGTTTTGGTATTTTAGGATGTAATTTGCATGCTAACTTATATAGGATTTTAATATGTAAGGATATGGATAATTTGTATTTATGTTGGCATTAATTTTCAAAAAGTACATTATGCAACCTTTTTGATGGACCTCACGGGAAGCCCAGGGTGGTCGATACATGTTAGGGATTCAGATGATGATGAGTTGGAAATGGTGCATGTTGTTGAAGCAAGTGGATTTGTGACGGCTCTTTTGTTTGTTGCAGATGAGGGTCTTTTCTGGGCAAGTTGACTTTGATGGAAGTTTAGGATGTGTAGTACCATTTTCTTAAGTAAGTTTATAATTGGTCATGTCTTGGGATGAGGATGGTACATTTGGTAGGATGGTGGGTTAGGTTGGGATTTTGGTGGTAGTATGTTAGTTTAAAGTCTTTAATATGTAATGTTTTGTTAATTTGGTTTGGTTGTTAAACTAGAGGTGATGGTAGTGTGTCTAAGTTTTTGACATTAAACTACAAAAATGTCCGTAAGTGCAACTTAATGTAAAGTCTTTAGTATGTGTTTGTTACTTTTATAATTATGAAATGAAAAGGGTACTTTAACTATGTATAATTATGGCTTTTGAACTGCACACTTGGTTTTGTATACACTAGACTAATGAAGGACTGTGTTTATAATTTAACCACGATAATTTTGTGTTATAATGATAATTATCCATAACATGACAAAATTAGGAAAGTGAGAGTTCAGAATTATCACGGGTATTGATTTTCAGTTTTTGCGATATGTACAACAAATATACAATTAAAAGAAGACGTAATATTCTCTGCATTGATTACAAGTATAGCCTAAATTGAGGGTTCAAATTCAATATTTTATACTCTATGAACTGGTGAAAGTTACAAAAAGTCGACATAATATTCTCCCAATTGATTAGAAGCCTAGGTTGAATTGAGGTGACAATACAAACTTGCAAAAATCTAGGAAAACATGAATCAAATTTTTCTACTCATCTTTGCAAGCAAGACAATAGTCCAAAATGATTTAATTGCTAGTATCACCCAAAATCTTTCACATTTTGTAGTTTAGTCCAAAGCCCCAACCACTATAAATGGGGCCATGTATTTGAACCATTTCATCCAACACTAAATTCATTTTATCAATACAACTATTATCAAGAATCATAATGGCTAACTTCATGCATCGGTCTCAATCACATTTTTTTACTCCGAAAAATGGCCCAAAGAAATCGATGATTACTTCATCGAATTGTTACCTAATGAGTCTTATTTCCAAAATACAATTTATGTCCATAGTTTGTCTGACATTCTTAAGGTTGCGCGTGATGAAGTTAATATATTTTTCCACAGTTCGTTTACTTTGAAGGAGATAAGTGTAGAATTCAACCGGCTTAAATGTAGACATGCATTGTTTTCATATTTGAGAAACCTTTCGGAATGTTATTTGGTTGCTAATACCAACAATGCTGGGAATGATGGCTTTGAAATTGTGAAACACTTGTGAACTGGTAACCTAATTTTTATATTTAAAATAAAAAGATTATTTCTTATATTTCATATTTACTTTTTTTAATTTTATTCCATAAGAAACTCCATTTAGGCTGTGTTTGCAAACTCTAATAAAAAAGTTGAATTTGGAGATTGTGAGTTAAGTTTAAAATAATCACTTATGGGATAAGTTGAGAGTGTTTGTAAAATCACTATAAATGAAACTTAAAGCACTTGGAGTAGTGTTTGAGATCCAAGATTTGTGCTAACTTTTTTTTTTTTGTAATTTTCCATAAAATGTCTTATTTACCCTCATTAAAGTAACAACTTTTGTCCAGATCTTAATAAACATTTCCAAAATCACGTCTTTTTCTCCATCATTCTTTTATCCACCCCATTACTTACTGCAGATTTCAAACATCAAATTGCCATTACTCCACAAATTCAGTGATATGGTGGTTGAGGTAAGTGTAGGCATTAAATTTTTGTTCACCAACCTTGGTTAATTTTTTCATCAAATTGCCATTACTCCATTACAGTGATGATATAGAAGAACTGATACTTCTTAATTTTTGCAAGTTTAAAACAACACAAAGAAATCATGGCACACAGGCCCCTTAGATTGACAAAAAGGAACATAAACTTCCTTATTCTAACATCAATCGCAGAGAAAGAAATAATTTTTTGGAAAAAAATTAGAAAAATCGAACCATAAATAAGAACCGAAAGAAAGAGAGCAAATTGATAGCATAAGCCCTAGATAATGATTAATAGCAGTAGTATGTATGAATATTGGATAAAGAGACCAAATTGATAGCATAAGCCCTAGATAATGATTAATAGCAGTAGTATGTATGAATATTGGATAAATCATTGTTTACCTTGAAGATTGTCTTCAGAATTCACTGTAAAATCCTAAATCTCTAAATTGGTTGGAGAAGAACGGGGAGAGAGAAATATGAGAAGAAAATGTTTTGTATAAAATGATCGGGGGCAATTTTGGAATATTAAAAAATTCATGAGGTCAAATTTGTCTCAAAATTTAAAAATCAACTTCTCATAATTTACAAATATGCCATCAACCGGAGAAGCACCTCAACACAAGCTTCTAGCTTATGAGGCCAAAACAACTTAATTTAAGAGAAGCTCAAGCAAAAGCTATTTTTGCAAAAACCCAATCACGATTTTCGAGATGTGAAAAGCTCAGAATCCGTTTGCAATTGAGGTTGCAAACACAGCTTTACGAAGCATACGCCATTAACGGAGAACCAAAATGGATTGACTTGTGTGAAATTTTTGGATATGTCGATGTTGACCAAAATACACCAGTGGAAAAACCTATTAACCCTCCACAACTTAGGTTCTCACCATTTGATAATGATAAATTTTGGAATGAATTAGCTAATTACAATAATGTTGCTACGGACTCTGAAAATGATGAAGGTGAGAAATATTCTCCGGTTGCTAAATGCCTTTGGCCGGATGTAGGTACATCGCATGGAGCGAATTTGGGAAAATAAACCCATTGACTTTTTAATGGCTAGGAGTATTGATTAATGGCTAGTTTATCTATTTTTATTTTCCTAAGCTTGTGTTTAGTTAATTTCTATCTGTGTATCTTTTCCTACTTATTGGGCAACCTTTTGTTTGTCAATTCTTTTGTAAAACTCCATTCCTAATCCATATACGTTGTAGTTTCAAAAAAGTGTCACCAGCATATTTTTTGTCCTTTCTAGATGATATACATGTTTCTTTGGAAGTGAGTGTTGGGAATTGGATGTCAAAATTCGAAGTTAGCTAACATGAATTTTGGGAATTACAAACATTATATTTCAATTCCAAAATGCTTGATGTTCACAATACACTTAAACATAGTTCAATCCTTCCCCACAACTTCACCACAACATGAATAGTATATTAGTTAGACGAATTACAAAAGATTAATGACTATGTTACCAACCTAACTAACTAACACAACATAAAATTATATACTTATGCATAACAAGTACTTGAATCACCAAATCATACATCACCAAAATATATTGTAAAAACAATGTCATCACCAAAAATTTTATCAAAAAATCATATCACGAACTTGCAAATTCAAAAGTTAATAATACTTGAACTTTGAATCTCGATCAAGACATCTTACCCTCAAGCATGATATGTGCTTGCATCTCACGGTTGCGTTCGGTGGAGTTCAATAACAAGCTCATGTGCTTGGAATTATCCATTATCTTGAAAGATATGTAGTTCCAGTTCTCATCGGTTAATGAGCTTATGTTATATAGTGCCGCTATTATCTTTTGAGCCTTCTCGTCAAAGGTATCCTCCTCGGCAAATTTGGATGAAAGTTCTACCCATGTTGATTTTGCCGCCACGATTAACTTATCCATATCGAGCTTCAAGACTTCGGACACCAGTGACTTTGGTTCTTATTCCTCACTTGATTTTCCCTTGTGGTCTTTTCCTTCATAATTTTCTTTGTCAGCTTCGGCATATTTGGTCCAACGGTATTTGTAGTTAAGTCCACGTAAGGGCTGTTGTACAACATACCATCATTGATTGGATCAAAAACTTGTTCTTTTCCTTTTGGACACACCTTCACCAGATTGGTCTTCATCAAATCCTCAACTATTTCCACAAAGTCCTCTGCATCATCCCCTGTTGCCCAATCATTTCCAAAGATTTCCACTCAATCATTGAAATAGGTATAGATCTTGAATCGCATGTTTGCAACATTGGGGTATGCCTAATATTCATAAATTCAAATTCAATTGGTTAATTGAAAGTTCAATACATGGGCAAAATCAGGAGGGTAATTGCATATTTACCTCACATGTTTTATCCAGTTATTTAGTTTTTCAGATAAACATTAAGGCGAATTACATATTCAAACACATAACAACAACCACGTGGAGGGGGTTTGAGCAAATCCAGGGGGTTACTTGAGTTTACAAAATCAGTGGGTACATTGATAAGTTCAATTTATATCTACTCCAGGGGGGTTATTGCATCAACACTAACACATTTTATCCAGAGGTTTTGCAATTAGGTGAGAACTTGCATATTTCATTATATTAACAACAAAGATGAGTTATTTCATGAACTTATACATATTTTACCCGGAGTTTATTTTACAAAACAGGGGTTTGCATAATCCATCTCAAAACAAAAACCACAGTTTAATCACAATGCAAGGGGGTAATTGCATGTTCACACAACAAGAACAAGACAGGGGGTTTTCATATTACAATTTTACCTTCACATATAATTGGCAAACCTCATCTTCAACAGTAATAGTCATCACACTGTCGTTCTAACCGAACCTACTTGTCCCTTGCATTCTAACCAATTGATAGTAAGTCTTTTTCCATAGCGTCAACTTCAATATTTAAATGCTTAACAGTCATATTTGAAGTAGGAACCCTTGCATTGAGTGCAACTTCTAGGGCTTGCAAATAGCCCGGCCTAAAGGAGTTATCAGTCTTCCAACCATTTGTAGCAGTCACATGGAGTACATTCAAAGTCAATTATTAAGACTAATTATGCACAAATACATAGGCAAGTTAAGGGTACATAAAAGAGTGCACAACACCCTCTTCAGTGTCGGGGAAACAATATAACAATCCAAATTTAACAAATGATTCAATACCGTTCCATCCTCCATTTCAAGAACATTTCACGGGACATGTTGTCCCGAAATTGGTTCCACTCATGCGACGGCTCAACAACATCAATATAATAATTGCCTAGAGTCCCTTGAATAATTATCGGAGTCCAAAAGGTCGTCCGCCATAGTTTGCAGCATGACGTTTTGAATTAACAACAAGGCCATAATGATTTTTTTTCGTGTCTTCAGGGGATAGAATGCGTTGCTCCTTAGAATCGCCCACTTCTTCTTAACTTGCCCGAAACTATGCTCTTTTACATTCCTTGCTTGAGAATGTTTCATACTTAAATATTCCTTCTCATTTTGAGGGGCATCCATACCAACTCATTGAATAGAAAATATATTAACTTAACAAACAAATCCCAGTGCACATGTCTCCATATTGTGAATATATGTAAAATGCATCCAAGAACAAATTTAACAACAAACCATCAATGCACCAATCTATTATTGTTGAGTAAACAAATGACCCAAAAAATACGTACTAACTTCACCGATCATAAAATTCAGCAAAAAATACATACTCCTTCCAAAACTGTAAACCAGTGGCTCTAGCAATGCTTCAACAAAAAATGTCAATTGTTTCTTTCAAAAAATTTGACCCAAAAACACACACTAAACTACACCAATATATGTACACAATCAATTACAAGTGAAAAAACGTCTAATAATATTGTTTCTAACACTGTTTATGGTGATTTAACTTCAAACACTGCCAACAAGAGTTAAACTCACACATTTATTCAAGTCCAAGTCTGTGTACTCACATAGACTGACTTCCTCAAACAAAAGGCAGCTACAAGTGGGTCATTTGTATGGTTTCAGCTAATAAAAACACTAATGGATGCCAAAGGTCGTAGCAAATGTGAAATTTTACCAGTTGGAGCAACCCGAAGCTTCTAGCAAACTTGTATATAGCTCTTCAAATCTGCCAAAGTAGAAGTGTTTTATGTTAGAATTGAGATTAACTGACCACAAATAAAAAAAATTCAAAAGAAAGGAGATTAGAAGCAAAAATTGGCTCGACAGCTTTTTTAGGGTTCTTCCACTAGGAGCTCAACCTGGTGAACGAGAGGGAAACTGATGGAGGGAAATGAAATGATTTTTAGAGTTTTGTTAAAAAAAAGGCCCGTTAATTTAAAATTTTAGTGATACCGGAGGGCATTTTGGGGCCAAAAAAATTCAATTTGAACCATAATTGGACGGGTAGGTGTCCAATTAGTAATCGGGCAATAAGTGGGGATGGCCCACATTTTCACCGAATTAACACGGGCAGCCCGTGATTTTATCTCCCCTACCGAACTGATGTATAAGTCCATAATTAATTTAATGGGCAATAAATTTGGTGCCTATTCATCTAACCGAACACATCGTTAGTTTTTTTGTGTTTAATTAGCTAATTTTCGGATTCAGATTGTTATAGTCAATTTTTAATTAAAGAAACATCGTCAACAATGGAAACGAAGATAGTTATGTTTCTACATTTTTTGGGTTAAAAAAATAGATTACTTGATATTTAATTAAAGATATTGTTTATAAAATTAAATTAATTATGTAAATATTATAAGTAAAATCTTAAAATTGGTCTTATTCGAGTCAATTTTTAAATTTTGCAACTATATGGACTAAAATCTTCACTAAATTTGGAAATGTGGGGCTAATTTGGTAGCCTGAAATGTTATGGGGTAAAATGGTCAGTCAATATAAGTAATGACATCAACTTTGCAATAAAACTTAACTGTTACGTCACCACTTAACGGTGATTTTTAACGGCAGTACCAAATGTATCATAATTTGTTAAGACGGTGTACCAAATGTGTTGGACACAAAAAGCGGTATATTAAAAGTGAGAATTGACCTAAAGCCCGATACCAAAAGTACAATTCTCTCATTTTATTATTGAAAAGAAAATAATGTTTGATCTAATCTTTACAATGGATCTTTACGACTATTTATACTATTACCTAAAAAGCGCTAAACATAAGGGTAAAACTGAAAAAACCAAAAGTGCTAGAATAATTACAAATAAAAATAAAGGCGGGAAGAAGATTATTCATCAGCAAAACGAGAACCATAATTGTGGTTCATCTTGATAAATGAATTATATATTCTGTAGAGTGAATATTTTTGAAGAGTGAGTGAATATTTTTTGAAGAGTGAATATGTTGAAAGAAACTGAGCTACTTGTTAAATAGGCAAAAATTGACGAATTCTGCACAACTTCTGCACCATACGAATTCTATAAAATTACATAATACACCCTTTAGGTTTTTTAAAATTACGGAATGCCATATATATTTTTGTTCCCTATTTAAAAGGGAGGTGTGTTCAATTCTGAGTCCACACCCCTCTCAATCTCTTTAGTCTACTCACTAGTAATCCCAATATCTTTCATTCTAAATCAAAAAGAAAAGCAAATGATTTAAGGTAATGTCGACAAAGTGGGCTCAGACTGAGGATGTAGCATTGACAAAGGCATACATGGAGGTCTCAGAAGACAGTGTGGTAGGTTGTGGACAGGAATAAGAAATATTTTACTCCAAAATTATATTCATAATGTATGACCTGCTTGATGCTACTGGACAACAATTTCAAAGAAGAACAAAAGAGTCAATTACTAGTAGATGGAAAAAACATATTTTCTCTAAGATGTAAAAATGGAATGAAGCAGTTCAAAGGGCCTCAAGAGAGGTCGGAAGTGGCGATCAAATTTTGGACGAGGTAAATGTTATGTTAATACTATTTTAAAATAAATTCACATTATTAGCATTGTCATTATATCAATTAACTATTTTTTATTATTTTTAGCATGAATTGCAATTGCATCTGTACAAGGTGGAAATGAAGCATCATTGGTGCTTCCAGCACACATGGGAAGTTGCTAAAGAATTGATCATTTTTGTTGAATGAAGCTGAGAAAGATTAAGGAAGGTTTTGATGATTTTCAAAAAAGTGATCAGCTAAGTAATGGGAGCTTTTTAAACATTTGAAAGTTCAATTGAGAAGACAAGTAAAATCAGAAGATTGAATTTTGATCAGGAAGACAAGTGATCTCAAGATAAGTACGAAATCAAATTGGTGAATATCAGCAGAGTCAAATCAGATGAGTTCGGTTTGAATCAGCAGAGTAGAAAAAGATCAGAAGTCATTCCAACGTTAATAAATGCATTAGGTGTAATAAATGTTGTCTGAGAAGGGTATTTATGACAAATAATTGAAGGAGTTAATTCAAATTACCTCGTATCAATGGGGTGCATTTAATGTGACTGATAGCTCATTACAGCAGACTGTACAGTGAGTTGCAGAGAGTCGTTTAAGGATTTGACCGGAACACGAGGAAGATCTGAATTTTGTCTTTCAAGAGTTAAGATACACAACAATTGAGAGAGAATTCATCGAGCAAATTTTCTATGTCAAAATTCAAGAACAGATCATCGCTAAGTCATCTACAAAGCAAAGTTGAAGAAAAAGTTCATACACAAAAATCTGAGTGATTTTGTTCAACAGAGTGTTGTGAGAAGTAGATATCCATCTTTGTGAGTGATATTACTTCGTAGAATAGGTCTTCTTTGTGATTTTCTATTGTGAGCTCGTTGCTTGGTCATTTGTTGTAAAAGCACAAGTGTTGTAATAGTTGTTGTGTGTTCTAATAGAACCTAAATCTTTGTGATTTAGAAGAGTGAACTAAGGAGTATTCTGCCTGCCGAAACACTATAAAAATTCTTGTGTTACTTACATTTACATCGCATATTTCATAAGACAAGTAAAAAGTCTTAAAAAAAATCTTTTAAAAAGGATTTTATAAAACTGGGGATAAAACCTTTAAGTTAAACTTGTTTGAAAAACTTACACCTGCATATCCGCTGCATACAATGTTGGATGAAGATGAAGAAGTGAAGGGAGCTTTTCATGATTTTCAAAAGTCATCAGCTAAGTAATGAAAGCTTAGCAAGCCCCTGAAAAGTTTAACCGAGAAGACAAGCAAAATCAGAAGGTTAAATTTCGGTCCAGTAGACTACTGGTCTGATGCTGAGTTTGTAATCAGACCGGTGGATTCCAGCAGAGTCAAATCAGATGAGATCGATTTGAATCAGCAGAGTGGATTCGATCAACAGTGCACTTGGTGTAATAAATGCTGTAAGAAGAGGGTATTAATGACGAATGATTGAAGAAAAACCTCGGATCAGCAAGGTGCATTTAATGCGACGTGACAGAAAATACATCAGAATTGTACAGTGAACAGTTGCAGAAGCCGTTCAGAGACAAGGACCAGTACTCGAGGAAGATCTTCAGATCTTTCTCATCTCAACGGGCAGAATTCAAATCCTAAAGTATAAATAGTTCTGGATTCAAAGAGTTAGAGACAAGCAACTCAATTACAACTGAGAGAATTCACGATCAAATCTTCAAGTCTCAAATATTCAAGAACAGAACATTAACAGCGAAGTCATCTGTTGACAAGCTGAGTCGAGAAAACAAGCATACATTAAAAATCTTAGTGATTTCTGTATAAGAGAGAGTTGTGAGAAGTAGTTTTACATCTAAGTAAGCGAAAATACTTAAGAGTATAGCTCTTCTTTGTGATTTCCTATAGTGAACTTGTGGCTTTGTCATTTGTTGTAAAAGCGCAAGTAGAGTGTACTATCTACTAAGTGTTCATAGTATAACCTAAATCTTCGTGATTTAGAAGAGTAGACTAAAAGACATTCTTGTCTATATAACCACTATAAAAATTCTCTGTGTTTGATTACTTGCATTTTTATTTGCATATTTCCAAAAGCATACAAACACTTTGAACAAACTAAAAGATTTTAAAAAGGAGTTTTAAAACTGGGGATAAAAATCTTTAAGTTAGATTGTTTGAAAACCACTTGACAAATCCGCTGCATACAAGTTTCAAACTCTGAATTAAATTGAAACAGATAAGTAAATCATACGAGTGGTCAACTCTGTTGTTTAAGCTAAGTGCACAATCAGCTAAGTAGTCTCACAAGTTTCGATTAGCTTACTCTGCTGAAAACAAAAGTTGGAGAAATTTTAAAAGATACAGTGGTCTATTCACCCCCCCCCCCCCTCTTCTAGACTAGACCTCATCTGACTACTTGGGACCAACATACAAGTTTGAAACTCTGAAGTTGTCTGAAAAAGATAAGCAAATCAGACGAGTGGTCTAACTTACGCTGAATAAGCTGAGTGTTAAATCAGCTGAGTAGTCTCATACGAAATATAAGATTATTATGCTTAAGCAAAATCAGAGAAATTTTTTAAAGGGTACAGAGGTCAATTCCCCCCCCCCCCCCCCTCTAGACCGTATCTGACCACTTGGGACCAGCAATTTTCAGGTCAGAAACTTAAGCTTCTCAAACACCGCCCGGTATGACATCTCAACCAATGGAAGATTGTTATACTCCAGCTGCTCCAGAAACCCAATTTGAATCGGAACCACTAGGCGACAATGACGATTTGGAGACTCCCCACGTACCCTAATTGAGTCAAATACCTATTGGTACAAAAAAAGCCGCGAGGGGAAAAGTGAAGGCTTCGAGTAGTCCACAAACAATTACTCACTTGGAAATGGAAAAAATATTGACCATGAGAGAAACTGCAAATATGTTAGAGGTAGGACGAAAGAGAAGGCATAATGAGATGCTTCAATTTCAAAAGGGAAGACGACGCAATGAAAATGGCGCAAGACGAGCGTGAAAGGGAGGAACGAATTATGTCAAGGGAGGAACAAATTATATCGATGGACTAGTCTTCATTCACTACAGATACAAAGGCGTATTGGAAGAATAAAAGAAAGCAAATACAACACAAAGGTCTTCCTCGGGACTTATTTTGAGGTTCATTGAATGAAGGAACTGATTGGTTTCAGGGGAAAAATCAATAAAATTTTGTAATTCGTGTGTGTGTCGTTTATTTAATCTTCTTTGTTGTATATTCTTCTTGTTTGTTGTATTTCCTCTCTTCAATAAATTTTTATTTTATTATTATCTACTCTCTTTAATTTTAATACTTAAATATTATTATTAATTTAATTATGTTATTAAAATAATTATTAGTATTATTAATATTAATATTAAAAAAAAAATTAAACTATTATTATAATAGTAAGAGTAGGAAAGAAAAAAAGTGGAATTAATTGGAGCTTGGAGACCTGCCATTGGAGACGACTAGACAGGGCTAGGGCCAGCCCCATGGCTCCAGAGCCATGGCCCTGCCCCTATCATTAGAGATGGCCTAAGAGGCGAGATTTGCATATTGTTTTCCACTCTCAGCTTCACTGTGTCTCTTAAGATGTCGTATGGTTCCTTATAATATTGGAGGAGGTACTCTTGCTTGTAGATAAATACCTTTGCGTTAAACCCCTCCCTCCAACCGGGAATGCCTTGTAAATTAATGTAACATCTTTGGGTCCATAACTGGTTCTTCACATCAGACAGCATCCACAATCTTATGGTATCGGGGTTAGAGTAAAGCCTCATGTAATAGAGCTCTACATTAATTTCCAAAATGGACTTACAACCTCGGTGATATTCATGGTCACGGGGCAACTCAACCGTCATAAAAACTTCTTTCCCTATGTGAAAAGAGAGCAAATTTTTTGCATCAAACATCAACAAATAAAAAGCATCGCAAACGAAAATCATAAATAATTCGGAGCTCTTGAGATGGTTGATAGCCGTTGCATCGATGAATCTCCAAGAATTGTAATGCAATTGATCGTCGTCATTGGATGTTGTTGGATGAAGATGAAGATGGAAGATATGAAGTGAAGGGAGGTTTTGATGATTTCCAAAACATCAGAATCAGCTAAGTATGAAAGCTTAGTACAAACCTTCGAAGATATTTGACTAAGGAAGATTTATTTCAGACGAGTCAAATATGGTCCAGAAGACTACTGATCTGTTGCTGAAGAAAGGAATCAGACTAGTGGACTTTCAGCCGACTCAAATCAGATTAGTCCAAGTTTGGGATCAGTCGAGTATACATCAGACGAGTGATTTCGATCAGCAGAGTAGAAGGGGTCAAGGAGTCTGATCAACGGTAATAAATGCACTTGGAGTAATAAATGCTGAAGAGGAAGGGTATTTATGACAAATGATTGAAGAGAAACCCCGTATCAGATTGGTGCAAATAATGCGAATTGACAGAAGGTACAACAGAGTGTACAGTGTTCAGTCGCAGGTAGCCGTTTCTGCAGAAAGGACCAGTACTCGAGGATTTGAACACCTGTCGATCTCTCAACGGGCAGATTTTCAAATCTCAAGTATAAATAGTTCAGTTCATGAGTTGAAAAAGAATATACAACACAACTGAGATCATTATCGAAGCAAAATTCTTCTAAGTCTCAACCTCAAGAACAGAACACTCATCAGCCCCTAGTCATTTGTTGACGAATCAGAATAGAGAGAAATCAAAGTATACACATAAATCTGAGTGATTTTGTTAGAATCGTGTTGTGAGAAGTAGATATCCATCTAAGTGAGTGATATTACTTAAGAGAGTAGGAGTTTCTTTGTGATTTCCTATTGCGCACTTGTGGCCTTTTCATTTGTTGATTGGCGCAAGTATTGTATACTGTAATCTGTGTGCTTATAGTATAACCCAAGATCTAAGTGACTTGGAAGAGTGGACTAAAAGATTTATATCCATATAACCACTATAAAAATCCTTTGTGCTTATACTTGCATTATTTCTTGCATATTTTCAAGAGCATATTTTAAACACATAAAAGTTAACTGTTGAAAAGTTTTAAAAGGAGTTTATAAAACTGGGGATAAAACTTTTTCTAAGTTAAGAAAACTACTTGTGAAAAACACTAGAAAAATCCGCTGCAAGTTAGTTAATTTAAAACTCTGATTTTGATAAAATCAGCTAAGTAAAATCAGAAGAGTGGTCAACTCTGCTGTTCAAAGCTTTGTGCGAGATCAGCTTAGTCAACTTACAATTCCTGATCAGCTTAGTCTGCTGACAGAAAAAGTTAGAGATTTTGAAAGATAAATTTTTAGAGGTCTATTCACCCCTACCCCCCTCTAGACCTCATCTAACCACTTGGGACCAACAAGTGGTATCAGAGCAGGTGGTTCATCTGAATCATTTGCCTGATCAACGAGCTTGATCCTAGAGTGTTTTTCAAAGGTTTTTAAAAGTTTCCAAAAGAGCATCTTTTTGAAAATCAAACTTTTTGAAAAATGGATTGTATCAGCCTTGTTCCCCACATAGGCTGTATGAGCTTTGAGGACTGGAAAATACGCATGGAAGTTTTCCTTGCTGCTTATAATGATAATATGTACACGTGCATAACTCAAGGTCCGATAAGAGTTACCAAGACAATCAAAATTGATGGCCAAGATACGGTCGTTGATAAAGAACGATCAGAGATGTCACCTGATGAAATCAAGTTGAAGAATCTTGACAAAGTTGGAATCTTCATCATGACAAAGGCCCTCGACAATGAAAGGTTTGACAAGGTTAAACACTGTAAAACAACTAAGGAGATGTGGGACAAAGTCCGTGACATGAGTGAAGGGAATGACTCAATCAAAGAACACAATCTGAGTGTTGCCCTGGAGAAGTTTGAAAACTTCAAGATGAAACCTGGAGAAACCATTGACCAGATGGATACAAGGTTTACAAAGGTGTTGAACAATGTACTAAAGTTGGGAAAGACGTTTACTAATAAGGAGATCACCGTCAAAGTTTTAAAGGCACTGCCACCCAAGTTCAACATGAAGATCACAGCGATGGAAGAATCAAGGGATCTGGGGAAGATTTCACTGACGGAGCTGTTTTCTGTACTCAAGGCGTACGAGTATAAAATGCCAAGAATGGGTATAGAAGAGGCCTCAACTTCTGGCCCCACTGTTGCCCTGGTCGTTGCAGAAAGAACTAGAAGATCAGCCGAAAAGACTACAGAAGTGGACTCATCTGATGAGACCACAGTACTGAGCAAAAAGGAGTACACTGCTGGTGATGTTGCTTTGTTATTAAACGGGTTCAAAAAGTTCTACAAAAGAAAAATGAAGAACAAATATAACAATGCTTCTACTTCTAAACCTACCTCTTATTCTCATGATAGTAAGGATGATTATAAATCCAAAATGATGTGCTATAATTGCAGGAAATTGGGACATTTCATCAAGGACTGCCCATATCCTAAAGCTGAGAAGTATACTGAGGAGGAAAAGAAACAGAGGAAAGAGAGGAGACATCAGAAAAGCAAAGTGCTGTTGGCTGAAGCTGAAAAGATAGCAGCCATCTACTCGTCTAACTCAGAATCAGGGACGTCAAGTGATGACTCTGCTGAAGAAGAGACACCTGCACTGCTCTATCTCATGGCCAAAGAATCAGATGATTCTGACAATGAGGTAATACTCTCTGAAAGTGAAATTGAGCTATTTAGCTCATTTGAGCAAATGATGAAAAACAAAGCAGATGTTGTTAATGAATTTGCTAAGCTTAAGGACGAGATGATCTTGCTGAAAAAGCAAAATGCTAAACTGAAACGTAGTGTTGAAAAACATGACGATTCAGCTATGTATAAAAAGCTTTAGCATGAATGTGAATCCCTGAGAGCAGAATGTGAAGTTTACAAAGGACAAATCATGGAACTTGAAGCTATAATATCTCTACATGATAAGTCGTCTGTTGCATCAGTAGATAAATCTAATGAACAGAGAACACCCTTAGTAAAAGAGAATTTAGAACTGAACAAAACTGAGAAATTCATATCTGCTGATAACAGTAATGTTATTTTATATGTTTAGACTGCTAAATCTACTTCACTTGAGATTGAGAAAAAGGAGAAGAAATCTCCTAAGGCTAAAAAGGGTAAAAAGCCTGAAAATGAAAAACAGACTGGTAAAACCAAACAGCAGAGTAGTCCTAAGAAGTTTGCTGATAAGAGTAAAACCAATCAGACTAGTAAAGCTAAGTCATCTATTAAAGAGCAAGTAAAGAGCAGACCTAAGAAGCAAAGAAATTATAACAATGATGCTTGGTATGGAAATGAGTCTTATTATGTGCAACCTGCTTATTCACCTTATTATGCTGCACCTCATTATCCACCTTATTATGCTGCATATCCTGCTCATCAACTAATGCATGCTTACCCTGCTTATCATGCATCCTACCCTGCATATGAGCTTTATTCACATCATATTGATTATCAACATAATATGTCTGCTGATTATGATGAAAATAAAGTTGCTCATTCTACTGCTAAAACTCAAAAGCCTAAGAAGCCTAAGACTTCAACATCTTCGGTTGTCAAAGGTGACACTAATCCACCAGGACGCTCTCAATAAAGGGTACCTAAACATTTTTATTTTGTTTTGTAGGTTAGGATTAGGAGTAGGAGTAAAGTAGTGAATAAATGGTACTTGGACAGTGGATGTTCAAGGCACATGTGAGGAGACATACATGAACTGGTAGATGTTGTTGCTGTGAATGATCCAAGAGTTACTTTTGGAGACAGCAAAGAAGGCAAGGTTGTTGCTGTTGGAAAGCTAATCAAAGGAAACATAGAGATATCTGACGTCTCTTATGTTAATGGCCTGAAGTACAATCTGCTGAGCATAAGTCAATTTTGTGACAAGGGATTTTCTGTAATGTTTTCATCAGATAAGTGCTATGTTGAACAAGTTGGAACAAAGAAAGTTATTTTATCTGGAAGAAGACAGGGAAATATCTATGTAGTCGACTGGAATTCTGTGGACAAGAATTCTAATGTTTGTTTGGTGGCTTCTACACCAAGTGAAATCAGTTGGTTGTGGCACAAAAGAATGAATCACTTGAATTTCAAGACCATAAACAGATTGATAAAGAATGATTTGGTAGGAGGAATTCCAAAAACAGTCATGAGCAAAGACAAGCTTTGTGACGCCTGTCAGAAGGGTAAACAAGTGAAGTCCACTTTCAAAAGCAAGAAGCACCAATCTTCAACCAGAATTTTGGAGCTATTACATATGGATTTGTTTGGCCCTATTGATTCTATCAGCAACGGTGGAAAGAAAAACTGCCTAGCTGTTGTGGATGATTTTTTAAGATTTACTTGGGTGATTTTCATGAAGAAGAAAAGTGAAACCAAGGAACATCTTACTAATCTGATGGAACTGATCCAGAACGAAAAGAGTCAAAGAATATTGAAGATCAGATCAGATAGAGGGACTGAATTTACAAACTCTACTGTTGAAGAGTATTGTAACTTCAGAGGAATCAATCATGAGTACTCTGCTGCCAGAACCCCTCAACAAAATGGAGTTGTTGAAAGGAGAAACAGAACTCTAAAGGAAGCTGCCAGGACAATGATAGCTGAAGTAAAGCTGCCCCAAAGATTCTGGGCAGAAGCCACAAATACAGCATGTTACACCCAGAACAGATGTATGATCAACAAGAGTCAAAACAAGACACCTTATGAGCTATGGAACAACAGAAAGCCTAGTTTGCATTATCTTAGGATTTTTGGTTGTAAATGTTATGTTTTGAATAATGGGAAAAATCACCTTACTGCATTTGCAGAAAAGGCTGATGAAGCTGTTTTTGTAGGTTACTCTACTGTTAGTAAAGCTTACAGAGTCTTTAACAAAAGAACTTTACTTGTAGAAGAATCTATTCATGTAGTGTTTGATGAACCAAACCAATCTTCTGAAAAGAATCAAAGTGCAAATCCAGAGATATCTGCTGACCTTCAGAAATGGAGTATGGAAAGAAAAGAAGAATATGTTCCCATCATACTACCTGATTTAAGCCAAGCTATTAACTCAAATGCTGTTCAAAATCAGTCTGCTGATTGTCTAACAGAGGAGTTGCAAACAGCTGACAGACCAGAGCCTGTACAACAGACTACTACTGAGACTCCAACAGTAGTGACAACATCCAGATTTGCAACCTGATCTCAGATGGCTCAGAGATCACCCACCTGGCTTAGTGATTGGTGATCCTTTGGATAGAGTGAGAACTAGAAGGTCAACTGCAAATGAAACAATGTTTGTAAGTTTTCTTTCACAAATTGAGCCTAAGTTGATTGATGAAGCTCTTAGTGATTCTCACTGGATTGAAGCAATGCAAGAAGAGTTAAATCAATTTGAAAGGAATGAAGTCTGGTACTTAGTTCCCAGACCTACTCATCAAAGGGTAATTGGCACTAAGTGGGTATTCAGGAATAAAATGAATGAAGCTGGTATTGTTACCAGAAACAAAGCAAGACTAGTTGCCAAAGGTTATTGCCAAGAAGAAGGCATTGATTTTGATGAGACTTTCGCACCAGTTGCAAGGCTTGAAGCAATCAGATTATTCTTAGCCTATGCTGCTCACAAGAACTTCACTGTCTATCAGATGGATGTGAAGTCTGCTTTTCTCAATGGAGAATTGCAAGAGAAAGTTTATGTTGAACAACCTCCTGGTTTTGAAGCTTATCAACAAGGAGACAAAGTGTATCGTCTGAAGAAAGCTCTCTATGGACTAAAACAGGCTCCAAGAGCATGGTATGATACTTTATCTAATTTTCTTTTAGTTAAAGGATTTCGCAAAGGTAAAGTAGATAAGACTTTGTTCACTATTGAATGGGATAATCATATATTGTTAGTTCAAATATATGTGGACAATATTATTTTTGGTTCAACTGACAAACAGATATGTGAGAAGTTCTCTAAGCTGATGCAAAACAAGTTTGAAATGAGCATGATGGGAGAACTAAATTACTTTCTTGGATTACAAGTTAAACAGCTACCTGATGGTATTTTTATTAATCAAGCAAAGTACACAAAAGATCTGTTCAAGAAATTTGGTATGGAAACTAGCTCATCTGTTAGTGTTCCAATGTCTACTGGACTTCGTCTGGACAAGGATGAAGATGGCAAATCAGTTGACATCACCAAGTACAGAGGCATAATTGGGTCACTGTTATACTTAACAGCTAGCAGAGCTGATATTATGTATTATGTTGGGGTTTGTGCGAGATTTCAATCAAATCCTAAGGAATCTCATCTCTTAGCTGCTAAAAGGATATTAAGGTATCTCAAAGGCACACAAGAATTGGGATTGTGGTATCCAAGGGAATCAGGATTTGAACTTATTGGATATTCAGATTCTGACCTTGCTGGCTGTAAAATTGATAGGAAGAGTACTACAGGTACTTGTCAATTTCTAGGCAGTCGTCTGATCTCATGGATGAGTAAGAAACAGACTTCAGTATCCATATCTACTGCTGAAGCTGAATACATTGCTGCTGGAGCATGTTGTGCACAGATACTTTGGTTGAAGCATCAACTAGAAGACTATAATCTCAAGATCAGTGGAATCCCTATCTACTGTGACCATACAAGTGCAATCTCACTTACTCAGAATACTAGTCATTCCAGGACTAAGCATATTGAGATCAAACATCACTTCATCAGAGACCATGTTGAAAAGGGAAATGTTATTATTGAGTATGTTCATACAGACAATCAGATTGCTGACATTTTCACCAAAACATTATGTGATGCAAGATTTTCTACTCTAAGAGTGGAACTGGGCTTGTTAAAATTGGATTCATAAGCTGAGGAGGACCCTATCAGAAGACTGGGTTCAACAGCTGACTAATCTGATATCAACAAGTGTTGCACTTCAAGAAGACTGACTCTCAACAGTCTAGTTGACTGATGAATTCTTGAATTCAGGGGGAACGTGTAAGACTAGCGGTACTCCTGTTTTAAAGATGAAATCTTCAATGACAGTTAGTTGAAGTTGTTTTAATTAGAAGATTTGTTCTTAATTCTTGAAGACTATTTATCTTGCTGGATTGACAAACAGCAAAGGAAGATCACTAGATATTGGCTTTCACTAGTGATATATTGTATAAGACAAGTCATCTATCAGATAAGTATTATTTTACTCATCTGTTTTTATTTACGCCAGCTTATATTTAAGTGTTGTATTAAAAACGTTTTATCAAAAACACGCTTTTATAAGTAACGGACAAGTGGCGTTTCAAATTCCCGCCTAGTCAGACATAATTAATGAATTTTGAAATTCACAATTCTCGCCCGCACGATTAGAAACTGATAGATTAAATCAAACTGTTCACGTAAAACACGGAAACCGAAGCGTTTCAAAGCCTATAAATCCAGATCTGATCAGAAGGGTAAACCTTACGCACCCAAAATTCTCTTAAGTGAAAAAGAAGTTACTAATTGATCTGCTTTCTGTCTTAAAGTGTTCTAAATCTTCTCAAACTACTTCAAACTCGTTAAAATGGCCGGAGCTGAAGGACGTTACTTGAATTACGAGAAGTTCCACGCTTCTGGAACTCCTCTAATGAAGGAAATCATGGTTAAAATCAAAGAGGCGACATTGGTAAAGGTTTTGGAAGCTCACGAAGATTATGTGTTTACTGACGAAGTGGCTGAGTTTTACAAAACAAGGAAAAACGATTTAACCAAGATGACGATGGTGCCTACTGTTGGAGAGAAGACTATATGTGTCTCTCCTGCTGTGCTGTGTGAGATTTATGGGTTGAAAAATGAAGGAGGAGAAGTTTTTACTTTGGGTTCAGAGAAGGAGGAGGAGTTTTGGAATATTTGTGCAAAGGAGGGAGAAGAGATGACTGGAACCCTGATGAAGACTCAATTGAAGGATGAGTTTCAGAGGTTCGCAGACATTATTACGAAAATTTTGGAGTGTTCTACTAGCTCTTTGGATGGGTTACCTAGAAGAAGGTACCAGACAATGGCTTGCATCTACTATGGGCTGCCAATCAACTGGGCAATTCATTATTTCTATATTCTGGCATTGAAGAAAAATGGCCATGTGATAATGTTGAGTCATCTGATTGCGACTCTTCGTTGTCCACTTGCAAATGGAAAGACAGTTCATGCATTGAAGGAAATGAAAATGTATGAACCTGTCAAAGTTGAAGCCAAGGTGCTGATAACTCCAAAAAGAAAGGCGAAGGGAAAGGCAGAGAAGCCTAAGACTGTCAAACAGACTGCTCAGTCTGCTGATCAAACAACTGACCCTGCTATTCAAGCCAGATCAGTAGAAACTGAAGCTGATGTTGCTGATAAGATAGTCACTGAGGTGACTAGAGATATTGAGGAGATGAATGTTGAAACATATCCAGAAAGAACTGAGTCTGATGAACCAGTTCAACCAGTTCAAGTGGAAAAGGTTGGAAGGAGGACAAGAAGTTCAATAAAGAGGACTACTGAACCTCAACCAACTGGAGTACTGCCTAAGTCAAAATGCAAGGAAGAAGCTAACTTTGGGTGGTCAACGAGTCACCTTCACTGTTGATCCAACCATTCAAGTTAGAGAAAATACTACTACTGCTGAGAGACCAGTGGATGCAGTAGAGAAGGCTGTTGAGAGTGAACAGCCGACTAGCACAACAGCAGAGGTGAATGTCCCACTCATTCATCCCAAACCAATTGATGTTGTTCCACTGAAAGTAGTGGAGTCCCCTGCTGCCAGAAGGAAGAGAACTGGCAAAGGGAAGGTAACTGCTGCTTCTTAGAAGAAGCAAGAGGAAGCAGAGTACCAGAAAGCTCTCAAGCTTAGTGAGCTTGCAGCTCAAGCTAAAAACATGTCTGAAGCTGAGATTGCTGCTAAGGAAGCTCAAGACTTGGCTCAAGCTTTGGAAGCCAGTACCAAGGATGCTCATGGTCCAAGATACAGTGGTGGAATTGTTATTGGAGAAAAGAAGATGCCTAAGTCTGTTATGCCTAGACCCAAGCTGAAAAAGAAACAAAGATCTGAACTGAAGCATGCTCTGGAGATAGTCCAAAATGATCCAGAGGTGTTCAAAAGGTTTGAAGCAGAGCTTGAAAGGTATAACAACATACTGGTCCGTCAGAGTCTCTTTGCTGCTGAAAAGATAAGATACAATAGGTGGAGAGACTATCGTCTGACAAAGACCAAGGAGCAAATAATCCAGTGGAAGGAGTTTGCTGCAGAAGAAAGATGGGTTCTGCAGTGGCTGGAAACTGGGTGCTTGAAGCAAGCACTGGATTCAGATCACTTCCTGGATATGGTTCATTACCGGCTAAGGAAGTTGGCAAAATCTGAAGCCAAGAAAATATAAGACTCTGTCCCTGAAACTCCAGGAAAGAATGAAGATCTAAATGACAGAGCAGTAAAGCTGGCGATTTCCGTAACTTTGGGAATATGGGCTAAGAAGACCAGATATCAGAAGGGTCATCCCAGTTCTATGATGCCCCTGCCAAGCTTACAACAGATTGTCTTTGGACCGGCCATCAAGACTTATGAAGATCTACCTGAACAGACAACATCACCATTTGAGCCTGCTTTCATTTTTACTCATAAAACTGTCGTCTCTGCTAATGGTATTGATGTTGTTACAGAAATAGATGAGCCAATACAGGTCCAGAAGAAGACAGATGAGAGGTTCCCAACGTCATCAGAGCAGTTGTCTCAACAGCAACCTACTCTGACTGATGAACCTAAGGAGGCTGAGAAAGCTCCTGAGATTGTCCAAGCAAGCACAGCCATTCCATCAACTTCAGCAAGCATGCAACCAACTATTTTGGAGTCCATTCAACAGTTGATTGCAAACTCTATGAAGGAAATGGAAGATAGACACAGAGAACAGTTGAAGAAATTTGAGGAAATGGCCTCAACTCTACTGTCTGCTGCTGCTGCTGAAAGAGTTCCCAAGGCTGCTGATCCTAGCCCTCTGATAGTGGAAGAAATAGCAAGTATCAAGAATGAAGTTCAGACTATCAGACTAGATGTGGAAACATTTGGAGCAAGGGTCAAGAATAACACAGCTGGTTGGAGGGACATCAATGAAGTTGTTGCAAAAGCAATGGAGGCTCAAGAGGAGAAAACAGAAAATATGTTGAAAGCATTCACAACCTCAGCCGATCTGATTCTGAACTCCCAGATTCAGCTAAGTGAGCAAGTGGATCTTACACTTAAAAAGATTGAGTCCTACGACACCTTGCAGCAACTGAAGAGAGAAAATCATCTTCTGGCGGTGGATAAAAACATCAGACTGTTATGTGAAGTTGTTAACATCACTCCAGTTTTGCCTGAAGAACCTGTTGACCCTGCTAAAGATGACAAAAAGGGGGAAGATGGAGGTTCTACAACAAAAAGGGGCAGAAAATCTGATAAGGATAATGATGAACATACAAGCAGACCAGATAATGAATTAACTGAGGCAGAGAACGATGCTGATGAAGAGCCCAAAGAACCAGTAAAATCTGATAAGGAAATTGCTGCTTCCAAGGACTCAGCTGCTGAACAGCTCAATCCACACGTCAAGTATAAGAGAATAGAGGATCTCAAGAAGAAATTTGAGATGCTGGAAAAAGATCTCTCTAGCTCTGATCAAGAAGATGAAGATCTTGAAGGTGAAGATGAAGGAGAAACACAAGAAGAGAAGAAGGACTAGACTAAGATATTAGACTAGGTCACTTGTAATCTTTCTGTAAATCACTTGTAAAATTTTATTTTCTGCTACCTCATCTGATAAACTTGTAACTTGTAATAAATTGATATAATCTATAAAAGTTCAAGTTTCCAACAAATTATTTATATCTCAGAAATTTTTGAGGACTTAACTTTAGTTTTAGGTACAGGTACTTAGCTGAAGTTTTGTCATCATCAAAAAGGGGGAAATTGTTGGATGAAGATGAAGATGGAAGATATGAAGTGAAGGGAGGTTTTGATGATTTCCAAAACATCAGAATCAGCTAAGTATGAAAGCTTAGTACAAACCTTCGAAGATATTTGACTAAGGAAGATTTATTTCAGACGAGTCAAATATGGTCCAGAAGACTACTGATCTGTTGCTGAAGAAAGGAATCAGACTGGTGGACTTTCAGCCGACTCAAATCAGATTAGTTCAAGTTTGGGATCAGCCGAGTATACATCAGACGAGTGATTTCGATCAGCAGAGTAGAAGGGATCAAGGAGTCTGATCAACGGTAATAAATGCACTTGGAGTAATAAATGCTAAAGAAGAAGGGTATTTATGACAAATGATTGAAGAGAAACCTCGTATCAGATTGGTGCATTTAATGCGGACTGACAGAAGGTACAGCAGAGTGTACAGTGTTCAGTCGCAGGTAGCCGTTTCTGCAGAAAGGACCAGTACTCGAGGATTTGAACACCTGTCGATCTCTCAACGGGCAGATTTTCAAATCTCAAGTATAAATAGTTCAGTTCATGAGTTGAAGAAGAATATACAACACAACTGAGATCATTATCGAAGCAAAATTCTTCTAAGTCTCAACCTCAAGAACAGAACACTCATCAGCTGAGTCATCTGTTGACGAAGCAGAATAGAGAGAAATCAAAGTATACATATAAATCTGAGTGATTTTGTTAGAATCGCGTTGTGAGAAGTAGATATACATCTAAGTGAGTGATATTACTTCAGAGAGTAGGAGTTTCTTTGTGATTTCCTATTACGCACTTGTGGCCTTTTCATTTGTTGATTGACGCAAGCATTGTATACTGTAATCTGTGTGCTTATAGTATAACCCAAGATCTAAGTGACTTGGAAGAGTGGACTAAAAGATTTATATCCATATAACCACTATAAAAATCCTTTGTGTTTATACTTGCATTATTTCTTGCATATTTTCAAGAGCATATTTTAAACACGTAAAAGTTAACTGTTGAAAAGTTTTAAAAGGAGTTTATAAAACTGGGGATAAAACTTTTTCTAAGTTAAGAAAACTACTAGTGAAAAACACTAGAAAAATTCGCTGCAAGTTAGTTAATTTAAAACTCTGATTTTGATAAAATCAGCTAAGTAAAATCAGAAGAGTGGTCAACTAAGTTGTTCAAAGCTTTGTGCGAGATCAGCTTAGTCAACTTACGATTCCTGATCAGCTTAGTCTGCTGACAGAAAAAGTTAGAGATTTTTGAAAGATAAATTTTTAGAGGTCTATTACCCCCCCCCCCCCCCCCTCCTTCTGTAGACCTCATCTGACCACTTGGGACCAACAGATGTGGATGCAACAAGGATCTCACAACTCCATTTACTCATTCTTTTGACTAAGTGCACGATTACGTATTCATCTTTGG
The DNA here is from genome assembly GCA_034814905.1 of Penstemon davidsonii. Lineage (NCBI taxonomy): Eukaryota > Viridiplantae > Streptophyta > Magnoliopsida > Lamiales > Plantaginaceae > Penstemon > Penstemon davidsonii. The sequence goes on along the minus strand of JAYDYQ010001087.1, from coordinate 3,727,731 downwards.
ATGGAACATAGCCAAAACCAGAGGGATAAATATATTTTCCTGATAATGGATTAGAAGGAGGGTCGTGCGAAGATTCGTCGGGTGCTAGGATTAAACAAGTAAAATCTTTCTTCATTGACAAAGCACATCAACTTAGATTGGGAAGGAAAGGGAAGCATTTTAAGATGTGATGATGGTGAAATTATAGGGAGACTCCATTGTTGGACTAGTTCTCCATTGAGATTGAACATGGCTAGAGCATATTTGTTGTCTCGATAAGAAAAATACATAACTAGCATTGACGGGAGACTATTATTGTTTAGACGGTGTACTTTTTTGAATGAATTATGGGAGATTAGAGATTTCCAATGCCGCAAAACGGACATGTATCGTAAAGAATCTTAACAGATAATCTTGATAATATCTCCCCCATTATATCGCCAGGCAAAAATCTCACTCCTCCTCCATGATCAACTTTGATATTCTTTGATCTATGTTTCTCTATTTGCATCTCTAATTTTGACTAATTATGTTTAACAATGTAAAACTACTTTTTTTTTTTCACGAGCAATGTAAAATTGCTATGTTATGTTTTGTGCGCTATATGTGTGGTTTATATATGGGGTAAACATCACTAATGGTCTTCCTTATCGATATTTTTTTACGGAGTGGTCACTTTTGTTTTTTTTTTTTTCCATGTTAGTCCCCACTATGAATTATTTGTTTCACTTTGATCATTTCAGGTGGTCCAAGGTGAACTAAAGTGCCAAAACAGTTTTATGAGGGACTAAATTGATAAATAAACAATTTTATGATGGACTAAATTGATAAAAAATAATTTTATGAAGGACTAAATTGATAAAAAAAACAATTTTATTAGGTACTAAAGTATAACATTATAATAAATAATTCATAATGGAGACTAACATGAGAAAAAAAACATAAGAGTGACCATTCTATAAAAAGTTAATGATAAGGAGGATCATTAGGTGTGTTTACCCTTTATATATGTGTACAGTCATAGGTAAAACAAAACCGGAGGCGTTTAGGAAGGTTCCTTTCCTTATATAAGTAGTTTTCTTAAAAGCTAATTATCAAAATAAAGAAAGAAAAAAAAAAGTTTTTCTTAAAAGCTTTCCTTAGGTAAATAGTATTCTTTTGCTTTCTGTTATTATTGCCTTCCCATGTATTGGGAGTCTATTGAAATGCGTGGTGATTCGTTGATGCCTCAAGTTTACATCGATATTGTCAGAATTACCCCTCATTAAATTTAATCATTAAGGGCTCGTTTGGTTAACCGGATTAGCCTGGATATTTTATGACCAAATGCCTTATTCTCACCTAATCAAGTTTTAGGTGTTTTTTTTTTCCTTTTTTTTTTAAAACAGAGCACTGCTTTGATTCTTATAAGAATACAGGAAGTTTATTTCGTTAACTTTTTTTTTTCCAGAAATGGGTATTTATGGTTATTTTTTGGTGTAATGTATTTTCTGATATGTAGTGTTCGTTTTTGTCTTGGTGTAAATATTTTTTTGAAATATTAGTTCTTTGTGTATATAACTAAATATTTGTTAAAGTAGAAATATTATTAAAACTATAGATTCATAATTTTCGACCATCATAATAAGAAAACACTAGCTAAAGTATCGAATTGAGGGTTTTTGGCACTTTGCACTCCCGAAACACAGGATTTATAAGCTGTAGAAAGCTTACCATATTGCAAAGCATTTGATATAGGATATTTTGTCTTGTCGAAAGTGTTAGGAACTAAATCAGAATAATTGCAATGATAATCATTTAAATAGGTTGGTTTCCTTATAGTTCTAGTAGATTTCCTCAAATTAGATATACTTTTGGTAGAATTATCAATATTGCTTTGAAAATTATTGTTGTTAGATGGATCATAACTAGGATCTGAATGAATTTGTTGAGATGGCATATTTTCAGAATCAACATCAAGATGATCAAAATCAGAATAATCATTAGAATAAAAACTAGAAGGATCAGAAGGAGTAAAAAATTTATGAACAAAAAAATCACTTTCTTCAATCATTTGCCATAAATACCCTTCCTCTTCAGCATTTATTACTTCAAGTGCATTTATTACCGTTGCAATAACTTCTTATCACTTTCACTCTGCTGATCGAAATCACTCGTCTGATGAACACTCGGCTGATCCCAAACTGAACTCATCTGATTTGAGTCTGCTAAAAATCCACCAGTCTGATTCCATTCTTCAACAACAGATCAATAGTCTTCTGGACCATATATTTGACTCGACTGAAGTATCTTCTTCCTTGGTCAAATAACTTTAAGGTTTGAACTAAGCTTCCAATACTTAGCTGATGACTTTTGGAAATCATCAGAACCTCCCTTCACTTCTAAGTCTTCATCTTCATCTAACAATTTCCCCCTTTTTGATGATGACAAAACTTCAGCTAAGTACCTGTACCTAAAACTAAAGTTAAGTCCTCAAAAATTTCTGAGATATAAATGATATGTTGGAAACTTGACTTTTATAGATTTTCAATAAGTATTACAGTACAAGTTTACAAGAAAATGGACTTAAAGTGAAATTACAAATAAAGTAAGCTGATACAATGATTTTCAATCTAAGTAACCTAGTCTAGAAAATCTAGTCTAGTCTTCAGCTTCTTCATCTTCATCTTCTTCCTCTTCTTCAAGTTCCTCATCTTCATCATCTTCTTCTTCTCCACTGGAAAACAGATCAGCATTTGTCAAGTTTCTATTTGCAGCTTCGACTCTTCTTCTGATTTCTTGAATTCTACTGGTTTTCCTGAATGGATCTAGCTGTTCTTCAGCAGTGTCCTTAGAAGCAGCTATTTCTTTGTCAGTCTTAGCTACATCCTTGGGCTCTTCCTCATCATCAGCTTCCTCTTCAAGTACTTTATCTTCAATAGGCCTTTCAGCATCAGTTCTTTACTCTTGTACTTGAACAGTTGCAGTGGCAACACTCTTTTTAGCTGACTCCTCTTCCCCCTTTTTGTCATCAGCAGCAGGGTTGAGTTCATCAGGAGAGACGTTGACAGCAGCACACAGCTTTCTGATGTTTAGATCCACCACTCGGAGTTGATCAGAATGATGTTGTTGAGTAGCTTTCATTTCACCAGCTTGGTCATTTAGATAGTCAACATTCAGCTGAAGTGTTGACATTTCATTTTGTGCTTTGTTGGTGACGGTTGTAAATTCTTGCATCATGGCAGCATTCTTCTCAATTCAGCTTCACCAACTTCTCTTATGACCTTTGCAATTCTTGCAATATCAGACTCATGTCTTTGAAGAGCAGTGTGCAGATGACTTACATCAGCCTTCACGTCTTCAACATTTCTGTTTAGGCTTAGAATACTCTGAGTCAGTGCTAAGGAATTGTCTGGTGGCAGAGGAAAATTCTCTATGGCATCCTGCACAATTTTTGCAGTAGCCTCCTGCACTTGCTTCAACATCAGTTGGTTCCTCTTTTCCATTTCCTTCATTGCATTATCAATCAGCAGCTGCATTGACTCCATCAGTGATGAATGAAAGTCAGCAGTAGGAATAGAGGTTGATGCTTCAGCAGGTTCTTCCTGTTGAACAGGAGCTTCATGAAGAACTTGGACCTCTTCAGCTTTCCATTCAATAGCTAAAGGAATGTTTTCTTTAACAGCAGCAGGCAGTGACTTGGATGTATCCAGGTTGATATCCACAGCATGCTGGTCTTTTTCTAGTTCTTCATCAGCTGGCTCATCAGCTAGGTGAATGACATCAGCACCATCAGTAGACACAATAGTCTTCTGATGAATCAAGTCAGCTGGAACAAATGTTGATATAGACTATTGGACACTAAGCTATTCTTGAAATGTACTGATCTCTGAGCCAAAGGCAATTTGTTGTAAGCTTGGCAGAGTAGGCATATCACTGGTTGTTCCAGGTTCATATCTTGATCTTTGCGCCCATTTCTCCAAGGTGGTATACACAGCAATTTTAACTTCTCTATCAACTAGGTCATCAGTAGGACCTGGCTTATTTGGCAATGAATCCTTGATAGCAGTTGCCTATCTTTTTACAATGGCTTTTGCAAAACCATGTAGTATGTCACGAACAAAATCTGAATCCAGAGCCTTTGCAACTGAAGTAGTCTGCAGCCAATTTAGAACCCAATGGCCTTCATCAGCAAACTCTCTCCAGGCTTGGATTTCAGCTTCAGATTTGTTTAACCTGTATTCCCTCCATCTGTTGTATCTGATATTCTCTGGGAGGAAAGTGGTCCTTAATTGAAGCAGCTGATTCAGCCTCTCAAGCTCAGCTTCAAATCCTTCAAAGGCAGCAGAGTCACCTTTGACGAAGTCAGTGCTCTTCTGAGTTCAAATTTCTTCCTTTTGACTGGTTTGGCTCTTGGTAGCACAAATTGCCCTTCCTTGGGTTTTCCGATCACAATGCCTTCTGACCTTCTAGGTCCATAGGCATCTTTCTTGCTCTCCTCCAAGGCCTTAGCCAAATCTTCTGCCTCTTTGGCAGCAATTTCTGCATCAGTCAACTGTTTGGTTTGAGCAGCAAGTTTGCTCAGCTCAATTGCTCTCTTAACTTCAGCTTCATCTCTTTTTCTCTGTTCAGCTTCTTCTCTCTTCTTCTTGTGATAAGTAGAGACTTTAGCTTTCCCAGTCCTTCGCTTTCTTTGAGCTCTTGATTCAGTGACTTGTGCAGCAGCAGTTGGTTCTGGAGCAGCAGTTGCAATTGGTGCAACAACAATTGGTTCAAGGATCTGCACTTCATTGTTGGGGCAGAAGTAGTCTGTTCAGCAGATGACTCTTTAACAGCAGATTCGTTCTCAGATCCAATAGGCCTCTCTGCTGTTGGAGGACTTTTCCTTACTAACTCAGATAGCATAGTAGATGATTCGACAAAGGTCATCATTTTTCTGATAGTGACCTTAGTATGACCCACTCTGGAGGTTGCAGTATCTTTTAATGCGCTCCTTGTTCTGTCAGCAACAGTCTCCAATGGCTTATCAGGAGAAATGGTTCTGGAAGGAGAACCATAAGCCATGTCTTCAATTTCTTTTACTGTCTGATCTAAGATAGCATCAGCAGCATTCTTATCAGCAGGCGATTCTGTTCTGGCTTGAACAGCTGGCTTAGCTGTTTGAACAGATGGCTTAGCTGTTTGAACAGATGCCTTAGGGGCAGTCACTTTGCTCCTCTTTGCCTTAGCAGCAGGCTACTTAGGCTCAGTAGCCTTTCTTTTAGATTGCCTCTTTTCTGGCATGGCAGCAGGCTCTTTTGATTTTCCAGCCTTTACAGCTTCATAGATTTTTAGCTCCTTAGGCTTGTGATTTTCCTTGCCTTCGTCATAGTGCATCCCAGATTCATCAGCAGATGACTGAGAAATATTTTATGAAGTGTTTGACCACGCTCCTTGTGATCAGCAAGAATGTACCAAACATAACTTGCCCAGTTTACTTTCAGCCCATAGTAAACTGCAATCATCATGTGATACCTCTTCATAGGCACACTGTCAAGGGAGAAAATACAGTTCTCCACAATTTTGGCAAGAAGATCTGCCATCCTCTGAAATTCATCCTTCAGCTGGGGCTTCTTTATATTTCCAGACAAAATTTCATCCTTCTTCGCAGCTAAGTTCCAAAAATCAGCCTCCAACGGCTCAACTAGAGTAGAAAGTTCAGTTGAACCTTCAAGGGACAGCCCATACATCTCATTTAACACTTTGGGAGTCAGACGGATGTCTTTTCCCCCAACCTTGGCCTTGATTTCCAGTTTTTCATAATCTGGCTTCCCATCTGATTTGTAAAACTCTAGAACCTTTGGTGTGAACACCATATCTTCATTAGCTTCCATGAAGTTAACCAGCGAAGCAGCTCTGAACTTCTCCAAAATCTCCTTCATAAGTTGAGTGCTCGTTGCATAGTAGGTCTGGTAGTTCAAGAATCTACCTTCAGCGTTTGCGTCCTTGGAACTCATTTTTCTGAAAAAGATTAAAGAAAGAGACGAGAGAAATTTGCAGATAGTATGAAAGCAAAGTGCTCTTGTGCTCTTGAAATTTTGAGGGTGCGTAAAAGATTAGTCAGCTGATCTTATCTGAATTTATAAGAGTTGGTTTGATGTTGGTTTCCGTGATTTAAGCCAACCGTTAGATCAGTTACTGATAAAGTAAATCGTGTGAGCGGGATACGCGGATTTCAAAATTCATTAATTATGTCAGACTAGGCGGGAAGTTGAAACGCCACTTGTCTTTTATATATAAAAGCGTGCTTCTGATAAAACGTTTTTAATACAACACTGTTTATAAATTGACATAAGTAAACAGATGAGTAAAATAATACTTATCTAGCAGATGACTTGTCTGATACAATATATCACTAGTGAAAGCCAATATCTAGTGATCTTCCTTTGTTGTTTGTCAATCCAGCAAGATAAATAATCTTCAAGTCTTCAAGAATTAAGAACAAATCTTCTGATTAAAACAACTTCAACTAACTGTCATTGAAGATTTCATCTTTAAAACAGGAGTACCGCTAGCCTTACACGTTCCCCCTGAATTCAAGAATTCATCAATCAACTAGTCTGTTGAGAGTCAGTCTTCTTGAAGGATAACACTTGTTGCTATCAGATTAGTCAGCTGATGAACCCAGTCTTCTGATAGGTTCCCCCTCAGCTTATGAATCCAATTTTAACAAGCCTAGTTCCACTCTTAGAGTAGAAAATCTTGCATCACTCAATGGTTTAGTGAAAATGTCAACGATCTAATTATCTGTATGAACATAGTCAATAACAACATTTCCTTTTTCAACATGATCTCTGATGAAGTGATGTTTGATCTCAATATGCTTAGTCCTGGAATGACTAGTAGTATTTTAGTAGGTGAAATTGCACTTGTATTGTCACAGTAGATAGGGATTCCACTGATCTTGAGATTGTAATCTTCTAGTTGATGCTTCAACCAAAGTATTTGTGCACAACATGCTCCAGCAGCAATGTATTCAGCTTCAGCAGTAGATATGGATACTGAAGTCTGTTTCTTACTCATCCACGAGATCAGACGACTGCCTAGAAATTGACAAGTACCTGTAGTACTCTTCCTATCAATCTTGCAGCCAGCAAGGTCAGAATCTGAATATCCAGTAAGTTCAAATCATGATTCCCTTGGATACCACAATCCCAATTCTTGAGTGCCTTTGAGATACCTTAATATCCTTTTAGCAGCTAAGAGATGAGATTCCTTAGGATTTGATTGAAATCTCGCACAAACCCCAACATAATACATAATATCAGGTCTGCTAGCTGTTAAGTATAACAGTGACTCTATTATGCCTCTGTATTTGGTGATATCAACTGATTTGCCATCTTCATCTTTATCCAGACGAAGTCCAGTAGACATAGGAACACTAACAAATGAGCTAGTTTCCATACCAAACTTCTTAAACAGATCTTTTGTGTACTTTGCTTGATTAATAAAAATACCATTAGGTAGCTGTTTGACTTGTAATCCAAGAAAGTAATTTAGTTCTCCCATCATGCTCATTTCAAACTTGTTCTGCATCAGCTTAGAGAACTTTTCACACATCTGTTGGTTAGTTGAACCAAAAATAATATCGTCCACATATATTTGAACTAATAATATATGATTATCCCATTCAATAGTGAACAAAGTCTTATCTACTTTACCTTTTCGAAATCCTTTAATTAAAAGAAAATCTGATAAAGTATCATACCATGCTCTTGGAGCCTGTTTCAGTCCATAAAGAGCTTTCTTCAGACGATATACTTTGTCTCCTTGTTGATAAGCTTCGAATCCAGGAGGTTGTTCAACATAAACTTATTCTTGCAGTTCTCCATTGAGAAAATCAGACTTCACATCAATCTGATAGACAGTGAAGTTCTTGTGAGCAGCATAGGCTAAGAATAATCTGATTGCTTCAAGCCTTGCAACTGGTTCGAATGTCTCATCAAAATCAATGCCTTCTTCCTGGCAGTAACCTTTGGCAACTAGTCTTGCTTTATTTCTGGTAACAATACCATCTTCATTCATTTTATTCCTGAATACCCATTTAGTGCCAATTACCCTTTGATGAGTAGGTCTGGGAACTAAGTACCAGACTTCATTCCTTTCAAATTGATTTAACTCTTCTGGCATTGCTTCAATCCAGTCAGAATCACTAAGAGCTTCATCAATTAACATGGGCTCAATTTGTGAAAGAAAACTTACAAACATTGTTTCATTTGTAGTTGACCTTCTTGTTCTCACTCTATCCAATGGATCACCAATCACTAGATCAGGTGGGTGATCTCTGAGCCATCTGAGATCAGGTTGCAAATCTGGATGTTGTCCTCTTGATTGATCTTGCAACACTACTGTTGGAGTCTCAGTAGTAGTCTGTTGAACAGGCTCTGGTCTGTCAGCTGTTTGCAACTCCTCTGTTAGACAATCAGCAGACTGATTTTGAACAGCACTTGAGTTACCAGCTTGGTTTAGATCAGGTAGTAAGATGGGTACATACTCTTTTTTTCTTTCTACACTCAATTTCTGAAAATCGGCAGATATATCTGGATTAGCACTTTGATTCTTTTCAGAAGATTGGTTTGGTTCATCAAATACTACATGAATAGATTCTTCTACAAGTAAAGTTCTTTTGTTAAAGACTTTGTAAGCTTTACTAACAGTAGAGTATCCTACAAAGACAGCTTCATCAGCCTTCTCTGCAAAAGCAGTAAGGTGATTTTTCCCATTATTCAAAACATAACATTTACCCACCTGATCTAGTGAATACCCACTTAGTGTCAATTACCCTTTGATGAGTAGGTCTGCAAAAGATAGTATATATTAGGCTTTCTGTTGTTCCACAGTTCATAAGGTGCCTTGTTTTGATTCTTGTTGATCATGCATCTGTTCTGGGTGTAGCAGGCTGTATTTGTGGCTTCTGCCCAGAATCTTTGGGGCAGTTTTGCTTCAACTATCATTATTCTGGTAGCTTCCTTTAGAGTTCTGTTTCTCCTTTCAGCAACTCCATTTTGTTGAGGGGTTCTTGCAGCAGAGTACTCATGGTTGATTCCTCTGGAGTTACAATACTCTTCAACAGTAGAGTTTGTAAATTCAGTCCCTCTATCTGATCTGATCTTCAATATTCTTTGACTCTTTTCATTCTGGATCAGTTCCATCAGATTGGTAAGATGTTCCTTGTTTTCACTTTTCTTCTTCATGAAAATCACTCAAGTAAATCTTGAATAATCATCCACAACAGCTAGGCAGTATTTCTTTCAACCATTGCTGATAGGATCAATAGGGCCAAACAAATCCATATGTAACAGCTCCAAAATTTTGGTTGAAGATTGGTGCTTCTTTCTCTTGAAAGTGGACTTCACTTGTTTACCCTTCTGACAAGCGTCACAGAGCTTATCTTTGCTCATGACTGTCTTTGGAATTCCTTCTACCAAATCTTTCTTTATTAATCTGTTTATGGTCTTGAAATTCAAGTGATCCATTCTTTTGTGCCAAAGCCAACTGATTTCACTTGGTGTAGAAACCACCAAACAAACATTAGAATTCCTGTCCACAGAATTCCAGTCGACTACATAGATATTCCCCTGTCTTCTTCCAGATAAGATAACCTTCTTTGTTCCAATTTGTTCAACGTAGCACCTATCTGATGAGAAGATAACAGAAAATCCCTTGTCACAAAATTGACTTATGCTTAGCAGATTGTACTTCTGGCCATTAACATAAGAGACGTCAGATATCTCGTTGTTTCCTTTTATTAGCTTTCCAACCACAACAATCTTGCCTTCTTTGTTGTCTCCAAAAGTGACTCTTGGACCATTTACGGCAACAGCATCAGTCAGTTCATGTATGTCTCCACACATGTGCCTTGAACATCCACTATCCAAGTACCATTTCTTCTCTACTTTACTCCTACTCCTAATCCTAACCTACAAAACAAAATAAAAATTGTTTTAGGTACCCTTTATTGAGAGGGTCCTGGTGGATTAGTATCACCTTTGACAACCCAAGATGTTGAAGTCTTAGGCTTCTTAGGCTTTTGAGTTTTAGCAGGAGCATGAGCAACTTTTTCTTCACTATAATCAGCAGGCATATTATGTTGATATTCATTATGATGTGAATAATGCTCATAAGCAGGGTAGGGTGCATGATAAACAGGGTATGCATGCATTGGATGAGCAGGATATGTAGCATAATAAGGTGGATAATGAGGTGCAGCATAATAGGATGAGTAAGCAGGTTGCACATAATAAGACTCATTTCCATACCAATCATCATTATTATAATTTCCTTGGTTCTTAAGTTTGCTCTTTACTTGCTCTTTAACAGACGATTTAGTTTGACTAGTCTGATTGGTTTTACTCTTATCAGTAGACTTCTTAGGACTGCTCTGCTGTTTGGTTTTACCAGTCTGTTTTTCATTTTCAGGCTTTTTACCCTTTTTAGCCTTAGGAGATTTATTCTCCTTTTTCTCTATCTCAATTGAAGTAGATTTAGCAGTCTGAACATATAAAATAACATTACTGTTATCAGCAGATATAAACTTTTCAGTCTTGTTCAGTTCTAAATTCTCTTTTACTAAAGGTGTTCTCTGTTCATTAGATGTGTCTACTGATGCAACAGACGACTTATCATGACTAGATATTATCTTTTTAAGCTCCATGATTTTTCCTTTGTAACTTCACATTTGCTTTCAGAGATTCATACTCATGCGAAAGCTTTTTATACTTAGCTGATTCTTGCTGTTTTTCAACATGAAGTTTCAGTTCAGTATTTTGCTTTTTCAGCACAATCATCTCTTCCTTCAGCTTTGCAAACTCATTAACAACATTTGTGTTGTTTTTCATCATTTCCTCAAATGAACTAAATAGCTCATCTTCATTTTCAGTGAGAGTTACCTCATTGTCAGAATCCTCTGATTCTTTGGCCATGAGACAGAGTTGTGCCGGTCTCTTCTTCAGCTGAGTCATCATCTGATGTCCCCGATTCTGAATTAGACGAGTAGATGGCTGTTATCTTTTCAGCTTAAGCCAACAATACTTTGCTCTTCTGATGTCTCCTCTCTTTCCTCGCTTTCTTTTCATCCTCAGTATACTTCTCAGCTTTAGGATATGGGCAGTCCTTAATGAAATATCCCAATTTCTTGCAGTTATAGCACATTAGTTTGGATTTAAAATCATCCTTACTATCATGAGAATAAGAGGTAGGTTTAGAAGTAGAAGTATTGTTATATTTGTTTTTCATTTTTCTTTTATAGAACTTTTTGAACCCATTTAATAATAAAGCAACATCGTCAGCAGTGTACTCCTTTCTGTTGAGCAGCGTGGTCTCATCAGATGAGTCCACTTCTCTTATCTTCCCGGCTGATCTCCTTGATCTTTTTGCAGCAACCAGGGCAGCAGTGGGACTAGAAGTTGAAGTCTCTTCTATACCCATTCTTGGCATTTTATACTCGTATGCCTTGAGTACAGAAAACAGCTCCGTCACAGAGTTCTTCCCCACATCCCTTGATTCTTCCATAGCTGTGATTTTCATGTTGAACTTGGGTGGTAGCGCCTTTAAGACTTTAACGGTGATCTCTTTATCAGTGAACGTCTTTCCCAACTTTAACACATTGTTCAACACCTTTGTGAACCTTGGATCCATCTGGTCAATGGTTTCTCCAGATTTCATCTTGAAGTTTTCTAACTTCTCCAGGGCTATGCTCAGATTGTGTTCTTTGATAGAGTCATTCCCTTCACTCATATCACGGACCTTATCCCACATCTCCTTAGATGTCTTACAGTGTTTGACCTTGTCAAATCTGTCGTTGTCGAGTGCTTTGGTCATGACAAAGATTCCAACCTTATCGAGATTTTTCAGTTTTATCTCCTCAACTGTCATCTCTTCAGGTTCCTTGTAAACAACCTTATCTTGGCCATCAACTTTGATTGTTTTGGTGATTCTTATCGGACCTTGAGTTATGCACCTGTACATATTATCATTATAAGCAGCAAGGAAAATTTCCATGCGTATTTTCCAGTCCTCAAAGCTCATACCGCCAATGTGGGGTACATGGCTGATACAGTCCATTTTCCAAAAAGTTTTTCTTTTCAAAAAATGCTCTTTTGAAAACCTTTGAAAAACACTCTAGGATCAAGCTCGTTAATCAGGCAAATGATTCAAATGAACCACCTGCTCTAATACCACTTGTTGGTCCCAAGTGGTCAGATGAGGTCTAGAGGGGGTAGGGGGGAGGGGTGAATAGACCTCTTAAAATTTTACCTTTAAAATTCTCTAACTTTTTCTGTCAGCAGACTAAGCTGATCAAGAATCGTAAGTAGACTAAGCTGATCTTCGCACAAAGCTTTGAACAGCAGAGTTGACCACTCTTCTGATTTTACTTAGCTGATTTTAAGAAAATCAGAGTTTTAAAATAACTTACTTGCAGCGGAATTGTCAAGTGTTTTTCACAAGTAGTTTTCTTAACTTAGAAAATGTTTTATCCCAGTTATTGCAAACCCTTTTTAAAATCTTTTCAACAGTTAACTTAAGTGTTTAGTATGCTTTTGAAAATATGTAAGAAAAATGCAAGTGTAAACACCAGAATTTTTATAGTGGTTATATGGATAAAAATCCTTTAGTCCACTCTTCCAAGTCACTTAGATCTTGGGTTATACTATAATCACACATATTACAATACACTCTGCTTGCGCCAAACAACAAATGAACTGGCCACAAGTTCGTTATAGGAAATCACTTAGAAGTCCTATACTACAAAGCTTTATCACTCACAAAGATGGATAACAGCTTCTCACAACACGTTTCTAAGAAAATCACTCAGATTTATATGTATATTCTTTTATCTCTCTTTTCTGCTTTCGTCAACAAATGACTAAGTTGTTGAGTGTTCTGTTCTTGAGTTTGAGACTTAGAAGAATTCTGCTTCAAGATTTGCTCTCAATTGTGTTGTCTCTTCTTCTCTAACTCTTGAACTGAACTATTTATACTTGAGGTTTGAAAATCTGCCCGTTGAGAGATCGACAGGTGTCCAAATCCTCGAGTACTGGTCCTTGTTTCAGAAACGGCTACCTGCGACTGAACATTGTACACTCTGTTGTACTTTATGTCACTTCGCATTAAATGCTCCAAGCTAATACGAGGGTTTCTTCAATCATTTGCCATAAATACCCTTCCTCTTCAACATTTATTACTTCAAGTGCATTTATTACCGTTGCAATAACTTCTGATCACTTCCACTCTGCTGATTGAAATCACTCGTCTGATGAACACTCGGCTGATCCCAAACTGAATTCATCTGATTTGAGTCTGCTGAAAATCCACCAGTCTGATTCCATTCTTCAGCAACAGATCAGTAGTCTTCTGGACCATATATTTGACTCGACTGAAGTATCTTCTTCCTTGGTCAAATAACTTTAAGGTTTGAACTAAGCTTCCAATACTTAGCTGATGACTTTTGGAAATCATCAAAACCTCCCTTCACTTCTAAGTCTTCATCTTCATCCAACAAGGCCCACTAGAAAAGCTATGACAAATTCTTCCTGATTGTGATCTTGAACAATTTCTGCACCTCCACAGGGACAAGATTTGAAAATAGGTTTGTAGTTGGCTAATTCATCCCATAATGCTTTTAACTTTGTGAAATAATGTTGAGTGATTGATTTTCTTTATCTAGATTAACCAATTCTCTGTTTAATTGCAACTTTCTTGGCCCATTACTTTGTTGAAATCTTGTGCGCAGCTCATCCCAGATTTCTTTTGCAAAATTGGTGTACATGATACTAGAATCGATATCTTGAGAGACTGAATTCAATATCAAAGAAACAACCACATCATTGTTTCGTGACCAAGCCGTTTGTAAATTTGAATCCTCAAGACCAAGGTATGTGATAGCCCCATTGATGAATCCTAACTTGTTCTTGGCATTGAGAGCAAAAAGCATTGACCGTGACCAAGAAGCGTAGTTATCACCCAAAAGGGGTTTCTGAATGAGGGTTAATCCAGGTCCATCAGATGGATGTAAGTAGAAGGGATTACAAGGATCCTCCATAGGTGTTTTGAACCTGGTGTTACCGACAGTAGTGGAGGTGGTTGATGGCGGAGTAACAGACATGATAGAAATCAAGAAAGAAAACAGAGATTGTGTGGGAAAAAGGATTTGATGAAGGAATTTGCGCAAAAATAAACGAGAATTGGAACTCGTTAATGGAAGCGGAAGAAAGCATATACTGCTGATACCATGATAAAGTCAATGATCTGTAAATATTTTGATCATGAAGATCAAGTATGTGTGTGTCTGGTGCGTGAGGATAGAAGGCAGAGAAGAAGAAGAAAAACTGAATTTTATTTTAATTGTGACTTATTGTACAAAAAGGGAATTGAACTCAGGCCTATTTATAAGAAAAGCTAATCAAAACTACTTAACAGGTATAACTAAATTGCTAAACCTATATACACGTTTTTATACATATAAAACAGATAAATTAAAAATCCTAATTTAATAATACACATTCTTCATCCACGCCTAATTTAATCGGCCCTAATTCTGAATCTGAAAATGAAACAATAGCTTGTGTTAATTACAACAAATCTCCATCAATTTTAGCTGGAATCTCCAACAGTATTTATATGAAATTTATTCTCAAATTAAATGATATATGATGCAAATATATATCAATCTTTAATTCAAATTATTTACTCAATTTTTTATATATAAAAAAGTAACTTTAATATTATGAGTAAAGTACATATTTCTCGTTTTGATATTTTCTTATAATTCAAAACTATTGTGAAGGAAAACATTCGAGACGGAGATCCAGTTGTATATCATGAAAATTCATATATTCTGAACATATGAAGGGGCAAAACCCCGTGTTAATATTTATTAAGATTAAAGTCATTTTGAAAATGATTGAAACATACATGTTTCAAAAATTCAAAGGTCATATTTAAGAATCCAGAGATTTATAGATATCCAAACAACTTATTCAATAAATTTGAATTCGTATATTTTATCATGATTTTTCGGAGATTTATTAAATATTACTCTTTACATCTGTTTAATTATTGGCAATTTATCCTTCAATATTTATACATTTTCACACTTTACCTCTTAATTTTTTTGAAAAATTGTAGTATACATATCTTGATGTAATATTCCGTGGCCAGTTACATCTCGTTGCCAATATTCAACTAACGAAAATTGGCATGTAAACTGAACTTTTGAAAAGGTGAAGTATTAAGGGCAAAATGTTTAATAAGTTGTTTTTTCTCTATAAATAAATAGGATGGGTTAAGTGTATTAATACAGCTCAAATAATAGTTCTAGAGTTAATGGCAATTTACCCCTGTGATATTCATAATGTTCAATTTATCTTCTTATAAATTAAAAAAGAGCATTTTACCCTCTTGTATTATGATAAATGTGACTAATTACCTTCTTGTATTATGATAAATGTGGCAATTTATCTCCTATGTTGCAAAATACTTTTTATTCTCACTCTCAATTTCGACAAGTGAGTTACACTCTCCGGCTGAAGGGGGTAAGTTGCTTCTTTAAAATTTTCATAGGGGGGTTAAGTGTTTTTTTTTTTTCAAATCACAGAGTAAATTGAATATTATGCATTTTACATGGGCTAAATTGACATTAACTCTATAGTCCTAATCTGAAGCACACAACAGTGAAAGCTGAAAAGCAAACATTATAATCTTTACCAATTAGTCCATCTCAACCACTTCTGAGGGAAGGGTGTGGAGAAAATGGTGTCCAACACCATAGGGGGAGGGTGTGGGTGGGGGATGAGCTAAAGGGAAGTCCCCTCGGCTCAACCCTCACGAGGGGTTACACACTGGAGGGGTGCGTGCAATATTTCTCGATTCAATAAGGGTTCAAATAGGTAAATAGGGTCCCAAAAATAACGAGAAATGTGGAAAAAACAGGTTCGATTGTGCATATTCCAAATCCTAAATGGAATGGAACGATGTAGGGATCAATATGTAAACATAGTATCTATTTAGATACGCTCGAATGACCCCTCGAGAATGTATAGAACCCTATTGCGACCTGGTCCGATATGGAATGAACTTATAATCATGGAATCGAGTCGATCATCAGATTATAAGTTCATAACCCTAGCCCATTCCCGTTTAGGTCGGAACAAATCTATTAATTATGTGATTCTAGTTGGTAAGAGGGATCAGCTAGTGGCTGTGGCGGCCACTTGCCGCCCCTTTTCAAGTTTTTTATTCTTTTCATTTTTCTTTTCTTTTGTTAAATTTTGTGTAAGATTTAATAACATTTTATTTTTAATTTTGTATAAGATTTAACATTGTAAGGTTTAATAAAATGATTAGTTTTAATTTTAGAATTTAAAATTTGTAGAAAACATATGGAAAATTTAATTTTTAAATCTTGTAATCGTTGTTGTTTCCATTGTTGTAATTGTTGGTGTCCTTGACAAAATCTTAACTATTATTATTCTTAAGAATGCCTCAAATATTATTGTTATAGTTATTATTGTTATTATTATTATTATTATTATTATTATTATTAAGTGAGAGTAAGGGAGAGTATGAATTGAAAGTAATTGGTGGGGGGAGTGGTGGGGAGAAGGCTTGAAGATTGATGGTGTTGAATCCGTTTTGAAGCGACGGCCTGAACTCGTCGCCGAAAGACGAGGCGACACATTCTACGAATTTTGAGCTGATGAAGTCTCTCAATACCTTCGCAGTGTTCTCAAGTCCCTCAGATCTGTGGCCAAATCGGACGATACAACTAATATATTTTGCCAATCGCGATCTATTCCTCAAATCCAAGGTATTTTCCATGAAATCAAGTGTTATTTGATAATTAACAGAGCATGTTTTGTCTTTAAAAAAAAAACTCATATTTTGATTTAAAAGGAAATATGTTCGTCTCTCAATGTTGATAGTGAGATGATTTGGCTGGTGATTTTTTACTTACTGATTTTAGACTAGAAGTATCATGTGTATATAATGATTTGTGAATTGTGAGTGATTATTTGTTAGATAATACATTTTCAGTCACAATTAATAATGCAAAATATCATCTCGCCTCATATTTGTTAGAGAAGGAAAGTGTGTGGAGAGTTTGTTGATTGTTGTCTATTAATGTAGGTGATTTGTTGAAGAATAATATGGGTTTCTTTGGAGTTGCAGTTAGTTCTGTAGGTAAATCTGGTGGTTTGGCGTTACTTTGGATAAAGGATACTGATTTATCGATTCAGAGTTTGTCTAAAAACCATATTGATGTTTTTGTGTATGATAGTGATACTAAGGATGATTGGCGCTTGACAGGCTTCTAAGGCGAACCTGATAGAGCTAACAGGCACATCTTTTGGAATGTTTTACGTAAACTATCCAACTTCTCTCAAAAGTCGTGGATATTTGTTGGGGACTTTAATGCGATACTTCACCACCCGAATATGGAGGTAGAATAAACCCAACTAGCCAGGTTGTGAACTTTCGCCTAGCTCTTGAAGATTCGGGATTATCAGATTTAGGTTTTGTTGGAGATATCTTCACTTGGACTAATCAATGGCCTCACCCTCTGACTATTCGGGAAAGACTTGATAGAGTGTGTGCATCTTCTTCATGGATTACAAAAATTCCGTATACTCGAGTGATCCACATGAACACCACGAATTCGGATCACAATCCTATTTGTATTGAAATTCGCTCTACACCTCTCTTGCCGAGACAGAAAGCTAAAAAGCAATTTAGATTTGAGGCCATGTGGCTTAAATCTGAGGACTGTGTGAGAATAATTGAAGATAGTTGGAGCTTTCATGGGGATCGGATACAACTTGGGAAAAATTGAATCACTGTTCTAAAGAGCTGGAATGTTGGAGTAGAAGCGAATTTGGGAGCATTAATAAATCTATTAAAAAACTTCGGGATATGATTGCTTCTATCTGAAATGGCCTGATCACGGACGATACAAAAAGGCATGAGAGGCAGCTCACTTTTGAGCTTGAAGATCTTCTAGACAAGGAAGACTTGATGTGGCGTCAAAGGTCCAAATCCCATTGGCTTAAAGAGGGGGATAACATTACTCGTTTTTTTCATGGCAAAGCCTTGGCAAGAAAGAAAATGAATCGGATTGGTGGCTTGCTAAACGAAAGAGGAGAATGGTGTGAAAGTATAGAACAAATTGAAGGGATTGTTACGGGCTATTTCCAGAATATTTTCCCCTCAAGTCAACCATCGTTAGCTGATATTGGGGTGGTGACGGGTGCTTTGTACAAGAAAGTAGATCAGCGGATGAACCAATTTCTCCTTCAACAATACTCAGCAGACGAGGTATGTTTCCCCTGGCCCACCTGTGCTTTTTTATCAGAAGTTTTGGAACTATATTAGAGTTGATGTTATTAAAACTACTCTTGATTTTTTAAACAATAGAGAGTTCTACAACCCGAGTAATTTCACCCAAATTGTCCTTATTCCCAAGTGCAAAAACCCAAAGTTTGTCTCCCAATTTAGACCTATTAGCCTGTGTAATGTAATTTACAAGATAGCATCAAAGGCGATAGTGAATAGGTTGAAACCTTTAATGAATAATATTATATCCGACAGCCAGTCAGCTTTTGTCCCATCCGTTGCTCTTGAAGTATCTCATTACATGAAAAAGTTGACTTCGGGCAAAAAAGGTCACATAGCTCTTATACTCGATATAAGCAAGGCGTATGATAGAGTTGAGTGGTCTTTTCTTGAAATGCAATGACTGCTTTAGGGTTTGATGACAGATTTGTTCAGTTAATAATGACATGCATCTCTACGGTTTCGTATTCGTTTATGATCAAATGTGAACAACTTGGATATGTCAAACTGGAACGAGGAATCCGACAAGGAGACCCTTTGTCCCCGTATTTGTTTCTCTTTTGTGCAGAAGCTCTTAGTGCACTCATCAGACATGCTGAAAGGAGAAATCAAATACAGGGAATATCAATATGCACAGGGGCACTGCCTATATCCCATCTTCTCTTCGCAGACGACATCCTAATTTTTGCTAAAGTCGACGTGGACTCAGCTCTTTGCATAAAAAATATCATTGCTCTCTATGGGAAAGCTTCAGGCCAGTATATCAATCTTGAGAAGTCAAGTATAGTGTTTAGCAGAAACACTATCGAAGTTGATATTTTGAGAGTTCAGTCTATCTCGCCGATCCAAGTAGAGGAAAAGCATGATCGCTGTCTTGATTTACCAATGGTAATCGGGAAGTCCAAAACAGAAGTTTTTAGCAACATCATAGATAAAATTTGGGAGCAGGTCCAAGGATGGAATGAGAAGACATTATCCAAGGCCGGAAAAGAGATTCTTATCAAGGCAGTTTTGCAAGCTATTCCTACGTACGTCATGGGCTGTTTTAAGTTGCCTAAGACTTTTATTCACGAATTGGAAACTCTAATTTGCAGATTCTAGTGGGATGATAAAGAAAAGAGAAAGATACACTGGGCGAAGTGGGACGATATTTGTGTCAGTAAGAAGTCCGGGGGTATGGGTTTTAGAGATCTTGAGGCTTTTAACCTTGCTTTACTTGCTAAACAAACTTGGAGAATCATCCATAACCCTAACAATTAATTATGCCGTATTCTTAAAGCCAAATATTTCAAGTCGTGTGATTTTATGGAAGCAAATTTGGGTTCAAACCTTTCTTTCACTTGGCGGAGCATTCTTGAAGCAAAATCAATTATTGAAGCGGGAATTAGATGGCGTATTAGGAATGGAGTTAAAACGAGAATTTGGTGATGTAAATGGATTCCTAGACCAAGCACTTTCTTGATCTCTTCTCCACAATCATGTCTGCCTTCTACTTCTACTGTGAGTGATCTTATCGACTCGGATTTGGCATGATGGAAACGGGACCTCATAGAACAAATTTGTTGGCCTGAAGAAGCTGAAATTATCCTTCAAATTCCACTCGGCAGTCTTCAAAATGAGGTTAAACAAGTCTGGCATTACACCAACACAGGGCATTTCTCAGTTCCTTCAGCCTACCACTTAGCTATTGATATTAAAAGAAATATGTCTAATATCAATGTTTGCCACACGCGCAGCAGATCAGGTTAAAACTAGAACTGGTTATGGAAAGCAAAAGTCCCTAACAAGATCAAGATCTTCGTGTAGAGAGCCATGAAGAATTCCATACCAGTGGCAGCAAATCTTATCCAACGACATGTTCCGATTGAAAATATTTGTCCTGTTTGCGGTAGTGAGAACGAAACAGTTTTGCATGCTCTACTCCTTTGCCCCTTCTCTAGGCAAGTTTGGGCCTTGTCAAGTCTTCCCTTTGCAGCTTATGGAGTATCGAAAATTTTAGCACGAGAATGGATGGAAAGAGTTCGAACGAAACTTGATACAAAGGAGAGAAACCTTTGTTGGACTATTATGTGGGCTTTATGGGGTAATATAAATAAGTTCAGACTGGGAGAAGGAAACCATCAACCGCACGAAGTAGTCTGACTATATTACACGATTTATCTCTGCAAATGCTATCACCCAAATTCAAGTCACCTTGCCATTAGTTGCAAGATGGAAAACACCTCTACTTAATTATGTGAAACTAAACTTCGACGGTGCTCTCGCGGACAATAGAACAGGTTTGGGAATTATTGCTCGAAACCATGATGGAGAGTGCATTGATTGAAGAAGTCTATTGATAGATCGCAAACTCTCTGTGGAAGCTGTGGAAGCTGCGGAAGCATCGGCAGCTATAAAAGCTTTGGTGTTGGTCCCAAGTGGTCAGATGAGGTCTAGAGGGGGAGGGGGGGTGAATAGACCTCTTCAAAAATTTACCTTTTAAATCTCTAACTTTTCTGTTCAGCAGACTAAGCTGATCGATAACAGTAAGCAGACTAAGCTGATCTTGCACAAAGCTTTGAACAGCGAAGTAGACCACTCTTCTGATTTCACTCAGCTGATTTTATCAAAATCAGAGTTTAAAGTAACTAACTTGCAGCGGATTTGTCAAGTGTTTTTCACAAGTAGTTTTCTTAACTTAGAAAAAGTTTTATCCCCAGTTTTAAACAAACTCCTTTTTAAAACTTTTCCAGTAGTTAACCTTTAAGTGTTTTAAATATGCTTCTTTGAAATATGCAGAAATTAATGCAAGTTAAAAACACAAAGGATTTTTATAGTGGTTATATGGATGTAAATCCTTTAGTCCACTCTTCCATATCACTTAGATCTTGGGTTATACTAAATCACACAGATTACAGTATACACTTCTTACGCCAAACAACAAATGAAGTGGCCGTAAGTTCACAATAGGAAATCACAAAGAAACTCCTATCCTCTGAAGTAATATCGCTCACAAAGGTTGATATCTACTTCTCACAACACAATCTTAACAAAATCACTCAGATTTTTAAGTATATTCTGGTTTCTCTCTTTTCTGCTTCGTCAACAGATGACTAGGCTGATGAGTGCTTTGTTCTTGAGTTTGAGACTTAGAAGAATTCTGCTTCAGATTTTTGCTCTCAATGCGTGTTGTCTCTGTGTTGTTCTTCTTCTTCAACTCACGAACTAAGCTATTTATACTAAGGATTTGAAAATCTGCCCATTGAGAGATCGCCAGTTGTCAAATCCTCGAGTACTGGTCCTTTTCTGCAGAACGGCTGTTGCGACTGAACACTGTACACTCTGCTGTACTTTCTGTCGCTTCGCATTAAATGCGCATTAAATGCACCAAGCTGATACGAGGTTTCTCTTCAATCATTTGTCATAAATACCCTTCCTCTTCAGCATTTATTACACCAAGTGCATTTATTACCGTTGCAATAACTTCTGATCCACTTCCACTCTGCTGATCGAAGTCACTCGTCTGATGAGTACTCGGCTGATCCCAAACTTGAACTAATCTGATTTGAGTCGGCTGATAGTCCACCAGTCTGATTTCTTCTTGAGCAACAGATCAGTAGTCTTCTGGACCATATTTGACTTGTCTGAAATACTTCTTCCTTGGTCAAATATTTTCTAAGGTTTGTACTAAGCTTCCACTTAGCTGATGACTTTGGAAATCATCAAAACCTCCCTTCACTTCAAAGTCTTCATCTTCATCCAACAATTTCCCCCTTTTTGATGATGACAAAACTCCAGCTAAGTACCTGTACCTAAACTAAAGTTGAGTCCTCAAAAATTTTTGAGATAGAAATAATATGTTGGAAGCTTGAACTTTTTATAGATTGATTTGAAAATTACAGTGCAAGTTACAAGAAAAAAATTGACTTAAGTGAAAAATTACAACTGAAGTAAGCTGTTACAAAAATTTAGCATATGACTTAGTCTATTAACTAGTCTAGTCCTCAGCTTCTTCATCTTCTTCTTCTTCCTCTTCAACTTCTTCTTCAACTTCATCACTACTGTCTTCATCTTCACCAGATGTGAAAGCATCAGCAAGACCTTTTAATTTTTCTCTTCTTTCTTCAGCTTCAAATCTTTTTCTGATGTCTTCAATCCTCTTATACTTAACGTCTGGATTAAGCTGTTCTTCAGCAGAGTACTTAAAGGCAGCTAACTCCTTGTCAGTTTTAGCTACATCCTTGGGCTCTACTTTATCATCAGCTCCATCTTCAGCTTCCTTTTCAAGTACTTCATCTTCTTTTGGCTTTCCAGCAGCAGCCCGTTGGTCTCGTACTTGAATAGTTGCAGCAGCATCAACAGCTAACTTAGCTGATTCCTCTTCCCCCTTTTTGTCAGCATCAGCAGGGTTGAGTTGATCAGGAGTTATGTTGACTGCAGCACAAAGCTTCTTGATGTTTGTATCCATGACTCTTTGCTCAGCACAGTGATGATTTAGAGTAGTTTCCATCCGAAGTTGATTCTCTTCCAAGCGAAGTTGATTAGCTTTTAATTCACCAGAATGGTCATTCAGACAGTCAACATTCAACTGAAGTGTTGACAGTTCAGTTTGTGCTTTGTCGGCGAAGTTTGTAATCTCTTGCATTAAAGCAATATTCTTCTCAGTTTCTGCTTCACCAACTTGTGTCATGACCCTAACAACTCTTGCAATGTCAGCTTTATTCCTTTGAAGAGCAGTGTGGAGGTGACCTACATCAGCCTTCACATCTTCAATACTTCTGCTCATATTCAATATGCTCTGAGTTAACATTAAGGAGTTATCTGGTGGTAGAGGAAAATCTTCAATGGCATCCTTGACCATTTTAGCAGTCTCTTCCTGCATTTGCTTAATCATCAGCTGATTTCTTGTCTCCATCTCCTTCATAGTAGTCTCAATCAGCATCTGGATGGACTCCATCAGTGAGGAATGCAAATCAGCAGTAGGGGCAGGATGTGATGATTCAGCAGGATCCTCTTCTTGTGGAAGTTCAACAGGGTCTTCCTCCTGTTGAACAGTTGCTTCATGAAGAACAGGACTGTCTTCAGCTTTCCATCCCAAAGCTAGGGGAACTACGTCCTTGACCACAGTAGGCAGCTTCTTTGATGTATCTAAGTTGATTTCTTTAGCCTTCTGGTCTTTCATTTGTTCTTCACTAGCTGGCTCATCAGCTACGTGAATGATCTCAGTACCATCAGTAGACACAACTGTCTTCTGACGAATCAAGTCAGCTGGTACAAAGGGTGAAGTAGTCTGTTGGATCTTCAGCTTCTCTTGATAAGTACTGATATCAGAGCCATAACAGATTTGCTGCAAACTTGGTAACTTGGGCATTGTACTTGATGTACCTGGTTCAAATCTTGATCTTTCAGCCCACTTTTCCAATGTTGTGTAAACAGCAATCTTGACTGCTCTATCAATCCTGTCATCAGCAGGACTGGGTCTCTTTGGAATTGATTCTTTGATAGCAGTCGCTTCTTGACTTACCATGACTCTAGCATAGTCATGTAGTCTATCTCTTACAAAATCTGAGTCCAGTGCCTTGGCAATAGAAGTTGTTTGCAGCCAGTTTAAAACCCATCTTCCTTCAGTGGCAAACTCCTTCCAGGCTTGAATTTCCTCCTCAGATTTGTTCAATCTATACTCTCTCCATCTGTTGTACCTTATCTTTTCTGGGAGAAAAGTAGTCCTTGATTGAAACAGCTGGTTTAGTCTTTCCAACTCAGCTTCAAACTTTTTGAAGGCAGAAGGATCACTCTGAACAATTTCGATTGCTCTTCTGACTTCCTTCTTTTTCTTCTTAATTGGGGCAGCCCTAGGTAGCACGAAGTCTCCTTCCTTAGGCTTTTCACCAATTACGATGCCTCCAGACCTCCTTGGTCCATAAGCATCCTTCTTGCTTTCCTCTAAGGCCTTTGCCAATTCAGCTTCTTCCTTGGCAGCTAGTTCAGCTTCTGTCATGTTTTTGACATCAGCTTCTTTCTTGCTCGCTTCAAGAGCTCTCTTAAGCTCAGCTTCATCACGTTTTCGTTGTTCAGCCTCCTCGCGCTTCTTTCTGTGATAAGCTGGTACTTTTGCTTTGCCAGTTCTCTTCTTTCTGGCATTTCTTGACTCAACAACTGGTGCCACATCTGTTGTTTCTGGTAATGCAACTGCTACAGGTGCAGCAGCAATTGGTTCGAGGATCTGCACTTCAGGATCCTCTTGAGGTTTAGCAACCTCAGCTGTTGGTGTAGGAATCTGTTTCACTTGATCAGCTGACTTCTTCTCAGCAGATTCCTTCACTGATTCAACAGGCCTCTCAGCAGATTGAGGACTTCTTTTGGCTAACTCAGAAAGTTCAGTATCTTCATCAAGAAGTGTCAGCTTCTTTCTGGCAGTCCTTTTTGTGAAAGGTGGATTTGCAACGGTAGAAGTGGCAGTGTCCTTCATAGCACTCCGAGTCCTCTTTGCCACATTTTCAGCTGGTATCTCAGCTGAAATTGTCTTGTCAGATGATGTCCCAACTGACATTTCGGCATCCTTCTTTTTAGACACGCCTGTTCTGGCTTCAACAGCAGGCTTTGCTGTTTGAACAGTTGTCTTGCTCTTTTTGCCTTTATCAGCAGGCTTTTCTGGCTCAGAAGCCTTTCTTTTCTTTTGCTTCATCTCTGGCAAACCGCAGGCTCCTTTGATCTCCCAGTTTTCACTGGTTCATAAATCTTCAATTCTTTAGCCTTGTGAACATCCTTGCCATTTGTAACTTCACATCCCAAATTTACCAGCAGATGACTCAGGAATATTCTGTGCAGAGTGTGACCACGCACTTTGTGATCAGCCAGTATGTACCAAATGTAGTTTGCCCAGTTCACCTTCAAGCCATAGAAAATGGCAATCATTGTGTGCAGACGCTTCATTGGTACGCTGTCCAGTGAGAATGTGCAATTCTCCAAAACTTTGGCAACCAAGTCTGCCATACGTTGAAACTCGTCTTTCAGTTGATTTTTCTTTATGCTCCCAGTTAGCATTTCATCCTTCTTTGAAGCCAGATTCCAGAAATCCGCTTCAAATGGAGTAGCAAGGGTCACTATGTCAGTCGAGCCTTCAAGAGATAGTCCATATCTCTCACTCAGCAATTTGGGGGTTATGCAGATAACCTTATCCCCAATCTTGGCAGTGATCTCCAATTTCTCAAAATTGACATCCTTCTTGGAACCATAAAATTCCATCACTTGCTCTTTGAAGATCATATCTTCATGGGCCTCCATGAAGTTTACCAGTGAGGCTGCCTTAAATTTCTCCAGAATTTCCTTCATTAATGGTGTGCCAGTCGTATGGTACGTCAGGTAGTTCAAGAACATACCTTCAGCAGCAGCTTCCTTTGCATTTACCTTAGAACCCATTTTCCTGAAAGAGATTGAAGGAAAAACGAGAGTAGATTTGCAGTTGAATGGATGCAAAAATGCTCTGAATGCTTTTGAAATATTTAGGGTGCGTAAAAGCTCAGTCAGCTGATCACATCTGGATTTATAGATGTTAATTCTTGTCGGTTTCCGTGAAAAGTGGTAACCGTTAGATTAGTCACTGTAAAAGCAGATCGTGCGATCAAGATACGCGGATTTCAAAATAGCATTTAATATGTCAGACAGGCGGGAAGTTGAAACGCCACTTGTCTGTTACTTATAAAAGCGTGCTTTTGATAAAACGTTTTTAATACAACACTTTAAATATAAGCTGACATAAATAGAAACAGATGAGTAGAGTACTTATCTGATTTAAGACTTGTCTGATACAATATATCACTAGTGAAAGCCAATGTCTAGTGATCTTCCTTTGCTGTTTGTCAATCCAGCAAGATAATTAATCTTCAAATCTTCAAGAATTAAGAACAAATCTTCTGATTAAAACAACTTCAACTAACTGTCATTGAAGATTTCATCTTTAAAACAAGGGTACCGCTAGTCTTACACGTTCCCCCTGAGTTCAAGAATTCATCAGTCAACTAGTCTGTTGAGAGTCAGTCTTCTTGAAGTGTAACACTTGTTGATATAAGATTAGTCAGCTGTTGAAACCTGTCTTCTGATAGGTTCCCCCTCAGCTTATGAATCCAATTTTAACAAGCCCAATTCCGCTCTTAGAGTGGAAAATCTTGCTTCATTCAGTGGTTTGGTGAAAATGTCAGCGATCTGATTATCTGTTTGAACATATTCAATAATAACATTTCCTTTTTCAACATGGTCTCTGATGAAGTGATGTTTGATCTCAATGTGCTTAGTCCTGGAATGACTTGTAGTATTCTGAGTAAGTGAGATTGCACTTGTATTGTCACAGTAGATAGGGATTCCACTGATCTTCAAATTATAGTCTTCAAGTTGATGCTTCAACCAAAGTATTTGTGCACAACATGCTCCAGCAGCAATATATTCAGCTTCAGCAGTAGATATGGACACTGAAGTCTGTTTCTTACTCATCCATGAGATCAGACGACTGCCTAAAAATTGACAAGCACCTGTTGTACTTTTCCTATCAATTTTACAGCCAACAAGGTCAGAATCTGAATATCCAATAAGTTCAAATCCTGATTCCCTTGGGTACCACAATCCCAATTCTTGTGTGCCTTTGAGATATTTTAATATCCTTTTAGCAGCTAAGAGATGAGATTCCTTAGGATCTGATTGAAATCTCGCACAAACCCCAACAGAATACATAATATCAGGTCTGCTAGCTGTTAAGTATAACAGTGACCCAATTATGCCTCTGTATTTGGTGATGTCAACCGATTTGCCACCTTCATCCTTGTCCAGACGAAGTCCAGTAGACATAGGAACAGTAACAGATGAGCTAGTTTCCATACCATATTTCTTGAACAGATCTTTTGTGTACTTTGCTTGATTAATAAAAATACCATCAGGTAGCTGTTTAACTTGTAATCCAAGAAAGTAATTAAGTTCTCCCATCATGCTCATTTCAAACTTATTCTGCATCAGCTTAGAGAATCTTTCACACATCTGTTTGTTAGTTGAACCAAAAATAATATCGTCTACATATATTTGAACTAGCAATATATGATTATCCCATTCAATAGTGAATAAGGTTTTATCTACTTTACCTTTGCGAAATCCTTTAATTAAAAGAAAATCAGATAAAGTATCATACCATGCTCTTGGAGCCTGTTTCAGTCCATAAAGAGCTTTCTTCAGACGATATACTTTGTCTCCTTGTTGATAAGCTTCGAATCCAGGAGGTTGTTCAACATAAACTTCTTCTTGCAGTTCTCCATTGAGAAAAGCAGACTTCACATCAATCTGATAGACAGTGAAGTTCTTGTGAGCAGCATAGGCTAAGAATAATCTGATTGCTTCAAGCCTTGCAACTGGTTCGAATGTCTCATCAAAATCAATGCCTTCTTCCTGGCAGTAACCTTTGGCAACTAGTCTTGCTTTGTTTCTGGTGACAACACCATCTTCATTCATTTTATTCCTGAATACCCACTTAGTGCCAATTACTCTTTGATGAGTAGGTCTGGGAACTAAGTACCAGACTTCATTCCTTTCAAATTGATTCAACTCTTCTTGCATTGCTTCAATCCAGTGAGAATCACCAAGAGCTTCATCAATTAATTTAGGCTCAATTTGTGAAAGAAAACTTACAAACATTGTTTCATTTGCAGTTGACCTTCGAGTTCTCACTCTGTCCAAAGGATCACCAATCACTAACTCAGGTGGGTGATCTCTGAGCCATCTGAGATCAGGTTGCAAATCTGGATGTTGTCCTCTTGATTGATCTTGCAACACTACTGTTGGAGTTTCAGTAGTAGTCTGTTGAACAGTTGTGGTCTGTTGAACAGTCTCTGGTCTGTCAGCTGTTCGCAACTCCTCTGTTAGACAATCAGCAGACTGATTTTGAACAGCACTTGAGTTAACAGCTTGATTTAAATCAGGTAGTATGATGGGTACATATTCTTCCTTTCTTTCCACATTCAATTTCTGAAAGTCAGCAGATACCTCTGGAATTGCACTTTGATTCTTTTCAGAAGATTGACTTGGTTCATCAAATACTACATGAATAGATTCTTCTATAAGTAAAGTTCTTTTGTTAAACACTCTATAAGCTTTACTAACAGTAGAGTAACCTACAAAAACAGCTTCATCAGCCTTCTCTGCAAATGCAGTAAGGTGATTTTTTCCATTGTTCAAAACATAACATTTACAACCAAAAATCCTAAGATAATGTAAATTAGGCTTTCTGTTGTTCCATAGCTCATAAGGTGTCTTGTTTTGACTTTTGTTTATCATACACCTATTCTGTGTATAACATGCTGTATTTGTAGCTTCTGCCCAGAATCTTTGGGGCAGCTTTGCTTCAGCTATCATTGTCCTGGTAGCTTCTTTTAGAGTTCTGTTTCTCCTTTCAGCAACTCCATTTTGTTGAGGGGTTCTGGCAGCAGAGTACTCATGACTGATTCCTCTGGAATTACAATACTCTTCAACAGTAGAGTTTGTAAACTCAGTCCCTCTATCTGATCTGATCTTCAATATTCTTTGACTTTTCTCATTCTGGATCAGTTCCATCAGATTAGTAAGATGTTCCTTGGTTTCACTTTTCTTCTTCATGAAAATCACCCAAGTAAATCTTGAAAAATCATCCACAACAGCTAGGCAGTACTTCTTTCCACCATTGCTGATTGGATCAATAGGGCCAAACAAATCCATGTGAAGTAGCTCCAAAATTCTGGTTGAAGATTGGTGCTTCTTGCTTTTGAAAGATGATTTCACTTGTTTACCCTTCTGACAGGCATCACAGAGCTTGTCTTTGCTCATGACTGTTTTTGGAATTCCTTCTACCAGATCATTCTTTATCAATCTGTTGATGGTCTTGAAATTCAAATGATTCATTCTTTTGTGCCAAACCAACTGATTTCACTTGGTGTAGAAGCCACCAAACAAACATTAGAATTCTTGTCCACAGAATTCCAGTCGACTACATAGATATTTCCCTGTCTTCTTCCAGATAGAATGACCTTCTTTGTTCCAATTTGTTCAACATAGCACTTATCTGATGAAAACACCACGGAAAATCCCTTGTCACAAAATTGACTTATGCTCAGCAGATTGTATTCCAGGCCACTAATATAAGAGACGTCAGATATCTCTATGTTTCCTTTGATAAGCTTTCCCATAGCAACAACCTTGCCTTCTTTGCTGTCTCCAAAAGTAACTCTTGGACCATTCACAGCAACAGCATCTGCCAGTTCATGTATGTCTCCACACATGTGCCTTGAACATCCACTGTCCAAGTACTATTTCTTCACTACTTTACTCCTACTCCTAATCCTAACCTACAAAACAAAATAAAAATGTTTTAGGTACCCTTTATTGAGAGGGTCCTGGTGGATTAGTGTCACCTTTGACAACCCAAGATGTTGAAGTCTTAGGCTTCTTACGCTTTACAGTTTTAGCAGGAGCATGAGCAACTTCATTTTCATCATAATCAACAGGCATGTTAAATTGATAATCATTATGATGATGATAGGGCTCATAAGCAGGATAAGATGCATGATAAGCAGGGTAGGCATGCATTGGTTGATGAGCAGGATATGCAGCAAAATGAGGTGGATAATGAGGTGCAGCATAATAAGGTGGATAAGCAGGTTGCACATAATAAGACTCATTTCCATACCAAGCATTTTTGTTATAATTTCTTTGCTTCTTGGGTCTGCTTTTTACTTGCTCTTTCACAGACGACTTAGCTTTACTAGTCTGATTGGTTTTACTCTTATCAGCAGACTTCTTGGGACTACTCTGCTGTTTGGTTTTACCAGTCTGTTTTTCAGTTTCAGGCTTTTTACCCTTCTTAGCCTTAGGAGTTTTTATCTCCTTTTTCTCAATCTCAGGTGAAATGGGTTTAGCAGTCTGAACATACAAGACAATATTACTATTATCAGCAGATATAAATTTCTCAGCTTTGTTCAGTTCTAAACTTTCTTTTACTAAGGGAGTACTCTGTTCAGTTGGTTTATCTATTGCCACAACAGACGACTTATTATGCAAAGATATTCTAGCTTCAAGTTCTTTGATTTGTCCCTTGTACATTTCACATTCAGCTCTCAGAGATTCACATTCATGCGAAAGCTTTTTATACAAGGCTGATTCTTCAGGTTTTTCAACCTTAAGTTTCAGTTTAGCATTTTGCTTTTTCAGCAGAATCATCTCGTCCTTAAGCTTAGCAAGCTCATTTACAACATCTACTTTGTTGTTCATCATTTGCTCAAATGAGCTAAACAGTTCAAGCTCACTTTCAGAGAGTATTACCTCATTGTCAGAATCATCAGATTCCTTTGCCATGAGACACAGCAGTGCAGGTGTTTCGTCAAAAACAGAGTCATCACTTGAAGTGCCAGATTCTGTGTTTGATGAGTAGATGGCTGCCATCTTTTCAGCTTCAGCCAACAGCACCTTGCTCTTTTGGTATCTCTTCTCTCTTCTTTCTTTTCTTTGTTTCTTTTCCTCCTCTGTATACTTCTCCGCTTTAGGATATGGGCAGTCCTTAATGAAATGTCCCAATTTCCTGCAATTATAGCACATCATTTTGGATTTAAAATCATCCTTAATATCATGAGAATTAGAGGTAGGTTTAGAAGTAGAAGCATTGTTATATTTGTTCTTCATTTTTCTCTTGTAGAACTTTTTGAACCCGTTCAATAACAACGCAACATCGTCAGCAGTATATTCCTTTTTGCTCAGTACTGGGGCCTCATCAGATGAGTCCTCTCCTCTGCTTTTTCCAGACGATCTTCTTGTTCTTTCTGCAGCGACCAGTGCAGCAGTGGGGCCAGAAGTTGAGGTCTCTTCTATTCCCATCCTTGGCATTTTATACTCGTACGCCTTGAGTACAGAAAACAGCTCCGTCAGAGAGATCTTCCCCAGATCCCTAGATTCTTCCATAGCTGTGATCTTCATGTTGAACTTGGGTGGTAGCGCCTTCAGGACTTTGAGAGTAATCTCTTTGTCTGTGAACGTCTTACCCAGCTTTAACACGTTGTTCAGCACTTTGGTAAACCTTGAACTCATCTGTTCAATGGTTTCTCCAGGCTTCATTTTGAAGTTCTCAAACTTCTCCATGGCAACACTTAGATTGTGTTCCTTGATGGCTTCATTTCCTTCACTCATATCTCTGACTTTGTCCCACATCTCTTTTGATGTTTTACAGTGTTTGACATAGTCAAACCTTTCATTGTCCAGGGCTTTAGTCATGATGAAAATTCCAACTTTATCAAGATTTTTCAACTTGATTTCTTCAGGTGTCATCTCTTCTTCATCTTTGTCCACGATCACTTCTTGATCATTGACTTTGATGGTTTTTGTGATTCTTATCGGACCTTTGGTTATGCATCTGTACATATTGTCATTGTAAGCAGCAAGGAAAATTTCCATGCGTATCTTCCAGTCCTCAAAGCTCATACCGCCTATGTGGGGAACAAGGCTAATGCAATCCATTTTTCAAAAAGTTTTGTTTTTCAAAAAATGCTCTTTTGAAAACTTTTAAAAACCTTTGAAAAACACTTAAGGATCAAGCTCGTTGATCAGGCAAATGATTCAGATGAACCACCTGCTCTGATACCACTTGTTGGTCCCAAGTGGTCAGATGAGGTCTAGAGGGGGGGGGGGGGGGGGGGAATAGACCTCTTCAAAAATTTACCTTTTAAATCTCTAACTTTTCTGTTCAGCAGACTAAGCTGATCGAGAACAGTAAGCAGACTAAGCTGATCTTGCACAAAGCTTTGAACAGCGAAGTAGACCACTCTTCTGATTTCACTCAGCTGATTTTATCAAAATCAGAGTTTAAAGTAACTAACTTGCAGCGGATTTGTCAAGTGTTTTTCACAAGTAGTTTTCTTAACTTAGAAAAAGTTTTATCCCCAGTTTTAAACAAACTCATTTTTAAAACTTTTCCAGTAGTTAACCTTTAAGTGTTTTAAATATGCTTCTTTGAAATATGCAGAAATTAATGCAAGTTAAAAACACAAAGGATTTTTATAGTGGTTATATGGATGTAAATCCTTTAGTCCACTCTTCCAAGTCACTTAGATCTTGGGTTATACTAAATCACACAGATTACAGTATACACTTCTTACGCCAAACAACAAATGAAGTGGCCGTAAGTTCACAATAGGAAATCACAAAGAAACTCCTATCCTCTGAAGTAATATCGCTCACAAAGGTTGATATCTACTTCTCACAACACAATCTTAACAAAATCACTCAGATTTTTAAGTATATTCTGGTTTCTCTCTTTTCTGCTTCGTCAACAGATGACTAGGCTGATGAGTGCTTTGTTCTTGAGTTTGAGACTTAGAAGAATTCTGCTTCAGATTTTTGCTCTCAATGCGTGTTGTCTCTGTGTTGTTCTTCTTCTTCAACTCACGAACTAAGCTATTTATACTAAGGATTTGAAAATCTGCCCGTTGAGAGATCGCCAGTTGTCAAATCCTCGAGTACTGGTCCTTTTCTGCAGAACGGCTGTTGCGACTGAACACTGTACACTCTGCTGTACTTTCTGTCGCTTCGCATTAAATGCGCATTAAATGCACCAAGCTGATACGAGGTTTCTCTTCAATCATTTGTCATAAATACCCTTCCTCTTCAGCATTTATTACACCAAGTGCATTTATTACCGTTGCAATAACTTCTGATCCACTTCCACTCTGCTGATCGAAGTCACTCGTCTGATGAGTACTCGGCTGATCCCAAACTTGAACTAATCTGATTTGAGTCGGCTGATAGTCCACCAGTCTGATTTCTTCTTGAGCAACAGATCAGTAGTCTTCTGGACCATATTTGACTTGTCTGAAATACTTCTTCCTTGGTCAAATATTTTCTAAGGTTTGTACTAAGCTTCCACTTAGCTGATGACTTTGGAAATCATCAAAACCTCCCTTCACTTCAAAGTCTTCATCTTCATCCAACATTTGGAGTTGGCTATCGAAAGAGGTTAGAGATTCATTGTTCTAGAAGGTGATTGCAAGACAATAATAGATCACGTAAAAGATTCAAAGACATTCCTTGGTTCTTTCGGTGTTCTTATAGAAGATTTAAAGAGATTAGCAGTATCTTTCGAATCGATACATATTTGTCATGTTCGACGCTAAGGCAACGAAGTAGCACATTGTTTAGCCCAGCTAGGTATGAATGATATGAATGTGTAACAGTTTCTAGCTTTTGGTCTTTGTATTGTTTTGAAGTTTTCCATCAATAAAACTTCACTATTGCTCTGAAAAACAATGTAGATGATTTGTATTGATTTTGTTTTACCCTAGGTAACTAAAACGCGGAGCGGGTGCGGGAGCGAGAGCGGGAGCGGGAGCGCGAGAGCGTGATATATTAAAATTTCAGAATATGAGAGCGCCTATAGAGCGTCTATTAAAATAATTATTAATAATATAAAATAATTAATTTACGGTATTAAAATAAGAAATATATAATAAAGAGATAAGTTACAGCTACATTTTTAAAAGAATTAAGAGCAAAATGTGTGTCATTCAACTAATAAGTATAGTTTATTTTCATTTTCTCAGCAATTTTCATCAATAAAATTCAAGAACTAAACAACGCCTAAAATTTTAGATCTTTTTGGAAAACATGAATTGCAGGGTTAAGTAAGATTTGCATTTATGCAGATAAAAAATACACATCTTGTTAGTTGGTGGGTGCATGTAAGGGTAGGGGTGATAAGGAGAGACAAAAAAATATAATGAAGAAATACTTAGGTATACATATATTATTGAAATTACATATTTACCTTCGGTAATAAACGAGTACAGTTCTAGCTTCATATTTGGCAATTTGTTAGAAGACAGGTTGAGAAAGGTTGAAATGTTGGTTTGGTGGGTTGCACCACCCACCGTCATTGTTCGATAAGGCATTGTTTGGAGGGCAGAAATTGGTAGCCGTGACCACAATTGAATTTTGGAGGCACCACTTATGGTCATCCACACAT
This sequence comes from Penstemon davidsonii, assembly GCA_034814905.1. Taxonomy (NCBI): domain Eukaryota; kingdom Viridiplantae; phylum Streptophyta; class Magnoliopsida; order Lamiales; family Plantaginaceae; genus Penstemon; species Penstemon davidsonii. The sequence goes on along the minus strand of JAYDYQ010001087.1, from coordinate 3,693,413 downwards.
TTAAGTTCAAAGCAAGCTCCACAACTTTGCCCATTGTTAAAAAATATTGTACTCAATGATGATGTGTTTGTATCATACCCTTCACTATATAAATTACCATATCCACAACTACAAGCCCCACCTTCATCCAAATCATACAATAAAAAATACTACAAATTAGAGTTAATAATTTGGTTAGATAAGAGATGAAAAAAATAAAATAAATGAATTACTTATACATTTATGTCCTTGAAAATAGTGACTGAAACGATATTAGCAGTGTCAAAGCATTACTTTATGAGAATGTGATTTTAAAATAATAATCTCATTTTAAAAAATAAAATTTAGTTAAGTGACATACCAAAACAAAAAATCATGAGGATAAAAATTGAAGGACGAAGGAAGTATTATTTTTTTTAATTTACATATTCATTAGAAAATAAACCCATAAGTTTACAAAATAAAGTTACAAGTATTATTTGTGTTGCAATTATTAGTAAATTACAAAATAAACCTGTAAACTTTACAAAATAAAGTTACAAGCATTATTTGTGTTATTTTTTTTTTTTTTTTGTGGTTGTAAATTGTAATGCTTCCAAGTTACAAGTATTTGTAAATTACAAAATAAACCAATAAACTTTACAAAATCTATGTAAAAATGTCACTTTTTGTCAAAATTCGTGAATTTAAATTGTCTAGTGCATGTTCTTTGTAAGGATGATACACGCTCTATCAAAATTAAAACGGCGCTCTATATATAATAAATTCGCGCTCCAAAAATTATAAATTCGCGCTCCGAAAATTATGAATTCGCGCTCTCACTTTCAATAATTCGCGCTTTTTTTGCGAATATCGCAAATACGCTCCGATTCGCGAATTCGGAGCGCGTCGACACCCCTGGTGCGCGAATTTAGTTACCTAGGTTTTACCAGAATTTTCCCTGAGACTATGGCAAACATAGTGTAATGTTGAAGGAGTTAATGACAATTTATCCCTCTTAATATTCATAATATTCAATTTATCTCCTTGTAATTTATAAAATAGCATTTTAACCCCCCTATTATCTTAAAAAAGTTTTATACTGCCTTCCAGATATTTTTATATATGGCACTTTACCCCCTTGTGTTATGATAATGTGGCAGTTAACCCCCCTGTGTTATCATTAATGTGGCAATTTGCCCCATGTGTTATGATAAATGTGGCAATTTCCCCCCCCCCCCCCCCACCACCCCATGTTACAAAACCCTTTCATTTCACTCTCAATTTCGACAAGTGAGTTACACTCTCCGGCTGAAGGAGGTAAATTGTTTCTTTATAATTTTTACAAGGGGTAAAATACTTTTCTTCAAATCACAGGAGGGTAAATTAAGCATTATGCATTTCACGTGAGGGTATATTGTGATGGAAAGGGAAGCATTTTTAGATATGATGATGACAAATTCATAGAGAGACTCCACTGTTGGACTACTTTTCCACGGAGATTGAAGGTGATTAGTGCCCATGAGTTTTCATTAGGATAATAATGCAAACCTAACATTGATGGGAGATTATTGTTGCCTTAAAATAGACATATACCTTAAAAACCTCTTATACATATAATCATGATTTAATAGATTTAAATTTGTAAAATTCTCTACTGTAAACATATCAAAATTGAAGTATCAATTTAATTTCCACAAATCAAATCCAACAAAAAAAATTCAATTGCCAAGAGCCCACAATAATTCACAAATCTAACTTAGAAGGCTGTGACTATTCGGTGCCTTATATATCGCCGGCAACGACCAGTGGGATGGGAAGGGGAAAGGAAAATTTTAGGAATTTCAATTTCTTTGTTTTTGTTATTTAATTTTGATAAGAAGCTATTTTTTTTTTAATAATTAACAGGTTACATTTTGGACACATGACACATGGAAGATGTCTACCATAAAAAGAGGTCCGGCATCTCCAATGCACAATTATGAGAGTGTTTTGAGGCCTCTACAAAAGTTTTCTTTATTCCATTGCATAGCCATCAAAATGAAACATCAATTTTAAAATCAATTTATATTAAATCAACTTGACACCAAAACAAAATTAAACAAATTAAAAGTGCAATCAAATGTAAAACGAGACTAAATCAGATGGAGTTTAAACGAGACACCAATATTAAACTTTTTTCTTTTCTTTTTTAATTTTTTTTTATTTCATATCTATTTTCTTGTAATTGTGATTTTTTTTGTTAAATATATCAGTCCAAATTATACAAAACTAGCAATAACTATTTTTTTTTTTCCTAGAAAATTTGACTCTTAAATTAGTCGTTGGATGATAAATCCTTCCCAGTAAATTTTGATGAGAAATTTTGCTTCTATATTTGATCGCAATGGGCTATTGAAATCAAAATGATGTCCCATTTAATGGCTTCATTTAAGCTCAACTTTTTTTATTTTCAGCCACAAAAAATAGTAGTTATTTCCTTTTGATGACCCATTTATTGGCTCCACTGGAGATATTCTTAGCGCCGGTGCAATGCACATATTCATTCTCCTAGCGACACATGTCAACTTTTATTTTATTTTTTATTTTTCAAAAAATTTAGCTTGTCAATGTTAGTTTACAACAAAGACACATGTCATTTAAAAAATACATCCTGACATTGCTCAACGTGTAGTATCTAAATTTCTGTAGGGTGATCACTAATTCTTAGAGGATTTGTTAATAAGTTGAGAGAAATATGGAGATCAAATCAAATCCCAAGACTTTTCTAATTATGTTTTGATTCAAAGATAAGACTTTTGTATTCCTTAATTTTCTGTAGTTTGTTTTTGTAGTATGCTATAAAAATACATTTTTCTAACTTTGTAGTTCCTTTTCTCTTTTCTGTTTATATTATTTGTCGTACTTCAATGTAAAATTAATTTTTTTTCTGTCAATTAATATGGTGTGGATGCTGTTTAATTACTTTTTGTGCAGATGGGACATGGATTTCAATTAATCATATTTAAAAACTACATTTATTTCGATTTATTTCGATTTATTTTTTATGTGAAAATGCCTTTTGCAATTAAAACACCAATTTTAATATTTTTAATCCTTTTGAACTTTCTAACTTTAGCTCTGTGTGCATCTCAAGTTCCTTGTTATTTCATTTTTGGAGACTCAGGAGTTGATAATGGCAATAATAATCAACTTACTACAAATGCTAAAGTAAATTATTTACCTTATGGTATTGATTTTCCTCAAGGATCAACTGGAAGATTCTCGAATGGTCGAAATATTGCTGATATTATTGGTAAGAGTGAAATGCAAATATACCCCTTATGCTTTGTCTAATTAGCAAAAAACTCACTGTGTTATTTTATTAGCAGAAACCTCCCGCGTGTGCTAATTTTTATTAGCAAAAATACCTCTTCTAATCCAAAATGATAATTATATCCCCACCAAAAGATGTAAAAATACCCCTCTTTACTTATAAAATTGATAATAATCCATCTGTCAACTTTAAAAATTGATAATAACCCCCCTTTTCATTTAAAATTTTGACAAATCCTCCCCCCTATGATTTATGAAGTGATTTTGTATGGGGTTTTTTGCTAATATAAAAAGAATACAGGGAGGCTTTTTCCAATAGGCAAAGCACAGGGGTATCTTTGCATTTAGCTCTATTGGTCATTAATAAATACTTTACTTTATAATTATAATGCTTCTTATTTAATTTTTTGGGACACAAGTATTACAAATTAACTATATTCAATTATATAATAGATTAATCATGCTAAATTAAATTTGCAGGTGAACTTCTTGGATTTGATAGTTACATTCCACCATTTGCAACGGCACAAGGTACAGAAAATATTATCAAAGGTGTAAATTATGGGTCTGGAGCAGCAGGAATTCGTAGTGAAACTGGAGAGCAACTGGTAATTTTCCATATAATTCCTTTTTTCCTTTTTTTTTTTATCACAAATATATGCAGCTACCTCAATTAATTAATTTTATAAAATAGATGATGAATAAAACCCTGAATTGAATATTGAATTTAATATGAAATGATAGTTTCTCCTGCCCCTTTTTACATATCCATGACGATAAATGTGTGCCCATATCCAAGTGGTCATGGGTTCAACTCCCATTAATGTGGGTATTTTCTCTAGTTTAATAATAGTATTTATAACTAGTTTACTTTGATACCAGTATAATAGATTTGTATAATGTTTGCTGTAACAATGTATTCACCATCTCAAAAAAAAAAAAAAAAAAAAATCTTGCATCTATTACACACATATATAACCTGGAAGAGGCTCCACTTGATCTGCCACATAGCCATTGTTGATGAAAGCTTCTGTGGAGTTACAAAGTAGCTAAATCCAAAAATACTCCACGTGCATTATCCAATTGGCAAGAATTTCATGTCTTATTTTTATTAGAAAAAACTATTATGTTCTTTTTATTAGCAAAAGACGTCATTGATTTATCGACATTTTATTAGCTTACTGCATCTATTTGAGATATCTTCATAAGTCAATGCATTAGGGGGTTATTGTCAAATTTTTTTAACTGAATAAGAGGGTTATTGTTAATTTCAAAGTTAACATAGGAATTATTGTAAGTTTTTAGGTAACGAGGGTTGTTTTTGCATTTTATGATAGGGGTATCATTTTCCTGCCGAAAATGTACACGGGCTTTGGAGAGATTATTTTGTTAAATAAAAATAACACAAGGGGTGTTTGGTAAAAAAATAACACATGGAGTTTTTATCATTAGGCAAAGTATAAGGGGTATTTTTGCATTTCAGTCTCAACATTTTTTTCTCGTACTTCACAAAATTAACTTTCGATCTTAAGTTTTAAAATATTTTACATTTTTGGTCATATCACCTCATTTTCAGTTGGGGTTGACGTCAAAAAAGCCAAATAGAGGCCATTTTGTGGACCAAATTTGCATAAATAAACAATTTTAACGGACCAAAAGTGCAAAATACTTCACAAATTGGGACAAAGAGTATAATTTCATAAAATATGGGATCAAAAGTGCAATTTTTTTATCTCGTACTTCACAAAATTAACTTTTGGTCATAATTTATAAAATATTTTACATTTTTGGTCATATTGCCTCATTTTCAGTTGGGTATCATATGGGACCAAAAATATCAAATAGATGCCATTTTTTGGACCAAATTTGCATAAATGAGACAATTTTATCGGACCAGAAGTGCAAAATACTTTACAAAATTGGGGTCGAAAGTACAATTTCATAAAATATGGGATCAAAAGTGCATTTTTTTAAAAAAGGGACCAAAGTGTGATTTGGTAAAACATATGGACCAAAAATGTTGCAATTCAATTCTATGGGACTGAAAATATAATTTTATGATGGAAGTCTAATACTAGCTAGTCATCTTGATAGGGAATTGCACTTTTCATACCAAACTTTCACCTACTTTATACATTTGGTATCATGCTTTCTAGAAATACATTTAATACCAAGATTTCACTCCCCTCGACACATTTCCTTTCTCCATCAATTTTTGGACTTAAACCGCCGTTAAGTCACAAAAATTGCATGCTTTTGTGCACTATATCATATTTGAAAATTATTGTAGCATAATTCCTTATAGATTATGAGATATGACTTAATTTTGATTAGTATCCTGAAACTTTGTTAATTTTTTGTGGATTTTTTTATCGCGTTTCATGAACCGAAACTTGTACCATTAGAAAACTCTCATCAAGAGTTTTCATCCATATAAAGAACACAAAATTTGGCCTTGTAACGAAGGAGTTAAGGCTGTTTCCGTCCAAAAATTGACAGAGAAAGGAAATGTGTCAAGGGAGTGAAATTATGGTATTAAATGATGAAAGTTTAGTATGAAAAGTCCAATTCCCTCGTCATCTTGATCATTTGGAAACCGTCGAAATTAGCAATAAACATTTAATTGATCATCTCTAAATCACTGGTATAGTGATTTACCATATTTCATACCAAATATGTGGCTCTGACGTGTGCAAAAAAGGTCAAATTTCTAGACCAGGTCAAAGGTCAAAGGTTTCTTCTACCGTAGATCAATATACGACTAACTATGTCGATCCTCAATCCCTTATGAAATAATTAATCTTGATCAAATATAAGCCTGGTCTATGTTGAATCGACCTTATGATCCCAGTCGGGTTCAAGCCTTGGTTGGAAGTTAAATTACTCTAAGTCGTACTTTCGACCAAAGGCTCTTGATCGTGAAGATTGAATGCACATAGCATCCAATGGTTGACATTGAAGACACGTCACCTTATCCAGATCAGAATCATTAATGACATCTGGTTAGTTCGACCCATGTATCTTTTGGATAAATGGGTTAACCCGTGAGGATATTCCACCTGTAAATAGAGGAATCATTTAATATTACAGACACACAATCCAAGACTCACCAAGGTTGGACCTTTCTTCATTGATTGTATACTTCTTGACCTTCCTGGAGCAATTGATAAGTTCCCACCACTATTCGAAATTCTTTTACATTTGAAGATATTCGTAATGATTTGACTATGATACATCAACGTCGATTTTACAACAACATGTTGTGAAATGATGCTATAGATAATTTGATGAGTAAAATATGATAAAAAAAAAAAAAAAAAAATGACGGCAAAATGGAGTTTAGTCCTTTTAGTTATTTTTTCCTTTTTAAGAACATTTAGCATTTTTAGTTTGAGGTTTTTGGCAGGTTACCAACTTGTGATATTAAATGGACAGATATGTCAATGTGATATGAAAATATGCATATTACCCCCTGTGATCTATAATATCAAGCTTTTTTCTGCCTTTTTTTGTAGAATTGTTGTACATGCACTCTATATAACGACATACTCATTTCACTTTATTCCCTTTGGTATGCGTAAATTGACAGTTCAACTCCTCTAATATGCATCAATTGACATTTTCTCCCTATAAAATGTAAAAATCAAGAGAGAGAGAGTGTCCTTCTTTTACAAAAATATAGAGACTGTTTTGCCCTTTTATTTATTGCAGGGATATAATGCCTTTTCAGAATAATGCAAGAAGATAAATTGCTATTCATTTTTTTTAGTTTTAATAATCTTGTATGGGATTTTTTTTGAGTGAATAGCAAATTAACTCCCTGTGTTATTCTAAATAGGCAATTTAACTCCCTGTGATAAATAAAAGGGCAAAATACCTCCCTGTGATATTCTAAATAGGCAATTTAACTCCCTGTGATAAGAAAAATGACAAAATACCTCCCTGTGTTTTTATAAAAGAAGCACGTTGCCTCCCTCTAAATTGCTCATTAATTCATATCACAGGGAGTTAAGTTGCTCATTATTTATTTCATAGGAGGTAAATTGCCTATTTTTATATCACAATGAGGTAAATTGCTCATTATTTCATTTCACAGGGAGTTAAATTGCCTATTTTTATTTCACATGGAGGTAAATTGCCTATTAGACATATCACAGGGAGTTAACTTGCAAAAAACCCGATTTTTTTTTCTTTCGTTGATGAGCCTTGTATGGAATTTCTAAATAATATGAAAAATCATACATTGGGTAAATTCCAAACATGAAATTTTTTTTTTCAGTCTTTTGTGTTTGTTTCATGATTCTTGCAGGGTGATCGAATCAGCTTAGACAAACAGTTAATAAATCACAACCTTACAACATCCCACATCGCTCGATTACTTGGAAATGATACTACAGCCAAAAACCACCTCAATAAATGTCTCTATTATTTCGTAATTGGCAGCAATGATTACATAAACAATTACTACCAACCTGAATATTACACCACAAGTAATACATACACGACAGAGGAATATGCTACTAGTCTAATTCAACAGTATTCTCAGCAGCTAAAGGTTGGTACAATAAATTTATTTCAAATCGTGTCAATTTCATTTTTATTTAGGTATTTGCGAAATACACTCGTGTTTGTTCCAATTGCTATATACGACATAGGATTTTATGTTACATTTATTGAAAAATACATTCTCGTGTTAGTGAGAAAATAAATAAATAATTTATTTTTCTAGTGTAAAAATAATAAATTATATATTTATTTTCCTTCTTAAAAAGCTTCAAGAAAAATGAACCAATCATTGGTTACTTAATTTGTAGAGGGGTCTCATTGTCAAAGTTGCAGTTTAGTACCAATGGTCTGAACCACTCAAAACTTTTGGTCCCGTTAATTCATAGAGTTGCATTTTTGGTTCCCGATCTTTACAAATTGTGTTTTTGGTCCAATCGACTAGCCTTTTTCTAGCACTTTTGGCTTCATGCGACACTTTCAGTTTTGCACTATTGGTCCCATAACTTATGGTCGCTGACAAGTTTGCTTCATAAGCTGTTGGATTGCCAATCTTACCCCATAAATCACAAAACTGAAGCAAATTTGGGACAATCCATTATAGGGTTTATGAATTTTAATTGAATTTTTTTACCTTGACATGGAAAAAAAGGAAAATTTTTAATGTGGTTCATGTGTTTTGAATTTATTTTCCTTAATTGCTTTTGAAAAATAAATAAATTAAAATGTGTAAAATACTTTTTTTTTAAAAATTATTTCGAAACCGCGCAGGATTTTAGGACAATTTTTTTTCAATTTTTGTTCGAAAATAGCAAATAGGAAGAATAGGAAAAAAATTTGTCCCAAACCAGCAATTAAGAAGGAGAAATTTGTCTTTCCTCACAATTAGGAAACAAAAAAAGAAATTTATACCAAAATCTCGATTAGAAAGAGCAAGAAAAAAAAAAAGAATTTGTCTCAAAATCGCGATTGAAGCCCTCTTAAAAGCCAAAATCAGATTTTTCATGGATCATGTGTGCGACATATGATACAAAGTCTCGAATTCACCTTCATAAAGCCGAATATATTTTAAATTTGCTTTAATTAGTAAAATTGTCAAATCGAAAACTTATGGGGCAAACTTACTAGAGAACATAAGTTCTTTGACCAGTATTACCTTTTTCCCAAAAATGGATCACAGGAACAAATTTTTTTTTAAAAGCGAAATCTTATAATTAAAGTGCAGGGTCCAGTATATGTGACTAATTAACATATTGTGTGTGAGTCAATAATTATAAGTAGTTTTTTTTTTTTTCGAGAAACCTGAAGGTAAAATTATTAATCAGAAGAGTCGGAGTTTACAATATCAAGAATGAAATTAGAAAGAACTTAAGCCTAACTTAGCAATGAAGTGGGCAACTTTATTTCCTTCGCGCATAATATATCGGCTCGAAAAGTATTCTACAAATATATAATTCTTCTTTTTTATTTAAATGCATAACTTGTAACACTTGCTCAAAATGAAACAGACAATCTACAATTATGGGGCAAGAAAAGTGGCCGTTTCTGGAGTTGGCCCGATTGGTTGCACTCCTTTAGAACTTGTGAGGGACAAAAAAGGATCTGTATGTGTTGATTACATGAATAAAGCTGTTGATTTATTCAATGACAAGCTAAAGCTTCTCGTGAATGAGCTCAATAATAATCTTGATGGTGCCAAATTTTTATACGTTAGTGCCTTGGACTCCGATCCATCATTTCTTCTTAATCTTGGTAAGTAAAATTATCTCAATTTAAATTTTATATATATTGTGAGTGCCATGGACCCAATTTTTTAAGTTTTACATGGTTGGAATAGTAATTTTTAGTCATGTATTTTTCGAAATAACATTTTTAGTCCCAACATTTTTTTCCACATTTCTATGGGTTTTTTGCACTTTGCACCCTCGAAACATAAATTTAGCACTTTGCACCACCGAAATATGAAAAATTAAGCAGTTTGCACCCTCTTTAATTTTCCTCAAAAAATCTACAGGACAAAATAGGTAATTTATTTTTGGATCTTTGGCACTTTGCACCCCCGAAACACGAAAAATGGACGTTTGCACCCCCAAAATAGAATTAACACTTAGCACCCTCGAATTAATAACAACTCAGCAACTTGCACCCCCAAAACACTAGAAATTAACACTTTGAACTCCCTAAACACAAAATTAGCACTTAGCACCTCAAATTAAGAAAAACTCAACAATTAGCAACCCTCATTTTTAGGCAAAATTGACCACCGGGGTCAAAAAAACCTATGGGCAAAATAGATAATTCATTTTCTTTTTTCTTAAAATTTGCAAAATACGTTTATGAATACTAGAATATTTATCTACAAAATATATTTTAACATATTTTTCTTTAATTACCAATTTTTCAAATATCCTCAAAATATCCAAAAGAATTCGAAAAGTTTCTAGAAAGTTAATACATAAAATTGACTGAATCATATCACAAAAACAAATTTTAGATGGAGAGAGAAATGAGTATTCTAGTATTCATAATCGTATTTTAAAATTCAAGGAAAAAAAATGAATTACCTATTTTGCCCCTAGGTTTTTTGCTCCCAGTGGTCAACTTTTCCCCAAAAAACGAGGGGATGCTAGTGTTGAGTTTTTCTTAATTTGAGGTGCGAAGTGCTAATTTTGTGTTTAGGGGGTTCAAAGTGTCCATTTCTCGTGTTTCAGGGGTGCAAGTTGATGAATTGTTCTTGACTCGAGGGTGCTAAGTGCTAATTCTATTTTGGGGGTGCAAAATACCCATTTCTCGTGTTTCAGGGGTGCAAAGTGTCAAAGATCAAAAAATGAATACCTATTTTGTCCCTAGGTTTTTTGAGAAAAATAAAAGAGGGTGCAAAGTATTGAATTGTTCATATTTCGAGGGTGCAATATTTCCCATGTTTCGGGGGTGCAAAGTGCAAAAAAAACCCCATTTCTATTAGAAATTTGTTAGGAAATAAAGTAACGGACAGTAGTAATGGATTCAATGCAATGCCACTTTCCTTAAGACTTATTTCGCCCCCCACCACACAACTATATACAATATGGATTTGCAATTAGCTTTTAGGATACAATGAAACCCAATGTTTGATTCTGTTTTGTAGTCACATAATTAAACCACAGGGCACACACGGAATTGGCAAAATTATCTAACTTATAGAATATTTTTTGCAGTAAAATATAGTATAAGTAATCTAGAGAAAAGAATAAGAAGATGTATTTAATTTGGGAATTGTACTGTCTTTTATAGACATATATGTGTCTATTCTGGATAGACAAAATTATTTGAATTTGAACACAACTTTTAAAATTAACGGTCATAATTTTTACAATCACAACTTTCCAATAAACTGTTAATTTGAATGTTCAAATTTAAAATTAAAACAAAATATAAATTGTAGTACAAATTTTTTAGGTCTTCTACTTATTAATTACAAGTGCAAGTGTCAAGTCAAAGATAATTAAATATATTAAATTTATCTTCCACTTGGAATAACCAAATTCTCTTTCTTGAAATACTCCATAGCCTTTTTACATACACTACTAGAAAAAAGGAAAATTCTTATCGAAATTTTCACTGATTTTGAAAAAAATCAGTCGAAAATACAAAATTCCGACCGCAAAAATCGGTTGGAAAAAACTGGGTCGGAATCGGATTCCGACCGAAATACCGATCGGTTCAATTTCCAACCGAAATTGCGATCGGTTAATTAAGTCGGAAATAATTACGACCCATTTTAAATCAGTCTGAATATGATTCCCACAGATTAAATGATCGGAATAAAAACATTCACCGATTTAAAATCAGTTGGAATCTTGCAATTTCAACTTTTCTTTTCTGTTTTTCTTTTTTAAATTTGTTTCCTATATGAATTCCCGACAATCAAACGTAACAAAAATCAATTCACTCATAACAAAATATTCAATTCTTACATATAATAGAATATTCTATAGTTACATAGCTCGATAACTCAATATTCGAATTAAACATCAAACAACTGAGGTACAATATTAAAATTCTAAAATACAATCATAAAATAGTACAACTATAACATCATATTTTTTGTAGTATATATTTTTACATTTCGAAGGGCACTTAACTTCATTTTGTGATGCAAATTGAGGATGCAATCTAACATAATTGATGAACCTATATACCTCGCTCATGTACTCATCCTTAAGAGATTTATTGCATGGATCAACTCTATCATACATCCAACTACATTGTAGCGAATATCCAAATTGTTCAATAGTGCTAAAAATGCTAGGAAACGTACATCATATGATAAAAGATTCAGAATACATATGTATAATAAAAAAAAAAACAAATATATAATCCTAAATTATAAATAAAAGCATCGTGTACAACCTCAAAATTATAATTCAATCATAAATCACACAACAACCCTAAATGATAATTCAATCAAAATTTTAGGAAATAATTTAATCCTAAAATTATAATTTAACAATAAACCCTAACTAACTAAAAGTTCTAATGCAAGCCCTAAATTATAATTTCATTACCAAAATTAGGCCCACTCGAATTTCAAGAAAACTATATATATATAAGTGAAGTTCTAATTTAAAATGTCACTTACAGAAAGCCCTAAATGTCACTTACAACAAGCCCTAAATTAATTTAATCCCAAATTTAGGCCCTAATTCCATTTTCAATTCAATAAAAATATAAAGCCCTAATTGAAACTCAATTCCACTTCAAATTCAAGTTTAAATAAGATGTTATCTAATTTTATAATTCAATGAACATTTTCGTATAATATTCAATCCTAAAATTATAATTCAACTATAAACCCTAACTAAATAAAAGTTCTAATGCAAGCCCTAAATTATAATTCATTACCAAAATTAGGCCCAATCGAATTTTAAAAAAACACTATATATATATATATATAAGTGAAGTTATAATTTAAAATGTCACATACAAAAAACACTAAATTAATTTAATCCCAAATTTTGACCCTAATTTTAAATCTCAATTACTTAAAAATATAAAGTCCTAATTGAAACCCAATTCAATCTTAAATTCAAGTTTAAAGTAGATGTTATCTAATTCTATATCAACCGAAGAATAATTTCTACTAATATCTAGAACAAAAACATGATTTTGATATATAAAATGACAAATTAAAATAGTATATATATATACCTCTAGATCTTGTTATGAAGAAAAAGAAGGGTGGTGCTATGGTGGTGGTGGTGCTACGTACGGCAGTGGTGGTGGTGGTGCTACGTACGGCAGTGGTGGTGGTGCTACGTACGACAGTGGTGGTGCTAGCCTTATCCTTTGGTGGCCGGAAGTGAGGTGGTGGTGGTGGTGGTTGTGCGCGGAGGAGGAAGAAGAGGAGAGGAATTTTTATTTTTTTTTGCAATTGAACAATGGAAGAATAAGCTCTCTGTCGAGACTTATCTTCGAGAATTCCGACTGATTTCATTTTGGTCGGATTTTTTCGGTAATATTCCTGAGATCGGTCAGAAAAATTAGTCAATATTCCGACTGATCTAAGATCGGTCGGTATAAATAGAAAAATTTTGACCGATTTTTAAATCGGTCAAAATTTTGCATTTATTATTTTTTTTTTCAAAAAATTCCGACCGATTTTCTATCTGGAAATCGGTCGGAATTTGTCCGGTTCATTCGAAAATATTTAAATAATTCAAATCGGTCTAAATTCTTAAAAATTTCAATTGATTTTTTTTCGATCGAAATTCGTGAAAATTCCAACCGATTTTTGTTCGGTTGAAAATTTCGGTGGAAACAGTTTTTCTAGTAATGATATAAAGAGACCAAAATATTTTTGTCTTTCCAATTTGGGAAAAGTTCCCACGAAGACCCACTTGCATATTTTTAAAATAACTCCCGACATTTTATATGTATATTTTTTGTTCCCATAACATAGTCTTTATTTTGCATATTTTTTATGCAATTGAACAATGGAAGAATATGCTCTTTGTCGAGACTTATCTTCGAGAATTCCGGCTAATTTCATTTTGGTCGGATTTTTTCGGTAATATTCCTGAGATCGGTCAGAAAAATTAGTCAATATTCCGACTGATCTAAGATCGGTCGGTATAAATAGAAAAATTTTGACCGATTTAAAAATCGGCCGAAATTTTGCATTTATTATTTTTTTTTCAAAAAATTTCGACCGATTTTCGATTTGGAAATCGGTCGGAATTTGTCCGGTTCATTCGAAAATATTTAAATAATTCAAATCGGTTTGAATTCTTAAAAATTTCGATTGATTTTTTTTCGATCGAAATTCATGAAAATTCCAACCAATTTTTGTTCGGTTGAAAATTTCGATGGAAACATTTTTTCTAGTAATAATATAAAGAGACCAAAATATTTTTGTCTTTCTAATTTCGGAAAAGTTCCCACGAAGACCCACTTGCATATTTTTAAAATAACTCCAACAATTTCGACATTTTATACGTATATTTTTTGTTCCCATAACATAGTCTTTATTTTGCATATTTGTTCTCATAGTACTATCTCATCTTGCAGTTGTTATACTTACAATAAATTAATTAAATAAAACATTGTTGGAGTCATACATATACTATGCCTGTCAGTGGGTCGAACTCGGGCCGGATCATGGTTGACTCGTGTTTGAATACGAAGTTCAAAAATAGAATTTGAATCCGCTTTCACCACTAGAAAAAGGAAAATTCCCACCGATTTTGGAAAAATCAGAAAATCGGTTGGAAATACAAAATTGCGATCGAAATTTCGACCGCAAAAATCGGTTGAAAAAACTAGGTTGGAATCGGATTCCGACCGGCTCAAGATTTCGACCGATTGATTTTTGAAAAAAAAGAATTAATTTTTTTGAAATCGGCTCAAAAATCGGTCAAATTTATTCCGAATGATTCAAAATCGGTCGGAATTTTTGAAAAAAAAGATTTATTTATTTATTTAATCCAATATTTCCCTACTAAAAGCCCTAAATTATAATTCAACCCCACATTAATGCCCTAATTCAATTTTCAAGCACACTCAACAATTTCAAACACACTATAATTAATAACAAAATCTGACAATTTCAAACATACTATAATTAATAGCAAAATCTAAAAATTTCTATAATCAAAATCTAACAATTTATACTAATTTTAAACACACTATACTAAAAAACTCTAACATTTTCTACTAACAAAATCTAACAATTTCTACTAATTTCAAACACACTATAATAACAAATTAAATCTAACAATTTCTACTAACAAAATTTAAATTTATACTAATTTCAAACACACTTAACAATTTGACAAAAACATGATGGTGGTAAATACAAGTAAATAATATCTACTACAAAACTTGATTTTGATACATATATATATATATATATATATGTGTGTATATATACCTTTAGATCTTGATATGAAGAAGAAGAATGGTGGTGCTACAACTATTGTGGTGCTCTATACGTCGGTGGTTGTGGTGGTGGTGCTATGTACGGCAGTGGTGGTGGTAGCCTTATCCTTTGGTGGCCGGAAATGAGGTGGTGGTGGTGGTCGTGCCCGGAGGATGAAAAAAATAACCGGAAGTGATGTGGTGGTGGTGGTCGTGCACGGAGGAGGAAGAAGAGGAGAGAAATGGAAGAATTTTGCACTTTAATTAATGGAAAAAATGAGCTCCTGTCGGCCATATATTGAAGAATTTCAATCGATTCCGATTTCAAATCGGTCGGAATAATTAACAAATATTCCGACCTATTTGATATCAGTCGGAATATTTTGGAAATATTCCAACCAATTTGAGTTCGTACGGAATTTTTAGTCAATATTCAGAACGATCTCAGATCGGTCAGAATAAATATGAAAATTCCCACTAATTTTTTAATCGGTGGGAATTTTGCACTTATTAATTTTTTTTTTTCAAAATTCCGACCGATTTTGAAATCTGTCGAAATTTGTCCGATTTATTCGAAAATATTTAAATAATTCTGACCGATTTAAAATCGGTCGACATATTTAAACCAAATTCCATCCGATTTTTTTTTTCTGTCGGATTTCATGGAAATTCCAACCGATTTTTTTTCGGTTGAAATTTTTAGGTGGGAATTTTCATTCTTTCTATTAGTGTTCGAGCCCGCCCGGGTTCTAAAAAACACATTCCGGATGATATTCCGAATCCGACGGAGATGCGAGATCCGATTAAAAAATCTGGAACCGTGAATATCTTCAGAATTCTTCACTCTCTTCTGCCCTCACTTTCTTACAAGTTCCAAGCTTATTGATATAATAAACTGTTTTCACCGGAAATTATTGTCAGGAAATTAACAATGATGGTCATATTATTGGAGATGAAAGAAGTGGGAGATAAGGACACTTCGAACTAATCCGATTATTAAGCTAAGAGAGAAAGAAAAATGGAAAAAATAAAACAGAAAAAATGAAAAGAGAGAGATGGGGGCGGGGGCTTCATTAAATTAAATTTTGATATAAATAGCTGGACATGTAAATGCACTCGATTTGAATTTGTTTTGTAATAGAAAAAGGCCCAAATTAGTTGCACATGTGGAGGGCTGTGAATGGGGCGGATTTTAATCCCAATCCGATCCGTATTCGGTTCGATTTATTATACTATTTATCTGATTAGAGATCTGATAATAAAGATCCGTAATCCAAAATAGATGGATCAAATATGGATCTCACCTGATTCGATCAGTTAAAGATTCAAATCCGAAAATATATTATATACATATTGTGAATATATATATTGTATGAGTGAATCGCATTTTTCGTCCTCCTTATGGGTCGACTTTTGTACATTCGTCTCTCTTGAATTTTTCGTAGCAGATGCATCCCTCTTATCAATGTAGTGTATCACCGGTTCATTTTCGACTATTTCACGGCGGAGACGGCCTCATGTGCAAAGCACGTGCATTATTTGAAGGTCTAATATTAGGTGAAGGGACAAAAATACCCTCCAAGTACTGCACACGTAAGGTCGTCTCCATCGTGTAATAGCCGAAAATTGAATCGATGATACCCTACATTGATAAAAATGATGCATCTGCTACAAAATATTCTTTTTTCTTTAAATAAGTTACACTACATAAAGTAGAGTACAAAAACCCCAATCCTTAATGAATTTATCCCAAGTCAGCCGCTTCCTTCTTCCTACATTCACTTTCTCTTTATTCATTGTTCGGTTCTTTTACTTATTCTTTGTTCCATTGTTCAAACTTACTAGCATTGAGCAATGGAGGAACACGTAATAATTTCTCCTAAAGGATCTGAAATTATATGCAAATGGGATAATACAAAAGAGACTTTCCTGATCTGAAATTATATGCAAATGGGATAATACAAAAGAGACTTTCCTGTTGAAAATGCTAATGGATCCGAATTTTTTAGTCGGATCTCGGATATTAATCGGATTTGGATTCGGTTGTTATTTTGAAGGATCCTAATGGATTCGGAGTGGATCCGGACACACCATATAGAAATCGGATTCGGAGTAGAATCTACACCGATTCGGTCCAAATCCGACCATTGACAGACCTACATGTAGTCAAATAAACCACAGTGGGCTAACCCAATTTCTTTGAACCTTTAATTCATTACTTTTGAGTTATATTGTAATTATTAATGTACTATACTATGTAGTTAAAGTTTTAATTGAGAACAAATTTCTTTAACTTTTATTTATTTCAATTACAAAATATATAATTAAATACTATGTATATAATTTATATATATATAAATTAATCGGATTCGGATCTTCAATGGATCGAATCATATTAGATTCTTATTCGCTCCATTTATTTGGAATTATAATCTTTCTAATCGGATCAAATCCATCGAATCCTTAATCGGATAAATATCCTAATCAGTTGGACCGGATTCAGATTAAATTTGCTCCATTGAAAACCCTAACATGTACAATATTATTATTATTATTATTATTATTATATGGTTAACATTAATAATCTTTTAAGCTAATCTCGGTACCATTAATTTTTTTTTTTTTATTTTTGATAATTAAACTTTAATAAAAACATAATTAAGAAGCTAGTACCTCCGTATTTTCACAGTGATATATATATATATATATATATATATATATCAAAATAGACCAATCTAAATTATTTTCTCAATTCTCGATTGCATTGTTTGTTGATTCTATTTTGTATTAATTTCAGGTCTCAGAATTTTGAGTGAACCATGTTGCAAAGTATCGAATAACGGACTATGTATTCCTGGAAAAGCTCCATGCCTATTTAGGGAATTACATGCGTTCTATGATAATATTCATCCGACAGAGATTGTTACTAAAGCTGTGGGCACTGCTGCATATTTTGAAATACGGAAATTGATATTTGATATATAATTTGTTCAATTGTAAGGGGCACTAGATATATTTTTATTTTAAATAATGTGTTTGCTCAATAAAAATAATGGGTGTAATTGTAAGGCAAACAAAATATATATCTATTACAATTTATCAAAAAAAAAAAGTTACATTAATATATAAGTTATTTAATACATGTACAATGTACATGATTGGATATTGTAATCTCGAACTTAAGTGGTCTTTAACAAACAAATGACATACTTATTTACTCACATTATAATTTTATAGCGCGTCCATGGAAATTTAATGTTTGCATTCTTTATAATTCATTAAAGAGGGAAAATCATTTTTCATACCAAATTTTAATCCAAAAAACATATCTGGTATCAAATTTTTTCAAAAAACACATTTCATACCATGATTCACACACATTTAGTTTTGCCGTCAATTTTCTGACGAAATTCAGCACATTCCGCTCATGTGCCCATTAAATTGACAATGGGATGGAGAAGATGCATAGATTTTAAAGATCCACAACTGACGACACCTGCTGAATTTCGTCTGAAAATTGACGGCAAAAGTAAATGTATCAAGATTGTGTGAATCATGGTATGAAATGTGTTTTTTGAAAAAACTTGATATCAAATATAATTTTTGGACTAAAATTTTGTATCAAAAGTGTTTTTCCCTCATTCATTAAAACTGGCATATAGCTTTAATGGGCAAGTAATCTTAAATGAGAACATTGTCTATTGTCTATTGCTCTTGTGACACTAAACAAAATTAGTTTGGTTGGATTAAGAAACATCTAATATAAGATAAAGAAGTTCTTAAGTTTAGCACTTGTTCTAGTAACTTTTCTACACATTTCTCCGCTTTCAATGAGGTTTCGAAAGTGTTTCCGACATGTTTTAACCGTGACATTTACGTTTAGGAGATTTGTCACTATGATGCATCACATTATTTATTGTGAGAATGACATGATCAGCACAACTAATAATGTGGTCTATTTGTAGTCACAACTCACAAGGTGTAAGAATAATTTCATAGACTTGATCTAGGCAGAATTTTCCTTGTTAAACAAAATCTTAATTTGATTTCCTTCTAATTCGCCCAAAGATAATCCATAGTAAAACGAACAATAATCTTGTAAAAACACACACCCACATCCACATCTGCATCTATTATGTTGGAGTTTTTACGGGAAATTCAAATTGGTTTGAGCCCAATTGGATTGAGCCTATAATAAAAACTAAAATAGAGAGAAGAAGAGTTAATCCCACATTGAGTTGTAGAGTAAAAATTTAGCTATTTATATAGATAAAATATAGCATAAGAGTGGGCCGCTCGAGGGTACCAAACTTTCAGAGGGGTGATGACCTAGGTGATCAAAGGTTCCCCACGCGTGCCATCGTTCGACCGGTCGACTCGGCGCAATTGCGGGTCGGGCTCAGGGGATATTAATTTTTGGAGAAAATTCAATTAAATTTTAGCCTAAGTACTAAAGTCCAATTATTAATTATAGACCAAACCCAACACAAATGTTCCGCGGGTGATCCAATCTGAATAGGTTCATCGTGACTATTTGTTTCGATCACAGAGATACCTTTGCGATTTTTTTTTTGTTGGATACATGCTTATATCTATACTAATAAGGAGAAATCATGCCATGTTGTAGCAATTTTTAATATTCTTATTTTGTCATTAGTGCTTTAATTAGTTTAATTTTTAACTTTTTCTTTACTAATCCCATTTAAATAAAATCACTTTTAGTTGTCTCCATAAAAACAATCCTTATTTTTGTGATGCACACAAAATCGCAGGCTCAAGAATTAAAGCACGCAGGGGATACACTAGTATTGCTAATGTGATCTGGTGGTGCCTTAGGTTTAAAACTATAATGACAGAATTACCCCTTATTAAATTTAATCATTAACTATTTTTTCTTTTTAGATAAAAATCATTATTAACTATTTAAACTCAAGAATTAATCAGCCAAGGAAAAGAAGATTGGGCTTCGAACAAGGGTGTTAATTAACCCATTTTGCCGGACTATTTGTGAGAAATGGGCCCTTTCTTGATTCACGTTATGTACAGACTAGGTCCATAATTTTTGTTTCATAGTTAATAACAATTTTAATTTACTAACTACTAGAATAATTTTGACTTTTGGAATTTTATATATCTGAATTACGATTATACTCGAATTTAGCTTTCCCAGTTTCTTCATTTTGTAAAATTGGGTCAAATCCGGTCCATTCCAAATAAATAAAGTTTGACATAGGTTTCGCGAAATACAAATTTTAATTTAAAAATTCAAAATTTAATAAACTTCAAACCTATTAAAAAAATATTGATTTTGACACATAACATATACTCTTTTTTTATAAAATATTAATTTGACACATACAAGCTAGTTTTCTCCCAAATCCTGACATCATAACCCAATTCAAATTATATTTCAATTTTTTTTTAAATCACAAAATCCAATACCAAACCTAAGCCAATCACTACACCATTTTTCTGAAATTAAAATAAATCCAAGCCAAGCCAAGCCAAGGCCAATCCAATCCGGCCCAAAACCAATCATTTTTTTTAATAGTGTAGTAAGTGTTTGACATTTCTTTTGCCATTTCGAACCCGTTTCGGATAATATTGGACTCTTCTAGTTCTAACATGTAACATTTCCCCAAACCCTACGTACAAGATTTTTCTCATACTTGATTCTTCCATACTAGTTCAATGACAATCTAATATTTTACAGGGTGAGTCTGAGTAAGTAGTGGGAACTTTAAAATTATTATTAGACATCTATCTTAGTCATCTAAAAGGAAATTATTTTAATTTTGATTTTTGTGGTATTTGATTTTTAATGTCATGACACTTCTTGAATCTCCAAACACGAATATACTTTTGACAAATGCAATTCTAACAAATCAATTATTTAAAAATAAAAATTTGACATAATAATAATTGTATAAATCAATGTTCATGTTAGGTCCCTAGTGGTAAAAAGGGACCGAGGGGGAGGTGAGTAGACCTTTTAAAACTTTTCTAAGTTACTCAAAATATTCTTTCGTAAAGCGGTTCACTCGGATGTTCTTCAAAACAAATTAGTAGATCACTTAACTGTTAGCACTCAGCAGACAGCTTAGTGAAGTACTTAGTTGTTCTTGGTTCATCAAAGTAAATAAATTTATTGAAATCAGAGCTTTTGAGATTGTGTGCAGCGAAAAACAGAGTTTTAAATCCAACGTTTGTTAAAAGATATTTTGTAAACAAAATATTTTATCCCCTTTGAATATTCTTTCCAATTCTTTAAATAATTAAGCTAACAGATGACTAATTTTTTCGTAAGAAGGATGAGTTTGGCCTAGCGATTCGAAAATCAAATTATAGGAGAATTAATTTACTAAAATAGATTTTGGCAATAACTGATTATGATAAATTCAATTATAAAATAATTATTTTTTGATAATAGCTTTTGCAAAAGTAACACAAAGTAGCTTCTGAAATAAGTTGATTTTTAGCTTCTAGAGATCCCAAAAGTGATTATCATAATAGGGGTCAAACGCCATTAAAATCACGATTGACTAAAAGAAATTTCTATAATTTGGGCCAAACACTTCAAAAATCACAATGGAGGTCTAGAAGTATTTTTAAGAGCTCCCACAGCTGAGCCAAACTCACCCGAAGTGCAAGTGCATAATTTAAATGAACACAAAATTTATAGTGGTTCCAGGGTGGTGTAATCCCTTTAGTCAACTCTTCTTTCCAACAATGGAAGGCACTTGTACTAATCACCTAGACTATTACAACACTTGACTTTTACAATTTATAACCCCAAGTGTATTTTACACTCAAGTAAAATCGGAAAGATCACCTAGAAACTTTCAGAGCACCTAGCCAAGATGTTTAGATCACTCATAAACTAAACACCTACAATCTGTTTAAATCACTCGTAAATAAACAAGCAATTTACAACCTTGTTGTAAATGAAAACTCTCAGTTTTCTTTCAACGCAGTAAGCTTTCTCTTAGAATAGCTTATTGGTTTTGCTCTCATATTTGTGTTGATTTGAAGGTGCAAAGTTGTTTCTTCACTTCAAATCTGAGACTATAGAGGATATTGGAACTGAGTCTGTTGAAAGATCACTCAATTTCAGGAATGCCCTTATCTCTTTCTACCAACTTAAAACGATTATATTTGCAGACCTGCGACTCTGCACTGTTTCTGAATCTATTCACGTACGGATCTGTCAGATGCATTTAACACACTCTATTGTCTGAGGTATAGGCCGTCTGTTATCACAACTGGCTTAGCTCATGAACCAGTCAGTTGTCCAAGTATTATGTTGTTCCAAGACTACTCTGCTGTCTTGACTCACTTGGTTGTCTTCACTTGAACTTACCTGATAGATTCTTCAATAAGTTGGTCAGTCAAACCACTCTAATTTACTTTTCAAACCTTAAGTATGATACTTGGCTTTCTCAATACTCGTTTGATGAGTATGACACTTAGCTTTCTCAATGCTCGTATGTTTGAGTATATAAACACTAAGCTTCCATTACTTGGTTGTTATATAACTTGGTTGATGACTAGACTTGTCTATTTTATTATCATCAAAATCAAACCAAATTAACTCACTTAACTCAATTATTATATCACTTAGTTGTTGATAAGAGTTAATAAATTCTTCCAACGGTTCATATAATTTTTTAAATTCACCCTAAAAACCGAAAATATCTTACTGAATACGCAAAGTTCTGTTTTCATATTTCTTAATACTCAAACACCTGAAATCCTACACTAATTAAATTTCTTAACATATCAAGAGTGCTATTGCCTATTCTTTTTTTTGGTTTTACACTAGTGCATAAATACTCATTTATTGTGTTCGATTAAATTTAGATAACAAGGATAGTTGTTCTCACAATTTTGGACCATGTTAAGTGTGTGTTGTGTGTGTAATCAGCCCATTCAGAATTTTGTCCAAATTATTGGTCCCACTTGAAAACAAGGAAAATGTCATATTCTTGAACTTTGAAGCGTCTATTTGGATGGGTTTTGGCTCGGTTTCGCTAGTCTCGGTTTAAAAAATATGGTTTCAGTGGTTTCGATGAAACCTTTGAGACCTCATTTGGATGGGTTTTGGCTGTTGGGTTTTGTGGTTTGAATAAGTTGAAACTCCACTTGGATTGGGTTTGGATGTTGAGGTTTAGGGAAAAAATAGGTGGTAGGTGTCAAATCAATGTTTTTTTTAGTGAAATTTGGGGGAAAAAGTAGGTGGTAAGTGTCAAATCAATGTTTTATAGGTTTGAAGAATTTAAATGTTAGTTTATGAATAGATTTTTTACGTTTTTATGGGTTTGGCGAAAACTCATTTGAAAGGATTTTGCCTCGATCTCACGAAACCCGCAAGACCGGGTCAAAACCCATCCACATGCACCCGAAGTGTTTTTGACATGAAATTACACCTTAGAGATGTCCAACTGGATACCAAAAACCTTGGAATAGGTGAGAAGAAAGCCAACTTTTTTGTTGGTTGAAATGAAATCTTTACATTTTTAATTTAAGCTAATATTTCTTCTTGGGTTGTTGATATAGTCATAGCAATATCCATGATGCCAGAGCAATTTATTTTTAATCTCCATTCTAACCTTACTAAAGTAATTATTATTCTCTCTCTTATTAATGCAACCATATATTGCTTCAAGTTTCCTAACATATAGTAAAATATAACCAAAAAAAAGCATTTAATGGATTTTAGAATCGTAGACATAAACATATAGCAATTTTTTTTTTAATAACTGCATAGCAATATTCTGTATACGTATAATCATAGTAATTTTATTATTTTCTAAAATTCTTATACAAGAATCATTTAAAATTAAAATTTTTGTACTAATCCACAATTAATAGTTTAATACCAAAATTTGTAAAGCTCTACACAATAACTAAGGTATAATATATAATTAAATATCTAATGTATTTTATTACATGATATAATAAATTCCAGTCTCCAACAAAAAAAAATTATCTTAAGATAATTATGAGTTAGGTTTTGAGAATTTGAACTTTTTATCAACTAGGAAGATGCACACGCGCAACGCATGTTCAATTAATTACTATTGATTTTTTTTTTTTCATACGATACGATTCACAAATATATTTTAAATATAGGTATTAACAAAAATATTGAACGTATCACAAAATTAAATAAATAGAAATATTATTATAACTATAAAGTATTATACATAGCTTTATTTTCTATGTAACTCATTTTAGAATTTATCAAAAACTGTAATCTAGTTATACATTGTGATTCTAATCTAACTATTCTTTTTAACTTTATTTTACCTATGAAACATTTATTTAGAATTGTATAATGTTAAGTCTTTTAAGTTTTAATGTCTCCTAATCTAACTATACTTCTAAGATTTTTTTATTTTTTTTGCTTTTTAAAATTACATATGGGGTATTTTAGTCCTCACAAAAAATTTAAGAAATATTCATGCTTTTATAATAGAAGAAGAGAAGAGATAGAGATTATTTTAATAGAAGTTTTAGACAATAATGGTTAGCTTTTTTTCTTAAAAAAACTGTATTTAAACTCCCCGATTAACAAATTTGTAATGAGATTTTATGAAGTTATTTTTATAATGAGTGAATAGCATTTTTGGTCCTCCCTATGGGCCAAATTATGCACTTTCGTCCCTCTTAAATTTTTTGTATCAGATTCGTCTCTCTTATCAATGTAGTGTAACACATTCATCCCTCTTATAACACCTTCATCCCTCGAAACAGACATGATCCGTAAAAGACTCTTAACAGGCAATCTTGATAATATCTCCATCACTATATCATCCGGCAAAAATCTCACTTCTCCATGCTTAACTTTGATCTATGCTTCCCTATTTTCATCTCTAACTTGGACTAATTATGTTTAACAATGTAAAAGTACCTTTTTTTTTATAATAAGAATAATGTAAAAT
Organism: Penstemon davidsonii; assembly: GCA_034814905.1. NCBI lineage: Eukaryota > Viridiplantae > Streptophyta > Magnoliopsida > Lamiales > Plantaginaceae > Penstemon > Penstemon davidsonii. The sequence goes on along the minus strand of JAYDYQ010001087.1, from coordinate 3,668,295 downwards.
TGTTGTGCGCTGCAAGTGTGGTTTATATATGCGTAGTCATGGGTAAAACAAAACCTTAGGCGTTTCGGAAAGGTCTAGCTTTCCATATTTAAGTAGTTTCCTTATGTATGTAGTTTTCTTTGACTGTTTCTTATTATTTTGGAGTCTATATAAATGCGTGGTGATTTGGTGATGCCTGAGGTTTACATCAATAATGACAGAATTACCCCTCATTAAATATATATATATATATATATACTTCATCCGTCCCATTTTTCTTTATCCTTTGGTACAGTTGACCAGTCAACTTAACTAAATTTATAAAAATTAAAATAAATAATTTAATTAATATATTTCACTAATAAGTTGATAATGTCATAAGATACCATATATATTAATATTTAAAAGATTTAATACACCATAAATGTGAAAAATTTAACATGATAGGTCATTTAAAAGATTAAAAAATTTGACCATGTATTGTAGCTAATGGAGTAAAAATAATGGGACGAAAGAAGTATTAATTATTTAAGATTTGAAATTGACATGAATGTATATGACATTTTTTTTCAAAAATATTCTAGTTAAATAACTTTGTATTAATATATTGTGAGCTAAATCATGTAATTAAAAAATGCAGTAAAATTGTTCAATCTTTAGCTAGGGTATTGAACATTCAAATTTATCTCGTGTTTCGTTTCCCATACATGGGTCAAAGTTTCATTTTCGATGTATGTTTCGGTCAGTTCAATATAGGAAAGTTTTCGAAAACGGTGTGGGAAAACTAAGAAAAATATGAAAAAATTACTAATTAAGAAAATAAGAAAGTTCCAAGGCAAATATGGAGTTTCGAAAATACACCTTATTTTCGTTTCAAGTGATTCAAAAACATAAACTTTTCGATGTTTCGACGAAAAAGATGAAAATTTTGATCCATGTTCCCATATAAATTTGGATAATATATTATTTACCTAAATTTCTTGGATGTTAGTTCCATAAGAGCATCCCCACCCAAAACTCCAAATTGAAATCTTCACCAAATTTGGACACTTTTTCACAGAGTGAATAGCAAATTAACTCTCTGTGTTATTCTAAATAGGCAATTTAACTCCCTGTGATAAATAAAAGGGCAAAATACCTCCCTGTGAAATGTTAAATAGGCAATTTAACTCCCTGTGATAAGAAAAATGGCAAGATACCTCCCTGTGTTTTTATAAAAGAAGCACATTGCCTCCCTCTAAATTGCTCAATAATTCATATCACACGGAGTTAAATTGCTCATTATTTCATTTCATAGGGAGGTAAATTGCCTATTTTTATATCACAAGGAGGTAAATTGCTCATTATTTCATTTCACGGGGAGTTAAATTGCCTATTTTTATTTCACAGGGAGGTAATTTGCCTATTAGACATATCACAGGGAGTTAACTTGCAAAAAAACCCCTTTTTCACATCTCAACTCCCACCCAAAAACTCCAAAATACTATTCATTTATTAAATAAATAATTTTATATACATAACAAAGTTAAAATTTGAGTTGTTTTTTGAATAATATTATATATGATTAAATAAAATTCAAATAATTTACTAAATAACATACTAAAATTAAATACAAAATATATTAATCAAAACATTTAATTCTTATGTTAAAGCTAGTTTCTATTTGAAGTTTTCATGAATTACTGGTGAATTCTTAAAAGTTATTTTCCATTTATAGTTTTCGTGTAATTTTATTAATATCATTTATTTAATTCTCTTGTATATTAATTATTATTCATCTTTGAAGTTTTCTTATTTATTATTTCAACATCTAAAATAAAAACATACATTTTAAATTTAAAATTTAAATATAAATTTTAACCTTTAAAAATATTAATATCAAACATTCATGTTTTTATTACTATTAATTCAAAGAAAATGGAAATTATTAATAACATAAATGATGTAAAAGTAATAAACAAATATTAAAAAATGGAATATTTTAGGACACAAATGTATTTAAAACTCCAAATCACTATTCAAAACTTCATATTTGGTGTTTGCATTTTAGTCCCTTCTCCATATTCTTCAAATTCTTATAAAAGCATTTCATAGGGCCCGAGATAAATAAGGGCTTAAGCTGGATGAAAAAAAATTGGATTGGACCTCATGATATCTAATATTGAATATAATTGCACAATAAATTTACCTTCTTAACCCTGAATAACTAAATCTGAGACCCATTTGTCCTTACTTTTTGGAAAAGATATAAGATTATTTTGGATATTCCCGAGCAAGTACAAATGTAATGTAGATTACCAAACATTATTACTTAGCATGTTTATAATATAGATGAAACTACGCATATTAGATTGATAAAATAATATGTCCACAATTTTATTACGAACATAATCAACCACATTTTATCTTATTTAGAAAACCAAACGTGGTCTTAGGAGTTGTTGATAACCCAAGTATCAACAAAGTAAAAAAAAAATGGATTGGGCTTCGAACTGGGTTAACGGATGAACCCCATTTTGCAGGACTATTTGTGAGAAATGGGTATAATTACAGATTAGGTCCATAATTTTTGTTTGGTAGTTTATTTCAATTTACTACGGCCTGAAAAAGCCCAAAGTTTATCTCATACTTGATCATTCCAAAACTAGTCATGGATCAAATGACATTCTTTATTTTCTATGGAGTAAGTTTGACCCAACATTGGGAGTTTTAAAATTGATTTTAGGTATCTATTTTGGAGGTACTTTTAATCTTTTAAATAACAATTTTTTTCATGATTTTCGCTAAATTTGACTTTAGTGTCATAAATATATTTGGAATTTCCAAACTCGTATAATTAACATTTTTCAAAAGTTACAGTATATATATTTGTTAAATTCATTATATAATCAATTATTTTAAAATTAGACTTTGACATGATAATTATTGTAAATATCATTTTTCAAAATTAGAATATTTTTCAAATTTATTACCAGTTTTTATAATTAGTTTATTTTTGTATTTCGGTAGTAATTAGATTGGTAGCTTTTTGCAATCTTCAGAGGCGAAATTCAAGTTCGAATACTACTGAAGTCGTCTCACTGGGAGGACCTATATCCCATGTGCTCTTCTGTTCTAGCTATAAATATACAATTTAGTTGATAAAAAAAATAGACTGAAAATATTTTGATGTAAAGATTAATATATTATTATATCACGGTCTCAAAATAAATATTTATATAAAAAAAATCAATTGTTATGTCAAACTCGCTCAAACAAACAAACGAAATTATCAAATCCATCACAAATATCTTAACATAGCACGACTGCACGAGTGCTATTTCTTATTCCCTTTTTTGGTTTAACTCATTTATTGTGTAAATAATTTGTGTTTGTTTAAATTTAGATACTCAAGGATATTTGTTCTCACAACTTTGGACCATGTTGTCTAAATGTGTCCTGTGAAATCAGCACATTAAGATTTTTGTCAAATTATTGGTCCCACTTGAGAATTGACTAAATGAGAAACCCTTTAATTTTAAATAACAGTTTTTAGCCTTATTGCCTTTCAGTTAAAAAGTTTGTTCTGCAAAACAACGGAAAATTTCTAATATGGTCATGTAACTTTGGTATTTATTCAAAATAGTCGTGTTATTATTGTGAACTTATATTTAGTCCTTTAACTTTCACACAATTTAAATTTTATTCTTATACATAATAAATTTGATCCTCTTATTTTCAATAAGATTCAATTTTGGTCCTACAATTACAATTAGGTCTTATTACGGGGAACAATATTGTAATTAAAGGACGAAAATTGAAACTTATTGAAAGTTGAAAGATGAAAATTTGTAACGTAGGACTAAAATTAGAACTTATTGAAAGTTGAAGGACGAAATTTATTATACATAGGATTAATATTGAAATTGGGTGAATGTTTAAAAACTAAATATATGTTCAATATAGTTAGAGAACTATTTTTGAAAGAGACACAAAGTTATAGGACTATTCTTTAAATTTTGCTTTAAAACCTTTTTCCGGCCCCTTTACTTGCAAAAAGAGATAAATTGACTTTATTTTGTGAAATTGAATGAAAGTGGTGTTTAATTATTGTATTATCTATCCTGGATAAGGACATAAATCACATTGCATTTTTCTTAATTTTGTTTTGATACGGGTACCACCAAATGTTTAATTACGTTACTCTCTTCGGTTCATATTAATTGGCACATTGTAACTTTTCACACAAATTAAGAAACCTCATGATTAATCACTTTTATATGGTAAAATGTCAAAAATACCATTCATAATGATTGCTATCAATTACTGGTATATGCACCCTAATAAATGCTGCATGCAATTATTCTCAAATACTCACTCTTTTGCTTTCTCTCTTCTCCTCACTCCCCCCATCCGTGGTCTATCTCTCCCCCCAATTCACAATCTACATTTTCTCTTTCCACCAATCCACAATTTTTTTTGTCATAGACTAGTCCATACATGTTCTTTCTACTTTTTTCAATTTTTTATTAGTGATTCTTGAGCTTCCCAACCTAGATGCAAGAGAAGGGCAAAATTGAAAAAGATTGCATTGAAACCCAAATGTGCCAATTAATATGAAACATAAAAATTTGGCAAATGTATCAATTAATATGAACTGGAGGGAGTATTAATTAATATTCAGCTAGGGCTTATTTGATAAAAGCTTATTTGAACTTGATTCATCGTACATATCAAACAAGATTGAACAATTAAGAAGCTAAAATTTGACAACAAAAAAAGTGAAAATGTTAAACTACGTGATACTTGACTCGAGTTTGTTCATCAATAAGATATCGTTTGAGTTGTTCTGTTAACATGTACAATCATCAAGCTCGATACAAAGTTCAAACCAAATTTATAATATGCGGTTATATATTACTCGACTCTTTTATATCCCTAGATACTGTATTATATATATTTATATTTCTTATGCTGTCGTTTCGATTTACCTATCTTAGGCGTTAGGTAAGGAGATATATATGACGATAATGATGTTGACTAATACACTTTCATTAGTCAAATTTCAGAGAAAAGAGTATGTATGAATGAATTTAGTACATAATTTATTTTTTAATGCCTACAAATCCTTTTATGTAAAACGTGTTACACTGTTGCTTTGAAAAATTCTTATACATTACTATTAGGAAAACAAAATTGCATCAACGCTCCAAAATAAGGTGTATTCATGGACGCGGCGGAATATAACCGTTTGGAAAATCATCTATAATTGTAAGTTTGTAACGTACAATTATTGGTCGTAAATATATGTTCAATTATATTAACTAGTATATACCTCGTGCTATGCACTACAAAATATATTTTTACAAACGTACAATCTATTTGATAATTAAACAATTTATGCACAAATTCAACAAATTAAAATCCTTATTGAATATTTATGCCCAACATTTTTCTTAATCACTTATTTGAATACAACAAATTCAAAATCAAAATATAACTAACAAAAGAGCTAGAGTTCATGGATAAAAGAGATCTAAGAGAATTTTATAATCGTATGCAATGACTCTCCTTCTTTAACTCACTTATTAACGTACGTATTTTTTCATGTATTTATTTAATAGTGTCAAAATGGGTCAAATTTCATTGTGCAGCATGAAAGTTTTATAGTACGTATTTTATTTAACTAAAATGTATTTATAGTCGTATGCACGAGTTGCACAAAAATATTATAAATGTAAATTTTGTTTCATTGCAACACAATTAAGTAGCTTAGCTAGTAAACAATTATACTTTTCTATGCATTCGATTTATGATTACTTTGTCTTTATTTGTTACATTCTATTAGGTTTGTCTTTATTTGTTACATTCTATTAGGTTTGAAACGAAGAATTAAGGTTGGAAAATTTTGGTAAGGCGTTGGTTAAAGAATATCAGATAGGGGAGAGTAGTGGTGGTGGTTAGAGAAGAGTTTAATTACATTCATGAATCTTCTAGAGGACCTTCATGTTGAGGAAAGAAACAAAGTGGGTAAATTTCAATTATAGTCCTCTAATGCCTCATTTTGAAATCCGTCCACTAATGTGGGATCCCTCTATTTTGAATCATTTATGTTTACACCATTGTCAATTTTAGTTTTTTTTAAACGAAAATCGTTAATTTGGCCACGTGACACTCAAAATTGGGGTTTTCTGATTTAGGAGGCAAAATTGACTCAAAATTAGGGATATTTCAGATATGACATATGAGATGCAAGTAACCAATGGAAAAACATCAATTTCTCTCCAAAACTAAATTCCTTCGATCGTGTCATCTATATACACTTTTTTTTTTATTTTGGTTATACGACATTTTATTTTGCAAATTCATATTTCATTTCACATCATGAAATTTTATTTATTGCACTAGTACTAAACCCCCAAAGTTTCAATTGTTGCGACAATTGAAACTTTTTGGGGTTTTATTACAATAAATAAAATTTAGAAGTTTAGCGCAATAATTGAAACTTTTGGGGGGGGGGGGGGGGGGGGGGGGGGGTTTATTGCAATAAATAAAAAGTGCAACAATTGAAACTTTTGGGGGTTTTATTGCAATAAATAAAATTTCAGGATATGAAATGATATGTGAATTTGCAAAATAAAATGTGCGCTAAACCATTATAAAACAACCGTATATAGATGACATGTTTTGGAGAGAAATTAGTTTTTGAGAAAAATTCTAATGTTATTCCATTGGTCACGTGCATCTCACATGTCATTTTGATTCAATTTTGCCTCCAAAACATAAAATCCCTAATTTTGAGTGTCATATTTTCCGGCCAAATTAATAATTTTCGATAAAAAAAATGACTAAAATTGACAAATATTTAAACATAAAAGATGCAAAATAGAGAGGTGCCACATTAAAAGACGAATTTTAAAATGAGACCACATGAAAGTACCAGAAAATTGAATTTTGCCAAACCAAGTGCGGAGAATGCATATGATTGATCGAGTTGATCATGGTATTGATGGTACAGATGAAGAAATAATAAAACAAAGTAACATTTTAAATGCACATGCTTACAATTTTTTTAAAACTTTTTTTCTCGGAAATGTGTATATTTGATACCATATAATATGGCACTTTGCAATCTTGGTATCACTGGATAAGTAAATACATATTTAGTATCACAATTTAAAGTTTGATTGCAAACCACTGTCAAATATTTGGACGGAATTGGTTACACACACCGCACTCGTCTTTTAGAGTGAAAATAATTACATTTCTCTCACTTTTGGAGGGAGAATTATCACATTATTTCATATTTTAAAGGAAAAATTACAACGTTTCCCTCATGTTTTAACGTGATGATTTTCATTCTAAAAGACGAGATAACAGTCACGTGCGGTGCATGTGGCCAATTTCATCCTTTACGTACAATTATTTTATGGTGGTATGAACATTGCAACCAATATTAAAATTGTGGTACTAGATATGAATTTATGTATCTAGTGATATCAATATTGCAAAGTGCTCAATAGTATGTATCTAGGCGGATTAAATCATTCTATGGTTTAAATAAATGAGAATTTGTGTAAGGCAAAAATTTACATAATAAGGAGGAAGAAGAGAAAAAAGAAAATGAGAGGGAGGCAACTTAAGCAGAAGTTCAAATTAGAAGATAATCGTATATCCTTATTCAACCAAGTGATTTTCATCTTTGAGCGAAGAGCAAACTGAAGACTTAGAAGACGTTCTTAGTTGAATGTTTTGTCATCATAAAAAAGAGGGGAATTATTGAATGAAACTGAGTCAATGAGTGGTTTGATGATGTGTTTTAATGATAACATGTGGCAAAAAAAATATTGTTATTACAATTATTATTACTAATATTGTGTACCCAAATATTTCTTTAATATAGTTTTTTTACTATTTTATTATTATTAATCGTATTATTATTATTATTAAAATGGGAGTGGGATAAATTGTGAATTGAAAGTAATTGGTGAGGGAAATTGACAAAAAATCATTTTTGACACCATAGAACTATGTATTTTTCAATTTTTGTACCATGGTTTCAATTTTGGTACCAATTCTAACAAGTGTTTTCAATTTTGGCACTTCCGTCAGTTGACCGTTAAGTCAACTGATGGAAGTGCCAAAATTGAAAACGACGGTCAGAATTGGTACCAAAATTGATACTATGGCAATATTGAAAAACGCCTAGTTCTATGGTGCCAAAAATGAATTTTCGCCATTTCTGTCAAAAAACAATTTAAAACAATGAAAATTTGGTGAAACGAAAATCGGTCAAAACTGATTTTAATCTATGAAATTCGTGAAAAAATAGATAAATCATTCGAAAATTGGATAAATCAACCAAAAACTATTCAAATCAATGAAAATTGGTGAAGAAGCGAGCTAAATTGATCAATATCGATTTTAATCGATTAAAATTGGTGAAAGACGAGTAAAATTTGTCCAAAAAAAATTTAAATCGGTAAAAATTAGTTAAACAAACTTGGATGAAATCGATAAAGAAATGGTTTGAATTAATGAAAATTGTTGAAAAAATAAGTTGAATATGTCAAAACTGTTTAAATAGACAAAAAAATTAAAATGTTACATTCACTCCCTAATTAAATATAAATTCTTACAATTGTCCCATTTGAGGGCAATTTCGTCCACAAATATTTCACGTCAAAAGTCAAAGATAATGGTACAGGGTGTAAACTATAACATGAAGATAAACTGGAGGGATTTTGTAATACCGAATACGTAAGGTAAATTTTTGTAGTTAAGGTTTATTTCAGGGAATATCCATAATTTACCCAAACATGAATGGTTAGTAGTGTTATTACACTAAACCATTTGCAGAAGAAATGGCTCCGCTGACGTGTGACACATCAACATGACACATGATTCTCCATGATGAATCAGGAACCGTTCAATCTGCGGCAAGATGATTCCCTCTTCCGAATTGACGGTTCTGATTGCTTTACTAGAGGGACACACGGCACATGGGTCCCACAGCTCTTCTTACAGCGCCACACTAATCCCTGACGTTTCATTGTCTTACTGGTGGAGGTCCCCTTCAATTACTTTTAATCTACTGCCACGTGTATGTTACCCCTTTAACTTCTAGCCGCCGTTAGAAGGTGCAAATCCTTAAATTGCGTGAAGAATTTTTGCAGAACAACTCGAGTAAAAAATAAATAAACGAAGTCAAACTACTTCAATGCAAAATCTTGGGGTTTATCCGATTAGATTTTGATTCGGTCTTGAGCTTTTGCTCAACTGATTCAAAATTATTCTAAATAAAGTCTAGCGCATATTTTAAACTACAACTTTCAAACATCAATTAAAATGGAGTTTCATTTTTTTCAAAATCTTAAAATCAACTCAAATGGGATATTAAGGGCCTGTTTGTTTGGCGTTTGGGAAAGTAGTTTGGGAGAGTAGTGGAAGTTTGTGAAATAATCTCGATTTGCGTAATGTTGTTTGTTTGGGTTTTGAGAGAGTGGTTTGAGAAATAAAGTTGGTGTATGTTTTTTTGGAAGAGTTGTGTTGTAGGTGTAAGATGTGTAAGACTTTATGTCAAATCATGTTTGTTATGTGAGATAAATTGTGTAAGAGATAGGTTACTTTATGTCAAATCAAAGTAGAGTTTGTATATGTTTTGTTTAGAGATAAGAAAATTGTTGTTTGTTTGGCTTTTGAGAGAGTAGTTTGAGAAAATTAATGGATGAAAAATTTATTTCGGAAAATAGAAAACATGTTTGTTTGGCATTTCCCAAACACGAAAAAATTCTGGGAAACGCCAAACAAACAGGCCCTAAAGGTTTCACATAAATTACGGGTTAATGGCAATTTTTCTACTTGTGATTATTATAATGTTCAATTTATCCCTTTATAATTTGAAAAAGAAATTTTCCCCCCTTGTAATTTTAGAAATGATTCATACTGCCTTCTTAAAAATTTTAAGTCTTCAGAAAAAAATTGAATTAACATTAATACCCCCTTTTATGTGGACCATTTTACCCCCCTAAAGGATAATTTCGTCTTTTCACACAATACATTTCATGCCCATTTTCATATTTGAGCGAGTGAGATATACTCTCCAACTCAATGAGGTAAATTGCTCCTTTAAAAAAACCCCAATGGGTAAATTGCCCATTTTCAAATCACAAGAATTTAAATTAAACATTATGATAATCATAAGGGAAAAAATTGTCATTAACCCCAAACCACCCAAATCAATTTTTTGAATCAAAATTAAGCGAAACCGAGCCAAACGATAACCAAATGGACACTTCATTTCTAAATAATATATTGCTATCACTTTTCAAAAGATCCAAATGTTGTAACAAGAGGGAAATTTACTTTTGAAACTAAACATTTACCAAATTTACACTTTTCATACCAAGCATTTTCAAAATCAGATTCCAAACCATAATTTAACACCGTTCGACACATTTACTTTGACTGTTAATTTATGGATGACAAAAGTCACGTGCCGTGCACGCCTCCGTTAAGTCCACATTTGGAGGGAAAAAATTCACTGCCAAAAGCTAACCGTGGTGAGACTGAAGCAGAGAGCATAAACTCCCTGCCAGCATCTCACCGCAGTGAACAAAAGTTTCGTCGCGGTGAGACTAAGGCAAAGAGCAGAACTCCCTGCCAGAAACTAATTTTACATACTTACCCCCAATGTTTTTCTGTAACTCCTAAGTAGAATCCGGCATCTTCACCGAGACACCAGATGTCTGTCAAAAAGAAGGTGATGTGCATCACATTACAAAAAAAAGGGTCTTCAGCAACGTCATGATTCCAACAATAATAAAAACTGTTACTATTAGTAAGGAACTTATAACAAAATACCAACAGAAATGATGTTCCATCAATAGTAGCGACAAATTACCAACAAAATATCTAAAAAAAAATTTTTCGTAGTTATTATGTTGTTAAGTTGTAGGAAAAATTGATCTACAGCGACGGAATCATTCCATTGGAATATAATTCGTCACTATTTTTTAGTTACTTACAGATTTGTAACTAAACAACGACGAAAACGATGTTCCATTAATAATAGCGACAATTTACCCACTAAATATCTAAACAAAATATTTTTCGTAGGTATTCTGTTAACTATTCGTCACTATTTTTTTAGTCACTTATAGATTTGTAACTAAACAACGACGAAAACGATGTTCCATAAATAATAGCGACAAATTACCAACTAAATATCTAAACAAAATATTTTTCGTAGGTATTCCGTTGTTAAGTTGTAAGAAATATTAATCCATAGCGACAAAATCATTCCAATGGAAAATAATCCGTCGCTATTTTTAAGTTAGTTACAGATTTGCAACTGAACAATGACGGAAATAAATGTTCTAAAAAAATAACGACAAATTACCAAAGCATATAAAATGAAAATAATATGTTTAGAAAGTATGTTGTTAAACTATCACAACTATAAACTAATAGCGATATCATAACTCCAACAGAAAAAATTGCCACTATTAGTAACCAATTTATAATGAATACTAACATAATTAAATATAAATTGTCCTCATTTGGTAGCGACAAATTACTAACGGAACATCATGATATTTTTTTTTTTGTTGTTGTTGTAGGAATTTGGTTATTAAGTTGGAAGAAAAAATGTTCCATACGACAAAATCTTTATTAGTAACGAATTATAATTTATAACTGAATAATAATGAAATTACAAATAAAAAATATACATTCGATAATAGCGACAAATCACCGATGGAATATCATAAGAAAGTTTCGTAGAAATTCTATTAAAGTATTAAATTTCCTCACTATTTTGGTGTTCGTGACAAACATGCAACTGAACGACAAATTACCAACGGATATAAGCAAATATGTGCATAGCAATTCTGTTATTGACCTTTAACAAAAAAGAACCGTCATCCGACAACATAATACCTATGGTCTTTTAACATTTTATTTTTATAAAATATAATTTAAAACATGGAGATAGTACAAAATTATTATAATTTATATAAAATATAATTTTAAAGAAGAACAAGGATAAAATTCTTTTTTCATTTATGAATCTTTTAAACAACAATAAACATATGAGATGTCTTGGTAATTATTGAAACCTCAAGGTTATTTTTATAATTTTATTAAACATAATGGATAAGCATGCAATTATATATATATATATATATATATATATATATATATATATATATATATATATATATATATATATATAATGTCAATTATAAATCAATAAAGTTGTCCAGCTCAACTAGTTGCAACATCTTATCTATACAAGTAAAGAATGAGGTTAAGGGTTCAAATCAATCTAATTAAAACATACCGCCTAGGCGTCGTCCCATAGACTGGGCGCTCAGGCGATGGTCAACCGCCTAGGTGTAGCCCAGGAGTGTAAGCGGGATCAACTGCTCGCCTAGGCGTTGCCTAGGAGCCCAAGCCATTCCTACCGCCTCATCGCCTAGGCATTGCCCAGGTGCCTGGGCGATGGTGAACCGCCTAGGCGTACGAGCGGCAGGGGTTAACTACTCGCCTAGGCGTTGCCTAAGTGCCCGGGTGATGGTAGCTCAGGCGCACGAGCGGTGGTTAATTGCTCGCCTAGGCCTTGCCTAAGCGCCCGGGCGATAACCACATCGCTACCAACATAAATATGCCGACATAATATTTTCAACGGATTGACGACAAATACCAACATATAACAGCTAACAAAATAATTCTTATACAAAATCCGTTGCACTGTTTCCAACCAATTGGCGATATTATAACAAAAAATATAAGGAGACGGAATTCTGTTAGTAATATTCCAACAGAATTACCAAACAAAAAAAATTGTACCAAACACATATAGCATTTTCCAACAGAATTACCAACAAAAAATATATTGTCGCTATATTTACTAAGTCACACACGGAATATCCAACGGAAAAAATATGTTGCTACGCTTGAATACCAACGGAAATCGGGGCTTCTCCAACGGAAATTTTCGTTACTGAAAACCCCTTTTCTTGTAGCGTCAGAATAGTAACTTCACCTCTAACTTTAATTAACAAATTCTTGAACTGCCATGATAAATTCAAAAATGGAACCTTCCATATCGAAAAAAGTTTACATAAAAACAGAAGTGAAAGACAAAAATACCCCTATGCTTTGTCTAACTCCCAAAAAACCCTTGTGTTATTTTAGTTCCCGAAAATTTCCTTGTATTTGGTTTTAATTACCACACTCGACTCAAGTAGAATTTGACTTTTGAATTTTGGCGAAATAACCCCTATGTATTGTTTTTTTTCTTTTTATTTATTCATTTTAAAAACTCAAGTATATACTACTTGGATCGGTTGTGGTACTTAAAATCAAATACCGGAGGTTTTTTGGGAGTTAAAATAATACAAGGGGTTTTTTTGGAGTTAAACAAAGTATAGGGGGTATTTTTGTCTTTCGCTGTCAGGGGTAAAATTGTCATATCAAAAGCAAAATGTGAACAAATACTTGTAATTTCCGCGTTTGAATCACACCCACTTTTCTGGGGGGGTGTATTTGGCACTGACTTGAGAGCACTGAAGGATTTTTGGGAGTTAAAATAACACAAAATTTTTTGGAGTTAGACAAAGCATAGGGGGTGTTTTGTCTTTTGCTCTAAAAACAGAGGAGGTATACTTCTCACATATGAAACTATTTTATGCTTAATCATGAGCTTCACATGTGTGTTCATAACAAATTCAGTAAATACCTGGAGGTCTTCTTGTTTGGTAGGCAAACACCAGGGCTGATGGTCCTTAAACATGGCAGCACTTAATATTGGTGCAGCATCATTCATTCCCATGTTTTTAGTTAAAAAGTAATAAAATCAATCACGATTCAAGGTATTAGCACCGTTTGCTACCAGATTATGAATTATTTCCTGGAAACGATTCAAAGAAAAACGTTGTGAATGAGAAATTAAACCCTTTGCCCTGGAATCGTAAATCAACTGTAAAATTGCCAAGTAACATATGTAGAAACTCTCTGTCTCGGTCTCACCGTGGCGAGCTTGTGGCAGGGAGTTTTTGCTCTCTGCTTCAGTGTCACCATGGCAAGACTTTTGCTCACCGCGGGGAGCTTGGACTTAACGTAGGCGTGCGCGGCACGTGACTTTTATCGTCTAAAAATTGACGGCCCAAGCAAATGTGTCGACCGGTGTTAAATCATGGTATGAAATTTGTTTTCCAAAAAAGTTTGGCATGAAAAGTATAAAGTTGATAAAGATTTGATATCAAAAGTGATTTTCCCTCGTTATAATAATTAGGGGATTAGTACTTTTTGATAAAACCTGTTGAATTTTGATAAAATAATTTTGAAGATTTAGTTCTTTTTTCTCCGGTAACATGTGTAATGTATACCACCACTTCAAAACATTAACGAGTCCACAAGGCTAACCTCTAGCTACCTGAAAAATATCATAAATTTTTTGTAAAGTGAAATATGAAAAATGTAAAAAGGCAAAACATACCTTATAACTAGTACCTTATGTACTGCGAAATCCAACAAATGCTCAAGTGAAATATATGATATTAAGCTAAAAGGCAAAAGGAGCAAAAAATATGAAAAATGTAAAATGTGGGTTGTAATGTGTGACCTTGAATAATAAGACACATACCTTATACAAGGGTGATTGACCTAGAGTTTGTATTTTGAAAACCAAGCTAGATGGCACGGATGCATCAAGATGGAATTAATGTTCCCCTACTATGCAAAATGACGATTTCCTCATGGTTACTCATAATCGAATTGATACTATGCTGATTCGGTACGTACTATATGATGTCATTGTAAGGTATATAGTAGACAACACTGACGATAATATTTTTTTTGTCCCTTAATAAGACAAAGGTGATGATGGCGCGACGCTGCTCATAGGGTGTCGGGCATCTCAGAGGGGCAACCCTCTTGTTGATGTTACGGGCTTTTTCAATGCGAGATGTCCTTCATGTCGTCAGCCTGAAATGGTCAACAAGTACAACGAATAGTTCCCAAGCTCGATATACTGAGACCGCGATGATACCTTCCAGAAGATCGCTTATGCCTAGTCTAGAACCTAGTTGAACTTGTGGTGGATCTGGTTCGAGTTGGACTTGGAGTGGTCCCTATCCCGGTCCTTATGATTCATTTCTCATCTAAATGATGAAAAACATAAAAAGAAAAAGGAAACATCTTCAAAGAAGTATCCTAAAAATTAAAATATGGACAAGTGGACAAAATTCACACCCACCCCACTCTCCACCACCCCACCCTTCCTTTCCTCCCCCCACTACAAGCGGGCAATATTATAGCAAACCAACATATGCTACAGCCAAACACACAAACCTCAAGTAGCTTTCTTGCTTTTAACACCACCACCTCTTTCAATTCAATACTCACTCTCCCTCAACCTTTTCTTTTTCTCTCTCTTTCTTTCTCTCTTTCTCTCTCTTCTTTTTGCTGCTATGGATACTGCTCAGTGGCCACAGGTAAAAGCAAAAAAACATGCTTTCTTTCTTTCTTTCTTTCTTTCAAATATGATATCATCACAACATATATCTTTCTAGGGTTTGAGTAATTAATATACCATAAATTAATTTTCTGCTTAGTCTTGGATTTGGGAAAAAAATAAATTTATTTTCTCTTTATTCATCACCATTTTAATTAAAGGTAACAACTTTACCAGTAGATCAGCTGAGATGATCAAAACCCCACTAAATAATCTTTCCCTTTGAATAATTTTGTGTTTATGTTTTCATCTCCATGGAAAGTAGTCTTACTTTATTTTTTTTTTGTTCTTTCTCTTTCCCACTACCTAATAAAGCATATGTTTAATTTCATTTTGTTTTCTTCTTATTTGTCTGAATTTGATCATTTGCAAGAGTTTCAGTGATTCTTTGTATATGTCCTTTTAATAAATTTATGCAATGATATGTTGTTTTCATGTCCATTTAATTCCATTTCTATTTCAATTTATTAGGGTATTGGAATTGTGGAACCAAATGATCAAAACTCATCAAGGGTAGTAGTAGAGAAGAAACCTAGACCACAAAAAGAACAAGCTTTGAACTGCCCAAGGTGCAATTCTACAAACACGAAATTTTGTTACTACAATAATTACAGTTTATCCCAACCCAGATACTTCTGCAAAACCTGCAGAAGGTACTGGACCGAAGGAGGCTCTCTGAGAAGCGTCCCAGTAGGTGGAGGCTCGCGGAAAAACAAAAGATCTTCTTCGTCTTTAAGTTCAAGTACTTCCTCTTCATCGAAAAAACATATCGTCGTACCGGATCTCGTAAACCCACCACCAAATTTCTCATCCCCAAACCCTAAAATCCATGTTCAAGGGCAAGACCTAAATTTAGCTTACAATCCACCTCATCATCACTATATTAATGGATTTGTGTCTCAACAAAACCCTAATCATGACCCTACTTCTTCAAATTCTTCACTAATGGATCTTCTCAAAAATGGGAATATGATTAGCTCAATGTATAATACTTCATCATCTGGGTATAATGGTAATTTACAAGTTCCTCATGTACATGATCATTTCAAGACAAGTTTGGGCTTTTCATTAGATGGGCTTGAGAATACTGAAGGGTATAATGGTAATTTACAAGGAGTTCAAGATCATCATACAAACAATAATAATAGTGAGAACCCATCATCAAGAATCCTATTTCCTTTTGAAGAATTGAAGCCCACAAATGATCAAGGTCAACAAGGAGAATCAAATGGGTATTGGATTAATGGAATGCTTGCTGGAGGATCATGGTGAAAATTTCATAAATATTAAATGTTTTATTTTTTTATGTTTTTTTTTTTTTTTTTGTGTCTACTATAATGGTGAGTGACTTAATTGTGTTTTCATTTTGATTTGAAAGTGTTATTATGATGATATAAGAACTAATTTAAAAGATAGGTTTTAATTAATTTGCATGTGTTCCTTCTTTATTTCTGTATGTTTGCCAGATTTTGGTTGTGTCATGTCAAATGTAAATTGCTTTAGCTTTTGCTTTCTTGTGGTTTTTTTGAAAAGCTGAAAATGAACTTCTGCAGTGTTTCAAAGCTGCTTTAATTCACTGCTAGTTATTGTACTAGTTATATATGGTAAGCTTATCTTGTCAGATCTTATTTTGTATGCAGAAAATTTAACTTTTGCTGCTACATTTCACATTGGTTTTTTCTTTTACTTTTCTAGTTTAGATCTGACATATTATATTTTTTGAGATTTTTTTTTGAGATTTTCCGATCATATTATATGAAAAACTTTTTCAACAATAATTCGAACTTTAGTTCTTCACTTTACGAGGCTAGTCCATACTCCCTCCGTCTCAAATTAATTGGTACATTTTAAAATTTTCATGTTTCAAATTATTTGTTATATTTGATTTTTTAATGTATTATTTTTCAATTTTACTCTTTCTTATTTCTAGATTTACACAGTAAAGTTGAGTATATAAATATCAATGACATTAATTAAAACAATCATTAAAAGGGGTATTTTGGACATTTTTTCTTAAAAAAGTAACTAACTATTTAAAACGGAGGGAGTAAGAAATACGGAACCTTGTTACAGTCTACTAGAGTAGGTGATGTAGTGGGATTAAGAATTAATTATGTCAAGATAACTGTAATAATTAATGTCTGTTTAATTAATTCCAGAGTAATTAGTTGCACTAATTAATAACTGGATTTCAATATATGAAATATACCTAGCCACTAGAGTTCTTCTCCATTTTCTAGCAGTTCAAAAGTGTCAGGTGTTTGACAGAACATCTAATGAGTTTTAACTTTATAAGATTCTTCCAACCTTTAAAGCACATTCAAGAAATTAAAGTAGGATATACATAGATCTCTTGGGAGAAGAACAATATTAAGATAAAGTTTTATTCTTTATTACTTCATCGTTTTTCTTTAATTTGTCGCTTTGGAAAAAAAAAAAGTAAGTTTATTTTTATTTATCGTTTTAGGAGTTCAATGTTAAATTATTTTTTTAACATTTTACCCTTCTTGTTAATGTTTGTAATTAATGCTGTGATTATTTATTTAAAGTGGTGTTTTGGAATTTTTGTTTCAAAAATGCGACTATTTATTATATTTTTTAATCTGTGTACAATTCACCAAAATGACAATTAAAAAAAAAACGGAGGGAGTAATATAGCTAGGTAAAATTCACACCTTCTATGTAGAGCACTTGTTGAGTGTGATATTTAGATAATACTTATAACAAAATTGTATTTTTAGTCCCATAATTGGACATTCAATAGTTTAATTTAGTTCCATGCATGAAAAATTACATTTTAATTCATATTTATTTAAAATATCGCAATTTTGGTCTAAAAAGTTTTGGACATTCAACACTCTACTTTGGTTTCGTGTTTGCAAAATTATATTTTTATTCATATTTTTATAATAATATTTTGTACTTCATAACTCGTACTTATAAAGTTGTACATTGTTTTAATTCTTCAAAACATTTTTGGTTTGGTTATTCTGGTCTCATGGGACTGTATCAGTTTTTAATTTTATAGTTTTATTTTTAAATTGTATGGAAATGAGGCGATATGTTACAAATACAAAATATGTTAAAAGTTTGAGCCAAGGATGCAAGTCTCAATAATATTGTTCCATTAATTAGAGGACAAAGTTAAACTTACTAATAATTTAAATGATTAATCAAGTTGAATTTTTATTTTTATGGTGTTAATTTTAAGTTTTTTATAATGTTGATATATACATATATATATATATATATATAATTTTATAAGTATAATATTATCGTGTTATTTAAATTAAATAATTAGTTATGTAAATTATCAATTTTTGAAATTTAGTCAAATTGATTTGCATGCCAATATGATACATAATCATGAGATGGAGGGAGAACATGGCCAAAAGTGACTCGTGAGACCAAAAAGGCAGGTCGTGAGAGTAATTTCTGAAATAAACTAAATTTTTATAAATAAAAAAAGAATTGATTTTCACAGTGTTGTTTGTTTGAGTTTTGCAAAAGTGGTTTCAGTAATAAAATTTTGTAGGTTATTTTTTAGATTGGAAATAAGAGAAATATTAAAAAGATAGTTAAATTTATGTCAATCTTATTTGTTGTGTGAGATAAGTAATGTAAGACATATATTACTTTAAAAAGAATAATCTTTTTATGATGAGACTTAATAGTGAAAATTGAAAAAGGGAAATTTAATTTTAAAAAAAATATATTATTGTTATACTTTTAGATAACACCGAAATGTTCTCTGAAAAATTAGACAAACGGTATCCTAGGTTGCGGGATACTCCGAAATTATACACCGTGCAGTATCGTCTGCGTATTGGATACTCGGATACTCAGATACTCGTACAATACTTGTGAAATAACCGTGGCTTTTTCAATAATAAGAAAATCAAAAATAAAAAGGATACCGTATCGGATACACATGAAGACGTATCGGAAACACCCAAATTACTTAAGAGCATGTATTTCTACAAATAATAAATAGATTATGTATACTATCAAAGTGATCTACATAAAACGCTTGAAATTCTGTAAAAGGCCAAAGACTTTGCATATGATATTAATACTATGGTTTTACTTGAACACTTATATAATAGGGAGATAGCATTGTTCATTTTAAAATGGAATAAAAAGTGAACTAAATATATATTACATAATTTTTATTATACATTTTTAAAACAATGTTTCTTATTATAATATATTTTTAAATATACACACGTATTTTAGTCGTATCGTATTCAATAAATTTTAAAAATTTATATCGTCGTATTTATATCGTATCCGTTCGTATAACCGTATCCGTATTCGTGCAACATAGACGATATCACATAATTTTCTTAAATAATAATGAAGTTTAATACTTTCATGTGAAAATAAAATATATAAATAAATTTGATGTAGTGATTACATGATGAAATTGTCTATTTGACGAGAAGTTTCAAGTTATATATGCAATTGCACTCAATCTTATTTCCAATGTGAATGTGTCATCTCCATCACATCTGTAATTCCATTTGACGAATGATTGTTCTTTTGCTTCTTGGTTACACTTTTAATTGAATGGGGAAATAATTCTATATATATATCGTGTACTGAAATCATCAGGTGTACTAATATTTGTTTCATTTTGTACACGTGACACAATCTTTTGCTTTTCAAGAAAATTTTGGGCCAATTTCTTTGGATTCTTTTGAATATTTTTTTGATGCTTTTGTAAGTTATAAAACAAACGCACATTAATTTTATAGAAAAATGTTGGATTTGACATTTCACAATTCAATTTCGAAAATTCTTTCCCACTAGCTAAAATACAAACCTCATAACATTCATTTTCCTCAAAGCGACTTAAAGAGGGACGTGTGGTCTCTTCTTCTTCTTTCGCTCAAGCGAGCCCCGGGCCACGGCCAGGGCTCGCGCGAGCTCCATTCCCGCCCCGAAGCCCACCCCACCCCCGTTCCAATCATAAATTTCTATTATATGAAATTTCAAAAAAAAATTGAGTATTTTTTAAATATATATATTACATTATTGCTCTCAAAATGGAAGGCCATATATATTATTCAGGAAATATTAATTTTTAAATTTTGATTTTGAAACAAACGAATTAAAATATATTGTTTCAATGTGCTAAACATGAAATACGATTTCGCTTTTGTAGATTGTTTCAATCCGTTAAATATTAATAAAAATTGGGAACTTTTGAAGCTTCTCGATAAATAATACTATGCAAAATTACAAATCAATGATAGCATGTATGTAGAAGTAAAAATTACTTTATATTTTTTTTATTTTGATCAACTTTTTAATGAATTTTTTGTAATAGTGTTTACTAAAACGACCACTCCACCACAAATGTTTTAGTTATAGAATAATTGTATTGCATGCTGCATTGCTGCTTGAATTGAGTTGGACTGCAATTTCCCATCAAGTAGACATTCAATTCAATTAATATAGAAGGTTGTAGTGTCTGGGCAAAACTGCAAATTTTATCCTGAATTATATTTGGTTTTTACATATCGTCCCGCACTTTAGATGATTAGTAATTTTAGTTCAATAATTTTAAAGGCTTGCGAATTTCGTCACGTCGTAAGATTTTGGATGGAGATCGTCACTTAATTGCCAACTCGACAACTATGTGTCAAATAACTTCCGACGCAAATACTTGTCATATTGGATAATTGGCAAAAAAGATACCATGGCATTTCATTTTTCTAATACCATACTGTAACACATCAAGAAATTTAGTCTGTTGCGATTTCTCTTTTCCTATTTTCTCGTATTTTCAAATAATTTATGAGAAATTTACAAAAAATAAAATAAAAGATCATCATCCAAGATAGTCTTTTGCATAAATGTTAAGAATTTTATGTTAGAAAATTTGCAGAAATTTTTAGGAATTAATAACAAAAAATTGGTACAAGCAACGTAATTATAAAAACATAATTATTACTAAAATGTGAAATCTTTTATTCAATATTTTGTGTACACTCCATTTGTCTTATCATTAAATAGAATTTACTATTCATGCGATTGTGCAAAACTAGAGGAAACACGAGGGATTAATATAAAGTTGAAAAAAAAAAAAAAATAAGAATGTAGGGAAATTGGAGTAATTTTTCTTTATTTAAAAAAAATAATTCGTACAAGAAAATCTGGAAGGTAAGAAAAGATGCGAGGGAACATAGGGAAAAAATGATTGGGAAAATATGAATAATTATTGTCAATTTAATTTTTCCAGAAGATTATCTTGCACGAATAAAAAAATCCCCAAATACGAGAAAATAAGAAAAGAGAAATCACAACAAACTAAATTTCTTGTTTTGTTATAGTAGGGGATGAAAAATGAAAGAAATAAATTTTACGGAATTGAAATTGCAAATGGTATGTTTTTTTGCCAATTTCTTAACATAATATGTATAAATCCATGTGTGAAGTTATTTGCCACGTTATTGTCAAGTTTGCAACTAAGCAGCAATTTTCATCCAAAATCAAATGAGGGGATGAATTTCGCTAAATTTTCTAAATTATGGGACTAAATTTGCTATTCAGCTAAATCTGGAACGAAATTCATAATTTTACCTAGTATCAGACCTAACTTGAGTTGGCAATATAATAGTTTCTACTTAATTAATAAGATGAAGAAAACAAGGGGCCCACAAAACATTCCCTCCGGCAAGCGTGCTGAAGAATTATCCACCCCACTCAACAAAATCCTCTCGATATTGGCCCACCACCTCTTTAATTAAATTTTTATTTTTTATTTGGACTTCATTTTTTATGGCAGAATTTTTGCTACAACTACTATAGTAGCATTTATTATTTAATTAAATGTTGCATCATGCCACCACCACCAATGTCTGAGCCAGGGATATAAAAATATGATTTTTCCTTCCACTATGGGTTTGAGGGCATTATAGTCATTTGATACTCTTATATTTTTCCTACTTCAGCAAAAAAAAATTAAATAAAAATTAAGAAAGTAAATTATTTTGTAAGCTTTATCGAAAAATTGATGAAGTATATATCCAATTGATACAACTATTACGAATTTGTTTGGATCAAGGAGAATTTCAAAGCTTTAAAAAAATTAATTTTCTCTTCGGAAAAAAAATAAATTTGTCTTATTTTGTTTGAAATATTATGTTTCAAATATTAATATTAAAACAATTTTTTTGTTATGAGATGTGTCAACATTTGAGACGGGTGAGAGTTTTGCAGTTTTAAAATTGAATTTTCAACTAGAAAAGGTTGTTTAGTTGACATTATACTGTATTTGTTACAAATTGTTTAGACTTTAGATAATATTAATATATATTATCACTTTCTTGAAATTTGCATTTGATAGTGTACATTAGTCAACTTAGCTTTATATGAATGCGATAGTGTACCTTCTCACCGATGTTTATGAAAGATGTTCTGGAATCTCGAAAACGGACCTACTATTATTGGTTTTTTGATATTTTACACCCTAGAAATATAAGTTTTTGGCACTTTGAACCCTGATTTAAAATTTTGGAACTTCGCATCCTGAAAATACAATTCATTTGACACTTTGCACCCTAATGTGTTTTATAGTGAGAAAATTTGTTGGTGAAAGGGTATAATAGTCATTTTCATATATATTCTTTGACACATTGCACCCTAAAATTTTAGAATATCGGCATTTTGCACCCTGAAAATATAAAATTATGGCACACTCCACCCCAATTAAAAAAAAGTTGAACTTACCTTAGAAATATAATTTTTGGCATTTTGCACCCTAATGCGTTTTTCTTTGAAAATAGCCCATAAATGTCCTCAGTGGATAGATAAAATGATTATTTTCAAGGGATTTTTGGACGTCGCGCCCCAAAAGAGTTTCATTTATGCACTTTCCTCCCTATGATTGAAAAAAACATGACAGTACCCCCTAGAAGTTGATAAGTGAGTGCACTTTGCCCCCTGGTCAATAATTTGTTGGATTTCAAAGGGTAGAAATGTAAATTTGGGTTTAGTGCAATAATTTTACTCTTTTGGGGGGCTAAGTGCACAAAATATTATTAATTTAAGTTATTAGAATATTAACATTTCAAAACACATTTTCATAGAATTCTTTACCTTGATAATCACATCATAATCTAATTTTAGTCTTATAACATATTTTTTATTTTAATTATTTTACTTTCAAACTTCTTTGATTTGATTAAAACATTTTTAGTATAGAGGTGATTTATTTGTAAATAAATAAATAATTAATTATGACAAATGAAAATTTCGTTAAAAGAACTAAATTTAAATTTTCGTACAAAAATTTAACTAAATATTTTTATTATTTTTTATTTTTTCAAATTGCAAGTCACATTTGGATATTTTAAAATTTTGTGCACTTTAACCCCCTAAAAGTTTTTTATTATTGCACAAAACCCCCTGAATGACATTTTTACCCTTTGAAAATTACTTAAAAATGACCATGGGGCAAAATGCACTCATTTGTCAACTTATAGGAGGCACTGTCATGTTATTTCAATTATAGGGGGGAGAGTGCGAAAATGAAACTTTTCTGGGGGGGGACGTGCAAAAATCCCTATTTTCAATGCACAACAATCAAGCATGAAAAAATAAAATATTCCGAGATTAATCACAAAAATAATCATAGTATTTTATTATTATTATTTGGCAAATTATATTTAAATTTTGACATTTTATCCTAAGATAGACACTCATTTGCATCAATTGTAATATTTATACCAAAATTATACAATTGATACAAGTTCTATTTTCTTGTTCATAAAATAAAAGTATTGATTAAATTTTGATATTCTGATTTTTATAGCATTTTTCCTCTAGATATAATAATCAGTTTATTTAGTAACTTTTGTGACATGGTAAATATTAAACATCTTATTGTAAAAAAAAAAATTCATAAACATGTTATGCTTAATTTATTTTAGTTTTGAACAACTTCTTTTAACATTTTCTCTAAGTAAAACATAGATTAAGGAAAAGAAGTCTACCTTCTTGTTGTTATTAGGTATTCTCTAGATTGTTTAAATTATTTTAAAAAATACGTTTACAAATCTAACACATTATCAACGATATTGTTGTTATATCGCTAGTAATTTGGTTAAAATAAAATAATGTGCTAAAAATTTTAAGGCGGGATGGAAATTATAAAAAAATTATATTTTCGAGGTGTAAAGTGCCAAAATCTATATTTTCAGGGTGCATAGTGCCAAAATCTATATTTCTAAGATGCAAAGTGCAAATAATTTATGAAAATGACTTTTCTACCGTTTCTACAACTAAATTTTCTCATCAAATCACACACTAGGGTGCAAAGAGCCAAATAAATTATATTTCCAAGGTGCAAAGTGCCAATAGTTTTGAGTCAGGGTGCAAAGTTTCAAAAATCCAACTATTATTATTTGAATTTCAAAGCGCAAAGTCATTTTAGGTCTCACTAATCCAAAACATCAAAATCCCTATTTGGAAGGGTTTTGACTCGGTTTCACGGAGTTCAATTTCAAAAAAATTGTTTGGATGGTTTCGGTGAAACTTTTGAAACCTCATTTGATTAAGTTTTGGATGTTGAGTTTTTTGGTTTTGAAAAAGTTGAAACCCGACTTGGTTGAGTTTGGATATTGGGGTTTGGGAAAAAAGTAGGTGGTAGGTGTCAAATCAATGTCTTTTTTTTATATATAAAGTTTGGGGTAAAAAGTAGGTGATAGGTGTCAAATCAAGGTTTTACAGGTTTCAAGAGTTTGGATATAACTCTGTGAATAAGTTTAAGATAAATTTCATGTATTTTATCAAACTCCATTTGAAAGAGTTCTGGTTCGATTTAGCGAGACTCGCGAGACCGAGCGAGAACTCTTCCAAAGATGCCCTAAATGGCTCGTCTCCTAATTCAACATCAAATTATGACATAACTAAAATACCATATTATTCATATTTAAGCATCAAATTAAATATTAATAAACCTCACACAATATAATATTAATAGTATAATAAGGGGAAATTGCATATTTGGGTACCATATAATATGATATTTGCAATTTTGGTATCACGTAATACTTAAACACATATTTAGTACTACAATTTAGATATTGATTGCAATGTTTATACAACCATCAAATAATTGGACGGAAATTGATGAAATTGGCCACGTGCACCATTATCTCATATTTTTGAGGAAAAATTATCACGTGATAACGTGCGATAAGCATTATTATTTTGCCTCCAAAAGATGAGATAACGTGATAATTTTCTTTCTATAATTTCTAATACGAAAATTACGAATTTTCTAAAAAATAAAAATACTGCTTATTTCATATTAAAATATTGGAGTTTTTTTGGAATTTTGCACCCTGAAATTATAGGATTTTGGATAAAAGTTTTGGCACTTTGGACCCTGAAAATATAATATATTTGGCACTTTGCACCCTAGTGTGTGTTTTGGTGAGAAAATTTATGAGTAGAAGGGTAGAATGGTTATTTTTTAATATTTATTTTGGCACCTTGCACCCTGAAAGTATAGATTTTGGCACTTGGCACCCTGAAAATATAGAATGTTGGCACTTTGCACCTTGAATAAATAAAATTTTGGCGTTTTTCACCCCTTTTTTTGGGCAATCTTCACCCTAGAAATATAATTTGTATGGCATTTTGCACCCTAATGTGTTTTCCTTTGGAAAAAACTCATTAATGTCTAACATTTTGTTTCGATTAATTTAGATTAAAAACAAAAATACGTTTTTCAATTTGTTTTCAAGTATCCTCTAGATTATTTATATTATATATAAAAAACACGTTTACAAATCTAACATATTATTATATTGCATGATATTGTTTCTATAAGACTCACATGCAATCGATCCTAATTTTTCTACACGACATACCTACAAATCTAAATGTATTTACTATTAGCATGTTAAATTTAGTAAAAAAAAAAAAGAAAAAAAAAAGAGTTCTTACCTAATCACTAATAGCTAGAAATTTGGTTAAAATAAAAAATGTGCAAAAAATATTAAGTTGAGGCTGAAAATGCCAAAAAATAATATTTAGTGCCAACATTCTATATTTTCAGGGTGTAAATGTCAAAATCTATATCTTCAAGGTGCAAAGTGCCAAAATATTACTATTCTAACCTTCGATTAATGAATTTTTTTCATCAAAACACACTCCAGGGTGTAAAGTACCAAATAAATTATATTTTCAAGGGTGCAAAGTGCCAAAACTTTTAAGTTAGAGTATAAAGTGCCAAAACCCTATAATTTCGTAGTGCAAAATGCCAAAAACCCTTAAATATTCAAACAAATAAATCTTCATTCATACATGAAAGGAAAGGCATTTTATACTCTCTACAACCCAAACAAACAGTTCTCAAGATTTTGGTTGAAGACTTCAAAGGTACTTCCATAAACTCACCAAAGAAACTTTAAGGATTCCTTTGAATTGTGGATTTATGGGTCTGTTTGTTTGGTGTTTGGGAGAGTAGTGGATGTTTGTAAAATAATATCGATTTACGTAATGTTATTTGTTTGAATTTTTTGAGAGAAGTTTGAGAAATAAAGTAGGTGTATGTTTTTTTGGAAGAGTTAGCTTGTAGGTGTGCTGTGTAAGACTTTATGTCAAATCATGTTTGTTCTGTGAGATACATTGTGTAAGAGCTATGTTGCTTGGTGTCAAATCAGAGTAGAGTTTGTATATGTTTTGTTTAGAGATAAAAAAATTATTGTTTGTTCGGCTTTTGAGAGAGTAGTTTGAGAAAATTGAAAGATGAAAAATTCATTTCGGAAAGTAGAAAACATGTTTGTTTGACATTTCCCAAACAATTTTTTTTTTGGAAAACGCCAAACAAAAAAGCCCTGAGGAATTTTTTTCCAAAATGACATTCATGGCAAAATTATTTACCAAAATATCTTCAGCTCCAAACTATTTTTCTAAACGTGCATTTTTCTTAAAATCGCAGCTCGCAGCTGGAAACTGTGACTTTTTTGAAAAATCGCAGTTGCTAATTGTGATTTTTTCAAAATTTTGGGAAATTTTAAATTTTTTTTGACCAAAATCGTATTTGCTAACTGTGATTTTGTTAATTATCAAAAAAATTAATTATTGGATGGCTAATTAATAAAAAATAGCAGTTACATAATTTTTGATAATTAACATAAATCGTAGTTAGCAACTGCGGTATTTGTTACGGAATTTTGAAAATTAAGTAAAAATTGCAGTTGCTAATTTTTCAAAAGAATTGCAGTTTTGCCAGATTATTTTGGAAAAAAAATTCACTCGAAGTCCTTCAATGCAATTAATAAACAATACTACAATATTCTGATTTATTTGTCGCCATATTCTTCTCAAAAAAAAAAAAAAAAGTTATTTTATCCCCATATGGTAATCCTATAACATAGAAAAGATGTTCTCACAATTACAAGTGGTAGTTCACGCGCCGCCATCGCCACCATCGGAGCCGCCACTAAACACCCATTCTCGCGTTAGATTCAATAAGCTCAGTAGCAGAGTCTCCTTGCAAGATAACCAATGTTCTCAAATAATTCTCCCTTTTTTAAATGGGAAAGTAAATTCCACCTCATATGCTTCTGTACTTGATTCCTGCACCACCCCTAAGCTTGGAAAACAAGTTCACGCTCACTTGCTGAAAAATGGGTATAATGGGCGAGAGTTTGTTGGTACCAAATTACTCAAAATGTATGGAAAATTTAATTGTTTTAATGATGCCGTTCTTCTGTTCGACAAAATGCCCGAGAGAAATTTGTATACTTACACAGCTCTTCTCAACGTACTTTTGGATAATGAGTTATTTGATAAAGCTTTGTTGTATTTTGTACAATTGTTGTTTGATGATGTTAAGTTGGAGTTTTTTGTATTTCCAGTGGCATTGAAGATTTGTTGTGGGTACGGTGGGGTTGAGTTGGGGAGGCAATTACATGGGATAGCCATGAAAATCGGAGTTTTGTCGCATATTTACGTGGGAAATGCTTTGATTGATATGTATGGAAAATGTGAAAGCTTGAATGAAGCTGAGAAAGTATTGAATAACATGTTCGAACGCGATTGCGTTTCTTGGAATTCGATTATTACTGCTTGTGCTTCTAATGGGAAAGTTTTTCAAGCTTTAGAGTTTTTGGAGGAAATGTCAAGGGAGAATAATTTGGCACCAAATCTCGTTTCTTGGAGCGCATTGATCGGTGGATTTTCGCAGAATGGATACGATCAAGAAGCCATTGAAATGCTTTACAAAATGAGAGCTGCAGGGTGTGAACCTAATGCACGAACATTAGCAAGTGCTCTTCCTGCTGCTGCTCGATTGAGAAAATTAAGTCTAGGAAAAGAAATTTACGGATATATCGTAAGACATGGATTTATGTCCAGCCCTTATGTTGCCAATGGATTGATTGATCTGTACCGTAGGTGTAATGATATGGTAAGTGCTTCCAAAATATTTTCTAGATTTTCAATAAGAGATGAGGTCTCTTTCAATACCATGATTGCAGGGTACTGCGATAATGGAGAAATTCATAAAGCAAAAGAGCTTTTTGATCAGATGGAATATGAAGGGAAATCAAAGGATTTGATTTCATGGAACTCGATGATTACGGGCTATGCTGAAAATTCTTTATTTAATGAATCTTTGAGAATGCTTATTGAATTAATGAGTAAAGGGACCGAACCCGATTCATTTACATTGGGTAGTGTTCTTGGTGCTTGTGCTAGCATAGGTTTTCTAAGCTTGGGAAAGGGTATACATTCATATTGCATTGTAAAAGGGCAAGAGTCGAACCTTTTTGTGGGTGGAGCATTGGTGGAGATGTACTGCAAATGCCAAGAGTTAGAAGCCGCAGAAAAAGCCTTACACCGTGTACCTGAAAAAGACATAGTAATATGGAATTCCCTCGTTTCTGGCTATGCACGTTGCAATAGAATCGAAAGCATTCAATGTATACTACAATGCATGAAAAATGATGGGTTTGAACCCAATGTATATACGTGGAATGGAATAATTGCGGGATATGTAGAGAATGGCCACAATGAGTTGGCTCTAAAGCTATTTTTAGAGATGCAAAGTTCGAAATTGAGTCCGGATATCTACACGGTTGGAATCGTTTTACCCGCATGCTCAAAATTAGCTACTATTGAGCGAGGTAAGCAAGTTCATGCATATGCTATTAGACGCGGATTTGGATCGGATGTTTATATTGTAGCTGCACTCATAGATATGTACGCTAAATGTGGAATTATGAATTACGCGAAATTGGTTCACGATAGGTCCAAAAACCATAATTTGGTAACTCGAAACGCAATGTTAAATGCTTACGCGATTCATGGGTATGGAGAGGATGGGATTTCTTTTTTCCGTGAAATTTTAAACGATGGTTTAATACCGGATACTGTGACTTTTTTAGCTGTTCTTTCTTCGTGTGCCCATGCAGGGTCAGTTGATACCGGACTAGAATTCTTTGATTTAATGGGATTTTATGGTGTAGTACCTACATTGAAACATTATACGTGTATGGTTGACTTATTGAGTCGAGCGGGGTTGCTCGAACGAGCATATAAGGTGGTCGAGAGTATGCCCTTTGATCCTGATACAGTGATTTGGGGTGCCTTGCTTGGGGGTTGTATTATTCACGGGAATTTGGATTTAGGAGAAATAGCGGCACATAGGCTTATAGCGTTAGAACCGGAAAACTCGGGGAACTATGTGATGTTGGCTAATTTATATGCTTCTAAAGGTAAATGGAACGAGCTTAAGAGAATACGACAGCAGATGAAGGAGGAACAACTGTGTAAAAATCCCGGGTGTAGTTGGATCGAGGTTAAAGATGAAATGCATGTATTTATGGCATGTGATAAATCTCACAAGAGAGCAGAAGAGGTTTATGACATACTGGATAATTTAACAGCACAAATGAGATTGGAACATGTTTAGTGTAAGGTTCAGTGCATTCTATGCAGAAACAGAAGTCTACATTGGGCAAGACATGAACGGAACTCACCCATTGTAATGTTATATTAAGTCGAATATCTTTAAGGTTAGAAAATCAAATCAAGTTACTCAGATATTACATTCCTTTCCCTTATGATTAATAATTCGGGTTTTAACCATGGATCAAAATTTTCATCTTTTCAGTCGAAAACATCGAAAATTTTCCGTTTTTGAATCAAGCGAAACGAAAACAAGATGTAATTTCGAAACTATTTGTTTGTTCTTTTCACACTTTTTCCTCAGTGTTTCCGAAATATTTTCGAAATGTCTCGAAAAGTTTTTAATATTTGGATAACCGAAACATACACTCGAAATAAAATTTTAATCTATGGTTTTAACTTTGTTTACCAAATAAGGGAAGTACATATTTTAAATGCATATCAAAGAACCTTATTTACAAGAATGAAATGGAAACTTTGGGTCTATATGGATAGATTTTGGTCCAATTTTACTTGGTTTTAGTTTTAAAAAGTTTGTTTGGGTAGTTTCGGTGAATATTTTAAAACACGAGTTAGATTGTTATTGGAAGTTGGGTTTTATGAGTTTTGAAACTTTGTGATATTTTTCAAATTGTGCTTTGGAGTTTGGAGGGAAAAGCTCGGTGTTGGATGTCAAATTAATGATTCTTATACAATTTGAGATAGTATGATATTATATTGAATAGGTTAGAGTAGGGGTGTACGTGATGCGGTTTGGTGTGGTTTTATAATTGCCAAAACTCAACACAATACTAGCAGTTTTTTAATACTCTACCCAAGATCAACCAAACAAGTCTTGAGATTCGGGTTGGTGCGGGCTTTGCTTTCCCAACTTTAACGTATTTTTATTATTTGATAAATTGAATGCACAAATTACTTATCACTTTTGTAATTTGTTATTATTATTTCTTCTGTAAAGGAATTTCGTAATATCACATAAACTAATATAATGGAAATAATCAAAATATCAACTAACAAAATATGATATTTGATGAATACTTAATTTTACTTAAACTATAAAGGATCATGATCACTAATGTAAGAAATTTTCCCCTCAAAAAAAGCTAGAATAATCTATACAACTACTTTTAAAATTTTTGGAAAATATTTGCGATCGGTTTGGGTTGCCTCAATCGGTTGAAGCGGTTTGTCGGTTTCGTTGAACACCCATAGGTGTGAGGAGTGTGAGGAGATGGGTGAAACTTGTTTGTGGAACTATATTGGGGTCTGGGCGGAGACTAAATACATACCGGTCTCGGTCCAGTCTTGATAGTACGAGATCTAGACTAAAACCAATCTATAAAGACTCTTTGTTTCAACTTGACTCAATCATAAAAGAGCGTTATCATGTTAAACGTACATAATATTGTAAAACGGATTAAAACAATAAAAAAGGGCGAAGTTAATTAAAAACAAGTTAAACTGATATAAAAGACTGGAAATGATGTGTAATGATAAATACAAGCTAAACAACAAAAAAAATATGTGAAATTAATGAAAAATAGGTAAAACCACAAAAAATGTGAAACATACGAAAATGGAGGCAAAAATTCAATTTTCATATCATAGAATAGGCCAAAGTCCATTTTTCATACCAATCGAACGAAAATCATACCTAATTTTTTCTTGACGGATAGCGATATGAGCATTGAGCGGCTCCATGAGGGATAATTTTCACCTGTGAGTTGTTGTGTGACAAGAATTAATCCAGGTCCATCAGAGTGGTGGAGGAAATACTCACTTTGTGGATCGTCGATTGCAATTTTAGAGGTTGAGTCGGCCATAGAAATAAAAGGAGTAGAAGACACGATTTGAAGCCAATCGAAAAGATTACATCAAAAAAACAACAAATTTGTGCAAAAACTGAAGCGGAAGAGAGAAATTGTCTCTTGATACCATGTTACGGGTCAAGAAAGTAAAGAAGAAAACTAATGGAATACTTCATTGATTTCAATATGTCAATATTCAATATACCTAAAAGAATGGAAAATACAATGCCTTTATAAGGCAGAAAACCAACGGGCAGAAAAAAGAAAAAGACTAAACTAGCCCTGTACAAAATAATAAATCTAATAATATCCAATGATGACGATCAGTTGCATTACGATTCTTGGAGATCTGTTCATCATGCCACGTCTATTGACCATGACAAGTGTTACTACTCATTTGGGGTGTTTGTTCGTGGGACTTTTTATTGGATTATGTGTGATGAAGATGAAGATCTTGATGAAGTAAAATATTTTATCCTCTCCTTCAACATGGAGAATGAAGGTTTTTCAACTATAGGGTTGCCTAAGGATTTTGAAGACCACTTATGTTATTATCACTCACTTGAGGAAATCAAGGGAGAACTTTGTTTCACGGGTTTATCGTATCGCGGCGAAACCTTAATATTATGGATGCTATCTGATGATAAGAATCAGTTATGGACCCAAAGTTGTACCATTGATTTACAGAGCATTTCTTGGCGGGTGGGCTTTAACAAACATATAACTATTTATAGACGAGAATACCTCGAGAACTACAACGAGACATACGAGAATATCTCAAGAATTTGGACTGAGAATATCTTTGGGGTGGGAATCCACACGAGCATTTTCTCACTTTAAATACATAGAAGTAATCCACTTCTAACACTACTTAATTGAGTATCTTCTAGCTTTTAGGACCATAGTATTAATTTTCTAAATTTTATGCTGCATTGACTAACTATTATATATAAAATCTTATTATGTATTAGTAGATGATATTTCTGGCAAAGATAAAATTGTTCCTACTCTTGTTGGTTCCTTGATTTTGACTATATATATGCAGTCTACAGTACCTTAATAGTCATTAATAAAAACTACGATGTGAAGCCAAAAAAGCAAAATTATACCTTAATACTTGTTATGCTGCTTCAAATCTTAATTTGTTCTTTTCTAATATCTTTGCTTCATCTATTCCTTTGTGAAATGTGAGAGCGTGGACAATTTCCTCTTATATAAAATGTGTTATACTGATAAATACTTTTCTGGCCAAACTATATATACAGACAAAATGCATAATCCCGATCAAATTATAATACATAAAACCCGAAAATACCCTTATTAAAAGTCAAATGACTTGTTACATTTTCATCGGAAATATGGATCATGACCCATGTATTAGTCATAAGAGGTTGTGACTCTATGAGATTGAATTTGTTTCGGTTGAATTAAAATTTATATGGGTAATAGATTCAAGGTCGGGTCAAACAATAAAAAAGCTCCAGAAAGAATATTCTCCTTTCCCAATTTATGAAAGTTCTAACTACATATAGATGATAAATGTATCATAAATCATAGAAAAAAATTAATTTTTTTTTTCAATTCACAGAAAATACATTTTCTTAATTTTTTTTTAAAAGCACATTTTTATTTACCTTTTTATGAAATCGGCCATTTTAATAATAATTTAAAAAAAAAAATTATACTTATCTTTTAAAACATTAATTAAATACCACCTGAACCCAAACACACCCACGCAAAACCCACCAAATTACTAAATTAAAATTAAACCGTAATCGAAAATCCCTTTACAACAATAATTCACCATTAATGCTAATAGGAGTGTTCGGGTAGGTCGAAAATGGGTCGGTTTGTTAATGGTCGGTTCATTAACGGGTTTAGGTCGACTTGGCCCAATCCATTATGTTTGTTGACGGTGTGTATTTAATTAATTTAAAATTAAATATATTTGGAAATGAAATATTTTTGATTTAAAATTAAGTCATTAAATATTAGCTAGTTTCGTTAAATGAATTTTTTCACATGACCCAATAATGACCCGCTAACGAACCACTAAAAACCTTGTAAATATTTACAAACCTCAACCCATTAACCATAAAAAAAATATATGGGTTGAGTTAGGATGGATCGGGCCGTTCAAAGACCACCCAAAGGATCAATCCTCTGCAACCACATTATAATTAAGTCTTCAGTCAATCCAACAAGATATTAATTTGTGGGCGTACTCAATTGAAATAAATGATTTGGGGACCGAAGGTCACTCTTATTAAGAAAATGATGTAGTTCTATAATTTATTTCATAATATGCACAAGTATATCTATAAACTATAAAAAATAGAAACTTTGTCACATCAACATTACTGAATCAAAAATGTATTGAATTACAATTAATTAATTTCTTATTAGTTTTCCCTATGGATCTTACTCGAATTCGATCAAATTCAAATTTCTTTCGGATCCAGTGAAATTTTAGATTTCAAAATTTTTACTAATATTTTTATATAACCTGTAAAATCTTTAATTTCAAAATTTTCACAAATATTTTTTTCTATAACTGGTTTCTTTATCATTACGTTTTCATCAAATTTAGCTCATAACATGTTCAAATTTTCTATACAACTCACTAAGCCCCAATATTGAGTAGATCAATTTTCGACACATTTAACCAAGTCAAATATATATATAATATGTTTGAAAAATAGTAGTATTGATAGTAATACATATATCAAAACTAATTCACATTGTTACACGAAAATATTAACAAAAATGACTCTACGTATGAATATTAACTAATGTCTTGTTAAACTGATTGTATAATATTCTTAACATTACTTATAGAAAAAAAAATCATGTACAATTATATTTCTTTTATTTATAATCGATTTTAGATGTTTAATGAATAGGATCGACTAAATTAATTGGTTTCACGTACTTCGAACTATTAATCTTGTTAACTGA
The DNA here is from genome assembly GCA_034814905.1 of Penstemon davidsonii. NCBI lineage: Eukaryota > Viridiplantae > Streptophyta > Magnoliopsida > Lamiales > Plantaginaceae > Penstemon > Penstemon davidsonii. Next base: position 3,633,117 of record JAYDYQ010001087.1, on the reverse strand, counting down.
ATTAAATTCTATATATTTATCAAAAAGGTTAAATCCGTTATATCACTAATCATTTAAAAATCATAATAAATGACGGGTTCGAGTTATAATTTCAAGTTATAGAAGGCTAAACAATTCTCTATTCATTAAAGCCCACCGTTAAGACTAAGCACGTTTGGGTTGTGAAAGATATTTCTAACCCTGCAGGACCCAAACAATAAATGGTACCAAAGCAATTTTCTATTTTGTAGGTTAGAAGATGGAGCAAAAATCAAATTGAACATGAGAAGAGTAACAATCTTTACTAATCTTCAAGGAAGAACATGAAATCATGATGGATTGACAAACAACAAGGGAAGATAATATATTATTGACTTTCCTCAGTGATAAAATTTATTAACAGCTAAGAGTTCCTAATAACTAAGCAGTTACTAAGTCATACGTGCAGTTATTTATAAAAACGTGTTATGGTGCTAACCATTTTTGACAGTGTGAAAAAGATAATGGACGATATGCATTCCACATAAAAATCAGAGAGAAGCAGTTAAAAGTGAATTGGATGGCTTAGATCAAATCGCAAGTCCTGATCTGTCATCTATAAATACCCATTCACTGCAATGATATAGTTTTTACGCATCCAAAGCAGTTAAAATCCTAAGTGCAAAAAGGCAGTTCATACTCGTGTGCAAACCTCTCTCTGCAAAATCACCTCAATCTTAGCGATGCAAATGGCATCAAAATCCAAAATCACCAAGGCTACAAGGAAAAACTCCCCTGCTCCCAACACTACAAGAAAAACGAGAATTTCCGAAGGAAATTCCGTCGGAAATCGTCATTTTCCGACAGAAAATGCCCGTCGAAAAAGTCGTCGGAAATATGCTCGTCGGAGATTTTCCGACGGGAAATTTCCGGTGGACCAAGTTCGTTGGAAAGTTCGTCGAAAATTTTCCGACGGACAACTTCCGACGGGATTTCCGACGACGGAACTATCCGTCGGAAACTATTGTCGGGTCAACTGTTTGACCTTAATTTCCGACGGGATGTTCCGTCGGAAATATTTTCTTTTTTTATTTTTTTTTCTAAATTTCCGACGGGTCAACCCGTCGGAAATTTAAATAAAAAATTTTTAAAAAAATTTTCCGACGGGTTTTTCCGTCGGAAATTTACAAAAAAAATAATTATGAAATATTATGCAAAAAATAATAATTTTATTTATGAATTTATTTATTTTCCCTGATTTAAACCTATATCAATTAAATCACCAAATACCATACAAAAATCAACAAATCCCACAAAAGTATCAACAAATCATGGATAAAAATCAGCAAAATAAATCAATTAACACGTCGAAAATTATAAAATATCTTTTACAAAATCAAATTAATCTCAATCGTCAACAAAAGTTCCATAATAAAATAGGCGCAAACACAAGATGGACAAAAATGTAATAAATAGGCTCAAAATTACAAATTCAAGTAAATATACTATTGAAGGAGTATATGATACAATAACAATAAATCTTACACATAATTTTAAGAGCATAATGTCGGTAGATACAAATTCAAGATCCAATTACACATAATGCATTAAAAGAGCTCAAAATAAGTACAAAAGGTCACACTGAGTCAAATTATGCAAACAAGTGGATTAAACATCAACGAGTTGATATCTTAGCTTACAAATATCTACCTTGAGAGTTAACACATTTACAACAACCTTTTCAAAATGTACATTTTGAATCAATACAAATTATCAACTCCATTGAGAGTTGTAACAAATATCATTTTAAATAATGCGATAACACCTTCTTGTTAGATTAATATATTTATCAGTTGAAATAAATGAACAAGAAAATAAATAACTGAAACTTTTCTTTCATGAAAAAACTAGCTCACAAAAACCATTTCATCCCAATTTTTTTTGCAATAAAGTAGAGAAGCTATAAAAAGAAAAAGAGAGCAACTTAATTAACAGGAAATAAACAAACATTTGGGAGCTAGTTTCATGTTATACTTGGCACTTACGTAGAAGTCAAAATGATCTTTTATACTTAAATCGACTGATTTCATATACAATTAAGTTCTGCAATGAACAAGAATAAATTGAAAGAGAATTAATATTTCTCGTAATACCGTTAAAACAATGTCGTTGAAGTAGTAATATAATATATCTAATGCACCATAACTACTATAAGAAATAATTTAACACCAATAATAGTAAACAACTACTTTAAGAACACATTAACATTAACCAAATCGCATCAAACCAAAAAACAGGAAAACTATATATAGTTCACAATGAGTCAAAATTTGCTTAATTTAATTAAACACAATAGTTATACATAGCAAAATTGGCTTAATTTAATTGAACACAATAATTATACATAGCAATAATTATACATAACAATAATTATACATAGCAAAAACAGGAAATAATTTTCAGCAACACATGAAGTAGATCCATTAAACCAACATAAATTGAGAGGAGAAAGTGAGTATGGGTACCTTTTTAGTGGCATACGTACGGGCTCGGAGCAGGGCAGGGACTACGACGACGGAGCAGGGCAAGCGCTGTGGAGGTCCCGCGACGACGGAGTAGGCATCGGTTTATTGTCGAAGAAACAATAAATTGAACCAAATAATGTATAAATCTAAACTCAAGCATAAAATTTGAGCAAATAATGTAATTGAACCAGATTTGGCTAAATTTTTACCAACATTAATTATAAATTTTCAGAAAATAAATTAAACAAATCTTACCTTATATTGTAGAGAGGCATCGGTGGGGAATGGAGGACATGGTCGGAGGGAAGCGAAGGAGTGGCGGCGTACGGCGTACGGGCTCGGAACCTATTGGGTGGTGGCAGGCCGCGCGGTGGGTGGGTGGGAGAGAGAGCAAAAACGCGGTGGGTTGAGAGGGAGAGGGAGAGGGAGAGAGAGGGAAAGTGGGAGGATGGGTGGTGGCGGTAATGGCGGTGGTGGCGGTGGGGTTTGTAGCCGCGGCGGAGGAGAGAAGAGAAGGAGAAATGAAAGGAAATGAAAGAAAATGAAAGGAAAGCTGCGCGGCTAGGGTTTTAGTCGCGCAGTTTTCCGACGGGTTTGCCCGTCGGAAATTTCAAAATTTTTATTTTTTTTTCAAATTTATTATTCATCAATTTTAAAATACCATAGCTTGATTAAACTTTTATAATTAAAATTGTTTTATAAATGAAGAACGACTAAAATCGTGCAAAACGCCCTTAAGTCAGTAAAAAAACTATTTTAATTCAATTTCATTATGTATACTGAGGTTATTCGAAATCAGATTGATCGATTCTCGATTTGCAATGTTAATTGACCAAAGTCAACATTAATTGTTGACCTTAGGGCCGGGTTATGTACATTGAGGTTATTCAAAATTAGATCGATATCGATTCTCGATTTGTAATATTAATTGACCAAAGTCAACACTATTGACCTCGGGGTTATGTACATTGAGGTTATTCGTAATTAGATTGATCGATTCACGAATTAAAGTCTAATTGACCAAAGTCAATACTATTGACCTCGGGGTCATGTACATTGAGGTTATTCGTAATTAGATCGATCGATTCACGAATTGAAGGTCTAATTGACCAAAGTCAACAATATTGACCTCGAGGTTATGTACATTGAGGTTATTCGTTATTAGATCGATCGATTCTCGAATTGAATGTCTAATTGACCAAAGTCAACACTATTGACCTTGGGGTTATGTACATTGAGGTTATTCGTAATTAGATCGATCGATTCACGAATTAAAGGTCTAATTGACCAAGTCAACACTATTGACCTCGGGGTCATGTACATTGAGGTTATTCATAATTAGATCGATTGATTCACGAATTGAAGGTCTAATTGACCAAAATCAACACTATTGACCTCGGGGTTATGTACATTGAGGTTATTCGTTATTAGATCGATCGATTCTCGAATTGAAGGTCTAATTGACCAAAGTCAACACTATTGACCTCGGGGTTATGTACATTGAGGTTATTCGTAATTAGAACGATCGATTCACGAATTGAAGGTCTAATTGACCAAAGTCAACACTATTGACCTCGGGGTTATGTACATTGAGGTTATTCGTTATTAGATCGATCGATTCTCGAATTGAAGGTCTAGTTGACCAAAGTCAACACTATTGACCTCGGGGTTATGTACATTGAGGTTATTTGTAATTAGATTGATTCTCGATTTAAAGGTGTAATTGATCAAAGGCAACACTTTTTCTTTAAAGTAAAATTTCCGACAGATTAGTCCCGTCGGAATATTTTAATTTATTTTTTCATAATATTTTTCGACGGATTATGGCCAGCGAAAATTATAAATATATTTGTTCTTTTCTTATATATTTTTCGACAAACATAACCCGTCGAAAAATTTTAATTTTTTTTCCTTTATTTTTTAATATTTTCCAACGGATTATTTCCGTCGGAAAATATTAAATTATATTTTTTTATATATTTCCGACGGCCATAAACCGTCGGAAATTTTTAATTTTTTTTTAAAATTTTCCGACGGATTATTTCCGTCGGAAAATATTAATATATATATTTTCCGACGGACATAATCCGTCGGAAAATGTTTATTTATTTTTTCTTTTTTTTTTAATATTTTTCGACGGATTATTTCCGTCGGAAAATATTAATATTATATATATATATTTTTTATATATTTTCCGACGGCCATAATCCGTCGGAAATATGTTATTTCTTTTTTCTTTTTTTTTTTATAAATATTTTCCGATGGATATGTTCCGTTGGAAAATATATAATTTAATTTCGAATTTTTTAAATGCCAGTTCCGACGAATATCGGCCGTCGGAAAGTATATAATTTATTTTTTAATTATTTTTAATGGAATTTTCGACGGAATATACCCGTCGGAAATAATTTTCTATTAATTTTTAAAAAAAAATTACATTTTCCGATGGATTTGGTTGTCCGTCGGAAATTCCACTTAATTTCGGACGGATATTTTTTTCGTCGGAAAAAGCTGTTTTTCTTGTAGTGCAAACAGAGCAACCTGGTAGAAGGGTCCTGGCAAAACTTTGAAGCCTATGTTGAATCTGGAATAGAGATGATGAAACTATCATCAAAAAGATTATAGACACTAGACTCAAGTCGTTCCTGTCGGCTCATGAGGAAAAAATCTTTTAGGATGAAGTGGCTGAATTTTATCTGAATGGTTCTGTGAATCAAGTTCTTTCAAATGTTGGTGGAGAAACTGTCATTGTAACCTCCAACACTATGACCAACGTGTTCAACCTACCCACTAAAAAATCACTGACATTGCAACCTTCTCTCAAAAAAGAATGGAGAGTTTATGGGCACTGGCTGCTAAGGAAGGGGAAGTGTTGAGGCCCCTATATGTGAAGAAGCAGTTGAAGCCAGACTTTCACAGGTTTGCAGATATTTGTTCTAAAATTTTAGAATGTAAGAAAGGTTCATTTGAATGTCTACCTAAGGAAATATTGCATTTTATGATTGCAATCTCATATGGTGAGAAAATCAACTGGACAACAGTTTTATTCAACTATCAACGGGAAAAGAATCTGTATCAAGGAATAATAGTGAGCATGCTATTATCCCACGTTGGAGCAAAACTAGGAAAAAGGAAGAAAAACTTGTGACTTTAGTTGAAAACTCTAAGAAAAAAGTTAAAAAGGTGAAAACTGCCACCAAGAAATGAATAGAAGAGGAGGTGGAAACCTTTACTGATTCTGATCCATCCATTTGGGAAATGGATGAGGACCAGACACAAGAGAAAGAAGAAGTTGGAACTGGTCATGTCACCCCAATCTCCAAACGGCAACAGGAGAAGATGGACAGTGTAATATATTGCTGAAGATATTGCACTTGGAGAAATTGAAGATGATATGATCCCAGAGTGGATTGTGCCCATGGAAACCAGCCAAGAAGAATGAAAACAAGGTATGCTGCCACAAAAGTCTTGAATGAATTGATAAAAGAAGGAACATATCACCATCGTTATTTCAGAGCCGACTATTGGTGAAAAGCATTGGTTGAACAGAGGACAGGATCCTCCGGTTGTAGCTTCAGCCAAAGGAAAAGAGAAAATGTTCCCTGACCCAGCAGTAGTTGAGGATGCTAAGAAACAAGAGAAATAAGTTGTCAATGAGGATGAAGATTTGGAAAAATGGTTCATTGATATCGACAATTAACAATACTCTGATGATGAAAAGGAAAGAAATTTCAGACAGATCATGGATGATCTGAACAAATTGGTGAAAGAAAAGGGTGGAGAAATCCAATGAAAAGAGAAAAAGGAGTTGTCTGAGCATACATGCATCTGATGATGATGATGATCAGCATGAAGACCCCAAGGGAAAGAAGGTCTCGGTACAGCCCCCGGTACATCCCCCACACGGAGCTGGAACCTCAAAATGGTTACCAAAAAAAGATGTAACACCAATGACACATTGAAGAAGAGATGTTACCCCTGAAAGGTTTAACAATGAATAATCCACTAATGACTCTGAACAATTGAACATGACCAGATAAGAGGTGTGTTCAAAATGCTAGAGTACAATGAAAATCATCAAGTACTATTGTTTAATTAAATGTAAAAGATCTTGCAAATAAACTCAAATCTCCATACACAAGACAAGTTTGTGTAGAAAATTTATAAGCAAGACAAGATTTTCTTGAAATATTCTACATAATGCAATATTTGCATGTGATATCTTTTAAAGGGCAAGAGAATAAAATAAAATATATTTCATGTCATACAAGATATAAAGAGTCAATCAAATCGGACCACATCATATGGAGAATATTGTAAGATTCTCAAAACCCACCTATAAATAGGAGTCATCTTCAACAACTCAAAAACACAAGTCAATAAGCACAAATGAATTCAAGAAGAAATGAACAAATTCTCTCAAGGCGTTCTTCATTAAATCATTAAATCAAGGCGTTTCTTCATGGCGTACTTCATCAAATCAAGGCGTTCTTCAAGAAGTCGAAGGAGATATGGCGTTTGATTCGAAATTAAGCCATGAGGCCCTCAAATAAACGTTACTAGAGATCTACGAAGTTCCAAAGAAAATCAAAGTTTAACTAAATCAACGTGTTTCAAGACAAAGTTCAAACCATTCTTCACAAACTCAAATTTAAGCCGATTTGATTGAAGATCAATCAATTTTGATCTTAGACAAACGTTTGTCAAATAACGAAGTTGATCCAAAGAAGACCAAATCATTACCTTCATGGATCAAACTTCAACAAATATATTATTTGGATATTATAATCAGAGGTTTATTAGAGATTGTACTCATTTACATTAAACCTCGAATTTGTACAATTATTTCGTGTTTAATAAATTTTAAACTTGAATTTTTTTTTGTCACAGAGAGTGCTACTGAATTCAACCTCTTTCTCTCTATTTCTCATTGGCCTTTGATTTTGCTGCTATTTTTGTTTAGTCAAGAAGAAACCTATACAGGTTAAATGGAAACTGAAGTAATGAGATCAAGCTTTTATGTGCAGGTGAATTATGCGAGGCTCTGAATCTGCGGCTTGAAAGTGAAATGGATCTAATTAAGATTATGTGTATAATTAATTTTGTAGAACAAAAATCTTTGAATAAATTCATTCACATATTGGGTGTCTAAATAGTTAAGAGTAACAATCATAGTTATTGAACAGTGAATCGTATAGCGTACTTGTGAGCCCTTATATTTTATTGAATCGTGTACCGTATATCATATCGTAAGATACAAATCACTTATAAAAAGTTGCATAAAACATATTTTCGACATTATTAAGAAATAGAAACATTTAAAAGACTAACCAATTAAAGTAAAAAACATCATTTAAAAAAAATGAAGTTCCAAGTTTGAACTTTCAAGTCACAAAATAAAAATAAATAATAGAACTTCCTAAATTAACATCGAAATATCAATATTAAATAATAATTTTCTCAAATATAGACTATACATCACCACCGATATAAATGTTATCCAAATAAAGTTACAATCAAATAAAATAAAATTTTAGTCAAAGAATCAAAAAATAAAGTTACAACCAAATAAAGTATATACACTGTGATACTATATATATGCTTATTCAAATTTCATAAAGAACGCCCAATCATCAATAAGAAATAATAAAATAAAGTTCCAAAACTAAAAAAAACACTAGATAATTGGACTGACTGTATAGTTACATCTCAATATTATTATACTAAAAAGTCGAAATTTGCAGCTAGCAGGGGCGGATCATAAGAGGGACTTGCCCCCTAGAAAAAATGCAGTTAAATAAATATATATATGTATGTCTAAACATCTAAGAGCATTTGGCACAGTGGTAAGCTTCTCAAAGAAGATGAGTGACGACCAATGTTTGATTCCCCATTTCTGCTGTAACTGAACTTTTTATTTTCCATTGGAGGTCCAATTTCTCGTTCAGGGCAGCGGAAAAGAGAAAAAGATAATTATTGACAAATTTAAATTATTATTAACTTAGTCTTCACGAATCTATATGCATTAATAATAAAAGGATTTATACACAACTTAACAATACTAAAATGTATGATAAATTTAAAAATAATAACAGAACTTTTTCATATTTTTTAAAGATAAATGTATATTATAAATTATTAAATAATACTTCGAGCATTCAGTTTTGATACTTGTTTTTATAACATTATTTCTTTACGGATCTAGTTAAAATGTTTCTATGTTTTCTCAACTAAATTTTAATTTCTTGAACCATTTATTTCGTTGTTGAATCTTAGAGTGTGATGTTGCTGAAAAAAGTTAGAATTTAGTTCAAAGTTTTTACCCAGTTATAAAGTTGGGGTTATTTAATTTTTTCTCCATTTTACCATCAATTTCATTTACCTCGTCTTTTTTACAATGTTCGACAATCGATGTTTCTCATGAACTTGTCATTTATGCAAACTTCAAAAATCTTAACTTATGCTAGATATATTGTGTCTTGACATATTAGTGATACACTCGATTTTTTCATGTCTTGCCTAAGTAGCATTTATTTGTTTTCACTCCAATCGAATTGCGTGTTGAACATTCTATTTTGAATGTTTAAGAATACATACTTTTGGAAAAAAATTGTTAGTACATTTTTTAATGTTTGTTGATAAAATTATAGTATTAATTTAACTTAATTTAATTTTGTCAATCCATCAGAACATCGAATACCGAGTTTGTTACAAAAGGAAATCTTGCCCCCCCCAAAATATTTGGTCTAGGTCCGCCCCTGACAGCTAGAACTCAATATTATTATACTAAAAAGACAAAATTATCAATTCACGCATAACACATGAATTAAATTGTTTCACATAAAATACTACAGGGTTTAACTGCGACGTACATCTAATAGCAAAGAGGAAAAATATAAGGCATGTTTGTATGGGTCTCCAATTGACTATTTTCTATCAAATGTATTAGATTTATTTGTATTTAAACTATGAAACATCGTCTCCAAAAAAAAAAACCTTAAAGTCATAGAATCGTACGTATTGCGAATGTATCATGTATCGTACGATTCGTATCGTATCGCAATCGAATCGGTGCGAAACAAACACCCAGCGATTATTTCGGCCGAGTCGAATCTGGGGGGGGGGGGGTGGGGGGGGGGGGGGGTGGGGGGGGGGGGGGGTGGGGGGGGGGGGGGGTGGGGGGGGGGGGGGGTGGGGGGGGGGGGGGGTGGGGGGGGGGGGGGGTGGGGGGGGGGGGGGGTGGGGGGGGGGGGGGGTGGGGGGGGGGGGGGGTGGGGGGGGGGGGGGGTGGGGGGGGGGGGGGGTGGGGGGGGGGGGGGGTGGGGGGGGGGGGGGGTGGGGGGGGGGGGGGGTGGGGGGGGGGGGGGGTGGGGGGGGGGGGGGGTGGGGGGGGGGGGGGGTGGGGGGGGGGGGGGGTGGGGGGGGGGGGGGGTGGGGGGGGGGGGGGGTGGGGGGGGGGGGGGGTGGGGGGGGGGGGGGGTGGGGGGGGGGGGGGGTGGGGGGGGGGGGGGGTGGGGGGGGGGGGGGGTGGGGGGGGGGGGGGGTGGGGGGGGGGGGGGGTGGGGGGGGGGGGGGGTGGGGGGGGGGGGGGGTGGGGGGGGGGGGGGGTGGGGGAAAACTCTTGATTCCTATAAAATTTTGATTTGACACCTACCAACTACTTTTTCCCCTAAACTCCAATATTCAAACACAATCCAAGTGGTTTTTCAGCTTTATCAAAACCACAAAACCAAACATCAAAACTTAACCAAATGAGGTTTAAAAGGTTTCATCGAAACAAACTGTATGATTCTTTTGAGGCCGAGACCAGCGAAACCGAACCAAAACCTTTCCAAATAGGATCAATTGCACAAAGCCATTTATTGGCAGATGAACTATAGTCCAAAACTTTCTTTGGATTCTTTAGAGGAAAGAAAATAAATTCTTATAATTACACTGAAATTAAAGCTATGAAAATCATCAGTATTGAAGTGAAACTAAAGGAATGAATAAAATAAACTGCCCTTTATCCAATCAAGCATTTTCCACCTTCACAAGCATTAATAGCATCAAATGTGGACTATATATAAAAATTATGAAATCTTAACATGCATGCTTAAATACACACTGGCTCCAGTCTTACCTCTTCAAAATCAGCAATAATTTGGAAGAAAAAACAAGAATAAAAGAGTAACAAATATTCCCTTGAGATCAATTTCTCATTCCAAGCAGTGTCTTTGCATTCAAACTAATTATTATTGTGATATTTATTTTTTTAGAACTAATTAATTAATGCTATCAGAAGGTATTTCTGGAGAAAAAGAAGAAATTGATTGAAGATGAAGATTTACAGAAGAATAATACAATTAGCCGTTGATTGTATTATTAAACCATTTAAGTTATAAGCGTGTTTCATTTATAAGCGTGTTTTGTTTCTTTTGTTGTAAGCTTATCCAGTTAAAGTCGGTTTAGGTTAGTTAGAGTTAGTTATATTATTTTGTATATATATAGCAGTTGGATCAGTAGGGAATATCATGAATTCATTCTCTAGTTTTTCATTTACAAAAACACTCTATAATTACAATTTTGTTTTTCACTTTCAATAGATGAATTCCTTTAATTTCCAGTTTATTTCTCTAATATGGTATCAGTAGACTAAATTCCAACTTTCTGCGCACTCTTTTCCTGGTTCAATCCTCCATTACAGATCCATCTTCAGACTCTGTACAGGTTCTTTTCTCTTTTCTCTTTTCCTTCTTTCTTTCCTTCTTTCAGGAAACTCCAGTTCTTCTTCTCTGTTCTTGCGATTCATCTATTTCTTGCTTCACCTCCATCATGTCTTCTTTGGATCAACCCATCACCCTTGTATCAAACACAACAAGAAACCTATTAGAAGACCCAACCAGTCCTTATTTCCTTCATCCCGCGGATGGACCCGGTTTGAAACTAGTTTCCACTCTTCTCAATGAGCACAACTTTCAATCTTGGAGTCGTGCCATGACTATGGGTCTGAAGGTCAAGAATAAATTAGGTTTTATAGATGGCTCTCTTCCAAAACCCTCCACTGACCCTATTATGATCAATACTTGGGAACGCAACAACACAGTTGTGGTGGCTTGGATTTTTAATGCAATTTCCCCAGAAATTTCTGATAGCATCCTTTATCATGAGATTGCATCAGATTTGTGGACTGAATTACAAGAACGGTTTGTTCATGGCAATGGCCCTCGTTTATTTTCACTCAGAAGGGATGTGATTCAACTTAAACAAGGTTCTGATTCTGTCATTTTATATCATACAAAACTCAAGAAATTTTGGGATGAGATTTCCAACTGTAGACCAGACTGTCGATGTGGCAAATTAGATGTTTACTTTCAACAAGAATTGGTCATGCTATTTCTTATGGGATTACAAGATACTTACTCCCATATCCGCAGTCAAATACTTACTATGGATCCCCTACCATCTATTAACAAAACTCTTTCTCTGATTGTTCAAGAAGAACAACAAATTTCCCTTCATCAGTCTCACTCCAACACCCATCCCCTCAACTCAATGGCTTTTTCTGTCAAAAATCAACAACAACCATTTCAACCAAGAAGTGCCACTGGAAATTCATTTTCTAGACCCCAATCCAACTTTCCTATTCCTAGATCACCCTATAATCCTACTCAATTCCCTACACATCAACCACAACATCTTAACAATTTCCAGAATAACAGACCATCTTTCAATCAAAATTTTAAAAGGAAAGATAGACCATTTTGCACAAATTGTAACATGGCAGGACATACCATCAATACCTGCTTTAAGATCCATGGCTATCCTCCTAGCTACAGGCCTCCATTTCCTAGACAGCAAACTCCAAATGCCAATCAAATATCTTCAGTCAGCCCTGATCTTGCCAACTCACCTGGCATGAATGAATTTGTTAAAAATTTAAATCCTGATCAATACACATACTTGTCAAATTTGTTCAACACACAACAACCATCTATGCATGCATCTCAACAGAAAGGTGATTCAAATTTTGCTTCCTATAACATAACTGCTACTTCAGGTATATCTTCTTCTATGAAATCTATTTCCAATCTTATGGATTCTAACTCTTGGATTATGGACTCTGGTGCTTCTCACCACATTTGCACTAACATCAAATTGTTTCATTCTATTGCTATCACTAATAATACTACAGTTTCTTTACCTAATAACACCTCTCTTCCAGTCTATTTTGTTGGAAAAGTTTTCCTTCATAACAACTCCATCTGTCTAGATAATGTCTTATATGTTCCTTCCTTTAAATTCCATTTACTTTCTATTAGTTCACTGTTGCAAAACACTTCCTATAGTGTTCATTTTTTGCATAATACTTGTTTAATACAGGGCACCCTATCCAAGAAGATGATTGGTCAGGGTAACCTTGTTCAAGGACTCTATATTCTACAGTCACTGCCATCTTCTTCCCCAGACATCAGTAGTATATGCAATAAAGTGACCATTCATACATGGCACAATAGACTAGGACATCCATCCTACAACAAACTTGTTCCAATTAAAGATGTTTTAGCTATTTCAGATGTAAATAAACACTCTGATTCTACTTGTGAAATATGTCATTATGCAAAACAGAAAAGACTTTCCTTTCCTACTGATAATCATTTTTCTTCTGCACTTTTTGATCTTATTCACTGTGACACATGGGGCCCTTATCACATAACTTCTCACTCTGGATTTAAATACTTTATAACTTTGGTAGATGACTTCAGTAGATTCACTTGGATTTATCTTATTACAACTAAATCAGAAGTTTCTACAGTGATTCCAAAATTCATAAAAATGATACAAACTCAATTCAATAAAACAATCAAAACTTTTAGATCAGATAATGCTAAAGAATTTTTATTTGAAAAACTCTTTCCTGATTTAGGTATATTACATCAATTTTCATGTGTACAAACACCACAACAAAATTCAGTGGTTGAAAGGAAACACCAACACATCTTAAATATAGCAAGATCTCTTATGTTTCAATCCATGATTCCTTCAGAGTTTTGGTCTGATTGTGTTCTAACCTCAGTTTATACTGTTTTAAATAATAACTGTTCTTATAGTTTGTTATACAACAAGCCTGTCAATTATAATTTTCTTAGAACTTTTGGTTACTTGGTTTTTTCTTCTACATTACATGAGCATAGAACTAAATTTCAACCTAGAGCTAGAAAATGTGTTTTTCTTGGTTATGCCCCTGGTGTTAAAGGATACAAATTACTTGATTTTACAACTTATGAAGTTTTTATATCAAGGGATGTGGTTTTTTATGAACATATTTTCCCATTTAAATCAACCACTACCCCTGCCTCTGATCATTCTCCAATATCAGTCCTATTTTCCCACCTCCTGACCTTGAAAACCTTTACACTGATTTTCCTCCATCAAAATCCCATTTCCCTACCACTCCTACTATTCCAGATAATCATAATCCCTCCCCACCTCCACCTTCCATTACTGATCCTATTTCTATTAATCCAAATAGGAAATCTACAAGACAAACTAAGCTTCCATCCTATTTACATGATTACCATTGTAATCTTAATATAAGTACACAGTCACCTGCCAATATCAATACACAATCCACAGCCAAATATCCCCTATCTTCAGTCATAAACTATAATAATCTTTCTAACAGTCACAAGGCCTTTATTGCTAACATTTCTCAAATTAAGGAACCACATACATATAAGCAGGCAATCAAATACCCTGAATGGACCACAACAATACATGAAGAATTAGAAGCTATGGAAAGAAATTCCACTTGGACTGTTACTACCCTTCCCCCTAATAAAAAGCCAATAGGATGCAAAGGGTTTTCAAAGCTAAAAGGAATCCAGATGGCTCAATTGACAGATACAAAGCTAGATTAGTGGCAAAAGGCTTCACTCAACAAGAAGGGGTGGACTTTATTGACACCTTCTCCCCTGTGGTTAAACTAGTAACAGTAAGGGTTTTACTTGCTCTATCACTTGCTAAAGGTTGGCATTTACATCAACTTGATGTAAACAATGCCTTTTTAAATGGAGATTTAATAGAAGAGGTTTACATGGATTTACCACAAGGCTATTCTCCTAATGAAATCAGTTCCACTACTGCCCCTCAGGTATGTAAGCTAAACAAATCTATCTATGGTTTAAAACAAGCAAGTAGGCAGTGGAATTCAAAATTAACTGAGGTGCTTACTTCCATGGGCTTTAAACAATCTTTATCTGATTATTCACTCTTTACCAAAGGTAATTCTACTTCCTTTATTGCCATTCTAGTATATGTTGATGACATTATCATATCTAGTCCTGATTCTACTCTTATTTCTGAAACTAAATTACTATTAAGCAAGAAGTTTAAACTTAGAGATCTAGGATTACTTAAATATTTTTTGGGAATTGAACTGGCCTATTCTAATCAAGGCCTTGTCATTTCCCAGAGAAACTATACACTACAATTACTTGATGATACTGGATTTTTAGCAAGTAAACCATCAGCCTTACCAATGGATCCTAATACTAAGCTTTCTAAGAATGATAGTGAACTTTTAGAAGATTTCTCATCTTATAGGAGGCTAATAGGTAGATTAATCTACTTGACCATTACAAGACCAGACATATCTTACACAGTTCACAAGTTAAGTCAGTTTCTCTCTTGTCCAACTCATAATCATCTTTCTGCTGCTCATTATCTCCTTAGGTATCTTAAAGGAACTCCAGGGCAAGGAATTTTTTATCCTAAAACTAATAACTTGTCTTTATCTGCATTTTGTGACTCAGATTGGGGAAGTTGTGTGGATACTAGGCGTTCAACTACAGGATTTTTCACATTTTTGGGAAATTCCCTAATTTCATGGAAATCTAAACGGCAACCCACAGTCTCAAAATCAAGTGCGGAAGCAGAATATAGAGCTATAGCAGGACTTACCAGTGAAATTCTTTGGTTGACACAATTGCTTCGTGATCTGAATGTTGAATTAAGGGTTCCTCCAGCAGTTTATTGCGACAACACCAGTGCGGTTCATTTGGCTTTAAACCCTATCTTTCACGAACGTACAAAGCACATCGAGATTGATTGTCACTTTGTACGAGAGAAAATTGCTAGGAAACAAATAAAATTGCTGCCAATCAAATCTACGGCTCAATTGGCAGACATTCTCACGAAACCCCTTTCCAAAATTCCATTTTCAAGTATAATGTCCAAGCTGGGTGTAAAAGACATTCACACGCCAGCTTGTGGGGGAGTATCAGAAGGTATTTCTGGAGAAAAAGAAGAAATTGATTGAAGATGAAGATTTACAGAAGAATAATACAATTAGCCGTTGATTGTATTATTAAACTATTTAAGTTATAAGCGTGTTTCATTTATAAGCGTGTTTTGTTTCTTTAGTTGTAAGCTTATCCAGTTAGAGTCGGTTTAAGTTAGTTATATTATTTTGTATATATATAGCAGTTAGATCAGTAGGGAATTATATCAATTCATTCTCTAGTTTTTCATTTACAAAAACTCTCTGTAATTACAATTTTGTTTTTCACTTTCAATAGATGAATTCCTTTAATTTCCAGTTTATTTCTCTAATAAATGCGTGAATAGAATAAGATTACATGAGCAAGAATATCATTTACAGGGTAGATATTCTCAACTATTTTCAGAGACATATTCTTAAGAATATTTATGCTCCTTGCTCGAGTACTCCACGAGTCGACAAGATTTTATTCATCAAAGACTTCATCTAATCACAATTTGTTTAATACCAATAGAACTATAATGCATAAAACAATTTCAAACAAAGATTCCACTATCATGATTTAGTCAATAATAATAAAATATATTGCACAAAACAATAACTAAGAAGAAATCTGGAGGTTCTGGTAAATTACCACTAGTGTGAATTGATTATGAGATTATGAGGTAATGATGATGTATTGTTGGATATACTATAATCAATGTTTTAAAAACCGGACCGGAAATCGAAGCGGTAACCTTACTAGTTACTGTTTAGATTGGTTTAACCGTTTTAACCACTGGTTCAACCGTTGTGACGTCATTACAAAATAATATTTAAATTTAAGTTTTAATGTATGCAATCAACTATTTAATAAAAATATATTATCCATTTTTTCAAGTTTATTCCTCACTTATTCCTTCAATTTTTTCTTTCTGTCATTAATTGGGGTTTTCGATTGTCAAGAGAACAACTGACAGTACAACTAAGAAAGTAGGAGTTGAACCTGCAAGGGTAGCCTAGTTGGTGGAGCAAGTGAGCGCGATGTCTTTGATTCGAGTTCGAATCCCTTGCCAACACATTCAAGGTCGAACTCGTCACACCTGATTTGTCTAGTGTGGTTTACATCTCTCATGTGGTTTGCGAGCTATTGCATGAGAGCGGGATTTACCTTGTGCACTTTGGTGGCTGCGGGTTCCCTTGTCAACCACAAAAAAAAAGTAGGAATTGAGGAAAAAAAATGCAAAATCGCAGAAAACTTCCCAAACTAATTAGCTATTTTGGATTTTCGTCCTGAACTATATCACATCACCGAATTTCGTCCCGTAATTTATTATTATATTATTTTGAAATATCGTCCCATAGTTAATTATGAGACATAAATTGTGCACGTATTCGTTAAATTGCCACTTGGCAGCTTACGAGTCATGCCGTGGCAAATTTTAGCATGAATAATTATACAAGATTGCAAAATTCGTCCCAAACTAATTATAAATTTTGGTTTTTTGTCCCAAACTATATTAACTCGCCGAATTCCGTCCCCTAATTTATCATTTTGCATGAATTTAGTCCCACTATTAAAGTTCTAATTTTATGGAAATGACAGTTCACTCTTTTACTTTTTGTAAGGGAAAAATAGTATTGGTTTTCGAAACTCCCGTGCGCTTTTAAGAAGAAAAAATTCATGTCATTTCATTAGGAAACATTGTACGTTCTTTTTAGTATTAATGTATAATAAATTATTTATTATTGGGACGTTTTCTGCAATTTTTCCGAAAAAAAATACCACATGTACCTAAGTTATTGATAGTTTTACAGATATCAGGGGTAAAATGATACTCTTGTAAATTTTGTTAATTTTAGCGGAGAATATTGAATTGACCATTAGTTTCAGATGGGTAAATGAATGTTTAAATAGTACATGGGATGTTAGTGAAGATTTAAATAGTACAATAGAGGTATCTGATTATGTAATAGTATATCTGAATAGGGTTAATTTCACATACCTTCCCTGTACTCTTATTAATCTTTCACCTACTACTCATGTACTAAAAAAACCTTCAATTACCCCCCTGTCATTAACTTTTTCGTTAGAAGACTGTTAGCATTTGCTGATGTGACGAAAAACTAACTCTAGTTCTCAATTTTATTCTTAATGTTAATTTCACATACACCCATGTACTCTTATATGTATTCAAGTACCTCTTGTACTATTAAAACTTTCAATTACCTCTTGACATATAAAGTTAAAAATTTTGTTTTCTTTAACTCAATTTTGCTTAATTAAAACTGAATTACCCTAACCAACTTCATCCTCCTTATAAAGTTGTAGATACACAATTCTTTTAATTTTTTTTCTCTTATTTTTTATTTACATAAATTCAAACTTTTTTTTTCACAATACGATTCAATTGCATATTTTTTAATTAGTACAAATATTAAAAATTAGTAAAGATTTCAACTCACATTATTAGTAAAATATAATAAATTTTCTCCCCCAATTTTGTCGTTGTCCATGTGGTACGAAAGAGAGCTTGATTTCCAAATAAACATTGTGCTCCCGTAAAACTTATTACCATAGTGGTGCACTTAGAAAGTGTAACCGCTTATAATATTTGTAATTGCTAAAAAATGTGCAATTGAAATTGGATTGTGGGAAAAAAAAATAAGAGTTTAATTATGTTATTTAAAAAATGAGTAAAATGCTCATGAAAAGAATTAGTAGAATTGTGAAGTTTGTTAGAGTAATTTATTGTTTTTATTTTAGCAGAATTCAATAAAATAAAATTGAACTTTTAATTTTTACGAGGTAATTGAAGGTTTTAATAGTGCAGAAGTAATTGAAGGTATATAAAAGGGGATATATATGAAATTAACAATTAAGGGTAAAATCGAAAATTGTATCTTGTTTTTTGGGTAAATAAATAAATCAAGTCCAATCTTTCATAATTTATAAAGCCCAACCCATTTAACAATTAGCCCTCTAATTGGCCGTGCAGATGAGATGCGCTGATTTACTTGCCTTGATTATTGAACAGCCCTAGCGGCGTTACATTGCCTTGCAAAAGTCGGAAACTTGTTTAGTTGTTTATATATATATGATTCTAAGTCTCCCAATACATCTATATATGAATTCATAATATACTTGAATTTTCTACGCAAGTCAAAGATGGAAGAGATGCTGATAGAGAAGATCAAAGTTGAGCATGACGGAGGTGGATTTTTGCCGGAGGACATAACGAGGGAGATACTATCCAGATTGACCGTGAAGAATCTTTTAAGGTATATGTCAGTTTCGAGGCACTGGAAATCTCTAATCTCCCATAATTCATTCAAGAAACTACACCGTCAAAAAATCCTAAATAATATTAATCCCCCGTTAGTGCTAGTTTTGCGTCATTCTGATCAAAATACGTTTGTTCTAACCACCTTCAATCTCCATGTAAAAGTAATCCAAGAATGGTGTCTTCCTATAATTTCATCAGCACCATATCTACATATGCTTCCCTTTCCATCACAATCTAAGTTGGTGTGCTTTCTCAACAGTGAGGGATTCTACTTGTGTAATCCCAGCACTCGACGAATTTTCCGCTTGTCCGATCCTCCTTTTGATCCCATACCATGTAGAAAATCTTATGCCTCTGGTTTTGCTTATATCCCATCCAAAGATGAATACGTAATCTTGCACTTAGTCAAACCAGATATCAACAGTTGGAGTTGTAAGATGCTCACTATATCCACATCCAACGACGACGACCAATTGCATTTCAATTCTTGGAGATCTGTTGATGCGGCAGTTATTAGCCATCTCGAGTTTTATCGCCCATCCGGGGTATTTGTTTGTGGGGCTTTCTATTGGATGGTATTTAATAATGAGGTTAAGGAATATGTCGTCCTCTTCTTTAACAAGGAAAATGAAGGTTTTTCTACTATCAGGTTGCCCAAGGATTTTGAAAATGGCTTACGTGGTGTTCGTCAGTCACTTCTGGAAATTAAGGAAAAACTCTATTTCACAACTTTATTTTATCGCCCCCTGTCCTTAAAATTGTGGATGCTATCTAATGTTAAGAACCAGTTATGGACCCAAAGTTGGAGCATTAATTTACAAAGCACAAATTTATTCGACATAATGATAACTATTTACAGGCGAGAATACCTTCAGAATTACAACAAAACATACGAGAATATCTCAAGAGATATGGGGTATTTGGGTGTGGGAATTTTGGGCCAGGGATTCTCACTTTAAAGACGTAGAAGGAATCCACTTCCGACTCTGCTTGATAAGGTATCTTCTAGTCTTTAGGACCATATATCTTATGCTGCATTGACTGGTTGCTATACATAACATCTTATTAATGATATATCTTCTAGTCTTTAGGCCGAAGCTTTGGCTCTTAAAGAAGCCTTTGTTTTCTCATTCCGAAGGCTTCCTATGAACAATTGGGAGACCAACATGGATTGGTCCATTGCGGGAATTGTCGAGGAAATCAAGAAGTTCTCGGACTATTGGCCTAAATGGCATTTCAAATTTTTAGATAGGAATGCAAACTGTACAGCCATAATCTTGCGACTTGGGCTTTTAGTTTGAAGTGGTCTTACCCCTTTTAATATTTTTTTAGAATAATTCAAATTTCACACTACACTGTTTGATCCTAGGTAATGTAATTCGCGCAATTTACCCCATGTATGATGATAGATGTGGCACTTTACCCCCCTATATTACATAATACTTTTCATGCCTCACTCTCAATTTCGGCAAGTGAGTTAAACTATCCGGTCCAAAGGGGTAAATTGCTTCTTTAAAATTTTCATAAGGAGTAAATTGCTCTTTTTCAAATTATAGGAGAGTAAATTAAACATTATGAATATTACATGTCGTAAATTGCTACAAACCCGCCATATACCATTCACATTCACGCTTTTGTTATTTACATGGTAATTGTTTTTGCCTTGAACGCATGTCTTGCTCTTTTCACTTTGTACATCCACATATTTTATCTGCAAAAATTCACAATGGATAAATCAGTGTTTTGTCTTTTGAAAACTCAATTATGTTGGAAGTCCAGCATGATATTTGGGAAAGTAGTTTGGAAGAGTAGGGAAGATTTATCAAATAATCTCGGCTTACATAATATAGTTTGTTTGGGTTATGATAGAGTACTTTGCGAAATAAAGTATGTATAGATTATTGTTTGAAGAGTTAGGTTGTAGGTGTAAGATGTGTAAGACTTTATGTCAAATCATGTTTGTTATGTGAGATAAATTTTGTAAGAGATACGTTAATTTATGTCAAATCAGAGTAGAGTTCATATATGTTTTGTTTAGAGATAAAAAAATTTATTGTTTGTTTGGCTTTTGAGAGAGTAGTTTGAAAAAATTGAGAGAAGAAAAATGTATTTCAAAAAATAGAGAACATGTTTGTTTGGCATTTCCCAAACATGAAATAATTTTGGGAAACGCCAAACACACAGGCCACTCCCTCCGTCTTTTTTCTTTTGCTCCTATTTTCTTTTTGGGATATCCCAAAAAAATACCCAATTTTCTAATATGAAGTTAATTTTTCTCAAAAGTACCATTTCACATAAAGTAAGGACTTGACATAAGTAATTCTCTCTACTACTACTTTTAAGGGCATAAATGTAAAGTTATATAAAAATTTCACTTTTTCAACTCTCACCTAAAACTCCGTGTCAAAACTCAAGAAAGCAAAATAAAAGAGACGGAGGGAGTATTTCAATATAAGTCTCATTCTTTATCTTTATAGACTTGTCTATGATTTTTAGAAGTCTAGCATGAAATCTCAATGTACTCTTCTTTATTGAAATGACGTATTTTTATATATTATTTTTTGAAAAACATCTCAAGGGACTACATTCAACTTGAAGTGGAGAAACGAGAAAAAGGTGTTACCCATACAACCATAATAACAAAATTATACCAACAGATGATTGATCTAGTGAAAGGGATTAGTCACTAGAAAGTGACGAACTCAGGTTCGAATTCTTGTTGGGAGAGGTTCCCACTTAATGTGTCCGACGCGCCTTGAAAGGGATTAAACCATTGGGAAACCAAAAAAATAAATAATAACAAAACTATAAAAGATATAAAAAATAATATAACTCAAGAAACGTAGAATTATTATAACCAAACCTTGGAAGTGCTATTTTCATGTTGAAATATACCATATCATTATTGTGAGAGCACCACATAATCACAATTAATTAGAATTTTCCTAAACTTGGTCTAATTAAGAATTTTCCTACACTTTATTAAATTCAAACATGATTAGAATAAAGAAAAAATATTTCAATCGAACCGCAAACTTACAAACATATATAATGTAGGGTAAATGAATGTTTACATTGGACAGGGAATGTAAATGAAGATTTACATAGTTCAAAAGAGGTATTCATATTTTAAGTGTAAGATTAATATCAGAATTTTGCTTTCTTTGGACGACAAGTAAAAGTTTCTATTTTTGTATTTTGTTTTTGTAGGGGAAAAAAATGAAATCTACCCGTATAGTGTACATAATCCTTTTTTGTGTCCAAAGTAATACAATACTAGTCTCACAGCCCCTATATGAAATAATTAATACAGCGCAAGTAATTTCCACCTAAATCTACCTCTATCAAAATTAGGACTCTAAAATTGTAAAATTAATAAAATAGCCATAAATAATTATTAAGATGAAAAAAAGCGCTGTTAACAAAAGCGTCACACACCATTCAACCTTATTATACCTTGCTTCCAAGAGAGAAAGAAAACACTAATATCATCCAACTATATTTTTTTTTTTTAATAATATTGTCTTTGGAAGACAATAAATCAGTAGGACAATAAAAGCAAATTGCAATAAATATGTAACTATAATTAATAAAACTAGTACGAAATTAGATGAATACTCACACTTTTAGTGAAATTCGAACCTCGTTTCGATATAAAAATATCCAAATTTTATTTTTTACGGAGTAAGTTAGGATAAAATTGTTATTCTTCGCAAATCCATCTTCTTATTTTTATTTGTAAAGATGCCTAAGTAAATAATATGTTCAGTTAATTGTATGTTAACAAAGATTCGAAGATTAGACGGGATAATATTCTTTTAATTGAATTTGAACAAGGTTCAATACTTTAAACCAACAAATTTTAATGAGCTTTGTCGGACACATTTTAACTTATCAAACTAAGCATTTCAACTAAGAAAAGAGAATATAATAAAATTAACTTAAAAAATCAACGAAAAGATATGATCCTCTAATTCAATTAGATAATGCAACACAATCTTTTATTAATAAAAGCCCAACCCGTTTAACAAATAATCCTCTAATTCACCGTGCAGATGAGATGGGCTGATTTATTTGTTTCTTGAACAGCCCTAGCGGCTGTACATTGCCTTACAAAACTCGGAAACTTTTTTTTTTTTAATATAGCTACTACCTTCAACCTTTCATAGATATTTAGATTTACATTGTTTCACGAGTCATAGATGGAGGAAGAGATCCAAATAGAGAAGCAAAGATTAGAGAAGATCAAAGTTGAGCATGAAGGAGGTGGATCTTTTCCGGAGGACATAATGAGGGAGATACTATCAAGATTGTCCGTGGAGAGTCTTTTAAGGTATATGTCTGTTTCGAGACATTGGAAATCTCTAATCTCCCATAATTCATTCAAGAAACTACATCGTCAAAGAACCATACACAAGAATAGTCCCCCGTTAATGTTAGTTTTGTATTATTGTTCTAATAATAAATCATATGCCTTAACCACCTTCAATCTCCATGGAAAAGTAATCCAAGAATGGAGTTTTAAAATATCTAAAACTTCATCAACATCATGTCTAAAAATGTTGCCCTTTCCATCAGAAGCTAAATTGGTGTGCTTTCTCAACAATGAGAGATTCTACTTGTGTAATCCCAGCACTCGACGAATTATCCGCTTGTTTGATCCTCCTTTTGATCCCTTGATATATGGAATATCTTATGTATGTGGTTTTGCTTATGTTCCATCCAAAGATGAATACGTAATCTTACACTTAGTCAAATCAGATATATACATATGGAGTTGTATGATGCTTACTATATCCATATCCAATGACAACGATCACTTGCATTACAATTCTTGGAGATGCGTTGATGCCGCGGCTATCAGCCATCTCGAGTGTTATCGCCCATTCGGGATTTTTGTTTCTGGGGCTTTCTATTGGGTTGTGTTTGATAAAGAGGTTAGAAAAAAAGTGATCCTCACCTTTAACATGGAGAATGAAGGTTTTTCTTTTATTGGGATGCCCAAGGATTTTGAAAATGGCTTACGTGGTTTTCATGAGTCACTTGTGGAAATCAAGTATAAACTCCATTTCATGGCTTTTCGATATCACCCTCGAAACTTAGAACTATGGATGCTATCGGATATTAGGAACCAGTTATGGACCCAAAGTTGGAGCATTAATTTACAAAGCGTTCCACTATGGCGTGAGTCTTTTAACTCATTTAATCTAATTATTTACATGCGAGAATACCTCCAGAATTACAACGAATCATACAAGGATATCTTAAGAGACTTTGGAAAGCTTAAAGTGGAAAATAGGGCGCTTTTGGGTGTGGGAATTCACACAAACATTTTCTCACTTTAAATACATAGAAGCAATCCACTTCTGACTATGCTTGAGTAGGTATCTTCTAGTCTTTAGGACCATAAAGTAATTTTCTAAATTTTATACTGCATTGATAGAGTGTCTGTTATAACATCTTATTATATACTAGATGATATTTCAGGCAAAGATTTAACTAAACTTTGTTTGCTCCTTTTACTCTTGTTGGTTTTGATTATAAATATGTTTACGTACAGTACCTTAGTGGATTGAATCCACCGGGATAGGCACATTATTTCCTAGGGTTCCCTAGCATATTGGCTTCCCCTTATCCAACACTTCCATCGCAGAAAACACGCCAGAGAACATTCTTACCAGATGGTTCTGGAACCTTCCTATTTTTCAGATTTCTAACAAAAACTTCATCTAATCACGATTTGTTTAATACTAATAGAACTATAATGCATAAAACAATTTCAAACAAAGACTCAACTATCATGATTTAGTCAATATTAAATTATTAATAAAATATATTGCACAAAACAATAATTAAGAAAAAAATCTAAGAAGCTCTTCATTTCCACCAAAAACGAAGCAAAATTCTATCAATTCTGATCCAAACTTGTAAATTGTTTGGTCCTCTTTGAGGAAGTGTTGAAACAGAACAGGATACTACCTTGTGTTATGCTAAACCTGCAAGAAACTACCCTGTGAAATTTTTACTGCGCCAAACTTCCTTGTGTTTTTAAAAACCCTGCAAAAAAACACCCAATTTGCAAAAAATAGGTCGTTTTGGATCGACATATTTCAAGAAATAATTTTAAAAATATATCACTTCAAGTTGTAGGGACCAACTTGAATTATTTTAAAAATGATTTCTTGAAATATGTCGATCCAAAATGAGCTATTTTTTATAAATTGGGTGTTTTTTGCAGGATTTTTGAAAACACAAGGAAGTTTGGCGCAGTAAAAATTTCACAGGGTAGTTTTTGCAGGTTTAGCATAACACAAGGTAGTATTTTTCATTTACCCCGATTTAAAATAGATTGTGTTAATTTCTAAAATCTCTTGATTCTTATAGCATAACTTTTGAAATTTTGAGACTTGAAAGTGGAAATGATGCTTCAATTCTTTTCAAAATGATTTTAATTTTAATAAATGTTAATTCGAGGGTCTTGCCCTTAAATATATTTCGGAATAATCTAAATTTCACATTACACAGTTTGATCTCAGTCTTGAATGTTTTCTTTCATAGTAATTTTGACTAATAAACTAAATATTAATACGAGTTGTTTGTAGCTTTATCTTAATATTAATTTAGTATTTTGCTTTGTAGAAATTATATTAATTAATTTAAATTACATGTGTTATTGTTTAATCTGAGAATAAATGTTCATGTATCTACTAAAGTGTGGGGGTTAAAGTACAAAAAGATATAAAGTTTGGGGGTAAAGTAAATAAATTACTAAGGTTAGGAAATATATTGAAAATGTTATGTATAAGTTTGTCAATGCGGTTGTAGCCTACTGGAAAAGCTGAATCCCCAGAATCTAGGGGCTTATGTGGATGGGTTTTATCCCGGTCTCGTGGGTTTCGCGAGATCGGGCCAAAATCTTTTCAAATGAGTTTTTACCTGACCCATGAAACTCATCACAAACTCATATCCAAACTCTTGAAACCTATAAAAATTTAAGAGAAATGACTTATGGAACCAAACTTTATATCGATTCTCACTTATGGTACCATAAAAATTCATGACAACACATTTGGTATCATAATTTAATAAATTCACTCACATTTGGTACCGTCGTTAAAAATCACTGTTAAGTGGGTGACGTGGCAGTTAAGTCAATTTGGATTATTTCAAAATTGATGTCATTACTTATGCTGACTAACAAATCTACACCATAACATTTCGAAATAGCAAAATAACCCCACATTGTTCAAATATGTTGAAGATTTTAGTTCACATTGTTGCCAAATTTTAAAATTAGCTCAAGAAGAACATGTGCTGACCAATTCGAAGATTTTACTTATTATATTTACATATCTATTTAACTAATGTAATTTTATAAATAATATTAATAAATTAAATAATACTTTAATATAAATCTGAAAAAAATTCAAAAAAAAAAGTTTTGAAAATTATCTAAAATTTATATATTATTAATCTATTTAATATTTTTAAAATAATAAAGTTATATATTAGTAATAAATTATTATTATAAAAAAAAAACTTAACCCAAAGCCCCCCCACCCCCCATCACAAGCTGTCAGCAGCCTGGGTTCTTCGATCCCAGGCCACTTCCGGCCTAGGACTGTCGATCCTAGGCCACCGACGGCCTGGGGTTATGTGGGGGTGGTTAAAATTCAATTTATTTTAACTCTTACAGTGATTAGGAATTGAGGGGCCATTCTTTTGAAGAAAATGATTTGGTTCTATAATTTATTTTCATATTATGTACGAGTATATATATCTAGGTGCTATTAAAAAGAAAAGCTTTGTCGCACTTTTTTTAGATTCCCTATTTTGCCATCAATATCCTAAATTATGCATATTTTATGGGGTTATTTCTCATTACTCTTCATGTGATATGTATAATTATCAATTTATCCTCAGTGTCATTTGTAAAGGATCGTTTTACTCCCTTGTGAAAATTTTAAAGGATCTCTTTACTTTATTTTGTAAGAGAGTGTAAAATAATGCGAAGGGTAAAATGCCACATTTAAAATGACATGGTGGGTAAACTGATAAAAATAACATAATACAAGGGTTAACCCGATGCATATAAAATAACACATGAGATAAACTGCTTCAGTTTTCTTGAGGATTAAAATAGGTCTAAGTATATAGTAGTACATAGTATAGGGTATTTTGTTAAATTATATTTGTTTTAAGGTTTAAAAATGTCTGGAAGACAGTGTGAGTCTCTTATAAGAATATAATGAGGTAAAATGCACTTTTTGAAATTACTAAAAATTAAATTGGACATCATAAATTTTATAAATGTTAAGGAGTTAATGTCAATTTACCCCTTGCGATATTTATAATATTCAATCTATCTCTTGTGATTTGAAAAAGAGTATTTTACCCTCCTATAATTTTATAAATGTTTCACATTGCCTCCCTGAATTTTTTATATGTGGCACTTTACCTTCTTGCGTTATGATAATATGACAGTTTATCCCTTGTATGATGATAAATGTGACAATTTACTCCCCTATGTTACAAAACACTTTTCATGCTCACTCTTAATTTCGGCAAGTTAGTTAAACTCTCGGCTCAAGGGGGTAAATTGCTTCTTTAAATTTTTTATAGAAAGTAAATTGCTCTTTTTCAAATTACAGGGGGTAAATTGACTAATAAACTGTACCAAGGGATAAAGAAAAAATTGGACGGAGGAAGTACAACTCAAAAAAGTAGAATTTTCCTATTTTCATGTCAACTTAGAAACCACTCAACAAACTTTACAAGCCCCAAAGATGAGCTTCAACATCCTCCACCAATCTAACTTAATGACCAACTTGGGGACAAAGAAGCAATAGTTGAATGTATACTTAATCCTACCAAATAAAAGTAATAGTCCTGAAAAATTCAATCTACTTTGGTAGAGTAGTCCTTAGTGATTATGCAAGAGAATAAAGAAAAAATATTTGAAATTAATGGAGGGTAAATTGATGTTTAAATAGAACAGGGGATATAATAAAGGTTTGAATCGTACAAGAGATGTATATGAATATATAAGAGGTATATGAATATATAAGAGTACAGGGGAGTTATTTGAAATTAATTCTTTCATATTTTAAGTGTAAGATTAATATCATAAAATCAATTGATTGCACTAACATGTTCTAATAAAAGCAAATTACAATGAATATGTAACTACTAATTAATAAAACTAGTACGAAATTAGAAGAATACTCACACTTTTAGTGAAACTCGAACCTCGTCTCGATTTTAAGATATCCAAATTTTATTTTTTATGGAATAAGTTTGGATGAAATTGTTATCTTCGCAGATTCATCTTCTCATTTATGTGTAAAGATGCCTAGGTAAATAATTATGTTTAGTTAATTGTATGTTAAAAAAGGTTCAAAGATTAGTCGAGATAATATTCTTTTAATTGAAATTGAATAAGGTTCAATATTTTAAACCAACAAATTTTAATGAGCTTTGTCGGACACAATTTAACTTATCAAACTAAACTTGTACCGAATATTAAAAGCACTTGAACTAAGAAGAGAATATTATAATTATAAAATTATAATATCACGAAAAATCAACGAAAAGATTTGAAAGACTGAACAACATTCAATTGGATAATGCAAGTCATGGATCAAAATTTCCATCTTTTTCATCGAAAACATCGAAAAGTTTTCGTTTTTGAATCAAGCGAAATGAAAACAAGATGAAATTCCGAAACTATTTATTTGCCTTAAACTCTGTTATTTTCCTAAATTTAATAACTTTTTTTACAATTTTTCCTTAGTGTTTCTGAAACATTTCCGAATAGTCTCGAAAAGTTTTCAATATTTGGCTGACCGAAACATACATTCGAAACGAAATTTTAATCCATGAATGCAACACAATCTTTTATTAATAAAAGCCCAACCAGTTTAACAAATAACCCTCTAATTCACCGTGCAGATGAGATGGGCTGATTAGTTTGTTTTCTTGAACAGCCCTAGCGGCTGTACATTGCCTTACAAAACTCGGAATACTCTTATTATTCTTATCATATCTATATATTCTTATTATATTGGATTTACATTCTTTCACAAATCATAGATGGAGAAGCAAATAAAGAAGATCAAAGTTGAGCATAAAGGAGGTGAATTTTTGCCGGAGGACATAATGAGGGAGATACTATCAAGATTGCCCGTGAAGAGTCTTTTAAGGTATATGTCCGTTTCGAGGCACTGGAAATCTCTAATCTCCCATAATTCATTCAAGAAACTACACCGTAAAAAAATCCTAAACAATAATAATTCCCCATTATTGCTAGCTTTTCAATATTCTGATAAAAAGAAGTATTTTCTAACCACCTTCAATTTCCATGGAAAATTGGGCTCTTTTGGGTGTGGGAATTCACACAAACATTTTCTCACTCTAAATACATAGAAGCAATCCACTTCTGACTATGCTTGAGTAAATATCTTCTAGTCTATAGGACCATAAATTAATTTTCTAAATTTTTTACTGCATTGATAGAGTGTCTGTTATAACATCTTATTATGTACTAGATGATATTTCAGGCAAAGATTTAACTAAACTTTGTTTGCTCCTTTCACTCTTGTTGGTTTTGATTATAAATGTTTACGTACAGTACCTTAGGGTGAGTTTGGCCTAGCGGTGGGAGCTCTTAAAAGCACTTCTAGACCTCCATTGTGATTTTTGAAGTGTTTGGCCCCAATTATAGAAATTGCTTTTAGTCAATCGTGATTTTAATGGTGTTTGGCCCCTAATATCATAATCACTTTTGGGATCTCCAGAAGCTAAAAATCAACTTATTTCAGAAGCTACTAAAGTGTTACTTTTGCAAAAGCTATTATCCAAAAGCAATTATTTTATAATTGAATTTTATCATAATCAATTATTGCCAAAATTCATTTTAGTAAAATTAATTCTCCTATAATTGATTTTCGAATCGCTAGGCCAAACTCACCCTTAGATTCATATTCATCGTGAAACTCGAGATCATTTTAATTAATTAAGAATTGATACCTATTTTGCTTGGAACAAATTAATTAACCACATGAGCAAAATCAATAAACAATGCTTGAATAAGATCACATGAGCAGGAATCATTTACAGGGTAGATATTCTCAACTATTTTCAGAAGCATATCTTTATATATATACATACCATTTAGAGGGTAATTAATCCATTTTCTAACAAAAACTTCATCTAATCACGATTTGTTTAATACTAGTAGAACTATAATGCATAAAACAATTTCAAACAAAGACTCAACTATCATGATTTAGTCAATATTAAATTATTAATAAAATATATTGCACAAAACAATAATTAAGAAAAAAATCTAAGAAGCTCTTCATTTCCACCAAAATCGAAGCAAAATTCCATCAATTCTGATCCAAACTTGTAAATTGTTTGGTCCTCTTTGAGGAAGTGTTGAAACAGAACAGGATTACCAACAATTTCTTAAATTACAACTAAAAATGGTGTTTAAATACTTCAAAATTTACACATGATAGCTATTGTATTAGAAAAATGTTGTGGTAAAACAACACCAATTCAAATCATGTCAATATCATCTATACATTAGCAGACAAAAATCAACAAATTCTTCACACATTTCCTTCTCTAACAAAATATGAGGCGATTTATGCATAAATTAATTGTCACAGAAGATCTTCAATAAAAAAAAAATTAAAGAAATATATACTATTAATTAACAAATAACACTCACGATCTCATAATTTTTACACTGAAAATACCTTGGATTTCAGGAATTTATCTCGATTTGCGAGTGACAAAATAGATTAACCGCATCGTCCGATTCGAGAGATTTGACCCGGCTCCAAAACTGGTTCTCTAGATTGGAGCTTTTTCAATAGTGATTTAAAATAGATTGTGCTAATTTCTAAATTCTCTTGATTCTTATAGCATAACTTTTGAAATTTTGTGACTTGAAAGTGGAAATGATGCTTCAATTCTTTTCAAAATGATTTTAATTTTAATAAATGTTAATTCGAGGGTCTTGCCCCTTAAATATATTTTGGAATAATCTAAATTTCATAGTACACAGTTTGATCTCCATCTTGAATGTTTTCTTTCATAGTAATTTTGACTAATAAACTAAATATTAATACGAGTTGTTTGTAGCTTTATCTTAATATTAATTTAGTAATTTGCTTTTATATTAATTAATTTAAATTACATGTGTTATTGTTTAAACTGAGAATAAATTTTCATGTATCTACTAAAGTGTAGGGGGTAAAGTACAAAAAGATATAAAGTTTGGGGGTAAAGTAAATAAATTACCAAGATTAGGAAATATATTGAAAATGTTATGTATAAGTTTGTCAATGCGGTTGTAGCCTATTGGAGAAGCTGAATCCCCAGAATCTAGGGGCTTATGTGGATGGGTTTTTTTATCCCGGTCTCGTGGGTTTCGCGAGATCGGACCAAAACCTTTTCAAATGAGTACATCCAAACTCTTGAAACCTATAAAAATTTAAGAGAAATGACTTATGGAACCAAACTTTATATCGATTCTCACTTATGGTACCATAAAAATTCATGACAACACATCATAATTTAATAAAGGGATAATTACATCGACCTCCCCTGAGGTTTGGGCTAATTATTGTCCAATCCCCTCGCAATTTCATAATTACATCCACCTCCCTCACGTTTAAAAAACCTTACAAAATAATATGAAATGGCCATATTGTCCTCGTCAGTTTAATTAAAAAAATAAAAATAAAACAGATTAACAAAATATCCTATCTATCCTTGCAAGGGATGATTACATCGGCCTCCCCTGAGGTTTGGGCTAATTATTGCCGAATCCCCGCGAAATTTCATAATTACATCCACCTCCCCAACATTTGAAAAATCTTACAAAATGATGTGAAATGATACACAAAATTACAATACTACCCTTGTAAAAATTAATTTTATACATAGAAAAAAAGACTCTAACCCTAAACCCCCACCTCCACCGTCTCAACCCCGCAAATATCCTCCCAGGTCTGGTTCAAACCATAGGACTTCCAGGCCGGCGGCGTGTCCTGGTAGGAGATTTGCGGGGTTGGGGACGTCGGGTGAGGGGTTGGGGACCAGTGGGTGCGGGGTTGGGGTTGGGGTTGGGGTTGGGGTTGGGGTTGGGGGTTAGGGATGGTGAGGGTGAGGGTTTTTTCAAAAAATAATTATATTAAAATAATTAATTGATTTATTAATATTAGTATTTTTATATAAATAAGATATGATTTTAATATTATTGTATTAAGTAAGAAATATTAAAAAAATAACTATTTTATTAAATTGAGTATTTTTATTTTTTATAAAAAAATTATTGATTTTATAATAACTATTTTAGTTAAAAGTTTAAGAAATTATTTAATAAACATGTGAGCATTTTTATAATGTCTAATAATTATTGTTCAAGTTTTTTTCTTCTCATGATCAAACGTAATTCATTAATTTATCCTTATACTTTAATTATGAAAACAATTTAAATTATTAAAATTACAGGTTAAATGTTAAAGTTGAATGTATATACATTTTTCTTTTATGTTCTACAATGTTTTTTTTCTTATAATTAACCATAATTTATTTACTTTTAATTGTAAAAGCAAAATGAAAAAAAATTGGAAAAAATCATTGATGTGTTATTATATTTTTATTTAAGAATACATATACACTAAAAATTCATTTATTCTTTTAAACCTAATTCATTCATTTGTTCTTTTACTTTAATTAGGAAAAAAATTAAAATTATTAAAATTACGGGTTAAATGTGAAGTTGAATGTATTTACATTTTTTATTTGTGTTCTACAATGTTTTTTTTTATAATTAACCATAATTTATTTATTTTTCCTTGTACTTTAATTGTAAAATCATTATGAAAAGAATTGGATGTAATTATGAAATTGCGAGGGGATTGGGCAATAATTACCCCAAACATCAGGGGAGGTCCCTGTAATTATCCCTGTTAAATAAGAAAAATTGTAGAATTATGCACCACTTCTGCACCATACGAATTATGCACCACCTCTGCACCATACGAATTCTGCACCACTTCTGCACCATATGAATTCTGAAAAATTATATAATACACCCTCTAGGCTTTTTAAAATTACAGAATGTCATAACTATTCTTGTTCCCTATTTAAAAGAGAGGTGTACTCACATCTGAATCCACACCTCTCTCTCAATCTCTTCAGTCTATTCACTAGGAATATCAATATCTTTCATTCTAAATCAAAAAGAAAAGCAAACGTTTTAAGGCAATGGCGACAAAGTGGACTTGGGCTGAAGATGTAGCCTTGACAAAGGCATACATGGGGGTCTCATAGGACAGAGTGGTAGGTAGTAGCCGGGAAAAAGAAACATTTTGGACCAAAATTATATTCATAATGTATGCACTGCTTGATGCGCCGCCTCATCTTCCGGTGACTGCACCGCCTCAGTGTTCAAGCTCCAAAACGGAGTCTTCAGATTCATAGACACTTTGTTTGTTTGGAGAGGTCTTGATTTAATTGATCGTTGAATCTGTTGTTTATTTAATTTTAACATCGTTTCAATTTCTTTTTTCTAATTTTCTATCAAAAAAAAAAAAAAACTTTATGTAACTTATAAAGAAAAATATCTAGAAAAATGAAGATATTCTTACCTAAACATAGTCAAATTGACAAGAATGTCCCCATGCTCCAAATAAGAATAATCATGGTCAGGGGTGATATGGTCCTTTTAAGAGAATATCATAAATAATATTATTACTGTTATGAAATTAAGAGAATAACAAGCAAGAACTAAAATGTAAGCGTAGAGAACAAAGTGAAGTAGGGAGAGAATTTTATTCATTCTTATTTCTATCTCAAGAATACATTACAATGGCCTCTATTTATAGGTCTAGATAAGTTTCAAGAGTCAATATTTAATAGTTACATCATAAGTTACAAGCTCTTCATATGGAGTCTTTAAAATGATCTTTAGGATAGTTGTTGCAAGACCATTCAAATGTCTAAAGAACTCCAATGGACATCCATAAATTAACCACATTTTATAACACTCCCCCTTGGATGTACATTGCTTATGGAATATGCATCGTTAAAAACCTTGTTAGAAAAACCCGGTGGAAAAAACCTAATCAAGGAAAAAAAGAGTACATATCCATATGGAGCTAATTAGCGTTTAACATTGCCTCGTTAAAACCTTGCCAAGAAAAATCCATTGGGATAAAAACTTGGACGAAGGAAAAAGAGTACAGTGTGCATATTATTATTAATGACACGCTCCCCCTGATGCCAACATAATGTCCATAAGTTGACGCATTTCAATGTTGGACCATCTGCCCGAAAGCAATATCTTGATATAACAAAAATACATATTTAACGTCAATCATATGCCTTCGTGTTGGTATAAAGCTTATCTTGCTAGTAAATTAAACGAAAATGCTAAATCATGCTTATAGATTAGCAAGATTCATTAAGTCTTTAATTTTACTTAGATAAAGATATTTCAGGTCCCCAAACTTTTTCATTATTCGATCCTTTTGAGGACGAAAATAATATTTCATTACATCCAAAGCTCGAAACGACCATGAAATTGCCCTCAATGATTGAGATTTTTATATATATAAAATCTTTTCATAATCAACTTAATATGTATCGATTTATGGACAAAAAATTTTATTTTTCAAAATCTTTCGTCTCAAATTCTTCCTTTAAAACTCTTCGGAAGTTCCAATAATATTTAGATCATCAATATATATAACAATTATAACAAATTCTGATCCAAATATTTCTATAAAAACACATGGGTTAATTTGTTCGTTTTTATAACTTTCTTTTAACAATAATTCAGTTGTACTACATACGTCCAAATTGTTTTAATCCATACAAAGATTTACGCAAGCGTATTGAACAGTTTTCTCCAGAATTTTCAAATGCATCTGAAATTTTAAACCCTTTAGGGATTTTCATATAAATTTTAGTATCGAGCAAGCCATGTAAATAAGCTCTATCAACATTCACTAGACGCAAATCAAGTTTTTCACGTACTGCCAGACTAATAAGGTATTTAAAAATAATTACATCCACCACAAGAGATTACGTCTCCTCATAATCAATATCGGGTCTCTACGAAAATCTTTGTGCCACTAGTTGTGATTCGCACAAATAACCATTTATATCCAACTGGCTTTACACCTTTAGATGTTTGGACTACTTTGAAAGGTAACTTAATTCTGCTTGAATTGCGACTTTTTATTGGCCAATCATTTCTATGTTTACATTTTTATAACAAATTTAATTTCAAGATCTTCATTTTATTTATAATTATAGGCAAAGTGTTGTCGACAACTATTTTAATTCGGTTCCATATTTTCTCGTAGTGACATGACTTATAGAGATCTCTTTACTTTATTATTTTCAGGTACCTGAACCTCTTCTGGGGTATTATCAATTAGTTATGTCTTGTGACTCTTCATGAGTGCTAGCCTCCATAATATGACCATCTTCAGTGATAGCTCTTTTTTTTTTTAACGAGAATTTTTATCATTGGAACCGTTTGATTTACCACGTTTAAGATTAGCTTATTTTCATTTTAATTGGAGCATTTTTTAGCTGGTATATGAGATTTAGTAATTCTTTTTATATTAGTAAATTTATCTGGCAGATGATTTGCAATATTTTGCAAATAAATTATCTTCTGGACTTCTAGTGTACACTGATTTTTTTTCGAGGATCTAGAGAAGATAATGTCGATGCTTTTCATGTAATTTCTTTACCAGCTCTTTATTACCTCCCTCTGATGTTAAGAATATTATATAATCAAAATGACAATCGGCAAACCATGCCATAAATAAATTTTCAGTCATTTGTTCAAGATACTTATTATGGATGGGGATTCTAACCAACATATATTATCAACCTCTTTTGAGGGCCCATCTTTGTGCGTTGTGGTGGAGCAATTGTAATATTCCGCACATCCTTAAATTCTAAGTTGGGGAATGTTTGGCTTCTGACCAAACGTTAGTTTCATCAGGGAGAATTTATCATAATTTGTTGGCATGATGCACACAAGTGCTGCTACATGTAACAAGAAGTTTTGTTCTCATTAATAATTTTCTAGAAATTAACTGGAGGCTTTTGATGAATAAATTTATTAAATCATTTTGTGTATGAATATGGTCAACATGACTCTCAATA
Source organism: Penstemon davidsonii (assembly GCA_034814905.1). NCBI lineage: Eukaryota > Viridiplantae > Streptophyta > Magnoliopsida > Lamiales > Plantaginaceae > Penstemon > Penstemon davidsonii. The sequence goes on along the minus strand of JAYDYQ010001087.1, from coordinate 3,596,899 downwards.
GTCATTGAAAGTCATATATATGAATTCACCAGCATTATTAAGACGTCTTCATTGCATAATCTGAAAATTGTGCTCTTAATTTAATTATTTGCGCAAATAATCCCGCAAACATCAAGGTTGCAGGTTGACAATAAACACACATATCACATTTGTAGTAGATGCATCTATTAAAATCTACATAGAGGATGAGTGGGCCCACATATATCACATTGAATGTGTTTTAAAATGCTGGAGATTCTAACCAATTCTTAATTGGAATGATTTAGTAATCAATTGACCTTGAGAACAAGCAGCACAAAATGATTCTTTGAATTGAAGAATCTTCTGGTTCTTCAGTGAATATCCATATAAACTCTCAATAAAAAAAACGCATCATAGTTTATCCGGGATGGTCTAACTGGCCATGCCAAATTTATTTTGATCAGTAAACTTCTGGTTTACTGTAATATGTGTTTCAATTGTACAAACACATTTCTTTCTATAAAATCCCCACATTTGAAGTCTTAAATAAATAAGATTAATCAAAATAATAAGTTTTTACTTAATGAAGAATTTATAAGCTCAAGAATCTCACATAGTAACCTCATATAGATCATGACTTAGTGAATAATTTAATCAAAATGAAATAATTATGACATTAACCAGTTTTCATTTTACTTTAATCGCGACATGAGATAAGATAAATTGATACAAATAAAAGCATAGAGAATATCCTATATATTTCTACGTTTTTTTTTCATTTAAGAAATAAACAATTTCTTTATAATCATAATTGAGACAACATTAGAAGATCATATTTACATTTCAAGCATGATAATATATAATCTTAATTTTAAATATGAATTGCCATACATTGACTTTTATCATATATATTTTTACCACTCAATCAAATTATACCTAAATACACAATTAAAATATAATAAATCATATTAGAAATTAAGATATTTAATCACAAAATGTTATGCCATAAACTTAATTTCATATTAATCATTATTATTTTTATTATCACTATTAGCTCTACTTATCTCAATAAAAATTATCAAAATCCAAATTACTAAAGTTAATTGGTTCAATCATTATCATCAAGAATGTCACTTACATCGTAATAATTCATTTTTACTTGATGAATGTTTCTTTCAACAAGATTCATTTTGACGCCTTGTAGAATCAATTTGCATACCTTTATTTTTCTCAAGTTTTACCACTATATCGTTTCATTTCGGTTGGTATGATGCAATCGTTATATGAAATGCATAAGATAATTTGACCATGTCTAAATCATGTCAATGTCTATCATACATTCCATTAATTTCTGAGAATGAATCCTGTACACTTACTTCTGGAAATAAATCATTTATATTCTCATTTGCATCCACTTAGGGGAATGCTTATAAATCATGATAGAAGTTATGATTTTTCATCAATATTTCATTTGTTCAACTATCATAATTCAATTGATAGTATTTCTTAAAATCTCTCCACATTTTTGCTACTTAATAAGAATTTTGGATTCCAAAAGTTGTAATACTTTATCTCCAAATTGATAACTAATTTTTAATCGTAGATTTCATTTCTCAATTTAAAATATCGCAACTTCAGGTGCAAACTTAAATAGCAAGCTTTTAAAGAAAAATGCCTTTTAGATAGTTGAACTCTCTTTATTCAAATTCATATTAGTCCAATAATTGTAAATATTCAAATTGTCGGTACAAGAAATTTCGACCTTCGAAGGTTCTGAATATTAGAATGCAAAGACATATTATCAATTCATGCCAAATGTGAATATGAGCATAAATTTGTCGTTTAGCTTGGACTGGAATAGGGAAAGTTCAATTCAACTAAAATATTACTCAAGTGGAAACAATCACACTTTTGGTGTTAAAATAATTCCTCCAAATATTTTAGGACAAATGGGTCCTATACTCAAATATATTGAAATTTATCTTTGTCAATTGTAAAGAGGGAATTACTACTGGAGCATTACCTTCAATTTATCATTTTTCCATTTTCATTTTATGATTGTATTTTGAGGCTCTTTGCATTTCAATGGATTCCAACCAATAATTTCCACAAGCCTACAACTAAGCATTGTTAAATATTTGTTAATTTAATAACATGTACTCCATTTGTACACTTTTACATAAAAATGCCTATTATGTTAGTAGGCGCCATCATCAATTCTCAATTTTAATAATTGATTAAAGAGACAATGAATAGGGACCTTCCTTTTGATTTAACAACTTTTAATTCATCAACTCAAAGATTGATATCTTCTTTATTTTAATAAGATATAAATCATAGATTTTCATGCTTCTCATTTCTCATGCACACTCAGTTGTGGCCTCCATATATGTTCAAGATTCAAAATCAATACATTGAATCAAAGCCAATCAATATATTGAATCAAAGCAAGATGTATTCAAATCTTCAGGTTTGAATTTATTATAACGTTCGAGTTTTGGGCTTTATGCCCTTGTCACCTAGGCTTGAGGCCTAAAATAAAAGATACTCAAATCTTCAAATTTGAGTTTATTATAAAGGCTTCATGGCCATAGTAATTCATTTTAGAACTTCAAATTCTTGATCTAATAAGAAAACATAATCATTTAATATATTTTTATTTAAATACAAAATCTTATGATAAATCATATTTCATACTATAAAATTAGAAAATATTACTCACCATCTTACCTATACGTATTGAGGAATATGAACTGATTTGGAGCCGAAGATGAACACGGAATTCGAAAAGACTACTTATGTACGTATCTTTGGATGTTTTCTTGATTTTGTGATGTTGGATTTAAACAAGAAGTGAAGAATTTTTACAATCCTAATACCCGAATCTATGTCTTGTGCTTGTTTACTAGATTTTACCATCTCATCATTAGTTGAACACTTTCATGGTGAATCCTTCTTCTTCTTTTCTTTTTCCGAAGGGGTAAAGTGATGGTTTAATTGGGATTGAAATATATGATTCGTGCTGATAACGTGTTATGAAATTAAGAGAATAACAAGCAAGAACTAAAATGTAAGCGTAGAGAACAAAGTGAAGTAGGGAGAGAATTTTATTCATTCTTATTTCTATCTCAAGAATACATTACAATGGCCTCTATTTATAGGTCTAGATAAGTTTCAAGAGTCAATATTTAATAGTTACATCATAAGTTACAAGCTCTTCATATGGACTTTTTAAAATGATCTTTAGGATAGGAGTTGCAAGACCATTCAAATGTCTAAAGAACTCCAATGGACATCCATAAATTAACCACATTTTATAACAATTACTGTTTAACTTAATACCTCAAAAAATAAAAAATAAAATGTCAAAATATCCGTAAGTGCAAAATTATCCCCTACATGTAAATTTCCTTTTTCCTATTAAAACAAATTGGTATGTACATACATCAGTAAATAATGTGGTTTTAATACTAAAGTTAGCACACTGCAGTTCTCCACACGAATTAAAACGCTTTCCACAAGTACTTGTTCTTGTAATTTTTGTCCAAATCGAATATAACCGAGCCATAAATTTTTTTATGCTATATAATCATTCAAATTGACTTACAAGTTTAAATTTTTTAATAATCCACTGAATTCAAACATAGAAACGATCAAAATTATGATACATAACCACTTATATACTTCAAAATATTATTCAAATATTGTCATTATCATTAAAACAACGATATCGATGTTGTAGCAAATTTAATTCACGTTGCTAGGATAGATAGACATAAGATTACAATTATGAATGAAAATAGTAAATCATGGAGTATTATGTTAGTCTAATGACTAGATACTGTTAAGTCTACTATGTAAATAAATAAATAAATATTTTTTATTTTCGGAGTTTGAATTTAAATGTTTAACTATTCGAATCTTCCTAGAAACATATTTTAAACGGTCTTTTTAATTAAGTTATATATGAGACCATTATAACTTAATCAATATTCAAATCAAATTCAAATTCAAATTCAAATTCACTCAAACACTCATCATAATCTCTCTAAAACTAAAACAATAGAATGCAATGTATTAAAAACTTTTTAACATATACTTTTTCTTTGTTCTCAAGTCTACAACTCCTTAATTTGTTTATGGCAGTGACGCCGTAGCCTAGTGGTAATTACTGGCAAATCTGAGACCTATGACAAATAGGTCATGGGTTTAATTCCCACTAATGATTGGTAGTGGTCCATTATTTGTAATTATTTGTACTTGGTTAGTTACTGAATGATTTCAGATGTTATGATTGATAGTTAATGTATTCTAAATAGAAATTAGATTGGATGCCACCGTGAATGCTGAAAGTAACACCATTGGAATTAGATTGATTTTTCGGGACTCGCTTGGGAACTGTATTGATTGGAAAGGCATAACATTAAATCTCCCTCTGGATCCGGAAGCAGCCGAAGCTTTGGCAGCCTTAAGAGCCATTGAATTTTTTCGTAATTATGGAAGAGGACTGTTCTCCAGTTATTAATGGATTCATAAACAAGGAAGCTTCTCGGGGAAATCTGGGACTTATATTCGAAGACATTACACTTCTAGCTAAAGATTTCCTTTTCTTTAGTGCTTCAATTCCCATGTAGTTTGGGAATGTAATAAAACGGCTAATTGTCTAGCTAATCTTACTTCTTCAAAATTCTCTTTTACTTTTGTTATTCCTAGTTATGTTCTTGACATTGTAATTTTCGATTCTCTTTGAAGTATTAATATAACCGTGGGGTTTCTCTAAAATAAAAAAAAACCATTCTCCCTTTTCTCAATGGCAGAGTAAATTGCTCCTTGTGTACTTGTTTCCTGCAGCACCCCCAAGTTCAGGAAACAAATTCATGCCAACTTGCTGAATATAGGCGAGAGTTAATTGGGGCCAAGTTACTTGAAAAAATGTAATGGAAAATTTGGTTGTTTCAATGATGTTGATCAGCTGTTCGACGAAATGCCTGAGAGAAACTTGTTAAAAAGTTGGATGGCCTTCCTTTTGCTAATTTCATTTCCTAAGTAAACTTTAGGCAAACTTTTTATTACAGTATAGTAATTTACTTACACTTGAGCATTTTAATAGTTATGAAGATTTGATCAACATTTTAGTCTCCCATTATTTGAATTTTCTTGTGACTAGAGATTGGTGGGGTCTATAGCCCCCACTCAAATATCTTGTATATTTATTAGAGTATTAGGGCCTGTTTGTTTGGTGTTCTGAAAAATAGTTTGGGAGAGTGTGGATGTTTGTGAAATAATCTCGATTTGCGTACTGTTGTTTGTTTGACTTTTGAGAGAGTGGTTTGAGAAATAAAGTAGGCGTAGATTTTTTTTGAAAGAGTTGAGTTGTAGGTGTAAGATGTGTAAGACTTTATATCAAATCATGTTTGTTATGTGAGATAAATTGTGTAAGAGATAAGTTACTTTATGTCAAATCATAGCAGAGTTTGTATATGTTTTGTTTAAAGATAAGAAAATTATTGTTTGTTTGGCTTTTAAGAAAGTAGTTTGAGAAAATTGAGATATGAAAAATTTATTTCAAAAAGCAAAACATATTTATTTGGCACTTAGCAAACACGAAATTTTTTTGGGAAACGCCAAACAAACAGACCCTTAGTCTTTGTGACAATAAAAGTGTTTTGGCGTTTCCCAAAAAATTAAGATCTGCTTCAAATCTTAATTTGTTCTTTTCTAATATCATTGCTTCAACTATTCCTTTGTGAAATGTGAGAGAGTGAACAATTTCCTCTTATATAAATTGTGTTACATGGATAGATACTTTTCCGGCCAAATTATACAGATAAACTGTGTAACCCAAATCAAATTAAAATACATGAAATCCAAAAATACCCGTACTAAAAGTCAAATAACTTGCACGTGATTACATTTTCGTTGGACATATGGATCATGACCCATGTATTAGTCATAACAGGTTTTGACTCTATGAGATTGAGTTTGTTTCGGATGAATCAAATGGGTAATAGATTCATGGTCGGGTCTAACAATAAAATAGCTCCAGAAAGAAGATTAAATTAATATTTTCTCCTTTCCAAATTTATGAAAGTTCTAATTACATATAGATCATAAATGTATCATAAATCACAGAAAAAAATTAGAATATTTTTCAATTCACAGAAAATATATTTTCTTAACTTTTTTTAAAGCACATTTTTATTAACCTTTTTATGAAATCGACTATTTTAATAATGATTTAAAAATAAAAATATTTAAATTTATCTTTTAAAACTTTAATAATACCACCAAAACCCCAGCACACCCACGCAAACCCATCAAATTACCGAACTAAAACTAAACCGTAAATTAAAAATTCCTTTACAACAATAATTCACCATTAATGCTAAGGGAGTTTCCGGGCGGGTCGAAAACGGGTTGAATTGTTAATGGGCCAGGTTATTAACGGGTTTGGATTGACCTGGGCCGACCCGTTATGTTTGTTGATGGTGTGTATTTCACTAATTTAAAATTAAGAATATTTAAAAGTTAAATATATTTAATAATTGCATATTTTAACTAAATTTTCATTAATTTAGGAAAAAAAAAGAAATATTTTTTAGTTAGGTAGTTTAGTTAAATATATATTTTTTTTTCACAAGACACATTAGTGACCGGCTAATGAACCACTAAAAACCCATGTAAATATTTACAATACTCAAATCAAGTCAACTCAACGACAATCCATTAACAATAAAAAGATATATGGGTTGAGTTAGACTGGATCGAGCTGTTCAAGGACCACCCAATGAATCAATCCTCTGCAACCATTAAGTCTTCAATCAATCCATCAAGATATCAATTTGTGGGCGTCTTTAATTTCGCTCTCAATTTAAAGTAAATGATTTGGGGACCGAAGTGTCACTCTTATCAAGAAAATGATTTGGTTCCTATAATTTATTTTCATAATATGCACAAGTATATCTATACACTACATAAAAGAGAAACTTTGTCGCACCAACATTACTAAATCAGAAATCTAATGAATTACAATTAATTAATTTCTTATTAGTTTTTCCCACAGATCTTGCTCATATTCGATCGAATTCAAATTTCTTTCGGATCATGTGAAATCTTAGATTTCAGAATTTTCACTAATATTTTTTGTGGAACCTGTAAAATATTTCATTTCAAAATTTTCAACAATTTTTTTTTTGTTTTTATTATAACTGGTTTCTTTATCGTTGCATTTTCATCCAAATTAGCTGGTAAAGTGTTCAAATTTTCTTCACAACTCACTATGCCCCAATGTTGAGTAGATCAACTTTCGACACATTTAACCAAGTCAAATATAATTAATTATGTTTGAAAAATAGTAGTATTGATATTAATGTATATATCAAAACTAATTCACTTTATTACACGAAAATATTAACAAAAATGACAACATAAATGAATATTAACTCATGTATTGTTAAACCATGGTATATTATTCTTAACATTACTTATAAAAATAAAAAAATCATGTACAATTATATTTCTTTTATTTATAATCGAATTTGGATGTTTAATGAATAGAATCGACTAAATTCATAGGTTTTCACGTACTTCGAACTAGGGTTGTCAATGGGGTGGGATTTCAATCCGGATCCGATCTGAATCCGGTCCGATTTATTAGGATAATTGTTCGATTAGTGATCTGATGGACCTGATCCGATTAAGAAGATCCGTTATCCGAATTATATGGAGCGAATATGGATCTAGGTTGATCCAATCCGTTACATCGTATCCGATATATATTATTATATGTTGTGTATATATTATTATGTATTTAAACCAAAATAAAAATAAAACTATATATGTTTTACTAAAATCTTTTACAATATTAAAAATAATCTTAAAAAGAAATGCATGAGAGATGTTGGTGGACTGGCCTGATAACTAATTGAGCCTACAACATATTAATTTATTCTATTTAATAAGAAAAATCAAACTCTAACCTATTCATCCTTCAATTTTTGTCTTCTCTTCCATTTCTCTATATTGAGTTTTCTTCTTCTTTGTCCCAGTTTATATTTTTTTTACTTATATTTTATTACTTGTTCTAATTTTTATCATTAATATTTGCCCACCATATTCCATCATCTATAATTTCATGCAATAGTTTCGATGAAATAAGTAAAATTTTACATTTTTAATTCATGATGGAGGAATCTACAAGTGATTTGGAGGAAAACGGAAAAAAAAAATTATCGTTAAATGTGCTATATGGATCCAGATAATTTATCCGGATTCGGATCCGGTTTCGGATCCGGTTTCTAATATTCCAAATCCGAGCAGATCCAGATAGAAGAAATGGAAATCGAACTCGGATCCGAATCGGCCCTGATTTGGTCCGAGTCCGACCCATTGACAGCCCTACTTCGAACTATGAATCTTGTTAATTGAATTAAATCCATTATATTTATAAAAATGTTAAATCCCTTATATATCACTAATCATATAAAAATCACATTAAATCTCGGTTCAAGTTAAAATTAGCTCCATTCCATTAACAGACCTCGATTAAACTTACCATTTTAATAATTAAATCTCCAATTAGCCAAACCAATTCTATAATTAATTAAATCTCACGAGATGGGCCGTTTTTTATTTTATTAATCAACAGCCCAAGCTGGTTAATACATATTTTATAGGTACCTCAACAATTCTAGGTTTTCCCCATAACTATACATATACACATACAGGCACATATAATACACTAATTCATATTATTTAATTAGTCACAGATCAATGGGGAAGTTATATGCAAATAGAGGAGCAAAATTAAATAAGATGAAAGTTGAGCGTCGAGGAGAAGTTGGATTTTTGCCGGAAGATATAGTGAGGGATATACTATCAAGATTGCCCGTAAAAAGTCTTTTAAGGTACATGTGTGTTTCGAGGCATTGGAAATCTATCATCTCGCATAATTCATTCAAAAAGTTAAACCGTGAAAGATCCCTCAACAAAAATAATTCCCCATTAATGCTAGTTTTGCATTCTACTAATCAAAACTCACATGCTCTAACCACTTTAAATCTCCATGGAAATATAGTTCAACAATGGAATCTCCCTACAATTTGTTCGTCATTATCGTATTTACAAATGCTTCCCATTCCATCACAATCTAAGTTGGTGTGTTTTAATTGACGATAAACAGAGATACCAGTTGTATAATCCCAGCACTTGACAACTCTTCTTCTTGCCCGTCCCTCATTTTGGTCCCCTACGACTCTTTTATGCTAGTGGTTTTGGTTATGATCCATTCAAAGACGAATATGTAATCGTGCACTTAGCAAAGGGAATGAGCAATTGGATGTGTAAGTTCCTCACTATATTCATATCCAATGACAACAATCAATTGCATTACAATTCTTGGAGATCAGTTGATGCCACAAGTATCAGCCATAACTTTCCCTGTGGCCGCCGCCCATGGGGAGTTTTTATTTGCGGGTTTTTTTATTGGATAATGGTTGATGAAATGGTTAAAGATCTCGTCTCCTTTCACATGGAGGATAAAGTTTTTTCGACTCTTAGGTTGCCCAAGGATTTTGAAAATCACTTCTTGTGTTTAAATTCACTTGTGAAAATCATGGGAGCACTCTATTTCAAGAGTTCTGATGTTAAAAATCACTTATGGACTCAAATATGGAGCACTAATTTAATTGGCATTCCATGGCATGAGCTTGAGAAGTTTAACATTAAGGTATTGATCTATAGAGGAGAATACCTCCAAAATTACAACGAATCATACGACATCTTAAGAGACATCGAAAAACTCGAATTGAAACGAACACGCATTCCGGATGTGGGAATACATACCAACCTATTCTCACTTTAAATAGAGGTAGGCCTATAAGTCTTGAGGATTAGAATTCTTGTTAAATTTTATGCTATAAAATCTTTTGTACTCACTTTTACTCTTGTTGGTTTTCATTATTTCTTTACATCATTATGTGTCTTGAATGCTTTCATAATTCGACATATGCAAAAATAGTGCGCTATTATTTTACTCGACTCTTAGATACATATTCATCGCGTAATATTTAGTTATATACTTATTTTGTCCTCGAAAGGTTTATATATATTGTTGCATTATTTAAAAAAATGAACGGCTTTTTCAGGGTTCATAGTTTGTGTAGTGTGTTTTCAGCAGGGTCGAAAGTAGACCGCATGTTTGAGGTCCTTAATTTATCTTTTTTTCTTTTAGATAATCTATCCCATTATAAAGAATAGTGTAGTAATTTATTGGTATTCCTATATTGTCCTTAGTGCTTTAATTAATCTAACTATTTAACTTTTTAACTTCTTTACTTATCCTATTTGATGTTGGGTAAAAATGATCAAAGGACGTCTTCGAGATTCCTTCTTTCTTTGATCCTTCTCCAAACTATAAACACTGACTTGCACGGGACGATCTTGCAGAGAACTGTGAGCTTCTTTTCTCTTTTCTATCAAAACTTGTCACTTTATGTTGGTTGATGAGCTATTTATAGGAGATTTTGGGATAGGTGAAGAGTTTCCCTTCATAAATGTCAAGGAATTAAATAGGGACAAAACGGTCCTTTTAGCAAGTGACATAAATGTAATTCTTTATAATTTATTTATTGATTATTTTAATATTAAGAAATATGATAATTAATAAAATACCCTTAGAACATAACACCATCATAATGCCCCCTAATTCCGAAAGTAAATATCATGGAATATTTACTTGGGGAATTTTAAGTGGTTTCTCCTCTAAAAATAATATTTATTCGGGGTAATAATAATATTTTTATTTAAGGAAAAATTGATTTGTGAAGTTTATACAAATTTCTTGGACATATTTGGTAATGCTAAGTCGGCCTTATATTATATAAGATATTTTTATTTTATTTTATTTTATTTGAACCGAGGTCACAAGATATCGGCCGGTGCTATAGTGTGCCGAGGCTTTAGATCTCGGCCGGTTCTATGGTGTGCCGAGGCTTTGGTTACTTGAAGTCATGGCCAGCCGAGGCAATTACATTATTCAATTTGTATGCTATATATATATACATATGATTTATGTCATGGCCGACCAAGGTGATTATATTAATTAATTTGCATGCTACTACACGTGGCTATATATATAATTTGCACCATTTTTGAAAGATATTATGTAGTTACTATGCTTGATATATTATATCATTTTCAATGTATATAGAAATATGAAATGTTGAACTCTGTAATTGGTATTGAAGCCAGGGACGATTGAGTGCCTAGGCCGAAGATATGGCCAGCTGAGGATTATATGTTTTTATTCTTTACGGTTAAGGTCTCTCCTCGGTTGGGACAGTTGAGGTTGTCGCGCGTTTTCTGTGCCGGTCGAGGTCGTCGCACCTCATCCTCGGCAATCGAGGTCGCCGCTCTTTGGTTATGCGTCTGAGGCCTTTTCACGCCATTCGCGTCGACTGAGGTCATCGCGAATTGCCCATGCTTCTTTCAGGTCTTTGCACTTGGGAGTGAATATGAGGTTCGATTCTTCAGTTACAATTTTTTTTTCAAGGCATGTGTAATTGTAGTGATTATCACAACGAAGACTTTTTCAATCTCCAACGTGTGTGTTCCTCGGGAGTGCACGTTGTCCCATGGATTTCTCGGTTCCAGGATATGGAGTGATTGAATAATCATTATCCCAAAAATGCGTGATTGAAGAACCTTTGTCTAGAAGAAGTCATTTTTTTCCCACTTCTAGGACATGTGTGATTGAAGTATCATTGTCTCAAAGAAGTCAATTTTTTTCTTTTTTTTTAGTGTTTCTATTTCTCGGCCGAGGCTATAGGATGCCCCCCAGTTTCGGCAATAATGCGTAAGAGTTGTTGTCAAAACTTAGTTTGATTTTTTCGGTGAAAGTCTCACTGTGGACGGGTCGGCCGATGTCATTGTGCTTCGGTCGCATTACTGGTGCGCCTCGGGTGGGCCTTTATGCCTCGGCTGGGTATTTGTGTTTAGTCCGAGTTTATACCTCGGCCGGGCATGTGCCTCGGTCGGGTTTATGCCTCGATCGGGCATGTGCCTCGACCGGCCTTTATGCCTTGGCTGGGTTTGTACCTCGGTCAGGCCTTTGTGCCTCGACCGAGGTTTTGCCTTGGCCGACCTTTATGCCTCGGTCGGGTTTGTACCTCGACTGTGGTTTTGCCTCGGTCGGGCATGTGCCTCAGCCGGCCTTTGTGCCTTGATCGTGCCCTTGTGCCTCGGTCAGGCATTCTTCGCTTCGGTCGATCACAGATTGTTTGTTTCGGACGCGATTTCATTGTTGGTGATGCGAGATTCAAGTAATTTGGATTTGGAGGTTTCAAGCATATTTTTGTCTAAGCGTGATCATGTCACTTTTTGAGGTTTTGTATTTTATTTGTCTCATTTTGGAGGCATAATGCTCTTAAAGAGCTACATTGACTTGGCGAGGATATTTCCTTTAGCCTTTAGAAATTTTTATTTTATTTTTCTAATTTGGAGGCGCGGTATATCCGTTGATGCCTTTAAAGAGTTACTTTGACTCTGAGGCGAGGATTTTTCCGTTAGCCTTATGTATATATATACACATAATGCTCTTAAAGAGCTACACTGATTCTAAGGCGAGGATTTTGTTGTAAGCCTTGAGAATTTTTTATTTTTATTTCCTCGTTTGGAGATAAACAGAGTCATCTTAAGGAATTAAAACATGTATCCTCGCGGGAAAAATGAAATCCTTCACCTGTTACTATTGAACTTTTATTGATCGGTACATGGTAATGAAAACTTTGAAATATTATAGTCGAAGCCTAGCAACAATGCTACATGATTTCTTTAATTCTTCCATTGCTTTTATCCGTAGACTCTCCAGCTTTGTTTGTTTGCTTTCGATCTCATCTTGGAACATCGCTCATCATTTGTTCAGTTGCCTCGTTCTCAGTGGTATAGTTCGGTCCAAACTTAGCTTTCTTCTATTCTTCAAAATGTTAGCATAACATTCTCTAACCATCATCAGCAGTGATATTCTGGTTATATTCCCCCGCTTGGTGAATATGGTGTTTGGCATATAGTGAGGGTCCCATAAACGTTCTTGCTGACGAGAGCTTTCTTATATTAGTCGAGTCTACCCCAACTGTCCCTCCTGATATACATTGATTGTGCCGATATTTGAAAAATTATCGTCTTGTCTAGCCAGTATTGTGCTATTTCCATTTGGTCTCTGTCCACCAGTTCTCTCCAGGGACGAATTTCTTCTATGGGATGGGTTTTTTCCAGCTTGCGAGATGGTTGGAGCAACATCCTTCCTTCTTCTCACAAATCAGCCTCTCTATCTCATCTTTGAGATGGTAGCAATCTTCAGTATTGTGCCCTCGAGCTCGCCCATACTGCAGGGGCGAATGAACCCCTCTTCAATGGTATCATGAGAGGTAGTTGCTCTCTTATTTCCTCTTATGCATGTTGTTTTTTCCTCCCCGCTCTTTTCTTCTGGTACTTCGCGAAAGAGCTTTTTCTCTTTCCATCCTGGGACGAGGCTGCCTTAGCGCCTCCTCCGCTCCTGGGGCTCTACTAGTGGCTTTCTTATTTAAGGTTGCCTTGTATTCGGTTCCTCTTGTCGCCTCTGCTCATCTTTATCGGGGCCTTGTGGATGCGCCTGGGACTTCATGAAAGGACCGTAGTGGATCGCGCATTCATTGTTTCTTAGCCACGTATCGTGCAACCGCACTTGCTGCTAATGTTGCTGCCATCGTATCAAGCATTTCTTGGGCCATTTGTATGGTAGGTGCTAGGGGTGGCGCATGTGGTGGTGCTTAAGAGTAAGGCATTTGAGTTTGTGCGCCTCATGTGCCTCTCTCCAGTTTGATCGACAATTGCGCCTCTTCAACTAGGTGGATCGCGTCGTGCACCTCCTCCACTAGGTGGAACGCGTCATGTGCCTCCTTCAGCGGATTGATCGCCTTATGCGCCTCCTTCAGCGGTTGGATAGCCTTATGCGTCTCCTCCACCATGTGGATCGCGTCATGTGCCTCCTTCAGCGGATGGATCGCCTTATGCGCCTCCTTCAACGAATGAATCGCCTTATGCATCTCCTCCACCAGGTGGATCGTGTCATGCGTCTCCTTCAGCGGATGGATCGTCTTATGCGTCTCCTTCGGCGAATGAATCACCTTATGCGTCTCCTCCACCAGGTGGATCGTCCGACTCTTCTGTGTTTTCCCATTGGTTCTCTTCATTCTCATTCGCCATCTCGACGTGCAAATCAAGCAAAAATTTCCCACAGACGGCGCCAATATGATGTTGGGTAAAAATGATCAAAGGACGTCTTCGAGATTCCTTCTTTCTTTGATCCTTCTCCATACTATAAACACTGACTTGCACGGGACAATCTTGCAGAGAACTGTGAGCTTCTTTTCTCTTTTCTATCAAAACTTGTCACTTTATGTTGGTTGATGAGCTATTTATAGGAGATTTTGGGATAGGTGAAGAGTTTCCCTTCATAAATGTCAAGGAATTAAATAGGGACAAAACAGTCCTTTTAGCAAGTGACATAAATGTAATTCTTTATAATTTATTTATTGATTATTTTAATATTAAGAAATATGATAATTAATAAAATACCCTTAGAACATAACACCATCACTATTTTAAAAAAAATTACTTTCAGCGGGAACGCGTAATAATTATTTATGCGACTTATTTTGATTGGACTAAGCCTATGTGGCACGAGAAATATATATATTTGAATAGATGTCGATTGTTATCTTGACTAAATTGATCAAATAGTTGGTTGTTATCTTGACTAAATTGTTTATTATAGCTAATTTTATCTCTCCAATATATGTACCTCACTTATTCCTTCAATTTTTTCTTTCTGTCATTAATTGGGGAAGGGTTTTTGGTTGTCAAGAGAACAACTGACAGTACAACTAAGAAAGTAGGAGTTGAACCCGCAAGGGTGGGCTAGTTGGTGGAGTAAGTGAGCGTCGAGTTCGAATCCCCTTGCCAACATATTCTAGGTCGAACTCGTCACACTTGATTTGCCTAGTGTGGTTTACATCTCTCATGTGATTTGCGAGCTATTGCATGAGGGCGGGATTTACCTTGTGCACTTTGGTGGTTGCGGGTTCCCTTGTCAACCAAAAAAAAAATAGGAGAGGGAAAAAAAAGGCAAAATCGCAGAAAACTCTCAAACTAATTAGCTATTTTGGATCTTCGTCCCGAACTATATCACCTCACCGAATTTCGTCCCGTAATTTAATATTAGTTTGAAATATCGTTCCACAGTTAATTATGAGACATAAATTGTGCACGTGTCCGTTAAATTGCAACCTGGCAGCTTACGCGCCATGACATGGCAAATTTTAGCATGAACAATTATACAAGATTGCAAAATTCGTCCCAAACTAATTACAAATTTTGGTTTTTCATCCCAAACTATTAACTCGCCGAATTCCGTCCCCTAATTTATCATTTTGCATTAATTTAGTCCCACTATTAAAGTTCTAATTTAATGGAAATGACGGTTCACTCTTTTACTTTTTTTAAGAGAAAAATAGTATTGGTTTTCGAAACTCCCGTGCACTTTTGAGAAGAAAAAATTCGTGTCATTTCATTAGGAAACATTGTACGTTCTTTTTTAGTATTAATAATAACAAATATTTACGAGAAATTGAAAAATAAAGATACAAACACTTTCTCTTGTATTTTTCCCAATTGAAATCATTTAATGATGGTTCTTTACTGTAAGAATAAAATATACAAAATTCAGAAACTAAAAGTTCCACTTGACCATATTGAAACTATCCTGCTTCAATATTTATCTCTCTAAATAATGAAGTGTTTCTCTTTTCAATCGTATGTTATAATCTATATTCGAAGTTCTCTTCTCAGAGACCAAAATTATATTAACCACATAAATTTTCAGAAATTAAATTAAATTTCAATTTTCTAGCTTTTTTTATTAATATATAATATATAATATTTATTAATTCTAAAAAATAACAAAACAATGTTTTCCTAATGAAATGACACGGGATTTTTTTTCTTCCAAAAGCGCACGGGAGTTTCAAAAACTCATACTATTTTTCTCTTATAAAAAGTAAAAGATTGAATCGTCATTTCCATTGAATTAGAAATTTAATAGTGGGACTAAATTCATGCAAAATGGTAAGTTAAGGGACAAAATTCGGCGAGTTGATATAGTTTGGGACGCAAACCAAAATTTGTAATAACTTTGGGACAAATTCTGTAATCTTGTATAATTGATCATGCTAAAATTTGTCATGTCATGACACGTAAACCACCAGGTGGCAATTTAACGGACACATACATAATTTTCGTCTCATAATTAACTGTGGGGCAATATTCCAAAAAAATAGTAAATTACGGGATGGAATTCGGTGAGGTGATATAGTTTGGGACGAAAACTAAAAATCGTTAATTAGATTGGGACGTTTTCTGCAATTTCTCCCAAAAAAATACCACATGTTACTAAGTTATTGATATTTTTACAGATATCAAGGGTAAAATGATACTCTTGTAAGTTCTGTTAATTTTAACGGAGAATATTGAATTGACCATTAGTTTCAGAGGGGTAAACGAATGTTTAAATAGTATATTGGATGTTAGTGAAATTTTAAATAGTACAATAGAGGTATCTGATTATGTAATAATATATCTGAATAGGGTTAATTTCACATACCCCCCCTGTACTCTTATCAATCTTTCACCTACTACCCATGTACTAATAAAACCTTCAATTACCCCCTGCCGTTAACTTTTCCGTTAGAAGACTGTTAGCATTTGCTGATGTGGCGAAAAACTAACTTTACTTCTCAATTTTACTCTTAATGTTAATTTCACATACATCCACCCATGTACTCTTATATGTATTCAAGTACCTCTTGTACTATTAAAACTTTTAATTACCTCTTGGCATAAATGGTGAAAGCTAATTGTTGGTCCCAAAAGTGGTCAATGAGGTCTAGGGGGAGGGGGGGTGAATAGACCTCTCAAACTTAAAAACTTTTTCTCTAACTTTACAAATCAGCAAACTAAGCTGATCGAGATTTATAGGACTACTAAGCTGATCGCGCACAAAGCTTTGAACAGCAGAGTTGACCACTCATCTGATTTTCACTCAGCTGATTTCAGATGTTAAATCAGAGTTTTAGAAACTAGTTGGCAGCGGATATTCAAAGTGTTTTTCACCAAGCTGTTCCTCTTTAAGTTTTCTCACTCAAAAGATTTTATCCCCAGTTTTTACAACTCCTTTTAAAATCTTTTGGTTAAATCGTATGTTTGAGTTCTTTGATAAATATGCAAAGTATAGCAAACAGTAAATCAAACACACATGATTTTTATAGTGGTTATATGGATAAATATCCTTTAGTCCACTCTTCCAAGTCACACAGATCTTGGGTTATACTAGAAAACACAAAGTAATCAAGTATACAATGCTTGCGCTGATCAACAAATGAAAAGCCACAAGTGCGCTGTAAGAAGTCACACAGAAATCCTACACTCTGAAGCTAGATCACTCACTTAGACGGATCTACACTCCTCACGCTATTTTCAGTATAAGAGATCACTCAGAAAACCTATACTAAGAAGTTATATCACTCACAAAGATGGATATACACTCCTTCTATTCTCAGTTGAAAGTCACTTAGACAGACAACGTTTGATCTTTGTTCTTCAACAAACAACTTCGTCAACAAATGACTTCGCTTATGATCAGACGACTCAACTGATGGATCTTGCTCTTATGATATGATCTTGATTTATGCAAGCACACTTAAGATCTTCAGTTATGTCTTCTATTTATACTCCCAGATTTTGAATTTCTGCCCGTTGAAGATGGCAGCAGAAATCTGCAGTCCTCGAGTTCTGGTCCTGAAAACGCGGAACGGCTCCCTGCAACTATTGCTCTGTACACTCTGCTGTACGGATGTTTACTTTATGTCAGTCGCATTTAATGCTCTCAGCTCACAGCTGGTTCCCGTTGATAAGCTTCCTGACCGTCTTCACTCTGCTGGTGGAAGTACTCTGCTGATGATCATTCTGCTGATCACTCGGCTGATGGCTTCTCGGCTGATTCAAGAATGAACACATCTATCTTGACTCGGCTGATAACATTCATCTGATATCCCACTTTGCTGATTCGGTCACTTAGCTTCCAGACCATGAGATAGGTTTCACTAAGCTGTTTAGTTCTTAGTTGATGACTTCCAATTTAGCCTTCTTGACTATTATACCCTTTTTGTCATCTTCAAAACCTTCTCTAAATTATACCAACAATTTTCCCCTTTTTGATGATGACAAAACCTTCAACTAAGAACACATCTAAGTTTCTGATTTAGTCTTCATACTCTGAGATGGAAATTATTGTTCTAATACAACTTTATTTTAAAAAATACCAATAGTTGGTTCTTTTTCCCCCTTTCTGATCTTCTGTTTAAAGGGTTCTTAGTTGCATCCTTTAATCTTCCCCCTTTTTGTCATCAACACCAAAACTTAAGTTGCATCTTTATCTTCCCCTTTTTCTTCTTTTAGTCCCTTTTCCTTTGATGAATATTGCAAACTTAGTATGCTGAAGACAGGTAGGTAAGTACTTGGTTGATCGAGGTAGTCTTCGTTGCTGTTTATCACTCTAGCTAGAAAATTCCCCCTAACTCTAAGAATTTTTACCACTTGTTGATATCAGATTAGTCAGTTGATACCACTTGTTGAGGTGATAACACTTGTAGTCTGATACTACTTGGTGGTCTGATTCCATTTGTTGTCTGATACCACTTGCTGGAATACATTCTTGAATGTCACTCGGCTGTTGAGTTCTAGTCGGCTGATGAGAAGCAGTCTTCTGATAGCTTCATTTTGACTTATTGAAAACTTCATCTCTGATCAGGAGTACCGCTCGTGGTACACGTTCCCCCTGAGTTCAAGAATCCGTGGTCAAGTAGTCTGATGAAAATTTCTCTTCAAAGACACTCAGCCGTTGAATTACAGTAAACTGTTCTGGGTTAGTCTTCTGATAAGTTGCCCCTCAACTTATGAATCCAAAATCAACAATCCAATTTCTTTTGTCACATGGTTGACTGATACCACTTGAATGGTGATACCACTTATTGCAATCAGTTGTTGGTCTCTAATACCACTTGGTCTCTGAAACCACCTGTTATTCTTCAACTTTTCAACAATCTTGCGTTCCTTGAAATCTCCAGATGTAGAGTCTACCACTTGAATTATACCAATTGTCGATACCACTGATTTGATAACAATTGTTGGTACATGCTAGCTGGTAAGACCACTTGTTGAACTTGATGAAATTTGCAAGGCAGTCGACTCATCTTTGTCATCTCACATGTACTTCACGTGTAAAACAGATGACAATTTTTGGTACCCCTTGTTTATTGGGTCCAGCATGGTTAGTATAACCTTTAACATGTGGTGATCTAGTGACTTATGTTTTATCATGATGATACCACTTGTTGGTACTTGTAGGTCATGATTAAAACAATGCTCATAGGCAAGGTAAGATGCATGAAACATGTGATAAGCATGCATAATGAAATGAGGATGGCACTCAGCACAGTGAATATGATCAGCATGATAATATGAATAAGCATAAGGCATGTCATAGTAACACTTATCATAATGTAATTCAAATTCTTTGCCAGATAATTCATTTTTAGCCTCAATTTCTTACCTGAGTTATTTAGTAACTCTCCTTAGATTTAGCAGACTTGATATCACTTTAATTTTACTCCAATCAGCAGCCTATTTCTGCTTACTCGGTTGATGGGTTTTAGTAGTCTGATTAGTCTTAGGTAGCTTACTAGGTTTTCAGTAGACTTCCTCTCTCAAGTCTCTGATTTCTTTTTATTTAGAGAATGATGCAATTACTTCTGTTAAGTTCATTTATATTTTCAAAACAAATTGCAGACTCAGCCTTTAGAGTTTCATTCTCATGCTCAAGCTTTTTGGTAGTCAGCTGATTCTTGAGGTTTTTCAACCTGAAGTTTCAGTGATCTGATTTGCTCTTTTCAGCAGAGTCATCTCTTCATTAAGCTTGGCAAATGCACAAACAATATTTGAATTTGAAATTCAACATTTATTCAATCGATTCAAATAGTGCATTACATTAATCAGTAGAAGTTACCCCAATTTTCAGAATCATTAAATTCTATGGCAGTTAAGCATAGGGTCTCAGGTACTTCTTCAAATTCTTTATCAGACGACTGACGGTCTGAATAAGATGTGCAGGAGTTTATTAGCTTTGCTGCATCAGCTAACTTTGTTTTGCTCTTACTAAGCTTACGCTCCTTCTTGGCACGCTTTTCCTTTTTAGCAAACTTCTCAGATGATGAGGTTGGATGGTCTTTGATTAAGAGTCCATACTCCTCTTCGTCGCTGTCTTTTAGTTTTGCTTTGGAGGAATCCCTGTTTTCCTGAAAATGATCAGAAGAAGATGAAGTAGCATTTTTATATTTTGATTTCATTTTCTTCTTGTAGAACTTCTTAAAATCATTCAGCAGCAGGGCAACGTCGTCAGCAGTGTATCCTTTTTCTGAACTCAGCACAGTCTAATGTTTTGACTTGTCTGCTGATTTTCTTGACTTGTCTGACGCCATTAGAGCAGCAGTAGGGTCTGAACTGGTTGACACTTCTAATCCCATTCTTGGCATTTGATACTCATATCTTGACTCGGCTGATAACATTCATCTGATATCCCACTTTGCTGATTCGGTCACTTAGCTTCCAGACCATGAGATAAGTTTCACTAAGCTGTTTAGTTCTTAGTTGATGACTTCCAATTTAGCCTTCTTGACTATTATACCCTTTTTGTCATCTTCAAAACCTTCTCTAAATTATACCAACAATTTCCCCCTTTTTGATGATGACAAAACCTTCAACTAAGAACACATCTAAGTTTCTGATTTAGTCTTCATACTCTGAGATGGAAATTATTGTTCTAATACAACTTTTTTTTTAAAAATACCAATAGTTGGTTCTTTTTCCCCCTTTCTGATCTTCTGTTTAGATGGAAATAGAATTTTTAACTTTTACGAGGTAATTGAAGGTTTTAATAGTGCAGAGGTAGTTGAAGGTATATAAAAGTGGATATATATGAAATTAACAATTAAGGGTAAAATCGGAAATTGTAGCTAGTTTTTTGCCTAGTCAACAATTGCTAACGGTCTTCGAACAGAAAAGTTAACGACAGGGGGAAAACTGAGGGTTTTAATAGTACAGAGATGGTAAGTTAATAATTAACAAGAGTATAAGGGATGCATGTGAAATTAACTCATCTGATTATGTTATAGTACAGAGGAGATATTTCAAATCAACTCTTTCATATTTTTAATGTAAGATTAATTTACATAATTATATCGCACTAACAATTTATAATAAGAGCAAACTACAATGAATATATATGTAACTAATAATTAATAAGATTAGTATAAAATTAGAAGAATAGTCACACTTCAGTTACACCACTAGTGTGATCACAATAGATTAGTCATATTCATTTGATTCCTTCATCAAACAGATAAGTAGGCATCAGGGGAATTGTGCTACAATCTACATTTATACGAATACAAGGGTGCATTTGTTAATTAGGACGAAAATAGGTGTAAAAATTTGGGTAAATAAACCAATCTTTCATAAATTATAAAGCCCAACCCATTTAACAATTAGCCCTCTAATTGGCCGTGCAGATGAGATGCGCTGATTTACTTGCCTTGATTATTGAACAGCCCTAGCGGCGGTACATTGCCTTGCAAAAGTCGGAAACTTGTTTAGTTGTTTATAGCTACTACCTTCAACCTATATAATTCATAATATACTTGAATTTTCTACGCAAGTCAAAGATGGAAGAGATGCTGATAGAGAAGATCAAAGTTGAGCATGACGGAGGTGGATTTTTGCCGGAGGACATAACGAGGGAGATACTATCCAGATTGACCGTGAAGAGTCTTTTAAGGTATATGTCAGTTTCGAGGCACTGGAAATCTCTAATCTCCCATAATTCATTCAAGAAACTACACCGTCAAAAAATCCTAAATAATAATAATCCCCCGTTAGTGCTAGTTTTGCGTCATTCTGATCAAAATACGTTTGTTCTAACCACCTTCAATCTCCATGTAAAAGTAATCCAAGAATGGTGTCTTCCTATAATTTCATCAGCACCATATCTACATATGCTTCCCTTTCCATCACAATCTAAGTTGGTGTGCTTTCTCAACAGTGAGGGATTCTACTTGTGTAATCCCAGCACTCGACGAATTTTCCGCTTGTCCGATCCTCCTTTTGATCCCATACCATGTAGAAAATCTTATGCCTCTGGTTTTGCTTATATCCCATCCAAAGATGAATACGTAATCTTGCACTTAGTCAAACCAGATATCAACAGTTGGAGTTGTAAGATGCTCACTATATCCACATCCAACGACGACGACCAATTGCATTTCAATTCTTGGAGATCTGTTGATGCCGCAGTTATTAGCCATCTCGAGTTTTATCGCCCATCCGGGGTATTTGTTTGTGGGGCTTTCTATTGGATGGTATTTAATAATGAGGTTAAGGAATATGTCGTCCTCTTCTTTAACAAGGAAAATGAAGGTTTTTCTACTATCAGGTTGCCCAAGGATTTTGAAAATGGCTTACGTGGTGTTCGTCAGTCACTTCTGGAAATTAAGGAAAAACTCTATTTCACAACTTTATTTTATCGCCCCCTGTCCTTAAAATTGTGGATGCTATCTGATGTTAAGAACCAGTTATGGACCCAAAGTTGGAGCATTAATTTACAAAGCACAAATTTATTCGACATAATGATAACTATTTACAGGCGAGAATACCTTCAGAATTACAACAAAACATACGAGAATATCTCAAGAGATATGGGGTATTTGGGTGTGGGAATTTTGGGCCAGGGATTCTCACTTTAAAGACGTAGAAGGAATCCACTTCCGACTCTGCTTAATAAGGTATCTTCTAGTCTTTAGGACCATATATCTTATGCTGCATTGACTGGTTGCTATACATAACATCTTATTAATGATATTTCAGACAAAGACTTTCATAAACAATAAATATGACAATGACAATGACAATGATAATGGAAATATGAACAGGCATGTATGCAAGATTTATGAATTTTATTACTACCTGTGCAGCCAATAAAGACTCTTTTTCAATTACCAGCAAACAGGCACAATGTAAAGTCTGTAAAATTCAGAATTATGAACCTTTCAACAAACAATCATCCAACATATACAAGCAGAAAAATTTCCTTACCTTAAGGCGTTTTCGCCGGTTCGAGTCTTCACCTCTGCCTCAATGCAACTGTGGCCGAAGCTTTGGCTCTTAAAGAAGCCTTTGTTTTCTCATTCCGAAGGCTTCCTATGAACAATTGGGAGACCAACATGGATTGGTCCATTGCGGGAATTGTCGAGAAAATCAAGAAGTTCTCGGACTATTGGCCTAAATGGCATTTCAAATTTTTAGATAGGAATGCAAACTGTACAGCCATAATCTTGCGACTTGGGCTTTTAGTTTGAAGTGGTCTTACCCCTTTTAATATTTTTTTAGAATAATTCAAATTTCACACTACACTGTTTGATCCTAGGTAATGTAATTCGTGCAATTTACCCCATGTATGATGATAGATGTGGCACTTTACCCCCCTATATTACATAATACTTTTCATGCCTCACTGTCAATTTCGGCAAGTGAGTTAAACTATCCGGTCCAAAGGGGTAAATTGCTTCTTTAAAATTTTCATAAGGAGTAAATTGCTCTTTTTCAAATTATAGGAGAGTAAATTAAACATTATGAATATTACATGTCGTAAATTGCTACAAACCCGCCATATACCATTCACATTCACGCTTTTGTTATTTACATGGTAATTGTTTTTGCCTTGAACGCATGTCTTGCTCTTTTCACTTTGTACATCCACATATTTTATCTGCAAAAATTCACAATGGATAAATCAGTGTTTTGTCTTTTGAAAACTCAATTATGTTGGAAGTCCAGCATGATATTTGGGAAAGTAGTTTGGAAGAGTAGGGAAGATTTATCAAATAATCTCGGTTTACATAATATAGTTTGTTTGGGTTATGATAGAGTACTTTGCGAAATAAAGTATGTATAGATTATTGTTTGAAGAGTTAGGTTGTAGGTGTAAGATGTGTAAGACTTTATGTCAAATCATGTTTGTTATGTGAGATAAATTTTGTAAGAGATACGTTAATTTATGTCAAATCAGAGTAGAGTTCATATATGTTTTGTTTAGAGATAAAAAAATTTATTGTTTGTTTGGCTTTTGAGAGAGTAGTATAGAGAACATGTTTGTTTGGCATTTCCCAAACATGAAATAATTTTGGGAAACGCCAAACAAACAGGCCACTCCCTCCGTCTTTTTTCTTTTGCTCCTATTTTCTTTTTGGGATATCCCAAAAAAATACCCAATTTTCTAATATGAAGTTAATTTTTCTCAAAAGTACCATTTCACATAAAGTAAAGACTTGACATAAGTAATTCTCTCTACTACTACTTTTAAGGGCATAAATGTAAAGTTATATAAAAATTTCACTTTTTCAACTCTCACCTAAAACTCCGTGTCAAAACTCAAGAAAGCAAAATAAAAGAGATTGAGGGAGTCTCATTCTTTATCTTTATAGACTTCTCTATGATTTTTAGAAGTCTAGCATGAAATCTCAATGTACTCTTCTTTATTGAAATGACGTATTTTTATATATTATTTTTTGAAAAACATCTCAAGGGACTACATTCAACTTGAAGTGGAGAAAAGAGAAAAAGGTGTTACCCACACAACCATAATAACAAAACTATAAAAGATATAAAAACCTTGGAAGTGCTATTTTCATGGGGACATTCTTAACTACATCAGGTTTAGGAGATTTTTTTAGATTTTGTGGTTGAAAAATATACAACATTATTATTTTGAGAGCACCACATAATCACAATTAATCAGAATTTTCCTAAACTTGGTCTAATTAAGAATTTTCCTATTTTCATGTCAACTTAGAAACCACTCAACAAACTTTACGAGCCCCCGACTCAAAAAAAAAAAAAAAAAAAAAAAACTTTACGAGCCCCAAAGACTTAATCCGTTTTCTTTTTGAGAACATAATTAATCCTATTAGAATACTGCATTGAACAGGGGATGTAAATCTTCATTGAGGTATTCATATTTTAAGTGTAAGATTAATATCAGAATTTTGCTTTCTTTGGACGACAAGTAAAAGTTTCTATTTTTGTATTTTGTTTTTGTAGGGGAAAAAAATGAAATCTACCCGTATAGTGTACATAATCCTTTTTTGTGTCCAAAGTAATACAATACTAGTCTCACAGCCCCTATATGAAATAATTAATACATCGCAAGTAATTTTAATGAGCTTTGTCGGACACATTTTAACTTATCAAACTAAGCATTTCAACTAAGAAAAGAGAGAATTATCAAAAAAAAAAACTAAGAAAAGAGAATATAATAAAATTATAATGTCACCAAAATAACTTAAAAAATCAACGAAAAGATATGAAAGACTGAAACAACATTCAATTAGATAATGCAACACAATCTTTTATTAATAAAAGCCCAACCCGTTTAACAAAACCCTAGCGGCTGAGATGGGCAGATTTGTTTGTTTTCTTGAAGAGCCCTAGCGGCTGTACATTGCCTACAAAACTCGGAAACTTGTTAATATAGCTAGTACCTTCAACCTTTCATAGATATTTAGATTTACATTGTTTCACAAGTCATAGATGGAGGAAGAGATCCAAATAGAGAAGCAAAGATTAGAGAAGATCAAAGTTGAGCATGAAGGAGGTGGATCTTTTCCGGAGGACATAATGAGGGAGATACTATCAAGATTGTCCGTGAAGAGTCTTTTAAGATATATGTCTGTTTCGAGACACTGGAAATCTCTAATCTCCCATAATTCATTCAAGAAACTACACCGTCAAAGAACCATAAACAAGAATAGCCCCCCGTTAATGTTAGTTTTGTATTATTGTTCTAATAATAACTCATATGCCTTAACCACCTTCAATCTCCATGGAAAAGTAATCCAAGAATGGAGTTTTAAAATATCTAAAACTTCATCAACATCATGTCTAAAAATTTTGCCCTTTCCATCACAAGCTAAATTGGTGTGCTTTCTCAACAATGAGAGATTCTACTTGTGTAATCCCAGCACTCGGCGAATTATCCGCTTGTCTGATCCTCCTTTTGATCCCTTGCTATATGGAATATCTTATGTATGTGGTTTTGCTTATGTTCCATCCAAAGATGAATACGTAATCTTACACTTAGCCAAATCAGATATATACAGATGGAGTTGTATGATGCTTACTATATCCATATCCAATGACAACGATCACTTGCATTACAATTCTTGGAGATGCGTTGATGCCGCGGCTATCAGCCATCTCGAGTGTTATCGCCCATTCGGGATTTTTGTTTCTGGGGCTTTCTATTGGGTTGTGTTTGATAAAGAGGTTAGAAAAAAAGTGATCCTCACCTTTAACATGAAGAATGAAGGTTTTTCTTTTATTGGGATGCCCAAGGATTTTGAAAATGGTTTAGGTGATTTTCGTGAGTCACTTGTGGAAATCAAGCATAAAGTCCATTTCATGGCTTTTCGGTATCAACCTCGATACTTAGAACTATGGATGCTATATGATATTAAGAACCAGTTATGGACCCAAAGTTGGAGCATTAATTTACAAAGCGATCCACTCTGGCATGAGTCTTTTCACTCATTTAATCTAATTATTTACATACGAGAATACCTCCAGAATTACAATGAATCATACAAGGACATCTTAAGAGACTTTGGAAAGCTTGAAGTGGAAAATAGGGCTCTTTTGGGTGTGGGAATTCACACAAACATTTTCTCACTTTAAATACATAGAAGCAATCCACTTCTGACTATGCTTGAGTAGGTATCTTCTAGTCTTTAGGACCATTAATTAATTTTCTAAATTTTATACTGCATTGATAGAGTGTTTGCTCCTTTTACTCTTGTTGGTTTTGATTATAAATATGTTTACGTACAGTACCTTAGTGTCGAAACAGAACAGAACATGATCACCAATAATTTCTTAAATTATTACAACTGAAAATGATGAACACTAAAAGATGGATCGCTCATCCAGCACCCCAGTGGATTGAATCCACCGGGGTAGGCACATTATTTCCTAGGGTTCCCTAGCATATCGGCTTCCCTGTATCCAACACTACTTCCATTTCAGAAAACACACCAGAGAACGTTCTTAACAGATGTTTCTGGAACCTTCCTATTTTTCAGATTTCTAATAAAAACTTCATCATCTAATCACAATTTGTTTAATACTAATAGAACTATAATGCATAAAACAATTTCAAACAAAGACTCCACTATCATGATTTAGTCAATATTAAATTATTAATAAAATATATTGCACAAAACAATAATTAAGAAAAAAATCTAAGAAGCTCTTCATTTCCACCAAAAACGAAGCAAAATTCTATCAATTCTGATCCAAACTTGTAAATTGTTTGGTCCTCTTTAAGGAAGTGTTGAAACAGAACAGGATCACCAATAATTTCTTAAATTATAAAAAAATTGTGGTAAAACAACACCAATTCAAATCATGTCAATATCATCTATACATTAACAGACAAAAATCAACAAATTCTCCACACATTTCCTTCTCTAACAAAATATGAGGCGATTTATGCATAAATTAATTGTCACAGAAGATCTTCAATAAAGAAATTAAAGAAATATATACTATTAATTAACAAATAACACTCACGATCTCACAATTACACTAAAAATACCTTGGATTTCAGGAATTGATCTCGATTTGCGAGTGGCAAAATAGATTAACCGCATCGTCTGATTCGAGAGATTTGACCCGGCTCCAAAACTGGTTCTCTAGATTTGAGCTTTTTCAATAGTGATTTAAAATAGATTGTGTTAATTTCTAAAATCTCTTGATTCTTATAGCATAACTTTTGAAATTTTGTGACTTGAAAGTGGAAATGATGCTACAATTCTTTTCGAAATGATTTTTATTTTAATAAATGTTAATTCGAGGGTCTTGCCCCTTAAATATATTTTGGAATTATCTAAATTTCACATTACACAGTTTGATCTCCGTCTTGAATGTTTTCTTTCATAGTCATTTTGACTAATAAACTAAATATTAATACGAGTTGTTTGTAGCTTTATCTTAATATTAATTTAGTAATTTGCTTTGTAGAAATTATATTAATTAATTTAAATTACATGTGTTATTGTTTAAACTGAGAATAAATTTTCATGTATCTACTAAAGTGTAGGGGGTAAAGTACAAAAAGACATAAAGTTTGGGGGTAAAGTAAATAAATTACCAAGATTAGGAAATATATTGAAAATGTTATGTATAAGTTTGTCAATGCGGTTGTAGCCTACTGGAAAAGCTGAATCCCCATAATCTAGGGGCTTATGTGGATGGGTTTTGTTATCCCGGTCTCGTGGGTTTCGCGAGATCGGACCAAAACCTTTTCAAATGAGTACATCCAAACTTTTGAAACCTATAAAAATTTAAGAGAAATGACTTATGGAACCAAACTTTATATCGATTATCACTTATGGTACCATAAAAATTCATGACAACACATTTGGTATCATAATTTAATAAAGGGATAATTACATCGACCTCCCCTGAGGTTTGGGCTAATTATTGTCCAATCCCCTCGCAATTTCATAATTACATTCACCTCCCCCACGTTTAAAAAACCTTACAAAATGATGTGAAATGACCATATTGTCCTCGTCAGTTTTAATTAAAAAAATAAAAATAAAACAGATTAACAAAATGTCTTATTTACCCTTGCAAGGGATGATTACATTGACCTCCCCTGAGGTTTGGGCTAATTATTGCCGAATCCCCGCGAAATTTCATAATTACATCCACCTCCCCTACATTTGAAAAATCTTACAAAATGATGTGAAATGATACACAAAATTACAATACTACCCTTGTAAAAATTAATTTTATACATAGAAAAAAAGACTCTAACCCTAAACCCCCACCTCCACCGTCTCAATCCCGCAAATATCCTCCCAGGTCTGGTTCAAACCATAGGACTTCCAGGCCGGCGGCGTGTCCTGGTAGGAGATTTGCGGGGTTGGGGACGTCGGGTGAGGGGTTGGGGACCAGTGGGTGCGGGGTTGGGGTTGGGGTTGGGGTTGGGGGTTAGGGATGGTGAGGGTGAGGGTTTTTTCAAAAAATAATTATATTAAAATAATTTATTGACTTATTAATATTAGTATTTTTATATAAATAAGATATGATTTTAATATTATTGTATTAAGTAAGAAATATTAAAAAAATAACTATTTTATTAAATTGAGTATTTTTATTTTTTATAAAAGAATTATTGATTTCATAATAACTATTTTAGTTAAAAGTTTAAGAAATTATTTAATAAACATGTGAGCATTTTTATAATGTCTAATAATTATTGTTCAAGTTTTTTTCTTCTCATGATCAAACGTAATTCATTAATTTATCCTTGTACTTTAATTATGAAAAAAATTTAAATTATTAAAATTACAGGTTAAATGTTAAAGTTGAATGTATATACATTTTTCTTTTATGTTCTACAATGTTTTTTTCTTATAATTAACCATAATTTATTTACTTTTAATTGTAAAAGCAAAATGAAAAAAAATTGGAAAAAATCATTGATGTGTTATTATATTTTTATTTAAGAATACATATACACTAAAAATTCATTTATTCTTTTAAACCTAATTCATTCATTTATTCTTTTACTTTAATTAGGAAAAAAATTAAAATTATTAAAATTAGGGGTTAAATGTGAAGTTGAATGTATTTACATTTTTTATTTGTGTTCTACAATGTTTTTTTTATAATTAACCATAATTTATTTATTTTTCCTTGTACTTTAATTGTAAAATCATTATGAAAAGAATTGGATGTAATTATGAAATTGCGAGGGGATTGGGCAATAATTACCCCAAACATCAGGGGAGGTCCCTGTAATTATCCCTGTTAAATAAGCAAAATTGTAGAATTATGCACCACTTCTGCACCATACGAATTATGCACCACCTCTGCACCATACGAATTCTGCACCACTTCTGCACCATATGAATTCTGAAAAATTATATAATACACCCTCTAGGCTTTTTAAAATTACGGAATGTCATAACTATTCTTGTTCCCTATTTAAAAGAGAGGTGTACTCACATCTGAATCCACACCTCTCTCTCAATCTCTTCAGTCTATTCACTAGGAATATCAATATCTTTCATTCTAAATCAAAAAGAAAAGCAAACGTTTTAAGGCAATGACGACAAAGTGGACTTGGGCTGAAGATGTAGCCTTGACAAAGGCATACATGGGGGTCTCATAGGACAGAGTGGTAGGTAGTGGCCGGGAAAAAGAAACATTTTGGACCAAAATTATATTCATAATGTATGCACTGCTTGATGCGCCCCCTCATCTTCCGGTGACTGCACCGCCTCAGTGTTCAAGCTCCAAAACGGAGTCTTCAGATTCATAGACACTTTGTTTGTTTGGAGAGGTCTTGATTTAATTGATCGTTGAATCTGTTGTTTATTTAATTTTAACATCGTTTCAATTTCTTTTTTGTAATTTTCTATCAAAAAAAAAAAAACTTTATGTAACTTATAAAGAAAAATATCTAGAAAAATGAAGATATTCTTACCTAAACATAGTCAAATTGACAAGAATGTCCCCATGCTCCAAATAAGAATAATCATGGTCAGGGGTGATATGGTCCTTTTAAGAGAATATCATAAATAATATTATTACTGTTATGAAATTAAGAGAATAACAAGCAAGAACTAAAATGTAAGCGTAGAGAACAAAGTGAAGTAGGGAGAGAATTTTATTCATTCTTATTTCTATCTCAAGAATACATTACAATGGCCTCTATTTATAGGTCTAGATAAGTTTCAAGAGTCAATATTTAATAGTTACATCATAAGTTACAAGCTCTTCATATGGAGTCTTTAAAATGATCTTTAGGATAGGAGTTGCAAGACCATTCAAATGTCTAAAGAACTCCAATGGACATCCATAAATTAACCACATTTTATAACACTCCCCCTTGGATGTACATTTCTTATGGAATATGCATCGTTAAAAACCTTGTTAGAAAAACCCGGTGGAAAAAACCTAATCAAGGAAAAAAAGAGTACATATCCATATGGAGCTAATTAGCGTTTAACATTGCCTCGTTAAAACCTTGCCAAGAAAAATCCATTGGGATAAAAACTTGGACGAAGGAAAAAGAGTACAGTGTGCATATTATTATTAATGACACGCTCCCCCTGATGCCAACATAATGTCCATAAGTTGACGCATTTCAATGTTGGACCATCTGCCCGAAGGCAATATCTTGATATAACAAAAATACATATTTAACGTCAATCATATGCCTTCGTGTTGGTATAAAGCTTATCTTGCTAGTAAATTAAACGAAAATGCTAAATCATGCTTATAGATTAGCAAGATTCATTAAGTCTTTAATTTTACTTAGATAAAGATATTTCAAGTCCCCAAACTTATTCATTATTCGATCCATTTGAGGACGAAAATAATATTTCATTACATCCAAAGCTCGAAACGACCATGAAATTGCCCTCAATGATTGAGATTTTTATATATATAAAATCTTTTCATAATCAACTTAATATGTATCGATTTATGGACAAAAAATTTTATTTTTCAAAATCTTTCGTCTCAAATTCTTCCTTTAAAACTCTTCGGAAGTTCCAATAATATTTAGATCATCAATATATATAACAATTATAACAAATTATGATCCAAATATTTTTATAAAAACACATGGGTGAATTTGTTCGTTTTTATAACTTTCTTTTAACAATAATTCAGTTGTACTACATACGTCCAAATTGTTTTAATCCATACAAAGATTTACGCAAGCGTATTGAACAGTTTTCTCCAGAATTTTCAAATGCATCTGAAATTTTAAACCCTTTAGGGATTTTCATATAAATTTTAGTATCGAGCAAGCCATGTAAATAAGCTCTATCAACATTCACTAGACGCAAATCAAGTTTTTCACGTACTGCCAGACTAATAAGGTATTTAAAAATAATTACATCCACCACAAGAGATTACGTCTCCTCATAATCAATATCGGGTCTCTACGAAAATCTTTGTGCCACTAGTTGTGATTTCGCACAAATAACCATTTATATCCAACTGGCTTTACACCTTTAGATGTTGGACTACTTTGAAAGGTAACTTAATTCTGCTTGAATTGCGACTTTTTATTGGCCAATCATTTCTATGTTTACATTTTTATAACAAATTTAATTTCAAGATCCTCATTTTATTTATAATTATAGGCAAAAGTGTTGTCAACAACTATTTTAATTCGGTTCCATATTTTCTCGTAGTGACATGACTTATAGAGATCTCTTTACTTTATTATTTTCAGGTACCTGAACCTCTTCTGGGGTATTATCAATTAGTTATGTCTTGTGACTCTTCATAAGTGCTAGCCTCCATAATATGACCATCTTCAGTGATAGCTCTTTTTTTTTTTTTCACGAGAATTTTTATCATTGGAACCGTTTGATTTACCACGTTTAAGATTAGCTTATTTTCATTTTAATTGGAGCATTTTTTAGCTGGTATATGAGATTTAGTAATTCTTTTTATATTAGTAAATTTATCTGGCAGATGATTTGCAATATTTTGCAAATAAATTATCTTCTGGACTTCTAGTGTACACTGATTTTTTTTTCGAGGATCTAGAGAAGATAATGTCGATGCTTTTCATGTAATTTCTTTACCAGCTCTTTATTACCTCCCTCTGATGTTAAGAATATTATATAATCAAAATGACAATCGGCAAACCATGCCATAAATAAATTTTCAGTCATTTGTTCAAGATACTTATTATGGATGGGGATTCTAACCAACATATATTATCAACCTCTTTTGAGGGCCCATCTTTGTGCGTTGTGGTGGAGCAATTGTAATATTCCGCACATCCTTAAATTCTAAGTTGGGGAATGTTTGGCTTCTGACCAAACGTTAGTTTCATCAGGGAGAATTTATCATAATTTGTTGGCATGATGCACACAAGTGCTGCTACATGTAACAAGAAGTTTTGTTCTCATTAATAATTTTCTAGAAATTAACTGGAGGCTTTTGATGAATAAATTTATTAAATCATTTTGTGTATGAATATGGTCAACATGACTCTCAATAGTCATTGAAAGTCATATATATGAATTCACCAGCATTATTAAGACGTCTTCATTGCATAATCTGAAAATTGTGCTCTTAATTTAATTATTTGCGCAAATAATCCCGCAAACATCAAGGTTGCAGGTTGACAATAAACACACATATCACATTTATAGTAGATGCATCTATTAAAATCTACATAGAGGATGAGTGGGCCCAAATATATCACATTGAATGTGTTTTAAAATGCTGGAGATTCTAACCAATTCTTAATTGGAATGATTTAGTAATCAATTGACCTTGAGAACAAGCAGCACAAAATGATTCTTTGAATTGAAGAATCTTCTGGTTCTTCAGTGAATATCCATATAAACTCTCAATAAAAAAAACGCATCATAGTTTATCCGGGATGGTCTAACCGGCCATGCCAAATTTATTTTGATCAGTAAACTTCAGGTTTACTGTAATATGTGTTTCAATTGTACAAACACATTTCTTTCTATAAAATCCCCACATTTGAAGTCTTAAATAAATAAGATTAATCAAAATAATAAGTTTTTACTTAATGAAGAATTCATAAGCTCAAGAATCTCACATAGTAACCTCATATAGCTCATGACTTAGTGAATAATTTAATCAAAATGAAATAATTATGACATTAACCAGTTTTCATTTTACTTTAATCGCGACATGAGATAAGATAAATTGATACAAATAAAAGCATAGAGAATATCCTAAATAAAAGCATAGAGAATATCCTATATATTTCTACGTTTTTTTTCATTTAAGAAATAAACAATTTCTTTATAATCATAATTGAGACAACATGAGAAGATCATATTTACATTTCAAGCATGATAATATATAATCTTAATTTTAAATATGAATTGCCATACATTGACTTTTATCATATATATTTTTACCACTCACTCAAATTATACCTAAATACACAATTAAAATATAATAAATCATATTAGAAATTAAGATATTTAATCACAAAATGTTATGCCATAAACTTAATTTCATATTAATCATTATTATTTTTATTATCACTATTAGCTCTACTTATCTCAATAAAAATTATCAAAATCCAAATTACTAAAGTTAATTGGTTCAATCATTATCATCAAGAATGTCACTTACATCGTAATAATTCATTTTTACTTGATGAATGTTTCTTTCAACAAGAGTCATTTTGACGCCTTGTAGAATCAATTTGCATACCTTTATTTTTCTCAAGTTTTACCACTATATCGTTTCATTTCGGTTGGTATGATGCAATCGTTATATGAAATGCATAAGATAATTTGACCATGTCTAAATCATGTCAATGTCTATCATACATTCCATTAATTTCTGAGAATGAATCCTGTACACTTACTTCTGGAAATAAATCATTTATATTCTCATTTGCATCCACTTAGGGGAATGCTTATAAATCATGATAGAAGTTATGATTTTTCATCAATATTTCATTTGTTCAACTATCAGAATTCAATTGATAGTATTTCTTAACATCTCTCCACATTTTTGCTACTTAATAAGAATTTTGGATTCCAAAAGTTGTAATACTTTATCTCCAAAATGATAACTAATTTTTAATCGTAGGTTTCATTACTCAATTTAAAATATCGCAACTTCAGGTGCAAACTTAAATAGCAAGCTTTTAAAGAAAAATGCCTTTTAGATAGTTGAACTCTCTTTATTCAAATTCATATTAGTCCAATAATTGTAAATATTCAAATTGTCGGTACAAGAAATTTCGACCTTCGAAGGTTCTGAATATTAGAATGCAAAGACATATTATCAATTCATGCCAAATGTGAATATGAGCATAAATTTGTCGTTTAGCTTGGACTGGAATAGGGAAAGTTCAATTCAACTAAAATATTACTCAAGTGGAAACAATCACACTTTTGGTGTGTTACGGTTCGGCGCAGCCAGCGTGCACCGAAACCAAACCCACGTTACAGGGGCTAAATTGGGTCTCTTATTAGTATTGGGTCTCTTATTAGTATTTCTAGTTATTAGTATTTATTTCATATTTATCGTTTAATTAGTCAGGAGGTAGTCTAGGGAGTTTGGACTCTTAAGTCAAGATTATTTTTGCATGTATTAGTAGAGAACTCGGTTACAGGAGGGGACATTGAGATATTATTATTTTGCACAATTATTCTTACAGCTTGTAAGATTATTTGGTTTACCTTGAGATCGTATCAATTGGTATCCAGAGCCAGGCTGCGATTGTATCAACGCTTCGGTTGGAATCATGGTGGCATCTAACAGAGAACGGTTGGAGGGATTGGAAAACTCGATTCAGGAGATGAGGGCTTCCATCCAACAACTTATGGATAGAGAGACAGAACGACGCGAACACCGAAACCCTTGGGGGCAGCGGCGCAGCCGTTCGCCAGCGCACTCGGTAGCATCATCTGGGTCGCGTGACAGCAGGGGGGCTGACGATTCTAACGCATCAGTTAGGAGTCGTGCGTCGAGACAAGGAGGGCATAATGATCGTGAGAGGAGGAATAACCAAATCCGAATGGATTTTCCGAAGTTCGCGGGAGAAGAACCTAGGGTTTGGCTGAATCGCGCGAAACAATTTTTTGGGGTTAACGATATCCACGGATCGAGGAAGGTTACACTAGCTTCATATAATTTGGAAGGAGAAGCGAACTAGTGGTGGCAATGGTTTGAACGGGCAAATCGTCACCAACAAATCTCATGGACCATATTTGAGAAAGGGTTGTTGATTCGCTTTGGACACGGAGATTATGAGGATCCGAATGAATCGTTGTGTAGACTCAGACAAAAAGGGGGATTCCGTGAGTTTCTTGGAGAATTTGAACGCTTGATGAACTGTTTACCGGAATGGTTAGAGAGGGCGCTGCTGGGGGCGTTCATGGCAGGTCTTAAGGAAGAAATTGCGGGGGATGTAAGGCTGTTCAAACCGCCGGACCTCCAATCTGCGATTGAACTCGCCAAACGAAAGGACGAGCAATTGCTAGCTGGTAAGAAATCAGGAGTGATAGGGCGTTCAACGTCTCGAGTGGTGCAGCAGACGGGAAACACGGGATTAGCAAATCGTGTTGCACCGAATGGGGAGCCACGTAAGATGACATGGGAAGAAATGCAACAAAGAAGGGAGAAAAATTTATGTTTCAATTGCGATGAGAAATACGTCCGAGGACACCAATGCAAACGAGCACAAGCATTGCTAATTGAGATTGAAAGGGAAAGTAACGAAGATGACGAATCTGACGAAGAACCACATATATCACTTAATGCGTTAGGAGGGGAGACGGGAACCCAAACTATGAGGCTTACAGGTATGCTTCGGAACTCGCGGGTTGAGATGTTGATTGACAGTGGGTCCAGCTTGAATTTCATAAACCCGAAGCTAGCTCAACGGTTACAGATGGAGATTACAAGAATCGATCCATTCAAAGTAAGAGTGGCTAATGGAGAAAAATTGGAGTGTCGTGAGAAATATGAGATGGTCCCGATGACATTACAGGGGTATGAGTTCAAGGCTACGTTGTTTGCTCTTCCGATCATAGGGCTGGACATCGTTCTTGGTATGCCGTGGCTAGAGGAACTCGGACCAGTTTTGACGGATTATCGTGCTATGACAATGAAGTTCAACCAAGGAAAAAGGGAATACCAACTACAAGGACGGGGTATGAAGGATATCGAACTAACAGACTTAGCTTCGGTTTTGAGTGACTGGGAAGACGGGGGCGAGTTATTCGAATTGGCTGCACTTTCGGGTATTGATGAGCTAGATCAGTCAAGCTGTCAGGAGGGGGATATCCAACGGATATTGGAAGAATTTCGGGACGTCATGGCTGAACCACACACATTGCCACCCCAACGGACCTTTGACCATCGAATTCCCCTTCGTGATGAGTCAAAAGTGGTGAATGTTGCACCATACCGGTACGCGCATTATCAAAAGAATGAGATTGAGAAACAGGTGGAGGAATTGCTAAAAACGGGATTGATCAGGCATAGCAACAGCCCATTTTCATCACCGGTACTGTTGGTCAGAAAAAAAGATGGTTCTTGGCGTTTTTGTACAGACTATCGAAGCTTGAACGAAGCTACTATTAAAGATCGATTCCCTATTCCGACTGTAGATGACATGCTTGACGAATTACACGGGGCAGAATTCTTTAGCAAGTTGGATCTGAGAGCAGGGTACCATCAGATCCGTGTCCACCCCGACGATATTCATAAGACTGCTTTTCGAGCCCATAATGGACATTACGAATACTTAGTAATGCCCTTCGGCCTCTGCAATGCGCCATCGACGTTCCAGGCCGCTATGAACGAGATCTTTCGTCCTTATCTGCGTCGATTTCTCTTGGTTTTCTTCGACGATATATTGGTTTACAGCAAAACGTGGGAGGAGCACTTAGAGCATTTGACGGTAACAATGCAAATATTGAGGAAGGAGCATTTTTATGTCAAACCTAGTAAGTGTTGCTTCGGTCAGAAACAGGTGGAGTACTTGGGGCATTGGATTTCTCGTGAGGGAGTTAGGGTGGATCAGCATAAGGTTCAGGCGATGGTGGAATGGCCTCAACCTTCTACGGTACGGGCCCTTCGAGGATTTTTGGGGCTGACCGGGTATTACCGCAAGTTTGTGCGGGATTATGGGGCAATAGCGAAACCATTGACGAATTTATTAAAAAAGGGGCGGTTCGAATGGGATGAAGCAGCACAGGTTGCATTTGAAACACTTAAACACGCCATGACCCATACACCTGTGCTCGCTCTACCGAACTTTGAGGAAGATTTTGTTATCGAGACTGACGCTTCGGGGGAAGGAATAGGGGCAGTACTGAGTCAGAATGGTCGGCCAATAGCTTACATTAGTAAGGGAATTAGCGATAAGAAAAGAGCTTGGTCTACTTACGAAAAAGAGATGTTGGCTATACTTGAGGCAGTGCGGAGTTGGCGACCGTATTTACTTGGGAGGAGGTTCCGAATTTGCACTGATCATAGGAGTTTGCGCTGCTTGTTGGAGCAACGCATTACGACCCCGGAGCAACAAAAATGGATAGCCAAGCTCCTTGGTTTCGATTACGAAATTGTTTACAAACCGGGGAAAGAGAACAGCGCAGCCGATGCTTTATCACGACGTGAACCGAGTGAGGGCGAACTTGCAGCGATAACGGCACCTACTTGGGCCGTTTGGGAAGAGTTAGCTCGAGCAACTTTGGCAGATCCGTATCTTACGGATTTGCGGCTTAAACTGGAAAGCGACCCCCTTGGGTCGGAGGGACACACGTTAAAAAATGGGTGTGTTTGGTATAAAGGAAGGGCGATGGTGCCGTGATTCCCTTACGGGAAAAATTATTACATGAATTTCATTGTTCACCTTCGGCGGGACATTCGGGTATGTTAAGAACATGGAAGCGGATCTCAAAGTTATTTACATGGCCTGGACTAAGGAGTGATGTCCAAAAATATATTAGAGAATGTGACGTTTGTCAACGGAATAAGGCCGATCACCGTAAGCCTGCGGGTTTGCTCGAACCATTACCGATGCCGAATGTTATTTGGTCAGATATTAGTATGGACTTTATTGAAGGGTTACCAAAATCGAGGGGCAAGGATACGATTTTGGTGGTGGTAGATCGACTGTCAAAGTACGCACACTTTCTAACTCTTACACATCCCTTTTCGGCAAAAGACGTGGCCAACATTTTTGTGCGTGGAATAGTGAAATTACATGGTTTACCAGAATCAATTGTGTCGGACCGGGATAAGGTGTTCTTGAGTAAATTTTGGAGGGAGTTGTTTCGATTGCAAGGAACTGAATTGAAGACAAGCTCGGCTTATCACCCGGAGACGGATGGGCAGACAGAGGTGGTAAACCGAAGCCTGGAACAGTACCTACGTTGCTTCGCTTCCCTTAAATCGCGGCAATGGGAGGAGTTTTTAGCATGGGCTGAGTTTTGGTACAACTCATCTTTCCATCAATCTATTGGTATGTCACCGTTTGAAGCTGTGTACGGACGTCCTCCCCCAACCTTAATCCATTACCTACCTGGGACTGCTGCTGTTCAAGAGGTAGATTGGACCCTTCGGTCACGGGATGAAATATTAGGGGAACTCAAACATAACTTGGCTGCAGCTAGAAATCGAATGAAACAGGTGGCGGACAAACATCGACGTGAGGAGAAATTTGAGGCCGGGGATTGGGTCTACCTACGCCTCCAACCTTACCGACAACATTCGGTGTTTAAACGGGTCTATCAGAAGTTGGCTAGTCGTTTTTATGGACCATTCCGAGTGGTCGCAAAGGTGGGACAAGTAGCTTATCGATTGGAATTACCGGAGACATCAAAGATTCATCCTGTCTTTCATGTTTCACTATTGCGGAGGAAGATTGGGGACAGAGGAGAAGTGACACCAACTCTACCACCGTACGAGGCTGATGGAGGCCCAGTGATTGAACCGGAGAAGATTCTGGATATACGTACAGTGGCGGGGAATGGTGGCCAAATTCGAGAGGTATTGGTCCAATGGAAGACATTGCCGGAGGAGGAGGCCACTTGGGAAGCAATAGGGGTGCTCGCAAGGAGGTTTCCGGAGTTGAACCTTGAGGACAAGGTTCGTTTTGAAGAAGAGGGGAATGTTACGGTTCGGCGCAGCCAGCGTGCACCGAAACCAAACCCACGTTACAGGGGCTAAATTGGGTCTCTTATTAGTATTGGGTCTCTTATTAGTATTTCTAGTTATTAGTATTTATTTCATATTTATCGTTTAATTAGTCAGGAGGTAGTCTAGGGAGTTTGGACTCTTAAGTCAAGATTATTTTTGCATGTATTAGTAGAGAACTCGGTTACAGGAGGGGACATTGAGATATTATTATTTTGCACAATTATTCTTACAGCTTGTAAGATTATTTGGTTTACCTTGAGATCGTATCATGGTGTTAAAATAATTCCTCCAAATATTTTAGGACAAATGGGTCCTATACTCAAATATATTGAAATTTATCTTTGTCAATTGTAAAGAGGGAATTACTACTGGAGCATTACCTTCAATTTATCATTTTTCCATTTTCATTTTATGATTGTATTTTGAGGCTCTTTGCATTTCAATGGATTCCAACCAATAATTTCCACAAGCCTACAACTAAGCATTGTTAAATATTTGTTAATTTAATAACATGTACTCCATTTGTACACTTTTACATAAAAATGCCTATTATGTTAGTAGGCGCCATCATCAATTCTCAATTTTAATAATTGATTAAAGAGACAATGAATAGGGACCTTCCTTTTGATTTAACAACTTTTAATTCATCAACTCAAAGATTGATATCTTCTTTATTTTAATAAGATATAAATCATAGATTTTCATGCTTCTCATTTCTCATGCACACTCAGTTGTGGCCTCCATATATGTTCAAGATTCAAAATCAATACATTGAATCAAAGCCAATCAATATATTGAATCAAAGCAAGATGTATTCAAATCTTCAGGTTTGAATTTATTATAACGTTCGAGTTTTGGGCTTTATGCCCTTGTCACCTAGGCTTGAGGCCTAAAATAAAAGATACTCAAATCTTCAAATTTGAGTTTATTATAAAGGCTTCATGGCCATAGTAATTCATTTTAGAACTTCAAGTTCTTGATCTAATAAGAAAACATAATCATTTAATATATTTTTATTTAAATACAAAATCTTATGATAAATCATATTTCATACTATAAAATTAGAAAATATTACTCACCATCTTACCTATACGTATTGAGGAATATGAACTGATTTGGAGCCGAAGATGAACACGGAATTCGAAAAGACTACTTATGTACGTATCTTTGGATGTTTTCTTGATTTTGTGATGTTGGATTTAAACAAGAAGTGAAGAATTTTTACAATCCTAATACCCGAATCTATGTCTTGTGCTTGTTTACTAGATTTTACCATCTCATCATTAGTTGAACACTTTCATGGTGAATCCTTCTTCTTCTTTTCTTTTTCCGAAGGGGTAAAGTGATGGTTTAATTGGGATTGAAATATATGATTCGTGCTGATAACGTGTTATGAAATTAAGAGAATAACAAGCAAGAACTAAAATGTAAGCGTAGAGAACAAAGTGAAGTAGGGAGAGAATTTTATTCATTCTTATTTCCATCTCAAGAATACATTACAATGGCCTCTATTTATAGGTCTAGATAAGTTTCAAGAGTCAATATTTAATAGTTACATCATAAGTTACAAGCTCTTCATATGGACTCTTTAAAATGATCTTTAGGATAGGAGTTGCAAGACCATTCAAATGTCTAAAGAACTCCAATGGACATCCATAAATTAACCACATTTTATAACAATTACTGTTTAACTTAATACCTCAAAAAATAAAAAATAAAATGTCAAAATATCCGTAAGTGCAAAATTATCCCCTACATGTAAATTTCCTTTTTCCTATTAAAACAAATTGGTATGTACATACATCAGTAAATAATGTGGTTTTAATACTAAAGTTAGCACACTGCAGTTCTCCACACGAATTAAAACGCTTTCCACAAGTACTTGTTCTTGTAATTTTTGTCCAAATCGAATATAACCGAGCCATAAATTTTTTTATGCTATATAATCATTCAAATTGACTTACAAGTTTAAATTTTTTAATAATCCACTGAATTCAAACATAGAAACGATCAAAATTATGATACATAACCACTTATATACTTCAAAATATTATTCAAATATTGTCATTATCATTAAAACAACGATATCGATGTTGTAGCAAATTTAATTCACGTTGCTAGGATAGATAGACATAAGATTACAATTATGAATGAAAATAGTAAATCATGGAGTATTATGTTAGTCTAATGACTAAATACTGTTAAGTCTACTATGTAAATAAATAAATATTTTCTATTTTCGGAGTTTGAATTTAAATGTTTAACTATTCGAGTCTTCCTAAAAACATATTTTAAACGGTCTTTTTAATTAGATTATATATGAGACCATTATAACTTAATCAATATTCAAATCAAATTCAAATTCAAATTTCGCTCAAGCACTCATCATAATCTCTCTAAAACTAAAACAATAGAATGCAATGTATTAAAAACTTTTTAACATATACTTTTCTTTGTTCTCAAGTCTACAACTCCTTAATTTGTTTATGGCAGTGAGGCCGTAGCCTAGTGGTAATTACTGGCAAAGCTGAGACCAATGACAAATAGGTCATGAGTTTAATTCTCACTAATGATTGGTAGTAGTCCATTATTTATAATTATTTGTACTTGGTTAGTTACTGAATGATTTCAGATGTTATGATTGATAGTTAATGTATTCTAAATAGAAATTGGATTGGATGCCGCCGTGAATGCTGAAAGTAACACCATTGGAATTAGATTGATTTTTCGGGACTCGCTTGGGAACTGTATTGATTGGAAAGGCATAACATTAAATCTCCCTCTGGATCCGGAAGCAGCCGAAGCTTTGGCAGCCTTAAGAGCCATTGAATTTTTTCGTAACTTGGGTTGGCAAAGAATAATTATGGAAGAGGACTGTTCTCCAGTTATTAATGGATTCATAAACAAGGAAGCTTCTCGGGGAAATCTGGGACTTATATTCGAAGACATTACACTTCTAGCTAAAGATTTCCTTTTCTTTAGTGCTTCAATTCCCATGTAGTTTGGGAATGTAATAAAACGGCTAATTGTCTAGCTAATCTTACTTCTTCGAAATTCTCTTTTACTTTTGTTATTCCTAGTTATGTTCTTGACATTGTAATTTTCGATTCTCTTTGAAGTATTAATATAACCGTGGGGTTTCTCGAAAATAAAAAAAAACCATTCTCCCTTTTCTCAATGGCAGAGTAAATTGCTCCTTGTGTACTTGTTTCCTGCAGCACCCCCAAATTCAGGAAACAAATTCATGCCAACTTGCTGAATATAGGCGAGAGTTAATTGGGACCAAGTTACTTGAAAAAATGTAATGGAAAATTTAGTTGTTTCAATGATGTTGATCAGCTGTTCGACGAAATGCCTGAGAGAAACTTGTTAAAAAGTTGGATGGCCTTCCTTTTGCTAATTTCATTTCCTAAGTAAACTTTAGGCAAACTTTTTATTACAGTATAGTAATTTACTTACACATGAGCATTTTAATAGTTATGAAGATTTGATCAACATTTTAGTCTCCCATTATTTGAATTTTCTTGTGACTAGAGATTGGTGGGGTCTATAGCCCCCACTCAAATATCTTGTATATTTATTAGAGTATTAGGGCCTGTTTGTTTGGTGTTCTGAAAAATAGTTTGGGAGAGTGTGGATGTTTGTGAAATAATCTCGATTTGCGTACTGTTGTTTGTTTGACTTTTGAGAGAGTGGTTTGATAAATAAAGTAGGCGTAGATTTTTTTTGAAAGAGTTGAGTTGTAGGTGTAAGATGTGTAAGACTTTATATCAAATCATGTTTGTTATGTGAGATAAATTGTGTAAGAGATAAGTTATTTTATGTCAAATCATAGCAGAGTTTGTATATGTTTTGTTTAAAGATAAGAAAATTATTGTTTGTTTGGCTTTTAAGAAAGTAGTTTGAGAAAATTGAGATATGAAAAATTTATTTCAAAAAGCAAAACATATTTATTTGGCACTTAGCAAACACGAAATTTTTTTGGGAAACGCCAAACAAACAGACCCTTAGTCTTTGTGACAATAAAAGTCTTTTGGCGTTTCCCAATAAATTAAGATCTGCTTCAAATCTTAATTTGTTCTTTTCTAATATCATTGCTTCAACTATTCCTTTGTGAAATGTGAGAGAGTGAACAATTTCCTCTTATATAAATTGTGTTAAATGGATAGATACTTTTCCGGCCAAATTATACAGATAAACTGTGTAACCCAAATCAAATTAAAATACATGAAATCCAAAAATACCCGTACTAAAAGTCAAATAACTTGCACGTGATTACATTTTCGTTGGACATATGGATCATGACCCATGTATTAGTCATAACAGGTTTTGACTCTATGAGATTGAGTTTGTTTCGGATGAATCAAATGGGTAATAGATTCATGGTCGGGTCTAACAATAAAATAGCTCCAGA
Organism: Penstemon davidsonii; assembly: GCA_034814905.1. Lineage (NCBI taxonomy): Eukaryota > Viridiplantae > Streptophyta > Magnoliopsida > Lamiales > Plantaginaceae > Penstemon > Penstemon davidsonii. The sequence continues at coordinate 3,552,573 of JAYDYQ010001087.1, read as the reverse complement.
AAGAAGATTAAATTAATATTTTCTCCTTTCCAAATTTATGAAAGTTCTAATTACATATAGATCATAAATGTATCATAAATCACAGAAAAAAATTAGAATATTTTTCAATTCACAGAAAATATATTTTCTTAACTTTTTTTAAAGCACATTTTTATTAACCTTTTTATGAAATCGACTATTTTAATAATGATTTAAAAATAAAAATATTTAAATTTATCTTTTAAAACTTTAATAATACCACCAAAACCCCAGCACACCCACGCAAACCCATCAAATTACCGAACTAAAACTAAACCGTAAATTAAAAATCCCTTTACAACAATAATTTACCATTAATGCTAAGGGAGTGTCCGGGAGGGTCGAAAACGGGTTGAATTGTTAATGGGCCAGGTTATTAACGGGTTTGGATTGACCTGGGCCGACCCGTTATGTTTGTTGATGGTGTGTATTTCACTAATTTAAAATTAAGAATATTTAAAAGTTAAATATATTTAATAATTGCATATTTTAACTAAATTTTCATTAATTTAGGAAAAAAAAAGAAATATTTTTTAGTTAGGTAGTTTAGTTAAATATATTTTTTTTTTTTCACAAGACACATTAGTGACCGGCTAATGAACCACTAAAAACCCATGTAAATATTTACAATACTCAAATCAAGTCAACTCAACGACAATCCATTAACAATAAAAAGATATATGGGTTGAGTTAGACTGGATCGAGCTGTTCAAGGACCACCCAATGAATCAAATCCTCTGCAACCATTATAAGTCTTCAATCAATCCATCAAGATATCAATTTGTGGGCGTCTTTAATTTCGCACTCAATTTAAGTAAATGATTTGGGGACCGAAGTGTCACTCTTATCAAGAAAATGATTTGGTTCTATAATTTATTTTCATAATATGCACAAGTATATCTATACACTATATAAAAGAGAAACTTTGTCGCACCAACATTACTAAATCAGAAATCTAATGAATTACAATTAATTAATTTCTTATTAGTTTTTCCCACAGATCTTGCTCATATTCGATCGAATTCAAATTTCTTTCGGATCATGTGAAATCTTAGATTTCAGAATTTTCACTAATATTTTTTGTGGAACCTGTAAAATATTTCATTTCAAAATTTTCAACAATTTTTTTTTTTTTTTGTTTTTATTATAACTGGTTTCTTTATCGTTGCATTTTCATCCAAATTAGCTGGTAAAGTGTTCAAATTTTCTTCACAACTCACTAAGCCCCAATGTTGAGTAGATCAACTTTCGACACATTTAACCAAGTCAAATATAATAAAATATGTTTGAAAAATAGTAGTATTGATATTAATGTATATATCAAAACTAATTCACTTTATTACACGAAAATATTAACAAAAATGACAACATAAATGAATATTAACTCATGTATTGTTAAACCATGGTATATTATTCTTAACATTACTTATAAAAATAAAAAAATCATGTACAATTATATTTCTTTTATTTATAATCGAATTTGGATGTTTAATGAAACCTAATGAATATTAACTCATGTATTGTTAAACCATGGTATATTATTCTTAACATTACTTATAAAAATAAAAAAATCATGTACAATTATATTTCTTTTATTTATAATCGAATTTGGATGTTTAATGAATAGGTTTTCACGTACTTCGAACTAGGGTTGTCAATGGGGTGGGATTTCAATCCGGATCCGATCTGAATCCGGTCCGATTTATTAGGATAATTGTTCGATTAGTGATCTGATGGACCTGATCCGATTAAGATTATATGGAGCGAATATGGATCTAGGTTGATCCAATCCGTTACATCGTATCCGATATATATTATTATATGTTGTGTATATATTATTATGTATTTAAACCAAAATAAAAATAAAACTATATATGTTTTACTAAAATCTTTTACAATATTAAAAATAATCTTAAAAAGAAATGCATGAGAGATGTTGGTGGACTGGCCTGATAACTAATTGAGCCTACAACATATTAATTTATGCTATTTAATAAGAAAAATTAAACTCTAACCCATTCATCCTTCAATTTTTGTCTTCTCTTCCATTTCTCTATATTGAGTTTTCTTCTTCTTTGTCCCAGTTTATATTTTTTTTACTTATATTTTATTACTTGTTCTAATTTTTATCATTAATATTTGCCCACCATATTCCATCATCTATAATTTCATGCAATAGTTTCGATGAAATAAGTAAAATTTTACATTTTTAATTCATGATGGAGGAATCTACAAGTGATTTGGAGGAAAACGGAAAAAAAAATTATCGTTAAATGTGCTATATGGATCCAGATAATTTATCCGGATTCGGATCCGGTTTCTAATATTCCAGATCCGAGCAGATCCAGATAGAAGAAATGGAAATCGAACTCGGATCCGAATCGGCCCTGATTTGGTCCGAGTCCGACCCATTGACAGCCCTACTTCGAACTATGAATCTTGTTAATTGAATTAAATCCATTATATTTATAAAAATGTTAAATCCCTTATATATCACTAATCATATAAAAATCACATTAAATCTCGGTTCAAGTTAAAATTAGCTCCATTCCATTAACAGACCTCGATTAAACTTACCATTTTAATAATTAAATCTCCAATTAGACAAACCAATTCTATAATTAATTAAATCTCACGAGATGGGCCGTTTTTTATTTTATTAATCAACAGCCCAAGCTGGTTAATACATATTTTATAGGTACCTCAACAATTCTAGGTTTTCCCCATAACTATACATATACACATACAGGCACATATAATACACTAATTCATATTATTTAATTAGTCACAGATCAATGGGGAAGTTATATGCAAATAGAGGAGCAAAATTAAATAAGATGAAAGTTGAGCGTCGAGGAGAAGTTGGATTTTTGCCGGAAGATATAGTGAGGGATATACTATCAAGATTGCCCGTAAAAAGTCTTTTAAGGTATATGTGTGTTTCGAGGCATTGGAAATCTATCATCTCGCATAATTCATTCAAAAAGTTAAACCGTGACAGATCCCTCAACAAAAATAATTCCCCATTAATGCTAGTTTTGCATTCTACTAATCAAAACTCATATGCTCTAACCACTTTAAATCTCCATGGAAATATAGTTCAACAATGGAATCTCCCTACAATTTGTTCGTCATTATCGTATTTACAAATGCTTCCCATTCCATCACAATCTAAGTTGGTGTGTTTTAATTGACGATAAACAGAGATACCAGTTGTATAATCCCAGCACTTGACAACTCTTCTTCTTGCCCGTCCCTCATTTTGGTCCCCTACGACTCTTTTATGCTAGTGGTTTTGGTTATGATCCATTCAAAGACGAATATGTAATCGTGCACTTAGCCAAGGGAATGAGCAATTAGATGCGTAAGTTCCTTGTTGGTGTAATTGGATTAATTATAGCTAATTGAGTCTAATTAGCCAAAGTTAATTATTACACCTTAATGAATGAAATGAGAAGAGAAGGTTGAGTCTCTCCATCCCACATGGAAAAGAAGGAGAAAGTTGAGCTACAAAATTGTTATAAAAAGGGCACCTAGCTTTCAAAGTAGAAAGGCTTTTGTATGAATGGGCCTAGAGTTATATCTGGGCCCAATAATTATTAAAGTCCAAACTTTTGTACAAAGATCCGTGGGTGATCCGATTAGGATCCGCGTGTGATCCGATTAGGATCCGCATGTGATCCGAACAGGATCCGCGAGACCCGTTTCTAGAAGGTCCGAGAAGGATCCGTGTTGCCCGCCCAATTTTGAATAAAAGGGTGTGTCTGGTCGGATTTTGAACCGAATGGGTGGCACCCGTTCGGACCGAACCATTGTTTAATTTAAATCCGAACTGTTGTGACCCTCCAGCAACAACTTTCAATTGCTATAAATAGGAGAGGAATCTGGCCAATTCCTCACACTATTCTTTCAGCAAATAAAATACAAATTATTTTGTCTACTTCTCAAATTAAATAATTTTCGTCGAAGTTCTATTTGTTTGAGTTCGCCGTGGGTTCTTTGTTCGTGCAAACAAGGAGCATCAGACTGTTGTATCTTGGGAGACTACCGGGGATCGACTGTGTGCACCGTAGGCAGCCCGGAAATATTGTCTTAAGGATATTGCTTCCGCAACCTCAGTCTTACTACAATTTATTCACTTATTTTCGAGATTAATTTAGTGAGTTAATTAAATTATCATATTTGCAAGTTAAATTAATTTCTCAACGTCTCTTGCTAGTCTGTCTTCATTTGAAACATATTTAATATTGTTTCGTAGATAAAGTTTTCTTTCTGTTCATATAAGCAAATAGTTCAATTGAATATGAATCATTGATTATTTTATTCAATTTTAATCATCTCTATTACTTAAAACTTTTAAAGAAAGATACTGCTTTTTAAAATTCAACTTGATACACTAATCTTATTTTACCAAGTTCTACTCCACTGCTTTGTTATATTAAAAAAAATTCCAGAATAAAGTAATATATATATATATATATATATATATATATATATATATATATATATATATACTATATTGTTTTTAATAAATTATACTTAATTACGACTATAGCTTATATCTAATTACTGTTATAGATACAATAAGAAATATAAATTGAGTATATTTCTATTACACAGATTGTTAAACACTAACAATCTTAAGACAATAAAACTAATTGTTTAATACATCTGTGTAGATGGCTTCAAACAACATTATGGTGGAGACACCAAAAAGCATTCCTACCCCTCCGTTGATTCCACCCTTCAAATTCAAAGGGATCGACTTTGCAACTTGGCAGGACAAGATGATGTTCTACCTAACGACTTTAAGCGTAACTCGATACCTTACTGAGGAGGTACCGGTGGCTAAGGAGAATCGAACTCCTGAGGAAGTCAAGCAAATCGAGTCGTGGAATCACAATGATTTTATGTGCCGACACTACATACTGAGTTGCTTGGACGAGACACTCTATAAGGTTTATAGTCCCCTAAGGACTGCTAAACTCTTGTGGGAAGGTCTGACAAGGAAATACAAAACCGAAGACTCAGGGTACAGAAAATTTCTTGTAGACAAATTTCAGTTCTACCGAATGGTTGATAGCAAATCTGTGTATGATCAAGTGAATGAGCTTCAAACCATGATCAATGAACTTCTGGCTGAAGGTCATGAACTAAGTGAGTCTTACCAGGTTGCCTCCATAATTGGAAAGCTTCCTCCGGCATGGACTTGGTTCAAACATCACCTAAGGCACAAGAAGTCGGTTTCAAAATGGACCGTGCAAGATCTTGCAGAAAAGCTCAAGACACAGGAGAATAGCATGATCACCGACAAAGGGTTGAACTATATGGGAATGCCTCATCCCGGGGGAGCCAAGGCTCACATTGTGGAAGACTCTCAAATGAGTAAGAAGCAAAAGCCGAATCCACCTAACAAAGGGAACAAGGGTAACCAAAAGAAGAAATCCAACAGGATCTGCTTTGTCAGTGGAAAGAGCGGCCATCTTGCAAGGAAGTGTCGTCACCGGAAAACCGGAAAGAAAGATGAAGCAAATATCACTGTGGACCTCGCGGCATCTGACATGGACGACATGCATCTGGCAGCGGTCGTATCTGAAGCATTCTTAACTACCGATACCAAAGGATGGTGGGTGGACACTGGGGCTACCCGCCATATCTGCTACGACAAGAGCATGTTCACTACTTACAAAGATTCTGAACATAAGCAGATGCTCTTCATGGGAAATGACGCTCATTCCGTGGTAGAAGGAGAAGGAAAGGTGGTGCTGAAGTTTACTTCGGGAAAAGATGTTACTCTTAATAATGTACTTTATGTTCCTGACATTAGGAAGAATCTAATTTCCGGTTCTATCCTTACTAAGAATGGATTTCGTTTAGCCTTTGAGTCAGATAAATTTGTGCTGACCAAAGGGGGTATGTATGTAGGAAAGGGTTACACGTGTGATGGCCTTTTTAAGGCAAATGTAGCCGTGATTGGCAAAGACAACAAGTTTATTAATAATAATATTACTTCTGCTTACTTGCTTGAGTCTCCTACATTATGGCATGACCGTTTAGGTCACATTAATTTTCGAAAAATTAAAAAATTGGCCAACTTAGGTTTAATACCTAATTTTGAAATAGATAAGTCATATAAATGTGAATTTTGTGTGGAGGCAAAATTTGCCAAACAACCTTTCAACTCAATCGAAAGGAGCTCACAACCCTTAGAGCTAATTCACACTGACTTGTGTAATTTAAAGGCAACTCCTACTCGTGGAGGTAAAAGGTACTTCATCACATTTATTGATGATTGTACGCGCTATTGCTATGTGTATTTATTGCATAAGAAAAAAGAAGCAATAAATGCCTTTATACAATATAAAGCCGGGGTTGAAAATCAGTTGAATAAGAAAATTAAAATTCTTAGATCTGATAGAGGAGGTGAATATGAATATCCTTTTCAGCAATTGTGTGCTGAATCAGGGATAATTCATGAAATGACTGCACCTTACTCACCCCAATCAAATGGGGTAGCTGAACGGAAAAACCGAACTTTAAAAGATATGATGAATGTCATGCTTTTAAGATCAGGTTTACCTAGCAACTTGTGGGGGGAAGCCATCTTAATGGCGAATCATATATTGAATCGAGTCCCACACAAGAAAAATGATGCTATTCCATATGAGCTATGGAAAGGAAGGCAACCTAGCTACAAATACCTCAAAGTGTGGGGGTGCTTGGCTAAGGTGGCGGTTCCAAGACCTAAAAAGGTAAAACTTGGATCTAAAACCGTTGATTGCTATTACATAGGTCGAGCTGAGAATAGTAGTGCTTACAGATTTTTGGTTTTTAAATCTGAAAATAGTGAGGTTCACGTTAACACAATTATTGAATCTCGAGACGCGATATTCTATGAGAATATATTTCCTCATAAGAAGGACTCAAACGTCACTTCTCAAAAGAGGACATACGAATCAATTTCTGAAGGAAATGATTCTCAAGTCAACGAGGAAGTCATAGAAGAGCCTAGAAGGAGTAAACGAGCTAAAATAGCTAAATCCTTCGGCCCAGATTTCTTAACCTATATGATTGAGGATGATCCTCAAACATATAAAGAAGCTATGACTGTTCCCGATGCAGCGCATTGGAAAGAGGCGATAGACAGTGAGTTACAATCCATCTTAAGTAATAATACTTGGGAATTGGTTGATCTTCCTACGGGAAGTAAGCCAATTGGATGTAAATGGATTTTCAAAAAGAAATTAAAACCCGATGGGTCTATTGATAAATATAAAGCTAGATTAGTAGCTAAGGGATATCGACAAAAGGAAGGGATAGACTTCTTTGATACCTATTCACCAGTGACTAGGATAACATCCATAAGACTACTAATAGCTCTAGCAGCTATACATAATCTTGAAATTCATCAAATGGATGTTAAAACGGCTTTCCTTAATGGTGAATTAAATGAGGAGATTTATATGGAACAACCAGAAGGTTTCATTGTTAAAGGAAAAGAGAACAAAGTTTGTAAACTTGTTCGTTCTCTTTATGGCCTTAAACAAGCTCCTAAACAATGGCACGAGAAATTTGATAGTGTCATGATTAAAAATGGCTTTCGTATTAATGAATGCGACAAGTGTGTATATATAAGACAATACGGACAAGCAATCGTCATAGTTTGTCTTTATGTAGACGACATGTTAATATTTGGGACTAACATGGAGGTTATTAAGTCCACAAAGAAAATATTAACAAATAATTTCGATATGAAGGATCTCGGCGTGGCCGATGTTATTTTAGGAATTAAAATAACAAGATCATCAAGTGGTATTAAATTATCTCAGTCACACTATGTGGAAAAGGTACTTGAGAAATTTAAGAAACATGGATTTAAAGGAACTAACAATCCTTTTCTCCCATCAGTGGTGTTACACAAAAACAAAGGAGATAGTGTATCACAAAATGAGTATGCTCGTATAATTGGATGTCTCATGTATATTATGAATTGCACGAGGCCAGACATCGCCTACTCAGTTAATAAATTGAGTAGATATACGAGTAATCCAAGCAAGCTTCACTGGGAAGCACTAATGAGAGTGCTTGGATACCTAAAGAATACATCAGAGTATGCATTACATTATGGAAAATATCCAGCTGTCCTCGAGGGATATAGTGATGCAAATTGGATCTCTGATTCGGAAGAATCAAAGTCTACAAGTGGGTATGTATTCACAATAGGAGGAGGCGCAATCTCATGGAAATCTTCTAAACAGACGTGTATAGCTCGATCCACAATGGAGTCGGAGTTTATAGCTTTGGATAAAGCTGGTGAAGAAGCTGAGTGGCTTCATAACTTTCTAGAAGATATTCCACTATGGCCGAAACCTGTGTCAGCCATATGTATACATTGCGATAATCAAGCGGCTTTACATAGAGCTCACAACTTTATGTATAATGGTAAGTCACGACATATTCGCCGTCGACATAATACCGTGAGACATTTACTCTCAAATGGAATAATTTCCATCGACTTTGTGAAGTCAAAAGAAAACCTCGCGGATCCGTTTACTAAAGGTTTATCTGGTGAGAGAGTAGAATGTGCATCGAGGGGAATGGGCTTAAAGCCTAAATTAGACTAAGTTACCTTGTACGGAAACCTAACTTGGCGACTGGAGATCCCACGGACCAAGTTCAATAGGCCAACCAGTCCTGGCTAACTTAAAACTAAAGCACTTAAGAGTTTTAACTCTTTCCCATTTCTATGATGCAATAAGTGCATACCTACCGTGTTATTTTATAGGTTAAGCAAACGCTTTTAATGACATCTATATCTTGGTTAAAACAAGTGGAGTATGGTAGGATACTCTTGATAGAAGCGGTCACCTATGTAAGTGTGAGCTGGGTCGGCTCGTTGAGAATTTCTTTATAGGCTGGAATTCTCTAAAGCACTCGCATTACCAAGAAAGTTCAGGACCGAAATGAACACAACCGAGAGCTTGTAACAAATCGGTATAATACTGTGTTAAGTTTATTGTCTTGGTTTACACCAACAGCCGACGGTTCAAGATGAAATATTTCACCGATTGGCTAAGTAAATCCGATAAACTTCAACTAGGGAAGGTTCAAGATGAAATATTTCACCTGTCCCGATGCACTATTATCCCTAAAGATTACTTCGACGTGATTTGTTCTATGAGAGGGGACATGAAGAATAATTTCATTCATGTGGGGGATTGTTGGTGTAATTGGATTAATTATAGCTAATTGAGTCTAATTAGCCAAAGTTAATTATTACACCTTAATGAATGAAATGAGAAGAGAAGGTTGAGTCTCTCCATCCCACATGGAAAAGAAGGAGAAAGTTGAGCTACAAAATTGTTATAAAAAGGGCACCTAGCTTTCAAAGTAGAAAGACTTTTGTATGAATGGGCCTAGAGTTATATCTGGGCCCAATAATTATTAAAGTCCAAACTTTTGTACAAAGATCCGTGGGTGATCCGATTAGGATCCGCGTGTGATCCGATTAGGATCCGCATGTGATCCGAACAGGATCCGCGAGACCCGTTTCTAGAAGGTCCGAGAAGGATCCGTGTTGCCCGCCCAATTTTGAATAAAAGGGTGTGTCTGGTCGGATTTTGAACCGAATGGGTGGCACCCGTTCGGACCGAACCATTGTTTAATTTAAATCCGAACTGTTGTGACCCTCCAGCAACAACTTTCAATTGCTATAAATAGGAGAGGAATCTGGCCAATTCCTCACACTATTCTTTCAGCAAATAAAATACAAATTATTTTGTCTACTTCTCAAATTAAATAATTTTCGTCGAAGTTCTATTTGTTCGAGTTCGCCGTGGGTTCTTTGTTCGTGCAAACAAGGAGCATCAGACTGTTGTATCTTGGGAGACTACCGGGGATCGACTGTGTGCACCGTAGACAGCCCGAAAATATTGTCTTAAGGAGATTGCTTCCGCAACCTCAGTCTTACTACAATTTATTCACTTATTTTCGAGATTAATTTAGTGAGTTAATTAAATTATCATATTTGCAAGTTAAATTAATTTCTCAACGTCTCTTGCTAGTCTGTCTTCATTTGAAACATATTTAATATTGTTTCGTAGATAAAGTTTTCTTTCTGTTCATATAAGCAAATAGTTCAATTGAATATGAATCATTGATTATTTTATTCAATTTTAATCATCTCTATTACTTAAAACTTTTAAAGAAAGATACTGCTTTTTAAAATTCAACTTGATACACTAATCTTATTTTACCAAGTTCTACTCCACTACTTTGTTATATTAAAAAAATTCCAGAATAAAGTAATATATATATATATATATATATATATACTATATTGTTTTTAATAAATTATACTTAATTACGACTATAGCTTATATCTAATTACTGTTATAGATACAATAAGAAATATAAATTGAGTATATTTCTATTACACAGATTGTTAAACACTAACATGGGGGGGGGGGGGGGTGGGGGGGGGGGGGGGTGGGGGGGGGGGGGGGTGGGGGGGGGGGGGGGTGGGGGGGGGGGGGGGTGGGGGGGGGGGGGGGTGGGGGGGGGGGGGGGTGGGGGGGGGGGGGGGTGGGGGGGGGGGGGGGTGGGGGGGGGGGGGGGTGGGGGGGGGGGGGGGTGGGGGGGGGGGGGGGTGGGGGGGGGGGGGGGTGGGGGGGGGGGGGGGTGGGGGGGGGGGGGGGTGGGGGGGGGGGGGGGTGGGGGGGGGGGGGGGTGGGGGGGGGGGGGGGTGGGGGGGGGGGGGGGTGGGGGGGGGGGGGGGTGGGGGGGGGGGGGGGTGGGGGGGGGGGGGGGTGGGGGGGGGGGGGGGTGGGGGGGGGGGGGGGTGGGGGGGGGGGGGGGTGGGGGGGGGGGGGGGTGGGGGGGGGGGGGGGTGGGGGGGGGGGGGGGTGGGGGGGGGTGGGGGGTGGGGGGGGGGGGGGGGGGGGGGGGGGGGTGGGATAGCTACTACCTTCAACCTTTCATAGATATTTACATTGTTTCACGAGTCATAGATGGAGGAAGAGATCCAAATAGAGAAGCAAATATTAGAGAAGATCAAAGTTGAACATGAAGGAGGTGGATCTTTTCCGGAGGACATAATGAGGGAGATACTATCAAGATTGTCCGTGAAGAGTCTTTTAAGGTATATGTCTGTTTCGAGACATTGGAAATCTCTAATCTCCCATAATTCATTCAAGAAACTACATCGTCAAAGAACCATACACAAGAATAGTCCCCCGTTAATGTTAGTTTTGTATTATTGTTCTAATAATAAATCATATGCCTTAACCACCTTCAATCTCCATGGAAAAGTAATCCAAGAATGGAGTTTTAAAATATCTAAAACTTCATCAACATCATGTCTAAAAATTTTGCCCTTTCCATCAGAAGCTAAATTGGTGTGCTTTCTCAACAATGAGAGATTCTACTTGTGTAATCCCAGCACTCGACAAATTATCCGCTTGTTTGATCCTCCTTTTGATCCCTTGATATATGGAATATCTTATGTATGTGGTTTTGCTTATGTTCCATCCAAAGATGAATACGTAATCTTACACTTAGTCAAATCAGATATATACATATGGAGTTGTATGATGCTTACTATATCCATATCCAATGACAACGATCACTTGCATTACAATTCTTGGAGATGTGTTGATGCCGCGGCTATCAGCCATCTCGAGTGTTATCGCCCATTCGGGATTTTTGTTTCTGGGGCTTTCTATTGGGTTGTGTTTGATAAAGAGGTTAGAAAAAAAGTGATCCTCACCTTTAACATGGAGAATGAAGGTTTTTCTTTTATTGGGATGCCCAAGGATTTTGAAAATGGCTTACGTGGTTTTCATGAGTCACTTGTGGAAATCAAGTATAAACTCCATTTTATGGCTTTTCGATATCACCTTCGAAACTTAGAACTATGGATGCTATCTGATATTAAGAACCAGTTATGGACCCAAAGTTGGAGCATTAATTTACAAAGGGTTCCACTCTGGCGTGAGTCTTCTGACTCATTTAATCTAATTATTTACATACGAGAATACCTCCAGAATTACAACGAATCATACGAGGATATCTTAAGAGACATTGGAAAGCTTAAAGTGGAAAATAGGACTCTTTTGGGTGTGGGAATTCACACAAACATTTTCTCACTTTAATACATAGAAGCAATCCATTTCTGACTATGCTTAAGTAGGTATCTTCTAGTCTTTAGGAGTTAGGACCATAAATTAATTTTCTAAATTTTATACTGCATTGATTGAGTGTCTGTTATAACATCTTATTAATGTAACAGATGCTATTTCAGGCAAAGATTCAACTAAACTTTGTTTGCTCCTTTTACTCTTTGTTGGTTTTGATTATAAACATGTTTCCTACGTACAGTACCTTAATGGTGATTAATTAAACCAACTTTGCATAAGAAACTAGGATTTGAAGCCAACATATAGTGAAACAATGTATTATTTTTCAAGCTCAAATTCTAATTCATCTCATCTCATCTCATCTCATCTCATATATACATAAATTAAGTAAAGGTACACGTTCGACTAATAACCCCCAGATTGGTTGATTAGTAAATGAGATAGCACTTGCTACTTTGATATTTAATTAAATGCAACTTACTGATTACGACCTCGTTGATCAAGCATGTATGCAACCAATAAAGACTCTTTTGTAATTACCATCAAACAAGCACAGTTAGAAGTCCGTAATATTCAGAAATATGAACCTTTCAACAAACAATCGTCAAACATACACACGCTGAAAATTTTCCTTACCTTAAGGCGTTTTTACCGTTAACTCTGATGCAGCTTTCTTTTCGCCCACAACCGTTGCGGCTCCATTCTTAAAGAAGCCTGTTGTTTATATATATACAAATACCATTTTATTAGAAGAGGAGTCCAACATATATAGTTGCAATCAAAACATCAATGTGTGATCCTTGCTCGAGGACTCCACGATTTTGACAAGATATTTGTAAATGTGATAACAAAATCGAAATCATTAACAAGACGAAGGCAAAATAAGGCAAGAGCCACTTCATCATACTTTTAGGGAATGTTGAAACAGAACAGAACAGGATCACCAACAATTTCTTAAATTACAACTAAAAATGGTGTTTAAATACTTCAACATTACACATGATAGCTATTGTATTAGAAAAATGTTGTGGTAAAACAACACCAGTTCAAATCATGTCAATATCATCTACATTAACAGACAAAAATCAACAAATTCTCCACACATTTTCTTATCTAACAAAATATGAGGCGATTTATGCATAAATTAATTGTCACAGAAGATCTTCAATAAAAAAAATTAAAGAAATATATACTATTAATTAACAAAGAACACTCACGATCTCACAATTTTTACATTGAAAATACCTAGATCTCGATTTGCGAGTGGCAAAATAGATTAACCGCATCGTCCGATTCGAGAGATTTGACCCGGCTCCGAAACTGGTTCTCCAGATTTGAGCTTTTTCAATGGTGATTTAAAATAGATTTTGTTAATTTCTAAAATCTCTCGATTCTTAAAGCATTTGAAATTTTGAGTCTTGAAAGTGGAAATGATGCTTCAATTCTTTTCAAAATGATTTTAATTTTAATAAATATATTTTGGAATAATCTAAATTTCACACTACACAGTTTGATCTCCGTCTTGAATGTTTTCTTTCATAGTAATTTTGATTAATAAAGTAAGTATTATTACTAGCGGTTTGTAGATTAATCTTGATATTAAATTTAGTATTTTGCTTTGTAGAAATTAGATTAATTAATTTAAATTACATGTGTTATAGTTTAATCTGAGTATAAATTCTCATGTATCTACAAAAGTGTAGGGAGTAAAGTACAAAAAGATATAAAGTTTGGGGGTAAAGTACATAAAAATACCAAGATTAGGAAATGTATTGAATATGCTATGGATGGATCAAAGTTTAGTTTTCGATGTAGATTTATATTAGTCAATTGAATATAAATCTTTGTTTTTTTTTAAAAACCTAGGAAAAATTATGAAAAATTACTAAATTAAGAAAAAGAGAAAATTTCAAGGCAAATATAGAGTTTCGGAAATACACCTTATTTTCGTTTCGATTGATTTAAAAACATAAAATTTTCGGTATTTTCGACGGAAAAGATGAAAATTTTGATCCATGGTGTTATGTATAAGTTTGACAATGAGGTTGTAGCCTACTGGGAAAATTGAGGCCCCAGAATATGATATAATGATGATGTATTGTTGGATATACTATGATGTAATGATGAATTAACCATCTAAATAAAACATATGTATAAGTTTGAGGATTAGGAGTTTTATCCTATAAAATGTTATGCAATAGATATTTGAAATAAAACTCATGTATAAGTTTGAGGATTAGGAGTTTTATCCTATAAAATGTTATGTAATAGATATTTGAGGCAGATGTATAACTATTTGAATAATTATTTTTCTCATATTGGTTTTGATAAACTTTTCTAATTTCTTCATATCTCAACGTGTATCTTGAGTGCTTTTATAACCCGATAGATACAACAAAATTATGTGCTAATTGTTAGTTTTATTTTATTAAGTGCTAACCTGAATTTACTAGTTTGGAACTCTTCATGTTAAGGTTTAACTTAAGTTGTATATAACTTACAAGAAGGTGGGGTTATGGAGTCCATAAAGATTGGTCTTTCACTCATATAATCTTCTACTCTTATCTATATATACAAGGAAACAAAATCACTCATCCTTTTGAGGTGGAGTGGTTGTTTAGCCCGTGTTGACAGGTAATTAAATGTGAGCTAGTCTGTGTTATGATAGCCCCGTATTGATGGGCATTTGAATGTGATATCGTCTGTGTTATTAACTTACTTATTATACTGTTGTGATGTATTATTGGTTTTCAATTTAATAGGCAAGTCATGGATTTCCAAATCGTTTTTGCATAAAACTCAATTGCACCCCTGCACTGGCCTCACTAAGTTGTTTTTGCAACTTACGCTTTCAAATAAATACTCTTTCGGAATCTCACCGAAGAGCAGGATGGTCAACATCGCAGTAAAGAGTTTCAGTTGGGGGTCTACCATAGAGTTGCTGGAATCTGTCAGGTGAATGTTGGGTTTGTATTGATAAGTTAAATGTAATGGGATAGTTTGGGAGAATCATTGGATTGTAATAGATAGTTAGAGCTATGAACTGCAGTTACTGGAATTTATGAAAGTTATTTTGTTAGTATTTTATTCGAAGGATGCATGTGCCAGTTTCGGGCCGTTACAGGTGGTATCAACCTATCAGGGCATTAAGTTGTGTTAATGTTATGTCAGGATATGTTCCTTTTATATCAGTGAAATTCTATAGAACCCTTAAGGTAGGAACCCTTAGTGCCCAATTGGCTTGAGTCACTATTGGAGCGTGCGACCAGTATGTGAATCATTACAATTATGGTACTAAGATAGGTTTTTCCCTAACGGGATAAGTATGTGATAGAAAAGGTTAACCTGGGGAATTGGCCTAGACCTGTAACAAGTCGAGCGATGTGAGGATCTTGTATTTTCATTTTTTTCTTTCCAGCCTGATCGTTGTATCCTTTGATTCCTTCCATAGATAAACTAAACAAGTGTAAATCCGCTTTGATCATCTATCCATCTTAGATGGTTATGAATAATCACTTTGCTATGAATTCATTGTACTCATCCTGTAGAACATTCAAAGTCAATTTTGGATCTTGTCGTCTATGAGTTCCCTATATATAAAGATAATGACTTGAATTTGATGGACATAGGTAATAGTTATCCTTAGGTCTATGTTGAGTTCGATTAGCTCTTAGGAGTAATACTATGCTTGAGATAATAAAATAATATAAAAATTCAGTGTTTGGGCTATAATTACTGAACATCTAGTCAACTCATTTGTTGGACCTGAGTTATATGAGATCGAACTTCGTTTTAGACAGTCACGCCATGAATCGAAGATAATCGAAGTCACAAGCAACGAGAGTCGACGACAAGTTTTATATGATGAAGAAATCATTGGGTAAAAGTTTGTGGGGTCTCAATGGGACGGAAAAGGTATGGTTGTCCAGCATCGAATGTCATACGCTACGGATCATGCTTTTGGAATCATCGCAAAACATTGTTAGAAAATACTATGCAACATGATTACATCACTACCAAGAACCGAGAGTGTCTTTGAAGTTCTTGAAAGAATCCATGAAAAGGACAGTGTATATTTACACCTATCTTAAATACACAAAAAAAAACTGGAGAAAAAGAATTATATTGTGAAAAAATATTTGACTCTTAATATTTAGGAAAAAAACTCTTAGTTCAGTGTGGTGTTACACACAACATGAGGGCAAATAGTGTGTGAAAACGAAACTTTAACAAAAACTTTAGAGAACGATTATTTTTCGTTCGAGTTAATGGCAATTTACCCCCTATAATATTCATAATATTCAATTTATATCATTGTAATTTGAAAAATAACACTTTACCTATTTTTAATTATCACAATTAATAATGTAGTGCATTTTCAATTATAAGGTCTAGGAGTTAAAAAAATTCCTATTACCATGTCATCTTAGAAACCACTCAACAAACTTTACAAGCCCCAAAGACATAAGAAGCAATAGTCGAATGTATACTTAATCCTATTAGAATACTGCAAAAATTCACACCAATAAAGAAAAGTAATAGTCCTGAAAAATTCAATCTACTTTGGTAGAGTAGTCCTTATAATTATGGAAGAAAAGAAATAAGCTAAAAAAATACTTTATTAATTCGAACATGATTAGAATAAAGAAAAAACATTTCAATCAAACCGCAAACTAACTAACAAACATATATAATGGAGGGTAAATGAATGTTTAAATAGAAAAGGCGATGTAGGTAATAGTACAGGGGAGTTATTTCAACTTAACTCTTTCATATTTTAAGTGTAAGATTAAGATTAGAATATCAATTAATTGCACTAACATGTTCTAATAAAAGCAAATTACAATGAATATGTAACTACTAATTAATACAACTAGTACGAAATTAGAAGAATACTCACACTTTTAGTGAAACTCGTGATTTTAAATTATCCAAATTTTATTTTTTACGAATTAACTTATCAAACTAAACTTGAACCGAATATTAAAAACATTTCAACTAAGAAAAGAAAATATTATAAAATTATAATATCACGAAAAATCAACGAAAAGATATGAAGATATGAAAGACTGAAACAACATTCAATTGGATAATGCAACACAATCTTTTATTAATAAAAGCCCAGCCCGTTTAACAAATAACCGTGCAGATGAGATGGGCTCATTTGTTTTTTTAATTCTAGGTTTTTCCCATATATCTATATATTCTTATTATATTAGATTTACATTATTTCACAAATCATAGATGGAGGAAGAAATGCAAATAGAGTAGCAAAGATCAGAGAAGATCAAAGTTGAGCATGAAGGAGGTAGATTTTTACCGGATGATATAATGAGGGAGATACTATCAAGATTGTCCGTGAAGAGTCTTTTAAGGTATATGTCTGTTTCGAGGCACTGGAAATCTTTAATCTCCCATAATTTATTCAAGAAACTATACCGTCAAAAAATCCTAAATAATAATAATCCCCCGTTAGTGCTAGTTTTGTGTCATTCTGATCAAAATACGTTTGTTCTAACCACCTTCAATCTCCATGTAAAAGTAATCCAAGAATGGTGTCTTCCTATAATTTCGTCAGCACCATATCTACATATGCTTCCCTTTCCATCACAATCTAAGTTGGTGTGCTTTCTCAACAGTGAGGGATTCTACTTGTGTAATCCCAGCACTCGACGAATTTTTCGCTTGTCTGATCCTCCTTTTGATCCCATACCACGTAGAAAATCTTATGCCTTTGGTTTTGCTTATATGCCATCCAAAGATGAATACGTAATCTTGCAATTAGTCAAACCAAATATCAACTGTTGGAGTTGTAAGATGCTCACTATATCCATATCCAATGACGATGACCAATTGCATTTCAATTCTTGGAGATCCGTCGATGTCGCGGTTAACAGCCATCTCGAGTTTTATCGCCCATTCGGTGTATTTGTTTGTAGGGCTTTCTATTGGATGATGTTTTATAATGAGGTTAATGAATATGTCATCCTCTCCTTTAACAAGGAGAACGAAGGTTTTTCTACTATCGGGTTGCCCAAGGATTTTGAAAATGACTTACGTAGTGTTCGTCAGTCAGGTCTGCTGGAAATCAAGGAAAAACTGTATTTCAGGACTTTATTGTATCACCCAAAAACCTTAGATTTGTGGATGCTATCTGATGTTAAGAACAAATTATGGACTAAAAGTTAGAGCATTAATTTACAAAGCAATAATTTATTTGACACAATGATAACTATTTACAGGCGAGAATACCTTAAGAATTACAACGAAACATACGAGAATATCTCAAGAGACATGGTGTATCTGGGTGTGGGAATTTTGGGCCAGGGATTCTCACTTTAAATTCGTAGAAGGAATCCACTTCCGACTCTGCTTAATAAGGTATCTTCTAGTCTTTAGGACCATATATCAATTTTCTATATCTTATGCTGCATTGACTGGTTGCTATACATAACATCTTATTAATGATATTTCAGACAAAGATTTAACTAAACTCTGTATACTCTTTTTGGTTTTGACTTTTGATTATAAATGCTTCCTAAAAACTTTCATAAACAATAAATATGACAATGACAATGATAATGGAAATATGAACCTTTCAACAATCAATCATCAAACATACACAAACAGAAAAATTTCCTTACCTTAAGGCTTTTTTACCGTTAACTCCGATACGGCTTTCTTTGACGGTGAAGCTGCTGCGGCTTCCATCATCCGCAACCATTGCGGCTCCATTCTTTTCGCCGGTTCGAGTCTTCACCTCTGCCTCAATGCAATTGTGGCCGAAGCTTTGGCTCTTAAAGAAGCAAACTGTGCACCCATAATCTTGGGGCTTGGGGCTTGGGGCTTTTAGTTTGAAGTGGTCTTTCCCCTTCTAATATTCTTTAGAATAATCCAAATTTCACACTACATTGTTTGATCTCCGTCTTGAATGTTTTCTTTAATAGTAATTATGACTAATAAAATAAATATTTACGAGCGGTTTTTAGCTTAATCTAGATATTAATTTAGTATTTTGCTTTGTAGAAATTAGGTTAATTAATTTAAATTACATGTGTTATCGTTTAATCTGAATAAATTATTATGTATCTACAAAAGTGTAGGGGGTAAAGTACAAAAAGATATAAAGTTTGGGGGTAAAGTACATAAAAATACCAAGATTAGAATGTATTGAAAATGCTATACATGGATCACAGTTTCGTTTTCGATGTTTATGTAAAAATAAGGTTTTCTTTTAGTATTTTTGGAAACTTATGTGCAATTATACAATTTTTTACATTTTTTTGTGGTAAATATAAAATTATCAATTTTATAATTTATAAGATATTACAATTAGCACCCAAGTTTTAATTTTTTTTTAAGATATTACAAACATTACAAATAACCCACTAGAGGAAAAGTTGGAATTTTTCAGTGGTAAGGGGTTAATTGTAAAATGATGACAGATCTCGGGGGATTTTCATAATACCCAATACATGATGTGGATTTTCGTAACTAGGTCTTACCTCAGGAGGTTATTCGTAATTTACCCAAAGTTATAAAAGTTAGGAGATAACAAGTTCAATCCAAATAATTACTTTGAAGCCCATCATATCTTGAATACTCGGCGACAAACAATATATCATTAACCTCTCGTATCCTAATTATATTTATGATATATTTATAATATGTCTTATTTAAGAAGCATATTATTATGTTTGGTGTAATAGAAGTCTATCACTAATTAACACACAAGGATGACGAGTCGGTAATATGGAAAATATTTTTTTCGATATTATTAAATGAGCACTTTTTATTTATAATTCTATTGGTATTCGGTTACAATTTCATTACCAAAAATAATAGTTTTATTTCAGTCGAATCATGTTGATGCCCAATTTTTTTGTATTTATATGATCAATCTATTTAGTTATAATGTGTAAACAAGAGTAAGTAATAAATATGTGCAGTTAATTCTATTTTATCAAAGTTTTGAAAACGAGTCCAATGACACATTATTTGAATTAGGTATGATTTTTTTTTTTTTTTTTTTTTTTTTGATAACCCAAGTGTCCAAGCTTACACCAGCCTAATCATGGACCTTCAGAACCCTTGCCGTAGAACCCTGAAGGATGTATATCGCGGGATCCTACCAATATATGATTATTTATTGAACTTGAATATGTTGAGTTTGAGAAAGATTTAACGGAACCAACAAACCTGAATTTGTATTTGATCTAACTTGTCAAATTGAGCTTGAACGGAATTTTAAAATCATTTTAAATGGATCCATTTGCAACCTATATAGAGTGAAATTCTTACGCACATTGTGTTTGATCGAACCCAAATTAATTACATGGCAAGTGCAATACACTTGCTTTGGGATTGGATGTAACTTCCAGGAGAGCTACCAATCACAAAGCAAATGTAATACACTTGGTTGGTGGTTGAATGAGTTTGACAAACCAGGCTTGGACATGAAATGGGCCGTTTTTCATTTTCTTGATCAACAGCCCTAGGTAGCAACTGTACATAATCGTGCAAAAGTTGTAAACTTGTCAATTCATTCGTTTATACTTTTCCCCACATACAAACACATATAATACACTAATTTACATTAATTAATTAGTCAGAGATGGAGAAATTAGAGATGAAAATAGAGGAGCAAAAATCAAATAAGATGAAAGTTGAGGGTGGAGGAGAAATTTGATTTTTGTCGGATGATATAGTGAGGGAGATACTATTAAGATTGTCTGTGAAGAGTCTTTTAAGGTATATGTCCATTTCGAGATACTGAGAATCTCTAATCTCTCATAATTCATTCAAAAAATTACAACGTGAATGATGAGGGGTATTTCACATATCCTGAACATCGTGGACTAAATAAGTTCTACAGACAATTTCCGAGCAGGAAGATACTACCGAACACAATGTACAAGTTCCAAACACAAGAATCCCAACCATGACACTCTGGGCCGGCTCAAGGCCTTCGGCTAAAGGGTTGCGCGCTGGACCATGGGCCGGGGAATTATCCCGCACGGACTGGTCTACCTGGCACAACAGTACACTTATAAATACCAATGTCATATAATGACAAATACACGCTTTTCAAGAAGGTATTGGTTGGACCATCTGCTCGACTTACTTTCAAATGCTCGATACCTATAGATAAGTGTTAGTGCGGCATCATGTATTGTAAAAGCAGACATCTATTTTAACTTGTAAACATGTTCGGAATATATATACATATCTCATTGCTCGGATCTATTACATGTATTTACTGCTTTATTCTCTAATATTGAATAAACGAAACCAGGTTAAATCAATTGACGCCAACAAGGGCGCTTATTTATACAATAGCTCGAAATATGTTTGCTACAAGAAGAAACACTTACAACCGAGCAGAAGGGCAACCTTCTATCAACCTTGGTTCGATTGATAATGAATCTCAAGCGGGGGTTCAACCAATGATCCCTCCAGACAATTAACCCATACACACGACTGTTGCCGATTTGAGATCTATCATCCGAACAATGTGTACAGAGTTCCTAAACACGGAAAGAGGAAATCAGGAGCCTCGACCAGGACCTCAAGTGGTCGAACATGCAATTCCTTCTAGGGCAGAGTGTGTTGCTTTGGGAGAAAGAAGGGAAACGAGTGCTCGGAGGAGTTCCACCGAGTGTTAACCGTGCTCAGGCAAGAACCTTTGTTCGTTCCGAGCATAATAAAAGTATGGAGAATGCATCTGTGAGAGCTGCTCGAAGGCTCGGAATAAGGGAAGACAGCCAGATGTTCGAAAGGTTTCGAAAGCTGAGCTCGAAAAAATCATTCAGGAAAGGGTCGCCAAGCGTTTAGCTGTTGATGGTCGATCCAAGAACATTCAAGACCACGGGAAAGAGCGCGAAATGTTGATGTTGTCGAGAATCAAAGAAACCTTCTCCCTGTACTGGCTCGGGAAAGGGAGCTCGAGAACAATATAATGAAATGTTCCCAATTCTGTGAAGAAATTCGTGAAGCAAGAGGTTTAGAAATTGTGCCCACTCGCCTGCCTCCCTATAATGGAACGACAGAACTTAACGAGCACATCATCAGTTTTATCAATGATTTGAATCTCTATTGACACTCTGAGGGTATCTGTTGCAAAATCATGGTTACTACTTTTGATGGAATCGCATTAGATTGGTTTGGAAAACTTCCACCCAATTCTATCTTTTCTTTTGATCAGTTTTACAATAAGTTGAAACATCAGTTCGCAAGTCAAAGGAAAAAAAGTTGTCCACCAATCATTTCGGGACCATCAGGCAGCTTGAGGGAGAGTCTTTGCGACAGTGGCTTGCGAGGTTCAATATCGAGCTGCTCAAGGTCGATACACCTTATATTGAATTCTTGGCATCCCTGATGTTCGACCTCATACGGAATGGGCAGTTCGGAAATGCCCGGTACAGAAAACAACCAGAGTCATTTGAAAGGATCATGAAGATAGCTGAAAAATACACGATCCAAGAAAAAATGAACAAGATGAAGAATTCTCAAAATAACAAACATTTGGTTGGAAAAAAGGTCGATCAAGCTCCCATCCCCAGGGTCGGAGATTATGGCGGACATAATAACAACCAAAAGGGAAGCGTTTGGTAAAGACTGGATGTCTATAAACCACCAGTGACTAACCAAATACCTAATTACTACGTTGAGACAAGAGATTGAAAGATTAATTGCTCAAGTCAAGTTGAGGGACTATGTTGAGCGCAACAATCAGAATCGCTACATGTCAAGAACCACGAAATTTTATATGTGGCACTTTACCTCCATATGTTATGATAATGTGGTAGTTTATCCCATGTATGACGATAAATGTGGCAATTTACCCCCTATATTACATAACACTTTTCATGCCCACTCTCAATTTCGCCAAGTGAGATAAACTATTCGGCTCAAAGGGGTAAATTGCTTCTTTAAAATTTTCATTAGGTGTAAATTGCTCTTTTTTAAATTATAGGAGAGTAAATTAAACATTATAAATATTACAAGGGATAAATTGCTATTAACCCGCCATATAACATTCACATTCACGCCTTTGTTATTTACTTGGTAATTGTTTTTGCCTTGAACGCATTATCTTGCTCTTTTCACTTTGTACATCCACATATTTTATCTACAAAAATTCACAATGGATAAACTAGTGTTTAGTCTTTTAAAAACTCAATTATGTTGGAAGTCCAGCATGCTTATAGAGGCTATTTGTTTGGTGTTTGGGAAAGTAGTTTGGAAGAGTAGGAAAGATTTATGAAATAATCTCAATTTTCATAATGTTATTTGTTTTGGTTTTGATAGAGTACTTTGTGTAGATTTTTGTTTGAAGATTTAGGTTGTAGGTGTAAGATGTGCAAGACTTTATGTCAAATCATGTTTGTTATGTGAAATAAATTGTGTAAGAGATACGTCAATTTATGTAAAATCAGAGTAGAGTTTATATAAGTTTTGTTTAGAGATAAAAAAATTATTGTTTGTTTGACTTTTGAGAGAGTAGTTTGAGAAAATTGAGAAAAGAAAATTTTATTTCAAAAAATAGAGAACATGTTTGTTTGGCATTTCTCAAACACAAAATAATTTTGGGAAACGCCAAACAAACATGCCACTCCTTCCGTCCTTTTTCTTTTGCTCCTATTTTCTTTTTGGGATATCCCAAAAAAAATACTCAATTTTGTAATATGAAATTAATTTTTCTCAAAAGTACCATTTCACATAAAGTAAACATTTGACACAAGTAATTCTCTACTACTACTTTTAAGGGCATAAATATAAAGTTATATAAAAATTTCAACTTTCACCTAAAATTTCGAGTCAAAACTCAAGAAAGTAAAATAAAAGAGACCTAGAAAGTACTTCAGTATAAGTCTCATTCTTTATCTTTATAGACTTCTCTATGATTTTTAGAAGTCTAGCATGAAATCTCATTATTGAGACTAAATGTCCCACATTGGTTGAAAATCATAGTTAAGTCCACTTTATAAGGTCTTGGGCAATCCTCAACTTACAAGCTAGCTTTTCAGGTTGAGTTAGGCCCAAACCATGTAAGTGGTCTTAGCCCAATCAATGTGGTGAATTCTAATATGTATCAAAGCCCCGGGTTAAGGTGGGCCACCTCCTTCCGTGATGGGCTCCTCCTTGTACGCATGATGGACTTCAATATCTACCCACACAATTCATCCAGATAACAAAGGCCTGGGTTGTCATTATTCCTCCAGTTATTCAAGGCTTGGAGATTCATTATTCCTCCGGTTAACAAAGGCCCGGAGTGTCTTTATTCGTGTGTTGGGTCTTCACCCACATGTCGCAAATTCACAAGGTTGGGCTTTCATATGTCACGTGTTGGGCTTGTTTCTCCCACACATTCAACCCGCCCATACGTGAAGGAAGAGTATTGAGACTAAATGTCCCATATTGGTTGAAAATCATAGTTAAGTCCACTTTATAAGGTCTTGGGCAATCCTCACCTTACAAGCTAGCTTTTCAGGTTGAGTTAGGCCCAAACCATGTAAGTGGTCTTAGCCCAATCAATGTGGTGAATTCTAATACTCAATATACTCTTCTTTATTGAAATGACGTATTTTTATATATTATTTTTTGAAAAACATCTCAAGGGAGTGGAACTACATTCAACTTGAAGTGGAGAAAAGAAAAAAAGGTGCTACCTATACAATCTCCAATGGTGGGGGCTCCATTTCAATAAAAAGAGAGAAAGTTAGACAAGCCCCTACCCCCACCCCGAGCACTGCCTGGTCGTCTCCAATGGCAGGGCTCCGAAATTGATTTAATTCAATTTCTAACTCTTGCTTATAATTAAAATAAATTTGATAAGTATAAAACTCATTCGGGTCTTTGCGGAATTGTATTCTACTCCGTTAGTAGATTAAAACGGTATATGGTATGTCCAAATCGGAGTTCGGGTGAATGAGAAATTGATTCTCAAAGACCACCCTTTGAAATGGAAGAAAAAAAATAGAAGTGGTTTTATCCCACAATGTAGTGGTATAACAATCTAGCTACCAAAAGTTTCTTCCCTCACGCGCAGGGGGGTGGGGGGGTGGGGGGTTGCAAATCATGGATCGATATTCACTTCGGACCTTCAAGACTTGTACGAGCCCGCGACCTGCGGACACGAATGCAATCCAATTCTCTAGCTTTCGGACAAGCCCAATTTTTGCATATCTCCATTTTTTTTATTAAACAATTAATTAGAACTTATTAAATGCAAAGTGGCATCCCCTGACTTAAAGAAGGGCGCGTGATTCTTCTTCCTTCGCTCACGCGAGCCCCGGGCCGCGGCCAGGGCTCGCGCGAGCACCGGCTCTGCCCCGTTCCAACCCCGGTTCCCACCCTGCCCCGAGCCCCCAGCCGCTGGAGACGGCTTCCCTCCCCAAGATATAAAAAATAATATAACTCAATAAACGTAGAATTATTATAGCCGAACCTCGGAAGTGCTATTTTCATGGGGACATTCTTGACTAGATCAGGTCTAGGAGATTTTTCTAGATCTTGTGGTTGAAAAATATATCACATCATTATTGTGAGAGCACAAGATCTAGGAGATATCTCCAATTAAGATTTTTTCTATTTTGATGTCTACTTTGAAACCACTCAACAAACTTTACAAATAGTCCTGAAAAATTCAATCTACATTGGTAGAGTAGTCCTTGGTAATTATGGAAGAGAAGAAATAAACTAAAAAAACACTTTATTAATTCAAACATGATAAGAATAAAGAAAAAATATTACAAACATATATAATTATATAATGTAGGGTAACTGAATGTTGAAATAGAACAGGGAATGTAAATGAAGGTTTACATAGTACAAAAGAGGTATCTGAATATGAAATAGAACAGGGAATGTAAATGAAGGTTTTCATATTTTCAGTGTAAGATATTGTACATAATCTTTTTTTGTGCCCAAAGTAATACAATACTAGTCTCACAGCCCCTATATGAAATAATTAATACAGCGCAAGTAATTTCCACCTAAATCTACCTCTATCAAAATTAGGACTCTAAAATTGTAAAATTAATAAATAGCCATAAATAATTATTAAGATGAAAAAAAGCGCTGTTAACAAAAGTGTCACACACCATTCAACCTTATTATACCTTGCTTCCAAGAGAGAAAGAAAACACTAATATCATCCAACTAGAATTTTTTTTTTTTTTTTTTTTTTTTTTATAATATTGTCTTTGGAGGACAATAAATCAGTAGGACAATAAAAGCAAATTACAATAAATATGTAACTACTAATTAATAAAACTAGTACGAAATTAGAAGAATACTCACACTTTTAGTGAAATTCGAACCTCATTTCGATATAAAAATATCCAAATTTTATTTTTCACGGAAAAAGTTAGGATAAAATTGTTATTCTTCGCAAATCCATCTTCTCATTTATTTGTAAAGATGCCTAAGTAAATAATATATATGTACAGTTGATGTATGTTAACAAAGATTCGAAGATTAGACGGGATAATATTCTTTTGGGATTATTGCATTTTTGGTGCCACAACTATAGCCTACTGGCATTTTTATCCCGTAACTTTTCGGACTGGCACATTTGGTGCCACAACTTCATCATCAGTGGCAATTTTGGTGCCAATTGAGGCCCAATTTTAAAATTGACCTGAAATTCCTCCATGTACGGGCCATGTGAAAATTGGGGATTTTGACCATTCATCTCATCTCATCTCATATATACATAAATTAAGTAAAGGTACACGTTCGACTAATAACCCCCAGATTGGTTGATAAGTAAATGAGATAGCACTTGCTACTTTGATATTTAATTAAATGCAACTTACTGATTACGACCTCGTTGATCAAGCATGTATGCAACCAATAAAGACTCTTTTGTAATTACCATCAAACAAGCACAGTTAGAAGTCCGTAATATTCAGAAATATGAACCTTTCAACAAACAAACGTCAAGCATACACACGCTGAAAAATTTCCTTACCTTAAGGCGTTTTTACCGTTAACTCTGATGCAGCTTTCTTTTCGCCCACAACCGTTGCACCTTTCAACTGTTATTTATATATATACAAATACCATTTTATTAGAAGAGGAGTCCAACATATATAGTTGCAATCAAAACATCAGTGTGTGCTCCTTGCTCGAGGACTCCACGATTTTGACAAGATATTTGTAAATGTGATAACAAAATCGAAATCATTAACAAGACGAAGGCAAAATAAGGCAAGAGCCACCACTTCATCATACTTTTAGGGATTGTTGAAACAGAACAGAACAGGATCACCAACAATTTCTTAAATTACAACTAAAAATGGTGTTTAAATACTTCAACATTACACATGATAGCTATTGTATTAGAAAAATGTTGTGGTAAAACAACACCAATTCAAATCATGTCAATATCATCTACATTAACAGACAAATATCAACAAATTCTCCACACATTTCCTTCTCTAACAAAATATGAGGCGATTTATGCATAAATTAATTGTCACAGAAGATCTTCAATAAAAAAAATTAAAGAAATATATACTATTAATTAACAAAGAACACTCACGATCTCACAATTTTTACATTGAAAATACCTAGATCTCGATTTGCGAGTGGCAAAATAGATTAACCGCATCGTCCGATTCGAGAGATTTGACCGGGCTTCGAAACTGGTTCTCCAGATTTGAGCTTTTTCAATGGTGATTTAAAATAGATTTTGTTAATTTCTAAAATCTCTCGATTCTTAAAGCATTTGAAATTTTGAGTCTTGAAAGTGGAAATGATGCTTCAATTCTTTTCAAAATGATTTTAATTTTAATAAATATATTTTGGAAGAATCTAAATTTCACACTACACAGTTTGATCTCCGTCTTGAATGTTTTCTTTCATATTAATTTTGATTAATAAAGTAAGTATTATTACTAGCGGTTTGTAGAAAAATAAACATCTAGTCAACTCGTTTGTTGGACCTGAGTTATATGAGATTGAACTTCGTTTTAGACAGTCACGCCATGAATCGAAGATAATCGAAGTCACAAGCAACGAGAGTCGACGACAAGTTTTATATGATGAAGAAATCATTGGGGTAAAAGTTTGTGGGGTCTCAATGGGACGGAAAAGGTATGGTTGTCCAGCATCAAATGTCATACGCTACGGATCATGCTTTTGGAATCATCGCAAAACATTGTGAAAAAATATTTGACTCTTAATATTTAGGAAAAAAACTCTTAGTACTTAATCTAGTTCAGTGTGGTGTTACACACATGAGGGCAAATAGTGTGTGAAATCGAAACTTTAACAAAAACTTTAGAGAATGATTATTTTCCGTTCGAGTTAATGGCAATTTACCCCCTATAATATTCATAATATTCAATTTATCTCATTGTAATTTGAAAAATAACACTTTACCTATTTTTAATTATCACAATTAATAATGTAGTGCATTTTCAATTACAAGGTCTAGGAGTTAAAAAATTTCCTATTACTATGTCAACTTAGAAACCACTCAACAAACTTTACAAGCCCCAAAGACATAAGAAGCAATAATAGTCGAATGTATACTTAATCCTATTAGAATACTGCAAAAATTCATACAAATAAATAAAAGTAATAGTCCTGAAAAATTCAATCTACTTTGGTAGAGTAGTCCTTATGATTATGGAAGAAAAGAAATAAGCTAAAAAAATACTTTATTAATTCGAACATGATTAGAATAAAGAAAAAATATTTCAATCAAACCGCAAACTAACTAACAAACATATATAATGGAGGGTAAATGAATGTTTAAATAGAAAAGGCGATGTAGGTAATAGTACAGGGGAGTTATTTCAACTTAACTCTTTCATATTTTAAGTGTAAGATTAATATTAGAATATCAATTAATTGCACTAACATGTTCTAACACTACTAGAAAAAGATGAAATTTCAACGGAAATTTCGACAGATTTTACAAAAAATTTCGACAGATTTACATTTTTCGACGGAATTTTCGACAGAAAAATTCCGTCACAGAAAGGCTCGTCGAAATCAAGATTTCGACAGAAAAAATTTCGACTGAAATTTCGACAGAAAATTTTTCGACAGAAATTTTTCTGTTGAAATTTTGAAATTTCGACAGAAAAATTTCTGTTGAAATTTCAAAATTTCGACATAATTTTTCTGTTGAAATTTTGAATTTTCAACAGAAAAAAATCTGTTGAAAAAATTTCAACAGAAATTTTTCTGTCGAAATTTAGAGCAGTTTCTACAAATTCAATATTGGTCCGAATCTTTAATTTGATTTCTGTTTACGACACTAATTATCGATTTTCCACACAATCTAAATTGACGACAATTGTAAATTCTAATTAAGCATTAATCCAACATTCATCGAAATAAAAAATCCCCAAATATCAAATACAATCTAAATAAACAACAAACAACATTCAAAATACCCAAAATATGCTAAAATCCGTAAACATCCAACAAAAGTACCAAAATAAGTTTGTCCAAATACGATCATACATGACAAATGAACGAGCACTAAGTTTTCTAGAATTACTAATCATCATTCTGTGTTTCGGGAACTTGAGTGTCATCGGGCTCTTGAATGTGGCCCTGTTGAGACGGTTGCTGAGCGGTACCGGGAACTTGAGTGTCATCAGGCTCTTGAATGTGGCCCTGTTGAGATCAACTCTATCATACATCCATCTACGTAGTAAAATTATATCCATATTCTACGTAGTAAGATTTTATACTCAATTTCAACAAATTTAAATCTGTTGAAAATAATCCGTTGAAATTTAATTTTATTCTAGTAGTGTAATAAAAGCAAATACAATGAATATGTAACTACTAATTAATACAACTAGTACGAAATTAGAAGAATACTCACACTTTTAGTGAAACTCGTGATTTTAAATTATCCATATTTTATTTTTATGAATTAACTTATCAAACTAAACTTGAACCAAATATTAAAAGCATTTCAACTAAGAAAAGAAAATATTATAAAATTATAATATCACGAAAAATCAACGAAAAGATATGAAAGACTGAAACAACATTCAATTGGATAATGCAACACAATCTTTTATTAATAAAAGCCCAACCCGTTTAACAAATAACCGTGCAGATGAGATGGGCTCATTTGTTTTTTTAATTCTAGGTTTTTCCCATATATCTATATATTCTTATTATATTAGATTTACATTGTTTCACAAATCATAGATGGAGGAAGAGATGCAAATAGAGAAGCAAAGATCAGAGAAGATCAAAGTTGAGCATGAAGGAGGTAGATTTTTACCGGATGATATAATGAGGGAGATACTATCAAGATTGTCCGTGAAGAGTCTTTTAAGGTATAAGTCTGTTTCGAGGCACTGGAAATCTTTAATCTCCCATAATTTATTCAAGAAACTATACCGTCAAAAAATCCTAAATAATAATAATCCCCCGTTAGTGCTAGTTTTGTGTCATTCTGATCAAAATACGTTTGTTCTAACCACCTTCAATCTCCATGTAAAAGTAATCCAAGAATGGTGTCTTCCTATAATTTCGTCAGCACCATATCTACATATGCTTCCCTTTCCATCACAATCTAAGTTGGTGTAATCCCAGCACTCGACGAATTTTTCGCTTGTCTGATCCTCCTTTTGATCCCATACCATGTAGAAAATCTTATGCCTTTGGTTTTGCTTATATGCCATCCAAAGATGAATACGTAATCTTGCAATTAGTCAAACCAAATATCAACTGTTGGAGTTGTAAGATGCTCACTATATCCATATCCAATGACGATGACCAATTGTATTTCAATTCTTGGAGATCCGTCGATGTCGCGGTTAACAGCCATCTCGAGTTTTATCGCCCATTCGGGGTATTTGTTTGTGAGGCTTTCTATTGGATGATGTTTGATAATGAGGTTAATGAATATGTCATCCTCTCCTTTAACAAGGAGAACGAAGGTTTTTCTACTATCGGGTTGCCCAAGGATTTTGAAAATGACTTACGTGGTGTTCGTCAGTCAGGTCTGCTGGAAATCAAGGAAAAACTCTATTTCAGGACTTTATCGTATCACCCAAAAACCTTAGATTTGTGGATGCTATCTGATGTTAAGAACAAATTATGGACTAAAAGTTGGAGCATTAATTTACAAAGCAATAATTTATTTGACACAATGATAAATATTTACAGGCGAGAATACCTTAAGAATTACAACGAAACATACGAGAATATCTCAAGAGACATGGTGTATCTGGGTGTGGGAATTTTGGGCCAGGGATTCTCACTTTAAATACGTAGAAGGAATCCACTTCCGACTCTGCTTAATAAGGTATCTTCTAGTCTTTAGGACCACATATTAATTTTCTGTATCTTATGCTGCATTGATACATAACATCTTATTAATGATATTTCAGGCAAAGATTTAACTAAACTCTGTTTGCTCTTGTTGGTTTTGATTTTTGATTATAAATATTCGACTCTTAGATACGTATTCATCGTGAAACTCGATATCATTTTATTTTATTTTAGCAAAATTTTGTGATCAAAATTAGCGGAAGGAATGGATAGTAACACCAAAACTTTCATAAAACACGTAAGCAAGATTTATGAAAGAAAATCAAAGATTATGTGAGTTTTATTACTACCCGTGCAGCCAATAAAGAATCTTATGTAATTACCTGCAAATAGGCACAATGAAAAGTCCGTAAGAATTCAGAAATATGAATTTAGTATATAAGAATTAACAGTTACATAATAAATGAAGTCTTTTCCCTCTAAAAGCAGAGGATTATGAGAATTAACATTTACACAATATGTGGAGGAAACCGGGTCAAAACCCTTCCAATTGAGTTTTCGTAAGACACATGAAACTCATCACAAACCTATTCAGAAACTCACACCCAAACTCTTGATTCCTGTAAAACTTTGATTTGACACCTACCAACTACCAACTACTTTTTCCCCTAAACCCCAACATCCAAACACAATCCAAGTGATGTTTTCAGCTTTTTCAAAACCATAAAACCCAACATCCAAAATCTAACCAAATGGGATTTCAAAGGTTTCATTGAAACCACCCATACCATTTTTTTGAGAACCCTTCCAAATAGGATCAATTGCACAAAGGCATTAATGGCAGATGAACTATAGTCCAAAAAATTCCCCAACCTAAACTTTTACTTGAATTTTCTTTGGATTCTTTAGAGGAAAGAAAATAAATTCTTATAATTACACTGAAATTAAAGCTATAAAGATCATCAGTATTGAAGTGAAACTAAAGGAACGAGTAAAATAAACTGCCCCTAATCCAATCAAGCATTTTCCACCTTCACAAGCATATAATAGCATCAAATGTGGACTACATATAAAAATTATAAAATCTTAACATGCATGCTTAAATACACACGGGCTCCTGTCTTACCTTGGAATAAGCATCGGAATCTTCTTTTTTGATTCTGCATCAACATCGAACGAATAGTGATCTTCTTCCTCTTCAAAATCAGCAAAAACATGGAAGAAAAAACAAGTATAACTTCAGATCAATTTCTCATTCCAAGCAGTGACTTTGCATTCAAATTAATTAATGGGGTTAAGCAGGCACATATTGATACTACATGAGCAAAATCAATAAACAATGCGTGAATAAGATTACATGATCAAGAATCATTTTATACCATTTTATTAGAAGAGGAGTCCAACATCATTGTTTACTCCACGAGTGGACAAGATTTATCAAAACCATTAGCAAGACGAAGGAAAAATATGGCAAAAGCCACTTCATCATTACTTTTAGGACTAGTTATTTTCACTGGTTCAACCTTGATAAGAAAATTCATAAGAACTATTGGTTTCGCTCATTTCTTTGTATTTTGTGTGTTCCAGCTCTAACACAACAAAAGAACTGGAAAATATTGTGTGCCATAAGTGTTGTAGTTGAAAAGGTTGTAATCCAGTTTTGCAATTAGGCAGCAGAATATAATCGCTTCTTTCTTTCTTTCTTTCTAACCTGAAGCAGGATTGAAACATAAAATTTTATCTGAAAGATTTTCACCGTAAGAACAGGGAGAACACAGTGAAAAAATTGTGGAAGACGTAATATAGTTGGATGAGATCCTAATTCCTAGTTCCACATTTTAACAGCAAAGTATCAAAACAGATGTCGTACCTCATTTTTATATAGCAAAGACCTTGTAAATTTCTTAAAAATAAATACAAAGCACAAACGATCATACTGCATAGAAGTTCATGATGAACACCAAAAGATGGATAGGGTTCCTAGCATATTGGCTTCCCCGTATCCAACACTTCCATCGTAGAAA
This sequence comes from Penstemon davidsonii, assembly GCA_034814905.1. Classification (NCBI taxonomy): domain Eukaryota; kingdom Viridiplantae; phylum Streptophyta; class Magnoliopsida; order Lamiales; family Plantaginaceae; genus Penstemon; species Penstemon davidsonii. The sequence goes on along the minus strand of JAYDYQ010001087.1, from coordinate 3,519,131 downwards.
ACACACCAGAGAACGTTCTTACCAGATGGTTCTGGAACCGTCCTATTTTTCAGATTTCTAACAAAAACTTCACCTAATCACGATTTGTTTAATACTAATATAATGCATAAAACAATTCCAAACAAAGACTCCACTATCATGATTTAGTCAATATTGCACAAAACAATAATTAAGAAGAAAAACTAAGAAGCTCTTCATTTCCACAAAAAACGAAGCAAAATTCTAGCAATTCTGATCGAAACTTGTAAACTGTTTGGTCCTCTTTAAGGAAGTGTTGAAACAGAACAGGATCACCAAAAATTTCTTAAATTACAACTAAAATCAACAAATAGCTATTGTATTAGAAAAATATTGTGGTAAAACAACACCAATTCAAATCATGTCAATATCATCTATACATTAACAGACAAAAATCAACAAATTCTCCACACATCTTCTTCTCTAACAAACTATGAGGCGATTTAACAAAAATCAACAATTAATTGTCACTGAATATCTTAAATAAAAAAATTAAAGAAATATATACTATTAATTAAAAAATAAAACTCACGATCTCACAATTTTTACATTGAAAGTACCTTGAAGTTCAGGAATTGATCTCATTAACCGCATCGTCCGATTCGAGAGATTTCACCAGGCTCCGGAACTGGTTCTCCAGATTTGAGGTTTGTCAATACACTTAAACCCTATCCTATTTAACATTTTGCATTTAATTTCCGATCCTTTTGAAATTAGAAGATTATGTGCGAAATTTATGAAGATTGGGAGGTAAAACTTAATAAATCCCCAAAATTAAAAATCATCCTCATAAAATATACGAATTCAATAATGATTTAAAATAGATTGTGTTAACTTTTGAAATTTTGAGACTAGAAAGTGGAAATGATGCTTCAATTCTTTTCAATTTTTTTTAATAAATGTTAATTCGAGGGTCTTACCCCTTTTAATAATTTTTAGAATAATATAAATTTCTTTATAATGTTTGATCATCTCTTGAATGTTTTCTTTCATAGTAATTTTGATTAATAAGATAAATATTAATACGAGCGGTTTGTAATCTTGATATTAAATTTAGTATTTTCCTTCGTAGAGATTTGATAATTTAATTTAAATTACATGTGTTATCGTTTAATCTGAGAATAAATTCTCATGTATCCATAAAAGTGTAGGTGGTAAATACATAAAAGGAAACCACTTCCGACTATGCTTAAGTAGGTATCTTCTAGTCTTTAGGACCATAAATTAATTTTCCAAATTTGATAACATCTTATTATGTACTAGATGACCATTTTTCAAATTTAATTTCCAGGGTGCAATCTGTCAAATGATCAATTTTCGAGGGTGCATGTTACCAAAAGTCCAACTAACAATTGTAGAGCATGTTTGTCTCGTTCGAGACAAACACATTTTCTACTTTTTTAAAATAAATTTATCTTTTCTCTATTTTCTCAAACTACTCTTATAAAATCCAAACTAACAACATTACGAAATCCAATTTTTTTTCCAAACCACACCATTTTCCCAAACTACTTTGGGAAAAGCGAGACAAAGAGAACCGTAATCTTCACGTTTTATAATTGGGTTATTATTTACCAGAATCTTCCACGAGAGTATGGAATATTATTGGACAAATCACCCCCTATGAAAATAAATAGCGAGCAAAACAACTCTTTAAGGCTTATGGTGTTATTTATGCGAGAACAGTTGTATATATCTTGGACTCGATTTAAAGTATGAAAATATTTCAACCCACCACATTCAATTCTAAAACTGCTTATAGACACTTAACGAATAGAGTGATTATACTCATATGGCATTGTAATTTGTAAAAGGTCTAAAAATTGAATTTTTTTTTTTTTTTTTTTTTTTAAAAGAATTATTAGGATTTCAGCTAGAAGTCTGTGATATTACAAAACACCAGATCGAAGATAAAACAAGAATAGTTAGAGCAGGCACATAATCTACATGAGCAAAATCAATAAGCAATGATTGAATAAGATTACATGAGCTGGAATCATTTACATGGTCATGAATTAAAATTTTCAACTTTCCCGTCGAAAACATTGAAAAATTTGTGTTTTTGAATCAATCTTAACAAAAATAAGGTGTATTTTCGACACTTTGTGTTTTGCCTTGGAACTTTTTTTTTCTTTCTTAATTTAGTAACTTTTTTTCGTAATTTTTCAATAACGCTTCCAAAAACTTTTCGAAAAGTTTTATATGTTCAGCTGACCGAAACATATATAAAAAACGAAACTTTGATCCATATGTCTCTACCATTAGAACCACTAGCTGTTACAAGAACACTAAGCCATCATCAGCCATTTCAAAAATATATTATAACTAACAATAAGTTTCGATTCAACTAACATTACACATCATTGCTATAACATGGTTGGTGACTTGAATTGGTTGTTAATTTGAACCCTTTTACATTTTTCACCTTTTAGTGTAAGATTAATTAACATCATATCAATTGATTGCATTATAATAAACGCAAATTAAAATGAATATGTAGCTACTAATTAATAAGACTAGTACAGTATGAAATTAGAAGTATGCTCACACTTCTGATGACCCTAGCTCGAACCTCGTTTCGATTTTAAAATACTTAAATTTTATTTTTTACGGGATAAGTTTGGATCAAATTGATATTCATCGCAAATTTATCTTCTTATTTATGTGTAAAGATGCCTAAGTAAATAACTAGGTTCAATTAATTGTATGTTAACAAAGATTCCAACATAAGTTAGAATATAATTGTTTTTATTGCATTTTAAATATATTAAATTTGAACTAAGTTTAATACTATTTGAACTCAACAAACTTAAGTGAGCTTTAAAGAAACATTTTTAACTAATCGAACTGCTGAACATAATTTTAAAAGCATTCGAACTATAAGCGTAATTGGTTTCTAAGTATGTACAAGCATATTATATTGTAAAGAAAACGCATATTATAATATCATGCCAAACTTAATAAATCAACTAAAAGTTCCATGAAAGATTGAAACCACAATTCTTTTATTAATTTAAAGCCCAACCCGTTTAACAATAACCCTCTAAGCAGATGACATGCGCTGATTTATTTGTTTTGATTATTGAACAGCCCTAGTGGCGGTGTATCAAGATTGTTGTTAAGAATCTTTTAAGGTATAGATCAGTTTCTAAGCACTGGAAATCTCTAATTTTCGATAATTCATTCAAAAACTTACACCGTCAAAAAATCCTAGACAATAATAATTCCCCGTTAATGCTAGTTTTGCATTATTGTTTTAATCAAAAGTCATATGCTCTGACCACCTCCAATCTACATAGAAAAATAATCCAACAATGGAGCCTTCCCATAACTTCATCAAAATCATATCTACATATGCTTCCCTTTCCATCACAATCTAAGTTGGTGTGCTTTCTCAACAGTGAGAAATTCTACTTGTATAATCCTAGCACTCGACGACTTTTCCTCGATCCTCCTTCTGATCACTTGTCTAATAAAAATTTTTATGCTTGTGGTTTTGCTTATGTTCCATCCAAAGATGAATACATAATCTTGCACTTGGTCAAATTAGATTTATACAGCTGGAGTTGGAAGATGCTCACTATATTCATGTCCAATGACGACGATGAGATACATTACAATTCTTGGAGGTCCGTGGATGCCACATCTATGGACCATCTCGTGTTTTGTGAATTCGGATTTGGGGTTTTTGTTTGTGGAACTTTCTATTGGATGGTGTTTGATAAAGAGGTTAACGAATTTCTTATCATCTCCTTTAACATGGAGAATAAAGGTTTTTCTACTATTGGGTTGCTTAAGGAATTTGAATATGACTTACGCTTTCGTCGTTCACTTTTGGAAATCAAGGGAGAACTCTGTTTCACGAGTTTATTCGTTTATCTCCCCAAAACCATAAAGCTGTGGAAGCTATCGGATGTTAAGAACCAGTTATGGACCCAAAATTGGAGCATTAGTTTACAAAGCATTCCCCTCTTAGATATGTACATTGAGGCAAAGGTAAACTATTTATAGGCGAGAATACCTACAGAATTACAACAAATCATACATATCATACACGAGAATATCTTAAGAGACGTAAATCTTGGGAATTCACACGAGTGTTTTATCACTTTAAATATATAGAAGGAATCAACTTTTAATTACTCTGATCAATTAGGTTTCTAGCATAGACTAGTTATTTATACATATTTATAACATCTTATTATGTACTAGACGATATTTCAGGCAAAATTTAAACTAAACTCTGTTTGCTCCTTATACTCTTGTTTGTTTTAATTATAGTATTATTATATATATGCTGCCTACAGTACCTTAATGGTAATTAATTAAACCAACTTTGCATAAGAAACTAGGATTTAGTTATTAATGCTCTCTGTCTTTTGCTAAAGAATGTTGTCTCAAATTAATAATTTAATACATCCCTATCCAATCAAGCATTTTCTACATTCACAAACATATAATAGCATCAAGTTTGGACTCCATATAAAAAAATCCTGCATATATATAAAATCTTGACATGCATTCTTTTTTTCTTTAATTTTTTTAATAAGGGAACCCGCAGCCACCGAAGTACACAAGGTAAACCCCGCCTTCATGCAACACAAACACTGATTCCTTTCTTACATTGGAATAAGGGGATTCGGTTGGGACCCACTGAGCATTGGAATCTTCTCTTTCGAATCCGAAGAACGATTCTGCATCACCATCAAACGAATAGTAATTTACTTAGTCTCAATTAACCCCTAGTGAAATGCATATTATTCTCTAGAAAAAAATTCACAATGTTCAATTTACCCACTATATGATTTGAAAAAGAGCATTTTACCCCCCACCCCCCGAAAATTTCAAAAGATTAATTTAGCTCCCTCAGTCAGAAAGTGTAACTCACTCACCGAATTTGAGAGTAGACATGAAAAGTGTTTTGGTAACATGGGGGGGGGGTGAAGTGCAACATTTATCTAGACACATGGGGTCGGGTGTGAATTATCATAACGCAGGAGGGGTGAAGTGCCACATTTATCATAACCGGGGGGGGGGGAGAGATAAAGTGCCACATATAAGAGAGATAGTTTTGTCGATTCATATTTTTTTTTATATTTAAAAATATCAGGGATGCGGTGTGCATGAAACTTTTATAAGATTATAAGAGGTTACAGTGTTCTTTTTCAAATTATAGAAAAATAAATTGAACATTATACAAATCACATGGGATAAATTGTCATTAACCCCTCATAAATACATAACAACTAACAATAAGTTTCGATTTACTTGCATCAACATTACACATTTCTTTAAAAATAAATTCATCACAAATCATTTCAATATCTGCTCGGTACAAAGTATTACAAATAATAAACAACTACAAAAAATTAGTACTTCGTAATAAACTAAAGACAACATTCTTGGGAGTTGAACCCTAAACCTCTTGATCATGAGGCTTCAGTTTTATCAATGATTACCAATAGGCTACAACCTCGTTTAACAATTCTACAACATTACACATGATTGCTATAGTCTGAGTGCAATTAACAATACCAAATCAAAACATGTCAATATCTACATTAATAAACGGACAAAAATTAGCAAATTCTTCACACATTTTCCATCCTTCTCTAACAAAGTACGAGGCGACGTTATTATGCATCATATAAATGTCACTGAATATTTTCAAAAAAATAAATAAATAAAGAAATAATATACATTAATCTGTTCAAATCATATCAATATTTACATAAAGAGACAACACCCAACAAATTCTCCACATATTTTCGTATCAAAACAAAATGTGGGGCGATGGTATTAATTAGGGCTGTCAATGGGGCTGATTTCAATTCGGATCCGATCTGAATTCGGTTCGATTTATTAGAATAATTGTCCGATTAGTGATCTGATGGACCTGATCCGATTAAGAAGATCCGTAATCCGAATTATATGGAGCGAATATAGATATAGGATGATCCGATCCATTACATATTCGTATCCGATATATTACTATATGTTGTTTATATATTATGTATTTAAACCAAAATAAAAATAAAACTATCTATGTTCCACCGAAATCTTTTAATATATTAAAAATAATCTTAAAAAGAAATGCATGAGAGATGTTGTTGGACTGGACTAATAACTAATTGGGCCTACAACATATTCATTTATGCTATTTAATAAGAAAAATCAAAACTCTAACCATTCATCGTTCAATTTTTGTTTTCTCTTCTATTTCTCAATATTGAGTTTTCTTCTTCTTTGTCCCAGTTTATATCTTTTTTACTTATATTTTTGTTTATTCCTTTGTTCTAATTTTTATCTTTTATTGCTCACCATATTCCATCTTCTACAATTTTCAGGCAATAGTTTCGATAAAATAAGTAAAATGTTACTTTTTTAATTCATGATGGTGGAATCTATCACTTGGAGGAAAACAGAAAAAAATAAAATTATTGTTAAATGTGCTAAATGATTTATCCGGATCCGGGATATCCACCAAATTCGGAATCGGTTGCTAATACTCAAAATCCGAACGGATCCGGATCCGAATAGAAGAAATGGAAATCTGACTCGAAGATCGGCCCTAATCCGGTCCGAGTCCGACCCATTGACAACCCTAGTATTAATTAATCATTATTAAATTTCACTGAATATTTTCAATTTGAAAATGAAAGAAATATATACTAACTAAAATTAACACTGACAAATTACAATATCACAATTACATGGAAATTGGAGTTCAGGAATCGATTCAGCTACGATTTCAAACCAGATAAAAAACAATCGGCTTCTTTATGGTTCATTATAATTGGTACTGTTCTTATTAGTGCATAGGGAAAGATCTGGGATTATTGCATTTTTGGTGTCATAACTTAAGTTCATTGGTATTTTTATCTCACATTTCTTTGGGCTGGCACATTTAGTGCCACACCTTCAACTTCGTTGGCAATTTTAGTCCCAATTGGCCTGAAATCGCCCACATGGGTATTTTGACCGAATCATCGCATTTTTTTTTTGGGGAAAATGATTTTCTACCAGATTAAAAAAATATAAAAAATTTGGGGATTTTGCATTCAAGTCCCTGTCACTTAACCGGCTCACCTATTTCTAACAGCCACCACCTCCAATGGTTTTCCATCGAAATGGATCGGGGAGTCTTGTGGATCTTTCCGCCGCGGACTCACTCGTATAAACAATTTCATTTCTGGCCTTGTAAATCGCTCAATTTTGGCCTCTGAAAATCACGATTTAGAAGCCCTAAAATTGTCACAGTTTGAGCTCTTTTTGGTGGCTATAGACTAGTATTCACCTTCTCTACAAACCTCAAGCATTAATTGTCAGTTCTGAGGTTATCCCGTCACTCTATTTTCAGATCTATAGATTTTGCATTTTTCAATTTTACGCCACCTCCGACGGTGGATCTTGACCCACTGCCTGCCTCCCCTCTGTGTGGCGGTCATTTTTGGCACCAACCTTGTCCAATTTGGTCTTGAATTAAAAATTCCCCATTTCCAAGCTCACGTCAATGGCGGAGCTTCCATCTTCGTAAAATCAACCCCTTTGATTTTATCAAAATCCCCAATTAACATGTCACATTGCCCGCACATGGGCGATTTGGGGCTAATTTTAAAATTTGGCCTCAATGTTGGTTCCAAGTGGTCAGATGAGGTCTAGAGGGAGGGGGGGGGGGGGGGGGGGTAATAGACCTCTGAAAACTTTCAAGAATTTCTCTAACTTTTCTTATCAGCAGAGTAAGCTGATCAAGAGTTCGTGAGACAACTTCACTGATTGCGCACTTATCTTAATCAGTAGAGTTTGAAATACTTGTTTGCAGCAGATTTTACAAGTGTTTTTCACAAGTAGTTTTCTTAATCAAAAGATTTTATCCCCAGTTTTTAAAACTCCTTTAAAATCTTTTAGTTCAGTTGTATGTTTGAAGTCTTTTGAAAATATGCAAGTAAAAATACAATGAACAAACACACATAATTTTTATAGTGGTTATATAGACAAGAATGTCTTTTAGTCCACTCTTCCAAGTCACTTAGATCTTAGGTTATACTATAATCAAACAGTTTACAGTATACACTTCTTGCGCAAATCAACAAATGAAAAGCCACAAGTTTGTAGCAAGAAATCACTAAGAAATCCTACTCTTAGAAGCTAGATTACTCTACACTTCTCACAACACTCTTTTCTAACAGAATCACTTAGACTTGTATAAGTATTTGATCTTCAACTTCGGCTTTCGTCAACAGATGACTAAGCTGATAAGTGTTATGTTATTGAGTTTGAGACTTAGAAAGAATTTGATCTTGAATTTCTGCGCTCAGATGTGTTGAATGTCTCTAACTCTTGAATCTTGAACTATTTATACTTTGAGATTTGAATTTGTCCGTTGAAGATGAGACAAATCTCAACGCTCCCCGAGTACTGGTCCCCATTTTCTGGAACGGCCACCTGCAACTGTTGCACTGTACACTCTGTTGTACTTTCTGTCAGTTGCATTAAATGCACTATGCTGATCCGAGGTTCTTCTTCAATCATTTATCTTTAATACCCTTCTCTTGCAGCATTTATTACTCCAAGTGCATTTATTACCGTTAGAATGACTTTCTGATCACTTCTACTCTGCTGATTGAATCTACCCTTCTGATGAACACTCTGCTGATCTCAAGTCGAACTCATCTGATTGAGTCTGCTGAAAATCCACCAGTCTGATTCCGAATGCTGCACAAGATCAATAGTCTTCTGGACCAAATATTTAACCTTCTGATTTCACTTGTCTTCTTTGGTTAAATATTTTCTGAGGTTGGCTAGCTTCCATTACTTAGCTGATGACTTTGGGAAATCATTAAAACCTCTCTTCACTTCTTTGTATTCATCTTTATCCAACAATTTCCCCCTTTTTGATGATTACAAAACTTCAGCTAAGTGCCTGTACCTAAACTAAAGTTAAGTTCTCATATCAAAATTTTTGAGATAGAAATTAAGTTGGAAACTTGAACTTTTATAGATAAGATTTTGAATTACAGTACAAGCTTACAAAGATGAACTCAAGTAAAATACATTGATGATAAGATGAGTAATCTAGTCTACAAAACCTAGTCTAGTCTTCATTTTCTTCTTCTTCTTCTTCTTCTTCATCTCCTTCAATTTCTTCATCATGTTCTTCGCCACTAGAGATTACTTCTTGAAGGTTCTTTGAGGCAGCTTCGATTTTACTTTTGATCTCCTCAATTCTCTTGGCTTTTCTAAACGGATCAAGCTGTTCATCAGCAGAGTCTTTGGAAGCAGCTATCTCTTTATCAGACTTGGCTACATCCTTAGGCTCTTCGTTAGTTCCAGCTCCTTCAACATCAGCAGCGTCTTTGTTTTCAGTTACTCCATCAGCTGGTCTACTTGTATGTTCATCAGCAGGCTTTTCAGCAGACCCAACTTGCACAGTAACCTCAACAGTTGTAGTTGCAACATTCCTCTTGGTTGCAGATCCCTCTTCCCCCTTTTGTCATCATCAGCAGGGTTGAGTTCTTCTACTAGAACCGGAGTAATGTTTACAGCGTTGCATAGCATTCTGATGTTTTGATCCATTGCATGAAGATGATGTCCTTATTTTTGTTGCTGGGATGCAAAGCCCTCAGTCTTGAGAAGAGTTAAGTCAATGAGTTCACCAAGCTGAATTTGAGACTGTAAGACCAGATCAGCACTGCTGCTCAAAGACTTCAGAATGTTCTCTGTTTTCTCTTATTTGGCTTCCATAGCATTAGCAACAACCAAATTTATATCCCTCCAGCCAGCATTGTTGTTGTTAACCCTTTCCCAGAACTTCTCAACATCTGACTTAATTGTTTGAACTTCAGATTTGATGTTGTTTAGTTCTTGTTGAATCAGCGGGGTAGGATCAGCAGGCTTAGGAATACTGGCAATAGTACTCTGAAGCAATGATGAGGCCATCTCCTCAAATTTCTTCATTTGTTCCTTGTTTCTGTCCTCCATCTCCTTCATGGTTGATTCAATCAGTGCCTTCAAAGAATCCAGAATGGATGATTGATCTTCAGTGACAACCTTGGCAGGACTAGTACTTTGCTGTTGTTTTTCAAGAGCTTTCCACTCTATAGCAAGAGGCTCCTTCTCTTTTGGGATTTCATCAAGTGGGGTCTGATGATCTTCAATAGATAACTCCACTGATGAAGTGTTGGCAGTAGCTTTGGTTTTATCTGGCTCATCTAAAACAGTTACAACATCATACCCATCAGTAGACACAATAGTTTTATGATTAATAAAAACAGCAGGAATAAAAGATGAGGTAGTCTGTTGAGGTAGCTCTTCATATGTTTTGATGGCCGGCCTAAAGACAATGTGTTGTAGACTGGGCAGAGGTGGTAGATCACTTGAGCTTCCAACTGCAAACCTTGATCTTGTAGCCCACTTATCCAGAGTTACACACACAACCAACTTAACAGCTCTATCCCCAGCATCATCAACTTTCCTTAGCTTTTTGGGAATAGTCTGCTTCATCTTGGTAGATTCTTCCTTAGCCGGTTGTGAACCACGTCCAGGAAGTAGTCAGAATCCAAAGTTTGCTTGATGGAGGTAGTTTGCAGCCACTCTAGGACCCATCTTTCTTCATTAGCAAACTCTTTCCATGCTAGGATTTCATCATTTGACTTCATCAGATGATACTCCCTCCATCTGTTGTATCTTATCTTTTCAGCCAGGAGAGTACTCTGATTTGTCAGCAGGGTGTTATACCTTTCCAATTCAGCTTCAAAGCGAGCAAACACCTCTGGATCACTCTGAACTATCTCCAGATCATGCTTGACCTCCTTTCGCTTTCTCTTGACAATTTTAGGTGTAGGCATAACAAACCTGTCCTTACTAGGCTTCCCAATAATAATACCACCACCATGTCTTGGACCATGGGCATCCGTTTTGCTAGCTTCTAGGGCTTTAGCTAAATCAGCTTCTTCTTTAGCAGCTAACTCTGCATCAGTCATCTGTTTGACTTCAGCTTCAGTTTTGCTAGCTTCCAAAGCCTTCTGAAGTTCAGCTTCATTCCTTTTTCTCTGTTCAGCTTCCTCCCTCTTCTTCTTGTGGTATGTGTTAACTCTAGCCTTACCAGTTCTCTTCTTCTTGGCGGCTGGTGTCTCAACTGCAACAACAGGTTCAACAACTGTTAGATGTTGTTCAGTTTGAGGCTCAGTTGCCTCTGCAGATGTAGCAGTAGACTGTTCTGTTGGAGGAACAATAGCCTCTGTTGTTGTCTGATTTTCATCAGTTTCCTTGGTTGATTCAACAGGTCGTTCTGCAGTAGGAGGGTCTTCTCGAACAGTTGAAAAAGTAACTCTCTGTCCTCCTAATGTCAGCTTTTTCCTGGCAGTTGCCTTAGTATGTGTCAAAGTGGGAGCAGGAGCAGTTCTTTTCACTGAGATCCTTGTCCTCTTTGCCATGTTCTCAACAGGAACAGGTTCCTCTGATACAGTTCTTTCAGGAGATTCTCCAATTAGCATTTCATCTATCTCATTGGCAACTTCAGCAACTATCTTACCAGCTTGCACAGACTCAACTGATCTGGCTTCAACTGCAGGGTTTGCTGTTTGATCAGCAGGCTAAGAAGCCTGTTCTACGATTTTTGCCTTTTTAGCCTCAATAGGCTTGTCTAATTTTGTAGCAGCAACTTTTCTCTTTGGCTACTTCTTCTCTGGCGTAGATTTGGATCTTACTTCAACCTTATCAGGTTCATAAACTTTCAGCTCCTTTAGTTTATGAACCACTTTCCCTCCTCCAAGGGTGGACCTTAACACCATAAGCAAGTGACTCAGTAGAATCATATGCCCTTCTTTCTTCAGTGCCAATATTTTGAACATGTGAACAGCCCCAATTCACCTTCAAACCATAATAGATGCATATCATTGTGTGATAGCGTCTCTTGGGAAGTCCATCCAGAGCACTAGCAGAGCACTCCAGAATCCTATAATACCAGCAAATCTTTGAAATTCGTCCTTCAACTGTGTCTTTTTGATCCCAGTCAGCTCTTCACCACTTTTGGCACACAGACGCCAAAATTCTTCCTCCTTAGTCCGTCCCAATGTAGCCACATCACCTCCTTCATTTTTGAGGTTGTAAACCCCACTTAACACCGCAAGAGAAACGCAGATCTTCTTCCCTGCGACAGTAGAAATCATAGTTGATTTGTCAAGATCATCATTCCTATTCTTGTAGAACTCAGCCACATCTCTAGCATAAACCATTGTTTCGTGTGCTTCTAGCACATCAACCAGAGATGATTCCTTGATTTTGATCATGATTTCCTTTATCAGAGGGGTGCCAGTAGCGTGGTACACATCATAGTTCAAGTACTTCCTTCAGCTCCGGACATTTTGACTTAGAAAATGAGATGTGAGTTGAAAACTAAGAATGCTTTGGAGATAAATCAGAAGAGTCAGTAACTTCTTTCAAGATTTGAATATTTAGGGTGCGTAGGGGTGGGATCGGGACGGGTTTTCGGGAATTCGGGTATTTCGGGAAGGGATATCGGGTTTCGGGATCTCAAATTCAAGTCCCGAAACCCGGTAGATCAACCAAGGTTCTGAGAGTTTCGGGTACCCGTTTTAATTTCGGGATTTCGGGACAGGACCGAGTGTCCCGATAAACTATTAATTTTTTTTTTTAGTTTAATGCAACTTTCAAGCCGCCTCGGATCTTCTGTGTCAATATTGGTGTGCCATTTCACCATCTTACGCCACGTGCCACTTATAGTTATGCACCACAATTAGACTCAGAAATGATCTCAAAACCTCAAGATCTGATTAAGGAAAATTATTGGAGAAGCTTGAAAATTGAAATCCTCTATGATGATATATGTTGAAAAACCCAGACGTCGGCGAGCAACGGATCAGTGACTGATGGCGGGAGTTGAGTTGTGGTGGAGTTAAGTATTTTGATTAGATATATTTACTTGTATGTTCGAATTTTAGAGAAGAAGAATACGTAGAGTGAGATGTGAATGGTTGAATTTTAGATTTAGATTAGGTATTTTGATTGTATATATATATATATATATATATATATATATATATTTTAATTAAACTATGTAATCGGGACCGGGTTCCCCGATCGAGCGGGGATCAATACCCGAAACCCGTCCCGAATTTTCTTGACCGGGTTTTGTCCCGTCCTAAATTGAAAAATACCCGTTTTGTCCCGTCCCAAATGGGTAAAACCCGATCGGGAAGGGACGGGTACCCGAAACCCGATCCCATTTACCCAAGCCTAAGGGTGCGTAAGGTTTAGTCTACTTATCAGATCTGGATTTATAGAGTTGGGGATTTTTCGGTTTCCTTGTTTTCCGCCAACCGTTAGATCCTATTTGTCAGTTTTGATCGTGTGAGCGAGATACGCGGATTTCAAATTTTATATTTAATGTCAGACCGGGCGGGAATGCCAAGCGTTACTAGTCTGTTACTTATAAAAGCGTGTTTTCAATATATAACGTTTATAGTATTACACTTATATAAAATATCAGATGAGTAAAGCCAACTTATTTGATAGATGACTGATCTGATACATCTTATCACTAGTGAATGCCAATAGCTAGTGATCTTCCTTTGCTGTTTGTCAATCCAGCAAGATGAGTTAATCTTCTTATCTTCAAGAATTAAGAACATATCTTCTAAAAACACAACTTCAACTAACTGTCATTAAAGATTTCATCTTTAATCAGGAATACCGCTAGTCTTACACGTTCCCCTTGAGTTCAAGAATCTATCAGTCAACTAGTCTGTTGAAAGTTACTCTTGAAGAATAGTGTCAGATTGGTAAGCTGATGAATTTTGGTTTTCTGATAAGTTCCTCCTCAGCTTAAGAATCCAAATTTAATAAGCCTAGTTCCATTATTAGAGTAGAAAACCTTGCATCACTTAGTGGTTTGGTGAAGATGTCGGCAATCTGATTATCTGTATGAACATACTTAATAATGACATTTTCTTTCTCCACATGATCTCCGATAAAGTGATGTTTGATCTCAATATGCTTTGTCCTTGAATGACTTGTAGTGTTCTGAGTGAGTGAGATTGCACTTGTATTGTCACAGTAGATAGGTATTCCACTGATCTTGATATTGTAGTCTTCGAGTTGATGTTTCAACCAAAGTATCTGTGCACACCATGCTCCAACAGCAATGTATTCAACTTCAGCAGTAGATATAGATACTGAAGTCTGTTTCTTACTCATCCATGAGAATAGACGACTACCCAAAAATTGACAAGTACCTGTAGTACTCTTCCTATCAATTTTACAGCCAGCAAGGTCATAATCTGAATATCCAATAAGTTCAAATCCTGATTCTGTAGGATACCATAATCCCAATTCTTGTGTGCCTTTAAGATATATGAGAATCCTTTTAGCAGCTAAGAGATGAGATTCCTTAGAATTTGATTGAAATCTCGCATAAACCCCAACAGAGTACATAATATCAGGTCTGCTAGCAGTGAGATACAACAGTGACCCAATTATGCCTCTATATTTGGTGATGTCCACTGATTTGCCATCTTCATCTTTATTCAGGCGAAGTCCAGTAGACATTGGAATAGCAACAAATGAGCTAGTTTCCATACCAAATTTCTTGAACAGATCTTTTGTGTACTTTGCTTGATTAATGAAAATACCATCAGGTAGCTGTTTGACTTGTAATCCAAGAAAGTAGTTAAGTTCTCCCATCATGCTCATTTCAAATTTGTTCTTCATCAGCTTAGAGAACTTCTCAGACATCATGCTCTTGGAGCATGCTTCAGTCCATAGAGGGCTTTCTTCAGACGATATACTTTATCCTTCTTAATAAGCTTCAAATCCAGGAGGTTGTTCAACATAAACTTCTTCTTGCAGTTCTCCATTGAGAAAAGCAGACTTCACATCCATCTGATAAACAGTGAAGTTCTTGTGAGCAGCATAAGCCAGGAATAGTTTGATTACTTCAAGCCTTGCTACTGGTGCAAATGTTTCATCAAAGTCTATGCCTTCTTCTTGGCAGTAACCCTTGGCAACTAGTCTTGCTTTGTTTCTGGTAACAATACCATCTTCATTCATCTTGTTTCTGAAGACCCACTTAGTGCCAATGACTCTTTGATGAGTAGGTCTGGGAACTAAGTACTAGACTTCATTTCCTTCAAATTGATTTAGCTCTTCTTGCATTGCTTCAATCCAGTGAGAGTCACTAAGAGCTTCATCAATTTGCTTAGGCTCAATCTGTGAGAGAAAACTTACAAACATTGACTCATTTGCAGTTGCTCTTCTAGTCTTTACTCTATGCAATGGATCACCAATCACTAAGTCAGGTGGGTGATCTCTGAGCCATCTGAAATCAGGTTGCAAATCAGGAAGTTGTCCTCTTGATTGATCTTGCAACATTACTGTTGGAGTTCCAGTAGTAGTCTGTTGAACAGTCTCTCGTCTGTCAGCTGTTTGCAACTCGTCTGTTAGACTATCAGTAGACTGATTTTGAACATCACTTGAGTTATCAGCTGGGTTGAGGTCCGGTAGTATGATGGGAACATATTCTTCTTTTCCACATGCAATTTCTGAAAATCAGTAGACAGATCTGAATTAGTATTTTGATTCTTTTCAGAAGACTGACTTGGTTCATCAAATACTACATGAATTGATTCTTCTACAAGTAAAGTCGTTTTGTTAAAAACTCTATAGGCTTTACTAACAGTAGAGTATCCTACAAAAACATCTTCATCAGTCTTCTCTGCAAATGCAGTAAGGTGATTTTTCCCATTATTCAAAACATAACATTTACAACCAAAAATTCTAAGATTTTGTTGTTCCAGACTTCATAAGGTGTCTTGTTTTGACTTTTGTTGATCATGCATCTGTTCTGGGTGTAGCATGCTGTGTTTGTAGCTTCTGCCCAGAATCTTTGAGGCAATTTTGCTTCAGCTATCATTTTCCTTGTAGCTTCTTTTAGAATTCTGTTTCTCCTTTCAGCAACTCCATTTTGTTGAGGGGTTCTGGCAGCAGAGTACCCATGGTTGATTCCTCTGGAGTTACAATACTCTTCAAAAGTAGAGTTTGTAAATTCAGTGCCCCTATCTGATCTGATCTGATCTTTAATATCTTCAAGCTTTTCTCATTCTGGATCAGCTTCATCAGATTGGTAAGATGTTCCTTGGTCTCACTCTTCTTTTTCATGAAGACAACCCAAGTATATCTTGAAAAATCATCCACAATAGCTAGGAAGTATTTCTTTCCACCATTGCTGATAGGATCAATGGGTCCAAACAAATCCATGTGAAGTAGCTCCAAAATTCTAGTTGAAGATTGGTGCTTCTTGCTTTTGAATAAAGACTTGATTTGTGTACCCTTCTGACAGACATCACAGAGCTTGTCTTTGCTCATGACTGTTTTTGGAATCCCTTCTACCAGATTGTTCTTGATTAGTCTATTGATGGTCTTGAAATTCACATGATTCATCCTTTTGTGCCATAGCCAACTCACCTCACTTGGTGTTGAAGCCACCAAACAGATGTTTGAATTCCTGTCCACATAATTCCAGTCAACTATATAGATATTTTCTTGTCTTCTTCCAGATAATATCACCTTCTTGGTTCCAACTTGCTCTACGTAGCACTTATCTGATTAGAAGATAACAGAAAATCATTTGTCACAAAATTGACTTATGCTCAGCAGATTGTACTTGAGGCCTTTAACATAAGAAACGTCAAAATCTCTATGTTGCCTTTGACAAGCTTTTCACACGCCACAATCTTTCCTTCTTTGTTGTCTCCAAATCTAACTTTTGGACCGTCTATGGCAGCAGCATCAGTCAGTTCATGTATGTCTCTACACATGTGCCTTGAACATCCACTGTCCAAGTACCATTTTTTCTCTACATTACTCCTACTCCTAATCCTAACCTACAAAACAAAATATAATTGTTTTAGGTACACTTTATTGAGAGGGTCCTTAAGGATTAGTTCCACCTTTGACAACCCAAGATTTAGAAGTCTTCGGCTTCTTAGGTTTTGTAGATTTTGCAGGAGCATGAGTTACTCTAGAGTCATCATAAGTTTCAATAGGCATATTATTATGATAATCATTATGATGTGAGTAATGCTCAAAAGTAGGATAAGGTGCATGATAAGCAGGGTAAGCATGCACAGGATGATGAGCAGGGTATGCAGCATAGTAAGATGAAAACTGAGGTGCATGATAGAATTATGTATAAGCAGGTTGCACATAATGAGACTCATTTCCATACCAAGCATTTTCATTTTTATGATTTTTATGCTTCTTTAGTTTGCGCTTTGCTTGCTCATTAACAGACGGCTTAGGTTTACAAGTTTGATTAGTTTTACTCTTATCAACAGACTTTCTGGGATTCTGCTGTTTGGTTTTACCAGTCTGTTTTTCAGTTATAGGCTCTTTAGCCTTTTTAGCCTTAGGAGTTTTCTTCTCCTTTTTCTCAGCTTCAAGTGAAGCAAATTTAGTAGTCTGAACATACAAAATGATCTTACTATTGTCAGCAGATATGAATTTTTCAGTATGGTTCAGTTATAGCTTTTCCTTTTCTAAAGGCAATTTATGTTTACTATTCTTGTGATCTAATGCAACAGAGGACTTATCATGAGACTCTATGACTTTCTCAAGTTCCATGATTTTACCCTTATAAACTTCACATTCACCTTTCAGAGATTCATTCTCTTGCTCAAGCTTTTTATACTCAGCTGATTCTTGTGGTCTTTCAACCTTAAGTTTCAGTGATGTATTTTGTTCTTTCAGCATAGTCATCTCTTCCTTAAGCTTAGCAAATGCAGTAACAACACTAGAGTTATTAATCATCATTTGCTCAAATGAACTAAACAGCTCATTTTCATTTTCAGAAAAAGGTTACCTCATTATCAAAGTCATCTGAGTCTTTGGCCATTAGACAGAGCAGTGCTAGTTGCTCATCTTCAGTAGAGTCATTTTCTAATGTCTCTGAGTCTGAATCAGACGAGTAGATGGCTGCTATCTTTTCAGCTTCAGCCATCAGCACCTTGCTTTTATTGTGTCTCTTTTCTTTTTTGATTTTCTTTTCCTCCTCAGTGTACTTCTCGGCTTTAGGATATGGACAATCCTTGATGAAATTTCTCAATTTCCTGCAATTATAGCACATTAGTTTGGATTTATAATTATCCTTACTATCATGAGAATCAAAGGTAGGGTTAGAAGTAGAAGTATTGTTGTATTTGTTCTTTATTTTTCTTTTGTAGAACTTCTTGAAACCGTTCAGCAACGACGCAACGTCAGCAGCAATGTACTCTTTTTTGTTGAGCAGCATGGTCTCATCAGATGAGTCCATTTCTTTGTTCTTGCCAGCTGATCTTCTGGATTTTTCAGCAGCAACCAATGCAGCTGTGGGACTAGAAGTTGAGGTTTCTTCTATACCCATCCTTGACAGTTTATACTCGTATAAACAATTTCATTTCTGGCCTTGTAAATCGCTCAATTTTGGCCTCTGAAAATCACGATTTAGAAGCCCTAAAATTGCCACAGTTTGAGCTCTTTTTGGTGGCTATAGACTAGTATTCACCTTTTCTACAAACCTCAAGCATTAATTGTTAGTTCCGAGTTTATCCCGTCACTCTATTTTCAGATCTATAGATTTTGCATTTTTCAATTTTACGCCACCTCCGACGGTCGATCTTGACCCACTGCCTCCCCTTCCAGCCGTAGACTCCCCTCTGTGTGGCGGTCATTTTTGGTACCAATCTTGTCCAATTTGGTCTTGAATTAAAAATTCCTCATTTCCAAGCTCACGTCAATGGTGGAGCTTCCATCTTCGTAAATCAACCCCTTTAATTTTATCAAAATCCCCAATTAACATGTCACATTGCCCGCACATGGGCGATTTCGGGCTAATTTTGAAATTTGGCCTCAATGTTGGTCCCAAGTGGTCAGATGAGGTCTAGAGGGGGGGTTAATAGACCTCTGAAAACTTTCAAGAATTTCTTTAACTTTTCTTATCAGCAGAGTAAGTTGATCAAGAGTTCGTGAGACAACTTTACTGATTGCGCACTTATCTTAATCAGCAGAGTTGACCGCTCGTTTGATTTAACTTATCTGATTCAAATATTATCAGAGTTTGAAATACTTGTTAGCAGCGGATGTTTCAAGTGTTTTTCAACAAGTTGTTTTCTTACTTAAAGATTTTATCCCCAGTTTATAAAACTCCTTTAAAATCTTTTAGTTCAGTTTGTATGTTTGAAGATCTTTTAAAAATATGTAAGTAAAATGTAATGAACAAACACACAGAATTTTTATAGTGGTTATATAGACAAGAATGTCTTTTAGTCCACTCTTCCAAGTCACTTAGATCTTGGGTTATACTATAATCACACAGTTTACAGTATACACTTCTTGTAGCAAGAAATCACTAAGAAATCATACTCTTAGAAGCTAGATTACTCACAAAGATGAATCTACACTTCTCACAACACTCTCTTCTAACAGAATCACTCAGATTTGTATAAGTATTTGATCTTCAACTTCGGCTTTCATCAACAGATGACTAAGCTGATAAGTGTTATGTTCTTGAGTTTGAGACTTAGAAAGAATTTGATCTTGAATTTCTGCGCTCAGATGTGTTGAATGTCTCTAACTCTTAAATCTTGAACTATTTATACTTGGAGATTTGAATTTATCCGTTGAAGATGAGACAGATCTCAACGCTCCCCGAGTACTGGTCCCCATTTTCTGGAACGACTACCTGCAATTGTTGAACTATACACTCTGCTTGTACTTTCTGTCAGTTGCATTAAATGCACCATGCTGATCTTCTTCAATCATTTGTCTTTAATACCCTTCTCTTGCAGCATTTATTACTCCAAGTGCATTTATATCCGTTGGAATGACTTTCTGATCACTTCCACTCTGCTGATCGAATCCACCCTTCTGATGAACACTCTGCTGATCTCAAGTCGAACTCATCTGATTTGAGTCTGTTGAAAATCCACCAGTCTGATTCCGAATGCAGCATAAGATAAGTAGTCTTCTGGACCAAATATTTAACCTTTCTGATTTGACTTGTCTTCTTTGGTTAAATATTTTCTGAAGTTGGCTAAGCTTCCATTACTATGACTTTTGGAAATCATCAAAACCTCCCTTCACTTCTTTGTCTTCATCTTTATCCAACGCTCAATTTGGACCAAAATTGCCACCAAAATTGAAGATGTATCACCAAATGTGCCAGTCCGGAAAGATATTAATTTCTATTAGTATTATATTAAAATACCCATTAATTCCACTTACAAAGTTTGTACAATAAATACATAATTACTGAGTAATAAGACTAGTATGAAATTAGAAGAATAATCACACTTCTAGTGACAATCGTACCTCGTTACAGTTTTTAAATATCCAATATTTACTTTTTTAATGGATACGTTTTGATCAAAGTGTTATACATCCCAAAATGATGTCTAAGTAAATAATTATTTTCAGTTAATTGTATGTTAACAAATATTCGGAAATTAGTGGCGATAATTTTCTTTTAATTGGACCTGAACTAGGTTCAATATTTTAAATCATCTAATTTTAATGAGTTTCACCGAACACGTTTTAACTTATCAAATTGAACTTAAACCAAAGATTAAAAGCATTCGAACAATAAGCATAGATATTAAAATGGATTTAACTGCCACTGATATATGACTTCAAAATGTCTAATATGTTTTAATAACAAAAAACATATTCAGTTATAAAATGGAATCAAATAGTTTCTTTATGTACAAATGCATATCATATTTTAACTAAGAAAAGAGCATACTACTAAATTATAATATCACGTACTAAACAAAAAAATCAACTCAAAAATCCATGAAAGATTGGAACACCATTCAGAAAGAAAATGCAACACAATTTTTTTTGAGTTAATCGCAATTTATCCCCGTAACATTCATAAAGTTCAATTTATCTCATGTGATTTGAAAAAGAGTATTTCATTCTCTGTAATTCTAGAAAAGTTTCACACCACCTCCTTGACATTTTTATATGTGACACTTTACCCCTCCGTGTTATGATCATGTGGTAGTTTACCCCCCATTGTGTTATGATAAATGTGGCAATTTACTCTCCATTTGTTGTGACAAATATGGCAATTTACCCATGTGTTATGAAAAATGTAGCAATTTACCCTCTATGTTACAAAAATACTTTCCATGTACACTCTCAATTTCGATAAAATGAGGTAAAATGCTTCTTTAAAATTTTCACAGCGAGGTAAAGTGCTCTTTTTCAAATCACAAGGGAGTAAATTGAACAATATATATTTCACAGGGGGGTAAATTGGGATTAGCTAGAGTGAAAACTGTTGAGTAAAAACAAAAAAATATCCTTCTCCATGTCAAATAATGAAGGGGTAAAATGTCACATTTATAATAACACAACGTGTAACTGATAAATATAACATAATACAGGGGATAACCGTGTCCATATGAAATAACACATGGGGTAAACTACTTCAGCTTTTTTAGGATTAAAATATATATAAGTATAAAGTAGTACATGATATAGGGTATTTTTATTAATCATATTTCTTTTAAGGTTTAAAAATGTCTAGGAGGCAATGTGAGTCTCTTGTAAGAATATAAGGAGGTAACATGCACTTTTTGAAATTACATAAGTGTAAATTGGACATTATAAATATTAAGGAGGGTAAATTGCCATTAATTTCCTAAATTATGCAATTTTATGGGGTTAATTTAATCTCCATGTGATATGCATAATTATCAATTTACCCTCTTGTCATTTGAAAAAGATCATTTTACTCATTTGTGTTTATCTCATTTTGTTGAAAGTGTAGCTCATTCGCCAAAAATTGAATGTGGAAGTGAAAAGTGTTGCATAAAAATTAAAAAAAAAATATCCTTCTCCATGTAAAATAATAAAGGGGGTAAAATGCCACGTTTATAATAATAGGACAGGTAACTGATAATATAACATATTATAGGGGCTAAATTGTGTCCATATATAGTAACACATGGGGTAAACTGCTCCAGTTTTTTCGAGGACTAAAATAGGTCTAAGTATATAGTAGGATTACATAATATAGGGTTTTTTTTCTTCTTAAAAATCATATTTCTTTTAAGGTCTAAAAATGTGATGGAGTCAGCGTTAGTCTTTTATAAGAATATAGAGAGTAAAATGCAATTTTTCAAATTATAAAAGAAAATGGACATTATGAATATTAAGGAGGATAATTGCCATTAACTCAAATACTTCTTGGATTTAAAACAATTTTACAGTTAGAGAAGGCCAAACAATTCTTTATCAATAAAAGCCCAACCCGTTTAAAAATTAACCTTCTAATTAGACGGGCACATGAGATGGGCTGTTTCTTTTTTCAAAGTTTTCTTGATATAACAGCCCTAGCTAGCGGCTGTACATTGAAATTGACTTTTGTTTATTCTAGGTTTTCTCAACAAAACATAATATACTATTATGCAGACATAATACACTAATTTATACTATTATTTAATTAGTGAGATATCGATGGAGAAAATAGATATGCAAATCAAGAAGCAAAGCACAGAGAAGATCAAAGTTGAGCATCAAGAAAGTGGGTTTTTGCCGGATGACATAGTGAGGGAGATACTATCAAGATTGTCCGTGAAAAGTCTTTTAATGTATATGTCTGTTTCGAGGCACTGGAAATCTCTAATCTCCCATAATTCATTCAAGAAACTACACCGTCAAAAAATTCTAAACAATAATAATCCCCCGTTACTGCTAGCTTTACAATATTCAAATAAAAATTTATATGCTCTAACCACTTTTAATCTCCATGGAAAAATAATCCAAGAATGGAGTCTTCCTATAATTGTGTCAGCATCATTTTTGCATATGCTTCCCTTTCCATCACAGTCTAAGTTGGTGTGCTTTCTCGACAGTAAGAAATTCTCCTTGTGTAATCCCAGCACTCGACGAATTTTTCGCTTGCCTAATCCTCCTTTTGGTCCCTTGTTAGATGGAATATCTTATGTATGTGGTTTTGCTTATGTTCCATCCAAAGATGAATACGTAATCTTATACTTAGTCAAATCAGATCTAGACATATGGAGGTGTATGATGCTTACTATATGCATGTCCAATGATGACGATCACTTGCATTACAATTCTTGGAGATCCGTTGATGTCGCGGCTATCAGCCATCTCGCGTTTTATCGCCCATTTGGGGTTTTTGTTTCTGGGGCTTTCTATTGGTTGATGTTAGATAGTAAGGTTAGAAAAAATTTGATCCTCTCCTTTAACATGGAGAATGCAGGTTTTTCTTTTATTGAGATGCCCAAGGATTTTGAAAATGGCTTAGGTGGTTTTCGTGAGTCACTTGTCGAAATCAAGTATAAACTCCATTTCATGGCTTTACGGTATCACCCTCGAAACTTAGAACTATGGATGCTATCTGATATTAAAAACCAGTTATGGACCCAAAGTTGGATCATTAATTTACAAAGCATCTCACACTGGCCTGAGTTATTTGACTCACTTAATCTAATTATTTACAGGCGAGAATACCTCCAGAATTACAACGAATCATACGAGGATATCTTAAGAGACTTTGGAAAGCATAAAATGGAAAATAGGGCTCTTTTGGGTGTGGGAATTCACACAAACATTTTCTCACTTTAATACATAGAAGCAATCCATTTCTGACTATGCTTAAGTAGGTATCTTCTAGTCTTTAGGAGTTAGGACCATAAATTAATTTTCTAAATTTTATACTGCATTGATTGAGTGTCTGTTATAACATCTTATTAATGTAACAGATGCTATTTCAGGCAAAGATTCAACTAAACTTTGTTTGCTCCTTTTACTCTTTGTTGGTTTTGATTATAAACATGTTTCCTACGTACAGTACCTTAATGGTGATTAATTAAACCAACTTTGCATAAGAAACTAGGATTTGAAGCCAACATATAGTGAAACAATGTATTATTTTTCAAGCTCAAATTCTAATTCATCTCATCTCGTCTCATCTCATATATACATAAATTAAGTAAAGGTACACGTTCGACTAATAACCCCTCGTTGATCAAGCATGTATGCAACCAATAAAGACTCTTTTGTAATTACCATCAAACAAGCAACAGTTAGAAGTCCGTAATATTCAGAAATATGAACCTTTCAACAAACAATCGTCAAACATACACACGCTGAAAAATTTCCTTACCTTAAGGCGTTTTTACCGTTAACTCTGATGCAGCTTTCTTTTCGCCCACAACCGTTGCGGCTCCATTCTTAAAGAAGCCTGTTGTTTATATATATACAAATACCATTTTATTAGAAGAGGAGTCCAACATATATAGTTGCAATCAAAACATCAATGTGTGCTCCTTGCTCGAGGACTCCACGATTTTGACAAGATATTTGTAAATGTGATAACAAAATCGAAATCATTAACAAGACGAAGGCAAAATAAGGCAAGAGCCACTTCGTCATACTTTTAGGGAATGTTGAAACAGAACAGAACAGGATCACCAACAATTTCTTAAATTACAACTAAAAATGGTGTTTAAATACTTCAACATTACAAATGATAGCTATTGTACTAGAAAAAAATTGTGGTAAAACAACACCAATTCAAATCATGTCAATATCATCTACATTAACAGACAAAAATCAACAAATTCTCCACACATTTCCTTCTCTAACAAAATATGAGGCCATTTATGCATAAATTAATTGTCACAGAAGATCTTCAATAAAAAAAAATTAAAGAAATATATACTATTAATTAACAAATAACACTCACGATCTCACAATTTTTACATCGAAAATACCTTGGAGTTCAGGGATTGATCTCCATTAACCGCATCGTCCGATTCGAGAGATTTCACTCAATTTTAGATTCGGTTTCGCCGATTCAACTGCTACATTAAATTTATTTTCCTGTTATCAATCACGTACCATTAATTATAAAACATAAATAAATTGAATAATATTGTGTGAGTGCGTGTAATTTACCTGTAGAGAGGAGGAGAGAGCAGAGGACACCACCGGAGAATGCAAAGGAACAGGACTGAGAAATTTACTGATGCCAGGTGATGGGTACAAGTATTAAAGTAAAGAGTACAGATCTGTTTCAAACTTCCAAGCCTGGTAGTAGTGTTTATGACGGGTGTGGATAAAGTGAGTAAAGATCCTATTATTATTTTGGGATTCTGAATCATGTAGCTATAATATGTTTATATTTACATATTTCTTAAAAGTTCAGAACAAAGTTTTTATATATGCTTCCTAAATTCCTAAATTTTATATTGAAATAGAATAAAAGACTAAAAGTTAAAGTGCTAAACTCAAAATGGAACATTCTCTTTTAGGGAAAATTCTATGCACCGTCAAGAACTATTCGAAAAGCAAAGTACACGATTCATTTCCTTTCAATTTTTAGCCAAACAAAAGAGGTGAAATCTTATTTGAACTGCCATTACAAAAAATCTGAAGTGAGTTACAATCTCAATTTCTGCAAGTGAGTTAATATCCGGCTGAAGGGGGTAAATTGCTTCATTAAAAATTTTACAGGGGGTAAATTGATTTTTTTCCAAACTATAGAGGGGTAAATTGCCATTAACTTTGTAGAAAAATTGGGTTTGGCACCAAAATTGCAATGAAAACCTATCATATAATATCAAATCTACATTTTCGTATACAATGATACAAAAAGTGTAAGTTAGCCTATCATATAGTACCAAAAAATCAATTCCCCCAAAATTAAAGCTATCAAAATCATCAGTGAAACTAAAAGAATGAGTAAATTAAACTTCCCCTTGTTCAATCAAATCAAACCAAAAAAAAAAAGATCATCAACAATAACTTGGAAATCTCATCCCATGCAGTGACTTTCCATTCGAATTAATTATTATTGTGATATTTATTTTTAATAAAAACACTCAACAAATTCTCCACACATTTTTCCTTTTATAATAAAACATGAGGCGATGATATTAAATACCACTAAATATTTTGAATAAATAATGAAATAATTAAACAAATAACGCTACAAATCACAATTTCACAGTAACATTGGAAATACACATATTGCAGTTTAGGAATAAATTGCGAGTGGATCGAGTTGCAAATTAGATTAATCAAAACAACCGATTCAGCTACTTACCAGAGGAATTTGAGAACTAAAGTAATTTCACCAGATCAAGAATCGGCGACTGCACCGCCTCAGAGTTCAAGCTCCAAAACGGAGTCTTAGAATCAGTTTGTTTGTTTGGAGATATCTTGATTTAATTGATCGTTGAATTGGCTGTTTATTTAATTTTAGCATCGTTTCAATTTCTTTTTTCTAATATTTTATCCAAAAAAAAAAACTTTATGTACATATAAAGAAAAATAGCTAGAAAAATGAATATTCTTACCTAAACATAGTCAAATTGACAAGAACGTCCCGATGCTCCAAATAAGACTAATCATGGTCAGGGGTGATATGGTCCCTTTAGGAGAATATCATAAATAAAAGAGTATCATTACTGTTGAACTTAATACCTCAAAAAATAAAAAAATAAAATGTCAAAATATCCATAAGTGCAAAATTATACCCTCATGTAAATTTCATTTTTCCTATTGAAACAAATTGGTATGTACATACAATAGTAAATAATGTGGTTTTAATTTCAAATCGAATATAGCCGAACCATAAGTATTTACACTTATTTTGAGATTGTGTAACACTCAATCAATCCAAAATAGATATATTGTACTTTTATTGTGATTGAATTAATTAGGCCAAATCAATTTATTGTGTTCGAACTTTGTCGAATTTTCAATAAACAATGAGTTATTCATTAATAAAAAAAAAAAAAAAGAATACACGACGTTACGATGTGATGACAGTTACAACGGATAGTTCACGCGTCGCCATCACCAACTTCGCAGCCGCCATTAAAACCCATCCTCGTGTCTCCTAGCAGGATAACAAGAAGTGTGTTTCTCGATCAAAAACCATTCTCCCTTTCTCGACGGCAATGTATTTCAATGTAAAAAAAAAAAAAAACGTAGCAAAAATATAGAAAGAAAAGTAAACTTATGTTCGATTTTAGATGTAAGTTGGGGTTTATTAAGCAGTGTGTGTTTTACATAATTATGAGTATTTTAGACAAATATAAATTCCTGATAAAAATTGGTTGTTTTTATTATGAAATTAAATAAATAAGTATTATTAATATATCATTATTATTTATATAAAATAATAATTAATAGAAATTTGTTAAAATATAAAGTAATTGTTAGAGTGAAATAGTGTGGTTGTTAAAAAGTGATCTCTTAAAATATAAACTAGATGTTGGAGTACAGAGTAAATAGTGGAAGTGTATAACACTATTCATCACTTATATTTTAGGATAAAAGACTGAAACAAAACTGTTGGAGATGGCCTAACAAACATATATAATGGAGGGTAAATGTATGTTTAAATAGAACACGGTTATTTGAAATGAACTCTTTCATATTTGAAGTGTAAGATTAATATCATAAAATCAATTGATTGCACTAACATGTTCTAATAAAAGCAAATTACAATGAATATGTAACTACTAATTAATAAAACTAGTACGAAATTAGAAGAATACTCGCGCTTTAGTGAAACTCGAACCTCGTTTCGATATTAAAATATCCAAACTTTAGATTTTACGGAATAAGTTTGGATGAAATTGCTATTCTTCGCAAATTCATCTTCTTATTTATGTGTAATAATGCCTAAGTAAATAATTATGTTAGTTAATTATATGTTAACAAAGATTCGAAGATTAGTCGAGATAATATTCTTTTAATTGAATTTGAACATGGTTCAATATTTGAAACCAACAAATTTTAATGAGCTTTGTCGGACACATTTTGTTGGATGAAGATGAAGAAGTGAAGGGAAGTTTTGATGATTTTCAAAAGTCATCAGCTAAGTAATGGAAGCTTAGCAACCTCTAGGAAATTCAATCTAAGAAGACAAGTAAAATCAGAAGGGTTGAATTTTGGTCCAGAAGACTACTGATCTGATGCTGAGTTCGAAATCAGATTGGTGGATTTCACAGAGTCAAATCAGTTGAGTTCGGTTTGAATGAGCATAATGTTCATCAGAAGAGTAGATTCGATCAGTAGAGTTGAAGAGATCAGAAAGTCATTCCAACGGTAATAAATGCACTCGGTGTAATAAATACTGCAAGAGAAGGGTATTAAAGTCCAATGATTGAAGAAGAACCTCGGATCAGCAAGGTGCATTTAATGCGACGTGACAGAAAGTACATCAGAATTGTACAATGAACAGTTGCAGAAGCCGTTCTGAAACAGGGACCAGTACTCGAGGAAAATTTGAAGATCTATCGATTTCTCAATGGGCAGAATTCAAATCCTCAAGTATAAATAGATCTGAATTCAAGAGTTAGTGAAGAAGATTCACAACTGAGACAAAATCGAAGCAAGCAAAATCTTTTAAGTCTCAAAGCTCAAATACAAATCACCATCAGCTTAGTCATCTGTTGACAAAAGCCGAGTTGAGGAAACAAAGCTAAACACAAATCTGTGTGATTTCCGTAATAGAGATAGTTGTGAGGAGTGTAGATTCATCTAAGTGAGTGATTTAGCTTCAGAGAGTAGGACTTCTTTGTGATTTTTTACTATGAGTTTGTGGCTTTTCATTTGTTGAATTGCGCAAGCAGAGTATACTATAAACTTAGTGATTATAGTATAACCCAAAATTTAAGTGACTTGGAATAGTGGACTAAAAGACATTCTTGTCTAGATAACCTCTATAAAAATTCTGTGTGTTTGTTTACTGCATTTTACTTGCATATTTTCAAAGAACATCAAACATACGAACTTAACAAAAGATTTTAAAAAGGAGTTTAAAAACCGTGGTTAAATCTTTTAAGGAAGAAAACAACTTGTTGAAAAACACTTGATATATCCGCTGCAAACAAGTATTTCAAACTCTAATTATATTTGAATCAGATAAGTTAAATCAGACGAGTGGTCAACTCTACTTATTAAGCTAAGTACGAAATCAGTGAAATAGTCTCACGAGTTCAACTGCTACATTAAATTTATTTTCCTGTTATCAATCACGTACCATTAATTATAAAACATAAATAAATTGAATAATATTGTGTGAGTGCGTGTAATTTACCTGTAGAGAGGAGGAGAGAGCAGAGGACACCACCGGAGAATGCAAAGGAACAGGACTGAGAAATTTACTGATGCCAGGTGATGGGTACAAGTATTAAAGTAAGGAGTACAGATCTGTTTCAAACTTCCAAGCCTGGTAGTAGTGTTTATGACGGGTGTGGATAAAGTGAGTAAAGATCCTATTATTATTAACCGGGTAGATCCATACTCATGGATGGAATGCAAAAAAAAATCAGTGAATTGAAATATGACAAAATTACAAAAACAATCCTGCAATTTTGGGATTCTGAATCATGTAGCTATAATATGTATATATTTAGACCTTTAATTTTTGTTCTTAAAAGTTCATAACAAAGTTTGTTATACATAAGAATGAAATTGAAATAGAATAAAAGACTAAAAGTTAAAGTGCTAAACTCAAAATGGAACATTATCTTTGAGGGAAAATTCTATGCACCTTCAAGAACTATTCGAAAAGCAAAGTACACGATTCATTTCCTTTCAATTTTTAGCCAAACAAAAGAGGTGAAATCTTATTTGAACTGCCATTACAAAAAATCTGAAGTGAGTTACAATCTCAATTTCTGCAAGTGAGTTAATATCCGGCTGAAGGGGGTAAATTGCTTCATTAAAAATTTTACAGGGGGTAAATTGATTTTTTTCCAAACTATAGAGGGGTAAATTGCCATTAACTTTGTAGAAAAATTGGGTTTGGCACCAAAATTGCAATGAAAACCTATCATATAGTATCAAATCTACATTTTCGTATACAATGATACAAAAAGTGCAAGTTAGCCTATCATATAGTACCAAAAAAGCAATTTCCCCAAAATTAAAGCTATCAAAATCATCAGTGAAACTAAAAGAATGAGTAAATTAAACTTCCCCTTGTTCAATCAAATCAAACCAAAACAAAAAGATCATCAACAATAACTTGGAAATCTCATCCCATGCAGTGACTTTGCATTCGAATTAATTATTATTGTGATATTTATTTTTAATAAAAACACTCAACAAATTCTCCACACATTTTTCCTTTTATAATAAAACATGAGGCGATGATATTAAATACCACTAAATATTTTGAATAAATAATGAAATAATTAAACAAATAACGCTACAAATCACAATTTCACAGTAACATTGGAAATACACATATTGCAGTTTAGGAATCAATTGCGAGTGGATCGAGTTGCAAATTAGATTAATCGAAACAACCGATTCAACTACTTACCAGAGGAATTTTAGAACTAAAGTAATTTCACCAGATCAAGAATCGGCGACTGCACCGCCTCAGAGTTCAAGCTCCAAAACGGAGTCTTAGAATCAGTTTGTTTGTTTGGAGATATCTTGATTTAATTGATCGTTGAATTGGCTGTTTATTTAATTTTAGCATCGTTTCAATTTCTTTTTTCTAATATTTTATCCAAAAAAAAAAACTTTATGTACATATAAAGAAAAATAGCTAGAAAAATGAATATTCTTACCTAAACATAGTCAAATTGACAAGAACGTCCCGATGCTCCAAATAAGACTAATCATGGTCAGGGGTGATATGGTCCCTTTAGGAGAATATCATAAATAAAAGAGTATCATTACTGTTGAACTTAATACCTCAAAAAATAAAAAAATAAAATGTCAAAATATCCATAAGTGCAAAATTATACCCTCATGTAAATTTCCTTTTTCCTATTAAAACAAATTGGTATGTACATACAATAGTAAATAATGTGGTTTTAATTTCAAATCGAATATAGCCGAACCATAAGTATTTACACTTATTTTGAGATTGTGTAACACTCAATCAATCCAAAATAGATATATTGTACTTTTATTGTGATTGAATTAATTAGGCCAAATCAATTTATTGTGTTCGAACTTTGTCGAATTTTCAAAGTCTTTAACCATCTCAAAGCCCATATTACAACCGAATTTTCAGATAAAATATTAAAACCAAAGGAATCTCACCCTTCAATCTTCCCACACTTATTTTCGTTTATAACAATTTTTTTATGCTATATGATCATTCAAATTGACTTACAAGTTAAATTTTTTTAAATAATCCATTGAATTCTAACATAGAAACGATCAAATTTCTGATATATAACGACTTATATACTTCAAAATATTATTCAAATATTGTCATAAAAGCAACGATATCGATGTTATAGCAAATTAATTCATGTTGCTAGGTTAGATAGATATAAGATTACAATTATGAATGAAAATAGTAAATCATATTATGTTATACTAATGACTAAATACTGTTAAATCAAATGTTTAACTATTCGAATATGTTTAACTAGCCTAGCAATGTGAATTAATTTGCTACAACATCAATATCGTTATTTTTATGACAAAATATGTTTCACATCACATATTAGTTTGAATCCAAATGTTTAACTAATCGAATCTTCTTAAAAATATATTTGTTTAACGTATTTTGGTCCAGTCTTCATACCTAATTAATTTCTTAAATCTTGAGAGGTAAAAACTCAATTTATTTTGTGGGTTTCGTTTGATTTGTGTTGTTATATATATATATATATATTTAAAGATTCTAATTTTATGCATATAGACATATACCATTTTGTGATTAATGTGCTTCAAAGTTCAATTCAAATGCCGTATGAATTGATTTGAAAATGGAAGTTGTTGTCTGTTTTTGACTTTGTGTTAAACTGTTAATGCCTTAATAATCTTTAAAAAATCATTTTTTGGTTGTCTAAATAGCCTTAGATTTTTTGAAATTTTTGTAGTCTGTAAATGCCAATTTAAGATCACAACTACTTGAATTTTACACATTTCTTATAGGTGTCTTCCATGTTTGGTAAAATCAATGGCAAAAATTCATTTTTGGCACCATAGAACTAGGCGTTTTTCAATTTTGGTACCATGGTGTCAATTTTGGTACCAATTATAACTGACTTTTTCAATTTTGGCACTTCCGTCAGTTGACCATTAAGTCAACTGACGGAAGTGCCAAAATTGAAAATGCAAGTCAGAATCGGTACCAAAATTGACACAATGGTACCAAAACTGACAAACAACTAGTTATATGGTACCAAAAATGATTTTTTGCCAATTTCCCTCACCAATTACTTCCAATTCACAATTTATTCCACTCGCATTTTAATAATAATTAGAATAAGAATAATATTAATAAAATAGTAAAAAAATTATATTAAAACAAATATTTGGGTACACAATAATAATAATATTTTTTTTGTTACACATGTTATCATCAAACCATTAACTCATTGACTCAACTTTATCCAACAATTCTCCTCTTTTTTATGAAGACAAAACATTCAACTAAGTTTCATAATACTTCTAATTTTAAATTAAGGAATATATCTCGAGATACAGTGAAAAAAGAAAATTAAGATCAACTCCAAAGGCTAAATGTAAATTTGCGAATATAAATATATTATAAATTCTCATATAATAGTTTGCATACTTATTTAAAGTATTTTATTTTAACTATGAGTATATAAAATTAGTTCTATATTATTTTATTCATATATTTTTTATATAGCACATCTATACAGTCTATTGATTTGTTCATTTATTATTTCGACCCGACTTTCAAATGTGGTTTAAAAGTTGTTTATATAATTTTGAACGATTTAAAAGGAATTAAAAAGGAATCGATTCTAACTCTTCAAAATGAGAAGAAGTAATGCATCTAAGTAACGTCTCCATTATTGGAATAATAAGGAGAAGAAGATAAATAAGAAAATGAAAAGGAGACAACTTACAATTGAAAGAAGGATACAACTGATAAGCGGAAGTTCATATCAGAAGATAATCGTATATCCTTATTCAGCCAAGTGATTTTCATCTTTGAGTAAAGACCAAACTGAAGACTTATAAGACGTTCTTAGTTGAATGTTTTGTCATCATAAAAAAGAGGGGAATTGTTGGATGAAGTTGAGTTAATGAGTTAATGGTTTGATGAAAACATGTGTAGCAAAAAAAAATATTATTATTACAGCCATTATTATTATTGTGTACCTAAATATTTTTTTAATATAATTTTTTTACTATTTTATTAATATTATTCTTATTCTTATGATTATTAAAATGCGAGTGGGATAAATTGTGAATTGGAAGTAAATGGTGAGGGAAATTCGTAAAAAATCATTTTTGGCACTATAGAACTAGTTGTTTTTCAATTTTGGTACCAATTCTGACTTGCATTTTCAATTTTGGCACTTCCGTCAGTTGACCGTTAAGTCAACTGACGGAAGTGCCAAAATTGAAAAAACCAGTTAGAATTGGTACCAAAATTGACACCATGGTACCAAAATTGAAAAACGCCTAATTCTATGGTGCTAAAAATGAATTTTTGCCTAAAATCAATATTTTCACACAAATATTGATATATTTGCTTATAGATACTTGAGATTTATGTTTTTGACATTGATATTGGTTTTTTAGATATTTTGATTATTTGCATGAAATAATCTGAATTTATTTTGACAAAGGATGACAATTTTTTTTAATTATAATTGCATTTTAGATAATCTAAAAAATATATATATAAATTTTACATAATAATGATGTCACACCGGTTATACCGGTCGAATCAGTGGTCGAACCGATCTAACCGATCGAACCAGTAACCAATAGGGCTTCCGATTTTATGACCGGTCCGCTTTTGAAAACACTGGTTGCTACCGTTTTTATAACATATACTTTTTCTATGTTCTCAAGTCGACGACTTCTTAATTTGTTTCTGTCAGTGAGCCCGTAACATAGTGGTAATTACTAGCAAAGTGAGACCTATGACAAATAGATTATGAGTTCAACTCTCACTAATGATTGATAATGGTTCATTATTGTACTTGGTTATTTACTGAAATAATTTCAAATGTAATGATTGCTAATTAATGCATTCTAAAAAAATTGAATGCTTCAAAGGTACTTTCGTAAATTCACCAAAGAAACTTCGGAGGATCTCTTTGAATTTAAGATGCAATTCTAAGGCCTTGTCTGCAATTGTAAGGTCTTAATAAACAATGAGTTATTCATTCATCAAAAAAAAAAAGAAATACACGACTTTACGATGTGATCACAGTTACAACGGATAGTTCACGCGCCGCCATCACCAACGTCGCAGCCGCCATTAAAAACCCATCCTCGTGTTGAATCCAACCCGATGAGTAGCAGAGTCTCCTAGCAGGATAACAAGAAGTGTGTTTCTCAATCTAAAACCATTCTACCTTTTCTCTACGGCAATGTATTTCAATGTAAAAAAAAAAAACGTAGCAAAAATATAGAAAGAAAGAAAAGTAAACTTATGTTCGATTTTAGATGTAAGTTGGGGTTTATTAAGCAGTGTGTGTTTTACATAATTATGAGTATTTTAGACAAATATAAATTCCTGATAAAAATTGGTTGTTTTTATTATGAAATTAAATAAATAAGTATTATTAATATATCATTATTATTTATATAAAATAATAATTAAAAGTAATTTGTTAAAATATAAAGTAATTGTTAGAGTGAAATGGTGTGGTTGTTAAAAAGTGATCTCTTAAAATATAAACTAGATGTTGGAGTACACAGTAAATAGTGGAAGGGTATAACACTATTCATCACTTATATTTTAGAATAAAAGATTGAAACAGAGCTGTTGGAGATGGCCTAACAAACATATATAATAGAGGGTAAATGAATGTTTAAATAGAACACGGTTATTTGAAATGAACTCTTTCATATTGTAAGTGTAAGATTAATATCATAAAATCAATTGATTGCACTAACATGTTCTAATAAAAGCAAATTACAATGAAATATGTAACTACTAATTAATAAAACTAGTATGAAATTAGAAGAATACTCGCACTTTAGTGAAACTCGAACCTCGTTTCGATATTAAAATATCCAAACTTTAGTTTTCACGGAATAAGTTTGGATGAAATTATTATTCTTCGCAAATTCATCTTCTTATTTATGTGTAATAATGCCAAGTAAATAATTATGTTAGTTAATTGCATGTTAACAAAGATTCGAAGATTAGTCGAGATAATATTGTTTTAATTGAATTTGAACATGGTTCAATATTTTAAACCAACAAATTTTAATGAGCTTTGTCGGACACATTTTAACTTATCAAATTAAACTTGAACCGAATATTAAAAGCATTTCAACTAAGAAAAGAGAATATTATGAACTATGTTGCACAGACACTGACTCGGCGACTCGGACTCGACACGATTCGGATTCGATGACTCGTTTTCCAAAAAATCTTCAAGATACGACACGGCATGGGTACGTATATTAAAAAATAAAAAAACTATATAGTTTATATAAAAAAAAATAAATCAGCATCATAGTCAATGAATTAACATTCATTTTAATAATCCAAACACAAAATCAAAAGAAATGATCACAAAAGATGTCTAAATTCACTCTAAGCACATCGTAAATGATTCAAAACAAGTCTCACATGCAAAAAAATATCAAAACAATTCTCATAAGAAAAATAATCACTCCAAGTACATAACAATTAGTCAATTACATGCAAAATTGTTCAAAATCTTTAAATAAAATTAGTTTTTTTATTAGAAGATAGAAATACCACCCTTTTTTTTTTTTTTTACTTCTTCTTTTGCTTCAGATTTTTTTTATAGCACTTACCTAGAGGTTAAAAGATAGTACATTTCTTGCCACACAGAGAAAAAGAGTATGGTTTAGGTGCAATGAAGTTTAACAATGCGGTACCAACACTGAATAGAAACACCAGATAAAAGAACTCCAAATAACTATAATTTTAAGCCATAATGTCAATAGTTTTTGTAAAAGAAATACACATTGTTGATGGAAAAGAAGAAAAAATAAAAACCCAACTCAAATTTCAAGAAAATAAAACATAATTGCATAAAAATGAGGTAGAGAGGAAGAGAAGTACCTGTAAATTTGAATAAATTGGAATATAATTCTTGAACTAAGGTTTATGATATGAATGAAATTGGGGAGTTCTTGAGTTGTTGTAATTTGTGTTTGGAATGAAGAGGAAGTGCTTCTGTAGAAGTTTACTCGACTAGTTCACAAAAGTATTTTCTGATTTTTTTTTAATTAAGTTTTAAACTTTCAATTTTAACCCACAATTTTGATAAAAATTGCAGAAAGAACCCCGCCGTGTCCAAGACCGAGTCCTTGACCGAGCATTTGACCAAGTCCTTGACCGTATTTCTCAGACTCGTCACATGGCGAGTCCGACGCGTGTCCGAGTCCATAAAGAGTCCGACTCTGCATAGTTAATTTTTTTGAAGTATTTGTGCTTCATAGATTATAAAATTATAATTAATACCACCAAACTAACTTAAAAAATCAACGAAAAAATCCATGAAAATAAAAGCCCAACCCGCTTAACAAATAACCCTCTAACTCACCGTGCAGATGAGATGGGCTGATTTTTTTTTTTTTCTTGAACAGCCCTAGCGGCTGTACATTGTCTTACAAAACTCGGAAACTTGTTTATTTAATTCGAGGTTTTTCCCATATATCTATATATTCTTATTTTATTAGATTTACATTGTTTCACAAATCATAGATGGAGGAAGAGATGCAAATAGAGAAGCGAAGATCAGAGAAGATCAAAGTTGAGCATGAAGGAGGTGGATTTTTGCCGGAGGACATAATGAGGGAGATACTATCAAGATTGCCCGTGAAGAGTCTTTTAAGGTATATGTCCATTTCAAGGCACTGGAAATCTTTAATCTCCCATAATTCATTCAAGAAACTACACCGTCAAAAAACCATAAACAAGAATAGTCCCCCGTTACTGCTAGCTTTTCAATATTCAAATAAAAAATTATATGCTCTAACCACCTTCAATCTCCATGGAAAAATAATCCAAGAATGGAGTCTTCCTATAATTGTGTCAACATCGCTTTTATATATGCTTCCCTTTCCATTACAATCTAAGTTGGTGTGCTTTCTTGAAAGTGAGAAATTCTACTTGTGTAATCCCAGCACTCGACGAATTTTTCGCTTGCCTAATCCTCCTTTTGGTCCCTTGCTAAATGGAATATCTTATGTATGTGGTTTTGCTTATGTTCCATCCAAAGATGAATACGTAATCTTATACTTAGTCAAATCAGATCTAGACATATGGAGGTGTATGATCACTTGCATTACAATTCTTGGAGATCCGTTGATGTCGCGGCTATCAGCCATCTCGCGCTTTATCGCACATTTGGGATTTTTGTTTATGGGGCTTTCTATTGGATGGAGTTTGATAAAGAGATTATGAAATATGTGATCCTCTCCTTTAACATGGAGAATGAAGGTTTTTCTACTATCGGGTTGCCCAATGATTTTGAAAATAGTTTACGTGATTTTAGTCAGTCACTTCTGGAAATCAAGGAAAAACTCTATATCAAGACTTTATTGTATCCCCCCCTAACCTTGAAATTGTGGATGCTATCTGATGTGAAGAACCAGTTATGGACCCAAAGTTGGAGCATTAATTTACAAAGCACTAATTTATTTGACACAATGATAACTATTTACAGACGAGAATACTGTAAGAATTACAACGAAAGATATGAGAATATCTCAAGAGACATGGGGTACTGGGCTGTGGGAATTTTGGGCCAGGGATTCTCACTTTAAATACGTAGGAGAAATCCACTTCCGACTCTGCTTAATAAGGTATCTTCTAGTCTTTAGGACCATTTATTAATTTTCTATGTCTTATGCGTGAATAGAATAATTATTATTGTGATATTATTCATCAAAGACTTCATCTAATCACAATTTGTTTAATACCAATAGAACTATAATGCATAAAACAATTTCAAACAAAGATTCCACTATCATGATTTAGTCAATATTAATAAAATATATTGCACAAAACAATAATTAAGAAGAAAATCTAGAGGTTCTGGTAAATTACCACTAGTGTGAATTGATTATGAGATTACGAGGTAATGATGATGTATTGATGGATATACTCTAATCAATGTTTTAAAAATTGGACCGGACATCGAAGCGGTAACCTTACTAGTTACTGTTTAGATCGGTTTAACCGTTTTAATCATTGGTTCAACCGTTGTGACATCATTATAAAATAATATTTAAATTTAAGTTTTAATGTATGCAATCAACTATTTAATAAAAATATATTATCCATTTTTTCAAGTTTATTCCTCACTTATTCCTTCAATTTTTTCTTTCTGTCATTAACTGGGGTTTTCGGTTGTCAAGAGAACAACTGACAGTACAACTAAGAAATTAGGAGTTGAACCTGCAAGGGTAGCCTAGTTGGTGGAGAAAGTGAGCGCGATGTCTTTGATTCGAGTTCGAATCTCCTTGCCAACACATTCAAGGTCGAATTCGTCACACCTGATTTGTCTAGTGTGGTTTACATCTCTCATGTGGTTTGCGAGTTATTGCATGAGAGCGGGATTTACCTTGTGCACTTTGGTGGCTGCGGGTTCCCTTGTCAACCACAAAAAAAAAAAAAGTAGGA
Organism: Penstemon davidsonii; assembly: GCA_034814905.1. Classification (NCBI taxonomy): domain Eukaryota; kingdom Viridiplantae; phylum Streptophyta; class Magnoliopsida; order Lamiales; family Plantaginaceae; genus Penstemon; species Penstemon davidsonii. Next base: position 3,480,478 of record JAYDYQ010001087.1, on the reverse strand, counting down.
ATTGAGGGAAAAAAAGGCAAAATCGCAGAAAACTTCCCAAACTAATTAGCTATTTTGGATTTTCGTCCCGAACTATATCACCTCACCGAATTTTGTCCCGTAATTTATTATGATTTTGAAATATCGTCCCACAGTTAATTATGAGACATAAATTGTGCACGTATTCGTTAAATTGCCACTTGGCAGCTTACGAGTCATGCCGTGGCAAATTTTAGCATGAATAATTATACAAGATTGCAAAATTCGTCCCAAACTAATTATAAATTTTGGTTTTTTACGTCCCAAACTATATTAACTCGCCGAATTCCGTTCCCTAATTTATCATTTTGCATGAATTTAGTCCCACTATTAAAGTTCGAATTTAATGGAAATGACGGTTTACTCTTTTACTTTTTGTAAGGGAATAATAGTATTAGTTTTCGAAACTCCCGTGCGCTTTTGAGAAGAAAAAATTCATGTCATTTCATTAGGAAACATTGTACGTTCTTTTTAGTATTAATGTATAATAAATTATTTATTATTGGGACGTTTTCTGCAATTTTTCCGAAAAAAATACCAAATGTACCTAAGTTATTGATAGTTTTACAGATATCAGGGGTAAAATAATACTCTTGTAAATTTTGTTAATTTTAGCGGAGAATATTGAATTGACCATTAGTTTCAGATGGGTAAATGAATGTTTAAATAGTACATGGGATGTTAGTGAAGATTTAAATAGTACAATAGAGGTATCTGATTATGTAATAGTATATCTGAATAGGGTTAATTTCAGATACCTCCCTTATATTTTTATTAATTCTTCACCTACAACCCCTGTACTAATAAAATCTTTAATTACCCTCCTGCCATTAACTTTTTCGCTAAAAGACTGTTTGCATTTGTTGATGTGGCGAAAAACTAACTCTAGTTCTCAATTTTATTCTTAATGCTAATTTCACATACACCCATGTACTCTTATATGTATTCAAGTACCTCTTGTACTATTAAAACTTTCAATTACCTCTTGACATATATGGTGAAAGCTAAAAATTTTGTTTTCTTTAACACAATTTTGCTTAATTAAAACTGAATTACCCTAACCAACTTCATCCTCCTTATAAAGTTGTAGATACACAATTCTTTTAATTTTTTTTTCTCTTCTTTTTTTTTTCCATAAATTCAAACTTTTTTTTTATCACAATACGATTCCATTGCATATTTTTTAAGTAGTACAAATATTAAAAATTAGTAAAGATTTCAACTCACATTATTAGTAAAATATAATAAATTTTCTCCCCTAGTTTTGTCGTTGTCCATGTGGTACGAAAGAGAGCTTGATTTCCAAATAAACATTGTGCTCCCGTAAAACTTATAACCATAGTGTTGCACTTAGAAAGTGTAACCACTTATAATATTTGTAATTGCTAAAAAATGTGCAATTGAAATTGGATTGTGGGATAAAAAAATAAGAGTTTAATTATGTTATTAAAAAAATGAGTAAAATGTTCATGAAAAGAATTAGTAGAATTCTAAAGTTAGTTAGGGTAATTTTATTGTTTTTATTTAGCAGAATTCAATCAAAGAAAATAGAATTTTTAACTTTTACGAGGTAATTGAAGGTTTTAATAGTGCAGAGGTAGTTGAAGATATATAAAAAGGGATATATATGAAATTAACAATTAAGGGTAACATCATAAATTGTAGCTTGTTTTTTTGGGAAATAAATAACTCAAGTCCAATCTTTCATAAATTATAAAGCCCAACCCATTTAACAATTGGCATGTTCTAAACTTCTGATTTATTACTAGTATTTTTTAATTTAAAAAAAAAAAAAAGTTTACAAATAAATGAAAATATCACTATTACCGTTGTGGTTCCTGAACTTTTATATGATTAAGAAAATAAAAGAAACAAACAAGGACCACATATCTAGATTGATTGATGGTGCAATTGGATTTTGTATCACATATTTTGTTGTCATACTTATAGCAATATTTGATTAATAATTGCCTTTATGGTATACGTGGACTTCATTATTATGAGACAAATACAATACAAAAATTGCAATTATTTTTACGTAAACGAGTGACCACATAATCAGATTTAAAAACTCGTTCGAGTTGGTTCTATTGTACATAATCCTTTTTTGTGTCCAAAGTAATAGAAAGCGCTGTTAACAAAATTAGGACTCTAAAATTGTAAAATTAATAAAATAGCCATAAATAATTATTAAGATGAAAAAAAAGCGCTGTTAACAAAAGTCTCACACACCAGTGAACCTTATTATACCTTGCTTCCAAGAGAGAAAGAAAACACTAATATCATCCAACTAGATTTTTTTTTTTTATTTTTTTTTTCACGGAGTAAGTTAGGATAAAAGCCCAACCCGTTTAACAAATAATCCTCTAATTCACCGTGCAGATGAGATGGGCTGATTTGTTTGTTTTCTTGAACAGCCCTAGCGGCTGTACATTGCCTTACAAAACATAGCTACTACCTTCAACCTTTCATAGATATTTAGATTTACATTGTTTCACGAGTCATAGATGGAGGAAGAGATCCAAATAGAGAAGCAAATATTAGAGAAGATCAAAGTTGAGCATGAAGGAGGTGGATCTTTTCCGGAGGATATAATGAGGGAGATACTATCAAGATTGTCCGTGAAGAGTCTTTTAAGATATATGTTTGTTTCGAGACACTGGAAATCTCTAATCTCCCATAATTCATTCAAGAAACTACACCGTCAAAGAACCATAAACAAGAATATTCCCCCGTTAATGTTAGTTTTGTATTATTGTTCTAATAATAAATCATATGCCTTAACCACCTTCAATCTCCATGGAAAAGTAATCCAAGAATGGAGTTTTAAAATATCTAAAACTTCATCAACATCATGTCTAAAAATGTTGCCCTTTCCATCAGAAGCTAAATTGGTGTGCTTTCTCAACAATGAGAGATTCTACTTGTGTAATCCCAGCACTCGACGAATTATCCGCTTGTTTGATCCTCCTTTTGATCCCTTGATATATGGAATATCTTATGTATGTGGTTTTGCTTATGTTCCATCCAAAGATGAATACGTAATCTTACACTTAGTCAAATCAGATATATACATATGGAGTTGTATGATGCTTACTATATCCATATCCAATGACAACGATCACTTGCATTACAATTCTTGGAGATGCGTTGATGCCGCGGCTATCAGCCATCTCGAGTGTTATCGCCCATTCGGGATTTTTGTTTCTGGGGCTTTCTATTGGGAGAATGAAGGTTTTTCTTTTATTGGGATGCCCAAGGATTTTAAAAATGGCTTACGTGGTTTTCATGAGTCACTTGTGGAAATCAAGTATAAACTCCATTTCATGGCTTTTCGATATCACCCTCGAAACTTAGAACTATGGATGCTATCTGATATTAAGAACCAGTTATGGACCCAAAGTTGGAGCATTAATTTACAAAGCGTTCCACTATGGCGTGAGTCTTTTAACTCATTTAATCTAATTATTTACATGCGAGAATACCTCCAGAATTACAACGAATCATACAAGGACATCTTAAGAGACTTTGGAAAGCTTAAAGTGGAAAATAGGGCTCTTTTGGGTGTGGGAATTCACACAAACATTTTCTCACTTTAAATACATAGAAGCAATCCACTTCTGACTATGCTTGAGTAGGTATCTTCTAGTCTTTAGGACCATTAATTAATTTTCTAAATTTTATACTGCATTTATAGAGTGTTTGCTCCTTTTACTCTTGTTGGTTTTGATTATAAATATGTTTACGTACAGTACCTTAGTGTCGAAACAGAACAGAACATGATCACCAACAATTTCTTAAATTATTACAACTGAAAATGATGAACACTAAAAGATGGATCGCTCATCCAGCACCCCAGTGGATTGAATCCACCAGGGTAGGCACATTATTTCCTAGGTTCCCTAGCATATCGGCTTCCCTGTATCCAACACTACTTCCATTTCAGAAAACACACCAGAGAACGTTCTTAACAGATGGTTCTGGAACCTTCCTATTTTTTAGATTTCTAATAAAAACTTCATCATCTAATCACAATTTGTTTAATACTAATAGAACTATAATGCATAAAACAATTTCAAACAAAGACTCAACTATCATGATTTGGTCAATATTAATAAACTATAATTAAGAAGAAAATCTAAGAAGCTCTTCATTTCCATCAATTCTGATCCAAACTTGTAAATTGTTTGAGGAAGTGTTGAAACAGAACAGGATCACCAATAATTTCTTAAATTACAACTAAAAATGGTGTATTAGAAAAATATTGTGGTAAAACAACACCAATTCAAATCATGTCAATATCATCTATACATTAACAGACAAAAATCAACAAATTCTTCACACATTTCCTTCTCTAACAAAATATGAGGCGATTTATGCATAAATTAATTGTCACAGAAGATCTTCAATAAAGAAATTAAAGAAATATATACTATTAATTAACAAATAACACTCACGATCTCATAATTTTTACACTGAAAATACCTTGGATTTCAGGAATTTATCTCGATTTGCGAGTGACAAAATAGATTAACCGCATCGTCCGATTCGAGAGATTTGACCCGGCTCCAAAACTGGTTCTCTAGATTTGAGCTTTTTCAATAGTGATTTAAAATAGATTGTGCTAATTTCTAAATTCTCTTGATTCTTATAGCATAACTTTTGAAATTTTGTGACTTGAAAGTGGAAATGATGCTTCAATTCTTTTCAAAATGATTTTAATTTTAATAAATGTTAATTCGAGGGTCTTGCCCCTTAAATATATTTTGGAATAATCTAAATTTCATAGTACACAGTTTGATCTCCGTCTTGAATGTTTTCTTTCATAGTACTTTTGACTAATAAACTAAATATTAATACGAGTTGTTTGTAGCTTTATCTTAATATTAATTTAGTAATTTGCTTTGTAGAAATTATATTAATTAATTTAAATTACATTTGTTATTGTTTAAACTGAGAATAAATTTTCATGTATCTACTAAAGTGTAGGGGGTAAAGTAAATAAATTACCAAGATTAGGAAATATATTGAAAATGTTATGTATAAGTTTGTCAATGCGGTTGTAGCCTACTGGAAAAGCTGAATCCCCAGAATCTAGGGGCTTATGTGGATGGGTTTTTTTATCCCGATCTCGTGGGTTTCGCGAGATCGGACCAAAATCTTTTCAAATAAGTACATCCAAACTCTTGAAACCTATAAAATTTTAAGAGAAATGACTTATGGAACCAAACTTTATATCGATTCTCACTTATGGTACCCTAAAAATTCATGACAACACATTTGGTATCATAATTTAATAAAGGGATAATTACATCGACCTCCCCTGAGGTTTGGGCTAATTATTGCCCAATCCCCTCGTAATTTCATAATTACATTCACCTCCCCTACGTTTGAAAAACCTTACAAAATGATGTGAAATGACCATATTGTCCTCATCAGTTTTAATTAAAAAAATAAAAATAAAACAGATTAACAAAATGTCTTATTTACCCTTGCAAGGGATGATTACATCGACCTCCCCTGAGGTTTGGGCTAATTATTGCCGAATCCCCGCGAAATTTCATAATTACATCCACCTCCCCCACATTTGAAAAATCTTACAAAATGATGTGAAATGATACACAAAATTACAATACTACCCTTGTAAAAATTAATTTTATACATAAAAAAAAGACTCTAACCCTAACCCCCCACCTCCACCGTCTCAACCCCGTAAATATCCTCCCAGGTCTGGTTCAAACCATAGGACTTCCAGGCCGGCGGCGTGTCCTGGTAGGAGATTTGCTGGGTTGGGGACGTCGGGTGTGGGGTTGGGGACCAGCGGGTGCGGGGTTGGGGTTGGGGGTTAGGGATGGTGAGGGTGAGGGTTTTTTTAAAAAAAATTATATTAAAATAATTTATTGATTTATTAATATTAGTATTTTTATATAAATAAAATATGATTTTAATATTATTGTATTAAGTAAGAAATATTAAAAAAATAACTATTTTATTAAATTGAGTATTTTTATTTTTTATAAAAAAATTATTGATTTTATAATAACTATTTTAGTTAAAAGTTTAAGAAATTATTTAGTAAACATGTGAGCATTTTTATAATGTCTAATAATTATTGTTCAAGTTTTTTTCTTCTCATGATCAAACGTAATTCATTAATTTATCCTTGTACTTTAATTATGAAAAAAATTTAAATTATTAAAATTACAGGTTAAATGTTAAAGTTGAATGTATATACATTTTTCTTTTATGTTCTACAATGTTTTTTTTCTTATAATTAACCATAATTTATTTACTTTTAATTGTAAAAGCAAAATGAAAAAAATTTGGAAAAAATCATTGATGTGTTATTATATTTTTATTTAAGAATACATATACACTAAAAATTCATTTATTCTTTTAAACCTAATTCATTCATTTATTCTTTTACTTTAATTAGGAAAAAAATTAAAATTATTAAAATTACGGGTTAAATGTGAAGTTAAATGTATTTACATTTTTTATTTGTAACTTATAAATAAAAATATCTAGAAAAATGAAGATATTCTTACCTAAACATAGTCAAATTGACAAGAATGTCCCCATGCTCCAAATAAGAATATGTTGGATTTTTACCCAATCGGATCCGAACTATCGAACTAATTCGACCCAATTGCGGAATTTGGTGGGATTTATGTTCCCAGTAAATTTCAAAAATAACTAACATAAAAACGAGGATCCCATAAACGATAATTATTTTAATTATGCATAAGAAAGAAATAGAAAACTTACAGAAAGCTTCCCGTCCTTCGTTCTTTTGGTTGAACTTTTGGCTTCATGCTTTTCTTGAGTTTGATGAACAAACGTCTTTGATCTTTTTCACCATTGATATCAACCACGTTCTCCTTCTACTAGGTGTGTGGGCACCAACTTAAGATAATCGAACTTTTCATTAACGTTGTAGAAATAAAACAAGAGGTGGCTTTTGTATGTTTTATGGTTGAAGAACTTTTTCTCCTTTTGAGTGTAATCTTAATGATTTCATAAATCAATAATTATCATATCTAAGATCTATATCTCATATGTATATTTATAGATATGGGAGGAGTTAAACTCCTACAATAACTCACTCAAAGTTTCCTACTAGGATAATAACTCTTCTTTCTCTTACCTTAAGAGAGTTATTAATTAAATACAACTCTTGTAAGTAATTAAAACATACATAAATATATTTATATATATAATTTCGAAAATTACATATAAAAATATATAATTTTTCCTTTTATTTATTATATAAATATATCATATATATTTACATAGTAAATAATGAATTTCTACAATTAGAAATTTCATAAATGCCAATGTTTCCTTTTTCTTGAATCTAGTATTCAATTTCCATTAGATTCAATTCAATAATTAAATCTAATGTGACTAATCATGATTTTTATAATTAACTAATTCTAAATTAGTTAATTAAATATCATCTAATTAGTTCGGAGTTTCTATTTTGGGAAACTATTTCCAAAATGCAACGTGAATGAATTCGTTTTAATTTCTTAAGTTCAAATGTAGATTAACAGGAGCCGTGGTTGAGGACCTATGGACATGTAACTTCAAGCTCCAATAAATCGAATAATTTATCAAACTCTTTAATATAATTAATTCGATCTATTAATTCCAAGTGACTCCACTAATGACTTGGAATTGCACTCTTGTCATTACAATATATTTTACTCAAAAGATCAAGATAGTCCATTGATATAATCACTACATGCAATTTGATCCTCCAATAATTGATTCGTAACTAGAGCTAGGCGTAATTACCGTTTTGCCCCTCTAATTACTTCTTTATCCTTAAGTTCCATTAGTTCACTAGTAAACAGTTGATTTATGAACTTATTCCTAAATCAGAGCGCTCTACTGTTCAGTTCCAGAACTAACACTTAAGGGAATCAATATTCCAGCTTCTCGCAAGAAGGGTTGTATTCCATATCTGTAGAACACATTCCCAGCCATTTATTTCAACGGATCTTCAAGACATAAGTTTTAGGCTCTACATGGTTACGGGCCATTACCTATGAGTCAAAAGAACTCGTTAACATAAACAGGAGTTTATGCCTACTCAGGATTTAGATCAATTCGCATATGATCATCAGTTGACATGTTCTAGAACCATAATATCAACGGTATCTTATTTATGCTTCTAGATCATATCTGGTCCAGTCCTATGTAATCGAATTACACAAAGTACCTCCACCTTCGATGTCTCTACATCAGTAATTCGGATCAAAATTACTACATTGTAAATGTTCTGTGGACCGTACTAGTAGTGTTTAGTTAAAGATCCCAACTTTAACTCACTACGGACTTTTTAGTCTATTAGCTATAACTTAAATCCTCCAGTATAACATGTATACTTAAGTCATAGTCTCTTTAATAGGCTTGGAATTTTCTGATGTTTATATTATGCAATAAATGCATAATCGAAATGATTATATGAAAAATAAATTTCAAATTTATTTATTTATTTATTTCATTTAAAGAATGTCAAATACATGATTTAAGAGCATCATGCCTAACAATCTCCCACTTGCTCTAAAGCATGTGAGATATGTCTCTCAAACCCATTCGGCTCCAAATGTGCTTCAAACGATTTTGAAGGCACTATTTCGTAATTGCCTTTTAGCTGCTTCACAAGCTGCTATTCACTTTATGGTCATATAGTAAAGAGTTGTTTCAAATAACAACTATGCCATCAAGAGTGAATATTGATCAAGATGTCGACTTTCGACTTCCTTTGACTAAGAGTCAAAATCAATTATCCTACAATACAAGAGCATATAATCCATTGCTCTATTAGGACACTTGAGAATACGTTTCACTCGAACTCCTCGTTTTTAACGACATATGATATCCTACGTCATTCCCAATGAGATGGACATCATCGATATAAACTACTAAAAGGACCACTTTCTTTTCTTTGATATACTTGTATACAAGGTTTATCAATGATTTTCCTCGAATCAGTAGACTTTGATCGTTTCATCAAACCTTAGATTCCAGGCCTTACATGCTGGCTTAAGTCTACAAATGGACTTTTGCAGCTAACAGACTTTTTGTTCTTGGCCTTGATAAACGAACCCTTCTGGTTGCATCTTATAAATGCTCTCCTTAAGATAGCTATTCAAAGTTGTCTTGACATCCAATTTTCATATCATATGATAAATGTTGGATGTGATGAATAAGAAGATGTTTATGGAATTAAGCTTAGCAACATGTGAGAAAGTTTCTTCATGGTCAACTCCCTCTTTTCAAGTATAATCACTTTGCTATTAGTCTAACCTTTTGAAAGTCTTTACTTTCTCGTACATACCTTTCTTATTCTTATAGATCCAATCATATCATATATGTTTGATCTCATCATGTGGATCTACAAGTTTTCCAGACATAACAGGGTTTATCGTATCTTGTTCTCATCATGATTGTAGAAGGTGAGTAGTCTAACTACTCTCCCACTATGATGATGTACCAGGATGTTCTAATCAGGAATTGTGGTCTTTTAATGAGGTAATTCATCAATAGTTAACTGAGGTGTGCCGATCTCATCAGCTCAAATTTCTTCCAATATTATTTAGCTATGAGGTTTAAAGTTTGTTATCTATCTTTCCTCAATAAAAGTGATATTCGTCGATACGAATCATCTTTTATCTTGAGTGCTACGAAACCTCCTCCAGTTTCGAATAGTTTGCCTAGAAACGGACACACTTCAGACCACAGTTTCAACTTTTCAGTCCTTCCTTTCAGCACGTGTGCCAAACACCCACATAAGTGAATGTATTGTAAACTAACTTTACAACCATTCCACAACTCTATGGGAGTCTTGACTTGTTTGTTGTTACATTCAAAATGTAGATTGCGGTTTCTAGTGCCTATCACAAGAAAGACATTGGTAATGAGGAGTATAGTTCATTATTGATCTAACCATTTCTAAGAAACTTCTATTGTAGAGTTTCAGGTGCTGTGAGTTGGATTGAATTCCACGCTCCAGCGAGTAGTCCTTTGAATTCGTAATCCAAGTTTTCTCTTCCTTGATCTTATCAAAGGGTTTTGAGTGATTTACCTAAATGTTATTCAACATCTCTAGGAATTCTTTAATCTTTCCAGAAGATTCAGATTTCTTTTGCTTTAGGTAAACATGAAGAGTGTTGACTTTCAACTTCTCTCAAAGGACATTCATTTACTAGCTATCCAGGTTAGTACGTACTAACCTTAGATGCCAAAGATATGTGTTATCACTCTTAGAAGTTTTAGAACGCATGATTGATCAATAATTTGCTACCTAAAATAATTCATAAATTATTTATCGATCATTTATGACATTTACAATCCATGTTCTATGTTTGCATCATAACCATTTTCTGAAATAACAATCTTATTATCAGAAAAAGTAAAATAACAATCTTATTCATGCAATCATAATTGAGAAATCAAATTTCTAGAAAAGTTTAGGAATAAATTATACATTGTTCAAAACAATGAATCTATTCCTAAATTCTAAGTGGACTGTTCATATGGTCTTTACGAAAAATGATCGCCCATTTTCCAACATTCATTGTGACATTCCATTTGGCAAGTCCCTTTAAAGAACCAAACATCTAAAGAAGAACAAATGCGATTAGTGGTCTCTGATTTAAATATTCAGAATGACAAATCATTTTCCACTAATAAGTTTCCAAAAATCAATAAATCAAATTTACATTTTCGTTTTGATCTTCTTATCGCAGAGATACCTTTTATAGTTTCTCTTTCAATGCCCATGAACTCCGTAATGAAAACATTTTCTCTTATGGATTTTGTTCATGGAGTTGTTCTTATTTCACTTGCCCTAGGATGCTCATAGCTTCCTCGTGTCCTGACTCAGACCCACCTTTCACCCTCTTCCTCTTTTTGTTCTTAACGGTAGAGGAAGACAAACTTTGCTTGACAACGTTTGCCTCATACTTTTTAGCCTTATGATTAGATATGGCTTCAAAAGTCTACAATTCGTTTTAGCAATTTAGTCATGCTATAAACCAACTTATTCCTAATATAGTTGGATGTGAACGCAGAAAAGTCTAGCATGAGTGACCTAATAATTACACTAATTTGAGTCATCTCTTCAATGGTGGCCTCTTGTATTGCCGCCTTGTGCACAATTTTGATCATGTCAAGTACATAATCTCTTACCGAAGTGTCCTTCTTAAACTTAGCCTTCATGAATCTACGAGGCGAACATGACCTGTAAAGATTCTCATAACTCGTATGAGTTCTCCATGTACTAATGTTTCTTCTTAAGAACAACGTTCACGGAAGCAATCATGTAGCAACGCCCCTTGTTGTTGGTTCGGAACCAACTATCAAATATATCTCGTACGGTACGAGAAGAAGCACTAGGGAGAGGTTCTGGAGGACAATCCTTTGTGAGAATGAACTCTTGATTCTCACAAATCATTCATATGCTAATATTGGATTTTCAATTAACGTAGTTACGTTCCCCAGTTAGTTTTCCGTTCGAGAGTAAACCAACAAATGAGTTTGTAATAGACATAATTGTTGAATAAATAAATAAATTAAAATTCGATCATACATTCATAATAAACATCATATTTCAGAATAGTAAACGTGATGCATGAATGCAACTCTTAAGAAAAACACATAAAGCAATTTACTAATCCGCGATAAAATAATTTATCTACTAATATGCTGCCGTAGGGTCGATCATATTAATACTAAATTAAGTTCGAGACATTCTCAAATTAATAAGTGAACTAAAATATCTCATATTCATCTTTCACTATTAATTACCGCATTATTTGGTCAACATGTATTCAACTAACTTAAATACATGTTTATGAGTGCAACCTATTGTTTCAGATTTTATGACTTAACTTAGACTTGTCACCGTAGGGTAGATCAAGCTAAAATACATCAATAAATCCTATCTCAAGGAAGTTTAATCTTGTTATTGATATAGGTAAGACACCTTCCGTAGGGAGGATGCAATCTAGGCACCGCGAGGCGCTACCTAAATCTCACTTTATTAAACTAACAATAGAGACCGTAGGACATATCGACATATATCCTTCTCCCACTCAATAATTTTAAAACATGTGTTTTATCTAAATAAATATTTACGTTTTAATAATCTACATTAACATTACTAGATTTTTAATCTCTAAGCTAATTTAGGATTAAAGTCCAATCTAATTGGGTCTAATTTATTATGTAGATTATCTTGCAATCTAATTGGACATTAGGTGATCTTAGACTATCTAAGTTGAGATGAGACCTAAAATTAATAATTATCCAATCAAATTGGACTTCGGTTCCTTTAGACATTCTAACTAGCTAACTTTTAGGTGAACCCTTATTAATTTTTACCAAACTCAATAATCACCAAATTTTAAATAAAGCTCATAAGTTTAACAATTAAACTAATTCATTTTTTAAATAAATTTGTTTTCATAAAACAAATTGTACGAGCATGCATCAAAACATATATATATCTAATATAAATCTATATGTGATGCATGAACATAATAAAACGATTGTGGGTATCATGAATGACATGTAATATGCATGAACATGCTATCAATCATAACATAAGCATAAATGAAAAATGGCAGGTCGGGTGTTTTTGGGTATTTCTAAAAATACAACCCATGAGAAAAAATTACAACTCATAAGAAAATAATAATGGACCTAATTATTACAAAAATAGTTTCCTTTACAGATCTTCATCTTCGAGTCCATTCTTGTAATCTCTCCACCAAGTCCAAATTGCAAAGTGCATCAACCCAAACAAAATAATTTTGATTAAGTTCTAAACTTAATTCAAGAACCACAATTCTAAATTGTGCTAATAGCCCAAACCGAACAAATTTGGTTAAGTTCTAAACTTAATTCTAGATACATAATTTAAAATTATGCCAATGGCCCAGATCAAATAATTTTGATTAAATTCTAAAACTTAATTGTAGATTCACAATTCAAAATTGTGCCCATGATCCAAGACAAGGTCAATTTCGTAAATTGACCCATGATTCAACTTGGGGCCAATTTAAAAAATATTGTCCAATTGTCTGTGAGACAATCTCACGTCCGTCCAAAATAGAGAAGAACTGGCAAGTGAGACTATCTCACGGCCACACTCCACAATTCACATTCTAATAATGGGTGTGCATCAAGCCCAATCAATGAGCCCATTTGAAAATTGGTCTATGATAGTAATAGCCGCATAGAAATGTCCAGCCAATAGAATTACTACAACTCCATTGCATCTGATACGGGTCTTCCTAATGGAACGTGACACTGAAATTGTTTCCCTTCTGCAAATTAACAACACACCGACCAATTTGCATCTCCTTCTCCAGGCCCCTCGATCAAATTCTTCAAATAATCTAATTATTACAAAAAATCCTATGCCAACGATTTTGGCGTACAAAAGATCTAGGAAATTAAATAACAATAACAAAACCCTAACCCAAAAACACCAAATTCGACCCTTAAAATAAAACATTCATCCATTCAATATTTAAACAATTTAAACATGCATATACCCACAATCAATTAAAATAAAATCGTTATGGACCGCTCTGATACCAATTGTTGAATTTTTACCCAATCGGATCCGAACTATTCGACCCAACGAGTAAACAGGATCGAACTAATTCGACCCAATTGCGGAATTTGGTGGGATTTATGTTCCCAGTAAATTTCAAAAATAACTAACATAAAAACGAGGATCCCATAAACGATAATTATTTTAATTATGCATAAGAAAGAAATAGAAAACTTACAGAAAGCTTCCCGTCCTTCGTTCTTTTGGTTGAACTTTTGGCTTCATGCTTTTCTTGAGTTTGATGAACAAACGTCTTTGATCTTTTTCACCATTGATATCAACCACGTTCTCCTTCTACTAGGTGTGTGGGCACCAACTTAAGATAATCGAACTTTTCATTAACGTTGTAGAAATAAAACAAGAGGTGGCTTTTGTATGTTTTATGGTTGAAGAACTTTTTCTCCTTTTGAGTGTAATCTTAATGATTTCATAAATCAATAATTATCATATCTAAGATCTATATCTCATATGTATATTTATAGATATGGGAGGAGTTAAACTCCTACAATAACTCACTCAAAGTTTCCTACTAGGATAAGAACTCTTCTTTCTCTTACCTTAAGAGACTTATTAATTAAATACAACTCTTGTAAGTAATTAAAACATACATAAATATATTTATATATATAATTTCGAAAATTACATATAAAAATATATAATTTTTCCTTTTATTTATTATATAAATATATCATATATATTTACATAGTAAATAATGAATTTCTACAATTAGAAATTTCATAAATGCCAATGTTTCCTTTTTCTTGAATCTAGTATTCAATTTCCATTAGATTCAATTCAATAATTAAATCTAATGTGACTAATCATGATTTTTATAATTAACTAATTCTAAATTAGTTAATTAAATATCATCTAATTAGTTCGGAGTTTCTATTTTGGGAAACTATTTCCAAAATGCAACGTGAATGAATTCGTTTTAATTTCTTAAGTTCAAATGTAGATTAACAGGAGCCGTGGTTGAGGACCTATGGACATGTAACTTCAAGCTCCAATAAATCGAATAATTTATCAAACTCTTTAATATAATTAATTCGATCTATTAATTCCAAGTGACTCCACTAATGACTTGGAATTGCACTCTTGTCATTACAATATATTTTACTCAAAAGATCAAGATAGTCCATTGATATAATCACTACATGCAATTTGATCCTCCAATAATTGATTCGTAACTAGAGCTAGGCGTAATTACCGTTTTGCCCCTCTAATTACTTCTTTATCCTTAAGTTCCATTAGTTCACTAGTAAACAGTTGATTTATGAACTTATTCATAAATCAGAGCGCTCTACTGTTCAGTTCCAGAACTAACACTTAAGGGAATCAATATTCCAGCTTCTCGCAAGAAGGGTTGTATTCCATATCTGTAGAACACATTCCCAGCCATTTATCTCAACGGATCTTCAAGACATAAGTTTTTAGGCTCTACATGGTTACGGGCCATTACCTATGAGTCAAAAGAACTCGTTAACATAAACAGGAGTTTATGCCTACTCAGGATTTAGATCAATTCGCATATGATCATCAGTTGACATGTTCTAGAACCATAATATCAACGGTATCTTATTTATGCTTCTAGATCATATCTGGTCCAGTCCTATGTAATCGAATTACACAAAGTACCTCCACCTTCGATGTCTCTACATCAGTAATTCGGATCAAAATTACTACATTGTAAATGTTCTGTGGACCGTACTAGTAGTGTTTAGTTAAAGATCCCAACTTTAACTCACTACGGACTTTTTAGTCTATTAGCTATAACTTAAATCCTCCAGTATAACATGTATACTTAAGTCATAGTCTCTTTAATAGGCTTGGAATTTTCTGATGTTTATATTATGCAATAAATGCATAATCGAAATGATTATATGAAAAATAAATTTCAAATTTATTTATTTATTTATTTCATTTAAAGAATGTCAAATACATGATTTAAGAGCATCATGCCTAACAGAATAATCATGGTCAGGGGTTATATGGTCCTTTTAAGAGAATATCATAAATAATATTATTACTGTTTAACTTAATACCTCAAAAAATAAAAAATAAAATGTCAAAATATCCGTAAGTGCAAAATTATCCCCTACATGTAAATTTCCTTTTTCCTATTAAAACAAATTGGTATGTACATACATCAGTAAATAATGTGGTTTTAATACTAAAGTTAGCACACTGCAGTTCTCCACACGAATTAAAACGCTTTCCACAAGTACTTGTTCTTGTAATTCTTGTCCAAATCGAATATAACCGAGCCATAAATTTTTTTATGCTATATAATCATTCAAATTGACTTACAAGTTTAAATTTTTTAATAATCCACTGAATTCAAACATAGAAACGATCAAAATTATGATACATAACCACTTATATACTTCAAAATATTATTCAGATATTGTCATTATCATTAAAACAACGATATCGATGTTGTAGCAAATTTAATTCACGTTGCTAGGATAGATAGACATAAGATTACAATTATGAATGAAAATAGTAAATCATGGAGTATTATGTTAGTGTAAGGACTAGATACTGTTAAGTCTACTATGTAAATAAATAAATAAATATTTTTTATTTTCCGAGTTTGAATTTAAATGTTTAACTATTCGAGTCTTCCTAGAAACATATTTTAAACGGTCTTTTTAATTAGATTATACATGAGACCATTATAACTTAATCAATATTCAAATCAAATTGAAATTCAAATTCAAATTCGCTCAAACACTCATCATAATCTCTCTAAAACTAAAACAATAGAATGCAATGTATTAAAAACTTTTTAACATATACTTTTTCTTTGTTCTCAAGTCTACAACTCCTTAATTTGTTTATGTCAGTGGGACCGTAGCCTAGTGATAATTACTGGCAAAGCTGAGACCTATGACAAATAGGTCAGGAGTTTAATTCCCACTAATGATTGGTAGTGGTCCATTATTTGTAATTATTCGTAACTCGGGTTGGCAAAGATTAATTATGGAAGATGATTGTTCTCCAGTTATTAATGGAATCATAAACAAGGAAGCTTCTCGGGGAAATTTGGGACTTATATTCGAAGACATAACACTTCTTCGAAAGTCTCTTTTACTTTTGTTATTCCTATTTCTGTTCTTAACATTGTAATTTTCGATCCTCTTTGAAGTACTATTAATATAACCATTGGGTTTCTCAAAAAAAAAAAAAAAAAAAAAAACCATTCTCCCTTTTCTCAATGGCAGAGTAAATTGCTCATCGAACGCTTGTGTACTTGTTTCCTGCAGCACCCCCAAGTTCAGGAAACAAATTCATGCCAACCTGCTGAATATAGGCGAGAGTTAATTGGGACCAAGTTACTTGAAAAAATGTAATGGAAAATTTGGTTGTTTCAATGATTTTGATCAGCTGTTCGACGAAATGCCTGAGAGAAACTTGTTAAAAAGTTGGATGGCCTTCCTTTTGCTAATTTCATTTCCTAAGTACGATATTTCTAGGGTGCGGCCCTCTCAGTTACGGCCTCACGTGCGGCCCGCACCCTCCACCGTTAGATCTCCTTGGATTGATCAGAACCCTTTAATTGGTAACTTGTTAAAATTTCATTAATTTGCATTTAATTTTCATAAAAATCGGAATTGACTAATCCACCCTTTGACTTGATTTGTCTAAAAAAAAAACTAAAAAACCGTGATTTAATTAAAAAGACCTTTTTGGCCCCCATTAAATTTTATGTTCATTTTCTTAAAACATTAATCCGTGGGAATTTGTTAAAGACTGTTATACCCCCACTTAAAACCTAATTAATTAATTATTTCCTTATCTTTCACAATCTTTCAACCTTAATTAATTATTTCCTTCTCTTCCATAATCATTCAATCTTAATTGATTATTTCCTATTCAATAATTCTCCACCATTTTTACATCATCCATGCCTTCAATAACCTACGATTATGGTGTTAAATTAGTTATAACCTCACCACCATTTTTGCACCTTAAATGAATCCTCTCCAACACTGCTTCATAAATTTCGAATGGAGAAAATGAAATTTTCAATTACATGGGAATCTAAAAAATTAATATTTCAAATCAATAATTTTGATGTATATGCTTAATCCCCTTTTATTTATTTATTTATATTCGATCGATTAAGTTCGAATGTCTTAGATAATTTTTTAAATTTTTGGGCTCATGAGGATTGATTGATCATAACTATCACTATTAAACCAATTTGATGAGATATCAAATTCTTGAGTAATTAATACGGTGGAGTTTGAATTTTAGTAAACATGAACGTTTGGAATAATATTTTTTTTAATTTATCGTACAATACAATAATTGGCAGTAGGTAAAAAAATCAATCGTCGTAGTTATTTTATGTTTATTTAGTTTGCTTAATTAAATAAATTTAATTTGAATCCGAATAAATCTCCTTGCTTTTATAACTTTTTAGATTGAAAAAAAATCCGAAATATTATTTATTTAAATAATAGTTGTAAAAAGTTAAATATAAATCAAAGTGATACTATATATTATTTTCTGCCCAAAATAGTATACAATGAAGGAGATAAATACTTGTTATTTACCACATTATTTTAACTTAATACCATTAATATGAAAAATATCATGTTACATAATAATAGATAGGATTTACCATAGAAGGCTGATAAATAAAATATTTATTGTATAGTCTAACTGTTTAATACAGTGATAAATTAACTATGTCATATATATTATGTAATTTGAACAAAATTTTACATAGGTTATTTTTATGGTGTTCTATTGTTTACAATATTTCTTCTTACATTAAAATTTCATTATCAAAATGAATTGGTGTGGGCCGTTTTATTGGGCATTTTGTTATTGCCGTTATTTTCGGCCATTTTGTTCTTCTCCCATCTTTTTTTAAAATGCTTTGGGTTTTATCTTGATTGTGATTTAATCTTTGGAGCCCATAACCATATATCACATATTCTTATACTCCAATCTTTAATCTATTGGGTCAATTATGTTTATAATATTGCGGCCCACAATGTAATCGAATATTTTTGTGCTATAATGCTTTGGGCCTTGGATAAGTTTCATATTTTGTAGGATATCAAAATATGTGGTTTGGTCCAAAAAAGAAAATAAAAAAATATGTGGTTTGGTCCAATTGGGCTGAAAAAATCCTAAATTTGCTTAATTTTAATGGCTTATTAGGTATAAAATTGTGAACATGAATACCTATGTCGATAATTTCAAAAAAAATATGAGTCGGTCGTTATTTCGAAGAAATTGTCTATTAGATGGTTATGTATCACCAAGTCCTCCGTAATTTGAAGATATGTCGATAATTTCAAAAAATATATGAGTCGGTCGTTATTTCGAAGAAATTGTCTATTAGATGGTTATGTAACACCAAGTCCTCCGTAATGATATGTCGAAAATTTCAAAAAATATATGAGTCGGTCGTTATTTCGAAGAAATTGTCTATTAGATGGTTATGTAACACCAAGTCCTCCGTAATTTGAAGATATGTCGATAATTTCAAAAAAAAAATGTGAGTCGGTCGTTATTTCGAAGAAATTGTCTATTATATGGTTATGTAACACCAAGTCCTCCATAATTGGAAGATATGTCGAAAATTTCAAAAAATATATGAGTCGGTCGTTATTTTGAAGAAATTGTCTATTAGATGGTTATGTAACACCAAGTCCTCCGTAATTTGAAGATATGTCGATAATTTCAAAAAACAAATACGAGTCGGTCGTTATTTCGAAGAAATTGTCTATTAGATGGTTATGTAACACCAAGTCCTCCGTAATTTGAAGATATGTCGAAAATTTCAAAAAATATATGAGTCGGTCGTTATTTCGAAGAAATTGTCTATTAGATGGTTATGTAACACCAAGTCCTCCGTAATTTGAAGATATGTCGATAATTTCAAAAAAAAAAATACGAGTCGGTCCTTATTTCGAAGAAAATGTCTATTAGATGGTTATGTAACACCAAGTCCTCCGTAATTTGAAGATATCTTGATAATTTCAAAAAAAAAAATTTCGAGTCGGTTGTTATTTCGAAGAAATTTCTAGGATATCAAAATATGTGGTTTGGTCCAACAAAGAAAATAAAAAAATGAAGAACTAATGGCACTAAATGTATGATTCCATTCAAAAATCAGATTTGGATTAGGACATTTTGTTCTTGTAGATAATTTCATTTTGATTTGAGTTTTTAATATAATGAAAAAGAAGAAAGTAGTAGACAATAAATCCTTCAATTTCTTTGAATCTACCTACATAAAAAATCTTCCAAATCTCTAAGGAGAATATAACAAATACTATTATATGGACCAATTATATTTACATCCCAATAAAAAATATGAGTCGGTCGTTATTTCGAAGAAATATGTTTTTTTAATATATATGACTTTTAACTAAGTGAATATATTTATACTTATTATTTTTGCATAAATCACTACACATTGTCTATAAATCAGAAATAGACTTAGTTCGTCTTCATAAAATGAAGTACTTGATGTCTATAGTCTAATACATAACATAATACATTAGCTATTTACATACTAATTTCTAATAAACTATGCCAAAATACATTATTTGGCTTATTCTAAACATCAAATTCTGGAAAATATTGATGCCCAATATACTACTACTACAGTCCTACTACCGTTTACAAAACAAAATGCACTAATACTACTACTACTACTACTACTACTACTATTTACACAACAAAATGTAGTTTGATGAAAATATGAAAACATCCAAATAAGACAGTTTTAAAAACCAATATCCAACTTCAAACAATTTCAATTTTCCTCATCACTTGAGGAAATCACTATAACTTCTTTTTCTTCATTTTCCACGGGCATATTATCTTCAGTCTGGGCAGCCGGAGGTGGTTGTGGCGGTTGGGATTCACCATATATAGCTTCCAACTCCCACCTATACCTTTCTCCATTCTCTCGGAAGTATTTTGGCACAATCCAGTATATTGGATCCTGTAACAATATATCATATATTAGGATTAATTAATCCACTTAAGGTAATTAGATACTGTATTTCGAGATGATTATCGTATAGACATTTTACCTGCCGAAGCAATTTCCAGACATCCTCATAATCAACTTCAAGTTTATTTTCCACAGGGTTCCACCGAACCTGTTTGCACTGAAGAGCCAGCTGCCACAAGTAATAGCGAAGATATAGCCTGTCATATTCCCTTTCCAATAGTTCACAAGTGTAGTTCTTTCCAGTATGTTCTTGTAGCCTTGATGCAATTTGCCGGAAAACATTTCTATTGTGCCATTTGTAATGCATCCTTCCAGCAGTTGTTTCATCCACTAACATTCCTAGAAAAAGTTCTAATTCTGGGGTTGTGAAAGATTCAATTGCCATGATTCTGCATATTAAACAATATAAAATTGTTAGGTTTTGTTTGAGTAATTTTTAAATTCCTGAAATTCAGTACCAAGTTACACAATTAGAATAAAAAAAAATGGCCTAAAGTTATTGCAATTGAAAGGATAATATAAGTTGAACTCACAACATTAAGTCATAAACAAAATCAAACTAACATCTAATCACAATTCTTTAACTAGTCTGAAATGGTATTGTATTGTACTGATCTATTGCACCAACCAAGTCGATTAACTTGAATTTTGCATAAATTAACTATCCTTAGAATTAAATTCATAGCTTAATTAATAATCTTCTTATTATTTTGTTTTTGTGCAAATGAAAATACATATAAAACATATGACCTCAAGACCATTATCTATGCAACAGATGATTATAGCAAATTTAAATCCAAAAATCTTGCAGTTCAATATACTAAACCAAAAACAAGCAATTAGCACAATCAAAAAATATTGTTTTAGGTAATTGACATACTTATAAATCAAGTATGTAAATTCCAATATTTAATATAAAGCCAATAATATTTCACAAAAACAGATAGCTTCAATATTAGAAGAAAATCTACCCAAAACCTCAAACATACACATATATTCTAATATGAGTTGAAAACTACCAAACTTTTCCCCAAAATAGTTAAAAAAATGACATGCATGGAATCTGACTTGAAATTGAAATATATCATATCAATTTCATATCTTCTCTATGACAAATCAAGTAAACCGAACTCAAGTCCCATAAACCGAAACAATATTTCAATAATATCATATTTTTGATAACAAAAACAACAAATCAAGACAAATCCATTAAACCCGAACTAAAATCAACAAAATATTTCAATAATTTATATATTTGACACAAAAACCACAAATCTTCGCACGATTTGAGGGAGTGTTGGTCCCAAAAGTGGTCAATGAGGTCTAGAGGGGGGGGGGGGGGGGGAATAGACCTCTGAAAACTTTAAAACTTTTTCTCTAACTTTCCAAATCAGCAGACTAAGCTGATCGAGATTTGTAAGACTACTAAGCTGATCGCGCACAAAGCTTTGAACAGCAGAGTTGACCACTCATCTGATTTTCACTCAGCTGATTTCAGATGTTAAATCAGAGTTTTTAGAAACTAGTTGGCAGCGGATATTCAAAGTGTTTTTCACCAAGCTGTTCCTCTTTAAGTTTTCTTACTCAAAAGATTTTATCCCCAGTTTTTACAACTCCTTTTAAAATCTTTTGGTTAAATCGTATGTTTGAGTTCTTTAAAAAATATGCAAAGTGAAGCAAACATTAAATCAAACACACAGGATTTTTATAGTGGTTATATGGATGAAAATCCTTTAGTCCACTCTTCCAAGTCACACAGATCTTGGTTTATACTAGAAAACACAAAGTAATCAAGTATACAATGCTTGCGCTGATCAACAAATGAAAAGCCACAAGTGCGCTGTAAGAAATCACACAGAAATCCTACACTCCGAAGCTAGATCACTCACTTAGACGGATCTACACTCCTCACGCTATTTTCAGTACAGGAATCACTCAGAAAGCCTATACTAGGAAGCTATATCACTCACAAAGATGGATATAAACTCCTCTCTTTTACAACTGAAAGTCACTCAGACAGACAACTAAGTTCTCTGTTTGGGGGGGGGGTGGGGGGGGGGGGGGGTGGGGGGGGGGGGG
Source organism: Penstemon davidsonii (assembly GCA_034814905.1). Taxonomy (NCBI): domain Eukaryota; kingdom Viridiplantae; phylum Streptophyta; class Magnoliopsida; order Lamiales; family Plantaginaceae; genus Penstemon; species Penstemon davidsonii. The sequence goes on along the minus strand of JAYDYQ010001087.1, from coordinate 3,457,754 downwards.
GGTGGGGGGGGGGGGGGGTGGGGGGGGGGGGGGGTGGGGGGGGGGGGGGGTGGGGGGGGGGGGGGGTGGGGGGGGGGGGGGGTGGGGGGGGGGGGGGGTGGGGGGGGGGGGGGGTGGGGGGGGGGGGGGGTGGGGGGGGGGGGGGGTGGGGGGGGGGGGGGGTGGGGGGGGGGGGGGGTGGGGGGGGGGGGGGGTGGGGGGGGGGGGGGGTGGGGGGGGGGGGGGGTGGGGGGGGGGGGGGGTGGGGGGGGGGGGGGGTGGGGGGGGGGGGGGGTGGGGGGGGGGGGGGGTGGGGGGGGGGGGGGGTGGGGGGGGGGGGGGGTGGGGGGGGGGGGGGGTGGGGGGGGGGGGGGGTGGGGGGGGGGGGGGGTGGGGGGGGGGGGGGGTGGGGGGGGGGGGGGGTGGGGGGGGGGGGGGGTGGGGGGGGGGGGGGGTGGGGGGGGGGGGGGGTGGGGGGGGAAGAGATGAGTGAATGATCAAAAGATGAATTTTTTCTTAAAATTATATCTTGAATGTTTATGTATATAAATTCAAATAAATTGAATATGTCATTGTATTTTCTATCAAGTAAAATATAAAAACATTAAAATAATAAAAATAAATTTGAATATTTATGTTTATTTGAATTTATAAACATAAACATTCAAGAGATGAGTGATCAAGAGATGAGTGAATGATCAAGAAATTAATTTTTTTTTAAATTATCTCTTTAATGTTTATATATATAAATTAAAATAAATTGAATATGTCATTGTATTTTCTATCCAGTAAAATATAAAAACAATTTTGAATATTTATGTTTATTTGAATTTATAAACATAAACATTCAAGAGATGAGTGATCAAGAGATGGGTGAATGATCAAAAGATGAGTGATTAAGAGATGAATTTTTTTTAAAATTTTCTCTTGAATGTTTATGTATATAAATTTAAATAAATTAAATATGTCATTATATTTTCTATCAAGTAAATTATAAAAACATTAGAAATAATAAATACAAATTTGAATGTTTATGTTTACTTGTTTTTATAAAACATTAAAAATAATAAAAACATTAAAAATTAAAAATAATAAAAACATTAAAAATAATAAAAACAAGTAAAATATAAAAACATTCAAATTTGTTTTTATTATTTTACTTGATAGAAAATACAATGACATATTCAATTTATTTGAATTTATAAACATAAACATTCAAGAGATGAGTGATCAAGAGATGAGTGATTAAGAGATGAATTTTTTTTTTAAATTATCTCTTCAATGTTTATGTATATAAATTCAAATAAATTGAATATGTCATTGCATTTCTATCATGTAAAATATAAAAACATTAAAATAATCAAAATAAATTTGAATGTTTATGTTTATTTGAATTTATGAACATAAACATTCAAGAGATGAGTGAATGATCAAGAGAAGAATTTTTTTTTTTAAAAAATTATCTCTTGAATGTTTATGTATATAAATTCAAATAAATTGAATATGTTATTGTATTTTCTATCAAGTAAAATATAAAAACATTAAAATAATAAAAACAAATTTGAATATTTATGTTTATTTGAATTTATGAACATAAACATTCAAGAGATGAGTGATCAAGAGATGAGTGAATGATCAAGAAATTAATTTTTTTTTAAATTATCTCTTGAATGTTTATATATATAAATTAAAATAAATTGAATATGTCATTGTATAGTCTATCAAGTGAAATATAAAAACAAATTTGAATATTTATGTTTATTTGAATTTATATAAAAACAAATTTGAATATTTATGTTTATTTGAATTTATAAACATAAACATTCAAGAGATGAGTGAATGATCAAGAGATAAAAATATGTCATTATATTTTCTATCAAGTAAATTATAAAAACATTAGAAATAATAAAAACAAATTTGAATGTTTATGTTTACTTGTTTTTATAAAAACGTTAAAAATAATAAAAACATTAAAAATTAAAAATAATAAAAACATTAAAAATAATAAAAACAAGTAAAATATAAAAATATTCATATTTGTTTTTATTATTTTACTTGATAGAAAATATAATGACATATTCAATTTATTTGTATTTATAAACATAAACATTCAAGAGATGAGTGATCAAGAGATGAGTGAATGATCAATAAATGAGTGATTAAGAGATGAATTTTTTTTTTAAAATTATCTCTTGAATGTTTATGTATATAAATTCAAATAAATTGAATATGTCATTATATTTTCTATCAAGTAAAATATAAAATCATTAAAAATAATAAAAACAAATTTGAATGTTTATGTTTACTTGTTTTCATAAAAACATTAAAAATATTAAAAACATTAAAAATAATAAAAACAAGTAAAATATAAAAACATTCAAATTTGTTTTTATTATTTTACTTGATAGAAAATATAATGACATATTCATTTTATTTGAATTTATAAACATAAACATTCAAGAGATGAGAGATCAAGAGATGAGTGATTAAAAGATGAATTTTTTTTTAAATTATCTCTTGAATGTTTATGTATATAAATTCAAATAAATTAAATATGTCATTATATTTTCTATCAAGTAAAATATAAAATCATTAAAAATAATAAAAACAAATTTGAATGTTTATGTTTACTTGTTTTTTATAAAAACATTAAAAATATTAAAAACATTAAAAATAATAAAAACAAGTAAAATATAAAAACATTCAAATTTGTTTTTATTATTTTACTTGATAGAAAATATAATGACATATTAATTTTATTTGAATTATAAACATAAACATTCAATAGATGAGTGATCAAGAGATGAGTGAATGATCAAGAGATGAGTGATTAAGAGATGAATTTTTTTTTAAATTATCTCTTGAATGTTTATGTATATAAATTCAAATAAATTAAATATGTCATTATATTTTCTATCATGTAAAATATAAAAACATTAAAAATAATAAAAACAAATTTGAATTTTTATGTTTACTTTTTTTTATAAAAACATTTAAAATATTAAAAACATTAAAAATTAAAAATAATAAAAACAAGTAAAATATAAAAACATTCAAATTATTATTTTAATTACTTGATAGAAAATATAATGACATATTCAATTTATTTGAATTTATAAACATAAACATTCTAGAGATGAGTGATCAAGAGATGGACTTTTTTTTAAAATTATCTCTTGAATGTTTATGTATATAAATTCAAATAAATTGAATATGTCATTATATTTTCTATCAAGTAAAATATAAAATTATTAAAAATAATAAAAACAAATTTGAATTTTATGTTTATTTGTTTTTATAAAAACATTAAAAATATTAAAAACATTTAAAATTTAAAATAATAAAAACATTAAAAATAATAAAAACAAGTAAAATATAAAAATATTCAAATTTGTTTTTATTATTTTACTTGATAGAAAATATAATGACATATTCAATTTATTTGAATTTATAAACATAAACATTCAAGAGATGAGTGATCAAGAGATGAGTGAATGGTCAAGAGATGAGTGATCAAGAGATGAATTTTTTTTTTTAAATTATCTCTTGAATGTTTATGTATATAAATTCAAATAAATTGAATATGTCATTATATTTTCTATCAAGTAAATTATAAAACATTAAAAATAATATAAACAAATTGAATGTTTATGTATATAAATTGAATATGTTTAACTTAAAAAGATACACTTTCATCAATTTTTAAAAAATCTATCGATATATTTTAAATTTTGGAGGACTTGGTGTTACATAACCTAATAGACAATTTGATCAAAATAATGACCGAATCAATGATTTTTTTTAAAATTATCGATATATTTTAAAATTACGGAGGACTTAGTATTACAGACCCATCTAATAGACAATTTGATCGTAATAATGACTGAATCATCAATTTTTTTTTTAAATTATCTATATATTTTCAAATTACGGGGGACATAGTGTAACATAACCATCTAGACAATTTGATCGAAATAATGACCGAATCATCAATTTTTTTTAAAATTACCGATATATTTTCAAATTTATGATCTCATGGAGCAACGAAAAGCTGAGTGCAAATCATCTAACATCTGAGTGCAAATCAGATAACAGATGAGTGAAAATCAGCTAACATATGAGTGCAAATCAGATAACAGCTGAGTGCACTCAGCTGTTATCTGATTTGCACTCAGCTTTTCGTTGCACTCAGCTGTTAGCTGATTTGCACTCAGCTTTTCGTTGCTTCATGAGATCATAAATTTGAAATATATCGATAATTTTTTTTAAAAAATTGTTGATTTGATCATTATTTCGATCAAATTGTCTATTAGATGGTTATATAGCATTAAGTCCTCCGTAATTTGAAAATATATCGATATTTTTTGAATAAATTGATGATTCGGTCATTATTTCGATCTAATTGTCTATTAGATGGTTATGTAGCACTAACTCCTCCGTAATTTAAAAATATATCGATAATTTTTTTAAAAATTGAAAAATATTTTTTTTATGAAAATAAAAATTTAATTAAAAAAAACCCTAAAACCCAAACCCACCCACGCCCGCCGCTGCCGCTCCCTCTATCCCAGGCCGTCGGAACGGCCGATCCCAGGTCGGCAACGGCCTGGGATCAACGATTCCAAGCCGGCGACGGCATGGGGAGAAGTCCCCAGGCCGTCGCCGGCCTGGAAGTAAATTCCTGAGGCCTCCGATTGATCCTTCCAGGCCGGCGACGGCCTGGGAACTTCTCCCCAGGTAGTCGCCGGCCTGGATCCGGCGTTCCCAGGCCGTCACGATGACCTGGGAAGATGGAGGGAGGCGGGGTGGGGGGGTGGTGGCGGGTCGGGTGGGGTTGGTTGAGCAAGATGATGCGTCTTTTTTTTTATTATTTATTTTATTTTAATTGTATGGGTATTTTGAGTATTTTATGCTTGAGTAGGGTATGTACATTGTGACAAATGACACAATTTAATTGAAGTCGTTCATGACTCTCAGCAGCCGAGAGTCACGATAGACAATCCCAACTTATTTTTGAAACAAGATGAAAAGTTCAGGGGGTCCATGCCCCCACTCACAACGTAGCTCCGCCAGTGGATCGATATTACTACGAATAAATGGGCTTCTTTTAGGTGAAGCAGTTCGATTACTAGACAAATAAAAAAAATGTCCAACTAACAATTACAAAAATATTTACTATTTAACAAGACTAATATTAAATTAAAAAATAACTCACACTTCTAGTAGCATTCGAATTGAACTCAAAAATGAAAATAAGATCAAATAGTACTTAGATCAACATCTGAAAATTACCAGATAATTTTTCGAAATGAGGTCAACCCCTAGTGCAATAGGATTCAAGCACCTTCTGCAGCTGTATACTGGTGTCCCAGTTATTTCTACCATTTAACTGAAAAAATTAAATCAAATATCTTAATCAGTATTAAGCAAAAAGATGGATTAATCAATAAAAAAATGAACTTTAATTCATACTATTTCCCTGATATATAGATGAGAAATGGAAAATATGAAAGATGGTATTGCAAAGGGTGGACCTTGAATTCTTATATATAATAACAATAATAATATAAACAATTAATAACATATTACTGGATTAGGTAAAATAATTGTTGTTCATGGAAAGTCTTGGTCTTCGAACATAATTAATAATTATCGGCAAGGACTAAGAACTTTTCCGGGGTATTTCCAGGAAAGTTACTTCACCACCTCAAACTTATATGTTTTTGTATTTTAACACCCAAATAAGCATGCACTTTTACCTCCTAAAATTTTAAAATCAGTTGCACTTTTCAAATCCTTAAACGACTTTAAGTCATTTTTGTTGGTCGAAAAGCAATGTGCGTCTCACATGTATTTTCTAAGGACAAATTAGTCACAACACCTCTTACCCCAGGGACGGAGCCATGATTTTAAAATGAGAGGGGAGAGACTTGAAGAGGAGATCAAACAAAAAATTTATTATTTTTTATAATATAATTATATAACAAAGAAATATTTGAAGATTTTTTGTGAAAATTGTATTTTTTATATCTAAATATATATTATAATATCATCGATGAATTTTACGATAATTAATCTAGTAAGATAATCACAAATTTATGACGAAATGTATGAATTGGTTTTATAACACGGGATAAACAATCATAGTAAAAATATGAAGTAAGTCTGAATTAATTGAAACACAAGTGAATTTGAATATCTACAATTCAAATTTTACTTAGACATTCTAAATTGTTCTTTACGTTTTCTCATGACATCATATTTATCTACGAAGAGATCAATATCAAAACCTTGACCAGTTTCTTTTTTTAATGTACATAATTAAAGAATGAAATAATAAATCCTATTCCTAATTGAGTTTGTGTTAAATTAGGACACTAACTCCTTAAAATCACATAATTTATAGTACTAGAATATTGCGACTTGGATAGGTTTCTTGATGATTGACTTGGATCCTTTTTGAAAAATGAAAATATAAATTACGAGTTTTTAATTAAAACCCCTTTTATGGCAATAATATTGTTGTTAGCATGTTTTTACTTTAGGTGTAATTAAGAAAGGAAGATAAATTGATTTACATCCAAGGTTAAATATTGGTCAACAAAAAATCCCTGTAGAGTTGTATATTCTTTTTTCGATTCTAATGCGACAAAAATAAATTGTAAGTTAATTAAATTTAGCTCTATTTAACGGTTGTCATGACAATTAATTAACTTCATTAACTTTTTTATTTGAAAAATACTGCAAATTATTTCATACTATATATCTGTATTTAATAATCATATAAAGTTGTGACTATTACATAATTGTCCATGACTATAGCATTTGAATTACAATAACATATTTTCGGGTGATACTTGCCTAGACTAGATTTTTCATAGACCATGAACAAAATTAGTGCATCCACCAAACATATTTGCAAGATTTTGTGTATGGTCTATGAAAAACCGGGCCTAAGCAATAATTTTCCCGTTTCTAGTAGCAAGCATCTTTTAAGGTCCGCAAGACAATGATCGATAAACGCTAGTTTGCGACCCATTGATTGCTTCAATTATGTAACTGAAGAATGTCATGGTGTTCAAAATGTGGGCTTTGCAAAGAAAGGCTTCTATTTTGACATTCAATTTAATCAACAAGGTCGAATTGCAAATATTTTTTGGAGAGATAATAAGTCCAGACTAGATTATGATTGCTTAATTAGGCGATTTGGTGGTGTTTGATATATACAACTTATCGAACGAACAAATATGACTTGGTAGGGGTTAATCATCACTGGCAAAATGTTATTTTTGGGTCATTCGAATGACCCAAAAATATCGAAGAATGCTGCATCCAACTTGAATAATTTTAATTCTAGTCGCGAGTTTCATAGGCACTTTAATAAATGCTTATATATAGCACTGTGAGACAAAGGAAGAGTACTTGAGCAAACATGGGATAATATGATTCATAAATATAGTGCTCAAGATCAATCTCTATTGTATTGTTTGGTTGTCGGGATAGTGAAGGAAAGTCAGTTTTTTTTTCTTCCACTTGTTGTTTGGATAGCAGGAAAGGAAATTACTATTTTCCTTCAACTTTCCGGAAAATTTTGTGAAGAAATAATTTCCCCACCAATTTGATGGGGAAATGCTGGGAAAATCTTGAGAAAATTTTAGAGTAAATTGCAAAACAATCCTTGTACTTTGTCTAACTATCAAAACCTCCTATTTGTGATTTTTTTTTACCAAAATCCCCTTCGTGCTTATTTATTATTAGCAAGCAAAACTCTCTCAAGTCATAATAGCAATTATACCCCCACAAAATATCGCAAAAACACCCATTTCAGACGCAAACAACCCAAAGAAAATGTAATTTTTATCTTGAAACTAGAAAAGTACAAATTGCAAAAAACAATATCAAGTAAATTTTACATAAATCCCAACCGAAGAAAAAGTTACAGATTTTAATCATATATATAGATAAAAAATATTACTTCTTTTTATAAACTTTCTTGACAATCAAACATTTGCAAGAAAATAATTTTCCTGACAACCAAACATGTAGAGGAAAATGACTTTCTTTTCCTTTCCTTTCTTTTTCATTTTCCTACAATTTTCCCTCACTTTCCATACAACCAAACAAGCTATATGAGATTTGAGATAAATGGTCTCCAACTTTAAATAATGATTTCTTTTATGGTGGATTTAAATCAACATCTAGAAGCGAGAGTACCAATCATGCATTAAATAATAATCATCGAGTGCACATAGTATTCCTCGATATGAAAACGTTATAGGTTGAGTGTCCTTGCAAGAAATTTGATTGGCTGGGAATGCTCTGTTCACATGCATTAGCAATACATTCATAAGCGATGGACTAAGGATGTGAAGAACCATGTCTATATGGTGGATGAAGAAGAATTGAATGAAATGGATGTCAAGGAGACAAAAGTCGTATTCATTAACCGGTTGATGAGGTTCGCCTATGACCTTGTGACACAAAGTGAGCCTTGTAAGGAAACAAGAGACATTCTTTTATAAGTGGCTACCCTCTGAGGTAGCCACAATCCACCATGTTAGGAGGGGTTTAGGCAGGGGCGGACCTAGCCGATATTAGTAGGGAGGGGGGGGGGGGGCGAGATTTTTTTTAATAGGAAACTCGATACATTTTTTATTTTTTCATACAATGGCAAAAGTTAACTTAAGATAAAATAATTTTATTATTTTTATTTAAATTTTTTGGTAACAAACTCGACATTTTTATTTTTGATAAAATGTCAAAACTAATTTAAGTAATAGCATAATTGTATTCAATAAAGGGTAAAAAAATACACCAACAATTTTCTTTAAAAGTATGAATATTTAAACACTCAATACATATATTTAAGATGCAATCAAGTTGAACATAAACAAACAAAAAATGCAATAAATGAAAGGACAAATGTGTCACTGATATGTGTAATATCAAGTAAAACTATGTTTTGACATAATATGTAATTATAGTACAATGTTGGTCTCATAATTCAACACAAAATCACATTTATCATGGTTAATGAACTTGAAGCTTGATTAAATGCAAAGTTCATGAAAAATTCCGATTAACGAATTAAAAGAAAAATAAAGCTAGATGAATTTGAGGACAAAACGGAGAAAAAAATGTTAACAAAAGAGTTCATATAAATTAAATTTTCAGAAAAAAGATAATTTTGTTTATCATGCATCTAGACTAAATTGTAGAAAAAACTTAAATCATTATTAAAAAAAAAAAAACTATAAAAGGTTAAAAAGAAAACTTGGGTCTGCCCTCATACGCCATGACAGAGAAGCTACTGCCCATTGTTTTTCAATGGAATTAAGAGATAGGAAAAAGGAATGAAAAGGTAAAAATGAGATGTTAATCCATGAGAAATTTCCACTCCATATTTCCAAAATATCAAGCGATAAATCTCAGATTTGATTTAAATCTATCTACCAGTTTCTTTTGTGAGAAATTAACCGCCTCCGTGAAATATTGGCATTTCAACTTAATATTAACAACGTAAGATAATGGATGATTTAACCATGCATGGTTTGGCAGGAGTGGGAATCTGGCATTTAATTTTATGGACATTGATTTTCCACGTGTCATATCATTAGCAGGCCAAGTCTGGCTTGGGTAAGAATAAATTTAGAACAAAGCAAATCTAACATGGGATCCTCTAAGGTGACTCTCTGCCATTGAGAGTCACCTTAGTTGTTTGTTAAATGTATGGCCCGTACGAACCCCCTCATTATTCAAAATTATCAAAATATCCCTTAACCCAAAAACCAATCCACCAACTAAACCCTAACCCAAAACCACCACCGCCGTCGCCTAGCCTCACTACTGAAACCAAACCCTAACCCAAAACCACCACTGCCGCCGCCGAGCCTCACCACCGCAACCAAACTCTACCCAAAACCCACCGCCGCCGCCTAGCCTCACCACTCCAACCAAACCCTAACCCAAAGCCACCACCGCTGCCGCCTAGCCTCACCACATCAAACCGCCATTGAAGTGCAGAGAAAGAGACAAGAACCTCCACCCGTACCAAACCTCCACCCCGTACCAAACCCATACAAAAAAAAAACCGTACTAAACCTTCAGATCTGAGGTTGGCATGGGAGCTTCTCCTCAGGCCGTCGCCAGCATGGAATTGGTGGTCGTCTCCGGCGACCTGGGAAAGGGAAAGAGAGAGAAAAAAAATTAAAATTACAGGGGCAAATCGAAAAAATAAGAAAGTGTAAGGGGCATTATGGTCATCATGGTGTGTACATTATTTTGGCTGGGTACATACACACGTACTAGGCGTACACAATTTTACACTAAATAAATGGTGACTCTTGTACAATAAAGAGTCATAATAAACTGTCCCATCTAACATTGAAATTATTTGCCTCCCAAACAAATAACATAAATTAATAACAAAATTTCTTTTCACCACTTTTCTTCTATGTTCCAACCCAAGACATGGCCTAATCTATCTATCTATTTAATTGTTAGAAATCTCAAATTTTTGTAATATAAAATCAAATTTTTTTGAATATTTAGACTAAGATTGTAACCTGCCCAAAAAAAGAACATTTTATATTAAAAAATAAATAAAACAAAGAACGAGAAACGAAAAAAGTACAAAAAGTACACAAACGGAGGCCTTCGTTTGTTTGAAAAGAATAAATTCAGAGGTAGGCTCAAATAAAAATATGCTTACCAATTTTCGTATCAACATATTCATACTATGAACATTAACATAAACAATAAACTTGAAGAAACTTTATTTTTTGTTCTTAGTCTTTATTTCATAAATGTGATTTATTTCATACTTTTATTAAAACAAGTATATCAATAACGATTAAGTGTGGGTTGAGGGTGAGTCGATTTTTTTAACCATCAAACCCAAGGTGACTCATACCATGGGGGTTTACAAGTTACCAAACCACCATTGATTATTTCAAAAATAAAACCAATGGGTTGCGAGCGGGTTTAGTCGGATCAGGCAAGTGGATCGGATTTGGCGGGTTTATGTACACCCCTATTACGAATAGTTGCATAGAATAACAAATTCTCCTTCAAGGGTTAACTTGGTCCACATGAAATAATAAAGAGAGGTAAAGTGTCACACATATATTATATATAATAGGATATAAGCTGATATTCATAAAATAACACAAGAGTAAATAAAGCCATGTAGAATAAGATGGGGGTAAACATTATGGGCCTGTTTGTTTGGCGTTTGGGAAAGTAGTTTGGGAGAGTAGTGGAGGTTTGTGAAATAATCTCGATTTGCGTAATGCTGTTTGTTTGAATTTTGAGAGAGTGGTTTGAGAAATAAAGTATGTGTATGTTTTTTTGGAAGAGTTAGGTTATAGGTGTAAGATGTGTAAGACTTTATGTCAAATCATGTTTGTTACGTGAGATAAATTGTGTAAGAGATAGGTTACTTTATGTCAAATCAAAGTAGAGTTTGTATATATTTTGTTTGTTTGTTTGGCCTTTGAGAGAGTAGTTTGAGAAAATTAATGGATGAAAAATTTATTTCGAAAAATAAAAAACATGTTTGTTTGGCATTTCCCAAACACGAAAAAATTCTGGGAAACGCCAAACAAACAGGCTTTATCCATTTATGTAGGTCTAAATAAATATATATATATAGAGCACATAAAGGAGGATATTTTTGTCAAGTGATATTTTTTTTGAGGTTTTGTAAGTCTCTTATGAGAATGTAAGGAGGTAAAATGCTATATTCAAAATTACAGAACTAAATTGAAAATTATAAAAATCTCAGGGGCTAAATTGCTACTGACTCTAAATATTTTATAACTACAATTGCATTTGCATCCGTTCATGTACCAATTCTTCAATTTCTTCCTTCAACATCACCATTCATAAATGTCGTTTCCTACTACGGCGTCGTCCTCCGTCGCTCTGGGGCGGAGGCGCCGTAGCAGCCATCCACGCCACCACCTTTTCATCCTCCTCTTCTTTTCAATTAGATGATTATTAATTGTTAGAACCCCCTCCCCACCCAAAAAAAACCCTAATTATTATTCTTCTTAAAAGAGGGGAGTCTTCTGAAATAGGAGTACACCGATTTCGAGCGGATGGAATGCACATGTTTTGGTAGCTCAATGGTTAGATTTGGTATACGAACAGGCCTTAAGAGATTTTGACCGTCAATACTCTTTGCCTACCTCCTTCGCTATAAATACACAACAAATTAACTTCAAATCTTAATTGATAATTGAGATTAGGATGGAAGGGAAGGGAGAAGCTCCGGCAATTGGAATCGATTTGGGGACGACGTATACGTGCGTTGGGGTGTGGCAGGATGATCGTGTTGAGATCATAGCCAATGTTCAGGGCAATCGTACGACGCCGTCTTGAAATAGAGAGAAAAACTTGTATGTAAGCACCTTTTCTAAAAACAATAAACTTGGCTTTTCAGAAATCACTGAGATCCTACTAATGCTTCGCATTGTAAACATCTGAATGTAGTTTTCATGGATTAGAATGATTTCTGAGTATGATTGCAGCTTGTGGTTTAAAATACAGAAATAGTAGTTATTCATACATGTTTAATGATTTGTGATGCAGGTGCAAAGCGTTTGATTGGTAGAAAGTTCAATGACATATCTTATTTGGTTGACATTTCCTTGCCATTCAAGGTCATTCCCGGTCCGGGCAACAAGCCTATTATTGTAGTAACCTACAAGGGTGAGGAGAAACATTATGCTGCTGAGGAAATCTCATCTATGGTACTCATCAAGACGAAGGAGATTGCTGAGGCTTATCTTGGATCCACCGTGAAGAACGCTGTTGTGACAGTGCCTGCCTATTTCAACGACTCTCAACGTCAGGCTACTAAAGATGCTGGGCTCATTGCAGGCCTTAATGTTATGCGCATCGTTAGCGAACCTACTGCTGCAGCCATTGCATATGGTTTGGACAAAAAGGCTACAAGTGCTGGAGGGAAGAATGTGCTTATTTTCGACCTTGGTGGTGGTACTTTTGATGTGTCACTTCTCACTATAGAGGAGGGTACTTTTGAAGTTAAGGCCACTGCTGGCGATACCCTCCTTGGAGGAGAGGATTTTGATAGAATGCTGAAGCATTTTGTTCGGGAGTTCAAGACAAAGCACGAGATGGATATTAGTGGCAACCCTAGGGCAGTGAGAAGATTGAGGACAGCTTGTGAGAGAGCAAAGAGGACATTGTCATTCACTACCCTGGCAACTATCGAAATAGATTCTTTATATAATGGGGTTGATTTTTACTCTAGAATTTCTCGTGCAAGATTTGAAGAGCTGAACATGGATTTGTTTCAAAAATGTACCGAGCTTGTTAGGAAGTGTTTGAGGGATGCTAATATGGATAAGAATAGTGTGCATGATGTTGTGCTTGTTGGTGGATCTACTAGAATTCTGAAGGTGCAACAGTTGCTGCAAGATTTCTTTAATGGGAAAGAGTTGTGCAAGAGCATTAATCCGGATGAGGCCGTGGCTTATGGTGCTGCAGTTCAAGCAGTAATTTTGAGTGGCGAGGGCAATGACAAGGTTCAAGACCTTGTACTGTTGGATGTAACACCTCTCTCTCTTGGACTGGAAATTTTGGGAGGTGTCATGAGTGTAGTAATTCCCAAGAACACCAAAATCCCTTGTGAGAAAGAGGAAAAATACACCACGGTCAAGGACAACCAAACTCGAGCGTTGATCGATGTATATGAGGGAGAGGGGACGAAAGTAAGTGACAACAATTTGTTGGGTAAATTTACGCTCTCTGGCATTCCTCCGGCTCCCAAGGGTGTTTCTATACTCAATGTATGCTTTAGTATTGATGTTAATGGTATCTTGAAAGTTACCGCTGAGGAAAAAACAACCGGTTGTAAGAAAAAAATAACAATCAAGAATGGAAAATGTAGGTTGTCTAAGGCAGAGATTAAGAAGATGGTTCAGGAATCTGAGAAGTGTAAAGCTGAAGATAGGTACCATAAGAAGAAAGTTGAAGTACAAGATGCAAAATACAATTAAATATGATGATGAAATTGCTTCCAAACTAACTGCCGTTGACAAGAAAAAGATCGAGGATGTCGTCAAGTTTGTTTTGCAGTGGCTGGATGGAAACCAACTTGCTGAAGCAGATGAATTTGAGGATAAGAAGAAGGAACTAGAAATCATTTGGCACCCAATCATGGCCAAGATATACATGGGTTGAAGGTAACTAAATAATATAGTTACTGAAGAACAATTCTTGTTATATTTTACTATCTTCACCTATCAGAATATTTATTACTACAATACAAAATGTATTGGTCTTATAGATAGATCAATTGAAAATGGATTTGTGATCATCTTCTTGAGGAATAAATGAAGCTTATTCATTGATATGTTTAATGGAAAATATATATATATCCACCCTCTACTATAAGTAATTCACTAAAAATTAGTTACATGATTACATCGATCTTGTGAGGTTTTGAATTGCTTTAGAAAATTAAATGTTCTGTTACAATCACTTTTGCACCTTTTACAACAACTAGCCTATTCCCGTGCTATGCACAAAATTATATTAAAATATTTTGAAATATTTTCTTTCTTATGATATAATTATTAATAGGAAAATTTGTTATTTTGGTATCATAGGATAGACCGACTTGCAATTTTAGTACCATTGAATACAAAAATACAAATATGGTACAGTAGGATAGGTTTTCATTGCAAATTTTGGTACAAAACCCAATTTTTCCCCAAAGTTAATGATAATTTACCCCCTTGTGGTTTAATAAAAAGTATTTTACCCACTGAAATTTTGTAAAAGTTTCATATCACCTATCTGATATTTTTATAGGCAACACTTTATCCACTTTTATTATGATAATGTGATATTTTAACCTCCTGTGTTATGAATAATGTGGTATCCCCCTGTGCTATAAAATAGTTTGCATGCCTGCTCTCAATTTCGGCAAGTGAGTTACACTCTCCGGCTGAAGGGGGTAAATTGCTTCATTAAAAATTTTACAGGGGGTAAATTTAAATTTTTTCCAAATTATAGAGGGGTACATTGCACATTATGCATTTCATAGGGGGTAAATTTGCCATTAATTTTGGAGCTAATTTGGTTTTGGTACCAAAATTGCAATGCAAACCTATCCTATTGTACCAAATTTGCATTTTCGTATCCAATGGTACCAAAAGTGCAAGTTAGCCTATCCTATTGTACCAAAAAAAATAATTTTTCCATTATTAATATGAATTATCCAAAACTCGGTTATGCTCAATTAAAGATTAAGTTCAATAAGTAGTTTTAATAAGAAATCAAAATTATTGGAACACCTCATTGACTTGGTGAATCGAAGCATGGATAATTTTGAATAATAGAACTTTAATTAGCAATATAATTCAACTGCCTTCTACAAAATTAGTAATCAGTAATTAACATATATATTTTGATTCTTATTTTGTAGGTTAAAAACTACTATACTTGCTTTGTTTTGAGGTATTTTTCTTAATAATATTATAAATTAGTAATATCCTAACAAAATCAAAACATGTGACATGATTCATATATATCAAAATGTTGATCATGTCGAGAACTGGCGAATCTATGTTGGGTTGGTTGAAGATAAAATGCTTGAGTTGTAAATGCAAGGAGGAGTAATGTCATAATCAAGTTACACTATTACTTGAGTTATTTGAAATCCAAGAAGACTTGATGCGACCCCCAGAGGCGAGACTCAAGTTCGAATCCTACTGGAGACATCACACTGGGGAGGACCTATACCCTTTGCACTCTTCGGTCCGAGCTGTAAATACACAGTCTAGTAGATCAAAAAAAAAAAAAAAGACTTGATTTCAATTTTGAGTAGAGTTATCATCAACACCACAAAATTAACAACATAAGATCAATTCACATAAAAGTAGAAAAAAAGATAGAATAAATAACAACATAAACTTGGGACAACTTAAAGTTTTAGGATAATTGATCAAGTTAGATAATTACTTGAGTTATTTGAAATCCAAGAAGACTTTTCATATAATGTCTTGGAATTAAGAAGAATGAAAAGTACGCGCATCGAAAGGTATTAAACCATTGAGAAACCCAAAAAAATGAATAAGAATAGTACAATTAAAATTGATGAAAAACAAAGGTAATGTGACGACAATTATTGAAATAGTTCACCTAATCAATATTGAAAGTTAAGGGTTATTCTATCAATGGTTGGCTTTATTGGGTTAGTGAATAGAATGACATATTCTTGCCTTCTATGATATTCACTTTCAGCCTCATGTTATAAAAGAGTAGTAATTTTTTTATGAGATAGTAGAAGAGTAGTAATTTGAATAAGATAGAAAACAACTTAATAAATTCATTCAATAAAAGTCAAAATCTTTTTTGTTATTTAATAACTAAAGAGAAGGAAGAAATTTTCTTACATACTAAAATGACCAAATGGATAAAAAAAAATTGTTGAATCAGTTGAAAAAAAGACACCACAATTTGAGACGGGCAATGGGCAATGTTATTATGCTAGAGCAATATATAGATATAATCTTAGAAAAATTCTAGAGCTAGGCGAAATTCATTGATTAGCCTTAACCACGACTAAAATTTTGGCACTAATTAAGATTTTTCGGACTATGAGTAAAATTAAATTACCATATTCTCTTATGAATTTTTTTGCAGTTAATGGTAACCTTTTTATGTTTGAGTCATAAAAAATATCATAAAATTATAAAAGTATTTTATAAGTATTTACATAGATGATCATTAAATGACATCTTTCCAAGAGGAATTTATGGATTTTGTTATAATTAAATGACATCATTCTAAGAGGCATTAAGTTATGGATTAATTGACACCTCCACGAGAAGCATATATGGATTTTGGATTTTGGATGGCTTGTCCAGATAGGTGTTGTACTTTAATGTTGGTTGAATATAAAGGTGCAGAGAAATAATTGGATGTAATTTTTTTTTACCATGCGGAAAAATGGACGATACTTTCTTGTGTTATGCGAAATCTACATAATACTATTTTGTGAAATTTTTATTGCATCAAACCCCTTGTACTTACAGAACCTTACATAAACACCAAATTTATTTGTTCCATCCATATTTTAACTTGTGTGTGTTCCTCGCGAATCCATATTTTAACTTGCGTGTGTTCCTCGCGAACAGTGTCTGAATTTTTTTTTTCTTCCTAATTTTTTAGTCTAAATGACCATAAGACCCTTATTTCATTACCAACATTTAATAATAAATGCATGAAACCCTCTTGTAATTTTCAAATTTACCATTGAATACCCTTGTACTTTTTAAACTTAGCACATAATCCTCTTGTACTTTTTGAACCTTGCACATAATACAATTGCACATTTGAAAGTTTGCACAAAACTCCTTTATACTTTTAAATGTTTAAATGACCTATTTTGTACAAATAGGGGGTTTTCGTGTTAAATTTTTTAATAGTATATGATATGCAATAAACATTTCATATGATAGGTTCGTACATGTTATAATTTCACACTACACATGAGAATATCTTGCATTTATCCTATGTAAATAAAAAACAAAAAGTTAATTGTGGGCAATGAATGTAAAATTTAATATTATTGGATAGTTGAAGGAACTAGGCGAGTTTTTATTTTTATTTTAATAAAGGATATGTCAATTTCATTATGTTGATCACATATTATGTATATATATATAAAAACCAAGTAATTAAGGTCGATAATTTTTTTTTTAAATCAACTCAATTAGTTATTAGTTAAATAATAAACTGTGAAGCTACTAATTTAGCAGTAGATTTAGTATTATTTATTTTTTAAGAAAGTGGACTTCATATTTGAGTTCATTGGATTTTGTACTAAGGGTGAGTTTGGCCTAGAGGTTCGAAAAACAATTATAGGATTTTGTACTGAGGGTGAGTTTGGCCTAGAGGTTCGAAAAATAATTATAGGAGAATTAATTTTGTTAAAATAGATTTTGACAATAATTAATTATAGCAAGAAATAATTATAGAATAATTGCTTTTGTATAATAACTTTTGCAAAAATAAGTTCATTTTTTGCTTATGGAGATCTCAAAAATGATTATGGTATTGAGGGCCAAACACCATGAAAATCACGATTGACCAAAAGTACTTTAGAGATCTATAAGTGCTCTCACCGCTGAGCCAAACTCACCCTAAATAATAAAATCTACGACTCTCTAATTCATAGTTAAATTTTCTTATTAAAAAAATTAATTTAATGAATATTGATGGAACTAACGTTGTTATTATTGGATATTGTAATCAACATATATTTCGGGTTGTTACAGATAATCTCTGAAATTTGATATGGATTATCATGAAAAATCATAAAAAAACTAAGGATAAATTAAACTTTTAGTTTGACGTTTTTATTTAATCAAAAATATCATTGTAAAGTTCTTGGCCCTGGTTAAATATATCCAAATATCCAATTGTGAAAATTTGGAGCATGGAGTATCATCTACCAATGCATCAATGACGTAAGTAATTTGTTTTGTTTCTGTAAATGTAAATTATTTGGCCCATAAGGTTAAAATATATCCAAATATCCATTTGTTTGTATCCGATAGTTGAACATTATATATATCTTACTTACACTACAAGAAATCAGTTGTTTGGGGATGAAATTTTTCGTAGCCAAATCTTAAAAATTCGTCACCAAAACGTATTGTGCACAAAAAAAATTCGTAGCCCCAATCGTCCCCAAAAACGCGTCACTAAAAGTCCTTGAGGACATTCCTAATGTTTTCGTCCCCAAAAGTCTTCCTTTTAGCACAGAGCATATATTTCGTCCCCAATCATGACTCTTTGTGCACAACATAAATCGTCTTCAATACACACTAATTTTGTAGCCAATACCCTGCTTTTGTAGCTAATTCTTTGCAATAGGGGACGAATTTACAATTGTAGTGTTTTTTCAGTTCTATTGGGGACAAATTCACTTTGGGTTATACATTTTCGTACCCAATTAGATTTTTATTATTTTAAGAAGCACTAATGCAATCAAAATTCCAATCCAAAATATTATATTTAAATCAAATGTTCCACTAAATCATATTTAACACAATAATTCCATGAATTCATTCATTTCAATACTTCATAAGCGAATATAATTCCTTCAAATTTTGACATCCATGAGCAAGATATTTAGAACAAGTTGCTTAAAGCAAGTATTATCCAACTTTAACAAAATCTATATAACCACATTTTTCCTTCCAAGTGGAGCTAGTACCAACTCATTCTAGAAGTCCATGAATCTGCAAGTTAAAAATACTTATCAGCTGCAAATAAAAACCAATAACCAATTTCGAGTAAAGTATAAACCAGCCTACGAATTGTTTTTCAACTAGCAACATAAAGATCACTATAAAATTTAAAGCCTTAGCCCAAAAAAGAAATGCTCAGGGCACTGATTAAGGAAGCAAATATCTTCACATTTTGTATATTTTAGTTATTCCAAAAACAACAAGAGTAAGCAGTTAATGAGGGTCGGGTCTTCATCAAAACAAAGATGAGAAAATAACTAGTTCTCAACCTGTTTGGACATTACCATGTGTGCATATGGCTCAATATGAAGAAAAAAGAAGAGGAAAAACAAAATTTAGGCACATTTTGATGCAAGAAACAAAACCAAAAGTTGATTAACATACCACAGTAGCACGCAAATCAGTAACTATATTCACTTTTCTGCACATGATAATAATCACATTTTCATAACTACAGAAAGCATGAACATAAAATTATAGAAAAAAATTCAATTGAAAGATTCAAGCACTTACTAATCAGAGAGGTGGTTGTAGATTATGTTGAGATAATATCATTTTCAAAATTTTGTCTTGGTTTGCTAGTCGAGCATTAAACTCATCCAATTGAGTTTCTGCTGCCCCCAAGCGTTCTTTAAGCCGGGTGTTCTCAATTTGAGAATCTCTTAGAGCTTCTTCTAGTTTCTTAGTGTTTGCACTCGAATTCTTAGTGCAGTCCACCTAGTAGGCATCGGGATATGTTCTCTCGAGATAATCCCAAGTGTACTAGACAACTTGGCAGATTGAACCTGATGTAATGGTCTCCTTTTTTCGCTTGAAATGTGGACAGCATACTTGGAGCCATTAATTCTGTTAATCCTTGAAAGACCAAAATTTCGAGTTGGTCCTCGAGTTCTTTTTGGCGTACCAACTGCAAAATATATTTGGAGTACTTTAACGAGAATATATTACACATAATCAACTTGAGATACATCAAAAAATAATAAATTGACTTTACAAAACCATTATGAAGGAAGTATATGACTATTATGAAGCAACATCATTCAAACTTTCGGTTATAGATTATATCTAATCACTACAACAAATATTGCCTGTTGGGGCCCCAAAAAGCGTCTCAACAGTATTCCTGTTGAGGCGCTTATGCTATTGAGGCGCTACGTAATAGCGTCCTTAGAAAAGGGGTATCAATAGCCTCTAAGACACTTTTAAGCGTCCTAAGAGTTGAATTATTGGGGCGCTTTACACTGTCATCACAAAAGCTAAATATTACTCTTATTAGCGCCCCAAGAAATATTGTTATACATGAAATTGAAACAGTTATAAGCGTCTCAATATAACCATTGTGACACATATAAGCGTCCCAACTAAAATATCTTTTACAAAAAAAATATATATGAAAAATAATAGATTCTACTATTATTTAATAATATTTGCCATCCTTGCATGATTAATTGAAATATGAATTACAAAAGAAACCCATATTTCACTTTCTAAAAGAATATCTTTTACAAGAGAATTACAATCCTAACATAGTCAAGAGATCCCCTCAACACAAGTCATCTCCTTAATTAATACACAAGTCACTTACGTAATGGAAATAATAACAAAGAATATGTTGTCCATCTAATATAGTGTACAACATCATGAAAGAATGAAGTCTTCTTATTCTTGTACTTTATTCCTCCGCACCTACATGATATGAAATCACAAAAACTTACAAAAATCATTTCAAATTTGATATAAGTTCAAAAGGCATTCTATTTGTGAGAGATCAAACAACAAATCTCACTCATTAACATACTTCCATGCCAATTGTACCTATGTTTCATTTAGCACATGCAATATAAAGTGAAGCTTACAAACACAACGAATCAATCATATAAAATTCATAAAGTATCTACACAATAGATAATGGTGATTCAAGCAAATAACTTTAACGGTACTGAGTTTCAAAAGTATCGTGCTTGGTAAATGGAGTTCACAAGGTGTGCAGCATTGGTGTAGCCGATCCTAAGTCTTAAGAAGACTTATTTTTAGTTTTGGAGGAATTTAATTACTTGTTATGCCTTTTATTTAATTAAGGACCTTTTCGTCATTTTAGTTTATTTCTGCTTTTAGGGTTTTATTTAAGCATTGTAAACTTGGAGGAGTTTTTCAGTTTATGAAGTTTATGCAAATTTTGAGTTTTCTCAATTCTTTCAATCTCACGGTATTCTTGTTCAAGAATCAACGGGTTATTGACCATATTCATCTTTCTCACTACGTACGCTGCATCAGAGTGGTATCAAGAATCAGTAAGATCCTGTTATCATGCCGCCAAGAAAACGCGTAGATGCAATTCGTAGGGATGAAGTTGATTTGTTACGACAACAAGTGGAACTTTTGACACAACAATTGGCTGCTCTACAACAGCAGCAACAAACACAACCGCGATATGAATCGGAGCGGGAGGAGACTGTCTCTGATCTTGGAGCCAACCCATTTGCCTCCAACCGCAGCCGTCCATCATCACCTGATCGACGGTGGGAATCAGGTTTTCGTGTGGAAATTCCGGAATTTAATGGGGGATTGCAGGCAGATGACTTTCTAGATTGGTTGCATACAGTGGAAGAAATTTTGGACTTTAAGGAAGTTCCCGATCCTCGTCGTGTTCCTTTGGTCGCCATACGACTCCGTGGTAGGGCACAAGCTTGGTGGCAACAGAACAAAGGGGTTCGGACACGAATGGGTAAATCTAAAATCACTTCTTGGGAAAAATTTAAGAAACATATGCGGGCTGCGTTTTTGCCTTACAATTATGAACGAGAATTATATCAGCGCTTTCAGCTTCTTCGTCAGGGTTCTCGCTCTGTGGATGATTATACCACAGACTTTTATCGAATCTTCGACCCAACTGGTGTCTCGTTATATTGGCGGCTTACGCCCACAACTGCAGGATGTGTTGAATATGTTTGACCCACTTTCCGTCTCAGAAGCACATCAGCGTGCCCTTCAGGCCGAGAAACAACTGGCACGCCGTGCCGTCGGGGGTTTCAGACAAGGGACGAATGCGGGAGGTTCCTCGTCCGCTCAACTAGCACCGACACCTGAGAAACACTCCATGGGTGCTCCAGCACCACGCGTCATACATGGCCCTCCGCCAGGTCGTTCAGGCAGCAGCCTTAAATGTTTTAATTGTGGCGAGATTGGACATCGACAAGCCGATTGTCGTCGTACTAGCGGTAATATGAGGGGGCTGTTATTGAATGATGAAAATATGGGTTCTGATCCGGTTTATGATGACATTGCTGATGGGGAGGTTGAAGAAGAACTTTTGGAGGGAGATATTGGTCCTTTACTAATGTTGCGTCGCACATTTTTGAGCCCACGGGTACCCGACACGGATTG
Organism: Penstemon davidsonii; assembly: GCA_034814905.1. Classification (NCBI taxonomy): domain Eukaryota; kingdom Viridiplantae; phylum Streptophyta; class Magnoliopsida; order Lamiales; family Plantaginaceae; genus Penstemon; species Penstemon davidsonii. The sequence continues at coordinate 3,435,096 of JAYDYQ010001087.1, read as the reverse complement.
GCGGCGCACTGCCCTTTTTCAATCTACATGTACAATTGGGGGTAAGGTTTGCAGCTTTATTATTGATTCAGGGAGTTGCGAGAACGTTTTGTCTGAGTTTGCCGTGACGAAATTGGGTTTACCATTGGAACAACACCCTAAGCCGTACAGACTTGCTTGGCTGAATAAAGGTACTGATGTTACTGTTTCTCGACGGGCTCTAATTTCCTTCTCGATTGGGTCTGTTTATTCTGATAAGATATATTGTGATGTGGTACCCATGGATGCTTGTCACCTACTACTGGGCCGACCCTGGCAATTTGATCGTGAGGCTATTCACGACGGTCGGGCCAATACCTATTCTTTCATGTTCGGGGGTAAGAAAATTGTCCTACTTCCGAGTGTAGAGAAAACCATTTCACCCGCAGGGAATGCAACCAATTTATTGTCTCGGGCTCAATTTACAGAAGCGATGGAGGATTCGGGGATTGTTTACCTCCTATATTTAAAACCTTCTTGCACTGCTACTTCAGTCCCAACTATGGTTGATCCGTTATTATCCGAATTCGCAGACGTCTTCCCTGACAACCTGCCGAACGAACTTCCACCTCTTCGTGACATTCAACACCAAATCGACTTGACTCCGGGTGCCTCTTTGCCTAATCGACCTCACTACCGCATGAGCCCCAACGAACATGAAGAATTGCGACGCCAAGTTGAGGAATTGCTTACTAAGGGACATGTACGAGAAAGCCTAAGTCCGTGTGCTGTACCAGCTCTCCTTACACCAAAAAAGGATGGCACTTGGCGCATGTGCGTGGATAGCCGCGCCATTAATAAGATCACAGTCCGTTATCGTTTTCCTATACCTCGCTTAGATGACCTTTTGGACCAGTTGAGTGGAGCTACCATATTCAGCAAGTTGGATTTGAAGAGTGGATATCACCAGATCCGCATCCGCCCTGGGGATGAATGGAAAACAGCCTTCAAGACACGCGAGGGTTTATATGAGTGGCTAGTTATGCCTTTTGGACTCTCCAATGCGCCTAGCACCTTCATGCGAGTTATGAATCAGGCACTCCGTCCCTTCATCGGTAAATTTGTTGTAGTTTACTTTGATGATATACTTATTTATAGTGCTGACTCGCATGTGCATCTCCAACACTTGCGGGAAGTTTTATTAGTGCTTCGCAGAGATAAATTTTATGCTGCTACAGGAAAGTGTGCTTTTCTGACATCCTCTGTTCATTTCTTGGGTTATATTGTTTCTAAGGATGGTTTGGCAGTGGATTCAGCCAAGGTGGAGTCGATTCAGAACTGGCCGCAACCTAGATCAGTTACGGATGTACGTAGCTTTCATGGCCTAGCCTCATTTTACCGCCGCTTTATTCCGCACTTTAGCAGCATCATGGCTCCTCTTACTGATTGCATGAAAGGTACCAAATTTCACTGGACACCTGATGCCGAGGCCGCGTTCGCAGAAATCAAACATAAACTAACTTCAGCACCTATTTTGATCCTACCGGATTTTACCCAACCGTTTGAACTTCACTGTGATGCATCGAAAACTGGGATTGGGGCAGTTCTCAGTCAAGCAGGCCGACCAGTGGCCTTCTTTAGCGAGAAAATTTCTGGTGCCAAACTCAGGTTCAGTACTTATGATGTGGAATTCTACGCGGTGGTTCAGGCAGTTAAACACTGGCGACACTATCTTTTTCAGAAAGAATTTGTTTTGTTCACCGATCATGATGCACTCAAGCACCTTGCTAGTCAAGATAAGATTTCTTCTCGGCACGCTTCTTGGCAGTCATTCTTACAACAATTCACGTTCGTGATTAAGCACAAAGCCGGTATTTCGAACCGCGTGGCAGACGCACTCAGTCGTCGTCATAATATGCTCTTAGATATGCGGGTTACCGTCCCTGGGTTTGATTCCTTCGTGGATTTATATGCAACTGATCCTTTCTTTGCCGTTGTTTTGGGGAAGATACAAAATAATGAGAGGACGGATTTTATCCTGCAAGATGGATTTCTTTTTCGGGGCCTTCAACTTTGTATTCCTGAGTGCAGTCTGCGAGTAAAAATTATTCAGGAACTACATAATGAGGGACATGTTGGCCGTGATCGTACCTTGCAATTAGTTGCTGGTTCCTATTTTTGGCCATCTATGCGCAGGGAGGTGGGTAAATTTGTTGATCGTTGTCGGGTATGTCAATTGGCTACGGGCACTTCTACTAATGCCGGTTTATACATGCCTCTGCCAATTCCAACTCAGCCTTGGACGGATGTTAGTATGGATTTTGTTCTTGGTCTTCCACGTACTCAGCGTGGCAGTGATTCTATCTTTGTAGTGGTTGATAGGTTCTCCAAGATGAGTCACTTTATTCCTTGCAAAAAGACTACAGATGCGGTTCATACGGCTCAATTGTACTTTCACGAGGTTTATCGCTTACATGGTCTCCCTACTTCTATTGTTTCTGATCGTGATACTCGTTTTTTGAGTCATTTCTGGCGGAGTCTTTGGCGTTCTGTTAATACCACATTGAACTTCAGCAGTGCTTATCACCCCCAAACTGATGGGCAAACAGAGGTGGTCAATCGTTCACTTGGTAACTTATTGCGTAGCCTAGTGGGTGACAATATTAAATCTTGGGATCTGAAACTTTGTCAGGCTGAATTTGCCCACAACCACGCTATCAATCGTAGCACAGGCTACAGTCCTTTTCAGATTGTGTACGGGATAGTCCCACGGGGACCTCTTGATCTACTTCCTTTACCCGACAACGTTCGTCCTCATGCCACCGCAGCAGATCTAATCGACCAACTCCAGCTGATCCACCAGCGTACCCACTCGCACCTTGCAGCGGCTGCTGTCAAATACAAAGCCTCGGCTGACAAGAAGCGTCGTTTGGTTGAGTTTGATGTCGGGGACATGGTATGGGCTGTCTTGACTAAGGATCGTTTTCCACCGCGTGAGTACAATAAGCTTAAAGCTCGAAAAATCGGTCCAGTGGAGGTTATCGAGAAGATCAACCCGAACGCATATCGTTTGCTCCTTCCCAACAACATTAACACGTCGGATGTTTTCAATGTAAAGCACCTCATTCCATTTGCGGGAGATAATGCAGCCGACCATGAAGACGATCTCGATTCGAGGTCGAATCTTCTTCACCCTGGGGAGAATGGTGTAGCCGATCCTAAGTCTTAAGAAGACTTATTTTTAGTTTTGGAGGAATTTAATTACTTGTTATGCCTTTTATTTAATTAAGGACCTTTTCGTCATTTTAGTTTATTTCTGCTTTTAGGGTTTTATTTAAGCATTGTAAACTTGGAGGAGTTTTTCAGTTTATGAAGTTTATGCAAATTTTGAGTTTTCTCAATTCTTTCAATCTCATGGTATTCTTGTTCAAGAATCAACGGGTTATTGACCATATTCATCTTTCTCACTACGTACGCTGCATCAAGCATTGCCCAAAGAATGTATGGACGCTTGTTGCAATGACCACTTCAATCTCCCCTTGTTTGACATTGAAATCTGAGTATACACCGTGGTCAACGCCCTTAGTCACGCAAATGATTCCTTGTGAAAGCAGACTGCAAATAAAAATAGGGAATAGTTCAAGGCTCAACAAGGACAAATAGAAGCAAAAGTAAATAGCGCAAATAAACATAACAATATATGCTATATATTTTAATGGATCAATCTCTAGGAGATGAGCATCAATCAGAAAAATATCCCCCGACTTTATACAGATTAAGTCGCCAAAAACAACAACAAAAACTTCCTCATGGAGTCAAGGGATACAAAAAATATGTACAAGAAAATCAATTAACTGACTACTACAAATTTACCAAGTTTGTACTTTTATACATAACCTAATAATTCACATGAGTAATGCGGAAGCAGATTTCCGGTATGCTCTGGAAAAGCAGAGCAAGAGTGGTAATATTACAACATCGAACCTCAGAACGAGAAGTTTAGCTTCCTAAAAAAAGTTGTTCATTCTTTTATTATAGCAACTCGCATCAGACTTTAGATCATACCTGGGTTATTTCTCTTATCATTCAAGAAGAGGCTATTTTGAGAATGTCTCACATGGCCATTACCTGTTCAGATCATTTCAATCCCAGCTTTCAATTCATTTCACTGCATAGGTTGGATTTTATTCCATAAAATCTAGCATAGGTAAGAAGAAATGCAAAATTTCAGAATACTAACTCATAAATGTGCTATGCGGTTCAATACAATTTCTTTAGGTGCAAAGTACTGCAGGATAAAAATTAGGAACCCCCAAACATTATAATTAGCAGAAAACTTCATAGTTAGGATGAAGAAATGTTTTACCTCCTAATGAAGTACATTCCAGCTGGTTAATCATATCCCCGAACACCAAAAAGAAAACGCACAAGAACATGTTTTGCATGAATATATATGGACTTGCAAAGTAATCTTGTCCATGTGTTCCACAACTTGCTGCATAAACAGTCACTTTCTTCACTTGTTTCATTCAAAGTGGTTTGATTTGCATGTATTTCCAAAAATAACCAAGAGAGACTACATTCTAGAAACAACCTTTTCAAGTAATTTTTCGATCACTGTAAAATCTAATATGAACCTTAGCTAAAGCATTAAATCAAACCAAAAGCTGCAACTTTCACTCAATCATTTAAATGGCAAGAGAATATAAATCGAAGAATTTTTTGAACCAATTCGTTACCTTCTATATCTTCAGGAAAGTCTTCAACAGTCAGCATTTTTTTTTGCTTCAACACACTGTAATAAACAAGACAAAAATAATCATAAGGAAGCCATTGTTCTTTCTTCTCTTTTTCAGAAAATAAAACTCAAGAAACATATAACCTTGAGGAAGGCAAGCTTCATTAAATGATAAGACGATTTTTTCTCCTCTTAACTGCTGAAAACTAAACTAAGCACTGCAATAATAAAACAAAATATAACCTAAAACCTTCAAATTTCATAAGTTTTCCTTCCTCAAGTACCCTCTAACAGAAGTCCAACACTTTAGTAATTTCTACTACTTCGATCAGAAGAATCAAAGTGTCATTAATCAAATTATTTGCAACTATACAATCTTATGAACAAATGGATGTGTAGTATATAAAATTAAGGCTCTATGTGTTATCAATAAACAAGGGACCTGGACCAAATAACTCTTCAAAAAGTATTGCAGCTTGCTAAAGGCCATATAATACTGATTTCTTTCAAAACATATAAAAGTACCAAATCTTAATTATAAAAAATGAATAAATAAATAATACTAAGCTATTGGTCAACATGTATCCAAGTATTGTTCTCATCCTAGAACTCAATAGAAATCAATAGATTGACAAAACCCACACAAAAATTCAGATCCTAATTATGAAGCCCCTGAGTACGAAAACCTAATTTAAGAAAAAAAACTGAAATTTCTCAAATTTAAACCCAATTGATGCTTCTATTTGGAGAATACAGATCCCACAATCACTTGTAACAAGTTAATATCATCAATCACTAAAACAAATCAAAGAACAATTATCCTAAGCCCCACTACATCAACGGAGAAAAGAATAATTATGCCTAAAATATTTGTAGGTAGGAAGTTACCTGTTGCAACGCAGGAGAAAAGGAAATGAAACTGTTAAAGAGTGAACCCTACCCTCTCATGCTTTACACGAATAGCACATATTTGAGTTTATAATTAGAAGGAAAAAAATAGGTAGGGAGAAATACTTACAAGAGTGCTCAGGATTGAAGAGCAGGGAGAATGGAAATTGGGTTTTTTTTTTGGTGAGAGGGCTGGGAGGGAAAAGGGGAGTAAGCGAAAATATGAGCGGACTTTTTTTTTGGGTGAAATGAGTATTACCGCCTTCTGGTCGATTTTTTATTTCTTTTTTCTTTTTCTTAAATTCAATTGAGCGCTCCTTTAAAACTTGTGCCTCAATATGAGACGGTAAGGACAGTTTCATATAAGCGTCTCAATTTATGGGTCCTAACAGACAATATTTGTTGTAGTGAATAAACAAATGTACCTCCACAGTCTTTGTTTTCAACATCAACATAAGATCTGGAAGAAAAACAGAACACCAGGCAATATTGCACATGACATTATCTAAGTAAAAGAAAACACGATCAAAACCATTTACACTTCCATTTAACATTAGTAAGAAATGAGTTCTCGTTTAGTAAATCAACAACACAAGAGCAACATCAAATTAAGATAATGAGCCTAATACGACAGCACTATTATTCATTTATTCCCTTCTCCACAAGGCTTATCCATAAATGGAGAAAATGATTCTGATTCTTCATAACTGACTCAGTGGGCTTGTGAAGAAATTGAAGTATTTGCTACTTGTTTCATTAAGTATATAGATGAGGTCCTGGAAATTCCTAAAGACCATCCGAGTAAAGTTGTAGCCAAATAGATTCTATCTCGTCTTGGACAATCTGCTGGACTGTGTCCTCCAAGGTTAATTGAAGAAGTTAATTGTATTAATTAATTAGTAGTGTTTATCTGAAGTTCAAAGAATAAAGCACCATTTCCAAGTTTTAACTTCTTATTCAATTTAGCAGACATTTGAATGAAGACGAATGGGCAGCAGCAAATGCTGATGCCCGAGAACTACATAAGTTGCAAGAACTTCATGCAAAAGACTCAAAAGAAACTAATAACTCAGATACTATAAGACTCAAATCACAGTGTACATACAAGCTGTTGGCCCGTTTGAGGATGATGATACAAACAATGATATCTCAAGAACATAAAACGTTCCCATTGAAGTAGACTCTGAAGAACATACAAGCACAAAAAAGAAACAAGTCTAAAATAAGGTGATGAAATTTCATCAATTATCCAAGAAAACGAACAAAGATACTACTGCAAAACCAGAAAGTTCGTTCTTTTGCTGTTCACATGGAACAATTTATAGAAAAATGTCACAAAAGATACATAAAATACTTACTAGTATCATTTGAAGTGGTTTGGCTCGTAGTATTACTTGAAGTGGTTTCTTGATAATTTGTTTGTGCTTGTGATGGACGAAATGATTCCGGAGGGGTTGAGATCACACTTTTTCCTTTTGAGACTGATGCAACAGTGCCTTTAGAATACATGTAATCCATAAATTCATTTTATTAAATCGATCTAATAATCAATCAAGTAATGAGTCAAACAACGATTGATAATATTAATGAAAATTGTTACCATTGATGCTTGTGGTTTGAGTATGAAGTGGTGGTTTTGATAGCCTTGGTGTCCTCAAATGCAACGACGTTGCAGATTTTGAATGCAATGTTTTCACCATTTTGGACAGCTGTCAAAACACTCCTTTGGTACTATGAATCCACCCCAATCTTTGACATTACGTTTCTGCTGCTAGTGGTATTTCATTTTATTGGAATAACTATATACTGCTGCTTTGCTTGTGGTAAACACACAAAATATGAAAATGAATTATATTGGTCGACTCGACTCGACTCTTTTACTAGATTTTAATTCACATGAAATGTGATTTCCTCATGTAATGTTTCCAATCAAAAAAGTTAGTAAATTGTTCACATGTAATGTTTCTTGTAATATCTTACCAAGTTGGTGTCCTGTACAAAACTACACTAAACTGTAGAATTTGAGGCGGAGTTTCATGTACTTGACTCATTCAATTCAATAGATAAGTAATATAGAAGCTCTATCAATCTTAGTAAACTTCTAACTTTGCACAATATAACTCAACCCTTCCTTCTTGTACGAAATAATAAATTGACTCAACCAACTCAACTAGACCAAGTCAGCCCATGGTTTCAACTTACATGTGTTTCACTCTCTGAAGTCCAAAATATACACCCAGTCAAGCTAACTTTAGAAGACTTTGCAATTTCCAAATAAGTAAAATTTTCTGCAAATTTAAATTCCATTTCAGCAATTTTCAGCTAAACTCCACCTTACACAAGTTCCACTAAAATCCACTAGAAATTAGCACATTTGCAACTAAGTAAAAGACTGTTGCAAAGATAAATGAAATTGACGGTGTCCTAATCTAATTAGGATAAAATATCAATTCAGTATGCTATAAATGAAATCATGAAATTGGACAAAAGTAGTACACTCCAACCTAATAGCTATATAAGAAAATTTATCAAACATGTAATATCCTAAGCTAATGTGCTACTCAGATGCATTAGCAAGTATGACTTATCAATTCCTTTGTGTGTAAAAGTAAAACACACCTATTGAATGCTTAACATATTTCAGCTAAGAGTGCAATATTTCTAGTAAAATGCCTCAATATTCTTCCAAAATTCACTTTCTGCAATTCACTCCACACCTCACATATACATAATCTCCAAAATCCAAAGCAACATATAAATCATTATCTACCTATTTCCAAATGAGAAATAGGGAAACCAAATTAGGGGCAAGAGAATATACCTATTTCCAAATGAGAAGAATGCTCCGAGATTTCACTTCTTAACTATCCTGAAATGAGAGAGATAATCGAAATGAAAATTCAAAGAGAATCGAATGTGTGGAAATGTTTGAGTTAGAGCAGAGGCGAGAAAAATCCCTTTGAAGTGAAGACTACTAACGGCGGTGAGGCGGTGAGGCGGTGAAGGTGCGGCGGTGCGACGATGAGGTGAGGCGATTTTCTGGCGAGGCTGTAGTGGGAGTAGAGGTGATTGTGTGATTTAGGTTTTGAATGAAGGTAGTGAAGAGAGAAAAAACACCTGATATGTTAAATTAAATGAGGGAAAATAAAAGAAGCGCTTGTAATTATTTTTTGCGCTTTAAAGCGATAGGGGACGAAGTGAGCCTTGCAAATTTTTTTAACGTGCCTAAATAATTATACACGATTTTTTCTTTTATGTAGTTGAAGGATTCTATTTTGGTACGAAAATTTTGGATACGTACCAAAATAGGATATTTAGGGATGAAAATTTTTGTTGCATATTGTGAATAGCAATTGGGGATGAATTATATTTGTATAGAAAACTTTCAAGCACAAAAACAAAATTATGTACCCTAATGTGAGTTTTAGCCACAAAATTATTTTCGCGCAAAAGAAATTCGTCCCCAAAGTACAAATTTCTTGTAGTGTTATGGTTAATAGATTTAATTTTTTAATATAATGATGTACATATAATCATTGCATTTTTTTTTTCGAGAAAATATAATCTTTTTATTAGAGGAATGGAAATGATATATACGTATCCTTAATAGTTTGATCTAACTAAATCACTAAGAAATTCAATCCAACAAACTGGACACTTTGTAACCTCTTCGAATACATATATAAAAACAATATTTGAATATATAGAATAAGATTGTAGCCTGCCCCAAAAAGAACATTTTATATTAAAAAAATAAACAAATAAATAAAACAAAAAACTTAAAAAAGTACAGAGTGGCCTTCGTTTGTTGGGGCTGTCTATTATTCATCGTGGTCATTATTTAAATAATCGTTTCATCCAATAAAATGATGACATATGTGAGCATGTACAACACCTCCGAACTTAGAATATTTAATGAAAAGACCTAATTACCCTATTTTTATTAGTTTAACTAATTAATTTTTAATTCCTTTTGAAAAAAGTTCCATCTCCGTTATCGATCGTTCTCTCAAAACCCTTTTCCAACTGATCCATCTTTTCTCCAAAATCCGAATTCATTAACCGAATTCATTTAGCTGTCTCCTTCATAGCTGAAATTTGTTCCGGTATAGGTCGACCCTTTATCGTTCCCTTTGTACCAGAAACCTAGTTTACATCCATTGATTATATCTAGGGTTTTTTTTTTTTATTATTATTACAAAGTCGAGATGAATTCAACTTCTTGTGTTCCAAATGCATGTACTCCCTTTAGACAAGAAAAAGAATCAGGTAATTACTTTGTTGTGTTTGAAATCATACAAACTATGAAAAAATGAGATTTATATTCTTCAATTTGAGTCAATAATAGAGTCCACCAATCAATAAGACACGACAAGTAGCAGCATAAAAATGAATTAATAAACCAAATTATGTTTGATCACTGAAGTTGAAGTCCATTATATATAGTTCATATTCAAATGAACAATATATAGATGAGTAATTAAGCTGTGATTTTCATGAAAATTGTGTAATTTATGCATTGCTCCCTCGGTTTGTGTAATTTATGCATTGCTAAAGTTGTAAGTGGCAACTCTCAAGAACAAAAGGAGATATTGTTATAAGCTAAAAAAAAAAGGCTAATTTTAATTAAATCTTCCAATCCTTTTAAGTTCTACTCCAAGCGTATGCAATAGACCTTTTGTTATATTGATGATTAGCTTTTCACCTAAATTAAATTAACGATTCCTCAAGAATGACCACGAGGAATTATAGACAAAGAATATTGACCACGAGGAATAATAGACAAATAATGACCACGAGGAATAATAGACGGTCCCTCGTTTGTTTGGATAGTCGGAAGAATAGGCGGAGAAAAGAAAGATTTCAACTTCATTCTTTTCAAATTAGTTACTAACTTACTATATATAGTTAATACATGTATTATTTGTTTTTTAAAGAAAAGTAGATTAATTTAGTCTTTAAGTTCATTGAATTTGTACCAGATAATGAAATTTAAGGCATATTATAATTAAAAAAGTGCATAGTATCTAACTTTAAATTTAATTACGGGAAAAAAAAACTTTAAATTTTCGATATTATTAGAGTTTAATAAATTATTATTTTTATTAGATATTGTTATCCATATTTCGGGATTTGAAATATGATATGGATTAACATGGAAGACCAAAATATCAAGAATTCTATATTAAGCAGGATTATGTACCTGCCTCCTAATTACATCTAAATACAAAATCTTCTTCTTATATAAAATATCAAATCATTCATATCAATGAAAAACAAAAGAAAAACAAAAGAAGTATAAACTTTTCTCCATGGCACAGATCATACGAAACCCAGACATGGATTTCGAACAATCTGATGACCATTGTCCTGTAAAACAAGTCGATATAACGGTACCAAAAACCGATGATCCGACAATGCCCGTTTACACGTTTAGAATGTGGTTTTTGGGAATTACGGCTTGCGTTTTGCTAGCTTTTGTGAACCAATTCTTTTGGTATAGAACCGAACCACTCGGTATCTCTTCAATTTCCGCACAAATTGCAGTGGTTCCATTAGGTCATTTAATGGCACGTACCGTCACGAAAAGGGCTTTTTTTAAGGGGACGAGATTCGAGTTTACGATGAATCCGGGGCCGTTTAATATGAAGGAACATGTTATGATCACCATGTTGGCTAATGCCGGGGCTGGGAGTGTTTATGCGACACATATTTTGAGTTCGGTCAAACTTTATTATAAGAGAAGTTTGGGGTTTATTCCGGCATTGCTTGTTATGTTAACCACTCAGGTACATGTTTTCTTATTTTTAATTTTAGATCTATTTATTTATTTATTCTATTTTTGAAGTTTTCTTTGAATTTCTCGTGATTCAATAGAATTCTTTAGAGCTAAAAGCAAAAATATCCGTTGTGCTTTGTCGAAGTATAAAAAATAAAATAAACATATATGTGTTTTGTGTTTTTTTATTCGCAAAACAACCCATTTGAAATTATTTCATAAATCATATGAAGGTTGTTGTCTATTTTGTAAGTGAACAGGGGGTTATTGATAATTTTTAAAATTAACAGGGGGATATTTATCAATTTTTTTAAATGAATACTGAATAGGGTGTTTTTGCATCCTTTGGTGGGGGTATACTTTTCTTTTTTAGCTTGGGAGTTTTTTAGTTTTTTTTTTTTGCTAATAAAAGATGAGCACGATGGAGTTTTCTGTAAAAAAAAAACATAACACGGGTCTTTTTTATAATCGAACAAAGTATATGAGGTATTTTTGCATTTTACTCGAATTCTTTATCAGTCAAACTTTTAAATATGTTTTTAGTATTCCTTTTGAAGAATTGATGAACCATATTGTATGTTCTGAATTCTAATGCAAAAATCAAATCACCTGATAAAAACATAAATTTCTATTAATTGTTTTTTAAAAAAAATGATTAACCTTTTTATTGAATGTACTATGCAGATGTTAGGATATGGATGGGCTGGAATCTTTCGAAAACATTTAGTTGACCCAGGAGAGATGTGGTGGCCCAGTAATTTAGTTCAAGTCTCCTTGTTCAGGTACCTAATAATCATAGATTAAAATTTCGTTTTCGTCGTATATTTCGTTTGATCGAAAATCAGAATCTTTTAAAAAGCATTTTGAAATTTTGAGGATTTTCAGAAAATATTTGGAAAAATTGTAAATTAAATAAATATGTTGAAGCAGAAATCCATGCTAATAACCTTAAGTTCTTAATAATTTTTATTCTTTTTAATAAACTCTTATTTTTTAAATAATTAATAAATGAAATTTAAAAATAATAATATTTTTTTTTCTATATATTATTTTTAATGCAGTGCTTTACATGAAAAGGAGAAAAGATCAGGAGGCAGACCAAGTCGAACTCAATTTTTTCTCATAGCATTAGTTTGTAGTTTTGCTTACTACATAATCCCTGGATTTTTCTTCCAAATGTTGACATCATTTTCTTGGGTTTGTTGGCTCGCTCCAAATTCGGTCTTGACCCAACAAATCGGATCCGGGTTACATGGGCTTGGTATTGGGGCATTAGGATTCGATTGGTCCACAGTTTCATCGTACCTAGGAAGCCCATTAGTAAGCCCATGGTTTGCTTCTGCAAATGTTGCCGTTGGTTTCTTTCTTGTTATGTATGTAATAACACCATTGGGTTATTGGTTGAATCTTTTCCATGCCAAGAACTTTCCCATATATTCCTCGAATCTTTTTCAGAAAAATGGGAGAAAGTTTGATACCGAGAGTATTATTAATTCCAATTTTAACCTTGACAAAGTAGCTTATGACAAATCTGGTCCTTTGTATTTGAGTACTATGTTTGCTATGGCTTATGGGCTTGGATTTGCTACACTTTCGGCTACTTTGGTCCATGTGTCGCTTTTCAACGGGAGGTATGTAAATCGTATGGGCAATATTGTAATTTTATTTTCATCCTCAACAATTATGATTTCGTATTTTATAAAATTACATTTTTTTGGTCCCAACCTTTTTAATAATTTTATACTTTGGTCTCATATTTTATAAAACATTTTAGGCTGTTTTTTACTTGTTGTCCCCTGGGACTAAAAATGCCTAATAAAACTATTTTACGGGACCAACATTAAAATTTTAAAATAATAGGAGGCCAAACTTATACTTTTAGTCTCACAACACTGGACCCTCAGCATATTATGTCCGATATTCTATAAAATTACACTTTGGTTCTATTTTTTTCTTGGAAATTTATTATGCATTTTTGTCTTGTAAGTTGTATTGCACTTTTGGTCCCATATTTTATAAAACTGCAATCCCAAATTTTAGGATGCTTTTTACTTGTTGTCCCGAGGGGCTAAAAATGCCAAATAAAAACTATTTTATGGGACCAACATTACAATTTTAAAAAATACGAGGCCATAAATATACTTTTAGTCTCACAACTCTGGACCCTCAGCAAAAATTATGTCCTATTTCTAAAAACATTACACTTTGGTTCCATTTTCTGAGAATTTTATTGTGCAGCTATTTTGCAATTTTAGTCCCACGGCATAAAAAATGCCAAACCAACAATTATACAATTTTGATACAAAAGAAAAAGAAAAGGACCAAAAGTACCAAATTTCGAAAAATTCACCAATTGAGAGTCCAATATGTGAGACTAAAAGTCTAAAACTACAATTTTTCCGAAATATATTATATATAAATAATTTTTTAATATACTTTTTTTCGAAAAATATAAAACCTTTTGAATTAACATTATTTTTTGTAAATTACTATTGCAGGGATATATTGAGGCAAACCAAAATTGCATTTAAGAAGAACAAGAAAATGGATATACATACAAGGCTCATGCAATCATACAAACAAGTTCCTATGTGGTGGTTTATGGTCATACTTGCAGTTAACATTGCAATTGTACTTTTTTGTTGTGTGCATTATGAAAGCTCACTTCAATTGCCCTGGTGGGGTGCTTTGCTTGCTTGTGTGATTGCTTTTGTTTTCACTCTCCCAATTGGCATCATTGTTGCCACTACAAACCAGGTACAAATTAATTGTCGATTTTGATTGATTGATTGATTGATTGATTTTTATATTCATATGAATTTCAATTTTTTTTTTAATTAATTTTCGTGTTTTTATGAATAAACAGGCACCGGGATTAAACGTTATTACGGAGTATATCATTGGTTACGCGTACCCCGGCCGCCCGGTGGCTAACATGTGTTTCAAGGTGTATGGATACATAAGCATGACTCAAGCTCTCACTTTTATATCAGATTTTAAGCTTGGCCACTACATGAAAATTCCACCAAGAGCAATGTTTAATGTCCAGGTCAGTTTTTGTTTTCTTTAGATTCTCTATCCATTCCTAAATACATGTCGTTTAAGGTTATTGCACATGGATTAAGGAAACTGTTACTTACATTTTAGGAGAGAAAAAAATCTTATGCTACAAAATTACCCTTGAAAATTGAAATAGAGTTCTCTCATTAATGAGAAGGGGTAAAATTGTCAAAAAGGAATTTAAATCTCTCTTGAATTTCTAAAACGACTTGTATTTAGGAATGAAGGGAGATTTAAAAATTCAAGAGAGATTTAAATTCCTTTATAACAATTTTATGCTTTCTCATTAATAATTTTTCATTCAGATGGATCAAAATCTGTCATTTTCTTATAAGCATAAGAAGCAGGATCCTCTAGACATAATGGATAAATGAAATTAATTCAACATCATTATATTGTATGCATATACAAATAAATATAAGTAAATAGATTCACATTCTTTGACATGTCATATAATATTTAAACACATTTAAGGCCCTAGTATATGATCTTCCTTATTCGATAAATTTAAATAAAATACTCTCTCCGTCCTATTATTCATACATTTAAAAATGTGAAAGTTTAAAATATTTTTACATATTTGCCCTTAAAAGAAGTATGTAGAATAAGAGGTGTTAAATCAAAGGTTAACTAATTATATTTTAGGAAATGGAGTATTAAATTGGGACAACCCAAAAAATTAAATAAAAATAAGAAAAATGAGACGGATGGAGTAATATTTTCGAATCAAAATCAATTCGTGTCTGAAAAGCGTTAAAACTATGTTAATATGGATTGGGCCAAAGTTTGGTTTAACTTGCAGATTATTTCTTTATTTTCTTGATCCATGTTGACCCAAGTTTAGAAAGTCTTAAATATAATGGACAATACTACCAAACCAAGTCATCCTTTGTTTGGATCTTATATAATTAGTATTCATCTTCTTTTATGTATACTTCTAATATTTGATGTCACATGTATAAGTCATTGAACAAAAATTATAAATTTGAAAATTTATCAATGAATTTACATATATAACAAATAATGTAATACAAAAATTCATGATGTTACTTTACTTCATTAGTACATTTCTAATTACGGCATAATAGCAAAAATAATTAAATTCCCCTTTTACAGGTTGTTGGTACTATAATTTCAGTCCTAGTATACACATTAACCGCATGGTGGCTAATGGAATCGATCCCAAATCTGTGTGACACAAACATATTACCATCCGACAGCCCCTGGCTCTGCCCAATGGACCATGTGTTCTACGACGCCTCCGTAATTTGGGGCCTAGTGGGACCACAACGTATCTTTGGTAACCTCGGTGTCTACCCCGCCGTAAATTGGTTCTTCCTAGGTGGAGCCATTGCACCATTACTAGTTTGGCTCGCAGCAAGAGCATATCCGAACAAGAAATGGATTCGACTCATTAACATGCCGGTTTTGCTAGGGGCCACGGCCATGATGCCACCCGCATCCGCGGTTAATTACACGAGTTGGTTGCTTTTGGCGTACGTTTTCGGTTATGTTGTGTATAATTCGAAGAGGAAGTGGTGGGAGAGGTACAATTATATATTGTCCGGTAGTATGGACGCGGGGACCGCTTTCGTTACGATTTTGATGTTCTTTGCTGTGCAATCGAAGAATATTGGAATTGATTGGTGGGGGAATAATTTGGATGGGTGTCCTTTGGCGTCTTGCCCGACTGCAAAAGGGATTTCGGTCAAAGGTTGTCCGGTTAATTAGTTAAGTTTGTTGAGGATTTGAGTAATAGTTGTTATTACATTGTCATGTAAATATTTATGATTTCTTTAGGTAAAGCTATTTGCATTGTGACGGCAAGATGGAAGTACTATGTTTTTTCTTTTGATGATATTTGTTTATTTGTTTGAATTTTTATAATTTATAGGTAATTATTATCTAGATCGGGTTTAACTGATCCAAATCATTTAAATATTTGATAAGTGTAATACATTTTTGATTAGATAACATTTTTATATTGTAATTATTATCTAGATCGGGTTAAACTGATCCAAAACATTTAAATATTTGGTAAGTGTACTACATCTGTGATTAGATAACATTTCTAGAAGAATGATCAGTTACATGACAAGTGTAATACACTTATTTTTAACAACGATGTAAATTACATATTATGTAAATATTTGACAACATGTCAATGTCAATGATCATGATATTATATTTTTTTTAGGTATATATAAAAAAAAATCATAGTACTATCCATTCAAAATGGGCTAATTTTTTTTTTTTTTTTTAAATTAAAAAAAGTCGGTAATTTTCAATTCCTAAAACCATTCATCGATAAACTACATTTAAATGTCCAAAAGTTGAAAATTGTCCTTTCTGTAATTAGGACATCTAAGTTTGAATATATGTCTTGTAATCAGAGAAGAAATAATCATAAATTATGAAGTGGAGTTAGAGCACATCATATAATAAAAACCAAGTTGAAATAAATTATGCTTTCGGCTGCTAATATTATTATAAAATGAATATAAAATCACATATTGTCATATTGATATGGTGTCGTTTTGGTTACATAGTTTTTGCCGTTTCTGTCAATATTATTATATAGAATTATTGTACATTGAGCCAATAATATTATACTCGTGACTGTCAACTGTTTAATGAACTTCTGCACAAAATGACAGAAAATCATGCATCAAGAAATCAATTAGGCAACAGCTTCACTGAAATGAACATTTCTTCAATTTTTCCACCTAATTTTTTTTTTTTTTTATATATAATAAATTTCATTTCATTTTAAATAAAACGGTACAATAAAGTAAAAAAGAAGAGATTCACATCACAACCAATCTGAAGAGGAATTAAAGAAAATGGAATGCAAGTTGACCAATCCGATCAGCCGGAGTTAAATTCCCACGCGACAAGGTCGTGGACTGTAAAATTTGAGTTTCGAGGCGAGAACTTGAACTTTCATTTAGGCCAACAAGTCCAAAATTTATGGATTTCAATAATGAGTCTCCGACTAGACCAAACTGGCAGTTTCCAAGAATTATAAATCTCAAAAATAGCTTGGATCGGAGGCAGCCATTTTCAATACACACCTCACGGATGCGCCATGATGAGGAGCAAACACGCAATATTGATCGAGAGGACCTCGGCTAATAAAGGAGATAAACATGGTTGCTCAAAGGAAATAGCAAAGAAAATGACCTCCTTGAAGTTGCGGATGATGACCACAATCGAAGCAAAACCGTCCTTAAAATACGCATACGTATTCACATTCAACGAACCAAAACGTACATTCTTTCTTGAACTTTTTAGCGCAAAAGTTGGTGAGGAATTGTTCAAAAATAAAACATCATTTTGATAAAATCTTCATTAATGAAATGCTGCTAATATTTGAGTCCAGTCTAGCACTCATAAGAATTCACGTGTAATTTATTATTAAAAAAAAAAAAAAAGAATTATAACTGCTGGTGCTTAATTTTTTAAATAGAAAGCACATCTATACTTTTTTAAATTTCGTTATAGATATTAATATCATTTTTCAATATTCTGATTTTAATTCTTTCTAATTTAATTTCTCGAATCAACAAAAATAAGTAGAAAAAGGAAAAACATAACTTAGACATGGGAAAAATTGCAATTTTAGCCCCATAGAACTGAACATCAACAATTTTGATCCGTACTTCACAAAGTCGCACTTTTGGTCCTTATTTACAAAAAGTTTTACACTTTTGGTCTCGTACTTTATAAAATCAAACTTTTGATCCGAAGTTTTCAAAAAATATTGCCTTTTTGATTTCATAATATAGTCTCTACTTAGCATTTTTAGTCCCATAGAATTTTCTCTTTCTAGTACTTTTGATACAAAAGAAGAGTACGTGACCAAGCAAAAAATATTTAAAATTGGGTAGAAAGTACAATTTTGAAGAATGCAACACCAAAAATTTTCTCTTTCTATTTTGTAGAGTCCAATCCATTGGAACTAAAAAACAGGATTTTTTTTTTTTTTTTCAGGATAGAAAGCAACTAAAATTAAAACTTTTTACATAATTAATTAATTACCTGAAAGTAGGACATGTTGATGCAGCAGAAAAGCATACAAGAGTGATATTGATTCGGCTCATCAATAAATTAAATAACTGCTTTTTAATTTGATGCTGATGAGCCAGAAGCAATATCACACCATGTTTACTTCTCAGAATTAATATTCACCACACTCAAAAATCACTTCTTGAGCTTATAATTAAAAGTAATTATTTTTCTATTAAAAAAAGGAAAAAAAAAGTATTTAATTTTCTTGAAATGGAGAGACGGTACATCTTTTATATATGGATTAGATATGAAATTGGTGCAGACATTTCAGTATATAGAGAAGAGAGGAGGGTTACATTTTTATTGCGGAAAAGTGTATATAAGGCATTATGTTTTGGCCTCTCACTTTTTAAAAGAGAGAATTGCATTTGTGGTATGAAATTTTATGCTGAATCTTACTTGTGGTACCATAAAAATTGAGGTTGAGACATTTGGTACCATAATTTAAGAAATTGAATCATTTTTGGTACCGCCGTTAAAATCACCGTTACAACAAAATTGATGCCATTACTTATGTTGACTGACAATTCTACCCCATGAAATTTCAGGTTGGCAAAATAACCCACATATTCAAATTTATTGACGATTTTAGTCCACATCGTTGCCTAAATTCAAAATTGGCTCGAAAAAGACACGTGATGGTCAATTTGGAGGACAATTCTACCCCATAACATTTCAGGTTGGCAAAATAACCCCATATCTTCAAATTTACTGACGATATTAGTCCACATTGTTGCCAATTTCAAATTTGTGTAAGACACCATTTAAAAAAAATTTAAAATTATAAGATTACATGTTTTAATAACATTAAAATAATTTGTTAATATTATCAAAAAGTATTAATATGTAATCAATTTTAATTATCTAAGAATTCAAATTTCAAACTCAGAAATGGTGACCCGCACGACAATCTTTGAAATTGGGCAACAATGGATGAAGTTCTCGTGAAATTAGTACAAGAATTAGGACCAGTAGCGCATAAATCAGAAATATGCAAATGGGGATCACGAACCCTAATTTTCTCCAAACAGCAAAATGTGCTTCAATTAGCAGAATAAACGTAAAATTAGGACTGCCAGATGAGTGGGAAAAGCTCCTGTGAGTGATTCCATATAGGGCTGTCAAGGGGGCGGATTTCAATCCGGATCCGTCCGAATCCGGTCCGATTATTAGGATAATTGTCCGATTAGAGATTCGATGGACCTGATCTGATTATAAAGATCCGTAATTCGAAACTCTGGAGCGAATATGGATTTAGGTCGATCCGTTCCGTTAAAGATCCGTATCCGACAATAAATAAAAAGAATGATATATATATACATAATGTTTTATAAAAGTAAGTATCATTAATAATATTTCACCATCAATTTAAGGAGATAGTAATTTATAACTCGTTTATAAATTTATTTAAACAAATATTTTCATTCTACAAATATGAATATAGTAAAGAAAGTTTGAACATGTGAGCTAAAATTAAATTAAATTGAAAAGTTAACAAACTTGTTTTAGGAAAAAATATTAATTTAATTTTTTAAATGAAAATTTATTGGATCTGAAAAATATTCGATATCCGGCCAAATTCGACCAAGATCCGTTGGACTAAAAAAATCTAGATCCGAGCACAATCCGAGCAAGATCCGAATCCGACATGATTCGATCCGATATAAATGAAGCCGGATCTGGACGAGCCTCATCCGACCAGAATTCGACCTATTGACAGCCCTAATTCCATATATGGAATCACCCTGAAATCTAAGTAATTCGAAAAAAGTGAAAACTATTTTTTTCTTTCTTTCTGAAATCCAACGAAATAAAGCAAAAGACAAGAAAATTATTCCAGCAGAATGAATCGTGAGAGAGAGACTAGTTTACTAAATTAAGGGTGAAATTTGGGTGGGTGGGTGGGGTTGGGGGAGGGATGAGTTTTTTTATTTTTAATGAAATTATAGATATTTATTAATAATATATAACTTTATTATTTTATTAAATATTAAATATATTAATACTATTATAGATTTTCAAAAAAAAAAAATTATTTTTTGTCAGATTTATATTAAAGTATTATTTGATTTATTAATATTATTTATAAATTAAATTAGTTAAATATACATGTAAATATTATAAGTAAAATCTCTAAATTGGACTGCGCGTGTCTTATTCGAGACAATTTTGAAATTGGGCAACAATGTGGTTTAAAATCGTCAATAAATTTGAAGATGTGGGGTTATTTTTCTAACCTGAAATGTTATGGGGTAGAATTGTCAGTCAATATAAGTAATGGCATCAATTTTGCAATAAAACTTAACTGCCATGTCATCACTTAACAGTGATTTTTTACGGCGGTACCAAAAGTGATTCAATTTCTTAAATTGTGGTACCAAATATGTTGGCCTCAATTTTTATGGTACCACAAGTGAGAATCGACATATAGTTTGGTACTACACGTGCAAATCTCTCCTTTTTAAAATGGTTTTTGTGAGATATCTATAAGATTGAATTATTGCAGTTTTGAAATGATTTTTGAGATTACATTATTTTGAATTTCATTTTTTAAGATGTGAAGTTAAATTATATAAGATTATATATGTTATAACCATCATACAACCATTGTTTCACGTTTCGAAGAACAATTTAAGGTTAAAACCCAACAAATTGGGTGTTGAATTGTACCTCGTCACTTGACCAAAAAAACCTGTATGTGAGTTTATCGATTGAGGCACAAATTTTGAAGAAATTTGAGATGGATATATATGATTTATCGGTGGAAGAAAAAAAATAAGGAAGGGTCATAATTAGTATCTTAAATATAGAAGGTAGAGATACTTTCCCTTTTCAGTGTTTTTCTCTGAAATATTTAAGATTTTCTCTAAAAATACCTATTGATGTATTTTCAAAAAATGAGTAAATTATCTCATATTTCTCTGATATTTTTTTCAGAATTATTTGTTAAAAGAACATATTCTCAAATATTTATCTCTAGCATTTTCAAAGAGTGAGAAACCAAAATAACATTCCCTAACAATTAGCCCCAAGAGTATAGTAAGGGGATCATTATTTTTTTGATTAAATTGCAAAGGGCATCATTAATTATTGATTTATTTTTGATAAAATTGCAGAGTTATTATTTATAATGTTTGTGTATGCACCTGAATTTGCACTACATTATGCTATTTAGACGAATACAGTACATATGATATAAAACTTGAGCTCATTTCGTGGTTAAAAGTTAAAGGTGTTCGAATTTATTTATTTCTGATATAATTTCGTGTAAGTTATAATTATGGGATTATTGCATTTTTGGTGTTACAACTATAGTCCACTGATATTTCTATCCCGTAACTTTTTGGGCTGGCACATTTGGTGCCACAACTTCAACATCAGTGGCAATTTTGGTGCCAATTGAGGCCCAATTTTGAAATTGGCCCAAAATTTCTTCATGTACGGGCCATGTGACATGAAAATTGGGGATTTTGACCATTCAACACCTTTTTCATGAAAAAAAATTCCACCAACCAAGAACTAGGCTACTTGGATGTTTTTATTTGGGGAAGAATAAGAAAGCGGGTAACAATTTAATTAAGAGAATGTTTGGTGAATTTTATAGGAAAAGTTAGGATTTTAAATTTTGGTATTTTTTATTTATTGAAAAGACGTTGAATGGTCAATTTTGATATATTACTAAATCACATAGCCCGCATATGGGGGAATTTTGGGCCAATTTTGAAATTGGGCCTTAATTGGCACCAAAATTGCCTCTGATGTTGAAGTTGTGACATCAAATGTGCCAGCCTGAAAAGTTACGGGGTAGAAACGCCAGTGGGCTATAGTTGTGGCACCAAAAATGCATTAATCCCTTATAAATATATATGTTTTGTTTTACTAGTCATTTTGATGGTCGAATTTAGAGTTTTTGCTCTATTGGAGTTGTTCAATTACACATGACTCAAGGAATTATATTAGACCTATGAATATATTCTCTAGGTATTGTTAATATACATATAATTACTTCCAATGTTTGATCTATATCCTCATATTTTCTTCAATGATATTTATGTCTTATACTTGACTTAATCTCATTTGAGGCATGTCTCCCAATAGAAATTCGAACATCACGAGTCACCAAATTATTAGTACAATTTTTTTTTCACTAAATCAATCACCCGTTAATATGTATATAAGTGCCCAAAAGGTTGAGGCTTTTATTTATTTCTTTGTTATGAATTATAATAATAATTGCAACATGTACAAATAATCACAAGAAAAATCACTTATAAATCAAATCATAGACTAAATTCCATGAATAGTACATAATATTTCATTTCTCTACATATTTTGATTGGCAGCGTTAATCCT
Source organism: Penstemon davidsonii (assembly GCA_034814905.1). Lineage (NCBI taxonomy): Eukaryota > Viridiplantae > Streptophyta > Magnoliopsida > Lamiales > Plantaginaceae > Penstemon > Penstemon davidsonii. The sequence goes on along the minus strand of JAYDYQ010001087.1, from coordinate 3,412,249 downwards.
AAACCTCAAGTTATCCAAATTTGTGCAGTCCTACAATAACCTTGTAATATAAGTGAAAACCAGATTAGGGAAACAGATACTTTTATGCCAATTATATAGCATCGGATTCTCTCTTGACCTATATTGTAATTATTACTCTTTTTGTTTTTTTTTTATAAGTATTTGATAATTTAAAAAGGTATAGCATAGGAAGCAACAAGAATTAGTGGATGAAATTATTGCAACCTTGAATAAATAATTGAATGGTATTGCCAATCCATGGGCTTAATTTCTTATTCATATATCTATATATTATGGGGAACATATTGAATCCGTTTGTTTGGTGTTTGAAAAAGTAGTTTAGGAGAGTAGTGAAAATTTGTGAAATAATCTCGATTTGCGTATTGTTATTTGTTTGAGTTTTGAGATAGTGATTTCAGAAATAAACTAGATGTAGGTTTTTTTGAAAGAGCTATGTTGTAGGTGTAACATGTGTAAGATTTTATGTCAAATTATGTTTGTTATGTAATTAAGATAAGTTGTGAAACAGATGAGTTATTTTATGTCAGATCAAAATAGAGTTTGTATATGGATTTTATTAGAGATCATAAAAATTGTTATTTGTTTGGCATTTGATAGAATAATTTGAGAAAATTGAGATAAGTTTATTTCAGAATGTAGAAAATACGTTTGTTTCGCTTTTCCCAAATATAAAATAATTTTGGGGAAAACCAAACTACCAAGCCCATTAGGCCATTATTTTTTTTTGGATAAACATGCCAATTACTTTAATCAAGTCCACAATTATAACATATCCAATATTCAAATGCAAACACAGAGGAAATCTAGGTACCTTATTTGACAGATAACCAGAATCTTATCCAATATTCAAATGCAAACACAGAGGAAATCTAGGTACCTTATCTGACAGATAACCAGAATCTTTTCCACCAATGCAGCACGATATGGATGCACCAAGGGCCGTTCGTTTTGACTAATAAGACCGGATTTAAAATTTAAATATGCATATATCAGTTGTTTGGTTTGCAAGATTGCAGTTTGGACCGTCCTAAAAAAGTGGTCAACTTCCCTTATTTAGTACAGTTATAATTGTGGCTCCCCTCGTGATTCAATAATACTAGCCTAAAACTCATGCTATGCACGATTCAAATACACAGAAAAGGAAAAAGAAAAATTATCTTTAAATAAAAGGCACTAAAAGACATACAATCTTAATCTAAAAGTCGTGTTGTATAAATTAAAAAATTAATAATTAATGATTATCATTCAAAAAATCGTGATTCGTTTGAGAATTAAAGTTTAACACCTTGTTTGTTATGGCTTTTATGAAGTGTTTTGACACTTTTAAAGATTCAAACAATTAAATATTTTTTGTTTCTAGAGATTATATCTCTTCTCTAGATTTGTGTCACATTCGCCTAAAAACACAAACAAAAGAATCATGAAACTTTTTTTTTCTTTTTGTTTAAATAGTGCTTATGGAATTTAATTTTGGAAAATCTTTTTATTTGGGAGTAAGTTCAAATTAATTCTTAAGCTTTAAGCTCACAAAAAGCTATATATATTTATATAGAGGTGTAATACTACTACTCATATTCTCATAGTTGGTACAACAAATGAAATAGACGGAGTTGTAAAGCTAAGGATAATAAAAAAAGAAAAATGATGATTAAGATCTAACATTCTTAAAATAGGATATTAGTATATTACAAAAATTAAGATCATCAAAAATAAGAAAATACAAAAAAAAATTGAAGCTACATGATTTAAAGATATTAATCAACTTTTAGAGTTCACATATATGCTATATTTGTGTAAAATGAAAAAGGAAATTCGAAATTTAATAATCTTTTATTTTGTACAATAAATACTAAAATAATGAAGAAACCCATTTTGTACAATAAATACTAAAATACTAAAATTCATATATCGACAAAGTTTGTAATCTGATTTTACCGTAAAAAACCCATTTTGTCAAAGTGCCAGATAAATTGATATGGGCAATCCGTATGGGATAGAACAAATAACATGAGCATCATTATTAATAAAAAATTCATCAATAAGAGTCTTATTCCAATAACCCATATTTTGATCTATGAGAGCACTTACCTTGGCAGAAATTGGGAGCAAATGAGGTTATTTTGCAAGCTGAAAATGTTATGGGGTAGAATTGTCAGTGAGCATAAGTTATGGCATCAATTTCGTAATAATCACAACTGACTTAACGGCCACGTACATCACCAACTTAATGGTGATTTTTAACGGTGGTACAAAATGTAAAAATATTTATTAAATTATGGTACCAAATATGATAGCTCCGATTTATTTGGTATCAAATGTCGAAATTGACGTAAATCTTAATACCAAAAATATAAGAATTTCTTTGTTTTGTGGTTGATTGAGTATGTGGGAAAACATATTTTAGGGAAACATATTCGGGCGAAAAATTTGAATGCGGTGAGTAGTGAAGGAAGATAAAGTACTCGCCTAGAATTTCTTAAAATTCTATGTTCAGGTGATATTTAACTAGATTAAGTAATTCTAAGATGCCAAAAATAATTCAAAATTTTTGTGTTATAGGGTCATATGTCCGGATTTTTACATGAATCAACATTGACAAATGAAAAAACGCAACCACAATGAAAAACACCTCGGTCTTCCCTTTTGTAAAACAATGAGTAGTAAAGCTAGTTTTAACGATGTAATTGAAAAACATGAAAAAAAAGGCTTCGCGGGTGGTGTGCACGCCTCCTCTCTCACGCGGGCTGAAGTGTCCTTTTCAAAGCGATTGCCCAAGCCATTACTTCCTACTACATGTCCACCTTCTTTCTCCCGGTTATTGTTTGTACAAAGTTAGACTCCTTGATTCGTCGTTTTTGGTGGCAAGCAAATGAAAAGCTCCATTTCTTTGCCCTCAAATGTTGGGACTCAATTATCTTTCCGAAATGGAATGGGGATATTGGCCTTCATAGGACCCAGGACGTGAATAAAGCTCTTATCGCAAAACGATCTCTCCTTCAAATTAAACAAACTTTGGACTTCACTCTTCTCCACCAAATACATCCAATCCTCCAACCTCCTTAGGCATCTCCAGTGGGTATGGTCTCCCCTTCCCCTCAGACTCCCATTCCCCTCAGACTCCCTTTCCCCTTCAGACTCCTCTTTTTATAGTCATCTTCAGTGATTCAATCTTCCCATTCTATTTAATTCCAATTTTCATGCTTCCCCACTCTCACTTAAGAAAATGATAATAATAATAATAATAATAATAATAATAATAATAATAATAAAATAAAACAAAAATAAAAACTAATAATTAAGTCAATAGTAAATTAAACATTGACATTAATAATAAGTAAACATTGGCATTAATAATCACTAATTTAGCATTGACATTAATAATAAAAAGCATTTAATAATAACATTACAATTACATTACAATAATTAATAATCCATATATGGAAATTGATCGCCGTTGCCACCATTATTGCCGCTGTTTTTGCCAACGCCGTTGCCGTCGTTGCTGCTGTTATTGTCGCCACCATTGCCTTGATTGGACGAGCCTCCAGATGAACCTCCAAATAAATGAGTCTGAATGTTTTTTTCATGAATATCATTTCTCATGTCAATATGCCTTTGCATTAGGAGTCATAAAACTGTAATCCATTTCATAATATCTTTTTCCGATTCCTTTTTTGCTTAGCCATCATTTCAGCATGTCGTCGATTACGTCCTTCTTCTACAATGAGAACATTTTGTGCAGCAATCTGCATCACCTCCGTTCGCGCTTGTTCTATACTAGGACTAACCGTGGTCCAAATGGTGGTCATATGCAATAATTCCAATATATATTTGATAGGGTTATGTCGTTTCTAATTTAATTTATTGTATTTAAATTATGTAACCAGTATTCTATTTTTAATCCACTAGTCGTATTTAATTTCAATGTATTTAATTTTCATAAAAAAATTTTACAATGTGATTAAATTTCAAACAATAAATTAAATTAACGTTGAGTTTATTACATAAAAGTTATAATATTACGTAATAAAATTAAATTAATGTTAAGTTTATTACCATTTATTCCACAAAATTCAAATTCTCATATTTTTCCACTAAATAATAACAATTAATAAACATTGTACATAAAATTACAATATTACAAGTTATAAAATTAAATCAATGTTAAGATTTAAAAAAAAAATTATAACATAATTAACATTGAATTAAAAAACAAAAAAAATATAGAAAAGGAAAAAATGGGGTTGGGCGTGTCGCCCAGCCCCAAATTGGAGTGTGTGCCCACTTGGGCGGTGAGTGAACCACCGCCACCTCCCTCCCCTCTCCTCACCAAAGTTGATTTTTTCTCCCCCTCCCACCTTAGCAATGGAGATGGCCATCATGGCCTTACCTCCACCCCCAAGTCCAACGCTTCATGGATTTGGAGATGAATCATCTCTTGCCCTAATCCAAATGGGCGTTGTTTACAAAGTAATCACTAGCAATTTTATTAGCATTTGGGATGATCCTTGGACACCTTCGACTTATAATTTCAAACCTACCCCAGAACCTCTCTCCACCCCCCACCATAACGCCCCTCGCGACGTCCATAACCTTATCCTTCCAAACTCCACCAATTGGAATCACAACCTCTCAATTCCATGTTTTTCGAAAGCACAATTATTGAAATTCTTGTAGTATAAGTTCTCTGAATTCACGCAAAGAAAGTTGATTTATTAGTTAAGAGTGCTTATTTAACCAATCAGAAAGCTAGGTCATTAAACCAATCTGAATTCACATAAGTTTTCCAAAAAAAAAAAAAAAAACCTTATTTTTACATATTTATTAAAAATTTAATTTTTATAATAATAAAACAAAATTTCAATAATAATATAAATAAAATAAATTTATTTACACATTTAATTAAATTAATTATTTTTATACTGTATCATAAAATAACCCCGTAGAGATACCTAATATATGAAGGAAATTTTTGTAATTAGATTTTCCCCCTCTTCGGTTTTTGCTAAAAGTTAATGTCAACTCGGCTTTTAAAGATGGTCTCGCTTTCAACTCTTGTTTGGTGCATAATCGGGGTGGTTCTATAATTTTTGCTCATGTTTCTTCTGGTTTCTTCATCGATGCTACTTGTGCCGGAAATTGCTTTGGAGATTGTCAATTGTCTTTCTTTTGTTCAGGCCATTTTTTAAAGTGACTCTTTCAATGCGGTGGTTAAGATTACGAGCTCGATCCATCTTTTGATTGCGCATGTGAGGCCAATGCTTATTCTGCTCATGTTTTGCTCTCCAAATGTCCAACGTGGCTAGTTAAAAAAATTTCAAGACTTGAAAACAAGAAGCGGCTCACAACCTCGCCAAGTGGGAGAAAATTTGTATTGAAAAGGTCCAATTCCCCTCTCCCTTATTCACTTAATGTTTTTTGCGATTTTTATAACTCAGATTTCCCTATTACTTGTAAGCAACTTTGATTCGTAATTTAATGCTTAGTCGTTCACTTATAAAAAAAAAAAAAAAATCGAGAAATAAAAGTTCTCCAGTCAATGATTTGAAATTTTAAACGCATGTTGCTATATAAATTATATTCTTCACAATTTTGACCACGTCAATAACATATCCTATCCTATCCTATCCTACTTCCTATCATGTCCTACTTACTATTACTCCCTCTGTCCCAAATTATTTATCATTTTACATGTTTTCACAAATATTAAGGTACCTACTAAATGGCTAGTGATATTGCCAGAGCAATAAATGTTGCTGCCAGAGCAATTTTAATGAACTTCCTAATATGTCCTTCATGTTCAAAACATATTAATTGCACAGTCATTAATTGATGAAATATGTTGCTCTCTTTCTTCATAAATACACCTCTTTCCTTATTTTCTTTTTTGAATACCTACCTTGCTACGTTATGTATTTTTAACTAAGAAACTTATTCTTCAATTTTTTTTACTTTTACTAATCCAAATTATGTGAAAATAGACTATAGTTGTAATCAAGAAAATCTGTTAATCTTTTTTTTTTTTTTGTGGTATTTAAAACTTTTGTAATCGAAAATGAGCAATTGTGATAGAATTAGTTATATCATATTTGTAGTGATTGAATCCATTACTTAGATCTCGCAATATTAAATCAAACTTTAATTATAAAAAAAGAAATTGCAGAGTTTAGAAAAAAAAATCTCTAATATATTTATTCTTGTTATTCTCTTTCAAGACTATTTCATTTATATGCAATTAAAACATAATTTACAGAAATTCCACATATGATCTTAGGCTTTTCGTCATATTCAAATCATGGATTAAAATTTCATCGTATCCATTGGAAATATTGAAATGTTTTTCGTTTTTGAATCAATGGAAACGAAAAATAAGGTGTAATTTCAAAACTTTTTGTTTGTCTTTTGACTATCTTATTTTTCTTAATTTCGTATTTCTTAAAGTTTAAGAAAAAAAATCGATTTTTTTTTCAATATTTGGCTAACCGAAAGATACCTTGAAACGAAATTTGATCCATGATCCAGATCATTATCTCATACCACAAATGCAAATTAATTTGTTACACATGAAGGATATAAAGACAAATTGGCATAATTGTTTTTTGATAAATGACAAATTGACATATATATAATTAAGAAATGACATGAGTGTGCATGACCTTTTTTTTATTAATTTTACTCGTTCAGTTTGTTCATGGAAAAGAATTATAAATAAAAAGGTAGAAGAAAAGGAATTCCATAATTATATGATGATAATGGTAAGTACTGAAAATAAAATAAAGATACAGATATATTAATGAAGAAAGAGAACATTTTCAATAATAATTGGCTATGTAATTAATATGTTTGACCACTAAGGGTAAGTCTGGAATTTTTTAAAAATTGCTCTGGCAGCAACATTTGTTGCTCTGGCAATATCGCTAGCCCTACTAAATAGCTTCATTTTTAGGGAAAAAATAAATTATATACCTAAAATACCCTTATTATTTATTTATCTCACTAAATTACCCTTATTATTTATTTATCTCACCATTAGTTATTTACACGTTATTCAAGTTTTACACTCTCTCTTACTTTTTCTCTTACATTCCTAAAATATGTACATTAATAGTGCATTGAAATCCTAAAATGACAAATAATTTGGGACAATTTTTTTCCTCTAAATCGACAAATAATTTGGGACATAGGGTGCCTTTTGGTCAAAATATTAAATTTTGACTCAAATTATTTTTTCCTAGAATTTACAATTATTTTAAAAACAAAACTAGGCTTTACAATTACCAGCAATAACTCCCACTCACATGTCTCCAACATAACCCACGTCTAATATGGTTTGTGATCATATTAAAAAAAAATTAAAAAGAAAAAAAAAATTATTATGGGAAAAATCCATGCACCCATTATCTCTTTGTCTCCACTAACTCAACTTACGAACTCAACTGCTAAAACTTCCCCATCCACTCCACGGCATACATAAACTTAAAATCAAATTAAATAAATTTTAAAAAGAAAAAAGAAAGACTATGCTCTAAACTAGACCTCAATACACATATTATAGTTGAGGCCAATGCAGATTCTTTTACCGGATAAGTGATCTTTTTACTTATTTATTCTCCTCATATATTCTTCTTGCCTGCTTTTCAATCATTGTCACACTACAAGAAAAGGGGTTTTCAGTAACGAAAATTTTCGTTGGTGAAGCCTCGATTTCCGTTGGTATTCAAGTGTAGCAACGGATTTTTTCCGTTGGATATTCCGTTTCTGAAGGCCCCATAGGTAAATGGAGTGACGGAATAATTTTCCGTTAGTAAATATAGCGACAATATATTTTTTGTTGGTAACTCTGTTGGAAAATGTTGTACAATTTTTTTGTTGGTAATTATGTTGGTATATTACTAACAGAATTCCGTCGCCTTAAATTTGTTGTTATCATGTCGTCAATTGGTTGGAAACATTGCAACGGATTTTATATTAGAATTATATTTATGTCGGCAAATCCCGTTGGTAATATTATGTCGGTATAAATATGTTGGTAGCGGTGTGTGGTTATCGCCCGGGCGCTTAGGCAATGCCTAGGCGAGCAATTAACCCCCGCTCGTGCGCCTGAGCTACTCCTAGGAGGTTAACCATCGCCCGGGCGCTTAGGCAACGCCTAGGCGAGCAGTTAACCCTCGCCGCTCGTACGCCTAGGCGGTTCACCATCGCCCGGGCACCTGGGCTGCGCCTAGGCGATGAGGCGGTAGGCATGGCCTGGGCTCCTAGGCAACGCCTAGCAAATCCGTTGGAAATATTATGTCGGCATAAATATGTTGGTAGCGGTGTGGTTATCGCCTGGGCGCTTAAGCAAGGCCTAGGCGCGCAATTATCGCCTGGGCGCTTAAGCACGGCCTAGGCGAGCAATTATCGCCTGGGCTATGCCTAGGCGGTTGACCATCGCCTGAGCGCCTAGGCTATGGGACGACGCCTAATGTTTTAATTAGATTGTAGGAGGTGGCATTTGAACCCTTGACCTCATGCTTTGCTTGTATAGATAAGATGTTGCAACCAGTTGAGCTGGACAACTTTATTGATTTATAATTGACAATATATATATATATATATATATATATATATATATATATATATATATATAGATATATATAGATATATATATATATAATTGCATGGTAATCCCTTATGTTCATTAAAATTATAAAAATATCCTTGAGGTTTCATTAATTACCAAGACATCCCATATATTAATTGTTGTTTAAAAGATTCATAAATAAAAAAAGAATTTTATCCTTTGTTCTTCTTTAAAATTATATTTTATATAAATTATAATAATTTTGTATTTTCTCCATGTTTTAAATTATATTTTATAAAAATAAAATATTAAAAGACTATATACCCTGAGAGTAGTCAAACTCAAATTTAATGGGTTAAGTAGTTAAACTAATCATAACATTTACATATAACTATAGTTAAAATCTAACAATTATTTGATAGAATAAATAACTCAACATCTAAGCGCATCATTGATGGTACTAGTTGAGCAAATGGCGAGTATGATACTGATTAATCGTAAAATATATTGTTTTAACACAGGGAGAGGGAGGGTCAGGTATATATAAAAAAATTATTATTTTTAGTTTTAAAATTCAATTAAACGTATAAATAAAGATTAAATACTTATACTTTTTCTCAAAAGAGTTTTAAAATAAATTTATTTTTAATAATCTTAAAATTAATTAGTTCCGTTTGCAGATAATTGTGACTTTTAATAAACCACATTAGTTTTATAGGAATTATGTTGTTTATGACGGTTCTTTTTAATTAAAGGTCAACAACATAATTGCTATGCACAATATATTTGCTTATATCCGTTGGTAATTTGTCGTTATTCTTTACGATGATAATTTGTTTATCGTCGTTCAGTGGCATGTTTGTCACGAACACCAAAATAGTGAGGAAATTTAATAATTTAATAGAATTTCTACGAAACTTTCTTATGATATTCCATCGGTGATTTGTCGTTACTAATGAAGATTTTGTCGTATGGAACATTTTTCTTACAACTTAATAACCAAATTCCTACAACAACAAAAAAAATATCATGATGTTCCGTTAGTAATTTGTCGCTGCCAAATGAGGACATTTTATATTTTATTCTGTTAGTATTCATTATAAATTTGTTACTAAGAGTGACAATTTTTTCTGTTAGAGTTATGACATCGCTGTTAGTTTATAGTTGTGACAGTTTAACAACATAATTTCTAGACATATTCTTTTCATTTTATATGCTTTGGTAATTTGTCGTTATTTTTGTAATAACATAATTTTCTTTTATTTCCGTCGTTGTTCAGTTGCAAATATGTAACTGACTTAAAAATAGCCACGGATTATTTTCCATTGGAATGATTTCGTCGCTATGGATCAATATTTCTTACAACTTAACAAAGGAATACCCACGAAAAATATTTTGTTTAGATATTTAGTTGGTAATTTGTCGCTATTATTGATGGAACATCCTTTCCATCGTTGTTTGGTTACAAATATGTAAGTGACTAAAAAAATAGTGACGAATAGTTAACGGAATACCTACGAAAAATATTTTGTTTAGATATTTAGTTGGTAATGGGGGGGGGGGGTGGGGGGGGGGGGGGGTGGGGGGGGGGGGGGGTGGGGGGGGGGGGGGGTGGGGGGGGGGGGGGGTGGGGGGGGGGGGGGGTGGGGGGGGGGGGGGGTGGGGGGGGGGGGGGGTGGGGGGGGGGGGGGGTGGGGGGGGGGGGGGGTGGGGGGGGGGGGGGGTGGGGGGGGGGGGGGGTGGGGGGGGGGGGGGGTGGGGGGGGGGGGGGGTGGGGGGGGGGGGGGGTGGGGGGGGGGGGGGGTGGGGGGGGGGGGGGGTGGGGGGGGGGGGGGGTGGGGGGGGGGGGGGGTGGGGGGGGGGGGGGGTGGGGGGGGGGGGGGGTGGGGGGGGGGGGGGGTGGGGGGGGGGGGGGGTGGGGGGGGGGGGGGGTGGGGGGGGGGGGGGGTGGGGGGGGGGGGGGGTGGGGGGGGGGGGGGGTGGGGGGGGGGGGGGGTGGGGGGGGGGGGGGGTGGGGGGGGGGGGGGGTGGGGGGGGGGGGGGGTGGGGGGGCATGAAAAAAAATTCCACCAACCAAGAAACTAGGCTACTTGGATGTTTTTATTTGGGGAAGAATAAGAAAGCGGGTAACAATTTAATTAAGAGAATGTTTTTGTGAATTTTATAGGAAAAGTTAGGATTTTTAAATTTTGGTATTTTTTATTTATTGAAAGACGTTGAATGGTCAATTTTGATATATTACTAAAATCACATAGCCCGCATATGGGGGAATTTTGGGCCAATTTTGAAATTGGGCCTTAATTGGCACCAAAATTGCCTCTGATGTTGAAGTTGTGACATCAAATGTGCCAGCCTGAAAAGTTACGGGGTAGAAACGCCAGTGGGCTATAGTTGTGGCACCAAAAATGCATTAATCCCTTATAAATATATATGTTTTTGTTTTACTAGTCATTTTGATGGTCGAATTTAGAGTTTTTGCTCTATTGGAGTTGTTCAATTACACATGACTCAAGGAATTATATTAGACCTATGAATATATTCTCTAGGTATTGTTAATATACATATAATTACTTCCAATGTTTGATCTATATCCTCATATTTTCTTCAATGATATTTATGTCTTATACTTGACTTAATCTCATTTGAGGCATGTCTCCCAATAGAAATTCGAACATCACGAGTCACCAAATTATTAGTACAATTTTTTTTTCACTAAATCAATCACCCGTTAATATGTATATAAGTGCCCAAAAGGTTGAGGCTTTTATTTATTTCTTTGTTATGAATTATAATAATAATTGCAACATGTACAAATAATCACAAGAAAAATAACTTATAAATCAAATCATAGACTAAATTCCATGAATAGTACATAATATTTCATTTCTCTACATATTTTGATTGGCAGCGTTAATCCTAAACCTCAAGTTATCCAAATTTGTGCAGTCCTACAATAACCTTGTAATATAAGTGAAAACCAGATTAGGGAAACAGATACTTTTATGCCAATTATATAGCATCGGATTCTCTCTTGACCTATATTGTAATTATTACTCTTTTTGTTTTTTTTTTTATAAGTATTTGATAATTTAAAAAGGTATAGCATAGGAAGCAACAAGAATTAATGGATGAAATTATTGCAACCTTGAATAAATAATTGAATGGTATTGCCAATCCATGGGCTTAATTTCTTATTCATATATCTATATATTATGGGGAACATATTGGATCCGTTTGTTTGGAGTTTGAAAAAGTAGTTTAGGAGAGTAGTGAAAATTTGTGAAATAATCTCGATTTGCGTATTGTTATTTGTTTGAGTTTTGAGATGGTGATTTGAGAAATAAACTAGATGTAGGTTTTTTTGAAAGATCTATGTCAAATTATGTTTGTTATATAATTAAGATAAGTTGTGAAACAGATGAGTTATTTTATGTCAGATCAAAGTAGAGTTTGTATATGGATTTTATTAGAGATCATAAAAATTGTTATTTGTTTGGCATTTGATAGAATAATTTGAGAAAATTGAGATAAGTTTATTTCAGAATGTAGAAAATACGTTTGTTTCGCTTTTCCCAAATATAAAATAATTTTGGGGAAAACCAAACTACCAAGCCCATTAGGCCATTATTTTTTTTTTGGATAAACATGCCAATTACTTTAATCAAGTCAACAATTATAACATATCCAATATTCAAATGCAAACACAGAGGAAATCTAGGTACCTTATCTGACAGATAACCAGAATCTTATCCAATATTCAAATGCAAACACAGAGGAAATCTAGGTACCTTATCTGACAGATAACCAGAATCTTTTCCACCAATGCAGCACGATATATGGATGCAATATAATAAGGGCCGTTCGTTGTGACTAATAAGGCCGGATTTAAAATTTAAATTTGCGTATACCAGTTGATTGGTTTGCAAGATTGCAATTCGGACCGTCCCGAAAAAGTGGTCAACTTCCCTTATTTGGTACAGTTATAATTGTGGCTCCCCTCATGATTCAATAATACTAGTCTAAAACTCGTGCTATGCACGATTCAAATACACAGAAAAGGAAAAAGAAAAATTATCTTTAATTATATAAAAGGCACTAAAAGACATACAATCTTAAACTAAAAGTCGTGTTGTATAAATTAAAAAATTAATAATTAATGATTGTCATTCATAAAATCGTGATTCGTTTGAGAATTAAAGTTTAACACCTTGTTTGTTATGGCTTTTATGAAGTGTTTTGACACTTTTAAAGATTCAAACAATTAAATATTTTTTGTTTCTAGAGATTATATCTCTTCTCTAGATTTGTGTCACATTCGCCTAAAAACATAATCTAAAGAATCATGAAACTTCTTTTTTTCTTTTTGTTTAAATAGTGCTTATGGAATTTAATTTTGGAAAATCTTTTTATTTGGGAGTAAGTTCAAATTAATTCTTAAGCTCACAAAAAGCTATATATATTTATATAGAGGTGTAATAATACTACTCATATTCTCATAGTTGGTACAACAAATGAAATAGACGGAGTTGTAAAGCTAAGGATAATAAAAAAAGAAAAATGATGATTAAGATCTAACATTCTTAAAATAGGATATTAGTATATTACAAAAATTAAGATCATAAAAAATAAGAAAATACAAAAAAAAATTTGAAGCTACATGATTTAAAGATATTAATCAACTTTTAGAGTTCACATATATGCTATATTTGTGTAAAATGAAAAAGGAAATTCGAAATTTAATTATCTATTATTTTGTACAATAAATACTAAAATAATGAAGAAACCCATTTTGTACAATAAATACTAAAATACTAAAATTTATATATCGACAAAGTTTGTAAGCTGATTTTACCGTAAAAAACCCATTTTGTCAAAGTGCCAGATAAATTGATATGGGCAATCCGTATGGGATAGAACAAATAACATGAGCATCATTATTAATAAAAAATTCATCAATAAGAGTCTTATTCCAATAACCCATATTTTGATCTATGAGACCACTTACCTTGACAGAAATCGGGAGCAAATGAGGTTATTTTGCAAGCTGAAAATGTTATGGGGTAGAATTGTCAGTGAGCATAAGTTATGGCATCAATTTCGTAATAATCACAACTGACTTAACGGCCACGTACGTCACCAACTTAACGGTGATTTTTAACGGTGGTACAAAATGTAAAAAGATTTATTAAATTATGGTACCAAATATGATAGCTCCGATTTATTTGGTATCAAGAGTCGAAATTGACGTAAATCTTAATACCAAAAATATAAGAATTTCTTTGTTTTGTGGTTGATTGAGTATGTGGGAAAACATATTTTAGGGAAACATATTCGGGCGAAAAATTTGAATGCGGTGAGTAGTGAAGGAAGATAAAGTACTCGCCTAGAATTTCTTAAAATTCTATGTTCAGGTGATATTTAACTAGATTAAGTAATTCTAAGATGCCAAAATAATTCAAATTTTTTTGTGTTATAGGGTCATATGTCCGGATTTTTACATGAATCAACATTGACAAATGAAAAAACGCAACCACAATGAAAAACACCTTGGTCTTCCCTTTTGTAAAACAATGAGTAGTAAAGCTAGTTTTAACGATGTAATTGAAAAACATGAAAAAAAAGGCTTCGCGGGTGGTGTGCACGCCTCCTCTCTCACGCGGGCTGAAGTGTCCTTTTCAAAGCGATTGCCCAAGCCATTACTTCCTACTACATGTCCACCTTCTTTCTCCCGGTTATTGTTTGTACAAAGTTAGACTCCTTGATTCGTCGTTTTTGGTGGCAAGCAAATGAAAAGCTCCATTTCTTTGCCCTCAGATGTTGGGACTCAATTATCTTTCCGAAATGGAATGGGGATATTGGCCTTCATAGGACCCAGGACGTGAATAAAGCTCTTATCGCAAAACGATCTCTCCTTCAAATTAAACAAACTTTGGACTTCACTCTTCTCCACCAAATACATCCAATCCTCCAACCTCCTTAGGCATCTCCAGTGGGTATGGTCTCCCCTTCCCCTCAGACTCCCATTCCCCTCAGACTCCCTTTTCCCTTCAGACTCCTCTTTTTATAGTCATCTTCAGTGATTCAATCTTCCCATTCTATTTAATTCCAATTTTCATGCTTCCCCACTCTCACTTAAGAAAATGATAATAATAATAATAATAATAATAATAATACAAAAAAAAAAATAAAACAAAAAAAAAACTAATAATTAAGTCAATAGTAAATTAAACATTGACATTAATAATAAGTAAACATTGGCATTAATAATCACTAATTTAGCATTGACATTAATAATAAAAAGCATTTAATAATAACATTACAATTACATTACAATAATTAATAATCCATATATGGAAATTGATCGCCGTTGCCACCATTATTGCCGCTGTTTTTGCCAACGCCGTTGCCATCGTTGCTGCTGTTATTGTCGCCACCATTGCCTTGATTGGACGAGCCTCCAGATGAACCTCCAAATAAACGAGTCTGAATGTTTTTTTCATGAATATCATTTCTCATGTCAATATGCTTTGCATTAGGAGTCATAAAACTGTAATCCATTTCATAATATCTTTTTCCGATTCCTTTTCTTGCTTAGCCATCATTTCAGCATGTCGTCGATTACGTCCTTCTTCTACAATGAGAACATTTTGTGCAGCAATCTGCATCACCTCCGTTCGCGCTTGTTCTATACTAGGACTAACCATGGTCCAAATGGTGGTCATATGCAATAATTCCAATATATATTTGATAGGGTTATGTCGTTTCTAATTTAATTTATTGTATTTAAATTATGTAACCAGTATTCTATTTTTAATCCACTAGTCGTATTTAATTTCAATGTATTTAATTTTCATAAAAAAAATTTACAACGTGATTAAATTTCAAACAATAAATTAAATTAACATTGAGTTTATTACATAAAAGTTATAATATTACAAGTAATAAAATTAAATTAATGTTAAGTTTATTACCATTTATTCCACAAAATTCAAATTCTCATATTTTTCCACTAAATAATAACAATTAATAAACATTGTACATAAAATTACAATATTACAAGTTATAAAATTAAATCAATGTTAAGATTTAAAAAAAAAATTATAACATAATTAACATTGAATTAAAAAACAAAAAAAATATAGAAAAGGAAAAAATGGGGTTGGGCGTGTCGCCCAGCCCCAAATTGGAGTGTGTGCCCACTTGGGCGGTGAGTGAACCACCGCCACCTCCCTCCCCTCTCCTCACCAAAGTTGATTTTTTCTCTAACTCCCACCTTAGCAATGGAGATGGCCTTACCTCCACCCCCGCCCCAGTTCCCAAGTCCAACGCTTCATGGATTTGGAGATGAATCATCTCTTGCCCTAATCCAAATGGGCGTTGTTTACAAAGTAATCACTAGCAATTTTATTAGCATTTGGGATGATCCTTGGACACCTTCGACTTATAATTTCAAACCTACCCCAGAACCTCTCTCCACCCCCCACCATAACGCCCCTCGCGACGTCCATAACCTTATCCTTCCAAACTCCACCAATTGGAATCACAACCTCTCAATTCCATGTTTTTCGAAAGCACAATTATTGAAATTCTTGTAGTATAAGTTCTCTGAATTCACACAAAGAAAGTTGATTTATTGGTTAAGAGTGCTTATTTAACCAATCAGAAAGCTAGGTCATTAAACCAATCTGAATTCACATAAGTTTTGAAAAAAAAAAAAAAAAAAACCTTATTTTTACATATTTATTAAAAATTTAATTTTTATAATAATAAAACAAAATTTCAATAATAATATAAATAAATAAATTTATTTACACATTTAATTAAATTAATTATTTTTATACTGTATCATAAAATAACCCCGTAGAGATACCTAATATATGAAGGAAATTTTTGTAATTAGATTTTCCCCCTCTTCGGTTTTTGCTAAAAGTTAATGTCAACTCGGCTTTTAAAGATGGTCTCGCTTTCAACTCTTGTTTGGTGCATAATCGGGGTGGTTCTATAATTTTTGCTCATGTTTCTTCTGGTTTCTTCATCGATGCTACTTGTGCCGGAAATTGCTTTGGAGATTGTCAATTGTCTTTCTTTTGTTAAGGCCATTTTTTAAAGTGACTCTTTCAATGCGGTGGTTAAGATTACGAGCTCGATCCATCTTTTGATTGCGCATGTGAGGCCAATGCTTATTCCGCTCATGTTTTGCTCTCCAAATGTCCAACGTGGCTAGTTAAAAAAAATTCAAGACTTGAAAACAAGAAGCGGCTCACAACCTCGCCAAGTGGGAGAAAATTTGTGTTGAAAAGGTCCAATTCCCCTCTCCCTTATTCACTTAATGTTTTTTGCGATGTTTATAACTCAGATTTCCCTATTACTTGTAAGCAACTTTGATTCGTAATTTAATGCTTAGTCGTTCACTTATAAAAAAAAAATCGAGAAATAAAAGTTCTCCAGTCAATGATTTGAAATTTTAAACGCATGTTGCTATGTAAATTATATTCTTCACAATTTTGACCACGTCAATAACATATCCTATCCTATCCTATCCTACTTCCTAATCCTATCATGTCCTACTTACTATTACTCCCTCTGTCCCAAATTATTTATCATTTTACATGTTTTCACAAATATTAAGGTACCTACTAAATGGCTAGTGATATTGCCAGAGCAATAAATCTTGCTGCCAGAGCAATTTTAATGAACTTCCTAATATGTCCTTCATGTTCAAAACATATTAATTGCACAGTCATTAATTGATGAAATATGTTGCTCTCTTTCTTCATAAATACACCTCTTTCCTTATTTTCTTTTTTGAATACCTACCTTGCTACGTTATGTATTTTTAACTAAGAAACTTATTCTTCAATTTTTTTTACTTTTACTAATCCAAATTATGTGAAAATAGACTATAGTTGTAATCAAGAAAATCTGTTAATCTTTTTTTTTTTTTTTTTTTTTTTTTTTGTGGTATTTAAAACTTTTGTAATCGAAAATGAGCAATTGTGATAGAATTAGTTATATCGTATTTGTAGTGATTGAATCCATTACTTAGATCTCGCAATATTAAATCAAACTTTAATTATAAAAAAAGAAATTGCAGAGTTTAGAAAAAAAAAATCTCTAATATATTTATTCTTGTTATTCTCTTTCAAGACTATTTCATTTATATGCAATTAAAACATAATTTACAGAAATTCCACATATGATCTTAGGCTTTTCGTCATATTCAAATCATGGATTAAAATTTCATCGTATCCATTGGAAATATTGAAATGTTTTTCGTTTTTGAATCAATGGAAACGAAAAATAAGGTGTAATTTCAAAACTTTTTGTTCGTCTTTTGACTATCTTATTTTTCTTAATTTCGTATTTCTTAAAGTTTAAGAAAAAAAATCGATTTTTTTTTCAATATTTGGCTAACCGAAAGATACCTTGAAACGAAATTTGATCCATGATCCAGATCATTATCTCATACCACAAATGCAAATTAATTTGTTACACATGAAGGATATAAAGACAAATTGGCATAATTGTTTTTTGATAAATGACAAATTGACATATATATAATTAAGAAATGACATGAGTGTGCATGACCTTTTTTTTATTAATTTTACTCGTTCAGTTTGTTCATGGAAAAGAATTATAAATAAAAAGGTAGAAGAAAAGGAATTCCATAATTATATGATGATAATGGTAAGTACTGAAAATAAAATAAAGATACAGATATATTAATGAAGAAAGAGAACATTTTCAATAATAATTGGCTATGTAATTAATATGTTTGACCACTAAGGGTAAGTCTGGAATTTTTTAAAAATTGCTCTGGCAGCAACATTTGTTGCTCTGGCAATATCGCTAGCCTTACTAAATAGCTTTATTTTTAGGGAAAAAATAAATTATATACCTAAAATACCCTTATTATTTATTTATCTCACTAAATTACCCTTATTATTTATTTATCTCACCATTAGTTATTTACACGTTATTCAAGTTTTACACTCTCTCTTACTTTTTCTCTTACATTCCTAAAATATGTACATTAATAGTGCATTGAAATCCTAAAATGACAAATAATTTGGGACAATTTTTTTCCTCTAAATCGACAAATAATTTGGGACATAGGGTGCCTTTTGGTCAAAATATTAAATTTTGACTCAAATTATTTTTTCCTAGAATTTACAATTATTTTAAAAACAAAACTAGGCTTTACAATTACCAGCAATAACTCCCACTCACATGTCTCCAACATAACCCACGTCTAATATGGTTTGTGATCATATTAAAAAAAATATTAAAAAGAAAAAAAAAATTATTATGGGAAAAATCCATGCACCCATTATCTCTTTTTCTCCACTAACTCAACTTACGAACTCAACTGCTAAAACTTCCCCATCCACTCCACGGCATACATAAACTTAAAATCAAATTAAATAAATTTTAAAAAGAAAAAAGAAAGACTATGCTCTAAACTAGACCTCAATACACATATTATAGTTGAGGCCAATGCAGATTCTTTTACCGGATAAGTGATCTTTTTACTTATTTATTCTCCTCATATATTCTTCTTGCCTGCTTTTCAATCATTGTCACACTACAAGAAAAGGGGTTTTCAGTAACGAAAATTTTCGTTGGTGAAGCCTCGATTTCCGTTGGTATTCAAGTGTAGCAACGGATTTTTTCCGTTGGATATTCCGTTTCTGAAGGCCCCATAGGTAAATGGAGTGACGGAATAATTTTCCGTTAGTAAATATAGCGACAATATATTTTTTGTTGGTAACTCTGTTGGAAAATGTTGTACAATTTTTTTGTTGGTAATTATGTTGGTATATTACTAACAGAATTCCGTCGCCTTAAATTTGTTGTTATCATGTCGTCAATTGGTTGGAAACATTGCAACGGATTTTATATTAGAATTATATTTATGTCGGCAAATCCCGTTGGTAATATTATGTCGGTATAAATATGTTGGTAGCGGTGTGGTTATCGCCCGGGCGCTTAGGCAATGCCTAGGCGAGCAATTAACCCCCGCTCGTGCGCCTGAGCTACTCCTAGGAGGTTAACCATCGCCCGGGCGCTTAGGCAACGCCTAGGCGAGCAGTTAACCCTCGCCGCTCGTACGCCTAGGCGGTTCACCATCGCCCGGGCACCTGGGCTGCGCCTAGGCGATGAGGCGGTAGGCATGGCCTGGGCTCCTAGGCAACGCCTAGCAAATCCGTTGGAAATATTATGTCGGCATAAATATGTTGGTAGCGGTGTGGTTATCGCCTGGGCGCTTAGGCAAGGCCTAGGCGAGCAATTATCGCCTGGGCGCTTAAGCAAGGCCTAGGCGAGCAATTATCGCCTGGGCTATGCCTAGGCGGTTGACCATCGCCTGAGCGCCTAGGCTATGGGACGACGCCTAATGTTTTAATTAGATTGTAGGAGGTGGCATTTGAACCCTTGACCTCATGCTTTGCTTGTATAGATAAGATGTTGCAACCAGTTGAGCTGGACAACTTTATTGATTTATAATTGACAATATATATATATATATATATATATATATATATATATATATATATATATATATATATAGATATATATATATATAATTATTTGGTATTCCCTTATTTTCATTAAATTTATAAAAATATCCTTGAGGTTTCATTAATTACCAAGACATCTCATATATTAATTGTTGTTTAAAAGATTCATAAATAAAAAAAGAATTTTATCCTTTGTTCTTCTTTAAAATTATATTTTATATAAATTATAATAATTTTGTATTTTCTCCATGTTTTAAATTATATTTTATAAAAATAAAATATTAAAAGACTATATACCCTGAGAGTAGTCAAACTCAAATTTAATGGGTTAAGTAGTTAAACTAATCATAACATTTACATATAACTATAGTTAAAATCTAACAATTATTTGATAGAATAAATAACTCAACATCTAAGCGCATCATTGATGGTACTAGTTGAGCAAATGGCGAGTATGATACTGATTAATCGTAAAATATATTGTTTTAACACAGGGAGAGGGAGGGTCAGGTATATATAAAAAAAATTATTATTTTTAGTTTTAAAATTCAATTAAACGTATAAATAAAGATTAAATACTTATACTTTTTCTCAAAAGAGTTTTAAAATAAATTTATTTTTAATAATCTTAAAATTAATTAGTTCCGTTTGCAGATAATTGTGACTTTTAATAAACCACATTAGTTTTATAGGAATTATGTTGTTTATGACGGTTCTTTTTAATTAAAGGTCAACAACATAATTGCTATGCACAATATATTTGCTTATATCCGTTGGTAATTTGTCGTTATTCTTTACGATGATAATTTGTTTATCGTCGTTCAGTGGCATGTTTGTCACGAACACCAAAATAGTGAGGAAATTTAATAATTTAATAGAATTTCTACGAAACTTTCTTATGATATTCCATCGGTGATTTGTCGTTACTAATGAAGATTTTGTCGTATGGAACATTTTTCTTACAACTTAATAACCAAATTCCTACAACAACAAAAAAAATATCATGATGTTCCGTTAGTAATTTGTCGCTGCCAAATGAGGACATTTTATATTTTATTCTGTTAGTATTCATTATAAATTTGTTACTAAGAGTGACAATTTTTTCTGTTAGAGTTATGACATCGCTGTTAGTTTATAGTTGTGACAGTTTAACAACATAATTTCTAGACATATTCTTTTCATTTTATATGCTTTGGTAATTTGTCGTTATTTTTGTAATAACATAATTTTCTTTTATTTCCGTCGTTGTTCAGTTGCAAATATGTAACTGACTTAAAAATAGCCACGGATTATTTTCCATTGGAATGATTTCGTCGCTATGGATCAATATTTCTTACAACTTAACAAAGGAATACCCACGAAAAATATTTTGTTTAGATATTTAGTTGGTAATTTGTCGCTATTATTGATGGAACATCCTTTCCATCGTTGTTTGGTTACAAATATGTAAGTGACTAAAAAAATAGTGACGAATAGTTAACGGAATACCTACGAAAAATATTTTGTTTAGATATTTAGTTGGTAATTTGTCGCTATTATTGATGGAACATCGTTTCCGTCGTTGTTTAGTTACAAATCTATAAGTGACTAAAAAAGTAGTGACGAATTATATTCCAATGGAATGATTCCGTCGCTATGGATCAATTTTTCCTACAACTTAACAACAGAATAACTACGAAAAATATTTTTTTAGATATTTTGTTGGTAATTTGTCGCTACTATTGATGGAAAATTGTTTCTGTTGGTATTTTGTTATAAGTTCGTTACTAATAGTAACAATTTTTATTTCCGTTGGAATCATGGCGTTGCTGAAGACCCCTTTTTTTGTAGTGTCACTTCATTTTTGGGTTGATTTTTGGGGTGAATAATAATGAAGTACTCATTGAACTTCATTTATAATGTCTTATTTTTATTGTTCACCGCAGCTATTTGAAATACCCTCATAAGTCAATGTGGAGATTATTGTCAATTTTTTAAATAAATACGAAGATTTTGCTAATTTCTAAAGTTAATAAGGGGATTATTATTATTTTTTAGATGTTCTTTCGCATTTATGGTAGGCAAGGGCGGACGGACATAGGGACAAAATATGAAATTTTCAGCCCAAATATAATCTTAGTCCAATTAATATAACACAACCCACTCTAATAATAACTCACTCTACCCAATTTCTAAGCCCCAATGAAAAGTCTAATTTTTTTCTATATATATTTATGATATATGTTTGTGCAATTGTGCTTATGTAATAAACTAATAGTGTTATATATTTATTATTGATGTTTATATTCACTTCCCAAAATCATTTTTTAGATTCAAGTTTCATTTTTGTGCTTAAAGTTATATACTTGTTAAGATTTTTATAAGTATTAGATTAAGATATGAGGATAACTATTATATTAAAATAATATGATGATTAAATCAAGATGCAATAGAGTTCATAATATTCATTTACATATCAAGCACTAATCTTAGATGGTTAATAGTTTTTTTTTTATTGAAATGTCAAACACTAATTTTATATTCTTAATAGTTTTTTATTAGAATTTATTGGCCTATTGGAATTCAACCTCTCTTGTTTTATCAAATGGAATGAAAAATAAGTCTTGTCATTATTATGTCTCTATTATATTTAACTTCTACTTCTTGAGTATGTCATTATTCTTGAGATAGTTATGTTTTGTACATTTTATGGTATTAGAAATATGAACACTACAAGAAAAACTGGTTTCAACAATTGTAGTGTTTGGTTGCTGAAAGTAAGAAAATCATCGCTAAAAGCTATAGTGACCAAGGTGGCGGTGGTTACTGTAATTGGCTACTAAAAGTGTGCAGCGACGAATCTTTACCATGGATGCTGAAAGTGTGTGTTTCAGTAACCAAATACCAGCGGTCTCTATTGATATGTCAATTAGCAACAATATTTTTACTCACTAATGTAACATTTTGTGGTCCCTATTGCATTGTCTTGGTGGTTGTATCTTTGTAAATAGCTACAACAATTTTTTTTACGTGACGAACCAATAATGGTCTCTAAAGATACGTGTATTAGTAACCATCAGTTTGCTCGCTAATGTGGCCATATAGTGTCACTGTAGCTTTTTTAAGGTCAATATAGGTAGGCATATAGCAACAAAAAAATATACATAGCGACCATCTACCACTAGTCCGTAAAAAAATGATCATCAGCAACAAAAAAATCTCTCGCTGATACATATATGCATTGCCACTATAGGAATGGCATGGTTGCTATAGGTATATATATAGCAACCATGTGTTTTGGTTGATAAAGAAGGTTTTTTTTTACCAACTATTTTAGTGTACATATAGCAACCCTATGGTCTGGTTGATAAAGAGTGATCTTTTACCAACCATGTGATGCATTTGGTAAAGAATTATTTATCGACCATATAATTTTTCATTTAGCAACCACATGAATTTTGTTGTTGAAAAAAGTTCTTTTATCTACCATGTATGTATGAGTTTAGCAACTATGTAGTTTTGGTTGGTAAAGAAACAATCTTTTACCAGCCATGTTAGCATGGTTGATAAATATGTCTTATCTCATAATATTTAGTGACCATATTTTGAAACTAAATATATTGTTGTTGATATGTTATATTTAGTAGCTAAATAATTTTCTTGTAGTAAGTACTAATACAGTTGCAAAACTCAAAACATTTTATATGATTTAGTGACAAAATAACATTGTAATTTGTTGCTAATATTATATCAAACAGTGGATAATTTTAATTGGGTATTAATATAAAAGCACAAAGAGTATAACACATGTGCAATTATTAAAACAAAATCATTTTAATAATAAAGCTAGATACTATAAGAAGAGATATTTTAAGTCAAATACAATGCGTTTGTACCCTAACTAAGTGAATTTTCAAAATTACATTGAGGTCGTTCTTTCTTCGTTATCTCCATTCGTCACTGCACTTTTAACTTTTTACTACGAGGTTCTCCAGCGTGCCGTGTCATTGGAGTTGTACATCTGAGCTATACAATTGGTCTTTGGAGATTTACATCTAAAAACTAAGAACAAATAAAAACTAAGATCAATATATGAATGAACAAACCAATGAAAGTAACATCAAGATCTTTATAAAATATAAATGAGAGGGGAAAGGATATTATGCATATTGTATCAAAAACTTAATGTATTAAAATAAAACAATATCAAATGCATAGTTCATTGAGCAAGAAATAGTTTTCGAGTTCACAGCCTAACACGAAAAATCAATCTAGTAATCCTTATTCCTACTATCAAACATGTAAATTTCAGCATTAACAACTATACCAAGCATATTAAATCAAAAGATGGATAATTCCAGTAAGTAACTAAACCAATTATAAGTTAATATACATAACTACAAACATTGAACATAGATCAACTAAAAAATCTCATATCCAATTACATACCCAAATATCAAACCCTTATTCAACTTCGACAACAATCACACATAAACTTTAAGTGAAATCATGAGTGACTCTCCTCTTTAAAGAGCAAAAAACATTCTAAGAATCGAGAAAGTATAGTAAAATATAACAAATTACATACCTTAGACCAATATATTTATGTCTTCAAGAAAGGTTCAATTTCAACATTATCACTACTAATATTCCAAGTCACTATCCACATAAGCTTGTGACGCCTCTTCATCATCACTAATACAATATTCAGCCAATGTATCATCTTCCTCATCATATTCTTCACCTTCATTCTCATTATTTGTGCGCGCAAGAATTATATTTTCAGCAATTTCAACCTCTAATGGAGCTTCATCATTGCGAACTACGGAGCCCATCTCACGATCATTTTCTTCAACTTGTATACAAGCACAATCATCTTGTTGGTATGCATCATTCGCATCACCTTCTTCTCCAACAGCAGATTGAAGAAGAGATGGATCAAACAAATGTCGATGTTGAGACCTTTGAACCACTTTCCAGTTTGCACCTTGTTTTGTATCGCTAACATAAAAAACCTGAGAGACTTGATTTACTAATACATATGGATCACTTTGATACCATAGTTTGGTTACATTTATGGAAGTGAAGTTGCCATCTATCTTGACTGGTTTATGTCGATCTAAATCAACCCAGTTGCAACCGAATAACACACATCGAAAGCCATCCACATAACTCAATTCAATGATATCTTCTAACACTCCATAAAATTTTTATCATTTTACCCTTATGCATAGATTCCGTGCATACTCCACTATTTTGTGTCAAGCGTCGACTATCTCTTTTAGTAGTTAGATACTTGACTCCTTCTACTATGCACCAAGTACATGTGGTCAAATGAAAATCTGGTCCTGATGCAAGCGCAAGAAGCTCAGCAGTAGCTTCTGCTGATCCTATATGTCGTAGTCCAAATATCTATATTGAATTAGTAATTTGAGTTAAGCACATAAATAAAAGAATGCTTTAAGAACACGTTAAATTCTTACTCGATCTCGAAACCATGATGCAAACTCTTTCTTTTGTCTTATCTCCCAACCTATATGATTTTCATTTTAAAGCTTTTCTTCATGCTCCCTTAACAAAAAGAACCTCTCTGCCCTTCAAGAAATTGAGTGACTTACCATCTTATTTTCTCACCCAATGCCGCCGCTTCTTCTTCCTTTCTTATCATCCTATATGTTTACTCTTTAGATTTCCTCCTCCACACTAACTTGCAGAAACCCTAGAATTTTGGGGTTTGTTAGCGCCCCGTCAATTGCGGCGGCTGTAGCTCATAAATTTTCAATTCCCTTATATAAATGGAAATGGAATTGGCTGGTGCGGCGGTAAAATTATTGGCGCCATCTTTTCACTCATTTTTCCGCCAAAAAATGGTGATAAGGAAAGAAAAAGATCTGGGTAACTAACTTCCTCTCCTAAGATAATCTTTCCATCTATCATGTATATCATGTATTATAATAAAATTATCTTATTTAATTCTCTCAACCAATCAGCACTATAAAAATGCATCCCCTTCCTCTCATTGCAGTTGCACAATCTTTTTCCACTTGCTTGTTCTTTACACGCTCACTTTGCCATCACGGGGAAATTAGAGGTAATTGTCAATTTATACTATGAATTTTGCAATTTTGGTGACTAATAACTTAATGAATTATTTTAGCCATTGTAATCTCTTGAGGTCGTCGTTTAGCTGCACCGTATGGATTTCAATTTTCAAATTCTGCTGTTGTGTAGATATTAATATAAAGGAAAGAAATACGAATTAATTATTCAAACTATGATTTTCTGCTCATAGATGTACATTTTTCCCTTAATTTGAAATACAAGTGCAAGTTTTTAGCTATATTTTGACCCTTAATTTAGTTTATGTTTACAATTCCGATTAATCAGAACCGATGACACAAAATTTGTTTCTAGTTTCATATATATGTGTGGAGATTATATAACTGTCCAAACTGAATATTCACTACTCATTTTGTCTAAATTTGTCTCTTTTTGAATAAAGTATCCTTTGACTAGTGATTGGAGTCAACTTGGTATCTATATTTTTTAATCTTGCAAAGTGATTTTTCATTTACGTCTTGCCTTTTAATCAATTGAATATTTTTATTTCTATTGGACAGGCTTCCACAATGAATAAAATTCTTAATCGTAAGAAGGAGCTATCAAGCGCACAAGCTGTAGCAAATAGGAGTTCTGATTTGAAGCGCAAGATGATGTTGTCAAATGCATTGCCTGCAGCTAATAGCATGGCCGAGGAAAGAGATAATTATTTGCCTCAAAGCTCGGGTAGTAATTTATTTACATCTTGATTAATATTGATTGCATGCCCACTTTTAAGAGTATATTAAAGAATTTTATGTTTTACAGTTTTAAGTAAAAATAAAAGGGTGGTGTTTCCTTCAAGAAAAACCTTTACCAACTCAAATATTTCAAGTTTGTCTACTAGACAGAGTGCAATGCACGATTTTAGAGATGAAGGTACTTTATCTCAGTTCTTGTGAATGGTTTTTATTTTATATATTCTCTCTACCTATAATAAGAGTTTTTTTTAATATAATTTTAGATGCTAGGAATGAGTCTCATGTTCAAAATGTGTCGAGTAATTCGGACGAGCGTACTAATTCTGATGCTAGAGGTACCTTCAGCTAAAATATGCTTGTTTTTCTATTATATCAGTCACATTATACAATTAATAATGAATTAACGTTGCAGAATCTACAGAGGAAACTAATGATACCTCTGATGCACTCCAAGGTAATTTTTGAATTGTATTTCAAAATTTAAATTATAATTTTGAAGTATTTTCCTTCAAAACAGTTAATGGTATCAATTTCATATATATTGCTATCATAGGTCCAGTAAATGTCAAGGGAAAGCGTGGGCTTACTATAGGATTGAATACCGCAAAATATACACGGAAGTATGGAGTGAAACCAAGTATCATAATTCCAGAGGGAATCAATAAGCCGGTTGGATTGCATGCTTTGAAGAACGCTTCACTTATTGGGGCTCTCATTAAGCGTGAGGCTCCAATGCAAGTGGAGGGATGGTCAAAGATTCCAAATGAGACGAAGGAAGAGCTTTTCAAAAAACTTACTGTAATTGTGTTATTTGTTTTATAAAACACTATGGTTATTTTTTGATTTTTCAAATAATATAAACAATTTCTTATGATAATCATTTTATCTTCCACATGTGACAGAACAAGCTAAATTATGAAGTGGACAAGCCACATGTTGTAGAATGCATTCGCAGATCATTTGCAAAGCAGTATTCCTGTTTCCGCTCGAACGCTCATAAATACTATAAGACAATCAAAGCTGAAGGTGGCGTGGTACTAGCAAAGCAGAGAATTTATGACAAACTTGGCGACCGTAAGGAAGATTGGCTCTGGCTATGTGAATTTTGGGAGACTGAAGAGTTCCAGGTATATGTAATCACTTTACATGATTTAATAATTTAATAAAACTAGATTTTATCATGTCATACTTCAATTTTTAGAAAAATATGCTAGTTTATATACTGACAAAAGTAACTATTATTTAATATATACGTGCAGAAAATTTCTGAGACCCAATCTAACAATAGGGCAAAGAAGACGCACCAACATAAACTAGGAACCAAATCCGGTGCTGTTCATCAATATGAGAAAGTCAGTATTAGTATTTACATTGTTTAAGAATACATAACTGTATTATAAACTTATATTTGATACTTCTATGAAACAGAATCTTGATGACATAGACATGTATGAAGTTGAATATCATAATGAGAAGAATGGATGGGCTGATGAGGAGGTCGAGAATAATAGTGTAAGTGCAAATATTATTTTGATTTATTTTTATAATATTTCACTTACGAAAATAATTGTTTTGTTTGAATTTTGGTGCTAGATTAAAATGAAAGAATTGCGCGAACAACAGAACGCTCTACCTGAGGATGCTACACGTATGACTACGGAGCAAATTTGTGTTGCCATTCTTGGGGAGAGTTCAGCATACGTCAAGTCAAAAGGACTAAAGAGAAAGAAACTAGTTGGTGAGAATACATCACATACCAAATCAGCTAATCATCAAGCACGGTTGGAACAAGAGCTGTCAAATGCAAAAGCTGAGCTAGATGCTCAAAAGAACACAATGACAACACTTTTACATGTCTTAGAGAAAATGACTGGACAAAGCGTATCTGATTTTCTTAATCAACAAGATTGGTAAGTTAATTTTAAAAATATTGATCATATTGTTTCTAGTTTTAGGTTTTTAGTATAAGTTTTAACTATATAAATTATTGCATTCATATATTCTATTAATTAATTGTTTTTTTTTCTTTGATGCAGATATACCATCTTGCAGTGGAGTGCAATTTAATAATCTTTTACGAACTCGACAGTTTTAAGACCTTTTTAGTTTAAGATTATGAGTTTTTTTTTAAAATTAATTGTATGTTAGATTTTTATGATAACATGTGAGTGATCATCACATGCATGTAATCATCAATTTGCATTTTAAATTTCTCTAGTTGTTTCCAATGTATCAGATATTTCGTTTTAGTTTGAAATGTTATTAATATTTTATCTCTTGGTATTAATGAAGTCATTTGTGATAACTTTAGTTTGTAGTTGTTTGGTGTACATGAGAATTTCGGCAGGATGCAATTGTACTCGTGTTATTGTTATGGTTTTCATTGCATTTCGCATTTGAAACTGCTTTGGAGAGTGAATTGGTTGTTGATTTCCAACTCATGGAGAAGGTAGGAACTTTAAACGAATGTGATTTGTAGGACTGAAGAAAGAAGACCATGGTATATATTTTGGCCAATGTTATGGCCTTTTTTTTCTTCATATCAACCTATATATGTATATGACTTTTTGCTAAAAGTTTGGAGCTTGTTTGATCTGTACATGATTTATTTTTTACATTCACCAATTAACATTCACCAAAAAAGAAATGGAGAAGAGAACTTGGATTTGTTCGTAAACTTTGTATTTACATTAATAAATAATATTCATTGAGACTTATTTCTTTTAAGAGGAAAAATTGAGTGTGTTATTTTCTCTTTAGAATCTTTAATACCATTGATACTTTTGTTCATATTAGAAAAGTGCACGTACGTTGTACGTGTCTAGTTTTAATTTCATGGGTATTTTTTGTAAATTAGAGTAAAATTAGAAATTTTTATGTCATAGAATATCATATATTTACGACTTATCAATTTATTTTTTATGAAATTTATTTTTATTAATTATTTTTAGTTTATAAAAAATATGGTGGCTTTGAATAGTTGTAATAAAATATAAAATGATGACTGGTTTAGTTATTACATCTTATAAAATTGGTTCTAAAATAAGATCATAAGAACATTATTTAGTTCATTCCATCATAGTAGCTTCCATGTCAAGTTTATTCGTTACTCACCGATGACACATGTTTCATCCGTTTCTTCATAAATTTCACCCGAACTTTCATCGATTTCACGAGCATTTTTTTCTCACTGGTTTCACCAGTTTTTTCACCAACTTCACCAGTGTTTACCAATTTCACCCGAAGTTTCATCGATTCATATGTTTTCATCGTGTAATTTTTTTATCGATTTTTCAGCTTTTTTATCGATTATACATTTTTCAATGTTTTCCCGTTTTTTCGTCGATCTTTTTTCCAATTTAAACCATTTTCTTCCGATTTCACCTTGTTTTGTCAATCAAAGTTTAACTCGTTTTCACCTATTTCACTAATTTCACATGTTATTCACCTAAATTTTTCATTGATTAAACATGTTTTCACCGACTCCAAGCTTTTCTGACTAATTTTATCCGTTTCTTTACAAATTTCATTGTTTTCTCATTTTTGGTCGATTTCTTTTGTTTTTTTTTCTTCAGTTTAAACCATTTTTCTACCGATTTTACCAGTTAAACTATTTTTTAACTGATTTCGCTCGTTTTTACCCTTTTAACCCCTTTTTTTACGTATTTTTCATGTTTTTTTTCACTAATTTCACATGAATTTTTCATTGATTAAATATGTTTTTACCAACTATACGTTTTTGACCGATTTTACCCTTTTTCACCGGCTTTACCCAATTTTACTGGATTTCACTGATTTCATCATTTTTCTTAGAAATTCCATTCGAATTAATTTTCATCGATTTCACATATTTTCACCAACTTTACCTTTATTTTAACCGATTTTACCTGTTTTCATCCATTTTCCACAAATTTTATCCGATTTTTTTATCGATTTCAAATGTATTTACGATTTCACATGCATTTTTTTTCACAAGTTTAATTAAAGTGCACATACATTGTACGTGTCTATTTAATTTCAGTGGTATGTTGTTGTAAATCAGAGTAAAATTAACTTCTTTATGTCATAAAACAACACATATTAATGACTGCTATTAAATTTATTAACTTCATCATGGGTATTTTCATCGATTTCTTTAGTTTTTTTCGTTTTAAATTGGTTTGACTTTGTTTTCGTTGTTTGAACTTTCTTCATTTTATTAATTTCACTAATTTTTACCATTTTAATCAATTTTCACATGTTTTCACTGACTTCAGCATTTTTCACTGATTTTACTCGTTTTTCACATGTTTCATCATTTTTATGTAATTTCATCGTTTCACAGATGTCATCCATTTTTTTTGTGAATTTCTCTTGAATTTTCATCGATTTCACAAGTATTTACCAAATTTTCAACTCAAATAATTATATATTATACATCTTCAATTACTTTTAAGTATATCCCAAATTATTTCAGTTACCTTATCATTTGAAAAATATTTCTTTACCGATCTAAGCCATTTCACTTATTATTTTAATTATTTTAATTCAATTTTCATTGTTTTACTGATTTACTCGTTCTTGATCAATTATAACCTATTTTTCATTGTTTTTCCTATTTTTCATCGATTTCTTTTGTTTTCTCATATTCATACAAAAAAAAAAACAAATTTTTTCTACTGGTTTAGTTCACACTGTTTTTTCTAGTTAAACTTTCTTTTTCTATTTAAGATTTTACTTGTTTTAATTTTATCAGTTTAACTTATATTTCACCGATTTCACATTTTTTTAAATAAATTTTACTTGAATTTTCATTGATTTCATATTATTTCACAGACTTTAACCTTTTTTCAATGACTTCATATATTTCACCCGTTTTTCACTGATTTCACCAATTTGTTTCCCATGTTTTCACAAATGTCACCGAAATTTTCATCGATTTCACATGTATTTATCGATTTTACCGACACTATTTATTATCGATTTCACCCATTTTTTCACCTACTTCACCAGTGTTCATAAATTTCATTCAGATCGATTTCACATGTTTTCATCAATTACATAAAATTTATTTGATCGGTTTCACCAACTTTCATTGATTTTCCTCCGTTTTTCAACTTATTTAACACGTTTTTCTCGAAAAGACTTTCAAGAAAATTTGAGGTAATGTTTCTCATGTCAAATAAAGATTACTTAGTTCACTAAGTCATAAGCATTTTTGTTCATAGGTAAAATGCGATTCTACTTTAACAGATTTTTAAATGGAACAAATAATATTTCTTGCATAACAACATATTGATAATATATTATAATAATTTTACATGTATATTTTAGCAACTATTCAAAATAATAGTGTTTTTTAATTTTTATGTGTTATAGGAGAACAATAATGAAATTGTAAAAGTGATGTAAGAGTTAATTTCTTAATTATTGGAGTTATTGTAGGAAATAACTATAATAAGAATTTATGTCTAATTTGAAAATACTTTTGTTTTTCTTCCATATTCATGGTGCTTGGTTAGGAGGAAAGGAAGTTACAAATTTTCTTAAAATATTTTCCTACCAAATTTTTTATGAGAAAATTTAAGGAAAATTTCATGTCTAATTATATTTTATTAATATACTTTACAATTTGAATAAGGGCATTTTTGTCTTCACAAAAAAAGAAAAAAACTTAGATTATTTACACTTTTAGGATTAGTATAGATTTTAGAAGTTGTTTTATCATCTCAAAAATTGAAAATAAGTATTCTGAAACTTTTTTTCCATTAGCTTGTAGATTTTTTCACTTATCAACTATATATAATATATATTCTTTTTTCTGCTTTTTTTTTAATTAATTTTCAATTAAGCTATAAATATTTCAATAAACAACAAATAAACCAATATGTAACTTTAAAATGGTTTTTCTATGAAATGTTATTTTACGTCATTTTAATTTTCAATCAAGTTTAATATTCACATGATAGAAAGTAGCTTCCATTTTTCTTTGTCGTTGTAAATATAACTTGAACAACCACATAATCACGTTGTTGGAGTCTTATAATTAGCCACTACACCAATTAATTGTTGATCATATCCAAATTATAAGCACAATTAGTAGTGATTGCCTTAAAATTGTTGTTGTTAACAAAATCTTAGCTACCATCTTAAGTTGTTGCTGAGCATTCCCATTTAGCAACCATAGTGATTGGTAACTGTCAACCAATAAAACAGAACAAGTAGCAACCATCTTAAAGTTGTTGCTATGTGTATAATTTTAACGACTATCCCAAACCCATTGCTGAAGATTTTCATTTAGCGACAATACGATTTGGTTGCTGCCACCCAACTTAGGAGAGACAGTAGCGGCCAACTTAAATTTGTTGCTATGAATGTAACTTTAACGACCAACATAAATTCGTTGTTGCGGATTAACACTTAGCAACCATAGTAATCGGTCGTTGAAATCCAGGTGCGATCAAGTGCAACCATCCAAAATTTTCGCTGCTAAAAAATTGTCACAATAGATGTTTAACTACTGCGACCATGATATTCCCTGCTGTAAAACCAGAACATGGTCACTGAGCTCTTGTCAGATATTTAACGACCATCCACAACTACCAATCGTTTGTTGGTTGTAGAAGAATCGACGCAAGCAGGCTTGAGCAACCACCTGACTTTTGGTAGCAAAACACGACCATATAGCAACCAACCCAACTTCGTCACTGAGAATTTGGTCGCTGAAACCGGTTCTTCTTGTAGTGGGAGAGATACTTTAATGCTACACCTACACCTCACGAGGAGTCTTCAAGTAACGTTCACATTCAAAGTGACCCGCATGAGCTTCCAAACTTTCATATTGAAACGAACTTGCCCGAGCTTCCGAGTGATCCCAGTCTACGACCTCATATAACTTTATATGATTCTAACATTCGAGAGAGAGTTCATAGAGCATAATTGCTCAAAGGTCCATGTCAACCACGCAACCACGCAACCTTGAGTTTCGACAAACGTTAATGGGAGGTCAATGGCTAAATGATAGTTTAGTTGTCTTTATAGAGAGAGACATATTTAGTAGTATTTCAAACGATGCTATCATGGACTGATTTTACAAGATGAAAAACCGTCGTAGTCAATTATTAAAGTAAATATGAAGATATTTTGGGTTCTTTTGGGACTATAACGGGGTATCATATGTAATTAAAATATCTCGTGGAGTTTATTTTTGTCAAACTCCACCTTCCCATTTTTGTATTGCGTCATATATTTTCTCGTGAATAATATAAACTTTAAGTTTAACTGTTTCATAGATTTTTTTTTTTTGGTATAAGTTTAGTCCCCCCTGACCAAAAATCATGGATCCGCCCCTGATGATAGGGTATAAAATAAAATTTCATACTATTTAATATTCAATGTGACCGAATGCAAAAATAACTTATTATCAAAATAATGTTTTATTTTTATTAGCAAAATTTTCATGTATTGATATTTTATTAGTTCACCACACTCATTTGAAATACCCTCATATAAGTCAAGAGGAGGATTATTGTCATTTATTTAACTAAATAGAGAGATTATTGCCAGCTATTAAAGCTAATAGGGAGATTATTGTTATTTTTAAAATGAATAGGTGTTCTTTCACATTTCAAGGTGAGGGTATAAAATAAACTTTCTTACTATTTTTTATTCGCCGTGGACCCTAGACTATAGCCTCATTTGAAATACCCTCATATAAGTCTATAGGATGATTGTTATAATTTTTTTAACTACATAGGGAGATTATTGTCAATTTTTAAAGTTAATAGGGGGAAACATATTATTTTTTAATTGAATAGGTGTTCTTTCGCATTTTACGGTGAGAGTATAAAATAAATTTTCTTACTATTTTTTATTCTCCGTGGACCTTAGACTATAGCCCCAAATTACCGGAACTATTGATCTTTTGATTTATTTCAACATTTTCAATATTGCGTTTTCAATGTTGTCTTCCTGTTGTTCCAAGTATATGATTTTTTTTTTTTTTGATCAATCAAGTATATGAATAACACTCGGCAATATTTGGTGAAAAAATTATTGACGAAAATACGATAAAATAAAAGAAAGGTATACATATAGTTTGGAAAATTAGCAATTGACAATCAAACATAAAGGTAGTCATTACTATTGGAAATGGTTTATTTATACTTGCATGAATTGAATATTTGCAGTGGTTTTTTTTTTTTTTTTAATTCAAACTTAAGATTTTGTTTTTCATTTTTTACATGAAAAAATTAGTATGTTGTTTATGTCTCAATTTATTACTTTTGGTTTATGTTGTTCATTTTTTCTTCTTATTGATACTTTCCATAGACTTCCAATAATTTTCTTTCTTAAATTTTTTGTTACTAATTTTAACAAAAGAATAATTTGCAACTAGCAACCCCAAATTAGGACCTCCTACAGGGTGCAATCTGCAAAAATATAAAAACACTCCTATTCATATAAAAAACTAACCTTTTTTTTTTTGTCTTTTTTAACTTTGAAAATTGAAAATAACTTCCATGTTCATTTAAAAAATTGTCAATAACCTCTCTATTGACTTTTGAAGAAGTTCCAATGGGTTTTTTTGCTAATAAAAGAGAACACATGGGAGGTTTTGCTAATAAAAATAATATAAGGGCATTTTTTACAATGAAAGAAAATATCAGGGGGGTTTGCTTTAAGCTACCATAAAAATACAAGGTACATGCATGTGGATAGAGAAAGTCAATGATTAAAATATATTTTCTAATTTTCAAGTAATGTTATTTAACAATATGTATGTGTAGGAGTTCGAGTAAATTTCAAGATCGTTAGACTGCGACGAAGAATACATTTATTGGTCAAACTCCATAGACGTCGACATATCCATTCGTTTAGTAAAACATTGGATTCTTTGCAGAAAGAGTATCAAGTTTTGATAACGTTGCACAACAATCAACTTTATGTAAAGATTCTACTAGGTGTATCATGCAAAGGGAGCTTCATCACATTCATGTCATAAATGACATTATGGTTCCAATCAAGTGTCGTGTTTCATTCACACGAATTTGAAGCATGATAGTAGTCCGAAAGATTTCATGTGATAATTTTGCCACGGAAGAAGGAGAGATATTGTGTGGAACACTTGCTCGTGAAATATAATTTTGGCAAGCGGAGTTGTTATGCGAGATCATGAAGGTATGGATCACATTTTATAAACACAAAATGTTGCATACTATTTTAATAACATTGTACATTCACCACATGTTGGTCGATATATATGCATCGTTTTACCAAATTCTACATCAATGACAACACTAGCTCTACAAATAAACTTAGGAGCTGGTATGAACAAAGTATATATCACTTATCTAATTGACATGAAAATCGTATTGCATTAATAATAAAATAGAATTTTATATATATTTTATAGGTTCTTTGTAGATCGTTGTGTTAAAAAGTTAGTCTCATTAATTGTTACGTTCAAGTAGGTTAACTATTTCAAAATCATTGAAAATTTTCAATGCAAAACGGATATGGACATCATGCAGGGGTGAGTAACTAAGCTTTACACTTGTTTTACAGATTAATCAAACAACTTTTATTATATATTTATTTTGCAGATTAAGTTTTTTTGCATAATTGCACGGTTTCAAACTGTTGATGTGGACAACATGTGGTATGCATTGTGCAATCATTGTCAAACTGAATGCATATCGCACTTTGGACAAATGATTTGTATTAAATGTTGCGATGTGGTCAATGCTATTATCAGGTATTTATTATCAATTTATTTATTTTAATTGTTTACTTTATATACTAACAATTAAAAAAATATATATTTTTTATTTAGGTTTCGTGTCCATGCTACAACAGTGGACAGTACTGGATCTATTGACATAAAACTGCTACATGATCAAGCTGAGTATATATTTCGTAATAGAGTTGTTTTTTACAGAAGTCTTCAAGAGAAGGTACAATATAAATATTAGTTCAACTTTAGTTGCTTATATACTATCACGTGGTGTTGTCGACAATCTCCTGATGTGTTGTATTATTCAGCAAAATGGTAGCAAATTGTTGAAGGAACACGTCTACTCCATCCTAACACATGCATTTACATTTATCATTCATGTACCGCCAACTTGGGCAAGATCGAATGTTCATTGTGTTGTAAATTTTGTCTTACATGTTGACTGGTCTGAAGAGTGCGCACATCTTCCAAATAGATTGTCTATTCTAGGTTAAGAAAAGTAAGTTATATTTCAATTCATTTTATTGAATCACATATATTGTTACTGACTTTGCGACTGAAGATTATCAATTAAAAAAATATGATAAAAATGTTATTGAGTTGCTAATAAGTTGTCATTTGTGTTTTATGTAGATATCACTTCACCAATGAACGTGTACAATATTGAACATGGGATTTTCATCATTTTTATAAAATTATTGTATGATTGTTACGTTTTAATTTTGTTTTAAGATCATAAATATTTGTATTTTTTTGTCACATTAACAATTGTACTAAATATCTAATATGATTCCGTGCATAGCACGGGTTTAAGCTAGTATATATATATATATATATTATATCTAATAAGTAGCAATGCTGATTGCTACAGTAAATGTAATTTGAATTTCCCTTTTTTTTTGCCCAGTTTATTTGTTAAACGCCACCGTTTCACCTTTTTTTTTGCTGGGTTTGTGCTTTGGAAGGATTTACTTTCCATTTAATTTTGCCCTTTTTATGGTCGAACCTCACTTGTGGGCCCCATTAAGAAATTAAAATTTTATTTTGAGCTGCCTTCTTTCGACAGCAGATGCCGTTTTCTTCTTGGTCAAAGACTCCATCTACTTCCAAACGACGTCGTTTCCATGTATCTTGAGGCTAACGTGTCCACAATCTGTTCAGTCTTATCTTCTTACCCCTGCATTAAAAAGTTTCTCTGCCATCAAGAATTCTTCGACGACAAGAATTCTTTTTTTTTTTATTTTTTTTTACTTTTTTTTATTTTATCTTCTTCAATCAGATATTTGCCCTTTTTATTTTGCTTTCTTCTTTATTTTTTGCGGCCGGTATATGTGGGCATGGGACCGTTGAATCGTTTTCAAGTTCTAAACCTCCATAGTTTTATCAAACAATCAATTGAACCTGCTTTGGGAATTGATTTATGGGGAAGATATTTTGAATTTTGCAGGAACAAGTACCAAAGCATCCCTTTCTAATCAAATTGGCTTTCCCCTAGCTTATCCTCATTCTCTCACAAAGAAGGTAATCTTCTCCGACTTCTCCTTCCATTTTTCTCTCTTTTGCTGCACTAGAAAATTTATCTTTTGTAATTTTTCCAATATTTATGCATTTTTCGTCTCTTGACTGCTATGGTTTCTCCGACTTTTGATTTTCTGTTGCTAACAACCTTTTTAATTTTGCAGTTTCCGGCTCTCTGTTGCGCATATTTTGGAGTTGTATAGTGAGTATATTACTCTCCTATGTTTTTTTTTTATTATACGTCTTTCTTATTTCAACAGTTTTTGATTATATGTCTTTAACTTTTTCTTTGTTTGGGATAAAAAAAATAAATATAATAAGTTATAATTGATAGCTGAACTGTAAGATTTGTAAATTTTGAGTATTTCTTGCACATTTGTAAATTTTTTTACTATTGTGCATTTGCCTGCTATTCATTTGATGATATTAACGGTATTTTTTTTGGTTCTTGTATTTGTCATTCTCCTGGTGGTCATACTTTGAAGTTACAAGTTAAGTTATTATATTCTACTGTTTCTACCTATATGTCTTTAACATTCACCTTTATGGTTGAAATTATGATACATCGCTTGTGGTTTGTTGTACTCATTTTTAGTGAAGTCGGGTTTCAATTGATCAAAAGGAATTTGAATTAGCCTTCAAGGATTCAAATTTTGCTTTAGGAAATTATAGAGAAGCTTGTGTGGTTATTTGTCATAGTTAAATGGTTTTGAAGATCTTTCACACACTTAAATATTGAATTGCTCACCATAGAGAGAGACAGAGATGCAGGTAGCCGGAGAGAGAGACATCAGAGATGCAGGCAGCAGCGATGACTTTTGGGGTTATTACTTACTCCCACCGGTTCTTCCTTCTCCTCTTTTTTCTTCTATTTTTCTTGTATTTAATTTCCCCTAGAAGGTAGGTTTAGCACCTGAAGAGGCCTCTGAATGTCTGTTGCAATTATTTTGGTGAAAATAATTGAAATATGTTGAAGTATTGTACTTATATGAGCCAACTCATATACTGTAACTCTATTTTGATAGGTCTCCAGGAGCTCCTTTGAATATGATCTTTAATGACTATCATTAAAAGTACATTTACATCTAATAAATCTTAACCATTTGCTTTTATGCATTGAAATGGTTCAATGGTTCATTCAGGGAGTTTGGTCACTTTAGTTCATGGAAATTTTCTTCTTAATGCACTAGCATCGATTATCTTGCACTTTGCAGACAATGAGTTCTCGTTACCATACCTCAGTGGAACCCAGAGATGTAGTACCCAGAGATTTGATGATTCACAAGCTCAAACAAGTTAACAATTTGAATGGAGGTGATTTAGTAGTACGTTTGTTTTTTTATTTCCAGTTTGTGCTGCTTAATAATATGGAGGTAAATTTATTATATTGAAAAATTCAAGAATGCTTTTTTCTTTATATGAGAATTATAACTTTGTGCTGGAATTCCTTGAAAAAATCATTAGATATTGGGATGTTGCTCAGGTGATACAGTGTGCTTATGAGTGTTAAAGAATCTACATGTTCCGTGCTTCTCATTTTTGTAATGTTGAATATAATTTATAATGATTTGTGGGTAACATTGTATTTAATATGAATTGATCATGAACTGTATTTAATTTCTATTGCAGGTTCATAGTATCAAGAGTCGTAAATATTAGCAATTATTTCACTGATCTTGTACATCACCAACAAGATCTGCCTCAGGCCGTCAGTGAAGGTAAATAACTTGATAGGATGTTCTCATTTTCTTTAGTGAATTAGTTGTCTTTCTTGGTGAAAGATGATAGAGTTTATGTACATGGCTCCCGAGGACCCGGTAAACTGCTACTTTCTTACAAGGATATTATTGATCTTGTCTACAATTTTTGTCACGCCCCTTCCTCAAATAGTTATAAATCTTTTAGTTTGTTGGCTTTTCTTTAATTTTCAGTACCTAGCAGTGGTCCCGGTGCAGAAATAATGAACACGGGGGAAGCGAAGAACCCATATTAAGAATACCTCCGTGAGAATGTGATGGTCCATGCATGAGAGGGTGTTGGTGCTGTATGGCCACCTCCTGAGCCATGTGATAAAGGTATATGAGGAACTGCGACAAGGACAAAACAAATAGATGAGTAGCAAATTCAATATGGTATTCGATTCATATTAATCTTAGTTTGTTAAAAATACCAATAAGAATTAAGAATGAAGATGAAGTGATATTGGTTAGTAGAGTGCAGTAAGAAGAATGGTAGACTTCGTAGACTTCGCCAAACTATGTTTCTTAGGTCATCAGCAGAGAGTAGAGACTTACCACCAAAGTATTCTTCTTACCATCTTTTGTTAATGCAATAGTATCATAATCTGTATCATGGACACATTTTTTTTCCTGCTTATGAATGAAATCAATTCATATGCAACCAAAGTCTTGCAAAATATAGGCTTCTGTGAAAGCAATTGAGTATATCTTAGTATATGACCTACTTGCCTAAACTTTGCTACAATTGTTTAATAAAAATAATGTTTAGTATGTAGAAATAAACTATCCTTGCATTTATTTATATGACATTTTCGACTTTTAAAATTTACAACATAACATTCTTCTACTACAAAAATCATAAAAACAACAAATACATAAACAAAAATACGTAGACAACAGGCACCAAACACCGCGTTAAATTCCATATCTTAATCTTCAACTTATAAAGTTATTGTCTGATAAATGTCAATTTTGTATATGTATGAAGAATTACTCTGTGGCTTCTGAGCATTCTCACTGGCTAAGAGTTTGGATCCAGAAAGCAAGGAAATTCATAAAGCCTTCAAGTAAGACCTTTTTGTTGATAAATTGATTTATTTAGTTTGAAAATAAAATTCCTGATTGTTCTCTTGTAATTTGTTTACTTGTAATACGGAGACTCATGGAAAGAGCCGATATAAGAAGCAAGCAAAGTGAAGTGTCAATTTTCGAACTATTCGGAAAATATTATGGCTTAGGTATTTCTAAATATCTAGACTAATGGCAGGTAGTATTGTAATCAATTATCAGTTTCCTTGATCTATTTTGTTGTTTGTGATTTCATGCTAGAAATTGTTCCGTCATCGTGAATTTTATGAAGTACCGTTTGTAATTTCAAATATGCTGTGTGGCCTGTGTTTGGGGCTGATTATATATTTTTTTTCATGCAAGGGATTTTCTGTTTAGCTAAAATATGCATCTTCAATAGAATACTGTTTGATAATGATTTCATTTGTTGTACTTTATAATAGCCGCCCAACACCACGAGCAGTGGACACCCGACACCGCGCCTTGCGCGGTGCCACCCCTCTAGTATATATATATATGAGAATGGTTTAGCTTTCCTATTCATAGGTTAGGGTTATATATGTTAATATTCTACCAAAAATGCAAATTTTGATCCTTATGTTTCATGTTTTTGTTATATTAAGGAAGGCAATTACTATTGATGTTACTTTGATCAATTTTTTTTTCTTTCTAATCTATATTCAAACATAAACTTTAGTTGAAAAAAAGATGCGTTTGTTTGGCGCATAAAATTGTTACTTGAAGGTTATTTCTTTTATTCTTCACTATGTGTTAATCCAACTTCTGCCTTGAAAACCAAAATTGATAACTTCTCCACTGAAAACAAGAAGAAGGAATAATACAAATTTCAAAAGAATCAAGACCAAATGTAAAATTGACATGACAAAAGAAAAATGAGAAGAAATGAAATAGGGAAGCGACTGCAGCTTTCGATGCTGGAATAGAATTTCTCTCTCATTCTCCACAAATTGAAGTCATGTAAGTTTATTTATTTCCTTACATGAAATGTAGCTTCAAGGTTTAGCGTATGGTATTGCTTAAATTAACCTTTCGTTTAGAACTGCTATAGTAATTTGGGTTACCAATGAGATTTTTAAGAACTTTGCAATCTTAATTATAGATTTCACCAAATATTCATTTTTTTTTGTTGTATATTTATTTTCTAATTCGAAATAGATAATTATATGATGGTGTATATGGTTTTAGTAATTCTTATTTCATGACATTATAGT
This sequence comes from Penstemon davidsonii, assembly GCA_034814905.1. NCBI lineage: Eukaryota > Viridiplantae > Streptophyta > Magnoliopsida > Lamiales > Plantaginaceae > Penstemon > Penstemon davidsonii. The sequence goes on along the minus strand of JAYDYQ010001087.1, from coordinate 3,370,095 downwards.
TTGTTGTGAGTTCTGTTGAAAAATTATTCAATGTTCTACTTCCACTATTTTGGCAACTTGGCATCTTTTCATTTGTAATCCATTCATTTAATTAACGTGTTCTTGGTTAATTTTCTATGCAAGTCTTTTAAATTTATTGTCTTATTATGGGTTGATCATCCGCACATGTAATGTAGAACAAATGAAAAGACGATGTGGATTAGTTATATGGAATGAAAGAAAGAAAATAAGAGGAGGAGGTGAAGAACTGGAAACAACAACATGAATAGATAAACAAAAATGAACAATAGGATGGATCGGATTATGTTGATGAAATGAAATAAGAGAAAATTGTTTTTTTGGTACTATAGGATAGGCTAACTTGCACTTTTGGTACCATTGGATACAAAAATGCAAATTTGGTACCATATGATAGGTTTTCAATTCAATTTTGGTACCAAACCCAATTTTTCTACAAAGTTAATGGCAATTTACCCCCTATGAAATGCATAATGTTCAATTTACCCCTCTATAATTTGGAAAAAAATCAATTTACCCCTTATAAAATTTTTAATGAAGCAATTTACCCCCTTCAGCCGGAGAGTGTAACTCACTTGCCGAAATTGAGAGTAGGCATGCAAAGTATTTTATTAAATAGGGGGATAAATTGCCACATTTATCATAACACAGGGGTAAAATGCCACATTATCATAATAAAAGTGGATAAAGTGCCGCCTATAAGAATATCAGGGAGGCGGTGTGAATCTTTTACAAATTTCAGGGGGTAAAATGCTCTTTTTTAAACCACGATGGGGTAAATTGAACATTATGCATTTCACAGGGGTTAAATTATCATTAACTTTGGGGAAAATTTGGGTTTGATACCAAAATTGCAATGAAAACCTATCATATGGTAACAAATTTGCATTTTCGTATCCACTGGTACCAAAATTGCAAGTAGGTCTATCATATGATACCAAAAAAGCAATTTTCCCAATGAAATAATTATGTAATCCATTAATTGAAGAGAAGAGGCAGGGATGGAGGACATAATTACTTCATCCTCATGTGCCTATTAAAGTATTTTTAAAACTAATTTTTCTAATTACTAAAGATTACTTCAGTAGATTTAATTTTTCAGGAATATCGGTTTTTATTTATTGGTGTTTTGAATTTTTATTTTTGCGGTATTTTAATAGTGAAGTTTTTATGACTAATTGAATTAAGTGTACATTCAACTGGAGCTCCTTTGCCGTCAAATTTCATTGCGTTAGATTGATGGAGGATGTTGAAGCTCATCTTTGCGGCTTTTAAAGTTTGTTGAGTGCTTTCTAAGGTGACATGAAAATAGCACTATCAAATTTTTATTTATTGGTATTTTCATGTCACCTTATTGTTGTATGTGTAATACCTTTTTCTATTTTCTACTCCTCAAATTGAGACTAAATTAGATATATTAATATATCTTTTATAGTTGAATTATAATTGTTGATATTATTTTCTCTCTTTCTTCTTTTTGGTGTGAATTTAATAGTAGTGGATTTTCAATGTCCTTTTGTTGATTCATTTAAATATCTTCAAATGCACTCTCGGTTCTTGGTACTAATCTAATCATATAGAGTAGTATTTCAATTAGTCTATATAGCAGGGGAGGTACACTAATGTTTTTAATATCTAATTTATTTAATCTTTTATAGGATAATTATGTGGTGATAATAATTATTAAAAAAGGGTGAAATATTTATTATATGATACACTTTTACTTTCTCCAATTAATTTGTAAATACATAAAAGTAAATATCGATTACATTTTTTTCATCTTGCATATAGTTAACACACATCCAATTTTTAGTGAAATAAAATTGGTACTCTTCATCCATTTTTATATTACATTTCAATTTTGGGACCATGAACTAATTTGACGACATAAAATTTATGTAAAATAGCACAGAGCGTATACTAGTTAGAGATATATATTTGGTCTCATTTATTAAGAAAAGTAGAAGACAGGATCATTCTTTTGCTAGGAGGCACTAGACATATATTCCGATAGATTTCGCATTGTTATTTGGCAAAATTGCAGCAAACGTCCCAAATTAATTAGTGATTTTGGATTTCCGTCCCAAACTATATCACCTCACCAAATTTCGTCATGTACTTTAATATTTTTTTGGAATGTCGTCCCACCGTTAATTATGAGACGAAAATTGCGCACGTGTCCATTAAATTGCCACCTGGCTGCTTTCGTGTCATGACATGGCAAACTTAAAAATTAAGAATTATACAAGTGTGCAAAATTCGTCACAAACTAATTAAAAAATTTGGTTTTTCGTCCCAAACTATATCAACTCCTCGTGTCTTGTTATTAAAGCTTGCTAGCATTTTAGTCCTTTAAGGAGTCGAATTTTTATTTATGTCTTGTAATTAATTTTTTCTCAACAGTTTTAGTCCTAAATCCTAAAATTGAGAGCTCATGTAACCCGTACGTGACATAATTTTGGAGAAAAATAGAACTATAACTGGACATTACAGATATCAGAGTTTCGGGCCCAATTCATATAAATATCTTTGGACTCTAAAATAATTGGAATTTCTGCTGAACTGGGCCATTAGTTAACTGATCAAAATAAGGGAATCGGGGAATTTTAAAACTGAGAGAGGTTGGATGTGTAACTGGGCTTTGCAAATTAAATTAATTAATAATCGTCAACTCGTTATTTCAACTTTCAGTGTCTAATTCAAGAGGTCACGGATTCAACTTCCATGAATGTGGTTATTTCTCTAATTTAATACAAGCAGTTTAACTGTTTTAATTAATTTACATTCGATTCGATATAGTGTTTGATGTAACGATATATTCACCATAAATTTCCCTATTACTTGTAAGCAACTTTGATTCGTAGTTTAATGCTTAGTCGTTCACTTATAAAAAAAAATCGAGAAATTAAAGTTCTCCAATCAATGATTTGAATCTTTAAACCCATGTTGCTATGTAAATTATATTCTTCACAATTTTTACCACGTCAATAACATATTTATGTTTCTACTTCACCGTAGACGGTAGGTAGATAATAGTACTACGCATTCAAAACAAAACGAGGTAATTTATACTATTAAATAATTGTGATACCATGTTACACCAAAAAATTATTACTTTCCAAAATTATTTTTTTTTTCAAAATTTAAAATTACAAAACAAAAAAAGTACCGAATAAAGAAAATACTACCCAATAAAAAAGAGCTACTTTTTCCACTATGATCACCATGACAAGCTACGGTTGATTCTTCACTACTCCCTTTCCCCCTCATATTTCTTACCTCTTTCTATTATTTATCTTTGATGTTTATTGATTTCCTAATATTTCTTCTATCTTTTGATGTTCATTGATTTCCTAATATTTCTTCTACCTTTAGATGTTTATTGATTTCTTAATATTTCTTCAACTTAAACTATAATTGTTCCCTATTTCATGGTTGCAGGGACGATGAATGGAACTTAATATTTTGATGGATGGATACTACGGAATGTGACATAATATCCGGACAAGAAAAGAGAAACACCAGGTGTGAGTTGATTTTAATTATCTTTTTGCCTTTATTTTACGTGTCTTCATTTAAAGTCAAAATGTATAATAAACTTTTCTTAGTTGAATCTTTGCATATATTTTATGCTATTCAAATTTAGTATGACATATTAGAAGAAAATTATATAAAAAAAAAAATTAATATATCAAGATAAATTCTAATTCAAATAATTCTATGCACTCGAGTACTCGAGTACCGCGTGCGACCACTAGTTATTATTTAAAAGACGGTAATTTCCAATTACACTTTAGACCAAGTCCTCTTATAACCATGGTTAAACTACATTTAAAAGTCCAAAAGTTGAAAATTGTCCTTTCTGTAAATCATTTTTTTGTCTTGTATGTAATCAGAGAATTGAGGAATAATATATACTGTGAAGTGGTATTGTAGAGCATTTCGAATAAAAAAAACCAAGTTGAATTAAATTATGCTGTCGGCTGCTAGCTATAGCCTCAATGAATTGAAAATGAAAATAAAATCACATATTGATATGGTGTGGTTTGGTTTACATAGTTTATGATACTTTATTTAATTTAGAGAGAATTACATAAACCATCACTGAGGTTTAGTATAATTACATCGATCATTCTTCATATTTAGAAAACTACTCAAACTATCCCTAAGGTATCAAATTCTTTACAGTTATCCTGTGTGGGATGGATGGTCATCAGTGTTTCTTGAGCTTGCAGTTATTAGCTTCATTGTGATGGTGTTATTCATATCAGATGGTACTTTGTGAGGAGTTTTCTACTGCTCTTGGCTTTGGATGGTTGGTATTGGCCTTTTGCCAGTATGTTGGCCTTTTTTCTTTGTCTCTGCGTAAGTCGTTCGCTTTGCCTCTGCATAGGCAGCTTATTTGTTGGCTTGTTACTTTGACTTGCATGGTATTTTGCCAGGGTGTTGGCTTGTTATTTTGGCCCTGCGTGGTCTCTTTACTTTTTGTTGTTATTTTTGTCCCGTTTTTCTGGGATACTTTAGACCCTGCTTTATTTGTTTTTTTAGGGCTTAAATAAATTGTGGTTGTCCTCACCACCTTTCATAAAATAAAAATAAATAAAAATCATTATAGTTACCTCCTTACGACATTAATTTTATCAAAAAATGTTTGATTTCCATAGATACCATTGGGTAATCATAGAAATTACAAATCTCAAGTTTGGCAAACTGATTTAATCTATTTCTCCATCGATTTCATCTATTTTTTGACGGATTTTACTTGTTTTTCACTGATCTAGCCCTATCCCACCCCTTTTTTCCACCAATTTCAACCTCTTTTTCACATCAAAAGTTTTGTTGATGACGTCAACATGTCAACATGCGCTGTAAGAATATAATGTCATAAAGGGGATAATTATAATGAATCTAATACCTTAATGGTAGTTTTCTATAATTTTTTAACATGGAGGATGGTCAGTGTAATTAGTTTAAACCTCAGTAGTTTAAGTCATTCTCCTTTTAATTTATGCTTAAAAAAGTAACTATGCACAAAATGTCTGAAGTCAATTATGCAACAACCTAACTGGAAAAAGTTGGTTAAGAATTGTTCATAAGATATAACTTCATTTTGATAAAATCTTCAATGAAATAACTGCTGATATTTGTGTTTCAGTGTATGTGTATAGTTTTAAAGTCTTCATCCTATTGCAATTATCCAAGCCTTCAAAGTTATTTATTAATCGTCAGTCGGCCCAATATAAACATTAGAAAAGATCCGTACAAATTTTGCTTTCAAATGGAAAATGAATTAGGAAATTTATTCATGCCTTTAAAGAAAGTAAATTTCTATTTAATTTATTGTGAAAATTTTGTTCAATCATCCTCTCTTCAAATTTTTAATCACAAAGTTGGTGGATTAATTAATCATAAGAAGATACTATTCCAAAACTTCAACTCATGAATCTAATTAATTCTATAATTTTATATGATGTTCGATGACTTGTAAATTATATTTCTTTTATAAATTTCTAGACGAACTATTAAGACGCCCTAGTAGAGCAAAAAGATTTATGTTTGAATCTGTTTGGACAGAAGCTTCAGAGTGTAATCGGGTGATTGATAATTCTTGGCATGAGGGGGGTTTACAGAACCGTGGGAATAAAATTTGGGAGAAATTGGATTTTTGCAAGAAAGAATTAGAAGCTTGGAGCAGTAACTCATTTGGAAACATTCTTAAGAAAGCTAGGAAACTAAGAGAGAGAATCCATGTTCTTCAGACAGGGCTGATCACAACTGAGTCTAAAAAACAGAAGCATATGCTCACTATGGAACTTGAAGATATTTTAGATAAAGAGGAAAAGATGTGGCAGCAGCGGGCCAAGGCACATTGGATGCGTGAGGGAGACCGTAATACAAGATACTTTCATAGTAGGGCCTCGGGTAGAAAGAAAAAGAATAAGATTAAGAATCTGAGAAAGGCCGATGGTTCTTGGTGTAAAACAGATCAGGAGTTGGAATCCGCTATTGTGGAGTATTTCAAGGATATTTTCACCTCGACTCATCCTTCGGAATCAGAGTTGGACGTGGTTTTGAGTGCTTTGAGAATTAGGGTGAGCTTGGAGGATAATCAGTATCTTCTTCAGCCATACTCTGCAGATGAGGTACATCGAGCACTTTTTTCTATGTATCCCCTTAAATCCCCGGGCCCTGATGGGTTCCCCCCTCTTTTCTTCCAAAAATATTGGTCTGTAGTAGGTAATGATGTTGTTAGTTGGGTGCTCGATTTTCTCAATAATGGCAATTTCGATCCTATTTGTAACATTACTAATATTGCTCTTATCCCAAAATGTGCTAAACCTGAACTCTTATCCCAATTTCGTCCCATTAGCCTTTGTAATGTTGTTTATAAAATTGCCTCTAAGACTATAGCGAATCGCCTCAAACCTATCATGAACTCAATTATTTCCGACTCCCAATCTGCCTTTGTGCCGGGTAGGCAAATTACTGATAATGTGCTTGTAGCTTTCGAAACGACCCACTATATGAAGAACAAAACAAGTGGTAAGGTGGGCCAAATGGCCATAAAGTTGGACCTTAGTAAAGCCTACGATAGAGTAGAGTGGGATTTTTTAAGAACAGTTATGATCCGATTAGGTTTTGATTTGAGATTCGTTAAGTTGATTATGACTTGTGTTACGTCAGTGACTTATTCTTTTATTCTTAATGGCTCTCAAGTTGGTTTTGTCAAACCGGAAAGGGGTATCCGTCAAGGAGACCCCCTTTCCCCATACTTGTTCTTATTTTGCGCAGAAAGTTTAAGTGCTCTTATCTATCAGGAGGAAATGAGGGGACATTTGTGTGGAGTTGCGGTCAGCCCAAATGCTCCAAGGATATCTCACCTTTTGTTTGCTGATGATACTTTAATTCTATGTCAGGCTACAGCGGAAGCAGCTTATTGTGTTCAAAACATTCTCTACTCATATGGACTTGCTTCAGGCCAAGATATCAATTATGAAAAATCAAGTGTGGTATTTACTAGAGATACCCGTGAAGAGGATATTGCTTCTATTTTGGGCTACCTTCCAATTAGAAGAGAACTAAAGCACGGAAAATATTTGGGGCTCCCCCTAGTTGTCGGACGTTCGAAAAGGGAAGTTTTTGATTACATTAGAGAAAGAGTGTGGGGACGCCTTCTAAGCTTGAGAGTTAGATCGCTTTCTAAAGCCGGTAAGGAAGTACTCATCAAATCAGTTATTCAAGCAATTCCTTCATATTTAATGAGTTGCTTCAAACTCCCGGGATACCTTATTAGAGAAATTAACTCGATGATTGCTAACTTCTGGTGGGATGACAAAGATACAAAAAAAATACATTGGGTTAATTGGGATTCGTTGTGTTCAAGTAAAAGGGATGGAGGCCTCGGATTTCGGGACTTAAATTCTTTTAACTCGGCCCTTTTGGCAAAACAAGCTTGGCGTATTATCTCATGCCCGAATAACCTTTTGAGTAGAGTGCTCAAGGCGAAATATTTTCCGAATTGTGATTTTTTGGAAGCATCTTTGGGGTCGAACCCTTCCCTAACTTGGAGAAGCATTTGGGGAACGAAGAAGATTCTTGATTCGGGACTTCGTTGGAGGGTCGGAAATGGTAATTCTATCCGAATCTGGAAAGATAATTGGCTGCCCCGTCCTCATGCTTTCAAAATCTGCTCATATCCACACCAAGTTGATCTAAACAGTAAGGTGAATATTCTTTTTGATGAGTCTACTGGGAGCTGGAATAGAGAATTGATTGAGAACTTATTTTGGGAATCAGAGGCCAAAAGCATCTTATCTATACCCCTGGGCACTAGACAAGGCAGTGATATTTTAATATGGCATTTCGATCGCTCCGGTTCTTATACGGTAAAATCAGCTTATCGATTGATTCGAGAATTAAAGGTCTTAGCTTCGGAAGCACAATCTGGTGGTCCAAGTGTGAGAAGCACTCGAGATTGGGGTTGGATTTGGAAGCTTCATGTTCCGCCAAAAGTTAAATTGTTCGTATGGAGTTGTTGTTCAAATGCTCTCCCGGTTCGACAACTTCTCTTGAAAAGGCGAGTTCCAACTGAAAACACTTGTCCTCGCTGTGGTTTCGAGACGGAAACAGTCCTCCATTGTCTTCTTTACTGTACCTATGCAAGGCAAGTATGGGCCTTGTCAAATTATCCGTTTGCGCATTATTACTTGGAGACGGAAGACACAGAATCTTGGTTTCGTTTCTTATGCTCAAAATTTGATGTGAGGGAGTTAGGATTTGCTGTTATTTTGACTTGGTGGCTTTGGTTCAGCAGAAATAAATGGGTTTGGGAATCCGATGATATTTCGCCTAATTTACTCATACGCTTTGCTAAAGATTTCAGCGAACGTTTTCAGTCCGCATTGCTTTGTAGAACTAATCCTCCAATGGACAGATCCTTTCCTCGGTGGTCTCCTCCTCCGGAAAGCTTTGTCAAAGTAAACATGGACGCAGCTATTTCAAAGGATGGTTCAACTATAGGACTTGGTTTTATTGCAAGAGACAGTTCAGGCCATTGCTTGGGATGGAAAGCAACTTCATTACCATTACCGTTAGACCCTGAAGCAGCAGAAGCTACGGCAGCACTTCGCGCATTAGAGTTTAGTATTGCATCGGGTTGGAACCGCTTGATACTTGAAGGTGATTGCTTGGCGGTGGTCTCAAAGATTCGGAGCCCAGCTTCCTCTTTGGGAGTTCTTGGGGCCATCTTTGATGATATTAGAAGATTAGCAATGGGTTTAGAAGACTTTCGAATTCTTCATACAATAAGGGAGAACAACTTAGTAGCACATCACCTTGCTAAACTAGCCTCTCAAGTGTTTCCTTTTACTAATTCTATTCCTAGTTACATTCAGGACATTGTAATCTCTGAATACTTTGATCATTAATGATATTCCTTTGTTGGGTTCTCAAAAAAATATTAAGTTGTTCTAGGAAAAAATATATAAATAAGATTATTGATTTTTCATCAATTTTTTTTTTACAATCAATTTCAATGTTTTTACGATTTAATATATAAATTTGAACAAATTGGTTTTTCGCAAAAAAGGAGAGAAGTGATTTCTACATCAAGAAATGTTGTCCTCAATATGCTAGTTCTCTTAATCATGAGGTTTCTGCAAATAATTGTGATCCATATTCAAATTACTAGTTCAAATTCTCTGTGAGCAAAAGTTCAAAGGATCGATAAAGGTCCAAATCGATATGAAATAGTACGATAAAAAAACTAATGATAATGGATTATCTGGTAGATAAGAGAAATGAAATTTGATTAGCATATTTAGAACATCGTCCTTGTCAAGTTAACCCACCAAAATTTTGATAATAACTATTTAATCATATTTTTTTATAAATAATCAGTTTATAATTATAAATAATGTTCACTTTAATCTCGCCCCATTTAATCTAAGTTCTTGGCAACGCCCTGAGTAAGCACACATAATTCATGTGTAACTTTTTATGAAAAAAATATATTGTACCGGATGAGTTTAAATAAAAAGCATAATCAGCATGTGATTGATTGGTCTAGTAGAAGGGACTAGTCACTATAATGTAGTGAACCTAGGTTCAAATATCCATGAGGAGAAGTTTTCATTTAATGTGTCCGACGCCTCAAAATGTATTAAACCTTGAGAACAAAAAAAAAAAATAGAAAGCATGAATTTTCTATGATTAGTATCTCTTTTGCTAGGCCTCTTAGTTATCCTTGGATCATTTATATTTTATTATCTGCAGTTGATGATTTTTATGAAGGGTAACTTGTGCAGTTGTGCTTCATGTTGTTGCGCTCCATTAATTCAACCTTTATATTGTACTTTATAAAATCGAACTTTTATAAAACATATTGTACTTTTGATTCCACAGTAAAGTCTCTACTCATCATTTTTAATCTCTTAGGATTTTCTCCATCTAGCATTTTTGGTCCCAAAGAAGACGATGGGACCAAAAGTGCAAAGTCTTTTTATAAATTTGGGACAAAAAGGACAACTGCGGCACCAAACCTGATGGGCGTCCAAGCCTTTGACTAAAAAAGCAATATTCCCCTTGAGCTTTGATTTGTTTTATAAGATACAATAACTACCAGATTCAACTCTTCACCTAATAAAATAAATATAAAAATTAGATTATTTGTTGAACTTTTGTGCAGAAAATATTGGTGAAGAATTGTTAATAAGATATATAAGATTATTGTTGAAAATTTTATTGTGCAACTTATTATGATGAAATTAATTATGATTGATTTACAAAATAAAAATGGGACTAATTATGATAGGATTTCATTATTTAAATAGAAAGCACATCTAAGCTTTTGAAAAAATTACTTCTATATTATTAAAATCACTTTTTTATTTGTGAATCTAATCTTATAATTTCAGAATAAAAGAAAATAAGAAGAAGCAGGACAATATAACTAAAATTTGCTATGTTTAATGGGCTACAAGATCTAATTTCTCCAGTCCTGCGAATAGTAATAAAATTAAATAAAGGGTGATTTACACTCAGATTCATGAGATTTATCGTAATTACAAAAAAAAACCTATAGTTTCAAAAATTACAAGGACACTCCTTACAAGATGTTTTTCGTAAAAAAATTCAACAATTCCTTATAAAACGACTAAACCTCAGGAGGTCCGTCGTAAATCACCCATAAATAAAAGGAAGAACAAAAGGATAACATTAAGCTAGTAAATGAAATTAATTAATTATTTATAATTACCTTAATTGACATTGATGCAGCAGAAAAAGTTGTGTTCAGAAAAGCATACAAGAGTGATATTGATTCGGCTCATCATTTGATTAACTGCTTATTTAGTGATGAGCCAGAAGCAATATCACGCCATGTTTACTTCTCGGCATTAATTTTCTATTATTTTGATGGAAAAAAAGAGTAATTAAATTTATTGAAATGGAGAGAATGCGCTTCTTCCATATATGGATTATTATGAAATTGGTGCAACCCTTTCATTATATAGAGAGGAGAGGAGGGTTACCTTTTTATTGCCAAAAATGGTTTGTTATAAAGAAGGGATCTTTAACTTTAAGCCCCCCAAGAGTATAGCAAAGGGCATCATTAATTGTTGCATAAAATACGGGTTAGTGGCAATTTACCCCCTGTGATTTGAAAAAGAGCAATTTATCCCTGTGAAAAGTACTTTGTAACAAAGTGGGCAAACTATCACATTTATCGTAATACAGGGGGTAAACTGCCACATTTATCATAGTACAGGGGGTAAATTATCAAATTATTATAACACAAGGAGGTAAAATTTTCAAGGAGGTAGTGTGAAACTTCTATAAAATTATAGGAGGTAAAATGCTCTTTTTCAAATTACAAGGAGATAAATCGAATATTATGAATATCAAGGAGATAAACTGCCATTAACTCCATAAAATACGGAACAAAAACAATTACGATCAATTTTATTACTATATTAAGATCTAAGAATCTAACACTTGCTATTTTTAATGTTGGTGTATCCACGTGAATTTGTACTACATTATGCTATTTTAGCCAATACTGAGCTTATCTTGTGGTTAAAGCGTCGTAATTAATTAATTATTTTCGTTTTCGAATGATTTAATCCCTTTTCGCTGTAATTAATTTGACATTATTAACTCTACGTATTATTTAATGATTTGTTTATTGTAAGTTCTAACTATATATATGTTTTATTTACCAACAAGAGATTGATTTAGTGGAAAAAACTAGTCACTATAAAGTAGCGAACTCAGATTCGAATCATTGGGAAAGGTTCTCATTCAATGTGTTCGACGAGCCTCGAAAATAAAAATAAAAAAATATTTTATTTCATTAGCCACTTAAATTTGGTGGTCCAAATTTGGAGTATTGTTTTCCAGGATTTTGTTCGATCTGGATACTACTTTAATGTTGATATATATACATGTACATGAATCCTGATCCATTTCTAGGAAAAGCACAATATTAACTAATTCTAAGTGACTCTTCATTTGAATTAAATTTACTTATTAAAATAATTCAATTATTTCTAACAAAAACTGCATCGTGCCCGTCCTGCTTAACACGAAAACACTTTATTTGAAAAAGTGCCTTTTAGGATTTATGCAAGTATTTATAGGCCTTGATTTCAAATTGGTTTGGGTCAGATTTAGCTCGAGGTTCGAGTCGACCCGATCTAAAAATACATGGATCAATTCTTGTAGCGTTCAATCATTATTTTCTAACATGGAGGTCTAAGAAGTCTAATTTGCATTGATAATTAATTACCGAGCGTAATTGGTTACCAAGTTACGGTGTTTTTGAGGTTGAGAATTCTTCAACGATAGGATTTGATTTATCATTCCCGGTATACTATGATGATTGATGGGTTGTTTTGTACTCTATACTAGTTGAGTGACATGTTGCTTTGCATAGGTGTATCTTGTCATTGGCCTCCATGTCACGGGGACTTGATTGTAAATTAAATTATAAATTTTAAATACAGTGTATCACATTCATTGACTTTTTTCCCAATACTATTAATGCAGTAGACCTGACTTAATCTCTTTCGAAACACATTTGACACATTACATGAGAACATCGATCTTCCAACGAGAATGCAACTACGAAATGAATGTCCAAAATTAAAGTTGAGGCTTTTATTTCTCTTTTTCAGTATGTATTAATATATATATATATATATATATATATATATATATATATATATATATATATATATATTGGATAATTTATGAATTATGGGCCTGTTTGTTTGGCGTTTCCCAGAATTTTTTCGTGTTTGGGAAATGCCAAACAAACATGTTTTCTATTTTCTGAAATAAATTTTTCATCCATTAATTTTCTCAAACTACTCTCTCAAAAGCCAAACAAACAACAATTTTCTTATCTCTAAACAAAACCTATACAAACTCTACTTTGATTTGACATAAAGTAACCTACCTCTTACACAATTTATCTCACATAACAAACATGATTTGACATAAAGTCTTACACATCTTACACCTACAACCCAACTCTTTTAAAAAAACCTACACCTACTTTATTTCTCAAACCACTCTCTCAAAATTCAAATAAACAACATTACACAAATCGAGATTATTTCACAAACCTCCACTACTCTCCCAAACTATTTTCCCAAACACCAAATAATCAGTAGAAATTGTAAACTAAATCAAATCATACACTATTTTCCCAACATAACTTCGCTTGCATAAATGTACATAATAATCAGTAGAAATTGTAAACTAAATCAAATCATACACTATAAATCCCATGACATGAGTAGTAACATAATCTTTTCTTATTTTGTTGATTGACAGCTTAAATCCTTAAAGTCATCCAAATTTGGGTAGTCCTACAATAACTTGGCATATGTGTGAAACCCCAGAGATTAGGGAAACAGAGTCTTTTATGCCAATTTGAATCAGATACTCTTATATTGTCATTATTACTCTTTTTTGTTGTTGTTTGTATAATTGTATGTGTTTGATAATTAAAAAAAGGAGTGAATAGCAAATTAATTTTTTGTGTTATCCTAAATAGACAATTTAACTTCATGTGATAAATAAAAGAGCAATTTAACTCCTGTGTTTACTTTTTATAAAGAAAAATTTACATAGACATTCCCTGGCTATTACCCTAATTATAGGATTTTACCCTCTTGTTTTAAATATTACAAAGACAGCCCTTGACTTAACGGCCGTTAGTCAAACTTAACAGAAACTGTAAAATGTCCGAAATGCCCTTAATTATTTTAAAAAAAGGAGTGAATAGCAAATTAATTTTTTGTGTTATCCTAAATACACAATTTAACTTCATGTGATAAATAAAAGAGCAATTTAACTCCTGTGTTTACTTTTTATAAAGAAAAATTTACATAGACATCCCCTGGCTATTACCCTATTTATAGGATTTTACCCTCTAGTTTTAAATATTACAAAGACAGCCCTTGACTTAACGGTCGTTAGTCAAACTTAACAGAAACTGTAAAATGTCCGAAATGCCCTTAATTATTTTCAATATTTACATATTTAAAAAAAAAAACTACACCCACCACCCACCCACCCTCCCTCCCTCCCTCCCTCCCTCTCCCCGTCACTGCTGCGGGCGTCGTCTCCGCTGCTAGAATCGTCTCCCCTGCCAGCATCGTCTCCCTTGCCGGCTTCGTATCCCCTGCCGGCATCGCTTCACTCCCAAAATCAAATTTCCCCCAAAACTTCACTGGAACCCTAATCCCACACCATAATCATCAATCTCAAATTCAGTCCATGAAATTTGTGCGGAATATGCAAGCTTTAGTCCCGCTTGAGTGAATGTTACACTCTTTTGGAATTAACTGAGTGAAAGTTTCAAGCTTTTGGAGCTTGCATGTGGGCGGCGGGTTGGAAGGGATGACGGCAGGTCAGGGTGGGGTGGGGGGGGGGTATAGGGTTATTATTTTTTAAAAAAATCTAAAATTAATTTATAAATATTTTACTTATGTTAAAACAAATTTATTAAATCTGAAATTGATTTGTTTTATTTTTGTAAGAAAATATATGTTATTAAAACTTTATTTATCGAATTGTATTGTTGTAATAAATTTATTAAATTTTAAATTGGTTTTGTTTTATTTTTGTAAGAAACTATGTGTTATTAAAACCATGGATTAAAATTTCGTTTCGATGTATGTTTCGGTCAGTTCAATATAAGAAACTTTTCGATAAATTTCCAGAAATATTTCGAAAAAACTAAGAAAAATCAAGCAATGAAAATCATGGATTAAAAATTCATTTTTGATATATGTTTTGGTCAACTCAATATAAGAATTTTTTCCATAAATTTCCGAAAATGTTGCTAAAGAACTAGGGAAATTTATGAAAAAAATTATTAAATTAAGAAAAAGAGAAAGTTTCAAAGCAAATGGAAAATACATCTTATTTTTGTTTTGATTGATTCAAAAACATAAACTTTTTTATGTTTTCGATGGAAAAGAATGAAATTTTGATCCATGGTTAAAACATTATTTATCATATTGTGTTATTATAAATAAATTTATTAAGTTTTAAATTGGTTTGTTACACCAATTGTATTATTGTAAACAAATTTATTAAATTTTAAATTGGTTTGTTTTAATTTTGCAAGAAAATATATGTTATTAAAACTTTATTTATCAAATTTGGTTATTGTAAATAAATTTATTAAATCTTAAATTGATTTTTTTTTTAATTTTAAAGTTTGATAAATTTATTTACAATATTTATTACACAGTTACAAAGACAACCCCTGTAACATAAAATATATTACCAAATATACCCCCTGGGGGCAAAATTGAAAAAATATTTTAAAAAATGATGACATCATCATCTACCATAAAAAAATGACACCGTAAGGGGCCTTCTTGTAATATTTTGGTCGAGGGGGTGTCTTTGTAATTTTTGAAACAAGAGGGTAAGTTCTTGTAATTAGGGTAATAGTCAGGGGGTGCCTATGTAATTTTTTTAATAAAAGAAGCACAATGCCTCCGTCTTGATTTTTACATTTTTACATTTTTACAAGGGGGTAAAATGGCCATTATGCAATATCACGCATATCACAGGGGGTAAGGTGAGGTGAATGTGTTGTCAAAGTAAGGTTAAACTGATAATTTTTCTACATGAAAATAAAGTTTCAGTCGCATTATAGGGTTTATGTGTGTGCAACACGTCTATTAGAAAGGAGATAAATTGCTCATTATTTCGTATCACATAAAGTTAAATTGTATATTTCCATATAACAGGAAGATAAATTATTCGTTAAACATATCACAAGAAGTTAAATATAATATCATAAGCAAGGACAATTAGTGGATGAAATTATTGCCAGTTGAATAAATAATTGAATGGTTATTACAATGTCATGTCCAGATGTATGCTTAATTAATTATTGTATTCATATATCAATATATCATGGGGAACACATTACTTTAATCAAGTCAACAATTATAATTTATCGAATATTCAAATGCAAACACATAGAGGAAATCTAGGCACTTTGTCTGGCAGATAACCAGAATATTTTCTACTGTTGCAGCACGATATAAGGACACAACATAATAAGAAAGAAAAATAATTTCGAAATGAACCTAAACTTAGGTGGTGTTTCCAACAAATTAAACAAATCATTTTCTTTTTATCTGGCAGATAACTAGAATATTTCTACTGTTGCAGCACGATATAAGGACACAATATAATAAGAAAGAAAAAATATTTTTAAATGAACCTAAACTTAGGTGATATTTTCAACTAATTGAACAAAATTATTTTTCAGCTTTTTCAATTTCAGAAGCAGTTATAGAGTATTCTCAAAGATAATTTCAGAGTTAGGGTCTCTAAGAAAAAGTTAAAAAGGGCATAAAATGAGAAGCTGCAAAGAGGCTGCTTCTAGCTTTAGATAGTATTTTTTTCCACTTAAATTGCAAGCACCATTTGCTTCTAACAGATTTTTCTCTTAAAATACAAACACCATTTATTTTTATATAATTTTTAAGAATCTCTAGTCCAATTAAAAATTTAAGTATTTGAAAACATCACTTTAATATCACGTCGAATAAAATAGATATTATTTCTGTTGGATAAAGAATTGTAAGGAAGAACTAACACAAAATGAATACCTAGAAACCGAGAGAAATTGTTTCAAAGTTTTCAACAAAATATATATCATATAATTTAATAATGATCATAATTAGCTCACAAGCCAAACAGTATAGTTATTGGAATATTTTCTTAACTTATTTATTTTATTATGCATTATTTGCTCTGTAACGGTCCGACTCTGTGGGTCCCAGGGGCTGATCTACAGCCTTTTTTGGGGGGCTCAAGATTTTTGAATTTTTTTTATCCTAGTTCCTTATATATATTTATGTATTTCCATTGATTTTTTTTTTTTTTTGTCTTTTTTAAAATTCCAATTGCAAAATTTAATTATACACACAATAAACTTATCAAGATTTAAATAATATTTTTGTCTCAATCAAATAACTATAAAGTTCAATTGAAAATCTTGTTATAAGTTTATGAAAATGAAAGCAGAGACCCTACAAACTATTCTTCTTAAATTCAATATAGGGAAACATATTTTATTTTTATTTTATTTTATTTTGCATTATTTGTCTAATATATTAGCTCCCTTGATCGTTCAGATTGGTTTTCTTTCCTAGAATCCTAGTTGATAGCTTTGTGTCAACGGCTCTTTCTTAAGTTGACTGAGTTTTTATGGAAAAAATGCAAGATACTCCCTTGTATTATACTAAACCTGTAAAAAACTACCCTGTGAAATTTTTATTGCGCCAAATTTCCTTGTGTTTTCAAAAACCCTGCAAAAACACCAAATTTATAAAAAATAGGTCGTTTTGGACCGAAATATTTCAAGACTTTTTTTTTAAAATATATCACGTGAAGTTGTAGGGACCAACTTGAAATATTTTAGTAATGGTTTATTGAAATATATCGATCCATAACGACCTATTTCTTACAAATTAGGTACTTTTTGCAGGGTTTTTGATATATACAAGGAAGTTTGGCGCAATAAAAATTTCACAGGATAGTTTCTTGCATGTTTAGCATAAATCAGAGGAGTATTTTGCATTTACCCCAGTTTTTATAGTATAATAAATATGCATTGTAAACTCTTTTCATTCAATGCAATATACAATACTTTTCTTTACAAGTTTTCTATCACTCTCAATTTATTTTCTTAAATCAAATTTGAACAATAGTCAAGGAAGAGAAATTGAAAATTTTGTAAAAAGTAGCGCACAAGGCCAAAAATAATAATAAATGAAAATCCAAAATAAAATAAGTATCCTGCCAAATATTTCGTCCAAATCAAGTTCAGAAGACTTCGATTTGAATTGAGGTAAAAAAAAAAAAGCAAAAACAAAAAGAAAACGACGCTAACACAGCGAAGTTGAGTCCCATATGATGTGTGCGCTGGAAAGAGCTTATGAGAGTGATTCCAATTAATAATTGTAATCAACGTTATGGTCAAAATATTGAAATACATAAAAATTGCCCAATTAAATTAATTAATATGGAAAAAAACACGATCATTTATTGCTTTTACATCGATCTTTTAACTCGGACGTCATTAAAGGCTCACTTAACACTATCTCGGATCCCCTTGCATCACACTTCTAGTAAGGTCATCTTCAATGGTGAGTCTGGGCTAGCGTGAGGCCCGGGCTGGGAACGACGGGTCAGGGCAGGGCGGCACAATTTGGGGCTCGAGCTTGGCGACGGGGCGCATACGGCATGGGTTGGGGAATGGGGTCGCGTGGCTGAAGTTGTAAGAGATAGGGGTGCGTGTGTGCGTGCTTGCACACGCACCCCTCTTTAAGTCAGGTGGCGCCACCTGATTTGATCTTTTTAAAATTGTTTTAATTATTTTAATTGTTTTTAATTGTTTTAAAAATTGTAATTAAAATTTGTAAATAATTTGTTAGTATATTTGTTAATATTAGAATAAAATTAAAATATTATTATTATTGATTTTAATTAGAATTCTAATTATTAGTGATTTAATAATAATAAAATTAAATAATGGTTTTTATTGTTTATTTTATTTAAAAAATAGTAATTAAAATTTGTTAATAATTTGTTGTATTTCCTTCTTTTTTTTGTGCCGTTTATATAATGTTGTAATTAGCGTTTTGAATCAATTTTAATTTTAATATTTTAGTATTATTATTAGATGATTATTAATTTAATTATATTATGAAAATAGTTATTGTTATTATTTCTATCATTATTATTGTTATTATTATTATCAATATTTAAAATAAAATTAAAACTTTTATTATAATGGTCTGAGTGGGGAAAAACTTAAATTGGAAGTAATTGAGGTTCGAAGCCATAACATTAAAGACGACTAGCCAGAGCCCGGGAAAACCATTGGAGATGCCCTAATTGAACTCACTTTTGACCATAAAAATTTAAATATATGCAAATGATAAAAAATATTGAATGTAAAAGGCCAAATACCTTAAAAATCACATAAGTGTATGCAATTTTGAGAGTTTCCACCATTAGGTCAAACTAAGTCACAAAAATGATAAATCTACTGTTAGAGTCCTAATTGATGTAAGTGTTACGAATATGGGTGCATATGATTTTCAAGACCGTAAAGTGCAGCGTCGTACCCAAGTTCTTGTTTTTTTTCTTTCTCAAAACCCTAGTTTTCAGTATGTATAAAAACAGTACCAAAGTTTTTGGTATGCTACAGGTTTTGAAAATTGGATACCGCTAAAAATCGTATTGTACTGTAAATATAAATAAACTATTTATTTACTAGTTTACGCAATTAAATTTAAGATTGATTATCTTCCAACCTATAATTATGACACATAATATAATATTAGTAATTATAACTCAAAGAATATACTCAATAATCAATTACTCAAGTAGAACTCATAATTGTCTTCGAATTAAATTATTCATTTACAAAAAGTTGAAAAATAAAATTTTAAAGCATAAAAGACTAACTTGTAAATAATTTTACCTTTAAAAGAAATAACAAACGATAAATAAATTGTCATAATTTTTCCTTTAGTGAGCTACTATATTTGAGGCTCAGTCATTGAGGGAAAAATACTTTTGATACCAAACTTTAGTCCAAAAAAAATATTTGGTACCAAGCTTTTTCAAAAAAACACATTAAATACCATGATTCACAAAATCTTGACACATTTAGTTTTGCCGTCAATTTTCAGACGAAATTCAGCATGTTCCGCTCACGTGCCCGTTAAATTGACAATGGGATGGAGAACATGCACAGGTTTTAAAGACCCACAATTGACGGCACTTGTTGAATTCCCTCCGAAAATTGACGACAAAAGTAAATGTGTCAAGATGGTGTGAATTATGGTATGAAATGTGTTTTTTTGAAAAAGCTTGGTATCAAATGTGTTTTTTTGACTAAAGTCTTGTATCAAAAGTGTTTTTCCCTCCTCAGTCATTTATAGGATATTACTCCATATAACTCTTTCATGTATAAAATACACTTATTTCTAGAACCGCAAAATCGTACCATACCGTGTCAAAATCGAACCGTACCGGATACATTGGTATGATATTCTAAAGTGAAGTTTGGTCTTTAATATTTAAAAACCGTAACGATTTAGACGGTATGAATTTAACTAATAAAACCGCAATACAGTAGCATGTACACTCTAGCGAATTGATAAGTTTTCAAGTTATTGTTACCTTTTAATTTCTTTAGGTAAGAAATCCATATCAATAATTAATTCATATATCCTTTTAAGTTTAATTAAGAGTCTGTGGATTCTTAATGGTGGAGAGAAGGTACTCCACAGATTCGTAAATGTCTTTTGCAATATTTTCTGCTTAGTAAAGACAAAGAAAAATTAATGAGGGAATTGCATTTTTCATACCAAACTTTTACCTACTTTATACATTTGGTACCAAACCTTTGAAAAAGACACATTTAATACCAAAATTGAAGGATTTTTTTCACATTTGCTTGAGCTTTTTGGTATGTTTAAAATTATGTTCCAAAAATTTTTACCATAGCATGCTTATGTGCCCTATATCATATTTGGAAATTATTGTGCCATGATTCCTTGTAGATTATGACATATGATTTAATTTTGATTAATATCCCGAAACTTTGTTAATTTTCTGCGGATTATTTATTGCGTTTCATGAACTGAAACTTATACCATTAGAAAGCTCTCGTCAAGAGCTTTCCAGCCATATAAAGAACATAAAATTTGGCCCTGTAAATTGACGGAGAAAGAAAATGTGCAAAAAGTCCTTCAATTTTGGTATTAAATGTGTATTTTTCAAAGGTTTGGTACCAAATGTATAAAGTAGGTAAAAGTTTGGTATGAAAAATGCAATTCCCTCAAAAATTAATTAAATATTCACGTTTTCGTACATTCAATATATTTCAGGAAAGTATTAAATAATTATAAACCGACCAAAGAAAAAAAAGAACCAAGCTGTCTGCTTCAATTTATATTCTCTGAAAGTAAGTAGCCAGTCATCACAAATTAGATTTATTTAAAAAAAAAAAAAAAGTCATCACATATTAGGTAAGGATAAGATTGAGTAGATCAAGGTTATGATCAGCCGGCACTCATTGATGTAGATGGAATTTATAAATTTGACCACTTTGCAATTATGGGTGAAGGTAAATCCCAAATATTTCAACTTAATTGGTTTGATTTGTTTGTATATAATCTCAAAAAAAAATTAAAAAAAAAATTTGTTTGTATATATGTATTGAGTGAGTTTGAATAGAAGTTCCACGCATATAACGTGAAACTCGTTTTCAAGTTTGGTTCATTTATATTTATTTTGGCTCATGGAATTCTAAATGTTGGAGTGTCCGAATTTTTTAAAAATTAGATATTGTAAAATAACAAAATGCAATGTGTTGGAAAAATATAAGGTAAACATTTTTTTTTGGTTTTTCAATGGTTTAATCACTTTCGAGACGTGTCGGATATATTAAGTTAACATCTTCCAACAGGGATTCAAACCTAGGTTCGCTACTTTGTATTAACTAGTCCCGCCCACTAAATCAATCACTTGTCGGTATAAGGTAAATATTTGTTTGATGGAAAAAAAAACATTGTTTTGTATTTATATTTAAAATATATTAGGTTTTTGGAGAATATATGGGCTCATGATCATTAGAATTTCTTAGAAATATTGAAAATGTGAAAACCATTCTTCAGAAAAACGTTTGAAAATTTAAAATTTCATTTTTCAAACTTAAGAACTTAAAACTCCTACTAAAATGTATTTCAATTGGCCTAGTTTCACACAAATTTGTTCAAAAAGGATGCCAAATTACGTAAATATTTCCCTTTGGGCCTATATTGGGTAGTTAAGTTTAGGTCCACAACTTTTTAAATTGCATGTCTATTTCTTCTGAATTAAATTTCACTGTAGTAATTCTTTTTGTTCTTTTCAAATCAACCCAAGACCACCTCGTAGTGTTGGGGCACAATTATTGCTGCTAGGCTACGACCTAATCGATAAATTTTACTGTAGTGTTACACTTATCATTAAGGCTGTATGTAGATGGGTTTTGGTCCGGTCTCGCGAGTTTCGCGAGACCGAGCCAAAACCCTTTCAAATGAGTTTTCGTCAAACCCATAAAACCATCAAAAACCTATTCAAAAATTCACATTCAAACTCTTCAAACTAATAAAACATTGATTTGACACCTACTGCCTACTTTTTCCCCTAAACCCCACATCCAAACTCAATCCAAGTGAGGTTTCAACTTATTCAAACCACAAAATTCAACAACCAAAACCCATCCAAATGAGGTCTCAAAGGTTTCATCGAAACCACCAAAACCATTTTTTAAACCGAGACCCGCGAAACCGAGCCAAAACCCATCCAAATAGACCCTAAAAGTTCCAATTTTCTATTTCCAACTTCGTCTGATTATATGTCATGAACCAAATAACGTAGAAGTTGACAATAAATTCGTATTTACCAGAAAGTGAATCAATATTTAAATTATGATTTACCGTAAAAATCATGATGCATTGTTGTACGTATTTACTGTTGTCAATATCTCACTTGATACAATTTCCAAAAAATAAATCAATATTTTATACATATAAAAGTTCGAGTTTGGCGAATAAAATTTCTTTTTTTTTTTGTGAAGACTAATATACCTCTATTTAAATTATATTGTAATATTTAATTTTATGGCAGAAAAGTAAAATAAATGAATCCTAGAAATATAATTAGACAAGAAGTCTCTCCTACATCAACCTTTTTATAATTATCTTTTAAGGTTTTACAAGTCATTAAAATGTAAAAAAAAAAAAAAAACTATTACTTTATATTTCTTCGAAAAGTTCTTAAAAAGTTATCACTTATTAAAGATCCTCTGGAAAAAAAGCCACATTTGTGCTGCATGAATAAAAAAACACTATTTAGTTTAACTAAAAAAAATATACAATTGGCTTAAGCCAAAATGAGTCAAAACATATAAATGGTTAAAATCAGTAAGATTCGATTAAAAGAAAAGGATGACATCGGCTAAACACGGGATAACAAAAAAAAAAAGAATCAAATCGATAAAAGAACAAGAATAAAAAAATGAGTAAATTGGCAAAAATGTGAAATATGAGAGAAAATAGGTTAAATCAGCAAAAGAATAAGTAAACAGACTAAAATTGAGTTAAACCGAGAGAATGAGAGAATGAGTGAATTGATTAACAAATGTGATAAAACCGACTAAAATTGACTAGAGAGAATGAATGGATTGATTAAGAGATGTGATGAGCCACAAAGAAGAGTGAAATCAGTGAAAGAACGGGTTAAAATAACAAAAAAGAAATGATAAACTCAGTGTCAAAGCAAGTAAAATTAATATTTCTTTGGAAATTTCTTGACAAATTATCATTTATCAAAGAACCTCAAAAAAATTAAAGAACATAAAAACAAAAGGCCACCTTTGGGTTAGTTAAATTAAAAAAAAAGTACTATTTAGTAACTCAAAAACTTATCAATGGCTTAAGCCAAAATAAGTCAAAAACGAAGAATGATAAAAATCGGTGAAAACAGGTGAAAAATGGTAAAATCAATGGAAATATAGGTTAGATAGAAGAAAAACGAGTTAAAGGAAAAAAAGGTGACCGTAACTGATAAAAAATGAATGATATTGGCTAAACATGAGATAGAGAAAAAAAAAAAAAAAAAAAAAAGAGGGGGGGGGGGATCAAGTTGAAAAAATAACAAAAACAAAAATGAGTTAAATTGGCAAAAAACGAAGGTGAAATATGTTAAATAGGTTAAATTAGTAAAAAATAGGTAAAATCGACTAAAATTTGGTTAAACCGGAGAGAATATGTGAATTGAAAAATGAATGATATTGGCTAAACATGAGATAACAAAAAAAAAAAAGGAGGGGGATCAAATCGATAAAAGAACAAGAACAAAAATGAGTTAAATTGGCAAAAAACGAAGGTGAAATATGTGAGAAAATAGGTTAAATTAGCAAAAGAATAGGTAAAATCGACTAAAATTGGGTTAAATCGGAGAGAATAGGTGAATTGATTAACAAATAGGATATAACACAAAAACGGTGAAATCGGCCAAAGAACATGTTAAAATAACAAAAAAGTGCAATCATACTTCTTTGTACAATTCTTAAGACATTATCAATTATCAAATAAACTAAAAACCATTAAAGAGCCTTGAAAATAATGCCACATTTGTGTTGTATGAATAAAATAAAGTATTATTTAGTTAACTGAAAAATTTATAATTGGTTTAAAACATATAAATGGATAAAACTGGTGAAAACGGGTAAAATTTGATTAAAAAATATATGATAAAAATTGTAAAAAATGTGGGAAATTGGGTTAGAGTGAAGATAAACGAGTTAAAACAATAAAATGGTAAAATCGATAAAACAACGGGATAAACCGGCAAAACAAAGGTAACCCCGTAAAAAATTAATTATATCAGCTAAACACGGAATTAAAAAAATGGGTCAAATTGATAAAAGTACAACAAAAAAATCGAGTTAAATTGACAAAAAATATGAAATAGTCGTTAAAACAGGTTAAATCATAAAAAAATAAGTGAAATCGACTAAAATTGGGTTAAACTTGAGAGATTGAATGAATTGATTAACAATGGGATAACCCACAAAAAATGGGTGAAATTGATGAGAAAACGGGTTAAATAACATAAAAAGAAAGAGATAATGCATTTTTGGTACTGAGCTTTAGGTCAATTCCCACTTTTGGTACTGAGATTTATGTGTCCAACACATTTGGTACAACGCTTTAACAAATTATGACACATTTGGTACAGCCGTTAAAAATTGATGTGAAGTGGTGACGTGGCAGTTAAGGCTAATTGCAAAGTTAATGTCATTACTTATGTTGACTGATAATTTTACCTTATAAATTTCAGGCTACCAAAAAACCCAAACATCTCCAAATTTAGTGACGATTTTAGTCTATATTGTTGCCAAATTTCAAAATTGACTCGAATAAGACCACGTGCAAACAAATATGAAAATTTTATTAATTTTATTTAAATAACTAATTTGATTTATAAACAATATTAATAAATTAAATAATACTTTAACTTAAATATCACCAAAATTAAGAAAACATATTCTTTTTAACTTAAATATCACCAAAATTTAGAAAACATATTCTTTTTAAATATAAGATTTATATAATAGTATTAATCTATTTAATATTTATAATAATAATAAATTATATAATTAAAAACTATTTAATATTTATTAAAATAATAAATAATAAATAATTTAAATTTAAAAAAAAAATCCCAACCCCTTTACTGGCGACCTGGGTCTTCGGTTGCAGAAATCGCTAAAAGAACATGTTAAAATAAAAAAAAAAAAAATTAGTAAACTTAGTGTAGAAGCGGGTTAAATCGATAAAATATGTTTACTCGATAAAATTGATGTTGTCCATTCATTCAAATGTTAGTTTTAGAATTATAGTTATGTAGACATGTAGTTTTAGGTTAGAAATACTTAGTAATTATAGTTCTTTTTTTATTTTCAATTTTTTTTAGGTATTCATGATAACAACTTTAAATTATTGGTAACAACATAGTTATAATTAAATTGATTTAGTCAGAAAAATTATGTGGTGTGTCATTAAAACCAGAATATGATGAAAAATTATTATATTATTCAACTAACTTATGAATTAGTTAATCACGTGCAACACACATGTACTTTTCTAGTTTCACCAAAAAAAGAAAATAGTTATAGATTTGGGTATGAAAACAAAAGTAAGGATAAATATTAATTATTGTTTCAACGTATTTCTTCAATTTAAAAAGAAAACTCACATGTTTAAGATTTTTTTAAAAATTGTTGAAGAATTTTAAATTTCTAACTAACAGAAACATAACCCAAAAAAGAAAATTATCAATCAATATTATGTTGGTGTCTAACAATCTGTGTACTTAAATATTTCTTAGAAATATTTTTAACATAAATCTTAGCATGAAGGAAATGTAGATAATCTAACATATATTAATTTTAATAAAATTAGAATATATAACAACATAAAACTAGTAAGAAAATACTTACTTGTATCGAAATAAACCAAAGAACACTTTAATCAATACGTAAAAAACTAGAAAATTAGACTGAGGCTTGCCGAATTTTTTTTTTCTTTAAGACAATATTTTTGGGGCTGTCATGGTGCATACAGTTTGATTCCCGGTAGTCTCCCAAGATATAACAGTCTATTGTTCATTATTTACACACATAATGAACCCACGACGAACTTTGAACAAACAGAATATTCGAACTAAATTCTGATGAAAGTAAGAGAAAGAGAGAAGTAATTTTTCTTTTTGTTACTAGAATTTTTTTAAATTTAGAATTGGTCAGATTTTGTTTCATATTTATAGACACAAAAGTGCCTCTTGAAAAGGGACACAATGTTACGGTCCAAAGGGTATCTCTTCGGACTGAATAGACACATCTCTTACTCTTATTTATTTCATTCACACATAAAAACCCAACAATCCCCCACATGAATGAAATTGTTCCTCGAGTCCCATCACATGAGACATATCATGTCGAAATTTCTTTAGGAATAATACCGCATCGGGATAGGTGAAATATTTCATCTTGAACCTTCCCTAGTTAAAGTTTATCGGATTTACTTAGCCAATCGGTGAAATATTTCATCTTGAACTGTTGGCTGTTTGTGTAACAATAAACTTAACACAATATTATACCGATTTGCTTCAAGTTCTCAGTTGTGTTCGTTTTGGCCCTGAACATTCTTGGTTATGCGAGTGCTTTAGAGAATTCCATCCTATAAAGAAATATTCAACGAGCCGACCCAGCTCACACTAACATTGGTGACCGCATCTATCAAGAGTATCCTACCATACTCCACTTGTTCTTGACAAGGTATATATGTCATTAAAAGCGTCTGCTTAACCTTATAAACGCGGTAGACTTGCACTTATTGCATCATAAGAATGGGATAGAATTATACTAATTAAGTGCATTCTTTTAAGATAACCAAGACTGGTTGTCCTATTAAACCTGGTCCATGGGATCTCCAGTCGCCAGATTAGGTTTCCGTACGAGGTAACTTAGTCTAATATAGGCTTATTCCCCTCGATCCACATACTACTCTCTAGATATAACTTTAATATCCGTAATCATGATTATCTCTTGACTTCATAAAGTCCATTCTATTTGAAATTAGATGTCTCCCGGTATTGTATCAACGACAATGAATATGTTAATACTTTACCATTTTTTTTTATACATATAGTTAGTTGAGTTCTGTGTATCACCGCTTGATTATTTGATTTTACTCATGGCTGACACAATTTTCAGTCATATTAGAATATCTTCCATAAATTTTGTGAAGTCACTCAAATTCTTCACTAACTTTATCCAATGCTATGCACTCTAAATTTATAGTGGATTGAGCTATACGCGTTTGTTTGGAAGATTCTCAATAAATAGGTGTCTTCTAAATTGAATACATATCCGCTTATAAACTTTGATTCCTCTAAATCATAAGTTTAATTTGCATTACAATATCCTTCCTGGGTCGTTGGATATTTTTCCAAAATATAAGCACATACACATGTATTATTTCAAGATTCAAGCATTCTCATTAATGCATCCCAACGAATCTTGCTAAGATTGCTCATGTATCTCCTTAGTTTATTAACTAAAGAGACGATGTCTGGCCTCTTTCATTTTACGATATATGCGTGACATCTAATTTTATGAGCATACTCAAATTGTGATACTCTTATCACATTTCTTCTCGTGGAGCACACAAGATATGAATTAAATAGAATTATTAAATCCCTTAATTTCATAAGTATTAAACTTATCTATCACTCATCCATGTAATGTGCTTGAGATAATTTAATGTCATTGCATGACCTCTTAATCATAATTGATCAAATTTAAGTTTTTCATATCATAAGTTAATATTTTCTCGATGGATTTAATATTCTCAATAATAGCCCCAAATATTAACTTATCATTTACATATAAACAATTGTGACACTCAATTATCCAATTTGTTTATATGGACACATTTTTCATTCATTAATATGAAAATTAAATTTTATTGATGACACTATCACATTTTTCGTGTTAAGAAAACAAAAAAGATTTCGCAAACTATGCTCTATTTTCCTTTAACAACGAGACTCTCTGGTTACTCCACATAGATATTCTCATTTAATTCTCCGTCATGGAAGACAATTTTAACGTCCATGTTGGAAGAAGTTATTAACTCAAGAACAACTAAGTGATCTTATCAGTTGAGTTAAGAATTGAGTAGAAGGTTATGAAGATGACAAAAAGGTTAAAAGGGTTAAAAATGAAGTCATCAACTAAGAACTGAAAAGCTTAGTAAACCTCTCTCACGGTCTGAAAGCTAAGTGACCAAATCAACTAAGTGGGATATCAGATCAGTGAAAATCAGATTGATTATCATCAGCCGAGTCAAGATAGATGTGTTCAGTCTTGAATCAGCAGAGTAGCCATCAGCAGAGTGATCATTCAGCAGAGTAATCCCATCAGCAAAGTGAAGTCGGTCAGTAAGCTCATCAACGATAACAAGATGAGTGCATTAAATGCAACTGACATAAAGTAGATATCCATACAACAGAGTGTACAGCGAACAGTCTGCAAAAGCTGCCGTAGAAATGAAGACCGTTGCCCAGGATTAAAATATAATTTCGCCTATTTTCAACGGGCAGAATTTCAAACCCACGAGTATAAATATATGATAAACTGAAGATTCAAAAGAGACTTGCACAATTCATGATCACGTCTTTAGAGCAAGAATCCATCAGTTGAGTCGTCTGATCACAAGCGTAGTCATCTGTTGACGAAACTTTTTGTTGAAGAACAAGATCAAACTTTTGTCTGTCTGAGTGACATTCAACTGAGAATAGAAGAAGTGTATATCCATCTTTGTGAAGTGATATAACTTCGTAGTGTAGGTCTTCTGAGTGATTTCCTATACTGAAAAGAGCAAGGTTAATCTGAGTGATTTTTCGAGAGTGAAAAGAGAGTTCTTACTTATAACTTATCATTTGTTGTAAAGCTTAAATGTTCTAGTTGCTGAGTGCTTTAAAATAGGTTTTTCTAAGTGATCTATCTGTTTGACTTGAGGTTTGTCATTTGTTGTAAAAGATCAAGTACTGGTTACTTTCTGTTTCTAGTGAAACCTAAATCTGTGTGATTCTAAAAGACTTTGTGTCAGTAAATACTTTAAAAGAAGAGTCTTTTAAATTGAGGAATTTATAACTTGGGGTAAAACTTTCTTTGTGGCTTTAAAAGTTCAAATTGAGTTCAAAACACCGATTGAACAATAAACATACATATCTGCTGCATCATTGTTTGAAACTCTGACTATATAAGATTGATAAGCTAAATCAACTAAGTAGTCTACTCTACTGATCAACTTAGTGCAAAATCAGCTTAGTCGTCTCACCCTGCTGATAAGTGAACTCGTCTTATTGAAAAAGAGAGAAAAAGTTTTAAGGTTCCGAGGTCTATTCACCCCTCCCCCCTCTAGACCTTATTTGACCACTTTGGGACCAACAAGTGGTATCAAAGCAGGTGGTTCATTTGGATCTTCTGCCTGATCAACGAACTCGATTCTAGAAGTGTTTTTCAAGCTTCTTAAAAAATACGCATATTTAGAAAATTTGAAACATATTTTTGAAAATGGAGTGCATAATCCATGTTCCTCACATTGGTCTTATGAACTTTGAAGATGGAAAAACCAGAATGGAAATCCTTCTTGCCGCTTATAATGATAACATGTTTACATGTATTACTAAAGGACCATTCATATTTAAGAAGACTGTGAAGGTTGCTGACAAGCCTGATCAGACTGTTGACAAAGAGCTGGATGATCTGACTCCCAAAGAAATCAAGTTAGTCAATCTTGACAAAGTGGCTAAGTTCATCATGTTCAAAGCTCTAGATGAAGACAGATTGTAGAAGATCAAACATCTCAAAACAACCAAGGAGATATGGGATAAAGTCTGTGAGCTGAGCGAAGGAAACGACGCTATTAAAGAACAAAAGCTCAATGTGGCTCTTGAGGAGTTTGAAAATTTCAAAATGAAGTCTGGTGAAACAATTGATCAAATGGATACCAGATTTACCAAAACTCTAAACGAAGTTCTAATACTTGGTAAAGAATTTTAAAACAAGGAGATCACCATGAAGGTTCTCAAGGCTCTTCCACCTAAGTTCAACATGAAGGTGACGACCATGGAAAAATCAAGGGATTTAGGGAAGGTTTCCCTTTCTGAACTGTTCTCATTACTCAAAGCTTATGAGTTTAAGCTGCCTAAAATGGGAATAGATGAGTCATCTAGTTCAGACCCTACTGCTGCTCTTATCGCGTCAGACAAGTCAAGAAAATTAGCTGACAAGTCAAAAGAGAAGACCCTGCTGAATTCAAAAAAAGCATACACTGCTGACGACGTTACCCTTCTTCTGAATGATTTCAAGAAGTTTTATAAAAAGAAAATAAAATAAAAATATGAAAATGCTATTTCATCTTCTTTTGATCATTTTCAGGAAAACAGGGATTCCTCAAAAGCAAAACTTAAAGACAACAATGACAAGGAGTATGGATTCTTGACAAAGATCATCCGCACTCATCATCTGAGAAGTTTGTTGAAAAGGAAAAGTGTGCCAAAAAGGAGTGTAAGCTTAGTAAGAGCAAAGCAAAGTTATCTAATGCAGAAAAGCTAATAAACTTCGGCATATCTTATTCAGACCGACAGTCGTCTGATAAAGAATTTAAAGAATTATCTGATACACTATGCTTAACTGCCGTCGAATCTGATGATTCTGAACCTAAGGTAACTTCAACTGTAATTTAAATGCATTATTTGAATATTTTGAACAAATGTTAATTACAAATTCAAATGCATTTGCCAAGCTTAAGGAAGAGATGACTCTGCTGAAAAGAGCAAAACAGATCACTGAAACTTCAGGTTGAAAAACCTCAAGAATCAGCTGACTACAAAAAGCTTGAGCATGAGAATGAAACTCTAAAAGCTAAGTATGCAATTCGTATAGAAAATACAAATGAACTTGAAAGAAGTAATTGCATCATTCTTTAAAAAGAAATCAAAGGCTAAAAGAGGAGAAGCCTACTGATGCTCAAAAGGTTAGGAAACCTAGTAAGCAACTTAAGAAGATTAAACATACTAGTAAAACTCATCAGCCGAGTAAGCTGAAAGATGCTGCTGATAAGAGTAAAATTAAAAATGTTTAGTTTGCTTAATCTACATGAGAGTTATTAGGTAACTCAGGTAAGAAATTGAGGCAAAAATGAAATAATTGGCTAGAATTTGAGTCACATTATGATAATTATTTTTATGACATGCACTATGTTTATCCATATTATCATGTTGGTCATGTTTACTGTGCTGAGAGGGACCATGTACGACTTGCAGTACTCCTGATTAGAGATGAAGTTCTCAATAAGTCAAATGAAGTTATCAGAAGACTGCTTCTTGTCAGTCGACTGGAACTCAACAACCAAGTGACATTCAAGAATATACACTTTAACAAGTGGTATCAATTCTTGAAGTCAGGGGGAACAGATATTCTAGCTGGAGTGATAAACAACAAAGAAGACTACTGAATGCTAGCTTATTAACAGCTAACTACCCCGAACAACTAAGTACTCACCTACTTGTCTTTAGCATACTATGGTTGCAATTCCAAAAAGGGAAAGAAGAAAAGATGCAACTAAGTATTGGTGTTGATGTCAAAAAGGGGGAAGAAAGAGATGCAACTATGAACCCTCTAAACGGAAGGAAATAAATCAAAAAGGGGGAAGCAATCAACAATTGTTTTCAAAATAAAGTTGCATCATATCAAATAATTTCCATATCAGAGTATGAAGACTAAAACTAAAGACTTGGAAGATGTTCTTAGTTGAAGGTTTTGTCATCATAAAAAGGGAAAAATTGTTGGAAGAAGTTTAACTCAAGAACAGTTAAGTGATCTTATCAGTTGAGTTAAGAATTGAGTAGAAGGTTTAAAGATGACAAAAAGGTTAAAAAGGAAGTCATCAACTAAGAACTGAAAAGCTTAGTAAACCTCTTTCACGGTCAGAAAGCTAAGTGACCAAATCAGCTAAGTGAGATATCAGATCAGTGAAGATCAGATTGGTTATCATCAGCAGAGTCAAGATAGATGTGTTCAGTCTTGAATCAGCAGAGTAGCCATCAACAAAGTGATCATTCAGCAGAGTGATCATCAACAGATTAATCCCATCAGCAAAGTGAAGTCGGTCAGTAAGCTCATCAACGGTAACAAGCTAAGTGTATTAAATGCGATTGACATAAAGTAGATATCCGTACAACAGAGTGTACAACGAACAGTCTACAAAAGCCGCCGTAGAAATGAAGACCGTTGCTCAGGATTAACATGTAATTTCGCCTATCTTCAACGAACAGAATTTCAAATCCACGAGTATAAAGAGATGATAAACTGAAGATTCAAAAGAGACTTGCACAATTCAAGATCACTTCTTTAGAGCAAGAATCCATCAGTTGAGTCGTCTGATCACAAGCGAAGTCATCTGTTGACGAAGCTTTTTGTTAAAGAACAAGAACAAACTTTTGTCTGTCTGAGTGACATTCAATTGAGAATAGAAGGAGTGTATATCCATCTTTGTGAAGTGATATAACTTCATAGTGTACGTCTTCTGAGTGATTTCCTATACCGAAAAGAGTAAGGTTAATCTGAGTGATTTTTCGAGAGTGAACAGAGAGTTCTTACTTATAGCTTATCATTTGTTGTAAAGCTTAAGTGTTCTAGTTGCCAAGTTCTTTAGAATAGGTTTTTCTAAGTGATCTACCTTAGAGCTAAGTGTTCGACTTGAGGTTTGTCATTTGTTGTAAAAGCTCAAGTACTAGTTACTTTGTGTTTCTAGTGAAACCTAAATCTGTGTGATATAGAAGAGTGGACTAAAAGACTTTGTGTCTATATAACCACTATAAAAATTCCTTGTGTTATTTACTTTACTTGTCTTGCATTGCATATTTCATAAGCTAAGTAAATACTTTAAAAGAATAGTCTTTTAAATTGAGGAATTTATAACTTGGGTAAAATTTCTTTGTGGCTTTAAAAGTTTAAATTGGGTTCAAAACACTGATTGAACAATATCATACATATCAGCTACATCATTGTTTGAAACTCTGACTATATAAGATTGATAAGCTAAATCAGCTAAGTAGTCTACTCTACTGATCAGCTTAGTGCAAAATTAGCTTAGTCGTCTCACCCTACTGATAAGTGAACTCGTTTTTTGAAAAAGAAAGAAAAAATTTTAAGGTTCTGAGGTCTATTCATACCCCCCCCCCCCCCCCTAGACCTTATTTGACCATTTTGGGACCAATAGTCCATTTGATAAAACCTCGTACTGTATAGCTATTAGAGTTATTAACATTCAAATGGATGTCATCCTAGTCGCTAGTGAATATGAGTCAAAGAAGTAAAAGTGTTTCTTTTAATATGGCACCTTGGCTACTCGTCTAGCCTAGTTTTTTATCGATTGACTTATCAAAGTTTTTAAACTTTTGAACTTAAAAAAACCGTCTACATCCAATTGGTTCACTCCTTGAGGTCTACCAATTTTATGATTGTAACTTGCTGTCAATAATCTCTTTCCCATACACGATATTGGAACTTCACTTGAGGTCCATCCTCTAACATGTAAGTTAGAATATTTGGATCAAAGAACTTTGAGCTTTTAGCTCATTTATCTCTTCATCTCGTCAACAAACTCATATTAGTTTACGAAATTTGACCTTTTTAGAGATTGAATCATTTGTATATTCTCTCAGAATATAGTAGTTTATAATTAAATATAATTATACGCTTCACAAGGTTAACCCTCTAGATCAAAGTCAATGAAATATTTTCTCAAAATATTCTATGACATTTATATGAATATTCTAGTCTAAAATGATTAGACTATAGTGTTTATTGTCAAAGAATAAACAATTTATAATTAACTCTAATTATAAATTGTAGAAAAGTTTATGCAAGTAATATAATAAATAATATTACTTTTCAGATTTTAATGTCAGTAAATGACATTTACTGAAAATAAATGTGAACCAAAAGAAAGATCAATTTATAAGAAATGATACTCAAATCATTCTTACATTCTCAATTAATGTTTCATCACATGACTCAGTTCACATGATTATATTATTTCAGATTAAACATCAAAAATCTGAAGTACTACTATTTATCGGATAAGCTAGTAACATTGTAACAATTGATATTTTTAAGTCATTTTCTTTTTCGGTGGTAAAACCGAAACCTGACCCCAAGTACCCCCACATTTTAAGGTATTTGATTTTTCTTCCCTTCCATAACTCATATGGAATGATATTTGACTTTGTTGTATGAAACTCGACTTAGTATGTTTGTAGACATCTAATCAGCTTTGACCTTTCCCCCACAAGTTGTCAAGTAAACTTGAATTTGAAGATTGATGTTTAACCGTATCTTAAATTCTATTATTTTATCTAACAAATTCAATTACATTGAGCTAGGTAAATTATATGACGAATTATTCCCAATTTAACACACTCTTGTGTATATGGATATAGTCGTATTTACCACCATAAATTGGATATAAGAATTTAATTTTTCTTATTCTATTATCCGGATTTGTATTTCACAAATGCATCTCTTCGTATTTCGTCAATACATTTATTGTCTCGTATTTATAACTCAATAAACAGCGCAGTAATGTCTATGTGATTAAATACATTCTCAAACTCCACGAGTTAGTAATGATTTCAAAATTACACAGTTAATTAAATTAGTTCAAAAGCTTTGAGCTCTTACACATTTGTTTCACAAACAAATAAATTATAATTATTTCACAAATAATTTATAATTATTTCTCACAAATAAATTATAATTATTTTGTGGATAACTTACAAATATTATCAATATGTTCTCAATAAAATATTGACATTTATTTCGCAAATAAATTATAAATATTTTCACAAATAAATTATCAATATTCTCTCAAATAAAATATTGATTTGGTAGTAAATACTAATTAATATTTTATCTCCACATAAAGTTATCAGTATACGCTTCTAATATATCTCGCATATGTACAAGTCGCACTTATTAAACAAATGTACATGAGCTATGAATCACATACTCATATGAGGTTCATAATTTAATGCTTGTGACATTCAACTATATTTTATTCATTACCTCAAGTAATGACACATATAATTACTTCGATCAATAAATAAATTAGTGCAATACTAAAATATTTGTGTACAAGAAGTAATTTTACCAAATCAACCTTGATTAGTGAATTGAAACGAAATTAATCAATTATTGCAATTAGTCGCACCAATTCATGAAAATCGTTGATGCAACTCCTCCCATGCACCTATTCAGAATTTGGATTAATTATAGTACCAAAGACGTAGAAGCATCTCCACGGTCCCGTCTGAATTAAGCATATTCCTAATTTTACAGAAAACAATCCATGGACATATATCACTTCCAGTTCCAGTTTTCTTATTGAAATTGAAATTTACACTTCTAAATATCCAATTTCTTTAAAGAATAAGATTTTTTCTTGCCAAATAATAAACCACTTCCAGAAAATTACATATATCAGACTATTGTGAATTTAGATGAAAATCCAAATATAGTACTCATTGTTTAAATAGAAAACATTTTGTACTCATCTTTTGAGTTTGATGATATAGGCCATAGACATGCATAATAATTGAATTTGAATAGCAAGGTCTTCCTCATCTTCAACTCCGTCTTTCAATATTTGTATGATTTTGCACAAGAGTGGTTCTAATTTTTAGGGTACAAAATTTCTCTCTAAAATATACAGTGCCTTAGAAAATTTTAAAACATTTTCCAATTTTTGATAAAGAATTTGCTCTAATAATCCGAAACTATCTTTTCGCAGAAATAATTTTCTTAGCCCAAATAAACGTTTCGGCAACATAACGTTGATACACAGTTTGTTAAACAAAATATATATTGTCTTAAGATTGTTGGTGTCTAACAATCCGTGTACTTAAATATTTCTTAGAAATATTTTTAACATAAATCTTAGCATGAAGTAAATGTAGATAATCTAACATATATTAATTTTAATAAATAAGAATATATAACAACATAAAACTAGTAAGAAATACATGTATCGAAATAAAACAAAGAACACTTCAATCAATACGTGAAAAACTAGGAAATTAGACTGAGGCTTGCCGAAATAAATTTTCTTATGATAATATTTCCGGGGCTGCCATGGTGCATACAGTTTGATTTCCGGTAGTCTCCCAAGATAAAACAGTCTGTTGTTCATTATTTACACACATAATGAACCCAAGAAGAACTTTGAACAAACAGAAATTTCGGACTAAATTGTGATGAAAGTAAGAGAAAGAGAGTAGTAATTTTCCTTTTTGTTACTATTAAATTTTTTTAATTCAGAATTGACCAGATTCTGTTTCATATTTATGGACACAATAGTGCCTTTTGAAAAGGGACACAATATTTCGATCCAAAGGGTACCTATTCGGACCGAATAAACACATCTCTTACTCTTATTTATTTCATTCACACGTAAAAACCCAACATATTCATAGATGGGATTTTAGATCAAGGAAAAGTGAAATAAAGGTATGTGATAGTCTATATATCTTTAGGATTTTCTCCCGAGATTTCGATTTTTTTTTCTTTGATTATATCCCAACTTTGCCATAGCATCCACATATTTGTTGACATCCCTAAGTGTTTGTTTTAGAAAACACGTCCAAGGGTTCTTGATTAGGGCATCTCCATTGATAAGGGGGGAGGGGGAGAAAAAAATGAAGATTTCTGATGAAGGGGGAAGAAAATTGAAGGGGTAGAGAGGTGGTTCACCCACCCCTTGAAGTGGTGGGGCGGTGGAAGTCTAGACCGCCCCACCCACTCCATTGATTGGCTGGGCAACGCGCCCAGCCACTTTGTTTTTTTTTTTGTTTTCTTTATGTATAATTTAATTATTAATAGGAAAAATTAATAAAAAAAAAATTTACTAGGAAAAATTATTAAAAATGTTTTTTTCTAAATCTTAACCTTAATTTAATTTTATTACTTGTATAATTTATAGTTTTATTTAATAAATTTAACATTAATTTAATTTTATTACTTATAATATTGTAACTTTTATGTAATAAAACGTTAATTTATTTTATTGTTTGAAATTTAATAACATTGTAAAAAAAATGATTTATGGAAATTAAATACATTGAAATTAGATACGGCTAGTGGATTAAAAATAATTATATGTTACATAATTTATTTACGATAGACTAAATTAAAAACGACATAACCCAATATTAATTTACTTATTATTAATGCCAATTAAATTTACTATTATTATAATTATTATTTTTTTTATTATTATTATTAGTATTATTATTATTATTATTATTATTATTATTATATATTTGTTATTATTATTATTATTATTATTATTATATATTTGTTATTATTATTATCATTTTATTGAGTGAGAGTGGGGAAGTATGAGAATTGAAATTAAATAGAATGGGAAGATTGAATCACTGAAGATGACTATAAAAAGAGGAGTCTGAAGGGGAGGGGGAGTCTGAGGGGAATAGGAGTATGAGGGGAAGGGGAGTCTGGAGTCACTAAAGATGGCCTTAGTCTTTTACAATATTGCCTGAGGGGATGCGGCTCCGTGTCCACCTTTTAATCAAACTAAATATCAATGTGAGGTAATAGTGCAACCTTTTTTTTTCTGCGATCCAAAAGAAGCCACGGTTAAGCATAAATTGTGAATTGGTCCAGGCTTACCCGAAGTTCGATGGCTCGACTTAATTACCTTTGATTTGAACCCGAGTAATTGTGAGTGAGGCTGATTAAGTCATTACATTAAACCCGAACAGTTTTTTAGCCGCGCTTGAGCCAAGTAAAGTTCAACCCCGGTAAATCCTGTTTATATAATTATTTTAAATACTAATATTAATTATTTGTAAAGTTATGATGTACTAATTACCATTTTGAAACAAGAAAAAAATCACAAATAACCCACTAACTACATATATAAATTACAACTTTGTAAACCTACTGCCCACACATATATCAATTAATTATAACTAACGTACGAATTAATAAAAATGAAAAGTTAGAACAAATTATTAAATAGACTGGGAGGCCGGGAATTTACAAACTTTATTTAATGTTTTATATTATGGATTACAAGTATGAATTTTATATGTTCTTTGTTCATTAAGTAAGATTAATTTATTTATATGTGTTTTAACAGTACGTAACATTTTATTTATCAAGTAAAATTTAGTAGTGTGTGCAAATTCGATATGAGCTCGATACAAACTTGAATCCTGAAAAATTACATTAGCCGAGTCTGAGCCTATTGTCGTGAAACTAGATGATATATGAGTTTGAGCCTATAGGCTATAGTTTTAAAGTCTGCTGATATTTGAGTTCGGCTCACAAGGCCGATTGACAACATTAATTTATGAAGTTAATGACAACTTACTCCCTTGTGATATTCATAATGTTTAATTTACCTCCATGTGATTTGAAAAATAGCATTTTGTTCCACTATAATCTTATGAAAGTTTGACACCACCTCTCTGACATTTTTATATGTGACACTTTACCCTTATGTGATAAACGTACCAATTTACCCCCGTGTTATGATAAACGTGACAATTTACCTCCTATATTACAAAAATACTTTTTATGTCCACTATCAGTTTCAACGAGTTACACTATTCGGTTGAAAGATGTAAATTGTTTCTTTAAAATTTTCTTTTCTAAATTACAGGGGTAAATTGAACATTATTCATTTCAAATGGGGTAAATTGGCACTAAGTCTTAATTTATGTGGTCAACTTGGCGAGTATATGTGCGGACATAAATCAAAGAAAGGGATCTGTTCTAAACAGAACCCGTATGTACCTCTTCAATTTCAGAACTCTCAGAATTAAGACATGGAGAAATTGCCAGCTGATCTTTGTCTAAAAATCTTTTGTTTGTTTGATCATCAAAATCTTGCAACCGCTCAACTGGGTCAGTACTCAAATTTAAATCTCTTTCTCAATTATTTTTTGTGCCTATGTTCTCGTTTTTAGAATTTCAATTTGAATTCTGGTAGTATATATCTGGATTTAGATGCTCATGAATTCCTATTAAGATCTGAACTGGGTTTAATTCTTGATTTTTTCTTTTGATTGATAAAATTAAATCGAATGAAGTCATCTCAATCTTCTGATACATCTAATTTTATTCAGAAAAAAAAAGTGTGCACCTTTCATTGATTTAGGAGACAAGGATGTCTATTGAATTTTGATTTGCTAGCTATATAATGTTCATTTATGATTTGAAATCCTTAGGCATCAAATGTTACCATTAGAAATTATATGGGCAATTATAATTAAACAAATTGATGCTTACATGTTGTTACTATATATTCTAATTGTAATCATGTAGATTGCGATCGATCGACAACGTGTATAGATCAAGTAGATAGATTTTAGATGTTGGATATGTGTTGTTCTCTAGAAAGATGCAAAGAGTGATGTGGTAATAAATTGTTGAGGAATGCATATGTGAATTATGCCCAAATATTTAACCTTCTTAGTTAGATGATTTTAGTCGATTTACCTGATCATGTTAGACAAAATGTAATTACGGATATTCTTTGAGTAATATATCTATTGTTTTTTCTTAAAAAAAGGAAACAAATAGTTAGATGATTTTAGTGTTCACACAACAATTAGTTAAAGAGTTGGAATGCCGAAAAGATTAAACAAGAGAATTTACTTTGTTCTTAAATGAATTGTATTTCTAGCAATGACTATATAAAACTTACATTCCATTTAAATGAAAGATGTATTTATAAATAATGATCTTGTTTATTTCGTTGGTGAAAATTATAACATGAACAAAATAGTCTTTTAGGGGAGACCTTTTTTTTTTTTTTTTCTTTTCTATTTTTAAAACTAATCCCGACGATTCCTTATAAAATTGTGCTCATATGAAAGAATGTCTACTTTTGTGGTTCAAAAAGTGTGCAGGAAATGGAGAGACTTAGCTTCAGAAAACACATTGTGGTCTAATCTCTTTGAAGATAGATGGGGGATTGAACAAGCCACATTTTATGCCCCTGAAGATTCTTCTAAGTCGTGGAACGATATCTACATTGTTCAAGATCGATGTGATCGAGTAGGATTGTAAGTTTACATTATAGCTAAATATTGTAGCATATATGGTATATTTTTAGAGCTAATGCCAATTTATCCCCTGTGAAATGCATAATGCTCAATTTACCCTATATGATTTGAAAAAGAGCACTTTACCCCCTATAAAAAAATTAAAGAAGTAATTTATATCCTTCAGCCGAAGTGTGTAACTTACTTACTGAAATTGAGAGCAGGCATGAAAAGTGTTCTTGTAACATAGGGGGTAAATCATACTGGGGAGTAAATTGTCACATTATCATAACACAAGAGGTAAAGTGCCACGTTTAAAAATGTGAAGGATGCTGTGAAAAACTTTTATAATATTACAGGGGCTGAAGTGCTCTTTTTCAATGTATTTGCTGATTTATTAGTGTTAAAGTGACAAAAACAATATCTTTTATAGGGGGTTGAAGATTATAAGAGAAGGCGATGATTATTTATTAGTTCATCAAGGTGAAATCCAAAGGCATTTGGGATCAAGATCAATGGACTTGTTTAACGTGTATGGAGATGAAGAGAAACCATGTTTAAGTATTTCGGACAAAATTCTCTTTTTTATTGGGGATTTAGAAGTTGCTTCGGCACATGCAAAACCAAGCCGGTTGATGTAGATGTATGTATAATGTATTATAGAGCTAATGTCAATTTACCCCATGTACAATGAATAATGCTCAATTTATCCTCCTGTGATTTGAAAATGAGCACTTTACCCCCTGTGAACATTTGTTAGAAGCAATTTACCTCCTTCAGCCGAAGAGTGTAACTCACTTGCCGAAATTGAGAGTGGACATGAAAAAGGTGGTTGTAATATATGGGGATAAATTGCCACATTTATTATAACACAAGGGGGTAAATTGCCACATTATTATATCACATGGGTATTCTGCCACATTATCATAATAACATGGGAGTAAACTACCTCATAAAAATATCAGGGAGACAGTGTGAAACTTGTATAAGATTATAGGGGAGTAAAGTTCCTTTTTTTAAAATCACAGGGAGGAAAATTGAACATTATGAATAACACAGTGTTAAATTGCCATTAACTCATGTACTATATGTACTCTGTTAATTCTAGTATTGTGCTATTGATAA
The DNA here is from genome assembly GCA_034814905.1 of Penstemon davidsonii. Taxonomy (NCBI): domain Eukaryota; kingdom Viridiplantae; phylum Streptophyta; class Magnoliopsida; order Lamiales; family Plantaginaceae; genus Penstemon; species Penstemon davidsonii. The sequence goes on along the minus strand of JAYDYQ010001087.1, from coordinate 3,328,632 downwards.
TTTTTTTATTAAATTTGTGGACTTTAGTTGTAATAATATATTTTAAAAAAATCATGTAATAGAGTATATATTTTGACTATTCACACCCATTTGCAGACAACAGTACTAGACTACTAGGTATTTGTTTGGGAATTTCAATTATTGAAGTGCTATGAATTGGATTTGCTCTGATCAGTGATCCAAATTTCGATACGTTTCCATCGAAAATAAAGAAAAATTTCTGCTTTTTAGTCAACTGAAACGAAAGTATGATATAATTTCTGCTTCAATATATTTCTTTAGTTTACAATTTTTTCAAATATGTCTCGAAAAGCTTCCGAAAAATTTCTGATTTTTATCCAACCGAAACATACCACGAAATGATACTTTAATCCATGGCTCTATTATCTAGTTTATAGAAACCATGATCTGGGAAAATTCGTGCCTACACCGGTGAGATTTAATCCACCAGGGTGCTGAATGAATGCCACATGAACATGAAAGGATAATTTTTTGTCCTTTCATGCCCATGTGTAGGACATCCAACCCCAATGAATTAAATTCACTAAGGTATTATCTAAGTAACCCCATGATTTGATATTAATTTGAGTACGGTCCATTTTATATTTCAATTTGAGTACAATCCGAGCCACCCACCTCGGTCGGTGAGCAGGTGGCCAACACCTGCTTTTTTTTCAATTTTTTTTTTAATTTTTCAGATGTGGAAAAATGAAGAATGCGAAAAGCCACATAAATGGAGGAGAAAGAGAGAGAGCGATAACTAGAAATAGAGGCATATGAAGCATACTTTTCCCTTGTTTGGTCAGTTCTCATATGTAGTGAATAATGTTCGCTATAGTTTATTACCAATCTTTTCCAAAGAAAATATGTGACTTGGCGCCAAAACCTCAGATGACTTTTTTCATGAGATTTCTTAAAAACAATGGAAATAATTTATCACTTTTCTATTTCGAAAAATTCAAATCAATCTATCTTTGCCAATGCCATAGTTTTAAGAAATACACGATGTTGAAATTTATTTAGAAGAAGAATGGTGCACATTGCAGTGAAGATTTATTTTTTATTTTTTTTTATTTTTTTATTCGACATTCAAATATAACAATTTATTTAAGTGGGGAAGATTTATTCAGAAAAAAATAAATATATTATTTCAACTATGTTCGGAATGTTATTTTAAGTATTTTTATATCTTAATGTTTTTAGTTGTATTATTAACAAAAAACTAATTTAAATGATAATAATTGAGAGAAATACTCAAACTATTCCAGAGATTTAGTGTAACTACTAAAATCATTCCCAACATGGAGAGTGGTATGTATAATTTTTCACTGAACATCATTTGTAGTTTGTGTAATCAGCTTCAATATCAATATATTTTATGCTTAAATTGAAAACATGTTATATTAAATAGGTAGATGCAATCAGATAACTAAAGGCAAATAATATTACACTTATTGTAATAAAAATGAATAATAAATAATCTCTCGAGAGGTAATTTTTGTTATAAACTACATGTCCTGAATGGATTTATTTTTACATTAACATTGTTATGTCAAATGATATAAAAAAATGTAAATCAAATTCAAATCAAAATTAACAGGAGAAGAATAAAAATTATACAATATTTACATTCGAAAAGAAGGACCTTCAACCCGTCTTTAATAACCTTATCGCAACCAAATTTTTAGAAAGTACTTTGGTGATAATGATAGTGCAAAGTCTTTAAACTTATAAAAACCACCATTAAGCCATCAAAAAGAAAAGAAAGAGAATATTTTAGATATATAGTTGAGCGAAATTACCATGGAATGAATTTATATCACTCATAACCTGATTATGAAATGTAAATTATACTTAAAAAATGTAAATTACCCATGAGCATATGTAAATTAACAAAATAATTAATCAAAATTTGTAACTAACCACTTGGCACACATATATTGATTATATATACTGATCTATCAAAACTCCAAAACAAATTCATTTGAGAAGAAGAAAAATACATATAAAATCAATAAGGTTAAAAATAGAAGAAAGAGAGACGTCAATATTTATGATACTCATTAGTGTAATTCGGCTTACTAAATAGAACACAATAAAATAAAATAAGAGAACAAAGTTGACTTGTATATTATACAAAAATCTGACGATGACATTTGTTTTTTATAAATCAAATTTGAAGATGACTATAAACTTAATTTGAATGGTTATCTATGGGTATTACATATTCATCTTATGTTGATAGAAAATCATTAATTCTAATATTTTCTTACCATGTTAAATCAGTTTTGAGGTAGCCGGCATAGATTATGGGTTTAAATAACTTAATCTAGGCAAGTTCACTTCCCACAATTTTTATAACATATTTATATGTTTGAAATTGCAAGTTAATTTAGGCAATTTAACTTCTCTTGGCAAAATTTTGAACTTGATTTAAATTGAATCAAGCATCATTAGAGATAAAAATTATTTTAGTACAACTTTTATGCGTTTCTTGTCATGTGTATACATATTCATTTGTTCATATCAAACCTAAGGATAAGAATAAGAATAAGAAAAAAAAAAAATGAAACTCATAGTCCATAAAATAAGTAGTTATTAAAGAAATACATTAGAGAAAGTATAAAGAATTACATGCATGTAAAGTTAATTAAGAAATGAAATATAAACTCAAAGAAATGAACTCACGTGAATAATGGAAGTGATTTCCATATGATTCCACGTAGGGCTATCAATGGCCGGACTCGGACCGGATCAGGGCAGATTCGGATCCGTCTGATCCGGATCCGAGTCCGATTTTCATGTTTTCTATTCGGATTCGGATCCTAATCCGCGCGGATCTTGAAAAGTAGTAACCGGATCCGAATCCAGTTGATATCCCGGATTTGGATAAATTATCCGGATCCGTTTAACATATTTAGCAAAAAAAAAAAAATCTTTCATTTTCCTTCAAATCACTTGTAGATTCCACCACCATGAATTAAAAATGTAATATTTTACTTATTTCATCAAAATTATTGTCTGAAAATTGTAAAAGATGGAATATGTTGGATAAATATAAACGATAAAAATTAGAATAAAGGAATAAACAAAAATATGAATAAAAAAAGATAGAAAATGGGGAAAAAAAAAAGAAAATCCAATATTGAGTAATGGAAGAGAAGAAAAAATTTGGAGGAAAAAGTAGAGGGAAGGTGGTGGCTACTACATAGATGAATGGTTAGGGTTCTGATTTTTCTAATTAAATAGCATAAATTAATATGTTGTATGCCCAATGAGTTACCAGGTTAGTCCAATATCACCTCTCATGCATATCTTTTTAAAATTATTTTTAATATAATAAAAGATTTTAGTGGAACATAGATAATTTTATTTTTATTTTGGTTTAAATACATAAACAACATATAGTAATATATATCGGATACAGATCTGTAACGGATCGGATCAGCCTAGATCCATATTCACTTCATATAATTCGGATTACGGATCTTCTTAATCGGATCAGATCCATCGGATCCCTAATCGGACAATTATCCTAATAAATCGGATCAGATTCGAATCGGATCCCAATTGAAATCCGCCCCATTGACAGCCCTAATTCCACGGATGAAAAACACATGTATATGGTACAACCCTACAAAAAAAATAACAAATTGTTATACATATACATAAGAATATATTGCAATATACTCACATTTGAAATAATAATCATGAAATACCTCAACATAATCCTGCACTAAAATCACATCAGATATAAAATTTTGTCAAATTCAACAAATAAAATATGTCATGTTAAAATAAAATTATATAAAAGACACATGTTTAACCAAAGATATCTTTAAACTCATATAAAATCACATACTTGATCATTGAAATTGTATGGTAGATTTTCAATGTAAGCAAAAAAAGAAATATAGATATAGATAGTAGAAGGAAAACAATAGTACCATCGATATAATTAATCAATAAAATAACAGAAGAAATCAAACCATAAGAAGATGCATGAAATAAAAATTCACAAGACATAGGTTTAAGGAGTGACGGTTTATATATATATTCCTAGTTTCCTAGTTATAGGCTTATAGCTATTTTTGGGGCATGATTTTAGTAGGTCAATTGATTAATTAAGATTATTGTAAACTAAATTCATTATGTTCGGTTACTACTAACATTTATATTCATTCCTATTTTTGGGGCATGATTTTTGTGCAATTAGTTAGACTCCCATGATCTAATACGTATTTTCATGTTTAGCTTGTAACAGTTTTTTTTTTTAAATAAATGGATAAATTGTGAAATTAGTTAGATTATGTCTAAATACGTTTTCCCACAAATTTAGCCAGTTAGGTTGTAACAAGTTTTTTTTTATTTTTTTTTAACTCCTTGTAAATGTATATTAATTATAAATTATTTAATGCAATAAAAAAAATTCAAAATTAGGAGAAAAAAGAATTTGGTCCAATTTGGTCAAAAGACCATTCTCCTATATATATATACTAGTATACGTCCCGTGCTATGCACGGGATTTAAAAAAATATATATGTTAAGTACCTGGTTTAACATGTTAGATATATCTATTGTACGACATGGTTAAAATAATAAAATGAAAATAACAATATTTATGTACAAAGAAAAATACTTTGTTAAATATTAACAAAAAAGATAGAGGACGGAGTTATATTCTTTATAAATATATCACTGGACATCTAAGCTACATAGGAATATTTGCACACCATCAATGTTGAACTAATACCTGCAAATGAACAAAAGATATGTTAATAATAGTTTAATATAATCGAGTTATGCATGTAATAATTTATTTATTCTCAGTGTAAGTATTTTTTTTATTTCAGGTTTGAAAATGAATTATGACTTACTTTTTTAAGCCTAAAATATGCCGTCTCTTTGGAATATGCGATCATTCTTCAGACCAATCAACCGTCAAAACAAATTTCACCGCACAAAAATGTGGCCTTGCAAACTTCGGTGGCATTGGGATGATAAAAGTACATGCACGATGCAGTAATGAAAAAACTCTCTCCCTCAATATTTTGATGCCATTTTGCTGAGTAATACAAGTATTTAAGTCAGAGTAGCATTATGATTTCAATCTAAAACTAATATCAAAATTACATTTATACCTGGTTTTGTAGTTTTTATGATATACAACTTCATTGCGAAATATATATTTTGCTTAGTCGTCGTATAACTTCAAGTACATAGTTCCACTGCCATCTGCTACTGTAAGACGAACACGAAATCTAAAGAAATACATTTGTGTCAATGTAGGAATAAATAATAAAAAAAGGGATGTATATAATGAATCAATACCTGAAATCTTGTACAAACCTTTTCTAGTTGGTTTTAAAAAAATTAGTTTATCAAAAAATTAATACCTGAAATTAGCCTTGACCACATCTTCACACGTAAGACAAACCACTTTGTCGAACGAAGATACACATAAACCTCTACAATTAACGCAATGTGCTTCCCACATGTCGTCAACATCAATACTTTGAATACGTGCAATGATCTGAAAAAATTTAATCTGCACTGGGAAATGTCAAAACAATCATACTAAACTATGACTACAACGAAAAATGAAAGGAATTACGTACACCTTCATGGTGTCCATATTCACGAATCCAAATTCGTTTGGCATTTGAAATCTGTAACGACCAAGATATAGTGAAACCACTTGAACGTATAAATGAAACCATTTTCTGAGCACAACGGTCTTCCAAAAACCTAATTCCAAATATTTAAATTATAATTAATTCTAAATACATAATAAGTCCATGAAAATTAGATAAATCATAAGTAGTTTGTATGTACCAGCTCTTTAGATCATATGTAGAACTTGTGTTGGTATTGAAGTAAAGTTTTGAAAATCGATGCGTGTATATGGATAAACCTGTGTCAAAATTAGACTTTTAAGAGATAAAAAACACATTCTTTTGTCTAGCAAATATATGATGTCTACCTTCAAGATCTCTCACTATAACTCCACATGCAAATATTATATTATTCCGATCAAGTGTCCGGAATAATGTTTCACCTTCTTCAATGACAAAATTATCACATAATACCATACGGACAACTGTCATTCTATATGACACCAAAAAAAAGTTAGAAAATATTTTCATATGGAAGTATCTACTTATAATACAACTAAACTTACGTGGTATCAATTATGAGGAGTTCTCGTCTTGAGAAACCTTCACATGTTGTATAACAATTGGTAACACACACAACCAATCCAATAGTATCTACAGTGATGGAGCAATCAATTCAGTGAATTATAATTCTTTTAATGAAACATAAAGCACAAAAGAAAAATATTGTCTTAACAATCAATTGATCCTCAAAATTCACATGGTTTCCAATGTCTTTCAGTTCCACGATGGAATTCAAATCTCGTAAGAAGTTTATCATTATTTAGCAATAGATTTTTGAACCTTGACTCATCTCCAAACAATAGTTGATAGTGGTGAGGCACGAATTTAAATTTTCTATCTACTACAATCACACGTACATAACGAACATAGTAAATGTTTCTTTCAATAAATTGGTTACTCAAGCGTACAACATTGGAAAGGTGAAAATATTATGAAACTGAAAAATTAATTTCTTAACCAATCAAATATGGCATTATGAAACGGAATCGTTTGTTAAGAAATAACTTGTGCAACCGCGAGCTTCATGCAATGTTGTGAACTCATTGAAGCTCCATTATCAATTGGGTTGTGTGGGATGTGTGTTTGGTCTAAAAGATACATAGACAAAATTAGATCAACCCAAAAAATACTAAAATACATAAAAGAAGTGGAAGAAAATGTACATTAGAGGAATACCAACTCAATTTCCATAGATGCTCTGTTGTGGTATGGAGAAATCACATGAAAGTTGTGTGAGAAGTTATGTACATGAGGAAGACGCCATCAAAAATTGAGAAGAATATGGGAAAAAAAGGAGTAAAACATATTGAGAAGAAGATGGGAAAAACTTAATTGTAAGTGGGTTTGGGACTGTACGTGGGTTTGGAGGTAGTTATATTATTAAGTAAAATAAAATAAATCAAAATAAAGAGAAAAACGTGGGTTTGGGTTGGAGGTGGTTATAACATGTATCAGGTAATTATGAAGTAAAATAAAATAAATCAAAATAAGGAGAAAATAGTATTTTGGTCAAAACAAATGGATTAAAGTAAAAGACCGCTGTGAAATATATTATAAGTAGATATATAAAAGATAAGATATGATATTTCAACCTACGAAATATAAATCATCCCGCATAAACTTTTGATGAAAAAGAGTGCTTGTGTTAGTTTATATATTTTTGTTTTTTGTATATTCTAATTTTTTACATAAAACTAAATTTAGACCAGATTCGATGTTAACACTAAAAAAACCCAGATGAACTTACAGAGCATTTTCACAACGCAGTGGACAATAGTTCATACATAGCTTTCACAATATGTAAGGCCATCTTCAATGACCAAGAAGAGATGGAGATGGCCATCTCCATTAATTCAAGGGGAGGTTCCCTTGGAATCCATCCCACCCATTGCTCCAAGGGGTGGAGCAAGCCAAGGTTAGCTTGCCCCATCCCTTGAGTCTTGAAGCAAATGATATTTTGTTTTTTGTTTTTATTTATTTTTAGTTAATAATTTTTTTTAAATAAAATTTCCTTTAATTTATGATTAATTTTAAAAAGGTTCATTTTAATTTTAAAAATGTAAACTTTATTTAAGAAACTTAAATAAAATTTAATTATTAAAAATTAAACATTGAAAGAACGTAACTTTAATTTAAGAAATTTAACATTAATAGTCTGTAAATTTAATAACATTGTAAGAAATTTAAATACAATTTATTATTATTATTAAGTGATAGTGGGAAAAAATGAGTATTGAAATTAAATAGAATGGATAAATTGAATCATTGGAGATGACTATGAAAAATAAAGGGAAAATTGGACTTGAAATCTGAGGAGAAACTGGACTTAGGCTGAACAGTCACTAGAAATGGCCTAAATTGCAAAAAACTCATCAAATGGCAACTATGTTAATTGAATGTTTGTGACATTAAAGTAAAAATGAATTGTCAAAAAATAAAATATGTCTAGTACAGTACTATAGCCTTGTGGATACATAAAATGCCTTAACTTTGCACATATCCACAAACAAAAAACTCTTATAGCAATTGTATGTCTCCTCTTCTTTGCTGCATGGCCAAGTAGATTTTGCTGTATTTTTTTCTGGTAGTCACGATTAATTAACTGCATATTCAACTACACAAGATATTGTCGACTGCAATTGTGGAAATAATAGATGATCATGTAATAAATCCAAAAAATGTTCCCAGTTAAAACTAGTTATTTAAGCAGCATCTAATGGTTCGGTTTCAGCATTTTGCTCCCTCAACATTCTCCAATCTTCTATCCCTGAAAAGAAAGACGGGACATTAGAACAATGCAGACATCTGTTACTTCCACGAGGATAAGAAATTTAGATGTCGTAGAGTTCAGTGCATAAAAGAGTTAGGTTGTGTTTGGTTCTTGGATTGGGTGAAGCTCAATGTTCTATTATTTGATGGAAGAAAAATATTTTATCTAGCAATCTACTCGCTAAATGTCAGGAACCAAACATAGTCCTGCGCTTTGTTGTTATTTCATCACAAGAATAACATTGCTTGAAGTCTAATATTGGCAACATGTAACTCACTTGGCCTATCACTTAATACTGAGAGCCGCTTCTGTAGAATGGAGGCCAGAAAGAGGAAGATCGAGCACATACCAAACATAACGGTGATGGGAAATGCATTAACCTACAAAAAATCAAGACATTCTTTAGTATATAGCAAGCAGTCAGGTAGTACATGAAAATTTTAATCCTTAATCTGGGATTTTCTCTATGTTCACTTCTGGTCATAAATCAAACAAATGAATGCATCAGTTTAAAGGAATTGCTGAACAATTTGAATAAGTTAAAATCTTTAATGGATACTAATTTGTGTTAAATTGCAAAGATAATGCATGCCCAATGAAGAAAACAGAGGCAGCAGACAAAAACAAGTAATTGCAATAACCAAAGCGCTACAGGTCATTCACCAAAAAGGCATGGATAAATATATAGCAAAGGTTTAGTTGACATACATTGTACAGCACAATGCAAACAAAGATGTTTAGTGGGATGCGGAAAAAGTTCATGATGGTGCTTCGAGCCTCCTCGGGGATGTACTGGGATCTCATCTTCATAATGGATGGCCAGAAAATACCTACACAAGCTTCGAAAACACAGAACCCAAGAACTTGGAGACATCCTGAAAATGTGATGCCGCCCCCTTTCACATTTGAAGGAGGTACCAAAAACTACCATAAAGCAGAAAGAAATTAGATATGATTCAGCACGATATTTCGAGTAAATAGAACAAACAGAAACCAAGACATACGTTTGTTAATATGGGAAGCAAAAGAGAGGCAGAAGAGATAACAAATACAATCTGCATGTAGCTCTCCACTTTAACAGTGTTGCGGGCCAATAAACGAGCTGCGATTGAGCTTCCCAACATTGAAGCCAACATAAAAGTTGCAAATATAAAGCCATGGGGAATGTCTTCATCATTTGGACTCAATGCGGGTGTCCATAGGAACACGAATGTATACATCGAACCTTCAAACAGAGACTGTATGGCACCAAGCAATGCAATTTTTTCATCTGACATTCAAAATCATTGTATCAAGTGCATGAAAATGATATGCAATTAAATACAAAGATTTTGATATACCTGAAGCAATTGCTACAGCAGCGCCTTTGAATTGAGTAAGCAAGTCCTTGCTCTCTGAAGGGTCTCCATAGTTTTCAGTCCATGATGATAATATTACAGCCATTCCAATTGCTAGAAATATGGCGGCAGCATCAAAGGGTGATACTGGGCCAAGATTGAAGAAATGAACAAGCACATTTCCAAACAATCCAGCTAGAATGGCCACAAAACCATTGCCAAAGAAAATTGCCTTCGAGAAAGTTAATGAGAGCCATTGCTGATCAAAACCCCTCTGCACATATATATTAAATTCAAGATTGGAATATCAAAACTATAATGAATCACAAAAATTGCATTAAGGAAAAGATAGTGGTGCCGATATACTTACGGACACCTCACCTTGAAGTGTTCAGCTACGAGCCAAGACTCAAATGCAGAAAACAAGAGAGATGTAGCAATACCACCCAATACACGTCCAACCATCAAAACTTTGTACTGAGGAGAATGCTTGGTAATGCAGCTGAGTATATATGTGATGCAGTAAGTGACACATGCCCTCTTCCGCCCCCTACAGTTCCATTATGCAGCTAAGTATACATAAAAAATAAGATTAATGTTATTTGAGGGAGGACATCAATCTCACTGTTTATCTGCTAGAGATCCAACAATGGTTCCAAACAACATGGAAGATCCAAATCCCGCAATAAAGAGCTGTCCAATTTCACCTTTCCCAAAACCATAAGTACTGTAAAGGTAGTATACGTATGGACCCTGCAACCAATCACCAGCTGTTTTTGCCACATGGAAAACAAACATTAACAAAGGAATATCGATTACATGGTGATGAAAATACAAAGGTAGACGTTTGGCTTAATATATTTTATTAGGGTAAACATAACATAGGAAGAACAAATACTGGAATTAGTGACTCTCTCGTAAAATCACACTGAAATATTTACCCATCTGTTTATACTCTTGATATTTTTTCAAAATATCGGATGATTTCCCCAACGAAAATCGGATAAGCCCTCGACGTAAGACTTCAGATGGCTTGACAATTGGCATAAAAGAACCAGATGTAGTGTTTGCCTACTTCGTAATCGTTTGAAATGTCTATTTACGTTTGGCAGTCCCACACACACACACCCACTCACTCTCGACACATCGAGGCAAGACGAAATTTCTAGAGCAAACTTCATCAAAATCATCGTACTCAAACAAATTCAATTAAATTCAATGCAAACCTTACTCCAAACACTAACTTCGAATCTAATACAGTATACAATACATAAGTATAAACCATTACCTGCAATAATTGCATCAATGAATTTTTCTGCCTAATAACACAGCAACATTTTCCTCAATCACATTTATTTGGGTGCAAAACTAGATCAGATCATATTGTGCATGCACACATTGTGAAAAATAACAGATCTGGATTGAAATTACAGAAATTGAATTACCCATCATGAGAGAATAAACGACCAAGTAATTATTCTTGAAGGAATTAAAAGCGGAACTCGTATTGATCCGATCATTGTTGCCTTTATTCATCTCCAAAGCTGCCACAACCGCAGCCAAACCCCCGAACACCATAAAGTAGAACAACTCCATTTTAAAAAAAAAAAAAAAAGTTAGAAAAGTTATAGAGAGAATGCGAAATTGGCAACACTGACTATATATAGAGAGAATTAGAATGTGTTTGTGTGTGTAAAATTATCTGTTAAAAAGGAAATCATATGCTGAACGCGGTTTTGCTTGTGAGTGACGGACTGATGTATCTTTTATAATTCTGTTTTGTTTGTGGAGATATGCCACGTGGCAGATTTAATTTGTGGATCCTAATTTGGGCTCCTATATTCGGTTTGTGGTAGGTTTTTTCGGCTTACTTTCACGGGTTTGGGCTTGCTCCACTAATTTTTCTTTTTCTTATATATAGGGCTGTCAATAGGGCGGATTTCAATCCGGATCCGTCCGAATTCGATCCGATTTATTAGGATAATTGTCCGATTAGATATTCGATGGACATGATACGATTATAAAGATCCGTAATCCGAAACTCATGGAGCGAATATGGATTTAGGTCGATCCGATCCGCTACAGATCTGTATCCGACAATAAATAAAAAGAAAGATATATATACATAATATTTTATAAAAGTAAGTATCATTAATAATATTTCACCATCAATTTAAGAAGATAGTAATTTATAACTCGTTTATAAATTTATTTAAACCAATATTTTCATTCTAAAAATATGAATATAGTAAAGAAACTTTGAACATGTGAGCTAGGAAAAAATATTAATTTAACTTTTTTAAATGAAAATTTATTGGATCCGAAAATGATCCAATATCCGGCCAAATCTGACCAAGATCCGTTGGATTAAAAAAATCTAGATCCGAGCACAATCCAAACAAGATTCGATCCGATATAAATGGAGTCGAATCTGGACGAGCCTGATCCGACCAGAATCCGACCCATTGACAGCCCTACATATATATAGCTTCAAACGGGAAAAATTAAGAATCTTTGTATAAAGTTGTAGGTAGTGTTAAATTAATTATTTTTATATCTTGAAATAAATTTTAGTTAATTTTATAAATTTTATAATTGTATAAAGGGGAAAGAAGAATTAGTGCATAAAATAGAGTTGAATAAATAATGCATAAGCATCTAAGACAATTTATCTTTTTTTTTAATAATTATTAATAGTAATTAGTTTTTCTTATTTTTAGTTATTTAGTTTTCTTATTTTGGTTATTTCGTTTTCATAGAAGTCTAAAAGTTATTCAGTTTCATTAAGAGTCTTATTTCATTTCAGTTAGTTAGGGTTAAAGTCTTAGAGTTAAAACTTCATTATAATTAGATATTGAATATTATGACTTTTTTTTAAAAGAAGATATTTGTTCTCTCTGGTTCATGGGTGTCTATTTCATGTGTATTTCGATGCAATTTATCTAATGAAATTTACCTGAATAATAAATGTTATTTTGCCCGGCTTCATTAAAAATGTAAACATATTTTTTCTTTAAATTTAACTGAATATCTTAGAGTCAATTCAATTTTGCTTAATAAATGTCACATGGGATTGCCATGAAAGTTTCTAGTATGACATATTTAATTACTTAAGGCCGCTATAACAGTATACCCATTTTTTTTCTCAATAGCTTTCTCAGGGTACAGCTACGGTTTGGCTAGCTAAATTAATTAAAAAAAAAAAATTAACTAATTTACCAATTTTATATTATGGATCTCTATTTAAGGTGAGTTTGGTCTAGCGATCACAGTTATCAAAAACATTTATGTATTTTAATTTGAACAACATTTTACCCCTTCACGTGTAATAATTTTTGAAATTTTAATTGCAGAAAATTATGTCATCAATGTAATTTTTGCAAAAGCAATACTTCAAACTAATAATTAGTTTTCATTATGATCAATTATTGTAAAAATTATTTATAATAAAACCAATTATTGTAAAAATATTTTTCTTTCGGTCAAACTCACCTTTATAACAAAATAATTTACTTATGATCAACACGTAATCGTCTAGAATTTACTGTTTGAGTAGTTCACCGCACTAATAAATTTAAGTTTCAACTATTCATGTTCAATGATTATATGTAACAATAGTAAAAAATTGAGAATGGTGGTGCAAATTCACATAGATTTCACATTGATTTTTAATTACTAATGTTTTATTATAATGAGTAGATTTTTTTACATCTTAGGCCATCTCCAGTGACCATGTATTCCCCTTTTCTTCAGACTCTCATTTTCTTTTACACTCTTCTTTTTATAGTCATCTTAATGATTCAATCTTTCCATTTTATTTAATTTCAATTCTCATACTTCCGTACTCTCACTTAATAAAAATGATAATAATAATAATAAATAAATAAGAATAATCAAAATAAAATAATATTTAATAAATATAATAATAGCAACTTAAACATTAGCATTAATAATAAGAAATTTAACATAGGCATTAATATGATTGTGGAGAATGAACGAGATGAATACATTGATGATAACTCAGACGACGATGATTGTAATCCCACAAGATCTCATAGGGCACGTGCCACCTTTTATCACCAAGAAGGGGGCACTACTCTTGATTTGAATCCAAGAACAAGTCTCATATCCCTAGAAGAACATATGTTCCGTCGTCACCAGATACGATCAGTAAGGTCAATCGCCAGCTTCAAGCTGACTCAGTCGAACATGCGTGGTCAACACACGGTCCAAATGGTGGTTCTACGTAATTGTTTCAATATATAATTGTTAGGGTTATATCGTTTCTAATTTAGTTTATCGTATTTAAATTATGTAACAAATAATTGTTTTATCCATAAATCTTATTTAATTTTAATGTATTTAATTTCCATAAATCATTTTTAATTATATTTCTAATTAATTCCTATTCTCATATTTTTCCACTCTTACTTAATAAAAATAATAATAATAGAGCTAAATAATAATAACAATTAATAAATGTAATATTGTCCATAAAGTTACAATGTTACAAGTAACAAAATTAAATTAATGTTAAGTTTCTTAAATTAAATTTAAATCTAATTTTCTTTTACCAGAATAGACAAATTAATTTTTTTTACAATGTTATTAAATTTCAAACAATAAAATAAATTAACGTTAAGTTAATTACATAAAAGTTATAATATTACAAGTAATAAAATTAAATTACTTTTAAGTTTATTAAATAAAAGTATAAATTATACAAGAAATAAAATAAAATTAATATTAAGATTTAAAAAAATATATATTTTATATAAATTTCCCTATTAAATTAACAATAAGAAAACTAAAAAAAAAAAAAAAGAACAATGTGTTGGGCGCGCGTTGCCCAGCACATTTCAGAAGTAGGTGGGGCGGTTGGTGATTACCAAACACCCCCGCCCCCCCACCCCCCCCCCCCCCCCCCCCCCCGTTTTCAATTTTTTTCAACAAAATTTGCCCTTCTCCCATGGACTCATCATTCTTTATTTATAGGACTGTCAATTGAGTCCCGAAGCTCGATGGCTCGACCCGATTAAAATTGGCTCGAACTCAAATATTTGTGAGTCAAGTCGAGTTTGAGCCATTATATTTAACCCGATCAATTTATGAACTGAACATGAGCCTAACACGGCTCAACCCGCCCGAACATATAATTGTTTTAAATATTACAATTAATTATTTGTATTGTAGTTATATTCACTAATTACTGTTTTTATTTTGAAACAAGTAAACTTTACAAAAAGTTATAATGTAAACTCGCATATATGTTAGCAGATCAATTGCATACTTAAGGTCAAAATTCAAAGGAAAAATATTTAATCAAAGATAAAAGAAGACAAAATTTAATCAAACATATCTTAAAAATATGGGCAAATAACCCGATCTTTCAGTTAAGACATTATTTAATGATATATAGTCGTATATTAAGAAATAATAGTCTATTCATATGTGTATCGGTAATCTAAATATTTTATTTGTCAAGCTATTTTTGCTCATACTAACAAACCCGATATAGACCCGAAACTCGAAAAATTAAATGGACCGAGTTTGAGCCAGAGAAATTAAAATTTCATGAGCCAAGTTTGAGCCTATAGCTATGAGACCCGACAGTATTTGAGTTCGAACTATTTAAAGCTCGGCTCACAAGGCCCGATTGACAGTCCTATTTATTTATGTAGAGGCACTAATTATTGGCTTAATCCTACTTTGCGCCCGGGAAACAAGCTAATTTTTCATTTTACACCTTTAAAAAAAATTAATAGCATATTGCACTCTAGAAATCATGTTTTCACTTCATTTTGCACCCTGGTCATTTAACTCACCGTTTGAAGGGTACTTTAGTCCATTCTCGTTAAATATCACTGTACAATTTCTCCAGAGACAATATCAAGTGAGACATAGGATTAAGGTTAAAATTGACAAATTATTCCAAAAATAACCATGAAAAATATTAGCGCTTTTTGAAATATTCCAAATATATAAGCTATTAGAGTTTACGGGTTTCCATTTTTCACTCGACAAACATCAAATCTAGAGCAAGATCGCTAATATTTTTTGCTAAAACGCAGTGATTTTTTTTTTTAAGAAAAATGGAGGACAGAGAACCAAATAACCAAATATATCACGTGAAGTTGTAGGGACCAACTTGAAGTATTTTAAATTAATTTCTTGAAATATGTCAATCCAAAACGGCCTATTTTTTTTGACAAATTGAGTGTTTTTTGCAAGGTTTTTGAAAATAAAAGGAAATTTGACGCAATAAAAATTCCACAGAGTAGTTTCTTGCAGGTTTATCATAACACAAAGTAGTATTTTGCATTTACCCCGTGATTGAATGAGTGCCTTGTATGATCCGCAAGGACTTAACTAAGAGTAAATTACTGGTCACTAGTACATGGTTTGCTTTAATCCTCAAATTATTTCGTTCATTTAAGTTGGAATTTTGGTGTCAATAGTTTCATTTGATATCAAAACAGTCTAAATTGTTATAAATTGAGTTAGTTCTCAAAAAATAAAAAAAAATTGTTAATTGAGTTGGGCATTCTCACTTGATAACTCGACCGGGTTGTATTTGAGGCGAGTGTGATTAAATATACTCCCTCTGTCCTTTCTATTTTTTCTCCTATTTTCTTTTTGGGATATTCCAAAAAATACTCTATTTCCTTATATGAAATTATTTTTCTCAAAAGTATTCATATAAAGTAATGATTTGACATCATTAATTCTTTATCACTTGACATAAATGTAAAGTTGCATAAAAATTCTATTTTCAACTATCACCTAAAACTCCGTGTCAAAACTCAAGGGAACAAAAGAAATAGGACGGAGGGAGTATATAATAAGGTTGCATTTGAGTTTAATGAGATTTAATTTAAATAAAGCATGACTTAATAACACATCTAAATAATTCTATATGTGATCTATAATCATGTAGGCTTATTAAAGTGGTGAAGGAATGCATTTTCAATTGGGTTTTTGGCAACTTAACTCTTCACTGTCTAATGAATAATTTTAACCCTATAGAAAATGGAAATATGCAGTTTACCTCGTTGTGATATAAAATAATGAGCAATTTAACTTCTTACTCATGGAGGTGTTGTACTTTAACTCCTTATTCATGGAGGTGTTATACACACGCTTTATAATGCGAACGAGACTTCATTTTCATGTGAAAATGACCAATTTAACCCTATCTTGACAACATATTCACTTTACCTTCTTGTGATATGAATAAATAGACAATGTATCTCCCTGTAATATATATAAATGAACATTTTACCTCTCTGTGATATTGCATAATGGGATTTTACCCTCTTGTAAAAATATAAAAATCAAGAGGAATGCAGTGTGCTTCTTTTACAAAAACACAAGGAGTTATTTTGTCCTTTTATTTATCACAGGGAGGTAAATTGCATATTAAGAATAACACATGGAATTAATTTGCTACTTATATGTTTTGACTCTTCATAATTTAAATATTGCTATCTTTTCTGCTTAAGATTATTAGAATGAAAAATTTATATATTCTTCTGCATGTTGTTATAACATGTAGGTTTTATTTATCACAGGGAGGTAAATTGCATATTAAGAATAACACATGGAACTTTCGTTATTTCATTTCTTGATCTAGAATTTTGAAGAATTTAGTTTGATCTAATTTGGTATGAATCTATAGCCCATGAAACTGTAGGAATTTTAAATTTTTAAAACTTCAAAAGTAATTCAATTTTGTAACAATCTATACCCTTTAATGTCCATTATGTGGCTTATCAAAATTATTTGACCCTAGAGGTCTCGTGTACACCATAAATAGGGATTAGAGGCCTTGGGAAATACACACACTCACTAGCTATGGTTTTGCATCCACTAAAATATTTTCATATATTGTTCAAGGGCACTAGAGATAATGTTTGGTTCTTGTCTTCCTGTGAATGTGCTCACAGACGAGGACGTCGGCGTGGCCATTTGGCTTTGTCTTAGGATTGTGATCAGTCACCAATACCTGCACGAAGAGAAACAATCACTTTCTTAGGACGAACGTCTAGTAACGTGACTCTCAAATCAGACCAGTTGTTTTCATAATTATATTCTTATTGAATTATTTATATTATATGTTTATAAAATATTCGTATATTTTGTGAAAACTAAATTTGCATATAAAAACAAAATTTCCCAACAGAAACTATGTGAAATGATTTCAGTCGAACGAAAAAGATCATTTCGAATTGTCATTTTGGACCATAAATTCGAGCTTGAGCAAATTCACATTCAACTCGTAAAGTCGAACAATAACAAAATGGTGTCAAAACTTGATTGGTTAATACATAGATATGTTTTTCTGAAAATGGCGATGGTTAATATATAGATATAATAATACCTTCTAAAATGTGACAATTTTGCTTATTTTATAATTATTGATTTAATTTATGCTCGATTTTATATATTAAATGATTAGTATATCCTCAGCAAGCATTTTCGCGTGCTTTAATACGCATTCTCGCGTGTATTAAACCTTTTAAGCACAAAAAAAAGATTTGTTTATGGAAAAATGTAAAAGTAAATTTATTTAAAAAATATAATGGGATAAGTTAAAAAGTTACATAATAAAATTAATTTAAACATTAGGGATAAACTAAGAATATAAAAAAAATGTTATACCATGACATAATTTCTCTTTTTAATAGTATAAATAAAATAGCAATAGAAGAAAACATCAAACAATTCGAATTAAAAACACAATCAATTTCAACTTAATTAAAGCTCGATCACTCCAAAATATTAAGCCAACTTTACAACAATTTCACACCCGACAAATTGAAATGAAAAATAATTTATAATATGTTGACATATATTCCTAAATGTACAACGAAGGAAATATTAAAAAAAATTCTAAAATATGGTATTTATATATGTTTTATTTTTTTAATTCTCAGGAGCAGATCAGCAGAAGGATCAAATGGATAGGATGAAAAAAATCCCAAGTAGAGTAAAATCATGAAATCTCCACCACAAATTCAGATTGTGAAGAAGCTAAAATATCACACAATTCTTCCATTATGGCCCACTTTTTAAATTAATACACATCCAAATCCAAAAAACTCCAACAAAAAGTGTAAAAATTCTGAAACAAATAAATATTAATTTTAACTCAAAAAATCAAAAACACACACACACACACACACACATCATCATCTAAATCAAATTTTCTTTTTGAAGAAGTATTTTTTTTTTTGTTATGGCTGCAATTACTTCCATAAGTTCACATCCATCTTCATCTTCTCTACATCATAAATTTCACTCCACAAATGTTGTCTATAATTTAAACCCAATTTTTGACACTAATCCTTCTTTTTTAACAACAAAAACCATCAAATTGTCCAACAAAAGAAATAGCCTCAAAATCCAAAATGCAGCCACCAAAACTGCAAAATCACCAGGTATTTTATTACATGACTGTATATGATTTAATCATTTTACTCTGTTTTCTTTTTAACATGAATGTTTAAATTCTCATCAGCTGAAGAAGAATGGAAGATTAAAAGACAACTTTTGCTAGAGAAAAAGGTAAGAAGTGTGGACGTGAAGGAAGCATTTAGACTATCAAAAGAAAATAACTTTGTCATTCTTGATGTAAGGCCAGAGGCAGAATTCAAAGAGGTAATTTTAATTGATTCTTTCTGGTAAAATTACAGTTTTAGTCCGATAACTTTTGAGTCGTGAAAATAATAGTCATTTATCTTTTGTGCGTATATATTTGGTCTTAGTTTTTAATAATTTTCGGCGCAATACTTTGGGTAATTTTATATTTTGGCTTAATATATTTATTTCTCATTCTGTCACTTTTAGTCCCGTATCTTTGATTTTGTGAAGAAAAATTACTTCTATGTAAAATTTACTAATAAAATTTGCATAAAAGTTGTTTTTAATTAACCAACAAATTTGTTGAATTTGACATATCAGAATCAATGCATTAAGATACAAAGTAAATTTGTTTGACTCAAAAATAAATAGAGAACTAAATGTGTTGGTCCAAACAATAAAGGACATGTTGAGTTTGAAAGATAAATGAGAAAAAAACAGGATCAAAAGTACAATTTAACCGTTGGCTATTGATGGTAATTTATACCGATATTCATTAATGTTCAATTTATCTCATGTAATTTGAAAAATTATATTTTACTTTCTGTAATCTTATAAAAATTTCATGTCGCCTCCATGATATTTTTATATGTGGCCCTTTATCCCCTTGTGTTATAATAATGTGGTAGTCTACCCCTTGTATTATGATAAATATATCAATTTACACCCCCACCTACCTCCCTTTCCACCCTTGTTATAATAAATGTGGCAACTTACCCCCTATGTTACAAAAATACCTTTCATGCACACTCTTAATTTTGGAAAGTGAGTTACACTCTCCGGCTGAAAGAGGTAAATTGTTTCTTTGAAACTTTGACAGGGGTAAAGTGCTCTTTTTCAAATCATAGGGAAGGGTAAATTGAATGTTATGCATTTCATAGGGGTAAATTGGAATTAACTCCCATTTTATATTTTTTATTCACTCTGTTTTACCTTGTATATTTTTTTTTGGGTTTAGGCTCATCCAGAAGGTGCTATAAATGTGCAAATATATAGGCTTATAAAGGAGTGGACAGCTTGGGACATAGCTAGGAGAGCTGCATTTGCATTTTTTGGTATCTTTTCAGGAACAGAAGAAAATCCTGAATTTATTCAGAGTAAGATGTTTTAATAATTATTATTTTTTTAATTCAACTTTTCTTTAATTTCTTAAATTTAATATCATTTATCAAATTGAAAAAACAAATAGGTGTTGAGTCGAAAATACCGAAGGATGGAAAGATTATAGTTGCATGTTCAGCTGGAGGAACAACAAAACCAACACAAAATCTTCCAGAAGGCCAGCAGTCAAGGTTCTCTTATTATTTTTATTTATAATTTAATGCAATAATAAATAATATATTAATTAAGAAAATGGCTTAGAAAAACTTATGCTGCAGGTCACTTATAGCAGCTTATTTGTTGGTTCTTAATGGGTATAAAAATGTCTATCATTTGGAAGGTGGGATTTATAACTGGGTGAAAGAAGGCTTGCCAATTGTATCTGATGAAGACTGAATTTAAGTGAACAGAGAGCTGTTTTTTGATAAATTTAAGGTTGTTTTTATAATGGATATTATGGTGAATTATAATTATAATTGTTATTAACGTGTTAATGGTTTCCGGATATTAGGCAATTTCCAGTCGAAGGCCTTGCCCTCTTGCCTTTTTGACTCCCCTTTTTCCCAATTGCCCTTGCCCTCTTGCTTGCGCTTTCGACCCACCAAGAAACTCTTCTCCAACCGAAGGGCAATTCCTTTTCATTTAATTATATTTCACAACTTTCCTTACTCTCACTTAATAATAATAATAATAATAGCAAAACTGAAAGTTTGTGAACGATTTGGACTAGGGACAGAACCTGGGGGCTGAATGTGCAAATTACTCATCTTCCCTATCACACGTACCGTAGCAGTTTAAGAAAGAAAATCGTGAACCCAACTTTGAATTCCATCAAATTAACTCAAATCTCATCAAATTAAATCAACCACCAGCTAATTCGAGCACATAAGAACTGAAATCAACAACAATTAATTTATATATATAATATCAAAAAAAATGCGTGTGTGCCCGCGGGCAAGCGGCCGGTGAAGCATAGACCGCTCGCTTGCCCTATTTCCAGCGCAGCCATGCACTCCTGCCATACCCTCCGCCCGCCCGCCCTTCCTTTTTGCCGTCTCCAACCGACGGGCCCTTGCCCTCTTGCCCGCCTCAGTTGGAGATGGCCTTAATTTGCATTTCCGGACTTAGCCCGACTTAACACAACCTAGTTTTATCACAAATTTCTTGTTTCTTTCTAAATATATACTAATAAAGATTTTAATCATGGATCAAAGTTTCAGAAAAACTAGGAAAAATTATAAAAATAGGTTACTAAATTGAGAAAAAGATAAAATTTCAAGACAAATATAAAATTTTAGAAATAAACCTTATTTTTCGTTTCAACTGATTCTGAAACTAAAACTTTTCGACATTTCCAATGAAAAAAATTAAAAGTTTGATTCACCATTCTAATCAGGTATTAACTCATTAGTTGTTCTAAATAATAAAACTTGTTACAATTATTTAAGTTAAATTTATGTATACAGATGTTGGAAGCGTGAACAACGAATCATACTATCCAAATTGTATTTGATCAAGTCAACTTTGACCAGACCTGCCCATTCAACAACACGATCCATTTCAACCCGGACCAAACCTGACCGTCCAGTTACCTCCCAAGTATGAAGTTCTTCTTAACAATCTTGTCTTTTTTTTAATCAGAATCTGAACAATCTTATCATGAGACATATCCTGCAATTTGCAATTGGCAAAATTTCAAAAATGATCCTCTAATTTTGAAATTCTTTCAATCCTCTAACTATACTAAACAGTAAACACAATCACTCCTTTAACTTTCACTAAATTTTAATTTTAATCCTATATATAATAAATTTCGCCTTCTTACTTTCAATAAATTTCAATTTCACCTTGTAATTACAAATTTGATCCTATTAATGGAGAAACAAATTTATAATTACAGGACGAAAATTAAAATATAATAAAAGTTGAAGGATTAAATTTGTAATTACAGGATAAACATTAATACTTAATAAAAGTTAAAGGATAAAATTTGTTATGCATACACTAAGATTGAAATGAACGAAAATTAAAGGACTAATTGTAATTTCAACTTAGTTACATGACTATTTTTCAAAGAATCTCAAAGTTAGAAGACTATTTTTGAAATTTTGCTGTTTGCACTTGCTTCATCAAAAAATAAACGTAAAGGTACATAATATACAAATATCCAAGAAAGAAATATGCAGCACAGACAATAGATGAGAAATATCCTTCAAGAAAACCGGCAATCCGAGGACCTAAATAAAATCGAATCACGGCCAACATACAGAAGAATCAATACAATACATGCAAATTATGATTGCCTGGTCTCAAGATGTAATAATTGTCGTCTCATAATCCCATCTCCACAATAAAACAGATGAAAAAGTCTGCTAAAACATCCACTACTCAGAACATGTACATGTTTCTTGCTCTATACAATTGCGTATGTATTGTATCAAAGATGAGTCGAACTTAAAGAACAATTTAAATAAAGATGTTCTTGTTGTTTCTGAGAATCGAGATCTTCTCACAGGACAAAGCTTAGAAGCAGTAAAATTTCAATACTTAAATAAGTTGAATTAGGATGTATCTCCAAGCCGGTACATTGTGACTTCTTGTTGCTTGAAATATCGGCGGTCCTCTTCATCAACAAGCACAAGGTTCAAATAGTACTTCACACTAAATTTGTTATTGATGTTTCGATATGTTGGAGTTAACTCATACGGGCTTAGGAACAATCTAACTGGAATTGATTCGCCTGTCAAACCAAAAGCTCATAGAATAAATCATCTTATGTAAACAACTGATTTTAGTGAAACCATTTTTCACAATAACTTATTTATATATGAAACTGAATTTGGAAAAATTGATTTGTAGGACTGCGCTCCCAAACACTACAATTTGTAGCTTTCTCAATAATACAGATTCTTTTTGGATATCCCCCTGAAGTGATTATGACTTCGGGGAAACATAAATAACACCACCAGTTGGCTTTCAAAAGTTGCATAAAATAGTTACAGTATACAATCTACTGAAACTTTCTTCCAAGTAAATAATCAAAACGCAGCCCAAATAAAGGGAAAAGAAGAGAAAATTTTCATGTACCCAAGAGGAGCAAAAGAAATAAGTATTTAACATTGCATTTAATTCTATCAGCCAGTGTACACTGCTGTAAAATGGAAAACTAGTTCTTTGCATACCTCTGACTGGAGCACCATCCATGAGTTCAAACTTTGCTAGTGTCTCTGTTTCAACATGGGTGTTTGTCCCTGACCCTGTTGATTCTCTGCGTCTAATTTCAAGATCCATATTTTTTATCTTGATTCTTACAAGAAGAAAATATATCTTGCCTATAATAACATCTTTCAGATGATACCTGTATATTCAAAATCACATTCAGCTAGGCATCATTATCCATTCTAATTAAACAACTACAAAAGCTAAGCAACAAAGGAAATAGTCAGGACAACAATTTAGCTAGTTCAAACAAGAGACCAAGCTGAAGTAGCCCACAAAAGAACCTGTATCTATATCAACTCTTTTTGAAAACCAGAATTCACTTCCGTCGCAAACTGAGAGTTATAACAGGGTTTAAATCGAACAAAGTTGGAAACTTACTTGCTCTTATTGTACTCAAACTCAATATGAAGGCAGTCTTCTATTCCAACTTCCATCTACAATTACAGATCAAAGATCAACAACATACGTACTAATAGTAAAGAACTTTAACAGAGAGTATGTAATGTGTCAGAAATTATAGGGAAGTTGTGGTTTCAAACATCTTATCATATTCTTTCATAGAGTTGCATAACCATTGAAAACCACAACAATAATGTAAAAGTTAAAATAATTAACAAACAATACCTTGATGCTGTTATTTATTGGAGGAGAAGGGCTATAATTGCGGACCTGATCCAATGAACAAACAGACGACTAAATCAGTCTGATTAGGTTAAAGTGACTAATACTACATGAAACTTAAAATAAACAAGTTTACATGCAAGGAGAATACAGAAATGGAAAACTGCTTCTGGCCACACTAACACCTTCTCACTGAGCATACAATATTCCAAATTATCAACTTGCGAGTGAATTATAGGCTTAGATCGAGAAGTGTGGATTAAGTATCTTCAAGGATTAAAAGCCTCGGTACTCGGTAGAGAGTTTTGAAACATCTATGAATAAGACCGTTCTCTTAAGCTACATATTTTTTGATAGGAAGGTAAAATATTATATTGCGATTATATAAAGATTCATGTCTTAAGGAAATAGCATTTCAAGTATAATTTTCAAGTCATGACTAACTAACTAGGCGAACTAGATACTCTCAAATGTCACAATAGTTTCATACTACAAACTGCGTCCAAACTAATGACCAACCAAATAAGGATAAATAAATTGTGGACAGCGATGATGCCCTCGAAATTTGGAAGACATTTCATGAGGTCAATGTGCATGTTTTTTTTTTTAAATGAATGACAAGATGACTTACCACAATGTCTTGATATTCCATTATGCTACCAGCATAGCCTCGGGTTATCGTCACTTTTAGGACATACCTGAAGATGCACAAATTTCCATAAAGTTGGGCTGGGATTTAATGTCTGACACTAAAAGATGCGATATCAAAGGATAAAAGCGAACACATTTAGAAAAATGAAAAGACAAGGATACAATCCTTCTGCACTTGTCCACCAATATTGTAACAGCGATGATTTGTGAGCTTTGACTCAAATTACTGTTTATACTGGACTAGGATAATGGAAAAGAACCACAGACGGTCGCAAAACTCAGATTGATGTGACCATGTAGGGATGAGATTAGGGGCCAGCCTAGTGCAAAATAGAAGCAGAAGTTCCTCTCCTAGTTTATTTTCTAGTTCCCCCAAACCGTACAGCAAAAACTCAAGTTACAGAAACAAGCTCATGAACAGCCAAAGCACAATCAATAACTCACCTGAGCCGCACATTTACCCCATTGTATGTCTCGTATGGCATCTCCACAGTTGAAAATTCAAATGGAAATGTTTTTCGTTCGTATATTTCTCCAGGAACATCGAGCTCACGAACTATTGGCACAAGAACAAAAACATCAGCAACATGAAAACACGAAATATTCCTGCTTACAAGCATGTGAATTTATAGCGAGGGAGTGAGGGACAACAGCATGGATGATTTTTTTTCGATGGAAAGTTTGGGAATGAATGAGATAAGTAAATAATCTCCTCTGCGTGTTAAATACTCAACAGAGCGGGTGATTATAGCATACAGACAGCTAGTACATATCTTCTGCGAGAAATACAACCAAATGGTTTGTACTTACCGAGAGAAGTGAAGTCGTAGAAGTTGCCCCTGTCGAAGTACATTTCTGCAAAGAAATAATAGTAAACCAAGTGCAGTCGGACAAAAGTAACATCTTATTTAAAACTTTGACTATTCTAGTATTATGTCATTCTCTTATTGATTGTTAAAACATAAGGCCGAGGATACAATTATGAAGTAGTTACCATATAATAAAACTTGCGACTCCTGAAAAATGTCGAAGTGAAACTGAACTTGCAATCTCTGAATTACATCAATGGAGCCAAGATGAACATACCTATCTGACCAAGAAGCTCAACTTTGATTCCATTGTGTTCCACCTTCTTCCCTGGAACTGGTTCTATTGAAATCTGAAAAAAAGGACACATTCAATGTGCAACCTCGTCAATAAATAATCAAATCTGAATTCCATAAAAACTTTTGGACCTAACTTGGTGACAATAGTATGAACAATGCCAGAGACAAATACCGTGCCAGATATGTTTTCTTGACTCTGAAAGAGTGGGACCATTACTGTTTGACCATTCTCCTTCTTCAATGGGACCTATGTGACGTTGGTATAAGAAAATAAGAACATAGAATGAGCCCGACTTGCCAGTACTTGCAGAATTGCTCAGAAGATTGGTTTTGGCCAATAAGCAACAAAGTAATAACAATTACGTACTCAATCATAATAACAACAAAAATCAATACCCAAGGGTGGAATCATTGATCCATTACACTATGAAACTTACAAAAATAAAAAAGATGCTGCTTGAAGAAACAACATAATCATAGAAAATTATTTGTCAAACATAGGGCAAGCATAAAGATAAGTTACTATTTGTTCCCCAGCCGAGCCCCAAGGCTTTAATATAGAACATAATGAACACTTATTCAATATATGCAAGGGAGCAATTATCCAAAGTATACCCGTTGAGCAGAATCAAAGAACAGGGATACGCATTAGTAGAAAATTAACAATAGAGAGCAAGGCACTTGGAGTACAATTCATAAACTAGTATGACCCCAATCAAAACCTAAAATTTCATCGAACAGATTAACAATTAGAATATACCTGCTTTCGAGATTTTCCATCAGAAAATGTAACTGAAATGTTGCATGCTGGCTTGAAAGCTCCAATTATAAAATTCTGAAGGCAGAAAATTGACAGAGTTTCAATTACTTCAATGCTAAAAACCAAAAAGGTATGAGAAAAAAAAATCAACGTGAAAGCAGCATATAATCATTACCATTGCTCAAATTCAACCTATTAATCCAAAACTCTTAATTATTACACCTGCAACAAATATAATTCGCAGTCCTAGCTCCAATACAACTGCATGAACACAATCAACGAAAGATTCATTCGAAACAACTTAACAGAATAATCCAAAAGCTGAAAATGCAAGAGTTAGAGTACCCAAAATAATTTAATTGCAAAACCCTAGACGATCAATTTATTTCCAATTTCCATTTCTATTAAAGAAAACAAATCAAGAAATAACTACTATTGTGAATAAACTTCAGGCGAGATAACTCCATACCATATATAACACCTGCAACAAATCTAATTCGCTGTCCAAACTCCAATTACAACTGCATGTAAGCAATTGACTAGAGATTCAATCCAAATAACGTAACAGAATGCTCCATAAGCTGAAAACTTGCAATAATTTGGGCGTCGAAAATTAATTTAATTGCAAAACCCTAAACGATCAATTCATTTCCAATTTCACAAATTTCTGATAAAGAAAAAACATGTACTGTGCGTAATTTCAAGAGAGATAACTTACCGAAATGGATCTTCAATAGAAGATTGGAGACTGAGTATCTGAGTAGACGACGAGAAGTGCGATCACATCGAGAATTTTAGAGAGAGAAAATCTGCAAAGTCCAAGGCTAGCTAAGTTACAATCCTAATAGGAAGTGTTTGGTTAAAGAGGAGGGAAGCGAAATTGAGCGATTGACAAAAACACCCCCATGCTTTGTCGAACTCCCAAAATACCCCCTGTGTTATTTTAACTTCCAAAAGCTCCCCTGTGATCTCAAGTAAGTGCCAAATATACCCCCAGAAAAGAGAGCGTGATTCAAATACGAAAAATTGCAAGTAAATTCACATTTTGCTTTTGATATGACAATTTTATCCCTCACATCGAAAGACAAAAACACCCCCAATGCTTTGACTAACTCCCAAAAAATCTCCCTGTGTTAATTTAAATCCCAAAAATCCCCATGTATTTGGTTTTAAATACCACACTTGACCCAAGTAGTATATACTTATGTTTTCAAAAAGAATAAATAAATTTTTAAAAAAAAACACAAAGGGGTAATTTTGATTCCGCCAAAGGTCAAAAGTAAAATTCTACTTGGGTTGAGTGTGGTAATTAAAATCAAATACAGGAGGATTTTTTGGAGTTAAAATAACAGAGGGGATTTTTTTTTGGAGTTAGACAAAGCACATGGAGTGTTTTTGTCTTTAGCTCAAGCGAAATTTATCCACTCTGTTTCGTCAAAGAAGATTATTATTATTTTTATATTTTTTTATAATATAGGGAAGTTGGTTTGAGCAAAAGTAAAAGTAAATTGTTTTGTTAATCTTTGAAAAGAAAAATAGTATTTCTTGGTGTTGCTAAAAAACTTGCGAGCAAATGTGATTATATTTTGTAGAGCTGCCAATTGGGCGGATTTCAATTCGGATTCGATCAGTATCTAGTCCGATTTATTAGGATCATTGTCCGATTAGTGATCCAATAGAGAAGATCCGTAATTCGAATCATATGGAGCGAATATGGATCTAATTTGATCCGATCCGTTAAAGACCCGCCTCCGATTAATATTTAATATAATAATATATACATTTAACTTTCATGTTTCATAATTTTTTTTTCTAATGTTCACTTCATTTTTGGTAATTTATTACGTTGACATGAAATTATAATATTGATAGCTACAAGTGAAAAATAAATGTATTTTACTTAAAAAACAGCATTATCATATTGTTTGATTTATACTTAATAAAAGAAGAAAATATACTATTACTATAAATTGTAGTTACGGTAAAACTATGTTATTATGTTACAAATTAATCATGTTCATGTACCAAGTTAGACTAGTTAGTATTACCAACAAACTAACCTCCATTCTATTATAAGTAATGGTGTTTAGTATTTTACCATTTATTATAGAACTTGTTAACTTTGTATTATGATCCTACATATTACCTGCAATGATTTTCATTCCTTTTTAGCTTGTATAATTTTTTTATTAGATAATTCATAAAAAAAATTATCTTTTTAAGTAAAAATATACATAAAATTATTTTTTTATTCGAATATCGAACATGCATAAAATTATTGAGGTAAATAAGGTAACAAATATCGAACATGCACATATTTTCCTAAAAATAGGGGATCTTCATTATCTCTACTACAAGTATATACCCTCAAAGGTACACACAAAAAACCTAATCTCTCTATATTTTACCTAACTCTCACGTTAATGCTGCAAAATTATCTAAAGTTTCAGTAATAATTTACTGACTTAAGCATCGGAGGAGGCTATGTCGACACCCCACCAGCGCGTAGTCATTGTTTTGCAGGACTCAGACGTACGAGTTTCCATCTTCTTGAAAATTTTGTTTCCACTAAAAGAATGCTTTCAAAGTTAGTATTAAAAAATATTCACGATTAGTTCAATATTTTTTTTAGTGTATTTGTTATTTAATTATGTATAAGGAAAACAATATGTTAGAAAAACATACTATGTCAATATTTAAGTAGTATCTTCGCATTTAAAGAAAGAAAAAAAACTGACTGTATTTTTGGTAACATAAGGGCCCCATACATAGATTTCGTCCATGGCCCCCGAATGCTTAGGGCCGGCCCTGTCTATGTTTCATTTGTTAGGAGTTAGGACTGCAAACCAAAAGATTATGAAGTTAAGTAAAGATGAGAGTGTTTGTTTCCAACTCAAACTTTTCGATAATTGTTAGTAATAGGGACTTTGAGATTTCAATTAAGCATATTACTATTAATACTAAATATGAAACTAGATAATTGACCTCTTTTATTTTTAAGATGTTCTAGGGCCATATCCCATTTCCAGATCCGCGGTTGGCTTAGTGGTGACTATGACGAGTCCCAAGTTGGGATTTATTTGAAGGCCACTAGAGCGAGGAAGTTGGTGGAGGGCCCCAACCCGCTCGTGAAGGACTGGGGTCGCATGACCTCGGGTGCATTGGCCTGGGCTTGGGAGGAGAGACTTCATGAGCCTCAGGCCTACTCTCACGGAGGGTGGTTCCTGTTTTTCCAAACACGGTCGAGAATGCCAAGAAATTTGAGCCAAAATACATGTGGCTTTCTCGCTGAGAAATCTAGGAAGCAGATGAAAGAGAGGAAAAATAGGGCCTTGGGATGCTCCCGTGTTCTCGTGCGGAGAAATTAAGGAAACAAATGAAACTATGAAAGAAATGAAGAACAAGGCTCTTAAGAAACCCTTGCCTCAGCAAAATCTCGTCCCCCTTGGAACAACGACCTTAGATTAGGCCTTAGTTTAGGACTTTTGTAATTCTCTTTTGGGCCCTCTTTAATTCTTGTGCGACTTTTATTTTATTTTTTGTTTTCTTGTACTTGAATTTTTCGAAGGATTACAAGTGTCTACTCATATCCTAGTGATCTTGACTTGTGATTTTGTTCTCGCGATTTTTACTTTATCTCTTTTAAATTGAGTACTCTAGATACGATCATCATGCACGATCTCAAACTGTTTGGGCCGCATTTTAAGTCTTCAGTAGAATTTTTTAATGCAGCTATAGCCTTGAAGTTGTCTTGGAGTTCTACATCGTCCTCTCCCCTTTTACCTGCATTTAAAATTTATCTTTGGCAAGCTTTCCGTGAATTGCGAGCTTCAGTGAGGTCGGTCCTGGGTTTTAGCGACCCTATCCCCATTTGTCCTTTCGGAAGGTTCAATGATAGATACTCACGTGTAGGCGAAATAAATTACTTATGGCTTGGGAAGAGCTCGAGATTCACTTTGTGCTTTTGATCAGGGGGTGATTCCTTCTAAAACACCTGGCCGCATACTTTGGGCAGCGGTCTTTATGATTTTCGCGTATATTTTAGAGGGGTTGCCTCTTAGGGTGCCTCGCTAAATCGTCTTTATGAAGTGCCTTGAGTGGGCCTTCTCGATGAGTGCCTTACTTGGTCTACTTCAAGCTTTGGCTTCTTGTGAGGTGTCTTTTGTGGACTACCTCGAGGAGCGCCTCTTGTGGACTATTCCTTGCCTTGATATTTGAGCTAGGTGCCTTATATGGACTACCTCGGAAAGTGCCTTATATGGGCTACCCTGGGCTTGAGTGGGCTACCTCGAGGAGTCCTTATGTGGACTACTCCTGGGCTTGATATATGGTGAGGTGCCTTAAGTGGGCTACCTCGAGGAATGTCTTATGTGGACTACTCCAAGCTTTAATATTTGCACGAGGTGCCTTATGTGGACTATCTCGAAGAGTGTCTTATGTGGACTAATCCTTGGCTTAATACATGGCGAGATGCCTTAAATGGGCTACCTCGAGGAGTGCCTTATGTGGACTACTCGGCTTGATACATGGCGAGGTGCCTTAGGTGGGCTACGTCAAAGAATGCCTTATGTGGACTACTCCTTCTACGACGCGAGTTTGTTCTTCAAGGGAAATAACTTTAAGTAACTAATTTTTAGATCAAAAAACTCATTGCAAACATGAATGCCATATTACAAGTTAACAGCAACGCCTAGAAAACAAAGAAAATCTGAAATGCAAGCTTCTACGAACAACTATTTGAGGTTGTGGACGAGGGCTCTCAATATTTTTGCTCCTGATTTGATTTCGTAGAAGTCCCTGCCTTATCTCTTTATGATATTCTGACAATTCCAAGTTCTACTGAATGCACATGGCATCGCCTAACAACCTTGGGATCACATGCAAATTCCCCCATTCCTCCCTTGGTCATGAATTTGTTTTTCGAGTGGCGGTTTAACATCAATGCTCCCAGTTGATATAATGTGGGTCATCCTATAATGATGTTATAAGCAAAGGGGATATCCACCACCTGATATTTGACTCGCAAGGTTCTCCGACACGGGGATTTGCCAAACGAGGTTGGTAGTTCATGTTGCCTAGCGGCATGACCTCGTTTCCAGTAAATCCACGTAGAGGAGTGTGTAGGGGTTTTAGCTCGCTGATCGAGGGTCCCATGCTGATCAGAACTTGGTCGAAGAGGATGTCGGCTGAGCTTTTGGAATCCATGAGGACTCGATATACCCCGAATCCTTCTATGTCTACTCGTATGATGAGCAGATCTGGTTTTGTGGTCCCGTTTTCCTTCAGAAGATCAAGATCGTTGAAGCTAATTATAGACTTAAGGAAATCCCTCCTTACCAGGTTAATTTCTTTGGTACGCGGGTCTGGGGTCTTAGTGGCAATGGTTCCAACCTCCTCGGGGATTGAATTGTCTCCTCCCATGATCATATTAATCGTACCTTTGTGATCTCCTTCATCACCTGAGTCATCATGATTTCGAGCTGCTTGTTTGCCTTTCAGCCTTGTTATGATGTTGGTCCTCGGTTCGACCCTTGTTGCCATGGTTCTGGTCTACTCGCTTTTTGTGAATGAGTCGGATAAGATAAATAATGAGAATGATGGGTTTCAAGATAAGGATGAAGGAAACATGGATCAATTGCGTGCTATGCATGTTTTGTGCTCGTGTTATGTACGTTCTATGCTCGTGCTATGCACGTTTTTATGCACTAGATGTACACTACAAGTTGATAATTTTAATCATAAAATTATTCCTTTATAAATTATATAACACAACAAATAAATTATCACATCGAGATCGGATGAAAGAGACATCTTTTTTTTTTTTTTTTTTTTTAAATATTTAGAACATATGGTAATTCTAACATGAATAATGTATACATTAGTTTTTCTCTCTAAAATTAATTTTAATTTCACAAAATTTATGAAATATGTTGTATAATTGCTTGAAGTAATGATTGAATTTCACATTAGAATTGTGGTGAATATTTATTTCATTAATATTGGAAACTGAATAATGCTTTTATTTTTTTTTAATTATTCATAAATATTACTGGTATTTATGAAAATAAAATTATGTATTAGTAAGTCTGAGTTTCATAGATTTGTTTTTTTGTATTGAGTTCCTTGATTCTTGTGATTTGATTATTTAAATTAATTTATTATAATAGTGGAATTTTCTACAAAGTTTCAAGGAATTCGCAACTGTCGTATTTGCATGAAGAAAAGAGGCCAACAACCTACCGGTATACTTATCAATACAACAAACAAAATTGGATTACATCTGTTTCTGAGATGCTTCTCAAAGAGGGAGAACAATTTACTTCTAATAATAATTTGTTAGATACGGTTCCTAACCCCAAAAAAGGAAACTATAGATTTACACACAAAGATGGGAAGGAAATTTTTTTAATTGAAAATTAGACAAAAAATTACCAATTTATGCAAGGTTCTATGAAGAAAAAAGCAAACCATGAAGGCTTGAAAATATGCATGGCCATGACAATGATGGTTGTATACCTAAAGAAACTAGCCCTAATGCTTTAAAGAAGTGACTTAAGAAAATAAAAGTGAATGAGTCAGATAAGATAAATAATGAGAATGATGGATTCAAGGAAAAGGATGAAAGAAACAATGGTCAATTGCGTGCTAGGCACGTTCTATGTTCGTGCTATGTGCGTGTTTATGCACAAGCTATGCACTTCAAGATGATAATTTTAATCATTAAATTATCCCTTTAAAAATTATTTAATACAACAAATAAATTATCACATTGAGATCAGATGAAAGAGAGATCTTTTTTTTTTTTTTTGTAATTTAAAATATTTGTTAATTCTAACATGAATAATTTCTACTTTGGTTTTTCTCTCTAAAATTAATTTTAATTTCTCAAAATTTATGGTATGTGATGTAAAATTGTGTAAAGTAATGATTGAATTTCACATTAGAATTGTGGTGAATATTTATTTCATTAATATTGGAAACTGAATAATGATTTTAATATTTTTTTAATTATTTATAAATATGCCTGGAATTTATGAAAATAAAATTATGTATTAGTAAGTCTGAGTTTCACAGATTTGTTTTTTTGTATTGAGTTCCATGATTCGTGTGATTTGATGATTTAAATTAATTTATTATAATAGTGGAATTTTCTACAAAATGTCGAGGAATTTGAAACTGTAGTATTTGCATGAAGAAAAGAGGCCAACAACCTACCGGTATACTTATCAATACAACAAACAAAATTGGATTACATTTGTTTCTGAGATGCTTCTCAAAGAGGGAGAACAATTTACTTCTAATAATAATTTGTTAGATACGGTTACTAACCCCAAAAAAAGAAACTATACATTTACCCACAAAGCAGGGAAGGAAATTTTTTTGATTGAAAATTAGACAAAAATTTACCAATTTATGCAAGGTTCTATGAAGAAAAAAGCAAACCATGAAGGCTTGAAGATATGCATGGCCATGACAATGATGGTTGTATACCTAAAGAAACTAGCCCTAATGCTTTAAAGAAGTGACTTAAGAAAATAAAAGTGAATGAGTCAGATAAGATAAATAATGAGAATGATGGATTCAACGAAAAGGATGAAAGAAACAATGGTCAATTGCGTGCTAGGCACGTTCTATGTTCGTGCTATGTGCGTGTTTATGCACAAGCTATGCACTTCAAGATGATAATTTTAATCATGAAATTATCCCGTTATGAATTATTGAATACAACAAATAAATTATAACAGTGAGATCAGATGAAAGAGAGATCTTTTTTTTTTTTTTTTGTAATTTAAAATATTTGTTAATTCTAACATGAATAATTTCTACTTTGGTTTTTCTCTCTAAAATTAATTTTAATTTCTCAAAATTTATGGTATGTGATGTAAAATTGTGTAAAGTAATGATTGAATTTCACATTAGAATTGTGGTGAATATTTATTTCATTAATATTGGAAACTGAATAATGATTTTAATATTTTTTTAATTATTTATAAATATGCCTGGAATTTATGAAAATAAAATTATGTATTAGTAAGTCTGAGTTTCACAGATTTGTTTTTTTGTATTGAGTTCCATGATTCGTGTGATTTGATGATTTAAATTAATTTATTATAATAGTGGAATTTTCTACAAAGTGTCGAGGAATTTGAAACTGTAGTATTTGCATGAAGAAAAGAGGCCAACAACCTACCGGTATACTTATCAATACAACAAACAAAATTGGATTACATTTGTTTCTGAGATGCTTCTCAAAGAGGGATAACAATTTACTTCTAATAATAATTTGTTAGATACGGTTACTAACCCCAAAAAAAGAAACTATACATTTACCCACAAAGCAGGGAAGGAAATTTTTTTGATTGAAAATTAGACAAAAAATTACCAATTTATGCAAGGTTCTATGAAGAAAAAAGCAAACCATGAAGGCTTGAAGATATGCATAGCCATGACAATGATGGTTGTATACCTAAAGAAACTAGCCCAAATGCTTTAAAGAAGTGACTTTAGAAAATAAAAGTGAATGAGTCAGATAAGATAAATAATGAGAATGATGGATTCAAGGAAAAGGATGAAAGAAACATTGGTCAATTGCGTGCTAGGCACATTCTATGTTCGTGCTATGTGCGTGTTTATGCACAAGCTATGCACTTCAAGATGATAATTTTAATCATTAAATTATCCCTTTAAAAATTATTTAATACAACAAATAAATTATCACATTGAGATCAGATGAAAGAGAGATCTTTTTTTTTTTGTAATTTAAAATATTTGTTAATTCTAACATGAATAATGTCTACTTTGGTTTTTCTCTCTAAAATTAATTTTAATTTCTCAAAATTTATGGTATGTGATGTAAAATTGTGTAAAGTAATGATTGAATTTCACATTAGAATTGTGGTGAATATTTATTTCATTAATATTGGAAACTGAATATTGCTTTTAATTTTTTTTTAATTATTTATAAATATGCCTGGAATTTATGAAAATAAAATTATGTATTAGTAAGTCTGAGTTTCACAGATTTGTTTTTTTGTATTGAGTTCCATGATTCGTGTGATTTGATGATTTAAATTAATTTATTATAATAGTGGAATTTTCTACAAAGTGTCGAGGAATTCGCAACTGTTGTATTTGCATGAGGAAAAGAGGCCAACAACCTACCAGTATACTTATCTATACAACAAACAAAATTGGATTACATCTGTTTCTGGGATGCTTCTCAAAGATGGAGAACAATTTACTTCTAATAATAATTTGTTAGATACGATTACTAACCCAAAAAAAGGAAACTATAGATTTACCCACAAAGCAGGGAAGGAAATTTTTTTGAATGAAAATTAGACAAAAAAATTTATGCAAGGTTCTATGAAGAAAAAAGCAAACCATGAAGGCTTGAAGATATGCATGGCCATGACAGTGATGGTTGTATACTTAAAGAAACTAGCCCAAATGCTTTAAAGAAGTGACTTAAGAAAATAAAAGTGAATGAGTCGGATAAGATAAATAATGAGAATGATGGATTCAAGGATAGAGTTGAAAGAAACATGGATCAATTGCGTGCTAGGCACGTTCTATTTTCGTGCTATGTGCGTGTTTATGCACAAGCTGTGCACTTCAAGATGATAATTTTAATCATTAAATTATCCCTTTAAAAATTATTTATTACAACAAATAAATTATCACATTGAGATCAGATGAAAGAGAGATCTTTTTTTTTTTTTTTTTTTTTTTTAATTTAGAATATTTATTAATTCTAACATGAATATGTCTACTTTGGTTTTTCTCTCCAAAATTAATTATAATTTCTCAAAATTTATGGTATATGATGTAAAATTGTGTAAAGTAATGATTGAATTTCAGATTAGAATTGTGGTGAATATTTATTTCATTAATATAGGAAACTGAATAATGCTTTTAATATTTTTTTAATTATTTGTAAATATGCCTGGAATTTATGAAAATAAAATCATGTATTAGTAAGTCTGAGTTTCATAGATTTGTTTTTTTGTATTGAGTTCCTTGATTCGTGTGATTTGAAGATTTAAATTAATTTGTTATAATAGTGGAATTTTCTACAAAGTGTCGAGGAATTCGCAACTGTAGTATTTGCATTAAGAAAAGATGCCAACAACCTACCGGTATACTTATCAATACAACAAACAAAATTGGATTACATCTGTTTCTGAGATGCTTCTCAAAGAGGGAGAACACTTTACTTCTAATAATAATTTGTTAGATACGGTTACTAACCCCAAAAAAGAAAACTATAGATTTACCCACAAAGCAGGGAAGGAAATTTTTTGGTTGAAAATTAGACAAAAAATTACCAATTTATGCAAGGTTCTATGAAGAAAAAAGCAAACCATGAAGACTTGAAGATATGCATGGCCATGACAGTGATGGTTGTATACCTAAAGAAATTAGCCCAAATGCTTTAAAGAAGTGACTTAAGAAAATAAAAGTGAATGAGTCGGATAAGATAAATAATGAGAATGATGGATTCAAGGATAGGGATGAAAGAAACATGGATCAATTGCGTGCTAGGCACGTTCTATGTTCGTGCTATGTGCGTGTTTATGCACAAGCTGTGCACTTCAAGATGATAATTTTAATCATTAAATTATCCCTTTAAAAATTATTTATTACAACAAATAAATTATCACATTGAGATCAGATGAAAGAGATATCTTTTTTTTTTTTTTTTTTGTAATTTAGAATATTTATTAATTCTAACATGAATAATGTCTACTTTGGTTTTTCTCTCCAAAATTAATTATAATTTCACAAAATTTATGGTATGTGATGTAAAATTGTGTAAAGTAATGATTGAATTTCAGATTAGAATTGTGGTGAATATTTATTTCATTAATATTGGAAACTGAATAATGCTTTTAATATTTTTTTAATTATTTGTAAATATGGCTGGAATTTATGAAAATAAAATTATGTATTATTAAGTCTGAGTTTCATAGATTTGTTTTTTTGTATTGAGTTCCTTGATTCGTGTGATTTTATGATTTAAATTAATTTGTTATAATAGTGAAATTTTTTACAAAGTGTCAAGGAATTCGCAACTGTAGTATTTGCATGAAGAAAAGAGACCAACAACCTACCAGTATACTTATCAATACAATAAACAAAATTGGATTACATCTGTTTCTGAGATGCTTCTCAAAGAGGGAGAACAATTTACTTCTAATAATAATTTGTTAGATACGGTTCCTAACCTCAAAAAAGGAAACTATAGATTTAACCACAAAGCAGGGAAGGAAATTTTTTTGATTAAAAATTAGACAAAAAATTACCAATTTATGCAAGTTTCTATGAAGAAAAAAGCAAACCATGAAGGCTTGAAGATATGCATGGCCATGACAATGATGGTTGTATACCTAAAGAAACTAGCCCAAATGCTTTGAAGAAGTGACTTAAGAAAATATAAATGAATGAGTCGGATAAGATAAATAATGAGAATGATGGATTCAAGGATAAGGAGGAAAGAAACATGGAACAATTGCGTGCTCGGAACGTTCTATGTTCGTGCTATGTGCGTGTTTATGCACAAGTTGTGCACTTCAAGATGATAATTTTAATCATTAAATTATCCCTTTAAAAATTATTTAATACAACAAATAAATTATCACATTGAGATCAGATTAAAGAGAGATCTTTTTTTTTTTTTTTTTTTTTTTTGTAATTTAGAATATTTATTAATTCTAACATGAATAATGTCTACTTTGGTTTTTCTCTCTAAAATTAATTTTAATTTCTCAAAATTTATGGTATGTGATGTAAAATTGTGTAAAGTAATGATTGAATTTCACATTAGAATTGTGGTGAATATTTATTTCATTAATATTGGAAACTGAATAATGTTTTTAAATTTTTTTGTAATTATTTATAAATATTCCTGATATTTATGAAAATAAAATTATGTATTAGTAAGTCTGAGTTTCATAGATTTGTTTTTTTTGTATTGAGTTCCTTAATTCTTGTGATTTGATTATTTAAATTAATTTATTATAATAGTAGAATTTTCTACAAAGTGTCAAGGAATTCGCAACTGTAGTATTTGCATGAAGAAAAGAGACCAACAACCTACCGGTATACTTATCAATACAACAAACAAAATTGGATTCCATCTGTTTCTGAGATGCTTCTCAAAGAGGGGAACAATTTACTTCTAATAATAATTTGTTAGATACGGTTCCTAACCCCAAAAAAGGAAACTATAGATTTAACCACAAAGCAGGGAAGAAAATTTTTTTGATTAAAAACTAGACAAAAAATTACCAATTTATGCAAGGTTCTATGAAGAAAAAAGCAAACCATGAAGGCTTGAAGATATGCATGGCCATGACAATGATGGTTGTATATCTAAAGAAACTAGCCCAAATGCTTTAAAGAAGTTACTTAAGAAAATATAAGTGAATGAGTCGGATAAGATAAATAATGAGAATGATGGATTCAAGGAAAAGGATGAAAGAAACATGGATCAATTGCGTGCTCGGAACGTTCTATGTTCGTGCTATGTGCGTGTTTATGCACAAGCTGTGCACTTCAAGATTATAATTTTAATCATTAAATTATCCCTTTAAAAATTATTTAATACAACAAATAAATTATCACATTGAGATCAGATGAAAGAGAGATCTTTTTTTTTTTTTTTTTTTTTTTGTAATTTAGAATATTTGTTAATTCTAACATGAATAATGTCTACTTTGGTTTTTCTCTCTAAAATTAATTTTAATTTCTCAAAATTTATGGTATGTGATGTAAAATTGTGTAAAGGAATGATTGAATTTCACAATAGAATTGTGGTGAATATTTATTTCATTAATATTGGAAACTGAATAATGCTTTTAATATTTTTTTAATTACTTGTAAATATGGCTGGAATTTATGATTATAAAATTATGTATTAGTAAGTCTGAGTTTCATAGATTTGTTTTTTTGTATTGAGTTCCTTGATTCTTGTGATTTGATTATTTAAATTAATTTATTATAATAGTGGAATTTTCAACAAAGTGTCAAGGAATTCGCAACTGTAGTATTTGCATGAAGAAAAGAGACCAACAACCTACCGGTATACTTATCAATACAACAAACAAAATTGGATTACATCTGTTTCTGAGATGCTTCTCAAAGAGGGAGAACAATTTACTTCTAATAATAATTTGTTAGATACGGTTACTAACCCCAAAAAAGGAAACTATAGATTTACCCACAAAGCAGGGAAGGAAATTTTTTTAATGAAAATTAGACAAAAAAATTTATGCAAGGTTCTATGAAGAAAAAAGCAAACCATGAAGGCTTGAAGATATGCATGGCCATGACAATGATGGTAGTGTACCTAAAGAAACTAGCCCAAATGCTTTAAAGAAGTGACTTAAGAAATTATAAGTGAATGAGTCGGATAAGATAAATAATTAGAATGATGGATTCAAGGATAAGGATGAAAGAAACATGGATCAATTGCGTGCTAGGCACGTTATATGTTCGTGCTATGTGCGTGTTTATGTACAAGCTGTGCACTTCAAGATGATAATTTTAATCATTAAATTATCCCTTTAAAAATTATTTAATACAACAAATAAATTATCACATTGAGATCAGATGAAAGAGAGATCTTTTTTTTTTTCTTTTGTAATTTAGAATATTTGTTAATTCTAACATGAATAATGTCTACTTTGGTTTTTCTCTCTAAAATTAATTTTAATTTCTCAAAATTTATGGTATGTGATGTAAAATTGTGTAAAGTAATGATGGAATTTCACATTAGAATTGTGGTGAATATTTATTTCATTAATATTGGAAACTGAATAATGCTTTTAATATTTTTTTAATTATTTGTAAATATGGCTGGAATTTATGATTATAAAATTATGTATTAGTAAGTCTGAGTTTCATAGATTTGTATTTTTGTATTGAGTTCCTTTATTCATGTGATTTGATGATTTAAATTAATTTGTTATAATAGTGGAATTTTCTACAAAGTGTCGAGGAATTCGCAACTGTAGTATTTGCAAAAGAGACCAACAACCTACCGGTATACTTATCAATACAACAAACAAAATTGGATTACATCTGTTTCTGAGATGCTTCTCAAAGAGGGAGAACAATTTACTTCTAATAATAATTTGTTATATACGGTTACTTACCCCAAAAAAGGAAACTATAGATTTACCCACAAAGCAGGGAAGGAAATTTTTTTGGTTGAAAATTAGACAAAAAATTACCAATTTATGCAAGGTTCTATGAAGAAAAAAGCAAACCATGAAGACTTGAAGATATGCATGGCCATGACAATGATGGTTGTATACCTAAAGAAATTAGCCCAAATGCTTTAAAGAAGTGACTTAAGAAAATAAAAGTGAATGAGTCGGATAAGATAAATAATGAGAATGATGGATTCAAGGAAAAGGATGAAAGAAACATGGATCAATTGGGTGCTAGGCACGTTCTATGTTCGTGCTATGTGCGTGTTTATGCACAAACTGTGCATTTCAAGATGATAATTTTAATCATAAAATTATCCCATTGTAAATTATTTAATACAACAAATAAATTATCACATTGAGATCAGATGAAATAGGGATCTTTTTTTTTTTTTTGTAATTTAGAATATTTGTTAATTCTAACATGAATAATGTCTACTTTGGTTTTTCTCTCTAAAATTAATTTTAATTTCTCAAAATTTATGGTATGTGATGTAAAATTGTGTAAAGTAATGATTGAATTTCACATTCGAATTGTGGTGAATATTTTTTTCATTAATATTGGAAACTGAATAATGCTTTTAATTTTTTTTTTAATATAAATATTCCTGATATTTATGAAAATAAAATTATGTATTAGTAAGTCTGAGTTTCATAGATTTGTTTTTTTTTGTATTGAGTTCCTTGATTCTTGTGATTTGATTATTTAAATTAATTTATTATAATAGTAGAATTTTCTACAAAGTGTCAAGGAATTCGCAACTGTAGTATTTGCATGAAGAAAAGAGACCAACAACCTACCGGTATACTTATCAATACAACAAACAAAATTGGATTCCATCTGTTTCTGAGATGCTTCTCAAAGAGGGAGAACAATTTACTTCTAATAATAATTTGTTAGATACGGTTCCTAACCCCAAAAAAAGAAACTATAGATTTAACCACAAAGCAGGGAAGGAAATTTTTTTGGTTGAAAATTAGACAAAAAATTACCAATTTATGCAAGGTCTATGAAGAAAAAAGCAAACCATGAAGACTTGAAGATATGCATGGCCATGACAATGATGGTTGTATACCTAAAGAAATTAGCCCAAATGCTTTAAAGAAGTGACTTAAGAAAATAAAAGTGAATGAGTCGGATAAGATATATAATGAGAATGATGGATTCAAGGAAAAGGATGAAAGAAACATGGATCAATTGGGTGCTAGGCACGTTCTATGTTCGTGCTATGTGCGTGTTTATGCACAAACTGTGCATTTCAAGATGATAATTTTAATCATAAAATTATCCCATTGTAAATTATTTAATACAACAAATAAATTATCACATTGAGATCAGATGAAAGAGAGATCTTTTTTTTTTTTTTGTAATTTAGAATATTTTTTAATTCTAACATGAATAGTGTCTACTTTGGTTTTTCTCTCTAAAATTAATTTTAATTTCTCAAAATTTATGGTATGTGATATAAAATTGTGTAAAGTAATGATTGAATTTCACAATTGAATTGTGGTGAAAATTTATTTAATTAATATTGTAAACTGAATAATGCTTTTTATATTTTTTTAATTATTTGTAAATATGCCTGGAATTTATGAAAATAAAATTATGTATTAGTAAGTCTGAGTTTCATAGATTTGTATTTTTGTATTGAGTTCCTTTATTCATGTGATTTGATGATTTAAATTAATTTGTTATAGTAGTGGAATTTTCTACAAAGTGTCGAGGAATTCGAAACTGAAGTATTTGCTTTAAGAAAAGAGGCCAACAACCTACCGGTATACTTATCAATACAATAAACAAAATTGGATTACATCTGTTTCTGAGATGCTTCTCAAAGAGGGAGAACAATTTACTTCTAATAATAATTTGTTAGATACGGTCATTAACCCCAAAAAAGCAAACTATAGATTTACCCACAAAGCAGGGAAGGAAATTTTTTTGATGAAAATTAGACAAAAAAATTTATGCAAGGTTCTATGAAGAAAAAAGCAAACCATGAAGGCTTGAAGATATGCATGGCCATGACAGTGATGGTTGTATACCTAAAGAAACTAGCCCAAATGCTTTAAAGAAGTGACTTAAGAAAATATAAGTGAATGAGTCGGATAAGATAAATAATGAGAATGATGGATTCAAGGATAAGGATGAAAGAAACATGGATCAATTGCATGCTCGGTACGTTCTATGTTCGTGCTATGTCCGTGTTTATGCACAAGCTGTGCACTTCAAGATGATAATTTTAATCATTAAATTATCCCTTTAAAAATTATTTAATACAACAAATAAATTATCACATTGAGATCAGATGAAAGAGAGATCTTTTTTTTTTTTTTTTTTTTTTTTGTAATTTAGAATATTTGTTAATTCTAACATGAATAATGTCTACTTTGGTTTTTCTCTCTAAAATTAATTTTAATTTCTCAAAATTTATGGTATGTGATGTAAAATTGTGTAAAGGAATGATTGAATTTCACAATAGAATTGTGGTGAATATTTATTTCATTAATATTGGAAACTGAATAATGCTTTTAATATTTTTTTATATATTTGTAAATATGGCTGGAATTTATGATTATAAAATTATGTATTAGTAAGTCTGAGTTTCATAGATTTGTTTTTTTGTATTGAGTTCCTTGATTCTTGTGATTTGATTGTTTAAATTAATTTATTATAATAGTGGAATTTTCAACAAAGTGTCAAGGAATTCGCAACTGTAGTATTTGCATGAAGAAAAGAGACCAACAACCTACCGGTATACTTAACAATACAACAAACAAAATTGGATTACATCTGTTTCTGAGATGCTTCTCAAAGAGGGAGAACAATTTACTTCTAATAATAATTTGTTAGATACGGTTACTAACCCCAAAAAAGGAAACTATAGATTTACCCACAAAGCAGGGAAGGAAATTTTTTTAATGAAAATTAGACAAAAAAATTTATGAAAGGTTCTATGAAGAAAAAAGCAAACCATGAAGGCTTGAAGATATGCATGGCCATGACAATGATGGTTGTGTACCTAAAGAAACTAGCCCAAATGCTTTAAAGAAG
Organism: Penstemon davidsonii; assembly: GCA_034814905.1. Taxonomy (NCBI): domain Eukaryota; kingdom Viridiplantae; phylum Streptophyta; class Magnoliopsida; order Lamiales; family Plantaginaceae; genus Penstemon; species Penstemon davidsonii. The sequence continues at coordinate 3,284,476 of JAYDYQ010001087.1, read as the reverse complement.
TGACTTAAGAAAATATAAGTGAATGAGTCGGATAAGATAAATAATGAGAATGATGGATTCAAGGATAAGGATGAAAGAAACATGGATCAATTGCGTGCTAGGCACGTTATATGTTCGTGCTATGTGCGTGTTTATGTACAAGCTGTGCACTTCAAGATGATAATTTTAATCATTAAATTATCCCTTTAAAAATTATTTAATACAACAAATAAATTATCACATTGAGATCAGATGAAAGAGAGATCTTTTTTTTTTTTTTTTTTTGTAATTTAGAATATTTGTTAATTCTAACATTAATAATGTCTACTTTGGTTTTTCTCTCTAAAATTAATTTTAATTTCTCAAAATTTATGGTATGTGATGTAAAATTGTGTAAAGTAATGATTGAATTTCACATTAGAATTGTGGTGAATATTTATTTCATTAATATTGGAAACTGAATAATGCTTTTAATATTTTTTTAATTATTTGTAAATATGGCTGGAATTTATGATTATAAAATTATGTATTAGTAAGTCTGAGTTTCATAGATTTGTATTTTTGTATTGAGTTCCTTTATTCATGTGATTTGATGATTTAAATTAATTTGTTATAATAGTGGAATTTTCTACAAAGTGTCGAGGAATTCAAAACTGTAGTATTTGCATTAAGAAAAGAGGCCAACAACCTACCGGTATACTTATCAATACAATAAACAAAATTGGATTACATCTGTTTCTGAGATACTTCTCAAAGAGGGAGAATAATTTACTTCTAATAATAATTTGTTAGATACGGTTACTAACCCCAAAAAAGGAAACTATAGATTTACCCACAAAGCAGGGAAGGAAATTTTTTTGGTTGAAAATTAGACAAAAAATTACCAATTTATGCAAGGTTCTATGAAGAAAAAAGCAAACCATGAAGACTTGAAGATATGCATGGCCATGACAATGATGGTTGTATACCTAAAGAAATTAGCCCAAATGCTTTAAAGAAGTGACTTAAGAAAATAAAAGTGAATGAGTCGGATAAGATAAATAATGAGAATGATGGATTCAAGGTAAAGGATGAAAGAAACATGGATCAATTGGGTGCTAGGCACGTTCTATGTTCGTGCTATGTGCGTTTTTATGCACAAACTGTGCATTTCAAGATGATAATTTTAATCATAAAATTATCCCTTTGTAAATTATTTAATACAACAAATAAATTATCACATTGAGATCAGATGAAAGAGGGATCTTTTTTTTTTTTTTTTTGTAACTTAGAATATTTTTTAATTCTAACATGAATAATGTCTACTTTGGTTTTTCTCTCTAAAATTAATTTTAATTTCTCAAAATTTATGGTATGTGATGTAAAATTGTGTAAAGTAATGATTGAATTTCACATTTGAATTGTGGTGAATATTTATTTCATTAATATTGGAAACTGAATAATGCTTTTAATATTTTTTTAATTATTTGTAAATATGCCTGGAATTTATGAAAATAAAATTATGTATTAGTATGTCTGAGTTTCATAGATTTGTATTTTTGTATTTAGTTCCTTGATTCATGTGATTTGATGATTTAAATTAATTTGTTATAATAGTCGAATTTTCTACAAAGTGTCGAGGAATTTCGACACTGTAGTATTTGCATTAAGAAAAGAGGCCAACAACCTACCGGTATACCTATCAATACAATAAACAAAATTGGATTACATCTGTTTCTGAGATACTTCTCAAAGAGGGAGAATAATTTACTTCTAATAATAATTTGTTAGATACGGTTACTAACCCCAAAAAAGGAAACTATAGATTTACCCACAAAGCAGGGAAGAAAATTTTTTTGATTGAAAATTAGACAAAAAATTACCAATTTATGCAAGGTTCTATGAAGAAAAAAGCAAATCATGAAGGCTTGAAGATATGGATGGCCATGACAATGATGGTTGTATACCTAAAGAAACTAGCCCAAATGAGTGACTTAATAAAATAAAAGTGAGTGAGTCGGATAAGATAAATAATGAGAATGGTGGATTCAAGGAAAAGGATGAAAGAAACATGGATCAATTGCGTGCTAGGCACGTTCTATGTTCGTGCTATGTGTGTGTTTATGCACAATATGTGCACTTCAAGATGATAATTTTAATCATAAAATTATCCCTTTATAAATTATTTAATACAACAAATAAATTATCACATTGAGATCAGATGAAAGAGAGATTGTGTAAAGTAATGATTGAATTTCACATTAGAATTGTGGTGAATATTAATTTCATTAATATTGGAAACTAAATAATGCTTTTAATTTTTATTTAATTGTTTATAAATATGACTGGTATTTATGAAAATAAAATTATGTATTAGTAATTCTGAGTTTCATAGATTTGATTTTTTGTATTGAGTTCCTTGATTCGTGTGATTTGATGATTTAAATTAATTTGTTATAATAGTGGAATTTTCTACAAAGTGTCGAGGAATTCGAAACTGTAGTATTTGCATTAAGAAAAGAGGCCAACAACCTACCGGTATACTTATCAATACAATAAACAAAATTGGATTACATCTGTTTCTGAGATGCTTCTCAAAGAGGGAGAATAATTTACTTCTAATAATAATTTGTTAAATACGGTTACTAACCCCAAAAAAGGAAACTATAGATTTACCCACAAAGCAGGGAAGGAAATTTTTTTGATTGAAAATTAGACAAAAAATTACCAATTTATGCAAGGTTCTATGAAGAAAAAAGCAAACCATGAAGACTTGAAGATATGCATGGCCATGACAATGATGGTTGTATACCTAAAGAAATTAGCCCAAATGCTTTAAAGAAGTGACTCAAGAAAATAAAAGTGAATGAGTCGGATAAGATAAATAATGAGAATGATGGATTCAAGGATAAGGACGAAAGAAACATGGATCAATTGCGTGCTAGGCACGTTATATGTTCGTGCTATGTGCGTGTTTATGCACAAGCTGGGCACTTCAAGATGATAATTTTAATCATTAAATTATCCCTTTAAAAATTATTTAATACAACAAATAAATTATCACATTGAGATCATATGAAAGAGGGATCTTTTTTTTTTCTTTTTTTTTGTAAGTTAGAATATTTGTTAATTCTAACATGAATAATGTCTACTTTGGTTTTTCTCTCTAATATTAATTTTAATTTCTCAAAATTTATGGTATGTGATGTAAAATTGTGTAAAGTAATGATTGAATTTCACATTAGAATTGTGTTGAAGATTTATTTCATTAATATTGGAAACTGAATAATGCTTTTTATTTTTTTTTAATTATTTATAAATATGCCTGGTATTTATGAAAATAAAATTATGTATTAGTAAGTCTGAGTTTCATATATTTGTTTTTTTGTATTGAGTTCCTTGATTCGTGTGATTTGATGATTTAAATAAATTTATTATAATAGTGGAATTTTTGGGGGTGGGGGGGGGGGGGGGTGGGGGGGGGGGGGGGTGGGGGGGGGGGGGGGTGGGGGGGGGGGGGGGTGGGGGGGGGGGGGGGTGGGGGGGGGGGGGGGTGGGGGGGGGGGGGGGTGGGGGGGGGGGGGGGTGGGGGGGGGGGGGGGTGGGGGGGGGGGGGGGTGGGGGGGGGGGGGGGTGGGGGGGGGGGGGGGTGGGGGGGGGGGGGGGTGGGGGGGGGGGGGGGTGGGGGGGGGGGGGGGTGGGGGGGGGGGGGGGTGGGGGGGGGGGGGGGTGGGGGGGGGGGGGGGTGGGGGGGGGGGGGGGTGGGGGGGGGGGGGGGTGGGGGGGGGGGGGGGTGGGGGGGGGGGGGGGTGGGGGGGGGGGGGGGTGGGGGGGGGGGGGGGTGGGGGGGGGGGGGGGTGGGGGGGGGGGGGGGTGGGGGGGGGGGGGGGTGGGGGGCCAAGGGGGGGCGGTGGTTGGGGGGCGGGGGGGGGGGGGGGGGGTGGGGGGGGGGGGGGTAGACAAAAAAATTTATGCAAGGTTCTATGAAGAAAAAAGCAAACCATGAAGGCTTGAAGATATGCATGGCCATGACAATGATGGTTGTATACTTAAAGAAACTAGCCCAAATGAGTGACTTAATAAAATAAAAGTGAGTGAGTCGGATAAGATAAATAATGAGAATGGTGGATTCAAGGAAAAGGATGAAAGAAACATGGATCAATTGCGTGCTAGACACGTTCTATGTTCGTGCTATGTGTGTGTTTATGCACAATCTGTGCACTTCAAGATGATAATTTTAATCATAGAATTATCCCTTTATAAATTATTTAATACAACAAATAATTTATCACATTGAGATCAGATGAAAGAGAGATTGTGTAAAGTAATGATTGAATTTCACATTAGAATTGTGGTGAATATTTATTTCATTAATATTGGAAACTAAATAATGCTTTTAATTTTTATTTAATTGTTTATAAATATGACTGGTATTTATGAAAATAAAATTATGTATTAGTAAGTCTGAGTTTCATAGATTTGTTTCTTTGTATTGAGTTCCTTGATTCGTGTGATTTGATGATTTAAATTAATTTATTATAATAGTGGAATTTTCTACAAAGTGTCGAGGAATTCGCAACTGTAGTATTTGCATGAAGAAAAGAGGCCAACAACCTACCGGTATACTTATCAATACAACAAACAAAATTGGATTACATCTGTTTCTGAGATGCTTCTCAAAGAGGGAGAACAATTTACTTCTAATAATAATTTGATAGATACGGTTACTAACACAAAAAAAGGAAACTATAGATTTACCCACAAAGCAGGGAAGGAAATTTTTTTGATTGAAAATTAGACAAAAAATTACCAATTTATGAAAGGTTCTATGAAGAAAAAAGCAAACCATGAAGACTTGAAGATATGCATGGCCATGACAATGATGGTTGTATACCTAAAGAAACTAACCCAAATGCTTTAAAGAAGTGACTTAAGAAAATAAAAGTGAATGAGTCGGATAAGATAAATAATGAAAATTATGGATTCAAGGAAAATGATGAAAGAAACAAGGATCAATTGCGTGCTAGGCACTTTCTATGTTCGTGCTATGTGTGTGTTTATGCACAATATGTGCACTTCAAGGTGATAATTTTAATCATAAAATTATCCCTTTATAAATTATTTAATACAACAAATAAATTATCACATTGAGATCAGATTAAAGAGAGATCTTTTTTTTTTTTTTTTTTTTTTGTAATTTATAATATTTTTTAATTCTAACATGAATAATGTCTACTTTGGTTTTTCTCTCTAAAATTAATTTTAATTTCTCAAAATTTATGGTATGTGATGTAAAATTGTGTAAAGTAATGAATTAATTTCACATTTGAATTGTGGTGAATATTTATTTCATTAATATTGGAAACTAAATAATGCTATTAATATTTTTTTAATTATTTTCATATATGCCTGGAATTTATGAAAATAAAATTATGTATTAGTAAGTCTGAGTTTCATAGATTTGTTTCTTTGTATTGAGTTCCTTGATTCGTGTGATTTGATGATTTAAATTAACTTATTATAATAGTGGAATTTTCTACAAAGTGTCGAGGAATTCGCAACTGTAGTATTTGCATGAAGAAAAGAGGCCAACAACCTACCGGTATACTTATCAATACAACAAACAAAATTGGATTACATCTGTTTCTGAGATGCTTCTCAAAGAGGGAGAACAATTTACTTCTAATAATAATTTGATAGATACGGTTACTAACACCAAAAAAGGAAACTATAGATTTACCCACAAAGCAGGGAAGGAAATTTTTTTGATTGAAAATTAGACAAAAAATTACCAATTTATGAAAGGTTCTATGAAGAAAAAAGCAAACCATGAAGACTTGAAGATATGCATGGCCATGACAATGATGGTTGTATACCTAAAGAAACTAACCCAAATGCTTTAAAGAAGTGACTTAAGAAAATAAAAGTGAATGAGTCGGATAAGATAAATAATGAAAATTATGGATTCAAGGAAAATGATGAAAGAAACAAGGATCAATTGCGTGCTAGGCACGTTCTATGTTCGTGCTATGTGTGTGTTTATGCACAATCTGTGCACTTCAAGGTAATAATTTTAATCATAAAATTATCCCTTTATAAATTATTTAATACAACAAATAAATTATCACATTGAGATCAGATGAAAGAGAGATCTTTTTTTTTTTTTTTTTTGTAATTTAGAATATTTTTTAATTCTAACATGAATAATGTCTACTTTGGTTTTTCTCTCTAAAATTAATTTTAATTTCTCAAAATTTATGGTATGTGATGTAAAATTGTGTAAAGTAATGATTGAATTTCACATTTGAATTGTGGTGAATATTTATTTCATTAATATTGGAAACTGAATAATGCTTTTAATATTTTTTTAATTATTTGTATATATGCCTGGAATTTATGAAAATAAAATTATGTATTAGTAAGTCTGAGTTTCATAGATTTGTTTTTTTGTATTGAGTTCCTTGATTCATGTGATTTGATGATTTAAATTAATTTGTTATAATAGTGGAATTTTCTACATAGTGTCGAGGAATTCGAAACTGTAGTATTTGCATTAAGAAAAGAGGCCAACAACCTACCTGTATACTTATCAATACAATAAACAAAATTGGATTACATCTGTTTCTGAGATGCTTATCAAAGAGGGAGAACAATTTACTTCTAATAATAATTTGTTAGATACGGTTACTAACCCCAAAAAAGGAAACTATAGATTTACCCACAAAGCAGGGAAGGAAATTTTTTTGATTGAAAATTAGACAAAAAATTACCAATTTATGCAAGGTTCTATGAAGAAAAAAGCAAACCATGAAGACTTGAAGATATGCATGGCCATGACAATGATGGTTGTATACCTAAAGAAATTAGCCCAAATGCTTTAAAGAAGTGACTCAAGAAAATAAAAGTGAATGAGTCAGATAAGATAAATAATGAGAATGATGGATTCAAGGATAAGGATGAAAGAAACATGGATCAATTGCGTGCTAGGCACGTTATATGTTCGTGCTATGTGCGTGTTTATGCACAAGCTGGGCACTTCAAGATGATAATTTTAATCATTAAATTATCCCTTTAAAAATTATTTAATACAACAAATAAATTATCACATTGAGATCAGATGAAAGAGAGATCTTTTTTTTTCTTTTGTAATTTAGAATATTTGTTAATTCTAACATGAATAATGTCTACTTTGGTTTTTCTCTCTAAAATTAATTTTAATTTCTCAAAATTTATGGTATGTGATGTAAAATTGTGTAAAGTAATGATTGAATTTCACATTAGAATTGTGGTGAATATTTATTTTATTAATATTGGAAACTGAATAATGCTTTTAATATTTTTATAATTATTTGTAAATATGGCTTAAATTTATGATTATAAAATTATGTATTAGTAAGTCTGAGTTTCATAGATTTGTTTTTTTGTATTGAGTTCCTTGATTCGTGTGATTTGATGATCTAAATTAATTTGTTATAATAGTGGAATTTTCTACAAAGTGTCGAGGAATTCGCAACTGTAGTATTTGCATTAAGAAAAGAGGCCAACAACCTACCGGTGTACTTATCAATACAATAAACAAAATTTGATTACATATGTTTCTGAGATTCTTCTCAAAGAGGGAGAACAATTTACTTCTAATAATAATTTGATAGATACGGTTACTAACCCCAAAAAAGGAAACTACAGATTTACCCACAAAGCAGGGAAGGAAATTTTTTTGATTGAAAATTAGACAAAAAATTACCAATTTATGCAAAGTTCTATGATGAAAAAACCAAACCATGAAGACTTGAAGATATGCATGGCCATGACAATGACGGTTGTATACCGAAAGAAACTAGCCCAAATGCTTTAAAGAAGTGACTTAAGAATATAAAAGTGAATGAGTCTGATAAGATAAATAATGAGAATTATGGATTCAAGGAAAAGGCTGAAAGAAACATGGATCAATTGCGTGCTAGGCACGTTCTATGTTCGTGCTATGTGTATGTTTATGCACAATCTGTGCACTTCAAGGTGATAGATTTAATCATAAAACTATCCCCTTATAAATTATTTAATACAACAAATAAATTATCACATTGAGATCAGATGAAAGAGAGATTTTTTTTGTTTTTGTTAATTAGAATATTTGTTAATTCTAACATGAATAATGTCTACTTTGGTTTTTCTCTCTAAAATTAATTTTAATTTCTCAAAATTTATGGTATGTGATGTATAATTGTGTAAAGTAATGATTGAATTTCACATTAGAATTGTGTTGAAGATTTATTTCATTAATATTGGAAACTGAATAATGCTTTTTATTTTTTTTTAATTATTTATAAATATGCCTGGTATTTATGAAAATAAAATTATGTATTAGTAAGTCTGAGTTTCATATATTTGTTTTTTTGTATTGAGTTCCTTGATTCGTGTGATTTGATGATTTAAATAAATTTATTATAATAGTGGAATTTTCTACAAAGTGTCGAGGAATTCGCAACTGTAGTATTTGCATGAAGAAAAGAAGCCAACAACCTACCGGTATACTTATCAATACAACAAACAAAATTGGATTACATCTGTTTCTGTGATGCTTCTCAAAGAGATAGAACAATTTACTTCTAATAATAATTTGTTAGATACGGTTACTAACCCAATAAAGGAAACTATAGATTTGCCCACAAAGTAGGGGAAGGAAATTTTTTTGATTGAAAATTAGACAAAAAATTACCAATTTATGCAAGGTTCTATGAAGAAAAAAGCAAACCATGAAGACTTGAAGATATGAATGGCCATGACAATGATGGTTGTATACCTAAAGAAACTAGCCCAAATGAGTGACTTAATAAAATAAAATTGAGTGAGTCGGATAAGATAAATAATGAGAATGGTGGATTCAAGGAAAAGGATGAAAGAAACATGGATCAATTGCGTGCTAGGAACGTTCTATGTTCGTGCTATGTGTGTGTTTATGCACAATCTGTGCACTTCAAGATGATAATTTTAATCATAAAATTAACCATTTATAAATTATTTAATACAACAAATAAATTATCACATTGAGATCAGATGAAAGAGAGATTGTGTAAAGTAATGATTGAATTTCACATTAGAATTGTGGTGAATATTTATTTCATTAATATTGGAAACTAAATAATGCTTTTAATTTTTTTTTAATTGTTTATAAATATTACTGGTATTTATGAAAATAAAATTATGTATTAGTAAGTCTAAGTTTCATAGATTTGTTTTTTTGTATTGAGTTCCTTGATTCGTGTGATTTGATGATTTAAATTAATTTATTATAATAGTGGAATTTTCTAAAAAGTGTCGAGGAATTCACAACTGTAGTATTTGCATGAAGAAAAGATGCCAACAACCTACCGGTATACTTATCAATACAACAAACAAAATTGGATTGCATCTGTTTCTGAGATGCTTCTCAAAGAGGGAGAACAATTTACTTCTAATAATAATTTGTTAGATACGGTTACTAACCCCAAAAAAGGAAACTATAGATTTACCCACAAAGCAGGGAAGGAAATTTTTTTGATGAAAATTAGACAAAAAAATTTATGCAAGGTTCTATGAAGAAAAAAGCAAACCATTAAGGCTTGAAGATATGCATGGCCATGACAATGATGGTTGTATACATAAAGAAACTAGCCCAAATGCTTTAAAGAAGTTACTTAAGAAAATAAAACTGAATGAGTCGGATAAGATAAATAATGAGAATGATGGATTCAAGGAAAAGGATGAAAGAAACATGGATCAATTGCGTGCTAGGCACGTTCTATATTCGTGCTATGTGCGTGTTTATGCACAAACTGTGCACTTGAAGATGATAATTTTAATCATTAAATTATCCCATTAAAAATTATTTAATACAACAAATAAATTATCACATTGAGATCAGATGAAAGAGAGATCTTTTTTTTTTTTTTTGTAATTTAGAATATTTGTTATTTCTAACATGAATAATGTTTACTTTGGTTTTTCTCTCTAAAATTAATTTTAATTTCTCAAAATTTATGGTATGTGATGTAAAATTGTGTAAAGTAATGATTGAATTTCACATTAGAATTGTGGTGAATATTTAATTCCTTAATATTGGAAACTGCTTTTAATATTTTTTTAATTATTTATAAATATGCCTGGAATTTATGAAAATAAAATTATTTATTAGTAAGTCTGAGTTTCATAGATTTGTTTTTTTGTATTGAGTTCCTTGATTCGTTTGATTTGATGATTTAAATAAATTTATTATAATAGTGGAATTTTCTACAAAGTGTCGAAGAATTCGTAACTATAGTATTTGCATGAAGAAAAGAAGCCAACAACCTACCGGTATACTTATCAATACAACAAACAAAATTGGATTACATCTGTTTCTGAGATACTTCTCAAAGAGGGAGAACAATTTACTTCTAATAATAATTTGTTAGATACGGTTACTAACCCCAAAAAAGGAAACTATAGATTTACCCACAAAGTAGGGGAAAGAAATTTTTTTGATTGAAAATTAGACTAAACATTATCAATTTCTGGAAGGTCCTATGAATAAAAAAGCAAAGCATGAAGGCATGAAGATATACATGGCCATGACAATGATGGTTGTATACCTAAAGAAACTAGTCCAAATACATTAAAGAAGTGACTAAAGAAAATAAAAGTGAATGAGTCGGATAAGATAAATAATGAGAATGATGGGTTTAAGGATAAGGATGAAAGAAACATAGATCAATTGCGTGCTATGCAAGTTCTGTGCTCGTGTTATGTACGTTCTATGCTCGTGCTATGCACGTTTTTATGCACTAGATGTACACTACAAGTTGATAATTTAAATCATAAAATTATCCCTTTATAAATTATTTAATACAACAAATAAATTATCACATTGAGATCGGATGAAAGAGTCATCTTTTTTTTTTGTTTTAAATTTAAAACATTTGGTAATTCTAACATGAATAATGTCTACATTAGTTTTTCTCTCTAAAATTAATTTTAATTTCACAAAATTTATGAAATAGGCTGTAAGGGTGTATGTGGATGGGTTTTGTCCCGGTCTCGCGAGTTTCGCAAGACCAAGCCAAAACCCTTTCAAATGAGTTTTCGCCAAATCCATAAAATCATCAAAAACCTATTCAGAAACTCACACTCAAACTCTTCAAACCTATAAAACATTGATTTTACACCTACCACGTACTTTTTTCCACAAATTTCACTAAAAAAGACATTGATTTGGCACCTATCATCTACTTTATCCCTTAAACCCCATCATCCAAACCCAATCCAAGTGGGGTTTCAACTTATTCAAACCACAAAATCCAACAGCCAAAACATATCCAAATGATGTCTCAAAGGTTTCATCGAAACCACCCAAACCATTTTTTCTAAACCGAGACCCGCGAAACCGAGCCAAAACCCATCCAAATAGACCCTAAAATTGCTTAAATTAATGATTGAATTTCACATTAGAATTGTGGTGAATATTTATTCATTAATATTGGAAACTCAATAACGCTTTTAATATTTTTTTGATTATTTATGAATATGCCTGGAATTTATGATAATAAAATTATGTATTAGTAAGTCTGAGTTTTATAGATTTGTTTTTTTGTATTGAGTTCCTTGATTCATCTGTTTCTGAGATGCTTCTCAAAGAGAGAGAAAAAATTACTTCTAATAATAATTTGTTAGATACGGTTACTAACCCCAAAAAAGGAAACTATAGGTTTACCCACAAAGCAGGGAAGGAAATTTTTTTGATTGAAAAGTAGACAAAAAATTATCAATTTCTAGAAGGTCTTATGAATAAAAAAGCAAAGCATGAAGGCATGAATATATACATGGCCATGACAATAATGGTTGTATACCTAAAGAAACTAGTCCAAATACTTTAAAGAAGTGACTAAAGAAAATAAAAGTGAATGAGTCGGATAAGATAAATAATGAGAATGATGGGTTTAAGGATAAGGATGAAAGAAATATGGATCAATTGCATGCTATGCATGTTCTGTGCTCGTGTTATGCACGTTCTATGCTCGTGTTATGTACACTACAAGTTGATAATTTTAATCATAAAATTACCCCTTTATAAATTATTTAATACAACAAATAAATTATTACATTGAGATCGAATGAAAGAGTCATCTTTTTTATTTATTTTTTTAAAGTTGGAACATTTGGTAATTCTAACATGAATAATGTCTACATTAGTTTTTCTCTCTAAAATTAATTTTAATTTCACAAAATTTATGAAATATGTTGTAAAATTGCTTAAAGTAATGATTGAATTTCACATAAGGGTTGTGGTGAATATTTATGTCATTAATATTGAAAACTGAAAAACGCTTTTAATATTTTTTTGATTATTTATGAATATGCCTGGAATTTATGAAAATAAAATGATGTATTAGTAAGTCTGAGTTTCATAGATTTTTTTTGTATTGCGTTCCTTGATTCGTGGGATTTGATGATTAAAATTAATTTGTGATAGTAGTGGAATTTTCTACAAAGTGTCGAGGCATTTGCAACTGTAGTATTTTCATGAAGAAAATAGGCCATCAACCTACCGGTATACTTATCAATACAACAAACAAAATTGGATTTCATATATTTCTGAGATGTGTTAGGCATGATGCTCTTAAAGCATGTATTTGACATTCTTTATTTGAAATAAATAAATAAATTTGAAATTCATTTTTTATATAATCATTTCGATTATGCATTTAATGCATAATATAAACATCAGAAAATTCTAAGTCTATTAAAGAGACTATGACTTAAGTATGTATGTTATAATGGAGGGTTAAAGTTATAGCTAATAGACTGAAAAGTATGTAGTAAGTTAAAGTTGGGATCTTTAAATAAACACTACTAGTACGGTCCACGAAACATTTACAATGTAGTAAGTTTGATCCGAATTACTGATGTAGAGACATCGAAGGTGGAGGTACTTTGTGTAAGTGTTGCGTTCCAAATACTAATACGCAAACTACGCAAGTATACGGTCGTTACAAGTAATATAAAACGATAAGTACATACCGAGTATCGAATCCCCACGAATGGGTAAAAGGTGGGAATAAACGAATCAATCGACGGCTTATTTCAGTTATAAACGCTTGACACAATATTATCAAACCCAAATATATGATAAGGGTGATTTTATTTAACTACGAGCGGTAAAGTAAATCTAACTACGAAAGCAAGTAAATTGGGGAGTTAATTATGCGGTAAGGAGGATGTATAAGCAATCAATTAAAGCAGATAAATCATGCGGTTGTTAGGTTATCTATGCAAACAATCATAGGTTTAGTTGTTGTTTGTGAGTTCTAAATTAGTTAAGTCTCCCTGTCGGTCTCACTTAACTCTACCAATCTACCCAAACTCTCCATCTCCGGATCAATCACAAACATCGTTGTCATTCGATGCTCTCAGAGGGCTCAAAGGCGTACCGTTGTCACCCGGGACCTAAGACTAACCCAAATCCCCGAATAAAGAGAATCTAAGTTATTTGATGCATTCACGAACGAACTCATTATACAAACACGGACCACACTAGGTATATGCCTATCCTAGGTCGAAATCCACAAATCGTCACTCGCCTAACCTTCAAAGTCCTATGTCTAGGATGCATTTAAGGTAGAATTAAGTCCGATTACATGATTACGGCAAATCAAAGTACTTAAACAATAATCTACTACAATCATTGGCCAAAAGTGCGATAAAACAATAAACCCAACAATTCAACCATAGCCCAACATCAAAACATAACTAATCAAACGATAACAATGACTCGACAATTAATATATTATGCTCGTGTTGCTACTCAAGGATTCAAGGACGTTCGTATGTATCTTCCGAGTTGCATACAAACCTATCGAGTTAAACTAATCCAATTTATGTCTAAGTGGATTAAAATCTAATCGATGCATTAAACTCAAACCTTAAACGAATATGAAACGACATAGGTATATGTCTATCCTAAAATCGAATCACAATCCAAATTCATAATCAAATCCTCAAAATCACTATGTCTAGCAATCAAGAATCAATAAATCTCATCTCAAAGTTTGTCAAACCATAAGATGAACGATAAACACGGAATCGGATTAACGAACACATATAAACACCATACTAATCATCAAGACATCATTTAATCAAACAATAACATAAATATATATAAATCCAAAGAATTCAAATCCACAATCTTTGTTCCAAATAGAAAATAACAACATTCATATCCTAATCATAGACAACTAGGAAATAGAAAGATATCACCTAATCGGAATAAAGTCGAGAGATGGATTCTCCTCCCTTTAATCACCACATAATCACTCCCCAAGGGTGGTGATTAACTCACCCCCTTGGTGGAGTCTTCTACAAGAAAAAGAAAGAAAAAGTAAAGAGAGAGTTGATGGAGGCTTGAGAGGAAAAGGGAGGCAAGGTATGTGTTTTTGAATTATGAGCTCCTCTTGACCCTCTTAACCTAGAAAAAACAAGACCAAAAAGTCCCCAAAAAGGTCATGAAATACAAGTGGGGGAAAAGGGGATATGTACAAAAAAACCCTCCAATCCGCGCAGAAAACAGAGCAGGTCTCGCGGCCGCGAGCCTTCAGTTGGGCTTGACCTCGCGGCCGCGAGATCAAAGCTCGCGGCCGCGGGAAATAACCTCACGGCGGCGAGGTGAGGCAGGGCCTAACTTCTCGATTCTTGTTCTTTCTTTTGCGTTAGGTCCCCCCGCGGTTGAAAGCGACTTGTACTCCATGCAATAAATGCTCCCGAAATTGCTTCAAGGCGTCGAATCATGCAAACCACCGACAAACTCAATTAAAACACGAACAAAACACGAAAAACGAACAAAGGCCGAACAAAGGGACCAAAAGCACAAAAGACACGAAAACAAGCAAAGACAAACAGAAACTCGGATCAAAACAAGATATTTCGGGCTTAAAGAGATAGATAATAACGGCGTTTTCACGGCGTTATCAGTAAGTCGATTACATAGGACTGGACCAGACATGATCTAGAATCATAAATAATATACCGTTGATATTATGGTTCTAGAACATGTCAACTGATGATCATATGCGAATTGATCTAAATCCTGAGTAGGCATAAACTCCTGTTTATGTTAACGAGTTCTTTTGACTCATAGGTAATGGTCCGTAACCATGTCGAGCCTAAAACTTATGTCTTGAAGATCCGTTGAGATAAATGGCTGGGAATGTGTTCTACAGATATGGAATCCAACCCTTCTTGCAAGAAGCTGGAATATTGATTCCCTTAAGTGTTAGTTCATGAACTTAACAGTAGAGCGCTCTGATTTATGAATAAGTTCATAAATCAAAATGTTTACTAGTGAACTAATGGAACTTAAGGATAAAGAAGTCATTAGATGGGCAAAACTGTAATTAAGCCTAACTCTAGATACGAATCAATTATTGGAGGATTAAGTAGCATGTAGTGATTATATCAATTTGCCTCCTTTGATATTCCGAGTAAAATATATTGTAATGACAAGAGTGCAATTCCATGTCTTTAGTGGAGTCACTTGGAATTAATAGATTGAATTAATTATATTAAAGAGTTTGATAAATTATTCGGTTTATTGGAGCTTGAAGTTACATGTCCGTAGGTCCTCAACCACGGCTCCTGATAATCTACATTTGAACTTAAGAAATTAGAACGAATTTATTCACGTTTCATTTTGGAAATAGTTTCCCAAAATAGCAACTCCTAATTAATTAATTCAGAATTAGTTAATTAGAAAATATCATGATTAATTATATTAGATTCAATTATAGAATTGAAACTAATGAAAATTTAATACTAGATTCAAGAAAAAAAGAAAATTTGGTATTTATGGAATTTTTAATTTTAGAAATTCATTATTTACTATGTAAATATATATGATATATTTATTTAATAAATAAAAGGAAAAATTATATATTTATATATGTAATTTTCAAAATTATATATATAAATATATTTATGTATATTTTAATTACTTACACATGAAAATTACATATATAAATATATTTATGTATATTTTAATTACTTACACATTTAATTAATAACTCTTCTAAGGTAAGAGAGAGAAGAGTTATTTTTCTAGTAGGAATCTTTGAGTGAGTCATGGTAGGAGTTTAACTATTTCCATAACTTTTTATATATACATATAAGATATAGATCTTAGATGAGATTTTTTTATCGATTTATGAAATCATTAAGATTACACCCAAAAGAAAAAGCTCTTCAAACCTTAAACATACAAAAGCCGCCCCTTGTTCAAGAAACCAAGAAGAAGTTTCCATCTTGAAATTTTGATTTCTAAAACGTGAAAGAAAAGTTCGATTCTCTTAAGTTGGTGTATTAGAAGGAGAACATGGTTGATATAAATGGTGAAAAAGATCAAAAACATTGGTTCATCAAATTCAAGAAAAACATGAAGCCAAAAGTTTAACTAAAAGAACGAAGGACACGAAGCTTTGTGTAAGTTTTCTATTTCCTTCTTATGCATAATTAAAATAATTATCGTTTATGGGATCCTCGTATTTATGTAAGTTATTTTTGAAATATACTGGGATCATAAAACCCACCAAATTCCACAATTGGGTCGAATTGGTTCGATTATGTTTACTCGTCGGGTCAAATCGTTCGGATCCGATTGGGTAAAACACCAACAATTAGTATCAGAACTCTCCATAACGATTTTATTTTAATTTATTGTGGGTATATACATATTTAATTTGTTTAAATATTGAATGGATGAATTTTTTTATTTTAAGGGTGTTGGGATTTATGGGGTTCCAGCAGTCACCCTTACGGATTCGCTGTGGCGCTATTGCTACATCGGAGTCTGGCAACCCAACTTGCCGAGGTTCACGGAGGAGACCCGAGGATCCACGTGAATTCTTGCGAAGCCCCTCATGTCCGTCCACCGCTTAGTGTGGGGCTCTGCGCTGCCGTTGTGAACTGTAGGGGGTGCCCTACAGGAATCAACCTTGGGTTAAAGATTAATAGTTGCGCCCTCATTAACAGCAATTGCTTTTGGTGTAGTGGTAAAGCGCTAGAGGACCAACAAGTGGTATCAGAGCGAGGTCGCAGGTTCGAATCCGCCCGGGTGCTGCTGGGGGGGAGATTGTTGGGATTTATGGGGTTCCAGCAGTCACCCTTACGGATTCGCTGTGGCGCTATTGCTACATCGGAGTCTGGCAACCCAACTTGCCGAGGTTCACGGAGGAGACCCGAGGATCCACGTGAATTCTTGCGAAGCCCCTCATGTCCGTCCACCGCTTAGTGTGGGGCTCTGCGCTGCCGTTGTGAACTGTAGGGGGTGCCCTACAGGAATCAACCTTGGGTTAAAGATTAATAGTTGCGCCCTCATTAACAGCAATTGCTTTTGGTGTAGTGGTAAAGCGCTAGAGATCCTACAAAGGGTCGAATTTGGTGTTTTTTTGTTAGGATTTTATAATTGTTATTTAAATTCCTAGACCAAGTGTACGCCAAATTATTTTGGCACAAGACTTTTGTAATTGTTAGATTATTAAAGTTATTCTGAGACCCAAAGAAGAAATTAGACCAAGACTGGTAGCTCGAGCCCGTGATGAGATCGATTTAATTTTTTTTTTAATCATAATATGTTATGCCTCAACTTTCAGTCTTCTGAATTTTAATTGTCGCCATCGGCTACTCAATTTTCAGAGGAAACAATTGTTGTGTTTTAAGATATGATTACTGATTAAACTTGGCATGGCAAAATGTTGCGATGAACGGCAAAATTGGCAAATTACTAAGTATTAAAGTTTGTCACGTAACAATCATTTGGATGATTGGTGAACAAGTTAAAGTTTTGACCTATTCATTTGGGACAACTCATAAACTGAATTTTGGGACAGACGTGGGATTGTCCCTCACCAATTTAATTATTGAAATTGGGATCAATTGTTTGGTATCTGCAAAGGGTTTAATTCAATTCTCATGTCGTAAATTAGATTTGCCATGGACCAAGTTTTGCTTAAAATAAAGGCCAATTTATTTTATGAAAATAAATTCAGTTTCATATTTTAAGCCTAATATCGCAATTTTTGAATTGTGGATCTTAAAATTAAGTTTGGAACTTAATCAAAATTGTTTGGGTTTGGAGCACTTTACAATTTGGAACTTAATCAAAATTGTTTGGGTTTGGAGCACTTTACAATTTGGATTTGACGGGGAAGATTACAAGAATGAATTTGAAGATGAAGATCTGTAAAGGAAGTTAATTTTGTAATAGTTAGGTTCGATTTTTATTTACTTATGGGTTGTAGTTTTTCTCATGGGTTGTATTTTTAGAAATACCCAAAAACACCCGACCTGCCGTTTTTATTTATGATTATTTTATGATTGATAGCATGTTCATGCATATTAAATGTCATTCATGATACCCATAATCGTTTTATTATGTCCATGCATCACATATAGATTTATACTCGATATATATATATATATATATTATGCATGCGCATGTAATTGTTTTATGAAAACAAATTTATATAAATAATGAATTAGTTTAATTGTTAAACTTATGAGCATTATTTAAGATTAGGTGATTCTTGTTTGGTAAAAATTAATAAGGGTTCACCTAAAAGTTAGCCTAGTTAGATTGTCTAAAGGAACCGAAATCCAATTAGATTTGATAATTATTAATTTTAGGACTCATCTCAACTTAGATAGCCTAGGATTACCTAAAGTCCAATTAGATTGGAAGATAATCTACATAATAAATTAGACCCAATTAAATTGGATTTTAATCCTAAATTAGCTTAGAGATTAAAAATCTAATAATGTTAATGTAGATTATTAAAACGTAAATATTTAATTAGATAAAACACATGTTTTAAAATTATGGAGTGGGAGAAGGATATATGTCGATATATCATACGGTCTCTATTGTTAGTTTAATAAAGTGAGATTTAGGTAGCGCCTCTCGGTGCCTAGATTGCATCCTCCCTACTGAAGGTGTCTAACATATATCAATAACAAGATTAAACTTCCTTGAGATAGGATTTATTTATGTATTTTAGCTTGATCTACCCTACGTTGACAAGTCTAAGTTAAGTCATAAAATCTGAAACAATAGGTTGCACTCATAAACATGTATTTAAGTTAGTTGAATACATATTGACCAAATAATGCGGTACTTAATAGTGAAAGATGAATATGAGATATTTTAGTTCAGTTATTAATTTGAGGCTGTCTCGAACTTAATTTAGTATTCATATGATCAACCCTACGGCAGCATATTAGTAGCTAAATTATTTTATCGCGGATTAGTAAATTGCTTTATGTGTTTTTCTTAAGAGTTGCATTCATGCATCACGTTTCCTATTCTGAAATATGATGTTGACGAATTTCAATTTATTCATTTATTCAACAATTATGTCTATTACAAACTCATTTGTTGGTATACTCTCGAATGGAAAATTAACTGAGGAACGTAACTTTGTTAATTGAAAATTCAATATTAGCATACAAATGATTTGTGAGAATCAAGAGTTCGTTCTCACAGAGGATTGTCCTCCAGAACCTCTCGCTGGTGCTTCTCGTACCGTACAAGATAAATTTGATTGTTGGTTCTGAACCAACAAGAAGGTTCGTTGCTACATGATTTCTTCCGTGAACGTTGTTCTTAAGAAGAAACATTAGTACATGGAGAACTCATATGAGTTATGAAAATCTTTACAAGTCATGTTTAGCAAACCTTCTTAACAATGTCGACATGAATCGCCTCGTAGATTCATGAAGGCTAAGTTTAAGAAGGACACTTCGGTAAGAGTTTATGTACTTGACATGATCAAAATTGTGCACAAGGCGGCAATACAAGAGGCCATCATTGAAGAGATGACTCAAATTAGTGTAATTATTGGGTCAGTCATGCCACACTTTTTTGCGTTCACATCCAACTATATTAAGAATAAGTTGGTTTAAAGCATGACTAAATTGCTAAAACGAATTGCAGACTTTTGAAGCCTTTTTTTAAACATAAGGCTAAAAAGTATGAGGCAAACATTGTCAAGCAAAGTTCGTCTTCCTCTACTGTTAAGAACAAAAAGAGGAAGAGGGCGAAAGGTGGGTCAGGACAAAAGGAAGCTATGAGCATCCTAGGGCAAGTGAAATAAGAACAACTCCATGAACAAAATCCATAAGATAAAATGTTTTCATTATGGAGTTCATGGACATTGAAAGATAATCTATAAAAGATATCTCTGCGATAAGAAGATCAA
The DNA here is from genome assembly GCA_034814905.1 of Penstemon davidsonii. Classification (NCBI taxonomy): domain Eukaryota; kingdom Viridiplantae; phylum Streptophyta; class Magnoliopsida; order Lamiales; family Plantaginaceae; genus Penstemon; species Penstemon davidsonii. Next base: position 3,264,263 of record JAYDYQ010001087.1, on the reverse strand, counting down.
AATGAAAAAGTAAATTTGAATTACTGGTTTTTAGAAACTCAGTAGTGGAAAATGATTTGCCATTCTGAATATTTAATTCGGAGGCCAATAATCGAATTTGTTCTTTAGATGTTTAGCTTTTCAAAGGGACTTACCAAAGAAAATGTCATAATGAATGTTGGAAAATGGGGATCATTTTTTGTAATGATCATATGAGCAGTTCGCTTATAATTTAGGAATAAATTCATTGTTTTGAACAATGTATACTTTATTCCTAAACTTCTCTAGAAATTTGATTTCTCAGTTATGATTGCATGAATAAGATTGTTATTTTACTTTTACTGATAATAAGATTGTTATTTCATAAAATGGTTATCATGCAAACATAGAACATGGACTGTATTATAAATGTTTGAAAATTATCGATAAATATATTTTATGTAGCAAATTATTGATCAATCATATGTTCTAAAACTTCTAAGAGTGATAACACATGTCTTTGGCATCTAAGGTTATACATATTAACCTCGATAGGATAAACATGCTAGTAAATGAATGTCATTTAAGAGAGTTGAAAGTCAACATTATTCATGTTTACCCAAATCAAAAGAAATTTGAATCTTCTTGAAAGATTAAAGAAATCCTAGAGATGTTGAACAGCATTTGGGTAAATCACTCAAAACTCTTTGATAAGATCAAGTAAGAGAATACTTGGATTACGAATTCAATGACTACTCGTTGGATCATGGAATTCAATCAACTCACAGCACCTGAAACTCTACAATAGAAGTTTCTTAGAAATGGTCAGATCAATAATGAACTATACTCCTCATTACCAACATCTTTCTTGTGATAGGCACTAGAAACCGCAATCTACATTTTGAATGTAACAACAAACAAGTCAATCCATAAGACTCCCATAAGAGTTGTGAAATGGTTGTAAAGTTAGTTTACAATACTTTCACTTATGTGGGTGCTGGCACACGTGCTGAAAGGAATGACTGAAAAGTTGAAACCGCGGTCTGAAGTGTGTCTGTTTCTAGGCAAACTACTCAAAACTGGAAGTTGTTGATTTCGTAGCACCCAAGATAAAAGAGGATTCGTATCGACGAATATCACTTTATTGAGGAAAGCTAGATAACAAACTTTAAACCTCATAATTAAATAATATTGGAAGAAATTTGAGCTGATGAGATCGGCACACCTCAGTTAACTACTAATGAATTACCTCAACGAAAGACCACAATTCCTGATTAGAACATCTTGGTACCTCGTTGTAGTGGGAGGGTAGTTAGACTAATCACCTTCTACGATCACGATGAGAAGTATATCTTCTAGTGTTTGACAAAAATCAAGATGATCCATTGAACATACAATGGAATATTCTAATAAAGAAAAATGGCAAGATGCGATGAATGTCTGAAAATCTTGTAGATTCACTTGATGAAATCATATATATTTGATATAATTGGACCTATAAGAATAAGAGATGTATGGACGAGAAAGTATAGACTTTCGAAAGGTTAGGTTGATAGCAAAGTGGTTATACCCAAAAAGGAGAGAGTTGACTATGAAGAAACTTTCTCACATCTTCAACCTCTATTATATGATATAGAAATTGGATGTCAAGACAGCTTTTTTGAATAGCTATCTTAAGGAGAGCATCTATAAGATGGAATTAGAAGGGTTCGTTATAAAGGCCAAGAGCAGAAAGTGTTGGATGAAGATGAAGATGGAAGATATAAAGTGAAGGGAGGTTTTGATGATTTCCAAAACATCAGAATCAGCTAAGTATGGAAACTTAGTATAAACCTTAGAAGATATTTGACCAAGGAAGATTTATTTCAGACTAGTCAAATATGGTCCAGAAGACTACTGATATGTTGCTGAAGAAAGGAATCAGACTGGTGGACTATCAGCCGACTCAAATAAGATTAGTTCAAGTTTGGGATCAGCCGAGTATACATCAGACGAGTGATTTCGATCAGCAGAGTAGAAGGGATCAAGAAGTCTGATCAACAGTAATAAATGCACTTGGAGTAATAAATGCTGAAGAGGAAGGGTATTTATGACAAAAGATTGAAGAGAAACCTCGTATCAGATTGGTGCATTTAATGCAAACTGACAGCAAGTACAGCAGAGTGTACAGTGCTCAGTCGCAGGTAGCCGTTTCTGCAGAAGGACCAGTACTCGATGATTTGGACACCTGTCGATCTCTCAACGGGCAGATTTTCAAATCTCTAGTATAAATAGTTCAGTTCGTGAGTTGAAGAACAAGGGACAACACATTTTGAGAGCAAAAATCTGAAGCAGAATTCTTCTAAGTCTCAAACCCAAGAACAGAACACTCATCAGCCGAGTCATCTGTTGACGAAGCAGAATAGAGAGAAAACAGAAAATACTTATAAATCTGAGTGATTTTGTTAGAACTGTGTTGTGAGAAGTAGATATCCATCTAAGTGAGTGATATTACTTAAGAGAATAGGAGTTTCTTTGTGATTTCCTATTACGCACTTGTGGCCTTTTCATTTGTTGATTGGCGCAAGCATTGTATACTGTAATCTGTGTGATTTAGTATAACCCAAGATCTAAGTGACTTGGAAGAGTGGACTAAAGGATTTCTATCCATATAACCACTATAAAAATCCTTTGTGTTTTTACTTGCATAATTTTCTGCATATTTGAAAGAGCATATTTAAAACACTTAAAGGTTAATTGCTGGAAAAGTTTTAAAAAGGAGTTTGTTAAAACTGGGGATAAAACTATTTCAAAGTTAAAGAAAACTACTTGTGAAAAACACTTGACAAATCCGCTGCAAGTTAGTTATTTTAAAACTCTGATTTTGATAAAATCAGCTGAGTGAAATCAGAAGAGTGGTCAACTCTGCTGTTCAAAGCTTTGTGCGAGATCAGCATAGTCAACTTACGATTACTGATCAGCTTAGTCTGCTGACAGAAAAGTTAGAGAATTTTAAAAGATAAATTTTTAAGAGGTCTATTCACCCCCCCCCCCCCCCTCTAGACCTCATCTGACCACTTGGGACCAACAAGTGGTATCAGAGCAGGTGGTTCATCTGAATCATTTGCCTGATCAACGAGCTTGATCCTAGAGTGTTTTTCAAAGGTTTTCAAAAGTTTTCAAAAGAGCATCTTTTTGAAAAATAAAACTTTTTGAAAAATGGATTGTATCAGCCTTGTTCCCCACAGAGGCGGTATGAGCTTTGAGGACTGGAAAATACGCATGGAAATTTTCCTTGCTGCTTACAATGATAATATGTACAGGTGCATAACAAAAGGTCCAATAAGAGTCACCAAAACAATCAAGGTTGATGGCCAAGATAAGGTCGTTGACAAAGATGAAGACGAGATGACAGCTGAAGAAATCAAGCTGAAAAATCTAGACAAAGTTGGAATCTTCATCATGACTAAAGCCCTGGACAATGAAAGGTTTGACAAGGTCAAACACTGTAAAACATCAAAAGAGATGTGGGATAAAGTCCGTGATATGAGTGAAGGGAATGATGCCATCAAAGAACACAATATGAGCATAGCCCTGGAGAAGTTTGAAAACTTCAAGATGAAATCTGGAGAAACCATTGACCAGATGGATTCAAGGTTCACTAAAGTACTGAACAACGTGTTAAAGCTGGGTAAGACGTTCAAAGAGATTACTCTTAAAGTCCTGAAGGCGCTACCACCCAAATTCAACATGAAGATCACAGCAATGGAAGAATCAAGGGATCTGGGGAAGATCTCTCTGACGGAGCTGTTTTCTGTACTCAAGGCGTACGAGTTAAAATGCCAAGAATGGGTATAGAAGAGACCTCAACTTCTAGTCCCGTTGCTGCCCTGGTTGCTGCAGAAAAATCCAGAAGATCAGCCAGGAAAACTATAGAAGTGGACTCATCTGATGAGACCCCAGTGCTCAACAAAAAGGAGTACACTGCTGGCGATGTTGCTTTGTTATTGAACGGGTTCAAAAAGTTCTATAAAAGAAAAATGAAGAACAAATATAACAATGCTTCTACTTCTAAACCTACCTCTAATTCTCATGATATTAAGGATGATTATAAATCCAAAATGATGTGCTATAATTGCAGGAAATTGGGACATTTCATCAAGGACTGCCCATATCCTAAAGCGGAGAAATATACAGAGGAGGAAAAGAAATAAAGGAAAGAGAGAAGAGAGAAGAGATACCAGAAGAGCAAAGTGTTGTTGGCTGAAGCTGAAAAGATGGCAGCCATCTACTCATCTAATTCAGAATCAGGCACGTCAAGTGATGACTCTGTTTTGACGAGACACCTGCACTGCTCTGTCTCATGGCCAAGGAATCTGATGATTCTGACAATGAGGTAATACTCTCTGAAAGTGAACTTGGGCTATTTAGTTCATTTGAGCAAATGATGAACAATAAAGCCGATGTTGTTAATGAATTTGCTAAGCTTAAGGACGAGATGATTCTGCTGAAAAAGCAAAATGCTGAACTGAAACGCAGTGTTGAAAAACCTGAAGAATCAGCCATGTATAAAAAGCTTTCACATGAATGTGAATCTCTGAGAGCAGAATGTGAAGTTTACAAGGGACAAATCAAGGAACTTGAAGCTACAATATCTTTACAAAATAAGTCGTCTGTTCTTAAGTCGTCTGTTGTGTCAATAGATAAATCAACTGAACAGAGTACACCCTTAGTAAAAGAAAGTTTAGAACTGAACAAAGCTGAGAAATTTATATCTGCTGATAACAGTAATGTTATCTTGTATGTTCAGACTGCTAAAACTACTTCACTGGAAATTGAGAAAAAGGAGAAGAGTCCTCCTAAGGCTAAAAAGGGTAAAAAGCCTGAAAATGAAAAACAGACTGGTAAAACCAAACAGCAGAGTAGTCCTAAGAAGTCTGCTGATAAGAGTAAAACCAATCAGACTAGTAAAGCTAAGTCGTCTGTTAAAGAGCAAGTAAAGAGCGGACCAAAGAAGCAAAGAAATTATAACAATAATGCTTGGTATGGAAATGAGTCTTACTATGTGCAACCTGCTTACTCACCTTATTATGCTGCACCTCATTATCCACCCTATTATGCTGCATATCCTGCTCATCAACCAATGCATGCTTACCCTGCTTATCATGCATCTTATCCTGCTTATGACCATTATCCTCATCATAATGATTATCAACATAACATGCCTGCTGATTATGATGAAAATGAAGTTGCTCATGCTCCTGCTAAAACTCAAAAGCCTAAGAAGCCTAAGACTACAACATCTTGGGTTGTCAAAGGTGACACTAATCCACCAGGACCCTCTCAATAAAGGGTACCTAAAACAATTTTATTTTGTTTTGTAGGTTAGGATTAGGAGTAGGAGTAAAGTAGTGAAGAAATGGTACTTGGACAGTGGATGTTCAAGGCACATGTGTGGAGACATACATGAACTGGCAGATGTTGTTGCTGTGAATGGTCCAAGAGTTACTTTTGGAGATAGCAAAGAAGGCAAGGTTGTTGCTGTTGGAAAGCTTATCAAAGGAAACATAGAGATATCTGACGTCTCTTATGTTAATGGCCTGAAGTACAATCTGCTGAGCATAAGTCAATTTTGTGACAAGGGATTTTCTGTAGTGTTTTCATCAGATAAGTGCTATGTTGAACAAGTTGGAACAAAGAAGGTTATTTTATCTGGAAGAAGACAGGGAAATATCTATGTAGTCGACTGTAATTATGTGGACAAGAATTCTAATATTTGTTTGGTGGCTTCTACATCAAGTGAAATCAGTTGGCTTTGGCACAAAAGAATGAATCATTTGAATTTCAAGACCATAAACAGATTGATAAAGAATGATCTGGTAGAAGGAATTCCAAAAACAGTCATGAGCAAAGACAAGCTTTGTGACGCATGTCAGAAGGGTAAACAAGTGAGATCTACTTTCAAAAGCAAGAAGCACCAATCTTCAACCAGAATTTTGGAGCGGTTACATATGGATTTGTTTGGCCCTATTGATCCAATCAGCAATGGTGGAAAGAAATACTGCCTGGCTGTTGTGGATGATTTTTCAAGATTTACTTGGGTGATTTTCATGAAGAAGAAAAGTGAAACCAAGGAACATTTTACTAATCTGATGGAACTGATCCAGGATGAGAAGAGTCAAAGAATATTGAAGATCAGATCAGATAGAGGGACTGAATTTACAAACTCTACTGTTGAAGAGTATTGTAACTCCAGAGGAATCAATCATGAGTACTCTGCTGCTAGAACCCCTCAACAAAATGGAGTTGCTGAAAGGAGAAACAGAACTCTAAAAGAAGCTACCAGGACAATGATAGCTGAAGCAAAGCTGCCCCAAAGATTCTGGGCAGAAGCCACAAATACAGCATGTTATACACAGAACAGATGTATGATCAACAAAAGTCAAAACAAGACACCTTATGAGCTATGGAACAACAGAAAGCTTAATTTACATTATCTTAGGATTTTTGGTTGTAAATGTTATGTTTTGAACAATGGGAAAAATCACCTTACTGCATTTGCAGAAAAGGCTGATGAAGCTGTTTTTGTAGGTTACTCTACTGTTGGTAAAGCTTATAGAGTGTTTAACAAAAGAACTTTACTTGTAGAAGAATCTATTCATGTAGTATTTGATGAATCAAGCCAATCTTCTGAAAAGAATCAAAGTGCAAATCCAGAGATATCTGCTGACTTTCAGAAATTGAGTGTGGAGAGAAAGGAAGAATATGTACCCATCATACTACCTGATTTAACTCAAGCTGTTAACTCAAGTGCTGTTCAAAATCAGTCTGCTGATTGTCTAACAGAGGAGTTGCAAACAGCTGACAGACCAGAGACTGTTCAACAGACTACAACTGTTCAACAGACTACTACTGAAACTCCAACAGTAGTGTTGCAAGATCAATCAAGAGGACAACATCCAGATTTGCAACCTGATCTCAGATGGCTCAAAGATCACCCACCTAACTTAGTGATTGGTGATGCTTTGGATAGAGTGAGAACTAGAAGGTCAACTGCAAATGAAACAATGTTTGTAAGTTTTCTTTCACAAATTTAGCCTAAGTTGATTGATGAAGCTCTTAGTGATTCTCACTGGATTGAAGCAATGCAAGAAGAGTTGAATCAATTTGAAAGGAATGAAGTCTGGTACTTAGTTCCCAGACCTACTCATCAAAGAGTAATTGGCACTAAGTGGGTATTCAGGAATAAAATGAATGAAGATGGTATTGTTACCAGAAACAAAGCAAGACTAGTTGCCAAAGGTTATTGCCAAGAAGAAGCCATTGATTTTGATGAGACATTCGCACCAGTTGCAAGGCTTGAAGCAATCAGATTATTCTTAGCCTATGCTGCTCACAAGAACTTCACTGTCTATCAGATGGATGTGAAGTCTGCTTTTCTCAATGGAGAATTGCAAGAGGAAGTTTATGTTGAACAACCTCCTGATTTTGAAGTTTATCAACAAGGAGACAAAGTGTATCGTCTGAAGAAAGCTCTCTATGGACTGAAACAGGCTCCAAGAGCATGGTATGATACTTTATCTGATTTTCTTTTAGTCAAAGGATTTCGTAAAGGTAAAGTAGATAAGACTTTGTTCACTATCGAATGGGATAATCATATATTGTTGGTACAAATATATGTGGACGATATTATTTTTGGTTCAACTAACAAACAGATGTGTTAAAGGTTCTCTAAGCTGATGCAGAACAAGTTTGAAATGAGCATGATGGGAGAACTAAATTACTTTCTTGGATTACAAGTTAAACAGCTACGTGATGGTATTTTCATTAATCAAGCAAAGTACACAAAAGATCTGTTCAAGAAATTTGGTATGGAAACTAGCTCATCTGTTAATGTTCCTATGTCTACTGGACTTCGTCTGGATAAGGATGAAGGTGGCAAATCAGTTGACATCACCAAATACAGAGGCATAATTGGGTCACTGTTATACTTAACAGCTAGCAGACCTGATATTATGTATTATGTATTATGTTGGGGTTTGTGCGAGATTTCAATCAGATCCTAAAGAATCTCATCTCTTAGCTGCTAAAAGGATATTAAAGTATCTCAAAGGCACACAAGAATTGGGATTGTGGTACCCAAGGGAATCAGGATTTGAACTTGTTGGATATTCAGATTCTGACCTTGCTGGCTGCAAAATTGATAGGAAGAGTACTACATGTACTTGTCAATTTTTAGGCAGTCGTCTGATCTCATGGATGAGTAAGAAACAGACTTCAGTATCCATATCTACTGCTGAAGCTGAATACATTGCTGCTGGAGCATGTTGTGCACAAATACTTTGGTTGAAGCATCAACTAGAAGACTATAATCTCAAGTGTGGGATGGCTGGATGTGTGGAATCCCTATCTACTGTGACAATACAAGTGCAATCTCACTTACTCAGAATACTACTAGTCATTCCAGGACTAAGCATATTGAGATCAAACATCACTTCATCAGAGACCATGTTGAAAATGGAAATGTTATTATTGAGTATGTTCATACAGACAATCAGATTGCTGACATTTTCACCAAACCATTAAGTGATGCAAGATTTTCTGCTCTAAGAGTGGAACTGGGCTTGTTAAATTTGAATTCATAAGCTGAGGGGGAACCTATCAGAAGACTGGGTTCAACAGCTGACTAATCTGATATCAACAAGTGTTACACTTCAAGAAGACTGACTCTCAACAGACTAGTTGACTGATGAATTCTTGAATTCAGGGGGAACGTGTAAGACTAGCGGTACTCCTGTTTTAAAGATGAAATCTTCAATGACAGTTAGTTGAAGTTGTGTTAATCAGAAGATTTGTTCTTAATTCTTGAAGATTTGAAGATTATTTATCTTGCTGGATTGACAAACAGCAAAGGAAGATCACTAGATATTGGCTTTCACTAGTGATGTATTGTATCAGACAAGTCGTTTATCAGATAAGTATTTTACTCATCTGTTATTATTTATGTAAGCTTATATTTAAGTGTTATACAAAAACGTTTTTATGAAAAGCAGGCTTTTATAAGTAACAGACATGTGGCGTTTCAAATTCCCACATGTCTGACATAATTAATAAATTTTGAATTCCGCAACTCTCGCCCGCACGATTAGAAACTGACAGATTAAATCAAACCGTTCACGTAAAACACGGAAACCTAGGCGTTTCATAATCTATAAATCCAGATCTGATCAGTGGGGGGGGGGGGGTGGGGGGGGGGGGGGGGGGGGGGGGGGGGGGGTGGGTGGGGGGGGGGGGGGGGGGGTGGGGGGGGGGGTGGGGGGGGGGGTGTGTGGGGGTTGGGGGGTGGGGGGGGGGGGGGGTGGGGGGGGGGGGGGGTGGGGGGGGGGGGGGGTGGGGGGGGGGGGGGGTGGGGGGGGGGGGGGGTGGGGGGGGGGGGGGGTGGGGGGGGGGGGGGGTGGGGGGGGGGGGGGGTGGGGGGGGGGGGGGGTGGGGGGGGGGGGGGGTGGGGGGGGGGGGGGGTGGGGGGGGGGGGGGGTGGGGGGGGGGGGGGGTGGGGGGGGGGGGGGGTGGGGGGGGGGGGGGGTGGGGGGGGGGGGGGGTGGGGGGGGGGGGGGGTGGGGGGGGGGGGGGGTGGGGGGGGGGGGGGGTGGGGGGGGGGGGGGGTGGGGGGGGGGGGGGGTGGGGGGGGGGGGGGGTGGGGGGGGGGGGGGGTGGGGGGGGGGGGGGGTGGGGGACACACCTTGTGCTCATCTCCTTTGGATGCATATCCTTTTGGTTGCTCCATGTAGATCTCCTTATCAATGTCTCCATTGAGGAAGGCGGTCCTTCACATCCATCTGCCATATCTCGTAGTTTATACCACGCAAGCTATGGCTAGCAAGATTCGAATGGATTTAGGCATTGCGGCGGGCGAGATGGTTTCCTCAAAGTCAATTTCCTAGTCATTGAGTGTATCCTTTTGCCACTAGTCGCGCCTTGTAGGTTATTACCTCTCCGTTCACTCCTAGCATTCGCTTATAGATCCACTTGCAACCCACGGGAGTCACCTCCCACTGGTGGATCTACCAAGGTCCAGACCTTGTTTGAGTGCATGGAGTCCAATTCGGATTCCATGGCTTCGCGCCACTTTCTCGAATCTATGTCCAACATAGCTTCATCGTAAGTCCTTGGGTCGGTTAGAGACTGTCCAGTCTCATGCAGCAGACCGTAGTACCTTTCGGGTACTCTACGTTGTCTTTCTGACCTACGAGGTATTGGTGTACTTACTGGTGCACTTTCATGCTCTTGTTCTCCCACTGTTTGTGGTGATGGGTCAGCTTGTTCGACCTCTTCGGCTTTTCAGCTTCAGTGACCTCATCTAGTTCTATGTTATGTTCTTTCTTTGTCCACCAAGAAATCCTTCTTCTAAGAAGTGTGCGTTCCTTGAGACAAACGTAGTTTGTCTCGTAGGATCATAGAACTCGTATCCTATCGAGTTTTCTGGATACCCCACGAATTTTGCACAAAGTGGATTTTGTTTCCAATTATCTCCCACTAGCTTTTTGACGTAAGCGGGGAGATCCCCATATGCGCATGAATGCGTATGAGGGTGCCTTGCCAAACCATAATTCGTATGGTGTCTTTTGTACGGATTTAGAGGGTACCATATTGAGTATCTTCGTTGCCGTGAGGAGGGCATGTCCCCAAAATGAAAGAGGAAGGTCAGTGGCACTCATTATGGATCGAACCATGTCCATCAAGGTTCGATTCCTTCTCTCAGCTACTCCATTTAATTGCGGTGTAGCAGGAGGAGTCCACTGAGATAATATTCCATGCTCTACAAGATAATCAAGAAATTCGTTACTAAGAAATTCTCCACCTCGTCAGACGAAGAGCCTTTATCGTATGACCAAGTAGATTCTCTACTTCCATCTTGAATATTTGAATCGCTCAAAGGCTTCAGACTTGTGTTTCAGCAAGAACACATACCCATAACGACTATAGTCGTCAGTGAAGGTGATGAAGTAGTCGTAGCCTCCTCGGGCACTTTTTCTTAGTGGTCCACATACGTCAGTATGTATCAAGTCCAATGTTTGCTTGGTTCGCTCAGGGTTTCCTTTAAATGGCAACTTAGCCATTTTACCCTTAAGACATGGTTCACATGTTGGCATTTCATTAATGTGCTTGATCTCAAGCGCGCCAGATGATGCTAACTTTTGAATCCTTGACTTGGATATATGTCCAAGTCGAGCGTGCCATAATTGGGCAGAAGAATTTCATTATCTTGTTTTCTTTTGTTTTGTTGTACGTACATAACTAATTTAGTGGTTCTATGGTGTATAGTCCATCTTTCAATGTACCAGTGAAAAACAAATAATCATTCATAAATAATGAAAATGAACCTTTATTAATATTAAAATTAAAACCTTCATTATCTAAAACAGGAATGGAAATAATGTTTTTCACTAAGCCAGGTACATAAAGAACGTTCCTAAGGACTAACTTATTACCACCTAAATCTAACTCCACTTCGCCTATGGCCTCGGCAGCAGCTCTAGCTCCATTGCCAAATCGCAGGATCCAATCCCCAGGCCTAAGTGGCCTTGTTGCTCCCATCACCTGTAAATCATTACAAAGATGAGAACCACAAGCAGTGTCTAACACCCAAGATGCACAGTTAATTGATAAATTAACTTCAACAAGGAATATACCTTTCGAGTTCTCCAAGAACTCTACTTTAATCCTTTCCCTTGACCTTGTGCAGTAAGGAGCTCTGGTTTCCATTTGTCTTGACTTTGATCGCCGCCCAGTCTTATCACCAACCCCTGCTTTCTTTCCAAAAGAAGCTTCATGTTCCTCGAGCATTTGTCGCAGGACGTGCACAGTAATCTCTCGCCTTTGGAGATTCAAGTCCGCGACAAAACTGTCATATGATCTAGGAAGAGATTGTAGGATAATATCCACACAAAAATCATTGTCCATCACGACACCCATATCATCGAGTTCAGAAAGAAGTCGAATCATCTTGTGTACGTGGATTCCGACAGGAGTTTCTCTTCTCTTTCTTGCTTGCAAGAGTTCTCTCGTTATCGCGAATCTGCGACGTTCATCTCTAATCCCATAAAGGAATTTGAGATTCGAGAGAATCTCTTTCGCGGATACCATATGCTCATGTTGTAACCGCAGATCAAGTGACATATATTCCAACATGTAATCACGAGCTAAGCTATCATCCAATTTCCATTTGGTGATGCTTTTTCGAAGCTCTTCGGGAACATCATGTGAAATATCAATGGGTGGAGGTACAGACAAAACGTATGAAATGTTTTCAGCATCAAAAATTCCATTCAAGTGGTGTGACCAGAAGTGCAGGTTTGGTCCAGTTAAAATGTTACGTTCAAGTGATGAGATGGACAAATCTCTAAGTGCTCTAAGCTCTTTGGTCATCATATCTATAAAAAGACGATAGAAGAAATAAATACGCGAATGATTAATTTTAAATGCACAATTTACAAACATGGTTTTTATTTGTAAATTACTCCCACTATTTTAATCAAAATCTTATGCCCCCACATAAGTTTCGGGAACATTAAAATATCCTAGCGGGCTCAAGGCCCAAATGCAATCTTCTAGTACCCACGACTCGTTGGCCATACTATTAGATCCACTTGGTGGGCGATCACGTCGCCGGTTAACCATCGCAGCTAACCCTTGAGTTCATTTAGCCTCGTTTTTCGTTATGGACCCACGACTCGTGAGACATCCATATTTACTAGCGTTAAATCATGTCCAATACTCGTGGAGAGAAACAGTTCAATCCTAGACGCCCCACGACTCGTGAGACAGCGCCTAGAACCTTGCTATCCCCTCCCTTGGCACTAAACTGTGCATCGAGGCAATAAACATATTATCTTCCTATAGCTCGACCCACGACTCGTGAGACATCGAGATATATTCGTACAATATGCTTAAGACCTAGTAATTGGATAGGCTCGGACCATAGACACCATTCATATGCGCCCGTTATTCGATTTAATATTATAATTGAGTTTTAAAGTTCAATTGGAGGTTTTTCAATTTTCTTGTGCGAGGTCTCATCAGATTATGCTTTATCTTGTTTACGTTATCTATTCTAAGCATGCATGACATACATCAAAGAATAATAAGTAAACATACATCACCTAGCAGGATATGATTGATCGATTGCCCATCCTATGCGATCCATCACGAGCCATGCGATGGATCAATTGGTCAATCTAGGGTGGAAATTAAATGTCCTAACTATTACAATTTTCAAACCCATACATGCATGGGCCTTCTTGTAATATCCTCCTTGATTGGGCCTCCATGTATTGAATTGGGCCTCCATGTCCTCCAAGGTAATGGGCCTCCATGTGGATCTCCAAGTCTTCATGAGGTCTTCTCGGCTTCAAGCCTAAACTAAGTCTAACTTAAAATAGCCCTATTCTATTACATTTTAATTGCGCAAGCAAGGGGCACCAATCAGGCCCATTTAATTACAACCCATAAAATAAATAAACCAAATCTACATAGGGCTTAGGGGCAAAATGGACCAATCCACATATTCACTCAAGAACATGCATAAATTCACATAAGGGCATTAATGTAAATTTATCGGCTCCTTTAATTTTTAATTCATAAAAATTATCCAAGTTAATTTAATTTTGAATTAATAATTAATCTCTAAGATCAACAAACTCTTACTTGAGTTCTAAGTAATCTATAATTCTTATCTTGATTAAGTTGGTTAATTAAGATAGTTACAAATCTTCCAAGATTCCTATCTTGTCCAAAACTCTAAGTTTCCCAATTTACCAAATCTCCAAGATTCTCAAGATAATCCTATTTTGATTAGATTAGATAACTAAGGTAGTTCCCAAATCTTCCAAGATTCATACCTTATCCAAAACTCCAAGTTTCCTAATCTCACAAATCTCCAAGATTTTTCAAACTTTCAAAATAGGCAGAATTAGAGTCCAACAAAAAATCAGCCACGAAGTGGCCAATCGAAGACTGCCACGTGGACAGCACACGCGCAGCCACGAAGTCCGCGCGTGGGCTGCCCGTAGCAGCCGCTGCTAGCTGCGCGTGACAGCACACGGCAGGCAGCCCGTAGGCTGCTGCTGTGTGCCGCACGCGCTGCCAGCGTGCTGTTCGCACGCTGCCGTGGGCAGCAGCATGCGGTGGCCGCCCAGCCGCGGTGCGCTGCCCGCGTGCCACCGCGGTTGGATCCAATTAAAACAATTTCCCTTTTTGTTTTTCTTGATTACTTTGATTTAATTAAAAACAGATCTAATTAAATCCCAATCCAAAAATTAAAATCAACATGATAAAATTTTGAATCAAAAATTTTTTCTATTAACTCCAAGTTAATCAGATCTACGTTCTAAAATATGCATAGTAAAAGAACTAGCCACACATAAATCAAACATATGATTTAAAACACAGAATTTGCAAATTCATATATATACAAAGCCAGAGTTGGCTCTAATACCACTGTTAGGATTCGGTAAGATAAACAGCCCTTAGCACAGCGGAAAACAAAAATTTTAAGGACCTCTTACGGAATCTTGCCAGGATACTAAACTGGATGTATATATATGAATATAAAACGACAAGAATAATTAGATCCAAATTATACCTGTCTCCTAGCAAATCCAAGTAAGCAGCGAAGTCGTGCTTTTCTCCCTCGGTAGAAGTCGATCCAAGCTTTGTTGTAGCGCCCCACGTGTTGCGCCTCTACGAGTTGATACACCACAATATCACGAAATATAATATATCCTAATCGGCTAGAACATAGGATATATTAATATCTAGGATTAGAGAACAAGATTGGAACGAGAACGAGATCGAAAAATTCTTCCAAAAGGAAGAAGAGGTTCGGCCGATCACAAGGGAGAGAGGGAGAGAATTTTCTTGACTTGGCTTTTTGGCTCTTGATTAGTGTGTATGAGATATGACCTTAGGTCTCCTATTTATAGGAATCTCATCATCCTAATCCTAGGAGGATTAGGACTCCCAAGTCTTCTAATTCTCCTACATGGGCCATGGCCCTTTTAATTGGAAGACTAAGTCTTCTAATTAATTCATGGCCCATACTTGATTTAATTAATTGGGTCTTTATTTAATTCCCAATTAAATAGCCCAATTAATTTATTTCTTTCTCATTTAATTAAATTAGACTCTAAGTCTATTTAATTAAATATTCCCATTATTAATTAAATCCAATTTAATTAACTAACTCACAAATTAAATTCCAATTTAATTTACAATCTTGATCCAATTTCAATTGGATCAAGTTCGCTCCAATTTGGGTAGACCCAGTCGACTCAGTCGACCCAGTCACCTCAATCGACCCAGTCGATTTAGTTGACTCAGTTGTTCTTAATTTCCTCGCTTTCGCTTCATGTGTATTGTGTATGCCCCCGTAGGTTCACCACATAATTGGCCGTGGGTTGTAATTAAATATTTATTTAATTACTCGAGTATTAAATACTCTAAATCAATCGAACACTCTGTCGATTGATCATTCCAAAATTAGCACCCCTGCTAATTTGGGATATTCTCCCACACTCAACGGTCGATGTCTGGCCACAAGCCCATGGAGCCCAATCACTGGTGAATTAATTCAGTGAACCTTTTAATCATTTACAATTTCCATATACGCTATAATCTCTCCATCGATCGATCTCCCAGTCAATACTTAAGGGCATGGATTTTTCATCGGTTCCCTTTTATTTTGTTTTGACTTTATGCATTCTGATCTCGAAATAATTCTCTTTGACTTAATCTTTATGAGCTACTTTCATAAAGCCGTCAGATACCTTGGCCAAGGATTTTACCAGAATTAATTTCTCACAGAAATCCATAGGAGAATTTCCCAACCTATCAAGTCGGGTCAATGGATCCTTTGTTGATGATATGAACCTGCATACGAGTTCCTCTATACCCAACGTGAATCCACAGAGACTTTCTGGCGATCTCCAGTCGGTCGGAATTCACATCTAAGTATAGACGTTCTCGCACCAGATAAACCCTATCACCTCAAGTGTTTGGGGATCATTCCTCGTATACTGTTGTAAATTGGAATAACTTCAACTCCGATATGCGACTACCGCTTCCATGATGAGTTATTTCCTAATTGGGGTATTCAGTGCACTTGCCATCCCAGCAAGCCACCCACTTATGTGTATCGACTATCCCAGTCACGCTCGTGGACCCCAGCGTCCTCCAGTTCATCGGAGTATACACATTAGTGAGAGTCTAACCGAATCCAACGATGTCCCATCTCGATTGGATTCTGCGACTCTTGAATATGTTCTAGATCACGGCCTTGGAGATCAGTCCACGGGTTGTCCCATAGCCCTGTGATCTAAGGACTTATATCCTTATGCGTAGATAATTATTACATAAGATAAAGTTGACCATATAATAAAGATGCATTTATTAATCTAAATTGAATAGTTCCTTTATTTATTACAATAAATGGCAGCCATACAGTTGGCTTGCCGGACACTATTCTATCAATCCCGACTTAGTGAATCCTTTCTTCTGTGATGAACTGTTGGCACCAGTCCTACATTTTGTCTCTGTGGGCCGAGGAGAAAAGGGGCTCGACATGTACATGAGAGAAGCAAGGAGGTCAACCTCTTTCAAATATACAACATGGATTCTGGCAATGCAATGTAGTTGGACTCTCATGTCGATCCGAATGAATCATCATTTCAGCGTAGGTAAATCTTATGATTCATTTAGCATTAGTAGGAGACAAACCTTATGGTAAAGAAGAAAAAAATAGAAGTATACGCTTTAGGTCGACATGCCCTATAAAGATCGTATTGATTCCTATCAAAGAAAGATGGGATTAGCTGAGGCTGTTCAAACAGGCATAGGACAACTAAATGGGATTCCCGTAGCAATTGGGGTTATGGATTTTCAGTTTATGGGGGGGTTCCTGAAGTAGAAACCGGTCCATTTGTTCCTGAATAGCTTCTTTCAAAAGGACTTCTGCTTCCTCCGTTAGTGAATGGGCGTATAGTAGATATACCAAGCTATCGTTGCAAACCCCGAGATATTATTACGGCGAAGGATGAACAAAAATCCAGAACTCTGATTCAAAATTCTCTCAACTCATCCCCTCACGAGGCAGTGCCAAACCATTTGACCCTTCAACCAATCCAATATAAAGGATTAATGAATAATATAATAGATAGTAAATGGGTCGGTTTGAAAATAAATGAATTGCTAGTCGTAGAATATTATTCTCATCAGACTTAAACCTAAACTCAAAGAAAATAGCAATGGTTCGGACAAATTTCTTTTCCCTTTGAGCAAATCAAATTAAATTAACCTAAGGTTAGAAAAATACAGGTTTGATCCCAACTTTATCCCATTTATGTATATGTATGATAGACTGAGGGGCTATTTTCATAATCTTTCCAGTATTCTTTCGAGTTTATGTGTCGCGGCAATTCGGAATAGAGAATCTATATCAATGAAAGGTCTAACTGGCGGAGAATAAAGGTCTCTAAGATATTCAAAATCCTGAGATGGAAATACCTACCCATTCTCTTCCATTTGAATACTTGTTATATTCTAAATCACTAAGAAAAAAATGTTCAAATAATCATAAGTTCGAAATTATTAAACACAAAAGAATAATTTTATTTGGAAGTCGAAGGGTACAAATTCGGCAATTGTGGCGCTATAGGATTTCTTATAATTTGGATATGAAGTCCGATACCCTTGTTCCAATTATTCCTCTGATTGCGTCATTGGCTAATATGAAATTTATTTTCATTTGGGGAATTCTTGAATAAAATCAACAGTAAAGGAGAATCCTTTCTCCTGTTTTTTTAATTTAAAAACAGCCCCCACATTTAAACCCCCTTTCTTACCATTAACAAGAACTTGTTTAACTTGCTTATCATAAGGAATTCGAACAACTGCTTCAAATCTAAAGGAGCTCAAATTCTAATTGTTGTGCAAGTGACTGAATCCATTTCAGTCTAATTTGATCTACAAAGAAAAAAGCACGCTCTGTAGGATTAGAATTGCATACATAGACAAAACTTCGAATCAAATCATTTTTTCTTGAGCCTTACGAGGTGAAAACTTCCTATACGATTCTAGGGGGGTATTGTTCCGCTACATCTATCACAATGAGCCGTCTATCGAATCATTGCAATTGATGTTCGATCCCGAAGAGAAGAAAATGATCTTTGAAAGGTGGGGTTTTATGATCCAATGAAGAATCAAACTTATTTAAATGTTCCTGCTATTCTACATTTCCTTAAAAAAGGTGCTCAACCCACATGAACTGTTCAGAATCTTTTAAAGAAAGCGGAAGTTTTTAACGAACTTCCGTCTAATCAAACAAAATTCAATTAAAGAAACACCGAGGGGGATAGCAACTTGTCTAGAAATTTGTAGAATTTTTCTCTTCTTGTTGTTTTATGCCCCCCCCCCCCCCACCCCACCCCACCCCACCCATTTTTTTCATTTTTCCATTTATATTATAATATAAAATAAATAAAAAATATATTTTTTATATCTATATCTAGATTAGATATGTAGGGCGAATCCAAGACAATTTTGAATATTATTGCATTGTTAAATTGCAATTCAAAGAATTAAAAAAATATTTCAATACAATTTCTTTGTTTTTTCCACGGTATTCTTTTTTCAACATTTATATTGACAACAGTGTATCGAAGAAATATAATTCATCTTGATAAGTGAAGGGGGTCTATATATATATATATATATATTAAGGGTAAAAGGGGAATTTCAAAATACATTTTCGGAAAGAGGACATATGACTTATTTTTGGTAATAAAATTAACAGTGGGTTTTTTTTTTTTTTTTTTGAAGAATTAGGAAAAGCACGATGTCTTTAATTTTGAGATAATTGCACTTGTGATATCATATTTTATATCGAATTCTCACTTATGATACCATAAAAAATCAAACTGACATATATGGTATCATAATAAAATAAATCTACTCATATTTGATAACGCCGTTAAAATTCACCGTTAAGTGGGTTACGTGGCAGTTAAGTCAATTTGAATTATTACAAAGTTGATGTCATTACATATGTTGACTGACATTTCTATCCCATAACATTTCGGACTGACAAAATAAACCCACATCTTCAAATTTGCTGACGAATTTAGTCCACATTGTTGCTCAATTTCAAAATTGGCTCGAACAAGATCACGTGCGGACCAATTTGGAGTTTAAACTTATTATATTTACATATCTATTTAACTAATTTAATTTTATAATCAATGTTAATAAATTAAATAATACTTTAATATAAATCTGAAAAAAATTAAAATAACTTATATTTTTTAAATCTAAAAGGGTAAACACCACTAATGGTCCCTCTTATCATTAACTTTTTACAGAGTGGTCCCTCTTATGTTTTTTTTCCACGTTAGTCCCCACTATGAATTATTTGTTTCACTTTGGTCCTTTCCAGGCGGTTCGCGGCGGCTCCGATGTCACGTGCATATCACGTGAATTTTTTTAAGGGGCAATTTCGTCCGTTCACTGTTGAGGCCATTTTTGCGCGGGAGCCCATTAACTTAGGGTGTTACACTTTAGTCCCTCATAAAACTGTTTTGTATCAATTTAGTCCCTCATAAAACTGTTTTGTATCAATTTAATCCCTACTATTTTGACGCCGAAATTCCGTTTTTTTCACCAATGTTTTGTATCATTTCATTTACCTATTTTTGCTTTATATTTGTAAACATGCGATTTGGCTTTATTACATGTTCCAATGTGACTCTTACTTTAAAATAATCAAAAGGACTCATGCACAACAGAACATCCATCCAAAACACATATAACAATACATATTCATATCCAAAACCATATATCCAAAAATCCATACATAATCAAAATGAGTCATAATAATATCAATATTACATCTCCCAAAGGCAAAACAGAACATCAATCCAAAACACATCCTAAAGCCAAATACACTTGAAATAACCAAAAGAGTCATAAAAGTTCACTGACCCATTAACCTAAAAAAACAGAAACCATCGAGCTTAAACAAAAACAGACATCAGTACTTCCAGTAAGGTTTATTTTTTGGACTTTCTCCTTTTCCCTTATTGGTAGATTGTTGAGTTGATGGCTGACATTCATCCTCATTTGCTGATTTATTTGATTTCTTTGACTGAGCAGCTTCATTCAGTCCCTTCAGTTCTCACCACATTGTTCCCTCCTTTCTAGAATGATCTCTTCACTGAAACTCCACCAATATCAACTGATTTTGCAGCTGGTGGTTTAGGTGGTGGAGGTACGAATTCAGATATTGTATCCACTTGCCTCTGCAAAAACAAAGAAAGTCATCAAATTTAAAAGCATAAAAATATTAGAAACATAATAAATGTATGAAAACAATTAGAGTTGGAAATACACACATCAAGGTATGTTCCATATCTGTCTAAGTTTTTCCACATAATCCTCTATATTATGTCCATGACTTACTATTGAAGACACATCATGAACACAAGGTATTCCTGTTAAGTCCCACCTCCTACATGAGCATGTTTTGGACTCTAGATTCACTGAATGCTGCCCACCACTCCATATTTCCCTCCCTTGAAATCTAGGCCCCCCAGCATATGTTGCAACACAAGACCTTGTTTGGTCCTTCAATTTTTCAATTTTCTTTCTAATAGTTGGACAAATAAACCCTGTCCATCTCTTCATGTAATCTCTCTTGCTCTGTTGCCTTTTCATTAAATAAATCCTGATTGACTCAAATAAACTCAACAATGGTTTGTCTCTAGCTTCTAGAAGAACTTTGTTGAAACTCTCACACATGTTATTCAACAAAACATCATTTGTTGGAAATGTTCTCATGTGAGATCTAGTCCAGTGCCTAGGAGGGATTTCAGCCAAAAAACTAAAAGCTTTTTTATCCAAGTTTTTCAACTTCTCCATCCCATACCTAAACTGATTTACTGTGGTTGCCCTAGCTAAATTCCACAAGACATTATGCAACTTAATGCTACTATGCTTTTTCTTGAAATTTGACAATATGTTCCCAACATAATACCTGTGTTCTACATCTGGCCACAATGCTTTCAATGCAGACATCAACCCCTATGGCAATTAGCAAAAATAAATCAATATCAACAACCAAACAATATAAAAAGAATCATTAAAATTAAATAAATGCGTAAATGCAACAAAATACCTTTTGTCTATCAGAGATTATGGTCCATTTACTCTGGTCATGTATCTGAAGATCAGACTGCAACAACTGCAAAAACCAATCCCAAGAATCTTTGTTCTCTACTTCTACCACAACAAAACTGAATGGAAAAATACAGTTGTTTGGATCCATTCCTACTGCAGTTAACAAAATCCCTTTTTGAGGACCTGTTAAGTGGCATCCATCCACCCCAACAACAGGTCTACAAGACCCTAAGAACCCATCCTTACATGCCTTGTAACACATGTACATTCTTCTAAATACCTCATCCCCAGTATCTTCATCAATGGTTGTTAGCAAATTTATAGTTGTCCCAGGATTTGTCAATTTAACTTCTTCTATGTAATCATATATCCTCCTGTATTGATCTTTGAACTTTCCTTCCAACATTTCAGAAACTTTATGCTTGGTTCTGTAGTATTGTGCTCTACTCACATCCACATTAAGGTCAATATGTACTTTTTCCTGGAACTCAATAGCTCTCCATCCAGAGTTTATCCTCCAATCATTTGTATATCTCTTGCTCAACATAGTTGAAGTCACAAATCTGTTCTTGCTTAGCTCCCTGCCACATGTGTGCTTATCATTTATGGTTCTTATTTGGAATGTGGTACTCCCTCTCACATTTGACGCAAGAATGACCCAAGGACAACCTTTTCCCAAACATTTTGCTCTCACCTTCTTGTCATCATTCTTCAAAAAATTTATGTTTCTCTGCCATATAATTGCATGCTGCTTCACTGCGTCTTTGAATTCTTTTTTATCT
Source organism: Penstemon davidsonii (assembly GCA_034814905.1). Classification (NCBI taxonomy): domain Eukaryota; kingdom Viridiplantae; phylum Streptophyta; class Magnoliopsida; order Lamiales; family Plantaginaceae; genus Penstemon; species Penstemon davidsonii. Next base: position 3,242,319 of record JAYDYQ010001087.1, on the reverse strand, counting down.
TGAAAAAGCATAGATATTTTGAACTTTGGATCTTCCATATCTGGTTTTTTGTTGAATATAACAGGAAGCTCACTTTCTTCATTGTCTTCATCACTAACAATGCTTCTAGCTTCTTCTTCACTTGATATGTAATCTAATTCTTCATGTACATGGACATCTTCCACAAAAAAATCAACTTATTCATTTCCATTTCCTTTTCTTTTATCACTCCTAGTTTTCACCTTTTCCCACTCTGAAGTTGGATCAATAGGATTTTCATACTCCTTATCATCCCCTTCATTTACCTCGTTGTCACTAACATCTAATTCATTATTCAATTCTTGCACTAATTCATCTACTTTCTGAGAAATCTCATCATCTACCTCCACATTATCACCTGCTTCCTCATTATCAATTTCTTCCTCATCAACTGCTTCATCATCTTCATCTTCTTCTTCATTCACTTTCTTTTTCAATGGCTCCTCCATAAAAAGAATCATCCCTCTAGTCTGCACTCCAAGGTCTGCCATTTTACCCAAATCCTCCTCCAATATAATAAACTCCAAATCTAAATCTAAATCTTGACGGTGTGGGAGCATGTATGAAAATGACAAGTACTTCGTATGCCCTAGCTTTTCACCTAACCTCTCTAATTGAACCAGGGAAAGTTTTTCTTTATGACAATAATCCACATAACTGATTTTACCTCCCATGTACATCTTCACAGGCTCTTCAACTATAGAGCCACCATGAAAAACTTTCAAGGTGAAATACATATCTCCAGGTTCTGCGTTTAAGAGAGATAAAATCAGTCCAATGGATATTTTCATGCCTTTTCTAGGAACACACAAAAAATATTCAAATGGGAGACAGAAAATTAAATAACAAGGCAATGATACATATAAAAATCCAAAAGTTTTCAGCAAGGGGGGCCACATGAAAAAAAATGAAAAAAAAATCATGCCTTTTCTCGGAACATCAATGCACTGTATTTTAATCTTTTTGAGTATATATTAATGCAGTATGAAACGGAGGCAAAAATTCATTTTTGGCACCATAGAACTAGGCGTTTTTAAATTTTGGTACCATGGTGTCAATTTTTGTACCAATTCCGCTTATCAGTTGTATCTCTCTTTCAATTGTAAGTTGCCTCCTTCTCATTTTCTTCTTTCTCTTCTTATCCTTATTATTCCAATAATGGAGACGTTACTTAGATGCATTACTTCTTCTCATTTTGAAGAGTTAGAAGCGATTATTTTTTTATTCCTTTTAAATCATTCGAAATTATATAAACAACTTTTAAACCATATTTGAAAGTTGGGTCGAAATAATAAATGAACAAATCAATAGACTGCATTGATGTGCTATATAAAAAATATATGAATAAAATAATATAGAAACTAATTTTATATACTCATAGTTAAAATAAAATACTTTAAATAAGTATGCAAACTATTATATGAGAATATATAATATATTTATATTCTCAAATTTACATTTAGCCTTTGGAGTTGATCTTAGTTTTCTTTTTTCACTGTATCTCAAGAGATATTCCTTAATTTAAAATTAGATGTATTATGAAATTTATGAATACATTTTTTTTTAATAAATTAAGATTTAGAAGACGTCCTTAGTTGAATGTTTTGTCATCATAAAAAAGAGGGGAATTGTTGGATGAAGTTGAGTCAATGAGTTAATGGTTTGATGATAACATGTGTAGCAAAAAAAATATTATTATTACAGCCATTATTATTATTGTGTACCCACATATTTTTTTTAATATATTTCTTTTACTATTTTATTAATATTAATATTATTCTTATTATTATTAAAATGCGAGTGGGATAAATTGTGAATTAGAAGTAATTGGTGAGGGAAATTGGCGAAAAATTATTTTTGGCACCATAGAACTAATTGTTTTTCAATTTTGGTACCATTGTGTCAATTTTGGTACCAATTCTGACTTGCATTTTCAATTTTGGCACTTCCATCAGTTGACTTAACGGTCAACTGACGGAAGTGCCAAAATTGAAAAAGCCAATTAGAATTGGTACTAAAATTGACACCATGGTACCAAAATTGAAAAACGCTTAGTTCTATGGTGCCAAAAATAATTTTTTGCCATGAAACGGACAAGGGGGACCGCCATTAAAAAAATTTCCAGAAATGTCTTTTTTGCTTTTTTGGACAAAATATAACTATTCAATGCCTTTTCTGAAAAAATAAACCACAAAAACGACAAGGGCAGCCGCTATTTTAGTTCAATAATGGGTATAAAAAATTCAACAACCGACAGGAATGACCACTATTTTAGTTCAATAATCTGGAAAACGCCATAAATCTACTTTTGAATTTAGAAACGACATAAAATTTCGGAAAAAAAAATCGAGTATGAGAAGGGCTTACTGTAAACAGGCTCTTAGCTATCTTCCCCGCGAATAATCATGCTGATGAACCCTAGGAAATGTAATGGGTTTGTGAGATATTGTTTAATTTGTGAGTAATTTTGGAATTTGAAGAAGATTTTGAGAGAAATATTAGTTTGGACCCTGGAATGGATGACTAAATTGGAATGAACCCTAGTTTTTTTAACGCGTTGAGAACTTGAGATATTCAGTTTTCTTTTTTTATTTTTTATTTTTTTATTATTTTATTATAAAGACGAAAATATCCCTATTAATTTACCTGAACGGACAAAATTGCCCTCACGTGATATGCACGTGACGTCGGAGCCGCCGCGAATCGCCTGGAAAGGACCAAAGTGAAACAAATAATTCATAGTGGGGACTAACGTGGGAAAAAAAACATAAGAGGGACCACTCTGTAGAAAGTTAATGATAAGAGGGACCATTAGTGGTGTTTACCCAATCTAAAATTTATATAATAGTATTAATCTATTTAACATTTATTAAAATAGTGAAATTATATATTATTAATAAATAAATATAATTAAAAAAAAAACTAAAACCCACCCATCACCATCCCCACCCTCACTCCCACAATCCCACCTATCCCCCCACCTACCCACCTACCCACCCAACCAAATACCAGGCCACCGCCGGCCTGGGACAGGGGTGGGGCTGAGATGGGTTGGATTTCAATTTTTTTTAAATTATAATTATTTATTAATAATATATAACTTTATTATTTTAATAAATATTAAATAGATTAATACTATTATATAAATTTTAGATTTAAAAAAAATACTCCCTCCGTCCCATTATTTTTACTCTATTAGGTACAACACCCGTACAAACTTTTCAATCTTTTAAGTGACTTATTATGTTAAATTATTCACATTTGTGGTGTATTAAACATTTTAAATATTAATATATATGCTGTCACATGATATTATCAACTTATTAGATAAATATATTAATTGAATTATTTATTATAATTTTTATAAATTTAGTCAAGTTGACTGGTCAACTGCATCAAGAGATAAAGAAAAATGGGACGGAGGAAATATATATTTTTATTTTTTGTCAGATTTATATTAAAATATTATTTAATTTATTAATATTGTTTATAAAACCAAATTAGTTAAATGGATATGTAAATATAATAAGTAAAATTTTGAAATTGGTCCGTACATGGTTTTATTTGAGCCAATTTTGAAATTGGACAATAATGTGGACTAAAATCGTCAGTAAATTTAAAGATGTGGGGTTAATTGGCCAGCCTGAAATGTTATGGGGTAGAATTGTCAGTCAACATAAGTAATGATATCAATTTTGCAATAATTTATATTGACTTAACTGCCACCACACCCACTAAGTGGTGATTTTTAACGGCAGTACCAAATGTGAGTGTATTTGTTAAATTATGGTACCAAATGTGTCGGCCTGAATTTTTATGGTAACACAATTAAGAATCGATGTAAAGTTTGATACCAGAAGTGCAATTCTCTCCTTTAATTTTTTGGCCTTTTGCTCTAAATTTATATTATTATCATTAAAGTAATTAAATATTAAAACATTTACAGATAGAGGGAACGGTGGACTAGCATGTAAGAATCCAGCACTAGTTCAAGCAAATGATTTCTTCTTCAGTGGGCTGCAATCACCCGGAAACAACACAAACCCTTATGGTGCATCCATCATACCCGCTACAATAGTAAAATTATCAGGACTCAACATTCTTGGGATTTCAATTGCTCGTCTCGATTTCGCTCCTAATGGTGTGATCCCACCACACCTTTACCCTAGAGGAACTAAAATATTGATTATTCTAGAAGGTTCTCTTCAAGTTGAATTTGTGACTTCAAATCCATGTTACATACACTTTAATAAAAACTATTGAGACGAGTGATGTTTTAGTAGTCCCGGTTAGATTCGTTCATTATCAGTTCAATGCTAGATCCGGTAATACTTTGGTTATAGTTGCGTTGAATAGTGAGAGTCCATGTATAATCGCGGTTCCAAACGCGGTTTTTACGGTAAAACCTGATATTGGAAGTGAATATCTTGCAAAGACGTTTCAATTGGATAAGAGGATTGTGAATCAGCTTCTAGCCAAGTTCTATATTTTATGGCTCGTTGTATTTTAAATTAAAAAGTTCAATAGAATATTTATTACAAAAGTCGTGTTTAAGTATTTTTGTAATTTTCAATTTTGTATTTTAAGTGAATATTCGAGATTCTAGTCATATAAGTCAATTTTTTTTCTGTATATTTTCGTGCCATATTTTAATGTCACACGTATAATTTTACAAATAAATATATTTGTCAACATGCATAAATTATAAATTGAGTCAATTGATGTATGTATGACAAGAAAGTGAGACACAAGGCATAAACAAAATAAGTGAGACACAAAGTTCGAAGACCAGCAAACCGCATGATTGCTAGGAAGGTCGAACAATCATTGTTGGATGATTATACCTTCCAGATATCTCAAAAAGACTAAACACTCAAGGATCCGAGTCTAGTTTAGTCAACTCGGGTAAAACCGTCCTACCACATCCAACTTTGATGTATTTTAATGTGTATAAACACCACTTCTTTTAACTAAGTCAAGTACGCACTACAAACTACTCATGCGTGTCGTTCAATTTTTTCCGATCGATATAATCTGACTTAGGCATCATAAAGTCTTCAATGGGATCACCTCCAACGAGCCTTTAATGGTTTCTTTGAGTACTAATCAGATTCCATTCTTGAGAAGAGTTGTTCGAGCTGATTGACAAAAAGCTCCGTATTGATCTAGGAAATTTCAACCTAGACTAGGGACTTTCATGGATCAAAAACATATTTCTTTTATTTACTAAATTTTTAAATGTTTTTCGAAAATTTCTAAAAAAATCGAAAAAGTTTCGGGAATTTAACTAATCGATTTTTTTTTTAAAAGTCAAAAGGTTTCCGGGATTTAGCTTTGACTTTAGACCATTAACCTTAACTTTGATTAGTTCATCATAACAAAGACAGCCTTCATTATGTTGATATAATCAATATTGAGTTTGTGAAATAGTTCCTAAAATATGAAGTGTATATCCATATATTGTTGTCCCTTGATTAAGAGGTATAAATCCCATGACTAGTGTTATATAATTGCAATATGAATGACCTTAATCATAAATACCGTCAACTTAATCTGCGTAGCTGACTTTTTGTATGTAATTAGGCCAATAATTTTGACATGCAAACGTTTGTTTGGACATATAGGATTTCGGAAAGATAAATGTTGTAGAAATAAACACTTATTAGTTAATTAAAAGTTTCATACTCCACAAATATTAGGGTAAATTACGGATACCTTACGAGGTAAATTATAAAAATCTCCTTGACATATTAGATATTACGAAATTACCCTCAAATTTGTCACCATCTTACAATTAGCCGCTTACCCCTAAAAATTTCAATATTACCCCTATGGTTATTAGTAATGTTATAATATAATATAAAATTTTAAAACTTTGGTACTAAGTATAATATCTCATAAATTATAAAACAAAAATTAAATATTTATCACAAAAAATTGATAAAATTGTAAAAATGCACATAAATTAGAATAATTTAAAAAAAAAAAATTATTTACGTATTTATTTAAAATTTAAATTTTATAGTAATAAATTAACTAGAATTTCAATAATAATAATAAATCATAAATTTAAAAATTTATTCACACATTTAATTAAATAAATTATTTTTTTAATGTTATAGTATTAAACTTTAAATAAATTAATTTTTTAATGTTATATTTAATATACACATTCAATTAAATATAAGTATATTCTTTTTATGTTTATAATATTAAACTTCAATTAAATTTATTAATACAATATAACAAATTATTTATTTAATTAAATGTGTAAATAAATTTTTATATTTATAAAATATTTTTAAAAAATTCTATATAATTTTGTTATTAATAAACTTAAATTGTTAATTAATATGTACAAAATATTTTTCTTAATATTTATTCAAATATGTGCAATTTTACAATTTTACAAAGTTTTTTTGGTAAATATATAATTACCTGTTTTATAATTTATGAGACATTACAATTAGTATCCAAGTTTTAAAATTTTATAAGATATAACAAATATTACAAAAAATCCCTAGGGGCAATATTGAAACTTTTCAGGGCTAAGGGCTAATTGTAAGACGGTGACAAACTTGAGGGAGATTTTCGTAATATCCAATACATTAGGGTAATTTTTATAATTTGACCTTATCTCGGGGTAATCGTAACTTACCCCAAATAAATGTACAAAATCTAGGAACTGATGCCATGATTGTTGCTACATTTATATACGGATTGTAAATTTGTAATACCATGATTTTGGTTAGAAGATTAATGCTATAATCGTTAGTACGTACCGTTGATTGGTCAAAATACTTAGTAATTATTTTTGGAATATATATTAAAAATAAAGGCAAAGTGTAATTATTTATACATTTAAGACCCCTTATAAATAAGCTTGCTTATCATAGCATTGCTCATAAGCTTCGTAATTTGAAATGGCTCAATTTGTTAATTTATTAATCACTTCAGCTTTGATCAGTTTCTTCAATATTGCTCTTGCTTATGGGCCTGCTCCATTGCAAGACTTTTGCATTGCTGATGCCACAAGCAAAGGTAATTAAATCATATGTATTAACACACGTTTTTAAATAATTAGCATTTTGAATCTAAATACGTTATTTTTTCACTTTGCATTTTCTAATAGAAATCATGGCATATTGCATCATATATTTGTATATTCTTTGGTAAAATGCACCTTATTTGGGTGCAAAATTAAAGCTCATTCTTTTATCAATGAAAATGCAATTCGAGGATGCAAATTATCTATATTTCAACTCCAGAGTTCAAACTGCAAATTAAAAACAATATTTTTCTTGTGTACAAAATGTCAAATATTTTTTTTTAAGTGTTAAGTATTTCTATAAATTATATGAGTAAAATTCCAAAATACTCCTTCATGTGCGCTATCCCTAATTTTCAATTAAAAAAAATCTCTACTTTTTATTAACAAAAATTCTCATATTTCTAGATTTTTATTGACTGCACCACACACAGCACAAGTGAAAGTAAAGAGTTAACCGATCGCAAAACAACCACTTTTTTAAATTTTACTGCCAATCAATTAAATAAAGTGCAAGATTCGCCTTGCACTTTATTCTAGAGTACTTCTGCATTTTTTAGTTTTGGGATATAAGATTAGCAATCTGGGGGTAATTTATATAATTAAGTTAATATTTTCACAACAAAAAGTTGGCGCAAGTGAAAGTATTTCAGCTAATAGTGTGATAAGTATTTGTTTAATTAATGATATGGTCTTAATTAATTATGTATAAAATGATCGATGACGTCTTCAAATTAAAACTTAATAATTCAACATAACTGTTGATTAATTAACCTTTTGGAGAATGAAGACCAAAAGATCATATCGTCCTTTTTGAAATTCATGTTTGCTTCGAGCCCATGAACAAAGCACATATAAAATTAGTTATGATCACTTTAATTAATTAGTCAAGTAAATCACTTTTCAATTAAACCTGACGACTGATCTTAGCATTAAATTAAACAATATTGCCAAAGTAATTGATCTTTTCTACGTTAAACGCAGAAAAGATAAGAGCTTCATAACGTTAAATGCTTGAGATTTTCTAACATAAGAGTCCTTTTTCTAATAAAAAAAATTGTGTGAATTACAAAAAGAACAAATGACATTTTTGCATTTTAATCTTAAATTTGTAGGACTCAACACACTTGGAATCTCGTTGGCACGTCATAATTATGTATTCTATATATGTCTCTTGCTTTTTGAATTCAAAAGTTAAATGGAATTTTATTACCAAAACTCTTGTTCTTAAGAATTTTTGTAACTTTCGATTTAGTGTTTCAAGTGAATAAGTCAAAAAATCTTCACATTTCGGGTCATATTTTGTTGTCAAATTTTTGTGTCAGTTGTCAATTGATGCATATTTGTGACAACAAATTGAACAAACTATGTAAATAAAAGATCATCTATCTCATTTTTATGTCAAATTTTGGTGTCATCGATCCACCATACAAATATGTGCAGAACTACATAATTTAAAATTTGAATATTTGTCAATAAATCTATATATGGCACAAAAATGTGACACCAAAGTAAGATAGAAGATGAATCTAGAAAATTGTATTGTATAATTTGAGAGTTAATAGCAATTAAACCCCCCCCCCCCCCAACCAATGTTACTAAAGCACTTTTCATACCCATTATCAATTTTGGCAAGTGAGTTGCACTATCCGGCTAACGGAGGTAAAGTACTTCTTTAAAATTTTCACAAAGAGATAAAGTGTTTTTTTTCAAATCACAAGGGACTAAATTGAATATTATACATTTCGTAGGGGGTAAATTGACATTATCTCTATAATTTGAACATAGAGCAAATATTATGTTTGAGGATTTGAATTGATGAGATTTTATTGTCGTGCTCTCTCTAGATCAACACTTTTCCTTTCTTCTTTTCATCCATTCATTCATTTCAACTCGAATTAAATATTAATCCAATTCGAGCCTACCACCCAAACAGCGACATTATAAGCTGCCAAATTCCTATAAGAATCACCAAAGAAATAATTAAGTAGCATTTTTAAACCAAGTCTTGTTTCAATTATTATTATAATCCACTTATGAAACTTTTTCATAATATTAGGCCAACTAGATAAATAAAAATAAATTTATAGACATAAATAGTCCAACATTGTTATACACGTTCGTTTTAAGACCACATCTTGTTTCAATTATTGTTAATGTAACTAACTATGATGAATGAAATTTAATCTAATTAATCGTAATAAAAAGTTAGATCACGTTGTTAGTAGAACCAGATAATGCGTGGTTTAATTAAATTTGTTCACAACTTATTTAATGGCCCAATTATCTTTCATTTGATCAATTAATGGTCCAACTTGATATATATAATGAGAGTTAGTGGCAATTTACTCCTGTGATTGTTAGGCATATTGCTCTTAAAACGTGTATTTGTATATTCTTTAAATTGAATAAATAATTCGAAATTCATTTTTCATATAATCATTTCGATTATGCATATATTGCATAATATAAACATCAGAAAATTCCAAGTCTATTAGAGATACTATATATACTTATGTATACATATTATATTGGAGGATTAAAATTATAATTAATAGACTAAAAAGTATGTGGTGAGTTAAAGTTGGGATCTTTAATTAAACACTACTAGTACGGTCCATAGAACATTAACAATGTAGTAATCTTGATTCGGATTACTGATGTAGAGACATCGAAGGTGGAAGAACTTTGCGTAATTCGATTACATAGGACTGAACCAGACATACTCTAGAATCATAAATAAGATGCCGTTGATACTAATATTCTAGAACATGTCAATCGATGATCATATGCGAATTGATCTAAATCCTGAGTAGGCATAAACTCCTGTTTATGTTAACGAGTTCTTTTGACTCATAGGTAATGGCTCGTAACCATATCGGGCCTAAAACTTAAGTCTTGAAGATCCGTTAAGATAAATGGTTGGGAATGTTTTCTACAGATATGAAATCCAACTATTCTTGCGAGAAGCTGGAATATTGATTCCTTAAAGTGTTAATTTTGGAACTGAACAGTATAGCGCTCTGATTTATGAATAAGTTCATAAATCAAACTATTTACTAGTGAACTAAAGAAACTTAAGGATAAAGAAGCAATTAGAGGGGGGCAAAATGGTAATTACGCCAAACTATAGTGACGAATCAATTATTGAAGGATCAAATAGCATGTAGTGATTATATCAATGGACTCTCTTGATCTTCGAGTATAATATATTGTAATGACAAGAGTGCAATTTCAAGTCTTTAGTGGAGTCAGTTTAAATTAATAGATCGAATTAATTATACTAAAGAGTTTGATAAATTATTCAATTTATTGGAGCTTGAAGTTACATGTTCATAGGTCCTCAACCACGGCTCCTAATAATCTACATTTGAACATAAGAAATTAGAACGAATTCATTCACGTTGCATTTTGGAAATAGTTTCCCAAAATAGAAACTTTGAATTAATTAGATGATATTTAATTAATTAATTTAGAATTAGTTAATTAGAAAATATCATGATTGATTAGATTAGATTTAATTATAGATTTGAAACTAGTGAAAATTGTATTCTAGATTCAAGAAAAATGAAAAGTTGGCATTTGTGGAATGTTTAACTGTGAAAATTCATTATTTACTATGTAAATATATATGATATATTTATGTATTAAATAAAAGGAAAAAGTACATATTTATATATGTAGTTTTCTAAATGATATATATAAATATATTTATGTATGTTTTAATTACTTATAAAAGTTGTATTTATTTAATAACTCTCTTAGGATCAGAGAGAGAAAGTTATTTTCCTAGTAAGAAATTTTGAGTGAGTCATGGTAGATGTTTAACTCTTTCCATAACTATATATATATATATATATATATATATATATATATATATATATATATATATATATATATATAAGATATAGATCTTATGTGTGACAATGAATGATTTATTAAATCATTAAGATTACACTAAAAAAACTAAGTTCTTCATCCTAAAAATACAAAAGCCGCCCCTTGTTCAAGAAACCAAAAAGAAATTTTCATCTTGAAATTTTGATTTCTAAAACGTGAAAGAAAAGTTCGATTCTCTTAAGTTGGTGCCGACACGCCTAGTAGAAGGAGAACGTGGTTGATATCAATGGTGAAAAAGATCAAAGACGTTTGTTTATCAAATTCAAGAAAAACATGAAGTCAAATGTTCAACCAAAAGAACGAAAGATAGGAAACTTTCTGTGAGTTTTCTTTTTCTTTTTTATGCATAATTAAAATAATTATCGTTTATGGGATCCTCATTTTTATATTAGTTATTTTTAAAATATATTGTGAACATAAAACCCACCAAATTTCACAATTGGGTCGAATTAGTTCGATACTGTTTACTCGTCGGGTTGAATTGTTCGGATCCATTTCGGTAAAACACCAACAATTGATATCAGAGCGGTCCATAACGATTTTATTTTAATTGATTGTGGGTATATATATGTGTTTAAATTGTTCATATTGTGAATGGATGAATGTTTTTATTTAAGGGTCAAAATTGGTGGTTATTTAAATTCTCAGAATTTTTTGTGAGCCGAATTTCTGGGCATAGGATTTAATGTAATCATTAGATTTTGTGAGCCAAATTTTTGGGCATAGAATTTATACCCTTGTAATATTCATAATGTCCAATTTACCTCTCTATAATATTGAAAAAGAGCAGTTTACTCCCTGTAATCTTATAAAAGTTTCACACAGCTTCCCTGATATTTTTATATGTGACATTTTACCTCCTTGTGTTATGATAATATGGCAGTTTAGTCCCCTGTGTTATGATAAATGTGAAAATGTATACCCTCTGTTGTGATAATGTGGCAATTTACCGTCATATGTTATAAAATATTTTTCATGCACATTCTCAATTTCAGCAAGTGAGTTACACTCTCCGACTGAAGAAAGAAATTGCTTCTTTAAAATTTTCAAAGGGAGGTAAAGTGCTCTTTTTCAAATTTTATGGGAGTAAATTAAACATTATGTATTTTAAGGGGGTAAATTGTCATTATCTCTAAAAATATCATCATTCAATTTCATAAGAATGACATGAGTTTCAATATTCGTTCTTTTCACAAATTTTCATTTTAATTTGATTTTATACAACTAATGCTATTTTTTTTTTGATCCACTAGACTGTTTATATACAGCTCTGACCGAAGAGTGCAAAGGGTATAGGTCCTCCCCAGTGTGGTGTCTCCAGTAGGATTCGAACTTGAGTCTCGCCTCTGGGGGTCGCAAGTCACTACCACTTGGTCCAACCACCTTGGGTATACAACTAATGCTATTATAAACATTAAGGAGGTTCTTTTTCTCCCAAGTCATTTTTGGTTATTCACACAAAATGTGTTAGCAAATAGTAGACACTCAAGTGCCATGCAAATTAAAGTCAAATTGTGGGCCCTACAAAGAGAAAAATGAACAAAGGCCATGCTTCAAAATTGTTGCGTGAAGTTATCTCTGCAACAGAGGAATGGGCACAAGACTTTTTGCACAAAGTCTTGCAATTGGACACTTAATTTGCGGCAAATGTTTTTCCTTTGAAGGCTATAAATAGCAGCCTCATTCAGTTGGAAAATTACACCATCAGAGAGTTACAACTAGCAATATACACGAGAGCAATTTCCATTGTAAGGCTAAAGTTGAGAGTAAATTTTAGCAGCTTCCTTTGAGAGATATTGTGAGAAAATTGTGAGCAATTTTCTTAGTGTAAGAGAGTTGTGAGTGTTGAGTGTTTGTAAACACTGTGTAATTATCTCCCTTTAGTGGAAAGATACGCAGCAGCCCGTGGACGTAGCCTATTTTGGGTGAACCACGTAAATCTTGTGTTCATTATTTTTGCTCTTTTGTTAAATCTGGTTGTAGGTTTATTCCTAACAAAATGCCCATCAAATTTCATTAATTCAGGACTATCAATCTGGTTACAAGAGACTAAATTTTTCAAATTTTGCCCTATTTAACGTAAAAATTAATTTGAAAAATTTATCATATGATATCGGGGGGAGCAAAGGATTCAATGATGTTATATGGACTGTGAAAAGCTATGTAAAAGACAGTCACTTTTACATCGATCGATACGTTTTTTCTTCAATCACTTCATCAGTACGAATATGATATGACCCTTTTTTCTTAATTCAATATAGAAAATTATTAATCATTTTAATGTGTTTTATTCTTTAATTATTGCATTATGAGTATAGGATTAACTACGCACGTATTGGTATAAAAATGCAAAGCCTAGAACCTTGTGCAATCGGAAGCAAGTTCAGATTAACTACGTACGTATTGGACAAGACAGGGGACGGGAAACATTTAACAAAGGCGGCTATGGTAAATTGCCACATTATCATAACACTGTGAGATAAAGTTAGGGGTGAACGCAGTCGGATTTTGGCGGGTGTCGATGAAAAAATCAACCCGACCCGATACACGCGGGTTGCCAAAACTTCAAACCGCACCCACATATTTAAGGGTCTATTTGGATGGGTTTTGGCTCGGTTTCGCGGGTCTCGGTTTAAAAAAATGGTTTGGGTGGTTTCGATGAATCCCTTGAGATCTCATTTGGATGGGTTTTGATTGATGGGTTTTGTGGTTTGAATAAGTTGAAACCCCACTTGGATTGGGTTTGAATGTTGGGGTTTAGGGGAAAAAGTAGGTGGTAGGTGTCAAATCAATATCTTTTTTAGTGAGATTTGGGAGAAAAATAGGTGGTAGGTGTCAAATAAATGGTTTATAGGTTTGAAGAGTTTGAGTGTGAATTTTTGATAGGTTTTTTATGGTTTTATTGATTTGGTGAAACCTCATTTGAAAGGGTTTTGACTCGGTCTCGCGAAACCCGTGAGACCGGGCCAAAACCCATCCACATACACCCTAAGTTCATAAACCGCACTGTTCGGGTGAGGTGGGTGCAGGCGGGTTGGCGGACGGATTGGCGGGTTGAAAGAAAGCAATGACATAAAATCATTCCAACTGTATAAATTTAATTTAGTTTGTACTTAATTCATTGATATATAAATGAATGTCTACTGCTATTCCAACATACGTATGCTCTTCCTGATGAGTCTGTTTTCCGTATATTAATTGTTTATTGTCCAGGTGTCAAGATTAAACGGGACTTATCAATACGAGGAGCAGTAGGTCAGTCAAGTCCTTCCTCAAAGTTTCGGGATCTTAACCTGAAATCAAAGATAACTACGTTGGGTTAGTACTGGTGGTGACCCGGTGATAACCCTCCGATGGTTAAGTTAGTGTCGAGGATGAGAGATATGGTTTCTTTATAATATGTTCAGATTATTGCCCCTTCTGTTCTCTATAAGGAGGGATATTTATAGTTTTCACAATCCAACTACCGGGTCGGATTGTGATGAGACGTATGGACTCGGATACGGGTGTGGTTTATTCGACTTGACCCGGTGGCGTTGTGATGTGAAACTTCTACGGACGTCGGCCATCGACACACTCATCGATTGTTGTACCTCTATTCTTGGTCATGTCGATATTATATATATATTTTAGGCGTATGTGGTGGTCCACGTCAAGGGACGAAGACTTGGTACATCAAGAGTCCCCCAAGTTCATGAGTTCAAGTGTGGCGCGAAGTCATGAAGTTTATATTTAGGAAAAATTTTATAGATTGGCAAACATAGTATATCGAGAAACTGAGAACTGAGATTAGGTATGTGGTGGTCCCCCAAGTTCAGGAGTTCAAGTGTGGCGCGAAGTCATGAAGTTTTAGCGCGCCTTTTCTGAGGATGTAATTCAAAAATTGTACTGGATGTGAATCGTCACAGTTCGTCAGGGGGCAATGTGCAATTTGCCCGTGCGGTTAATAAGTGGTCCTTTATATAGGTCCCACGAATGTATAGCGGAATTACTTTGCAGTAAAAAGGTTTCGCATACTCAGAACAGTACTCGTTCAATTTATTTATACTGCGTGAGAAAAAGAAAAAATGTCGTCGAGTGGTACGGAGGGGGATTTCGATGACATCGACAGAAATGCTCTACAAAATGTATTAGATTTTGTGGAGTCTCAAGATGGGTCCGATGATGCTGAAGGGGCCGGTGGTTCTCGTCGATTTTTTACCGAGACTATGTATCACGAGTTTGTGGCTGGGGATTACAGGCGTACTCTAGCCGAGATGAGCGAGGCGTTCTCGATTCCCGCTGGCTGGACGATATGCACCCCAAGTTCCAACCAAAGGATGCATAATCCTCCTCGGCCTGGCATGGCGATTCACGAGGCAAGTTTAGAGGGTGGATTTCGGTTCCCGATTCCCCCAGAGGTGGCTGGGATCATAAATGCGTTAGGTGTTCGCCCTACTCAGATACTGCCAAATGGTATGTCGACTATTATCGCCTTCTGCGTGGTTATGAAGGTACTCGATCAAGCTGCTTCGTTCGGTAACTTCTGGGCCCTATTCAAGGTTACCGAGTCTCCGAAGTCGAACGAGGGTTTCTACCAAGTCAAGTCACGGGGAAACAACAATCGATTCCTATGTTCGACCAAAAGTTCCCACGGCAAAGGGTGGAAATCGAGATATATTTACGTATATCCCCCGAAGGGTTACAAATGGAACGTCAATTGTCCATGGCGGGTTGGCGCAATTAACCCAAAAAACGTTCCGAAGCCTTCCTGGCACGAGGGATTCGTCGAGAATCTCCGACGATACAACCTCGACGTACAGAAGCTTGTCGAGGAACCACGGCTTCGTGCTTGTGGGTTAACGTCGTCGCGTAGGAAGGTTGGGGACCCCGAAGACCCTAACAAGGAGGAGGTACTCCGTGGGGCCATGGTTGTGCCGAAGGGGAAAGAACTACACGACTTGCAACGAAAAAATGAAGCGTTTTGGAGTCGTGCTTCGACATCAAGGGGGCCCGCGGCGATACCGAGAGCTACCAGTAATGTCGGGCAAGCCGTAGAGTCTGGGAGGATCATAACTCGCGAGGAGCGTCGTCGTGGAAAAAGACCGCGAGTTGAAGAGGATGATGATACCGAGGGAGCTGCCGGTACTGCGGATCAAGGGAGCGGTAGGATTTCGGATGAGGAACGACCATTATTCGATTGGACTTTGTCTGATTGGATGGCGTCGGAATTGACACATCCTGGCGGTTTAGGGCCTGATACGTCGGTGCTCTATTCTGAGTCTTATAATTCGGCGTTTGCAGCATTTATACATGGCATCTTCAAAAGCGACCAGGCTCTGTTAATGAAGAAGTCGGTTCAACAGAACGTGCATACCGCCGGGCATCTTGGTGTCGGCGTACGTGAGCCTTTTAATTTTTTGATTGCTCTTGTTTTCCATATTCTGCTTATATTAATACACTTGATGTTATCATGCAGATGCTACAATTCCTCTTTCACGGTTATTATCGTGCCGAGTTGGCAGAAGTGGAATTAAATAAACAAAAGGACGCGAATAAAGCTGCCCTTCGCGCGAAAGACGAGCAGCTAGTCGAACAAAAGAAAAAGGCGGAAGAATCCCTTCGGGCTAAGGAGGAGGAGCTTGACGAGGCCGTCAAGCAACTAAGTCTTTTGTCGATGGAGAGAGATAAAATGAGGGCCAGCGAGTATCACCAGGAAGAAATCATTTCCGCAGATCAGAGGTTGGCTATTGCTAAGGAGTTTCTCGAGTCTCCCGTGTACGAGTATTTGTCCGATGCTAAGATGGGTGTCGAGCTCTTGAAGATGTTCGATAAAGCAATCAGTCAGTGCGCATATAAAGGTTTTCTGACCCCGGACTTCGATCGTAATGCCGTCAACCCGTTTTGGGATGAAGAATGCCAGGTCGAGACCCTCGAGGGGGAGGATGAGGAGGAAGCAACAGCTCGAGGCCACGAGTTTGGTAGTTTGATACCATCGCGCCATCCCGAGAATAGATAGATTTTAGGCGACTGTAGGTTTTGCAACTAGCTAGGATCTTTGTAATTTTTTGTTAAAAATTTTAACGAAGATAAGTTTCTTTTGTTCCTGTCTTGATGAATTGGGCTCTTTGGGCCGCTTGTATGGGCCTTCCCCCCCGAGCATCGCGATTGTTCTAATTGCCAACCAACGAATGCGTTTGTTTGAATGCGTGACCAAGTAGTTTCGCGCGCTTTGATGTTTTGGACTTTTTATAAATAGGCGTATATCTTTGTACTGTTCATTCCATCAATAGAAAGTTTAAATTTTTCTTGTCGGAGCCAAGTTGTCGGAGCTAGAAGCGAGTGGTTGTAAAGAGGTTTCCTGTCGAAAAGCTATTTAGGTATTTCTTCTCTCTTTATCCTATGGCTAGTCGATCTGTATCTGTCGGAGATGAGTCAGTTGGGGAGGGAGAGGGTATGTCGTTTGAGTCTATCATGTCACATTTTGAAATTCCCTTCGAGGGTAGACTGCACAGCCCCCTCTCCGCCGAGTTGATAGATGTAATAGCCGCTAGGTCTAAGGGTGGTCGATCGCAATCTGCGAAGGACACACACCGTACTACAGATCATTTTAGTACCATAACAGCTAGTCGACAGCGTATATCGACAGAGTCTATTTTGGCTAAATACCAATTTCTGTCAGGATGGTCCGTCCTTCTCCCTACGCCCGACCATAGGATGAATGATCCACCACTCGGATGTCGGACCTTTCATATCGATGCCTTGGAGAATGGTCTTCGTTTTCCATTACCCGATGAGTTTGTCGATATCGTAAATGGTCTCGGACTGTGTCCGACTCAGTTAGTTCCTAATGCCGTAGGTTATATTATAGGTTTTTGTCTCGTAATGAAATCAGTGGGTCAATCGGCTTCTTTTGCAAATTTTTGTGCTCTTTTTAGAGTAAGCGAGTCCCCTAAGTCGAATGAGGGTTTTTATTTCGTAAAATCGAAACCCCATGTTAGATTTCTTGGGGATTTAAAATCATCTCATGGGAAGGGTTGGAAAACCAAGTTTATTTTCATTCGTGCTCCCGAGAATTACGTATGGAGGACGACACGCGAATGGAGGTCGGGTCCCATTCTGCTAAAGGGTGTGCCCGAGCCTTCATGGGGACCCGACTTTCCATCGCAATTGTCGGAATCGACATACGATACGAACTTGCTTCTGCGGGAGCCGATCTTGAGTTTGGGAGGGATGTCGATAGCTCCTTTATCTATCGACAGTCCTTCTCTAGGTAGTTACTAAACTTGGTTTGTATTATGATTGTGAATATTTTGTTGTTTGCTAACTGATTTCGTTGCATGCAGAATCAGTCGTACAAGCTACCATGAGTCGAGCGCTATTATCCATGGCCAAGGCTGCTAAATTGGGTAACGCCCCCGCTCCTCCTCCTAACGCACCTTCGAAAGCTCCTTTACCGAAGTCGACGGGGCCTGCGACTTCGACTACTCAGCCGCCGCCCCTGGTATCGAAGCATCAGGATAAATCTGAACCGCTTGATAAGGGAAAAAAGGTAAAGACCGTCGATGGCTCACGAAGTGAGGAACCAGCTTCAAAGAGGGTCAAAACCGGTGAGGATACTGCTTCTCCAGGGTGTGCCAAAATAGTGGTGAAGGAATCTCTCGAGTCGATTATCGAGAAGATGAAGCAACGCACGGGGGGACAGGCCCCTAATACTTCCATGCTGAATCCTGCCTTGTTGAGTTCTCCATGTAGTCCCGACGTGTGGGACAAATTTTGTTCGACCATATCCGTTCTCGATCAAGCCGCCATGGGCCCAATGGATATGAGCGAGCTTATAAGGATGGGATCTGGATGCCTGCTTGGGGTATGTTCATTTACTTTTTCTTAATCATATATAAAGTTTTTGTTATTTGAATTCCATTTATCTTTCGTGCGTAGCTCAACCAAGTATTGTTTCAAGCCGGTTATCGGGTCGAGTCATCCCGTAAACGGGCCGATAAGTACCGCTCCCTTGGAAAAGAGAAAGAGAAAGAGCTCAAGGAGGTTCATAAGAAATCCGTTGAATATGAACAGAGAGCCTTATCTGTCGAGGCCGAGATGTCGAAGAAAGTGGAGAAGATCGCTGCACTCGAAGCCGAGTTAGCACTTCTGAAGGAGAGTTTCGACGCTCAAGTTGAGCAAAAGGCTGCAGAAAGTTTTGAGAGAGGCCAGCGAGAGGCGTTGGCCCTCCGTCGAGACGTTTCTCCTGTTGAGAGGAAGGGGATTGTCCTCGAGTTTTTCAACAGTATCGTTTTTCAGGAGCTCGTCGATCGCCAGTCAGGGGGTGAGCTCCACAGTATGTTTGTGAAAGGCTGGAAACAGTGCGAGGCCTTTGGTTTTCTCAACGATACTTTTGATGCTGCTCGGCTGAATCCTTATTTGGACGAGAAGGGTATTGCAATCGAGGAAGGACCAGCCGATGAGGAAGATCACTCAGAGAGACCCGAAGATCATGAGTTTGGATTTCTTCTCGATCTCCAGGCCGAGAAGGTTCGTGAGGCGGCTGTGATTCAGCAGGAGGTTGAAGATAAGTCCAAGTCCTCTTCTCACATAGATCTACTTTTGCATGAAGGCCAGTTTGGTCCTTCTAAGAATTGACGTCTCGAATTTTGGCCGGCTGACCTAGTCTGACTATTTTGTAGTGTAGATAGGTTAGCCTTTTGTAATCGATTCTCGTCTGGCTGGCGATCCCTTGTAATTTCTTTTTAATGTAATGGATCGATTTGTTTCATCTGGTATTTTGACTTGTATACAAAAGACGTAATTCATTTGATCGATGTCTTGTTCTATAGTTATTTAAATTCTTGCGTTAATGAAAAATAAAGGGGGGGGGTCCCTCCTCTGACACTTCCAAATTTAAATGAATTGTGGATCTCGAGGTAGTCTATCGTTTCTGGACCGTTGGATTGAGTACAAGTTTCCTATATATATGGGTGCCTTAAGTTTATTTTTTACACAAAGGAGGGTTGCCGTAATATCTCTGTTTGCCCTTTTAACATTGTTGATCTTGGAGTTATTTGTGATCAACCACGTTTCCGCTACGTATAATTTGGTATGGGAGAAATTGGAAATTGTTATCGGATCGACGTGTATCGTCGTTGTTCGAATTTTCTTTTTATGTCGACTTTGCGCCAGAGATAGTCGATTCTGCTGTAGGGTCGTGTTCTCATTCCAGCTTTTACATGTTTAACCATTGCAGACATGTTAACCATTTCAGGTCGACGCATTAGTTTGTTTTTGTTGCGGTGGTGTTTACGCACTGCCATCTAATCGACATGACTTGTTAGGGAGTGGAACGGTTGCGTTATTTTCAGGGTTCCATCTGAGCCGTTGGTTGCGACATTTTCAGACCGTTAGATTTAGTCAGCGCGATTTTTCAGGCATTGGGACGGTCATCGCATTTAATGGGTCTGATCTGAGCCGTTGGACGTGTGTTTGGATGAACCGTTGGATTATATGGTCTAGGCCTATATAAGGTTGAGAGTACTCATATTTTTTCGTACCAAAACATCCAAACATGTATCCGCCTACGGATTTCCCCATATATGTTCTTTCCTACCATGTCATCCTTAAACTAATGAGGGTTTTCTTTATCTTCGTACCTCCTCGATCGTCTCGACACCCTTTATGGAGAAAGGGCCGTTATTCGTTTTGGATTGGGTGGTATCGGTAAAAGGGGTTCCTCGTTGCGATGGCCTCTCCTTTCGATTGGGTGGGATCGGTAACAAAGGAGGGGTCAATGTCGGTGCCTCTCGGAAATTCGTCGTTCAGAAACCCATCACCATACATCTGGACGTAGGAATTCCGTGTTGTCGCCGAAATCGCTGAGTCAGGAGGGAGAAACAAGTTGGCGGCAGCCGAGAAAAGGGCGGAGGAACTAAAGAGCAAACATTCGACTTGCGAATCCTCCAGCTCGACGCACAACGGTCCATCCTTATCTCGTAGAGTGCCCTCTGATAGAGATGATGGATACTATCAAGGAGCAAGCTGCTGCCATTAAATACCCCTGGCCCTGGAACATTCGAAGACTCGAAGACTTGTTTGCGGGGTCCTCCTCGAACAAGGTAGTATTCACATTACACCTTGAAAAAGAGGCCTTAATTAACTCGACGTCGGGTTCTTTGAAGTCAAACACCACCGTGTTTCTTCAGTTTTGGTCGTAGGATTTGTAGTAGGATCTCGATAAATTTGTAATGAGTTTGACATGTTTGTACTCTATCCTTTTATAAGAAATAAAATTCAGATGTTATCAATCTCTGTTATTTATCAATCTTTGTATATTTCTACTTTTTTAGATGAATAAAAATTATATATTAGTAGATTGCATCTCGATGTTTCTTCAGCTGTCGAGGGACTTGGAATATACTTGAGCTTTATTAATAGCTCGCATCTCGATGCCTCTTCGGCTGTCGAGGAATTTGAATAATCTCAAGCTTATTAATAGCTCGCATCTCGATGCCTCTTCGGCTGTCGAGGAATTTGATTTTTCTTAAGCTTATTAATAGCTCGCATCTCGATGCCTCTTCGGCTGTCGAGGAATTTTAATAATCTTGAGCTTATTAATAGCTCGCATCTCGATGCCTCGAGGAATTTGAATAATCTTGAGCTTATTAATAGCTTGCATCTCGATGCCTCTTCGGCTGTCGAGGAATTTGAATAATCTTGAGCTTATTAATAGCTTGCATCTCGATGCCTCTTCGGCTGTCGAGGAATTTGAATAATCTTGAGCTTATTAATAGCTTGTAATTTGAATGTCGATGCTTCCTTCTAAATTAGATACAAAATAGGTAGATTTTCACAGGATAACCAAAATATCTGACAAAACGAGATCTTTAAGTGCGACACTAAAATAAGATCCTCAGGCGTAAAACTTTCTAAGATTTCTCCCGTTCCAGGTTCGGTCTACTAGCTTTCCGTCCATGGTGGATAACCGATATGCGCCCTTCTTTCCTATCTCGATTACTTTAAAAGGTCCTTCCCAGTTAGCGTCCAGTTTTCCTTTGTTTTTCGACACGTCGACTCGTTTAAGTACGTAGTCTCCCACCTGAAAGAACTTCAGCCTCACGTTCTTATCATATGCCTTGGCCATCGTAGTTTTATAGGCCTGAATTCTCGTTGAGGCCCTCTCACGTCTTGCTTCCGTTTGGTCGAGTTCGAAGTTCCGTTTCCCTGCGTTTTCCACTTCGTCATAAAGCTCGACTCTTGGTGATAGAATTTCGAGTTCTGCCGGAGCAACCGCCTCGGAGCCGTATACTAGACTAAAGGGCGTTTCTCCTGTTGCTGTTTTTTCCTTTGTTCTATTTGCCCAAATTACCCAAGGCAATTCGTCCAGCCAAGCCCCACTGGCCTGCGTCAGTCTCTTTTTTAGGAGTCGGACGATTTCTCTATTAGTGACTTCGGTCTGACCGTTGGTTTGAGGACACCCGACAGAGGTGAAGCGTTGTGTAATTCTGTGTTTCACACACCAATCCGTTACTCTTTTACCGACGAATTGCCCTCCATTATCCGATATGATAATCCTCGGGAGACCGAATCTGCAAATTATTGACCAGTAGAAATTGATGATCTGTGTTTGAGTGATCTTCTGCAAGGGTACTACTTCAATCCATTTGCTGAAATATTCAACGGCCACGAGGAGGAATTTCTTCTGTCCTCTTGCTATTGGGAGTGGCCCAACCAAATCAACGCCCCATTGATCAAAAGGCCAGGCAATCGAAATTGATTCCATCTTTTGAACTGGTTGATGAGGCATGTTTGCATGATATTGACAGCGAGCACAACACTTTGCATAATCATTAGCGTCTTTAGTTAAAGTTGGCCAGTAGTATCCCAGTCCGGATATCCTAAGCGCCAGTGATCTTCCCCCGGAATGACTTCCGCAGGAGCCTTCATGGACTTCTTTAAGTACAGTCATCGTCTGTGGCGCGGAAAGGCATCTGAGCAGGACTCCTGTCACAGATCGACGATATAATTCGTCGTTAAGAAGAACGTACCGAGGTGCTCTATACTTGATTTTTCTTGCGTCATTGTTGTCGGCAGGCAATGTTCCTTTGGACAAATATTCAATCAAGCTGGTTTTCCAGCTGGGCTCCGTATCGTCGAGATTCAGCACTTCAATGTTCATAGTTTCGATTTGCGTGTCGATGGCCGGTTTAGTAGAGACCAGGAGCGTTATTTTCCTCGTCGTGACTCCTTCGATCATGTTCCCGAATTTTGACAACGCATCCGCTCTCGTGTTCTCGGTTCTTCTTATATATTCCAGTTGGAAGCTTTGAAATTTGGATGCCTGAACCTTGATAAGTTTCAAATACTTGATCATGGAATCCTCCTTGGCCTCGAACAATCCCTTGAATTGTTTTTCCACTAGCTGGGAGTCAGTAAATGCAATCAGATCTTTTATTCCTGCTTCTTTAGCCATTTTGAGGCCTGCCAGTAGCGCCTCGTACTCTGCCTCATTATTTGAGACTTGAAAGTCTAATTTCAAAGCGAATTCCAACTCCTCTTCCGTTGGTCCTCGGAAAAATACTCCTGCGCCTCCTCCCGTCGATGTCGAAGATCCATCGACATGCATCGTCCACAATTCTATTTTCGCTTCTTCCAGTTGTGTGTTTTCTAGTACGAAATCAGCTAAGACTTGTGCTTTAATAGAAGTTCTCGGCATATAGTCGATGTCATATTCACCTAACTCCACTGCCCACTTGATCAGTCTTCCAGAGGCGTTTGGTTTAGAAAGGGTTTGTCTCAGTGGTTGATTGGTGAGGATAACGATTTTGTGTGATTGAAAATAAGGACGCAGCTTTCTGGCCGTTGTTATGATGGCTAGAGCGAATTTCTCTATCTCTGTGTAGTTTTTTTCTGGTCCTTGTAGAACTCTGCTTACGTAGTATATTGGATGACTAAATTTCGCCTCCAATCTGACCAAGACCGAGCTGATTGCTTGTTCGGAAACGGCTATGTATAGGTACAAACTTTCGCCTTCTTGAGGTTTGGCTAAGAGAGGTGGTGATATTAAGTATGCTTTGAGTTGTTCGAAGGCTTGGTCACAATCCTTCGACCATTCAAATTTTTTAGCATTTCTCATGATTTTAAAGAACGGGAGGCTTTTGTCTGCGGATCGGGATATGAATCTATTTAGAGCTGTGATTTTCCCGACGAGTTTCTGTACTTCATTCAAGTTGCGTGGAGCTCTGAGGTCTAGAATTGCTTGGATCTTCTCTGGGTTGGCTTCTATTCCCCTCTCGTTTACCAAATACCCCAGGAACTTTCCCGATCGGACTCCAAAAGTACACTTCGCGGGATTTAGTTTCATTCCGTATTTCCTCATGATGTCGAAAGCCTGTCTGATGTGTTCCAGGTGATCTTTTTCGTCAAGGCTTTTGACTAGCATATCGTCGACATAGACCTCCATGGATTTTCCAAGAAGTGTTTCAAACATCTTGTTGACCAAGCGTTGGTAAGTAGCTCCTGCGTTCCTTAGTCCAAAGGGCATCACCTTGAAGAAGTAGACGCCAAATTCCGTGATGAATGCGGTTTTCTCCTGGTCTTCGAGAGCCATGAATATTTGATAAAAACCTTGGAAGGCGTCCATCATACTAAGAATCGCACATCCCGCTGTCGAGTCGACTAGGGAATCGATTTGGGGGTGGGGGGGGGGGGGGGTGGGGGGGGGGGGGGGTGGGGGGGGGGGGGGGTGGGGGGGGGGGGGGGTGGGGGGGGGGGGGGGTGGGGGGGGGGGGGGGTGGGGGGGGGGGGGGGTGGGGGGGGGGGGGGGTGGGGGGGGGGGGGGGTGGGGGGGGGGGGGGGTGGGGGGGGGGGGGGGTGGGGGGGGGGGGGGGTGGGGGGGGGGGGGGGTGGGGGGGGGGGGGGGTGGGGGGGGGGGGGGGTGGGGGGGGGGGGGGGTGGGGGGGGGGGGGGGTGGGGGGGGGGGGGGGTGGGGGGGGGGGGGGGTGGGGGGGGGGGGGGGTGGGGGGGGGGGGGGGTGGGGGGGGGGGGGGGTGGGGGGGGGGGGGGGTGGGGGGGGGGGGGGGTGGGGGGGGGGGGGGGTGGGGGGGGGGGGGGGTGGGGGGGGGGGGGGGTGGGGGGGGGGGGGGGTGGGGGGGGGGGGGGGTGGGGGGGGGGGGGGGTGGGGGGGGGGGGGGGACGCTACATTTGGAGATTTCAGGGATAACAAGTGGTATTAGGTTCCAACAAATGGTATCTACAATATGCTGAGTATCAGTCAACCATGTGACAAAAGTATTTCAGCTGCCAATAGTTGAATTAGTTTTGTTGACCTTGAATTCATAAGCTGAGGGGGAACATATCAGAAGACTACTTGATTACAAATTCTTGAACTCAGGGGAACGTGTACGATTAGCGGTACTCCTGATTAGAGATGAAGTTATCAGAAGACTGTTTATTTTCAGCTGACTAGAACTCAACAACCAAGTGACATTCAAGAATATATACTCCAACAAATTGTATCAATTCTTGAAGTCAAGGGGAACAATGATTCTAGCTGGAGTAATAAACAGCAAAGAAGACTACTGGATGATGGAAGAAGTTCTTAAACATTCAACTACCCGAACAACTAAAGTACTCACCTACTTGTCTTCAGCATACTAAGTTTGCAATTTCAAAAAGGAAGAAGAGAAGATAGAGATACAACTAAGTATTGGTATTGATGACAAAAAGGGGGGAAAGTGAGATGCAACTACGAACCCTTTAATAGAAGAAAATCAGAAAGGGAAAAGAACCAACAATTGGTTTTTGAAAGTTGTATCAGACCACCTAGTTTCCATCTTAGAGTATGAAGACTAAATCTAAAGACTTGGAAGACGTTCTTAGTTGAAAGGTTTTGTCATCATCAAAAAGGGGGAAATTGTTGGTTGGTATTGAAGAAGGTTTTGAAGATGACAAAAAGGCCAGAACGGTTTTGAAGATTAAAAAGGATGTCATCAACTAAGAATTGAAAAGCTTAGTTAAACCTATCTCACGGTCTGGAAGCTATGTGACCGAATCAGCTAAGTGGGAATATCAGATTGGTTCATCAGCCGATTCAAGATAGATGTGTTCATTCTTGAATCAGCAGAGTAGCCATCAGCAGAGTAATTCCATCAGCGAAGTGAAGTCCGTCTGTAAGCTCACCAACGGTAACAAGCTGAGTGCATTAAATGCGACTGACATAAAGTAGATATCCGTACAGCAGAGTGTACAGTTAGCAGTCTGCAAAAGCTTCCGTAGAAATAAAGACGGTTGCTCAGGATTAAAATGTAATTTCGCCTATCTTCAACGGGCAGAATTTCAAATCCACGAGTATAAATAGACCAGGGACTGGAGATTGAAGAGAGACTTGCACAAATCAAGATCATATCCTAAGAGCAAGATCCATCAGTTGAGTCGTCTGATCACAAGCGAAGTCATCTGTTGACGGAGCTGAAATTATTGAAGAACAGAGATTAAACCTTTGTCTGTCTGAGTGACATTCAACTGTAAAGAGAAGGAGTTTATATCCATCTTTGTGAGTGATATAACTTCGTAGTATAGGTCTTCTGAGTGACTTCCTATACTGAGTGTCGCGAGAAGTGTGGATTCATCTTTGTGAGTAATCTAGCTTCGGAGAGTAGGATTTCTGTGTGATTTCTTACTACGCACTTGTGGCCATTTCATTTATTGTTTGGCGCAAGCAGAGTATATTGTAAACTGTGTGTTTATGGTATAACCCAAGATCTAAGTGACTTGGAAGAGTGGACTAAAGGATTTTTATCCATATAACCACTATAAAAATTCGTGTGTTTGATTACTTGTTTTTAACTTGCATATTTTCATAAGTGAACAAATGTTTTTAAAAGAACAATCTTTTAAACTGAAGAATTTACAAACTGAGGTAATACTTTGAAGAGGAACTCGTTTGAAAAACATATTTCATAAAATCCGCTGCATACAAGTTTTGAAACTCTAAATATATCTGAATCATCTTAGTGAAATCAGATGAGTGGTCAACTCTGATGTTCAAAGCTTTGTGCGCGATCAGCTTAGTAATCTTACGAATCAGATCAGCTTAGTCTGTTGACAGAAAAGTTAGAGAAAAGTTTGAAAAAGTTCATGAGGTTTATTCACCCCCCCTCCCCCTCTAGACCTCATCTGACCACTTTGGGACCAACAAGTGGTATCAGAGTAGATTGGTTCACCTGATCTTCTACCTGATCAACGAACTTGATCCTAGATGTGTTTTTCAAATTTTTTAAAAAGAACATATTTTGAAAAATCAAAACTTTTTGAAAATGGAGTGCATAAGTCATGTTCCTCACATTGGCCATATGGACTTTGAAGATTGGAAAATCAGAATGGAAATCCTTCTTGCTGCTTATAATGATAACATGTTTACATGTATTACAAAAGGACCATTCAGATTTAAGAAGACTGTGAAGGTTACTGACAAGCCTGATCAGATCGTTGACAAAGAGCTGGATGAGCTAACCCCTGAAGAAGTCAAGTTAGTCAACCTTGACAAGGTGGCCAAGTTCATAATGTTCAAAGCTCTAGATGAAGACAGATTCCAGAAGGTCAAGCATCTCAAAACAGCCAAAGAGATGTGGGATAAAGTCTGTGTGCTAAGTGATGGAAACGACGCTTTCAAAGAACATAAGCTCAGTGTGGCTCTTGAGGAGTTTGAAAATTTCAAGATGAAGTCTGGTGAAACGATTGATCAAATGGATACGAGATTTACCAAAACTCTTAACGAAGTTCTAAGGCTTGGTAAAAAGTTTTCAAAGAAGGAGATCACCATGAAGGTTCTCAAGGCTCTTCCACCTAAATTCAACATGAAGGTGACAGCCATGGAATAATCAAGGGATTTAGGGAAGATTTCCCTTTCCGAACTGTTCTCATCCCTCAAAGCATTTGAGTATAAGATGCCAAGAATGGGATTAAAAGTGTCAACCAGTTCAGACCCTACTGCTCTTATCGCGTCAGACAAGTCAAGAAAATCAGCGGACAAGTCCGAAGAGAAGACTCTGCTGAATTCAGAAAAAACATACACTGCTGACGACGTTGCCCTACTTCTGAATGATTTCAAGAAGTTTTATAAAAAGAAAATAAAATTAAAATATGAAAATGCTATTTCATCTTCTTCTGATCATTTTCAGGAAAACGGGGATTCCTCAAAAGCAAAGCTTAGAGACAACAATGACAAAGAGTATAGACTCTTGATCAGAGATCATCCACACTCATCATCTGAGAAATTAGCTGAAAAGGAAAAGTGTGCCAAAAAGGAGCGTAAGCTTAGTAAGAGCAAATCAAAGTTAGCTGATGCAGCAAAGCTAATAAACTCCGGCATATCTTATTCAGACCAACAGTAGTCAGATGAAGTTATCAATAAGTCAGATGAAGTTATCAGAAGACTGTTTCTTATCAGTTGACTAGAACTCAACAGCCAAGTGACATTCAAGAATATGTACTCCAACAAATGGTATCAATTCTTGAAGTCACGGGGAACAGTGAATCTAGTTGGAGTAATAAACAGCAAAGAAGACTACTGGATGTTGGAAGAAGTTCTTAAACATCCAACTACCCGAATAGCTAAAGTACTCACCTACTTGTCTTCAGCATACTAAGTTTGCAATTTCAAAAAGGAAGAAGAGAAGATAGAGATACAACTAAGTATTGGTATTAATGACAAAAATGGGGGAAAGTGAGATGCAACTAAGAACCCTTTAATAGAAGAAAATCAGAAAGGGAAAAGAACCAACAATTGGGTTTTGAAAGTTGTATCAGACCACCTAGTTTCCATCTTAGAGTATGAAGACTAAATCTAAAGACTTGGAAGACGTTCTTAGTTGAAAGGTTTTGTCATCATCAAAAAGGGGGAAATTGTTGGTTGGTATTGAAGAAGGTTTTGAAGATGACAAAAAGGCCAGAACGGTTTTGAAGATTAAAAAGGATGTCATCAACTAAGAATTGAAAAGCTTAGTTAAACCTATCTCACGGTCTGGAAGCTATGTGACCGAATCAGCTAAGTGGGAATATCAGATTGGTTATCATCAGCCGAGTCAAGATAGATGTGTTCATTCTTGAATCAGCAGAGTAGCCATCAGCAGAGTAATCCCATCAGCAAAGTGAAGTCGGTCAGTAAGCTCATCAACGGTAACAAGCTGAGTGCATTAAATGCGACTGACATAAAGTAGATATCCGTACAGCAGAGTGTACAGTTAGCAGTCTGCAAAAGCTTTCGTAGAAATAAAGACGGTTGCTCAGGATTAAAATGTAATTTCGCCTATCTTCAACGGGCAGAATTTCAAATCCACGAGTATAAATAGACCAGGGACTGAAGATTGAAGAGAGACTTGCACAAATCAAGATCATATCCTAAGAGCAAGATCCATCAGTTGAGTCGTCTGATCACAAGCGAAGTCATCTGTTGACAGAGCTGAAATTGTTGAAGAACAGAGATTAAACCTTTGTCTGTCTGAGTGACATTCAACTGTAAAGAGAAGGAGTTTATATCCATCTTTGTGAGTGATATAACTTCGTAGTATAGGTCTTCTGAGTGACTTCCTATACTGAGTGTCGCGAGAAGTGTGGATTCATCTTTGTGAGTAATCTAGCTTCGGAGAGTAGGATTTCTGTGTGATTTCTTACTACGCACTTGTGGCCATTTCATTTATTGTTTGGCGCAAGCAGAGTATATTGTAAACTGTGTGTTTATGGTATAACCCAAGATCTAAGTGACTTGGAAGAGTGGACTAAAGGATTTTTATCCATATAACCACTATAAAAATTCGTGTGTTTGATTACTTGTTTTTAACTTGCATATTTTCATAAGTGAACAAATGTTTTTAAAAGAACAATCTTTTAAACTGAAGAATTTACAAACTGAGGTAATACTTTGAAGAGGAACTCATTTGAAAAACATATTTCATAAAATCCGCTGCATACAAGTTTTGAAACTCTAAATATATCTGAATCAGCTTAGTGAAATCAGATGAGTGGTCAACTCTGATGTTCAAAGCTTTGTGCGCGATCAGCTTAGTAATCTTACGAATCAGATCAGCTTAGTCTGTTGACAGAAAAGTTAGAGAAAAGTTTGAAAAAGTTCATGAGGTTTATTCACCCCCCCTCCCCCTCTAGACCTCATCTGACCACTTTGGGACCAACAAGTGGTATCAGAGTAGATTGGTTCACCTGATCTTCTACCTAATCAACGAACTTGATCCTAGGTGTGTTTTTCAAATTTTTTAAAAAGAACATATTTTGAAAAATCAAAACTTTTTGAAAATGGAGTGCATAAGTCATGTTCCTCACATTGGCCATATGGACTTTGAAGATTGGAAAATCAGAATGGAAATCCTTCTTGCTGCTTATAATGATAACATGTTTACATGTATTACAAAAGGACCATTCAGATTTAAGAAGACTGTGAAGGTTACTGACAAGCCTGATCAGATCGTTGACAAAGAGCTGGATGAGCTAACCCCTGAAGAAGTCAAGTTAGTCAACCTTGACAAGGTGGCCAAGTTCATAATGTTCAAAGCTCTAGATGAAGACAGATTCCAGAAGGTCAAGCATCTCAAAACAGCCAAAGAGATGTGGGATAAAGTCTGTGTGCTAAGTGATGGAAACGACGCTTTCAAAGAACATAAGCTCAGTGTGGCTCTTGAGGAGTTTGAAAATTTCAAGATGAAGTCTGGTGAAACGATTGATCAAATGGATACGAGATTTACCAAAACTCTGAACGAAGTTCTAAGGCTTGGTAAAAAGTTTTCAAACAAGGAGATCACCATGAAGGTTCTCAAGGCTCTTCCACCTAAATTCAACATGAAGGTGACAGCCATGGAAGAATCAAGGGATTTAGGGAAGATTTCTCTTTCCGAACTATTCTCATCCCTCAAAGCCTTTGAGTATAAGATGCCAAGAATGGGATTAAAAGTGTCAACCAATTCAGACCCTACTGCTGCTCTTATCGCGTCAGACAAGTCAAGAAAATCAGCGGACTTGTCCGAAGAGAAGTCTCCGAATTCAGAAAAAACATACACTGCTGACGACGTTGCCCTACTTCTGAATGATTTCAAGAAGTTTTATAAAGAAAATAAAATTAAAATATGAAAATGCTATTTCATCTTCTTCTGATCATTTTCAGGAAAACGGGGATTCCTCAAAAGCAAAGCTTAGAGACAACAACGACAAAGTGTATGGACTCTTGATCAGAGATCATCCACACTCATCATCTGAGAAATTAGCTGAAAAGGAAAAGTGTGCCAAAAAGTAGCGTAAGCTTAGTAAGAGCAAATCAAAGTTAGCTGATGCAGCAAAGCTAATAAACTCCGGCATATCTTATTCAGACCAACAACCGTCTGATAAAGAATTCGAAGAAGTACCTGAAACACTATGCTTAACTGTCATCGAATCTGATGATTCTTAAACTGAGGTAACTTCTATTGTTAATAAAATGCACTATTTGAATCGTTGAACAAATGTTAATTACAAATTCAAATATTGTTGGTGCATTTGCCAAGATTAATGAAGAGATGACTCTGCTGAAAAGAGCAAAAACAGATCATTGAAACTTCGGGTTGGAAAACCTCAAGAATCAGCTGACCACAAAATCTTGAGCATGAGAATGAAACTTTAAAAGCTGAGTATGCAATTTAATATAGAAAATATAAATGAACTTGAAAGAAGTAATTGCATCATTCTCTAAAAAGAAATCAGAGGCTACAGAGAAGGAGCCTACTGATGCTCCAAAGGTTAGAAAACCTAGTAAGCAACCTAAGACTAAACAGGCTAGTAAACTTATCAGCCGAGTAAGCTGAAAGATGCTGCT
This sequence comes from Penstemon davidsonii, assembly GCA_034814905.1. Classification (NCBI taxonomy): domain Eukaryota; kingdom Viridiplantae; phylum Streptophyta; class Magnoliopsida; order Lamiales; family Plantaginaceae; genus Penstemon; species Penstemon davidsonii. The sequence continues at coordinate 3,210,532 of JAYDYQ010001087.1, read as the reverse complement.
GATAGGAGTAAAATTAAAAATATTAAGTCTGCTAAATCTATAGGAGAGTTATTAGGTAACTCAGGTAAGAAAAATGAGGCAACATTTAATTGGAACGAATTTGAATCACATTATGATAATGATTATTATGACATATACTATGCTTATCAATATTATCATGCTTATCATGTTCACTATGCTGATTGCCATCCTCATTCTCCATTGCATTCTTATCACTTACTACATGCATCTTATCTTGCTTATGAGCACTGTTTTTATCATGTGCATTGCTTAATGATGAAACTAAAATCACTAGATCATCAAATGTAAAAGGTTACACTAACCCTGCAGGACCCAGTACCAAAACAGTCATCTGTTTTGTAGGTAAAGCACATGTGAGATGACAAAGATGAGTTGACTGTCCTTGCAAATTTCAACAAGTTCAAACAGTGGTCTTACCAACAAGTGCATCAAAAAATGGTATCAAAGTTGCGTGTTTCAACAACAACAAATGGTATCAATCAACAAGTGGTGGACGCTACATTTGGAGATTTCAGGGATAACAAGTGGTATTAGGTTCCAACAAATGGTATCTACAATATGCTGAGTATCAGTCAACCATGTGACAATAGTATTTCAGCTGCCAATAGTTGAATTGGGTTTGTTGACCTTGAATTCATAAGCTGAGGGGGAACATATCAGAAGACTTGTTGGTCCCAAGTGGTCAGATGAGGTCTAGAGGGGGGGGGGGGGGGGTGAATAGACCTCTAAAAATTTATCTTTCAAAATCTCTAACTTTTTCTGTCAGCAGACTAAGCTGATCAGGAATCGTAAGTTGACTAAGCTGATCTCGCACAAAGCTTTGAACAGCAGAGTTGACCACTCTTCTGATTTTACTTAGATGATTTTATCAAAATCAGAGTTTCAAATTAACTAACTTGCAGCGGATATTTCTAGTGTTTTTCACAAGTAGTTTTCTTAACTTCGAAAATGTTTTATCCCCAATTTTGCAATCTCCTTTTAAAACCTTTTAACAGTTAACCTTTACGGGTTTAAAATATGCTCTTTGAAAATATTCAGAAAATAATGCAAGTATAAACACAGATGATTTTTATAGTGGTTATATGGATAGAAATCCTTTAGTCCACTCTTCCAAGTCACTTAGATCTTGTGTTATACTATAAACACACAGTTTACAATATATCTCTGCTTGCGCAATTCAACAAATGAAAAGCCACAAGTGCGCAATAGGAAATCACAAAGAAACTCCTACTCTCTGAAGTAATATCACTCACTTAGATGGATATCTACTTCTCACAACACGATTCTAACAAAATCACTCAGATTTATATGTATTCTTTGATTGCTCTCTATTCTGCTTCGTCCACAGGATTTCTGTGAGAAATTAATTCTGGTAGAATCCTTGGCCAAGGTATCTGACGGCTTTATGAAAGTAGCTCATAAAGATTAAGTCAAAGAGAATTATTTCGAGATCAGAATACATAAAGTCAAGACGCATAAAAGGGGAACCGATGAAATGTCCATACCCTTAAGTCTCGACTGGGAGATCGATCGATGGAGAGATTATGTCGTATATGGAAATTGTAAATGTTTAAAGGTTCACTGAATTAATTCACCAGTGATTGGGCTCCATGGGCTTGTGGCCAGACATCGACCGTGGAGTGTGGGAGAATTCCCAAATTGGCAGGGGTGCTAATTTTGGAATGATCAGTCGACAGAGTGTTCGATTGATTTAGAGTATTTAATGCTCGAGTAATTAAATAAATATTTAATTATAACCCACGGTCAATTATTTGGTGAACCTACGGGGGCATACACAATACACATGAAGCGAAAGCGAGCAAACGGAGAACAATTGGATCGACTGGGTCGACCCAATTGGAGCAAGAAAAATCCAATTGGAGTTGAATCGAAATTATAAATTAAATTAGAATTTAATTTGTAAGTTAATTAACTAAATTGAATTTAATTAATTATAGGAATATTTAATTAAATAGACTTAGAGTCCAATTTAATTAAATGAGAGAGTAATTAATTAATTGGGCCATTTAATTGAGAAATTAAATAAAGCCCCAATTAATTAAATTATGAATGGGCCATGAATTAATTAGAAGACTTAGTCTTCCAATTAAAAGGGCCATGGCCCATGTAGGAGAGTTAGAAGACTTAGAGTCCTAGTCTTAGGAGGATTAGGATAATGAGATACATATATATAGGAGACTATATGTCATATCTCACACACAACTCAAGAAGCATAAAAACCTAAGTCTAGAAAAATTCTCTCTCCCCAAATCGGTCGAACCACTTCATCATTAGAAGTGATTTTCGTTTTTCGATTTTTGCTCCCATCTTGTTCTCTAACCGTAGATCTTGATAAATCCTATGTTCTAGCAGATTAGGATTTATCATATTTCGTGATATTGTGGTGTATCAACCTACGTGGGGCGCTCCATCAAGCTTGGGATTGAGCCAACTGAAGGGAGAAACGCAACGACTTTGCTAACTGCCAGGATTTGCAAGGAGACAGGTATAACTTGGTTCTAAGTTATTATGGTCGTTTTATATTCATATATATACATCCAGTTTTGTATCCTGGCAAGATTCCGTAAGAGGTCCTTAAAAATTTTAATTTTCGCTATCTGAAGGGCTGTTTATCTTACCGAATCCCAACAGGAGGTAGTTCGCGAATAGCTCTAGCAACTTCTTCCTGAAATGAAAAATCAACTCCTGAATCAAAACTTAAAAAATCAACCTATGAAGAAAACTCCTAGACACAAACTCGGTCGGGGTATATTTACCTAGGCCGAGGCAGGGCTGCCTCGGCCGGGGCAAGAGAACCTCAGCCGAGAATGGCCGAGGTTGGACAGCCTCGGATAAACACGACCGAGACAAAAACACCTCGGCCAAACTCGGCCGAGGCAGGTTTGCCTCGATCTAGCACGACTGAGGCTGAGATGCCTCTGTTGTGCTTGGCCGAGGCAGGTGTGCCTCGGCTATGCTTGGCCGAGGCATGGTGCCTTGACTGGCTTTGGCCGAGGATGGGCTGCTTCGGTCGAGTCAGCCGAGGCAGGAAATGCCCAGGCTGAGGGCAGCCGAGGCAGCCAAGCCTCGACTGGTCGGATAAAAAAAAGTATATATTTGAAACACATAACCACAAAAGGATTTAAAAATTGAATTAACAACAAGTACCTCGTGACGACATTCTTCAAAGAGAAAGAAACTTAGATTTTTGAAGTTTAAAAGGTACACTTAGAAGAAATGAGATGAAAATTATAAATAGATTATAATACTTATTAATATGAAAATGCAATATTCCCAAAGAGAAAAATCCTCTTATAAATCCTAAGATAATTAGGATATTATCTTGTAAAATATCTCCTTTAAAAAAAATTAGAAGCTACTAATCGGCAAAATATTCTAAATAAAGAACATATTATTGTTTAAGATATATATATATATATATATATATATGTGTGTGTGTGTGTATGTATATATGTGTATATATTTTATTACTAAAAATTTCCGCAACTGCATATCTCAAATCATTCACTTACGGAACTGGAGAGCATCATGATAGTGACAATTTATGGTATAGGGTTATTTTAGTAATTTTCTATTAATAAATTTGATGATAAATAAATATATCTCTCATCAAAATAATTGTTTTGCACCTATTTAATTCATTGACATTTATGGAGAAAACTCTTCACCTCCCAAATCTCCCTATAAATAGCACCTCATATTCAATAGAAAAGGGAAATATTTTTGGAGAGAAAAGAGAAAAGAAGAACATGGGACTCTATATGATCGTCCCATGCAAGTCAACGTTTATAGTTTGGAAAGGGATCAAAGAAGAAGAAATCTCGAAGACGTCATTTGATCAATTTATATCCAGGACAGGGGGAGGGAGTAAATGTCACATTTATAATACCACAGGCAAATAAATTGCCACATTTATAATAACACATGGAGATAAATTACCACATTTATAATATCACAGGGAGGCATCTTGTCTCATTTTTTTCAATTTAATTTTTTTCTAAAGGCTTAAAATTTCTAGAGATGCAGTGTGAATCATTTTTAAATTTAAAGGTGGTAAAATGCCATTAACCCTTTAATCATTGGTTCAACCCAAGAACGTAAGGGAAAAGATTTCCCTGAAATAGAATAACTACACTGATGTCGTGATTAGGTAAATATAATCTTTGATCTCTAGTTTTTTTTTTTTTTTTTTTTTATCTCTTTTAACAAAAATACTTCTTTCTCAAAATATTCAGTTGGATTGGCTGAAAAATAAATTACATCACTCTTTACTTCCCAATAAAAATCAGGTCCACAATCATTGTCCATACTCGATTTGAAAACATCGAAATTATTCTTTGAACCCACCAATGATGACAGAAGAATAAAGTGTTACCCCAAAAGTTGTCGTAGAAACGCCAACTGAAGTCGAAATTCACAGTAGTGGCATGAAATCCGAGATCATCGTCACCAGAAGCACAATGCAACCTCAACATTAAATTTGGAGGTAGCTTGTTAATAACATAAACTCTGTAAAATCACTACAAGAAAAACCTTGATTAATATTAACATAAAAGGATAAATATTAACACGTTTTTCATAATTGTATAATATATCTTGATGGTTGAAAATGAATGTAACAACTTCTTTCAATGCAGATTATATAAAGTCTAGGTAATTCAATCAATTTTCTTGAAAGAAAAAAAACTCAAATTGGATGGATAGAGTTTTCAAATATATAAATGGAAGTTAAATTTTGCAATGGAAATTAAAAGGTCATGGTTGACAAATATAACCAAAATTAAGATTAAATTATGGTGAATCTAGATAAAATATTTGTTGTATTCATAATACTATGGAATTAAGAAATTATTTTCCATACAAACCAGATAATGCAGACCAATGTGGTAGAGTAGCAATGACCCCACTCAAATTTCATCTATAGTGGAATCTTCATGTAATTTATAGATGTTATTGTGGAGTATTAGTTAATATATCACTAAATGAACCCCACAAGAAAATATTAAAATTTCTGTAGAAATGGGTCCATGATTTGGGCAAACTATTGAACAAGTTTTTCTTTCATATAATCTCATTCCTTACACTTATTTTTTCAATAGTAGTAATTAGAGTACTATTGGATGATACCCGCCATATATTTTTATATGTAGTGACTTGCGACCCCCAGAGGCGAGACTCAAGTTCGAATCCTACTGGAGACATCACACTGGGGAGGACCTATACCCTTTGCACTCTTCGGTCCGAGCTGTAAATATACAGTCTAGTGGATCAAAAAAAAAAAAAAAAAAAAAAAAGAATACTAAAAGAAGTGAATGAAAAAAAAAAAAAAAAAACCACAAGTCGGCCTTAATTTCAAACATGTGTTGCATATCTTCACTTCTATATATTTATACTTCTTTAGAAGTAAAAAAGACAAAGCCATATAATTATTTAATACCGATAATCAATAATTATATATAAACCTCTCGTTCATTTTTACTTGTATTTCCACAAAACTGTAAAAGTAAAAAATAAAAATTTGTAAATCATCTAGAATATCTACTTATATGGTTAAAATATTGATAGATTAAGTAACTAACATTAGCAAATTCTAAAAATATATACATATACTCCGTATAAAAGAAGTGATTCTCTCTAGGATGAAAAAATTTGAGTTCTAAAATTTATTGTCATAGTTGTAAAATATATATTTATTTTTATACTAGATATTTCATAGTTGTAAAATTTGTCTAAATTGTACGAGACAAAATTAAGATTTGAAAATTAAAAATAACAGTATTTAAACTATAAAGTTACAATTCAATAATTAATTTTAGGATCGTTGAGAAATTTTAAATTTTAGTATTAAAACTAATCATTTTATTAAATCTTATCGCAGATAAATATTACAATGTTATTAAATTTTTCATAAAAAATTTTAAAAAAATTATTTTTCGTTAACTTTTTTTTAAAAAAATGATAACACAATTTTATCTGACTTACTAAATCAGTACAAGAAATATCTAAACTAATTAATTGACTTACTAAAATCATGTTCCAAAATAGCAAATCCTAATAAGGGAATTAGAATTGAAATAAATACGGTAAATCAATTTTTTTTAGGACATATCAATGTTATGAATAACATATGACATATCAAATGAAAAATAAAATCCCGAGACAACTAGTTTGGCTAGATGATGAGCTGCCCTGTTGCATTCGCGCACTACCACTACTAGAACAAAAGGAAATTTTCACTGATTTTGCTCCCTCTCCATTAGCCACAATACTTTGTCAAACTTTTCAATCTTTTAAGTGACTTATCAAGTTATATTGTTCACATTTATGGTGTATTAAACTATATAATTATTAAAATTTATGGTTTTATATGATATTATTAAATTATTAGTGAAATATATTAATTAAATTATTTATTATAATTTTTATAAATTTAGTCAAGTTGTGCACCAAGGGATAAAGAAAATTAGGACAGAGGAATTATAATTCGAGACAATAGGGTCAATATCAAATACATACTCAAATGTTTTTGAATTGTAATTGACATAATTTGGCGGTTAAACAAATTGAAGTGTATATTATATTTCATTGATTATCAACTGTACAACTACAAAGCAATTTATATACAAAACCAGTGGGCCTAATCTAGGGAGATAAAATCATAAGAATATTATGTCTTGATCCACCATATCAATGCCATATCACACATGATTTTCTTTCCTTTAACACTCCCCCTCAAGTTGGAGTGTGAATGTCAATGACACCTAACTTGCTGACGTGTGTACGAAATGCCAGTGCTCGTAATGGCTTAGTAAACAAATCTGCAATTTGATTCTCTGTTTGGACGTAAGATGTCTTCACTTCTCCTTTTTGGATTCTCTCACAGACTGTGTGACAATCTAGTTCAATATGTTTCGTTCGCTCATGGTAAACCGGATTAGCCGCAATGTGTAAGGCTGCTTGATTGTCACAAAATAACTTCGTTGGTTCAAGATGAGGTACTTGCAAATCTTTCAACAAATATCTCATCCAAGTGAGTTCACAAGACGCTGCAGCCTCTGCTGATGATCTCGACACAGTTGCCTGTTTTTTGCTTTTCCATGATACAAGTGACTTGCCAAGGAAAATACAATAACCTGTCACAGAGCGTCGTGTAATCGGGCATCTTGCCCAGTCGGCATCACAATATCCAATCAAGTGGAGTGAATTGTTTGAGGGAAAAAATAAACATTGCCCTGGAGCTGCCTTCAAGTATTGCAAGAGTCTATGTACAGTTTTGAGGTGATGTAATTTAGGTTCCTGCATGAATTGACTGAGAGTATTCACGGAGTAAGTAATTTCCGGCCGACTGATTGTGAGATATATTAACTTTCCAATTAATCGTCGGTACCGAGTGGGGTCCTTAAGAGCTTCACTTCCCGTGTCTGTTAGAACCAACTCAGGTTCCATGGGAATATTCGACGGTTTGGCTCCGAGTAATCCAGCTTCTTCTAATATGTCCAATGTATACTTCCTTTGGCAGATTGTAATTCCAGCAGTAGAGCGTGCAACCTCGATTCCAAGAAAGTATTTGAGTGGTCCGAGATCCTTAATCTTGAAACAACTGTCAAGGAATTTTTTGAGGTCGTCGATGGCTTTCTCATTATTTCCTGTTATGACCATATCATCAACATAAAGTAGTACAATAGTGATAGAATCCCCATGAATCTGTGTGAACAAGGAGTAGTCGGCACGGGACTGGTGAAAACCAATTTCTTGAATTGCACTAGAGAAATGTTTGAACCAACTGCGAGATGCCTGCTTAAGACCGTAAAGGGACTTGTGAAGTCGACAAACGACATTCTCCCCCTGTCGACGAGAACCAGGAGGCTGAAGCATGTAAACTTCTTCTGTGAGTTCTCCATGCAAGAAGGCATTTTGGATGTCCATTTGGTGTAATGGCCAGTTTCGGACTGCAGCAACTGCTAATAAGCAGCGAACTGTGGTTAATTTGGCAACAGGAGCAAATGTGTCCTTGTAATCGATGCCTTCGCGCTGAGTGAACCCTTTGGCAACAAGCCTAGCTTTGTATCGCTCGATGGATCCGTCGTCATGATATTTGATCTTGAAGACCCATTTGCACCCGATAGGATGTTGCCCATGAGGAAGAGGCACCATAGACCATGTTTTATTATCCTCAAGTGCCTGTATTTCAGAATTCATAGCTGCAACCCATTTATGGTCTTGACGTGCCTGTTCATAAGATGTCGGTTCTACAAGTCGAGAGATATTATGTACAAATGAACGATATTTATTTGACAGCCCAGAGTAAGAGACATACCGTTGCAATGGATAGCGAGTGCCAGACGCGGAGGAAGAGGAGGCATCAGGGCCCAGAACAGCAGCATGGTGTGTTTGGAAATCTCGAAGATAAGGTGGAGGTCGATGAGGACGAGTTGAACGACGAACATCAGGAGTAGCGTTAGGTATCTGGTCTGATGAGGATTGGTCGACCGACGCTGATGGGATTGAAGAGATGTGAGTGTTTGATGGTGGAGGTTGGGGTAGGTCAGCCGATGGTGGTGATTGTATGGTATGTGTAGGTTCGGGTACTATATCTGGTTGTATTAAGTCAGAGTTGGGTTCTGGAGAGTGGATTGGGCCGGTAGGAAGAGGCAACACTGGATTATCATCTTGACTTTCTGGTGGGAGCCTACTTAAAGGAAATATATTTTCATGAAAAGTAACATCTCGGGAAGTAAAAAATTTCTTGCCTTTGATGTCGTAGACGCGGTAACCTTTTTGCCCAGGAGGATATCCGATGAAAATGCAACGACGTGCACGGTAATCAAATTTGTTATTTGGGGTGAGATTGGTGGCATAGCATAAGCAACCACAAACCCGAAGGTCAAAATAATTTGGTGGAGTTTTGTGTAAAAGTTCATATGGAGATTTGTGAGAAAGTAGGTGTGGGTAGACGATTTATAAGGTAACATGCTGTTTGGATACTTTCTCCCCAAAATCGTAATGGCAGATTGGCTTGAAATCGCAATGCACGGGCTACATTTAAAAGGTGGCGATGTTTTTGCTCTACCACTCCATTTTGTTGGGGGGTATAAGCATATGTATGTTGAAAAATGGTACCACGTTCGTCAAAGTAAGAACGCATTGATATGAATTCTCCCCCATTATCGGCACGTAAAATTTTAATGTCTCGATTAAATTGAGTTTTGACCTAAGAAAAAAACGATTTTAATATAGATTGGGTGTTGGATTTAAAATTCATAAGATGGACCCATGTAAAACGAGAAAAATCATCAACAATGGTGAGAAAATACCGAGCCCCATAGTGTGTGTGAGTTTTGTGTGGTCCCCAAATATCGCAGTGAATTAAATCAAACGGCGCAACTGTTTTTATTGAACTTGAATTAAAAGATAAACGAGTTTGTCTTGCTAAGGGACAAATCTCGCATACATGCTTAGAATTAAAAACAATTTGTGGAAATAATTACGATAAGTAGTGAAGGGGAGCAGCAGATGGATACCCGAGGCGTTGGTGCCAAAGCTCAGAAGTGCGGGTTATGTGGTTGACTAGATGGGAATTTTGGCTTGGTGTGAGATAGTAGAGACCATTAAAATGCTTGCCCAGGCCAATCATCCTCCTCGTATCCACGTCCTGCACAACACAAAAATCCGGGTAAAATATCACTATACATCTCAAAGCTCGTGTCAATTTACTCACAGATATCAAATTCACACGAAATTTAGGCACATGAAGAACCCCATCAAGAGACAAAACTGACGATAATTGAACAGACCCAACATTTTCAACAATAGCTTGTTCACCATTAGGTAGTCCAATGAAATCATGGGGTGCCTTATTTTTATTATGAGTAGGTGAAAGGTGAGATACGTGATCTGTTGCTCCACTATCCACAATCCAATATAACATTGAGTGTGCATTATGAGATGTATTATCATAATTCGGTGTAGAAATACCTGTTGCGTTTGCGAGTGATTGATTGTTACCATTTTTATTATGGAGTAGTGCCATGATCTGCCTATATTCCTCAGCTGTAAAGGTTGGACTTTCATTGGTGGGCTCCCTCTTTATCTCAACATTGTGGGCTGCTGCTTTCTTATTTCTAGGCTTTACATTCTTTCCATGCCATTTGTGACCCACTGGAAACCCAATCAAATAATAACATTGGTCCACCAGGTGTCCTCCTTGTTCACAGTAAGTACATCGCAAGTCTTTGCGATATGAAGAAGAAGGAGCTAAAGTTTGTTGTGCTGGCTTACGAACAACCTGCATAGCGTAGGATGCCGATGGAATCTCTTGGCGAATAGCGACCTCCATTTGTCTCTCTTGTTGAAGGATGAGGCCATGAACTTTGCGTGTATCTGGAAGGGGGATCCACGAACCTGGGAATAAGATTCGTTAAGCCCCATCAAAAATTGCATCGCCTTCTTCTTTTCCTCCCTAACAAGAATCTTCTTTAACATGTCGCAGGAACATGTGATGGGTTCTTGATAAGATCCCAACTCGTCCCAAAGACCCTTGAGTTTGGTGTAGTAGGCAGAGACAGAGAGGGACCCTTGACGACATTCGGCAATTTCTTGTCGAATTTGATAGATTCTTGAATCGTCTCCTTGAGAAAATCTATCATGTAGGTCACTCCAAACTGCCGCAGCTGTGTCGGAGAAGATCACACTGCGTGCTATGTCGGGCTGAATGGGATTGGAGGATCCAAGTTATCACCAGATCATTGCAGCGTTGCCATAACGGGAATCTTGCATCAGTTGTTGGTGGAGCCGTCACGGTTCCATCGATTAGACCAAGTTTGTTTTTGGCGCTGAGGCTGAGGCGCATTGAGCGACTCCATTCTCCGTAGTTGCGTCCATCCAATGGTGTGTTAACCAGGGTGAGTCCTGGTGAATCCGAGTGATTCAAAACTAGAGGATCAGGTAATTGTATCTCCTTCTCCTCCGTGCTTTTCATTGTGATATTCTGTTTTGATGGCCCCTGATTTTCAACTGTGTGAACCATGTTGATTGTAGCGGAAGGTAGTAGGCTAAAGGCACCAAGATCGGTGCTCTGATATCATAAACAAATTGAAGTGTATATTATATTTCATTGATTATCAACTGTACAACTACAAAGCAATTTATATACAAAACCAGTGGGCCTAATCTAGGGAGATAAAATCATAAGAATATTATGTCTTGATCCACCATATCAATGACATATCACGCATGATTTTCTTTCCTTTAACAGCGGTTCTACAAAACTGGACCAATATCAATACATAAGAAGCGTCAAATCGAAAAATTGGGCAAACCTAGCCTACATTGTTTCCCTAAGCTAAACAAAATAAAAAAACTACAAAATATAGGGAAGGGAAGTTTGATGTATGTATGATATGATGGTATTGATTCGGGTCAGAACATATTTATTTTACTTATCCAATGATTCACCTTAATTTGTTAGTAAGAATACACAGCTATATATATAGGCTATAGCTAATGCCGAAGCAGCTCTTTTCCTACCAATACCAGGCTTTCAATAAAATACAACCCTTCTCTCAATTAAATGACCTACATATAGTTTAGGATAAAATTGCGATGTCACATGATAAACTAACTCTACAAGTATATGAATGGGTCTACATACATTTTCAATTTTAGTATTTGTTTAAATTCATATGTACGTGTAACGCATAATTGTAACAGTAAAGTGGAAAACAAGAAATATGGAATATTATTTGGACTTTCTGCAAATAAAAAATCGATCGTAAAACATAATTGCCTTCCATGTCGTTTTCAATGAGGACATGAATAAATCTAAACTTAATGTAGTGAAAATTTCATTTGATGCACGTCAAAGTTCCCGATTATACGGAACAAGCTTCGATCTTCCACTTGAGATGTCCCTAAGTCTTCCTTTGACTTATAGAGTAGTTAATTGCAGGAAAGTATGAATGTGCTCGTTCAAACGAGAACCGTAATCCTTTTAAGTAATAATACGTCCAAAAAGATTATTAAACTTTTTTTGTTTCCAATTCGATGTGTCGGGAATCCCGGATGTGTTAGGAATATGGATGTGTCGGGAATCCCGGATGTGTTTGGAATCCCAAATCTGTCTTTGTACTTTTATTCCACATCACTTTAATTTATTTCCAAACCTAAACAACAATATACTCCCTCCATTCCATAATAAGTGTTGTTTTAGAGTTTTGCACGGGTATAAATAAACCTAATAAAAAACATGGATTTCGGAAAAAAACAAAAGATATACCTAAAATACTCTTGATCTATGGGGTACTCTTACTCTCTCTACTTAACTCATACGTAATAAATCTAAGATATACCTAAGATTTGCTCGTTTACATAAAACAAGGAAAAAGGAATATTATTTGGACTTTTCACAAATAAAATATCAGTCGAACTTAATCAATTTGATTGTAAAACATAATTGCCCACCATGTCATTTACAATGAGAACATGTATAAATCTAAACTCGATGTAGTGAAAACTTCCTTTGATCCACGTCAGAGTTCCAGATACGGAACAAGTTTCGATCTTCCACTTAAGACGTCCCAAAGTCTTCCTTTGACTTACATAGTAATTATCTGTAGGAAAGTATGAATGTGTCCGTTCAAACGAGAATTAAAATCCCTTTAAGTTATAATACGTACAAAAAGATTATTACACTTTTTTTTGTTTCCAATTCAATGTGTCGGGAATTCCCAATGTGTCGGGAATACCGAATGTGTTTGAATCTCGAATCTGTCTTTGTACTTTTGTTGCACGTCACTTTAATGCGTTTTCAAACCTAAACAACAATAGACTTCCCCTGTTCCATAATAAGTGTTGTTTTATAGTTTTGCATTAGTATTAAGAAATCTAATATGAATAGCATGAATTGTTTGGGAACAAACAAAAAATATCGCTAAAATACTCTTAATTTTTTAGTTACTCTTACTCTGTTTACTTAACTCAGACGTAATAAATAAGGGCAAAGTTGAAAAATGTGTAAGAATCCTAAAACAACATATATTTTGACAACCAAACAAAAAAAACTTTGTAAAATGACACTTATTATGAAATAAATGGAGTAACTAATACGGACTATACTTTATGATAGCAATACACCTAAATTAACATATCAAATGTCCACATAACATTGGATTTTTCCTACACAAACTCTCATATTCCACACAACGTTGGATTTATTTTTCCTACATAGAGTGTCTTATTTTAGTTCTTATAAGAACTAATTAAGAAAGAAAAAACTTAGATAAACTTATACTACATTTATAGAATTTAATTTATGATGACCATAGAATAAGGAGAATAGGAGGTTAACAATTAGCACATTAATATTTACTTATTAGCCCCAATGAATATTAAATGAACACCAGCAACAATGAATGGATATACATTCACTATAGATAGAGAGAAAGAGATGGAGAAGGTGAATTGATAAATGGGAAGGAATCAATTTTTTCATTTTTTGTAGGTAAGAAAAAGCCAAACCATAATGCACAACTATTGCCCCTAATACTTCAACACGCGTCCTAAATCCATCGTTGTATTTAACCTCACTCTTTCAGTTTCGTGTATAAATATGGTCATACTCATAGCCCTTTTGTTAATTACAAATCTTGCCTTCACTTGAATAAAAAATATTTTTCTGCTCACTCTCAATTTTGACAAGTGAGTTACACTATCCGGCTGAAGGAGATAAATTACTTCCTTAAAATTTTCACAGACACATAGTTATAAAATACTATTTTTCAAATCATTGGGGAATAAAGTAAACATTATACAATTCACGTGGGATATATCTCTCTAAATAATACTAGGAAAAAGAGTCGGCAATTTTTTTCTCCACAACAAGCTTATCTCTTTCATTTTTCTTATTCTCATGCATTTTGCACGCATCAATTTTCTACAGCCCAACCATGATCAGAACTCATATGTTTTTTTATCACTCACTAATTGTTTTCTTTAACCTTCCAAAGTTAAATAAAATAATTGTTTTCCTTTAAATTAAATACTATGCTTAATCCCATCATTAATCGAAAACCATCCCAAAATGTTAGCTACGACGCTTTTTTATAATGCTTATAGACATGCTTACCGAATATATAAATAAAACTAAAAACTCTCCGTGAACTTTAATAAACTTAATTTGGGATGGGGTAATCATCACTTTTGGTCCCTCTTATTATTAATTTTTTACACAGTGATCCCTCTTATATTTTTTTCACTTTAGTCCCTACTATGAATTATATGTTTCGCTTTAGTCCTTTTTAGGTGGTCCAAGATGATTCCGGTAACATGTGATATGCACATGAGGTCAATTTTGCCATGTCAAGTAAACTAACAAGGATATTTTCAGCCTTTTAAAATAAAAAAAAAATTAAATATACACTACAAAAAAAGGGGTCTTCAGCAACGCCATGATTCCAACGGAAATAAAAATTGTTACTATTAGTAACGAACTTATAACAAAATACCAACAAAAATAATTTTCCATCAATAGTAGCGACAAATTACCAACAAAATATCTAAAAAAATATTTTTCGTAGTTATTATGTTGTTAAGTTGTAGGAAAAATTGATCCATAGCAACGGAATCATTCCATTGGAATATAATTCGTCACTATTTTTTTAGTCACTTACAAATTTGTAACTAAACAACGACGGAAATGATGTTCCATCAATAATAGCGACAAATTACCAACTAAATATCTAAACCAAATATTTTTCGTAGGTATTCCGTTATCTATTCGTCACTATTTTTTTAGTCACTTACATATTTGTAACTAAACAACGATGGAAAGGATGTTTCATCAATAATAGCGACAAATTACCAACTAAATATCTAAACAAAATATTTTTCGTGGGTATTCCGTTGTTAAGTTGTAAGAAATATTGATCCATAGCGACGAAATCATACCAATGGAAAATAATTCGTGGCTATTTTTAAGTCAGTTACAGATTTGCAACTGAACAACGACGGAAATAAAAGAAAATTATGTTCTTACAAAAATAACGACAAATTACCAAAGCATATAAAATGAAAAGAATATGTCTAGAAATTATGTTGTTAAACTGTCACAACTATAAACTAACAGCGATGTCATAACTCTAACAGAAAAAATTGTCACTCTTAGTAACAAATTTATAATGAATACTAACAGAATTAAATATAAAATGTCCTCATTTGGTAGCGACAAATTACTAACGGAACATAAATATAATATTACCAACGGATTTGCCGACATAAATATAATTATGATACAAAATCCGTTGCAATGTTTCCAACCAATTGGCGACATGATAACAAAAAATTTAAGGCGACGGAATTCTGTTAGTAATATACCAACAGAATTACCAACAAAAAAATTGTACAACATTTTCCAACAGAGTTACCAACAAAAAATATATTGTCGCTATATTTACTAACGGAAAATTATTCCGTCACTCCATTTACCTATGGGGCCTTCACACAGGGAATTTCCTACGGAAAAAATCCGTTGCTACACTTGAATACCAACGGAAATCGAGGCTTCACCAACGAAAATTTTCGTTACTGAAAACCCCTTTTCTTGTAGTGATATAATCTCTTCCAAACTAACCTTAACAGTAAATGGAGGAACATGCCCTCAAAAATATTCATGTGCATATCACTTGTAGGCCTATCAGTCGGGCCCTGTGAGCCGAGATACCGTCGGGCTTCATGCCTATAGGCTCAAATTCAAATACTATCGGGTTTCATAGCTATAGGCTCAAACTCGACTCATGTAATTTTTCGGGCTTCGAATTTATATCGAGCTCATATCGATTTTGCTCACTCTAGCAAATTTTACTTGACAAATAAAAACTACTCATTCTTTAAACACAATATATACACAAAGTTTATACTAGTTATCCATAACATAAAACATTAAATAAATTTGTAAAGTGCAAAGCTCCCAATTTTTCACCATTTGTTTTAACTTTTTCATTTTTCCTTTTTGTTGATTATGTTTCCCTTTGACTTGATGGAACTTTAGTTATAGTCACAATTTATATGTGGTGGATTATTTGTAAGTTTTTTTTTCAAAAAACAAAATACTAATTATTACAAATAGTTTATAGTAGTAATATTTAAGATAATAATATATTTGGGTTGAGCCTTCTAGGCTCAAGCTCGGCTCATTACTTAGTCGATTTTAATATAATGGCTCAAATTCAGCCCAACTCACAATTATTCGGATTCGGGTCAAATTCAATCAGGCCGAGCCATCGAACTTCGGATAGGCTCGGCTCAATTAACAGTCCTAGTCACATGTTATCGAAACCACCTGATAAGTACTAAAGTGAAACGCATAATTCATAGTGATCCCTCATAACTTTAGGTCTTGTACGTTACATAGTTGCTTTAATAAAATATAATCAGACCATTGGCCAAAATCACCAACCAGTGGCGGAGCCACATTATAGACAAGGGGTGCATGGACCCCCCCTGAAATTTTACTCCTAAACCATGTATATATATGTATCCTATATGGTATATTAATATATTTATATTAAACTTTAAGATAATTTATGATTTTCTTTTAGTGGATCCCCAATCAAAATTAAATTTCTAAATAAAGGGGGTCCAATATTTATTAGAGTTTGACAAATTTAAGATTTATAAAATGGACATTAACTCAAATTCTAATATTTTTTTTTAATTTTGTAATTTGAATCATACTATAACACTACATTGTCGACATGCGGTCAGATGAAGAGTTCTCAAAATTAAAAGGAATTGGTGATCTCACTAGAAAATTAGTTGAAACAAAGAGGAACATTGTGTATCCTCTTGTATTTTTACTTTTAAAATTGACAATGATTTTGCCAGTTGCAACAACTTCTGTGGAGAGGGCGTTGTCTACTATGAAGTATATAAAAAATCGATTGAGGAATCGGATGAGAAATGAATGGTTAAATGACTCTATGATTACTTATATAGAGATGTATTTGATATCGTTACAGATGATTCAATCATGCAACGATTTCAGTCTATGACAAATCGACGTGGATATTTGTAAAAAAAAAAAAAAAGGTTATCATTCCATTTAATTTATTTTGAGTTTGAATTAGTTTGGTCATATTTTTTTTTTTTTTGTTGCTGATTTTTTTTTTAAAATTTTAACTAATACTCATTAATTTATAAGGACTCCGGTGAAAAAAATTTCTGGCTCCACCACTGTGACCAACAGATTGGAAAAAAATTAGGAAATATGGTGACTAATACAAACCCGTGTACCCAGTAGAATAAACAACAATGAATGACTCTTTAACACGATAATCTGAATTTCATTTAGCCATGTTCTTGTTTCACTCCTTACCAAGACCAAATCTCTCACCTCGTCAAAATAGTACAAATTGATTTGGAAAAGCTCTATATTTATTGTCAACTGATCTCAACACTTTTGTTACATAATAATTAAGCCAAATCACTCCATGGGAGCACAACAATAAACTCTTTGAACAACTATAACATGTCAAACTGGGAAAATAGAGAACTAAAAACTTAGAAACAATTTAACAAGTCGTAGCACATAACACCTAAAAATTAAAGGAGAACTTCAATATACAAAACTAAATAAAAACACCGAAAACAATATTACTTTTCATAATATAGTACAAAAGAGCTTGGAAAAAAAAAAAAAAAAAAAAAAAACTGGAACACACTGAAAACTTTTCAAGCAGTAAATTTAAGACTAACATATAAAAAGGGAATCAAATGAATTTGGATAGAAAATTAAGAAAATCAAATGAACCATACCTTTCCTGTGTTTATGCAGACGAAAACAAAAAGGGAAACAGGAGCAGCAACATTAGAAAGATTTAAGAACACACAACAGAGAAAAGCTTATCCTGGTTAAGAGAGCAAGCAAGAGAGTTGTGAAAGAAAATCCCTCTTTGGTCCTAAATTAATGAATCTGCGGTGAAAATAATTCTCATCCTTTGCCTTTTCATTTTCCTTCTCTACCAGTTTCTTTATCCATTTTCTTCTTCTTTGTAATTCAAATCTACAAAAACAGTGGTTGGGTGAGATAACCCCAAAACAAGTAACTCCTAAATCCCTGCAACCACAATCTATAAAATTAACCAAAAATATTGTTAGGGAAAGAATACCAAATTAGTAACAACAAATTTTACAACGGAAGCAATTCATTCTCTCCCAAAAAATATCCACGGATTGAAATTTAGAATAACAGGATCAAATTAAACCCAAGCACTAATTCACTGAACTAAACAAGAATTAAGGTGCGAGAAAAGTAAATATGCACAGTACAATTTTTACGTGGAAACCCATACCGGGAAAAAACCACGAGATCGAAAATCGATCTAACTCAACCACTATAACGATAATGGGTTTACAAAATCCTCCCTAAAACCACTACGGGCTAACCAAATCCTCAAGAGAACACTCTTGGATCACAATAGTAATAATCTCACCAACAAGGTGAAAAACCTCGTCACTAACTTGAATAACACAGAGATGATTGAGATCTTTGTGAAGAATCTCTGACTGAATCCGAGACGAAACCAATTACTTGTAGTACCTCGATCTCTTTCACAAACCCCAAAATAAATCTCAATAGTTCTCACCTATTTTCTTCTCTTATTGTGACTATTTTCTTTTCTTCGAAGTCCGTGCGGCTGCCTATGGAGGGCTTAATGCCAATATCAATTCTTACTTCTTCAAGTTGGTGTGTTGCACAGCAACAACTACAAACCTATTTTTCTTTTATTTGTTTAAGTAATGGGTTGGGCCCCACTATGAGTGGAAAAGCCCAACAATTCTCCCCCTCCAGCTTATGTGTGGGGTTCAACCAAGCCTACCCTATGAATGAAAGCTTCAAGCTGCTGCTTTGATATAGTTCGTGAAGAACCTTCGGGATCTCCCCCATCAGAAGGCATCACATACTCATCATGTATGTCTCGTACATCTCCCCCATAATCCTGAACTATCGGTGTAGGAACTGGAAAGTTGACAGGAATTTCTTGACTGAATTTTGATCTCTGACTTTGCTCTGAATCAACAACAATCTGATCCTCAAGGAATACAACATCCTTGCTTCTGACAACTTTTCGATTTACCGAATCCCATAGCCTGTAACCAAACTCTTCATGGCCATATCCCAAGAAAGATACATAGTTTACTCTTATCATCAAGCTTGGATATTTCATCTTTTGGAACGTGAACATAAGCTCTGCAACAAAATACTCTTAAATGCTCATACGAAACTTCTTTCCCTGTCCAAACTCTGTCTGGAATGTCACTATCCAAAGGAACTGATGGAGAAAGGTTAATTAAATCAACTACAGTTCTCATTGCTTCACCCCAAAAGGTTAGACAATTTCGAGTGTGAAAGCATACACCTTGTTCGCTCGCAAATTGTCACATTCATTCTCTCAGCCACACCACTGTGTTGAGGAAAACTCTTCTCAAACTTGATACCATGATTATTGCAATACTGTTCAAACGGACCCCGATAATCATCACCATTATCTGCACGAATACACTTCAATTTCCTTCTTATTTCTCTTTCAACTTTTGCTTGAAAAACCTTAAAAACCTCAAGTACCTGATTTTTAGATTCAAAGCAAAACACCAAATTTTACTCGAGAAATCATCAATAAAAGAAATAAAGTATAATGCACCACCAAATGTTCTATCTTTCATCCAACATAAATTCGTATGCACCAAATCTAGTGGATAAGATTTTCTACGGGATGATAGATTCTGAATAGGAAACTTGTGTTGTTTTACAGCCGAAAAATCAACACAAGTCTGTAAGGGAGTACCTGTCACATCAGGGAGGAGTTTCTGCTTGGCCAGAAGCTGCAAACCATTCTGACTCATGTGTGCAAGTCTTTTGTGCCACAAATCAATGGAGTAATCCTTGCCAACTGTATGATAGAATAGTGTCCGGCAAGCCAACTGTATGGCTGCCATTTATTGTAATAAATAAAGGAACTATTCAATTTAGATTAATAAATGCATCTTTATTATATGGTCATCTTTATCTTACATAATAATTATCTACGCATAAGGATATAAGTCCTTAGATCACAGGGCTATGGGACAACCCGTGGACTGATCTCCAAGGCCGTGATCTAGAACATATTCAAGAGTCGTAGAATCCAATCGAGATGGGACATCGTTGGATTCGGTTAGACTCTCACTAATGTGTATACTCCGATGAACTGGAGGACGCTGGGGTCCACGAGCGTGACTGGGATAGTCGATACACATAAGTGGGTGACTTGCCGGGATGGCAAGTGCACTGAATACCCCAATTAGGAAATAACTCACCATGGAAGCGGTAGTCGCATATCGAAGTTGAAGTTATTCCTATTTACAACAGTATACGAGGAATGATCCCCAAACACTTGAGGTGATAGGGTTTATCTGGCGCGAGAACATCTATACTTAGATGTGAGTTCCGACCGACTGGAGATCGCCAGAAAGTCTCTGTGGATTCACGTTGGGTATAGAGGGACTCGTATGCAGGTTCATATCATCAACAAAGGATCCATTGACCCGACTTGATAGGTTGGGAAATTCTCCTATGGATTTCTGTGAGAAATTAATTCTGGTAAAATCCTTGGCCAAGGTATCTGACGGCTTTATGAAAGTAGCTCATAAAGATTAAGTCAAAGAGAATTATTTCGAGATCAGAATGCATAAAGTCAAAACAAAATAAAAGGGAACCGATGAAAAATCCATGCCCTTAAGTATTGACTGGGAGATCGATCGATGGAGAGATTATAGCGTATATGGAAATTGTAAATGATTAAAAGGTTCACTGAATTAATTCACCAGTGATTGGGCTCCATGGGCTTGTGGCCAGACATCGACCGTGGAGTGTGGGAGAATTCCCAAATTAGCAGGGGTGCTAATTTTGGAATGATGAGTCGACAGAGTGTTCGATTGATTTAGAGTATTTAATACTCAAGTAATTAAATGAATATTTAATTATAACTCACGGCCAATTATGTGGTGAACCTACGGGGGCATACACAATACACATGAAGCGAAAGCGAGGAAATGAAGAACAACTGAGTCAACTAAATCGACTGGGTCGATTGGGGTGACTGGGTCGACTGGGTCGACCCAATTGGAGCGAACGTGATCCAATTGGAATTGGATCAAGACTGGAAATTAAATTGGAATTTAATTTGTGAGTTAGTTAATTAAATTGGATTTAATTAATAATGAGAATATTTAATTAAATAGACTTAGAGTCTAATTTAATTAAATGAGAAAGAAATAAATTAATTGGGCTATTTAATTGGGAATTAAATAAAGACCCAATTAATTAAATCTAGTATGGGCCATGAATTAATTAGAAGACTTAGTCTTCCAATTAATAGGGCCATGGCCCATGTAGGAGAATTAGAAGACTTGGGAGTCCTAATTCTAGGAGGATTAGGATGATGAGATTCCTATAAGTAGAAGACTTAAGGTCATATCTCATATACACTAATCAAGAGCCAAAAGGCCAAGTCAAGAAAATTCTCTCCCTCTCTCCCTAGTGATCGGCCGAACCATCTCTTCCTTTTGGAAGAATTTTTCGACTTCGTTCTCGTTCCAATCTTGTTCTCTAATCCTAGATATTAATATATCCTATGTTCTAGCCGATTAGGATATATTATATTTCGTGATATTGTGGTGTATCAACTCGTAGAGGCGCAACACGTGGGGCGCTACAACAAAGCTTGGATCGACTTTTACCGAGGGAAGAAAAGCACGACTTTGCTAATTACCAGGATTTGCTAGGAGACAGATATAATTTGGATCTAATTATTCTTGTCCTTTAATATTCATATATATACAACCAGTTTAGTATCCTGGCAAGATTCCGTAAGAGGTCCTTAAAATTTTTGTTTTCCGCTGCCTGTGGGGCTGTTTATCTTATCGAATCCCTACAGTGGTATCAGAGCCAACTCTGGCTTTGTATATATATGAATTTGCAAATTCTGTGTTTTAAATCTGTTGGTCCCAAGTGGTCAGATGAGGTTTAGAGGGGGGGGGGGGGGGGAATAAACCTCTTTAAAAATTTTACCTTTTAAAATTCTAACTTTTCTGTCAGCAGACTAAGCTGATCAAGAATTGTAAGCAGACTAAGCTGATCTCGCACAAAGCTTTGAACAGCAGAGTTGACCACTCTTCTGATTTTACTTAGCTGATTTTATCAAAATCAGAGTTTCAAAATAACTAACTTGCAGCGGATTTGTCAAGTGTTTTTCACAAGTAGTTTCCTTAACTTAGAAAAAGTTTTATCCCCAGTTTTAAACAAACTCATTGTTAAAACTTTTCCAGTAGTTAACCTTTAAGTGTTTTCAGTATGCTGTTTTAAATAAACAGAAATTTATGCAAGTTAAAAACACAAAGGATTTTTATAGTGGTTATATGGATGTAAATCCTTTAGTCCACTCTTCCAAGTCACTTAGATCTTGGGTTATACTATAGTCACTAAGATTACAGTACACTCTGCTTGCGCCAAACAACAAATGAACTGGCCACAAGTTCGTAGTAGGAAATCACAAAGAAATTCCTAACCTCTGAAGTAATATCGCTCACAAAGATTGATATCTACTCCTCACAACACAACCTAACAAAATCACTCAGATTTTACAAGTATTTTATGTTTTCTCTCTATTTAGCTTCGTCAACAAATGACTCGGCTGATGAGTGCTTTGTTCTTGAGTTTGAGACTTAGAAGAATTCTGCTTCAGATTTTGCTCTCAAAGTGTGTTGTCTCTGTGTTGTTCTTCTTCTTCAACTCACGAACTAAGCTATTTATACTAAGGATTTGAAAATCTGCCCGTTGAGAGATCGCCAGTTGTCAAATCCTCGAGTACTGGTCCTTTTCTGCAGAACGGCTGTTGCGACTGAACACTGTACACTCTGCAGTACTTTCTGTCGCTTCGCATTAAATGCGCATTAAATGCACCAAGCTGATACGAGGTTTCTCTTCAATCATTTGTCATAAATACCCTTCCTCTTCAGCATTTATTACACCAAGTGCATTTATTACCGTTGCAATAACTTCTGATACACTTCCACTCTGCTGATCGAAGTCACTCGTCTGATGTATACTCGGCTGATCCCAAACTTGAACTAATCTGATTTGAGTCGGCTGATAATCCACCAGTCTGATTCCTTCTTCAGCAACAGATCAGTAGTCTTCTGGACCATATTTGACTCGTCTGAAATGTTTCTTCCTTGGTCAAATATTTTCTAAGGTTTGTACTAAGCTTCCACTTAGCTGATGACTTTGGAAATCATCAAAACCTCCTGTTGGATGAAGATGAAGATGAAGATGGAAGACATAAAGTGAAGGGAGGTTTTGATGATTTCCAAAACATCAGAATCAGCTAAGTATGGAAGCTTAGTAAAAACCTTCAAAGATATTTGACTAAGGAAAACTTAATTCAGACTAGTCAAATATGGTCCAGAAGACTACTGATCTATTGCTGAAGAAGAAATCAGACTGGTGGACTATCAGCCGACTCAAATCAGATTAGTTCAAGTTTGGGATCAGCCGAGTATACATCAGACGAGTAATTTCGGTCAGCTGAGTGGAAGTGTATCAGAAGATCAGTGCAACGGTAATAAATGCACTTGAAGTAATAAATGCTAAAGAGGAAGGGTATTAATGACAAATGATTGAAGAGAAACCTCGTATCAGATTGGTGCATTTAATGCGATCTGACAGCAAGTACAGCAGAGTGTATAGTGTTCAGTCGCAGGTAGCCGTTTCTGCAGAAAGGACCAGTACTCGAGGATTTGAACAGCTGTCGATCTCTCAACGGGCAGATTTTCAAATCTCCAAGTATAAATAGTTCAGTTCGTGAGTTGAGGAAGAAGACACAACACTGAGACAGCGCATTTGAGAGTAAAAATCTGAAGCAAGAATTCTTCTAAGTCTCAAACTCAAGAACAGAACACTCATCAGCCGAGTCATTTGTTGACGAAGCTAAATAGAGAGAAAAGAGAAAATACTTGTAAAATCTGAGTGATTTTGTTAGGTTGTGTTGTGAGGAGTAGATATCAATCTTTGTGAGCGATATTACTTCAGAGGTTAGGAATTTCTTTGTGATTTCCTATTGTGAACTTACGGCCATTTCATTTGTTGTTTGCCGTAAGAAGTGTATACTGTAATCTGTGTGATTTAGTATAACCCAAGATCTAAGTGACTTGGAAGAGTGGACTAAAGGATTTACATCCATATAACCACTATAAAAATCCTTTGTGTTTTTAACTTGCATAAATTTCTGCTTATTTAAAACAGCATACTGAAAACACTTAAAGGTTAACTGCTGAAAAAGTTTTCAAAGGAGTTTGTTAAAAACTGGGGATAAAACTATTTCAAAGTTAAGGAAAACTACTTGTGAAAAACACTTGATAAATCCGCTGCAAGTTAGTTATTTTTGTAACTCTGATTTTGATAAAATCAGCTAAGTAAAATCAGAAGAGTGGTCAACTCTGCTGTTCTAAGCTTTGTGCGAGATCAGCTTAGTCTGCTTACAATTCTTGATCAGCTTAGTCTGCTGACAGAAAAGTTAGAAGTTTTAAAAGGTAAAAATTTTAAAGAGGTTTATTCACCCCCCCCCCCCCCCTAAACCTCATCTGACCACTTGGGACCAACAAGTGGTATCAGAGCAGGTGGTTCATTTGAATCATTTGCCTGATCAACGAGCTTGATCCTAGAGTGTTTTTCAAAGGTTTTCAAAAGTTTTAAAAAGAGCATCCTTTTGAAAAAAAGAAAAACTTTTTGAAAAATGGATTGTATCGGCCATGTTCCCCACATTGGCGGTATGAGCTTTGAGGACTGGAAAATACGCATGAAAATTTTCCTTGCTGCTTATAATGATAATATGTTTAGATGCATAACCAAAGGTCCAATAAGAATCACAAAAACCATCAAAGTCAATGATCAAGAAGTGATCGTGGGCAAAGATGAAGAAGAGATGACACCTGAAGAAATCAAGTTGAAAAATCTTGATAAAGTTGGAATCTTCATCATGACTAAAGCCCTGGACAATGAAAGGTTTGACTATGTCAAACACTGTAAAACATCAAAAGAGATGTGGGACAAAGTCAGGGATATGAGTTAAGGAAATGAAGCCATCAAGGAACACAATCTAAGTGTTGCCATGGAGAAGTTTGAGAACTTCAAAATGAAGCCTGGAGAAACCATTGAACAGATGAGTTCAAGGTTTACCAAAGTGCTAAACAACGTGTTGAAGCTGGGAAAGACGTTCACAGACAAAGAGATTACTCTCAAAGTCCTGAAGGCGCTACCACCCAAGTTCAACATGAAGATCACAGCTATGGAAGAATCTAGGGATCTGGGGAAGATCTCTCTGACGGAGCTGTTTTCTGTACTCAAGGCGTACGATTATAAAATGCCAAGAATGGGTATAGAAGAGACCTCAACTTCTAGTCCCACTGCTGCCCTGGTTGCTGCAGAGAAATCCAGAAGATCAGCCGGGAGAACTATAGAAGTGGACTCATCTGATGAGGCCACAGTGCTGAGAAAAAAGGAGTACACTGCTGGCGATGTTGCGTTGTTACTAAATGGGTGGTTCAAAAAGTTCTATAAAAGAAAAAGGAAGAACAAATATAACAATGCTTCTACTTCTAAACCTACCTCATTTTCTCATGATAGTAAGGATGATTATAAATCCAAACTAATGTGCTATAATTGCAGGAAATTGGGACACTTCATCAATGACTGTCCATATCCTAAAGCAGAGAAATACACAGAGGAGGAAAAGAAACAAAGAAGAGAGAGAAAAGAGAAGAGATACCAAAAGAGCAAGGTGCTGTTGGCTGAAGCTGAAAAGATGGCAGCCATCTACTCATCAAACACAGAATCTGGCACTTCAAGTGATGACTCTGTTTTCGACGAGACACCTGCACTGCTCTGTCTCATGGCCAAGGAATCTGATGATTCTGACAATGAGGTAATACTCTCTGAAAGTGAGCTTGAACTATTTAGCTCATTTGAGCAAATGATGAACAACAAAGTAGATGTTGTAAATGAGCTTGCTAAGCTTAAGGACGAGATGATTCTACTGAAAAAGCAAAATACTAAACTGAAACTTAAGGTTGAAAAACCTGAAGAATCAGCCATGTATAAAAAGCTTTCACACGAATGTGAATCTCTGAAAGCAGAATGTGAAGTCTACAAGGGAAAAATCATGGAACTCGAAGCAACAATAAACTTGTATAATAAGTCGTCTGTTCCTAAGTCGTCTGTTGTGCAAATAGAGAAACCTATTGAACAGAGCACTCCCTTAGTAAAAGAAAGTTTAGAACTGAACAAAGCTGAAAAGTTTATATCTGCTGATAATAGTAATATTGTCCTGTATGTTCAGACTGCTAAATCTACTTCACTGGAAATAGAGAAAAAGGAGAAGAGTCCTCCTAAGGCTAAAAAGGGTAAAAAGCCTGAAAATGAAAAACAGACTGGTAAAACCAAACAGCAGAGTAGTCCCAAGAAGTCTGCTGATAAGAGTAAAACCACTCAGACTAGTAAACCTAAGTCGTCTGTTAAAGAGCAAGTTAAGAGCAGACCCAAGAAGCAAAGAAATTATAACAATAATGCTTGGTATGGAAATGAGACTTAATATGTGCAACCTGCTTATCCACCATATTATGCTGCACCTCATTATCCACCTCATTTTGCTGCATATCATGCTCACCAACCAATACATGCTTACCCTGCTTATCATGCATCCTATCCTGCTTATGAGCCTTATCATCATCATAATGATTATCAACATAACATGCCTGCTAATTATGATGAAAATGAAATTGCTCATGCTCCTGCTAAAACTGTAAAGCCTAAGAAGCCTAAGACTTCAACATCTTGGGTTGTCAAAGGTGACACTAATCCACCAGGACCCTCTCAATAAAGGGTACCTAAAACATTTTTATTTTGTTTTGTAGGTTAGGATTAGGAGTAGGAGTAAAGTAGTGAAGAAATGGTACTTGGACAGTGGATGTTCAAGGCACATGTGTGGAGACATACATGAACTGGCAGATGCCGTTGCTGTGAATGGTCCAAGAGTTACTTTTGGAGACAGCAAAGAAGGCAAGATTGTAGCTGTTGGAAAGCTTATCAAAGGAAACATAGAGATATCTGACGTCTCATATGTTAGTGGCCTAAAGTACAATCTGCTGAGCATAAGTCAATTTTGTGACAAGGGATTTTCCGTAGTGTTTTCATCAGATAAGTGCTATGTTGAACAAATTGGAACAAAGAAGGTTATTTTATCTGGAAGAAGACAGGGAAACATCTATGTGGTCGACTGGAATTATGTGGACAGGAATTCTAATGTTTGCTTAGTGGCCTCTACACCAAGTGAAATCAGTTGGCTTTGGCACAAAAGAATGAATCATTTGAATTTCAAGACCATAAACAGATTGATAAAGAATGATCTGGTAGAAGGAATTCCAAAGACAGTCATGAGCAAAGACAAGCTTTGTGACGCATGTCAGAAGGGTAAACAAGTGAAGTCATCTTTCAAAAGCAAGAAGCACCAATCTTCAACCAGAATTTTGGAGCTATTACATATGGATTTGTTGGGCCCTATTGACCCAATTAGCAATGGTGGAAAGAAATACTGCCTAGCTGTTGTGGATGATTTTTCAAGGTTTACTTGGGTGATTTTCATGAAGAAGAAAATTGAAACCAAGGAACATCTTACTAATCTGATGGAACTGATCCAGAATGAGAAGAGTCAAAGAATTTTGAAGATCAGATCAGATAGAGGGACTGAATTTACAAACTCTACTGTTGAAGAGTATTGTAATTCCAGAGGAATCAGTCATGAGTACTCTGCTGCCAGAACCCCTCAACAAAATGGAGTTGCTGAAAGGAGAAACAGAACTCTAAAAGAAGCTACCAGGACAATGATAGCTGAAGCAAAGCTGCCCCAAAGATTCTGGGCAGAAGCTACAAATACAGCATGTTATACACAGAATAGGTGTATGATCAACAAAAGTCAAAACAAGACACCTTATGAGCTATGGAACAACATAAAGCCTAATTTACATTATCTTAGGATTTTTGGTTGTAAATGTTATGTTTTGAACAATGGGAAAAATCACCTTACTGCATTTGCAGAGAAGGCTGATGAAGCTGTTTTTGTAGGTTACTCTACTGTTAGTAAAGCTTATAGAGTGTTTAACAAAAGAACTTTACTTGTAGAAGAATCTATTCATATAGTATTTGATGAACCAAGTCAATCTTCTGAAAAGAATCAAAGTGCAAATCAAGAACTATCTGCTGAATTTCAGAAATTGAGTGTGGAAAGAAAAGAAGAATATGTACCCATCATACTACCTGATTTAACTTAAGCTGTTAACTCAAGTGCTGTTCAAAATCAGTCTGTTGATTGTCTAACAGAGGAGTTGCGAACAGCTGACAGACCAGAGACTGTTCAACAGACTACAACTGTTCAACAGACTACTACTGAGACTCCAACAGTAGTGTTGCAAGATCAATCAAGAGGACAACATCCAGATTTGCAACCTGATCTCAGATGGCTCAGAGATCACCCACCTGAACTAGTGATTGGTGATCCCCTTGATAGAGTTAGAACAAGAAGGTCAACTGCAAATGAAACAATGTTTGTAAGTTTTCTTTCACAAATTGAGCCTAAATTAATTGATGAAGCTCTTGGTGATTCTCACTGGATTGAAGCTATGCAAGAAGAGTTGAATCAATTTGAAAGGAATGAAGTTTGGTACTTGGTACCTAGACCTACTCATCAAAGAGTAATTGGCACTAAGTGGGTTTTCAGAAATAAGATGAATGAAGATGGTATGGTTACCAGAAACAATGCAAGACTAGTTGCCAAAGGTTACTGCCAAGAAGAAGGCATTGATTTTGATGAGACATTCGCACCAGTTGCAAGGCTTGAAGCAATCAGATTGTTCCTAGCCTATGCTGCTCACAAGAACTTCACTGTCCATCAGATGGATGTGAAGTCTGTTTTTCTCAATGGAGAATTGCAAGAAGAAGTGTACGTTGAACAACCTCCTGGCTTTGAAGTATATCAACAGGGAGACAAGGTATATCGTCTGAAGAAAGCTCTTTATGGACTGAAACAGGCTCCAAGAGCATGGTATGATACCTTATCTGATTTTCTTTTAATTAAAGGATTTCGCAAAGGTAAAGTAGATAAAACTCTGTTCACTATTGAATGGGATAAACATATATTATTGGTACAAATATATGTGGACGATATTATTTTTGGTTCAACTAACAAACAGATGTGTGAAAGATTCTCTAAGCTGATGCAGAACAAGTTTGAAATGAGCATGATGGGAGAATTAAATTACTTTCTTGGATTACAAGTCAAACAGCTGCCTGATGGCATCTTTATTAATCAAGCAAAGTGCACAAAAGATCTGTTCAAGAAATTTGGTATGGAAACTAGTTCATCTGTTAATGTTCCTATGTCTATTGGACTTCGTCTGGACAAGGATGAAGGTGGCAAATCAGTGGACATCACCAAATACAGAGGCATAATTGGGTCACTGTTATACTTAACAGCTAGCAGACCTGATATTATGTATTTTGTTGGGGTTTGTGCGAGATTTCAATCAGATCCTAAGGAATCTCATCTCTTAGCTGCTAAAAGAATACTAAAGTATCTCAAAGGCACTCAAGAATTGGGATTGTGGTACCCAAGGGAATCAGGATTTGAACTTATAGGATATTCAGATTCTGACCTTGCTGGCTGCAAAATTGATAGGAAAAGTACTACAGGTGCCTGTCAATTTTTAGGCAGTCGTCTGATCTCATGGATGAGTAAGAAACAGACTTCAGTGTCCATATCTACTGCTGAAGCTGAATACATTGCTGCTGGAGCATGTTGTGCACAAATACTTTGGTTGAAGCATCAACTAGAAGATTATAATCTTAAGATCGGTGGAATCCCTATCTACTGTGATAATACAAGTGCAATTTCACTTACTCAGAATACTACTAGTCATTCCAGGACTAAGCACATTGAGATCAAACATCACTTCATCAGAGACCATGTTGAAAAAGGAAATGTTATTATTGAATATGTTCATACAGACAACCAGATTGCTGACATTTTCACTAAACCATTGAATGAAGCAAGATTTTCCACTCTAAGAGCGGAATTGGGCTTGTTAAAATTTGATTCATAAGCTGAGGGGGAACCTATCAGAAGACTGGGTTCAACAACTTACTAATCTAATATCAACAAGTGTTACACTTCAAGAAGACTGACTCTCAACAGACTAGTTGACTGATGAATTCTTGAATTCAGGGGGAACGTGTAAGACTAGCGGTACATTTGTTTTAAAGATGAAATCTTCAATGACAGTTAGTTGAAGTTATTTAATCAGAAGATTTGTTCTTAATTCTTGAAGACTTGAAGATTATTTGTCTTGCTGGATTGACAAACAGCAAAGGAAGATCACTAGATATTGGCTTTCACTAGTGATATATTGTATCAGACAAGTCGTCTATCAGATAAGTATTATTTTACACATCTGTTATTATTTATGTCATCTTATATTTAAAGTGTTGTGCAAAAACGTTTTATCAAAAGCACGCTTTTATAAGTAACAGACAAGTGGCGTTTCAAATTCCCGCCTGTCTGACATAATTAATAAATTTTGAATTCCGCGATTCTCGCCCGCACGATTAAAAACTGACAGATCAAATCAAAACGTCCGCGTATAACACGGAAACCGAAGCAATTCGAAATCTATAAATCCAGATCTGATCAGAAGGGTTAAACCTTACGCACCCAAAATTATCCTAAGTGAAAAAGAAGTTACTAACTCATCTATTCTGTCTTAAAAGTGTTTAATTTCTCTCAAGCTACTTCAATTTCATTAAAATGGCCGGAGCTGAAGGACGCTACTTGAATTACGAGAAGTTCTACGCTTCTGGAACTCCTCTAATGAAGGAAATCATGGTTAAAATCAAAGAGGCGTCTTTGGTAAAAGTTTTGGAAGCTCACGAAGAGTATGTTTTCACTGAAGATGTCGCTGAATTCTACGGATCTAGGAAAAATGACCTAAACAAGATGATTTCTGTGGCTACTGTCGGAGGTAAAACTATCTGTATTTCGCCTGCTGTTTTGAATGAAATTTACGATCTGAAAAATGAAGGAGGAGAAGTATACACTCTGGCTTCAGAAAAAGAGGAAGAATTTTGGTTTATTTGTGCTAAGGATGGAGAACCGATGACTGGAAGTTTAATGAAAACTCAGTTAAAGGATGAGTTTCAAAGATTTGCAGACATTATAGCAAAGATTCTCGAATGCTGTACGAGCTCTTTAGATGGGTTACCTAGGAGAAGGTACCAAACAATGGTCTGCATCTACTATGGGTTACCAGTAAACTGGGCTGTTCATTATTTTTATCTTCTGGCGTTAAAGAAAAATGGACATGTGGTAATGATGAGTCAACTGCTCTCAACGCTTGGATGTCCACTTGTGAATGGGAAAGTGGTTCACAAACTGAAAGAGGTAAAAATGTATGAACCAGTTAAGGTTGAAGCTACCTCTAAAAGAAAAGCAAAGGGAAAAGTAGAGAAGCCTGCTACCAAGAAGCCCAAAATTACTATCAAGGCTAAGACTGCTGATCAAACAGCAAACCCTGCTGTTGAAGCCAGATCAGTAGAGTCTGCAGATGTTGCTGACAAGATGAGTACTGAAACATCTCCAGAAAGAACTGAGTCTGACGAACCAGTTCAACTAAAAGAGGTTGGACGAAGAACAAGAAGTTCAGTAAAGAGAATTGCTGAACCTCGACAAACTGAGATTTTGCCCAAGCCAAAGGCAAAAAGAAAGTTAACTCTGGGTGGTCAACGAGTTACCTTTACTACTGCTCCAACTATTCAAGTCAGAGAAACCCCTGCTGCTGAAAGACCAGCAGATGCAGTAGAAAAAGCTGCAGAAGATGAGACAGCAGAGGACCAATCTCTTGACAAGTCTGCTGTTGCTGAACAGCCGACTACTCTGACAGCAGAGGAGAATGTCCCACTCATTCATCCTACACCAATTGTTGCTGCTCCACTGCAAATAGTGGAATCACCTGCCGCCAGAAGGAAGAGAACTGGTAAGGCAAAGGTTAAAGTGATTACTGCTGCTGAACAGAAAAAGATAGATGAAGCAGAAAAGAAAAAGAAAGAAAAAGAAAACGCTCGTAAACTTAGGGAGCTTAAGGCTCAGGCTAAAAATATGTCTGAAGCTGAGATAGCTGCTAAGGAAGCTCAGGATTTGGCTAAGGCTATTGAAGCCAGTACCAAGGATGCCCAAGGTCCAAGGTACAGTGGTGGAATTACTATTGGAGATCCAAAGAAGCCAAAGGCTGTTATGCCAACACCTAAGCTGCCAAAGAAGAAAAGATCAGAACTGAAATATGCTCTGGAAATAGTTCAAAATGATCCAGAGATATTCAAACAGTTTGTGGCAGATCTTGAGCGGTATAATGATGTTTTGGTCCGTCAGAGTCTCTTTGTGACTGAAAAGATACGATATAATAGATGGAGAGAATATCGTCTGACAAAGACCAAAGAACAAATAGTACAGTGGAAGGAATTTGCTGCTGAGGAAAGATGGGTCCTGCAATTTCTGGAAACTGGACGTCTAAGGCAAGCATTGGATTCAGATCACTTCTTTGATATGATCCACTATCGGATGAGGAAGTTGGCGAAGTCTGAAGCCAAGATGCTACAAAATTCTGTTCCTGAAATTCCAGCTGCTGATGAAGATCTAAAGAACAGAATGGTAAAGCTGGCACTTTCCATAACCTTGGAAATGTGGGCAAAGAGGTCTAGACACCAGAAGGGTCAACCAAGTTCACTGACGCCCCTGCCAAGCTTGCAACATATCGTCTTTGGACCGGCTATCAAAACATATGAAGATCTACCTGAACAGACAACTTCACCATTTGTACCTGCTATTATATTTACACATAAAACTGTTGTTGCTGATAATGGTGTTGATGTTGTTACAGAGGTAAATGAGCCAATACAGGTCCAAAAGAAGAATGCTGAAATTTCAACATCATCAGAGAAGTTGCCCCAACAGCAGACTACTCTGACTGATGAACCAAAGGAGTCTGAGAAAACTCCTGAGATTGTACCAGCAAGCACAGTTACTCCATCACCTTCAGAAAACTTACAACCAACTATCTTGGAGTCCATCCAACAGTTAATTGTCAATTCTATGAAGGAAATGGAAGACAGACATAGAGAACAGATGAAGAACTTTGAAGAAGTAGCCTTAACTATGCTGTCTACTGCTGCTGAAAAAGTCCCAAAGGTTGCTGATCCTAGCCCTCTGATAGTAGAAGAAATAGCAAACATCAAAAGTGAAGTACAAGCTATCAGACTTGATATGGAGACATTTGGTGCAAGGGTCAAGAACAACACGGCTGGTTGGAGGGACATAAATGAAGTTGTTGCAAATGCAATGGAGGCTCATGAAGTAAAAGCTGAGAGTATGCTGAAAGCATTCACTACATCAGCTGATTTGATTCTGAGTTCTCAGATTCAACTTTGTGATCAAGTGGATCTTACATTCAAGAAGATTGAGTCGTATAACACATTGCAGCAACTAAAAAGGGAAAATCATCTTATGGCGGTGGATAAAAACATCAGATTGATTTGTGACGCAATCAACATCACTCCTGTTCTGCCTGAAGAACCCGTCTACCCTGCTGATGATGACAAAAAGGGGGAAGATGGAGATTCTACAACGAAGAAGAAGGGTGCTGATACTAATCTATCAGCTGACGTTACTGAAAAATTGGACTCTGCTGAAAAGGATGCTGATGATGAAAATACTAGCAGACCAGATAATGAAGTAACTGAGGCAGACAACGATGCTGATGAAGAGCCCAAAGAACCAGTAAAATCTGATAAGGAAATTGCTGCTTCCAAGGACTCTGCTGCTGAACAATTGGATCCATACGTCAAGTACAAAAGAATAGAGGATCTCAGAAAAAGATTTGAAATGCTTGAACAAGATCTCTCTAGTTCTGATGAAGACCTTGAAGAAGAAGAAGAAGGAGAAACACAAGAAGAGAAGAAGGACTAGACTAAGTTACTAGACTAG
This sequence comes from Penstemon davidsonii, assembly GCA_034814905.1. NCBI lineage: Eukaryota > Viridiplantae > Streptophyta > Magnoliopsida > Lamiales > Plantaginaceae > Penstemon > Penstemon davidsonii. The sequence goes on along the minus strand of JAYDYQ010001087.1, from coordinate 3,176,321 downwards.
GTCGCTTGTAATCTTCTTGTTAAATTTGTAAAATTTTTACTTTCTGCTACTTCATCATTTGAACTTGTAATCTGTAATCAATTGATACATCTATAAAAGTTCAAGTTTCCAACAAATTATTTCTATCTCAGAAATTTTTGAGGGCTTAAACTTTAGCTTTAGGTACAGGTACTTAGCTGAAGTTTTGTCATCATCAAAAAGGGGGAAATTGTTGGATGAAGATGAAGATGAAGATGGAAGACATAAAGTGAAGGGAGGTTTTGATGATTTCCAAAACATCAGAATCAGCTAAGTATGGAAGCTTAGTAAAAACCTTCAAAGATATTTGACTAAGGAAAACTTAATTCAGACTAGTCAAATATGGTCCAGAAGACTACTGATCTATTGCTGAAGAAGAAATCAGACTGGTGGACTATCAGCCGACTCAAATCAGATTAGTTCAAGTTTGGGATCAGCCGAGTATACATCAGACGAGTAATTTCGGTCAGCTGAGTGGAAGTGTATCAGAAGATCAGTGCAACGGTAATAAATGCACTTGGAGTAATAAATGCTAAAGAGGAAGGGTATTAATGACAAATGATTGAAGAGAAACCTCGTATCAGATTGGTGCATTTAATGCGATCTGACAGCAAGTACAGCAGAGTGTACAGTGTTCAGTCGCAGGTAGCCGTTTCTGCAGAAAGGACCAGTACTCGAGGATTTGAACAGCTGTCGATCTCTGAACGGGCAGATTTTCAAATCTCCAAGTATAAATAGTTCAGTTCGTGAGTTGAGGAAGAAGACACAACACTGAGACAGCGCATTTGAGAGTAAAAATCTGAAGCAAGAATTCTTCTAAGTCTCAAACTCAAGAACAGAACACTCATCAGCCGAGTCATTTGTTGACGAAGCTAAATAGAGAGAAAAGAGAAAATACTTGTAAATTCTGAGTGATTTTGTTAGGTTGTGTTGTGAGGAGTAGATATCAATCTTTGTGAGCGATATTACTTCAGAGGTTAGGAATTTCTTTGTGATTTCCTATTGTGAACTTACGGCCATTTCATTTGTTGTTTGGCGTAAGAAGTGTATACTGTAATCTGTGTGATTTAGTATAACCCAAGATCTAAGTGACTTGGAAGAGTGGACTAAAGGATTTACATCCATATAACCACTATAAAAATCCTTTGTGTTTTTAACTTGCATAAATTTCTGCTTATTTAAAACAGCATACTGAAAACACTTAAAGGTTAACTGCTGAAAAAGTTTTCAAAGGAGTTTGTTAAAAACTGGGGATAAAACTATTTCAAAGTTAAGGAAAACTACTTGTGAAAAACACTTGATAAATCCGCTGCAAGTTAGTTATTTTTGTAACTCTGATTTTGATAAAATCAGCTAAGTAAAATCAGAAGAGTGGTCAACTCTGCTGTTCTAAGCTTTGTGCGAGATCAGCTTAGTCTGCTTACAATTCTTGATCAGCTTAGTTGCTGACAGAAAAGTTAGAAGTTTTAAAAGGTAAAAATTTTAAAGAGGTTTATTCCCCCCCCCCCCCCCCCCCCTCTAAACCTCATCTGACCACTTGGGACCAACACCTCCCTTCACTTCAAAGTCTTCATCTTCATCCAACAATTTCCCCCTTTTTGATGATGACAAAACTTCAGCTAAGTGCCTGTACCTAAAACTAAAGTTGAGTCCTCAAAAATTTCTGAGATAGAAATGATATGTTGGAAGCTTGAACTTTTTATAGATTTTAATCTTTTAAGAAATTACAGTACAAGTTACAAGCAAAAATTTGACTTAAGTGAAAAATTACAACTGAAGTAAGTTGTTACAAAAATTCAACAGATGACCTAGTCTATTAACTAGTCTAGTCCTCAGCTTCTTCATCTTCTTCTTCCTCTTCAACTTCATCACTACTGTCATCATCTTCACCAGATGTGAAAGCATCAGCATGACCTTTTAATTTTTCCCTTCTTTCATCAGCTTCAAATCTTGCTTTGATGTCTTCAATCCTTTTCTTCTTCATGTCTGGATTAAGCTGTTCTTCAGCAGAGTACTTAGAGGCAGCTAACTCTTTGTCAGTTTTAGCTACTTCCTTGGGCTCTACTTTATCATCAGCTCCATCTTCAGCTTCCTTTTCAAGTACTTCATCTTCTTTTGGCTTTCCAGCAGCAGCCCGTTGGTCTCGTACTTGACTAGTTGCAGCAACATCAACAGCTAACTTAGCTGATTCCTCTTCCCCCTTTTTGTCAGCATCAGCAGGGTTGAGTTGATCAGGAGTTATGTTGACCGCAGCACAAAGCTTCTTGATGTTTCTATCCAGAATTTGTTGTTCAGCGCAGTGATGACTTAGAGTAGATTGCATGCGAAGTTGATTCTCTTTCAAGCGAAGTTGATTAGCCTTTAACTCACCAGATTGGTCATTCAGACAGTCAACATTCAACTGAAGTGTTGACAGTTCAGTTTGTGCTTTGTTGGTGACGTTTGTAATCTCTTGCATTAAAGCAACATTCTTCTCAGATTCTGCTTCACCAACTTGTGTCATGACCCTAACAACCCTTGCAATGTCAGTTTCATTCCTTTGAAGAGCAGTGTGGAGGTGACCTACATCAGCCTTCACATCTTCAATACTTCTGCTCATATTCAATATGCTCTGAGTTAACATTAAGGAGTTGTCTGGTGGCAGAGGAAAATCTTCAATGGCATCCTTGACCATTCTTGCAGTCTCTTCCTGCATTTGCTTAATGAACAGCTGGTTTCTCATCTCCATCTCCTTCATAGAATTTTCAATCAGCAGCTGCAATGACTCCATCAGTGAAGAATGCAAGTCAGCAGTAGGAGCAATGGGTGATGATTCAGCAGGTTCATCATCCTGTTGAACAGGGGCATCATGAAGAACAGGATTTTCTTCAGCTTTCCACTCCAAAGCTAAAGGAATTTCCTCTTTGACAGCAGCAGGCAGTGTCACAGATGTATTAAGATTGATTTCCACAGCATGCTTGTCCTTCCTTGGTTCTTCATTTTCAGGCTCATCAGATATATGAATAACTTCAGTACCATCAGCAGACACAACAGTCTTCTGATGTATCAAGTCAGCTGGTACAAATGGTGAAGTAGTCTGTTTGATCTTCAGCTTCTCTTGATAAGTACTAATATCCGAGCCATAACAGATTTGCTGTAAACTAGGCAGAGTAGGCGTTGTACTTGATGTTCCTGGTTCAAATCTTGATCTTTCAGCCCATCTTTCCAAGGTTGTGTAAACAGCAATCTTGACTGCTCTATCAATTCTGTCATCAGTAGGACTTGGCTTCTTTGGAATAGAATCCTTGATGGCAGTCGCTTCCTGACTTACAATGACTTTTGCAAAGTCATGTAGTCTGTCCCTTACAAAATCAGAGTCCAAAGCCTTGGCAACTGAAGTTGTTTGCAGCCAGTTTAGAACCTATCTCCCTTCAGTAGCAAACTCCTTCCAGGCTTGAATCTCCTCCTCTGATTTATTCAATCTATAGTCTCTCCATTGATTGTATCTAATCTTTTCAGGGAGAAAAGTAGTCCTTGATTGAAACAGCTGGTTAAGCCTTTCCAGCTCAGCTTCGTATCTTTTGAAGGCAGTAGAATCACTCTGAACAATTTCAATTGCTCTTCTTACTTCCTTCTTTTTCTTCTTGATTGGTGCAGCCCTAGGTAGCACGAAGTCTCCTTCCTTGGGCTTTTCTCCAATCACGATGCCTCCAGACCTCCTTGGTCCATATGCATCCTTCTTGCTCTCTTCTAAGGCCTTTGCCAAGTCTTCTTCTTCCTTGGCAGCCAGTTCAGCTTCTGTCATGTTCTTGACATCAGCTTCCCTTTTACTTTCCTCAAGAGCTCTCTTTAACTCAGCTTCCTCACGTTTTCTCTGTTCAGCTTCCTCGTGCTTTTTCTTGTGATAAGCTGGTACTTTTGCTTTGCCAGTTCTCTTCTTTCTGGCATTTCTTGACTCAACAACTGGTGCTGCAGCTGTTGTTTCTGGTAATGCAACTGCTACAGGTGCAGCAGCAATTGGTTCGAGGATCTGCACTTCAGGATCCTCTTGAGGTTTTGCAACCTCAGCTGTTGGTGTAGGAATCTGTTTCACTTGATCAGCTGACTTCTTTTCAGCAGACTCCTTCACTGATTCAACAGGCCTCTCAGCAGATGGAGGGCTTTTTCTAACCACTTCAGAAGGTTCCTTTTCTTCATCAATAAACGTCATCCTCTTTCTGATGGTTTTTTGTATGGAGAACAGGAGCAGATGTGGCAGTATCTTTCATTGCACTCCTTGTTCTTTTAGCCACATTTTCAGCTGGTAGTTCAGCTGAAATTGTCTTGTCAGAAGATGTCCCAATTGACATTTCATCAATTTCCTTAACTGTTTCATCAATGACAGAATCCACAGCATTCTTTCTTTTAAGCACAACTGTTCTGGCTTCAACAGCAGGCTTTGCTGTTTGAACAGCTGTCTTGCTCTTCTTGCCTTTATCAGCAGGCACAGTAGGCTCAGAAGCCTTTCTTTTCTGTTGCTTTTTCTCAGGCACAGCAGCAGGCTCTTTCGATTTCACTTTATCATAGATCTTTAATTCCTTTGCCTTATGAATTTCCTTTCCATTAGTCACAGCACATCTTAGATTCACCAACAGATGACTAATGAAAATCCTGTGCAGAGTCAGACCACGGACTTTGTGATCAGCAATCACATACCAGATGAAGTTAGCCCAATTTACCTTCAACCCATAGTAAATGGCTATCATAGTATGAAACCTCTTCATTGGTACGCTGTCCAAGGAGAATGTGCAGTTCTCGAGGACTTTGGCAAACAAATCTGCCATTCGCTGAAACTCATCCTTCAGCTGATTCTTTTTGATACTTCCAGATAGCACTTGATTCTTCTTTGAGACCAGATTCCAGAAATCTGACTCAAAAGGTTCAGCTAGGTTTGCGATGTCAGTAGACCCTTCAATGGAGAGTCCGTACATCTCATTCAGCAATTTTGGGGTTACGCAGATAGCTTTGTCTCCAATTTTGGCTTTAATTTCCAGTTTGTCGAAGTCAACATCGTCTTTGGAACCATAAAATTCAAAGACCTCGTCCTTGAAAATCATGTCTTCATGAGCCTCCATGAAGTTGACTAGAGTAGCCGCCTTGAACTTCTCCAGAATTTCTTTCATCAACGGTGTGCCAGTCGCATGATATGTCAGGTAGTTCAAGAACATACCTTCAGCAGCAGCTTCTTTTGCATTTACCTTGGAACCCATTTTCCTGAAAGATATTGAAGAGAAACGAGAGTAGATTTGCAGTTGAAAGAATGCAAAAATGCTCTGAATGCTTTTGAAATTTTTAGGGTGCGTAAAAATGTAGTAAGCTGATCAGATCTGGATTTATAGATGTTGGTTCTTGTCGGTTTCCGTGAAAGGTTTCAACCGTTAGATCAGTTACTTGAAAAGCAGATCGTGTGATCGTGATACGCGGTTTTCAAAATAGCATTTAATATGTCAGACAGGCGGGAATTTGAAACGCCACTTGTCTGTTACTTATAAAAGCGTGTTTTTGATAAAACGTTTTTAGTACAACACTTAAAATATAAGCTTACATGAATAAAAACAGATGAGTAGAATACTTATCTGACAGACGACTTGTCTGATACAATACATCACTAGTGAAAGCCAATATCTAGTGATCTTCCTTTGCTGTTTGTCAATCCAGCAGGATAATTAATCTTCGAATCTTCAAGAATTAAGAACAAATCTTCTGATTAACACAACTTCAACTAACTGTCATTGAAGATTTCATCTTTAAAACAAGGGTACCGCTAGTCTTACACGTTCCCCCTGAATTCAAGAATTCATCAGTCAACTAGTCTGTTGAGAGTCAGTCTTCTTGAAGTACAGTACTTGTTGATATCAGATTAGTCAGCTGTTGAAACCTGTCTTCTGATAGGTTCCCCCTCAGCTTATGAATCCAATTTTAACAAGCCTAGTTCCACTCTTAGAGTAGAAAATCTTGCATCACTCAATGGTTTGGTGAAAATGTCAGCGATCTGATTATCTGTTTGAACATATTCAATAATAACATTTCCTTTTTCAACATGATCTCTGATGAAGTGATGTTTGATCTCAATGTGCTTAGTCCTGGAATGACTAGTAGTATTCTGAGTAAGTGAGATTGCACTTGTATTATCACAGTAGATAGGAATTCCACTGATCTTCAAATTATAATCTTCTAGTTGATGCTTCAACCAGAGTATTTGTGCACAACATGCTCCAGCAGCAATGTATTCAGCTTCAGCAGTAGATATGGATACTGAAGTCTGTTTCTTACTCATCCATGAGATCAGACGACTGCCTAAAAATTGACAAGTACCTGTAGTACTCTTCCTATCAATCTTGCAGCCAGCAAGGTCAGAATCTGAATATCCAACAAGTTCAAATCCTGATTCCCTTGGGTACCACAATCCCAATTCTTGTGTGCCTTTAAGATACTTTAATATCCTTTGAGCAGCTAAGAGATGAGATTCCTTAGGATTTGATTGAAATCTCGCACAAACCCCAACAGAATACATAATATCAGGTCTGCTAGCTGTTAAGTATAACAGTGACCCAATTATGCCTCTGTATTTGGTGATGTCAACTGATTTGCCATCTTCATCCTTGTCCAGACGAAATCCAGTGGACATAGGAACATTGACAGATGAGCTAGTTTCCATACCAAATTTCTTAAACAGATCTTTTGTGTACTTTGCTTGACTTATGAAGATACCATCAGGTAGCTGTTTGACTTGTAATCCAAGAAAGTAATTTAATTCTCCCATCATGCTCATTTCAAACTTTTTTTGCATCAGCTTAGAGAATTTTTCACACATCTGTTTGTTAGTTGAACCAAAAATAATATCGTCCACATATATTTGAACTAACAATATATGTTCTTCCCATTCAATAGTGAACAAGGTCTTGTCTACTTTACCTTTACGAAATCCTTTAACTAAAAGAAAATCAGATAGAGTATCATACCATGCTCTTGGAGCCTGTTTCAGTCCATAGAGAGCTTTCTTCAGACGATATACCTTGTCTCCCTGTTTATAAACTTCAAAACCAGGTGGTTATTCAACGTACACTTCTTCTTGCAATTCTCCATTGAGAAAAGCAGACTTCACATCCATCTGATATACTGTGAAGTTCTTGTGAGCAGCATATGCTAGAAACAGTCTGATTGCTTCAAGCCTTTCAACTGGTGCGAATGTCTCATCAAAATCAATGCCTTCTTCTTGGCAGTAACCTTTGGCTACTAGTCTTGCTTTGTTTCTGGTAACAATACCATCTTCATTCATCTTATTTCTGAAAACCCACTTAGTGCCAATTACTCTTTGATGAGTAGGTCTAGGTACCAAGTACCAAACCTCATTTCTTTCAAATTGATTCAACTCTTCTTGCATAGCTTCAATCCAGTGAGAATCACCAAGAGCTTCATCAATTAATTTAGGCTCAATTTGTGAAAGAAAACTTACAAACATTGTTTCATTTGCAGTTGACCTTCTTGTTCTAACTCTGTCAAGGGGATCACCAATCACTAGTTCAGGTGGGTGATCTTTTAGCCATCTGAGATCAGGTTGCAAATCTGGATGTTGTCCTCTAGATTGGTCTTGCAACACCACTGTTGGAGTCTCAGTAGTAGTCTGTTGAACAGTTGTAGTCTGTTGAACAGTCTCAGGTCTGTCAGCTGTTTGCAACTCCTCTGTTAGACAATCAGTAGACTGATTTTGAACAGCACTTGAGTTAACAGCTCTTGTCAAATCAGGTAGTATGATGGGTACATATTCTTCTTTTCTTTCCACACTCAATTTCTGAAATTCAGCAGATAGTTCTTGATTTGCACTTTGATTCTTTTCAGAAGATTGACTTGGTTCATCAAATACTACATGAATAGATTCTTCTACATGTAAAGTTCTTTTGTTAAACACTCTATAAGCTTTACTAACAGTAGATTAACCTACAAAAACAGCTTCATCAGCCTTCTCTGCAAATGCAGTAAGGTGATTTTTCCCATTGTTCAAAACATAACATTTACAACCAAAAATCCTAAGATAATGTAAATTAGGCTTTCTGTTGTTCCATAGCTCATAAGGTGTCTTGTTTTGACTTTTGTTGATCATACACCTATTCTGTGTATAACATGCTGTATTTGTAGCTTCTGCCCAGAATCTTTGGGGCAGCTTTGCTTCAGCTATCATTGTCCTGGTAGCTTCTTTTAGAGTTCTGTTTCTCCTTTCAGCAACTCCATTTTGTTGAGGGGTTCTGGCAGCAAAGTACTCATGACTGATTCCTCTGGAATTACAATACTCTTCAACAGTAGAGTTTGTAAATTCAGTCCCTCTATCTGATCTGATCTGATCTTCAATATTCTTTGACTTTTCTCTTTCTGGATCAGTTCCATCAGATTAGTAAGATGTTCCTTGGTTTCACTTTTCTTCTTCATGAAAATCACCCAAGTAAATCTTGAAAAATCATCCACAACAGCTAGGCAGTATTTCTTTCCACCGTTGCTGATTGGATCAATAGGGCCAAACAAATCCATGTGAAGTAGCTCCAATGGGGGGGGTGGGGGGGGGGGGGGGTGGGGGGGGGGGGGGGTGGGGGGGGGGGGGGGTGGGGGAGGAGGGGGGAGGGGGGGGGGGGGGGGCGGGGGGGGGGGGGATGGGGGGGGGGGGGGGGGGGGGGGGGGGGGGGGGGGGGGGGGAGGGTGGGGGGGGGGGGGGGTGGGGGGGGGGGGGGGTGGGGGGGGGGGGGGGTGGGGGGGGGGGGGGGTGGGGGGGGGGGGGGGTGGGGGGGGGGGGGGGTGGGGGGGGGGGGGGGTGGGGGGGGGGGGGGGTGGGGGGGGGGGGGGGTGGGGGGGGGGGGGGGTGGGGGGGGGGGGGGGTGGGGGGGGGGGGGGGTGGGGGGGGGGGGGGGTGGGGGGGGGGGGGGGTGGGGGGGGGGGGGGGTGGGGGGGGGGGGGGGTGGGGGGGGGGGGGGGTGGGAGGGGGGGGGGGTGGTGGGGGGGGTGGGGGGGGGGGGGGGGGGGGGGGGGGGTGGGGGGGGGGATGATTTAGAGTAGTTTCCATGCGAAGTTGATTAGCTTTTATTTCACCAGAATGGTCATTCAGACAGTCAACATTCAACTGAAGTGTTGACAGTTCAGTTTGTGCTTTGTCAGTGATGTTGGTAACCTCTTGCATTAGAGCAATGTTTTTCTCAGTTTCTGCTTCACCAACTTGTGTCATGACCCTAACAACTCTTGCAATGTCAGCTTCATTCCTTTGAAGAGCAGTGTGGAGATGACCTACATCAGCCTTCACATCTTCAATATTTCTGCTCATATTCAATATGCTCTGAGTTAACATTAAAGAGTTATCTGGTGGTAGAGGAAAATCTTCAATGGCATCCTTGACCATTTTTGCAGTCTCTTCCTGCATTTGCTTAATCATCAGCTGATTTCTTGTCTCCATCTCCTTCAGAGTAGTCTCAATCAGCATCTGGATGGACTCCATCAGTGAGGAATGCAAATCAGCAGTAGGAGCAGAGTGTGATGATTCAGCAGGATCCTCTTCTTGTGGAAGTTCAGCAGGTTCTTCCTCCTGTTGAACGGTTGCTTCATGAAGAACAGGACTTTCTTCAGTTTTCCATTCCAAAGCTAAGGGAACTAAGTCCTTGACCATAATAGGCAGCTTATTTGAAGTATCCAAGTTGATTTCTTCAGCCTTCTGGTCTTTCTTTTGTTCTTCACTAGCTGGCTCATCAGCTATGTGAATGATCTCAGTACCATCAGTAGACACAACTGTCTTCTGACGAATCAAGTCAGCTGGTACAAAGGGTGATGTAGTCTGTTTAATCTTCAGCTTCTCTTGATAAGTACTGATATCAGAGCCATAACAGATTTGCTGTAAACTTGGCAGACTGGGCGTTGAACTTGATGTTCCTGGTTCAAACCTTGATCTTTCAACCCATTTCTCCAGAGTAGTGTAAACAGCAATCTTGACTGCTCTATCAATTCTATCATCAGTAGGACTTGGCTTCTTTGAAATTGAGTTTTTAATAGCATTCGCCTCCTGACTGACAATAACTCTTGCATAGTCATGCAGTCTATCCCTTACAAAATCTGAGTCCAAAGCCTTGACAACAGAGGATGTTTGCAACCAGTTTAGAACCCAACGTCCTTCTGTAGCGAACTCCTTCCAGGCTTGGATTTCTTCCTCAGACTTGTTCAATCTATACTCTCTCCATTGATTGTATCTGATCTTCTCTGGGAGAAAAGTAGTCCTTGATTGAAACAGCTGGTTCAGCCTTTCCAGCTCAGCTTCAAATCTTTTGAAGGCAACGGAGTCATTTTGAACAATCTCAATTGCTCGTCTGACCTCCTTCTTTTTCTTTTTAATTGGTTCAGCCTTTGGTAGCACAAAGTCTCCTTCCTTAGGCTTTTCTCCAATCACGATGCCTCCAGACCTCCTTGGTCCATAAGCATCCTTCTTGCTCTCTTCCAGTGCCTTTGCCAAGTCTGCTTCTTCCTTGGCAGCTAACTCAGCTTCTGTCATTTTCTTGACATCAGCTTCCTTTTTACTTGCTTCAAGAGCTTTCTTTAGCTCAGCATCATCACGTTTTCGTTGTTCAGCCTCCTCACGCTTCTTCTTGTGATAAGCTGATACTTTTGCTTTGCCAGTTCTCTTTTTTTTTTGGCATTTCTTGACTCAACAACTGGTGCCGCAGCTGTTGTTTCTGGTAAAGCAACTGCTACTGGTGCAGCAGCAATTGGTTCGAGGATCTGCACTTCAGGATCCTCTTGAGGTTTAGCAACCTCAGCTGTTGGTGTAGGAATCTGTTTCACTTGGTCAGTAGATCCCTTCACTGATTCAACAGGCCTCTCAGCAGATTGAGGACTTCTTTTGGCTAACTCAGAAAGTTCAGTATCTTCATCAAGAAGTGTCAGCTTCTTTCTGGCAGTCCTTTTTGTGAAAGGTGGATTTGCAACGGTAGAAGTGGCAGTGTCCTTCATAGCACTTCTTGTTCTTTTAGCCACATTTTCAACCGGTAGCTCAGCTGAAATTGTCTTGTCAGAGGATGTCCCAGTAGACATCTCGTTGATTTCCTTGACTGTTTCATCAACAATCAAATCAGCAGCATCCTTTCTTTTAGAGACAACTGTTCTGGCTTCAACAGCAGGCTTTGCCGTTTGAACAGTCGACTTGCTTTTCTTGCCTTTATCAGCAGGCTTTTCTGGCTCAGAAGCTTTTCTTTTCTTTTGCTTCAACTCTGTCACAACCGCAGGCTCCTTTGATCTTCCAGATTTCACTGGTTCATAAATCTTCAATTCTTTAGCCTTGTGAACATCCTTGCCATTTGTAACATCACATCCCAAATTTACTAGCAGATGACTCAGGAATATTCGGTGCAGAGTGTAACCACGCACTTTGTGATCAGCCAGTATATACCAAATGTAGTTTGCCCAGTTCACCTTCAAGCCATAGAAAATGGCAATCATTGTGTGCAGACGCTTCATTGGTACGCTGTCTAGTGAGAATGTGCAATTCTCCAAAACTTTGGCAACCAAGTCTGCCATTCGTTGAAACTCGTCTTTCAATTGATTTTTCTTTATGCTCCCAGTTAGCATTTCATCCTTCTTTGAAGCCAGATTCCAGAAATCTGCTTCAAATGGAGTAGAGAGAGTTGCAATATCAGTAGAACCTTCAAGAGAGAGTCCATATCTCTCACTTAGCAGTTTTGGGGTTACGCAGATAGCTTTGTCCCCAATCTTGGCAGTGATCTCCACTTTCTCAAAATTGACATCCTTCTTGGAACCATAAAATTCCATTACTTGGTCTTTGAAGATCATATCTTCATGGGCCTCCATGAAGTTTACCAGTGAGGCTGCCTTAAATTTCTCCAGAATTTCCTTCATTAATGGTGTGCCAGTCGTATGGTAGGTCAGGTAGTTCAAGAACATACCTTCAGCAGCAGCTTCTTTTGCAGATACCTTGGAACCCATTTTCCTGAAAGAGATTGAAGAAAAACGAGAGTAGATTTGCAGTTGAATGGATGCAAAAATGCTCTGAATGCTTTTGAAATTTTTAGGGTGCGTAAAAGCTCAGTCAGCTGATCAGATCTGGATTTATAGATGTTAATTCTTGTCGGTTTCCGTGAAAAGTGGTAACCGTTAGATTAGTCATTGTAAAAGCAGATCGTGTGACCGTGATACGCGGATTTCAAAATAGCATTAAATATGTCAGACGGGCGGGAAAACGAAACGCCACTTGTCTGTTACTTATGAAAGCGTGCTTTTTATGAAACGTTTTTAGTGCAACACTTTAAATATAAGCTGACATAAATAGAAACAGATGAGTAAAGTACTTATCTGATTTATGACTTGTCTGATACAATATATCACTAGTGAAAGCCAATATCTAGTGATCTTCCTTTGCTGTTTGTCAATCCAGCAAGATAATTAATCTTCAAATCTTCAAGAGTTAAGAGCAAATCTTCTGCTTAAAGCAACTTCAACTAACTGTCATTGAAGATTTCATCTTTAAAACAAGGGTACCGCTAGTCTTACACGTTCCCCCTGAATTCAAGAATTCATCAGTCAACTAGTCTGTTGAGAGTCAGTCTTCTTGAAGTATAACACACTTGTTGTAGTCAGATTAGTGAGCTGTTTGAAACCAGTCTTCTGATAGGTTCCCCCTCAGCTTATGAATCCAATTTTAACAAGCCTAGTTCCACTCTTAGAGTAGAAAATCTTGCATCACTCAATGGTTTGGTGAAAATGTCAGCGATCTGATTATCTGTTTGAACATATTCAATAATAACATTTCCTTTTTCAACATGGTCTCTGATGAAGTGATGTTTGATCTCAATATGCTTAGTCCTGGAATGACTTGTAGTATTCTGAGTAAGTGAGATTGCACTTGTATTATCACAGTAGATAGGGATTCCACTGATCTTCAGATTATAATCTTCTAGTTGATGCTTCAACCAGAGTATTTGTGCACAACATGCTCCAGCAGCAATGTATTCAGCTTCAGCAGTAGATATGGATACTGAAGTCTGTTTCTTACTCATCCATGAGATCAGACGACTGCCTAAAAATTGACACGTACCTGTTGTACTCTTCCTATCAATCTTGCAGCCAGCGAGGTCAGAATCTGAATATCCAACAAGTTCAAATCCTGATTCCCTTGGGTACCACAATCCCAATTCTTGAGTGCCCTTAAGATACTTTAATATCCTTTGAGCAGCTAAGAGATGAGATTCCTTAGGATTTGATTGAAATCTCGCACAAACCCCAACAGAATACATAATATCAGGTCTGCTAGCTGTTAAGTATAGCAGTGACCCAATTATGCCTCTGTATTTGGTGATGTCAACTGATTTGCCATCTTCATCCTTGTCCAGACGAAATCCAGTGGACATAGGAACATTAACAGATGAACTAGTTTCCATACCAAATTTCTTAAACAGATCTTTTGTGTACTTTGCTTGATTAATGAAAATACCATCAGGTAGCTGTTTAACTTGTAATCCAAGAAAGTAATTTAATTCTCCCATCATGCTCATTTCAAACTTGTTCTGCATCAGCTTAGAGAATTTTTCACACATCTGTTTGTTGGTTGAACCAAAAATAATATCGTCCACATATATTTGAACTAGCAATATATGTTCTTCCCATTCAATAGTGAACAAGGTCTTGTCTACTTTACCTTTACGAAATCCTTTTACTAAAAGAAAATCAGATAGAGTATCATACCATGCTCTTGGAGCCTGTTTGAGTCCATAAAGAGCTTTCTTCAGACGATATACCTTGTCTCCCTGTTTATAAACTTCAAAACCGGGGGGTTGTTCAACGTACACTTCTTCTTGCAATTCTCCATTGAGAAAAGCAGACTTCACATCCATCTGATATACTGTGAAGTTCTTGTGAGCAGCATAAGCTAGAAACAGTCTGATTGCTTCAAGCCTTGCAACTGGTGCGAATGTCTCATCAAAATCAATGCCTTCTTCTTGGCAGTAACCTTTGGCCACTAGTCTTGCTTTATTTCTGGTAACAATACCATCTTCATTCATCTTATTTCTGAAAACCCACTTAGTGCCAATTACTCTTTGATGAGTAGGTCTGGGAACTAAGTACCAGACTTCATTCCTTTCAAATTGATTCAACTCTTCTTGCATTGCTTCAATCCAGTGAGAATCACCAAGAGCTTCATCAATTACTTTGGGCTCAATTTGTGAAAGAAAACTTACAAACATTGTTTCATTTGCAGTTGACCTTCGAGTTCTCACTCTGTCCAAAGGATCACCAATCACTAACTCAGGTGGGTGATCTTTGAGCCATCTGAGATCAGGTTGCAAATCTGAATGTTGTCCTCTGGATTGATCTTGCAACACCACTGTTGGAGTCTCAGTAGTAGTCTGTTGAACAGTTGTAGTCTGTTGAACAGTCTCTGGTCTGTTAGCTGTTTGCAACTCCTCTGTTAGACAATCAGCAGACTGATTTTGAACAGCACTTGAGTTAACAGCTTGAGATAAATTGGGTAGTATGATGGGTACATATTCTTCTTTTCTTTCCACATTCAATTTCTGAAATTCAGCAGACAGTTCTTGATTTGCACTTTGATTCTTTTCAGAAGATTGACTTGGTTCATCAAATACTACATGAATAGATTCTTCTACAAGTAAAGTTCTTTTGTTAAACACTCTATAAGCTTTACTAACAGTAGAGTAACCTACAAAAACAGCTTCATCAGCCTTTTCTGCAAATGCAGTAAGGTGATTTTTCCCATTGTTCAAAACATAACATTTACAACCAAAAATCCTAAGATAATGTAAATTAGGCTTTCTGTTGTTCCATAGCTCATAAGGTGTCTTGTTTTGACTTTTGTTGATCATACACCTGTTCTGTGTATAACATGCTGTATTTGTAGCTTCTGCCCAGAATCTTTGGGGCAGCTTTGCTTCAGCTATCATTGTCCTGGTAGCTTCTTTTAGAGTTCTGTTTCTCCTTTCAGCAACTCCATTTTGTTGAGGGGTTCTGGCAGCAGAGTACTCATGACTGATTCCTCTGGAATTACAGTACTCTTCAACAGTAGAGTTTGTAAACTCAGTCCCTCTATCTGATCTGATCTTCAATATTCTTTGACTCTTCTCATTCTGGATCAGTTCCATCAGATTAGTAAGATGTTCCTTGGTTTCACTTTTCTTCTTCATGAAAATCACCCAAGTAAATCTTGAAAAATCATCCACAACAGCTAGGCAGTACTTCTTTCCACCATTGCTGATTGGATCAATAGGGCCAAACAAATCCATATGCAGCAGCTCCAAAATTCTGATTGAAGATTGGTGCTTCTTGCTTTTGAAGGATGATTTCACTTGTTTACCCTTCTGACATGCGTCACAAAGCTTGTCTTTGCTCATGACTGTCTTTGGAATTCCTTCTACCAGATCATTCTTTATCAATCTGTTTATGGTCTTGAAATTCAAATGATTCATTCTTTTGTGCCAAAGCCAACTGATTTCACTTGGTGTAGAAGCCACTAAGCAAACATTTGAATTCTTGTCCACAGAATTCCAGTCGACTACATAGATATTTCCCTGTCTTCTTCCAGATAGAATGACCTTCTTTGTTCCTACTTGTTCAACATAGCACTTATCTGATGAAAACACCACGGAAAATCCCTTGTCACAAAATTGACTTATGCTCAGCAGATTGTATTTCAGGCCATTAACATAAGAGACGTCAGATATCTCTATGTTTCCTTTGATAAGCTTTCCAACAGCTACAACCTTGCCTTCTTTGCTGTCTCCAAAAGTAACTCTTGGACCATTCACAGCAACAGCATCTGCCAGTTCATGTATGTCTCCACACATGTGCCTTGAACATCCACTGTCCAAGTACCATTTCTTCACTACTTTACTCCTACTCCTAATCCTAACCTACAAAACAAAATAAAATTGTTTTAGGTACCCTTTATTGAGAGGGTCCTGGTGGATTAGTATCACCTTTGACAACCCAAGATGTTGAAGTCTTAGGCTTCTTAGGCTTTGCAATTTTAGCAGGAGCATGAGCAACTTCATTTTCATCATAGACAGCAGGCATATTATATTGATGATCATTATGATGATGATAAGGCTCATAAGCAGGATATGATGCATGATAGGCAGGGTAGGCATGCATTGGTTGATGAGCAGGATATGCAGCATAGTGAGGTGGATAATGAGGTGCAGCATAATATGGTGGATAAGCAGGTTGCACATAATAAGACTCATTTCCATAGTAAGCATTTTTGTTATAATTTCTTTGCTTCTTAGGTCTGCTCTTTACTTGCTCTTTAACAGACGATTTAGCTTTACTAGTCTGATTGGTTTTACTCTTATCAGCAGACTTCTTGGGACTACTCTGCTGTTTGGTTTTACCAGTCTGTTTTTCAGTTTCAGGCTTTTTACCCTTCTTAGCCTTAGGAGTCTGGATCTCCTTTTTCTCAACCTCAAGTGAAGTAGATTTAGTGGTCTGAACATACAAGATAATATTACTATTATCAGCAGATACAAATTTTTCAGCTCTATTCAGTTCTAAACTTTCTTTCACTACAGGTGTACTCTGTTTAGTTGATTTATCAATTGATGCAACAGACGACGTAGGAACAGATGACTTATTATGCAAAGATATTCTAGCTTCAAGTTCTTTGATCTGTCCTTTGTACATTTCACATTCAGCTCTCAGAGATTCACATTCATGCGAAAGCTTTTTATACATAGCTGATTCTTCAGGTCTTTCTACCTTCGATTTCAGTTTAGTATTTTGCTTTTTCAGCATGATCATCTCGTCCTTAAGCTTAGCAAGCTCATTTACAACATCTACTTTGTTGTTCATCATTTGCTCAAATGAGCTAAACAGTTCAAGCTCACTTTCAGAGAGTATTACCTCATTGTCAGAATCATCAGATTCCTTTGCCATGAGACACAACAGTGCAGGTGTTTCGTCAAAAACAGAGTCATCACTTGAAGTGCCAGATTCTGTGTTTGATGAGTAGATGGCTGCCATCTTTTCAGCTTCAGCCAACAGCACCTTGCTCTTTTGGTATCTCTTCTCTCTTCGTTCTTTTCTTTGTTTCTTTTCCTCCTCTGTATACTTCTCCGCTTTAGGATATGGGCAGTCCTTGATGAAGTGTCCCAATTTCCTGCAATTATAGCACATCATTTTGGATTTATAATCATCCTTAATATCATGAGAATTAGAGGTAGGTTTAGAAGTAGAAGCATTGTTATATTTGTTCTTCATTTTTCTCTTGTAGAACTTTTTGAACCCGTTCAATAACAACGCAACATCGTCAGCAGTATATTCCTTTTTGCTCAGTACTGGGGCCTCATCAGATGAGTCCTCTCCTCTGCTTTTTCCAGACGATCTTCTTGTTCTTTCTGCAGCGACCAGTGCAGCAGTGGGGCCAGAAGTTGAGGTCTCTTCTATTCCCATCCTTGGCATTTTATACTCGTACGCCTTGAGTACAGAAAACAGCTCCGTCAGAGAGATCTTCCCCAGATCCCTAGATTCTTCCATAGCTGTGATCTTCATGTTGAACTTGGGTGGTAGCGCCTTCAGGACTTTGAGAGTGATCTCTTTGTCTGTGAATGTCTTACCCAGCTTTAACACGTTGTTCAGCACTTTGGTAAACCTTGAACTCATCTGGTCAATGGTTTCTCCAGGCTTCATTTTGAAGTTCTCAAACTTCTCCATGGCAACACTTAGATTGTGTTCCTTGATGGCTTCATTTCCTTCACTCATATCCCTGACTTTGTCCCACATCTCTTTTGATGTTTTACAGTGTTTGACATAGTCAAACCTTTCATTGTCCAGGGCTTTAGTCATGATGAAGATTCCAACTTTATCAAGATTTTTCAACTTGATTTCATCAGGTGACATTTCTTCTTCATCTTTGTCCACGATCACTTCTTGATCATTGACTTTGATGGTTTTTGTGACTCTTATCGGACCTTTGGTTATGCATCTGTACATATTGTCATTGTAAGCAGCAAGGAAAATTTCCATGCGTATCTTCCAGTCCTCAAAGCTCATACCGCCTATGTGGGGAACAAGGCTAATGCAATCCATTTTTCAAAAAGTTTTGTTTTTCAAAAAGATGCTCTTTTGAAAACCTTTGCAAACCTTTGAAAAACACTTAAGGATCAAGCTCGTTGATCAGGCAAATGATTCAGATGAACCACCTGCTCTGATACCACTTGTTGGTCCCAAGTGGTCAGATGAGGTCTAGAGGGGGGGGGGGGGGTGAATAGACCTCTTCAAAAATCTACCTTTTAAAACTTCTAACTTTTCTGTTCAGCAGACTAAGCTGATCGAGAACAGTAAGCAGACTAAGCTGATCTAGCACAAAGCTTTGAACAGCAGAGTTGACCACTCTTCTGATTTCACTCAGCTGATTTTATCAAATCAGAGTTTAAAATAAACTAACTTGCAGCGGATTTATCAAGTGTTTTTCACAAGTAGTTTTCTTTAACCTTGAAATAGTTTTATCCCCAGTTTTTAACAAACTCCTTTTAAACCTTTTCAGCAGTTAACCTTTTAAGTGTTTTAAAACTGTTCTTTCAAATATGCAGAAAATAATGCAAGTTAAAAACACAAAGGATTTTTATAGTGGTTATATGGATGTAAATCCTTTAGTCCACTCTTCCAAGTCACTTAGATCTTGGGTTATACTAAATCACACAGATTACAGTATACAATGCTTACGCCAAACAACAAATGAAATGGCCGTAAGTTCACAATAGGGAATCACAAAGAAACTCCTATCCTCTGAAGTAATATCGCTCACTAAGATTGATATCTACTTCTCACAACACAACCCTAACAAAATCACTCAGATTTTACAAGTATTTTCTATTTTCTCTCTATTTAGCTTTGTCAACAAATGACTCGGCTGATGAGTGCTCTGTTCTTGAGTTTGAGACTTAGAAGAATTTTGCTTCAGATTTTTGCTCTCAAAGTGTGTTGTCTCTGTGTTGTTCTTCTTCTTCAACTCATGAACTAAGCTATTTATACTAAGGATTTGAAAATCTGCCCGTTGAGAGATCGCCAGTTGTCAAATCCTCGAGTACTGGTCCTTTTCTGCAGAACGGCTGTTGCGACTGAACACTGTACACTCTGCTGTACTTTCTGTCGCTTCGCATTAAATGCGCATTAAATGCACCAAGCTGATACGAGGTTTCTCTTCAATCATTTGTCATAAATACCCTTCCTCTTCAGCATTTATTACTTCAAGTGCATTTATTACCGTTGTAATAACTTCTGATCCACTTCCACTCTGCTGATCGAAGTCACTCGTCTGATGTATACTCGGCTGATCCCAAACTTGAACTAATCTGATTTGAGTCGGCTGATAGTCCACCAGTCTGATTACTTCTTCAGCAACAGATCAATAGTCTTCTGGACCATATTTGACTAGTCTGATGAACTTCTTCCTTAGTCAAATATCTTCTAAGGTTTGTACTAAGCTTCCACTTAGCTGATGACTTTGGAAATCATCAAAACCTTCCTTTACTTCAAAGTCTTCATCTTCATCCAACACATTTTTATAATTTATTTTAATTTTTGATTCCTCGGTTAATCGTTGTAACATGGAAACGATTCCATAGATTAATCTGGTATTTATGACTTGATGACTTACTTTATTTTCCTTAACTGGTTGATCACGAACTGGATACGTCCCATTAGATACTCTCATGTAAATAAGTGAATAGGCTGGTACTTGTACTTCACCTTGTTCATTAAAGTAGGGATATGAGCTATATATTTTTAAATATATTTCTCTATCCTTACCAAAATACTTTCGATAATTTTTCACTGTTTGTTGGATTCCATAACTGAATTCTTGGAGAATAGTGTTGCTTTCGTCAATGTATATTGTATCGATTAATCCATATTGAAAGAATTTATATGTCATTAGTTGACTTGCTCCACTGATGATGACTGCTTTAGGTCCCGTTATTCTTTTTTCAGTTGGGTAAAAGAATTTTGTAATATCTTCCTCCGTCCAATTGTACCGCATTTTCAAATATTCTTGAAAAACTTCCTTGTTTAATTGTTTGAGCTGAATGTGTTCCTGTCTTGTGGGTACCTGTGTTAACTTATCTTTCCAAGTACCTTCATTGAGGAAGATGGTTGTTCTGACATTGTTGCTTTTGGTTTGACTAATGCTGATTTGAATGGTTGAGCTTTAATTTCTGCTTCTGAGATCGCTTTGTTTTCTTCGACTGCAAGTTTTGCTTCTGCCATAGTTTTGTATGCCTTATGAATGATTCCTTTGTGGCCATTACTGTATAGTGATGCTTTATGCCATTCATCAAAAATTGCTCATTTGGCTGGTCCGTTGAAGATGACATAGTACTTCTTTGATGATGATGATGACGATGCTTCCTGAATTTTGATATCTGGTGGGACTTCTGGTTTTGATTCTGAGTTTTCTTCTGCTTTTGCTTTTTGTTCGTCCACCACGCTTAGCATGCTAAACTCTGATGGTTTGTAACTTGTGTCCAGGGATTGTATAGCTTTTTCCAACTCATGTAATCCACGAATTTTTACTTCAATATTTCCTTTTATTTGCTTCACTTGGTTTTTTAGTGTTGCTATTGCTTCTTCCATAATTGTATATTTTATCCTGATGCAAATTCTCTTGTTAATGTATCTGCAATAATATTATTACTACTTTTTATATATTTTATTTTTGATGGGTATCTGCTTAGTTCAAGTTGCCAACTTATTAGTCGTCCTTGGTTGTAATTGGCATGTAGTTTGTATCTAATGAATACGGTTAAATATGTTGAATCCGTTCTAAGCTCAAATTCTTTGGGTAACAGATCAATCCTCCATTTTTTGAATGTACGTTCTTAAACATGCAAGTGTCTCTTTCTCATGGATGGGATACCTCTTTTCTGTTTCGGAATACGTTCCGATATATATCTGCACAGAATTTCTGGGCCTTTGATTGCTAAATTTTCCATAAATAATAAATCGGAATCATGTATACTTTTGCTCATAGAGCTGATTTCATTGTTTAAGTTGCATACTTCTGATTCTTTGACTTCTTCATGCTGTTGTGTTTTTGTTTGTATACACTTCATGCATCCTGACCATACTTCGTCAGATGCGTCAGTCTCAACTATTAAATAATCATTGGAAGTTGGGTTATAGAGTCTTGGTAAAATTTTCGAGATATGTTTTATTTGTTCAACTATTTTACTATCTTCTTTATCCCAAAATCATTGTTTTTAATACTTATTTTTTCTTGTAATCTTTTCTTTTCTTTGGCACACCCTTTTAAATATCCTAATTCGGATATGTAATTTAAACATCCTAGAAACCTTTGTAATTGCTTTCTATCTTCGATTTTATTCGGGAATAGGTGTAATTTCTCTAAAACATGTTTTTGTAATTCAATTCCTCCATTTGACTTTATTATTGTTCCTAAAAATTCAATCTCTTGTTTTGCTATTTGTGCTTTCTTTTTACTTAGGACTAAACCTTTTTGTTTACATCTTTTGAGTATGATTGCTACTTTTCTTAAATGATCTTCTTTAGAAGTATTACTGAATATTAAAATATCATCTATGTAAACCAAACATATTTCCTCTAATCCTTCTAAATTCTTACTCATATATCTTTGAAATATTCAAGGTGTCTGTTTTAACCCAAATGATAATACATTCCATTCATAGTGTTTTTCTGGGGGACAAGTATATGTTGTTAGTGGTTTTGTATTTTCATGTAATCTTAATTGATAATATCCAGATTTAGCGTCTAAGGAGCTAAACCAAGTCATTCCTTTTATTTCATCCATTATAGAATCTCGTCTAGGTAACTTATGTGCATCTCCTATGGTGGCATCATTCAATTTTTTGTAGTTTATTACCATTCTCTTTCCTCGTTTTATTTTATCCATTATAGAATCTCGTCTAGGTAACTTATGTGCAACATGTCTACTTTTGCTTTCTCTTATTAACCTTTTTTCTAATAATTCTTTACAATCTCTTGTAAATTCTTCTATATCTCTCTTTGAATAGGGTATCCTATTTGGTACATTTACTTCTTGTTTTGGATCTTTTAATTCTATAGTGATTTGTTCTTCATTAGTATTTATTTTTACATCTAGCGGGTCTTCGGAGCAAGTTTCTTCTAAAAGATTTTCTACTTCTTTTTCAATGCTTGTTTTATTATTTTCTTTTATATAAAATAATGTTTCGTTAAGAATGTGTAATATTTTTAATTTTGTTCGTTCAAGGTTGTCTATGATCGGGATTTTTATCATTTTTCCTGTTGGTTCTTTCAGCTCTATATGTTCTAGCCATTGTATAAAAGGATCGATGGTATAATCTAAGAAAATTATTTCCCAGAATAATATCATATCCTGATTCTTGTCTGTAGAGTGATGGCGCCATGAATATATAGGGTGTTTTAGTCTTATCTATAATTTTTATTTTATTAAAATAACTCGCTAATTCTATCTTATGCGTGCTTCCATCAGCTATCATAATTCTTACCGGTCTTTCTGTTTCCCTCCAAAAATAATCCTTTTATATTTTTAGAAGCAAAACTAATACTGGCTCTAGTATCAATATATGCTGAATAATAATATCCTTTTATTTCTACCTTTATAAAAGTAGAATTTTGATTTCTTCTATTCTGATTCTGTAGATAATTCTGTCTCATAACTTTCTTCTGTCTCGTAATCTGAATAGGTTAATAATATATATATTTCTTCAATGTCTGATATATCAGACTCAATTGGTTCTAAACTTCTTAACTCTGCTACTTTTAGAATTTCCTTTTGTTCTTTATTTTTTCTTTTTGGGCATTCATTTGCATAGTGGCCTTCTTCCTTACATAACCAACATTTACATTTTTTTCCTTCAGGATAGTATTTTTTATTTTGCTTTTTCTAAAAAATCTTTCTGGTTTTTATAATATTCTTTTTTATATTTTTGAAAAGGTCATTTTTTCCATTTATATTTTTTATTATATTGTTTATAATGTTTTCTTTTGTATTTATATTCTTTACACCCGTACTGCTGTGGCACTGTCGGGTTACCTTCACAACAAACCTTATTAACTTGTTTTACTAGTTTTATTTCATTTATTTGTTTACATTTTTCTACTATATATTCACGTCCTATGAAAATTGCTCCTCCTAAAGTGTTTGCTACAGTTCCATTTTCTATCATTTCATTGAATCTATCTAAACAAACTTTGTTTACTGGATATGGTAGTTTTATTAGTAATAACTTTTTCATATATTCTTGATTTTCAGGTTTTAACCTATAACAATTTTTTGAAAATTCACAAACATAATTCTCGTATTGACACATATCGCATATTGTCATGTTATTTAAATGCCATGTTGCTATTTCGTTTTGTTTTTCTGTAACTTTTTCTGCATAGTTTATTTGGTCTTGACCAACGAACTCTTTCCATACAAGTGCTATTACTAACCAGTAAAAAATTTCTATACTATTTTTACTTAATTCTTTCAGTTGATCAATATATTTGTAATCGTTTAAATATTGAAATACATTTCCCTTTGTTTTAAAAACCATATAATTCCATACATTATCCATCGACGCATTTTTAAATATATCATCTGTTTGTAGAATTAAATTTACTTGATTTGCCCAATCTTGTATTAATTCTTCTGTATTTTTTGTGCAATCTATATTTAATATTCCTTGTTTTATTTGTTGTAAATGAGGTGTATATTCATCTGGTAATTTTTGGAATCCTCCTTGTTTTCTTTGGTAGAAACCGTTTCTTTCTCTAAGATTTTCTGGATCAATGTCGGTCCATTCGAACCTATTAGACTTTCGTTTTTTACAATTTTCTTTATCTTGTTGTTCCTCTTTCACTCGACTACTTTCTCCTTTTTCCATATATGCAGTAATAGAATCATCTGATTCGTATCCATAAATTACTTCATTATTATTTGTAAAATTTGTTTGTCTTTTATTTTGTTCCTCCTCAATTATATTTAACTGTTCAATCATTTTTCTAATTTCCTCTACTTGTTCTTCCATTATTTAAGTAAATTCCTTCGTGGTCGTAGTTCTCTAGATGAACTAAATATTTGATCGTGTTTGTTTATTAGAACTAAGTCTTTAATTTTCTCTAATTCGAAAATTAAATTTTTTAATTTTTTCTTTAGGTATATTTTCTTTTTCTTTAAATTCGTTATAGAATTCGTCAAAAATATTATAAATGTCTTCCTTTTTTAATATTTTATTTATCATAAGTAATTGTTCTTTTAAATCAGCAATTTCTTCAGTTATTCCTATTAATTGTTTTTGTAAAATCGGTTACTTCTTCGGTCATACCCATTTAAATAATTAATTATTGGTTTGTTTTTTCTTTTTGAACTGTCAAGGGATTTCTTTTGCAAATAGAGTTTATTTGGAAAAATTACACAAGGTCATTTTTAAAATATCAATTTGTAAAATGGTCATTCTTCACAATTGCTCATTTAATGGTCACATTTTTAAGGAATACTCATATAAATGTATAATCATCTAAAATTGAACACAATTAATTAATTAACGCACAAACATTATTGAGTCCACGCGAGTCCAAGCCTGGCCCAGTCCAAATCAATTACTTTGGATTCATGCTGCCAGGCCTAATCCACAATTCAAAAATTTAAGTGCCATAATTGAGAAGGCTGGGTAAATGGTAATAACTGATTTCATTCTTTTTTGGTGGTGTCCTGCAAATTTTTTTTGTTTTTGGTAAATGCCTACAGTTTATATAACCCCTAAAAGGGTTTTTTTTTTTTTTTAAATAATCCCTAAAAGATTGGAGGAATAACCTTTGCCGAATAAAGGGGATATGATTCATTTGATCTGATATAGTGTATACAATCAAAGGTGAAAGGCTCTTGAATAAAATTAAGAGTTAATCGCAATTTTTTGTCCTCCTTCCAATTTTTGCACATTTGTTCCTCTTAAATTTTTTGTAGCAGATTCGTCTCTCTTATCAAAATAGTATAAAAAATTCGTCTCTCTTATCAAAATAGTGTAATAAATTCGTCCCTCTTAAATTTTTCGTAACATATGTGTCTCTTTGATCAATGTAGTGTAACACATTCGTCCCTCTTATATCCAAAATACATCAATCTTCGTCCATTTTAGGATGTATTTTGGATTTAAGAGGGACGTATGTGTTACACTACATTAATGAGAGGGACGCATCTGCTATGAAAAATTTAAGAGAGACAAATGTGTTACACTACATTGATAAGAGGACGAATCTGCTACAAAATATTTAAGAGGGATGAATATGCAAAATTTGGCCAATAAAGAGGACGAAAAGTGCGATTCACTCCAAAATTAAATTGTAAAGTAAAAGAAAGAAAGAAAAAAGCATACCCAGACTTATTTCATTAATTTTGGTGCTTTTTGGGAAGGCATGATATTGATATTGTACTATGACTCAACTTTACCATTCAAACGCTATCTGAAACTAACGAAAGGAATCGCGTACACAAAAAAATGAATGCAATTCCCAATCAATCATATAAGTATGGGCACATTTAATTATTGGGATTAATGACAAAAGAAACCCTTTTCAAGAATATAAGTATGTTGCTTACATGCTTGAGGTCGAGGATAGGACTAGGGGTGTACATGGTTTTTAAAACCGTATCGAACCGTTCCGTATCGTATCAAATCGTACCGAATTTTTAGTTTTTCCCCTCAGAACTAAATGTCTTGGTATGGACGGAAATCGAACCCAATAATTTGATATGATTTTGATTTTAAACTTCTCATACCGAAAAAATCGTACCGTACCGAAATTGAAAATAAACATGAATAAATTACTCATTTATTTTTATTTTTTGTACTAAAGTTTATAACTTTTTATTTATAAATTTATAATTCTAATATTCTCGAACAAGATATTATTTATAACTTATATAATAATCCATCATTATTTTTTGTTTCTACATCGCTCGCGTTCAATTAACTTAACACAAATTTAATTTGTTGTATGTTGAAAATCTAACATGCAAAATTCTAGAAAACAAATATCAAGAAATAAGTTCGTCCACAAATTAAAAGAAAAAATATTCAAATAATTAACCAATTAATTTTATTCAACTAGGCCGCATTATTTCATCAAATTTGTCATATTTTTTTTTTACAGATGAGTTAATTTATGTAAAATAATAATTTGTAAAATACCATGATATTGGTTTTTATAAAACCTTCAATAAAATAAAGAAAGAACCTATATAACCAACTTGTTTTTTAGGAAAATATATCATTTTTGTCAACTAAGTAATTGACTATATAAGAAAAATCACATGAAAACAAATGTTAGAAAAAACCGCAAAATTGTACCGTACTGAAATCGCATAAAATCGAGTGTATTGGTATGGTTTATAAAACTCTAGTTTGATTTTAAATATTTTAAAACCGCAATAATTGGTACGGTATAAATTCTGTTAAATAAGCCGCAAAACCGTACCATGTGCACTCCTAGATAGGGCTAGCTAGAGTGCATACCATTGCAAGAAAACCGAGCAAAAACCAACGGTATTTTTCGTTGATGAAATCTTAATTTTCGTTAATAATTATATTTTCAACATTAATTTAATTTTTGTTTATCACGAATTCACGATTGCATCAAGGAAAGTGATGTCGCTAGACACAACTATCGATGAAGAAAATAGAACAACCGACAGGCTAGGGTTTCTAGTAAATTAAAATGGAAAAAGACTATGTTGAAAACTACAAAAATAATCAAAATATAATTTAGAACTTTAACAATTGTCTTGCTTTTTTTATTTTATTTTTAAATACAAGTAGATGGATCTAATTTCTATGACGATGGTGAAAGTGCTCTATTTAAAAAAAAAAAAAAAAAAAAAAAGTCTCCCCTTTAATTTTTTTCTCAACTTTAATTTGACAATAATGCACGTCGAAACTAAAAAGCTAACATACAATGTTATTCAAAACTGATTTAATATTTATAAGGGTAAACACCACTTATGGTCCCTCTTATCATTAACTTTTTACAGAGTGGTCCCTCTTATGTTTTTTTTCCCACTTTAGTCCCTACTATGAATTATTTGTTTCAGTTTAGTCCCTACTATGAATTATGTGTTTCACTTTAGTCCTCATCAGGTGGTTCCGATAATACGTGACATGCATATGAATATTTTTTAGGGCATTTTCGTCCGTTCACTATTGAGACTATTTGAGATATTGTTTAATTGGTGAGCAATTTTGGTGTTTGAAGAAGATTTTGGGAGAAAACTTTAGTTTGGAACGAAATGGACGATTAAGTTCGATTGAAATGAAAGCCTAGTTTGTAAGAGATTAAATATTTTTTTTAAATTAGAAAGACGAAAATATCCCTGTTAGTTTACTTGAAATGACGAAATTGCCCTCATGTGCATATCACATGTTACCGGAACCGCCTTGAACCACTTGAAAGGGACTAAACTGAAACAAATAATTCATAGTAGCGACTAAAGTGGGAAAAAAAACATAAGAGGGACCACTCTGTAAAAAATTAATGATAAGAGGGACCAAAAGTGGTGTTTACCCTATTTATAACAAACGAAACTCAATTAAATTTAGATCAATCAAATTTGGTTGAATCACAAGTATCTCTACTACATGTTCTTGGTGAAGCACACATTATATATGGTTTCATTCACAATAAATTGGAAAATTGGCCTTTACTTTAATTATCTATCTATTATATGGGTAATAAGGCCCTTCACGTGTAAATAAGGTAACCAAATATGGTTATTTTGGTCCATTATATGATTACAATTCATAATGTATTGTCTAATACTCCAATTGCCCTTAGTTTTTTCTTTTGGGATGTCCCAAAATAACACTTCATTTTTATGAATGAAATTATTTTTCTAAAAAATACTCTCTCGCATAGTGTAATGATTTGATACGACTAACTCTAAATCACAACCTTTAAGGACATGTATATAAAATACCTAAAATTCAAACGTTTTTACTTAAAACTCCGTGCAAAAGTAAAAATATAGAAATAAATGGATGGAGGTAGTAATAAAATAATAGGACAATAAGATAATGAATAATAGACCCTTCCATTATCATATCATATCGAGAAAATCATATGGAAATCCATATGTAAAAGCTTGTGCATCAGTATAAAATAGTATTTCATAGTACAAAGTAGAGTTAATAGCAATTTACCCCCTACAATATTTATAATATTCAATTTATCTCCTTGTAATTTGAAAAAGAACTTTATCCTCCTCTAATCTTATAAAAGTTTCATACCGCCTTCCTGATATTTTTATATGTGGCACTTTACTCTCATATTTTATGATAATGTCAGTTTACCCCCTATGTTATGATAAATATGACAGTTTACCCTCTTGTGTTATGATAAATGTGACAACTTACTCCCCTGTATTACAAAATATTTTTCATGTTCATTCTCAATTTCGACAAGTAAGTTATACTCTCTGGCTGAACGAGGTAAATTGTTTCTTTAAAATTTTCACAGGAGATAAATTGTTATTTTTAAATTATAAGGAGGTAAACTGAACATAACGAATTTCAGGAGAGCAAATTGACATTAACTCTTATAAGGTTTACGAAGACCGAAAGCACAAAATTGACAGAGATAAAAGAAAGAAAGACGGTCAACACTTGTAATCAACACTGCGCAGAGCTAATCATAAACTTGTTCTACTATTAGCTTTGGGAAAAATGAAAGTTGAATAATATACTAGTACTAAAACATAGAGAAAAAAAACAAATAACAATACCCATTACATATTCTATGGTTGATTGGTTGAGTACGTACTATCTCTTCTGCAACTATGTGCGTACAATGTTTCCAGAGATGACAACTTTGGCAGTATCAGTGAAGGGCAACCATCAAATGATAGTGTTCGAAGATTCGGAAACATTTCTACCACTTCCACCTTCAACAAACCTTTTAGATTAGGAAGAGAACGCAAGTACATATGTTCAAGCCTTGGGAATTTTGGAGTCAGTGAATTAACACCTCCAGTGTCATCCTCAATAATATATTGCACTGAAAGTAATTCATGTAACACCAACTGTTTAAGATGAGGCAACTCTCCAAGTCCTTGAGGAAGACACAAACAATGGGGGCATTTCTCTATTCTAATCTCAACTATATTTTCTAGAGCTGAAGTTTTCATCCAAAGAGGAAAATTACCACCTTTAAACCCACTTACCCATAACTCTTTCAGATTTGGGTGAGGTTGAAGGGCTTCAAATACCTTCTCGTCCACATCTTCCCCTCCTGATTTGTTGGATGCATTATCATCTACTTCCCATTGTAAGCTCAATTCACAAAGATTTTGTTTCTTAGCTAGATTTGCTTTCTTTGCATCTACAAAGTTTTTCACTCTCTCCAAATGCTCAATAAAAAGGCTTCCTCCAAGATTCAAGAATTCCAATTCTTTCAATTGATTAGTTTCCTCGTGACCCACAATGAAGTAACTCAATTTTTTAAGAGAAGTTAATTCGCCAATGCTAGGGGGCATCTCACTCAAAGAATCACACTCCAAAAAAAGATGACGGAGATTGCGCATGTATCTCATGTTCTTAGGTAAACAGACCAATTTTGAACAACCATTCAAATTCAGAATTTTCAAATTCCAAAGGCTGCATATAGCATTAGGAAGACTGCGAATGCCAGTTTTAGACAAGTTCAAGCATCGTAAATGTTTCAATTTTCCTATTTCAGATGGCAAATTGTCTATATTTTCCCCACTTGCATTCAAAATTCTCAAACGACTATAGCTCATTAAAGCGGATGTTAGATCCATTTTGGGAAGAATACGTGTAGGAAATGCCACTCTAGTACTATCATATCCGAGATTTACCTGACGAACTTTGGTGTTCGGAGCACTTCTATTGTTGATTTCTACTCGTGTTTCAAGAACTTTATTCTCCATGATTGATTGGGCGAGATCATGAACGAGATCATGCATTTTGAATATGATTCTATCACTATCTCTATCTTCTATAGTTCTTACAACTTGGAAAAGACATCTCAAAACTAACTCATTCCATATATCATTGCCAATATCCTCCACTTCCATTGTTCCAGTAGCTGGGATACATCCATGAGCCACCCACATATAAATCAACTTTTCTTTATCAATCTTTTTATCCTTAGGAAAGATGGCACATAAAGCAAAACATAGTCTCAATCTTAAAGGAAGGTTATTATAACTCAATCTCAAGGCTGGCAAAATTGAAGTGTCTGTTTGTGGTAAATCCCAAATTTCGCTTTCTTTCACATGAATCCATTCTTTTTCGTTCCTTTTAAATCGTAGAAGACCTCCAAGTGTTTTAGCGGCTAAAGGCACGCCAGCACACTTTTTCACTATTTGTTTCCCAATGGCTTGAAGATTAGGATATTCTCCTTCTTCTTCTTCTTCTTCTTGTCTTCCAAATGCACGTTGCTTGAACAAAAACCAGCAATCCTCTTCCAACAACTCCGTCAATTGATGCGGTGGAAATGTTGACATGATATCAGCAACACTTTTAAGGCGTGTGGTGACGATAATTGAAGCGCCACTTGAGCCGCATGCCAAAAAGCTTTTCAACACAGACCACTTTTCTTGATCTTGATTCCACACATCATCTAATACAAGTTCACCAAGTCTGAAGCACTTCCACTCCCCGATGCAGATTCTATGATCTCCTTAATCAAAGTTTTATAATCAAAATTATCAGACACACAAACCCAAATTTTAATATCGAAATGCCCAGCTACTCGTTCATCGTTGAAGACTACTTGAGCTAGTGTTGTCTTGCCAAGTCCCCCAATACCAATTATTGGCAAAATGGAGAGCTCTTTACACTCTCTCACTTTGTTCACGAAGATATCAACAATCTTTTCTTTCTCTTCATCCCTTCCATAAATAGGATGAGACTCGTTTAAAACAGAGCACGTCTCACGTATGGAAGCAACCTTGCAGCTTTGTCTTTCTACAAGCGGCATTTCACGCAGATGAAATTGTGCGCGCTCTGCAGCAATTGCGTTCAATTTTTTTGTCACTTCTTTCATGCTTCTTCCAATTTTATATCGATACAGAATATTCTTCAAATAACTCTTCGCTTTGTTGCTTTTGTGCTCCAATTTTGAGACTTCAATTGCCCACTCATCCAATATGTCATCGATCTCATATGTAAGGTCATTTAGCTTGCATAACCAATTTCGTATGGCCTTATCTTCGAGTTGCTTCTCTTCGGCATCTTCTAGCACTGCTTGGATAGTTGTGAGAGTGCTAGAAAGTTTGTTCATTTCTTCGTCAACGCCCATGATCAATCCAATCTCCTTTTGGATCAGGGAGTTCAGATTTTCTAGTATAATTTGTACAAATGCCTCAGCCATGTTGATGGATGAATTGAATCGGAATTTTTGGGAATGGTAGATGTGACAATATGGCTGAATTGCAATTTAGGAAATGGTAGAGAAATATTTGAGAGAATCAAATATAAGAGGCGGAGAATTAAAGCACTTTTTCTTTTGGGAAAGAATTGATGCCCTGATGTGATGGTAACAAGAAATTTCCGAGTATCTGATGCATGCTATGTAATTAAGGAGTTAGTTGCAATTTACCCCCTTTATATTCATAATATTTAATTTATTTCTCAATGATTTATAAAAAAATATTTTATCCCTTTGTAATCTTAAAAAAGTTCCATACCGCCTCTTTGATATTTTTATATGTGGCAGTTTGCTCTCTATGTTCTGATAACATGGCAGTTTACCCCATATGTTATGATAAATGTGGCAATTCACCTCCCTGTGTTATGACAATTTATCCTCATATGTTACAAAACACTTTTAATTTTCACACTCAATTTCGACAAGTTAGTTACACTCTTCGGATTAAGGGGGTAAATTGATTCTTTAAAACTTTCACATAGGATAAATTGTTCTTTTTCAAATCGCAGTGGAGTAAATTGAATATTACGGATGAATCAGAATATTTTACTAGTGAAATATTTGGGAATGGTAGGGGTGACAATAAGGGGCTGAATTGTAATTTAGGAAAAGGTAGAGAAATATTTGGGAGAATAAAATATAAGAGGCGGAGAATTAAAACCCTTTTTCTTTTGGAAAAGCATTGATGCCCTGATGTGATGGGAACAAGAAATTTCCGAGTACCTTCTGCCTGCTATGTAATTAAGGAGTTAGTTGCAATTTACCCCCTTAATATTCATAATATTCAATTTATCTCTATGTGATTTATAAAAGAGCACTTTATCCTATGTAATCTTATAAAAGGGAAAAATTGTATTTTTGGTACCAAAGAATAGGTTAACTTGCATTTTTGGTACCATTGGATACGAAAATGCAAATTTGGTACCATAGAATAAGTTTTCATTGCAATTTTGGTACCAAATCCAATTTTTCTACAAAATTAATGGCAATTTACCCCCTATGAAATGCATAATGTTTAATTTATCCCTCTATAATTTGGAAACAAATCAATTTACCCCCTGTAAAAATTTTAGTGAAGCAATTTACCCCCTTCAACCTGAGAGTGTAACTCGCTTGCCGAAATTGAGAGTAGGCATGCAAACTATTTTATAACATAGGGGGATAAATTGTCACATTTATCATAATACAGGGGTAAAATGCCACATTATCGTAATAAAAATGGATAAAGTGCCGCCTATAAAAATATCAGGGAGGCGATGTGAAACTTTTACAAAATTTCAAGGGGTAAAATGGTCTTTTTTAAACACGAGTGGGTAAATTGAACATTATGCATTTCATAGGGGTTAAATTATCATTAACTTTGAGGGAAAATTGGGTTTGGTACCAAAGTTGCAATGAAAACCTATCCTATGGTACCAAATTTGCATTTTCGTATCCAATGGTACCAAAATTGCAAGTAGGTATATCCTATGATACCAAAAAAGCAATTTTCCCCTTATAAAAGTTTCATACGGCCTCCCTAATATTTTTATATGTGGCAATTTACCCTCTATGTTCTGATAACATGGCAGTTTACCTCATGTGTTATGATAAATGTGGCAATTCACCTTTCTGTGTTATGATAAATATGACAATTTGTCCTCATATGTTACAAAACACTTTTAATTTTAACACTCAATTTCGGCAAGTGAGTTACACTATCCGGCTTAAGGGAGTAAATTGATTCTTTAAAATGTTCAAAGATGATAAATTGCTCTTTTTCAAATTATAGGGGAGTAAATTGAATATTATGGATAAATCAAAATATTTTACTAGAGAAATATTTGGGAAATGGTAGGGGTGACAATAAGTGGCTGAATTGTAATTTAGGAAAAGGTGGAGAAATATTTGGGAGACAAAATATAAGAGGCGGAGAATTAAAACCCTTTTTCTTTTGGAAAATAATTGACGCCCTGATGTGAGGTTTAAAGACAAATAATTGAGATGAAAAGTTAAGGGCTTGTTTGTTGAGGTCTTTTTAGAGTGATTTTAATAACTAGAGAATTTTTGTAGACGTTTTCGATTTTTGTGTATTTACATATAGAAGGTTGATTGTTTGAATTTGTAGAAATAAAAAATGATTAATATGTTAATAATTCTTAAAATTGATATTTTTTTTAGAGAATATGAAAAAAATAAAATAGAGTAGAAAATAGGTTACTATCTTCCCTAGAAAAAACCAAGTCATAATTTGAACGACATCTTATTAGCTGTTAAAAATGTGTTAACAAGGCCAACTTTAAATAAGAATAGTTTGAGCAATTTCAAAATTTCGAGGAAATGAGTATGTAATTTATTTAACTATATTTATAGTATATTTTATACGTATCACAATGGGCTGATTACATCTTGAGATTTGGCAAAATTACCTCCAATGTTTCAATACTTTTAAATAACTTCTATTTTAAGTTTCATCTTTACACCATCTGCATTAATTTTCTCATTAAATGACTATTATACTTTGATAAGTTTTTAACAACTTTGAATATTTTTTTTTTTTGAGAAATATCGATTTTTACCTTATGTTTGATAAAATAAACTTTTACTGATGAGGGATATTTCGCATACGCCACCTTAGGAAATACCTCTGCTCGGGATCGACCCAGTTTTCGACCAGGAGGTATTCTCCGACCAGAAGAACATAGCTTCCCTATGAGGTCATGTTGATAGCACAAGATCCTATTTTCCGATCTACTTCTATCCTCGGAATTACTGTGGGGCCGACCTACAGCTTGCACAGCTGGCCGAGAAGTATTCTCCTACGGACGGTCCAGCTAGCTCATTACTGTTCCTATATATACGCGGCGCATTTATGACATCAGGGACGGCACTATTCCCAAGAAACTCACTAAGCTCGGACTAGCAGCTCGGAATAGGCCATAGCTTATATCTCTTTGTATTTACCTTCCTAGTAGTACGACATCCTGTAATGCTCGGATAGACCTACTATGTAATTTGTACTCGAACATTGATATTGATATACACTTATTGTTTTGCCGACTTTCTATATCTTGTACGAACAAAAAACGGTATAATCAATTGGCGCCCACCGTGGGGCCTATTTGAGTATTAGATCGAAAAATGCCTGCTACTAGGAGATTCACGTACACTCGCGGAGAGCCTTGGCAAGCTGTTGGAGCTCAGCAATCAGTAAACAACCAACCAAGTAACCAATCCCGAGCGGCCCGCCAATCTGAGGTGCCGCCGCTCGACCCGCCGAATGAATTACCTATTCATACGATGGTTGCCGATCTTCGTTCCATTATCGGAACGATGTGTAGAGAATTCCTGAACATGGAGAGAGTGGATCACGAAACTCTGCCTGGTCAACAGCCCCCGGTCGACCAACATGCTGCCCGGGAAGGAAGTATCCGTCGATCTGCTTTGGGCGAACCGTCCAATATTCGACCTAGAGCACCTCGAGCTAGGACCGTTGTCCGTTCAGGGCAACCTTCTAAAACCGTACAAGACTTGGAGGATTCGGTGGTCGGGGAGAGCCAACCCGAAGCCGCAGATAGGGTAAAGAAACCGGTATACAGAAAGGTGATCGAGGCTGACTTGGAGAAGATTGTGCAGGAAAGGGTTGTGAAGGAGTTAAAGAGGGAAATGTTGATAAAAGAAACCCGACCTGCGGAAGTCAAGGCTCGGAGAACTGAGGCCAGAGAGGATGGGGCCGTTTTCGTTGAGGAAGGACGAGATAAGGAGTTAAGTACGAATATTATGAGGTGTTCGCCCTTCTGCCAAGAGATTAGAGAGGCTCGAGGAACAGAGACTGTCCCTAC
This sequence comes from Penstemon davidsonii, assembly GCA_034814905.1. Classification (NCBI taxonomy): domain Eukaryota; kingdom Viridiplantae; phylum Streptophyta; class Magnoliopsida; order Lamiales; family Plantaginaceae; genus Penstemon; species Penstemon davidsonii. Next base: position 3,141,009 of record JAYDYQ010001087.1, on the reverse strand, counting down.
CAGACTGCCAAGATATAATGGAACCTCCGATCCTGGGGAGCATATAAATAGTTTCATTAATGTGTTGAATTTATATGGGCATTCAGAAGATTTTTGTTGCAAAATTATGGTCACCACGTTCGAAGGAATCGCTTTGGACTGGTTCGGAAAACTACCTCCGAACTCTATCTTCTCTTTTGATGAGTTGTGCGATAAATTAAAACACCAATTTGCTAGCCAAAGGAAACAAAGGTTACCTGCCAATCATTTGGGAACCGTGAAGCAATTGGAAGGAGAAACACTGAGACAATGGCTGGCAAGGTTCAGTATTGAACTTCTGAAAGTCGATACCCCGCAGATTGAATTTCTGTCATCGTTGATGTTCGAGCTAACCCGTAATAGCCAGTTCGGGAATGCTCTCTGTCGAAAGCAACCAAAGTCTTTCGAGCGAATCATGGAAATAGCTGAAAAGTACATGATTCAGGAGGAAATGAATAAGTTAAAGAATGCTCAGAACCCTAGGCCCCCGATCGGAAAGAAGCCTGATCGGGCCCCTATTCCAAAGCCAAGTGACTATGGAGGGTCAAACGCGCAGCAACGAGGCTCAGTTTGGCAGAGACTTAAGGTCTATAAACCTCAGGCTCCGACCCACAGATCTAATGTCTACGGTCGACCTGCGTCACCAGAGAGGGCTCCAAGGACAGAGCATGAAAAGAGCAGTTTTACCAGGCTGAATGCCTCGAGGGACGAAATCTTAACTGTGCTCGAGGAAAGGAATTTGGTCCCTCAAGGCAGGCGTATCACTCAGTCCAGACTAGGGACTGGGGATAACGATAAATATTGCAGATACCACAGGACCCGTGGGCACTGTACCGAGGATTGTTTTCAATTGAAACAGGAAATTGAGAAGTTGATTGCTCAGGGAAAATTAAAGGAGTATATTAGAAAGGAGAATCCTGTCAACCGTTTTCGATCTAGAAGTCCACGGAGGTTTTCCGAACAGCCCCGTGTTGATCAACATCAAACTGAAGAGCAGACGAACAGGGTGATAAATGCAATAGTTGGTGGACCTGCTGGGGGAGATAGCAGGAATGCTAGGAAAAGAACAGCTAGGTCGGTAAAGTCGGGTGTCTCGACCAGGAGTGAGGTCATGACCTTAAGGTCAGCGTCCTCGACGAATCAAGTCATTAGTTTTACCGAGGCTGATAGACCAAGTGAAATAACTTGGGATACTAATGAAGACGATCCTGATTTTTCGATGGTTTTGACCTTAAGAATTGCAAACTTTGAAGTTAGGAGGGTGTTGATCGATAATGGTAGTTCAGCGAACATAATTTCTTCAGAAGCTCTCGATAGAATGAATCTACAGCATCCACGCCCGATCCACCCCGCTCATTGGGTTCGATGGATCGGAAATTGTTCCTCTCGGAACCATCCTCTTGAGTACTACTATGGGCAAGAAACCTAAAGATGTCACAAAGATGGTTAAGTTTTTGGTCGTGAGTACCCCTTTTGCTTATAATGCTATTTTGGGAAGACCAGCTTTAAACGTTTTCAAAGCAGTCGTGTCGACTTACCATCAGATGGTCAAGTTTCCCACTTTGGCGGGGGTCGGAGAAATGAGGAATGACCAATGCATGGCATGGGAATGCTATAACACGTCCCTGAACATGAAGAAGCAGTTCTAGCCGACATTGCCCTCGAAAAGGAAGTTAGAGGACGAAAAGGTATTCTCGGTATCCGACCTCCCTGTGCCCGATTGTGAAAAACTGAAAAGCAAAAAAGGAAAAGAGATCGACATGAGCGTTCAACCCCCGAACCATAAACAAGTAACATTAGTCCCTGGCTCCCCCGAGAAGTTCACCAGGATCGGGACCGAGCTAAGTCAAGGGATGGAAACCATGCTGATCGAATTTCTAAGAAACAACGCCGATGTCTTTGCTTGGAGCTCCGATGACATTGTAGGGATCGACCCGAGACTGATTACTCATTCATTGAATATCGATCCAAAAGCGAAGCCAGTTAGGCAAAAGAAGAGGAATCATGGTCGGGAGAAAGATAAAATCATTAATGCCGAGGTCGACAGACTGTTAGCTGCTGGGCAGATTAAGGAGATAACTTTTACCGAGTGGCTCTGTAACGTAGTGTTGGTATAAAAGGGAGAAAAGGTGGATAACAAGTGGAGAATGTGTAATGACTTCACCGATCTGAACAAGTTGTGTCCAAGGGACCCCTATCCGTTGCCACGGATCGATATGCTGGTTGACTCGACCGCTGGTTTCATCTTTTTTAGTATGATGGATGCTTTCCAAGGGTTCTATCAAATATTTATGAATGAAAGGGATCAAGACAAAACCGCCTTTATTACTGAAAGAGGAGTGTACTGTTTTATCGTAATGCCTTTCGGACTGAGGAATGCTGGAGCGACCTATCAAAGTCTCGTGAATACGATGTTCAAAGATCTCATCGGTGAGATTATGGAAGTTTATGTTGATGATATGCTCGTGAAGAGCATGACCGAGGAGGATCATATAAAGCACCTTGACAAATGTTTCGCGATCTTAAGGGAGTACAGAATGAAACTAAATCCTGCTAAGTGCACTTTTGGGGTGAGATCGGGAAAATTCCTCGGCTATTTAGTTCATGAGCGTGGCATCGAGGCTAACCCCGAGAAAATCATAGCAATAGCCGAGCTAAAACCACCGACGAAGTTGTCTGAAGTGCAGAGTCTAATCGGAAAAATAATATCGTTGAACAGATTTATATCCCGCTCAGCAGACAAGAGTCTGCCTTTCTTCAAATTATTGAGGAAATCGAAAAGCTTCGAGTGGAACGAGGAGTGCGACAAAGCTTTCGAAGAGCTTAAGAAATACTTAGTTTCCCCACCCATGTTGGCAAAACCGGTCGAAGGGGAGCCTTTGTATTTATACATAGCGGTATCGACTGAGGCAATAAGTTCAGTTTTGGTAAGAATTCAAGATTCCGAGCACAAACCGGTGTATTATCTGAGTAAGTTGCTTCAAGGGGCGGAGAAGAATTACTTGGAGATCGAGAAGTTCGCACTTGCTCTGGTTATCGCCGCACGAAGACTGAGGCCTTATTTTCAAACTTACAAAATTATTGTTTTGACGAACCAGCCTCTAAGGCAAGTCCTGTCAAAACCAGAGACGTCCGGGAGATTGATTAAATGGGCAGTGGAACTTGGACAGTTTGAAATCGAATACCGACCAAGAACAGCGATCAAGGCCCAGGTACTGGCCGATTTCATTGCGGAGTCAACAGGATCCATTTCGGAGAAACAACATGTTCCCGAGGTAAATTTAGTGGTAGACGGTCAGGAGGAAGTTTGGGTAATGCATGTCGATGGATCATCGACCAGAGAAGGAGGCGGGGCCGGAATTCACTTTGAGGGTCCCGAAGGAGAGGACCTAAATTATGCAATTACTCTAGATTTTTCGGTGACCAACAACGAAGCCGAGTACGAGGCCCTGATCGCTGGATTAGAAATGGCGATAAAAGCAAATATAAAAACCCTAACTGTGTTAACCGACTCCGAGCTGATACATAGGCAAGTGAAAGGGGTATATGAAGCCAAGGAGTTCAACATGATGAAGTTGTTGCGTTCCAAATACTAATACGCAAACTACGCAAGTATACGGTCGTTACAAGTAATAAAGTGATAAATGAGTGTCGAACCCACGAGGACTTGTACGATTAATTACCGACTAATGTCTTGTTACTTCTACTTAGATTTGTAAGTTGAGTTTGATAAAGTGGTGGTGGTTATGATATTAAAACTAAGACGAAGGTGATTATGAAACTAACACTTGACTTAACAATATGTAAAGGCTTCTAGGATTTTACGCCACCTAGTTCAATTCAAGATAAATGACTCAACAATTGACAACCACACTTATGTTTGTTGTTCAAGGTTCATAAAATTATTCATATGTATCTTCCGAATTGCGTACGAACCTATCAAAGTAGACTAATCCAATTTATGTCTAAGTGGATTAAAATCTAAATGATGCATTAATCACAAACCTTGTTAGAACATGAAATGACCTAGGTATATTCCTATCCTAAAATCAAATCACAATCTAGTTTTATAATCTAATCTTTAATCCACTATGTCTAGCAATTAAAGATCAATCCATTTCATCTTATGGTTGGCCTAACAACAAGATGACAAAAGCACAAACTAGATTAACAAACACATCCAAGCATAGCATCAACTATTAATTCATCCTCTAATCAAGAATCAAACATAAGATCAATAAAATCCAAGAAAAGAAGGATTAGCTACTCATAGCATTAAATAAATCATCCAATACATTAATCAAAGTTATAAATGTAAATGAATAAAGTATTAAGAGTTAGAGATAGCTTAGTGGTTGAAATCTTCAACAATTTCTCCCTCAAGCCTTTTTATCTTCAATGGAGAGTCCAAGTGAAGTTCTTCCCCAATGGAGGCTAGAGAATAAAGTGAATTTCTTCCCCAATGGAGGCTAGAGAATAAAGTGAAGTGGGAAGTTGAGATGATTTCACCTTTAACCCTCTAACCTAGCAAAAACTACAAGCCCTCATGCCTAAGTTACCCTCCAAACAATGGCAACTAAGGCCAAAAAGTCCCCCAAGATGCCTAAAAATACAAGTGGGATCAAAGGGGGATTATACAAAAAACCCCCTGCCTTTCCCGCAGAAAATATCTGCTGGTAGCAGGGCTCTCGCGGCCGCGAGTAACAGGCCGTAGGTTTCCTGCTCTGCCGCACTTCCTTCCGAGCAGCATATCTTTTGATTCCAAACTCCGAATGCGGATCCGTAAAGTCCGTAGCGTAGCTAACTCACTCATCTATAACATATCCAATATTCAGCTTATTTTGATCGGCCATGATAAAGTTGTGCATGCTTGAGTGAGTAGCTATCTTCATTCTTGTAAAATTTGCTTCGGGTTCTATTTCCTTTGAAGCTCAAGCTTGACTCGCGGGGTGGGTAGAACGACTCGCATCATTGATACGCAACTCCGAATCACTCTAAGATGTCAATACCTACAAACCACGGAGAAAGCGATCAAAACACGAACAAAAACAAAAAAACTGAACAAAGGCCAAACGAAGGGGCCAAAAGCACAAAAGACACGAAAACACGCGGAACAAACAGAAACTCGGATCAAAACAAGATGTTTTGGGCTTAAAGAGATAGGTAATAACGACGTTTTCACGGCGTTATCAACACCCCCAAACTTAAACACTTGCTCGTCCTCGAGCAAAGAAAGCAAAAACAAATACTAAACATGCATGCCTAAGATCCAAATGCCAAAACTTAACACTTTCAAATTATTTCTCAAACAAGCTCCACGTGTGTGTGTGATGGCTTCAGCTAGATTCTATCTTAGGTGAATACGCCCCAATAGATTAAAATCATCGGTTCTACTTGCATGGGCTCCTCACGTTAACATAGACTATCTCCTAACCTTAGGTTTCAAACCTTATGCTCCAATCACATCGTGAAACTAAGTTGTAGGTAATTTAAGAGTGTTTTCCCCTTTCTTGAACTAATTAACAATTTTAGTCCCTAGATCTTTCTCACATAAATGCTTTTCTTTTGATTTACAATGATAACATAGCATTTCGTGCTTTTACAATGATATTACAATACAAATCTAGCACTATTGATGGTTGCTTGTGCTTCTAAACATTTGACTTTGTGGGCTACTAGCACCATTCCTTTTCTTTGTGCATTACATATGAACTTTTCACTACAAAACTTGCACTATTACAACGAAATAGAGCAATTACATAAATGATTCATGAATTTCATCAATTGAAGGCATAGAGAGCATAAATTTTAGCAACTTCTCTACTCATTTCTTTTAAGAGCTAGGTGTTCAAAGGTTTTTCATTCTTGAAAATGGTTCACTCCCCCAAACTTAGGCCATTTTGTTCTCTTCACACTTAGTTTTCAAACTAAAGTTTGGAGAGAATCTAAGTTACGCAAGAGGAGTCCTAGATCCTATTATCACTAAAGTTCTTTGTCCACCCTAAATACAACCTAGCCTTAGCCAATGTGCTCAAATTTTAGTGATAAGCATACTCAAATAATAATAAGAATTTGAAAAAATTTGGCGGGTCGACCTAGCATGTAAGCAAGTACTTGCGAACCTCTCCCCCCAAACTTAAAATGCACAATGTCCCCATTGTGTGAATTGAGAATGTAGGAGGTAGGTCGACACGACAACCACACAAGCACACAGAGGAAAGACAAACAAAAACAAAAACAAAACAATGAAAACAACAAGGTAAATGATCGAGCACGGCTCTATCCAATCCAAGCAAGCATGGATAATCAAAACCAATCAAGTACGGACATATAGATATAGCATTATAAGTACAAAATAAACCAAACGGAATGCAAAAATGTAAAGGTTACGCCCCTTTGTCGATCATGGAGTCCGTGCATCCCATGGTTAACTTCCGTCTCGAATCCTCAATCATGCTTGCCATTACTTCTTCTTCTTTTTCGCGCACAATCATCACCTACAACAAGACACACAAAAAAAAAACAAGAATCAAACGACACGACACGACAACAACAAAAACAACACAAAGGATAATGAAAAGTAAAACAAAAGGCTTGGGTTGCCCCCCAAGAAGCGCTTGTTTATAGTCGGTAGCTCGACTTGAAACTTCTCTTTTCTTTTAGGGTGGCCAATAATCGAATAGGATCCCATCGGGATCAAGTATAAGCCCCGGCCTCTTTGCTTTTAAATTCGTCCCACGCTTTAATCTTTTCATTGTACGGTCTTTTGGGACGGATTTGAACCACATATCAAATCGAAAACTTTTATCTCCCGGTTCAAATCTCTTGTAATCTTTACCCATAATTATCCATGTTGCTTTGCTCGGGTGGATCCACTTGTCTTCTTTGGGAATAACCAGGTCCACATAAGAATATTTGATGACCTTTTGATCAAACCCTTCATCCATGAAGAATTTATCTTCCTTTGCAAGCTCTTTCGATCCACCTTGTTCTTCATCTCTAGTAGGAAGCCCATTTGTTTCTTGTTTGGGTGATTCGGTTGTACTCGGCAAAGTTCCAGGGGGTCTTATGCTTAAAGCTTGTGAGATTTGCTGCATTTGTGTTTGAAGATTTCTCAGTACAACCGAATGTTCTTGTTGGTGTTGGAAGACTTCTTGAGATTTTGCATCATTGTTAGCCATTTTTTGGTGGAGTGCTCTATGAACTTAGTGAATGCATCTTCCAAAGATGGTTGTGCCTCTACCGGAGATTGAGAATATTCATGATAGTTCGGTTTGATGAATGGGGTAGTCATCATCATATCCGGGTGTGGTCCACCTCTCCACTCATTGTTCCTTGGATAATACGGGTCATTTCCCCATCCGGTATTGTAGCTATTGTAAGTGGGACTCGGCTCATAATGATTACCCATGTATGAATTCTCATACTGCAAATAATTTGGACTCATTGGGCAACCGGCGATTGTGCTCTCCCCCATGCAATGCATACAATAATAAAGTGATGTTCCCTCGGTTGACCTTGGATAGCAATCATTGTAGGCCATCGTACCTAGGAAGACAAATATCACAGCGTAAATAACAAATCCAAGCTAAGATATACAAGAATATAAATCGGCAAATAATCGTTACAAATCCCCGGCAACGGCGCCAAAAACTTGTTGCGTTCCAAATACTAATACGCAAACTACGCAAGTATACGGTCGTTACAAGTAATAAAGTGATAAATGAGTGTCGAACCCACGAGGACTTGTACGATTAATTACCGACTAATGTCTTATTACTTCTACTTAGATTTGTAAGTTGAGTTTGATAAAGTGGTGGTGGTTATGATATTAAAACTAAGACGAAGGTGATTATGAAACTAACACTTGACTTAACAATATGTAAAGGCTTCTAGGATTTTACGTCACCTAATTCAATTCAAGATAAATGACTCAACAATTGACAACCACACTTATGTTTGTTGTTCAAGGTTCATAAAATTATTCATATGTATCTTCCGAATTGCGTACGAACCTATCAAAGTAGACTAATCCAATTTATGTCTAAGTGGATTAAAATCTAAATGATGCATTAATCACAAACCTTGTTAGAACATGAAATGACCTAGGTATATTCCTATCCTAAAATCAAATCACAATCTAGTTTTATAATCTAATCTTTAATCCACTATGTCTAGCAATTAAAGATCAATCCATTTCATCTTATGGTTGGCCTAACAACAAGATGACAAAAGCACAAACTAGATTAACAAACACATCCAAGCATAGCATCAACTATTAATTCATCCTCTAATCAAGAATCAAACATAAGATCAATAAAATCCAAGAAAAGAAGGATTAGCTACTCCTAGCATTAAATAAATCATCCAATACATTAATCAAAGTTATAAATGTAAATGAATAAAGTATTAAGAGTTAGAGATAGCTTAGTGGTTGAAATCTTCAACAATTTCTCCCTCAAGCCTTTTTATCTTCAATGGAGAGTCCAAGTGAAGTTCTTCCGCAATGGAGGCTAGAGAATAAAGTGAAGTTCTTCCCCAATGGAGGCTAGAGAATAAAGTGAAGTGGGAAGTTGAGATGATTTCACCTTTAACCCTCTAACCTAGCAAAAACTACAAGCCCTCATGCCTAAGTTACCCTCCAAACAATGGCAACTAAGGCCAAAAAGTCCCCCAAGATGCCTAAAAATACAAGTGGGATCAAAGGGGGATTATACAAAAAACCCCCTGCCTTTCCCGCAGAAAATATCTGCTGGTAGCAGGGCTCTCGCGGCCGCGAGTAACAGGCCGTAGGTTTCCTGCTCTGCCGCACTTCCTTCCGAGCAGCATATCTTTTGATTCCGAACTCCGAATGCGGATCCGTAAAGTCCGTAGCGTAGCTAACTCACTCATCTATAACATATCCAATATTCAGCTTATTTGTATCGGCCATGATAAAGTTGTGCATGCTTGAGTGAGTAGCTATCTTCATTCTTGTAAAATTTGCTTCGGGTTCTATTTCCTTTGAAGCTCAAGCTTGACTCGCGGGGTGGGTAGAACGACTCGCATCATTGATACGCAACTCCGAATCACTCTAAGATGTCAATACCTACAAACCACGGAGAAAGCGATCAAAACACGAACAAAAACACAAAAACCGAACAAAGGCCAAACGAAGGGGCCAAAAGCACAAAAGACACGAAAACACGCGGAACAAACATAAACTCGGATCAAAACAAGATGTTTTGGGCTTAAAGAGATAGGTAATAACGACGTTTTCACGGCGTTATCAGAAGTATCTGAAAAGGGTGAAGGATCTGGTGGCGAAGTTATATAAGTTCGATATACAAGCCATCCCTCGAGAAGAAAACTCTTGGGCGGATTTGCTTTCAAAATTTACGGGGTCGATGGATGGACGTAAAGAGAGAGTAATAACTTGGTTGATGTCCAACACTCCAGCTGTTGATTTGAACGAGACTCCAAGCTCGGAGATCATGGAAATAGACACGCAAGGCCCTTCCTGGATGGAACCTTTGAAAAGTTACTTAAGAAGCGGTGTTCTACCGGAGGACGTAAATGAAGCACGAAGGATTAAATATCGAGCTCCGATGTATGTCTTGATCGAAGACCAGCTCTACAAGAGGTCAAGCTCGGGAGTTCTGTTGAAATGCATTCCCGAGAGTCAGTTCGAGCTTATTTTAAAAGAAGTGCATGAAGGCGAAGCTGGAAGTCATTGCGGTGCGAGAGCATTAGCTTTGAAATGTTCGAGGACTGGTTATTACTGGCCTACTATGATTTCAGATTCCATTGACTATGTTATGAGGTGCCATCATTGCCAAGTTTATTCAAATTTGATTCATCAGCCCGCCGAGCAACTGCATTCAATTCCGATCTGCTGGCCATTTGACAAATGGGGAATCGATATTGTGGGACCTTTTCCAACAGCTAGATCGAGGAAAAACTATGTCCTGGTTGCTGTGGAATACTTCAGTAAATGGATCGAATGCGTTGCACTAACAAAAATTACTCAGTTTCAGGTGATAAATTTTCTCTGGAAGTATATTGTTTGCAGGTTCGGGATACCGAGGATCCTCATCTCCGACAACGGAACTCAATTTGCGGGAAAGCAGGTTTTGGAGTAGTGTGAAAAGTTTGGAATCTAGCAGAATTTCACCTCGGTCGGGCATCCCCAGGCAAACGGGCAGACCGAGGTCACCAACAGGGAAATTGTTCGGTCACTCGAAAAACGTCTGGCCGAAGCAAAAGGCAAATGGTTAGACGAGCTTCCTGGAGTAATTTGGGCGAACAGGACCTCCGTAAAGTCAGCTACAGGGGAAACTCCTTTTTCTTTGGTGTATGGTTCGGAAGCGGTAATCCCGGTCGAGACTTTAGTGCCATCACCAAGGGTCGAGTCTTATGACCCCGATCAGAACCAATCGTTGAGAGAGATGGATCTCGATCACGCAGATGGTAAACGCGACCGAGCATGCGTAAAGATCCAAGCCACCAAATCTAACATGGAAAGAGCTTACGACAAGAAAGTCAGGATAAGAACGTTCAAAGTTGGGGATTTGGTGCTAAAAAAGGTAGAGGTATCTAAGCACGTCGGAAAGCTTCAGCCTAACTGGGATGGCCCTTATGTTGTGCAAGAGGTCGGGAAAAAGGGGTCCTATAAAATTGCTCACCTCAACGGTGAAGTTTTGCCTAGAACCTGGAATGCAGTTAACCTAAGGAAATACTATGGGAGATAGTTGTAGTCATTTCAATTTTCTTGTAATTCAGTCTTTACAACTCTGTTCTTTACTTCAAATGTAAGCGCAGTAAATGAAAACATCTTTTAAAGTTCAAAATTTATATTTCGAATACTATGATGAAGATATAATGTCTCGACCGAGGGTGCAAGCTGTTGCTATGACCCTTCCTCGAGGACGAAATGTTCAAAAAATAAAAATCGGCCTAGGGTGCAAGCTATTGCTATGACCCTTCCTCGATTAAGAATTGTTCTAAAAAATAATGTCTCGACCGAGGGTGCAAGCTGTTGCTATGACCCTTCCTCGAGGACGAATTGTTCAATAACAAAAATCGGCCGAGGGTGCAAGCTATTGCTATGACCCTTCCTCGATTAAGAACTGTTCTAAAAAATAATGTCTCGACCGAGGGTGCAAGCTGTTGCTATGACCCTTCCTCGAGGACGAATTGTTCAATAATAAAAAACCGGCCGAGGGTGCAAGCTATTGCTATGACCCTTCCTCGATTAAGAACTGTTCTAAAAAATAATGTCTCGACCGAGGGTGCAAGCTGTTGCTATGACCCTTCCTCGAGGACGAATTGTTCAATAATAAAAAACGGCCGAGGGTGCAAGCTATTGCTATGACCCTTCCTCGATTAAGAACTGTTCTAAAAAAAAAAAAAAAAAAAAATCGGCCGAGGGTGCAAGCTATTGCTATGACCTTTCCTCGATTAAGAACTGTTCTAAAAAATAATGTCTCGACCGAGGGTGCAAGCTGTTGCTATGACCTTTCCTCGAGGACGAATTGTTCAATAATAAAAATCGGCCGAGGGTGCAAGCTATTGCTATGACCCTTCCTCGATAAGGAATTATTCAAAAAGAACATGCCTATTCAGCTTGAAAAAAGCTCGATGCTCGAGATATTATGATAAAATAGATCTGCTCGAAACTCGAAGACTTTTCAAGAACTTATTATCATTTGGAAATTCCTTAAGTTGGGATTATTATTTACTAAGCTCAGTTATGCTTGAAGGAAACACCTCAGCTTTCAGATATTATTCATTTGAACTTTTATCAGATAGTCTTTCCGAGAAAACTTTATCGGTTCTAGATTCGAGTTAAATCTTCCCATCCAGATTGTAAAAGTTTCATCGGATTATTAATTCATCATCGAGCGGATGGGTACGAGAAGAAAGCTAATAACAAGACTATGGAGAAGAATGAAAGATTGCAAGTATTTGATCTGAAACAAAAGGTTCTTATTATTTCCGAGCAAGATACAAAAGATCAATAAATTGCAAATGCTACAACTTTTTTTTTTCTTCGAACAAGATTACAAAGTTATTGAGTAGGTTTACAAATAAAGTCCTAATACAACTACTATACCCTATTCTATGGTCTTCGAGCTTCCTTCAAATTTCGTCGACCAGGAACGTTGACGAGCATCCAATGAGTACACGGTTTGTGTGATGTCCGGTAGACTTGCAAAGTGATCGAGCTGTATATGTTTATCGTCTTATGATATCTGGTTTTGAAATTAGACAATATGGATCGCAGATTATTGTTTCTGATCTCCATACAGTCCCCAGCATTCTCGCTACCAGCCGAGCCCGATCACTTCCCCGAGTTGGCGTCTAGGGTTACAATTCCTCATTTTAAGATCCGTAATTGCAACCCAAGCTGGCCGGTCGTCATTTTATGATCGAGAAGCCCGACCCAAAGTCACTATTCTTCATGGAAGAAAGGAAGAAATTGGTACTCGAGGTCAAACTTCCTTTTAATTTTCTGACCAGCTTTCCGCCCTCGGGGATACCCCTCGAAATCCGCAAGGCTAACCCTGCCCAAAATACCCGAGCAAGGGTCAGTCACTTATTGGTATTCCAAGGGGAGATCCCTTCTTCAGGGATCGGAGACCCCCCGATAATCGATGGACTCCTCTTTTCCGATTTCGCCCATACCAAAGAAGTATATGTCTTGTTTGTAAGATCGGAAGTACATTCGAAGCCAAATCTCAAAGACTTGAACAGGAAGCAGGAGGAGTCCGAGCTTAGACCTCGGACAAAACATTTTGACAGTGCAAGGTAAAGGATTTCAGATGAGTAAAAAGCCCTTTATATACTAAAACCAAAAGTCTGATCGACGGTCAGTATTCAACGAAACCAACGGTCCTGATCAGAGCATTTATCACGGACGACTGTTACGCTTCCCAAGATGTAAGGACTGTTTGGTCATACTTTTTTGGAACTTAGCCGAAAAGAGGGGAATCCTATGACAGGGTCAGATGTGCAATGCAGAAACTTTCCGTTCTCACTTTGTACTCGGAATTTCGATCACTCTTAACTCGAGTATAAATTGTTTCTACAAAAATAATACAGTTAAAAGGATCACTCTTAGTATCACCAAAAAAAAAAAAAAAAAAAAAAAAAAGGATCACTCTTAGCTCGAGTATAAATTGTTTCTACTATAAGACTTCCCGAACACACAACGACGCCGATTAAAAGAAAAGATTTATTATTCCGATGAGAATAACAATACAATAAGGAGAAAGATAGAGAGTACAACATTCAATCGAGCAGAAAGCAGTAAAGTTACACACGAAATCTCTACAATTTATTCCTTGAATAAGAGTTTGCGGAGTTCGGCATTGCGGGCCTCGTACCCCGCGTCATAACCTTTCTTATGAGCCTCTTGCTCCCGCAGCTCGGCATTTTTCTTCTCCTGTTCGACAAGGGACTTCAGCCTATCCAATTCCTTGCTCAACTCCTCGTGAACCTGGCTCTCCTTCTGCTGCACAGCTTTTTCCGTCTCAGAAGCCATTTTTAGCTCGATGGCCCTAGTTTCTTCGAGAGACTTTGCCAATGCAACCTTCTTCTCCTCCAACTCGAGGATGGCCACAACACGCTGCTCGGCTTCTTGTTCGACTTGCAGCCCCAGGTTGAATAGCTGTTGTCCAACCTTCAAGGAGTAAAATGTTGGAGCATAAAAATAAAAAATAAAAAAAATAAAAAAAGGGCTTGGAATATTAAATTTGGAGACTCACTTGGGTGAGCAGATCTGCGCTCGATTGCACGATTTCTCGAGCACTTTTCCCTTTCAACCGTTCTTGCTCGGCCAACTGAATACTGCTGAGGAGAATCTCCCAGCTGCTCGGGGCAGCTCTTGCAACCACGGCCTTATTTTTCACATCTTCAAAGTAGGCGGCAAGTGTGCGATCAACGCAGGAGATCGAACTCTCGACATGGGAATTCTCACCCGACGGAGGAGGTTTCTTCTGATCGACAGAAGGGTCATTTATTTTGACCTTTTTACTTGGAGGCTCGTTGGTAACGCCCTTATTAGCCTCCAGAGCCAAAATACTTCCAGCCAAAGTCCTTATTTCCCCCGTCATTTGGATTAAGGTCGGGGTCGGAATCAGATCGTCAACGCGCGGCCTTTTGTTAGGAGTAGGCTCGGAGCCACCAGATGTGACTTGTTTAGGGCTAACAACCTCTTTGCTCCCCTCGGAGCTTTCCTACGACCGGGATGGGAAGTCCACAATTTGTATAACCGGCCCTTTATCGGAGCGAATAGACGCGGAGTTAGGTGAAGGATGGGCCTCTGTTTTAGCAAGGTCACCCTTTGGAGCCACAGATTGTTTGGGCTCGGAATTCGAAGGGGAGTCGACCTTACTCTTGCTTTGGACTTGGGGTCCCTTTCCCTTTTTTACTTGGAACAGTTGTTTTGGGTCAAGCTTCGAGCTCACCATTCCCTCCATGATCGATTTTTTTTTTTAAGTAAAGAAGAGTGCTCGATTTTTTCTATCGGTCTGTGAGCTCCGACGTGAAAGAATTATGATCTCAATGATACAAATCTGAAGTTTCCTCTTCTATTTATAAGAAAGAGAAACGTTGTCTATTGGGGACCCAACAGTCGCGAATTTCAAGTTTTCCCGTGCACGTGTGTGAAGATCGATCGTTCCCCGTACACTCGATCGATGGGGCCTAACTTGTTATCAACATTATTTTCAAGCTACTTACAGCTTATTAAGGTGATCGTCTAGAAGAGACGTTTAATAAATTATGACATTCTTTAAGCACACGGATTCGGAAAATATAAAACAGAGAAAGGTGATTTTATAAATGATCGAGGAAATTACAATATATACGAGCTAAAACCCTGTAACCTATTACAAGAAATCCTTCTAAGGTTTTTGCTCCTCCTCATTGCCCTCATTCTCGGAACCGTCCACGACGTCGACATCTTCATCTCCGGAAGCTTCTCGATCATCCTCATCTCCGGAACTATCTTGGCTGTCTCCGTCCTCGGAACTATCTGAACCTGAGCTCGCGCCGGACGTCTCCAAATCCAGCATATCGGGATTGGGCATGGGAACCCCGAACTCCCTCACGAACGGAGCGAACTCGTGTTTTTCCCAGTCTACGGAGTTCGAAGATGAAACTCGATAGTTTTCCCCGTCCATGTTCTTAAAGATATCCATATGCTTTAGATACTCATCTATTTTGTTGGGAATAACCTTGGCAGAGACCAGCTGTCGAACGCCTTTGTAAAAGGTGGTCTGAAGAATTTGATCAACCCTTTTCCGAGCTATAGCATCTAGTGCGGGAGACTCCAAAAACTCTCTTATCGAGCTTAGGCGTGAGTCTTCCTTGCCGCGCTGATAGGATAACTCAGAATCTGCTTTGGTCTGCGCGAGCTCCTCTTCAAGTTTCTTGACTTTTTCCTAAAGCAAGCTCTTCTCGGCCACGACCTTCACCAAGTCATCCTCAACGGCCGGGGTGTACTTAGCCTTAGTAGACTCCAATTCTTTCTGGACGGTTATGAACTGATCACGGAGTTTGGACTCTTCCTCGAGAAGATTTCTGTACGCCAAATGAACTCGATCAGACTCATCTTCCAACATTGAGGTGCGATTCAGCTCGGTGAGGAAACAGTCCCCGATCTGCAGAGAAAAATGGAACAATCAATATTTTGTTCAAGGACCAAAAAAATGACAATCATCGCAGAAATATCTCACCGTATGATATGCTCGAGCAAACTGACCTAACACGTCAAGATCGCTGTGAGCCAAAAGCTCTTCCTGATCTTCGGTAAATCTCCCCGCCATGAAGATCTTTATCGCCTTATCATGCTCGTTCTCGCCGTTTGGGTCGCGATCACTCCGAATCGATCTCCTCTCGAGATAACCTGCCGCTCGGTAACCTCTAAGTTGATCTTC
Source organism: Penstemon davidsonii (assembly GCA_034814905.1). Lineage (NCBI taxonomy): Eukaryota > Viridiplantae > Streptophyta > Magnoliopsida > Lamiales > Plantaginaceae > Penstemon > Penstemon davidsonii. Next base: position 3,125,068 of record JAYDYQ010001087.1, on the reverse strand, counting down.
GATGAAGTCCACCATATCAGGCCTGCTTTGACCAGAACGAGATGTAAGAGCTGTTCGGTGCCGACCCCACAGTCCGGTCCTCCTTTTTGCCTCGGGCGGTCCCTCACGATCGTCCCGAGCTCGCCGATTAAGGATCTCTTTCCCTTTAAGCTTCTTCATGGTGAACATACTGTATCCTAAACCAGATGAAGAGGAAGGACCAGCCTGGTTCTGAGAAACTACCATTCGGATGGGTTCAGCGTCCTCGGGATCTCCCTCATTTCCGAACTGCTGAGGTTGGGCAGAGCCTCCCCGAGGAGGGGTAGTAGTTTGATTGGATTGCGCGGGACCTGGCCTAACTTGTCTTCTCGGCTGTCCAGGCGTCTTCTTCGAGGTAGAAGCCACTGTCCTACCGACTATGGAAGCTCGGTATTGTTCTACCATGGTACCTGAACAAAGAAAAGATAAAATTGGTTAGGAATGAAGCCTTATGGGTAGCTTATTATTATGAACGCTCGGTAAAGATTATTATTCTTACTTAACGATCGAGGATCGTCAACGTCTGCAAGTGGGTATGTAGCTCGGCTGAGCTCCGCTTTCCGAAGAACGGGCTCCAAAACGAGGAAAGCCGACTGGTACGGGTCGGAGCGCATCGCAGTGACAAGGCTGTCTGAAATAACCTTCGTAATCTGACCCATCAATTCTCGTTTTCCGTACACCCAATCTCGTTCCCCTGGCCATCTGTGTGGAACCATCTCCGAGCTCCCCTCGGAAGCTGGTACTTCAGGTCCTTTGATAAAGAAGAACCGTCTCTTCCAGTCGAGTGAATTGCTAGAGGTGATGGTCGATAAGACCGAATGATTTGAACGCTGGGAAAAATACACAAACCCAGCGTTCGAGGCGGAGGAGGTGCTGACTTTGAAGAACTGCCAAAAATGGTGGAAGTTTGCAGTTTTGCCCTTGGCCTTCATCAAAACGCTGAAAGCTATCAAGTACCCAATCGAGTTGGGGAGGATCTGTGCGGGAGCCAGGGTAAACACATCTAGAACCCGCTCGAGTAACGGGGCAAAAGGGATACGCAACCCATAGGCGAATTACTTGGCGTAGAAAGCTTGGCATCCTTCGGGAGGCTGATTCACCCTTTGAGAGTGGGTTGGAATAACTAGCGAATAGCCCTCGGGGAGGAATTTACCTATCTCAGCCTGGAGGTCTGCTTTGTTCTCTATTGGATCGTATGCACAAGAAATCTCGTCAACCCGTTTTTCAGTTTTCTGAGCTCGACCTGTGGCTTTGGACTTCTTCGTGACACCAGCAAGGTCGATAATTCTCACACTGCACCCTCCTCCAATCGGGTACCTCATTATCTCATGCTCGTCCAGCGCCATAGTAGAACTGTCCACATTACTGGAATCATCATTTTCTCCATCTCCACCTTCCTCGCCATCGGGCTCGGTGTTATGATCCGCTTCCCCACCAGGCTCGGAATTCTGTTGATCGGATGTCCCCTCACCAGCATTTGGCCCCAAGGCGCGCTCAATTTGATCGACGATTCTCTTCGTCTCATCAGAGGAGTTTTCAGCGGTGTTGTAGGCATTAATGAGTTCGCCTGTGGATCCTAGGTCGGAATCCGATCGCGTAGGATTATTGATTTGAATTTCTGGGTTTTCGGAAGTAGACATGATGGGAAAAGTTTATTGCGACAATCGACAGAAAAAAGGGATACTCTTTTTCGATCTGAATGCTCCGATCAGAAGTAAGTATGGAAGACGTACTCGTCTCTTCAAGTCAACGTATATATAAAGGTTAAAAGGGTAAATTGCAAATTCAACCCCGAGTAACCGCGACGGTTAAGCTTCCACTCAGTAAATTGAAGGTTATCTTTCCGTTAATAGCATTTATAGTCCTCCAAGTTTCGGAAATAAGCATTTTCGGGTCGGTAAAATAAGATTAACTACATTATCTTCCGAGGATATGCGCTCTTTTTCCCTTCGCTCGATTTTTATCCCCCTGAGTTTTTCCGAGCAAGGTTTTTAATGAGGTATATCCGACGCAAGACCGTTCGAAACCCGCTCATTGTTGCTTATCTCTCCAATCTTCAGATTTCATAAGGCCCTATTGAATTATCGAAGTAAGACCCCAGATCCAGAATACCGTCTCCCTATTGTTCGAGGTGCATCAGTTTTTCACGGCTCCGCTAGAGAAATATGCGCTCTTTTTTCCTTCGCTCGGTTTTTATCCCACTGGATTTTTCCGAGTAAGGTTTTTAACGAGGCATAACAAATCTTGTGGTGCAATGCTGTTTACTTCTCCGAGCTTCAGCTTCACTTACGCTCGAGAAGTGGGGGAGTATTGATGAGGGATATTTCGCATACGCCACCTTAGGAAATACCTCTGCTCGGGATCGACCCAGTTTCCGACCAGGAGGTATTCTCCGACCAGAAGAACATAGCTTCCCGATGAGGTCACGTTGATAGCACAAGATCCTATTTTCCGATCTACTTCTATCCTCGGAATTACTGTGAGGCCGACCTACAGCTTTGCACAGCTGGCCGAGAAGTATTCTCCTACGGACGGTCCAGCTAGCTCATTACTGCTCCTATACATACGCGGCGCATTTATGACATCAGGGACGGCACTATTCCCAAGAAACTCACTAAGCTCGGACTAGCAGCTCGGAATAGGCCATAGCTTATATCTCTTTGTATTTACCTTCCTAGTAGTACGACATCCTGTAATGCTCGGATAGACCTACTATGTAATTTGTACTCGAACATTGATATTGATATACCCTTATTGTTTTGCCGACTTTCTATAACTTGTACGAACGAAAAACGGTATAATCATTTACAAAGTTACCATTTCTATATTATGCAAGCGACATGCATGAGATGAGGAAGCGGTGTTTGTAATTAATATTAAATATTAAGAGGGTTTTTATCAACTCAAAATAAGTTTTAAAAAATTCTAAAATTACTATTTTTTTTTCTAATGGGAACTACACTATAGTAACATACATTACAAAATATAATTGCAACTTTTTTTGTTTAGTTTTGACATAAATATTTAACTATTTGTTTCACAAAAGATAAACAATATATTGAACATGATTCTAATTCGCTAGAATTTGGCTTCTCTCAGTTAAATATTATTATATGCCATTTTAAAAAGGGTGTTGATATAGCAAGAGCTGAAAACCTATTCCCAAAGCAATTAATAGTGGATTCTCTATAATACCCTTGTAACACGCGTCAACTCAATCCTTATATTTTTTACTTGTTGATTTATTTTTGGGTATACTCTTTCTCTTTCTACATTCTATGGAAACAAATTTATCGCAATGTACTTTCCTTACACACATGATCATCCTTACATATAAAAAATATTTTTGCTCATTGTTAATTAGAATTTTATCCAAAAAGAGTAAAAAGTCAAGAGCCCAGTTTTTGTCTCCGGCAAACTTTTCCGGTAGGAACTTCATTGTGACACCGAGTTGAAAACTTTTTTGTATAACAAAATTATTTTTGTGTGAAATGCAAAAATGCCCTTGTGCTTTGTCTAATTAGCAAAAAATTTGTGTTATTTTTATTACCAAAAATTCCCTGTGCTAATTTTTTGTTAGTAAAAGAAATCCCTTCCCAAGTCAAAATGACAATTATATCCCCACAAAAGAATGTGAATATCCCTCTATTCAATTAAAAAATTGACTTTTTTTTTTTTAATCTACTAGACTGTGTATTTACAGCTCGGACCGAAGAGTGCAAAGGGTATAGGTCCTCCCCAGTGTGATGTCTCCAGTAGGATTCGAACTTGAGTCTCGCCTCTGGGGGTCGCAAGTCACTACCACTTGGCCCAACCACCTTGGGTATTAAAAAATTGACTATAACCTCTTTAATCACTTGAAAAATTGGCAATATCCTCCACAGGTTATATTTGCAGAATGAGCATGTCTCCTCCGAATAACCGATCAAAGATAGCTTTACGCAACTGGTCTTGAGCTTCTTTATTGTTGGCAACACCTCCTGTACAACATTGGAAACTTGTTTATTAGAATATTCATGGAATTGCTTAAACACATACTCAAAGTATTAACCAACAGGTGATTGGTCTAGTGGAACGGACTCACGTTCAAATTCATATTGGGAGAGGTACCCACTTAATGTGTCCAACCCGCCTCGAAAGGGATTAAAACCCTTGGGAAACCAAAAAAAAAAAAAAACTCAAATTATTAAGGAAAAGAAAAAAGTGCAATATAGAAAAATAGTGTGTACTTACACACTATAGGGGTGCACATGGTACGGTTTTGTGGTTTTTTTGACAAAAATTGTACCGTACCAATTAGTGCGGTTTAAAAAAAATCAAAATCATACCAACAAACTCGGTTTTGGGCGGTTCCGGTACGGTACGGTACGGTTTTGCGGTTTTTTCAAACAAACTTTTTTCATGCAATTTTTCTTACATAGTCGATTACATAGTTGACAATTATATAGAAATGTATGTTATAATATCTTACAAACTATTTTTTTACATTAAATAAAGCATTGGAAAAGAAAATGTTCACAAATTTGACGCTATAATTCGACCTAATTGAATAGATTAATTGGTTAATTATTTGATCATTGTTTTTATTATGTGAAGAAAATTACAATTTGGTGTTTGTTGTCTAGAATTTTTGCATTTTAAGTTTTCAACATATAACAAGTTTAATTTATGCTAAATTTGAACATATTTTTTTTTAATTGAACGCGAACAATGTAGTAAAAATAAACTATGATGGACTATAATATAAATTATAAATAATGTAGTGTTCGATAATATTTGAATTATAAATTGAAAAGTAAAAATTTATAAAATTTAGATGTAAATATAAAAAAACGAATAGTTAATTCATGTTTCTACTCAATTTCGGTACGGTACGGTTTTTTACGGTATGAGAATTCTAAAACCAAAACCATACCAAAATACTCGGTACGGTTTTCATGCATACCAAGACCTTCGGTTTTGAGAAAAAAAACCTAACATTCGGTTCGGTACGGTTCGGTACGGTACGGGACGGTCCGGTAAAAACCATGTGCACCCCTAACACACTACATCCAAGCTCAATGTAGTCCCTGAAACAAAATAATGTTACTAGTTTATAAAACAAAATAATCTTGTTGGGCATCAAATGTAAATCAACATTTTCATACAAAACCTGGATACTAGAGCGACCTCCTGGACTTTCTCTTTGAATCTTGCCTTTTGCATTGTAGATATTTCTTGACACTACCTGAAGTCCTTAGATCACAAGACTATGGGATAACTCGTTGACTGATTTTTAAGGCCGGGATCTAGAACTAATTCAAGGGTCATAGAATCCATTTGTGATGGGACATCAATGGATTTGGTTAGATTCTCACGAGTGTGTATACTCCGATGACCTGGAGGGCGCTGGGGTCCATGAACGTGACTGGGATAGTCGATACACACGAGTGGGTGGCTTGCTGGGATGGCAAGCGCACAAAATATCCCAATTAGGAAATAACACATCGTGGAAGCGGTAGTCGCATATCGGGATCGAAGTTATTCCTATTTACAATGGTGTACGAGGTACGATCCTTACTACTTGAGATGATAGGGTTTATCGGGTACACAAACGTCAGTACTTTGATATGAGTCCCGACTTACTGGAGTGCACCATAAGGTCTATGTGGATTCATGTTGAGTGCAGAGGAACGTGTATGCAGATTCATGTCATCAACATATGATCCATTGACCCGACTTGATAGGTTGGGAATTTCTCCTATGAATTTATGTAAAAAATATATTCCGATGAAATCCTTGGTCAAGGTATCCGACAACTTTATGAAAGTAGTTCATAATGGTTAAGTCGAAGAGAATAGTTTCGAGACCATAATTCATAAGAGTCAAGGCACATGAGGTTGACCGATAAAATATTCATTCCCTTAGTCTTGATTCGGGAGACCAACCAACTATAATGGAAGGACTATTAATATATGGATCAATAAATATAATATGGTCATATGTACTAACATTAATGTAAATACCTTTATTTTATAAATTGCACTACAGTAAAAAACAAAAGGTTTAATATTAATTTTGGTACTTTTTATAACATGTCCTTTTTTACATAATTGAATTTATGTTGTAAAAATGTTTGTGTTTTAGGATTACTAAATATTTTGAACAATTTATTGAATAGGACACTTTAAAAAAATTACTAATATATTTCTTCGCCTTTTATTAGATAAATATTCAACATTACTTATTTTCATTTAGTTGTCATTTTATCATAATAACATAAAAATATCGATTTTGCTATTTAAAAAAATCTCGTCCCCCCAACCAAAACCGTGAAGGTCCACCCCTGCTTTAAGTTCAAACGGACAATTTACGAGACGAGTATTCCTTTTTCGTTGTCGATTTTCAATAGGAATATTTTGCCTATCTCGATAATGACCTCGCGATCACAATCGATTGTTACATATTTATCCTTTGGAGAGCTTTTGATTGATAAAGCATACCCATTTCTAAAGTAAAAGTCTTTCACTATCTTAAGAAGTTCATCACGGGATTCAAATTTTCTCTCCAATATATGAAAATCATCAAATGGACAATCTTTGGTTTTTTGAACATCAATCTTACTATTAAAGATCAGTGATCCTACTTGCTTAACATAAAAGCATGACAATATATAATATGCAAAATAATCATTAAAAAATCATGTATTAACATTAGTATTTGTTATATGCATTAATAAATGATCTTCATCAGTAATATGTAAACTACAATAAACATGTTATAGCTGAAGATTTTTCCGAATACATGAATAAAATAAATTCAAGATGTAACCTTGCATAATTTTCTAAATACTCGATAGATCAAAAGAGACCAAAAATTGTTATAAGATTTCTAATTTTATCACTTCACTGGGCATGCATAATAAACAGTGGTTATCATTGATAGAATAGTGTCATGCAAGACAACTGTTTTGGCTGCTTTTAATTTGTAATAATTAAAAGAACTTGTCAATTTAATTAATAAATGCATTTATTTATGTGGCCACCTTCATCTTATGAATAATTATCTAACATAAGAATGGAAGTCCTTAGATCACAGGGCTATGGGATAACCCGTTGACTGATCTACAAGGCCGTGATCTAGAACTAAATCAAAGGTCGTAGAATCCATTTGAGATGGAGCATCAATGGATTCGGTTAAAACCCTCACGAGTTGGATATAATTTTGTCCAATCTTTTAAATCTTCCATAATATGAAAACTAAAGTGGTCAGCCACTTTGAATGGTCTATTAAAGGGAAAGGGGAAAAAAAATAGAAGAAATATTTGTCCTTCAATTTTTGCTGGGACGCGGGTCACGCGGTGTAGACACGCAAATTTTGGGTCTAATTAAAAAGAATAAAATATTCTCTTATATTAAGAATTAAGTTAAATTAAATTCGCTATTTTTATACTTTTATTAAATTAAAATCCAAACTGAATAGTTACTTTGATTAAATCAATGAAATTCTATTTTTTAATCTTCACAGAAAGAGCCAATGAAATCATATCAAGTGTTCAAGATGATGTGTCACGACCAATCATAAGAGTGCATATCTCCTACAAGTGATAGACATTTAAAAGAGTTCATATTTCTTAGACAATGAGAAGTATGTAGGTCTTTTACTACTGAGAGTCAATCAAATTACACTATTCAATTGACTAATTTCACATGGACTCTTATTTCTACCACTACAAATAGGGGTTCTCTTTTAAAAGAAAAACACATTTTCTGAAGGAGCACAAGTTGAAGGAGCAAAATTCTCTCTACGAGGCGTTCTTCGAAACCTTTTTCATTAACTCAAGGCATTCTTCAAATATCAAAGAAAAATCCGCCATTTGATTCGAGAACAAGCTAAGAAGCCCTCATTTAAACGTTATTGGTGATTTACGACGGTCCAAGGAAGATCAAATTCTTCAAGACTCAAAGTATCCACGACGAAGTTCAAGACGTTCGTTCTGGAGATCCAAATAATTTCACGTTTGATCCAAGATTAAGGAAAATTGCCATTGGATTAACGTTATTCAAGCGCCAAAATTATTTTGGAGAAGATCAAACCAACATTTTTCAAGATCAAGTTCAAGAAACATTTTTTTCCTTTAAATATTAGAATCAGGGGAATCATAGAGATTGTAACTACTTCTTTAAATCATTAAATTTTAATTTGGACGATTATTTCTGGTTTAATATATTTTAGACTAGATATTTTGTTGCTACACGCGGAAACAAGACACTTATAGTTTCTACAAGTAACATCCTTTATGTTTTAAGTTTTCGTAATTTTAGTCTTGCTTTCCATAATTTTAGTCATAAACTCGTCGGAATTAAAAATAAGTGCATAGAAATTGCCACGCAAACAAACAAGTAGAGATTTTGTCTTGTTGGGTATCACATGATCATAACCCACCACATCACCTTGTCGAATCAACTTAAATTTAAGGAAAAATAACACTATTTTCCTCTTAATATCTTCCCCTACCTACTGATTATTATGACAAAAAAAATTAGAGTTTGCCTCCATTTCTTTCTTTCCTCATAAATTGTGGCAAATTCTAGGCATTGGTATTCATTCCGGCCAATTTTGGACTAAAATTGTGGATAAGTATTATACCAAATTGCAGCAACTTAAAATATAAATAATATAAATTATTTGTCGGAGCTACAAATGTACCATTTTCGTGTCCCTCCAAAAGTTAAAGGAGTGATTTTTTTTTTCCTGCAAATCAACACCCATTTTGTAATTTCACTTAAAAATTCTGAAGAGGGGAAATTGGTAGCCAACCAAATGGTCCACAACAGCACTTCAAGTCTTTAAATATAAATTATCAAAAGGAAACGGAAAATGCTTCAAATATACCAAACCATTCCTTGTAAGAAAATTATGGTTGTAAAATTTGAGCCAACCTAATCTTCGACTTAAAGACAAATGATAACTCATCACTTTTTATGTACTAAGATCTCATTTGGTAGCAAAATTTGGGTTGATTAAGCATTTTAACAACATTTATCTCTGGTTTAATAGCGTTTCTAAATAAACTGGTCAACTTCAAAGTGACGATCCAAGTTCGAATCTTGTTGAAAGAAATTCTTATATAATATGTCTACAAGTCTCGAAAGGAATTAAACTTTGAGAAACCAAAAAAAAAAAAAGAGAAAAGGGTCAACCCATAATTAAATGATAACCCAACCTTTTTAGGCTATAACATAAATAAATTGTCAGAGATCCGATTCTATGATAATATATTCCCGTGATCTAACACTCTAACAATATATTTAGGTTGTAAATTTTCCTTATTTAACTAATATGACAATAATTTATGTTTGAGATTCTTTTACTAAACAAGTGCAAAAATTATACTCCCTCCGTCCCTTTTCCTTTGTACGGCCTCATGGGCAATCTATGACTTTGACATTGCTATCAAACAAACCTAAAATTATAATTCATCGTCCCATTATTTTTACTCCATTAGTTACAGTACTCGGTCAAATTTTTCAATCTTTTATGTAACTTATCATGTTAAATTATTCACATTTTTTGACGTACTAGAAAAGTGCACGTACGTTGTACGTGTTTAATTTTAATTTCATGGGTATTTTTCCGTAAATTAGAGTAAAATTAGCTTATTATTTTTTATGCCATAAAATATCATATATATTCAATTGATTTTTTATGAAATTTATTTTTATTAATTATTATTGTTTTAACAAAAAAAAATGATGGCTTTAAATAGTTGTAATAAAATATAAAATGATGACTGATATAGTCAGGACATCTTATATAATAGTAGTTTTCACATTAAGTTTATTCGTTATTCACCGATGATACATATTTCATCCGTTTCTTAACAATTTTCTCCTGAACTTTCATCGATTTCACGAGCATTTTTTCTTACTGGTTTCACCAGCTTTTTCACCAACTTCACCAGTGTTCACCATTTTCATCCGAAGTTTCATAGATTCATGTTTCAATTGTTTAATTTTTTTTACCGGTTAATATATTTTTTTAGCGATTTTTCACTTTTTTTTAATCGGTTATAACATTTTTCATTGTTTTTCCATTTTTCTATTTTTTTTTTCCAATTTAAACCATTTTCCACCGATTTCAACTTGTTTTTGTTGGTTAAATTTAACCTGTTTTCACCCATTTCATATGTTATTCACCTGAATTTTTCATTGATTAAACATGTTTTCACCGACTTTAAGCTTTTTTGACTGATTTTACCCTTTTTCACTGATTTTATCCATTTTCCGTTTTCATCCGTTTCTTTACAAATTTCACCCAAATTTTCATCGTTTCATATGTTCTCACTGTTTAATTTTTTTGTGCCCTTTTTTTTAGCGATTTACCCCTTTTTTTATCGGTTAAAACCTTTTTCATTGTTTTACCTTTTTTGTTGATTTCTTTTGCTTTTTCCGGCTTAAACCATTTTTCTACCGATTTCACCTCGTTTTTGTCAGTTAAACTTTTTTTTAGCCGATTTCTCTCGTTTTCACCATTTTAACCCGTTTTCACCTATTTCACATGTTTTTCTCTGATTTCACATGTTATTCACTTGAACTTTTCATTGATTAAATATGTTTTTGCCAACTCTACGCTTTTTTTTCACCGGCTTTACACCTTTTTACTGGATTTCACCTGTTTCATCATTTTTCTTACAAATTTCAATCGAATTAATTTTCATAGATTTAACATATTTTCACAAACTTTACTTTTTCTAACCGATTTTACCCGTTTTCATCCATTTTTCACAAATTTCACCCGGATTTTTTTATCGATTTCAAATGATTTGACGACTTCACATGCACTTTTTTTTACCGATTTCACTAATATTTTAACCAAATTCACCAGTGTTCACTAATTCACCCGGACTTTCATCGATTTCACATGTTTCCATTAATTTAATATATATATTTTATTGAATTCAGCAGTTTTAATCGATTTCACCAGTTTTTTGACCAATTTCACTCATTTTTCACAAAACGAATTCCATGAAAGTAGGAGGTTATGCATGTTATTCTTTATATTTTGCTTCTCTAGCGAAATAAACAATAAGTACTTAGCTAAATCATAAGTATTTTTTGTTCATTTATAGGTAAGATGCGATTCTATTTTAACTTTTCATTTTTAAATTTTTTCTTCTACTGTATTTAAGAGAATTTGATTTTAATATTTTGCCTTTTGAAGATTATATATGACTTATATTGTACTAAATCTTTCAATTATACAACTTACATATTTTTACTTAAAATAATGTTGCTAAATTAAAATAATTTTACATGTATATTTTATGAGCTATTTAAAATAACAATGTTTGTTTTTATGGTTTTTTATTTTATGTGTTATATGAGAAAAAAATTGAAATTATAAAATTTGATGTAAAAGATAATTTCTAAATTTTAGAAAATTATGTAGGAGATAAATATAATAAGATTCCATATCTAATTGTACCTTTACCATAATTAATATAAAAAGATAGTATATCTAATTATTCTTCTTCAACTATTTTTACATATTTACCACTGAATTAAATATCACTTTATAACTCAAATAAGGGTATATTAGTCTTCACAAAAAAAGAAAAAAACTTAAATTATTCACACTTTTATAATAAGTATAGATATAGATTAAATCTTTTAAATATTAATATACATAGTGTCATATGATAATATCAAATTATTAGTTAAATATATTAATTAAATTACTTATTAGAATTTTCTGAAATTTAGTCAAGTTGATTCTTGGGTTAGTAATTTATTTATTTATTAAAGGGGACAAATTTTTTTTATATATTTTTAAGATATAATTATTAAAGGGTTACTTACGTAATATATTAAATGTCTACTTTTTTCAAAAGTTTCATTGCCACGTCATGTCGGACATTTTGGCCAAAAATTGTGGTTCATATTTTTTGTTGACTTTTTTAGTGGTTAAAAGTAGGTATCTCATATACACCTTTGTCCAATAAAATCTTATTTTAGAAAGATCCTACTAAGTTTATAACTTTATATACTGAACATTCTTTGTCCATTTGAATCAGAGAAAATCGCACTTTTATCCCTGAACTTATAGTCAAGTTACACTTTTTCTCTTGTACTTCATTTTGCACTGTTCACCCTGAATTTACATTAATGTAGCACTTTCCTCATGAACTCTTTTTCAACTACTTTCAGACCAAAGAGTTCAGGGGAAAAAGTGCAAAACAAAAGTTCAGGATGAAAAGTGCCACAAGATTGTAACTTTAGGGGAAAAAATGCAAATTTAATGTAAGTTTCCGGAGCAAAACTCAATTTTTTACAATCAATTCTAATTCAATGTGAAAAAACATGGAATTTTAAAAATTATGTATAATTGTTATTGTTAATACTGAAAAAACAAAAAATTTAAGTACAAAATTAACAAATATATAAAATGGATATAAATATATTATTTAGAAATTACAGAGTAGAATAAAATCGAGCATAATACTTTCTAGATTTTGACCTTGATGTCAATTCTTCTGCGTGAGGGCTAATTGAATTGTGATTTTAATTATTTGGGTCTTATCCGAATCCACTTTTGGTCGACGTCAATTGCATTGCCCATTCTTTTTACTTTAAAGAATTTTATTGAGTAATTGTTTATGTACCTGTCCATGTTTCCCTTCATACTGTTTTATAGCTCAAGCAAATCTTTCTTCTCTGAATCAGAGCCTTTGTTTAAATTCAAGATTTAACTAGTAAGAATCGAGTTCAAAATCAAGAGATTTTGGAGCCTTAAATATTGCCACTAATCAGGTCTCATCAACTATTTCTTTTATGTATCAATTACTTAAAAATTAAAAGAATATCAATAATTTTTCCCAAACTTTCTAGAAGTATTTGTGGAAATATGAAAATTCAAAACTATTAAATAAGAAAATTATTATACTTTTCATGTTTTTTTTTTGAGAAGACCCATAAGGTGATATCATTAATGAGTAGAATCAATAAGTACAAAGTCTTGAATAAAGTTCGGGAGCTCAACAAAAGGGGGAAATAGACTATAAGCTAATTTTGCCAAAGCATGGGCAACTGAGTTGTTCTCTCTAAACACATGAGAACAACTAAAAAATCTAAGCTGGCAGCCAACGTCTTAATTTCCTCAAATATGTGTACCAATGGATGTAATCCCCTTCGAGTATAATGTTCCGCCAGCCTTTGTCAATACAAAATTCCAATCCTCTAACTGCTGCAATGACTTCTGTTGATTCGGGTTCAAGAGAGTAGTCATACTTCTTAGTGCCCCAATCAAGAATATCTCCTGTGTGATTTCTAGCAAGAAAGCCAATACCAAAGCTACCAGTATCAATAAATATTGTTGCATCAACATTAATTTTAACACAATCCACAGGAGGTGGAACCCAAGTTGAGCTGTTACGAATCGAAATCGTATTAGGAGTAAAAGTACATGACTCCTTATACCTGTAATAAAATGTTTTGGCTGCGGATACAATATCAATAGTAGCGATATTTTCATTTTCCCAAATGATTTTATTCCGGCCATACCATATCCACCATGCCAAAGTAAGAGCAAACCCGAGGTCAAAGCAATCAGTCTTTGAACGTAGAGAATCAAACCAATCAGTTTTAACCAAAGAAGCACTAGAATAGTGAGAGATACTTAACCCGGAAAGAGCCCAACATTGCCGAGCAAATTGACAATGAAGTAGACAATGAAGAACTGATTCAATCGAACTTTCGCAACGCGGACAAGTATCTTCTATTGAAATTTACGGTGCTTAAGAAGTGCACGGATCGGAAGAATATTTCTACAACAGGACCACGTGAATTGCTTGATTTTAAGCAGAGTTTTGATAGACCAAATCCAGTTCCAGTTATAAGGGAGTCTCGTACTTGAGCTTCCGTTGATGGCTTCCAAGGTTGTTGTCTTAAGTTCTCGGTTCAACCTATGACCAATTTTAACTGTGTAATAGCCCAAACGATCAAAATGCCAGATTATTCTATCTGGAATATTGGATCGGCCTAATGGAATAGATTGAATAATTTGGGCATCTTCATTGATGAAAATTTCTTCAATTAAATCTCTCTTCCAAACACCAATGGACTGACCAATAAGAGCATCAACAGTACTATTTTTAGCAAGAACTCGAGGAGGCGTCATGACTTTAAATGAGTGTGGACGTGGAGCCAATTATCACCCGTATACGAATTGAGTTCCCATTCCCCACCGGCCAACGAATACCTGCAGCAATTAAAATTTTTGATTCCCAAATACTGCGCCAAGTAAGAGAGGGTGCATACCCAACTGAGAACCCAAGATGTCGTTATTTGTTGAGTAGCGTGCCTTGAGAATTCGGGTAAGGAGACTCCTAGGAGAAGATAAAATCCTCTAGGCCTGTTTCGCAAGAAGTGATGTGTTAAATGATTCAAGATCTCTGAATCCCATACCACCTTCCCATTTTATTGAACAAAGTGAGTTCCAATTAATCCAATGGATTTTCTTTATATTTTTATCATCCCACCAAAAACTAGCAATCATTGACTCTATCTCTCTAAACAAATAATTGGGCAATTTAAAACAGCTCATCAAATACGAAGGAATAACTTGAATTACAGATTTGATTAAAACTTCCTTACCAGCCTTGGGCAGAGTCTTAACACATAGACTTTGGAGTCGGCCCCATACCCTTCCTCTTATGTAGTAAAAAACTCTCCTCTTAGACTTGCCTACTGAAAGTGGAAGGCCAAGCTAACGGTCAAGCTTAAGTTCTCTACGGATAGGAAGATATAGTAGGATCGAAGCAATAATGTCCTCATCAGTGTTTCTTGTGAAAACTACACTTGACTTTTCGTAATTAATACTTTGCCCTGACGAAAATTCGTAAGCAAGTAGAATGTTATTAACCCAAATGGTAGCTTCTTTAGAAGCTTGACAGAGAATCAGAGTATCATCTGCAAATAAAAGATGAGATATGTTAGGTGCGTCGGTATAAATAGATACTCCTTCCAAGTGACCTTTGTTCTCCTCCTGACAAATAAGAGAACTCAAGATCTCTGCGCAAAAAAATAATTAGATAAGGGGAAAGGGGGTCTCCTTGACGGATACCCATTTCCGGCTTCACAAGACCAAATTGAACACCATTAAGCACAAACAAGTTTGAGATAGAGGATATGCAAGTCATTATAAGATTAACAAAGTGCGAATCAAAGCCTAAGCGGATCGTTACAACCCTAATGAACTCCCACTCTACTCTATCATAGGCTTTTCTAAGGTCCAACTTAATGGCCTTTTGACCCCTCTTATTCCTAATCTGTTTTTTCATATAATGGGCTGATTCAAACGATGCTAGAACATTGTCCGTAATTTGTCTACTGGGAACAAAGGCTAATTGATAATCGAATACCACAGAGTTCATAATAGGCTTAAGGCGATAGGAAATAGTTTTAGAGGCAATCTTATAGACAACGTTAGAAAGACTGATAGGACGAAATTGGGTCATGTACTCAGGTTTAGGGCATTTCGGTATAATGACAATATTAGTAAAGGCAAAACTGCAAAAAAGGTCCCAAACTAATTAGTAATTTTGGATTTTCATCCCAAGCTATATTACTTAGTCAAATTCGTCCCGTAATTTCATATTCTTTTGGAATATCGTCCCACTTGCTACAGGGATGATTACGTGTAATGACGTGACAAATTTTAGCATAAACAATTATATAAGATTGTAAGATTCGTCCCAAATTAATTACAAATTTTGATTTTTCGTCCCAAACTATATCAACACGCCGACTTCCGTCCCGTAATTGAAATGACATGGAAAAAAAGAATTCGTTCCAAATTAATAATAAATATTGATTATTTATTAATACAAAAAAAAAAAGTGCACAAATTTTTCCTTATGAACTGAGATAGGATTTTTTTTCTCAAAAGCGCACCGGAATTTCAAAAATCCATACTAATTTTCTCTTAAAAAAAGTTAATGGCAATGTACTTCCATATGATATTCATAATGTTCAATTTACCTCCCTGTGTTATGAAAATGTTGCAGTTTACCCCCTGTGTTGTGATAAATATGACAATTTACCTCATGTATTATAATTAATGTAGCAATTTACCCCCTATGTTATAAAACACTTTGCATGCCCACTCTCAATTTATGTAATTGAGTTACACCCTAGGGGATAAAATACTTTTTTTAAATTTTCGCAGGGGGGTAAATTGCTCCTTTTAAAATTAAGGGGGTAAATTGAACATTATGAATATCACAGGGGATAAATTGCCATTAGTCCCTTAAAAAAGTAAAAGTGAATCGTCATTTTCATTAAAATAGAAATTTAATAATGGACTAAATTCATGCAAAATGATAAATCGTGAGACGAAATTCGGCGAATTAATATAGTTTGGGACGAAAACCAAAACTTGTAATTAGTTTGGGACGAATTCTGCAATCTTGTATAATTATTCATGCTAAAATTTGTCACGTCTTGACACGTAAGCAGCCATGTGGCAAGTGGGACGATACTCCAAAAGAATATAAAATTACGGGACGAATTTGGCCAAGTGATATAGCTTGGGACGAAAATCCAAAATCATTGATTAATTTGAAATGTTTACTGAAATTTTGCCTTTTGTAAAATTAATATAGAGACCAACAGACAAAATCTATTTCCAACACATTCAAATTTATAAAATAAATTGCAAGATGTTTCTCATAAAACGAAGGAAAAACCAAGAAACATAAGTCTTGGAACTTAAACCAAAATTTTTGAAAACTTGAAATCTAAATGTCGTATCTAATAATAATGTCACTACTCAATTAAATTGCATATTCCTATAGTCTCCACATGTGAGCCTATCTTGTTTCCATATAAGATTTTTGCTCACTCCTCATTAGCTTCCTTGATAGAAATAGTGTCCGGCAAGCCAATTGTATGGCTGCCATTTATTGTAATAAATAAAGGAACTATTCAATTTAGATTAATAAATGCACTTTAATTATGGTCAACTTTATCTTATGTAATAATTATCTACGCATAAGGATATAAGTCCTTAGATCACAGGGCTATGGGACAACCCGTGGACTGATCTCTAAGGCCGTGATCTAAAACACATTCAAGAGTCGTAGAATCCAATCGAGATAGGACATCGTTGGATTCGGATAGACTCTCACTAATGTGTATACTCCGATGAACTGAAGGACGCTGGGGTCCACGAGCATGACTGGGATAGTCGATACACATAAGTGGGTGACTTGCTGGGATGGCAAGTGCACTGAATACCCCAATTAGGAAATAACTCACCATGGAAGCGGTAGTCGCATATCGGGGTTAAAGTTATTCCTATTTACGATAGTATACGAGGAACGATCCCTAATACTTGAGGTGATAGGGTTTATCTGGTGCGAGAACGTCTATACTTTGATGTGAGTTCCGACCGACTGGAGACTACCAGAAGGTCTCTGAGGATTCATGTTGGGTATAGGGGAACTCGTATGCAAGTTCATATCATCAACAAAGGATCCATCGACCCGACTTGATAGGTTGGGAAATTCTTCTATGGATTTCTGTGAGAAACTAATTCTGGTAAAACCTTCGACCGAGGTATCTGACGACTTTATGAAAGTAGCTCATAAAGATTAAGTCAAAGAGAATTGTTTCGAGACCAGAGTGCATAACGTCAAGACGAAGAAGGGGAACCGATGAAAAATCCATACCCTTAAGTCTCGACTGGGAGATCGATTGATGGAGAGATCATGTCGTATATGGAAATTGTAAATGTTTAAAGGTTTACTGAATTAATTCACCAGTGATTGGGCTCCATGGACTTGTGGCCAGACATCGACCGTGGAGTGTGGGAGAATTCCTAAATTGGCAGGGGTGCTAATTTTGGAATGATCAGTCGACAGAGTGTTCGATTGATTTAGAGTATTTAATACTCGAGTAATTAAATAAATATTTAATTATAACCCACGGCCAATTATGTGGTGAACCTACGGGGGCATACACAATACACATGAAGCGAAAGCAAGGAAACGAAGAACAACTGGGTCGACCCAATTGGAGCAGACGAGATCCGATTGGAATTGGATCGAGATTATAAATTTAATTGGAATTTAATTTGTAAGTTAATTAATTAAATTAAATTTAATTATAAAGAGATATTTAATTAATTAGGCTTGGAGTCTAATGTAATGAGAGAGCAATTGATTAATTGGGCCATTTAATTAGGAAATTAAATAAAGCCTCAATTAATTAATTAGAATGGGCCATTAATTAATTAGAAGACTTAGTCTTCCAATTAAAAGGCCATGACCCATGTAGGAGAATAGTAGAAGACTTAAGTCCTAGTCCTAGTCCTAGTAGGATTAGGAGTTAGAAGATATCTATATATATGAGAATATATAGCATATCTCATAAGCAATTAAAAACACAAGAAAATCAAGTCTTGCAAAATTCTCTCTTTCTCCCTCTCTCTCTATATCTCGGCCAAACTCTCTCTCTCTCAAGAGGAGTTTTCGATTTTTCCTCCCAATTGTTCTCTAGTTTTAGATCTTAATAATTTCTATGTTCTAGCCGATTAGGTATATTAAGGTTTTCGTGATATTGTGGTGTATCAACTCGTAGAGACGCAACACGTGGGGCGCTATAATAACTTTGGATCAAAGGTGCAAAAGAAGAGGAGAAACGCATCTACTTTGCTAGGCTTGGATTTGCAAGGAGACAGGTATAACTTTGTGACAAAGTTTTATCTTCGTTATTTATATTCATATATATACATCCAGATTGTATCCTGTCAAGATTCATCTAAGAGGTCCTTAAAAATTTTAATTTCCGCTGCATGAAGGGCTGTTTATCTTACTGAATCCCAACATTCCTTAGGTTTTGCGAACCCTTTGTCTGCAAGCCATTTCTTTAGCTTGGAGCATTCACTCTTCATGTGTCCTTTATTTTTACAGAAAAAGCACTTGGAATCCTTCTTTATATCAGTTTGAGGAGGCATTTTACCCATCCCTTTTGATTAGCTTGTACTTTTTCCTTTCCTCAAGTGACCATCATTACACTTTCTTTATCTTCCATCGCAAGCCTCCCTTCTTCTTGAACACACATGGTCATTCCTTATGTGTGTTGTGTAAGACTGTAAAAGCTCCATACTGAGCAGGGAGGTTGTTTAGGATGTAGTGTACAAAGAAAGTATTAGACATCTCAACCTCAAGATTCTTAAGTTGAGCTGCAATGTCCCTCATGCGCATGATATGATCACACACATGTTTGACACTAGTGAGTCTGTAAGATGAGAACTTCATGATAAGTGTGCTTGCTAAAGCCTTATCTGAAGTGACGAATTATTCGTCAATGGCCTTGAGTAAGTCACGAACATTTTCATGCTCATCCACAGAACCACGGATACCAACTGAGATTTTGGTCTTAATGAACAACACGCTTAGACGGTTGGATCGCTCCACCGCTCATAAAGCGCAATGTCCGCTGCAGAGCTGGAATTTGTGATTTCTGGTGGTTCATCTTTCCTAATAGCATAGTCAATGTCCATCCATCCCAGGTTAAGCATAATTCTCTCCTTACATACCTTATAGTTATCCCCTTTTAATTCAGGGATATCACAATCGATATCAGAGAAGCTTACAGGTTGTGAAGCTACAGTTACACATAAATGCTCTTATTAAATTTGATGTCTAGCTTTAAAATTTGCATGTTTTACCAATGTAAATCAAGCTAAAATGAGTCTAGTAACATCAAAAATTGCATGTGGGTTGAATTTTTGATTCAATAAGATCCATTAAACTTTATGATGTGAGTATCAAATTACTTTCGTGATTCATGTGGATAAGTTATGGGGGTATAATTTGACATATCTATTAGTCTTGACAAGAATATTAAATCGTCTTTATATTTTCTAATTCCCGTGGGTAAAATAGAAAATCTAATTTGATCAAGATGAACCTCATGACAGAAAAATTGTCTGTGGGCCAAATTTTTATACAATAAGATTCAAATATAGCTTGATGATCAAATTATGCACTTAATTCTTAATTGGTAGATATATTATGAAATAATTTGATGTTTTATCAGATTTGATGATAAGCCTATCAAATTATGTTCCTTTTACTAATCCCTGTGGGTAAATTAGGAAATATAATAATTTGATACCTTATCCTACTCAATTATCTAAATATAATAAAAGTTCTTGTGGGCTAAAATTTATTATATCAAGGATAATTAACAAAAACTAATGTCTATAATATTTTACGTGATTCTAGCATACATAATGTATAATTTAGTCAATTAAGGGTGCTGTGGCTAAGCCTTGATAAATTAAAAATTATACGGATCACAAGACTTTAAGAATTTAAGCTTTATAAGAATTGTGACACTTAATAATTCTCGTAATAAATAGCAGAAAGGAAAATGAGAACAATATAACTCAATCATTAAGCAAACTTCAGGTATCAATTATTCTCAATAAATTGCATAATCAATCACAATATAATGCAAATAATGTCTTATGCAATTGAGAATAATTTCATAAAAATAACTTTAAACTAACAAGTTATTTTAACAGGCATACAATTTTTTTTTTTTTGACAAAATCGGATTTCCATATAAGTTTCAGCCAAACAAGTCCTTAAGAAATTTAGTCCAGATAACTTAAACCCATTAAAGATCCAGCCCAGGCCAGGGACTAAATAGTCATACGGTCTGGAACAGATCTGGTCTAGACTTTATGCCTAGACCGAACCAAGCCAGGACCATACCCGGAACTTATCCGAAAGCCCGGCTCATAAAAGCACCGACCCAGACCATAATGGCCGGCCCATATCCGGATGCCGACCTGAATGATCAGAAGGTGACCAGTAAAGTCATCTTCTTCACCCAGTTACTGAAAATTCGCCGAAAATGGTTTTTTTTATGCTCATTTTTCATGATTTAAAGCATGAATGTGCTAGAAATTTCAATACCTTATAATTCTAACATCAGTTCTTATTAATTGACAAATCAAAGCAAAAAGGGTTCAAACAAAGGCAAACCTTCGGTCTCAACAATGGAGATAAAATAAAATGCCTGTTAATTCCTTATAGTAAAAACTTTCAAATATTCAATTCCTTTGTATTGATATAAAGGGTTGAAACAATAAGGGATTAAGATTTTTTTTTATATGAAATGATAGATGAAGCAGGCAGCACCTGAGCCAATTTCAAGGTTTTGAGATTTCAATTAAATAAAATGTTTTATTTTGAAATCTGATTAAATACTCCAGCTAAAGGAACAATGGTCCGATTATCAGTTTCATTACAAAATTATCAGAATTTTAATGACATAAAAATTCCTAATTTTGTTTCTGATTGAAACGATTCAGAACATATTGACGATTTTCAAAAGATTCTTTTGAATTGAAGTTTTTGCGAAAGATTGTGGATTCGAGTTAAATATCGAGATACAAAAATCCAACCAAACACAACATAAATTGAATATAATATTAAGCACATCAAGACAGAGCTATAATGAGCTCTGATACCAAATGTTAGACGAAAAATTAAATTGATCCATATAATAGATGCGGAATTTAAACAGATCGAAAAATTTAAAATAGTCTAGAAATTATACCTCCCGCCATTGATGCGCTACTTCATTATTGTTGTTTGTTTGTGCTGTGTTTTGGTCTCCCAAACTCAATCTCACTCTCACTAGATGATGTATACTGAAGTGTTTGTAATGAGTGAGTTTGGGGACCAAACCCGTTGTGTATTTTTAGCCAAGACTAACCATCATAGACTTGGTAAAAACGCAATTCTTGCCACAAATTATGGAGTGTGTTGGTTTAATACATTTAGTTAACTAACAATAATATGGAAGTGAATCAATGAGTTACCTTTGTTTGAACCCAAAATATTTTTTGGGCTGACAGGCCAATAATGGCCCGACAAGAAGTGATTGAGCCCACAATCAGCTAGATAACTGACAATAAAGCTATAGTAATAAATAGGCCCAATGCAACCAACTTGATGGATTGGCCCTATTAAGCAACTAGTTAATGGCTTATTTAATTAATGAGGCCCAAAAATTGGCCCAAACACAACATGTTTAATTAATTAAATTAATAGAGATATTAATTTAATTAAGGTCAAATCAGGTATAAATGGGCCATGTAATCAGTTAACTTGGGAGAGAAGGGAGTTAATCACAGCCAATTCCTTAAATATCTCAAAGGCAGTTACCTATAGGCTGGAAATAGAGAATGGGGCAGATTTGAAATAATCCAACCTCCAACAAACCGCCAAAAGAACACGGAGGGCAACACATGGCAAATAACTGCCAAAGTAGTGAGAATCATGCTGATAATGGAAGGACTAGACACTCATCAGAAAAACTGTTCGGCAAAAAGGTTATAAATATGAGGAGACTGTCATACACACAAACACACACACACAATCAATCAATCAAACTCAACTCAGTCTTCACTGAATCAGGCATCATGCCTTCCGAAAGTCCAGCAACGCTGCTTCTCTAAAAGTCAGCAACGCCGCTCCTCGAAATCAGCCGCTCCTTTCAGCAAGCCGCAAGTCATGACTCCTTGAAGTTCAGCACGCCGCCTCTCGAAGAAAGCTGCAAGCTGCTTCCGCAGTCAGCAAAGCCGCTCCTCAAAGTAAGTCGCTCGTTACAGCTAGCCGCAAGCTGCAAATCATCATGTGAGTGTCCACGTACTCACATGGTTTATTCGTCAAGTAGCCACTGGCTTGATGAATTTGTTGTCAGGTAGCCATCTGCCTGATAGCTATCTGCCGAGTGGCCACCTGCTCGACAGATGCCCTTTCTAGTGGCCACCTGCTGGTTAGGAGCCCGGTTGGTAGCCACCTGCCAAGGTTAGGCGATCCATCGATGGTAGCCACCTGCCATCAATGTTACTTTCCTGTCAACACGGTGCATACTACACAGTAGCTCATATGGCGGATTACCTGCCAATCAAGTAATAATTTATCAAGAACTAAAGGATCCATCATCTCGTTTGGCACGCTGATGCCAAGATAGGAGTCTTATTACAATTTTACAATCTCTTTTATGCTTGTAAATAAGGGAAACGTTTTTAGGCTAGATTTCGTGTATTTCATTCATCAACCCTATGTTTATTTAATATATCGAAGTATTCTGCCTTCATCTCCTGATTTTATTTATGAGTATATTTTCATCAAGTAATTTTAAGATGTCTTTGTTGCTATCTGTTAGGTTGACATGTGTTTTTATTATCACCTTAGTATACTAGAGATGTGAACTTTGTACTTGTTAATTTCAGCATGAAAATATAACATTATTGTATAATCAAATCTAATTTATCATAAACAAAACTAAATCAATGATAGAAAAGGAAAAACTAATTAATTAAGAAGTAGTGACCAATAAATACAAGTACTAAAATTATTTAAAAACAAAATAAAATGAAAAACTTAAAACCTAGCTTGTAAATAAATACAAGTACTAAAATTATTTGAAGGAAAAACATTTTTGATACCAAACTTTAGTCCAAAAAGTACATTTGGTTTCAAGCTTTTCGAATAAAAACATTTCATACAATGATTCATACCTTCTTGACACATTTAGTTTTGTTGTCAATTTTCGGACGGAATTCAGCACATGCCGCTCACGTGCCTGTTACGTTGACAATGGGAGGAAAAACATGCACGCGTTTTAAGGACCCACCATTGTTAATTTAAAGGGTGCGTGAGCGGCACGTACTGAATTTCATCCGAAAATTGACTGCAAAACTAAATTTGTAAAGAGGGTGTGAAGCATGATATGAAATGTGTTTTTTTCGAAAAGTTTGGTATCAAATGTATATTTGGACTAAATTTTGGTATCAAAAGTGTTTTTCATTAAGTTTATAAATCATTAAATTATCTATTAAACAAAACAAAATGAAAAAATTAAAACCTTGTAATAACTTTACTGATATTTTAAAAATGGATATTATAAATATATCTCTTGAGGTTAAGTGAAATTACATAAACATTCCATTAAGTTTCAATAATCTCCTAATATTTCGGGCTTTTGGCATTTTGCACCCTAGAATTATAGGGGTTTGGCACTTTGCACCCTGACTTAAAAGTTTTGGCACTTTGCACCATGGAAATATTATTTATTTGGCACTTTGCACCCTAGTGTGTGTTTTGGTTAGAAAATTCATTGGTAGAAGGGTAAAATAGTCATTTTTTTAATTTTTTTCACTTTGCACCCTATCAATATAGATTTTGCACCCTTAAAATATAGAATATTGACATTTTAAAATTATAAAATATTGGCGCTTTTCACCTAGATTTAAATTTTTAGGCACTCTGCACCATAAAAATATAATTTGTATGACATTTTGCACCCTAATGTGTTTTCTCTAAAAAAAACTCATGAATGTCTGCGATGTAGAGATAAAATGGTCATTTCTATTCACAACAATCATAAACATGTTATTCTTAATTTATTTTACTTTATAATAACTTATTTTAACATTTTCTCTTAGTAAAATTTAGATTAAAAAAAAGATATTGTCTTCATTTTGTTTTCAAGTATCCTCTAGATTATTTATTTTATATCTAAAATACACGTTTACATATCTAACATATTATTATATTGCATGTCATTTACATTATTTAGATTATCATATTAAGTTGGGGTTGAAAATGCCAGAAATTATATTTTTTGGGTGCAAAGTGCCAACATTCTATATTTCAGGGTGCAAAGTGTCAAAATCTATACTTTTAGGGTGCAAAGTGCCAAAATATTCAAAAATGACTATTATACCCTTCAATTAATTTTTTTTTGTTCAAAACACACACTAAGGTGCAAAGTGCCAACTAAATTGTAATTTTAGGGTGCAAAGTGCCAAAACTTTTAAGTGAGGGTGCAAAGTGCCAAAAGCTTATAATTTCAGGGTGCAAAGTGCTAAAAGCCCTAACATTTCCTCTACTTTAAATTTCAACTTACACATCGTTAATTTGATGAAAGGGGTGATTTCTTCATAAAAAGTTTAATGATTCTAGTACTTGTACTGGTTTTCACACTCGCAAACTAAAGGTATTTATTTCATTTGTAAGATCAATGCTTAGACACATGCAAATATTTGTAAGATCGATCATTATTGAATTTAAAAGGAGAGAATTGCACCCGTGGTACTAAAATTTATAACGATTTTCACTTGTGGTATCATAAAAATTCAGGCCAACACATTTGGTACCATAATTTAATAAATCCACTCACATTTGGTACCGCCTTTAATAATCACCATGAAATGAGTGACGTTGCAGTTAAATTTCAAGTTGACACACTTCAGTTCTTCAATATCAGTTCTTCAATATAATTTGCAATAAGAACTAGTGCCTTGACATGTAGATTGTGGACAAATTACATATATTTGCTTCTTACAAAGTAGATTTGGCTGTTTTTATTAGATTGTGAAAGAACACATGCATTTACTCCGTAAAGAAAATCAAATCATTGGGCATATCACATTAAATTAACACATTATCTTCTTACAAATGAAGTCAATCCATACAAATTAATGAAGAAAAATACTAGACAAATGGTTCAACTTATGCCTTCCTTGGTATTAATTTTCCTCTTCAATGTCTTTTTACTTTCCCATCTTTCATACATTTCTTCAACGTCAAATGGTTTAAGCTTGAAACTCATTCACAGGGACTCTCCAAACTCTCCTTTATATCAATCACACCTTTCTAATTTTGAACGATTCAAAAATAATATAAAAATTTCTAAGTATCGAGCTTTTCACTTCCAACAATGGAGTAAACCACCTTTGAGAAATTAGAAAATAATTGACAATAAATACATTTAGCTTTCATTAAAGTACCATGAACATCTTTTCACAGTTGAACTCAGGTTTGGCACACCCGTCGTTAAGAGAAATTTATTTTTCGACACGGGCAATCCCCTTACTTGGATACAATGTAAACCTTGTAACCATTGTTTTAAACAAGGCCAACCTCTTTTCAATATTAGAAAGTCTAGCTCTTATCGACCACTCACTAAAAAACATAAACTTGCCAAGGAGTTTACTTTTTTCGGATGTTATTACTATTTGTTGCATTATTCTGGACAATTTTCGATAGGAATGGCCTCAATCGAGAATTTCACCTTCGAATCTACCACAAAAGTTCCTCAACAACATTATGGTCTAGTATTCGGATGTGGGATAATCAATAAAGGTCCTCTAAGCACCACCAATGCAGTATCCGAAATATTTGGCATGAACAAAGATCCAACTTCTATTGCGCGACAAGTTGGATACACAATTAAGGGTAGTTTCTCGTATTGTTTGCCTACAATTAGCGGCCGCACTAAACAATCGTATCTCAGTTTGGAGATGGGGCATTTATAAGAGGCAAAAAATTTCAAAGCACACCCTTCTTAAAGTTTAAAAAATATAAACTATATTGGTTGAACTTAACTGATATTAGCATAAATGGGCAAATATTGGGGCTTATAAATGGTGATTTTTCGAGGGGTTGTGTTATCGATTCGGGCACATCAGTTAGTGTCATACAAGGTAATGCTTATTCTGCTGTGCAAAACTCATTATACAAATATTTTGCCAAATTCAATATTAAAAGAATTGTGGGAGGAAAATTTCCCCAAGAATTCTTTTGCTTCACGCGCCCCAAAGGCTTTACAAAATTTCCGGACATGACATATCATTTCCAAGGGGCCGATATTTATGTTCCACCGGAAAATCTTTATTTTTTTGGAGAGGACATGTTTTGCTTGGCAACAATAGCGTCTAAAAGTACGTCAATATTAGGAGCTTATCAACAACAAAATATGAGATTTGTATATGATATTGACAAGCAAATGCTTTCATTTGCCAAAGAAGAACGTCAATATTAGGAGCTTATCAACAACAAAATATGAGATTTGTATATGATATTGACAAGCAAATGCTTTCATTTGCCAAAGAAGATTGTTCGAAAGATGCAACTTGATATCTTATAAAGTAAATTCTTAATTGTAATGTGATTTTGAATAAATAAAAGAGTTTTTTGCAAGTTAACTCCCTGTGATATGTCTAATGGGCAATTTACCTCCTTGTGAAATATAAATAGGGAATTTAACTCCCAGTGAAATGAAATAATGGGCAATTTACTTCCTTGTGATATAAAAATAGGCAATTTACCTCCCTATGAAATGAAATAATGAGCAATTTAACTCCTTGTGATATGAATTAATGAACAATTTAGAGGGAGGCAATGTGCTTCTTTTATAATAACACATGGAGGTATCTTGCCATTTTTCTTATCACAGGGAGTTAAATTGCCTATTTAGAATATCACAGGGAGGTATTTTACCCTTTTATTTATCACAGGGAGTTAAATTGCATATTTAGAATAACACAGGGAGTTAATTTGCTATTCACTCTAAATAAAATGACTTCCTTCTAATGTATGATGTTAATTTCTCACAATATATGAATGGTTTAAGTTTATTATCAAAACATACTTTCATTATCAAATTCAATATCAAACTAAAATTTTATATGTAATTGATAGTGAAAGGCAATGTAGAGATAAGTCTTATTTTTATCTGATATATAAATTGTATTACAAAAATTAAAATGTATGGGCTTATAGCCAAAAAAAAAAAAAAAATGCTATGCGAATATGGTAAGATGAGAATTTGTTATAAGAGTAAAATAAAATATAAGAAATTACTATGCACTAGTTGCAACATAACTGAAAGTAGTTTAATCTAAGCTCATAACATACACAACTACATGATTATTTATTTTCATCCTTAATTAATTTACATTGACCTTCTTGGTTATCATTACATCCACTCGAACAAATGCTAATACTCTGTTACGATCTTCTTTTTAATGATAGGACTCTTTATATTTACTAGAAAAGTGCACGTACGTTGTACGTGTCTAGTTAATTTCATGGTATTTGTTGTAAATTAGAGTAAAATTAACTTCATTATGTCATAAAATAACACATTGATTATTCACATGCAATTTAATTTCAATAATTTTTTTATATATATATTAAAAAAATAATGGCTTTCATATTGTAATCAAATATAAAATGATGAATTATTTAGTCACGAAATCTTGTAAAATTTGTTCTAAAATAATATCATAAGAAAATTATTTAGCTCATTCTGTTTTAAGGAATATAATGTGAATGTGACATCAAGTATGATACAATAAAAATAATTATGTTGATTTATATATTAAGAACCCATCCAAATCTTTTGCATTGTTTGAACAAAAAATGTGAAATCCTATTTTTTTATCAAATGAAATTGGCTCCATTTTTAAGTAGATTTCGATTATTTCTCTTGCTAAATGCATCTTTACTGACCTAGGTCATTTTCACTTATTCAATTCATTAGTTTAATTCATTTTTCACTGGTTTAATCCATCTTTTTGTCCATTTTATTCATTTTTAGTGATAATATTCTTTTTACCAGTTTTTTATCGATTACAACCTATTTTTGTTGTTTTCCACATTTTAATCGATTTCTTTAGTTTTTTTCAATTTAAGCCATTTTGCTAATGGTTTGACCTTGTTTTTGCAGGTTGAAATTTTTTCATTTTATTGATTTCACTCGTTTTTACCAGTTTAACCAATTTTCACACAATCTTCACTAATTTCACATGTTTTTTTCACCTATTTCACGTAAACTTTGATTGATTTCACATGTTTTCACTGACTTTAGTCTTTTTCACCGATTTCACCGATTTCACCGATTTTACCCATTTTTCACCTATTTCATCATTTTTTTTTCTTGATTTCACTGTTTCACCGAAGTCATCCATTTTTTCACGGATTTCACCCGAATTTTGATCGATATCACATGTATTTACCGAATTTTGATTGATATTTTCACCTTTTATATTTATTAGTATAATTTGGTTCCATTGTTTTTCATCGATTTCTTTTGTTTTCTCCCGGTC
Organism: Penstemon davidsonii; assembly: GCA_034814905.1. Taxonomy (NCBI): domain Eukaryota; kingdom Viridiplantae; phylum Streptophyta; class Magnoliopsida; order Lamiales; family Plantaginaceae; genus Penstemon; species Penstemon davidsonii. The sequence continues at coordinate 3,096,085 of JAYDYQ010001087.1, read as the reverse complement.
AAACAAAATATAAACAATTTTCTACCGATTTCACACTGTTTTTGATAGTTAAACTCTTTTTTTAACTGATTTTACTTGTTTTTATCAGTTTAACTTATTTTTCACTGATTTCACATATTTTTTTTGACCAATTTCACCTTAATTTTCATTCATTTCACAAACTTTAGATCTTTTTTACCGATTTAACCCATTTTTTATTTATTTCACCCGTCTTTCACAGATTTCACCAATCCCCCCCCCCTTTTATGAATGTCACCCAGATTTTCTCGATTTCACATGTATTTATCGATTTACCGGCACTTTTTTATTACCGATTTTACTCATTTTTTTCACCAACTTCACCAGTGTTCATAACTTTCATCTGGATCGACTTTACATGTTTTCATCAATTACATGTAATTTACTTTATTGATTTCACCAATTTTCATTGATTTTCACTTATTTCACACTTTTTTGCGAAAATATTTCCATGAAAATTTAAGGTAATGCATGTTCTTGGATACTCTTTATATTTTATTTCTCAAGCCAAAGAAAGATTACTTAGTTCTCTAAGTCAATAAATATTTTTTGTTCAGTTATAGGTAAGATACAATTCTACTTTAACGTATTTTTTTTTTTTGTAGAATTTATGATATTTAGGAGAATTTAATTATTTTTGAGTGTTATATTGTACTAAATCTTTTAATGAAACAAATAATATTTTTTACTTAAAAACATATTGATGATACATTATAATAACATTACATATATATTGTGACGGCCCGAGCCCCCGGGTCGGGTCCTACATGGTCCCACCCCCGAGTCCGGGTCCGTATTCGGTGATTACTACCAAATTTTGACCAGATTTTTTTTTTTTTTTTAAATCAACAACACCATAATTTGAATCATAGTTCAACTTAGTAACACAAAACCCGGTACACTGCTATATGCAGGAGTGGGCACAAAATACAAACAAACGTCTACCGCGCAACAACAAGCATCAATAATAACAGTCTTAAGTATTTAATCATGCCCGATACAAAGCAACACATAACATAACATAACACAAAGTAACGAAAATCAAAAGATAATTCGACGACCCAAGAAAACCGACAGACAGGATCTCGGAGACTAACAACTCCAACGCTAAACATCAGACCAAAGGATACCTGTATCTGAAAAGAAGTAAACGCGAATGCGTAAGTTGATCGTCCAACTCAGTGAGGCCGTAGTGCACATGTGCGTGTGATGCAGTGATGCAACATAATATACATGAACATATATAACAGTACAGTAAATAAACACATGCGATAACAATTTAAGCACATTAAACAAGTAACCAACAGTTGCTGATGCCGTTCTTCTCTTACCCTCCAATCCATATTATGACGCCCCCACCGAACACTCCAAGTAAGGAGCTACCTTACTAACTGTGCGCATAGACGTCTGATGCCAGGAGTTTGACATTCACTCCCCAAGTGTAACCTCCACACTTGGCTCGTGAAGCGGGTCTACGGTGGATCGAGGTAACCCTCCGGCCCTAACCTTCCGAGTTACCCACGATTCCGCACACCAAAATAGGGCCCACACAATAATAACAAACAATACAGTACAGTAACAATTCAGTACAATAACAATCCAATAACAATACAGTACAGTCCAGTAACAGGAAATCAGTAAACAACTCAATAAATCAAAGCAATTTGGTATACAATATCAAGTACTCATAAGCACATAAGCATTAGCATAATAATTCAACATGATTAGTTTGTCCTAGAAGTCGTGTTATTCATTGTATCATACATCGCATGCTCGTTCATTTAGGGACTAAGCTACAGTTATGACTCTGCCTACTAGCACATCCAGACTAAGCTACAGTTATGACTAAGCTACAGTTATGACTCTGCCTACTAGCACATCCAGACTGACACACATGTAACACACATCACTCACCTGTGTAGCTTACGATTGTCGAGAAAATGCGGAAATGCAGCGTCTTCGGTTCCTGTACACGTGTATGTAACGATCTTAGAATCTAATTACGCTACAAGGATTCTAGAGTGAGTAAAGCAATGCTTTAATCGAGCAAACAATTGAATCGTGGTTGTTCAATAACGAAGCCACGATAAAACATGGAAATTTACGACCGATCTAAAGGTGTTATGGTTCGTTCATGAATCGTGGTAAACATAGCCACGAAAGAGTTAATTAGAGCATAACCGTTCTAACCGAGCTTTAAAATGTTTAATTAAAGGTTTTAAGTTAAGTTATTACTTTCAAATAATTTATGTTTCTCAAGTATCCAAACAAAAACTCATTTTTAAAATTAAAATTTAGGTTTATTGAAATCATTTTATTTTCGAAATTAAACTTTGTTCATAATTATCTTTTTGAAAACTTTAATTTTATTTATCAATTTTATTTTGAAAATAATAATTTCATTGTTTAACCTTTTATTTAAATAAAATATTAAATTCCTTCTCCTTAATTATGTATTACTTTTAAAACATTTTTATCTTTATTTTCAAACTTATTAAATTCAGAAAAATTATTATATTTATTTTCGAAATTATTTGTTTCCAGAAATAATAATTCAAAATTATTTATTAATTTTTTTTTCTTTCAAAAGCATTGTTCAAGAATAATTAAAATATATTTAATATTTCAAAATTTATTTTCGAATTTATTAAATCCAGAAAAATATTTAATCAAAAATATTTTATTTTATTTTCAAATTTATTTAAGCAATATATTTATTTTCGGAAAATTATTTATTAAATATTTTATTATTCAGAAAAATGGGTTCATTATTTAATTTTCAGAAAATAATTATTTAAATTTATTTGATTTTATTTTCTAAATATTTATTATTTTTCTTTTTCTAAATTTATAATAATATTTTTTTTATATTTACAATTTTATTTTCATAATTAAATTACAAACTTAAAAATTATTTTATTTTATTTTCTCATAATTGTTTTATTTATAAAAATTATTTTCGGTGTTTAAATAATTCTTTTATTTCCAAGAATATTTATTACTATTATTATATTTATTATTTTCAGAATATAATTTTAAAAATAATTATCCAAATTATTTTTATAAATTTTTGATTAATTTTCAAAATTACTTATATAGATATATATTCGGAAATTAACATTTAAATATAATTACTAAAATGACTTTTGATATTTACAATTTATTATTTTCATATAAAATCTCTTAAGTATAAATTACTTTTTATTTACTCATAAAAAGTTAAGTATTTACTATATTTAAAAGTTATCATAATTTTTCAAAATTTTTATTTTATTTATTTTATTCTAGAATGAAATTATTGTTACTTAACTTTAATAAATCATCATTTTCATAATTTAATATTAGAATGTAATGAAACAATATTTTCTTTAAGACAATTTAAGTTTAATTGTTTACTTTGTAAAATTTATTTATTTCATTATTTCAAAAGTAGATTACTTTAGATGATACTTAACAAAATTATGTTTAATAGCTTTTCCATATTTTTCCTCTATTTGTTAATAATAAATTAATTTCATTATATTTTTTTTTTTTTAAGTGGGCTATCCTTTGGTCCAAACCACAAACGGTAATGCAACAGGCCCAATTGTGTGGTTTGTTGCAAATGCAACAGACCTGGGCATGTTGCAAGACAACAGGCCCAATGGCCTGCCGCTGTGTGCAGCAAGCACAAACTGCTTGCTGCACCAGCAGCGGCCAAGGCTGGTCGGCAATCAGCCGGCCAGCTTCCGGCTGACGGTGGTGTGGCTCCGGACACCTAACTGGAAAATTGCACCCCACCCCTCACCACTATTTAATTTTTATATTTTCTACCCATATAAAACACAACCAAAACTTTGGTTAATTAATTTACAAATCATACTTAAAAATAAGATTCAACATATTTCTTACAAATATCATACTTTAACTATGGAATGAAATCTTAAACTTTTATTTCAACAATATTCCCAAGATTTTGAAACTTCATTTTAACCACAAAACTCTTTAAAACTTAAAATAAAAGTATCATTCTTTCATAACCCAACAATATTCATCACAATGATTTTGAGAACAATTTCAAATCATGTTTTTTAAATCATCATTCACAACCAAAACATCAAAAACCAAACTTTCATAACATTTTACAAAAATGTGAATTTTTAAACAAGAGTTTCAAACTCAAACCTAGATCTTTAATAAAATCCTAAAACTAAACTCTTTCACATATGAATATCAAAACTTCAAAACTTAAATCTGAAAATCGAAGCTCTAGATCTAGGATTCAAGAAGTTTTAAAAAGGAAAAACAAGGATTAACTTATTTCTTAAATATAACAACTAACAAAAATACCAAAAAGGGGTAGAAAGGATTTATACCTAAACTTTGAAAGTTGATTTCTTTCTCCAAAGCTCACTGCCCTTGACTCCGGTAGTGGTGGCGGCAGCGGATTCCGGCAGTGGCGGAAGCACGGTGGCGGTGGTGGCACGGTGGTGGTGGTGGTGGTTCTTCCTCTTCCAAAAGAAGACTCACTTCTCTCACCTTTTTTTTTTTTTCTTCTTTTCTAACTCTCTTTCTATCTCTCTTCTAATACTACCACTCAAGAGCAAGCACAAAACCCACACTACTAAATCTGAAATCAGATTTAATGGGACACATAAAAGACTTTGGGAGGAGAAAATAATAATTTCTCACCTCCTAAGCTCACCAATGGAAGAAAAACTTGGGTGGAGAGTTTTTCTCCACCCAAGGGCTGACAATAGGCTAGCATAGTAGCCCAAGGAGAGAGCACTCAATTGTCCTCTGCAGATTTTTCAAAATTTTCAGCGAATTTGCACTTTGCCCCCTCAATTTTTGGAAAAGTGCATTTTTGCCCCAAAAGAAAAATAAATGCGCGATCAAACCCATAACTTTTATAAACTTTTCTAAAACTTTCATAAGGTTTTTATTACCTTCCAAATCATTTTCAAATTCTATTTTTGCGCTCGAAAAATTTTAATTGTACGTTTAAGCTTAAATAAATACTAAGTTTCATTAAAATAAAATGCGTCACACAAAAATCGGATTAAATTTCAATAACTTCATTTTAAAGTTTTTTAAAATTACGGGGTGTTACATATATAATAGCAACTATTAAAAATAATAGTGATTTTTTTTATTTTCATGTGTTATAGAAGAAGAAGAATGAAATTGTAAAAGTGATGTAGAGTTAATTTCTAAACTTTTGGAGTTAATGGAGGAAATAACTATAATATGACTCCATGTCTAATTATACCTATTACGACGTTTTGAATAAATAATTTTATTTTTCTTCCATATTCAATTTTTTGAAAGGGAATTTTTATTTTCCCGTATGGTGTTTGATTGAGGAAAGAAAGTTACAAATTTTCTTAAAATATTTTTCCTATCAATTTTTTGGTGAGAAAATTTAAGGAAAATTCATATCTAATTATATTTTATCAATATTACTTTACAAATTAAATAAGGGCATTTCTGTCTTCACAAAAAAAGAAAAAAACCTAAATTATTCACACTTTTAGTAGTAGTATAGATATTGTTGGGTTATTGGTAACGTCAGAACGTTAAAAGCAGCGGAATTTAAATTTTTTAAATAACCCAAACCAGCAATCTTTATTCATCTAGTCATACGAAAAGGATTTTTACATAAATCGAAACATCCATAGGGTGTTTAGCGATTTTACCTCACCACAGGAACGGTGGTAGATTTTCTCCGGTCTTCTTTCAGATCTGCAGGACTTTTGGTTCGGAGAAGCACCCCATATGTTGTGCCTCTAGCGGTATTGTTGGTCCCAAGTGGTCAGATGAGGTCTAGAGGGGGGGAGAGGGGTGAATAGACCTCTTTTAAAATTTACCTTTTAAAAACTTCTAACTTTTCTGTCAGCAGACTAAGCTGATCAGTAGTCGTAAGTTGACTATGCTGATCTCGCACAAAGCTTTGAACAGCAGAGTTGACCACTCTTCTGATTTCACTCAGCTGATTTTGTCAAAATCAGAGTTTTAAAAATAACTAACTTGCAGCGTATTTATCAAGTGTTTTTCACAAGTAGTTTTCTTTAACTTTGAAATAGTTTTATCCCCAGTTTTAACAAACTCTTTTAAAACTTTTTCAACAGTTAACCTTTACGTGTTTTAAGTATGCTGTTTCAAATATGCAGAAATTTATGCAAGTAAAAACACAAAGGATTTTTATAGTGGTTATATGGATAGAAATCCTTTAGTCCACTCTTCCAAGTCACTTAGATCTTGGGTTATACTAAATCACACAGATTACAGTATACGCTGCTTACGCCAAACAACAAATGATATGGCCGTAAGTTCACAAAAGGAAATCACAAAGAAACTCCTACTCTCTGAAGTAATATCACTCACTAAGATGGATATCTACTTCTCACAACACGATACAAACAAAATCACTCAGATTTATAAGTCTTTTCTGTTTTCTCTCTATTCTGCTTCGTCAACAAATGACTCGGCTGATGAGTGTTATGTTCTTGAGTTTGAGACTTAGAAGAATTCTGCTTCAGATTTTTGCTCTCAAAATTGTGTTGTCTCTTCTTCAACTCACGAACTGAACTATTTATACTTGGAGATTTGAAAATCTGCCCGTTGAGAGATCGGCAGCTGTCAAATCCTCGAGTACTGGTCCTTTCTGCAGAAACGGCTGTTGCGACTGAACACTGTACACTCTGCTGTACTTTCTGTCGCTTCGCATTAAATGCGCATTAAATGCACCAAGCTGATACGAGGTTTCTCTTCAATCATTTGTCATAAATACCCTTCCTCTTCAGCATTTATTACACCAAGTGCATTTATTACCGTTGCAATAACTTCTGATCCACTTCCACTCTGCTGATCGAAGTCACTCATCTGATGTGTACTCGGCTGATCCCAAACTTGAACTAATCTGATTTGAGTCGGCTGATAGTCCACCAGTCTGATTCCTTCTTCAGCAACAGATCAGTAGTCTTCTGGACCATATTTGACTAGTCTGAAATACTTCTTCCTTTGTCAAATATCTTCTAAGGTTTGTACTAAGTTTCCACTTAGCTGATGATTTTGGAAATCATCAAAACCTCCCTTCACTTCAAAGTCTTCATCTTCATCCAACAATTTCCCCCTTTTTGATGATGACAAAACTTCAGCTAAGTACCTGTACCTAAAACTAAAGTTGAGTCCTCAAAAATTTCTGAGTTGGAAATTATGTATTGGAAGCTTGAACTTTTTATAGATGATTTTGAAAATTACAGTACAAGTTACAAGCAAAGATAGACTTAAGTGAAAAATTACAAAATACAAGTGAAGTAAGCTGGTTACATAGATTTAACAGATGACCTAGTCTAGTAATCCTAGTCTAGTCCTCAGCTTCTTCATCTTCTTCTTCTTCATCCTCTTCTTCAACTTCATCACTACTTTCGTCTTCACCACTTGAGAAAACATCAGCAAGGCCTTTTAATTTTTCTCTTCTTTCATCGGCTTCAAACTTTGCTCTGATGTCTTCAATCCTCTTGTACTTAACATCTGGATTGAGCTGTTCTTCAGCAGAGTACTTGGAGGCAGCTAACTCCTTGTCAGTCTTAGCTACATCCTTGGGCTCCACTTTATCATCAGCTTCATCTTCAGCTTCCTCTTCAAGTACTTCTTCTTCACTTGGCTTTCCAGCAGCAGCCCGTTGGTCTCGTACTTGAATAGTTGCATCATCAACAATTCTCTTAGCTGATTCCTCTTCCCCCTTTTTGTCATCAGCAGCAGGGTTGAGTTGATCAGGAGTTATGTTGATAACAACACAAAGCTTTTTGATGTTTCTATCCAGAACTTGTTGCTCAGCACAGTGATGATTTAGTGTAGTTTCCATGCGAAGTTGATTAGCTTCCATGCGAAGTTGATTTGATTTTAGCTCACCAGATTGGTCATTTAGGCAATCAACATTCAGTTGAAGTGTTGATATTTCATTTTGAGCTTTAGTAGTGACAGCAGTGAACTCTTGCATTAAGGCCACATTCTTCTCAATTTCTGCTTCACCAACTTGTCTCATGACTCTTCCAATCCCAGCAATGTCAGACTCATGCCTTTGAAGTGCAGAATGCAGATGACCCACATCAGCCTTCACATCTTCAATATTTCTATTTAAGTTCAATATACTTTGAGTCAGCATCAGGGAGTTGTCTGGTGGTAGAGGAAAGTTATCAATGGCATCCTTGACCATTTTTGCAGTCTCTTCCTGCATTTGCTTAATCATCAGCTGATTCCTCAACTCCATCTCCTTCATGGCAGTTTCAATCAGCAGCTGCATTGATTCCATCAACGAGGAATGCAAGTCAGCAGTAGGAACAGGGAGTGATGATTCAGCAGGCTCCTCTTCTTGTTCAATAGGTGCTTCATGAAGAACAGGACTATCTTCAGCTTTCCACTCCAAAGCTAAAGGAGCTAAGTCCTTGACCACAGCAGGCAGCTTCTTTGATGTATTTAAATCAATTTCCTCAGCTTGCTGGTCCTTCCTCTGTTCTTCACTAGCTGGCTCCTCAGCAATGTGAATGATTTCAATACCATCTGTAGACACGATAGTCTTCTGACGAATCAAGTCAGCTGGTACAAAAGGCGAAGTAGTCTGTTGAATACTCAGCTTTTCTTGATAAGTACTGATATCAGAGCCATAGGCAATTTGCTGCAAACTTGGCAAACTGGGCATTGAACTTGATGTTCCTGGTTCAAATCTTGATCTTTCAGCCCATTTCTCCAATGTTGTGTAAACAGCAATCTTGACTGCTCTATCAATCCTATCATCAGTAGGACTTACTTTCTTTGGAATTGAATTTTTGATAGCAGTCGCCTCCTGACTTACCATGACTCTAGCATAGTCATGTAGTCTGTCTCTTACGAAATCTGAGTCCAATGCCTTGGCAACAGAAGTTGTTTGCAACCAGTTCAAAACCCATCTTCCTTCTGTAGCAAACTCCTTCCAGGCTTGAATCTCCTCCTCAGATTTATGCAATCTATACTCTCTCCATTGATTGTATCTAATCTTCTCAGGGAGAAAAGTAGTCCTTGATTGAAACAGCTGGTTTAGCCTTTCCAGCTCAGCTTCAAATTTCTTGAAGGCAGCAGAGTCACTCTGAACAATTTCTATTGCTCTTCTGACTTCCTTCTTTTTCTTCTTGATTGGCTCAGCCCTTGGCAGGATAAATTCTCCTTCCTTAGGCTTTTCTCCAATCTTGATGCCTTCTGACCTCCTTGGTCCATAAGCATCTTTCTTACTATCCTCTAAGGCCTTTGCCAATTCTGCTTCTTCCTTGGCAGCCAATTCTGCATCAGTCATCTTTTTGACGTCAGCATCCTTTTTGCTCGCTTCAAGAGCTCTCTTAAGCTCAGCTTCATCACGTTTTCTCTGCTCAGCTTCCTCTCGCTTTTTCTTGTGATAAGCTGACACTTTTGCCTTGCCAGTTCTTTTCTTTCTGGCAGCTCTGGATTCAACAACCGGTGCTGCAGCTGTTGATTCTGGTGGTGCAATTGCTATTGGTGCAGCAGCAACAGGTTCAATGATCTGCACTTCAGGATCCTTTGGAGGTTCAGCAACCTCAGCTGTTGGTGTAGAAGTCTGTTTTACTTGTTCATCAGCTGACTTTACTGCAGCAGACTTCTTCACTACTTCAACAGGCCTCTCAGCAGATTGAGGGCTTTCTCTAACTAACTCAGAAAGTTCAGTGTCTTATTCAATGAACGTCATCTTCTTTCTGGCAGTTTTCTTGGTAAAAGGGACATCAGCAGGAGCAATAGAAGTGGCAGTGTCCTTCATGGCACTCCTTGTCCTTTTTGCCACATTTTCAGCTGGTAGCTCAGCTGAAACTGTTCTTTCAGGGGATGACTCAATTGTCATCTCATCAATTTCTTTGACCGTTTCATCAACAATCAGGTCAACAGCATCCCTTCTCCTAGACACGACTGTTCTGGCTTTAACAGCTGGCTCAGCTGTTTGAACAGTTTTCTTTCTCTTTTTGCCTTGACAGCAGGCTTCTCAGGTTCAGAAGCCTTTCATTTAGATTGCTTCTTCTCTGGCACAGCAGCAGACTCTTTTGGTCTACCAGTTTTCACTGGGTCATAAATTTTCAGCTCCTTAGCCTTATGGACATCCTTGCCGTTAGTTACAGCACATCCCAAATTCACCAGCAGATGACTAAGGAATATCCTGTGCAGAGTCAGACCACGCACTTTGTGATCAGCAAGTACATACCAGATGAAGTTAGCCCAGTTCACTTTCAAGCCATAGAAAATGGCTATCATTGTGTGAAACCTCTTCATTGGTACGCTGTCCAACGAGAATGTGCAATTCTCAAGGACTTTGGCTACCAAATCAGCCATTCGCTGAAATTCATCCTTCAGCTGGTTTTTCTTGATGCTTCCAGACAGCACTTGATTTTTCTTGGAAGCCAGATTCCAGAAATCTGCTTCAAGAGGTTCAGCTAGGGTAGAAATCTCAGTAGACCCTTCAAGAGAGAGTCCATACTTCTCATTCAGCAGATTGGGGGTCACGCGGATGACTTTGTCCCCAATTTTGGCAACAATTTCCAGATTTTCAAAATTGACCTCCTCTTTTGAACCATAAAACTCCATCACCTGGTCTTTGAAAATCATATCTTCATGGGCCTCCATGAAGTTAACCAGTGTAGCCGCCTTGAACTTCTCCAAAATTTCTTTCATTAATGGTGTGCCAGTCGTATGATAGGTTAGGTAGTTCAAGAACATACCTTCAGCAGCAGCTTCTTTGGCAGACATTCTGAATAAGATTGAAGAAAACGAAGAGAAATTTGCAATAGATGAATACAGAATTGCTCTGTATGCTTTTGAAATTTTGAGGGTGCGTAAAAGCTTAGTAAGCTGATCAGATCTGGATTTATAGATGTTAGTTCTTGTCGGTTTCCGTGAAAAGTGGTAACCGTTGGATCAGTTACTTGAAAAGCTGATCGTGAGATCGTGATACGCGGATTTCAAAATATCATTAAATATGTCAGACAGGCGAGAATTTGAAACGCCACTTGTCTGTTACTTATAAAAGCGTGCTTTTGATAAAAACGTTTTTGTACAACACTTAAATATAAGCTGACATAAATAGAAACAGATGAGTACAATAATACTTATCTGATAGACGACTTGTCTGATACAATTTATCACTAGTGAAAGCCAATATCTAGTGATCTTCCTTTGCTGTTTGTCAATCCAGCAAGATAAATAGTCTTCAAATCTTCAAGAATTAAGAACAAATCTTCTGATTAAAACAACTTCAACTACTGTCATTGAAGATTTCATCTTTAAAACAAGGGTACCGCTAGTCTTACACGTTCCCCCTGAATTCAAGAATTCATCAGTCAACTAGTCTGTTGAGAGTCAGTCTTCTTGAAGTATAACACTTGTTGATATCAGATTAGTAAGCTGTTGAACCCAGTCTTCTGATAGGTTCCCCCTCAGCTTATGAATCCAAATTTAACAAGCCCAGTTCTACTCTTGGAGCAGAAAATCTTGCATCACTTAATGGTTTGGTGAAAATGTCGGCAATCTGATTGTCTGTATGAACATACTCAATAATAACATTTCCTTTTTCAACATGGTCTCTGATGAAGTGATGTTTGATCTCAATGTGCTTAGTCCTGGAATGACTAGTAGTATTCTGAGTAAGTGAAATTGCACTTGTATTGTCACAGTAGATAGGGATTCCACTGATCTTGAGATTATAATCTTCTAGTTGATGCTTCAACCAAAGTATTTGTGCACAACATGCTCCAGCAGCAATGTATTCAGCTTCAGCAGTAGATATGGATACTGAAGTCTGTTTCTTACTCATCCATGAGATCAGACGACTGCCTAAAAATTGACAAGTACCTGTAGTACTTTTCCTATCAATCTTGCAGCCAGCAAGGTCAGAATCTGAATATCCAATAAGTTCAAATCCTGATTCCCTTGGGTACCACAATCCCAATTCTTGTGTGCCTTTGAGATACTTTAATATCCTTTTAGCAGCTAAGAGGTGAGATTCCTTAGGATCTGATTGAAATCTCGCACAAACCCCAACATAATACATAATATCTGGTCTGCTAGCTGTTAAGTATAACAGTGACCCAATTATGCCTCTGTATTTGGTGATGTCAACTGATTTGCCACCTTCATCCTTGTCCAGACGAAGTCCAGTAGACATAGGAACATTGACAGATGAGCTAGTTTCCATACCAAATTTCTTGAACAGATCTTTTGTGTACTTTGCTTGATTTATAAAAATACCATCAGGTAGCTGTTTGACTTGTAAACCAAGAAAGTAATTTAATTCTCCCATCATGCTCATTTCAAACTTATTATGCATCAGCTTAGAGAATCTTTCACACATCTGTTTGTTAGTTGAACCAAAAATAATATCGTCCACATATATTTGTACCAACAATATATGATTATCCCATTCAATAGTGAACAAAGTTTTATCTACTTTACCCTTACGAAATCCTTTGACTAAAAGAAAATCAGATAAAGTATCATACCATGCTCTTGGAGCCTGTTTCAGTCCATAGAGAGCTTTCTTCAGACGATATACCTTGTCTCCTTGTTGATAAGCTTCAAAACCAGGAGGTTGTTCAACATAAACTTCCTCTTGCAATTCTCCTTTGAGAAAAGCAGACTTCACATCCATCTGATAGACAGTAAAGTTCTTGTAAGCAGCATAGGCTAAGAACAATCTGATTGCTTCAAGCCTAGCAACTGGTGTGAATGTCTCATCAAAATCAATGCCTTCTTCTTGGCAATAACCCTTGGCAACTAGTCTTGCTTTGTTTCTGGTAACAATACCATCTTCATTCATCTTATTCCTGAATACCCACTTAGTGCCAATTACTCTTTGATGAGTAGGTCTGGGAACTAAGTACCAGACTTCATTCCTTTCAAATTGATTCAACTCTTCTTGCATTGCTTCAATCCAGTGAGAATCACTAAGAGCTTCATCAATTAACTTAGGCTCAATTTGTGAAAGAAAACTTACAAACATTGTTTCATTTGCAGTTGACCTTCTAGTTCTCACTCTATCCAAAGGATCACCAATCACTAAGTCAGGTGGGTGATCTTTGAGCCATCTGAGATCAGGTTGCAAATCTGGATGTTGTCCTCTTGATTGATCTTGCAACACTACTGTTGGAGTCTCAGTAGTAGTCTGTTGAACAGTCTCTGGTCTGTCAGCTGTTCGCAACTCCTCTGTTAGACAATCAGCAGACTGATTTTGAACAGCACTTGAGTTAACAGCTTGAGTTAAATCAGGTAGTATGATGGGTACATATTCTTCCTTTCTTTCCACATTCAATTTCTGAAAGTCAGCAGATACTTCTGGGTTTGCACTTTGATTCTTTTCAGATGATTGACTTGGTTCATCAAATACTACATGAATAGATTCTTCTACAAGTAAAGTTCTTTTGTTAAACACTCTATAAGCTTTACTAACAGTAGAGTAACCTACAAAAACAGCTTCATCAGCCTTTTCTGCAAATGCAGTAAGGTGATTTTTCCCATTGTTCAAAACATAACATTTACAACCAAAAATCCTAAGATAATGTATATTAGGCTTTCTGTTGTTCCATATCTCATAAGGTGTCTTGTTTTGACTTTTGTTGATCATACACCTATTCTGTGTATAACATGCTGTATTTGTGGCTTCTGCCCCAGAATCTTTGGGGCAGCTTTGCTTCAGCTATCATTGTCCTGGTAGCTTCCTTTAGAGTTTTGTTTCTCCTTTCAGCAACTCCATTTTGTTGAGGGGTTCTGGCAGCAGAGTACTCATGATTGATTCCTCTGGTGTTACAATACTCTTCAACAGTAGAGTTTGTAAATTCAGTCCCTCTATCTGATCTGATCTTAAATATCCTTTGACTTTTCTCATTTTGGATCAGTTCCATCAGATTAGTAAGATGTTCCTTGGTTTCACTTTTCTTCTTCATGAAAATCACCCAAGTAAATCTTGAATAATCATCCACAACAGCTAGGCAGTATTTCTTTCCACCATTGCTGATTGGATCAATAGGGCCAAACAAATCCATATGTAACAGCTCCAAAATTCTGGTTGAAGATTGGTGCTTCTTGCTTTTGAAAGATGACTTTACTTGTTTACCCTTCTGACATGCGTCACAAAGCTTGTCTTTGCTCATGACTGTCTTTGGAATTCCTTCTACCAGATCATTCTTTATCAATCTGTTTATGGTCTTGAAATTCAAATGATTCATTCTTTTGTGCCACAGCCAACTGATTTCACTTGGTGTAGAAGCCACCAAACAAACATTAGAATTCTTGTCCACAGAATTCCAGTCGACTACATAGATGTTTCCCTGTCTTCTTCCAGATAAAATAACCTTCTTTGTTCCAATTTGCTCAACATAGCACTTATCTGATGAAAACATTACGGAAAATCCCTTGTCACAAAATTGACTTATGCTCAGCAGATTGTACTTCAGGCCACTAACATAAGAGACGTCAGATATCTCTATGTTTCCTTTGATAAGCTTTCCAACAGCAACAACCTTGCCTTCTTTGCTGTCTCCAAAAGTAACTCTTGGACCATTCACAGCAACAGCATCTGCCAGTTCATGTATGTCTCCACACATGTGCCTTGAACATCCACTGTCCAAGTACCATTTCTTCACTACTTTACTCCTACTCCTAATCCTAACCTACAAAACAAAATAAAAATGTTTTAGGTACCCTTTATTGAGAGGGTCCTGGTGGATTAGTGTCACCTTTGACAACCCAAGATGTTGAAGTCTTAGGCTTCTTAGGCTTTAGAGTTTTAGCAGGAGCATGAGCAACTTCATTTTCATCATAATCAGCAGGCATGTTATGTTGATAATTATTATGATGAGGATAAGGCTCATAAGCAGGATAAGATGCATGATAAGCAGGGTAAGCATGCATTGGTTGATGAGCAGGATATGCAGCATAATAAGGTGGATAATGAGGTGCAGCATAATAAGGTGAGTAAGCAGGTTGCACATAATGAGACTCATTTCCATACCAAGCATTATAGTTATAATTTCTTTGCTTCTTTGGTCTGCTCTTTACTTGCTCTTTAACAGACGACTTAGGTTTACTAGTCTGATTGGTTTTACTCTTATCAGCAGACTTCTTTGGACTATTCTGCTGTTTGGTTTTACCAGTCTGTTTTTCATTTTCAGGCTTTTTACCCTTTTTAGCCTTAGGAGGACTCTTCTCATTTTTCTCAGTGTCCAGTGAAGTAGATTTAGCAGTCTGAACATACAGGATAACATTACTATTATCAGCAGATATAAATTTTTCAGCTCTGTTCAGGTCTAAATTTTCTTTTACTAAGGGTGGACTCTGTTCAGTTGATTTATCTATTGCCACAACAGACGACTTAGGAACAGACGACTTATTATGAAAAGATATTGTAGCTTCAAGTTCCTTGATTTGTCCCTTGTAAACTTCACATTCTGCTCTCAGAGATTCACATTCATGCGAAAGCTTTTTATACATGGCTGATTCTTCAGGTTTTTCAACACTGCGTTTCAGCTTAGCATTTTGCTTTTTTCAGCAGAATCATCTCGTCCTTAAGCTTAGCAAATTCATTAACAACATCGGCTTTATTGTTCATCATTTGCTCAAATGAGTTAAATAACTCAAGTTCACTTTCAGAGAGGTTTACCTCATTGTCAGAATCATCAGATTCCTTTGCCATGCGACAGAGCAGTGCAGGTGTCTCGTCAAAAACAGAGTCATCACTTGACGTGCCTGATTCTGTGTTGGATGAGTAGATGGCTGCCATCTTTTCAGCTTCAGCCAACAGCACTTTGCTCTTTTGGTATCTCTTCTCTCTTCTTTCTTTTCTTTGTTTCTTTTCCTCCTCTGTATACTTCTCCGCTTTAGGATATGGGCAGTCCTTGATGAAATGTCCCAATTTCCTGCAATTATAGCACATCATTTTGGATTTATAATCATCCTTAATATCATGAGAATGAGAGGTAGGTTTAGAGTAGAAGCATTGTTATATTTGTTCTTCATTTTTCTTTTATAGAACTTTTTGAACCCGTTCAGTAACAAAGCAACATCGTCAGCAGTGTACTCCTTCTTGCTCAGTACTGGGGCCTCATCAGATGAGTCCTCTTCTCTGCTTTTTCCGACGGATCTTCTTGTTCTTTCTGCAGCGACCAGTGCAGCAGTGGGGCCAGAAGTTGAGGTCTCTTCTATTCCCATTCTTGGCATTTTATACTCGTACGCCTTGAGTGCAGAAAACAGCTCAGTAAGCGAGATCTTCCCCAGATCCCTTGATTCTTCCATTGCTGTAATCTTCATGTTGAACTTTGGTGGTAGCGCCTTTAGAACTTTGACAGTGATCTCCTTATCTGTAAACGTCTTACCCAACTTCAGAACATTGTTCAACACCTTTGTAAACCTTGAATCCATCTGGTCAATGGTTTCTCCAGGTTTCATTTTGAAGTTTTCAAACTTCTCCATGGCAACACTTAGATTGTGTTATTTGATGGCATCATTTCCTTCACTCATGTCACGGACTTTATCCCACATCTCTTTTGATGTTTTACAATGTTTGACCGTGTCAAACCTTTCATTGTCCAGGGCTTTAGTCATGATGAAGATTCCAACTTTATCAAGATTTTTCAGCTTGATTTCTTCAGCTGTCATCTCGTCTTCATCTTTGTCAACGACCGTATCTTGGCCATCAACTTTGATTGTTTTGGTGACTCTTATCGGACCTTTGGTTATGCACCTGTACATATTATCATTGTAAGCAGCAAGGAAAATTTCCATGCGTATTTTCCAGTCCTCAAAGCTCATACCGCCTATGTGGGGAACAAGGCTAATACAATCCATTTTTCAAAAAGTTTTAGTTTTTCAAAAAGATGCTCTTTTGAAAACTTTTGAAAACCTTTGAAAAACACTTAAGGATCAAGCTCGTTGATCAGGCAAATGATTCAGATGAACCACCTGCTCTGATACCACTTGTTGGTCCCAAGTGGTCAGATGAGGTCTAGAGGGGGGGGGGGGGTGAATAGACCTCTTTTAAAATTTACCTTTTAAAAACTTCTAACTTTTCTGTCAGCAGACTAAGCTGATCAGTAATCTTAAGTTGACTATGCTGATCTCGCACAAAGCTTTGAACAGCAGAGTTGACCACTCTTCTGATTTCACTCAGCTGATTTTGTCAAAATCAGAGTTTTAAAGATAACTAACTTGCAGCGGATTTATCAAGTGTTTTTCACAAGTAGTTTTCTTTAACTTTGAAATAGTTTTATCCCCAGTTTTAACAAACTCCTTTTAAAACTTTTTCAATAGTTAACCTTTAAGTGTTTTAAGTATGCTGTTTCAAATATGCAGAAATTTATGCAAGTAAAAACACAAAGGATTTTTATAGTGGTTATATGGATAGAAATCTTTTAGTCCACTCTTCCAAGTCACTTAGATCTTGGGTTATACTAAATCACACAGATTACAGTATACGCTGCTTACGCCAAACAACAAATGATATGGCCGTAAGTTCACAATAGGAAATCACAAAGAAACTCCTACTCTCTGAAGTAATATCACTCACTAAGATGGATATCTACTTCTCACAACACGATACAAACAAAATCACTCAGATTTATAAGTCTTTTCTGTTTTCTCTCTATTTTGCTTCGTCAACAATTGACTCGGCTGATGAGTGTTCTGTTCTTGAGTTTGAGACTTAGAAGAATTCTGCTTCAGATTTTTGCTCTCAAAATGTGTTGTCTCATTTTCTTCAAATCACGAACTGAACTATTTATACTTGGAGATTAGAAAATCTGCCCGTTGAGAGATCGGCAGCTGTCAAATCCTCGAGTACTGGTCCTTTCTGCAGAAACGGCTGTTGCGACTGAACACTGTACACTCTGCTGTACTTTCTGTTCCTTCGCATTAAATGCGCATTAAATGCACCAAGCTGATACGAGGTTTCTTTTCAATCATTTGTCATAAATACCCTTCCTCTTCAGCATTTATTACACCAAGTGCATTTATTACCGTTGCAATAACTTCTGATCCACTTCCACTCTGCTGATCGAAGTCACTCGTCTGATGTATACTCGGCTGATCCCAAACTTGAACTAATCTGATTTGAGTCGGCTGATAGTCCACCAGTCTGATTCCTTCTTCAGCAACAGATCAATAGTCTTCTGGACCATATTTGACTCGTCTGAAATACATCTTCCTTGGTCAAATATCTTCTAAGGTTTGTACTAAGTTTCCACTTAGCTGATGACTTTTGGAAATCATCAAAACCTCCCTTCACTTCAAAGTCTTCATCTTCATCCAACAGGTATCCACACCAACTGGATTGAAGCAACTCTCTTGAATCCTTAGGCTCAGAACTGGAATCCAAAAGTTATCAAGCAAGGAAGAAGGAGAAAACAATTCTCATGAACCCTGTGCAATTGCACAGGATTCGGCCGAACCTTCTCTGTAGGAGAGAGGGCGGCACTTTTCAGATTTGGAGAGAGGGGGGCACGAAATTTTGTGTCTTAGGGCTTAGGTTTTTCAGTTGTGTTGAAGAGTTATGAAGAGTTGTCTATTTATAAGAGAAGAATCATTCTCTTAATAGATATCTCTTCAAGAAATTTTCCTTATCTTATAAGGAAACAAGATATACACATATATCTTCTTAGATCCTCCTTGTCATACAAGAAAACAAACTCTCCCATCCTTATCCTAGCAAAAATCGCCCCTTATCTTGTTAGGAAAGTAGAATCCCATTCTATCTTTATTTCCTTAACTAACTAGGTCTCCTTTAATTAATTAAACTCTTTAATTAATTAGACTCTTTAATTAATTAAACTCTTTTAATTAATTCAGCCCATTTAATTAATTAATCCAATTAATTAATTAATCCTTCTCCATTAATTAATTAGACTACTTCTAATTAATATTTTTCTCCCTTAAGAATTAACACTTTAATTCTCCAGTTTTGATTTAACTCTTTAAATCAAACTTTCCTTATATGATTTGTTGCAGTCCAATTGTATTGTGTGTGACCCTCTAGGTTCACCATCAATTGGCCGCGGGCCCATGACTTTCGTGATTTAATTTATGAGCTTATTAATTGCTCCGATTAATTGAACCCCTTCAATTAACCACTGAAGAATTAATCTCCTTATTAATTCATGAGTACCCACACCTCATGGTCGATGTCTAGCCACAAGCCCATGAGACCCAATTTCAGGTGAATTGATCTCAGTGAACCTCACCTCTTATAAGTACCATGTACATACGGTCCTTCTATCGACTTAATTTCCCGATCGAGACCTAGGGTGTGTGAATTGATCGGCACCTCTAATTATCTCGATAACTATAGTTTCTAATTCCGGATAATGATTCCAGTGTGACTGCTAAATTTGGAAACCCCTTTCAAAATCCGTCACCAACTGTGGCCACAGGTTTCTCGGAATCTATTATCTAAGAACGTATAGGAAATTCCCTCAACACACTACGTTGAGTCGGTAGATCCCTTATTGGTACTAACCACTCGCGTACACAACTATACGCACCCAACTTAGGCACATTATGGTCAGGCTACGTGACCTGTACCTAGATCAAAGTACGTATACCCATGCACCGAATTCGCCCTAGCACCTCAAGTCTAAGGATTAAATCGTACACTATTATAAGTTTGAGAAACATCCCATCGCCGATGTGCGTCATGCGCTTCCACAATGGGTTTCTCTGTTCGGGTCGTTCGATGCGTTCGATCCCCTATCGAACCACCTACTCATATGCACTAGCATCAAATGCCTTGCTCATGAAACGCTACAAATTCACTCCATGTGAATCATGCATATTTATACAAGTCTTTGCGATTCCTTCGATACCCTGTCTCGTTCGAAATCTATGACTTGGAACGTGTTTTAAGATCACGACCTTAGAGACTGTTTCATGATTGCACTCAATACCGAAGTGAATCGTCCCATAGTCGAATGTGATCTTAGGGTTTCATCCAATCGCTTAAGTGATTCGCGAGAGATGAAGTTGGCCATTGTTTGATTTACATACTATAAACAAACGAGCGTATTAATTCATTTATACTAGAGAAAGATTACGATAGTCCTAATACAAGCTAAATATATTGGCTTGCAGGGCACTATCCTATCATATATAGATATAGATATAGATATAGATTAGTTGGGCTAGGACTCTATAATTGTTACTTAGTTAGATTAGGACTTTATCTTTATCGATTAGATAGACTATGAGCTTATCTCTAGGTCATATGCTAGTAGTATATATTGATTGTGCTTTATTATTATTAGGCAGTAGGTTAATGAATAAACAATTATATGGTTTATCCACCTAAAGTGAGATTGTGGTTACTCTTACGACCCTAAAGTAAGATCATGATCCTTCTTACGTCCAGTAAAGTAAGAAATATAAAAATGATGCCAGAAGATCGTATCAATTAGTATCAGAGCGGGTTGAGATCACATCAACGCTTTGCTCGGAGTGGGGTCGAGATCACATCATCTCGCTCACAAAACTATGTCCGATGAAGAACGTTTGGATCGATTGGAGAGTTCTCTCCATGAGATTCGGATTTTGTGAATCGATTTTTTGATCTTTACTCTCTTAATCATGGAAGGAAATCTTGAAGATTGATGAAAGATCGAAGGAGCAATAAATTGTCTTCGTCGATGATTACATCAAAGAAGGAGACAAAAACCAGATCTATAAAATTTGCAACCAAAAGTTGTGACTCAAAATTCACGTCAGAGATAATATCAAAGATAGATGGTGTCATAACTTGCAAATATGCATCTACTCCAATGTTCAAAAACAAATCTTTGATAGACCCAAAATCAGTGGAATCGTCAAATCAATCATCCGACTGAGATCGACTGAAGTGGGTTCTATAAAAAAATTATATCAAGTGCTCAGTCAGATTCAGATTCAGAATCGAAAAATGAATCAAAACCAAATCATCAAAAACCAACCAATCTACCGAAACTGGTTTGTCCGATGAAATTGATTAACAAATGGCAAGGTGCAAGTCCATTGAAGTATGTTGGGTTAATTACATTGAACAACTACTTATCAACGAAAAAGGTTTCCAAACTATTATTGGTGGCAATTCAATCAAGGGTCGACCATTACATGCCGATTGATGATTGCGCACAAGGTGAAGTCCGATTTTGTTGGGATCCAGGAGGAGGTCTCAATTTCAAGTGACTAGTGCGGAGTACGAACCTTGAGGACAAGGTTCGAATTCAAGGCGTGGAGAATGTTACGATCTTCTTTTTCGTGATAGGACTCTTTATATTTATTAGTTGGGCTAGGACTCTATAAATGTTATTTAGTTAAATTAGGACTTTATCTTTATCGATTAAATAGACTATGAACTTATCTCTAGGTCATATGCTAGTAGTATATATTGATTGTGCTTTATTATTATTAGGCAGTTAATTAATAAATAAACAATAATATGGTTTCTCCACCTAAAGTGAGATTGTGGTTACTCTTACGACCTTAAAGTAAGATCACAGTCCTTCTTACGTTCACTAAAGTAAGAAATATAAAATTATGCCAGAAGATCGTATCATACTCAAAAATATAATCAAGAAATGTCCTCTACTACCTTTATAATCAATATATTATCTCCACATTAAGTGATGCATATCCACGTAAACTACTTTATTCATCTTTTTCAAAGTTGACACATGGTTGCACAATTGTACTAAACTCGTTCTTGGGTGATTTTTATTTTAATTGTACAAAATATTTTATTGGTTAATTGTACAAAATATTATGATGTGACACAGTTACTTAAGAAATATTTTGCTAAATTCAATTATTTGAAAAGAATTTCTGGTGGAAATCTTTGCTATACTAGCCCTCGAGGATTTTCAATTTTTCCAAACATGACATTTCATTTTCAGGGGCCAATCTTGATGTCCCACCGGAGAAACTTTTAAGAGTTGACGTGAATTTTTTCTGCTTGGAAATAAGGCAAAATTGCAGAAAATGTTCCAAACTAATTAGTGATTTTAGATTTTCGTCCCAAGCTATATCACTTAACCAAATTCGTCCCGTAATTTTATATTCTTTTGGAATATCGTCCCACTAGCCACATGAATGCTTACGTGTCAAGACGTGGCAAATTTTAGCTTGAACAATTATACAAGATCCCAAACTAATTATAAATTTGTTTTTCGTCCCAAACTATATTCATTCGCTGAATTTTCGTCTCACGATTCATCTTTTACTTTTTTAGGAAAACTAATGGCAATTTATCCCCTGTGATATTCATAATGTTCAATTTACCCCCTGTAATTTAAAAAGGAGAAATTTACCCCCTTGTGAAAATTTAAAAAAGTATTTTATCCCCTTGAATTGGAGAGTGTAACTCAATTGCATAAATTGAGAGTAAGCATGGAAAGTGTTTTATAACATAGGGGGTAAGTTGCTACATTTATTATAATACAGGAGGTAAATTGCCACATTTATCACAACACGGGAGGGAGGGAGTAAACTGCCACATTATCATAACACATGGAGGTAAATCAAACATTATGAATATCACATAGAAGTAAATTGTCATTAACTTTTTTTAAGAGAAAAAATAGTATGGATTTTTGAAATTCCTGTATGCTTTTTTGAGAAAAAAAATCATGTCTCAGTTCATTAGGAAAAAATTGTGCATTTTTTTTTGTATTAATAAATAATAAATATTTTTAATTATTTAAAAAAAATTCTTTTTTCCCATGTCATTCAATTACGGGATGGAAGTCGGCGTGTTGATATAGTTTGGGACGAAAAATCAAAATTTGTAATTAGTTTGGGATGAATTCTGCAATCTTATATAATTGTTTATGCTAAAATTTTCCACGTCATGACACGTAAGCATCCATGTGGCAAGTGGGACGATATTCCAAAAGAATATAAAATTTCGGAACAAATTTGGCTAAGTTATATAGCTTGGGACGAAAATCCAAAACCACTAAATTAGATTGGGACGTTTTTGCAATTTTGCCTGGAAATAATTAGTTCAAAAGATCTGACATTATTAGGCACTTATCAACAACAAAATATGAGATTTGTGTATGATCTAAGGAAATGATTTCATTTGCCAAAGAGGATTGTTCAAACGATGTAGCTTGATATCCTCAAAGTGAAATTTGTTTGTCATGTATTTAATTAGATTCTCTTAAATGATAGGAGTATTTTCCAATATGTCATGGTATATATATATATATATATATATATATATATATATATATATATATATATATATATATATATATATATATATTTATACATTGTCTTAAGATTAAAGGTGTCCTCTAATTTGGGTCCTAATACTCGCACTCAATTCCATCTCTTGGGTCACTTCTTTGACGAAATAAAGAATTTGGCTACGTCTCTCGACTCTTTTAGATATGACCGTGTTTTATAGAATTTTATAGATAAAGAATTTCTATAATAAAGAATTCTTATTTTTCCCCCTTTGTAACTGATGATGTTGATCATTAATGATACCTCATGGGTCTTCTTAAAAAAAAAATACAGTTTTTGGCAAATTATCTCCCTATAATATGTCTAATGATCAATTTACTCCCCCAGTGATATAAAATAGGCATATTATGACCATGTGATATATAATAATGAGCCTATTAACTCCCTTATAATGGAGGTGTTGCACACACGCTCCAAAATGCCACTGAAATATTATTTTAATTTGAAAAATTATCAATTTAACTCTATAAGAAGGAAGACACTTATCAGAGAAGAAAAATACAAGGAGGAGAAAATAGAAAAGAAAATATTTTTTTCTATTAGTTCTTTAAAGTGTAAAGAGTGTTAAACAATACGATAGGTGCTAGTTTAATTATATAGTAGCAACCTTTTAGCTAACTCTTAACTGGTAAAGTGCTAAACAACTTGAAGAGAGAAAGAAAATATCTTACCCACACACTTCGCCTAAATAATTGTGATAAGCCTTTATCCATTGTCGTTATTCATAAGGTTGGGCATTAATATAGGCTAGCGACATTGTCAGAGCAAAAATGTTGTTGCCAGAGCAATTTTTAAAAAATTTCAGACTTACCCTTAATGGTCAAACATATTAATTACATAGCCAATAATTATTGAAAAGGTTCTCTTTCTTCATAATTATATTTGTATCTTTATTTTATTTTCAGTACTTACCGTAATCATCCTACAATTATGGAATTCATTTTTTTCTACCTCTTTATTTATAATTCTCTTCCGTGAACTGAACGAGTAAAATGAATGAAAAAAAAAGTTATGCACCCTATTTCTTAATTATTATACATGCCAATTTTTCATTTATTGGAAAAAAATGCCAATTTGTCCTAATATCCGTTAGTTTTTCATGTGTAACAAATTAAATTGCATTTGTGGGATGAGATATTGATCTGGATCATGGATCAAATTTTGTTTCAAGGTATGTTTCAATCAGCCAAATATTGAAAAAAAAATCGAAAATTTTATGATAAACTTTAAAAGAAATGTGAAAAAAATACGAAATTAAGAAAAATAAAAGAGTTAAAAGACAAACAAAAAGTTTTGAAATTACACCCTATTTTTCAATTCCATTGATTAAAAAACAAAAACATTTCATATTTCCAATGGATACGATGAAATTTTAATCCATGATCTGAATATGGTGAAGAGCCTAAGATTATATGTGGGATTTCTGTCAATTATGTTTCGATTACATATAAATGAAATAGTATTAAAAGTGAATAACAAGAATATATATATTAGAGTTTTTTTTAGACTATGCAGTTTCATTTTTTTTTATGATTAAGTTTGATTTAATATTGCGAGATCTAAGTAATGAATTCAATCACTACAAATATGATATGAATAATTATATCAAAATTGCTCATTTTCGATTACAAAATTTTTGAATTCAAACAAAAATAAAAATTAATTTAACAGTTTTTCTTGGTTACAACTAGGGTCTATTTTATATAATTTGGATTTGTAAAAATAAAAAATAAAAAATAAAAAATTGTAATTAAGTTAAAAAAAATAAAAGAATAAGTTTTTAGTTACAAATACGTAAGGTAGCAAGGTAGGTATTCATAAAATTAATTAAGGAAAGAGGTGTATTTATGAAGAAAGAGAACAACATATTCCATTAATTAATAATTGTGCATAATATGTTTTGAACATGAAGTGCATATTAGGAACTTTATTAAAATTGCTCTGGCAGAACATTTATTGCTCTGACAATATCACTAGTCTTCACGTGTTGAGCTTGCTTTCTCTACACGTACATCAATGTAAAGGAGAGTTGGAAAAATAATACGCCCTGAGAATTGTAAGCGCCCATTGCTCGTGGCTCCATCTTGGTAATCAAAATCCCCATTCCACTTTTGTTTCTTTGGATCCATAATATTCGAATCAACCAAACTCTAACAAAATCATTCAAACCCAATCATATGATCAGAACTCCGTCGAGTCGAATCTCCCCTAAATTGACTTTCGAACAATTACTCCCGGAGTGACACACATCTGTAGCTAAAGTGACGCCGTCGGGTTTGGCTGGATGTGGCGTGATTGAGAGACATAAATGGTGATGGATGGCTTTGCCAGTGGTTTTGGGTGTAGATGGTTGTGGCGAGTTTGATTGAGAGCGGCGGCGTGGTGATTGGCGGAGATGGTTATAGGGGTGGTGATTAGATCTGAAGATGGTGGCGGGTTGGACATGGCTGCGGATTTGGGTTCACTATGGCAGCGGATTGAATTGTTTCGCCGATGGTGTGGGAGTAACGGAGGCGGAGATAGTGGTGGTGGAAGACGGAGTTTGCTGGTTTCGACGGAGATGAGGGAGTGTGATTGATTTCAAACAGGGGTAGTGATAGGCAGAGATGGTGATGGTAGCAGCGTAAATTAGACGGAGCAGGAGGTGGCTTGTGTTAGATTGATCATGGTGGTGGCGGGGTTTTGGTAGATGGTGAAGAAAGATGGAGGCGGGTGTTGATATGGACTAGGGATTCGGATTTTTTTTTTTTTAAAATGAGGCCATGGCTTGAAGCTTCTCGAAATTCTCCATGTTTTTGTTCAAGAAATCAGGTCGCGGCTTGAATCCATTTGAGC
Organism: Penstemon davidsonii; assembly: GCA_034814905.1. Lineage (NCBI taxonomy): Eukaryota > Viridiplantae > Streptophyta > Magnoliopsida > Lamiales > Plantaginaceae > Penstemon > Penstemon davidsonii. The sequence goes on along the minus strand of JAYDYQ010001087.1, from coordinate 3,069,958 downwards.
CATGGCCTGAAGCTGCTGGAAATTTTCCATTTGTGTTACCTCCACCTTGATGAGTCATTCTCTTCGTCAAATTTTTAATATTCTCCAAAACATCGATGTATCTGCACACTAAACAATCACCAAAAATCTAAACACGCAACAAGACACAAAACACAAACAAAACGAAAAAAAATTGAAAACTTGGGTTGCCTCCCAAGAAGCGCTTAGTTTTAAGTCATTAGCTTGACTTTGATATTTCCCTTTTAAGGTGGCCAATAATCGAATATGACCCCGTCCGGATCAAGTATGAGTCCGGGCCTTTTTGCTTTCTTTGTTGTCTAGAAATTTGGTCTTTCCCTTGTAAGCTCAATTGGTACAGATTTGAACCTCGTATCGAATCGACAAGCTCTATCCCCAGGTTCAAATCTCTTGTAATCTTCACCAACTCTTATCCAATTCACCTTTGAGGATGGGTATACATATTGTAGTTCGTTTTATCATCAACCCTTCCTTTTTGCGTATCTCTCATTAATATCTCATCCACACCAAAATAAGATCCAGCCTCTTTTGAATCATAAATTGGAGATATGACAAATTCAATTGTATCCTCCTCTATCTCCATTACCTACTGATCATATGATTGGGTTTGAATGATTTTGTTAGAGTTTGGTTGATTCAAATATTATGGATCCAAAGAAACAAAGGTGGAATGGGGATTTTGATTGCCAAGATGGAGCCACGAGCAATGGGCGAATACAATTCTCAGGGTGTATTATTTTTCCAACTCTCTTTTACATTGATGTATTCTGTTTTTGTTAGTGTGTGTGTATGTTTGTCTGGTCGACCTCATTTTACTTCTTTAAGTCGCAGTGGGGAAACTGCTTAGTTTAAGTTTGGAGGTGCGAGGTCGCATTTACTTCGTGCTGGGGTGGGGGGGGGGGGGGGTGGGGGGGGGGGGGGGTGGGGGGGGGGGGGGGTGGGGGGGGGGGGGGGTGGGGGGGGGGGGGGGTGGGGGGGGGGGGGGGTGGGGGGGGGGGGGGGTGGGGGGGGGGGGGGGTGGGGGGGGGGGGGGGTGGGGGGGGGGGGGGGTGGGGGGGGGGGGGGGTGGGGGGGGGGGGGGGTGGGGGGGGGGGGGGGTGGGGGGGGGGGGGGGTGGGGGGGGGGGGGGGTGGGGGGGGGGGGGGGTGGGGGGGGGGGGGGGTGGGGGGGGGGGGGGGTGGGGGGGGGGGGGGGTGGGGGGGGGGGGGGGTGGGGGGGGGGGGGGGTGGGGGGGGGGGGGGGTGGGGGGGGGGGGGGGTGGGGGGGGGGGGGGGTGGGGGGGGGGGGGGGTGGGGGGGGGGGGGGGTGGGGGGGGGGGGGGGTGGGGGGGGGGGGGGGGGGGGGGGGGGGGGGGGGGGGGGGGGGGGGGGGGGGGGGGGGGGGGGGCATGATTTGATATTATTCTTGGAAACAATTTTCTTAGATTATACCATCCTTTTATACAATGGTTAGAACATATAGAGTTAAAAGCACCAATAGGAAAAATGATAAAAATCCCGTTTATAGACAACCTAGAAAGAACAAAATTAAAAATATTACATATTCTTAACGAAGCATTATTTTACATAAAGGAAAATAATAAAACTAGTATTGAACAAGAAAAATAGAAAATCTTTTAGAATAAAATTGCTTAGGAGACCCTCTAGATGTAAAAATAAATATCAATGAAGAACCAATCATTATAGAATTAAAAGATCCAAAACAAGAAGTAAATGTGCCGAATAGTATTGACTATTCAAAAAGAGATATAGAAGAATTTACAAGAGATTGTAAAAAATTATTAGATAAGAAGTTAATAAGAGAAAGTAAAAGTAGACATGTTGCTCCGACATTCTATGTAGAACATCATAATGAGTTAAAACGAGGAAAAAGAATAATGGTAATAAACTACAAAAAGTTGAGTGATGCCACCATATGAGATGCACATAAGCTACCACAAAGAGACTCAATAATGGAAAAAAATAAAAGGAATGACTTGGTTTAGCTCCTTAGACGCTAAATTTGGATATTATCAATTAAGATTGCATGAAAATACAAAATTACTAACAACATTTACTTTCCCCCAGAAAAAAAACTATGAATGGAATATGCTACCATTTGGGTTACAACAAACACCTAAGATATTTCAAAGACACATGAGTAAAAATTTAGAAGGATTAGAAGACATATGCCTTGTATACATAGATAATATTTTAATATTTAGTAATACTTCTAAAGAAGATCATTTAAGAAGAGTAGTAATTGCACTTAAAAGATGTAAACAAAAAGGTTTAGTCTTAAGTAAAAAGAAAACACAAACAGCAAAACAAGAAATTGAATTTGTAGGAACAATAATAAAATCAAATGAAGAGATTGAACTACAAAAACATGTTTTAGAAAAATTACATCTTTTCCCAAATAAAATCGAAGATAGAAAAAAAATTACAAAGGTTGCTAGGATGTTTAAATTACATATCCGAATTAGGATATTTGAAAGGATCTGCTAAATAAAATAAAAAATTACAAGAAAAAATAAGTATTATAAAACAATGGTTTTGGGATAAAGAAGATAGTAAAATAGTTGAACGAATAAAATATATATTTTAAAATTTATCAAAATTATATAATCCAACCTCCGATGATTACTTAATTATTGAAACTGACGCATTTGACGAAGTATGGTCAGAATGTATGAAGTGTATACAAAGAAAAACACAACATCATGAATAAATCAAAGAATCAGAAGTATGTAACTTAAACAATGAAATCAGCTCTACGAGCAAAACTACACATGATATTGATAAACTATTTATGGAAAATTCAGCAATCAAAAGACAAAAAATTTTGTGCAGATATATATTCGGAAACGTTTTTCGAAACAGATAAAAGATGTCCCATCCATGAGAAAGAGACACTAGCATGTTTAAGAACATTCAAGAAATGGAGGACCGATCTGCTACCCAAAGAATTTGAGCTTAGAACAGATTCAACATACTTAACAGGATTCATTAGATACAAACTACAGGGCAATTACAACTAGTAAGATGACAACTTAAATTAAGCAGATACCCAGCAAAAATAAAATATATAAAAAGTAGTAATAATATTGTTGCAGATACATTAACAAGAGAATTCGCATCAGCATAAAACATCAGCACTGACTGAAAACCCTTGAAGATTGCTCTCCACTAGCTGACTGGGCTGGCTACCACTAATCATGGAAGAAGCAATAGCAACACTAAAAAACCAAGCGAAGCAAATAGAAGGAAACATTGAAGCAAGAATCCGTGTATTACAAGAATTAGAAAATGCCATAAAATCCCTGGATACAAGTTACAAACCATCAGAGTTTAGCATGCTAAGCGTGGTGGACGAACCAAAAGCAGAAAAATCAACATCAGAATCAAAACCAGAAGTCCCATCAGACATAAAAATTCAAGAAACATCTTCATCAGAAAAGAAGTATTATGTCATCTTCAACGGACCAGCCAAATGAGCAATCTTTGATGAATGACATAAAGCATCATTATACATTAATGACCACAAATGAATCATTCATAAAGCATACAAAACTAGAGGCAAAACTTGCAATCGAAGAAAGCAAGGCAATCTTAGAAGCAGAAATTAAAGCTCAACCATTCAAAGCAGCACTAACCAAACCAAAAGCAACAACATCAGAGCATCCATCTTCTTCAATGAAGGTAATTGGAAAAATAACAAAATTAACACAAGTACCTACAAGACATGAACACACCCAACTCAAACAATTGAATAAAAAAGATTTTTAAGAACATTTGAAAATGCTATACAACTGGACGGAAGACGACATGACAAAATTCTTCTATCCAACGGGAAAAATAATAACAGGACCCAAATCAGTCTTCATAAGTGGAGCAAGCCCGATAATGACATATAAATTTTTTCAGTTTGGATTAATTGATACAATATACATTGACGAAAGCAACACTGTTCTCCAAGAATTCAGTCATGGAATCCAACAAACGGTGAAGAGTTATCGAAAGTATTTTGGTAAGGATCGAGATATACATTTAAAAATATATAACTCGTATCCCTACTTTAACAAACAAGATGAAGTAAAAGTACCAGCTTATTCACTTATTTACATGGGAGTATCTAATGGAACATATCCAATTCGTGATCAACCAGTCAAGGAAGACCAAGGAAGTCATCAAGTTATAAATATTGGATTAATTTATGGAATCGTTTCAATGTTACAAAGACTAACCGAGGAATCAAAAATTAAAATAAATTATAAAAATGGAACTATAATGATATATTCAAATTTTAAGAATAAAATAAAATTTGATGAATTTAAAACATTCATGGATTTCGAAAAAGACATCATGAAGACACAAGGAGTATTCAACAACTTGTGCGACGAAGAAAAACTCCAGATATGCGAAACATTGAAGGTCTTCAAGGCTCACATATGCGATCATTGCATGGATGAATCCAGTGAAGAAGAAACAATAATTGAAGAATAAAAGGGTCGACAAAAGAGAACAAAAGTGTTGGCAGTAGGAAATCTAAAGAAATCAATTATGTAACTTTTACTTTTGAAAAGCAATAGGCAAATACAAAATTTAATGTAATCAATTATGTAACTTTACTATTTTGTAGGGTCTAAAATAAATCCTTATCGCCTTATGCGATCTGGACGAGTGATGGAAAATAGCTTCCCTCTCCTATAAATAATGTATTCCAGTTCACCTGTAAGGGTGCGAAAAATAATAGAAGAACTTTGTGTTTGCTCTAAATTTTGTCTGGCTTGCCTCGATGTGCAATTGGCTCGATGCAATTAACTCGATGTGAAATAAAATAAGTGCGGGGCGTGCCAATGTCTGTGCGTGCAAACATAACTGTTTAAAATGGACATAATATGATGAATATGAAACATAAATCAATGTAATGACAAGGCTCTGACTTCTAATCAATTGATTGTGGCGGAGTAGGCAAACTCTACCCCCGAGATTCTTTTCAATGCCTGCCTGGCCGCAGGACTTAACAATTTATGATAATCTTTATTGAAATGCCAAAAACTTTATAGCCAATCAGTGGCTCACTCGATATGTCAACAGATTCACAGAAAAATTAGTTATCGAGTTACGTATCAAGCAATCTAAAACATGTCAACCTAATTTAAAACATGAACTAACAGATCAACAACATAGCAACAGAGACATATTAAAATTACTTGATAAAAACATACTCATAAATGAAATTAGGATATGAAGGCAAAATACTTCGATATATTAAATTAACATAGAGTTGATAAATGAAATACATGAAATCAAGCCTAATACATTTCCCTGATTTACAAGCATGAAAAAGTATGTAAAGTTGTAATAAAACTCCTATGTTGGCATCAGCGTGCCAACGAGCTGATTGACTCTTTTAGTTCGTGAAGAGTAACTCCTTGATTGGCAGGGAACCACCATACGAGCTGATATGCAATAACTACCGTGTTGACGTGAAAGTAACATTGATGGCAGGTGGCTACCATCGATGGATCGCCCAACCTTGGCAGGTGGCTACCAATCGGGCTCCTAACCAGCAGGTGGCCACTGGAAAGGGCATCTGTCGAGCAGGTGGCTACTCAACATATAGTTATCAGGCAGATGGCTACCAGACAACAAGTTCATCAATCAGGTGGCTACTTGACGAATAAACCATGTCAGTACGTGGACACTTACATGGGAGGTTGCAGCTCACAACTGGCTTCAGGAGCGGCATTGTTGGATGAAGATGAAGACTTATAAGTGAAGGGAGGTTTTGATGATTTCCAAAAGTCATCAGCTAAGTATTGGAAGCTTAGTTCAAACCTTAAAATTATTTGACCAAGGAATAAGACAATTCAGAAGGGTCAAATTGGTGGTCCAGAAGACTACTGAACTGTTGATGCATTCGGATCAGACTGGTGGATTTTCAGCAGACTCAAATCAGATGAGTTCAGTTTGGGATCAACCGAGTGTTCATCAGACGAGTGGATTCGATCAGCAGAGTGAAAGTGATCAGAAGTTATTGCAACGGTAATAAATGTACTTGAAGTAATAAATGCTGAAGAGGAAGGGTATTTATGGCAAATGATTGAAGAAAACCTCGTATCAGCTTGGTGCATTAAATGCGGACTGACAGAAAGTACAGCAGAGTGTACAGTGTTCAGTCGCAGGTAGCCGTTTCTGAAACAAGGACCAGTACTCGAGGATTTGGACACCTGTCGATCTCTCAACGGGCAGATTTTCAAATCTCAAGTATAAATAGTTCAAGTTCAAGAGTTAGAGAAGAAGATACAACACAACCGAGAGTAAATTTTCGAAGCAGAATTCTTCTAAGTCTCAAATTCAAGAACAGAACATTCATCAGCTTAGTCATTTGTTGACGAAAGGAGAATCGAGAGATAAAAGAATATACATAAAAATCTGAGTGATTTTGTTAGAAACGTGTTGTGAGAAGCTGTTATCCATCTGTATGAGTCATAAAGCTTTGTAGTATAGGACTTCTAAGTGATTTCCTGTAACGAACTTGTGGCCAGTTCATTTGTTGTTTGGCACAAGCAGAGTATATCTGTGTGATTATAGTATAACCCAAGATCTAAGTGACTTGGAAGAGTGGACTAAAGGATTTTTATCCATATAACCACTATAAAAATTCTGGTGTTTATACTTGCATTATTTTCTTGCATATTTTCAAAAAGCATACTAAACACTTAAGTTAACTGTTGAAAAGATTTTAAAAGGAGTTTGCAAAAACTGGGGATAAAACCTTTTCTAAGTTAAGAAAACTACTTGTGAAAAACACTTGACAAATCCGCTAGAAGTACGTTATTTTAAAATTATGATTTTCTTAAATTCAGCTAAGTAAAATCAGAAGAGTGGTCAACTCTGCTGTTCAAAGCTTTGTGCGAGATCAGCTTAGTCTACTTATGAATCTTGATCAGCTTAGTCTGCTGACAGAAAAAGTTAGAGAATTTTAAAGATAAAATTTTAAAAGGTCTATTCAAACCCCCCCCCCCCCCCCCCTCCCTCTAGACCTCATCTGACCACTTGGGACCAACAGGCATTGCCGACTTAGAGAGGCATTGTGCCTGATTCAGTGAAGACTGAGTTGTTTGATTGATTGAGTGTGTGTTGAATGTGCTATCCTCCTGATATGTATAGGCCTCCTGACGGTTAATTCTCCTGATGGATGTCCACTTCTTCCACTTTCCTCTTTTTTAGGCATGATCTCCACTTTTTTGTTAACTGCCTTGACCCATGTCTATTGGGTGGTTATTTCCAGCACATTGTCTAACCTCCTTTGATATATTTTTGGGAGTTAGTTAATATCAGCTTGTCCATTATTTCCCTCCAAAATTAATTGGTTACGTTGTCACTTTCTATAACTGATTTGACCTTAATTAAATTAATATCTCTATTAATTTAAGTAATTAAACATGTTGTGTCTGGACCAATTTTGAGCCTCATTAATTAATTAGGCCATTAATTAATTACTTAATTAAGCCTTTAATCAGGTTGATTTTAGTGGGCCTGTTTATTATCAAGGCCTTGTTGTCAGTCGGTCTGGCTGACCGTCGACCCAATCACCTCTTGTCAAGCCATTATTTGCCTCACAAACCTGAAAAATATTTTGGGTATAAACACTTTGTTTCTAAATTTGCTCTCAAGCGTAAGTATAAAATCTTGAAGTTGTAATAAACTTCTGAATAGATTTTTACTCAAGAAATCGACCATATTACTATCAACAAAAGATTCCAAATACTATCAAGAAGAAACTCCAAAATCAAGATCAACCGGAACACATCAGGTATGTATGATTTAGATTTAATTTCAAAAAATCAATTTCTACAATATCATATATTAGGAGTTTTAAATAAAACACAAATTATTTCAGTACTTATAGATACAGGAGCATCTCTATCACATGTTCATCAAAAATATATAGTAGCTAGATCTGTAGGAACACCGGTTGTTATTGATTTGAAATAATAAAAGGAAATAAAAAATGTAATGAAAAAACTACTATAGAACTTATGTTTCATGAAGAATTAAGATTTAGTCTCATCATTTACATAGATGAAAGTGATACATGATCTGTTATACTATTAGGAGCTTATTTTTTAGAACAAATAAAAATATGATATTCATTCACAACATATACAACTAGGAGAAATAAAAATATTATCTCTCATGATTTATTCACTCAAGAAGTACCAATAAATATAAAAAGTACTAGAGGAACCATTGTAATCCCTATAATTGATAGTGAACAAATAGCAGATAGAATAGAAAAAATTAGAAATAAAGAAGAAAGAAATAAAATAGGATATATTCAAATTGCTACGATACAAGTATTAATAAAATCAACTTTCAAAGAAGGTACTAATTCACCAATAGCTTTAATAGCCTACGACCGAAGAATTAAAAATACTCATGATTCAATTTTAGGATTAGCTATGGGAAATTTAGCATATAAAACTCTGAAATTTAATCTAGGAATTAAATATGCAATTCCTTTATCCACAAAAAACTTTGATAACAATATTTGTTTAGGATACAAATTTGCAAGAGAAGAATTAATGGAAGAAGGAGATCAACCATTTAGCCTAACATATATGGTGGAATATGCTTTAACAAATAGTCATCATATTATAAACGTTTTAGACCAATAATCTATTTATTTAGATAAATTATTTGAAAGTATAGCACAAATACAAAAATTACCAATAAAAGAAATAACAATGGAAGGAACTAGTGATCAAATTAGACGATCAATATCATTTAGATCAACTTATATAAAACAATTACCTCTAGGAAAACCCAGAAGTCTTATAAAACTAATAAATAAAGAAGAAAGTGAATACACGAAATTAGAAAAGAAAATTCGGATTTGGGTAAATATTTAGAAGAAAAATTATGAATAATAAGCCCAAAAAAGGTTGCAAAGAAATAGCAAATTTAAATAAATATTACTAGCTAAAAAAGATTAGAATATTTAAGAACAACATCTATTAGTACTAAAATATATAAAATTAATAAAGAAATTATAGAAAAAAGGATAAAAGGAAGCCGAAGATTCATGTACGATATGTAATTATTATTTTTAAAAAAAATTCCGCTGAAAAATTAACATCCGTTGCATCTGACCAATTTTTGGTATCAGAGCCGAGTAACAAACCATAATTAATTATAAAGGATATTAACAAATCAAAATATTCTGAAGGTCAATTTTAAAAATTAAACTTTGTAAAAGGTCTAATCTAAAATTGTCTCACCATTAATTGGTCCCTTTCGCAACTTCACTTTCAGTTGATCAGCTGACGTAAATTACCAAATTGGCAAATTACATAAAAAATTAAAATTAACGTTTGCCAGCACATGATTTGAATATTGTGTGTAATTGTTTATTCGATTGAATGAGTCAATGTTTCAGCAAATAGTCAATATAGAAACTTGGATTAAGTTTTAATCTACTCTTGTTTAATTAGATACTCTATTAAAATATAAAAATTTAACTCGATGTTTTGAAGTACTTATCACTTAGATAATCTTATTAGCTTATACGTGAAAAAGTTTATTAAGAATTTCTTTCAAGGAATTTTCTAGAGTTAGGTCCAGTTGTAGTACTTGATTTTGAAAAAAAATGATATTTGTTGACATTTGGATAACTACTAATTACCTGCTACATGAAACAAAGGTTAACAAAAAGTTGAGTTTTGGGAAAAAAAAAGCCCATTTATTTTTCACTTAATAAATAAATAAAAATGAACTCCCTATATAGGAGATTAAAAAAGAGAAAAAAATATATTGCATTTGAAGTCGATAAATTAAAATGTTTCAGTATTTCTTGTCTTATAATTTGTGTAAACTGAATAATATGATCATCAATTACAAATTTGTACGAAGAACAATATCAGGGCAAGGCGCAAGCACAATGGGTAGAAATTGGGGGTAAATGCATAATTACTACCTTGTATTATGTAAAACCTGCAGAAAACTACTTTGTGATTTTTTTTGCATCAAACTCAGTACTTTCAAAACTCTGTATAAAAGACTCAATCTCCGTTAGTTACTAGAACCGCTAATTTTTAATTGAATTGCCTAAATTATCCGTAGATATAATTAAAATACAAGGGGGTTTTGTGCAAACGTTCAAAAGTACAAGGGAGTTTTGAGCAAACATTCAAAAGTACAAGAGAGTTTTGTACAAACTTTTAAAAGTACAAGGAAGTTTTGCGTAAACATTCAAAAGTACAAGGGAGTTTTACGCAAGCAAATTATGAAAAAATTAACGGTGTTAGTAACTAATAGAGATTGAGTGTTTTATGCAGGATTTTTGAAAGTACAGGGAGTTTGGTGCAAAAAAAAAATCACAAGGTAGTTTTGTGCATATTTCGCATAACACAGGGTAATATCATGCAATTATCCCGTAGAAATTGTGTATATCTTAATTTGATTGTAAAATGAGTTGAGTTTAAATGAGCTTGTCAGATCAAACATTTTAAACTCGAATACTTTGATACAATTATACATGATTTCCCATCTTAGCTTAACAAATGGAGTTTAAACCAATCCCCAATTAGTAATTCTTGATATTGTAAATTGTGTTTTGATTCGATTTTTGGCATTTTGCACACTAAAATATTAGAGTTTTGGCACTTTGTATTTTGACTTAAAAGTTTTGGCATTTTGCACCCTTGAAATATAATTTACTTGGCACTTTACATCCTAGTGAGTGTTTGAGTGAGAAAATTCAATAGTGGAAGGGTATAATAGTAATTTTTGCATATTTTTTGGCACTTTACACACTGAAAATTTAGATTTTTAGCACCACGCACCCTGAAAATATAAAATATTGGAACATTGCACCGTGAAAATATAAAATATTTGCACTTTGCAACTCCATTTAAAAATTTTGGCACTCTGCCCCTAGAAATATAATTTATATGACAATTTGCACCTTAATGTGTTTTTCTTAGAAAAAGGTTTGTGAATGTCATCGATGGAGAGATGAAATGGTCATTTTCCTTGCACAACAATCAAACATGAACATGACTATTACATCCCTTTTTCTAATTATTTCTCTTGACTTTTTTTAATTTATTTTGCTGAGTTTGGCTTAACCAAATATCTAGATGATTTTTTTTTTTTTTTTAAATTTTAAACAATATTAGGAGATTTAGTCCGTAATTTTAGTTAGATAAATCGTGAAGTAATTTTAGTTCGACTCAATTTTAGCAATTGTATACCCCTATATCTAATAATAACAGTCCATGTAGTTAGTATATAGTATATACACGTCTTGTGATCGTTTATTCGTATCGAGTATTGTTTATTATTCGATATGGCCAGTTACTACATAGTTACTACATTTGTTACTGATTCGAGTGTGATTGCGTCTAGTCTTGCTCTTTAGTATTCCTTTTTATAAAAATCCATACTTTTAACTAGCCATTTATCCCCTGTAAAATTCATAATGTTCAATTTAATTATCTCCCTGTAATGAAAAATAACATTTTAATCCCCCTACTCCCCAGTAAAAATTTTAAAGGAGCAATTTACCTCCTTCAGTAATTGAGAGTGGGGGCATGAAAAATGTTTTTAGAAGATGGTGTGGGGGGGGGGGGGGGGGGGGGGGGGTGTAAAGTGCAACATTTATCAAAATAATGGGGGTAAATTGTTACATTTATTATGACACATGGAGATAAGTGTCACATTTACCATAACTGGGGTAAAATGCCACATATAATAGGGTTAATTTTGTCAATTCGTATTTTTTTAAGTTTAAAAGTATCAGGGAGATGATATAAAACTTTTATTAAATTACGGGGACGGGGTAAAATGCTCTTTTTTAAATTACAGGGAAGTAAATTGAGTATTATGCAAATCACAGGGAATAAATTGCCATTAGCTCTACTTTTAACCATAAGAATGATGAGAATGGTGACTATATATTATCCCTTTTAAAAACAGTTGTTTAGCTCATCTTTGATGTCATTTTTGTGGTCTCGTTTAGGCAAACTAATATCTCATCGCTTTATCAATTGCATTCAGATTTGATAGCTCAACTACCAATCTCTTAATTTTTAATAATTTGCTCTTAAACAAATTCAGGCGTGACAAATTAATTGTTGGAATAAACTAGATCGAACGTATTAGTTAATTGAATCGCATTGAATAATCACCGTTTACTTGAAGTGGGTTACCGAAAGTATACCTCTTTGATCATTTTAAATGTATACTAATTAATAAAAAGAACTTGCAACTAATAAAATGATTTACATGCACCAACATGTGATTGGTCTAGTGAAAGGGATTAATCATTACAAAGCAGCGAACTCAAATTCGAATTCCCGATGAAAGAGGTTCCACTTAATGTGTCTGACGAGCCTAAAAAAAATTCAAACATTTGGAAAACCAAAATAAAATAAAATAGTATAAAATAAAATGATTTACTGGATTATCGAAATAATACTTCTTTGATTAGTATACTCCTATGTTAGACATCTAATTATTCATCATGTGATGTACATGAGTTGATCAACCAGCATTAAACACGTAACACGGCAATTTATGATGGATTAATTTCATTTTTTAAGTTTTCCTAGATTTGTTTGATTATTATTGTTTTACAAAGTCAAAACATGAAGAGTAAATTGTGAAGAGCTACATTACATATATGTGTTACAATGCCACAAGTCAACAGAGTTATTAAAATTTTGATAAGATTTATGGTCGTTTATAAGTGAATTATAATTATATAAATTGAAAATTAAATCAAACTATTTGACATTTGATATTTTATATTTGATTTGAGCTTGTTAAATAAAAGTTTGAATTAAAATATATGTTTTCAATTTTGATTATTTTTTAAGCTTGAGCTCAACAAGCTAAATAGTGAAAATAAATATTTGTAAGAGTCAAGCTCCTCGTGCTCGATTCGTATTTGACTAAGTTTTTTTATTTTTTATTTTTTATTTTTTATCTATGTTCATTTAACAATCAGAACTCGAATACAATTTCAAATCCAAAGTTTCAAACCAACATAAATATTGTTAGCACTCAACTTTTATTTTTTTGATAAGTTTGTTAGCACTCAACTCATTTACGATCTTAGTTGACCTTATCTTTAAATGCATTAAATTAGGATTTTTTTTTAGCTATTAAGTTCTTTACAAACACGAAAATATTGACGGGAACTTTCTTTTTTGAAAAGTAAAAGTGCATATTCAAAAGGCTACTGTTTTAGTTCCCATGTATTTTTCTTATTTGGTCAATCTTTTAATTTTTTTTTAGGATAAAGTATGGATTATAATTTTTTTTTTGAAGAAACATCCAAACCCGGTAAAAATTGCATTAACGATAATTTACTGCAATGTATCTATTCAATTTTTAGGAAGTCATTATTCTAGAAAAGATCCAGTACAGTTTTCACACAATTCTCGACTTCTATTTATCTTTATATACTTGTTTAGGAATTTGATTTAATTTAGGGTTTTACTTGTACTGAATTTGATTACCTATTTTTGTCTTTCGTAAGGTTTATTTTGTCCCTAATTTCATAATTATTTTTGTGATATCCATATGCAAAAAGAAAATACAAAAGAATATGATTTTTCAAAGGCAGTTCTACAAAATTGTAAATAATTGTTATAAAATTTAATTTTGCTAGAATTAATTGTTGTTGAATTGTTTTCCAATTATTAGACAATCACTCTAAATTAAAAATATTGATCTGATCAATCTATTCAGTTTGAGAAAATTTAAAATCAAGGCTGGAACTCAGAGCATGCTAATCAATATTTGATTTAGGCTTGTTTTATAAAAGCTTGTTTTATAAAAGCTTGTCTTAGATCGATTTATTATACATATCAAATAAACATGAACTACATTTTCTGCTTAATAATTTTTTTTGCTTGGTTTGAATGGACTTATAAACTAAAAAATAATAAAATACATGTTGAAATATCAAACTACTTGAATTCAAATCATCTTCGGCTTGACTAATACTTGTTCGAAATCGATTCGTTAAACAATCTTTCAAAACTAAAAAGTACGATGAAACTCAATAAGAATATCTAACAAAACTTGAACAATATTGTTCAGTAATACAACTTGATTTCTACGCCCCTAGAAATAGATCCCACATTGAAACTTAAAATGGGTCAACACTAACAATAACTATTAAATATACAAATTATTCATTGTAAATTACTATTACTAATTTCTAACTCAAACTTGATGGCGAAGTCGAGACCTTGAAACTTTAGGGTATGGGTTCGAACCTCACCAGAAGTGTCTAATATTCTTAGTTGAATATTACTTGTAATTATTAGTTAGGGTAAATTTTATATTCTATTAATAATTAAATAAATTTTTTGATAAAATGATGAAAGTACAATTTCATTAAAAAAAAATTGTTTCGATAGTGTCTGATAGTGATGAAGGGAATTTTCGTCTAAGTGATTGGTCCACGTCCCATGTATCACGTAATGATGTTTTCTGCTCCAAGGTATGGAATCATAAGGCCAGATCGAGCTGGACTCCACTTCAAGGATCCTAACCCTGTGCTCAAAGAAACTCGTCAGGTTGTGCCGGTGGTTGACCCGACGCTGACCCTCCAATGCCTAAGTCAGATCAATTAAAAGCGTAGCAGAATGTAGCAGAAAAGTAGTAGTTATATCGAGCAAAATCTACCTTTAAATGTAACCAATGCGGAGTATTTATAGGAGGACAAATCGGATCTTTCGGATCGGTCATGTCTTTTGGGTCGGGTCGGGTCTTTAGTGGTTATGTCGAAATAAGGCTATATGTATTGATATGTAAGGTGGGCATGACGATAACAATGCTTGAATGTCGAGTGACATGTTTTCAAGGCAATTTGGAGATCAAGTATATGTATATCAATTTTGGTGTATGTCGAATATGTCTATTTTGGTGTATGTCGAACATGTTCATTATGGTGTATGTCGATATATAGAGCAGATCTTGTCACAATATGTATGTCGATATATATAGCAGATCTGGTCACAATACGTATGTCGATATATATAACAGATCTGTTTTGATCTTACATGTCATATGCCATGTCATTGATGATATTTGACATATCAGATAGTACTTATAATTTTCTCTAAGACTATTTTATACATCTGGTACGTAGAATATGTCACAATCTTCATATGATTTATGAGTTCAGCCAATGATTTTTTTCCCTTTTTCTTTTTTTCGGTTTCCCAAAAAAGCCGATAGTGATTGTTTTAAATTAGCATGGTAGTATCCAGAAGGGGTGGTTGGATTTTCAGTAAACAGTAAACTTTTAATGTAGTACTTTATATAGTTGTATATATTTTATATTCAATGAATTTGTTTACCTATTTTTGTCTTTCGTGAGGTTTATTTTGTCCCTAATTTCATAATTATTTTTGTGATATCCATATGAAAAAAGAAAATACAAAAGAATATGATTTTTCAAAGGCAGTTCTACAATTGTAAATAATTGTTATAAAAATTAATTTTACTTGAATTAATTGTTGTTGAATTGTTTTCCAATTATTAGACAACTCACTCTAAATTAAAAATATTGACCCGATGAATCTATTCAGTTTGAGAAAGTCTAAAATAAAGGCTGGAAATTTGAGCATGCTAGTCAAAAATTTAGGCTTGCTTTATAGAAGCTCATCTTAGTTCAATTTATTATATATATTAAACATGAATGACATTTTCTACTTAATAAACTTTTTAGCTCGATTTGAACTGACTTATAAGCTAAAAAGTAATAAAATATATGTAAAAATATTAAAATACACGAATTCAAATCGTTTTTGTCTTGACTAAAAATTAAAAAATACGATGAAACTCAATAAGAATATCAAACAAAACTTGAAAATTGTTGTTATTAATACATAATACCAATCTTCTTAGTTGAATATTTCTTGTAATTATTAGTTAGGATAATTTTTATATTTTACTAATAATTAAATAAATTTTATGATATAATGATCTAAGTACGATTTCATTAAGAAAAAAGAATTTGTTATGATATTGTATGATAGTACTTATAATTTACAATAAGACAGACTATTTAATACATGTGGGTACGTAGAATATGTCACAATTGATATGATTTGTCGTCATTTAATACATGTGGGTACTTATGGGTCCAGCAAATGTTTTTTTTTCTTTTTTCTTTTTTCTTTTTGGTTTCCCAGAAAACGCCGAAAGTGATTGTTTTAAATTAGCACGGGAGTATCGAGAAGGGGTGGTTGGATTTTCAGTAAAACTTTTAATGTAGTACTTTATATATTTTATATTCAATGATATTTTTTTTGACTACCTTCAAAATTTCAATTACAAGAATTAGTAATATACTATTTATTATTAAGTAAATAATTATATGATCAACTGACGCAAAAATACCAACAAAGTCAATATTATTACTTTCTCTTTTCATGAAACAACTGGTTAATTTTAATTATTTGTTAGCAATTGCGAATACTAAATGCTTATCTCTCTATTGTGTTACTTTTAATTGTGAATCGCTTCATCTTTGTATTTTTACTATCTAATTTAGGGGTAACTGTAGGGTTAAAATTCAAATCAAGCTACTTGATACCCGACTTGAGCTTGGTTCGTCATACTAATTAAATAAACTTGAACATCATTTTACGTTCAATAACTTTTGAAGCTCGACTCGAGCTCGATAATCTAAAAATTAATAATATACATGTAAAATATCAAGCTACTTGATACTCAGATTGAACTCGTTCGGCAAAAACTTGTTTGAGCTCGACTCATTAACAATCAAACCAAGCTCAAACACAAAATTTCAAGCTCGAAATATTTTGAACCAAACTTGACAGAGTGTCATTTGATAGTACTCGGCTCGATTACACCCCTAGGTAAATGCAAGATATTCCCTGAGTTATGCTAAATCTGCAAGATATTATCCTGTGATTTTTTTTTATTGCATAGAACTCCCTAGTACTTTTAAAAACTCAGCACGAAATCCCCAATTTATGAAAATATGCCATTTTGGATAAACATATTTCAAGAAACTAAGTTTAAAATATTTCACGTGAAGTTGTAGGGATCAACATGAAATATTTTAAATGATTTCTTGAAATATGTCGATCCAAAATGACCTAATTTCATACAAATTGGGAGTTTCGTTCTGAGTTTTTAAAAGTAAAAGAAAGTCCTATATTTCAAGAAACTAAGTTTAAAATATTTCACGTGAAGTTGTAGGGATCAACATGAAATATTTTAAATGATTTCTTGAAATATGTCGATCCAAAATGACCTAATTTCATACAAATTGGGAGTTTCGTTCTGAGTTTTTAAAAGTAAAAGAAATTCCTATAAAATAAAATTTTTACAGTGTAGTTTCATAAATATTTTACATAACAATTAGAGTATCTTGTATTTCCCCATAAATATCCTTATTTTGGCTATTGTAATAGTATAAGAATTAAATATTAACTGAGTTTGCAGGAGATGTTGTATTTGAATTTTGTAATTAGGGCTTTATTCAATTTTTCTTTTTTTTTTGTAAACGCGATTTTTTCCTTTCTATATTAGTAACACACGACTTTCTAAGTCGGTTAGTTAGGGCTTGTAATTTTTTTTTTTTTTTAGAATCACGACAAGATTAGTCATAAATAGGCTACTTATTTCTTCTTTTTTCGTTGATTTATTTTTACTCAATGAAAGAACAATTTTCTTTTCTTGGCAAAGTGCGAAAATGTCCAAAGATTGGGTGAAAAAAATGCAAAAAATTCAACGTCACATCATTAAAACTAAATGAAATACTATGTAAGATTCTAACTTTTTGCACCATAAAGTGACTGCCTGAATTTTTTTTAATAGCTAAGAGGGTTAATTGGGAACTTTGAGACAACACGAAAAAATTATCAAATATTAGGGGCAAAATGATATTTTCCCATTAAGTGATTATGCAATAGTTTAAAAACTCAAGTTGATTTATCATTGTGTATTACTTCCTCCATTTCATAATATATGTCGCTAGGGGTGTTCATTAACCCGATGGACCCGCCCAACCCGCTCAACCCGACTCGACCCGAACCCGACGGTTTTTGTTCTTATAAAACTAGCAACGGGTTAAAATTATGACCACCCGAAAGTTATGGGTCGGATTGCAGTTTTAGTGGTTAAAAACCGCCCCTAACCCGACCCATCCATATATTACATGTTTTCTCTACCCAACACCACTTACCAAACAAAACATTGAAAAAGAATTAGGGCTTTCTATCTCTATCTTCACGCCTGGTCCACTCTCCAGTTCTCTTCTCCATCACGCCTCTCCTCAAAAATCAAGATTCAAAATCAATTCTCAATTTTCATCACTCATAAGTCACACCAAGCCATACGTGTGAGCCATCCAAGTACCAAATTCCGTAAAAGATCTTGCAACACCTACCTTATTTTATGTGCTATGTAGTTCCCTTTCATTTGCAGTACCCAAAAAGAGTTTGGAGAACATTTGAGTTTAGAATATTTAAATCATTTTTTTTTATTTCTATAAATAAAATGAGTACTATAACTTATGCATCAATTAATTAATTATTTTTTTTGTTATTTTTTGCACTATATGTACGTAGTTTCTTCTTATAAAACAATCGCAGGAATTGATCCTACCCATAAAGATCACTCTACCCGTGATTAATTTTGTTTACCAAACCGGATTAGTGAATTTTTTAGCTTGGAATTATAGTTGTGTTTGGCAAAATGGGCCATTAACCATGAGTTTGTCCAATCTTATTTTATTTTTATTCTTTCTAGTCAGATTGAATTTTATGTAGTATAAATTAGTTGAATATACTATATAACAAAAACACTTAAGCATTAAATAAATTCAATGGTTCAACCCGCCAACCCGCCCGCCAAATCGCCCGCACCCGCCTCACCCGAACCGTACGGTTTATGAACTTAAAAATGCGGGTGCGGTTTGAAATTTTGGCAACCTGCATATGTCGGGTCGGGTTGATTTTTTCATTGTCACCCGCGAAAACCCGACCGCGTTCACCCTTATCTGTCGCTTTGAAAAGTTTTTCTTGTGCCATATTATCTGTCACTTTAGATTTCCAATAAAGTATTAATTACTCTTTTTCCATTTTTGCCCTTTATGCTCATAAATTTTCTCAAACATTAGTGGATGATAATTAATTAAAAGGGTATCTTAGTCTTTTTCATTTTTTTCCTCTTAGAATTCAGCTATATTCAATGATTTTCTTAATTTATGTGCATACATGTGAAAGGACATATATTTTGAAACGGAGGGAGTACTTCTTACATAAATTGTGAAGCGAAGCAATGGTTTAGTTAATGTCAATTATTATATATGTTGTGCAGAATTAATGTACATATAATCATTTATGGTAGTTTATTCATTAATTTTTATATTATATTCATTGGGTACATAAATAAGTGTAGTTGTAGGTGATGAATTATTTATTTTCAAAATTTGAACTAAATATATATTCCTTTCTTTATATTCATTTTTGTCGGTTCTTTTTATTATTGCAAAGACAAAAGAAAATTATTAATAATACAATTCACCCCCCTCGACTTCTCAATCCCAAATCCGCATCTATAAAAAATGATATAAGTCAACTTCAGAATACTAATATTTCCGGAAAACCAATAAAAAAAAAAAAAAAATAACAGTAAGACAAATAACCAAAAGACTTTTATTTTATTTTTTATTTTTATTTGGCAAATGTGATCTTAATTATTAGTATATATATGAAAGCAAATACATTGACAGAGTACATGAAGATAAAAGCCATAACAAATCGAAAATTAAACCCAAAAGCATCCTTCCCGAAATAGCGGTAAGTTCTTGTACTCATCTCCTTCTTTCCTCCACACTCTTTCGTTTCTGTTTCATATTTATTTTTTCTTCTTTGAATTGTTAATATTTATGTTTTAATCTAACCTTATATCTGTAATTCCCATTACGAATTTTGAATTTGAATTGCTGAGTTTTCTTGTTTGAACGACTCCTGATGGTCAATGTGAAAGAAATTTTGGGAATAGAGGAGAATTGCAAATTGATTTCTTTTTTCTCAAGATATCGGCTCTACGAATTCTGGGCATTATCTTCAATTTAAATTTATGTTTTGGGTTGTTTAAGAATTTATAGTGAATTTCTTGAAAAACCATTCAAGATTGCTCCTTTTTTTTTTGTTTGTGAATATCTACTATTTTAAGAGTAATATTGGTAACAATTACTTAAGTTAAACTACAATTTTTTTGCTTCTTCGGAGCTTATATATTTGATTTTAGGCTTTAAGTGAAATTTCACCAAAAGTCAAAAGTGATTTGGATGTCTTTCCTCTAATTTACGGATAGGGATGTAATCGAGCCGCGTAGTATAGAATGACACACTCTTCAAATTGACATTTTATGTTTCAACTTGGTTTTATTGTTAAACGAGCCGAGCTCAAACGAGCTTTTATCGAACGAGCTCGAGTACCTTGATATATATATATGTATATTATCAATTTTTAGCTTATCGAGTCGAGCTTCTATAGTTTTCGAACGAAAAATGAGGTTCAAGCTTGTTTGATTAGTGTGACGAACCGAGCTCAAACGAGGTTTTATCGAATGAGCTCGACTCGAATATCGAGTAGCTTGATTGGACCAAAATCGATATGTTTAAGTCCTGCCCAAGGCATGACCCTTATATTTTCCTTTACATATAACATACTCTTTTTTGATGTAATGTGATTCTGCGTTAAATAAGTGATACTTTCCCATTTGGAATATTGTCAAAAGTCTAACCCATAATTTGTACTTTTCCCTACAATATAAGGTGCAATACAGTGATATCTGAATATGACATGTAAACAGCTTGGTCCCATTAGTTTTGTGTCTAATATCAGAAATTATATCTACTTTTGGCTTCTTGTTCATGTTTATTATTTTTCTCAGTTGAAATGCAATTTATATTTTAAAATAGTTTATATTATGCTAAATTGTTACAATTTATTATGACAGGACAAGAATTTCCATTAGCATGAATATTGTAGTGATTGTGATCAAATCTTTTTGTAATAGTAAGACCTTCTCTTATGGGCTGCTTTCACTCTAAGTCCCCGAGACATACCCCAGGTTACGAAGAGCCTTCGATTTTGGCTGCTGAAACACCTTGTGAGTATTCACCTTTTTTTTTTTTCGCCTTAAAAATGACTTATTTTGCATTTTATTTAGTTTATATTGGAAAAATTATGTGATGGCGCCTCTTTTTTGTTGGAAATGTCACTTTAAAGTCACGGTGAGCGAAGTAGAGGCGTTATACGAACTATTCAAGAAAATAAGTAGCTCCATTATTGATGATGGGCTCATTCACAAGGTAAATATTAGTGTATTATTTCTTTTATGTAATATAAAAGTTTGCATTTTTTTCAATTTAATCGATATTAATACATCCCTTTTATAATTTTGATGCTTATTAAATGTAACTTAAGTAACTCTTAAGTATTGTTTCATCAGGAAGAATTTCAGCTAGCACTATTCAGGAACAAAAACAAGAGAAATTTGTTTGCGGATAGGGTAGCCTATCTTCTTTAACCTCGCCTGCGTATATTACTTTTCTACCTTTTTTTCTGAATTTTGATCTCAAATTCTTTTTGTGTAGATATTTGATTTGTTTGATTTCAAACGCAATGGAGTTATTGAATTTGGAGAGTTTGTTCGATCATTAGGTGTATTTCATCCAAACGCGCCTGTTTCAGAAAAAATTGCATGTAAGTTTTTATTATTTTATTACGGCATATATGCTATGGACTTATATATGCGTGTGAGTATTTTTGTTTTTTCTATTTCTAACTTGAGATCTCGTTTTGGCAGTTGCGTTTAGATTGTATGATCTAAGGCACACAGGTTATATTGAGTGGGAAGAGGTAGGCTTTTCACGTTCCTACTTTACGACTCTTATACCCCTATAAAATTTAATTTACCTTAGTTTTTCACCAAAAAAATACAAAAAAGGAAAAAAAAGAGCTCGTTTTTATTGACAAAGTGTATAACTTGACAGTTGAAAGAGATGGTATTGGCCTTATTACATGAATCGGAACTAGTACTGTCGGAAGAATTTGTTGAAACGATCGTGAACAAGGTAAAGATTTCTCTTTTGACATTTTTTTCTTATATAGTATTGGTATTTAGATTCAAAATGACCTTTTTTAATTTTATCTTCTTATTTCTTTTACGATGCAGACGTTTTGTGAGGCAGATACAAAAGGTGATGGAAGGATCGATCCTGAAGAATGGAAAGAATTTGTATCTAAAAATCCGTCTTTAATCAAGAATATGACTCTTCCTTATCTAAAGTAAGTTTAATTGATTGTAATGCATGATTCAAAAATCCTCTGTAGTTTTATATCTTGTTTTGTCTTTTTTGGGCACAATTACTTCAAAACTTGCTTTCTTTAAGGCTACATTCGATTTTAGAGAGGAAAATGGTTATGAGAATGAACAAAAGATAAAGTCCAATGTTCTATTTTTAAGTGTCTTCCTCACTGAAATTCAAGAACGAAAATGGATAGACAAACTGAAAACAATCTAACGTATATATTTTTCAGGGATATAACGTTAGCATTTCCGAGCTTTGTGGTACACTCTGAGGTTGAAGACTCGGATATATAAACTTGTATTTTGGAACACTCTGACTTGTGTCCCACATTGCCATGGTAATGAAATTTGAAAGGAAATGCATTTGTCTCCAAATGAGTTGATGAGTTGATATATATATACCATGAAGAAAGTGGAACAAAAAGTCTGAAGTGTTGCAGATATTGTACAAAAATCAAGTTTGATTTGTTTTATGTTGAATGATTTAAGATGGTTTAGGCTATATTTCCCTATAATTGTATATTTTATGTTGAAATGTTTTTGTAGAGAGTATTTTTGTTGTTGATATGTTTATGTAGAGAGTACTTTTTGTTGTTGATATGTTTTTGTTTGTGCAGAGAGAACACCATCTAGCCTAAAGAACTAATATTATCAGTTTTTTGTACTACTAATGGGACAAGATGCAATTTTTGTTTATTAAATAAAGATTTAAAGAACAAACCATATCATGGATGGAGTACACAAATGGTAAGATACAATTTCATATCTTTAAAATAATTTATTTATAAAAATGAATGTAACTAGACATTTCCCAAACAATATGAAAAATGCTCCCCCTCCAAAACACAAGGAACTAGCACCTCCTTTGTCTTATGAGGAAAGCGATCAGATTCAACGGAGTATCAAAAAGATTAAAACAACCTTAGATCTTCCAGTCGGTATGGAGGTTGAGGATTGCCAACTAATTAATAAGGATGAAGAGATGGGATGGACGAGCCCGGAAGAAGATATTCTTACCTTCGATCTTTGATTGGTTAGTGAAGGAATTTGGATGCGGTAAAGTTTACACAAAGTTTAATGGCTGATTTTGATATGGTGAAAATTATTAGGCCGACAGTGGACTGCCCCTATCCGTCGGTGAAACTGAAATTGGAGTATCTAGATGCTATTCACCGTCCGTGGAAATGAACACTGATATTACGTTTATTGGGAAAGTCAGTTAGCCTTAATATGTTGGCAACTAAGATTGATAACCTATGGAAACTCAATGGATATTATAATCTCATAGAATTCGGACATGGATGTTTTGTCTTGAAATTAGAAAACCAAGACTTGACTGAAGCAAATTTGACTGAAGGGCCTTGGATGGTGGCTAACTAATACCTCACTGTGAAGAGATGGTATCCTAACTTTCGCCCTTCAACATATAGGATTAATACTACAATGGCTTGGGTTCGTGTCCTGGAACTCGCGTTAGAATATTACAAGGAAAATATTTATCTTCAACATCGCCTCTTGTGTGAGAGTTCCTATAAAAATTGACCATGATACATATTAGGCATCCAAGGGTAAGTTTGCCAGATTTCGCGTAGATTAATCTGATGAACCGCTTGTAGGTGTGGTGACTGTCCATGATATGCTTTTTCCGATCGTCTATGAAAACTTACCATCGATCTGTTTTGAGTGCCAAAAGATAGGCCTTAAAAGCAACGAGTGCTCATCTCGGAATAATTATGTCCAGTCGTCGGATATGGCGCAACCCACGGCAGCGCCGACGACTGCAGGTGAAAACTTGCAATGACGTTTAACGGAGGCAAAGTTTGGGGAGTGAATGGTAGTTAAAAAGGGAAGGAATAGGGCAACGGATATCAAGGAGCTGTGTATGGAAAATGGTTCTCTAATTACAATAGATTTGAATATTTAAGGAACGATGAGGTTGATGAGATCATGACTGAATTAGGGGAGAATCTCGGCGATATCAGTGATAGAATACTGGAAGGCAATAAATCAGTTCGTTATGGGAATGATCCGATTGGTAAGAATTAGGCAAGAAAGAATAAGCACATGGCTAATGTAATTGTAGATAGGGATGTGAGCCAATATAATAATCAGCCAATTACTAAGGCTAATGTTCAGGCCCAATGAGATATCCATTTAATATCAAAGACTCGGTCCAACACTCTTAATTAGTGGCCCGTCTTCGTTTGCACAAAGGAATTTAATGAGGCCCAATGGTTTGGCCTACTCGCCTTCGGGCCAGGATATATCTCACGGCCCAATTCAAACAATTCCCTCTCAATATGCAAATCCTGAAACAGGCACAAGAGAAGTCACATTCTTCAGATTTTAACGTAGAAGTTGCTAAAATAAGGAGTTTTCTTACAGGTACATCTTGGGTCAACAATTGGAGCAACCCGATTCTTAGCGGTGCATCAACTCTGGGTCGAATTAACAGAGGCCCTACATGTCAACTTTTGAAAGTAGTTGATAGAGAAAGGCAATGATTATCCCTTTTGGATATTTTTTATTTATCTAAACCAGGTCTAGGAATTTTTTTTAGGTCTGGTGACTAGGAAATGCACCATATAATTCATTTGGTCCTACAAATAAATTATCTGATGCATTCCTTAACCACAAGGTGTATGATTTTTTTATGTAGATTTTTTTTAAACTAGCTTGTAACACGCTTCCTTTTTGCAACCGTAATAAACTTTTAATCCCTTTTATAGAAGATGACACAATGTGGTGAATTAATGTTTTAATTTGCACTCGAGGAGGTATTCAATTATTATGTCCAATAGTACATTGAAAAGGAATACTCGTGCTTATGCCTTAGGATTATATTCTTGTAAGAACAAAAAATTAGAAGGGCAAATATTGTCAATACATTGCGAAGTCAGCATCACAAACACAACTTCTAGTGAATGGTTAACTAGGGTGCATTCTTTTTATAAAGTTTGTATTATATCAATTAATGCAGTTTTAAAAAAATTAATACAAAACTAGACTTTTGAGAACCATACCATTGCAAGCGGTTCAATACGATTTCGGTACATTGCGGTACGATTTTGCCGTTATCTTTAATAATTTTTTCATTTAAATCTACTTCTTTTACCAAATTAAAATTGGCTAAAAACAAGTTTATAATATATTGTCTTACTAATCATTGAGTAATTCAATGATCAAGAAGCAAAAGACAAATTAACAACCAAAAATAATATTTGAATAATGATTGCTCGTTTAATTGAACAATAAAAAATTATAAAATTGACTAGATTGATTCATTAGAACAAAATTATGCTAATATTCATTAAAAATTAGAAAAATACTCAATATAAAATGATGGAAAAAGCTTTGAGTTTTTTTTTTTTTTTTTTTTTTTTTTTTTTTTTTTGTGCAAACTCACCTCAAATCTTTGTAAAAAGTCTCCGAAGAAAAATCAAAATGTGTAGTTTGATAAGAAAATTTTTATAGTTGTATTGTTGACGGAATAATGTGGAAGCAACAAACAACTTGTTATTATGCAATAAAAAAGATTAGCATTAAGTTTTTGATGAGAATTTAGGCTTTATCCAATAATCAAGTGGGCTCAATTTGAGTTTTACTTGGTAAATAGTAACTATTAAAGAGATGATAAATTAATTTTATGTAATTTATTTATATTTACATATTTATACTTAAGTATGGTACGGTATAGTTTTTTCGATATTTAAAAAAAAAAATCCATACTATATCAAAATATACGGTACGATTTTCGACAATACCAAAACCTGCAGTTCTTGAAAAAAAACCAAAATTATGGTACGATCTGATAATGTAAGTACGGCAATACGGTTTCAAGAACCATGTGCCTATGGTTAACTAAGGATGGTATATTGTATCCTATATAGGTTAAATTCAAGTAAGGGGTAAATGTCTTCTAACCTTTGTTAAGGAGGTAACATGATCTATTTTTTCTGAAAAAATTGTATAATGATAAGAAATATACTTTCTTTTCCCACTCCAATTTACCTTTCACACATTTTTTGTTTTTAAAGGTATTAAGTTTTTAGACCCGATTTGGTTTCTTTCGAATCATTGTCGGACATATTATATAAACATCTTCCAATAGAATTTTAAACCTAGCTAAATTTATAAATAAAATAAAAGATTGACATAAAGAAAAAAATCATATGCCTTGTGGCCCTTTTCAATAATTTTTTTCTTTGATTGATCAATCTCCCTCACTAAAAATCACTAACACTACTAAAATTCAATTATTCAGTCCTCTGCCTAAATTTTATATTGCAAGAATACGATTAAAATTGAATATTATACTCTATGTGTGGATAAAATATGGTTGCCATTGAGAAGTTAACTTGACTAAAATAAAACTGAACTTCAATGTAAAATTAAATCTATTTTTGAAAAAAATGAAACATTAATCTTTTTTCCCTTTATCTTTTTAATAAATATTATTATATAAATTTTAGATTTAAAAAATATGTTTTATTTTAAATATTGTATCGAATTTATGTTAAAGTATTATTTGGTTTGTTAATATTATTTATAAAATTAAATTAGTTAAATAAATATGTAAACATAATAAGTAAAATCTCTAAATTGGTCCGCACGTGTCTTATTCGAGCCAATTTTGACATTGGGCAACAATGTGGACTAAAATTGTCAGTAAATTTGAAGATGTGGGGTTATTTTGACAACTTGAAAAGTTAGGGGTATAATTGTCAGTCAACATAAGTAATGGTATCAATTTTACAATAAAACTTAACTGCCACGTCATCAGCTAACGTTCAATTTTAACGGTGGTACCAAAAGTGATTCAATTTCTTAAATTGTGGTACCAAATGTGTCGGTCTCGATTTTTATGGTACCACAAGTGAGAATCGCTATATAGTTTGGTACCACAATTGCAATTCTCTCTTTCACAAACTATGTGGGAGAGTTACTTTTATTCAAATGGGCTTAAAATCCCAACCTTTCTCTTTTTTGGGCTTAAGACCTAAAATTTCTTTTATTAAGCTTGGTGACAATTTTTTCATTCACCCAAGCTAATAATCATGGTTAATTAAACCATTTTCCAACAATCCCCACATGAATGAAAAAATAGACAAACAAAGGCGACAACGAGGACATACAGACATGATGATATATTTCCATGGTCAAAACATGGATAGGATAGATAGGTTTTATCCTCTAAACCTTCCCTTGTGAAAATATGTTTACTTTACTAGCTGATCAATAGACACAATGTCCTTGAACTATTCTGACATTTATGTAAACGATGACATACTTCACACATGAGTCTTCCTAACACAACTTAGTTCTCATAGGTATGTTCATTTTGGCCCTGTACATCTCCCTGGTTCAGTGAGAGTTTACAAGGAATTTAGTCATAACAATTCCCCTCTAAAGCGGCCCCACTTTTCTCACATAGGTGATTTCTTAATTAAGAGTAACCCGTATTACTCTGCTCAGATGTCCCAACGCATAAGAATCATTAAAAGTCTAGCTTATCCTTATCCTTCACGGGTGTCACTGTTTTTCATCATAGGAGTGGGTTGGGGTGAATCCCCACAGTGACCTAGCACAAACATTTAGGTTGTCCCTTTGAACCTAGATCTTGGTGGGATCTCCATTCAACTAGGTTGGGTTTCCAATGTATTGATATGTTATTTCATGGACTTTAATCCCATTCCCTTTGATGATTTCTCAACTAATTATCTGTTAAACCCTTTGGTTAGTGTATCCGCAATATTATCCTTTGACTTCACATAGTCAATTGAGATAATTCCAGTAGATATTAGTTGTCTAATGGTATTGTGTCTTGGACGAATGTGTCTTGAATTACCATTATACATAATGTTTTGTGCCCTGTCAATTGCTGACTGACTATCGCAATGTATGCAAATTGCAGGCACGGGCTTAGGCCACCTTGGAATATCCTCTAAGAAATGGTGTAGCCTTTCTGCTTCTTCCCCACATTTTCCAGCGCGATAAATTTAGATTCCATAGTGGATCTGGCTAAAAAAGTCTGCTTTGAGGATTTCCTTGAAACAGATGCACCTCTTAGTGTGAAAACATATCCATTAGTAGACCTTGATTCTTTTATATCAGATATCCAGTTGGCAACAGTGTATCCTTCTACGACACTTGGATATCTTGTATAGTGCAGTCCGTAGTCACGAATAAATCTTAAGTACCTTAGTACTCTTACAATTGCTTTCCAATGGATAGCTCCAGGGTTACTCGTATGTCTACTTAGCTTACTAACCACATAAGCTATGTCTGGTCTTGTACAACTCATTAAATACATTAGACCTCCGATTACTCTAGACTATTATACTTAAGAAATACTTTCTCCTCTATTTTTGGACAAATGTACACTTGTGTCAATTGGTGTTCTGGAAACACCAGTGTCATCTTTACTGAATTTTCCAATAAATATTGTCAACGTAATGAGACAGACTCAAGAAAAGTCCTTCAGATGTTCTGAATATCTTGATTCCCAATATGACATCAGCTAAACCCATATCTTTCATATCAAATCTTGAGTTTAACATGTCCTTGGTAGATTTGATTATTTTATCATTACTACCTAATATGATCATGTCATCAACGTATAGACACAAAATGACATAGCCTTTCTCAGTGTCTTTGGCATAGACACATTTATCACATTCGTTGATTTTAAATCCATTTGTCATCATAGCATTGTCGAAATTCTCATGCCATTGCTTTGGTGCTTGTTTTAAGCCATACAAAGACTTCACCAATTTACAGATTTTCCTTTTTTGCCCAGGTGCAGTGAAACCCTCGGGTTGCTCCATGTAGATTTCTTCTTCCAAATCTCCATTCTGAAAGGTTGTTTTTACATTCATATGGTGTACTTCAAGATTGCGCAAAACAGCAATCGCAAGTACCATATGGAATTTATTCTCGTCACAAGAGAATAAGTATCAAAATAGTCTAGACCCTCTCGTTGTCTATAACCTTTAATTACAAGTCTAGCCTTGTACTTATCAATTGTTCCATCTGCATTCATTTTCCTCTTGAATATCCACTTGGATCCTAGAGGTTTACATCCTGGAGGAAGATCTACCAACTCCTAGGTTTGATTTTGCAGTATGGAATCAATTTCGCTTTTTATGGCTTCCTTCCACACAGGTCCTTTGTAAGGATTATGGTGGGAAAATGTAAGAAAGTTAAGAAAAGAGCATGCTTCAGGGATGAAATTGAGGAAGGGTTGAAAATTTGGAAATTTGGGCATCAACAAACTGAAGATGAGTTTGGAGAAGATGATGAATTAGAGGTGGGAGATGAAAGGTTGTTTGAAGAGAAAGCGTATTTCAATCTGGGGGAATTAATTGATCAAGTTGCAACTACAGGATCAGCTAGGATGATGACACGTGGCAGCATGTGCAGGACATGATTAAAGTTGTTTTGATTTTATTTTCTTTTGCTGTAATGTTTTTTTATTTACCTAAAGTCAGATGAGTCTAGGTTAGAGAAATGCTTTATCTGTATTGACTATATATACCCACTTTATGGGTTTGTTGAATTTTATCGAGAAAATTAAACCTAGTTTCTTGCGCCTCCTTTCTTCATCTCTCCTATCTGTCTCTTTCCTCCTTTATTTCTTAATTCTTATTTTTTGTCTTATCACTTTATCCACTCTTTTATCATTATCTTACAATATTTAATTACAAAAACCATAAAAATAGCTACTTTATATCTGAGATCATTACATTTGGTATCCAGAGCCGTCTTTCCTCGGATCTAGGATGGCTGAGGGCACACGAGCTAAGGAACTTCAAATCCTGCTGGCAGAAGAGAAAGGTCAGAGGAAGTTAATGCAAGATCAGATTGATAATATACATGACACTCAAGAAAATTTGCAATCTACTGTGGATGGGGAATTTTCAGAAAGGCCATTACACAATGTTTAATTTACAAAAAGACCATTAAATGTTTAAAAATTTCATAAAGGCCATGAGATTAATTAACCAACTTAACTAAATTAATTAACTCTTCCTAATTAAACTAAACTTTAACAAATATACCCCAAAATTTTAAAAATTCAAAATCAACCCCACCCAAAATCAATTCAATTTCTCTCCCAAAATCAACCCCAAACCCTAACCCAATTCTCTCCCACAATTACTTATTTTCACACAAATTTCTCTCAAATCTTGAAGAAAAGGAAGAAGAACAACATAAAAGGTAAGCATTTGCAAGTTACTTGAATTTTTGATGTATTATTGAGTGATTTAGTTCGCAAAATGGAGAAAATGTTCGTGCTGAAATGTTCGCGTTTTTTGGCGTTTGGCATTTGGCGTTTTCCAAACGCCAATCGCCATGCTTATCTTCATGGCATTTGGCGTTTGCCAAGTCAAACGCCATGAAGATAAGCATGGCGTTTGGCGTTTGGAAAAAGCCAAATGCCAAACTCCATGAAGATAAGCATGGCGTTTGGCGTTTGGCAAACGCCATGCTTAGCTTCTTGGCGTTTGGCGTTTGGGAATGAACAAACGCCAAACGCCAACATGGCAGAATTCAAATTCGAGAATGCATTTTTTATTTAGATAGTTTGTGTATTAATTTTTGTTTTTACTTGTAGGAATGGACAAAATTATAATATATCTTCGATGTGGCGGTGATTTTACACGCCAAATGGATGATAAATGGTATTGGAGTGGTGATAGAAATTCTGTGAAAACAATAATGGTGGATAGGAGAATTTCGTTTGAAGAACTGGTTCATAAAATTTACGAGAAGTTGAATTTAGATCGGTATACTGATATTTTTGAGATACAGCGCAAATGTGTTGATAACGAAATAGTGAAAGTATCAGATGAAGAAGATTGGGAGATAACAAAGCACTATGCCCATAATTCTATTGATTTAAATTTGTACTTGATTTTTTCTCCGAGAGAAGAAATTCTGAGGATAGAGGCAACTCCGGGGAGAAAAGAGAATTCGAAGAAACTTATGAGCCGGGGTAAAGAAAAAAAAATCTTAGACAAAGTTAGTTTCAATTACCAACTTGATGGATGTGATATAGGAGGATCAAGTGCACAAGGTGATGTTGATGAGGAGATCATTGCCTCTAATCCAACTTTACCTGCAGTGGAGGAAGTTGAACCACTATGTCATACTCCTGTATATAGTCAATGGTCTCCGTTTGACAACGAAGGTGGTAATGTTGGTTATGACCACCGTAACTATGACGGAGAAGGTGGTTATGCTGGTGCTGGTGCTGATGTAAATGGTGAACACCGTAATTTTGACAACGAACGTGGTGATGTTTGTGGTGATGTAGGTGGTGATGTTTGTGGTGATGTAGGTGGTGATGTTTGTGGTGGTGATGTAGGTGGTGATGTTGGTGGTGGTGATATAGGTGGTGGTTATGGTCAAGCGCCAGAATTTTACGAACCACCTAGCCATGAAGGCTTTGATAACGCTGATGATGTCGCAAGAAATTATTCGGGATCAAATTCTAGTCAAGGGAGGAGTGATCGATCAGGATGGACAGTTGGTCAACGGTTTAGAAACAAAAAAGATTTCACAAATGCACTTGCGAAAACTGCTGTAGGTAAAAAATGGGAATTTATATCGTATAAGTCTGACCATGATAGGAAGATAGCTCGGTGTTCCACAAAGGAGTGTCCATGGCGAATATATGCGACTAAGGAAGTGAACGGTGATGAATTTGTTATTCGGACATATACAGACGTTCACACTTGTGGGATATCGAATAGAGGTGCCGATCATAGACAAGCATCAAGTCGTATGGTTGGTTTACGGACGTCAGGATTATATCTGAATGCCAATGAACCCCCAAAACCAGATGCACTGATAAACTTCATGCGTGCCGAAGAAAATGTTAGCATTAGCTATCAAAAAGCTTGGAGGGCGAGACAATTTGCTCGAGAGCATATTATGGGGACATTCGAAGAAAATTTTGCCGATTTACCCGCCTATGCTTACATGATTGAGCAAAAGAATCCTGGCACGTACACTCGCATACATACGGACTCCGAAAATAAGTTTAAATATTTCTTCATGGCTTTAGGAGCGGCTATTCGAGGATTCCATTTCCTAAGAAATGTAATTGTAATTGATGCAACATTTATGTGGCACAAATATAAAGGAACCGTCCTAATTGCAAGTGCGACGGACAGTGAAAATCGCTGTTATCCAATTGCATGGGGGGTAGCTGATGGCAACGAGGATGGGGCATGCTGGACTTGGTTCCTAGAGTGCTTGAGAGAGGTTGTACCAGACAGAGACGATCTGGTTATTGTTTCAGACAGGGGCAAAGGGATTATAAAAGCGGTAAAAAATGTTTACCCTTTAGCTGATCATGGGGCATGTTACTTCCACCTCAAAACGAACTTGATAAAAAAGTTTGGGAGAGATGGGGTAACCGGGTATTTTTACAATGCTGCTTTCGCGTACACTGAGAGTGAGTTCCAAAAATTTTTTGGTTACTTGAAAACCAAGAGTCCAACATGTGCAGATTGGCTACAGAACGAGGTGACGTTTGAGAAATGGGCAAGAATCCACCATCGCGTGAACAGATATGAGGTAATGACGTCTAACCATGTTGAGGTCCTTAATGATCGGATCAAAGATGCCAAAAATTATACCATATGTTACTTCCTCAAATTTATTATTGATTTGATGGGAAAGTGGTTTAGAGAGCGTCGTGAGGAGGCTGGGAAATGGATGTCTATACTTACCACATCGAAGGAGGATTTGATAAATGAGCGATATGAAAATGCATCCAGGTGGCGCAAATGTGCATTAGGGTATGAAACATGGAAAGTGGAATCTACTGAGTGGCCTGGAATTGTGGATTTAGCGGAAAGAACTTGTTCATGTGGCGTCTTTCAGATTGAGCAAATACCGTGTGAGTACGCAATTGCAGCTGTCATGGACAAGCGACCAAGAGATAGTGGTCAGTATGTGTATGAGCTTGTTAGCCAATACTACAAGGTCATAAATACGCGTCAAGCATACTATGAGCTCATAGAACCCGTTCCAACGGAAGACAAATGGATGAACATCCCTGATGATGTTATGGCGAGAGCAGTGTTACCTCCAGACGCCGTCATAACTCGTGGTAGGCCTAAAATGTCACGATTTACCTCTCCCCTTGAAAATTAGAAGAAAAAATACAAGTGCTCAATTTGCAGAAATACCGGTCACAACGCATCTAGATGTCCTCAACGCCCCCAGAGTTCGGGCAATAACGAAAGTGAATCTTAGATGTTTAGTGAACAATGTTTGTTGTATTTGATGTTTAGTGAACAATGTTTGTTGTATTTGATGTTTATTGAACAATGTTTGTTGTAATTGATGTTTATTGTTCTTGAAAATTGTAATTTTTGAAAAGTTAGGGACCAAAATGCAAATTCTTAGTGAATGAACATTTTTTATTCACACCGCGGTGTAACAACTCACACCGCGGTGTATTTTGTCAAGAAACATTCTGCAGCAGTATACACCTAGGTGCAAAAAGTTGCACCTAGGTGTATACTGTTCACAAACGCCAAATGTCAATAAACATGACATTTGGCGTTTGATCACAAACGCCAAATGTCACTGCGTTTGATCACAAACGCCAAATGTCATGTGCAGTGACATTTGGCGTTTAAATCCTAACCCTAACCCTAACCCTAGCTTCGTACATATTATCATAACTTCGTACAATTTATCCAATTTTGTAAGATTTGGTCAATTTATCACCCGAATGGAGAAGTAACACTCACAGTAACATTATATCCTCCTTAAATCATAACTTCGTACAATTTATCCAATTTTGTAAGATTTGGTCAATTTATCACCCGAATGGAGAAGTAACACTCACAGTAACATTATATCCTCCGTAAATCATAACTTCGTACAATTTATCCAATTTTGTAAGATTTGGTCAATTTTTAACCAGAATTTGCATTTTGGTCCCTAACTTTTCAAAAATTACAATTTTACCCCCAAAATTGCGGTTTTAACCATAATTGCGATTCAATCCATTAGTTGCACAACATTAAAATTTTCATTCACTACGAATTTGCATTTAACCCGAATTTGCATTTTGGTCCCTAACTTTTCAAAAATTACAATTTTAGCTCCAAAATTGCGGTTTTAACAATAATTGCGATTCAATCCATTGGTTGCACAACATTAAAATTTTCATTCACTACAATTTGCATTTAACCCGAATTTGCTCAAAAAATACAATTTTACCCCCAAAATTGCGGTTTTAACCATAATTGCGATTCAATCCATTAGTTGCACAACATTAAAATTTTCATTCACTACGAATTTGCATTTAACCCGAATTTGCATTTTGGTCCCTAACTTTTCAAAAATTACAATTTTACCCCCAAAATTGCGGTTTTAACCATAATTGCAATTCAATCCATTAGTTGCACAACATTAAAATTTTCATTTACTACGAATTTGCATTTAACCCGAATTTTCATTTTGGTCCCTAACTTTTCAAAAATTACAATTTTACCCCCAAAATTGCGGTTTTAACCATAATTGCGATTCAATCCATTAGTTGCACAACATTAAAATTTTCATTCACTACGAATTTGCATTTAACCCGAATTTACATTTTGGTCCCTAACTTTTCAAAAATTACAATTTTACCCCCAAAATTTACAACTTCTGGTCCCTAACCGAATTAAATATTAAAAAAAAAAAAAACTAATTACTTTTTCCTAACATTTGGGGCATATGGACTTCTTACATGCCTACTAGGCCATCTTATCCTATATTCTCTTCTGTTTTGCCTTGGCTCACTCCTACCCGAAATATCATCATTATCGACTCCGAGATCACCATGATCAGAATTCTCTTCCGCATTATTACCCTGAAAATGCGTATATTAAGAATTCATATCAAACATTATATATCAATAATCCAAAATCAATTTAATAAACACATATCCATCATTTAGCTAAACACAAATTCGAAAACCAATCTAATTCCAAAACAAATCTAATAAACACAATTTCAAGAATCCAGAACAATAAAATTTCAAAACCAATCTAAAAACAAGTCCATTATTTATCTAAAAAAATCCAGAACAATAAAATTCAACACAACAATTAAACCTGATCATCATCATCATCATCATCATCATCGGCCTCCACTTCATCATTAACCCCTCGGGCTTCGAAGTCCTTCAGCATCATTTCCTGGAGTCAATGCAAAGTTACCTGAAGTTGCGACTGAGTACCTGCATAGTGGTCAGCTGCCCAACTAATCTCTGTTCCATCTAGTTTACACAGGCAGTCTGATGAGCTGTAAGTCTCTGCTCCATATCACGTGCCCAGGCAGGAACTTCTTCATTTCTTGGTTCCGAAGATGATGGTTGTGGTTGAGCTTGAGAAGTAGAAGCACCATCGTTTCTTCGGAAACGCTTTCTTTGTCGGCTACCAGGAGCAGGAGCAGGAGCACTGGCATCAGGGGCATCATCATCTTCATCATCAATCGGTTGGTTGGGTGGCCGGTTGAGGCATTCGGGAGCTCTCTCATCATCCCGAACAACCATATAAACCTCTCCGAAATACTCAGTCAGTACACGATAACTGGGATAGCGGTTATTCGGCCTAACACGGTCGGAAAAATATTTTGTCAACCTATAATAGGCCATCGTCGACTCCGTGTCATCCGGAAGTAGCCGTGGGATCACAGCCTATTAAAATAAAAGACACAAATTATTTAAAATAAATATTGGCTTAATCCCACTTTGCACCCTATAAATGTATCAATTTGGCACTTTACACCCTCGAAAAAAATTAATCCCACTTTGCACCCTCAAAATATATATTGCATTTTACTTTGCACCCTAGATGATTTTCAAGCCAAAAAGCAAGGGTATTTCCGTCACTCCCTTAAAAATCAACATATATTCCCTCCAAAATATAATAATGTGAGATTTATATACAATTTATAGTATAATTAAAAATTTACCCATTAAAATAACTTTGGAAAAAAATCATTTTGAAGGGCAGTTAAATGAGTACTTTACTTATTCTTAACTCGACCTAATATAAAATATTATTCTTAAAAAAATATGTATATAACTTGAAATAAGAAAATATAATATCCATAAATAAATAAAAAATAGTTTTGTTTTTACAGTCTAGTGGTGGAGTATAGTAAAGTGGAATAACTGTAGAAAATATTTATCATTCGAAAATTCATCAAAAAAAAAAAATTGACACGATGTTTTTCGACGAAATGTTTCGGTCCCAATTTTCGCCGCGGCAAATGTGACGGAAAATTCCTCGAAGTGTAGTGAGCTAAAAAATTAACTTAGTTGGTTTAGATTGTGTTTCATACGAAATATAATATATGAAGGTCTATGTAACAATATATATATATATATATATATATATATATATATATATATAGCTTTGTGTATTCAAATATATAAGAATCCTTAAACTCCAACATGGAAAAAATATCATATGATATGATATCGGTTTTTTCAAATTTTTATTTACAACATGTGACGTCTCATTTTTTTTTTTTATGTTTTTTCGGAGTTATTTTAATGGATAATTGTCAATTTTATTCTTAATTACGCATGAATTAAAACCCTAAACCCCAAAACAAATGAGACGTCACATGATTTTTCGGAGTTATTTTAATGGGTAATTGTCAATTTTACTCTTAATTGCACATGAATTAAAACCCTAAAACCCCAAATTCAAATTTATATTTACAACATGTGACGTCTCATTTTTTTTCCGGAGTTATTTTAATGGGTAATTGTCAATTTTACTCTTAATCAATGTTTTCAGAACCGGACCGGACAGTGAACTGGTGAGCCGACTGGCCACTGGTTTTACTGGTCGAACCGGTCGGACCGCTGGTCGGACCGGATGACGTCATAATAATGTAATAAATATATTTAATTTTAAAGTATATGCAATATGTATAAGATTTAAACATTATCCTACAATTGATTAAAAATATACAAAATCTTATAATATATTTAAATTAAATCATATAATATTTATCTAACTTATATCATAACGGTAATATGATACTAATTTGTAAGCCCATATAAATATAATGTGATTATATTTTTTTATAAAAATTTAGAAGTGTAAGTTAAAAATACAACAAACTAAGAAATTCATAAATTTTAAAATATGGTTATGTATAAAAGTCTAATATTCAAAATCAAACTTGCATAATATATCGATTTGACTCTTTATCCGAAAAATAATATTGGAAAGAAATATTTAATAGAACAAATTATAATAAAAAATTATTATTTGAGTATTAATTTTCATTGATAATGTGTAAAATGTTAATTTGAGTTAATTATCTAATTTATAAATAAATTTGGCTACAAGTTTCTATAATTTATAAATTTTTGTACTAAAAGTTCAATAAAAATGATGTAGCTTAAATGGTAAGGAAGTTATTTTTCATTTAAGAGGTTAGGTGTTCAAATCCCACCTTGTACAAAATATTTTAGTTTATTTTTAACATTAAAAAAATCAAAAAAAAAAAAAAAAAAAAAGAAAATTCAAAATCGGGACGAACCGGTCCATACCGGTTCACCGATTTTGGACCGGTTCAACCCGGTTCAAACTGGTTTTTGAGTCAGGCGGTTTTAGGGGGTAAATCGGACCGGACCACCCTCCGGTTCGCGGTCGAACCGGTCGGACCGGCCGGTCCGGTCCGGTTTTAATAACATTGCTCTTAATTGCACATGAATCTCACATTAATACATTTTGGAGGGAATATATGTTGACTATTGAAGGGAGTGACAAAAATACCCCTTCTTTTTGGCCTAAAATTCACATAGGGTGCAAAGTGCCAAACTGATACATTTCTAGGGTGCAAAGTGGGATTAAGCCAATAAATATTTCAAGTGATATGTCGGAAAAAATTTATTAATAATTACGATTAACATACCTGAACCTTCCCGCATTCCATCTACGGCAGCGGCCAACGGAGAAGGTCATATGGCGGTCGGAGGATATATGTGGCATAAGCTCATCTACAGTGACATTCCATATCTTGATTCCCCAGGGATATCTCTCGCAAAGCTCGAGATCATCACATACCTTCAATATAAACAAATTTATAGAAAATTATTTTTAAAACTTTAAAGAATTAATAAAAATTAAAATTAAAGTTTACTTACCGCGAAAATATGGTTTTGAACCACTTTCATGGGCCGTGCAGGTAACAATAATGCTGATAGCACCCAGACGAAGAATAACTTGCATATAGTCGCAGGATTAACATTGCGAGTGCTATTCAACAGAGAAATAATCTTGGTTCTGAGAATGTCAACGGGAACCTTCGTTGTACCCCACTCACCAAAGTATCTGTTCTTCAAGTTTCCCCCTTCAGCGATAGTTTGGGAGTCATCATCACTCGGTTGGCCAAATCGCAACCCCGATACCAGACTAAATTCTTCTACACCGAATCTGACTGGCTTTCCACGTATCAAAAACCAGTATTCGTACTTACTCATTTGTCTTCCCTTCGTAGGCATAATCGGAGCATCAGATTGTGCAAAACCGATGCCTTAAATTTGCCCCTTCCGGTTAGGCGTAGAAAGCTCCCAATCTGGGGGTAAGCATCTATTATCTGTCAATGTTCGTCTCGTAGCATTTGTTTCATCTCCGCAAGTTCACTCCATGCCGAGCGTTGTGTCACCTTTCCATTGGGGACCACAGTCAGGTAGTGAAAGGGAGGTAATTCTGGCAGGGCCGACGTGGGTAATGTAACGTATCCCTACAAAACAAACAACACAAAAAATGTCAAACATTTAATTCTGTTCTGGCGTTTGGCGTTTGGTATCCCAAACGCTAATACAAATGGCGTTTGGGATTCCAAACGCCAATAAAGTTTCCCAAACGCCAATACAAATGGCGTTTGGTAATCCAAACGCCAATACATATGACATTTGGCGTTTGGTTGATCCAAACGCCATGAACAGATTGAAGGTGTTCATGGCGTTTGTTCTTACCAAACGCCAAACGCCAAACGCCAATGCCTGTATGTTTATGAATGGTCATGGCGTTTGGTGTTTGGGGTTACCAAACGCCAAACGCCATATGCATATTCATGGCGTTTGGCGTTTGGGGTTTCCAAACGCCAAACGCCACGAACAGTTTCATAAACATATATGAATATGTTCATGGCGTTTGGCGTTTGGGGTTCCCAAACGCCAAACGCCATGAACGCGTAAATGCACAGGTGCCGAAATTGAATGAGAAGAGGCTCGAAACTTACCCCAAATGGCCATTCTTCAGCGTTTCTCTGAGCATCATCGATTACCATCATGTTCGCCATCTCCAATTTGCAAGAATTTTCGAAAATTTGAGAGAGATTTTGAGAGAAGGAGAGTTTGAGAGAAATAGAGTTTGAATTTGAGTAGGATTATTTGTTTTGTTTTGTTAATGTTTTGATTTTAGGGTTGGGTATTTTTGTTTTATTAAAAAAATTGAGGGGTAAATTGCAATTATTAAGAGTTATTAAGAATTATTAAGAATTTTTCTTTTTTTTTTTAAACTGAAAAAAGGCCTTTGGCCTTTTTGTAAATTCTGTTTTTAGATTTGGCTTTTGTGAAAATCACTCACTGTGGATACATTAAATGAAGGCCAAAATAACATCACAACTACACTAGGGGTGCTGGACTCAAACATTAAGGCTGTGCAGGTGCAACTGCAAAACATAGCAACACAGATCCAACAGGGAAATAGGACAAGAAACGCTGGAGGAATACTTCCCACACCAAACTCACCTTTTAGTACCCCTGGACATCCAGAAGCATCTCATCAAGCATCTGGAAGTTCTACCAACATTGGGAGTCATGGGGCAAGCCTTTTCCAGGGACTTGAGTTTCCTCATTTTGATGGAGAAAACCCAAGATCTTGGATTAGAAGATGCAACAGGTATTTTTCTATTATCAACACTATGCCTGATAACTGTAAATCTACTTATGCTGCTATACATATGACTGGAAAAGCTGAACTGTGGTACCAAAGCTATTCTAAAGAGAGGGATGATGTTTCTTGGGAAGAAATGACAGAAGTAGTGCTAGGTCGGTTTGAGGATGTGGATCCAGATATGATTGTGAATTTCATAAGCTTATGCAAACTGGGACTGTTAATGAGCTTTCAGAGAAATATGATGAGTTGAAAGCCCATATGCAGCTTACAAGGAAAGATATACCTAATGAATATTACACTACCAGTTTTGTTAATAAGCTTAGGGAAGACATCAGGGGGGCTGTAATGTCTATGAAACCCAAGAGTTATGAGGAAGCCCTTTCCTTAGCTAGGAAGTTGGAGATGACTAATGATACTTTAACCAAGAGAAGCAAGCAGATTAACAAACCTAGTTATAATACGAGCTACTCACCAAACATAACCAACTCTCCAGGGCTCAGTAATGATGCTAAAGGGGCTGGAAAACAAATTGGAGCTTTGACTAATGAAGGGGGAGGTAACAACAATCAAACTAGGAGGTTACTAACATCTGCTGAGATGAGAGCAAGGAGAGAAAAAAACCTCTGTTATAACTGTGATGAATTGTATACAGTGGGGCATAGGTGTAAGAATAGGCAACTGTTCATGATTATGACTGAGGAAGAAGAGGTTGCTTACGAACATGATGAAGAAACTCCTATAACATTAGATGAGGAGGTGACTACTGGGGACATAACAGTATCTTTGAATGCTATGTCAGGAAACATGGGCCTGAACACTTTTAAAGTTAAAGCTAAAGCCTATGGCTAGGTTGCACGGATACTCCGAAAAATTGCCCCGTGCAGTATCCAGTACTCCGGGGATACGGATACGCGTCCGATACGCGTGGGATACGCGTACAGTACGCCATCTGGAGTATCCTAATTAAATTAAATAAAAAATAATTCGGATACGGGTACAGTACGTTTTTTTGGAGTATCCTGCAGGTTTTGGACACGTTTTGGATACACACTGGGTGTTTTTGTTAGTTTTTCAAAGTTATGGGTTAAAAATCAATAAATTAAAAGTTAAAAAAAAAAGTGTATTTTGAATGGTCTTGGATACGGGTATCAATACTCGTGATGTTTAGTTGAAAATTTCAAATCAATTCGGGTTTTGTCTAACTTTCCCAACTTTTGATATATAACTTTTGTGTATTTTGAATGGACTAGGATAATTTTAGTGTATAACGTTTTACCCGAAATTAAACTCGTAGACAATATATACTTTGAATATGATCTATTGCTTTTGTGGTATAATAGAAGAATCTAATTAGTTATGTTGTTATGTATAATATAAAATTATTTTATTTTATATGCGTATCTTTGCCGTATTGAATCCTATAAATTTTAAAAATCCGTATCGCCGTATACGTATCGTATTATATCGTATCGCCGTATCCGTATCCGTGCAATCTAGGCCTATGGAGTTGGAATACAGGTTTTGATTGACAATGGAAGTACCCACAGCTTCATAGATGAAGTTTTGTGTAAGAAAATGGGATGTAAGGTTGAGACCACCACTCCTATGATGGTAACAGTAGCTGGGGGTGGCAAACTTTTCAGCAGAAGCATCTGTCCTAATTTCAAGTGGGAAATACAAGGAGAAATGTATGAATATCCAGTGGGAGTGCTTAAGCTTGGGGGGTGTGACATGGTTGTAGGAGGAAATTGGCTAAGGGATCATAGTCCAGTGGAGTATGACTATGTTCAAATGAAGATCACAATTGACAAGGAAGGGAAAAAAGTATCAATCCTAGCAACTAAAGAAGCTGCAGAACTGAAGTTTATATCTACAAAAAGTTTACATAAAGCCATCAAGGCAGGGGATATAACTCTCTATGGGAGGATGTATTCAATTGATGTCCAGAAGGAAACTAATTCTAAGCAAGCTCGGGATACACATCCTGATATGGCGGAGTTAGTACATGAGGGAACTAGGATGGTCGAAATCCTAAAGGAAAACTTATCTGCTGCACAAAACAGGATGAAGCAATATGATGACTCAAAAAAGAGTGACATACAATTTGAAGTTGGGGATTATGTGTACTTGAAACTCAGGCCCGACTGGCTAAATTCAGTTGAGACACAAAAGAATCACAAACTTTCACCCAAGTTTTATGGACCATATAAAATTATCAAGAAGATTGGAAATGTAGCTTACCAGCTTCTATTACCAGAGAAAGCTCAAATCCACCCTGTATTACATATCTCCTTGCTCAACAGAAATATCCGAGACGACCAAGCCCCTCAAGTGAACCTGCCACAAACAGATCTGGGAAAGGTGAGAATGTATCCGGCAAAAATAATTGGTCGAAGGCTTCTTAAGAAAAACAACGCTCATGTTACTCAAGTATTGGTGCAATAGGAGAATTGTACTGTTAGAGAGGCTACTTGGGAGAATTATCCTGAATTCATTGCACAATATCCAGACCTTGATTCTTGGGGTCAAGAATCTCAACAAGCGGGGGAAAATGTAAGGATTATGGTGGGAAAATGTAAGAAAGTTAAGAAAAGAGCATGCTTCAGGGATGAAATTGAGGAAGGGTTGAAAATTTGGAAATTTAGGCATCAACAAACTGAAGATGAGTTTGGAGAAGATGATGAATTAGAGGTGGGAGATGAAATGTTGTTTGAAGAGAAAGCGTATTTCAATCTGGGGGAATTAATTGATCAAGTTGCAACTACAGGATCAGCTAGGATGATGACACGTGGCAGCATGTGCAGGACATGATTAAAGTTGTTTTGATTTTATTTTCTTTTGCTGTAATGTTTTTTTATTTACCTAAAGTCAGATGAGTCTAGGTTAGAGAAATGCTTTATCTGTATTGACTATATATACCCACTTTATGGGTTTGTTGAATTTTATCGAGAAAATTAAACCTAGTTTCTTGCGCCTCCTTTCTTCATCTCTCCTATCTGTCTCTTTCCTCCTTTCTTTCTTAATTCTTATTTCTTGTCTTGTCACTTTATCCACTCTTTTATCATTATCTTACAATATTTAATTATAAAAACCATAAAAATAGCTACTTTATATCTGAGATCATTACATCCTTCAGCAGAGCTTGCTGCCTCTTTGAAAGTTCGAGGTTCACCTTCTAACATATAAGTCATAAAATTTGGGCCTAAAGATTTTCATGTTCTTATTCTTTTTCTACGTCTAGGTTCATATTGAGCCTTTTCATTTTCATCAATAGTCTCGTATGTTCTTTTAGACGAACTAGGTCCTTTATTTGACCTACATGGAAATACATGTTCAAAGAATGAAGAATTTCTTGATTCCATTATTGTGTTTTTGTGTATATCTGGGATCTCAGATATATACACAAGAAACCAATAAGCACTCTATTTTGTGCATACCCAATGAAAATGCTATCCACTATTTTTGGACCTAATTTTACCTTTTTAGGTTTAGGTACAAGTAATTTTGCAAGACATCCCCACATTCATTAGAATTTGTAAGGGGTTCACACCTTTCCATAACTCATATGGTGTTTTGTCTTCCTTTTTACGGGGCACCTTATTTAAAAGGTAATTTGCCGACAAAATGGCTTCTCCCCACATGTTTCGAGGCATCCCATAACTTATAAGCATTGCATTCATCATTTCTTTCAAAGATGATTTTTTCGCTCAGCAACACCATTTGACTGTGGTGTGTAAGGTGCAGTGGTTTGATGTATAATCCCATGTTGAGCACAAAACTCAGCAAATGGTGATTCATACTCACCACCTCGATCACTTTTTATCTTCTTAACATTTTTGTTAAGTTGATTTTCAACTTCATTCTTGTAGAGAATAAATTTCTCTATTGCCTCGTCTTTGCTCTGAAGCAATTACCACATAACAATATTTAGTGCAATCATCACAAATGTGATAAAATACTTATGACCACCTCTAGTTTGTACCAATTTGAAGTCACATATATCACTGTGGATTAAATCTAAAGGTTCAGTATTTCTTTCAACACGTTGGAAAGCTGACCTAGTTAGTTTTGCTTTTACACAAGTTTCACACTTATGTTTTGCATCAATGTGGAATGTAGGTATGTAAATCAAGTTAATTAACCTTCACAAAGTATCATAATTAACATGCCCTAATCTACCATGCCATAAATTAGGAGACTCAATCAAACAAGTAGAAGAGCTAGCTTTATTAATCTCCTCTTTAACAGTCATTACATTGAACTTAAAAAGCCCATTAGAATCATATCTTTTTCCAACAAAAAGTCAACTATTGGACAAAACTAATTTACTAGACTAAAAAAGCATACAAAAA
Organism: Penstemon davidsonii; assembly: GCA_034814905.1. NCBI lineage: Eukaryota > Viridiplantae > Streptophyta > Magnoliopsida > Lamiales > Plantaginaceae > Penstemon > Penstemon davidsonii. The sequence continues at coordinate 3,025,270 of JAYDYQ010001087.1, read as the reverse complement.
CCATGCTTGTTGAGAAGCGAACCAGAAACAAGGTTTTTTCGGACTTCTGGCTTATATAACACGTTGTTCAGAGTCAAATCCTTTCTAGAGGTCATCTTCAAAATAACTTTGCCTTGACCCTTGATTTCAGAAGCTGCAGAATTTCCCATGAAGAGCTTTTCTCCACTTTCATCATCTTCCAGCGAGGAAAAACTCCCCTTATGAAAGCATACATGTCTGGTAGCACCAGTGTCAATCCACCATTCTTTCGAATTCGACCCAATTAGATTAACCTCAGATATCACTACTGAAAGGTTAATATCAGAAACCTCATTTGAGAATTTATCAACCAAATTGGCTTGCTTGTTTTTGTTTTAATTTGTAAGCCTACAGTCAGTTGACTTGTGACCAGTCTTGTCACAATTGAAACACTTCCCTTGAAACTTCGGAGGCTTGGAGACTCCCTCTTTTGGTCCAAGCTTGGACCCTTTGTTGTTAAACTTCTTCTTAACTTCCACCACATTGGCCTTAGCTTCATGTGTTTTTACTCCACGCCTCTCAGCTCCTCTGTTTTATTCTTCAATGCAAATTCTAACAATCATGTCTTCAATAGTCACCTCATTTTGCTTATGCTTAAGGTAGTTCTGGAAGTATTTCCATGCAGGGGGTAACTTCTCTATAATAGTAGCTACTTGAAAATATTCACTCAAGGACATTCCTTCAACATGAATTTCATGCAAGATCACTTGGAGTTCTTGAACTTGAATGATGTCTGTTTTAGAGTCCACAATCTTGTAATTGAGAAATCGGCCCACCACAAATTTCTTTGTGCCAGAATCCTCAGTTTTATATTTTCGGTCCAGAGACTCCCATAGATCTTTTGCAGATTTCTTTGTACTATAGGTTGTACAAAGAGCCAGTGAGCCCATTCATCACATAATTTCAGCATAGGTAGTCAGAGTTTTTTCGAGCATCTATTGCATTGATAACTTGAAAATCAGTTTCGTCCTCTTCCATCTTCGGATGATCCTCAGTAAAAAATCTAGCCAGATTCAGCGTCGTCAGATAAAACATCATCTTTTGAAGTTCGATCCATTGAACTTCTCTGATTTCTCTCCATGTGAGACAGGTACCGGTAAGGAGTTTTCCCCTCGGGCCACAGTGGGGTTTGGCTCGCGGGCCACTTAGATGTTGGCTCATAAGCCACAACAGAAGTTGTGTCTACAACGTTATTTTCGCTTGTCATCTTTGTATCTGAAACACCAAAGGAAGTGTATAAGTTCTCAGAATTGAAAATTATGCTATTTTCCAGAGAAAATATTCTAATTTTTTGAAAAATATGCTATATTTCCAAACACGATGGAAATAAGCTAGTTTTCCCAAACAAACCAAATATCACGTTTCAAATAGTTCCAAGGAAAGGCTGGAGTGGTCACATCGGTCCCACTTAAAACCCAGTCTCCTTAGACATAATTTTTTCGAATCGTAACTTTCAGTTTCAACACTATATACGTAATATTTCCTCAAAAATATAGTTCAGCCTTTTTCGTTCTTCTTAAAAATGATATGTTTTAAGATTTTTATTAGAGAGTATAATAATCACAGTTTATTTATAATAATTTTTCCACAGTTGTTACAAGTGAAATATTTAGCCTAAGTTATTATAATTTAAGGCAAAATAATAATAAAACTGAAGCATTTAAACTAAACTAACAATACTATATATAACTAAACTAGAGAGCAAGTAAATAATTCAAACGATAACTTAAAGGAGAGAGATATAAATGGGCCGAAGAGAATTCCAAGGCTTGTGTTGCATGCAACTTCCTTAAAACAAATTCGCCTCCTCCCGTTGGTTCTAGAGGAATGCTCGGCGTCTGTCTCCCATGATACAACATAAGACTAGTAGGAAGGCTCTCGACCAAGCTACTTTCCAGTGAACTTTGTGTGCTAGAATCTATCACCTAAAAATTGACTAAGGAGAGAAAAAGAGAGATTTTAATCTTATAGAGAAGATTTATCTCTTTGTTGGTGTGCTTGAAAAGAAAGAAGGGGAACTCTATTTATAACACTCAAAGGGGGAAAAATTATCTTTCACAAACTATGTGGGAGAGTTACTTTTAATCAAATGGGCTTAAAATCCCAACCTCTCTCCTTTTTGGGCTTAAGAACCAAAACTTCTTTTATTAAGTGTGGTGACAATTTTTTCATTCACCCAAGCTAATAATCATGGTTAATTAAACCATTTTCCAACAAAAACATCACCTGTCTGAAGTGTTTTGTTAAAGTGATTGTAACCTGGATTCGAAGTCACAAATCCAACTTGAAGAGAACTGTTGGAAACTCAATGCTTGCCGTATTCTCTCTACTGATTTCTCTCCACCAAATCTTCTTTTGTGTATTCAACTAGCCGTTGTATATAATATAGATGTTATTCTTTGATTTCTTTCTTTAATCATGAGGTTTGTATTATTATAAATTCAGCACACTATGGCTGAATATGTATGATAGAAAATTCCTTTCATTCCCAACGTGTCAATTTAATAGTATGTTTTCTTCTTCAATTTTCTACATGGTATCAAGAGCAATGTATGTTTAATCTTATTCTACAAAATTGTTGTTAGAAACCATCTTTATCCTTCTCTAAGTTACATCCAAATTGAAAACCAAGCCTACCAAGTGTTTGTGAAAATTCCTCAATGACCACCGAATTCCAAAAAATTCTCTTCAATCTTTCGCTGCCTCAAATATCATTGTACAAGAGGTTAATAACCCATGTCTGGAAATTATCCCAAGTTGCTCAATTGAACCAATTATATGATTTGGTCTAAAGCTGCAAGTATGTATCTTAGTAGCAAATCTAAGATGGGATTTATCAATGGCAAAAAGCAAATTCCAAAGTCTAATGATCTTACTTTCAAAGAGTGAGAGTCGAATGACAGCCTTGTTGGATCGCGGTTAATAAATTCTATGGAGCCCCAAATTGCTAAAAGCATGTACTTTTGGGAAACAACTGCAGAGATGTGGAAAACTCTTAAGAAATTTAGGAGAAAAAAATAATGCAGCAAGAATATATCAAATAAAGAAGGATATATGAGAATTCAAGCAAAGTGAAAAATCCTATAATAATTACATTGGCACAGTTGGAGGAAAGTGGGGTGAATTGTCTCAATATACTCCAATTACTACTAATATCAAATCTCGAATGAAAGAAATAGAGCAAGACAAACGTTTGCTATGTTGGCCGGTCTTGATCCATAATATGAACTGGTTCGAAGCCAAATTCTTATGAGCACTGAGTTTCTTTCTTCCTCAACGGCATGTGCAATAATTCAAAAGGAAGAAACTAGAAGAAAAGTGACAAACTCCGAAATCAATAGTGAAGATCACAACAAAAACATCGAAAATTCTGCATTTGTTGTTAAGATGGTTCAAAATTCGCAATATATGATTTGGGAAATTTGGAGGTAATAAAAAGAGCTATCAAACACCTGATGGGATATTTTGTGATTATTGTCAAAAGCATGGTCATACATAAGATAAATGCTGGCATCTTCATGGAAAATCATCAAATAACTATCGAGAACATGGCGAGGTGATATGCAACCATTGTAAAAAATATGGGCACACACAAGATAGGTGTTGGGGAATTCATGGAAAACCTCCTCATAAAGGTAAGCCTTTTCTGCACTTGCTGTTGTAAAAAATCAAAGTCAACATCGTCAAGAGGAGTGCCTCATATCAGTTGACAAATTAACTGAGTTACTACATAACATAGATCATTTTAACACTGCTTCATCTATTGAATTGCCTCCGCTGAATTCATGTACGCAATTAGCCCTTTCATCTTAAAAAAATAAAAAAACTTGGATAATTGATATTGGAGCGACTGACCATATGACAGGAAAATTTGAATGTTTAAATAAAATCTCGTTTTATATGAATATCTGTTAAAGTTCAAATCTGATGTTCCTACTGCATTTATGGAATTTCATGGAAAAACAAACTAAGTTACCGTTTAAGATATCTGATAGTATTTGCAAATTAATTTTGAGATTATTCATTCTGATTTATGGACATGCCATATTGTTTCATTTACTGGATTCAAGTACTTTGTTTCCTTCATTGATGATAAATCTCGTTTTACATGGATATATCTGTTAAAGTTCAAATATGATGTTCCTACTGCATTTATGGAATTTCATGGCAAACAAACTAAGTTGCCGTTTAAGATAATCTGATAGTATTTGCAAAAATAATTTTGAGATTATTCATTCTGATTTATGGACATGCCCTATTGTGTCATTTACTGGATTCAAGTACTTTGCTTCTGTTATTGATGATAAATCTCGTTTTACATGGATATATCTGTTAAAGTTCAAATCTGATGTTCCTAATGCATTTATGAGAATTTCATGCTATGATTAAAAATCAATATAATGCGAAAGTTAAGATTATTAGAACTGATAATGGTATTGAATACAAAAAATTAGTATCGTAGTTTATAAGTAATGATATTATCCACCAAACATCTTGTTTTGACACTCCTGATCAAAATGGAGTCGTTGAAAGGAAAAATAGACACTTACTTGAAGTTACTCATGCTTTAAATTTTCAAATGAATGTTCCAAAAGTTTTATGGTCAGAAACTATACTTACTGCATGTTTTCTTATAAACTGATTACGTTCTAGAGTCTTGAACTTTAAGAGCCCATATGAAATTTTGCATGATAGAACCCCTCCTTTGCATTTTCTAATTTTTTTTGCTGTGAATGTTTTGTCCAGGTTTCTGAAAATCATAGATATAAAATTGGTTAATTAATTAGTTTCTTAGTTGACTCAAAATTCTATGTTCTATTAAGAGAAGATATTGGACATACAACATCCCATTCCTGGTTGAACTGCAAGACCCATTGATTTGTTCATGCTATATTATACTTAAAACGGTATATAAAATAATCATATAAAATCTTTACATCCATGATCAATTAATATTGCCTAATCTAATTAACAAGCCGTTTACATCCTAATAACCCGTTATAACAACTAAATAGCGTAGTTATCGATTTTATATGAGGGTAGCATAGTAAATTCAAGGACATGTTTGTCCATGTTTCTGAAAATCATAGATATAAACTTAGTACTCGGGATCTTAAATGCATAATTTTAGGGTATTCAACCACTAAGAAGAGTTATAAATGTTATGATCCTAAAAATAAACGAACATATATATCTCGAAATGTTCGATTAAATGAAGACACCCCTTATTATAATGATAATAGTAATTCCCAGAAGGAGAGTGAAGATAACGATTCTGACATAGTAAATTCATCACTTCTTAAAATAATTCATAGTAATGAAGATACTCTGGATACTTCTCAGAGCATTCAAGAAGATACGACCACTGAAAATACACCTACAGATGCGTTGAATGATCATGAAACAAATAATGATAACAATTTAAGGCGTTCAAGTTGTATTTCTAAACTATCAATAATGCTTAACGAGTATCATACTTATCATGTCAAGGAAGGAAAACCAAATATCAAATACCCTATAGAAAATTATGTTGATTTAGAAAAATTAGCACCTAAATATGTCTCTTTCCTCTCAAAAGTTGGTTGTTCTCATGATTGTTGTGTTCCAAAAACTAGTACACAATACACGCAAGTATACGGTCTGTACAAGTAATAAAGTGATAAATGAGTGTCGAACCCACGAGGAATTGTTAGATTAATTACCAACTACTATCTTGTTACTTCTACTTTAATTCATATGAGTTAAGTTAAGTAAGGTGGTGACTTTGATATTAAAACTAAGGTAAAGTGATGATGATTTAAACACTTAAACAACACTTGTTTGAATCTAATGATAAAGGTTCCTAGGATTCTGTGTCAACGAGCTTAATCCAAATACAATAACTCAACAACTAACCACACTTGTGTTTGATGTTCAACGATTCAAGATTGTTCGTATGTATCTTTCGAATTGCATACAAACCTATCAAGTTAGATTAACCCAATTTATGTCTAAAAGAATTAGACCTAGTTGATGCATTAAACTCAAATCTTAGAAGAACATGAAATGAACTTGGTATATGTCTATACTAGAATCAAAACACAATCTAGTTTCGCAATCAAACTCTCAATCCACTTTGTCAAGCAATCAAGAACCAATACATGACATCTCAAAGTTGGCCAAACAATAAGATGATAAAAGCACAAAACTAGATTAACAAACACATCTAAGCATAGTATCAACCATTAATTCATCCTTCAATCATGGATTAAACATAAGATTCATAAAACCCTAGAAAAGGGAAATTAGATAATCATAGCAATAAATACATTATCCATTACATTAAATGTTGGATGAAGATGAAGAAGTGAAGGGAGGTTTTGATGATTTTCAAACGTCATCAACTAAGTAATGGAAGCTTAGCAAACCTCTGAAAAAGTTCAATCAAGAAGACAAGTAAAAATCAGAAGATTGGATTTTCGGTCTGGAAGACTAGTGATCTTAAGCTGAGCACGGAATCAGACTGGTGGATTTCAGCATAGTCAAATCAGATAAGTTCGGTTTGAATCATCAGAGTGTTCATCAGTAGAGTGGAAAGAGATCAGAAGTCATTCCAACGGTAATAAATGCACTTGGTGTAATAAATGCTGTCTGAGAAGGGTATTAATGATAAATGATTGAAGGATTTAATTCAAAAACCTCATATAAGAACGGTGCATTTAATGCGATTGACAGATCCGTACAACAGACTGTACAGTGAACAGTTGCAGGGAGCTGTTTAAGATTAGGACCGGAACTCGAGGAAGATTTGAAATCTGTCTCTCTTTAACGAGCATAATTCAAAATGCGAGTATAAATAGATTCATTCAAGAGCTAGAGAAAAACACACAACAACTGAGAGAATTCATGATCAAATTTTTCAAGTCTACAAAACCCAAGAATAGATCACTATCATCTGAGTCATCTATTGACAAAGCGAAATTGAAGAACAAGTTCAAACTTATAAATCTGAGTGATTTTTGTTCAACTGAGTGTTGTGAGAAGTTAATATCCATCTGTGTGAGTCATATTACTTCAGAGTATATGTTTTCTTAGTGATTTTCTATTGCGAGCTTGTGGCTTTATCATTTGTTGTAAAAGCACAAGTGTTGTACTAGTTAATTAGTATTCTAGTGGAACCTAAATCTTCGTGATTTCGAAGAGTGGACTAAGAGGCATCTTGCCTGTATAACCACTATAAAAATTCCTGTGTTTGCTTACTTGTTTTTCAACTTGCATATTTCCATAAGTGAACAAACGTTTTAAAAGAGGAATTTATAAAACTGGGGTAAATCCTTTGAAGATAAACTTATTTGGAAAACCTTCACCTTCATATCCGCTGCATACAAGTTTTCAAACTCTCTAAGTTGTCTGAAAAGATAAGTAAATTAGACGAGTGGTCAACTCACACTGAATAATCTAAGTGCTAAATCAGCTGAGTAGTCTCATACGAATGATAAGCTTACCCTGCTTATACAAAGTTGGAGAATTTTTTTTAAAGGTACAGAGGTCTATTCACTCCCCCCCTCCCCCCCCTCTAGACCTCACCTGACCACTTGGGACCAACATTAAATGAATCCATGAATACAAAGGGACAAAATAAGAGTTAGAGTAAGCTTATGTATTGAAATCTATAACAACTTCTCTCTCAAGCCTTTGTTGTTCTTCAATCCAAAGTGTAAGAAAAGATGAAGTGTGTCAATGGAGGCTAGAGAAAAGTGAAGAAGAAGTTGTGAAAAGTTGTGTAAAGATTTTAACCTTCTTGCCCTAATAGCAAGAGAATCAACTACCCAAAATTGCCTAAGTTACCCCAAACACTATGGTAACAAAGACCAAAAAGTCCCCCAAGATGCCTATATTTACAAGTGGGATCAAAGGGAAAATATACAAAAAAGCCCCTGTCTTACGCAGAAACAGAGTTGCTGGAAGCAGGGGCCTCACCGCGGTGAGCATGAAATTTCACCGCGGTGAGTTTTGAGAAAGGGCTACCTCACCGCGGTGAGGATAAGTTGCACCGCGGTGAAGGCTGAAAAATGGCAACCTCACCACGGTGAGGCCATTGAAATGGCCTTACTGCCTAATTTTGCCGTCTAGCTCTTGTTTGACTCGCATGGTGGGAAAATGACTTGCATTCATTGCTACGGATACTCCTGAATCACTCTAAGATGTCACTTCCTAAAATCCACGGATAAAAACGATCTAAAACACGAACTCAAACACAAGAAACAAACAAAGGCCAATGAAAGGGGCCAAAGACACAAAAGACGCGAAAACTCGCAAAGGCAAGCAGAACTCGGATCAAAACAAGATGTTTTGGGCTTAAGTAGGCACGTAATAACGATATTTTCATCCTTGAAAAAGGGTTCACTCACCCAAACTTAGGTCATTTTGCTCTCTTCACACTTAGTTTTCAAACTAAAGTTCGGAGAGAATCTAAGTTACATAAGAGGAGTCCTAGATACCATAAAATTAAACCCTCCCTGTTAATGAATCGGGCTCTTGACACCCATTACATTTTGTTCCTTAATGAAGTGAATTGTGTCACCAGTTCACCAAATTTATCAACATCTGCCCTAGTTTTTCTCTCTTCTGAGAATTTTAAAACTTAGGGTTTGTTCCCGTCGGCGGCCCCTCTTGGCAGTTCGGCCCTTCCACCCCGGCCTTTTGTGCCGTTCTCTTCATCAGTTTTTACTGAACCACTACTTCCCCCTTTTTTCCTCTTTTGAGGAGATGTCAAGCTTTATTTTGTTTTTCAAAACTCCACCATTTCCTCTTCTGTTTTCTCAAAACCTTCACTCCTCTAACTCCTATGAACCGTGTTCAATCGCCCCATCAACTCATTTGCAAGAGTCATTTTCACCCACAAATTTTGCATCTACTCATTTTGAGAGACCCTGGGCTCGCCTAACTGCCCTTCCGCCGCCTCCACCAGATCCGCCGCCTCCACCAGATCCGCCACCGCCACCACCAGATCAGGCTCATCCACAGCCGCCACCTCCACCTCCACCACCACCTGATCCGTCCCTTCCACTTTTTGATTCGAGCAATCGTTTTGTGTCTCTGGGTAGAGGTCCTTCGGACCTGTGTTCATGGAGTTTGACGAATCTGCTTGTTTATTTTGTTGCTATATGTATTATTTTATATGTCTTTTTGCTTCCTAGTTCTTATTTATATCTGTTACTTTTATGTTTTTTTATGTTTGGATTTCTTTGCCTTGGTAGCCCTCTTGATCTGGTTGTGCCCAAGTCTTTTGGTTGGGATGTCATTTGGAGTCATGCAGCTCTCAACTCTTGTTTGATTCCCTTGTTTCGGGAACCCCGGATGAATGTATTTTTGTTCGGTTTTTGTTTTGTTCACTTTGTTATGCTTACCTTTGTTGGTTTGTTTGTGATGAAATCATGTAATCGGGAGGATGCTTTATGCAAAAATCTCAGTTCTGATTTGCCCTTGATGAAGTTTCAGTGGTTTTCTTCCAAGTCCGGAAAACGTTCAGTTTACTCAAGCTCAAGCTCGAGTGATTGTTTGATCTTCTTCAACCGTTTTAATTCCATGTCTCTGCTCTTGTTTGTTGGTTTAGTTTGTAATTGGGTTGTTATCTCTTTGTTTCTTTTGGAGTTTGTGTTTGTTGTTGTAATTTTTTGTTGTTTATTTTCGTTTTCTACCGTTGTTGTAATCTCTACTTAATTTCATTAATGAAATATTTTACTTATCAAAAAAAAGAGGAGTCCTAGATCCTATTATCTCTAAAGTTCTTTATTCACTTTAAATACAACTTAGCCTTAGCCAATGTGGTCAATTTTGTAGAACATGTTCAAGAAATAATAAGAATTTGAAATTTTTTGGCGGGTCGACCTAGAATGCTCGCAAGTACTTGCGACCTCTCTCCCACAAACTTAAAACGCACAATGTCCCCATTGTGTGAACTGAGAAAAATGGATGGAGGTCGACACGACAAAACCACGCACAAAAGAAAAACAAGCACAAAAACACAACAAAACAAAACAAAACGCTAAATGATTGAGCACGACTCTATTAAAACAAACAAGCAACGAAAACCAATCTCCATCTCAAATAAGTCTTCAACCTAACAATCCAAACAAACGAACAACATCCAAATCTCCAGACTACATACAACAATACCAATAACGGAAATAAAGATAAAACATTATAGCTCAATATAAACCCACGAGAATGCGAAAAATGTAAAGGTAACGCCCTTTTTTGATAATCATAAAGCTCAAACATCCTGCAGTTGTTTTCCGTCTTTTACCGGTCCCGTGCCGCGTGGGCACACTCCTCCTCCTCATCATCATCAATATGCATCTCCTCCACATTGCGAATTCCTGTCCCGCTTGTTGGTGAAAGTTGGGACGCTGAGGAAAGGTGTGTAGTGGTAAGGCATCAAATCTGGCGTCTCCAAGCATTGCCGGGTAAACCATGTCCTGGCGGTCACTCATGGCAGTGAGGAAATTTGACATGTACTCCGTCAAGTCATTCACGTCCCTTCGAAGAGCTGTCAACCCATGTCCTCGGGCCATCTGATGTAGGTTTCCGGCTGGAGGGTTCGGTCTAGGCACATAGTTCTGATAAGTCAAGCCCAAAGTGGCACAAATGGACGTATTGCCGATCGGTTTACCTAGCCGGCACACTTCCTGCATAACTCCGAAATTGACCCCCACATTATTACACAAACCATAAATTAGGTTTGGGAAGATGAAGCTCCTCTGATTTGCAAACGTGCGGTTAATGGTTTTCCTGAGCCCGGCGTAAATAACTTTGCCAAGATTGGATTTGAGTCCTTTGGTGAGGGCATAGATTAAGGGTACCCGATCATCACCATACGTGGTGTTATATGAGGTGGGGGCGAGGTGAGAGCATACTACAATTGCCCAAACCTTTGCTTCTGGCTTCATTCGGCCTTGACGAAGTGGCTCGAATGTGTCTGTGTTGTCAATCGAGAGATAACCTTTCATTCTTGCTAAATCACGTTTTTCAATTTTTTCAATGTCCCCTGCATATAAAAGATCATATGTGTCATCATTCTGATCCACGGCCCACATAATTTGGTAGAAATCGTTGATGGCATCCGGAGTAAGGCGAACCTCAACACCTCTAACCCAAGCAACTTCCGTGGCTTTCGCAAAATGGGCATTAGCAAAGAACTCACGTGCGATCTCACCGGGGAATGTATCGCGCACAAGCCTTTGAAGAAGGGCATACAACCCCGTTCCCCGATTTGATCGTACATATACGGATATGCTGCTATATCATAAGTAATTATCTTTCGGTTTAGAATTTCTTTTCTAAATCCTCATAGAATGAGTCCTGAGCCGCTTTTGACAAGAAACGCGTACTATCATAGTCCTCCTCTTCGACCACTTTTTCTTTCTCTTTCGAATTCCTCGTCCGTTTAGGAGGTGCACGCGAATTTCCACCCCTAGTCCTCAATATATTTTCAATGTATTCGAAATCACCCAAACTAAACACCAATAAATTCACAAGTGCCTTCCACTAATTACCAAGCAAAACCACGAAAGAATGCACACTAAAAATCAAAAGATTTTCATTCAAACATTTTGTCGAACACCTTGTATGCAACCCCAAACTTACTCCTTTTAAACAATGTCTTCCAAAATCTTCACCAAAAGTGCAATACCACAACGGAGTTAAGCCATACTTACCTTTTTGATGCACAAAAATGATTGAAATTGGAGAATTTCGATATTTTTGGTTTTGGGGAGAAGGTTTGATTTTGAGTGAGTTTGTAGGAAATTGAGGGTTTTGAGTGATTGTGAGATTGGAGGAGTGGGGTGTAGGTTTAGGAGGTTGTGATTGTGTGAGTTGGGAAGTTGGGGTAGTTAAGTTGTGGTTTCGGCCTGGAGTGAGTATGGGAAGGAGATTGAATTTACGTGAGAGAGGTGTTGGAGTGAAGGGGAGAAGTGAGAAAGTTAGCAGGTTAAATTAGTCTGGAGAAAACATGCTGCGTAGAGGATTTTCCTCACCGTGTTGTGACAAATCCTCACAACGGTGAGATTGACGCCAAAAATTTGTCTGCCTCTGGAAATTTTCCACCGCGGTGTGTTTTTGAGTTTCTCGGCGGTGCATTTTTTCCAGAGAGCTTCCAGAGTTTGAACACTCTTAAGGATAACAAAAATTTAAGCACTCACCTCGTCTTTATTGGCTCATTTTCATAATTCTAAACTGGCATTTCCCTGCTCGATTTCACTACATTATCGTGCACAATCATTACCTACAACAAGACACACAAAGACGAGAATCGAACTGTTGGTACCAAAGTATTTTCAATGAGGTCTAGAGGGGGGGGGGGGGGGGGGAAGGAATAGACCTCTGAACCTTTACAAACTTTTTCTCTCTTTTTCTATAAGACGAGTTCTCTTATCAGCAGGGTAAGATGACTAAGCTGATTTTGCACTAAGCTGATCAGCAGAGTAGACTATTTAGCTGATTTAGCTTATCAAGCTTATATAATCAGAGTTTCAACAATGATGCAGCAGATATGTATGTGTATTTTTCAAAAAAAGTTTTCAACTCAATTTAAACTTTTAAAGCACAGAGAAAGTTTTACCCCAAGTTATAAATTCCTCAATTTAAAAGACTCTTCTTTTAAAGTATTTATTTAGCTTATGAATTATGCAATGCAAGACAAGTAAAGTATATAACATAAGGAATTTTTATAGTGGTTTGGCAGGAACAAATCCTCTTAATCCACTAGAAACACAAAGTAACTAGTACTTGAGCTTTTACAACATATGACAAGCCTCAAGTCGAATACTCAGTTCCCAGGTAGATCACTAAGAAAAACCTATTCTAAAGCACTCAACTAAAGAACACTTAAGCTTTACAACAAATGATAAGCCTTAAGTAAGAACACTCAGTTCACTCTCGGAAAATCACTCAGATTAACCTGGCTCTTTTAATATAGGAGATCACTCAGAAAATCTATACTAAGAAGTTATATCACTTCACAACACTACAAGAAAAACTATTTTTAGTGACAAAAATCTTAGTGACAAAAAAATTGTCATCACTATAAGTTGTTTTATAGTGATAACATTTCTTGTTGTCACTAATTTTCGTAAGTAGTGTTAAATAGTGACAAGGTTTGTTTTTGTCACTATTTTTATGGCGCCAAATTCTGGAGAATGCGGGAAATATAAGTTGTCACTATTGCCTATAACATTAGTGTTAAGATAAGAAGTCGCCACTATTTGTGTTAATCAAATTTTAGTGTCAACACAAAGTTGTCACAAAAAATCATTTACTATTGTGACAAGGAAATGTTGCCACTGAAAAACTTTCACTAAAGAATTCCACAATAATTTAGACTAAAACGAATACACTTCTGAGTGATCAAATTAAATTTATTTACCCAAAAAATAAAGTTCAAAGTAAATCTAGCGTGAGCAATCTTATTTAAAGTGTTTAGGCTGTGTAATTTAGAGTAAGTTGTGATCAACACTACAACACATCTTCCTAAAGAACAAGAAAATTTTAAACATTAATTTTATAAAATTATCTCAATAAAATTACTAATGTACGTAATTAAATTTTGTGACATTTTGAGAAAATATAAGTTAGATAAAGTAATCTTGGGTACGGTTATCAATTCTCCTAAACATGGCACCTAAATTCCCCATATATTTTGCCTAATTATATATAAAAATAACTGTTATTTTATTATCAAAAACTATCATTGTGCTAATTTATTTTCTTTTCGTCAATTTAAAGGTTAATTCTTAAGCTTCTTGTTTATCAGTGGTTCAGTTTTTTTTGGACGTTTCTCGTATTTTGCAAGTAAAGATGATCTTCTATGATCTCTTGTTCTTTTTCTTGATTGATGAATGAATTTTCACTAATTATCCTTTGCATTGTCATGTTAAAATTAAAATAGTTTCTTTCTATTTGATCATTGTTTATTGAAAGAGAAATGTTATAGAGTTTGAGATGGTGAAGATTGAACCTGCCAAGAGGGAGCATAGCCAAGATTATAAGTTTTTGGTTTCATGTCTCTGTACTTGGAAAAAAAGACCATTGATCTTTGTTTGATACTAAGATTATTTTTCACAAAACATGATTTAACAATTGTACATGGTGATTTCAAGCTTTTAAGGGCCCTTTTTTATTTTGAACAATATAATTATGTTCTTATAATTGCGTGTTATACATATGTTAGTCAATTTTGTATTTGTTTAATTGATTCATTATAATTTGTTGCATACATCAGTGATTTATAGATTTTTTTGGTTTACTAATTTCATAAGTACAGTTCTCATTTCCTTATATTAGATCTTGAATAGACTAAAGAAGTTTGAGACAGGTTCGGAACAATAAAGACGGTTATAATAAATTTCGGATTGAGACTTTTAGTTTCAAACCCGTCCCGTAGTAATTCGAATATTTGCTTTCAGGTATCTGAATTATTGCTGAATGGAATTGTGGGTTCTTTTATTTTAAAAGAAAAAATCTACAGCAAAAGATACATGAGAAAAAATCGGAATATGATTATTGATTTTGCAGCTAATGCCAATTTACACCCTTGTGAAAATACATAATATTAAATTTACCCCTTTGTGATTTGAAAAAAAATAGTTTACCTCCCTTATGAAAATCTTAAAGAAGCAATTTACCCCAGCTGGAGAGTTTAACTCACTTGCCGAAATTTAGAGTGTGTATGAAAAGTATTTTGTAACATAGGGGGTACATTGCTACATTTATCTAACAAGGGGTAAATTGTCACATTTATTATAACACAAGGGGTAAACTGCCATTTTTTCACAACATAAGGGGTAAATTGCCAAATATAAAAATGTCAAGAAGATGGTGTGAAACTTTTGTAAGATTATATGGGGTAAAGTGCTCTTTTTCAAATCACAGAAAGGTAAACTGAACATTATGTACGTATATCAAATGGGGTAAATTGTCATTAATTAACTCGTTGATTTTGTCATCAAATTTCAAGTGGACCAATTCTTTTATTTTCTTTATTTGATGACGGTTTAATTAAGTATTGAACTAAATTTAGATTATTAGTTTTTGAACGAGGAGATGCACTGGACTATATTTCTGAGCTAGACGGGATTTGGGAATTTGGAACTGGACAATTCAATTTCAAACTCGTTCATTATTCCCGTAATAAAATAGGGATACTCTAAATTCGGGTATCTAAAATCAAAATACCCATCCCATTCAAATTTTTGAAAAAGTATAACAAGATGCGTTTGAGTTACTTGAATCCAATGCCCACCTTAGGGGAATTATGAGAGCCAAAATGTTTTAGCAGTAAATGATCACAACTAGGGGGCATACATACTACGACTTTGAGATTTTATGAGGTAAATTAGTATTGCACTAATTAGTACTAATATGATAAAAAAAAATTTGAGTACCACGTCAATACATTCAAAACTGTACTATTTCAATTAAAGACAACACATTTTAAATTTGAACAATAATTTAAAAGTCGGTCTTTTTTCTTGTTTGAGACAAATTGTGAAGAATAGTATCCTATCATGAGTCCTTTCTTTTATAAATAGGGTGATTTACACTCAGATGCCCTGAGGTTTACTCATATTACAAGAAACTCCTTGAAGTTTAAGAAATTACAAAGATACCCCCTGTGATTCAACAAGTCTTACAAGGACACCCCCTACAACTTATAAAAATATTTACAAAAAAACACCCTATAAGAGGTGTTCTTTTAATTTTTGAAATTAAGGGGAGTTTACGTAATTATGATAAACCTCAGGGGGTCTGGGTGTAAATCACCCTAAATATTCCAATATCTTCTTATAAACTCCATCATGAGTCCTTTCTTTTATAAGAGTTAAAATAGTTTCTTAGTTATAAATCTTAATTTCAGACTTTGGGTAAATTAATAAATAAATTCAAACATGATTGCGGGTTTTACTCGAATTTGATATTTTTGAGGAGCGAAATGCAAAGATACCCCTATATTTTTGTCTAATTAGCAAAATTTCTCTGTGATATTTTTATTACCAGAAACCCCTGTGTTAATTTTTATTAGCAAAAAATCCTTCCCAAGATAAAATAACCATTAATTATACCCCCACCAAAAAACACAAAAACACCTCTATTCACTAATAAATTGACAATAGTCCTTCTTAACTTTGAAAATTGACAATTACCCCATGTCCACTTACAAGTTTATGAAAACCTCTCTATGATTTATAAATAATATTTCAAATGGGATATTTTACTAATAAAAAAAGAACACCAGGGGGGAGGGGGTAGGGGGGTGTTATGCTAATAAAAATAACACATAGGAATTTTTGCCAATTACACAAAGCACAATATTTTTGAGTTTAGCTCTATAGTTTTTAGTGAACATGAATAAAATACTATAAACTGTTAGTAATGGACTATGTATTATAATAAGGTTGAAAAATTAATTAATAATTTATATTTAATTACATTACGGTTGGTGCAAAAAAATTAGGAGACCCACCATATAAAAATATTCAGTACAATTTTTGCATATAATGAAAAAAATTAGTTTTTGTGATAAATACCTTAAAATCAATTTAATTTTCTACCATATAACCGCATTATACGATTTCCTGAAATGTATATTTCTTCTAATAATTGTATATGCATATTTATTTTTTGATTTTTAGTATGTGTATAAATTTCTTTTGGGAAGTGTACGTATAAAATTATTAATATAATATTAGAGGGAATTATTTGGCGGCAAAATCCAACACGTTTTTCCTTTCCACTTTGGTTTTACCTCCATTTTATCTCCCATTACAGACGGTTTCTTCCAACTCCTTTTTTCTTTTTCTTTTTTATTTTCCATGTGAAAAATATAAGAGACCCACTTCTTCCCATATTAATTTCTTTTCATCATTTTCTCTAGCTATTTCACTCTCGAGCCCTTCCCCTGTACTTCAAATCAACCTGGTAAGAATATTGTATTCTACTAAATGAGCATATGTATGTTTACCACAATTGGAGAAGTAAACAATTATCTTTTTTGGGCAAAAAGATCATGTGAAAAATGCTCCTTTTTATGTTTATTATTTAATCATTTAATGCCATTTCTCTACCTCTGTTTTATGGTGTTGCAGAGAGAGCCATTACATGAGCATGCTATAATTTGTATACTATAAACATTCTGGTCTCCTTTTTTTTGGTTTTTTTTTAATAGAAAGATCCATGTCAAATGTTTTCTAAAATCATCAAAATTATTATTTGTTGATTTCAATTCTTCAAGTAGAATGCATGTAGTTTGAATTAATTTACGAGTTTTGGTCATCGAAGCATAAAGGATATTGGCTTTAAGTTGTCTTGCGAGTTTAGTCAACTAAGTGTGAGATTGTTAGCATATGTCATCATTGAAACTTGTTAAGAGTTGGGGGTTATGTTGTTCACTGCTTCTAAGGATTTTAAGTCTTGAATATTTCTTTGTTCATTATATGGTTATATTCATGTAGTTGATTATATATTATGTCCAATGCTCTGTACTTGTATTTAATTTTTTAATTCATATTTATAATAATCGATGACTTTGTAATGGTAATATTTATTGGCAGTTTTTATACTCCCTACACATGGCTACCCGTGGTCGAGGCAAAGGCCAACAAAACTTAGAGCAAGTTCAAGGACAACATTCTATTCAGAATTCTCAGGAGCAATCAACTGAAATAGCTACATCTGGTCAAGCTGATAACATTGGTGGTTTTTTTAAGACTCATTGATTTAATCATGTATATTTTATTGTTATAAGTGATGAAATTATTTTATTTTCTCTTTATATGATTATTCTTGAATGGTACTAATTTATAATAGAACCATTGACTATGTTCTTGGGTTAGGCACATCTTGCAAAGGGGGAAGAGGGATAACAAATGGAAGTTCAGTAAAAAAGCAGAGGCGCCGAGCTGAAAACCTGGAGGTTGTTATTCATCCACGCCGAAAGCGAGTTGTTGGTGATTATGCCAAACATTTGAATACTGAGGCTTGTGTTATCCTCAAGCAACATGCACCCCTTCAATATGCCCACTGGAAGGATATTCTACTAGAAAACAAAAGAGAGATGTGGACCGCAATGAAGGTACCTTCTTTATAACGATATCTATTCAACTTATATTGCATTTATATATGAAATGTGTGAAACTTCCCTTATATGTATTTCAAAAAATTAAACCGGCAATATAGAAATCGTCGCAGCAAGCTCCATTCATATTACCTTGAGAACAAGTTCGACGAGGACATCTTCGAGCGACTTCCTGCGGGAGTAAAACTAGGTGATTGGGAACATCTTATCACTTACTTTGAAAGTGATGAATTTAAGGTATGTCGATAATTTATTTAACTTAATTTTTTGGACAAACATAAATTTACTTGTATATTGATTTTAAAATTACTACTATTAATAAAAAGAAGATTAAATTAGCTCGATATTGTTGGAGTTGGTTGATTAAATTCCATGCTTTAAGTATCTTAACATAAGATTTCAGTTTTACTTCTTTGCTCTTAAGCATATGCTTTTGGTAAACTAAATGTGTTAAGTTTAGGTTGTTTGTGTATGTAATAGAGCTAAATCCCTTGATATTCGATATTGTAAATTTTTGTGTACATCAAAAGCTAATTCTATAGTCTGTATTCTAGGAAACTTTGATCCTCTTGTACTTTTTTTGCTCTTTCTTATAAAGTAAGCAATTTCTTCAGGAAAAAGTAGATTCTATAAAATATATTTCAATGTTAATGTTACATATCTGTTTATGCAGAAGGTAAGTGACAGAAACTATGTGAATAGGAGCAAACAGAACATGCGTCATACTTGTGGGACAAAATCCATTGCACAATACTGTTATGAAAATATAAGTATTCTTTAAATTAAAGTTGGCTTAAAATGATATTTTTATTCAGTTTAATGATGGAGTATTGACTATGGACTATTCTAAGAAGAAATTTGCGAATACGGCTTATTAATTAGAACTTATCAATGGTATGTTATGTTGTGCAGTAGTGAAGCGTGCACTTATGTAATTGTTAAGCATGCTCCCCGAGCATCGTATGTGATTTCAGTACAAGAGTCACTTTACGTAGTTTTATATATAAATTAAATAATTAGAAGCAGGCCAAAGAAGCTTGATGAAGTTTGTAACACACTTTATCTTATAATCAATACAAAGTGTTCTTGGCTTTACATCTTAAGTATGCTATCAAAAAATCATGTTTTACAATGAAAGGAGTATCTACTATCAGAAATGCCAATCAATTCAAAACTGACTATTTAGCCCTCAAACAAGGGAAATTGATTAGATATTTTTATCCAGTAATGAATAGAAATCAGAGATGTTTTTATTTATATTAATATATAATAGTGTAAATACCACTTTTGATCCTCCTTATGTACTTTTTTTTACAGTTTGGTCCTCCTTATGTTTTTCTAAACATTTTAATCCCACTACTAATTATTTGTTTCCCATTTATACTTTGAATTATAGTGAGACACTGAAACGGGAGAGGAGCCTACATGTACAACATCATGGAAGAAAACCCATTTTAGTAAGAAGAAGAATGATTGGGTCGACCCAGAATCAGGCCGAGTTTATGTAAGTCAGTCAAAGTAATTTATGCCATAACTTCACTGTGCTTATATGCTAAAAACTTATTTGCAGGATCAAATAAGTAGATTACAAAATCCGGTTGATGGCGATGACAAAGAACCGATGAGTGAGGATGAAGCTTTTATAGAAGCACTTGGGCCAGAGAAATCAAGCCGATTACGTGGTTGTGGATATGGACTCAAGCCACCTTCTAAAAAAGGACAAAGAATTGATAAGGAGCTGGAAAAAGAGAATGAAGAATTGAAAAGAGAGCCGAAGAAGATAAAGAATGCATGAAGGAGATGACCCTGCGAATTGAAGCTCTGGAATCCCAAGCCAACAATAAAGAGTCTCAAGTCCAAGCTTACCTTAAAGCTCAATTTCTTGCTCTCTTTCAAAGTTTAGGGGAAGCTTGCCAAACTCATCCACCACAAGCTAATGTGAGTCGTGATTAACTTAATATATCATTTTCTAGGTTTTAGTTTCATATAATTATACTATCCTTCTTAGTTAAAGTCATACTACAAGGTTTTATATCTTGCTAAAAGATTTGACTACTTCCATGTCTAGGGTGTTTTATGACACTTGGTGAATCAACATATTTTAGTTTATTGCATACGAAAAAGTTATTAAAGCAGATGTTTTTACTTGGGGATCATTGGATTCATTCTTCCTTTAAGTTTCTTTTGTGAAGGCTAGCAATATATTTCTGTCTATTATTGGTAGGATTTTAATATCTAGTTAATGGGTAACTTGAGAAAGTAGATTAATTGTAGGACCATTTATTTTATTTAATTGTTTCACCGTCTTTACTTTTGTAAAATTTGTCTAGACTAATAGTTGTTT
Source organism: Penstemon davidsonii (assembly GCA_034814905.1). Taxonomy (NCBI): domain Eukaryota; kingdom Viridiplantae; phylum Streptophyta; class Magnoliopsida; order Lamiales; family Plantaginaceae; genus Penstemon; species Penstemon davidsonii. Next base: position 3,004,793 of record JAYDYQ010001087.1, on the reverse strand, counting down.
ATCTGTTTATTATGTAGGTGTGAAGAGCAAGGAAGGATTTTCCATGTGGAGACTATGATTGTAGTAACTAGATATTAGTACTTTCATTCTGTTTTCTTTTTTTGTTTTCCAGGGTGTTGGTTAGTATTTTCATTCTGTTATCTTTTCTTTCTATGGTGTTGTTTTGGCAAACAAGTACTTAGTTTTGAATTCAATTGATTGTTAATATTATGGAAAATATTTTAGTTTTGATTAAATTAATGTAATTTTTTTTCTAGTTTGTGTATGTATTTCATTTCGTACATTGAGAAACTTTGATAATTTATTTGAAATTATTCAAATCGAAGTAGATACCAATGAAAAATAAAATGAAAAATTACATGCATTGCTCTTAGCATCATATAATGTCGTCACAAATCTATTATTTATTAATTATTTTGTTCAGAAATAATAATTAATTAGCCACAATATTTTTTGTCACAATATTATTTATCTATATAATATTTAAATATTGTTAAAATAAATTAGCCACAAAATTGTTGTCACTAATGTATTTACTATTTATTATATAGTTTATAAATTAATTAAATAATTTGTTATTTATAAATTTATAGTGACAACTTGGGACTTCTGGTGACAACAATAATCCTCATTAGTGATAATGGAGTCGTTACTATATGATGCGTTTTTAGTGACAAAATATTTTGTTGATGCTACAACATCGCGCTATAGTGACGATTTTAATAGTCGTGGCTAAAACTTTTAGCAACACCACTTGTAGCAACAACATAGTGGCAACTCAAATTGTTGTCGCTATAATATTTTGTGACAACTTTTATACATATAGTGACGAAATATGTCGCGACTAAAAAGTACATTTTTTGTAAAGATGGATATGCACTTCTTCCAATTCTCAGTTGAATGTCATTCAGACAGACAAGAGTTTGATCTTGTTCTTCAACAAATAGCTTCATCAACAGATGACTTCGCTTGTGATCAGACGACTCAACTGATGGATTCTTGCTCTAAAGATGTGATCTTGAATTGTGCAAGTCTATTTTCAATCTTCAGTCCTTATTCTATTTATACTCTTGGATTTGAAATTATGCCCGTTGAAGATAGGTAAAATTACATTTTAATCTTGAGCAACGGTCTTCTCGACAACAACTTTTGCTGACTGTTCACTGTACACTCTATTGTACGGATATCTACTTTATGTCAGTCGCATTTAATGCACTCAGCTTGTTACCGTTGGTGAGCTTACTGACCGACTTCACTTAGCTGATGGGATTACTCTACTAATGGCCACTCCGCTGATTCAAGACTGAACACATCTATCTTGACTCGGCTGATAGTAACCAATCTGATCTTCACTGATCGGATATCCCACTTAGCTAGCTTCTAGACGGTGAGAGAGGTTTACTAAGCTTTTCAGTTCTTAGTTGATGACTTCCTTTTTAATCTTTTTAACCTTTTTGTCATCTTCAAAACCTTCTACTCAATTATTAACTTAACTGATAAGATCACTTAGCTGTTCTTGGGTTAATAACTTCTTCCAACAATTTCCCCCTTTTTGATGATGACAAAACCTTCAACTAAGAACGTCTTCCAAGTTTTTAGTTTTAGTCTTCATACTCTAAGATGGAAATCATTTGATCTGATGCAACTTCATTTCGATTCCATTTGTTGGTTACTTCCCCCGTTTTGATTTATTTCCTTCCGTTTAGAGGGTTCTTAGTTGCATCTCTTTCTTCACCCTTTTTGTATCAACACCAATACTTAGTTGCATCTCTTTCTTCTTTTCCCTTTTTAAAATTGCAAACTTAGTATGCTGAAAACAAATAGGTAAGTACTTAGCTGTTCGGGGTAATTAGCTGTTAATAAGATCATCATTTGAAGTGAGCCAACGTTCAATAGTCTTCTTTGTTGTTTATTACTCCAGCTAGAATAACTGGTTCCCCCTGACTTCAAGAATTGATACCACTGGTTGGAGTGTATATTCTTGAATGTCATTTGGCTGTTGAGTTCTAGTTGGCTGATGAGAGGTAGTCTTCTGATAACTTCGTTTGACTTATTGAGAACTTTATCTCTAATCAGGAGTACCGCTAGTCGTACACATTCCCCTTGAGTTCATGAATATGTAATCAAGTAGTCTTATGAGAGTCTTCTGATATGTTCCCCCTTAGCTTATGAATCCAAAATCAACAAACCCAATTTCAACTCTTGAGAGCTGAAAGACTATTGTCACATGGTTGACTAATGCTCAGCAGATTGTAGTTCGTTGATACCACTTGTTGGTCTCTAATACCACTTGTTATCCTTTGATAAGATTCAACTTTCCAACAATCTTGGTTTCCTTGAATTCTCCAAATATAGCGTCTACCACTTGTTCATTGATACCAATTGTTGATACAAGTGTTGGTTGGTATTGGAGAAGGTTTTGAAGATGACAAAAAGGCCAAAATGGTTTTGAAGATTAAAAAGGTCAAAAGAGTAGTCATCAACTAAGAACTAAAAAGCTTAGTGAAACCTCTCTCACGGTCTGGAAGCTAAGTGGGAATATCAGATTGGTTATCATCAGCCGAGCCAAGATAGATGTGTTCATTCTTGAATCAGCAGAGTAGCCATCATCAGAGTGATCATTCAACAGAATGATCATCAGCAGAGTAATACCATCAGCGAAGTGAAGTCGATCAGTAAGCTCATCAACGGTAACAAGCTGAGTGCATTAAATGCGACTTGACATAAAGTAGATATCCGTACAGCAGAGTGTACAGTGAAAAGTCTGCAAAAGCTGCCGTCACATAGAAGAATGTTGCTCAGGATTAAAATGTAATTTTTCCTATTTTCAACGGGCAGAATTTCAAATCCGAGAGTATAAATAGACCAGGGACTGAAGATTGAAAAGAGACTTGCACAATTCAAGATCATATCCTTAGAGCAAGATCCATCAATTGAGTCGTCTGATCATAAGTGAAGTCATCTGTTGACGAAGCTTTTTTTGAAGAACAAAGATCAAACGTTGTCTGTCTAAGTGACTTTCAACTGAGAATAGAAGGAGTGTATATCCATCTTTGTGAAGTGATATAACTTCTTAGTGTAGGTTTTCTGAGTGATTCCCTATACTGAAAAGAGCGAGGTTAATCTGTGTGATTTTTCGAGAGTGAACAGAGAGTTCTTACTTATGGCTTATCATTTGTTGTAAAGCATAAGTGTTCTAGTTGCTGAGTGATTTAGAATAGGTTTTTCGAAGTGATCTACCTGAGAGCTAAGTGTTCTACTTGAGGCTTGTCATTTGTTGTAAAAGCTCAAGTACTAGTTACTTTGTGTTTCTAGTGGAACCTAAATCTTCGTGATTTAGAAGAGTGGACTAAAAGACTTTGTGTCTATATAACCACTATAAAAATTCCTGTGTTTGATTACTTGTTTTTAACTTGCATATTTTCATAAGTAAACAAACGTTTAAAAGACAAAGCTTTTAAAAGAGGATTTATAAAACTGGGGTAAAACTTTGAAGAGAAACTTGTTTGAAAAACATACTTGATAAAATCCGCTGCATACAAGTTTTGAAACTCTGAGTATATCTGAATCAAATAAGTGAAATCAGACTAGTGGTCGGCCTTGCTGAATCTGCTGAGTGCTAAATCAACATAGTAGTCTCACGAGTAAGATCAGCTTACTCTGCTGATAGAAAAGTTAGAGAAAAATTTGAAAAAATTTAGAGGTCTATTCCCCCCCCCCCCCCCCCTCCTCTAGACCTCATATGACCACTTTTGTGACCAACAAGTGGTATCAAAGCAGATTAGTTCATCTGATCCTCTGCCTGATCAAACGAACTTGATCCTAGGTGTGTTTTTCAATTTTTTTAAAAAATAGCATATTTTGAAAAATCAAAACTTTTTGAAAATGGAGTGCATAAGCCATGTTCCTGACATTGGCCATATGGACTTTGAAGATTAGAAAATCGGAATGGAGATCCTTCTTGCTGCTTATAATGATAACATGTTTACATGTACTACAAAAGGACCATTCAGATTTAAGAAGACTGTGAAGGTTGCTGACCAGCCTGATCAGATTGTTGACAAAGAGCTGGATGAACTAACACCCGAACAAACCAAGTTAGTAAATCTTGCCAAAAAGGCTAAGTTCATCATGTTCAAAGCTCTAGACGAAGACATATTCCAGAAGGTCAAGCATCTTCAAACAGCCAAGGAGATGTGGGATAAAGTCTGTGAGCTAAGCGAAGGAAACGACGCTATCAAAGAACATAAGCTCAGTGTGGCTCTTGAGGAGTTTGAAAATTTCAAAATGAAGTCTGGTGAAACAATAGATCAAATGGATACCAGATTTACCAAAACTCTAAACGAAGTTCTAAGACTTGGTAAAGAATTTTCGAACAAGGAGATCACCATGAAGGTTCTCAAGGCTCTTCCACCTAAATTCAACATGAAGGTGACAGCCATGGAAGTATCAAGGGATTTAGAGAAGATTTCTCTTTCCGAACTGTTCTCATCCCTCAAATCGTATGAGTATAAGATGCCAAGAATGGGATTAGATGTGTCAACCAGTTCAGACCCTACTGCTGCACTTATCGCGTCAGACAAGTCAAGAAAATCAGCAGACAAGTCAAAACAGAAGACTCTGCTGAAAGCATACACTGCTGACGACGTTACCCTTCTTCTGAATGATTTTGAGAAGTTTTATAAAAAGAAAATGAAATTAAAATATAAAAATGCTATTTCATCTTCTTCTGATCATTTTCAGGAAAACAGGAAATCCTCAAAAGCATGGACTCTTGATCAAAGATCATCCACACTCATCATTTGATAAGTTTGCTGAAAAGGAAAAGTGTGCCAAAAAGGAGCGTAAGCTTAGTAAGAGCAAAACAAAGTTAACTGATGCAGCAAAGCTAATAAACTCCGCCATATCTCATTCAGACAACCAGTTGTCTAATAAAGAATTTCAAGAAGTACCTTAAACTCTATGCTTAACTGCCATAGAATCTGATGATTCTGAATATAAGGTAACTTCTACTGTAAATGAAATGCACTATTTGAATCGTTTGAATAAATGCTAAATTACAAAATTCAAATATCGTTGATGCATTTACCAAGCTTAATGAAGAGATGACTCTGCTGAAAACAACGAATCAGATCACTGAAACTTCAGGTTGAAAAATCTCAAGAATCAGCTGACTACAAAAAGCTTGAGCATGAGAACGAAACTCTAAAAGATGAGTATGCAATTCATGTAGAAAAGACAAATGAACTTGAAAGAAGTGATTGCATCGTTCTCTAAAAAGAAATCAGAGGCTTAAAAGAAAAAGTCTGTTGATGCACTAAAGGTTAGAAAACCTAGTAAGCTACCTAAGACTAAATAGACTATTAAAACTCATCAGCTGAGTAAGCTGAAAGATGTTGCTGATAGGAGTAAAATTAGAAATGCTAAGTCTGCTAAATCTATGGAGAGTTATTAGAAAACTCAGGTAAGAAATTGAGTAAAAAATGAAATAATTGGCAAGAGTTTGAATCACATTATGATAATTGTTATTATGACATGCACTATGCTTATCCATATTATCATACTGATCATGTTCACTGTGCTGATTGCCATCCTCATTACAAAATACATGCTTATCACGTACTTCATGCATCTTACCTTGCTTATGAGCACTGTTTCATGATGAAACTAAAATCACTGGATCATCACATGTCAAAGGTTATACTAACCATGCTGGACCCAATAAACAAAGGGGTACCAAAAAAGTCATCTTTTTTTTAGGTGAAGCGCATGTGAGATGACAAAGATGAGTTGACTGTCCTTACAAATTTCAACAAGTGGTCTTACCAACAAATGTGTACCAGCAAGTGGTATCAACAAGTGGTATCAGTCAACCATGTAACAATAGTATTTCAGCTCTCAAGAGTTGAAATCGGGTTTGTTGATTTTGAATTCATAAGTTGAGGGGGAACATATCAGAAGACTACCTCAAAATAACTTACTGGAATTCAACGGCTGAGTGTTTGTCAAGACTGACTCTCATCAGACTACTTGACTAAAGACTCTTGAACTCAGGGGGAACGTGTACGACTAGCGGTACTCCTGAATAAAGATGAAGTTTTCAATAAGTAAAAAATGAAGCCATCAAAAGACTGTTTCTCATCAGCCGACTAGAACTCAACAGCCAAGTGATATTCAAGAATGTACTACACCAAGTGGTATCAACAAGTGTTATCACCTCAACAAGTGGTATCAGCTGACTAATCTGATATACACTCATACAAGTAGTATCAGACTACAAGTGGTATCAATTCTCGATGTTAGGAGGAATAGTTATTCTAGCTGGTGTGATAAACAACAACGAAAACTATCTCAAACAGCTAAGTACTCGCCTACTTGTCTTCAGCATACTAAGTTTGCAATTTTATAAAAGGAAAAATGGGGAAGAAAGAGATGCAACTAAGTATTGGTGTTGACGAAAAAAAAGGGGAAGAATGAGATGCAACTAAGAACCCCTTAAACGGACAATAATTGGTTTTTGAAAGTTGTATCAGATCAAATAGTTTCCATCCCAGAGTATGAAGACTAAAACTAAAGACTTGGAAGACGTTCTTAGTTGAAGGTTTTGTCATCATCAAAAAGGGAGAAATTGTTGATTGGTATTGGAGAAGGTTTTGAAGATGACAAAAAGGCCAAAATGGTTTTGAAGATTAAAAAGGTCAAAAGAGTAGTCATCAACTAAGAACTGAAAAGCTTAGTGAAACCTCTCTCACGGTCTGGAAGCTAAGTGACCAAATCAACTAAATGGGAATATCAGATTGGTTATCATCAGCCGAGTCAAGATAGATGTGTTCATTCTTGAATCAGCAGAGTAACCATCAGCAGAGTGATCATTATCAGCATAGTAATCCCATCAACGTGAAGCCGGTCAGTAAGCTCATCAACGGTAATAAGCTGAGTGCATTAAATGCGACTTGACATAAAGTAGATGTTGGTCCCAAGTGGTCAGATGAGGTCTAGAGGGGGGGGGGGGTGAATAGACCTCTAAAAATTTATCTTTCAAAATCTCTAACTTTTTCTGTCAGCAGACTAAGCTGATCAGGAATCGTAAGTTGACTAAGCTGATCTCGCACAAAGCTTTGAACAGCAGAGTTGACCACTCTTCTAATTTCACTCAGCTGATTTTATCAAAATCAGAGCTTTTAAAATAACTAACTTGCAGCGGATTTTTCTAGTGTTTTTCACAAGTTGTTTTCTTAACTTAGAAAAAGTTTAATCCCCAGTTTTGTAAACTCCTTTTAAAACTTTTCAACAGTTAACTTTTCCGTGTTAAAGAATGCTCTTTGAAATATGCAGAAAATAATGCAAGTTTAACACAAAGCGTTTTTATAGTGGTTATATGGATATAAATCCTTTAGTCCACTCTTCCAAGTCACTTAGATCTTGGGTTATACTATAGTCACACAGATTACAGTATACAATGCTTGCGCCAATCAACAAATGAAACGGCCACAAGTGCGTAATAGGAAATCACAAAGAAACTCCTACTCTCTGAAGTAATATCACTCACTAAGATGGATATCTACTTCTCACAACACGATTCTAACAAAATCACTCAGATTTATATGTATTCTTTGATTTCTCTCTATTCTGCTTTGTCAACAAATGACTCAGCTGATGAGTGTTCTGTTCTTGAGTTTGAGACTTAGAAGAATGCAGCTTCAGATTTTTGCTCTCAAATGTGTTGTATATTCTTCTTCAACTCACGAACTGAACTATTTATACTTGAGATTTGAAAATCTGCCCGTTGAGAGATCGACAGGTGTTCAAATCCTCGAGTACTGGTCCCTTCTGCAGAAACGGCTACCTGCGACTGAACACTGTACACTCTGCTGTACTTGCTGTCAGTCCGCATTAAATGCACCAAGCTGATACGAGGTTTCTCTTCAATCATTTGTCATAAATACCCTTCCTCTTCAGCATTTATTACTCCAAGTGCATTTATTACCGTTGCAATAACTTCTGATCCACTTCCACTCTGCTGATCGAAATCACTCGTCTGATGTACACTCGGCTGATCCCAAACTTGAACTAATCTGATTTGAGTCGGCTGAATTCTACCAGTCTGATTCCTTTCTTCAGCAACAGATCAGTAGTCTTCTGGACCATATTTGACTAATCTGAAATAATTCTTCCTTGGTCAAATATCTTCTAAGGTTTGTACTAAGTTTTCATACTTAGCTGATGACTTTTGGAAATCATCAAAACCTCTCTTCACTTCAAAGTCTTCATCTTCATCCAACAATTTCCCCTTTTTGATGATGACAAAACTTCAACTAAGTACCTGTACCTAAAACTAAAGTTGAGTCCTCAAAAATTTATGTGATAGAAATTATATGTTGGAAGCTTGAACTTTTATAAATATTCTTTTGAAATTACAGTACAAGTTACAAGGAAAATGAACTTTAAGTGAAAATTACAAATAAAGTAAGCTGATTACATATTTTCAATAGATAACCTAGTCTAGAAAACCTAGTCTAGTCCTCAGCTTCTTCATCTTCTTCAACTTCATCACTACTTTCTTCATCTTCACCACTTGAGAAAGCATCAGCAAGATTCTTTAATTTTTCTCTTCTTTCATCAGCTTCAAATTTTGCTTTGATGTCCTCAATTCTCTTATACTTCACGTATGGATTAAGCTGTTCTTCAGCAGAGTACTTAGAGGCAGCTAACTCTTTGTCAGTCTTAGCTACATCCTTGGGCTCTACTTTATCATCAGCTTCATCTTCAGCTTCCTCTTCAAGTACTTCATCTTCACTTGGCTTTTCAGCAGCAGCACGTTGGTCTTGTACTTGAACAGTTGCAGCAACAACAGTCCTCTTAGCTGATTCCTCTTCCCCCTTTTTGTCATCAGCAGCAGGGTTGAGTTGATCAGGAGTTTGGGGGGGTGGGGGGGGGGGGGGGTGGGGGGGGGGGGGAGTGGGGGGGGGGGGGGGTGGGGGGGGGGGGGGGTGGGGGGGGGGGGGGGTGGGGGGGGGGGGGGGTGGGGGGGGGGGGGGGTGGGGGGGGGGGGGGGTGGGGGGGGGGGGGGGTGGGGGGGGGGGGGGGTGGGGGGGGGGGGGGGTGGGGGGGGGGGGGGGTGGGGGGGGGGGGGGGTGGGGGGGGGGGGGGGTGGGGGGGGGGGGGGGTGGGGGGGGGGGGGGGTGGGGGGGGGGGGGGGTGGGGGGGGGGGGGGGTGGGGGGGGGGGGGGGTGGGGGGGGGGGGGGGTGGGGGGGGGGGGGGGTGGGGGGGGGGGGGGGTGGGGGGGGGGGGGGGTGGGGGGGGGGGGGGGTGGGGGGGGGGGGGGGTGGGGGGGGGGGGGGGTGGGGGGGGGGGGGGGTGGGGGGGGGGGGGGGTGGGGGGGGGGGGGGGTGGGGGGGGGGGGGGGTGGGGGGGGGGGGCCATAAAGCGATTTAACTAATTTGCATACTTTCTTTTCATGTCCATGCATAACAAATCCTTCAGGTTGTTCCATGTACAATTCTTCAACAAGATCACCATTTAAGAAGGCGGTTTTAACATCCATTTGATGAACATATAAATTATAAATTGAAGCTAATGCCATAAGTACTCTAATAGATGTTATTCTTGCAACAGGTGCATAGGTATCAAAGTAATCTATGCCTTCCTTTTGTTTAAAGCCTTTAGCTACCAATCTAGCTTTAAAAGTTTGGATTGACCCATCAGTATTATATTTCCTTCTAAACACCCACTTACATCCAATAGGCTTGGAACCTTGAGGCAGATCAACAAGAATCCATGTATTGTTAGACATAATCGAATCCATTTCATCGTTAATTGCCTCTTTCTAGTAAGCTGCATCTCTGGATATCATAGCTTCACTAAATATTTTTGGATCATCTTCCACATGTAATAAAATAGGTGTTTTCTTAATAATAGAGTTTCTATCTCCTTCAGTTAAAAATACTAGAGCTAGTGAAGTAATAAAATCAGGACCAAAATCCTTTTCTTTTCTAACTCTTTGACTTCTTCTAGGTTCCAAAGTTGTGTCATCATTTTTTCTCTTTATACTTTGAGAAGTAATAGGAGAAGAATTATCAAGTTTTTGTGGTGATGCTGATTCAGTGTCATTGCGAAATTTATTTTCAAGAAACTCAATGTCTCTTGATTCTACGATAACATTTGAAATTAGATCCAATTATAGGCTTTAGAATTTTCAGCATACCCAACAAAAACACTCTTACAAGCTCTTGGACCTAATTTAGTTCTATTTGGATCAGTAACTCTATAGAATGCAATGCAACCCCAAACCTTTAGGTAATTTAGATTAGGTTTTCTTCCTTTCCATATTTCATATGGTGAAATGTGAGCCTTCCTTGAAGGAATTCTATTGTGTATGTGACAAGCTGTAAGTAATGCTTCACCCCATAAATCTAAAGAAAGTTTGGCATTTAAAATCATTGCATTAGTCATATCAACTAACGTTCTATTTTTTCTTTCAGCCAAACCATTTTGTTGTGGAGTGTAAGATGTAGTAGTTTGGTGTACTATGCCATTTTCTTCACAAAATGCATTAAACTTATTCGAAAGGTATTCACCTCCATTATCACTACGTAAAATTTTAATTTTCCTATTTTGCTGATTTTCAACAAGTGATTTATAACACTTGAACATATCAAATGCTTGATCCTTGCCTTTCATTAAATAAACACAGGTAAATCTAGAACAATCATCAATAAAAGTAATAAAATATCTATTGCCTCCTCTAGTCAATTTTCCATTTAATTCACATATATCAGAATGTATGAGCTCAAGGATTTCAGTCTTACGTTCAACACTAGGGAATGGCTTTTTAGTTATTTTGGCTTGTATACATATCTCACATTTAGAATTATCATAATCATGACACGAAATCAAACCATGCTTTGACATATATTTTAAATACTTATAATTTAAATGTGCAAGACGAGCATGCCATAAATTAAAAGAAGAAACAACAGAGTAAGCAGAACTAATTATTTTATTAATACTTAATTTGAACATTCCATCACAAGAGTACCCTTTTCCAACAAACATTCCACCCTTAGTCAAAATCAAACTATTAGACTCTAAAACGGCTTTTATGCCGTTTTTACAAAGCAAATTGGCAGATACAAGATTTTTCTTAATTTCTGGGACATGTAAAACATTAACAAGAGTAAGTTTCTTCCCAGAAGTGAATTCCAGTTCGACTTTTCCTTTTCCTAAGACCTTTGCTGCATTATGGTTTCCCATAAACACTTCTTGGTCTTCCGTTGCAACTTCATAATTTTTGAATTGAGATTTGTCGTTGCATATGAATAGTCGCACCAGAATCATACCACCAATCAAATGATTGTGGTGTAGTTGCCATATGTAGTTGAGTCACCATTCCAATATGCATTGAAGAAACCATGGCAATTAAATTTTCAATTCCATTGTCATTAACCATGTTTGCTACTTTATTGGAATTATTTGTAGCATTTTCCATCTTTCTTTTCTTGATTCTACATTGACGAATCAAATGCCCTTTTTTGCCGCAATGGTGACACTTTCTTTTTTCTTTGACCTTTTGTTTCTTGTTGGGACCATTGTTGTTATTATCAAAATTCTTCCTCTTGTTTCCATGACTTTGATTGTTGAATGTCTTCTCATCCATAACATTTACTTTAGAAGAATCAAACTGCACTCCATCGTTCTTTTTAAGTGTTCGAGTTTCATCCTCTATTCTCAAATGTTTCTCAAGTTGTTCCAAAGTGAAATCTTCCGATGAGTGTAGAAGTTTCTTTTGATAATTTGTCCAAACGGGTGGAAGTTTGGCAATTATCGCACCAACTTGGAAGCTTTCAGGAAGTTCAACTTTCAAGTCTTTGAGTTTACTAACCAAGACTTGCAAGTCATGTACTTGGTTCAAAATAGGTAGATTATCATTCATAGAAAATTGTAAATACTTCATGATTAAAAACTTATCCGTACCTTGCCTTTCCGATTTGTACTTATTCTCTAATGCATTCCAAATCTCTCTTGGTGATTTGATCGAAGTGAATAAATCATAAAGTCGATCAGAAATAGTGTTCAAAATATGTCCACGACAAACTAATTCATCTTCTTCACGTTTCTTTCGTTGCTCTTTAATAGCATCATCTTCACCTTCTTTTGGTTCCGGAATTGGTTGCAACTCCGGACTTAACACATAGAAGATCTTCAAAGCGGTCAAGAGAAACTTCATTTTGTCTTGCCAACGGGTGAAATTAGTGCCATCGAACTTATCCAATTTCACAAAGTCTTGATTCATAACCTTGAACGCAGCGTCGGTAGTCGATTCCATTATATCACTTTAAAATTGTTTGGAAAATTACTTGTGGGGAACTTAAATAAGTATATCAAGAACTTTGTGGCTTTGAGGCTTGTTTAAAGACAATATCTTTAAAGTGATATTTGCCCCCACTCGATTGAGTTTGCTAATGGGTTTGAAGTAGCAAATCACTCCCAGGATACAACAAAACCACTTAGAAAGATAGATAGCAATTCTAAACGTTCTCTCTAAATTTCTCTAACAATTGTGTGCTTTAGGAGGGGAAATAATATTGGAGGAGTAGTAATAATTTTTATTGATAATAAATTTTCTAAACTACAATTCTGTTTATAGTATTCTTAGAGTTGTAATGTTTCATGAATCATTGTGGCTTATGTTTATTCATGAAAAGATGCATTCTTATTTACGGTTAAAATGCATTGTTCATGAATGTATGCTTTGTTTCATTAATTAACCGTTGCCACATGCCCAATTTCTTTTAAAATCAAAAGACATTTCATGATTTCAAATTAATTACTACAACCCCCATTACTTATCATAATATAATAACAACCCCCACTACTTATCATAATATAATAAGAACCCCACTACTTATCATAATATAATAAGTATTATATAATATTATAATCTATATAAATTCCAACAATAAAAAATGGTAAAATCAATAAAAAAATGGGTTTGATAAAAGAAAAATGAGTTAAAGGAAAAAAATGATGCAATTGATAAATCAACGAGATAAACCGGCAAAAAACGAACACGGGATAAATAAAGGGGATCAAATCTATAAAAGAACATGAACAAAATATTTAGTTAAACTGGCAACAAATTATGCAATAAGTGAGAAAATAAGTTAAATCAGAAAATAATAAGTATAATAGACTAAAATTGTGTTAAACTGAAGATAATTGATGACTTGATTATCAAGAGGGGTAAAATCTACTAAAATTGTGTTACAACCGAGAGAATGTTTGAATTGATTAACAAATGAGATAAACCACAAAAAAATGGGTGAAATCGATAAATAATGTGTAAAAATAGTAAAAAAGAAATGGTAAACTCTGTATAAAAGCGAATGAAATCGATATTTATTGAAAAACTATTAAGAAACTATCACTTATTAAAGAACTTAATTTTTTGTTTACCACTTTCGTGCTATATGAATAACAAAAGGTATTATATATTTAGTTAACTGAAAAACTTATAATTGACTTAAGCTCAAAAAAATTAAAACATAGAAATGGTTAAAAAATGGAAAAATGGGTTAGGTAGAAGAAAAACGAGTTAAAACAACAAAAAAAATGGTGCAATTGATATAACAATGGGGTCAACCCATGTAATAATTAATGATAACGATTAAACCTGGGATAAGAAAAAATGGGATCAAATAGATAAAAGAACAAGAACAAAAAGATGAGCTAATTAGAAGAAAAAAATATGAGAAAATAGGTTAAATCAACAAAAGAATAAGTAAAATCGATTAAAATTGGATGAAACCGGAGAGAATGAGTGAATTGATTAATTAATGGGATACAATAGACTAAAATTGGATTAAATTGGAGAGAATTGGTGAATTGATTAATAAATGAGATAAACCACAAAAAAGGGGTGAAATCGGTGAAAGAATATGTTAAAATAACGAAAAAGAAATGATGAACTCAGTGTAAAAGTTGGTGAAATCGATATTTATTTGGAAAGTTCTTAAGAAATTATCACTTATTAAAGAACCTAAAAACATTAAAGAATATCAAAAAATTAAATTAACCCACCTTCGTGCTATATGAATAAAAAAAATTACTATTTAGTTAACTGAAAAACTTATAATTGACTTGAGCAAAAAAAAGTCAAAACATATAATTGGTTAAAAATGGTGAAAATGGATGAAATTCGATTAACAAATATATGACAAAAAATAGTAAAATAAATGAAAAAATGGGTTAGTTCCAAAAATAATGAGTTAGAGCAACAAAAAAACGGTGTAAACAATAAAACAGCGAGGTGAATCAACTAAAAATGGGTAAACGGGGTAAACCATCAAAAAATGGGTGAACATGTAAAAAAGTAATGTTATCGGCTAAACACGGATAACAAAAAAAAGGGTCAAATCAATAAAAGAACATGAACAACAAAAAATGAGTTAAATTTACCACAAAAAAAAAGTTGAAAAATGTGAGAAAATAAGTTAAATTTAGCGAAATAATAAGTAAAATCGAATAAAATAAAGTTAAACAAGGGAGAATGAGTGAATTGATTAACAAAATAGATAAACCACAAAAAATGGCTGAAATCGGTGAAAGAACGGGTTTAAATAACAAAAAATATGGTACACGCAGTGTAAAAATGGGTTAAATCATTAAAATATGTTTACATGATAAAATTGAGGAAAACTGATAAAAACGAGTTACATTGGTTAAAATATGAATAATCATGTAATTGTAAATTGATGAACTCAGTAAAAGACAGTTATAACCTGCCAAACTGGTGAAATCGATTTAAAAGAAAAATTAAACCTGTGAAAAATAGTTTATATGTATATATCATGGTTAAAAATGAAAAGAATTGATGTTGTCCATTAGTTTAAATGATATTTTTAGAATAGTACTAATGTATACGGGACATTCTTACTTAGACCTGGTCTAGGAAATTTCCCTAGACCTTGTGGTTGAAAACATACCACATCATCATTGTGAGAGCACCACATCATCACAATTAATGATGTGGTGTATTTTCAACCACAAGGTCTCTCCTAGACCAGGTCTAAAGAAGAATTTTCCTAATGTATACACGTAGTTAATTATAGTTCGTTTATAATTTTCAAGGTTTGTTTTAGGCATTTATGATCTCAACTTTAATTTTTGGTAACAACATAATAATAAAAGTGATTTAGTAAAAAAATTAGTATGTCATAAAGACAATAATAAGATGAAAAATCATTATATGATACAACTAAAGTAGGAAAGTAATTAGTTTACGTGCAAGGCACGTACACTTTTCTAGTAATTTAAGATTAACTGGTGTAGTTAAAAATCATACCATGTTGAAAATTACAAAACAAACATTCATGTTTTTATCAAACTACTCGAGTTCAAGTTGCATTTGACTCATCCAATTTTTTCAGCTCAGTATAAACTTAAATTAAGATCAACCACAATCTCAAGGTGGTTCTCAAGTTTGACAACAAAATATAGTCGATTTTTTAACATCTCTAATTGCAGTCATAAACATATTGTTCCTTATTAATATTATTGTTTCTTTATATAAGATTGTTTTGTTTGATTCGTGGTGAGAGATACTAAATATGAGGGTCAATCATTTGGAGGATATCATTATATTAATTTTTTTTTATTATTAAGACATTTTGCAAAAAAGAAAAAGGAAATAATTTTCACTCCATTAGTTTCTAATGTAATTAATCTTTCAACAACCGTTCTCAATCGACTATAAAAAGAAAATAGTATGACGGTAATATATATTTCTAGAACGGCAAATCCAAAAAAACTTACAGAAATCCAACTATAGTTGGTGCATTAGTATATAAGATTCAAAAGTTGAGTTTGATATTGAATATTTAAAAACCGCATCAATTAATATCGCAATACCTTACTATATGTCCCCCTATCCCCGTGATATTTGCCCAATTCTTCAATTTCCATGGAAGGTTGAGGAACTGTGAGTAGATGTTGAGAGTGTAATTATATCAGAATATATTATCAAAATAAAAATATAGATCTTCCAATAAATAATGAGTATATATATATTACAAAATCAAAATCAAATTAAATATTTAAATGTTTTCACTTACTTTCCTGTCTCTCTTTCCTTGATTAATTCGAACAAGACTTGTCATAAAAATTTGAGAATGAGAAATTTTCAGACCTCCAGAAATCATAATTTTCTTTGTTGTATTGTTTTCAAGATCAAACAATAGAAGATGATCTCTGTCATTCTCAAAAAGAACTATCTTTTTACTCTTTGAATAATTTATAGGCTTTGGAGCATAATTCAGCTTTTCAATTTTTGGAATTGAAAACAACATTGTCCACGAATTTTCAACTCCATAATCGTTCATCAACCACGTTTCAAAACTCTTTCTATAGTTGTATCGACTCAGAGACAAACAACCACCCAACTCTCCCAAATCAAATTGATCAGATGTTGTATCATCTATCGAACATGGCAGTGTGTAAAATCGATAATCTTCCGTTTCTAGACTGAAAGCAACGATAAATAATTGATAAATTTCATTCTTCCTAGGAAAGGTTTCTACAATCCAATGTACCGCACCATTTAAGAATACTACACTACAACTCCCAGAAATCCTTTCCCCAGAAATCAAAAACGGGAAATCCCCAATCCGTTTCCAAGAATTTAATTTCAGGCTATACAAAGAAAATTACCACATGAGAAATGTTGCCCACGATCATAGGGTTCTATTGGTTCAAGAATTAAGCAAATTGGTTGAGTAATGAATGAATAATTAATCATTGAATATTCGGGTCTTTTGACCTACGTGATTTGAAAATTAGAACTCAAAATTCGAACAAATTACTCAACGGATTGAAGAGATCTTTACATGTATGAGTTCTCCACGACAGTAGGAACAAAAACCCTCAACCGATTTCGACCAACGGCCACCGGCCATATGGGAAGAAGAAGGCGAAAATTACAAATACCCCGGCCAATTTTTAGATAATTGCATTCCCCCCCCCCCCCCCCCCTTTGACTTAATGGACATGTGCCACGCATGTGACATTTTTCGTACTAAAATTAATGGTCAAACCAAATGTGAAAAATATTGGTCAATTTTGGTATCAGAAGTGTCATTTTGAAAGGTATGGTATGAAATGTGTAAATGTACTAAAAGTTTGGTATGAAAAATGCAATTCCCTCATTTCAAAACTATTAAAGTTTGTCCGATTTTTCATTTGAGTAAAATGCAAAACATCCTCTGTGATTTTCCTAAATGATAAAAAACCCTCTAAATTATTTTTATTAGCTCAAATTCCCATGCATGTGTTAATAGTTTATTAGGAAAAATTCATACATTGATATTTTATTAGTGAAAAACACTAGTTTTAACATTAAGAGTTGACCACAGGGAATTATTGTTGTATTTTTAAGAGAATAAGGGGGTTATCGTCAATTTTTAAGTTCACATGGGGTTAAACTTAATATTTTTAAGTGAGCAGTTGTGGCCTTGTTTGGAACCTTTTTGGGCCATCACTTTCGATTTTTCATTGGCCCAAACTTTGTTTGGAACCATTTTCATTGCTTCAAAACCATTTTTTCAGCCGTAACTTTGATTTCTCGGCCCAACTCTCAAAAACAATATCTGACACACACGTGCAATTAATGACCCCCCCCCCCCACTTGCACAAAAATTGCATCCACTTGCAAATTTTCAGCAGCCCAAACATTGGGCCCAATTCTCAAAATATTGTGTGTATATATATACATACACACACACACACATACACACACATAAATATATATATATATATACTACATAATTATTATTTTATATCTATTCAATTATCTTCTAATCATTTCACCATAAAATAATATATTTTTAATCATTACTTTAATTATTACACAATATAATATTAATTATTTTAATTTAACATGACATGACATGACATCTATCAACTAATTATTACCTTCAAACTCCAACATCCAAAATACATCCAAACAATAACTCACAATTTTCAACCCAACTACTCCTTTAATTAATATTATCTTACATACAAAAGATTCCAACCAAAATACATCCAAGTCTAATTTCACTTGTTTCGCACAACTTTCAAAAAGAATCTTCAAAACTCCCAACCAAAATAATTTTCATCCAAAGTGGGTGAAACTGAACCAAAATACATCCAAACAGGGCCTGTGTTTTTACATTTAGTTCCAAAGAAAAAAAATAACATGTAGGGTTATAATTAGAGGCGAAGCCACACCCGTGTATATGGGTTTAATTTAATTATTTAATTTCCTAATTTAAAAATATTAAATTCTTTAATATTGCATATTAAAAAAGAAATGTGTTCAGGGATATAGATATTGACTTAGTCGTGGATGAAGTTAATGTTATGAAAAAAAGCAAAGCACGACTTATAAATTATAATGACCAAGTAAAAATTGAAATATGAATATATCTCATGCTCATTTATCCCATGTTATATACTTCATATAGATTTGTAATCATCTTACTGAATTAATTAATTATATTAATTATTATTAAAACTATTGACAATATTTATTTCCACAATAACTATTTAATTATAATCATATTACAAAAAATAATATTTTTATGACTTAATCTCAACCCCCTCAATATAAAATCCTAGCTTTGCCCCTAGATATAATTGTCACTTTCCTTGTAAATAATGAAGAATATTCATTCTTAGTGGCCTAAGAGGGAGTTAAATATCTTTGATTTATTAACACTCGGAAAGTGTTGCTAATAAAAATAATATATCAGATTTTCTGTCGATTGGAAAGATGCATCGGGTACTCTATTCATTTTACTTTTTCTCATTTTGATCTTTCAAACCAAATATCACAAGTAGATTTCACAAATTCAACGGCAAACACAATAATTTCCTACATATACTACATGTAATTATAGGACAATACATGAGAATTATAAAATGCCTTATCTAATTTGAGGGATAGATGTTTATTAATCATACATCGATCATCGAAAAAAACTCGCCATTGAGGTCATAGTCAAGTGGCAAAAGTTGAGGTTGCAAGACCAATAGGGCACGAGGTCTTGGGTTCAACTCTCATTAATGTGAATATTTATCTAGTTTATTAATACTGATAGTCTTGATAATTTATTTATCATTGTATTTTAAAAGGGATTTAGTAGATTTATGATACAATGGGTGGTGTAATGATATAGTTTATTATTTCAAGAACCATAATTGTTTATACCATAAATAATTTTTATGCTTATGAGTCCAATAATGGCCCGACAGAGGATAATTGGCTCGACAAATAATATGCACAATTTAATTACTTAAGAAGGCCAATTGAATTAAAAGCCCAGTCATTGAATTAAAGAGGCCCAGTCGCGAGAAATGGCCCAAAGATTGGCCCCATTTATATGATTAATTAAATTAATGACACAATTAATTTAATTAAGAAAGATAATGGCCACGTAATTAAAGTGGGGAAAAAATAATAGATAAGGATTAAGAGTTAACCATCTCCCAAAATATCTCAAAAGTAGTTACACACATGCTGAAGATAGAAAATATAGCGGATTTGAAGAGCTCAACCATCAGCAAAGCATCAAAGGAACATGGAGAACAAACATGACAAATAACTGCCAAAGTAGTGGGAAACATGCCGAAAGTGGAAGAAGTGGACATTCATCAGGAGAAATATCCATCATGAGGCCTATAAATATCAAGAGGCTGGCACATTCAAGGGGCACCCTCAATCAATCAAACAAATCAGTCTTCACTGAATCGGGCATCATGCCTACCTCAAGTCAGCAACGCTGCTTCTCCAAAGTCAGCAACGCCGCTCCTTTCAGCAAGCCACAAGTCATGACTCCCTGAAGTTCAGCAACGCCGCCTCTCGAAGAAAGCCGCAAGCTGCTTCCGCAGTCAGCAAAGTCGCTCCTCAAAGCAAGCCGCTTTTTTCAGCTAGCCGCAAGCTGCAAAACCTCATGTGAATGCCCACGTACTGACATGATTTATTTATCAAGTAGCCACCTACCTGATGAATTTGTTGTCTGGTAGCCATCTGCCTGAAGACTATCTGGCGAGTGGCCACCTACTGGTTAGGAGCCCGATTGGTAGCCACCTGCCAAGGTTGGGCGATCCATCGATGGTATCCACCTGCCGTCAATGTTACTTTCACGTCAACATGATAAGTACTGCATATCAACTCATATGGCGGTTCACCTGCCAATCAAAGAGTCATTCTTCACGAACTAAAGAATCTATCAGCTCGCTTGGCGCGGTGATGCCAATATAGGAGTTTTATTACAACTTTACATATTCTTTCATGTTTGTAAATCAGGGAAATGTATTGGGCTAGATTTCGTGTATTTCATCTATCAACTCTATGTTTATCGAATTATTTTGCCTTCATCTCCTGATTTCATTTACGAATATGTTGTCGTCAAGTGATTTTAATATGTCTTTGATGTTAAATTGTTAATTTGTTAGTTTAGGATTTAAATTAAATTGATTAAGTTGACATGTTTTAGATTGCTCGATAATTAATGTTTCTGCAAATCCCTTGATATATCGAGTGAACCACTGATTGGCTATAAAATTTGGCAGTCCAATAAAGATTATCATGAATTGTTAAGTCTTGCGGCCAGGCAGGCATGTAAGGGGTAGAGTTTGCCTACTCCGCCACAATCAATTGGTTAGAAGTCAGAGCTTTGTCAAGACATTGATTTATATTTCATATTCGTCATGAAATGTCCATTTTAAACCGTTATGTTTGCACGCACAGACATTGACACGCCCCGCACTTATTTCATTTTGCATCGAGCCAATTGCACGTCGAGGCAAGCCAGATAAAAATTAGAGCAAACAATATTTTGGCACGCCCGGTGGGACTTAATAATCTTTTTTGCCAGAAAATTTTTATTGCGTACTAATCAACTGATCTTTTGCTATTATCAGATGTTTCCACCGATAACGCGAAAGAAACGATCGAATTTAACAAGGACACAATCCGACCTCACGAACTTTCTGACATCAGAGGACTTAACTGCAGTCCCGATATCGATGGACGGAATAGAGAAAGTAGGAGAATTGTCATAAGAGGTTCGGAAATTTGTGAAAGACCTCGAAGCAAAACAAGGGGAATGGTCGAATGTAATTAGCAAATTTGAGAACATGCTCGGCACGACCACTGTTGCCAGTCAGGCCAGTACTGAGGCAAGTAATACTATAAATACTTCCCAGACACGTCTGGAAGCCAAACTAGTCGTACTGGCTGATAGCATCAATGCATTAGCCAATGGGATGCATAGCTTGCAAGCAACCAACCAACCCTAATGGATCGACTAAAACTGCCATTGACAAAGGCAAGGCACCCGCAATCCACATTGCAGAATCTCGACAGCGGGACGAACAGCCATACATGCAGAACAGTGGGCAGAACAATACACCTGACAGAAAAGGAAGCACTTCAAGAAATAGGTCTTATCGTCCGGACTCGGGGGGCAGACCCGAGGATGAAAGAGGAGAAAACATTGGGTATGTCCAGAACGGACATCAATTCACCTCCCCATACCACGATCAAGTAACGGGAGCCATCGAGAGACATGACGATTTACTAACAATCAACCAGGCTCAGGAAATATTCATGAAGAAATAGGATGCCATGATAGCCCGATACAACAAGCCACATCCAGAATATATCGATCAGGTACCATTTCCGCTTTCAGGACACCTAATTTCACTTTATTTTCAGGAGAAGGGCCACAATCTGCAACCGAGCATCTGGCCCGATTCTCGTCGGAGTTTGGTAACCTGAACAACGATCTGAAGTTGAAGTTGTTCCCGAATTCCCTGACGGGGATGGCGTTCCACTGGTACGCCAACCTAAAACCCGGTTCGATAGCTGATTGGGCATCAATGGAAAGGTTGTTCGTGACGAACCACTATCAGGCCCCATTAGAAGTATCAGTAATTGAACTATCCAATATGAAGCAATTGTCAGGGCAGTGTGTAGAAGATTATATGAAGAAGTTCATCAGGGCCAGGGGGTTTTGTGCTATCCCACTACCAGAGAAGGAATGTGTCAAAATTGCAATACATGGAATGCATTTTGAACTAAGAAAGATAATGATGGCATAGTATCATGAGGATCTATTCGAATTAACTGACCATGTTGTAAGATATGAGAGGGTGTTGAGAGATGAAAACATCTGACAGCCTAGAAACAACTACTATCAAGTAGGCATGGCAGATTCTAACGACCAGTCATTACGTCTGGTGGTGGAATCATCTAGCATCGAGATCGGATTAGCTGAAGTCATATGTCCAAAGAACACTATTTGTCAGGCGTTGACTAAACCGAAGGAGCCACAACCAACTATCAAAGTGCCCAAAAGCTTGATAAGGAGGCATGCCGAGAACAAGTCTGACAGGGAAATGCGTTATTCTTTCGACGTGTCCAAAACAGAGGCTATCTTCGATCAGCTATTGGCGGACAAGATCCTGAGGCTTAAAGGAAACCATGTGATGCCATTGCCGATGAAGATTGCAGGTAAAACGTATTGTAAATACCATGACGTATGGACTCATTTCACGAACGATTGTCTTGTGTTTAGATGGATGGTGCAGGATAATGTTGACAAAGGTATCCTAAAGTTTGCCCCTGGCATGAAGATTACTAAACTGATTACGGTTGATACCAATTCGGTTCAGCAGAATGAGATCAGGATAAACATGGTAAACGTGATTGACACAGAAGGAAAAAATACGGGACAGGCTAATAACAAGTGCACGCAACAACCGATGTCAACCCCCCAGTCCTACAGCTGGGATTATGTGCTCGATGTCATCTGGAGGTAGAAATGCTCATGAATCCTGGGGTTTATAATCCGTACGTGCATTGGCCAAATCCTTCACATGGGCCATACCTGTATCAAGTAACACCACCGTCAATACCAGCCCCGATGCAGGCTACATCATCTGCTACAGAGCCGCGTCGAGACAATGATGCGCCGGGGGGGCATCAACGATCAAACGAAGGTTTTGATCAGCATTACAGGTCCAGGAAAAGGTCACCGGTGAGGTACCCCAACTCATTCAGGAGCCAGAACTATAGGCAATCAGTGAGAATGATACCCACCAGTACTTTCAGGCCACGTACTATCAGAACACCGTCGAACACTCAGGTGGAAAAATGGGTACCTGTAGGCACCCCAAATTCCCAGGAAATCAGAGACCGGACCAGATGACTATAACACAATATCGGCGATTTCTCCGACACATGAAGGAAATCTAAATGGCAAAAGGGAAAGCCCCGACGAAGCCGCAGATCGAAAACCCACAGTTTATGGGAATGACTCTCAAACAGGAAACTACTGAGGCCAAGGCCATTACCCAAATTGCCACCTTCAAGTGGGAATCTTCAAGGAAGGTAAAATATGAAACAATCCCAGAGTTGGACCTCGATCTCGACGAGGCTGAAGACATAAGGGCTAAGTTCGATGAGATCGACAGGGAATTTGAAGCCAAGAAGAACAAGGTTGAGACAGATGTCGATATCAAGGAATAAGAGAAATAATTGGAGAAGATCAATACGAGTCAACCGTCAGACAGTTCGGCCATCATGGAGTGCAATGTGGTTAGTTCATTTCCCTCTGATTTCAGTACGCAAGAAGGGCTGATGTGTACCACTGATACATCAAATAAGGTTTTGGGACGAAGGCATACCTGTGGTTCAGATGGTGGAAGAACTGGAAATAATATCAGTGCATGGAGATCAAAGAACATAATGGGGCAAAAAGGTGGAAAATATCTTCCAAAAACCACCATCGTTTATTGCCAGACACATCAGGCCATTGTATATATCTGGACACATCGATGGTAAGCCTATTGATAGGATGCTGGTTGACAACAGAGCAGCCGTCTATGTAATGCCGACAGCAACTATGTACAGGCTGGGAAAGGTAAGTGAAGACCTGATGGAGACAAAAGTAATAGTGAGCAACTTCACAGGAGGAAAAACAGACACTTCGGGCATTTTGCCTGTCGAGATAAAAGTCGGCAAAACTACCTTGAAAATTGCCTTATTTCTGGTAAATGCTACTACATCATACAATGTCTTGTTGGGAAGAGATTGGATTCACTCCGCTTTGTGTATACAATCTTCTTTACATCAATGCCTGCTGATTTGGGGGGATGCAATGGAACCAGAAATCATCATGGCCGACAATCAACCGTTTCTGCAAAGATCAATGCGGTCGAAGCAGCATACTATCGGGACGATATTGGACCGTATAGGTTCATCGATCAAGATAAATACGGACGCCTGATGGAGGTTACGTCTGTAGAAGACTGACGGAGCTAGAGATGAAGTGTCTCGCTAAGGAGTTAAGTCGGCCTTGTGATGTCAATGAGGACAGGCCGTAGGGGGAAATGATTCAGTCCCCATGAGTTACACGACCAGCAAAATGCCAACAACCACTCAGGCCGAATGCTTGGAGATCGATGAAATTGTCATTATCAGCCCTGAACAAGAGGTATGTAACGATTTAATAAATTTCGGATTTATGTAGCCGAATGCTGTACAGGGGACATTATTTCTGAGGAAGAATGCTCAATAACAGACAATGACGAAATTCAATTGGAAGAATTGGGAACAGCGCCAGCCAAGCTCGATGATATCAAGATCCAAGTACAAGACCCGGTCATCGAGATAGAATTGGGCACCGAAGAAGACCACAGGCCAACCTACATCAGTGCCCTGTTGGATGATGATCAGAAAGGAAAATTAATCAAGGTGTTAAAGGAGTTCAAGGACTGCTTTGCTTGGAATTATGATGAGATGTCAAGACTAAGCAGGGACTTAGTTGAGCATAGGATTCCGATACTCAAAGTCTATTTGCCTCGAAAGCAGCCCCTCCGAAGAATATCGAAAGAAGTATGCACCTAATTAGAGAAGAGATCGAAAAGTTCCTGAAGGCCAATTTCATAGAAGTGGCCCGATATCCGGAGTGGGTCACAAACGTGGTACCTGTGATGAAGAAAATTGGTAATATTAGAATATGCATTGATTTTAGGGATTTAATTCTTGCATCTCCAAAGGATGAATACCCGATGCCGATGGCAGATATGTTGACTGATGCCGCCGCTGGCAACATGTTTCTAACAGTTGTTGATGGCAGTGCAGGGTACAATCATATATTTGTGGTCGTCGATGATGTGCCTAAGCTGGCTTTTCAATGTCCATGAGGAATAGGCACCTTTTCATGGAAGGTGATGCCATTCAGGTTCAACGCAAGGGCAACGTACCAACGGGCCATGAATTGTATTTTCAGTGAGTATATCGATGATTTTGTCAAAATCTATATCGATGATATAGTAATCAAATCATCCAGTATATGTGGACACATGGACCATCTGGCAAAAGCATTTTCCAAAATGAGGAAACATAAGCTAAAACTTAACCCTCTGAAATGTGTCTTCGCAATAGCATCAACCAATTTTCTTAGCTTCTTAGTGCATCGGAAGGGGATCGAAATCGATAAGAATAAGTCAAAGGCTATCCTGACAACCAAAGCACCATCAACAAAAAAGGAACTCCAGCAATTTCTCGGGAAAGTTAACTTTTTGAGGAGATTGATATCGAACCTAGCTGGAAAGACCAAAAAATTTTTCACCACTGTTGAGATTAAAAGACAAGGAGGAGTTATGTTGGCAGACAGAACATGAGCAAACCTTCCAGGAGATAAAGGATAAACTAACAACTCCGCCTGTGATGATGCCACCGAGAATTCTTGTGAAACTACTCATTTTATAAGATTTCAGACAAAGAAAGGTGAAAAAAGGTTCGCTAAGTATACAAATAAAAAAGTTGTGATTATGGAGGCAGGCTTTAATATCAGAGATAAGAGTCAACCAGGGTACATGGCTATTGAGAAGAGAGTCTGGACTAAATTTTGCTCACCTCCCAAAAAGGTAGGATGCAGGGGAATGGTCCAAGAGTTTTATGTTAACTTCAATCAAATGGATACTAAGAATCAAAGTGTAAAAGTTAGGGGAATTGATGTCCCTATATCGGAAAAATTGATTAACACATATTACGGTCTGGAAAACTATGAAGGAAATCATGATGAATATACGACCTTTTTCGAAATTGATATAGACTTGGAAACGGTCACCAAAGAAATTTGTGAAGGCCAGCCATGTGGACATTAAATTCAAATGGAAAGCCAACAAGTTTCGCACTTGGGCATCTCAAAAGGGATCATGTAATTCGTGGTTCAAGTTTGTGCTTTCTAGGCTCTTGCCGTAAAAGCAAATCAGCCACGTGACTATAGATAGAGCTCTTCTAGTTTATTGCATAGTTACAGGTAAGAAAATAAATGTGGGCTTGATGATTTTCAGTAGTATGAAGCAAGCAGGTGGCAACTAGTAATACTGTTAGTTTGTGGTTCCCATCTCTTATTACTGACTATGCATGACTGTTGGTGTTCGCAAAGATGAAAACGAGAGCGAGATTAACTTGAAGATGCACATCGAGTTGCCGAAAGTTTTGAACGAGGACAACAAGGACAATTATGAAGAGTTGTTTCAGCAACTTGAAAAATCACAAGCTAGACTTGAGAACTATATTTTGGAATCTCGATCAATAATTCAGAAGATGAACGAGGATGCGGCTAATTATAATCTGGCCACACATGCCTCTACTCTAGATTATCTGAGCATGCAAAGGCCAGAGTTTCACAAATTTATGCTAACCTCTCGGAGCATGCACATGACACATTTAATGCTGAAAACTACTACATCGACTCAGACTTTCTCAATTCAGGTATTCGCATATTCATATTCAGCTTTTTTATTAATTATACTCAGCATTTTCTACTATTCTTTTTATGATTTTGGATTTCAATTTTTTGTTTCAACAAGAATTTGATGCGCCCATGGGAAATCGCATCGACGAACCATATGTATCTGCCCCATTGGAAAAGAATCCAACAAAAGATGTCACTTCCCCAGAGATACATGCAACTAGGGCTGTGCATTCGGTAATACCGAACCGAACCGTTTTTCGGTATATCGATACATTCGGTAATCTGAAAACCCGTACTGTTTGCCAAACCGAAAATTTCGGTTCGGTTCGGTAATTTACCGATTCGGTACGGTTCGGTATGATTCGTTACAAAAAAACCGAAAAATTGGGTTCTTCAAATTTTCTGAAAAAAATTTGGCTTTTTTTTTCAATTTGTTGGGCCTTAAGTGATGAATTATTGCTCAAGTGTTGTTCGGATAAATGCTGCAGAGCCATTTCTTGTGATAGATGGTTCATAAACGCCATTTAATTTAATACTATTAGTAATTTAGTACTATATATCTTCAGTTCTTCACTACAAAATAAATAAATTCTTACATTTTTTTCATGTTGATCATGATACTATTAGAGAAATTCAACCAAAAAACTTTAAATTATTGTCACTGAATGATAATGAGAACCCAAAGTGGCAAAGTCCCAAACGACTTACTTTTAACAAAAACATTGAACTAAATTCATACGAAAAATCTTTAGTCCTAAAACCATTAACAAATAACAAGCTTAAAACCATCAACATAAACAAATAATCTTAAATTCATACAAATCATTCAAGATAAAAATTATAAATCTCCAAAGTCTTAAAACCAAATTCAAGCATAACTTAAAGTCCTAAATCATTAACTCTTGTGGATCATTCCCAATTTCTTCAACTTCACCAAGTCATCAAGACACCAACCTTCAATGATTTAATCAAACAATGAATAAGAGGCATAATTAAAAAAAAGAAAGGTAATGTGAAACAAGAAGAGTATATCTAAGTCACTTCTTCATCACTTTGATAGCTATATGATCACATATTAACCGACTCTTCACTAACTAACGAACGTGTCGCATCTACATGAAAAAAAATGAGATGATTAGCATCATTATGTCAACACTAGTGAAGTAGTGATTAAACTAAATAAATGTAATAGCTACATAACAATAAATGTACTTTGATAAATATTACTAATGAGTTCAGCTTCGCTTGTCTCCTCCAAAAAGCCAATGGGTGCTTGACGAATCCAATCTTGCCCACAAATCAAAGCTTGAACGGTCTTTGGTGCCAATGAAGCACGATAATCGTCAATGACACTACCTCCAGTGCTAAAGGCAGACTCCGAAGCAACTGTAGATATAGGCATGGCAAATACATGGTGTGCCAATGACGATAACACGGAATATACTGGAGTGTGCACTTTCCACCAATCCATAAGATCAAATTGAGGAGAATCTTGCTCTATTTGCTGGCGAAGATATTTTTCCAATTCATTTTGATCATTCATCCCGATCTCGGACAACATTCTTTGATATTGCTTTCTTGCAGCCCTCTTATTATGTCTCTCTCGTTCAGCAGCACTAGTTTCAGTTTCACCCATCAACGTGCTTGTGCTACTTCCACCTCCATTTGAACTTGAAGAAACTGACACATTGGGCATAGACATCTTATACTCATTAAACAATTCAATCAACCAGCAATTTTTGACCTTTCATCATTACCATACATGTTTTTCATAACATGGCTCACATAACTAAATTTGTTATGTGGGTCAAGCATAACCGCAACATACAATATCAAGTTCATTTTTTCGTTGTCCCCCAAGTACTTATCAAATTTGAGTTTCATTCGTCCTGCTATTTCTGTCAACTGAATATTATCAGAATTCATCCAATCTTTGATCACTTTATCTACATCACTAATTTCATCAACAAAAGTGTTTGAGGTCACGTACAAAGAACCTGAAATTTGAAGTGTGAGATCATAGAAGTGTTGTAGAATTTTCACCATATTTTCAACTACAAGCCAATCATCTCGATTGGGTAAACCAATTCTTCCATAAGTTCCAGTCGCACAAAAATATGCACGAAGTTCAGCATCACACAATTCATACCTTTCAAAGACGCGTTGAAAATCAAAGCCGTCTCTAACATCAAATACACAGAATTCCATCTTGTCGGAACATCTAAGCACAAAGATTTCTTGCTTTCAATTCTTTCTTCAACTTGAAAAGCTTCAAATTTGGACAACCGAGCCGGTGATTGCCTAACATACCTTACCAAATTACGAACCCGTTCCACTGACTCATTCACATCTTTTAATCCATCTCTAACAACAAGATTAATTATATGAGCCACACATCTCATATGCAAGAATTTACCCCCCAAAAGTGCCGTCTATCAACAGTTATTGTGAATACATGGGTAATACCCCAATCACTCAAGCATTTCTCAATTAACAAACCGACTTCATCACCTTTATGACTAGGGCATGGGACGAAGTTAAGAATTCTTTTATGCAACTTCCAATTATCATCTATAAAGTGTGCAATCAAACACATGTAGTTAAGTTTTTAGTTGGAGGTCGTCCATGTGTCGGTAGTAAGTGAAATTCTCTGTACATTTTTTTTAAAGTACTCTTTCAATTTAGCCTTTTCATCAAGATACATCTTAAAACAATCCCTAGCAGCCGTAGTTCTTGAAGGAATAATAAATTGGGGACATGCAATCGACATAAAATACCTAAAACCTTCTTTTTCTATAGTTCTAAAAGGATTCTCATCAACAATAAGGAAGACATTCATAGCTTTTCGAATAGCTTCCTGATCAAATTTCAACAACGAAGACACCTCTCTATAGTCCCCTTCACCTCCAACCCCAGTCACACTATGACAAAAACTATGAATCGTATGACTATCCATTCTACTATTAACAAGATTATCTGGATGCTTCTTACATATCTTCATGTGATTGTTCATTCCCGACGTACCATTTCTTCCGGACTCGCATGCATAGTTTTTTTCTCAATAGTTACATTGAGCAATCACTTTCCCATTCTTTGTGTATTCATGAAAGTGTTGCCAACATCTAGCTCTCTTCTTACTAATCTTCTTCTTTGCTTAAGAAAATAAAGCCCAAACTCAAAATCAATTTCAAGGAAAAGAAGATTCACATCTGGTTTGACTTCGACCCACCCAAAAAGAATAAACAAACACAGTCTTAGGCATAAGAGATGTTGACGACGTCGACAAGTCTACAATCCCTCTTTTGAAACAAAATATGCACTGGAGCTTTCAAATGACGTTGAAGAACGACAAAGCCCTATTAAAATCTCAGAGTCAGAGGCTGTTTCTGTTACATGCCAAAAACGTGGAAAGGAGAATACGCTTTCTTAAAGAGGGGTGTTTTCATTATTTTGCAGAAAGTCAGGGATGTTTTAGTAATTTGGCAGGAAGTTCAGATTTATATAAATAGGCTACAGGCAGTGGATAGAAGGGGAGTTGAAAAATGTTCAGTTAGTGTCTTCTTCCCCAACCTTCTCTCTGTATTTCCCTCATTTTGTGTGAGTTGGTTTGATCTTGTCCATCTCCATTTCATGTCTATGGAGATCACAATTTCAGATTGATTGTGTCCGGTTGATTAGGTTCAATCCTACGCGATCCTTACTATTTTCATTGTAATTCATACTTTAGTTTGTAATTGAAGTTTAGATTTCCTTTGATCTATGGCTTCTTATTATGGTACGCATCAGTGGTATCAGAGCCGTCGAATTGAAATGGAAACAAACAGATCAGATTTTCCTCCGCCTTGCCGTCATGATAAATTGCCAGAAACTTTTGATGAGAAATTGAGTTTGGCGTTGAAGATGATTGATGAATTGATTGAAAGAAATAAGAAGTCATCTCAGAAAATGATTGACAATCAATTCAGGCAGAGAAATCACTCCGATGTCTCATCAAATCATGTTTCTACTGATCATCGAAAATTTGGTTGATAAGCTTCGATCGAGGAATCTTCACTGTCAGCAAACGGTGAAGAATCGCATCCGTTCGTTGAGGCAGGTGCAATTCTGGATTTTCAGGTATCTCTTCAAACTAAGAACTCCAAATCGTATAAGAAATACAAACATTATAGTGCGGTTGAGTTAGACGATCGGAGAGATATTTTGCCTTTGGTGTGATGAAATATTCTTTATATGACATGAATGTTGCAAGAAGAAATTGAATGTTTATGAAATTGATATTGATGAGGATTTAGCTGTGAGTGAAAACAGTCTTGTGGAACCATCAATAGATGTGAAACTAGTGGAAGAAGAAGTATCTCATTGTGATGAACATTTGGTTGAGGATTGTGTACAAAATAATCCTATTTTGTTGGGCAAGTTCATGGCTGAGGAAAAAGGTGAAAATGAGGAAATGAGTGAAGTGTTAGGTAAAGATTATAAGGCAGAAAAGTTGGAGTTACAGGTGTTTGATAAAATGTTTGAGAAGTATACATTTGAAAATATAGCTGAAAATTGTGTGGCTTATACTATATGTGCCGAAAATGAGAAGTTGGGAACATTAGGGGTTGCACTTAAACGTTTGACTGTATCGCTGACCTCAAAAACAAAATGGTTATATGATGAAGGAAGTGGAAATTTAAGGGATACCGTGGTCGCGGATCAGCTACTAAAACGTATTGGTGCGCTGTTTAGTCGTTTGTCAATACTAGAGGGGTTTAATCAATCGTGGATAGCTTGGCCGGAGCAGCCTGTACCTCCGCCAGAACCACCACCAAGGTTTACATCCACCTTGGATTGCAACAAGTCAGTTACCTCGAAAGTCTATAAAAGGCGGACTATAGTGCTCCTGCCTTTTGCATCAGATTCAATAACAATGGAAAGGTATTCCGGGGTTGTTCGTGTTCAATCCCTGCTGCTGGAAAATTGTACTTCGTTGTTGAAGACTCCGCTGCCACTCAGCTTTTTATACCACAGTTGTTGGCTTATTTACTCCGCTGTTGAAGACTCGGCTGCCACTCAGCTGTTATACCACCCAACTGCTGAATATTCTGATGTTACTCAGCTGCCTACTAAGATGTTATAATACACAGCTGATGTAAATGTGTATGTATCAATAAGCATATTCCGTGGAATTAGGGAGATGAGAATTAGTGCAGCCACATGAATTTGGATAATGTGCTTGGCATTCTAGTTCATGTCCTTGAGGACAAGGACCATTTTATGGGGGCAGATTTGTTACATGCCAAAAACGTGGAAAGGAGAATACGCTTTCTTAAAGAGGGGTGTTTTCGTTATTTTGCAGAAAGTCAGGGATGTTTTAGTAATTTGGCAGGAAGTTCAGATTTATATAAATAGGCTACAGGCAGTGGATAGAAGGGGAGTTGAAAAATGTTCAGTTAGTGTCTTCTTCCCCAACCTTCTCTCTGTATTTCCCTCATTTTGTGTGAGTTGGTTTGATCTTGTCCATCTCCATTTCATGTCTATGGAGATCACAATTTCAGATTGATTGTGTCCGGTTGATTAGGTTCAATCCTACGCGATCCTTACTATTTTCATTGTAATTCATACTTTAGTTTGTAATTGAAGTTTAGATTTCCTTTGATCTATGGCTTCTTATTATGGTACGCATCAGTTTCGAAGTCTAGAAAGGCTGAAGATGGGAATGGGCTGAAGGTAGAAAATATACAATGGAATTAAATCAAGAACTGCTTATCACAATTAAATCTTCAATTAGGCTCTGAAGAAGGGGATAGAGTGACAGATTCTTCATCAGAAAATAAAGACAGACTAGGGAATCACATAAGTTATCCTCTTCCATTAATTATGAGAAGAAAGTTGGGAGGAGAAGGAAGAACTCAATATCTCAATGAAATTTCTCTCATGGAATTTGAGAGGGAGTGGCTCCCCTCTTAAAAGAAGGTCCATTAAGGAGGTCATTTGTAAATTTAACCCAGATATCGTGGTGCTGCAAGAAACAAAAAGAGAAAACATGGATAGAAGATTTATTGGAAGTCTGCGGAATCAAGATTCAAAGAATGGCTAATTCTAGCTTCTGTAGGTCGATCAGGTGGAATTGTGATAATTTGGGATTCTAGAACTATTAATGTAGTGGATTCATTAATAGGTGAATTCTCGGTTTTAATTATTAATTAGAAGGGAAAATGGGCTATTGTGGTGGTTTTCAGGTTTATATGGGCCGAGCAGTTACCATACAAGAGACCGCTTTTGGGATGAACTTGCAGGATTAAGTAGTATTTGTGGACCAAATTGGTGCTTAGGTGGGGATTTCAATGTGGTCAGGAATGTACATGAAAAACTTAATAGCAGTTCTAACACAATGAGTATGAAGATGTTCGACGCGTTGATTGGGGAATTAAATCTGAGGGATCCGTCGTTACTCAACGGTCAATACACTTGCTCTAACCTCGGAGATGAAGTAAAATACTATAGACTTGACAGATTCCTTTTCACCAATAATTGGGTTGTTTTGTTCCCGTTTGTTAGGCAGCTCTTGGAGGTTAGACCGGTGTCAGACCATCATCCAATAGTACTTGACATGATGAAGCCAAATTGGGGGCCTGCACCTTTCAGATTTGATAATATTTGGCTTAAACACAAGGACTTCAGATCTAAATTTGGAAGGTGGTGGACAAAAGCAATGCTATAGGATGGGAAGGTTTTAAGTTTATGAATCGGCTGAAGAACATCAAAGTCAAAGTTCGAGAATGGAGCAGAGAGATATATGGGGAACGAAGCTGAAAGAAATCAGGCCTAGAAAAGAAGATCAAAGAGCTGGACCACCTAGAAGCTACAGGTGGGTGGAATGTAGCTTTGAAAGAAGAAAGGGTCAAAGCAAAGTCGTATCGGCATCAGATTCTTTTGGATGAAGAGCAGGCTTTGAGAATTAAGTCCAAATTCAAATGGGCAAAGGAAGGGGATGCTAACAACAAGCTTTTTCATAGTTTGATGAATGGAAGAAAAGCCAAGAATGCCATAACAAAGCTAGAAAGAGCCGATGGAACAGTGTTGACGAATGAAGGCGAGATAGAGGAAATAGCCACATTTTATAGTGAGCTATATAGGTCAGCAAGAAGACCTTTCTTCAAAATAATGGGGTTGTCTTGGAGTCCAATTACGGTTGATTTCAGCAGCTGGCTGGAAAGACCATTTGAAGAGAAAGAAATTAGAAAAGTTGTCTTTGAGTGTGATGGTGATAAAGCGTCTGGTCCAGACGGGTTCACAATGGCGGTTTTCCAAGAGAATTGGGATTTGGTGAAAAAGGATGTCCTAAAAGCATTTAAAGAGTTTGAACAAAATGGAATCATTAACGGAATTACCAATGAAACCTACATATGCTTAATCCCTAAAAGGTTTAACTCTTGGAAATTTAGAGACTTCCGGCCTATCAGTCTGATCACATGCCTCTATAAGATGATATCAAAAGTATTGTCATCGAGAATAAAAGAAATGCTTGGGGAAACAATATCCGAAGCTGAAGGAGCTTTTGTAGCTGGGAGACAAATTATTGACGATATAGTTGTAGCTAATGAAGTAGTGGAAGAGTATAGCAGCAAGAGAAAGAAATGAGTTGTTTCTAAACTAGACTTTGAGAAGGCGTATGACTATGTTGAATGGAACTTTTTAGACTTTGTCTTGCAACAAAAAACTTTTGGACTAACGTGGAGAAAATGGATTAAAGGCTGTTTAAACAATGTATCTTACTCAGTTATAAATGGGAGGCCGAGAAGAAAGTTCAAAGGCACTAGAGGATTGAGACAAGGAGATCCCCTCTCTCCTTTTCTTTTTACTTGTGTTGTTGATGCCTTGAGTAGACTCATCGATCACGCAAAAGAAAGAAGCTTTGTAAAAGGTTTTGTGATTGGTAAAGAAAAGGTCGAGTTAACGCACTTACAATTTGCAAAAGATACTTTACTATTTTTGGAAGCTGATGACTTGAATTTAAAGAACATGTTGAGTATCTTGGAGTATTTTGTGCAATTTCTGGGCTGAAAAGTAACATGGAGAAAAGTCAATTGTTGGGATTGAATGTTGATGAGGAATGGGTTCAGCGGGAAGCTTCTAATTTCAGATATATGGTGGGTTCTTGGCCCTTGAAATACTTGGGATTACCTTTAGGTGATAATCCTAGAAAATCTTTATTTTGGGAGCCCATGGTCGATAAGGTGAGGAAACGACTTGAAGGTTGGAAGAATGCATACTTATCTCGCGGGGGAAGGTTAACTTTAATCCAATCTGTTCTATCCTCTTTGACAACTTACTACATGTCTATCTTCAAAACGCCAATTTCTGTATTGGAGAATGTAAAAAAATTGATGAGGATTTTCTTGTGGGAAGGTGGGGATTTGAACGGTGATGAACATTTAGTTTCATGGGAAATTGTGTGCAGACCCAAAAGTAAAGGTGGATTGGGCATTGTGAATCTGAAAGAAAGAAATACAGCCCTTCTAATGAAATGGCTTTGGAGATTCTCTTTAGAAGAGGATAGATTATGGCATAGAATTATCATAAGCAAGTTTGGTTTGATGGATAATGGATGGGATTCGAAACTGGGAATTAACAAATCATCAAGATGCCCATGGAAAAGTATTTCAGCGCTTCACAGTGATTATATTAACTTAGTTAAGTTCAAGGTTGGTAACGGGAAAAGATAGTTTTTGGAAAGAGAAATGGCTAGGGGACTTTGCTTTAGAACATCAGTTTCCTTTGCTAGCAAGAATCTCAAATAAAAGGGATGGTCGTATAGATGAATTTGCGGAGTCTATTGAAGGATTAGGAGGTACAAATTGAAATTTTCATTATAGACGAAATTTGAACGAGCCCGAGGCACAAGAACTGGTGATTCTAATCACTCTATTGGAGAACAAATCAGTGATAAGGACGATTGAAGATAGAAGAATTTGGTTGTGTAACGGTTCTGAATTGTTCACTTGCAAATCAGCATTCGAACATCTGATCTATAGAAACAAAATACAAAATACTTCATGGGCAGAATCATTATGAGTGCTACAGTACCTTCTAAAGTAAAGGTTTTTCTTGGTTAGTGCTTCAAAACCGGGTGAATGTGTCTACAGTAATGCAAAGAAAGAGGCTCTATCTTTCCTTATCGCCAAACTGGTGTGTTTTATGTAAGAAAAATGATGAGTCCGTGGATCATCTTTTCTTCCAATGTGAATTCACCTCACTTTTGTGGCTGAAATTGAGGGATATTTTCAACATCATGTGGATAACTTCACCACACTGTTCAGATATTATTACTTCACAAATTCAAGGAGGAAAGAAAAGAAGTGTGCTGTGGAAAACAGTAGTACTATCTTTATGGTGGAACGTTTGGCTTGAAAGGAATGAAATAATTTTTGAAGAGAAGGAGCACGATGTTGAAGAGTTATGGGAGAGGATAAGATTTTGGACATCAGTATGGTTGTTTAATTCTAAACATTTTAGAGGCATCCCCTTTTTTTATGTTACTCTCGGATTGGACGGCCTTGTAGTTTAGATCATTTCTATGTTGTCTCGTTGTTTTTCCTATAACTGAGCCATGTTATACCTTCTAGTGCAACCTCTGCACTACCCCTTGTACTTTACCTTTATTAATACAATTGGTGTTGTTTAAAAAAAATGAACTTTCTAGAAACTTCAAGCAAAATATTTCATGATTTAACAATTGAATACTCATTTTCCTTTGATAGTATTGTCCTTCCCTTTAAAAACAATCGACAAGGATAAATCGATTCAGTGATATAAACATAAGTGTATTCATTTTCATGAATTGGACGATTCGTTATGACTTTTTGTTTTATTTATTTCTTTTATATTCAAAACACAACTTGCACTCAAGCGAAAGTATGCACGCGAGGACGCTTGCAAGGGTGGCTAGTGTGCAAAATACTAATCTATTCAGTACTCTACATAAGCTCGTTGATAGAAAGTCGTTCGAGCTCTATTCTTTTACCAATCAACCAAGCTCGCACATAATATCAAGTTTCATATAAAATTCAAACTAAACTTGAACAATATAGGCTTTGTATAGAAATATTTTAGCTGAGTTTGGTTCACTCAAACGAACCAAACCCCAAGTTTCATCCCAAATCAAAATCTACACCAACTTGAGCCTATAAAGTTATTGATTTGATATTTGCCAACAAAATTTCTCCTCCAAACCTCAACAATCAAACTTCAATCCAAATCACATCTAAAATTTTCAAAGCCCACTAATTATTGTTTATTAATAATAATATAATATTATAATATTTTTCTATCTCAATATTCCACAAAAACCATTATCGATATCGAAATCGAATTTTAAAAAATTTACCAAAAAACAAAGACGAAACTCAATCAAACTACATTCATAATAACTTCATAGGTTATTCGACACCATTCAATTAGTTTTAGTCCCTGCTGTAAGCTAAACCCTATAAAATGACCAAAAAGCCCATCTGACCCACTCACGTGCTCAGGTTTCTGACCGCCCACTTATTCAGCTAACCATAGATGGACACGTGTCCTACACCAATTTCGCGCCATCTGTCAAACCATAATCACAATCATTTTAAGAATCAAAATCTCACATATCTTCAAGAATTAGTATTGACATTTCTTTTTTGGGGCGTTCTATTATAAGATTTTTTGGGTCAACGGGTACATAAGATAGCCACTTGGTGTGCAACATGTGTCCTGGGTACTAAATAAAATAAATGAATTATTTTTACAAAAGACACATATACCCTTTTTATCTTGTAGTGAGTTTATTACTCTTCTCCTCCATTAACTAAAAGCCCCATTAAATTCTATTTTTGATAATTAAGCCCAATTAAATTCCTAAAACTACATTTCCGTCTAAAAATTTAAAATTAATCTACCCAATTTTTTCAATCAAGATTTGATGGATAATTTTATCATTTTTTGTCAAATCCAATAAAATTTTGTAATTATCTAAAGTATCCATAAATTGAATTAATTAAAATTAGGAGTTAATTGGACTAAATAGAGAAAAAGAATTGGGAATTGGGGTCAATGCTTAATTATTGAAATTACATTTACCTAATAGTAAAAAAAAACTAGATCCACCGGAGCCGGCGCCGGCCATGGAGGTGGCGCCGACTTCTACGAGGCCACCTACGGCCACGCGAGGGCCAGGGTTGGCCTGCGGTGGCCACGCAAAGCCATCCCTGGCCTTTGAACGGGCCAGATCTGGGCGCACCGGATCTGGCCATGGTGGTTCGTCTAGGTGGTCACACCTTTTGTCGCCGTCGCCGGCGCCGGCACCGAAGTTGAGTTGAAAGGCGCGCATAGTGGGTGAAGTGAGGTGGTGGTTGAGGTGGTAAGGTTCTGAAGATGGAGAGAGTAAAGATGGTAGAGAGAAAATATGAGAAAGAAATGAATAAAATTATTTTTTATTAACTTAGTTATACAAGGGTACAAAAGTAAATTACACGTTTTGTAAATATCCAATACTAAAAAGGTATCCAATTGGATTTTGAACATTGGACAAAAATCCTATGGTTCAGATTTAATTTTACTCAATTTGGATGGTGGTGATTGAAAATCTCATATGAGATGATTTTTTAGGATATCTCATAATAGAACAACCCTTCTTTTTTCCTTTTCCCTATTTCTCGTCCCACCTACACCAAAGCCCAAAATCTAAACGATCCTTTACTTCTTCACTTGGGTAAAATCATTTTATACCCAAGAACTGATCTACGACGTCGTACACAAGAATTGAATTTCCACCGCATGACTCTTCTCTATCTTTCTCTCTTTCTTTGTTCACTGTCTCTCTAATGGAGACTCTGCAAATCTCGCAATCGAGAAATCTTGGCCACAAATCAGTAAAAGATACAATTTTTAAGCCATGTAGTGTTGTTGGTCAAGTGGGTTTTGCTTCATTTTTGTCAAGGAAGATAAAAATTCAATCTTTTTGTGTGGAGAGCAAATTATATAAAAATAGAAGGGATTTGATTTGCAGAAGTAGTAGTAGTGCTCAAGATAAGGAGAAACAGGAGGGTATTTTTTTGGGAACTGAAAGAGATAGTTCTGGCTCCATTGTTGGGTTCAATTTGGTTCCTCATTCTGGTAAATTAAATAATTCTGTTTTATTATAATTTTTATTTTATTTTTAATATTTTTTATTCAATTTTGTGTGCTTTAGTTGTATTAGTATTGTCGTGACTTTTTGCAATTTGAGGAAACTCAAGCTCCCATTTATATTGAATAGTACAATTGCTCACTTTCTTAGAATCTTATGAATAGTGACTCAATTTTAGTGTATGTACCTTTTCTGATTTCGATTATCACTGTAGAGATTTGATATTAGATTTAAGGAAGAGTTTATTAGTATATCATTGTGATGAAGGGAATTTGGAGTACTTTTTTATGTTCCTTCATAAGGACGAAAATACGAAAATCTATGTTTTCGGTTAATCATTTTTATACAATTTTCTTAGTATAGTGTTCATCACATAATTATAAGATTTCACTATTGCTACAAATCCATTCTTCATAGATTTAAGAAACCAAAAAGATAAAGAGACGAGATTTTGTCATTAGACCTGCATTCACTGGTGAGGTAGCAAATCTTTATCAAAGAAAAACAAATAACTTTCGAGTACAAAAACGAAAACATAAATTGAGAATTTGTCACAATTTTTTTTTAATTTATAATTATGTCAAGAATCGAGTTAATTATTTGTTTACGTTGTTTAAAATTGTCTGGGAATCTTTTGTTTCTTTAGCAACAACTGATGGAACAATCTTGGAAACTCAACAAAATGTGGTTAATGGAGAACAAGAGCTGTCTGAAGACATTGAAACACGAGAAGAAGCTTCAATTAGGACAACCCACAATATTGTGTTTGTAACTTCCGAGGCAGCTCCATATTCAAAGACAGGAGGCTTGGGAGATGTTTGTGGCTCTTTACCTATTTCACTTGCTGCGCGTGGCCATCGTGTAATGGTTGTCTCTCCTAGGTATTTGGCTGGAAGTCCAAATGATAAGAAATTCGCAAATGCAGTGGAAATGGAAACACGGACAAAGATCTATTGCTTTGGTGGTGTCCAAGAAGTTGTATTCTTCCATGAATATAGAGCCGGAGTTGATTGGG
Organism: Penstemon davidsonii; assembly: GCA_034814905.1. NCBI lineage: Eukaryota > Viridiplantae > Streptophyta > Magnoliopsida > Lamiales > Plantaginaceae > Penstemon > Penstemon davidsonii. The sequence continues at coordinate 2,964,816 of JAYDYQ010001087.1, read as the reverse complement.
TAAAAGATTTGAACTTTCTCTAGTCACAAATTGTTTATAAAGGTCTCTCACGGCTGTTAAAAAGAAAAACAGAAGAAGGGTAAAAGGCGGGGAGAAAAATTATACATATGCATCTATACGATTGCACTAGAAAAGGCAAAATTGCATTTTTAGACCCATTCGATTCTGCACGTTTGGTCCGATATCATAGTCTCTATTTTGTACTTTTGCTCATATAGAACTGTCTCAGTTTCACACTTGGTCAAAATTGGATGGGAATGAGGTGATGGGACCAAAAGTGCGAAATATTCAAAAATTTGGGACAAAATTTGCAATTTTGTAGAACACGGGATTAAAAGTGTTGAGAGTCCAGTCATTTGTGACTAAAAATGCAATTTTGCCACTAAAAGTTATATATCGTTTGATATCTTGCTTAATTTTTCGTTGTGTATCCTACAATGACATATGTGTCCTAATTTAGAAAGGTGTCTCACAGCTGATAGAGAGCAAAATATTATACATATGCATCTAAACTGTTAAACTAGAAAAGGCAAAATTGCATTTTTAATGTCATTCGATTCTGTACTTTTGATCCTATGTACTTCTTTTCCATCCATTTTTTGCAATTTTGGCCCATTTTGTAAAAGGCGGGATCAGAACTGCTGAGAGTCCAGTCATGCGGGACTAAAAATTCAATTTTGCCATGATATTTTTTTTTTGTCCTGTATCCTACAATGACATTTTTGTTTCCAAATTTTTAGGTATTTGTTGACCACCCTTCGTATCACCGACCTGGAACTCCATATGGCGATTCTTTTGGTGCTTTTGGTGATAATCAGGTAAATGTTTGATTTTTCCTTAGTGAAGAAATTAGTTAGTTAAAATAATGGCAAATTTCGTAATTTCCCGCTTTTTTTTGGCTAACAGTTCCGGTTCACTTTGCTTTGTCACGCGGCCTGTGAAGCTCCTTTAGTGCTTCCGCTTGGAGGGTATACTTACGGAGAAAAATGCCTATTTCTTGCTAATGATTGGCATGCTGGTCTTGTACCTGTGTATGTCACTAATTTTATGGCTTCATGAATATGATCTTGATTGTTTTGCGTGTTTTTGAAACTCGACATAAGTAGTGATATTATGGTTCCAAAATTTCAGACTATTAGCAGCCAAGTACCGTCCTTTTGGCGTATATAAGGATGCTAGAAGTGTCATCGTAATACATAATCTTGCCCATCAGGTAAGTTCCTTCTTTCCTGAGTTTAGTTTAGGTAGTTTCTTTTTTTTTTTTTTTTTCCTCTTTCTTCAATTCTAGTATGATTTGTGAATTTCTACCGTGGATAGCCGAACGTTACGGTTTTCAAGCTTTAGTTGGTTTTCTTATCAAACTTGATATAGTTTTTGAACTTGGTTTGGAAGCTCAAACAAACTTTAATCGAGCAGAACACTAGTCGAGCTCGAATAGCTTGATAATTTTTACTTATATTTTAACTTACGGGGTCGAATTAGAACCGAGCTTCAAAATCTATCTAACAATAGACTTTGTTCAAACCGAGTTCAAACGAGCTTTTTCTGTTGAATGTTGAGTAGTTTATTTTGATTTTAATATTCGTACTAGTAAACATTTTACTGCAAACACTTGAACTCATTTTTCATTTTCACATGATGAAAAGAATAATAATGATGTATGTTGTATTCAAGGGAGTGGAACCTGCAGTGACATATAAGAATTTGGGATTGCCTCCTGGGTGGTATAAGGCACTCGAATGGGTATTTCCCACTTGGGCGAGGACCCACGCTCTCGACCCTGGAGAAGCCGTCAACATTTTGAAATCTGCAATTGTTACTTCAGACAGGATAGTGACAGTTAGCCAGGTATTATAATAGTATAAATTATGTGATTTTTGCAAATGTTTCTTATTTTATCAAATGTAAGATGTCACTTGGTTTATGGAAGAGAATTACAAGAAATCAATTTTTTGCAAGAAATTATTGGATTTTGGATAATAAAACATTAGGTAAAATATTTGTGTTGCATCAAATGATGATGGAATTTTTCTTTAATATTTGTCCATTTTCAATTTTCCCCAATAAAATCAATTTTTCTTTGTTTTTTTAATATTCTCATTAAACTGGTGCAGGGTTATTCAATGGAAGTAACTACACCTGAGGGTGGATATGGGTTACATGATCTATTAAGCAGTCGAAAATCCGTTCTAACAGGTAAGTGCAAATATTCGTCCTCTCAATATTCAACTAGCTTATGTTTTGAAACATCTTGTTTCCGTTGAAGCACACTTGGAATCGGTTAATCAATCTCGATTCTATTTTATCTATTTTTTTTTTTTTTGTGTATTTAATAACAATTTTGCGTATTATTAAATATTGAACGCAAAATAACATCTTATGCACCATCGGGAGTCCTTTGATGTTTTGGTTTTGCTCAAAGATAACGTATGTGTTTGTAGGAATCACAAATGGGATCGATGCCAACGAATGGAACCCGTCTACTGACGAGCTTATTCCTTCTCATTACTCTATCGATGACCTCTCTGGAAAGGTTGGTAAACATTTTTTGAAAAAACTAATACGTATTTGTCGTCTTTTCCGAAAAGCTTGAATTTTTTTTTTCAATAAAAACAAACCGAACAAGGCCTTTGTTTTTTGCTTCTAAACATTCTCATGAGTCAGCTAAGTTTAATTGTAAAAAATGGTGCAGGTTGAGTGCAAGATTGCATTGCAGAAAGAACTTGGCCTTCCAATTCGACCCGATTGTCCTCTGGTTAGAACATCCTTGTTTCATGCTTTTGATCATATAATACAAGGACTAAATAGTATTTTTGCTTCTGAAATGGTTCTAAAGGTTTATTTTTATTGCAGATTGGCTTTATTGGGAGACTCGACTATCAGAAAGGAGTAGACATCATCCTTTCATCGATGCCTGATCTTATGAATGATGATGTCCAATTCGTAAGTCCTATTCCACTATGTAATTTTCTTCAGAGACAAATTTCCATTAAGGTTGCGACTTTTGGAATGTGCGTATATTATTTAATTTGTTTCAGGTTATGCTTGGATCGGGAGAGAAACAATATGAAGATTGGATGAGACACTTAGAGTCCACTTACAAAACAAAGTTTCGGGGTTGGGTCGGATTCAATGTTCCGATTTCTCATAAAATTACAGCAGGGTAAATCAAAGATTTAGATTGTAGTCATCCAATGGGAAAATTCCACTTTGCCGCCTTACCTTCAAGCCGATTTGTGCTTTATACCCCTAACCTTTTTTCATTTGCACTTGCCCTCCTAATTTTTAAAATTGTTGTTCACAACTTTTGGCTGTTCATCATTAGGCACGTAACAATCATGTAAAAGGTCACATTTTTTACCGCCTAAACTTTTGACGTTATCGTGCTTTACTTCCTAATCTTTCCATTGTTTAACACTTAACTTCCCTAACAACTATTGTTGAACGGCAAAATATTGTAAAATGCAAAAACTTTGAAAGATGAGGGGCAATTGTAAATAAAGTGCAAAATAGGAAGGCAAAATACGATTTTGGCACATGTATTGATGAGTGTAATTTTGCAGATGTGACATATTATTAATGCCTTCGAGATTTGAACCGTGTGGTCTAAACCAGTTGTATGCAATGAAATACGGGACTATTCCTGTCGTTCATAGCACCGGTGGCCTTAGAGTGAGATCATTTACCTTAATTTTCAGGGGGCTTCTTTTTTATTATTCGGGATTATTTTCTAACACGGTCTTTTTGATTATTTAGGATACAGTATTGAATTTCAATCCATATGCCAATGAAGGACGTGGTGAAGGTACAGGGTATGTATCATTCTCTTCTTAAGATTTTCCGAGTAATTGGCAGAATACACTCCCGTGTTCGTTATACTTAGCAAATATTTCCTCGTGTATGCACATGCCATTAATCGTTACTGATAATTCATTTTTTCTTGCGAAATGATCTCTAAATATCTATATTGTGTTGTCAATACATGTCAAGTCTCTTTGAAAAATATCACATGACTTGATAACAAAAAGTTGAAGTATATCTATAATTATTTTAACACGTAAAAAATCGATAATCAATTATCTGTTTTTTTAATAAAATCATAATTTTATCTAATAATTATTTATACTCCCTATTTAATATTTAAAGAACTTTATCAGATTTTAACATATGTTATGGGTTAATTAGCTCTATTTCCAATAACGCAAGGGTGTAATTTGCAAATAACTCTACATTTTTATTATGCTTAAAAATAATCAATCACTTGGAATTTTTAACAGGTGGGCTTTTTCTCCTCTCTCAAATGAAAGTTTACTCGGCGTAAGTTCCCACATCGTATTCTCGTATTGTTTTGCTTTGTCTTTCCTTATAATTTGCAGATTTTAAAAAATGTCGTATTTTACAGGCTATACGAATAGCTGTTTTGACATACAAAGAGCACAAATCTTCTTGGGAAGGATTAATGAAGAGGGGAATGGAGAGAAACTCTTCATGGGACAATGCTGCTACTGAATACGAACAAGTTTTCGAGTGGGCATTTATCGACCCCCCTTATGCCGGTTGAAGAAGACTGGAGATAAGAAAATATTGCACAATTTTTGGTAAATTTGCAGCAGACAAGCGAGCCTACGTACGAGGATAATCTTGGTACAATGTACGATGATGCATACAATTCTTTTGTTAGTTTAAGACGAGGTTATGTACGAGGATAATCTTGGTACAAAGTAGGAGTTTTGTCACTGTGGATTTTCCTATGATAAACAACCTTTCTATATCCTTCAATCTTTGATTTGGCTTTTGCTGTGTATGACTAGTGCTGAAATCATCTCTTGGTTGATTTCATATTGTCACATTTATCATAATACAGGGGTATACTGTCACATTATCATAACACAGGGGTAAAGTGTCACATATAAAAATGGTAGGGGGGTTATTGTGAAATTTTTATATAATTATAATGGGGGAAAGTGCTATTTTTCAATTTGCAAGGAGGTTATGAATATTATGAATATCAAATTGTCATTAAGACAAGTATATGAGATGAGAGTTATTTGCAAATTACACCTCTGTGTTAGTTCGTTTTATTAGTTGTAAATGAAAAATATAATTTCATTCTAAAGAGAAAACAAATATCAATCTATTTTTAAGTTATGTTTCTGAAAAATTGTATAATATTTGTAAGGACAACATAAGATTGAATTAGAAGTCTGTTTACAAGAAGAAGAAAAATTGATGATGGTCAATTTGAAAAATAGCAATTTATACCCCCATAAAAAAATTTAATTTGGAGGAGCAATTTTTCTACAACCGGATGGTGTAACTCATTAGTCGAAATTGAGAGTGGGCATGCAAAATATTTTTGTAACATGAGTGAAGGGTAAAATACAATATTTATCATAACACAGAGGATAAAAATTCTCATTTATTATAACACAAGGGGGTAAAATCACATTTGTAATAACATTGGGGTAAAGTGTCACGTATAAGAGGGGTAGTTTATTAATTTGTATTTTCTTTAAGTTTAAAAATATCAGGGAGGTGATGTGAAAAATAATTTTTTTTTTAAATTACAAGAAGATAAATTGAACATTAAGCATGTCACAAGAAGATACATTGTCATTAACTCATAAAGATAACATATAATGTGGTTGTCTTCGTACAAGAGGTAAATAATTTTTTGTTTATAAGACAAATTGGAGAGAATGGCATTTTTGGTACCGAATTTTATGTTAATTTCTACTTTTGGTACCAAACAAATGCAGGTCAACACATTTGGTACCATAACTTAATAAATTGTTCCACATTTGGTATTGTCGTTTACTAAATTTGAAAATCACCGTCAAATTGGTGACATGGTCGTTAAATCAATTTTAATTATTGCAAAATTAGTGTCATAACTTATACTAGCTGACAATTCTATTGAAATATTTTTGTTGCCAATCCGAAATATTATAGGGTAGAATTGTCAGCTAGTATAATGAGGTTGGGTTCTAATCGAGACGCGTCTATTGTTGGTTGAAAACTATTTCCAAACCCCCTGGGCTTGGTTCAACCTAAGCCTTAGAGAATTTCTGAAAAGGTTCTCTGTAAAGGGTAAAACCTATAATCTAGTCCAAGTATATATTAGTTATTCATAAAGGGCCCAATTTGTCTAATTCCTAACCCAAGATTTGTTTGTCTAAATATTTAATTTTTAAATCACTTCTCGGAATTATTTAAGTGAATCAAGTTTATCTAATTATCCAATTAATTCATTTAATTTAAACCATTCTGTTGAACTCCATTGTAATTACAAAAACTAATAAGTTCTGAAACAAATTATATGGCCAACGAGGTTGTAGCCCTAGCACTAAGAGGTTATGTCTTATGTGTTTAACTAACACTAATGTGAAATTTTTTTTTTTTTTGTGTTATTTAGTTGTACTCGAATAAATTTATGATGTGATGATGTATAATTCGTATTTCTAAAAAAACTACAAATTATATGATATTTTTTGTAATCAATGTACAATTAACGGAATCATATCTCCTACTTTCGTATGATGAGAGAATGGTAAACAGTAATTTATGAAAGTATTGATGCATTTTATATATTCTTTTATTTACACTGATTAAGGGGTAAATTGGATTTTGACCAAATTGGTTTTGAAGATTAAGGTTTTTGTTTTGCTTTAACCATGTTGAGATTTTATCCGTATAATTTTTTTTTCTTTAAGTGTGAACACATCGTTATATAATACCCTTGGACCAAAAAATAAAAATGAATTGATTAATATGACAATGTTAGGATTATACTATGAATATTTTTAGGGCATATTGCATATTACCTTTTATCGTAAACAAATTTTAATTTTGTTCATGATGTATCTCTATTTATTAACAACATGTCAAACATAGCTTGAACCGGATTTCAAAAGCATTCGAATAGTGGATTTATTTGCCACTAATATATATATATATTGAAAGAAAAAGAAATTAATCTTTTATAGTCTTAACCATAACATATTATAAAATTGAAACAATTAGTTTCTTAGTATATACAAGCATTTTATATTTTAACTAATAAAGAAAAGGCATATTATAAAATTATAATAACGTAATGACGTAATCAACTAAAATTTCCAGGAAATATCGAAACACCATTCAATACAATTCTTTTATTAATTAAAGCCCAACCCGTTTAACAATTAAACCTCTAATTGGCCGTGCAGATTTATTTGTTTTCTTGATAAACCCTAGCGGCGGTACATTGCATTGCAAAAAGTGGGAAGCTTGTTTAGTTTTACAAAAGTCAAAGATGGAGGAAGAGATGCAAATAGAGAAGCAAAGATCAAAGGAGATCAAAGTTAAGCATGAAGGAGGTGGATTTTTACCGGAGGATATAGTAAGGGAGATACTATCAAGATTGCCCGTGAAGAGTCTTTTAAGGTATATGTCTGTTTCGAGGCACTGGAAATCTCTAATCTCCCATAATTCATTCAAGAAACAACACCGTCAAAAAATCCTAAACAATAATAATCCCCCGTTACTGCTAGTTTTGCTGCGTCATTCTTATCAAAATGCATTTGTTCTAACCACCTTCAATCTCAATGGAAAAGTAATCCAAGAATGGAGTCTTCCTATTTCGTCAACATCATATATATATATGCTTCCCTTTCCATCACAATCTAAGTTTGTGTGCTTTTCCAACGGTGAGAGATTCTACTTGTGTAATCCCAGCACTCGACGAATTTTCCACTTGCCTGATCTTCCTTTTGGTCCCTTGATATATGGAATATCTTATGTCTGTAGTTTTGCTTATATTCCATCCAAAGATGAATACATAATCTTGCACTTAGTCAAATTAGATATCAACCGTTGCAGTTGGAAGGCGCTCATTATATCCATATCCAATGACGATGATCAGCTACATTACAATTCTTGGAGATCCGTTGATGCCACATCTATAGGCCATCTCGGGTTTGACCACTTCGGGTTCGGGGTTTTTGTTTGTGGGGCTTTCTATTGGATGGTGTATGATAATGAGGTTAATGAATATGTCATCCACTCATTTAACATGGAGAATGAAGGTTTTTCTTTTATTGGGATGCCCTATGATTTTCACTTGAATAGTGTTCATCAATCACTTCTGGAAATTAAGGAAAAACTTTATATCATGACTTCATTATATCTCCCTCAAACCTTGAAGTTGTGGATGCTATCTGATGTTAAAAATCAGTTATGGACTCAAATTTGGAGCATTAATTTACAAAACATTCCCCCCTGGCATGATGAGTTCTTTGAGATAATTGTAATTATTTACAGGCGGAAATACCTCAGTAATTACAACGAAACATACGAGCACATCTCAAGAGATACGTATCGGGGTGTGCGAATTTTGGGCTTCGGAATTCACATGAGCATTTTATCCCTTTAAATACGTAGAAGAAATCCTTAGTATTCCAGACTCGTCTAAAGTAGACGTATCTTCAAGTCTTTAGGACCAAAAATTAACATCTTATTATGTACTAGATGATATTTCAGACAAAGATTTAAAGCCAAAAATTACTTGTTATTATGTTTTCCAGTGACGTCCACTAATAGTTTTTTGCTTCAATTAATCTTAAATTGTTCCATTTCTCAGTTTTCCCTTTGTCCTTTCAACTATTATTATATATCCTTATAATAAGAGGGCTTTTAGACAAAATATGTCGAAACTAATAATTTTATGCGATTGAAACATAAATAACACTTTTTCTGTTCCTAAATTTTCACTCATTTTTTAAATTTTTGAATGTTAGCAAACCAAACTTTCTTTCTTAAAATTATATTTTTTTTTGGGTTTATAGTAATTTAAATCTCTGTGATATGTTTAATGGGCAATTTACCTCCATGTGAAATAAAAATAGGCAATTTAACTTCTTGTGAAATGAAATAACGAGTAATTTACCTCCTTGTGAAATGAAATAATGAACAATTTACTTCCCTGTGATATGAATTGATGAGCAATTTAGTGGGAGGCAATGTGCTTCTTTTTAAAAAACACATAGAGGTATTTTGCCCTTTTATTTATCACATGGAGTTAAATTACCTATTTAGAATAACACAGAGAGTTAATTTGCTATTCACTCTTATTTTTCTCAAGATTATTCTATCATATAAAATAGTAATTTGACACATCAAGTTCAAGACATGAAAACGTTCTACTTCTATTCACTCTTATATAGAACTTCGTTCAATAAGTAAAGGGAGCAAATTTTGGACCATAGTTAAAAATCTAAGTGTTTGAATTAGTATAATCTTTAATTTTTAAACTCAATATATTTCAATTGAACTTGGTTTCATTTTTTAACCAACAACCTTAAAATGAACGTCTACTTTATCTTTTTTTGACTTATGAAATTGAAATCGAACCTTCAAAAGTAATCGATCAATAAGCATAGATATTAAAATTGATGTATTTGCCACACATATGTGGCTTCAAAATAACTTTCTTATCTTAACAATTAGCATATTCAATTATAAAATGAAAACAACTAGATACTCCCTCCATCCCTATTTTTTCTATCCTTTTACTTTTGGCGCGGAGTTTAGGATAAAAGTTAAAAAGGTGTAACTTTTGAGTAGTTTTACATATATACCCTTAAAAATAGTGATTGGAAATTAGTGGTATCAAATCATTACTTTTTGTGAGAAATTTTTTTGAGAAAATTTTTTTTGAGAAAAATAAATTCATATATAAAAATGGAGTTTTATTTTAGAACATCCCAAAAAAAGAAATAGTGGTGAAAATTTGGGGACAAAGGAAATATTTATTACTTACACGAATATTATTTTTTTTCTCTGAAAATGTTATGTTATTTTTCCCTTTAAATAACCCAACCCATACAACAAAGAAGAACTAACCCTCCAATCAATCAACAGTGCAGATGACTCTTTAATTTAGTGGTGGTAATATGGGTCATGACCCATGGATTAGTCATAACCGGCTCAACTCGAAATAATCCAACCTATATTTCTTTTATGTTTTATGAAATTGAATCATTATTTTGAAAATTGGATTGGACCGGTCAGTTCAACCGGTTCAACTGCGAACAGGTGGTCTGTCCGATTCAGAATTACTTTCAAAACCAGTGTGAATCGAAAAGCCGGTATACCAGTCAAAACCTGTTGGATTTCGTCGAACTTAAGAATCGATTGATCGAAAAAACTGTCTATTAGTTTTACTTTTATTTTTTAAACTTTTGTTTGATTTAAATAAGTTAAATGACATTGTTGAAGCTAGAAGTTGAACTCCTCAAGGGAAAAAATAACTATTGATAGCCACTTTTGTTTTTTGTCAGTATTGGTAGACACTTGAGCTATGCAAGTTTTGTTAAGTATTTGTTATATATATGCTCTTTATAATAAAATCAATACAGTAACTCTTTAATTGAACTTTTTATGATAGTTAACTTTCAAATGCACTATTTTTTACTCAACAACGAATGATTAGTAGTATCTTTATTACAATAACACGAAATTTGATTAAGGTTTTTTTTTTTTTTTTTTTTTTTAAGGTGTATATCCTTTGAAAACAAATAAGTTTTTTCTTTCTTCAATTATATTTTAAAAATCAAGTAAAGCTACACTTACATACATTTTTGTATGTTCTAAACTATTAATCTTTGCTTTTCTTTTTCTTTTTAACATATATTGCTATGTATAATTATTCCGTGTTATATTAAACTTTCATTATAATAGACATTGTGACACCACACCTGAGAGCATCCTTCTTTCAGATGAGGTGTTACCCGTCTGCGTATTGCCTTTCTCTAACAGGAAGTTGCAGGAACGATCTAAAGAATAAAAAAGAACAGAGCCATGTGCTAATTTATGAAATTACCTCATTCAAACGAGGATGCCCAGAATCATGGTCCAATCAAGTTTCCTTAGTCATCCTTACTGAATGTCATTGTTTAAGAAAATGCTAGAATTCAGCTGAATAGGAAACTCAATAGGATACGTGAAAATCAATTGAATACGAAATCCAATAAGAGGATGAGAATTCAATTGAGGCAGAATTTCCATGATACAATGAGAAGCCGTTCAAATTAAACACCGACTTGATAAAGAAAAGCCATCATATTTAAATCAAATGAGTTAACAAGAAGGCAAACGAATCAAAGCTTCATTAAGATAATAAGAAAACATTCAAATTTAATAACACTAATGAAATTGATTGTTATGGCAAAATAAGATCACAAGTTACATCATATTTTACCAAATGCATGACAAAAATAGGCAATGAAATTCATCACGGATTGAACGGTCATTTTCATTAAATTAAAATTTTAATAGTGAGACTAATAATGCAAAATGATAAATTACGGAACGAAATTCGGCAATTTGATATAGTTCGGGACGAAAATCCAAAATTTATAATTAGTTTGGGACTAATCTGCAATCTTGTTATATTTGTCCATGCTAAAATTTATCACGTCAGGACACGTGTGCTGCCAATATGTCACTTAACGGTAGTTTCCGTCTCATAATTAACGGTGAGACGGTATTCCAAAAAAGTATTTTTGGCTTAGAGGTTCGAAAATCAATTATAGAAGAATTAAGTTTACTAAAATGGATTTTGACAATAACTTATTTTAATAAAAATTAATTATAAAATAATTAATTTTGTACAATAGCTTATGCAGAAGTAACACATTATGAACTTCTAAAATAAGTCAATTTTTTTCTTCTAGAGATCCCAAAAGTGATTATGACATTGGAGGCCATACACCATGAAAATTACGATTGACCAAAAGTAATTTTTATAATTGGGGTCAAATACTTTAAAAATCACAATATAGATCCAGAAATGCTCTCATCGCTGGGCCAAACTCACCCTAAATTACGGGATGAAATTCGATGAGGTGATATAGTTTGAAACGAAATTCAAAATTGCTAATTAGTTTAGGACGTTTCCTTCAAATTTGTTAATTAATTTGGGATTTTTTTGCAAATTTGCCTTATAACAACGACAACCAAACTTAAAAAGAAAGAAATCAACTAAAAGTTTCATGAAAGTTTTTTTTTATTAATTATAATAAAGCCCAGCCCGTTTAACAATTAACCCTCTAATTGGAGTTCAAGTTTATTTGTTTTCTCGAACAACCCTAGCGGGGGTACATTGCCCTACTACCTTCAACCAATAATAATTCAAAGATGGAGAAAGAGATGCAAATAGAGAAGCAAAGATCAAAGGATACCAAAGTTGAGCATCAAGAAGATGGGTTTTTGCTGGATGATATAGCGAGAGAGATACTATGAAGATTGTCACTGAAAAATCTTTTAAGGTGTATGTCCGTTTCAAGTTATTGAAAATCTCTAATTTCCCATAATTCATTCAAAAAATTACATCATCAAAAAATCCTAAATAATAATAATTCCCCATTAATGCTAGTTTTGCATTATTGTTATAATAAAAAGTTATATGTCCTAACCACCTTCAATCTCCACGGAAGATTAATCCAACAATGGAGTGTTCCTATAACTTCTTCGTGCTTATATCTTAATATGCTTCCGTTTCCGTCCCAGTCTAAGTTGGTGTGCTTTCACAATAGTGAGAAAAACTATTTGTATAATCCCAGCACTCGGCAAGTCTTCAGCTTGCCCGATCCTCCTTTAGTCCCTTACCATGTAATGTAGCGAATTCTTGCATGTGGTTTTGCTTATGTTCCGTCCAAAGATGAATATGTAATCGTGCACTTAGTGGATATCACAAGTATGAGCAACTGGATTTGTAAGATCCTCACTATATCCATATCTAATGATTACCAGTTGCGTCACAACTCTTGGAGATCCGTTGATGCCAATGCCATCAGCCATCTTAGGAGTGGTCTCCCGTTCGGGGTTTTTGTTTGTGGGGCTTTCTATTGGATGATGTTTGATTATGAGGTTAATAAATATGTCATCCTCTCCTTTAACATGGAGAACGAAGGTTTTTCTACTATTGAGTTGCCCTATGATTTTGAAAATGACTATTTCGTTTTCATCAGTCACTTTTGGAAATCAAGGAAGAACTTTGTATCATGACTTTATTACACCACCCCCTAACCTTAAAACTTTGGATTCTATCCGATGTTAAGAACCAGTTATGGATTCAAAGTTGGAGCATTAATTTACAACGCAATCCCTTCAGGCATGCACTCGTACACACAAAAGTAACTATTTACAGGCGAGAATACCTCGAGAATTACAGCGAATTAAATGACAATATCCCAATTGAAGTGGGGTATCCGAGAGTGGAAATTTTGGGTCTGCGAATTCACACGAGCATCTTCTCACTTTAAATACGTAGAAGGAATCCTTTTTCACTCTGCGTAATTAGAACTAGAAATTAATTTTCTAAATTTTATGTTGCATTGCCTGATATTATATATAACATCTTATTATGTATTAGATGATATTTCGGACAAAGATTTAACTAAACTATGTTTGTTCCTCTTACTATTGGATTACTATCGGCGTGCAAAGATAATATTCATGAAATCGAAAATATGACTAAAAAAATAATTATGTTTTTGGTTCGATGCGAATACATGACCTTTAAGTTTTTTAGCCTAAACTTTGTAATCACGACAAGATAATATAAGATAGGATGCTCTAAGGTGACTCTCAGCCGTTGAGAGTCATCTTAGTTGTTTGTAAATTTGTCCTTGTACGAACTCTGCCCCCATCTTGTACGAACCTAACTTAAAATGATTAAATACCAAAATACCATTTTCCTTAAAAAAAATCAAAACAAAAAACCTGAATCTAATTCCCAAATCCCGCCGTCAACACCTACCCTTTCCCAGGCCGTCGGAACGGCCAGCCAGGAATCGAAGTTTCGAGGCCTCTGACTTATCTCCATCACCTATTACATTAATTCACTACCCATTTCACACACACAATCACATACTTTTCCGTCATTTCTCAGTCCATTTTTTGGTAATTTTGGTTTCATTAGATATGGGTTTTTCATTTGTTTTTAATTTTCAAGTTTTCCATCTCAAAATCTTTACTTTTCCTGCTCTTTTTTGTGGGTTTCCATAGTTTATGTCAAATTTCATTTTGATTTTGATTTAATTGTCCAAGTTGAACATTGAATCCTAAAAGCTACTCTTTAAATATACAGAGGATGGGTGGAAAAAAAAGATGAAATGTTCATATTACTCCAAGTATAAATTTACAACTAATTAACCTACTAATAGATGATTATTGTTGCACAGGAAAACAGAATCAAAGCAAAATATCACTTCCATTTGAATTATGAATAATTTCGCCGCCAAAGACTTTTCACCGGTGAAGGTTGAAGAAGATGCCCGAATTACTTTTTTTTTGTTTTTTATATTTTATTATATAAACTCATTTTTAGAAAATAGGGACAATTGTTGTAGATAAATATTTAAATTATAGGGAAATTGTATTTTTTTAAGTTAAACATGTTCAATTTAATTTTATATTTATAAATAAATAAATTAAGATTAGATTTAATTTTGGTAAAAAATAATGTCAAACGGAGAATCTACGCATGTAGTAACATAATCCCTCCATAAATCGTAACTTGGTCAAATTTGATGATTTTGATAAAAAAAAAAAAAAAAAAATCTCCAGCAGGGAACCTACACGTATAGTAACATTAACCCCTCTGTAAATCCTAACATGGTGAATTTTGTTGATTTTGATAAAAAAAAAATCTCAAATGGAGAACCTACACGTATAGTAACATTAACCCCTCCGTAAATCGTAACTTGGTGAAATTTGTTGATTTTGGTAAAAAAGAATCTCGAACGGAGAACCTACACGTATAGCAACATTAACCCCTCCGTAAATCGTAACTTGGTGAAATTGGTTGATTTTGGTAAAAAATAATCCCGAACGGAGAACCTACACGTATACTAACATTAACCCCTCCGTAAATCGTAACTTGGTGAAATTTGTTGATTTTGGTAAAAAAAAAAATTCCGAACGGAGAACCTATACGTATAGTAACCTAGGTTGCACGGATACTCCGAAATTATACACCGTGCAGTATCGTATGCATACTGCATACTCGAAAACTCAGATACTCGTATGATACCTGTGAAATACTCCACCGTGGCGTTTTCAATAATAAGAAAATAAAAAATAAAAAGGATACCGTATCGGATACACATGAAGGCGTATCGAAAACACCCGGAATACTTAAGAGCATGTATTTCTACAAATAATTTCTAGATTATGTTTATTATCAAAGTGATCTACATAAAACGCTTGAAATTATGTAAAGGGTCAAAGACTTTGCATATGGTATTAATGTCATGATTTTACTTGAACATTTATATAAGAGGGAGATAGCATTATTCATTTTAAAATGGAATAAAAAGTGAACTAAATATATATTACATAATATTTATTATACATTTTTAAAATAATGTTTTCTTATTATAATATATTTTTAAATATACACACACATACTTTAGCCGTATCGTATTCTATAAATTTTAAAAATCCGTATCGTCGTATTATAGTAACATAGATAGTAACATGAACCCCTCCGTAAATCGTAACTTGAAATTTGTTGATTTTGATAAAAATAATCCCGAACGGAGAACCTACACGTATGGTAACATTAACTCCTCCGTAAAATTATAGTAACAATAATCGTAACTTGGTAAAATTTGTTGATTTTGGTCAAAAAGAATCCCGAACGGAGAACCTACACAAATAGTAACATTAATCCATCTGTAAATCGTAACTTGGTGAAATTTGTTGATTTTGGTAAAAAAGAATCCCGAACGGAGAACCTACACAAATAGTAACATTAATCCTTTTGTTAATCGTAACTGGGTGAAATTTGTTGATTTTGGTCAGAAAGAATCCCTAACGGAGAACCTACACAAATAGTAACATTAATCCCTCCGTAAATCATAACTTGGTGAAATTTGTTGATTTTGGTCAAAAAGAATCCCGAACGGAGAACCTACACGTATAGTAACATTAACCCCTCCATAAATCGTAACTTGGTGAAATTTGTTGATTTTAGTAAAAAAAAAAAATCTCAAACGGATAATATATACGTATAGTAACATTAACCCGTTAGAGATGCATCTTGGTCTAACTTGATGTGAAATGTGATACTTAAAAAAATACATGAATATGGTTACTTAAAAAGATGCATTTTCTTTATAAAAATGAGTTCAATTTATATAAACAAATTAAAGAAAAAAGATAATTTTTCCAAAAAAAAAAATTAATTTACCATCTTCGTCAACTTTTAAATTTATTAAGTTTATTAAGAATTTTACCACATTATTTATTAAGTTTTAATATCATTCACTATATTCTAAATGAGTTGAGTTTATATAATTAAATCTATTTAAAATATAAATTCCAAAAAAAAAAAGACCATCTTCTCCGCGTCACCGGTGAAGCTTCCTTCTCCACTGATTTTAGCAGGTAATTGGACTTTGGAAACATTATTTGAAGTGGGATTTCCTTCTCGTTGAAGATTAACAACTTGACCTTGTTTTTAAATGGTTAATTTCTCTTCAATTTTTGAATTTTTTTACCATCTTTAATATTGATTATATAATTAAATTAAATTAAAAAAAAAGTCGTCTTCAACCTGGGCCGTTCTGGTCGCCACCGGAATGGCCAGGTGTGTGAGGCGGTGGTTTTGTGTGTGAGGAGGTGCCGTGTGTTTAGGAAGAAGAGAGAGAAATGTAAAATTAAATGAGAGGGGTAAAATGGAAATAAAAAAGACTTATTATGGGTGTTTTTGTCAATTTATTATGTACATGATAAATTGCTAGATTCATACACACATACACACCGGAAAATTCTTGCATAGACCTGCTCTATGAGTTTTTCATAGACTTTGTGATTGTAAATACACTATCATACATTGTGAGAGCATACACACCATACACCAAAAGTAGGCATAAAATGCCGTGCCTCTTGAATGGGCAAGAGTCACTATAGACCGTCCCATATAAGATAGTTAATTAAGTATCAGATCGACCAAATTGAACAAATGATAGGTCAAGATCATGTTATTTATTGGGAATTTAAGAGGGGAGAACAAACATATATCAAACGATTAATTTCATTTTTCTTTTTGTTATCATGAAATTTTTCATCAAAATGGGTAGCCCTTACTCGGTCAACGAACTCATATTCATGCTAGGACTTATTACAAGCAAATGAGGGAAAAACACTTTTGATACCAAACTTTAGTTCAAAAAACACATTTGGTATCAAACTTTTTCAAAAAATACATTTCATACCATGATTCACACAATCTTGACAAATTTAATTTTGTCGTCAATTTTCAGACGAAATTTAGCACTTTTCGTTCATGTGTGGATCTTTAAAACTCGTGCATGTTCTCCATCCCATTGTCAATTTAACGGGCACATGAGCGACACGTTAAATTACTTAGTAAAGATTCCTATTGTTGGAAGGTGTTTGTGTAATTTTATTAAAAAATATAAATAATGATGGCATAATATTACATTACATTTATAATTTCCTAAAAAGAAAAGAAAAGAAAAGAAAAGAATAGTTTTTAAAAGGCCGGTGGGAAAAGCTTTATTCTTTCTCTCCCCCTTTTCCGATGGCTCAAGCTACCTCCCCTTACCCTAATAATCTTTCCCCAATTTCATGCCCTAATTAACTCAAACACACATTCTCTTTCAATTAAAATTTCTTCAATACATTATTCAATTGACGAATTTTCCGTGATTACGGTTCGGATTTAATGCAATGATTTCGGATCCGAGTTTGATCCACTTCGCCTGCATTGCAAAAGGCACCACCGTTCTAGCAGAATTCAACTCCAAAGACGCCGCACTCGGCTCAATCGCCGTAAAATGCCTGGCCAAAACGCCGCCGTTCCATTCCATTTTCACCCACACCGTCCGATCAAGGACCTACACTTTCCTGATCGAAGAAATCTTCGTTTATTTCGCTATATTCGATGAGAAAATGGAAAAGTCCGAGGGTTTAGGTTTTCTCAAAGGCGTTAGGGATGCGTTTTGGGTGGTGTCGTTTAAAGGGGAAAAGAAATTGGAGAAATTGAGCTCTCATTGTTTTCAGGGTGAATTCAATCCGGTTTTTCATCAGTTGTTGGGTCCGGGTTTGGATCATATGGAGGGGATTGGGTCGCCGGTAGGGCAGAGAATGGGTCAAAGTGGGATCTTGCAATATGGGCAGGGTCCAATTAGGGGCAGGCCCTTAAAATCTAATAGTGGGGAAAATGGGTTCATGAAGATGAAGAATAGGTTGCTTGGGGAATTCAATATTGGAAGGAAAAATGATGAAAATGGAGGAAATGGGGTCGGGTTGAGTCGCGAGTTTATGCAAAAGAACGGAGGGTTGTATTCACCGGAACTGATGGGGCATCAAAAGGCGAAGAAAATTTGGAAGAAGCAAGTTTTGGTGGTGTTGACGCTCGATTTGATTGCTTGCACGGCTTTGTTTGGTATTTGGTTGTGGGTTTGCAATGGGTTTAAATGCATAGCCAATTGAATCAAATTTGCAAATAGCGTAAATTGCTATTGAGGAAACCTTGATGGTAATGTTGCTTTTACAGAAACAATGATTGTATTTAATAGAATAGGGATAAGTTAATACATATGTGTTGTTCTTATTGTTTCTTTTATATACATTTGTTGTTTGGATGATTTGAAATTGTGTATACATATGCATCTTTATAGGCTACATATGCAAAGTTGATGAACTTGTGATGAATGCAAATATGGTGGTTACTTTGTTAGAGTTGTTCTTTTGGTTTTTTATCTATAGTTGATCTCGAGAGGTAATGATATTACACTCACACGATCTTTCATTTCTTGATTTGTGGGGGGGGGGGGGGGTGGGGGGGGGGGGGGGTGGGGGGGGGGGGGGGTGGGGGGGGGGGGGGGTGGGGGGGGGGGGGGGTGGGGGGGGGGGGGGGTGGGGGGGGGGGGGGGTGGGGGGGGGGGGGGGTGGGGGGGGGGGGGGGTGGGGGGGGGGGGGGGTGGGGGGGGGGGGGGGTGGGGGGGGGGGGGGGTGGGGGGGGGGGGGGGTGGGGGGGGGGGGGGGTGGGGGGGGGGGGGGGTGGGGGGGGGGGGGGGTGGGGGGGGGGGGGGGTGGGGGGGGGGGGGGGTGGGGGGGGGGGGGGGTGGGGGGGGGGGGGGGTGGGGGGGGGGGGGGGTGGGGGGGGGGGGGGGTGGGGGGGGGGGGGGGTGGGGGGGGGGGGGGGTGGGGGGGGGGGGGGGTGGGGGGGGGGGGGGGTGGGGGGGGGGGGGGGTGGGGGGGGGGGGGGGTGGGGGGGGGGGGGGGTGGGGGGGGGGGGGGGTGGGGGGGGGGGGGGGTGACCCTGGCAATGGTTTGCTGGGAAAGTCATGATAATATGTCACATGATCCATTTCAGACTCCTTCTGTGTCAAGTGAGTCAGATTCTGAGGTTCCAACCTCATCTCATCATGATTACCCTATGAGAAGGCCTGCAGTGACATATACTCTTAGAAACAAAATGTTGAAGGAATTAGGAGATCCCTTGCCTAAGCCTGTCTTAAACATATCCAATTTGTTTGATGATGAGGGTAGGCATGTTAGGAAGACTAGAAGGTCCACTAGAGCTTTGAGTAGGAGTATGTCCCCTTCCCATAGTTCCTAATGTTGTTAGTATGGAATGTGAGAGGGATGGGGAACATGAGGAGTCAAAGAAATTTAAGAAATCTTAAAAGAATAAATAAAATAAAAGTTCTTGTTGTTATTGAGCCTATGATTTCTATGGAGTCAAAAAAATTCAAAAAGATTTTTGGTTTTAATCATTTGGTGGTTAACTGTAATAATAAAATTTGGATTTTCTTTGATACGGATTTTTATGTGTCTGTGTTAGAGGATCATGCACAATTCATTCACTGTTATATGTTTTCATCCTTGTTTCCTGAAGAGAAGTTTTGAACATTTGTCTATGGGCTTTACCAGAGAGGACAAATGAGAGATTTGTGAGATGAATTGAGAAAGTGGTCCACTAATGACCCTCGGGTTGTTGTTGGTGATTTTAACATCATTCTCAACCCAAACGAAAAAAGAGGTGTTCATCCTTGTTTGAATGCCAGTAGGGAGTTTTCTGATTGTTTTCTTAGTGATTTGGATATGCATGGTTGTGAGTTTTCTTGGTATAGGAATTTGGTATGGCAAAGATTATATAGGGTTGTTTCTAACACTGTTTGGCAAGACCTCTTTGTCTCCACCAACCTCAATTATCTGTCTAGATTGCAATCTTACCACTCACCAATGCTTTTTGAATTTGAATTTAAACACAAACATTTACACTCTTCTTTTAGATATTGAATGCATGGGCTTTGCACCCTAATTTTTTTATATGGTTAGGGCTAATTGAAATCATCATTCTGGCTGTATAGGATTGTTAAAACTCAAAGAAAAACTGCATAGACTTAAACATAAATTAAGATGGTGGAATAAAAATGTCTTCGACAGTATTTTACAAAAACAGGATTATTTTTTTGAGGCAGTGAAAAATGATCAACTTGCTTTTGATTGTGACCCTTCTCCCTTTAATTTAATAGAGTTAAATAAAAACAATGTTAATCATGTTTTAAATTTGAAATTTGATGAGTCTTACTGGCAGCAAAAATCAAACATTCAATGGGCTATTAAAGGGGGAAATGAACACTAATTATTTTCATGTTCTTGCCAAAAAAAAAAAGGTCAATATGTTATTCATATGATTAAGGATAATAATGGTGTTTGGATTGAGGATTCCCAGGATATTAGATCATTTGCAGTGGATTATTTTTAAAATGTTCTTGTCCATTGAGCCTAATCTTGAGGAACCTAATTTTGATTTAATCCCCCAGTTAGTGTCTAGTGAGGACAATGAGATGTTACTTGCTTTACCAAAGATTGAAGAAGTGAAACTTGATGTTTTTAGCATTCCTCTTGACAGTGTTGTTGGGCCTGATGAGTTTAATGCACATTTTTTTCAAAAATACTGGGAGATTATAAAAGATGATGTTTTTGAAGTTGTCTTTGATTATTTCCTTGGCACTCCATTTCTTAAACAACTTTGGTTCTAATTCCTAAAAATCAAAATGCATCTTGTTAGATTGAGTTCAGACATATTAGCCTCTGTAATGTTACTAACAAGATCATGACTAAATTGTTGAATGATAGGTTGTCTAGAATTCTTCCTAAGATCATTTTTGATAATCACTCTGGTTTTCTGAAAGACAGGCTAACTGGGGATAACATTTTACTTGCTCAGGAGTTGGTTCATGAGATTAACCATAAGAGAGCTAGGGGGTGGGGGGGGGGGGGGTAACATGATAATTAAGTTGGATATGGCTAAGACATATGATAGGGTGCACTGACCATTTCTGTTTGGTGTCATCCACAAAATGGGCTTCTCTGAGTTGTTCATTTTTTTGCTTAAAAAAAGTGTTGAGATCTCATATTTTTATGTGCTTGTTAATAGTCAATCTTCAGGTTTCTTTAAGTCCAAAAGAGGGGTTAGACAGGGAGACCCTATCTTTCCCACTTTGTTTATCATTGCCTCTGAATTCTTGAGTAGAAGTCTTAATGACCTTTATATTAAAAATCCCAGGGTTCAATACTTTACCAATGTGGGGTTTCCTGTTTCTCACCTTGCTTATGTTGATGATTGTATCATTTTTGCTAAGTCCACTATGAATGCCATCAGAAAAATTAATGTGTTCATTCAGGATTATGTTGTTGTGTCTGGTCCTTGTGTTAATCCACATAAATGTCATGTTATTGTTGGGACTGGTTGCTTGTTTGGAGTCAAATGTGCAATCAAAATAATTTCGGGTTTTGTACTTCAAGATTTACCATTGGAATCATCTATGGGTCCCTCTTTATAAAGGTCACAAAATTTGCACACTTCTTGATCCTTTAACCCAAAAAGTTAGGTCCAGACTTTCAGTTTAGGAGAATAAGGCCATGTCCCCTGGTGGAAAGCTTACTCTCTTGAAGAGTGTGTTGACTTCCATACCAATCTACACATTTCAAGTCCTTCAGCCTACTTCTAAGATTATTCATGATCTTGAGAGATTGTGTGCTAGATTTTTCTGGGGAAATGCCAATGGTCAGAAAATTCACAGGGCATCTTGGTGGAAACTTTGTTACCCCACTGATGAAGGAGGTCTAGGAATTAGGAGATTGGTGGATGTTGCTGATGCATTTTCCTTCAAACTATGGTGGAGAATGAGATGAACATATGGGATTTTTCCTAGGTTCATGAGAAAAAAAATATATTTTGAAGTATCATTTCTTCAATGCACCTTGTGCAAGATATCACTCCTCTATTTGAAGGAGGTTGTGTAGTGCGAGATAGGTTTTATATTGTAGAATTTAGGGGATAAAAATGGGTAAAATTCCTTTCTGGAATGACCACTGGGTGGGAGATGAGACTTTGAGACTTATAATGAATCCAAATGATCTTACCATGTTTGATTTGGTCAGGGATTTCTTTGTTGGGGAGAAGTGAGACTTGGACAAATTGAGTGAACATATTCCTGCTAATTTGGTGAACATTACTGCTGATATACCAATTGTTTTGTGTGAACCTGACATTCTGATTTGGAAACATAGTTCTAATGGCCATTTTTCGTTTCTAAATGTCAATGTTGTAATTCAATTGAAACATTATAACATGTTTTTTGGGAGGAAAATGTGGTCAAACTGGTGTGGGGCTTTTTTGGTAACATTTTCAATGTGAATTTGGTTCAGACTGTGAAAAATAACTTTTCCTCCCAAAAAACATGTTCTTCAAGTTTGGAGATTCTTTTACGGTAGAACCTTGTAGCCTATACAAATTTACAAGTCTGAAAAGAATGATGAATTTCAAAATAGTTATCCTTAATCTCAAAAGTAGCACATGTCCAAGGTTTGCACCATGTTCCCCAAGTATTAAAAACATAATATAAGAGATATTATTTGTTGCCCCCAAGATCGTCAACTTAAGTGCAAAAGACTATATAACTTTGATAGTTTACAAATGAGGTACTGCTTCAATTTATACAAACCATCTTCTTAAACAGACGGTGGAGATAAACTTGATCTAATAACTAATAATAATTCTCTAAGAACTTCTACTAAATATTTACACGATATTTCTATGAATCTATCTAGAATGTGTTTACTTTTTTTTTTCTTTTTCGTTTTTATCTTTTATGGAAGCCGTGTGACGATTCTTTGTAACCATTACTTTAAATTTTGTGATCCCGCTGGTATCGATGTCTCAGTTTGGTCTGGTCTGGTCTAGGTGTTTCAAAATTTATTTTTTTTGTTTTCAGCTATGATACCTAAGGGGGGGTGAGGGGGGGTGGTGGTGTTGGTGAATTAGGTATATAACTTTTTCAAAGTGTTTCGTTCCAGAAGACAATTAGTAGAATGTTCCAGTAACTTTAAACAGAAGCTAGATGTTCCAGTGATTTTAAGTTTAAAGTTCCGATATGATTAAGTTCAAAGTTCCAGTGAAGTAAAGTGCAGAAAATAAATAAAGTAAGAATGCAAACACCGTTTATAGAGGTTCGCGCCCAAACGACCTACTTCCTCTCTTCCAGCACCCCTGGGTAAAATTCACTAAGAGATCGTGGCTTGCAGGACAAACCTTTGCCACTCGAGATTACAAGATTTCAATTCTTACTCTCGATACGAGCTTGCTAGGCCTAACCTATCGCTCAACAAAAACGTGCTTGCTAGGTTCCTACCTATCGCACAAAAACCGTGCTTGCTAGAACACTTAGTCCTATCGCACTACGAGCTTGCAAGTACACAAATTTCGCTCAAAAATAATTATAAGATTTGATTACAAGAGATTGCTCCAAAATGAGCGGATTTTTGCAAGACTAAACACTCCTTTTTTTCTTCTATTACTTAGAGTAAATTCAAGATTTAAGAGCAAGAAGAAAAAGTTTTTTTCAAGAGCTTTTGAGAAAAATAATTTATGCAAAATTAAAGAACACTCAAAGACTTTAAGCTTGGAGAAAATGATTTAGCAAAGTAATTTTCAGAAAAAAAATTGTGTGTCTTGGTCGATGGAGTATGGCTCCCTATTTATAGGTGAGTGGAGTTGGTTCAATAGGGAAAGATTTTGATATTCAAAAAATATTTTGCCACTTTTAAAATGATTTTGCAAGATTAAAATATGTGACAAAGTCTTCAATGAATGTAGACATGATTTAGTAAATAGATGAAGACAAAATATTTCCAAAAGAATTGATTTGAAGAATATTTTCAAAGGATCAAATAAACAAGGTAAGATTTTAGCTAGGAAATATTTAGAGACAAATTTTCTTGCTAGTTAAGTCAAATGATTTTGAAGAAATCTTTCCTTTAAAAGTTGACTTGATTGAGAATTCAAATTTAATAGCCAAAAATAATTAAGTTTTCAAAAGTTATTAGGCTTAATTAAAAAGCAATTTTCGGCCATAATTAATTGACAAAGTCTACGGCTGATTTTGAAAACAAAGAAAGTAGGCAACTTTGGTTTAGAGCAATTTTGAGAAAAGGGCCAAAAATTTTGGGCCAAAAGTATTTATAAGAATTTGGGCTACGAATTTTTCTTGCTCTTTTAATCAATTGAAAATATTTACTAAGTTGACCACAATTTTCTTGAATAGAAAATTGGGCCCTTCAGGGATGTTAGGGGCTTCGATCTTGATCTTCATTCATAACGAACCTTTAGCTAAAATTGGGCTTCTCATGATCTTCCTTCAAAATTTGCACAAGCCTTTTTCATATCAAACTTGGTCCTTCTTCATTGTTTGGACTATCTCAAAATCCAAATGGGTTGCTCTTTTATAGATAAATACTTGTTCAAATCATGAAACTAAAGAGCACCAATATGTTAAAAAGTTCGTTTGTTAATCATCAACTATTTGGCTAACAATCTCCCCCTTGATTGACAAACAACTTTTGATGCGAAAAAGATTTTAAGGGAACTCCCCCTAACTTTATGCAATTTTGAGAATTTCAAACTCCCCTCAATTGAGGCATTTTAAAAAATGTTTCTTGGGAAATATAAGAGGCCTTAACATTAGTTGTTAAGTCTCTTTGACCAATGAATTTTCGAAAAACATTTTTCATGCAAATTTTCAAAATCATGCAACGCAATGTATATATAAACAATTTAAATCCAAGACATAATATCAATAAGCAATAATCAAGGGATCATATATGCAATAATCAACTCATATCAATATTCAAGTTATATAGGCAGTGAGCAACAAAGTATTCAATTCAGCAAATAGAACTTTAAACAAGCATCAAATTACTTCTTCTCCCCCTTTTGTCAATCAATCAATTTCCTCGGCAGATTCTTCATTTCCATCTTATTTTTCTTTTCGAATGGATTTTTCATTCACACTAGATGATGTTTTTTTAAGAAAAACTTATGTTCACTCTTAAAATTGGCGATATTCGCAATAAGATCAGAGTTTCACGAATAATTAGGCGGAAGCTTAATCTTTTCAAATTTCATTTTCACTTAAAATGCCCAAATTTTTTCTATTCAAACAAAATTGATCTTCAGCGACTGCCTTTGTAAAAATATCCGCAAGTTGATTCTCAGAGTTCACAAAGTTAACACAAATGTTACCTTTTTGCACATTGTCACGTATAAAGTGATATTTTATATCTATGTGTTTAGTACGAGAATGTTGTACAGGATTTTTAGTAATACTGATAGCACTAGAATTATCACATAAGATTTCCACATTCTCAAACAATAAACCAAAATCACGCAAATATCTTTTCATCCAAATAATTTGAGCACAACAATTAGATAATGCAACATATTCCGCTTCAGCGGTTGAAAGTGCTACAGAATTTTGCTTTTTACTATGCCATGCAACAAGACAATTTCCCAAGAGTTGACATGTGCCACTGGTACTTTTACGGTCTAGCAAGCATCCTGCTAAGTCCGCATCAGAGTAACCAGTGAGATTAAAATTTTTGCTAGTTGGATACCATAGACCAAAATTTATGGTTCCTTTTAAGTACCGAAAAATTCTTTTGACAGCGACAAAATGCGACTCTTTAGGTGTAGATTGAAAACGAGCGCAATAGCAAGTGGCAAACATGATATCGGGTCTACTAGCAGTTAAATAAAGAAGACTTTCAATCATACCTCGATGCCTTGTTTCATCAAAGGGTTTACCTTTCTTGTCCTTATCAAGTTTGGTGGTAGGACTCATAGGAGTACCCATTTCTTTGCACTCGTCCATTCCAAATCTTTTGATGAGTTCTTTTGTGTATTTCGTTTGACAAATAAAAATTCCCTTTTCATTTTGTTTTATTTGAAGCCCAAGGAAATATGTTAGTTCACCCATAAGACTCATCTAAAATTCATCCTGCACACACTTAGCAAAATCTCGGCAAAGGAGATCGTTAGTAGCACCAAATATTATATCATCAACGTAAATTTGTACAATTAACAAATCATTTTTATTTGCTTTTAGAAAAAGTGTTGTATCAACTGTTCCAATAGAAAAACCATTTTCTAAAAGAAATTTTGTTCCAATAGAAAAACCATTTTCTAAAAGAAATTTACTTAATATTTCGTACCAAGCTCTAGGGGCTTGTTTTAATCCATAAAGAGCTTTTGACAATTTGAAACCATGGTTAGGAAATTTTTCATTTTCAAAACCACGAGGTTGCTCGACAAAGACTTCTTCATTTAGAAAACCGTTTAAAAAGGCACTTTTAACGTCCATTTGAAAAAGAGTAAATTTTCTAAAAGAGGCATAAGCAAGTAACATACGAATAGATTCAAGTCTAGCAACAGGAGCATAGGTTTCATCGAAATCGATACCTTCTTGTTGATTGTAGCCTTTAGCGACTAATCTCGCCTTGTTTCGAGTAACCTCACCTTCTTCATTGAGTTTATTTCTAAATACCCATTTTGTTCCAGTGACGGTATGCTTACTTGGTCTTTCGACTAAAGTCCATACCAGATTTTTATCAAATTGTGCGAGCTCATCTTTCATAGAGGCAACCCAAGACTCATCCTTCAGTGCTTCATTCACGTCTTTTGGTTCGGTGATTGCGAGTAGGACGAAATTGGCACTTTGATTCTATTTTACCTTTGATCTGGTTTGAAGTCCACTTCTAAGGTCACCAATTACTTGTGTAGTGGGATGGCTAGATGCATGTTTGAACTTCCTGTGGGCTGGTTCATTTTTCGTACTGGAACTTCCTTATTCAGTTTCTGCTTCTGTTTCATGTTCCAAATCCTTTTCGGAACTTCTTCTGTTTTAGTTTCTTGTTCCACTACTGGTTCCGACAATTTCTGTTTTTCGATTGTGATTTCGTCTTCAACATCTGAAACATTATTGCTCAAGGGTTTCTTGGCAATAAAAGGGTTAGTTTCATCAAATCGAACATGCATAGATTCTTGTATGGTTCTTTTCCTTTTATTATAAATGCGATATGCTTTACTAGTCACTGAGTATCCAACAAACATGCCTTCATCGGCCTTAGGATCAAATTTAGTAAGATAATCACGATCATTAAGAATATAACATTTGCAACCGAAAACTCTAAAATAAGCAATATTAGGCGTTTTACCATTCCAAAGTTCATACGGAGTTTTATTTAAGATGGATCTAAGAAAAACACGATTAGAGACATGGCATGCAGTACTAGGGGCTTCAGCCCAGAATGATTTAGGTACACTATATTCATGTAAAAAAGTTCTTGCCATTTCTTGTAAAACAAGTTTTTTTCTTTCAACTACCCCATTTTGTTGAGGGGTCTTAGGTGCAGAAAAATTATGAGAGTAATCGTTTTCATCACAAAACGAAGCAAAGTATTTAGAATCAAATTCAGTACCATGATCAGTTCTAATCGAATTATTTTGATAACCTTTTTTATTTTGCAACTTTTTAGTCAAAGTAATAAATGCATCTAAGGCTTCATTTTTGTGCGCAAGAAATAGAACCCATGTAAAGCGAGAATAATCATCAACAATGACGAAAACAAATCTTTTACCTGCTAGAGTTCTTGTTTTCATAGGACCGAAAAGATCAAGGTGCAGTAGTTCAAGAGGTCTTGTTGTGGTTACTACCTTTTTGGGTTTGAATGAGCTCTTGATTTGTTTGCCCATTTGGCAAGCATCGCA
This sequence comes from Penstemon davidsonii, assembly GCA_034814905.1. NCBI lineage: Eukaryota > Viridiplantae > Streptophyta > Magnoliopsida > Lamiales > Plantaginaceae > Penstemon > Penstemon davidsonii. Next base: position 2,936,681 of record JAYDYQ010001087.1, on the reverse strand, counting down.
TAGTCCTTCCTTTTGATAAGTGATTTTTGGTATTCCTCTTACAAGGTCCGACTTGGCAATTTTTGACATCAAATCAGTGTTTATGTGGCCAAGACGTCTATGCCAGATTGATTGGGAATTATCACTTACTGCTAAACACTTGACATTTTGGTTAGATAAATCAACAAAATCAATGCAATAAGTATTACCATCTCTTAAAGCTTCAAAAATAATTTTTCCATGCTTTTTAACAATGCATTTGGATGTTTCAAAGTAAACTTCATAACCGTTATCACAGAATTGGCTAATACTCAATAAATTATATTTTAATCCTTTAACAAACCAAACGTCTTTAATGCAAGTAGAGGAATTCTTACCAACATTTCCATGACCAATCATTTTACCTTTCATGTTGTCCGCAAAAGTAACGTAGCCTCCTTCACTTTTATCAATTTCACAAAATTTTGATAGATCTCCCGTCATGTGACGAGAACAGCCGCTATCAAGAAACCATTTGTCTTTTCGTGAAGGAGTCTTTTGTACCTATTCAATAATGAGACAAGGTTTGCACTTTAGGTACCCAGATTTTGGGTCCTTGCGAGTTAGTCACAACATTTTTGGGCATCCACACAAGTTTATTGGCGTTGTTTCTTTTGTAGATGCAATTAAAAGATTTGTGACCGGTTTTTCCACATAAATTGCAAGTATGGTAAGATAAAGAAGAATTTTTTGCAAGTTTGCTCAATTTGTCAGAAGAGTGTTCATATCCAATTCTGGCTCTATTTAATGACACATTTTGCATTCCTAGAAGTCTATCTAGATTATCTTTTCCTTTAGTGAATTTTTCTAGACATCTAGTTAGATCAACAACTTTGGCTTTAAGAAAAGCATTTTCTTTCGAAATACGAGAATTTTCATTTTTAAGTTTTTCAATTTTCTCAAGGCTTTCTTTCATTTTTGTGTCATATTCTTCTCTTTCTTTATTTAGCAAGGTTATCTTTTTCTTGAGTTTTTCATTTTTAGAAGCAAGATTTTTAAGATCCTTTTTGCATTCATTTATCATATAAGTCCATTCATCTTCACAATCCATTTCATTATCTAAATCATCACATTCATCAAAATAGTGTGAAGGTCTCATTTCGAGTCATGAAGCAAAGATTTCCGGATTCGTCTTCCGTTTGTTCTTCTTCGGAGTCCGGTTCATCCCAAGACGCGATCATCCCTTTGCTTTTGGTTTTCTTGAATAATTTCTCAGATTTCTTTAATTGTGGACATTCAGTACGTATGTTTCCTGTTTCGTGACATTCGTAGCATCTAACTTTATTCTCGGCTTTGAATGGCTTCTTATTGTTTTTCGAGAATCTTTTTGTGAACCTATTTCTTGAAAGTTGGTTAAGCCTTTTGGTAAGCATGGCTATCTCTTCATTTCGCTCATCTTCGTCTAGTTCCTCAATGTCACTGTCATCGTCCTGCAAAGAATTTGAGTTAAATGCAATAGATCTTCTATCTTTAATTGTGCTTACCTCATCCTTAGACAGGATGGTGAGTTCATGTGATGTGAGTGAGCCTATGAGTTCAGCCATGGTCATTTTGTTGAGGTCCTTGGCTTCTTGTATGGCAGTGACTTTAGGTGTCCATTCTCGTGGGAGAGAGCTCAGAATGTTCTTGACTTGCTCACTTTGAGGGTACGTTTTTCCAAGTGCAGTCATGGAGTTAATGATCTCCATGAATCGAGCATACATTTGACTTGTGCTTTCATCCTCTTTCATGTTGAACATTTCGTATTGATGAACCAAGATGGTGATTCGTTGCTCTTTGACTTGACTTGTCCCCTCATGAGTTACTTGTAACATATCCCACATGTCTTTTGCCGTAGCGCACGAACATACCCGATTGTATTTGGATTTGGTGAGGGTGCATGCTAGTAGATTTTTGGCCTTTGAGTTTAGTGACACCAGTTTCTTGTCAGTGTCGGTTAGTTCCTTCCATGCTTTGGGGATTTGCTTCTCGCCTTCGGTTTTCATTGGTATGGATGGTCCTTCAAGAATTACACTCCATAGATCACAATCAATGGAGATCATGAACTCCTCCATTCTATTTTTCCATATTGAGTACGCAGTTCCATCAAATAGTGGGGGCCTGTTATGCGATTGTCCTTCTGCGAAAACATCATTGCTAAAGGTAGACATAAGATCGTTAGCTCTCGGTGGTTAACCCGCACAGTTAAGAAAAATAAAAGAGCACCTGCTCTGGTACCAATTGATACCTAAGAGGGAGGGGGGGGGGGTGAATTAGGTATATAACTTTTTCAAGTGTTTCGTTCCAGAAGACAATTAGTTGAATGTTCCAGTAACTTTAAACAGAGGCTAGATGTTCCAGTGATTTTAAGTTTAAAGTTCTGATATGATTAAGTTCAAAGTTCCAGTGAACTAAAGTGCAGAAAATAAATAAAGTAAGAATGCAAACACCGTTTATAGAGGTTCGCGCCCAAACGGCCTACTTCCTCTCTTCCAGCACCCCTGGGTAAAATTCACTAAGAGATCGTGGCTTGCAGGACAAAACTTCACCACTCGAGATTACAAGATTTCAATTCTTACTCTCAATACGAGCTTGCTAGGCCTAACCTATCGCTCAACACAAACGTGCTTGCTAGGTTCCTACCTATCGTACAAAAACCGTGCTTGCTAGAACACTTAGTCCTATCGCACTACGAGCTTGCAAGTACACAACTTTCGCTCAAAAATAATTATAAGATTTGATTACAAAAGATTGCTCCAAAATGAGCGGATTTTTGCAAGACTAAACACTCCTTTTTTTCTTCTATTACTTAGAGTAAATTCAAGATTTAAGAGCAAGAAGAAAATGTTTTTTTCAAGAGCTTTTGGAAAAAATAATTTATGCAAAATTAAAGAACACTCAAAGACTTTAAGCTAGGAAAAATTGATCTAGCAAAGTAATTTTCAGAAAAAAAAATTGTGTGTCTTGGTCGATGGAGTATGGCTCCCTATTTATAGGTGAGTGGAGTTGGTTCAATAGGGAAAGATTTTGATATTCAAAAAATATTTTGCCACTTTTAAAATGATTTTGTAAGATTAAAACATGTGACAAAGTCTTCAATGAATGTAGACATGATTTAGTAAATAGATGAAGACAAAATCTTTCCAAAAGAATTGATTTGAAGAATATTTTCAAAGGATCATATAAACAAGGTAAGATTTTAGCTAGGTAATATTTAGAGACAAATTTTCTTGCTAGCTAAGTCAAATGATTTTGAAGAAATCTTTTCTTTAAAAGTTGACTTGATTGAGAATTCAAATTTAATAGCCAAAAATAATTAAGTTTTCAAAAGTTATTAGGCTTAATTAAAAAGCAATTTTCGGCCATAATTAATTGACAAAGTCTACGGCTGATTTTGAAAACAAAGAAAGTAGGCAACTTTGGTTTAGAGCAATTTTGAGAAAAGGGCCAAAAAGTTTGGGCCAAAAGTATTTAAAAGAATTTGGACTAGGAATTTTTCTTGCTCATTTAATCAATTGAAAATACTTACTAAGTTTATCACAATTTTCTTGAATCGAAAATTGGGCATTTCAGGGGTGCTAGGGGCTTCGATCTTGATCTTCATTCATAACGAGCCTTTAGCTAAAATTGGGCTTCTCATGATCTTCCTTCAAAATTTGCACAAGCCTTTTTCATATCAAACTTGGTCCTTCTTCATTGTTTGGACTATCTCAAAATCCAAATGGGTTGCTCTTTTATAGATAAATACATGTTCAAATCATGAAACTAAAGAGCACCAATATGTTAAAAAGTTCGTTTGTTAATCATCAACTATTCGGCTAACAAGCTAAACATTCGAAACACAGTTTGCATTGATTTTGATCGAAATATTGAGATGAATAAATATTAATAAAATAATAGTTAATGAGTTTCGAAAATATGAAATATGATTTGAGGTTGGAGTTTGGGGAATAAAGTTAATGATACATATCACTCGATGATTTTATAAAGCAGAGATATGATGATTAATAAAAAGATTTAGATGATTATAAATAATGGAATATATGTATATTTGAATTAATATATGAGTATTTTTTAGTTTCATACTTTTGATATGATTCCAGAGGCATGCAATTTTTGGATATTATTATCAATATCAATCATGTGACATGAAATCTATTAACTAAAAAATATATCCTAAGTACATATATAAACCATGAGACCAAATCAGATTCAATTGAAAAAAAAGAAAGATTGGCCATTAAATCTGATTTGAATCTAAGTCCAAAGGAACAACCTTTTTTTATCTTCTTCCTTTTTTTATTATTTTCTTCTATGTTGAGAGTTTTTAATGTGCTCAATTTAAGTGTTTGCATTGGAAAAATCTACGTATATTTTTTTAGTTTATCATGTGATTTCCAAACCTTTTGCTTAACGAGAACCAACTTACTATGACTTTAAAAGCCAGGAAAAATCAAACCCAAAAGTAAATACAACATCACGCAGCAATTAAACCCAGGATTATGAAAATAAAATCAGACAAAATAAGCAATTTCTCAAAAAGGAATGACGAATTAAACACCTGCCCCAACCAAAATGACAACAAATTGATTTTTTTTCCCAAGGGTTTAATCACTTTTGAGGCGCGTCGAACACATTAAGTAAAAACCTCTCCCAACAGGAATTCGAACCTGAATTTGCTACTTTGTAGTGACTAGTCTCTTCCACTAGAGATCAATCTTAGTACAACACATTGATTTAACATTAAAGCTAACATAACAAAATGGCGACGACGACTACTGCGTAGGCATTTGAGTACCTCTAGTCATTCTATTATTTAGTGTAACAAAGAAGATCATCAAAGATGTTAGGACAATTTTGCTTCAGAGCTTGTGTATCTTGAGCATTCATTTCGTAAATGAGTCGTAATTGATCCGATCCGTTAAAGAATAGATATCCTGAACTTGAATGACATATTTAAACATTGCCGTAATCCACAAAATCTATATACTTCCTGCAGTCCAAGTACTATATAGTACTTGATTGACTAACCTACTGAAATTGGCAGCAAAAGTTCATCTACACAGATCGTGCCTCCATAATTTTCTAAATAAACATTTCTCCTATCATAGTTCATGTTAACAAAAGGTTACAACTAACAGCCGAAGCTGATGCCAGTCAGCAAATACCGAAAACGGTTCATCCTCAATCCTCCCCTATTGGTTTTAGTACTTGTCTCAGTGAAGTCATCTTGGAGTTGATACACGCCCCGCCTGATACCGATGATATAACTTTTATATAAAATCGCCAAGTAATTTAAAAATTTAAAAGGGAAAAGGGTAAATAATCGTTTTTATTTAAGGTACTACCTGAGTCGCCTGAAATGAGCTTTGAGCTATATACGCCACAAACTCTTGCTTCTTTGTTTCATAGTTGTACCTTGCACGGTCTAATAGTGCCTGCTCTGTCTGCATATCTTCAAAAGCTCGATCCTTCTTCCATTTCGTCTCCTTCATCCGATTTTCTACCTCATAATAGCTCTCATGGAGGTTCAACCCTTTGGGTGCACAAGGGAACTTCACATCTATATCTCCCCTAAAACAAGAAACATTCAAGTTCATAATTAAGCACCAAAGGAAAAAATAAAAAAATGTGTAACAATTACTTCTGCAATATACAACAGATGGGTAGAAATATACAGTAGTTCTTTTTACAGATTTTTTATATTGAGAATGATGTAGTTCTAGAACACGTCTGGTGTCCAAATTTAATTTCGATATGACTTGCAATGAAAACACAGCTTGAAAAAACTTTCATTATTCGACCAAAATTACAATCATAGTCAGATCCCCAAATTAGTTATCTCATTTTCAATTGCCAAGTACAGTTCCTATTTTACCCCTCTTTCGACCGTCAGGAAGTACTCCTCAAACTCCGCGAGAATCAAATTTAATTCACCAAAAAATCAACACCAATTTCAACCACGGGAAGGTAGAAAATATGATGGCATTGGTTTGTAAAAGGTGGGGACTATTAGTCCTTTAACACAATGTAATATAACCTATCCTACCCCTTATCTAATATGAAGGACCAAACATGCCCTTAGAAGAAAAACAATTTATAATTGATGAGTAAAAGCCAAGCTTCTTACCAATGAGGACCCAAAGAGAATACGCCAGGACTTCGTATCATGCCTCCATCTAGAGATACAGCTCCATTTGATATCCATGGGAGAGCATTTATCATGTCTTTTCTTGATCTGTATACTTGCAGAGTCGAGAAGAGGTTATAAAACAGTGTCTCTCTTAAGTTGTATCCACTCTTTGAGACACCGTATAAATTAGTGCAGTCAATGAAGACCATATTTACAGCGAAACCAAGAAAGCCAGGAGGTGTTTCCCCATTGATCAATTTTGGCTTTAGAATATCGAGCCTCTGTTGAGGGTCATCAGCTAAGAATTCACCCGTGTATGGCCTAAAAAAACCCAAAAAATATAACATAAGTTTTGAAACAACGATCTCTCTCCCTCACACACACACGCGCGCGCGCGCAAGCACCTTAGATTTTCAAGACAAATCACGAGAGACCGATCATCCAGGGGCATGTCCATGTTGTATGCTTCCAGGGCTTTAAAACCTTCGTAAGTCTTGCAGACCAATGCTAGCATGGTTTCTATTCCCAAAAACTTTGAGAGAAGTCTTAGTCACACAGTTGAAAAATGAACAAGTCAGCCACACGGGATTAGTTGAAATGTGAATATCTAAATTGCACTTTCTCAAAAACATTCAAACATCTTCATCAACAATAAGGTGATTTTTTTTCTCAGTTTCTTAATCTAAAGATTCATTCTCATGTTGGATTTTCATTGTAGAAGAGGAGTAAATCAGAACGTAGTTTTCTTAAGTACCTCCTTTTCTCTAGAAAGTAATTGATTGTATTTCCATGATTGCACCACAAAATATACCAAATTTGGAATATGAACAAAGAGATTCTAATTTCAAACATTTTAACAATGAATAGGTAAAAGAAATTTAATACTATAAAATATAAGAATTTTTAACTGTTAAATGCTTGGAGCTCAAGAAACATCAACCAAAAATCATGGCTAACTAAACAAAATACCCACAAAGTTGTCCATTTAAGTTTTTTCTTTTGCCCATATCTCAAGCTAATGCAAGTGTTAAAGATAAATAAATTTTACCAAAAAGTATAAAATCACTTGTGCACAAAAGGCTGGTGCTAAGACAAGTATGAAAACTCTGGTATATATGAGGTCGAGCATTATATATGTCTGAAGAGAAAAAGCAGATAAAAGTAGACTAACCTGCTAAGGTTCTCATCATCAACTTTTCCAAGTGTAGCCACGATACCAAGCACGTGCTTTGTGAATGGATTATCAGAGAGCTCAGATTCAGGCTTACTCTTTGTCCTACACAAAAGGGCAGCTGCAGATTTCTCGTACCTAAGAATATGCTGAATTGTGTCTTCCTCAGTATCTTCATTTGTACTTATGGTAGAACTTGTATGGTGCTTCCCAAGAGAAACTACAAGAACATGTAATAGACTGTCTGATTGTAGGTAACGAAATACCAAGTGGTTTCTTCATCAAAACATACAATTGATATCCCATCATGTAAAATACTAAACAATTCTCCAATCTTAAAGGGTCATTTGCATTGATGGATTTGGAGCTATGAATTTTAAATCCATAATAACAAATCCATAGCACTTGTTTGGATCGCCTTGATTTGGATGACAATCAAATCCTTAAGTATTTATTTTATATTATCAACCAAAGTGACGGATTTGAAATTCGCACAAGATTGCAGTCATTTGAAATCCTTCTACCAAATACCTCCTCAAATTCAAATCCTTAATCCAAATGAAGCCTGCCTAAGATTTCAGGAAAGACGGAAGAATTAGAAAATGCAGATACCTTGCATATCAAGAATTGAGTCATCCAACTTGTTCATAAGATTTTTCAAGTATTTGATATTGTCCTCGTGATGCTTAATCTTTTGACCCAACTTCTTTATGTCATCTTCAAGTTTCTGGAACAATTAAATTAACTGGGTCACACTGTCACTGTTTTCATTTCAAAAGAAATAAAAAAGCAACTAAAATAGAACAAGGCCGTAGACATGATCAGATAAAGTTCGTCTCAGAGGACCATGAAAAGTTAAGAGGCAAACCTTAGAATGGTTTACATTTGAAAAAGGATTATTCTGACCAACATGTTCAGAGACGACCAATGCCCTGGAGTTGATTGACAGCTGGCATAGGAACAACACTACTCAGCAATAAATATCAATAACACCCTCAAGCATATCAGAAATACATACCATGCAAGCTTATTTCATTTTGTTGCATATCAAAACTGAAGTCTTATGAAGTGAAAAAAAAATAAAGAACAATGATTTAGAGCAAGTTCCAAATGTGCTCAATCATTTACAAGCCATTGGAAAGTTGGGGTCAACAAGAATGTAAAACCAGAAGTCCATAACACTGGAAGATAAGCCCAAATTGTTATATGCATGGATAAAAAAATTCCATCTTTTCCGTCGCAAAGATCAAAAAGTTTCCGTTTTTGAATCAGTGGAAACGAAAATAAAGTGTATTTCCAAATCACTATATTTGAATTGCAACTTTCCCTTTTTCTTAAATTAGAATTTTTTTTCATAATTTTTCCTAGTGTTTCTGAAGCGTTTCCGGAAACTTATCGAAAAGTTTCCAATATTCAGCTAACAGAAACATACATCGAAAACGAAACTTTGATCCATGGTTATATGATGATTCAACTAAATCGCAATAAGATTTATCAAGTATACAAACTACATGGCATTTACACATCTTCTACATAAATACTTAAAGAACTATATGAACTCATACTTGTAAGAATAACCCTTACTACTAGTTATGTATAATATAAATATAAACATGCTAGTTGCTCAATGTTCTGCTCGATAAACAAATGCCCGTTAAGCTAAAGGATTGAACCCATATTTTCCATATAGATGATGTTTCAAGTTCTCAATTATCCATACGTCTACTACAACTAAAATCTATCGAAAGAAAATCCCGATTCTTCCAAAAACTGAAATAGGCAAAATTGCATTTTTAGACCTGTGGTGGACACTTGGATCTTTCAGTACTCACTTTCAATAAATTGATTCCAAAATCGCACTTTTGGTTCCAGTTCTTATTTTCTTTATAAAATATTACGCATTTCGTCTCTTACCCCCTTTACATCCAATTTGTGCATTTACTTTTCATCCCACAAGATTGTCTCTGTTAGCACTTTTAAGTCCTAATAACTTGAAGGAAAAATATGGGACTAAAAGTGCGATTTTTGATATTGAGAAGTGGCGCTCAAAATGCAATTTAGCCAATCGAAATTTATCAGAAAAACCAGTAACTTCCAAAAATATAACACTAAAATCATTCAAAATGCCCACTCAAAAACCAAAATCCATCCGTCAAAAGTTCATAATTTCTCACCCCTCCTCACCAAATTCCAAACAATTCCTCACACAACCACAAATTCCTGTTCACTAGAGCTCTTGAAACTTTACTAAACATAAAAAGAGCTTACATAAACCTAAAAAGCAAAAAACCCCATTCATTGTATAAAATTAACGGAAAAAAAATCAAAAACGCAAAATTAAAACACGAACCGGGCTCGCCATTTCACCGTCTATCGACATTCGCCTCTGATCTCCGCCGTTGCTTTGCATCGTCGGTCTGTACGGAGAGTAGAAGTGGACACAGCAGGTGAACAGTCGGTCTATTGATAGTGTTTCAGCAATGGAGAAAAATAGTAAAGTCTAATAAAAAATCAGAAAAGTAAATCGATGGGCCGAAATTCTTATGGTTATGGATATGGCCCAAAAATTAAAAGATAAGTAGCCCAACTTTAAACAGGGTTGTCAATGGAGCGGATTTCAATCCGAATTCGAGCCGAGTCTAGCCCGATTTATCAGAATGTTGATCCGATTAGAGTTTCGATTGATCTAGTTCGATTATCAAGATCCGAAATTTGAAATACGTGGAGCGAATATGGATTTAGGTCGATCCGATCCGTTAGAGATCTGTATCCGACAATTAAATAAAATAATTATATATATACATAATGTCTTATAAAAATAAGTAATATTGATAATATTTTTATTTTTCCATCAACTCAAGAATTAATCACACGTTCATATATTCATTTTTATGCATATTTTAATTTAAAAATATGAATATTAACAAAAAAAAGTTTGAACATATGAGCTAAATTAAATAAAATCATAAAGTTGACAAACTTATTTTAGGAAAAAATACTACTGTTATTTTTTAAAGTGAAGATTTTATTGAAACCCAAAAATATCCAATATCCAACTGAATCTGACTAAGATCCATTGAATTAAAGAAATATAGATCCAATCAAGACCAGGGTTCGACCCGAATTTGATCCGACAATAATGGAGCCGAATTTGGGTCGAGCCTATTCTGACCCGTATTCGACCCATTGACAGCCCTAAGTATAAACTAAAGTTGAAAATCAAGTCAAACTACTCGATACTCGACTCGAGTTCGTTGGATAAAAAATTATTTGAGCTCGGTTCGTTTAACAATTAAATCAAGTTCAACCACAATTTCAAGTTAGATACGAAATTTAAATCAAGCTTGAACCACATATCATTCTACGCTTAGGGTCGTTGACACACCTTAAGTATAATATTTTTAAGATCAAGAGTAGAAAATGTTGAACAACCTTATGAAATAACTAATTGTTTTATTAATTGTTTTCAAGGGTCTTTTTCTTATTATTAATTGACAGAAAAAATCTTATTTGTGTTATACTCTCCTCGGTTTTTCTAAAATGAGATTTTATCGGACAAAGGTGTATATGAGATACCCATCTTAACCATTACAAAAAGTCAACATAAAATCTGAACCACAATTTTAGGTCAAAATGTCCAATGATGACGTGTCAATTGGACATTCAAAAATTTAGTTTTTTGTCAAATTACATAAATACCCATCATGACGTAAATATGATTATAAAATTTTCTCCTCTCTTCATCTTTTTTCTCTCCATCGGAACTCCACCGTTTTCAGCCCTCCCCCCAAACACCCCACTCCCACCTCTTCTTTCTCACACGACCGTCCATTCATGACAACTGCGAAGGCGACGTTGACGGCTGCGCAGAGGACACTCGCGATGACAAATTACTTTAGTGATTTCAAAAATTTGTAATAAATGTCCAAACCCAATACAAAATCTCATAATTGGATTTTATCATCTATTTGTGTGGTCCGATTTACTGAATTTTGGTTCATTTTCGGATTCGGGTTTTCTTCCTTCACAAACCTTAAAGGTGAAAATGACAGAAAATGAGAAGAACTATGGAACCTGGATAAAGTTTTTTCTTCTTGCTTAGGACTAGCGGTTTGTGAAGCAGATAGTCTAGACACATAAACAATAATATTTGATGATGCTTATTTCTATTCATATTACAAATTTTTTTATAAGATCCATATTAGAGATCATAATTGAGAAAGATAACATGGATATAGTGGGTGACGTTGTTGGGAAAAGAGGGATTGGTTGGGTGGGCTTTTTTTTTCTTTCTAACTTTAAGGAAATCAAAATTTATTATTTTTATGTTTAAATATGCAATTTTAATTCTAAATAGAAAATTACAAGGGTATAATAGGAAATTCACATCTTTGGTTTCCGTTAAGTGGAGGGGTTCTTATATAATTTTCAATACGTGAGGGATATTTATGTAATTAAGTCTTACTTGAGGGAATATTCAGAATTTATCTTAATATATATAATTTATTTTTAAGAAAATAGGGTATTTTTGTCTTTATAAAAATAGGTGATTTAAAAATAATACAAAATATGACACTTGTCAATAGGAGGAGGGTTGTCTCATGTGCTCCCCATCCCACAAAATCTCATTTTAGACGGACCCTACTCTCTTTGTCCCTAAATTTTTACTACTATTTTCTTTTTAGAATGTCCCAAAATAACGCTCTCTTTCTATAATTCGAATTATTTTTGTCAAAAATACCCCCTTACATAAGTTATGATTAATACCATTAACTCTGAACCACTATTTTTTACCTAAAACTTCAAACCAAAAGTAAAATGATAAAAAAAAAGGGGACAAATCTTATTTTGTGATCAATAAGGCAATTGTTTCATATGACATCGTTTTATGTGCAATTGCATAAAAATAAAGGTGAAATACACTTTCCCTCCTAAAATATGGGGATGGTATCAAACCTCCCTAAAGTATCAATTGTAACACTTACCCCCTAAATTAAATCAAGTTCAACCACAATTTCAAGTTAGATACGAAATTTAAATCAAACTTAAACAATATGTCATTCTACGCTATTAGGGTCTTTGACACACCTTAAGTATAATATTTTTAAGATCAAGAGTAGAAATTGTTGAACAACTTATGAAATAACTAATTGTTTTATTAATTGTTTTCAAGGGTCTTTTTCTTATTATTAATTGACAGAAAAAATCTTATTTGTGTGTTATAATCTCATTGTCCCTAAATTTTTATTACTATTTTCTTTTTAGAATGTCCCAAAATAACACTCTCTTTTTATAATTAGAATTATTTTTGTCAAAAATAAGCTATTACATAAAGTTATAATTTAACACAATTAACTCTCAACTACTATTTTTAAGGAGATATATGTAAAAATACCTAAAATTTAAACTTTTACCTAAAACTTCGAGCCAGTAAAATGTTGGAAAAAAATGGACGAATCTGATTTTGTCATCAATAAGGCAATTGTTTCATATGACATCATTTTACGTGCAATTGCATAAAAATAATTAATCTGAAAAGTACTTATCACCAGATTCAATTAAATTTATTAAATTAACCCACCTAAGTTTCATTGATATTCGCTTTTAATCTCTCAACTGCATTTAGAGGTTGGATCTACAAATTGGTGAAGATGAAACTTCAAAGGTCATAAAACTAACAATTGAATTCTTATGCTTAAATTTTTGAATGGCAAAATTACCAAAACAGTTGAATTTTGCCAATAGTAATAGGATCAAATTAGTTAGTGTATGACTGGATTTGAATTGCATTGAAAGCCAAATGACTCAATGTGTTATACATAAAAATAAAAGTGGAATAATAATAATAATAATAATAATAATAATAATAATAATAATAATAAAATGCTTAATTTGCTGAAAAGTGGACAATGACACAACTAATACAACAATGGAAAACAACATTATTTTATTAGTTCCTTGGATCAAAATCGTCGTCGCCTGGATTTGACGAACCTCCAGATGAGTTCCTTGGAAGTTTTTTCTGCATTATTTCTTGCCTTTTCTTCTTCCAATACAGTTTTGTATCTGGAGTGAATGAAGAGCAATCCATTGCCAAAATCCGATGTTCTTCATCCCTTGCTTGAAGCTCGAGCATTTCAGCATGCCTTCTTTCACGTCCAACCTTTAAAATAAGTTGTGTTTCCGACATTCGTCGTAAAATTTCAACAAATTGATTTTCAACATCAGAACTAGTCGAGGCCTTTACTTTGCCTTTTTTGACTTTCTTTGTTCCAATAGGTCTCCCACTATTTTGGCCTACAGTGGGAGTCTGCACAGATTCAGGTTCCAACCTCAACAGGTGAAACATGTCGTTATGAAGGAAAAAGGGGAAAAATTCGTTCTTATTTGAGGTATTACCTCAGTCGCCTGAAATGAGCTTTGAGCTATATACGCTACAAACTCTTGCTTCTTTGTTTCATAGTTGTACCTTGCACGGTCTAATAGTGCCTGTTCTGTCTGCATATCTTCAAAAGCTCGACCCTTCTTCCATTTCGTCTCCTTCATCCGATTTTCAATCTCATAATAGCTCTCATGGAGGTTCAAATTTTTGGGTCCACAAGGGAACTTCACATCTATATCTCCCCTAAAACAAGAGACATTCAAGTTTATAATTAAGCACCAAGAAAAAAAAAAAAGGACAATGTGTAACAATTACTCCTGCAATAGGCATATGGGTAGAAAAAAAAAATGGGCATATGTGTAACAATTACTTCTGCAGTAGGCATATGGGTAGATAAAAAAATAGACATATGGGTAGAAAATATAAATATAATTCTTTTTGCGGGATTTTTATATTGAGAATGATGTAGTTCCGGAACACGTTTGGTTGTCCAAATTCAATTTCGATAAGACCCGCAATAAAACACAGCTTGCAACAATTCTTTCCCTTTTGAACCCCAATTACAATCATAGGTCAGATACCCAAATTAGTCATCTCATTTTCAAATGGCGATTATAGTTTCTATTTTACCCCTCTTTCTCAACCATGAGAAGGTAGAAAATATGATGGAATTGATTTGTAAAAGGTGGGGGCTTTATTGTCTTTTAACTCAACGTAATACAGCTATAAGATAAGTTATTTTAATTTTGTTGGAAATATAATCTATCCTAGCTTATCTAATATGAAGAACCAAATGTGCCCTAAGAAGAAAACAATTTATAATTGGTGAGTAAAGGCCAAGCTTCTTACAGATGATGACCTAAGGAGAATACGCCAGGACTTCGTATCATGCCTCCATCGAGAGATACAGCTCCATTTGATATCCATGGGAGAGCATTTATCATGTCTTTTCTTGATCTGTATACTTGCAGAGTCGAGAAGAGGTTATAAAATAGTGTCTCTCTTAAGTTGTATCCACTCTTTGAGACGCCGTATAATTTAGTGTAGTCAATGAAGACCATATTTACAGCAAAACCAAGAAAGCCAGAAGGTGTTTCCCCATTGATCGATTTTGGCTTTAGAATACCGAGCCTCTGTTGAGGGTCATCAGCTAAGAACTCACCCGTGTATGGCCTAAAAAAACCCAAAAATTATAACGCAAGTTTTGAAACCACGATCTCTCTTCCTGACACACACACACACAGACACAGACACAGACACGCAAGCACCTTAGATTTTCAAGACAAATCACGAGAGACCGATCATCCAGGGGACTGTCCTTGTTGTATGCTTCCAGGGCTTTATAACCTTCATATGTCTTGCAGACCAATGCTAGCATGGTTTCCATGCCCAAATACTTTTGAGAGAAGTCTAAGTCACACAGTTGAAAAATAAACAAGTCAGCTACAAGGGATTAGTTGGCATTTAAAAATCTAAACTGCAGTTTCTCAAAAATATTCAAATATCTTCATCAACAATAAGGTGAATTTTTCTAAATTCTTAATTTAATAATTCATTCTCATGTTTGATTTTCATTGTAGAAGAGGAGTAGACTGAGAATGTAGTTTTCTTCAGTACCTCCACTATAGTTCTGACTTTTAAGCCTTATTTTCTCAAGATTGTATTTCTATTATTGCACCAAAAAATATACCAGAATATGAAAAAAGACATCCTAATTCAAATATTTTACCAATAATAGGTAGAAGAATTTTAATAAAATATAAGGAATTTTAATTGTCAAATGCTTGGAGCTCAAAAAAATTCAACCAAAATCAGGCTAACTAAACAAAAATAAAACCCACAAAGTTGTCCAGTTTTTTCCTTTTTCTTTTTCTTTTTCCCATATCTCAAGCTAGAGCAAGTGTTAAAGAAGAATAAATTTTACGAAAAGTATAAATCACTTGTGCACAAAAGGTTGGTGCTAATATACAAACTCTTTTATATATTGAGGAAGTCGAGCAATATATTTGTCTGAAGAGAAAAAGCAGACAAAAGTAAACCAACCTGCTAAGATTATCATCATCAACTTTTCCAAGTGTAGCCACGATACCAAGCACGTCCTCTGTGAATGGATTATCAGAGACCTGAAGCGCTTCAGGCTTACTTCTTGTCCTACACAAAAGGGCAGCTGCAGAATTCTCGTACTTAAGAATATGCTGAATTGTGTCATCCTCAGTATCTTCATTTATACTTGTGGAAGAACTTGTATGGTGCTTCCCAAGAGAAACTATAAGAACAAGATCAATCAGGATAATAAAAAGACAAACTTGAAAGAAATCAAAGAATGCAATATTCAGACTTAATTACATTTTCGCACATAAATTTCAAGATGCTAACTAGCGATGACATATACATCTCCAAAGAACATGTAATAGACAGTCTCGTTGTAGACAATGAAACACAGGGTTTTCTTCATCAAAACATACAAAAGATGTCCCATCATGTCAATATTATAAGGACAATGCTAAACAATTCTCTAATCTTCATAAGCAAATTACATTAAGGGCTCATTTGGATTGATGTATTCGGAGCTATGAATTTCAAATCCGTAGATCACCTTGATTTTGATGACTCAAATCTTTTAAGTATTTATTTTGTACTATATATTCAACCAAATTGATGGATTTGAAATTCACACAATATTGGAGTCATTTGAAATCCTTCTACCAAATCCCTCCTCAAATTCAAATTCTCAATCCAAATGAAGCCTGCCTAAAATTTTAGGAAATGCAGATACCTTGCATATCAAGAATTGAGTCATCCAATTTGTTCTTCAGAGTCTTCAAGTATTTGATATTGTCCTCGTGATGCTTAATCTTTTGACCCAACTCCTTTATATCATCTTCAAGTTTCTGGAACAATTAAATTTACTGTGTCACACTGTCACTCTTTTCATGCAAAAAAGAAATAAAAAAGCAACTAACATAGAACAAGGCATGATCGGATAAAGTTCGTCTATGAAAAGTCAGAGGCAAACCTTAGAATGGTTTGAAACTATGCTCTCCATATATCAGAGACGACCAAAGCACTGGAAGATAAGCCCAAATTGTTATATGATAATTCAACAAAGATTTATCAAATATACAAACTACATGACATTAACACAACTTCTACATAAATATTTAAAGAACTACATGAGGTCATACTTGTAAGAATAACACTTACTACTAGTTATGTACAATATCAAAATAAACATGATAATTGCTCAATGTTCTGTTCGATAAACAAATGCTTGTTAAGTTAGAGGATTGAACCCATATTTCCAAATTGATGGCGGTTCAAGTTCTCAATTATCTATGTCTACAACCACTAAAATCTATCAAAAGAAAATCCTGATTCTTCCAAAAAACTGAAATAGGCAAAATTTCATTTTTAGACCTGTGGTGGACACTCAGCACTTTCAGTACTCACTTTCAATATTTGGCTTCCAAAATCGCACTTTTGGTCCCAGTTCTTATTTTTTATATATATTACACATCTCGTCACTTAACCCCTTTACATCCAATTTGTGCTGCATTTTGTATTCAAATCTTTATCTGCACTTTTGATCCCACAAGATTGTCTCTGTTTGCACTTTAGGTCCTAATAAATTGATGGAAAACAAAATGGGACTAAAAGTGCTATTTTTTATAATAAGAAGTGGCGCTAAAAATGCAATTTAGCCAATCGAAATATATTAGGAAAACCAATAACTTCCAAAAAATGACATTAAAATCATTCAAAATGGCCACTCAAAAATCAAAATCCATCCGTCAAAAGTTCATAATTTTTCACCCCGCACCAAATTCCAAACAATTCCTCACATAAACACAAATGCATGTCCACTAGAGCTCTTGAAACTTTACTAAACATAAAAAGAGCTTACATAAACCTAAAAAGCAAAAAAACCCATTCATTGTATAAAATTAACGGAAAAAAAATCAAAAAATCAAAAACGCAAAATTTAAACACGAACCGGGCTCGCCATTTCACTGTCTATCGACATTCGCCTCTGATCGCACATGGCAAGTGAACAGTCAATCAGCTAGTCTTTTAGCAATGGAGAAAAATAGAAAAGTCTAATTAAAAATCATAAAAGTTAATCGATGGGCCGAAATTCTTATGGTGATGGGCCTGATGGCCCAGAAATGAAAAAGGAATTTGGGCTTCAATATTGGGTTAC
This sequence comes from Penstemon davidsonii, assembly GCA_034814905.1. Taxonomy (NCBI): domain Eukaryota; kingdom Viridiplantae; phylum Streptophyta; class Magnoliopsida; order Lamiales; family Plantaginaceae; genus Penstemon; species Penstemon davidsonii. The sequence goes on along the minus strand of JAYDYQ010001087.1, from coordinate 2,918,797 downwards.
AAATAATTGAGTTGGGTCATAACGAGAAATAGCCCAACTCTACTCATTTGAGGAAGATTTAAAAAAATAAAATAGTTATAAGTATAAATTAAGATTGAAAATCAAATTAAGTTACTCGATACTCGGTTTGAGTTCTTTTGATATAAGTTTGATTGATCTCGATTCATTTAACAATCAAATCAAGTTCAACAACAATTTTAAGTTAGATAAAATTTCAAATCAAACTTGAACAATTTGTCAATTGACGCTGTTAGGATCGTTGACACACCTTATATATAATATTTATAAGAGATCAATAGAAGAAAGAAATGTGCAATCAAAGAACATATAATTCAAGAAATTATATTGAGTAAGGATTTTCGGATTAAAGAACAAAATTGATTATTGAAGGTATCTATAAGGTATCAAACATTTATATTTATACAAAGTGAATTATTCGATGTTTGTTAGTAGCGAAGTATTTATTTTATATTGAAGTTTTGCACAACTAAAGTTTTTTTCGTTTAGAAGTTTAATTTATATCAACTGTCAAATTAGAGTTTATTCTCAAGAATTTGGTCTATGATTTGAATAATTAGCTTTGTTTAAATTTTGTTTTGTTTAAATATTTCTCGAGTAATCTTTATTGGACTTAAAATTTTAATATAATATTACCGTTAAAATAAATAAATCCTCCTACTTTATAATGACCCAAGTGAAAATATGTCCGGGGTCAATAAAGCAATTGTTTCATATGACATTGTTTTACGTGCAATTGCATAAATAATTAATGGGAAATTTGCTTTTTTGGTACCATAAGATAGGCTAATTTGCAACTTTGGTACCATTGGACACGAAAATACAAATTTGGTATCATATTATAGGTTTTCCTTGCAAATTTGATACCAAACCCAAATTTTCTCCAAAGGTAATAGTAATTTACCCCCTATGAAATGCATACTGTTCAATTTACCCCCTGTGATTTGAAAAAGAACAATTTACCCTTGTCGAAATTGAGAGTGGACATGAAAAATATTTTGTAACATATAGGATAAATTTCCACATTTATCATAACACGGGGACACGGGGAAACTGCCATATTATCATAATAAAAGGGGATAAAGTGTCGTCTATAAATATTTCAGGAAGTTGGTGTGAAACTTTTATAAAATTACAGGGGGTAAAGTGCTATTTTTCAAATTACAGGGAGATAAATTGAACATTATGCATTTCAAAGGGGGTAAATTGCCATTAATTTTGAAGAAAAATTGGGTTTGGTAACAAAGTAGCAATGAAAACCTATCGTGTGGTAACAAATTTGCATTTTCGCGTCCAATGGTACCAAAGTTGCAAGGTGCCTACCATGTGGTACCAAAAAAGCAAATTCTCCAATAATTAATCTGAAAAGTACTTAACACCATCAATTGAATTTATTAAATTAACCCATCTAAAAGTTGTGGAACAAAGGAACAATTTAAGACTTGTCTTCCTCTTAAAATTGATGGCTTACTCTTAAGCATCAATTTTTCCTTTAAATGCAAGCAAAAAGCAGCCCACCCACCTAAGTTTCATTGATATTCGCTTTTAATCTCTCAACTGCATTTAGAGGTTGGATCTACAAATTGGTGAAGGTGAAACTTCAAAGGTCATAAAGCTAACAATTAAATTCCTATGCTTCAATTTTTCAATGGAAAAATTACGGTAAACACTATTAATGGCCATCCTTATCATTAATTTTTTGCATAGTGATTTCTCTTGTATTTTTTTTCCCACGTCAGTCCTCACTATGAATTATTTGTTTCACTTTGGTCATTTTCAGGTGGTCCAATGTGAACTAAAGTGCCAAAATAGTTTTATGAGGGATTAAATTGATAAAGAAATAGTTTTATGAGGGACTAAATTGATAAAGAAACAATTTTATGAGGGATTAAATTGATACAAAATAATTTTATGGGGACTAAAATGTGAGATCCCTTGTAAATGATCAAAGTGAAACAAATAATTCATAATAGAGACTAACATAGGAAAAAAAAAAAACACAATAGAAACCCAAATATGTAAAAAGTTAATGATAAGAAGGGCCATTAGTGGTGTTTACCCATTACCAAATCATGGTTACTTTCAACGTGTTGAAAAATTGAATTTTGCCACTAGTAATAGCTACAAATTTGTTAGTGTATTTAGGGGTGTAATCGAGCCGAGTAGTGTCGAACGACATACTGTTCAAACTTGGTTTGAATTTCATTAACTTTGAAATTTTGTGTTTGAGCTTGGTTTGATTGTTAAACGAGCCGAGCTCAAACGAGCTTTCATCGAACGACCTCGAGTCAAATATCGAGTAACTTGATATTTTACATGTATTTTATCAATTTTAGCTTATCGAATCGATTTTTAAAATTATCGAACAGAAAATTATGTTCAAGTTTGTTTAATTTGTAAGATGAACCGAGCTCAAACTATTTTTTTATCGAATGAGCCCGAATCGAATATCGAGTAGCTTGATTTGATTTTCAATCCTAAGTGTATGAGTGAAATTGAATTACATTGAAAGTCACATGAAAATTATATGTACTATTATGAATATCTTATAATTGCTTTAAATGGATTACGCTCAATAAAACTAAAATTTATATGTTATTGGGGCCATATTTTAATGAAAAAATATATTAATCTTTCACTAATAAAATTTTATGGATTAATATGTTAGTAGTAAAAGACAAATCCCAACTTCTGGGATTGTGAAATGTTTTCTCCATACAAAATATCATACAAACATCACAACTATTTCATCTTTATTTCTAAACTTTTATCCCCACAAATAAACTCGCTCAAAAAGAAACATGCAATCAAATAATGTATATGGGTTTGTTTTTCATATTAAAAGAACAAAAATTGATTGTTGAAGGTAGATACAAGGTATAAAACACTTATATATATATAAAGGTGAATAATTGGATAGTTGTTAGTTGTGATGTACTTGTTTTATATTGAAATTTTGCACAAATAAAGTTTTTTCTTCGAAAAGTTTAAATTATGTCAAACTATTAACTTAATAATTTAGTCCACGGTTTGAATAATTAACTTTGTTTAAATTTTTATTTTTCTTAAATTGTTCCAGTAATCTTTACTGGACTTAAGATTTTAATATAATATTATTGTTAAAAGTATGCACTTTATCATCAATATATATATATATATATATATATATATATATATATATATATATATATATATTCTTACACTATTATAACTCCAACATGGATCAAAATTTCGATATATTTCCATCAAAAACATCGAAAAATTTCTGCTCTTGAGTCAACCGAAACGAAAATATAGTTAGTTTCTAGTGTAATTAATGTATTTTTTGATTTACAATTTTTTCAAAAGTTTCTCGAAAATTTCCAAATTATTCGAAAACATCCTGAAAAAATTTCTAATACTTTTGATTAACCGAAACATACCACAAAAATGAAATTTAATACATGACCCCCTGTGAAAATATATCCTGGCTATGCCACTAACTAAAAGTGGACTAGGATCGATGAACATTGACTTAATATATGTCATGTGTTGTTATCTGACTATTTTTTATAAGAACTACAAGATTGTTTTTTAAATTTTATCATTTTTAGTATATTCAGTAAGTTTCTACAACATGGCCAACTTGCTCTTATCTTGACAATAAGCCTTTTTGTGTAATTATTTTAGAAGTTTGCCTTCAATTTGAGAAACTATTTAAGAAGTAATAGTAGATTTATTTTTTCTTTGTAAATGATACGATATTTTTGGGGTTCAACTCAACTTACCATCATATCTTCATTACATACACTAGGGCAAACTACATTTTTACTTTTATATGGCTGAAATCTCAATATTTTGTCCCACATATTATTTTAGAAAATTGCACTTGATTTTTAAAATATATGTATTTTTGTATTTTATCGTCCCCTTCACATCCAAAATAACACCAAAGTTGAGAAATTAAGGCAGTTCTATGAGAGCATAAATGCAAAGTATTTTAAATTTTGGGATTAAAAATACAATCTTGTAAAACATTGAATTAAAAGTGTTAAAAAGTTCAATCTTATTTGAATAAAAATGCAATTATACAATTACATTAATGTTCTTTCATTTTAACTTTTTACCATTCAAACTATTTTTTTGGGAAAATTGCATATTTGATATCATACAATATGACATTTTGCAATCTTGGTATCACTGGATACGTTAATGCACATTTAGTACCACAATTTAAAGTTTGGTTGCAATGTTCGTACCACCGTCAAATAATTGGACGAAAATGGACGGAACTGGCCACATACATCGTACATGGCTGTTATCTCGTCTTTTGGAGAAAAAATAATCACGTTTTCCTCACTTTTGGAGGGAGAATTATCACATTGTTTCATCTTTTGGAGGAAAAATTGTAACGTTGTCATCCCGTTTTCATGTTATCACGTGATAATTTTCACTTCAAAATACGAGATAACAGTCACATGAGGTGCACGTGACCGATTCATCCATTTCGGTCCAATTATTTGACGGTGGTATGGTGGGGGTGGGGGGGGGGGGGGGTGGGGGGGGGGGGGGGTGGGGGGGGGGGGGGGTGGGGGGGGGGGGGGGTGGGGGGGGGGGGGGGTGGGGGGGGGGGGGGGTGGGGGGGGGGGGGGGTGGGGGGGGGGGGGGGTGGGGGGGGGGGGGGGTGGGGGGGGGGGGGGGTGGGGGGGGGGGGGGGTGGGGGGGGGGGGGGGTGGGGGGGGGGGGGGGTGGGGGGGGGGGGGGGTGGGGGGGGGGGGGGGTGGGGGGGGGGGGGGGTGGGGGGGGGGGGGGGTGGGGGGGGGGGGGGGTGGGGGGGGGGGGGGGTGGGGGGGGGGGGGGGTGGGGGGGGGGGGGGGTGGGGGGGGGGGGGGGTGGGGGGGGGGGGGGGTGGGGGTGGGCGGGGGGGGGGGGGGGGGGGGGTGGGGGTGGGAGGGGGGGGGGGGGGGGGTGGGGGGGGGGGGGGGGGGGGGGGGGGGGGGGGGGGGGGGGGGGGAGGTGGGGGGGGGGGGGAGGATATGCAGCATAGTAAGGTGGATAATGAGGTGCATCATAATAAGATGAGTAAGCAGGTTGCATATAATAAGACTCATTTCCATACCAAACATTATCATTTCTATGATTTCTTTGCTTCTTAGGTTTGTTTCTTACTTGCTCTTTAACAGACGACTTAGACTTTTTACTAGTCTGATTAGTTTTGCTCTTATCAGTAGACTTCTTAGGACTATTCTGCTGTTTAGCTTTACTAGTCTGTTTTTCAATTTTAGGCTCTTTACCCTTTTTAGCCCTTGGAGATTTCATCTCCTTTTTCTCTTTTCCTAGTGAAGTAGGTTTAGGTGTCTGAACATATAAGATAACACTACTGTTATCAGCAGATACAAATTTTTCAGTGCGGTTCGGTTCGAAACTTTCTTTTACTAAAGGTAGTTTCTGCTCACTAAGTGTGTTCACTGATGCAACAGACGACTTATCATGAGTGGATATAATATTTTCAGGTTCCATGATTTTTCCTTTGTAAACTTCACATTCTGCTTTCAGAGATTCATTCTCATGCGCAAGCTGTTTATACTCAGCTGATTCTTGCGGTCTTTCAACCTTAAGTTTCAGTAGAGAATTTTGCTTTTTCAGCACAGTCATCTCTTCCTTAAGCTTGGCAAAAGCATCAACAACGTTTTTGTTGTTTTTCATCATTTTTTCAAATGAACTAAATAGCTCATTTTCATCTTCAGAAACATTGTCAGAATCCTCTGATTTTTTTCCATGAGACAGAGCAGTGCAGGTGTCTCTTCTTCAGTAGAGTCATCTTCTGATGTCTCCGAGTCTGAATCAGACGAGTAGATGGCTGCTATCTTTTCAGCTTCAGCCAACAGTACTTTGCTCTTTTGGTGTCTCCTCTCTCTCCTGACTTTCTTTTCTTCCTCTGTATATTTCTCAGCTTTAGGATATGGGCAGTCCTTGATGAAGTGTCCCAATTTCCTGCAGTTATAGCACATTAGTTTGGATTTAAAATTATCCTTACTATCATGAGAATAAGAGGTAGGATTAGAAGTAGAAGCATTGTTGTATTTGTTCTTCATTTTTCTTTTGTAGAACTTTTTTAATCCGTTTAGTAACAACTCAACGTCTCCAACAGTATACTCCTTTTTATTAAGTATCATGGTCTCATAAGATGAGTCCATCTCTTTTGATCGGCCTGCTGGTCTTCTTGATTTTTCTGCAGCAACTAGGGCAGCAGTGGGATTTGAAGTTGATGTCTCTTCTATTCCCATCCTTGGCAATTTATACTCGTATGCCTTGAGTACAGAAAACAGCTCCGTCAGAGAGATCTTCCCCAAATCTCTTGATTCTTCCATTGATGTAATCTTCATGTTGAACTTGGGAGGTAGCGCCTTTAAAACTTTGAGAGTGATCTCTTTATCAGTAAAGGTCTTTCCTAACTTTAACACGTCATTTAACGTCCTTGTAAACCTCGTGTCCATTTGGTCAATGGTTTCTCCGGACTTCATTTTGATCATTTTGATGTTTTCCAACTTCTCAAGGGCTATGCTCAAGTTATGCTCTTTGATAGCATCATTCCCTTCGATCATATCATAAACTTTGTCTCACATCTCTTTTGCAGTTTTGTGTTTGACTTTGTCAAATCTGTCATTATCGAGGGCTCTAGTCATGATGAATATTCCGACTTTGTCAAGATTGCTCAACTTAATTTCTTCAGCTGACATCTCTTCAAAGTCTTTGTCAACAACCACATCTCGATCATTAACTTTCATTGTCTTGGTGATTCTGATGGGACCTTTGGTTATGCATCTATACATATTGTCATTATAAGCAGCATGGAAAATTTTCATGCGGATTTTCCAGTCCTCAAAACTCATCCCGCCAATGGTACATGACTAATACAATACATTTTTCAAAATATGCTCTTTTGAAAACTTTTAAAAAACACACTCTTGGATCAAGCTCGTTGATCAGTCAGTTGATTAAGTTGAACCACCTGCTCTGACATCACATGTTGGTCCCAAGTGGTCAGTTGAGGTCTAGAGGGGGAGGGGGGGGGGGGGTTTGAATAGACCTCTTTACCTTTTAAAAAAATTCTAACTTTTCTTATCAGCAGAGTAAGCTGATCGAACTGGTGAGACTACTTAGCTGATTGCGCACTTAGCTTAAACAACAAAGTTGACCACTCGTCTGATTTTACTTATCTGTTTCAATTCAAATCAGAGTTTGAAACTTGTATGCAGCGGATTTATCAAGTGTTTTTCAAACAAGTTATTTTCTTAGAACATTTTATCCCCAGTTTTAGACTTCCTTTTAAAATCTTTTAATTTGCTCAAAGTGTTTGTATGCTTTTGAAATATGCAAGTAATCAAACACAAAGAATTTTTATAGTGGTTATATAGACAAGAATGCCTTTTAGTCCACTCTTCCAAATCACGAAGATTTTGGGTTATACTAGAAACACTAAGTAACCTAGTACACTCTTCTTGCGCTTTTACAACAAATGATAAAGCCACAAGTTCACTATAGGAGATCACAAAGAAAACCTATACTATGAAGTTATATCACTCACAAAGATGGATATACACTTCGCACAACACTCACAGTTCACAGAAATCACTCAGATTTTGTTTTTGCTTTGTTTCTTCAACTCGGCTTTGTCAACAGATGACTCGGCTAATGGTGATCTGTACTTGAGTTTTTTAGACTTAGAAAATTTGCTCGCTTGAATTCTCTCTCAGTTGTTGTGTTCAATCTCAAACTCTTGAATTCAGATCTATTTATATTCGTGGATTTGAATTTATGTCCGTTGAAGTAAGACAGATCTTCAGATCTTCCTCGAGCAGTGGTCCTTATTTCAGAATGACTTCTGCAACTGTTCACTGTACAGTTCTGCTGTACTTTCTATCACGTCGCATTAAATGCACCTTGCTGATCCGAGGTTTCTCTTCAATCATTTGTCTTTAATACCCTCTTCTTACAATATTTATTACGCCAAGTGCATTTATTACCGTTGTAATAACTTCCTGATCATTTCCACTCTGCTGATCGAATCCACTCTGCTGATGAACACTCTGCGGATTCAAATCGAACACATCTGATTTGACTCTGCTGAAATCCACTAGTCTGATTCCGAACTCAGCATCAGATCAGTAGTCTTCTGGACCAAAATTCAACCCTTCTGATTTTACTTGTCTTCTCAGATTGAATTTCCAGAGGCATGCTAAGCTTCAATTATTTAGCTGATGACTTTTGGAAATCATCAAAACCTCCATTCACTCTTCATCTTCATCCAATAGGATTTATGTCAAGTGTTTTTCAAACAAGTTGTTCTTTCTTAAAGATTTTATCCCCAGTTTTAAAACTCCTTTTTAAAATCTTTAGCTTTTCAAAGTGTTTGTTTGCTTATGAAAATATGCAAGTGTAAAACAAGTAAACCAACACAAGGATTTTTATAGTGGTTATATAGACAAAATGTCTTTTAGTCCATTCTTCTAAATCACGAAGATTTAAGTTATACTATGAACACAAAGTAAATAGTACACTCTACTTGCGCTTCTACAAACAAATGATATAAAGCCACAAGTGCGTAATAGGAAATCACTAAGAAGACCTATCCTCTGAAGTATTTTCACTCACAAAGATGGAAAACTACTTCTCACAACTCTCTTCTACAGAAATCACTAAGATTAAAGATGTATGCTTGTTTTCCTTACTTTAGCTTGTCAACAGATGACTTCGCTGTTTAGTGTTCTGTTCTTGAGTATTGAAACTTAGATGATTTGCTCGATTGAATTCTCTGAGTTGTGATTGAGTTTTTTTCTCTAACTCTTGAACCTTGAACTATTTATACTTGAGGTTATTTGATGTATTCTCGAACGAACCCATTATACAAACACGGACCACACTAAGTATATTTCTATCCTAGGTCGAAATCCACAAATTGTCACCAACCTAACCTTCAAAGTCCTCTGTCTAGGATGCATTAAAGGTAGAATTAAGCTCGGTTTCATATGCTTACGACAAATTAAAGTACTTAAACAATAACCTACTTCAATCATTGGCCAATAGTGCAATTAAACAATAAACCCAATAATTCAAACATAACCCAACATCATCACGCAATTAATCAATACAATAACATCAATACATATAGATCCGGAGAATCAACAAATCCACAATCATGATTCTAAAAAGAAAGTAACAACAATCATCACCTAATCAAAGACAATTAGGAAAACGGAAAGGATATCACCTAATCGGAATTCTCTTGGGAGATGGAATTTTCTTCCCTTTATCACCACATAATCACTCCTCAAGGGTGGTGATTAACTCACCCCCTTGGTGGAGTCTCCAATGAGAAATTGTAGGAAAAAGTGATGAGAAGGTTGTGGGTGGCGACTGGAGAAAAGAATGAAGAAGAGATGTAAAAATTGTAGAAGTTGTCTATGATTTCTACTCTTCTAGCCCTAATAGCAAGAGAAATCTACAACACAAAGTGTCTAAGTTACTCTCAAAATAATGGGAACAAAGACCAAAAAGCCCCTTAAGATGTTCATATTTACAAGTTTTGATTAAAGGGGAAATAGGCAAAGAACGCTCTCTGTATTCGCAGATTCAAAATTTCTTCGATCAGGGCCCTCACCGCGTTGAGATTTAAAACGTGGTTGCCTCACGGCGGTGAGTTGGAATCTCACCGCAGTGAAGCAGCAGAACGGTCATGGTTTGCTTATTTTGCATTTTAGCTCCGGTTATGCGTGGAAAGACGACTTGCACTTTATGCCACGAATATTCTCATACTTGCTCTATGACGTCGTTTCCTAAAAACCATGGAGAATAACAAATCAAAACAAGAAAATGAACAACGGCCAAACAAAAGGACCAAAGACGCAAAAGACACGAAAACAGGCAAAGGGATACAAAACTCGAATCAAAGCAGGTATGTTGGGCTTAAGGAGGCACATAATAACGATGTTTTCACGGTGTTATCAATTACCTGCTTGCACTAATTTACTTAAAAGAAACGTGTGACACTCCAAAATTTCACAACTGAGAAATTCAAAATATAAATATATATATATACACACATGAATACTAATTTAATAATACTATACTCAATTGGCAAGATTTAATATTTTTCATGGTACATTAGCAAGACTTGAAACTTTGAAGACTCATTTGCCCTTAGGACTTTACTCATGGGTTCAATTGAAAGCTTGATGAATTGAGGGGAGATATGTGAAAACTTTACATCTAAATATGACCCTCCACCTTCCACATTCATTTTCATTTTCACAAATCCAAACACACTAGATTCCAATATCACAAACTAAATTCTCTTTACCAAGAAGAAACTAAAGAGGCTAAACATATATATTGTTGGTCCCAAGTGGTCAGATGAGGTCTAGGGGGGGGGGGGGGTGAATAGACCTCTTTAAAATTTACCTTTTAAAATCTTCTAACTTTTCTGTCAGCAGACTAAGCTGATCAGTAATCGTAAATTGACTATGCTGATCTCGCACAAAGCTTTGAACAGCAGAGTTGACCACTCTTCTGATTTAACTCAGCTGATTTTATCAAAATCAGAGTTTTAAAATAACAAACTTGCAGCGGATTTGTCAAGTGTTTTTCACAAGTAGTTTTCTTTAACTTTGAAATAGTTTTATCCCCAGTTTTAACAAACTCCTTTTTAAAACTTTTCCAACAGTTAACCTTTAAGTGTTTTAAATATGCTCTTTCAAATATGCAGAAAATTATGCAAGTAAAAACACAAAGGATTTTTGTAGTGGTTATATGGATAGAAATCCTTTAGTCCACTCTTCCAAGTCACTTAGATCTTGGGTTATACTATAGTCACACAGATTACAGTACACTCTGCTTGTGCCTATCAACAAATGAAACGGCCACAAGTGCGTAATAGGAAATCACAAAGAAACTCCTATTCTCTGAAGTAATATCACTCACTAAGATGGATATCTACTTCTCACAACACAGTTCTAACAAATCACTCAGATTTATAAGTATATTCTGTTTTCTCTCTATTCTGCTTCGTCAACAAATGACTCGGCTGATGAGTGTTTTGTTCTTGAGTTTGAGACTTAGAAGAATTCTGCTTCAGATTTTTGCTCTCAAAATGTGTTGTCTCTTCTTCTTCAACTCACGAACTGAACTATTTATACTTGAGATTTGAAAATCTGCCCGTTGAGAGATCGACAGGTGTCCAAATCATCGAGTACTGGTCCTTTCTGCAGAAACGGCTACCTGCGACTGAGCACTGTACACTCTGCTGTACTTTCTGTCAGATCGCATTTAATGCACTAAGCTGATACGAGGTTTCTCTTCAATCATTTGTCATAAATACCCTTCCTCTTCAGCATTTATTACTCCAAGTGCATTTATTACCGTTGCACTTAGCTTCCGATCCACTTCCACTCTGCTGATCGAAATCACTCGTCTGATGTACACTCGGCTGATCCCAAACTTGAACTAATCTTATTTGAGTCTGCTGATAGTTCACCAGTCTGATTCCTTCTTCAGCAACAGATCGGTAGTCTTCTGGACCATATTTGACTAGTCTGAAATACTTCTTCCTTGGTCAAATATCTTCTAAGGTTTGTACTAAGCTTCCACTTAGCTAATGACTTTGGAAATCATCAAAACCTCCCTTTACTTCAAAGTCTTCATCTTCATCCAACAATTTCCCCTTTTTTGATGATGACAAAACTTCAGCTAAGTACCTGTACCTAAAGCTAAAGTTTAAGTCCTCAAAAATTTCTGAGATAGAAATAATTTGTTGGAAACTTGAACTTTTATAAATTATATCAATCGATTACAAGTTACAAGTTCATCAGATGAGATAACAGAAAGTAAAATTTTACAAGGTTTACAAAAAGATTACAAGAGACCTAGTCTAATAACTTAGTCTAGTCCTTCTTCTCTTCTTGTGTTTCTCCTTCTTCTTCATCTTCAAGGTCTTCATCTTCTTGTTCGGAACTAGAGAGATCTTGTTCAAGCATTTCAAATCTTTTTCTGAGATCCTCTATTCTCTTATACTTGACGAATGGATCTAACTGTTCAGCAGCTGAGTCCTTGGAAGCAGCAATTTCCTTATCATATTTTGCTGGTTCTTTGGGCTCTTCATCAGCATCGTTCTCTGCCTCAGTTACTTCATTGCCTGGTCTGCTTGTATTTTCATCAGCATCCTTTTCAGCAGACTCAATCTTTTCAGTACCGTCAGCTGATAGATTAGCATCAGCACCCTTCTTTGTTATAGAACCTCCATCTTTCCCCTTTTTGTCATTATCAGCAGGGTTGACGATTTCTTCAGGCAGAACTGGAGTGATGTTAATAGCGTCACATATCAATCTGATGTTTTTATCCATCGCCAGAAGATGATTCTCCCTTTTTAGTTGCTGCAATGTATCATAAGATTCAATCTTCTTAAATGTAAGATCCACTTGATCACATAGTTGAATCTGAGAACTCAGAATCAGATCAGCTGAGGTAGTGAATGCTTTCAGCATGGTCTCAGTTTTCTCCTCGTGAGCCTCCATTGCATTTGCAACAACTTCAGTTATGTCCCTCCAGCCAGCTGTGTTGTTCTTGACCCTTGCACCAAATGTTTCCACATCTAGTCTGATAGTCTGTACTTCATTTTTGATACTTGCTATTTCTTCCACTATCAGAGGGCTAGGATCAGCAGCCTTGGGAACTCGTTCAGCAGCAGCAGCAGACAGTATAGTTGAGGCCACTTCCTCAAATTTCTTTAACTGCTCTCTGTGTCTATCTTCCATTTCCTTCATTGAGTTTGCAATCAACTGTTGGATGGACTCCATAATAGTTGGTTGCATGCTTGCTGAAGTTGATGGAATTACTGTGCTTGCTGGAACAATCTCAGGAGTTTTCTCAGACTCCTTTGGTTCATCAGTCAGAGTAGTCTGCTATTGAGGCAACTGCTCTGATGATGTTGAGATTTTTTCATCAGTCTTCTTTTGGACCTGTACTGGCTCATTTTCTTCTGTAACAACATCAACACCATTATCAGCAACAACAGTTTTATGAGTAAATATAATAGCAGGTACAAATGGTGATGTTGTCTGTTCAGGTAGATCTTCATAGGTTTTAATAGCCGGTCCGAAGAAAATCTGTTGTAAGCTTGGCAGGGGTGTCAGAGAACTTGGTTGACCCTTCTGGTATCTGGTCCTCTTAGCCCACATTTCCAGAGTTACAGAAAGTGCCAGCTTAGCTGCTCTCTTCTTTAAATCTTCATTTTCTGAAGGAGTTTCCGGAACAGAGTTTCGTAGTTTCTTGGCTTCAGACTTTGCCAACTTCCACAGCCGATAGTGTATCATATCCAGGAAGTGATCTGAATCCAGTGCTTGCCTCAAGCATCCAGTTTCCAGAAACTGCAGAACCCATCTTTCCTCAGCAGCAAACTCCTTCCACTGAACTATTTGCTCCTTGGTCTTTGTCAGACGATATTCTCTCCATATATTATATCTTATCTTTTCAGTAACAAAGAGACTCTGACGGACCAAAATGTCGTTATACCTTTGAAGATCTGCCACAAACTGTTTGAATATCTCTGGATCATTTTGAACTATTGCCAGAGCATATTTTAGCTCAGATCTTTTCTTCTTTGGCAGCTTGGGTGTGGGCATAACGGCCCTTGGCTTCTTCTTATCTCCAATTGTGATTCCACCACTGTACCTTGGACCATGGGCATCCTTGGTACTGGCTTCTAAAGCTTGAGCCAAGTCCTGAGCTTCCTTAGCAGCTATCTCAGCAGCAGACATATTTCTAGCCTGAGCTTCAAGCTCACTAAGTTTTAGAGCATGTTGGTGCTCTTTCTTTTTCTTTTCTGCTTCCTCTCTCCTTTTCTCTTCGGCAGCAGTAATCACTTTAATCTTTGCCTTACCAGTTCTCTTCCTTCTGGCGGCAGGGGATTCCACTATTTGCAGTGGAGCAGCAGCGATTGGTGTAGGATGAATGAGTGGGACATTCTCCTCTGCTGTCAGATTAGTCGGCTGTTCAGTAACAGCAAACTTGTTGAGAGATTGATCCTCTGCAGGCTTATCTTCTGCAGCTTTCTATACTGCATCTACTGGTCTTTCAGCAGCAGGATTTTCTCTGACTTGAGTGGTTGGATCAGCAGTGAAGGTAACTCTTTGACCACCTAAAGTTAACTTCCTTTTTGCCTTTGGCTTAGGTAATATTTCAGCTTGTCGAGGTTCAGCTGTTCTCTTTACTGAACTTCTTGTTCTTCGTCCAACTTCTTTTACTAGAACTGGTTCGTCAGACTCAGTTCTCTCTGGAGACGTTTCAGAAGTCATCTCCTCAATTTCTTTAGTCACCTCAGTGACTATCTTATCAGCAACATCAGCTTCAGACTCTCCTGATCTGGCTTGAACAGCAGGGTTTGCTGTTTGATCAGCAGACTTAGCCTTTGTATTAATTTTAGGCTTCTTGGTAGCAGCAGACTTCTCTGCCTTTCCCTTAGCCTTTCTTTTTGAAGCGGCTTCAACTTTTACTGGTTCATACACCTTCACCTCCTTTAGCTTGTGGACTATATTCCCATTCACAAGTGGACAACCAAGAGTCGAAAGCAGATGACTCAACATTATCACATGTCCATTTTTCTTCAAAGCCAGAAGATAAAAATAATGAATAGCCCAGTTAATTGGTAACCCATAGTAGATACAAACCATTGTTTGTTACCTTCTTCTAGGTAACCCATCCAAGGAGCTAGTAGAACACTCCAAAATCTTTGCAATAATATCTGCGAACCTCTGAAACTCGTCCTTCAACTGAGTTTTCATCAGGGTTTCAGTCATTGCTTCTCCCTCCTTAGCACAGATAAACCAAAATTCCTCCTCTTTTTCTGAACCCAGAGTGAATACCTCTCCTCCTTCATTTTTCAGATCATAAATTTCATTTAGAACAGCAGGGGAGACACAAATAGTCTTTCCTCCTACAGTAGCCACCGAAATCATCTTGGTTAAGTCGTTCTTTCTGGTTCTGTAAAACTCAGCTACATCTTCAGTGAACACATAATCTTCATGAGCTTCCAAAACCTTTACCAGAGAAGCCTCTTTAATTTTAACCATGATTTCCTTCATTAGAGGAGTTCCAGTAGCGTGGAACTTCTCGTAATTCAAGTAGCGTCCTTCAGCTCCGGCCATTGTAATGAAATTGTAGTAGTTTGAGAGAATTTAAAAACACTTTAAGACAGAAAGTAGATGAATCAGTAACTTCTTTTTCACTTGAGATAATTTTGGGTGCGTAAGGTTTACCCTTCTGATCAGATCTGGATTTATAGATTATGAAATGCCTAGGTTTCCGTGCTTTACGCGAACGGTTTGATTTAATCTATCAGTTTCTAATCGTGCGGGCGAGAATCGCGGAATTCAAAATTTATTAATTATGTCAGACAGGCGGGAATTTGAAACGCCACATGTCTGTTACTTATAAAAGCGTGTTTCAGAAAATGCGTTTTTAGTACAACACTTAAATATAAGCTGACATAAATAAAAACAAATGAGTAAAATAATACTTATCTGATAGACGACTTGTCTGATACAATATATCACTAGTGAAAGCCAATATCTAGTGATCTTCCTTTGCTGTTTGTCAATCCAGCAAGATAAATAATCTTCAAATCTTCAAGAATTAAGAACAGATCTTCTGATTAAAACAACTTCAACTACTGTCATTGAAGATTTCATCTTTAAGACAAGGGTACCGCTAGTCTTACACGTTCCCCCTGAATTCAAGAATTCATCAGTCAACTAGTCTGTTGAGAGTCAGTCTTCTTGAAGGATAACACTTGTTGATATCAGATTAGTAAGCTGTTGAACCCAGTCTTCTGATAGGTTCCCCCTCAGCTTATGAATCCAAATTTAACAAGCCCAGTTCTACTCTTAGAGCAGAAAATCTTGCATCACTTAATGGTTTGGTGAAAATGTCAGCAATCTGGTTGTCTGTATGAACATACTCAATAATAACATTTCCTTTTTCAACATGGTCTCTGATGAAGTGATGTTTGATCTCAATATGCTTAGTCCTGGAATGACTAGTAGTATTCTGAGTAAGTGAGATTGCACTTGTATTGTCACAGTAGATAGGGATTCCACTGATCTTGAGATTATAGTCTTCTAGTTGATGCTTCAACCAAAGTATTTGTGCACAACATGCTCCAGCAGCAATGTATTCAGCTTCAGCAGTAGATATGGATACTGAAGTCTGTTTCTTACTCATCCATGAGATCAGACGACTGCCTAAAAATTGACAAGTACCTGTAGTACTCTTCCTATCAATTTTGCAGCCAGCAAGGTCAGAATCTGAATATCCAATAAGTTCAAATCCTGATTCCCTTGGGTACCACAATCCCAATTCTTGTGTGCCTTTGAGATACTTTAATATCCTTTTAGCAGCTAAGAGATGAGATTCCTTAGGATCTGATTGAAATCTCGCACAAACCCCAACAGAATACATAATATCAGGTCTGCTAGCTGTTAAGTATAACAGTGACCCAATTATGCCTCTGTATTTGGTGATGTCAACTGATTTGCCACCTTCATCCTTGTCCAGACGAAGTCCAGTAGACATAGGAACATTAACAGATGAGCTAGTTTCCATACCAAATTTCTTGAACAGATCTTTTGTGTACTTTGCTTGATTAATAAAAATACCATCAGGTAGCTGTTTAACTTGTAATCCAAGAAAGTAATTTAGTTCTCCCATCATGCTCATTTCAAACTTGTTCTGCATCAGCTTAGAGAACCTTTCACACATCTGTTTGTTAGTTGAACCAAAAATAATATCGTCCACATATATTTGTACCAACAATATATGATTATCCCATTCAATAGTGAACAAAGTCTTATCTACTTTACCTTTACGAAATCCTTTAACTAAAAGAAAATCAGATAAAGTATCATACCATGCTCTTGGAGCCTGTTTCAGTCCATAGAGAGCTTTCTTCAGACGATATACCTTGTCTCCTTGTTGATAAACTTCAAAACCAGGAGGTTGTTCAACATAAACTTCCTCTTGCAATTCTCCATTGAGAAAAGCAGACTTCACATCCATCTGATAGACAGTGAAGTTCTTGTAAGCAGCATAGGCTAAGAATAATCTGATTGCTTCAAGCCTTGCAACTGGTGCGAATGTCTCATCAAAATCAATGCCTTCTTCTTGGCAGTAACCTTTGGCAACTAGTCTTGCTTTGTTTCTGGTAACAATACCATCTTCATTCATTTTATTCCTGAATACCCACTTAGTGCCAATTACTCTTTGATGAGTAGGTCTGGGAACTAAGTACCAGACTTCATTCCTTTCAAATTGATTCAACTCTTCTTGCATTGCTTCAATCCAGTGAGAATCACTAAGAGCTTCATCAATTAACTTAGGCTCAATTTGTGAAAGAAAACTTACAAACATAGTTTCATTTGCAGTTGACCTTCTAGTTCTCACTCTATCCAAAGGATCACCAATCACTAAGTCAGGTGGGTGATCTTTGAGCCATCTGAGATCAGGTTGCAAATCTGGATGTTGTCCTCTTGATTGATCTTGCAACACTACTGTTGGAGTCTCAGTAGTAGTCTGTTGAACAGTTGTAGTCTGTTGAACAGTCTCTGGTCTGTTAGCTGTTTGCAACTCCTCTGTTAGACAATCAGCAGACTGATTTTGAACAGCACTTGAGTTAACAGCTTGAGTTAAATCAGGTAGTATGATGGGTACATATTCTTCCTTTCTTTCCACACTCAATTTCTGAAAGTCAGCAGATATCTCTGGGTTTGCACTTTGATTCTTTTCAGATGATTGACTTGGTTCATCAAATACTACATGAATAGATTCTTCTACAAGTAAAGTTCTTTTGTTAAACACTCTATAAGCTTTACTAACAGTAGAGTAACCTACAAAAACAGCTTCATCAGCCTTTTCTGCAAATGCAGTAAGGTGATTTTTCCCATTGTTCAAAACATAACATTTACAACCAAAAATCCTAAGATAATGTATATTAGGCTTTCTGTTGTTCCATAGCTCATAAGGTGTCTTGTTTTGACTTTTGTTGATCATACACCTATTCTGTGTATAACATGCTGTATTTGTGGCTTCTGCCCAGAATCTTTGGGGCAGCTTTGCTTCAGCTATCATTGTCCTGGTAGCTTCTTTTAGAGTTCTGTTTCTCCTTTCAGCAACTCCATTTTGTTGAGGGGTTCTGGCAGCAGAGTACTCATGATTGATTCCTCTGGTGTTACAATACTCTTCAACAGTAGAGTTTGTAAATTCAGTCCCTCTATCTGATCTGATCTTCAATATTCTTTGACTCTTCTCATTCTGGATCAGTTCCATCAGATTAGTAAGATGTTCCTTGGTTTCACTTTTCTTCTTCATGAAAATCACCCAAGTAAATCTTGAAAAATCATCCACAACAGCTAGGCAGTATTTCTTTCCACCATTGCTGATTGGATCAATAGGGCCAAACAAATCCATATGTAACAGCTCCAAAATTCTGGTTGAAGATTGGTGCTTCTTGCTTTTGAAAGATGACTTCACTTGTTTACCCTTCTGACATGCGTCACAAAGCTTGTCTTTGCTCATGACTGTCTTTGGAATTCCTTCTACCAGATCATTCTTTATCAATCTGTTTATGGTCTTGAAATTCAAATGATTCATTCTTTTGTGCCACAGCCAACTGATTTCACTTGGTGTAGAAGCCACCAAACAAATATTAGAATTCTTGTCCACAGAATTCCAGTCGACTACATAGATATTTCCCTGTCTTCTTCCAGATAAAATAACCTTCTTTGTTCCAATTTGTTCAACATAGCACTTATCTGATGAAAACACTACGGAAAATCCCTTGTCACAAAATTGACTTATGCTCAGCAGATTGTACTTCAGGCCACTAACATAAGAGACGTCAGATATCTCTATGTTTTCTTTGATAAGCTTTCCAACAGCAACAACCTTGCCTTCTTTGCTGTCTCCAAAAGTAACTCTTGGACCATTCACAGCAACAGCATCTGCCAGTTCATGTATGTCTCCACACATGTGCCTTGAACATCCACTGTCCAAGTACCATTTCTTCACTACTTTACTCCTACTCCTAATCCTAACCTACAAAACAAAATAAAAATGTTTTAGGTACCCTTTATTGAGAGGGTCCTGGTGGATTAGTGTCACCTTTGACAACCCAAGATGTTGAAGTCTTAGGCTTCTTAGGCTTTAGAGTTTTAGCAGGAGCATGAGCAACTTCATTTTCATCATAATCAGCAGGCATGTTATGTTGATAATTATTATGATGAGGATAAGGCTCATAAGCAGGATAAGATGCATGATAAGTAGGGTAAGCATGCATTGGTTGATGAGCAGGGTATGCAGCATAATAGGGTGGATAATGAGGTGCAGCATAATAAGGTGAGTAAGCAGGTTGCACATAATAAGACTCATTTCCATACCAAGCATTATTGTTATAATTTCTTTGCTTCTTTGGTCTGCTCTTTACTTGCTCTTTAACAGACGACTTAGGTTTACTAGTCTGATTGGTTTTACTCTTATCAGCAGACTTCTTAGGACTATTCTGCTGTTTGGTTTTACCAGTCTGTTTTTCATTTTCAGGCTTTTTACCCTTTTTAGCCTTAGGAGGACTCTTCTCCTTTTTCTCAATTTCCAGTGAAGTAGATTTAGCAGTCTGAACATACAGGATAACATTACTATTATCAGCAGATATAAACTTCTCAGCTCTGTTCAGTTCTAAATTTTCTTTTACTAAGGGTGGACTCTGTTCAGTTGATTTATCTATTGACACAACAGACGACTTAGGAACAGACGACTTATTGATTGAAGATATTGTGGCTTCAAGTTCCTTGATTTGTCCCTTGTAAACTTCACATTCTGCTCTCAGAGATTCACATTCATGCGAAAGCTTTTTATACATGGCTGATTCTTCAGGTTTTTCAACACTGCGTTTCAGTTTTGCATTTTGCTTTTTCAGCAGAATCATCTCGTCCTTAAGCTTAGCAAATTCATTAACAACATCGGCTTTATTGTTCATCATTTGCTCAAATGAACTAAATAGCTCAAGTTCACTTTCAGAGAGTATTACCTCATTGTCAGAATCATCAGATTCCTTTGCCATGAGACAGAGCAGTGCAGGTGTCTCTTCAAAAATAGAGTCATCACTTGACGTGCCTGATTCTGAATTTGATGAGTAGATGGCTGCCATCTTTTCAGCTTCAGCCAACAGCACTTTGCTCTTTTGGTATCTCTTCTTTCTTTCCTTTGTTTCTTTTCCTCCTCTGTATACTTCTCCGCTTTAGGATATGGGCAGTCCTTGATGAAATGTCCCAATTTCCTGCAATTATAGCACATCATTTTGGATTTATAATCATCCTTAATATCATGAGAATGAGAGGTAGGTTTAGAAGTAGAAGCATTGTTATATTTGTTCTTCATTTTTCTTTTGTAGAACTTTTTGAACCCGTTCAATAACAAAGCAACATCGTCAGCAGAGTACTCCTTTTTGTTCAGTACTGTGGTCTCATCAGATGAGTCCACTTCTATAGTTCTTCCGGCTGATCTTCTGGATTTTTCTGCAGCAACCAGGGCAGCAGTGGGACTAGAAGTTGAGGTCTCTTCTATACCCATTCTTGGCATTTTATACTCGTACGCCTTGAGTACAGAAAACAGCTCCGTCAGAGAGATCTTCCCCAGATCCCTTGATTCTTCCATTGCTGTGATCTTCATGTTGAACTTGGGTGGTAGCGCCTTCAGGACTTTGAGAGTAATCTCTTTGTCTGTGAACGTCTTACCCAGCTTTAACACGTTGTTCAGCACTTTAGTGAACCTTGAATCCATCTGGTCAATGGTTTCTCCAGATTTCATCTTGAAGTTTTCAAACTTCTCCAGGGCTATGCTCAGATTGTGTTCTTTGATGGCATCATTCCCTTCACTCATATCACGGACTTTATCCCACATCTCTTTTGATGTTTTACAGTGTTTGACCTTGTCAAACCTTTCATTGTCCAGGGCTTTAGTCATGATGAAGATTCCAACTTTGTCTAGATTTTTCAGCTTGATTTCTTCAGCTGTCATCTCGTCTTCATCTTTGTCAACGACCGTATCTTGGCCATCAACCTTGATTGTTTTGGTGACTCTTATCGGACCTTTTGTTATGCACCTGTACATATTATCATTGTAAGCAGCAAGGAAAATTTCCATGCGTATTTTCCAGTCCTCAAAGCTCATACCGCCTATGTGGGGAACTAGGCTGATACAATCCATTTTCAAAAAGTTTTAGTTTTTCAAAAAGATGCTCTTTTGAAAACTTTTGAAAACCTTTGAAAAACACTCTAGGATCAAGCTCGTTGATCAGGCAAATGATTCAGATGAACCACCTGCTCTGATACCACTTGTTGGTCCCAAGTGGTCAGATGAGGTCTAGAGGGGGGGGGGGGGGTGAATAGACCTCTTTAAAATTTACCTTTTAAAATCTTCTAACTTTTCTGTCAGCAGACTAAGCTGATCAGTAATCGTAAGTTGACTATGCTGATCTCGCACAAAGCTTTGAACAGCAGAGTTGACCATTCTTCTGATTTCACTCAGCTGATTTTATCAAAATCAGAGTTTTAAAATAACTAACTTGCAGCGGATTTGTCAAGTGTTTTTCACAAGTAGTTTTCTTTAACTTTGAAATAGTTTTATCCCCAGTTTTAACAAACTCCTTTTTAAAACTTTTCCAACAGTTAACCTTTAAGTGTTTTAAATATGCTCTTTCAAATATGCAGAAAATTATGCAAGTAAAAACACAAAGGATTTTTGTAGTGGTTATATGGATAGAAATCCTTTAGTCCACTCTTCCAAGTCACTTAGATCTTGGGTTATACTATAGTCACACAGATTACAGTACACTCTGCTTGCGCCTATCAACAAATGAAACGGCCACAAGTGCGTAATAGGAAATCACAAAGAAACTCCTATTCTCTGAAGTAATATCACTCACTAAGATGGATATCTACTTCTCACAACACAGTTCTAACAAATCACTCAGATTTATAAGTATATTCTGTTTTCTCTCTATTCTGCTTCGTCAACAAATGACTCGGCTGATGAGTGTTCTGTTCTTGAGTTTGAGACTTAGAAGAATTCTGCTTCAGATTTTTGCTCTCAAAATGTGTTGTCTCTTCTTCTTCAACTCACGAACTGAACTATTTATACTTGAGATTTGAAAATCTGCCCGTTGAGAGATCGACAGGTGTCCAAATCATCGAGTACTGGTCCTTTCTGCAGAAACGGCTACCTGCGACTGTGCACTGTACACTCTACTGTACTTTCTGTCAGATCGCATTTAATGCACTAAGCTGATACGAGGTTTCTCTTCAATCATTTGTCATAAATACCCTTCCTCTTCAGCATTTATTACTCCAAGTGCATTTATTACCGTTGCACTTAGCTTCCGATCCACTTCCACTCTGCTGATCGAAATCACTCGTCTGATGTACACTCGGCTGATCCCAAACTTGAACTAATCTTATTTGAGTCTGCTGATAGTTCACCAGTCTGATTCCTTCTTCAGCAACAGATCGGTAGTCTTCTGAACCATATTTGACTTGTCTGAAATACTTCTTCCTTGGTCAAATATCTTCTAAGGTTTGTACTAAGCTTCCACTTAGCTAATGACTTTGGAAATCATCAAAACCTTCCTTTACTTCAAAGTCTTCATCTTGATCCAACATATATTCTGAAAATTTGAGAGATTCATGGATGAAAATGAGTCTTGAAGTGAAGGTTAAATATGATTATATTCAATTGAATTGTTAAGGGTGGTAGAAGACTTTAGAACTTCAACTTCTTCTTCAATTAAAGGCTTGCATGGAGGTCTTAGGGTTTGAATTTTAACAATCAGGAGGTATCGTTGGAAATCTTGAGACAGAAGCTTTCTAATGGTGGTGGCTTTCGCCGGCGTTGCCCGGAGATGGTGGCCGGAATCTGGCAAAGAAAACAGAGTGTATGCTGAAAGTTTGGGGGCCCTTTTGCGGCTCTTAGATTGGGAATTTGGACTTGAGTTCTCACGAAAGTTGTAGAGGAGGTCGATTACTATGAGAATCATCAAACGGTTTTTTCTTAAACTGATTTTACGAAGGAGTAATTGAGGCCGAATCAGCAGCAGTCCATAATCTGCAGACAATTACATTGTGCGATCATAACTTTGAAAGAGATTTTGACTTGTTTGGAAAAGGAATTTGGAAATGTTTTCTTCATGAAAGTTGTAGATAACATCCATAAATATAAGTACGTATTATTTTTTTAGTATTATTTATAATTTTATTAGAATAAAAAATTGATAAACCAAAGTGATATGAATCTGCCAAACAGGGGACAAGAATTTGATATAACTTTTAGAGGCTCTGTTCACAACTCTAGAGTCATAATTTCGAGTTGATGTCCCGTTAAAGTCGTAGATATATTTGATAGCTTTTAGGTGGCGCAAATTTTGAAGCGATTGGAATTTTGTGGATTACCCAGTATTCATTAGAATAAACAGCGGCAGCAGGTGGCATGGTAGTCTTTTGAATTCATTTGACACAATTATTAGTTGTATATGATAACAAAGTTGTTAAAGGTAAAGTATTCAATGGTGTTAATGGTCTATGATTAAAGGATGTTTAGTTGGTTTGTATAAAAATATCTAGAATTCACCTCCTTATTGGAATAAGTTTAGGTGGTTTAGAGAATGAAATAAAGAAGGCATCGCCGACTGTCATGATTCGAATGATCACTAGTGTAATTAGATTAACGTATAGTGAGTATCTCATTAAGTATTAACGGATTGTATAGGTGTTGAATGTATTGATGCTCACACTCATGAATAGAGCTTGAAGTTGTCATGTATTGCTTCGTTGGACTTCAGGTGAGGGATTCTACCCATTTCTTTCGTACACTTTTGGCACATTGTCCTGTGGAAATCGAAGTTGATTATTTGTTATCTTGCATTTTTGCTTTTGCTGGAAAATTATCAACTTGCCTTGTTCTCATTATTTGGTTTATTTCTTTAATCATGACTGATTTGGAATTCGTTGTCGAGCATATGTAATATCCATTCTATCAGTTTATGAATCGTTTACTTCGCATGGAATCTGAATCGAATGCATGTGGAATGATCAAAATTATCCTTAACTTATCTATGAGCACAAGAGTTACTCTATGTTCATTTTAAAGTTATTATTCTCACTTGTGCTACGGTTCATTGTTTTCGAATGCGAAATTAAGGTCGTTCCTCTCTTCACTCCGTTTGTAATTTCCTTGAACTTTTGTTGAGTCTTATTCTTGGACTTAACTCCTTCTAATTTGCATTCGGTGATCTTCCTTTTTATCATAAATTCTCGACTCGAACTTTTGAATTGATATTTCAATTACCGCAATGTCCTTGAAAGCTTGCTAATCTCATTGAGACTCTAAGTTCGACTTTCTTATTACCATGAAGGTTATTTCATTCAACTTATATCTCATTATCTTATTTAACTTCAAGTATGGTTGCCTTCTCGTTAACTCATTTGACTTTAGTTGGAATTGTTTCTCGCTATGAAACTTCATATGATTATGACTTATTACATTACTTGTTATAACATTCTTAACTTTATCCTGAATTTCGAATACGTAACCATGTTACAAGTTATAAGCTTAAAAGTTACAAGCTTACAAGTTAGAAGTTATAACTTGAAAGTTACAAGTTTACAAGTTACGATGTCGCTCCTCGATAAGGTGATATATGATATGGTATTTGTGCTCACATCTAAAAGAACTTTGTTCATTTACATAACTGTACATGAAAGTCTCTCCATTCTTAAATTTACATGTGAATTGATTCAAATACCTTCTATGTCTATCATGTTCGGATTTTGGTTCATTTGTATGAATCATACTTTATTAATCGTTCATCGTAAACGCATCTTTATTCCTTTGTTTGTGCTCATACCCTCACTGAGTCATTTGAGACTCACCCTTTTTGTTTCCTTGTGTTCTTTTTCCTCAGGATGATCTTTATTTGTTTGGCATAGATGATGTGATTTTTTAAATAATGACATTTAGTAAGGACGACAAAAGAAACTTGATCGGGCCACCGTTCCATGCATCCTCGATTGAATGAGGTAATTTAAGAATTTAGTACATGGCTTTGTTTGTTTATTGTTTTAGGGCCGTTTCTGCGACTTCATGTTAGAGAAAGACAAGTCGCAGGCGGGTAACACCTCATCTGAAAGCAAGGGGTTGTCAGGTGGGGTGTCAGAAAAAGTCACTTCGGATCCCAGTTGTGTTTATTGCCGTAACGAAATTGAATCACTTATGCACTGTTTTGTTTCATGCCACTTTTCAAGACCAGTATGGGCGCTTAGCAACATTCCTTGGTCGATATATGGGTGTGTGAATTCCGACATTGGGGACTGGATTTGAAATGTGCGTACAAAATTGATTTTGAGATATGTGTGCTTATTTGATGGGCATTATGGCATACCCGAAATAAACTCATGTTTGAAGGAGCTGAACCAAAGACATTAGATGTGATATCTTTAGTACAGTGCTATTGGACAAGCAGACAGCCTTCAGCCACGGTGCATAGTCCGGAAATTTGAAGAAGGGAAATTTACATAGATGATTATGCTGTATTTCGTCCGTACTAAATAAGGAAAGTCGAGCAAAACAATAAGTGTATAGAGTGCGTAAATCTTATATATCACAATCGAATATTGAGTTCAGGTTACAAAATGGGTCTACTCGAGCATTACAGGATGTCGTACAACTAGGAAAGTAGATACAAGGAATAAACAAGCTAGTTCCTAATCCGAACAGTAAGTCCGAGCTTAGGGCCTCTCTTGGAAGTTGTGCCGTCCCTGATGCCATAAATGCGCTGCGTATTTATAGGAACAGTAAAGAGCTAGCTGGACCGTCCGTAGGAGAATACTCCTCGGCCAGCTGTAAAAAGCTGTGGGTCGGCCCTACAGTAATCCCGAGGAGATGAGTGGATCGGAGTGTAGAATCTCGTACTACCGTTCTGGCTTGAGCGGAAAACCATGCTCTTCAGGTCGGAGAGTACCTTCCCGGTCGGGATCGAGGTCGACCTCGAGCAGAAGGCATTTCCTAAAGTGGCGTATGCGAAATACCCCTCATCAATAGACACCCCCTAGCTATAACCCTAATTACAGGATTTTACCCTCTTGTTTCAAATATTACAAAGATACCCCCTTGACTTAATTGCCATTAGTCAACTATAATGGAAACTGTTAAATGTCTGAAATGTCCCTGTTTTTTATGAAAAAAATAATTGACAAATATTTTCAATTATGAAAAGACGAAAATGCCTCCACAAGGCTAGAAGTTTTGAAAAAATGGCTTTTAAAGAATTCGTTTTCACTCATCAAATTATATTTCCTTCAATTGTGGTCTGATTTTTTAAGTCTTTACATCAAATTGATCGTCCTAATCTCACGATCCTCGCTCATTATTGAAACTTTTCATTTTCGTTTTTTTTTTGCTGTTTGCGATTGTGTTTCAGAAAATCCAAAAAACTTGGGTTAATTGTTTCTTCGAACTTCTTCATGTATCACGTTCTGGGGTTGAGTAATAGCTATTGGGAGCTTCAATTTTGTGATTATTCAGGTAATTTTTGCGGATTCAAGGAACTGGGATCGCGATCCCCAATTTTGATCCTCGGATTTCTGCGGGTTTTTTTATCTCTCCTTTTGATTATCTGCTGAAATCACGTTGTTGAGTAAGTTTCTTGCGTTAATTTCATGAGTATTGAGTCAATTGCTGCGGAATTCAAAAAATTGAAGTGCGGGTTCTTCCCCTGTTTTCACGTGTTTGAATTTTTTGCGGAATCTGGTTGTTTTTGTTGTTGATTTCGGTTCTTTGGAGTTCGAATTAGCTTGTTGTTGCATCAGTTTGGTGAGATTTGATTTAATTTGGTGGAATTCAAGGTTGGTTTATACTGCTTCTATACGTGAAGGGAAATTTGGCTGAATAGCCTTATCAAAAATGATATTTGCAAAACTAGCTCTCAGCTTTTTCCTTTTCTTTTTTCTTATTATAAACTCAATTAAAATTTAGTAAACATACTTAATACTAATTAATTACAATTAAATAATTTAATTAATTAACATAACATTTTTTATACACCCCCACTCTTTCACAAAAAAATCATTTTCACCCCACTTTAATTACAAAAATTATCTTTCTAAAAATTCATCTCCAAAATCAAAATTCAACAATGGAATCGGGGAATTGTGAGTTGGCACTATCATCCGGCATACCGGAAACATCTACCCGACGAGCGAGAGTCGAAAATGAAGGAAAATCGGTAAATTTTTTTAATTTTACGAAAAAAAAAATTTCCCCCGGTATTTGCCGCCGGGTCACTTGGACCTCCAAGTGACACGGTGACATTTGAAGATGTGAATCTTCAAATGTCGCCGGGTCGCTTGGAGGTCCAAGCGACCCGGCGGCAAGCCTACGGGCCAATTGGACCTCCAAGCGACACGGCGGCAGCGTGCGTGCCATGGCACGCACGCTGCTCGTGTCCCTCGACCAAGTGACACGAGCCCGTGCGTGCCATGGCACGCTGCCGCCGGGCCGACCCGGCGACAATTCCAGTTTTTTTTTTTTTTTTTTTTTTTTAATTTTCGACTTACTCAATTTATTAGCTTTTATTTATGTTTTGTAGGGTCGATCTTATAGAAGAATGTACACGAATGAATTGCCGGAGTTTCCTAGCCTTCATTTTGGGAGGATAATTAATGAAGGGAAACTTACAACAAGAGGAGGTTGGAATAAACTTCAGACGTACGCAAGTTACTTGTCGGATCGCAACCGCATACAGGCATCACATTACCCTCAACTGGCACGCCAGCCAGCGTGCGTGCCAGGGCTGCCCTGGCACGCTAGTGACAGGGCTCGTGTCGCCGGGTCACTTGGACTTCCAAGCGACCCGGCGACAATTCCAGTGTTTAAATAGTTAAATGCGATTTATTTATTTTAGAATTTTGGTTTGATGTATATATTGCTTATTTTTAGGTGACTTCTCCAAATTTTGGTCAAGATGTTGTTCTAGAAGTCTTCGAGGAAGTGGAGGACAACAATTTGAGAACTTTGTTACACCGATCTCCATATCTTCTCCGAGCAAAAACCAAGATAAAGCCTACTCGCGCCACCACAAACATTTTACCTTGAATTGTATAATTTCACTTTGTTTTGTAAAATTCTTATTAGTATAATTTCACTCCCAGAATATTTGTTTTGTAAAATTCTTATTAGTATTTTATTTTTCAGATTACAAATGGATTTAATCGGATCAATTATCAATAAAATTATTGAAAAAATTGGATAAAAACGGTTTTAATCATTATAAAAATGGGTTTAATCGGACCAAAATCGAAAAAAATAGTTAAAATAATGGGTTTAT
The DNA here is from genome assembly GCA_034814905.1 of Penstemon davidsonii. NCBI lineage: Eukaryota > Viridiplantae > Streptophyta > Magnoliopsida > Lamiales > Plantaginaceae > Penstemon > Penstemon davidsonii. Next base: position 2,890,326 of record JAYDYQ010001087.1, on the reverse strand, counting down.
TCGGAACAAAATCGAAAATATAGTTCATAATCGATGAATCAAAAATTTTAGTTAACTAATGAAGGTTTTAGGGTTTTTAGGGTTAGGGTTAGGGTAGGTTCCCGATTGACCGTAAATTCGATAATTTACTAACTTTGATTTACGGAAGAGTTTATGTTACTGTAAGTGGTGCTCCGTTTGAATTCCCGACTGACCGTAAATTAGATAATTTAACTAGCTTTGATTTACGGAAGAGTTTATATTACTGTAAGTGGTGGTTCTCTGTTTGAATTCCCGACTGACCGTAAATTCGATAATTTAACTAACTTTGATTTACGGAAGAGTTTATGTTACTGTAAGTGGTGGTTCTCCGTTTGAATTCCCGATTTACAGTAAATTCGATAATTTCACTAACTTTGATTTACGGAAGAGTTTATGTTACTGTAAGTGGTGGTTCTCCGTTTGAATTCCCGATTGACCGTGAATTCGATAATTTCACTAACTTTGATTTACGGAAGAGTTTATGTTACAGTAAGTGGTGGTTCTCCATTTGAATTCCCGATTGACCGTGAATTCGATAATTTCACTAATTTTGATTTACGGAAGAGTTTATGTTACTGTAAGTGGTGGTTCTCCGTTTGAAATCCCGATTGACCGTAAATTTGATAGTTTCACTAACTTTGATTTACGGTAGGGTTTATGTTACTGTAAGTGGTGGTTCTCCGTTTAAATTCCCGATTGATCGTAAAATCTTTGTCACTTGTCACTTGGAGTCCCAAGTGACAAGTGAAAAAGATTTTGTCATTTGTCACTTGTCACTTGAGACTCCAAGTGACAAGAGACGAAGTTGTCACTTGTCACTTGGAGTCCCAAGTGACAAGTGACAAAAAAAGTTAAAAAAATTTAAATTATAAAAATAGTTCAAAATTTAATTTTTTTTATGTTTCCCACTTATCAAATGCAATAGAAGATCGTATACTAACATTAAATGTTGATCTTCTTGTTTTTTCTTGATTTTCTTTGAAGTGAATTTGGGAGAGTTTTTGCTAGAGAGAGCACTCTTCATTCTTCATTCGAAACTAATGAGTAATTTTTATTTTTGTTAGAATGAAAGAATAAGTTTGGTTTTTGAGTTTTTGTATTTAGTGGGGTTTGATTAGTGGATTTTATTTTATGTTTTTGAATTTATTGGGGTTTAATTTTGAGTTTTTAATTTAGTGGGGTTTGATTAGTGTGGGTTTATTTTGTATTTTGAAATACATTGGGGTATAATTATTGAGGTTTGATTTTGTAATTTCTAAATTTTGTGGGGTTTAATTTTGAATTTTAAAATTTAATGGGATGGGGTTAAATTTTAATTTTATTAATTTTGTTGGATTTTTTTTGTAATTTTCCATTTGATTAAAACACTAACTAATAAGTTAATTAAGTGAAGGCTAGTTTTGCAAATTCAACATTCATAAAGCTATTTTTTTAAATTAAAAAAGCCATAAGGCTATTCTTGCAAATCACTCATACGTGAATTTGTTCTTGAGAAGATGAGTAATTTGCATAGGCAGCCCACTTGTTCTGCCCCTGGTCACAATCATCCCCTTACTTTTAGTTTTACTGAAAAACTCAAAAATCCCGCTCCCATTACTTATGTGCCAGTTACTTCTTCCTCATTTGCTACATTGGCTGATCCACGTAGTATAAACAAGTCTCTTGGGTCCTCTCTTGGATGTTCCTATCTTGAATGAAAATGGGATTTTGATACAACAACTCATTAAATATGAGAATAGGCCTCTATATTGTTCGACTGGTGTTTCATCTTGTGTTTGCAATTTTTTTATATTGTGTTTCATCTCATAATTTGTAATTTTCTTTTATAGGGATCAATTAAATGATGCATTAATTATGCTGCCCCCCCAAAAACTGGAAGTTTTGTCTTGAATTTATCAAGTTCATCTCCTCCAAAGACAAGAAGTTCAACTGGTAATGTATCAAGTTCAGCTCCTCCAAAAACAAGAAGTTCTGCAGAAGGAGGTGGGAAAAGCAGCAAGGATGTTTGATAGGTTTCTTGTGATATTTTGAACTTTGGCATGATAGGTTTAGGATGATATTTTGATCTCATGCAAACTTTGATAGGTTTATTATGATATTTTGATCTAAATGGGATATTTGGTGTTTATGATACTTTGGTGTTTTGTTTTAACCTAATGCAAAGTTGTGGTATTTATGTATTTTGATCTAATGCAAACTAGTACTTTGCAAGTCTTGGTGGATTGGTATTTATGTATTTATTGGGTTTTTTTTTTTTTTTTTTGATAACATATTTATTGGGTGTTTTGATATGTAATGCTATTTGGTGTAAAATAGTTGCACTGGAGAAAAACATATGCATTGCATTACATTAGGGTGGAACATTACATGGAAATGGAAATATATATATGCATTGCATTATATTAGGGTGGAACATTACATTGAAATGGAAATACATTACACATACAACGGTAATTTTCAGCCTCCAACGATCAAATTTTTCAAAAACTTGTCTCTGTTTCAAATATAACAAATACACCCCTTGGGGTATATATGTCAGCAAAAAAAAAAGACAACATAAAAAAAGTTGACCGAGGGCAAAATTGGAAAAACATTAAAAAAAATTGATGACGTCATCATCTACCGTAAAAAATTGACGCCGTAAGGGGTCTCTTTGTAATATCGTTTTGGCAGAGGGGGTGTCTTTGTAATATTTGAAATAAGAGGGTAAGTTCCTGTAATTAGGGTAATAGCCAGGGGGTGTCTATGTAAATTTCCCTTTCAAGAAATAGGGGTGTGATTCATTGGCTAGTACCTTCGCCTTTGAATGTGATAAAAATTAATCACTATAAGAAAAAGGGTTTTCAGTAACTAAAATTTTCAATGGTAAAGCCTCGATTTCCGTTGGTATTCAAGCGTAGCAACAAATTTTTTTCGTTGGATATTTTGTGTGTGAATGCCCCATAGGTAAATGGAGTGACGGAATAATTTTTCGTTAGTAACTATAGCGACAATATTTTTTTGTTGGTAATTCTGTTGAAAAATGCTATATGTGTTTGGTACAATTTTTTGCTGGTGATTCTGTTGGAATATTACTAACAGAATTTCGTCGACTTAAATTTGTTGTGTTATCATGTCGCTAATTGGTTGGAAACATTGCAACGGATTTTGTATCAGAATTATTTTGTTGGCTGTTATATGTTGGTATTTGTCGTCAATCCATTGGAAATATTATGTCGGCATAAATATGTTGATAGCGGTGTGACTATCGCCCGAGGGCTTAGGCAAGGCCTAGGCGAGCAATTAACCCCCGCTCGTTGTTGCACGTGAACTCGATGATATACAATGTAAACACACACGAATAGATACTCAAGCAAATCAAGTGTCACAGTGTACATACGCAAGTATACGTGTCGCAAGTAATATAAAACGATAAGAACTACCGAGTATCGAATCCCAATGAATGGGTAAAAGGTAAGAATAAACGAATTAATTAATGGACTATTCCATATAAGAGCGCTTTATACAAAATCCAACCCGAATATAAGATAAGGGTGATTTTATTTAACAACTACTAACACGAAAAGTAAATCTAACTAGGAAAGCAAGTAAATGAGGGAGTTAATTATGCGGTAAGGAGGATTCATAAGCAATCAATTAAAGCGGATAAATCATGCGGTTGTTAGGTTAGCTATGTAAACAATCATAGGTTTAGTTGTTTTGTGAGTTCTAATTAGTTAAGTCTCCCTATCGATTTCACTTAACTCTACCAATCTACCCAAACTCTCCATCTCCGGATCACTCACGAACATCGTTGTCATACAATGCTCTAAAGAAAGTCCGAATACAATAGAGGACTCTAAGGCGTACCGCTACCCGGGACCAAAGACTAACCCAAATAACCCGAATAAAGAGAATCTAAGTTATTTGATGCATGTGCGAACGAACCCATTATACGAACACGGACCACACTAGGGATATGTCTATCCTAGGTCGAAATCCACAAATCGTCAATAGCCTAACCTTCAACGTCCTATGTCTAGGATGCATTAAAGGTAGAATTAAGCTCGATGTCTCATTTGATTACGACAAATCAAAGTACTTAAATAATAATCTACTACAATCATTGGCCAATAGTGCGATAAAACAATAAACCCAACAAATCAAACATAACCCAACATCAACACATAATTAATCAAACAATAACATAAATACATATAAATCCGTAGAATTCAAATCCACAGTCATTATTTCAAAAAGAAAATAAAAACAATCTTCACTCAATCATAGACAATTAGGAAAATGAAAAGATATCACCTAATCGGAATAAAATCAAGAGATGGATTCTCCTCCCCTTAATCACCACATAATCACTCCTCAAAGGTGGTGATTAAAGGAAAAGTAAAGAGAGAGGTTGATGGAGGCTAGAGAGAAAAAGAGAGAAAGAAAAAGGGTCAAAGTTGTTTTCTCCTCTCTTCTCATCTTGCCATAATAGCCCCATGAGGAGAAAACCCTAAAATACCACTTAAAAATGTGAAGTTTTTGCTGATAATTCGCAGCAGCAGGCCCTCACCGCGGTGAGGTTTGAGCAGAGAGTTTTTTGCTCTGTCACACTTTCTTCCGAGCGGGATATCTTTTAATTCGGAACTCCGATTGTGGATCCGTAAAGTCCATAGCGTAGCTAACTCACTCATCTATAAAATATCCAAAATTCAGCTCATTTGGATCATCCATGAAATATTTATGCATGTTTTAGTGAGAAGCTATCTACATTCTTCTACATTTTGACTTTGGTTTCTCCTTCCTTCGAAGCTCTTATCCACATCTCCCTATAAAACACACACAACACAATAAAAACACACAAAATCCCAACAAGTGACCAAAAACGTAAAAGAGAACGAAAACAAGCAAAAGCACGCAAAACTCGAATCAAGGCAAGTTGTTTTCGGCTTAAGAAGACACGTAATAATGACGTTTTCACAGCGTTATCACTCGTGTGCCTGAGCTACTCCTAGTCGGTTAACCATCGCCCAGGCGCTTAGGCAACGCCTAGGCGAGCAGTTAACCCCCGCCGCTCGTACGCCTAGGCGGTTCACCATTGCCCGGGTACCTTGGCTACGCCTATAGGCGATGAGGCTGTAGGCATGGCCTGGGCTCCTAGGCAACGCCTAGGCGAGCAGTTGATCCCACTTGTGCTCCTGGGCTACGAGGCGATTGACCATCGCCTGGGCGCCTAGGCGGTATGTTTAATTAGATTGTAGAAGGTGTGATTTAAACCCTTGACCTCATGCATATACAGATAAGATGTTGCAACCAGTTGATACTATATATATATAACCCTTGACCTCATGCATATATGCTCATCCCTTATGTTCAGTGAAATTATAAAAATATCCTTGAGGTTTCAATAATTACCAAGACATCTCATATGTTAATTGTTGTTTAAAAGATTCATAAATAAAAATTATATTTTATATAAATTATAATAATTTTGTATTTTCTCCATGTTTTAAATTATATTTTTTTTAAATAAAATGTTAAAAGACCATAATACATTTGTTACTAATAAAGATTTTGTGGTATGGAACATTTTTTCTAATAACTTAATAATCAAATTCCTACAACAACAAAAGAAAATATCATGATGTTCCGTTAGTAATTTGTCGCTACCAAATGAGGACATTTTATATTTAATTCTGCTAGTATTCATTATAAATTTGTTACTAAGAGTGGCAATTTTTTTTTTTTTTGGAGTTATGCCATCGCTGTTAGTTTATAGTTGTGTCAGTTTAACAACATAATTTCTAAACATATTCTTTTCATTTTATATGCTTTGGTAATTTGTCGTTATTTTTGTAAGAACATATTTTTCTTTTATTTCCGTTGTTGTTCAGTTGCAAATCTGTAACTGAAAGCGACGGATTATTTTCCATTGGAATGATTTCGTCGCTATGGATCAATATTTCTTACAACTTAACAACGGAAAATACCTACGAAAAATATTTTGTTTAGATATTTAGTTGGTAATTTATTGCTATTATTGATAGAACATCGTTTTTGTCATTGTTCAGTTGTAAATCTGTAAGTAACTAAAAAATAGCTACGGAATATTTGCCATTGTAATGATTACGTTACTATAGATCAATATTTCTTACAACTTGACAACGGGATACCTACGAAAAATATTTTGTTTAGATATTTAGTTGATAATATGTCGCTATTATTGATGGAACATCGTTTCCGTCGTTGTTTAGTTACAAATCTGTAAGTGACTAAAAAAATAGTGACGAATTATATTCCAATGGAATGATTCCGTCGCTATGGATCAATTTTTTCTACAACTTAACAACAGAATAACTACGAAATTTTTTTTTTAGATATTTTGTTGGTAATTTGTCGCTACTATTGATGGAAAATCGTTTATGTTGGTATTTTGTTATAAGTTCGTTACTAATAGTAACAGTTTTTATTTCCGTTGGAATCATAGCGTTGATGAAGACCCTTTTTTTTGTAGTGAATTTTGATGCTCAGTTAACTCCGAAGATGGTGTTTGTGGATGAGGGGTTGTTGCTAAATCCAGCTCGGGTGAATGTATTGCTTGGGCGTCTACTTGTATTCGCCAACTTTTGGATCCCCCATCAGCTGAAGCAAAATCGGCCTTATTTGCGATTGAGTTGGCTCAAACTCATCAGTGGAATTCTATTATACTAGAGGGTGACTCGAACGTCATAATTGCAACAATAGTTGGAGATTCAGATCACCACTCAACTTTCGGGAATGTTATTTCAGACTTAAAAGATGTATTAACGAAGTTTGAACACTTCTCGGCGAGTCACATTGGTAGGGAAGGGAATCGAGTAGCGCATTATGTAGCTAGATTATCTTTTAAAGATTCTTATGTTTCTAATGTCTTACCGGATTCGATTCTTGAAACTGTATTCTCGGATTTTCCTCGTTAATAAAATCCATCTTTGATTCTCAATAAAAGAAAAAATATTATAGGCTAGGAAATATTTTAAGTGAGTTTACTTTCAACATGCGGAGATAATAAAAAAATATTTCTTGATAAAATCCTTTAGATACGTATGACATACTCATAATTCATAATTATAAATTCTTTCCAAAATATGAATTAATGTCAGCAATATACTTTATGTAAGGGAATTATAAGAAGAAGAAATCACAATAAATTCAAATTTTAACCAAGTCTTTTGTCAATTTCAAAATCAATGGCATATCATACATATCCTTTATTTTCGTTCTCTTTCATATATATATATATATATATATATAATATATAAAGAAAGGATTATTTATATGCAACAATCTTAATTTTTGAGAATTGATTTGTATTCCATAATTAAGTAGTGAACAGTACTAACTAATTTGTGTATATGTACATATAAACAATAATTTTATATATACCCTTTTTCCTAAACCCTAAAGAACTGAAGTCGATCGAGACCCTTTAACAAAACAACGATCCCCTCCTCAAAATCCACAAGGCTTTAATTAATTTGTTTTCCCGTACGTTCCGAAAATCATGTTAAGTAGTATTCCGTCAGAGTTATTTGTGGATATACTGTCTCGGTTGCCTGCAGATTGTGTTCACCGATTTAGGTGCGTGTGTAAACCCTGGCGCCAGATGATTGACGATCCATACTTGATCAAGATTCATCTCGATCGTCAGCTCCTCAAGCTCCATGACTCTTCCAGTGGCGTCGCTCACCTCTTCGTACTAAGTCGTGACTCCCCGGTATGCACTTCAATTTTTAAATTACTTAATTCCAATGAAAGTAAACCGTTCGTACACATGTACCATGACGCACTGTGGCCAACCGAGGTAGATATTGTTTCATGTAATGGTCTTATGCTCCTTTCCTTCTCGAAAGAAGGATATTTATGGTCAATTTGGAATCCGTTAACTCAAGAGGTCCATAAATTGCCTCTTGATGATGAGGTCAAAGTTTATCCTAAATATATCGGTAGAATTAGTGGTTTTGGATATGATCGTATTACAGATGATTACAAAGTTTTGAAACACACACAAGTTTTTTACCCACGTGGAGATAGAGTCGACTCTTATTTTTTCGCAAAAAAATGCACCTCCTTTGGCGGAGCTCCACCGTCGACGACCGCTGCAATTACTCATGGAAAATGTTGCCAACGATCATAGAGTTCTATTGGTTCAAGAATTAAGCAAATTGGTTAAGTATTAAAGGAGTTATTAGAGTTTGAAGATTTAGGTTTTAGGTTTAGTTTAGGGTTTTAGGGAGGAAGAAGGTGGGATAATTAAAATATACCTACCCAATTTTTAGATTATATTTCCCCTCTTTTTTTTTTTTTTTACTTAACTAACATGTTCCACGCACGTGACATTTTTCATCCAAAAATTAACGGGCAAATTAAATGTGAAAAATATTGGTCAATTTTGATATCAAATATGTCATTTTGATAGATATAGTATGAAATGTATAAAGGTACCAAAAATTTAGTATGAAAAGTGCAATTCCCTCATTTTGAAATATATATAATAATTAATTCTATTGATAATTATGTTCAAGACTTCAAGTTTGATTTACTGCATGTATATAATCGACATCAGAATATTTTTAAATTTAACTTTCAAGTTTCAACTCTGATCTAAAATAATCTCATTTTGCTTGGTAGTTTGTACACTCTAGCAGGTTAATGTTATGTATGTATTAAGCAAATTTTGTACAAAGCAGAGGCAACTTTATCTCCTATAAGATAGTAGTACGTTGGCTAAAGTTTTCACTTGTGTGGGTATTTATCTAATTTAATGCTACTTTTTATAACTAGTTTATCTTTGTACTTTAATTCCAATTAAATAGATTCGAATAACTTTTCCGATATAGTGTTTGTTCGAATAACTTTTCTGATATAGTGATTGATATAAGGGTAAATAAAACTTTTGATCCCTCATATCATTAATTTTTTACGGAGTGATCTCTTTTATGTTTTTTTCCCGCTTTAGTCCCTACTATGAATTATTTGTTTCACTTTAGCCCCTACTATGAAATATGTGTTTCACTTTAATCCTTGTCAGATGGTTCCGATAACACGTGACATGCACATGAATATTTTTTAGGGCATTTCGTCAGTTTATTGATAAGGCTATTTTGGCAGGAACCTATTAACTTATAGTGTTACACTTTAGTCCCTCATAAAACTCTTTTGTATCAATTAAGCCCCAAGCATTTTGGCACTAGAATTCTGTTTTTTTGACCGCCAAAAACCATTTCCCCTCCATTATACACACATTTTAGCAGCATTTTGAATACCATTTCAAAAGTTTGACATTCTTTTGTTGTGTTGTTTGCATTCATATTTCTGTTTTATTTGTTTATTTCCTATGTAACACTTACTTTAAACAATCAAAAAGACTCATGCACAACACTCCCCTAGAGTTGCACGTATCCATCAACTTTAGAACGGTACATGTTCATACCCAAAACTAATCCTTAAGCCATACATAATCTAAAGGATTCATAATAATATCAATATTACATCTCCTAAAGCCAAAATAAAACATCCATCCAAAAAATATAAACCACTTCCAGTGAGGTTTATTTTTTGGACTTTTGCTTTTTTTCTTATTGGTAGATTGTTGACCTTCATCCTCATTTGCTAATTTCTTTGACTGAGCAGCCTCATTCAAACCCTTGAGTGTTACCATATTGGAATGATCTCTTCACTGAAACTCCACCAATATCAACTGAGCTTGCAGCTGGTGGTTTAGGCAGTGGTTGTATGAATTCAGATATTGTATCCACTTGCCTCTGCAAAAACAAAGAAAGTCATCAAATCTAAAAGAATAAAAATATCAAAAAACATAATAAATATATGGAAATTATTACAATAGGAAATACATATATCAAGGTATGATCCATGTTTGTCTAAGTTTTCCACATCTTTGCAGCTGGATTAGGGCATTGAGTTATGTTATGTCCAAACGTTAAGCAAACACTGCACTTGGTGAGCTTCTTCGTTTAAGTGAGATTAAGCTTCTTGGGCTGCCAAAACAAAGACAAACAAAAATAATAGTTTTTGTTAGATACCTAATTTGATTAAAGCATTAAAAAGAAAGTTAAATACTTACAACCAAGTGCGGATCTACTTAGGGGCTAGGGGGGTCTATAGACTCCCTAAAAAAGATAATTATAGTAGTATTCATTTATAATAAATATTGGGTAAAAAAGGCACAAAATTCATTTCATCCAACCTACTTAAAAACTTTACCCACTAAAAATCCTAATTCCTTACTTATCCTTGACCATCGAACACCATTACAAAGTTGAGATATTCAATTCGGTTTATAGATAGACAAATGCAAGATTTAAACAACTGTTTCAATGACATGAACACGAAGTTGCTTCTTTGTATTACATGCTATGCATGACTCTTATGGATTCTGGTCTCGAAACTATTCCCTTCGACTTAACCTTTATATATGAGCTACTTTCATAAAGTCATCGGATACCTTGGCCAAGGATTCCATCGGAATACGTTTTTCATAAAAAATCATAGGAGAAACTCCCAACCTATCAAGTCGGGTCAACGGATCCTCTGTTGATGACATGGGCCGAGGCATACTCCGGTGTGGAAGGATCACCTAGCCCCATCATACACCTATATATACACAGTACATTTAATGACATAAGACACGTATTTCTAAGCATTATCACACGAACTAGTTGATCGGATTTCTTTTGTTTAGCTTGTAGTAAACGGTATCCTGTAATACTCGGATAGACCTTGTAAAGTTACTCTATTTGAGAACATAATATAATACATCGATGTTACTTGCACCTTTATTGTTATGTCTTGCTTATTTTCACATATACGAATCTGAGTAGAATCAGGAACCAAGAACAGTAGCTTATTCACCCAAAAAATACAAAAAACAGCAATGCCCGAATCTGTTCTTGAGGGCCCGAATGGTTGAAACCAGTAATTACTAGCTGAAAACTAAAATTAAGCTTACCTCCAACTAATTCCAGGAAGAACCAAACAGAAATCCGCTCATAAACCTTCAATAATCGATGGCCCGAACTTTGGAGATGAGGCACGAATCACAAAATCGATCAATTAACATTAGGGAACTGAAATTAAACATACCTTTGATTAATTCCAGCAAGCATCGAGCAAAAAACCGCCCGCAAACATTCAGGAATCGTCAGCCCGAAAGTTGGAGATGAGGCCCGAAGCAAGGAATCAATCAATAACCAGCTGGAATATGAAATTCAGCTAATCACGAATGCTATCGCCCAAAACCGTGCCCTGAAATGCCAGCAATCGTGATACTCCAAAAGGCCCGAAATGACGAGGCATTTGGCAACCTTAAGAGAGTCATAGTTACTCTCGCCGTTTATCCGCGCTTGGTTGAATTTCTTCACTTTGACATTTAGAGCATTGGGCAGAAATCACATTGCGTTAGGACCCCGTGCCCATCTCTCAGAGCCACCAGTTAACCCTGCTTCAACCACAACCAGAAATATGTTAGAAGATCCCACCAGTCCATATTTCCTCTATCCTGCGGATGGACCCGGTTTAAAACTTGTTTCTACCCTTCTCAATGAACACAACTTCCAATCTTGGAGTCGTGCCATGACTATGGGTCTTAAAGTAAAGAACAAATTGGGTTTCATAGATGGTTCTCTCACAAAACCATCTACTGACCCTATTTTAATCAACATTTGGGACCGTAACAACACAGTTGTTGTGGCTTGGATATTCAATGCAATTTCACCATAAATTTTCGGATAGTATTCTTTATCATGAAATTGCATCAGACCTATGGAAGGAATTACAAGAAAGATTCATACATGGAAATGGCCACCGATTATTTTCACTAAGAAGAGATGTTGTTCAACTTAAACAAGGGTCTGATTCTGTCACACTTTACCACACCAAACTCAAGAAATTTTGGGATGAAATCTCCAACTGTAGACCAGATTGCACATGTGGAAAATTAGAGGTCTATTTTCAACAAGAACTAGTCATGATCTTTCTTATGGGATTACAAGACTCTTATTCACATATCCGCAGTCAAATCCTTACCATGGATCCACTACCCACTATTAATAAGGCCCTATCACTCATTGTTCAAGAAGAGCAACAACTTTCTCTTCAACAAAACCAATCCAGTAATCTTAGCCTCAACTCCATGGCCTTTTCTGTCAAAAATCAACAACAATTTCAACCTAGAGGTGCTATTAGTAATTCTTTCTCTAGACCACCCTCTACTTTCACCACTCCCAAATTCGGTACAGTAAATTCTCTTTTTGTCTTCATATAATATCTAACTATATCTTCCAAAGTAATATGGAGTACATTAATTAATTTATATAATATAGATTCAAAAAATAAAAATTGAAACCCTGGCCCAACTGTGTGGGGGTGGAAGGTGGGGGTAGGGTTTGGGTGGATGGTTGGTTGCAATTTTCTTTTCTTAAATATTTAATCAAGAGCAATTTAGTCTTAACAAAAAATATATCGATGTAGACAAATATATAAAGGCATTTCCATTTGCATAAATACAAATATGCATTTTCAAAAGAATTCCCTCTTTTCATTCCAACTACATGATTACATGCAATGGGCAAAAGACAATTTCATTCAATTTTGATACCAAATGATGGAGTCATCTTACAAAAATATGTGTATGCTCATACAAATTTAAGATTTGAACGCTTAGATCTATATGTGACGTAAAAACGTGACACCAAATGCATGATATGGAACATATATTTGGAATGAACATCTTAAAAATCTTTATATACGAGAAATATGTATATACTCCGTGTGTATATATATATATATATATATATATATATATATATATATTTTGAATGGACATCTTAAAAACCGTTATATATTTGTTTTTCTTTCTAAAATGCATGGTTAAACCGATTGACATATTATAGTTGAAATATTTTACCTACAAAATTTTGGTTGATCTCTTGAAAAGGCTTCTTTTTGCAACCTAATTTTATAGATGTTATAATTTTTTTAAAAAGATAATTTTGGATAGGGCAAAAGGTTATAATGCATTTTCACACATCACTTCTTTTAATTGCAAGTAAGGACAAAGAGTATTATTAAAAACCCTGAAGGCATTTAAACAAGGGGTGAGCACGGGGCGGGTTTGAGGCGGGTTTAAGGTTAGAGATATTGGTATAGTAAATTTCGGGATTCACACATTTCATCCCAAACCCGCCTCGCAATAATATGGGTACCTGGATGTGTGTTCCCGAATTATTGTGGGACGGGATTACGTATCCCACATTATTTTAAATCATCAATTCTTCACGTACCTAACAAAATTAAACTACAATATTTCGTATAAAATTTGTATATAATAGACTAGTAGTAGTAATTTAATTTGTAGAACCAAAAAAAAAAAATTATTGTATGACGTGGCATAGGTGGGAAAAATAAGAAGTGGTAGAGCCGTAGATACTAATAATACTATGAACAGTTTTATAACTGAGGAAAGCTTAATGTATTACTAACTTGTGTACGATTTAAAAATACTATGGTAAAGTAAAAAAGTTCTTCCTAGATGATGTTAATTAGTTAATTAATTGATATATAAGTAAAGTGTATAATTATAAAATAATAATAAAAAGATATAGAGGGGTTTGGGTATTCGGGATTGGAGAGGCTAATCCCAAAACCGTCCCGTATTCCAGTAAAAATATACGGATTTTCAAGTTCTGGTACCCAAATCCAAAATACTCGTCCTGTTCGGATATTTTAAAAACGAAACGGGTTGGTTTTGGGTTACCCGAACCCAACGCCCACCCCTAATTTAAACAGTTAAACACTTTGGGCTGTAATAGTTTGTCCTTTTATATAGCTCATGAAACTCACATGTACTTGAACAAGAACAATAATCTTATTGGCTATTTCAAAGTAATAATCACCACAAAGCTCAAGAAAGATGGAAAAGGAAAATGTGATAAGAGTCTTACTAAGTGTTTTACATCTATATAATCTCATTGTTTAATATCATAATACTAAGTGTTTATTATTTTATCACCACTAAATTATGAACCTTATTATAAAATCGTATACTCCCTCAGTCTTATGAATTATGAATTAGAATTGCGATAGGATCAAAACCTACCCGCAAAATAATCATAACAAAGTGAAGAAGTTTTTGTTTACCCATATTAATTGTGGTTGTTAACTAATCAATAACTAATAATTAAAGCGTTATAATTTTTAAAAAATTATGTGAAATATTACATAAAATCAAAAACATTAATATTTTTAGTAATGTATATTTTGCGGCTAAATGGTTGATTTTGTAAAATGTGAAAAATGCATTGATCAAAATCAAACCAGGGGCGGACCGTCTAAGGGACTGGGAGGCGCCCAACCCAGAAAAATATTAGAAATTCTATTATATATACGTAGATTATCTCAACGAAAATAACTCCATTTATTTAATTTTACATGCGTCTTTTATCCTGTGTAGATATATAAAAATTAATATTTTTATGCATTTTTTTCTTTGCTTGTTTTATGCTTTTCTTTTAACAGGTTCTTCCACCTTTAAGGATTTTAACAAAACAAATATTTTATGTTATGATTCTCACTATAAGTAGATTTCAGAATTTATTTGGAAATGAGAGTTTTTCAGTTTACATGCTTCAATTTTCTTAAAAATATTTTGTTGAATATTTCAAAACACTCGATCATATACAATTCATAATCAATAAAACATTGTCTGTTACAATTTAAATGATCCTATATTTTAAAGATATTTATATTTCAGCATTTTGTTGGACAACATTCTATTACTTTATGATGGCTTATTTTTATCATATTATCAATTCGCTAAGAAATATTGAGTGCAATAAGCAAAAAAGAAAGTTTATAGTTTCACCCCGAATCAAACAATATTCAAATTTTCTTGATTTTGTGATGGAGGATGCACTTTTCTTGAGTGGATTTTTGTAGTTTTGCTTTCGATTAGTTTTGGAGTATAATATTTGGATCCTGAACATAGTCTTTCATTTTTAGTATTGTTCACGTGCTAAAAAAATTATCATTTAAGGACGAAAACTAACATATATAATCGAAAAATATGCAAAACTGAACGACTGAACGTGGAAAAAAAATAGTCATATTATAAAATTCAATTTATGTAACTTCCCAAACAGAAAATAATAGTAAAAATTTAGGGACATTGGAAATAATAAAAAGGCTTTATACATTCTTACTATAATTTTAATACGTAAATTACTAAAATACTCACGATATACTCTTTAATAAAATACAGTATATATTTACTTTTTGTATAATTAAATTAAGTACTGGTACTTTATTTGAAAGAAGGCCGGAAGTGTTTAATGGGCTCTTTCTTTTCCTCGGCCTCATAATCTTGTGAAAAACCCTAAAGTTACCTCATTTCACACCTCAATTTTACCCTACCTCACAATTCACTTGGCTACGCATATGCGTACGTCTTCCTCCGAAATGACAATGCCCCTGTATGAATCCTCAATTTATTTGTATGATTATTATCGGTAACTCAAAAATGATGCTCATGGCTAATTTTTTTTGAAAAAGTAAGCAATATACCGTATCATCAAACCTAGTTAAAACTTTATTCTTCACACACTCACACATTTACTATGTGTTGGACAAAGATGAGCGGTTTTTACGGAAAACTGGGGAATGATATTTATGTATGTTATATATTAATGTGTATTACTGTTGTTAAGTCTAGTCTATGATGCCGATTTCAGTCTACCGTGAAAGGAGTAGATAGGAGTATAATTGAAATGTTGGTTGATTTTCACGCGTTGGGCAAGGAGGCATACTCAAAGGCTGCTACAGAGCTACAACAGAATGGTAAAACGCAAGAAACATTGAAACTTGGAATGCTTGTATATTAACTCAAACTTGGATGGTTACAAATGAGCTAAGTTGCCCTATTTATAGTTCCACCTCCTCAAATGGACTGTGGTAATCAACTTGATCTAAGGGTTGAGATTTATTCTCTAGACCCTTCTGCATCTATGTACAGCATCTATGTACAATGTGTAGAATTATGTACAAGTATGTGGACCTATCTAGAACACTCTACTATGTCCAAGTCTTCTCCTAACTAGTAAGTGGTAGAGAATTCTAGAACCTCCATGTTGTAGCGAAGCTTTGGCTAGGCCATGTTTTGCCGTCGGGTCCCTTGGTTGCACATTCCGGCCTCCGGATGGGTGGTTCGTTACATTTTCCCCCACCTAAGCTGGCGATGACCTCGTCTCTTCGTGCATCTCGAGCTGATCCCGGAATTGCCATAAGTCTTTTTTAGTCTCCCATGTTGCCTCGGATTCCAGTCCATTTGATCAAGTATAGATTGGTGGGTGCCACTCCCCTCTTGCATTGAGCCTTCTTCCCGAGCACTTCTTCAATCTCCTTGTCATATGACTAGGTAACCATGGGTGGTGCTCTGTGTGATTGCCCCCGGCTTTCGTCTTTCTCTTCTCCATGATACGGCTTCAACATACTTACGTGGAAGACATTATGAATTTTCAAAGTATTAGGTAAGTCAAGGCGGTATGATACCTTGTGTAAGCTCTATAACACCTTAAACTGTTGAGGCATCAACTTTACTAGCACTTGATCCCCGATTTGGAACTCGCGTGCCTGTCATTTCTCGTCAGCCCACTTCTTCATACGCTTGCGAGCCTTTTCCAAGCAAGATCGAGCAAGATCAGCGTGCTCCTCCCATGACTTCGCCATCTTAGCTGCACCCGGGCTCCTTGCACTCTCAACGGATGTCGTCAAGGCATGTGGTGTGAGTGGTTGTTCTCCGATGGCAAGCTCAAATGGACTCACTCATTTCCAAGTTGTATGAAAACTATGCCATGTCAAGGAGTTACGCCCAGTCTCTTTGTTGGCACTTACGAAGTGTCATAGGTAGCACTCCAACAAGGCATTCACCCTCTCGGTTTGGCCATCGCTTTGTGGGTGAAAACTTGTGAAAAAATTTAGTTGTTAGCCAAGTATCTTGAAAAGTTCAATCCACAACTTACCCGTAAAGCAGGGGTCCCTATCGCTCACGATGCTCCTCGAAAGGCCACAATACTTGACCACGTTCTTGAAGAATGCCCGAGCAGCCTCCTCTGCTGTGCAGTCCTTTGTGCAAGGTATGAAAGTCCCGTACTTGGAGAATCGGTCCACGACCACCATGATCGACCCGTATTCCTCGGATGATGGTAAGGCACTAATGAAGTCCATGGATATGGAGTCCCATGGACGCTCAGGTACGGGCAAAGGCTCAAACAGTCCCGTCGGTCGCCTATTCTCCAGCTTGTCTTGTTGGCACACAAGGCAAGTCTTCACGTATAACTCCACTTGAAAGTTTTACCCCAAACCCGCCTCGCAATAATTTGTGTACCTGGATGTGTGTTCCCGAATTATTGTGGGACAGGATTACGTATCCCACATTATTTTAAATCATCAATTCTTCACGTACCTAACAAAATTAAACTACAATATTTCGTATAAAATTTAGTATATAATAGACTAGTAGTAGTAATTTAATTTGTAGAACCAAAAAAAAAATTATTGTATGACGTGGCATAGGTTGGAAAAATAAGAAGTGGTAGAGCCGTAGATACTAATAATACTATGAACAGTTTTAGAACTGAGGAAAGCTTAATGTATTACTAACTTGTGTACGATTTAAAAATACTATGGTAAAGTAAAAAAGTTCTTCCTAGATGATGTTAATTAGTTAATTAATTGATATATAAGTAAAGTGTATAATTATAAAATAATAATAAAAAGATATAGAGGGGTTTGGGTATTCGGGATTGGAGAGGCTAATCCCAAACCCGTCCCGTATTCCCGTAAAAATATACGGATTTTCAAGTTCTGGTACCCAAATCCAAAAAATACTCGTCCTGTTCGGATATTTTAAAAACGAAACGGGTTGGGTTTGGGTTACCCGAACCCATCGCCCACCACTAATTTAAACAGTTAAACACTTTGGGCTGTAATAGTTTGTCATTTTATATAGCTCATGAAACTCACATGTACTTGAACAAGAACAATAAGCTTATTGGCTATTTCAAAGTAATAATCACCACAAAGCTCAAGAAAGATGGAAAAAGAAAATGTGATAAGAGTCTTACTAAGTGTTTTACATCTATATAATCTCATTGTTTTATATCATAATACTAAGTGTTTATTATTTTTATCACCACTAAATTATGAACCTTATTATAAAATCGTATACTCCCTCAGTCTTATGAATTATGAATTAGAATTGCGATAGGATCAAAACCTACCCGCAAAATAATCATAACAAAGTGAAGAAGTTTTTGTTTACCCATATTAATTGTGGTTGTTAACTAATCAATAACTAATAATTAAAGCGTTATAATTTTTAAAAAATTATGTGAAATATTACATAAAATCAAAAACATTAATATTTTTAGTAATGTATATTTTGCGGCTAAATGGTTGATTTTGTAAAATGTGAAAAATGCATTGATCAAAATCAAACCAGGGGCGGACCGTCTAAGGGACTGGGAGGCGCCCAACCCAGAAAAATATTAGAAATTCTATTATATATACGTAGATTATCTCAACGGAAATATTTCCATTTATTTAATTTTACATGCGTCTTTTATCCTGTGTAGATATATAAAAATTAATATTTTTATGGATTTTTTTTCTTTGCTTGTTTTATGGTTTTCTTTTAACAGGTTCTTCCACCTTTAAGGATTTTAACAAAACAAATATTTTATGTTATGATTCTCACTATAAGTAGATTTCAGAATTTAATTGGAAATGAGAGTTTTTCAGTTTACATGCTTCAATTTTCTTAAAAATATTTTGTTGAATATTTCAAAACACTCGATCATATACAATTCATAATCAATAAAACATTGTCTGTTACAATTTAAATGATCCTATATTTTAAAGATATTTATATTTCAGCATTTTGTTGGACAACATTCTATTACTTTATGATGGCTTATTTTTATCATATTATCAATTCGCTAAGAAATATTGAGTGCAGTAAGCAAAAAAGAAAGTTTATAGTTTCACCCCGAATCAAACAATATTCAAATTTTCTTGATTTTGTGATGGAGGATGCACTTTTCTTGAGTGGATTTTTGTAGTTTTGCTTTCGATTAGTTTTGGAGTATAATATTTGGATCCTGAACATAGTCTTTCATTTTTAGTATTGTTCACGTGCTAAAAAAATTATCATTTAAGGACGAAAACTAACATATATAATCAATCGAAAAATATGCAAAACTGAACGACTGAACGTGGAAAAAAAATAGTCATATTATAAAATTCAATTTATGTAACTTCCCAAACAGAAAATAATAGTAAAAATTTAGGGACATAGGAAATAATAAAAAGGCTTTATACATTCTTACTATAATTTTAATACGTAAACTACTAAAATACTCACGATATACTCTTTAATAAAATACAGTATATATTTACTTTTTGTTTACTTAAATTAAGTACTGGTACTTTATTTGAAAGAAGGCCGGAAGCGTTTAATGGGCTCTTTCTTTTCCTCGGCCTCATAATCTTGTGAAAAACCCTAAAGTTACCTCATTTCACACCTCAATTTTACCCTACTTCACAATTCACTTGGCTACGCATATGCGTACGTCTTCCTCCGAAATGACAATGCCCCCGGTATGAATCCTCAATTTATTTGTATGATTATTATCGGTAACTCAAAAATGATCCTCATGGCTAATTTTTTTTGAAAAAGTAAGCAATATACCGTATCATCAAAAGTCAAAACTTTATTCTTCACACACTCACACATTTACTATGTGTTGGACAAAGATGAGCGGTTTTTACGGAAAACTGGGGAATGATATTTATGTATGTTATATATTAATGTGTATTACTGTTGTTAAGTCTAGTCTATGATGCCAATTTCAGTCTACCGTGAAAGGAGTAGATAGGAGTATAATTGAAATGTTGGTTGATTTTCACGCGTTGGGCAAGGAGGCATACTCAAAGGCTGCTACAGAGCTACAAACAGAATGGTAAAACACAAGAAACATTGAAACTTTACAGGACTGCCGAAGCTTTATGGAGTGCAGCAATGTGCTATGAGATCCCTCCCAGCCTTTCTTCCAAGTATGCTAAAACATTTATTTTATTTTTTAATGATATATATAATTAATTCGCTGAATATGCATTTGATTTTCAAATAGGGATTCGGAAAATGTGAAAAAAGTTTTGGATAAGATTGAAATGGATATGGCTACAATGGATCTTGATTTTCCAAATTTCGCATATTTCTCAACTTCTTCCTCTGCCATAAGAGGAGCTTCAACTGATCAACCATCTAAAGTCCAGAAAAGAACCAGTGAAACTTTGGGTGCCTCATCAACACCATCCGAAACTAGAGGACGACCATCTAAAGTCCAAAAAAGGACTAGTGAAACTTTGGGTGCCCCAACACCATCTGAAACAATAGAAGGTTCACCCATGCTTCTTTCCTTTCCTTCAGGAGGAGGTTCTCTAATTCTTGCACCTCCACCATTTTCAAATGAACCGGACAAGTTTGTAGATGCTGTGAAGGGATTTGTTGACTTTCCTTGCCTACATTGTTCCATTGACCAGAGGTTGTTCACCTTGGAGACCTGATGAGGTTATAAGTATGACCGGGAGCGGATGACACTCAGTCCTCTGAAATTTTCATGGGCCGTTGGGGGCGCACCAGACACCACGCGACGTGCGGTGCTCTTCCAGCTGCTGGACCCTACCATCGGTTTAGCCAATTCCAGGGTGGGCAGGCTGTCAAACAGAAAAGGTAACTCTTCCCGAGGCCCCCGTCGACATCTCCGGACTCTCTAATGTTGTCGTCAACCGCCGCTTCCCGGTTCAGGAATTTTAACTTGATTCCCTTTCGGAGCACGCTGTCACGGACTTGACTCGTTCAAGTGTCGTGCGGCACCTAGCCTCGAAACGTCCCTTGCGATCTTTTCCGCCCCTTGCGGATTCAGCTAAGTCAACCTAGATCTTGAAGAAGTAAGTGAAAGTGGAAAGCAAGTAAGTAAGAAAGCTTTGAGAGAACTTGGAATGCTTGTATATTCACTCAAACTTGGATGGTTACAAATGAGCTAAGTTGCCCTATTTATAGTTCCACCTCCTCAAATGGACGGTGGTGATCAACTTGATCTAAGGGTTGAGATTTATTCTCTAGACTCTTCTGCATCTATCTACAATGTGTAGAATTATGTACAAGTATGTGGAACGATCTAGAACACTCTACTATGTCCAACTCTTCTCCTAACTAGTAAGTGGTAGAGAATTCTAGAACCTCCATGTTGTAGCGAAGCTTTGGCTAGGCCATGTTTTGCCGTCGGGTCCCTTGGTTGCACATTCCGGCCTCCGGATGGGTGGTTCGTTACATTTTCCCCCACCTAAGCTGGCGATGACCTCGTCTCTTCGTGCATCTCGAGCTGATCCCGGAATTGCCATAAGTCTTTTTTAGTCTCCCATGTTGCCTCGGATTCCAGTCCATTTGATCAAGTATAGATTGGTGGGTGCCACTCCCCTCTTGCATTGAGCCTTCTTCCCGAGCACTTCTTCAATCTCCTTGTCATATGACTAGGTAACCATGGGTGGTGCTCGGTGTGATTGCCCCCGGCTTTCGTCTTCCTCTTCTCCATGATACGTCTTCAACATACTTACGTGGAAGACATTATGAATTTTCAAAGTATTAGGTAAGTCAAGGCGGTATGATACCTTGTGTAAGCTCTATAACACCTTAAACTGTTGAGGCATCAACTTTACTAGCACTTGATCCCCGATTTGGAACTCGCGTGCCTGTCATTTCTCGTCAGCCCACTTCTTCATACGCTTGCGAGCCTTTTCCAAGCAAGATCGAGCAAGATCAGCGTGCTCCTCCCATGACTTCGCCATCTTAGCTGCACCCGGGCTCCTTGCACTCTCAACGGATGTCGTCAAGGCATGTGGTGTGAGTGGTTGTTCTCCGATGGCAAGCTCAAATGGACTCACTCATTTCCAAGTTGTATGAAAACTATGCCATGTCAAGGAGTTACGCCCAGTCTCTTTGTTGGCACTTACGAAGTGTCATAGGTAGCACTCCAACAAGGCATTCACCCTCTCGGTTTGGCCATCGCTTTGTGGGTGAAAACTTGTGAAAAAATTTTGTTGTTAGCCAAGTATCTTGAAAAGTTCAATCCACAACTTACCCGTAAAGCAGGGGTCCCTATCGCTCACGATGCTCCTCGAAAGGCCACAATACTTGACCACGTTCTTGAAGAATGCCCGAGCAGCCTCCTCTGCTGTGCAGTCCTTTGTGCAAGGTATGAAAGTCCCGTACTTGGAGAATCGGTCCACGACCACCATGATCGACCCGTATTCCTCGGATGATGGTAAGGCACTAATGAAGTCCATGGATATGGAGTCCCATGGACGCTCAGGTACGGGCAAAGGCTCAAACTGTCCCGTCGATCGCCTATTCTCCAGCTTGTCTTGTTGGCACACAAGGCAAGTCTTCACGTATAACTCCACTTGAAAGTTTTACCCCAAGTTAGAAATTCCTCAATTTAAAAGACTCTTCTTTTAAAGTATTTACTTAGCTTATGAAATATGCAATGCAAGACAAGCAAAGTAAATAACACAAGGAATTTTTATAGTAGTTATACAGGAACAAATCCTCTTAATCCACTCTTCTAAATCACTAAGATTTAGGTTCCACTAGAAACACTAAGTAACTAGTACAACTCTATTTGCGCTTTTACAACAAATGATAAAGCCACAAATTCACAATAGAAAATCACAAAGAAGACCTATTATTCTACGAAGTACTATCATTTACAAAGATGGATATTTACTTTTCACAACACTCAGTTGAATATCACTCAGATATGCAAGAGTTTAATCTTGTTCTTCAACAATTAGTTTCGTCATGAGATGACTCCGCTTATGATCAGATGACTCAACTGATGGATTCTTGCTCTAAAGATTTGATCTTGAAAGTGTGCAAGTCTCATTTGAATCTTCAGTTTACCATCTATTTATACTCTTGGATTTGAAATTCTGCCCGTTGAAGGTTGGCAAAATTGCATTTTAGTCCTTGAGCAACGGTCATAATTTGAACGACTACTTTTGCAGATTGTCGCACTGTTCACTGATGTACGGATCTGATCATTGTTGTACGGATCTGACAGTAGCATTAAATGCACTAAGCTTGCTACCGTTGGAGAGCTTACTGACCTACTCTGGTCATGAGAGATTGCTGATCCACTCTGCTCATGACTACTCTACTCATGGTCAGTCATCTCAAGGTCACTCATCTGATGCACTAGTCTCATGCACTAGGCTGATTTTCAATTCTTCCGAGTTTCCCACTGAGCTGATATGGGTTATTTTTAACTTCCAGACCGTGAAAGAGGTTTACTAACCTTTTCCTTAGTAGATGACTTCATTTTATCCTTTTTGTCATCATCAAAACCTTCTACTCAAATCTTACTTAATTAACTCAACTTATAAGATCACTTAGTTGTTCTTGAGTTAACCAATTCTTCCAACACACTCGGTAATCGCTTTGATTTTGGCCTCGTCCATATGCAACCGAACGTGCCCAATGATGTGCCCTAAGAATGGTACATCCTCTTTTGCAAAGGCACACTTGGACTCTTTTACGTAGAACTCATTGTCCCGCAGTGTCTTGAACACGATCCGTAGGTGTTCGGCATGTTTCTCCATGGAATTGCTATACACCACTATGTCGTCAAGGTACACTACGACGAACCGGTCCAGGTACGGCTGAAAGATTTTGTTCGTGAGGGTGCAAAAGGTTGCCGGTGCATTTGTCAATCCGAATGGCATGGCCAACAATTCGAAAGAGCCGTAGCGAGTTACACATGTTGTCTTCGGCTCATTCCCTTCGGCAATACGGACTTGGTAGTAGCTCTTTTGTAAGTCCATCTTTGTATACACCTTAGCACTCCCAAGCCTGTCGAACAAGTTGGCAATCAAAGGAATGGGGTATTTATTATTAACAATTACCTTGTTAAGTGCCCGGTAGTCCACACACATCCGCAATGACCTGTCATGCTTCTTTTGGAATAACACCGGCGCGCCATACGGGGCTTTGGATGGCCTAATCCTCCCTATGTCCAGCAACTCGGTTAATTGCTGGCGGTACCAATTGGTAAGGCACCATAGCGGGTGGCTTGGCTCCCAGCTCTAATTCGATCTGGTGGTCCACCTCCCTCCTTGGTGGCAAATCCTTCGGTAACTCGGCTGGCATAACGTCCTTGTTCTCCTCAAGGACGGCTTTGATGATTGGGGGAACCTCGTCCTTTTGAGCATCCTCCGATGTATCTTCCTCCTTCAGGGTTACCAGATACGTTGGCTCCCCCTTGGCTACTTTCCTAGCCAATAGCTGCTTACCCTTGGCTTTAGTCGGCTCACTTGTAGTTGGCACCATGTATGCCGCCCCATTGTCTAATATACAAATGGAATCGAACGAAGGCATTGGAAGGGAACTTACCTTGCGTAAGAAGTCCAACCTGAGCACGACTTTGAAATCGTCCAAGAGTGCCACTGAAAAACGACCGGCCTCTTCCAAGTGCCAAGCGTCATGTCCACCTCCTTGGCCATTCCACTAAGCTTCTTGGCCACAACATTGACCGTCTTGAGCCATCCCTCGCTCTTGGTTACCCGGAGTCCCAATCGTTGCGCCTCATCTTCGGCCATGAAGTTGTGAGTAGCCCCCATGTCTACCATGGCCTTGGTAGACTTCCCCTTGATGTGTGCCTCTACGTACATCAGCCCCTTATTCTTGGAACTCGATGTAAGTTTAGCCTTCAAGGCATTGAGGAACTGTAACAACCCGATCTGCTCAGCTCCGTCCTTCGGTTTAAATGAAGACTCCCGTTTGATCATAACGGATAAGGAACCCAACTTCGGGCAGTCTTTCATCACGTGTGGCCCCTTGCAAACGTAGCATCCACCTCTGGGCACGAAGTCCTTCTTCTGCTCATGGTACTCCCTACGTCCCGGCTGAAATCTGGATTGGTTGCCCCGGGGGTCAGCTGTGAGCTCTTTGGGCTCATTGTCTCCCCCACCTTCGCCGGAGTTGTCCTTCTCATTCTTCCCCTTGGGTTGGGTGGTAGACCCTTGGAACTCGGTGAGTGTCTCGGCGGTAGTAATGGCTTTATCCAACATTTCCACCTTCCGTCTTTGAAGTTCTTGTTTGGCCCAGTTTTGCAACCTGTCCATGAAGAAGAAGAAGAGATCCTTCTCGCCCATGTCGGGAAGTTGGAGCATAAGAGATGTGAATTCTTTGATATACTCCGGGATAGATGACTTATGCTTCAACTCCCGTAACTTCTTTCGTGCCTCATAATCGTCATTCTCAGGATACCAATAGCAATTCAGTTCCCTTTTAAAGTCATCCCAAGTGTCAATGTGGCAAGTCCCTTTTCTCCATCTCGGCATGTTTCATGCGCCACCACATAGCAGCCATATTACAAAGATGAGCGGAAGCGGTTTTTACCTTGGCTTGTTCATCGCGCAGGTTGATCTTGTCAAAGTGGAACTCTAGTTACCACAAGAAGTCGTCGATGGTTTAGGAATCCCACTTGCCCTCGAACATCTTCAACTTGGGCTGCTCTATCCTTATGGTCGCCCCGCCCGAGCTAGTGCCCCCACTAGCTAATGCCTTACGGCAAATAGTGAGCTCATCTCGTAAGACCTCCACGGTACTTAGTAGCTCACTCACGGTACTTAGTAGCTCACTCACGGTTTGCTCCAACATGGTGACCTTCTCCCGAGTCGCCAAGAACTCCTCAAACCTGGGGGGGGGGGTGGGGGGGGGGGGGGGTGGGGGGGGGGGGGGGTGGGGGGGGGGGGGGGTGGGGGGGGGGGGGGGTGGGGGGGGGGGGGGGTGGGGGGGGGGGGGGGTGGGGGGGGGGGGGGGTGGGGGGGGGGGGGGGTGGGGGGGGGGGGGGGTGGGGGGGGGGGGGGGTGGGGGGGGGGGGGGGTGGGGGGGGGGGGGGGTGGGGGGGGGGGGGGGTGGGGGGGGGGGGGGGTGGGGGGGGGGGGGGGTGGGGGGGGGGGGGGGTGGGGGGGGGGGGGGGTGGGGGGGGGGGGGGGTGGGGGGGGGGGGGGGTGGGGGGGGGGGGGGGTGGGGGGGGGGGGGGGTGGGGGGGGGGGGGGGTGGGGGGGGGGGGGGGTGGGGGGGGGGGGGGGTGGGGGGGGGGGGGGGTGGGGGGGGGGGGGGGTGGGGGGGGGGGGGGGTGGGGGGGGGGGGGGGTGGGGGGGGGGGGGGGTGGGGGGGGGGGGGGGTGGGGGGGAAAAATTGAGATTAGAAATGATATTTTTGAAAGTGCGAGACGTATAAAAGTAGGTGTGAAATTCTATGAGAATAGAAATGTATTTTTATAATTTTTGAACACTACAACTTTTATGATCGAAATTTTAAGCTCTCAATTCATTTAATTGTTAAGATTTTTAAATTAATCTACTAGCCTGGGAGTGGAATAATAAATGATTCAGGATATTGGCACGTGTGGATGAAATAGAAGTGACAATATTCAAGAAAAATGCTATACAAAATAACCAAATTATATTAGGAAAAGATCAATTCAAAAGTGAATTTGAAATATACTTTTTTTTTTTTTTTTTCATGTTTTCCAATTATACTCGGGTCTTATACCTCAACTTTGTTGAGATATATTACTTGAAACAAAACACACAAAATTATTTGAAAGATTTTTAAATATATTTATTTATACTTATAGGATTTGTAGACATGTACCTATGTACAATCATGTGTGATGTGTGGATGCAAGTGTGTATAGGTTAGGTGTGTTTGTTTTGGCCTCATCCTAACATTACATGTGCTATGAGTCCCCTTAACATCACAAAATTTAATTAGCATTATAATCCATTAAAATATTAATTTACTGTAATAACATATTAACATATGCTGATTTAAAAGCAAATGCTACTACTTAATATCTAGTATCATGAAGTGGTCAGCCAAATTCTGAAGTAGTAATGTTCAGAAAATGCAATAACTTCCCAAATTTGCACATTTATAACTAGAGAATATATAATGTCATGTATTTCTAAAAAAGAAGAAAAAGGAATATTGTCATGTAATGAGGTTACGTTTTAGACATAAATATGTACCCGCTGAAATTTTCACCCTCAAAATATTCAACATTTATCTTCGTCTAAAATAAGTTTTTTTCTTTTTTTTTGTCAGACAAGACGAGAAAAACTAAACCAAGTCATCGAGCAGAACTTGCCGAATATGAACCCGGGGTCTTCCCACTTCATTAACTCCAAACCGGCTTGATGTCCACAGTCCACTCTTAGCCAATGCATCCGCCACAGAGTTGGCAGATCTTCTTACATGTCGAAATTGAATATCCCACGGCTTCCTAATAAAACTCCTGCAGTCCTTAAGGATATGGTCCAGAGGATGGTCACTCGAGGGCGCCTTCTTCCTATCTGGATGTTCAACGAGACGGATCAATTTTGTCTACATTCATGTTATTTCAAATTACAGAAATCTTTAATCGGCTAACAATTCTAATCAATTGGACCGGACTCAAATCATATTCGAATTAAAATTTGCCCCGGCGTCTGGCCTAAATATAAATTGTTAATCTATACATATATAAGAAAAATCAATAGTGGTTATAATAAATGACCTCTAATAAATTTAAAACAAGTTAATTTACTATAAAAAATAACTATAAAATCTCTAAATCAAGCACCAATTTTAACAAATCATATTATCATACATTTTCCTATTGGCCCTCAAACTTCTCAATATTCACAATTCCACACCACTACATTTTGAGATGTATGATCCCATCACAAGCCAAAGTTCCTCCAAGATCACCAATAATTCGAGATATTCGGAGTTCGAGTCCCCTTTGAACTTCTGTGAAGAGTGTTCTTATACTATCTGCAAACCTCTTCATGTCGAAGTTTTCAATCTCTTCTACATTACTAACAAATCCAGTGGCAATCTTAGCTTGTACTTCCATTAGTTTTTGCCCTGTTGCGACTATATATCTCTGAAGTTGAAACGTTTCTTCGAGAAAACGTTCGAGTCTTTTCGTTTCATCTTTTGTTTTCGCAATGTTGGAACCTCCACAGATTAGATTAAGGTTGTCCTCATGCTACATTTAGAAAAAAAAACAAATGAATCCCACATTTGATGAAGACAAAATTGCATTTCTAGTCGGTCACTCGGTACCTTTAGTCTCTCGCTTTCAAAAAAATATCACTTTTGATCCCAACTTTTTGATTTTTTTAGTTTCAGTCTAATTTTTGCACTTCTGGTTCCATAGGATAAGTCTATATTTTGCACTTTTCATCGTAAATTGGATGAAAATGAGAGAAAGGAGGACAAATTTGGGTCTAAAAGTGTTATTTTTGTATACGTGGGAGTGAAAGTGTTGAGTGTTCGATAATGCGACACAAGACAGGACATTAAAACTTTTACTGCATTTTCAAAAAGAGCACTCTTGGATCCCTTTTTTTAAGATTTCATCATTTCCACCCCTTCCCATCCAAGTTTTACATTTCTGGTGCAGTCTCTATTTTGAGTTTTCGTACCGTAAGGGTGTCTTTTGTTTTGCACATTGGTCCCAAATTGGGTGGATAAGGGGGAAACTGACGAAATGTCAAAAATAAAGATTTTCAAAAATTGGGACCGAAAGTGCTATTTTTTAAAGCATGGCCGTTGATACTAAAACTTTAACTTTCTCCACATTTGATCTAAGACAAGTAAAATGGGACTGACTATCAAACAGTATGTAACAAGGGGAAACATACCATTCTCTTGCAAAGATCATCGATTTTCCCCTGAAGTGATTGATACCGTTCGACTTGTTTGTCGAGAAGAGACGTAAGTGTATAGAATCCCTTCATACCAATACTCTCGTCTTCTTCACAACTTTCTTGCTTTCCAGTCAACCTCTCAAGCATGATCAATTGCTGCTTAAGTCTCTTGATCTTATATGAAACGCCAAGAGCATGAATATCCATTTTCATCGTAGAATTACTTTTCTTTATTGTCGATGTTTCACCACTCGAAACAACCTCAAAATCAATACTTTCCTGTCTTAAATGATCTGGCTTCTTTGAGACATGTTTAACTTTCCCTTCTTTTATCTCTTTATTAGGATATTCAAGTGTCAAAACTATATCCTTTTCACTTTCTTGCCTTTTCTGCCCTGGTTTTCTTTTAATAACCTTCACATTCGACCACATAGTATCTTGAGCTACAGCAGGATCTTGTAAAGAAGGACTAAAGTTCAGTTTTTGGAGATTTGGAGGTTTAAACTGCAATACTAACTGTTCTTTCAAAGAATGTAATTCCGCTTCATGATCCAAAACAATGCTTTCTAATTTCGTGTTATCTTCCTTAAGCTGTGTAATGTCGTGATTGAGTCTTTCGATATATGAATGCAACCTCTTTGATTCTAGTTCCATACTCAACAAACGCCAACGATAAGCTTCTAACTTTTCATCTTTTAGCCTAAGTTGCTCTGAAAAAGCATCGATTTCGTGATCATGTCTTTGCTCTACTGCAATCTTGTACTTTTCTGCTTCTGAGGTTACCCAATTCTCCAAATGTCCAACATCGGTTTTTAGCTCTAAAATTTGGAATTGGAAAGTTAAGGTTAATTAAACCGGCAAAAAAATGGTAAAATTGCATTTTTAGTCCCATATGATTGGAAATCCTGAGCGCTTTACAAAATAGCAGCAGTCCCAACTTTTCAAAATATTTTGCACTTTTTGGTCCTATTACCACTTTTTTGTACTCTTGGTCCCATAAAATATTCTTTGTTTGCACTTTTGGTCCCATAGGATTGTCTGAGTTTTGCATTTTTGGTCCTAAATTGGATGGAAATCAGGTGTATAGTACAAAATAAGCAATACATTTTTAAAATATTGGGACCTAAAGTGCAACTTTCTAAAGCGCGGGACCAAATATGCTGAAGATCCAGTCCCGTGGGACTAAAAATGCAATTTTGCCTGCAAAAGACATTCAAAAAAATGTATATATTCATATCAAGAATGTGATCTTACTTGATTCCTCGGGTACAATGGGAAAAACTTCTACCCCTCTCTGGATCTCAGGTTGGTCGAACTCAACACGGTACTCAGTTTCCGCGTCTAATGACATCATAGCCCTTGACTTTGTATTAACATGTTTAGATAACATATTTCTTAAAGAATGTCTTTCGTGTTTCGTTCCTGAAACGGACTTCCACTTCAATGTTTCTAACTCAGCTTCCTTTCTTTTGACCTTAGACGATTTCACTTCCTTTAAAAGCATTAGTTTCTCAGCTGTATCTAATTTTGATTTCCTCAACAAGGCTGATAAAATCTGGTCCTTTTGTTCCAAATCATTGCTCATTTTAACAATCTCCATTGATAATCTTTGATTCATTAACACAAATTGTTCTTTCTGCTCAAATACTGAATCAAGATCGTGTTTTGTTGCCTCGACTTGCCTAAGGGCTCGACCCAACTCCGCTTCAAGCTGTCTTTGGTTAGATACAAGCTCAATAAACGCGGTCTTATGTTTTGAAATTTCATTACAATGTAAGTTCTCTACTTTCTTTAATTTTTCTTCGATTTCCATTCTCTTCTTCTCCAATTCCTCGATGGTTTTATCCTTAATCTCGAAAATCCCTTCATTTTCCTTCAATTTTTCATTCAATTCAGAAATGGATTTTTCATTTTTAATTTCAAGAACTTTTATTCCATTCATAAGAGCAGAAATTTGATGTCTTAGCTTCTTTCTCTCATCAAACCAGCTTTGTTCTCTAGCCGAGATTATACTTACAACTTTTGCGTTCGCTTTTGCATCTTCTTTTCTTAGTTTCTTTAACTCTTTTATCTCTTTTAGAAGCTCGGATTTGTCATTAATGGACTCTTCTTTTTGAACTTTCCAAAGAAGTAATCCCAAAAGATTAACACTTCCTTTAAGAATCAAATTTCTTACCTCTAACCATTTATTATCAGAAACTTCAGGCTCCGGCAAGAGTTTTAGAGCGAAAAATGCACAAGAAACACCAAAGAACATCGGATATAAGCTATCGATTTTCTCCTCTGATGTAATCATGAAGGGATTTGAGATACCCTTTTCCTCCATCCTCTGTATAATGTCAAAGAAACAAATGGAATTAAAATCTACCTTATACAATGTGAAATATAAAGAAATTTCTCATAAGCTATCAATTTTTTCCACATATATAGAAATAAAGGAATTTGAGTCACCCTTTTAATGTATTCTATAAACAGTATCATATTAGGAAATGGAATTAAAATCTGCCTTTTAAAACGTGAAATGTCAAAAGCATTTTTTCAAACAGAATCAAGGCCTAATTATTTAACACTAATACCAATTTAATTGAAATGAAACATTGAGTAACAAAAGAGAAAAATAATCCAAATTACACTATAAAAAAGATTCTGAAACTGGAAAAAATGAGACAAATTATGAATATTTACTTGAAAGAACAGAAAACTTATATGCAAAAAGGTGAACTTACAGGAATTGGGGGCCAAATGCTCTTCAATCAGTTCATAAAAACACAATTTCTTGGATGAAACTCAACTAAAACAAGAACCCTTTTCGGAAATTGAAAAGAAAAAGAAAAATCAATTCTTTTTCCACCAAATGAAGCAAGTAGCATAAAAAAAAAGAAACAGAAACAGAAACAGAAAAAAAAAGCTGGTAAAATCTGTTTGTTGTTGAAGTTTATCCTTTATAAATCGTCAGAGAATGTCAAAAGCATGAACTTTTTACACGTGGGAAGTCTGTAAATTCAGTTAAAAGAATTTCGGTACAAAGAATCAAAAGAAAAAAATAGAGTTTTTTTTTCATGGTTTTCAGTGATGAAACCCCACTTTTTGTAAAATCATTTAATTCTTTAGTTTCTGGTTTTGAATGTGAGGAGCAATTGGGCAGAGTTCCTGTAATTTTGTCACCAATAATTTTAGAAAATTGAGGTATGTATGAAAAAAATTTAATTTTAATTTTAATTTATAACATCACTATAAAAGTATCAAGTTTTTCATACATGTAATAATAATAATAATATATATTTGTAATCTTTCCAGGTTGGCTTGGTTGTCCATCTCTAGCTTTCTGTCCCATAGCCCCACAGGCCCACAACATGAATATAACATTAATTTTGTACAAAAAAGTAAAATTAGATTAGACATTTAATTTTGTACTGCGCGGAATATTTTCTCATAATAACTATAATTCTCTAATGTGGAGCCAGAATAATTTTAAGAAACATTTTTTTTTTTTTTTTTTATCTCAAATGGGTTTGGCCGAACACAAATTGTCCACATGATAAGTGGTGCCATGCAATATATTTGCTTTATAATTGAATGTAACTTTTAGGATACTGATCCGTTAAGGGTGTAACTAACTGAGTAACGTCGAACGACACACTGATCTATAGAACTTCGGAATTTTGTGTTTGAGTTTGGTTTGATTGTTAAACAAGCTAAGCTCGAACGAGCTTTTATCAAAGGAGTTCGAGCCGAGTATCGAGTAGCTTGATATTTTGCATGTATGTTTACAATTTTTAGTTTATCAAGTCGAGTTTCAATAGTTATTGAACGAAAAATGATGTTCAAGCTTGTTTGATTATTGTGACGGGCCGAACTCAAACGAGCTCGAGTCAAGTATCGAATATTTGGTTTGATTTTCAGCCCTAGTCACAAAGTAAGTCTAATACACTTCATGTGTGGTTTAATGGGTTTGGCCGTCAAACTGGATTAGTTTTGGGTGAGGTCTAGTTAATTTCATTGAAATTAGGGGAAAACTGATATGTATCTAGTTCTAACTAAATTAGACCAGTCTCAAATTTTACATTAGGTCTATACAATATAATATCATATATCAAACTATATAGTAGTCATTGACTTCACAACTGCTACCTGCCTACCTTACTTATTTGTACAAACTCCAATTTTCAAACACGATATAAATCATATCTTAAAATTTTAAAATTCAAAATAACCAAAACCTTTGTTTTAAAGGTTCGTTGAATTACTTAAAACCAATTTCGAAACTAAAACATGTGAAACCGAGTCAACATCTGTCCATATGGACCCACATATTCGTTTAGATAGGCTTCAAGGTTTATGAAAAGTGTTATGTAACTCTTAACCAGAACAATGTTCATCAATGTGTGAGATTCATGTTTTAGTCTAAAACAAATAAGCGAAATACACCCAAAGTTACAACATGATAAAAGTTATTTTTGGTTTTCGATCACAATAACATTTTTTTTCAAACAAAAGCTCTTGCAAGAGAGTAATTTGTCTGATTCGTCCAAATAATTGAAATATAATTTGGATCAAATATGTTCTATTTAAATTTGTGCAACAATCTAACAGTCTATTATTTAGTATAATATAATTTCAGAAACTTCAAACAAACACGAATGTACACCTACATCATTACATCACAATATCTATTAAATATACTAGCGAAATACAATGAATAAATAAATATACATAAATAAAAATATTAAGTCAATTTTGATGAGACTAGTATATGTGGTCACAACTTTGCCATTAAAACAAATCCTTAATTTTTATCATTTAAAAAGTTATTTCGTTTCACACAATTTTCTAAGGTAATCTTTATGAAACTCAACTACGTACACACCCCAATAAATGCAAAATATATCCAATGTCTTTATTTGGATTTATGTTTCGCAGCTTTTCTGAAAAAGAAAACAAATAAATTTTCAGTAATTAATTTCACGAGAAAATTCTGAAAACATCCTTAAAATAGAATACTATTTGTAGAATAAAAGTAAGACATGCACTGCATGAAAATGATTCTTTGTACTGAGTGCAAGTGTTACCTACTCTAATAATTTATTTAAGAATTAATTGTTTTCTTATGCATCAGAAGAATTACAACTGAATTAAATTTGCATGGACCACAATATCAGTATATGTTTCTGTCCCCAATAATTATGGATTTGACATTTCAACTTTAATTGATTATTTATCAACGTCAAAAGTATGAATGCGATTTCCAATTTTAACATAGAAGAAAAATTAATTTTCTCGATTGCAAGTGTAAATATTGGAGGGAAAAATACTTTTGACATCAAACTTTAGTTCAAAAAACACATTTGATACTAAGTTTTTTGAAAAAACACATGTCATACCAGGATTCACATCGTCTTGACACATTTAGTTTTCTTGATCAATTTTCGGACGGAATTCAGTACGTGCACATTAAGTTAATAATTGTGGGTCTTTAAAACTCGTGCTTGTTTTCCCTCCCATTGTCAACTTAACGGGCACTTGAGCGGCACGTGTTGAATTCCATCCAAAAATTGACGTCAAAACTAAATGTGTCAAGAGGTTTTGAATCATGGTATGAAATGTGTTTTTTCGAAAAGCTTGGTACCAAATATGTTTTTTGGACTAAAGTTTGACATCAAAAGTATTTTTTCCTCGTAAATATAGTGAGTAGAATATGAGGAGTACCGTAAATAAGACGATTGAGTTGAGTTGTATTGTTCAAATATGGTAATTTAGGCTTTTTTGTTTTTTTATTGAGTTTGAGATTGTGTATATATATTTGATCTAATTTGTAAATGAAGCGAATTTAAAAACTTTGTAATTAGATATTCGGGTCAAACTCAAATGTTTGAATTTATTTTTTTAATTTTTTAATGGTTTAATTTTTTTCAATTCGGGTCATACATATTATACGAAAATATTTTTCAATAGGAATTCCAGTAGTATTTTTTCCAATAGACCAATCACCTGTTAGTATTTGGATTATTTGAAATCTATACATATTTTTTTTTTCACTTTTTAGTATATCAATAAAGTTTAAACCGCATTTATAAACTATGTATAAGAAACTAAATCCAAACTAATTATTACCTCGATTGTTAATGTCTTACCATACGATTTATATAATTCTTAGACCTGGTCTATGTAATTTTTTTTTTGTGTGTAATCTAAACCACATCAATTCATTGAATGTACTTAACTGTTGATGGTCCATGGTCCAGCTCTTGTTGAAACTTTTAGGTACATTTAATTGCTAACCAAGCAATGCAATATAGTATATAGAATCAAGAAATAAATCAACATCATCATATAACCACTTATCTTGTACAATAAATGTAGATGAGTGCACGTGGCGAATTCAAATTTGAATTCTTGTTGAGATAGGTTTTCACATAATTTGTCCAACACGTCTTAAAATGAATTAAATCAGATTTAAAACTTAAATATCGAAATAAAAAAATGTATTTGTTGTGTTACAATCAATTTAATTTTGTATAATATATATTTTTCAAATTGAATTTTGTTGGCCAGGGTTTTGGAAGCAATTATCCCATGACGGAGGCCAGAGTCAAGTCACAGTCGATTAATAGGCGCTTGTGTGTGAATGTACTATAATGTTTGGATATGCGCATTTCCTAATACCAATTGGTTTTGGAACAACTGATAGCATCTGGCCCTACAAACGGTATCAAAATCAAGGCCACGAGTTCAATTCCCAATGAGAGCAATTGTCGAGGGGAGATTGTTACCCCGGGTTTTGACTACCATGTAATCATTTCAACTTTTTTATATCATTTATCATTTAATTTATAAGTGCTTACAAAATTGAAGGATTTTTAAAGTTTATAGATTTAAAAAATATTATCAAATCTTATTTGCATATAATAAAGTACTTATGAGGCCACCAAGAAACCAGATTTTGATGGGCCAGAGAGATTATTTTATTTATGATTGATAAGCTTTTGATACACATAATAATAACTTTTGAATTGTCCCCTTTGCTGAAACCTGTAAAGAAGGAACTTTGTTTAACTAAAGCTTAACAAATCTTGAAAATTATTCGCCTAAGTGCAAATTAATTAAGTTGAAAAATGAATAGATGAAGAACATGCAGTGACCACATATATTTCTTTCTCAATTTCATATGTCAAGATCTGCCCTCGGAATCCAGAGTAGCTGACGTGGCTAAAATCGCACCACTGATTACATCTAAAGAAAACCAATGATATGAAAATCCACAAGAATTTTGCTCCCCCTCTATCCAATTACTTCTAATAATTATAATTACAATGACCTTCCATAAGGTTTCAAAAACCTTACAAAACTCTAACGGATATTAACTTAGTAGGACGGAATATGTGAAATGACATAATTGCCCTCGTTAGTTTTAATTTTAAAAAAGTAAAAAATTTAATTAACAAAATATCTTATTTACCCTTGCAATAATGCACAAAATTATCATATTACCCTAAGGAGTGTATTTGTAATATATATTATTTCACAGGGATGTGCTGAGTCAGAATTACTCATCTTCCCCAAGCAACTTCACGACAACAACAGACTCCAATTCCTTAATTCAACTAAACCGCAATAAATTGAATAGCTGAAACAACACCAAAAGAACCAAAACCAGTCTCCAAATCAGCAAGATTCAGTCGAGATCGCGAACTCCAAATTGGGGATCTTTTTCTCGAATTAAAAAATATGTTGCAATTTGACAGAATCACGGTAAATTGAGGTGCGAAAGGACCTACTAACATCTCAAAGGAATGATTCCAGTGGGGAATCACATGGAAATAGAAAAAAAAAAGCCAATTGCAAAAAAAACCCTAGAGATTGCTGATTTTCTGCAATCGAGCAAAAGAGCGAAAAAAAATGAAAAATAAAACCACCAGAGTGGTGCGGGTGAATGAGACGAGAAAAATGATAACAAGAAATGAAAAATCCGACCAAAATTGAAGGAGATGTGATCGGAAAAATGAACTAGGCAGTAAACACACCGTGGGATGGGAGTGTGGGGGATGGTGAGTTTTTTTTTAAAATAATATATATTAATTTTTTTTATTGATTTATAATAATTATTTTTAACATTTATAATTTTATAAATACTGTTTTATTAAATCAGGTATTTGAATGAGTATTTTTACTTTTTGTAAAGTAAAAATACGGATTAATTATGAACATGTGAGCATTTTTATAATGTCTAATAATTTATGTTCAAGTTTTTTTTCTTCTCATGATTAAACGCAATTCATTCAGTTATCCTTTTATTTTAGTTAAGATTTTTTCTTGATATTATAAAATTTACGGTTAAATGTGAAAGTTGAAGGTATTTACATTTTTATTTATTGTTCTACAATGTTTTTATTATAATTAACCATAGTTTCTTTACTTTTTTCTTGTACTTTAATTGTAAAAGCATTATGATTAAAAAATTGAAAAAAACATTGATGTGTTGTTATATTTTTATTTTAATAATATATATACACTAATAAACTGATTATAAGTTTCATGTAAATTTTTAACATTTGAATCCATACTTATACATATACATTACAAAGAAAACCCTTCTATGTACCAAATATAACAAGGACATAATTGTCCACCAAAATAGTTACAGTAACCTCAAGGGTAAAATATGAAGTTCAATAAAAAATTAGTGATGATGTCATCACTAACTAACAGAACCCTAACGGATGTAAGGTTTTTAAAACCTCAAGGGAGGTAATTGTAATTATGATACTTGGAGAGGATTGAACGCAAAATGCATCATATCACATGGGAGGTCCTTGTAATTATCCTATAATCAAGAAATAAACCAACATAATCATATAACCACTTATGTTGTACAATAAATGTATACGATTGTATGTGGCGAATTCATATTCGAATTCTTGTTGAGATAGATTTTCACCTAATACATCCAGCACGTTTTGAAATGAATTACGTGAAATTTAATACTTGAATATCGAAATTAAAAAAAAAATGTATTTGTTGTGTTACAATTAATTTAATCTTGTAGAGTATACATGTTTCAAATTGAATCTCCTACATGATTGCAATCATTTCAACTTTTTGTATCTATTATAATATAAGGTTGGGTTCGGTTAATAAGATTAGGCCAAAATTGCCCTCTGATTCGGCCACAATAAAAACAAATTTGGGTAATTTTTTGAAATATTCGTGGCTATCCTCTGGGTAGCCACCATCTATCATGTTAGGTCCCTTTTAGGGACACTTTTTACATAAAAAGTGTCCCTAAAACCCCCCTAACAGGGGAGGATGGTAGCCACGAAAAATTCTAATTTTTCTGTTCTGCTTGGATGACAAAATCACGGGCTGCCCGTCTTTATCTGACGAATATGTGGGCAATACCCACTTATAGGCACGATTCTAATTTCATCTCCCCCCATCCAGGGCGGCTCAAGATTATTCGGGGCCCTAGGCGAAACTTAAAAATGGGGCCTACTTTATGTAAAATTTATTTTCCTTGCTTTAGCCGTTGCAAAAGTATTGATTAAATCATCATATTCTAGTTTTTCCGACATATCTTTTGCTATAGATAAAATGGACAACTCACTTAGTCTTTCTTGTGACATTGTTGATCGTAAATAATTTTTTACCAATTTAAGTTTTGAAAAACTTTTTTATGCAGAAGCAACCGTTACAGGTATAGTAAATATTATTCTATAGCAAATACATGTATTTGGATACGAATCGAACACTTTTATATGATTAAGAATATCAATCGGCTTATCTATATCAGAAGGCATAACTTTTGATAAAACCTTTAGTTCATAATATAAATCGGAACCATCTATGTCTGAAATTGAGTTATGTTTTAATGAATTTTCAAGATTGATACAATGTTCTTTCAAAGTTTTGCCATCTAAAGCTTTAAAGTTGTAACATCTAATAAAAATCCAAATATATTTGCGTAATTTTTAAATTGTTCAAATCTAATTTTAATCGAAGAAATAGCTTGGTCTAGAATATATAAGAAATACTCAATTTCCTTTGATTTGTAGAATTAGAGAAAGAGAGTAATTGTAATTGTGGTGAATTATTGAAAATTCAAACTTTAGTAAAGAAAGGAGAATAGGGAGTCAGAGATTGAGAGGCATTGAAAAATTACAGAAGAAGATACATAATTTATTAGAAAAGAAGACACATAATTTATTAGAGAAGAAGTAGTTAAACCTAATTATCATAAATAAAATAGACGTTGATTAGTAATTACCTTGACTCTTAGACTTCTTCAATTTTTCTTTTTAACTACCAAGTCATCAGGCGTGAATTCATCTCTCAATATATATATATTTTTTTTTATTTCAGCAGTTAAATAGGCAGAATATAAGGCCCAATATGTTGGAACTATTGAATAGATATATGGGCTCATAAAATTTATTGTAACAAATTTTATTTTTTCATGGATCAATATTATTGGGCTATATAAAAGGGTAATATATGTAAGGGGCCCCAAAAGCTTTGGGCCCTAGGCAATTGTCTAAGTTGCCTAGGCCCAAAGGCGGCCCTGCTCCCATCCGATTGGAAAATAGTGGCCTAAACTAAGATTTTCATCCCTAAATTTCCCTTCCATTTCACCAAAATTACATTAAAACCATGAAGAAACAACAAAACACTCATTTTTTCCATTCTCAGTTTTCCTCCTCTTTCATGCACATTTACCCCGCTCAAGACAAGGTGAAAAACCCTGTTTCGATTTCACACCATTTTGTTCAGTTTTTGAGATCTCCAAACCCGTATCATAGGCTATTATCTCGAATCTCGCTAAGGTATAATGTTTAATTTTCCGATTTGATGTTCCCATCTCCGTCCATTGTTACGGTTTTTGTCCCATTTGTTTAAGGAATAAGAAGATCCGCAGTAAGGTAAAGTCGACAAATCTGTCTTTGTTGAAGTTTTGTTCTCTGGTTCATTACTTGCAGTATGGGTCACTTTGTTTGTGTTATGCGTAAAACTTTGGTGTAATTTTAAGAATGCTAGTTTGTTGGACATTGCATAAATAACTTGCTATAATGTATGAGATTTTTTGTGCACATTTTAGTTACTTATGTTGAAAATATTTTTGGTGTGTTCTTTGACATGCCACATGTTCATGTTTTTTGTTTTGAAGGGTTTTGTCTCTTTTTTCTTGTTATGGTGCTGAATATAGTGCATACACATTTTTGGCTTTGTATATGAGTTGGTGTAGATGTTGTACGGGGAATAATGAGATGACTGAATCTTGTTTGTTTTAGGGTTCTGAACATTGTTGGGCAGCCAGTGAATAAATGAGTCCAAGGAAGAAACAATTGATGTTGTTAATGTTTCATCAGTTCTTTTGGATGGGCATTTTTCTGATATGGTTTCGTGCCAATTAACATTACCAAAAAACTAAAAAAAAACCCATACGATATAGTCTAATCCGTAGGAAGCGCAAACAATTGGACTACATAGAATATATTACACAAGAATGTACGCTAAGGTGTAAATATAAATATACGTCTTAATATTAGAGCTTTTGATAAGTTTTGTAGTTTCCTACATAACGTGGATGGTTTAAATAGTACTAAAGAGGTGTTTGCAAATGCTTTTGGAAATCCAAAAGTAGTTTCTTAAAGCAAAGTAAAAAATAAGTACTTTTATTCAAAGCCGGAGGTGTTTGAAAATATGTAAAAAAAAATAGCTTTAATTATTACAAAAATGCCACCTAGAAGAAACACCTCCTTAGCTGCTTCTTGTCAACCTGCTTTTAACTGCTTTTCAGTTGAAGAAGCAATAACAGAAGCACCTACTTGCAAACACTATCAAAGTGCTTTAAGCACAAAAAAAGCAAAAGAGTACTTTTTAAAAGCATTTGCAAACACCCCTGAAATACGTCACCATGAGAGAACAAGTTGTCATGTTTTTAACTGTACTTGCTCATCACAAGAAGATTCGAGTTGTTGCCACTGTTTACCATTGTTCCGGTGATACCGTAAGCAAGTGTTTCTATCGTGTACTAACTTGTTTAATGAAGCTTCATCCCATTTTACTATGTCAACCCGAAACAATTTCTGCTGATTGTGAGGATGATAGGTGGAGTTGTTTTCCAGTAACATTACTTAAATTAATTAGTGGGATTTGTGTTTTGTTGTATGCATAATATATATTAACCATTGCATATGTATAGGGTTGCATTGGGGCATTGGATGGAACGTATGTCCATGTTGAAGTTCCTATTGTAAATAAACCACGTTATAGATCCCGAAAAGGTGATATCTCCACCAATGTGCTTGATGCTTGTGATGTTAATGGTGGATTCACCTATGCACTTGCTGGTTGAGAAGGATATGCCACAGATGGAAGGGTTTAAGAGATGCAATAAATCGACCAAATTGATTGAGAGTGCCCACATGTATGAAATTCATCAATTTTGGGAGCTAGTTATTTTTTTAGCACAACTTTGATACAATCTCAAGGTAACACAAATAATCCTTACGACTGTAAGAAGAATTAAACAAAAATAATATCTGAATAATTCAATAGTAAACAGAGTTCTCCAATATTTCCACCAAAACTAATAGAGTCCTAAACCACCTAGACTACTAAGAAAACAAATACTAACTAATTAGATAAATAATTAAATAACAACTAATAAATAAACGGGTTGCATCAATCTATATAGCGTGGGTTCGGTCTCGGTGCACAGGCGCTGCGCCGAACCATAACAAACTTATGCATTAGGAACTAATTTTAGACATTTTGTACGATGTAGGAACATACAATTTGTGTGACAATGGGTATAATAACGGTGAAAGATTTCTTGCTCCGTATAGAGAAGTGCGCTATCATTTGAAAGAGTGGGGAGCAGGCATGGAAGCTCCTCAAAATGAGCAAGAATATTTTAACATGAAACACTCCCAAGCACGGAATGTGATAGAGCGCACTTCCGAACAATAAAGAAGTGTTGGGCAATACTGAGGAGCAACGCTTTCTACCCGTTGAAAACGCAAAATAGGATGGTTATGGCATTATTGTTGATTCACAACTTTATGAGAAAAACGATGGCGGAGGACCTCTTGCAATATGATTCGAATTTGGAATCAAGTGACTCGAGTGATGATGATGACAATGACTCTAGTGGTGATGACTATATCGACGTGGTTGAGCCGTCTCACACATGGAACCATTTTCGTGACAACTTGGCCCATCAAATGTTTATGAAATGGAATTTGGAGTGTGCTTGATTTATTTGCAATAAAACTCTTTTAATTGTGACTTTTAATATGTGTGTTCCAGTTTAATGAATTTGTACTCTATTTGACTATCTACTTGAACACTTTGATGTATTTTATTTGAGTCATTTGTTCATGTAATGTAAACTTTAAATTTAATTTGAGCCATTTGTTCTTGTATATTTTTTAGGTGATTACATTGACCTTTGTGGTTGTATGTGTCAATTAATATAATTAGCTCAACCGAACCCAATATAAGTGTTTAAAAAGTTGAAGGATTTTTTAAGTTTATAGATTTAGAAAATATTATCAATCTTATTTGCATATAATAAAGTACTTATGAGGCCACCCAACAAAACCAGATTTTGATGTCCAAAGAGATTATTATATTTATGAATGATAAGCTTTTTATACACATAATAAGAACTTTTGAATTGTTCCCTTTGCTGAAACCTGTAAAGAAGGAACTTTGTTTAACTAAAGCTTAACAAATCTTGAAAATTATTCGCCTAAGTGCAAATTAATTAAGTTGAAAAATGAATAGAGGAAGAATAGTGACCACATCTATTTCTTTCTCAATTTCATATGTCAAGATCTGCCCTCGGAATACAGAGTAGCTGACGTGGCTAAAATCAAAGTATAAAAAAAAAAATTAAATTATCAAAATTAGTATTAAATTAAAAAAAAAATACCACATTAATGAAAGTTGAACCAAAAACCTCTTACCTTATTGGTCTTAGCCTCAACTATTGCCAGTGTTTTGGACTTTTAGATACAAGAAAAACTTTGGACAAACTTTATGAAAAAGAAGAAATTAAAAAAAAATGAAGAAATTTCTTGGAAAATAAAAACTCTATGTAATTTAGCAATTAAGTTAATTATATCTATTTATTGATCTCGATTGAAAAAATATGACTAACATATTTATAATATTTGTAATAATAATAATATATTTCCAAAACTAATTCAAAAACTATTACTATCCCTTTCATTTTTCAGAAACATCGCCGGGTAAAAGAATTATGAAAAGAATAAATTTTCAAGGAACATATAAGGCATATACGGTTCAGTTTTGCGATTTTTATGAAACTCGATCAAAACCCTTCCATTGAATTTTGAGCATAGGTTCCGTGAAACTCATGATTCAACTTAATTATATATTCAAACCTAATAAACCTTAAACATATAAATACAATAATTTAACATCTATTATATATATATATATATATATATATATTTCCTCTGGACGAAGTTTTTACTTTTTCAAAACTACAAAGCCCGATATTCAAACCACTAGAATCATTTTTCCGAAAAGTAAAACCGAGCAAAAACCTAAACAAATAGGCTCATAAAAACAGTTGCCCATATTGTGAGGAGACTCCGGTTCCGGATCAACAAAAAGTTGGATTCGGACCCAGGTGAATTGCAGATAACTTTGATCATGTTCGGATCCATTAAGAGATGGGCCGAGCCCAATATTAGTGGACCTTATTCGGACGTCAAATTGGATCTCATGGATCCGGTTTAATCCTGAATTTGAGTCCATAAGAAAGTTGTATATAATTGTATAATTATATTGATGCTTGCTAAACCCGCTCGCACAAAAAACTAATCTCCAGAACACTCTTTAACATACGCTGGTAGCGCACGATTTGATTTTCTCGAACCATCTCTGAATCCATACTTCAAATTTTACAGTGAAATTAAATATGGAGGAGATGTCACTTCCAGTTGTTTTCGAACAGGCTCGTAAAATTCACCAGGCCGCCTCCGATTCTTCTGTCGATCAGGTTAATTTTTATTTATTTTTTGCTTCACTTACCGTTTATCATGAATTACGTGTGTTTTTGTTTGGATTTTGATTGGTGTTAGGTTTGTTAATTGATTTTATAGGATGCTGTTAGCAAAGGTTGCGAGTTTTTGAGGAAATGCGAAGATATGATTGGAAAGTTAGGGCTATTTTCGGCGAATGAGACTAAGGAGGATATCAGTACTTCCAATCTGAAATATATTCTTGTGAGTTTGGTTTGTGATTTGTGTTTGATA
Organism: Penstemon davidsonii; assembly: GCA_034814905.1. Lineage (NCBI taxonomy): Eukaryota > Viridiplantae > Streptophyta > Magnoliopsida > Lamiales > Plantaginaceae > Penstemon > Penstemon davidsonii. Next base: position 2,846,161 of record JAYDYQ010001087.1, on the reverse strand, counting down.
TATTATGATTAATTTTTTCAGTTTGTGTAATATTTAGTGCTATTTAGTATAATTTTATTTGGCAACTGATATTTGAATAAGTTTTGGTTTTACTGTGTTGTTTTATGCTCTGCTTGATTGATGATCAAATAAAATGCAAGGGAGGACCAAAAATGAATGAGAAAGAATAGTAAATTTCCACGATAGAATACATAGTTTTCAATTTTATTTGTATTAGTTGTATTTTTAACTTTTGAAAGTTATCAAATTCTTGTGAAATTTTTTCTTGCTTGATTTTATGGTATTTCTCTAGTTAATTTGACCTGAAATGTGATTGGTATATTACGGGCTAAGGCTCTATCTTGAAGAATGTTGTTATTTGTGTTTTAGAACTAATGAAAATTATGTAAAGGTAGCTAACCGCCGCAAATTCTTTGTATCCCGCGTGTTCAATACAGGTTCCATATTATCTAGGCGAGCTAACAGAGAAAATTGCTCAAGAGGATAGGATTCAAATTCTTAAAGCTTCACAGGCCAAGTTAAAGGTACTAGTTTCTTATGCAGACGTGTCACAGACTTTGAATATTGTTTACCTTTCAGATTTTTCTTCACAGTGGATCATGTACTTGATATAATGTAGAACTAATATTTTATGCATCTTTGATTTCCCATTGCCATACCACTAGGAGTTTATCTCATTTTGTGAAGCCATGGAGTTTTTATCAAAAGAGGAATTGGAATCTATACAAGCTACTGCTAATACACTTGCTGATCAGAGAGCTAAGAAGGTAAATATGCATGTCAATTTAGGTTCCCACATTCTGTGTCTACAAAATTTTTATAAGCTTATCAGTATTTTTCATTTTTTGCCATTTATCTGAATACTTTTTGGAGCTGTATATAATTATAGTAAGTTACTTCAGATTGCTCGGTTCAAGCGGCAAAAAGCTGCTGAGTCAAAATTGCTTGAAATAAAGGAACGGAGAGAGCGTCGTGGCCGCTCAACTAGAGCAGCCGCATTATCTTCTCCAGTTGAGGCAGGGGAAGAAGATTTGGAGGAAGATGATGGAGAAGAGGAAAGGGAGGTGAGCTCTCTTAATAAGATAGTTATTACATTTCCCGAGTATTGCTCTCTGTTCCCTGGATCTTACTAAATGTTGCACGCTTCATGCTTGTGTAATTTACTGACATGATTTTAAATTGATTGTTATTAGATTAATTGAAACAAAATGATTATAGTTGTTTTATATGATGGTGAAGGTAAAAAGTTTGCAACTTGTACTTGCTTGTTAAAATGCATACTTATCCGCAGTTGTCTCAAAATCATTAAAATGATGCATGGAATTATTGCAATCACTCTGTCAATTTGAGATTATACCTCTCATTCATTTGTTGTTAGTCTGTGCCCTTATCCCTTCTACTGCTTTACATGTCAGTCTATAGATATTCTGAATAATGATTATTGTTTATCTGCAGGCATGGCTGACCACCATCTCCTTGGCACTTTGCAAGGTTGGTCTGAAATTTGAGCATCTTTACGATTTTATTATTTTAATAAAAAAGCTAAGTTACCACCATGAATATGAATATTTAACTTACCTATTTGTGTCTTGCAGGCATTTGATCTGTTGGAAATGTTGAAGAAAGAGGAAGAGATGCTGGTTGCTATTAAGGAAAGGCTATCACAGGTATCAACAGTCAACTGTTTTAAATTTATGATGACTTTGTGATGCTCCATTCTTTCAAGTTTTAAGGTTATCTTTGTTGTGTTTTATTTGCCTGCTCCAGAACGGTTTTTCTTTTTCTGTTTTAGAATTGCTCCAGTACGTTAATGTATTGTATTTCACTTACTAAATATGAGAATTCCACAAACATGTTAAATCCACATAGCTTATGTTACCCTATCCTGCATGATTGCATGTGCATCTACAGCCACATCAATAAACACCACTTCTTGAGGCCCCTAGACCTAAAAATATTAGAATATTTGGTTGCAGCACCAAAGGAGCAAGTACCAATCAAAATATGCTAAAATTTGTCATCATTGATGTTCTTACCCTCTAAATTCCGTACTTACATTTTCAGTGCATTCATTGTCAGCTTTATTACTATGAAAACTTGGCAGCATCATACTGCACTTTGCTACTTTATATGTCACCATGCTCAATCTTCACGCACATGTACATATGTATGGATGTACTTAGTGATATTACTATTCTACAGGAAGGGGATGACGAATTTTCACAGTCCATTCTTGATGAGCGTGCTAAGAAAGCAGAAGCCTGGCATCGTAGTGCCGCCTCAAGGGCTCGCTATACAAAACCCGCAGCTCCAATCACATGTGCTACTTTTGCGCAAGATGTTATAGAAGGGAGAGCGGATGTTTCACAGTTTCATGAACACAAGCACCAACCCATGATATTTGGACCAACAAGTCTTGTAAGTCAAAACCCAACAAGTGAGAGGGAAAGAATCGCAGCCCAGGTTTTCCAGCCTCACTATAGGTAATAAAACTGAACATAAAAACATAAATAATGGTTAATTTGCAAATTCACCCTTGAGTTAGTTCTGATTAGCAATTTTTATTAGCAAATACTCCCATGTGTTCATAATAATGTAGCAATATACTCCATAGCACATGTCAATATTAAATGATATATGCAATTTTCCATCTATAGGTACTAAATATATTTGTTTATTTCTATATATTGGTAGAAACCAATTGGATAAATATATGACCTAATTCTGATAGAGAAACAAATGATAATTCTTTGAATGTTAAGTCAGTAAAATATTTGTGTCTTTTTTGTTCTTAAAAAGACGTGACTATCCAAACAAATTGTTATGCATTGATAGCGTAATATAGACATTTTGAAAAGTTTATTATAAAGAATAAATCATTGATTGCCGCGGGTGGGGTGGGGGGTATAAACTCAAAGGGGTATTTGTGTATTTGCCATTTAGAACTAATACATTTGTGTATTTTGCAAATAATCCTACGTACTAAACAATATTTACATTGAAAGATTACCAATTCGCTAAAATATTGTATTCATTTGATAGATTACCAACAATGAGCATAGAAGAAGCTGGTTTAAAGGAGATGGAGATTATGAATAAATGGCAAGAGAATACTGCCAAGTTTATTGAAGAATCTAACTCATCTTGGCATAATGATAATAAAAAGTTGAGGCCAGGCGAGGATGATGAGGACGAGGATGATGATGCTGCCCAAGATAAGGCAAGAGCCTGGGACGACTGGAAAGATGACAATCCTCGTGGTGCAGGCAACAAGAAGCTCACCCCATGTGGCTAATACCCGCATACCAATTCCCGGTATTCCTGCCATACGTTTGTTTCCAACTTAGTAACTTCTATGATTGCATTTGTTTCCATTTGATTTGTGTTGCGGTTCCAATTTTTGTTGCATCAGTGAAGTATTCCACTGTATAGTAGCTGTTGTTTATTAGTATAGTGGTTAATTTATTGGAGAGTTGGGGCTAACATACCTTGTTATCATTTTTTCAATTGATAGAATCCTACAATTGAATCTTATGTAAGTTGAATCTATAGTTGATTATTCGTTTGGCTTTGACAGGTGATAGGTATCTGATCCTTAAAACAGTGATACGATTCATCGTATGAAACAATTGTTTTCGCTCATTCGGGTGTTTCATTTAATTTCATTTGAGTTGCAATGGTGTGATATGTATTGTTATGAAATTCATCATGTAAAAAGTAACTTTTAGTAGAGTTCAGTGCTTATTTTTGTGCAGAAGCTCTTGCAGGTGAAGGTTAAAACTAAAATTTCATGAAATTCAAATATTTCTTCCCGGTCGTTTGATCATAGACTAATCGTTCCCGAGTTAATTAATGAAAGAATTTTTTTTCTTTTTTCTTTTTTCTTTTTTGCAATTGAGACCTCCTGTGTGATTATGAGACACAATGATTTGACATCTAAAAGTGATTTTGGGAACTTTAGGCCGAGTTCATTCTAAGTTTTTAGACGAGCACGGCTCATAAGCACAATGCGTACTAAGGGGGTGTTTTAAAAAAAGCTAGAAGTAGCACACCTTCAGCTTCTAATTTTTGTACGGTAACGATTACTGTGTTTGAAAAACCACCTAAAATCAGCAGGTGATTGGTCTATTGAAAGGGATTAGTCTTTACAAAGTAGTGACTCAAGTTTGAATTCCTGTTGGGAGAGGTTTTCACTTTATAAGTCCGAGGCGATTCAAAAGAGATTAAAATCCTTGGAAAATAAAAATAAAAAATAAAACACCAACTAAATACAGACCAAGTGCTTCTTTACCAAAATATTCACTTCATTGCAAATAATAACCCTAATGCATTATGTGAAAGCAATTACATATCAAAATGACAAACAAACCAAAAGCGTTAGAAGAAAAATTGCAACTTTCAAAAGAGAGTTGAAATTGGGAAACATCAAACTTCAGAATGAAGCATCTTGATAACTTGCGCAATAAAGGGCTCACAGCACCGCTGTGACATCAAATGATTGTCATGCATATATCGTACATACTATCAAGGATGACATGTTAGATTTTCAAGTAAAACGTTAAGCAAACGATAACTATTCATGCGATTTTTCTGAATAATGAAAGTCTGAGAAAAATGAGTAGGCCAAGACAAACAAGCAATTTAACGTAAGGACCAGATAGCTGGAACGAGCATCTTTTGCTGCGGATGTCGTTTTTACCACAAGTATACGTAATCCGACATATATTACAGTCATTTATATAAGCCTCTTAAGTTTCATTCAACAAATTCTGGACAAATTATTTCACAGAACTATTCGACAAAGTGCAAATAAAATTCAATATTTGCAATGTAATGTCAAAACAATGATACAACAAAATCTCCACCTCTCATAAAAAGCCTAATAACACTGATCAGGCTATTTTCATTCTTAAAAACTAGAAAATAAGAGAATCCAATTTACAGACGATGTAAACAATGCATCAATTAAACCGCCGAACTACAGTTACCTAATTTGAGAAAAGACAACAAAGAAGACACTTTCTTATTTTATAAAAAAAGAGGGAAAAGCAACTAGAACGAGCTCGATAACATGGTCCATGATAATTGAGCTTACAGTTTTATCAAAAACACGTATCTTGAAATCTCGACAGTGAAGAATTAAGAAATAAAAAATCAAGAAATGAAAGATCGTGTGAGCGTAATATCATTACCTCTCGAGATCAACTATAGATAAAAAACCAAAAGAACAACTCTAACAAAGTAACCACTATATTTGCATTCATCAAAAGTTCATCAACTTTGCATATGTAGCCTATATAGATGCATATGTATACACAATTTCAAATCATCCAAACAACAAATGTATATAAAAGAAACAATAAGAACAACACATATGTATTAACTTATCCCTATTCTATTAAATACAATCATTGTTTCTGTAAAAGCAACATTACCATCAAGGTTTCCTCAATAGCAATTTACGCTATTTGCAAATTTGATTCAATTGGCTATGCATTTAAACCCATTGCAAACCCACAACCAAATACCAAACAAAGCCGTGCAAACAATCAAATCGAGCGTCAATACCACCAAGACTTGCTTCTTCCAAATTTTCTTCGCCTTTTGATGCCCCATCAGTTCTGGTGAATACAACCCTCCATTCTTTTGCATAAACTCGCGACTCAACCCGACCCCATTTCCTCCATTTTCATCATTTTTCCTTCCAATATTGAATTCCCCAAGCAACCTATTCTTCATCTTCATGAACCCATTTTCCCCATTATTAGATTTTAAGTGCCTACCCCTAATTGGACCCTGCCCATATTGCAAGATCCCACTTTGACCCATTCTCTGCCCTACCGGCGACCCAATCCCCTCCATATGATCCAAACCCGGACCCAACAACTGATGAAAAACCGGATTGAATTCACCCTGAAAACAATGAGAGCTCAATTTCTCCAATTTCTTTTCCCCTTTAAACGACACCACCCAAAACGCATCCCTAACGCCTTTGAGAAAACCTAAACCCTCGGACTTTTCCAATTTCTCATCGAATATAGCGAAATAAACGAAGATTTCTTCAATCAGGAAAGTGTAGGTCCTTGATCGGACGGTGTGGGTGAAAATGGAATGGAACGGCGGCGTTTTGGCCAGGCATTTTACGGCGATTGAGCCGAGTGCGGCGTCTTTGGAGTTGAATTCTGCTAGAACGGTGGTGCCTTTTGCAATGCAGGCGAAGTGGATCAAACTCGGATCCGAAATCATTGCATTAAATCCGAACCGTAATCACGGAAAATTCGTCAATTGAATAATGTATTGAAGAAATTTTAATTGAAAGAGAATGTGTGTTTGAGTTAATTAGGGCATGAAATTGGGGAAAGATTATTAGGGTAAGGGGAGGTAGCTTGAGCCATCGGAAAAGGGGGAGAGAAAGAATAAAGCTTTTCCCACCGGCCTTTTAAAAACTATTCTTTTCTTTTCTTTTCTTTTTAGGAAATTATAAATGTAATGTAATATTATGCCATCATTATTTATTTTTTTAATAAAATTACACAAACACCTTCCAACAAGAGGAATCTTTACTAAGTAATTTAACGTGTCGCTCATGTGCCCGTCAAATTGACAATGGGATGGAGAATATGCACGGGTTTTAAAGACTCACACATGAACGGAAAGTGCTAAATTTCGTCTGAAAATTAACGACAAAATTAAATGTGTCAAGATTGTGTGAATCATGGTATGAAATTTATTTTTTGAAACCAAATGTGTTTTTCGAAATAAAGTTTGGTATCAAATATATTTTTCCCTCATTTGCTTGCAATAAGTCCTAGCATTAATATGAGTTCGTTGTCCGAGTAAGGGCTACCCATTTTGATGAAAAATTTCTTGATAACAAAAAGAAAAATGAAATTAATCGTTTGATATATGTTTGTTCTCCCCTCTTAAATTCCCAATAAATAACATGATCTTGACCTATCACTTGTTCGATTTGTTAGATCTTAATTAACTATCTTATATGGGACGGTCTATAGTGACTCTTGCCCATTCAAGAGTCACGACATTTTATGCCTATTTTTGGTGTATGGTGTGTATGTGTGTATGAACCTAGCAATTTATCTTGTACACAATAAATTGACAAAAACAACCATAACAAGTCTTTTTTATTTCCATTTTATCCCTCTCATTTAATTTTACATTTCTCTCTCTCTTCTTCCTAAACACACAGCACCTCCTCACACACAAAACCACCGCCTCACACACCTGGCCGTTCCGGTGGCGACCAGAACGGCCCAGGTTGAAGAATTTTTTTTTTTTTAATTTAATTATATAATCAATATTAAAGATGGTAAAGAAATTCAAAAATTGAAGAGAAATTAACCATTTAAAAACAAGGTCAAGTTGTTAATCTTCAACGAGAAGGAAATTCCACTTCAAATAATGTTTCCAAAGTCCAATTACCTGCTAAAATCAGTGGAGAAGGAAGCTTCACCGGTGACGCGGAGAAGACGGTCTTTTTTTTTTTTGAAATTTATATTTTAAATAAATTTAATTATATAAACTCAACTCATTTAGAATATAGTGAATGATATTAAAACTTAATAAATAATGTGGTAAAATTCTTAATAAACTTAATAAATTTAAAGGTTGACGAAGATGGTAAATTAAATTTTTTTTTTTGGAAAAATTATCTTTTCTCTTTAATTTGTTTATATGAATTGAACTCATTTTTATAAAGAAAATGCATCTTTTTAATTAACCATGTTCATGTATTTTTTGAAGTATCACATTTCACATCAAGTTAGACCAAGATGCATCTCTAACGGGTTAATGTTACTATATGTGTATATTATCCGTTTGAGACTTTTTTCTTACTAAAATCAACAAATTTCACCAAGTTACGATTTATGGAGGGGTTAGTATTACTATACGTGTAGGTTCTCCGCTCGGGATTCTTTTTGACCAAAATCAACAAATTTAACCAAGTTACAATTTACGGAGGGATTAATGTTACTATTTGTGTAGGTTCTCCGTTAGGGATTCTTTTTAATCAAAATCAATAAATTTCACCCAGTCACGATTAACAGAAGGATTAATGTTACTATTTGTGTAGGTTCTCCGTTCGGTATTCTTTTTGACCAAAATCAACAAATTTCACCAAGTTACGATTTACGGAGGGATTAATGTTACTATTTGTGTAGGTTCTCCGTTTGGGATTCTTGTTGACCAAAATAAACAAATTTTACCAAGTTACGATTATTGTTACTATAATTTTACGGAGGAGTTAATGTTACTACACTTGTACGTTCTCCGTTCGGGATTATTTTTTACCAAAATCAACAAATTTCATCAAGTTACGATTTACGGAGGGGTTCATGTTACTACTTACTATACGTGTAGGTTCTCCGTTCGGAATGATTTTTTTACCAAAATCAACAAATTTCACCAAGTTACGAGTTACGAGTTACGGAGGGGTTAATGTTACTATACGTGTAGGTTCTCCGTTCGAGATTCATTTTTACCAAAATCAACAAATTTCACCAAGTTACGATTTACAGAGGGGTTAATGTTACTATACGTGTAGGTTCTCCGCTCGAGATTCTTTTTTACCAAAATCAACAAATTTCACCAAGTTACGATTTACGGAGGGGTTAATGGTACTATACGTTTGAGATTTTTTTTTTTTTTTTTTATCAAAATCAACAAAATTCACCATGTTAGGATTTACAGAGGGGTTAATGTTACTATACGTGTAGGTTCCCTGCTCGGGATTTTTTTTTTTTTTTATCAAAATCATCAAATTTAACCAAGTCACGATTTATGGAGGGATTAATGTTACTACATGCGTAGATTCTCCGTTTGGCATTATTTTTTACCAAAATTAAATCTAATCATAATTTATTTATTTATAAATATAAAATTAAATTGAACATGTTTAATTTTAAAAAATACACTTTTCCTATAATTTAAATATTTATCTACAAAAATTGTCCCTATTTTCTAAAAATGAGTTTATATAAAAAAATGTAACAAACAAAAAAAAAGTAATTCGGGCATCTTCTTCAACCATCACCGGTGAAAAGTCTTTGGCGGCGAAATTATTCATAATTCAAATGGAAGTGATATTTTGCTTTGATTCTGTTTTCCTGTGCAACATTAATCATCTATTAGTAGGTTAATTAGTTGTATATTTATACTTGGAGTAATATGAACATTTCATCTTTTTTTTCCACCCATGCTCTGTATATTTAAAAAGTAGCTTTTAGGATTCAATGTTCAACTTGCATAATTAAATCAAAATAAAAATGAAATTTGACATAAACTGTGGAAACCCACAAAAAAAGCACGAAAAGTAAAGATTTTGGGAAGGAAAACTTGAAAATTAAAAACAAATGAAAAACCCAGATCTAACGAAACCAAAATTACCCAAAAATGGAATGAGAAATGACGGAAAAGTATGTGATTGTGTGTGTGAAATGGGTAGTGAATTAATGTAATAGGTGATGGAGATAAGTCGGAGGCCTCGAAACTCCGAATCCTGGCTCGCCGTTCCGACGGCCTAGGAAAGGGTGAGGGTTGACGGCGGGATTTGGGAATTAGATTCAGGTTTTTTGTTTTGATTTTTTTTAAAGGAAAAGGGTATTTTGGTATTTAATCATTTTAAGTTAGGTTCGTACAGGATGGGGGCAGAGTTCGTACAAGGACAAATTTACAAACAACTAAGGTGACTTTCAACGGCTGAGAGTCACCTTAGAGCATCCTATCTTATATTGTCTTGTCGTGATTACAAAGTTTAGGCTAAAAAACTTAAAGGTCATGTATTCGCATCGAACCAAAAATATAATTATTTTTTTAGTCATATTTTCGATTTCATGAATATTATCTTTGCACGCCGATAGTAATCCAATAGTAAGAGGAACAAACATAGTTTAGTTAAATCTTTGTCCGAAATATCATCTAATGTAACACCCCAATCCCACATTGATTGTGGATGAATTGTTTGAATGGTTAATAAAGACTTGACCTACTTCTACTTGTCAACATGGACTTAAGCATTTTGGGCTAGTGGACTAGAGCTCAACAATGTTGACAAGGCCAGAAGTGGGTCAAGGTCTTTATAAATGGTATCAGAGCCGACGTCGTGGTGTTATCCATGAGGGCGGTCTTGGGCTATTGATCTGGACTCGACGAGGACGTCGAGTATTTGAGTTGGGGAGATTGTAACACCCCAATCCCACATTGATTGTGGATGAATTGTTTGAATGGTTAATAAAGACTTGACCTGCTTCTACTTGTCAACATGGGCTTAAGCATTTTGGGCTAGTGGACTAGAGTTCAACAATGTTAACAAGGCCAGAAATGGATCAAGGTCTTTACAAAATTGTAACACCCCAATCCCACATTGATTGTGGGTGAATTGTTTGAATGGTTAATAAAGACTTGACCTACTTCTACTTGTCAACATGGGCTTAAAGCATTTTGGGCTAGTGGACTAGAGTTCAACAATGTTAACAAGGCCAGAAGTGGATCAAGGTCTTTACAAATGGTATCAGAGCCGACTTCATGGTGTTATCCATGAGGGCGGTCTTGGGCTATTGATCTGGACTCGACGAGGACGTCGAGTATTTGAGTTGAGGAGATTGTAACACCCCAATCCCACATTGATTGTGGATGAATTGTTTGAATGGTTAATAAAGACTTGACCTACTTCTACTTGTCAACATGGGCTTAAAGCATTTTGGGCTAGTGGACTAGAGTTCAACAATGTTAACAAGGCCAGAAGTGGATCAAGGTCGTTACAAAAAAAATTTAATTATAAGACAACAGCAACAGTTACACATGGGTGTAGAACTCTGGCATCCAGACTATCTTGCATAAGATAAACCAATTTACCAAACCAATTTTTTCGGCTTGATATTTACCCTTGCTTGATATTTTACCCTTGCTCTGAAACCAATTTGTAAAGACCTTGACCCACTTCTGGCCTTGTCAACATTGTTGAGCTCTAGTCCACTAGCCCAAAATGCTTAAGCCCATGTTGACAAGTAGAAGTAGGTCAAGTCTTTATTAATCATTCAAACAATTCATCCACAATCAATGTGGGATTGGGGTGTAACAATCTCCCCAACTCAAATACTCGACGTCCTCGTCGAGTCCAGATCAATAGCCCAAGACCGCCCTCATGGATAACACCACGAAGTCGGCTCTGATACCAAGTTGTCACGCCCCAATTTTTCTATTTATTTATTTTTATACTACTTTGCCGGCGTGATGGCCGCGTCGTCACTAAGATTGTGCCGACGCGAAGCCTTTGAATTTAAACTCATTTTCAAAAATAACAACAAAATAAAAAGAAAATAATTTCTCTACGATTTGTTCGAACTGTCGGAATAAAGTATCCAAAAGTTTTCACCAGGAACAAATTGTATAATACTAAGTTGAAGTCAGTCACAACCAACAAAGCCTCAAAGTAAGAAAGCCTAAAACTCAAAGAGAAAATAACAAAGCACAATTAACTAGTGGGTTCCTATCACTGGATAAACTCTGAAATCAAAACCTTCCAACTTCGAGCTGTCTAACGATCTGAAAAATATCAAGCAAGGGGTGAGTTGCTCACTCAATAAGAAGTTTAAGGCACCTCTGTCAAATCCATGCACATATCAATACTCAATAATAATGCAAACAGACCACGTGACACTTTCATGAACCGAAATATATAGGAGACAAACATTCATTTCAACTCACAAATTAACACTATGGCCACCATTAATCCCGTGACAAGGACATCGACTTATCAAATACAAATACAAATGGTCGAAACTGGTCCTGAAGGGTAACCAGACTCAAATTTAATGCAATACAATGGGCGGAACTAGCTCCTAAGCCGACAATCCCCCGAAGGGGCCCAAACAATTCATAGGCAAATCTGAGAGATTAAATAAGAAATAAATGTGGTATCTCCATGTAATCAAACAATGGCCCAAATAGTTTCAAATACATGATCAATGTTGTTTTAATAAAAAGTACTTTATTAAGGACAATGAGATTTCAAGATAATAGTCTTAAGCATAATATTCACAAGGGATAAGAGTAGAAAGTACCAAAAACCCCTTACCTCAAATAAATTAACGTCACACTATCTTGAGCACCACAAAATCTCGACTAAGCTTGATCCCTAAAATCTAAACATAATAAAACACAATATAAGCTATCCAAATCGGAAGATTAATTAAATAGGCAACTGAAATCTGAGTCTAAAAACCCCTGACGAATTAATGCTATAAAGTTGAAATTGTTCAATACTTAACCCAATTCCCATGTAATCCAACACATGCTATTAATTAATTTTGCATCCACACCTTAGTTCGGCAGTGAGATTCATATCAAATTAAATCATAGTGCCTTCCATAATTAATTATGCCATTAGATTACCTACATACAATAAAATATATGAGGACCTTTCAATTGGAAATCGTGATATGCAATTGCCCATATATCCTTCCTCAATTTGCAATACTAAATGAATTACTAGGTATCTCATCTCATATATCTCACTATCACATAATACAATTACTTAGACAAAGAAAGATTGAAGTAAAAAAAACTAACCAGAGTGGCGGCGGCGCTATTATCAGGAGAAACCACAAGACTTGATTATTTTAACCTATGTAGTGCTTTGAATGCTTTTAATTTCCTTCTTTTTTATAAAATTGCAATATTACCCCCCCTGATTTATAAGTTTACACTTTGGTTATTTTGTTACTGAAATTTAATCTCTAAACTTATACATACATTACTTATTAATAACAATATGTACGAAACTCATTTTAGCCTATTATGCGAAATTAATATAGGGTTATTACATCCTACCCCCCTTATAAAAGTTTCGTCCTCGAAACTTGGAATTTAACGATTCATACCTTCTTCGATGAATAGACTAGGATATTTTTCCCGCATGTCTTCTTCCAGTTCCCAAGTAGCTTCACGAGGTGAATGGTTTGACCATTGAACCTTTACTAATGGAATTGTTCGATGTCTCAAAGCTTGTTCTTTACGATCAATGATACGAATCGGAAATTCTTCATAAGTTAGGTCCTCTTGAACCTCGAGTGGCTCGTATCTCAAAATATGGTCGGGATCAGGAACATACTTTCTCAATAATGATACGTGAAAAACATTTTGAACTTTGGATAGTTCAGGTGGCAAAGCTAGTCTTTCAAGGATCTCAAAAGGTCCTACATAACGAGGTCTCAACTTGCCACGTCTCCCGAATCTCACTACACCCCGTTTTGGAGAGATTTTTAAGTGAACATGGTCACCTTCCTTGAACTCTATGGGTCGCCTCTTCAAGTCTGCCCAACTTTTCTGTCTGCTTTGAGCCACCTCTAGCCGCTTCTTTATCAACGGAATCTTTTCTATAGCTTTATGCACCAACTCAGGCCCCAACAGTCTTTTTTCTCCAATGTCATCCCAATGTACAGGGGATCTACATTTTCTTCCATACAGAGCTTCATATGGCACCATTCCAATGCTGGCTTGGTAGCTATTATTATATGCAAATTCTGCCAATTTTTAAGTATTGATCCCAACTGCCTTTAAAGTCCATTACGCAAGCTCGTAACATATCTTCCAAAATCTGAATAGTTCTTTCTGATTGACCATCCGTTTGAGGATGATAAGCGGTACTAAACTTCAATTGAGTTTCAAGGGCACTCTGAAGGCTTTTCCAAAATTGAGAAACGAACCTAGGATCTCGGTCAGATATTATAATCACAGGTATGCCATGAAGGCATACAATACTATTAACATATAATGAGGCTAATTCATTAAGTGGAGTTTTCTTCTTAACAGGTAAAAAATGGGCCGATTTGGTAAGTCTATCGACAATAACCCATAAAGAATCATGTTGTTTCTGGGTTCGTGGCAACCCAGAAACGAAATCCATGGTTATGTGTTCCCACTTCCACTTGGGTATTTCCAAGTTTTGAAGTTTACCACCGATTCTTTGGTGCTCCGCTTTAACTTGCTGACATGTCATGCATTTCTCCACGAACTCGGCAATATGTAGCTTCATCCGTTTCCACCAAAAATGTTCTCTCATGTCCCTGTACATTTTGGTGCTACCTGGGTGCATGGTGAATCGAGATCTATGAGCTTCACGCAAAATCTCCTCTCTTAAACTCGAATCAGACGGAACACATACTCTATTTCCGAACCTCAACGAACCATCTTCGTGTAGTTGAAACGCAGAGTTTTGTCCCATTTTCACATCTTCACTGATCTTGCACAATTCTGGATCCCTTAGTTGGGCTTCTTTGATACGGTCGATTAGTGTAGGTTGGGCGATCAAGGTAGCCATCGTGTTATGGGAACCACCAACCACCACTTCAACCTCCAACTCTTCTAAGTCTCTTGTGATCCTTCTTTGCTCGGTTAGTAGACTAGCCATATTTGTTGTCTTCCTACTAAGTGCATCAGCAACCACATTTGCTTTCCCTGGGTGATATTGAATAGTGACATCATAATCTTTCAGCAACTCTAACCACCTCCGTTGTCTCATATTCAATTCCTTTTGCGTGAATAAATATGTGAGACTCTTATGATCAGTATATATCTCACAGGTAACCCCAAATAAGTAATGGCGCCAAATCTTCAACGCGAAGACTACTGCTGCCAGTTCTAAATCGTGAGTGGGGTAGTTACGTTCATATGGCTTTAATTGACGAGATGCGTAAGCAATAACTTTACCATTTTGCATTAAGACGCATCCCAGGCCAGTCAATGAAGCATCAATGAATATTGTAAAGCCATCGACTCCATTAGGTATCGTCAGTACTGGTGCAGACACCAATCGTTGCTTCAATTCTGTAAAACTACGCTCACATTCTGGGGACTAGTCAAACTTTGCACCTTTCTTAGTTAAACGGGTCATGGGGAAGGATATCTGAGAAAATCCTTCCACAAACTTTCTATAATAGCCAGCAAGTCCAAGAAAACTTCTAACTTCAGTGACATTGGTTGGGCTAGGCCAATTCAACACAGCTTCAATTTTTGAGGGGTCCACAGAAATTCCTCCCTCTGATATTACATGTCCCAAGAACGACACCCTTCCAAGCCAGAATTCGCATTTGTTTAGTTTTGCAAAAAGTTGTTCTTTTCGTAAAGTTTGTAGTACTATCCTTAAGTGTTCTACATGCTCTTCTTCATTCTTAGAGTACACCAGGATGTCATCAATGAAAATTACAACAAATTGGTCCAGGTATTCTCGAAAAATCTTATTCATCAATGCCATGAAAGCAGCTGGGGCATTTGTTAGCCCAAACTGGCATAACCAAAAACTCATAATGACCATATCTGGTTCGAAACGCTGTCCTGGGTACGTCCTCTGTCTTGATTTTCAATTGATGGTAGCCGGATCGAAGATCGATCTTAGAGAAAACTTGAGCTCCTTGTAACTGATCAAAAAGGTCATCTATTCAAGGAAGCGGATACTTATTTTTCACGGTGATTTTATTCAACTCCCGATAATCGATGCATAAGCGAAGACTCCCATCCTTTTTCTTCACAAATAATACAGGTGCTCCCCACGGGGACACTTGGACGAATGAAGCCTTTATCTAGTAACTCCTCAAGTTGTGTCTTTAGCTCGCGTAATTCGGCAGGAGCCATCCTATAAGGTGGCTTTGATATAGGCCCAGAGTCTAGTGCGGTATTAATCTCAAACTCAATTTCTCGATCTGGAGGTAACTTTGATAAGTCCTCAGGAAATACATCAGGAAATTCTTGCACGACAAGAATATCCTCTAATTTGGTCTCAATTATCTTGGTGTCAACTACATAAGCCAGGAATGCACTACACCCTTTTCTTAGGCATTTTTGAGCTTTCAAAGCTGAAATGATGGGAATAGGAAACTTGTGTCGAATAACACTTTTCTTACCTTGAAAGGAGAATTCCGATCGTCCTGGGGGATGGAAAATAATTCTTTTCCAAAACAATCAATTTGAGCATGATGAAATGCTAACCAATCCATCCCAAAAATAATATCAAAGTCACTCATATCTAACTCAACTAAGTTTGCTCCCAAATCTTCTTCGTCTATACGAATCTTACACTCTCTATAAACATTATTAGCAATAAGAATCTTTTTCAGAGACGAGGAGACATACATTGGCTCCTCTAGTTTATCGAATTCAAAATTTAATGATGCAGCAAATTTCCGAGAGATAAACGAATGGGAAGCCCCAGAATCAAACAACACATGGGCATTAAAAGAATTAATAGATATAGTACTTGTGACCACATCATCACTTGCCTCTGCATCCTCCTCCGTTAGTGCAAACAGTCTCCCAGTACCCTTCTTTGGTTCAACTTGACTTCCTACCCGCGTCCCCAATCCCACATTGATTGTGGATGAATTGTTTGAATGATTAATAAAGACTTAACCTACTTCTACTTGTCAACATGGGCTTAAGCATTTTGGGCTAGTGGACTAGAGCTCAACAATGTTGACAAGGCCAGAAGTGGATCAAGGTCTTTACAAATGGTATCAGAGCCGACTTCATGGTGTTATCCATGAAGGCGGTCTTGGGCTATTGATCTGGACTCGACGAGGACGTCGAGTATTTGAGTTGGGGAGATTGTAACACCCCAATCCCACATTGATTGTGGATGAATTGTTTGAATGGTTAATAAAGACTTGACCTACTTCTACTTGTCAACATGGACTTAAGCATTTTGGGCTAGTGGACTAGAGCTCAACAATGTTGACAAGGCAAATTTACAAATATACATATAAAAATATACATAGTATTAATTTTTCTGGGGGGCCTGCCCCTGAAAAGGAGGATCATGCAAGCTGAAGACTTGCCGAGTGCTGGAATTATACAAATAGTTTTTCTCACTATTGTGAAAGCACACCAACTTAGACTGGGACGGAAACGGAAGCATATTAAGATATAAGCACGAAGAAGTTATAGGAACACTCGATTGTTGGATTAATCTTCCGTGGAGATTGAATGTGGTTAGGACATATAACTTTTTATTATAACAATAATGCAAAACTAGCATTAATGGGGAATTATTATTGTTTAGGATTTTTTGACGATGTAATTTTTTGAATGAATTATGGGAAATTAGAGATTTTCAATAACTTGAAACGGACATATACCTTAAAAGATTTTTCAGTGACAATCTTCATAGTATCTCTCTTTTAGTTGATTTCTTTCTTTTTAAGTTTGGTTGTCGTTGTTACAAGGCAAATTTGCAAAAAAATCCCAAACTAATTAACAAATTTGAAGAAAACGTCCCAAACTAATTAGCAATTTTGAATTTCATTTCAAACTATATCACCTCATCGAATTTCATCCCGTAATTTAGGGTGAGTTTGGCCCAGCGGTGAGAGCATTTCTGGATCTATATTGTGATTTTTAAAGTATTTGACCCCAATTATAAAAATTACTTTTGGTCAATCGTAATTTTCATGGTGTATGGCCTCCAATGTCATAATCACTTTTGAGATCTCTAGAAGCAAAAAATTGACTTATTTTAGAAGTTCATAATGTGTTACTTCTGCATAAGCTATTGTACAAAATTAATTATTTTATAATTAATTTTTATTAAAATAAGTTATTGTCAAAATCCATTTTAGTAAACTTAATTCTCCTATAATTGACTTTCGAACTTCTAGGCCAAAAATACTTATTTGGAATACCGTCTCACCGTTAATTATGTGACGGAAACTACCGTTAAGTGACATATTGGCAGCACACGTGTCTTGACGTGACAAATTTTAGCATGGACAAATATAACAAGATTGCAGAATTAGTCCCAAACTAATTACAAATTTTGGATTTTCGTCCCGAACTATATCAAATTGCCGAATTTCGTTCCGTAATTTACCATTTTGCATTATTAGTCTCACTATTAAATTTTAAATTTAATGAAAATGACCGTTCAATCCGTGATGAATTTCATTGCCTATTTTTGTCATGAATTTGGTAAAATATGATGTAACTTGTGATCTTATTTTGCCATAACAATCAATTTCATTAGTGTTATTAAAATAGGGCAACTTATGCAATATATGTGGTTTGTACGCTATGTGAGTTTGATAGTTCTTTTAATTAAAGAAAAGTTTTATGAAACTATTAATTTACGGTATGCATATGTATAAATTCTTTAATATTTATTATTTATTAATACTATAAAAGAACGCACAATATTTTCCTAATGAATTAACATTAGTTTTTTTTCTTCTCAAAAGTGCACGGGAGTTTCGAAAATCAATACTATCTTTCTCCAAAAAAAAGAAAAAAATTGAACCGTCATTTTCATTAAATTATAAATTTAGTAATGAGACTAAATTCATACAAAATGGTAAATCACGGGACGGAATCCAGTGAGTTGACATAGTTTGGGAAGAAAAATCAAATTTATAATTAGTTTGGGACGAATTCTGCAATCTTGTATAATTGTTCATGCTAAAATTTATCACGTCAAGAGAAGTGTGATGCCAGCGTGACACTTAACGGTAATTTTCGTCTCATAATTAACGGTGGGACGATATTCTGAAAAAATATTAAATTACGGGACGAAATTTGGTGAGGTGATATATTTTGGGACGAAAACCTTAAATCGCTAATTAGATTGTGACGTTTCTGCAATTTTGCCTTATTATAATTTTATAATATACCTTTTTCAAATAGTGTATAAATGCTTGTACATATATACTAAAAACCTATTTGTTATCATTTTATATTTAAATATGCTCATAACAATTTATATGATATATTTGAATTTGCTCATAATAAATTGATTTTTAAAATATATATATTATGTTATTGACTCAAACAAATATGTTCATAACAATTTAATTATATCCTAAAAGATATGAAAACATACACGAATCAATCTTCAATTAATTCAGTTTAAGTATAATTACATTATATACTTTCTCTAGACTATGTCTGTAACACCTCGGAAATCTATAATTAACTAAATAGTAAATTTTATTTAGATACTTCAAATAAATTTGAGCTTAATTGAGAAGAGTATATATAATTTGGGGTCAATTGATCAAACTCAAAGTCTCATGGACTTAATAAAATTCAGGAGATTAAGCCTATAGTTTCAATCACCATAAAACAAAAGTGCAAGAGGTTCTTAGAAAACATCTACCTATATAAACCCAAGTTATGTTCTTCTCCACTTTATACCCATTAAACACACGCACACATAGATTCAGTAACATATATATGTATCTAGGGGTGTAAAGGAGTCGAGTAGTATTGAATGACACATTGTTCAAGCTTGGTTTGAATTTTATTGAGCTTGAAATTTTGTGTTTGAGCTTTGTTTGATTTCTTAACGAACGGAGCTCAAACGAGCTTTTATCGAACAAGCTCGAGTCGAGTAGCTTGGTAATTTACATTTATTTGTTTAATATTTAGCTTATCGAGCCGAGCTTTAAAACTTATCATGTTCAAGCTTGTTTGATTTGTTTGACGAATCGAGCTCAAACGAGCTTTTATCGAACGAGCTCGAGCCAAGTATAAAATAACTTGGTTTGATTTTCAGCCCTATATGTATCTATATTGTTAGCTAAATGATGAACCTTGACAAAATTCAACAAATTCTTGTAATTTGACAACCAAAATTCGACCATCTTGGAAAGAGCACTCCATGGGAGTAGACTTGAAGGTGATAATTAGATGCTTGTATTATTGTTATTATAGACTAATTAAGGGGTTTCATTTTGATTATTGCTAATTGGGTATAAATTAGTTAATAGCTATGAAATGGGTACCTACTGTCACTTTGTAATTGTTGAATAAACTGATTTTCATGGAACAATCAATTAGTTTGAAGTTTGAAAACCATTACTTAGATATGATTAATAAATTGAATTACTAATACGACTAGTAGGATATCGATTTATTATGAATGCAATTAGTCCGTACGCTTGTTATGAAAAAAATAGGTGATGATGGTAAACTTGCTTTCAATGGGTTTTAGTTTCTTGGTTAGCTCGCTTCCATTTGGACGTCAGGTGAGGGTTCTATCCGTTTCTTCTTACACTTTTGGCACGACGCCACGAGGAAATTGAATATGCATGTTGTTATCTTATATCTTTTCTTTTATTGTAAAATAATCAATTTCTGCTTGACTCATGTTGTTTGGTTATTACTTGACTATGATTGCATCGAAATTCGTATTCTGATTATATGTGTCATTCGTTCATGCCGGCTTCATGATCATAGTAACTTCCTTTGGATTGAGTTCTATTTCTTAGGCTTAATTCGCAATTTGGTTATATACACCACTCTTTACCATATCCTCTTGGATAAGCTCTTTGAATGGATTGTTCAATAATCAAAATATCCTTCAGCTATTTCAATTCTTATTAAGACTTTAAATTTGAATGTTTTCTTATTATCTTAATGAAGCTTTGATTCGTTTGCCTTCTTGTTAACTCATTTGATTTGAATATGATGGCTTTTCTTTATCAAGTCGGTGTTTAATTTGAACGGCTTCTCATTGTATCATGGAAATTCTTCCTCAATTGAATTCTCATCCTCTTATTGGATTTCGTATTCAATTGATTTTCACGTATCCTATTGAGTTTCCTATTCAGCTGAATTCTAGCATTTATTGTGCTTCTAATATGACTTGAACTCTTATACATGTTATCTCAAACCTTGTGGAAATTGATACTAAAATTTTATATCCTGGCTTTTACTTGACTATGAATTCTCCTCCACATATCGAGCACGTAAACCAATTAGAAGTTGCAAGTTCAAGTTATACAAGCTCAAAAGTTACAAGCTTACAAGTTACAAGTTATGAGCTTAAAAGTTACAAGCATACAAGTCAAGTTCCGAGGTCGCTCCTAGATGAATATATATCTATATATACAATGTGACATTTTATATGATATACGTGCTCATATATATAATAACTTTGTTCATTTACTTAATTATACATGTAAGTCGTTCCATTCTAAATTTTCATGTGAACTGAATCATTACCTTCTATCTCTATTATGCTCGTATATTGGTTTATATGTAGGACTCATACTTTTTAGATGTTGATCTTAAATTCGTTTATATTTCATTCACCATTTCTTTGACTATTATTGTGCTCATACTCTCACTGAGTCATTTGAGACTCACCCTATTTATTTTCTTGTATTCTATTTCCTTAGGATGAGCTATGTTGTTTTGTTTAGATGATGTAATTTCTTAAACAATGACATTCAGTAAGGACAACTAAGGAAACTTGATCGGCCCACGGTTCTGGGCATCCTCATTTGAATGAGGTAATTTCATAAATTAGTATATGGCTCTGTTCGTTTTTACTCTTTAGATCGTTCCTGCAACTTCTTGTTAGAGAAAGACAAGACGCAGACGGGTAACACCTCATCTAAAAGAAGGATGCTCTCGGGTGGGGTGTCACAATATCTATTACAATGAAAGTTTAATATAACACGGAATAATTATACATAGCAATATATGTTAAAAAAAAAAAAAACAGAGATCAATAGTTAAAATAATACAAAAATTTATGTAAGTGTAGCTTTACTTGATTTTTAAAATATAGTTGAAGAAAGAAAAAACTTCTTTGGTTTTCAAAGGATATACAACTTAAAAAAAAAAAAAAAACCCTTAATCAAATTTCGTGTTATTGTAATAAAGATACTACTAATCATTCGTTGATGATTAAAAAATAGTGCATTTGAAAGTTAACTATCATAAAAAGTTCAATTAAAGAGTTACTGTATTGATTTTATTATAAAGAGCATATATATAACAAATACTTAACAAAACTTGCATAGCTCAAGTGTCTACCAATACTGACAAAAAACAAAAGTGGCTATCAATAGTTATTTTTTCACTTGAGGAGTTCAACTTCTAGCTTCAACAATGTCATTTAACTTATTTAAATCAAACAAAAGTTTAAAAAATAAAAATAAAACTAATAGACAGTTTTTTCAATCAACCGATTCTTAAGTTCGACGAAATCCAACAGGTTTTGACTGGTATACCGACTTTTCGATTCACACTGGTTTTGGAAGTAATTCTGAATCAGACAGACCACCTGTTCGCAGTTGAACCGGTTGAACTGACCGATCCAATCCAATTTTCAAAATAATGATTCAATTTCATAAAACATAAAAGAAATATAGGTTGGATTATTTCGAGTTGAGCCGGTTATGACTAATCCATGGGTCATGACCCATATTACCACCACTAAATTAAAGAGCCATCTCATCTGCCATCTGCACTGTTGATTGATTGGAGGGTTAGTTCTTCTTTGTTGTATGGGTTGGGTTATTTAAAGGGAAAAATAACATAACATTTTCAGAGAAAAAAAATAATATTCTTGTAAGTAATAAATATTTCCTTTGTCCCCAAATTTGCACCACTATTTCTTTTTTTGGGATGTTCTAAAATAAAAATCCATTTTTATATATGAATTTATTTTTCTCAAAAAAATTTCTCACACAAAGTAGTGATTTGATACCACTAATTTCCAATCACTATTTTTAAGGGTATATATGTAAAACTACTCAAAAGTTACACCTTTTAACTTTTACCCTAAACTCCGCGTCAAAAGTAAAGAGATAGAAAAAATAGGGATGGAGGGAGTATCTAGTTGTTTTCATTTTATAATTGAATATGCTAATTGTTAAGATAAGAAAGTTATTTTGAAGCCACATATGTGTGGCAAATACATCAATTTTAATATCTATGCTTATTGATCGATTACTTTTGAAGGTTCGATTTCAATTTCATAAGTCAAAAAAAGACAAAGTAGACGTTCATTCAATTAAAGTTTTTCAAGGTTGTTGGTTAAAAAATGAAACCAAGTTCAATTGAAATATATTGAGTTTAAAAATTAAAGATTATACTAATTCAAACACTTAGATTTTTAACTATGGTCCAAAATTTGCTCCCTTTACTTATTGAACGAAGTTCTATATAAGAGTGAATAGAAGTAGAACGTTTTCATGTTTTGAACTTGAGGTGTGAAATTACTATTTTATATGATAGAATAATCTTGAGAAAAATAAGAGTGAATAGCAAATTAACTCCCCGTGTTATTCTAAATAGGTAATTTAACTCCCTGTGATAAATAAAAGGGCAAAATACCTCTATGTGTTTTTTAAAAAGAAGCACATTGCCTCCCACTAAATTGCTCATCAATTCATATCACAGGGAAGTAAATTGTTCATTATTTCATTTCACAAGTAGGTAAATTGCTCGTTATTTCATTTCACAAGAAGTTAAATTGCCTATTTTTATTTCACATGGAGGTAAATTGCCCATTAAATATATCACAAAGATTTAAATTACTAAAAACCCAAAAAAAATTATAATTATAAGAAAGAAAGTTTGGTTTGCTAACATTCAAAAATTTAAAAAATGAGTGAAAATTTAGGAACAGAGAAAGTGTTATTTATGTTTCAAGGCTGAATCCCACTTTGCACCCTACAAATAGGAGCATTTTCCACTTTGCATCCTACAAAAAAATTTATTCCACTTTGCACCCTACAAACCACTATTTCATTTCAGATTGCACCATCAACCATTTTCAGCCCATTTAAGTCGCCTGGGTAAGGGTAATTCCGTCCAATCACATTATTAACCACCCCAATTTCCCTTCAAAAACAATATATGGGCAAAATTGACATATCACCATAATAACTTTAAAAAAAGGCTAAAAAATAGAAAACAAGTTTTATGGGTACCATATTCTCAATTTCTCCTCTTTCTTCTTCAAATCCAGTCCAGTGCCGTCTTTTTCTTTTTTATGTTTGAGGAAAAATGTGTTGGGTGCTAAGAAAAGAGAATGAATTGTGTTTACCACATTCTCAATTTCTCATCTTATTTATGTTTGATTCTCATTTTCGTTAACAACTCTATTATACTTGTTTGTAGAATTAGTAATTAGGGATAATTAGGAATAACTACATGTACATCCTCATAATTACTCTAGGTTAGTTTCAATAATTATATGTAAAGTGAAAAAGAAAAAAGCGGCACTGGAATCGACTTGAAGTAGAAAGATGAGAAATTGAGTAAACCCTAAGTCCCCGTAAGACTTGTTTTCTATTTTTCAGTTTTTTTTTTAAGTTATTATGGAGATATGTCAATTTTGCCCATATATTATTTTTTGGGTGGAAATTGGGGTGGTTAATAATATGAATGGACGAATTTACCCTTACTCCGGCAACTAAAATGGGCTGAAAATGGTTGAGGGTGCAATCTGAAATGAAATAGTGGTTTGTAGGGTGCAAAGTGGGATAATTTTTTTTGTAGGGTGCAAAGTGAAAAATGCTCCTATTTGTAGGGTGCAAAGTGGGATTAAGCCATGTTTCAATCGCATAAAATTATTAGTTTCGACATATTTTGTCTAAAAGCCCTCTTATTATAAGGATATATAATAATAGTTGAAAGGACAAAGGGAAAACTGAGAAATGGAACAATTTAAGATTAATTGAAGCAAAAAACTATTAGTGGACGTCACTGGAAAACATAATAACAAGTACTAAGGTACAATTTTTGGCTTTAAATCTTTGTCTGAAATATCATCTAGTACATAATAAGATGTTAATTTTTGGTCCTAAAGACTTGAAGATACGTCTACTTTAGACGAGTCTGGAATACTAAGGATTTCTTCTATGTATTTAAAGGGATAAAAATCATAAAATGCTCATGTGAATTCCCAAGCCCAAAATTCGCACACCCCGATACGTATCTCTTGAGATGTGCTTGTATGTTTCGTTGTAATTACTGAGGTATTTCCGCCTGTAAATAATTACAATTATCTCAAAGATTTCATCATGCCAGGGGGGAATGTTTTGTAAATTAATGCTCCAAATTTGAGTCCATAACTGATTTTTAACATCAGATAGCATCCACAACTTCAAGGTTTGAGGGTGATAGAATGAAGCCGTGATATAAAGTTTTTCCTTAATTTCCAGAAGTGATTTATGAATAGGCAAGTGAAAATCATTGGGCATCCCAATAAAAGAAAAACCTTCATTCTCCATGTTAAATGAGTGGATGACATATTCATTAACCTCATTATCATACCCCATCCAATAGAAAGCCCCACAAACAAAAACCCCGAATCCGAAGTGGTCAAACCCGAGATGGCCTATAGATGTGGCATCCACGGATCTCCAAGAATTGTAATGTATCTGATCATCGTCATTGGATATGGATATAATGAGCGCCTTCCAACTGCAACGGTTGATATCTAATTTGACTAAGTGCAAGATTATGTATTCATCTTTGGATGGAATATAAGCAAAACTACAGACATAAGATATTACATATATCAAAGGACCAAGAGGAGGATCAGGCAAGTGGAAAATTCGTCGAGTGCTGGGATTACACAAGTAGAATCTCTCACCGTTGAAAAAGCACACAAACTTAGATTGTGATGGAAAGGGAAGCATATATATATATGATGTTGACGAAATAGGAAGACTCCATTCTTGGATTACTTTTCCATTGAGATTGAAGGTGGTTAGAATAAATGCATTTTGATAAGAATGACGCAGCAAAACTAGCAGTAACGGGGGATTATTATTGTTTAGGATTTTTTGACGATGTTGTTTCTTGAATGAATTATGGGAGATTAGAGATTTCCAGTGCCTCGAAACAGACATATACCTTAAAAGACTCTTCACGGACAATCTTGATAGTATCTCCCTTACTATATCCTCCGGTAAAAATCCACCTCCTTCATGCTTAACTTTGATCTCCTTTGATCTTTGCTTCTCTATTTGCATCTCTTCCTCCATCTTTGACTTTTGTAAAACTAAACAAGCTTCCCACTTTTTGCAATGCAATGTACCGCCGCTAGGGTTTATCAAGAAAACAAATAAATCTGCACGGCCAATTAGAGGTTTAATTGTTACGGGTTGGGCTTTAATTAATAAAAGAATTGTATTGATTGGTGTTTTCTTTATTAGTTAAAATTTAAAATGCTTGTATATACTAAGAAACTAATTGTTTCAACTCTATAATATCTAAGGTTAAGAATATAAAATATTATTTTTTTTCTTTCAATATATATATATATTAGTGGCAAATAAATCCACTATTCGAATGCTTTTGAAATCCGGTTCAAGCTATGTTTGACATGTTGTTAATAAATTTGTTTACGATAAAAGGTAATATGCAATATGCCCTAAAAATATTCATAGTATAATCCTAACATTGTCATATTAATCAATGATTCAATTCATTTTTATTTTTTGGTCCAAGGATATTATATAACGATGTGTTCACACTTAAAGAAAAATATTACTGGATAAAATCTTAACATGGTTAAAGCAAAATAAAAACCTTAATCGCGATAGTTTTTTTGGTTTCCCAAGGGTTTAATCCCTTTCGAGGCGCGTCGGACACATAAAGTGGGAACCTCTCCCAACAGGGATTCGAACTTGAGTCCGCTACTTTGTAGTGACTAGTTCCTTCCACTAAACCAATTTGGTCAAAATCTAACTTACCCCTTAATCAGTGTAAATAAAAGAATATATAAAATGCATCAATACTTTCATAAATTACTGTTTACCATTCTCTCATCATACGAAAGTAGGAGATATGACTCCGTTAATTGTACATTGATTACAAAAAATATCATATAATTTGTAGTTTTTTTAGAGATACGAATTATACATCATCACATCATAAATTTATTCGAGTACAACTAAATAACAAAAAAAAAATAAAAAATAAAACTCACATTAGTGATAGTTAAACACATAAGTCATAACCTCTTAGCGCTAGGGCTACAACCTCGTTGGCCATATAATTTGTTTCATAACTTGTTAGTTTTTGTAATTACAATGGAGTTCAACAGAATGGTTTAAATTAAATGAAATAATTGGATAATTAGATAAACTTGATTCACTTAAATAATTCCGAGAAGTGATTTAAAAATTAAATATTTAGACAAACAAATCTTGGGTAGGAATTAGACAAATTGGGCCCTTTATGAATAACTAATATATACTTGGACTAGATTATAGGTTTTACCCTTTACAGAGAACCTTTTCAGAAATTCTCTAAGGCTTAGGTTGAACCCAAGCCCAGGGGTTTGAAAATAGTTTTCAACCAACAATAGACGTAGGGGTGAGATCGGGACGGGATTTCAGGATTTCGGGTAATTCGGGACGGGATTTTTGGGATTCGGGTTTTGATTTTTACTACCCGAATTCCATTTGAATTAACTTGGTCCCGGTATCTCGGTTTCCAGATAAATATCGGGTTTCCGGGATCGGGATTCGGGTTTCCCGAAAATAATAATTTTAAACTCCTATATGGTAGAAATATCACACTTTTCTTTATTTTGCTCCTTCATAGCATTATATTTTCTTTATGGTCATGAATTGTTAATTTCAAGACCATGGGGTAGGTGATGGGGCTTGAGTTTGGGAGTAAGAGATTGATTGAAATGGGTAATTTATTTTGTATGATAAGAAATTCGGGATTCGGGTTTCCCAATCGGGTGTGAAATATTTCCCGAATACCGTCCCAATTTAGTTTGTCGGGTTTTCGGGTTTCCCGAAAACCAAAAATCAATCATACTTCCCGTCCCAAACTACAAAATTCCGACCGGGACGGGACGGGTTCCCGAAACCCGATACCGAATGCCCACCCCTAAATAGACGCGTCTCGATTAGAACCCAACCTCATTATACTAGCTAGCTGACAATTCTACTCTATAATATTTCGGGTTGGCAACAAAAATATTTCAATAGAATTGTCAGCTAGTATAAGTTATGACACTAATTTTGCAATAATTAAAATTGATTTAACGACCATGTCACCAATTTGACGGTGATTTTCAAATTTAGTAAACGACAATACCAAATGTGTTGACTTGCATTTGTTTGGTACCAAAAAAGTAGAAATTAACATAAAACTCGGTACCAGAAATGCAATTCTCTCCAAATTGTCTTATAAACAAAAAATTATTTACCTCTTGTACGAAGACAACCACATTATATGTTATCTTTATGAGTTAATGACAATGTATCTTCTTGTGACATGCAAATGTTCAATCACCTCCCTGATATTTTAAACTTAAAGAAAATACAAATTAATAAACTACCCCTCTTATACGTGACACTTTACCCCAATATTATTACAAATGTGATTTTACCCCCATGTGTTATAATAAATGAGGATTTTTACCCTCTGTGTTATGATAAATATTGTATTTTACCCTTCACTCATGTTACAAAAATATTTTTCATGCCCACTCTCAATTTCGACTAATGAGTTACACCATCCGGTTGTAGAAAAATTGCTCCTCCAAATTAAATTTTTTATGGGGGGATAAATTGCTATTTTTCAAATTGACCATCATCAATTTTTTTTCTTCTTGTAAACAGACTTCTAATTCAATCTTATGTTGTCCTTACAAATATTATACAATTTTTCAGAAACATAACTTAAAAATAGATTGATATTTGTTTTCTCTTTAGAATGAAATTATATTTTTCATTTAGAACTAATAAAACGAACTAACACAGAGGTGTAATTTGCAAATAACTCTCATCTCATATACTTGTCTTAATGACAATTTGATATTCATAATATTCATAACCTCCTTGCAAATTGAAAAATAGCACTTTCCGCATTATAATTTTATAAAAATTTCACAATACCCCCTACCATTTTTATATGTGACACTTTACCCCTGTGTTATGATAATATGACAGTATACCCCTGTATTATGATAAATGTGACAATTTACCCCTCTTGTTACAAAACTTCAGTCATATTATCTCCTCTCATCTCATATACTGACACCAAGAGATGATTTCAGCACTAGTCATAGACAGCAAAAGCCAAATCAAAGATTGAAGGATATAGAAAGGTTGTTTATCATAGGAAAATCCACAGTGACAAAACTCCTACTTTGTACCAAGATTATCCTCGTACATAACCTCGTCTTAAACTAACAAAAGAATTGTATGCATCATCGTACATTGTACCAAGATTATCCTCGTACGTAGGCTCGCTTGTCTGCTGCAAATTTACCAAAAATTATGCAATATTTTCTTATCTCCAGTCTTCTTCAACCGGCATAAGGGGGGTCGATAAATGCCCACTCGAAAACTTGTTCGTATTCAGTAGCTGCATTGTCCCATGAAGAGTTTCTCTCCATTCCCCTCTTCATTAATCCTTCCCAAGAAGATTTGTGCTCTTTGTATGTCAAAACAGCTATTCGTATAGCCTGCAAAATACGACATTTTTTAAAATCTACAAATTATAAGGAAAGACAAAGCAAAACAATACGAGAATACGATGTGGGAACTTACGCCGAGTAAACTTTCATTTGAGAGAGGAGAAAAAGCCCACCTGTTAAAAATTCCAAGTGATTGATTATTTTTAAGCATAATAAAAATGTAGAGTTATTTGCAAATTACACCCTTGCGTTATTGGAAATAGAGCTAATTAACCCATAAAATATGTTAAAATCTGATAAAGTTCTATAAATATTAAATAGGGAGTATAAATAATTATTAGATAAAATTATGATTTTATTAAAAAAACAGATAATTGATTATCGATTTTTTACGTGTTAAACTAATTATAGATATACTTCAACTTTTTGTTATTAAGTCATGTGATATTTTTCAAAGAGACTTGACATGTATTGACAACACAATATAGATATTTAGAGATCATTTCGCAAGAAAAAATGAATTATCCGTAACTATTAATGGCATGTGCATACACGAGGAAATATTTGCTAAGTATAACGAACACGGGAGTGTATTCTGCCAATTACTCGGAAAAGCTTAAGAAGAGATAGATACATACCCTGTACCTTCACCACGTCCTTCATTGGCATATGGATTGAAATTCAATACTGTATCCTAAATAATCGAAAAGACCGAGTTAGAAAATAATCCCGAATAATAAAAAAGAAGCCACCTGAAAATTAAGGTAAATGATCTCACTCTAAGGCCACCGGTGCTATGAACGACAGGAATAGTCCCGTATTTCATTGCATACAACTGGTTTAGACCACATGGTTCAAATCTCGAAGGCATTAATAATATGTCACATCTGCAAAATTACACTCATCAATACATGCGCCAAAATCACATTTTGCCTTCTTATTTTGCACTTTATTTACAATTGCCCCTCATCTTTCTAAGTTTTTGCATTTTATAATATTTTACCGTTCAACAATAGTTGTTAGGGAAGTTAAGTGTTAAACAATGGAAAGATTAGGAAGTAAAGCACGATAACGTCAAAAGTTTAGGCGGTAAAAAATGTGACCTTTTACATGATTGTTACGTGCCTAATGATGAACAGCCAAAAGTTGTGAACAACAATTTTAAAAATTAGGAGGGCAAGTGCAAATGAAAAACGGTTAGGGGTATAAAGCGCAAATCGGCTTGAAGGTAAGGAGGCAAAGTGCAATTTTCCCATTGGAGGACTACAATCTAAATCTTTGATTTACCCTGCTGTAATTTTATGAGAAATCGGAACATTGAATCCAACCCAACCCCGAAACTTTGTTTTGTAAGTGGACTCTAAGTGTCTCATCCAATCTTCATATTGTTTCTCTCCCGATCCAAGCATAACCTGAAACAAATTAAATAATATACTCGCATTCCAAAAGTCGCAACATAAATGGAAATTTGTCTCTGAAGAAAATTACATAGTGGAATAGGACTTACGAATTGGACATCATCATTCATAAGATCAGGCATCAATGAAAGGATGATGTCTACTCCTTTCTGATAGTCGAGTCTCCCAATAAAGCCAATCTGCAATAAAAATAAACCTTTAGAACCATTTTAGAAGCAAAAATACTATTTAGTCCTTGTATTATATGATCAAAAGCATGAAACAAGGATGTTCTAACCAGAGGACAATCGGGTCGAATTGGAAGGCCAAGTTCTTTCTGCAATGCAATCTTGCACTCAACCTGCACCATTTTTTACAATTAAACTTAGCTGACTCATGAGAATGTTTAGAAGCAAAAAACAAAGGCCTTGTTTGGTTTGTTTTTATTGAAAAAAAAATTCAAGCTTTTCGGAAAAGACGACAAATACGTATTAGTTTTTTCAAAAAATGTTTACCAACCTTTCCAGAGAGGTCATCGATAGAGTAATGAGAAGGAATAAGCTCGTCAGTAGACGGGTTCCATTCGTTGGCATCGATCCCATTTGTGATTCCTACAAACACATACATTATCTTTGAGCAAAACCAAAACATCAAAGGACTCCCAATGGTGCATAAGATGTTATTTTGCGTTCAATATTTAATAATACGCAAAATTGTTATTAAATACACAAAAAAAAAAAAAAATTAGATAAAATAGAATCGAGATTGATTAACGGATTCCAAGTGTGCTTCAACGGAAACAAGATGTTTCAAAACATAAGCTAGTTGAATATTGAGAGGACGAATATTTGCACTTACCTGTTAGAACGGATTTTCGACTGCTTAATAGCTCATGTAACCCATATCCACCCTCAGGTGTAGTTACTTCCATTGAATAACCCTGCACCAGTTTAATGAGAATATTAAAAAAACAAAGAAAAAGAAAAAGAAGATTTTAATGCAATATCGGTTCTTGATTTTATTGGGGAAAATTGAAAATGGACAAATATTTAAGAAAAATTCCATCATCATTTGATGCAACACAAATATTTTACCTAATGTTTTATTATCCAAAATCCAATAATTTCTTGCAAAAAATTGATTTCATGTAATTCTCTTCCATAAACCAAGTGACATCTTACATTTAATAAAATAAGAAACATTTGCAAAAATCACATAATTTATACTGTTATAATACCTGGCTAACTGTCACTATCCTGTCTGAAGTGACAATTGCAGATTTCAAAATGTTGACGGCTTCTCCAGGGTCGAGAGCGTGGGTCCTCGCCCAAGTGGGAAATACCCATTCGAGTGCCTTATACCACCCAGGAGGCAATCCCAAATTCTTATATGTCACTGCAGGTTCCACTCCCTTGAATACAACATACATCATTATTATTCTTTTCATCATGTGAAAATAAAAAATGAGTTCAAGTGTTTGCAGTAAAATGTTTACTAGTGCGAATATTAAAATCAAAATAAACTACTCAACATTCAACAGCAAAAGCTTGTTTGAACTCGGTTTGAACAAAGTCTATTGTTAGATAGATTTTGAAGCTCGGTTCTAACTCGACCCTGTAAGTTAAAATATAAGTAAAAATTATCAAGCTATTCAAGCTCGACTAGTGTTCTGCTCGATTAGAGTTTGTTTGAGCTTCCAAACCAAGTTCAAAAACTATATCAAGTTTGATAAGAAAACCAACTAAAGCTTGAAAACCGTAATGTTCGGCTATCCACGGTAGAAATTCACAAATCATACTAGAATTGGAGAAAGAGGAAAAAGAAAAAGAAACTACCTAAACTAAACTCAGAAAAGAAGGAAGTTACCTGATGGGCAAGATTATGTATTACGATGACACTTCTAGCATCCTTATATACGCCAAAAGGACGGTACTTGGCTGCTAATAGTCTGAAATTTTGGAACCATAATATCACTACTTATGTCGAGTTTCAAAAACACGCAAAACAATCAAGATCATATTCATGAAGCCATAAAATTAGTGACATACACAGGTACAAGACCAGCATGCCAATCATTAGCAAGAAATAGGCATTTTTCTCCGTAAGTATACCCTCCAAGAGGAAGCACTAAAGGAGCTTCACAGGCCGCGTGACAAAGCAAAGTGAACCGGAACTGTTAGCCAAAAAAAAGCGGGAAATTACGAAATTTGCCATTATTTTAACTAACTAATTTCTTCACTAAGGAAAAATCAAACATTTACCTGATTATCACCAAAGGCACCAAAAGAATCGCCATATGGAGTTCCAGGTCGGTGATATGAAGGGTGGTCAACAAATACCTAAAAATTTGGAAACAAAAATGTCATTGTAGGATACATGACAAAAAAAAAAATATCATGGCAAAATTGAATTTTTAGTCCCGCATGACTGGACTCTCAGCAGTTCTGATCCCGCCTTTTACAAAATGGGCCAAAATTGCAAAAAATGGATGGAAAAGAAGTACATAGGATCAAAAGTACAGAATCGAATGACATTACAAATGCAATTTTGCCTGTTCTAGTTTAACAGTTTAGATGCATATGTATAATATTTTGCTCTCTATCAGCTGTGAGACACCTTTCTAAATTAGGACACATGTCATTGTAGGATACACAACGAAAAATTAAACAAGATATCAAACGATATATAACTTTTAGTGGCAAAATTGCATTTTTAGTCACAAATGACTGGACTCTCGACACTTTTAATCCCGTGTTCTACAAAATTGCAAATTTTGTCCCAAATTTTTGAATATTTCGCACTTTTGGTCCCATCACCTCATTCCCATCCAATTTTGACCAAGTGTGAAACTGAGACAGTTCTATATGAGCAAAAGTACAAAATAGAGACTATGATATCGGACCAAAAGTGCAGAATCGAATGGGTCTAAGCAATTTTGCCTTTTCTAGTGCAATCGTATAGATGCATATGTATAATTTTTCTCCCAGCCTTTTACCCTTCTTCTGTTTTTCTTTTTAACAGCCGTGAGAGACCTTTATAAACAATTTGTGACTAGAGAAAGTTCAAATCTTTTACCCAATCAACTCCGGCTCTATATTCATGGAAGAATACAACTTCTTGGACACCACCAAAGCAATAGATCTTTGTCCGTGTTTCCATTTCCACTGCATTTGCGAATTTCTTATCATTTGGACTTCCAGCCAAATACCTAGGAGAGACGACCATTACACGATGGCCACGTGCAGCAAGTGAAATAGGTAAAGAGCCACAAACATCTCCCAAGCCTCCTGTCTTTGAATATGGAGCTGCCTCGGAAGTTACAAACACAATATTGTGGGTTGTCCTAATTGAAGCTTCTTCTCGTGTTTCAATGTCTTCAGACAGCTCTTGTTCTCCATTAACCACATTTTGTTGAGTTTCCAAGATTGTTCCATCAGTTGTTGCTAAAGAAACAAAAGATTCCCAGACAATTTTAAACAACGTAAACAAATAATTAACTCGATTCTTGACATAATTATAAATTAAAAAAAAATTGTGACAAATTCTCAATTTATGTTTTCGTTTTTGTACTCGAAAGTTATTTTTTTTCTTTTGATAAAGATTTGCTACCTCACCAGTGAATGCAGGTCTAATGACAAAATCTTTATCTTTTTGGTTTCTTAAATCTATGAAGAATGGATTTGTAGCAATAGTGAAATCTTATAATGATGTAAACAACACTAAACTAAGAAAATTGTATAAAAATGATTAACCGAAAACATAGATTTTCGTATTTTCGTCCTTATGAAGGAACATAAAAAAGTACTCCAAATTCCCTTCATCACAATGATATACTAATAATCTCTTCCTTAAATTAAATCTAATATCAAATCTCTACCGTGATAATCTAAATCAGAAAAAGGTACATACACTAAAATTGAGTCACTATTCATAAGAATCTACGAAAGTGAGCAATTGTACTATTCAATATAAATGGGAGCTTGAGTTTCCTCAAATTGTAAAAAGTCACGACAATACTAATACAACTAAAGCACACAAAATTGAATAAAAAATCTTAAAAATAAAATAAAAATTATAATAAAACAGAATTATTTAATTTACCAGAATGAGGAACCAAATTGAACCCAACAATGGAGCCAGAACTATCTCTTTCAGTTCCCAAAAAAATACCCTCCTGTTTCTCCTTATCTTGAGCACTACTACTACTTCTGCAAATCAAATCCCTTCTATTTTTATATAATTTCCTCTCCACACAAAAAGATTGAATATTTATCTTCCTTGAAAAAAATGAAGCAAAACCCACTTGACCAACAACACTACATGGCTTAAAAATTGTATCTTTTACTGATTTGTGGCCAAGATTTCTCGATTGCGAGATTTGCAGAGTCTCCATTAGAGAGACAGTGAACACAGAAAGAGAGAAAGATAGAGAAGAGTCATGCGGTGGAAATTCAATTCTTGTGTACGACGTCGTA
Organism: Penstemon davidsonii; assembly: GCA_034814905.1. Classification (NCBI taxonomy): domain Eukaryota; kingdom Viridiplantae; phylum Streptophyta; class Magnoliopsida; order Lamiales; family Plantaginaceae; genus Penstemon; species Penstemon davidsonii. The sequence continues at coordinate 2,811,095 of JAYDYQ010001087.1, read as the reverse complement.
GATCAGTTCTTGGGTATAAAATGATTTTACCCAAGTGAAGAAGTAAAGGATCGTTTAGATTTTGGGCTTTGGTGTAGGTGGGACGAGAAATAGGGAAAGGGAAAAAAGAAATGTGAATACTAATTCTTGAAGATATGTGAGATTTTGATTCTTAAAATGATTGTGATTATGGTTTGACAGATGGCGCGAAATTGGTGTAGGACACGTGTCCATCTATGGTTAGCTGAATAAGTGGGCGGTCAGAAACTTGAGCACGTGAGTGGGTCAGATGGGCTTTTTGGTCATTTTATAGGGTTTAGCTTACAGCAGGGACTAAAACTAATTGAATGGTGTCGAATAACCTATGAAGTTATTATGAATGTAGTTTGATTGAGTTTCGTTTTTATTTTTTGGTAAATTTTTTGAAATTCGATTTCGATATCGATAATGGTTTTTGTGGAATATTGAGATAGAAAAATATTATAATATTATATTATTATTAATAAACAATAATTAGTGGGCTTTGAAAATTTTAGATGTGATTTGGATTGAAGTTTGATTGTTGAGGTTTGGAGGAGAAATTTTGTTGGTAAATATCAAATCAATAACTTTATAGGCTCAGGTTGGTGTAGATTTTGATTTGGGATGAAACTTGGGGTTTGGTTCGTTTGAGTGAACCAAACTCAGCTAAAATATTTCTATACAAAGCCTATATTGTTCAAGTTTAGTTTGAATTTTATATCAAACTTGATATTATGTGCGAGCTTGGTTGATTGGTAAAAGAATAGAGCTCGAACGACTTTCTATCAACGAGCTTATGTAGAGTACTGAATAGATTAGTATTTTGCACACTAGCCACCCTCGCAAGCGTCCTCGCGTGCATACTTTCGCTTGAGTGCAAGTTGTGTTTTGAATATAAAAGAAATAAATAAAACAAAAAGTCATAACGAATCGTCCAATTCATGAAAATGAATACACTTATGTTTATATCACTGAATCGATTTATCATTGTCGATTGTTTTTAAAGGGAAGGACAATACTATCAAAGGAAAAGGAGTATTCAATTGTTAAATCATGAAATATTTTGCTTGAAGTTTCTAGAAAGTTCATTTTTTTTAAACAACACCAATTGTATTAATAAAGGTAAAGTACAAGGGGTAGTGCAGAGGTTGCACTAGAAGGTATAACATGGCTCAGTTATAGGAAAAACAACGAGACAACATAGAAACGATCTAAACTACAAGGCCGTCCAATCCGAGAGTAACATTAAAAAAGGGGATGCCTCTAAAATGTTTAGAATTAAACAACCATACTGATGTCCAAAATCTTATCCTCTCCAATAACTCTTCAACATCGTGCTCCTTCTCTTCAAAAATTATTTCATTCCTTTCAAGCCAAACGTTCCACCATAAAGATAGTACTACTGTTTTCCACAGCACACTTCTTTTCTTTCCTCCTTGAATTTGTGAAGTAATAATATCTGAACAGTGTGGTGAAGTTATCCACATGATGTTGAAAATATCCCTCAATTTCAGCCACAAAAGTGAGGTGAATTCACATTGGAAGAAAAGATGATCCACGGACTCCTCATTTTTCTAACATAACACACACCAATTTGGCGATAAGGAGAGATAAGGCCTCCTTCTTTGCATTACTTAGACACATTCACCCGGTTTTGAAGCACTAACCAAGAAAAAACCTTTACTTTAGATGGTACTGTAGCACTCCATGATGATTCTGCCCATGAATTATTTTGTATTTTGTTTCTATAGATCAGATGTTCGAATGCTGATTTGCAAGTGAACAATTCAGAACCGTTACACAACCAAATTCTTCTATCTTCAATCGTCCTTATCACTGATTTGTTCTCCAATAGAGTGATTAGAATCACCAGTTCTTGTGCCTCGGGCTCGTTCAAATTTCGTCTATAATGAAAATTTCAATTTGTACCTCCTAATCCTTCAATAGACTCCGCAAATTCATCTATACGACCATCCCTTTTATTTGAGATTCTTGCTAGCAAAGGAAACTGATGTTCTAAAGCAAAGTCCCCTAGCCATTTCTCTTTCCAAAAACTATCTTTTCCCGTTACCAACCTTGAACTTAACTAAGTTAATATAATCACTGTGAAGCGCTGAAATACTTTTCCATGGGCATCTTGATGATTTGTTAATTCCCAGTTTCGAATCCCATCCATTATCCATCAAACCAAACTTGCTTATGATAATTCTATGCCATAATCTATCCTCTTCTAAAGAGAATCTCCAAAGCCATTTCATTAGAAGGGCTGTATTTCTTTCTTTCAGATTCACAATGCCCAATCCACCTTTACTTTTGGGTCTGCATACAATTTCCCATGAAACTAAATGTTCATCACCGTTCAAATCCCCACCTTCCCACAAGAAAATCCTCATCAATTTTTTTACATTCTCCAATACAGAAATTGGCGCTTTGAAGATAGACATGTAGTAAGTTGTCAAAGAGGATAGAACAGATTGGATTAAAGTTAACCTTCCCCCGCGAGATAAGTATGCATTCTTCCAACCTTCAAGTCGTTTCCTCACCTTATCGACCATGGGCTCCCAAAATAAAGATTTTCTAGGATTATCACCTAAAGGTAATCCCAAGTATTTCAAGGGCCAAGAACCCACCATATATCTGAAATTAGAAGCTTCCCGCTGAACCCATTCCTCATCAACATTCAATCCCAACAATTGACTTTTCTCCATGTTACTTTTCAGCCCAGAAATTGCACAAAATACTCCAAGATACTCAACATGTTCTTTAAATTCAAGTCATCAGCTTCCAAAAATAGTAAAGTATCTTTTGCAAATTGTAAGTGCGTTAACTCGACCTTTTCTTTACCAATCACAAAACCTTTTACAAAGCTTCTTTCTTTTGCGTGATCGATGAGTCTACTCAAGGCATCAACAACACAAGTAAAAAGAAAAGGAGAGAGGGGATCTCCTTGTCTCAATCCTCTAGTGCCTTTGAACTTTCTTCTCGGCCTCCCATTTATAACTGAGTAAGATACATTGTTTAAACAGCCTTTAATCCATTTTCTCCACGTTAGTCCAAAAGTTTTTTGTTGCAAGACAAAGTCTAAAAAGTTCCATTCAACATAGTCATACGCCTTCTCAAAGTCTAGTTTAGAAACAACTCATTTCTTTCTCTTGCTGCTATACTCTTCCACTACTTCATTAGCTACAACTATATCGTCAATAATTTGTCTCCCAGCTACAAAAGCTCCTTCAGCTTCGGATATTGTTTCCACAAGCATTTCTTTTATTCTCGATGACAATACTTTTGATATCATCTTATAGAGGCATGTGATCAGACTGATAGGCCGGAAGTCTCTAAATTTACAAGAGTTAAACCTTTTAGGGATTAAGCATATGTAGGTTTCATTGGTAATTCCGTTAATGATTCCATTTTGTTCAAACTCTTTAAATGCTTTTAGGACATCCTTTTTCACCAAATCCCAATTCTCTTGGAAAACCGCCATTGTGAACCCGTCTGGACCAGACGCTTTATCACCATCACACTCAAAGACAACTTTTCTAATTTCTTTCTCTTCAAATGGTCTTTCCAGCCAGCTGCTGAAATCAACCGTAATTGGACTCCAAGACAACCCCATTATTTTGAAGAAAGGTCTTCTTGCTGACCTATATAGCTCACTATAAAATGTGGCTATTTCCTCTATCTCGCCTTCATTCGTCAACACTGTTCCATCGGCTCTTTCTAGCTTTGTTATGGCATTCTTGGCTTTTCTTCCATTCATCAAACTATGAAAAAGCTTGTTGTTAGCATCCCCTTCCTTTGCCCATTTGAATTTGGACTTAATTCTCAAAGCCTGCTCTTCATCCAAAAGAATCTGATGCCGATACGACTTTGCTTTGACCCTTTCTTCTTTCAAAGCTACATTCCACCCACCTGTAGCTTCTAGGTGGTCCAGCTCTTTGATCTTCTTTTCTAGGCCTGATTTCCTTCAGCTTCGTTCCCCATATATCTCTCTGCTCCATTCTCGAACTTTGACTTTGACGTTCTTCAGCCGATTCATAAACTTAAAACCTTCCCATCCTATAGCATTGCTTTTGTCCACCACCTTCCAAATTTAGATCTGAAGTCCTTGTGTTTAAGCCAAATATTATCAAATCTGAAAGGTGCAGGCCCCCAATTTGGCTTCATCATGTCAAGTACTATTGGATGATGGTCTGACACCGGTCTAACCTCCAAGAGCTGCCTAACAAACGGGAACAAAACAACCCAATTATTGGTGAAAAGGAATCTGTCAAGTCTACAGTATTTTACTTCATCTCCGAGGTTAGAGCAAGTGTATTGACCGTTGAGTAACGACGGATCCCTCAGATTTAATTCCCCAATCAACGCGTCGAACATCTTCATACTCCTTGTGTTAGAACTGCTATTAAGTTTTTCATGTACATTCCTGACCACATTGAAATCCCCACCTAAGCACCAATTTGGTCCACAAATACTACTTAATCCTGCAAGTTCATCCCAAAAGCGGTCTCTTGTATGGTAACTGCTCGGCCCATATAAACCTGAAAACCACCACAATAGCCCATTTTCCCTTCTAATTAATAATTAAAACCGAGAATTCACCTATTAATGAATCCACTACATTAATAGTTCTAGAATCCCAAATTATCACAATTCCACCTGATCGACCTACAGAAGCTAGAATTAGCCACTCTTTGAATCTTGATTCCGCAGATTTCCAATAAATCTTCTATCCATGTTTTCTCTTTTTGTTTCTTGCAGCACCACGATATCTGGGTTAAATTTACAAATGACCTTCTTAATGGACCTTCTTTTAAGAGGGGAGCCACTCCCTCTCAAATTCCATGAGAGAAATTTCATTGAGATATTGAGTTCTTCCTTCTCCTCCCAACTTTCTTCTCATAATTAATGGAAGAGGATAACTTATGTGATTCCCTAGTCTGTCTTTATTTTCTGATGAAGAATTTGTCACTCTATCCCCTTCCTCAGAGCCTAATTGAAGATTTAATTGTGATAAGCAGTTCTTGATTTAATTCCATTGTATATTTTCTACCTTCAGTCCATTCCCATCTTCAGCCTTTCTAGACTTCGAAACTGATGCGTACCATAATAAGAAGCCATAGATCAAAGGAAATCTAAACTTCAATTACAAACTAAAGTATGAATTACAATGAAAATAGTAAGGATCGCGTAGGATTGAACCTAATCAACCGGACACAATCAATCTGAAATTGTGATCTCCATAGACATGAAATGGAGATGGACAAGATCAAACCAACTCACACAAAATGAGGGAAATACAGAGAGAAGGTTGGGGAAGAAGACACTAACTGAACATTTTTCAACTCCCCTTCTATCCACTGCCTGTAGCCTATTTATATAAATCTGAACTTCCTGCCAAATTACTAAAACATCCCTGACTTTCTGCAAAATAACGAAAACACCCCTCTTTAAGAAAGCGTATTCTCCTTTCCACGTTTTTGGCATGTAACAAATCCGCCCCCATAAAATGGTCCTTGTCCTCAAGGACATGAACTAGAATGCCAAGCACATTATCCAAATTCATGTGGCTGCACTAATTCTCATCTCCCTAATTCCACGGAATATGCTTATTGATACATACACATTTACATCAGCTATGTATTATAACATCTTAGTAGGCAGCTGAGTAACATTAGAATATTCAGCAGTTGGGTGGTATAACAGCTGAGTGGAAGCCGATTCTTCAACAGCGGAGTAAATAAGCCAACAACTGTGGTATAAAAAGCTGAGTGGCAGCGGAGTCTTCAACAACGGAGTACAATTTTCCAGCAGCAGGGATTGAACACGAACAACCCCGGAATACCTTTCCATTGTTATTGAATCTGATGCAAAAGGCAGGAGCACTATAGTCCGCCTTTTATAGACTTTCGAGGTAACTGACTTGTTGCAATCCAAGGTGGATGTAAACCTTGGTGGTGGTTCTGGCGAAGGTACATGCTGCTCCGGCCAAGCTATCCACGATTGATTAAACCCCTCTAGTATTGACAAACGACTAAACAGCGCACCAATACGTTTTAGTAGCTGATCCGCGACCACGGTATCCCTTAAATTTCCACTTCATTCATCATATAACCATTTTGTTTTTGAGGTCAGCGATACAGTCAAACGTTTAAGTGCAACCCCTAATGTTCCCAACTTCTCATTTTCGGCACATATAGTATAAGCCACACAATTTTCAGCTATATTTTCAAATGTATACTTCTCAAACATTTTATCAAACACCTGTAACTCCAACTTTTCTGCCTTATAATCTTTACCTAACACTTCACTCATTTCCTCATTTTCACCTTTTTCCTCAGCCATGAACTTGCCCAACAAAATAGGATTATTTTGTACACAATCCTCAACCAAATGTTCATCACAATGAGATACTTCTTCTTCCACTAGTTTCACATCTATTGATGGTTCCACAAGACTGTTTTCACTCACAGCTAAATCCTCATCAATATCAATTTCATAAACATACAATTTCTTCTTGCAACATTCATGTCTTATAAAGAATATTTCATCACACCAAAGGCATAATATCTCTCCGATCGTCTAACTCAACCGCACTATAATGTTTGTATTTCTTATACGATTTGGAGTTCTTAGTTTGAAGAGATACCTGAAAATCCAGAATTGCACCTGCCTCAACGAACGGATGCGATTCTTCACCGTTTGCTGACAGTGAAGATTCCTCGATCGAAGCTTCTTCACAACCAAATTTTCGAGGATCAGTAGAAACATGATTCGATGAGACATCGGAGTGATTTCTCTGCCTGAATTGATTGTCAATCATTTTCTGAGATGACTTCTTATTTCTTTCAATCAATTCATCAATCATCTTCAACGCCAAACTCAATTTCTCATCAAAAGTTTCTGGCAATTTATCATGACGGCAAGGTGGAGGAAAATCTGATCTGTTTGTTTCCATTTCAATCTCTTTTTCGATTTTCTGGTGAGCCGCCGAGGATCGACGGCTCTGATACCACTGATGCGTACCATAATAAGAAGCCATAGATCAAAGGAAATCTAAACTTCAATTACAAACTAAAGTATGAATTACAATGAAAATAGTAAGGATCGCGTAGGATTGAACCTAATCAACCGGACACAATCAATCTGAAATTGTGATCTCCATAGACATGAAATGGAGATGGACAAGATCAAACCAACTCACACAAAATGAGGGAAATACAGAGAGAAGGTTGGGGAAGAAGACACTAACTGAACATTTTTCAACTCCCCTTCTATCCACTGCCTGTAGCCTATTTATATAAATCTGAACTTCCTGCCAAATTACTAAAACATCCCTGACTTTCTGCAAAATAACGAAAACACCCCTCTTTAAGAAAGCGTATTCTCCTTTCCACGTTTTTGGCATGTAACAGAAACAGCCTCTGACTCTGAGATTTTAATAGGGCTTTGTCGTTCTTCAACGTCATTTGAAAGCTCCAGTGCATATTTTGTTTCAAGAGAGGGATTGTAGACTTGTCGACGTCGTCAACATCTCTTATGCCTAAGACTGTGTTTGTTTATTCTTTTTGGGTGGGTCGAAGTCAAACCAGATGTGAATCTTCTTTTCCTTGAAATTGATTTTGAGTTTGGGCTTTATTTTCTTAAGCAAAGAAGAAGATTAGTAAGAAGAGAGCTAGATGTTGGCAACACTTTCATGAATACACAAAGAATGGGAAAGTGATTGCTCAATGTAACTATTGCGAAAAAAACTATGCATGCGAGTCCGGAAGAAATGGTACGTCGGGAATGAACAATCACATGAAGATATGTAAGAAGCATCCAGATAATCTTGTTAATAGTAGAATGGATAGTCATACGATTCATAGTTTTTGTCATAGTGTGACTGGGGTTGGAGGTGAAGGGGACTATAGAGAGGTGTCTTCGTTGTTGAAATTTGATCAGGAAGCTATTCGAAAAGCTATGAATGTCTTCCTTATTGTTGATGAGAATCCTTTTAGAACTATAGAAAAAGAAGGTTTTAGGTATTTTATGTCGATTGCATGTCCCCAATTTATTATTCCTTCAAGAACTACGGCTGCTAGGGATTGTTTTAAGATGTATCTTGATGAAAAGGCTAAATTGAAAGAGTACTTTAAAAAAAATGTACAGAGAATTTCACTTACTACCGACACATGGACGACCTCCAACTAAAAACTTAACTACATGTGTTTGATTGCACACTTTATAGATGATAATTGGAAGTTGCATAAAAGAATTCTTAACTTCGTCCCATGCCCTAGTCATAAAGGTGATGAAGTCGGTTTGTTAATTGAGAAATGCTTGAGTGATTGGGGTATTACCCATGTATTCACAATAACAATTGATAGACGGCACTTTTGGGGGGTAAATTCTTGCATATGAGATGTGTGGCTTATATAATTAATCTTGTTGTTAGAGATGGATTAAAAGATGTGAACGAGTCAGTGGAACGGGTTCGTAATTTGGTAAGGTATGTTAGGCAATCACCGGCTCGGTTGTCCAAATTTGAAGCTTTTCAAGTTGAAGAAAGAATTGAAAGCAAGAAATCTTTGTGCTTAGATGTTCCAACAAGATGGAATTCTGTGTATTTGATGTTAGAGACGACTTTGATTTTCAACGCGTCTTTGAAAGGTATGAATTGTGTGATGCTGAACTTCGTGCAGATTTTTGTGCGACTGGAACTTATGGAAGAATTGGTTTACCCAATCGAGATGATTGGCTTGTAGTTGAAAATATGGTGAAAATTCTACAACACTTCTATGATCTCACACTTCAAATTTCAGGTTCTTTGTATGTGACCTCAAACACTTTTGTTGATGAAATTAGTGATGTAAATAAAGTGATCAAAGATTGGATGAATTCTGATAATATTCAGTTGACAGAAATAGCAGGACGAATGAAACTCAAATTTGATAAGTACTGGGGGGACAACGAAAAAATGAACTTGATATTGTATGTTGCGGTTATGCTTGACCCACATAACAAATTTAGTTATGTGAGCCATGTTATGAAAAACATGTATGGTAATGATGAAGGGTCAAAAATTGCTGGTTGATTGAATTGTTTAATGAGTATAAGATGTCTATGCCCAATGTGTCAGTTTCTTCAAGTTCAAATGGAGGTGGAAGTAGCACAAGCACGTTGATGGGTGAAACTGAAACTAGTGCGGCTGAACGAGAGAGACATAATAAGAGGGCTGCAAGAAAGCAATATCAAAGAATGTTGTCCGAGATCGGGATGAATGATCAAAATGAATTGGAAAAATATCTTTGCCAGCAAATAGAGCAAGATTCTCCTCAATTTGATCTTATGGATTGGTGGAAAGTGCACACTCCAGTATATTCCGTGTTATCGTCATTGGCACACCATGTATTTGCCATGCCTATATCTACAGTTGTTTCGGAGTCTGCCTTTAGCACTGGAGGTCGTGTCATTGACGATTATCGTGCTTCATTGGCACCAAAGACCGTTCAAGCTTTGATTTGTGGGCAAGATTGGATTCGTCAAGCACCCATTGGCTTTGTGGAGGAGACAAGAGAAGCTGAACTCATTAGTAATATTTATCAAAGTACATTTATTGTTATGTAGCTATTACATTTATTTAGTTTAATCACTACTTCACTAGTGTTGACATAATGATGCTAATCATCTCATTTTTTTTCATGTAGATGCGACACGTTCGTTAGTTAGTGAAGAGTCGGTTAATATGTGATCATATAGCTATCAAAGTGATGAAGAAGTGACTTAGATATACTCTTCTTGTTTCACATTACCTTTCTTTTTTTTAATTATGCCTCTTATTCATTGTTTGATTAAATCATTGAAGGTTGGTGTCTTGATGACTTGGTGAAGTTGAAGAAATTGGGAATGATCCACAAGAGTTAATGATTTAGGACTTTAAGTTATGCTTGAATTTGGTTTTAAGACTTTGGAGATTTATAATTTTTATCTTGAATGATTTGTATGAATTTAAGATTATATGTTTATGTTGATGGTTTTAAGCTTGTTATTTGTTAATGGTTTTAGGACTAAAGATTTTTTGTATGAATTTAGTTCAATGTTTTTGTTAAAAGTAAGTCGTTTGGGACTTTGCCACTTTGGGTTCTCATTATCATTCAGTGACAATAATTTAAAGTTTTTTGGTTGAATTTCTCTAATAGTATCATGATCAACATGAAAAAAATGTAAGAATTTATTTATTTTGTAGTGAAGAACTGAAGATATATAGTACTAAATTACTAATAGTATTAAATTAAATGGCGTTTATGAACCATCTATCACAAGAAATGGCTCTGCAACATTTATCCGAACAACACTTGAGCAATAATTCATCACTTAAGGCCCAACAAATTGAAAAAAAAAGCCAAAATTTTTTCAGAAAATTTGAAGAACCCAATTTTTCGGTTTTTTTGTAACGAATCATACCGAACCGTACCGAATCGGTAAATTACCGAACCGAACCGAAATTTTCGGTTTGGCAAACGGTACGGGTTTTCAGATTACCGAATGTATCGATATACCGAAAAACGGTTCGGTTCGGTATTACCGAATGCACAGCCCTAGTTGCATGTATCTCTGGGGAAGTGACATCTTTTGTTGGATTCTTTTCCAATGGGGCAGATACATATGGTTCGTCGATGCGATTTCCCATGGGCGCATCAAATTCTTATTGAAACAAAAAATTGAAATCCAAAATCATAAAAAGAATAGTAGAAAATGCTGAGTATAATTAATAAAAACAAAAAAAGGCTGAATATGAATATGCGAATACCTGAATTGAGAAAGTCTGAGTCGATGTAGTAGTTTTCAGCATTAAATGTGTCATGTGCATGCTCCGAGAGGTCAGCATAAATTTGTGAAACTCTGGCCTTTGCATGCTCAGATAATCTAGAGTAGAGGCATGTGTGGCCAGATTATAATTAGCCGCATCCTCGTTCATCTTCTGAATTATTGATCGAGATTCCAAAATATAGTTCTCAAGTCTAGCTTGTGATTTTTCAAGTTGCTGAAACAACTCTTCATAATTGTCCTTGTTGTCCTCGTTCAAAACTTTCGGCAACTCGATGTGCATCTTCAAGTTAATCTTGCTCTCGTTTTCATCTTTGCGAACACCAACAGTCATGCATAGTCAGTAATAAGAGATGGGAACCACAAACTAACAGTATTACTAGTTGCCACCTGCTTCATACTACTGAAAATCATCTAGCCCACATTTATTTTCTTACCTGTAACTATGCAATAAACTAGAAGAGCTCTATCTATAGTCACGTGGCTGATTTGCTTTTTCGGCAAGAGCCTAGAAAGCACAAACTTGAACCACGAATTACATGATCCCTTTTGAGATGCCCAAGTGCGAAACTTGTTGGCTTTCCATTTGAATTTAATGTCCACATGGGCTGGCCTTCACAAATTTCTTTGGTGACCGTTTCCAAGTCTATATCAATTTCGAAAAAGGTCGTATATTCATCATGATTTCCTTCATAGTTTTCCAGACCGTAATATGTGTTAATCAATTTTTCCGATATAGGGACATCAATTCCCCTAAATTTTACACTTTGATTCTTAGTATCATCCATTTGATTGAAGTTAACATAAAACTCTTGGACCATTCCCTTGCATCCTACCTTTTTGGGAGGTGAGCAAAATTAGTCCAGCCTCTCTTCTCAATAGCCATGTACCCTGGTTGACTCTTATCTCTGATATTAAAGCCTGCCTCCATAATCACAACTTTTTTATTTGTATACTTAGCGAACCTTTTTTCACCTTTCTTTGTCTGAAATCTTATAAAATGAGTAGTTTCACAAGAATTCTCGGTGGCATCATCACAGGCGGAGTTGTTAGTTTATCATTTATCTCCTGGAAGGTTTGCTCATGTTCTGTCTGCCAACAGAACTCCTCCTTGTCTTTTAATCTCAACAGTGGTGAAAAAATTTTGGTCTTTCCAGCTAGGTTCCATATCAATCTCCTCAAAAAGTTAACTTTCCCGAGAAATTGCTGGAGTTCCTTTTTTGTTGATGATGCTTTGGCTGTCAGGATAGCCTTTGACTTATTCTTATCGATTTCGATCCCCTTCCAATGCACTAAGAAGCTAAGAAAATTGGTTGATGCTACTGCGAAGACACATTTCAGAGGGTTAAGTTTTAGCTTATGTTTCCTCATTTTGGAAAATGCTTTTGCCAGATGGTCCATGTGTCCACATATACTGGATGATTTGATTACTATATCATCGATATCTGCCATTGGCATCGGGTATTCATCCTTTGGAGATGCAAGAATTAAATCCCTAAAATCAATGCATATTCTAATATTACCAATTTTCTTCATCACAGGTACCACGTCTGTGACCCACTCCGGATATCGGGCCACTTCTATGAAATTGGCCTTCAGGAACTTTTCGATCTCTTCTCTAATCAGGTGCATACTTCTTCCGATATTCTTCGGAGGGGCTGCTTTCGAGGCAAATAGACTTTGAGTATCGGAATCCTATGCTCAACTAAGTCCCTGCTTAGTCTTGGCATCTCATCATAATTCCAAGCAAAGCAGTCCTTGAACTCCTTTAACACCTTGATTAATTTTCCTTTCTGATCATCATCCAACAGGGCACTGATGTAGGTTGGTCTGTGGTCTTCTTCGGTGCCCAATTCTATCTCGATGACCGAGTCTTGTACTTGGATCTTGATGTCATCGAGCTTGGCTGGCGCTGTTCCCAATTCTTCCAATTGAATTTCTTCATTGTCTGTTATTGAGCATTCTTCCTCAGAAATAATGTCCCCTGTACAGCATTCGGCTACATAAATCCGAAATTTATTAAATCGTTACATACCTCTTGTTCAGGGCTGATAATGACAATTTCATCGATCTCCAAGCATTCGGCCTGAGTGGTTGTTGGCATTTTGCTGGTCGTGTAACTCATGGGGACTGAATCATTTCCCCCTACGGCCTGTCCTCATTGACATCACAAGGCCGACTTAACTCCTTAGCGAGACACTTCATCTCTAGCTCCGTCAGTCTTCTACAGACGTAACCTCCATCAGGCGTCCGTATTTGTCTTGATCGATGAACCTATACGGTCCAATATCGTCCCGATAGTATGCTGCTTCGACTGCATTGATCTTTGCAGTAAACGGTTGATTGTCGGCCTTGATGATTTCTGGTTCCATTGCATCCCCCCAAATCAGCAGGCATTGATGTAAAGAAGATTGTATACACAAAGCGGAGTGAATCCAATCTCTTCCCAACAAGACATTGTATGATGTAGTAGCATTTACCAGAAATAAGGCAATTTTCAAGGTAGTTTTGCCGACTTTTATCTCGACAGGCAAAATGCCCGAAGTGTCTGTTTTTCCTCCTGTGAAGTTGCTCACTATTACTTTTGTCTCCATCAGGTCTTCACTTACCTTTCCCAGCCTGTACATAGTTGCTGTCGGCATTACATAGACGGCTGCTCTGTTGTCAACCAGCATCCTATCAATAGGCTTACCATCGATGTGTCCAGATATATACAATGGCCTGATGTGTCTGGCCATAAACGATGGTGGTTTTTGGAAGATATTTTCCACCTTTTTGCCCCATTATGTTCTTTGATCTCCATGCACTGATATTATTTCCAGTTCTTCCACCATCTGAACCACAGGTATGCCTTCGTCCCAAAACCTTATTTGATGTATCAGTGGTACACATCAGCCCTTCTTGCGTACTGAAATCAGAGGGAAATGAACTAACCACATTGCACTCCATGATGGCCGAACTGTCTGACGGTTGACTCGTATTGATCTTCTCCAATTATTTCTCTTATTCCTTGATATCGACATCTGTCTCAACCTTGTTCTTCTTGTCTTCAAATTCCCTGTCGATCTCGTCGAACTTAGCCCTTATGTCTTCAGCCTCGTCGAGATCGAGGTCCAACTCTGGGATTGTTTCATATTTTACCTTCCCTGAAGATTCCCACTTGAAGGTGGCAATTTGGGTAATGGCCTTGGCCTCAGTAGTTTCCTGTTTGAGAGTCATTTCCATAAACTGTGGGTTTTCGATCTGCGGCTTCGTCGGGGCTTTCCCTTTTGCCATTTAGATTTCCTTCATGTGTCGGAGAAATCGCCGATATTGTGTTATAGTCATCTGGTCCGGTCTCTGATTTCCTGGGAATTTGGGGTGCCTACAGGTACCCATTTTTCCACCTGAGTGTTCGACGGTGTTCTGATAGTACGTGGCCTGAAAGTACTGGTGGGTATCATTCTCACTGATTGCCTATAGTTCTGGCTCCTGAATGAGTTGGGGTACCTCACCGGTGACCTTTTCCTGGACCTGTAATGCTGATCAAAACCTTCTTTTGATCGTTGATGCCCCCCGGGCGCATCATTGTCTCGACGCGACTCTGTTGCAGATGATGTAGCCTGCATCGGGGCTGGTATTGACGGTGGTGTTGCTTGATACAGGTATGGCCCATGTGAAGGATTTGGCCAATGCACGTACGGATTATAAACCCCAGGATTCATGAGCATTTCTACCTCCAGATGACATCGAGCACATAATCCCAGCTGTAGGACTGGGGGGTTGACATCGGTTGTTGCGTGCACTTGTTATTAGCCTGTCCCGTATTTTTTCCTTCTGTGTCAATCACGTTTACCATGTTTATCCTGATCTCATTCTGCTGAACCGGATTGGTATCAACTGTAATCAGTTTAGTAATCTTCATGCCAGGGGCAAACTTTAGGATACCTTTGTCAACATTATCCTGCACCATCCATCTAAACACAAGACAATCTTTCGTGAAATGAGTCCATACGTCATGGTATTTACAATACGTTTTACCTGCAATCTTCATCGGCAATGGCATCACATGGTTTCCTTTAAGCCTCAGGATCTTGTCCGCCAATAGCTGATCGAAGATAGCCTCTGTTTTGGACACGTCGAAAGAATAACGCATTTCCCTGTCAGACTTGTTCTCGGCATGCCTCCTTATCAAGCTTTTGGGCACTTTGATAGTTGGTTGTGGCTCCTTCGGTTTAGTCAACTCCTGACAAATAGTGTTCTTTGGACATATGACTTCAGCTAATACGATCTCGATGCTAGATGATTCCACCACCAGACGTAATGACTGGTCGTTAGAATCTGCCATGCCTACTTGATAGTAGTTGTTTCTAGGCTGTCAGATGTTTTCATCTCTCAACACCCTCTCATATCTTACAACATGGTCTGTTAATTCGAATATATCCTCATGATACTATGCCATCATTATCTTTCTTAGTTCAAAATGCATTCCATGTATTGCAATTTTGACACATTCCTTCTCTGGTAGTGGGATAGCACAAAACCCCCTGGCCCTGATGAACTTCTTCATATAATCTTCTACACACTGCCCTGACAATTGCTTCATATTGGATTGTTCAATTACTGATACTTCTAATGGGGCCTGATAGTGGTTCGTCACGAACAACCTTTCCATTGATGCCCAATCAGCTATCGAACCGGGTTTTAGGTTGGCGTACCAGTGGAACGCCATCCCCGTCAGGGAATTCGGGAACAACTTCAACTTCAGATCGTTGTTCAGGTTACCAAACTCCGACGAGAATCGGGCCAGATGCTCGGTTGCAGATTGTGGCCCTTCTACTGAAAATAAAGTGAAATTAGGTGTCCTGAAAGCGGAAATGGTACCTGATCGATATATTCTGGATGTGGCTTGTTGTATCGGGCTATCACGGCATCCTATTTCTTCATGAACATTTCCTGAGCCTGGTTGATTGTTAGTAAATCGTCATGTCCCTCGATGGCTCCCGTTACTTGATCGTGGTATGGGGAGGTGAATTGATGTCCGTTCTGGACATACCCAATGTTTTCTCCTCTTTCATCCTCGGGTCTGCCCCCCGAGTCCGGACGATAAGACCTATTTCTTGAAGTGCTTCCTTTTCTGTCAGGTGTATTGTTCTGCCCACTGTTCTGCATGTATGGCTGTTCGTCCCGCTGTCGAGATTCTGCAATGTGGATTGCGGGTGCCTTGCCTTTGTCAATGGCAGTTTTAGTCGATCCATTAGGGTTGGTTGGTTGCTTGCAAGCTATGCATCCCATTGGCTAATGCATTGATGCTATCAGCCAGTACGACTAGTTTGGCTTTCAGACGTGTCAGGGAAGTATTTATAGTATTACTTGCCTCAGTACTGGCCTGACTGGCAGCAGTGGTCGTGCCGAGCATGTTCTCAAATTTGCTAATTACATTCGACCATTCCCCTTGTTTTGCTTCGAGGTCTTTCACAAATTTCCGAACCTCGTATGACAATTCTCCTACTTTCTCTATTCCGTCCATCGATATCGGGACTGCAGTTAAGTCCTCTGATGTCAGAAAGTTCGTGAGGTCGGATTGTGTCCTTGTTAAATTCGATCGTTTCTTTCGCGTTATCGGTGGAAACATCTGATAATAGCAAAAGATCAGTTGATTAGTACGCAATAAAAATTTTCTGGCAAAAAAGATTATCAAGTCCCACCGGGCGTGCCAAAATATTATTTGCTCTAATTTTTATCTGGCTTGCCTCGACGTGCAATTGGCTCGATGCAAAATGAAATAAGTGCGGGGCGGGCCAATGTCTGTGCGTGCAAACATAACAGTTTAAAATGGACATTATATGACGAATATGAAATATAAATCAATGTCCTGACAATGCTCTGACTTCTAACCAATTGATTGTGGCAGAGTAGGTAAACTCTACCCCTTACATGCCTGCCTGGCCGCAAGACTTAACAATTCATGATAATCTTTATTGGACTGCCAAATTTTATAGCCAATCAGTGGTTCACTCGATATATCAAGGGATTTGCAGAAACATTAATTATCGAGCAATCTAAAACATGTCAACTTAATCAATTTAATTTAAATCCTAAACTAACAAATTAACAATTTAACATCAAAGACATATTAAAATCACTTGACGACAACATATTCGTAAATGAAATCAGGAGATGAAGGCAAAATAATTCGATAAACATAGAGTTGATAGATGAAATACACGAAATCTAGCCCAATACATTTCCCTGATTTACAAACATGAAAGAATATGTAAAGTTGTAATAAAACTCCTATATTGGCATCACCGCGCCAAGCGAGCTGATAGATTCTTTAGTTCGTGAAGAATGACTCTTTGATTGGCAGGTGAACCTCCATATGAGTTGATATGCAGTACTTATCATGTTGACGTGAAAGTAACATTGACGGCAGGTGGATACCATCGATGGATCGCCCAACCTTGGCAGGTGGCTACCAATCGGGCTCCTAACCAGTAGGTGGCCACTCGCCAGATAGTCTTCAGGCAGAAGGCTACCAGACAACAAATTCATCAGGTAGGTGGCTACTTGACAAATAAATCATGTCAGTACGTGGGTATTCACATGAGGTTTTGCAGCTTGCGGCTAGCTGAAAAAAGCGGCTTGCTTTGAGGAGCGACTTTGCTAACTGCGGAAGCAGCTTGCGGCTTTCTTCGAGAGGCGGCGTTGCTGAACTTCAGGGAGTCATGACTTGTGGCTTGCTGAAAGGAGCGGCGTTGCTGACTTTGGAGAAGCAGCGTTGCTGACTTGAGGTAGGCATGATGCCCGATTCAGTGAAGACTGATTTGTTTGATTGATTGAGGGTGCCCCTTGAATGTGCCAGCCTCTTGATATTTATAGGCCTCATGATGGATATTTCTCCTGATGAATGTCCACTTCTTCCACTTTCGGCATGATTCCCACTACTTTGGCAGTTATTTGTCATGTTTGTTCTCCATGTTCCTTTGATGGTTTGCTGATGGTTGAGCTCTTCAAATCCGCTATATTTTCTATCTCCAGCATGTGTGTAACTACTTTTGAGATATTTTGGGAGATGGTTAACTCTTAATCCTTATATATTATTTTGTCCCCACTTTAATTACGTGGCCATTATCTTTCTTAATTAAATTAATTTTGTCATTAATTTAATTAATCACATAAATGGGGCCAATCTTTGGGCCATTTCTCGCGACTGGGCCTCTTTAATTCAATGATTGGGCTTTTAATTCAATTGGCCTTCTTAATTAATTAAATTGTGCATATTATTTGTCGAGCCAATTATCCTCTGTCGGGCCATTATTGGCCTCATAAGCATAAAAATTATTTATGGTATAAACAGTTATGGTTCTTGAAATAATAAACTATATCATTACACCACCCATTGTATCATAAATCTACTAAATCCCTTTTAAAATACAATGATAAATAAATTATCAAGACTATCAGTATTAATAAACTAGATAAATATTCACATTAATGAGAGTTGAACCCAAGACCTCGTGCCCTATTAGTCTTGCAACCTCAACTTTTGCCACTAGACTATGACCTCAATGGCGAGTTTTTTTCGGTGATCGATGTATGATTAATAAACTTCTATCCCTCAAATTAGATAAATCATTTTATAATTCTCATGTATTGTCCTATAATTACATGTAGTATATGTAGGAAATTATTGTGTTTGCCGTTGAATTAGTGAAATCTACTCATGATATTTGGTTTTAAAGATCAAAATGAGAAAAAGTAAAATGAAAAGAGTACCCGATGCATCTTTCCGATCGGCAGAAAATTTGATATATTATTTTTATTAGCAACACTTTCCAAGTGTTAATAAATCAAAGATATTTAACTCCCTCTTAAGCCACTAAGAATGAATATTCTTCATGATTTACAAGGAAAGTGACAATTATATACAGGGGCAAAGCTAGGATTTTATATTGAGGGGGTCGAGATTAGGTCATAAAAATATTATTTTTTGTACTATGATTATAATTAAATAGTTATTGTGGAAATAAATATTGTCAATAGTTTTAATAATAATTAACATAATTAATTAATTCAGTAAGATGATTACAAATCTATATGAAGTATATAACAAGGGATAAATGGGCATGAGATATATTCATATTTCAATTTTTACTTGGTCATTATAATTTATAAGTCGTGCTTTGTTCTTTTTAATAACATTAACTTCATCCACGACTAAGTCAATATCTATATCCCTGAACACATTTCTTTTTTTATATGCAATATTAAAGAATTTAACATTTTTAAATTAGGAAATTAAATAATTAAATTAAACCCATATACACGGGTGTGGCTTCTCCTCTGATTATAACCCTACATGTTATATTTTTTCTTTGGAACTAAATGTAAAAACACAACTGCTCACTTAAAAATATTAAGTTTAACCCCATGTGAACTTAAAAATTGACGATAAACCCCTTATTCTCTTAAAAATACAATAATAATCCCCTGTGGTCAGCTCTTAATGTTAAAACTAGTGTTTTTCACTAATAAAATATCAATGTATGAATTTTTCCTAATAAACTATTAACACATGCATGGGAATTTGTGCTAATAAAAATAATTTAGAGGGTTTTTTATCATTTAGGAAAATCACATAGGATGTTTTGCATTTTACTCAAATGAAAAATCGGACAAACTTTAATAGTTTTGAAATGAGGGAAATGCATTTTTCATACCAAACTTTTAGTACATTTGCACATTTCATATCATACCTTTCAAAATGACACATTTGATACCAAAATTGACCAACATTTTTCACATTTGGTTTGACCATTAATTTTAGTACGAAAAATGTCACATGCGTGGCACATGTCCATTAAGTCAAGGGGGGGGGGGGAATGCAATTATCTAAAAATTGGCCGGGTATTTGTAATTTTCGCCTTCTTCTTCCCATATGGCCGCCGGCTTCCGGTGGCCGTTGGTCGAAATCGGTTGAGGGTTTTTGTTCCTACTGTCGTGGAGAACTCATACATGTAAAGATCTCTTCAATCCGTTTAATAATTTGTTCGAATTTTGAGTTCTAATTTTCAAATCGCGTAGGTCAAAAGGCCCGAATCTTCAATGATTAATTATTCATTCATTACTCAACCAATTTGCTTAATTCTTGAACCCCTATGATCGTGGGCAACATTTCTCATGTGGTAATTGCACATTTTTTCGCGAAAAAATGCACCTCCCTTTGGCGGAGCTCCACCGTCGACGGCCGCTGAAATTACTCCATGGAAAATGTTGCCAACGATCATAGAGTTCTATTGGTTCAAGAATTAATAGCAAATTGGTTAAGTATTAAAGGAGTAATTAGAGTTTGAAGATTTAGGTTTTAGGTTTAGTTTAGGGTTTTAGGGAGGAAGAAGGTGGGATAATTAAAATATACCTACCCAATTTTTAGATAATTATATTTCCCCTCTTTTTTTTTTTTTTACTTAACTAACATGTTCCACGCACGTGACATTTTTCATCCAAAAATTAACGGGCAAATTAAATGTGAAAAATATTGGTCAATTTTGATATCAAATATGTCATTTTGATAGATATAGTATGAAATGTATAAAGGTACCAAAAATTTAGTATGAAAAGTGCAATTCCCTCATTTTGAAATATATATAATAATTAATTCTATTGATAATTATGTTCAAGACTTCAAGTTTGATTTACTGCATGTATATAATCGACATCAGAATATTTTTAAATATAACTTTCAAGTTTCAACTCTGATCTAAAATAATCTCATTTTGCTTGGTAGTTTGTACACTCTAGCAGGTTAATGTTATGTATGTATTAAGCAAATTTTGTACAAAGCAGAGGCAACTTTATCTCCGATAAGACATAAGTACGTTGGCTAAAGTTTTCACTTGTGTGGGTATTTATCTAATTTAATGCTACTTTTTATAATTAGTTTATCTTTGTACTTTAATTCCAATGAAATAGATTCGAATAACTTTTCCGATATAGTGTTTGTTCGAATAACTTTTCTGATATAGTGATTGATATAAGGGTAAATACAACTTTTGATCCCTCATATCATTAATTTTTTACGGAGTGATCTCTTTTATGTTTTTTTCCTGCTTTAGTCCCTACTATGAATTATTTGTTTCACTTTAGCCCCTACTATGAAATATGTGTTTCACTTTAATCCTTGTCAGATGGTTCCGATAACACGTGACATGCACATGAATATTTTTTAGGGCATTTCGTCAGTTTATTGATAAGGCTATTTTGGCAGGAACCTATTAACTTATAGTGTTACACTTTAGTCCCTCATAAAACTCTTTTGTATCAATTAAGCCCCAAGCATTTTGCCACTAGAATTCTGTTTTTTTGCCCGCCAAAAACCATTTTCCCTCCATCATACACACATTTTAGCAGCATTTTGAATACCATTTCAAAAGCCTGACAACGAAACTTCTTTTGTTAGTGTTGTTTGCATTCATATTTCTGTTTTATTTGTTTATTTCCTATGTGACACTTACTTTAAACAATCAAAAAGACTCATGCACAACACTTTCCTAGAGTTGCACGTATCCATCAACTTTAAAACGGTACATGTTCATACCCAAAACTAATCCTTAAGCCATACATAATCTAAAGGATTAATAATAATATCAATATTACATCTCCTAAAGCCAAAATAGAACATCCATCCAAAAAACAGAAACCACTTCCAGTGAGGTTTGTTTTTTGGACTTTTGCCTTTTTTCTTATTGGTAGATTGTTGACCTTCATCCTCATTTGCTAATTTCTTTGACTGAGCAGCTTCATTCAAACCCTTGAGTGTTACCATATTGGAATGATCTCTTCACTGAAACTCCACCAATATCAACTGAGCTTGCAGCTGGTGGTTTAGGCAGTGGTTGTATGAATTCAGATATTGTATCCACTTGCCTCTGCAAAAACAAAGAAAGTCATCAAATCTAAAAGAATAAAAATATCAAAAAACATAATAAATATATGGAAATTATTACAATAGGAAATACATATATCAAGGTATGATCCATGTTTGTCTAAGTTTTTCCACATCTTTGCAGCTGGATTAGGGCATTGAGTTATGTTATGTCCAAACGTTAAGCAAACACTTCACTTGGTGAGCTTCTTCGTTTAAGTGAGATTAAGCTTCTTGGGCTGCCAAAACAAAGGCAAACAAAAATAATAGTTTTTGTTAGATACCTAATTTGATTAAAGCATTAAAAAGAAAGTTAAATACTTACAACCATGTGCGGATCTACTTAGGGGGCAAGGGGGGTCTATAGACTCCCTAAAAAAGATAATTATAGTAGTATTCATTTATAATAAATATTGGGTAAAAAAGGCACAAAATTCATTTCATCCAACCTACTTAAAAACTTTACCCACTAAAAATCCTAATTCCTTACTTATCCTTGACCATCGAACACCATTACAAAGTTGAGATATTCAATTCGGTTTATAGATAGACAAATGCAAGATTTAAACAACTGTTTCAATGACATGAACACGAAGTTGCTTCTTTGTATTACATGCTATGCATGACTCTTATGGATTCTGGTCTCGAAACTATTCCCTTCGACTTAACCTTTATATATGAGCTACTTTCATAAAGTCATCGGATACCTTGGCCAAGGATTCCATCGGAATACGTTTTTCATAAAAAATCATAGGAGAAACTCCCAACCTATCAAGTCGGGTCAACGGATCCTCTGTTGATGACATGGGCCGAGGCATACTCCGGTGTGGAAGGATCACCTAGCCCCATCATACACCTATATATACACAGTACCTTTAATGACATAAGACACGCATTTCTAAGCATTATCACACGGACTAGTTGATCGGATTTCTTTTGTTTGGCTTGTAGTAAACGGTATCCTGTAATACTCGGATAGACCTTGTAAAGTTACTCTATTTGAGAACATAATATAATACATCGATGTTACTTGCACCTTTATTGTTATGTCTTGCTTATTTTCACATATACGAATCTGAGTAGAATCAGGAACCAAGAACAGTAGCTTATTCACCCAAAAAATACAAAAAACAGCAATGCCCGAATCTGTTCTTGAGGGCCCGAATGGTTGAAACCAGTAATTACTAGCTGAAAACTAAAATTAAGCTTACCTCCAACTAATTCCAGGAAGAACCAAACAGAAATCCGCTCATAAACCTTCAATAATCGATGGCCCGAACTTTGGAGATGAGGCACGAATCACAAAATCGATCAATTAACATTAGGGAACTGAAATTAAACATACCTTTGATTAATTCCAGCAAGCATCGAGCAAAAAACCGCCCGCAAACATTCAGGAATCGTCAGCCCGAAAGTTGGAGATGAGGCCCGAAGCAAGGAATCAATCAATAACCAGCTGGATTATGAAATTCAGCTAATCACGAATGCTATCGCCCAAAACCGTGCCCTGAAATGCCAGCAATCGTGATACTCCAAAAGGCCCGAAATGACGAGGCATTTGGCAACCTTAAGAGAGTCATAGTTACTCTCGCCGTTTATCCGCGCTTGGTTGAATTTCTTCACTTTGACATTTAGAGCATTGGGCAGAAATCACATTGCGTTAGTATCCGCATGTACCATCGCAATGTTTTGTTTTAATTAAATAGTCGAATTTCCCTTCTTTGCACCAATCTGAGTTGGTTGTTCGACGCCCGGGAAAGGCCCCGAAGGAGCCATTCACAGTCCGTCCCCCGCGGGAGCAGCTCGAGCAGTCTGTCGACAGCCGATGGTTTCGGGAATGGGACCCCGTGCCCATCTCTCAGAGCCACCAGTTAACCCTGCTTCAACCACAACCAGAAATATGTTAGAAGATCCCACCAGTCCATATTTCCTCTATCCTGCGGATGGACCCGGTTTAAAACTTGTTTCTACCCTTCTCAATGAACACAACTTCCAATCTTGGAGTCGTGCCATGACTATGGGTCTTAAAGTAAAGAACAAATTGGGTTTCATAGATGGTTCTCTCACAAAACCATCTACTGACCCTATTTTAATCAACATTTGGGACCGTAACAACACAGTTGTTGTGGCTTGGATATTCAATGCAATTTCACCAGAAATTTTCAGATAGTATTCTTTATCATGAAATTGCATCAGACCTATGGAAGGAATTACAAGAAAGATTCATACATGAAAATGGCCACCGATTATTTTCACTAAGAAGAGATGTTGTTCAACTTAAACAAGGGTCTGATTCTGTCACACTTTACCACACCAAACTCAAGAAATTTTGGGATGAAATCTCCAACTGTAGACCAGATTGCACATGTGGAAAATTAGAGGTCTATTTTCAACAAGAACTAGTCATGATCTTTCTTATGGGATTACAAGACTCTTATTCACATATCCGCAGTCAAATCCTTACCATGGATCCACTACCCACTATTAACAAGGTCCTATCACTCATTGTTCAAGAAGAGCAACAACTTTCTCTTCAACAAAACCAATCCAGTAATCTTAGCCTCAACTCCATGGCCTTTTCTGTCAAAAATCAACAACAATTTCAACCTAGAGGTGCTACTAGTAATTCTTTCTCCAGACCACCCTCTACTTTCACCACTCCCAAATTCGGTACAGTAAATTCTCTTTTTGTCTTCATATAATATCTAACTATATCTTCCAAAGTAATATGGAGTACATTAATTAATTTATATAATATAGATTCAAAAAATAAAAATTGAAACCCTGGCCCAACTGTGTGGGGGTGGAAGGTGGGGGTAGGGTTTGGGTGGATGGTTGGTTGCAATTTTCTTTTCTTAAATATTTAATCAAGAGCAATTTAGTCTTAACAAAAAATATATCGATGTAGACAAATATCTAAAGGCATTTCCATTTGCATAAATACAAATATGCATTTTCAAAAGAATTCCCTCTTTTCATTCCAACTACATGATTACATGCAATGGGCAAAAGACAATTTCATTCAATTTTGATACCAAATGATGGAGTCATCTTACAAAAATATGCGTATGCTCATACAAATTTAAGATTTGAACGCTTAGATCTATATGTGACGTAAAAACGTGACACCAAATGCATGATATGGAACATATATTTTGAATGAACATCTTAAAAATCTTTATATACGAGAAATATGTATATACTCCGTGTGTATATATATATATATATATATATATATATATATATATATATATATATTTTGAATGGACATCTTAAAAACCGTTATATATTTGTTTTTCTTTCTAAAATGCATGGTTAAACTGATTGACATATTATAGTTGAAATATTTTACCTACAAAATTTTGGTTGATCTCTTGAAAAGGCTTATTTTTGCAACCTAATTTTATAGATGTTATAATTTTTTTTAAAAAGATAATTTTGGATAGGGCAAAAGGTTATAATGCAATTTCACACATCACTTCTTTTAATTGCAAGTAAGGACAAAGAGTATTATTAAAAACCCTGAAGGCATTTAAACAAGGGGTGAGCACGGGGCGGGTTTGAGGCGGGTTTAAGGTTAGAGATATTGGTATAGTAAATTTCGGGATTCACACATTTCATCCCAAACCCGCCTCGCAATAATTTGGGTACCTGGATGTGTGTTCCCGAATTATTGTGGGACGGGATTACGTATCCCACATTATTTTAAATCATCAATTCTTCACGTACCTAACAAAATTAAACTACAATATTTCGTATAAAATTTGTATATAATAGACTAGTAGTAGTAATTTAATTTGTAGAACAAAAAAAAAAAATTTATTGTATGACGTGGCATAGGTGGGAAAAATAAGAAGTGGTAGAGCCGTAGATACTAATAATACTATGAACAGTTTTATAACTGAGGAAAGCTTAATGTATTACTAACTTGTGTACGATTTAAAAATACTATGGTAAAGTAAAAAAGTTCTTCCTATATGATGTTAATTAGTTAATTAATTGATATATAAGTAAAGTGTATAATTATAAAATAATAATAAAAAGATATAGAGGGGTTTGGGTATTCGGGATTGGAGAGGCTAATCCCAAAACCGTCCCGTATTCCAGTAAAAATATACGGATTTTCAAGTTCTGGTACCCAAATCCAACAAATACTCGTCCTGTTCGGATATTTTAAAAACGAAACGGGTTGGGTTTGGGTTACCCGAACCCAACGCCCCACCCCTAATTTAAACAGTTAAACACTTTGGACTGTAATAGTTTGTCCTTTTATATAGCTCATGAAACTCACATGTACTTGAACAAGAACAATAATCTTATTGGCTATTTCAAAGTAATAATCACCACAAAGCTGAAGAAAGATGGAAAAGGAAAATGTGATAAGAGTCTTACTAAGTGTTTTACATCTATACAATCTCATTGTTTTATATCATAATACTAAGTGTTTATTATTTTTATCACCACTAAATTATGAACCTTATTATAAAATCGTATACTCCCTCAGTCTTATGAATTATGAATTAGAATTGCGATAGGATCAAAACCTACCCGCAAAATAATCATAACAAAGTGAAGAAGTTTTTGTTTACCCATATTAATTGTGGTTGTTAACTAATCAATAACTAATAATTAAAGCGTTATAATTTTTAAAAAATTATGTGAAATATTACATAAAATCAAAAACATTAATATTTTTAGTAATGTATATTTTGCGGCTAAATGGTTGATTTTGTAAAATGTGAAAAATGCATTGATCAAAATCAAACCAGGGGCGGACCGTCTAAGGGACTGGGAGGCGCCCAACCCAGAAAAATATTAAAAATTCTATTATATATACGTAGATTATCTCAACGGAAATATCTCCATTTATTTAATTTTACATGCGTCTTTTATCCTGTGTAGATATATAAAAATTAATATTTTTATGCATTTTTTTTCTTTGCTTGTTTTATGCTTTTCTTTTAACAGGTTCTTCCACCTTTAAGGATTTTAACAAAACAAATATTTTATGTTATGATTCTCACTATAAGTAGATTTCAGAATTTATTTGGAAATGAGAGTTTTTCAGTTTACATGCTTCAATTTTCTTAAAAATATTTTGTTGAATATTTCAAAACACTCGATCATATACAATTCATAATCAATAAAACATTGTCTGTTACAATTTAAATGATCCTATATTTTAAAGATATTTATATTTCAGCATTTTGTTGGACAACATTCTATTACTTTATGATGGCTTATTTTTATCATATTATCAATTCGCTAAGAAATATTGAGTGCAGTAAGCAAAAAAGAAAGTTTATAGTTTCACCCCGAATCAAACAATATTCAAATTTTCTTGATTTTGTGATGGAGGATGCACTTTTCTTGAGTGGATTTTTGTAGTTTTGCTTTCGATTAGTTTTGGAGTATAATATTTGGATCCTGAACATAGTCTTTCATTTTTAGTATTGTTCACGTGCTAAAAAAATTATCATTTAAGGATGAAAACTAACATATATAATCGAAAAATATGCAAAACTGAACGACTGAACGTGGAAAAAAATAGTCATATTATAAAATTCAATTTATGTAACTTCCCAAACAGAAAATAATAGTAAAAATTTAGGGACATAGGAAATAATAAAAAGGCTTTATACATTCTTACTATAATTTTAATACGTAAACTACTAAAATACTCACGATATACTCTTTAATAAAATACAGTATATATTTACTTTTTGTATAATTAAATTAAGTACTGGTACTTTATTTGAAAGAAGGCTGGAAGTGTTTAATGGGCTCTTTCTTTTCCTCGGCCTCATAATCTTGTGAAAAACCCTAAAGTTACCTCATTTCACACCTCAATTTTACCCTACCTCACAATTCACTTGGCTACGCATATGCGTACGTCTTCCTCCGAAATGACAATGCCCCTGTATGAATCCTCAATTTATTTGTGTGATTATTATCGGTAACTCAAAAATGATGCTCATGGCTAATTTTTTTTGAAAAAGTAAGCAATATACCGTATCATCAAACCTAGTCAAAACTTTATTCTTCACACACTCACACATTTACTATGTGTTGGACAAAGATGAGCGGTTTTTACGGAAAACTGGGGAATGATATTTATGTATGTTATATATTAATGTGTATTACTGTTGTTAAGTCTAGTCTATGATGCCGATTTCAGTCTACCGTGAAAGGAGTAGATAGGTGTATAATTGAAATGTTGGTTGATTTTCACGCGTTGGGCAAGGAGGCATACTCAAAGGCTGCTACAGAGCTACAACAGAATGGTAAATCGCAAGAAACATTGAAACTTGGAATGCTTGTATATTAACTCAAACTTGGATGGTTACAAATGAGCTAAGTTGCCCTATTTATAGTTCCACCTCCTCAAATGGACTGTGGTAATCAACTTGATCTAAGGGTTGAGATTTATTCTCTAGACCCTTCTGCATCTATGTACAATGTGTAGAATTATTTACAAGTATGTGGACCTATCTAGAACACTCTACTATGTCCAAGTCTTCTCCTAACTAGTAAGTGGTAGAGAATTCTAGAACCTCCATGTTGTAGCGAAGCTTTGGCTAGGCCATGTTTTGCCGTCGGGTCCCTTGGTTGCACATTCCGGCCTCCGGATGGGTGGTTCGTTACATTTTCCCCCACCTAAGCTGGCGATGACCTCGTCTCTTCGTGCATCTCGAGCTGATCCCGGAATTGCCATAAGTCTTTTTTAGTCTCCCATGTTGCCTCGGATTCCAGTCCATTTGATCAAGTATAGATTGGTGGGTGCCACTCCCCTCTTGCATTGAGCCTTCTTCCCGAGCACTTCTTCAATCTCCTTGTCATATGACTAGGTAACCATGGGTGGTGCTCGGTGTGATTGCCCCCGGCTTTCGTCTTCCTCTTCTCCATGATACGGCTTCAACATACTTACGTGGAAGACATTATGAATTTTCAAAGTATTAGGTAAGTCAAGGCGGTATGATACCTTGTGTAAGCTCTATAACACCTTAAACTGTTGAGGCATCAACTTTACTAGCACTTGATCCCCGATTTGGAACTCGCGTGCCTGTCATTTCTCGTCAGCCCACTTCTTCATACGCTTGCGAGCCTTTTCCAAGCAAGATCGAGCAAGATCAGCGTGCTCCTCCCATGACTTCGCCATCTTAGCTGCACCCGGGCTCCTTGCACTCTCAACGGATGTCGTCAAGGCATGTGGTGTGAGTGGTTGTTCTCCGATGGCAAGCTCAAATGGACTCCTTCCCCTGGACTCACTCATTTCCAAGTTGTATGAAAACTATGCCATGTCAAGGAGTTAGGCCCAGTCTCTTTGGTTGGCACTTACGAAGTGTCATAGGTAGCACTCCAACAAGGCATTCACCCTCTCGGTTTGGCCATCGCTTTGTGGGTGAAAACTTGTGAAAAAATTTAGTTGTTAGCCAAGTATCTTGAAAAGTTCAATCCACAACTTACCCGTAAAGCAGGGGTCCCTATCGCTCACGATGCTCCTCGAAAGGCCACAATACTTGACCACGTTCTTGAAGAATGCCCGAGCAGCCTCCTCTGCTGTGCAGTCCTTTGTGCAAGGTATGAAAGTCCCGTACTTGGAGAATCGGTCCACGACCACCATGATCGACCCGTATTCCTCGGATGATGGTAAGGCACTAATGAAGTCCATGGATATGGAGTCCCATGGACGCTCAGGTACGGGCAAAGGCTCAAACAGTCCCGTCGGTCGCCTATTCTCCAGCTTGTCTTGTTGGCACACAAGGCAAGTCTTCACGTATAAGTCCACTTGAAAGTTTTACCCCAAGTTAGAAATTCCTCAATTTAAAAGACTCTTCTTTTAAAGTATTTACTTAGCTTATGAAATATGCAATGCAAGACAAGCAAAGTAAATAACGCAAGAAATTTTTATAGTAGTTATACAGGAACAAATCCTCTTAATCCACTCTTCTAAATCACGAAGATTTAGGTTCCACTAGAAACACTAAGTAACTAGTACAACTCTATTTGCGCTTTTACAACAAATGATAAAGCCACAAATTCACAATAGAAAATCACAAAGAAGACCTATTATTCTACGAAGTAATATCATTTACAAAGATGGATATTTACTTTTCACAACACTCAGTTGAATTTCACTCAGATATGCAAGAGTTTAATCTTGTTCTTCAACAATTAGTTTCGTCATGAGATGACTCCGCTTATGATCAGATGACTCAACTGATGGATTCTTGCTCTAAAGATTTGATCTTGAAAGTGTGCAAGTCTCATTTGAATCTTCAGTTTACCATCTATTTATACTCTTGGATTTGAAATTCTGCCCGTTGAAGGTTGGCAAAATTGCATTTTAGTCCTTGAGCAACGGTCATAATTTGAACGACTACTTTTGCAGATTGTCGCACTGTTCACTGATGTACGGATCTGATCATTGTTGTACGGATCTGACAGTAGCATTAAATGCACTAAGCTTGCTACCGTTGGAGAGCTTACTGACCTACTCTGGTCATGAGAGATTGCTGATCCACTCTGCTCATGACTACTCTACTCATGGTCAGTCATCTCAAGGTCACTCATCTGATGCACTAGTCTCATGCACTAGGCTGATTTTCAATTCTTCCGAGTTTCCCACTGAGCTGATATGGGTTATTTTTAACTTCCAGACCGTGAAAGAGGTTTACTAACCTTTTCCTTAGTAGATGACTTCATTTTATCCTTTTTGTCATCATCAAAACCTTCTACTCAAATCTTACTTAATTAACTCAACTTATAAGATCACTTAGTTGTTCTTGAGTTAACCAATTCTTCCAACACACTCGGTAATCGCTTTGATTTTGGCCTCGTCCATATGCAACCGAACGTGCCCAATGATGTGCCCTAAGAATGGTACATCCTCTTTTGCAAAGGCACACTTGGACTCTTTTACGTAGAACTCATTGTCCCGCAGTGTCTTGAACACGATCCGTATGTGTTCGGCATGTTTCTCCATGGAATTGCTATACACCACTATGTCGTCAAGGTACACTACGACGAACCGGTCCAGGTACGGCTGAAAGATTTTGTTCGTGAGGGTGCAAAAGGTTGCCGGTGCATTTGTCAATCCGAATGGCATGGCCAACAATTCGAAAGAGCCGTAGCGAGTTACACATGTTGTCTTCGGCTCATTCCCTTCGGCAATACGGACTTGGTAGTAGCTCTTTTGTAAGTCCATCTTTGTATACACCTTGGCACTCCCAAGCCTGTCGAACAAGTTGGCAATCAAAGGAATGGGGTATTTATTATTAACAATTACCTTGTTAAGTGCCCGGTAGTCCACACACATCTGCAATGACCTGTCATGCTTCTTTTGGAATAACACCGGCGCGCCATACGGGGCTTTGGATGGCCTGATCCTCCCTGTGTCCAGCAACTCGGTTAATTGCCGGCGGTGTCAATTGGTAAGGCACCATAGCGGGTGGCTTGGCTCCCAGCTCTAATTCGATCTGGTGGTCCACCTCCCTCCTTGGTGGCAAATCCTTCGGTAACTCGGCTGGCATAACGTCCTTGTTCTCCTCAAGGACGACTTTGATGATAGGGGGAACCTCGTCCTTTTGAGCATCCTCCGTTGTATCTTCCTCCTTCAGGGTTACCAGATACGTTGGCTCCCCTTTCTTCGCCCCCTTGGCTACTTTCCTAGCCAATAGCTGCTTACCCTTGGCTTTAGTCGGCTCACTTGTAGTTGGCACCATGTATGCCGCCCCATTGTCTAATATACAAATGGAATCGAACGAAGGCATTGGAAGGGAACTTACCTTGCGTAAGAAGTCCAACCTGAGCACGACTTTGAAATCGTCCATGAGTGCCACTGAAAAACGACCGGCCTCTTCCAAGTGCCAAGCGTCATGTCCACCTCCTTGGCCATTCCACTAAGCTTCTTGGCCACAACATTGACCGTCTTGAGCCATCCCTCGCTCTTGGTTACCCGGAGTCCCAATCGTTGCGCCTCATCTTCGGCCATGAAGTTGTGAGTAGCCCCCATGCTACCATGGCCTTGGTAGACTTCCCCTTGATGTGTGCCTCTACGTACATCAGCCCCTTATTCTTGGAACTCGATGTAAGTTTAGCCTTCAAGGCATTGAGGAGCTGTAACAACCCGATCTGCTCAGCTCCGTCCTTCGGTTTAAATGAAGACTCCCGTTTGATCATAACGGATAAGGAACCCAACTTCGGGCAGTCTTTCATCACGTGTGGCCCCTTGCAAACGTAGCATCCACCTCTGGGCACGAAGTCCTTCTTCTGCTCATGGTACTCCCTACGTCCCGGCTGAAATCTGGATTGGTTGCCCCGGGGGTCAGCTGTGAGCTCTTTGGGCTCATTGTCTCCCCCACCTTTGCCGGAGTTGTCCTTCTCATTCTTCCCCTTGGGTTGGGTGGTAGACCCTTGGAACTCGGTGAGTGTCTCGACGGTAGTAATGGCTTTATCCAACAT
The DNA here is from genome assembly GCA_034814905.1 of Penstemon davidsonii. Lineage (NCBI taxonomy): Eukaryota > Viridiplantae > Streptophyta > Magnoliopsida > Lamiales > Plantaginaceae > Penstemon > Penstemon davidsonii. The sequence goes on along the minus strand of JAYDYQ010001087.1, from coordinate 2,778,916 downwards.
TTCCACCTTCCGTCTTTGAAGTTCTTGTTTGGCCCAGTTTTGCAACCTGTCCATGAAGAAGAAGAAGAGATCCTTCTCGCCCATGTCGGGAAGTTGGAGCATAAGAGATGTGAATTCTTTGATATACTCCGGGATAGATGACTTATGCTTCAACTCCCGTAACTTCTTTCGTGCCTCATAATCGTCATTCTCGGGATACCAATAGCAATTCAGCTCCCTTTTAAAGTCATCCCAAGTGTCAATGTGGCAAGTCCCTTTTCTCCATCTCGGCATGTTTCATGCGCCACCACATAGCAGCCATATTACAAAGATGAGCGGAAGCGGTTTTTACCTTGGCTTGTTCATCGCGCAGGTTGATCTTGTCAAAGTGGAACTCTAGTTACCACAAGAAGTCGTCGATGGTTTAGGAATCCCACTTGCCCTCGAACATCTTCAACTTGGGCTGGTCTATCCTTATGGTCGCCCCGCCCGAGCTAGTGCCCCCACTAGCTAATGCCTTACGGCAAATAGTAAGCTCATCTCGTAAGACCTCCACGGTACTTAGTAGCTCACTCACGGTACTTAGTAGCTCACTCACGGTTTGCTCCAACATGGTGACCTTCTCCCGAGTCGCCAAGAACTCCTCAAACCATTCAAACATATGTGTCTCTAATTGCTCCACGGTAGCCTCGATCTTCTCCAATCAGCCACCCATCTCGGTGATGGTACTTTCCCACTCGGTACCTTCACGAGACCGATTCTTGCCCCACCTCCTACGGTCGGCAATATTTGCGGTTTCCTCCACCACTTGGTTCTCGACATCAGAGTTGGTGATGTTGTCGTTTGCCATTTCTTCAAATTCCTAAGATATCTATGCTCTTTCGGGCTCTGATACCACCTGTCACGGACTTGACTCATTCAATTGTAGTGCGGCACCTAGCCTTGAAATGCCCCTTGCGATCTTTTCCGCCCCTTGCGAATTCGGCTAAGTCAGCCTAGATCTTGAAGAAGTAAGTAAGTGAAAGTGGAAAGTAAGTAAGTACGTAAGTAAGAAAACTTTGAGACAACTTGGAATGCTTATATATTCACTCAAACTTGGATAGTTACAAATGAGCTAAGTTTCTCTATTTATAGTTCCACCTCCTCAAATGGACGGTGGTGATCAACTTGATCTAAGGGTTGAGATTTATTCTCTAGACCCTTCTACATCTATCTACAATGTGTAGAATTATGCACAAGTATGTGGAACTATCTAGAACACTCTACTATGTACAAGTCTTCTCCTAACTAGTAAGTGGTAGAGAATTCTAGAACCTCCATGTTGTAGCAAAGCTTTGGCTAGGACATGTCTTGCCGTCGGGTCCCTTGGTTGCACATTTTGGCCTCCCGACGGGTGGTCCGTTACAATGCGCTGAAAAGGCTGTTTGTCGGGCTTCCCCCGACCCCTTAGGATCGACTAACCCATGTGCAAGTGACATTCACATGGAACATTTCCCCTCTTCGGTGTTCAAAGTTCTCATTTGAATATTTGCTACTACCACCAAGATCTGCACCGACGATCGCTCCGCCCAGGGTTTTGCAGCGACCGCCACGCCCTCCTATTCATCAGGGCATAGCACTTGCCCTGCGGCCGGGTAGGTCGTGCGCTTAAGCGCCATCCATTTTTTGGGCTAGTTGATTCGGCAGGTGAGTTATTACACACACCTTAATGCATTTCGGCTTCCATGTCTACAATTTTCCTGCCTGCGAATTGTGTTCCGTTGTCTGAAATCAAAACCCTCGATATTCCGAACCTGCAAACAATATATTTCCATAGGAAGTTTATGACTTGAAACTGCGTGATTTTGGTTAGAGCAATACACTCCACCCATTGGTTGAAATATTCCACTGCAACCAAAACATAGTTCTTCTTCGACTTGGCGGTCGGAAGAGGACCTATGATGTCAATTCCCCATTTATCAAAAGGCCAGCAGATAGAGATTGAATGCATTTGCTCGGGGGGTTGATGAATTAAATTCGAGTGAATTTGACAGTGGTTGCACTTTCTCACATAATACATCGAATCTGAAATTAAAGTTGGCCAATAATATCCTGACCGAGAACATTTTAAAGCTAATGCCCATGCGCCGCAATGACTGCTGGCTTCCCCTTCATGTACCTCCTTCAAAATAGATTCATACTGATTCTCGGCAACACATTTCAACAAAATGCTCGAGGAGGATCTCTTATAAAGCTAATCCTCAATCAATACATACATTGGTGCTCGATACTTAAGCCGTCGAGCTTCATTAGGCTCCTCAGGCAAGATCCCCTCTTTTAGATAATTCTTTAGAGGTCCTATCCAAGAAGGTTTTTGAGCATCGATCTCCATAATTTTGGCGCCCCCGTCCTGCTGTCTTAATCGGCCAACAGCGCACAGTTGGGCATCGAAACTCGTCTTCCGGTTCATCCCGCATCTCCAGTTCTGCTTACCAAAAATAGCCTACTTGGAGCTCTCGATTATTTGTAGCGGTTCAACGATGCAGTTGCGCCGTCCTACCTATTTAAAGTTTGAGAATAGGTCGAGGGTGTTGAGCCTCTGATGCCTCACATATATTATGTACTTCGTATAGAGAGTTAAGTTGAATAAAATAGAGTCAAAGAACTGTGTAAAAACTTTTGAGATTAAGACAATCTAATTGTTGTGAAAGTGAGAATGTGAGTTGTGGAAATTTTGGATAGTTTATAAATAAGGTATTGTCCTTATTTATACTAACAAATTCCTCAAACGGATGGTAAAGATCAACTTTATACAATAGCTAAGAATGATCCTCTAGAGACTTTTGTTAGAAAATTACATGATATTTCTATGGTCTTATCTAAAATTACATGATATTTCTATGATCATCTAGAGACTTTTATTAGAAAAGTACATGATACTCAATTCACGTAAATTAGTCATATAATTAATTTCACAATACTTATAGAATTTGCTTTTATCGAAATAATGATTTTAGAATTAAATGTCATAAAAATATTTTACGACTAAATTTTGAATGAGAAAAAGTTTATTTTAATAAATATGTTAAGAGAAAAAAACATATAAATATTTAATACTCGTATATACTCTTACATTTTTAAAAGTAATAAAATAAATTTAATAATATAAACTTTTTGTATTAAAGTAAATGGTACCCTTATTTTAAATTTAGCCTAAAACCCCCTAATATGTCTGACCGGCTCTGGGTTTGTAGTATCTCTTGGACCAGCATGTTGTGTAACATGTTGGCTGCTAGCCGTTGCAACAACAACGGCTAGTTGAGGCAATGGCCAGTTTCAACTACCCATTGTAGTAATTATTTTTTTTCTTGTATGAATGTCCATTTTTTCTCTTCATTTATCACACAACAAATTTCATTCATTTTTTATCAATCGAAAAAACTCTCTTTATTTGCAATACAGTGTTCATTATTGAAGTTGGAATCGGTCTAACAAAATTGTTTACTATTGGCCACGACACGTTAGAGGAAGCTTAGTAAGACTACGTAGAAGGAGTGGATTTCGAAGCGCGTCGGCACATTAAATGAAAATATATATAATAATTAAATCTAATGATAATTAATTTATCGTGGTATATACTTTAATTCCAATGAAATAGATTCGATTAAATTTTCTGATATAGTATTTGTTCGAATAATTTTTCTGATATAGTGATTGATATACTATTTTTTTTTGTTTCCCAAGGGTTTAATCCCTTTCGAGGTGGATTGAGCACATTAAGTGGGTACCTCTCCCAACAGGGATTCGAATCTAGGTCCGCTACTTTGTAGTGACTAGTCCCTTCCACTAGACCAATAGTTATTAATATAATAATGTATTTACTGTCTAAAAAAAGACTAATTAACTTTATTTTTCTTAGAGTCATCTCATACTACAACACTTAATTATCAAATGGCCTGACAATTTGAAAACATATATGCCAACTTGATAGCAAGCATGATATCTTATCCAAATTCCAATTCATATTTTTAATTACCATTTTATCAAATTGTCCTTAAAATTTAGTAATTTTCAATTGTCGAAAGTTCCATTTTTTGGCATTAATTTAAGGTTAGTGATATTGCATGCTAGAGCAATTTTTTTGAAATTCCACCCTTCGGGATTAGAATGTTAATTATAAAATGAGTTTCTTCTTTTTTTTCTTCTAAATCTGACTCTTTTAGGAAAGGAAACGACCTTAACAATCTCTCTTTGATTTTAGCTATGTTTAATCTACCACGAATCGAATTAAGATTGTTGAAATTTCTCTTATCGGGAAATAAAGATATTTATGAAAGCGCTTGAAATGTTATAACATCTTCTTTCCGCTTGAAATATTTATAGAACCTCTTAAACACAGTGGTTGAGAGTAAGTGGTGTCAATTCATTACTTTATGTGAAATGTATTTTGAGAAAAATAATTTCATTTATAGAAAGGGAGTGTTAATTTGGGACATCCAAAAAAGGAAATAGTACTGAATATTTAGTAATATAGGAAGTAACGGAATTCAAGTCAGACCAAAGAAATTATTTTAATTCGTATGTTTGTTAACAACGTGGAATTTACATAAAATTATTTTATCAATATATTCCTTTCTGATACAACGAGGTCGAGACATTAGTTAAAAGTGGAGTAAGAGGTAGAAAATTAGGGAAAATGAAGATCTATGTAACATGGTAAAACATCGAAATATCTATTATTGGGAAAGAAAATTATAAAGGACCAGTTAATTAAATAATTTTAGTAAAGGGTATACCAGGTATTTTGAAAAAATTGCTCTAGCAGCAATAACTATTGCATGACAATATCGCTAGTCTAGGTTGGAGATATTGTCGAAGCAACAATTGTTGCTGTCAGAGCAAATTTTAAATATTTGCATAAATGTCCCTTATGCTTAAAATCTTTTTTTTTTTTGGTTTCCCAAGATTTTAACCTCTTTCGAGGCGCCTCGGACACATTAAGTGAGAACCTCTCTCAAAACAAATTTAATTTCTAGTAAGGGTCAACTTCATTGGTAAGTGGTGACTCTGTTCTGCATAATAAAATTAATTTCTATTTAACTTCAGTTTATGTTCATCACCAAAATTTTGAGTTAAACATTCTTTATTATTTTATATTTGTTTCATATGAAAAGTGGAGGATTGTTATTGAGGATCAAATTCATTAATTAATAAAGATTTGAGATATAGAGATGGGAAAAGAGTGAGAAGATATGTTAAATATGGATTGAGGTTTTATTTAAGTCAATAATATAATTCTTAGAGGGCATATTCAGAAGTTTAATAAATTTGTTTTCATGGTTTGAATATTGTGTTGGTACCACTCGAACACTAGATCTATAGTACCAAGTTTTTCACATGCTTTACCATTGTGGTAATAAATTTGTTTTGACAGCGACAATTGTTGGTATGACATTATCGTCGACTTTAATTTAACTGCATGTTGGCTTCTCATTAATTGCTGGCAGGTAAAGTTCTTTTAGCTAGGTATATATTCAGACTAAAGTATTTAGTCATCCCATTAAATGTCATGATTTCGTTATCTATTTTCAATTTTTAATGTTCATCACTAAAGGAGGAAAAACATCAAATTAATAAGAGGAAATAAAGGACAATATAATTATTTTGTGAAGACTCGATTCCCTTCTACTCCATCCCGGGATCAAATTATATATATTTAATCCATAAGATTTTCTTATTGCTCGAAATTAAAAAAGTCAAATTTAGCAACTTTTGCAACTTGGCAAATTGTTATTCCTTAGAAAAATTATTGAATCTCTCACGGGAAAAATTCAATTTAAGCGTGCAGATCCAATTTATCCACTAGAACGTCACGTTATATAACTTTTGTCAATAATTTTGCCTCATGCAATTTTCTTTGTCATTAATCGAGGCATACGATTTAGCCATATATACAATCTGACATTTTCTGGCTCTCAATTTTTGGAACATCCCAAACAATAGAACCAAATTTTACAAATTTATATATTAAATCGTAAAATTGTTAAAACTTACTGTAAAAATAAACATAGAATGAAAAATCAATAACCTTATGTGTATATTTATTTCTAGAACAACTTAACCCTTATAGTTCGTCAAGAAAATTATAAAAGAAAAAGAATCAAGCACGTCATCGAACATCATATATAAAATTATAGAAATTAAAATTGATCTACTGTAAGTAACCAAATTAAGAACAAACCTAAATATTCATGAGTTGAAGTTTCGGAATAGCATCTTCTTATGATTAATTCACACTTTGTGATGAAAATTGTGTTGGAGTTTTTAGGGAAAAATTCAAATTGATTTTGGCCCAATTGAATTGAGCCCATAAAAATTAAAGGTGAATGACCCACATTGAGTTGGAGAGCAAAACTTTAGCTATTTATATAGCTAAAATTGGCACTAAGAGCATCTCCGGAAGACGGCATAAAAAAACAACATCAAATCACTATTTAATGCCTGCTACAGTGTGTTGATACCTGCATAAAGTTTTTTACTCCAGCAATAGGCATTATTATAAATGGAGCATTAATTTAGATTTAATTTATTAAAATTTAAGTTAACTTCAAATTAAGTTAAAAATACAGAAATAAATTAAAAATTATTAAGTTAAAAATATTAAGGATTTTTATTGATAAGATTTGCTATCCACATGTCAGTTTGTGGTTCAACATTGAGACATCTGATAAGATTTTTTATCGATAAGATTTGATATCCACGTGTCAGTTTATGATTCGACATTGAGATATCTAAAAGAATAGCGATAAGATTTTTCTATCCACGTGTCAGTCTATGATTCGACATTGAGATATCTGATAAGGATTTTTATCCATATGGTACATTAGACCTCATCTTCAAACTACTATATAAAGTCAAGACCACTTATTAATAATAAATCAAGCCCGATTCTAAAATAAGCCCAAACCACACTTGATATAGCCTAAACTTACTTAAATATACATTAATCCTATATACACACACAACAAACACAATCTCACGGCCAAAATACAGCGCTCTCTTTCTCTCTCTTTCTCTTCCCTTCTTCCTTCCCTTCCTCACTGTCGCCCCTCCCCTTATCTCAGAAATCGTCGTGCTTCTCTCCTTACGTGCGGCCTCCCTCCCTCACTAAAATCTAAAAATTTGAGCTACCTAAAACCTACTACCCCCTCTCCATAGAAGAGATATTAAAGCAAGAAATTGAAGTTGAAGAAATTGAAGAAATTGAAATTGAATAGAAGAAATTGAATAGGTATGAACAAAATTACCTTTATCTGATTTTTAATTTTGTATTAGATTTTAGAAGTTGTGTGGTTTAATAGAAACTTTGTGGCCAATTTTATAGTGGAATTTTTTTTACCGTTGCAGAATTTCAATTTATGCCCGTTGGAGTCGTTCCCTCTGAAGTTGAGCCAAGAAATAATGCCTTTGCATAAGCATCACTTTTGATGCCAAAATAGGCTGGACTTAAAAATAGGTACATAAATGATGCCTTTGTTGGAGCAAGTTATTTCTACATTTTGTCAGTTGGAGCATTATATTTGGCTTTAATGCCTGTTGTTGGAGATGCTCTAAGGGTTGGGCTCTTTGAGGTGCCATGTTTTTCAAGGGGAGAGAACCTAGATGGCTTGGTTTGAACTCACACCGCCATCATTCAACTGGCTAGCTTAGCACTGTCATGTATTACGGGCTTCGGCTTGGGGCCTCAAAAGATATTAAATTTTGGAGAAAATCAATTAACTTTTGGCCCAATTACTGAAGTCAAATTATTAATTAAAGTCCAAACGCAACACTAAGATCAGCGGGTGATCTGAATAGTATCTGCTATACGACCCATTTGACCAAATAAGGGTCCGCGCATTTTTCAAAATGGTGTGTGTCATTTCGGTTCAAATTCGCGCAATTTTCCAAGTGGTGCGTGTCAGTTCGGTTCAAATTCGGACAAAACCAGTGTTACTAGTAATATCCGAACATACATAGGAAAAGAACCTTTGGCCAATTCTTTACACCTTTTTCTGGCAAACAAATTATAAAATTCTCTTTCCTCTCTCCTCCGTTCTTCTCCTAAAATATTGGTTTGATGTTCTATTTGTTCAAGTTCGTCGTGGTTCTTTGTTCTTGCAAAGGAGCATCATATTGTTGTATCTTGAGAGACTACCGGGGATCGATTGTGTGCATCATAGGCAGCCCGAAAATATTGTCTTAAGGAGATTGCTTATGCAACCTTAGTCTTAATTATTATTTCCTATTTCGTGTTTTGGTTGAAGAGTTTTTTGGATTAATTACAATCAGGTAAGTATGTTTACATGATTTAATAACATATATTATTATGCATGAGTTTTAAATGCACAAATTGTTAGACACCAACAAATTGAAGACGTGGATGATTGAACAAAAATTTCACAATAAATTAAATACTAGCTTTTTCCCGTGCTATGCACAAACTGCATCAAATTATGATTTTATAAAATACATTTTGGTAAGATTATTTATATGGCCTAAACTTTTAAATTTTAATATTGTCAAAAATGTTAAGTTAAGAAAATTGTTTACATATGTTTTATATGAAAAAGAAAATTCCTAATTTATACCCATCAAGAATTAGGAAAACGTGGATCAAAGTCTTCTTAATTGAAAGAAGAAAAACTATAAGTTTTCTCGTTCAAGCACCCTTTTCTGTGTAGTATAAATTATGATTAAGAGCCGAAAAATCATATTAACAACATTATGATTTTTAGGAAAGGTGAGAATAATTGATTTTGGCTTATTCTTGTATGTATTAATTATTGAATCGTCTAATTAGCTTGTGTTAAAGACTATGCAGAAAGGGAAAAAATATTGATATAATTGTAACTTTTGTTACACATGATTGAATCATCAACAATTTTGCTACCATACTTTATGAAATTAAATTTGTGATTATATATCTATTAAAATGTTATTGTTTTGTGGTCGGATGCTTCTTCTGTGTTTTTAGTGAACTCACAATGGATGTTTATTTTGAGGATAAATAAGAAATTTGCATCCTCTCCATTGTAAGGGATTTCGAGATTGATATTTATTTGAATAATAAAATAAGAATATTCTTTTAGGATAAAATAAGAACTTTGAATCCTCTATGTTGCATTGTAGCACAATTTTCCCATAACATCATATACTGGTTGGCAGGGGTGTTTATGCTACATTTGGTGGGGGTATAATTGTCATTTCGGCTTGCAAGATAGTTTTTTTGCTAATAAAATATAGGAACAAACGGATTTTTTCTAATAACAATAACACATGAGAGGTTTTGATAGTTAGACAAAACACAAGAGGTTTTTTTGCATTTCACTCTAAAATTATTCACAATTATAATTTTGGTTATAGAATTTCACTGCATAAAAAGAAAATTAGCCAAAAATAATCATTTTTATTAAATAAAATATTAAATTTAAATTTAAATGAAAAAAATTAACAAATACAACTCCTTGATGTAACAAATTGAACAAAGAAAGTTATAATTAAATATGTACATAAAAAATAAAGTAAAATAAATTAAATATAAGTATACAAAACATTAAAACAAAATTATTTCAAACATAAATTAAACCGATACCTAAATAAACAAATAAAAAGCATGTGGTGAACTATAATTAGATAAAAGAAAGTAAGTTACGTAACAATCAACTTAAAAAATCAGATAGGAGTATCACTGTATAAGTATGTAAAAATAGAATATGGAACGATTAACCTAGAAATTAACTACGAAACATAATGTATATTATGATAGGGTGAAACTCAAAAATCCAAATTCTCAAAATTATAATTTAATACATAAGCAATGAATTTAATTAAATAAAAAGACAATGTAGACAAAATTAAAGATAAGTACGAATTGAAATAAATTGTTGTTCAAAATAAGAGCATCATAATTAAATTGGTGAACATAAATATCTAGAAAAGAGAGAAATCTCTATATAGCTCAATGAAGAGTACCTAAAAATATCAAACCAAGAATAAGAAATCAAATGAATATAAAATTCAAAAAATACATAAAAAAGAATACACAAAATTGTAATAGTTAATATTATATTAATCAATCAAGAGATTGAAAAACTGGAAAAAAAATTATAAAAAATAAATTTTAATAAATTTATTAGAATGAAAGGAAATACGGAACAACTTCGAAGTGCACATCTTCCTCGTAAGTTTGATGAAGACTACACATATACGAAGATTACAAAATTTTGTAAATAATAATTATTGAAAGATTTATTAGAATTATATTTAAAAACTAATGAATTAAATAACATAAAGTAAATAATATAGCCACTTCTCACATAAAAAAGCCACTCATTGAGCAAAAGAAGAAAGCCATTGTTAGTGCTTGGTGGTGGAACACGTGAACCATAAGAGTAGAGTAGAATATTAAAAAAACAAAATCTCTACAAAAAACAAAATTATATAACACCCAAAGATGTAATAGTTGACAACGAAAATGAAGAGAGAGGAACTGACAGCTTCAACAAAAGAAACTTTGTTTTGAAGAAGGATATATAGGTGAGGTTTAATGATGTTTTATTCCAATTTAAAATTTTGAATTTCCTAATATTAAGCCTATAATTATTCCAATTTCAAAATTCAAAATTTGATCTTCCTATTTATTAAGCTTATGATTTGGGACAATTTATTTGTTTCCTTGATTTTTGTGGGTTGGTCTAGATTGGGTTTAACAAATCATAAATATTAGGATAATAAAAGTATTTCAAAATTCTAAGAAAAAAGAATTTGATCCAATTGGAGTCAAACACCATTTTCCTATATATAAATATACTAGCATATTCCCGTGCTACGCACAAACGTAAATAATATATTTCAATTTACAATTTGATATTTGAAATTTGATTTTTTTTACCGTGGTAGAAATATTTGTAAATGTATACAATTAAAATGAATGTTTCATAAATCTTTTTCTTCACGGGATATGGACTATGGATGATTGACAATGGATAATTTAACTCAATAATATCAAACAATAATTGCTTAAAGTATCTCACATATTTAATGTAAATATAATGACCACCATTTAAGTTTTGAAAAATAAATAAAACTACTCCGTATGTATTGATTCATTATATTATTTTCTTATGGCACATGTTGATGTCATAAAAAAAAAATCTTTCAAGATATAGCCCTAATATTATTTTAAAATTTCTCACTACACCTCAAATTTAGTGTAATTACACAATCACACTTCAACTTTGAGAAATAATTACTCAGACTACCCCAAAGCTCAAAGGTATTGGATTCACTACTAATATCAATACAACCTTAAAAATAAAAATAAATGTAAATGAGAAAATAAGAAGATGTTAAATTTAATTTTCTCTAAATATAATATAGTTGAATAGAAGTCATAATAATCATTTCAATTTGACATTTTTAATTTTCGCATTACACCTCAAATCTTGCTTCCTTAAAATGCAGTACTTAAACTTTCTACTTTGGTTTTACTATATTACTCTTCTGAGCACATAGTATATAATAACATAAGTATGCAATTAAAAAAAAAAAAAAAAGAGAAGAAATCATCATATAATTAACACACTACTATTCTGAATACTCAATCCCGATGAAAAAAAAAACCAAAAATAGAATAATAAGAAAAAATGTAAATGCAAAATGATTAAGGACCTTTGCAACTTTTTCTGTTTTAAATCACAAATATATCTAAGCTATGAACAATTATGAACATAAACAATTCGATAAGATAAATTGTGGACATAAGTCCACGATCAAATTAAAAGAATTGAAAAATTAAGAAAGAACAATAATTGATTTATGATGTTGTTATATAGTATATATTTTATTTGACAGCCAATAGTAATGATAGGGCTTTTATTTTAGCGTGTCTAAAGATTAAAGAAAATGCATTAAATTGTTAATCAACCATATAGGTATGAAGTATCTATGTTGAAATATGAAAATGTAAACAATTGTTTACTTAATGAAATATGACTTTCTGAACTTTATAAATATTCAATGTTCAAGAAATTCATTTCAGTTGAAATTTAAAAGCATATAATACGTACTCTCACCAGATTATAAATGCATATATAATTACAAAAATGTTGTTCTAATCAATCAAATTTTGAAAATTTGATCGTAGATATTCTATGTTATACATTTTCGAAATAATAAGAAGTCCTTTTGAACTTAAAAAAAATCTTTAATTTTGCCTACCCCTTATACTTTCGCCCTTTCAATTCTACGCTCTACTAAAAAATTCCTTATATCAATGGGTGTTTTTACATTTCACTCTAAGATCATTGGCAAATTTTGGTTCAAGAATTTCAATGGAAAAATAAATAAAAAAATAAGAATCATTACTATTAAATAAAATCTTAAATACTAAATTTAAATAAAAAAAATTAACAAATAAAACTCCTTGGTGCAACAAATCGAACAAAGAAAGTTATAATTAAATCTATAAATAAAAAAGTAAAAGAAATTAAATATAAATATGAATTATATTGAAACTAAATATAATTATATAGATTTAAAAATGACAGTACGTACATAAAGAGTTACCTAAATCAACAAATAAAAACATGTGGTGAACTATAATTCATAATAAAAATTAAATTCAAAATAATATGAAACAAAAGAACATGAATTACAAAACCATCAACTTAAAAAATAAGATAGGAGTATCGTTGTATTAGTATGTAAAAAATAAGAATATGCAATAATTAACTTAAAATTACAAAACATAAAAAATAAAAAATAAAAAATAAAAAGAATTGTTAATTTCATAAACAGTTTGGATGTTATAAGGTGATTATGAAAAAGTCAAAATTTTAAAAATTATCATTTAATCTAATCGATGAATTTAAATAAAGATAGTACAAGAGAAAATTAAATGCAAGTACAAATTCAAATAAATTGCTCAAAATAAGAGCATAATAAATTAATGGATGAAAATAAATATATAAAAAGGAGATAAATCTCTATCTAGCCCAATGACAAGTGCATAAAAAATACAAAACCAAGAATAAGAAATCATATGAATATAAATTCAAAATATATATAAAAAAGAATATAAGAAATTGTAGTAATTAACATTAATCAATCAAGAGAACAAAAAAACTGAAAATGTGATGAAAAAAAACAACTTAAAAAAATATATTGTAATAAATTTATTAGAATGAAAGGAAATACGTATGAAAAAACTTCGAAATGCACATCTTCCTCGTAAGTTTGATGAAGACTGCACATATTCTATGGTCACAAAAATATGAGAATAATAATTATTAGAAATAAATTTAATAATTAAGATAAATTAAACAACATATATCTAGGCCACTTCTCACTGATAACAAAAAGCCATTGGATGAGAAAATAGAAAAGGAAGCCATGGTTAGTGCTTGGTGACGGAAAATGCGGGAAGTTATTGGTTGAGATAAAAACTGAGTTAGAAAAAATGACAACTTCTAGCAAAATAAATAGGTAAGGTTGAATGATGTTGTATTCCAATTCAAAATTTGATTTTCCTAATATTTAGCCTGTAATTACTCCGATTTCAAAATTTGATCTTCCTATTTAAGTCTATGATTTAGGACAATTTATTTGATTCCTTAATTTACGTGGGTTGGTCTAGAATAGGTTTAACCAATCATAAATATTATGATAATAAAAATAATTCAAAACTCTAAGAAAAAGAATTTAGTCCAATTAAAGTTAAATACCATTGTCCTATATATAAATATATAAGATAAGATAAGATACGTCTCTTTAAAGACATGGATAAATTATACGCTCTTTTTCTAATGTTTTTAAATGGGCCGACTGGCAATTAGTTAATCACTTTGAAGGCTTGGATAATTTGGCTAGAATTAAGACACTTACTAAAAGAATTTAAAGAGATGGACGGATGTATAGGGCTGTCAATGGGTCGGACTCTGGTCGGATCAGGCTCGTCCAGATCCGGCTCCATTTATATCGGATCGAATTCTGTCGAATTCGGATCTTGCTCGGATTGTGCTCGGATCTAGATTTTTTGAATCCAATGGATCTTGGTCGGATTTGGCCGGATATCGGATCTTTTTCGGATCCAATAAATTTTCATTTAAAAAGCTAAATTAATATTTTTTTCTAAAACAAGTTTATTAACTTTTCAATTTTATTTAATTTCAGCTCACATGTTTAAAGTTTCTTTACTATATTCATATTTTTATAATGAAAATATTGGTTTAAATAAATTTATAAACGAGTTATAAATTACTATCTTCTTGACGGTGAAATATTATTAATGATACTTACTTTTATAAAATATTATGTATATATATCTTTCTTTTTATTTATTGTCTGATACGGATCTGTAACGGATCGGATCGACCTAAATCCATATTCGCTCCATGAGTTTTGGATTACAGATCTTTATAATCGGATCAGGTCCGTCGAATCTCTAATCGGACCATTATCCTAATAAATCGGACCGATTCGAACAGATCCGGATTGAAATCCGCCCCATTGACAGCCCTAGATGTATTGAAATGAACCTAGATTAAACTCTGAGTGGCATGAATATGTTGCCTAATTAGACAGCTATATAGTTCATGACTTTGAGCATTTCTTATTAGTAAAAAATCATAATTTCATTATGACCAAGTGTGGAACTTTATATACTATACAAATACAAAAAGTATGATGTAAAATCACTTGTAAACAAAATCATTAATTTTTTTTCAAATTTTAGAAACAAAAGGGGATATTCACACAATAATTATAATCATTCTCTTATGACTTTCAATTTCCCTATCATCCTCGTTATTACTTCATGAAATTATAATTTTGTTAATGTAAGTTCAAGCTTTCATTCTCAATTAACCAAAAAATTAAAATATAATACTTAAATTGAATAAAATAACAATAGCAATCACATTGGAATTGTGTCATATAAGATCGTTCGAAATCACAACCCAACAAGTCAATTTTCAACTCATTAACAACATAAATAATTATCACATTATCCATCCAATAGATGGTTCACATTATTATGGACAAAATAAACATAGGACAATAGCCTTAATCACACATAATATCGAAAATTTACCCATAATTATGTTTCCAACCATGGACTCCCAAACCCAAAGCCCGTTCCTCACTGCTCGATTCCGGGCTACCAATCCACTTACCCGGCCCACGATTATCCTTTAGATTCGGGCTTCTTGGGGCCTGATAAGTCGTTCCTCCACCCGAGCTCGACGACTCATAAGCCAGCCCAATAACATTACCTCTTTTTGTAGACGAGTTCCATTGGGCTGGTGGTGGGCTACGTGGCTTAACCGGGCCTTGAATCCGTACTTTGGCTTTAGCGGACTTAGTTGGGGCCATGTAACTAGGCATATCGTCCAAGCCCGATCTTCGGGGGTGTCTGGAGTTATATGGACTTGATTCAATTGGGTCTCCATTAAACCTGCCCATGTTGAATTTTTCCGAGCCCAATGGCATGACCAAATCCATTTCAACTGTTTTTTCGGACATGTCATCGATGGCGGTTTCACGTGCCATCGCGTGCCGAGTGTGGTACGGTTGCGCTGCCATCCACCGCTCCAGCCAATTCCATCCCCACTGCGGCCTGTCGATCCCGTGATCGTAGAGTTCGTCATTATCAAAATTAGTGTCTAGATGTAACAATTGCCGTTGTTGTTGCTGCTATACAAATCATATAACAACTTAGATGTTAGTACAATAAGAAAAGCTTTCGTTTTTCGTTTGTCTAATTATGTAGTGTCTAATGTTGGCATGCTTTATTAGCTTAGTTTAGATTAACTAGAAAAATAAAAATAAATGCATTTATATTTTTCGAAGTCTATATTAGCATGACTAAAAAGTCCATAGGCTCATAGCTCATAACTTTAAGATATATAGAGAGAGATATTTTGAATAGAAATTAGCGGAAAATAAATACTCCCCAATTCCTTTTTATCTGTCACTTTAGAATTTTGCACACATATTAAGGAATCTAATAAACATACCTAAAATATCCTTATTGATTAGTAATGATAAAAGATTAGAAAAATAAGGAGGTGATAAGATTAAGATTAATTAATAAGGGTAAAATTGGAAATTAGGTAATTAATGTTGCATTGGAATCCTAAAGCGAAAGATAGTTTGAAACAAATGAATTTCTCTAAAGCGACAGATAAAAATGAACGGGGGAATAGTAATTCTAAAATACGCCCTTGTATTATGATAAATGTGATAATTTACCCCCGTGTTATGATAAATGTGTCAATTTACCCCCTATGTTACAAAACATTTTTCATGCCTACTCTGAATTTCGGAAAGTGAGTTATACTCTCCGGCTGAAGGGGTAAATTGCTTCTTTAAATTTTTTACAGGGGGGTAAATTATTCTTTTTCAAATTACAGGGGGGGAAATTGAATATTATGAATATCACATGAGAGTAAATTACCATTAACTCGACACTAACATAGATGAAATTATCGTAAATCTAATCCTATGATAATACAATCTCCATGATCCATCAATAAATTTAGGTTATCATGAAGTTTGCCTCATTTCACTAATCTCCCACTAAACTATACTTTAGACACTGCTACCAAACAAGTCGAAAATAATATTCTCTTAATAGTAACAAAACTAATATTAATTACTACAATTATTCTTAAGATATGAAATAATGAAGTAATTAAGAAGCTACGGACCTGGTAAGAAAAGGCATTGGAAAGAGCTCTCTCCCTTTTCATTTCAGAATCATATAATATTTTTGTAGAACTTTTACCAATGTTTTGATTCTTCCTTTCCCATTGTTCATTTTCAAGTTTCTTTACATGACTCCTTTTTGTTTTAGCTTCTTCATTAGGTTTGAACATTTCTTGTTCATCTTCCAAATTGGCATGATGCTTGTCATGGACTAATTGAAGTCTACGTGCACGAACTCGCGCCTGCACGCGTACTAGGGCTTGCATGCACCGCATCGTCATATTCGCTTGCTTCCGCACATTGTGACCCCTTACTAAAGCTTGAAGCCTCACCAATCCCTTCAAAGCACGTAGAGCACGCCTTGCCTACAAATCGACAAGAATTTTATGTGGAATTTCTTAACTAAAAGAAGAAAAGACGAAGAAAGAACACAACAATTACGTGGTTCGGTTATTCAATTTACATCCACCGAACAAATGTCCAAAAAGTTCCATTTCTAGTCACACGGGACTGGACCTTCAAAACTTTTGGTCCCGTACTTAAAGCGTTTCACTTTTGGTCCCATTTTCTTATAACTTTTGCACTTTTGGTCCCATACTTCACAAAATTGTACTTTTGGTCCCAATTTTTAAATATTCTGCATTTTTTTTGTCTCAACATAGGATTGTCCTAGTTTGTACTTTGGTCCCAAATTGAATGGAAATGAGAAATTGGGACGAAAAGTGTAATTTTGTAAAGTGCTGACGATTGCATCAAATGGGACTAAAAATGCAAATTTTCCAATCATAACATATGGAAACAATCAATAAATCAAATTTGTATCCAAAATCAAATCATAGACTAAACCATGATGCACAATCTTGTCACTATATATTGATAGACACCTTAAATCCTAAGATTGTAGTAGATTTAACAAAAATGGCTAAGCAAAACATTGCTTAAAGGATTGTTAAATAATTTGATGCATGTGAACAAAGGATTGTTACCAAATATCCTCTATAGTAAGATTGTATGAGAATCGCAGCCCTTTCTTCTCTCGACTGGCGCCCATATCCCGCTAATCGAACCACCCTAGCAGCCGCATGAGCGGCTGCAGCAGCTGCCTCAGCCGCGGCTGCAGTTGCCACAGCCACCGCTACTGCATGATCATTTTGACCCTCCTCTGGAGACGACTCCTCGATTGTCACGTCTGGAGAACTTTCTTCAGGGAAATGCTCGAGAGACACGACTTCTGGTGCTTCGTATTGCCATTTTTCTACACTCTCCTTCTAAAATATCATTAAAAAAAAAAATATTAGAAGTTTATTAATTAGGCTTAATTTTGTGTGACAATTTAATTTATTTTTTTTAGAAATTATTAAATGATTGAGATTGAACAAAAACTCGGCACATGATGATCAATGTGGCCTGGTCGGAAAGAAAGCAATATGACATGAGCCATATGTTGACAAATTGATAGGGGGACCATTTTTGTTATATGACCCAAATTTGATGGAATTAATGTGGTTCCATATTGTTCATGAATATTAAAAAAAAAAACAGTTTAGATATCATATACTATCTTCTTTATGTGAACACATGATTAATTAGCTTGATTACTGCTAAAATTACAGAAGAAAATAATAGTTATAAACTCTAGATTTTATCGGCCTAAAAGAAAAGGGGTCAAATGCAAAAACATCCCCATGGTTTGTCTAATTGACAAAAAAAACCTGTATTATTTTTTATTAGCAAAATAACCCCTCTCAAATCGGAGTACATATTTCGCAGAAAAATTAACAATTATACCCCCACCATAAAATGAAAATACACCCATTTTCGCCTAAAAATTAACAATAATCCCCCTCTTAACTTTGAAAATTGACAATAACCCCGTTCACTTAAAAATTTACAAAACCCCCATATTGACTTTGATAGGTGCAGTAAGTTAATAAAACATCGAGAGGTTTTTTTGATAAGAATATAAATATATGGGAGTTTTTATTAATTAACACAGTGGGCGTTTTGACAATTAAGCAAAGCACATGGGATTTTTTGCATTTAGCTTAAAAGAATAGGGACCAATGGAACTTAGTGTTGATTTATACATAGCTCTTGCCTAAAGGGAAAAAAACAGAATGCTCTGACAAAACTGCACATTTGGTCCGCTAACTATCGAATCACAACAAAAATAGTCATTTTTCGGGCTTGTGCTCAAAATGTTTGAACTTTTTTTTTCCTTTTTTTTTTGAGTTAATCATTTATCTTTCGAACTCAATACATCTGGTGCTTTATCTTTCGAGATTAGACATGTTTAGTCCTCTGCCAGACGCTTTCGGTCTTATATCTTTTGAATCAAACAAATTTACTTTCGAGTTTAACATGTTAAATTTTATCGAATTTTTTGGTTTAGAAAAATGACTATATGCAATTACTAGGGTTTTTTTTTTTTTTGGTAGAATATATAGTACTTTTTATAAAACCAAAATATAAGAGACTGACATGATGACTCAGCAACTAAACGTGCTTGCTCAAAAGATAGATAATCAAATACTTTGACAAAACTAAATTTCTTGTTAAGAACAAATATGCCATATTTGTTATTACTTGAAAGTTAATGGACTAAAAGTATAATTTTCCAAAATATTTTCAAAGGCTCCACCTCCATATAATTGGAAATTAATTAACAGAATGCAGATGAAGACTCACAAAATTTACCAATTTCATCTCAAAAGTTATCTGATTTACTACTACTAGTATGTCAGATTTACCGTCCGTACTAAATTCGAAGTTTTAACAGAAAACAATCTTCATTAATTAAAAATCATCATAAAAGTTAAATAATTCCTGTTTTTCCTAAACAAAATTCAAGATCAAAATCAAAAGAGTGAAATGCAAAAACACCCCTTTTACTTTGTCTAACTAAAAAAAACCGGGTGTTATTTTTTTATTAGCAAAAAAATCCCTCCCAAGCTTAAATGACAATTATACCCCCAAACAAAGGATACAAAAATACCCCTCTTAACCTAAAAAATATCAATAACCCCCCTATACACTTAAACAATTAACAAAAACCTCCATATGATTTATGAAGGAATTTCAAATGGGTTTTTTTGCTAATAAAAAAATAACACGTGGAATTTTTTTTGTTAGTTAGACAAAGTACAAGGGCTGTTTTTGGATTTAGCTCAAATCAAAATTGAAAGTGTAATATTGAACATTAATGAACTAATTACCTTGTTTTCAGGTGGCAATTCTTTAATATTGGGAGATTGCTTAAATACCTTCTTCTTCACCGTAGAAAACCACCCTCCTCCTCCTCCTCCTTTCTTCCCCATTCAATTTCCGACCAAAACAATCACCTTTCAAATTAATAAAAAAAATACAAAAATGTACCCAAAATAAATAAAATATTAATCTAAAAGTTAAATAAAATAATCAAATAAAATACCCATTACATAATTAACCTCGTAATTAGTGAAATCAGTCGATCAATATTTCTTTCTCCTTGATGCCCATTTGTTGGTATAATATAACAGAGCATAACAACAAAAACAACAAAAAAACTGAAGATTTACTCTAAATAATAATAATAATAAGTGAACAACATGTGACAAAATTTAATTTAAAGAAGATAAAATTAAGGGAGAGAGTGAAGAAAAGTAGTAATTGCTGGGCCGCGCATTTGCCGTTGGTATTTAATCATTCTCACGGGGGTTAGCTTATTAGTTTCTTCTTCATTCTATACCCATATGAATGAGCAGTTGGGTTAAGCCAGTAGGATCGCGACACGTGTCATTTGCCCTCTTTACCAAGTAAATCACAAATATGAGATTTTTGTAAATGTTTATTTATTTCTTTGATATTAAAAAAGTGTGTTGCGGTAGAATTCTAGATTCTATAATGTATAGTTTCTTTTTTTTTTTTTTCTTGAGAGAAATATAATGTATAGTTTCAATGTGTAAAGGCTGAATACCCTTAAGAAATCGAAAAAAAATATATGTATCATGTAACACGTCTAGTTGAATTGGGACTAACGGATCAGACTATTTCGTTTCTCAAAATAGAAAACATTAATTGAATCTAAATATTCGATTTTATTTACAATTTAAAATAGATTATGACCAAAGAAATTTGATTAGGTTCGGATTAATCAAACTTATAGTTCATTTAGGCTTAATTTGGACCTACACACTCCCTTAAACATGGAGGAATATTGGATTTGGTGGAATTCGATATTATTCGTTCGCAAGATTAATATGTTGATGTCTAATTTGATTCGATGCTTTAATATGTTTATAGAAAAATATTTCAAGTAGTATTCATGTTTTCATAATATTATGGTGTAATGTTTGTTAATTCTATGCATATTGTAATTAGACACAAAATGTTGCAAGATCCATAACTATACATCAATGCTCAAATGATGATTTTTTTTATTAGTCCAATTTTATGTACCATGAATAAGAAAGGTCCACCACCCTAATAGACCTACTCAAATAAATGTAAAGAACTACCACATATTAATGGAATTTTATTTGGGGATTTGGTACGACCTATATCTCACCTCTAGTCATCATTAAAAAAATAGGAATTGCACCACAAAAGGCATAAGTACTTGATTCTAACATAGAAATTCTAATAAACTTAGGTGAGTTTGGGAACTCTACCAAATAAGTTGTAGTTGGAGTTTCTGAATTAAGTTCAATACAATCAGAAGCATTTTAAGAGAAACTTACAACTTATGAACTTAAAATAGCTTTATTTTACGAGAGTTGAAGCTAATTTTTCATACACCAAATTGTGCGTTCGAGATTAGAAAATCTCATAAGCTGTTTGCAGAAGAGTTTGCAAACTCACCCTTAAGCTTTTTACTCCCTCCGTTTCATAATATATGTCGCTTTGAAAAGTTTTTCTTGTGCCATATTATCTGTCACTTTAGATTTCCAATAAAGCATTAATTACTCTTTTTCCATTTTTGCCCTTTATGCTCATAAATTGTCTCAAACATTAGTGGAGGATATTTAATTAAAAGGGTATCTTAGTCTTTTTCATTTTTTTCCTATTAGAATTTAGCTATATTTAATGATTTTCTTAATTTGTGTGCATACATGTGAAAAGACAGATATTTTGAAACGGAGGGAGTAGTAAAGATCAACAAGTTACAAAGAACCAACATGTGATTGGTCAAGTGGAACTGACTAATCACTATAAAGTAGCGAATCCATATTCGAATCCCAGTTGGGAGAGATTCTCACTTGACACGCCTTAAAATGGATTAAACCCTTGAAAAAAAAAACGAAAAACAAAAATAACAAGTTAAGAAAAATTAAGAAGAAAAAAAAAAGCTAATAAGAAGATAGTTCCTATACTCATCTTAATTAATACATGTCTAAACCATATAATAAATCTATAAAACAAGACTAACAACACTTAGGTGTTCATGACATTTCACGTGCAAATTACCCTAAAATTTAGTTTATACTTAACTTGACTGACCTCAAATTACTCATATCTTATGCACATTGAAATAAATGTGATATGTAATTGAGTAAGAATTTTAAGAAAGTAATAATCAAGCAACAAACATAAGTTGTGGATTTGGAGATAAGGTTGATTACATGCAACGCATGACTATATATAGCACTGACATAGTCAAATGTAGGTTATGTATCTCAAAGATAAGAGCCAAAAGTCCAAATTTGAGTTCACGGGTGTAATATAGTAGGTTTAAGAGAATGAAATTGACATAACAAAAAATATACGAGTTATAAGTATATCACGATTCGCAATACGAAATATGCGATATGATATGATACAGAGGTTGAACGTATGTATCGGACAAGTTCTTGTATATATCTTACATAATGCGGTAGATATTTTATGAATCTTACACGATACGAAATCTTACGATACATATACGATTCATGTGATACTTATTATGACCAGGTCATACCTCAGAATCGGGTTGGATCGACACACTCCATTTTCTTTTAGGAAAAAAACATGATTCTAGGAAAATTTTCAATAGAATCACTTGTCCCTTCTCTGCACCCTTAAGCCACTAGTAAACAACCTTCATTCACTTGATTTTCTTTAATTTATTTCTAAAAATCCCAAATTTCAATCCCTTGGAACCTAAAGTCGCGTTTATTACATGTTTGTCATGTTTTTGTATGTTAAAAATATATTTTATGTTATTTATAATAATTGATTATGAATTCCTACTATTTACGATAAAATTCATGATACGTTACCATACAAAGACGTCATACTATACGTGATTCGATAACTATGTTGTACATGTTTAAAGAGTTTCAGCCAGAAGTTAAATTTCTGTTTTGTTGAACATGTTAAATAAATAAATGGGATTAATGCATTTTTGGTGCCACAACTATAGCCCACTGGCGTTTCTACCCCGTAAATTTTCGGGCTGGCACATTTGGTGCCACAACTTCAACATCAGTGGCAATTTTGGTGCCAATTGAGGCAAAATTTCAAAATTGGCCCGAAATTCCCTTATATGCGGGCCATGTGATTTAGTAATATACCAAAATTGACCATTCAACGTCTTTTTCAATAAAAAAAAATACCAAAATTTAAATTCCTAACTTTTCCTATAAAATTCACCAAACATTTCCTTAATTAAATTGTTACCCGCTTTCTTATTCTTCCCCAAATAAAAACATCCAAGTAGCCTAGTTCTTGGTCGGTGGAATTTTTTTTTTCATGAAAAAGGTGTTGAATGGTCAAAATCCCCAATTTTCATGTCACATGGCCCGTACATGGGGGAATTTCGGGCCAATTTCAAAATTAGGCCTCAATTGGCACCAAAATTGCCACTGATGTTGAAGTTGTGGCACCAAATGTGCCAGCCCGAAAAGTTACGGGGTAACAATGCCAGTGGGCTATAGTTGTGGCACCAAAAATGCAATAATCCCATAAATAAATCTATCTCCGGCCTTTGGATATACAATATTACTATACTGTGTTATCTTGCAACTTAGATCTTTAGAAAAAAAATGGAAAAATTGCAAATTTGATACTATACAATAAAACACTTTGCAATATTGATACCATTGAATATATAATGTATATTTAGTACCACAATCTAAATAATGGTTGCAATGTTCATATATACCACCGTCAAAAAATTTGGACCGAAATGGATGAAATCGGCCACGTGCACCTCACGTGACTGTTATCTCGTATTTTGAAGTGAAAATTATCACGTGATAACGTGAAAACGCGATGACAACGTTATAATTTTTCCTCCAAAAAATGAAACATTGTGATAATTCTCCCTACAAAAGTGAGGAAAATGTGATTATTTTTTCTCCAAAAGACGAGATAACGGCCATGTACGATGTATGTGGCCAATTCCGTCCATTTTCGTCCAATTATTTGACGGTGGTACGAACATTGCAACCAAACTTTAAATTGTAGTACTAAATGTGCATTTACATATCCAATGATACCAAGATTACAAAATGTCATATTTTATGGTATCAAATATGCAATTTTCCCAAAAAAATTAGTTTGAATGGTAAAAAGTTAAAATGAACATTAATGTAATTGTATAATTGCATTTTTATTTAAATAAGATGGAACTTTTTAACACTTTTAATTCAATGTTTTACAAGATTGTATTTTTAATCCCGAAATTTAAAATACTTTGCATTTATGCTCTCATAGAACTGCCTTAATTTCTCAACTTTGGTGTTATTTTGGATGTGAAGGGGACGATAAAATACAAAAATACATATATTTTAAAAATCAAGTGCAATTTTCTAAAATAATATGTGGGACAAAATATTGAGATTTCAGCCATATAAAAGTAAAAATGTAGTTTTGCCCTAGTGTATGTAATGAAGATATGATGGTAAGTTGAGTTGAACCCCAAAAACTACTATTACTTCTTAAATAGTTTCTCAAATTGAAGGCAAACTTCTAAAATAATTACACAAAAAGGCTTATTGTCAAGATAAGAGCAAGTTGGCCATGTTGTAGAAACTTACTGAATATACTAAAAATGATAAAATTTAAAAAACAATCTTGTAGTTCTTATAAAAAATAGTCAGATAACAACACATGACATATATTAAGTCAATGTTCATCGATCCTAGTCCACTTTTAGTTAGTGGCATAGCCAGGATATATTTTCACAGGGGGTCATGTATTAAATTTCATTTTTGTGGTATGTTTCGGTTAATCAAAAGTATTAGAAATTTTTTCAGGATGTTTTCGAATAATTTGGAAATTTTCGAGAAACTTTTGAAAAAATTGTAAATCAAAAAATACATTAGTTACACTAGAAACTAACTATATTTTCGTTTCGGTTGACTCAAGAGCAGAAATTTTTCGGTGTTTCTGATGGAAATATATCGAAATTTTGATCCATGTTGGAGTTATAATAGTGTAAGAATATATATATATATATATATATATATACATATGTATATATATATATATATACATATGTATATATATATATATATATATATTGATGATAAAGTGCATACTTTTAACAATAATTATATTAAAATCTTAAGTCCAGTAAAGATTACTGGAACAATTTAAGAAAAATAAAAATTTAAACAAAGTTAATTATTCAAACCGTGGACTAAATTATTAAGTTAATAGTTTGACATAATTTAAACTTTTCGAAGAAAAAACTTTATTTGTGCAAAATTTCAATTGGACTAAATTATTAAGTTAATAGTTTGACATAATTTAAACTTTTCGAAGAAAAAACTTTATTTGTGCAAAATTTCAATATAAAACAAGTACATCACAACTAACAACTATTCAATTATTCACCTTTATATATATATAAGTGTTTTATATCTTGTATCTACCTTCAACAATCAATTTTTGTTCTTATATATGAAAAACAAACCCATATACATTATTTGATTGCATGTTTCTTTTTGAGCGAGTTTATTTGTGGGGATAAAAGTTTATAAATAAAGATGAAATAGTTGTGATGTTTGTATGATTTTTTGTATGGAGAAAACATTTCACAATCCCAGAAGTTGGGATTTGTCTTTTACTACTAACATATTAATCCATAAAATTTTATTAGTGAAAGATTAATATATTTTTTCATTAAAATATGGCCCCAATAACATATAAATTTTAGTTTTATTGAGCGTAATCCATTTAAAGCAATTATAAGATATTCATAATAGTACATATAATTTTCATGTGACTTTCAATGTAATTCAATTTCACACATACACTTAGGATTGAAAATCAAATCAAGCTACTCGATATTCGATTCGGGCTCATTCGATAAACAAATAGTTTGAGCTCGGTTCATCTTACAAATTAAACAAACTTGAACATAATTTTCTGTTCGATAATTTTAAAAATCGATTCGATAAGCTAAAATTGATAAAATACATGTAAAATATCAAGTTACTTGATATTTGACTCGAGGTAGTTCGATGAAAGCTCGTTCGAGCTCGGCTCGTTTAACAATCAAACCAAGCTCAAACATAAAATTTCAAAGTTAATGAAATTCAAACCAAGTTTGAACAGTATGTCGTTCGACACTACTCGGCTCGATTACACCCCTA
Source organism: Penstemon davidsonii (assembly GCA_034814905.1). NCBI lineage: Eukaryota > Viridiplantae > Streptophyta > Magnoliopsida > Lamiales > Plantaginaceae > Penstemon > Penstemon davidsonii. The sequence goes on along the minus strand of JAYDYQ010001087.1, from coordinate 2,752,649 downwards.
AATACACTAACAAATTTGTAGCTATTACTAGTGGCAAAAATTCAATTTTTCAACACGTTGAGAGTAACCATGATTTGGTAATGGGTAAACACCACTAATGACCCTCCTTATCATTAACTTTTTACAGATTTGGGTTTCTCTTGTGTTTTTTTCCCTATGTTAATCTCCATTATGAATTATTTGTTTCACTTTGATCATTTACAAGGGATCTTACATTTTAGTCCCCATAAAATTATTTTGAATCAATTAGTCCCTCATAAAACTATTTCTTTATCAATTTAGTCCCTCATAAAACTATTTTGGCACTTTAGTTCACAATGGACCACCTGAAAATGACCGAAGTGAAACAAATAATTCATAGTGAGGACTAATGTGGGAAAAAAAATGCAAGAGAAACCACTATGCAAAAAATTAATGATAAGGATGGCCATTAATAGTGTTTACCGTAATTTTTCCATTGAAAAATTGAAGCATAGGAATTTAATTGTTAGCTTTATGACCTTTGAAGTTTCACCTTCACCAATTTGTAGATCCAACCTCTAAATGCAGTTGAGAGATTAAAAGCGAATATCAATGAAACTTAGGTGGATGGGCTGCTTTTTGCTTGCATTTAAAGGAAAAATTGATGCTTAAGAGTAAGCCATCATTTTTAAGAGGAGGACAAGTCTTAAATTGTTCCTTTGTTCCACAACTTTTAGATGGGTTAATTTAATAAATTCAATTGATGGTGTTAAGTACTTTTCAGATTAATTATTGGAGAATTTGCTTTTTTGGTACCACATGATAGGCACCTTGCAACTTTGGTACCATTGGACGCGAAAATGCAAATTTGTTACCACACGATAGGTTTTCATTGCTACTTTGTTACCAAACCCAATTTTTCTTCAAAGTTAATGGCAATTTACCCCCTTTGAAATGCATAATGTTCAATTTATCTCCCTGTAATTTGAAAAATAGCACTTTACCCCCTGTAATTTTATAAAAGTTTCACACCAACTTCCTGAAATATTTATAGACGACACTTTATCCCCTTTTATTATGATAATATGGCAGTTTCCCCGTGTCCCCGTGTTATGATAAATGTGGAAATTTATCCTATATGTTACAAAATATTTTTCATGTCCACTCTCAATTTCGGCAAGGGTAAATTGTTCTTTTTCAAATCACAGGGGGTAAATTGAACAGTATGCATTTCATAGGGGGTAAATTACTATTACCTTTGGAGAAAATTTGGGTTTGGTATCAAATTTGCAAGGAAAACCTATAATATGATACCAAATTTGTATTTTCGTGTCCAATGGTACCAAAGTTGCAAATTAGCCTATTTTATGGTACCAAAAAAGCAAATTTCCCATTAATTATTTATGCAATTGCACGTAAAACAATGTCATATGAAACAATTGCTTTATTGACCCCGGACATATTTTCACTTGGGTCATTATAAAGTAGGAGGATTTATTTATTTTAACGGTAATATTATATTAAAATTTTAAGTCCAATAAAGATTACTCGAGAAATAGTTAAACAAAACAAAATTTAAACAAAGCTAATTATTCAAATCATAGACCAAATTCTTGAGAATAAACTCTAATTTGACAGTTGATATAAATTAAACTTCTAAACGAAAAAAACTTTAGTTGTGCAAAACTTCAATATAAAATAAATACTTCGCTACTAACAAACATCGAATAATTCACTTTGTATAAATATAAATGTTTGATACCTTATAGATACCTTCAATAATCAATTTTGTTCTTTAATCCGAAAATCCTTACTCAATATAATTTCTTGAATTATATGTTCTTTGATTGCACATTTCTTTCTTCTATTGATCTCTTATAAATATTATATATAAGGTGTGTCAACGATCCTAACAGCGTCAATTGACAAATTGTTCAAGTTTGATTTGAAATTTTATCTAACTTAAAATTGTTGTTGAACTTGATTTGATTGTTAAATGAATCGAGATCAATCAAACTTATATCAAAAGAACTCAAACCGAGTATCGAGTAACTTAATTTGATTTTCAATCTTAATTTATACTTATAACTATTTTATTTTTTTAAATCTTCCTCAAATGAGTAGAGTTGGGCTATTTCTCGTTATGACCCAACTCAATTATTTGTAACCCAATATTGAAGCCCAAATTCCTTTTTCATTTCTGGGCCATCAGGCCCATCACCATAAGAATTTCGGCCCATCGATTAACTTTTATGATTTTTAATTAGACTTTTCTATTTTTCTCCATTGCTAAAAGACTAGCTGATTGACTGTTCACTTGCCATGTGCGATCAGAGGCGAATGTCGATAGACAGTGAAATGGCGAGCCCGGTTCGTGTTTAAATTTTGCGTTTTTGATTTTTTGATTTTTTTTCCGTTAATTTTATACAATGAATGGGTTTTTTTGCTTTTTAGGTTTATGTAAGCTCTTTTTATGTTTAGTAAAGTTTCAAGAGCTCTAGTGGACATGCATTTGTGTTTATGTGAGGAATTGTTTGGAATTTGGTGCGGGGTGAAAAATTATGAACTTTTGACGGATGGATTTTGATTTTTGAGTGGCCATTTTGAATGATTTTAATGTCATTTTTTGGAAGTTATTGGTTTTCCTAATATATTTCGATTGGCTAAATTGCATTTTTAGCGCCACTTCTTATTATAAAAAATAGCACTTTTAGTCCCATTTTGTTTTCCATCAATTTATTAGGACCTAAAGTGCAAACAGAGACAATCTTGTGGGATCAAAAGTGCAGATAAAGATTTGAATACAAAATGCAGCACAAATTGGATGTAAAGGGGTTAAGTGACGAGATGTGTAATATATATAAAAAATAAGAACTGGGACCAAAAGTGCGATTTTGGAAGCCAAATATTGAAAGTGAGTACTGAAAGTGCTGAGTGTCCACCACAGGTCTAAAAATGAAATTTTGCCTATTTCAGTTTTTTGGAAGAATCAGGATTTTCTTTTGATAGATTTTAGTGGTTGTAGACATAGATAATTGAGAACTTGAACCGCCATCTATTTGGAAAATATGGGTTCATTCCTTTAACTTAACGAGCATTTGTTTATCGAGCAGAACATTGAGCAATTATCATGTTTATTTTTATATTGTACATAACTAGTAGTAAGTGTTATTCTTACAAGTATGACCTCATGTAGTTCTATAAATATTTATGTAGAAGTTGTGTTAATGTCATGTAGTTTGTATATTTGATAAATCTTTGTTGAATTATCATATAACAATTTGGGCTTATCTTCCAGTGCTTTGGTCGTCTCTGATATATGGAGAGCATAGTTTCAAACCATTCTAAGGTTTGCCTCTGACTTTTCATAGACGAACTTTATCCGATCATGCCTTGTTCTATGTTAGTTGCTTTTTTATTTCTTTTTTGCATGAAAAGAGTGACAGTGTGACACAGTAAATTTAATTGTTCCAGAAACTTGAAGATGATATAAAGGAGTTGGGTCAAAAGATTAAGCATCACGAGGACAATATCAAATACTTGAAGACTCTGAAGAACAAATTGGATGACTCAATTCTTGATATGCAAGGTATCTGCATTTCCTAAAATTTTAGGCAGGTTTCATTTGGATTGAGGATTTGAATTTGAGGAGGGATTTGGTAGAAGGATTTCAAATGACTCCAATATTGTGTGAATTTCAAATCCATCAATTTGGTTGAATATATAGTACAAAATAAATACTTAAAGATTTGAGTCATCAAAATCAAGGTGATCTACGGATTCGATATTCATAGCTCCAAATACATCAATCCAAATGAGCCCTTAATGTATTTTGCTTATGAAGATTAGAGAATTGTTTAGCATTGTACTCATAATATTGACATGATGGGACATCTTTTGTATGTTTTGATGAAGAAAACCCTATGTGTTTCATTGTCTACAATGAGACTGTCTATTACATGTTCTTTGGAGATGTATATGTCATTGCTAGTTAGCATCTTGAAATTTATGTGCGAAAATGTAATTAAGTCTGAATATTGCATTCTTTGATTTCTTTCAAGTTTGTCTTTTTATTATCCTGATTGATCTTGTTCTTATAGTTTCTCTTGGGAAGCACCATACAAGTTCTTCCACAAGTATAAATGAAGATACTGAGGATGACACAATTCAGCATATTCTTAAGTACGAGAATTCTGCAGCTGCCCTTTTGTGTAGGACAAGAAGTAAGCCTGAAGAGCTTCAGGTCTCTGATAATCCATTCACAGAGGACGTGCTTGGTATCGTGGCTACACTTGGAAAAGTTGATGATGATAATCTTAGCAGGTTGGTTTACTTTTGTCTGCTTTTTCTCTTCAGACAAATATATTGCTCGACTTCCTTAATATATATAAGACTTTGTATATTAGCACCAACCTTTTGTGCACAAGTGATTTATACTTTTGGTAAAATTTATTTTTCTAACACTTGCTCTAGCTTGAGATATGGGAAAAAGAAAAAGAAAAAAACTGGACAACTTTGTGGGTTTTATTTTTGTTTAGTTAGCCTGATTTTGGTTGAATTTTTTTGAGCTCCAAACATTTGACAATTAAAATTTCTTATATTTTATTAAAATTCTTCTACCTATTATTGGTAAAATATTTGAATTAGGATGTCTTTTTTCATATTCTGGTATATTTTTTGGTGCAATAATAGAAATACAATCTTGAGAAAATAAGGCTTAAAAGTCAGAACTATAGTGGAATTACTGAAGAAAACTACATTCTCAGTCTACTCCTCTTCTACAATGAAAATCAAACATGAGAATGAATTATTAAATTAAGAATTTAGAAAAATTCACCTTATTGTTGATGAAGATATTTGAATATTTTTGAGAAAGTGCAGTTTAGATTTTTAAATGCCAACTAATCCCTTGTAGCTGACTTGTTTATTTTTCAACTGTGTGACTTAGACTTCTCTCAAAGTATTTGGGCGTAGAAACCATGCTAGCATTGGTCTGCAAGACGTATGAAGGTTATAAAGCCCTGGAAGCATTCAACAAGGACAGGCCCCTGGATGATCGGTCTCTCGTGATTTGTCTTGAAAATCTAAGGTGCTTGCGTGTCTGTGTCTGTGTCTGTGTGAGGAAGGGAGATCGTGGTTTCAGGACTTACGTTATAATTTTTGGGTTTTTTTAGGCCATACACGGGTGAGTTCTTAGCTGATGACCCTCAACAGAGGCTCGGTATTCTAAAGCCAAAATCGATCAATGGGGAAATACCTTCTGGCTTTCTTGGTTTTGCTGTAAATATGGTCTTCATTGACTACACTAAATTATACGGCGTTTCAAAGAGTGGATACAACTTAAGAGAGACACTATTTTATAACCTCTTCTCGACTCTGCAAGTATACAGATCAAGAAAAGACATGATAAATGCTCTCCCATGGATATCAAATGGAGCTGTATCTCTCGATGGAGGCATGATACGAAGTCCTGGCGTATTCTCCTTAGGTCATCATCTGTAAGAAGCTTGGCCTTTACTCACCAATTATAAATTGTTTTCTTCTAGGGCACTTTTGGTTCTTCATATTAGATAAGCTAGGATAGATTATATTTCCAACAAAATTAAAATAACTTATCTTATAGCTGTATTACGTTGAGTTAAAAGACAATAAAGCCCCCACCTTTTACAAATCAATTCCATCATATTTTCTACCTTCTCATGGTTGAGAAAGAGGGGTAAAATAGAAACTATAATCGCCATTTGAAAATGAGATGACTAATTTGGGTATCTGACCTATGATTATAATTGGGGTTCAAAAGGGAAAGAATTGTTGCAAGCTGTGTTTTATTGCGGGTCTTATCAAATTTGAATTTGGACAACAAAACGTGTTCTGGAACTACATCATTCTCAATATAAAAATCCTGCAAAAAGAATTATATTTATATTTTCTACCCGTATGTCCATTTTTTTTTTCTACCCATATGCCTATTGCAGAAGTAATTGTTACACATTGTCCTTTTTCTTTTTCTTGGTGCTTAATTATAAACTTGAATGTCTCTTGTTTTAGGGGAGATATAGATGTGAAGTTCCCTTGTGGACCCAAAAATTTGAACCTCCATGAGAGCTATTATGAGATTGAAAATCAGATGAAGGAGACGAAATGGAAGAAGGGTCGAGCTTTTGAAGATATGCAGACAGAACAGGCACTATTAGACCGTGCAAGGTACAACTATGAAACAAAGAAGCAAGAGTTTGTGGCATATATAGCTCAAAGCTCATTTCAGGCGACTGAGGTAATACCTCAAATAAGAACGATTTTTTTCCCTTTTTCCTTCACAACGACATGTTTCACCTGTTGAGGTTGGAACCTGAATCTGTGCAGACTCCCACTGTAGGCCAAAATAGTGGGAGACCTATTGGAACAAAGAAAGTAAAAAAAGGCAAAGTAAAGGCCTCGACTAGTTCTGATGTTGAAAATCAATTTGTTGAAATTTTACGACGAATGTCGGAAACACAACTTATTTTAAAGGTTGGACGTGAAAGAAGGCATGCTGAAATGCTCGAGCTTCAAGCAAGGGATGAAGAACATCGGATTTTGGCAATGAATTGCTCTTCATTCACTCCAGATACAAAACTGTATTGGAAGAACAAAAGGCAAGAAATAATGCAGAAAAAACTTCCAACGAACTTATCTGGAGGTTTGTCAAATCCAGGCGATGACGATTTTGATCCAAGGAACTAATAAAATAATGTTGTTTTTCATTGTTGTATTAATTGTGTCATTGTCCACTTTTGAGCAAATTAAGCATTTTTTTTTTATTTATTATTATTCCACTTTTATTCCTATGTATAGCACATTGAGTCATTTGACTCTCAGTGTAATTCAAATTCAGTCATACACTAACTAATCTGATCCTATTACTATTGGCAAAATTCAATTTTTCAACACGTTGAAAGTAACTCTGTTTTGGTAATTTTGCAATTGAAAAATTGAAGCATAGGAATTCAGTTGTTAGCTTTATGACCTTTGAAGTTTCATCTTCACAAATTTGTAGATCCAACGTTCTAAATGCAGTTTTTTTTTTTTTTTGGTAAAATCAAATTAAGCATTAATAGAATCAAAAATGTCTGTTACACAAATTAGAGGAGAGCCTCTATCACAAAAAACATCATGAGGAAGAGAATTAAGTAAAACATGACCATTCCAATTGACAGATTTTTCCCCATTTGGCAAGATTGTGTGCCGCTTTGTTGCCGAGACGAGGGATCTTTTTGATTTTCCAATTTGGCCAAGACATAGCAATGTTACGAGCAAAAAGAGAGTCGGCATGACTTGACCATTCAAAAGATGGAGTAGAGCTAGAGATCATCAAAACGGAATTAAGAGAATCACTTTCGAAAATGACCTTTGGATATTTGACGGAGTCCATAATGATGAAAGCAAGTTTAAGAGCTGCCGTTTCCGCACTTGTAGGATCAATAAATAAATCTGAATAAACTGCAGCAAAAACAACCGAACCATGAGAGTTCCGAACAAGAATAGAGAGGAATCCGACACCATCTTGGAAGGAAGCATCGACATTAGCTTTGAGCCAAGATTTTGGAGGAGGAGTCCATTCCTGTGACAAGGGAGCAGCTTTGGCCTTGATGAGTTTTGAAATTTGAGCATTGGAGTGAGCTTCAGCTTGTGAAGAAGCAAGGGATGCCAATTGCAATTCATTAAGAGAAACATTGTTATGTAAAACCGCATTCCTTTTATTCCAAACAAGACCGAGGGTAATGACACAAAAATTCAAAAATTCAAAAATTCAAGAGAAGTGTTTTGGCAGTGGAAGATTTGAGGGTCCAAAGTGATTAAAGCCTTTATCCATTTTGTGAGGGGCCAAGAAACAAAAGGGTGGCAGTTGAGAGATTAATAAATGCGAAAATCAATGAAAATTAGGTGGATTGCTTTTTGATTGCATTAAAAGGAAATTGATGCATAAGAGTAGGGCTATCAATGGGTATGACTCGAACCGGATCAGGGTTGATTCGGATCCGAATTCGATTTTCATTTTTTCTATTCGGATCCGCTCGGATCTTAGATATTGGCAACCGGATCCGAATCCGGATAAATTATTCGGATCCGTTTAACAAATTAAGTTTTTTTTTTTTCCGTTTTCCTCCAAATCACTTGCAGATTCCACCATCATGAATTAAAAATATAACATTTTACTTATTTCATCCAAACTATTGCCTGAAAATTGTAGAAGATAAAATATGGTTGGCAAATATAAACGATAAAAATTAGAACAAAGGAATAAACAAAAATTTAGATAAAAAAGATATAAACTGGGACAAATAAGAAGAAAACTCAATATTCAGAAATGGAAGAGAAAACAAAAATTAAAGGATGAATAGTTAGAATTTTGATTTTTCTATTTATAAATTAATATGTTGTAGGCCCAATTAGTTATCTGGTCAGTCCAACATTTTTCATGCATTTCTTTTTAAGATTATTTTTACTGTTGTAACATAGTTTAGTGAAATAAATATAGTTTTATTTTTATTTTGGTTTAAATACATAATATATAAACAAAATAAAATAATATATATCGGATACGGATCTGTAACGGATCGGATCAGCCTAGATCCATATTCGTTCCATATAGTTCGGATTATGGATCTTCTTAATCGGATCAGGTCCATCGGATCACTAATCGGACAATTATCCTAATAAACCGGACCGGATTCAGATCGGATTCGAATTGAAATCCCCCCCATTCACAGCCCTACATAAGAGTAAGCCATCATTTTTAAGAGGAAGACAAGTCTTAAATTATTCCTTTGTTCCAAAACTTTTAGATGGGCTAATTTAATGAATTCAATTGAATCTGGTGATGAGTACTCTTCAGATTAATTATTTTTAGGGTGAAATACAGTTTCCCCCGAGGATTGTATCAGTTACTCCCCTAAAGTATCAATTGTAACACTTATCCCCTCTGTTATAGTTTTGTAGTATTCATTCCAAAAATACCCCCATCCCTTTCATAAATAATAATTTCTTTATCAAAATAAAATTGAATTTATCCACCAAACAACATTATGTTTTATTTTCTTCATTTCTTTTGTTGCCTTCCTTTCTTCGATCTCAATTTTTTTTCTTCATTTTCATCTCATTTTTTTATAACCGAAGGAAACAAAAGAAATGAAGAAATTGAAACATAATATTGCTTGGTGGATGGATGGATGAATTCATAATTAATAAATGTTTAATTTTTTGATAAAGAAATGAAGAAATTAAAACATTATATTATTTGGTGTTAAACTTGAATTTTGCGAGAAATAATTTGAAGGAGAATTAATCAACATTTTGAATAATAATTCGTACCGAATATAAATGAGATAATTATCACCAAATAAAAACTCAGAAAAATATAAAGAAAAATTTGAGATAGAGATTAAAAAAAATTGAAACATAAATAAAGAAAACAAATTGAAACAAAAATAAAGAAAAAAATGAGATGAAAATAAAGAAAAATTTGAGACCATAGAACCGAAGGAAACAAAAAAAATGAAGAAATTAAAACATAATGTTGTTTGGTGGATGAATGGATTCATAATTAATAAATAGACAATTTTATTTTAATAAATAAATTTATTATTTATGTAAGGGGAGGGCCGGAGGGGGTATATTTGGAATAAAAACTACAAAACTATAACAGAGGGGGTAAGTGTTACAATTGATAACTTTAGGGGGGGTCTGATACCATCCCCGTACTTTAAAGGGGGGAAACTGTATTTCACCTTTATTTTTATGCAATTGCACGTAAAACGATGTCATAAAAAAATTGACTTATTGATCACAAAATAAGATTTGTCCCCTTGTTTTTCTATCATTTTACTTTTGGATTGAAGTTTTAGGTAAAAGTTTAAACTTTTAGGTATTTTTATATATATGTCCTTAAAAATAGTGGTTGAGAGATAATGGTATTAAATTATAACTTATGTAAGAGGGTATTTTTGACAAAAATAATTTCAATTATAGAAAGAGAGTGTTATTTTGGGACATTCTAAAAAGAAAATAGTAGTAAAAATTTAGGGACAATGAGAGTATAACACAAATAAGATTTTTTCTGTCAATTAATAATAAGAAAAAGACCCTTGAAAACAATTAGTTATTTCAAAAGGTTGTTCAACATTTTCTACTCTTGATCTTAAAAATATTATACTTAAGGTGTGTCAAGGACCCTAATAGCGTAGAATGACATATTGTTCAAGCTTGATTTAAATTTCGTATCTAATTTGAAATTGTGATTGAACTTGATTTAATTGTTAAACGAACCGAGCTTAAACAATTTTTATCCAACGAACTCGAGTCGAGTATTGAGTAGTTTGACTTGATTTTCAACTTTAGTTTATACTTAGGGTTGTCAATGGGTCGAATATGGGTCAGAATAGGATCGACCCAGATTCGGCTCCATTATTGTCGGATCAAATTCGGGTCGGACCCTGGTCTTGATTGGATCTATATTTCTTTAATTCAATGGATCTTAGTCGGATTCAGTTGGATATTAGATCTTTTTGGGATTCAATAAAATCTTCACTTTAAAAAATAACAGTAGTATTTTTTCCTAAAATAAGTTTGTCAACTTTACGATTTTATTTAATTTAGTTCATATGTTCAAACTTTCTTTGCTAATATTCATATTTTTAAATTAAAATATGCATAAACATGAATATATGAACGATTGATTAATTCTTGAGTTGATGGAAAAATAAAAATATTATCAATGTTATTTATTTTTATAAGACATTATATATATATATATATATATATATACTAGTGCAGCAGCACCGCTCGATGCGCGGTGTTTGTGCCCAATACATGTGTCTTGCCTAATTTTTTAACTTTTGGCTTTTTATTATTAAGCTCATTGTGATGTCTATCATACGGGGAAAATGCATACTACTACCCTGTGATATCGAAAACCTACAAAAAACTACCTTGTGAATTTTTTTTTGCACCAGACTTCCTTGTATTTCAAAAACCCTGCAAATTACACCCATTCTCCGTTAATCATTGACACCGTTAATTTTTAAATGAATTGCCTAAATTACCCCTTATATATTAATAAAAAAAATATATTTTTATTAACGGGGAAAATGCATATTACTACCCTGTGATATCGAAAACCTGCAAAAAACTACCCTGTGAAATTTTTTTTTGCACCAGACTTCTTTGTGTTTTCAAAAATCCTACAAATTACACCCATTCTCCGTTAATCATTGACACCGTTAATTTTTAATTGAATTGCCTAAATTACCCCATATATATTAATAAAAAAAATTATTTTTACAATTACAAAAACTCTCACTAATTTTTCTCTCTCGCTTCTCATATAGAACAAACAAAGAAAAGAAGAGATATTATGTGCGAAGTTTAAAAGAAACAAAATTATGGGTATAGTATAAAAGTATAAGGGAGTTTGAACAATCGTTTAAAAGTACAAGAATTTTTTGCGCAAACATTAAAAAATATGAGTTACTTTTCTACAAACATTAAGAAAAAATAGAAGTTTTTTGCAAACATTTCAAAGCATAAGGAAGTTTGACGCAAACTTCCAAAAGTACAAGGAAGTTTTCTGCAAACTTTAAAAAACACAAGGAGGTTTTATGCAAACTTTAAAAAACACAAGGAAGTTTTCTGCAAAGATTCAAAGGTACAAGGGTATTCTTGTCATTTTGAATGAAAATTACGTCAGAAACAAAAAAAAAATCGCATTTTTGGCGCGTAGAATACACGCGCGTCAAAAAATTGACGGAGGGAGACGGAATGGGTGTAATTTGCAGGGTTTTTGAAAACACAAGGAAGTCTGGTGCAAAAAAAATTTCGCGGGGTGGGTTTTTGGAGGTTTTCGGTAGCACCTGGGAGTGAGGCCATTTCCAATGGGGAGGGCGCCCCCCGAGGCCCCGGGGCCCCGGGCCAGCCCCCCCCCCCCCCCCCCCCCGAGCCCTGCCTGGTCGTCTCCAATGGTAGGGCTCCGGAATGGAATTAATTCCATTTTCTTCCTTTGCCCACTCTTACCTATAATTCTGATTTTAATTTTGTTTTTAATATTAATATTAATAATAGTAATAATTATTAGTACTTGTAATTAAATTATTAATTATATTAAAATATTAAAATAATTATTAGTACTTGAACGAGCGTTCGGAATTCTCCAAGCTCGGTTCGCAATCGTTAATCAACCCGGCAGGGGGTGGCATACGCAGGATTTGTCCAACATTATGTTAACTTGCATAATACTCCACAACATGATTGTGGAGGACGAACGTGACGGATACAAAGACGATGACTCCGACGATGATGATACTGACATTAGCACATCTCGTAGAGCACGCGCTAGAATTTATAAATCTCGCGGAGTAAAGTTCGAAGATGTTGAACCAAGAAGGCAAACGTTGGATAACTATATGCTGCGTCATCAAGCAATTCGTTCAAAAGAAACCAACCGTAGACTTCAAAAAGACTTAATAGCCCATGTTTACGCAAAATACGGTTAAGCATGAATGTAATTGTTTGAATTTACTTTTCTTGTCTATTTTAATATGTATTTAAATATTTAATTAGATTAAGTATTAATCTAAATTATGTGTATAAGTGTTTAATTTTATTTTTAACTAATTCCGTATTTTTAAAAAAATATAGCCACCACCAATATTGTAGTTAAATGATTAAATTTTTAATTACAATAAAAGATATTAAAATAAATTTAATTTCTCCATAAATAAATTTAATTACAATTCTAATAAATTATTAATGATTTTAATTTTATTATATTGAATAATCAAATTAAAAATTGGTGACTACATATATTTATTAAATACTAGTAAATATACAATAAATATACTAAATAAATTTTATTAAATAATTCAATTCTACATATTTAATTTAATTTAATAGGGAAAATTAATTTTATTAATTATTTAAGTATATATATATTTTTTTCTATTTTAATTTATTAAATAAACAATTTTTTTAAAAAAAAAAATTAAATCGGACTAGTCAGGGGACGCCAAGTGGCGTCCCCTGACTTAAAGAGGGGCGCGTGTCTTCACGCGGGCACGGGCCGCAGGCAGGGCTCCGCGGAGCCCTGCCTGCGCCCCGTTCCCGCCCTTCGCCTGCCCCGCCCCGCCCCGCGCCCCGCCTCCACTGGAGATGACTCCAGCCGCCACCCCCGGTCATCTCCATTGGAGATGGCCTAATATGCTCGTACTGAAACATGTCTACTATACATATGCATCTAGCTGCTATGAAAAAAATATATACAAAATACATCACTCAGCATCCAACGTCAATGCTATTGTTAGTTATTCATACTACAGAGAAATAACATGAATTCAGGTTTATTTAATCTATAGCTACACAGGAGTGTTAAATTCTCATTACACGAAGCAACTCATGAATCACCAAGCAAAGCAGATGCTTCATGCTTCTCCAAAGACATGCCTACAATAAAAAATCAATTAAGGACAGATTTAAAAAAAAAAAATTCCTATAGAACCTATCAGATTTATTTGCTTCGTTGTTTTGGTATGAGCAAATAATATATAAAAGAATTGTAAACTACTGCCTTCACAAGATCAAAACACATTTGTACCAATTTTTCCCCATGTACCTATATAATAAGAAACTTTCTACTTGTATATTATACCATTTGTACAAGGACTTATATTTTGTAAACTAAGGAAAAAATGGGACGGTATAAGGGACTTTAAAAGCTTTACTAATGCCAGTAAGGTATAGATTTATTGATATCTTCAAGAAAGATAGTTAATTTGGAGCAGATACTGTTATAGCCAATAGAGCACAAGAAAACAAAGTACACTAAATCAAAGAGAAGGTAGAGATAGCCAAATGAGAAATGAAATTAATTTTGAAAAACTCAACAATCATTGGAATACCAATTTTCAAGAATCAACGACACTTTGGATGCTTCAGAAAACTACACAATTTTTAAGTTTGTTCCGCATTACAACCACTAAAATAAACAAAGATAAAAACCAAAGACCACATTTTGACTAAAATTAAAGAATTTTAGACAAATTATTATCATGTACAAGAAGAGTCCTTCGAGTCATTTTTTATTTATTTTTGAATTGAAGGAGAGAAGTTTTTGCCTCTGAAATGGAGATACAGAGGTGAGCATGAAATTAAAGGCTAGCAGCAGAGAAGTCGCTTCAATCCATCCAAACAAGATCACTCAATATTCATTGTTGGAAAATGAACTTAATACCTAACTGAAAGTACGTAGTTGGTAAAGTGGAAAAAAATCCATGATTTTAATTATTAAGACAAGTAGAATATCAATTGATGATCATACCATTCAGTAAAGAGAAACCCAAATGTGATTATTTCAACTGTTCAAGTCCTGATAAATCACCCAATGAGAACTCGTCTCGCTGCACGAGCTCAATCCGAAAGCTGCACGTAGCAGCGTCAAGCGCGTCGCCACTTCTGGTGGCAATGCCGCATCTGGTGGCGCCGCCACGAAACGCTGGGAAAATTGAACATTGAGAACCAAAAATTAGGAGATCATAGACTCTGAAACCAGTATATAGCAAAATACTAAAAAACAAATATCCCCCTAAACTATGCAAAAGAACAAACCCAAAAGCAGAGGACAACAATAGATGACTTATAAAAAGTAATGCGAAATAAGAAATTAACACAGAGGAATACACACATTTTAGCCGCAAACAAGCACCCAAGTACCAATCTCCAAATAAAACAAGGGAAAGTATGAAAATAGACTAAGAACATAAATAAAAAGACAACTAAAACTGAGTAATAGACTGCAAGGGGAATATTTTTTGCTTTGGGGGAGAGTGACGGTGGAAATGCAGATAAAAATAAACCATTAATCATTAGAATTGGTGATACACAAATCAGAAACAAAGAGGATTTTTTTAGGAAGTAAATACAAAATTAAAATAGTGGGCAACTGTGAAGAATGAGCTCTTGACATAGATATGTTATGAGAATGATGGAGATGTACTCCTGAAACTTCTTCACGAATAATTTGGCAATTTCAATTTTAGAGGAAAAGGAATTTCTGTGAGGATATTGAAATTTCACAAACTGAGAAATAATGGGAGAAATTGAGATCTCATACATAGGTTTTTGTGGGGTAATTTTTGCTTGTGGAGAGATCAACAATGTACATAAAAAAAAAACGTAGACCCAAGAACGCAGGTGAAGAGACGTGGAGGAATAAATTAATTTAAGCACAAGAACAGAATGGTGAAGACACACTCCAAGGAGAAGGCGGAAGCAACGAAGTCGTTTCAGAAGCGTAGTGGAGAAAGAAAAAGTAAGGGAGGAAAAAAAAGAAAAGAAGAAACGGAAGATAATGCAGCGGGCCCCCCCAGGCGGACAACCAACTTTAAGAGCCGCAAAAAATAAAGGTAAAAGAAATTCCAATCATGCACAAAAGCCGAGTAAATATAGTAAAACGACACCGTTTTGGTATTAAAAGTGCGAAAAAAAAATTCAAAACTAAATTAAGGAATACTGTTCACGAAAACATCCACACTTATAAGTTCTAATATATATATATATATATATATATAATTCTTTTATTTAATTGTCGGATACATATCTCTAACGGATCGGAACGACCTAAATCCATATTCGCTCCACGTATTTCAAATTTCGAATCTTGATAATCGAACTGTATCAATCGAACTCTAATCGGATCAAAATTCTAATAAATCGGGCCAGTCTCTGGTCGAATTCGGATTGAAATCCGCTCCATTGACAACCCTGTTTAAAGTTGGGTTACTTATCGTTGTGACCCAACTCAATTATTTGTAACCTAATTTTGAAGCCCAAAGTCCTTTTAATTTTTGGGCCATAACCATAACCATAAGAACTTCGGCCCATTAATTTACTTTTCTGATTTTTTATTAGACTTTACTATTTTTCTCCATTGCTGAAACACTAACAATAGACCGACTATTCACTTGCTGTGTCCACTTCTACTCTCCGTACGGACCGACGATGCAAAGCAACGGCGGAGATCAGAGGCGAATGTCGATAGACGGTGAAATGGCGAGCCCGGTTCGTGTTTTAATTTTGCGTTTTTGATTTTTTTTCCGTTAATTTTATACAATGAATGGGGTTTTTTGCTTTTTGGGTTTATGTAAGCTCTTTTTATGTTTAGTAAAGTTTCAAGAGCTCTAGTGGACAGGAATTTGTGGTTGTGTGAGGAATTGTTTGGAATTTGGTGCGGAGGGGTGAGAAATTATGAACTTTTGAAGGATGGATTTTGGTTTTTGAGTGGGCATTTTGAATGATTTTAGTGTCATATTTTTGGAAGTTACTGGTTTTTCTGATAAATTTCGATTGGCTAAATTGCATTTTGAGCGCCACTTCTCAATATCAAAAATGGCACTTTTAGTCCCATATTTTTCCTTCAATTTATTAGGACCTAAAGTGCTAACAGAGACAATCTTGTGGGATGAAAAGTAAATGCACAAATTGGATGTAAAGGGGGGTAAGAGACGAAATGCGTAATATTTTATAAAGAAAATAAGAACTGGGACCAAAAGTGCGATTTTGGAATCAATTTATTGAAAGTGAGTACTGAAAGATCCAAGTGTCCACCACAGGTCTAGAAATGCAATTTTGCCTATTTCAGTTTTTGGAAGAATCGGGATTTTCTTTCTATAGATTTTAGTTGTAGTAGACGTATGGATAATTGAGAACTTGAAACATCATCTATATGGAAAATATGGGTTCAATCCTTTAGCTTAACGGGCATTTGTTTATCGAGCAGAACATTGAGCAACTAGCATGTTTATATTTATATTATGCATAACTAGTAGTAAGAGTTATTCTTACAAGTATGAGCTCATATAGTTCTTAAAGTATTTATGTAGAAGATGTGTAAATGCCATGTAGTTTGTATACTTGATAAATCTTATTGCGATTTAGTTGAATCATCATATAACCATGGATCAAAGTTTCGTTTTCGATGTATGTTTTTGTTAGCTGAATATTGGAAACTTTTCGATAAGTTTCCGGAAACGCTTCAGAAACACTAGGAAAAATTATGAAATTTTTTTCTAATTTAAGAAAAAGGGAAAGTTGCAATTCAAATATAGTGATTCAGAAATACACTTTATTTTCGTTTCCATTGATTCAAAAAAGGAAACTTTTTGATCTTTGCGACGGAAAAGATGGAATTTTTTTGTCCATGCATATAACAATTTGGGCTTATCTTCCAGTGTTATGGACTTATGGTTTTACATTCTTGTTGACCCCAACTTTCCAATGGCTTGTAAATGATTGAGCACATTTGGGACTTGCTCTAAATTATTGTTCTTTATTTTTTTTTTTCACTTCATAAGACTTCAGTTTTGATATGCAACAAAATGAAATAAGCTTGCATGATATGTATTTCTGATATGCTTGAGGGTGTTATTGATATTTATTGCTGAGTAGTGTTGTTCCTATGCCAGCTGTCAATCAACTCCAGGGCATTGGTCGTCTCTGAACATGTTGGTCAGAATAATCCTTTTTCAAATATAAACCATTCTAAGGTTTGCCTCTTAACTTTTCATGGTCCTCTGAGACGAACTTTATCTGATCATGTCTACGGCCTTGTTCTATTTTAGTTGCTTTTTTATTTCTTTTGAAATGAAAACAGTGACAGTGTGACTCAGTTAATTTAATTGTTCCAGAAACTTGAAGATGATATAAAGAAGTTGGGTCAAAAGATTAAGCATCACGAGGACAATATCAAATACTTGAAGAATCTTATGAACAAATTGGATGACTCAATTCTTGATATGCAAGGTATCTGCATTTTCTAATTCTACCGTCTTTCCTGAAATCTTAGGCAGGCTTCATTTGGATTAAGGATTTGAATTTGAGGAGGTATTTGGTAGAAGGATTTTAAATGACTCCAATCTTGTGTGAATTTCAAATCCGTCACTTTGGTTGATAATATAAAATAAATACTTAAGGATTTGAGTGTCATCCAAATCAAGGCGATCAAAACAAGTGCTATGGATTTGTTATTATGGATTTAAAATTCATAGCTCCAAATCCATCAATGCAAATGACCCCTTAATGTATTTTTCTTATTAAGATTGGAGAATTGTTTAGTATTTTACATGATGGGATATCAGTTGTATGTTTTGATGAAGAAACCACTTGGTATTTCGTTACCTACAATCAGACAGTCTATTACATGTTCTTGTAGTTTCTCTTGGGAAGCACCATACAAGTTCTACTATAAGTACGAATGAAGATACTGAGGAAGACACAATTCAACATATTCTTAGGTACGAGAAATCTGCAGCTGCCCTTTTGTGTAGGACAAAGAGTAAGCCTGAATCCCAGCTCTCTGATAATCCATTCACAAAGCACGTGCTTGGTATCGTGGCTACACTTGGAAAAGTTGATGATGAGAACCTTAGCAGGTTAGTCTACTTTTATCTGCTTTTTCTCTTCAGACATATATAATGCTCGACCTCATATATACCAGAGTTTTCATACTTGTCTTAGCACCAGCCTTTTGTGCACAAGTGATTTTATAATTTTTGGTAAAATTTATTTATCTTTAACACTTGCATTAGCTTGAGGTATGGGTAAAAGAAAAAACAGAAATGGACAACTTTGTGGATTTTTTGTTTAGTTAGCCATGATTTTTGGTTTATTTTCTTTGAGCTCCAAGCATTTAACAGTTAAAATTTCATATATTTTATATTAAATTTCTTCTACTATTCATTGGTAAAGTGTTTGAAATTAGGATCTCTTTGTTCATATTCCAAATTTGGTATATTTTGTGGTGCAATCATGGAAATACAATCAATTACTTTCTAGAGAAAAGGAGGTACTGAAGAAAACTACGTTCTGATTTTACTCCTCTTCTACAATGAAAATCCAACATGAGAATGAATCTTTAGATTAAGAAACTGAGAAAAAAATCACCTTATTGTTGATGAAGATGTTTGAATGTTTTTGAGAAAGTGCAATTTAGATATTCACATTTCAACTAATCCCGTGTGGCTGACTTATTCATTTTTCAACTGTGTGACTTAGACTTCTCTCAAAGTTTTTGGGAATAGAAACCATGCTAGCATTGGTCTGCAAGACTTATGAAGGTTTTAAAGCCCTGGAAGCATACAACATGGACAGGCCCCTGGATGATCGGTCTCTCGTGATTTGTCTTGAAAATCTAAGGTGCTTGCGCGCGCGCGTGTGTGTGTGTGAGGGAGAGAGATCGTTGTTTCAAAACTTATGTTATATTTTTTGGGTTTTTTTAGGCCATACACGGGTGAGTTCTTAGCTGATGACCCTCAACAGAGGCTCGATATTCTAAAGCCAAAATTGATCAATGGGGAAACACCTCCTGGCTTTCTTGGTTTCGCTGTAAATATGGTCTTCATTGACTGCACTAATTTATACGGTGTCTCAAAGAGTGGATACAACTTAAGAGAGACACTGTTTTATAACCTCTTCTCAACTCTGCAAGTATACAGATCAAGAAAAGACATGATAAATGCTCTCCCATGGATATCAAATGGAGCTGTATCTCTAGATGGAGGCATGATACGAAGTCCTGGCATATTCTCCTTGGGTCCTCATTGGTAAGAAGCTTGGCCTTTACTCATCAATTATAAATTGTTTTCTTCTAAGGGCACGTTTGGTCCTTCATATTAGATAAGGGGTAGGATAGATTATATTACATTGTGTTATAAGACTAAATGTCCCCACCTTTTACAAACCAATTCCATCATATTTTCTACCTTCCCGTGGTTGAAATTGGTGTTGATTTTTTGGTGAATTAAATTTGATTCTCACGGAGTTTGAGGAGTACATCCTGACGGTCGAAAGAGGGGTAAAATGGGAACTGTACTTGGCAATTGAAACTGAGATAACTAATTTGGGGATCTGACTATGATTGTAATTTGGGTCGAATAATGAAAGTTTTTACAAGCTGTGTTTTCATTGCAAGTCATATCGAAATTAAATTTGGACACCAGACGTGTTCTAGAACTACATCATTCTCAATATAAAAAATCTGTAAAAAGAACTACTGTTTATTTCTACCCATCTGTTGTATATTGCAGAAGTAATTGTTACTCATTGTCCTTTTCTCTTTTATTTTTTCCTTTGGTGCTTAATTATGAACTTGAATGTTTCTTGTTTTAGGGGAGATATAGATGTGAAGTTCCCTTGTGCACCCAAAGGGTTGAACCTCCATGAGAGCTATTATGAGGTAGAAAATCGGATGAAGGAGACGAAATGGAAGAAGGATCGAGCTTTTGAAGATATGCAGACAGAGCAGGCACTATTAGACCGTGCAAGGTACAACTATGAAACAAAGAAGCAAGAGTTTGTGGCATATATAGCTCAAAGCTCATTTCAGGCGACTCAGGTAGTACCTCAAATAAAAACGATTTTTTACCCTTTTCCCTTTTAATTTTTAAATTACTTGGCGATTTTATATAAAAGTTATATCATCGGTATCAGGCGGGGCGTGTATCAACTCCAAGATGACTTCACCGAGACAATGAGTACTAAAACCAATAGGGGAGGATCGAGAATGAACCGGTTTCGATATTTGCTGACTGGCATCAGCTTCGGCTGTTAGTTGTAACCTTTTGTTAATATGAACTATGATACGAGAAATGTTTATTTAGAAAATTATGGAGGCACGATCTGTGTAGATGAACTTTTGCTGCCAGTTTCAGTAGGTTAGTCAATCAAGTACTATGTAGTAGTTGGACTGCAGGAAGTATATAGATTTTGTGGATTCCGGCAATGTTTAAATATGTCATTCAAGTTCAGGATATCTATTCTTTAACGGATCGGATCAATTACGACTCATTTACGAAATGAATGCTCAAGATACACAAGCTCTGAAGCAAAATTGTCCTAACATCTTTGATGATCTTCTTTGTTACACTAAATAATAGAATGACTAGAGGTACTCCGACGCCTACGCAGTTGTCGTCGTTGCCATTTTGTTATGTTAGCTTTAATCTTAAATCAATGTGTTGTACCAAGATTGATCTGGTAAAAGGGACTAGTCACTACAAAGTAGCAAATTTAAGTTCGAATTCCTGTTGGGAGAGGTTCCCACTTAATGTGTCCAATGCGTCTCGAAAGTGATTAAACTCTTGGGAAAACCAAAAAAATAAAAATCAATGTGTTGTCATTTTGGTTGGGGCAGGTGTTTAAATCGTTATTCCTTTTTGAGATTTTTTTTTTTTTTGGGGTACAATTTCCTTTTTGAGAAATTGCTTATACTGTTTGATTTTATTTTCTTAATCCTGGGTTTAATTGCTGCGTGATGTTGTATCTACTTTTGGGTTTGAATTTTCCTGGCTTGTAAAGTCATGGTCAGTTGGTTCTCGTTAAGCAAAAGGTTTGGAAATCACATGATAAACTAAAAAACTATACGTAGATTTTTCCAATGCAAACACTTAAATTGAGCACATTAAAAACTCTCAACATAGAAGAAAATAATAAAAAAGGAAGAATATAAAAAAAGGTTGTTCCTTTGGACTTACATTCAAATTAGATTTAATGGCCAATCTTTCTTTTTTTCAATTGAATCTGATTTGATCTCATGGTTTATATATGTACTTAGGATATATTTTTTAGTTAATAGATTTCATGTCGCATACTTGATATTGATAATAATATCCAAAAATTGCATGCCTCTGGAATCATATCAAAAGTATGAAACTAAAAAAACTCATATATTAATTCAAATATACATATATTCCATTATTTATAATCATCTAAATCTTTTTATTAATCATCATTTCAATCATGACATAATATAATATCATATCTCTGCTTTATAAAATCATCAAGTGACATGTATCATTAATTTTATTCCCCAAACTCCAACCTCAAATCATATTTCATATTTTCGAAACTCATTAACTATTATTTTATTAAAAATATTTATTCATCTCAATATTTCGATCAAAATCAATGCAAACCGTGTTTCGAATGTTTAGCTGAAAACAAAAAAAATAAATTTTGAAACACCTAGACCAGACCAGACCAAACTGAGACATCGATACCAGCGGGATCACAAAATTTAAAGTAATGGTTACAAAGAATCGTCACACGGCTTCAATAAAAGATAAAAATGAAAAAAAAAAAAAAAGTTAACACATTCTAGATAGATTCATAGAAATATCATGTAAATATTTAGTAGAAGTTCTTATAGAATTATTATTAGTTATTAGATCAAGTTAATCTCCACCGTCTGTTTAAGAAGATGGTTTGTATAAATTGAAGCAGTACCTCATTTGTAAACTATCAAAGTTATATAGTCTTTTGCACTTAAGTTGACGATCTTGGGGGCAACAAATAATATCTCTTATATTATGTTGTTAATACTCCTTTTGGGGAACATGGTGCAAACCTTGGACATGTGCTACTTTTGAGATTAAGGATAACTATTTTGAAATTCATCATTCTTTTCAGACTTGTAAATTTGTATAGGCTACAAGGTTCTATCGTACAAGAATCTCCAAACTTGAAGAACATGTTTTTTGAGAGGAAAAATTATTTTTCACAGTCTGAACCAAATTCACATTGAAAATGTTACCAAAAAAGCCCCACACTAGTTTGACCACATTTTCCTCCCAAAAAACATGTTTTAATGTTTCAATTGAATTACAACATTGACATTTAGAAACAATGATCACTCCTAAGGCCATCTCCAACCGAGCCGGCAACCGGGCATGAGGGGAGGTTGCCGGCTCGGTTCGGTTGGAGACGGTGGCTGGCAATCAAGCGAGGCAGGGGGCAGGGCGGGCAGGGGCCTTCGGGCAGGCAAGCCGGCAAGCAGGCTGGCAATGGCAGCCTGCCTGCTTGCCGGCTGGGAAACGCGCAGGGGATGGCTGGGCAATACTCCATGTTCTCTTATTTAATTATGTTTAGTCCCTTTCCTTTAATCAAGCTCTGCCTTCTTTTTTTTTCTATAGTTTAATTGCATTTTTTCACCTATAAAAACAGTGGAATGGTTAATTAGTGCCTTCTTTTTTTTCTATAGTTTAATTGCATTTTTTCCCTTTAAAAACATTATGATTTTTATTAATTTTATTATTATTATTATTATTAAAATAAGTTTGAGTGGAGTGGGAAAAGTGAGAGTGGGAAAAGTTGTGAAATTGAATTAATGGATGTTGATTGCCCTTCGGTTGGAGATGAGTTTTTTTGGTGGGTCGAAAAGGCATGAGGGCAAGGCAATTGGGCAATTGGGTAATTGGGCAAGGGCTTCGGTTGGAGATGGCCTAACCTCTGTAACCACACATCAACACATCAGCTGAAATCAAATCATTTAACAGTCTCCAAATGAAAAATAGAAACAGTAGGTAAGATTAAAGGATACCAAATATATTTAAACAATGAATTAGTCCCTCTAACCGGCCTAAGCATGTTCCATGTAAAATTTATTGAAAAATGGCCATTAGAACTATGTTTCCAAATCAGAATGTCAGGTTCACACAAAACAATTGGTATATCAGCAGTAATGTTCACCAAATTAGCAGGAATATGTTCACTCAATTTGTCCAAGTCCCACTTCTCCCCAGCAAAGAAATCCCTGACCTAATCAAACATGGTAAGATAATTTGGATTCATTATAAGTCTCAAAGTCTCATCTCCCACCCAGTGGTCATTTCAGAAAGGAATTTTACCCATTTTTATCCCCTAAATGCTACAATAAAAAAAACCTCTCTCGCACTACACAACCTCCTTCAAATAGAGGAGTGATATCTTGCACAAGGTGCATTGAAGAAATGATACTTCAAAATATATATTTTTTCTCATGAACCTAGGAAAAATCCCATATGTTCATCTCATTCTCCACCATAGTTTGAAGGAAAATGCATCAGCAACATCCACCAATCTCCGAATTCCTAGACCTCCCTCATCAGTGGGGTAACAAAGTTTCCACCAAGATGCCCTGTGAATTTTCTGACCATTGGCATATCCCCAGAAAAATCTAGCACACAATCTCTCAAGCTCATGAATAATCTTAGAAGTAGGCTGAAGGACTTGAAATGTGTAGATTAGTATGGAAGTCAACACATTCTTCAAGAGAGTAAGCTTTCCACCAGGGGACATGGCCTTATTCTCCTAAACTGAAAGTCTAGACCTAACTTTTTGGGTTAAAGGATCAAGAAGTGTGCAAATTCTGTGACCTTTATAAAGAGGGACCCATAGATGATTCCAATGGTAAATCCTGAAGTACAAAACCCGAAATTATTTGATTGCACATTTGACTCCAGACAAGCAACCAACCCCAACAATAACATGACATTTATGAGGATTAACACAAGGACCAAACACAACAACATAATCCTGAATGAACACATTAATTTTTCTGATGGCATTCATAGTGGACTTAGCAAAAATGATACAATCATCAACATAAGCAAGGTGAGAAACAAGAAACCCCACATTGGTAAAGTACTGAATCCTAGGATTTTTAATAAAAAGGTCATTAAGACCTCTACTCAAGAATTCAGAGGCAATGATAAACAAAGTGGGAAAGATAGGGTCTCCCTGTCTAACCCCTCTTTTGGACTTAAAGGAACCTGAAGATTGACTATTAACAAGCACAAAAAAATATGAGTTCTCAACACTCTTTTTAAGCAAAAAAATGAACAGCTCAGAGAAGCCCATTTTGTGGATGACACCAAACAGAAATGGTCAGTGCACCCTATCATATGTCTTAGCCATATCCATCTTAATTATCATGTTACCCCCCCCCCCCTAGCTCTCTTATGGTTAATCTCATGAACCAACTCCTGAGCAAGTAAAATGTTATCCCCAATTAGCCTGTCTTTCAGAAAACCATAGTGATTATCAGAAATGATCTTAGGAAGAATTCTAGACAACCTATCATTCCACAATTTAGTCATGATCTTGTTAGTAACATTACAGAGGCTAATATGTCTGAACTCACTCCAACAATATGCATTTTGATTTTTAGGAATTAGAACCAAAGTTGTAGAAGTGAAACTTTTAAGAAATGGAGTGCCAAGGAAATAATCCAAGACAACTTCAAAAACATCATCTTTTATAATCTCCCAGTAATTTTGAAAAAAATGTGCATTAAACCCATCAGGCCTAACAACACTGTCAAGAGGAATGCTAAAAACATCAAGTTTCACTTCTTCAATCTTTGGTAAAGCAAGCAACATCTCATTGTCCTCACTAGACACTAACTGGGGGATTAAATCAAAATTAGGTTCCTCAAGATTAGGCTCAATGGAAGCAAGAACATTTTTAAAATAATGCACTGCAAATGATCTAATATTCTGGGAAACCTCATTCCAAACACCATTATTATCCTTATTCATATGAATAACATATTGACTTTTTTTATTTTTTTTGGCAAGATCTTGAAAATAATTAGTGTTCATTTCCCCTTTAATAGCCCATTGAATGTTTGATTTTTGCTGCCAGTAAGACTCATCAAATTTCAAATTTAAAACATGATTAACATTGAATTTATTTAACTCAATTAAATTAAAGGGAGAAGGGTCACAATCAAAAGCAAGTTGATCATTTTTCACTGCCTCAAAAAAATAATCCTGTTTTTGTAAAATATTGCCAAAGACATTTTTATTCCACCATCTTAATTTATGTTTAAGTCTATGCAGTTTGTCTTTGAGTTTAAACACTCCCATACAGCCAGAATGATGATTCCAATTAGCCCTGACCATATAAAAAAAATTAGGATGCAAAGCCCAGGCATTCAATATCTAAAAGGAGAGTGTACCGATTTGTGTTTAAATTCAAATTCAAAAAGCATTGGAGAATGGTCAGATTGCATTCTAGACAAATAATTGAGACTAGTAGAGACAGAAAGGTCATGCCAAGCAGTGTTAGAAACAGCCCTATCCAATATTTGCCAAACCAAATCTCTATACCAAGAAAACTCACAACCATGCATATCCAAATCACTAAGAGAGCAGTCTAACAAACAATCAGAGAACTCCTTAATGGCATTCAAACAAGGAGGAGCACTCCCTCTTTTTTCACTTGGATTAAGAATGATGTTAAAATCACCACCAACAACCCAAGGGTCATTAGTGGACCACTTTCTCAATTCATCCCACAAATCTCTCATTTGTGCTCTCTGCCTCTGGTGAAGCCCATAGACAAATGTGCAAAACTTCTCTTTAGGAAGCAAGGATGAAAACACATAACAGTGAATGAATTGTGCATAATCCTCTAACACAGACACATAAAAATCCGTATCAAAGAAAATCCAAATTTTATTATTACAGTTAACCACCAAATGATTAAAACCAAAAATCTTTTTGAATTTTTTTGACTCCATAGAAATCATAGGCTCAATTACAACAAGAACTTTTATTTTATTTATTCTTTTAAGATTTCTTAGATTTCTTTGACTTCTCATGTTCCCAATCCCTCTCACATTCCATACTAACAACATTAGGAACTATGGGAAGGGGACATACTCCTACTCAAAGCTCTAGTGGACCTTCTAGTCTTCCTATCATGCCTACCCTCATCATCAAACAAATTGGATATGTTTAAGACAGGCTTAGGCAAGGGATCTCCTAATTCCTTCAACATTTTGTTTCTAAGAGTATATGTCACTGCAGGCATTCTCATAGGGTAATCATGATGAGATGAGGTTGGAACCTCAGAATCTGACTCACTTGACACAGAAGGAGTCTGAAATGGATCATGTGACATATTATCATGACTTTCCCAGCAAATCATTGCCAGGGGATTGACCTCTTGACTCACATCAACATGACTTGAAGAATCCTCTCCTATCTCAAGCTCATACCCACCCTCTTCATTCTCATTCAAAAGTTGAAATCTATTGCTAAATGCAAACATGACCCTCTTTTTACCTTACTGTAAGACATATCTATTAATCTTCTGTTTGGATTTAGAGGTACTTAGGCTAACAGATTCAGTAACCTCTTCAGTACTTTTTAAAGTGCCATGACTCACACACTCAGAATGTTTACTAGTGGCATCTTCAGCATACTGAATATCACTGCAAACAAGGGTCTTTTGGGGGACAGGAGGAACACTCAACAACACTAATCTTTTTGTGTTCAGTGTCACTATCCTTGTTATGTTCATCTTCACTTTCAGATGGAATTTTATCCTTATTTTTCTGCTTTTCCTTTCTAAGTTTCTTTTCCTTTTTATTCCCTAGGTACACTTGATAGTCATCATATGCCTCAGTGATATCCATATCCCTGTTATCACCCAAAGACATATCATGTTCATTAACCATACTCACAGTCTTAAGTGAAGAAACAATTTTATCCCCGACCTAAATCCACCTCAAAGCCTTTGTTATTCATTTATATCTTTTATTTTATTTTATTTTATTTTTCTAACACATTCCTCCCCAGGGGTTTCAATGACCTCTTACTCATAATCAGGCTCAGACTCAGCTATATTTCTTTCCAATTTATCATTTAATTGTTCACCACAGTGCACACACTTAAAATTAGTTCCCTTATCTACAGTTTTCAAATCAATATTTGAACCACAGTGAACAGGGACAAAGTTAGACTCAACCACATCAGCCTTAGATTGAACACTCATATTAACAGGCACATTCACATTTTGAACAGAAACATACACATTCACATTTTGGACAGAAACAGACACATTAGTTAAATCATTCACATTAACAAGTCCAGGGGTGACACTCCCCTGTAAACCAGTAGAAGATTTTTTAACATACTTGGGGATGCTCTTACCTGGCTTAAGCTTCCTAGCATCAATATCAAAAAGGGCCTTTGGCTTTTTGTTCCTTCTTCTTTTGTTAACAGTTTGAAACCATCACTGCTTATTTTGAGATTATCTTTCTTAGGTTCCAAATCAGTCCCAGTAACATTCAAAGCCTCATGCACCACCCCACTTCCAGTAGCTACAGCTTTCAATTTGTTGACACTTCCAATTACAGTCCGTTCACTCTTACTAGCTTTCCCTTTGTTACAGTTTCCAGTGATGTGTCAAAGAAATCTACATGATGTGCAATATTGGGGCCTATTCTCATAGGTAACAGTTTGGTAAATGATCCTCCCACTACATTCAAGGACTCCAAGTGGAGCCTCAAGGATTGGATCTTCCAGTAAGTTGATCTCTAGTAAACTCTAGTCCTTTTTCTGTTTGAAAAATTAGCATTCATCATCAATTCTTAATGGCCTCCCAATCATAGAGGCCACTTCTAACAATGCCTATGGATGGTAGAGGCAATATAGGAGGCCTTTCAGGAACACCCAACACGGCACAATTGCATATTCATCCTCAACCTTATAATCAAGAGTCTACTTTGCAATCTTCATGGGAACACCGTAGAAGCTCAAAGTTCATTTAATCCATAACCTCGTGTAGTCCTCTTACCAGTGAAGCACGATTGCTACATTTCTCCCATCCATCATCCCCAAGGACCACTCACCTTTTAGTCCAATGTTTTGAAAAACCTTCTTCAATGAAAGAAACCCTAGGACACTATGACTAAAACGTCCAACAAACATAATTTCAAGCGGTTTCATCAATTTTTCAATCTCCGCCTCAGTAAATTCCACACATGGTTTCCCATCCCATAGTGTATCGGGCTTTGGGGCCACTACCCTTTCAGCTATTGGTCTACGAGCAACTTCAATTAAGGATTTGTTCCTACTGCGAGGATCAACAATCGCAGTAGGTGCAGGCTGAACACCACCTGAGCTTGTACCTAAGTTAGAAGCACCTATAGAGGCCTTAAGCTTTTCGAAAAAAGTAGGTAAACCTCTTTTCACCATTGCTGGAGGCGCAACCATGACTCAAGTTCAATTCAATCATTAATCCCAATGCACACTACCAGAATCAAACACGCAAGTAGGGGTGGGCATTCGGTATCGGGTTTCGGGAACCCGTCCCGTCCCGATCGGGATTTTGTAGTTTGGGGCGGGAAGTATGATTGATTTTCGGGTTTCAGGAAACCCGAAAACCCGACAAACTAAATCGGGACAGTATTCGGGAAGTATTCACACCCGATTGGGAAAACCGAATCCCGAATTTCTTATCATACAAAACAATTACCCCTTTCAATCAATCTCTTACTCCCAAACCCAAGCCCCATCACCTACCCCATGGTCTTGAAATTAACAATTCATGACCATAAAGAAAAATATAATGCTATGAAGGAGCAAAATAAAGAAAAGTGTGATATTTCTACCATATAGGAGTTTAAAATTATTATTTTCGGGAAACCCGAATCCCGATACCGAAAACTCGATATTTATCGGGAAACCGAGATACAGGGATTAAGTCAATTCAAATGGAATTCGGGTAGCAAAAATAAAACCCGAATCCCAAAAATCCCGTCCCGAATTACCCGAAATCCCGTCCCGATCCCACCCCTACACGCAAGCTAATAATACCCGTGCCTCTCCAATAATCAAACCAACACAATTGATTCAAACAACACCAAATTGCAGCAATAACAACCAAATTCGAACTCCAAGGAACCAAAAACAGAAAGAAATTCACTTAGAAATCGCAGAAATAAAAAAGCCCGAACAGGGGTTTGGAAGTCCGAATCACATAAACAATCAATTAAAGAGCAATTACCTTGTCAACAATGAAATAAACTTACCTTCGACTGATTCCAGTCAGAAACGAGCAGAAACCCGAGCACAAACTTTCATAAATCAGCGGGCCGAAATTTGGAGATGTTGGGATTCTGTAAGATAAACAGCCCTTCAGGCAGCGAAAAACAAAATTTTTAAGGACCTCTTACGGAATCTTGCCAGGATACTAAACTGGTTGTATATATATGAATATAAAAACGACAAGAATAATTAGATCCAAATTATACCTGTCTCCTAGCAAATCCAAGTAACTAGCAAAGTCGTTGCGTTTTCTCCCTCGGTAGAATCGATCCAAGCTTTGTTGTAGCGCCTCACGTGTTGCGCCTCTACGAGTTGATACACCACAATATCACGAAATATAATATATCCTAATCGGCTAGAACATAGGATATATTAATATCTAGGATTAGAGAACAAGATTGGAACGAAAAACGAAATCGAAAAATTCTTCCAAAAGGAAGAAGGGTTCAGCCGATTTCACTAGGGAGAGAGGGAGAGAATTTTTCTTGACTTGGCTTTTGGCTCTTGATTAGTATGTATGAGATATGACATTAAGTCTCCTATTTATAGGAATCTCATAATCCTAATCCTCCTAGGATTAGGACTCCCAAGTATTCTAATTCTCCTACATGGGCCATGGCCCTTTTAATTGGAAGACCAAGTCTTCTAATTAATTCATGGCCCATACTTGATTTAATTAATTGGGTCTTTATTTAATCTCTCAATTAAATGGCCCAATTAATTTAATCTCATATTAATTGGGCCATTTAATTGAGAGGGAGTCCTAATCCTAGAGAGGGAGAGAATTTTTCTTGACTTGGCTTTTGGCTCTTGATTAGTATGTATGAGATATGACATTAAGTCTCCTATTTATAGGAATCTCATAATCCTAATCCTCCTAGGATTAGGACTCCCAAGTCTTCTAATTCTCCTACATGGGCCATGGCCCTTTTAATTGGAAGACCAAGTCTTCTAATTAATTCATGGCCCATACTT
Organism: Penstemon davidsonii; assembly: GCA_034814905.1. Taxonomy (NCBI): domain Eukaryota; kingdom Viridiplantae; phylum Streptophyta; class Magnoliopsida; order Lamiales; family Plantaginaceae; genus Penstemon; species Penstemon davidsonii. The sequence goes on along the minus strand of JAYDYQ010001087.1, from coordinate 2,722,035 downwards.
GAATTAATTAATTGGGTCTTTATTTAATCTCTCAATTAAATGGCCCAATTAATTTATTTCTTTCTCATTTAATTAAATTAGACTCTAAGTCTATTTAATTAAACTTTCCCATAATTAATTAAATCCAATTTAATTAACTAACTCACAAATTAAATTCCAATTTAATTTCCAGTCTTGATCCAATTCCAATTGAATCAAGTTCGCTCCAATTGGGTCGACCCAGTCGATTTAGTTGACTCAGTTGTCCTTCATTTCCTCGCTTTCGCTTCACGTGTATTGTGTATGCCCCCGTAGGTTCACCACATAATTGGCCGTGGTTTATAATTAAATATTTATTTAATTACTCGAGCATTAAATACTCTAAATCAATCGAACACTCTGTCGACTGATCATTCCAAAATTAGCACCCCTGCTAATTTGGGAATTCTCCCACACTCCACGGTCGATGTCTGGCCACAAGCCCATGGAGCCCAATCACTGGTGAATTAATTCAGTGAACCTTTTAATCATTTACAATTTCCATATACGCTATAATCTCTCCATCGATCAATCTCCCAGTCAATACTTAAGGGCATGGATTTTTCATCGGTTCCCTTTTAATTCGTTTTGACTTTATGCATTCTGATCTCGAAATAATTCTCTTTGACTTAATCTTATGAGCTACTTACATAAAGCCGTCAGATACCTTGGCCAAGGATTTTACCAGAATTAATTTCTCACAGAAATCCATAGGAGAATTTCCCAACCTATCAAGTCGGGTCAATGGATCCTTTGTTGATGATATGAACCTGCATACGAGTCCCTCTATACCCAACGTGAATCCACAGAGACTTTCTGGTGATCTCCAGTCGGTCGGACTCACATCTAAGTATAGACGTTCTCGCACCAGAAAAACCCTATCACCTCAAGTACTTAGGGATCATTCCTCGTATACTATTGTAAATAGGAATAACTTCGACCCCGATATGCGACTACCGCTTCCATGGTGAGTTATTTCCTTATTGGGGTATTCAGTGCACTTGCCATCCCAGCAAGTCACCCACTTATGTGTATGGACTATCCCAATCACGCTCGTGGACCCCAGCGTCCTCCAATTCATTGGAGTATACACATTAGTGAGAGTCTAATCGAATCCAACGATGTCCCATCTCGATTGGATTCTACGACTCTTGAATATGTTCTAGATCACGGCCTTGGAGATCAGTCCACGGGTTGTCCCATAGCCCTGTGATCTAAGGACTTGTATCCTTATGCGTAGATAATTATTACATAAGATAAAGTTGACCATATAATAAAGATGCATTTATTAATTTAAATTGAATAGTTCCTTTATTTATTACAATAAATGGCAGCCATACAGTTGGCTTGCTGGACACTATTCTATCAATCTCCCACTAATCCTAAAGCCAACTTTCTATGTTCTTGAGTCCCATCTTTATCAGATGTTTCTCGTATGCCTTTTGAAGCAGTGGCTTCGTAAGCGGGTCCGCGGTATTATCTTCCGAGTCGACACGTTCCATCTTTATGTCTCCTCTACCAATGATATCCCTTATCAAATGGTATCGTCTGAGTACGTGCTTGGATTTCTGATGAGATCTCGGCTCCTTTGCTTGCGCTATTGCTCCATTATTATCACAGAAGATAGTAATGGGCTCAGCAATGCTAGGTATCACATCCAATTCCTGGATGAAGTTTTTCATCCAAACACCTTCCTTTGCGGCTTCACACGCCGCAATGTACTCTGCTTCGATGGTTGAATCTGCGGTAGTATCTTGCTTGGAGCTTTTCCAGCTTACCGCACCACCATTGAGGCAGAATACGTATCCAGATGTTGACTTGAAATCGTCTACATCGCATTGGAAGCTCGAATCTGCAAAGCCTTCCAATTTCAATTCTCCTCCACCGTATACCAAGAACAATTCCTTAGTCCTTCTCAGGTACTTCATAATTGCCTTTACGGCTATCCAGTGCTGTTCTCCTGGATCATACTGATAGCGACTCGTAACGCTTAATGCGTACGCCACGTCTGGTTTAGTACATAGCATACCATACATTATGCTTCCTATAGCAGAGGCATATGGTATTTGAGACATATTGCTTCTCTCTTCAGGCGTCTTTGGGGCCATAGACTTAGAGAGTGCAATACCATATCTCATTGGAAGTAATCCTCTCTTGGATTCTTCCATACGGAATCTCTTCAGTATTTTATCTATGTACTGTGATTGGGAGAGGCCCAGCAGTCCTTTTGATCTATCTCGGTAGATCCTTATACCTAGTACAAATGATGCTTCTCCCAAATCATTCATTGAGAATTGTGTAGACAACCATGCTTTCGTTTCGGATAACACCTTTACATTGTTTCCAATGAGAAGGATGTCATCAACGTAAAGCACCAAAAATTCAACTGTACTCCCACTGATCTTCTTGTACACACAAGGTTCGAACACGTTTTTGATGAATCCAAAAGTTTGGATTGTTTCATCGAAACGGATGTTCCAACTTCGGGAAGCTTGCTTCAGTCCATAAATGGATCTCTGGAGTTTGCACACCTTGTGCTCATCTCCTTTGGATGCATATCCTTTTGGTTGCTCCATGTAGATCTCCTTATCAATGTCTCCATTGAGGAAGGCGGTCTTCACATCCATCTGCCATATCTCGTAGTTATACCACGCAGCTATGGCTAGCAAGATTCGAATGGATTTAGGCATTGCGACGGGCGAGAAGGTTTTCTCAAAGTCAATGCCTGGTCTTTGAGTGTATCCTTTTGCCACTAGTCGCGCCTTGTAGGTTATCACCTCTCCGTTCACTCCTAGCTTTCGCTTATAGATCCACTTGCAACCCACGGGAGTCACTCCCACTGGTGGATCTACCAAGGTCCAGACCTTGTTTGAGTGCATGGAGTCCAATTCGGATTCCATGGCTTCGCGCCACTTTCCCGAATCTATGTCCAACATAGCTTCATCGTAAGTCCTTGGGTCGGTCAGAGACTGTCCAGTCTCATGCAGCAGACCGTAGTACCTTTCGGGTTCTCTACGTTGTCTTTCTGACCTACGAAGTATTGGTGTACTTACTGGTGTACTTTCATGCTCTTGTTCTCCCACTGCATGTGGTGATGGGTCAGCTTGTTCGACCTCTTCGGCCTTTTCAGCTTCAGTGACCTCATCCAGTTCTATGTTATGTTATTTCTTGTCCACCAAGAAATCCTTCTCTAAGAAGTGTGCGTTCCTTGAGACAAACGTAGTTTGTCTTGTAGGATCATAGAACTCGTATCCTATCGAGTTTTCTGGATACCCCACGAATTTGCACAAAGTGGATTTTGTTTCCAATTTATCTCCCACTAGCTTTTTGACGTAAGCGGGAGATCCCCATATGCGCATGAATGCGTATGAGGGTGCCTTGCCAAACCATAATTCGTATGGTGTCTTTTGTACGGATTTAGAAGGTACCATATTTAGTATCTTCGTTGCCGTGAGGAGGGCATGTCCCCAAAATGAAAGAGGAAGGTCAGTAGCACTCATCATGGATCGAACCATATCCATCAAGGTTCGATTCCTTCTCTCAGCTACTCCATTTAATTGTGGTGTAGCAGGAGGAGTCCACTGAGATAATATTCCATGCTCTACAAGATAATACAGAAATTCGTTACTAAGAAATTCTCCACCTCGGTCAGAACGAAGAGCCTTTGTATGACCAAGTTGATTCTCTACTTCCATCTTGAATTCTTTGAATCGTTCAAAGGCTTCAGACTTGTGTTTTAGCAAGAACACATACCCATAACGACTATAGTCGTCAGTGAAGGTAATGAAGCGTAGCCACCTCGGGCACTTTTTCTTAGTGGTCCACATACGTCAGTATGTATCAAGTCCAATGTTTGCTTGGTTCGCTAAGGGTTTCCTTTAAATGGCAACTTAGTCATTTTACCCTTAAGACATGGTTCACATGTTGGCATTTCATCAATGTGCTTGATCTCAAGCGCGCCAGATGATGCTAACTTTTGAATCCTTGACTTGGATATATGTCCAAGTCGAGCGTGCCATAATTGGGCAGAAATTTCATTATTTTGTTTTCTTTTGTTTTGTTGTACGTGCATAACGAACTTAGGTGGTTCTATGGTGTATAGTCCATCTTTCAATGTACCAGTGAAAAACAAATGATCATTCATGAATAATGAAAAGGAACCTTTATTAATAGAAAAATTAAAACCTTCATTATCCAAAACAGGAATAGAAATAATGTTTTTCACTAAGCCAGGTACATAAAGAACGTTCCTAAGGACTAACTTATTACCACCTAAATCTAACTCCACTTCGCCTATGGCCTCGACATCAGCTCTAGCTCCATTGCCAAATCGCAGGATCCAATGCCCAGGCCTAAGTGGCCTTGTTGCTCCCATCACCTGTAAATCATTACAAAGATGAGAACCACAAGCAGTGTCTAACACCCAAGATGCACAGTTAATTGATAAATTAACTTCAACAAGGAATATACCTTTCGAGTTCTCCAAGAACTCTACTTAGATCCTCTCCCTTGACCTCGTGCAGTAAGGAGCTCTGGTTTCCATTTGTCTCGACTTTGATCCCCGCCCAGTCCTATCACCAACCCTTGCTTTCTTTCCAAAAGAAGCTTCATGTTCCTCGATCATTTGTCGCAGGACGTGCACAGTAATCTCTCGCCTTTGGAGATTCAAGTCCGCGACAAAACTGTCATATGATCTAGGAAGAGATTGTAGGATTATATCCACACGAAAATCATTGTCCATCACGACACCCATATTATCGAGTTCAGATAGAAGTCGAAGCATCTTGTGTACGTGGATTCCGACAGGAGTTTCTCTTCTCTTTCTTGCTTGCAAGAGTTCTCTCGTTATCGCGAATCTGCGACGACCATCTCTAATCCCATAAAGGAATTTGAGATTCGAGAGAATCTCTTTCGCGGATACCATATGCTCATGTTGTAACCGCATATCAAGTGACATATATTCCAACATGTAATCACGAGCTAAGCTATCATCCAATTTCCATTTGGTGATGCTTTTTCGAAGCTCATCAGGAACATCATGTGAAATATCAACGGGTGGAGGTACAGACAAAACGTATGAAATGTTTTCAGCATCAAAAAGTCCATTCAAGTGGTGTGACCAGAAGTGCAGATTTGGTCCAGTTAAAATATTACGTTCAAGTGATGAGATGGACAAATCTCTAAGTGCTCTAAGCTCTTTAGTCATCATATCTATAAATAAGACGATCGAAGAAATAAATACGCGAATGATTAATTTTAAATGCACAATTTACAAACATGGTTTTTATTTGTAAATTACTCCCACTATTTTAATCAAAATCTTATGCCCCCACACAAGTTTCGGGAATATAAAATATCCTAGCGGGCTCAAGGCCCAAATGCAATCTTCTAGTACCCACGACTCGTTGGCCATACTATTAGATCCACTTGGTGGTCGACATCGTCGTCGGTTAACCATCGCAGCTAACCCTTGAGTTCATTTAGCCTCGTTTTTCGTTATGGACCCACGACTCGTGAGACATCCATACTTACTAGCGTTAAATCATGTCCAATACTCGTGGAGAGAAATAGTTTAATCCTAGACGCCCCACGACTCGTGAGACAGCGCCTAGAACCTTGCTATCCCCTCCCTTGGCACTAAACTGTGCATCGAGGCAATAGACATATTATCTTCCTATAGCTCGACCCACGACTCGTGAGACATCGAGATATATTCGTACAATATGCCTAAGACCTAGTAATTGGATAGGCTCGGATCATAGACACCATTCATATGCGCCCGTTATTTGATTTAATATTATAATTGAATTTTAAAGTTCAATTGGAGGTTTTATCAAATTTACTTGTGCGAGGTCTCATCAGATTATGCTTCATCTTGTTTACGTTATCTATTCTAAGCATGCATGACATACATCCAAGAATAATAAGTAAACACACATCACCTAGCAAGATATGATTGATCGATTGCCCATCCTATGCGATCCATCACGAGCCATGCGATGGATCAATTGGTCAGTCTAGGGTGGAAATTAAATGTCCTAACTATTACAATTTTCAAACCCATACATGCATGGGCCTTCTTGTAATATCCTCCTTGATTGGGCCTCCATGTATTGAATTGGGCCTCCATGTCCTCCAAGGTAATGAGCCTCCATGTGGATCTCCAAGTCTTCATGAGGTCTTCTCGGCTCCAAGCCTAAACTAAGTCTAACCCCCAGCGTCCTCCAATTCATCGGAGTATACACATTAGTGAGAATCTAACCGAATCCAACGATGTCCCATCTCGATTGGATTCTACGACTCTTGAATATGTTCTAGATCACGGCCTTGGAGATCAGTCCACGGGTTGTCCCATAGCCCTGTGATCTAAGGACTTGTATCCTTATGCGTAGATAATTATTACATAAGATAAAGTTGACCATATAATAAAGATGCATTTATTAATCTAAATTGAATAGTTCCTTTTGGCCAAGGTTCATGAGGAGAAATACACACAGAAACACCACCTCTTCACTGCCCCATGTGATAAATACCATTCCTCTGTGTGGAGAATACTTTGTACTGTGAGGGAGTCCTAAAGAAAAAGTATCTTCTGGGGTATTAGGAGAGGTCAAATCCCTTTGTTAGAGGAATTTATTAACTCAAAGATCAGCTAAGTGAACATATCAGTTGAGTTAATTGAGTTAGAAGGTTTTGATGATAACATAAAAGAAGTCATCAACTAAGTAATAGAAAGCTTAGTAAACCTTTCTTACGGTCCGAAAGCTAAGTGACCAAAACAGCTTAGTGGAAATCTCGGATATGTGAAGATCAGATTGGTCATTTTTCAGCAGAGTCGAGATGGATGAGTGAAGACTTGATTCAACAGATTGATCATAAGCGGAGTGGTCTCCATCATCTAAGTGGAAGTGGTTAGAAGTTATTCCAACAGTAATAAATGCACCCGGAGTAATAAATGATATTAAAGAAGGGTATTAAAGACAAGTGATTGTGTATTAAATTCAAAATACCTCGTATCAGCTTAGTGCATTAAATGCGACTGTCAGATCCGTAAAACAATGATCAGATCCGTAGAGCAGAGTACATAGAACAGTCTGCAAAAGTAGTCATTCAAGAGAAGACCGTTGCTAAGGATTAGAATGCAATTTTTCCATTCTTCAACGGACATAATTTGAAATCCAAGAGTATAAATAGATCGAATACTTAAGATTGAAGATTGAAGAGAGACTTGCAAAATTCAAGATCAAATCTTAAGAGCAATAATCCATCAGTTGAGTCATCTGATCACAAGCGAAGTCATTTGTTGACAAAGCAAAGTGTTGAAGAAAAAGATCAAACAACTTATATATCTAAGTGATATTCAACTGAGTGTTGTAAGGAGTGTATATCTGATCTAGTGAGAAGATATAACTTCAGAGTGTTAGGATTTTCTGAGTGAATTTCCTTGTGAACTAAGTGTTCTACTTGAGGCTTATCATTTGTTGTAAAAGCTCAAGTTTTGTATTAGGTTACTAAGTGTTTCTAGTATAACTTAGATCCTTGTGATTTAGAAGAGTGGACTAAGATGATTTGTTCCTACTGAACCCCTATAAATTTCTTTGTGTGATTTACTTTACTTACACTACATTGCATATTTCATAAGCTAAGTAAATCGTTTAAAAGATAAGTCTTTTAACTTGAGGAATTTCCAAAACTAGGGGTAAAACTCTTTGAAGTTTAAATTGAGTTGAAAACATTGTTTGAAAAATATACATTGACATATCCGCTGCATCATTGTTTGAAACTCTGATAACTTAAGTGGGAAACTTAAATCAACTGAGTAATCTATTCTGTTGATAAGCTAAGTGCAAATCAGCTTAGTAATCTCATTATACTGATTAACGAACTCCTCTTAAGGAAAAAGAGAAAAAGTTTTAAAAAAGTTAGAGGTCTATTCACCCCCCCTCCCCCTCCTCCCTCCTATACCTCATCATGACAACTTAGGACCAACACCATTTCTGGTATGATCACTGGGTAGGGGAGGTTCCTTTGAGAGATATACTTGTCCCTAGTACCCCTACTGGGTTTGAGCTTGTTAGATATTTCTTCATTGTGGACAATTGGGATATTGACAAATGGAACTTTCATCTTCCACAATATGTTCTCAATTGGATTATTGGTGTTCTCATTAATGTGAATGAATGTGATGTGTTAATACGGAAACATAGTTCCAATGGAGAATTTTCTTTTAAGTCTGCCTGGAGTCTACTTAGGCTTGTGAAACAGAAAGATCCTCTACTTGGTTTTATTTGACATCCATTGATTTTACCCACTGTGTCTATATTTGCTTGGAAATTATTAAATGGTTGGATTTCTGTGGATGAGAGATTACAGAGATTGGGTATGATTTTGGTCTCCAAATGTCAATGTTGTGGTTCCATTTAAAGTGTTGGGAACCTTTCTAGCAAGTGTTGCCATGCTTTGATCTATTGTGCAATGGCATTGCATCTTTTCCGGGAACGGCTTGGTGCAGTGGTGGCAATATCCGTCGTAAGGCATTTTCTGCAATCAAAAAGAGTTAATGTGAGTATATGTTAACAATATAAGCTATCTAACTCTAAAGAAAATGCATGAAAATAATAAGTATAAACCCTAACTTCAATATTGAAAATACATTAATTTAATCTTTCACATTTACTTGTACATATAAATGGAGTATAATATATTTTTGTGATATTAAATACTTGTTTCAGTAATTGCAAATAATTCGTGAGTGTAAGTCAAGAACTAGAAAAATAAACTGGAAGTGAAAGTTGGAAAAGAGTAAAAATTGTTGCAGAAAATATTATGATATTCTGAAGAAGATGATTACAAGAGGTTTCAAACCATGCTTATATAGCCGGTTTCATACCAACTACTAAGGCGTACATTTATAAATAATAAAAAACGTGAAAACTTAAACTACAACTTACAACTATAAGTTACAAAGGGAATAAAAACTTAAATGGGTTTTTCTATGGTTAGTACCACTTGTGCTAAGTATTCATTAGGTCCCCCTTTAATTATCGTTAGATCTTATTTATTTTTTAATTTACTATTCATTTTTTTTAAGGGTGACCTGTGCTCTAGGTTATTGTACTACATAAATTTAATCTCTTTTCTTAAGTGTTCACAAGTAATTAAGTCTTATTGCAAAGTTGATCTCATTACTTATGTTGACTGACAATTTTACCCCATAATATTTCAACTTATCAAAATAGTCTCACATCTTCAAATTTATTGACGATTTTAGTCACATTGTTGCCAAATTTAAAAATTGACTCGAATAAGACCACGTCCAGACCAATTTGAAGATTTTATTTATTATATTTACATAACTAATTTGATTTATAAATAACATTAATAAATTAAATAATATTTGAACATAAATCTAAAGAAAAATTAAGATTCTTGACTGATTTAACCCATTTTTCACTAATTTATCGATTTCAGTTGTTTTTTTTAGAGATTTACCCAATTTTTTCACAGTTTTCGCCCGTTTTCCCACTAATTTCATCTATTTTAAACCATTTGCGACCGATTTAACTCATTTCTTCACAGTTTGTATCAATTTTTTCACTAATTTCATCGATTTATACTGTTTTTAACCGATTTAACCCGTCTTCTAACTTATTTCATTGATTTAAATTATTTTTGATCGATTTAGCCCATTTTTCACCGTTTTATTTCATTTTCTCACTAATTTCATCGATTTAAACCATTTTTGACCGATTTAACTTAATTCTTCATCGTTTGCATCTATTGTTTTCACTAATTTCATCGATTTGAACGGTTTTTGACTGAGTTAACCCCTTTTTTTCACAAATTTCATTGATTTGAACCGTTTTTTATCAATTAACCCATTTTTCATTAATTGCATCGATCTAAATTATTTTTGACCGATTTAACCCATTTTCCCACTAATTTCATCGATTTTATACATTTTTGACAGATCTAACTCATTTCTTTATCGTTTGCATCGATTTTTTTCACTAATTTCATCGATTTGAACGATTTTTGACCGTATTAACCAATTTTTTCACTAATTTATCGATTTAAATTGTTTTTCTTTACCGATTTAACCCATTTTTTTCACCATTTTATAGTGAAAAAATAGGTTATATCGGTAAAAAATAATGTAAATTGATGGTGAAAAAATAGGTTAAATTGGTCAAAAATAATTTAAATCGATAAATTAGTGAAAAAATGGGTAAAATTGGTCAAAAACCGTTCAAATCGATGAAATTAGTGAAAAAATGGGTTAAATTGATAAAAAAAATCGTTCAAATCGATGAAATTAGTGAAAAATCGATTCAAACGGTGAAGAAATGAATTAAATTGGTAAAAAACGGTTTAAATTGATGAAATTAATAGAAAACTGGGCGAAAACGGTGAAAAAATGGGCTAAATCGGTAAAAAAATAATAATTTAAATTGATGAAATAAGTGAATAAGCTGGTTAAATCGGTCAAAAACCGTTCAAATCAATGAAATTGATGAAAAAATTCATACCAACGGTGAAGAAATAAGTTAAATCGGCTGGGGTGGGGCTGGGGTAGGTTTTTTAGTTTTTTTTAATTATAATTATAATTATTTATTTTATTATTTTAATAAATATTAAATAATTTTTAATTATATAATTTATTATTTTAATAAATATTAAATAAATTAATACTGTTATATAAATTTTAGATTTGAAGAATATGTTTAATTATTTTTTTAAAATTTATGTTAAATATTATTTATAAATCAAATTAGTTATGTAAATATAATATGTAAAATATTCAAATTGCCCTGCATATGGCTTTATTCGAATCAATTTTGAAATTTAGCAACAATGTGGCATAAAATCGTTAGTAAATTTAAAGATGTGGGGCTATTTTAGTAACTTGAAATGTTATGGGTTAAAATTGTCAGTCAACATAAGTAATGGCATCAACTTTGCAATAAGACTTAATTGCAACGTCACCACTTAAAGGTGATTTTTAACGGCGGTACCAAATGTGAGTGAATTTGTGAAATTATGGTATAAAATGTGTTGGCCTCAATTTGTTTGGTACCAAAAGTGAAAATTGACATATAACTCGGTACCAAAAAATGCAATTATCTCTTTAGTAAAATCATCTTTAAATCATTATCTTTTCAGAAGGTAACAGGTCAAATTTATAGAATTTTAAAGGGGACCTAATAAGAATTAGCACAAACTGAAACTAACCACAGAAAACCCCAACTTAAATTCCGTTTTAGTTTTTAAATTATTTGGCGATTAGATATAATAAGTTAAATTTCCCTGAAATGGCTAGGACAAGTTGACAATTCTCCTGTGACGTGTTTTTTTTATTTTTTTCTAATAATTGCATGTACATAGTCAATAATATGTTTAGTGATGGGAAATTTGTTTTTTTAGTAACAAAGAATATTGCAACTTTAATATCATTGGACACGAAAATATAAATTTGATGCTATAACTTAAGTTTTCATTGCAACTTTCATATCAAGTCCATTTTTCCTCCGGAGTTGATGGCAATTTACCCCCTATGATATTCATAATGTTCAATTTATATCAATGTGATTTGAGAAAAAGGGTACTTTAACCCCCTGTAATTTTATAAAAGTTTCGCGTCGCCTCCCTAATGTTGTTTTATATTTGGCAGTTTACTCCCATGTATTATGATAAATGTGACAATTTTCCTTCATGTATTATGATAAATATGACAATTTACCCCCATATTTTACAAAACATTTTTCATGCCACTCTCAATTTCGGCAAGTGAGTTACACTTTCTGCCTGAGAGGGGTAAATTGATTCTTTAAAATTTTCGCAAGGGGGGTAATTGAATATTATGCATTTCATAGGAGGTAAATTGTCATTAACTCCGAAGAAAAATTGGGTTTGGTATGAAAGTTACAACGAAAACTTAAGTTGTGATATCAAATATGCCTTTTTGTGCCAATGGTACCAAAATTACAAGATGACCTATCTTGTGGTACCAAAAAAACAAATTTCCCTCATTAAAACTATTATATTTTGAGAGGATAGCAAACGGAGAACTGGGCAAGCATCACTTTTTTGTGGTAAAGATATAACTTGAACTTCAAAGACATATTTCATTTGGCCCATAAAAAAGTGATCTTTGTTATTAGCATCCAAGAAAAAATCAATGCAATGAGCCACTAAAAGTGTTGGAATATCTTTGTTGAGAGAAAATGTTGTTGAAATACTGAACTTAAAGAGAAAATGAACACTATGTAGTCGCCATTGCAATATAGAAGTCGGAGTTCCCCCTAAAAAAAATATAGAAGTTGGAGTTAAAAAGAAAAAAAATTTAAAGGATTGGTACCATAGGATAGACCTACTTGCAATTTTGGTATCATTGGATACGAAAATGCAAATTTGGTACCATAGGGTAGGTTTTCATTGCAACTTTGGTACCAAACCCAATTTTTCCCTAAAGTTAATGATAATTTAACCCCTATAAAATGCATAATGTTCAATTTACCCCCTCGTGGTTTAAAAAAAAAGCATTTTACCCAATGAAATTTTGTAAAAAAGTTTCACATCGCCTCATAGGCAGCACTTTATCCACTTTTATTATGATAATGTGGCATTTTATCCCGTATGTTATGATAAATGTGGTAATTTATCCCCCTATGTTATAAAATAGTTTGCATGCCTACTTTCAATTTCGACAAGTGAGTTACACTCTCCGGCTGAAGGGGGTAAATTGCTTCATTAAAAATTTTACAGGGGATAAATTGATTTTTTTTCCAAATTATAGAGAGATAAATTGAACATTATGCATTTTATTGGGGGTAAATTGCCATTAACTTTGTAGAAAAATTGGGTTTGGTACTTTGGTACCAAAATTGCAAGAAAATCTATCCTATGGTACCAAATTTGCATTTTTGTATCCAATGATACCAAAAGTACAAGTTAGTCTATCCTATGATACCAAAAAAATAATTTGAATAAATATAAATAAGTAGTAATTATTAACAAATAATAATAAAACTAAACGATCAAATTTTGAGGTAACAATTTGAATATAGAAAGTTTTGTGAAAAAGTCAAAAACAAACAAAATGGAAAAGAAAGGTTCCACCGAGAATTGAACTCGGGTTACTGGATTCAGAGTCCAATGTCCTAACCGCTAGACCATGGAACCACTTGTTAATTTTTAGTGAATAAAAATTATTTTGTCTAATTGTTTATCTTCACATGATTTTGTTAACATAATCTTCCAAATATAATCAACTAATAAATATGGTATATATTATTGGTAATCAAATTCTACTTAGTTCTGTTGCGCAAGAATTATAATAACCATGTATCAAAGTTTCATTTTCGATGTATGTTTCGATCAGCTGAATATAGGAAACTTTTCGAAAATATTTTGAAAAAACTAGGAAAAAAGGTTACTAAATGAAGAAAAAGAGAAAGTTCCAAGTTAAATATAGAATTTCATAAGTACACCTTATTTTCGTTTCGATTGAATTAAAAACAAAAAACAAAAAATCGATGTTTTAGACGGAAAAGATGAAAATTTTGATCCAAGACCAATGATCAAGTAATCAAGTCCATAACTCAATTTTAGTTCTTCAATTAAATCTGATTCTCTTATTCGGAAAGCTATACGTTTTGAAGTCCATATGATTCTCTATAAAAAAAAATTGTTATATCATTCAGATTCAAATATTAAATGGGTTTATGAGAAAAAAAAACACATTAGAATGAAAAAATGACCAAAAATCTTTTATTTGTGAGTGTTGCATAATGTCTTGGGTCAAAACATTTATGAAGATATTCAACGTGGTATTCTAAGATTCCATCTCAATTACTACATTCCTTTTTATTTGTCATTTTACAGGATTGCATACATATTAAAAAAAATAATAAATAGTAACTTTTTTAAGCAAAAATTTCAAAATATCCTTTTAACCAAATAATTATATTATTAATTAACATTAATTACAAGCTTTAACAAGAAGGGTAAAATTGGTAGAAAATATTAATTTTACATTGAATTCCTAAAACGACAAATAAAAGTAAATAATTTTTTTTTGCCAAAGCGACAAATAAAAAAGAAATGGAGGAAGTACATGTTTAAAATGCAATTAAACCATATCTTCAACACATCAAAAAATATCTATCAAAACACATCCTAATATTAATTTTCAATTTAAACACCAACATATTTTAGATAAAAATAACATCATATTCTTTGCATTACCCTTTTTATCACAACACAACAAAATCATAAGCAGATATTTCTCTGTTCCCAATCCCATTTGTAAGACTGTCCCAATTCATATTTAACTCAAAATTTCTTTTCTTTTCCCCTTTTTTTATATAGCTAAATACAATTTTCATTTTTCTTTACCTTACAATTTTCCCGGAAAATTCAATAATAGAACCAACATCTGAGAGGATTTTAAAAATGGCCTTTTGGAAAGTTTAATTTTCAAAACTGACCTTCAGGGGCTTTTTCCTGTATAGATGGTATTTGCATTAATATTCTTTACTTCTGTAATTTGCCTTTTAGTACCCTCTAGTTTACTACTTGTTTTCTATATGATATATCAATTTCTGCTTATGTAATTTATATTCATAATCAGTTCTTAGTCTTTCTAATATTTTTATTTTGAAGTCTAATATTCCTGGTGTACAAGGATGAACCTCTAGAAATTGTATATTAGCTAATTTATCTTCATAAATTTCAATTTCTTCACTAATTTTTTGTAATTTATTTTGTATTTTCTGTATTTTCTCCATTTTCGTTACTCGGCTCTGATACCAAAAATTGGTCAGAGGCTACGGATGTTTGTTTTTTGGTTAAAATTTTTTCTTTACACATAACACATGATTCTTTGGCCTCTTTTATTTTTGTTTTTATAATTTCTTTATTTATTTTATACATTTTAGTACTAATCGATGTTGATCTTAAATATTCTAATCTCTTTTTATAGTGTTTAACTAAATCTGATATATGTTCACAATTATTTTCAGGTTTATCATTCATAATTTGTCTTCTAAGTATTTACTTAAATCCGAATTTTTTTTTTCTAATTTTGTATATTCACTATCTTCTTCGGATTTTATACAATCTCTTTCTTCATTATTTATTGGTTTTATAAGATTTTTAGGTTTTTCTAGAGGTAATTGTTTTATGTTAGGTGATCTAAACGATATTGATCGTCTAATTTGGTCACTAGTTCCTTCTATTGTTACTTCTTTCATTGGTAATTTTTTTATTTGAGCTATTCCTTCAAATAATTTGTCTAAATAAATAGATTCTTGATCTAAGAAATTTATACTATGATGACTATTTGTTAAAGCATATTCTACCATATATGTTAGACTGAATGGTTGATCTCCTTCTTCCATTAGTTCTTCTCTTGCAAATTTGTATCCTAAACAAATGCTATTATCTAAATTTTTTGTAGATAAAGGAATTGCATATTTAATTCCTAGATTAAACTTTAGTGTTTTATATGCTAGATTTCCCATAGTTATTCCTAAAACCGAATCATGAGTATCTTTAATTCTTCGGTCGTAGGCTATTAAAGCTATTGGTGAATTAATACCTTCTTTAAAAGTTGATTTTATCAGCACTTGTATTGTAGCGATTTGAATATATCCTATTTTATTTCTGTCTTCTTTATTTCTAATTTTTTCTATTCTAGCTGCTATTTGTTCACTATCAATTATGGGAATTACAATGGTTCCTCTAGTGGTTTTTATATCTATTGGCACTTCTTGGGTAAATAAACCATGATAGATAATATTTTTTCGTTTTATTTTTTCAAAAATAGATTTATTAAAGTGTTGTCCTTCTTTTAAATCTAACTTTGCCTTTTTAGTTTTTTCTATTTTATGCTCAATAATTGATTGAGCTGAAAACATTCCAAGTGTTTCTTCTTGTTCTAGTAATTGTATATGTCTATCAAATTCTTTTAGTGGGGAACTCATATTTTATTATTTATTTCATAAAAAGGTAATTTTATTCTTGGTATTTTTATCTCTCCTATTTGTATATGTT
Source organism: Penstemon davidsonii (assembly GCA_034814905.1). Taxonomy (NCBI): domain Eukaryota; kingdom Viridiplantae; phylum Streptophyta; class Magnoliopsida; order Lamiales; family Plantaginaceae; genus Penstemon; species Penstemon davidsonii. The sequence goes on along the minus strand of JAYDYQ010001087.1, from coordinate 2,705,961 downwards.
GTGAATGAATTTCATATCTTATTTGTTCTAAAAAATCAGTACCTAATAGTATATCTGATCCTGTATCACTTTCATCTATATACATAGTAAGACGAAATCTTAATTCTTCATGAAACATGAGTTCTATAGTAGTTTTTTCATTACATGTTTTATCTCCTTTTATTGTATCTATAACAACTAGTGGTGCTGCAGATCTAGTTACTACATATTTTGGATGAACATGTGATAAAGATGCTCCTGTGTCTATGAGTATCGAAACAATTTGTGTTCTATTTATAACTCCTAATATATGATATTGTAGATATTGATTTCTTGAAATTAAATCTAAATCATACATACCTGATATGTTCTTGGTTGGTCTTGAGTTTAGTGCTCCGTGCAGATAGTATTTGGGATTTTTGTAGATAATATATGATTTATGATTGATTTCTTTTTTGAAAAATCCTATTCAGAAGTTTTTTTTACAACTTCAGGATTTGAGAGAAAATTTAGAAACAGAGTTCTTTTATTAATTTTCGCACACCTACAACTGAACTAAACATCATTATTTATAGGAGGGGGAAGCTATTTTCCTCCACTCATCCAGATCACATAAGGTGATAAGGATCTACCCTAGGCCCTACGAAATAGTAAAACTACATAATTGTTTACATTGGATCCTACTTTTTCAACAGTAGGTCCTACATAATAGTAAAACTACATAATTGTTTACATTGGATCCTACTACTTTTTCAACAGTAAAAATTTGACTTCAGATTTTCTTGCCGACACTCTTGTCTTTTTCTGCTGATATTTTTATCCTTCAATTATTGTTTCTTCTCCACTAGATTCATCCATGCAATAATTGCATTTGTGAGCTTTGAATTCCTTCAATGTTTCACATATCTGGAGTTTTTCTTCATCGGACAATTTGTTGAATACTCCTTGTATATTCATGATGTCTTCTTCAAAATCCATAAATGTTTTAAATTCTTCAATTTTGATTTTATCCTTAAAATTTGAATATATCATAGTGGTTTCATTTTTATAATTTATTTTAATTTTTGATTCCTCGGTTAATCGTTGTAACATGGAAACTATTCCATAGATTAATCCAGTATTCATGACTTGATGACTTTCTTCATTTTCCTTGACTGGTTGATCACGAACTGGATATGTTCCATTGGATACTCCCATGTAAATGAGTGAATATGCTGGCACGTGTACTTCACCTTGTTCATTAAAGTAGGGATATGAGCTATATATTTTTAAATATATTTCTCTATCCTTACCAAAATACTTTCGATAATTTTTCACTGTTTGTTGGATCCCATGATTGAATTCTTGGAGAATAGTGTTGCTTTCGTCAATGTATATCGTATCAATTAATCCACATTGGAAGAATTTATACGTCATTAGTGGGCTTGCTCCGCTGATGATGACTGCTTTGGGTCCTGTTATTCTTTTTTCAGTTGGATAAAAGAATTTTGTCATATCTTCCTCCGTCCAATTGTATAGCATTTTCATGTATTCTTGAAAATCCTCCTTATTTACTTTTTTGAGCTGCATGTGTTCCTGTCTTGTGGGTACCTGTGTTAACTTCGTTATTTTTCCGAGTACCTTCATTGAAGAAGATGGTTGATCTATCATTGTTGCTTTTGGTTTGACTAAAGCTGATTTGAATGGTTGGGCTTTAATTTCTGCTTCTGAGATTGCTTTGTTTTCTTCGACTGCAAGTTTTGCTTCCGCCATAGTTTTGTATGCCTTATGAATGATTCCTTTGTGACCATTAATGTATAGTGATGCTTTATGCCATTCATCAAAGATTGCTCCTTTGGCTGGTCCGTTGAAGATGACATAGTACTTCTTTGATGATGATGATGAGGATGTTTCCTGAATTTTTATACCTGATGGAACTTCTGGTTTTAGTTCGGATTTTTCTTCTGTTTTTGCCTTTGTTTTTGTTGATTCGTCCACCACGCTTAGCATGCTAAACTCTGATGGTTTGTAACTTGGATCCAGGGATTGTATAGCCTTTTCTAATTCTTGTAATTCACGAATTTTTGCCTCAATGTTTCCTTTTATCTGCTTCGCTTGATTCTTCAGTGTTGCTATTGCTCCTTCCATAATTTAGATAGTTTATCCTGATGCGAATTCTCTTGTTAATGTATCTGCAATAATATTATTGCTACTTTTTATATATTTTATTTTTGCTGGGTATCTGCTTAGTTCAAGTTGCCATCTTATTAGTCGTCCTTGATTGTAATTCGCCTGTAATTTGTATCTGATGAATCCGGTTAGATATTTTGAATCCGTTCTAAGCTCAAATTCTTTGGGTAACAGATCAATCCTCCATTTTTTAAATGTCCTTAAACATGCTAATGTTTCTTTCTCATGGATGGGATATCTTTTTTCTGTTTCAGAAAACGTTCCAGATATATATCTGCACAGAATTTCTGGACTTTTGACTGCTGATTTCTCCATAAATAATTCATCAGTATCATGTATACGTTTGCTCGTAGAGCTGATTTCATTGTTTAAGTTACATACGGTATCATCATGTATGTTTTTGCTCGTAGAGCTGATTTCATTGTTTAAGTTACATACTTCTGATTCTTTAACTTCTTCATGCTGTGGTATTTTTGTTTGTATACATTTCATACATCCTGACCAGACTTCGTCAGATGCGTCAGTCTCAATTATTAAATAATCATTAGAAGTTGGATTATATAGCTTTGGTAAATTTTTCGAGATATGTTTTATTCGTTCAACTATTTTACTATCTTCTTTATCCCAAAACCATTGTTTTTTAGTACTTATTTTCTCTTGTAGTTTTTTCTTTTCTTTGGCACATCCTTTTAAATACCCTAATTCGGATATGTAATTTAAACATCCTAGAAACCTTTGTAATTGTTTTCTATCTTCGATTTTATTTGGGAATAGGTGTAATTTTTCTAAGACATGTTTTTGCAATTCAATTTCTCCATTTGACTTTATTATTGTTCCTAAAAATTCAATTTCTTGTTTTGCTATTTGTGCTTTCTTTTTACTTAGTACTAAACCTTTTTGTTTACATCTTTTAAGTACGATTGCTACTTTTCTTAGATGATCTTCTTTAGAAGTATTACTGAATATTAAAATATCATCTATATATACAAGACATATTTCCTCTAATCCTTCTAAGTTTTTACTCATATATCTTTGAAATATTCCAGGTGCTTGTTTTAACCCAAATGGTAATACATTCCATTCATAGTGTTTTTCTGGAGGACAAGTAAATGCCGTTAGTGGTTTTGTATTTTCGTGCAATCTTAATTGATAATACCCAGATTTAGCATCTAAGGAACTAAACCAAGTCATTCCTTTTATTTTTTCCATTATTGAATCTCTTCGAGGTAACTTATGTGCGTCTCCTACAGTGGCATCATTCATCTTTTTATAGTTTATTACCATTCTTCTTTTTCCTCGTTTTATTTCATTATGGTTTTCTACATAGAATGCTGGAGCAGCATGTCTACTTTTGCTTTCTCTTATTAATCTTTTTTCTAATAATTCTCTACAATCTTTTGTAAATTCTTCTATGTCTCTTTTTGAATAGGGTATCCTATTTGGTACATTTACTTCTTGTTTTGGATCTTTTAATTCTATAGCGATTTGTTCTTCATTAGTATTTATTTTTACATCTAGCGGGTCTTCTGAGCAAGTTTCTTCTAAAAGATTTTCTACTTCTTTTTCAATACTCGTTTTATTATTTTCTTCCATATAAAATAATGTTTCGTTAAGAATATGTAATATTTTTAATTTTGTTCGCTCAAGGTTGTCTATGATAGGGATTTTTATCATTTTTCCTATAGGTGCCTTTAGCTCTATATATTCTAACCATTGTATAAAGGGATGGTATAATCTAAGAAAATTGTTTCCTAGAATAATATCAAATCCTGATTCTTGCCTGTAGAGTGATGGTACCATGAATATATAGGGTGTTTTAGTCTTATCTATAATTTTTATTTTATTAAAATAACTTGCTAATTCTATCTTATGCGTACTTCCATCAGCTATCATAATTCTCACTGGTCTTTCTGTTTCTCTCCAAAATAATCCTTTTATATTTTTAGAAGCAAAACTAATACTAGCTCCAGTATCAATATATGCTGAATAATAATATCCTTTTATTTCTACTTTTATAAAAGTAGAATTTGGGTTTCTTCTATTCTGATTCTGTAGATAATTCTGTCTCATGACTTTCTTCTGTCTCATAATCTGAATCGCTTAATAATATATATATTTCTTCAATATCTGATATATCAGATTCAATTGGTTCTAGACTTCTTAACTCTGCTACTTTTAGAATTTCTTTTTGTTCTTTATTTTTTCTTTTTGGGCATTCATTTGCATAGTGACCTTCTTCCTTGCATAACCAACATTTACATTTCTTTTTTCCTTCTGGACAATATTTCTTGTTTTGCTTTCGTCTAAAAAATCGTTCTGGTTTTTTATAAAACTCTTCTTTATATTTTTGAAAAGTTCGTTTCTTCCATTTATATTTTTTATTATAATATTTATCTTTATGATATTTCTTTTTATATTTACGTTCTTTACACCCATACTGTTGTGGTACTCCTGGATTACCTTCACAACAAACTTTGTTAACTTGTTTTACCAGTTTTGTTTCATTTAGCTGTGTACATTTTTCTATTATATATTCTCGTCCTACGAGAATTGCTCCTCCTAGACTATCTGCTATAGTACCGTCTTTTACTCCTTCATTAAATTTGTTTAAACAAACTTTATTTATTGGGTATGGTAATTTTATTAGTAATAATTTTTTCGTATGTTCCTGATTTTCAGGTTTTAATCTATAAAAACTTTTTGAAAATTCACAAACATAATTCTCGTATTGACACATATCACAGATAGTCATACTATTTAAATGCTAGGTTGCTATTTCATTTTGTTTTTCTGTAACTTTTTCTGCATAATTTATTTGATCTTGACCAACAAATTCCTTCCATATAAGTGCTATTACTGACCAGTAAAATTTTTCTATATTATTTTTACTTGCTTCTTTTAGTTGGTCAATGTATTTATAATCACTCAAGTATTGGAATACATTTCCTTTTGTTTTAAAAACCATATAATTCCATATATTATCCAGTGATGCATTTTTAAATATGTCATCTGTTTGTAGAATTAGGTTTACTTGGTTTGACCATTCTTGTATTAATCCTTCTGTATTTCTAGCGCAATCTACATCTAATATTCCTTATTTTATTTGTTGTAAATGAGGTGTATATTCATCTGGTAATTTTCGGAATCCTCCTTGTTTTCTTTGATAAAAACCATTTCTTTCTCTAAGGTTTTCTGGATCAATATCGATCCATTCAAACCTACTAGACTTTCGTTTTTTATTATTTTCATTATCTTGTTGTTCTTCTTTTATTTGACTACTTTCTCCTTTTTCCATATATGCAGGGATAGAATCATCCGACTCGTATCCATAAATTACTTAATTATTATTTGTAAAATTTGTTTGCTTTATATTTTGTTCCTCTTCAATTATATTTATTTGTTCAATCATTTTTCTAATTTCTTCTACTTGTTCTTCCATTATTTTAGTAAATTCCTTGGTGGTCGCAGTTCTCTAGATGAATTAAATATTTGTTCTTGTTTGCTTATTAAAACTAAATCTTTAATTTTTTCTAATTCGTAACTTAAATTTTTAATTTTTTTCTTTAGGTATATTTTCATTTTCAAAAATTTTATAAATATCTTCCTCTTTTAATATTTTATCTATCTTAAGTAATTGTTCTTTTAAATCAGCAATTTCTTTAGTTATATCTATTAATTGTTTTTGTAAATCTGCTATTTCTTCGGTCATTCCCATTTGAATAATTTATTGGTCTGTTCTTTCTTTTTGAACTGTCAAGGGACTTATTTTGCAAATAGAGTTTATTTGGGAATATTTGCACAAGGTCATTTTTAAAATTTTAGTTTTGGGAAAGGTCATTCTTCACAATTACTCACCAACATCTTCTTCTTCCAGAGTTATCCCCAAATTATCACCCTCCTGAACCCTAAACATCCATTCTTTATCACACTAAAATTTCCTGTTAAAATTCCAGATTCTCAAGAATCTGAGAATAACCCACTTCTAATTTTACCCTTTTCTCCCCAACCCATCTCCCAATTTTACTCTAAAACCCAAAAAAAGCTTTCCTTTGCTTCAAAATCCCCATGTCCAAATTTTCAATCTAGACCCTAAATTCATAATCATTTCTCTTGTTTTATTGCAATAGTTTCAGAATCTTCAACCATGGCAGCTGCTTTGAGGTCAAAATCATCAAAAGACACAGCTTCAGTTGCTGTGTCACAGTTCAGATATTTTATTCATAACCATATGCACGTGGGTCGGGTCAACCCTTTCCATTTAAGCTCCGGATTCGATAGTAATAATAACTATAATCCCCTATCAAACTCCCCATTCAATTTCACTCCATTCAAGCCCATTTCTCTCCGCGGAGATTATATCAATAGCGGTAAAAGTTCTTTCCCCAAAATTTTCCGAAATAAACGGAGAATCGAGAACTTTAGCTCAAACGGTGACCCACCGGAGGTGTGGCAACCACCCGGGGGTCTTAGGGGGGTTAAATTTATTCAGGTGACTGAGGGGGACGGGTCGAATGTCGGGTCCGGTGGCGGGTTTGGGTCGGGCCAGAAGGATGGATGCTGGGGCGGATCCAATCTAGGCCCGAATTTCCCGACACCTAAAGAAATTTGTAAAGGACTTGATAAGTTTGTCATTGGGCAGGAGAGAGCTAAAAAGGTTTGATCTTTTCGGATTTTGATGGTTGTTTTGTGAAAAGGTTTGAATTTGTTTGTAGTTCGGTTGAATTGGAGTTTTCTGATTGCAGGTTCTCTCTGTAGCTGTTTATAATCATTATAAGAGGATTTATGGTGATTCTTCTTCACAAAGGTGATTACTTTTTTTATCTCCAGCTTTGTTTGATTAAGTTTCCGAAATTTATGATGTTGTGATATGCTATTAAATTGCGTTTAGGTGAATAAAACTTTTGTTTGTTGTGTGTCGTGTTCTATAAACATTAGCTTATTTTCATGTTTTTGAATTGGAGTCTTGGAAATTGCCTCAAGAGAATAAGTACATAAGTATATATGTTACATATTTTGCCCCAATAATGGTTTATCACATAATCTTGATTCTTGCGAAAAATGGGCCCAAAGTTGTAACTGGATAGGCCATTAACCCTTTCATCTGTCCGAAAAAAGGTTTTGTTTGATTGTTGTGGGTCCTGCAAAATGCTCATTTCCCAACAAAATGTTGCTTTATTCAGTTGTCCTATACGTGTAATTGTTGCCTAAATTTGTGTGCTGTCCCTTTGTTCAATATTCAATTTTTTTACATGCGAATATCTAAGTGTTAGTTCTACACCTTGAAAGTTAGGCCTGCAGGTAGTACAGATAGTGAAAGAGGCGAGGGGACCGAAATTGAGAATGTGGAACTTGAGAAAAGTAACATTCTTGTGATGGGACCCACAGGTTCAGGTAATTTACTTAATCCCCGAGTATGATTATTTTTTTGTGCAATATCATTTGACTTTATATTCCTTGTTAAGCTTTTAAATAATTTCTCTATTTTTTTCTAATGTGTGCTTCATCCTCCTTTAACGGCAAAAAAGCAAAAATAGTCCTTAAACTTTGGCAGGGACGCGGAAATGAGACACTTGTAGTTCCGGCAAGCAATTTACATCCTTTATGTTTTAAGTTGCCGTAATTTTAGTCCTCTTATCTGCAGTTTTAGTCCTAAATTCGCCAGAATTAAAATTATTGTTTATAAATTGCCACATAAGTAAATAAATTGAGACATTATAACATGTTTACCCTAGTAATTAGTAGGTATGGAAAGATTGGAGGAAAATAAGTAGTTATATTTCCTCCAATTTAGGCTAATTTGAAAGGTGAAGCCAGAGGGACAAAACCACCCCCCAATTTGTTTGCTTACGTAGCAATTTAAGGATACTGATTTTAATTCCGACGAATTTAGGACTAAAATTACCGGTAAGAGGACTAAAATTGCAACAACTTAAAAAATGAAGGATGTAAATTGCCGGTCGAAACTACTTGTGTCCCATTCTGACGTCTCTGCAAAAGTTAAAGGGCTCAAATTGCTTTTTTGCCCTCCTTTAACCATCGATTGCAATTATTTACTATTTGTTTTGAGTACAACTTGTTGCTCTTTCAGTTCTACTGTTTCATTGTGTGCTTTAAATGTTACTTTTAAGGACAGGAAAAACACTACTCGCGAAAACTATGGCACGATTGGTAAATGTTCCCTTTGTAATTGCTGATGCCACTACACTTACTCAGGCAAGTCATTTTATCGAACAAAATTTCTATGGTAAAGTGATTTGCATTGGGACTTTACTACCTATATCGTAGATTATCATATTTTTTTGTGATTAACACATTTGTTCTCAGTAAGACATAGGAATTATTAATAACTAATATTAGGATGTGATCTTACACTATATTTGGTTCTTGAATTTTATTGAGTAAAACACTGATGAAAATATTTTCTCGCATCAGATGATGGAACATTGAGCTTCAATTTTTTCTTCTCATTTCCATCTTCCCATCATTTTACTCACTGAAATTCAAGAACCAAACAATGCATTACTGAAACTGGAAACTTAAGCATAAATATCTTATTTTTGGATAAAAGTACTTCTCGTTTTTCAGGCAGGATATGTTGGGGAAGATGTTGAATCCATTTTATACAAGCTGCTTACGGTGAGTTCAGCGTAGTTATCTCATCTATTTAGAATGAGCTTTTGCTTTAATCTTTAGTAGGATATGTTCCACCAAAACTGATGCACTATTTATGTGATTGTGTTCTTTTTTGTTCTTAATATACTCAATAATCTAGACAATGCCATGGATGCATCTGGTTTTCTTTATATTTTACGTGCTTCTTAAGAAGAAACCACAAGATTAGCATTAGAATTTTCGGTTCAAACTTGTTATCACGGAACTTTTTTATCTTCAATTTGGTGCGATTTTTTTTTCTTTTTGGCATCTAGTGTAATTAGTTCCTTTTTTTTTTTTTTTTTTTTTTTTACATTTCAGGTTGCAGACTATAATGTGGCAGCTGCTCAGCAAGGCATCATTTATATTGATGAAGTTGACAAAATTACAAAAAAGGTCTCATTACGGCTCGAAGAATTTATAATACCTAAATTATTATTGGCAGTATTGAAATATTATATACCTTTCTAATGTCCAATCTTATATTTTGTTCAATTTGTAGGCTGAGAGCCTCAACATTAGTAGGGACGTGTCAGGGGAAGGTGTCCAGCAAGCACTATTGAAAATGCTCGAGGGGACCGTAAGTGCTTTGTATTACGTCACCCTTGCGATGTTTGTTGTGATTTATATGAGAAGCTGATGTTATATGCTAGAATGTACTATTTTTTTGAGTGAAATGCAAAAATACCCTCTATGCTTTGCTTGATTAGTAAAACCCCCCTGTGTTATTTTTATAACCAAAACCCACCTGAGCTAACTTTTATTAGAAAAAAATTCCCTCCCAAGACGCATTACATATTTTTCAGGAAAAATGACAGTTTTACCCCCACCAAAAATGCGAAAACACCCCTATTCACCTAAAAAAATTGACAATAATCCCCTGTTAACTTTGAAAACTGGAAATAACCCCCCTTTCACTTCAAAAGTTGACAATAACATCCAAATTGATTTATGAAGGAATTTCAAATGAGTATTTTTGCTAATAAAAAAAGAACACAGGGTGATTTTCGCTAATAAAAATAACACAGGTAGGTTTTTGCCAATTAGGCAAAGCACATGGGGTGTTTTAGCATTTAGCTCCTATTTTATAAAAGAGAAATAGGGTGTAATATACTTTAATCTGATGTATTTAAGGTCAAAAGAATCACCGAGAAAAGACTAATTTAAATTTAGTCTGATGGATTTGAAATCTAGATTCTGATCGTTGATTTTTTATTCCCCTCAGGTTGTCAATGTCCCGGAGAAGGGTGCCAGGAAGCATCCTAGAGGTGACAATATTCAGGTAATATACTTTGAAGTACACATAATGAGAAATTATAGTACTAACACGTAAATTGCTGGAGGATTGAATACACTCTGTCTCTTTTCACGGCTATCGAGCTTGTAAATGTAATAAATGGGGCAGGTCAAAATGGGTCGGATATGGTTTGTTTTCTACTAGTTGAAAATGGGTCGGGTGCAAGAATGATCTGGGTCGATAGCTTTTCTATTTGAAAGGTTCACTAATGTTATTTATTGTGTTAATTAGATATTAAGTAACATGGACCATAATTATTAAAAAAAAAAAAATAGGTCTATTCACTTATTATCATGGTGTATGTTACTTTATGTCTAAAAAAATACGGTTTTGAGTGATGACCATATTGCCAGTTATAAGCTTGAGCATAGAGCATTTTATGTAGTTCTTTCATCATTTCATGTACTTGTATTTATCTTTGATGTGATGTGCACTTGTTTTTGTCCTTCGTTTGTGAAATTTTTGTTTCAAAATATTTTTTGCAGATTGATACGAAAGACATTCTCTTCATATGCGGTGGTGCTTTCATTGACTTGGAAAAAACTATATCAGAAAGGTATTACGGCTTTTAATTTTTAAAATCTGAATAGTTGGTCTCTTCATTCACTCTAAAGCTTTAAATTATTGAGAAATGAATTTCAGGCGGCAAGATTCTTCTATTGGATTTGGTGCTCCTGTACGTGCAAACATGAGAACAGGCGGTGTTACTAGTGCGGCTGTCACCTCATCTTTACTTGAAACCGTAAGCTTAATTTCAATAGTTGAAGGGGCCAAAGTGGAATTATCCTATTTTATATGTAATTTTGCTATGCAAATTGTTACAACTGCAACTTTTTTGCATTTCTAGGTTGAAAGTAGTGATCTAATTGCATACGGGCTAATACCCGAGTTCGTTGGCCGATTTCCCGTCCTAGTTAACTTGGCAGCACTTACCGAGGATCAGCTTGTTCAGGTCACAATTTTGTCTATATAATTTCCGATTTCTTTCTTTTACTTAAAAGTATCATGTCTTATACAACGCTATTCAATTTATTTTCCAGGTTTTAATGGAGCCTAAAAATGCATTAGGGAAGCAGTACAAAAAGTTGTTCCAAATGAATGGAGTAAGTTTATATTTATTTTATTACTATTTTTTAGTGAAGAAAAACAGGGTAGATTACTAGATTATCTTACGTTGTGTATAAAATAAAGCGTATAATTTGTTGTTTCTTATTTAGGTGAAGTTGCATTTCACGGATGATGCTTTGAGATTGATTGCTAAGAAAGCAATAACTAAGAATACTGGTGCTCGGGGGTTGCGATCGATGTTAGAGAATGTCTTAATGGATGCTATGTATGAGGTTTGTGGTTTTTTCTCTCGTAATTTTATTGTTAATTTTCATGCCTTCGATCGAGATAATGGTTAATATAAGAACTCGTTTGTAGACTAATTTTTCGAAGATTTAATGTCGTTTTAAATTTTTGAACTTTAGTATATATGCCATTGATCAATATAGTTAGTTAATTTAAGCACTTGTTTGGTTGCAGATATATAGAATGATAATGGGGGAATATTAAGGGCTTGTTTGCAAATTAATATGATAATAATATTTGATGTTCGTGCCTAAAAATGGTGGATTGTTACTTTTATTTGCTTTTCAACATTATGAAACAAGAAATATTACAAACAACTAATCCAATCTATTATTTACTACGAGTTCAGAGTATATAAAGATAACAATCTATGTAGACATTACATTTTTGTTCTATTTTCCTCGTTAAACGATAAAATCTGAACCCTTTTTTTTTGCAGATTCCTGATGAGAGAAGAGGGGATGATATAATAGACGCGGTTATAGTAGACAAAGAATCTGAAGGGCGTGGAATCGAGGCTAAAATTCTTTACGGCAAGGGGGCATACGAACGATATTTTTCACAACACAAGCCCAAGGATGCAGAGGTAAACCCTAACACAACTAACTCTTTCACCCATTCCTCCGTCCCATAATTCTTTATCTCTTGTTACGGTTGATCAATTAACTTGACTAAATTATATATAATATTTAAGAGGTTTAATACGCCACACATGTGAATAATTTAATTTGATAAGTCACTTAAAATATTGAAATAATGGGATGGAAGGAGTAATAAATAAATAAATAAATGTTAGTTAAATATATTGTTTTTGTGTTACAGACCTCTGCGGAAGGGTCGGAAGGGGAAGCGGAGGTCGACCAAGAGCTTCCTTCTATAGTTGCATTGTGAACTTTGAATGGTTTTTCATTATGTACAGCATAAGTCAAAATTGACAATATTTAGAAATATTTAGAGGATAGGTTGTTGCTTATTGTTGTACTTTATGTTCTTATTGTAAATGGATTTCATGCTCTCTTTTTTTTTTTTTTTTTTTTTTTCTCCGACAAAGATTTTCGCTTCAGAAAAACTTTGTTATTTATTTATATGAGATAAGTACTCCTTTCTTCTGCAGGAGGATTTGGTGGAAACCCAAGTTGTAATTGTAGCCAAACTGATAATAAGATATAGAAGAAAGAATAGGAAAAAGAGCTATTTTTTAGTTCGTAAATGGAGGGAATTTTAATTTGAATATGGTGATTTAATTGATTAAAGATCTTTATTCGATTAATTATTCAATTGACTTGATCCGAGGAAATATATGTGCAATATTTTTTATAAACATAAGTGTCAATTAGGCGGCATGTGGACTTTTGTTTTTCTACAGTCTACATGGTGCTTTCGGACTAGGTTTCATGTATCATGTTTCATGTTAGGCAAATTTGAATTTGCTCGATATGTTCAATTACGATCTTATAATGCAATGGTATTATCTGGTTCAATTGTTGTTTTTGTTTCCGTATTCTTGATTTATCTGCTAGGGTTGTTTCATATTTTCATTCCCAATTTTGTCAATTAGGAAAAAAGGAAAAAACATGACTGTTATTCAGATCATGATCACCCCAAAAATGTTTAATCTGACCATATTCAAGTTTTGTTCAGTAAAACGACATTGTTGATTAAGAGATTTACACTTAATGTGTCTGACGCGCTTCAAAAGATATTAAATCATTGAGAAACAAAAAAAATGTATTAAAAAAATTAGGAATTTAAATTCAAACTCAATTTAAAAGCTTCAATAACAAGCACACTTAAACTTGTTAGTTACTGTACAGTATACAACAGTTTGAACAACACAAATGGCTTCAATATATTGCATCTCTATTGAAATATATGTAGAAACAATGTATGAACCATGAAAAAAGGCTAGATATTGAAGCACCCTTAACTATGACTGAAAAAAAATCATTGACCTCTAAATCGCTCTCATCTCGACTCAATTGAAAAACGAAACTACATAGTATTCTCCAACAAAATTCTATCCAAAACCCCACATACATTACCCCGATCAACAACAAATTTGGCCACTAAATTTCTCCAAGAATCAAAGTTAATTTCCGTTTTATTAGAAGCCGCGAAATCAAGCACGATAGACGTATCTCCTTCACATCCGGAGTCACAAAGCCCGTTTATCAAAATAGAGTACGTGGCTTCATTAGGCGAGCACCCTTTATCCAACATCTCCTCCAAGAATCGAATCCCTTCCTTTGCATTACCCACTTTGCAAAAACCTTTAATCAACATATTATAAGTAAATGAATTAGGAACGCACCCTTTCTCCACCATATCATCCCATAACCTCCCGGCTTCACACAACTCTCCTCTCTCGCACATCCCGGCAATAAGAGTGTTATACGTCAAAACACTAGGAATCGAACCCTTCTCAAACTCATCAAACAACTTTTTCGCTTCCCAAATCTTCCCCTCCTGGCAAAGCCAGTGTATCAATGTGCTTGATATCGCGTTATCCGGAGTACAATTCTTCACCAACAATAACTTCCACAAATTGCATGCTTCCTCGACTCCTCCATCTCTACACAACGCATCTATCACCCTACAACATAATGCGGAGCTCGGCACGTACTTCTTGTCGAGCATATCTTCGACCATATTCACTGCTTCCCTCGACTTGTTTTCTCTACACAAAGCCTCGATCATCACACCGTAAGTGACATCATTAGGCTCGACCCTGTTTCCCTCCATCTCATCCATCACTCTCGTCGCGTCGACAAACCGCCCTAACTTACAAAACCCGTCCATCAAAACTGTGTAAGTAGTAGCGTCAGGCAACCACCCTCGATCCAAAATTTCGTCGAAAGCTCTCTTAGCTCCCACCATATCGCCTCGATCTACATATCCGCCTAGAATTGTTGTGTAACTCACCACATTCGGAACCATTCCCATTCCTGGCATTTCATCGAGCACCTTGATTGCACCCTCTACGTTACCCTTCTTACACAATGCTTTCAACAAAATATTGCAAGTAAACACATTGGGGACTATCCCGAATTTCTTCTTGCAATGTTTAAACATAATGTAAACGGAATCATACTTGTTGTTCTGTACGAACGCATTAAGTAAAGTGTTGAACGATCGAACTGACCTTTGTACACCAAAATCATTAATCCGTACGAACACTTTGAGCGCGTCTTTTGGCTTGCTAGCAATGCCGTAGTTGCGAATCAAAGTGATGAATAGATTCTCGCCGCAATTGATTTTTGAATTTTGTAAATCATTTAAGAGGGATGGTATGGGTTCGAAGGCGCGGAGGCGGGAGAGCTTGTGGACAATGGAGTTGTAGGTGTCGTAGTTATGCTGGAAATTAGGGTGGTAATTACCGGCAAAGTGAAAAATCTGGAGTGCAAGATCGAGATTTTGTTGGCGAGTGATGATGGAGCAAAGGCGTTTATGTGAGAGTTTTTGGGGCCATGGTTTGATTGGGGGTGTGACGGTGTATGATTCAAGGAGTTGGGATTTGGATTTTATGGTAGAGAGGTGTTGCTCATGGTCAGCGGCGGAGATAGTACTTAGTGACTGGAAGCTTACGGCGGTGATGCGGCAGAGGGATTCAATTTCTCGGAGAGCTAACATGGTGGCCGTGGAGAAAGTCTATATTGACCCTGGTCAATCAACATACGACATAGTTCTAGTCTCAGCTTCAAGGATGTTAATGAGATCAATCAAACACGGAATGGTTTGTGTAGGTTGTTGATCAACAACTGTATCAATCCATTCAAAGTACTCACACTATTGGCCCTGCAAGTATAGCAAATATCTGTTTTAGTATGTAAATTTCGAAAACCATCTTCTCAATTACACCAAATTGTTAAAGTAATAAACTTTTGGAGCTTTTTCATGTCTTAACTATGAGGAATGCATAAAAATGGCACAAATTAAACAACTATACAATACTATATCTTGAACCCGAAAGAACCCGTTATGAAATTATTTACATGACTATGAACTAAGGATAAAATCTAAAGAAAATTAGGAACTTTTCAACATGAAAATATATGAACAGTTCCTTCACTTATTTTAGTTACTAAACTTAATGGTGGCAGCCAAAAAGAAGCATCCTAAAGATCCTTTTTATTTTTATTTTTATTTTTATCCTTGAATATTTTATCTTGTCATGAAATACTTCACTTTTCTTTTAAATTTATATATAGTTTTTAAGATACTCAAGGGACTCACGATTAACAATTAAATCACTGATAATGCAAAGTAAGTAGAGTCGAATTAATTCGACAATTCTGCTGACCTAATTTCTTTCCCATTAATGAGAGTCTTCATAATTAATTCTAAACCTAATTTTTTTAGTATGAATTGATCAACAATCAATACTAATTTAAGCAATCACAATACAAGAAAGGAGTTGGAGAAGATAAATTACATACAATAAGTAGGGCTGTCAATGGGTCGGACTTGGACCGGATCGGGGTCAATCCGAATTTGAATCCGAAATTTATCAGCTAATGACAGAATCCGCTCTGGATCCAATTGGATTCTTGAAAATTGAAATCGGATTCAAGTCCGACGGATATCCGAGATCCGGCTGTACAATCGGAATCCGATATCACCTAATTCAAAGCATAAGCATGGCGTCAAACTCTACCAACCATTTCCGCCCTCTATTTTCGTCGAAGTTGTTGTGGCCGGTGATCTGAAAGCTCAAGTTGACTATGAAGGTCAAAATTAAATGGTTGAAAATGATAAATTTAAGACGAGAACTCATTGATGTTGAGAAGCAAAACAAATTATAATGTGAAGATGATGAAATATAGAGCTAATGAGGAAAAAGAAGTGAATAGCAGTCCAAAAATGTGGACAGAGAGATGGTGGAGGAAGAATAGGCGGCTGCTGAAGAATTAGGGCTTTATCTCTTTTCTCTCTGTAAATATAATGGTATAAGAATCTTGAAATAATTCCATTGTATGTATATAAGATAAGACGTAGGAAAGAATCCCAGTAAATGTTTGCAATAATGGGCTAATTCATACATAGAGTGACAATTTTTAGGTGATGTTTTTTTTATTATATTTAGTTTAATAACTCAAAATATTTAAATAATATATTACATAGAGAATATTCGGATACGAATTCTTAACGGATCGAATCAGGCTTAATCCATATTTGCTCCACTTATTTCGAATTACAGATCTTCTTAATCGGAACGGATCCATCGAATCCCTAATAGAAAAAGAATCCTATTAAATTGGTTCGGATTCGGACCGAATCCGGATTAAATCCACCCCATTGACAACCCTAACAATAAGTACCTGAATTTAATTAGACCGATCGGAAGCAATGCCGATTCAGAGAGATGGCGAGGCCCTAGTTACAAGTAGAGGCAGAGAAGAGGTGGCTGACCGGGTCGAGCAGGGCTGGTGGTGGATTGGCGGTTAGGAGGGGAACGGCGAATTTAGGGTTGGTTACATGTCTAATTCATTCATGTAGATGAAAATGAAGGTTTATACTATAGAAGAAAATGAAGGTTTATACTATAGTGCCCTAGTTACATGTCTGATAACACCCTTTTCCCTTTTTCACCATCCCACCAAACGTGGCCACTTTATTTACCCAAATTTGCACTTTAAAAAAATTAAATTAAATTTGTTCATAATGATAACAGTGACATTGAAACCCCACCATTGAAAAATAGCCTATATGGATCGAATTACACTCCATTGGCACAAGATACTCTCCTCCATGATTTCTTTCACCACCCCAGATCAAGAAATTCATCATATCTAAAATGAAACCCTAACATAAACCCTAACATATATAAACCCTAATTGAATTAATTAATACTTCAATCCAAAAATTCAACACCCAAAAATTGATACCCACAACATTATAATAACTAGACCAATATAGGAAAGCATTTATGCTACAAAGTACTACATTTAAAGCACAAGGCACCAAACAAATTAAATCAAAAAAGAGAGAGAAGGGTACTATACATTTGGGTACGGGCTTGGCTGCGGCTTTGGGCGGCTGGTTCAGGTTCCGGCAGGGGCGGGGGAGCTAGGTGGTGCGGATTCGGGCAGGGGCTGGTTTGCGTGGGTTTGGGCAGGGGAAGGCGGGTCCGGGCTGGGTTGCAATGGGTTGGACTCGGTATAGGTGGTGTGGTGGCTCCTATTGCTAGTGAACGGAGGCGGCGAATTCGATCGGAAGACGGGAAGAAGTGAAGAAAGGGGAAGAAGGTGATTGTGGAATGAGAGGAAGAAATGGATTTTATTTTTTTTAAATTATTTTTAATTGCCGATTTAAAAAAAACTCGGTCGATTTTTTTTAATTATTCAGACCTGAGCTGTTGATATTTCGACCTACTAAATCTCGGTCCAAATTGTTTTTTTTTCTTCTTTCGATCGATGGATAAATTATTTCGATTGAATTGAAATTGGTTGGAATTATTTTTTGACTGATTCTGATTAGGTTGAAATATTTCGATCGAAATAAAATCAGTCGAAATTTTAATGATTAATTTGACCGAGTTTATTTTGGTCAAAAGATTTCGGTAGAAATTTGGACTTTTTCTAGTAGTGCTACTATAGTTAAAAGACAATTTATCCCTGTGATTTGCATAATAGACAATTTACCTTATTATAATTTAAAAAATAGCACTTTAGGCCAAACCCAATGGGGGGGAGGGGGGTGTTGGGCAGCTCCCCAGCTACCCCGGCAGGCGTGTCCAAGCGCCTGCCAGTTTTTTGTTTTTTAGTTTTGGTTTTAGTTTTGTTTTAAGTTTGTGTATTATTATTTAATAGTATAATATATTTATGTAATTTGTGATATAGTTTTTAGTTCAAATTTTTTTGTTTAACTTTTATTGTTCATATTTTTTATAGTGCGAGACCAACAGGAACAAAGAGCGCGAAAAAAGCCAAAGGAAAGGCTTCGTCAAGCTTAGAAACAACTGCTCAATTTAATGAAAGGATGCGACAACTGTCGAAAACTGCAGTGTTGTTAGAGGCGGGACGCCAAAAAGGGCATGAGGATAATCTCCAACAAAAAACAATTGACGACGAAAAAAGAGAACGAGAAAATGAAGCTAAAAGAATCGACGATCAAATCGCTAATGAATATCGAATTATGTCCATGGATTGTTCTTCGTACACTCCAGATACGAAGACTTATTGGAAGGATCTAAGGAAAAAAATTAAAAAAAAAGGGCTTACAAAACGCTTATTTCCAGGTTCATCTGGAGGTTCGTCAAGTGAAGGAAGATGTGATTTTGATCTTAATTAATTAAAATCTTGTCATATCCACTTGCCGATGATGAGTGTTCTTGTATTTTATTTTATTTTCCTTTGTTGCGTGGTAGAACTCTTTTTAATTCGATGATGTATTTTCGTGTTGTACTCCGGCAATTTAATGAATGCTTTTATTATTATTATTATTCTTAATTTATATATTTAAATATTATTAATAATTTAATTATATTATTATTATTATTATTATTATATTTGTTATTATTATTAGTAGTAGTAGTATTATTATTAGTATTATAATTATATAATTATTATAATGGTGAGAGCGGGGAAGAATTAAATTGAGATTAAATGAAGTAGAAAGCCCCATGATTGGATTTGAATAGACAGGGGCTGAGACTGGGGGCAGGGGCAGCTGGGGAGCTCCGGAGCCCTCCCCCTAGCCCCCAGCATTGGGTTTGCCCTTACTACCCTGTAAACTTATAAAAAATTCACACTCCCTCACATTTTAAACTTAAATAAAATACGAATTGACAAAACTATCCCTCTTATATGTGGCAATTTACCTTCTATATTAGGATAAATGTGACAAATATTCCTTGTGTTATGATAAATGTGGCAATTTACATCTCTGTGTTATGATAAATGTTACATCTTCAGCTAAATGAGGTAAATTGTTTCTTTAAAATTTTCACATAAATGTAAGTGTTTTTTTTTTCTTTCAAATTACACAAAGATAAATTGAATACTATGCATTTTATAGGGAATAAATTTGCATTAGCTCATTTATACTATAGTAAAAATTGTTTCAGGTTGTTGTTTACTAATTTATTTTCTTACTATTATAAAGTGCACTTCAACCCCTCAAAGTTACATGTTTTATCAGTTTGCCACTAAAAAATAGAAAATAAGCACTTTACCCCATAAAATATTAAATTTAAAGTTGGTCGAAAAATGCACATGTGTGCCTCACGTGTATTTTCTAAGGGTAAATTAATCACATTACCTCTTATCCTATCCAGACACGGTTCACTCAAGTTTTTGAAACAAAAACCCTAATTGTGAAATAGAAAAAAAATCATAAAAAAGAAAAGGGAAAATGCGTATGAGTGAAATGTGTTGGGCATATCACATATGAGAGATGTTGTTACTGATTTACCTTTAAAAACAAACAACTTAATTTAGTTCTATGTTTTCTTTCTCAATATTTCATCCTTAGGCCATCTCCAACCGAGACAGGGAGGCAAGCAACAGCCCCCCAGTCGACTTGAGGCGGATCTCCCCCCAAAGGGCAGGCGGACTTCCGGGTGGAGTTGCCTGCCTGCATGCTGCACGCGCCCGTCCAGGTCAATGGTTGGCGGCCACCGTTTTTTTTTAATTTTTTTTTAGTTTTAATTATAAAAGTTATTAATTTAAATGTGTGTAATTTAAAAATGTATAAAACACTTTGTAATACTTATTAATTATGATTTAATGTTTTCTTTAAAAAAAACTTAATCATAATTTTGAAAGATATAATATTTTCTCTTGCATATTTATACTACTAGAAGACCAGTCAAACACTATCTTCAAACTAATGTGGGATAAAAACTTAACTCTCATTATCCCACATTGGTTTGAAGATAGTGTCTGAGTGACCTTCAAGTAGTATAAAACATGAAATCTTTTCTTATGTGCGTAAAGAAATTAATTGGTCACTTCTTTTAATTTATATAAATATATATATTTTTAAATTAAGTTGTAATAATTTTTTATGTGTGTAAAAAAATTAATTAGATTTATATATGTCTTAGTTTTAAAAAAATATAGTAATCGAACATAAATCAATATGACTTAAATTAATATATACTAATCGAACATAAATTAATTAATTTTTTTTGTCACTTTTTTAATTTATATATGTCTTAGTTTAAAAAATATAGTACGAATAAAAAAATATGACTTAATTAAATTTATTATTATTGCAACTTAATTTGAAAATACAATTTAAAGATCAATTAAACAACTTAACAAATACAATTACTAAGAAATACCTAATTCAAAAATGGTCCATGTGTTGCCTACAAGTGTTCGACTAAATCTTTTTTCAATTGGCTATTGACTTCTTTATTTCGAATGTTGCCACGGCGCATCATATATGATTCCAAGTCGATGTCGCATGATCTTGTGGATAATTATACAGTTGTAGTAGTTCTCTTTTTC
This sequence comes from Penstemon davidsonii, assembly GCA_034814905.1. Lineage (NCBI taxonomy): Eukaryota > Viridiplantae > Streptophyta > Magnoliopsida > Lamiales > Plantaginaceae > Penstemon > Penstemon davidsonii. The sequence continues at coordinate 2,685,057 of JAYDYQ010001087.1, read as the reverse complement.
GATTGATGATAAAATTTTGCACGAGTCCTACGAGATCTACAAGGATCGTCTTATCATCACTAGAGTCCTCATTGCCGTATTCATCACGTTCGTCCTCCACAATCATGTTATTATTATTATTGTTATTGTTAAGTGAGAGTGGGGAAAGTTTGAAATTGAATTAAATGTTTCGGATTGTTTGTTTGGTTGGAGATGACAGACTAGACAAGGTAGGCATGCATGCAGACAAGAGGGGGTTGTTGTCTGCTTCGGCTGGAGATGCCCTTAAAAGAACTTTCCTTCAAATTTCAATAACACTCCAACTTTTATGAAAAAAATTTCTGATTGAGAAGGGCAAAACGCCACTAATGATCCTCCTTATCATTAATTTTTTACAGAGTGGTCCCTCTTGTGTTTTTTTTTTCCCCACGTTAATCCCCACTATGAATTATTTGTTTCACTTTGGTCATTTTCAGGTGGTCCAAGATGAACTAAAGTGTCAAAACAGTTTTATGAAGAACTAAATTAATAAAGAAACAGTCTTATGAGAGACTAAATTAATACAAAATAATTTTATGAGGGACTAAAATGTAACACTACATGACAGTGCAATACAAATAGCTCAGCTCAAAGATTAAAATAGCATCAATTGAGAAGTAGCTCGACTCATAAGTGAAATCCCAAATTCAGATCCAACAAAAATTAGTATCCTATGACATCAGCGTAATTTGGAATTCCTAATTTAATCTTTGAATTCTTAGTTGCTTACTTGTACGGTTGTACCTAAACCTTAATCTTTCTTGATCATTGAAATTATATATTGATAAATTCAAATGTATCATTCTCGTTTCATTGGGGAAAAAAAGGTTAGTTAATTATGGTTGAGCAACTAAACAGGCTCTTAACAGCAGTTTTGTTGTTTGTTCTCAATCGGATAAACATCACTAATAGCCCTCATTATCATTAATTTTTTACAGAGTGATCCATCTTGTTTTTTTTTTTCTCACGTTAATCCCCACTATGAATTATTTGTTTCACTTTGGTCTTTACAATGGGTCTTCGATTGATTCCAATTTTAAATAGAATTTTCGGAACAAAAGATATTATAAATTCGAATTATGTTACCAAAAAAATTAGGATGAATTCAAATAAAAGAAAACAAAATTCATGGAAAATTAAACAAAAACAAAACAAAGAAAGTTTTTGATATATTTTTCGAGATTTTCAATTTATCCCCTGTAAAATGCATAATGTTCAATTTATCTCTCTGTGAACTCACTTACCGAAATTTATAGTGAACGTTAATTTTTTTTTTTAACATAAGGGGGCTAATTTATCATAATACAGAGGGTAAATTGCCATATTTGTCAGAATACAGGAAGGAAAAATGCTCTTTTTCAAACTACATAAAAATATATTGAACATTATGAATATTACGGGTGTAAATTGCCATTAACTCTATTTTTCCACGTACCTATACTGCTAAACCAACAATCTGCAAAATTAAAAGGTAAATAAGATGCCTTCCCTTACAACCGTTAGATCAACATCGTAACTTCAATTATTCAAAACAACGGTGATCCTCAATTCTCTCTCCTCTCATTAACCAGTGGGAGAGAAGAAAATAAAAAAATGATTTTTCGTTTGGTTCTTTTGAGTCGATCTCTCGAATAGTTTTCTTCAATTTCTTTCAAATTCTTTAGATTTCTTCTTCACTTTACAATTCAGTGATTCATCCTCCCTGAAAAGAAGAAACCAAAGAAACTGAAGGAAAAAAGGATGAAATAGAGAGGATACAGAATTGCAATAACCCCTTAAATCGAAGAAAAATTGGATTTTGGAAGTGGGCATATCAGATTTCTGTCAAAAATCAAAAAATTCAAAGTGGGTATTTGATATTTCTATAAAAGATTGAATTTTTAGAAGTGGGTTGTTGAGATTATTGCAAAAGATTGAATTTCTGGCAATAGGGTTTCTCATTTTTCTGCCCAAATTGGACTTTTAGTAGTTGGCATTTAATATTTCTTGCACAAAATTGCATATTGCACCCCCAAATGGAAACAGTTGAAATTGATAGTGTGGAGTGTGTTTCTTCATCAGATGGAATTGAAGATGAAGAGATTCATTCATCAGTGTTCTCACATCCTCATAACAGTCATAATCAGTATTCATCAAAGCCTTACAATTTAGGAATTGGCCCCACAAGTGTCCATGAATTGCTAGAATGCCCTGTTTGCACCAATTCTATGTACCCTCCAATTCATCAGGTTTGTCCTATAATCAAGCCTATATTGTTTTTCTGTACATTGTTTCATTTTATGGTTCAATTTATATGCTATGTGGTTAGGATTGATGTAGTGTGAAATAGGAGTATATTGCTCCAGTTAACGAAAATTAGCATTCAAGATGTTTCTGGTTTTTATTGATCGAAAATTTTATTATTTCATAGAGTTTCTCTTGTGAAAAATGTACTTTTGTTATATACTTAGAAATAGTGTCCTTTATAATTTGCTTACTTTATAATTTGCTTACTCAGAGCATCTCCAGCAACTTTTAAAGGTGAGTTGATGATGCACAAAAGTATATGTTACCAGAAACGAGGCTTGTAATACATCGAAAGAAATTTTATTCAGATTCAATCACCTATGTAGAAGCCTTTCATCTTTCAATTATTTTGTGCGAGGTTTATGTAACGAGGAATTTCTCGTGTTAAGAAAACGTTTGGTAGAAGAAATGGGATTGTGAGAAATAAGATCATATATATATATATATATATATATATATATATATATATATATATTATTTGTAGATATATTTGAGTAGAAAATCTGATGTGGGTTAATTGTGTAAAAATGACAATGTAGTATTTTTCTTTTTTTAAACACCCCCAACAATCTCTTAATTCTTTCACAGAGGTTGAAGTATAGAGTCGGGCTTTTTTTAATTTTTTGGAATCTCCACGTATTTGATCTCATACACGATAAGGTGAGATAAATGTGTTTATCTCACTTAATCATAAATACTACGCACACGTTCTTGTGACTTTTTTACGGTGAAGAATAGTTGATTGATCTTTTTTTTTTTTTTTGCAGTGTCCCAATGGGCACACACTGTGTTCGACTTGTAAGACGCGGGTGCATAATCGATGTCCTACGTGCAGACAAGAGCTCGGGGATATTAGATGTTTGGCATTAGAGAAAGTTGCTGAGTCACTAGATCTTCCATGCAAGTTCTATTCTTTGGGATGTCCAGAAATATTTCCTTACTACAGCAAACTCAAACACGAAGCTGTCTGTAATTTCAGACCTTATACCTGTCCTTACGCTGGATCTGAGTGTGCAGTTACCGGAGACATCCCTTATCTCGTTTCCCATTTGAGAGATGACCATAAAGTGGATATGCACACGGGATGTACTTTCAATCATCGATATGTGAAGTCAAATCCTCGTGAAGTAGAAAATGCTACATGGATGTTGACTGTAAGATCATCGTTTCCTTGTATTTTCTTTTATGATTATTTGTGTAGGTTTTTTATTTTTTATTATGAATATTATCAATATTATATTGTGTCTGTTTTCCAGATTTTCGGAGATGTTGATTGAATTAAAGCACATTTAACTGCACCTAATTTGTTTGTGTTGTGAGATTTTCTTGAATGAGTTTGTAATAGTATTCCTTTACATATTAACTAATTTATATTAATTAGTCAAAATTTGGAATTGTCGTTTTCCTTCACCAGATATGAAAGTAAAATCTGTATGTGTGGATAATGTTCATTGAGTTGAAATATGATCTAAGGAATATATTTAAACATTCTTTTTTTGCTGTATTATTAAACTACGATTTGTCTTTTTTTCGTACTATTTCTCTACAAAATCCTAACAAATTTGAGATTTGGGCTAGGAAATTAAATTTGTGATTCAAGTATAATTCTCTTTATGACAAATTTTTCATACTACAAATTTGTCTTGAAAAAAAACTATTTTAGGGAATATATGCACCTAATTTATGTGTGAAAAAGTCAAAAGGAAACATTTCATCTATTAAATACATAAAGAGTTGTGTGTAGAAAAAAAAATTAAGAAATATGTTACATGGTATGCAGCTTCAATTATTTTAGTTTTATGTGTTAATAAATCGCTATCTTAATGGATGGTTTTGAAGCTCTTCCTAAGAAAAACTTCATGATATACATTCAAAATTTGAGTTTGATTAATGCTGCTGAATTATTGATTGATATATATGCTTATTCTATTTACCAATTCTTATTTGGCAAAATTGCATTTTAGTCCACGGGCTCTGACCCTTAACAGTTTGGTTTCTACTCTTAACAAAGTTGCCGTGTTGGTCCCAATTTTCTAAAATGTTTTTGTGCTCTTTTTGTCATATTGTCTCCGCTTCCGTCCCATTCTTAGTTTTACACTTCCGGTCCCCTTCTTAGTTTTGCTCTTTAAGTCTCATAAGACCATCTCAGTTTTGCACTTTTAGTCCCAAATTGGAGCGAGAGGGGGTGATGGGACCAAAGTTATAAATCATTTCAGAAAATTGGGACCAAAAGGACCGAGGGTCAAATCCCGTGGGACTAAAATTTAAATTTTGCCACCCTTATTTTATTTGAATGTTTTGATTCATTTAATATAACTTTTTCGAGTTGCTCCTTGTTAATATAAACGGGCTAGTAATCTATTTCTTTTTACTATTACACTAGGTATTTCATTGTTTTGGGCAATATTTCTGCCTCCACTTTGAAGCATTTCAACTTGGAATGGCCCCTGTTTACATGGCGTTTCTTCGTTTCATGGGCGATGATATCGAGGCACGGAATTACAGCTATAGTTTAGAAGTAGGAGCAAATGGAAGAAAGCTTATATGGGAAAGTACCCCACGAAGCATTAGAGATAGTCACCGTAAGGTCCGTGATAGTCACGATGGTCTTATTATTCAACGTAATATGGCACTTTTCTTTTCTGGAGGCGACAAGAAAGAGCTTAAGCTACGAGTTACGGGTAGGATATGGAAAGAACAGCAAAATCCAGATGGAGGGGTTTGCATTCCAAATCTTTGTAGCTAAAAGAGTTCGTTTTGGGGTTGAAGAATTTTGTGGTTTTTCGGCTTGTGTTTTTATGTTTGGTTGTGTGTATATGAGATGCTTTGTGAATGTTTTCTATGTTAATGAATGGTTCATCATTCTGGCTAAGGCTATGTTTGGTTATTGAATTTGAGTCTGGAAAACGCTAAGAAAAATGTTTTTCTACATCTATCAAGTTGTGAATAAGTGTTAAAAGTGCCTGGTTCTTTTCTTTTTCCACTGCAAAGGTAATCATTTTGTTTCAATCTTCAATTTTAGGGGAAGAGAAGAATAGTTTTGCAAAGGCTATTTGGAAGCCAATTTGAAAACTTCCTATGAGGCTGAAAATTAAATTAAGTTATATATTTTCTTTTACTTCCCAAGGGTTTAAATTAACATATTTGATCAAGTTTAATTAAAAGTTTATTTGAAATTTCTTTGTTATACATGGCGTATACATACGGTGTTTTTAAAAATTACACTATAATTTAGGACATTTCTAGAATACAATGAAACCGTATAGTATTTGGACACACTTAGAATACAACACCGCTAGACTTGTTGGAGAATTTAAAACAAAAATGAAAAAATTGTTCACGGCAAAGGATAAGTTCTGACACGGTTAAAGGAGTGTCTGATACGTTTCAGACGAGATAATAAAATCAACTTGAATAGTCTCCAGGTCATACATGGATCCGATCGAAATCCGAACTATTGCTTGCCAGCTTTTAATAATTTGAATTTATTTTCAGTAAATGGGTTGGGATGGGAACTGGTTGGGCTATCTATACTGAGAGCTACGTCTGAGTTAAACTTGAAGATGAAACTCTTCTTTCGTTTCTCGACTCGACGTTGGTTTTGTGGCCCAACTTGGTGTTAGAATTGAACCTGAGATTCCCCTATTTTCGACTTCATTATACCTTTTATTTAATTTCGTCGAATGAAAATTTAATTATAAAAAAGGGAAAGAAAAAAACCTTGAGATTTTCTTAGGTTAACTTTTGGACTTGTTTTCAAGTTAGAAATTGGTTACTAATTTCAAGATGACAATTTGGAAGTTGTTCTTCAATTTTAGTTTTGTAGAGTAAAAATTATGTTTTTTTTATATGGTTTTATTCTTGTATAAATACTTCTGAAAAATAGTACCTGCTTTAATTGATCTCACATTTTTTATTTGAGGTCTTTTATTTGTCAAGACAAAAGGTGACAATTAAGCGGATCAAATTAAAATTGAACATATCGAAGATGAATCAAATTAGAGAATAATTATTAATGGGTTGTCATGTTTGAATTGAGTAGTTCCATTTCATATTGCATTTTTTTTTTTTGAAAAGACCAAATTAAATCCACATTAATTCTCATTTTATAGAACTCACTTCAACAAAAATAAAAATATAAGTTAGAGTTGTTTAGACCAGATCCGTATCAGTAGGATTGCCAATAGAGTAAACTTTAATTCGGATCAGATCAAATTTAATTTAATTTATTAGGATATTGGATGGATAAAAATCCGAGTATGATCTGAGTTAAAAAAATAAAAGAACAAAAATTGAAGAGAACATAAAGCGCGAAAGAGCATCCCTCCAGTAACGTTTTTTGCTTGTACAAGAGCTAAAACTTGGCTTTTTCGCAAATCCAAAAAAGGTCCTCGAACAATGATTTGTATATTTACATAGCCTATCTAGATTCCAGGAAAAAAAAAATTAGTCCTCTAACTTTTGCAGAGACGCGAAAATGGGATACATATAGTTCCGGAAAGTAATTTACATTCTTTATGTTTTAAGTTGTCGCAATTTTAGTCCTCTTACCCGCAATTTTAGTCCTAAATTTGTCGAAATTTAAACTAGTGTCCCTACACAAGCGGTGATAATCCACCACGTCACCTTGTCAAATTAGCTTAAATTTGAGGGAAAATAACACTTTATTTTCCTTCATACCAACTAATTATTAGGGCAAAGATGTTATAATCCTCAATTTATTTGCTTATGTAGAAATTTATGGACAATAATTTTAATTATGACGAACTTAGGACTAAAATTACGGGCAAAATGACTAAAACTACAACAACTTAAAACATAAATGATGTAAATTGCTTGCCGGAATTACAAGTGTCCCATTTCCACGTCTAGTTAAAGGACAATTTTTGCATTTTTGCCCTATATTCCATATTGCCTATATATATTTGGACATCCACCTCAACATATTAAAAAATATTTTAAGTTTGTGCAACTTTATTTTATTATTTTTAATTGAACAATGTGTTTAGTATTTATTTGTGTATAGAAATTGTGAAGAATATATGTCTAAGAATCAGATTTTGCAAAATACTTTATATTGTAATTATAAATATCTTATTAAATTTTGATTTTTAATTATACTTTGTACTTATGTGTAGATGGATCCGAGACAAATAGGTTATTTCACTAGCAAGCTTCACGGCGACTAAGTATAACAGTTGAGAATATAACTGTTAATAAAACAAATTAAAAATATTGGTTTGAATTATATGATGATTTGAATTTAATAGTTTATTTAAAATCGTTAACATATGTATATTTTAAATTTATAACCGTTGATTTCACATATACAAAAATATTTTAATATATTATATTTGAAAATTTTAAATAATTAAAATATGTATTTATTGTTTATATTTGATTTATACAATATAATATTTATCATTTATGATGTTATTTATAATTTAATATTGAAAGAAGAATAAAATATATAATAGATATGTAAAATTTTAAATAATGACTATTGAATTAAATAGTTAAAACTGAATTTGTAAAATACTGTTCATCATGTATAAAACAAAACACCAATTATAGAGTTTTGGAGATGCTCTAAAGTTGGTACGGAAGAAAAAGTGAAATCTAGCCAACTAATAATTTAAGGGCACTTTTATGACTCTTCTTTTTGCACATGAAATAAAGTTTAGTACATTGTCAATATCTAGTATATATTAATGCACGATCATTTCATATAAAAAGTGAAATAAAGTCATTGCCTTTGTTTTTTTTTTTTTGACGAGTAATAAAGCCATTGCCTTATCCGAACCGAGATGTCGTCGGCTTAAGAAACAGCTAATTATTTACGCATATTTTCCTCATTTATTCATTGCATATAGATGAATAATGTAACTATCAATAAAGTTGCCAATATTTATAACTATTTAGTAGTCATAAGATTTGATTTGTCACAATTATGAATTTGGTTGATACAATAACAATAAAAGAAGATTTTGAGATATCGATTGATCACTAATAAATATCAATGATAAGTTTTATATAGTGATCCAAGTTTATTGACAATTTTAACGATAACAAGAACTGTTAAAATAATTTAGTGATATTTTTCTTGTTACATTTACAAGATTTAATTTATTGTCACTAAATTTATATATATATATATAAATAGTATCATATTTAATATTATCATTTAATATTTAAAAAAAATTCTTCTAGTGTGTAAGAATATGATCTAATATGTTATGGGTATGAGACAGACAAAGAGAGGAAAAATAATTAGACGTTTTCTTTATATGAATAAGGACTATGACATAATTAGTAACTTTAATTATAAAATAATGTTATTTAAACATTTTATATTTAAAGTATCAATTGTTTGGACAATTAGTGTATACTCATCTTTTAGAATAATGTACAGTTTTTATCAACTTAAATTAATTTGGATGTCTTAGTTATCAATTTACTATTGCTATATACAATATATGATCAAAGATTCAAACAGCTTATTGATCAAGCTTGCTTGAATTTTTATTTAGCTTAAAATTATGCTTGGATATAATTTTTGTTAGACTAATAGAGCTTTAATTACCGAATCAAATATGACTCAAACTTGAGGCTTGATATATATATTAATTATAATTCGGTTAAGTTGTCAGGATTTATTTACTTTAAATCACCAATTAGGAAGCCTAATAATCGTAACCCTTAATAATATTAATATATTAATGTACTTTAAATATTTTTATACATATTATTATTAATTTCAAAATTAAAATGAGATTAAAAAAGGGAGGGTAACTGAAATTTAATTCAATTATGGGGATAAACATAGTCATAAACAATTTTTATTTAATTACAAAAATGCTAACACCCTCAAAACCAGGGTCTTAATTTCTTATTCAAAAATTGTTTCTGGTTGAAAAAAATAGCCAGAAACATTGAAACCAAACACTAAAAAACTACTTTTGCTGAAAAAAAAACATAAAAATACTTTCCAGAAGCGTTTTAAAGTTATGATCACATGTCATGAAAACTAATCAAAATTCATTATAGGAAGAAGGCCAATTTTAGTTTTACTTTTGTGCCATATTTCAGGAAATGGTACAAGATTATAAGTATAAGCCAAAGTTTAAGCAATAAATTTATATTTTATTAACAATAAAGGTATTGCTCAGCTCATTTTGTCAAATAAATTTAAAACTACTTCCTGTAAAAAGTTTTTCTACTAAAACGATGAATAAAATCTAGCATTTAACTGGAAAGGTGTACTTATTGAGGTGTACAAATTTTAAATCTACTTTACATACAAAGATGAACTGCAATAAAAGAATGGGCTAATGGCAATTTACCCCCTTTGATTATCATAATGTTCAATTTATCCTCCTGTTATTTGAAAAAGAACAATTTACCCCCCTGTAATTTTTTTAGAGGAGCAATTTAACTTTCTGAGTTGGAGAGTGCATCGCTCAACTATATATGAAAGTGGATGTGAAATGTATTATGTAAAAGGATGAAATTACCATTTTAGGGGGGTAAATTGTCAAGATAAAATTACACAGGGGAGTAAATGATCATATTTATAATAAAACAGGGAGGTAAATTGTCACATTTTTTTAAATTCAATTTTTGTCAATTTAATTTTTTCTTATGGCTTAAAATGGGGGTAATTTTGTCAATTCAATTTTTTCCGAAGGCCTAAAATTTCTAGGTAGGCAGTGTGAATCTTTTAAAAATCTAAGGGAGGTAATTTCTCTTTTTTCAAATTACAAGGGATAAATTAAACATTAAGATAATTACAAGAGGTAAATTATCATTAATCCGTAAAAGGATGAAATAAACAACCATTAATTGAGGAATTGTGGAAAATGACATTTCCACAATCTGAAATTCTAAAAATGACCTCTGGTCATTCTTTGTTGAGAAATTGATCTAAATGACCTTATTTGCAAATAAAGTCCCTCAAAAGTTCGAAAAGAGTAACAAACCAATAACTAATTAATTAAATAATGGGACTAACCGAAGAAGTAGTCGATTTAAAATAATAATTAATTATAATAAATAAAATATTACAAAAAGATGAAATTATTAAAGATAGTCATCAAAATTATTTAGAAAAAATAAAACAAAGATTTCTGAAAAACAAATTTTGGACAGAACAATATTTACAAGGAACAGAATAAAAAACAAACAAATTTTACAAATAATAATGAAGTAATTTATGAATACGAATCAGATGATTCTATTCCTGCATATATGGAAAGAGGAGAAAGTAGTCGAGTAAAAGAGGAACAACAAGATAATGGAAATTTAAATAATAAAAACGAAAGTCTAGTAGGTTTGAATGGACCGACATTGATCCAGAAAACCTTAGAGAAAGAAGTGGTTTTTACCGAAGAAAACAAGGAGGATTTCGAAAATTACCGGATGAATATACGCCTCATTTACAACAAATAAAGCAAGGAATATTAGATATAGATTGCACAAAAAATGCAGAAGAATTAATACAAGAATGGGCAAATCAAGTAAACTTAATTCTACAAACAGATGATAAATTTAAAAATGCATAAATGGATAATGTATAGAATTATATGGTTTTTAAAACAAACAGAAATGTATTTCAATATTTAAATGATTATAAATACATTGACCAACCAAAAGAAGTAAGTAAAAATATTATAAATTTTTTTACTGGTTAGTAATAGCACTTATATGAAAATAGTTCATTGGTCAAGATCAAATAAATTATGCAGAAAAAGTTACAGAAAAATAAAATGAAATAGCAACATGACTTTTAAATAATATGACAATATGCGATATGTGTCAGTACGAGAATTATGTTTGGGAATTTCCGAAAAATTATTATAGACTAAAATCTGAAATCAGGAATATATGGAAAAATTATTATTAATAAAACAACCATATCCGGTAAACAAGGTCTGTTTAGATAAATTCAATTAAATAATAGAAAAAATGGAACTATAGTGGATACTTTAGGAGAAGCAATTTTCATAGGACGAGAATATATAATTTAAAAATGTACACTAATAAATGAAACAAAACTAGTAAAACAAGTTAACAGAGTTTGTTGCGAATGTAACCCGAGAATACCACAACAGTACGGGCGTAAAGAATATAAATATAAAAAGAAAAACTATAAATATAAACAATATAATAAAAAAATATAAATGGAAAAAACGACATTTCCAAAAATATAAAAAAGAATATTATAAAAATCCAGAAAGATTTTTTAGAAAAAAACAGAATAAAAAATACAATCCAGAAGGAAAAAAGAAATGTAAATGTTGGTTATGCAAAGAAGAAGGCCACTATGCAAATGAATGCCCGAAAAGAAAAAACAAAGAACAAAAAGAGATTCTAAAATTAGCAGAGTTAAGAAGTCTAGAACCAATTGAGTATGATATATCAAATATTGAAGAAATATATATGTTATTAACAAATTCATATTACGAGAAACAAGAAAGTTATGAGACAAACTATCTATAGAATCAGAATAAAAGAAACCCAAATTCTACTTTTATAAAGATAGAAATAAAAGAATATTATTATTCAGCATATATTGATATTGGAGCCAATATTAGTTTTGCTTCTAAAAATATAAAAGGATTATTTTGGAGAGAAACAGAAAAACCAGTAAGAATTATGCTAGCTGATGAAAGTACACATAAGATAGAATTAACAAGTTATTTTAATAAAATAAAAATTATAGATCAGAATAAAACACCCTATATATTCATGGTAACACCACTCTACAGGCAAGACTCATGATTTGATATTATTCTTGGAAACAATTTTCTTAGATTATACCATCCTTTTATACAATGGTTAGAACATATAGAGCTAAAATCACCAATAGGAAAAATGATAAAAATCCCGTTTATAGACAACCTAGAAAGAACAAAATTAAAAATATTACATATTCTTAACGAAGCATTATTTTACATAAAGGAAAATAATAAAACAAGTATTGAACAAGAAAAATAGAAAATCTTTTAGAATAAAATTCCTTAGGAGACCCTGTAGATGTAAAAATAAATATCAATGAAGAACCAATCATTATAGAATTAAAAGATCCAAAACAAGAAGTAAATGTGCCGAATAGTATTGACTATTCAAAAAGAGATATAGAAGAATTTACAAGAGATTGTAAAGAATTATTAGATAAGAAGTTAATAAGAGAAAGTAAAAGTAGACATGCTGCTCCGACATTCTATGTAGAACACCATAATGAGTGAAAACGAGGAAAAAGAATAATGGTAATAAACTACAAAAAGTTGAGTGATGCCACCATATGAGATGCACATAAGCTACCACAAAGAGATTCAATAATGGAAAAAAATAAAAGGAATGACTTGGTTTAGCTCCTTAGACGCTAAATTTGGATATTATCAATTAAGATTGCATGAAAATACAAAATCACTAACAACATTTACTTGTCCCCCAGAAAAAAAACTATGAATGGAATATGCTACCATTTGGGATATTACAAACACCTAAGATATTTCAAAGACACATGAGTAAAAATTTAGAAGGATTAGAAGACATATGCCTTGTATACATAGATAATATTTTAATATTTAGTAATACTTCTAAAGAAGATCATTTAAGAAGAGTAGTAATTGCACTTAAAAGATGTAAACAAAAAGGTTTAGTCTTAAGTAAAAAAGAAAGCACAAACAGCAAAACAAGAAATTGAATTTGTAGGAAAAATAATAAAATCAAATGGAGAGATTGAACTACAAAAAACATGTTTTAGAAAAATTACATCTTTTCCCAAATAAAATCGAAGATAGAAAAAAATTACAAAGGTTGCTAGGATGTTTAAATTACATATCCGTATTAGATATTTAAAAGGATGTGCTAAAGAAAATAAAAAATTACAAGAAAAAATAAGTATTATAAAACAATGATTTTGGGATAAAGAAGATAGTAAAATAATTGAACGAATAAAATATATATTTTAAAATTTAGCAAAATTATATAATCCAACCTCCGATGATTACTTAATTATTGAAACTGACGCATCTGACGAAGTATGGCCAGGATGTATGGAGTGTATACAAAGATAAACACAACAGCATGAAGAAATCAAAGAATCGGAAGTATGTAACTTAAACAATGAAATCAGCTCTATGAGCAAAAGTATACATGATATTGATAAACTATTTATGGAAAATTCAGCAATCAGAAGCCCAAAAATTATGTGCAGATATATATCCGGAACGTTTTCCGAAACAAAACAAAAAAAAAAGATATCACATCCATGAAAAAGAAACACTAGCATGTTTAAGGACATTCAAGAAATGGAGGATCGATTTGCTACCCAAAGAATTTGAGCTTAGAACAGATTCAACATACTTAACCGGATTCATTAGATACAAACTACAGGGCAATTACAACTAATAAGATGACAACTTAAATTAAGCAGATACCCAGCAAAAATAAAATATATAAAAAGTAGTAATAATATTATTGCAGATACATTAACAAGAGAATTTGCATCAGCATAAAACATCAGAATCATGGAAGAAGCAATTGCAACACTAAAAAACCAAGCGAAGCAAATAAAAGGAAACATTGAATCAATAATCCGTGAATTACAAGAATTAGAAAAGGCCATAAAATCCCTGGATACAAGTTACAAACCATCAGAGTTTAGCATGCTAAGCGTGGTGGACGAACCAAAAGCAGAAAAATCAACATCAGAATCAAAACCAGAAGTCCCATCAGACATAAAAATTCAAAAAACATCTTCATCAGAAAAGAAGTATTATGTCATCTTCAACGGACCAGCCAAATGAGCAATCTTTGATGAATGGCATAAAGCATCATTATACATTAATGACCACAAAGGAATCATTCATAAAGCATACAAAACTATGGCAGAGGCAAAACTTGCAGTCGAAGAAAGCAAGGCAATCTTAGAAGCAGAAATTAAAGCTCAACCATTCAAAGCAGCACTTACCAAACCAAAAGCAACAACATCAGAGCATCCATCTTCTTCAATGAAGGTAATTGGAAAAATAACAAAATTAACACAAGTACCTACAAGACATGAACACACCTAACTCAAACAATTGAATAAAAAAGATTTTCAAGAACATTTGAAAATGCTATACAACTGGATGGAAGACGACATGATAAAATTCTTCTATCCAACAGGAAAAAGAATAACATGACCCAATTCAGTCATCATAAGCGGAGCAAGCCCGATAATGACATAAATTTTTCCAGTATGAATTAATTGATACAATATACATTGACGAAAGCAACACTGTTCTCCAAGAATTCAGTCATGGAATCCAACAAACGGTGAAGAGTTATCGAAAGTATTTTGGTAAGGATCGAAATATACATTTAAAAATATATAACTCGTATCCCTACTTTAACAAACAAGATGAAGTAAAAGTACCAGCTTATTCACTTATTTACATGGGAGTATCTAATGGAACATATCCAATTCGTGATCAACCAGTCAAGGAAGGAAGTCATCAAGTTATAAATATCGGATTAATTTATGGAATCGTTTCAATGTTACAAAGACTAACCGAGGAATAAAAAATTAAAATAAATTATAAAAATGGAACTACAATGATATATTCAAATTTTAAGAATAAAATAAAATTTGATGAATTTAAAACATTCATGGATTTCGAAAAAGACATCATGAAGATACAAGGAGTATTCAACAACTTGTGCGACGAAGAAAAACTCCAGATATCCGAAACATTGAAGGTCTTCAAGGCTCACATATGCAATCATTGCATGGATGAACGTTTATCCTTCATCCTTTCTGAAGTTTCGATCCAGTGAAGAAGAAACAATAATTGAAGAATAAAAGTGTTGACAAAAGAGAACAAAAGTGTCGGCAGTAGGAAATCTAAAGAAATCAATTATGTAACTTTTACTTTTGAAAAGCAACAGGCAAATACAAAATTCAATGTAATAAATTATGTAACTTTACTATTTTGTAGGGTCTAAAATAAATCCTTATCGCCTTATGCGATCTGGACGAGTGGTGGAAAATAGCTTCCCTCTCCTATAAATAATGTATTTCAATTCACCTGTAAGGGTGCGAAAAATAATAGAAGAACTTTGTGTTTGCTCTAAATTTTGTCTGGCTTGCCTCGATGTGAAATAAAATAAGTGCGGGGCGTGCCAATGTCTGTGCGTGCAGACATAACGGTTTAAAATGGACATAATATGATGAATATAAAACATAAATCAATGTCCTGACAAGGCTCTGACTTCTAATCAAACAATTTATGATAATCTTTATTGAAATGCCAAAAACTTTATAGCCAATCGGTGGCTCACTCGATATGTCAACAGATTCACAGAAAAATTAGTTATCGAGTTACGTATCAAGCAATCTAAAACACGTCAACTTAATTTAAAACCTGAACTAATAGATCAACAACATAGCAACATAGACATATTAAAATTACTTGATAAAAACATACTTATAAATGAAATTAGAAGATGAAGGCAAAATACTTCGATATATTAAATAAACATGGAGTTGATAAATGAAATACATGAAATCAAGCCTAATACATTTCCCTGATTTACAAACATGAAAGAGTATGTAAAGTTGTAATAAAACTCCTATGTTGGCATCAGCGTGCCAAACGAGCTGATTGACTCTTTTAGTTCGTGAAGAGTAACTCCTTGATTGGCAGGGAACCACCATACGAGCTGATATGCAATAACTACCGTGTTGACGTAAAAGTAACATTGATGGCAGGTGGCTACCATCGATGGATCGCCCAACCTTGGCAGGTGGCTACCAATCGGGCTCCTAACCAGCAGGTGGCCACTGGAAAGGGCATCTGTTGAGCAGGTGGCTACTCAGCATATAGTTATCAGGCAGATGGCTACCAGACAACAAGTTCATCAAGCAGGTGGCTACTTGACGAATAAACCATATCAGTACGTGGGCACTTACATGGGAGGTTGCAGCTCACAGCTGGCTTCAGGAGCGGCGTTGCCGACTTAGAGAGGCATTGTGCCTGATTCAGTGAAGACTGAGTTGTTTGATTGATTGAGTGTGTGTTGAATGTGCCATCCTCCTGATATTTATAGGCCTCCTGGCTGTTATTTCTCCTGATGGATGTCCACTTCTTCCACTTTCCTTATTTTTAGGCATGATCTCCACCACTTTGTTAACTGCCTTGACCCATGTCTATTGGGTGGTTATTTCCAGCACATTGTCTAACCTCCTTTGAGATATTTTTGGGAGTTAGTTAATATCAGCTTATTCATTATTTCCCTCCAAAATTAATTGGTTACGTGGTCACTTTCTATAACTGATTTGACCTTAATTAAATGAATATCTCTATTAATTCAAGTAATTAAACATGTTGTGTCTGGACCAATTTTAAGCCTCATTAATTAATTAGGCCATTAATTAATTATTTAATTAAGCCTTTAATCAGGTTGATTTTAGTGGACCTGTTTATTATCAAGGCCTTGTTGTCAGTCAATCTGGCTGACCGTCGACCCAATCACCTCTTGTCAAGCCATTATTTGCCTGACAAACCTGAAAAATATTTTGGGTATAAACACTTTGTTTCTAAATTTGCTCTCAAGCGTAAGTATAAAATCTTGAAGTTGTAATAAACTTCTGAATAGGATTTTTACTAAAGAAATCGACCATATTACTATCAACAAAAGATTCCAAATACTATCAACAAGAAACTCCAAAATCAAGATCAACCGGAACACATCAGGTATGTATGATTTAGATTTAATTTCAAAAAATCAATTTCAACAATATCATATATTAGGAGTTTTAAATAGAACACAAATTATTTCAGTACTTATACATACAGGAGCATCTCTATCACATGTTCATCAAAAATATATAGTAGCTAGATCTGTAGCACCACCGGTTGTTATTGATTTGAAATAATAAAAGGAGATAAAACATGTAATGAAAAAACTCTATAGAACTTATGTTTCATGAAGAATTAAGATTTAGTCTCATCATTTACATAGATGAAAGTGATACATGATCTGATATACTATTAGGAACTTATTTTTTAGAACAAATAAAAATATGAAATTCATTCACAACATATACAACTAGGAGAAATAAAATACCAAGAATAAAATTACCTTGTTATGAAATAAATAATAGGAAAAATAGAACAATAGAAGAATTTGAAGACATACACAATTATTAGAACAAGAAGAAACACTTGAAATATTTTCAGCTCAATCAATTATTGAACATAAAATAGAGAAAACTAAAAACACGAAACTAGATTTAAAAGGACATCACTTTAATAAATCCATTTTTGAAAAGTTAAAACAAAAAAATATTATCTCTCAAGATTTATTCACTCAAGAAGTACCAATAAATATAAAAAGTACAAGAGGAACCATTGTAATCCCTATAATTGATAGTGAACTAATAGCAGATAGAATAGAAAAAATTAGAAATAAAGAAGAAAGAAATAAAATAGGATATATTCAAATTGCTACGATACAAGTATTAATAAAATCAAATTTCAAAGAAGGTATTAATTCACCAATAGCTTTAATAGCCTACGACCGAAGAATTAAAAATATTCAGTTTTAGGATTAGCTATGGGAAATTTATCATATAAAACTCTGAAATTTAATCTAGGAATTAAATATGCAATTCCTTTATCCAAAAAAAAACTTTGATAACAGTATTTGTTTAGGATAAAAATTTGCAAGAGAAGAATTAATGGAAGAAGTAGATCAACCATTTAGCCTAACATTTAAATTATTTGAAAGTATAGCACAAATACAAAAATTACCAATAAAAGAAATACCAATGGAAGGAACTAGTGATCAAATTAGACGATCAATATCATTTAGATCAACTTATATAAAACAATTACCTCTAGAAAAACCCAGAAGTCTTATAAAACTAATAAATAAAGAAGAAAGTGAATACACAAAATTAGAAAAGAAAATTCGGATTTGGGTAAATATTTAGAAGAAAAATTATGAATAATAAACCCGAAAAATGTTGCAAAGAAATAGCAAATTTAATTAAATATTACTAAAAAAGATTAGAATATTTAAGAACAACATCTATTAGTACTAAAATATATAAAATTAATAAAGAAATTATAGAAAGAAGGATAAAAAGAAACCGAAGATTCATGTACGATATGTAATTATTATTTAAAAAAAAAATTCCGCTGAAAAATCAACATCCGCTGCATCTGACCAATTTTTGGTATCAAAGCCGAGTAAAAAACCATAATGAATTATAAAGGATATTAACAAATCAAAATATTCTGAAGGTCAATTTTAAAAATTAAACTTTGTAAAAGGTCTAATCTAAAATTGTCTCACCATTAATTGGTCCCTTTCGCAACTTCACTTTCAGTTCAGCTGACGTAAATTACCAAATTGGCAAATTACATAAAAATTAAAATTAACGTTTGCCAGCACATGATTTGAATATTGTGTGTAATTGTTTATTCGATTGAATGAGTCAATGTTTCAGCAAATAGCCAATATAGAAACTTGGATTAAGTTTTAATCTACTCTTGTTTAGATACTCTATTAAAATATAAAAAATTAACTCGATGTTTTGAAGTACTTATCACTTAGATAATCTTATTAGCTTATAAGTGAAAAAGTTTATTAAGAATTTATTTCAAGGAATTTTCTAGAGTTAGGTCCAGTTGTAGTACTTGATTTAAAAAAAAAATGATACTTGTTGACATTTGGATAACTACTAATTACCTGCAACATGAAACAAAGGTTAACAAAAAGTTGAGTTTTGGGGGAAAAAAAAAGCCCATTTATTATACACGTAATAAATAAATAAAAATGAACTCCCTATATAGGAGATTAAAAAAGAGAAAACAATATATTGCATTTGAAGTCGATAAATTAAAATGTTTCGGTATTTCTTGTCTTATAATTTGTGTAAACTGAATAATATGATCATCAATTACAAATTTGTAGGAAGAACAATATCAGGGCAAGCCGCAAGCGCAATGGGTAAAAATTGGGGGTAAATGCATAATTACTACATTGTATTATGTAAAACCTGCATAAAACTACTTTGTGATTTTTTTTGCATCAAACTCAGTACTTTCAAAACTCTGTATAAAACACCCAATCTCCGTTAGTTACTAGAACCACTAATTTTTAATTGAATTGCCTAAATTATCCCTAGATATAATTAAAATACAAGGGGGTTTTGTGCAAACGTTCAAAAGTACAAGGGAGTTTTGAGCAAACATTCAAAAGTACAAGAGAGTTTTGTACAAACTTTTAAAAGTACAAGGAAGTTTTGCGCAAACATTCAAAAGTACAAGGGAGTTTTACGCAAGCAAATTATGAAAAAATTAACGGTGTTATAGTAACTAATTGAGATTGGGTGTTATTTTATGCTGGATTTTTGAAAGTACAGGGAGTTTGGTGCAAAAAAAATTCACAAGATAGTTTTGTGCAGGCATAACACAGGGTAATATCATGCAATTATCCCATAGAAATTGTGTATATCTTAATTTGATTATAAAATGAGTTGAGTTTAAATGAGCTTGTCAGATCAAACATTTTAAACTCGAGTAGTTTGATACAATTATACATGATTTCCCATCTTAGCTTAACAAATTAAATGGAGTTCAAACCAATCCCCAATTAGTAGTTCTTGATATTGGAAATTGTGTTTTGATTCGATTTTTGGTATTTTGCACACTAAAATTATAGAGTTTTGGCACTTTGTATTTTGACTTAAAAGTTTTGGCATTTTGCACCCTTGAAATATAATTTACTTGGCACTTTATACCCTAGTGAGTGTTTGAGTGAGAAAATTCAATAGTGGAAGGGTATATTGTCATTTTTGAATATTTTTTGGCACTTTGCACCCTGAAAATTTAGATTTTTAGCATCACGCACCCTGAAAAATATAAAATATTGGAACGTTGCACCGTGAAAATATAAAATATTAACACTTTGCAACTCCATTTAAAAATTTTGGCACTCTGCCCCTAGAAATATAATTTATATGACAATTTGCACCTTGATGTGTTTTTCTTAGAAAAAGGCTCATGAATGTCGTCGATGGAGAGATGAAATGGTCATTTTCCTTGCACAACAATCAAACATGAAAAAAAAATCCTTTGTTCCGAGTTCAATCACAAAAATAAATCATACAAATTTTTTTTTTTTTGGCAAATTATATGTACATTATTTTGCATTAATTTTAATAATTAAACAAAATTAATACAGTAAAATAAAATCATTAATTAAATTTTGATATTTCTGATTTTTATAACAAATTTTCTGTAAATAAAATAATCACTTTAGTTAGTACTTTTTATGACATAGTCAATCTTAAACATGTTAATTATATACAAAATAATCTTAAACATGTTATCTGTAATTTATTTATTTATTTTAATATTTTTCTCTCAGTAAAACTTAGTTAAAAAAATAGACCTTGCCTCCGTTTTGTTTCTAGGCCTCCTCAAGATTATTTACATTGTACCTAAAAAACACGTTTACAAGTCTAACATCTTATCATATTGCATGATATTGTAGTTATAAGACTCACATGTAATCGTTCCTAAATTTTCTAAACGATAAGCTCTACAAATCTATAATTATTTACTACTAGCATGTTAAATTTATTAATTACAAAAATAGTTCTTACCTAATCACTAATAGCTAGTAATTTGGTTAAAATGATAAATGTGCCATAGTTTTTTTAGTTGGGGCTGAAAGTGTCAAAAAATATATTTTCACGGTGCAAAGTGTCAACATTCTATATTTTTAGGGTGCAAAGTGTCAAACTATATTTTCAGGGTGCAGAATGCCAAGAATATTCGAAAAAATGACTATTACATCCCTTTTTATAATTATTTCTCTTGACTTTTTTTAATTTATTTTGCTGAGTTTGGCTTAACCAAAAATCTAGATGATTTGCTTTAAAAAAATTTAGTTCGACTCAATTTAATTTTAGCAATTGTATACCCCTATATCTAATAATAACAGTCCATGTAGTTAGTATATAGTATATACACGTCTTGTGATCGTTTATTCGTATCGAGTATTATTTGTTATTCGATCTGGCCAGTTACTACATAGTTACTACATTTGTTACTGATTCGAGTGTGATTGCGTCTAGTCTTGCACTTTAGTATTCCTTTTTAATAAAATCCATACTTTTAACTAGCCATTTATCCCCTGTAAAATTCATAATGTTCAATTTACCTCTCTGTAATGAAAAATAACATTTTAATCCCCCTACTCCCCAGTGAAAATTTTAAAGGAGCAATTTACCTCCTAATTGAAAGTGGGGCATGAAAAGTGTTTTTGTAAGATGGGGTGGGGGGGTGTAAAGTGCAACATTTATCAAAATAATGGGGATAAATTACCATATTTATCATGACACATGGAGATAAGTCTCACATTTACCATAACCGGGGTAATTTTGTCAATTCGTATTTTTTTAAGTTTAAAAGTATCAGGGAGATGATGTAAAACTTTTATAAGATTACGGGGGGCTCTTTTTAAATTACAGGTAAGTAAATTGAGTATTATGCAAATCACAGGGAATAAATTGCCATTAGCTCTACTTTTAACCAAATAATGAAGAGAATGGTGACTATATATTATCCCTTTTAAAAACAGTTGTGTAGCTCATCTTTGATGTCATTTTTGTGGTCTCGTTTAGGCAAACTAATATCTCATCTCTTTATCAATTGCATTCAGATTTGATAGCTCAACTACTAATCTCTTAATTTTTAATAATTTGCTCATAAACAAAATCAGGCGTGACAAATAAATTGTTGGACATAAACAGGATCGAACGTATTTGTTAATTGAATAATCACCGTTTACTTGAAGTGGGTTACCGAAATAATGCCTCTTTGATCATATAAATGTATACTAATTAATGAAAAGAACTTTCAACTAATAAAATGATTTAATTTACACTAACATGTGATTGATCTAATAAAAATAACTAGTCATTACAAAGTAGAAAATTCATGTTAGAATCCCTGTTTGGGAGATATTCCCACTTAATGTATTTGACGTGCCTCGAAATAGATTAAATCATTGGAAACCTATATATATATAAAATATAAAATAAAATGATTTAATCGATTATCGAAATAATACCTCTTTGATTAGTATACTCCTATGTTAGACATCTAACTATTCATCATGTGATGTACATGAGTTGATCAACCAGCATAAAACACGTAACACGGCAATTTATGATGGATTAATTTCATTTTTTAAGTTTTCCTAGATTTGTTTGATTATATATTGTTTTACAAAGTCATAACATGAAGAGTAAATTGTGGAGCTACATATATGTGTTACAATGCCATAAGTCAACAGAGTTATTATAATTTTGATAAGATTTATGGTCGTTTATAAGTGAATTAAAATAATATAAAATTAAAAATTAAATCAAACTATTTGACATATGATTTTTTATATTTGATTTGAGCTTGTTAGATAAAAGTTTGTATTAAAATATATATTTTAACTTTTGATAGTTTTTTAAGCTTCAGCTCCACAAACTAAATAGTGAAAATAAATATTTGTAAGAGTCAAGCTCCTCGTGCTCCATTCGTATTTGAGTAAGGGTGAGTTTGACCCAGCGGTGGAAGCTCTTATGTGATTTTTGAAGTGTTTGACCCCAATTATAGAAATTGCTTTTAGTCAATCGTGATTTTAATGGTGTTTAGGGTGAGTTTGGCCTAGAGATTCGAAAATCAATTATAGGAGAATTAATTTTACTAAAATGGATTTTGGCAATAATTGATTATGATAAAATTCAATTATAAAATAATTGCTTTTGGATAATAGCTTTTGCAAAAGTAACACTTTAGTAGCTTCTGAAATAAGTTGATTTTTAGCTTCTGGAGATCCCAAAAGTGATTATGATATTAGGGGCCAAACACCATTAAAATCACGATTGACTAAAAGCAATTTCAATAATTGGGGCCAAACACTTCAAAAATCACAATGGAGGTCTAGAAGTGCTTTTAAGAGCTCCCACCGCTGGGCCAAACTCACCCTTAGTCCCTAATATCATAATCACTTTTAGGATCTCTAGAAGCTAAAAATTAACTTATTTCAGAAGCTACTAAAGTCTTACTTTTGCAAAAGCTATTATCCAAAGGCAATTATTTTATAATTGAATTTTATCATAATTAATTATTGCCAAAATCTATTTTAGTAAAATTAATTCTCCTATAATTGATTTTCGAATCGCTAGGCCAAACACACCCTAATTTTTTTTTTTATTTTTTTTTTATTTTTTATTTTTATCTTTGTTCATTTAACTGTGAGAACTCGAATACAATTTCAAATCCAAAGTTTCAAACCAACATAAATATTGTTAGCACTCAACTTTTATTTTTTTTGTTAAGTTTGTTAGCTCTCAACTCATTTACGATCTTAGTTGAACTTATCTTTAAATGCCTAAAATTAGGATATATTATGTTAGCTATTAAGTTCTTTACAAAGACGAAAATATTGATGGGAACTTTGTTTTGAAAAGTAAAAGTGCATATTCAAAAGGCTACTGATTTAGTTCCCTTTTAATAGACGAAACATAGTATTTTTCTTATTTGGTCAATCTTTTAATTTTTTTTTTTTGAGGATAAAGTATGGATTATATATTTTTCTTTTGAAGAAACACCCAAATCGAGTAAAGACAGCACTAATAATAATTTATTGTAATGTATCTATTCAATTTTTAGGAAGTCATTTTTCTAGAAAAGATCCAGTACAGTTTTCACACAATTCTCGACTTCTATTTATCTTTATATACTTGTTTAGGAATTTGATTTAATTTAGGGTTTTACTTGTACTGAATTTGATTACCTATTTTTGTCTTTCGTAAGGTTTATTTTGTCCCTAATTTCATAATTATTTTTGTGATATCCATATGCAAAAAGAAAATACAAAAGAATATGATTTTTCAAAGGCAGTTCTACAAAATTGTAAATAATTGTTATAAAATTTAATTTTGCTAGAATTAATTGTTGTTGAATTGTTTTCCAATTATTAGACAATCACTCTAAATTAAAAATATTGATCTGATCAATCTATTCAGTTTGAGAAAATTTAAAATCAAGGCTGGAACTCAGAGCATGCTAATCAATATTTGATTTAGGCTTGTTTTATAGAAGCTCGTCTTAGATCGATTTATTATACATATCAAATAAACATGAACTACATTTTTTGCTTAATAATTTTTTTTGCTTGGTTTGAATGGACTTATAAACTAAAAAATAATAAAATACATGTTGAAATATCAAACTACTTGAATTCAAATCATCTTCGGCTTGACTAATACTTGTTCGAAATCGATTCGTTAAACAATCTTTCAAAACTAAAAAGTACGATGAAACTCAATAAGAATATCTAACAAAACTTGAACAATATTGTTCAGTAATACAACTTGATTTCTACGCCCCTAGAAATAGATCCCACATTGAAACTTAAAATGGGTCAACACTAACAATAATTATTAAATATACAAATTATTCATTGTAAATTACTATTACTAATTTCTAACTCAAACTTGATGGCGAAGTCGAGACCTTGAAACTTTAGGGTATGGGTTTGAACCTCACCAGAAGTGTCTAATATTCTTAGTTGAATATTACTTGTAATTATTAGTTAGGGTAAATTTTATATTCTATTAATAATTAAATAAATTTTCTGATAAAATGATGAAAGTACAATTTCATTAAAAAAAATTGTTTCGATAGTGTCTGATAGTGATGAAGGGAATTTTCATCTAAGTGACTGGTCCGCGTCCCATGTGCCACGTAATGATGTTTTCCGCTCCACAGTATGGAATCCTAAGCCGGTCAGATCGAGCTGGACTCCACTTCAAGGATCCTAACCCTGTTCTCAAAGAAACTCGTCAGGTTGTGCCGGCGGTTGACCCGGCGCTGACCCTCCGATGCCTAAGTCAGATCAATTAAAAGCATAGCAGAATGTAGCAGAAAAGTAGTAGTTATATCAAGCAAAATCTACCTTTAAATGTAACAAATGCGGAGTATTTATATGAGGGGATATCGGATCTTTCGGATATGTCACGTCTTTTGGGTCAGGTCGGGTCTTTAGTGGTTATGTCGAAATAAGGCCTTATGCATCAATATGTAAGGTGGGCATGTCGATAACCATGCTTGAATGTCGAGTGACATGTTTTCAAGGCAATTTGGAGATCAAGTATATGTATATCGATTTTGGTGTATGTCGAATAGGTCTATTTTGGTGTATGTCGAACAGGTCCATTATGGTGTATGTCGATATATAGAACAAATATTGCCACAATATGTATGTCGATATATATAGCAGATTTGGTCACAATACGTATGTCGATATATATAACAGATCTGTTTTGAACTTACATGTTATATGCCATGTGATTGATAATATTTGGCATATCAGATAGTACTTGTAATTTTCTCTAAGACTATTTAATACATCCGGGATTCTGGGTACGTAGAATATGTCACAATCTTCATATGATTTGTCGTCATTTATGAGTTCAGCCAATGATTTTTTTCCCTTTTTCTTTTTTTCGGTTTCCCAAAAAAGCCGATAGTGATTGTTTTAAATTAGCACGGGAGTATCCAGAAGGGGTGGTTGGATTTTCAGTAAACTTTTAATGTAGTACTTTATATAGTTGTATATATTTTATATTCAATGAAATTTTTATTCACTACCTTCAAAATTCCAATGACAAGATTTAGTAATATACTATTTATTGTTAAGTAAATAATTATATGCTTCATTGATGCGTTTTCGAAAAGAGATTAAATTCTTGAGAAATATATATATATATGTAAAATAAAAAATAAAATGTTTTACTGGATTATAGAATGATTAGTATACTCCTTTGTTAGACATCTAACTATTCATCATGTGATGTGTACATGAGTTGATCAACCAGCCTTAAACACGTAACACGACAAT
Organism: Penstemon davidsonii; assembly: GCA_034814905.1. Taxonomy (NCBI): domain Eukaryota; kingdom Viridiplantae; phylum Streptophyta; class Magnoliopsida; order Lamiales; family Plantaginaceae; genus Penstemon; species Penstemon davidsonii. The sequence continues at coordinate 2,658,783 of JAYDYQ010001087.1, read as the reverse complement.
TTATGATGGATTAATTTAATTTTTTAAGTTTCCAAAGATTTGTTTAATTATATATTGTTTTACAAAGTCAACATGAAGAGTAAATTGTGGAGCTACATATATGTGTTACAATGCCAAAAGTCAACAGAGTTATTAAAATTTTGATAAGATTTATGGTCGTTTATAAGTGAATTAAAATAATATAAAATTGAAAATTTATCAAACTATTTGACATATGATATTTTATAGGACTATGCTAGCATCACAGCCAATTATCACAGCCCAACATCACAGCCCATAATATAAAATTGCAAAAAAAACCCCATAATTAATGATCAAACAAAAATAAATCCTATTTATAAAATAATTCATCAATTTTAAACCATATCTACGACTTTTGCCAAGAAAAACTTGAAAATATTATTTTAAAATAAAACCCTAAAACCCTAAACCCTAAACCCTAACCCTAAACCCTAAACCCTAAATTAAACATTATGGAATAAACCCTAAATTATAGGCATTGCAAGTGCTTTTAAATTATGAGTTTATATTTTTATTGTAATTTTTAAGATATTTTATATACAAATATTGATAAATGATAAATTATCATTTGGAAATTAATGAATTATATTTTATATGAGTAATATTGTATAATTTATGTGCTTGTAATTTTTGAAAGTTGAGTGGGTTGTTAATAGATTAAAAGATTATTTGAAGAAAAAAACCTGTTAAACAAGTAGTAGGTAACACATTTATCTTTAAAAAAATAAAAAATGGACTGTACAAAGGGCTGTGAAGTTTGAGACTGTGATATAATCATTTTCCTATTTTATATTTGATTTGAGCTTGTTAGATAAAAGTTTGTATTAAAATATATATTTTCAATTTTGATAATTTTTTAAATATTTATAAGAGTCAAGTTCCTCGTGCTCGATTCGTATTTGACTAAGTTTTCAATCAGAACTCGAATACAATTTCAAATCCAAAGTTTCAAAAACATAAATATTGTTTGCACTTAACTTTTATTTTTTTGATAAGTTTGTTAGCCCTCAACTCATTTACTATATTAGTTGACCTTATCTTTAAATGCCTAAAATTAGGATTTTTTTTTAGCTATTAAATTCTTTACAAACACGAAAATATTGATGGGAACTTTGTTTTGAAAAGTAAAAGTGCATATTCAAAAGTCTACTGATTATGTTCCCTTTTTATAGACGAAACATAGTATTTTTTCTTGAGCAAAAGACAAAAATACCCCTTATGCTTTGTCTAACTCCCAAAAAATCCCCTGTGTTTGGTTTTAAATACCACACTCGACCCAAGTAGTATATACTTATAATTTTATTTTTGAATTTTGGTGGAATGACAATATTACCCCTATGTGTTTGTTTTTTTTAAATTTATTTATTCTTTTTGAAAAATTAAGTATATACTACTTGGATCGAGTGTGGTATTTAAAATCAAACACAGGGGGGGTTTTGGGGATTTAAAATGACACATGGGGGGTTTTCTGGGATTTAGACAAAGCATAGGGGGTGTTTTTGTCTTTCGATGTCAGGGGTAAAATTGTCATATCAAAAGCAAAATGTGAACAAATACTTGCAATTTTGGCGTTTGAAACACACTCTCTTTTTTGGGGGTGTATTTGGCACTTATTTGAGATCACAGGGATTTTTTTGGGAGTTAGACAAAGCATAGGGGGTGTTTTTGTCTTTTGCTCTATTTTTCTTATTTGGTCAATCTTTTAATTTTTTTTTTTAGGATAAAGTATGGATTATATATTTTTCTTTTGAAGAAACACCCAAATCGGGTAAAGTCCGCATTAATAATAATTTATTGCAATGTATCTATTCAATTTTTTGGAAGTCATTTTTCTAGAAAAGATCCAGTACAGTTTTCACACAATTCTCGACTTCTATTTATCTTTATATACTTGTTTAGGAATTTGATTTAATTTAGGGCTTTACTTGTACTGAATTTGATTACCTATTTTTGTCTTTCGTGAGGTTTCCCTAATTTCATAATTATTTTGTGATATCCATATGCAAAAATAAAATACAAAAGAATATGATTTTTCAAAGGCAGTTCTACAATTGTAAATAATTGTTATAAAAATTAATTTTACTTGAATTAATTATTGTTGAATTGTTTTCCAATTATTAGACAACTCACTCTAAATTAAAAATATTGACCTGATGAATCTATTCAGTTTGAGAAAGTCTAAAATAAAGGCTGGAAATTAGAGCATGCTAGTCAAAATTTGATTTAGGCTTGTTTTTATAGAAGCTCATCTTAGTTCAATTTATTATATATATCAAATAAACATGAACGACATTTTCTACTTGATAAACTTTTTAGCTCGATTTGAACTGACTTATATGCCAAAAAGTAACAAAGTACATGTAAAAATATCAAAATACACGAATTCATATCGTTTTTATCTTGACTAAAAACTAAAAAATACAATGAAACTCAATAAGAATATCAAACAAAACAATTTCTACACCCCTAATAGATCCCACATTGAAACTATAAGGGGTCGACCCTAACAAAACTATTAATAAATATACAAATAAGTACTTATTCATAGTAAATACTATTACTAATTTCTAGCTCAAATTTGATTGCGAAGTTGAGACTGAAATTTTAGTGGTTTTGGATTTGAACCTCACCGGAAATGTAAATACCAATTTTCTTAGTTGAATATTTCTTGTAATTATTAGTTAGTATAATTTTTATATTTTATTAATAATTAAATAAATTTTATAATATAATGATCTAAGTACAATTTCATTAAGAAAAAATAATTTGTTATGATATTCTATGATAGTACTTATAATTTACAATAAGACAGACTATTTAATACATGTGGGTACGTAGAATATGTCATAATTGATATGATTTGTCGTCATTTATGGGTCCAGCCAATGTTTTTTTTCTTTTTTCTTTTTTCTTTTTGGTTTCCCAAAAATCGCCGAAAGTGATTGTTTTAAATTAGCACGGGAGTATCGAGAAGGGGTGGTTGGATTTTCAGTAAAACTTTTAATGTAGTACTTTATATATTTTATATTCAATGATATTTTTATTGATTACCTTCAAAATTTCAATTACAAGAATTAGTAATATACTATTTATTATTAAGTAAATAATTATATGATCAACTGACGCAAAAATACCAACAAAGTCAATATTATTACTTTCTCTTTTCATGAAACAACTGGTTAATTTTAATTATTTGTTAACAATTGCAAATACTAAATGCTTATCTCTCTATTTACGTAAATGTAGGGTTAAAATTCAAATCAAGCTACTTGATACTTGACTTGAGCTTGGTTCGTCATACTAATTAAACAAACTTGAACATCATTTTACGTTCAATAACTTTTGAAGCTCGACTCGAGCTCGATAAGCTAAAAATTAATAATATACATGTAAAATATCAAGCTACTTGATACTCGGCTTGAACTCGTTCGGCAAAAACTTGTTTGAGCTCGACTCATTGACAATCAAACCAAGCTCAAACACAAAATTTCAAGCCCGAAATTATTTGAACCAAACTTGACAGAGTGTCATTTGATAGTACTCGGCTCGATTACACCCCTAGGTAAATGCAAGATATTCCCTGAGTTATGCTAAATCTGCAAGATATTATCCTGTGATTTTTTTTTATTGCATAGAACTCCCTAGTACTTTTAAAAACTCAGCACGAAATCCCCAATTTATGAAAATATGTCGTTTTGGATAAACATATTTCAAGAAACTAAGTTTAAAATATTTCACGTGAAGTTGTAGGGATCAACATGAAATATTTTAAATGATTTCTTGAAATATGTCGATCCAAAATGACCTAATTTCATACAAATTGGGGGTTTCGTTCTGAGTTTTTAAAAGTAAAAGAAAATCCTATAAAATAAATTTTTTACAGTGTAGTTTCATACATATTTTACATAACACTTAGAGTATCTTGTATTTCCCCATAAATATCCTTATTTTGGCTATTGTAATAGTATAAGAATTAAGTATTAACTGAGTTTGCAGGAGATGTTGTATTTGAATTTTGTAATTAGGGCTTTATTCAATTTTTCTTTTTTTTTTCGTAAATGCGATTTTTTCCTTTCTATATTTAGTAACACACGACTTTCTAAGTCGGTTAGTTAGGGCTTGTAATTTTTTTTTTTTTTTAGAATCACGACAAGATTAGTCATAAATAGGCTACTTATTTCTTCTTTTTTCGTTGATTTATTTTTACTCAATGAAAGAACAATTTTCTTTTCTTGGCAAAGTGCGAAAATGTCCAAAGATTGGGTGAAAAAAATGCAAAAAATTCAACGTCACATCATTAAAGCTTAATAAAATATTATGTAAGATTCTAACTTTTTGCACCATAAGGTGACTGCCTGAAATTTTTTGAATAGCTTTGTGACAACACGAAAGAATTAAGCAATATTAGGGGCAAAAAGATATTTCCCATTAAGTGATTATGCAATAGTTTAAAAACTCAAGTTGATTTATCATGGTGTATTACTTCTTACATAAATTGTGAAGCGAAGCAAGGTTTAGTTAATGTCAATTATTATATATGTTGTGCAGAATTAATGTACATATAATCATTTATGGTAGTTTATTCATTAATTTTTATATTATATTCATTGGGTACATAAATAAGTGTAGTTGTAGGTGATGAATTATTTATTTTCAAAATTTGAACTAAATATATATTCCTTTCTTTATATTCATTTTTGTCGGTTCTTTTTATTATTGCAAAGACAAAAGAAAATTATTAATAATACAATTCACCCCCCTCGACTTCTCAATCCCAAATCCGCATCTATAAAAAATGATATAAGTCAACTTCAGAATACTAATATTTCCGGAAAACCAATTAAAAAAAAAAAAAAATAACAGTAAGACAAATAACCAAAAGACTTTTATTTTATTTTTTATTTTTATTTGGCAAATGTGATCTTAATTATTAGTATATATATATATGAAAGCAAATACATAGACAGAGTACATGAAGATAAAAGCCATAACAAATCGAAAATTAAACCCAAAAGCATCCTTCCCGAAATAGCGGTAAGTTCTTGTACTCATCTCCTTCTTTCCTCCACACTCTTTCGTTTTTGTTTCATATTTATTTTTTCTTCTTTGAATTGTTAATATTTATGTTTTAATCTAACCTTATATCTGTAATTCCCATTATGAATTTTGAATTTGAATTGCTGATTTTCCTTGTTTGAACGAATCCTGATGGTCAATGTGAAAGAAATTTTGGGAATAGAGGAGAAATGCAAATTGATTTCTTTTTTCTCAAGATATCGGCTCTACGAATTCTGGGCATTATATTATGTTTTTGTGAATTTTGTAAATTCATATCTACTATTTTAAGAGTAATATTGGTAACAAATTACTTAAGTTAATCACTACAATTTTTTTGCTTCTTCGGAGCTTATATATTTGATTTTAGGCTTTAAGTGAAATTTCACCAAAAGTCAAAAGTGATTTGGATGTCTTTCCTCTAATTTACGGATAGGGATGTAATCGAGCCGCGTAGTATAGAATGACACACTCTTCAAATTGACATTTTATGTTTCAACTTGGTTTTATTGTTAAACGAGCCGAGCTCAAACGAGCTTTTATCGAACGAGCTCGAGTACCTTGATATATATATATGTATATTATCAATTTTTAGCTTATCGAGTCGAGCTTCCAAAGTTTTCGAACGAAAAATGATGTTCAAGCTTGTTTGATTAGTGTGGCGAACCGAGCTCAAACGAGCTTTTATCGAACGAGCTCGACTCGAATATCGAGTAGCTTGATTTGATTTGCAACCCTATATACAGAGCTAATGAGAAATAGTCTTCTTATGGATTGATTTTGGCCCCCGAGATTGGACCAAAATCGATATGTATTAAGTCCTGCCCAATTCATAACCCTTATATTTTCCTTTACATATAACATACTCCTTTTGATGTAATGTGATTCTGCGTTAAATAAGTGATACTTTCCCATTTGGAATATTGTCAAAAGTCTAACCCATAATTTGTACTTTTCCCTACAATATAAGGTGCAATACAGTGATATCTGAATATGACATGTAAACAGCTTGGTCCCATTAGTTTTGTGTCTAATATCAGAAATTATATCTACTTTTGGCTTCTTGTTCATGTTTATTATTTTTCTCAGTTGAAATGCAATTTATATTTTAAAAAAGTTTATATTATGCTAAATTGTTACAATTTATTATGACAGGACAAGAATTTCCATTAGCATGAATATTGGAGTGATTGTGATCAAATCTTTTTGTAATAGTAAGACCTTCTCTTATGGGCTGCTTTCACTCTAAATCCCCGAGACATACCCCCGGCTACGAAGAGCCTTCGATTTTGGCTGCTGAAACACCTTGTGAGTATTCACCTTTTTTTTTTTCGCCTTAAAAATGACTTATTTTGCATTTTATTTAGTTTATATTGAAAAAATTATGTGATGGCGCCTCTTTTTTGTTGGAAATGTCACGTTAAAGTCACGGTGAGCGAAGTAGAGGCGTTATACGAACTATTCAAGAAAATAAGTAGCTCCATTATTGATGATGGGCTCATTCACAAGGTAAATATTAGTGTATTATTTCTTTTATGTAATATAAAAGTTTGCATTTTTTTCAATTTAATCGATATTAATACATCCCTTTTATAATTTTGATGCTTATTAAATGTAACTTAAGTAACTCTTTTGTATTGTTTTCATCAGGAAGAATTTCAGCTAGCACTATTCAGGAACAAAAACAAGAGAAATTTGTTTGCGGATAGGGTAGCCTATCTTCTTTAACCTCGCCTGCGTATATTACTTTTCTACCTTTTTTTCTGAATTTTGATCTCAAATTCTTTTTGTGTAGATATTTGATTTGTTTGATTTCAAACGCAATGGAGTTATTGAATTTGGAGAGTTTGTTCGATCATTAGGTGTATTTCATCCAAACGCGCCTGTTTCAGAAAAAATTGCATGTAAGTTTTTATTATTTTATTACGGCATATATGCTATGGACTTATATATGCGTGTGAGTATTTTTGTTTTTTCTATTTCTAACTTGAGATCTCGTTTTGGCAGTTGCGTTTAGATTGTATGATCTAAGGCACACAGGTTATATTGAGTGGGAAGAGGTAGGCTTTTCACGTTCCTACTTTAGGACTCTTATACCGCTAGAAAATTGAATTTACCTTAGTTTTTCACCAAAAAAAAAACAAAAAAGGAAAAAAAAGAGCTCGTTTTTATTGACAAAGTGTATAACTTGACAGTTGAAAGAGATGGTATTGGCCTTATTACATGAATCGGAACTAGTACTGTCGGAAGAATTTGTTGAAACGATCGTGAACAAGGTAAAGATTTCTCTTTTGACATTTTTTTCTTATATAGTATTGGTATTTAGATTCAAAATGACCTTTTTTAATTTTATCTTCTTATTTCTTTTACGATGCAGACGTTTTGTGAGGCAGATACAAAAGGTGATGGAAGGATCGATCCTGAAGAATGGAAAGAATTTGTATCTAAAAATCCGTCTTTAATCAAGAATATGACTCTTCCTTATCTAAAGTAAGTTTAATTGATTGTAATGCATGATTCAAAAATCCTCTATGTAGTTTTATCTCTTGTTTTGTATTTTTTGGGCACAATTACTTCAAAACTTGCTTTCTTTAAGGCTTCATTCGATTTTAGTGAGGAAAATGGTTATGAGAATGAACAAAAGATAAAGTCCAATGTTCTATTTTTAAGTGTCTTCCTCACTGAAATTCAAGAACGAAAATGGATAGACAAACTGAAAACAATCTAACGTATATATTTTTCAGGGATATAACGTTAGCATTTCCGAGCTTTGTGGTACACTCTGAGGTTGAAGACTCGGATATATAAACTTGTATTTTGGAACACTCTGACTTGTGTCCCACATTGCCATGGTAATGAAATTTGAAAGGAAATGCATTTGTCTCCAAATGAGTTGATGAGTTGATATATATATACCATGAAGAAAGTGGAACAAAAAGTCTGAAAGTGTTGCAGATATTGTACAAAAATCAAGTTTGATTTGTTTTATGTTGAATGATTTAAGATGGTTTAGGCTATATTTCCCTATAATTGTATATTTTATGTTGAAATGTTTTTGTAGAGAGTATTTTTGTTGTTGATATGTTTATGTAGAGAGTACTTTTTGTTGTTGATATGTTTTTGTTTGTGTAGAGAGAACACCATCTAGCCTAAAGAACTAATCAGTTTTTTGTACTATTAATGGGACAAGATGCAATTTTGTTTATTAAATAAAGATTTAAAGAACAAACCATATCATGGAGTACACAAATGGTAAGATACAATTTCATATCTTTAAAATAATTTATTTATAAAAATGAATGTAACTAGACATTTCCCAAACAATATGAAAAATGCTCCCCCTCCAAACACAAGGAACTAGCACCTCCTCCTTTGTCTTATGAGGAAAGCGATCAGATTCAACGGAGTATCAAAAAGATTAAAACAACCTTAGATCTTCCCGTCGGTATGGAGGTTGAGGATTGCCAACTGATTAATAAGGATGAAGAGATGGGATGGACGAGCCCCGGAAGAAGATATTTCTTACCTTCGATCTTTGATTGGTAAGTGAAGGAATTTGGATGCGGTAAAGTTTACACAAAGTTTAATGGCTGATTTTGATATGGTGGAAATTATTAGGCCGACGGTGGACTGCCCCTATCCGTCGGTGAAACTGAAATTGGAGTATCTAGATGCTATTCACCGTCCGTGGAAATGAACACTGATATTACATTTATTGGGAAAGTCAGTTAGCCTTAATATGTTGGCAACTAAGATTGATAACCTATGGAAACTCAATGGGTATTATAATCTCATAGAACTTGGACATGGATGTTTTGTCTTGAAATTAGAAACCAAGACTTGACTGAAGCAATTTTGACTGAAGGGCCTTGGGTGGTGGCTAACCAATATCTCACTGTGAAGAGATGGTATCCTAACTTTCGCCCTTCAACATATAGGATTAATACTACAATGGCTTGGGTTCGTGTCCCGGAACTCGCGTTAGAATATTACAAGGAAAATATTTATCTTCGACATCGCCTCTTGTGTGAGAATTCCTATTAAAATTGACCATGATACATATTAGGCATCCAAGGGTAAGTTTGCCAGATTTCGCGTTCAGATTAATCTTGATGAACCGCTTGTAGGTGTGGTGACTGTCCATGATATGCTTTTTTCGATCGTCTATGAAAACTTACCATCGATCTGTTTTGAGTGCCAAAAGATAGGCCTTAGAAGCAACGAGTGCTCATCTCGGAATAATTCTGTCCAGCCGTCAGATATGGCGCAACCCACGGCAGTGCCGATGACTGCAGGCGAAAACTTGCAATGACGTTTAACGGAGGCAAAGTTTGGGGAGTGAATGGTAGTTAAAAAGGGAAGGAATAGGGGGAACGGATATCAAGGAGCTGTGTATGGAAAATGGTTCTCTAATTACAATAGATTTGAATATTTAAGGAACGATGAGGTTGATGAGATCATGACTGAATTAGGGGAGAATCTCGGCGATCTCAGTGATAGAATACTGGAAGGCAATAAATCAGTTCGTTATGGGAATGATCCGATTGGTAAGAATTAGGCAAGAAAGAATAAGCACATGGCTAATGTAATTGTAGATAGGGATGTGAGCCAATATAATAATCAGCCAATTACTAAGGCTAATGTTCAGGCCCAATGAGATATCCATTTAATATCAAAGACTCGGTCCAACACTCTTAGTGGCCCGTCTTTGTTTGCACAAAGGAATTTAATGAGGCCCAATGGTTTGGCCTACTCGCCTTCGGGCCAGGATGTATCTCACGGCCCAATTCAAACAATTCCCTCTCAATATGCAAATCCTGAAATAGGCACAAGAGAAGTCACATTCTTAAGATTTTGATGTAGAAGTTGCTAAAATAAGGAGTTTTCTTACAGGTACATCTTGGGTCAACAATTGGAGCAACCCGATTCTTAGCGGTGCATCAACTCTGGGTCGAATTAACAGAGGGTAGTTGATAGAGAAAGGCAATGATTATCCCTTTTGGATATTTTTTATTTATCTAAACCAGGTGTAGGAATTTTTTTTAGGTCTTGTGACTAGGAAATGCACCATATAATTCATTTGGTCCTACAAATAAATTATTTGATGCATTCCTTAACAACAAGGTTTATGATTTTTTTATGTAGATTTTTTTTAAACTAGCTTGTAACACGCTTCCTTTTTGCAACCGTAAAATAAACTTTTAATCCCTTTTATAGAAGATGACACAATGTGGTGAATTAATGTTTTAATTTGCACTTGAAGAGGTATTCAATTATTATGTCCAATAGTACATTGAAAAGGAATACTCGTGCTTATGCCTTAGGATTATATTCTTGTAAGAACAAAAAATTAGAAGGGCAAATATTGTCAATACATTGCGAAGTCAGCATCACAAACACAACTTCTAGTGAATGGTTAACTAGGGTGCATGTGGTGCGGTTTTACAGTTTTTTTTATAAAGTTTGTATTATATCAATTAATGCGGTTTTAAAAAAATTAATACAAAATTAGACTTTTAAGAACCATACCATTGCAAGCGGTTCAATACAGTTTCGGTACATTGCGGTACAATTTTGCCGTTATCTTTAATGATTTTTTCATCTAATATCTACATCTTTTACCAAATTAAAATCGGCTAAAAATAAGTTTATAAAATATTGTCTTACTAATCATTGAGTAATTCAATGATCAAGAAGCAAAAGACAAATTAACAACCAAAAATAATATTTGAATAATGATTGCTCGTTTAATTGAACAATAAAAAATTATAAGATTGACTAGATAGATTCATTAGAACAAAATTATGCTAATATTCATTAAAAATTAGAAAAATACTCAATATAAAATGATGGAAAAAGCTTTGAGTTTTTTTTTTCTTCTTCCAAACTCACCTCAAATCTTTGTAAAAAGTCTCCGAAGAAAAATCAAAATGTTTAGTTTGATAAGAAAAAAGAAATCAGAAAAAAGTTAGAAACTCAAGGAAAAAGTACAAGTATGTTTACAATTTTGGATCCCTGTAATAAACAGAAACGAAACATTAACAAGATAGGAATAGGAGTATTATTTTTTCTTTTTGATTAGTAAAGAAACAAGATGTTGCAAACAAGAAACTAAATTGTAAAACTGCCTGCCTACATTCTTCTACAGCCTGCCTGACCCTCTTACATTGTCTCCTTCCAATCCAGCAAGAGTAATCAAACATATTTACATCAACAAAAAGATTTCTCCTCATGAAAGATCACTCACTAGCCAGTCTCCACAGACACAAAAAAGGCTCATTTCAAATTTCACCCCTTCTTGTTCTATACTTATACTTTGAAGCCCAGTAAAGATAATGCAACAAGTTCAACCCACTTAACCCACACATTAACCAATAAAACCTCTCAAGATGAAAATGATTCAAGTTCCTGCCCGAGAGCCACGGCTTATTGTTGACGGAATAATGTGGAAGCAACGAACAACTTGTTATTATGCAATAAAAAAGATTAGCATTAAGTTTTTAATGAGAATTTAGGCTTTATCCAATAATCAAGTGGGCTCAATTTGAGTTTTACTTGGTAAATAGTAACTATTAAAGAGATGATAAATTAATTTTATGTAATTTATTTATATTTACATATTTATACTTAAGTATGGTACGGTACGGTTTTTTCGATATTTAAAAAAAAAATCCATACTATATCAAAATATACGGTACGATTTTCGACAATACCAAAACCTGCAGTTCTTGAAAAAAAACCAAAATTATGGTACGATCTGATAATGTAAGTACGGCAATACGGTTTCAAGAACCATGTGCCTATGGTTAACTAAGGATGGTATATTGTATGCTATATAGGTTAAATTCAAGTAAGGGGTAAATGTCTTCTAACCTTTGTTAAGGAGGTAACATGATCTATTTTTTCTGAAAAAATTGTATAATGATAAGAAATATACTTTCTTTTCCCACTCCAATTTACCTTTCACACATTTTTTGTTTTTAAAGGTATTAAGTTTTTAGACCCGATTTGGTTTCTTTCGAATCATTGTCGGACATATTATATAAACATCTTCCAATAGAATTTTAAACCTAGCTAAATTTATAAATAAAATAAAAGATTGACATAAAGAAAAAAATCATATGCCTTGTGGCCCTTTTCAATAATTTTTTTCTTTGATTGATCAATCTCCCTCACTAAAAATCACTAATACTACTAAAATTCAATTATTCAGTCCTCTGCCTAAATTTTATATTGCAAGAATACGATTAAAATTGAATATTATACTCTATGTGTGGATAAAATATGGTTGCCATTGAGAAGTTAACTTGACTAAAATAAAACTGAACTTCAATGTAAAATTAAATCTATTTTTGAAAAAAATGAAACATTAATCTTTTTTCCCTTTTCTTGGTACAAGAAACTTTAATGGGAAGTAGTTTGGTTGTGTTCCGTTTTGGTCTCAAAAAGTGGTTTGAGAGTTTTCGGCAAAACTTTTGAAACTCTATTTGAATAATGGTTTTAATGGAATATTGAGATAGTAAAATATTATTAATTAATAGTTAGTGAGTTTTGTGAATTTGAGATATGATTTGAATTGAGGTTTGTTTGTTGAGGTTTGAAGGAGAAAAATAGGTGGTAGACGTCACATCAATAACTATACATATGTCAAACATAGATAACATATATCAAATCAATAACTTTATAAGTCTTGAGTATGTTGTGTATGTTTCAATTTGGGATGAAACTTGAGTTTTAGCTGAGAACTCTTCAACTTATTTACCTAATAGGGTTTGCCTCGATTGGACTTTAGTATTTTGGACTATCATGGCTTTTAATTTAAAATTGTAAAACAATCTTCACCAATCACAAAAGATTTTTTTTTTTGTAAAAGTTTGAAAATATGTTATTCTAATTAGTAAATACAATTAATGTTCAAATATATATTTTTTTATGATGTCTAGCCGAAGATAAAATTAATCATTACAAAAATTACTTTTTGTTTTGTTGTTTTATTATGCATCCGTGTAAATCTCCTAATTCTAAAATAAAGCTTTGAAGATAAATATGCTCTTTTTGTAACAAACTTATTTAAAGTAAATTGCAAAAGGGGAATTTATATTTTACTTCACATTTGGGTACAGAAACCATAAATCAAACGAAATTTCACTTGACATTATGCTTTGATCTATTTACACGAAACATATTTATAACAAAATAGATATACATAGCAATATCCAAGGAATTTTAGTTTACTGATCATAACAAACTTGATATCTAGCTATATTCTAGGGGTTTAGTTTACTCCTCTCACGCCAATTTATTTATTTATTACTACTATTTTTTAATTTTTTTTAATTTTAATTTTAATTTTAATTTTTTATTTTTTTTTATCATAACTCTCTCGCGAGCTACCATCTTCTTCCATTGTTAAAGGTTTTTTTCATCCATGGATCATAATATGCAAAACCATTACCCCACAATAAACATCTTTGCAAATGATCAACTAGATCCAAGACCTAATAAAATCTACAAATATAGCGAAACAATTGTTCCAAGTTTAGTGCCTAGCAATGCAATTTGCAAAAGTTCAATTTCAAAATATTTGCATAAAATCAATACACATAATATATATATTTTTTAAATTAAGTAAAGGTCAAATACACCATATATATTGCTGTATGTCAACAATAACAGACAATCAGCCGTTAGCAATTCATAGCTAGAAATAAACTACGTACCATCAAAGTTAATAGAAAACACGATTTGGTGGACTTGAACCTAAACAAAACCTCATGGGTTTGAAACAAGAGCTTAACCATTTTGAACTAGACCTTATTTGATAAAATAGTCATAAAATGTTTGAGCCTAAATTATTTAGTGTAATCGCTGCATCACGTCATCAAATCATAACACGGAAATGTGAAAAAATAATAATTTTTTGACTTGTGTCACTAGGATTCTCATATATTAACTTTAAACACTAATCGAAAAATCCAAAAGGACAAACAACACGAGTTTGGTAATAAAAATTTGCATTTTTACTTTTGAATTTGAAAAAACAATGAGCCATAGGATACATAACTATATCACCAAACTAAAGAACTATTTGCCTAGAACTTGGCCAGAAGCTCTTCCACAATACACTTATCCAATTGAAATGTGCTAGCAAGATAATCACACCTAGTATCAGGTTTTCCTCCAAAAATCGCGTTTGGTATTGCGATTATATTTGGAATCTCATTGTTCAACGCAACTATAATCACAATATTTTTATCCAGCATTGAAATGATAATGAACGAGTCCAGTTGGGACTACAAAAACTATTAGGAGAGAGTATAATAATCACAATTTATTTAGAATAATTTTTCCACAATTGTTACAAGTGAAATATTTAGACTAAATGATTATAATTTAAGGCAAAAAAATAATAAAACTAAAGCATTTAAACTAAACTAACAATATTATATAAAACTAAATTAGAGAGCAAGTAAATAATTAAAACTATAACTTAAAGGAGAGAGATACAAATGGACCGAAGAGAATTCCGAGGCCTGTGTAGCACATACTACTTTAAAACAGATTAGCCTCCTCCCGTTGGTGCTAGAGGAATGCTCGGCGTCTGTCTCCTAGGATAAAACAAAAGACTAGTAGTAAGGCACTCGACCAAGCTACTTTCCAGCGAACTTTGTGTGCTAGAAACTATCACCAAAAAATTGACTAAGGAGGGAACAAGAGTGATTTTAATCTTATAGAGAAGATTTATTTCTTTGTTCGTGTGTTTGAAAAGAAAGAAGAGAAACTCTATTTATAACACTCAAAGGAGGATAAGTTATCTTTCACAAACTATTGGAAGAGTTACTTTTAATTAAATGGGCTTAAAATCCCAACCTCTCTCTTTTTTGGGCTTAAGACCCAAAACTTCTTTTATTAAGCTTGGTGACAATTTTTTCATTCACCAAGCTAATAATCATGGTTAATTAAACCATTTTTCAACAATCTCCACATGAATGAAAAATAAGACAAACAAAGGCGACAACGAGGACATATAGACATGGTGATAGATTTCCATGGTAGAAACATGCATAGGATAGATAGGTTTGATCCTCTGAACCTTCCCCTGTGAAAATATGTTTACTTTACTAGCTGATCAATAGACAAAATGTCCTTGAACTATTCTGACATTTATGTAAACGATGACATACTTTATACATGAGTCTTCCTAACACAACTTATTCTCATATGTATTTTCATTTTGGCCTTGTACATCCCCCTGGTTCAGTGAGAGTTTACAAGGAATTTAGTCCTAACAATTCCCCTCTAAGGCGGCCCCACTTTTTTCTCACATAGGTGATTTCTTAATTAAGAGTAACCCGTATTACTCTGCTCAGATGTCCCAACGCTTAAGAATCATTAAAAGCCTAGCTTATCCTTATCCTTCACGGTTTCACTATTTTTCATCATAGGAATGGGTTGGGGTGAATCCCACAGTGACCTAGCTCAATCTCTACATTTAGGTTGTCCCTTTGAGCCTAGATCTTGGGATCTCCAGTCAACCAAGTTGGGTTTACAATGTATTGATATGTTATTTCATTGACTTTAATCCCATTCCCTTTGATGATTTCTCAACTAATTCTCTGTTAAACCCTTTAGTTAGTGGATCCACAATATTATCCTTTGACTTCACATAGTCAATTGAGATAATTCTAGTAGATATTAGTTGTCTAATGGTATTGTGTCTTGGACGAATGTGTCCTGAATTACCATTATACATAATGTTCTGTGCCCTGTCAATTGTTGACTGACTATCGCAATGTATGCAAATTGCAGGCATGGGCTTAGGCCACCTTGGAATATCCTCTAAGAGATGGCGTAGCCATTCTGCTTCTTCCCCACATTTATCCAGCGCGATAAATTCAGATTCCATAGTGGATCTGGCTAAAAAAGTCTGCTTTGAGGATTTCCATGAAACAGATGCACCTCCTAGTGTGAAAACATATCCATTAGTAGACCTTGAGTCCTTTATATCAGATATCCAGTTCGCAACAATGTATCCTTCTACGACACTTAGATATCTTGTATAGTGCAATCCGTAGTCACGAGTAAATCTTAAGTACCTTAGGACTCTTACAATTGATTTCCAATGGATAGCTCCAAGGTTACTCGTATGTCAACTTAGCTTACCAACCACATAAGCTATGTCTGGTCTTATACAACTCATTAAATACATTAGACTTCCGATTAGTCTAGAATATTCTAATTAAGAGATACTTTCTCCTCTATTTTTGGACAAATGTACACTCATGTCAATTGGTGTTCTGGAAACACCAGTGTCATCTTTACTGAATTTTCTAAGAATATTGTCAACGTAATGTGACTAACTCAAGAAAAGTCCTTCAGATGTTCTAAATATCTTGATTCCCAATATGACATCAGCTAAACCCATATCTTTCATCTCAAATCTTGAGTTTAACATGTCCTTGGTAGATTTGATTATTTTATCATTACTACCTACTATAAGCATGTCATCAACATATAGACACAAAATGACATAGCCGTTCTCAGTGTCTTTGACATAGACACATTTATCACATTCAATGATTTTAATCCATTTGTCATCATAGCATTGTCGAATTTCTCATGCCACTGCTTTGGTGCTTGTTTTAAGCCATATGAAGGCTTCATCAATTTACAGACTTTCCTTTCTTGCCCAGATGTAGTGAAACCCTCGGGTTGCTCCATGTAGATTTCTTTTTTCAAATCTCCATTCAGAAAGATTGTTTTTACATCCATTTGGTGTACTTCAAGATTGCGCAAATCAGCAATCGCAAGTACCATATGGAATTTATTCTCGTCACAAGAGAATAAGTATCATAATAGTCTAGACCCTCTCGTTGTCTAGAACCTTTAATTACAAGCCTAGTCTTGTACTTATCAATTGTTCCATCTGCATTCATTTTCCTCTTGAATATCCACTTGGATCCTAGAGGTTTACATCCTAGAGGAAGATCTACCAACTCCTAGGTGTGATTTTGCAGTATGGAATCAATTTTGCTTTTTATGGCTTCCTTCCACATAGGTCCTTCAGTAGAGCTTGCTGCCTTTTTGAAAGTTCGAGGTTCACCTTCTAACATGTAATTCATAAAATATGGGCCAAAAGATTTTTATGCTCTTGTTCTTTTGCTACGTCTAGGTTCATATTGAACATTTTCATTTTCATCTTGGTCCCTTTCTTCTTGGTCATGACTATTTTCATCAATAGTCTCATATGTTCGTTTAGACGAACTAGGTCCTTCATTTGACCTACATGGAAAAATATGTTCAAAGAATGAAGCATTTCTTGATTCCATTATTATGTTTTTGTGTATATCCGGGATCTCAGATTTATACACAAGAAACTGATAATCACTGCTATTTTGTGCATACCCAATGGAAATGCAATCCACTATTTTTGGACCTAATTTTACCTTTTTAGGTTTAGGTAGAAGTAATTTGGAAAGACATCCCCACTTTCATAAGAATTTGTAAGGGTTTCACAACTTTCCATAACTCATGTGGTGTTTTGTCTTTCTTTTTACGGGGCACCTTATTTAAAAGGTAATTTGCCGACAAAACGGCTTCTCCCCACATGTTTCGAGGCATCCCATAACTTATAAGCATTGCATTCATCGTTTCTTTCAAAGACAATTTTTTCGCTCATCAACACCATTTGGCTGAGGTGTGTAAGGTGCAGTGGTTTGATGTATAATCCCACGTTGAGCACAAAACTCAGCAAATGGTGATTCATACTCACCACCTCGATCACTTTTTATCATCTTAACATTTTTGTTAAGTTGATTTTCAACTTCATTTTTGTAGAGAATAAATTTCTCTATTTCCTCGTCTTTGCTTTGAAGCAAGTACCACATAACAATATTTAGTGCAATCATCACAAAAGTGATAAAATACTTATTACCACCTCTAGTTTGTACCAATTTGAATTCACATATATCACTGTGGATTAAATCTAAAGGTTCAGTATTTCTTTCAACGCGTTGGAAAGATGACCTAGTTAGTTTTTCTTCTACACAAGTTTCACACTTATGTTTGCATCAATGTGGAATGTAGGTATGTAATTCAAGTTGATTAACCTTCACAAAGTATCATAATTAACATGCCCTAATCTACCATGGCATAAATTAGGAGGCTCAATCAAACAAGTAGAAGAGCTAGCTTTATTAATCTCCTCTTTAACAATCATTACATTGAGCTTAAAAGGCCTATTAAAATCATATCCTTTTCCAACAAAAAGTCCACTCTTGGACAAAACTAATTTACCAGACTAAAAAATCATACGAAAACCATGCTTGCTGAGAAGCGAACTGACACAAGGTGTTTTGGGATTTCTGGCTTATATAACACGTTGTTCAGAGTAAAATCCTTTCCAGAGATCATCTTCAGAATCACTTTGCCTTGACCCTTGATTTCAGAAGTTGCAGAATTTCCCATGAAGAGCTTTTCTCCATTTTCATCATCTTCCAGCGAGGAAAAACTCCCTTTATCAAAGCATACATGTCTGGTAGCACCAGTGTCAATCCACCATTCGAATTTGACCCAGTTAAATTCATCTCAGATATCACTGCTGAAAGGTTAATATCAGAACCCTCATTTGAGAAGTTATCAGCCAAATTGGCTTGCCTATTTTTCTTTTTCTTTATAAGCCTACAGTCAGTTGACTTGTGACCAGTCTTATCACAATTGAAACACTTCCCTTGAAACTTCGTAGGTTTGGAGACTCCCCCTTTTGGTCCAAGCTTGGACCTTTTGTTAAACTTCTTCTTAACTTCCACCACATTGGCCTTAGCTTCATGTGTTTTTACCCCACGCCTCTCAATTCCTCTGTTTTCTTCTTCAATGCAAATTCTAACAATCATGTCTTCAATAGTCATCTCCTTTCGCTTATGCTTAAGGTAGTTCTGGAAGTCTTTCCATGCAGGGGGTAACTTCTCTATAATAGCAGCTACTTGAAAAGATTCACTAAAAGACATTACTTCAACATGAATTTCATGCAAGATCACTTGGAGTTCTTGAACTTGACTGTTTTAGAGTCCACCATCTTGTAATTTAGAAATCGGTCTACCACAAATTTCTTTGCGCCAACATCCTCAGTTTTATATTTTCGGTCTAGAGACTCCCATAGCTCTTTTGCAGATTTATTTGTACTATAGGTTGTACAAAGAGTCAGTGAGCCCATTCATCACATAATTTCGGCATAGGTAGTTAGAGTTTTTCCAAGCATCTACCACATTGATAACTTGAAAATCAGTTTCGTCCTCTTCCATCTTCGGAGGATCTTCAGTAAAAAACCTAGCCAGATTCAGCGTCATCAGATAAAACATAATCTTTTGTTGCCAACTCTTGAATTTCGATCCATTGAACTTCTCCGGTTTCTCTCCATGTGAGACCGATACCGGTAAGGAGTTTTTCCCTCGGGCCACAGTGGGGTTTGGCTGCGGGCCACTCAGATGATGGCTCATAAGCCACAACTGAAGTTGAGTCTACAACGTTATTTTCGCTTGTCATCTTTGTATCTGAAACACCAAAGGAAGTGTATAAGTTCTCAGAATTGAAAATTATGCTTTTTTCCAGACAAAATATTCTAATTTTCCGAAAAATATGCTATATTTCCGAACATGATGGAAATAAGCTATTTTTCCCAAACAAACCAAGTAGCACGTTTCAAATAGTTCCTAGGAAAGGCTGGAGTGGTCAAATCGGTCCCACTTAAAACCCAGTCTCCCTATACATAATTTTTTCGAATCGTAACTTTTAGTTTACTTTATACGTAATATTTCCTCAGAAATATAGTTCAACTTTTTTCGTTCTCCTTGAGAATGATATGTTTTAAGATTGTTATTACAGAGTATAATAATCACAATTTATTTATAATAATTTTTCCACAGTTGTTACAAGTGAAATATTTAGAACAAGTGATTATAATTTAAGGCAAAAGAATAATAAAACTAAAGCATTTAAACTAAACTAAAAATACTATATATAACTAAGAGCAAGTAAATAATTCAAACTATAACTTAAAGGAGAGATATATAAATGGACCGAAGAGAATCCTGAGGCCTGTGTAGCACACAACTTCCTTAAAATAGACTCGCCTCCTCCCGTTGGTGCTATAGGAATGCTCGATGTCTGTCTCCCAGGATACAACATAAGACTAGTAGCAAGGCGCTCGACCAAGCTACTTTTCAGTGAACTTTGTGTGCTAGAAAGTATCACCGAAAAATTGACTAAGGAGAGAAAAAGAGAGATTTTAATCTTATAGAGAAGATTTGTCTCTTTGTTGGTGTGTTTGAAAAGAAAGAATGAGAATTCTATTTATAACACTCAAAGGGGGGGAAATTATTTTTCACAAATTGTTTACAACAAATTTTAAACTATCTGCTAAAAGCTTAGATAGACAATAAAAATAAGTGTAACAAAATAACAATATATTTGCTTAAAATTAAAAGTGGTTACAAATCTCTATGTGTAAATCCTCTGAATCTTCTCTTCGTTAGATGTATGGATTCAAGGGCGCTAGGCTTGTTCTTGGATCACATGGTGCGACTTTCTCCAAGAATTACGGATGGAGTCACGGACTTGTAGAGCTTGACAGATCTTCAAAGCTTGATGAAAATATATGAGAATATAAATGTGTATATGTGTATATGTATGTAGATATGTGTATGTATATATGTGTGTGCCAAATGAATTCCCAAGGCCCGTTTATATAGATTTTGAAGAGTCTCATTCGTAGGAGATTGGTGACGTGTCACGACTTGATTGGCCCTTACTTCCTTGGAATGGAAGACTTAATTTGATTGGCCAAAACACATCGTCTTGACATGTGGCGTATTTTGAGTGGCCACTTACTTATAAGGCTAAAATATAATTTGATTGGCATTAAATATATCATTTTGACACATGGCTTGATTTAATTGGCCAATAAATAAATATTAGAAATCAATTAATATCATTATTTACTTTTAGGGTTTAATATAATAAAATCCCAAAATAGAAAATTATATGATAACTAATAAATTATTTATAAGTGTCATTATTTAATTGCGCGTAAATTTCATGTATCTACACAAACTATGTGGGAGAGTTACTTTTAATCAAATGGGTTTAAAATCCCAACCTCTCTCCTTTTTGGGCTTAAGAACCAAAACTTCTTTAATTAAGCTTGGTGACAGTTTTTTCATTCACCCAAGCTAATAATCATGGTTAATTAAACCATTTTCCAGCAAAAACATCACCCGCCTGAAGTGTGTCATTTAAGTGATTGTAACCTGGATTCGAAGTCACAAATCCAACTTGAAGAGAACTGTTGGAAACTCAATACTTGGCATATTCTCTATACTGATATCTCTCCACCAAATCTTCTTTTGTTTTAATCAACTAGCCGTTGTATATAATATAGATGTTATCCTATGATTTCTTTCCTTAATCATGAGGTTTGTGTTATTAGAAATTCAGCACACTATGGTTGAATATGTATGATATAAAATTCCTTTCATTCTCAACGTGTCAATTTAATAGTATTTTTTCTTCTTCAATTTTCTACATGGCATCAAGAGCAAGGTATGTTTAATCTTATTCTACAAAATTGTTGTTAGAAACCATCTTTATCCTTCTCTAAGTTACATCCAAATTGAAAACCAAGCCTACCAAGTGTTTGTGAAAATTCCTCAATGACCACCGAAATCCAAAAAAATCTCTTCAATCTTTTGCTGCCTCAAATATCATTGTACAAGAGGTTAATAACCCAAGTCTGAAAATTATCCCATGTTGCTCAATGGAACCAATTATATGATTTGGTCTAAAGTGGCAAGTATGTATCTTAGCAGCAAATCTAAGATGGGATTTTTCAATGGCAAAATGCAAATTCCAAAGTTTAATGATCCTACTTTCGAAGAGTTAGAGTCGAATGACAGCCTTGTTAGATCATGATTAATAAATTCTATGGAGCCCCAAATTGCTGAATGTATGTACTTTCGGGAAACAACTGCAGAGATGTGGAAAACTCTTCAAGAAATTTAGGAGAAAAAAATAATGTAGCAAGAATATATCAAATAAGAAGGATATATGAGAATTCAAGCAAAGTGGAAAATCCTATAGCAATTACATTGGCACAGTTGGAGGAATGTGGGATGAATTGTCTCAATATACTCCAATTACTACTGATATCAAATCTCGAATGAAAGAAATAGAGCAAGACAAACGTTTGCTAAGTTGGTTGGTCTTGATCCATAATATGAACTGGTTCGAAGCCAAATTCTTATGAGCACTGAGTTTCCTTCTTCTTCAACGGCATGTGCAATAATTCAAAAGAAGAAACTTGAATAAAAGTGACGAACTTCGACATAACTAGTGAAGATCACAACAAAAACATCGAAAATTCTGCATTTGTTGCTAAGAAGGCTCAGAATTCGCAATATATGATTTGGAAAATTGGGAGGTAATAAAAAGAGCTATCAAACACATGATGGGATATTTGTGATCATTGTCAAAAACATGGTCATACACAAGATAAATGCTGGCATCTTCACGGAATATCGTCAAATTACTATCTAGAACATGGCGAGGCGATATGCAACCATTGTAAAAAATATGGGAACATGCAAGATAGGTGTTGGGAAATTCATGGAAAACCTCCTCATAAAGGTAAGCCTTTTTCTGCTGATTTAGCCTAATTTCGTCTTAAGGTTAAACTCAGTAAGTTATTAAAAGAACAAATTTATATATTAGGGGTTTGGTTAAAGTACTCAGGATGGTGCAATTCAAGAACAAATATGATTGTATAATCACGTAAGAACAAGTGTATTGGAGGAGAAAATAGTTGTTGTATTATTGATAGGTTAAAATCCGGATCCTCAATACAATGTAAGATTCGCTATTTATAATAATTGTCTAGTCCTAATTTGACTAGGAGTCCTATTAGGCCTAGGAATCCTGCATGGCTTAGGAGTACTGCATGGCCCATTAAATCTTCAGGATCGGTCTTCAGGTCGATCAGATAAATTTGGGCGGATCGAGCCGATCTTGTAGTCTTCACAGGTCGGATCGATCCTGAACCTCCTCGGAAAGCTTTATTCCATTATGTGTGTAAAATAGCCCTCATCAGTACTCCCTCACTTCTCGAGCGTAATCGTAGCTGGAGCTCGTAGAAGTAAATAAAGTCTTTCTGATGATTCTTCGTAGGATATTCATGAAATATGCCTCGTTAAAAAACCTTGCTCAGAAAAACCCTTTCCGGGATAAAAACCGAGTGAGGAAAAAAGAGTACATATTCATTGAATCTATTTAGGTACAGCCGTAGCTCGGAGAAGTAAAAATATGCCTTTGAATAGCTTCTTGCTGCTTATCTCGGACATGCCTCGTTAAAAACCTTGCTCGGAAAAACCTATTGGGATAAAAACCGACCAAGGGAAAAAAGAGTACTTATCCATTGAGATATACTGATTGTTGAAGTAAATATGTTATATGCTAGTAGCTCTTAACATTCCATAACTTCTTCAAGGACTAGAGTTGCAATTTTACGATGCGGGAAAATGAATCGTCGCCTACAAGCCAATGGCTAAATCGTCATTACCATTTATCCATATAAACAGCAGCGAGATCGGAGTAGTTAAAAATTTCATAAGTCAATATTTCTGCGAACAGTATAATTTTTCGACCTTTCTTAGCCAAAATGACGTCCTCAGATTCGAATCAAGATCTTGTCGTCCCGAATGATGCCGAGATCGAACAGAAAACTGGAAGCGCAGAATAGAGGCTTGGCAGCTCAAATTTCGATCAAATTTTAGAAGATTTCTGAGACTAGTTAGCCTTATATTTGTAATAGCGTAGATCTGTATAGGATTTATGAATCCCAATCGATCTTTATAGATCGAGCATATGCTTTCTCTTTTTTAATAAAGTGTTTGCTCCTGAAATCTCCCTTGTCTTCATTTTCTTTGAATGATCTAGGTAGATGTGACTGTTCATTTAAAAGCTTTACTCGTCCAAAGCATCCGTTTCATCAGTTCGTAGTATCAAAGGTCGATTGACTACTGTCGATCTCATACAAATTATCTTGTTTATCTTAGAATCCATACCAATTTAATGGTCTAAGCTTTAGTTTTGTAGTCCTTGTAGATCGCTGAGTGTATACCGAACTAACGGTTTTACTCAAATTACTAAAATGGATTGTATACCAATTATTGGTTTTAACCCTTTGGAGATAGTTGATCGGATATCGAAGTTCGTAGATCAAGCTTTACCGATCCACAGTTTATGCTCATAAAATCGGAATTTTTACCAACTTAATGGTTTTATCCCTTTAGAGATCGTAGATCGTAGATCATATATCCTAGATCGAGCTTTACCGATCCACAGTTTATGCTCATAAAATCGGAATTTTTACCAACTTAATGGTTTTATCCCTTTAGAGATCGTAGATCGTAGATCATAGATCCTAGATCGAGCTTTACCGATGGACGGTTTATGCTCAATATTTCGTTCAAAGAGTTTATACCAAATTAATGGTTTTACTCTTTATTTTTCGATCAAGAGTTTATACCAAATTAATGGTTTTACTCGAAGTTTTCGATCAAGGAGTTTATACCAAATTAATTGTTTTACTCAAAATTTTCGATCAATAGTTTATACCAAATTAATGGTTTTACTCGAAATTTTCGATCAAGAGTTTATACCAAATTAATGGTTTTACTCCATATTTTCGATCAAGAGTTTATACCAAATTAATGGTTTTGCTCGAAATTTTCGATCAAGAGTTTATACTCGAAATTTTCGATCAAGAGTTTATACCAAATTAATGGTTTTACTCAATATTTTCGATCAAGAGTTTATACCAAATTAATGGTTTTACTCGAAATTTTCGACCCTCAGGATGAACAGAAGTTCTTGTCTGATTTTGATCATAGAGTTATATCAACAGATTTTACTCTTTTTAATTTCAATTTTTAGGACGAACAAAAGTTCTTGCCTGATTTATATCACAGAGTTATATCAACAGATTTTACTCTTTTTAATTTTGATCCTCAGGACGAACAAAAGTTCTTGCCTGATTCATATCACAGAGTTATATTAACAGATTTTACTCTTTTTAATTTTGATCCTCAGGACGAACAAAAGTTCTTGCCTGATTTATATAACAGAGTTATATCAACAGATTTTACTCTTTGCTCTTTCTTCAATTTCGAGCTTAGAGTATTCCACTATAACCAACCAACTCAAATTAAAGAAATTAAGAACTAGACATCTTAATCTCAATTGATTCTTGAGGACTCAATCAACTCAAAATATAGTTCACCACATCTACAAACAACTAATCGATCTCAACTCCAAGCAAGCAGGCAGCTTAATCCCAAGTAATTCAAGAGAGCTCCATTATAAGCAACCAACTTAAATATCACCACCCAAATTCTTGTTGGTCATGAAGATTAAACTATCCGACCAACTGATTATTATATTTGTGCTAGTGACTAAAAAAAAAGCAGTTTGGCAGGTTATTACTTGTATATTGGTCTGACTTGCTTCATTTATCAAAACTACCAGAAGAGATAATGCTTGATAGATGTAGCTCAGAAGCCTGATCGCATAAGCCCAAAAATCCGAACATGTAGCAGCAGAAAACAGAGATTAAACCAACCTCCAACTGATTTCAGCAAGAACCGAGTAGAATGCCGCACAGAAAACTTCAAAAATCAAAGGCTCGGGAGATGAGGCCCGAATCTCGGAATCGGTTAATAAGCAGCTGGTGGATGAAATTGAACAAAACACGAATGCAACCAATCCAAAAACATGCCCAGAAAAGCCACCAAACGCGAAATTCCAATAGGCCCGAAGATGTTCTTGAAGGCCCGAAATCTGAAAACGGCAAATTGATGGAAAAAACGTGAAATTGAATCCACACCAGTTGATTCGAAACGACTTCGAGCAGGGAGACGATTCCAATTTCTACAATTGCCATATAAATCGTAATCAGCAAAAGAAACGAAGAAAACAAAAATCTGAGTGGAGATTCCTAATCGTGGGAGAGTGACGATTAAAATAAGTATAAGCTTGCAAAGCTTTGCTAAGAATTGAGTGAGCAAGGTGAACGGGATATGGCGGACTATGTGAAATCTCACATACTAGAGGTGTATTCGCACACAGTATGGGTAGAGAGGTGATCTTTTCCTTGGATTGACCATATTTCGTTCGAGCAATTAACCTTGCCCCACGGTGGGCGCCAACTGATTTAACCGGATTTCGTATTTAGGTTAATCTCAGTAAATTATTAAGAACAATTTAATATATTTGGGGTTTGGCTAAAGTACTCAGGATGGCGTAATTTCAAGAACAATATAAAACACGTAAAAATCAGTCAATAGGAGGCGAAATAAGAGTAGTATATATTGATAGGTTAAAATCTGGATCCTCAATACAATGTAAGATTCGCTATTTATAATAATTGTCTAGTCCTAATTTGACTAGGAGTCCTATTAGGCCTAGGAATCCTGCATGGCTTAGGAGTACTACATGGCCCATTAAATCTTCAGGATCGGTCTTCAGGTCGATCAGATAAATTTGGGCGGATCGAGCCGATCTTGTAGTCTTCACAGGTCGGATCGATCCTGAACCTCCTCGGAAAGCTTTATTCCATTATGTGTGTAAAATAGCCCTCATCATCTGCACATGTTGTAAAAAATTAAAGTCAACATCGTCAGGAGGGAACATTGTCAGGAGGAGTGCCTCATTTTAGTTGACAAATTAACTGAGTTACTACAGAACATAGATCATGTTAACATTGCTTCATCTATTGAATTTCCTTTGTTGAATTCATGTACGCATATAGCCCTTTCATCTTCAAAAAATCAAAAAATTGAATAATTGATATTGGAGCGAGTGATCATATGACAAGAAATTATGAGTGTTTAAAAAATTATGAAAAACTAAAAATACAAACAATATAGTTACTTTAACAAATGGTTCCAAGGCTTTAGTTCTTGGGATTGGGAAAGTTGATTTTTTTTGGTGATAATTATACACCAGATGCTTTACTTATACCCTCGTTCCCATCTAGCCTACTATCCATTAGTCAGATAACCAAAATTCATAATTGCATAGCTATTTTTTCTGCTAATGGTGTTGTTTTTCAGAATCAAATCAAGGGGAAAAAGATTGGTGAATGTTGGTATTAATTAGAGAAGGTTTTGAAGATGACAAAAAGGCCATAATGGTTTGAAGATTAAAAGTGGTGTCATCAACTAAGAACAGCTTAGTGAAACCTATCTCATGGTCTAGAAGCTATGTGACCGAATCAGCCGAGTGGGATATCAGATTGGTTGTTATCAGCCGAGTCAAGATAGATGCGTTCATTCTTGAATCAGCCGAGAAGCCATCAGCAGAGTGTTCCCATCAGCAGAGTGAAGATGGTCAGTAAGCTTGTCAACGGTAACTAGCTAAGTGCATTAAATGCGACTGACATAAAGTAGACATCCGTACAGCAGAGTGTACAGAGCAACAGTTGCAGGGAGCCGTTCCGCGTTTTAAGGACCAGTACTCGAGGACAACAGCTTTCTGTCAACTTTCAACGGGCAGAAATTCAAAATCCGAGAGTATAAATAGAAGACAAACTGAAGATCTAAGAGAGAGCTTGCATTATTCAAGATCATATCCTAAGAGCGAGATCCATCAGTTGAGTCGTCTGATCTTGAGCGAAGTCATTTGTTGACGAAGCTTCTTGTTGAAGAACAGAGATCATACGTTGTTTGTCTTAGTGACTTTCAACTGAGAATAGAAGGAGTGTATATCCATCTTTGTGAGTGACATAGCTTCTTAGTATAGATTTTCTGAGTGATTACTTGTATTGAAAATAGCGTGAGGAGTGTAGATCCATCTAAGTGAGCGATCTAGCTTCAGAGTGTAGGATTTCTGTGTGATTTCTTACAGCGCACTTGTGGCTTTTCATTTGTTGATCAGCGCAAGCATTGTATACTTGATTACTTTGTGTTTTCTAGTATAACCCAAGATCTTCGTGATTTGGAAGAGTGGACTAAAGGATTTTTATCCATATAACCACTATAAAAATCCTGTGTGGTCAAACAACACAAACATACGATTTTGAGTTGTAAAAACTGGGGACAAAATCTTTTGAGTGAGAAAACTTAAAGAGGAACAGCTTGGTGAAAAAAAAAAACACTTTGAATATCCGCTGCCAACTAGTTTCTAAAACTCTGATTTAACATCTGAAATCAGCTGAGTGAAAATCAGATGAGTGGTCAACTCTGCTGATAAAGCTTTCTGCGCATCAGCTTAGTAGTCATACAAATCTCGATCAGCTTAGTCTGCTGATTTGAAAAGTTAGAGAAAAAGTTTTAAAGTTTTCAGAGGTCTATTCACCCCCCTCCCCCCCCTCTAGACCTCATTGACCACTTTTGGGACCAACAAGTGGTATCAGAGCAGGTTGCTCTGGAAATTTACCTGCTACCATCAACTAGCATCAGGGTAGGTGGTTTATCTTGAATCAGCTGCCTGATCAACGAGCTTGATCCAAAGTGTGTTTTTTAAATTTTTCAAAAAGAGAGCATATTTTTGAAAATTCAAAACTTTTTGAAAAATGGATGCCATAAACCATGTTCCTCACATTGGTCTTATGAGCTTTGAAAACTGGAAAATCAGAATGGAAATCTTTCTTGCTGCTTATAATGATGACATGTTTACATGTATTACAAAAGGACCATTCAGATTCCAGAAGATTGTGACGGTTGCTGGTCAACCAGATCAGATAGTTGACAAAGAGCTGGATGAGCTGACACCTAAAGAAAACAAGTTGGTAAATCTTGATAAAAAGGCGAAGTTCATAATGTTCAGAGCTGTAGACGAAGACAATTTCCAAAAGATCAAGCATCTCAAAACTGCCAAAGAGATGTGGGATAAAGTCTGCGAGCTAAGCGAAGGAAACAACGCTATCAAAGAACACAAGCTCAGTGTGGCTCTTGAGGAGTTTGAAAATTTCAAAATGAAGTCTGGTGAAACGATTGATCAGATGGATACCAGATTTACCTAAGCCTGGAATGAAGTTCTAAGATTTGGTAAAGAATTTTCGAACAAGGAGATCACAACAAAGGTTCTCAAGGCCTTGCCACCTAAATTCAACATGAAGGTGACAGCCATGGAAGAATCAAGGGATTTAGAGAAGATTTCCCTTTCCGAACTGTTCTCATCTCTCAAAGCGTATGAGTATCATATGCCAAGATTGGGATTAGAAGTGTCAACCAGTTCAGACCCTACTGCTGCTCTAATGGCGTCAGACAAATCAAGAAAATCAGCAGACAAGTCAAAACAAAAGACTGTGCTGAGTTCAGAAAAGGGATACACTGCTGACGACGTTACCCTGCTGCTAAATGATTTCAAGAAGTTCTACAAGAAGAAAATGAAATTAAAATATAAAAATGATACTTCATCTTCTTCTGATCATTTTCAGGAAAACAGGGATTCCTACAAAGCAAAACTTAGAGATACCAAGAAGAGGAGTATGGGCTCTTGATCAAAGACCATCCAACCTCATCATCTGAGAAGTTTGCTGAAAAGGAAAAGCGTGCTAAAAAGGAGCGAAATCTTAGTAAGAGCAAATCAAAGTTAGCTGATGCAGCAAAGCTAATAAACTCCCGCACATCTTATTCAGACCGCAAGTCGTCTGATAAAGAATTTGAAGAAGTACCTGAAACCTTATGCTTAACTGCCATAGGATCTGATGATTCTGAAAATTGAGGTAACTTCTACCTATAAATGAAATGCACTATTTTGAATCGATTGAATAAATGCTGAATTTCAAATTCAAATATTGTTTGTGCATTTGCCAAGTTTAATGAATAGATGACTCTGCTGAAAAGAGCAAATCAGATCACTGAAACTTCAGGTTGAAAAACCTCAAGAATCAGCTGACTACCAAAAAAGCTTGAGCATGAGAATGAAACTCTAAAAGCTGAGTATGCAATTTGTTTTGAAAATATAAATAAACCTGAAAGAAGTAATTGCATCACTCTCTAAAGAGAAAATCAGAGGCTTAAGAGAACAAGTCTACTGATGCTCAATAGGTTAGAAAACCTAGTAAGCTACCTAAGACAAATCAGACTACTAAAACTCATCAGCAAGTAAGCTGAAATAGGCTGCTGATAGGAGTAAAATTAAAGTGGTATCAAGTCTGTTGAATCTAAGGAGAGTTATTAAATAACTTAGGTAAGAAATTGAGGTTAAAATGAATTATTTAGCAAGAATTTGAATCACATTATGATAATTGTTATTTCAAAATGCTTTATGCCTATTCATATTATCATGCTGATCATGTTCACTGTGCTGATTGCCATCCTCATTTCAATATGCATGCTTATCACATATTTCATGCATCTTACCTTGCTTATGAGCTATGTTTTAATCATGACCAACAAATGTTGAAAAACAACAAGTGGTATTATCATGATAAAACATAAGTCACTAGATCATCACATGTTAAAGGTTACACTAACCATGCTGGACCCAATAAACAAGGGGTACCAAAAACAGTCATCTGTTTTGCAGGTGAAACACATGTGAGATGACAAAGATGAGTTGACTGCCTTGCAAATATCACCAAGTTCAACAAGTGGTATCACCAACTATTCAAGTGGTATCAGTCAACCATGTGACAACAGAAATTGGTTTGTTGATTTTGGATTCATAAGTTGAGGGGGAACTTATCAGAAGACTAACCCAGAACAGCTTACTGGAATTCAACGGCTGAGTGTCTTTGAAGAGAAACTCTCATCAGACTACTTGACCATGAATTCTTGAACTTAGGGGGAACGTGTACGACTAGCGGTACTCCTAAATAAAAGATGAAGTTGTCAATAAGTCAAAATGAAGCTATCAGAAGACTGCTTCTTATCAGCTGACTGGAACTCAACAGCCAAGTGATTTTCAAGAATGTACTACACCAAGTGGTATCAGCAAGTGCTATCACATCAACAAGTGATATCAGCTGACTAATCTGATTTGTATCCATACAAGTAGTATCAGACTACAAGTAGCTTCAGACTACAAGTGGAATCAGACCACAAGTGGTATCAAGTGGTAAAAATTCTTGAAGTTAAGAGGAAATTTTCTAGCTGGAATGATAAACGGCAACGAAGACTACCTCAATCAGCCAAGTGCTTACCTACCTATCTTCAGCATACTAGTTTGCAATTTTATGGAAAAGAAGTTATCACAAATCCTAAAAAGGGGGAAGGATAAAATGGAGAAGAAAAGATGCAACTAAAGTTTTGGTGTTGATGACAAAAAGGGGGAAGATGGATGCAACTAAGAACCCTTTAAGCAGAAGATTAGAACGGGAAAAAGAACCATCACATGCAAATGCAACTAAGAACCCTTTAAGCAGAAGATCAGAAAAAGGGAAAAAGAACCATCACATGCAAGTGGTACTTTCTAAAAAAAAAAAAAGTTGTATCGGACCAAAAGAATTTCCATCTCAAGGCATGAAGACTAAATCTGAAGACTTAAGATTGGTTCTTAGTTGAAGGTTTTGTCATCATCAAAAAGGGGGAAATTGTTGGTATTAATTAGAGAAGGTTTTGAAGATGACAAAAAGACCATAATGGTTTGAAGATTAAAAGTGGTGTCATCAACTAAGAACAGCTTAGTGAAACCTATCTCACGGTCTAGAAGCTATGTGACCGAATCAGCCGAGTGGGATATCAGATTGGTTGTTATCAGCCGAGTCCAAGATAGATGCGTTCATTCTTGAATCAGCTCCCATCAGCAGAGTGAAGATGGTCAGTAAGCTTGTCAACGGTAACCAGCTAAGTGCATTAAATGCGACTGACATAAAGTAGACATCTGTACAGCAGAGTGTACAGAGCAACAGTTGCAGGGAGCCGTTCCGCGTTTTAAGGACCAGTACTCGAGGACAACAGCTTTCTGTCAACCTTCAACGGGCAGAAATTCAAAATGCGAGAGTATAAATAGAAGACAAACTGAAGATCTAAGAGAGAGCTTGCATTATTCAAGATCATATCCTAAGAGCGAGATCCATCAGTTGAGTCGTCTGATCTTGAGCGAAGTCATTTGTTGACGAAGCTTCTTGTTG
Source organism: Penstemon davidsonii (assembly GCA_034814905.1). NCBI lineage: Eukaryota > Viridiplantae > Streptophyta > Magnoliopsida > Lamiales > Plantaginaceae > Penstemon > Penstemon davidsonii. The sequence continues at coordinate 2,626,580 of JAYDYQ010001087.1, read as the reverse complement.
AAGAACAGAGATCATACGTTGTTTGTCTTAGTGACTTTCAACTGAGAATAGAAGGAGTGTATATCCATCTTTGTGAGTGATATAGCTTCTTAGTATAGGTTTTCTGAGTGATTACTTGTACTGAAAATAGCGTGAGGAGTGTAGATCCGTTTAAGTGAGCGATCTAGCTTCATAGTGTAGGATTTCTGTGTGATTTCTTACAGCGCACTTGTGGCTTTTCATTTGTTGATCAGCGCAAGCATTGTATACTTGATTACTTTGTGTTTTCTAGTATAACCCAAGATCTTCGTGATTTGGAAGAGTGGACTAAAGGATTTTTATCCATATAACCACTATAAAAATCATGTGTGTTTGATTTACTGTTAGCTATACTTTGCATATTTATCAAAGAACTCAAACATACGATTTAACCAAAAGATTTTAAAAGGAGTTGTAAAAACTGGGGACAAAATCTTTTGAGTGAGAAAACTTAAAGAGGAACAGCTTGGTGAAAAAAAAAAAACACTTTGAATATCCGCTGCCAACTAGTTTCTAAAACTCTGATTTAATATCTGAAATCAGCTGAGTGAAAATCAAATGAGTGGTCAACTCTGCTGATAAAGCTTTGTGCGCATCAGCTTAGTAGTCTTACAAATCTCGATCAGCTTAGTCTGCTGATTTGAAAAGTTAGAGAAAAAGTTTTAAAGTTTTTAGAGGTCTATTCACCCCCTCCCCCTCTGGACCTCATTGACCACTTTTGGGACCAACAGTGAAGGTCGTTAGTCTCATGGATTATACATACTAGATCAAACCACTAAATCCTATTTTGCATGTAAACTAGATCAACCTAATGATAAGAGATGGCACTACCGTTTAGGACATCCATCCAATAAAGTTCTCAAACATTTAATTTTTGAGATTGACGCATCGTTTACTTCATGTAAAGTTTGTTGGTACGCAGAACAAACTAAGTTACCGTTTAAGATATCTGATAGTATTTGCAAAAATAATTTTGAGATTATTGACTCTGATTTATGGGCATGCCCTATTGTTTCATTTATTGAATTCAAGTACTTTTTTTCTTTTATTGATGATAAATCTCGTTTTACATTAATGTCTGTTAAAGTTCAAATATGATGTTCCTACTACATTTTTGGAATTTCATGGCAAATTTAACTAAATTATCGTTTAAGATGTCTGGTAGTATTTGTAAAAATAATTATGAGATTATTCATTTTGATTTATGGACATGCCCTATTGTTTCATTTACTGGATTCAAGTACTTTGTTTCTTTTATTGATGATATATATCGTTTTTCATGGATATATCTGTTAAAGTTCAAATCTGATGTTCCTACTGCATTTATGGAATTTCATGCTATGATTAAAAATCAATATAATACAAAAGTTAAGATTATTGGAACTGATAATGGTACTGAATACAAAAAATTAGTATTGTATTTTATAAGTAATGGTATTATCCACCAAACATCTTGTGTTGACACTCCTGAACAAAATGGAGTCGCTGAAAGGAAAAATAGACACTTACTTGAAGTTACTTGTGCTTTAAATTTTCAAATGAATGTTCCAAAAGTTTTATGGTCAGAAACTATACTTACTGTATGTTTTCTTATAAATTGATTACTTTCTAGAGTCTTGAACTATAAGAGCCCATATGAAATTTTGCATGATAGAACCCCCTCTTTTGCATTTTCTAAATTTTTTTTGCTGTGAATGTTTTGTACATGTTTCTGAAAATCATAGATATACAATTGGTTAATTAATTAGTTTCTTAGTTGACTCAAAATTCTATTTTCTATTAAGAGATGATATTGCGACATACAACATCTCATTCATAATTGAACTGCAAGACCCATTGATTTGTTCATGCTATATATTAATATTGCCTAATCTAATTAACAAGCTGTTTACATCCTAATAACCCGCTATAGCAACTAAATAGCGTAGTTATCGATTTTATATGAGGGTAGCACAGTAAATTCAAGGACATGTTTGTCCATGTTTCTGAAAATCATAGATATAAACTTAGTACTCGGGATCTTAAATGCATATTTTTAGGGTATTCAACCACTAAGAAGGGTTATAAATGTTATGATCCTAAAAATAAACGAATGTATATATCTCGAAATGTTCGATTAAACGAAGACATCCCCTATTATAATGATAATAGTAATTCCCATTGGGAGAGTCAAGATAACAATTCTAACATAGTAAATTAATCACTTCTTAAAATAATTCATAGTAATGTAGATACTCTGGATACTTCTCAGAACATTCAAGAAGATACGACCACTTAAAATACACCTACAAATGCGTTGAATGATCATGAAACACATAATGATGACAATTTAAGACGTTCAAGTTGTATTTCTAAACCATCAATTATGCTTAAAGATTATCATACTTATCATGTCAAGGAAGGAAAACCAAATATCAAATACCCTATAGAAAATTATGTTGATTTAGAAAAATTAGCACCTAAATATGTCTCTCCTCTCAAAAGTTGGTTGTTCTCATTATCCTACTAATTATGAAGAAGTTAAAACTCAAGAAACATGGAAAAATGCTATGATTGATGAATTAAAGGTCCTATTAAAAAACCACACTTGGGATATTGTTTCTCTACCTTCGGGAAAACTACATGTGGGCTGCAAATGGGTTTTCAGCAAAATATAATAGTAATGACTCAATTGAAAGACATAAAGCACGTCTCATTGCAAAAGGTTATACGCAAACTTAGGTCATAGATTATAAAGACACCATTTGCTTAAGTGGTAAAAATGAATTCTGTTAGGATCTTATTTTCATATGATGTTAACAATGATTGTCCTCTTTACCAATTAGATGTGAAAAATGCTTTCCTTTATGGAGACTTAAAAGAAAAAATATATATTACTCTTCCACATGGACATCCTCAAGAAGGTAATAAATCTCTTGTATGCAAATTGAAAAACACAATATATGGCCTCAAACAATCTGCTCAAGTTTGGCTTAAAAAATTAATACAAGCTCTTTTAAGTTTTGGGTTCTTTTAAAGTAATGTTGATTTTTCTTTATTTGTTAGAAAAAGGCAAAATGGTATATTTGTTGTTCTTGTGTATGTTGATGATATTATGATAACTGGTAGTGATAAGGATGGCATAAACAAGCTTAAAACCTTTCCTAACCCTAAATTGATATAAATGATTAGGAAAATTGAGATATTTCCTTGGAATGGAACCTGCATACTAACATAAGGGCATTTTCATTTCTCAATGAAAATATACAATTGACATTTTGAAAGAAACTGGTTTACTTGGCTGTAAACCCGTTGAAACTCCAATTGAATCAAACTATAAGATAGGGGTCAATGATGGAAACAAATTGGAAGACAATGGAAGCTTTCGAAGGTTAGTTAGATGACCAATATATCTTGTAATCACAAGACCAAATATCACTCATGTCGTGAGTATGGTAAGTCAATTTATGCATAATCCAAAAACATCTCATTGGAAGCGGCATATAGAATTTTGCGCTACCTCAAATCTTCGCCCGTGAAAGGTATTTTAATGAAAAAGCATGGACATACTAATATCGAGCTTATTCTGATGCATATTGGTGACATGGAAAAGTAAAAAGCAAGTTGTCGTTGCTCAATCACGCGCCGAGATAGAATATAGAGCTACGGCTTCAACTGCTTGTGAATTGATATGGTAGGAGGAAATTTTGGTGACATGGAAAAGTAAAAAACAAGTGTCGTTGCTCGATGAAGTGTCGAGGCAGAGTATAGAGCTGTGGCTTCAATTGCTTGTGAATTGATATGGTTAAAGTCACTACTTGAAGATATGGGTTCAGTACAAAAGTCCCCATGACTATGCATTGTGATAATCAAGCTCCTATTTATATCACTTCTAATCCGGTTTTTCATGAGCGTACAAAACACATTGAAGTTGATTGTCATATGTGCGTGAAAATGTTCAATCAAAGGAAATCGCCTCTCCATCTGTCAATAGCAAGAATCAACTTGCGAATATATTTACTAAAGCTCTTTCCAAGATTCAATTTTGCGAAATTTTGAACAAGTTGGGTATGATATATATCAGCCTACCAACTTGAGGGGGAATGTTGGAAACTCAATTCTTGCCATATTCTCTCTAGTGATTTCTCTCCATCAAATCTTATTTTGTATTAATCAACTAGCCGTTGTATATAATATAGATGTTATTCTTTGATTTCTTTCCTTAATCATGAGGTTTGTATTGTTATAAATTCAGCACATTATGGCTGAATATGTATGATAGAAAATTTCTTTCATTCTCAACGTTTCAATTTAATAGTATGTTTTCTTCTTCAATATTCTACACCTCCTAGAACAGTCAATATTTCAGTTCCTATAGGGTGAAGGTGATGTGGGATCACTCCATTCAGAGCAAAATCTAGACGAGCCAACGAGATTCCACTTAAGTGTGTTGAGTCCTCGTAATGTTGCTACTGTAATGGGTACGACGGACGCAACGTAAGGGTTTGTAATGTTTCCAGGTGATTGTACCCCACTGAAGAAGAAACCATTTGCTTGAACTAATGCTGGATTCTTACATGCAAATCCACCATTCCCTCTAGTTGTAAATGAATTATTATTATTATTATTATTATTATTATTATTATTATTATTATTATTATTATTATTATTATTATTATTATTATAATTATAAATTACGTTTCATGATATATATTCTAATACTCCTACCAATTTAAGATAAAATGCAAAAAATGTCATTACTACTTTCCTAATTCACACATTTTTTTTATTTTATTAGCACAAAAAGGGAAACTCAAATATTTACCGCAGATGTGTGCAAATGCAAATATTGTTCACGATTAACATGACAACTGTAATTCAACCTTATGAAGGTCTTATCTTTTCTATTAATTGGTGCACCTTATTTAATAGATTGGCAATAAAATTTAAAAAGGTCTGGTTGTTTTGCGATCGGTTAACTCTTTACTTTCACTTGTGCTATGTGTGGTGCAGTCAAATAAAAACCTAAAAATACGAGGATTTTTACAAATAAAAATAAGAGATTTTTTTCAATTGAAAATTAGGGATAGCGCGCATAGGAGTATTTTGGGATTTTACTCATATAATTTACGGAAATACTTAATACTTAAATATTTAACATTTTAAACTAAAAAAAACATTGTTTTTTAACTTTGCAGTATGGAGTTGAATATAGATAATTTGGACCCTCAAATTGCATATTCTTTAGTAAAATAAGGGGAATTTGGCTACTTAAAACTTAAAACTTTCTCTCTCTCACTCAGATCTAATCTGCGAACAGCGAACAAGCTCTCCCCCTTTCTTCCCCAACTTCAATTTCTTCACAACTCAAAAAATATCACATAATAACGACATTGAAGGCGAGGAGATGAACCTAGAACAAGCACCACACCCATACCACCCATACACCGTAAGTTTTAATTTTTTTTCAATTCTATGATCAATTGCACACCTGGGTACGTATTTTGGCGTTTGGTATGAACAAACGCCAGTCTCCGGTCTCAAAATTATTTCAGCGTCTGGAGACTGAAGACCCAGTCTCCAGACGCCATGTTATAGCTCACCGCGGTGAGCTTGGCTCACCGTGGTGAGCAATATGCACACCGCGGTGAGCAATATGTTCACTGCGGTGAGCATTATGCACACCGCGGTGAGCATTTTGATTTGGAGACAGTCTTCAGTCTCCACTTGAACATCAGAATTCATGAACATTGAATTCAAACTCGAAATTGAAAAAAAAATTATGTTTTAATGACATATTTGTTTTATAGGGATATGGCATAATATTGCGGAAGAGAATTCCGATCATGATGATCTTGAAGTCGATGATGATGTTCGAACGCATGATCAAGTGGGCCCGGGTGTAAGGGAAAGAAGGTCGAAAAAATTTCATGATGTGGATGCGAGAGAAAGGGAAAAAAGGACTATCCGGCCTAGTAAACATTTAAGAACTCTCTATGCCCTGATAATAGGAAGAAGAGACCTTCAAAATAATTTTTGTAATATTTAATGTATTTATATAATATTTGATTATTATTTTGTGGTTTCTTGTTATTAGTGTGTATTTTTTGAAAATACGGGGTCAAACTGCAATTCTAAGCGATTAAACAATTCACATAAGCCAACATCATCACACAATTCATGAACATAATAATATGAATACATATAAATCTAAAAACTACAAATCCACAATTTGAAAACTACAAATCCACAATTGCAATTTCAATAAATTGACCAAATTTTACAAAATTGACCAATATGTACGAAGTTGTGATTTACGGAGGATATAATGTTACCGTAAGTGTTACTTCTCCTTTCGGGTCATAAATTGTCCAAATCTTACAAAATTGACCAATATGTACGAAGTTGTGATTTACGGAAGATATAATGTTACCGTAAGTGTTACTTCTCCTTTCGGGTCATAAATTGTCCAAATCTTACAAAATTGACCAATATGTACGAAGTTGTGATTTACGGAAGATATAATGTTACTGTAAGTAATAAATTGACAAAATCTAACAAAATTGACCAAAATATACGAAGTTGTGATTTACGGATGATATAATGTTACCGTAAGTGTTACTTCTCCTTTCGGGTCATAAATTGTCCAAATCTTACAAAATTGACCAATATGTACGAAGTTGTGATTTACGGAAGATATATTGTTACTGTAAGTGTTAAATTGAAAAAATCTAACAAAATTGACCAAAATATACGAAGTTGTGATTTACGGAGGATATAATGTTACCGTAAATGTTACTTCTCCTTTCGGGTCATAAATTGTCCAAATCTTACAAAATTGACCAATATGTACGAAGTTGTGATTTATGGAGGATATAATGTTACTGTAAGTGTTACTTCTACTTTCGGGTCGTAAATTGACAAAATCTTACAAAATAAGTTGTGATTTAGAGGTTAGGGTTAAGTTAGGGTTAGGTTAGGGTTAGGGTAACTGTGAGTGGAGACTGGCATTTGATAACCAAACTCCAGTCTCCAATGTGAGTGGAGACTGGAGTTTGGTTATCAAATGCCAGTCTCTCCAATGTGAGTGGAGACTGGAGTTTGATCAATCTCCAGTCTCCACGCACAAAATAGACTGGAGTTTGGATTTTCCAAACTCCAGTCTTCAGCCTGGAGTTTTACTCACCGAGGTGAGATACATACTCACGCCGGTGAGTATATACGGCGTTTGGCGTTTGGCGTTTGTTCTTCCCAAACGCCAAACGCCAAAATACGATAAAAAAAGTTGCAGGTTTTTTTTTACGCGTTTTGCCCGTAAATCACCCAAAAATTCACTTAAAAATTAAACTAAGTTGCAAATGCTAACATATTTATGTTGTTGTTCTTCCTTTTCCTCTTTGATTTGAGTGAATGTGTGTGAAAATTATAATTTTGTGAGAGAATTTTGTTAGGGTTTGTAGAGAGAATGAAAAATGGGTGAATGGGGTTTGATTTTAATTTTTGGAAATGTTGGGGATATAGTTAATAGTTTGTATAAACTGTTGTTTAATTAGGAAGATTTAATTAACTTAATTATGTTACTTAATTAAACCAATGGCATTTTTACAATTTTGAAAAATTTAATGGCGTTTCTCTAATTTAAGTTTTCTATAAGGGCAATCTTAAAATTCCCTCGTAAAATAATAGACTTTTTGCACCCAAGAAATGTGCATTTTACTCAAGAATATGCAAATATGTTGGTCCCAAGTGAATAAGATGAGGTCTAGAAAAGGGAGGGGGGGGAGGGTATCTCTAACTTTTTTAAACTTTTTCTCTTTTTCTCTTTTTCTCTTAAGTAGAGTTTGCTTATCAGCAATATAAGACTACTAAGTTGTTCTTGCAATAAGCTTATCAGCAGGGTAGACTACTTGACTGAGTTTACTTATCAAACTTAAGTTATCAGAGTTTCAAAATAATGACGCAGCGGATAATGTACATGTGTGCTTTTCAAACAATGTTTTGACTCAACTTAACATTTTCAAAACGTGAAGAGAGTTTTACCTCAAATTAAAAAAAAAAAAATTCAATTTAAAAGACTCTTATTTTAAACGATTTACTTAGCTACTGAAATATGCAATGCAAGACAAATAAAGTAAATCACACAAAGAATTTTATAGTGATTTCACAAGAACAAATCCTCTTAATCCACTCTTCTAAATCACACAGATTTAGGTTATACTAGAAACACAAAGTAACCTAGTACAAGACTTGAGCTTTTACAACAAATATTAAGCCTCAAGTAGAACACGGAGTTCTAACGGAGAATCACTTAGGTAATCCTATTCTAAAGCACTCAACTAAAGAACTGAAGTTATATCTCCTCACTCAGATCGGATATACACTCCTTACAATACTTAGTTGAATATCACTCAGATATGCAAGAATTTAATCTTGATTGTCAACAAATAACTTAGTCAATATATAACTTCGCTTGTGATTAGATGACTCAACTGATGGATTCTTGCTCTAAATATTTGATCTTGAATTGTGCAAGTGTCACTTCAATCTTCAGTCTTCCATCCATTAATACTCTTGGATTTGAAATTCTGTCCGTTGAAGGTTGAAAAAATTGCATTTGAGTCATTGAGCAACAGTCATAATTTGAATGGCTACTTTTGCAGACTGTAGCATTGTACACTGTTGTACGAATCTGATCACTGTTGTACGGATCTGACAGTCGCATTAAATTCACTAAGCTTGTTACCTTTGGACTAATCTGTTGCTGATGGGATCCACTCTGTTGATGGCCACTCTGCTGAATCAAGAATGAACTAATCTGACTTGACTCTGCTGAAAGTAACCAATCTGATCTTCACTGATCTGAGATTCCCACTAACTTGATTTTGGTCACTTAGCTTCCAGACTGTAATTCAATCCTTCACTAATATGATTTTCACTCATCTCATAAGTTTGAATCTTCATCTCCTGAATACTTCTGATCTTCACTAAACTTCTTTAACCAAGTATTCAACTTCAGAAAGATTTACTAAGCTTTCCATTACTTAGTTGATGACATCTTTTTGTTATCGTCGAAACCTTGTAACTCAATTAACTCAACTAATAAGATCACTTAGATGTTGCTTTGAGTTAATAAATTCTTCCAACAAAATATATGATGCAATATGCCATGATTTCTATTAGAAAATGCAAAGTGCAAAAGTAACATATTTGTGAGATTCAAAATGCTAATTATTCAAAAACTTGAATAATAAATATGATTTAATTACCTTTGCTTGTGGGATTGGCAACGCAAAAGTCTTGCAATGGAGCAGGCCCAAAGGCAAGAGCAATATTGAAGAAACTGATCAGAGCAGAAATGATTAATAAATTAACATATTTAGCAATTTCAAATTGAATCCTACGAAAAGTTAACTGCGAAGCTAATCAGATTAACCCGGATGTACAGATTTGGCATTATGAAAATAATGATATGTTCTCGGTTAAATCAGCATACTACTTGGCATGTAAAATGAAGGACCTTGTTAATGCCGAAGTGAATGGACGGGGTACGAGTGCGACTTCAGATAAAGTTTGGGACTGGATTTGGAAGATTGATGCTTCGCCGAAGGTAAAAATGTTCAAATGGTCAGTGTGCTCTAGTTCTCTCCCAGTTAGATATGGCTCTTAAATAACGCCGAGCAACTAATTTGGATGATTGTCCTCGGTGTTTGAATAAGTCTGAAGATTCTTTGCATTGTCTTCTTAAATGTTCTTTTGCAAGATTGGTGTGGGTTGTTTCTTCTTTTCCATGTTCTACATATGAAACTTTTGGGCAAAATGTTTGCGGGTGGCTTGATGAAGTTAGGAAAAAATGTTATCGCAGAGAGTTTGGGCTTTTTATGACTACTTGTTGGTTGATCTGGTTTGCTAGATATCAACTGGTGTGGGAGTCGAATGACTGGGACCCTATGGAGGTGTGGACTCGAGCTACAGATTTGTTTGATCGTCACTTTCGTTGTTTCACTCGTAGTCTTAATCCAATTCCCCAACAGCCAAATCGAAATCCAACACTTTGGCAACCGCCTCAAGAACAGTTTATCAAAGTCAACGTAGATGCGGCTCTTGATATACCGGGAAAAAGGTGCAGCATTGGCATAATGGCTCGAAATTCTCATGGACAATGTGTGGCTTGGACAGTGCATACTATTGCGATCCCGTTGTTACCTGAGACAGCCGAAGCAATCGCGGCAGCAAAGGGGGTGGATTGGTATTGAACATGGCTGGAGTCATTTCATCCTTGAAGGGTATTGTAAATATGTTATTGAAAGTATCCTGGGGTGGGGGGGGGGGGGGGTGGGGGGGGGGGGGGGTGGGGGGGGGGGGGGGTGGGGGGGGGGGGGGGTGGGGGGGGGGGGGGGTGGGGGGGGGGGGGGGTGGGGGGGGGGGGGGGTGGGGGGGGGGGGGGGTGGGGGGGGGGGGGGGTGGGGGGGGGGGGGGGTGGGGGGGGGGGGGGGTGGGGGGGGGGGGGGGTGGGGGGGGGGGGGGGTGGGGGGGGGGGGGGGTGGGGGGGGGGGGGGGTGGGGGGGGGGGGGGGTGGGGGGGGGGGGGGGTGGGGGGGGGGGGGGGTGGGGGGGGGGGGGGGTGGGGGGGGGGGGGGGTGGGGGGGGGGGGGGGTGGGGGGGGGGGGGGGTGGGGGGGGGGGGGGGTGGGGGGGGGGGGGGGTGGGGGGGGGGGGGGGTGGGGGGGGGGGGGGGTGGGGGGGGGGGGGGGTGGGGGGGGGGGGGGGTGGGGGGGGGGGGGGGTGGGGGGGGGGGGGGGTGGGGGGGGGGGGGGGCTACCTAATAACAACATCAGTCTAGTTATTGTATTTCAAGGAAATTTTTGCCCTTGCGTTCTTGGTTTGAATCAATTATTAAAGCGTTAACGATAATTTACCCCCTGTGATTTGAAAAATCCAATTTACCCTCCCGTGAATATAAAATTTATTCACATTGCCTCCCTAAAAATTTTAAGCCTTCAGAAAAAAATATTAATCAACAATAATACCCCCCCTTTTAAGCCTTCATAAAAATTGAATTGAAAAAATGTGGCAAGTTGTCATCCTGTGTTATTATCAATGTGACAATCCACCTTCCTGTATTATCCTAAATGTGGCATTGTATCCCCCTGTTTAATTTTATGTAGACCATTTTACCCCTCAAAAGGGTAATTGTGTCTTTTTACACAATATATTTCACGCTCACTTTCATAGTTAAGTGAGTGAGATACACTCTCCAACTCAAGAAGATAAATGTCTCCTTTAAAAAAATCACGGGAGGTAAATTGTTCTATACAAATCACAGGGGGTAAATTCAAATTAGCCCAACAATTAAATATCAACTTTAATTATAATTGCGTTTGATCCATTTATTAATTTCATATATTCACACTTGTACAAAATTATGAATAATTTGAATCAAATTGTTTTCAAAGTTTATGACTTGAAATGATGAATTTATTTCAATTCCGTTACATTAATATTGTTCAAAGATAGTTGTATTTGAACCCCTTGAGGTACTCATGTTTTATGGAAGAACACGACATAGGTGTATTTTGAATTGAACATTAACCCCACAAACGCGTGACCGTTGGAAATTTCTTGTTTTTAATAATTGCAAATCATCAACTATTTCCTTTGTTCTAATATTTAGCTAGACAATCGAAATCTTAATGGATCATACAAACATTTGGAAAATGTTGCGAATTTTCACACGCAATGTACGTGTTGCACAAGTAATAAGGTGAAAGTAGAATATCTTCCTCACAAGGACTTGAAACTAATAATTAATTAATTCGCTACTTTAATTTATATTCTAATTTAGTTAAAAGAAAAAAATTGATTAAGAACTACTAAATTAAGAATTAACTAAAATTTATGAAGACAATTTAACTCTTATTTAAATATTTGTTTCCCGTAATTAACAAGTCTATAGGGCTCAAAATTAAACTAAGTTACGCGATACTTAATTCGAGTTCGTTTGATAAAAGCTCATTTGAGCTCGGTTCGTCACACTAAACAAACAAGCTTGATCATTATTTTATGTTTGATAACTTTCGAAGCTCGGCTCGAGCTCGACTCGATAAGCTAAAAATTGATAAAAATACACATCAAGCTACTCGATACTCGGCTCGAGCTCGTTCGATAAAATCTTGTTTGAGCTCGGTTCGTTTAACAATCAAACCAAGCTCAAACACAAAATTGCAAGCTCAATAAAATTCAAACATGGCTTGGACATTGTGTCGTTCAATACTACTCGACTCGATATAAGGAAATAAATTTTAGCAAGTTTCCATATAAAATAGAGGAAAAATATTTATATCCAAATATATGTCAAGATATTTAAGCAGTAAAATGTTGAGTGGGTTAATTCATTCAATTGAATAGGGTATAATGGAGATTGATAGGGATTGTTTGATATTGCCTAGGGAAGTCGTGAATAAACATGAAAAATACATGGGACTTTCTTCGATCATTAGTAATCCTAAGTGTTGTGTTGCATAAAACTGAAAAAGTAATTTATTGGCTCCATTTTTTATTTCTTTTACAACGCAACTTTTATTCTCGTTTTTAATTGTAAAAATCTCCCAACTTAAAATATTATGTTGTAATTTTGAGAATCGAAAATTCGGATTTATTTCTTAAATGGAAGGTCAGTTTAACCTCACTTTTGTATAATTAATTTTAGAACAATTGATTTTAATATATATATTTTTAAAAATTGATTCGTATTAAATTAAAGAATAAGTTAAATTGGGAACTAAAACAATACTTCTTGTCGTACATAGATTCTATGGATAAATAGACTATTAAAGTTACCAACAGGTGATTGGTCTAGTGGAAGGGACTAGTCACTACAAAGTAGCGGACTCAGGTTCGAATCCCTCTTAGGAGAGGTACCCACATTAATGTGCCCAACCCCGCCTCGAAAGGGATTAAACCCTTGGGAAACCAAAAAAGAATAGACTATTAAAGCTCGAATTAGATTCTCTGTCTTGTCAATTTAAAACACTTCAATATGAGACAAAAATAACTTTGTAGTATTTAACAAGTACAAGATGTCAAAAATTTGTAAATTGTAATATAGCAGCATTATTTTGGCTAATCGTGGAACTTATTTTGCCATTAGACAAATTTATGTATTTCTCTAGTTTAATAATTAAAATTATTATTATTTATATAAATATTATTAAATTGGTATATATTATTATCTAATTAGTTTAAAATATTTTTTTTTCAATTTAAAAAATTTATTAAATTTAATTGATAGTTGTTTTTCCAATTTTATATAAAATATTATTTGATTTATATGTGTTATATGTAAAATCTAATTAGTTTAAAGATTTAATTTTTGAAATTAAAAATCCATTGAATTTAATTGATACTTTTTTTGGATTTTCTATAAAATATTATTTAGTTATATATATTATATATAAATCTAATTAGTGTAAGAGATTTAATAATTATAATATATAACATTTACAAATAGGATTTATAATTAATTTTATTTGCAATTGGGACTGAAATGCTTCAAATTTATGAATTGTGGGGTAAATTTGTCGGCCATAAAATATGTGGGATAAAGTTTGACAACAATTTATAACTATAGGACCAATTCTGTAAATTTCCTATCAATTTTCAGTACAAACATTAACGAAAGTATCAAAAGTGTATGTTTTTAAAGTTATTGTGTAAGGTTACTTGTGTTACGAAAAGTAAAATTCTCTCTATTTTAATATATAATATCTTTTTAGGTTCCTGTTGCATACTTTTTATAAATATAGTTGTATTCTTCAAGTCTGTTTGTTTGGGGCATAAGTCCAAACGTAGACCTGATTTGTCATTGGGTGCTCTTTGAGATCCTATAATTTCATCTAGATGCCTTTTCAAATCCTATTAATTTACCTTTTGCCTCAATCAGATTAATCATAATTTCATTTGTTAATTCTTCATTTTCTCTTTTTAATGCATTGTGAATTGTTGAACGCTTTTCTAATGATAGAATTGCAGTTGTGGTACCAAATTATACGTCGATTATCACTTGTGGTACCATAAAAATTGAGGCCGACACATTTGGTACCATAATTTAAGAAATCGAATCACTTTTGGTACCACCATTAAAAATAGTTAACTACCATCATTAAAAATAGATGTTAACTGGTGACGTGGCAGTTAGGTGTTATGGCAAAATTCATACCATTACTTATGTTGATGGACAATTCTACCCCAAAACATCTCAGGTTGTCAAAATGACCCCACATCTTCAATTTACTGATAATTTTAGTCCACATTGTTGCTCAATTTTAAAATTAGTTCGAATAAGACACGTGCGGACCAATTAGGAAACTTTACTTATTATATTTGCATATTCTTTTAACTAACTTAATTTTATAAATAATATTAACATACCAAATAATATTTTAATATAAATACCGCAAAATATTAAAAATAAAATATATTTTTTCAAAATCTAAAATTTATATAATAATATGAGTATATTTAATATTTATTAAAAAGATAAAATTATATGTATTTAACAAAATAAATATATTGTTAGCACCAAGATTGCAAACACATTCCATGATAAAGACTTAATGTAGTCAAGATAAAAGACTGCTGCAGGTTGGTGCGTGTTTTCTCTAGTACAGTATTTTGTTTACTATGTTTGACTGAGCTTGTTCTAAATATGGGATAACGTGAAATTTGGTGTAATCGTCATAGAAACTATGATATTCTCTTTTCCTCCATGTACAGATTCCTTGACATTTCTAAGGGTAAATGCAAAATACTTCCTCCTTGTTATGCTAAACCTGTAAGAAATTATCCTGTGAAATTTTAATTGCGTCAAATATTTTTGTGTTTTCAAAAACCCTGTAAAAAATACCCAATTTGTAAAAAATAGGTCGTTTTGGATCGACATATTTCAATAAACCATTTCTAAAATACTTCAAGTTGGTCCCTACAACTTCATTTGATATATTTTAAAATTTATTTCTTAAAATTTGTCGATTCAAAGCGACATATTTTTTACAAATTGGGTGTTTTTTGCCGGATTTTTAAAAACATAAGAAAGTTTGGCGCAATAAAAATTTCACAGGATAATTTCTTGCAGGTTTAGCATATTTCCCCACAATTCTACAAAGTTTGGAGAATCTTCTATATATTATAGTTTATAGTTATACACAAACAAACAGTTAGACAAAATCCCCCGATCGAGGCCACATTTCTCAAGTCAATCTCAAGTCAATGGAAAGCGATTCGATATGGGACACTTACAATGAACAAATAAAAGGTCAAAATTCCACAATGGTAGACGAGGAAAATTATGTATGCATATATATACAACACCAGAAGATTCCACAAAGTGCTTGAATAATGTGTATTGTATTATATTTGGAAATTTCGTTGAGATATATATGAAACTAAATAAAGAATATTCAACTAAAACAATAGTTCCTTTTAAGTTTTTACAATATGATGAATACAATATTTTAGAAATTTAATTTTCAATTGATATTTAATGTTATAAAGTAAAACACAATATGGATTGAATTTAGAATATATTGGATTTGAAATTAACTTATAACTTATTATCAAAAAATTATATACATATTGCGAATGATTCTTTGTATTTTGTTTTTTTTGGAAGAACCAAGATATTTTACTCAAAAAAAATCAGGATTAGAGGTAAACTTATTTTTGCTGCTTAAACCCAAAGATGAAGACACAAACACTACCATTAATATTTAATTGTTTTTATATTGAGGTCATCTCATGGAAAATTTATGTTTTAATAATACGATGTGGAGGTGATCAAGACTATGACAATTTAATTATGTTAAACGGATTTATTCATCATCTTGGGTAGGGGTGTTCATAAACCCGTACCACCTAACTCACCCGCCTACCAGCTTCAACCCGCCGGTTTTATTTTTAAAACAATCAAGTGCGGGCTGGAAATTAAATTCGCTATTTTGAAATTTTTCTTGAATTAAATTCCAAACTAAAGTAGTTAACTTAATTGGAAGCACTCTGAAATTGATAGGTATGGGTTTAGTTTTTTTTAAAGTATATTTATTTTGTTAATTATATATAACTTTATCTTTTTAGTAAATATTAAATATATTCATATTATTATATAAATTTTAGATTTTGAAAAAATATGTTTTATTTTTAATATTTTGTCGAACTTATATTAAAGTATTTGTAGATACATGAAATTTAAGTCCAATTAAATAATGACACTTGTAAATAATTTATTAGTTATCAATTAATTTTCAGTTTTGGGATTTAATTATATTAAATATGGAAAGTAAATAATGATATTGATTGATTTTTAATATTTATTTATTGGTCAATTATATCAAGTCATGTGTCAAAATGATATATTTAAAGCCAATTAAATTATATTTTGGCCTTATAAGTGAGTGGCCACTCATAATGCGCCACATGTCAAGACGAGGTGTTTTGGCCAATCAAATGAAGTCTTCCATTCCAAGGAAGTAAGGACCAATCAAGTCGTGACACGTCACGAAGCTGCTACGAATGAGACTCTTCAAAATATATATAAAGGGGTCTTGTGAATCCATTTGGGGGATACACACACACACACACACATATATATATATATATATATATATATATATATATATATATATATATATATATATATATATATATATATATACATACATATTCACATATACGCATATATATATATATATATATATATATCTCATCAAGCTTTGAAGATCTTCCAAGCTCTTCAAATACGTGATTGCATCCGCAAATCTTGGAGAAAGTCGCACCTTACGATTTAAGAACATGCCTAGTGCACTTGAATCCATACATTCAACGAAGAGAAGAATCAGAAGATTTACACATAGGGATTTTTAACCACTTTTAATTTTAAATAAATATTATTTGTTTCTTCTTATTTTATTGTCTATTTAGTTTTGCAAACTTTAAAATTTGTTGTAAACAAATTTTTGGCATGCCCAATGGGACTTCTATACCACTCATCTCTTCTCTTCAAAATGATGGTTCATCCCAGAAGGTACCGAACCATGACTGATTTCATGAATGACCCAAACGCCATGATCATTGAAAAGAAGGCGTATGATGATTCTCAAAGCGGTGAATCTTCACCCCATTCTCACCATTCGACTGGAGCGCCTGTTATGACGACAAACGCTATGACTATGGAAGAACTCAGGGCTCTAACTAAGGACATAGAAGGGCTCAACAAACGCACGCAAGAGCCAGATGCAAAGATTGAGAAATTTATGAGCCAAGGACTCCATGCCAAGGCAAATCACTCGATGGGAAAACGACCTATAGATCTCGAAGAAGATGAGATATCAACAAAACGATACTCAAAAGCGAACGAGGACCAACCCGAGGATTCTGAGGAGAACGACATCCTCTTAGGATGTCAATCAACCGAGAAGTCTAAGGGTCTTCAAGTCTCATTCGACGGCATGATTCATGTGGATCGACTAGAAGACTACATCACGGGGACCATCAAGTGCAAGTTGGAGGGAGGTTCGAAATCTTCACTTACTTACGTGAAGCCCTACACTCGTCGCATCGACACAATGAAGATGCCTACTAGATATCAACCGCCAAAGTTCCAACAATTCGATGGGAAAGGAAACCCAAAGCAACATGTCGCTCACTTCGTGGAAACATGCAATAATGCTGGAACTACTGGAGATCTCCTCGTGAAACAATTTGTCCGCTCGCTTCAAGGAAATGCTTTTGACTGGTACACCGACTTGGAACCTGGAAGCATTGACAGTTAGGAACATCTTGAACAAGAATTCCTCAACCGTTTTTATAGCACAAGAATAATCGTAAGTATGATCGAGCTCACAAGCACTCATCAATGGAAAGAATAAAAGGTCATCGATTATATCAATCGATGAAGAAATCTAAGCTTAAACTGCAAGGATTGTTTATGCGAAACTTCTGCCATATAAATGTGTATCCAAGGGATGCACTGGTGCTTGCATTATATTCTCCAAGGCATAAAATCTGGAACATTCAAAGAGTTAGCTACGCGTGCGCACGACATGGAACTGAGTCTTGCTTCAAGGGGAGATCAAAACTTCTTACCCATTCAAAAGTCAAAAAATTCGAAGGATAGGCAAAATATCAAGAGAGGTGGCAAACCTTTGTCTGCAAATGATAGCAAAGAATCTATGGCAGTCAACGCCGCTCCGATGAAGTTGTCGTCCAACCCAAAAAAAAAGAGGAAGCTAAGGTCAACTCTTCTCAAGGAGAATTTCAGAAAAAGTTGACATGGAAAAATATGCAAGCAAAGGAATACCCAAACCTTGATTCTGATGTTGGAGCAATGCTCGAAGATTTACTTGAAGCTGAACTCATCGAGTTACCTGAGATGAAACAGCTAGAAGAAGCTGGGCGAAATAATGATTCTAACTATTGCAAATATCACTGTCTAATTGGACATCCTATCGAAAAATATTTTGTCTTGAAAGACAAAATTATGGAATTGGATCGCCAAGGAAAGATCTTACTCGAAGAAGACAAGATGACTGCCAATCAAACCACGACTGAAGTTTTGCATGTGGCCTCTAAAAAATCTGTTAAGAGGTCTGCGATAGACATCTTTCATCATTTTGCATAAAGTTTGGAAGTTTTGATCCAACCGAGTTCAAGGTGAACTCACAGTTAATAGCATCTGAATCTGCCATTCAACAAACGCTCGTTTGTAGGGATAAAGTCATCGAGGAACATGAAGAAATTTACTCTGATAATGGGGGCTGGACAGTTGTCACTCATCGAAAGAAATGTAACTCATCTGCAAAACAATCTGGCCAACAATTTCTACAGGATCTAGTTCTGAAAGAAAAGAATGGAAGAAAAATGAAGAGAAAATCAAATGTCATGCATGTTGGAACCACATCTCCAATGCAACAAAGTTATTATCCTCCAATAACATTGTTAGAATTCATCCCCAAATGATTTCTTGATTGTGGTTCATTTCTTATTTCCTCGACATATAATGCAACTAGCAAGGAAGATGAGAGCGACATTGGAAGCCCACACATCTCATCAAAAGAAGATTCAAAAGATGAGAAAGTTGAAGATACTGTGAAAAGCTGCTTAGCATCTATCCCTTTCACTGACCAAGAACGACTTTTGGGTTCTAAACCACACAATCGTCCTTTGTTCGTGGCGGGTCATGTATGTGGACGAAAGTTGAATCGCATGATGATGAATGGAGGGTCATCAGTCAGCATTTTACCCTTGCACGTGGTGAAACAACTTGGCATTTCCATGGACGAACTCACACATAGTCGCTTAATGATTCAAGGATTCAATCAAGGAGGACAAAGAGCTGAGGGAGTGATAAGACTTGATTTGCTAATCGACGACATGTCTTCAAGTGCACTTTTTCACGTGATTGAAGCAAATACAACCTTATAATATGTTGTTAGGATGACCTTGGCTTCACGAGAATGGAGTAATTCCATCGACGTTATATCAATGTTTCAAATATTGTCGCCAAGGTGTTGTGAAGAAAGTAATGGCTGATGATAAATCCTTCACTGAGGCAGAATCATATTTTGCTGACGTCAAGTTTTACTTCAACCATGAAAATATGAACAAGGTGAAGAGTAATGACACTTCAAATCCTCTTGGTAATGTGCCCCATGTGGCGAATGCAGAAGAGGTGGAGAAAAGTCCACTTGAAGACATAGTCGAAAGTCAAAGTGATTATACTAAAGATCCACGAAGACAAGAAATTTAATCACTTGAAGAAAAAAATGAAAGTCAAATCAATTCTTCCTAGGTTCAGCGACGACCCTCGAAAGCAAAAATGATGTTGTGTTATGTACCAAAATCAAAGAGGAAAGGAGGACAACCGCCTCTAGTTAAATGTGAATCTTTGAACAATTGTACCCTTCCCATCACAAAATTAGATCTACTAAGGCCATCTCGATCTCCATTGGAAGGATTTGTTCGCCCGGTCGAGGGGAATGAAGTAGAGCATGACACTCTTCTTACCAAACAATCACATGGAGCATTTGGTCCCAATGCCTACAAGCTCATGATCAAAGTTGGGTATGATCCTGTTGGAGTTGGAGCTCTTAACGAATATCCGTCGGAGACTGTCATCGAGGAAGATCATGGTATTAACATTACTCAAAGGATGCTGAAACGCATGGAACATGTCGTGCCTAATTTATTGACTGGACTTGGATATGTTTTGCCAACACCTGTTCGTATCCCGATAAAGAGAGCAAGTAACCATCATATTAGTTTTGATGATGAAGCGTACTCAACAAGTCTTGAGCCAGTTGTGATTAATCAATTTTGAACGTCGACACGTAAAGGCTCAGTAGTTGACAGGTTGGGGATTACGTCGAACAACAATAGAAGCTCATTATTCAATAGGTTGGGGGCTAACTCCAACGATATAAGCTCGATATTCAGCAGGTTGGGATCAAAGCACCAAGAGCCTATCGCAAGGCGTTGGAGGAAAAAAAAACGTCTACTAAAGATATGAGCCTCAAAAAGCTTCACAACATCATACCATCTCGAATGAAGAGATGTGAAGACGTGGTTATCTCGTATGATGGTACAATGAAAGCTAAGTGGCAAACCATCATATACACACAATCCAATCATAATGAGGAAGATAGAGAAAGCGTAGGCTCTTCATATCATGCATGTTTCAGTAATGAAGAACTCTTCGAAGAATATGATGGAACATGTTCTTCGCATCATGTCACTATTGGTAGTGATGACCTTGTTGAAGAAGATGCTGACGATGCTCCTCCTAAGATGGATGAAGTAATGAAAATCGTTGTTGACAACCTAAAAGAGATTAATCTTGGGGATGACGACAATCCACAACCAACTTTCATAAGTGCTCACTAACTCAAGAAGAAGAGTTGGCGTATGTAAGTCTCCTACAAGAATACAAAGATGTTTTCGCCTGGACATACAAGGAAATGTTTGGTTTAGATCAAAAAATTGCAGTACATCACCTAGCTGTGAAGCGAGGGATTCGGCCCGTCAAACAATCACAACGTCGATATCGCCCTGAATTTTTTTTTTTTTTTTTGATCTATTAAACTGTTTATTTACAGCTCGGACCGAAGAGTGCATTCCTCTATTTGAGGCAGAAGTAAACAAGTTGATTGAAGCAGGCTTCATTAGAGAAGTAAAGTATCCTACTTGGGTCTCCACATTGTCCTTGTACGAAAGAAAAATGGGCAAATCCGTGATTGCGTAGATTTTAGAGATCTCAACCTTTCCACTACCTATCGCGGAGTTGATGATTGATGCAACAACTGGTCATGAAGCTTTATCATTCATGGATGACTCTTCTGGTTACAACCAAATTCCCATGGCTCCAAAGGATGAAGAACGCACGGCATTTCGAACGCCGAAAGGAATTTACTGCTACAAGGTGATGACTTTTGGTTTAAAGAAATCAGCTGCCACCTATCAACAAGCTATGCGGAAAATCTTCGATGATATGCTGCATAAAAATGTAGAATGTTATATAGATGACTTGGTGGTGAAATCAAGGAAGCGACTTGATCACTTGCAGGATTTAAAGAAGGTTTTTGATCGTCTGCGTAGATATCAACTCAAGATGAATCCTCTAAAATGTGCTTTCGGTGTTAGCTCCGGAAAATTTCTTGGGTTTGTCATACGAAATCGCGGAATCGAGGTAGATAGGTCAAAAATTGATGCGATACTCAAGATGCCTAATCTTAAGAATATTCATGAACTTAAGTCTGCAAGGAAAGCTAACATGCATTTGGTGATTCATCTAAAATTTAGCAGGTCGATGCCATTCATTTAGCCAGTTGATGAAGAAAGATGTTCCATTTAACTGGGATGAGTCGTGTAAATATGCTTTCAAAATCACTAAGGCGTATCTCATGAGGCCCCCTGTCTTGTCTGCTCCTATTCATGGAAAATTGTTGATTCTTTATATTGCTGCACAAGAACGTTGAGTTGGGGCGTTACTTGCTCAAAAATATGACAATGGGAAGGAGAGTGCACTATACTTTTTAAGCAGAACAATGACATCAAATGAGCTTAACTATTTCCCGATTGAAAAGTTATGTCTAGCTTTTATAATTTCAATCCCGAAATTGAAGCATTATTTTCAAGCACACACTGTTCGTCTTATCTCTAAGGCAAATCCCGTCAAGTATGTGATGTCAAAACATGTTCTATCTGATCGTCTCGCAAGGTGGTATTTGCTAATTCAACAATTTGAAGTTGTGTACATTCCACAAAAAGCAGTAAAGGGGCAAGGTTTGGTTTTCTTGCCGATCATCCAAAACTCGCTGAATGGGAGTTATCTGACGACTTGCTAGATGAAGACGTAATGGTGATTGAAATTCTACCTCCATGGAAGATATATTTTGATGGTGTTGCACATCAAGAAGGGGCAGGAGCTGGGGTGGTGTTCGTCTCTCCTAAAGGCGATGTTAGGCCTTTCTCATTCACTTTGACATATTGTTGCTCCAACAACGTGGCTGAATACCAAGCATTGATACTTGGGCTTGAGATGGCGGTGGACATGAAGCATGTGGAACTCCAAGTTTATGGAGATTCGCAACTCATAGTTAATCAACTTTTAGGACTTTATGAAGTAAAGAAACCTGATTTGTTGCCATACTTCAAATATGCTAAAGGACTCATCGACCGGCTCCAAGATTTGACCATTGGACATATACCAAGGAAGGAAAATAAACAAGCCAATTCCTTAGCTAAGCTCACCTATGCATTAATCTTGCCTGATCAAAATGCACAAATTCCGATATGTCAGAAATGGGTGGTGCCGCCTTTGTTCGACAATGAATATGATGGAAATGTTGAGAACAATGCGGTCTCAGTTTTTGAAATTGAGTAAGAAAATTGGAGATATGCTCTCATCGAAACATGGAAAGTTGCCCGATGACTTTTAAAGGAGAGTAGATATTCGTCGTAAAGCACCGCGCTTCATTTACTACAAGGAAACTTTGTACCGTCGATCTTACGATGGCATATTTCTCCGTTGCTTGGGAGTCGAGAAGGCACAAACGGCAGTTTAAGAAGCTCACGCTGGAGTTTGTGGGGCGCATCAATCAGGACCAAAGTTGCACTTTAAGATTAAAAGGATGGGGTATTACTGGCCGGCTTTGGTTAAAGACTGCATATATTATGCTAGAAAGTGTCAAGCTTGTCAATATCATGCCAATTTCATTCATCAACCGCCCGAGCCGCTGCACCCTACTGTCTTGTCTTGGCCGTTTGTATCATGGAGGCTAGATGCAGTTGGACCTTTGAAAAAGTCATCTGGTCAACACATGTACATTTTGGCTGCAACAAACTATTTCTCGAAATGGGCTGAAGTTATACCCCTTCAACAAGTAAACAAGAAAAGTGTGGCGGATTTTATCTAAAAGCATCTTATTTATCGCTATTGGATTCCAAGATGTATCATTACCGATAATGGAAAACCCCTTTGCAATGGTTTGGTGAGCAATCTTTGCCAAAAATTTGGCTTCAAGCAGTATAATTCATCCATGTATAACCCTGCCGCTAATGGTCTCACTGAAGCTTTCAATAAAACTTTGTGCAATCTGTTAAAGAAAGTAGTAGCGAAGTTCAAAAAAGATTGGCATGAGAGAATTGAGGAAGCTCTATGGGCATACCGAACTCCAACTCAAGCAACTCCATATGCGTTGGTATACGGTGTAGAAATGGTTCTGCCCCTCGCACAATAAATCCCGTCTTTGAGGATTGCTATCCAAGAGGGTCTTACAAATGAAGAAAATGCAAGTCTACATCTTGAAGAACTCGAGGCACTTGATGAGAAAAGGTTGGAAGCCCAACAACGCCTTGAATGCTACCAAGCTCGCATTACTCGAGCTTTCAATAAATGGGTGCGACCGCGGTCCTTCCAAGTTGGAGATTTAGTGCTTGCTGTTATAAGACCAATTAATATTTAATGTCGTATGGGCGTTAAATTCAAATCAAAATGGGATGGCCTTTATGTTGTTAAAGAAGTTTATACAAGTGGAGCGTATAACTTGGTTGCTGAAGATGGCCTTCATATCGGACCTATCAACGACAAATTTCTGAAGCAGTACTACGCCTAAGTCTACAAGAAGACCATGCTCCATAACGCACGAGCCTAAACTGCATGTTAATTCTGACCCGCAATGGTACCCACCTATGGTAGTGCAAGTGGTTAAAGTGCTAACTTACTCCACCAATAGTAATTCATGTGGTTAAAATGTTAATTTACTCCACTAATGGCATTTATGTGGTTAAATTTTAAATCCCCACCTAGTTCGAGGTGGTTAAGAAACGGATACTCCTAGCCCACATGAGTATAAACTGTGAACGGTCCCCCACCTTATTAATCAAAAGTTGTTTTGAACTACTTTATGACTTGATTCTCTTTATGAGATACGTAGGCAGCTTGGAAGCCAATTATGAGTTCAATCACGTAAAAAAAAAGTTTGAGTATTGAAGACAGTCATTAGGGGCATTAGCTCCCACGAAACAAAGTCTTCCAAATGTGTTTTGCAGTTACATCGAATCTCTTTATTCAATACTTAGATTAATTTCTTAGTGTTATATGAAGGAATGAAAGTTGGATTTGATCAAGTGCAACCATAGAAAATGAATTTCAACAAGGAGTGAAATGAAATCAAGATAGAAAAAGAAAAGAAATCAACTTTATTCATCTTCATATATGAGAGTTCAATACAAAAGAAAATAAAAGTGCAAGTTCCTACGTAGCAACAAGGAAAATGAAGCAACTAAATCTAAATCAAGGGAAAAGCTTGAAATTCTTCAAATATTGAAGATTGGTCTCTAGCTCCTTCATATTCATTTGATGCGCAAGATCATCCTCAGATAAAGGCGGATTGCTTTCAAGAGTGGAAACCTCATTTTCTATTCTAGAGATTGCAGATTGGGTATTAAGCAATTGTTTTTCATCTTCTTGGAGCAACAAACCTATCTTTTCCTTTTGATTCACTATCTCTTCAAGTTGTTTCCTCAAGTTATCTTCTTTCTTCACCATCTCAATTAGCTTCAATTCGAGATCTCGAGCATGAATGGCGTGTTGACTCTCTCGTACTCGCATATCTTCGAGACGTTGATTAGCACCAGAAATTTGTTGGTCAAACAACTCCTTATTTTTTTGGGACAATAACCGAGTCTCCTCGACATATTGATTAGCATTCCCAGGAAAATCATTCACCCATCCATGTAAACGTGTTACGTCAATGCCTCCATGTTGACTCATAGCTTGAGAATGTCATTCGCTTCTTCTTTGATAAAATGTAGCCCATCAAATGATATAGTAGAAAGTTGTTGAAAGAGGTCATCCCACATTATTTCGACCTTTGTGCGTTGCTACGTGCCACTACTTCATCGCATCAAAATGTAGAAACCGAAGATGGTGATGTTCGAACATGCGGCTCAAAAGTTATTACCACATTTTCACTCCTCGAAGAAGTCAAGTATGCTTGTTGAACTCCATGTTTGTTTAAGGGTGGTAAATGCAAAGGAATTTTAGAACTTGTTGCTTTCTCTTTACATGAGGCTAAAACTTGAGTAAGTGGGAGACAATTAGAATAGTCATCGATATCCTTAGCAAGTGAATAACTTGAGTGAGTACTATCATTTGGCACTTCAACATCTTTGCCCATTGAGGACACTTCTTGGTCCCTTGGATCTTCGATATCTACAAGCTACACAAAGTAAAAGAACATAGTCAAACGACTTTAAAATTGACATGTGTAGGATAAAAAAAATTATTAACGCATGAATAAAAATTGTTACACGTCGAGCTATATCTTCAAAGTTCATGTCTGAAATCGGACAATTCTCAAAGAATATGTCAAAATCAAAGCTAATGGAATCTAAATAAAAAACCTGGATCTTTTTCCTACGTTTCCAATGATGATCACGATGGGAGTCGCTTTAGGAAGTCGAAGATTCAACCACATTTCTTTTAAATTTTGTCGTTTGAACCTCAGGTTTGAAGTACTATTGGGTACCAAATTATAAGCAAGATTATGTTCATTTCGTACACCATTACTAGAAGAATCAATGGCTTTCTTCTTTGATTCCTTCGAAGAATCGCATGCACCGTTAGGAAGTTTCAAATTGACCTTAGGGGAATATTTGAAAGGATTGCGGTAATTACTCGACCACCATTGAAAATACTCATGCGTGGCCAATTGCTCAGTTGAACGAGGGAAACTTAGTTTGGCTCCAGTATAGACGCGAGTCGCGAACTCCCAAAGTTGCATGGTCGCTTCAAAAGTTTGAGGAGCGGTGTCTTACTTTATTTATGTTGATTGATACCCAAGTGTCACTGAACTTACTCGCTGTAGAAGCGAACTTCTTTTCTCGGGGCACTGAACTCACTTAAGCCGAATCCCACGCCCTCTTTATGGCAGCTATCTCTTCCTAAACAGTAGAGAAATAAAGCCCTGTCAAGTCACAAGACGAGGCAGCACGGACGAAGACTGATGAATAGATCCCTATCGACCTCAGAGAAATTTCCATTATCAAAGAAAACCTGCATTTTTTCTTTACACATTGGGAATGGCGCCATGCGACCCAATTCGATCGATTCAAAGACATCTTGAGCCTCCGCTGCATTATATTTTTGTGCCATCTCTCTCCTGCAAACTTAACCATCTTCGCTCTCGTGGAATTAGCCCTTCATGCAGTCTCAGTGTTATCAAAATGTGTCTTAAGATAGCTACCAAGCTAGCCGTATACATAGTGGATTGGGAAAGTGGCGTCGCATTCTCTCAAATTAATAGATGAAGTCAGTCCTCTTAACCCTCGATATATGCCCGCCAATACAGGAATAGCTAGGCAAAACTTTTCTCCAGAAGCCATCATGCTTGCAACCTTGAAGACGCTTGGTCGGATGTGATTAACATTTTTGCTTGGAACAAGAAACCTGCATATCCAACACACCAATAAATCAGCTGTGTAAGTCTCTTCTCTATCAGGTTTTGCAATCCCGAGGGTATCGACTTTCTGATATGGATGTTGAGAAGATGTTGAGAAGTTTGGGGAAAGGGTTAACAATAATCAAGCTGGCTGGAAGGAGATTAACTTGGTTGTTGCGAACGCCATGGAAGCTCAAGAGGAAAAAACAGAGAGCATGTTGAAAACCTTAAGTCAAAGTGCTGATCTGATATTTAAATAACAAGTTCAGCTTGGCGAGCTTATTGACATAACTCTTCACAAGACTGAAGGATATGCTTCGCAGCAAAAACACCAAGGACATCAACTTTTTTCTATGGACCAAAACATCAGAATGTTGTGCAATGCAGTCAACATCACTCCCGTACAGGTTGAAAAGATCAACCCTGCTGATGATGACAAAAAAGGGGGAAGAGGAATCAACCAAAAAAAGGAATGTTGAAGTCACAATAGAAAATACTGAAATAATAGGTTCTGATGAGGCCACTAACAAGCCTAATGAAGAAGAAACTAATAAGCCTACTAATGTTGAAGAAGCTGGAGTAAATGAAGAAGAACCGAAGGATGTAGCAAAGGACGACAAAGAACTTGCTGCTTCTAAGTATTCTGCTGAAGAACAACTTTTATCACTGTACTGAAATTCAATGTAACTTTTCATCTATGAAGTCTTTTGTGATCTGTAACAAATGATATAAGAATTTTTTTGTAATCCGTAACAAATGCTTATATCAATAAACGATTACCAATTCCAACTCAATTTCTATCTCAGAAATTGTGTGAAGACTTAGCTTTAGTTTAGTTACAGGTACTTAGCTGAAGTTTTGTCATCATCAACAAGGGGAAAATTGTTAGATGAAGATGAATAAGTGAAGGGAAGTTTTGATGATTTCCAAAAGTCATCAGCTAAGTAATGGAAGCTTAGCTAACCTCTGAAGTTATTTAACCAAGAAGACAAGTACAAATCAGATGGGTTAAATTTCGGTCCAAAAGACTACTGATATGTTGTTGAGTTTGGAATCAGACTGTTGGATTTCAGCAGAGTCAAATCAGGTGAGTTCGGTTTGAATCAGCAGAGTGGATTTCATCAGCAGAGTAGAAGTGATCAAAAGGTCTCTCCAACGGTAATAAATGCACTTGGAGTAATAAATGTTGCAAGAGAAGGGTATTAAAGACAGATGATTGAAGAAGAACCTCGGATCAGCAGAGTGCATTAAATACGACTGACAAGAAGTACAACAGAGTTGTACAGTGAACAGTTGCTGGGAGCCGTTTAGAAACGGGGACCAGTACTCGAGAGAGAACTGAGTTTTGTCTTACTTCAATCGGCAGAATTCAAATTCACGAGTATAAATAGATCTACATTCGAAGGGTTTGAGACAATCATAACAACTGAGAGAGAATTCAAGCGAGCAAACTTTCTAAGCCTGAAAAACTCAAGAATAGATCACTATTAGCCGAGTTGAAGAAACAAGCAAACACCTAAATCTGAGTGATTTCTGTAAACATTGAGTGTTGTGAGGAGTTATTATCCATCTTTGTGAGTGATAAAACTTCATAGTATAGGTCTTATTTGTGATTTCCTATAGTGAGCTAGTGGCTTAATCATTCATTGTAAAAGCACAAGTGGTGTACTGGTAACTTTGTGTTTCTAGTAGAACCTAAATCTTCGTGATTTAGAAGAGTGGACTAAAAAACATTCTTGTCTATATAACCACTATAAAAATTCTTTGTGTTGGTTTAATTTCATTACTTGCATATTTTTATAAGTAACCAATCTTTCAAAAAGGCTTAAGATTTTAAAAGGAGTTTTAAAAATTGGGGATAAAATCTTTAAGTTATTTTAAACTTATTTGAAAAACACTTAACTTAAATCTGATGTAACAAGTTTCAAACTCTGATTTGTTTTAAAAACTATTAAGTAAAATCAGACGAGTGGTAAACTTCGCTGAACAAGTTTTGTTCGCGATCAGCCGAGTAGTCTCATAAGTCCAAATCAGCTTACGCTGCTGATTAGAAAAGTTTGATAAAATTTTCGAAGGAAAAACAAAGGTCTATTCACCCCTCATCCCCCTCTAGACCTCATCTAACCACTTGGGACCAACAATGTCTTTTCCATTAGTTTTAATAACTGGTGGCGGCATAGGTCGTGGTAAGCGAGGGCAAGTTCTGGAGGAGGCCCAATACCAACCCAATACCACGATAATTGTGCCTTGTACGAGATGATTGAGGAATTACAGAAAAAATAGACGATTTGAACCAGCGCTTGGCAGCGTCCGGAATTGGAGATAGTGAGGAGTCCGATCAAAATTCCAAAGCCACATACCTGAATCCTTATCATCAAAGTACCACACAAATATGGCAATTCAATCGAGAAGAAAGTGACAGAGATTTGGGATTTCGAGAAGATTTATCAGAATTTGATGGTACGTTACATGCATTCATTGATTGGTTGAACGAATTGGAGAGAATATTTGAGCATAAGGATGTCTCTGATCAGATGAGGGTTAAGTTAGTTATGGTCAAACTCAAGGGTAGGGCTTCCGCTTGGTGGGAGCAATTAGGCCTTTCTCATGAACAACAAGGCAAGGCTATAATCACTGACTGGGAGAAGATGAAGGAGAACGAAAACTTTCTACCCTTTGGATACAAAAAAATCTTATTTCAGCGACTCCACACGTGAGACAAGGTCAATAATCTGTTGTTGAGTCAGTTACGGAGGATTCTCATTTTCTTTATGAAAGACCTCCCAATATTGATGAATCTGATGGTGAAGACGATGTTTCGTCTTTTGATAAGGATTATTTTGATGAAGTAGTCACTTGCTATGAATCAAAAGAAGGAAATGAGTATATTACAATTATGCCTTTGTCGAGTCAAATTGATGAAAATAAGGAAATTGCAATCTTGGAGGATTTTGTTCTTGAAGATGACAAAGATTCTCCAAATGTCATTGATTTCATTATTGTTACATTTTCGGAGTGTTACCGTGATAATTGGGTTGAGTACATTACATATATATCATACCCAAATCTAGATTTTGGCAGTTCAAGATTAAACTTTCATTTTACATTGATGAAGAAGCTTACAAAAGTTCGACGAAGAATCTACTCCTACTCTGGTTCGTTCTGTATTCGAACTTTGGTACATTTTCGGAGTGTTACCGTGATATTGGGTTGAGTACATTACATATATATCATACCCAAATTTAGATTTCGGCAGTTGAAGATTAATTTTTTTTTTACATTGATGAAGAAGCTTACAAAAGTTCGAGGAAGAATCTTCTCCTACTCTGGTTCGTTCTGTATTCGAACTCAAGGGCTAGTTCTTTCCAAACGGGGGAGAATGATGCAGAAGTATATTAGGAGAATATCGAAGACCAAATCTTGTAGATTAATTTACTAATTTATGTTATTTTGTTTACTTAGAAGTCTATCATATATTTTTCTTTTAGTTATTTCATTTCCCTAGAAGTTTTAGTGGTTATCTTGTTTCCCTTAGAAGTTTATCTATATTCAGTGGTTATTTTATTTTAGCTATAAATGGTCCACTTGTGGACAATTTTGAATCAGATGGTTATTGATAATGAAAAAAAATTGAGAGTTTCTCTCTTGAGGTTTCTTTTCTTGCTTAGTTTATCAAGTAATTTTGCATATCAATTATGCCCACAAATTAATCGCTAATTTGTTCCGACTCAAAACGACTATTTACAGTAATCTATGACCTGTATTTGGTACCTATTGTAAGATTAATTATTGTTGCCTGACTTTCCTTATCACTCCGAATTTGCATTAAATGTGATAGTAATTATAAATAAATTTTTAATTAAAGACTGGTGGTTAAACTTTAATGCCCCTATGCCTTGATATTCTGATGCTTCATCTAAATTGCCGGTTTGTGTCCAAGCAACTTATCCTCGTACTTCAGCTCTTATCACTTAGATTTATTTGTTGTTGGAAAGTAATTTAGAAGAGAAGGATTTTGATGATAACAAAAAGGAAGTCATCAACTAAGTAATGGAAAACGTAGTAAACCTTTTCTGAAGATTGAATACTTGAACTGAAGATGATTATTGAAGATTATAAGTGTTCAAGGATGTTTGGATTCTAACGGAAAAATGAGCTTAAGACAAGGAAGGGTTCATTTATCAATACCTCCTTATCCAATTTTTTGGAGACTCATTCTTCTACAATTTTTTCCAACTCCGCTTCAGTGATTCTTCGATAAGCCTGCCTTTTCGACTTATCAACACCTTGAGGCTGACTCTCTCCGACTACATAATCCTCCACATCCTGAATACTTTTGGAGGGTTGCCCGGAACGAACAAAAGTTCTTGTCCTAGCAGCCTTGGGAGGATTGGATGATGGAACATCAACAGTAGATCGACGAACACTCCTCTCCTTCTGAATGTTCGACGGAGGTGCCTCTTGTCTAACATGGGCAGCAGGCTGGTCGACAGGAGGCTGCTGACCAGGTCTCGACTCACGATCTACTCTTTCAGTATTTAAAAACTCCCTACACATGGTGCCAATGATAGATCGTAAATCAACAACGGTTGTATGAGTAGGTAAGTCGTTAGGTGGATTAACTGGTGGCTGCTCCGGCAGATGGCTTGCACGAGACTAGATACTTCGTTCGAGCTGGACTGAAGGTTGTCCCCCTGCCATATTAGAGGGTTGTCCTTCAGCTCGATTATAGGTATGTCGCCTCGTAGTAGGCATTTTTCGATCTAACACTTAAATAGGTCCCACAGTGGGCGCCAAATGATTTGCCTACTTTTCGTACGGGGACAACTAAGGAAAGTAAAACAAATACAACAATAAATAGAGGAGATAAAACTGATGTGTATATATATTCCGAGCAAAGATTACAAGTCTATTCAAGTGTTACAGGATGTCGTACAGTATCGAGGCTAGCTATAGTAACCTATTCCTAAATCCGAGGAGTCCGAGCTGAGAGTCCGAGCAATGTGAGCTGTAAGACTGAGCTAAGAGCACCTGGGAATGCGTGTCTGATTTCATAAATGCAAACGGTATTTAATGATGCAATGGTATGCCAGGTAGACCCTCCGCATGGAAACACGTTTCGGCCCAAAGGCCAGGCCTGGAGGCTGGCCCAATAGTGAATCCGATGAGATGTCCTGTTCGGACATATGGCTTCGAGCCGTCATGCTGAGCTGATCGGAAATTGTGTCTCATAGGTCAGAAAACACGTCTATTGCTCGGAATTCCTCAAACATCGATCTGGAGCATTTCCTAAAATAGAGCATGTGAAATATCCCTCATCAAAGTTCAAGTTTGTACTAGGTTACTGAGTGTTTCTAATATAACTTAAATCTTCATGATTTGGAAGAGTGGATTAGAAGGTATTTTGTCTGTCGAACCACTATAAAAAATTCTTGTGTTTACTTATTTCTCATTTGCATTGCATATTTAATAAGATAAGTAAAACGTAAAAGACAAGTCTTTTAACTTAAGAAATTTCTAAAATCAAGGGTAAAACTTTTCATGTTTGAAATAGTGTTTGAAAAACATACATTGACAAATTCGTTGTATCATTCTTTTGAAACTCTGATTACATAAGTTGATTAAACAAAGTCAGTTAAGTTTTCTTCCCTACCCATAAGCTTAGTGCAAAAACAGTCTTGTAGTCTTACCTTGTTGATAAGCATACTCTACTTAAGAAAAATAGAGGAAAAGTCTTAAAAGGTAAGAAGTCTAATTACCCCTTTCCCCTCTAGACCTCATCATGACCACTTGGGACCAACATCTGTCAAGGCTTCTTCTTTGTACTCTATAAGAGCATCTTGTGAAGTATGTTGAAAGTGCGTAAATGTTGCAAAATTACATCGTTGTTAGTACTAAGATCTTAAGTGACTTGTCTGTTCACTTATTTGATGTAATTTCGTCCTCAGCTTCGTTTTTGGCACTATGCTCTTAAGTGATTTGTATGTTCACATAGCTGATATAATTTCAGTATCTGCCGAAGTTAGGACTCCAGATTCCATCTCTTGCAACTTAACAGGATAGCTATCTTCCTTGTACTAAGTTTTTCTAATTTTACTAACTACTTAGTACATTTTTCTTATTTAGGCTGATGATATATAATTTGCTCATTTAGGCTGATGATATATAAAATGTTCATTTAGGCTGATGATATATAATTTGCTCTTTTGTTATCATCAAAACATGATTACAACTAGTACATCCAATTACAACTTGGTTTCATTCTTGTTTCATCCTTTTTTATGATAATAATAAGTTGTACAATCCACGTCCAACATCTAATCAATTTGAGTGGACGTGCACCTTGAATTATCGATCAACCAAAGATATAATACTAACTATAAATGATTAATACGGAGTATTAGCAATTTTTTGTTGTCTATTTATTGACTTACTTATACTCCCCCAACTTTAAAGTTGTTTAAGTTTTCGTCTCTCATAGATAAAGTATTAAACATTCTTTCCTCTTAAATGTTATGTTTTATAACGATAACTTTCTTGGCCAACTTTCGGCAAAAATATACACCACGTGCATTTTGGCAGGGTATTTTGGAATACCATATTTTCTAACTGGCACTAGAATATCACGTGTGGATGGGTAGATGAAAAAACATATAATAATCGAAGTTCATTTCCAAATTGGAGTCATTTTGACACGTTTTACTATTTTGGCCATAACTTTGGCTATGGTTGTCAGTATTGTGATTAAGACCCCACTCCGAAATGCTCTCGATGACACACGTCTTGTAAAGATCCTTAACCCAATTTTTCATCCTCAAATTCCTTCCTTATTTTTCCATTTTGCATTTTAATCATTTTTTCCCAGTTTTTGTAATATTTGACTAGTTCTTTTGGAGGTCGATTTGAACCCGATTGGGCCAAAATCTGGCCGAGTATCTAATTTATTTAGCGCTTTAAACAGGTTTGATTTTTGAATTTTGCCATTTTTTACATATTTTACTCTTTTACCCTAATTGACTATTTATCCCACCTTGTGGATTATTTTCAAACCGGTTAATTATTTTTAGATAATAAAATTAAGAGTTTTTATTTAGGATTTTGTTTCTTTCACTATTCTCCGTCTAATTTTTGTGTTCATCCTTAGCCTGCAGATTAATCTCTAATTTGTTCCGACTCCAAGGACCTTGAATAATGTTACAACAAAAAAAAGATAAACATCATGACATTTTCATAATTGTATAATTCATCTCGGCCATTTTCATTTTGGTGAGGGGAGAGGGTCGAAAAAACCATTACCAATTAAAGGGGGAGTGTGAGGACTGGGGGAAGGTCCCCCACCTCATCCCCGCGGGGGATGACACGCCCGTCCAGTCTGTTGGTGTGCCACCACCTGCCTTCCCCTTTCCTTTTTATCCCTTTTTTCCTTTTTATTTTTATTTCTTTCTTTTGTTGAGATAACTTTGAAAAATGCTACTAAAAATTAGTAATTGATTGCAAGATTTTAGGCACTCAAA
Organism: Penstemon davidsonii; assembly: GCA_034814905.1. Taxonomy (NCBI): domain Eukaryota; kingdom Viridiplantae; phylum Streptophyta; class Magnoliopsida; order Lamiales; family Plantaginaceae; genus Penstemon; species Penstemon davidsonii. The sequence goes on along the minus strand of JAYDYQ010001087.1, from coordinate 2,592,081 downwards.
TATATTTCACGTGTTTTTTCCTATTTCAATTTTCTAATTATGATTTGTTGTTTTTGGTATATGATTTTAGTAAGCAAGTAAAAATGTGTTTTTTAAAAGAAACTTAACAACAAAAATGATTTATTTCTTTATTTTATGTAAGACTTAATAACATTATATTTTAAATTTTATGTAAGATTTAATAACATTATATTCAAATTTTCTTTCTTTAGGGTTTCGTTTATTTCAATCTTCTTCATGTAATTTTGGTGTTCATCTTTAGCCTGCATATTAATCTCTAATTTTTCCTGGCTCCAAAGACCTTGAATATAATGTTAGAATTGAAAAAGATAAATATCATGACTTTTTCGTAATTGTATAATTCATCTCAATGGGTGAAAATGACTAGAACGGTGAAAATGAATAGAACAACTTTTTTCAATGAAGATTCTATTTAGGCCATCTTCAATGGGGTGGGGGAAGCGGAAGGGGAAGGGGAAGGAAAAAAAACCATGTCCAATAAAGGTGGGAGGGAAAGAGTTGGGGGAAGGTAATGACGCGCCCGTCCTATTTGTGGGTGGCCGCCACTTGGCGGAAACCTGCCTTTCCATTCCTTTTTCCCCCTTTTTCCATTTTTTTCCTATTTCTTTCTTTTGTTGAGATAATTTAGGAAAATGCTACTAAAAACTACTAATTGATTGCACGATTTTATGCACTCAAATAGATTTACTGTATTTATTTCAATTCTAATTCCCTTATTAGAATTTGTTATATTTGGGACATGATTTTAGTAAGTTAATTAATTAGTTTAGATATTTCATATATTGATTTTAGTAAGTTACGTAAAATGTGTTACTTTTAAAAACAAAATAGCAAAATATAAAATTATATTTCTAATTTTTATGCAACATTTAATAAAATATATTTTTAATTTGTGTAAGATTTATTAATATGATTAGTTTTAATTTTAAAATTTAAAATTCTCTACGATCCTAAAATTTGTACAGAACGTACAAATATGGAAAATTTAATCTTTAAACTTTAAGTTAATCTAGTAACATTATAGTTTAAACATTGTTAGTTTTAATTTTTAAATCTTAACTTTGTCTACGATTGTACAATTTAGACAAATTTTAAAACTACAAAATATATAATTTACCACTATGAAAATAAATTTTACAACTCAAATTTTGTCATTCTAGAGATTCACTTCTTATACTTTGCAAATTAAATTCATATATATATATATATATATATATATATGTATATATGTATGTATTATACCATATACCATATATGTAGATATTATACATTCCATACATAAATTAGCTTCAATTTTTCCCTCGTGAATGAATAAATTAATAATCGAGTCAAACATCATATACGTGGATACATTTTGTATGGAAAATAATTTCTTAATTCGCTAATTTTATGAATATAACAAATATTTTATCTAGATCCACCATAATTTACGCTTAATTTTGGTTATATTTGTCAATCACGACCTTTTAGATTCCTTTGCACAATTTAGCTTTCATTTATATATGTACAAACTCTATCCATCCGATTTTGAGTTACCCTTTTTTTTTTTTCCTTTCTTAAGAAATCCTATTGTCTTACCTACACTTTATAATTATAATCTGCATTGGAAGAAGTTCTTATATTCATTTCACCCATCAAGATAAATTATAAAATTATGAAAAACGTCTTAATATTTATCATTTTATGTTCTAATATTCTTCAAGGTTTTTCTTGTGATGAATTTTCACACAGAGTTCACGTTGTTAACAAGCTACCTCCAGAGTCTATGTTGAGGTTGCATTGTGCTTCTGGTGACAATGATCTCGGATTTCATACCACTCCTGTGAATTTCGATTTCAACTGGCATTTCTGCGAAAGTTTTTGGGGTAATACCTTATTCTTCTGTCATCTTTGGTGGGGTTCAAAGAATATTAGTTTCAATGTTTTCAAATCGAGTTTTGCCGATAAATGTGGACCTGATTGTTATTGGGAAGCAAGAAGTGATGGAATTTATTTTTCAGACGATCCAACTAAATATTTCGAGAAGAGATATGATTGGTAAAAGAATTTTAAAAAATAACATCGTAGAGATCAAGGATTATATACGAAATAGGAGAAAATTGTAGGCCTGAATAAATTAAATAATAATCTGTGACATTTTAATATTAATAATTGCTTACATCTTTCAGTTCTAATTCTCGTTCTACCTAATCACGACATCAATCTAGTAATTGTATTTCATGAAAATCTTTTCCCTTGCGTCCTTGGGTTGAACCACTGATTAGAGGATTAATAGCAATTAACTCTAATTTGAAAAAGTATAATTTATCCTCCTTTGTTTTTTAAATAATTCACAATGCCTCGCTAGAAATTTTAAGTCTTCAAAAAAACAAATTGAATTGACAAATATCCCCCTTTTAGCCTTCAGAGAAAATTGAATGGAAAAAAATGCGGCAAGTTGCCTCCTTGTGTTATTATAAATGTGGTAATTTACTTCCCTGTGTTATTATAAATGTGGGCAATTTACCTCCCTGTGTTATTATAATGTTGCATTTACCTCCCCCCTGTATAATTTTATGTGGATCATTCTACCCCCAAAAGGGTAATTTTGTCTTTTTACACAACACATTTTATGCTCATTTTCATGTTGACTGAATGAGATATACTCTCCAACTCAGGGAGGTAAATTGCTCCTTTAAAAAATCAAAGATGGTGTAAACTGAATATTATGATAATCACATGAGGGTAAATTGACATTAGCCCAATGATTAAATATCAACTTTAATTATAATTGTGTGTGTTCCATTTATTTATTTTGTGTAATCTAGATAAAGTGAAGCTATACTTAATACTTTTAGATGATTAATTTCATATACTCACACTTGTACAAAATTATGAATAATTTGAATCAAATTGTTTCCAAAGGGTATGACTTGAGAAAATTATGAATAATTTGAATCAAATTGTTTCCAAAGGGTATGACTTGAAATGATGTATTTATTTCAATTACGTAACATTAAGATTGTTCAAAGATAGGAGCCTTTGAAGCCCTTGAATTGAAGATGGTACAATGGAAAATTAAAGATATTTAAGCATTTAAATGTTGAGTGAGTTGATTCATTGAATTGAAGATGGTACAATGGAAAATTAAAGATTATTGATAGGATTGTTTAATACTGAATTGATAAGGGTATAATGGAAGTCATGGATAAACATGAAAAATACTTGGGGCTTTATGTGATTATTGGTAAATTAAAGTGTTTTCTTGCAGAAAAATAAAAATATAAAAGTAATTTATTTGCTCCATTTTTTGTTTTAGCCCATCCATTCTCGTTTTTTCTTATAGAACCTTCCAACTTCAAATATTTTGTTGTAATTTTGAGACTAAAAAATTCGAATTTATTTTTTAAATGAAGGGTCGGTCTGACTTCACTTTTGTATAATTAATTTTAGAACAACTGATTCTAGTATATATGTTTTTATAAATTTATTTTTATTGAATTGATTTTTTTTGTTTCAACTTTTCAATATTGTATTTAGAAATGCATTTTTTTAATTTACAAAATTATTCTTATTTATATACTGAAAAGCACAATCGAATAATAGTAAAACTTTAAATTAAACATAATACTAAAATTAAAACAACAAAAAATGAGAATGTATGTTGTGGGGTAAAAAAATGAAAATGGACCCAATAAATTACTTTTACAATTTTATGCAACAAAATTTGGAGGGTAAACCATTGATCCTTCTCAAAGGGATGAAAATGAAACAAAATGTTAACATGAGGGACGTAAGTGTAACACTAAAATATTAGAGATTATGGTATTTCGAAAATACCCTTGCCAAAATGCATATCGTATATTATTATCGGAAATTGATCGAAAAAGTGATCGATGTAACACATATCATCTAAGAGGGACGAAAGTATTTAGCCCTATTTAATAGAACATCAGTTAATATTTTCATTCTTATGGCTCATTCTCTCTTTAACATTATAAAATAGTTTTGGGGGCCATTTGGTAGGACCTAATAGGGGGTATTAGGTCATATTATATGATTTAATATGGGTTAATACAATATTTGGTGGCATTGCTCTAATACCGGGTCAAATAGATTAAATCCTTACTACCCGGTATTAAGACTAAATTATAATCCACCCAGGCATGGGTGGATTAGTTAATCCGGGTGAATATGGCTTAGGTGGAATGTCACTTATAACCTCAAATTTACATATTTTCTTTTTAACAAATCATTAAATATCATAAATTCTTTTCAAATCTCTGAAAATGGAAACACATTCTACATAAATAAATCACAAATTAAATCTATATCAATTTACAATTAACATGGAGGCGTTCAAACTAAAATATTGAACAAAAACTGATCAATTCATACTCTTATACATATTAAACATATGGCTTCGATGAATTGATATATCTTAACTAACATAATATGTTCAATTAAGTAGTGAAAATATATTAATATATGCCTAAACTCATAACTCTACAAAACATATTATGGTAGAATGTTTTAATGTAATATGACTCAATCAAATCTACCAAACATATTTTTAATATGGCCTTCAATCCGGCTCCAATCTAATCCACCTTAATCTCATACACCCTACCAAACGGCCCCTTGATAAGCTATCAATATTGTTGTTTTTGTTTCCAACAATATATTATATGTACTTTAAATGATGTGGTTGATGAATTGGGTTTAAGTATTGAACGATTTTGTGATTTGTTTTAGACTTTGACGAAGATAATAGTTGAGATTTAGAGATTGAAGATATCAGTGAATCTAAATTTTTTTGGAAAAAAAATTGATGGATGCGGAGATTTTAGAGATTTAAATAATACAACATGATTCAAATTCGAAATCGTAAAAAATAAAATGAATGTTTTACTAGTTGGACAATATCTAGGGTGAGGTTGACCTAGCAATTGAAAATAATTCTACAAGTATTAATTTTACAAAAATAAATTTCGATAATGACTGATTTAAGAAAAAAATATAGCATAATTGTTTTTGCAAAAATAATATTTAGTGGCTTTAGATATAAGTTGATCATTTTTGGAGATCACAACAGTAATTATGACAATGAAGCTCAAACACAAAAAAAGTAACGATTGATCGAAAATAAATATTTTATTGGGGGCCAAATACTTTCAAAATCACGATAAATAACTAGAAGTGATTTTAAGAGCTCCTATAGATAGACCAAACTCACTCTTAATATAATAGAATGTAGAGTTATCAAGCGATCGAATTTTAATATTAAATATGTTGAACTCGATCTTCATTTTAAGACCTTTAGGGGCCGTTTGGTAGGGTGTATGGGATTAAGGTGGATTAGATTGGAGCCGGATTGAAGGCCATATTAAAAATACGTTTGGTAGATTTGATTGAGTCATATTACATTAAAACAATCTACCGTAATATGTTTTGTAGAGTTATAAGTTTAGGCATATATTAATATATTTTCACTACTTAATTGAACATATTATGTTAGTTAAGATATATCAATTCATCGAAGTCATTTGTTTAATACGTATAAGAGTATGAGTTGATCAATGTTTATTTAGTATTTTAGTTTGAATGCCTCCATGTTAATTGTAAATTGATATAGATTTTAATTTGTGATTTATTATGTAGAATGTGTTTCCATTATCAGAGATTTGAGAAGAATTTACGATATTTAATGCTAGTTAAAAAGAAAATATGTAAATTTGAGGTTATAAGTGACATTTTACCTAATCCATATTCACCCGGATTAACTAATCCACCCATTCCTGAGTGGATTATAATCTAGTCTTAATACCGGATCGTAAGGATTTAATCTGTTTGACCCGATATTAGAGCAATGCCACAAAATATTGTATTAACCCATATTAAATCGTATAATATGACATAATACCCCCTATTAGGTCCTGCCATACGGCCCTTACTCTATTAGAGATTCAATAAAGATATCCCTAATCCTAATATATAAATTAAAAGCGATGGAAACCGTCAATGTATAACCACAAGTTCAACATCCCCGTAAATATATCATTCAATAAACATTTATCCCACCGTATATAATATCTTAGGGGCTTTTTTGTTTGGCATCTTTGAAAAAAAAAATTATGTTTAGAAGTAGCGAGACAAACATCATTTTTACTTACTATTTTCTGAAATAAATTTATCATCTCTCAATTTTTAGAAATTATTCTCTTAAAAGTTAAACAAAAAAAAAAATTATAATATTTAAAACATCCTATATAAATTTTATTTTGATTTTACATAAAGTAATCATCTCTTACACAATTTATTTCACAAAACAAACATGATTTGACTTAAAATCTTACATCTTATACCTATAACCTAAATCTTCCAAAAAAACTACCATCGCCTTTTTACGAAAACTACTTACCCAAAATCCAAACAAACAATATTATACAAATCGAGATTATTCAACAGACATCCATCACTCTCATAAACTATTCTCCCAAGTTACAAACAAACAGCCCTTGAATAATCCCCGAAAAGGACCCGACAATATATTGAGGGTCTCAAACCTCTTCATGGGTAGGCATCAAAATAGCCGAAATTTATTTCGTAGGAGCAATATTGAACGAATTGCAATAATCCCATTTATAAAAAATAAAAATAAAAATAAAATCTATTCCTACCAATCTCTTTTTTTGTTATTTATTATAATATTTATATGCAATGATATATTGATACATCATATCCCTTATTATTTTTGTTCCAATGTGATATTCAAATATTAAAAAGAATAATTTATTTTCAAAAAAGTCGTAAACACAACCCTAGAGCAGTTTGATTGTGGGGTTCGCTAAGAGCCTTTCATGACAATCGAGCTATGTGACTCGATCAAAATCCTATGATCACAACGGCTACACCACAATGGACCGCCGTACATCAATATTACTCGTTGGATCACCTAAGTACGACTGATGTGGCATCACTTGGATCGTTCATGTCAATTAGGGCAGTTATATCTTTACCGAATTTAAGAAATCTCGAAAATCTCAAGGATATACATGTGTTGACCCGAATAATTAAAATCAATCAACTAGAGTTCAAATACTACAACATCCTATATTTGCGAGAATATATACAATTTTGAACTACTACTCAACTATTTTGTGATGTTCATGATGGATTTTATATTTATATATGAATAAAATTAGTTGAGACTTTAGAGTAAGGGTTGCGTCTATTCGATATGAAGAAGTAGCATTTGGGCCTAAATAGGACAACTCTAAAAAATGATATCAAAATTTTGAAAAAATAACATACAAACTATTTCATCTATAAAAATTCAAACAAACAACATTCTATAAATACACAAAAATTGAACACGTCTATAAAAAATTTCCAATATGCAAAATCACTTAAAAAAAAAAAAAAAGGCCCAACAATTTCATCTCAATTATTGGTCAAATTAGGTGGTTATATGCCTATACCTACCGTGTATCACTTTATTACATATCTTTGCAGAAGATACTTGGAAATTTCTGTCTTTCACGTTATAATGAGTAATACCAATTTACTTTCATGTGATATACATAATGTTCAATTTACCCCTAAAATTTAAAGAAAAAAAAACAACAATTTACCCTGCCTGTAAAAATTGTAAAGAATTAATCTACCCCCTTCAGACGAAGAGTTTAACTCATTTGCCCAAATAGAGAGTTGATATGAAAAGTGATTTGTAATATAGGGATAAATTACCACATTTATGAAAACACGAAGGGGTAAATTGTCACATTACCATAACATAAGGGGTAAAATGTCACATATAAAAATTTCAGGAAAGTAGTGTGAAACTTTTATAAAATTACACGAGGATAGAATGTTCCTTTTCAAATTACTGAAACATAGAAATAAATTGCTATTAACTCCTTATATACATAACATGCAACATATATTATAAAACTCACATCAGGGCATCAATTCTTATCCAAAAGAAAAAGGGCTTTAATTCTCCGCCTCTTATAATTTAGGGTAAACAACGAATACCTCCTCAGGTAAGGCCTAATTATAAAATTCACCCTCACGTATTGGGTATTACAAAAATCCCTCTCAGGTTTGTCACCTTCTTATAATTAACCCTTGCCCCTAAAATGTTTCAATTTTGCCCTTGGGTGTTATTTGTATTGTTTGTAATGTCTTATAAATGTTAAAACTTGGGATCTAACTATTATATCTTATAAATTAGAAAAAAATATAATTATATATTTACTACCAGAAGAATTGATAAAATTTATAATTACCCATAAGTTTTATTAAATATTGCAAAAAAAAAAGGGTATTTATATATTTATTAGCAAATTAAATTGTAAATATTAAATTAAATAGAATTTTAATAATATATTTTATAAATATGAATTGTTTACACATTAGTTAAATGAATTTATTTCATAAATTAGTAAATTTAATAAATTATATTGTATTATAAATAAGATATTTTAATTTATTAAAGTTCATATTGTATTATAAATTGAAATATTTATTGAAATTTATGGGAAATTATAAATTATATCAATTATTTTGGTGGTAAATTTATGATTATTATTTTTATAATTTACAAGACATAACAATTAACACCCAAATTTCAAAATTTATAACATATTATAAATTAGAAATAATTTCCAAGGGCAAAATTGGAATATTTTAGGGACAAGGGGATAATTGTATATAAGAATGTGACAAACCTGAGGGGGATTTTTGTAATACCCAATATGTAAGGGAGATTTTTGTAATTAGGCCTTACCTGAGAGGGTATTCGTAATAGTCATTTAATTAGAAAATTAATGCAAATGGTGTATCCGTAAGATGAAATTTAAAATAGGGAAGTAATTTAAAAGTATTACCTTATTACTGTTTGATTAATTTAAACCATAATATTAGCATAAACTTTCTTTTTCCTTTTTATTTCTCAAGGATATTCAGGTCTTATATCAAATTTAATTCCTTTCGAAATCCGTCAGACATATATGAAACTAGTGGGAATTCAAACCTTGGTTCGACACATTGTGATGGCTAGTTTCTATTATAGTATAGTAGCATACGCTAAAATATACCTATGTGCCAAATCCTGTATCCCATGACCCTTGCTATTTGAATTAATGTCAATTTATCCCCTGTGAAATTTTTAAAGAAGTAATTTAACTCCTTCAGCGGAAAAGTGTAACTCACTTGCCGAAATTGAGAGTGGGTATGAAAAGTGTTTTGTAACCTAGGAGAGTAAATTGTCAAATTTATTAGAACACGGAGGGAGGGTAAATTGTCACATTTATCATAATACATGATGGGGTTAACTGCCATATTATCATAACACAAGGGGTGAAGTGCTATATATAAAAATATCAGGAATGCGGTGTGAAACTTTTATAAAATTACAGGGGATATCAAGGTGTAAATTGCCACCAACTCCTTGCTATTTTACTATGCTTAATCAAAATTTTGAAAGTGTTTTTCAAACACCTAAAAGTTATCACTACATGTTTAAGTCCAATATACTTGTTTTGTTGTTTGAATAGATAACTTTTCCCATTTTACATAAAAAATTGAATAGTTCATGATTTTGGTCATGACTACAAGTACATGGATTATTTTTAGGTTGGAAGGCAAGGTAGCCATTGTCACAGGTGGGGCAAGTGGGATCGGAGCAAGCACGGTAGATCTCTTCTGGGAACAAGGTGCAAAAGTCGTGATTTAGCATATCGAGTCGAGCTTCCAAAATTATCAAACGAAAAATCTTATTCAAGCTACTTTGACGAATCGAGCTCAAACGAGCTTTAATCGAAAGAACTCGAGCCGAGTATCGAATATCTTAATTTGATTTTCAGTCTTAATTACATTTGACACAACATATATAATAAATCGATACGATATGTCATGTGCACATTTTGTCGATATGTCCTGCACAATATAATACTAATAAGATAAGAAGAAAAGGTTTCGATTGGTTAAAAAACTTTATTTCTTCCTCGTTACTTGTAAGATTCCAACTTCAATTCCTATCAAATCTTCCAATAAAATTAAGCATAATTAATTGTATTTTTTATTTGGTAATAAGTGTTGGAAAGATGCATAATACGAATATACAATCAAATGGACAGAGTTCTTTTTCAGTAGGTCCTTTTTAGTAAATACAAATGTTTCTTGGGAATTATTTATTGCACGCGCCAATTTACCTATGATTTTCTAATAATCTTTAACTATTTGGGTTCTTCTTTTGATATACTGACACCATACCTTCAAAATCAAATTGAGAGATCTTAATTATCAAAAAAAAAAATTTTGAGAGATCTTATCTTTTGGTTTGATCATTTCATGCACATAGGTAAAAGGACTGCAGCTTAATTAACAGGTGATAATTAGGTATAGACAAATTGTTCAATTCTTTGAAAATAGTTTAAAGATTTTATAATTGTAACTGGAAAAATTGCATGGTTTTGTTCCTTATAATAAGGCATTTCGCAATATTGGTATCATTAAATACGTAAATGCACATTTAATACCACAATTTAGATTTTAATTGCAATGTTCATACCATCAACAAATAAATGGATGGGAATGGACGGAATCGGCCACTGTACAATGCACGTGGCCTTTATCTTGTCTTTTGAAGGAAAAATTTTCACATGATAACGTAATAAAGTGAGAGAAACAATATCATCTTCCTCCAAAAGATGAGATAACTTGATAATTTTACCTCTAACAGTGAGAAAAAAGTGATTATTTTCATTCCAAAAGACGTGATAACGGCCACGTGCGGTGTACGTGGCCAATTCCGTCTATTCCTCTCCAATTATTTGACGATGATATGAACACTGCAACAAATTTTAAAATCGTTGTACTAAACATGCATTTATGTATGCAGTGATATCAATATTGCAAAGGTATGATACCAAAATTACAATTTTCCATGTAACAACTATAAATTTGTATATTGGCTTTGGCATTGTATCACTATCTTAATTTTTTTTTATAAATTATATTTTCACCGTAGTAATGAATTATGATAAAAACTTAAAATAACGCAGTCTCGCAGTCTCGTAAACCTATTTAATATTGATTCTACTTTGAATGTATTTTGGTACATTTTCATCATAGTAAATTCTGAATTACGATGGTAGCTGAAAATAACGCACTCTCGAAAACCTAGTCAGAATTGGTTCTTCTATGAATGTAACTTGATTTTGATAAAAAAAAGTTCCAAGTTGATAAAAAAAAATTCAAGTATAATAGTCATTTAATTAGAAAATTAATGCAAATGGTGTATCCGTAAGATGAAATTTAAAATAGAGAAGTAATTTAAAAGTATTGAAATGTTGGAGGTAATTTCGTCAAATCTCAAGTGTAGATGAAATCATCCCATTGTTGTATGTATAATTTTTACTATAAACATTGTGTTACAATAATATAATCGTAAAATGGAAAACAGAGTTATAACAACAATTAAATGAAATACAGAACCTGTATAAGAAAATAAAAATGAATTCGGAAATACAAAATTGAATCAAACCGAGGCCTGTGTGAAAACACAATGTCCTTAAGACGAATTCGCTCCCTCACCCTTCTAAGGTTTGTGCTCGAGGTTCCGTGAACGTTTGTCTCCCAGGATACAACGGTTCCAGCAATCAAACTTTGCACCAAGCTTGCTGGATGAACTGAATTACTCTACGAACTGGAAGGAAGAAAGGAAGGAAGGAAGGAATTGTTCTTCTCTGGTGTGTTTCAAACAGACTGAGGAAGACTCTATTTATAGGGTCGAAATGAGGGCAAAGTCGGAACAAAAAAAATTAATGGCATGAGTTACAAAATCGGAGATTCATCCGTTACAACAGTTTTCGTTTCAATCATTTGGGCCAGAAAAAAATTTTCAATTTTTCCTTCTTTGGGCCGAAAAGAAATGGCAAAACAAGGCCTGTCCGATTTGGGCTTTTCTGGACGGCATTCATGTCCGCAGGCACGCACAAGTCTTGAAGATCCAAAGCAAATTTCGGTCCATGATTTGCAAACCCCCACCCTCCCTGCGCGCGCAAGGGAAGAGACTTTTTGTAGCTAAGTAGTTACACTACCACATTGCAAAATCATATATAAACCTCAAGTTTTTCCATCCCACTTCCAATGTGGGATTAAGCCAATTGCATTTATTTTCTTCCATTTCAAGAGGTGAACTTTGAGTGACAATTTCTCATTCACCCGAACTCCGATTTGGACATACGATATACCGTTTTAATCTACTCACGGAGTAGAATATAATTCCGCAAAGACCCGACACTTTTCTTAAAGTGGATCCCACTTAAAATATATCCAAAACAGTCCATTAACTTATTTTTTCCAACACATTGCTAAATAAATTACATACTCATTGAAATTGCTCAAACTATTCTTATTTAAAGTTTTGGCTTTGTTAACAAATTTTTAACGGCTAATAAGATGTCCTTCATCTGGCAAACCATGACTTGGTTTTTTCTAGGAAAGATATCCTTCATTTGCAAATAATGAATTGATTTTTCTACTCTATTTTCTTTTTTTCATTTTCTCTAAAAAAGATATCATTTTTTCTAGAAATTAACATCTTAATTATTTTTTATTTCTAAAAATTCAAACAAACAACCTTTTATAAATACACAAAAATCCAAAACGTCTACAAATATTCTCTAATTTTTAACACCACTCTAAACTAACAAACAAACAAAAAAACCCAACAAACAAGCCCCTAACTTTTCATCTCAATTATTGGTCAAATTAGGTGGCTCTACGCCTATACCTACCAATGGTTTGTTGTGTATAACTTAATTACATAACATGCCGAAGATGCTCGGAAATTTCTTGCTTCGACATTATAATGAGCTAATATCAATATGCCTCCCTGTTATATAAATTATATTCAATTTACCTCCTATAATTTAAAAAATAATATTTTACTCTATTTGTGCAAATTTTAAATAATCAATTTACTCCCTCAAGCAAAAGAGTATAACTCACTTGTCGAAATTGATAATAAACATGAAAAGTATTTTGTAACATAAGGGATAAATTATCACATTTATTATAACACGGAAGTATAAATTACCACATTATCATAACACAGGGGATGAAGTGCCACATATTAAAAATTTAGGAAGACGATGTAAATTTTTTATAAAATTACAGGGAGATAAAGTACGATTTTTCAAGTTACAGGAAAGTCAATTAGGACATTTATATCTCTAACGAATTCAAGAAATCTCAAAAATCTCAAGAATATGCATGTGTTGACCCGAATAATTAAAATCAATCAGCCGGAGTCCAAATACTTCACCATCCTATATTTGCGAGAATATATATTTTTTGAACTACTACTCAACTATTTTGTGATGTTCATGTTGGATTTTATATTTATATGTGAATAAAATTAGTTGAGAGTAAGGGTTGTGTCTGTTCGATTAGAAGATGAATCATTTGGACCTAAACAGGACAACTCTAAAAAATGATATCAAAATTTTGAAACAATTAATATACTAATCATTTCATCTCTAAAAGTTCAAACAAACAACCTTCTATAAATACACAAAAATCGAAAACGTCTACAAAAATTCTCTAATTTCTAAAATCACTCCAAAAAAAAAAAAAAAAAAAACCCAACAAACAAGCCCTTAACTTCTCATCTCAATTATTGGTCAAATTAGGTGGCTATATATTCCTATACCTACCAATGCTATGGTGTGTATCACTTTAGACAAATAAATTAAATGTCGTCGCCTTTTCTTAGTCTTGGTCATTTTTTATTTTTTAATTGATAAAGTAGTCTTGGTCACTTTTATTTTTTTAATTGATATATTAGTCTCGGTCACCTGATATATATATATATAATTCTTTGTCATTTTCTACTCTCTTGTTTCTCTTTCATGCGCTATTTAAAAATTACAAATGCTATTATATTCGCCAATGATCTTATGTCCCATTTAGCGTGTACCACTTAGTGTCCCGTTCATAATAATTAACATGTGTCAAGTATATTTAATGTGCATTATACATGATCTTTATTTTTAAATCAACCCATGTCTCCATTTCCATTTTCATTCTCCATTTCTTTCCTAATAATCTTATCACATATCTATGGAAACTTTAAACATCATCCATCTTGTCATATGTTACAATTAAAATATCATAAATTAGAGATACCTAAAACTTCTATCCTAAGCCGAACCATTCAAAAATCTTATTGTGTAACTTACTGCAAATTGATTTTCTATCTTATTATTTCAATTAAAATTCCTCCTCCGTGATTAAAAATTAAGAATGTGAATTAATGGGTATCTGAATGCGAATTAGTTTTTTATATTAAAATCCCCCTTTCTGACTAAAATTTTACTATATGAATTAATTGATGTTATTTGAAGAAATCAGTAAATGTAAGATATTAAAGTTCATTCAGATTTGTGCCTTTAAGATTTGAAGCAAAATAATCTAACGCAATAATTATGGTTATAACAATGGAAATCACTTGTTTAATAACAGAAATGGTGAATAAGATGGGTAAAAAAAAAAATTTGGATGGAAACGATGAAGAAGATAGGTGGAAATAATCATATATAACTATACATTAATTAATTTAATACATGTCAATTTATTATGGATGGCACACACTAATGAGACAGGAGATCCTTAGCGTATTGTATTACACTATTACTCCTATAAGTTCATATTAAAATTAAATGTTACTAGTATACGCTCCGTGCTATGCACGGAACTATAATAAATTCTCATTTTTTTTTTGAGGATAATGATATAGTTGGATGATATATTTCAACGGGGTTAATATGCCTCTTTTCAGAAGATACTCGGAACTTTCTGGCTTTCACGTTAAAATGAGTTAATACCAATTTTCCACCATGTGATATACATAATGTTCAATTTACCTAGTATAATTTGAAAAAAAAAAAAAAATTACCCTGCCTGTAAAAATTGTAAAGAATCAATTTACCCCCTTCAGCCGGATGTTTAACTCACTTGCCCAAATAGAGAGTTGACATGAAAAGTGATTTGTAATATAGGGGGTAAATTACCACATTTATGAAAACACAAAGGGGTAAATTCTCACATTACCATAACATAATGGGTAAAGTGTCACATATAAAAATTTCAGGGAAGCGGTGTGAAATTTTTACAAAATTACAGGAGGATAGAATGTTCTTTTTCAAATCACAAAAGGTAAATTCAACATTATCAATATCACATAAGACATAAGGATAAATTGCTATATATTAACTCCTTAAATACATAACATGCAACAGATATTATAAAACTCACATCAGGGCATCAATTCTTATCCAAAAGAAAAAGGACTTTAATTATCCGCCTCTTATATTTTATTCTCCCAAAAATCTCTCTACCTCTTCCTAAATTAACACCCCCTCACTCCCAAAAAAAAAAAAAAATTAATTTATCATTTAATCCTATTATATTGGAAAGTGTAGTTCACACACCCGAATTGAAAATGAATGTGAGAGTAGTTGAATAAAAAAAAAATTATCCGCTACTACACATAGAAAAACAGTGAGGTAAAGTAATCTATCAACATAAAATAACAAGGGGTAGCTTCTTCAAATAAAATCACACTAACCCTAGGTCTAAATCAATACTATATAAACGAAAGTAATTTTGTCATTGCAAAGCCTTTTAAGGTTTAAATTGGGAGAAAGACAATACTAAGAGTTCTTCGTGTAAACATAAGAATTTTTAAATGGGAGAAAGATAATAAGAAATTTTCGTAAAAACATAAGATACGATGTGCTCTAAGTTTTAACTTAGAACGAAATTTAGATTTAACTAAAAGGCAAATATAATTAAATCAATGAATTATATGTTATATAATTTCAAATAAGTGTTTTAAACTATCAAACCGCGTCAGCCGATGACGACGGTGAACCATCATAGAAATTTCTGAAACTTTTCAATAATTACAAAGATCCCATCTCTCATCAAACTTTATAAAAAAAATATTGAAATTTAAAATGATATATTATAATTCTTAACTCAGACAAGCCAAATTCTAGCGAATTAAAATCATGTTCAATATATTGTATATTTTTGTGAAACAAATAGTTAAATATTTATGCCAAAACTAAACAAAATTAAAGTTTCAATTATATTTTATGTTAGTATAGTGTAGTTCCCATTAGAAGAAAAAATATAGCAATTTGAGTTTTTTCAAACTTATTTTAAGTTGATAAACACCCTCTTAATATTTAATATTAATTACAAACACGCTTCCTCATCTCATGCATGTCGAGTGCATAATATAGAAAGGGTAACTTTGTAAAAGTTTATTTTATCAAACTTAAGGTAAATATCGATATTTCTCCCAAAAAAAAAAGAGTTCAATTTGAAAAAAAAAAAATTCAAAGTATAATAGTCATTTAATTAGAAAATTAATGCAAATGGTGTATCCGTAAGATGAAATTTAAAATAGAGAAGTTATTTAAAAGTATTGATAGTTGGAGGTAATTTTGTCAAATCTCAAGTGTAAATGTAATCATCCCATTGTTGTATGTATAATTTTTACTATAAACATTGCTAAATAAATTACATACTCATTGAAATTGCTCAAATTATTCTTATTTAAAGTTGGCCTTGTTAACAAATTTTTAACTGCTAATAAGATGTCCTTCATCTCGCAAACCATGACTTGGTTTTTTCTAGGGAAGATATCTTTCATTTGCAAATAATGAATTGATTTTTTAGGGAAGATAGTAACCTATTTTCTACTCTATTTTCTTTTTTTCATTTTCTCTCAAAAATATATCAATTTTTCTAAAAAAGAACATATTAATTATTTTTTATTTCTAAAAATTCAAACAAACAACCTTCTATAAATACACAAAAATCCAATACGTCTACAAATATTCTCTAATTTTTAACATAACTCTAAACAAAAAAAAAAAAAAAAAAAAAAAAAAAAACCAACAACAAACAAGCCCTTAAATTTTCATCTCAATTATTGGTCAAATTAGGTGGCTCTACGCCTATACCTACCAATGGTTTGTTGTGCATCACTTAATTACATAACATGCCGAAGATACTCGGAAATTTCTTGCTTCGACATTATAATGCCCTAATATCAATTTACCTCCCAGATATAGAAATAATATTCAATTTATCTCCTATAATTTTAAAAAGAACATTATTTGTGCAAATTTTAAAGAATCAATGTACTCCCTCAAGCAAAAGAGTGTAACTCACTTGCCGAAATTGAGAATAGACATGAAAAGTATTTTGTAACATAGGGAGTAAATTGTCACATTTATTATAACACGAAAGGGTAAATTACCACATTATCATAACACAGGGGATAAAGTGTTACAAATAAAAACTTTAGGTAGGCAGTGTAAATTTTTTATAAAATTACAAGAAGGTAAAATGCTCTTTTTCAAGTTACAGAGAGATAAATTAAATATTATAAATATTAAAGGGGGTAAATTGCCATTAACTCTCAAATTACATAGCTTACGGCAGATACTCGGAGATTTCTGGCTTCCACATTATAATTTTTAATATTTAAAACTCACATCAGGGCTTCAATTCTTATGCAAAAGAAAAACAATTCTCCACCTCTTGTATTTTACTCTCCCAAATATTTCTCTACCTTTTCCTAAATTTCAATTCTCAATTCAGCCATATTGTCCACATCTAACCATTCCCAAAAATTCCGATTCAGTTCATCCATCAACATGGCTGAGGCATTTGTACAAATTATACTAGAAAATCTGAACTCCCTGATCCAAAAGGAGATTGGATTGATCATGGGCGTTGACGAAGAAATGAACAAACTTTCTAGCACTCTCACAACTATCCAAGCAGTGCTAGAAGATGCCGAAGAGAAGCAACTCGAAGATAAGGCCATACGAAATTGGTTATGCAAACTAAATGATCTTACGTATGAGATCGATGACATATTGGATGAGTGCGCAATTGAAGTCTCAAAATTGGAGCACAAAAGCAACAAAGCGAAGAGTTACTTGAAGAATATTCTGTATCGATATAAAATTGGAAGAAGGATGAAAGAAGTGACGAAAAAATTGAACGCAATTGCTGCAGAGCGCGCACAATTTCATTTGCGTGAAATGCCGCTTGTAGAAAGACAAAGCTGTAAGGTTGCTTCCATACGTGAGACGTGCTCTGTTATAAACGAGTCTCATCCTATTTATGGAAGGGATGAAGAGAAAGAAAAGATTGTTGATATCTTGGTGAACAAAGTGAGAGAGTGTAAAGAGCTCTCCATTTTGCCAATAATTGGTATTGGGGGACTTGGCAAGACAACATTAGCTCAAGTAGTCTTCAACGATGAACGAGTAGCTGGGCATTTCGATATTAAAATTTGGGTTTGTGTGTCTGATAATTTTGATTATAAAACTTTGATTAAGGAGATCATAGAATCTGCGTCGAGGAGTGGAAGTGCTTCAGACTTGGTGAACTTGGATAATTTACAAAGACAACTTTCGGAGTTGCTGAGCCAAAAAAGATACTTACTTGTATTAGATGATGTGTGGAATCAAGATCAAGAAAAGTGGTCTGTGTTGAAAAGCTTTTTGGCATGCGGCTCAAGTGGCGCTTCAATTATCGTCACCACACGCCTTAAAAGTGTTGCTGATATCATGTCAACATTTCCACCCCATCAATTGACTGGATTGTCGGAAGAGGATTGCTGGTTTTTGTTCAAGCAACGCGCATTTGGAAGACAAGAAGAAGGAGAATATCCTAATCTTGAAGCCATTGGGAAACAAATAGTGAAAAAGTGTGCTGGCGTGCCTTTAGCCGCTAAAACACTTGGAGGTCTTCTACGATTTAAAAGGAACGAAAAAGAATGGATTCATGTGAAAGAAAGCGAAATTTGGAATTTACCACAAACAGACACTTCAATTTTGCCAGCATTGAGATTGAGTTATAATAACCTTCCTTTAAGATTGAGACAATGTTTTGCTTTATGTGCCATCTTTCCTAAGGATAGTGTGATTGAAAAAAAAGATTTAATTCTTATGTGGGTGGCTCATGGATGTATCTCAGCGACTGGGACAATGGAAGTGGAGGATATTGGCAATGAAATATGGAATGAATTAGTTTTGAGATGCCTTTTCCAAGATGTGTCAACTGGATATACGGGTGTAGTCATTTTCAAGATGCATGATCTCGTTCATGATCTTGCCCAATCAATCATGGAGAATAAAGTTCTTGGAACACAAGTAGAAATCAACAATAGAAGTGCTCCGAATACCAAAGTTCGTCAGGTAAATCTCAAATATGATAGTACTAGAGTGGCATTCCCTACACGTATTCTTCCCGAAATGGATCTAACATCCGCCATAATGAGCTATAGTCGTTTGAGAATTTTGAATTCAAGTGATAGTAATATAGACAGTTTGCCATCTGAAATAGGAAAACTGAAACATTTACGATGCTTGAACTTGTCTAACACTAGCATTCGTAGTCTTCCTAATGCTATATGCAGCCTTTGGAATTTGAAAATTCTGAATTTGAATTATTGTTCAAATCTGGTCCGTTTACCTAAGAACATGAGATACATGCGCAATCTTCGTCATCTTTTTTTGGAGCAGTGTTTTTCTTTAAGTGAGATGCCCCCTAGCATTGGCGAATTAGCTTCTCTTCAAACATTGAGTTATTTCATTGTGGGTCACGAGAAAACCAATCAACTGAAAGAATTGGAATTATTGAATCTTGGAGGAAGCCTTTTCATTAAGCATTTGGAGAGAGTAAATAACTTTGCAGATGCAAAGAAAGCAAATCTTGCTAAGAAACAAAATCTTTGTGTATTGAGCCTACATTGGGAAGTAGATGATAATGCATCCAACAAATCAGGAGGGGAAGACGTGGACGAGAAGGTATTTGAAGCCCTTCAACCTCACCCAAATCTGAAAAAGTTATGGGTAAGTGGGTTTAAAGGTAGTAATTTTCCTCTTTGGAAGAAAACTTCAAATTTAGAAAATATAGTTGAGATTGAAATTAAAAAATGCCCCAATTGTTTGTGTCTTCCTCAAGGACTTGGAGAGTTGCCTCATCTTAAACAGTTGGAGTTATATGAATTACTTGCAGTGCAATATATTATTGAGGATGACACTGGAGGTGTTAATTCACTGACGCCAAAATTCCCGAGGCTTGAATATCTCTCGTTGTATTCTCTTCCTAGTCTAAAAGGTTTGTTGAAGGTGGAAGTGGTAGAAATGTTTCCGAATCTTCAAAATCTATCAATTGTTGGCTGCCCTTCACTGCTACTACCAAAGTTGTCATCTCTGAAATCATTAGACGCACAAAGTTGCAGCAGCGTGACTCTAACTTCATTTGCTAAGCTTGAAAATGTTAATGATCGATCTTTGGTTGCAAATTGATGAAAACATGACATGTGTTCCAAAACAGACTTTCGAAAACCTCACTAGCCTTAAGAAGTTGGGAATTACGGGACTGAGTGACCACTCACTGCCAGAGGATGATGAAGGGCTGCGAGGCTTAAAGTCTGTTACAAATTTACAAATTTGGAGTTGTAAGAAATTCACCTATTTGCCGAAAGGATGGATACCACACCTCACTGCTCTGGAGAAACTAACCATACAAAATTGCCCGGAGTTTGTAGAGTTTCCAGAAGAGATTAAATACCTCCAGGCCCTGAGAGATATCGTCCTTTATAATCTTCCGAAGATGATATGCCTACCAGATTCCTTCCAACACCTCCCTTTGTTGCAATCTCTACATTTGCACGACCTCCCTCGCCTGACTTTGCTGCCAGATTGGTTGGGCAACCTCATATCTCTTAATGATTTGAAGATCAGCTATTGCCAAAACATTGCATCACTTCCGGCTACAATACAAGGAATGAAAAATCTGAAAGATCTTACAATTTGGGAATGTCCAGAATTGGAAAGGCGATGTGAGAAGGAAAAAGGAGAAGACTGGCACAAGATAGCTCACATTCCAAATCTGAGAATTGATGGCGCTTATACGTACTCAACCAATCAACCATAGAATATGTAATGGGTATTGTTATTTGTTTTTTTTCTTAAGTTTTAGTACTAGTATATTATTCAACTTTTCATTTTTCCCAAAGCTAGAAGTAGAACATGTTTATGATTAGCTCTGCGCAGTGTTGATTACAAGTGTTGACTGTCTTTCTTTCTTTTATCTTTGTCAATTTTGTGCTTTCGGTCTTCGTAAACCTTATCCGAGTTAATGTCAATTTACTATTCTGAAATTATTAATGTTCAATTTACCTCCTTATAATTTAAAAAAGAGCAATTTATCTCCTGTGAAAATTTTAAAGAAACAATTTACCTCATTTAGCCAGAGAGTGTAACTTACTTGTCGAAATTGAGAATGAACATGAAAAATAGTTTGTAATACGGGAGAGTAAGTTGTCATATTTATCATAACACAAGAGGGTAAATTGTCACATTTATCAAAACATTAGGGGTAAATAGCCACATTATCATAAAATATGAGAGTAAAGTGCCACATATAAAAATATAAGGAAGGCGGTATGAAACTTTTATAAGATTAGAGGGGGGTAAAGTTCTTTTTTCAAAGTAAATTGTCACAATTTCATAGTACAAGATAGTCATATTTATCCCGTGCTTCATTCATAATCTTGTACTTGATGATATTATTGATTAATGAAATTACTTGTACTATGAAATACTATTTTATACTGATGCATAAGCTTTTACATATGGATTTTATATGATTTTCTCGATATAATATGATAATGGAAGGGTCCATTATTCATTATCTTATTGCCCTATTATATTTATTACTATCTTCCTCCATTTATTTTTTATACTTTTACTTTTTGCACGGAACTTTAAGTAAAAATTAAAAACGTTTGAATTTTAGGTATTTTTATATACATGGTTGTGATTTAGATTTAGTCCTGTCAAATTATTACACTATGCAAGAGAGTATTTTTTAGAAAAATAATTTCATTCATAGAAATAAAGTGTTATTTTGGGACATCTCAAAAAGAAAATAGTAAAAAAAAACTAGGGACAATTGGAGTATTAGACACTACATTATGAATTATAATAATATAATGGACCAAAATAACCATATTTGGTTACCTTATTTACACGTGAAGGGCCTTATAACCCATATAATAGATAGATAATTAAAGTAAAGGCCAATTCTCCAATTTATTGTGAATGAAACCATATATAATGTGTGCTTCACCAAGATCAAGTAGTAGAGATACTTGTGATTCAACCAAATTTGATTGATATAAATTTAATTGAATTTCGTTTGTTATCAATATCAAATCAGTTTTGAATAACATTGTATGTTAGCTTTTGGATTTCGATGAACAGGTTAAATGATATGATTATGTAAAAATAATGAACTTCTCGACTGGACTCGACTCATGTGCTCGTTCTAGCCAGATTCGTTGAAAAAACAAATATCTACAATTTTAATTTCAAAATAACTTCATTTTACCAGAGTCGAAATAGAACTAATTTTGAGAATTACAAAATATTGTTTAAATCTATTTAGATATATACAATAAATGAAGCTCAAGTGAATTTTTATTTTTACTTCGGATTGTAATAGTTTTATTTACTTTTCAGCTCCATCTGGATCCATTTTAGGGATCTTACCATAATTTTAGTACATAGATGTTGAATAATATTAGAAAATTAAAAGACGGTTTTTTATGGTACCACAAGTAAGAATCGATATTAAGTTGGTATAGAAAATTAATACATGATCCCAAGAAATATACCTCCAGCCATTGATGCTTTGATTGAATATTTTTGCGTCTTTATCGTCGGTTTTGGTCTTCCAAACTCGACTCGCTCTCTCTAGATGGTGTATATTGTAAGGTTTGTAATGAGAGAGTTTGAGGACCAAAATGGGATGTATATACATGCAAAACTTCCCATCAAAGTTTTGGTAAGAACACAATATATATCAAAGAATATGTAGCTTGTCATATTATTCAATCCATAAATTAGTACAAAAATTCATAGAAATCTGCACTTTGTTGGTTATTCCCTAATTAACTAGGAAAAAATATGGAAGACAAATCAATAGTTCACTTAATCCCTTGACAAATATGAGATTCATCTTACAATTTTTAGTTTAGACGTGTATTATTGTCGAATTAAAGTTGAGAAAAAAATTAAAGGGGAGAATCTTTTTTTTTTTTTTTTTAAATAGAGCACTTTCACAATCGTCATAGAAATTAGATCCATCTACTTGTATTTAAAAAGAAATAAAAAAGGCAAGACAATTGTTAAAGTTCTAAATTATATTTTGATTATTTTTGTAGTTTTAAACATAGTCTTTTTCCAATTAAATTTATTACAACCCTAGCCGTTGGTTGTTCTATTTTCTTCGTCGATAGTTATGTCTAGCGACATCACTTTCTTTGATGCAATCGTGAATTCGTGATAAACAAAAATTATATTAATGTTGAAAATATAATTATTAACGAAAATTAAGACTTCATCAACAAAAAATACCGTTGGTTTTTGCTCGTTTTCTTGCAATGGTATGCACTCTAGCTAGCCCTATCTAAGAGTGCATATGGTACGGTTTTGCGACTTCTTTAACAGAATTTATATCGTACCAATTATTGCGTTTTTAAAATATTCAAAATCAAACTAGAGTTTTATAAACCATATCAATACATGGTTTTGTGCGATTTCAGTACGGTACAATTTTACGATTTTTTCTAACATTTTTTTTCATGTGATTTTCCTGATATAGTCAATTACTTAGTTGACAAAAATGATATATTTGCCTAAAAAACAAGTTTGTTATATAGGTTCCTTCTTTATTTTATTGAAGGTTTTATATAAACCAATATCATGGTATTTTACAAATTATTATTTTACATAAATTAACTCACCGGTAAAAAAAAAATCACAAATTTGATGACATAATGCGGCCTAGTTGAATAAAATTAATTGGTTAATTATTTGAACATTTTTTCTTTTAATTTGTGAAGGAACTTATTTCTTGATATTTGTTTTCTAGAGTTTTTGCTTGTTAGATTTTCAACATATAACAAATTAAATTTGTGTTAAGTTCTTAATTGAACGCGAGCGATGTAGAAACAAAAAATAATGATGGATTATTATATAAGTTCTAAATAATATCTTGTTCGAGAATATTAGAATTATAAATTAATAAATAAAAATTCATAAATTTTAGTACAAAAAATAAAAATAAATGAGTAATTTATTCATGTTTATTTTCAATTTCGGTACGGTACGATTTTTTCGTTATGAGAAGTTTAAAATCGAAATCATATCAAATTATTTGGTACGGTTTCCGTCCATACCAAGACCTTTAGTTCTAAGGGAAAAAACTAAAAATTCGGTACGCTTTAATACGATATGGGACGGTTCGATACGGTTTTAAAAACCATGTACACCCCTAGTCCTATCCTCGACATCAAGCATAAAAGCAACATACTTATATTCTTGAAAAGGATTTCTTTTGTCATTAATCCCAATAATTAAATGTGCCCATACTTATATGATTGATTGAGAATTGCATTCATTTTTTAGTGTACGCGATTCCTTTTGTTAGTTTCAGATAGCATTTGAATGGTAAAGTTGAGTCATAGTACAATATCAATATCATGCCTTCCCAAAAAGCTCTGAAATTAATGAAATAAGTCTGGGTATGCTTTTTTCTTTCTTTCTTTTACTTTAGCATTTAATTTTGGAGTGAATCACACTTTTCGTCCTTTTAATTGGTCAATTTTTACATATTCGTCCCTCTTAAATTTTTTGTAGCAGATTGGTTCTCTTATTAAAGTAGTATAACACATTCGTCCCTCTTAAATTTTTCATAGCAGATGCGTCCCTCTCATCAATGTAGTGTAACACATACGTCCCTCTTAAATCCAAAATACATCCTAAAATGGACGAAAATTAATGTATTTTGAATATAAGAGGGACGAATGTGTTACACTACATTGATCAAAGAGACACATATGCTACGAAAAATTGAAGAGGGATGAATTTATTACACTATTTTGATAAGAGAGACCGATTTACTACACTATTTTGATAAGAGGGACAAATCTACTACGAAAAATTTAAGAGGGACAAATGTGTTATACTACTTTAATAAGAGAACCAATCTGCTACAAAAAATGTTTTGTGCATTAGATTTTTGAATTGTGGATTAGGCCTGGCAGCATGAATCCAAAGTAATTGATTTGGACTGGGCCAGGCTTGGACTCGAGCGGACTCAATAATGTTTGTGCATTAATTAATTAATTGTGTTCAATCTTAGATGATTATACATTTATATGAGTATTCCTTGAAAATGTGACCAGTGCATCATATTTTATGAACTACATATTGATCTAATAAATATGGGCTTTGTTTGGATTTTTTTGAGAATTTGTCAGGATTTTGAAAGATGATACATCAATTATCACCTTATTTTTCAAACATTACAATCTACTAATCATGAAAAAAATAAAAACCACAAAATAAACCTCGAGATGCGAAAGACACTTTTTATGTACAAAATCTATAAGATATTAAGACACGTAGCATATGTCCGTTACATGTTAATGTATTTTATTTTATTATTATTTTTTTTTTTTGATAACCCAGGTGTACAAGCTTACACTCGACTAATCCTGGACCCTCAGAACCCTTGCCCTAGAACCCTGAAGGATGTAAATCGCGGGATGTGCCTCCACCAAGCCTCGGGATTGCTAGAGAAATTATTACCCAAGCAAATCCTAATAAAGATTACACACCTAGAAAATGGAAAAATCCCATTTTCCCCCTACCCTTTGAACATTTTTTCATTATGCCCCTATAACCTTTGCGAGTTTCCATTTAACCCCTCAGCTATTTAAAATATCTCAAGCATCCCCCTAAGATGCAAAAAGTTAGAATCTAATGCAAAACGACAAAAGCAAACCACACCCTCCATGAATAGGAATGATCCGAGTAGCGAACTCTTCCATACTTGTAGACTTGCGGGGGGACATCTGATGTATGAGTAAGATCCACATTAGGATTACTAAACCGAAAAATCCCTCCCACGAGTATAGAGAAAATAAACCCTGCGTAGTTCCTTAAAGCGAGCGTTGAAACAAGCGAACGTTAGATATATCAAAACCGAAGTCTCTAAACTAGGAAGAGTATATTTGATCAATTGGAACAAGCGACTCCATGACCCAAGGAGATCAAACTCTCATCAGTATAGGGTCCACATCTCTGAGGACTCTCCTCGCGAGCCTTCTACAAATTAGGTAGAGATTTAGCAAATCAATCTCTTCCACTATTCAAGGAACGTGCACAAACCCACAAGGAAACTCCTATGCATGTATGTAAATATCCCCCCAAAAGCAAAATTTACACGCCTCATTCAACATTAATCGCATGTATATATACCCCTAAGGTATGAACAAATAACCTAATCACTCTTTACATACTCTCTACTTTCAGCATATTTCTTAAGTTCAGGCAACACCTTGTTGACTTGAGCATCGGAGGAGGCTCCGTCGGCACCCGATCGGAGCGTAGTCTTTATTTTGCAGGACTTGAAAACACAGAGTTTCTTGATCTTGAAGCAAGTGTCCACCCGATTCGGAAATCCGGTTTTACCCCTTCATCGGTGGAACATGTATTGGTTCGTGCAATGGTCTTATCCTCGTTCATTGTGGAGGACAAGGATTATGGTCAATTTTGAATCCATTAACTTAGGAGCTCCACAAATTGCCGCTTGATTGTTGGTCCAAATTTTCGTACACAAATTTTGTTATCAAAGGTGGTTTCGGATATGATTGTAGAGCAGATGATTACAAAGTCTTCAAACTTATAAAATATTTTGATCCCGTTGAAAGAATAAAAAAGTATGAAACTCGCCTGTCCTAAAATCAGATTCGTGGAAGTGGATTGAAGATTTTCCATTTCAGGTTATACTTGATTATAGTGGAGTTTTCTATAACGGTGCATTACAATGGATTGGAAAAACATCACATGAAGATGAATGTTTCATGTTTGATTATTGCTTTTGATCTAGAGACTGAAGATTGTCAATCTTATCCACTACCTTCTTGGGAGGATGCTTATCTTTGAGTGTATACTGCGGCATCAAACGTTTCGTAACATGGTTGATGAATGATTATGGAAGTGAAAATTCTTGGACATAATTATTTTCAATAAAAGGAAATTGGAGTTATGAACCCCTCGCGACTATAACTTATTCAAAGAGCAAATGACTAGTTCTATTCGGAAATAAAAATAAATGAACTATGTTGGTATGATCTTGAGAACAATGCTATAGAGAATGTTACGCATTTCTTGGAACTTCAAATTAAAGCCCTGTTCTAATTAAAAGGAATCAAAGGGCAATTAAGAGAAAGAAAAACGTTGGATAATTATAAGCAAATGTTTTGCAGCCAAAGTTGATTGATTGGATTCGATCTTTATATTTATATTTTTTTTGTTTCGAATGACTACTCAGATCTTATATTTGACTGAATTCCTTTAGAGAAGTATTGGACATATTAAAGATTTTATCTTTTATGTAGCATGTGATAGTAATTTCTGAATTTTATCAAGAGTTTTTGCTTAATATTTTGTTGAAACTGCAAACGATTTGCCTGAAATGTGGTCCTGGGGAAAGATATATTTTTTTATGGCGTGATAATTAATTCATAAAAATCGTGTTTATTAATACACTACACATAATTAAGCCTATGTTGAGAAATTAATTGTAACAAAGGTCACTAACAGATGATTGGCCTAGTGGAAGGGACTAGTCACTATAATATAACAAACTAAAGTTCGAATCTCTGTTGGAAGTGGTTCCCACTTAATATGTCCGAAACATCTTAAAACACTACAAGAAAATTGAGCTTAAGTGACAAAAAATTAAGTGATAATGTGGAAGTTGTCACTCTTTGTATACATTTAGTGATAAAAATATTAATTTTGTCATAATAATAATGGTGACAAGTGCAATAGTGACAAAATATGTTTTTAAGTTATCACTAATAACTATTAATGACAAATATACGGTGACTTAAGTTGTCACTTTTGACAATTAGCGACACCCTTTTAGTGACAACCAAGTGACAATAAATATTGTCACTATGGTTTAGTGACAACTTTTTTGTTGTCACTTTTGGGGTATCGCTAAATGTCAATAGTGACAACTTTTTTACAATTCTTGTCACTAGTATATTTATGAAAATCATTTTAGTGACAATATTTGAGTTCTTGTCACTTAATATATATAAGAAGTGACAACTTTAACATTGTCACATAAAATTTTATCACTAAAATTTAATTTTTTTGTAGTGAAAAGAGTTAAACCCTTGGGGAAAAAAATATAACAAATGTCAAATTTCTTACTAACTCTCTCTTTTTTTATGGGAAAATACTCTCTCCTTTTGAGACCTTGTCCCACTTTTGTTTTTAGACATCGTCTCTGTCTGTTTAGATGATTATTCAGTTCAAATTATTAACATTGATTAATTTACATGTATATATTAAGGGTAAAAGAAGAATTTCAAAATATTAATAACAACATCCGCTATTTAAACGAGCAAGAAAATATGCAACATTTTGTAAAACACAAAAATATTATGCAATAAAATTTAATAATGTTGGTATATAATTGCAAATTTTGAACATTGTTTGTACTTACAACAATTGAAACACAACATTCTCGGAAAGATGGGTAAAAGAGCTTTAAATTTTGGACATGTGAGTTCTTTTGGGTAATAAAATTAATAGTGGTTTTTTTTTTTTTTTTTTTTGACGAATTAGGGAAAGCACGCGGTCTTTATTTTTTTTGCCTTTTACACTAAATTTATATTATTATCATTAAAGTAATTTAATATTAAAATATTGGGTAGATTACGAATACCATGAGGTAAAGCCTAATTACAAAAAATCCCCTCACGTATTGGGAATTGCAAAAATTCCGCTAAGGTTTGTCAAATTCTTACAATTAACCCCTTGTCCCTTAATATTTCAATTTTGCCCTTGGGTGTTATTTGTAATGTTTGTAATATCTTATAAATGTTAAAACTTTGGTGCTAATTGTTATATCTTATAAATTAGAAAAGAGATAATTATATATTTACTACCAAAATAATTGATAAAATTTATAATTGCCCATAAGTTTTAATAAATATTGCAAAAAAAAAGGTATTTACATATTTATTAGCAATTTAAATTGTATAATAATAAATTAAATAGGGTTTTAATAATAATATTTTATAAATATGAACAAATTGTTTACACATTTAGTTAAATGAATTTATTTTATAAATTAGTAAATTTAATAAAATTATATTATTAATAAAAAAATTATTAATAAAAAAATTAAAGATTGGAAAAATTAACTACGAATTTAAGGTTTAATAAAAATTTGTTTTGAATTAAAGATGTAACATTATTAGTTTTAATTTTAAATTTATAAATTTGTCTATGAAAGTAAAATTTAACAACATTATAGTATAATAAAACCCTTATCCATTATTAATTTTGAATTTATATATTTTTCTACAAAAGTAAAATTTATTTAACAACACTTAAAATTTGATTTGAAATATTTAAAGTTTATTTAATCTCTAATATAGTATAAATGTTAAATGTACAATTGGGACAAAATGTAGAAATACGATATTTGCATTAAATTACGCCAAATATTGGTACACGTACGTAGATACATATAAAAACTTATATAAATAATATAAATAAATAAAATTACATATTATGTAGATACTAACTTATAAGAACTTATAAATAAAAACATTCCGAGAATTTAATTACGACGACGATGAAAGGCCCACGCATGAGCGACTAAGTCCTTTTGAAGTTGTTTATTGACTTCTAATGATCGTATTGTGTGACGACGCATTATATAATCTTTAAGGGATATATCTTCACTTGTTCTTGGTTGGTAATCTCTAGCAGGTCCGTGATACATGTTAGCACGGACCCTACGAGATGTGGTTATGTCTGTGTCATCGTCATCTGAGTCGGAATCGTTGTATTCATCTCTTTCTTCCTCCACAATCTTTCGTGTAATCGTTGTTATTTTTCTTGGCCCCGATGTAATATTATTATGCTTAATTTTATAATTATTGTCTCTATAGTTATTATTATTATTGTCCTTATTATTATAGATAATTTTTTTTAATTAATTGGTGTTGTTAGCCCTGACAGTTGGAGACGGTACCCAAGAGGGTGCAGATTCACCCGGGGTAGAGATTGACACCACTGGGCTGTATAGTTGCGTTGAATAGTGAGAGTCCATGTATAATTTTTTTTAATTAATTGGTGTTGTTAGACCTGACGGTTGGAGACGGTACCCAAGAGGGTGCAGATTCACCCGGGGTAGAGATTGACACCCCTGGGCTGTATAGTTGCGTTGAATAGTGAGAGTCCATGTATAATCGCGGTTCCAAATGCGATTTTTTGGGGTAAAACCTGATATTGAAAATGATTATCTTGCTAAGACGTTTCAATTGGATTAGAGGATTGTGAATCAGCTTCTAGCCAAGTTCTATATTCCATGGCCCATTGTATTTTGAATTAAAATGTTCAATGTAATATTTATTACCAAAGTCGTGTTTAAGTATTTTTATAATTTTTGATTTTTTGTTTTAAGTGAATATTCGAGATTCTAGTCACATAAGTCATTTTTTTTATTCATATTTTCATGTCATATTTTGATGTCACACGTATAATTTTACAAATAAATATATTTGTCAACCTGCGCAAACTATAAATTGAGTCTATTGATGCATGTTAGGGGCGGACCCCTCAAGGGGCTAGGGAGGACGGTCGCCCCCAAAAAAAATCTGGACCAATTATTTATATATGAACTTGTAAAATAATTTTAAAAAAGTCAGTGGAATAGTGGTTGGAGACCTACATATGTAACAATATATGGATCAATATATAAATATTAATATGGTCATATGTACTAACATTAATGTAAATATTTGATTAATTAAAATGCACTACAGTAAAAAAAAAGTTTTAATATTAATTTTGGCACTTCTTATAGCATTTTTTTTTAACATAACTAAATTTATGTTGTAAAAATGTTTATGTGTTTTAAGACTCAATATCTTGAACCATTTGTTGAATGTGACTCGTTAAAAAAAATTCTAATATTCCACATTTTATTAGATAAATATACACAACATTACTTATTTAATTTTCATTAATGTAAATATTTGATTTTGTAAAATGCACTACAGTAAAAAAAAAGTTTTAATATTAATTTTGGTACTTCTTGTAGCATTTCTTTTTTACATAATTGAATTTATGTTGTAAAAATGTTTCTGTGTTTTTAGACTCAATATCTTGAACCATTTGTTGAATGTGACTCTTTAAAAAAAATTCTAATATTTCACATTTTATTAGATAAATATACAACATTACTTATTTAGTTGTCATTAATGTAAATATTTGATTTTGTAAAATGCACAACAGTAAAAAAAAGTTTTAATATTAATTTTGGTACTTCTTGTAGCATTTTTTTTTACATAACTGAATTTATGTTGTAAAAATGTTTCTTTGTTTTAAGACTCAATATCTTGAACCATTTGTTGAATGTGACTCTTTAAAAAAAATTCTAATATTTCACATTTTATTAGATAAATATACAACATTACTTATTTAATTTTCATTAATGTAAATATTTGATTTTGTAAAATGCACTACAGTAAAAAAAAAGTTTTAATATTAATTTTGGTACTTCTTGTAGCATTTTTTTTTTTACATAACTGAATTTATGTTGTAAAAATGTTTCTGTGTTTTAAGACTCAATATCTTGAACCATTTGTTGAATGTGACTCTTTAAAAAAAATTCTAATATTTCACATTTTATTTGATAAATATACAACATTACTTATTTAGTTGTCATTAATGTAAATATTTGATTTTGTAAAATGCACAACAGTAAAAAAAAAGTTTTAATATTAATTTTGGTACTTCTTGTAGCATTTTTGTTTTACTTAACTGAATTTATGTTGTAAAAATGTTTCTGTGTTTTAAGACTCAATATCTTGAACCATTTGTTGAATGTGACTCTTTAAAAAAAATTCTAATATTTCACATTTTATTAGATACGTTGTTCTTGTTGTTTCTGTGTTTTAAGACTCAATATCTTGAACCATTGGTCGAATAAGTCATTGTTGGATGATTATACCTTCTAGATATCTCAAAACGACTAAACACTCAAGGATCCGAGTCTAGTTTAGTCAGCTCGGGTAAAACCGTCCTACCACATCCGACTTTCATGTATTTTAATGTCTATAAACAACCCTTCATTTAACTAAGTCAAGTACGCACTACAAACTACTCATGCGTGTCGTTCAAGTTTTTTCGTTTGATTTTATCTATGCATCATAAAGTCTTTAAAGGGATCACCTTCAACGAGCCTTTAATGGTTTCTTTGAGTACCAATCAGATTCCATTCTTGAGATTGTTCGAGCTGATTGACAAAAAGCTCCGTATTGATCTAGGAAATTTCAACCTAGACTAGACTTTCATGGATCAAAATTTTGATACGTTTCCACCAAAACACCAATTTTTTTTCTTCTAGTCAGTCGAAATGAAAACAACAAAGTAGTTTCTATTTCAACATATTTCTTTTATTTACTAATTTTTTAAATATTTCTCGAAAATTTTGAAAACATCGAAAAAGTTTCGGGAATTTAACTCATAGGCTACATGTAGTTGAGTGGGGTGCAATGACCCCACTCAACTATTGCACTTTGTATGTATAATACTTGTAAAAATTAAATATATTTTATAATTGCTCTAAATGGACCCCAATCAATAAAGCTAAAATTTATATGGCAACAGGGCCATGTTTTATTAAAATATATTTATCTTCCACTAATAATTTTTTATGAATTAATATGTTAATAGTAAAAGACAAATTCCAATTTTTAGGATTGTGAGATAGGGGTGTTCAACGAAATTGCTAAACCCCCAAATTGTTCAACCCAACCCAAACCTATCGCAATTTGTGGGAAGGTTTGATGAGTTGATCTTGGTAATCTTGGAAACAAAGTAAGTAAGTTATATCGGGTTTGTTTTATACCTTTTTTCAGTCAGCGTAACGGCATTCGACCGCTCAATATATAAATTATCATTTTTATATGTATTTAATTAGTAAGGCTGATATTATGAAAATTAGAAATATAATTTAAGTATACACTTTAACAAAAAATATACTATTACGGTTAAAAAAAAATATACTCTCTTACATTATAATTGTTGGTATTTAACAATCTGTGTATTTGGATATTTCATAAAAATATTTCTAACTTAAATCTCATCATAGATCAAATATAGATAATCTAACATATATTAACTTTAATAAAATTAGATTATATATCAACGTAAAAAGCTAGTAAGAAATACTTACTTGGATCGAAATAAACCAAAAACTCCAATAAATACATGAAAACTAGGAAATGAGACTGAGGCTTGCCGAAACAATTTCCTTAAGATAATATTTTTGAGGCTGTCACGGTGCATACAGTTTGATTCCCGGTAGTCTCCCAAGATACAACAGTTTGTTGTTCATTATTTGCACAAATAATGAACCCACGGCGAACCGAAGTAAACAGAAAATTCGACATAAATTTAAAGTAGAGAAGAGAGTAATTTATAATTATTGTTGGAAAAAGGATACTTTGGATTGCAGTGTTTCGGTCCAAAGGGTACCTCTTCAGATCGAACATACGCAACCTTAATTTCTCTCAACTAATTTATTAACATATTAATTATCTCAACTATTTATTCACATATTAATTATAAAATCCAACAATAATGACCCAGTGAAATTTTATTCTGGCTACGCCACTGATTTAACTAATCGATTTTTTATTTTTTTTAAAAGTCTAAAGGTTTCCGGGATTTAGCTTTGACTTTAGACCATTAACCTTAACTTTTGACTATTAACTTTGATTAGGTCAACATAACAAAGACACACTTCATTCTGTTGATATAGTCGATATTGATTTTGTGAAATGGTTGCTAAAATATGAAATGTATATCCATATACTGTTGTCCCTTGATTAAGAGGTTTAAATCCCATGACTCGTGTGATATAATTGCAACATAATCAAATCATATAAATTACCTTAATCATAAATACGGTCAACTTAATCTGCGTAGCTGACTTTTTGTATGTAATTAGGCCAGTAATTTTGACAAAAGAATGTTCCTTGAGTAGAGTAGTAGTTAGTATCCCGAATAACATCCAAACGTTTGTTTGGACATCTAGGATTTTGGAAAGATAAAAGTTGTCAGAAATAAACACTTAGTATTAGTTAATTAAAAGTTTTATACTCCACAAATATTTGGGTAAATTACGAATACCTCCTAAGGTTAAATTATAAAAATCTCCCTCACATATTGAATATTACGAAAATTCTCCTCAAGTTTGTAACCATTTTACAATTGACTCATTACCCCTGAAAAGTTTCAATTTTACCCCTAGGGTTTATTTGTAATGTTTGTACCATATAAATTTTTAAAACTTGGGTACTAATTGTAATATCTCATAAATTATAAAACAAGAAATTAAATGTTTACCACAAAAGTTGATAAAATTGTAAACTTGCACATAATTTACAATAAATTTAAAAAAAATTATTTACGTATTTATTTACAATTTAATTTTTATAGTAATAAATTAATTAGAATTTCAATAATAATATGTCATAAATATAAAAAAATACTAACACATTTAGTTAAATAAATAAATTTCTTAATGTTATAATATTAAACTTCAAATAAATTAATTAATTCTTTAATGTTAGATTTAATTTACGCATTCAATTAAATATAAATATTTCTTTTATTATTCTTTTTATGTTTATAATATTAAACTTCAATTAAATTTATTAATAAAATATAAAAAATAAATTTATTTAATTAAATGTGTAAATAAATTTTTACATTTATAAAATATTATTGTTAAAAAATTCTATAAAATTTTGTTATTATTAAACCTAAATTGTTAATAAATATGTACAAAATATTTTTCTTAATATTTATTGAAATATGTGCAATTTTATCAAGTTTTATGGTAAATATATAATTACCAGTTTTATAATTTATGAGACATTACAATTAGTACCCAAGTTTTAAAATTTATGAGATATTACAAACATTACAAATAACCTATAGGGGTAATATTGAAACTTATAATGGCTAAAAGGTTAATTATAAGACGGTGACAAACCTGGATTGATTTTCGTAATATCCAATACGTTAGGGAAATTTTTATAATTTGACCTTATCCTGGAGTATTCCTAACTTACCCCAAATATATGTACAAAATCTAGGAACTGATGCCATGATTGTTGCTACATTTTTATACGGATTGTAATACCATGATTTTGGTTAGAAGATTAATGCCATAATCGTTAGTACGTACCATTGATTGGTTAAAATAATAGTAATTAATTTTGGAATATATATTAAAAATAAAGGCAAAGTGTAATTATTTATACACTTATTAAGACCCCTTATAAATAAGCTTGCTTATCAAAGCATTGCTCATTAGCTTCGTAATTAACTTTTTGTAGGATTCAATTTGAAATGTCTCAATTTGTTAATTTAATAATCATTTCTGCTCTGATCAGTTTCTTCAATGTTGCTGTTGCCTTTTGGCCTGCTCCATTGCAAGACTTTTGCGTTGCCGATCCCACAAGCAAAGGTACTTAAATCATATGTATTAATATTGTTTTTGAATAATTAGCATTTTGAATCTTAGAAATACGTTATTTTTGCACTCTGCAATTTCTAATAGAAATCATGGCATATTGCATCATATTTTTGCATATTCTTTGGTAAAATACATCTTAATTAGAGCATCTCCAGCATACAACATAAAAAAACAGCGTCAAATTACTCTTTAATGTCTGCTACAGTGTTTTGATATTTGTATAATAGCTATTTACTCCAGCAATAAGCATAAAAACTGGAGCACCATTTTAAATTAATTTAAATTTAATTTATCTAAATTAGATTAAATTCAAGTTAAATTAAAGTTTACTTAAAAGTAAAGAAAATTAAATTAAAAAATGTTATGTTAATAATTGTACCTTGCGTTAAATTATCTAAATAAGATTTATGACAATAATTTTATCTACATGTCAGTGTCTGATTCAATGTTGAGATATTTGATAAGAATTTTGTATCCATAATTTTTTTTTATCGACGTGTCAACTTGTGATTCAATGTTGGATATCTAATAAGGATTTTTATCGATAAAATTTTATATCAACGTGTCAATTTGTGATTAAACGTTGAGATTACCGAAAATTAACTTTCTCTGATTTTTTATTTTGCTCTTGATTATTGAACTTGTGTATTTTAATTGAAATTTGTAGTCATTTTAATAGTAGAAATTTTTTGTACCATTGTAAAATTTAAAAATTTAAGCCGTTGGGAAGGACAAATAACTGTTTTTAAATTTCCAGGCAAAAGTAATGCCCCTTGCCTAGGCATTACTTTTGATGCCAAAAAGTGTTGGACTTAAATTTAGGTCCAGTGATAGTGTCTCTGCTGAAGCAGATTTTGGCACTATTTTAACAAATAAGACACTATATTTGGCTTTGATTCCCATTGTTGGAGTTGCTCTTAGTGTGCAAAATTAAAGCCCATTCTTTTATCAATGAATATGCAATTCGAGGATGCAAAGTACAAAAATAATACTTTTCTTGAGTGCAAAATGTCAAATATTTAAGTAGGCTGTTGATATAGCCCGAGCAATAATCTTAATGCCAGAGCTTTTGATTCTTTTATACCCTTATATAATCAATATGCTAATTCAATTCTTGATTCATTAATTGTCTTGAATCCAAAATAAGAAAGAAGTTCATCTCTTTTAATTTGTTCAACTTTAGTCCTTCTCCTTCCTTCTATATGAACACAAGATTCTCTTTCAAGTTTTCATCTAAATATTTTAACAGTTTTTATGCATGTGATATCTATTAAAAAAATAAAAAATAATACTCTTACAATAATTCATTATATTATGTTATTTGACTATTTCTGATTCCCATTAATTTTTCAACTGAAACATATTTGTGGTGTATTGAGTTTTGGAAATTCTTATATTTTTCTTCAACTCTGGATGTAATTATTTCATTATTGATTGGAGCCAATTAATTCCTTTTCATTTTTTAAAAATCTGATTTTTAAAATTCTTATATTTAATTTAAAATAGGCTATATATTGCTTCGAAATTTCATGAAATACGTCGATCTCAATAACACACCACCACACAAGATTTATCGCATGCAATTTTTATTTGGAGATAATAAATTAAAATTCTAAAATTTTGATAATATTAATTTCATAACTATACTCCCTCCATTCCACAATACATGTCTTTTTAGAGAGATTTTTTTTTCCACAATACATGTCACTTTAGGAATTCAAGATAAACTTAAATGCTATTTTGACATTTTTACCCTTCTTCATTAAAAAGAGAGAGAAGAAAGATGTATGGGAAAGAAAGAGATGGATTATGGGGAGTTACAAAAAAATTAATTGCTTCTTAAGGATAATTTTGTCCAACACACTTTTATTTTACTAAAATATAGGGTATTAATTATTTCCTTAATCCTTGTGAAAAAAACCTTAAACGTCATGTAATGTGGAACGGAGGGAGTAATTTCTTTGTATGGAAACTCCAAATTAGTTGGATCGTCCCATTACGAAGAGAGAGATAAGTCTAGAAATAATAGATATCATCTCTTTCCTTTTTATATCAAGGACAATTAATAAGTTCATAAAATATATGGTTGACTCGTTAATTTAAAAGGATAGAACGGAGAATTATAAGCTTTTTGCTCGGGCGTTAGGAATCTTGATCTAGCTATATCAACAGTCATTTAAGTATTAAGTATTTCCATAAATTATATGAGTAAAATTCCGAATTTCAAAAATACTCCATCGTGCGCGCTGTCCCTTATTTTCAATTGAAAAAATATCTAATTTTTATTAGCAAAATTCCTCATATTTTTAGATTTTTATTGACTGCACCACACACAACACAAGTGAAACTGTGAAAGTAAAGAGTTACCGATCACACAACAACCGCTTTTCAAATTTTATTGCCAATCAATTAAATAAAGTGCAAGATTAACAGAAAGGATAAGAGCTTCATAACGTAAAATGCTTGAGATTTTTTAACATAAGAGTCCTTTTGCTAATAAAAAATTTGTGTGAATTACGAAAAAGCACAAATGACATTTTTGCATTTTGCTCTTCAATTTGTAGGAGTATTAGAATATATATTTATATCATGAAACGTAATTTCTAATAATAATAATAATAATTCATTTACAGCTAGAGGGAATGGTGAATTGGCATGTAAGAATCCAGCATTAGTTCAAGCAAATGATTTCTTCTTCAGTGGTCTACTATCACCTGGAAACACTACAAACCCTTACGGTGCATCCGTCATACCCGTTACTGTAGCAACATTACCAGGACTCAACACACTTGGGATCTCGTTGGCACGTCTAGATTTCGCTCCGAATGGAGTGATTCCACCTCATCTTCACCCTAGATGAACTGAAATATTGACTGTTCTAGAAGGTTCTCTTCAAGTTGGATTTGTGACCTCAAATCCAAATTACAATCACTTTAATAAAACTCTACAAGTAGGTGATGTTTTTGTAGTCCCGGTTGGACTCGTTCATTATCAGTTCAATGCTGGATCTGAAAATACTGTTGTTATAGCTGCATTGAATAGTGAGAGTCCAGGTATAATCGCATTTCCAAACTCGATTTTTGGGGCAAAACCTGATATTGGAAGTGATTATCTTGCTAAGACATTTCAATTGGATAAGTGTATTGTGGAAGAGCTTCTAGCCAAGTTCTAGGCAAATAGTTCATTTGTTTGGTGATATAGTTATGTATTCTATATATGGCTCTTGCTTTTTGAATTCAAAAGTTTAATGGAATTTTATTACCAAAACTCGTGTTTTTGAGAATTTTTGTAATTTTCGATTTAGTGTTTCAAGTGAATATTTTGATAATCCTAGTGACACGAGTCAAAAAATCTTCACATTTCGGGTCATATTGTTGTCAAACTTTTGTGTCAATTGTCAATTGATGCATATTTGTGACAACAAATTAAACAAATTATGTAAGCAAAAGATCATTTATCTCATTTTTAAGTCAAATTTTGATGTCATATGATAGATCAACCTTACAATTATGTGCAGAACTACATAATTTTAAATTTGAATAATTATCAATAAATTTATTTGACACAAAAATGTGACACCAAAGATAGAAGATTCATCCAAAAAAATGTATTGTATAATTTGAGAGTCAATAGCAATTTTGTTGGGTGTTTGGGATATGAAAGGCTAAGAAAATAATTTTAGCAAGACAAAGTAGACTTATTATTTCATCAAGATAATAAGGCTACAATATTTTGAGGCTTTTTGCACTAAGCCTTCATACAAGTGAATAAATTTTCTTCTCAAAACTAACTTGCTAATTGATGGATTTTTTCTATATGCAAAATTCTACACACTACATACATATATATAGGCCTATGAACTACCTTTCAACTCTACACTAGAAGCAACTAGATTAATGTTGGATACACTAATTTAATTCAAACTTAGTGGCTAAGCATGATGACTAAGCTTCTTGAGAGTTCTTCAATGATAAGTCTTTCATCTCATTGGTTGGCTTTGGATGACTAGAATGTAATTCTAGATAAGTTTGTGTTGCAAACTTTGACTATAATTCATCCAAGTATGAATTCTTCATGCTTAAGGAACTTCATGGTTAAGTAATTATGAATTAATTTTAACACCCCCTCTTAATTCATAATTCGAACACCATTTCGAAATTGCTCTAACTTCTCGGAATTGACTGCTTTTGTAAAGCTATCTGCAAGTTGATCTTTAGTGTTCACAAACTCCAATTGAATTTCTTGATCTTGAACGAGACTTCTAATGTAGTGGTGTCGAAGTTCGATATGCTTTGTTCTGGCATGAAAAACTGGATTCTTTGTCATCTCTATACTGGACATATTGTCACAAAATATTGTTGTAGGTGTATCTTGTCTTTGCTCAATGTCTGTCAGAAGTCTTCTAAGCCAAACAGCTTCACGAGCTGCGTCTGTGGCAGCAATATATTCTGCTTCTGCTGATGAGAGTGACACAGTCTTTTGCTTCTTTGATGCCCATGATATGATTTTTGAACCCAAACAAAATACATATCCAGCTGTACTTTTTCGATCATCAACTGATCCGGCCCAATCACTGTCGGTATATCCGATAAGTCTGTTTTCTTTTTCTTTGACATATTTGATGCCAAAATCTCTTGTACCTTGAAGGTAACGTAGAATTCTTTTTGCTGTTGCATAATGCAATTTACTCGGGTCATGCATAAACCTCGAGATTAAGCTAACCGGATAGACAATGTCAGGTCTGGTGTGCGTGAGATATATTGGAGAGCCTACTAAGCTTCTGTACATGTTTGTATCAACTTTTGCAGCACCATCATTTAGCGTCAACTTTTCATTTATTGCCAGCGGAGTAGATATGGGTTTGCAATTTATCATCTGGAACTTCTTCAATAAACTTTCAAGATATTTTTCTTGAGAGATAAATATTTCCCCTTGTGTTTGATGAACTTGAATCCCAAGGAAATATTTCATTAGACCCAAATCAGTCATCTCATATTCTTGCATCATTGCCTTTTTGAATTCTTCTATCATCAATGGATTTGTACCCGTGTATATCAAATTGTCTACGTAAAGACAGATAATGAGAAAATCTTTTTCACCTTCTTTCTTCACGTATAATGACGGTTCACTTTGACTTCTTTGAAATCCATTTTTCTGAAAGTAATTATCAATCTTGTTGTTCCAGCTCTTGGTGCTTGTTTTAGCCCATATAGTGCCTTTCTGAGGCGATAAACTTTATCTTCTTTGCCTTGGACAATATAACCTTCAGGTTGTTCGACATAAACTTCTTCACTCAAATCTCCATTGAGAAATGCTGATTTGACATCCAATTGATAAACTGGAAGTTCCATTTGAGCAGCTAATGCTAGGACAATTCGTATTGTCTCCATTCGAGCAACTGGTGCTAATGTTTCATTGAAATCAATTCCTGGTTGTTGAGAATAGCCTTTTGCTACTAGGCGTGCTTTGTGCTTTTGAATTGAACCATCTTCTTTGTACTTCGTTTTGTAGACCCACTTTAGTCCAATTATACTTTTATTCTCTGGTAGATCCACTAGTTCCCATGTTTTGTTCTTTTCGATGCTTGCTATTTCTTCATCCATAGCATTTGTCCAGATTTCTTCTTTCACAGCTTCTTCAAAAGTATGTGGCTAACAAACAAAAAATGCCACATCACATGATTCATAAATTTCTCTTAAACTTCGTACCTTACGTACTGGACTTTCTGATTCTGGATAGAATTCCTCAGATGGTCCTGGAGAACTTGAAATTGGACTCGAGTTTGACTTGTCAGATCATTTTGATTTAATGATGAGCTAGGCATATCCACATTATTTGTTTTTGTATTTTCTCCCAAATTCCATGATTGTTTCTCATTGAAGATAACATCTCGAGATATAATAAGCTTATTTGTGTTTGGGTTTAGTAAACGATATCCCTTGGATTCGTCACTATAACCAACAAATATAAGCTTTTCTCCTTTATCATCAAACTTTTCTTGCTTCTCTTTAGCAATATGAGAATAAGCTAAACAACCAAAAACTTTGAGATTGTTTACCTGTGGCTTTCTCCGATGCCATGCTTCATAGGGAGTCTTATTTGGAACTGCCTTTGTTGGTGAACGGTTTAAAATATAGACTGCTGTAAGTACAGCTTCTGCCCAAAAACTTTTTGGAAGTCCTTTTTCAGCCATCATGCTTCTTGCCATTTCAACGATCGTGCGATTTTTTCGCTCTGGAACTCCATTTTGTTGTGGAGTATATCGCACTGTTAGTTGTCTCTGGATTCCTTTTTCTTTGCAATAATTTAAGAAGGCTTTTCCAATAAATTCTCCTCCTCGGTCTGTTCTGAGAGTCTTTATTTTTCTGCCACTTTGATTTTCAACATTCGCTTTGAACTCCAGAAATTTTGGAAATGCTTCTGATTTTTGCTTCAAAATATAAACCCACATCATTTTGCTATAATCATCCACGAACAATAGAAAATATCTATTGTCGTT
This sequence comes from Penstemon davidsonii, assembly GCA_034814905.1. Classification (NCBI taxonomy): domain Eukaryota; kingdom Viridiplantae; phylum Streptophyta; class Magnoliopsida; order Lamiales; family Plantaginaceae; genus Penstemon; species Penstemon davidsonii. Next base: position 2,549,810 of record JAYDYQ010001087.1, on the reverse strand, counting down.
AAGAGATGGAGTTCGGGTTGGGCCACAAATATCTACATGTATTAGTTCAAGAGGAGCTTTGGCTCTGTAGGATGTCTTTGGAAATGGTAGGCGATGCATTTTGCCATAAATACATCCTTCGCATGTTGTGTCTCGATCTGGAATATTTGGAAGACCAAAAACCATATTTTTTCTTTTTAATAGATTGAGACCTTTGTAATTCAAATGTCCATACCTCAGATGCCATAGGTTATGATCTTCTTCTGTTGTGCTCTGGAGAATAATTTTCTCGATCAATGGCAGATTAAGAGGAAAAACATTATTTGAGCTCATCTTTATTTTTGCCATTGTGAGATTCTTATGCTTATCAATAATGACACAATGATCATTATTAAACTCCACTTTATAATTCTTCTCTAGCAGTTGACCCACACTTAACAGATTTTGAGTCAAATTTGGAACGTAAAAAACATCTTTGATAAAATTTGTTTGTCCTTTATTTGTCTGGACTGCTATTGTTCCTTTCCCAGCGATTTTATGTTCCTTGCCATCTCCAAGTTTTACTTCAGATGAATAAGTCTCATCAAGCTCCACAAACATTTTCTTATTTCCACACATATGATTACTGCAACCGCTATCTGGGGGGGTGGGGGGGGGGGGGGGTGGGGGGGGGGGGGGGTGGGGGGGGGGGGGGGTGGGGGGGGGGGGGGGTGGGGGGGGGGGGGGGTGGGGGGGGGGGGGGGTGGGGGGGGGGGGGGGTGGGGGGGGGGGGGGGTGGGGGGGGGGGGGGGTGGGGGGGGGGGGGGGTGGGGGGGGGGGGGGGTGGGGGGGGGGGGGGGTGGGGGGGGGGGGGGGTGGGGGGGGGGGGGGGTGGGGGGGGGGGGGGGTGGGGGGGGGGGGGGGTGGGGGGGGGGGGGGGTGGGGGGGGGGGGGGGTGGGGGGGGGGGGGGGTGGGGGGGGGGGGGGGTGGGGGGGGGGGGGGGTGGGGGGGGGGGGGGGTGGGGGGGGGGGGGGGTGGGGGGGGGGGGGGGTGGGGGGGGGGGGGGGTGGGGGGGGGGGGGGGTGGGGGGGGGGGGGGGTGGGGGGGGGGGGGGGTGGGGGGGGGGGGGGGTGGGGGGGGGGGGGGGTGGGGGGGGGGGACCAAAGGCGGCATTATTTAACCCATTTCAAGACAATTTTTTTCCAATAAAAAAAAAATTGATGTAGACATCTTATGAGAACTTATCTTATAGAAGTTAAACTGATTACTGAATAGGATTAAAATACTAATTGAGTAGATTTTGTAACTAACACATTACGTAGTCTAGATTATATATTCTACACATAAATCTTATTTTTTTGTAATAACTATGATCAATAGTCATGTGATTAATTTAGTATTTTAAGTCGATTCGTTATAAAATTTATACTATAGCACATCAGAATTTGTAGAGTAGACACTACTATGGCCACGTTAGATTGAACAGGAAAATTTGAAATGTATATGGACTTTATTTTTTATTTTTTTATGTTTTAGATAAATACTGATTTATGATAATAAAGTAAAAATGATGTAATTTTACATTCAAGTCATTCTTTTTCCCCTCTCTCCTACGCGACATCATAGATATATATTGCACTGCAGTGGTTTCTAAATAGAATTTTGGAGGAGCCTATAATTTCGGGGTGTAAAAACACTTTAAAAAATATTGTATTCGCAAAAGTTGGTGATATTTGTTTCTTCACTGTAATATATTACAGTAAAGAAATAAACACCACCGTTCATTTTAATTACTTGGGTGGATAAAAGATGTATTATATTAATGTTTTTTTCCGATGTGGGATAACAATTTTGTAAGAAATATTAGAAAAGGAGAGAATTGCAACTGTGGTACCAAACTATATACCGATTATCACTTGTGGTACCATAAAAATCGAGGCCGATACATTTGGTACCACAATTTAAGAAATCAATCACTTTTGGTACCACCGTTAAAATTGGACGTTAACTGATGACGTGGCAGTTAAGTTTTATTGCAAAATTGATACCATTACTTATGTTGACTGATAATTATACCCATAACTTTTCAGGTTGTCAAAATAACCCCACATCTTCAAATTTACTGACAATTTTAGTCCACATTGTTGCCCAATTTCAAAATTGGTTCGAATAAGACACGTGCGGACCAATTTAGAGATTTTACTTATTATATTTACATATTTATTTAACTAATTTAGTTTTATAAATAATATCATACCAAATAATACTTTAGAATAAATTCGACCAAATATTAATTAAATCTAAAATTTATATAATAATATTAATATTTATTAAAAAAAATAAAATTATATATTATTAATAAAATAATTATAATTAAAAAAAAAAAAAAAACCCACCCCTACCCCCAACCCCAATCCCCCCCGTAACCACCCCTCCCCCCCACCCAAATCCCAGGCCGCCGGCGGCCTGGGATGGCTGGTCCCAGACCGCCGGCGGCCTGGGATAGCTGGTCACATGCCGCGGTGGCCTGGGATCGAAGAGACCCAGGCCACCGCGGCCTGGGACCGACGATCCCAGGCCGGCGGCGGCCTGGGATTTGTGTGGGGGGGGGGGGGGGGGGGGGTTACGGGGGGGGGGTGGGGGTGGGGGGGGGGGGGGGGTTTTTTTTTTTTTTAAAAAAAATTATAATTATTTTATTAATAATATATAATTTTATTTTTTTTAATAAATATTAAATATATTAATATTATTATATAAATTTTAGATTTAATTAATATTTTGTCGAATTTATGTTAAAGTATTATTTGGTCTGATATTATTTATAAAACTAAATTAGTTAAATAAATATGTAAATATAATAAGTAAAATCACTAAATTGGTCCGCACGTGTCTTATTCGAACCAATTTTGAAATTGGGCAACAATGTGGACTAAAATTGTCAGTAAATTTGAAGATGTGGGGTTATTTTGACAACCTGAAAAGTTATGGGTAAAATTGTCAGTCAACATAAGTAATGGTATCAATTTTGCAATAAAACTTAACTGCCACGTCATCAGTTAACGTCCAATTTTAACGGTGGTACCAAAAGTGATTGATTTCTTAAATTGTGGTACCAAATGTGTCGGCCTCGATTTTTATGGTACCACAAGTGAGAATCGGTATATAGTTTGGTACCACAATTGCAATTCTCTCATTAGAAAAGGCAAAGATTTTGGCCCATTAACATTGGGCATCATTACCAGAGATAGACATATGTGTATGCTAATTCTTAGAAAATTCTGGAATTGTACTTTGTGAATATATGATTGGGTAATTTACCCGTTTGATGCATTCCTTGGATGTGGCATTTTTTTTGAAGCTTCTTTGTCGTTCTGAAATCCTAATTCTTTGATTTTTGTTAGCATCATAGCAGACTGTTATCCTACCACTGAAAGTTCATAGGGAAAAAATTTAAATGATGCGTTTTCTGTAAGATGGCTGCGTGATCCTTTTAGTTATTATGAATCATTGTACCAATGGCCATAATTCATATCTATCTTTTGTCTGATAAATGCGTTAATACTGGAATTAATATGTCTGCCTAGGTACCAAATGTAATTAGACTTATTTTTCTTGAAATAGAGTTGGACAACAATAAATTTTAAACATAGTAAACTATAAAGTAATATTGTGAGCTTATAAATATTTAATGGTTAAATGTTTAATCGTGTAATATATTTCTTATGTATATTTTAAGATGATTTACTTTTACTTGATGTATCTTTTATATTTTATAATTATCAACAAATTTTGTTTTTATTTATTCAAGAATGTTTAGTATAAATAAATTTAGTCTTTGAATGAGTTGGTAAGAATAGATTTATTAGGAAATTGTAAATTTCATTGTTTCTGTCTACTACATGTGAGGGTGGAACTTCTTATATTAAAAATATTGTGAATTAAAATACGTTATTTTGTGTTTAAATTATTTGTGAAATATAGTATATTTTGTCCGTCTTTTAATTATTTTATATATGTAATTAGTGTTCATTAATAAAACTTTTTTTTAAAGCCAAAGTTGTTTTAGCCTTATAGAACAATAAAAAAATTAGTGGTTCTTTGGAGCTTGGTTTATTGAGTATTTTTAGAAATACAAAATTGGAAATCCCAATGTTATGGAATTTAAAGCATATATTATATATTTGTTTTCATATAGCCAAAGATCTATGTAAATACAATATTATAGATCTAACATTAGATGTGATTTATTTATTCGATTGTGTGTATAATTCATAGTATTTATCTTTGTTCATGTAACTTTAGATAAATATTTTTTGAGCTTGAAGATGTGAAATTTCGTGTTCGTACCGCTCCTCGTGGAGAAGATCCCGTACCAAACCAAGTCTTTGAATTAGACATATTTTGGCATTTTGCCGTTTTAAAAGTCATTAATTGCTAGATTTTGTAGATTTATGGTAAATTCTTAAACATTTGTGTAAAGTAAATTGTTATAACAAATTCATAATTATTTTAGTTCGAACAATTAAAAAGTTCAAAATTCTTAAAAGGTGATGCCTGTATGCTTAATGTAATATGGGTAATTTAATATTTCAATATATTACGTTAAGCAAACAAGCACCTCATTCCACTGTAATAGTTCAATTGTTTATATGGTGTGTTATATTGGTTTGTTATTTCAATGTGGGATGAAAAATCAATATGTTATAGAAAATGATGTTCTAAATAATAGTGTATTCCTTTAGGCAAACTGCCGCTAGGCTTACTGGCGATGAAGTCCAAAGGCTCACTCCTCTGCAGCATAGGTTCATTGGCGACCAAGTTCAAAGGCTCATTGGCAACGAATCCAAAGGTTTTAACCTTGTGAGCAGAACAACACATTGCTAAGCTTAAGAGTGCCATTAATTCAATGCAAAGCCATTTTGTAGCCATTATTTTTCTAAAGAAAGAGCAAATTAAATGAATTAATTCAAGTGGTAATAGCACTATGAGTGTGATCCCTTTTTATAATGACGACTCCATAACTGCATAAAAGCATACCATTGGGTGGAAGAGAAATGCAAAAAAAAGGACAACAATATTCATAGTCTAATCACCCTTTCATATTTTCCTCGTTCATTCTTCTTCCTCAAAGATGCACCTATGACTTATTTGATAAATGTGATCATAGACATCCTCCTCCTTTGACATCCTTTTGATGATCTTCAATGGTTTCATCGTATTGACCTTGTTAAACACTCGTGGTATGGCGCCTGGTAGTGCATAAATAAGAAGTCTTTCTGAATCAAGCTGTACCAATTTATCTTGTGCATAGATACACATTTTGTAGGTCCCTGCTGCCATTATAAGGTCAAATATTGTGCGGATATCTTTATTACTGCTTATAGTTCTCAAACCGTCACCAAATTCAGCATTTGGTACCCTGTACCAAAGCCCTTCTGGTATATACTTTTCGAGCTTGTAAATCACATGTACTAAATGTTACAGCCTGAATATCTTTACATCTATGTTCATCAGTATTGCTCCAGGATTAGCCGAGTACCCTATTGCTCCTCCTTGTTTGGGGAAAAAATAACCTTCGTAAAACAGATATAGTTCACATTTGTTTGCCCTTTTTCTTGTCTGTATGGAAGGAAACAATATAATTAAAATGTAAGTACTGATATTCATACAAAAAGAGAAAGAAAGTAAAGAATAAGAAACTGATATATCTTCATTGTCACAAGAAAGGTATCACAAATTCCTAACTCTCTTAATGTTAGTTGCCTTAAAAGCATTCTTCATGAAGTTTAATCACTATTAACTATGAGATATAATATATAAAAATCCCACTGTCTATAATTTTTCTCAGGAGACAAGCTATAGATTCAAGTAACAATATGAGTAAAATATCACCAAAAATCCGAGTTGAAAAATCAAACAGGTTTATCAAAAAGTATTGTAAATATACTGATTTTATTAGAACATGTATATAATTGTTTTCATATATCTGTTAAATAATTAAGGTTTGATAGACTTTTTGATTGATTGGAGCGAGATAGCCCAATATGAAACAGCATTCCTTTGAGCCGAAATAAAGATTACAAAATAAACCAGAACTGATTCTCATCTTGAACGATAGAGAATCCTCTAGCTCGTATTCCACTAAGACTGAGAAATATGTCTTTATGGTAGCTATATGTTTTATAAATTTCGATAAATATTGTAAACGATGCAAGAAAAGGGGAAATACTTTACTCACCCAAATTGTAGATAGATCAAGTTTGGTTTGTTTGCTCCCACTGATTATTAATTTCACAGTGAATCTTAGCATGTCGGTGGGATCGATCAAACAGTCCTGAAATATCTTCAAGAATTGCTGTGGAGATGAGAAGCTCAAGACAGCTTCCATATCATATACATATAAGGTTTGTGAATAAAAAATTATTTTTTGCAATTTAGCTTATAGGTATTTGATAATGTGGTGAAGTGAATGTATATATTCTCAGATATATCCTGTGCTGTTATGTATTAACAATGGAAAATATTTACATCCACTATATAAGTTATAGTTAAAACAAAATACTGATATTAAAGTGCTTAGGATTTACAAAAAGGATGTCCATTATATTAATACATAAGTCAGACATAATTACAAAACAGAATTACTGAAATTGGATTTCCAGTCTGAAAATGTGATGTTCTGTAACATCAGTAGAGTGAATATGGTAAATTAAGAGTATTTATGTTCCCGAACTCATTTCCCGAGTAGCTTCGTTCTTCATTTGTGACCCCATGTGTCAACATCCAACCTGTTTTTTGAGAAACAGCATAAATTTTGTAATTTTATCAAAATTTGCATTAAACTTGAGTAAACTTACTGTTGTTGTACATGAGCATATGATCATTGAAGCTCGTGTTGCTTGATGATGGTTGGCTAATTGGCGATTGTTCACTTATCATTTCTTGGAAATTTGTATATGATAGCATAAGAAGTAGGATAATCAATAAGCGAATAAGTAGATAATAGAAATTTTTTTGGATTTAGTAATGTTACCTTGTGTAGGAAATTTATTATCCAATGGAGACACATTAGTGCAGTCAGTGTTTCCAAGAAATTTCATATCTTTAAGTATATACTGACTTTCCATTCGACCTTTGTATGAAGGATTCCTTTTTTGTAGTTTGATTAAAAACCACTTGTTCTATAGTATGTTGTTGATGTAATCAAGTGGGAACTGGAGCTTCTGCAATGTAGAAGTAGGATAGCATTTGTTACAAATATATATGAATGTATTGTATTCGAATAAGCGGACTTCAACTTTTTGTTGAGAATGGGTATAGAAGAGACCTCAACTTCTAGTCCCACTGCTGCCCTGGTTGCTGCAGAAAAATTAAGGAGATCAGCCGGAAAGATAAGAGAAGTGGACTCATCTGATGAGACCACGTTGCTCAACAAAAAGGAGTACACTGCTGGCGATGTTGCGTTGTTGTTAAATGGGTTCAAAAAGTTCTATAAAAGAAAAATGAAGAACAAATATAACAATGCTTCTAATTCTAATCCTACTTCTACTTCATATAATAGTAAGGATGACTTTAAATCCAAACTAATGTGCTATAACTGCAGGAAATTGGGACACTTCATCAAGGACTGCCCATATCCTAAAGCTGAGAAGTATACTGAGGAGGAAAAGAAAGAAAGAAAAGAGAGGAGACATCAGAAGAGCAAAGTATTGTTGGCTGAAGCTGAAAAGATAGCAACCATCTACTCGTCTAATTCAGAATCAGGGACATCAGAAGATGACTCTGCTGAAGAAGAGACACCTGCACTGCTCTGTCTCATGGCCAAAGAATCAGAGGATTCTGACAATGAGGTAACTCTAACTGAAAATGAAAATGAGCTATTCAGCTCATTTGAGCAAATGATGAAAACAACACAAACGTTGTTAATGAATTTGCAAAGCTTAAGGAAGAGATGACTGTGCTGAAAAAGTAAAATTCTCTACAGAAACTTAATGGTGAAAAACCACAAGAATCAGCTGAGTATAAAAAGCTTTCGCATGAGTATGAATCTCTGAAAGCAGAATGTGAAGTTTACAAAGGAAAAATCATGGAGCTTGAAAAGATAATATCTACTCATGATAAGTCGTCTGTTGCATCAGCTAACACATCTAATGAACAGGGAATACCTTTAGTAAAAGAGAATTTAGAACTGAACCGAGCTGAAAAATTTATATGTGCTGATAATAGGAATGTTATCTTGTATGTTCATACTACTAAATCTACTTCATCTGAGAAAGAGGAGAAGAAATCTCCAAAGGCTAAAAAGGGTAAAAAGCCTGAAAATGAAAAACAGACTGGTAAAACCAAACAGCAGAGTAGTCCTAAGAAGTCTGCTGATAAGAGTAAAACCAATCAGACTAGTAAAACTAAGTCGTCTGTTAAAGAGCAAGTAAAGAGTAAACCAAAGAAGCAAAGAAATTATAATAATGATGCTTGGTATGGAAATGAGTCTTATTATGTGCAACCTGCTTATTTATCATATTATGCTGCACCTCATTATCCACCTAACTATGCTGTTTATCCTGCTCATCATCCGATGCATGCTTATCCTGCTTATCATGCACCGTACCCTGCTTATGAGCATTACTCTCATCATAACAATTATCATGAACATATGCATACTGAGAATTATGATGATTCAAGAGTGAAGAAATCACCACCAAACTCTACTGAACCTAAGAAACCTAAGGTTTCCAAATCTTGGGTTGTCAAAGGTGACACTAATCCGCTAGGACCCTCTCAATAGAGGGTACCTAAAAACAATTTTTTTTTTGTAGGTTAGGATTAGGAGTAGGAGTAAAGTAGAGAAGAAATGGTACTTGGACAGTGGATGTTCGAGGCACATGTGTGGTGACATACATGAACTGACTAATGCTGCTGCCGTAGATGGTCCAAGAGTAACTTTTGGAGACAACAAAGAAGGCAAGATTGTTGCCTGTGGAAAGCTTATTAAAGGAAACATTGAGATATCTGACGTCTCATATGTTAAAGGCCTGAAGTACAATCTGCTGAGCATAAGTCAATTTTGTGACAAAGGATTTTCTGTTATCTTCTCATCAGATAAGTGCTATGTAGAGCAAGTTGGAACCAAGAAGGTGATATTATCTGGAAGAAGACAGGGAAATATCTATGTAGTCGACTGGAATTCTGTGGATAAGAATTCTAATGTTTGTTTGATGGTCTCTACACCAAGTGAAATCAGTTGGCTTTGGCACAAAAGAATGAGTCATTTGAATTTCAAGACCATCAACAGATTAATCAAGAATGATTTGGTAGAAGGAATTCCAAAGACAGTCATGAGCAAAGACAAGCTATGTGACGCATGTCAGAAGGGTAAACAAGTGAAATCATCTTTCAAAAGCAAGAAGCACCAATCTTCAACCAGAATTTTGGAGCTACTTCATATGGATTTGTTTGGCCCTATTGATCCTATCAGCAATGGTGGAAAGAAATACTGCCTATCTGTTGTGGATGATTATTCAAGATTCACTTGGGTGATATTCATGAAAAAAAAAAAGTGAAACCAAGGAACATCTTACCAATCTGATGGAACTGATCCAGAATGAAAAGAGTTTAAGAATATTGAAGATCAGATCAGACAGGGGCACTGAATTTACAAACTCTACTGTTGAAGAGTATTGTAACTCCAGAGGAATCAACCATGAGTACTCTGCTGCCAGAACCCCTCAACAAAATGGAGTTGCTGAAAGGAGAAACGGAACTCTAAAAGAAGCTACCAGGACAATGATAGCTGAAGCAAAACTGCCTCAAAGATTATGGGCAGAAGCCACAAATACAGCCTGCTACACCCAGAACAGATGCATGATCAACTAGAGTCAAAACAAGACATCTTATGAACTGTGGAACAACAGAAAGCCTAATATACATTATCTTAGGATTTTTGGTTGTAAATGTTATGTTTTGAATAATGGGAAAAATCACCTTACTGCTTTTGCAGAGAAGGCCGATGAAGCTGTTTTTGTAGGCTACTCTACTGTTAGTAAAGCCTATAGAGTTTTTAACAAAAGGACTTTACTTGTAGAAGAATCAATTCATGTAGTATTTGATGAGCAAAGTCAATCTTCTGAAAAGAATCAAAGTACTAATCCAGACATATCTACTGAATTTCAGAAATTGAGTGTGGAAAAAAAGAAGAGTATGTACCCATCTTACTACCTGATCTCAACCAAGCTGATAAATCAAGTGCTGTTCAAAATCAGTCCACTGATCGTCCAACAGAGGATTTGCAAACAGCTGACATACCAGAGCCTGTTCAACAGACTACTACTGAGACTCCAACAGTAGTGTTACAAGATACCAAGCATTATCATTTCCATACCAAGCATAATCATTTCTATGATTTCTTTGCTTCTTAGGTTTATTTCTTACTTGCTCTTTAACAGACGACTTAGTTTTACTAGTCTGATTGGTTTTACTCTTATCAGCAGACTTCTTAGGACTACTCTGCTGTTTAGTTTTACCAGTCTGTTTTTCCTTTTCAAGCTTTTTACCCTTTTTAGCCTTTGGAGATTTATTCTCCTTTTTCTCTATTTCTGGTGAAACAGGTTTAGCAGTCTGAACATATAAGATAACATTACTGTTATCAGCAGATATAAATTTTTCAGTTCGGTTCAGTTCTAAGCTTTCTTTTACTAAAGGTGTTATCTGTTCACTAGATGTATTCACTGATGCAACATACGACTTATCATGATTAGATAAAGCTCCATGATTTTTCCTTTGTAAACTTCACATTCAGCTTTCAGAGATTCATACTCATTCGAAAGCTTTTTATACTCAGCTGATTCTTGCGGTTTTTCAACGTTAAGTATCAGTAGAGAATTTTGCTTTTTCAGCACAATCATCTCTTCCTTAAGCTTTGCAAATTCATTAACAACATTTGTGTTGTTTTTCATCATTTGCTCAAATGAACTAAATAGCTCATTTTCATTTTCAGTGAGAATTACCTCATTGTCACAATCTTCTGATTCTTTGGCCATGAGACAGAGCAGTGCAGGTGTCTCTTCTTCAGTAGAGACATCTTTTGATGTCCCTGAATTTGAGTCAGACGAGTAGATGGCTACTATCTTTTCAGTTTCAGCCAACAATACTTTGCTCTTCTGATGTCTCCTCTCTTTTCTAGCTTTCTTTTCCTCCTCAATATACTTCTCAGCTTTAGGATACGGGCAGTCCTTAATGAAGTGTCCCAATTTCCTGCAATTGTAGCACATTAGTTTGGATTTAAAATCATCCTTACTATCATGGGAATTAGAGGTAGGTTTAGAAGTAGAAGCATTGTTGTATTTGTTCTTCATTTTTCTCTTGTAGAACTTTTTGAACCCATTTAGCAACAACGCAACGTCACCAGCAGTGTACTCCTTTTTATTGAGCACCATGGTCTCATCATATGAGTCCATTTCCTTTATTTTTCCGGCTGATCTTCTTGATTTTTCTGCAGCAACCAGGGCAGCAGTGGGACTAGAAGTTGATGTCTCTTCTATACCCATTCTTGGCAGTTTATACTTGTACGCCTTGAGTACAGAAAACAGCTCTGTCAGAGAGATCTTCCCCAGATCCCTTGATTCTTCCATTGCTGTGATCTTCATGTTGAACTTGGGTGGTAGCGCCTTTAAAACTTTGACAGTGATCTCTTTATCATAAAATGTCTTTCCCAACTTTAACACGTTGTTCAACGCCTTTGTGAACATTGAATCCATCTGGTCAATGGTTTCTCCAGGCTTCATCTTGAAGTTTTCCATCTTCTCAAGGGCTATGCTCAGATTGTGTTCTTTGATAGCATCATTCCCTTCGCTCATATCACGAACCTTGTCCCACATCTCTTTTGATGTCTTGCAGTATTTGACCTTGTCAAATCTGTCATTGTCGAGGGCTTTAGTCATGATGAAAATTCCAACCTTATCAAGATTACTCCGCTTTATTTCTTCGGCTGTCATCTCTTCAAGTTCTTTGTCAACAACCATCTCCTGGTCATTAACCTTGACTGTTTTAGTGATTCTAATTGGACCTTTTGTTATGCACCTGTACATATTATCATAATAAGCAGCAAGGAAAATTTCCATGCAAATTTTCCAATCCTCAATACTCATTCAGCCAATGTGGGGTACATGGCTGATACAGTCCATTTTTCAAAAGATTTTTATTTTTCAAAGTATGCTCTTTTGAAAAACACACTAGGATCAAGCTCGTTGATCAGACAATTCAGATGAACCACCTGCTCTGATATCACTTGTTGGTCCCAAGTGGTCAGATGAGGTCTAGAGGAGGGGGGGGGGGGGGGGGTGAATAGACCTCTGAAAACTTTCAAAAATTTCTCTAACTTTTCTTATCAGCAGAGTAAGCTGATCAAGAACTCGTGAGACTATTTCACTGATTGCGCACTTAGCTTAATCAGTAGAGTTGACCACTCGTCTGATGTAACTTATCTGATTTAAATATAATCAGAGTTTGAACTTGTTTGCAGCGGATTTATCAAGTGTTTTTCAACAAGTTGTTTTCTTCCTTAAAAGATTTTAACCCCAGTTTTTAAACTCCTTTTTTTTAAATCTTTTGGTAAGTTCGTATGTTTGAAGTTCTTTGAAAATATGCAAGTAAAATGCAGTAAACAAACACACAGAATTTTTATAGCGGTTATATGGATTGAAATCCTTTAGTCCACTCTTCCAAGTCACTTAAATCTTGGGTTATACTATAAACACACATTTTACAATATACTCTGCTTGCGCAATTCAACAAATGAAAAGCCACAAGTTCGTAGTAAGAAATCAAAAAAAGTCCTACTCTCTGAAGCTAGATCACTCACTTAGATGGATCTACACTCCTCACAACTTTCTCTATTACAGAGATCACTTAGATTTATATTTTTCATTGTATTCTCAACTCGGCTTTTGTCAACAAATGACTAAGCTGATAAGTGTTATGTTCTTGAGTTTTTGAGACTTAGATAATTTTCTGCTTGAATGCTCTCTCAGTTGTTGTGATTCTGTCTTTAACTCTTGAAATCAGAACTATTTATACTTGAGTATTTGAAATTCTGACCATTGAGAAATTGACAGATCTTCAAACTTTCCTCGAGTACTGGTCCTTGCTTCAGAACGGCTTCTGCAACTGTTCACTGTACAATTCTGTTGTACTTTTTGTCACGTCGCATTAAATGCACCTTGCTGATCCGAGGTTTCTCTTCAATCATTAGACTTTAATACCCTTCTCTTACAGCATTTATTACACCGAGTGCATTTATTACCGTTGGAATGACTTTCTGATTCCTTCCACTCTGCTGATCGAATCTACCCTTGTGATGAACACTCTGCTGATTCAAACCGAACTCATCTGATTTGACTCTGCTGAAAATTCACCAGTCTGATTCCAAACTCAGCATCAGATCAGTAGTCTTCTGGACAAAAATTCAACCTTTCTGATTTTTGCTTGTCTTCTCAGATTGAATTTCCTAGAGGTTGCTAAGCTTCCATTACTTAGCTGATGATTTTTTGGAAATCATCAAAACCTCCCTTCACTTCTTCATCTTCATCTTCATCCAACAGAATGTTTTTATTTATAATTTCTTATAAGTTAGTATCTACATAATATGTAATTTATTTATTTATATAAGTTTTTATATGTATCTACGTACGTGTACCAATATTTGGCGTAATTTAATGCAAATATCGTATTTCTACATTTTGTCCCAATTGTACATTTAACATTTATACTATATTAGAGATTAAATAAACTTTAAATATTTCAAATCAAATTTTAAGTGTGGTTAAATAAATTTTACTTTTGTAGACAAATATATAAATTCAAAATTAATAATGGATAAGGGTTTTATTATATTATAATATTGTTAAATTTTATTTTCATAGACAAATTTATAAATTTAAAATTAAAACTAATAATGTTACATCTTTAATTTAAAATAAATTGTTACTAAACCTTAAATTCGTAGTTAATTTTTCCAATCTTTAATTTTTTTATTAATAATTTTTTTTATTAATAATTATTTTTAATTTATAGAAAGAAAAAAATATAAAGGTAGCAGGTGGCGCTAAGTGGCACCAATGGTGCCTGTTTGTAAAAGACAGGGTTGTGCCCAAGGCTTTCAACAGCCCTGGACGGTGCTAAATGCACCCCCTGGATGGTTGGAGACCATCCAGGGTAAGGCTCTAGGGCCATCTCCACCCACCCCATGGTGGGTTGGAGATGGCCTAACATTGAATGGATAATGAACTAGTCCAACAGGGGATACAAAAATATCACCTTCTTAGACCTTGATTTGAAGTCACATATCAATTCTGAAGAGAACATTCTAGAACAGTCAATATTTCATTTCCTCTAGTGTGAAGGTGTGGTGGGATCACTCCATTAGGAGCAAAATCGAGATGAGCAATCGAAACCCCATAAGTGTTGAGTCCTGATAATGTTGCTACCATAACGAGTATGATAGATGCACCATAAGGGTTTGTAGTGTTTCCAGGTGATTGTAGCCTACTGAAGATGAAATCATTTGCTTGAACTAGTGCTGGATTCTTACATGCCACACCACCGTTCCCTTTAGCTGTAAATGTTTTAGGGTAAATTATGAATACCCGTCGGGTAAGGCCTAATTACAAAAATTCCCCTCACGTATTGGGCATTACAAAAGTTCCCCTCAGGTTTGTCACCTTCTTACAATTAACCCCTTGCCCTTAAAATGTTCCAATTTTGTCATTGGAAGTTATTTGTAATGTTTATAATATCTTATAAATTTTAAAATTTGAGTGTTAATTGTTATATCTTATAAATTATAAAAATGATAATCATATATTTACTACCTAAATAATTGATATAATTTATAATTGCCCATAAATTTCAATAAATATTGCAATTTATAATACAATATAAACTTTATTAAATTCAAATATCTTATTTATAATAATATAATTTTATTAAATTTACTAATTTATAAAATAAATTCATTTAACTAAATGTGTAAACAATATATTTATAAAATATTATTATTATTAAAATCCTATTTAATTTATTATTATACAATTTAAATTGCTAATAAATATGTAAATACCTTTTCTTTTCTTTTTTGCAATATTTATTAAAACTTATGGGCAATTATAAATTTTATCAATTAATTTGGTAGTAAATATATAATTATCTCTTTTCTAATTTATAAGATATAACAATTAGCACCAAAGTTTTAACATTGATAAGATATCACAAACATTACAACTAACACCCAAGGGCAAAATTGGAATATTTTAGGGACAAAGAGTTAATTGTAAGGTGACAAACCTTAGGGGATTTTTACAATTCCCAATACGTGAGGGGATTTTTTGTAATTAGGCTTTACCTCAGCGGTATTCGTAATCTACCCAATGTTTTAATATTAAATTACTTTAATGATAATAATATAAATTTAGTGTAAACGGCAAAAAAAAATAATGACCGCGTGCTTTCCCTAATTCGTCAAATAAAAAAAAAAACCACTATTAATTTTATTAGCCAAAAGAACTCACATGTCAAAAAATTTAAGCTATTTTACCCCTCTTTCCGAGAATGTTGTGTTTCAATTGTTGTCATTACAAATATTGTTCAAAATTTGCAATTATATCCCAACGTTATTAAATTTTATTGTATAATATTTTTGTGTTTTACAAAATTTTGCATATTTTCTTGCTCGTTTAAATTGCGGATGTTGTTATTAATATTTTGAAATTCGTCTTTTACCCTTAATATATACATGTAAATTAATCAGTGCTAATAATTTGAACTGAATAGTCATCTAAACAGACAGAGACGATGTCTAAAATCCAAAGTGGGACAAGGTCTCAAAAGGAGAGAGTATTTTCCCATAAAATAAGAGAGAGTTAGTGAGAAATTTGACATTTGTTACATTTTTTTTTGTTTTTCTAAGGGTTTAACCTTTTTTGAGGTGTGTCGGACATATTAAGTGGGAATCTCTTCCAACAGAGATTCGAACTTGAGTTTGTTATATTATAGTGACTAGTCCATTCCACTAGGTCAATCATCTGTTAGTGACCTTTGTTACAATTAATTTTCTCAACATAGGCTTAATTATGTGGTAGTGTATTAAAAAACACGATTTTTATGAATTAATTATCACGCCATAAAAAAATATATCTTTCCCCAGGACCACATTTCAGGCAAATCGTTTGCAGTTTCAACAAAATATTAAGCAAAAACTCTTGATAAAATTCAGAAATTATAATCTCATGCTACATATATAAAAGATAAAATCTTTAATATGTCCAATACTTCTCTAAAGGAATTCAGTCAAATATAAGATCTGAATAGTCATTCGAAACAAAAAAAATATATATATAAATATAAAGATCGAATCCAATCAATCAACTTTGGCTGCAAAACTTTTGCTTATAATTATCCAATGTTGTTCTTTCTCTTAATTGCCCTTTGATTCCTTTTAATTAGAACAAGGCTTTAATTTGAAGTTCCAAGAAATGCGTAACATTCTCAATAGCACTGTTCTCAATATCATACCAACATAGTTCATTTATTTTTATTTCCGAATAGTCATTTGCTCTTTGAATAAGTTATAGTCGTGAGGGGTTCATAACTCCAATTTCCTTTTATTGAAAATAATTATGTCCAAGAATTTTCACTTCCATAATCATTCATCAACCATGTTACGAAACGTTTGATGCCGCAGTATACACTCAAAGATAAGCATCCTCCCAAGAAGGTAGTGGATAAGATTGACAATCTTAGTCTCTAGATCAAAAGCAATAATCAAACATGAAACATTCATCTTCATGTGATATTTTTCCAATCCATTGTAATGCACCGTTAAAGAAAACTCCACTATAATCAAGTATAACCTGAAATGGAAAATCTTCAATCTGCTTCCACGAATCTGATTTTAGGACAGGCGAGTTTCATACTTTTTTATTCTTTCAACGGGATCAAAATATTTTATAAGTTTCAAGACTTTGTAATCATCTGCTCTACAATCATATCAGAAACCACCTTTGATAACAAAATTTGTGTACGAAATTTGGACCAACAATCAAGCGACAATTTGTGGAGCTCCTGAGTTAATTGATTCCAAATTGACCATAATCCTTGTCCTCCACAATGAATGAGGATAAGACCATTGCACGAACCAATACATGTTCCACCGATGAAGGGGTAAAACCGGATTTCCGAATCGGGTGGACACTTGCTTCAAGATCAAGAAACTCTGTGTTTTCAAGTCCTGCAAAATAAAGACTACGCTCCGATTGGGTGCCGACGGAGCCTCCTCCGATGCTTAAGTCAACAAGATGTTGCCTGAACTTAAGAAATATGCAGAAAGTAGAGAGTATGTAAAGAGTGATTAGGTTATTTGTCCATACCTTAGGGGTATATATACATGCGATTAATGTTGAATGAGGCGTGTAAATTTCGCTTTTGGGGGGATATTTACATACATGCATAGGAGTTTCCTCGTGGGTTTGTGCACGTTCCTTGAATAGTGGAAGAGATTGATTTGCTAAATCTCTACCTAATTTGTAGAAGGCTCGCGAGGAGAGTCCTCAGAGATGTGGACCCTATACTGATGAGAGTTTGATCTCCTTGGGTCATGGAGTCGCTTGTTCCAATTGATCAAATATACTCTTCCTAGTTTAGAGACTTCGGTTTTGATATATCTAACGTTCGCTTGTTTCAACGCTCGCTTTAAGGAACTACGCAGGGTTTATTTTCTTTATACTCGTGGGAGGGATTTTTCGGTTTAGTAATCCTAATGTGGATCTTACTCATACATCAGATGTCCCCCCGCAAGTCTACAAGTATGGAAGAGTTCGCTACTCGGATCATTCCTATTCATGGAGGGTGTGGTTTGCTTTTGTCGTTTTGTATTAGATTCTAACTTTTTGCATCTTAGGGGGATGCTTGAGATATTTTAAATAGCTGAGGGGTTAAATGGAAACTCGCAAAGGTTATAGGGGCATAATGAAAAAATGTTCAAAGGATAGGGGGGAAAATGGGATTTTTCCATTTTCTAGGTGTGTAATCTTTATTAGGATTTGCTTGGGTAATAATTTCTCTAGCAATTGTAAAGCTCTTTATTAAAAATACATTAACATGTAACGGACATATGCTACGTGTCTTAATATCTTATAGATTTTGTACATAAGAAGTGCCTTTGGCATCTCGAGGTTTATTTTGTGGTTTTTATTTTTTTTCATTAATAGTAGGTTGTAATGTTTGAAAAATAAGGTGATAATTGATGTATTATCTTTCAAAATCCAGACAAATTCTCAAAAAAATCCAAACAAAGCCCATATTTATTAGATCAATATGTAGTTCATAAAATATGATGCACTGGTCACATTTTCAAGGAATACTCAAATAAATGTATAATCATATTCTAAGATTGAACACAATTAATTAATTAATTCATGCACAAACATTATTGAGTCCGCGCGAGTCCAAGCCTGGCCCAGTCCAAATCAATTACTTTGGATTCATGCTGCCAGGCCTACTCCACAATACAAAAATCTAGGAGCCATAATTGAGAAGGCTGGGTAAGAAATGATAATAACATTAATAACTAATTTCATTCTTTTTTGGTGGTGGTCTGCAAATTTTTTTTTTGTTTTTGGTAAATGCCTACAATTTATATAACCACTAAAAGGTTTTTTTTTTTTTTAAAAAATAATCCCTAAATGATTGGATGAATAACCTTTGCCGAATAAAGGGGATATAATTCATTTGATTTTTTTTTTTTTTTAAGATGGTGAATACATTGTTATTTCAAACGCTATATCGAATCGAAACTATTACAATGATATCAAAGTAAACTAATTGCTAGTATTAAACTAGAGAAATGCTAGTATGAAACTAGAGAAAATACCCACATTCGTGGGAGTTGAACCCATGACCTCTTGGTCATGGAGCATCATCCTTAAGAGTTAATCACAATTTTTGTTCTTCTTCCAATTTTTGCACATTTGTCCCTCTTAATTTTTTCGTAGTAGATTCGTCCCTCTTATCAAAATAGTGTAATAAATCTGTTCCTCTTATCAAAATAGTGTAATAAATTCGTCCCTCTTAAATTTTTCGTAGCATATGTGTCTCTTTGATCAATGTAGTGTAACACATTCGTCCCTCTTATATTCAAAATACATTAATTTTCGTCCATTTTAGGATGTATTTTGGATTTAAGAGGGACGTATGTGTTACACTACATTGATGAGAGGGACGCATCTGCTATGAAAAATTTAAGAGGGACGAATGTGTTATACTACTTTAATAAGAGAACCAATGTTGGTCCCAAGTGGTCAGATGAGGTTTAGAGGGGGGGGGGGGTGAATAAACCTCTTTAAAATTTTACCTTTTTAAAAACTTCTCTAACTTTTCTGTCAGCAGACTAAGCTGATCAAGAATTGTAAGCAGACTAAGCTGATCTCGCACAAAGCTTTGAACAGCAGAGTTGACCACTCTTCTGATTTTACTTAGCTGATTTTATCAAAATCAGAGTTTCAAAATTAACTATCTTGCAGCGGATTTGTCAAGTGTTTTTCACAAGTAGTTTCCTTAACTTAGAAAAAGTTTTATCCCCAGTTTTGAACAAACTCCTTTTTAAAACTTTTCCAGTAGTTAACCTTTAAGTGTTTTAAATATGCTTCTTTGAAATATTCAGGAATTAATGCAAGTTAAAAACACAAAGGATTTTTATAGTGGTTATATGGATGTAAATCCTTTAGTCCACTCTTCCAAGTCACTTAGATCTTGGGTTATACTAAATCACACAGATTACAGTATACACTTCTTACGCCAAACAACAAATGAAATGGCCGTAAGTTCACAATAGGAAATCACAAAGAAACTCCTATCCTCTGAAGTAATATCGCTCACAAAGGTTGATATCTACTTCTCACAACACAATCCTAACAAAATCACTCAGATTTTTAAGTATATTCTGTTTTCTCTCTTTTCTGCTTCGTCGACAGATGACTAGGCTGATGAGTGTTCTGTTCTTGAAGTTGAGACTTAGAAGAATTCTGCTTCAGATTTTTGCTCTAAAAAATGTGTTGTCTCTGTGTTGTTCTACTTCTTCAACTCACGAACTAAGCTATTTATACTAAGGATTTGAAAATCTACCCGTTGAGAGATCGCCAGTTGTCAAATCCTCGAGTACTGGTCCTTTTCTGCAGAACGGCTGTTGCGACTGAACATTGTACACTCTGCAGTACTTTCTGTCGCTTCGCATTAAATGTGCATTAAATGCACCAAGCTGATACGAGGTTTCTCTTCAATCATTTGTCATAAATACCCTTCCTCTTCAGCATTTATTACACCAAGTGCATTTATTACCGTTGCAATAACTTATGATCCACTTCCACTCTGCTGATCGAAGTCACTCGTCTGATGTATACTCGGCTGATCCCAAACTTGAACTAATCTGATTTGAGTCGGCTGATAATCCACTAGTCTGATTCCTTCTTCAGCAACAGATCAGTAGTCTTCTGGACCATATTTGACTCGTCTGAAATGTTTCTTCCTTGGTCAAATATTTTCTAAGGTTTGTACTAAGCTTCCACTTAGCTGATGACTTTAGAAATCATCAAAACCTCCCTTCACTTCAAAGTCTTCATCTTCATCCAACAATTTCCCCCTTTTTGATGATGACAAAACTTCAGCTAAGTACCTGTACCTAAAACTAAAGTTGAGTCCTCAAAAATTTCTGAGATAGAAATGATATGTTGGAAGCTTGAACTTTTTATAGGCTTGATCTTTAAAGATTACAGTACAAGTTACAAGCAAAAACTGACTTAAGTGAAAAATTACAAGTGAAGTAAGCTGGTTACAAAAATTTCAACAGATGACCTAGTCTATTTACTAGTCTAGTCCTCAGCTTCTTCATCTTCTTCTTCTTCCTCTTCAACTTCTTCTTCAACTTCATCACTACTGTCATCTTCTTCACCAGATGTGAAAGCATCAGCAAGACCTTTCAATTTTTCTTTTCTTTCTTCAGCTTCAAATCTTGCTTTGATGTCTTCAATCCTTTTCTTCTTCATGTCTGGATTAAGCTGTTCTTCAGCAGAGTACTTAGAGGCATCTAACTCCTTGTCAGTTTTAGCTACTTCCTTGGGCTCTACTTTATCATCAGCTCCATCTTCAGCTTCCTTTTCAAGTACTTCATCTTCTTTTGGCTTTCCAGCAGCAGCTCGTTGGTCTCGTACTTGACTAGTTGCAGCAACATCAACAGTTAACTTAGCTGACTCCTCTTCCCCCTTTTTGTCAGCATCAGCAGAGTTGAGTTGATCAGGAGTTATGTTGACCGCAGCACAAAGCTTCTTGATATTTCTATCCAGAATTTGTTGTTCAGCGCAGTGATGACTTAGATTAGATTGCATGCGAAGTTGATTCTCTTCCAAGCGAAGTTGATTAGCCTTTAATTCACCAGATTGGTCATTCAGACAGTCAACATTCAACTGAAGTGTTGACAGTTCAGTTTGTGCTTTGTTGGTGACGTTTGTAATCTCTTGCATTAAAGCAACATTCTTCTCAGATTCTGCTTCACCAACTTGTGTCATGACCCTAACAACCCTTGCAATGTCAGTTTCATTCCTTTGAAGAGCAGTGTGGAGGTGACCTACATCAGCCTTCACATCTTCAATACTTCTGCTCATATTCAATATGCTCTGAGTTAACATTAAGGAGTTGTCTGGTGGCAGAGGAAAATCTTCAATGGCATCCTTGACCATTCTTGCAGTCTCTTCCTGCATTTGCTTAATGAACAGCTGGTTTCTCATCTCCATCTCCTTCATAGAATTCTCAATCAGCAGCTGCAATGACTCCATCAGTGAAGAATGCAAGTCAGCAGTAGGAGCAATGGGTGATGATTCAGCAGGTTCATCATCCTGTTGAACAGGGGCATCATGAAGAACAGGATTTTCTTCAGCTTTCCACTCCAAAGCTAAAGGAATTTCCTCTTTGACAGCAGCAGGCAGTGTCACAGATGTATTAAGATTGATTTCCACAGCATGCTTGTCCTTCCTTGGTTCTTCTTTTTCAGGCTCATCAGATATATGATAACTTCAGTACCATCAGCAGACACAACAGTCTTCTGATGTATCAAGTCAGCTGGCACAAATGGTGAAGTAGTCTGTTTTATCTTCAGCTTCTCTTGATAAGTACTAATATTCGAGCCATAACAGATTTGCTGTAAACTAGGCAGAGTAGGCGTTGTACTTGATGTTCCTGGTTCAAATCTTGATCTTTCAGCCCATCTTTCCAAGGTTGTGTAAACAGCAATCTTGACTGCTCTATCAATTTTGTCATCAGTAGGACTTGGCTTCTTTGGAATAGAATCCTTGATGGCAGTCGCTTCCTGACTTACAATGACTTTTGCAAAGTCATGTAGTCTGTCCCTTACAAAATCAGAGTCCAAAGCCTTGGCAACTGAAGTTGTTTGCAGCCAGTTTAGAACCCATCTCCCTTCAGTGGCAAACTCCTTCCAGGCTTGAATCTCCTCCTCTAATTTATTCAATCTATACTCTCTCCATTGATTGTATCTAATCTTTTCAGGGAGAAAAGTAGTCCTTGATTGAAACAGCTGGTTAAGCCTTTCCAGCTCAGCTTCGAATCTTTTGAAGGCAGTAGAATCACTCTGAACAATTTCAATTGCTCTTCTTACTTCCTTCTTTTTCTTCTTGATTGGTGCAGCCCTAGGTAGCACGAAGTCTCCTTCCTTGGGCTTTTCTCCAATCACAATGCCTCCAGACCTCCTTGGTCCATATGCATCCTTCTTGCTCTCTTCTAAGGCCTTTGCCAAGTCTGCTTCTTCCTTGGCAGCCAATTCAGCTTCTGTCATGTTCTTGACATCAGCTTCCCTTTTACTTTCCTCAAGAGCTCTTTTTAACTCAGCTTCCTCACGTTTTCTCTGTTCAGCTTCCTCGCGCTTTTTCTTGTGATAAGCTGGTACATTTGCTTTGCCAGTTTCTTCTTTCTGGCATTTCTTGATTCAACAACTGGTGCAGCAGCTGTTGTTTCTGGTAATGCAACTGCTACAGGTGCAACAGCAATTGGTTCGAGGATCTGCACTTCAGGATCCTCTTAAGGTTTTGCAACCTCAGCTGTTGGTGTAGGAATCTGTTTCACTTGATCAGCTGACTTCTTTTCAGCAGACTCCTTCACTGATTCAACAGGCCTCTCAGCAGATGGAGGGCTTTTTCTAACCACTTCAGAAAGTTCCTTTTCTTCATCAATAAACGTCATCCTCTTTCTGATGGTTTTCTTTGTATGGAGAACAGGAGCAGATGTGGCAGTATCTTTCATTGCACTCCTTGTTCTTTTAGCCACATTTTCAGCTGGTAGCTCAGCTGAAATTGTCTTGTCAGAAGATGTCCCAATTGACATTTCATCAATTTCCTTAACTGTTTCATCAATGACAGAATCCACAGCATTCTTTCTTTTAAGCACAACTGTTCTGGCTTCAACAGCAGGCTTTGCTGTTTGAACAGCTGTCTTGCTCTTCTTGCCTTTATCAGCAGGCACAGTAGGCTCAGCAGCCTTTCTTTTCTGTTGCTTTTTCTCAGGCACAGCAGCAGGCTCTTTCGATTTCACTTTATCATAGATCTTTAATTCCTTTGCCTTATGAATTTCCTTTCCATTAGTCACAGCACATCTCAGATTTACCAACAGATGACTAATGAAAATCCTGTGCAGAGTCAGACCACGGACTTTGTGATCCGCAATCACATACCAGATGAAGTTAGCCCAATTTACCTTCAACCCATAGTAAATGGCTATCATAGTATGAAACCTCTTCATTGGTACGCTGTCCAAGGAGAATGTGCAGTTCTCGAGGACTTTGGCAACCAAATCTGCCATTCGCTGAAACTCATCCTTCAGCTGATTCTTTTTGATACTTCCAGATAGCACTTGATTCTTCTTTGAGACCAGATTCCAGAAATCTGACTCAAAAGGTTCAGCTAGGTTTGCGATGTCAGTAGACCCTTCAATGGAGAGTCCGTACATCTCATTCAGCAATTTTGGGGTTACGCAGATAGCTTTGTCCCCAATTTTGGCTTTAATCTCCAGTTTGTCGAAGTCAACATCGTCTTTGGAACCATAAAATTCAAAGACCTCGTCCTTGAAAATCATATCTTCATGGGCCTCCATGAAGTTGACTAGAGTAGCCGCCTTGAACTTCTCCAGAATTTCTTTCATCAACGGTGTGCCAGTCGCATGATAGGTCAGGTAGTTCAAGAACATACCTTCAGCAGCAGCTTCTTTTGCATTTACCTTGGAACCCATTTTCCTGAAAGATATTGAAGAGAAACGAGAGTAGATTTGCAGTTGAAAGAATGCAAAAATGCTCTGAATGCTTTTGAAATTTTTAGGGTGCGTAAAAATGTAGTAAGCTGATCAGATCTGGATTTATAGATGTTTGTTCTTGTCGGTTTCCGTGAAAGGTGTCAACCGTTAGATCAGTTACTTGAAAAGTAGATCGTGTGATCGTGATACGCGGTTTTCAAAATAGCATTTAATATGTCAGACAGGCGGGAATTTGAAACGCCACTTGTCTGTTACTTATAAAAGCGTGTTTTTGATAAAACGTTTTTAGTACAACACTTAAAATATAAGCTGACATGAATAAAAACAGATGAGTAGAATACTTATCTGACAGACGACTTGTCTGATACAATACATCACTAGTGAAAGCCAATATCTAGTGATCTTCCTTTGCTGTTTGTCAATCCAGCAGGATAATTAATCTTCGAATCTTCAAGAATTAAGAACAAATCTTCTGATTAACACAACTTCAACTAACTGTCATTGAAGATTTCATCTTTAAAACAAGGGTACCGCTAGTCTTACACGTTCCCCCTGAATTCAAGAATTCATCAGTCAACTAGTCTGTTGAGAGTCAGTCTTCTTGAAGTACAGTACTTGTTGATATCAGATTAGTCAGCTGTTGAAACCTGTCTTCTGATAGGTTCCCCCTCAGCTTATGAATCCAATTTTAACAAGCCTAGTTCCACTCTTAGAGTAGAAAATCTTGCATCACTCAATGGTTTGGTGAAAATGTCAGCGATCTGATTATCTGTTTGAACATATTCAATAATAACATTTCCTTTTTCAACATGATCTCTGATGAAGTGATGTTTGATCTCAATGTGCTTAGTCCTGGAATGACTAGTAGTATTCTGAGTAAGTGAGATTGCATTTGTATTATCACAGTAGATAGGAATTCCACTGATCTTCAAATTATAATCTTCTAGTTGATGCTTCAACCAGAGTATTTGTGCACAACATGCTCCAGCAGCAATGTATTCAGCTTCAGCAGTAGATATGGATACTGAAGTCTGTTTCTTACTCATCCATGAGATCAGACGACTGCCTAAAAATTGACAAGTACCTGTAGTACTCTTCCTATCAATCTTGCAGCCAGCAAGGTCAGAATCTGAATATCCAACAAGTTCAAATCCTGATTCCCTTGGGTACCACAATCCCAATTCTTGTGTGCCTTTAAGATACTTTAATATCCTTTGAGCAGCTAAGAGATGAGATTCCTTAGGATTTGATTGAAATCTCGCACAAACCCCAACAAAATACATAATATCAGGTCTGCTAGCTGTTAGGTATAACAGTGACCCAATTATGCCTCTGTATTTGGTGATGTCAACTGATTTGCCATCTTCATCCTTGTCCAGACGAAATCCAGTGGACATAGGAACATTAACAGATGAGCTAGTTTCCATACCAAATTTCTTAAACAGATCTTTTGTGTACTTTGCTTGACTTATGAAGATACCATCAGGTAGCTGTTTGACTTGTAATCCAAGAAAGTAATTTAATTCTCCCATCATGCTCATTTCAAACTTATTTTGCATCAGCTTAGAGAATTTTTCACACATCTGTTTGTTAGTTGAACCAAAAATAATATCGTCCACATATATTTGAACTAACAATATATGTTCTTCCCATTCAATAGTGAACAAGGTCTTGTCTACTTTACCTTTACGAAATCCTTTAACTAAGAGAAAATCAGATAGAGTATCATACCATGCTCTTGGAGCCTGTTTCAGTCCATAAAGAGCTTTCTTCAGACGATATACCTTGTCTCCCTGTTTATAAACTTCAAAACCAGGGGGTTGTTCAACGTACACTTCTTCTTGCAATTCTCCATTGAGAAAAGCAGACTTCACATCCATCTGATATACTGTGAAGTTCTTGTGAGCAGCATAAGCTAGAAACAGTCTGATTGCTTCAAGCCTTGCAACTGGTGCGAATGTCTCATCAAAATCAATGCCTTCTTCTTGGCAGTAACCTTTGGCTACTAGTCTTGCTTTGTTTCTGGTAACAATACCATCTTCATTCATCTTATTTCTGAAAACCCACTTAGTGCCAATTACTCTTTGATGAGTAGGTCTAGGTACCAAGTACCAAACCTCATTCCTTTCAAATTGATTCAACTCTTTTTGCATAGCTTCAATCCAGTGAGAATCACCAAGAGCTTCATCAATTAATTTAGGCTCAATTTGTGAAAGAAAACTTACAAACATTGTTTCATTTGCAGTTGACCTTCTTGTTCTAACTCTGTCAAGGGGATCACCAATCACTAGTTCAGGTGGGTGATCTTTTAGCCATCTGAGATCAGGTTGCAAATCTGGATGTTGTCCTCTAGATTGATCTTGCAACACCACTGTTGGAGTCTCAGTAGTAGTCTGTTGAACAGTTGTAGTCTGTTGAACAGTCTTAGGTCTGTCTGCTGTTTGCAACTCCTCTGTTAGACAATCAGTAGACTGATTTTGAACAGCACTTGAGTTAACAGCTCTTGTCAAATCAGGTAGTATGATGGGTACATATTCTTCTTTTCTTTCCACACTCAATTTCTGAAATTCAGCAGATAGTTCTTGATTTGCACTTTGATTCTTTTCAGAAGATTGACTTGGTTCATCAAATACTACATGAATAGATTCTTCTACAAGCAAAGTTCTTTTGTTAAACACTCTATAAGCTTTACTAACAGTAGAGTAACCTACAAAAACAGCTTCATCAGCCTTCTCTGCAAATGCAGTAAGGTGATTTTTCCCATTGTTCAAAACATAACATTTACAACCAAAAATCCTAACATAATGTAAATTAGGCTTTCTGTTGTTCCATAGCTCATAAGGTGTCTTGTTTTGACTTTTGTTGATCATACACCTATTCTGTGTATAACATGTTGTATTTGTAGCTTCTGCCCAGAATCTTTGGGGCAGCTTTGCTTCAGCTATCATTGTCCTGGTAGCTTCTTTTAGAGTTCTGTTTCTCCTTTCAGCAACTCCATTTTGTTGAGGGGTTCTGGCAGCAGAGTACTCATGACTGATTCCTCTGGAATTACAATACTCTTCAACAGTAGAGTTTGTAAATTCAGTCCCTCTATCTGATCTGATCTTCAATATTCTTTGACTTTTCTCATTCTGAATCAGTTCCATCAGATTAGTAAGATGTTCCTTGGTTTCACTTTTCTTCTTCATGAAAATCACCCAAGTAAATCTTGAAAAATCATCCACAACAGCTAGGCAGTATTTCTTTCCACCGTTGCTGATTGGATCAATAGGGCCAAACAAATCCATGTGAAGTAGCTCCAAAATTCTAGTTGAAGATTGGTGCTTCTTACTTTGGAAAGATGATTTCACTTGTTTACCCTTCTGACAGGCATCACAGAGCTTGTCTTTGCTCATGACTGTCTTTGGAATTCCTTCTACCAGATCATTCTTTATCAATCTGTTGATGGTCTTGAAATTCAAATGATTCATTCTTTTGTGCCAAAGCCAACTGATTTCACTTGGTGTAGAGGCCACTAGGCAAACATTAGAATTCCTGTCCACAGAATTTCAGTCGACCACATAGATGTTTCCTTGTCTTCTTCCAGATAGAATAACCTTCTTTGTTCCAATTTGTTCAACATAGCACTTATCTGATGAAAACTTTACAGAAAATACCTTGTCACAAAATTGACTTATGCTCAGCAGATTATACTTCAGGCCTTTAACATAAGAGACTTCAGATATCTCAATGTTTCCTTTGATTAGCTTTCCAACCGCCATAATCTTGCCTTCTTTGCTGTCTCCAAAAGTAACTCTTGGACCATTCACAGCAGCAGCATTTGTCAGTTCATGTATGTCTCCACACATGTGCTTTGAACATCCACTGTCCAAGTACCATTTCTTCTCTACTTTACTCCTACTCCTAATCCTAACCTACAAAACAAAATAAAAATGTTTTAGGTACCCTTTATTGAGAGGGTCCTGGTGGATTAGTATCACCTTTGACAACCCAAGATGTTGAAGTCTTAGGCTTCCTAGGCTTTTGAGTTTTAACAGGAGCATGAGCAACTTCATTTTCATCATAATCAGCAGGCATGTTATGTTGATAATCATTATGATGAGGATAAGGCTCATAAGCAGGATAAGATGCATGATAAGCAGGGTAAGCATGCATTGGTTGGTGAGCAGGATATGCAGCAAAATGAGGTGGATAATGAGGTGCAGCATAATATGGTGGATAAGCAGGTTGCACATAATAAGACTCATTTCCATACCAAGCATTATTGTTATAGTTTCTTTGCTTCTTGGGTCTGCTCTTAACTTGCTCTTTAACAGACGACTTAGGTTTACTAGTCTGATTGGTTTTACTCTTATCAGCAGACTTCTTGGGACTACTCTGCTGTTTGGTTTTACCAGTCTGTTTTTCATTTTCAGGCTTTTTACCCTTTTTAGCCTTAGGAGGACTCTTCTCCTTTTTCTTTATTTCCAGTGAAGTAGATTTAGCAGTCTGAAAATACAGGACAATATTACTATTATCAGCAAATATAAACTTTTCAGCTTTGTTCAGTTCTAAACTTTCTTTTACCAAGGGAGTGCTCTGTTCAATAGGTTTCTCTATTTGCACAACAGACGACTTAGGAACAGACGACTTATTATATAAGTTTATTGTAGCTTCGAGTTCCATGATTTTTCCCTTGTAGACTTCACATTCTGCTTTCAGAGATTCATATTCATGTGAAAGCTTTTTATACATGGCTGATTCTTCATGTTTTTCAACCTTAAGTTTCAGTTTAGTATTTTGCTTTTTCAGTAGAATCATCTCGTCCTTAAGCTTAGCAAGCTCATTTACAACATCTACTTTGTTGTTCATCATTTGCTCAAATGAGCTAAATAGTTCAAGCTCACTTTCAGAGAGTATTACCTCATTGTCAGAATCATCAGATTCCTTTGCCATGAGACACAGCAGTGCAGGTGTTTCGTCAAAAACAGAGTCATCACTTGAAGTGCCAGATTCTGTGTTTGATGAGTAGATGGCTGCCATCTTTTCAGCTTCAGCCAACAGCACCTTGCTCTTTTGGTATCTCTTCTCTCTTCTCTCTCTTCTTTGTTTCTTTTCCTCCTCTGTGTATTTCTCTGCTTTAGGATATGGACAGTCCTTGATGAAGTGTCCCAATTTCCTGCAATTATAGAACATTAGTTTGGATTAATAATCATCCTTACTATCAAGAGAAAATGAGGTAGGTTTAGAAGTAGAAGCATTGTTATATTTGTTCTGCATTTTTCTTTTATAGAACTTTTTGAACCCGTTTAGTAACAACGCAACATCGCCAGCAGTGTACTCCTTTTTACTCAGTACTGGGGCCTCATCAGATGAGTCCACTTCTATAGTTCTCCCGGCTGATCTTCTGGATTTCTCTGCAGCAACCAGGGCAGCAGTGGGACTAGAAGTTGAGGTCTCTTCTATACCCATTCTTGGCATTTTATACTCGTACGCCTTGAGTACAGAAAACAGCTCCGTCAGAGAGATCTTCCCCAGATCCCTAGATTCTTCCATAGCTGTGATCTTCATGTTGAACTTGGGTGGTAGCGCCTTCAGGACTTTGAGAGTAATCTCTTTGTCTGTGAACGCTTTTCCCAGCTTTAACACGTTGTTTAGCACTTTGGTAAACCTTGAACTCATCTGGTCAATGGTTTCTCCAGGCTTCATTTTGAAGTTCTCAAACTTCTCCATGGCAACACTTAGATTGTGTTCCTTGATGGCTTCATTTCCTTCACTCATATCCCTGACTTTGTCCCACATCTCTTTTGATGTTTTACAGTGTTTGACATAGTCAAACCTTTCATTGTCCAGGGCTTTAGTCATGATGAAGATTCCAACTTTATCAAGATTTTTCAACTTGATTTATTCAGGTGTCATATCTTCTTCATCTTTGTCCACGATCACTTCTTGATCATTGACTTTGATGGTTTTTGTGATTCTTATCGGACCTTTGGTTATGCATCTAAACATATTATCATTATAAGCAGCAAGGAAAATTTCCATGCGTATTTTCCAGTCCTCAAAGCTCATACCGCCAATGTGGGGAACATGGCCGATACAGTCCATTTTTCAAAAAGTTTTTCTTTTTCAAAAAGATGCTCTTTTTAAAACTTTTGAAAACCTTTGAAAAACACTTCTAGGATCAAGCTCGTTTATCAGGCAAATGATTCAAATTAACCACCTGCTCTGATACCACTTGTTGGTCCCAAGTGGTCAGATGAGGTTCAGAGGGGGGGGTGAATAAACCTCTTTAAAATTTTACCTTTTTAAAAACTTCTCTAACTTTTCTGTCAGCAGACTAAGCTGATCAAGAATTGTAAGCAGACTAAGCTGATCTCGCACAAAGCTTTGAACAGCAGAGTTGACCACTCTTCTGATTTTAATTAGCTGATTTTATCAAAATCAGAGTTTCAAAATTAACTATCTTGCAGCGGATTTGTCAAGTGTTTTTCACAAGTAGTTTCCTTAACTTAGAAAAAGTTTTATCCCCAGTTTTGAACAAACTCCTTTTTAAAACTTTTCCAGTAGTTAACCTTTAAGTGTTTTAAATATGCTTCTTTGAAATATTCAGGAATTAATGCAAGTTAAAAACACAAAGGATTTTTATAGTGGTTATATGGATGTAAATCCTTTAGTCCACTCTTCCAAGTCACTTAGATCTTGGGTTATACTAAATCACACAGATTACAGTATACACTTCTTACGCCAAACAACAAATGAAATGGCCGTAAGTTCACAATAGGAAATCACAAAGAAACTCCTATCCTCTGAAGTAATATCGCTCACAAAGGTTATCTACTTCTCACAACACAATCCTAACAAAATCACTCAGATTTTTAAGTATATTCTGTTTTCTCTCTTTTCTGCTTCGTCAACAGATGACTAAGCTGATGAGTGTTCTGTTCTTGAAGTTGAGACTTAGAAGAATTCTGCTTCAGATTTTTGCTCTCAAAAATGTGTTGTCTCTGTGTTGTTCTACTTCTTCAACTCACGAACTAAGCTATTTATACTAAGGATTTGAAAATCTGCCCGTTGAGAGATCGCCAGTTGTCAAATCCTCGAGTACTGGTCCTTTTCTGCAGAACGGCTGTTGCGACTGAACACTGTACACTCTGCAGTACTTTCTGTCGCTTCGCATTAAATGCGCATTAAATGCACCAAGCTGATACGAGGTTTCTCTTCAATCATTTGTCATAAATACCCTTCCTCTTCAGCATTTAATACACCAAGTGCATTTATTACCGTTGCAATAACTTCTGATCCACTTCCACTCTGCTGATCGAAGTCACTCGTCTGATGTATACTCGGCTGATCCCAAACTTGAACTAATCTGATTTGAGTCGGCTGATAATCCACTAGTCTGATTCCTTCTTCAGCAACAGATCAGTAGTCTTCTGGACCATATTTGACTCGTCTGAAATGTTTCTTCCTTGGTCAAATATTTTCTAAGGTTTGTACTAAGCTTCCACTTAGCTGATGACTTTGGAAATCATCAAAACCTCCCTTCACTTCAAAGTCTTCACCTTCATCCAACAACCAATCTGCTACAAAAAATTTAAGAGGGACGAATATGTAAAAATTGACCAATTAAAAGGACGAAAAGTGTGATTCACTCCAAAATTAAATGCTAAAGTAAAAGAAAGAAAGAAAAAAGCATACCCAGACTTATTTCATTAATTTCAGAGCTTTTTTGGAAGGCATGATATTGATATTGTACTATGACTCAACTTTACCATTCAAATGCTATCTGAAACTAACAAAAGGAATCGCGTACACTAAAAAATGAATGCAATTCTCAATCAATCATATAAGTATGGGCACATTTAATTATTGGGATTAATGACAAAATAAATCATTTTCAAGAATATAAGTATGTTGCTTTTATGCTTGAAGTCGAGGATAGGGCTAGGAGGGTACATGGTTTTTAAAACCGTATCGAACCGTCCCGCATCGTATTAAATCGGATCGAATTTTTAGTTTTTTCCCTCACAACTAAATGTCTCGGTATGGACGGAAACCGTACCAAATAATTTGATATGATTTCGATTTAAACTTCAGATACCGAAAAAATCGTACCGCACCGAAATTGAAAACAAACATGAATAAATTACTCATTTATTTTTATTTTTTGTACTAAAATTTATGAATTTTTATTTATTAATTTATAATTCTAATATTCTCAAACAAGTTATTATTTATAACTTATATAATAATCCATCATTATTTTTTGTTTCTACAACGCTCGCGTTCAATTAAGAACTTAACACAAATTTAATTTGTTATATGTTGAAAATCTAGAAAACAAATCTCAAGAAATAAGTTCCTTCACAAATTAAAAGAAAAAATGTTCAAATAATTAACCAATTATATTTTATT
Organism: Penstemon davidsonii; assembly: GCA_034814905.1. NCBI lineage: Eukaryota > Viridiplantae > Streptophyta > Magnoliopsida > Lamiales > Plantaginaceae > Penstemon > Penstemon davidsonii. The sequence continues at coordinate 2,517,103 of JAYDYQ010001087.1, read as the reverse complement.
CAACTAGGCCGCATTATGTCATCAAATTTGTGATATTTTTTTTTTTACCAGTGAGTTAATTTATGTAAAATAATAATTTGTAAAATACCATGATATTGGTTTATATAAAACCTTCAATAAAATATATAAAGAAAGAACCTATATAACCAACTTGTTTTTTAGGCAAATATATCATTTTTGTCAACTAAGTAATTGACTATATAAGAAAAATCACATGAAAAAAAAAGTTAGAAAAAACTGTAAAAATGTACCGTACTGAAATTGCACAAAACCATGTATTGATATGATTTATAAAACTCTAGTTTGATTTTGAATATTTTAAAAATGCAATAATTGGTACGGTATAAATTCTGTTAAAGAAGCCGCAAAACCGTACCATATGCACTCCTAGATAGGGCTAGCTAGAGTGCATACCATTGCAAGAAAACCGAGCAAAAACCAACGGTATTTTTTGCTGATGAAGTATTAATTTTCGTTAATAATTATATTTTCAACATTAATTTAATTTTTGTTTATCACAAATTCACGATTGCATCAAAGAAAGTGATCACTATACATAACTATCGATGAAGAAAATAGAACAACCAACGGCTAGGGTTGTAATAAATTTAATTGGAAAAAGACTATGTTGAAAACCACAAAAATAATCAAAGTATAATTTAGAAGCTTTCATCCAAAGAGGAAAATTACTACCTTTAAACCCACTTACCCATAACTTTTTCAGATTTGGGTGAGGATGAAGGGCTTCAAATACCTTCTCGTCCACATCTTCCCCTCCTGATTTGTTGGATGCATTATCATCTACTTCCCATTGTAAGCTCAATACACAAAGATTTTGTTTCTTAGCAAGATTTGCTTTCTTTGCATCTGCAAAGTTTTTTACTCTCTCCAAATGCTTAATAACAAACTTTCCTCCAAGATTCAATAATTCCAATTCTTTCAGTTGATTGGTTTTCTCGTGACCCACAATGAAAAAACTCAATGTTTGAAGAGAAGCTAATTCGCCAATGCTAGGGGGCATCTCACTTAAAGAATTACACCCCTCCAAAAAAAGATGACGGAGATTACGCATGTATCTCATGTTCTTAGGTAAACGGACCAGCTTTGAACAATAATTCAAATTCAGAATTTTCAAATTCCAAAGGCTGCATATAGCATTAGGAAGACTACGAATGTGAGTGTAAGACAAATTCAAGCATCGTAAATGTTTCAATTTTCCTATTTCAGATGGCAAATTGTCTATATTTATCACACATGCATTCAAAATTCTCAAACGACTATAGCTCATTAAAGCGGATGTTAGATCCATTTCGGGAAGAATACGTGTAGGGAATGCCACACTAGTACTATCATATTTGAGATTTACTTGACGAACTTTGGTGTTCGGAGCACTTCTATTGTTGATTTCTACTTGTGTTCCAAGAACTTTATTCTCCATGATTGATTGGGCGAGATCATGAACGAGATCATGCATCTTGAAATGGACTTCACCCATATATCTAGTTGACACATCTTGGAAAAGGCATCTCAAAACTAATTCATTCCATATTTCATTGCCAATATCCTCCACTTCCATTGTCCCAGTCGCTGAGATACATCCATGAGCCACCCACATAAGAATCAACTTTTTTTTTTCAATCACACTATCCTTAGGATAGATGGCACAGAAAGCAAAACATTGCCTCAATCTTAAAGGAAGGTGATTATAACTCAATCTCAATGCTGGCAAAATTGAAGTGTCTGTTTGTGGTAAATCCCAAATTTCGCTTTCTTTCATTTGACTCCATTCTTTTTCGTTCCTTTTAAATCGTAGAAGACCTCCAAGTGTTTTAGCGGCTAAAGGCACGCCAACACACTTTTTCACTATTTGTTTCCCAATGGCTTCAAGATTAGGATATTCTCCTTCTTCTTCTTGTCTTTCAAATGCACGTTTCTTGAACAAAAACCAGCAATCCTCTTCCGACAATCCCGTCAATTGATGGGATGGAAATGTTGACATGATACCAGCAACACTTTTAAGGCGTGTGGTGACGATAATTGAAGCGCCACTTGAGCCGCACGCCAAAAAGCTTTTCAACACAGACCACTCTTCTTGATCTTCATTCCATACATCATCTAATACAATTAAGTATCTTTTCTGGCTCAACAACTCCGAAAGTCGTCTTTGTAAAGTATCCAAGTGCACCATGTCCGAAGCACTTCCACTCCCCGATGCAGATTCTAGTATCGCCTTAATCAAAGTTTTATAATCAAAATTATCAGACACACAAACCCAAATTTTAATATCGAAATGCCCAGCTACTTGTTCATCGTTGAAGACTAGTTGAGCTAGTGTTGTCTTGCCAAGTCCCCCAATACCAATTATTGGCAAAATGGAGAGCTCTTTACACTCTCTCACTTTGTTCACCAAGATATCAACAATTTTTTCTTTCTCTTCATCCCTTCCATAAATAGGATGAGACTCGTTTATAACAGAGCACGTCTCACGTATGGAAGCAACCTTGCAGCTTTGTCTTTCTACAAGCGGCATTTCACGCAGATGAAATTGTGCGCGCTCTGCAGCAATTTCGTTCAATTTTTTCGTCACTTCTTTCATCCTTCTTCCAATTTTATATCGATACAGAATATTCTTCAAATAACTCTTCGCTTTGTTGCTTTTGTGCTCCAATTTTGAGACTTCTGTCGAGCACTCATCCAATATGTCATCGATCTCATACGTAAGATCATTTAGCTTGCATAGCCAATTTCGTATGGCCTTATCTTCGAGTTGCTTCTCTTCGGCATCTTCTAGCACTGCTTGGATAGTTGTGAGAGTGCTCGAAAGTTTGTTCATTTCTTCGTCAACGCCCATGATCAATCCAATCTCCTTTTGGATCAGAGAGCTCAGATTTTCTAGTATAATTTGTACAAATGCCTCAGCCATGTTGATGAATGAATTGAATCGGAATTTTTGGGAATGGTAGAGGTGACAATATGGCTGAATTGCAATTTAGGAAATGGTAGAAATGGTAGAAAGTTTATTCCTTTTTCTTTTGAAAAAGAATTGATGCCCTGATGTGATGGTAACAAGAAATTTCCACGTATCTGATGCATGCTATGTAATTAAGGAGTTAGTTGCAATTTACCCCATTGATATTCATAATATTTAATTTATGTCTATGTGATTTATAAAAAAACACTTTACCCCTCTGTAATCTTAAAATAGTTTCATACCGCCTCCTGATATTTTTATATGTGGTAGTTTGCCCTCTATGTTCTGATAACATGGCAGTTTATCCCATGTGTTATGATAAATGTGGCAATTCACCTATCTATGTTATGACAAATGTGATAATTTATCCTCGTATGTTACAAAATACTTTTAATTTTTGACACTCAATTTCGGCAAGTTAGTTACACTCTCCGGCTTAAGGGGGTACATTGATTCTTTAAAACTTTCACATAAGATAAATTGCTCTTTTTCAAATTGCATGAGAGTAAATTGAATATTATGGATGAATCAAAATATTTTACTAGAGAAATATTTGGGAATGGTAGGGGTGACAATAAGGGGTTGAATTGTAATTTAGGAAAAGGTAGAGAAAATATTTGGTAGAATAAAAATATAAGAGGCGGAGAATTAAAACCCTTTGGGCCTGTTTGTTTGCATAATATTGTTTGAGTTTTGAGAGAGTGGTTTGAGAAATAAAGTAGGTGTAGGTTTTTTTTGGAAGAGTTAGATTGTAGGTGTTAGATGTGTAAGACTTTATATCAAATCATGTTTTTTATGTGAGATCATTTATGTAAGAGATAGGTTACTTTATGTCAAATCAAAGTAGAGTTTGTAATCTTATAAAAGTTTCATACGGCCTCCCTGATATTTTTATATGTGGCAATTTACCCTCTATGTTCTGATAACATGACAGTTTACCCCATGTGTTATGATAAATGTGGCAATTTACTTTTCTGTGTTATGATAAATGTGACAATTTATCCTCATATGTTACAAAACACTTTTAATTTTGATACTCAATTTCTGCAAGTGAGTTACACTCTCCGGCTTAAGGGGGTAAATTGATTATTTAAAACGTTCAAAGATGAGAAATTGCTCCTTTTCAAATCTCAGGGGAGTAAATTGAATATTATGGATGAATCAAAATATTTTACTAGAAAAATATTTTGGAAATGGTAGGGGTGACAATAAGTGGCTGAATTGTAATTTAGGAAAAGGTAGAGAAATATTCGGGAGAACAAAATATAAGAGGCGGAGAATTAAAACCCTTTCTCTTTTGGATAAGAATTGATGCCCTGATGTGAGTTTTAAAGACAAATAATTGAGATGAAAATTTAAGGGCTTGTTTGTTGGGTTTTTTTTAGAGTGATTTTAATAACTAGAGAATTTCTATAGACGTTTTCGATTTTTGTGTATATATATATTGAAGGTTGTTTGTTTGAATTTGTAGAAATAAAAAATGATTAATATGTCAATTTTTATTAAAATTGATATTTTTTTTGAGAATATGAAAAAAAGAAAATAGAGTAGAGGGGTAAATTGATTCTTTAAAACTTTCACATATGATAAATTGCTCTTTTCAAATCGCAGGAAAGTAAATTGAATATTATGAATGAATCAGAATATTTTACTAGAGAAATATTTATGAATAGTAGGGGTTACAATAAGGGGTTGAATTGTAATTTAGGAAAAGGTAGAGAAATATTTGGGAGAATAAAATATAAGAGGCGGAGAATTAAAACCCTTTCTCTTTTGGATAAGAATTGATGCCCTGATGTGAGTTTTAAAGACAAATCATTGAGTTGTACACTTCAGGGCCTGCCTGCTGGGGTTATTTAGAGTGACTCGGATAACTCGAGAACTTTTGTAGACGTTTTCGATTTTTGTGTATTCATATATAGAAGGTTGATTGTTTGAATTTGTAGAAATAAAAAATGATTAATATGTTAATTTTTATTAAAATTGATATTTTTTTTGAGAATATGAAAAAAAGAAAATAGAGTAGAGGGGTAAATTGATTCTTTAAAACTTTCACATATGATAAATTGCTCTTTTGAAATCGCAGGAGAGTAAATTGAATATTATGAATGAATCAGAATATTTTACTAGAGAAATATTTATGAATGGTAGGGGTTACAATAAGGGGTTGAATTGTAATTTAGGAAAAGGTAGAGAAATATTTGGGAGAATAAAATATAAGAGGCGGAGAATTAAAACCCTTTCTCTTTTGGATAAGAATTGATGCCCTGATGTGAGTTTTAAAGACAAATAATTGAGATGAAAAGTTAAGGGCTTGTTTGTTGGGTTTTTTTAGAGTGATTTTAATAACTAGAGAATTTCTGTAGACGTTTTCGATTTTTGTGTATTTATATATAGAAGGTTGTTTGTTTGAATTTGTAGAAATAAAAAATGATTAATATGTTAATTTTTATTAAAATTGATATTTTTTTTGAGAATATGAAAAAAAGAAAATAGAGTAGAAAATAGGTTACTATCTTCCCTAGAAAAAATCAATTCATTATTTGCAAATGAAGGATATCTTAATTTGAACGACATCTTATTAGCTGTTAAAAATGTGAACAAGGCCAACTTTAAATAAGAATAGTTTGAGCAATTTCAAAATTTCGAGGAAATGAGTATGTAATTTATTTAGCTAAGTTTATAGTATAAATTATACGTATAACAATGGGTTGATTACATCTTGAGATTTGGCAAAATTACCTCCAATGTTTCAATACTTTTAAATAACTTCTATTTTAAATTTCATCTTTACACCATCTGCATTAATTATCTAATTAAATGAATTATACTTTGATAAGTTTCTATCAACTTTGAATAAATTTTTTTTTGAGATAAATCGATTTTTACCTTTAGTTTGATAAAAAAAATTCTTTTACAAAGTTACCGTTTCTATATTATGCACGCGACATGCATGATATGAGGAAGCGTGTTTGCAATTAATTATTAAATATTAAGAGGGTTTTTATCAACTCAAAATAAGTTTTAAAAAACTCTAAAATAACTATTTTTTTATAGTAACATACTTTACAAAATATAATTGCAACTTTTTTTGTTTAGTTTTGGCATAGATATTTAACTATTTTTTTCACAAAAGATATACAATATATTGAACATGATTTTAATTCGCTAGAATTTGGCTTGTCTCAATCAAGCATTATTATATGCCATTTTAAAAAGGGTGTTGATATAGCAAGAGCTGAAAACCTATTGTCAAAGCAATTAATAGTAGATTCTCTATAATACTCTTGTAACTCAAATGAGTCAACTCAGTCCTAATTCTTTATCTTCCTACTTTCTATGGAAACAAATTTATCGCAATCTACTTTCCTTACACACATGATCATCCTTACATATAAAAAATATTTTTGCTCATTGTTAATTAGAATTTTATCCAAAAATAAGAAAAAATCAAGAGCCCAGTTTTTGTCTCCGACAAACTTTTCCGGTAGGAACTTCATTGTGACACCGAGTTGAAAACTATTTTGTATAACAAAATTATTTTTGTGTGAAATGCCAAAATACCTTATGCTTTGCCTAATTAGCAAAAAATCCGTGTTATTTTTATTACCAAAAATCCCTTGTCCTAATTTTTTGTTAGTAAAAAAAATCCCTTCCCAAGTCAAAATGACAATTATATCCCCACCAAAAAATGTGAATATCCCCCTATTCAATTAAAAAATTGACAATAACCCCTTTAATAACTTGAAAAATTGGCAATATCCAGGGACGGATCCAAGATTGGAGAGTTGGGGGGACCGAGTTTAACCATTAATGAAAATAGTTGACAATGATGTTCAATAATTTGATATATTATCAATGAGAACTATATTGAATTTTAAAATGTTATGTTAATTTAATGAAAAAATTATCGAATTTGTACACGACGTTCTCTCATATCATAAAATCCATATATGATCTTAGCACCAGAATTCTCAAGAAGTTTATTTTAAATGTAAATAATCCAAAATCCACAAGGTATTGATCTTTCATTTTGTTTCTAAGCTGGCCTATGTTTTACCAACTTCATTGTTGAAAATGTTTGTTCGATTGTTGTCATGGTTATAAGAAGAGTTAATATCAAGCGAATCATCTTAATCGTATCCTTTCTTTTATGTTATGCCTAAGATGCAAATGACAATTCAGCATGAAAAACTACAAGGACTAATCTAATTACTTATCAAAATTGACTCAATAATGTGGGCTATTAGCATAATAATTGTACTAAAGCATAATTTCCAAAATTCTTGGGGGAGCCAGGGCCTCCCAACAATGGGCTGGATCCGTCCATGAATATCCTCCACAGGTTAACAGGTACGCCCAATAAATAAAAATAATAATAAACAACGCATCAGATATCAAAAAAAATCCTCCAAAATTATCTTATAATGGCATAGTAAATAAAAACCAATGTAGTATGATTTCAAGATTCCTCAAAAAAACATGTAGTATGATTTCAAGTGCACTTTTCACTCTTTCTCTTCTCTAAAAATATTTACAGGGCTATGGGACAACCCGTTGACTGATTTCCAAGGCCGTGATCTAGAACTAAATCAAGGGTCGTAGAATCCATTTGAGATGGGGCATCAATGGATTCGATTAAACCCTCACGAGTAGAATATAATTTTGTCCAAAAAAAATATGAAAATTGTGGTTCAAGCTTTGTCGGTAGAAAAGGTGTTCAGCCACTTTGAATGGTCTTTTAAATCTTCCATAATATGAAAACTAAAGTGGTCAGCCACTTTGAATGGTCTATTAACGGGAAAGGGCAAAAAAAGGGAAAATTGCTTTTTTGGTACCATAGGATAGACCTACTTGCAATTTTGGTACCATTGGATACGAAAATGCAAATTTGGTACCATAGGATAAGTCTTCATTGCAACTTTGGTACCAAACACAATTAATCCCCAAAGTTAATGATAAGTTAACCCCTATGAAATGCATAATGTTCAATTTACCCACTTGTGATTTAAAAAAGAGCATTTTACCCCTTGAAAATTTGTGGTTGTTTTACATCGCCTCCCTGATATTTTTATAGGCGGCATTTTATCCACTTTTAATATGATAATGTGGCATTTTACCCCCTGTATTATGCTAAATGAGGCAATTTATCTCCTATGTTATAAAATAGTTTGCATGTCTACTCTCAATTTTGGCAAGTGAGTTACACTTTCCGGCTGAAGGGGGTAAATTGCTTAATTAAAAATTTTACAGGGGGTAAATTGATTTTTTTTCCAAATTATAGAGGGATATATTGAACATTATGCATTCATAGAGGGTAAATTGCCATCAACTTTGTAGAAAAATTGGGTTTGGTACCAAAATTGCAATGAAAACCTATCCTATGGTACCAAATTTGTATTTTAGTAACCAATGATACCAAAAGTGCAAGTTAGTCTATCATATGGTACCAAAAAAACATATTTGTCCAAAAAAAATATGAAAATTGTGGTTCAAGCTTTGTCGGTAGAAAAGATGCTCAGCCACTTTGATTGGTCTTTTAAATCTTCAATAATATGAAAACTAAAGTGGTCAGCCACTTTGAATGGTCTATTAATGGGAAAGGGCAAAAAAAAAAAAAAAAAGCAATATTTGTCCTTCAATTTTTGCTGGGACGCGGGTCACGCGGTGTAGACACGCAAATTTTGGGTCTTATTAAAAAGAATAAAATATTCTAATATATTAAGAATTAAGTTAAATTAAATTCGCTATTTTTGTACTTTTATTAAATTAAATTCCAAACCGAATAGTTACTTTGATTAAATTCTACATATATATTATTGACCAATAAAATTGCGTCAAGTGTCAAGTTGAGGTGTTTAAACCAATGAAATTCTATTTTTGAATCTTCACAGATAGAGCCAATGAAATCATGTCAAGTGTTCAAGATGATATGTCACGACCAATAAAAAAAGTGCATATCTCCTACAAGTGATAGACAGGTAAAAGAGTTCATATTTCTTAGACAATGACAAGTATGTAGGTTTTCTACTAATGAGAGCCAATCAAATTACACTATTTAATTGACTAATTTCACATGGACTCTTATTTCTACCACTATAAATAGGGTCCTCTCTTAGAAGAAAAACACATTTTTTGAAGGAGCACAAGTTGAAGGAGCAAAATTCTCTCTACGCGGCGTTCTTCAAAACCTTTTTCATTATCAAGGCATTGTTCAAAGATCAAAGAAAAATCCGACGTTTGATTCGAGAACAAGCTGAGAAGCCCTCTTTTAAACGTTATTGGAGATCTACAACGGTCCAAGGAAGATCAAATTCTTCAAGACTCAAAGTATCCATGACGAAGTTCAAGACGTTCGTTTTGGAGATCCATATAATTTCACGTTTGATCCAAGATTAAGCAAAATTGCCCTTGGATTAACGTTATTCAAGCGCCAAAATTATTTTGGAGAAGATCAAACCAACATTTTTCAAGATCAAGTTCAAGAAACATTTTTTTCCTTTAAAGATTAGAATCAGGGGAATCATAGAGATTGTAACCACTTCTTTAAATCATTAAATTTTAATTTGTAAGATTATTTCTGGTTTAATATATTTTAGACTTGAAATTTTGTTGCTACACGCGGAAACAAGAGGCTTATAGTTTCTGCAAGTAACTTACATCCTTTATATTTTAAGTTTTCGTAATTTTAGTCTTGCTTTCCATAATATTAGTCATAAACTTGTCGGAATTAAAAATAAGTGCATAGAAATTGCCACGCAAACAAACAAGTAGAGATTTTGTCTCGTTGGGTGTCACGTGATCATAACCCACCACGTCACCTTGTCGAATCAGCTTAAGTTTAAGGAAAAATAACACTATTTTCCCCTCAATTTCTTCCCCTATCTACTGATTATTATGACAAAAAAATTAGAGTTTGCCTCCATTTCTTTCTTTCCTCGTAAATTGTGGCAAATTCTAGGAACTGACATTCATTCCGGCCAATTTTGAACTAAAATTGTGGGTAAGTAAATGTACAATTTCGTATCCCTGCAAAAGTTAAAGGAGTGATTTTTTTCCCCCTGCAAATCAGCACCCATTTCGTATCCCTGCAAAAGTTGTAGCCGACCAAATAGTCCACAACTGCACTTCAAGTCTTTAAATATAAATTATCAAAAGGAAACGGAAAAATACTTCAAATATACCAAACCATTCCTTGTAAGAAAAGTATGGTTGTAAAATTTGAGCCAACCTAATCTTCGACTTAAAGACAAATGATAACTCATCACTTTTTATGTACTAAGATCTCATTTGGTAGCAAAATTTGGGTTGATTAAGCATTTTAACAACATTTATCTCTGATTTAATAGCGTTTCTAAATAAGCTGGTCAACTTCAAAGTGACGATCCAAGTTCGAATCTTGTTGAAAGAAATTCTTATATAATATGTCTACAAGTCTTGAAATGAATTAAACTTTGATAAACCAAATAAAGAAAAAAAGAGAAAAGGGTCAACCCATAATTAAATGATACCCCACCCCTTTTAGGCTATAACATAAATAAATTGTCAGAGATCCGATTCTATGATAATATAATCCCGTGATCTAACACTCTAACAATATATTTAGGTTTGTTATAAATATAATAGTAATGGATGTCCATTGAGATACTACTTTAATAGGCCATTGTAATGAGACTAGGTAGTGGACAATGAAGACTTGTAACTTATGTAACTCATGGCTTTTGATTGTCTTCTCTAAGCCTATAAATAGAGCTCTATTGTAATGTATTGGATATAGATATGAATAAAAATACTTTCTCCCTACTTCTACTCTCTTCACTTTAATATTTACTTTGTCTTTTAGATCATCTATTGATTAATTTCATAACACGTTATCAGCACGAATCAGCTCAGAATTATTGTTGCATTTTGTCTAAGTTCGAAGATACAGATTGAAGGTTTGTTTCAGTATCATAATTGGCATACGAAAAGTATCTCTTCCATTTCTTATCCCTAAATAACTGTCTCTTTGATTATGCACGAAAGTTTTGTTTTCACTTGACTAAGTTCTGCTGCCAAAATAAATTTATGGGTTTCTGATCTATTTAAAATACTCCTCCAGAGATGAATGGCATGATTGTGCACTGAATTAATAAGTATTGATTTTTAATTTTGATAGAATTTATATTTGTTGCCTACTGCCAATAGATAATAATCTCTACATATATGTTGACTAAGTAAACCTTTCATGAGGCATAACATCATATATATGAACAAGCTACATATCCTATCTCCCTGCCATTTGATTTTTACTGGATTGTGTTTTAAGCTCATGATTATCCTATGTGATTGGTAAATATATTATCTTTATTTATTATAATAATACGTTTTCTCTGAGATTCAAATCAGGTTCTTTAACCTGCTGGGAAGTTTAGATAAAAATGCCTATGTCATGATTTTTTAAAAGGTTGGATTTATTGCCATTCTTGGTTTTTATCAAAAGTTAAAATCACTACTAAATTAGTTTTTATCACTTTTGGCATTGATTTAACGTCAAAATTCATTTTGTTTTCCTGTCATATTTTGATTCTATGATGATTGTATTGGACAATTTTAAGACGAGGAAAATCAAAAGACTTTTCATACGTGACAATCTATTTATACATTACTTGCAATTTTGTATTGATACATTAATCATCATATCTTTATGCAAAATATGGTAGTTTTTGTGCATGTCAAAGCATAATTTATATTCAATCACTTGTTTTCTATAAATTAATGGCAATATAAATTTATGGCAAAATATGTGTATCAATTTCACCTTTAATCCGTATGACAGGGATATATCTCTTATATAGCGTCTTAAAATTTATTTAGATGTGTTTCTTGCTTATTGACCATTGTATATATTATTGAAGTAATAGGCTCATAAACATGTTGTGATTACTCAAGTCTTTAATTTGATTTCGGAGTAGTTACCCAAAGGTTGTGGATATTTTGGCCCTTGCTCATATTACATTCATATTTTATGATATTATTCTAACGGTCATCTTGATTTCATAATAAGCTTACATCATGTCAAATCTCATCAAACTCGAGTTTGCGGCCCTTAACATTTCTAGCAAGAATTATTTGTCTTGTGTACAAAATGTTGAAATTCATCTAGACGCTAAAGGTCTAGAAAATGCGGTTATTACTGAAAATAAAACATCTAATCAAGACAAGAAAGCGGAATATTTAATTTCTTAAGATCCGTTTGAATTATGTAATAATTTGACGATTTGCCCATAAAGAAAAGAAAACGATAATCTCCAAAGATCTCGTTATGATTGAATACATATACGGTTGCAAGTTTTTAAAACCGTAAGTGGTATAGTTCGATTGTTCTTAAAATTAGTTCTCCACTAAATTTATATGGGAAAAAAAAAAAAAAACAAAGGTGATGAGGACTTGTAAGAGAAAATTTTATCAACATTTCACAACATTTTTAACGCATCTAACGTGCTCCTGCAGTAGCAATACCGTGAAATGATTTTAGAAAACACTCTGAATTGATTTCAAGTTTTTTTTTGTGGCTGAGCGATATAACGAAATATTGATTAAAAATAATGAAATTTAACCCACTGTTTATGTTCCATTCCCAGAAGTGAATGTGACAATACATGGTAATTTATATATATTAATTGAAGTTATATTGATATTAAATTATTCTATCTCATGTATTGACTGAAAGTAAAATGAGATCATATTAGTGTCACAATTAGTTCACTTTGATTGAACTATTCATCATATCATGAGTAATGTGAGGTTACTTCGAAGAAATATTTGAGTCAATGAATCCCTCATAATCGGTAAAGATGTATTATCTTAATCAACCTCGTTTTTTTTAAGACTTCAAATGTGGGGATTTTATTTAAAATAAATGTGTTTGTACAGTTGAAACACATATTATAGTAATCAGAAGTTTACTGATCAAAATTCATCCATTATTTGGCATGACCGGTTAGACCATCACCGGATAAACTAAAAAAAAAAATAACATTAAGAGTTCACATGGATGTTCATTGAAGAGCTAGAAGATTCTTCAATTCAAATAATCATTTTGTGCTGCTTGTTCTCAAGGTCAATTGATTACTAGATCATTTCCCAATTAAAAATTGGTAAGAATCTCTAGCATTCCTAAAACACATTCAAGGCGATATATGTGGGCCCACACATCTACCATGTGTACCATGTAGATATTTTATTGATTTAATAGATGCATTTATACAAATGGTCACATGTGTGTTTATTATCAACCTACAACCTGAAGTTTGTGGGATTATTTGCGCAAATAATTAAAATAAGAATACAATTTCAAATTATGCAATCTTTATAATGTACCTTGATAATGCTGGTGAGTTCACATATGAGGCTTACAATGACTATTGAATAATAGTTGAAAGTCATGTTGTCCATATTCATACACAAAATGGTTGAAAAGAATCATTCATTATACGCCTCCAATTAATTGTTAAACCATTTTTAATGAGAACAAACTTCTTGTTTCAATGTGTAGATATATTGTTCTATATGCAGCATCACTTGTGTGCATCATGCCAATAAGTAATCATAATTTCTCCCTGTTGAAACTGATGTGCGACATATGTTACAATTGCTCCACCTCCCCTTCTATAATTAATTATCTTGAACTAATGTTCTCGACATTAGGGGGAGAGTATATATGATGAAATAATGTTCTCGACATTAGGGGGAGAGAATAAATAGCTGGTAAACATAAATTATATGGAATGCATTATCATTATCTTATTTAGATCCTCGAACAAACAAGTGTACACTAATAGTTCAAAAGATAATCCATTTACAAAATATGGTAAATCAACTGCCAGATGCATTTACTGATCTACAATGAGTTACATAATATCATATACCAGCTGAAAATGCTCCAATTCAATTTGATGTCCCATTAGGACAATCTTATATTGAAGATCAAAGAAAGCCACGTGGTAGACCAATCGGTTCCAATGATAATAATCATTGTAAAACAAAAGGAGTAAACAGTGAAGATGGTCATATTATGGATGCAAGCACTTCTGAAGAGTCGCAAGACATAACTAATGATAAAACCCCAGAAGAGGTTCAGGTACCTGAAAACAATGAAAATGAAGAGATCTCAATAAGTTATGTCACCATGATAAAAGTATGGAACCGAAATAAAACAGTTGTCGACAACACTTTTGCATATAATTATAAAATAAAATGAGGATCTTGAAACTAAATCTATTAAAGAATATAAACATAGAAATTATTGGCCAAAAATGAAAAGAAGCATTTCAAGAAGAAATAAGTTCATGTTCTAAACGTGAAGTTTTTGGACCAGTAGTCCAGATACCCGAATAAGTAAAGCCCATTGGGTACAAATGAGTATTTATGCGAAAATAAAAAAAATGAGAAAAATAAAATCGAAAGATATAAAACACGACTGGTGGTACAAAAGTTTTCGCAGAGACATGAAATTGATTATGAGGAGACATATTCTCTAGTGGTGGATGCAATTATTTTTATATACCTTATTAGTCTGGCAGTACGATAAAAACTCGATATGCGTCTAATAGATTGTTACAATCTATTTACATGGCTTGCTTGATATGAAATTTATATAAAAGTCCATGAAGGATTTAAAATCTTAAATACACTCAGAAATTCCCGGGAAAATTATTCAATGCATATGCGTATATCTTTATTTAATTAAACGAATCTGAGTATATCTGGTATAACTGACTCACTGAATATTGTCAAACAAAGTTATGAAAGTGATCCAATTTGTCCATTGTTTGTAAAAAATATGTGGATCAGAGTTCGCTATAATTGTTTTATGTGTTTATGATTTGAATATTATTGGAACTCATGAAGAGCATCAAAATAATACTTGATTATTCACATAAAGAATTCGAGGTGAAAGATCATGGAAAAATAAAGTTTTGTCTCGGCCTGCAGATCGAGCATATATCAAATGGAATTCTTTTTCATCGATCAGCCTCAATAAAAGATATTAAGACGATTTTATATGAATAAGGCACATCCTCTAAGTACCCCAATGGTTGTAAGATTTTTAGATGTGAAAAATGACTCATTTTTCCCTCTAGAGAATGATGAAGAACTCATTGGTCCTGAAGTACCATGTCTCATTGCTCTAGGAGCATTGATGTATCTTGTTAATTGTACATGTCCTGGTATATTCATTGTAGTAAGTTTATATTAGCAAGATTTAGTTCTTCTCCGACATGCTGACATTGGAATGAAGTTAACTATATATTTCGATATCTCCGAGGAACAATTGATATGGGGTTATTTTATACAAATGATTCAAAATTACATTTTGTTGACTGTGCGGATGCAGGGTACTTATCTGATCCACATAAATCTCACTCTCAAACATGTGATGTATTTACAAGCAGATGAACTACTATATTATGACGTTACTACAAAATAAACTTTGGTTGCCACTTCAACGAATCATGCAAATGTAATCACAATGCATGAGACAAATTGAGAGTGTTATTTGAGGAGAAGATTTGTTAACCAAGGCATTGTCAGACTACCAGGTTTGAGAAATTGATTAATAAAACTGGGATGAGTCAACTTAAAAATGTTAAGTGATTTTGTTATCAGGGGGAGTAAAAGACAAGACATGTGCACTCTTTTTTTCCTTCACTAGGTTTTTATCCCATCGGGTTTTTCCTAGTATGGTTTTTAATGAGGCATACGCTATAAACAATAGACTTCAGGGAAGTGTGCCATTAATAATATACTTCAAACTGTACTCTTTTTCCTTCGTTCAAGTTTTTATCCCATTGGGTTTTTCTTGGCAAGGTTTTAACGAGGCAGTGTAACACATTCCTTGTTTCCACCGGATTTTGCTAATAAGATTTTTAATGAAGCAATAAACAATGGACATCCAAGGGGGAGTGTTATAAATATAATAGTAATGGATGTCCATTGAGATACTACTTTAATAGGCCATTGTAATGAGACTAGGTAGTGGACAATGAAGACTTGTAACTTATGTAACTCATGGCTTTTGATTGTCTTCTCTAAGCCTATAAATAGAGCTCTATTGTAATGTATTGGATATAGATATGAATAAAAATACTTTCTCCCTACTTCTACTCTCTTCACTTTAATATTTACTTTGTCTTTTAGATCATCTATTGATTAATTTCATAACAAGGTTGTAAATTTTGCCTTATTTAACTAATATGGCAATAATTTATGTTTCAGATTCTTTTACGAAACAAGTGCAAAAATTATACTCCCTAGCTCCGTCCCTTTTCCTTTGCGTACGGCCTCATCGGCAATCTATGTCTCTGACATTGCTATCAAACAAACCTAAAATTATACTCCATCCGTCCCATTATTTTTACTCTATTAACTACAATATCCGGTCAAACTTTTCAATATTTTATGTGACTTATCATGTTAAATTATTTACATTTTTTGGCGTATTAAATCTTTTAAATATTAATATACATAGTGTCATATGATATTATCAAATTATTAGTTAAATATATTAATTAAATTACTTATTAGAATTTTCTAAAATTTAGTCAAGTTGACCGGTCAACGATGCCAAGGAATAAATATTAATGGGACGGAGGAAGTATTATCTTACCTGTAATAACATAATAAAAAATATCATCATTGCTCTACAACAGTTATCAAACATGTTCTTAATTGAGAGAAAAACACTTTTGATACCAAACTTTAGTCCAAAAACCACATTTGATACCAAACTTTTCAAAAAAACACATTTCATACCATGATTCACACCCTCTTGACACATTTAGTTTTCCTGATCAATTTTCAGTCGGAATTTAGCACGTGCCTGTTACGTTAATAATAGTGGATCTTTAAAACCCGTGCCTGTTTTTCCTCCCGTTGTCAACTTAACGGGCACGTAAGCGGCACGTGCTGAATTATGTCCGAAAATTGATGGCAAAATTAAATGCGTCAACAGGGTGTGAATTATGGTATGAAATGTGTGTTTTCGAAAAATTTGGTACCAAATGTATTTTTTGGACCAAAGTTTGATATAAAAAATTATTTGTCCTTGTTCTTAATTTATTAGAATTCTCTATTTCAGGGAAGTATAAAAGTTGATAAAAAGGCTCCAGAATTGCTTGTATCATACAAGTAGATAGACTACTCCACATAATTCAAATTTGTACACAAACACATTAAGAATGTTTAAGGTTAGGGACACAATTACTTAGGTTTGGAAGTTCTTCGAAATGATATTATAGCATATAAACCTTCAGAATTTTTCTTTGATTTGCAAATGATTAGATTTGGTTAAGCGTATGTATAAGTTGATTCGACTAATTATTAATTGAAAATATGATTGACTTCTTTCTCAGACTCAAAAAAAAAAATAGACTTGTAGGCGGGGCGGACTAGGAACATTTCTTGGGTATGTCTAAAATGAGATTTTGAGGGATGGGGAGCACATGAGATATCATTTATCTTGGTGACACATGTCCCCTTAGAATTTAACTTTAAATAATTTATTTTCTTAAAGACAAATTTATCCTTTTTAATGAGTGAATTCAAAAGACCTCTTGTGTTTTGTCTAACTAAAAAAAAAGCCTATGTTATTTTTATTAGCAACAAAACCTTGTACTTTTTTTATTAACAAAGAAAACCCTTCTCAAGTCGAAATAACAATTTTACCCCACCAAAAAATGCAAGAACATTCCTATTACCTAAAAGGTTAACAATAATCCTTGTTAACTTTAAAAATTGGGAATACACCCACTCCTCCCCATTTTTTTTGAAAAAATTGACAAAATTCTCCATATGTTTTATGAATCTCATATCAAAAAGTTGACAAAAATCTTATCCCCAACAGTTACATGTTTTGGCACTTTGCCACCCATATGTACAAAATAAACACTTTACCCCCTGAAAAATAAAATTAGTTGCAGTTTACCCCCTCAAATAATTTTATGCAATTTTTGTTTGACGGAAAATGTACATGTGCCCCTCGCATGAATTTTCAAAGTGTAAATTAGTCACATCACTTCTTACTTGTCCAAATAATTGACTCATGTCTTGTGAACCAAAAATCTAAAGTTAAGTAGAAAAAACTTTATTTTTAAAGAGAGAGAGAAAAATGCGCGTCAGTGAAATATTTGGTCAAAAAATCGATGTTGGAACTAATTTCCCCTTAAAATACACAAGTGAGACGCATATCTATGTTTTTTGGTGAACGGAATTGGCTTAAAATTATTTGAGGGAAAAAGTGCAACTAATTTTATACGTGCTTATTTAATTTATACTTTTGGGTGGTAAAGTTCAAAATATGTAACTTTGAGAGGCGGTGTAAAGTGCATTTTTCCCTAAAAATATTTTAAATGATCTTATACTGATGGTCTTAATTGTCAATTCATATAAAAATTTGATTAATTGAGATTTTTTTTTTTTTTGGAAAAGAGATGAAATTAATTAGAGATAAGGGAGAAATTTAAAACATATTAATTAAAGGGTTAGTATGTAATTTAACATATGTTTATTTTTTTCTAAATGTTCGATGCCACATCATCATTGGACATTTTGACCAAAACTTGTGGTTCAGATTTGTTGTTGACTTTTTTTAGTGGTTGAGATGTGTCATCTCATGTACACCTATGTTCCATAAAATCTTATTTTAGAAAGACCCACATTTCTTTCGGGGGGTTAAATCTTTTGGTCGAAAATTTTATTCTTTTTAGTGAATGTTGCAATTAAATTTAGTGTACTGCAATTAAAGTAAATAAATTAACCGAAACAATGTTATCGAAATCGGGTTGAGTCGCGGACACGCTCTTTAGGCAAATTTTGCAGCTCAGCCCGGATTTATGTGCTAGCAGTGTATTGCCTCAATTGCCCCAGGATAAAACAAGCCCAAATTTCGTGTCTGTTTCAAATTTCTTTGCACAATGAAATTTGGATACTACCACCCTTAATCAAATTAACTGCTTGAAAATCACCTAAAAATAAATTAAAGAACAAAAGTTCTTTTCGGATGCTTACTGACAGGAAGTAAGAAGGTACTAATGTTTCTTCGTGAAGTCTATTATGACTCATGCCTGCTCAAGAGTCAAAATAAATTGCGCTAAAAGATTTGTACCTTGAGATTTAAAAACTGTACATTCTAGTACGACTGTTTAAAGGGTGTATGAACCCCAGTAATTAAGTTGCACACCAGTAAATAGACATTTATACACTTTAAAAATAATTTAATTATTATCAATTACCATAATGCCCCTTCCATTTCATCCACTAAAATTTCTCTCCCAAATCCCACCGCCGCTGCCGCCACCCACACACACCACCACACTCACTCATGACTGGGCCATTCTGGTCGCACAAGAACGGCGGCGGAGTCACCATTATTGGTCGCGATCAGAATGGCCCAGGTGGGAGTGGGTGTTAGTTGTTGCAAGTTTGCTGAATCGTGTATTGAAGATAAGTTTTAAAAAATGCCCAATGGTTTGAATTAATATCATAGCATAGATATCTTCCCTTGATTCTAAGAGTACACCAAACCTGGATTCCAAGAGTACACCAAAGAAGATAAGGGCACTGGTATTTTCTGATGTACACCAAATAAGATAATGGCACTCGTCTTTTTCTGATGAACAGACTGATCAACAGATGCATGGACAAACTAGGTTAATAAACTGACTATTGGAGTTAATTATTTTTGTTATATCAGAGAGCAATCATTCATAGTTTTGGTGGCAGCATAGATATCATCCATTCACAGTTTTGCAAGTTTCCATTAGTAGTTTTGGTATTAGATGTTGTATATGAAATTACATTGAAGAATTTTGCTGTCTCAATCCCAAGTGTTTGTGAGCATTATGTTGCTAGGAACCAAGCCTGGTGAAGATGTTGTAAATGGTTACGTGATATGTGAAATTATTATAATTTGATTTGCTTATACCAATATCGAATAATTGTATTTTATAATATAAACCAAACTATACACACAATATTGTTAAAATAATGATGAATAAAGGAACTTGAATCTGTTTCATTAATTAATTCACTAGGAAAAACAACAGATTACAAAGAAGACTAGAAATACAAGGAAATTTCAGTTTTGTGTTATCTTCCTAAAATGTTCTTCTTCTTCTTCTTCAGTTCCCCTTTGTTCTTGAAATTTTAGTTCACTTACTTAAGTTCCCAAAAATCTTCTTCATCTTCCCACCTTAGCCACTTCCTTCTTCTTTCTCCCTTGTCATCCCCTTTTTCATTTTCTTAGTTTCCTCACCATATTCCAATTCCCTCATTCCTTTTGCCAAACTTTCATCCTCCAGAGTTTTTTTGATGGCAGCAACATCTTTCTTGATGGATCTCATTTCAGACATGAGGTTATCATTCATCTCATTCATCTTCTGAACTTGTTTTTCAAACAATTCCTTGATGACTTCAGCAGCCACGTTCAACTCTTCTGTCAAACTTCCAACATGTTCTTTAACCTTATTGAATTCATTGAGTTGAATTTTTGAATTCAGGTCCTGCTCCTTTGAGTTTTTATCAAGGGTAGTCTCTATTTTTCTCAGTATCTTTTGTTGATGATTTTCAATCTCATCAGGCATTTTAAACATATTCCTAACATCTTCATGCTCTGTCTTTTCATTATCATCACTTGTAAAGTCGGGCGATGAACTTGAAGAGTCAGGTGATGCACTTTCCCTTCTATAGAGCATTGTGTCTCTTCCTTGTGGAAACCACCTTGAATTTCCAGCGTAAGGAGTTTGCTGCGCATCATCATCCGAGGATGATTCTGATGCAGTAAAAGGTGCATCTCCGTCCTTATCAGCTAACTTCCCAGTTAGCTGTTCACCTTTCTTCTTATCCTCAGCTCTCTTCTCGTCCTCATTCTCCATTTCATCATTTTCATCATCATCTGAGGAGTAATATGATGCAGTAAAAGGGTAGTCATCGTCATTGTCATCATCATCCCCAGATGTTTGCATCTCCGTCATTATCAGCTAACTTCCCACTTAGCTGTTCACCTTTCTGCTTATCCTCAGATCTCTTCTCTTCTTCATTCTCCATTCCATCATCCGAATCAATGTAGTTGTCAATATCCACCAACAATTCTTCCAATTCCTGATCTCGGTTTTCAACCTTCTCCTTTTCTTTGAAAGATGCAACATCTTGTGGTTGAGGATACATCTTTTATTTTCCTTTGGCAGAAGCGTCTGTTCTTTCAACACTAAGCTGTTCTCCACTTCCCTGATGTGGTAACTGCACAGGTTCAGAAATAATCAATGTACTTTTATTCCTTCTACGACATTGAACATTCGCAGCCAATTCAAGTAAGACCTTTGCAGCGATCGATCTGGTTTGTACCGATCTTCTTCTTGGAACATTTTCTGTCAAAGTCCATTCAGGCACTCTGTTAAAATCTTCACCATCATATCCTAATGCTATTTGCTGAGCTATAGCACTATCAATGAACTCATGTTGTCGTCTTAACATGGGGGAAGCTTGATTAATTTCATTGTCCCTTTCCAGGTCTTGATCAATTCTTTGTTCTTGAACAGATGAGTTGGACACAGTAGTGCTGCTAGTTTCCTTTTCTGTTCTTGGCTTCTTTGAAACGGTCTTGTTTCTTGGGGACTTTCCTCTTTTCTTGGTTTTCCTCTTTGGTTCTTTATACCTCTTCATCTCCTTCTTGTCATTCAGTTTCTTGCCAACTCCCAAAGTGGTTCCAGACTTACCCAACAATACACTCAGCATTATACCTTGGTAAAGATTTTTCTTATTTACATTGTGACACAAATACTTGAACATTACTTCTTCCCAGTTGATTTTGTCACCGTACCAGATAGCTATGATGAAATGCAGTCTTTCCTTTGATAGACTCTCATAAGATCCTCCTTTGCATTCTAAAATTTTGCTAGAGATGTCAGCCATCCTATGAAACTCAGGTTTGAGTTGTTTCTTTACAGGGTAACTCCTTAAAACTTCTCCTTCTTTTGCAGCTAATGCCCAAAAATCATCCATCTTTGTCTGAGCATATTCAGCTATGTCCACAATCCCTTCATTTGGCAGATTGAAGACGGTTCCCAGAGACTTGGAGGTAATCTTGACAGTTTCTCCTCCAATAGCGGAGTTTATGGAGTCTTGGGTTACCTTCCCATTCATGTAAAACTCAGTTACACCTTCCACGTAGATGTTCTCTATATGAGCGGAAATAAACTTCTTGAGACCAGTTGCCTCAATTTTCTCCATGATTGTCTTCATCATAGAGGTTCCAGATTCCTTGTACTTTTCAAAGTTAAGCCATGATCCTTCAACCACTTTGCTTTGTCTTGCAACAGATGATTCTCCCTCGACAATGTTGGTAGGCTTAGTTTTTGGTGCCATTTTCAGAGTTGATTATGGAAGAAAATTTCACAAAGATAGTGCTTAAGGGATTTTTGCATGTTCAACTGTGGGTAAAAATCATGAACAAATGAGCAATGGTCTTGACCGTTCAATATGCTTTTAACTGTTGTAATGTGATTGGCGGATTCGAAAAATGGACTTCAATTTAATTAAGCGGGATTAATTGCAGAATGCGCAGAGTTGGCAGAGTTGGCGTGTAGTTTCTGTTGGTCCCAAGTGGTCAGATGAGGTCTAGAGGGGGGGGGGGGGGGGGGAATAGACCTCTAAAAATTTATCTTTCAAAATCTCTAACTTTTTCTGTCAGCAAACTAAGCTGATCAGGAATCGTAAGTTGACTAAGTTGATCTCGCACAAAGCTTTGAACAGCAGAGTTGACCACTCTTCTGATTTTGACTTAGCTGATTTTAGGAAAATCAGAGTTTTAAATTTACTAACTTGCAGCGTATTTTTCTAGTGTTTTTCACAAGTAGTTTTCATTAACTTAGAAAAAGTTTTATCCCCACTTTTGCAAACTCCTTTTAAAACTTTTTAACAGTTAACCTTTTTGTGTTAAAGAATGCTCTTTGAAATATGCAGAAAATAATGCAAGTATAACACAAAGGATTTTTATAGTGGTTATATGGATATAAATCCTTTAGTCCACTCTTCCAAGTCACTTAGATCTTGGGTTATACTATAGTCACACAGATTACAGTATACAATGCTTGCGCCAATCAACAAATGAAAAGGCCACAAGTTCACAATAGGAAATCACAAAGAAATTCCTACTCTCTGAAGTAATACCACTCACTTAGATGGATATCTACTTCTCACAACACGATTCTAACAAAATCACTCAGATTTATATGTATTCTTTGATTTCTCTCTATTCTGCTTCGTCAACAAATGACTCGGCTGATGAGTGTTCTGTTCTTGAAGTTGAGACTTAGAAGAATTTTGCTTCGATAATAATCTCAATTGTGTTGCTTCTTCTTCTTCAACTCTAGAACTGAACTATTTATACTTGAGATTTGAAAATCGGCCCGTTGAGAGATCGGAAGCTGTCAAATCCTCGAGTGCTGGTCCTTTCTGCAGAAACGGCTGCTGCGACTGAACACTGTACACTCTGCTGTACTTTATGTCGCTTCGCATTAAATGCACATTAAATGCACCAAGCTGATACGAGGTTTCTCTTCAATCATTTTTCATAAATACCCTTCCTCTTCAGCATTAATTACACCAAGTGCATTTATTACCGTTGCAATAACTTCTGATCCACTTCCACTCTGCTAATCGAAATCACTCGTCTGATGTACACTCGGCTGATCCCAAACTGAACTAATCTGATTTGAGTCGGCTGAAAATCCACCAATCTGATTCCTTTCTTCAGCAATAGATCAGTAGTCTTCTGGACCATATTTGACTAGTCTGAAATAATTATCCCTTGGTCAAATATCTTCTAAGGTTTGTACTAAGCTTCCATACTTAGCTGATGACTTTTGGAAATCATCAAAACCTCCCTTCACTTCAAAGTCTTCATCTTCATCCAACAATTTCCCCCTTTTTGATGATGACAAAACTTCAGCTAAGTGCCTGTACCTAAAACTAAAGTTGAGTCCTCAAAAATTTCTGAGATAGAAATTATATGTTGGAAGCTTGAACTTTTATAAATTTGATCTTTAGGATTACAGTACAAGTTACAAGGAAAATGAACTTTAAGTGAAAAATTACAAGTAAAGTAAGCTGATTACATATTTTCAACAGATGACCTAGTCTAGTAAGCCTAGTCTAGTCCTCAGCTTCTTCCTCTTCTTCAACTTCATCACTACTTTCTTCATCCTCACCACTTGAGAAAGCATTAGCAAGATCCTTATATTTTTCTCTTCTTTCATCAGCTTCGAATTTTGCTTTGATGTCATCAATTCTCTTATACTTTACGTATGGATTAAGCTGTTATTCAGCAGAGTACTTAGAGGCAGCTAACTCTTTGTCAGTCTTAGCTACATCCTTGGGCTCTACTTCATCATCAGCTTCATCTTCAGCTTCCTCTTCAAGTACTTCATCATCACTTGGCTTTCCAGCAGCAGCCCGTTGGTCTTGTACTTGAACAGTTGCAACAACAACAGTCCTCTTAGCTGATTCCTCTTCCCCCTTTTTGTCATCAGCAGCAGGGTTGAGTTGATCAGGAGTTATGTTGACAGCAACACAAAGCTTCTTGATGTTTTGATCCATAACTATGTTTTGATCAGAGAGATGATTCAGAGTAGTTTCCATGCGAAGTTGAGTAGTCTTTATCTCACCAGACTGGTCATTTAAGCAATCAACATTCAGCTGAAGTGTTGATATTTCACTTTGAGCTTTATTAGTGACAGCAGTGAACTCTTGCATTAATGCAACATTCTTCTCTATCTCTGCTTCACCAACTTCCTTCATGACTCTTGCAATTCCAGCATTGTCAGACTCATGCCTTTGAAGAGTAGAGTGCAGATGACTGACATCAGCTTTCACATCTTCAATGTTTCTATTCATGCTCAAGATACTTTGAGTCAGCATAAGGAAATTGTCTGGTGGTAGAGAAAAGTTTTCTATGGCATCTTTCACCATCTTTGCAGATTCCTCCTGCATTTGCTTTAACATCAGCTGATTTCTCTTCTCCATATCCTTCATGGCATTTTCAATCAGCATCTGCATTGACTCCATTAGTGAAGAGTGCAAGTCAGCAGTAGGAGCAGAGTTTGATGTTTCAACAGGTTCTTCCTGTTGAACAGGAGCTTCATGAAGAACTTCAGTTTCTTCAGCCTTCCACTCAAGAGCTAAAGGAACCAAATCTTTGACTTCAACAGGCAGCTTGGTTGATGTATCCAGATTTATCTCTTCAGCTTGCTGGTCTTTCTTTTGTTCTTCACTAGCTGGCTCATCAGCAATGTGAATGATCTCAGTACCATCAGTAGACACAACTGTCTTCTGACGAATCAAGTCAGCTGGGACAAAAGGTGATGTAGACTGTTGAATACTCAGCTTTTCTTGATAAGTACTGATCTCTGAACCAAAGGAAATATGCTGTAAACTTGGCAGAGTGGGCATTGTACTTAATGTTCCTGGTTCAAACCTTGATCTCTCAGCCCATTTCTCCAACGTTGTGTAAACATCAATTTTTACTGCTCTATCAAATCGGTCATCAGCAGGACCAGGCTTATTTGGCAATGAGTCCTTGATAGCAGTTGCCTCCTGACTTACAATGACTCTTGCAAAGTCATGTAGTATGTCTCTCACAAAATCTGAGTCCAACTCCTTCGCAACAGAAGTGGTTTGCAACCAGTTCAGGACCCAGAGTCCTTCTTCAGCAAACTCCTTCCAAGCTTGGATTTCTTCCTCAGACTTGTTCAATCTGTACTCTCTCCATCTGTTGTATCTGATCTTTTCTGGGAGAAAGGTAGTTCTTGATTGAAGCAGCTGATTTAACCTTTCTAGCTCAGCTTCAAATCTTTTGAAAGCAGCAGAGTCACTCTGAACAACTTCAATTGCTCTCCTGACTTCAAACTTCTTTCTCTTAATTGGCTCAGCCCTTGGTAGAACAAACTGTCCTTCCTTGGGTTTTCCTCCAATTACAATGCCTTCTGACCTTCTTGGTCCATAGGCATCCTTCTTGCTATCTTCCAAAGCTTTAGCCAAGTCTGCTTCCTCCTTGGCAGCTAATTCAGCCTCTGTCATATTCTTGACATCAGCTTCTTTCTTGCTTGCTTCTAAAGCTCTTTTAAGCTCAGCCTCATCACTCTTTCTTTGCTCAGCTTCTTCGCGCTTCTTATTGTGATAAGCTGACACTTTTGCTTTGCCAGTCCTTTTCTTCCTGGCAGCTCTTGATTCAACAACTGGTGCCGCAGCTTTGGGTTCTGGAGCAGCAATTGCTACTGGTGCAGCAGCAATCGGTTCAAGGATCTGCACTTCAGGATCCTTTTGAGGTTGAGCAACCTCAGCTGTTGGTGCAGAAGTCTGTTTCACTTGATCAGCTGACTTCACTTCAGCAGACTCCTTTTCTGATCCAACAGGCCTCTCAGCTGTTGGAGGACTTTCTCTAACTAGCTCAGAAAGTTCTTTATCTTCGTTAATAAACGTCATCTTCTTTCTGACTGTTTTCTTTGTATGATGGACAGCAGCAGATGTAGCAGTGTCTCTCATAGCGCTCCTTGTCCTTTTAGCCACGTTCTCAGCTGGTATTTCAGCTGAAACGGTTCTTTCAGGAGATGATTCAACTTCCATCTCATCAATCTCTTTGACTGTTTCATCAACAATCAAATCAACAACATCCTTCTTCTTAGGCAAAAATGTTCTGGCTTGAACAGCTGGCTTAGCTGTTTGAGCAGTTGTCTTGCTTTTCTTGCCTTTATCAGCAGGCTCTTTAGTCTCAGCAGCCTTCCTCTTTGTTTGCCTCTTTTCTGGCATATCAGCAGGTCCTTTAGACCTTCCAGACTTCACTGGATCATAGACTTTCAGCTCCTTGGCCTTATGAACGTCTTTGCCATTTGTTACTGAACATCCCAAATTCACCAGCAGATGACTAAGAAATATCCTGTGAAGTGTAAGACCACGTTCCTTGTGATCAGCAAGTATGTACCAGATGAAGTTTGCCCAATTCACTTTCAAACCATAGAAGATGGCAATCATGGTGTGAAACCTCTTCATCGGCACACTGTCCAACGAGAATGTGCAATTCTCTAGGACTTTGGCAACCAAATCAGCCATACGCTGAAATTCATCCTTCAGCTGATTCTTTTTTATGCTTCTTGACCAAACTTCATTTTTCTTTGAAGCCAGATTCGAGAAATCTGCTTCAAAAGGTTCAGCAAGGGTTGCAATTTCAGTCGAGCCTTCAAGAGAGAGTCCATATCTCTCATTCAGCAGCTTGGGGGTTACGCAGATAACCTTATCCCCAATCTTGGCATTAATCTCCATCTTTTCAAAGTCAGGTTTCTCTTTAGAACCATAAAACTCCATTACCTGATCATTGAAAATCATATCTTCATGCGCTTCCATGAAGTTAACCAGGGAAGCCGCCTTGAAATTTTCCAACATTTCTTTCATCAACGGAGTGCCAGTTGTGTGATACGTTAGGTAATTCAAGAACATACCTTCAGCAGCAGCTTCTTTGGCAGACATTCTGAAAAAGATTAAGGAAAAACGGAGAGAAATTTTGCAGTAGATGAGTGCAGAATTGCTCTGTGTACTTTTGAAATTTTGAGGGTGCGTAAAAGCTTAGTAAGCTGATCAGATCTGGATTTATAGATGTTGGTTTATTGTCGGTTTCCGTGATTAGTGTCAACCGTTAGATCAGTTACTGAAAAGCAGATCGTGTGAGCGATATACGCGGAATTCAAAATATCATTAATTATGTCAGACAGGCGGGAATTTGAAACGCCACTTGTCTGTTACTTATAAAAGCGTGCTTTAGATAAAACGTTTTCAATACAACACTTAAATATAAGCAGACATAAATAAAAACAGATGAGTAAAATACTTATCTGATAGATGACTTGTCTGATACAATATATCACTAGTGAAAGCCAATATCTAGTGATCTTCCTTTGCTGTTTGTCAATCCAGCAAGATAAATAATCTTCAAGTCTTCAAGAATTAAGAACAAATCTTCTGATTAAAACAACTTCAACGAACTGTCATTGAAGATTTCATCTTCAAAATAGGAGTACCGCTAGTCTTACACGTTCCCCCTGAATTCAAGAATTCATCAGTCAACTAGTCTGTTGAGAGTCAGTCTTCTTGAAGTAACACTTGTTCATGTCAGATTAGTCAGCTGTTAAACCCAGTCTTCTGATAGGCTCCCCCTCAGCTTATGAATCCAATTTTAACAAGCCCAGTTCCACTCTTAGAGTAGAAAATCTTGCATCACTTAATGGTTTGGTGAAAATGTCCGCAATCTGATTGTCTGTATGAACATACTCAATAATAACATTTCCCTTTTCAACATGGTCTCTGATGAAGTGATGTTTGATCTCAATATGCTTAGTCCTGGAATGACTAGTAGTATTCTGAGTAAGTGAGATTGCACTTGTATTGTCACAGTAGATAGGGATTTCACTGATCTTGAGATTATATTCTTCCAGTTGATGCTTCAACCAAAGTATTTGTGCACAACATGCTCCAGCAGCAATGTATTCAGCTTCAGCAGTAGATATGGATACTGAAGTCTGTTTCTTACTCATCCATGAGATCAGACGACTGCCTAAAAATTGACAAGTACCTGTAGTACTCTTCCTATCAATTTTGCAGCCAGCAAGGTCAGAATCTGAATATCCAATAAGTTCAAATCCTGATTCCCTTGGATACCACAATCCCAATTCTCGTGTGCCTATACCTTAATATCCTTTTAGCAGCTAAGAGATGAGATTCCTTAGGATTTGATTGAAATCTCGCACAAACCCCAACAGAATACATAATATCAGGTCTGCTAGCTGTTAAATATAACAGTGGCCCAATTATGCCTCTGTACTTGGTGATGTCAACTGATTTGCCATCTTCATCTTTGTCCAGACGAGGTTCAGTAGACATAGGAACACTAACAGATGAGCTAGTTTCCATACCAAATTTCTTAAACAGATCTTTTGTGTACTTTGCTTGATTAATAAAAATACCGTCAGGTAGCTGTTTAACTTGTAATCCAAGAAAGTAGTTTAGTTCTCCCATCATGCTCATTTCAAACTTGTTCTGCATCAGCTTAGAGAACTTTTCACACATATGTTGGTTAGTTGAACCAAAAATAATATCGTCCACATATATTTGAACTAGCAATATATGGTTATCCCATTCAATGGTGAACAAAGTCTTGTCTACTTTACCTTTGTGAAATCCTTTGACTAGAAGAAAATCAGATAAAGTATCATACCATGCTCTTGGGGCCTGTTTCAGTCCATAGAGAGATTTCTTCAGACGATACACTTTGTCTCCTTGTTGATAAGCTTCAAAACCAGGAGGTTGTTCAATGTATACTTCCTCTTGCAATTCTCCATTGAGAAAAGAAGACTTCACATCCATTTGATAGACAGTGAAGTTCTTGTGAGCAGCATAGGCTAGGAATAATCTGATCGCTTCAAGCCTTGCAACTGGTGCGAATGTCTCATCAAAATCAATGCCTTCTTGGCAATAACCGTTGGCAACTAGTCTTGCTTTATTTCTGGTAACAATATCATCATCATTCATTTTATTCCTGAATACCCACTTAGTGCCAATTACCCTTTGATGAGTAGGTCTGGGAACTAAGTACCAGACTTCATTCCTTTCAAATTGATTCAACTCTTCTTGCATTGCTTCAATCCAGTGAGAATCACTAAGAGCTTCATCAATTAACTTAGGCTCAATTTGTGAAAGAAAACTTACAAACATAGACTCATTTGCAGTTGTTTTTTTTTGTTCTTACTCTATCCAGTGGATCACCAATCACTAAGTCACGTGGGTGATCTCTGAGCCATCTGAGATCAGGTTGCAAATCTGGATGTTGTCCTCTTGAATGATCTTGCAACACTATTGTTAGAGTCTCAGTAGTAGTCTGTTGAACAGGCTCTGGTCTGTTAGCTGTTTGCAACTCCTCTGTTAGACAATCAGCAGGCTGATTTTGAACAGCACTTGAGTTAACAGCTTGGTTTAAATCAGGTAGTATGATGAGAACATATTCTTCTTTTCTTTCCACACTCAATTTCTGAAGGTCAGCAGATATCTCTGGAATAGCACTTTGATTCTTTTCAGAAGATTGGCTTGGTTCATCAAATACTGCATGAATAGATTCTTCTACAAGTAAAGTTCTTTTGTTAAAGGCTCTGTAAGCTTTACTAACAGTAGAGTAACCTACAAAAACAACTTCATCAGCCTTTTCTGCAAAAGCAGTAAGGTGATTTTTCCCATTATTCAAAACATAACATTTACAACCAAAAATCCTAAGATAGTGTAAATTAGGCTTTCTGTTGTTCCATAGCTCATAAGGTGTCTTGTTTTGACTCTTGTTGATCATACATCTGTTCTGGGTATAACATGCTGTATTTGTGGCTTCTGCCCAGAATCTTTGGGGCAGTTTTGCTTCAGCTATCATTGTCCTGGTAGCTACCTTTAGAGTTCTGTTTCTCCTTTCATCAACTCCATTTTGTTGAGTGGTTCTGGCAGCAGAGTACTCATGATTGATTCCTCTGGAGTTACAATACTCTTCAACAGTAGAGTTTGTAAATTCAGTCCCTCTATCTGATCTGATCTTCAATATTCTTTGACTGTTTTCATTCTGGATCAGTTCCATCAGATTAGTAAGATGTTCCTTGGTTTCACTTTTCTTTTTCATGAAAATCACCCAAGTAAATCTTGAATAATCATCCACAACAGCTAGGCAGTATTTCTTTCCACCATTGCTGATAGGATCAATAGGGCCAAACAAATCCATATGAAGTAGCTCCAAAATTCTGGTTGAAGAATGGTGCTTCTTGCTTTTGAATGATGATTTCACTTGTTACCCTTCTGACATGCGTCACAGAGCTTATCTTTACTCATGACTGTCTTTGATTTCCTTCTACCAGATCATTCTTTATCCATCTGTTTATGGTCTTGAAATTCAAATGATTCATTCTTTTGTGCCACAGCCAACTGATTTCACTTGGTGTAGAAGCCACCAAACAAACATTAGAATTCTTGTCCACAGAACTCCAGTCGACTACATAGATATTTCCCTGTCTTCTTTCAGATAAAATAACCTTCTTTGTTCCAACTTGTTCAACATAGCACTTATCTGATGAAAACATTACAGAAAATCCCTTGTCACAAAATTGACTTATGCTCAGCAGATTGTACTCCAGGCCATTAACATAAGAGACGTCAGATATCTCTATGTTTCCTTTGATTAGCTTTCCAACAGCAACAACCTTGCCTTCTTTGCTGTCTCCAAAAGTGACTTTTGGACCATTCACAGCAACAACATCTGCCAGTTCATGTATGTCTCCACACATGTGCCTTGAACATCCACTGTCCAAGTACCATTTCTTCTCTACTTTATTCCTACTCTTAATCCTAACCTACAAAACAAAATAAAAATGTTTTAGGTACCCTTTATTGAGAGGGTCCTGGCGGATTAGTTTCACCTTTGACAACCCAAGATGTTGAAGTCTTAGGCTTGTTAGGCTTTTGAGTTTTAGCAGGGGCATGAGCAACTTTATTTTCATCATATTCAGCAGGCATATTATGTTGATAATCATTATGATGTGAGTAATGCTCATAAGCAGGGTAAGATGCATGATAAGCAGGGTAAGCATGCATTGGTTGATGAGCAGGATATGCAGCAAAATAAGGTGGATAATGAGGTGCATCATAATAAGGTGAATAAGCAGGTTGCACATAAGAAGACTCATTTCCATACCAAGCATCATTATCATAATTTCTCATTTTTCTCATTCTCAAGTGAAGTAGATTTAGCAGTCTGAACATATAAAATAACATTACTGTTATCAGCAGATATGAACTTCTCAGTTTTGTTCAGTTCTAAATTCTTTTTTACTAAGGGTGTTCTCTGTTCATTAGGTATGTCTACTGATGCAACGGACGACTTATCATGTAGAGATATTATAGCTTCAAGTTCCATGATTTTTCCTTTGTAAACTTCACATTATGCTTTCAAAGATTCATATTCATGCGAAAGCTTTTTATACTTAGCTGAATCTTGTTGTTTTTCAACACTAAGTTTCAGTTTGGCATTTTGCTTTTTCAGCACGATCATCTCGTCCTTAAGCTTTGCAAATTCATTAACAACATCTGTGTTGTTTTTCATCATTTGCTCAAATGAACTAAATAGCTCATTTTCATTTTCAGTGAGAGTTACCTCTTCATCAGATTCCTCTGATTCTTTGGCCATGAGACAGAGCAGTGCAGGTGTCTCTTCTTCAGCAGATTCATCACTTGATGTCCCTGATTCTGAGTTAGACGAATAGATGGCTGCTATCTTTTCAGCTTCAGCCAACAACACTTTGCTTTTCTGGTGTCTCCTCTCTTTCCTCTGTTTCTTTTCCTCCTCTGTATATTTCTCAGCTTTAGGATATGGGCAGTCCTTGATGAAATGTCCCAATTTCCTGCAATTATAGCACATCATTTTGGATTTATAATCATCCTTATTATCATGAGAATAAGAGGTAGATTTAGAAGTAGAAGCATTGTTATATTTGTTCTTCATTTTTCTTTTATAGAACTTTTTGAACCCGTTCAATAACAAAGCAACATCGCCAGCAGTATACTCCTTCTTGTTGAGTACTGTGGTCTCATAAGATGAGTCCACTTCTCTAATCTTCCCGGCTGATCTTTTCGATCTTTCTGCAACGACCACGGCAGCAGTGGGGCCAGAAGTTGAGGTTTCTTCTATTCCCATCCTTGGCATTTTATACTCGTACGCCTTGAGTACAGAAAATAGCTCAGTCAGTGAGATCTTTCCCAGATCCCTTGATTATTCCATCGCTGTGATCTTCATGTTGAATTTGGGTGGTAGCGCCTTTAAGACTTTGACGGTGATCACCTTATCAGTAAACGTATTTCCCAATTTCAGTACGTTGTTCAACACCTTTGTAAACCTTGAATCCATCTGGTCAATGGTTTCTCCAGGTTTCATCTTGAAGTTTTCAAACTTCTCCAGGGCAACACTCAGATTGTGTTCTTTGATTGAGTCATTTCCTTCGCTCATGTCACGGACTTTGTCCCACATCTCCTTAGATGTTTTGCAGTGTTTGACCTTGTCAAACCTTTCATTGTCGAGAGCTTTTGTCATGATGAAGATTCCAACTTTGTCAAGATTCTTCAACTTGATTTCTTCAGGTGTCATCTCTGAACGTTCTTTATCAACGACAGTATCTTGGCCATCAATTTTGACTGTCTTGGTAATTCTTATCGGACCTTGTGTTATGCACGTGTACATATTGTCATTGTAAGCAGCAAGGAAAATTTCCATACGTATTTTCCAGTCCTCGAAGCTCATAACGCCTATGTGGGGAACAATGCTGATACAATCCATTTTTCAAAAGGTTTTTCTTTTCAAAAAGATGCTCTTTTGAAAACTTTTGAAAACCTTTGAAATACACTCTAGGATCAAGCTCGTTGATCAGGCAAATGATTCAGATGAACCACCTGCTCTGATACCACTTGTTGGTCCCAAGTGGTCAGATGAGGTCTAGAGGGGAGGGGGGGGGGGGGGGGGGAATAGACCTCTAAAAATTTATCTTTCAAAATCTCTAACTTTTTCTGTCAGCAAACTAAGCTGATTAGGAATCGTAAGTTGACTAAGCTGATCTCGCACAAAGCTTTGAACAGCAGAGTTGACCACTCTTCTGATTTTTACTTAGCTGATTTTAGGAAAATCAGAGTTTTAAATTTATTAACTTAAAGCGGATTTTTCTAGTGTTTTTCACAAGTAGTTTTCTTAACTTAGAAAAAGTTTTATCCCCAGTTTTGCAAACTCCTTTTAAAACTTTTTAACAGTTAACCTTTTTATGTTAAAGAATGCTCTTTGAAATATGCAGAAAATAATGCAAGTATAACACAAAGGATTTTTATAGTGATTATATGGATATAAATCCTTTAGTCCACTCTTCCAAGTCACTTAGATCTTGGTTATACTATAGTCACACAGATTACACTATACAATGCTTGTGCCAATCAACAAATGAAAAGGCCACAAGTTCACAATAGGAAATCACAAAGAAATTCCTACTCTCTGAAGTAATATCACTCACTTAGATGGATATCTACTTCTCATAACACGATTCTAACAAAATCACTCAGATTTATATGTATTCTTTTATTTATCTCTATTCTGCTTCGTCAACAAATGACTCGGCTGATGAGTGTTCTGTTCTTGAAGTTGAGACTTAGAAGAATTTTGCTTCGATAATAATCTCAATTGTGTTGCTTCTTCTTCAACTCTAGAACTGAACTATTTATACTTGAGATTTGAAAATCTGCCCGTTGAGAGATCGGCAGCTGTCAAATCCTCGAGTACTGGTCCTTTCTGCAGAAACGGCTGCTGCGACTGAACACTGTACACTCTGCTGTACTTTATGTCGCTTCGCATTAAATGCACATTAAATGCACCAAGCTGATACGAGGTTTCTCTTCAATCATTTTTCATAAATACCCTTCCTCTTCAGCATTAATTACACCAAGTGCATTTATTACCGTTGCAATAACTTCTGATCCACTTCCACTCTGCTGATCGAAATCACTCGTCTGATGTCCCAAACTAAACTAATCTGATTGAGTCGGCTGAAAATCCACCAATCTGATTCCTTTCTTTAGCAACAGATCAGTAGTCTTCTGGACCATATTTGACTAGTCTGAAATAATTCTCCCTTGGTCAAATATCTTCTAAGGTTTGTACTAAGCTTCCATACTTAGCTGATGACTTTTGAAAATCATCAAAACCTCCCTTCACTTCAAAGTCTTCATCTTCATCCAACAGTTTCCAAGTTGTAAAACGTTCTGAGATGGCGTAGTATAAACCACGTTTTTATTTGTAACAGCGCTTTACTTACCCTGTTGAGCCTTTCATTGAATACACAATAGAACTGATCCAAGATCAAGTAAATTTCATTCATAGAAAAAGATTTGGGGTTATGATACAACCTGCAGATGCAAGTTTATAAAATTATAGCAATGTCAATAGACATAAGCAATAACCCTATATTCTAGTACAGATCCAATAAAGTATCCAATAACCCTACACCAAATACTCATAAAAAACACATACAAAAAACCAAGTTTAGGTATTTAGACAAAAGAAGCATAGACATTGTAGTACAATTCCTTCAAAATACGTAGACAATATTATTGAAATCTAAGCTTGCCAAGCAAGTTAAATTTTGCCTAGTACAGTTGAACAGCAACTTGCCGTCGAGCAATGACAGATTCAGCCTGCCATAATGGTAATTTGTTATATTAATGAGTCAATATTATAAGGAACCAATAAATTAAGTGTTGAAATGTTCTATATAATTTTTACCTGGCTGAGCTGTTTCTGGATCCCAGTATCAAACATAATTATCAGGCAAACATATATGCCACAGTCGTACCTAATTTTACATTTTAATCTTTTCATTAAAAAGCTTGATAGTTATAAGGCAAAAAAATTACTACAAAAAATTGTGAACATTACCCATTTTGTTGTACTGGCACCCAGTCTGGATTTATCCATAACCAACATTGGCCAATGTTTTGGTGCTTGTAGTTTATAGCTGGCCACTTTCTTAACAATATTTCCAAACGATTTATTTGTTTGATTTATAAAATGTGAGAAACCACAATTAAAAGTCATTTTTTGCATCATGAACTTATTGGATATTATAACATACCACTCTCAAAGCAATTTGTTTCCTCAATGGTTCCATTTCCCCACAGGGTGTTGTGTCACAGTAGCTTATGTCACAATTATTCATGTCTAAAATGATAATGAACCAATGTTCATGGAAATCATTAATAGGGATGAATATCTTGTCCAAGAATTCCATTCTTGAGGCAGAGTTGTGCTCTGATGTGAAGAAGGTTTTCAGGATTCTTTTATTTGGCATCTCTGCTATTAAACACATTTGCTGCAATACACAAGTTCATAAACAATATAATGAATTATGAGGTATAAAAAGGACATACATATTTACACATAGTAAATAAAAATAACAATTGATTGATACAGAACATACGCTAAAAACCGGTGGCATGTACCAACAAGTTTGTCTTGTATTTTCCTCTCTATTTTTCATAGTGCACATGTATGCCACACAGTCCAGCACCTATAAACAGCACAATCATGATATTAATATTTATTTTGTTGGAAAAAATAGCACAGACAGAGGATGTTTTTTGCTTACAAGTCTGTTACTTCTCTATTACTTATAAAAACGCATGATCATTTAGTTGATAGCTGAACACGTTTTTATAAATAATTTTACAGACTGTCAAACTGAACAAACCGGGTTTGGCCGAACCCAAAGTAATTACATGACATTCAATTGCATCATCCAAAACTGGTTCAATGGAAGTAACCAATCATAAGATTATTAGTACAGTTATAAAGTTGTCATACACTTGCATCATCCAAAACTGGTAATTATAACCGGTCGTTGGATGAGTTTGGTTTCCACTGTGAAATTAATTATCTTCTGACGCAGCAACTGAATTTGCTTCAGTATCGAATATTTGAAAAATTTAATACCATTAACTGTAATGACTCGTTCAGCTGGGTTGAGTGGGATTGTAAAATGTTGACTAAGACTTCCCTGCCCCTTTTTCACCCCAAAATTTTCAAAAAAACCTAATCACGAGACAATTACAAATTTGTTCTGCTTTTTGTCTGCCCTTTTTGTTGATTTCTGCAAATTTAATGGCACACAAGATTCAAAACAAGAAATCTAAGGTCGCACAAGCCCCAATTCAACATGAGATTAATGGGTCAAAGCCAAAACTGCTGGTTGACGGAATGTGGTTGAACTTCCCCTCTTTTAAGGCCAGTTGCAACCCTACCATGTTAGATATAATCGACAAGATAGAGAAGTCTGGGCTCAGAAGATTTATGAGAATTCATGGACCTTACATCTATGTTTAAGATGTTACACAATTCTACCTACACGCGAAGGTTGTGGGTGATTCCATTGTTTCTATGGTCTCAAACCAAACGGTAACTATCACTGCTAAAGTTTTACATGAATGTTTTGATTTGCCTAATGTTGGTATGGAAGATGCTGAGGTATATGGTACTCCTAAGTTGTTGGAATTCTGGAATTTAGCTGCTAAGGATGGAGAATTGAAGAAATATCCTTTAACCAAGAAGCAACTAAGGGATGAATTTAAAAGATTTGCTGACATAGTGACAAAGATCCTAGAATGTAAAGGAGGATCATTTGATGGACCTACTGATGAAAGACTATGCTATATGATCTGCATATGGTATGGTGAAAAGATCAACTGGAACAGAGTCATGTTTAACTACATGAAGAATAGTGTTATCAAGAAACATTTCTACCATGGTAACATTCTGAGTGTTCTATTTATGCATCTGGATGTTACTGTTCCAATTGCAAGATCCTTCATAAGAGAAAGGAGATGAAGATGTATGTTCCACCTGCCACAAGAGTTGTGTCATCTACTGCCACAGAAGTTAGAGAGCCTGAAAAGAATCTTAAGAGGAGATCAAAAAATATAGCTGCTGAAACCAAGAAGGTCAAGTTTAGTTTGAAGGAACTTTCTATACCAACTACTTCAGTGGAGGTGAAACTACATACTGATGTTCTTGTTGACAATGTAAGTATGGAGGAAACACTTTTGGACGAAGAGGGTTATTTTGAACACTTTGTTGAGTCAGTTCAGATTCCAAGAAGAGAAACCCGGTCAACTAAGCCGTGTCAACCTGCTGAGAAGATCTCTAAGATTATACCAAAGAAGCTAAGAGCACCTAGGAAGAGAGGAAGGGTATTTCCTATCGATCAGAGTGATGAACATATTGGTTCACCAACTGAGGTTCAACCACAGATGGAAGTTGTTGAGGCAACAACTGAGTCTGTTAATGATAAAGGTGAGCAAGTTGTTGTGTCTGAAGACCCAGATGAAGCTCTGCCTGCAATTGGACCTATTCCAGATCCTAAGGCAGATGCCAATGGGTGTAGTACAGAGAAGAGCCAGTACTCATCTAAAAATCAAGATGAACTTAGGATAAAGAGAGTAAGTACCACCGCTGCTACTAAGAAAAAATTCTTGAATGAGAATCAAATTGTTGAGGCCACCATCACACATGCTGAGGCCTTGAAAGTTGCTCATGCCAACAGCTTGAGTAACAATGAAGTCATATTTTTAGATATTGAGATTGCTTCTGATCATGAACTCACCACAACAAAGGAGTGTGAGGACAAAGAAGAAACAGATGCTTTGGAGTTGATTAGAAGCTTGCCTGAAATGTATGACGCCTATGCACATAAGGTTGTAGAGGTTAATGAGATTGTCCATAGAAGAACTCAGTTCACCGATGAGAGGAGAAGATATTTGAGATGGAGAAACAGCAGGCTAGATGATTCTTTAGAAGAAATGAATAATTG
This sequence comes from Penstemon davidsonii, assembly GCA_034814905.1. Classification (NCBI taxonomy): domain Eukaryota; kingdom Viridiplantae; phylum Streptophyta; class Magnoliopsida; order Lamiales; family Plantaginaceae; genus Penstemon; species Penstemon davidsonii. The sequence continues at coordinate 2,478,634 of JAYDYQ010001087.1, read as the reverse complement.
GAGTCACTTTAACAGGGAGGAAATGTGGGTCTTAGAATGGTTAAAGCTTAGTTCAAGAAGACAAGTTGTTGATGCTTTCATATTCAGGGATGCTAAATTTGAAAAAATAAGGGAAGTTATGTTTCATATTAGGGATGAAATCCAAGATGAACCCCCAGATTTTGGTCTTCAAATGATGATTAACAAGGCAGTCATCTGCACAATCAATAGATGGGCTCAGATGGCAAGGCCAAATTTTGAAGGAGAATCTGCGGATCTTGGTTTTGTGCCCAATATTAGATTAATTGCTGAAGGACCTCACGTTGAAGTTCCTGCTCACTTGCAATTATCCAAGGGAACAACAATTGTTGATTTACCTGAAGAATGGGAGCTAGAGGAACAAGAAAGCCATAGAGAATATTTCCAAAGTTTACAGAAAATTAAAATAACAACTGAGTCACTGGGGAGAATGCAAGTTCTTGAGGAACCCCAAAGGAAAGAAATTTTGTGTTTAACTTGGAGAACACAAGATGTTGAGGTTGCTGATGAAGATGAGGAAAAGGAGCTGAGTAAAACTCTTGAGCTTGTGGACTCGTCTGATGAGTCTAGTACTGACTCAATTGTGCAACAGACGGGTACTGACATTGCAAAGTGCAAGCACAAGATGGTTGACAACACCCCCAATGTGTTGGACCTATATATATAAGTGATTCTTCATCCAGTGATACAGAGAAAGAGGATGAAGAGTTTCGGGATATGATGAATGTTCCTGATCACATTCATAATGCGCAAATAAGTGTGGGGAAGGATATGAAAGACTACCTGAAGAAGTCTTTGATAATGACTAAGGATACCATAGAAGAAAAGTAGAGCACGGTATCCAAGACTTGGAAGAGAAAAACAAAAAACTGTTATGGGAATTTGAAAAGATAGAAGAGAAGATTTACTTAAAGTCTATAAATTCTGGATTATCCATTCGGGAGAAGGAGGATTTAAGTAATGAAGCTAATGCTATAAGGAAAGGCATCCATAATAGCTATGACACAATGAAGAAGATTGAATGTAGAGTTGATAGGAGTATGAAGGAGTTAGCTGATAAACTCGTAATCGCTGAGAAGACTCTAACTCATGTTGTGGGCAATCAAGAGTTAAGGCTGGATGATTTGAATAATAAATTTTTGGGGGAGATTGCTTCAATCAAGAATGGCATCATTGCTATCAAGAACACTCTGGAAACTGATGTCAGCTCTTTGAGGAGGAAGTACACATCCTTAGATAAAAACTTTGAGATGCAAGTCAAGGCTATGGAAGTTTTTGACTGCATGAGTTCTCAAGTAGCAGAAATTCAAGTAGCAGAAATTAGCAACTTTCTGCAACAGAAGTATGGTGACAATGACAAGAAGGGGGGAGTAAGCCAAACTAAGAATAATGATCCAAATGCAAGGAAGAATTACTCTAGAAGATGATTATTTGACCCTTTTTCTACTAGTTCTAAATTTTAATTGAGTTTACACTCATTTGTAATTCGTACTTGAATGGGAAATAAAAGAAGACAAATTTAATACTTAGTTGTAGTTACAGGATTTTAGTTGTAATCTGAGACGCAATACTTTTAGTTGTAATTTCAATTAGATGATAATTATTTGAATTACAGGATTTTAGTTGGCAATTCTTATAATGTCAAAAAATTGAATGACTATTAAACATTACCATCCCATGAATGTAACATTCTGGTTTTAAGCAAAGCATGATCTCTCTCGTGCAGAACCATGATCCATAATCAATCACCACCTGACTGTTCAAGCATGAAGTTTAGAATTTCGGAATTAAATATAGGGATGATATGGAAATTTTGTCCTTGTAAGACTTAAATATACCTCAACCGCAACCTTTCATCCAACAAGAAAGAACAAATATCATCACGACTCGACTCTGGATTCAATGAGGTATTAGGGAGTCCATCCTCTGTTATTTTGTCAAAATCATTTTTTGCATCACCATTTTTCTTCTGAACTGAATTAGAAACTTTTGATTCCGGTGTGTGAAAATTTGAGCTTGGAGTTAGCATGACCCCATGCTTCACACCCTTATGAATTGCTTCCTTTATATATGCATATAACTGGCTGTTTAAAGCGTTAGGAAGCTCCATGATTGATTGATAAATCTTTGGAATCAAATCTGCAATGTTTGGTTTACTTGAAATTGCGCTCATTGAAGATTCATTGAAAGTGCCTTTGATTCTTGTTACATTTCCCTCCAATTCATTTACCCTTGCTAACAACAAATTGAACTGTTGGTGGATGAAGTGGTTGTCAATAGGTGATGATTGGTGTTGTGAGACATCAATACTACAATCAAGAGTCATTCCCCCACAATTCGGTCCATTCTCATTTCCAGGTCTGCTCATATTACAATGACTTGGCATCTCCCCATCATTCACCACCTTCTCCTTTCTAGGTCTGCTGACTTGTTCATCCTCCTCACTAGGCAATACGTCATCTATTTTATTGTCAACGAGAAGTAATCTTGGACTAGATGATGGTGTATAACCTTTGTTTATCTTACATGCCTTTACCAAAAAAATATAGGAGTATTTTAAAATATTTAAAAAATTCTTAAAATATGTTGAATCCAATCATAAAGCTTGCAAGTTAAATCATAGGCATCATTATTTAAACACATTTATGTACCTTTGCATTCCAGTAACCCCCCATTTTGTGCATGTTGAATGTACCCGTTGCTTTGTCAGGTAATCTACATACGGCAATTCTGTTTGAAGCCTGATATAGTACGGAGTTCCACTTGGCATCACATTTGCCAAGAACAAGACATGTTTCGCAATATAATAAATTTCTTGATGTTAGGAAGATATCCTAATCTTAAACGGTTCTTAAATTCCTCAAAGACATTTGCCTTATAACTTTCATTAAGTACCTGCAATGCAAACAAACACCCTGACACATAAGTTTGTGTCTGATTCTTCCATTGATCAATTCCCTCTTCAATCTTCTCTAGTATCAACCCTACCCAATTATATTCTTGGATTTTGTCCAAATCCACTAGCAGATTTAAATAATACAAGGGCATGTTGGGTTGACACCCGAGGAACAACACGTTGGCAAAGAGGAACGCCATATACAAAACTTTGAATTCCTTGCCGGAAGAATAGCATATTTTCAGCTTATGTGTCAAGGATGCAATATAAATTCTCCTTCTTTCGATTGTAAAGTAATCCCCATAAAGAGCACATCCTTCTGATGAATCCACTCGGAACTTAATACCTAAATCAGAAATTGGGACACCAAATGCTTTATTGATGGCTTCCTCGTTAATATCAATATACCCTTCATGAACATTAATCACATGATTGTCCAAGTTGTAATGCTCCAGTATCCATTTGACCATCACCTTGTCTATACACTAAATTTGAATATTGAGCAGTGACCCAAATTCCATTTCTTGAACACACTTTAGTTGAGTCTCATTTAATATCCTATTAATTTCGCTCATATTTTTAAGGGAGGTCCTGGGTTCAAATTTGATCCCCTGAAAACATTAAGTATACACATAAATGACATCAATATTTCAATAGTGTAATGACATAAATATCAGAACCAATAAAATGTCAGTAGTGCATACCTCTTTTGGCTCCAAAAAATCCACAACCTTCTTTATAAGATCAGTCTCATGATTTGTTAAGTGCTTGTTCACACCAGGGGATGTGGATTCCAAAATTGTCTTTAAATCCAAAAATTCACAATCATTTGTTGTGTCTCCTATACTTAGAAGAAAACTATCTACCTCTTTGGATTTTGATGTAGATTCATCTTTTGTTATCTTAACAGGTTGAGTACTCTCACTTTCGGTTCCTTCGAATTCCAATTTCCTCTTTGAATCCACACAGTTCGGTTGTTTACTCCTAATACATTTGAAAACATTAATGTACGGATTTATTGGTTTGATTGTGAAAATCTTAATATAAATGTTTTTTTGAAACTGTGCATATTTTGTTCATCTTATTGAAGAGCTAAGTGCTATTTAATCAACTGAGATATTCATTAAGCTTTTGATTAATGATAACAACTAAGTAATGTACTAATCTGTTTCTTATTAAGTATGTAACATGTAATAGCATATCTCCCTATATACAGTGTGTATGTGCTGAGATATATATATATATATATATATATATATACCAGATATATATAAAAAATGTAATCTGGTTGTGTCCAAATGTGGAAGAAGTTGCACTAAATTCCCAAAAAAAAATGTTTGCATACATAGTGTCTGTATATAGAATTTGTTACAGACTTACATGTTTCCTTCCTTTACTTCGGTTGTAGTTGAGAGTGTTTAATGCAAGGAGAAGGAGATGTTATTTGCAAATAGAGTTTTTTTTATGTTTTTTAACAAATGAAAGGCGAGTGTTGCCTATAAAAATAGATGAGTACTTGTTATTTCATGTATTTATTTTAGTTTTATTAATCTCCGTATTGTAAACAGCTGAGTATCAACCGCTGAGTACCAACAGCTGAGTATCAACAACTGATTAAATTATTTGAAGGCAAGTATATGTCAAGAGCGAAGTATTGTAAACAGCTGGGTATCAACAACTGATTATTTGTGAAGAGCGAAGTATTGTAAACAACTGAGTATGAAATTCTAAGTTTATTGTTGGTAGGGAAGGGATGGGACGTTGGGAGGCGGACTGGCAATTAGAGACAGCTTTTTTTACTTTTTGTGATTGGTCTGCGTGTCCAGATTTACTGTCAACAGTGTTCACTTTAGCTTTGACTTCCTGGAATTTTTATAGAATATCTTTTACACAAGTAATTAAAAGAAGTCTACAATAATTGATTATTTGTTGTTAAGACTACGAATTGCAAGTAAATAGATTTAAAATAAGTTATTATATAAATAAATAATGTATAAAAACTTGACCTTGAGCAACAATTTTTTTTTAATTAAATAAAACAAAACATCATTAAAAATCCATAATACAATCTATTATATCCAATATTTCATCCCCATCATCATCCGAATAATCAGAATTATTATCTTCATCCACTGGCTCGTCTTCATCCTCCTCCTCCTCCTCCTCCATCTCATCATCATCATCATCATCATCATCCTTGTCCTCCTCCTCATCCTCCAATATTTTTTCCTTTTGGTCTTCTCTCTCTCCCGGTGGTTCATCATTTTCTTCCTGCTCTGCAGGTTGGTCATTTTGTTGTTCACCTTGTCGTTGCCTTTCTGACTCATCGATTTGGGCTACCCATTCCCCCATCTTAGCCGCAAGCGATTCCCTGTAGATAATCATTATTTTTATATATACATATTGAACAACATTGATTACTCAGCTGTATTGGAAAAAATTGAGAAAAAATGTTTTCAATTGGAAAAAAACATTGGACAAACCAGTAAGCGTCATCCTTGTCGTCACCTTCAATCTTGTTATTTTGATTGGGATCCTTATAAAAATTAGGAACAATATTATTTTTATTTAATTGAAAATATTTGTGAGTGAATTGGATTGTTTAATATTCAGTTGCTTATATACATATATATTTTGGTATTCTGAAAAAGTTGTGTCGATTCAACTTCACATTTCCTTCTTGAATATTGTGTGTAATTACAGCAGATTAATCTCTTAAACTTCCGACATTTAAATTAGAAAATAAGTGTATGTTAAAATTCCCGCCTTTTGGTTTTAGTACGTGTCTATTAAAATTATGTACAGCAATTAGGAAATATTGGACCAATTCTGTTAGATTAATGCACTTCTATTTAATTACATTGGATTAAGTAACTTAGATTTAAATAGCAAAATGCACTGACATTAATTAATTACGCTGGATTAGAAAACTTAGATACAAAAACTACGCAAAAGTAAAAACATGATAAAAGAAGATTCATTACATGCTCAAACAGATAAATAACAAATTAAATTAGGGGTTTTCATTTTTTTCGAATTTCAAAGAACCTAGGACTTTCAAAATTTCCGTAATGTTTTTGTTCATATTTTGTGCCTCATAATCTAGACAAATTCAGCGTCGTCAAATAAAACATAATCTTTTGTTGCCAACTCTTGAATTTCGATCCATTGAACTTCTCCGGTTCCTCTCCATGTGAGACCGGTACCGGTAAGGAGTTTTGCCCTCGGGCCACAGTGGGGTTCGACTCGCGGGCCACAACAGATGTTGGCTCATGAGCCACAACCAGAAGTTGTGTCTACAACGTTATTTCAACTTGTCATCTTTGTGTCTGAAACACCAAAGAAAGTGTATCAGTTCTCAGAACTAAAAATTATGCTATTTTCCAGAGAAAATATTCTAATTTTTCGAAAAATATGCTATATTTCCAAACACGATGGAAATAAGCACCAAATATCACGTTTCAAATAGTTCCCAAGAAAGGTTGGAGGGGTCACAATGGTCCCACTTAAAACCCAGTCTCCTTAGACATAATTTTTTCGAATCGTAACTTTCAGTTCAATACTTTATACATAATATTTCCTCAGAAATATAGTTCATCTTTTTTCCGTCCTTCTTGAGAATGATATGTTTAAAGATTTTTATTACAGAGTATAATAATCACAGTTTATTTATAATAATTTTTCCACAGTTGTTACTAGTGAAATATTTAGACTAAGTTATTATAATTTAAGGCAAAAGAATAATAAAACTAAAGCATTTAAACTAAATTAACAATACAATATATAACTAGACTAGAGAGCAAGTAAATAATTCAAACGACAACTTAAAGGAGAGAGATATAAATGGACCAAAGAGAATTATGAGGCCTGTGTAGCACACAACTTCCTTAAAACAAATTCGCCTCCTCCCGTTGGTGCTAGAGGAATGCTCGGCGTCTGTCTCCCATGATACAACAGAAGACTAGTAGGAAGGCTCTCGACCAAGCTACTTTCCAGTGAACTTTGTGTGCTAGAATCTATCACCGAAAAATTGACTAAGGAGAGAAAAAGAGAGATTTTAATCTTATAGAGAAGATTTATCTCTTTGTTGGTGTGTTTGAAAAGAAAGGAGGGGAACTCTATTTATAACACTCAAAGGGGGAAAATTATCTTTCACATACTATGTGGGAGAGTTACTTCTAATCAAATGGGCTTAAAATCCCAACCTCTCTCCTTTTTGGACTTAAGAACCAAAACTTCTTTTATTAAGCTTGGTGACAATTTTTTCATTCACCCAAGCTAATAATCATGGTTAATTAAACCATTTTCCAACAAAAACATCACATGTCTGAAGTGTTTCGTTAAAGTATTTGTAACCAGGATTCGAAGTCACAAATCCAACTTGAAGAGAACTGTTGTAAACTCAATACTTGCCGTATTCTCTCTACTTATTTCTCTCCACCAAATCTTCTTTTGTGTTATTCAACTAGCCGTTGTATATAATATAGATGTTGTTCTTTGATTTCTTTCCTTAATCATGAGGTTTGTATTATTATAAATTCAGCACACTATGGCTGAATATGTATGATAGAAAATTCCTTTCATTCTCAACGTGTCAATTTAATAGTATGTTTTCTTCTTCAATTTTCTACATGGTATCAAGAGCAAGGTATGAAGTTACATCCAAATCTAAAACCAAGCCTACTAAGTGTTTGTGAAAATTCCTCAATGGCCACTGAAATCCAAAAAATTCTCTTCAATCTTTTGCTGCCTCAAATATCAGTGTACAAGAGGTTAATAACCCATGTCTGGAAATTATCCCATGTTTCTCAATTGAACCAATTATATGATTTGGTCTAGAGCTGCAAGTATATATCTTAGCAGAAAATCTAAGATGGGATTTGTCAATGGCAAAAAGCAAATTCCAAAGTCTAATGATCCTACTTTCGAAGAGTGAGAGTCGAATGACAACCTTGTTGGATCGCGGTTAATAAATTCTATGGAGCCCCGAATTGCTGAAAGCATGTACTTTCGGGAAACAACTGCAGAGATGTGGAAAACTCTTAAGAAATTTAGGAGAAAAAAATAATGCAGCAAGAATATATCAAATAAAGAAGGATATATGAGAATTCAAGCTAAGTGGAAAATCCTGTAATAATTACATTGTCACAATTGGAGGAATATGGGGTGAATTGTCTCAATATACTCCAATTACTACTGATATCAAATCTCGAATGAAAGAAATAGAGCAAGACAAACGTTTGCTATGTTGGCTGGTCTTGATCCATAATATGAAATGGTTCGAAGCCAAATTCTTATGTGCACTGAGTTTCTTTCTTCCTCAACGGCATGTGCAATAATTTAATAGTGAAGATCACAACAAAAACATCGAAAATTCTGCATTTATTGCTAAGAATGTTCAAAATTCGCAATATATGATTTGGGAAAGTTGGAGGTAATAAAAAGAGCTATCAAACACCTGATGGGATATCTTGTGATCATTGTCAAAAGCATGGTCATACATAAGATATATATGCTGGCATCTTCACGGAAAATCATCAAATAACTATCGAGAACATGGCGAGGTGATATGCAACCATTGTAAAAAATACGGGCACACACAAGATAGGTGTTGGGGAATTCATGGAAAACCTCCTCATAAGGGTAGCCTTTTTCTTGTTTTTGCACTTTACACCTGAAGTTGAAATATAGATAATTTGCATCCTCGAATTGCATATTCATTGGTAAATAAATACTTATTCTTGCACTTCGTATTTTCTAATAGAAATCAGGGCATATTGAATAATATATTTGTATATTCTTTGGTAAAATGCATCTTAATTGGGTGCAAAAAACTGAATATGCAATTCGAGGATGAATTGCACTCAAATCCAGATCACAAATCAAAGTTAAACAAAGCTGGCAGAAGGGGATAATTAAAAACTGAAGCAAAGGCGAAGGAATTACCCCCTGTAGTACTCATAATATTTAATTTACCCCTCTGTAATTTGAAAAACTTTTCCCCCTATATTACAAAACACTTGTCATGCCCACCCTTAGTTTCAGCAAGTGAGGTACACTCTCCGGCTCAATAGGATAAATTGCTTCTTTAAAATTTTCACGGGGGAGGAGGATAAATTGCGGTTTTTCAAATTACAGAGGGGTAAATTAAATATTATGAGTATTACAAGGGGTAATTCCTTTGCCTTTGCTTCAGTTTTTAATTATCCCCTTTTGCCAGCCTTGTTTAACTTTGATTACTGATCTGGATTTGAGTATATGCAATTCATCCTCGAATTGCATATTCAGGTTTTAATTTTGCACCCAAATAAGGTGCATTTTACCAAAGAATATACAAATATATTATGCAATATTCCCTAATTTCTATTAGAAAATACAAAGTGCAAGAATAAGGTAATTCTGAGATTCAAAATGCTAATCTATATCTAAACTAAAAGTGTGAATAATTTAAGTTTTTTCTTTTTTTGTGAAGACAAAAATATCCTTTTCCAATCAATCTATATCTATACTAATACAAAAAGTGTGAATAATTTAAGTTTTTTTCTTTTTTTGTGAAGACAAAAATGTCCTTTTCCCATCAAATTGGTTCTATACTAATACTAATACTAAAAGTGTGAATAATTTAAGTTTTTTTCTTTTTTTGTGAAGACAAAAATGTCCTTTTCCCATCAAATTGGTAAATATAATTAGACATAGAAATTCTCATCAATGGAAAGGGAAATATTTTTTAGGATACAAGAAAATAAAGGAAAATGTAACTTCCTTTTCTGCTAACCGAAGAAGTGAAGAAAATGTCTGAATTTATTTATTTCCATAATGTGTTTCTAGAAACATGGAGATTTTTTTCAAATCTTCAAAAAATAAAAATTATGTGAAAATACGAAAATTGCAAGTTACTATAATATACTATATAAGCAAATTAGTGTATCATGTTTCATTTGATTAACCATATTATTCCTTCAATTTCCTTGTATAAGACCCGAGAAAGCCAAAATATGCGCAAATAGGTGTAAAGAGAAGTGACCGTGTTGATTTTGTTACATGTATATATTTCTTCTTAACTTAGGTAATGGAAATTATGAATTATCACACATTAGAGAAGAAAACATTTTCTAAATTAGTGCACAACTTATTAAATACTTGGATTTCAAAACCTTCGTCTTGATTTTGTTAGAGATGGAGTTTTAATTTAAATACTGGAACGAGTTTTTTTTGGAATATCCCCGTTTTCTTGGTCAAATTCAATCGAAAATGGTTATGCATCAAATATTGAATACAAAAACAGGTAAATTATATTTATCTTTATTTTTCTTAAGCTAAACATATACTATATTAAATTATTTAGGGTAAATATTTATAATTGTTTTTAAAAATAATTCTCTTGGTTAGTCTTTCTAAAGGATGCTTCTCAAAACTCCTATGGACCAGTCGCCACTTTTGCTACTATAACCTACATCAGAGTCGTAAAATATTATGTAGAAGGAATAAATAAAGATACAGAAACAAATACTCCTTGTTTTCTAACTTTAATACGCTATAATTTAAGTGAGTCTACAAACTTTTTAAAAATTATTGAAAAATTAGTCAAGACAGATGAATTGCGACTACGTAATCTTGATCGAGTTAAAAGGAAGTATAATAACCAAAGTGCTACACAGAGACACGAATATATAGAAAAAATTAAAAAATCTAAGAAAATTAGAGATTCAACCAAGCCACCATCGAAGGAAAAATATAACCATTACTAGAAATTGAATATGGAAGAAAAATAAAGATACATTAAACACGTCAATGATTTGCGAAGACAATGTTCTTCGAGAGTGTGGTTTCTTAAAGCTCAAATGACCCCACATGAATCAAATGGTTAGTACTTCATAATTTCTTTTCCAAATAAAATCTAATATTTAAAAGTGTTCATATTCCCTTTTCCATGATTTAAAATATGTCATTATCCTTTTCAGAGAGACAAGAATAAATAGAAAAAGTAAAAAGATCTAAGAAAACGAGAGATTCAACCAAACCACCATTAGAGGAAAAATATAACCATTACTAAAAATTAAATATGGAAGAAAACCAAAAATACATTCAACATGTCAATAATTTGCGAAGACAATGTTTTTTGAGAGAACATTCCCTTTTCCATGATTTAAAATATGTCATTATCCTTTTAGGGTCGAAATTCTACGATCTTGCATGCTCAGATATGCATGAATTAAAAAAAATTCATAATTGCATTCAATGTGGAGTTGAAAGATTTGAATATGAGCCTCTAAGTTTTTGTAGTGGTGTTGGAAAAATTATATTGGCACCCATAGAAATACTGAATGTGTCGTATAAGTAATTTACATCTCAATCAGAAGAGACCATCAACTTTCGAAAAAATATTCATTGTTTGAATTGTATATTCTCTTTTACCTCATTTGGTGTAAAACTAGACAGAGAGCTTGTATCGGCAAGGCACAAAGTAAGTGTATGTAAAAATTGGTTATCAATTAAAACAGAATTGCATCTTACCTCTGAATGAATAAAAAATCTTATGACTTAACGTAAGTGATATTCTTTGGCTAGAAAAGCAAAATATAAAAAAAATCCAAGAATATCAAGACATATATAACCTCAAATTTCATGACATTCTTCTCATGAATAAACATGTGAAATGAGTGAAAAGCGGGTGAAATTGACAAAAAAAAAAGTGAAAACATGTGAAATCGATGAAAAATTCATCTGAAATTGGTGAACAATGGTGAAGTTGGTAAAAAAAGAGGGTAAAATCGACCAAAAAATGCCCGCAAAATCGATGAAATTTTTGAAAAACGGGTGAAATGGTGGGGGGGGGGGGGGGTGGGGGGGGGGGGGGGTGGGGGGGGGGGGGGGTGGGGGGGGGGGGGGGTGGGGGGGGGGGGGGGTGGGGGGGGGGGGGGGTGGGGGGGGGGGGGGGTGGGGGGGGGGGGGGGTGGGGGGGGGGGGGGGTGGGGGGGGGGGGGGGTGGGGGGGGGGGGGGGTGGGGGGGGGGGGGGGTGGGGGGGGGGGGGGGTGGGGGGGGGGGGGGGTGGGGGGGGGGGGGGGTGGGGGGGGGGGGGGGTGGGGGGGGGGGGGGGTGGGGGGGGGGGGGGGTGGGGGGGGGGGGGGGTGGGGGGGGGGGGGGGTGGGGGGGGGGGGGGGTGGGGGGGGGGGGGGGTGGGGGGGGGGGGGGGTGGGCGGGGGGGGGGTGTGTGGTGGGGGGGGGGGGGGGGGGGGGGGGGGTGGGGGTGGGGGGGGGGGGGGGGGGTGGGGCGGGGGGGGGGGGGGGGGGGCGGGGGGGGGGGGGGCGGGGGGGGGGGGGGGTGACCCAGTCGATCCCACCTTACTTCATTTCGCTTTGTTTTCGCTCCATGTGTATTGTGTATGTCCCTGTATGTCCACCGCATAATTGGTTGTCGGGTTATAATTAAAATTTAGTTCAATTAATCGAGTAATCACTTACTCTTAAAGGTATCTGAACACACTGTCAATTGACCATTCCTCAAATCAGCAACCCTGCTAATTTCGGAATTCTCCCACACTCCGCAGTTGATGTCTGGCCACAAGCCTGCAAAGCCCAATCACAGAAAAATTAATTCAGTGAACCTTTTTCTCCTTTACTGTTGGTCCCAAGTGGTCAGATGAGGTCTAGAGGGGGGGAGGGTGAATAGACCTCTTTAAAATTTATCTTTTAAAAACTTCTAACTTTTCAGTCAGCAGACTAAGCTGATCAAGAATTGTAAGCAGACTAAGCTGATCTCGCACAAAGCTTTGAACAGCAGAGTTGACCACTCTTCTGATTCTACTTAGCTGATTTTATCAAAATCAGAGTTTCAAAATAACTAACTTGCAGCGGATTTATCAAGTGTTTTTCACAAGTAGTTTTCTTATAACTTTGAAATAGTTTTATCCCCAGTTTTAAACAAACTCTTTTTAATAACTTTTTCAACAGTTAACCTTTAAGTGGTTTAAGTACGCTGTTTCAAATATGCAGAAATTTATGCAAGTAAAAACACAAAGGATTTTTATAGTGGTTTTATGGATAGAAATCCTTTAGTCCACTCTTCCAAGTCCACTTAGATCTTGGGTTATACTAAATCACACAGATTACAGTATACGCTGCTTACGCCAAACAACAAATGATATGGCCGTAAGTTCACAATAGGAAATCACAAAGAATCTTCAACTCTCTGAAGTAATATCACTCACTAAGATGGATATCTACTTCTCACAACACGATACAAACAAAATCACTCAAATTTATAAGTCTTTTCTATTTTCTCTCTATTCTGCTTCGTCAACAATTGACTCGGCTGATGAGTGTTCTGTTCTTGAGTTTGAGACTTAGAAGAATTCTGCTTCAGATTTTTTGCTCTCAAAGTGTGTTGTATATTCTTCTTCAACTCACGAACTGAACTATTTATACTTGAGATTTGAAAATCTGCCCGTTGAGAGATCGACAGCTGTTCATATCCTCGAGTACTCTGGTCCTTCTGCAGAAACGGCTACCTGCGACTGAGCACTGTACACTCTGCTATACTTGCTGTCAGATCGCATTTAATGCACCAATCTGATACGAGGTTTCTCTTCAATCATTTGTCATAAATACCCTTTCCTCTTCAGCATTTATTACTCCAAGTGCATGTAATACCGTTGATCAGACTTCATGATCCCTTCCACTCTGCTGATCGAAATCACTCGTCTGATGTGTACTCGGTCTGATCTCAAACTTGAACTAATCTGATTTGAGTCGGCTGATAGTCCACCAGTCTGATTCCTTTCTTCAGCAACAGATCAGTAGTCTTCTGGACCATATTTGACTAGTCTGAAATAAGTATTCCTTAGTCAAATATCTTTGAAGGTTTGTACTAAGCTTCCACTTAGCTGATTCTGATGTTTTGGAAATCATCAAAACCTCCCTTCACTTTATGCCTTCCATCTTCATCTTCATCCAACACATTAAATACGGGCTCCAATTAATCTCAAAATTAATTGACCCATTTAATTAATTTGGACTCCAAGTCCATTTAATTTAATTCACTACCATAAATTAAATCCAATTTAATTTATCTAATTAATTAATCTTCGAATCAAATTAATTAATTAGTTCTCATAATTAAATCCAATTTAATTCAACAGATGATCCAATCTAATCAGATCATCTCACGCCCATTCGGTCGACCCAGTCGATCCCACCTTACTTCATTTCGCTTGTTTTCGCTCATGTGTATTGTGTATGTCCCTGTATGTCCACCGCCATAATTGGTTGTGGGTTATAATTAAACTTTAGTTCAATTAATCGAGTAAATCACTTACTCTTAAAGTTATTTGAACACACTGTCAATTGACCATATCCTCAAATCAGCAACCCTGCTAATTTCGGAATTCCTCCCACACTCCGCAGTTGATGTCTGGCCACAAGCCCGCAAAGCCCAATCACAGGAAAAGTTATATTCAGTGAACCTTTTTCTCCTTTACTGTTGGTCCCAAGTGGTCAGATGAGGTCTAGAGGGGGGGGAGGGTGAATAGACCTCTTTAAAATTTATCTTTTAAAAACTTCTAACTTTTCAGTCAGCAGACTAAGCTGATCAAGAATTGTAAGCAGACTAAGCTGATCTCGCACAAAGCTTTGAACAGCAGAGTTGACCACTCTTCTGATTCTACTTAGCTGATTTTATCAAAATCAGAGTTTCAAAATAACTAACTTGCAGCGGATTTATCAAGTGTTTTTTCACAAGTAGTTTTCTTATAACTTTGAAATAGTTTTATCCCCAGTTTTAACAAACTCTTTTTAAAACTTTTTTCAATAGTTAACCTTTAAGTGTTTTAAGTACGCTGTTTCAAATATGCAGAAATTTATGCAAGTAAAAACACAAAGGATTTTTATAGTGGTTTTATGGATAGAAATCCTTTAGTCCACTCTTCCAAGTCACTTAGATCTTGGGTTATACTAAATCACACAGATTACAGTATACGCTGCTTACGCCAAACAACAAATGATATGGCCGTAAGTTCACAATAGGAAATCACAAAGAAACTCCTACTCTCTGAAGTAATATCACTCACTAAGATGGATATCTACTTCTCACAACACGATACAAACAAAATCACTCGAATTTATAAGTCTTTTCTATTTTCTCTCTCTATTCTGCTTCGTCAACAATTGACTCGGCTGATGAGTGTTCTGTTCTTGAGTTTTGAGACTTAGAAGAATTCTGCTTCAGATTTTTTGCTCTCAAAGTGTGTTGTATATTCTTCCTAAACTCACGAACTGAACTATTTATACTTGAGATTTGAAAATCTGCCCGTTGAGAGATCGACAGCTGTTCAAATCCTCGAGTACTGGTCCTTCTGCAGAAACGGCTACCTGCGACTGAGCACTGTACACTCTGCTGTACTTGCTGTCAGATCGCATTTAATTGCACCAATCTGATACGAGGTTTCTCTTCAATCATTTGTCATAAATACCCCTTCCTCTTCAGCATTTATTACTCCAAGTGCATTTATTACCGTTGATCAGACTTCTTGATCCCTTCCACTCTGCTGATCGAAATCACTCGTCTGATGTGTACTCGGCTGATCTCAAACTTGAACTAATCTGATTTGAGTCGGCTGATAGGTCCACCAGTCTGATTCCTTTCTTCAGCAACAGATCAGTAGTCTTCTGGACCATATTTGACTAGTCTGAAATAAGTATTCCTTAGTCAAATATCTTTGAAGGTTTGTACTAAGCTTCCACTTAGCTGATTCTGATGTTTTGGAAATCATCAAAACCTCCCTTCACTTTATGCCTTCCATCTTCATCTTCATCCAACACATTAAATACGGGCTCCAATTAATCTCAAAATTAATTGACCCATTTAATTAATTTGGACTCCAAGTCCATTTAATTTAATTCACTACCCATAAATTAAATCCAATTTAATTTATCTAATTAATTAATCTTCAAATCAAATTAATTAATTAGTTCTCATAATTAAATCCAATTTAATTCAACAGATGATCCAATCTAATCAGATCATCTCACGCCCACTCGGTCGACCCAGTCGATCCCACCTTACTTCATTTCGCTTGTTTTCGCTCCATGTGTATTGTGTATGTCCCTGTATGTCCACCGCATAATTGGTTGTGGGTTATAATTAAAATTTAGTTCAATTAATCGAGTAATCACTTACTCTTAAAGTTATTTGAACACACTGTCAATTGACCATTCCTCAAATCAGCAACCCTGCTAATTTCGGAATTCTCCCACACTCCGCAGTTGATGTCTGGCCACAAGCCCGCAAAGCCCAATCACAGGAAAATTAATTCAGTGAACCTTTTTCTCCTTTACTGTTGGTCCCAAGTGGTCAGATGAGGTCTAGAGGGGGGGAGGGTGAATAGACCTCTTTAAAATTTATCTTTTAAAAACTTCTAACTTTTCAGTCAGCAGACTAAGCTGATCATGAATTGTAAGCAGACTAAGCTGATCTCGCACAAAGCTTTGAACAGCAGAGTTGACCACTCTTCTGATTCTACTTAGCTGATTTTATTAAAATCAGAGTTTCAAAATAACTAACTTGCAGCGGATTTATCAAGTGTTTTTCACAAGTAGTTTTCTTATAACTTTGAAATAGGTTTATCCCCAGTTTTAACAACTCTTTTTAAAACTTTTTCAACAGTTAACCTTTAAGTGTTTTAAGTACGCTGTTTCAAATATGCAGAAATTTATGCAAGTAAAAACACAAAGGATTTTTATAGTGGTTTTATGGATAGAAATCCTTTAGTCCACTCTTCCAAGTCACTTAGATCTTGGGTTATACAAAATCACACAGATTACAGTATACGCTGCTTACGCCAAACAACAAATGATATGGCCGTAAGTTCACAATAGGAAATCACAAAGAAACTCCTACTCTCTGAAGTAATATCACTCACTAAGATGGATATCTACTTCTCACAACACGATACAAACAAAATCACTCAAATTTATAAGTCTTTTCTATTTTTTCTCTATTCTGCTTCGTCAATAATTGACTCGGCTGATGAGTGTTCTGTTCTTGAGTTTGAGACTTAGAAGAATTCTGCTTCAGATTTTTTGCTCTCAAAGTGTGTTGTATATTCTTCTTCAACTCACGAACTGAACTATTTATACTTGAGATTTGAAAATCTGCCCGTTGAGAGATCGACAGCTGTTCAAATCCTCGAGTACTGGTCCTTCTGCAGAAACGACTACCTGCGACTGAGCACTGTACACTCTGCTGTACTTGCTGTCAGATCGCATTTAATGCACCAATCTGATACGAGGTTTCTCTTCAATCATTTGTCATAAATACCCTTCCTCTTCAGCATTTATTACTCCAAGTGCATTTATTACCGTTGATCAGACTTCTTGATCCCTTCCACTATGCTGATCGAAATCACTCGTCTGATGTGTACTCGGCTGATCTCAAACTTGAACTAATCTGATTTGAGTCGGCTGATAGTCCACCAGTCTGATTCCTTTCTCCAGCAACAGATCAGTAGTCTTCTGGACCATATTTGACTAGTCTGAAATAAGTATTCCTTAGTCAAATATCTTTGAAGGTTTGTACTAAGCTTCCACTTAGCTGATTCTGATGTTTTGGAAATCATCAAAACCTCCCTTCACTTTATGCCTTCCATCTTCATCTTCATCCAACACATTAAATACGGGCTCCAATTAATCTCAAAATTAATTGACCCATTTAATTAATTTGGACTCCAAGATCCATTTAATTTAATTCACTACCATAAATTAAATCCAATTTTAATTTATCTAATTAATTAATCTTCAAATCAAATTAATTAATTAGTTCTCATAATTAAATCCAATTTAATTCAACAGATGATCCAATCTAATCAGATCATCTCACGCCCACTCGGTCGACCCAGTCGATCCCACCTTACTTCATTTCGCTTGTTTTCGCTCCATGTGTATTGTGTATGTCCCTGTATGTCCACCGAATAATTGGCTGTGGGTTATAATTAAACTTTAGTTCAATTAATCGAGTAATCACTTACTCTTAAAGTTATTTGAACACACTGTCAATTGACCATTCCTCAAATCAGCAACCCTGCTAATTCGGAATTTCTCCCACACTCCGCAGTTGATGTCTGGCCACAAGCCCGCAAAGCCCAATCACAGGAAAATTAATTCAGTGAACCTTTTTCTCCTTTACTGTTGGTCCCAAGTGGTCAGATGAGGTCTAGAGGGGGGGAGGGTGAATAGACCTCTTTAAAATTTATCTTTTAAAAACTTCTAACTTTTCAGTCAGCAGACTAAGCTGATCAAGAATTGTAAGCAGACTAAGCTGATCTCGCACAAAGCTTTGAACAGCAGAGTTGACCACTCTTCTGATTCTACTTAGCTGATTTTATCAAAATCAGAGTTTCAAAATAACTAACTTGCAGCGGATTTATCAAGTGTTTTTCACAAGTAGTTTTCTTATAACTTTGAAATAGTTTTATCCCCAGTTTTAACAAACTCTTTTTAAAACTTTTTCAACAGTTAACCTTTAAGTGTTTTAAGTAGTAAAAACACAAAGGATTTTTATAGTGGTTATATGGATAGAAATCCTTTAGTCCACTCTTCCAAGTCACTTAGATCTTGGGTTATACTAAATCACACAGATTACAGTATACGCTGCTTACGCCAAACAACAAATGATATTGCCGTATGTTCACAATAGGAAATCACAAAGAAACTCCTACTCTCTGAAGAAATATCACTCACTAAGATTGATATCTACTTCTCACAACACGATACAAACAAAATCACTCAAATTTATAAGTCTTTTCTATTTTCTCTCTATTCTGCTTCGTCAACAATTGACTCGGCTGATGAGTGTTCTGTTCTTGAGTTTGAGACTTAGAAGAATTCTGCTTCAGATTTTTTGCTCTCAAAGTGTGTTGTATATTCTTCTTCAACTCACGAACTGAACTATTTATACTTGAGATTTGAAAATCTGCCCGTTGAGAGATCGACAGCTGTTCAAATCCTCGAGTACTGGTCCTTCTGCAGAAACGGCTACCTGCGACTGAGCACTGTACACTCTGCTGTACTTGCTGTCAGATCGCATTTAATGCACCAATCTGATACGAGGTTTCTCTTCAATCATTTGTCATAAATACCCTTCCTCTTCAGCATTTATTACTCCAAGTGCATTTATTACCGTTGATCAGACTTCTTGATCCCTTCCACTCTGCTGATCGAAATCACTCGTCTGATGTGTACTCGGCTGATCTCAAACTTGAACTAATCTGATTTGAGTCGGCTGATAGTCCACCAGTCTGATTCCTTTCTTCAGCAACAGATCAGTAGTCTTCTGGACCATATTTGACTAGTCTGAAATAAGTATTCCTTAGTCAAATATCTTTGAAGGTTTGTACTAAGCTTCCACTTAGCTGATTCTGATGTTTTGGAAATCATCAAAACCTCCCTTCACTTTATGCCTTCCATCTTCATCTTCATCCAACACATTAAATACGGGCTCCAATTAATCTCAAAATTAATTGACCCATTTAATTAATTTGGACTCCAAGTCCATTTAATTTAATTCACTACCATAAATTAAATCCAATTTAATTTATCTAATTAATTAATCTTCAAATCAAATTAATTAATTAGTTCTCATAATTAAATCCAATTTAATTCAACAGATGATCCAATCTAATCAGATCATCTCACGCCCACTCGGTCGACCCAGTCGATCCCACCTTACTTCATTTCGCTTGTTTTCGCTCCATGTGTATTGTGTATGTCCCTGTATGTCCACCGCATAATTGGTTGTGGGTTATAATTAAACTTTAGTTCAATTAATCGAGTAATCACTTACTCTTAAAGTTATTTGAACACACTGTCAATTGACCATTCCTCAAATCAGCAACCCTGCTAATTTCGGAATTCTCCCACACTCCGCAGTTGATGTCTGGCCACAAGCCCGCAAAGCCCAATCACAGGAAAATTAATTCAGTGAACCTTTTTCTCCTTTACTGTTGGTCCCAAGTGGTCAGATGAGGTCTAGAGGGGGGGAGGGGGGGTGAATAGACCTCTTTAAAATTTATCTTTTAAAAACTTCTAACTTTTCAGTCAGCAGACTAAGCTGATCAAGAATTGTAAGCAGACTAAGCTGATCTCGCACAAAGCTTTGAACAGCAGAGTTGACCACTCTTCTGATTCTACTTAGCTGATTTTATCAAAATCAGAGTTTCAAAATAACTAACTTGCAGCGGATTTATCAAGTGTTTTTCACAAGTAGTTTTCTTATAACTTTGAAATAGTTTTATCCCCAGTTTTAACAAACTCTTTTTAAAACTTTTTCAACAGTTAACCTTTAAGTGTTTTAAGTACGCTGTTTCAAATATGCAGAAATTTATGCAAGTAAAAACACAAAGGATTTTTATAGTGGTTTTATGGATAGAAATCCTTTAGTCCACTCTTCCAAGTCACTTAGATCTTGGGTTATACTAAATCACACAGATTACAGTATACGCTGCTTACGCCAAACAACAAATGATATGGCCGTAAGTTCACAATAGGAAATCACAAAGAAACTCCTACTCTCTGAAGTAATATCACTCACTAAGATGGATATCTACTTCTCACAACACGATACAAACAAAATCACTCAAATTTATAAGTCTTTTCTATTTTCTCTCTATTCTGCTTCGTCAACAATTGACTCGGCTGATGAGTGTTCTGTTCTTGAGTTTGAGACTTAGAAGAATTCTGCTTCAGATTTTTTGCTCTCAAAGTGTGTTGTATATTCTTCTTCAACTCACGAACTGAACTATTTATACTTGAGATTTGAAAATCTGCCCGTTGAGAGATCGACAGCTGTTCAAATCCTCGAGTACTGGTCCTTCTGCAGAAACGGCTACCTGCGACTGAGCACTGTACACTCTGCTGTACTTGCTGTCAGATCGCATTTAATGCACCAATCTGATACGAGGTTTCTCTTCAATCATTTGTCATAAATACCCTTCCTCTTCAGCATTTATTACTCCAAGTGCATTTATTACCGTTGATCAGACTTCTTGATCCCTTCCACTCTGCTGATCGAAATCACTCGTCTGATGTGTACTCGGCTGATCTCAAACTTGAACTAATCTGATTTGAGTCGGCTGATAGTCCACCAGTCTGATTCCTTTCTTCAGCAACAGATCAGTAGTCTTCTGGACCATATTTGACTAGTCTGAAATAAGTATTCCTTAGTCAAATATCTTTGAAGGTTTGTACTAAGCTTCCACTTAGCTGATTCTGATGTTTTGGAAATCATCAAAACCTCCCTTCACTTTATGCCTTCCATCTTCATCTTCATCCAACACATTAAATACGGGCTCCAATTAATCTCAAAATTAATTGACCCATTTAATTAATTTGGACTCCAAGTCCATTTAATTTAATTCACTACCATAAATTAAATCCAATTTAATTTATCTAATTAATTAATCTTCAAATCAAATTAATTAATTAGTTCTCATAATTAAATCCAATTTAATTCAACAGATGATCCAATCTAATCAGATCATCTCACGCCCACTCGGTCGACCCAGTCGATCCCACCTTACTTCATTTCGCTTGTTTTCGCTCCATGTGTATTGTGTATGTCCCTGTATGTCCACCGCATAATTGGTTGTGGGTTATAATTAAACTTTAGTTCAATTAATCGAGTAATCACTTACTCTTAAAGTTATTTGAACACACTGTCAATTGACCATTCCTCAAATCAGCAACCCTGCTAATTTCGGAATTCTCCCACACTCCGCAGTTGATGTCTGGCCACAAGCCCGCAAAGCCCAATCACAGGAAAATTAATTCAGTGAACCTTTTTCTCCTTTACTGTTGGTCCCAAGTGGTCAGATGAGGTCTAGAGGGGGGGAGGGTGAATAGACCTCTTTAAAATTTATCTTTTAAAAACTTCTAACTTTTCAGTCAGCAGACTAAGCTGATCAAGAATTGTAAGCAGACTAAGCTGATCTCGCACAAAGCTTTGAACAGCAGAGTTGACCACTCTTCTGATTCTACTTAGCTGATTTTATCAAAATCAGAGTTTCAAAATAACTAACTTGCAGCGGATTTATCAAGTGTTTTTCACAAGTAGTTTTCTTATAACTTTGAAATAGTTTTATCCCCAGTTTTAACAAACTCTTTTTAAAACTTTTTCAACAGTTAACCTTTAATTGTTTTAAGTACGCTGTTTCAAATATGCAGAAATTTATGCAAGTAAAAACACAAAGGATTTTTATAGTGGTTATATGGATAGAAATCCTTTAGTCCACTCTTCCAAGTCACTTAGATCTTGGGTTATACTAAATCACACAGATTACAGTATACGCTGCTTACGCCAAACAACAAATGATATGGCCGTAAGTTCACAATAGGAAATCACAAAGAAACTCCTACTCTCTGAAGTAATATCACTCACTAAGATGGATATCTACTTCTCACAACACGATACAAACAAAATCACTCAGATTTATAAGTCTTTTCTATTTTCTCTCTATTCTGCTTCGTCAACAATTGACTCGGCTGATGAGTGTTCTGTTCTTGAGTTTGAGACTTAGAAGAATTCTGCTTCAGATTTTTTGCTCTCAAAGTGTGTTGTATATTCTTCTTCAACTCACGAACTGAACTATTTATACTTGAGATTTGAAAATCTGCCCGTTGAGAGATCGACAGCTGTTCAAATCCTCGAGTACTGGTCCTTCTGCAGAAACGGCTACCTGCGACTGAGCACTGTACACTCTGCTGTACTTGCTGTCAGATCGCATTTAATGCACCAATCTGATACGAGGTTTCTCTTCAATCATTTGTCATAAATACCCTTCCTCTTCAGCATTTATTACTCCAAGTGCATTTATTACCGTTGATCAGACTTCTTGATCCCTTCCACTCTGCTGATCGAAATCACTCGTCTGATGTGTACTCGGCTGATCTCAAACTTGAACTAATCTGATTTGAGTCGGCTGATAGTCCACCAGTCTGATTCCTTTCTTCAGCAACAGATCAGTAGTCTTCTGGACCATATTTGACTAGTCTGAAATAAGTATTCCTTAGTCAAATATCTTTGAAGGTTTGTACTAAGCTTCCACTTAGCTGATTCTGATGTTTTGGAAATCATCAAAACCTCCCTTCACTTTATGCCTTCCATCTTCATCTTCATCCAACACATTAAATACGGGCTCCAATTAATCTCAAAATTAATTGACCCATTTAATTAATTTGGACTCCAAGTCCATTTAATTTAATTCACTACCATAAATTAAATCCAATTTAATTTATCTAATTAATTAATCTTCAAATCAAATTAATTAATTAGTTCTCATAATTAAATCCAATTTAATTCAACAGATGATCCAATCTAATCAGATCATCTCACGCCCACTCGGTCGACCCAGTCGATCCCACCTTACTTCATTTCGCTTGTTTTCGCTCCATGTGTATTGTGTATGTCCCTGTATGTCCACCGCATAATTGGTTGTGGGTTATAATTAAACTTTAGTTCAATTAATCGAGTAATCACTTACTCTTAAAGTTATTTGAACACACTGTCAATTGACCATTCCTCAAATCAGCAACCCTGCTAATTTCGGAATTCTCCCACACTCCGCAGTTGATGTCTGGCCACAAGCCCGCAAAGCCCAATCACAGGAAAATTAATTCAGTGAACCTTTTTCTCCTTTACTGTTGGTCCCAAGTGGTCAGATGAGGTCTAGAGGGGGGGAGGGTGAATAGACCTCTTTAAAATTTATCTTTTAAAAACTTCTAACTTTTCAGTCAGCAGACTAAGCTGATCAAGAATTGTAAGCAGACTAAGCTGATCTCGCACAAAGCTTTGAACAGCAGAGTTGACCACTCTTCTGATTCTACTTAGCTGATTTTATCAAAATCAGAGTTTCAAAATAACTAACTTGCAGCGGATTTATCAAGTGTTTTTCACAAGTAGTTTTCTTATAACTTTGAAATAGTTTTATCCCCAGTTTTAACAAACTCTTTTTAAAACTTTTTCAACAGTTAACCTTTAATTGTTTTAAGTACGCTGTTTCAAATATGCAGAAATTTATGCAAGTAAAAACACAAAGGATTTTTATAGTGGTTATATGGATAGAAATCCTTTAGTCCACTCTTCCAAGTCACTTAGATCTTGGGTTATACTAAATCACACAGATTACAGTATACGCTGCTTACGCCAAACAACAAATGATATGGCCGTAAGTTCACAATAGGAAATCACAAAGAAACTCCTACTCTCTGAAGTAATATCACTCACTAAGATGGATATCTACTTCTCACAACACGATACAAACAAAATCACTCAGATTTATAAGTCTTTTCTATTTTCTCTCTATTCTGCTTCGTCAACAATTGACTCGGCTGATGAGTGTTCTGTTCTTGAGTTTGAGACTTAGAAGAATTCTGCTTCAGATTTTTTGCTCTCAAAGTGTGTTGTATATTCTTCTTCAACTCACGAACTGAACTATTTATACTTGAGATTTGAAAATCTGCCCGTTGAGAGATCGACAGCTGTTCAAATCCTCGAGTACTGGTCCTTCTGCAGAAACGGCTACCTGCGACTGAGCACTGTACACTCTGCTGTACTTGCTGTCAGATCGCATTTAATGCACCAATCTGATACGAGGTTTCTCTTCAATCATTTGTCATAAATACCCTTCCTCTTCAGCATTTATTACTCCAAGTGCATTTATTACCGTTGATCAGACTTCTTGATCCCTTCCACTCTGCTGATCGAAATCACTCGTCTGATGTGTACTCGGCTGATCTCAAACTTGAACTAATTTGATTTGAGTCGGCTGATAGTCCACCAGTCTGATTCCTTTCTTCAGCAACAGATCAGTAGTCTTCTGGACCATATTTGACTAGTCTGAAATAAGTATTCCTTAGTCAAATATCTTTGAAGGTTTGTACTAAGCTTCCACTTAGCTGATTCTGATGTTTTGGAAATCATCAAAACCTCCCTTCACTTTATGCCTTCCATCTTCATCTTCATCCAACATATTAAATACGGGCTCCAATTAATCTCAAAATTAATTGACCCATTTAATTAATTTGGACTCCAAGTCCATTTAATTTAATTCACTACCATAAATTAAATCCAATTTAATTTATCTAATTAATTAATCTTCAAATCAAATTAATTAATTAGTTCTCATAATTAAATCCAATTTAATTCAACAGATGATCCAATCTAATCAGATCATCTCACGCCCACTCGGTCGACCCAGTCGATCCCACCTTACTTCATTTCGCTTAATTTCGCTCCATGTGTATTGTGTATGTCCCTGTATGTCCACCGCATAATTGGTTGTGGGTTATAATTAAACTTTAGTTCAATTAATCGAGTAATCACTTACTCTTAAAGTTATTTGAACACACTGTCAATTGACCATTCCTCAAATCAGCAACCCTGCTAATTTCGGAATTCTCCCACACTCCGCAGTTGATGTCTGGCCACAAGCCCGCAAAGCCCAATCACAGGAAAATTAATTCAGTGAACCTTTTTCTCCTTTACTGTTGGTCCCAAGTGGTCAGATGAGGTCTAGAGGGGGGGAGGGTGAATAGACCTCTTTAAAATTTATCTTTTAAAAACTTCTAACTTTTCAGTCAGCAGACTAAGCTGATCAAGAATTGTAAGCAGACTAAGCTGATCTCGCACAAAGCTTTGAACAGCAGAGTTGACCACTCTTCTGATTCTACTTAGCTGATTTTATCAAAATCAGAGTTTCAAAATAACTAACTTGCAGCGGATTTATCAAGTGTTTTTCACAAGTAGTTTTCTTATAACTTTGAAATAGTTTTATCCCCAGTTTTAACAAACTCTTTTTAAAACTTTTTCAACAGTTAACCTTTAAGTGTTTTAAGTACGCTGTTTCAAATATGCAGAAATTTATGCAAGTAAAAACACAAAGGATTTTTATAGTGGTTATATGGATAGAAATCCTTTAGTCCACTCTTCCAAGTCACTTAGATCTTGGGTTATACTAAATCACACAGATTACAGTATACGCTGCTTACGCCAAACAACAAATGATATGGCCGTAAGTTCACAATAGGAAATCACAAAGAAACTCCTACTCTCTGAAGTAATATCACTCACTAAGATGGATATCTACTTCTCACAACACGATACAAACAAAATTACTCAGATTTATAAGTCTTTTCTATTTTCTCTCTATTCTGCTTCGTCAACAATTGACTCGGCTGATGAGTGTTCTGTTCTTGAGTTTGAGACTTAGAAGAATTCTGCTTCAGATTTTTTGCTCTCAAAGTGTGTTGTATATTCTTCTTCAACTCACGAACTGAACTATTTATACTTGAGATTTGAAAATCTGCCCGTTGAGAGATCGACAACTATTCAAATCCTCGAGTACTGGTCCTTCTGCAGAAACGGCTACCTGCGACTGAGCACTGTACACTCTGCTGTACTTGCTGTCAGATCGCATTTAATGCACCAATCTGATACGAGGTTTCTCTTCAATCATTTGTCATAAATACCCTTCCTCTTCAGCATTTATTACTCCAAGTGCATTTATTACCGTTGATCAGACTTCTTGATCTCTTCCACTCTGCTGATCGAAATCACTCGTCTGATGTGTACTCGGCTGATCTTAAACTTGAACTAATCTGATTTGAGTCGGCTGATAGTCCACCAGTCTGATTCCTTTCTTCAGCAACAGATCAGTAGTCTTCTGGACCATATTTGAGTAGTCTGAAATAAGTATTCCTTAGTCAAATATCTTTGAAGGTTTGTACTAAGCTTCCACTTAGCTGATTCTGATGTTTTGGAAATCATCAAAACCTCCCTTCACTTTATGCCTTCCATCTTCATCTTCATCCAACAATTTCCCCCTTTTTGATGATGACAAAACTTCAGCTAAGTACCTGTACCTAAAGCTAAAGTTTAAGTCCTCAAAAATTTCTGAGGTAGAAATAATTTGTTGGAAACTTGAACTTTTATAGATGTATCAATTGATTACAGTTACAAGTTCATCAGATGAGAGATAACAGAAAGTAAAATTTTACAAATGATTTACAAAAAAGATTATAAGAGACCTAGTCTAATAACTTAGTCTAGTCCTTCTTCTCTTCTTGTGTTTCTCCTTCTTCTTCATCTTCAGAGTCTTCATCTTCTTGTTCAGAACTAGAGAGATCTTGTTCAAGCATTTCAAATCTTTTTCTGAGATCCTCTATTCTTTTATACTTGACGTATGGATCTAGCTGTTCAGCAGCTGAGTCCTTGGAAGCAGCAATCTCCTTATCATATTTTACTGGTTCTTTGGGCTCTTCATCAGCATCGTTGTCTGCCTCGGTTACTTCATCATCTGGTCTGCTTGAATTTGCATCATCAGCATCCTTTTCAGCAGAGTCTAATTTTTCAGTAACGTCAGCTGGTAGATTAGCATCAGCACCCTTCTTCTTCGTTGTAGAATCTCCATCTTCCCCCTTTTTGTCATCATCAGCAGGGTAGACGGGATCTTCAGGCAGAACTGGAGTGATGTTAATAGCGTCACAAATCAATCTGATGTTTTTATCCACCGCCATAAGATGATTCTCCCTTTTCAGTTGCTGCAATGTATTATAAGATTCAATCTTCTTAAACGTAAGATCAACTTGATCACATAGTTGAATCTGAGAACTCAGAATCAGATCAGCTGATGTAGTGAATGCTTTCAGCATGCTCTCAGCTTTCTCCTCATGAGCCTCCATTGCATTTGCAACAACCTCACTTATGTCCCTCCAGCCGGCTGTGTTATTCTTGACCCTTGCACCAAATGTTTCTACATCCAGTCTGATAGTTTGTACTTCACTTTTGATAGTTGCTATTTCTTCCACTATCAGAGGGCTAGGATCAGCAGCCTTGGGAACTTTTTCAGCAGCAACAAACAACAGATTTAAGGCTACTTCCTCAAATTTCTTTAACTGTTCTTTATGTCTGTCTTCCATTTCCTTCATAGAGTTGGCAATCAACTGTTGGATGGACTACAAGGTGGTTGGTTGCATACTTGCTGAAGTGGATGGAATGGCTGTGCTTTCCGGAGTAATCTCAGGAGTTTTTTCAGACTCCTTTGGTTCATCAGTCAGAGTAGTCTGCTGTTGGGGCAACTGCTCTGATGATGTTGAGATTTTGTCAGCAGTCTTCTGTTGGACCTGGATTGGCTCATTTACCTCTGTAACAACATCAACACCATTATCAGCAACAACAGTTTTATGATTAAATATAAGAGCAGGTACAAATGGTGAAGTTGTCTGTTCAGGTAGATCTTCATAAGTTTTAATAGCCGGTCCAAAGACGATCTGTTGTAAGCTTGGCAGAGGTATTAGTGAGCTTGGTTGACCCTTCTGATATCTGGTCTTCTTTGCCCACATTTCCAGAGTTACGGACAGTGCCAGCTTTGCAGCTCTCTTCTTTAAGTCTTCATTCTCTGCTGGAATTTCAGGAACAGAGTTTTGTAGCTTCTTGGCCTCAGATTTTGCCAACTTCCTTAGTCGATAATGGACCATATCCAGGAAGTGATATGAATCCAATGCTTGCCTCAGACACCCAGTTTCCAGAAACTGTAGAACCCATCTTTCCTTAGCAGCAAACTCTTTCCATTGTATAATTTGCTCTTTGGTCTTTGTCAGACGATATTCTCTCCATCTATTGTACTTATCTTTTCTGTAACAAAGAGACTCTGATGGACCAAAATGTCGTTATACCTCTCAAGATCTGCTACAAATTGTTTGAATATCTCTGGATCATTCTGAACTATTTCCAGTGCATACTTCAGTTCAGATCGTTTCTTCTTTGGCAGCTTGGGTGTTGGCATAACAGCCCTTGGCTTCTTCGGATCTCCAATAGAAATTCCACCACTGTACCTTGGACCTTGGGCATCCTTGGTACTGGCTTCTATAGCTTGAGCCAAGTCCTGAGCTTCCTTAGCAGCTATCTCAGCAGCAGACATATTTTTAGTCTGAGCTTCAAGCTCCCTAAGTTTAAGAGCGTGCTGTTGCTCTTTCCTTTTCTTTTCTGCTTCATCTTTCTTTTTCTGTTCAGCAGCAGTGACCACTTTAACCTTTGCCTTACCAGTTCTCTTCCTTCTGGCGGCAGGGGATTCCACTATCTGCAGTGGAGCAGCAGCAATTGGTGTAGGATGAATGAGTGGGACATTCTCCTCTTCTGTCAGATTAGTCGGCTGTTCAGCAACAGCAGACTTGTTGAGAGATAGATTTTCTGCAGTCTTTCCTTCTGCAACTTTCTCTACTGCTTCTACTGGTCTTTCAGCAGTAGGAATATCTCTAACTTGAGTAGTTGGATCAGTAGGGAAGGTAACTCTTTGACCACCTAGAGTCAACTTCCTCTTTGCTTTTGGTTTGGGCAATATTTCAGTTTGTCGAGGTTCAGCAATCCTCTTTACTGAACTTCTTGTCCTTCGTCCAACCTCTTTTACTTGAACTGGTTCGTCAGACTCAGTTCTTTCTGGAGATATTTCAGTAGTCATCTCCTCAATTTCCTTAGTCACCTCAGTGACTATCTTATCAGCAGCATCAGACTCTACTGATCTGGCTTCAACAGCAGGGTTTTCTGTTTGATCAGCAGACTTAGCCTTTGTACTGATTTTAGGCTTCTTGGTAGCAGCAGACTTCTCTGCCTTTCCCTTCGCCTTCCTTTTTGAAGTAGCTTCAACCTTTACTGGTTCATATAATTTTACCTCTTTTAGCTTGTGGACAGTCTTCCCATTTACCAGTGGACACCCAAGAGTTGAGAGCAGATGACTCAACATTATCACATGTCCATTTTTCTTCAAAGCCAAAAGATAAAAATAATGAACAACCCAGTTCACTGGCAACCCATAGTAGATACAAACCATTGTTTGGTACCTTCTTCTAGGTAACCCATCCAAAGAACTCGTTGAACACTCAAAAATCTTCACAATGATATCAGCAAACCTCTGAAACTCGTCCTTCAACTGAGTTTTCATTAGGGTTCCAGTCATTGGTTCTCCATCCTTCGCACAAATAAACCAAAATTCCTCCTCCTTTTCTGAACCCAGTGTGAACACTTCTCCTCCTTCATTTTTCAATTCATAAACTTCATTTAGGACAGCAGGAGAGATACAGATAGTCTTTCCTCCGACAGTAGCCACAGAAACCATCTTGGTTAAATCATTTTTCCTAGATTCGTAAAACTCAGCAACATCTTCAGTGAACACATACTCTTCGTGAGCTTCCAAAACTTTTACCAGAGAAGCCTCTTTGATTTTAACCATTATCTCTTTCATTAGAGGAGTTCCAGAAGCGTGGAACTTCTCGTAATTCAAGTAGCGTCCTTCAGCTCCGGCCATTTTGATGAAATTGAAGTAGTTTGAGAGAATTTAAAAACACTTTAAGACAGAAAATAGATGAATTAGTAACTTCTTTTTCACTTGAGATAATTTTGGGTGCG
Organism: Penstemon davidsonii; assembly: GCA_034814905.1. Lineage (NCBI taxonomy): Eukaryota > Viridiplantae > Streptophyta > Magnoliopsida > Lamiales > Plantaginaceae > Penstemon > Penstemon davidsonii. Next base: position 2,448,274 of record JAYDYQ010001087.1, on the reverse strand, counting down.
TAAGGTTTACCCTTCTGATCAGATCTGGATTTATAGATTTCGAATTACTTCGGTTTCCGTGTTATACGCGGACGGTTTGATTTGATCTGTCAGTTTCTAATCGTGCGGGCGAGAATCGCGGAATTCAAAATTTATTAATTATGTCAGACAGGCGGGAATTTGAAACGCCACATGTCTGTTACTTATAAAAGCGTGCTTTTGATAAAAACGTTTTTGTACAACACTTAAATATAAGCATACATAAATAATAACAGATGAGTAAAATGATACTTATCTGATAGACGACTTGTCTTATACAATATGTCACTAGTGAAAGCCAATATCTAGTGATCTTCGTTTGCTGTTTGTCAATCCAGCAAGATAATTAATCTTCAAATCTTCAAGAATTAAGAACAAATCTTCTGATTAAAACAACTTCAACTACTATCATTGAAGATTTCATCTTTAAAACAAGGGTACCGCTAGTCTTACACGTTCCCCCTGAATTCAAGAATTCATCAGTCAACTAGTCTGTTGAGAGTCAGTCTTCTTGAAGTATAACTTGTTGATATCAGATTAGTAAGCTGTTGAACCGAATCTTCTGATAGGTTCCCCCTCAGCTTATGAATCCAAATTTAACAAGCCCAGTTCTACTCTTAGAGTAGAAAATCTTGCATCACTTAATGGTTTGGTGAAAATGTCAGCAATCTGGTTGTCTGTATGAACATACTCAATAATAACATTTCCTTTTTCAACATGGTCTCTGATGAAGTGATGTTTGATCTCAATATGCTTAGTCCTGGAATGACTAGTAGTATTCTGAGTAAGTGAAATTGCACTTGTATTGTCACAGTAGATAGGGATTCCACTGATCTTGAGATTATAGTCTTCTAGTTGATGCTTCAACCAAAGTATTTTTGCACAACATGCTCCAGCAGCAATGTATTCAGCTTCAGCAGTAGATATGGATACTGAAGTCTGTTTCTTACTCATCCATGAGATCAGACGACTGCCTAAAAATTGACAAGTACCTGTAGTACTCTTCCTATCAATCTTGCAGCCAGCAAGGTCAGAATCTGAATATCCAATAAGTTCAAATCCTGATTCCCTTGGGTACCACAATCCCAATTCTTGTGTGCCTTTGAGATACTTTAATATCCTTTTAGCAGCTAAGAGATGAGATTCCTTAGGATCTGATTGAAATCTCGCACAAACCCCAACAGAATACATAATATCTGGTCTGCTAGCTGTTAAGTATAACAGTGACCCAATTATGCCTCTGTATTTGGTAATGTCAACTGATTTGCCACCTTCATCCTTGTCCAGACGAAGTCCAGTAGACATAGGAACATTAACAGATGAGCTAGTTTCCATACCAAATTTCTTGAACAGATCTTTTGTGTACTTTGCTTGATTAATGAAAATACCATCAGGTAGCTGTTTGACTTGCAAACCAAGAAAGTAATTTAATTCTCCCATCATGCTCATTTGAAACTTGTTCTGCATTAGCTTAGAGAATCTTTCACACATCTGTTTGTTAGTTGAACCAAAAATAATATCGTCCACATATATTTGTACCAACAATATATGATTATCCCATTCAATAGTGAACAAAGTTTTATCTACTTTACCCTTACGAAATCCTTTGACCAAAAGAAAATCAGATAAAGTATCATACCATGCTCTTGGAGCCTATTTCAGTCCATAGAGGGCTTTCTTCAGACGATACACCTTGTCTCCTTGTTGATAAGCTTCAAAACCAGGAGGTTGTTCAACATACACTTCTTCTTGCAATTCTCCATTGAGAAAAGCAGACTTCACATCCATCTGATAGACAGTGAAGTTCTTGTAAGAAGCATAGGCTAAGAATAATCTGATTGCTTCAAGCCTAGCAACTGGTGCGAATGTCTCATCAAAATCAATGCCTTCTTCTTGGCAATAACCTTTGGCAACTAGTCTTGCTTTGTTTCTGGTAACAATACCATCTTCATTCATTTTATTCCTGAATACCCACTTAGTGCCACTTAGTGCCAATTACTCTTTGATGAGTAGGTCTGGGAACTAAGTACCAGACTTCATTCCTTTCAAATTGATTCAACTCTTCTTGCATTGCTTCAATCCAGTGAGAATCACTAAGAGCTTCATCAATCAACTTGGGGCTCAATTTGTGAAAGAAAACTTACAAACATTGCTTCATTTGCAGTTGACCTTCTAGTTCTCACTCTATCCAAAGGATCACCAATCACTAAGTCAGGTGGGTGATCTTTGAGCCATCTGAGATCAGGTTGCAAATCTGGATGTTGTCCTCTTGATTGATCTTGCAACACTACTGTTGGAGTCTCAGTAGTAGTTTGTTGAACAGTTGTAGTCTGTTGAACAGTCTCTGGTCTGTCAGCTGTTCGCAACTCCTCTGTTAGACATCAGTAGACTGATTTTGAACAGAACTTGAGTTGACAGCTTGAGATAAATCAGGTAGTATGATGGGTACATATTCTTCCTTTCTTTCCACACTCAATTTCTGAAAGTCAGCAGATACCTCTGGGTTTGCACTTTGATTCTTTTCAGATGATTGACTTGGTTCATCAAATACTACATGAATAGATTCTTCTACAAGTAAAGTTCTTTTGTTAAACACTCTATAAGCTTTACTAACAGTAGAGTAACCTACAAAAACAGCTTCATCAGCCTTTTCTGCAAATGCAGTAAGGTGATTTTTTTCATTGTTCAAAACATAACATTTACAACCAAAAATCCTAAGATAATGTATATTAGGCTTTCTGTTGTTCCATATCTCATAAGGTGTCTTGTTTTGACTTTTGTTGATCATACACCTGTTCTGTGTATAACATGTTGTATTTGTGGCTTCTGCCCATAATCTTTGGGGCAGCTTTGCTTCAGCTATCATTGTCCTGGTAGCTTCTTTTAGAGTTCTGTTTCTCCTTTCAGCAACTCCATTTTGTTGAGGGGTTCTGGCAGCAGAGTACTCATGATTGATTCCTCTGGAGTTACAATACTCTTCAACAGTAGAGTTTGTAAATTCAGTCCCTCTATCTGATCTGATCTGATCTTCAATATTCTTTGACTCTTCTCATTCTGGATCAGTTCCATCAGATTAATAAGATGTTCCTTGGTTTCACTTTTCTTCTTCATGAAGATCACCCAAGTAAATCTTGAAAAATCCTCCACAACAGCTAGGCAGTACTTCTTTCCACCATTGCTGATTGGATCAATAGGGCCAAACAAATCCATATGTAACAGCTCCAAAATTCTGGTTGAAGAATGGTGCTTCTTGCTTTTGAAAGATGACTTCACTTGTTTACCCTTCTGACATGCGTCACAAAGCTTGTCTTTGCTCATGACTGTCTTTGGAATTCCTTCTACCAGATCATTCTTTATCAATCTGTTTATGGTCTTGAAATTCAAATGATTCATTCTTTTGTGCCACAGCCAACTGATTTCACTTGGTGTAGAGGCCACCAAACAAACATTAGAATTCTTGTCCACAGAATTCCAGTCGACTACATAGATGTTTCCCTGTCTTCTTCAAGATAAAATAACCTTCTTTGTTCCAATTTGTTCAACATAGCACTTATCGGATGAAAACACTACGGAAAATCCCTTGTCACAAAATTGACTTATGCTCAGCAGATTGTACTTTAGGCCACTAACATAAGAGACGTCAGATATCTCTATGTTTCCTTTGATAAGCTTTCCAACAGCAACAACCTTGCCTTCTTTGCTGTCTCCAAAAGTAACTCTTGGACCATTTACAGCAACAACATCTGCCAGTTCATGTATGTCTCCACACATGTGCCTCGAACATCCACTGTCCAAGTACCATTTCTTCACTACTTTTTTCCTACTCCTAATCCTAACCTACAAAACAAAATAAAAATGTTTTAGGTACCCTTTATTGAGAGGGTCCTGGTGGATTAGTGTCACCTTTGACAACCCAAGATGTTGAAGTCTTAGGCTTCTTAGGCTTTAGAGTTTTAGCAGGAGCATGAGCAACTTCACTTTCATCATAATCAGCAGGCATGTTATGTTGATAATTATTATGATGAGGATAAGGCTCATAAGCAGGATAAGATGCATGATAAGCAGGGTGAACATGCATTGGTTGATGAGCAGGATATGCAGCATAATAAGGTGGATAATGAGGTGCAGCATAATAAGGTGAGTAAGCAGGTTGCACATAATGAGACTCATTTCCATACCAAGCATTATAGTTATAATTTCTTTGCTTCTTTGGTCTGCTCTTTACTTGCTCTTTAACAGACGACTTAGGTTTACTAGTCTGATTGGTTTTACTCTTATCAGCAGACTTCTTTGGACTACTCTGCTGTTTGGTTTTACCAGTCTGTTTTTCATTTTCAGGCTTTTTACCCTTTTTAGCCTTAGGAGGACTCTTCTCCTTTTTCTCAATTTCCAGTGAAGTAGATTTAGCAGTCTGAACATACAGGATAATGTTACTATTATCAGCAGATATAAATTTTTCAGCTCTGTTCAATCCTAAATTCTCTTTTACTAAGGGTGTGCTCTGTTCAGTAGATTTATCTATTGACACAACAGATGACTTAGGAACAGACAACTTATTAAGTGAAGATATTGTAGCTTCAAGTTCCTTGATTTGTCCCTTGTAAACTTCACATTCAGCTCTCAGAGATTCACATTCATGCGAAAGCTTTTTATACATGGCTGATTCTTCAGGTTTTTCAACACTGCGTTTCAGCTTAGCATTTTGCTTTTTCAGCAGAATCATCTCGTCCTTAAGCTTAGCAAATTCATTAACAACATCGGCTTTATTGTTCATCATTTGCTCAAATGAGTTAAACAACTCAAGTTCACTTTCAGAGAGATTTACCTCATTGTCAGAATCATCAGATTCCTTTGCCATGAGACAGAGCAGTGCAGGTGTCTCGTCAAAAACAGAGTCATCACTTGACGTGCCTGATTCTGTGTTGGATGAGTAGATGGCTGCCATCTTTTCAGCTTCAGCCAACAACACTTTGCTCTTTTGGTATCTCTTCTCTCTTCTTTCTTTTCTTTGTTTCTTTTCCTCCTCTGTATATTTCTCCGCTTTAGGATATGGGCAGTCCTTGATGAAATGTCCCAATTTCCTGCAATTATAGCACATCATTTTGGATTTATAATCATCCTTAATATCATGAGAATGAGAGGTAGGTTTAGAAGTAGAAGCATTGTTATATTTGTTCTTCATTTTTCTTTTATAGAACTTTTTGAACCCGTTCAATAACAAAGCAACATCGTCAGCAGTGTACTCCTTTTTGCTCAGTACTGGGGCCTCATCAGATGAGTCCTCTTCTCTGCTTTTTTCGACGGATCTTCTTGTTCTTTCTGCAGCGACCAGTGCAGCAGTGGGGCCAGAAGTTGAGGTCTCTTCTATTCCCATTCTTGGCATTTTATACTCGTACGCCTTGAGTGCAGAAAACAGCTCAGTAAGTGAGATCTTCCCCAGATCCCTTGATTCTTCCATTGCTGTAATCTTCATGTTGAACTTTGGTGGTAGCGCCTTTAGAACTTTGACAGTGATCTCCTTATCTGTAAACGTCTTACCCAACTTCAGAACATTGTTCAACACCTTTGTAAACCTTGAATCCATCTGGTCAATGGTTTCTCCAGGTTTCATTTTGAAGTTTTCAAACTTCTCCATGGCAACACTCAGATTGTGTTCTTTGATGGCATCATTTCCTCCACTCATATCACGGACTTTATCCCACATCTCTTTTGATGTTTTACAGTGTTTGACCTTGTCAAACCTTTCATTGTCCAGGGCTTTAGTCATGATGAAGATTCCAACTTTGTCTAGATTTTTCAGCTTGATTTCTTCAGCTGTCATCTCGTCTTCATCTTTGTCAACAACCACATCTTGGCCATCAACCTTGATTGTTTTGGTGACTCTTATCGGACCTTTTGTTATGCACCTGTACATATTATCATTGTAAGCAGCAAGGAAAATTTCCATGCGTATTTTCCAGTCATCAAAGCTCATACCGCCTATGTGGGGAACAAGGCTAATACAATCCATTTTCAAAGAGTTTTGTTTTTCAAAAAAATGCTCTTTTGAAAACTTTTGAAAACCTTTGAAAAAGACTTAAGGATCAAGCTCGTTGATCAGTCAGATGATTCAGATGAACCACCTGCTCTGATACCACTTGTTGGTCCCAAGTGGTCAGATGAGGTCTAGAGGGGGGGGGGGGGGGGAATAGACCTCTTTAAAATTTATCTTTTAAAAACTTCTAACTTTTCAGTCAGCAGACTAAGCTGATCTCGCACAAACTTTGAACAGCATAGTTGACCACTCTTCTGATTCTACTTAGCTGATTTTATCAAAATCAGAGTTTCAAAATAACTAACTTGCAGCGGATTTATCAAGTGTTTTTCACAAGTAGTTTTCTTATAACTTTGAAATAGGTTTATCCCCAGTTTTAACAAACTCTTTTTAAAACTTTTTCAACAGTTAACCTTTAAGTGTTTTAAGTACGCTGTTTCAAATATGCAGAAATTTATGCAAGTAAAAACACAAAGGATTTTTATAGTGGTTATATGGATAGAAATCCTTTAGTCCACTCTTCCAAGTCACTTAGATCTTGGGTTATACTAAATCACACAGATTACAGTATACGCTGCTTACGCCAAACAACAAATGATATGGCCGTAAGTTCATAATAGGAAATCACAAAGAAACTCCTACTCTCTGAAGTAATATCACTCACTAAGATGGATATCTACTTCTCACAACACGATACAAACAAAATCACTCAGATTTATAAGTCTTTTCTATTTTCTCTCTATTCTGCTTCGTCAACAATTGACTCGGCTGATGAGTGTTCTGTTCTTGAGTTTGAGACTTAGAAGAATTCTGCTTCAGATTTTTTGCTCTCAAAGTGTGTTGTATATTCTTCTTCAACTCACGAACTGAACTATTTATACTTGAGATTTGAAAATCTGCCCGTTGAGAGATCGACAGCTGTTCAAATCCTCGAGTACTGGTCCTTCTGCAGAAACGGCTACCTGCGACTGAGCACTGTACACTCTGCTGTACTTGCTGTCAGATCGCATTTAATGCACCAATCTGATACGAGGTTTCTCTTCAATCATTTGTCATAAATACCCTTCCTCTTCAGCATTTATTACTCCAAGTGCATTTATTACCGTTGATCAGACTTCTTGATCCCTTCCACTCTGCTGATCGAAATCACTCGTCTGATGTGTACTCGGCTGATCTCAAACTTGAGCTAATCTGATTTGAGTCGGCTGATAGTCCACCAGTCTGATTCCTTTCTTCAGCAACAGATCAGTAGTCTTCTGGACCATATTTGACTAGTCTGAAATAAGTATTCCTTAATCAAATATCTTTGAAGGTTTGTACTAAGCTTCCACTTAGCTGATTCTGATGTTTTGGAAATCATCAAAACCTCCCTTCACTTTATGCCTTCCATCTTCATCTTCATCCAACACATTAAATACGGGCTCCAATTAATCTCAAAATTAATTGACCCATTTAATTAATTTGGACTCCTAGTCCATTTAATTTAATTCACTACCATAAATTAAATCCAATTTAATTTATCTAATTAATTAATCTTCAAATCAAATTAATTAATTAGTTCTCATAATTAAATCCAATTTAATTCAACAGATGATCCAATCTAATCAGATCATCTCACGCCCACTCGATCGACCCAGTCGATCCCACCTTACTTCATTTCGCTTGTTTTCGCTCCATGTGTATTGTGTATGTCCCTGTATGTCCACCGCATAATTGGTTGTGGGTTATAATTAAACTTTAGTTCAATTAATCGAGTAATCACTTACTCTTAAAGTTATTTGAACACACTGTCAATTGACCATTCCTCAAATCAGCAACCCTGCTAATTTCGGAATTCTCCCACACTCCGCAGTTGATGTCTGGCCACAAGCCCGCAAAGCCCAATCACAGGAAAATTAATTCAGTGAACCTTTTTCTCCTTTACAATTTCCATGTACGACTTAATCCTTTCATTAGTTGCTCTCCCAATAAAGACTAAGGTTATGGACTTTCATTGGTTTCCTTACTTGTCTCGACTATATGAATTCTGGTCTCAAAACTATTCCCTTTGACTTAACCTTTATGAGCTACTTTTCATAAAGCCGTCAAATACTTTGGTCAAGGATTTACCGGAATACGTTTCTCACAGAGATTCATAGGAGAAGCTCCCAACCTATCAAGTCGGGTCAACGGATCCTCTGTTGATGATATGAACCTGCATACACGTTCCTCTATACCCAAATGAATCCACATAGACCTTCTGGTAGACTCCAGTCAGTCGGAACTCACATCAAAGCATAGACGTCCGTGTACCAGATAAACCCTATCACCTCAAGTAATATGGATCGTTCCTCGTACACTATTGTAAATAGGAATAAATTCATCCCCGATATGCGACTACTGCTTCCATGGTGAGTTATTTCCTAGTTGGGGTATTCAGTGCGCTTGCCATCCCAGCAAGCCACCCACCCATGTGTATCGATTATCCCAGTCACGCTCGTGGACCCTAGCGTCCTCCAGTTCATTGGAGTATACACACTCGTGAGGGTCTAACCGAATCCATTGATGTCCCATCTCAAATAGGTTCTACGACCCTTTTTAGACCACGACCTTGGAGATCAGTCCACGGGTTGTCTCATAGCCTTGTGATCTAAGGATTTCCATCCTTATGTTAGATAATTATTCATAAGATGAAGGTGAACATATAAATAAATGCATTTATTAATCAAATTGAATAGTTCTATTATTATAACAAATTAAATGCGGCCAAAACTACTGGCTTGCAAGGCACTATTTTATCACTCACATCGGTGCGAAACTAGGTAAGGGAAAGAAGCTTCATTGAAGCAAAGAGATGAAGAAGTTCGAAGCTCCTGCCAAACTTGAGAAGACCCCTGAACTTGATGTTCAAATTGACAACAACAAAAGAAAGTTGAAGAAGAAGGCTCCCTCTACAAGCACAAGAGGAGAGGATAAATCTGAAGATCTATCCATCATTGAAATGGATGATGAGGACATGGAAGTTACCCAAGTCACTCCAATCTACAAGCAACAACAGGAGAAACTGGACAGTGCAATTGCTGCTCAATTTACACTAGGAGACATGGATTCTGATCCTATTCCTAATTGGATTATGGAAAATAAACCAAGAAGAATCCAAACCAGGTCCACTGTCACAAAGGCCCTGGTTTACCAAATGAAAAGAAGAAACAAATCAACCATCACCATCAATGAACCATCCACTGGAGAACAGCCAAAGTCCATCAGAATATATAATCCTCTGGTTGCTGCCTCAACCAAAGGAAAGGAGAAATTGTTCCCAGACTCTGCAACAAGCAAGAAAAGTGAAGAGCAAATAAAAGAAAAAGTTGCTGAAACTGAAGATGATGATGAATTGAATTCATATTCACCAACATTGAAAATTATAAGGACTCTGATAATGAGAAGAAAATGAATTCAACCAGATCATAGATGATCTGAAAACCTTACTGAAGAAAAATGTGAAGACTTCAAATTGAAAGAAAAGAAGGAGTTATTTGATACTCCACTCACTGTGTCTGAATCATCTGATGACGATGAAGACAGCCAAGGCAACCTGACTGGAGAAAAAGTCGTCATTCAATCACCACATGAAGCAGGACCCTCAAATAAGCTGCTTGATAACCAAATGATGTCTAATAGATGGCAAGGATCATTCGAGAAGTATGACAACATGGAGTCTATTGATGACTCACAACAAATTGAACATGATCGTGTGAGAGATATGTTCAATCTTCCAGAGCATGTTGAAAAGAACTAGATCGGTACATGCGAGGATTGGAAAGAATACTTCACCAAGACAGTGAAGATGTTGAAGGAAATTGATCAAATAACTACCAACACTTCCAACACCATAAAACCAATTGGAGAAGACCTCCAATGGAATGATAATATGTTGACTCAGCTGGGAGATCACCACCTTAACAATCTAAAGAAGGTGGAAGAGGTAGTCCAAGAACTGAACAAGAAGACCAATCTGACTGGATTTTTCATCAAGGAAATTTTCGATAATCAAGAACGAACGATAAAGAAGATGAAGGATAGGTTCAAAATGGAAATGAAACACGTTCGCCTGGAGTTGGAAGAAATCAAGGAAATTGCCAAAGATGTAAACAATTAAGGGAGAGAAAAGCAACTCCCTGTATCCTGTGAAGATCCCAAAGTTCTGGACTTAATACAAACTATGTCTAGAAACCTAATGGTCTCAGCAAACTGATCTAACATCATTTTGATGCTGACAAAAAAGGGAAAGAGGTGGAAATAAGAAACCACCAAGGAGTGCTGATAAAAAAATCAACAACCTCCTCAATGATCAGCATAAATGACAAATGAAGAAAGGGAAAAGAAGAAGAAAGAAGAATTTGAAAGGAGAAGAAGAGAGGAACACATAAAGAAGTACGCAGTTGATAGAGCTGAATAAGACAGAAGAAGAAGAAAGGCATCAGGTGAAGGCAGTAGTCGCAATGTCAAGGAGAATGAGTAATCAGCACCAGAGAGATTATGAAGCACTTTGAAGAGGACAAGGAGAAGCCACAGTTGATCCATTCCTTGTTGATGACTTCATAATCTTGGAACCTTAGTTGATCCTGTTGATTCAACTACCTTTTCTCATTTTTCTTCATGCTTTCTGTTATGTTTTGATAAACTATGTTTTTACATTTCTTATTTGTTAATCTGTTCAAAACAATGAATTTTATGAATAACAAGAACAATTATCCATCATTATTTTTACCTTAGAAATTTTGTGTGAAGACAAACTGATAACTGAGGAATATATTCTTAGTAATAGGTTTCTTAGCAGTAGTATTTGTCATCATCAAAAAGGGGGGAATTTGTTGTAAAATTTATTAACTCAAGAGCTAACGACTAAGTAATTAACAGCTGAGTTAATTCATAGGTTTTGATGATAACAAAAGCTAAGTAAGAAAATCTAAGTTAGATTCAGAAACCTAGTCAAAATAGCTAAGATGACAAAATTCAGACGAAATGAATACTGAGAAAACACCAAGTATCGTATTCAAAGAAAGTTTGAATAAACTAATCAATTTGGTTTTGATTGATTAACAAGGAATAAATTCATCAACAAACAAGTTCATGTGAAGACAGCTAAGTCAGAAGACACCAGCAGAGTAAACACTTCACAAAGGAACATGCAAGTATTGTAGTTGAGACAAACAACCAATTGATCTTGATCAGCTAGGTACTAAACAACTTACTAGTTTAGAAGCTGAGTCAGTAGACGATTCAAACGGAGGACAATCAGCTAAGTGTCCATCTTGAAGAATCAGCCAAGTCAATTCATGTATTGAAGAAGACAATAAAGTATTCTCGAACAGCAGGGTGCATTTAATGCGATTGACAGAATTGTACAGTGACAGACTACAACAGTGACAGAGCCACCTGCAAATATAGCAGTTTGAAGTTAGTGAAGAGAATAAGGGCATTCCTGAAATTGAGGAAATATTCAATGGCCTCAATCTCAGTCACCCTTACAAATAGAACTCGAATGAATAAATCAACTTTTGCAACCTTACCAATCTTATCAGAAGAAAATCATTCAAGAATCAAACTGAGAGAAAAACCACTAAGCTGTTCAGAAGAACAACTTATTCTTTGAAGAAAAACTAAGAGTTTTTGCATATAACAAGGTTATATTTGAGAGTTAGTTTCTAAGAGAAAGTAGTTGTTGCCGAGGGCTTAGAAAAGATTAAACTCAAGGAGTTTTGAATCTTGTGATTTTTACTAAGAGTAAAAGTTCTACCTGAGCACAGAAGGTGTAAACGCTAACTGTTGTATTAGTCTAAGAGATTAGTGTTGAGCCTTCCATCGTGTTAAGGAAGATGAGTGGACTAGAGGGATTACACAACCCTTGAACCACCTAGTTCTTTATCAATCCGCACATACACTTGCATATCTCACGAACAGACTATTCATCTGTCAAGGTTTGATATAAAAGACTCAAAACAGATTTACAAAAGATCAAAATATTGGAAGTTTACAACATTTGATTGAAAACTTTATTTATTCCACTGCATCAAAAACTCTAAGGCTCTGATTATGTCAAAATAATGATTATGCTGAATCAAGAATAGTCAAGTGAACATCCAGCTTTCAGCGAACTGCCATCAGCAGAGTATCCACTAATCTGTTTAACGAACAACTGAGTCAACAGTTTACATAAGTAATACTTTGAGTAACAAAATAATTTTTTTTAAAAAGATCTATTCACCCCCCCTCCTCCCGACCCTTTTTACCTTTTGGGACCCATTATTTATTGAGAATTGTGTAGATAGCCATGGTTTTGTTTTGGATAACACTTTTGCATCATTTCCAATGAGCATAATGTTATCAACGTAAATCACTAAAAATTCAACTGTACTTCCACTGACTTTCTTGAACACACACGGCTCGAACACGTTTTTGACGAATCCAAAGGTTTGGATCGTTTCATCAAGACATATGTTCCAACTTCGAGAAGCTTTCTTAAGTCCATAAATGGATCTTTGGAGTTTGCACACCATGTGCTTAGCTCCCTTGGATGCATATTCTTTCGGTTGCTCCATGCAGATCTCCTTAACAATGTTCTAATTGAGAAAGGCATTCTTCACATCCATCTGCCATATCTCATAGTTGATACAACGCAGCTACGGGCAGCAATATCCAAATAGATTTGGGCATCGCTACAATCGAAAATATTTCCTTAAAGTCAATGCCCAACATTTAAGCGTATTATTTCGCGACTAGTCATGCCTTGTAAGTAATAACCTCTCCGTTCACTCCAAGCTTTCTCTTATAGATCCACTTGCAACCCAAGGGAGCCACTCCCTCTGGTGGATCTACCATGGTCCAGACCTTGTTAGAGTGCATGTAGTCCAATTCAGATTCAATGGTTTAGTGCCATTTTCCTGAATCTATGTTTTGCATAGCTTCTTCGTAGTTCCTTAAATCAGTCTCACGCAGCAGACTGTGGTACCTCTCGGGTTTCCTACGTTGTCTTTCAGACCATCGAAGTTCATGTAAACTAGTTGGTTCATTTTCATGCTCAGGTTCTCCTACTGTCTATGTTGTTTTCTTTCTTGTCCAACAAGAAATTCTTCTCCAAGAAGTGAATTTTCCTTGAGACAATTTGTCTTACGTGATCATATAACTAGTATTCAATAGAGATTTTTGGATACCCCGCAAATTTGCATAAGATGGATTTTATTTATAGCTTACCTCCCACTAGTTTTTTCATATAAGAGGGAGACCTCATATGCGCATGAATGCATATGAAGGTACAATATCAAAATCCATATCACTTGATATGTTTTGGAACTGGCTTCATAGATACTTAGCTCAGTACTTCGATATCTCAATTAAGTTTTGTTTAATTGAATAAGGAATTTCTTGTAAGATCTCTTAATGGACATATCCATGTCCGGAATGCTTGACAACTGACGACATTTTGAGCGAGTCTTACATTTCGAGAATCTAATTCTCCATTAAATAATCAACGGTGTATTTGCCTAAGCATGTTCGATTTTGAATCATTATAAATTTCTTACATACTTTCATTGATTAGGCTCTCTTCTTTATTCCAAAAAATAATTCGGAATTGTGCTTTACAACGTACATTTACCTGTGAGGGTAAAAATACAAGAAACGCCCACTAATGCTTTAGTGTTTCCACACACTTTTAACTTGATTAAATCCATTGTTATTGTGTATCTCTCTTAGTTGCCTAGAAACCAACTACTAAGTTTGATTTTCGTTAAGCAAGATTCGAAAGTCATTACTATTTCTAGCGTAGTCGAGCTCAATCTTTGAATCCTTTTTGGAAATATATCTTAGTGCTCGTGTATCGCCATTCTGTTCTACAACAATTCAAGTGTGATGACTCTTGATTATTTATATTTTATTGACTATGCATATGTATTTAATCGTTACGTGAGTATTCATACCCATTTGCTTATGTATCCTCTTTTGCTTATAAATCTTATAGCGCAATAAGCTCCAACCATTATGGAAATATTACATCCCTTAAAACAAGGGATGGTATAAGCAAATTCTAACAATCTAAATACAATCCATGGCATTAGATGCATTCAATGCATCAATGCTATGATTTAGGATTAAATCCCTAGGCACGAATGCCACAGTAGTTCTCATCACTTGTAAGATGAGTACTTCATTGTGCGTCTAGCACCCTTATGCATTACTTGACCATAAGGTTAAGTTTGGGGGGGGTGGGGGGGGGGGGGGGTGGGGGGGGGGGGGGGTGGGGGGGGGGGGGGGTGGGGGGGGGGGGGGGTGGGGGGGGGGGGGGGTGGGGGGGGGGGGGGGTGGGGGGGGGGGGGGGTGGGGGGGGGGGGGGGTGGGGGGGGGGGGGGGTGGGGGGGGGGGGGGGTGGGGGGGGGGGGGGGTGGGGGGGGGGGGGGGTGGGGGGGGGGGGGGGTGGGGGGGGGGGGGGGTGGGGGGGGGGGGGGGTGGGGGGGGGGGGGGGTGGGGGGGGGGGGGGGTGGGGGGGGGGGGGGGTGGGGGGGGGGGGGGGTGGGGGGGGGGGGGGGTGGGGGGGGGGGGGGGTGGGGGGGGGGGGGGGTGGGGGGGGGGGGGGGTGGGGGGGGGGGGGGGTGTGGGGGGGGGGGCGGGGGGGGGGGGGGGGTGGGGGGGGGGGGGGGGGGGTTGGGGGGGGGTGTTGGCGGGGGGTGTGGGGGGGGGGGGGGGGGGGGGGTGGGGGGGGGGACATTACTTTAACATGTTTATGCAACACAACACTTTGGATTACCAATGATCGAAGAAAGCCCATTGTATTTTCCGTATTTATCCACGACTTTCATAGGCAATATAAAACAATCCTATCAATAATATTTAATTCTCCATTATACCCTTTTCAATTCAATGAATCAACTCACTCAACATTTTAATGCTTAAATATCTTGACATATATTTAGATATAAATAGTTTTCCTCTATTTTATATGGAAACTCGCTAATTTTTTTTTCTTTATAGACTTGTTAATTACGGGAAACAAATATTTAAATAAGTGTCAAATTGTCTTCATAAATTTTAGTTAATTCTTGGTTTAGTAGTTCTTAATCAATTTTTTTTCTTTGAATAAGAATAGAAATTAAAGTAGTAAATTGGTTAAAAATTAATTTTAAGTCCTTGTTAGTACGATCCTCTACTTTCACCTTATTATTTGTGCAACACGTACACTTGCGTATGAAAATCCGCAACATTTTTCCAAATGTTTGTAATTATCCATCAAGAATTTGATTGACTAGCTAAATATAAGTGCGAAGGAAATAGTTGATGATTTGCAATTATTAAAGGCAAGAAATTTCCGACAGTAACACGTTTGTGGGGCTAATGGTCAATACAAAATACACCTATGCCGTGTTCCTCCATAAAACATGAGTACCTCAAGGGGTTCAAATACTCCTATCTTTGAAAAATCATAATGTTACGGAATTGAAATAAATTCATCATTTCAAATCATACACTTTGAAAACAATTTGATTCAAATTTTTCACAATTTTGTACAAGTGTGAATATATGAAATTAATCTGTTAATAGTTTTAAGCATAGGTTCAATTTATAATACACAAAACTAATGAATCGAACACACACTGATGTTTTAAGCATAGGTTAAATTTATATATAATCATTGGGCTAATGGCAATTTATCCTCTGTGATTATTATAATGTTCAATTTATCCTCCTGTGATCTAGAAAAAACAATTTACCCCTCTGTGATTTTTTTAAAGGAGAAATTTTTCTCTCTGAGTAGGAGAGTGTATCTCACTGGCTCAAATATGAAAGTGGGCGTTAAATGCATTGTGTAAAAGGATGAAATTACCCTATTGAGGGGTAAAATGGTCCACATAAAATTACACCGGGGGAAAGGGTGTTTAAATGTCACATTTATAATGACACAGCTAGGTAAATTGCCTCATTTATAATAACACATGGAGATAAATTGCCACATTTATAATAACACGGTGAGGCAACTTGACACATTTTTTCAATTCAATTTTTTTCTAAAGGCATAAAGGGGGGTATTATTGTCAATTCGATTTTTTTCTAAAGGCTTAAAATTTCTATGAAGACAGTAAATTATTTTTAGAATCACAGGGGGTAAATTGCACTTTTTTAATTTACAAGAGCATAAATTTTCATTAACCCTTTAATCATTGGTTCGAGTCAAGAACGTAAGGAAAAAGATTTCCATGAAATACAATAACTACACTGATGTCCTGATAAGGTAGAGCAAGAATTGGGACCGAAAGATGTAAGCAATCAATAAATTTAAAATGGTACATATTATTATTTAATTTATTCAGTATAATATAAAAAGAGTAGGCTTAATTTTCGCCTACATTTTTCTCCGGTTCCGAATATAATCCTTTGATCTCTAGTTTTTTTTTAAATTCTTTTACCAAGAATACTTCTTCTCCAAATATTCAGTAGGATTTACTGAAAAATAAATTCCATCACTCTTTACTTCCCAATAACAATCAGGTCCACAGTCATAGTCCATACTCGATTTGAAAACATCAAAACTTATATTCTTTGAACCCCACCAAAGATGACAGAAGAATAATGTATTACCCCAAAAGTTGTCGCAGAAATGCCATTTGAAGTCGAAATTCACAGGAGTGGTATGAAATCCAAGATCATCGTCACCAGAAGCACAATGCAACCTCAACATTGAATTTGGAGGTAGCTTGTTAATAACGTGAACTCTGTAAAATTCACTACAAGAAAAACCTTGAAGAATGTTAGAACATAAAAGGATAAATATTAAGACGTTTTTCATAATTGTATAATTTTTCTTGATGGTTGAAAATGAATATAACAACTTCTTTCAATGCAGATTATATTTATAAGGTCTAGGTAATATATCAGATTTCTTGTGAAAAAATAATAATAACTCAAATCGGATGGATAGAGTTTTCAAATATATAAATGGAAGTTAAATTTTGCAATGGAATCTAAAAGGTCATGATTGACAAATAAAACCGAAATTAAGCGTAAATTATGGTGGATCTAGATAAAATATTTGTTGTATTCATAAAATTACCAAATTAAAAAATTATTTTCCATAAAAACTAGATTATGTAGACCAATGGTGTAGCTACACTGTAAGGAGTGAGTGGCAATGACTCCACACAAATTTTCATCTATAGAGTAATTTATGGTTACTTGGTCTAATTTATGGATGTAATTTTGGAGTATTAGTTAATATATCTCTAAATGAACCATATTAATATACAAGAAAATATTAAAATTCTATTGAAATGGGTCCATGATTTGGGCAAACTATTGAACAAGTTTTTCTTTCATATAATCTCATTCCTTACACTTACTTTTACAATAGTAGTAATTAGAGTACTATTCGATCACACCCGTCATATTTTGTATATGTATGTTTAGAATACTAAAAGAAGTGAACGAAAAAAAAAAGCACACAAGTCGGCCTTAATTTCAAACATGTGTATGTATATCTTCACTTCTATATATATATTTATAACTCTTTAGTAGTAAAAAAGACAAAGCCATTTAATTTTTGAATACAATAATCAATAATTATATATAAACCCCTCACTTCATTTTCTCGACAAAACCGTAAAAGTAAAAAATAAAAATTTGTAAATCGTCTAGGTTTGAATTTTCGATAAAAAAATATAAAAATTCAACGTTGATGTAATTTCAAATTATAGAATGACCCCAATGATTTTTTTCTTCTGGCTGATGTAGATTGTAGAGAGAGGTTCGACCCGATGATTAATTTTTCATTCACGAGGGAAAAAATTTGAATCTAATTAATGGATGGAATCTAGAATATCTACGTATATAGTAAATATTGATAAATTAAGTAACTATTATTTAGGAAATTCTAACAATATATACATATATAAAAGAAGAGAATCTCTCTAGGATGACAAAATTTGAGTTGCAAAATTTATTTTCGTAGTTGTGAAATATATATTTATTTTTATACTAGATATTTCATAGTTGTAAAATTTGTCTAAATTGTACAATGGTGGACAAAATTAAGATTTGAAAATTAAAACTAACAATGTTTAAACTATAAAGTTACTTTTCCATATTTGTACATTTTGTACAAATTTTAGGATCGTTGAGAAATTTTACATTTCAATATTAAAATTAATCATTTTATTAAATCTTACCCAAAATAAAAAATACAATGTTATTAAATTATACATAAAAATTTTAAAAAAAAACTCAATTATTTTTAATTTTCTTTTGAAAAAAATAACAATTTTTACCTGACCTTTTAAATCATCACAAGAAATATCTAAGCTAATTAATTGACTTACTAAAATCATGTTCCAAAATAACATATCCAAATAAGGGAATTAGAATTGAAATAAATACTGTAAATTGAGTGCCTAAAATCTTGCAATCATCTAGTAATTTTTTGTAGAATTTTCCTAAATTATGTCAACAAAAGAAAGAAATAGAAAAGAAAAAAACGAAAAATGGGAAAAAATTAAAAAAAAAAAAAAGGAAAGGAAAGGCAGGTTTCCGCCATGTGACGGCCACCCATAGACTAGAGGCATCAAATCTGCTGTGCTAGATTTGTGTGACATCTGTTGTGCCACCATTAGATTTTCGCCACGTGTATTGCATCATTAAAGAAATTAAAGGGTTGTTTGTTTCCATACTAAGTCTCGTCTTCTTCCCTTACCAATCAACCTTTCTTCTCCATAACCACCTTCTCAGATCTCATGGCATTTGTTTGCTCCTTCTCCAAATTCCCTTCTTCTATAATGGGGTTTTTTCTTCCACCTTACATCTCCGATTTCTCATTTGCTTCGCCAGTGCGCAACTCATCCCAATAGACCTCTGAAAACTTTAAAACTTTTCTCTAACTTTTCAAATCAGCAGACTAAGCTGATCGAGATTTGTAAGACTACTAAGCTGATGCGCACAAAGCTTTATCAGCAGAGTTGACCACTCATCTGATTTTCACTCAGCTGATTTCAGATGTTAAATCAGAGTTTTTAGAAACTAGTTGGCAGCGGATATTCAAAGTGTTTTTCACCAAGCTGTTCCTCTTTAAGTTTTCTCACTCAAAAGATTTTGTCCCCAGTTTTTGCAACTCCTTTTAAAATCTTTTGGTTAAATCGTATGTTTGAGTTCTCTGATAAATATGCAAAGTATAGCAAACAGTAAATCAAACACACAGGATTTTTATAGTGGTTATATGGATAAAAATCCTTTAGTCCACTCTTCCAAGTCATAAAGATCTTGGGTTATACTAGAAAACACAAAGTAATCAAGTATACAATGCTTGCGCTGATCAACAAATGAAAAGCCACAAGTGCGCTGTAAGAAATCACACAGAAATCCTACACTCTGAAGCTAGATCACTCACTTAGACGGATCTACACTCCTCACGCTATTTTCAGTACAGAAGATCACTCAGAAATCCTATACTAAGAAGTTATATCACTCACAAAGATGGATATACACTCCTTCTATTTTACAGCTGAAAGTCACTCAGACAGACAACTAAGTTCTCTGTTCTTCAACGAAAAGCTTTGTCAACAAAAGACTTCGGCTTGTGATCAGATGACTCAACTGATGGATCTTGCTCTTATGATATGATCTTGAGTTGTGCAAGCTCTCTTTAGATCTTCAGTTATGTCTTCTATTTATACTCCCTGATTTTGAATTTCTGCCCGTTGAAGGTTGGCAGGAATCTACAGTCCTCGAGTACTGGTCCTGACACGCGGAACGGCTCCCTGCAACTGTTGCACTGTACACTCTGCTGTACGGATGTTTGCTTTATGTCAGTCGCATTTAATGCTCTCAGCTCACAGCTGGTTCCTGTTAATAAGCTTCCTGACCGTCTTCACTCTGCTGGTGGAAGTACTCTGCTGATGATCACTTTGCTGATCACTCGGCTGATGGCTTCTCGGCTGATTCAAGAATGAACACATCTATCTTGACTCGGCTGATAATACCCATCTGATATCCCACTTCGTTGATTCGGTCACTTAGCTTCCAGACCATGAGATAGGTTTCACTAAGCTGTTCAGTTCTTAGTTGATGACTTCCAGATTACCCTTTTTGTCATCTTCAAAACCTTCTCCAATATTAACCAACAATAAAAATGGACCCAATAAATTACTTTAACAGTGTTATGTAACACAACACTTTGGATTAATACCAATGATCCAAGAAAGCCCATTGTATTTTTCTTGTTTAATTGTTTATCCACGACTTCCATTGGCAATATAAAACAACCCTATCAATAATATTTAATTCTCCATTATACCCTTTTCAATTCAATAAATCAAGTCACTCAATATTTTATTGCTTAAATATCTTGACATACTTTTGGATATAGATATTTTTCAACTATTTTATATGGAAACTCGCTAAAATATATTTCCTTATAGACTTGTTAATCAGGGGAACTAAATATTTCAATAAGAATCATAATTTAAATTAAAGTTGTGAATTGGTTAAAAATTAGTTTCAAGTAGGTACAATACTCTACTTTCACCTTATTACTTGTGCAACACGTATACTTACGTCTGAAAATCCGCAAAAATTTTTTAAATAGTTGTAAGATTCATCAAGAATTCGATTGACTAGCTAAATATTAGAGGGAAGGAAATAGTTGATGATTTGAAAATATTGAAAGCAAGAAATTTCGGACAGTAACACGTTTGTATTTTTGGTAATGAGTTTTAGGTCAATACAAAATACACGAGAGAATTGTATTTTAGGTAATGAGTTTTAGGTTAATTTCTATTTTTGGTCCACAACTTTATATGTTCAATACATTTGGTACAACGCTTTAATAAATTGTGACACATTTGGTACAATCGTTAGAAATTGTTGTTAAATTGTGACGTGACAGTTAAGTCTAATTGCAAAGTTGATGTCATTATTTATGTTGACTAATAATATTACCCCATAACATTTCAGGCTACCAAAAAAATCCTACATCTCCAAATTTAATGACGATTATAGTCTACATTGTTGCCAAATTTAAAAATTAACTAACTCAAGAGCACGTGCAGACTAATTCGAAAATTTTACTTCTTTTATTTAAATAACTAATTTACTTTATAAACAATATTAATAATTAAATAATACTTTAACATAAATATAAAAAAAAATTAAGAGAATATATTCTTTTCAAATATAAGATCTATATAATAGTAATAATCTATGTAATATTTATTAAAATAATAAAAAATATAATTAAAAATATTTAATATTTATTAAATTAGTAAATAATTATAATGTTCAAAAAACTAAAACCCAACCCACATATCCCAACCCAACCCAACCCTTTAACCCTACCACCCCCCCAAATCCCAAGCCGACGGCGGCCTGGGACTTTGGGTGGGGTGGGTTTTAGTTTTTTTTAATTTATTTATTATTTATTATTTTAATAAATATTAAATATTTTTAATTATATAATTTATTATTTTAATAAATTTTAAATAGATTAATACTATTATATAAATCCTATATTTGAAAAGAATATGTTTTCTTAGTTTTTATATTAATATTAAAGTATTATTTAATTTATTAATATTGTTAATAGATTAAATTAGTTATTTAAATAGAATAAGTAAAAAATTTAAATAGGTCTGCACGTGGTCTTGTTCGAGTCAATTTTAAAATTTGACAACAATGTAGACTAAAACGTCACTAAATTTGAAGATGTGGGATTTTTTTAGTTGCCTGAAATGTTATGGGATAAAATTATCAGTCAACATAAGTAATAGCATCAACTTTGCAAATTGACTTAACTTCCACGTCACCATTTAACAACAATTTTTAACGGTTGTACCCAATGTGTCATAACTTATTAAAGCGTAGTACGAAATGTGTTGAACACGTAAAGTTATGTACCAAAAATGGGAATTGACCTAAAATTCAGTTTAAAAAATGCAATTCTATCCATACTACACCTATGTCGTGTTCCTCCATAAAACAATTGAGTACCGATCATGGGGTTCAAATACTCCTATCTTTGAACAATCTTAATGTTACATAATTGAAATAAATTCATCATTTCAAGTCATACACTTTGAAAACTATTCGATTTAAATATTCATAATTTTGTACAAAAATTAATATATGAAATTAATCTTTTAATATTTTAAGCGTAGGTTCAATTTATATTACACAAAATTAACCAATGGAACACATGCAATAATATTTAAAGTTGATATTTAATTATTGGGCTTGATAGTGGCAATTTATGGTATAGGGGTATTTTAGTAATTTTCTAATTAATGAATTTTATAATAAATAAATATATCTCTCGTCAACATAACTGTTTTATCCCTATTTAATTCATTGACATTTATGGAGAAAACTCTTCACCCCCAAATCCTCTTATAAATAGCACCTCATATTCAATTCTAAAGGGAACTTTTTTGGAGAGAAATGAGAAAAGAAGAACACGGTTCTTTGCAAGAGTTTAATTAACAATGCAAAAAACCCAAGAGTTTAATTTACAGTGCAAAAAATGATGATTTCCTCATGACAAAGAGGCAGAGCCATGTTGCTCCCTATTTACATTGACAACCACCAAGATGAAACCAATTTACAAAATGGCTTATTGGAAGGGCGCTATGGAAAAGGAAGTTGATTTATTGTGAATTGAATTTGCTTGGAGGACACGAACTGTTTCAACCATCTCGAATATCAAAGTGCGAACTGCCTCGTCTCCGAATCTAGGACAATTAAAACTATGACCGAGGACTAGTGCCTCGGCCGTCCACACTCACAGCCGAGGACCAGTGCCTCGGCCGGCCTCAACCGTGACTGCGGTCGGGGCTATGGGAGACTCAAAAAGAAGAAACAATAAAAATAAAAAATAAAAATAGGAACTCAATAGAACAATAGGATAAGCTTCTGGGAATACTTGAAATTTAATTTTGCATTTACAAAGCTCAACTCCAGAATTTTGAAGTGGTTAACGACAAGGATGAAGTTGAAAGCTTCTGCACCATTCCCATAAAATTAAAAGGCTTCTATCAATAAAGAAATTGACAAAGGACGGGAAGATAAACATAACAAGAATTTGAATTTAATTAAAAAAAGTAAGAGGACACACTCCAATAGTTATTTGTAGAGCGAAATAAATTACTTTAAATTATTATTAATTTGCAAAACTACTTAAAATTCTCCAAGTAAATATCTCATGATATTCACTTCGGAATTGGGGAGCATTATGATGGTGATAAATTATGTTATAAGGATATTTTAGTAATTATAATATTTCTTAATCAATAAATAAATTATAAGGAATTGCATTTATGTCACTTGTTAAAAGGACCATTTTGTCCATATTTAATTCCTTGACATTTATGAAGGAGACTCTTCACCTCCTCAAATTCTCCTATAAATAGCTAATCAACCAACATAAATAAGGCAAGTTTTTGGAGAGAAAACAGAAAAGAAGATCACAGTTCTCTGCAAGATATCGTCCCGAGCAAGTCAACGTTTATAGTTTGGAGAAGGATCAAAGAAGGAAGAAATCTCGAAGACGTCCTTTGATCATTTTTACCCAATATCATAGTGGCGCCGTCTGTGGGAAATTTTTGTTTGATTTGCACGTCGAGATGGCGAATAAGAATGAAGAGAACCAATGGAAAAACACAAAAGAGTCGGACGATCCACCTAGTGGAGGAGACGCATAAGGCGATCCATTAGCTGAAGGAGGCGCATAAGGCGATCCATCTGCTGAAGGAGGCGCATGACGCGATCCACCTGGTGGAGGAGACGCATAAGGCGATTCATTCGCTAAAGGAGGCGCATAAGGCGATCTATCCGCTGAAGGAGGCGCATGATGCGATCCACATGGTGGAGAAGACGCATAAGGCTATCCATCCGCTGAAGGAGGCACATAAGACGATCCATCCGCTGAAGGAGGTACATGACGCGATCCACCTAGTGGAGGAGGTGCCCGACGTGATCCACCTAGTTGAAGAGGCGCAATTGTCGATCCAACTGGAGAGAGGCACATGAATCGCACTAACTCAAATGCCTTACCCTGAAGCACCACCATCAATATGATATTGGGTAAAAATGATCAAAGGACGTCTTCGTGATTTCTTCCTTCTTTGATCATTCTCCAAAGTCCAAACTATAAGCATTGATTTACACGGGATGATTCTTGCTGAGAACTATTATCTTCTTTTTTCTCTTCTTTCAAAACTTGCCTTTTCTATTGAATATGAGGTGCTATTTATAGGAAAAAGTAAAAATGTGAAAAGTCATTGTCTTTTTGGGAGATGGCATAAATGCTATTCTTTAGTATTTATTTATTTAATTTCTTTAATATCATAAATATAAGAATTACTAATATGCCCTTGAAGCATAAATTACTACTATCATGATGCCCACCAATTCCAGTAGTAAATATTTTAGAATATTTACTTGCGGAATTTTAAGTGATAATAATAATATTTTTAACAAGAATGTGTTCCATATTTAGGTTTGATAAAAATATATTTAAAGGGTAATATAATATATTTTTATATCCCAAGACTTTAAATTGAGACAAGAAAAATACATCAATCTCTTTTTTTTATTTTATTTTTTTATTAAGTAATCCCGACCGAGTCCTGAGCCTCGGCACACCACTTCTATTTGATTGATGGTGTTGTGGTCGGCCGTGTCATCATGCCTCGGCACCGAAGTTATGGCCGGCCGAGGTCATGCGTTGCACTAATCACCATGCATTGCTTTAATCAATTTGATGGATTATATATGTAGGCTATTACACGTAGACATGGTTGACTTTGCATGCACAAATGAAAGACATTTTGCCCCATTGATTTTACTATACTTAATTTATATGTTATTTAAATATGTACGTAGGAAAATGAATTGTTAAACTTTGCAAGTGATATTATTGAAAATATGGTCGGCCTAGGTTTAGATTTTTATCTTCTTTACGGTTAAGGTATCTCATCGGTTGGGAGGGTCGAGGTTGCTGAGCCTCGTCCGTGTTGGTCAAGGTCATCACGTCTCGTCCGCACCATCTGATGGATAAAATGAAGACAAAGAAGTGAAGGGAAGTTTTGATGATTTTCAAAAGTCATCAGATAAGTAATGGAAGCTTAGCCAACCTCAAAAAATATTTAACCAAAGAAGACAAGTCAAATCAGAAGGGTTAAATATTTGGTCCAGAAGACTACTGATCCAATGCTGCATTCAGAATCAGACTGGTGGATTTTAAGCAGACTCAAATCAGATGAGTTCGACTTGAGATCAACAGAGTGTTCATCAGATGGGTAGATTCGATCAGCAGAGTGGAAGTGATCAGTAAGTCATTCCAACGGTAATAAATGATTGAAGATGAGCCTCGGATCAGCAGAGAAGGGTATTAAAGACAAATGATTGAAGAAGAGCCTCGGATCAGCAGAGTGCATTTAATGCGACTGACAGAATGTAGTGCAACAATTGCAGGTAGCCGTTCCAGAAAATGGGGACCAGTACTCGGGGAGCGTTGAGATTTGTCTCATCTTCAACGGACAAATTCAAATCTCCAAGTATAAATAGTTCAAGATTCAAGAGTTAGAGACATACAACACAACTGAGCGCAAAAATCAAACAAGCAGAAATTCTCTAAGTCTCAAACTCAAGAACAGAACACTATCAGCTTAGTCATCTGTTGACAAAAGCCGAGTTGAAGAACAAAGCCAAACCACATAATATGAGTGATTCTGTAAACTGAGAGCATTGTGAGAAGCTTATATCCGTCTGAGTGAGTGATATAACTTCGTAGTATAGAACTTCTTTGTGATTTCCTGTAACGAACTTGTGGCTTTATATCATTTGTTGTAAAAACGCAAGTAGAGTGTACTAGGTTACTAAGTGTTTCTAGTATAACCCAAGATCTAAGTGACTTGAAAGAGTAGACTAAAAGACATCCTTGTCTATATAACCACTATAAAAATTATGTGTGTTTGTTTACTACATTTTTACTTGCATATTTTCAAAGAACTTCAAACATACGAACTGAACTAAAGATTTTAAAAAGGAGTTTTAAAAACTGGGGATAAAATCTTTAAGTAAGAAAACTACTTGTGAAAACTACTTGTAAAATCCGCTGCAAACAAATATTTCAAACTCTGATTATATTTGAATCAGATAAGTTAAATCAGACGAGTGGTCAACTCTGCTGATTAAGCTATGTGCGCAAGTCTCACGAACTCTTGATCAGCTTACTCTGCTGATAAGAAAAGTTAGAGAAATCTTTGAAAACGTTTTCAGAGGTCTATTCACCCCCCCCCCCCCCCCCCCCCCCCCCCTCTAGACCTCATCTGACCACTTGGGACCAACACCACGAGGTCATTGAGCCTCATCAGCGTCACTCGAGGTCACCACGCTTTGGCCATGTTGTTTGAGGCCTTTTCACGCCATTCGCGTCGACTTAGGTCATCGTGAATTGCCCGCGCCTCTGTCAGGTCTTTGCACTTGGGAGTGAATATGAGGTTCGATTCTTCAGTTATAATATTTTTTTTTAAGACATGTGTAATTGTAGTGATTATCACAACGAAGACTTTTTCGATCTCCAACGTGTGTGCTCCTCGGGAGTGCACATTGTTCCATGGATGTCTCGATTCCAGGACATGGAGTGATTGAATAATCATTATCCCAAAAATGCGTGATTGAAGAACCTTCGTCTCGAAGAAGTCATTTTTTTTCCACTTATAGGACATGTGTGATTGAAGTATCATTGTCTCAAAGAAGTCAAGTTTTTTTAACGTCTTTATCATCTAAGTCTTGTAACGTCTGTAGCGTATTTATCATAAACTTTCGTAACGTCTGTAACGTCTTTGTATTTATTACTTGTAACGTCTTTTCTAAAAGACTATTGTACCCCTATATGTACCTATAAATAGGTCGCCCTATTTCCAAACAAGAGAACCAATTTACTATTACAATTACAATATAATTTTTCTCTCGATATATGTGTGCAGACCTTATTTTATTATTGTGATGTTGTTATAGATTGAAGGGCTTGTTCCACCTTTGCCCTGAATATTTTTATAAAACATCATAATTGGCGCCGTCTATGGGAAACGACTGGCCTGCATCACCGTCAAGAGAGAACAAAATAATTCCATGGTAAATTTGTTTCGGGCTGGCCGAGCCCAAAGCCATGCTAATTATATTTGGGGTCGATTCCAACTGGTGGAGATTTTTCCAATAAAAAATCGAACCACCGCGAATAAAGAATTCATCCACCAAAAATATCCGAGAAAATCATTGTAATCAAAATCCTTCCACCAAAAATTCCTTTAATCCCAATTTCCTCCCGCTTTGTATCAACACAGTAATTGCACTAATCCAACTTTGAGAAATGAAAACTGAATCAATATTTATGCAAACCTATCACAAATTAATTTCTCCAACCAGCCCTTGTGATATTTACAGAATCTACAACCGGAACACCGGGCCTCTGATTCATCTATCGATCAAGTTCCCAGTTGAGCAAAATGGCAAAGCCATCCATATCTTTTGTAGGAATTTGGACTGCAACTTTAGAATTTCGGACTATTACAAAATGGCCCCAAAGACCCGTCAATATTGCAAGTCTTCATTGACATTTATGGAGAAAACTCTTCACCTCCCAAATCCTCCTATAAATAGCACCTCGTATTCAATAGAAAAGGCAAGTTTTTTGGAGAGAAAAGAGAAAAGAAGAACACGGTTCTCTGCAAGATCGTCCCGTGCAAGTCAGCGTTTATAGTTTGGAAAAGGATCAAAGAAAGAAGAAATCTCGAAGACGTCCTTTGATCATTTTAACCCAACATCATTTTGGCGCCGTCTGTGGGAATTTTTTTTCTTGATTTGCACGTTGAGATGGCGAACGAGTATGAAGAGAACCCATGGGAGAATCTAGAAGGGCCAGATGATCCACTAGCCGAAGGAGACGTTGGCCATGACTAGCATGGTGGAGGAGGCACTGGACACGACTTATCTGGTGCAGGAGGCATTTGACACGACCCGCCTGATGGAGAAGACACAGGAGGCCCCCAAACTCAGGTGCCTGACCATGATGCACCTCCAAATGTACCACCTCTGGCACCTACCATCCAAATGACCCAGTAAATGCTTGATGCAATGGCAGCTACAATAGCGGCCTGAGCGGTTGCACAAAACGTGGCGGAGCAACAAAGAATGCGCGATCCAATTCGGTCCCTGCACAGAATCCCAGGCGCATCTACAAAACCTGAATTTTTTTTTGCTTGACTTGCAAGTTGAGATGGCGAACGAATACGAAGAGAACCCATGGGAGAATCTAGAAGGGCCAGATGATCCACCAGCCGAAGGAGACGTTAGCCATGACCAGCCTGGTGGAGGAGGCGCTGGACACAACTTACCTGGTGCAGGAGGCGCTGGACACGACTTACCCTGTGCAAGAGGCATTGGACACGACCCGCGTGATGGAGGAGACACAGGAGGCCCCCAAACTCAGGTGCCTGACCATGATGCACCGCCAAATGTACCACCTCCGGCACCTACCATCCAAATGACCTAGGAAATGCTTGATGCAATGGCAGCTACAATAGCGGCCCGAGCAGTTGCATAATACGTGGCGGAGCAACAAAGAATGCGCGATCCAATCCGGTCCCTGCACAGAATCCCAGGCGCATCTACAAGACCTGGAAGAGATGAGCAAAGACAACAAGAACAACCACATATAAGGCAACCGGTAAATGGACAAGAAGTCAACAGTAGAACCCCAAGACCAGAAGAAGCACTGAGGCAACCTCGCTCAAGGATAGAAAGAGTTAGAGGGAGAGAAAAAGGAGGACAAAATTACGCACATCAAAAACAAGAAGAGAGGGTGGAACAATTACCACCCATGATACCTTTAAGAACAAGCCCATTCTCTCATGAAGTTTTGTCAGAACCTTTACCACCACGATTTAGGATTCCATGTCTATCTGAATATGATGGAATGGGTGATCCCCAAGAGCATCTGGACAAATTTGTTGCGAAAGCTGATTTATATGCTATAAGTGATGCGACCACTCTTAAAATATTCCGTACCACTCTATCTGTTGGTTGGTATTGAAAAATGTTTTGAAGATGACAAAAAGGCCAGAACGGTTTTGAAGATTAAAAAGGATGTCATCAACTAAGAATTGAAAAGCTTAGTTAAACCTATCTCACGGTCTGGAAGCTATGTGACCGAATCAGCTTAGTGGGAATATCAGATTGGTTCATCAGCCGAGTCAAGATAGATGTATTCATTCTTGAATTAGCAGAGTTGCTATCAGCAGAGTAATTCCATCAGCGAAGTGAAGTCGGCCAGTAAGCTCACCAACGGTAACAAGCTGAGTGCATTAAATGCGACTGACATAAAGTAGATATCCGTATAGCAGAGTGTACAGTTAGCAGTCTGCAAAAGCTGCCGTAGAAATAAAAACCGTTGCTCAGGATTAAATCCACGAGTATAAATGTAATTTCGCCTATCTTCAACAGGCAGAATTTCAAATCCACGAGTATAAATAGACCAGGGACTGAAGATTGAAGAGAGACTTGCACAAATCAAGATCATATCCTAAGAGCAAGATCCATCAGTTGAGTCGTCTGATCACAAGCGAAGTAATCTGTTGACGGAGCTGAAATTGTTGAAGAACAGAGATCAAACCTTTGTCTGTCTGAGTGACATTCAACTGTAAAGAGAAAGAGTTTATATCCATCTTTGTGAGGGATATAACTTCGTAGTATAGGTCTTCTGAGTGACTTCCTATACTGAGTGTTGCGAGAAGTGTAGATTCATCTTTGTGAGTAATCTAGCTTCGGAGAGTAGGATTTCTGTGTGATTTCTTACTACGCACTAGTGGCCATTTCATTTATTGTTTGGCGCAAGCAGATTATATTGTAAACTGTGTGTTTATAGTATAACCCAAGATCTAAGTGACTTGGAAGAGTGGACTAAAGGATTTTTATCCATATAACCACTATAAAAATTCTTGTGTTTAATTACTTGTTTTTAACTTGCATATTTTCATAAGTGAACAAATGTTTTTAAAAGAACAATCTTTTAAACTGAAGAATTTACAAACTGGGGTAAAACTTTGAAGAGGAACTCGTTTGAAAAACATACTTCATAAAATCCGTTGCATACAAGTTTTGAAACTCCAAGTATATCTGAATCAACTTAGTGAAATCAGATGAGTGGTCAACTCTGCTGTTCAAAGCTTTGTGAGCGATCAGCTTAGTCTGTTGACAGAAAAGTTAGAGAAAAGTTTGAAAAAGTTCATGAGGTCTATTCACCCCCTCCCCCTCTAGACCTCATCTGACCACTTTGGGACCAACAAGTGGTATCATAGCAGATTGGTTCACCTGATCTTCTGCCTGATCAACGAACTTGATCCTAGGTGTGTTTTTCAAAATTTTCAAAAAGAACATATTTTGAAAAATCAAAACTTTTTGAAAATGGAGTGCATAAGCCATGTTCCTCACATTGGCCATATGGACTTTGAAGATTGGAAAATCAGAATTGAAACCCTTCTTGCTGCTTATAATGATAACATGTTTAAATGTATTACAAAAGGACCATTCAGATTGAAGAAGACTGTGAAGGCTACTGACCAGCCTGATCAGATCGTTGACAAAGAGCTGGATGAGCTAATCCCTGAAGAAGTCAAGTTAGTCAACCTTGACAAGGTGGCCAAGTTCATAATGTTCAAAGCTCTAGATGAAGACAGATTCCAGAAGGTCAAGCATCTCAAAACAGCCAAAGAGATGTGGGATAAAGTATGTGAGCTAAGCGAAGGAAACGACGCTATCGAAGAACATAAGCTCAGTGTGGTTCTTGAGGAGTTTGAAAATTTCAAGATAAAGTCTGTTGAAACGATTGATCAAATGGATACCAGATTTACCAAAACTCTGAACGAAGTTCTAAGGCTTGGTAAAAAGTTTTCAAACGAGGAGATCACCATGAAGGTTCTCAAGACTCTTCCACCTAAATTCAACATGAAGGTGACAGCCATGGAAGAATCAAGGGATTTAGGGAAAATTTCCCTTTCCGAACTTTTCTCATCCCTCAAAGCATTTGAGTATAAGATGCCAAGAATGGGATTAAAAGTGTCAACCAGTCCAGACCCTACTGCTGCTCTTATCGCGTCAGACAAGTCAAGAAAATCAACGGACAAGTCCGAAGAGAAGACTCTCCTGAATTAAGAAAAAACATACACTGCTGACGACGTTGCCCTACTTCTAAATGATTTCAAGAAGTTTTATAAAAAGAAAATGAAATTAAAATATGAAAATGCTATTTCATCTTCTTCTGATAATTTTCAGGAAAACAGGGATTCCTCAAAAGCAAAGCTTAGAGACAACAATGACAAAGAGTATGGACTCTTGATCAGAGATCATCCACACTCATCATCTGAGAAATTAGCTGAAAAGGAAAAGCGTGCCAAAAAGGAGCGTAAGCTTAGTAAGAACAAATCAAAGTTAGCTGATGCAGCAAAGCTAATAAACTCCGGCATATCTTATTCAGACCAACAGTCGTCTGATAAAGAATTCGAAGAAGTACCTGAAACACTATGCTTAACTGTCATCGAATCTGATGATTCTTAAACTGAGGTAACTTCTATTGTTAATAAAATGCACTATTTGAATCGTTGAACAAATGTTAATTACAAATTCAAATATTGTTGGTGCATTTGCCAAGCTTAATGAAGAGATGACTCTGCTGAAAAGAGCAAA
The DNA here is from genome assembly GCA_034814905.1 of Penstemon davidsonii. NCBI lineage: Eukaryota > Viridiplantae > Streptophyta > Magnoliopsida > Lamiales > Plantaginaceae > Penstemon > Penstemon davidsonii. Next base: position 2,416,473 of record JAYDYQ010001087.1, on the reverse strand, counting down.
AACAGATCACTGAAACTTCGGGTTGAAAAACCTCAAGAATCAGCTGACCACAAAAGCTTGAGCATGAGAATGAAACTCTAAAAGCTTAGTATGCAATTCGTATAGAAAATATAAATGAACTTGAAAGAAGTAATTGCATCATTCTCTAAAAAGAAATCAGAGGCTACAGAGAAGGAGCCTACTGATGCTCAAAAGGTTAGAAAACCTAGTAAGCAACCTAAGACTAAACAGACTAGTAAACTTATCATCCGAGTAAGCTGAAAGATGCTGCTGATAGGAGTAAAATTAAAAATATTAAGTCTGCTAAATCTATAGGAGAGTTATTAGGTAACTCAGGTAAGAAAATGAGGCAACATTTAATTGGCAAGAATTTGAATCACATTATGATAATGATTATTATGACATATACTATGCTTATCAATATTATCATGCTGATTATGTTCACTATGCTGATTGCCATCCTCATTATCCAATGCATGCTTATCACTTACTACATGCATCTTACCTTGCTTATGAGCACTGTTTTTATCATGAGCATTGCTTAATGATGAAACTAAAATCACTAGATCATCAAATGTAAAAGGTTACACTAACTCTGCAGGACCCAATACAAAGGGGTACCAAAACAGTCATCTGTTTTGTAGGTAAAGCACATGTGAGATGACAAAGATGAGTTGACTGTCCTTGCAAATTTCAAAAAGTTCAAACAGTGGTCTTACCAACAAGTGCATCAAAAAATGGTATCAAAGTTGCGTGTTTCAACAACAACAAATGGTATCAATCAACAAGTGGTGGACGCTACATTTGGAGATTTCAGGGATAACAAGTGATATTAGGTTCCAACAAATGGTATCTACAATCTGCTGAGTATCAGTCAACCATGTGACAATAGTATTTCAGCTGCCAATAGTTGAATTGGGTTTGTTGACCTTGAATTCATAAGCTGAGGGGGAACATATCAGAAGACTAATCTCAACGGCTTACTGAAATTCAACGGCTGAGTGTCTTTCGAGAGTGACTCTCACAAGACTACTTGATTACAAATTCTTGAACTCAGGGGGAACGTGTACGATTAGCGGTACTCCTGATTAGAGATGAAGTTATCAATAAGTCAGATGAAGTTATCAGAAGACTGTTTCTTATTAGCTGTCTAGAACTCAACAACCAAGTGACATTCAAGAATATATACTCCAACAAGTGGTATCAATTCTTGAAGTCAAGAGGAACAGTGATTCTAGCTGGAGTAATAAACAGCAAAGAAGACTACTGGATGTTGGAAGAAGTTCTTAAACATCCAACTACCAGAACAACTAAAGTACTCACCTACTTGTCTTCAGCATACTAAGTTTACAATTTCAAAAAGGAAGAAGAGAAGATAGAGATGCAACTAAGTATTGGTATTGATGACAAAAAGGGGGGAAAGTGAGATGCAACTAAGAACCCTTTAATAGAAGAAAATCAGAAAGGGAAAAGAACCAACAATTGGTTTTTGAAAGTTGTATCAGACCACCTAGTTTCCATCTTAGAGTATGAAGACTAAATCTAAAGACTTGGAAGACGTTCTTAGTTGAAAAGTTTTGTCATCATCAAAAAGGGGGAAATTGTTGGTTGGTATTGAAGAATGTTTTGAAGATGACAAAAAGGCCAGAACGGTTTTGAAGATTAAAAAGGATGTCATCAACTAAGAATTGAAAAGCTTAGTTAAACCACCGAATCAGCTAAGTGGGAATATCAGATTGGTTCATCAGCCGAGTCAAGATAGATGTGTTGATTCTTGAATCAGCAGAGTAGCCATCAGCAGAGTAATTCCATCAGCGAAGTGAAGTCGGTCAGTAAGCTCACCAACGGTAACAAGCTGAGTGCATTAAATGCGACTGACATAAAGTAGATATCCGTACAGCAGAGTGTACAGTTAGCAGTCTGCAAAAGCTTCCGTAGAAATAAAGACCGTTGCTCAGGATTAAAATGTAATTTCGCCTATCTTCAACGGGCAGAATTTCAAATCCACGAGTATAAATAGACCAGAGACTAAAGATTGAAGAGAGACTTGCACAAATCAAGATCATATCCTAAGAGCAAGATCCATCAGTTGAGTCGTCTGATCACAAGCGAAGTCATCTGTTGACGGAGCTGAAATTGTTGAAGAACAGAGATCAAACCTTTGTCTGTCTGAGTTACATTCAACTGTAAAGAGAAGTAGTTTATATCCATCTTTGTGAGTGATATAACTTCGTAGTATAGGTCTTCTGAGTGACTTCCTATACTGAGTGTTGCGAGAAGTGTAGATTCATCTTTGTGAGTAATCTAGCTTCGAGAGAGTAGGATTTCTGTGTGATTTCTTACTACGCACTTGTGGCCATTTCATTTGTTGTTTGGCGCAAGCAGAGTATATTGTAAACTGTGTGTTTATAGTATAACCCAAGATCTAAGTGATTTGGAAGAGTGGACTAAAGGATTTTTATCCATATAACCACTATAAAAATTCCTGTGTTTGATTACTTGTTTTTAACTTGCATATTTTCATAAGTGAACAAACGTTTTTAAAAGAACAATCTTTTAAACTGAAGAATTTACAAACTGGGGTAAAACTTTGAAGAGGAACATGTTTAAAAAACATACTTGATAAAATCCGCTGCATACAAGTTTTGAAACTCTAAGTATATCTGAATCAGCTTAGTGAAATCAGATGAGTGGTCAACTCTGCTGTTCAAAGCTTTGTGAGCGATCAGCTTACGAATCAGATCAGCTTAGTCTGTTGACAGAAAAGTTTGAAAAAGTTCATGAGGTCCATTCACCCCCCCCCCCCCTCTCTAGACCTCATCTGACCACTATGGGACCAACACTATCTAAGATTGCTCTTACTTGGTTCAATCAACTCCCTTCGGGAAAAATCACTAATTTTGAACAGATGAGTCAACGTTTCCTCCATCACTTCTCTATGAATAGAAAGTCTCAGAAAACTGTTGCATACCTATTTACTGTTGGTCCCAAGTGGTCAGATGAGGTCTAGAGGGGGGGGGGGGGGGGGTGAATAGACCTCTGAAATTTTTTTACTTAAAAATTCTCTAAATTTTCTGTGAGAAGACTAAGCTGATCAAGAATCGTAAGCAGACTCAGCTGATTGCGCACAAAGCTTTGAACAGCAAAGTTGACCACTCTTCTGATTATGACTTAGCTGATTTTAGTAAAATCAGAGTTTTAGTCAGATTACTTGCAGCGGATTTTTGTAAGTGTTTTTCACAAGTAAACTTTTCAACTTAAAAGATTTATCCCCAGTTTTTCAAACTCCTTTTAAAATCTTTTAAACAGTAAATTCAAGTGTTTGAATGCTCTTTGAAAATATGCAATAAACTAATGCAAAGTAAAACACATGAATTTTTATAGTAGTTATATGGATAAAAATCCTTTAGTCCACTCTTCCAAGTCACGAAGATCTTGGGTTATACTATAATCACTTAGATTACAATATCTCTGCTTGCGCCAAACAACAAATGTAATGGCCACAAGTTCACAATAGGAAATCACAAAGAAACTCCTACTCTCTGAAGTAATATCACTCACTTAGATGGATATCTACTTCTCACAACGCTCTTCTATTACAGATTCACTTAGAAAATGTGTTTATCTTTTTCTTCAACTCCGGCTTTCGTCAACAGATGACTAGGCTGATGAGTGAGCTGTTCTTGAGCTTTTGAGACTTAGAGAATTCTGCTTCGCGAATTGATCTCAGTTGTTGTGTTGTCTCTAACTCTTGAAACAGGCTCTATTTATACTTGGATTTGAAAATATATCCGTTGAAGAGAGACAAACTTCAAATCTGCAAGTACTGGTCCCCCTTTTTTCTGGAACGGCTCTCTGCAACTGTAGCACTGTGCACTCTGCTGTACTATTCTGTCAGTCGCATTAAATGCACCCTTCTGATCCGAGAATAACTTCAATCATTTGCCATTAATACCCTTCTCTTGCAGCATTTATTACTCCAAGTGCATTTATTACCGTTGGGCAGACTTCCTGATCACTTCTACTCTGCTGATCGAAATTACCCATCTGATAGATACTCTGCTGATCTCAAGTTGAACCAATCTGATTTGAGTCAGCTGAAAAGCTACCAGTCTGATTCCGAGCTCAGCAACAGATCAGTAGTCTTCTGGACCTTGAACTTTTGACCCTTCTGATTTGTCTTCTAACTTGGTCAAAACTCTACTAAGGGATTTGTTAAGCTTCCATTACTTAGTTGATTCTGATGTTTTGAAAATCATCAAAACCTCCGTTCACTTTACTGTCTTCATCTTTATCTCTTCCAACAATTTCCTCCTTTTTTGATGATGACAAAACTTCAGCTAAGTACCTGTACCTAAAGCTAAAGTTAAGTCCTCATATCGAAATTTCTGAGATAGAAATTAAGTTGGAAACTTGAACTTTTATTGATGTAGTCTGATAGTTACATTTCAAGTTACAAAAGATGACAGTAAGGTAAATTTACAAAGATGACAGTAAGTAACCTAGTCCAGTGACCTAGTCTAGTCTTCTTTTGCTTCTTCTTCATCTTTGTCTTCATCTGCTTCTTCATCTTCATCTTCTTCATAGCTAGAAGATTCATCTTCAATATTCAGATTTTTGTCCCAAGCATCAATCTTCCTCTTGAGATCCTCCAACCTTTTATACTTGACGTATGGATTGAGCTGTTCAACAGCAGAATCTTTGGCAGCAGCAATTTCCTTGTCTGATTTTGCTTCTCCCTTAGACTCTTCATCCTTTTCAGCTCCTTCTTCAGCATCAGCAGCCTTTCCAGTTTCAGTCACTTGATCAGCTGGTCTACTTGTGTGTTCTTCATCATTCTTCTCAGTAGACTCTAACTTTTCAGTAACCTCAACTGATGGATTGTTAGCATCAGTCTTCCTTGTGACAGATCCTCCATCTTCCCCCTTTTTGTCATCATCAGCAGGAAAGATAGGTTCTTCAGCCAGAATAGGAGTGATGTTAACAGCTTGGCACAGCAGCTTGATGTTCTGATCCATAGGCAGAAGATAGTTTTCTCTTTTCAGTTGTTGTAGGTTGGCAAAGCTTTCAGTCTTCTGAAGAGTGAGGTCCACTTGCTCACTTAGCTGAATCTGGGATTGCAGAATCAGATCAGCTGAGGTAGTGAAGGCTCTTAACATGTTTTCAGTCTTCGCTTCTTGCGCAACCATTGCATCAGCAACAACTTGATTTATGTCCCTCCAGCCAGCTACATTATTTTGAACCCTTGCCCCAAAAGTCTCAACATCTGATCTGATAGTCTGCACTTCAGCACGGATGTTGGCTAATTCCTCCACTATCAGCAGGCTTGGTTCAGCAGGCTTTGGAACAGCAGCAGACAGCAGGGTTGAGGCTAACTCCTCAAACTTCTTCATATGTTCCCTGTTTATGTCTTCCATTTCCTTCATTGAAGCAGCAATCAACATATGTATGGACTCCAAGATGGTTGGTTGCACTTCTTGTCGAAGTAGATGGGATGCTTGTGCTGTTTTGGCCAACTTCAGGAGCTTTCCATCCTATATCAAGTTGCTCCTTCTCCTTTGGACATTCATTCAGTGAAGTCTGTTGTTGGGCAGTTGACAACTCCACTGATGAAGTGTTGGCTTTTTCTTTGGTCTTCTCTTGGACCTTGATTGGCTCTTCTGTTACATGCACATAATCAGAACCATCAGCAGACACCACAGTTTTATGAGTGGAAATAATAACAGGTTCAAAGGGTGATTTATTCTGCTCTGGCAGGTCTTCATATGTTTTGATGGCCGGTCCAAAGACAATCTGTTGTAAGCTGGGCAGGGTCGTCTGATTACTAGAACTTCCCTTTTCAAATCTTGACCTCTTCGCCCACATTTCCAAAGTTATGGAAATGGCCAGCTTTACTGCTCTATCCTGTAGATCTTCATTCTTTCCAGGCTTCTCAGGAATAGAGTCTGTTATCTTCTTTGACTCAGATTTAGCCAACTTCCTCAACCGGTAGTGCACCATATTGTTGGGATATTATGGGGTATGATTGTCATACAACAGTGCGGAATTTAAAAAATTTCATACACCCATAATCCTAGGATTTTTCTCTAGCTCATACGAATAGGTTGAATTAAATTTTGCAACAATTTACAAAATAAAAGGGTGTAATTCGAAATTACCTGACCACAGGCAAGGTGGTGGTTTTTCTCCGGTCTTCTCTTTGTTCACTGAAGCACCCCACGTGTTGTGCCTCTATAGTAGTCCACACCAATTGGATGAGAGCAACACCTTCAAACCTCAGGCTCAGAACTAGGAGAGAAGGCTTGTCAATGGAGGAACTGGATCTAGATCCAACTCTAGGTGAAGGAGAGAGGAAGAGAGAGAGGGGGCGGCTAGGGCATAGAGGGGGGCGGCTAGGGTTTTTCATTTTGCTTAGGTTTTTGAGTCTTCTCTTGACTCTTTTTTATAGCCACCTTCAAGGCCCCTTATGTGCAAGACTTAGTATGGGCCATTAATGAAATTGGCCCATGTCTTTCATTAATTTAATTAAGCCCTTTAATTAAATTAACCCAATTAATCCAATTAATTTATCTCTCTTTAATTAACTCTTTAATTAACATTTAATTAATTAGACTATCTAATTAATTATTTCTCTCACAGAATTAACTCTTTAATTCTTTTGCTTGATTTAACCCTTTAAATCAAACCTTTCCTTAATTGACTGTCACTGTCCAACTGTATTGTGTGTGACCCTCTAGGTTCACCATCAATTGGCCGTAGGCCCACGACTTTCGTGATTTAATTAATGAGCAATTAATATTCAATTAATTGCTCCGATCAATTAAACTCTTTTAATTGACCACTCCAGAATTAATCTCTCATTAATTCAGGAGTACCCACACCTCATGGTCGATGTCTAGCCACAAGCCCATGAGGCCCAACTTCAGGTGAATTGATATTAGTGAACCTCACCTCTTATAAGTACCATGTACATACGGTCCCTCTATCGACTAATTTCCCGATCGAGACCTAGGGTGTGTGAATTGATCGACACCTCTAATTATCTCGATAACTATACTTTCTAATTCCGGATAATAATTCCAGTGTGACTGCTAAATTTGGAAACCCCTTTCCAAATCCGTCACCGACCGTGGCCACGGGTTTCTTGGAATCTATTATCTAAGAACGTATAGGAAATTCTCTCAACGCACTACGTTGAGTCGGTAGATCCCATATTAGTGCTAACCATTCGCGTACACGATCCTACGTACCCAAAGTAGTCGCACAATGATCAGGCTAAGTGATCGGCTCCTAAATCAAAGTACGCACTCACGTGCACCGAATTTGCCCTAGCACCTCAAGTCAAAGGACTAAATCGTACACTATTATAAGTCTTGAGAAACATCCCATCGCCGATGTGCGACATGCGCTTCCACAATGGGTTTCTCTGTTCGGGTCGTTCGATGCGTTCGATCCCTTATCGAACCACCTACTCATATGCACTGGCATCAAATGCCTTGCTCATGAAACGCTACAAATTCACTCCATGTGAATCATGCATACTCGTACAAGTCTTAACGATTCCTTCGATACCCCGTCTCGACAGGAATCTATGACTTGGAACGTTTTTAAGATCACGACCTTAGAGACTGTTTCATGATTGCACTCATACTGAAGTGAATCGTCCCATAGTCTATTGTGATCTAAGGATTTCATCCAATCGCTTAAGTGATTCGCGAGAGATGAAGTTGGCCATTGTTTGATTTACATACTATAAACAAACGAGCGTATTAATTCATTTATACTAGAGAAAGCTTATCACATGATAGTCCTTATACAAGCTAAAATCTATTGGCTTGCAGGGCACTATCCTTTCAATCTCCCACTTGCCCTAAACCCAATCACAAACACTTATAAGACCCATCTTCCAAAGATGTTCTTCGAACTCCTTTTGTGACAAAGGCTCTACTAGTGGATCCGCTAGATTGTCTTCCGAGTCGACGCGATCCATTATGTGCGTCAACTCTACCAATGATTACTCTAATCGAGTGGTACTTTTCTCTTGTGTTTAGATTTCTGGTGAGATCTCGAGTCCTTTGCTTTAGCAATAGCTCCATTGTTATCATAGAAGATAACCACGAGCTTCGCAATGCTAGGCACTACATCCAACTTTTGGATGAAGTTTTTCATCCAAACACTTTCTTACGCTGCATTCCTTGCTGCGATATATCTTGCTTCAGTGGTTAAGATGGCAACGGTGCTTTCCTTGGAACCTTTCCAACTTACCGCTACCACATTGAGGCAAAATATTTATCCAAAATTGGATATATATATTCATCCACATCAGACTGGAAACTCGAATCAGTAAATCCTTCGAGTTTCAATTCTCTACCACCGTAGACCAAGATAAAATCCTTAGTCTTTCTCAAGAGCTTAAGGATATCTTTTACGGTGGTCCAGTACTCTTCACTGGAGTTTGACTAGTAATTGCTCGTGGTACTTAGAGCAGGTTCTACGTCTGGTCTAGTACATAGTATTGCATACCATATGCTATCTTTTGTCGAAACATAAGGTATTTGAGACATTCTCCTTTTCCTCATTCGATGTAGGGCACATCGATTTGGAAGGAGAGATACAGTGTCTCACTAGAAGCAATCCTCACTTGGATTCTTCCATACTGAATATTTTCAGTATTGTTTCTATGTACTTTGATTGAGAGAGTCCCAACATCTTCTCCGATCTATCTCCATAGATACGTATCCCAATACGCAAGATGTCTCTCTCAAATCTTTCATGGAGAATTGCATGGACAATCATGCTTTCGTCTGCGCTAACATTCCAATATCATCCCCGATTATCATAATGTTGTCGACATGAAAAATAACGAACTCCAAAGAGCTCCCACTAAACTTCTTGTACACACAAGATTCACATTTGTTTTCGATGAAGTCAAATGCCTTGACTGTCTCATCAAAATGAATGTGAGTCCAAATGGATTCAGGCGTTGCTATTGGAGAAAGGATTTCATCAAAGTCCATTCCAGGCTTTTGTGAATAACCTTTTTGCCATTAGGCAAGCCTTATAGGTCAATACCTCTTCATTCATTCCTAGCTTGCGCTTGAAGATCCATTTGCAACCTACAGGGACACTTCCCTCGGGGGGATCGACCAAGGTCCATACCTTGTTGGAATGGATGGAATCCATTTTGGATTGTATGGCCTCTTGCCATACATGAGCGTCTACATCCAATGTAGATTCTTCGTATATCGTCTAACCATATCTTTCAAGTTCCTCACGAACTTGATCAGATCTACAAAGTACTGGTGTACGTTGATGGTTCAGCAGTTTCCAGATTAACTCCCACTGTTTGTGGGGATGAGTTCCACTTCTTGGACCTCATCATGTTCTACTAGGGTACCATTTCTATTCATGAGGAAGCCATCTTCTAAGAAATGGATATTCCTTGAAACAAACACCCTTTGTTCTTTAGGAATGTAGAACAGGCATCCAAACGGATTTCTTTGAATACCCCACAAATTTGTACAAACTGGATCTACTATCCAATTTATCTCCTTTCTTGTTCCTAACATAGGCAGGAGATCCCCATACTCAATAGAAAGAGTATAGAGGTGCTTTACCACACCATTCTTGGTAGGGTTTTGCAGGCACGGACTTTGAAGGTACTTTGTTCAGTATCTTCGATGCAATCATTAGGGTCAATCCTTAGAATGTATAAGGATGTTGAACGAAACTCATCACGGATCGAACCATGTCCAACAAGGTTCGATTCTCTTCTTTCAGACCCTCTAATAGGTTGAGGCGTCTTATGAGGAGTTCGTTGTATGAGAATCTCTTTCTCAGTAAGATAATCGAGGAACTTCTGGCTTAAGTATTTTCCACCTCGATCAGATCGAACGGCCTTAATACTATGCCTTTGTTGATTCTCTACTTCGTTTCGAAATTTTTTGAACTTTTCAAGAGTTTCGGATTTGCATATCATAAGATACACATATCACTAACGACTAAAGTCATCAGTAAATCTCACGAGGTATGAGTAATCTCCTCTCTCACTAACACTTTAGTGATCCACATTCATTCGTATGGATCCAATCCAAAGTTTGTTTGGTACGCTCCGGATGCCCAGCAAACGGTAACTTTGTCATCTTTTCCTTCAGACAGGATTCGCAAGTTGATAGTTCATCTAAGCCCTATTTTTCTAGAAGCATCGATGACACCAACTTTTGATTCCTTCCTGTGGAAACGCGACATAATCTTGCGTGCCATATGTGTGGAGTATTATCTTGGTATTGATTGAACTTAACACATTAATTCAATCAATTTTGTTTCCTTTCAATTAACTCTTTAATTGAAACGTAACTTTCAATTAACTCTTTAATTGATTCATTTCCCCTTTTCAATTAACTCTTTAATTGAAACGTTGCTCTCAATTAATTCTTTAATTGATACATTTCATTTTCAATTAACTCTTTAATTGAAACGTCTCTTTTCAATTAACTCTTTAATTGAAACTTTTCCTTTTTCAATTAACTCTTTAATTGAAACGTTGTTTAATTAATTAGACTTTCTAATCAATTAAACTTGTCAGTGCCTTTCTTAGGTGCAGTAGTATAATTCGATTTTAGGCTACTTTCGTTCTTTTGACTACCTTTATGTTCGCTTTGGAAGAGAACACTTTTTTCTTCCTTTTACTCTTCTTTGACTTTGCAGTCCTTGAAGTGTAAGCAATCATGACAGGTATACCATTTAAAAGGTTCCTATTTGCCTTTCACCAACACTTTGGTTATTTCGAGAAACCTGATCAACTTATCAAATAAGTTCAGAGTTTTTCACGAATAGTTCGAATGAGCGGGGAGGAGAATTTAGGAGGAAGTCAACGTTAAGATCACTTGCAGGCCTACGTTTAATCGATCCAGTTTTCAACCAGATTGATAAAACAAGGACAGTGATCCTTGACATTAGTTCCTTCACTTATTCTCGAGTTTTAAACAACACCTTAGAAATCTCGAATCAGATGATTCGAAACTGCTCCTCAAAACAAGCCTTTTGAGGTGGAGGTTTGTTTCAGAAGTTTCAGACATATTCCTATGTCGCTTCTTTAGCTCGTTCAATCTTGATGCTTGTATGAGGCAACAATCATTGAGATCCCATGCTCTATAGGTGATTCGTTCCTCTTTAGAGACTCATCTCAAAATGCATTAGGCATAGGTTGATTATTAAGAACACGATTCCGACTTTCGGAATTGAGGACAATCCTCAAGTTTTTGAGCCAATCGATATTTTAATCCAGTTATTTTGTAAGTCGAGGATAAATAGTAAAAATGGACAATTTATATAGATATCACAATATCTAATCTAAGAGAAGACAAATATCTAGAGGACTAGTTAATGAATAATACTTATAATCTACGAAGGTTGGACTTTCTATCGTAAAAGTTCTCCCACTATTTTATCGAAACAATTACCCCTTCAATTGTTCGGGAAATCCTATTTCCTAGTAGGTCTTGACGTCCCAGCGGACATTAATTGCACCCACGACTCGCGGCCATACAATTAATTCCCCAGGTAGGCATACTTATTGCCAATTGTGTCCCTACACAACCTTCAAGCTATTTTGCCTCAACTTTCGCACCCATCTAGCACTGCTACATCATGAGTGGTACTACTCGTTAAGTCTAACCCATCAATCTTGATGAGCAACTGGCCCGGTCATGAAATCCCCGTAACTGGTTATCGGTCGATGTTCATGTCCCGACCAGTCCCCACCCTTGTCAAGTTTAATTAAAAACGAGAATCAAGGAATTTCGCGTATTGTCTCTTGCTTCGACTTGGGTGCCAGACTCTGGATCACCTTAATCGATAAGTGGACAACTCACGCTAGTTCCTATTGATGGAAGGCTTGGATTTATATAAATACTTCATTTTATTTTAACCCAATATGACTTAATATTTGATTCAAGAGGGGTTTTTCTGGTTTGAAAATTCAAGACAAACTCTCTCGAGATCTCACCGTTCCATTTATGTTTTATCTTTTATTTACGATCTAAATTACTAGCGCGCTTCACCATACATGCTAAAAGATAAATCAGTAAATAAAACATACACACCTAGCAAGCATTCTACCACAATATGTTTTCGATCGGGAGCCTCCTATGCGGGCCATCATCGAGCCAAAGATGTTGGCCCAATTGGTCAATCTAATTGGGTTCTAAAGGACCTAGGCTATTACATAAATAACCATGCATACATGGCCTTCACTTTTTTTGGGCTCCCACCTTGCTTGTAACGGGCCTCCATCCTAAACTATTTAAAACAGAAAAGCCCTAATCTATTACAAAGGCTCAAAGTGGCCCAAAAACTTAAGGCTCGCAGGCCCAATAAAACCAACATAATTAAAATTAACCAATCACATCTACCCTAGGGTCAAGGCTCGGCGCGATCAAAAACCACGTAAACAGTTCACGTGGAGCAAGAAACAAGCAAAACTCATTTTATTATTTCTTATCTTATTTTAAAACTCCCTTTTAAAATACCTTTAGATTCTAGTTTTAAAATCCCTTTTAAAACAATCCACAATTTTTATTTTAAAACCCCTTTTAAAATAACCCCTTTATTCTCACTCTAGTCCCCACTAATTATGATAAAATTAACTTTTCGGATATACTAAACTCCTTTAGTGCACAAAACAGTTTCTGTTTTTCAACTTTTGAAAAATTACAGTTCGGTCCCCGAATTTTCGAAAATTACATTTTGAACCCCCAACTTTCGGAAATTACAAATCAGCCCCAAAATTTCCAGAACATGCAAATCGGACCAGAAAGCAGAAATTAACAGAAATTTCCGGAAACTTTCGTTTAATGCAAACAGACCGCAGATTTTTACGTAAATAGCAAAACCAGCCCCTAGCCTTTCGTAAATTGCAAAACAGCCCAGATTTTGAAAAATCCAGAAATTACAATTTGGTCCAGAATTGCAGAAAAAACAAAAATTAACTTTATGTCCAGATTTTCGAAAAAACGCAATTTGCACATAAGCCCTTAAATTTTAGGAAATTACAGTTTAGGCCCAAAATGATTTATGCAAATATCCGAACACATAATTTATCATAACAAGCAAGAATCAAATCATAGAACACAACAAACAAATATACACATATATTTTGAAGTGTTCAGGCCTTTTCGTATGAGCGTAGTGAATTTGGCTCTGATACCACTGTTGGGATATTATGGGGTATGATTGTCATACAACAGTGCGGAATTTAAAATTTTAATACACCCATAATCCTAGGATTTTTCTCTAGCTCACACGAATAGGTTGAATTAAATTTTGCAACAATTTACAAAATAAAAGGGTGTAATTCGAAATTACCTCACCACAGGCAAGGTGGTGGTTTTTCTCCGGTCTTCTCTTTGTTCACTGAAGCACCCCCACGAGTTGTGCCTCTAGAGTAGTCCACACCAATTGGATGAGAGCAACACCTTCAAACCTCAGGCTCAGAACTAGGAGAGAAGGCTTGTCAATGGAGGAACTGGATCTAGATCCAACTCTAGGTGAAGGAGAGAGGAAGAGAGAGAGGGGGCGGCTAGGGCATAGAGGGGGGCGGCTAGGGTTTTTCCTTTTGCTTAGGTTTTTGAGTCTTCTCTTGACTCCTTGTTATAGCCACCTTCAAGGCCCTTTATGTGCAAGACTTAGTATGGGCCATTAATCAAATTGGCTCATGTCTTGCATTAATTTAATTAAGCCCTTTAATTAAATTAACCCAATTAATTCAATTAATTTATCTCTCTTTAATTAACTCTTTAATTAACATTTAATTAATTAGACTATCTAATTAATTATTTCTCTCACATAATTAATTCATTAATTCTTTTGCTTGATTTAACCCTTTAAATCAAACATTTCCTTAATTGACTGTCACCGTCCAACTGTATTGTGTGTGACCCTCTAGGTTCACCATCAATTGGCCGTAGGCCCACGACTTTCGTGATTTAATTAATGAGCAATTAATATTCAATTAATTGCTCCGATCAATTAAACTCTTTTAATTAACCACTCCAGAATTAATCTCCCATTAATTCAGGAGTACCCACACCTCATGGTCGATGTCTAGCCACAAGCCCATGTGGCCCAACTTCAGGTGAATTGATATTAGTGAACCTCACCTCTTATAAGTACCATGTACATACAGTCCCTCTATCGACTAATTTCCCGATCGAGACCTAGGGTGTGTGAATTGATCGACACCTCTAATTATCTCGATAACTACACTTTCTAATTCCGGATAATAATTCCAGTGTGACTGCTAAATTTGGAAACCCCTTTCCAAATCCGTCACCGACCGTGGCCACGGGTTTCTTGGAATCTATTATCTAAGAACGTATAGGAAATTCTCTCAACGCACTACGTTGAGTCGGTAGATCCCATATTAGTGCTAACCATTCGCGTACACGATCCTACGTACCCAAAGTAGTCGCACAATGATCAGGCTAAGTGATCGGCTCCTAAATCAAAGTACGCACTCACGTGCACCGAATTTTCCCTAGCACCTTAAGTCAAAGGACTAAATCGTACACTATTATAAGTCTTGAGAAACATCCCATCGCCGATGTGCGACATGCGCTTCCACAATGGGTTTCTCTGTTCGGGTCGTTCGATGCGTTCGATCTCCTATCGAACCACCTACTCATATGCACTGGCATCAAATGTCTTGCTCATGAAACGCTACAAATTCACTCCATGTGAATCATGCATACTCGTACAAGTCTTAACGATTCCTTCAATACCCCGTCTCGACAGGAATCTATGACTTGGAACTTTTTAAGATTACGACCTTAGAGACTGTTTCATGATTGCACTCATACTGAAGTGAATCGTCCCATAGTCTATTGTGATCTAAGGATTTCATCCAATCGCTTAAGTGATTCGCGAGAGATGAAGTTGGCCATTGTTTGATTTACATACTATAAACAAACGAGCGTATTAATTCATTTATACTAGAGAAATCTTATCACATGATAGTCCTTATACAAGCTAAAATCTATTGGCTTGCAGGACACTATCCTTTCACATATCTTGGAAGTGATCTGAATCAAGTGCTTGCTTCAAGCAACCTGTTTGCAGCCATTGAAGTACCCATGCTTCCTCAGCAGCAAACTCTTTCCACTTCATTATTTCCTCCTTTGACTTCATCAGATGATATTCTCTCCATCTGTTATATCTTATCTTTTCGGCTATGAAGAGACTCTGGCGAATCAGCAGAGAGTTATACCTCTCCAGCTCAGCTTCAAACTTGATAAACACCTCTGGATCACTCTGTACAACTTCCAGAGCATGCTTTATTTCAGACCTTTTCTTGTTAGCTGGCTTGGGCCTTGGCATAACTGATTTTGGTTGAGGTTGAATGAGTGGAACATTCTCCTCAGCTGAAGTAGTAGCTGGCTGTTCTGTTTCAGTAGCAGCTGACTCTAGTATTGTCTGATCCTCAGAGACCTTTTCTTCAGCATTTACTAGTCTCTCAGCTGTTTGAGGATCTTCTCTGACAGTGGAGTCAGTTGAGAAAGTGACTCTTTGACCTCCTAGAGTCAGTTTCTTTCTTGTTGTTGCCTTAGTGATGTTGTTTGTGGGTTTAGGTTCAACAGGGAGTCTTTTTGCTGAACTCCTTGTCCTCTTTACAACTCTTTCAACTGGAACTGGTTCGTCTGACTCAGTTCTTTCAGGAGATAGTGCCATTTCAGCAATCTCCTTAGCCACCTGCGTGACTATCTTGTCTGCTACTTCAGACTCTACTGTTCTGGCTTGAACAGAAGGGTCAGCTGTTTGATCAGCAGACTGAGTAGTCTGTTTGGCAACTTTCTGCTTCTTGGCAGCAGCAGGCTTCTCTGCCTTTCCCTTCGCCTTTCTCTTTGGAGTGGTCTGTTTCGTGTCAACCCTTACTGGTTCATACGTCTTTAACTCCTTAAGCGCATGAACAGGCTTGCCATTCCTCAGAGAACAATGAAGAGCCATGAACAGATGACTCAGCATTATCACATGCCCATTCTTCTTCAAGGCCAAGATGCTGAAATAGTGAACAGCCCAGTTCACTGGCAATCCATAGTAGATGCAGGCCATTGTGTGAAATCTCCTTCTGGGTAAACCATACAGAGAACTCGTTGAACATTCCAATACCTTTGCTATGATGTCTGCGAATCTCTGAAACTCATCCTTCAATTGAGTCTTCATCATTGTTCCAGACATTTCCTCCCCTTCCTTCGCACAAATACCCCAAAATTCCTCCTCCTTCTCAGACCCTAAAGTAGTAACTTCTCCTCCTTCATTCCGAAGCTTGTAAGCCTCATTTAACACAGCAGGGGAGACACAAATTGTCTTCCCACCAATGACTGCAACCATGGTGTTCTTCGTCAAGTCGATTTTCCTTGTTTTGTTGAAATCAGCCACATCTTCTACAAACACAAGATCTTCGTGCGCTTCCAGCACATCCACAAGTGTAGATTACTTGATCTTAACCATTAGTTCTTTCATCAGAGGAGTTCCAGAGGCATGGAATCTCTCATAATTCAAGTACCATCCTTCAGCGCCAACCATTTGAGTAGTTAAATTGATTTACAGAGAGAGATTGAATTGCTTTAAGACAGAGAACAAAATATTAGTAACTTCTTTTGAACTTAGAATATTTTGGGTGCGTAAGGTCGAGTAATCTGATCAGATCTGGATTTATAGATTTTGAATTGCGTCGGTTTCCGTGTTTCACGCGAACCGTTTGATCCATTATGTCAGTTTTTAATCATGTGAGCGAGATTTACGGATTTCAAAATTTATATTTTAATGTCGATTGGGCGGGAAAGTCAATCCACACTAATCTATTACTTATAAAAGCATGTTTTAAGTAAACGTTTTTAGTATCACACTTATATAAAATATCAGATGAGTAGAATTAACTTATCTGACAGACGAGTGATCTGAAATCTAATATTACTAGTGAAAGCCAATAGCTAGTAATCTTCCTCTGCTGTTTGTCAATCCAGCAAGATAAATTAATCTTCAGTCTTCAAGAATTAAGAACAAATCTTCTAAACACATAACTTCAACTAACTGTCATCAACAAATTTCATATTTAAATCAAGAGTACTACTAGTCTTACACGTTTTCCCTGAGTTCAAGAATCCATCAGTCAACTAGTCTATTGAAAGTTAATCTTGAAGATGATAAGAGATTAGTAAGCTGCTGACTTGAGTCTTTTGATAAGTTCCCCCTCAGCTTATGAATCCAAATTAAGTAGTCCTAGTTCTGCTATTAGAGTAGAAAACCTTGCATCACTTAGTGGCTTAGTGAAGATGTCAGCAATCTGATTGTTTGTATAAACATACTCAATAATGACATTTTCTTTTTCCACATGATCTCTGATAAAGTGATGTTTGATCTCAATTTGCTTTGTCCTTGAATGACTTGTAGTATTCTGAGTAAGAGAGATTGCACTTGTATTGTCACAGTAGATTGGAATTCTACTGATCTTGATATTGTAGTCTCTAGTTGATGCTTCAACCAAAGTATTTGTGCACAACATGCTCTAGCAGCAATGTATTCAGCTTCAGCAGTAGAGATAGATACTGAAGTTTGCTTCTTACTCATCCATGAGATCAGACGACTACCTAGAAATTGACAGGTACCAGTAGTACTCTTCATATCAATTTTGCAGCCAGCAAGGTCAGAATCTGAATATCTAATAAGCTCAAATCCTGATTCTCTAGGATACCATAATCCCAATTCTTGTGTGCCTTTAAGGTATCTGAGTATCCTCTTGGCAGCTAAGAGATGAGATTCCTTAGGATTTGATTGATATCTCGCACAAACCCCAACATAATACATAATATCAGGTCTGCTAGCTGTTAAGTATAACAGTGACCCTATTATGCCTTTGTACTTGGTGATGTCAACTGATTTGCCATCTTCATCTTTATCCAGACGAAGTCCAGTAGACATAGGAACACTAACAGATGAGCTAGTTTCCATACCAAATTTCTTGAACAGATCTTTTGTGTACTTAGCTTGGTTGATGAATATACCATCAGGCAACTGTCTAACTTGCAAACCAAGAAAGTAATTTAGTTCATCCATCATGCTCATTTCCAATTTGTTCTGCATCTACTTGGAGAACTTGTCACACATCTGTTGGTTAGTTGAACCAAAAATAATATCGTCCACATATATTTGCACAAGTAATATATGATCTTCCCATTCAACAGTAAACAAGGTCTTGTCTACTTTACCTTTTTGAAATCCTTTAATTAAAAGAAAGTCAGATAAAGTATCATACCATGCTCTTGGAGCCTGTTTCAGTCCATAGAGGGCTTTCTTCAGACGAGATACTTTATCTCCTTCTTGATAGGCTTCAAATCCAGGAGGTTGTTCAACATAAACTTCTTCTTGCAATTCTCCATTGAGAAAAGCAGACTTCACATCCATCTGATTGCTTCAAGCCTTGCTACTGGTGCAAATGTCTCATCAAAGTCAATGCCTTCTTCTTGGCAGTAACCCTTGGCAACTAGTCTTGCTTTGTTTCTGGTGACAATACCATCTTCATTCATCTTATTTCTGAATACCCACTTAGTGCCAATGACTCTTTGATGACTTGGTCTAGGAACTAAGTACCAGACTTCATTCCTTTCAAATTGATTTAACTCTTCTTGCATAGCTTTAATCCAGTGAGAATCACTAAGAGCTTCTTCAACTTGTTTAGGCTCAACTTGGGATAGGAAGCTGACAAACATTGCTTCATTTGCAGCAGCTCTCCTAGTTTTTACTCTGTTCAAAGGATCACCAATCACTAGATCATGTGGGTGATCTCTGAGCCATCTGAGATCAGGTTGCAAATTTGGATGGTGTCTTCTTGATTGATCTTGCAACACTACTGTTGGAGTTCCAGTAGTAGTATGTTGAACATTTGTGGTCTGTTGAACAGTCTTTGGTCTGTCAGCTGTTTGCAACTCATCTGTTAGACAATCAGCAGACTGATTTTGAACAGCACTTGAGTTAGCAGCTGAGTTGAGATCAGGTAGTATGATGGGAACATATTTTTCTTTTCTTTCAACATTCAATTTCTAAAAATCAGTAGACAGATCTGGATTAGCACTTTGATTCTTTTCAGAAGATTGGTTTGGTTCATCAAATACTACATGAATAGATTCTTTTACAAGTAAAGTTCTTTTGTTAAAGACTCTGTAAGCTTTACTACAGTAGAGTATCCTACAAAAACAGCTTCATCAGCCTTTTCTGCAAATGCAGTAAGGTGATTTTTCCTATTATTCAAAACATAACATTTACAACCAAAAATCCTAAGATAATGAATATTAGGTTTTCTGTTGTTCCAAACTTCATAAGGTGTCTTGTTTTGACTTTTGTTGATCATGCATCTGTTCTAGGTGTAGCATGCTGTATTTGTGGCTTCTGCCCAGAATCTTTGGGGCAGCTTTGCTTCAGCTATCATGGTTCTGGTAGCTTCTTTAAGAGTTTTGTTTCTCCTTTCAGCAAATCCATTTTGTTGATGGGTTCTGGCAGCAGAGTACTCATGACTGATTCCTCTGACATTACAATACTCTTCAACAGTAGAGTTGGTAAACTCAGTCCCTCTATCTGATCTGATCTTCAAGATCTTCAAACTTTTCTCATTCTGGATCAGTTCCATCAGATTGGTAAGATGCTCCTTGGTTTCTGACTTCTTCTTCATGAAGACAACCCAAGTGTATCTTGAAAAATCATCTACAACAGCTAGGCAGTATTTCTTTCCACCATTGCTGATTGGATCAATGGGTCCAAATAAGTCCATATGTAGCAGCTTCTTGCTTTTGAAAGATGACTTGATTTGTTTACCCTTCTGACAGGCGTCACAAAGCTTATCTTTGCTCATGACTGTTTTAGGAATTCCTTCTACCATATCATTCTTGATTAATCTGTTGATGGTCTTGAAATTCACATGATTCATTCTTTTGTGCCATAGCCAACTGATTTCACTTGGTGTAGAAGCCACCAAACAAACATTAGAATTCCTGTCCACAGAATTCCAGTCGACTATATAGATGTTCCCTTGTCTTCTTCCAGATAAGATAACTTTCTTTTTTCCAATTTGTTCAACGTAGCACTTATCTGATGAAAAGATGACTGAGAAACCTTCGTCACAAAATTGACTTATGCTCAGCAGATTGTATTTGAGGCCTTTAAAATAAGAGACGTCAGATATCTCAATGTTGCCTTTGATTAGCTTTCCACATGCAACAATCTTGCCTTCTTTGCTGTCTACAAAATGTAACACTAGGACCGTCTATGGCAGTAGCATCAGTCAGTTCATGTATGTCTCCACACATGTGTCTTGAACATCCACTGTCCAAGTACCATTTCTTCTCTACTTTACTCCCACTCCTAATCCTAACCTACAAAACAAAATAAAATTGTTTTAGGTACCCTTTATTGAGAGGAACCTGGAGGATTAGTTTCACCTTTGACAACCCAAGATGTTGAAGTCTTAGGCTTCTTAGGCTTCTGAGTTTTAGCAGGAGCATGAACAGTTTTCTCTTCATCATAATCAGCGGATATGTTATGTTGATAATCAGTATGATGTGGATAATGTTCATAAGCAGGGTAAGGTGCATGATATGCAGGATATGCATGCATAGGATGAGCAGGGTAGGGAGCATAGTAAGGTGGAAACTGAGGTGCATGATATAATGGTGGATATGCAGCAGGTTGCACATAATATGATGACTCATTTCCATACCAAGCATTTTGATTTTTCTTGTTCTTATGCTTCTTTGGTTTACTTTTAGCTTGCTCATTAACAGACGACTTAGTTTTGTTACTAGTCTGATTGGTTTTACTCTTATCAGCAGTCTTCTTAGGACTCTGCTGTTTAGCTTTGCCAGTCTATTTTCTAATTTAGGCTCTTTGCTCTTTTTAGCCTTAGGAGCGTTCTTCTCCTTTAATTCTTTCTCAGGTGAAGCAGGTTTAGTAGTCTGAACATACAAGATGACCTTACTGTTGTCAGCAGATATAAATTTTTCAGTATGGTTCAGTTCTAACTTATCCTGTTCTAAAGGCAGTTTCTGTTTACTGAGCGTTTGATCTAATGCAACAGAAGACTTATCATGAGACTCTTTGACTTTCTCAAGTTCCATGATTTTACCCTTATATACTTCACATTCAGCTTTCAGAGATTCATTCTCTTGCTCAAGCAGTTTATATTCAGCTGATTCTTTGGGTTTTTCAACCTTAAGTTTCAGAGAACTGTTTTGCTCTTTTAGCAATATCATATCTTCCTTAAGCTTAGCAAATGCAGCAACAACACTTGTGTTATTTAAAATCATTTGCTCAAATGAACGAAATAGTTCACTTTCAGAAGGAGTTACCTCATCCTCAGAGTCGTCTGATTCTTTGGCCATCAGACATAGAAGTGCAGGTTGCTCATCTTCAGTAGATTCATCCTCTGATGTATCTGAATCCGAATCAGACGAGTAGATAGCAGCAAGCTTTTCTGCTTCAGCCATCAGCACTTTTCCTTTTTGATGTTTCCTCTGCTTTCTGATTTTCTTTTCTTCCTCCGTATATTTCTCAGCTTTAGGATATGGGCAATCTCTGATGAAATGTCCCAATTTCCTGCAATTATAGCACATTAGTTTGGATTTATAAGAATCCTTACTGTCATGAGAATTAGAGGCAGGGTTAGAAGTAGAAGCATTGTTGAATTTGTTCTTCATTTTTCTCTTGTAGAACTTCTTGAAATTATTCATTAACAATGCAACGTCTCCAGCAGTGTACTCCTTTTTGTTGAGCAGTATGGCCTCATCAGATGAGTCCACTTCTTTGCTTTTGTTTGCTGTTCTTCTTGGGTTTTCAGCAGCAACCAGGGCAGCTGTGGGACTAGAAGTTGAGGTTTCTTCAATACCCATTCTTGGCAGTTTATACTCGTATGCCTTGAGTACAGAAAACAGCTCTGTAAGAGAGATCTTCCCCAGATCCCTTGATTCTTCCATGACTGTAATCTTCATGTTGAACTAGGGAGGCAGGGCCTTTAGTACTTTGACAGTGATCTCTTTATCTGTAAAGGTCTTTCCCAGCTTCAAGACTTCATTGAGTGTTCTGGTGAACCTTGTATCCATCTGATCAATGGTCTCCCCAGACTTCATCTTGAAGTTACCCATCTTTTCTAGAGCAATGCTTAGATTATGCTCTTTGATGGCATCGTTTCCTTCACTCATCTCACGAACCTTGTCCCACATCTCTTTAGCAGTTTTGCAGTGCTTGACCTTGTCAAAACAGTCATTGTCTAGGGCTCTGGTCATGATGAAACGGCCAACCTTGTCCAGATTGAACAACTTGACTTCCTCAGCTGTCATCTCCTCGAGCTCTTTATTCACCACCATATCTTCATTGTTTACTTTTATGGTCTTGGTGATTTTGAAGGGACCTTTTGTGATACATGTAAACATCTTATCGTTGTAAACAGCAAGGAAGATTTCCATACGGATCTTCCAGTCCTCAAAGCTCATACCGCCAATGTGAGGAACATGGCTGATACAATCCATTTTCAAAAAGTTTTTCTTTTTCAAAAACGTGCTCTTTTAAAAACTTTAAAACCTTTGAAAAACACTTGGATCAAGTTCGTTGATCAGGCAGTTGATTCAAATGAACCACCCGCTCTGATACCACTTGTTGGTCCCAAGTGGTCAGATGAGGTCTAGCGGGGGGGTTGAATAGACCTCTGAAAATTTTTTACTTAAAAATTCTCTAACTTTTCTGTGAGCAGACTCAGCTGATCGCGCACAAAGCTTTGAACATCAAAGCTGACCACTCTTCTGATTATGACTTAGCTGATTTTAGTAAAATCAGAGTTTTAGTCAGATTACTTGCAGCGGATTTTTGTAAGTGTTTTTCACAAGTAAACTTTTCAACTTAAAAGATTTATCCCCAGTTTTTCAAACTCCTTTTAAACAGTAAATTCAAGTGTTTGAATGCTCTTTGAAAATATGCAATAAACTAATGCAAAGTAAAACACAAGAATTTTTATAATGGTTATATGGATAAAAATCATTTAGTCCACTCTTCCAAGTCACGAAGATCTTGGGTTATACTATAAACACTTAGATTACAATATCTCTGCTTGCGCCAAACAACAAATGTAATGGCCACAAGTTCATAATAGGAAATCACAAAGAAACTCCTACTCTCTGAAGTAATATCACTCACTTAGATGGATATCTACTTCTCACAACGCTCTTCTATTACAGATTCACTCAGAAAACGTGTTTATCTTTTTCTTCAACTCCGGCTTTCGTCAACAGATGACTAGGCTGATGAGTGAGCTGTTCTTGAGCTTTTGAGACTTAGAGAATTTTGCTTCGCGAATTGATCTCAGTTGTTGTGTTGTCTCTAACTCTTGAAACAGGCTCTATTTATACTTGGATTTGAAAATATATCCGTTGAAGAGAGACAAACTTCAAATCTGCAAGTACTGGTCCCCCTTTTTCTGGAACGGCTCTCTGCAACTGTAGCACTGTACACTCTGCTGTACTTTTCTGTCAGTCGCATTAAATGCACCCTGCTGATCCGAGAATAACTTCAATCATTTGCCATTAATACCCTTCTCTTGCAGCATTTATTACTCCAAGTGCATTTATTACCGTTGGGCAGACTTCCTGATCACTTCTACTATGTTGATCGAAATTACCCATCTGATAGATACTCTGCTGATCTCAAGTTGCTGATCTCAAGTTGAACCAATCTGATTTGAGTTATCTGAAAAGCTACCAGTCTGATTCCGAGCTCAGCAACAGATCAGTAGTCTTCTGGACCTTGAACTTTTGACCCTTCTGATTTGTCTTCTAACTTGGTCAAAATTCTACTAAGGGATTTGCTAAGCTTCCATTACTTAGTTGATTCTGATGTTTTGGAAATCATCAAAACCTCCCTTCACTTTACTGTCTTCATCTTTATCTCTTCCAACATTTACCATGAGACAAAGAGCAGGAGAGCCATTAAGAGAGTATGTACAAAGATTTACCAATGCGGTGTTAGAGGTTCCGCAAGTGGACCCTGAACTGCTGGCTAGCATTCTCCAACAAACTTTGATAGACGAACATCTTAAGGAATCTCTAGCAGGAAAGCCTCCAACAACTCTGGATGCACTTCTATCAAGATCTGAAAAGTTCATAAGAATTGAAGAAGCAATGGAGTCAAAATCAGAAAAAGGGAGTAAAAGAAAGAGTAGAGAGGATGATCAAAAAGTTATTCCAAGACGAGAGGAGAATCCAGAAGAAAAGAGGAAGGTAGGATACACCCAGAAATATGCTCACTATAATCCTCTCAATGCTACACGTGAAGAAGTATTTGTAGCTGCTTTAGCACAAGGGCTACCTCAGTGGCTGGCACCATTGAAAGACGATCCAGATAGACATAAGTCCAACAAATATTGCCGATACCACCATGCTCGGGGACATAACACAGAAGATTGCTACCATTTAAAAGATGAAATAGAAATATTGATACAAAGGGGCAATCTACAGGACTTCGTAAGAAGTAAGAGAGAGGTCGCCCCAGCGAATTCGCAGACTGGGCGAAATTCAAACCAAAAAAGAAATCAACTGCAAGAGAGAAGTGGGGGACAAAGACCTAACAAAGATAGCTCAGTACAAGCAAGACAGGATGAGAACTTGCCGAATGCCGGCGTTATCAACATGATATCAGGGGGACCGGTCGGAGGAGATTCTGCTAGATCAAGAAAGGCATTAGCAAGATCAACAAAACCTTTTCTGAATTGCCCATTATGTGCACAACACTATGTCCACCACGTGGAAGAATGTAACCAGATCATCACCTTTGATGATAGGGATCTGGAGAGAAGGCAACTACCACCGCAAAACGAAGCTCTAGTAATCTCGACAACTTTAGCAAATTTATGGGTCAAGAAAATCTTAGTAGACAGCGGCATCTCAGCAGATATAATATTTTACAATGCTTTTCAGAAGTTAAACATAGACAACGCCGAGGTAAAAATGATTAATACCCCACTTACTGGTTTTACTGGAGAGATAGTGGAGGCGTTTGGAGAAGTTTCATTACCTATTTCTCTCGGAAGTTATCCAATTAGGTCTACGAAGATGGTGAAATTCTTAGTAGTCAAGGCACCTTCCTCATATAACATGATATTAGGAAGGCCTAGTTTAAATCTCCTCAAGGCTGTAATCTCAACATATTATATGAAGATGAAATTTCCAACGGCCGAAGGAATAGCAGAGGTGATAACAAATCAGATGATGGCTCGTGAATGTTACGCTAACATGTTGAAGAATTGTAATAAGCGAGCCAAGTTGGGATCGAATCATGTCATTGGAAATGATACAACATATCAACTGATGAGTGACGCTTCAGATGCTAAGGAAGAAGAAGTTGAAAGCAAAAAAAGAAAGCCAGATGATCTACGCATAGAGGCGGTGGAAGAATTAAAGATTGTGGAATTTATCCCTGGAAATCCAAGCAAAACAAACAAAAAAAGGAATAAAGATTGAACCGCACGTGGAAGCAAGTACAGTTCCTGCAAGAAAATATGGATATATTCGCTTGGGAGACCATTGACCTTCAAGGAATAGATCCCGAAGTGATGGTGCATAAACTAAGTGTAGACCCGACAGTGAAGCCGATAAAACAAAAGAAGAGAACTTTTGGTCAAGAAAGAAACGAGATCATCAAGGAAGAGGTGGACAAGCTTCTTCAGGCAGGATATATTAGAAAAGTACTTTACCCTGACTGGCTGTCAAATGTGGTGGTTGTTCCAAAGCCTACTGGAAAATGGCGAATGTGCATTGACTTTACAAATTTGAACAAAGCTTGTCCAAAAGATTCATATACCCTTCCCAGGATTGACATGCTAGTAGATTCTAACTTAGGCCGTGAATTGTTGAATTTTTTGGATGCTTTTCAGGGATACAATCAGATTCCTATGCTCCCCGAAGATCAAGAAAAAACAAGTTTCGTCACAGATCAAGTAGTCTATTGTTATAAGGTTATGCCGTTCGGCCTGAAGAACGCTGGAGCTACATATCAAAGACTTGTTGATCATATGTTCAAAGAACAAATCGGAAGAAATATGGAAGTGTACGTGGACGATATGCTTGTGAAAAGCCACAAGCAATCTAACCATTTGAAAGATTTTGGCAGAAAATTTTGGAGTATTACGACGCTAGGGTATGAAACTAAATCCATCAAAGTGCACTTTCGGGGTTCGAGGTGGAAAATTCTTGGCGTACATGATTTCAGAGAGAGGAGTAGAAGCCAACCCAGAAAAAATCACAGCAATACAGACTATGTTTGCCCTAAAGAAGTACAACGCCTAGCAAGACGTTTAGCCGCATTGAACCGTTTTATATCTCGATCTGCGGATAAAGGGTTGCCTTTCTTCAAAACCCTTCGTAATCTTAAGAATTTCGACCAATATGTATGAAGTCGGGTGATATAATGTTACTGTAAATGTTACTTCTCCTTTCAGGTGATAAATTGACCAAATCTTACAAAAATGACCAATATGTACGAAGTTATGATTTCGGGTGATATAATGTTACTGTAAGTGTTACTTCTCCTTTCGGGTGATAAATTGACCAAATCTTACAAAATTGACCAATATGTACGAAGTTATGATTTCGGGTGATAAATTGGCCAAATCGGTGATAAATTTAGGGGTTAGGGTTAGGTTAGGGTTAGGGTAAATTTATGGCGTTTGGCATTTGAGATCTCAAACTCCAGTCTCCAATGTGAATGAAGACTGGAGTTTGATAACCAAACTCCAGTCTCCATTCACATTGGAGACTGGAGTTTGATAACTAAACTCCAGTCTCCAGACTCCAAACTCCAAAGCTGATGGCCCTTTGAATCTCACCGGGGTGAGAACAAAACTCACCTAGGTGAGTTTTATGCTCACCGCGGTGAGCTTCAGGGAGTTTGGCGTTTGGCGTTTGTTCTTCCCAAACGCCAAACGCCACAAAAACGCGAAAATAATAGCAGACGTTTTT
The DNA here is from genome assembly GCA_034814905.1 of Penstemon davidsonii. Lineage (NCBI taxonomy): Eukaryota > Viridiplantae > Streptophyta > Magnoliopsida > Lamiales > Plantaginaceae > Penstemon > Penstemon davidsonii. The sequence continues at coordinate 2,389,429 of JAYDYQ010001087.1, read as the reverse complement.
TCGCGTTTTTTCTACCAATCACTCAAAAATTCAGGTTTATGTTGTTCTCCTTTCTTTCCTCTTTAATTTGAGTGAAATGTGTGTGAAAAATTATAATTTTGGGAGAGAATTTAGTTAGGGTTTTTAGAGAGAGAATGCAAAATGGAAGAATGGGGTTTGATTTTGATTTTTTGAAATTTTGAGGGTATAGTTAATAGTTTATTAAACTGTTGTTTAATTAGGAAGATTTAATTAACTTAATTATGTTACTTAATCAAAGTCAATGGCATTTTTCCAATTTTTGAAAATTTAATGGCATTTGTCTAATTTAACTTTTCCATAGGGGCAATTTTAAAATTCACTCGACGTGTGGTGTTTTGTACACTGATAAATCAAATTGTAATAAAATTATTAAATTACTCGTCAGTCACAAAAAAAGGCGTCGTTTTGAACGTACTAGGCATAAGATAAAACAACAAGAAAAAGAAATCAATTATGAGATTCCAGATTTACAAAAAAAAAAAAAAAAACAATCTGGTTGCGGTAGGAACGGGGTTCTAATCAGGCCATCTCCAATAATTATTTTAATTCAATTTTCTTCCTTTGCCCACTCTCACTTATCTAGTTTTAATTTTGTTTTTAATATTTATATTAATAATACTAATAATTATTTTATTAATAAAATTAAATTATTAATTATATTTAAATATTAAAATTAAAGAGAATAAATAGCCACCACCAATATTGTAATTAAATGATTAAAATTTTAATTACAATAAAAGATATTAAAATAAAATAATGAATTTATTTATTAATGATTTGTCCATAAATAAATTTAATTACAATTCTAATAAATTATTAATGATTTTAATTTTTAAAAAAATAAATTTTATTATACTAAATAATTCAATTAAAAATTGGTGACTACATATATTTATTAAATACTAGTAAATATACAATAAATATACTAACACATTTTATTAAATAATTCAATTCTACAAATTTAATTTAATTAGGAGGAAATTTTAATTTTATTAAAATTTACTTTAAATAATTAAATTTACATATATAAAACCCTAAAATAATGAAAAATAAAAAAAATAAAAAAAATAAAAAAAAAAGAAGGAACTAAAGAGGGGCGCGTGTTTCATCTTCCTCAAGAAGCCACGCGGGAACGGGCCAGCCCGTTCCCGCCCCGATGCCCAGCCCGCCCCCGACCCCCAGCCGCTGGAGACGGCTTCCCTCCCCACCCCCGACCCCGACCCCGACCATCTCCATTGGAGATAGCCTCATGAAACCGATAATCTGACCCGCCAATAGTAAAAAACTTAAACCGACGCGTTGAGGAAGGAATGGATTGAGCCAGCCCGATGGGATGGGTTCGACGAGTTTTATGAACACCCTTCTGGACAAGAATTTTTCTAAATAATATACTCTTTAATTTGATTTTCAAGGCAGCTCCTCGACTTCTGGTCCATTGACAGCCCGTTCGAAGCCCAGGACCAAGACCTAGCACGAAGCAAGCCCAATATCAAATCCAAGGCAAAGCCCAAGTCCAAGACACTACATATCTAGAATGGGGCCCGGGTCGAGTTTAATATCCAGACCCAACCTATTCAATACTAGGGCTGTGCACGATCCGGTAAACCGACCTGATCGTGTCGAACCTGAAATTTCGGTATGTACCGAATACCGAATCAAATTCTCGGTTTGGTATTCGGTACACAATTACCGATCATTGGGAGCATTCGGTTTTCGATAAAACCGACCGGTTTACCGAACCGAACCGGTATACCATATATTTTTTTTTTTTTTATCCTAATTTATATAGAGTAACTACCTGTTGCAAATTGAAGAACTCCCTGCTCGATCCAAATTGAAGATGGCAAATTCACCTTTAAAAGCTCTAAAAGCCTCCTGCAGTAAACTCTTCTCACTTCTTCTATTGGACTGCCCTAGAGCAAAGCCCAAATCTTCCTCTTCCTCAATTCAAAATCCCACCGCGCCGTCGCACCACCCACCCCCCACGGCGCCGACGCACCGCCATCCTGCTCCGCGCCTCCGCCATCTCCCTCTCTGCGCCCAGATTTGTAATTTACAGAGGTACAGTCCAAATTTTAAATGCCCAATTTTGTTCCTTTTTTTTTTCTCAATAAATTGGGTTCTAATTGCATTTAAAACCCCAAACTTGAAGGATGCTAAAGTAATTTTTGTACAGAGTACTGAGGCTAGGGGGTCTTTGATATATTCTTTATGATTTCTATTCAACTTCATTGGATGGTGAAAGTGGTAGGAAGCAGATTATTATTTTCAAGACAAATTATTTTGGTTTAATAATTTTTCGGTTTTTTTTGTACCGAATCGGTAATTTACCGAACCGAACCAAAATTTTCGGTTTGGCAAACGGTACGAGATTCCAGAATATCGAACCAGTCGGTATACCGAAATTCGGTACGGTTCGGTTCGGTTTTACCGTTTGCACAGCCCTGTTCAATACACAGATTTATCTGCACCCTATCAGATTTATCAACATCCATTGCAAAGGAGTTTATATAGCTTTGCTCGCTCAGGTACGTGTTTCAAGAGGTCTTTTTTGCTGTGTCACTCAAGTTTTTCTGAATTCGTATTCGTTTGTATGTTCGATTTGTTTGTTTTGATTTTGACGTTTTCATAGTTGATTTGAATTATTGCAGCTGTATCTGAGCTTCTTTATTCAGTAAAGATTGGATCTTTCTTCTTTCTTATTAAAGATTGGATCTTTATTCCATATATGTGCAAAGATGTATTTTTGCTGTTGTTAATGGTTTTGTAAACTATAATAAAGATCAGATTTTAATATGTATCCTTGAAGGAGTTGCACAGGGGTGTCATTTTTTACTGTTGTACATGTGTTAACCTCGGACAACAAAGTATTCTTTAACTTGGAAAATTAAATGTCGATAGAATCTTTGAAGAGATTTATTGGTTTGATTCAAACGGAATCTAAACTGCAACCATGTACAGAAGAATTTATGGGTTCTTCTAAACTGGTTTGTGAAGATTTGTAGAGACTTCTACTTGCCTTCGAACCGGCCTACAATTTTTTATGGGTTCGTATAGTTTATTATCCTCCCAATTTAGTGGGATAAAAAGGTTGTCGCTTGTATTAACTTGTCATGTAACACCAAAATATAATCTCTGATTGTGTTAACCCTATATTATTCGGCCTGACTACTACGTAATTATAAATTGCAAATTGTAATTGAGTTTAACTGTAGCTACCTATTTCAGTAATTGTAACTAAGCCTTTCCTGTCGAAACAGAAGCAAAACTCCAGGCGCTGTAAGAAGCATCTGCTTTTGAAGGAAAAACGGAGAAGAGTTGTGAAACAAATCTATCAGGTAAAGATCATTAATGTTTTCACGCAAAAGGTTTGCAACTGGGTTTTGGATTGACTTGTGTTTAAAAAAAACATTTTGTTTAGGTTATTCGGATTAATATAAGTTTTATCTTTTCCTACATGGATGATTCTTGCAAGAATCTTGCTGTTGTGGACAGTCATTATCTTTTTCTTAAGATGAGTTAAATTCTGTTTCTTTTGTCTTAATTAATGTTTAGAGTGCTTTGTTAGGAGGTTTTTGGAAAATTCCTACGATAAAGAGCTTTCATTATGCGATGTGGATTTGAATTCACATGTGTACTTGTAATTGGCAGGAGAATGAGAATCAGCTTTGAGTATGTGCTTATTTTACATGGTTTATGATAGCCAGTACAGAGTATAAGGAATTTACTTTTCTCCTAGATTCTTTATGTTATAGTTTTAGAGAATTAGGAATACCGTTTTGTTTTTATTGATGCTATCCAAGTAGCTTTGTTTTCTCTAGACAAGAAAACCAAATTCAGAAGATTGAGACTAGGGCACAGTGCAAATAATTTTCGGAGATAATTCGACATATCAAGTTAAAGGAGTAAAGCATGTTTTTGGCATTGGATAATGCTTTATTAGTTGACATAGGAGGTAAGACTAGCAGGATGATTATGCCCTTTAGGCACGAAAGATTAGATCTTTCATCTGCATTGGAAAAATATTACCACTAAGCAGAAGATGTCCTTTTTTTGTTTTTGTAATTTATACTTTTCTCCCTATTCTAATACTGAATATATTGAGCAGGACATCAAGTAGTATTGAGTTGTTTTCCCAGCTATTCTACTAATTATACCTCTTCTTTTGTTTTTCTTATCTCTGCGATAGTTCATGACCAGAGTTCTTGTTTGTAGCTTCTTAACAAAAACAAAAAATAAATGGAAGAAGGACTTGAAGAAACAAAATCCAAGGAGCAGGATCTTGTTATTTCTCATCCTCCCTTGCCACGCGAACCATACACTTGGCTCATGATTACTGATGGAGAGAATGGTGAGCGACAGACATTTTATAGCTTAACAGAGGATCGGTATTATGTCCGGTTTGTTCCTGAGTTGCAGAATAAGTATGTTGCCTGTTGCTATGGAGGATGGTTGGTTCTAAAGGACAACTCCACGGATGACTGCTCAATTCTTAATATTTTGACTATGGAGAAATTGCAGCTCCCTCCTCTTCACATTCCTCCCAATCTCATTTACAACCGCCCTGATTGTGTTCTGTCATCAACCAAAATAGATAGAAGCTGTCGAATTATCTTTTTCGAAAGAAAATTACGCAAGTTCAAGTCTTGCTACCTTGGCGATAGTGAATTTATTGAACGAGAATCGACGTACAATGAGGGATTTATTAGGAATCTTATAAACTTTAAGGGAAAACTTTATGCTCTGACATCCCCTGATTTCAATTTAATCACCGCTGATTTTTCGGATCCTGACCTTCATCATGAACAAGTTGTTAGTGGCGAATCAATTACAGAATTCATCCATACCACGTATGGAAAGGACATGTATCTTGTTGAATCTTGCGAGGACCTCTTGCTGATTTTTATGGGCCATTATGATTATGAGGTTTCAGATGTCAAAATCCTTAGAGCCGACTTCAGTAGTAGGGAATGGGTGAAACTGGAAACATTAGGTGATAGAGCCATTTTCCTGGGTCCATCTCATACCTTTTCATCTCCAGCTTCAGCCTTTGGGTTGAAAGGCAATGCAGTGTACTGGGTCAGTTCTTTATTTGTGACGGGGCACTTCTACATGTATGATATAGAAGATGAGAGCATTTCCATTTCATTGCCTTGTCCTATAGTCGGAATCTACTCATCTTTATCTTGGGTGTCCTTCCCTATAACCTGCAACGAGGAAAAGCTACAGCATAAGGATAAGTATTCTTTATTTGAAGCCTCTCGAAATGAAACAAACTGCCACCTGCAACGGCAAAAGGCCACAACAAAAAGCAATGAGTTACAAATTGAACTGGTAATTATTTTTTCTTTTCCCTAATCCCGGGTTATAACTTGCAATTGGGTTTAGCATGTACTACTTAAAGTTACGAAATTTTGCATTAGTATAAGTTTACTGTTCTCGCCTTTTTATTTTTGTATACTATAACTTTTAATATTTCATACGTTTGTGCTTTCAAATATTGCAAAAACTACTATCCTGCCCCCTCTCAATATATTTCTTGTCTTTTTTCCCCCACAAACCATGTCTGCCCCCTCTAACTAAAACTCCTTGATCCCGCTCTGTAATGTACTATTTGAAGCAGGTTTTGAAGTTATAAAATTCACTCGAGTAGTTTGCATTAGTATAAGTTCACTGTAGTTATATCGAATGTTTTATCCTTCATACATGATAGTCTACTCATAATCCTACTGGTTCATGCCAATCCTGTGTGGTATGTAGTTAGTGTACATGTTTTAATTTGAAGGTGACATAGTGATTACTAACATATGACCCAACCATGTACTTCTCAATATCAATAATTGGTTATTGCGTAAAGAGTTCCATACAGTCTCTCACTATGAACTCATTATCAAACATGACGCTATCCATCTCTGCAGAGAAAAACCCAGAAGAAAGAAGAAAGAGAGACTATAGGCTCGACAATAGTCGGGAAAGAGAGTTTGTGGGTAGATCTTCCAAATGACCTCCTCCTAGAGATATTCACACGACTCTTTGCTGGTGACAGGGTCGCGTTTCATTCTGTATGTAGATCGTGGTATTCAGTACCTCCTTCCATGACTACTCAACAATTTGGACTTCCACTGAAAAGTTCAGACTGCGCCTCCCCATTTTTAATGTGCCCCGACGATAAAACATACCATCCAATTTATGGCGAGCTATATAGCATGGGCTTTCCGGATATACCAGGGGCAAAAGTTCGAGTGGCACGGGATGGATGGTTACTCATGGATGAATATTCAGAAGGATTATTTTTCTATAATCCTTTCACAAAAGCAGAAATAATACTTCCTGATTGTAGTAATGCAAGGTTTTATTATTCACTTTATTTCTCTGCACCACCGACGTCCGCAGATTGCGTAGTTGTTGTAGCTGTAAAGAGGTGGGACCATAGTTGTGCTATATGTTTTATGAAGTGTGAAGACGAGGGTTGGATCTGTCGTGAAATATCGCCAGAGAAAGAGTCCTTTTATTTTTCGTCTTGCAATGCTGTCGTCTACAAAGGTCTATACTATTTTCTTGGGTCTGATGCAAGTCTTCTCATTTTTAACCCAAAGAAAGACGAAGTCCATGTGATTGAAGCCCCCAAATCTATCTCTGACCTGAAGTTTGAATGTGGACAGCAATACATGTTAGAAAGTGATGGTAAGCTAATAGCAGTGTTTGTGGGTACGGACGGAAGTTCAGTATACACTTGTGAATGGAATGTCTCGAAGAGTTCATGGGAAATACTTGGGAGCTTGGGAAACAGAATGTTGTTTGTAAGCCGTCCATTATCTTTATGCAAAAGGGCTACTGTAAGCGGAACGGGTAACAAAATTTACTTCCCAAGAGTTGTTGGTGACGGCAATATTCTTTTCTACTCCCTTGCCACCAGGAGGTACCACACCTTTGAAATGGGCACTAGTTATCCAAACTTTATTGGATCAAAGTTCTACCCCCAGTACAATTTTTGGTTCATGCCTTGAAGAATCAGATTTCATGGCATGTTTTTTCTTGAACTATATATATTTTTATCAATATTTCATTTATATGTTCTAATTTATCTAAGTTTCCAGAATTTCATGGGAATGCTTGTTTTTTATTTCAAAAAATGAAAATATATATTACTGGTTCGTGATATTTGTTTTGTGTACTGAAAATATTGAGCAGGGATTTTTCCCAACATTTTTCCGTAGTAATTATATCTGGTTACAACTTGCAATTGTGATTGGAATCTACTACTTGGAAGTAGTAGGTTATGTTGAATAGTTTGCATTAGTGTTAGTTTAATTACTGCAAGTTTATTTTATGTTTTATCCTTCATACATGGGACATTCTACACATAATAAATATCATGGCTATATTTTCAAAAGCAGAGCAGAAATAAAACTTCCAGATTTCGACAGATGTTTATTATTCACTGTATTAAAAGAGTCACCAAAAACTCCAATTATACCCAATCAGATTTTGACACTTGTCCAAATTACAACTCCATCCATCTCATGTACAACTCAATTAATAATGTAAAATAACAATTATACCCTTACTCTTTCTTTTGTAAAAGTCCCAATTTAACCTTTTACCCTGCCCACCCCCAACCCCCGCCGCACCACTTCACACACTACCCAGGTCGGCGACTTTACAAAGTGACATTCTTCCCATAATTTAAACATATTTTTTACAAAAATTGAACAGCATTAGGTATTTAATGCAATTCCTTATTTTATGAAATTAATCAAAATATTATTTATCTAATTAAATAAAAAAAATCTCAAAAAAAAAGTACTCTTCTTCTTGGAAAGCTTCACCGATGAAGCATCACTCCGCATCGTTCTGGTCACGACCAGAGCTGCGGCGACGGCGTAGTGCTGCCTATGTTCTGATCGTGACCAGAACGGCGGCGACGAAGTGCGCCTCCATTCTGGTCTCTACCAGAACGGCGGCGAGTGAAGTGCCGCCATGCTAGTGGCGAAGAGAATGGAAGCGGCACTTCGCCGTTGCCGTCCTTGTCGTATTAGGTGTAGAGAGGGAGGAGGGGGTGGTGGTGGTGGTATGGGTTAGGGTTTGGAAAGGGATTTGGAGAGAATTTGGGAAAAATAAAATGAGAGGGACATTTTGGTCAATTGAGTATTTTTCATAAAGGGTAATAATGTAAAATTTCTATTTACAATCTATTGTTGATTAATTTTTTGGGTATAATACATAAAATTTGGGGTTGATACACATGTGTACACATTCAATGGACAAGATAATTTTAATATTTTTTTCAAGGGTTGAGATTGAATTTATTTGGTGACTCAACTTTGAGTTGAGAGTCATGATAGAATGCCCCACGAAACCCCCAAATCTATGTTTATGTTTAGGTAAAATTTTGACAAAGTTTCCCTATTTACGCACACTTTTTTTTGTAGGTGTAAAATGCAACATTTATCAAATATTAGGATAAATTGCCACATTTATCAAAACACTGGTGGGGTAAATTGGTACATTTATCATAACACAAGGGGTAAAGTGCCACATTTATCATAACATAGGGGGTAAAGTGCCACCTATAAGAAGGGTAGTTTTGTCAATTCGTATTTTTTTAAGTTTAAAAATATTAGGAATAGGGTGTAAAACTTTTATAAAACTACAAGGGGGTAAATTGTTCTTTTTCAAATCATATGGAAGTAAATTGAGTATTATGCAAATCACATGGGATAAATTACCATTAACTCTCCTTTTAACCATAAGAATGAAGAGAACGATGACTGTATATTATATCTTTAAAAACAGTTGGGTAGCTCATATTTGATGTCATTTTTGTGGTCTCGTTTAGGCAAACTAATATCTCATCTCTATCAATTGCATTCAGACTTGATTGATCAACTACTAATCTCCCAATTTTTAATAAACAAAATCAGGCGTGACAAATTTATTGTTGGACATAGCCCAACTACTAATCTCTTAATTTTTAATAATTTGCTCATTAACAAAATCAAGCGTGACAAATTAATTGTTGGACATAAACCGGATCAAACGTATTACTTAATTAAATAGCATTAATAATCATCGGTTACTTGAAGTGGGTTATTGAAAGAATACCTCTTTGATCATATGGGGTGTATGTGGATGGGTTTTGGCCTGGTCTCGCGGGTTTTGCGAGATCGAGCCAAAATCCTTTTAAATTTTCGTCAAACCCATAAATTCATCCAAAACCTATTCAGAAACTTACACTCAAACTCTTCAAACTTATAAAACATTGATTTGACACCTACCACCTACTTTTTTCCCTAAACACCAACATTCAAACTCAATCCAAATGGGGTTTCAACTTATTCAAACCACAAAACCCAACAGCCAAAACTCATCCAAGTGAGGTCTCAAAGGTTTCATTGAAACCACCCCAAATCATTTTTTTTAAACCGAGCCAAAACCCATCCAAATAGACCCATAAAGTGTATACTAATTAATAAAAAGAACTTGCACTAATAAAATGATTTACACCAACATGTGATTGATCTAGTGGAAGAGATTAGGGCAAAAATTGAATTTTGATACCATAGAAGTGACCAAATTTCATTTTTCATACCAAGTTGTAAAACAACGTACTTCCGTTAGTTTTTTTATCGGAAGTTTCTTCTTGTCCGTTAAGTACGCACGTGAGAGGCACAAAATGAGGTACTCTTGCTAGGAAAAAGGAAAAAATAGTACCATAACTTATGATTGCTGATAAATTTATCCCGCAATTTTTTGGGCTGGCAAATTTACCCCATAATTTATAAAGTCGAGCAATTTTGGTCTCATTTCGGCCCAATTGCAAAAATTGGCATCACATGCGAGCCTCATGGCTAAAATTGGGGATTTTAGACATGGAATTTCATCAAAATTTCATATTGAACTAGTAAAAATTAATTAATTATTATTTAGCTAAAAAAATCATATTTTGTTTTATGGTAAATTACATATTACATAAGCATAATTACAAAAACTAAACTTCTTGTTTCAAAAATTTCCAAGACCCCTCCCAAGGTAAAATCATATTACGAAAATACCTCTTACGGCGTCAAGGTCAGACAATTTTTAATAACATAAGTTAAGACCCCTTACGGAGTCAATGCCATTTTTAAATTTACAAAAACATAATTAATTTAAATTTTCGAAAAAATATCTATAAAATAAATTCATTTTATATAAGATTTTAGTAACATAAATTAATATTTTCCTACAAAAATAAAAGAAACCCATTTAAAATTTTAATAAGTTTATTTATATTTATATCCAATTTCACCGATTTAGACCTTTTTGACCGATTTAACCATTTTTTCACCGTTTTCATTGCCTTAACCCCTTTTTCACCGTTTTCATCAATTTAAACCGTTTTCACCAATTTAACCAATTTCTCATCATCTTATTGATATTTTCACCAATTTAGCTCATTTTTTTAATCGATTTAGCCCTTTTTCACAGTGTTCATCGATTTCTTCACCTATTTCACCGATATAGCCCTACGTTTTCACCATTTTCATCGATTTAAACAATTCTTCACCGATTTAGCTCCCCTTTTTCATTTTTTTTTATTATCTGTTTTACACCAGTTTAGCCCTTTTTCACCGTTTTCATCGCATTACACCGTTTTTCATCGATTTAGCACCTTTTTTATCGATTTTTTTCACCAATTTCATCAATGTAGCCCTTTTTCACCGATTCAGTCCATTTTCACCATTCTCATCGATTTTTTTCACTATTTCCATCGATTTAAACCGTTTTTCACCGATTTAGCTTCTTTTTCACCGCTTTCTAAAAATTACATAGATGACCCTCAAATGGAGTAAATAACATATAACCAACTATATATTAAGTTTTACATGGTTTGGTATTAGATGTGCGTGCTCATATGTAATCAACTTTCAAATTTATTATTTTATCACATTGCTAAAAAAAATATGATCAAAAGGGAAATTAAATTAAACTATATATGATACAATTGATCAATTAGATCAGCTTATCACAAAAATAACATGAAAATGTAAAAAAAAAACCATTGAAAACAGTGAAAAAATGGTCTAAATAGATGAAATTGGAGAAAAATCAATGAAAACGGTAAAAATGGACTAAATCGGTCAAAATGGGCTAAATTGGTGGAATTGGTGAAAAATCGACGAAAACGGTGAAAAAAGAGCTAAATCGGTCATAAACGTGCTAAATTGATGAAAACATAGATGGAAATGGTTAAAAATCGGGCTAAAATTGTCAGAAAGGGGTCAAAATGGTGAAATGATGAAAAATCAATATGAACGGTGAATAAGGGTTTGAATCGGTGAAAATCGATGAAAAATTCAATGAAACAGAGAAAATCGGTCAAAAACGGGCTATATCGGTGAAATTGGTGAAAACGGTGAAAACTTTATTGGCAATCATACTAGTCTAATTATTTCATACATATTTAAACTTTATGGACAATTATACAATTTTATTAATTTTTTGGGATAAATATGCAATTATCAATTTTCAAAAATAGCCAAAATGCAAATTTATAATTTTGGGGGTTTAATATGCAAATGCAAATTTTCAAAGTCATGAATAATTAACGGACCTGGAAAACTTCCTTTAAAAATATAAACAGAAGTATGTTTTTTGACAATTTGGTCTAAAAAATGAAATTTGGTCAGTTCTATGGTATTAATTTAAGGGACTATCATTACAAAGTAGTGAACTTAGGTTCTGTTGGTCCCAAAAGAGATCAGATGAGGTCTAGAGAGGGAGTGAATAGACCTCTAAACTTTTAAAAAATTTCTCTAACTTTTCTGTCAACAGGATAAACTGCACTGACGTAGCTACATAGAAGTTAGGGGGGTGCAATGACCCCCCTTGAACTTCTATCATTTGGATTAGTGTATATATATTAATTGATGGTATTGTTTAGTTTTATTTTTTAGTGGTCATTAGTGGACCCCACTAAATAAGAATGAAAATCCTATTGTGATGGGGCCATGTTTTACTTAAAGGGTCATGAGAAAATTTTGTCTTTCTACTCCTTAGTCCTTACTCCTTAGAAAATATTATGAGATTATTATTTAGTTATAAATTAGCTAGGTATTGAACGAAATCACAATTTTTATGTGTATGCAAGAAAACTAACAAAGACAAATGCTACAAGATGAACTTTGTGTTACAAAATATTCTTTTTTTTTTCAACATTATTAATGGACATACTAATTTTTGGGGTTGTGACATGTGAGACAATTTTTCATTTAAAAAATCGTTACAATTTCATATCAAAGGCTCTCATCTTCCCGTTTCTTCAAAAGAAACACCTAAGAAAAGAATGTTGAAATGACAACTTAATGCATAAAACGAGAATTATGTGATATCGTTCCGAATGATTTAATCAGAAAATGGTCTCAACCTATGACAAATATATTTTTTGAAAAGTTTTCACTATATAGGGCCATTACTAATTGAAATTTAATGTTGTCTATAGTTTTGTAGTGACCCCAGTGAAATTTAATTCTGGCTATGCCAATGATAAGCTGATCTTACTCGTGATACTACTATGCTGATTTAGCACTCAGCAGATTCAGCAGAGTCGACCACTAGTCTGATTTCACTTATCTGTTTCAGATACATTCAGAGTTTCAAAACTTGTATGCAGCGGATTTTAGCAAGTATGTTTTTAAAACAAGTTTATCTTTAAAGTTTTACCCCAGTTTTATAAATTCTTCTTTTAAAAGCTTTGTCTTTTAAACGTTTATTTACTTATGAAAATATGCAATTTAAAAACAAGTAATCAAACACATGAATTTTTATAGTGGTTATATAGACACAAAGTATTTTAGTCCACTCTTCTAAATCACACAGATTTAGGTACCACTAGAAACACAAAGTAACTAGTACTTGAGCTTTTACAACAACTGACAAGCCTCAAGTAGAACACTCAGCTCTCAGGTAGATCACTAAGAAAAACCTATTCTAAAGCACTCAGCAACTAAAACACTTATGATTTACAACAAATGATAAGCCATAAGTAAGAAGTCTATGTTCACTCACGGAAAATCACACAGATTGACTTTGCTCTTTTCAATATAGGAAATCACTCAGAAAACCTACACTACGAAGTTATATCACTCACAAAGATGGATATAAGCTTCTCACACTTTACAGTTGAATGTCATTCAGACAAACAAAGGTTTGATCTTTGTTCTTCAACAATTCGCTCCATCAACAGATGACTTCGCTTATGATCAGACGACTCAACTGATGGATCTTGCTCTAAGGATATGATCTTGAATTGTGCAAGTCTCTTTTCAATCTTCAGTCCCTGGTCTATTTATACTCTCGGATTTGAAATTCTACCCGTTGAAGATAAGCGAAATTACATTTTAATCTTGAGCAATGGTCTTCATTTCTACGGCAGCTTTTGCAGACTTTTCACTGTACACTCTGCTGTACGGATATCTACTTTATGTCAGTCGCATTTAATGCACTCAGTTTGTTACCGTTGATGAGCTTACTAACCGACTTCACTTCGCTAATGGGATTATTCTGCTGATGATCACTCTGATAGAAATAGTGCCCGGCAAGCCAACTGTATGGCTGTCATTTATAGTATTAAATGAAGGAACTATTCAATTTAGATTAATAAATGCATTTTTATTATATATGGTCAACTTTATCTTATGTAATAATTATCTACACATAAGGATAGAAGTCCTTAGATCACAGGGCTATGGGACAATCTGTGGACTGATCTCCAAGGTCGTGATATAGAACATATTCAAGAGTTGTAAAATCCAATCGAGATAGGACATCGTTGGATTCGGTTAGACTCTCACTAATGTGTATACTCCGATGAACTGGAGGACGCTGGGGTCCACGAGCGTGACTGGGATAGTCGATACACATAAGTGGGTGACTTGCTGGGATGGCAAGTGCACTGAATACCCCAATTAGGAAATAACTCACCATGGAAGCGGTAGTCGCATATCGGGGTTGAAGTTGTTCCAATTTACAATAGTATACGAGGAACGATCCCTAATACTTGAGGTGACAGGGTGGGTGGGGGGGGGGGGGTGAGGGGGGGGGGGGGGGGGGGGGGGGGGGGGGGGGGGGGGGGGGGGGGGTAGGAGGGGGTTGGGGTGGGGGGGGGGGGGGGTGGGGGGGGGGGGGGGTGGGGGGGGGGGGGGGTGGGGGGGGGGGGGGGTGGGGGGGGGGGGGGGTGGGGGGGGGGGGGGGTGGGGGGGGGGGGGGGTGGGGGGGGGGGGGGGTGGGGGGGGGGGGGGGTGGGGGGGGGGGGGGGTGGGGGGGGGGGGGGGTGGGGGGGGGGGGGGGTGGGGGGGGGGGGGGGTGGGGGGGGGGGGGGGTGGGGGGGGGGGGGGGTGGGGGGGGGGGGGGGTGGGGGGGGGGGGGGGTGGGGGGGGGGGGGGGTGGGGGGGGGGGGGGGTGGGGGGGGGGGGGGGTGGGGGGGGGGGGGGGTGGGGGGGGGGGGGGGGGGGGGGGGGGGGGGGGGGGGGGGGGGGGGGGGGGGGGGGGGGGGGGGGGGGGGGGGGGGGGACATCAGCATATTTGGTAACATGATCAATGGCTAAAATTGGATGGCCTATATATTCCTCCAGGCTGCATCAATTGTGTCCTATTCACATTAATTTTGAATTATATCGACTGAAATATAAAAACTTTATAAAAATAAAATTGGACAATATGGCATTTATATATTTATATGAGATTAAGAAACTAATCTATGTTAGAAAAAAGTTTACAAATTAGAGGCTTCCTCAAAATAATCAACATATTTTTACCCGCTTTATAAGTCAACTTTTCCCATTTGATTTTATCAGTTTCTTACTTTGTTAGTTTAAATAATGTATTTTTTTTTTGTATTTGAATTTAGATAATAAATACGGTAAATATTTTCTTACATCAATTGATAAAACTTAATTTTTTCTCCATGTCATTTTATTTACTAAACTTAAAGAACTAGAACTTCCTAAGTTTATTGCTGATTTTGTTCTTGACGATATTGATCATTAATACAATCTTTACCCGATTTGTATTTAAAAAAAAATAATAATAATTTATTAATTATTGAACAAGAGAAAATCTGGATTCCCAAATTTTCACTTTAAAATCATGACAAAATCAAGTCAAGAATACATAAAACAATAAAACCAATAGATTTGGGTACATAATAAATCTTTATTCATAATGACTTAAAACTTAGCTTGAAGCTCTTCCACAATTTTCTTATCCAAGAAAAAGGTCCTAGCAAGATAATCGCTACTAATATCCGGATTTGCCCCAAAAATTGCTTTGGGAAGAAGCGTCACTCCACCAAAATCATGACTATTCCATGCAACTAAAGCGGCGGTATTTCCTTTCCCGACATTATATGCATAGTGAACAAGTCCAATCGGAGTGACAAAAACGTCGCCTTTTTGAAGGGTCTTAGTAAAGTGTTGATTGGCCGGATTCGAAGTGACAAAACCAACTTGTAGTGACCCTTCAAGTACCGTCACAATTTCAGTCGCTCTTGGGTGAATGTGAGGTGGAAATGCTCCATTTGGAGTTAAATCGACCCTCGCGACTGATATGCCGAGAGTATTGAGTCCTGGTACTTGGTTAATGCCAACTGGAGTGAACCCGGCACCCAAAATATTGCTTGTATTGCTTGGTAAATTTAGCCCACTGAAGAAGAAATCATTGGCCGTAACCAATGTGGGATTCTTGCAGTTGGGCCCACTTGGGGTCGCTGAATATTTAAAAGGACACAAATATTCGAATGTATAAGTATTGGCATAACAATTTGAAACCATTAAAGAATCACGGATAAAATATATACATAAATAAAACGAGATAAATGCAAGAACATTTTTTTTACTTTATCTAACTTTATAAAAAATAAAAAAACTGTGTTAATTTTATTAGCAAAAATCTCCTTTCATCTTTTTATATCTTCACAAATTTTAGGGAAGTTATTGCCAATTTTCAAATGCAATTGGGGGGTTATTGATATTTTTTAGGTTCAAAGGGGTGTCTTTGCATTCTTTGTTGGGGGTATAATTATCATTTCGACTTGGAATGAGCTTTATTGCTAATAAATAATAAGCATATGGAGGATTTTGCTAATAAAACTAACAAAGAGGGGTTTGATAGATAGGAAAAATAGAAGGGGTGTTCTTGCATTTCACTCTAAGTAAAACCCATGTCAAGCGAAATTTGCATAAAATTTTCTTCCACTATTGCAAAATTTTATCATGTTTATTTTTTCTTGCACATTTCATAAATAAAATCCTCTTGTGCAAAGCAAAATCTGCATAAAGCTTCTCTCAAATTTTGCATGAAATTTCCATTAAAACTTTTAAAGATTGTACTTCAAAATTTAAATCCAAAAACATGTAAGTAGCACGTGAAACTCACATTAGACTGATTCTTTTGCAAGAAATTAGAAGTAAGACATAAAGGAATTTTATAATAAAATGAAATAAAAGAGTTTCTTGCAACTCTTTTTAATCTAAAGGCTTTTATACATTTGAACCACAAAAATAATATTTATATAAACTAATAAAAAATTACAATGAATGTGGTTTGATTAATTTACCTGGGCTTGTAGGATCTGCAACACATAGGTCTTGTAATGGAGCAGGCCCAAAAGAAAACGCGACGGATAAAAAACCGAGGGCAATAACGCTAAAGAGTAGAAGTGATTTAGACATTTTAAAATTAATAATTCAAGAAGTAGAATTAAAAAAACTTGTTTGTGAGTATTGGGAAATGTTATTGATGGGCGAACTATTTATAAGATCTGTTTCACGAAATTTTCAAAATTCCTATTTTCAAAAAAGAAAAAGAATAAATAAGACACAATATGAAATATAGGCTTCATTATGTGCAAAAATTTATCTATATCAAATCAAGTTTACAGATTATGATATGTGCTATTAAAAAGATTATTCATATGCTTTAATAACGGTATGATTTATGTACAATGCTATAATAATTAAATTACTATAAATACTAATATTTTATCAATATATGAATATAATAAAAGTGATCTTGTGCTATTTTATCTATATATAAATATAATAGAAGTGATCTTGTGGTAAAGGTCATAAATGAATCAAATATGTGATTACTGTGTCATAACTCAAGAGAGATTATGTCAATTTTCGAAGACACAATTTAGTCATTATTGATGAATTATGGTCAACGGACCACTCCCCTGTAATATATAGTAAGTATATATGTGGATTAACTTCAAAAGAATATTCAGTGATTTTGATTTGATCTGCTAAATTTAATCAATTGATACTCCCTTAATTAATCATTATGTTATATTATTATTCCATAAAATTTTAATTTAGGTGACTCTATCATGCTTTCCATAAATTTCAATTAATTGTTTGATTATATAGAGGGCAGAGGAGCTAGATGCAAATCGAACCTCTCCCCGGAAATAATGAGCCTATCCCGGTGGATTCAATCCACTAGGGTACTGCTGGATGAGCGACAAGTGTATATGAGAGGATAATTTTTTGTCCTCTTATGCACATGTGTTTATCATCCAACCCCTATGGATATAATTCACCTGTGTAGGATGAATGTAACCTCTCTCCCCCAACCCACCTATCAAAAAAAAAAAAAGTCAGAGCTAGACAGCTTTTATTTAAGGTGGGACCGGGGGGGGGGGGGGGGGGGGGGAGGGTGATTTTGGGGAAGTGCATCAGATATTTTTGGGGTGACTAGATAAAATAACAAAATAACATCTTGACCAGTTAACTTAATAAATTTTAAAAAATTATAAAAAATAATATATTTTGATTTATTTCAAACATAATTTGTTAATATTATATAACACCATATATATTATTATTTGAAAGCTTTAAAATGTAATAAATCTAAGAATTCAACTTGATATGTCATTTGAAAGATTAAAAAAATGAGATAAAGACAAAAACACCCCATATGCTTTGTTTAACTCCCAAAAAAATACTTGTGTTATTTTAACTCTCAAAAAATCTCATGCATTTGGTTTTAATTACCACACTCAACCCAAGTAGAATTTTACTTTTGACTTTTGGCGAAATGACAAGATTACCCCTATGTGTTTGTATTTTTTTAAATTTATTTATTATTTTTGAAAACCTAAGTATATACTACTAGGATCTAGTGTGGTATTTAAAACCAAACGCAGGAGGATTTTGGGGATTTAAAATGATACAGGTTTTTTTTTTTTGAGTTAGACAAAACACAGGGGGTGTTTTTGTCATTCGATGTCAGGGGTAAAATTGTCATGTTAAAACAAAATGTGAACAAAAACTTATAATTTTGGCATTTGAATCACGTTCTCTTTTATGGGGGTGTATTTGACACTTAATTGAGATCACAAGGGGGTTTTTGGGAGTTAAAATAACACAGAGAATTTTTTGAGAGTTAGATAAATCATAGAAGGTGTCTTTGTTTTTCGCTCTTAAAAAAATTGACTTGACACTGTAGCAAGTGAATAAAAGTTTTGGAACAAAGAAAGTATAAGTTAAGATAAATATACTATAATTTTGTCCAACATATGTTAAAATATAAATATCTTCTAAAAAAGACATTCATTTTATATTTTTAATTGTGACCGGATAATTTTTCATTGAATAAAAATCATTTATAATCGAGTTCTTGCGGAAAAAGAACCTTTTCAATATCTAGAGGAAACTTATTTTTCAATTTGTTTGGAAGCCTAGTTTTGAAGCAACATAAAAAGCAAGTTCAGTAGTAGGTGGAGTACCAGAAGTAGGACCAAAATTCATATCAAATTGATTGAAGCTTTAAAAATTAGTTTGAGATACATATCAAATAAGTTTGGACAATATTTTTCCTGGTTATAGTTTGTATGAGCTCGATTCGCTAAATAATTAAATCAGACTCAACCATAATTTCAAATTTGGACATACGTTGATTCGGTATTATTCTTTCATTTAATACCCGAATAGTTTTTTAATATACAGTGGGGTGGCAAGATGTGTCATGACAC
This sequence comes from Penstemon davidsonii, assembly GCA_034814905.1. Classification (NCBI taxonomy): domain Eukaryota; kingdom Viridiplantae; phylum Streptophyta; class Magnoliopsida; order Lamiales; family Plantaginaceae; genus Penstemon; species Penstemon davidsonii. The sequence goes on along the minus strand of JAYDYQ010001087.1, from coordinate 2,370,390 downwards.
GTTGGGTGGCACTTGAACGACCTGACCCAACTCAATCCATATATCTTATATTGTTAACAGGTTGGGTTGGGATGGGTTTTATAAATATTTATATGGGTTTTTAATGGATTTATTAGCGAGTCATTAGTTAGTATGTGCAAGAAAAAAAAAAACACACTAATAATTATGGCCCTGTTTGGATGTATTTTGGTTCAGTTTCACCCACTTTGGATGAAAATTATTTTGGTTGGGAGTTTTGAAGATTCTTTTTGAAAGTTGTGCGAAACAAGTGAAATTAGACTTGGATGTATTTTGGTTGGAATCTTTTGTATGTAAGATAATATTAATTAAAGGCGTAGTTGGGTTGAAAATTGTGAGTTATTGTTTGGATGTATTTTGGATGTTGGAGTTTGAAGGTAATAATTAGTTGATAGATGTCATGTCATGTCATGTTAAAATTAAAATAATTAATATTATATTGTGTAATAATTAAAGTAATGATTAAAAATATATTATTTTATGGTGAAATGATTAGAAGATAATTGAATGGATATAAAATAATAATTATGTAGTATATATATATATATATGTGTGTGTGTACCCTACACAATATTTTGAGAATTTGGCCCAATGTTTGGGCTGCTGAAAATTTGCAAGTGGATGCAATTTTTGTGCAAGTGGGGAGGGGGGGGGGGGTCATTAATTGTTTTGTCAGATATTGTTTTTGGTCGTAATAATTTGTCTCTTATCTAAGTATTTCATACATTTCACAATATATTTAAAGCTCTCATGGTCTACTAGAAGAAAACAATAATGAGATATATAATTTTCATTTTATAGTTTTTTTTTATACGGTAAATACATTATTACATCAATCATTACATCAGAAATTTTGTTGGAATTTATTTCAATTTCTATCATAGTACAAAGATAATTTAACTACCAATAATAGCATTAAACTAGAGAAATACCCACATTGGTGTGAGTCGATCGAAGACATGACTTCTTTCTTGGTCATGGAGCCTCAACTTCGCCATCATGTTATAGTTTATATAACTTGACTTTATTGTCATTAATCTCAATCAAAAGACTCTGTTGCTGTGGTGATTAATAAGATCAAAGCTCCCAAATCCCAATGAATGGATTTCTGGTTTTCACTGTATGGATTTAAGTAAATAATTACTAAGTCTAAAATCAACAATTAGTGTTTAATTGATATGCAGGGCTGGGATCGTTTTTCGTTACACCCTTTTCTTGGAAGATATTCTTCCCTAGTGCTCAAAAGAATGGTTCTAATGATTTTTTATAATCAAATTGATATTATTCTAATATGTTGATACTCATGCGACATCATTGAGGGGAACTTTAGAGACAACACTAATTGTTGTGACAATGTTTTTTTAAGATAAACGTAAATGATGATTGCTTATGATATCGCCGCCTCCTAGGGACCAACCTCTTGAAAGGTGACGAGCGGAGTGGGAAGTCGAGTATTTCCATTAGATGAGGTCTTTGGTCGACCTTTGGCTCTTGCTGCCCTTTTGGCCTATTGTGCGCTCTTGTCCCTCCGAGTTTTAGGGACATGGGTTATGTTGGCCTAGAGTGGTCCATCCAAATCAAAATTCAAGTTGGACTTGTGTTGGTTCTGGTTTTGATTAGTTTACTTTATTCCCCATCAATAATTATATTTGTGAAAAAGTCAATATATAGCACCCGTATGACTCGACTATGCGGACCCACACTAGGGCTAGTGAGGTCTATAGCCCCCACTCAGATTTATTATAATATATACTACTACCAACAGGTGATTGGTCTAGTGGAAGAAACTAGTCACTACAAAGTATCGGACTCAGGTTCGAATCTCTGTTGGGAGAGGTTCCCACTTTATGTGTCTGACGCGCCTCCAAAGGGATTAAACCCTTGGGAAACCAAAAAAAAATATATAATATATACTACTCCCTCCGTCCCATTTATTTTGCTTCATTTGCTATAGTACCCGGTCAAAATTTTCAATCTTTTAAGTGACTTATCATATTAAATTATTCACATTTGTGGTGTATTAAATGTTGGGATTCTTTAGAAAAAACGACTCTTTAGGCAGTGGAATATAAAAACTTTTAAGGGCCTCCTAGAGAATCTTGTCAGGATACAATCTAGATGTATATATATAAATAGAAACGATAAATTAATTTAATGAATAAATTTTACCTATCTCCTTGCAAATTCAAGCTCGGCAAATACTTAGATGTACTTTCTTCTTTCTTTTGCACCTTTGATCCCAAGCTTTATTTAGCGCCCCACGTGTTGCGCCTCTATGAATTGATACACTATAATATCACGAAAACCTTGATATTACTTATCGGCTAAAACATATAAATTATCAAGATCAAAACTAGAGAACCAAAGGGGAGCAAAAATCAAAATCTCTTTCTTGGGAGAGAGAGAGAGATCGCGCGAGAGATGAGAGAGAGAGGACAGAGAGTTTTCCTGTTGTCAAGACTTTTCTTATGAGATGTGATACATTCTTCTCTTGTGTATCTATCATATATATCTTGCTTGTCTCCTAATCCAATTAGGTATACTTTAAACTCTAACTCTTACTCTCTCCTTTCCTACATGGGCTAGGGCCTTTATTTGAAAGACTAAATCTTCTAATTAATTAATTGCCCAATTCATTTAATTAATTAAGGTCCTATTTAATTTTCCAATTAAATAGTTAATTTAATTAATTAAGTTCTCTTTTAATTAAATTAGACTCTACGCCCATTTAATTAAATATTTATTTCTGTAATTAATTAAATCATATTCAATTAATTAACTTATAAATTAGATTTCAATTTAATTCATAATCTTGATTCAATCTAATTGGATCCCGCCCTGCTCCAATTGGTTTGACCCAGTCAATCCACTTATTCTTTGTTTCCTTGTTTTCGCTTCATGTGTATTGTGTATGCTCTCGTAGGTTCACCACATAATTGGTCGTGGGTTATAATTAAATATACATTTAATTATTCGAGTATTTCATACTTTAAATCAATCGAACACTCTGTCGACTGATCATTCCAAAATCAACACCCCTGCCAATTCGAGAATTCTCTAACACTTCACAGTCAATGTCTGGCCACAAGCTCGTAGAGCCCAATCACTGGTGAATTAATCCAGTGAACCTTTAATCATTTACAATTACCATATACGACATCATACCTCCATTAGTTGGTCTCCCAGTCGAGACTTAAGGGCTTGGACTTTTCATCAGTTCCATTTCTTAGTCTCGACCTTCTGTATTCTGATCTCGAAACTATTCCCATTGACTTAATCTTTATGAGCTACTTTCATAAAGTTGTCAGATACCTCGGTCGAGGGTTTTACCAGAATTGATTTTTCAAAGAGATTCATAGGAGAAGTTCCCAACCTATCAAGTCGGGTCAATGGATCCTCTGTTGATGATATAAACCTGCATACGAATTCCCCTATACCCAAAGTGAATCCACAGAGACCTTCTGGTTCTCTCCAGTTGGTCGAAACTCACAATAAAACATAGACGTTCTCGCACTAGATAAACCCTATCACCTCAAGTAATAAGGACCGTTCCTCATACACTATTGCAAATAAGAATAACTTCGACCCCAATATGCGACTACCGCTTCCATGGTGAATTATTTCCTAGTTGGAGTATTCTGTGCACTTGCCATTCCAGCAAGCCAACTACTTCTGTGTATGACTATCCCAGTCACGCTCGAGGACCCCCGCATCCCCTAGTTCATCGGAGTATACACATCAGTGAGAGTCTAACCGAATCCAATGATGTCTCATCTCAAATGGATTCTACGACTCTTGAATATGTTCTAGATCACGGCCTTGAAGATCAGTCAACGGGCTGTCCCATAATCCTGTGATCTAATGACTTCTCTCCTTATGTTTTAGATAATTATTACATAAGACAAAGATGATCATTATGAAAAGGGTGCATTCATTAATCTAAATTAAATAGTTACTTATTTAATACAACAAATAGCAGCCATGCGGTTGGCTTGTCGGACACTATTTTTATTATTAAACCTTTTAAATATTAATATATATAGTGTCATATAATATTATCAACTTGTTAGTGAAATATATTTATTATAATTTTTATAAATTTAATCAAGTTGAACAGTTGGCTGTACGAAGGGAACAAAATAAATGGGATGAAGGGAGTATTAGTTTTTTGAACATAAACAACACTTTGGCTCAGTGGTTTAAGTTTTGCAAGTTTAGTAGCTTGGTCCAGGTTCGAAACCCATGATCTACTTCATTTTAGTTTTTTTTTTTTTTTTTTCTTGCAGTGTAAAAGTATTAGTTATCTTGGCATAACAAGTACATTGGCCAATTGCTTTGGGTGTTACAAGATTAGTTCGAATCCTATATCTACTTCCTTGTAATTTTTTAGTCTTTTTTCTTTCTTAACAATTATTCTTTTAATTTCTTAACAATTGTTCTTTTAATTTATTTTTCTTTCTCAATTATTGCTCTTTTAATTTATTTTTCTTTCTTTAAAATTGTTCTTTAAATTTTTCTTAATAATTGTTCTTTAATTTTTGTTCTTTCTCAATTAATTTTTTAATATTATTTCTTTCTTAGTAACAATGAAGAGAATTCAGTTTTTTTTTTTTATAATACGGTTTCTTCTTCTTATTTATTTATTTATTTATTACTACACAAATTTCCTCCCCCCACCCAAAAAAAAAGTAAATTAGAATATTGTTCTAGCTCCGTCTCTGGCTATTATGGACCAATTTTAGAAAATAAAAAATCGGCGCAGTCAATTGTATATATAATTGGTGTCATTTGAAATTGTATTTAACATACATAGATATTTTGAGTTCTTTTGAAGTCATAATGGGTATTATATGTAATTTAAATAACTAATGGAGATTATTTTTGTTAAATTTCACCTCCTCTTTTTCGTATCTCCTCATATATTTTCTCGTAAATGAAATATATTTTTTTAAGTTTGACTGATTTTGTTTTATATTTCGAGTATTAAATTTATTGTAGAACTTTAGCCCCCACTACACCGAATTCCTGGATCCGCCCCTGTATATATTCACTAATTGTAATTAATATTTTTTAAATTAGAAAGATTGTTTTTGCTAGTTACTACTAAAAATAAGGTGGGTATTTGTTTATAACTTATAAATATAAGGAGGTATTTGTTTGAGAGTTTAAAATCAATAATTAAAATGGTATTTTAATAATTTTACACGCGATCAAGTAAAATGTGATAAACTAATATAATACTATAACACAAGAAGTTTTTCTAATAAAAATTAATATAAATAGTTTTTAAGTCTACTCGTGCTTAATTATCATGGAACTCAGAAATATGAATTATTTCCGAAGAACATTACTACTATATTTCAACCCCTAATTCACAATGTCCTTTTTTTTTTTTTTTTTTCCAAATAATATGACGGCACGAGGTATTTAAATCCAAATACAAGAAACATAACAAAAATAATAATCCAAATGGTGCGCGTACGTCTCAACAAGTATGATTGTGATTGGTAAAAGTATAATTAAAAATAGTGTTTGACATGACCGTATTTGACCATTTCTTCACAAAAAAATTAATTAACCGCACACAATTAACAAGCTGCAATTAATCAATCATTCAAGTGCAAGGACGGCATTTCGTATGAGTATAATAGAGTTAATGCAAATTTACCCAAATGAATTGTATAATATTCAATTTATTTCCAGTGATTTAAAAAAGAATAATTTACCACTTTATAAAAATTTTAAAGAAGTAATTTATCCTTTCAGGCAGATAGTGTAACTCATTTGCCGAAATTAATAGTGGGCATGAAAAGTGTTTCGTAACATATAAATTGCCATATTTATTATAACACAGGGGGTAAATTGCCACATTAATCATAATACAAGGGGTAAATTTCCACAATATTATAATATAGTGGGGTAAAGTGCCACATATAAAAATATTAGGGAACCGATGTGAAACTGTTATATGATTACAGGGGGATAAAGTGTCTTTTTTTCAAATCACAATGAGGTAAATTCAACATTATGAATATCACAGGGGGTAAATTGTCATTACCTTGAATAAAATGTGTGTGAAGTAGCTCTATAAATAATGAAGTTGATCAGCAGAAATGTACTACTACATCTTAATCTCTCTTCAAAGTATAACTAATCTTTCTACTTATCACAATTAAACTAATATTTTGCTCTATTAAGTCAAGCTAGCTAGAGATCGATCATGGCTAATCACATAATTATATCATTGAGCTTGGTAGCCCTTTCTTTTGGCTTACTTGCATTTGCATTTGAGCCTAGTCCATTGCAAGATTTCTGTGTCGCGGATTCCACCAGTTCAGGTAATTAATTAAATTGATTCATTCACATTCCATCATCATCAAATTTTAAAATAGTAGTTTTGGAGTTGTTATTAGTAAGAAATTGGGAAAATTATATTTCTAATCCCGTGTTAAGAAATAAATATTACATGTTTGTTCTCTGTTAAAGTAAATTTTTACTTGAGTTGAACATTTAATATGGTATCAGAGCCACAAAAAAGAGATTGTGTATTCGAATCTCTTTGTCACCCAATTTGAAGTTCTATGTGTAGAGCTTGAGTAAAAGTGTACACGGTCTACAAGTAAGGCGGCGTGTTAAATATTAGATGTCTCTCCTTTAAAAACTTAAACTTTTAAACAAGTTGAACATTTAATAATATCCCACATAATAGGACCATCGATCCTCAACATATCCGACACTTTTTGGTTGTATCGCCACATTTTCATTCAATTTGAGATTAAAAAAAAAAAAAAAGTGCAAAATATTACCGCCACAAGTGGCAAAAAGTGTATTGTTCTAAAGGGCCAAAAGTGCCATAATTTGATGGAAAAGGGGGCAATAAGTCATCAAGTGCAAATTATTTTATAAAATTTGGAACAAAAAATGCTAAGAGTCTAATCTTGTAGGACCAAAAGAGGATAGTGTTTGATATACCCTCAATATTTACATTATAATTATCTTATATGATTTTATGTTCTGCATGTTTTAATTTATCAGCAAGAGTCAATGGCTTGGCCTGTAAACACCCTGCATCAGTCGTGGCCGATGATTTCTCCTTCAGTGGGCTGCACGTGCCCGGAAACACATCAAACCCGAATGGCTCCAGGGTCACCCCAGTGACAGTAACCCAGTTACCAGGGCTCAATAGTCTCGGAATCTCAATGGGTCGTGTGGATTACGCACCGTGGGGTATCAACCCTCCACACACTCACCCGAGAGCAACTGAGATCTTGACAGTAATTGAGGGTTCTCTTCAAGTAGGATTTGTCACCTCAAATCCCGATAATAATCTCATTACAAGGACGATTAACAAGGGTGATGTGTTTGTGTTTCCAATGGGACTCGTTCATTTCCAGCGTAATGTAGGAACTGGAAATGCTGTTGCTATTGCTGCATTGAGCAGCCAAAATCCTGGAGTAATTACTATTGCTAATACGGTTTTTGGATCGAACCCGAGTGTTAGTGGTGATATTCTTGCCAAGGCTTTTCAAGTGGATAAGAGTGTTGTGGATCAACTTCAGACCAAATTCTAGGAATGAAGAAACAAAAACCCAGTCACATTTTATGTTGGTTTCCTTCTCTTTTGTTTTGTTCATGTGTCTTTCAATTGTTTTGTTCTTAAAATGCAAATGTTTCTCGAGTGATGTATTTCTCAGCTAGGTTTGTTCTGTTGATTCATTCAAATGCTATTGCTAATGAAATTCAACTTTATAACAATTGCCAAATTGGATAATTGCACTTTTAATCCCATCGAATTGACTAGACACTCAACACTTTCAATCCCGTATTTTACAAAATGGCACTTTTAGACTAAAAGAGGAATGATGCTAAGTTAGACTAAAAAACATAAAATCGTGCAATAAATTGGGAGAACTGTTCAAACTACTCCTGAAGTTTAGTGTAATTACAATGATCACCCTCCATGTTTGAGAAATTACTTGAACTAACCTTGAGGTATTAAGTTCATAACGGTTACCTCCTTACGACATCAATTTCATCAAAAAAAGATTAAATTTCCGAAATACCCATGAGTACTATATAATTGTTGTGACACTCTTGTCCTCTAGTAAGATAAATGATGACGTAAATGATGATTGCTCATGAATATCGCCGGCTCATAGGGACCGACCTTTTGAAAGGTGCCGAGCTGAGCAGAAAGTCGAGTATCTCCCTTATATGAAGTCTCTGTGAGTAGTCGACCTTTGGCTCTAGCGGCCATCTTGGCCTATTGTGCGCTCTTGACCCGAGTTTTCGGGACATGGGTTAAGTTGGCCCAGAGTAGTCCGTCCAAATCTAAATTCGATTTGGAATTGCGTTGGTTCTGATTTTGATTCGTTTAATTTGTTCCCCAATAGTTATATTTGAGAAAAATTCAATATATTGCAGTCCCGTATTACTCGACTATATATTCGATAATTGCAATTAACTTTTTAAAATTACAAAGATTGTTTTTGCTAGTTACTATTAAAAAATAAGGTGGATATTTGTCGAGTAACTTATATATATAAGGGGCTATTTGTTTGTGGGTGTAAACTCGTTAATTCAAATGATATTTTATAATTTTACACACGATCAATGAGAATACTCAAGTAGAATGTGATTAAGTTAATAAAAATATAACGCAAGAAGTTTTTTCTGATGAAATTAACACAAACGAATTTTAAGTCCACTCGTGCTTAATTATCATGGAACTTAGAAATATGTATCCCGAAACCTGAAAAAGAGGAAATGACAAGTTTTCGGTTTTCCCATCTGCTTTATTAGCCCATTACTTTTTTGACCGATAAGGTATAAGACATTACTACTATATTTCAAGCTTTTATTCACAATGTCTTATTTTTCTTATTTTTTCGGGTAAATGCAAAATACTTCCCTGTGTTATATTAAATCTACAAAAAATTACCCTATGAATTTTTTATTGCGCCAAACTTCCTTGTGTTTTTAAAAACCATGCAACAAACACTCAATTTGTAAAAAATAGGCCGTTTTGGATCGACATATTTCAAGAAATCATTTATAAAATACTTCAAGTTGGATCCTACAACTTCATGTGATATATTTTAAAAATGATTTCTTGAAATATGTCGATCCAAATCGATCTATTTTTTACAAATTTGGTGTTTTTTGCAGGATTTTTTAAAAATAAAAGGAAGTTTGGCGTAATAAAAATTTCACAGGATAGTTTTTAGCAGGTTTAGCATAATATAGAGAAGTATCTTGCATTTTCCCCTATTTTTTCTTACTTAAATAATATGTCGGCACGAGGTACTCTATCCAACCGCAACAAACATAAGCAAAATAATAATCCAAATGGCGCGCGTCTTAACAAGTATGATTGTGATTGGTATAATTGTTCAAACTATGCATGATGTTTAGTATAATTACATAGATCATTCTTCATGTTTAAAATTAAACAAACTATCCATGAGATATTGAATTCATTACAGTTACCCATCTTATGACGTTAATTTCGTAGAAAAAGAAAAATTGAATCCCATAAATATCATCTAAGAAAAGAATTTGTTGTGAAAAACGGGTTAAATTGGTGAAAAAAAATGATGAAATCAGTGAAAAATGAATGAAATGCGTGGAAAACAGATGAAATCGGTTTGCCACCCTGTGATTTCTTAGATGGTAGCCAAAACTTTTTCTGAAATTTAATTTTTTTTTGAGGAAATTAACGTCGTAAGCGGGCAACTGTAATGAATCCAATACCTCAGAGGTAGTTTGAATAATTTTCCAGACATAGAAGGTGGTCTATTTAATTCTCATGAACTGTTTAAGTAATTCTCCCAAATTAAAAATAGTGTTTGACCGGGTTAATTAAACATTTAATGACCATATTGGACCATTTCTTCAAAAAAAAAATTAATTAACCACACACAATTAACATGAAAATAATTAATCATTCAAGTGCAAGGACGGTTATGAGTATAATATGTTTAAAGAAGCTCTATAAATAATGAAGTTGATAAGCAGCAGAAATGCACTACTACATCTTAATCTCTCTTGAAAATATAATTAATCTCTCTACTTATCACAATTAAACTAATATTTTTTTTCTATTAAGTGAAGTTAGCTAGAGATATATCATGGCTAATCACATAATTATATCATTGAGCTTGGTAGCCCTTTCTTTTGGCATACTTGCATTTGCCTTTGAGCCTAGTCCATTGCAAGATTTCTGTGTGGCGGATTCCACAAGTTCAGGTAATTAATTAAATTGATTCATTCACATTCCATCATCATTAAATCTTAAACTAGTAATTTTGGAGTTGTTATTAGTAACAAATTTGGAAACGTATATTTCTAATCCTGTGTCAAGAAATAAATATTAAATATTTGTTCTCCAACAGGGCAAACTTTTAGTTGAATTGAACATTTAACATGGTATCAAAGCCGCCAAAATGAGATTGTGTGTACAAATCTCTCTGCCACCCAATTTTAAGTTCTACGTGTTAGGCTTGAGTAAAAGTGTATACGGTCTACACGCACGTAAGGCGACGTGTTAAATATTAGATGTCTCTCTCCTCTAACTTAAACTTTTAGACGTGTTGGCCACTTAATAATGTCCCACATAATTGGACCATCATCACTTTTGGTCACATATTTTACAAAACTACACTTAGGTCCTAATTTTTAAACTGTTCGTCACTTTTTGGTCCTATCACCGCATTTTCATTCAATTTGAGATCAAAAAGTGCAAAATGTAACCGCCGTAAGTTTCAAAAAGTGTATTATTCTAAAGGGACCAAATGTTCCATAATTAGATGGAAAAGGGGGCAATAAGTCATGATGTGCAAATTATTTTATAAAATTTGGAACCAAAAATGCTGAGAGTCTATTCTTAAAGTTCTAAAAGAGGATAATGTTTCATATACCCTCAAATTTTACTTTATATATACCCTATATGATTGATGTTTTGCATGTTTTAATTTATCAGCAAGAGTCAATGGCCTGGTCTGTAAACACCCGGCATCAGTCGTGGCCGATGACTTCTTCTTCAGTGGGCTACACGTGCCTGGAAACACATCGAACCCGAATGGCTCCAGGGTCACCCCAGTGACGGTAGCCCAGTTACCAGGGCTCAATAGTCTGGGAATCTCACTGGTTCGTGTGGATTATGCACCATGGGGTATCAACCCTCCACACACTCACCCGAGAGCAACTGAGATCTTGACAGTAATTGAGGGTTCTCTTCAAGTAGGATTTGTCACCTCAAATCCCGATAATAATCTCATTACAAGGACGATTAACAAGGGTGATGTGTTTGTGTTTCCAATTGGACTCGTTCATTTCCAGCGTAATGTAGGAACTGGAAATGTTGTTGCTATTGCTGCATTGAGCAGCCAAAATCCTGGAGTAATTACTATTGCTAATACGGTTTTTGGATCGAACCCGAGTGTTAGTGGTGATATTCTTGCCAAGGCTTTTCAAGTGGATAAGAGTGTTGTGGATCAGCTTCAGACCAAATTCTAGGAATGAAGAAACAAAAAACTGTCACATTTTATGTTGGTTTCCTTCTCTTTTGTTTTGTTCATGTGATTCAATTGTTTTGTTCTTAAAATGCAAATGTTACTTGAGTGATGTATTTCTCAGCTAGGTTTGTTCTGTTGATTCATAATGCTAATGAAATTCAACTTTATAACAATTACCAAATTGGAGAATTGCACGTTTAATCCATTCAGTCCCGTATTTTACAAAATGGCACTTTTAGACTAAAAGAGGAATGATGCTAAGTTAGATTAAAAAAACATAAACACGTGCAATAAATTGGGAGAATTGCTCAAACTATTCATGAAGTTTAGTGTAATTTCAATGATCACCTCCATGTTTGAGAAATTATTTGAACTACACCTGAGGTATTAAGTTCATTGCAGTCACCTCTTTACGACATCAATTTCATCAAAAAAAAGATTAAGTTTCCGAAATACCCCTGGGTACTATATAAATGTTGTGACACTCTTGTCCCCTAATAAGATAAATGACGACGTAAATGATGATTGCTCATGAATATCGTCGGCTCATAGGGACCGACCTTTTGAAAGGTGTTGAGCTGAGTGGGAAGTCGAGTATCTTCCTTAGATATTGAAGTCTCTTTGAGTAGTCGACCTTTGGCCCTAGCGGCCATCTTGGCCTATTGTGCGCTTTTGACCCGAGTTTTTGGGACATGGGTTAAGTTGGCCCAGAGTAGTCCATCCAAATCTAGATTCGATTTGGAATTGGGTTGATTCTGGTTTTGATTCGTTTAATTTGTTACCATTAGTTTTTTTTTTTTTTTTTTTGAGACACACACCGAGATTTTATTCAGTAAACTTGTTCAGAGGATATACAATTAAGAATTGAAACGGGTAAGACATCTGAACTAAATGAATCTTGTCTAGAAAGTTTTGCCACTTCGTGTGCAACTCGGTTTCCTTCCCTCCATATATGCCGGGCTGAGAATGAATCAAAAGTTTCCTTCACATCTTTTATATCATCAACAATAGGACCAAAAACAGCTCTGCTTCCCGAAATATTTTCAATTGTAGCTATCACAATGCTTGAATCTCCTTCAATCAATATTTTTGTCCAGCCCTTTTCCTTAGCAAAAAAGGACTGCCATTAGTGCTGCCTTTGCTTCCGCAGAAGCCGGCTCTAAAGGTTGTTTCCCCTCAAAGAAAAGCTTGTTGCGAGAGTCCCATTAGTTATATTTGAGAAAAAGTCATGAAAATAGTGCAGCCCTATACTCGACTAATTATTTGATAATTGCAATTAATTTAATATAATTACAAAGATTGTTTTTGCTAGTTACTACTAAAAATAAGGTGGATATTTGTCAAGTAACTTAAATATATAAGGGGCTATTTGTTTGTGGGTTTAAAGTTTAAACTCGTTAATTCAAATGATATTTTAATAATTTTACACACGATCAATGAGAATACTCAAGTAGAATGTGATAAGTTCATAAAAATATAACTCGAGAAGTTTTTCTAATTAAATTAACACAAACGATTTTTAATTCCACTCGTGCTTAATTATCATGGAAATGATTATATTAAAGCCTCAAACTTCACAGCCCTTTCTACAGCCCATTTTTTATGCTTTTGAATGTAAATGTGTTACCTACTACAGGTTTTTTCTTCAAATAATCTTTTTAATCTATTAACAACCCACTCAACTTTCAAAAATTACAAAAGAGCACCTATATTATACGATATTACTCATATAAAAAATAATTCATTACTTTTCAAATGTTAATTTATCATTTATCAATATTTGAATATAAAATATCACGAACATTACAATAAAAATATAAACTCATATTAAAAGCATTTGAAATGCCTAGAATATATGGTTTCTTACATAATGTTTAATTTAGGGTTTGATTTGGAGTTTAGGGTTTAGAGTTTTAGGGTTTATTCTTTACAAACATGAGTTATATTTTCTTGATAATTATTTATGGGTCATATAATTAATTTTTTTTATTTATTTTAAAATAATCTTTTCAAGTTTTTCTTGGCAAAAGTCGTAAATATGGTTTGAACTTGATGAAATAGTGTTGATTATTTTATAAATAGGGTTTATTTTTATTTGATGATTAATTATGGGTTTTTTTTTTTGCAATTTTATATTATCAGTTTTTTTTGCAATTTTATGTTATGGGCTGTGATATTGGCTGCTAGCATAGTCCAACTTAGAAATATGTATTATCCCGAAACCTGAAAAATGGAAAATTAAAAGTTTTCCCATCTGCTTGTATCAGTCCATAACTTTTTTGAGCGATAAGGTATAAGACATTACTACTATATTTCAACCTTTTATTCACAATGTCTTCTTCTTCTTCTTATTTAGTATAATTATATACAATTCTCCATATTTTACTTAAATAATAATATGTCGGCACGAGGTACCCTATCCAACCGCACGAAACATAACCAAAATAATAATCCAAATGGAGCGCTTCTTAATGATTGGTAAAAAACATAATTAAAAGTGGGAATTACGCAAACTATCCATGAGGTTTAGTATAATTATATACAATTCTCCATATTTGAGAAATTGAACAAATTATCCATGAGGTACTAGATTCATTTGAGTTACCCACCTTACGACGTTAATTTCGTTAAAGAAAAAAAAAATTGAATCCCATAAATACCATATAAGAAAAGAATTTGATGTGAAAAATGGGTTAAATCGGTGAAAAAAATTTATGAAATCAGTGGAAAAATGATTGAAATGCGTGGAAAACAGATGAAATCGATTTGCCACCTTTTAGGTTTGTGGTTTGTTACATGGTAACCAAAACTTTTTCTGGAATTTAATTTTTTTTTGATGAAATTAATGTCGTAAGCAGACAACTATAATGAATTCAATACCTCAAATGTAGTTTGAATAATTTTTCAGACATGGAGCGTGGTCTATTTAGTTACACTAAATCTCATGAATAGTTTAAGTAATTCTCCCAAATTAAAAATAGTGTTTGACCGGGTTAATTAAACACATGTAATGACCATATAGGACCATTTCTTCACACAAAAATTAATTAACCACACAAAATTAATCATTCAAGTGCAAGTACGGCATTTCGTATGGTATGAGTATAATATGTGTAAAGAAGCTCTATAAATAATTAAATTGATAAGCAGCAGAAATGCACTACTACATCTTAATCTCTCTTGAAAATATAATTAAGCTTTCTACTTATCACAATTAAACTAATTTTTTTTTTCCTATTAAGTGAAGCTAGCTAGAGATCTATCATGGCTAATCACATAATTATATCATTGAGCTTGGTAGCCCTTTCTTTTGGCTTACTTGCATTTGCATTTGAGCCTAGTCCATTGCAAGATTTCTGTGTAATTAATTAAATTGATTCATTCACATTCCATCATCGTTAAATCTTAAACTAGTAATTTTGGAGTTGTTATTAGTAAGAAATTGGGAAAATTATATTTCTAGTCCCGTGTTAAGAAATTAATATTAAATGTTTGTTCTCTAACAGAGTAAATTTTTAGTTGAGTTGAACATTTAATATGATATTAGAGCCACCTAAAGAAAATTGTGTGTTCGAATCTCTCTGTCACCCAATTTGAAGTACCACGCGTTAGGCTTGAGTAAAAGTGTATATGGTCTATACGTAAGGCGGTGTGTTAAATATTAGATGTCTTTCCTCTAACAACTTAAACTTTTAGAGGAGTTGGACATTTAATAATATCCCACATAATTGAACCATCATAACTTTGGGTCAGGTATTTTACAAAACTGCATTTAGGTCCTAATATTCACAATGTCCGTCACTTTTGGTCCTATAGCCACATTTTCATGCAATTTGAGATCAAAAATTGCAACATGTAACCGTCTTATGTGGGAGAGATTATTTAGTGCAACTGCACCACGTCATCAAGTACACGTGATGCAACCCACCACTGCACTTGTGACATGTGAAGTGATAATCCACAACAAAATATATTATTCTAGAGGGACCAAAAGGGCCATAATATGATGGAAAAGGGGTCAATAAGACATAAAGTGCAATATAAAAAGGGAACCAAAAATTGCTGAGAGTTTAATCTTGTAGGTCTAAAGAGGATAATTTTTACTTTATATATATAACCTTATATTAATGATATTTTACATGTTTCAATTTATCAGCAAGAGTCAATGGCTTGGTCTGTAACACCCTGCATCAGTCGTGGCCGATGACTTCTCCTTCAGTGGGCTGCACGTGCCTGGAAACACATCAAACCCGAATGGCTCCAGGGTCACCCCAGTGACGGTAGCCCAGTTACCCGGGCTCAACAGTCTCGGAATCTCAATGGTTCGTTTGGATTACGCACCGTGGGGCATCAACCCTCCACATACTCACCCGAGAGCAATTGAGATCTTGACCGTCATATAGGGTTCTCTTCAAGTAGGATTCGTCACCTCAAATCCCGATAATAATCTCATTACAAGGACGATTAAGAAGGGTGATGTGCTTGTGTTTCCAATGGGACTCGTTCATTTCCAGCGTAATGTTGGAAGTGGAAATGATGTTGCTATTGCTACATTGAGCAGCCAGAATCCTGGAGTGATTACTATTGCTAATACGATTTTTGGATCGAACCCGAGTGTTAGTGGTGATATTCTTGCCAAGGCTTTTCAAGTGGATAAGAGTGTTGTGGATCAGCTTCAGACCAAATTCTAGGAATGAAGAAACAAAAACCTGTCACATTTTATGTTGGTTTCCTTCTCTTTTGTTTTGTTCATGTGTGATTCAATTGTTTGGTTCCTAAAATGCAAATGTTTGTTGGGTGATGTAAGAGCAATTCTTTAGGTAGTTTGTTCTGTTAATTATCATTCAAATGCTAATGAAATTCTATTTTATAAGAATTAACTATTTGGAGAATTGCACTTTTAATCCCATAAGACTGGACTAGACAGTTAACACTTTCAGTCCCATGTTTTACAAAATGACACTTTTGATAATAATTGCATTTTTGTCCCATCACCTCTTTCCATCTAATTTGGGACCAAAAGTGCAAAACCAAAACAGTACTATGGGACCAGAAGCAGAAAACTGAGATTAGACCATGGAACCTAAAGTACGACTTACTGAATATAATTGAGACAAAAAAGTGCAATATTATGAAGTACGAGATCAAAAGTTTTCAGGGTTCAATCATATGGGACTAAAAATGCAACTTTTTCATTACCAAACATATACACAAATAAATAAATAAAAGGCAACCATCAATACTCAAGATTTGTGCACAATTTTTCCAAATATGAAGGCATGTGCTTTAAGAAGGGATTACAGAACAAAACCAGATAATTCTTGTGAATGTACAATAATTGGTAGTTTAAGAAGCTAAACCTGCTGCAACATCCTTGACAATTTTGACCCCTAATGTTAATACACCCAGTACATCATAACTACCTTCTGGTTATGAACTGAATTCAGTCCCAAAACTGAGAGAATGGCATTCAAGATTCCGCAAATTCAGCTGCAAAAAGAAGGAAAATAACTTATGCCTCAAGTGAATATTAAGTTCAAGATTCGGTTTTTCTGTTCTAACATTTTAAAGGATGTATCTAAAAAAGAATAGAGTGATTTACGACTGGATTACAAGGAACCCCTTGATGTTTTAGAAATTACAAGGAGACCCCTATGATTTAAACTGTGTATCAAAACCAAACCTTACAACTTCAACAATCCTTACAAGGAAACTCCCTACAACTTCTGAAAATATTTACCAAAACCCCCCTGTAAGGGGTGTCCTTGTAATTTTTGGAACCGCAGGGGTTTTTATGTAATTACGGTATACCTCAGGGGGTCTAAGTGTATATCATCCAAAAAACTTTAAAATATGTATTAGACAAAACTTACCACCACAGCAATTCCAGTTTCAGAAAATCTAGGGATGCAAATGAGCCTCACCACCTGCCCCTCTGATCCTGCATGCAGTTTAGTGCAAACGTTTATTCCGTAGTAATCATGGATCAAAATTTCCATATTTTCCGTCGAAAAAAAAAAAAAAAGATTTTGTTTTTGAATCAATCGAAACATAAATAAAGTGTATTTCCAAAATTCTATATTTGCCTTGGAACTTTCTTATTTTCTTAATTTAGTAACTTTTTACATAATTCTTCTTAGCTTTTCCGAAACGTTTGCGGAAATTTTTCGAAAACTTTCCTGTATTGAGCTGACTGAAACATACATCGAAAACGAAACTTTGATCCATGGTAGTAATAACGTAAACAT
This sequence comes from Penstemon davidsonii, assembly GCA_034814905.1. Lineage (NCBI taxonomy): Eukaryota > Viridiplantae > Streptophyta > Magnoliopsida > Lamiales > Plantaginaceae > Penstemon > Penstemon davidsonii. The sequence continues at coordinate 2,352,608 of JAYDYQ010001087.1, read as the reverse complement.
TACTCTAAATAACAATTATTCATTATGAAAGCGTACCTTTGATAAAGCGTGTCTCATATTTATCTTGATTACCAACAAAGTAGACATGAGGACATGACTCAAGAAAAAATGGATCTCTATCCGTAAAAGGATAACACCCTGCAAAATAAAAGAGGAATGATGCTAAGTTGGACTAAAAAACATGAACACCTGTATTTGTAGAATAAATAGGGAGAATTACTCAAACTACTCCTGAGGTTTATTGTATTTACATTGACCACTCTCCATGTTCCAAAAATTACTCGAACTACCCCTGACGTATTAGATTCATTACAGTTACCCCCTTACGACATTAATTTCTCAAAAAAAAAAGATTGAATTCCAGAAATACCCCTGGGTACTAAACTAAAAAATCACAAACATCAAGGGTGGCAAACTGATTTCACCCGTTTCTCCACCGATTTCAACTTTTTTCACCAATTTCGCTCGTTTTCCACCAAGTTAACCAAATTTCACCAATTTTTTTTTTACCAATTTCACCTGTTTTTCCACATCAAAAGTTCTTGTGATGACGTTGGCATGCGCAGTCAAAAAATTAACATCGTAAAGGGGGTAATTGTAATGAATCTAATACCTCACGGTTAGTTTGTGTAATTTGACAAACATGAAGGGTGGTTTATGTAATTACACCAAACCTCAGAGGTAGTTTGAGTGATTTCTCTCGAATAAATAAGGAAAATATAACTAAAGCAGCACTAACCTAGAGTATTTGGAGCTGTTGGTGCTATGTGCCTCCATTTCAAAGTCCTTTCCACGAATTCAAGTTTATCTTTCGCATCGGAATATTTTTCAAGATCATCAATGTTTTGACCTGATGTTCCAAGAAACCTGAAGAAAGCAAATAAAAGATATATAACACTCTAAACGATTCAAGCAAAACACTTGAGCTAAAAATTGATATACATCTTCTTACTTCACATTATCTAGCTCAAAGGAATGAGGATTAGTGCAGGATCTGAAGGTGTTATAAGCTGATGAACCCGGAAAAAGGCATCGATGCAAAGGCTTACAAATAAAGAGACGAAAAATCTTGAAGTTAGCAACCATTTATATTAAATTAAATAATTATAACACAATGTCAAGGCTTTGAGTAACTTTAAACCTGTTGTGGCAATGCGAAATTCGCAGGGTCACTGGTTCCTGGCATTATGTCTAAAGGTATACCTGCGGCAATCTGTAAATCGCTTCAGATATTAAATGTCGTTATTGCTGAAATAAATGATAGTGTGGAATATTATTACCTGACTTAAAAGAATATCAAGCTCTTTTATTGGCTCAGATAGTTTAGACTGATCCTTTGTACCCAAGTTCTGAAATGATGAAGTAAAAAGCTCTGTCTTAGAAAGATGAGCAAATGCAAAAATACCCCCTGTGCTTCGCCTAATTGGTAAAAAAACCCTGTGATATTTTTAGTAGCAAAAACACCCCTGTCTGAAAAAAAACCATTTGGAATTCCTTCATAAATCAATAGGGAGGTTATTGCCAATTTTTTAAGTGAACGGGGGGGTATTGCCAATTTTCAAAGTTAACAGGATGATTATTGTTAATTTTTAGGTAAATAGGGGTATTTTTGGATTTTTGGTGGGGGTATAGTTATCATTTTTTCTGTAAAGTATGTAGAAGTGGGTTTTTTTATGGTGATTAAATTAACACAGGGGGATTTTTGCTAGTTAGGAAGAGCATAGGGGGTATTTTTGCATTGTACTCTAGAAAGATTTACACATATCGAAACTCTCTAACGAGACAAGATAGAGATCTGTAAACCGATTACAGGTAAAGATGTTACCTGACCATTAAAAAGCCCATGGGGGTTTTCGATAGAATTTCCAACTACGACAACTTGAACAATTTGAGCTGCAATGCCTTGTTCCTGATGTAAAAAATATACAATAGGTTGTAATTAATAAGACAAAATCGCAGATATGAATTATTTAATTTAAACCTTTTCATCTCCCAGATGTCCAGTTATATGGTCGACTAAGAGCTGAAAATGAAGAGGATTAGAGGAGCTGCTTCCGACACTCAATCCCGATACGAAAACAACATATTTATCTTCACCTGTTCCATATGGAAAATTGCATTAGTGTTTTCAGAAGAAAAGAAACCTCCACAAATAGTTCATGTTTCATATGTGTTAAAGCCACACAAGCTGGAAGATTTGACATCTTATACATTTTGGGTTAGAGTGAAATGCAAAAATACCTCCTATGCTTTGCCTAATTAGCAAAAAAAAAAACCTTGTGTTGTTTTTATTGGGCAAAAAAACCCCTCCCATGCTGGAATACATATTTTGTAGGAATAATGACAATTAAAATTTCAAATGGCCTCCCTGTTGACTTATGAAGGAATTTCAAATGGGATTTGCTAATAAAAAAAAGAGCATAGGGAGGTTATTGCTAATTAAAATAACACAGGGAGTTTCTTGCTAATTACACAAAGCACATGGGGTATTTTTGCATTTAGCTCTTTGTGGTTATGTAAGTAGATATTCATGTTCCTTCACATATTTTACTACCCAAAAATGAAATTCAAATAAATTAAGAGTATGCTTAGACTCGTAAAATCATACCAGAATTAAGTGGGAGGTCTATCTGAGGAGGAAGGCCAGCTTCTAAGATATTTTCAACCATAAAATCGCCAGCGCCGGTTTCTTTTCCGTGTAAAGCAACCACTATACCTACAACATATCATACAAAATCAGTAAAACAAGTATGGGGGGGTGGGGGGGGGGGGGGGTGGGGGGGGGGGGGGGTGGGGGGGGGGGGGGGTGGGGGGGGGGGGGGGTGGGGGGGGGGGGGGGTGGGGGGGGGGGGGGGTGGGGGGGGGGGGGGGTGGGGGGGGGGGGGGGTGGGGGGGGGGGGGGGTGGGGGGGGGGGGGGGTGGGGGGGGGGGGGGGTGGGGGGGGGGGGGGGTGGGGGGGGGGGGGGGTGGGGGGGGGGGGGGGTGGGGGGGGGGGGGGGTGGGGGGGGGGGGGGGTGGGGGGGGGGGGGGGTGGGGGGGGGGGGGGGTGGGGGGGGGGGGGGGTGGGGGGGGGGGGGGGTGGGGGGGGGGGGGGGTGGGGGGGGGGGGGGGTGGGGGGGGGGGGGGGTGGGGGGGGGGGGGGGTGGGGGGGGGGGGGGGTGGGGGGGGGGGGGGGTGGGGGGGGGGGGGGGTGGGGGGGGGGGGGGGTGGGGGGGGGGGGGGGTGGGGGGGGGGGGGGGTGGGGGGGGGGGATTTGGCATCTGGGACTAGACGCAAAACGCCACGATAATCTCACCACCACCACGGTGAGTAAAAACCTCACCGCGGTGAGTTGGTCTTGGAGTCTGGCTCATGAAGCTTGGAGACTGAGGCCCCAGATGCCAGACGCCATGAAGCATGGAGTTTGGAGACTGAGCCCCAGATGTCAGACGCCATGAAGCTTGGAGTTTGGAGACTGAGCCCCAGATGTCAGACGCCATGAAGCTTGGAGTTTGGAGACTGAGGAACCAGAAGCCAGACGCCTTGAAGCTTGGAGTTTGGAGACTGAGCCCCAGATGTCAGATGCCATGAAGCTTGGAGTTTGGAGACTGAGGCCCCAGAAACCAGACGCCAGTTTGAAAAAAAAAACTTATGTTTTTATGACATGTTTGTTTTGTAGGGATATGGCATAATACTAACGCACGCCTTGCCACAATTACCTCCATTTCACTATGATAAATATCACACAAAGGGCTGCATGGGCCGAAATTGCAACTATATGAAAGTCGTTGCGACCACATCATATCCAAATTTTGGAAAAAAATGAACTCTTAGGCCTAGTAGGCATTTAAGAACTCCATATGTCCCTGCTAATAAGAAGAAGAGGTCCTCTAAATAATTAGCCTTTTTTTTTTTTGTAATATTTAATACAAAAATGCCTGAACATGCTTATGTGATAATTGTATATTATTACCGTGTTCTATGAGTTAATTCGTGCTCGTTATTTTGTTGTTGATATTTAGATTGATATCTGTTGAATTGAAAATCTTGACAAAGTTATGATTTACAGAAATTATAATGTTACCGCAAGTGTTACTTCTCCGTTCGGGAGATAAATTGACAAAATCTTACAAAATTGACTAATCTTTAAAAAGTTATGATTTACGGAGGATATAATGTTACCGTAAGTGTTACTTCTCCGTTCGGGAGATAAATCGACCAAATCTTACAAAATTGACTAATCTTTACAAAGTTATGATTTACGAAGATAAAATATGTTACCGTAAGTGTTACTTCTCCGTTCGGGAGATAAATCGACCAAATCTTACAAAATAGACTAATCTTTACAAAGTTATGATTTACGGAGGACATAATGTTACCGTAAGTGTTATTTCTCCGCTCGGGATAAATCGAAAGATTCTTACAAAATTGACTAATCTTTATAAAGTTATGATTTACGGAGGATATAATGTTACCGTAAGTGTTACTTCTCCGTTCGGGAGATAAATCGACAAAATCTTACAAAATTGACTAATCTTTACAAAGTTATGATTTATGGAGGATATAATGTTACTGTAAATGTTAATTCCCCTTCCGAGAGACAAATCGACCAAATCTTACAAAACTGACTAATCTTTACAAAATTATGATTTACGGAGGATATAATGTTACCGTAAGTGTTACTTGTCCGTTCGGAAGTTAAATCGACCAAATCTTACAAAATAGACTAATATTTACAAAGTTATGATTTACGGAGGATATAATATGTTACCATAAGTGTTACTTCTCCGTTCGGGAGATAAATTGATAAAATCTTACAAAATTGACTAATCTTTACAAAGTTATGATTTACGGAGGATATAATGCTACTGTAAGTGTTACTTCTCCGTTCCGGAGATAAATCGACAACATCTTACAAAATTGACTAATCTTTACATAGTTATGATTTACGGAGGATATAATGTTATCGTAAGTGTTACTTCTCCGTTCGGGAGATAAATCGACAAAATCTTACAAAATTGACTAATCTTTACAAATTATGATTTACAGAGGATATAATGTTACTGTAAGTGTTACTAACCGTTCAGAATATAAATCGACCAAATCTTACAAAATAAACTAATCTTTACAAAGTTATGATTTACGGAGGATATAATGTTACTGTAAGTGTTACTTCTCCGTTCGGGTGATAAATTGATCATATCTTACAAAATTGACCAATATGTACGAAGTTATGATTTCGGGTAATATAATGTTGTTGTAAGTATTACTTCTCCTTTCAGGTGATAAATTGACCAAATCACCAACATGTACGAAGTTATGATTTACGGATGATATAATGTTACTGTAAGTGTTACTTCTCATTTCGGGTGATAAATTGACCAAATCTTACAAAATTGACCAATATGTACGAAGTTATGATTCGGGTGATATAATGTTACTGTAAATGTTACTTCTCCTTTCAGGTGATAAATTGACCAAATCTTACAAAAATGACCAATATGTACGAAGTTATGATTTCGGGTGATATAATGTTACTGTAAGTGTTACTTCTCCTTTCGGGTGATAAATTGACCAAATCTTACAAAATTGACCAATATGTACTAAGTTATGATTTCGGGTGATAAATTGGCCAAATCGGTGATAAATTTAGGGGTTAGGGTTAGGTTATGGTTAGGGTAAATTTATGGCGTTTGGCATTTGAGATCTCAAACTCCAGACTCCAATGTAAATGAAGACTGGAGTTTGATAACCAAACTCCAGTCTCCATTCACATTGGAGACTGGAGTTTGATAACTAAACTCCAGACTCCAAACTCCAAAGCTGATGGCCCTTTGAATCTCACCGGGATGAGAACAAAACTCACCTAGGTGAGTTTTATGCTCACCGCGGTGAGCTTCAGGGAGTTTGGCGTTTGGCGTTTGTTCTTCCCAAATGCCAAACGCCACAAAAACGTGAAAATAATAGCAGACGTTTTTTCGCGTTTTTTATACCAATCACTCAAAAATTCAGGTTTATGTTGTTCTCCTTTCTTTCCTCTTTGATTTGAGTGAAATGTGTGTGAAAAATTATAATTTTGGGAGAGAATTTAGTTAGGGTTTTTAGAGAGAGAATGAAAAATGGAAGAATGGGGTTGGATTTGATTTTTTAAAATTTTGGGGGTATACTTAATAGTTTATTTAACTGTTGTTTAATTAGGAAGATTTAATTAACTTAATTATGTTACTTAATCAAAGTCAATGGCATATTTCCAATTTTTAAAAATTTAATGGCATTTGTCTAATTTAACTTTTCCATAGGGGCAATTTTAAAATTCACTCGACGTGTGGTGTTTTGTACACTGATAAATCAAATTGTAATAAAATTATTAAATTACTCGTTAGTCACAAAAAAAAGGCGTCGTTTTGAACCTACTAGGCATAAGATAAAACAATAAGAAAAAGAAATCAATTATGAGATTCCAAAGATTTACAAAAAAAAAAAAAAAAAAAAAAAAAAACAATCTGGTTGCGGTGGGAACGGGGTTCTAATCAGGCCATCTCCAATAATTATTTTAATTCCATTTTCTTCCTTTGACCACTCTCACTTATCTAGTTTTAATTTTGTTTTTAATATTTATATTAATAATACTAATAATTATTTTATTAATAAAATTAAATTATTAATTATATTTAAATATTAAAATTAAAGAGAATAAATAGCCACCACCAATATTGTAATTAAATGATTAAAATTTTAATTACAATAAAAGATATTAAAATAAAATAATGAATTTATTTATTAATGATTTGTCCATAAATAAATTTAATTACAATTCTAATAAATTATTAATGATTTTAATTTCTAAAAAAAAAAAAATTTATTATATTAAATAATTCAATTAAAAATTGGTGACTACATATATTTATTAAATACTAATAAATATTAAATTAATATAGTAACACATTTTATTAAATAATTCAATTCTACAAATTTAATTTAATTACGAGGAAATTTTAATTTTATTAAAATTTACTTTAAATAATTAAATTTACATATATAAAACCCTAAAATAATAAAAAAACAAAAAGAAATAAAAAAAAGAGGAACTAAAGAGGAGCGCGTGTCTTCCTCAAGAAGCCACGCGGGAACGGGCTGGGCGCAGTCCGTTCCCGCGCCGATGCCCAGCCCGCCCGCCCCCGACCCCCAGCCGCTGGAGACGGCTTCCCTCCCCACCCCCGATATGGAGATGGCCTCATGAAACCGATAATCTGACCCGCCAATAGTAAAAAACTTAAACCGACGCGTTGAGGAAGGAATGGATTGAGCCAGCTCGATGGGATGGGTTCGACGAGTTTTATGAACACCCTTCTGGACAAGAATTTTTCTAAATAATATACTCTTTAATTTGATTTTCAAGGCAGCTCCTCGACTTCTGGTCCATTGACAGCCCGTTCGAAGCCCAGGACCAAGACCTAGCCCGAAGCAAGCCCAAGATCAAATCCAAGGCAAAGCCCAAGTCCAAGACACTACATAACTAGAATGGGGCCCGAGTCGAGTTTAATATCCAGTCCCAACCTATTCAATAGTAGGGTTGTGCACGATCCGGTAAACCGACCTGATCGTGCCGAAACCGAAATTTCGGTATGTACCGAATACCGAATCAAATTCTCGGTTCGGTATTCGGTACGCATTTACCGATCATTTGGAGCATTCGGTTTTCGGTAAAACCGACCGGTTTACCGAACCGAACCGGTATACCCTTTTTTTTTTTTTTTTTTTCTTTTTTTTATCCTAATTTATATAGAGTAACTACTAACTACCTGTTGCAAATTGAAGAACTCCCTGCTCGATCCAAATTGAAGATGGCAAATTCACCTTTAAGATTTAGATTCCCACCAGCTCTAAAAGCCTCCTGCAGTAAACTCTTCTCACTTCTTCTATTGGACTGCCCTAGAGCAAAGCCCAAATCTTCCTCTTCCTCAATTCAAAATCCCACCGCGCCGTCGCACCACCCACCCACCACGGCGCCGACGCACCGCCATCCTGCTCCGCGCCTCCGCCATCTCTCTCTCTCGGCCCAGATTTGTAATTTACAGAGGTACAGTCCAAATTTTAAATGCCCAATTTTGTTCCTTTTTTTTTCTCAACAAATTGGGGTTCTAATTGCATTTAAAACCCCAAACTTGAAGGATGCTAAAGTAATTTTTGTAGAGAGTACTGAGGCTAGGGGGTCTTTGATATATTCTTTATGATTTCTATTCAACTTCATTGGATGGTGAAAGTGGTAGGAAGCAGATTATTATTTTCAAGACAAATTATTTTTGGTTTAATAATTTTTCGGTTTTTTTTGTACCGAATCGGTAATTTACCGAACCGAACCGAACCGAACCGAAATTTTCGGTTTGGCAAACGGTACGAGATTCCAGAATATCGAACCAGTCGGTATACCGAAATTCGGTACGGATCGGTTCGGTTTTACCGTTTGCACAGCCCTGTTCAATACTCAGATTTATCTGCACCCTATCAGATTTATCAACATCCATTGCAAAGGAGTTTATATAGCTTTGCTCGCTCAGGTTTGTATGTGTCACTCAAGTTTTTCTGAATTCGTATTCGTTTGTATGTTCGATTTGTTTGTTTTGATTTTGACGTTTTCATAGTTGATTTGAATTATTGCAGCTGTATCTGAGCTTCTTTATTCAGTAAAGATTGGATCTTTCTTCTTTCTTATTAAAGATTGGATCTTTATTCCATATATGTGCAAAGATGTATTTTTGCTGTTGTTAATGGTTTTGTAAACTATAATAAGGATCAGATTTTAATATGTATCCTTGAAGGAGTTGCACAGGGGTGTCATTTTTTACTGTTGTACATGTGTTAACCTCGGACAACAAAGTATTCTTTAACTTGGAAAATTAAATGTCGATAGAATCTTTGAAGAGATTTATTGGTTTGATTCAAACGGAATCTAAACTGCAACCATGTACAGAGGAATTTATGGGTTCTTCTAAACTGGTTTGTGAAGATTTGTAGAGACTTCTACTTGCCTTCGAACCGGCCTACAATTTTTTATGGGTTCGTATAGTTTATTATCCTCCCAATTTAGTGGGATAAAAAGGTTGTCGCTTGTATTAACTTGTCATGTAACACCAAAATATAATCTCTGATTGTGTTAACCCCATATTATTCGGCCTGACCACTACGTAATTATAAATTGCAAATTGTAATTGAGTTTAACTGTAGCTACCTATTTCAGTAATTGTAACTAAGCCTTTCCTGTCGAAACAGAAGCAAACTCCAGGCGCTGTAAGAAGCATCTGCTTTTGAAGGAAAAACGGAGAAGAGTTGTGAAACAAATCTATCAGGTAAAGATCATTAATGTTTTCACGCAAAAGGTTTGCAACTGGGTTTTGGATTCACTTGTGTTTAAAAAAAACATTTTGTTTAGGTTATTCGGATTAATATAAGTTTTATCTTTTCCTACATGGATGATTCTTGCAAGAATCTTGCTGTTGTGGACAGTAATATCTGTTTCTTAAGATGAGTTAAATTCTGTTTCTTTTGTCTTAATTAATGTTTAGAGTGCTTTGTTAGGAGGTTTTTGGAAAATTCCGTTGTACGATAAAGAGCTTTCATTATGCGATGTGGATTTGAATTCATATGTGTACTTGTAATTGGCAGGAGAATGAGAATCAGCTTTGAGTATGTGCTTATTTTACATGGTTTATGATAGCCAGTACAGAGTATAAGGAATTTACTTTTCTCCTAGATTCTTTATGTTATAGTTTTAGAGAATTAGGAATACCGTTTTGTTTTTATTGATGCTATCCAAGTAGCTTTGTTTTCACTAGACAAGAAAACCAAATTCAGAAGATTGAGACTAGGGCACAATGCAAATAATTTTCGGAGATAGTTCGACATATCAAGTTAAAGGAGTAAAGCATGTTTTTGGCATTGGATAATGCTTTATTAGTTGACATAGGAGGTAAGACTAGCAGGATGATTATGCCCTTTAGGCACGAAAGATTAGATCTTTCATCTGCATTGGAAAAATATTACCACTAAGCAGAAGATGTCCTTTTTTTGTTTTTGTAATTTATAGTTTTCTCCCTATTTTAATACTGAATATATTGAGCAGGACATCAAGTAGTATTGAGTTGTTTTCCCAGCTATTCTACTAATTATACCTCTTCTTTTGTTTTTCTTATCTCTGCGATAGTTCATGACCAGAGTTCTTGTTTGTAGCTTCTTAACAAAAACAAAAAATAAATGGAAGAAAGACTTGAAGAAACAAAATCCAAGGAGCAGGATCTTGTTATTTCTCATCCTCCCTTGCCACGCGAACCATACACTTGGCTCATGATTACTGATGGAGAGAATGGTGAGCGACAGACATTTTATAGCTTAACAGAGGATCGGTATTATGTCCGGTTTGTTCCTGAGTTGCAGAATAAGTATGTTGCCTGTTGCTATGGAGGATGGTTGGTTCTAAAGGACAACTCCACGGAGGACTGCTCAATTCTTAATATTTTGACTATGGAGAAATTGCAGCTCCCTCCTCTTCACATTCCTCCCAATCTCATTTACAACCGCCCTGATTGTGTTCTGTCATCACCCAAAATAGATAAAAGCTGTCGAATTATCTTTTTCGAAAGAAAATTACGCAAGTTCAAGTCTTGCCACCTTGGAGATAGTGAATTTATTGAACGAGAATCGACGTACAATGAGGGATTTATTAGGAATCTTATAAACTTTAAGGGAAAACTTTATGCTCTGACATCCCCTGATTTCAATTTAATCACCGCTGATTTTTCGGATCCTGACCTTCATCATGAACAAGTTGTTAGTGGCGAATCAATTACAGAATTCATCCATACCACGTATGGAAAGGACATGTATCTTGTTGAATCTTGCGAGGACCTCTTGCTGATTTTTATGGGCCATTATGATTATGAGGTTTCAGATGTCAAAATCCTTAGAGCCGACTTCAGTAGTAGGGAATGGGTGAAACTGGAAACATTAGGTGATAGAGCCATTTTCCTGGGTCCATCTCATACCTTTTCATCTCCAGCTTCAGCCTTTGGGTTGAAAGGCAATGCAGTGTACTGGGTCAGTTCTTTATTTGTGACGGGGCACTTCTACATGTATGATATAGAAGATGAGAGCATTTCCATTTCATTGCCTTGTCCTATAGTCGGAATCTACTCATCTTTATCTTGGGTGTCCTTCCCTATAACCTGCAACGAGGAAAAGCTACAGCATAAGGATAAGTATTCTTTATTTGAAGCCTCTCGAAATGAAACAAACTGCCACCTGCAACGGCAAAAGGCCACAACAAAAAGCAATGAGTTACAAATTGAACTGGTAATTATTTTTTCTTTTCCCTAATCCCGGGTTATGACTTGCAATTGGGTTTAGCATGTACTACTTAAAGTTACGAAATTTTGCATTAGTATAAGTTTACTGTTCTCGCCTTTTTATTTTTGTATACTATAACTTTTAATATTTCATCTTTCAAATATTGCAAAAACTACTATCCTGCCCCCTCTCAATATATTTCTCGTCTTTTTTCCCCCACAAACCATGTCTGCCCCCTCTAACTAAAACTCCTTTATCCCGCTCTGTAATGTACTATTTGAAGCAGGTTTTGAAGTTATAAAATTCACTCGAGTAGTTTGCATTAGTATAAGTTCACTGTAGTTATATCGAATGTTTTATCCTTCATACATGATAGTCTACTCATAATCCTACTGGTTCATGCCAATCCTGTGTGGTATGTAGTTAGTGTACATGTTTTAATTTGAAGGTGACATAGTGATTACTATCATATGACCCAACCATGTACTTCTCAATATCAATAATTGGTTATTGCGTAAAGAGTTCCATACAGTCTCTCACTAAGAACTCATTATCAAACATGACGCTATCCATCTCTGCAGAGAAAAACCCAGAAGAAAGAAGAAAGAGAGACTATAGGCTCGACAATAGTCGGGAAAGAGAGTTTGTGGGTAGATCTTCCAAATGACCTCCTCCTAGAGATATTCACACGACTCTTTGCTGGTGACAGGGTCGCGTTTCATTCTGTATGTAGATCTTGGTATTCAGTACCTCCTTCCATGACTACTCAACAATTTGGACTTCCACTGAAAAGTTCAGACTGCGCCTCCCCATTTTTAATGTGCCCCGACGATAAAACATACCATCCAATTTATGGCGAGCTATATAGCATGGGCTTTCCGGATATACCAGGGGCAAAAGTTCGAGTGGCACGGGATGGATGGTTACTCATGGATGAATATTCAGAAGGATTATTTTTCTATAATCCTTTCACAAAAGCAGAAATAATACTTCCTGATTGTAGTAATGCAAGGTTTTATTATTCACTTTATTTCTCTGCACCACCGACGTCCGCAGATTGCGTAGTTGTTGTAGCTGTACAGAGGTGGGACCATAGTTGTGCTATATGTTTTATGAAGTGTGAAGACGAGGGTTGGATCTGTCGTGAAATATCGCCAGAGAAAGAGTCCTTTTATTTTTCGTCTTGCAATGCTGTCGTCTACAAAGGTCTATACTATTTTCTTGGGTCTGATGCAAGTCTTCTCATTTTTAACCCAAAGAAAGACGAAGTCCATGTGATTGAAGCCCCCAAATCTATCTCTGACCTGAAGTTTGAATGTGGACAGCAATACATGTTAGAAAGTGATGGTAAGCTAATAGCAGTGTTTGTGGGTACGGACGGAAGTTCAGTATACACTTGTGAATGGAATGTCTCGAAGAGTTCATGGGAAATACTTGGGAGCTTGGGAAACAGAATGTTGTTTGTAAGCCGTCCATTATCTTTATGCAAAAGGGCTACTGTAAGCGGAACGGGTAACAAAATTTACTTCCCAAGAGTTGTTGGTGACGGCAATATTCTTTTCTACTCCCTTGCCACCAGGAGGTACCACACCTTTGAAATGGGCACTAGTTATCCAAACTTTATTGGATCAAAGTTCTACCCCCAGTACAATTTTTGGTTCATGCCTTGAAGAATCAGATTTCATGGCATGTTTTTTCTTGAACTATATATATATATTTTTATCAATATTTTCATTTATATGTTCTAATTTATCTAAGTTTCCAGAATTTCATGGGAATGCTTGTTTTTTATTTCAAAAAATGAAAATATATATTACTGGTTCGTGATATTTGTTTTGTGTACTGAAAATATTGAGCAGGGATTTTTCCCAACATTTTTCCGTAGTAATTATATCTGGTTACAACTTGCAATTGTGATTGGAATCTACTACTTGAAGTAGTAGGTTATGTTGAATAGTTTGCATTAGTGTTAGTTTAATTACTGCAAATTTATTTTATGTAATAAATATCATGGCTATATTTTCAAAAGCAGAGCAGAAATAAAACTTCCAGATTTTGACAGATGTTTATTATTCACTGTATTAAAAGAGAGTCACCAAAAACTCCAATTATACCCAATCAGATTTTGACACTTGTCCAAATTACAACTCCATCCATCTCATGTACAACTCAATTAATAACGTAAAATAACAATTATACCCTTACTCTTTCTTTTGTAAAAGTCCCAATTTAACATTTTACCCTGCCCACCCCCACTACTACCCTAACCCTATCACCCCCAACCCCTGCCGCACCACTTTACACACTACCCAGGTCGGCTACTTTACAAAGTGACATTCTTCCCATAATTTAAACATATTTTTTACAAAAATTGAACAGCATTAGGTATTTAACGCAATTCCTTATTTTATGAAATTAATCAAAATATTATTTATCTAATTAAATAAAAAAAATCTCAAAAAAAAAAAAGTACTCTTCTTCCTGGAAAGCTTCACCGATGAAGCATCACTTCGCACCGTTCTGGTCACGACCAGAGCTGCGGCGGCGGTGTAGTGCTGCCTATGTTCTGATCGTGACCAGAACTGCGGCGACGAAGTGCCGCCTCCATTCTGGTCTCTACCAGAACGGCGGCGAGTGAAGTGCCGCCATGCTGGTGGCGAAGAGAACGGAAGCGGCACTTCGCCGTCGCTGTCCTTGTCGTATTAGGAGTAGAGAGGGAGGAGGGGGGTGGTGGTGGTGGTATGGGTTAGGGTTTGGAAAGGGATTTGGAGAGAATTTGGGAAAAATGAAATGAGAAGGACATTTTGGTCAATTGAGTATTTTTCATAAAGGGTAATAATGTAAAATTTCTATTTACAATCTATTGTTGATTAATTTTTTGGGTATAATACATAAAATTTGGGGTTGATACACATGTGTACACATTAAATGGACAAGATAATTTTAATATTTTTTTCAAGGGTTGAGATTGAATTTATTTGGTGACTCAACTTTGAGTTGAGAGTCATGATAGAATGCCCCACGAAACCCCCAAATCTATGTTTATGTTTAGGTAAAATTTTGACAAAGTTTCCCTATTTACGCACACTTTTTTTTGTAGGAGTAAAATGCAACATTTATCAAAATATTGGGATAAATTGCCACATTTATCAAAACACTGGTGGGGTAAATTGGTACATTTATCATAACACAAGGGGTAAAGTGCCATATTTATCATAACATAGGGGGTAAAGTGCCACCTATAAGAAGGGTAGTTTTATCAATTCGTATTTTTTTAAGTTTAAAAATATTAGGAATAGGGTGTAAAACTTTTATAAAACTACAAGGGGGTAAATTGCTCTTTTTCAAATCATATGGAAGTAAATTGAGTATTATGCAAATCACATGGATAAATGGCCATTAACTCTCCTTTTAACCATAAGAAGGAAGAGAATGATGACTATATATTATATCTTTAAAAACAGTTGTGTAGCTCATATTTGATGTCATTTTTGTGGTCTCTGATGTGTCCAGATTTTGTATATTAATAGTTTATTGCTAGTCTCCAGATGTCAAGTCAACTGTGACTCACCAATAAGAGGATAAACCGGTCAAAGAAGTCTTTCCTCTCGAGTTTTTAGGGATCTTAACCTGAAATTAAAGATAACTACGCTAGGTTAGTACCGGTGGTGACCCGGTGATAACCCTCCGAAGCTTATGTCAGTCTTAAGGATAAGAGATATGGTTTTTAATATGTATCTTTTTCTCGTCCCCCTTATTAACATTAAAGAGGGGTATTTATAGTTTTAGATTCCAACTACCGGGTCGGATAGTGACAAGACGTACGAGTTCGGATATGGGTATGGTTTATTCGATTTGATCCAGTGGCGTAGTGACGTGTAGTCTCAGGACGTCGGCAATCGATGTACTTGTCGATTGCGTACTTACGGTGTCGAGATGCCTTATGGTCTCTATATTTGAGGTCATATCAATATTTATATATACATATTTTAAGCACGTGGAAGTCCACGTCATAAGACGAAGACTTGGCACATCAAGAGTCCCCCAAGTTCATGAGTTCAAGTGTAGCTTGAAGTTATGAAGTTGTTTTTAGGAAAAAATTTAAGTGCCGCAGCATATCGAGAGACTGAGACTTGGTACATGGTAGAGTCCCCCAAGTTCATGAGTTCAAGTTTGGCGCGAAGTTATGAAGTTTTGGCGCGCCGTTTAGGAGGTATTGCAAAAATGGGGCTGGATGCGAACCGTCACAAAGTTGCGGGGGGCAGTGTGCAATTTAGCCGTGCGGTTATTTTGCGGTCCTATATATAGGCCCCACGACTGTATAGTGGAATTACTTTGCAGTAAAAAATTTCGCGAACTCGAAATAGGATTCGTTCAATTTGTTTAGATTACGTGAAAGATGTCGTCGAGCGATACGGAGGGGAATTTCGATGATATCAATAGAGAAGCGCTACAAGATGTAGTGGGTTTTATTGAGTCTCATGAGGGGTCTGGTGATGTGGAAGGGGTCGGTGGGTCTCGACGATTTTTTACCGAGACCATGTATCATGAGTTCGTAGCTGGAGATTACAGGCGGACCCTAGCCGAGATGTATGAGACGTTCTCGATTCCAACAGGTTGGACGTTATGCACTCCTAATTCCGACCAGAGGATGCATACACCCCCTAGGTTTGGAATGACAATCCACGAAGCTAGCTTAGAAGGCGGATTTCGATTTCCTATTCCTCCGGAGGTGGCCGGGATTATTAATGCCCTAGGCGTTCATCCCACTCAGATACTGCCAAATGGCATGTCGATAATTATTGCCTTCTGTGTCGTTATGAAGGTACTCGGGCAAGCAGCATCTTTTGGCAACTTTTGGGCTCTTTTTAAGGTTACTGAATCCCCGAAGTCCAACGAAGGATTTTATCAAGTAAAGTCTCGGGGAAACAACAATCGATTCTTATGCTCGACCAAAAGTTCCCATGGCAAAGGGTGGAAATTGAGATATATTTACGTATATCCCCCGAAGGGTTACAAATGGAACGTCAATTGTCCATGGCGGGTTGGCGCAATTAACCCAAAGAACGTTCCGAAGCCTTCCTGTCACGAGGGATTCGTCGAGAATCTCCGACGATACAACCTCGACGTACAGAAGCTTGTCGAGGAACCGCGGCTCCGTGTTTGTGGGTTATCGTCGTCGCGTAGGAAGGTTGGGGACCCCGAAGACCCGAGCATGGAGGAGGTACTTCGTGGGGCCATGGTTGTGCCGAAGGGGAAAGAACTACACGACTTGCAACGGAAAAATGAAGCGTTTTGGAGTCGTGCTTCTACATCAAGGGGGCCCGCGACGATACCGAGAGCTACCAGTAATGTCGGGCAAACCGTAGAATCTGGGCGGATCATAACTCGTGAGGAGCGTCGTCGTGGAAAAAGACCGCGAGTTGAGGAGGATGACGATATCGAAGGAGCTGCTGATCCTGCGGATCAAACAAGCGATAGGATTTCTGATGAGGAACGGCCATTATTCGATTGGAGTTTGTCTGATTGGATGGCGTCGGAATTGACTCATCCTGGCGGTTTAGGGCCCGATACGTCGGTTCTCTATTCTGAGTCCTATAATTCGGCGTTTGCAGCATTTATACATGGTGTTTTCAAAAGCGACCAGGCGCGTTTAACGAAGAAGTCAGTTCAAGAGAACGTGCATACCGCCGGGCGTCTTGGTGTCGGCGTACGTGATCCTTGTAATTTTAGGTTGCTTTCGTTTTCATTATTCTGCTTATTTCAATATACTGGATGTTTTCATGCAGATGCTACAATTCCTCTTTCATGGTTATTATCGCGCCGAGTTGGCGGAAGTGGAATTAAATAAACAAAAGGATGCGAGTAAGGCTGCCCTTCGCGCGAAAGACGAGCAGCTGATCGAACAAAAGAAAAAGGCGGAAGAATCCCTTCGGGCCAAGGAGGAGGAGCTTAACGAGGCCGTTAAGCAACTGAGCCTTTTATCGCTGGAGAAAGATAGAATGAAGGCCAGTGAGTCCCGCCAGGAAGGAATCGTTTCTGCAGATCAGAGGTTGGCTATTGCGAAGGAGTTTCTCGAGTCCCCCGTGTACGAGTATATATCCGATGTTAAGATGGGTGTCGAGCTTTTGAAGATGTTCGATAAGGCAATCAGTCAGTGTGCACATAAAGGTTTTCTGACCCCGGATTTCGATCGCACTGCCATCAGCCCATTTTGGGACGAAGAATGCCGGGTCGAGACCCTTGAAGGAGAGGATGAGGAGGAAGCGACTGCGCGAGGCCATGAGTTCGGTAGTTTGATACCTCCGCCCCCTCCTGAAAACTGATAGACATTGGTCAACTGTAGGTTTTGTAACTAGCTAGGAACTTTGTAATTTTTTGTTAAGAGTTTAAATGAAAATATGTTTCTCATATTTCCCGTCAATAATCGAGGATATCGTGTGGTCGATGAATTGGGCTCTTTGGGCCGTTTGTATGAATAAAAGAGGATGGGCCTTCCACCCAATCATCGCGATTGTTCCAATTGCTGACCAATGAACGCGACTGTTTTAAAAGCGTTTTCAAAAGAAAGGTGTGATCAGGCAGATTCGCGCGCTTTGATATTTAGACTTCTTATAAATAGGCGTCCATCATTGTACTGTTCATTCCATTCTCAGAAAAGTTCACTTGTCGGAGCCAGGTTGTCGGAGCTAGAGGCGAGTGGTTGTAATTAAGTGTTTTCTCTCCGAAGTCTTCTGTTAAAAAAGCCTTTTAGGTATTTCTTTTCTCTTTATTCTATGGCTAGTCGATCTGTATCTGTCGGGGACGAGTCGGTTGGAGAGGGGGAGGGATTGTCGTTAGAGTCTATAATGTCACATTTCGATATCCCTTTCGAAGGGAAGTTCCATAGCCCTTTATCAGCTGAGTTGTTGAGCGTAATCGGTTCAGGGTCTAAGGGTGTAGTTCGATCGTTACCTATGTCGGACCGACATCGGACCACCGATCATTTCAGTAATATAAAACCTAGTCGTCTGCGACTGTCGGCCGAAACGATAGAGGCTAAGTATCAGTTTCCGACGGGTTGGTCCGTCATTCTTCCTGCCCCTGAACAGAGGATGAATAGTCCACCTGTTAAGTGAAGGACGTTTCATATTGATGCATTAGATAATGGGCTTCGTTTTCCTTTAGCCGATGAATTTGTCGATATCGTAAGAGGTCTCGGAATATGTCCGTCCCAGTTAGTCCCGAACGCCATAGGGTATATCATAGGGTTTTGCCTTGTCATGAAATCGCTGGGCCAACCGGCTTCGTTGGCCAATTTTTGTGCGCTTTTCAAAGTGAGCGAGTCCCCTAAGTCGAATGAGGGTTTTTATTTCATTAAATCGAAACCCAACGTTAGATTTCTCGGGGATTTAAAGTCGTCCCACGGGAAAGGTTGGAAAACCAAATTTATTTTCGTTCGAGCTCCCGAGAACTATATATGGAGGACGACACGCGAATGGAGGTCGGGTCC
The DNA here is from genome assembly GCA_034814905.1 of Penstemon davidsonii. Taxonomy (NCBI): domain Eukaryota; kingdom Viridiplantae; phylum Streptophyta; class Magnoliopsida; order Lamiales; family Plantaginaceae; genus Penstemon; species Penstemon davidsonii. The sequence goes on along the minus strand of JAYDYQ010001087.1, from coordinate 2,333,797 downwards.
CATCTCGTTAGGGGATGTACCCGAACCTTCATGCGGACCCAACTTTCCTTCGCAGTTGTCGGAGTCGACATATGATACCAACTTACTTCTGCAGGAGCCGATCTTGAGTTTGGGAGGGATGTCGATAACCCCATTATCTATCGACAGTCCTTCTCTAGGTAGTTCGCATACTTCGGAATTTATTAAGCAATTTTTCCTTTGCTCCTACTAATAGTACTTTGATTGTTGGCAGAATCGGCCGTAGCTGCTACCATGAGTCGTGCACTAAAATCATTGTCGAAAGCGACGAAGTTTGCGAATGTCCCAGCTCGTCCTGCTGCTGCAGATAAATCGTCCAATCCGAAACCGTCGGGTGCAGCTACTTCGAGCACTCTTCCTCCTCCTGGTGCTAAAGATCCAGTCGAGAAGTCCTCTAGTCCGGGTAAGGGAAAAAGAGTTGCTTCGAGCGAGGGGGCACAGACGGAGGGGCCTGTCTCGAAGAAAACCAAGTCGAGCGGGGAAGCCGCACCCGCCGAACGTGGTAAGGACGTGGCGAAGGAATCTCTCGGGTCTATTATCGAGAAGATGAAGCAACGCACGGGGGGCCAAGCCCCCGATTCCCATATGATGAATCCCATTCTGCTAAACTCTCCACTGAGTTCCGAGGTGTGGGAAAAATTATGCTCCACCATCTCTGTCCTAGACCAGGCTGCAATGGGTCCCACGGACATGAGCGATCTTATGCGAGTAGGATCTGGTCTCCTGCTCGGGGTAAGTTGTTGTTTACTGTATAGATCAATCGTTAATTCCATATGTATAAATCAATCGTTAATCTTCAGTCTTTCATGTCTGCAGCTCAACCAGGTGTTTTTTCAAGCTGGTTATCGGGTGGAGTCTTTGCGCAAGCGAGCTGATAAGTACAGATCCTTTGGGAAGGAAAAAGAGAAGGAGCTCAAAGAGGTTCAGATGGCATCTGCTGACCTCGAGAAGAAGGCTGTGTCGGCTGAGGCAGAAGCGTCGAAGAAAGACGAGAGAATTGCTGCTCTCGAGGCTGAGCTAGCCCTTCTAAAAGAGGGTTTTGAATCTGAGATCGCTCGAAGGTCGGCTGAGAGCTTCGAGAAGGGTCAGCGAGAGGCACTAGCTCTTCGTCGAGATATCTCGGTCGAGGAAAGGAGGAGCATTGTCCTCGAGTTTTTTAATAGTATAGTCTTCCAGGAGCTCGTCGATCGCCAGTCTGGGGTTGAGCTGCACAAAATGTTCGCGAAAGGCTGGAAACAATGTCAAGCGTTCGGATTTTTGAACGATAGCTTCGACGAAAGGCGGCTCAGTCCCTTTCTCGATGAGAATGGATTGCTCATAGAAGGGTACCAATCTGATGAAGAGGGCCAGGCCGAGGCACAGGCCGAGGCTCATGAATTCGGGTTCCTGCTCGGGGTTCAAGCCGAGAAAGATCGTGAGGCGGCCGCGGCTCAACCAGGGGTTCAGGATAAGTCCAAGTCGTACTCTCATATTGATCAACTCATGCATGAAGGAGAGCATGGTCCCTCGAGAGATTGACGTCTTGAATTTTGGCCCGCTGACTTGCTTTAATTATTTTGTTTAGGGTAGGTTAGCTTTTATAGTCGATTCACGCTTGGCTGGCGATCTTTTTGTAATTCCTTTTCATTTAATGAATCGATTTCTTCTACTGGTTATCGTTTTATCCAATTTCTTGTCATTACGTAATTTGTCATTGAATAAACGACGGTGGCCCCACCCCTGTTGTCCAAAATTAATTATGAGTTGCTGATCTCGAGGTTTTTCTATTATTGTTCTTGACCGTCGGATTGAACTTTAAGTTTTCTATAAGTAGAGGTTGCTCACAAGTCTGTCTTTGCACAAGAAAGAACTTTCTTATTATGTCTTTGTTTTGCCTCTTAATTTTGTTAAACTCGCAGTCGTCTATGGTTTTTCATGTTAAAGCTGGAATGATAGCGCAGTTTTGCACCACGATCGACTAACACTCGAGGCGAGTCGAGAAAAACGGGCCCATCGATCGGTAACGATGCACGTCAATCACCTGAAAACTTTCCAATTTCTCCCATACCAAGATATGCGAGGCAACGCCAATTGATGTGTCCAGATTTTGTATATTAATAGTTTATTGCTAGTCTCCAGATGTCAAGTCAACTGTGACTCACCAATAAGAGGATAAACCGGTCAAAGAAGTCTTTCCTCTCGAGTTTTTAGGGATCTTAACCTGAAATCAAAGATAACTACGCTAGGTTAGTACCGATGGTGACCCGGTGATAACCCTCCGAAGCTTATGTCAGTCTTAAGGATAAGAGATATGGTTTTTAGTATGTATCTTTTTTTCGTCCCCCTTATTAACATTAAAGAGGGGTATTTATAGTTTTAGATTCCAACTACCGGGTCGGATAGTGACAAGACGTACGAGTTCGGATATGGGTATGGTTTATTCGATTTGATCCAGTGGCGTAGTGACGTGTAGTCTCAGGACGTCGGCAATCGATGTACTTGTCGATTGCGTACTTACGGTGTCGAGATGCCTTATGGTCTCTATATTTGAGGTCATATCGATATTTATATATACATATTTTAAGCACGTGGAAGTCCACGTCATAAGACGAAGACTTGGCACATCAGTCTCGTTTAGGCAAACTAATATCTCATCTCTATCAATTGCATTCAGATTTGATTGATCAACTACTAATCTCCCAATTTTTAATAAACAAAATCAGGCGTGACAAATTAATTGTTGGACATAGCCCAACTACTAATCTCTTAATTTTTAATAATTTGCTCATTAACAAAATCAAGCGTGACAAATTAATTGTTGGACATAAACCGGATCAAACGTATTACTTAATCAAATCCCATTAATAATCACCGGTTACTTGAAGTGGGTTATTGAAAATATGCCTCTTTGATCATATAGGGTGTATGTGGATGGGTTTTGGCCTGGTCTCGTGGATTTCGCGAGATCGAGCCAAAACCCTTTTAAATTTTCGTCAAACCCATAAATCCATCCAAAACCTATTCAGAAACTTACATTCAAACTCTTCAAATTTATAAAACATTGATTTGACACCTACCACCTACTTTTTTCCCTAAACACCAACATTCAAACTCAATCCAAATGGGGTTTCAACTTATTCAAACCACAAAACCCAACAGCCAAAACTCATCCAAATGAGGTCTCAAAGGTTTCATTGAAACCACCCCAAATCAATTTTTTTAAACTGAGCCAAAACCCATCCAAATAGACCCATAAAGTGTATACTAATTAATAAAAAGAACTTGCACTAATAAAATGATTTACACCAACATGTGATTGATCTAGTGGAAGAGATTAGGACAAAAATTGAATTTTGATACCATAGAAGTGACCAAATTTCATTTTTCATACCAAGTTGTAAAAAAACGTACTTCCGTTAGTTTTTTTATCGGAAGTTTCTTCTTGTCCGTTAAGTACGCACCTGAGAGGCACAAAATGAGGTACTCTTGCTAGGAAAAAGGAAAAAATAGTACCATAACTTATGATTGCTGATAAATTTACCCCGCAATTTTTTGGGCTGGCAAATTTACCCCATAATTTATAAAGTCGAGCAATTTTGGTCTCATTTCGGCCCAATTGCAAAAATTGGCATCACATGCGAGCCTCATGGCTAAAATTGGGGATTTTAGACATGGAATTTCATCAAAATTTCATATTGAACTAGTAAAAATTAATTAATTATTATTTAGCTAAAAAAATCATATTTTGTTTTATGGTAAATTACATATTACATAAGCATAATTACAAAAACTAAACTTCTTGTTTCAAAATTTTCCAAGACCATTCCCAAGGTAAAACCATATTACGAAAACACCCCTTACGATGTCAAGGTCAACAGTTTTTAATAACATAAGTTAACACCCTTACGGAGTCAATGTCATTTTAAATTTACAAAAACATAATTCATTTAAATTCTGGAAAAAAATCTATAAAAGAAATTGATTAATAATATAAGATTGTAATAACATAAATTAATATTTTTCTACAAAAATAAAAGAAACCCATTTAAAATTTTAATAAGTTTATTTATATTTATATCCAATTTCACCGATTTAGACTTTTTTGACCGATTTAACCATTTTTTCATCGTTTTCATTGCCTTAACCCCCTTTTCACCGTTTTCATCGATTTAAACCGTTTTCACCAATTTAACCAATTTCTCATCATCTTATTGATATTTTCACCAATTTAGCTCATTTTTTTTAATCGATTTAGCCCTTTTTCACAGTGTTCATCGATTCTTTCACCTATTTCACCGATATAGCCCTACGTTTTCACCATTTTCATCGATTTAAACAATTCTTCACCGATTTAGCCCCCCTTTTTCATTGTTTTTTATTATCTGTTTTACACCAGTTTAGCCCTTTTTCACCGTTTTCATCGCATTACACCGTTTTTCATCGATTTAGCACCTTTTTTATCGATTTTTTTCACCAATTTCATCAATGTAGCCCTTTTTCACCGATTCAGTCCATTTTCACCATTCTCATCGATTTTTTTCACTATTTCAATCGATTTAAACCATTTTTCACCGATTTAGCTTCTTTTTCACCGCTTTCTAAAAAATACATAGATGACCCTCAAATGGAGTAAATAACATATAACCAACTATATATTAAGTTTTACATGGTTTGGTATTAGATGTGCGTGCTCATATATAATCAACTTTCAAATTTATTATTTTATCACATTGCTAAAAAAAATATGATCAAAAGGGAAATTAAATTAAACTATATATGATACAATTGATCAATTAGATCAGCTTATCACAAAAATAACATGAAAATGTAAAAAAAAAACCATTGAAAACAGTGAAAAAATGGTCTAAATAGATGAAATTGGAGAAAAATCAATGAAAACGGTAAAAATGGACTAAATCGGTCAAAATGGGCCAAATTGGTGGAATTGGTGAAAAATCGACGAAAACGGTGAAAAAAGAGCTAAATCGGTCATAAACGTGCTAAATTGATGAAAACATAGATGGAAATGGTTAAAAATCGGGCTAAAATTGTCAGAAAGGGGTCAAAATGGTGAAATGATGAAAAATCAATATGAACGGTGAATAAGGGTTTGAATCGGTGAAAATCGATGAAAAATTCAATGAAACAGAGAAAATGGGTCAAAAAACGGGCTATATCGGTGAAATTGGTGAAAACGGTGAAAACTTTATTGGCAATCATACTAGTCTAATTATTTCATACATATTTAAACTTTATGGACAATTATACAATTTTATTAATTTTTTGGGATAAATATGCAATTATCAATTTTCAAAATTAGCTAAAATGCAAATTTATAATTTTGGGGGTTTAATATGCAAATGCAAATTTTCAAAGTCATGAATAATTAACGGACCTGGAAAACTTCCTTTAAAAATATAAACACAAGTATGTTATTTGACAATTTGGTCTAAAAAATGAAATTTGGTCAGTTCTATGGTATCAATTTAAGGGACTAATCATTACAAAGTAGTGAACTTAGGTTCTGTTGGTCCCAAAAGAGATCAGATGAGGTCTAGAGAGGGGGTGAATAGACCTCTAAACTTTTAAAAATTTTCTCTAACTTTTCTGTCAACAGGATAAGCTGCACTGACGTAGCTACATAGAAGTTAGGGGGGTGCAATGACCCCCCTTGAACTTCTATCATTTGGATTAGTGTATATATATTAATTGATTTGATGGTATTGTTTAGTTTTATTTTTTAGTGGTCATTAGTGGACCCCACTAAATAAGAATGAAAATCCTATTGTGATGGGGCCATGTTTTACTTAAAGGGTCATGATGAAAATTTTGTCTTTCTACTCCTTAGTCCTTACTCCTTAGAAAATATTATGAGATTATTATTTAGTTATAAATTAGCTAGGTATTGAACGAAATCACAATTTTTATGTGTATGCAAGAAAACTAACAAAGACAAATGCTACAAGATGAACTTTGTATTACAAAATATTCTTTTTTTTTCAACATTATTAATGGACATACTAATTTTTGGGGTTGTGACATGTGAGACAATTTTTCATTTAAAAAATCGTTACAATTTCATATCAAAGGCTCTCATCTTCCCGTTCCTTCAAAAGAAACACCTAAGAAAAGAATGTTGAAATGACAACTTAATGCATAAAACGAGAATTATGTGATATCGTTCCGAATGATTTAATCAGAAAATGGTCTCAACCTATGACAAATATATTTTTTGAAAAGTTTTCACTATATAGGGCCATTACTAATTGAAATTTAATGTTGTCTATAGTTTTGTAGTGACCCCAGTGAAATTTAATTCTGGCTATGCCAATGATAAGCTGATCTTACTCGTGATACTACTATGCTGATTTAGCACTCAGCAGATTCAGCAGAGTCGACCACTAGTGTGATTTCACTTATCTGTTTCAGATACATTCAGAGTTTCAAAATTTGTATGCAGCGGATTTTAGCAAGTATGTTTTTAAAACAAGTTTATCTTTAAAGTTTTACCCAAGTTTTATAAATTCTTCTTTTAAAAGCTTTGTCTTTTAAACGTTTATTAATTATGAAAATATGGAATTTAAAAACAAGTAATCAAGCACATGAATTTTTATAGTGGTTATATAGACACAAAGTATTTTAGTCCACTCTTCTAAATCACACAGATTTAGGTTCCACTAGAAACACAAAGTAACTAGTAATTGAGCTTTTACAACAACTGACAAGCCTCAAGTAGAATACTCAGCTCTCAGGTAGATCACTTAGAAAAACCTATTCTAAAGCACTCAGCAACTAGAACACTTATGATTTACAACAAATGATAAGCCATAAGTAAGAAGTCTATGTTCACTCACGGAAAATCACACAGATTGACTTTGCTCTTTTCAATATAGGAAATCACTCAGAAAACCTACACTACGAAGTTATATCACTCACAAAGATGGATATAAGCTTCTCACACTTTACAGTTGAATGTCATTCAGACAAACAAAGGTTTGATCTTTGTTCTTCAACAATTCGCTCCGTCAACAGATGACTTCGCTTATGATCAGACGACTCAACTGATGGATCTTGCTCTAAGGATATGATCTTGAATTGTGCAAGTCTCTTTTCAATCTTCAGTCCCTGGTCTATTTATACTCTCGATTTGAAATTCTACCCGTTGAAGATAAGCGAAATTACATTTTAATCCTGAGCAATGGTCTTCATTTCTACGGCAGCTTTTGCAGACTTTTCACTGTAAACTCTGCTGTACGGATATCTACTTTATGTCAGTCGCATTTAATGCACTCAGCTTGTTACCGTTGATGAGCTTACTAACCGACTTCACTTCGCTAATGGGATTATTCTGCTGATGATCACTCTGATAGAAATAGTGTCCGGCAAGCCAACTGTATGGCTGTCATTTATAGCATTAAATGAAGGAACTATTCAATTTAGATTAATAAATGCATTTTTATTATATATGGTCACCTTTATCTTATGTAATAATTATCTACGCATAAGGATAGAAGTCCTTAGATCACAGGGCTATGGGACAATCCGTGGACTGATCTCCAAGGCCGTGATCTAGAACATATTCAAGAGTTGTAGAATCCAATCGAGATATGACATCGTTGGATTCGGTTAGACTCTCACTAATGTGTATACTCCGATGAACTGGAGGACGCTGGGGTCCACGAGCGTGACTGGGATAGTTGATACACATAAGTGGGTGACTTGCTGGGATGGCAAGTGCACTGAATACCCCAATTAGGAATAACTCACCATGGAAGCGGTAGTCGCATATCGGGGTTGAAGTTATTCCAATTTACAATAGTATACGAGGAACGATCCCTAATACTTGAGGTGACAGGGTTTATCTGGTGCGAGAACGTCTATACTTAGATGTGAGTTCCGACCGACTGGAGATTACCAGAAAGTCTCTGAGGATTCACGTTGGGTGTAGAGGGACTCGTATGCAGGTTCATATCATCAACAAATGATCCATTGACCCGACTTGATAGGTTTCTCCTATGGATTTCTGTGAGAAATTAATTCTGGTAAAATCCTTGGCCAAGGTATCTGACGACTTTATGAAAGTAGCTCATAAAGACTAAGTCAAAGAGAATTATTTCGAGATCAGAATGCATAAAGTCAAGACGAGAAAAAGGGGAACCGATGAAAAGTCCATACCCTTAAGTTTCGACTGGGAGATCGCTCGATGGAGAGATTATGTCGTATATGGTAATTGTAAATGATTAAAAGGTTCACTGAATTAATTTACCAGTGATTGGGCTCCATGGGCTTGTGGCCAGACATCGACCGTGGAGTGTGGGAGAATTCCCAAATTGGCAGGGGTGCTAATTTTGGAATGATCAGTTGACATAGTGTTCGATTGATTTAGAGTATTTAATACTCGAGTAATTAAATAAATATTTAATTATAACCCACGGCCAATTATGTGGTGAACCTACGGGGGCATACACTATACACATGAAGCGAAAGCGAGGAAATGGAGAACAACTAGGTCGACCCAATTAGAGCAAGAAAAATCCAATTGGAATTGGATCGAAATTATAAATTAAATTGAAATTTAATTTGTAAGTTAATTAATTAAATTGGATTGAATTAATTGTAGGAATATTTAATTAAATAGGCTTAGAGTCTAATTTAATTAAATAAGAGAGTAATTGATTAATTGGGCCATTTAATTGAGAAATTAAATAAAGCCCCAATTAATTAAATTAGGAATGGGCCATGAATTAATTAGAAGACTTAATCTTCCAATTAAAAGGGTCATGTCCCATGTATGAGAGTTAGAAGACTTAGAGTCCTAGTCCTAGGAGGATTAGGATGATGGGATACTTATATATAGGAGACTATGTGTCATATCTCATACACACAACTCAAGAAGCAAAAACCTAAGTCTAGCAAAATTCTCTATCCCTCTCTCACTCCCAAATCGGCTTAACCACTTCTTCATTAGAAGTGATTTTCGTTTTTCGATTTTTGCTCCCATCTTGTTCTCTAACCGTAGATCTTGATAAATCCTATGTTCTAGCCGATTAGGATTTATTAAATTTCGTGATATTGTGGTGTATCAACCCGTAGAGGCGCAACACGTGGGGCACTCCAACAAGCTTGGGATCGAGCCAACCGAAGGGAGAAACGCAACGACTTTGCTAACGGCAGGGATTTGCAAGGAGACAGGTATAACTTGGAACTAAGTTATTATTGTCGTTTTAATATTCATATATATACATCCAGTTTAGTATCCTGGCAAGATTCCGTAAGAGGCCCTAAAATTATTAAATTCCGCTGCCTGTAGGGCTGTCTATCTTACCGAATCCCAACAGTGGTATCAGAGCCAACTCTGGCTTTGTATATATATGAATTTGCAAATTATGTGTTTTAAATCATATGTTTGATTTATATGTGGCTTGTTCTTTTACTGTATATGTTATAGAACGTAGATCTATTTAACTTGGAGTTAAAAGAAAATTTTGATTCCAAATTTTATCGTGTTGATTTTTATTTTTGGATTAGGATTTAATTAATTGGATCTGTTTTTAATTAAATCAAAAGTAATCAAGAAAAAAAAAAATTAGACCCAACTGCTGCCCGCAACAGCGTGTCAGCAGCATGCTGGATGCGCGTGCGGCACACGAAAGCAGCCTACGGGCTGTCTGCCGCGTTCTGTCACGCGCAGCCGCGCGCTGTCGTGTGCTGCTACGCGCAGCAACGACTGCCTCGTACAGCCCACGTGCGGCTCTTTCTGCCGCGTGTGAGTTGGCCACGTGGTGGCCTCTGATTGGTCACTGCGTGGCTTATTTTTGGTTGGTCTCTATTTTTGCCTATTTTGGAAAGTTTGAAAATCTTGGAGATTTGTTAGATTAGGAAACTTGGAGTTTTGGATAAGGTAGGAATCTTGGAAGATTTGGGAACTACCTTAGTTATCTAATCTTATCAAAATATGATTATCTTGAGAATCTTAGAGATTTGGAAAATTGGGAAACTTAGAGTTTTGGATAAGATTTGTAACTATCTTAATTAACCAACTTAATCAAGATAAGAATTGTAGATTACTTAGAACTCAAGGCAGAGTTAATTAATCTTAGAGATTAATTGTAAATTCAAAATAATTAATTAACTTGGATAATTTTTGAGAATTAAAATTAAAGAAGCCGATAAATTTACATTTTTTGCCCTTATGTGAATTTATGCATATTCTTGAGTGAATATGTGGATTGATCGATTTCTGCACCTTAGCCCTGTGTAGTTTTTGGTTTATTTATTTTATGTGTTGTAATTAAATGGGCCTGATTGGTGCCCCTTGCTTGCGCAATTAAAATGTAATAGAATAGGGCCTTTTAAGTTAGACTTAGTTAAGGCTTGGAGCCGAGAAGACCTCATGAAGACTTGGAGATCCACATGGCGGCCCATTACCTTGGAGGACATGGAGGCCCAATTCAATACATGGAGGCCCAATCAAGAAGGTCATTACAAGAAGGCCCATGCATGTATGGGTTTGATAAATGTAATAGATTAGGACATTTAATTTCTACCCTAGACTGACCAATTGATCCATCGCTTGACTCGTGATGGATCGCATAGGATGGGCAATCGATCAATCATATCCTGCAATGCTAGGTGATGTATGTTTACTTTTTATTCTTGGATGTATGTCTTGCATGCTTAGAATAGATAACGTAAACAAGATAAAGCATAATCTGATGAGACCTCGCACAAGAATATTTGATAAAACCTCCAATTGAACTTTAAAATTCAAATATAATATTAAATCGAATAACGGGCGCATATGAATGGTGTCTATGGTCCGAGCCTATCCAATTACTAGGTCTTAGGCATATTGTACGAATATATCTCGATGTCTCACGAGTCGTGGGTCGAGCTATAGGAAGATGATATGTCTGTCTCATGAGTCATGGGGCGTCTAAAACTAAACTATTTCTCTCCACGAGTATTAGACATGATTTAACGCTAGTAAGTATGGATGTCTCACGAGTCGTGGGTCCATAACGAAAAACAAGGCTAAATAAACTCAAGGGTTAGCTGCGATGGTTAACCGACGACGATGTCGACCACCAAGTGGATCAAATAGTATGGCCAACGAGTCGTGGGTACTAGGAGATTGCACTTGGGCCTTGAGCCCGCTAGGATATTTTAATATTCCCGAAACTTATGTGGGGGCATAAGATTTTGATTAAAATAGTGGGAGTAATTTACAAATAAAACCCATGTTTGTAAATTGTGCATTTAAAATTAATCTTTCGCGTATTTATTTCTTCTATCGTCTTTTGTAGATATAATGTCTAAGAATCCGATTTCCATTATATTTGAACAAAACAAATTGACTGGACCAAACTTCCATGACTGGGTCAGAAATCTTAAGATCATTCTTGCTTCTGAGAAGCGAGGTTTTGTCCTTGATGGGCCCCCTCCTGAAATTGCTGAGGATGCTGATGATACTGAGAAATAAGCCACTGATATGTGGCACGACGATGACTTACAGTCACGTTGTCTCATGCTTACATCCATGTAGAATGAGCTTCAAAAGCAGCACGAGCATATGAAGTCTGCTTTTGAGATCTACACGCACCTGAATGGTCTATTTGGGTGCAAAGTAGATACGAGCGGTATGAAATCGCCAAGACTCTGCAACAAACGAGGATGGCAGAGGGTACTGATGTTCGTTCTCACTGTATCAAGATGATGGGGCTAATTGAAAAGCTTGGTCAACTTGAGGTGAAAATGGACAAGACCTACTGCCAAGACATAATCCTCCAATCGTTGCCGAGATCATTCGAGCAATTTGTAGTGAATTACAACATGCACAAGATGGATGTTGAATTTCACGAGTTGGCTAATATGCTCGCCACTGCAGAGGCTTCCATGAAAAGAGAGAAGCCAGTGATGGTTGCAACTTCCACCCAATCCAAGTCCAAAAGGACGAAGAAAGGGAAAGGGAAGGGGAATGCTCATTCGAGCAAAGGGAAAGGACCATCTGGGCCCGTAGGGAAGGGAAAGAAGCGTAAAGCTTCTACTAGTGAACAAAAATGTTTGTACTGCAAGAAACCTGGACACTGGAAGAGGAACTACAAAGTGTTCTTGGAGAGCTCGAAAGGTATATTCCTTGTTGAAGTTAATTTGTCAATTAACTGTGCATCTTGGGTGTTAGACACTGCTTGTGGTTCTCATCTTTGTAATGATTTACAGGTGATGGGAGCAACAAGGCCACTCAGGCCTGGGGATTGGATCCTGCGATTTGGCAATGGAGCTAGAGCTGCTGCCGAGGCCATAGGCGAAGTGGAGTTAGATTTAGGTGGTAATAAGTTAGTCCTTAGGAACGTTCTTTATGTACCTGGTTTAGTGAAAAACATTATTTCTATTCCTGTTTTGGATAATGAAGGTTTTAATTTTACTATTAATAAAGGTTCCTTTTCATTATTCATGAATGATCATTTGTTTTTCACTGGTACATTGAAAGATGGACTATACACCATAGAACCACCTAAGTTAGTTATGCACGTACAACAAAACAAAAGAAAACAAGATAATTAAATTTCTGCCCAATTATGGCACGCTCGACTTGGACATATATCCAAGTCAAGGATTCAAAAGTTAGCATCATCTGGCGCGCTTGAAATCAAGCACATTGATGAAATGCCAACATGTGAACCATGTCTTAAGGGTAAAATGGCTAAGCTGCCATTTAAAGGAAACCCTGAGCGAACCAAACAAACATTGGACTTGATACATACTGACGTATGTGGACCACTAAGAAAAAGTGCCCGAGGTGGCTACGATTACTTCATTACCTTCACTGACGACTATAGTCGTTATGGGTATGTGTTCTTGCTGAAACACAAGTCTGAAGCCTTTGAGCGATTCAAAGAATTCAAGATGGAAGTAGAAAATCAACTTGGTCATACTATAAAGGCTCTTCGTTCTGACCGAGGTGGAGAATTTCTTAGTAACGAATTTCTGAATTATCTTGTAGAGCATGGGATACTATCGCAGTGGACTCTTCCTGCTACACCCCAACTGAATGGAGTAGCAGAGAGAAGGAATCGAACCTTGATGGACATGGTTCGATCCATGATGAGTGCCACTGACCTTTCTCTTTCATTTTGGGGACATGCCCTCCTCACGGCAACGAAGATACTAAATATGGTACCTTCTAAATCCGTACAAAAGACACCATACGAATTATGGTTTGGCAAGGCACCCTCATACGCATTCATGCGCATATGGGGATCTCCCGCTTACGTCAAGAAACTAGTGGGAGATAAATTGGAAATAAAATCCACTTTGTGCAAATTCGTGGGGTATCCAGAAAATTCGATAGGATACGAGTTCTATGATCCTACGAGGCAGACTACGTTTGTCTCAAGGAACGCGCACTTCTTGGAGAAAGATTTCTTGTTGGACAAGAAGGAACACAACATAGAACTGGATGAGGTCACTGAAGCTGAGAAGGCCGACGAGGTCGATCAAGCTGACCCATCACCACAGGCAATGGGAGAACAAGAGCATGAAACTGCACTAGTAAGTACACCAATACTTCGTAGGTCAGAAAGACAACGTAGAGAACCCGAGAGGTACTACGGTCTGCTGCACGAGACTGGAAAGTCTCTAACCGACCCAAGGACTTACGATGAAGCTATGTTGGACATAGATTCGGGAAAGTGGCGCGAAGCCATGGAATCCGAATTGGACTCCATGCACTCAAACAAGGTCTGGACCTTGTTAGATCCACCAGTGGGAGTGACTCCCGTGGGTTGCAAGTGGATCTATAAGCGGAAGCTAGGAGTGAACGGAGAGGTGATAACCTACAAGGCGCGACTAGTGGCAAAATGATACACTCAAAGACCAGGTATTGACTTTGAGGAAACCTTCTCGCCCGTCGGAATGCCTAAATCCATTCGAATCTTGCTGGCCATAGCTGCGTGGTATAACTACGAGATATGGCAGATGGATGTGAAGACCGCCTTCCTCAATGGAGACATTGATAAGGAGATCTACATGGAGCAACCAAAAGGATATGCATCCAAAGGAGATGAGCACAAGGTGTGCAAACTCCAGAGGTCCATTTATGGACTGAAGCAAGCTTCCCGAAGTTGGAACATCCGTTTCGATGAAACAATGCAAACATTTGGATTCATCAAAAACATGTTCGAACCTTGCGTGTACAAGAAGATCAGTGGGAGTACAGTTGAATTTTTGGTGCTTTACATTGATGACATCCTTCTCATTGGAAACAATACAAAGGTGTTATCCGAAACGAAAGCATGGTTGTCTATACAATTCTCAATGAAGGATTTGGGAGAAGCATCCTTTGTACTGGGTATAAGGATCTACCGAGATAGATCAAAGGACTGCTGGGCCTCTCCCAATCACAGTACATAGACAAAATACTGAAGAGATTCCGTATGGAAGAATCCAAGAGAGGATTGCTTCCAATGAGACATGGAATTGCACTCTCTAAGTCTATGGCCCCAAAGACGCCTGAAGAGAGCAGCAATATGTCTCAAATACCATATGCCTCCGCTATTTGAAGCATAATGTATGGTATGTTATGTACTAGACCAAACGTGGCGTACGCATTAAGCGTTACGAGTCGCTATCAGTCTGATCCAGGAGAGCAGCACTGGATAGCCGTAAAGGCAATTCTGAAGTACCTGAGAAGGACTAAGGAATTATTCTTGGTATACGGTGGAGGAGAATTGAAATTGGATAGCCGTAAAGGCAATTCTGAAGTACCCAATGTGATGTAGACGATTTCAAGTCAACATCTGGATACGTATTCTGCCTCAATGGTGGTGCGGTAAGCTGGAAAAGCTCCAAGCAAGATACTACCGTTCAACCACCGAAGCAGAATACATTGCAGCGTGTGAAGCCGCAAAGGAAAGTGTTTGGATGAAAAACTTCATCCAAGAATTGGATGTGATACCTAGCATTGTTGAGCCCATTACTATCTTCTGCGATAATAATGGAGCAATAGCGCAAGCAAAGGAGCCGAGATCTCATCAGAAATCCAAGCACGTAGACGATACCATTTGATAAGGGATATCATTGGTAGAGGAGACATTAAGATAGAATGTGTCGACTCGGAAGATAATACCGCGGACCCGCTAACGAAGCCACTGCCCCAAAAGGCATTCGAGAAACATCTTCTAAAGATGGGACTCAAGAACATAGGAAGTTGGCTTTAGGACAAGTGGGAGATTGATAGAAATAGTGTCCGGCAAGCCAACTGTATGGCTGTCATTTATTGCATTAAATGAAGGAACTATTCAATTTAGATTAATAAATGCATTTTTATTATATATGGTCAACTTTATCTTATGTAATAATTATCTACGCATAAGGATGGAAGTCCTTAGATCACAGAGCTATGGGACCATCCGTGGAATGATCTCCAAGGCCGTGATCTAGAACATATTAAAGAGTCGTAGAATCCAATCGAGATAGGACATCGTTGGATTCGATTAGACTCTCATTAATGTGTATACTCCGATGAACTGGAGGACGCTGGGGTCCACGAGCGTGACTGGGATAGTCGATACACATAAGTGGGTGACTTGCTGGGATGGCAAGTGCACTGAATACCCCAATTAGGAATAACTCACCATGGAAGCGGTAGTTGCATATCGGGGTTGAAGTTATTCCAATTTACAATAGTATACGAGGAACGATCCCTAATACTTGAGGTGACAGGGTTTA
The DNA here is from genome assembly GCA_034814905.1 of Penstemon davidsonii. Taxonomy (NCBI): domain Eukaryota; kingdom Viridiplantae; phylum Streptophyta; class Magnoliopsida; order Lamiales; family Plantaginaceae; genus Penstemon; species Penstemon davidsonii. The sequence goes on along the minus strand of JAYDYQ010001087.1, from coordinate 2,318,071 downwards.
TTTGGTGCGAGAACGTCTATACTTAGATGTGAGTTTCGACCGACTGGAGATTACCAGAAAGTCTCTGAAGATTCACGTTGGGTATAGAGGGACTCGTATGCAGGTTCATATCATCAACAAAGGATCCATTGACCTGACTTGATAGGTTGGGAATTTCTCCTATGGGTTTCTGTGAGAAATTAATTCTGGTAAAATCCTTGGCCAAGGTATCTGACGACTTTATGAAAGTAGCTCATAAAGACTAAGTCAAAGAGAATTATTTCGAGATCAGAATGCATAAAGTCAAGACGAGAAAAAGGGGAACCGATGAAAAGTCCATACCCTTAAGTCTCGACTGGGAGATCGATCGATAGAGAGATTATGTCGTATATGGTAATTGTAAATGATTAAAAGGTTCACTGAATTAATTCACCAGTGATTGGGCTCCATGGGCTTGTGGCCAGACATCGACCGTGGAGTGTGGGAGAATTCCTAAATTGGCAGGGGTGCTAATTTTGGAATGATCAGTCGACAGAGTGTTCGATTGATTTAGAGTATTTAATACTCGAGTAATTAAATAAATATTTAATTATAACCCACGGCCAATTATGTGGTGAACCTACGGGGACATACACAATACACATGAAGCGAAAGCGAGGAAATGGAGAACAACTGGGTCGACCCGATTGGAGCAAGAAAAATCCAATTGGAATTGTATCGAAATTATAAATTAAATTGGAATTTAATTTGTAAGTTAATTAATTAAATTGGATTTAATTAATTGTAGGAATATTTAATTAAATAGGCTTAGAGTCTAATTTAATTAAATAAGAGAGTAATTGATTAATTGGGCCATTTAAATGAGAAATTAAATAAAGCCCCAATTAATTAAATTAGGAATGGGCCATGAATTAATTAAAAGACTTAGTCTTCCAATTAAAAGGGCCATGGCCCATGTAGGAGAGTTAGAAGACTTAGAGTCCTAGTCCTAGGAGGATTAGGATGATGAGATACTTAAATATAGGAGACTGTTGGTCCCAAAAGTGGTCAATGAGGTCTAGAGGGGGGGGGGGGGTGAATAGACCTCTGAAAACTTTAAAACTTTTTCTCTAACTTTACAAATCAGCAGACTAAGCTGATCGAGATTTGTAAGACTACTAAGCTGATGCGCACAAAGATTTATCAGCAGAGTTGACCACTCATCTGATTTTCACTCAGCTGATTTCATATGTTAAATCAGAGTTTTAGAAACTAGTTGGCAGCGGATATTCAAAGTGTTTTTCACCAAGCTGTTCCTCTTTAAGTTTTCTCACCCAAAAGATTTTATCCCCAGTTTTTACAACTCCTTTTGAAATCTTTTGGTTAAAACGTATGTTTGAGTTCTTTCAAAGATATGCAAAGTATAGCAGTAAGTAAATCAAACACACAGGATTTTTATAGTGGTTATATGGATAAAAATCCTTTAGTCCACTCTTCCAAGTCACTAAGATCTTGGGTTATACTAGAGAACACAAAGTAATCAAGTATACAATGCTTGCGCTGATCAACAAATGAAAAGCCACAAGTGCGCTGTAAGAAATCACACAGAAATCCTACACTCTGAAGCTAGATCACTCACTTAGACGGATCTACACTCCTCACGCTATTTTCAGTACAGAAGATCACTCAGAAATCCTATACTAAGAAGCTATATCACTCACAAAGATGGATATACACTCCTCTCTTTTACAGTTGATAGTCACTCAGACAGACAACTAAGTTCTCTGTTCTTCAACGAAAAGCTTTGTCAACAAATGACTTCGGCTTGTGATCAGACGACTCAACTGATGGATCTTGCTCTTATGATATGATCTTGAGTTGTGCAAGCTCTCTTAAGATCTTTAGTTTGTCTTCTATTTATACTCATCGGATTTGAATTTTCTGCCCGTTGAAGATGAGACAGAAAGCTACAGTCCTCGAGTTCTGGTCCTGACACGCAGAACGGCTCCCTGCAACTGTCGCACTGTACACTCTGCTGTACGGATGTTTACTTTATGTCAGTCGCATTTAATGCACTCAGCTCTTAGCTCGTTGCGTTGATAAGCTTACTTGACCGTCTTCACTCTTCTGATGGAAATACTCTGCTGATGATCATTCTGATGATCACTCGGCTGATGGCTTCTCGGCTGATTCAAGAACGAACATATCTGTCTTGACTCGGCTGATACTACCCATCTGATATCCCACTCGGCTGATTCGGTCATTTAGCTTCTAGACCATGAGATAGGTTTCACTAAGCTGTTCAGTTCTTAGTTGATGACTTCCAGATTAGTCTTCTTGACTATTTTACCCTTTTTGTCATCTTCAAAACCTTCTCCAATATCAACCAACAATTTCCCCCTTTTTGATGATGACAAAACCTTCAACTAAGAACCAATCTAAGTCTTCAGATTTAGTCTTCATACTTTGAGATGGAAATTGAAATTCTTTTGGTCTGATACAACTTTCAAAAATTACCACTTGATCACTTGATGGTTCTTTTTCCCTTTCTGATCTTCTGTTTAAAAGGTTCTTAGTTGCATCCTTTATCTTCCCCCTTTTTGTCATCAACACAAATACTTAGTTGCATCTTTATCTTCCCCTTTTTCTTCTTTAATCCCTGAAGATTGCAGACTCAGTATGTTGAAGACAGGTAGGTAAGTACTTGTCTGATCGAGGTAGTCTTCGTTGCTGTTTATCACTCCAGCTAGAAAATTCCCCCTAACTTCAAGAATTTATACCACTTGATACCATTTGTGGTCTGATTCCACTTGTAGTCTGATGCTACTTGCAGTCTGATACTACTTGTATGGATTCAAATCAGATTAGTCAGCTGATATCACTTGGTGGAGTACATTCTTGAATGTCACTTGGCTGTTGAGTTCCAATCGGCTGATGAGAAGCAGTCTTCTGATAACTTCATTTTGACTTATTGAAAACTTCATCTTTATTTAGGAGTACCGCTAGTCGTACACGTTCCCCCTAAGTTCAAGAGTCTGTAGTCAAGTAGTCTGATGAGAGTCAGTCTTGACAAATACTCAGCCGTTGAATTCCAGTAAGCTGTTCTGGGTTAGTCTTCTGATGAGTTCCCCCTCAACTTATGAATCCAAAATCAACAAACCAATTTCTTTGTCACATGGTTGACTGATACCACTTGAATAGTTGGTGATACCACTTGTTGTAATCAGTTGTTGGTCTCTAATACCACTTGGTCTCTGAAACCACTTGTTAATCCTTGATAATCTTCAACTTTTCAACAAACTTACGTTCCTTGAAATCTCCAAATGTAGAGTCTACCACTTGACTTATACCAATTGTTGATACCACTGATTTGATAACACCTGTTGGTACATGCTTGCTGGTAAGACCACTTGTTGAATTTGATGAAATTTGCAAGGCAGTCAACTCATCTTTGTCATCTCACATGAGTTTCACCTACAAAACAGATGACTGTTTTTGGTACCCCTTGTTTACTGGGTCCAGCAGGGTTAGTACAAACATGTGATGATCTAGTGACTTATGTTTTATCATGATAATACCACTTGTTGTTTTACAACACTTGTTGGTCATAATAGTCATGATTAAAACATAGCTCATAAGCAAGGTAAGATGCATGAAATATGTGATAAGCATGCATTTCGAAATGAGGATGGCAATCAGCATAGTGAACATGATCAGCATGATAATATGAATAAGCGTAGTGCATGTCATAATAATTATCATAATGTGATTCAAATTCTTGCCAGATAATTCATTTTTGCCTCAATATCTTACCTGAGTTATTTAATAACTCTCCTTAGATTCAACAGACTTGATACTACTTTAAATTTACTCCAATCAGCAGCCTATTTCAGCTTACTCGTCTGATGGGTTTTAGTAGTCTGATTTGTCTTAGGTAGCTTACTAGGTTTTCTAACCTATTGAGCATCAGTAGACTTGTTCTCTTAAGCCTCTGATTTTCTTTTTAGAGAATGATGCAATTACTTCTTTCAGGTTTATTTATATTTTCAAAACAAATTGCATACTCAGCTTTTAGAGTTTCATTCTCATGCTCAAGCTTTTTGGTAGTCAGCTGATTCTTAAGGTTTTTCAACCTGAAGTTTCAGTGATCTGAATTGCTCTTTTCAGCAGAGTCATCTCTTCATTAAGCTTGGCAAATGTACAAACAATATTTGAATTTGAGATTCAGCATTTATTCAATCGATTCAAATAGTACATTACATTAATCAGTAGAAGTTACCCCAATTTTCAGAATCATTAAATTCTACGGCAGTTAAGCATATTGTCTCAGGTACTTCTTCAAATTCTTTATCAGACGACTGATGGTCTGAATAAGATGTGCAGGAGTTTATTAGCTTTGCTGCATCAGCTAACTTTGATTTGCTCTTACTAAGCTTACGCTCCTTTTTAGCACTCTTCTCCTTTTCAGCAAACTTCTCAGATGATGAGGTTGTATGGTCTTTGATTAAGAGCCCATACTCCTCTTCATGGTAGTTTCTAAGTTTTGCTTTGTAGGAATCCCTGTTTTCCTGAAAAAGATCAGAAGAAGATTGTAACAAATAAAATTTCAAGTTTAAAGAAATATATTAAACAAGAAATAATTGTACGAATTAAAGTTTATTGATTTGAAATAGTGGTTACAATCTCTATGATTCCTCTGATTCTAATCTTCTAAGCAATAATCTTGAAAAAGGTTGATTTGATCTTCTCCAAAATAATTTTGATGCTTGAATAACGTTAATCCAAAAGCAATTGTGCTTAATATTGGATCAAACGTGAAATGATTTAAATTTCCTTGACGAATGTCTCGAACTCCGTCTTGGATATTTTGGATTTTTAAGGGATTTGATCTTTGTTTGAACTTCGTGAATTTCCAATAACGTTAATTTAAGAGTTAAGTATCTTAATCTTAGATTAAACGTTGGATTTTTCTTCACTTTTTGAAGAACGCCTTTGATTGTTGCGAAGAACGCCTTGATTTTTGAAGAACGCCTTGAGAGAATTTGCTTCTTTCCTCCTTGAACTTCTTGAAATATGTTTTGAGTTGTGTTTTTCTTCTTGGAGATGACCCCTATTTATAGGTGGGATTTGAAGATCTTGTAAAATTATCTCCATGATGTGGCGCGATTTGATTGGCTATCAATATCTTTTATGACAAGAAATATATTTAATTTTATATTCTTGCCCAATAAAAGATATTATATGCAAATATTGCATTGTGACGAAGATTCCAAGAAAATCTTGCCTTGTATAAAATTTTCCTACACACAATTGCCTTATTTGTGGAGATTTAATGTAATTTGCAATATATCTCAAATTTGGCAATATCAATTTTGGCAATAAAATTTTCTCTTCTACAAATGCCCCCTCGAGACTTGTTTACGAAATGCATTTGCTTTGAGTAGATAAGTCTCGACTTTTCTTTACGACTTTGGAAAATTTGAAGCCAACAATTTTTTTAAGGAATTTGACTGAGCTCAAAATTAAATCTCAAGCTGCCTACGTATCCCAAAAAGGGAATCAAGTCATAACGTAGTTCAAAAAATCAAATTTTGATTTGATGGATGTTGTTCACATTTATACTCATGTAAACAAATAGTAACATACACTTTAGGCTCGTGTGTCAAGGAGCATTTTGAATTTGAGATTTGGTAGACCCTTTCGACTCATGTCCAGGAGAAGTTGACTTAAAATTTGTAGACATTTTCGTCTCGTCTACTGGAGGCTTTTATTTGAAATTTGTAGACATTTTATTCTCGTGTCTGGGAGAACTTGATTTGAGTTTTGTAGACTTTTTCGTCTCGTCTACTGGAGGATTTTGACTTGAGATTTAAAATAGTTTATACTCATATTAAGGAGTGATGAATATGATTTGTGTAAACAGTTTATCCTCGTGTTAAGGAGTGATAGATTTGACTTGTAAACAATTTATACTCGTGTTAAGGAGATTTAAGTTGAACCTTGGAGATTTTGTAGACAGTTTCGACTCGTGTCAAGGAGTTTTCAACTTGAAGATTTGTAGACAGTTTTAACTCGTATTGAGGAGTTTTCAACTTGAAGATTTGTAGACAGTTTTAACTCGTATCAAGGAGTTGTTTTGAAAGTTTATACTCTTATCAACGAGTGAATAATTTGCAAACAGTTTATACTCATGTTAAGGAGATTTCAACTTGAAGATTTGTAGATAGTTTTAACTCGTATCAAGGAGTTATATTGACAGTTTAAGCTCTTATCAGGGAGCGTTGAAGAGATCTTGATTTGAAGATCCCAGATAGTTTTAGCTCGTATCTAGGAGCGTTGCTATATTTTCAGATGGATTCTTCGTTTGGAGCTTCATCAAAAGATTTGCCCCCTTCTTTGTCAGTGGAATCGTCTTGAACTTTGTTAGAAGAATGCACATGCGGCTCATCAATTTGACTTCTAGACATGCTCAATTCCATATTATAGGCTCGAGTGGCTAACTCTTCAAAAGTTTTTGGCTTTATTCCTTGGAGAATGTATCGAAGATCCCAATGCATTCCTTGGATACACATCTCAATGGATGAAGCTTCAGATAGTCGATCTTTGCAATTGAGACTTAAATTTCTCCAACGGTTTATATAGTCGATGACAGACTCCTCCTTCCATTGGCGAGCGTTAATTAGTTCGACCATTCGCACAATTCTTCGAGTGCGATAAAAGCGATTGAGAAACTCTTGCTCCAGTTGGTCCCAACCATCAATGGAATTTGCCCCCAAGTCAGTATACCAGTCAAATGCATTGTCCTTCAATAAACATACGAATTGCTTCACAAGTTGATCTCCATGTGTTCTAGCATCATTGCACGTCTCGACGAAATACGCCACATGTTGCTTTGGATTGCCTTTGCCATCAAATTGTTGAAACTTCGGGGGTTGATATCCAATTGGCATCTTTAAGTTGTCAATTCTTTGAGTGTAAGGTTTGGTGTATGTAAGGGAAGACTTCGAGCTCCCATGCAGTTTGCTTTTGATGGCCTCCAAAATGAACTCCTTCAGTTGGCTACCTTGGATTATACCATCATATGATACTTGAATCTCATAGGTTGAAAATTTTTCCTTTGCATTTGATTGTTGCTTTATGGGCGTCTTGCCATCATCAATATCATTGGTCATCTTTTCCATCAGGTGGTTTGCCTCGGCATGACTTCCTTTGTTCAATAGTTGTTTGGCGGATGTATCGCCTTTTTCAAGCTCCTTGAGTGGTTTTTCCTCCACGTGGATGGCCTCAGCATTGCTCCAATTGTTCAACAATTCATCGAGCTTAGCATCTCGCTGTTGGAAGTGCTTTGTGAGCTTCTCCATCGCCTTTGTTAACATGAAAAGTTGTTCCTCTATGGTTGGATTGTTTGTCGTCATAATTGGGGCCACTTAATGAAGAAAAGAGATGAGAGGTGGAGATTGTCCCACTGGGCGTGCCAAAAATTTGTAACAAATAAAATTTCAAGTTTAAAGAAATATATTAAACAAGAAATAATTGTACGAATTAAAGTTTATTGATTTGAAATAGTGGTTACAATCTCTATGATTCCTCTGATTCTAATCTTCTAAGCAATAATCTTGAAAAAGGTTGATTTGATCTTCTCCAAAATAATTTTGATGCTTGAATAACGTTAATCCAAAAGCAATTGTGCTTAATATTGGATCAAACGTGAAATGATTTAAATTTCCTTGACGAATGTCTCGAACTCCGTCTTGGATATTTTGGATTTTTAAGGGATTTGATCTTTGTTTGAACTTCGTGAATTTCCAATAACGTTAATTTAAGAGTTAAGTATCTTAATCTTAGATTAAACGTTGGATTTTTCTTCACTTTTTGAAGAACGCCTTTGATTGTTGCGAAGAACGCCTTGATTTTTGAAGAACGCCTTGAGAGAATTTGCTTCTTTCCTCCTTGAACTTCTTGAAATATGTTTTGAGTTGTGTTTTTCTTCTTGGAGATGACCCCTATTTATAGGTGGGATTTGAAGATCTTGTAAAATTATCTCCATGATGTGGCGCGATTTGATTGGCTATCAATATCTTTTATGACAAGAAATATATTTAATTTTATATTCTTGCCCAATAAAAGATATTATATGCAAATATTGCATTGTGACGAAGATTCCAAGAAAATCTTGCCTTGTATAAAATTTTCCTACACACAATTGCCTTATTTGTGGAGATTTAATGTAATTTGCAATATATCTCAAATTTGGCAATATCAATTTTGGCAATAAAATTTTCTCTTCTACAAAGATGAAGTAGCATTTTTATATTTTGATTTCATTTTCTTCTTGTAGAACTTCTCAAAATCTTTCAGCAGCAGGGCAACGTCGTCAGCAGTGTATTTTTCTGAACTCAGCACAGTCTTCTGTTTTGACTTGTCTGCTGATTTTCTTGACTTGTCTGACGCCATTAGAGCAGCAGTAGGGTCTGAACTGGTTGACACTTCTAATCCCAATCTTGGCATATGATACTCATAAGCTTTGAGAGATGAGAACAGTTCGGAAAGAGAAATCTTCTCTAAATCCCTTGATTCTTCCATGGCTGTCACCTTCATGTTGAATTTAGGTGGCAAGGCCTTCAGAACCTTCGTTGTGATCTCCTTGTTCGAAAATTCTTTACCAAACCTTAGAACTTCATTCAGAGCTTTGGTAAACCTGGTATTCATCTGATCAATCGTTTCACCAGACTTCATTTTGAAATTTTCAAACTCCTCAAGAGCCACACTGAGCTTATGTTCTTTGATAGCGTCGTTTCCTTCGCTTAGCTCGCAGACTTTATCCCACATCTCTTTGGCAGTTTTGAGATGCTTGATATTCTGGAAATTTTCTTCGTCTACAGCTCTGAACATGATGAACTTCGCCTTTTTATCAAGATTTACTAACTTGATTTCTTTAGGTGTCAGCTCATCCAGCTCTTTGTCAACTATCTGATCTGGTTGGCCAGCAACCTTCACAGTCTTCTGGAATCTGAATGGTCCTTTTGTAATACACGTGTGCATATCTTCATTATAAGCAGCAAGGAAGATTTCCATTCTGATTTTCCAATTTTCAAAGTCCATATGGCCAATGTGAGGAACATGGCTTATGGCATCCATTTTTCAAAAAGTTTTTGATTTTCAAAATATGCTCTCTTTTTGAAAAATTTGAAAAACACACTTTGGATCAAGCTCGTTGATCAGGCAGCTGATTCAAGATAAACCACCTACCCTGATGCTACTTGATGGTATCAGGTAAATTACCAGAGCAACCTGCTCTGATACCAATTGTTGGTCCCAAAAGTGGTCAATGAGGTCTAGAGGGGGGGGGGGGGGGGAATAGACCTCTGAAAACTTTAAAACTTTTTCTCTAACTTTACAAATCAGCAGACTAAGCTGATCGAGATTTGTAAGACTACTAAGCTAATGCGCACAAAGATTTATCAGCAGAGTTGACCACTCATCTGATTTTCACTCAGCTGATTTCAGATGTTAAATCAGAGTTTTAGAAACTAGTTGGCAGCGGATATTCAAAGTGTTTTTCACCAAGCTGTTCCTCTTTAAGTTTTCTCACCCAAAAGATTTTATCCCCAGTTTTTACAACTCCTTTTGAAATCTTTTGGTTAAAACGTATGTTTGAGTTCTTTCAAAGATATGCAAAGTATAGCAGTAAGTAAATCAAACACACAGGATTTTTATAGTGGTTATATGGATAAAAATCCTTTAGTCCACTCTTCCAAGTCACTAAGATCTTGGGTTATACTAGAGAACACAAAGTAATCAAGTATACAATGCTTGCGCTGATCAACAAATGAAAAGCCACAAGTGCGCTGTAAGAAATCACACAGAAATCCTACACTCTGAAGCTAGATCACTCACTTAGACGGATCTACACTCCTCACGCTATTTTCAGTACAGAAGATCACTCAGAAATCCTATACTAAGAAGCTATATCACTCACAAAGATGGATATACACTCCTCTCTTTTACAGTTGATAGTCACTCAGACAGACAACTAAGTTCTCTGTTCTTCAACGAAAAGCTTTGTCAACAAATGACTTCGGCTTGTGATCAGACGACTCAACTGATGGATCTTGCTCTTATGATATGATCTTGAGTTGTGCAAGCTCTCTTAAGATCTTCAGTTTGTCTTCTATTTATACTCCTCGGATTTGAATTTTCTGCCCGTTGAAGATGAGACAGAAAGCTACAGTCCTCGAGTTCTGGTCCTGACACGCAGAACGGCTCCCTGCAACTGTCGCACTGTACACTCTGCTGTACGGATGTTTACTTTATGTCAGTCGCATTTAATGCACTCAGCTCTTAGCTCGTTGCGTTGATAAGCTTACTTGACCGTCTTCACTCTTCTGATGGAAATACTCTGCTGATGATCATTCTGATGATCACTCGGCTGATGGCTTCTCGGCTGATTCAAGAACGAACATATCTGTCTTGACTCGGCTGATACTACCCATCTGATATCCCACTCGGCTGATTCGGTCATTTAGCTTCTAGACCATGAGATAGGTTTCACTAAGCTGTTCAGTTCTTAGTTGATGACTTCCAGATTAGTCTTCTTGACTATTTTACCCTTTTTGTCATCTTCAAAACCTTCTCCAATATCAACCAACAGAGACTATGTGTCATATCTCATATACACAACTCAAGAAGCAAAAACCTAAGTCTAGCAAAATTCTCTCTCCCTCTCTCACTCCCAAATCGTCCGAACCACTTCTTCATTAGAAGTGATTTTTGTTTTTTGATTTTTGCTCCCATCTTGTTCTCTAACCGTAGATCTTGATAAATCCTATGTTCTAGTCGATTAGGATTTATTAAATTTCGTGATATTGTGGTGTATCAACCCGTAGAGGCGCAACACGTGGGGAGCTCCAACAAGCTTGGGATCGAGCCAACCGAAGGGAGAAACGTAACGACTTTGCTAACGGCAGGGATTTGCAAGGAGACATGTATAATTTGGAACTAAGTTATTATTGTCGTTTTAATATTCATATATATACATCCAGTTTAGTATCCTGGCAAGATTCCGTAAGAGGCCCTAAAATTATTAAATTTCGTTGCCTGTAGGGCTGTCTATCTTACCGAATCCCAACACACTCTGCTGAATGATCACTCTGATGATGGCTACTCTGCTGATTCAAGAATGAACACATCTATCTTGACTAGGCTGATGATAACCAATCTGATTTTACTGATCTGATATCTCACTTTGCTGATTCGGTCACATAGCTTCCAAACCGTGAGAGAGGTTTCACTAAGCTTTTCAGTTCTTAGTTGATGACTACTCTTTTGACCTTTTTGTCATCTTCAAAACCTTCTCCAACACCAACCAACAATTTCCCCCTTTTTGATGATGACAAAACATTCAACTAAGAACGTCTTCCAAGTTTTTAGTTTTAGTCTTCATACTCTAGGATGGAAACTATTTGATCTGATACAACTTTCAAAAACCAATTGCTGGTTACTTTCCCTTTTTGATTTTCTTCTCTTTAAAGGGTTCTTAGTTGCATCCTTTTCTTCCCCCTTTTTGTCATCAACACCAATACTTAATTGCATCTCTTTCTTCCTCTTTTTCCCTTTATAAAATTGCAAACTTAGTATGCTTAAGACAAGTAGGTGAGTACTTAGCTGTTTGGGGTAGTTAGTTGTTAATAAGATAATCATTTGAAATGAGCCAACCTTCAGTAATCTTCTTTGTTGTTTATCACTCCAGCTAGAATAATTGTTTCCCCTGACTTTAAGAATTGATACCACTTGTATGAGTGTATATTTTTGAAAGTCACTTGGCTATTGAGTTCTAGTCGGCTGATGAGAAGCAGTCTTTTGATAAACTTTTGACTTATTGAGAACTTCATCTCTGATCAGGAGTACCGCTAGTCGTACACGTTCCCCCTGAATTCAAGAATCTGTGGTCAAGTAGTCTTATGAGAGTTACTCTTGAAAGACACTCAGCTGTTGAGATAAGTTTTCTGATATGTTCACCCGCAGCTTATGAATCTAAAATCAACAAACCCAATTTTAACTTCTTGAGAGCTGAAATACTATTGTCACATGGTTGACTATATCACTTGTTGTTAATCATTGATACCACTTGTATACCAATTTGTTGATACACACTTGTTGGTAAGACCACTTTGTTGAACTCGTTGAAATTTGCAAGGACAGTCAACTCATCTTTGTCATCTCACATGTGCTCCACCTATAAAACATATGACTGTTTTTGGTACCCCTTGTTTATTGGGTCCAGCACGGTTAGTATAACTTTTGACATGTGATTATCCAGAGACTTTAGTTTCATCATGAAACAGTGCTCATAAGCAAGGTAAGATGCATGGAGTACGTGATAAGCATGCATTGTATAATGAGGATGGCAATCAGCACAGTGAACATGATCAGCATGATAATATGAATAAGCATATTGCATGTTATAATAACAATTATCATAATGTGATTCAAATTCTTGCCAATTATTTCATTTTTGCCTCAATTTCTTACCCGAGTTATCTAATAACTCTCCCTTAGATTTAGCAGACTTAACATGTTTAATTTTACTCCTATCAGCAGCCTCTTTCAGCTTACTCGGCTGATGAGTTTTACTAGTCTGTTTAGTCTTAATTAGGTAGCTTACTAGGTTTCTTAACCTTTTCAGCATCAGTAGACTTCTTCTTTTAAGCCTGTGATTTCCTTTTTAGAGAATGATGCAATTATTCTTTCAAGTTCATTTGTATTTTCTATACGAATTGCATACTCAGCTTTTAGAGTTTCATTCTCATGCTCGAGCTTTTTTGTAGTCAGTTGATTCTTGAGGTTTTTCAACCTTAAGTTTCAGTGATCTAATTTGCTCTTTCAGCAGAGTCATTTTTTCCTTCAGCTTGGCAAATGCACCAACAATATTTGAATTTGTAATTTAGCATTTATTCAAACGATTCAAATAGTGCATTTCATTTACAGTAGAAGTTACCTTACATTCAGAATCATCAGATTCTATGAGAGTTAGGCATAGAGTTTCAAGTACTTCTTCAAATTCTTTATCAGACGACTGGTTGTCTGAATAAGATGTGCAAGAGTCTATTAGCTTTGCTGCATCAGCTAACTTTGATTTACTCTTACTTAGCTTAAGCTTATTTTTGGCACGCTTTTCCTTTTCAGCAAACTTCTTAGATGATGAGTGTGGATGATCTTTGATAAAGAGTCCATACTCCTCGTCATTGTTGTCTTTAAGATATGCTTTTGAGGAATCCCAGTTTACTTGAAAATGATCAGAAGAATATGTAATAGCATTTTTATATTTTAATTTCATTTTCTTTTTTTACAACTTCTTGACGTCATTTAGAAGAAGGGTAACGTCGTCAATAGTGTATGCTTTTTATGAATTCAGCAGAGTCTTCTCTTTTGGCTTGTCTGCTGATTTTCTTGACTCGTCTGACGCGATAAGTGCAACAGTAGGGTCTGAACTGGTTGACACATCTAATCCCATTCTTGGCATCTTAAACTCATACGCTTTGAGGGATGAGAACAGTTCGGAAAGAGAAATCTTCCCTAAGTCCCTTGATTCTTCCATGGCCGTCACCTTCATGTTGAATTTAGGTGGAAGAGCCTTGAGAACCTTCATGGTGATCTCCTTGTCTGAATTTTTTTTACCAAGCCTTAGAACTTCGTTCAAAGTTTTGGTAAATCTGGTATCCATTTGATCAATCGTTTCACCAGACTTCATTTTGAAATTTTCAAACTCCTCAAGAGCCACACTAAGCTTTTGTTCTTTGATAGCGTCGTTTCCTTCGCTCAGCTCACAGACTTTATCCCACATCTCCTTAGCTGTTTTGAGATGCTTGACCTTCTGGAATCTGTCTTCGTCTATAACTTTGAACATGATGAACTTGGCCACTTTGTCAAGGTTTACTAACTTGATTTCTTCGGGTGTCAGTTCATCCAGCTCTTTGTCAACAATCTGATCAGGCTGATCAGTAGCCTTCACAGTCTTCTTAAATCTGAATGGCCCTTTTGTAATACATGTAAACATTTTATCATTATAAGCAGCAAGAAGATTTTCCAATCTTCAAAGTCCATATGGCCAATGTGAGGAACATGGCTTATGCACTCCATTTTTCAAAAAAATTGATTTTTCAAACTATGCTCTTTTTGAATTTTTTTGAAAAACACACCTAGGATCAAGTTCGTTTGATCAGGCAGAAGATCAGGTGAACCAATCTGCTCTGATACCACTTGTTGGTCCCAAAAGTGGTCAGATGAGGTCTAGAGGGGGGGGGGGGGGAATAGACCTCTAAACTTTTAAAACTTTTCTCTAACTTTTTAGTCAGCAGGGTAAGCTGATCTTACTCGTGAGACTACTATGCTGATTTAGCACTCAGCAGATTCAACAGAGTTGACGAATAGTCTGATTTCCCTTATCTGTTTCAGATACGTTCGGAGTTTCAAAACTTTTATGCAACGGATTTTAGCAAGTACGTTTTTTAAACAAGTTTCTCTTTAAAGTTTTACCCAATAAATTCCTCTTTTAAAAGCTTTGTATTTTAAACGTTTGTTTACTTATGAAAATATGCAAGGAAAAAACAAGTAATCAAATACATAAATTTTTATAGTGGTTATATAGACACAAAGTCTTTTAGTCCACTCTTTAAAATCACACATATTTAGGTTCCACTAGAAACACAAAGTAACTAGTACTTGAGCTTTTACAACAAATGAAAAGCCTCAAGTAGAACACTCAGCTCTCAGGTAGATCACTTAGAAAAACATATTCTAAAGCACTCGGTAACTAGAACGCTTATGCTTTACAACAAATGATAAGCCATAAGTAAGAACTCTTTGTTCACTCTCGGAAAATCACACAGATTGACCTTGCTCTTTTCAGTATAGGAAATCACTCAGAAGACTACACTACGAAGTTATATCACTCACAAAGATGGATATAAGCTTCTCACACTTTACAGTTGAATGTCATTCAGACAAACAAAGGTTTGATCTTTGTTCTTCAACAATTCGCTCCGTCAACAGATGACTTCGCTTATGATCAGACGACTCAACTGATGGATCTTGCTCTAAGGATATGATCTTGAATTGTGCAAAGTCTCTTTTCAATCTTCAGTCCCTGGTCTATTTATACTCTCGGATTTGAAATTCTGCCCGTTAAAGATAGGCGAAATTACATTTTAATCCTGAACAACGGTCTTCATTTCTACGACAGCTTTTGCAGACTTTTCACTGTACACTCTGCTATACGGATATCTACTTTATGTCAGTCGCATTTAATGCACTCCGCTTGTTACTGTTGATGAGCTTACTAACCAACTTCACTTCGCTGATGGGATTACTGTGCTGATGATCAATCTGCTGAATGATCACTCTGTTGATGGCTACTCTGCTGATTCAAGAATGAACACATCTATCTTGACTCGGTTGTTGATAACCAATCTGATCTTACTGATCTGATATCCCACTTTGTTGATTCGGTCACATAGCTTCCAGACTGTGAGAGAGGTTTTACTAAGCTTTTCAGTTCTTAGTTGATAACTACTCTTTTGACCTGTTTGTCATCTTCAAAACCTTCTCCAACACCAACCAATAGGTTCGAATCTCTGTTGGGAGAGGTCTCACTTAATGTGGTTGTCGCGTCTCGAAAGGGATTAAGGCATTGGAAAACAACAGAAAAAAAATATAAAATGAAATGATTTACTGTATTATCGAAATAATACCTCTCTGATTAGTATACTCCTATTAGGTATCTAACTAGGGCTTTTCTAAAGTTAATACCTCTTGCGCTAAGTATAAATCAAGTCCCCCTTTAATTATCATTGGATCATAGTCATTATGATCTTAACCATTTAATTTTTTGAATGACAACTTGTACAATAGGTTGTTGTACTTTGTATATTTTCTATCTTTGAAAATGTCAAAAAACTAAAATTACTAGAACATCCATCAATTAAGAAAACTCAAATTCATCCTTTAACACCGCAACCCACTCTTCCCCACCCTCAATTACCGGCAACTCTCTCCCCTCCCCATTTCATCTCCCAATTGCAGCCCCCTCCCACTTCACGGTAGCAGCGATTCGTCGTCCTCTAGAACTAAATTAATATGTTTTTGTCATAGCAGGCAGGTGCCGGTTTCGGGCCGTTACAGGTGGTATCAGAGCATTAAGTTGTGTTAGTGCTATGTAAGGATAGGTTCCTTTGACTGTGGGTGGTTATATCAAAGAAATTCTATAGAACCCTTAAGTTTTATATTGAGTCATAGGAACCCTTAGTGCCCAATTGTCATGAATCACTATTGGGGGGCGCGACCAACATGTGAATCATTACAATTATGGTACTAAGATAGGTTTTTCCCCGGCGGGGTAAGTTTGTAATAGAAAAGGTTAACCTGAAGAATTGGTCTAGACCTGTAACAAATCAAGCGAGTTAGGATCCCATCTTTCCATTTTCTATTCAACAAGATTATTGAAGCCTTTGATTTCATTTTAGAACAACTAAGTAGTTGTAAGATCTTTTAGAATATCTATCAATTCATCTTGGATTGCTCCAAATGACTGAATTTCTCTTGATTCCCCATACTCTTCTTTTAGCACCTCCTGAGTCGAATTGAATTCGACTTTTGTAAATTTCTTGTACACTAAAATAATGACCTGATTGTGATGGACATAGGTTATAGTTATCCTTATGCCTATGTTGAGTCTGAGTAGATTATAAGAGTTTGTTATGTCGGCTACACTAATAGAATAACTAGGCAACGCGCCTGTTAAACTAGAATGACGCGCTGCTTGACTATAATTTGGATAATCGAACCACGAATCGAATATCTTTGCATTTACAAGACATGAGAGTCGACAACTAGTTGAGGTGAAGAAATTGATGGAAGGAAAAGGTTGTACCAACTAAACCATATGACTAAGATGTAGTCAAGAAGAATCGAGCTTCTCGAATTATCGCCTTTGCAAATTTTTTTCCAACGATAACTAGAGAACTATCGAAACCAAAGAGTTTACAAAAGAACGCCTTATATAAATACCGTCCATTATTAAATATTTAGTTATGAAATTTGTTCGCTAACTAGGACTAAAATATTGGTGAGTTAGTCCACTCTTTATTCTATTTCGTACTAATTTGTGGATAGTCAATATGAAATTGTTAGATCTTGAATCGAGAAAAGGATAGAGGCTTAGAAGTCTTAATGAAAATGATAAGAAATCATTAGAGTAATTGTTGGACGAAGTGTAAAATTATCTTTAAATGAGTGTTTATAATTCAAAATCTAAAAGAAAATTGAATTAACATTCCTAACTTGCACATTCAGAGAGTCATGTTTCATTAATAGGTCCTTACTTATTTACTATGACCACACCTTTCATATTGTTCCTTACCAACTCCCAATCATTGTTAGATCATATAGTGGTTCGACACCTATGATCTTTGGCATTATACATATTGTGACTTATAAGTTGCAAAGTCTGTGTGACATTGAAACTTCTAGTGAAATTTTGTCTAGAGTATATTCAGTGTCTTGATTTCATCCCACTCTTATACCTCTTGAAGATCTACAAGTTTATTCCTTCCAATCAGTTTTACTTTTACACTCGGCTTAGTTTCACTGATCGGATCTTCTGTAGCACATTATTTGTCCGCGCCAGTAATAGCTAAAACATTTTCTTTATTAAACCTTTTTATTAGTCATTCTACTTGGATTTCTTGCCTTGAATAATTTAAATTCAGATTTAATCATTCTTAGATTAGACCACTTATAAGATTCATACGAAATTCATAAAGTTTGACGGGACCTATTGACATACATAATGTCAATTACTTTCCATTTATATATTCTTTCAACGATTAGTTTTAGGACACTCGATTTGAATTTCACATGGTTAACATGTTCACATTTAGTCAACCTTTTTAGAGACTAGAGAATTTGCATATCCCATATCTTAATCTCCCAACTCTTATATGGGATTTTCTCCTTGTTCACCTCTGAGCGGATTATTACTCGTTCTTGCTTATTATAAACCTTTAAACATACCTTAGTCTATCTTTTGACCTGATAACTTCTTCAGCACATAATATTCGAAACCATGGTTATTTTGTATCCTTACTACTACTATTTCTTCTATCAATTCTTATTATAACCATAACCAAATAAGTGAGAGAGAATTTGGGGGCCAAATTCTTTGAAGGAGGGGTGAGTGTAATACCCCGTATTTTTTTAATAAGAGTAAAATACATTTTTAAATTAAATTTTAATTTAAACAAGGAAATTAATTTATTAAGTTTGGACAATAGTAGATCTAGTTGGACTTCAGTGTTTTCGTTGAGAGAATGTAGGACTCATTAATTCATTTGGGGTTAATTGAATAGATCATTAATAGGTAAAGTTAATATGAATGTTAAAATAAAACTAATGAGGAAGAATTACGAGAATGAAAAATTAATAGTTCAATTGGTCGTGGGTGCTGAGAATCAATTCTCTTTAAGACTTGGTTAATCAATGTGAATTGGTCCATCGTATAAAAGAGGGTAAAGGTTACTTAATCTAAATTAATAGTTACTAGGAAATAAGTTAAAACATATTCTAATTACAAGAATAGGTAATTAGAGGTCGTAAAAGTGTAGTTAAAAGTTTTTATTATAGAATCTGAGTACCAATATATATGTATCTCAAAATATAATCTGGTATTTAAATCGTCATAATTAAATCGATTTTGGATAAGTTATATTCTTAAAAGTGGTTAATTAAAATAGCTCGACAAAAGAGAAATTGAATGATAGATGTCACTTTGAATGTTAAGAGTAACCGAAGATGTTAATATTATCGAAACATTCATTGTAACTAATTCGGGACTAATCGGTATGTCACTATCCCAGTATAGAGTCCAGACTAGAAATGATTTGGATCGAGACAAGTTCTTTATCGAGCCATGCCAGAAGGTGAATTCAATAACGTGTAATGAGGATCATTGTCTACTGTTGAGAAGCGTACATAGCCTGAGAACGGTGAGCGCCTAAATAAAATGTTTTTAAAACTGAAAGAGCTTCAAAAGAAAATCATATCGTATATATGCATTTTACATTTGAAATGACTATGATTATTATATCTATGTTTGTAACTGTCTGTGATGCTCGCAATATGTACTACTTAATTATAGTTGAATTGATAACCATATATCTGTCTGCGTTGTTCGCAGTATATGATAATTGTTAGAAAGTTATTTGGTATATAGTTGGGCGCTCGTCTGCTCTCGCTTGATGGTATTCTCTGGATAATTCTGGGTAGCTGGGGGCTATAGAGCTACCAGAGCTCTGCCATTTATCGGATTCACAAACCAGGGATTAGAGCCCCTTGGGGAGTGACTCACCTGCTTCGGCTAAGACATGTCAATGCCACTTTAAAAGGGAAAGGTAGCACCTTCTCCCTTATCTAACCGGCGTGTTAACTAATCCCTCCCCTGATCTTTCCGTATCCTTTTGAGATGGAGTGGTGGTTTAGCCCGTTTTGACGGGTAATTGAATTAACGTGATATCATCTGTGTTATTAATATAACTATTATACTATTGTGGATTGATTTTACAATTAAATAGGCAGTTCATGGATTTCTAAATCGTTTCTTGCATAAAATTCAATTGCACCCCGACACAGGCCTCACGAAGTTTTTTTTACAACTTACGCTTTCAAATTATCACTCCTTCAGAATCTCACCGAATAGCGGGATGTACCACATCAGACTAAGGGATTTCAGTTGGGCATCTACCATAGAATTTCTAGAATCTGTCAGGTGATTGTTGGTTTTATCTTGATAAGTTAAGTGTAATGAGATAGTTGGGACAAATTATTGTATTGTAATAGACAGTTAGAGCTCTGAACTGTAGTTATTGGAAATTTATTTAGGTTATATTATTAATATTTTTTTTTCATAGCAGGCAGGTGCCGGTTTCGGGCCGTTACAACATATGTCGAAAATATGAAACTTTAATCCATGAATAAATTTAATAATTGAAATACAAAAATAAAATCAATCAAACAGTCAAACTTAAAAATTATTTCATTCAAGAGAAAATATGTAAAAAAAGAGAAGGTGAAGTTTGACAAAAACAACCTCTACAGGTTACTTTAATTAAATATAATACCCATTTATTACCCCAAAAGAATTCAAAACATCTACTTATCTTCATCACAAATTTCAAATGACACCAATTATACAATTTCAAATTATACCAATTATATTCACAATTATTGACCGCGCCGATTTTTCATTTCGAATATCAAAGCTAGATGAATGTTATTTTTAATGGGGGGAGGCTAATTTTTTTGTAGTAATGTATTAAATAAAAATAATAAAAAGAAGCCGTATTATAAAAATTAAGAAAGATAAAATAAAAAAAATTATTAAGATAGAATAAAAATCAAAGAACAATTATTAAGAAAAAAATTAAAAGAACAATTGGAATTGTTAAGAAAAAGAGTAACAAATCAAAAGAAAAATTGAAAAAGATAAAGGTGGAACAATTAATCATAGGACAGCTCACCTCTCCCTATGAATCGAACCCAAACAGCTATGGCCTTGTTTCTTTTCTTGCATAAGCCAAACCATACTTATTTTGTAAAGTAAACTAATAAAACTATTCATATAAAAAATATTTGAGCGTGGGCTATAGATCCCACTTGTCCCAACGTGGGTCCGCCTTTGGGTGGGCAGGTGGGACGAGGTGATTGAGAAGAGGGTATTTTGGCAATAATTATTGGAGAAGAGAGTCTTTGGAAGTTATGAAACTTTTGAGAATTATACATTCAGTCCTACTTTTTAAACATTTATTTATTAAGTCCAATTTAAATATCAATTCAGTATAAAACTTCTAAATTAAATCAACCTTAATCCAAACATTTTAAATCTTGTGACCCTCAAGTAATTATATTTTTCTTTTGAGCTTAAATAGTAAAAGAAAATAAAACGCTTGGGCTTGAAACCGTACAGTCCCTCTTGCATTTTCATTCTGCCTGAGTGACATGTTTCAGTTTCACAAAGAATTGATTCAAATGCCAGAAACACAACCCAGACCTTATCCCAGAAAAGCCCATCTAACTATTCATCATGTGATGATACGTACATGAGTTGATCAACCAGCATTAAACACGTGAACACGACTATTTGTGATGGATTAAGTTCAATTTTGTTAAACCCAGAATTAATATCATGGAATTGATCTTGAATTATTTATTGAATATGACTGATAGATGTATTGGCAGAGAATTGAAAAACTAAAATATTATTAAACTTGAATCATGAAAATACAAAGATAAGTGACCTATTTATACAAACTAAAGAAGCCGAGAGAAAAGGGGAAAACAAAAGTGCTAATCTTAAAAACACGCTTTATCAATAAACTAACTAATGCTATTAACGGTCAAATTAGGCAATCCCTAATTTCATCTGATTTGGGAAAAACTCTACCGTCTTCTTCTTCTTTGAGCAAATGAGAATTTACTCTGTTCTCTTTAATTTCTTTAATATCATAATCTGATACGCCCCCACAAGATGGAGTGTATAAATTCTTTACACCCATCTTGGAAACAATATAGGAAAACGAAAGACGCGGAAGAGCTTTGGTGAAGACATCCGCAAGCTGAAGAGAAGAACGAATGAGTAGTAATTTGAGGTTGCGTCTGGCCACGTGTTCCCGCACAAAATGACAATCAATGTCGACGTGTTTGGTCCGCTCATGAAAGACAGGATTAGAAGCAAAGTGAAGAGCAGAAGCATTGTCACAGTAGAGCAGAGGTGAAGAACCAGAAAATTGATGTAAGTCGAGTAAATTCGTAAGCCATAATAATTCACTAGTTGTAGCAGCTAATGATCTGTATTCTGCCTCGGCAGAAGATCTAGAGACAGTTGGTTGTCTCTTTGATTTCCATGAAATTAAAGAGCTGCCCAAAATACACAAAAACCCGTAGTAGACCTGCGTGTATCTAGGCAAGAACCCCAACCTGCATCACAGAATGCAGATAATGTGATAGTAGATTGATTAGAGTAAAAAAGACCTTGTCCAGGTGTTCCTTTAAGATAGCGTAAAAGGTGATGAGCAGCTGATAAGTGACAAACAGCAGGTTTAGATAGAAACTGACTGAGCTTATGTACATCAAAACTAATGTCAGGACGTGTGATGGTTAAGTATATAAGTCTGCCTATAAGTCTTCTATAGGATGAAGCATCAGGTAATAAATTGTCAGTATCACTAGCTAAAGCAGTTTTAGGATCCATAGGAAGTAAGACTGGCTTACTAGCTAGATAGCCAGTATCATCTAAGAGCTGTAAAGTATACTGTCTCTGGGAAATGACTAGACCAGTCTTAGAATATGCAAGTTCAATGCCAAGAAAATACTTAAGCTGTCCCAAATCCCTGAGTTTAAAAAATTGACTAAGTTGGGACTTAGTTAGAGAAATAAGGTCAAGATTAGGACCAGCCAATATAATGTCATCCACATAGACAAGTAGAGCAATAAAGGAAGAGGCAGTACCTTTTGTGTAAAGAGAGTAGTCAGAGAGAGATTGAGAAAAACCCAAGTTTTTGAGAACAGTGGTCAGCTTTTGATTCCATTGCCTACTTGCCTGTTTAAGACCATAAATAGACTTAAGTAATTTACAAACCTGTTTACCTGAACCATGAGATGGATGTGAAGTGGGAGGTGAATATCCCTGAGGTAATTCCATGTAGACTTCCTCTACTAGATCCCCATTTAGGAATGCATTATTGATGTCCAGCTGATGAAGAACCCAATTTTTGGCTACATAAATGGCTAAAAGAACCCTTACAGTAACTAATTTGGCCACAGGTGAGAATGTATCCATGTAGTCAATTCCTTCAGTTTGTGTGTAACCCTTAGCTACTAACCTAGCTTTAAATCTATCAATAGATCCATCAGACTTTCTTTTTGCTTTAAACACCCACTTACAACCAATAGGGAATTTATTTGGTGGAAGAGAAGTAACAATCCATGTATTATTGTTTTCCATAGCAGTTAGTTCTTCATTAATAGCACTAACCCATTCTTTATGCTTAAGAGCTTGTTTATAAGATGTTGGTTCACATATAGAAGAAATATTAGCCAGAAAAGTTTGGTATTTAGAGAAAATGTTACTATAATCCAAAACAGAAGATAAAGAGTACTTAGTTTTAGATTTAACTATATTGTTACAGTGAAAATCTTGTAAATAAGAAGAAGGTTTAGATGGTCTAGTTGACCTTCTGACAGGTAAAGGGGAAGATGAAGTAGGCAAAGGCTGAGGTGTAATGGCAGAAGGAGGTGCAACTGGAATAATGGGAGTGAGGAAATAAATGAGGGAAGAGGGAAGGAAGACCAGTGGGCAAAATAGGGGATGTGTCAGTAGCAGATGCTGGTATGGAGTGAAATGGAAAGATATCTTCATGGAAAATAACATCCCCAGACATGAATATCTCTTTAGTAATATTATCAAGCAGTTTGTATCCTTTAATGCCAGGGGCATAGCCCAAAAAAGTACATTGTCTAGATCTAGGTTCAAATTTCTTTCTGTGGTCATGTAAAGTAGAAGCATAAGCAAGGCAGCCAAAAGTTCTTAAGAAAGAATAATCAACAGGCTTGTTATACAACAAAGAATAAGGGCAAGAATGTTTTAGTAAGGGGGAGGGGGTTCTATTCATGAGATAGACAGAAGTAAGAACACATTCAGACCAAAATTCAATGTGTATTTTAGACTGAAACAGTAGAGATCTTGCTATATTTGGAATATGTTGATGTTTTCTTTCTACCACAGAATTTTGTTGTGGTGTTTGAACATTAGAAAATTGATGTAGAATCCCTAAATCTGAAAAAAGATTATGGAATAATAGTTCTTTAGCATTATCTGACCTGAATGACTTAATTGTGGATTGAAATTGATTGTTAATCATCTTAAGAAATCTAGGAATTATGATAGAGGCCTCAGATTTATGTTGAATAAGAAAAATCCAAGTAAATCTACTAAAATCATCTACCAATGTAATAAAATATCTGAAACCATTGTGAGATTTGATATGATAGGGACCCCAAATGTCACAATGAATAAGATCAAAAGCTTTAGAAGACATAGTATTATTAGAAGGAAATGGCAAGCGTTTCTGCTTTGCCAAAGGACATATGTCACAAACATGATTATCAAAAGTAGAAACATTAGAAATGCCAAGAATAGATTGTAAAGAAGCTAATCTAGAAAAGGAAGGATGACCTAATCTAGCATGCCAAGTATGAATAGTGGCAACTTTATTACAGTGGGAATGAATAAAAGTACAAGGATAACTAAAAACTTCTAAAATGTAGAGACCATGTTGCAAACTACCCTGACCAATCCTCTTCTTGGTTTGAAGTTCCTGTATGTAAAAATTATTATGCATAAACATGACTGAATGTAATTTATTATGTAGAAGTGAACTAACAGAAAGGAAATTGAATTTGAAAGATGGAACATGTAAAACATTATGCAAATGAAGTGATGAATTGATAATGACAGTACCAGTAAAGAATACTTTGATTGAAGAGTTATTAGGAAGTGTAATGCTGGTGTTATGAACATGAGTAATGGAAGAAAAAAGTTTAATATCAAGACAAATATGATTAGATGCACCAGAGTCCATAATCCAATGAGTAGATGGAATAGCCAATGTAGAACAACAAATACTTGAAGGATTAACCACATTGAAAGAATTAACTGTTGAGTCATGCTGGTGATGTGGTGATTGAGGATTTGATTGTTGAGAAGTAAGTAGATTTGACAAATGCTGATATTGGTCAGGTGTTAAGGCCTGAACAAAGTCAGTAACACTTGGTTTGTTAGATGTAGGAGTTGCACCTGAGTTGAGGAGATTTGCTGTGGAATTGTTTGGCCTGTAGTTATTGGATCTGTACCCAGGTGGAAAGCCATGTAATTTGAAGCAAGTTTCAGTTGTATGTCCTGGCATATTACAGTGAGTGCAGTATGGTCTTTGTTTGCCTTTGTAGTTAGGATTGAATGGGGGTCTGTTTTGACCATTTGGATTATAGAAAGGTCTAGAGTTAATGGCAAAGGGGGGTCTTGAAGAAGCAGGAACAGGGGGTCTGGATTGGAAATTTTGAGGTGGGTTGGGTGGTTTGATGGCAAAGGCCATAGAATTCTTAGGGTCAAGACTGGGGGTGTGTTGCACAAGAGCCCTTTGTTTTTCTTCTTGAGTAATCAAGGCCAAAGCCTTATTGACAGTAGGAAGGGGATCTAGAAGTAATATTTGACTTCTTGTGTGAGAGAAACTATCATCCAAACCCATCAAGAAGATATAAA
The DNA here is from genome assembly GCA_034814905.1 of Penstemon davidsonii. Taxonomy (NCBI): domain Eukaryota; kingdom Viridiplantae; phylum Streptophyta; class Magnoliopsida; order Lamiales; family Plantaginaceae; genus Penstemon; species Penstemon davidsonii. The sequence continues at coordinate 2,292,747 of JAYDYQ010001087.1, read as the reverse complement.
GATATTCATTTTGGAAGTATTCTTCCAATTTCCCACAAGTACATGAAGGCCTAGAATTGAGAATTTCATCCCAGAAAACCTTGAATTTTGTGTAGTAGGTGTTCACAGAGTGGTGTTCTTGAGTGAGTTTAAGTAAGTCCCTCCTCAATTGATATAATCTTGGGCCATTGCCCTGTTTGAAACGCTCCTTTAATTCATTCCAAATATCTGTGGCTAATGTGTGGTACTGTATACTGGATTCAATTTCAGGAGATACAGAATTGAGAAGCCAGGCAATCACGATGGTGTTGTTTCTTTCCCAAAAATTGATCATATCTGGATCACTGGATGGTTTAGGAATAGAGCCATCAACAAACCCAATCTTATTCTTGACTGTAAGGCTGAGTGTCATGGCTCTACTCCACGACTGATAGTTGTCTTCCGTCAGAGGTTTGTTAACTAGATTGAGACCAGGGCCATCCGCGGGTGTTGGGATTCGGTAAGATAAACAGCCCTTAACGCAGCGGAATTTAAAATTTTTAGGACCTCTTACGGAATCTTGCCAGGATATTAAACTGGATGTATATATATGAATAATAAAACGACTGGAATAATTCAGATCTAAATTATACCTGTCTCCTTGCAAATCCAAACTGTCAAGAAAGTCGTTGTGTTTCTCCCTCGACTGGTTCGATCCCAAGCTCCTAGTAGCGCCCCACGTGTTGCGCCTCTACGGGTTGATACACCACAATATCACGAAAATTAATATATCCTAATCGGCTAGAACATAAGATATATTAATATCTAGAACTAGAGAACAATTAGGGAGCAAGATTCGAAAAACGAAAACTCTTCCAATGAGGAAGAGGGTTCGGCCGAAATAGGGAGAGAGAGAGAGGGAGAGAGTTTTTCTTGACTTAGATTTTGGCTCTTCAAATGTGTGTTTGAGATGACATCAAGTCTCCTATTTATAGGTATCTCATTCTCCTAATCCTCCTAGGATTAGGACTCCTAAGTCTTCTAACTCTCCTACATGGGCCATGGCCCTTTTAATTGGAAGACTAAGTCTTCTAATTAATTCATGGCCCATACATGATTTAATTAATTGGGTCTTTATTTAATTTCTCAATTAAATAGCCCAATTAATTTACTTATCTCTCATTTAATTAAATTAGACTCTAAGTCTATTTAATTAAATATTTCCATAATTAATTAAATCCAATTTAATTAATTAACTCACAAATTAAATTCCAATTTAATTTACAGTCTTGATCCAATTCCAATCGGATCACCTTCGCTCCATTTGGGTCGATCCAGTTGACCCAGTCAACCCAATCGACCTAGTCAACCCAATCGACCCAGTCGATCCAGTCGACCCAGTTGTTCTCCATTTCCTCGCTTTCGCTTCATGTGTATTGTGTATGCCCCGTAGGTTCACCACATAATTGGCCGTGGGTTATAATTAAATATTCATTTAATTACTCGAGTATTAAATACTCTAAATCAATCGAACACTCTGTCGACTGATCATTCCAAAATTAGCACCCCTGCTAATTTGGGAATTCTCCCACACTCCACTGTCGATGTCTGGCCACAAGCCCATGGAGCCCAATCACTGGTGAATTAATTCAGTGAACCTTTTAATCATTTACAATTTTCATATACGCTCTAATCTCTCCATCGATCGATCTCCCAGTCAAAACTTAAGGGCATGGATTTTTCATCGGTTCCCTTTTAATTCGTTTTGACCTTATGCATTCTGATCTTGAAATAATTCTCTTTGACTTAATCTTTATGAGCTACTTTCATAAAGCCGTCAGATACCTTGGCCAAGGATTTTACCAGAATTAATTTCTCACAGAAATCCATAGGAGAATTTCCCAACCTATCAAGTCGGGTCAATGGATCCTTTGTTGATGATATGAACCTGCATACGAGTCCCTCTATACCCAATGTGAATCCACAGAGACTTTCTGGTAATCTCCAGTCAGTCGGAACTCACATCTAAGTATAGACGTTCTCGTACCAGATAAACCCTATCACCTCAAGTATTTAGGGATCATTCCTCGTATACTATTGTAAATTGGAATAACTTCAACTCCGATATGCGACTACCGCTTCCATGGTGAGTTATTTCCTAATTGGGGTATTCAGTGCACTTGCCATCCCAGCAAGTCACCCACTTATGTGTATCGACTATCCCAGTCACGCTCGTGGACCCCAGCGTTCTCCATTTCATCGGAGTATACACATTAGTGAGAGTCTAACCGAATCCAACGATGTCCCATCTCGATTGGATTCTACGACTCTTGAATATGTTCTAGATCACGGCCTTGGAGAGCAGTCCACGGGTTGTCCCATAGCCCTGTGATCTAAGGACTTCTATCCTTATGCGTAGATAATTATTACATAAGATGAAGGTGACCATATAAATAAATGCATTTATTAATCCATTTGAATGGTCCTTTTAATTATAACAAATTAAATGCAGCCAAAAAGGTTGGCTTGCAGGACACTATTCTATCAGCGGGATGGAGATAATAGGGACTACAAGGATCCTCTACTGGCGGCCTTGTTCTGTTGATAACTGGAGTGGTGCTAGAGAAGTCAGAGTTATCTGCCATGATCTGATATTCTGTGAATTTTGAGAAAACAGAGTGATTCTTGAATTTAGATCGAAGTTTGAAATACTAATTTCTTGATAAAGAAAATTCAAGAAAAGATGAAATATAGAGAACTGATGACGGATTTGTAAACGCAAGTATACGCAATCGCAACAAGTAATATAATGATAAGTAGAGTATCGTCTCCACAGGGAATTAATGAGCTAAAATAACTAATTACTAAATGATCACTCTTGCTCTTATCCAAATTAAACGAATTCTTGATTCTGATTATAACTAAGTAACAATGAAATTAAAACTAAATTCTAAATTGACAAGATTAACTCTGATGATAAAAGCCTAGGATTACAACTTCCTTCAATGTCAAACTAATTGCTCTTATTTTCCCAACAACTCTATTTCAATTAGGTTTCATTGCTAGTCTAGGGCACTTAAGTTTCTACAATTTCTTTCCAGAATATTGTAAAACTAATCTAACCTAATCAAAGAGCTATATTCCTATGCCAATGAAGTTAGGCCAAATTGAATCAAGAACAAGCCCTAATTGTGACTACCTAAGGCAACTAAGTATATTCCTATCTTAATTGCTAAACAAATTACCCAATTCGATGTGGGTGCAATTCGTACAAAGGTTACCCAATCTTTAACCTAAAACTTAATTTCCTCTCCCGATTCAATTAGATTTGTGAAACAATAGTTGATCAGGCTATTGAAATTAAAGCACAAGAATGGGTAAACAACAAATCTCAATATAATAGAATAAGGAAAAATAAGTAACAATCAATTCAAACAAAGAATTCCATTGCAATCCTAGAAAAGTAAATTTAGTTCATAGCTAAAACGGAAATAAACTCCAAAATAATAAACATCATGAGTATAAGATCACAAAAGAGAAAAATAATTGAAAGAGATAAGAAAAGAGAAGTAGATCTGTCTTCAAATCTTCAAGAATTGTTTTATTCGATGTTTTCCACGCTCTCCAATGATATTTTCTTGTTCTTGGTTTCTCTTCTGTCAAAAGGTGTCCCAAGATCCCTTGGGGGGGGGGGGGGTGGGGGGGGGGGGGGGTGGGGGGGGGGGGGGGTGGGGGGGGGGGGGGGTGGGGGGGGGGGGGGGTGGGGGGGGGGGGGGGTGGGGGGGGGGGGGGGTGGGGGGGGGGGGGGGTGGGGGGGGGGGGGGGTGGGGGGGGGGGGGGGTGGGGGGGGGGGGGGGTGGGGGGGGGGGGGGGTGGGGGGGGGGGGGGGTGGGGGGGGGGGGGGGTGGGGGGGGGGGGGGGTGGGGGGGGGGGGGGGTGGGGGGGGGGGGGGGTGGGGGGGGGGGGGGGTGGGGGGGGGGGGGGGTGGGGGGGGGGGGGGGTGGGGGGGGGGGGGGGTGGGGGGGGGGGGGGGTGGGGGGGGGGGGGGGTGGGGGGGGGGGGGGGTGGGGGGGGGGGGGGGTGGGGGGGGGGGGGGGTGGGGGGGGGGGGGGGTGGGGGGGGGGGGGGGTGGGGGGGGGGGGGGGTGGGGGGGGGGGGGGGTGGGGGGGGGGGGGGGTGGGGGGCTGATGATCAATCTGCTGAATGATCACTCTGTTGATGGCTACTCTGCTGATTCAAGAATGAACACATCTATCTTGACTCGGCTGTTGATAACCAATCTGATCTTACTGATCTGATATCCCACTTTGTTGATTCGGTCACATAGCTTCCAGACCGTGAGAGAGGTTTCACTAAGCTTTTCAGTTCTTAGTTGATAACTACTCTTTTGACCTGTTTGTCATCTTCAAAACCTTCTCCAACACCAACCAATAGGTTCGAATCTCTGTTGGGAGAGGTCTCACTTAATGTGGTTGTCGCGTCTCGAAAGGGATTAAGGCATTGGAAAACAACAGAAAAAAAATATAAAATGAAATGATTTACTGTATTATCGAAATAATACCTCTCTGATTAGTATACTCCTATTAGGTATCTAACTAGGGCTTTTCTAAAGTTAATACCTCTTGCGCTAAGTATAAATCAAGTCCCCCTTTAATTATCATTGGATCATAGTCATTGTAATCTTAGCCGTTTAATTTTTTGAATGGCAACTTATACAATAGGTTGTTGTACTTTGTTTATTTTCAGTCTTTAAAAATATTAAAAAACTAAAATTACTAGAACATCCATCAATAGGAAAACTCAAAATCATCCTTTAACACCGCAACCCACTCTTCCCCACCCCAATCACCGGCAACTCTCTCCCCTCCCATTTCATTTCCCAGTTGCAGCCCCCTCCCACATCACGGTAGCAGCGATTCGTCGTCCTCTAGAACTAAATTAATATGTTTTTGTCATAGCAGGCAGGTGCCGGTTTCGGGCCGTTACAGGTGGTATCAGAGCATTAAGTTGTGTTAGTGCTATGTAAGGATAGGTTCCTTTGACTGTGGGTGGTTATATCAAAGAAATTCTATAGAACCCTTAAGTTTTATATTGAGTCATAGGAACCCTTAGTGCCCAATTGTCATGAATCACTATTGGGGGGCGCGACCAACATGTGAATCATTACAATTATGGTACTAAGATAGGTTTTTCCCCGGCGGGGTAAATTTGTAATAGAAAAGGTTAACCTGAAGAATTGGTCTAGACCTGTAACAAATCAAGCGAGTTAGGATCCCATCTTTCCATTTTCTATTCAACAAGATTATTGAAGCCTTTGATTTCATTTTAGAACAACCAAGTAGTTGTAAGATCTTTTCGAATGTCTATCGATTCATTTTGGATTGCTCCAAATGACTGATTTTCTCTTGATTCCCCATACTCATCTTTTAACACCTCCTGAGTCAAATTGAATTCGAACTTTTGTAAATTCCTTGTACACTAAGATAATGACCTGATTTTGATGGACATAGGTTATAGTTATCCGGGTGCCTATGTTGAGTCCGAGAAGATTATAAGAGTTTGTTATGTCGGCTACACTAATAGAATAACTAGGCAACGCGCATGTTAAACTAGAATGACGCGCTGCTTGACTACAATTTGGATAATCGAACCACGAATCGAATATCTTTGCATTTACAAGACATGAGAGTCGACAACTAGTTGAGGTGAAGAAATTGATGGAAGGAAAAGGTTGTACCAACTAAACTAGATGACTAAGATGTAGTCAAGAAGAATCGAGCTTCTCGAATTATCGCCTTTGCAAATTTTTTTCCAACGATAACTAGAGAACTATCGAAACCAAAGAGTTTACAAAAGAACGCCTTATATAAATACCGTCCATTATTAAATATTTAGTTATGAAATTTGTTCGCTAACTAGGACTAAAATATTGGTGAGTTAGTCCACTCTTTATTCTATTTCGTACTAATTTGTGGATAGTCAATATGAAATTGTTAGATCTTGAATCGAGAAAAGGATAGAGGCTTAAGTCTTAATGAAAATGATAAGAAATCATTAGAGTAATTGTTGGACGAAGTGTAAAATTATCTTTAAATGAGTGTTTATAATTCAAAATCTAAAAGAAAATTGAATTAACATTCCTAACTTGCACATTCAGAAAGTCATGTTTCATTAATAGGTCCTTACTTATTTACTATGACCACACCTTTCATATTGTTCCTTACCTTTCCAAATTGTTGCAAGTAGAACCAACTCCCAATCATTGTTAGATCATATAGTGGTTCGACACCTATGATCTTTGGCATCATACATATTGTGACTTATAAGTTGCAAAGTCTGTGTGACATTGAAACTTCTAGTGAAATTTTATCTAGAGTATATTCAGTGTCTTGATTTCATCCCACTCTTATACCTCTTGAAGATCTACAAGTTTATTCCTTCTAATCAGTTTTACTTTTACACTCGGCTTAGTTTCACTGCTCGGATCTTCTGTAGCACATTATTTGTCCGCGCCAGTAATAGCTAAAACCTTTTCTTCATTAAACCTTTTTATTAGTCATTCTACTTGGATTTCTTGTCTTGAATAATTTAAATTCAGATTTAATCATTCTTAGATTAAACCACTTATAAGATTCATACGAAATTCATAAAGTTTGACGTGACCTATTGACATACATAATGTCAATTACTTTCCATTTGTATATTCTTTCAACTATTAGTTTTAGGACACTCGATTTGAATTTCACATGGTTAACATGTTCACATTTAGTCAACCTTTTTAGAGACTAGAGAATTTGCATATCCCATATCTTAATCTCCCAACTCTTATTTGGGATTTTCTCCTTGCTCACCTCTGAGCGGATTATTACTCGTTCTTGCTTATTATAAACCTTTAAACATACCTTAGTCTATCTTTTGACCTGATAACTTCTTCAGCACATAATATTCGAAACCATGGTTTATTTTGTATCCTTACTACTACTATTTCTTCTATCAATTCTTATTATAACCAGAACCAAATAAGTGAGAGAGAATTTGGGGGCCAAATTCTTTGAAGGAGGGGTGAGTGTAATACCCCGTATTTTTTTAATAAGAGTAAAATACATTTTTAAATTAAATTTTAATTTAAACAAGGAAATTAATTTATTAAGTTTGGACAATAGTAGATCTAGTTGGACTTCAGTGTTTTCGTTGAGAGAATGTAGGACTCATTAAATTCATTTGGGGTCAATTGAATAGATCATTAATAGGTAAGGTTAATATGAATGTTAAAATAAAATTATGGATCTGATATGAAAATTAGTATTTTGATATTAATATTGTTTTTATGCTTATCTATCTTATATGTTAGTATGTATCTATATATACAACTTATTTAAATATTTATACATCCATAATTCCACTACTTCTATCCTAACACTAACATCCTATTGCAAAAGATATACTTATACAATTTAACCTAACACACGCGGCAACATAAGAGGAGAGATGGATGACTCTTAATTATGTTTGATACATGTCACTTATAGGTTTCACATCTTCTTTCCTCTATTATTAAATACTTATATCCACAAACATTAATCCACACATTTTAACAAGTAATTTACCCTAACATCCAGCCATTTAGTGTGTGTGGCTTAACCCAGCAGAGAGAGAGTTGGGAAGCTAGGAAAACCGTGAGAAAGTGAGATAGAGAAGATTACTTCCTTAAATTGAGAGACGTGATGGAGAAGAATAATAACCAAGGAAAGGTAGGTTATTTAATTGAGATTTTAAGTCGGGTAATTTCCTTTTCTTTTCCTTTACTTTGAGTTGAATTAATAAGAATTTGAACTCTAAATAATTGTTGGGCTCAAGTTAATGTGTAATCTAAAATATAGTACAAAGAAAATGCGTGAACTAATTAAATAAGGCATAAGATAATTTCTTGATGTGCATAAATATTTCAGATGTACCTACTATATAAATAATAATGGACTATACCTTTAAGTTTGGATCAATTTAAATAGTGTTGGACCATAATTAAATCATTGTGAACTAGAAAGAAATTGAGCCTAGTAACCCGAATGATAGAAACTGGAAATTTGTGGGATTATAATTAGTTTCCCAAATTAATGTAATTAAGTTATAATTGTGATCATGAAATTTAAAATATTATACAAGAGAAAATACTAATACTAGTTATTGCTACTAAGTCATTCACGTGAAACTATTAAGCCGAGACTTTGGGTAGTTAGCCACCACAAAACTAATGAGGAAGAATTACGAGAATGAAAAATTAATAGTTCAATTGGTCGTGGGTGCTGTGAATCAATTCTCTTTAAGACTTGGTTAATCAATGTGAATTGGACCATCGTATAAAAGAGGGTAAAGGTTACTTAATCTAAATTAATAGTTACTAGGAAATAAGTTAAAACATATTCTAATTACAAGAATAGGTAATTAGAGGTCGTAAAAGTGTAGCTAAAAGTTTTTATTATAGAATCTGAGTACCAATATATATGTATCTCAAAATATAATCTGGTATTTAAATCGTCATAATTAAATCGATTTTGGATAAGTTATATTCTTAAAAGTGGTTAATTAAAATAGCTCGACGAAAGAGAAATTGAATGATAGATGTCACTTTGAATGTTAAGAGTAACCGAACATGTTAATATTATCGAAACATTCATTGTAACTAATTCGGGACTAATCGGTATGTCACTATCCCAGTATAGAGTCCAGACTAGAAATGATTTGGATCGAGAAAAGTTCTTTATCGAGCCATGCCAGAAGGTGAATTCAATAACGTGTGATGAGGATTATTGTCTACTGTTGAGAAGCGTACATAGCCTGAGAACAGTGAGCGCCTCAATAAAATGTTTTTAAAACTGAAAGAGCTTCAAAAGAAAATCATATCGTATATATGCATTTTACATTTGAAATGACTATGATTATTATATCTATGTTTGTAACTGTCTGTGATGCTCGCAGTATGTACTACTTATTTATAGTTGAATTGATAACCATATATCTGTCTGCGTTGTTCGCAGTATATGATAATTGTTAGAAAGTTATTTGGTATATAGTTGGGCGCTCGTCTGCTCTCGCTTGATGGTATTCTCTGGATAATTCTGGGTAGCTGGGGGCTACAGAGCTACCAGAGCTCTGCCATTGACCGGACTCACAAACCAGGGATTAGAGCCACTTTGGGAGTGACTTACTTGCTTGGGCTAAGACATGTCAATACCACTTTAAAAGGGAAAGGTAGCACCTTCTCCCTTATCTAACCGGCGTGTTAACTAATCCCTCCCCTGATCTTTCCGTATCCTTTTGAGATGGAGTAGTGGTTTAGCCCGTTTTGACGGGTAATTGAACGAGATCTCATCTGTGTTATTAATATAACTGTTATACTATTGTGGATTGATTTTACAATTAAATAGGCAGTTCATGGATTTCTAAATCGTTTCTTACATAAAATTCAATTGCACCCCGACACAGGCCTCACGAAGTTGTTTTTACAACTTACGCTTTCAAATTATCACTCTTTCAGAATCTCACCGAATAGCGGGATGGACCACATCAGACTAAGGGATTTCAGTTGGGCATCTACCATAGAGTTTCTAGAATCTGTCAGGTGATTGTTGGTTTTATCTTGATGAGTTAAGTGTAATGAGATAGTTGGGACAAATTATTGTATTGTAATAGACAGTTAGAGCTTTGAACTGTAGTTATTGGAAATTTATTTAGGTTATATTATTAATATTTTTTTGTCATAGCAGGCAGATGCCGGTTTCGGGCCGTTACAACATATGTCGAAAATATGAAACTTTGATCCATGAATTAATTTAATAATTGAAATACAAAAATAAAATCAATCAAACAGTCAAACTTAAAAATTATTTCATTCAAGAGAAAATATGTCAAAAAAGAGGAGGTGAAGTTTGACATAAACAACCTCTACATGTTACTTTAATTAAATATAATACCCATTTACTTTAAAAAAATGGGTGTAAATAAAATCAATCAAAACTTAATTTGATGTATTATGAAGAATTGATGAAAGTGATTTTGTGAGCAGGTAGGAACATAATTTGCTTTCTGGGGGCGGAGGGTGTAGTTTGAGTGGGATTTTATTTTATTTTTTTTACTTTTTTAAGGAAGGGTCCATTACATATATTTTTGATAACCTATTTTTAAGGTATCAAGTTAAGATTTACCATTTTTAAAGGGACCTAACATCTAGTAACACAACCCAGACCTTATCCCAGAAAAGCCCATCTAACTATTCATCATGTGATGATACGTACATGAGTTGATCAACCAGCATTAAACACGTGAACACGACAATTTGTGATGGATTAAGTTCAATTTTTTTAAGTTTAGCTAGATTTGTTTAATTATATATTGTTTTACAAATTTTCAAGAAGGTGAAAACAATCGGTCACATTTGAATTGATTTCAGGTAAGTTTACCGTTATACCCTCATACCTTTTATTGATTTACCACCATCACCATTCAAAAGATTTTATTGATGTATCAAATTTCATGTTTACCATCACCATTTTCCATTTCAGTACAGGCTGCTAAACATTTTATGATGTATACTCCCATTTTCATTTTATTCTTGAAATTTTTTATTTCGTTGTTTCCTAAAAAATGGCTGCAAAAGTAGTTCCATATTTCCATTACATAACTCTGTCATAAAAAGAAAAAAATCCCACAGCTCAGGCCCCTTGTTCTTCCTTGAAGAAATTTGCTTCAAGATTTATAAAATCCACCCATCGAGTTATATATTTTGTCACGTTCTTTGATTAAAAAATTAGATTAAAATTTCGAGATTTCAGTTGCTATTGTTCAATTGAATGTTGGAATATAATTTTTTGGTTGTTCATCAATTCGGAAATCTTGTTTAAATCTGCGAAACTGTTGAATAAACTGAAAATTGAGCATGAAATCGTATTCTACATCGAATTTTCCACAAATCTCGTGTTTAAATCTGATAAAACCAATTGAATATGAAGAAAAAAATACCAAATTCCATAACCGGGTCGCTCTGACCCTAATTACAGAGAAACGGGTTAGCAACGACCCGGATGGAGGTTGGGGTCATCCCCAACCTCTAGCCCAATCTCACCCACGCGTGAGGCCCACTCCCACCTACGTTCTCCCTGCGGCGACCAACGCTACGTTCAAAAAATAACTTCTTATTTGTTTGTGATTTTTATTATTTTTTATCATGTTGAAATTATTTTTTGTGGATTTTTCTTTGTTCAGAAACTAAAAATTCAATGAAAAATATTTTTTGGTCGAATTAAATTTTGAATTTTTTCAGAAAATTACTTTAGATCGTAATAAAATTATTAAGTTGCGTCACTCTCCCTAGTTACCCTTGAATATCAAAATTACACATTGGTTCAAGTTTTAAAATGTTAGTTTTGATATGTTTACTTGAATATAAATTGGATTCATTTGAATAAATATTTGAAAACTTTGGGGTTAATTTATAATTTTACATATCATATTTTAATTATTTATAGGACTATAACATTGAGAAAATGAATATAATGTGCACAAAAGTACAAACATCAAGAGTTATAGTATTTTTAAATCATAATAGAGTAAATACATGTATAATGTTATTTTTAATTATTATCTAAGTTTTATATTAATACTTAAGCCAAATGAAAATGAAGTTCTAAATGTTTTCTTTATTAATGTACATGTGTGCCAAATTACGTAACTCAAATATCTTTACATAATTATTTTTATATCTTCCCAATTAATTTGAGTTGATGAATTTGTAATATTTTTTATTTAGTATTTTATTTTAGGTGTCTAATTAATTATTTCAATAATATAAGTTCAACGTATTATTAATAAGTTTACATGATTTAAATATAATTCAATTTAATTGTTATAAATAGTATAACAATATATATGAATAATGATTCAATAACCAGGACAACTATCGGTAAGGATTACGATTAACCTAATTATACATTACCCAAAGGTCGACCAAGTTGATTTTGTTCAATTAATCGGAACAGCTATTGATTTGGATTACGATTAACCCAATTATACATTACCCTAAGGTCAACGATGTTGACTTTGGTCAATTAATCGAGTAATTTTCGATTTGAATTACGATTAACCTAATTACATTACCATAAGGTCAACAATGTTGACTTTGGTCAATTAATCGAGTCATTTGTCGATTTGAATTACGATTAACCTAGTTAAACATTACCCTAAGGTCGACAATGTTGATTTTGATCAATTAATCGAGATAACTATCAATTTGAATTACGATTAACCTAAATATACATTACCTTAAGGTCAACAATGTAGCAATTTGTTGCATTATGATTAACCTAATTACATTACCCTAGGTCAACAATGTTGACTTTGGTCAATTAATTGAGTGATTTGTCTATTTGGATTAAGATTAACCTAAATATACATTACCCTAATGTCAAAATTGTTGACTTTTGGTCAATTAATCGGGACAACTAGCGATTTAGATTACGATTAATCAAATTATACATCACCCTAAGGTCAACAATGTTGACTTTGGCCAATTAATAAAACCATTCGTCGATTTTGGATTACGATTAACCTAATTATACATAACCATAATTAATCGAGCCGTTTGTCGATTTGGGTTACGATTAACCTAATTATGCATGACCCTAAGGTCAACAATATTGACTTTGGTTAATTAATCAAGCAATTTGTCGATTTGAATTATGATTAATATAGTTATACACTACTCTAGGTAAAATCATGAATTAATAAACTCAAAATTGTAAAACTCTTCACTTTAAACATTTTTTTAATACTTAATCAAACAAAATGTTTATTCAGTAACAAAGAAAAACTCACGTAATCTTGCACATGTACACTAATAAAGAAAATACTTAGATTTTTATTTTCATTCAGTTAGTATTAATATAATATTTAGATTATAATTAAAAATAATATTATACATGTATATACTCGATTATGATATAAAAATACTATAATTCTTGACTATTGTACTTTTGTGCACAATATATTCGGTTTCTCAATATTATAGTCCTATAAATAATTAAAATATGAATTCGTAAAATTAAAAACTAACCCCAAAATTTTGAAATATTTATTCAGTTGAATCCAATTTATATTTAAGTTAAACATGACAAAAATAACATTTTAAAACTTGGACCAATGTGTAATTTTGATATTTAAGGGTAACTAGGGAGAGTGATGCAACTTAATAAATTTATCAGGATCTAAAGTAATTTTCTGAAAAAATTCATAATTTAATTCGACCAAAATATATTTTTCATTGAATTTTTAGTTTATGAACAAAAAATAATCCCCGAAAAATAATTCAACATGATAAAAAATAATAAAAATCACAAAAAAATCAGAAATTATTTTTTGAACGTAGCGGTGGGCGCCGCCGGGAGAACGTCGGTGGGATTGGGCCTCATGTGCGGCACGGCCCCAACCTCCAGCCGGGTCGTTCCTGACTCGTTTATCTAAAATTCGGGTCAGAGCGACCCTGGTTACAAAATGAGGTATTTTTTCTTCATTTCAATCATTTTAACCCAAATAAAAAACACGAGATTTGTGGAAAATTCGATGTAGAATACGATTTCATGCTCAATTTTCGATTTCATTAACAGTTTTGCAGATTTAATCAAAAGTTTCGAATTGAAGCAAATAAAAATTTAGAATTCAGGAAGATTTAATCAAAATTATTTTTACGTGAAACTCAAGAAATGAAAAAAAGGAAGGGAAGATTGAATCAAAACTGAAGATGGAACTCTTTTACATGAAATTCATGAAGCAATAATTTTGGGAAGAAAAAGGAGAAAGAGAAGCATGAGATAAGCAATTCACTAATTTTGTTTTATTCAAAAGTACGAAAGGGTAAATATGATAATTTTCATGTCAAATTCACAATTTAATCAACAAGTAGCATGTCAACAATTTGCCCACATGGCATCCTTTTAATGGTAAACTCAAAGGAGTTCGGACAAACCTTGTCAAGAATTTTCTGTGTTACAGTGTCATAAGTCAAAAAAGTTAGTAAAATTTTGATAAGATTTATGTTTGTTTATATGTGAGTTGAAACTATATAAGACTGAAAAATAAATTAAACTATTTTGAATTTAACTTGAGTTTCTTAGATAAAAGTTTGTATGAGTTTTTGTTATATATATCAAATAAGCTTGAATTATGTATTTTTCGTTTGATCATTTTTAAAATTTGAGCTCGACAAGCTAAATGATGAAAAAAAATATGTGTAAGAGTCAAGCTCGTGCTCGATTCGTAGTCGACTAAGTTTTCTGATCTCTGTTCATTTAACAATCAGAACTCGAATATAGGGCTGAAAATCAAATCAAACTACTCGATACTCGACTCGAGCTCGTTCCACAAAAGCTCGTTTAAGCTTTGATTTGTCCCACAAATCAAACAAGCTTGAACATCATATTTATTGAAATGATATTTACCATAGATTCTTTAGTAGACATAGTGAACTCTGTTTTCTCTATGTAACTGCTACAATGTTCATTTAATTAACGTCCGGTCATTAATATGTTACATTTCAACATTGAAATTGAACCATGGTTCTCATCCCTAAAAAACTAGTGATGACTATTATGACAAACAGATTGGTAGGAGCAGCTCCGCTAGGCCAGTGATCAATTATTGGCGGCCTGGTATTTCTTCAAACTTTTGTTATATCGATTACTTCCTAAAGAAAAACATGGAGATGCTCATCAGTCGTTTTATTATGAATGAAAGGAACATGAATCTAATCAACTGAAAAGATTAAATAAACTACTTGTATCATTTTGAAGCGACTCACCTCATAGACTACCACGAAACTTAGAGGTATCCTTTAGTAATCCATGATACTTGAGCCCTTTGTGATTACTGAATACTAAGGTTTCTCTCCATTGGCTCGTTTCGATTGACAGCTTTCGTAAATGTGATGTCTGTAAAAGTTGAATAGTCACCATCTTTCATGTTATGTGTTTGCTTTGGTAAATAAAATTGTGCTACAGAAACTTTGTACTTGGGACACTAATGGCTAGTCAATATCTTAAAATTGAAACACTGCTAATAAAGAAAAATCCTATGTTACTCTATTGTGTTCATTTGACAACAGAGGCACATACAAATTGAAATAAATACACTTTTTTTTAGAAGATATCCAGCAGAGGCAAAAAAAAGCAGCAGCAGTTAGAATATCATTTACCTTGGCCTTTCTGTTTAAGTTAGTGAAGGATGCTCTTCAATTTCGGAAGATGGTAATATTATGGTTTATTATCTGGAATGTTTGCTTTGCATGTTATCTCAAGCTTCCTATTCTGCAGAATCAGTTGAATAAGTTACCTCTATCTAGGACTCTTCCTGAATTAAAAAATGGGAGCAAAATATTTGCATAACTGACAGACTCAAGTGTCAATTTGCTTGGTCCAAATTTAAGTTCAAGTTTTATCATGTTAATTAATGAGCCATGGTACTGTTTCGGGCACAAGGACATCTGTCATAATTAGTAATTGCAAAAGTTGCAAATTGGGTGAACTAATTTCTATAATTAAAATTTGCTGCAAAATACATTAGTGTTCTTTGCCATCGTTCCAAGGCACTTCTATATGCCATGTGAAATTGAACTTTTTTTGCTTACTGAAGTTGCCCCTTGGTGAGGTTGTGCTTACTAGGTAAGTCTTTATATTGCTCTTCTAATTTATCACTTCCTATGTAATGACAAACTTTTTATGTTTAATTTTTTACGCTCATTCAATTTGTTGTTCTTTCAAGACTCAACTTCATGTTATGCCCCTTTGAAAGCCTGTGCAGGTACATGCAGTCAACTTTATGTAACTTTTCGCGTTTCTATCTATTTTATGCAACCATGCTCCGAGTCCATTTCTAACATGCAAATAAAAGCACAACTATTTGTTCTGTGTGACTTGTTATATTATACTGGCGTGAACAGGCACAGGTGAAACACCAAGGCAAGTTCTTGTCCATTCACCAGGATATAAACATTGGCAAGTGAAGTTCTGGTTCACTTATCCCATGTGAACTTGAAGAAATTTTGCTTCCTAAAGTTGCCCCTTAGTGAGATTGTGCAGACAATTGGGTACCTCTTTTACAGTGCTTTTCTTATGTATCACTTCCTATATAATGACAAGCTTTTTATGTTTACATTTTACACACATTCAATTTGTTGTGCTATCAGGATTCTACTTCCTTTTATGTTATACCCCGCCTAAAGCCTAAGCAGGCAAATGCATGTAACTTTTCGCATTTCTATCCATTTTATGCAACAATGCTCTAAATTAAGATCTCAACTATTTGTTCTTTCTGTAAACTGTAGGCTTATTTCAGTGCTCTTCTCATTGTTATTTGTTATATGATACTGGCATGAACAAGCACGGGTAAGACAACAAGGCGAGTTCTTGTCCATTCACCAGGATCTAAATATTGGCTTCGGGACATGGGAATTCGACCCAACGGATCTGAAGAACTCATCTTTAGGAAGTGAAGTTCTTGTTCACATATGGCAGAGAGATGAGGATATACTTGTCCCTGTAACACTGCAGCAGTATGTATCCCAGCAGCTGCCATGGATTCAATATCATGAGATACTAGGAGTCGGTCATATGTTTCTATTAGCCGATGGAGTGCAAGACGCAGTCACACAAGCACTTATCGAAAAGAATTAAAGACCTTCATTGGTTTGTCATACCAGGATTATGTATCTGTCACTTGTATTCTTATAGTTTCTTCAGTGTATTACTGCCATGACAAAATTTAACGCATTGGCAATGGCTATGCATTGTTTTGACCAACAGTTTGTGGTAAACATATAAGTTTCAATTCAGTTTCCAAGTGCAGCTTATCAAACTTTATGGGATAAGTTGGCTCTACAGACATAAAAGTGTTTTAGGAAATATCAACTTGAAACTATTTACCTAAAGATGACTTGCCAAATTATGGAGTTGCAGCTGAGCCTGCTTTAGTGGAAGCTGAAGCATGTGAAGCATGTGAGGCACCAGCAGTAACATCAGAAGGTTCAGCAGAGCCAGTTTGATTTTCTTTGTGTTTGAGCTCTGCCTTACGCTTTAGCCGATCTCTAATAGGGGTTTTCTTTTTCTATTAAAAAAATACAAAGGGTTACACAATGACTACGAAACGAATAAAACACATCAAGAATAAAAGTATGCAAGATATACCATCGGACATTCATTTTGATGCTGCTTCAATTCATACTTATCCATACAGATGATACTGCAATCTACACACTGCTGAAGAAGTCTCCTGACCTGAAATTTGGAAAAAATCAGATTCGTCATTATGGTAAGAAACTATCACAACTTCAGTGAGGGCCACAAAGGACTGCTCTGTTATTTTGTGAATTATGCGACTAATCATCTACAGGAGTAGATCTAGGCTTTTAATTTGTATTATCTTGCAATTGGTTTTTTGAATCACAGGAGTAGTGGAATTCCTTCCAAATGTGCTAACCAAGAACTTGTCTCTGCCTTGAAGAGTAAAATGAATGGTATTTTTTCCTTTTGTATTGTTGATGTGCGATGGTGGCTAAGGAAGTAAAACGCCTTTCAAATTCTATTTTCTTGTTTCTATTTATCTTTAATCTGTTTTTAAATCGAGTATAGAATGATTTTTAAATGTTGTACATCATCCTTTTTAATGCAGGTGAAGGCTCTTCAAATCTACAAGATCAAGTAATATCTGAGGAGAAGCCAACACTTATTAAAACTTATTCAAAGCGGAAAGCTAAAGGATTATCTGATAGAGTTCATGTTCAAATTGCAAACAATGATTCAGACATTTCTGGAGTTAAAAGGACCAAGAGAAGACTAAAGCAATCAGCGGTTGACACTATTGACCTCCATCCTAAATTCCCCTGATATCTTGCACTTGACTGACTACAATTTTTTTTTGACATGTAAGAATTATCTCTTGTAGTAACACATAAAGAGCATTGTTTTCATCTTATCCGTCACTTGTTTAAAAAGCATAAATCCCTCAAAATATGCATGAACATGTATTGTGCAAGAAACATGGACATAGTGTGTCTTGGCACAATAAAGAGAATTAATGCTCCTGCAACTACTAGCCAAACCAGTCAACATCTACTCTTTTCAAGCTATTAGCCAGGCATGGGGTTGACTGCAGTTATACCATTAGCTTATCCCCTGCAACCCTCTCTTGAAACACCTCATACAGCATCTCAACAAAAGCAAAATTATGATGATAATCCAATTCCCCATGCCTGTAGTCAACATGTTTAGCATTTCGGAAGCTGAAAATTCTTCTTGCTACATAATGTCACGCCCTGACATTTTGCAGGTGGCAAAATGGCGCGAAACGGAGACCCGATGGACGGGAGCGCGACTCTGGGGGAGCCAGGGATGGGACATACCTACCTAGTCGAAGTAATTGCGGGACCAAGGAACCTAGGGTGAGGTTTTGCACGAACGGGACACCGCTCAGGGGGAGCGTTGATGGTCCGGGGAGAGGACCTTGGCAGTTAGGCAGGGGGCCGGGCTGGCCAAGCAGCAGGGACGGGCGACCAGGCAGGTGGCATGGTCGGCCCGGGACGAGACGAGCGCGATAGGTGTGCGTTACGGGCAGCCAGGAGGGCAGCCCAAACGATGGAGCAGGATACGGGACATTTCTAGAGAACTCTCGAATGTCCTACATGGTTCCGGAATGGTCCGGAATGATCTCCAAGGTTCCAGAAGGGTCCGGAATATGCTACAAGGTTCCGGAGGGGTACGAAATATGCTACAAGGTTCCGGACCCCTCCGTAATATGCTACAAGGTTCCGGAAGGGTCCGGAATGTGCTACAAGGTTCCGGAGGGGTCCGGAATGTTCTAGAAGAGTGTAGAAGATTCTAGAAGGTTGGGGAACCTTCTAGAAGGATGGAGAACCTTGTAGAAGCCTCTAGAAGGTTGGAGAAACTTCTAGAAGACTCTAGAAGGTTGCGAAAGATCGTGGAAGGTAGTAGAACCTCATAGAAGGTTCTAGAAATATGTAGTAGTATGTAGTAGAACATTGAAGAATATTCTAGAATAATGTAGAGATAGTGTAGTATGATTTTTGTAGAATGCTCTAGATGTAGGGAAGCTTCTAGATGGGCACTCCTAGTAGTATAAATAGGAAGGTAGGCATTCATTTGGGAATCAACCAAGGGGAGATTCCAAGTAGTTGTAATCCATCCATGTAATAATATAGGTATTCTTCAAATTCTTGTGTGCTACTTTATCATCTCAACTAACCTCCTTCAAGACATCTCCTTCGGGACGAGTGTGAGGCTGACTTAGCCAATTCCGACAGAGTGGCGGAAACGATCACTGGGGGCGTTCGTGGCTAAATGCCGCGCGGGATGCTTTGGGAAAGTTTAAGCCCGTGACAATAAACTGTGTTTGTGGCAGAACACGAGAAAATTGAGCCAAATCGACTGGAAAAGAAATATTCACAAGAAATACAGGTTACCTCGTGAACAGGAACTGCGTTTGCCATGGAAAACCGGATCTGCAATCAAAATCGAGAGAAAGATGCTAGGGCTCGCACGAACAGGGACAAATGAGAATGAAAATGAAAATGGTGGGTAGTGGAAATGGAGGGAAGAAGAATGATATATATATATATATATATATATATATATATATATAGGGAAAAATACATACCGGATCTGCAATCAAAATCGAGAGAAAGATGCTAGGGCTCGCACGAACAGGAACGAATGAAAATGAAAATGGTGGGTAGTGGAAATGGAGGGAAGAAGAATGATATATATATATAGGGAAAAATACATATTTAGTCACCCAACTATAACTCTAGTCATACAATGGTCAGTTTAATTTCATAAATTGCATATTTGGTCACCCAATTTACAAATAGTGGGACAATTCATTATCAAATAAGATAACATGATTTTTATGTTTCGTCTCTCCTAGCAGTTTTTCAACCAAAATGACATCATGTGTCATTCACATGACTTTTAAGATAAATAATTCGATATCTCATTTCCTGAATACTTATTCAAAATAAAATTAGTAAAAGTCTTTCTCAGATTGACTACGCACAATATTTTATTGTGAGCATTGAGTTTGGGTAAGTGTAATTCAAGAATCGAAGTATCTGAATTATCCTCTTAAAAATCATGTAAATGGCACATAAAGTCATTTTGGCCAGGAAATTATCAGAGATAAGGTCGATGTAACAATATTTTGTAGTAAGAATATCAATGTGTAGATTTTTTGACACGAAAGACAAAAATATTAAATGTTTATACTTGAGCGACAATTAGTGTGATTTAGTCCAAAAATTAGGACAATGTAAAATCAACAAATCTTGCATTGGAGTTTTATTAACCTAGTGAATGTTATTGCACTTTTACAATAAAATTAGTAATTACATTTGTAGTGATCTTAAGGTTTTAGAGGATACAAAACTGTAACATGTGATTCTTTGGTGATTATTGTTGATGAAGGGAGAGCTTTGGTGACTAATGTTGATGAAGTGGGTTATCTCTTCGTCTACTGCAGCTTATTTGATGATGAATTGAGCCACTATTTGTAAATTGGGTGACTACATTTGTCATTCATGAAACTATGATGACTATTGTATGACTAAAGTTAAAGTTAGGCGCTTTTGCTCCACGCAATTGTGTGGAGTTTATTGCCCATATTTTGTGTGTTGTTCTCATTGCTTAAAGTGTTGTCATGACTTTCATATGTAGTTCAGTGCGGTAATTCGTAATTTATTGTTGGGCTTGGAGTATCAATTTGTAGTTTTATAGTCGGTTCAAGAGCCTTTTTTTTTAATGAAAATGAGTTATTTTGTATCTCTGTTGTCCAGTAGCTTATTTTATCAATTTTCTCAACAGTCAACCCTCGTTGACTTACCTATTGAGTGATACATGTTGCCAAATCAGCTTATTTACAATGTGTTATATGGTTGTGATTGGTATCCATACTCTTTGCTCTAAAAAATGCTATGATTATTATTTTACATCTAATATTTGAGTTGCCAAATGATATGTTTGAGATTAAAAAGAAGTATTAACACCGTACTTGATTTGAATCCTTGATTTAAAAAGAGGCACAATTTCAACTTATTAAATGTACAAAAGTATCACCTTAGATTGGAGTTAATGGCAATTTACTCCCCATGATAATAATAATGTTCAATTTGAGCTGCACCACGTGTACTTGATGACGTGGTTCAACGGTTGCACTAAATAATTTATCCCACACGCACTCACGTGCAACTGAAATTCTTGTTGTTTTATAAAGAACACTCTATGTTGGTTTTGTCACAGCGAATCCGGACTTGAAATGCTCTTTGCCAAATACTTAGATTTGGGAGATGTTTCTGTGTTTCTAAAGAGTTTGTTTCATCATCAGTTATCGCGTTTGCTGGTTGAGCAGTCAAAATCCAGGAGTTATTATTGTTGCAAATGCAACTTTTGGCTAAAATCTACCTATTAATTCAGATGTTTTTACCAAGGCTTTATAATATTTCATTGTAATGATTTGGTGTCAGTTTACAGCTGAATACTCGTAGTATAATGTAATTATGTCATAGTACAATATTGAGTTACTGAAATCTTTTCAGCCTTCATGTTATCTGCCTCAGTGTACATAAATTTTATTTTACAATTCTCAATCCATCAAGTATGCAGAAACAGAAACATAATAACAGATAGACACTTGTTCAAACAATATTGTGGGTGTTAAATTAGATTAAAATAACACATTTAAAATAGATATCAATACACAATTTTCTAAATGTCGTATTTTTTAGAATTTAAAATTTTAATTTCCAAGCATAGCACAGAGCTTAAGCATTTCATCTCCGTTCTGCACGAAAAATCGCATAAACATGAAACATAAAAATGATCTCAAATTAGTAAAAAAAAAATGGGTACAAGAAGTAAGCAATTTATAAATTTAATAAGCTGGCATCTCAGATTTTCCATGTTTGAAAAGCAACACTTTATTGTCCTCAAGTATTTGACCCCCCTTTTTGAAATTAATTGGTGTCTAAACTATGTAAAAAAGTCCTTCAAAATTGGCCCTTCGTGTTTCCAATTTCAGGGTACCAAATTGTAACTGCATTGCTTTGCCTGCTCTGAAAAGAAATGCCATTTTGGCTATTACTGATTAATCAACAAAAAAGAACTTTCCAACATAAAGAAAATGGAACAAGAAATACAATATTGTAGCAGCTAACGTAAGAGCTCGACCACTGCAAACGGAGGAAAATTTAGCCACCGACACACACATGAGGCTTGTGCTCCTAAATCTAATCGACACTAAACACATGCAAAGGACTATATAGAAATATATAATGCAGGATTCAGTATATGAACACTAATTCACAGAAACCTGTTCAAATGATGCCAATCAACAATACATCTTATAAATTAGTAAATCCAAATTAGTGTCATTAAAGCCCTAGCACATATGAGAGCATCTTACTCAGTAATCATTAAAACCAAAAAAGAAAAACAGAGCATACACAATCCGTAATCAGAGTATCTTACTCAGTAATCAGTAACAAAGTGTTTTGATTGGACACTGGAAATATCAACAATATCCACACAACTCCAATGAAAATGAATAACTTGGAAAAGAAAGGTCTATGGAGACTGTATAATTGGTTAAGATATAAAGTAATTATTAAATTCTTTGTCAAAGTACACAAACAATAACATACAACATAAATTACACTCCCGTTTGTATATATATTTTTCCATGATGATCAATCAGGTTGTATAACTAAATAACTTTGCACATCTAAAATGAGCAACGAAAAAGAAAATAATAACATACAGTACAACAACATGAACCATCATCAAACATTAAACCTGACCTTCAATTTGAAGCTCACTGAGTTGGGTGGGGGGGGGGGGGGGTGGGGGGGGGGGGGGGTGGGGGGGGGGGGGGGTGGGGGGGGGGGGGGGTGGGGGGGGGGGGGGGTGGGGGGGGGGGGGGGTGGGGGGGGGGGGGGGTGGGGGGGGGGGGGGGTGGGGGGGGGGGGGGGTGGGGGGGGGGGGGGGTGGGGGGGGGGGGGGGTGGGGGGGGGGGGGGGTGGGGGGGGGGGGGGGTGGGGGGGGGGGGGGGTGGGGGGGGGGGGGGGTGGGGGGGGGGGGGGGTGGGGGGGGGGGGGGGTGGGGGGGGGGGGGGGTGGGGGGGGGGGGGGGTGGGGGGGGGGGGGGGTGGGGGGGGGGGGGGGTGGGGGGGGGGGGGGGTGGGGGGGGGGGGGGGTGGGGGGGGGGGGGGGTGGGGGGGGGGGGGGGTGGGGGGGGGGGGGGGTGGGGGGGGGGGGGGGTGGGGGGGGGGGGGGGTGGGGGGGGGGGGGGGTGGGGGGGGGGGGGGGTGGGGGGGGGGGGGGGAACAAAAAATAATCCCCGAAAAATAATTCAACATGATAAAAAATAATAAAAATCACAAAAAAATCAGAAATTATTTTTTGAACGTAGCGGTGGTCGCCGCCGGGAAAACGTCGGTGGGATTGGGCCTCACGCGCGGCACGGCCCCAACCTCCAGCCGGGTCGTTCCTGACCTGTTTCTCTGAAATTCGGGTCAGAGCGACCCAGTTACAAAATGAGGCATTTTTTCTTCATTTCATTCATTTTAACCCAAATAAAACACGAGATTTATGGGAAATTCGATGTAGAATACGATTTCATGCTCAATTTTCGATTTCATCAACAGTTTTGCAAATTTAATAAAAAAAATCGAATTGAAGCAAATAAAAATTTAGAATTCAAGAAGATTTAATCAAAATTATTTTTACATGAAACTCAAGAATTTAAAAATGGAAGGGAAGATTTAATCAAAACTTAAGATGGAACTCATTTACATGAAATTCATGAAGCAATAATTTTGGGAAGAAAGAGGAGAAAGAGAAGCGTGAGATAAGCAATTCACTAATTTTGTTTTATTCAAAAGTACAAAAGGGTAAATATGATAATTTTCATGTCAAATTCACAATTTAATCAACAAGTAGCCTGTCAACAATTTGCCCACATGGCATCCTTTTAATGGTAAACTCAAAGGAGTTCGGACAAACCTTGTCCGAACTCCTTTAAGAATTTTCTGTGTTACAATGTCATAAGTCTAAAAAGTTAATAAAATTCTTGAGTTTCTTAGATAAAAGTTTGTATGAGTTTTTGTTATATATATCAAATAAGCTTGAATTATGTATTTTTCGTTTGATCATTTTTAAAATTTGAGCTCGACAAGCTAAATGATGAAAAAAATATGTGTAAGAGTCAAGCTCCTCGTGTTCGATTCGTAGTCGACTAAGTTTTCTGATCTCTGTTCATTTAACAATCAGAACTCGAATATAGGGCTGAAAATCAAATCAAACTACTCGATACTCGACTCGAGCTCGTTCCATAAAAGCTCGTTTAAGCTTTGATTTGTCCCACAAATCAAACAAGCTTGAACATCATATTTATTGAAATGATATTTACCATAGATACTTTAGTAGACATAGTGATCTCTGTTTTCTCTATGTAACTGCTACAATGTTCATTTAATTAACGTCCGGTCATTAATATGTTACATTTCAACATTGAAATTGAACCATGGTTCTCATCCCTAAAAAACTAGTGCTGACTATTATGACAAACAGATTGGCAGGAGCAGCTCCGCTAGGCCAGTGATCAATTATTGGCGGCCTGGAATTTCTTCAAACTTTTGTTATACCGATTACTTCCTAAAGAAAAACATGGTGATGCTCATCAGTCGTTTTATTATGAATGAAAGGAACATGAATCTAATCAACTGAAAAGATTAAATAAACTACTTGTATCATTTTGAAGCGACTCACCTCATAGACTACCACGAAACCTAGAGGTATACTTTAGTAATCCATGATACTTGAGCCCTTTGTGATTACTGAATACTAAGGTTTCTCTCCATTGGCTCGTTTCAATTGACAGCTTTCGTAAATGTGATATCTGTAAAAGTTGAATAGTCACCATCTTTCATGTGTTTGCTTTGGTAAATAAAATTGTGCTACAGAAACTTTGTACTTGGGACACTAATGGCTAGTCAATATCTTAAAATTGAAAAACTGCTAATAAAGAAAAATCCTATGTTACTCTATTGTGTTCATTTGACAACAGAGGCACATACAAATTGAAATAAATACACTTTTTTTTAGAAGATATCCACCAGAGGCAAAAAAAAGCAGCAGCAGTTAGAATATCATTTACCTTGGCCTTTATGTTTAAGTTAGTGAAGGATGCTCTTCAATTTCGGAAGATGGTAATATTATGGTTTATTATCTGGAATGTTTGCTTTGCATGTTATCTCAAGCTTCCTCTTCTGCAGAATCAGTTGAATAAGTTATCTCTATCTAGGACTCTTCCTGAATTAAAAAATGGGAGCAAAATATTTGCATAACTGACAGACTCAAGTGTCAATTTGCTTGGTCCAAATTTAAGTTCAAGTTTTTCATGTTAATTAATGAGCCATGGTACTGTTTCGGGCACAAGGACATCTGTCATAATTAGTAATTGCAAAAGTTGCAAATTGGGTGAACTAATTTCTATAATTACAATTTGCTGCAAAATACATTAGTGTTCTTTGCGCGTTCCAAGGCACTTCTATATGCCATGTGAAATTGAACTTTTTTTGCTTACTGAAGTTGCCCCTTGGTGAGGTTGTGCTTACTAGGTAACTCTTTATATTGCTCTTCTAATTTATCACTTCCTATGTAATGACAAACTTTTTATGTTTACTTTTTTACGCTCATTCAATTTGTTGTGCTTTCAAGACTCAACTTCATGTTATGCCCCTTTGAAAGCCTGTGCAGGCACATGCAGTCAACCTTATGTAACTTTTCGCATTTCTATCTATTTTATGCAACCATGCTCCGAGTCCATTTCTAACATGCATATAAAAGCACAACTATTTGTTCTGTGTGACTTGTTATATTATACTGGCGTGAATAGGCACAGGTGAAACACCAAGGCAAGTTCTTGTCCATTCACCAGGATATAAACATTGGCAAGTGAAGTTCTGGTTCACTTATCCCATGTGAACTTGAAGAAATTTTGCTTCCTAAAGTTGCCCCTTAGTGAGGTTGTGCAGACAATTGGGTACCGCTTTTACAGTGCTTTTCTTATGTATCACTTCCTATATAATGACAAGCTTTTTATGTTTACTTTTTACACACATTCAATTTGTTGTGCTATCAGGATTCTACTTCCTTTAATGTTATACCCCGTCTAAAGCCTAAGCAGGCAATTGCATGTAACTTTTCGCAGTTCTATCCATTTTATGCAACAATGCTCTAAATTAAGATCTCAACTATTTGTTCTTTCTGTAAACTGTAGGCTTATTTCAGTGCTCTTCTCATTGTTATTTGTTATATGATACTGGCATGAACAAGCACAGGTAAGACAACAAGGCGAGTTCTTGTCCATTCACCAGGATCTAAATATTGGCTTCGGGACATGGGAATTCGACCTAACGGATCTGAAGAAATCATCTTTAGGAAGTGAAGTTCTTGTTCACTCATGGCAGAGAGATGAGGATATACTTGTCCCTGTAACACTGCAGCAGTATGTATCCCAGCAGCTGCCATGGATTCAATATCATGAGATACTAGGAGTCGGTCATAAGTTTCTATTAGCCGATGGAGTGCAAGACGCAGTCACACAAGCACTTATCGAAAAGAATTAAAGACCTTCATTGGTTTGTCATACCAGGATTATGTATCTGTCACTTGTATTCTTATAGTTTCTTCAGTGTATTACTGCCATGACAGAATTTAACGCATTGGCAATGGCTATGCATTGTTTTGACCAACAGTTTGTGGTAAACATATAAGTTTCCAATTCAGTTTCCAAGTGCAGCTTATCAAACTTTATGTGATAAGTTGGCTCTACAGACATAAAAGTGTTTTAGGAAATATCAACATGAAACTATTTACCTAAAGATGACTTGCCAAATTATGGAGTTGCAGCTGAGCCTGCTTTAGTGGAAGCTGAAGCATGTGAAGCATGTGAGGCACCAGCAGTAACATCAGAAGGTTCAGCAGAGCCAGTTTGATTTTCTTTGTGTTTGAGCTCTGCCTTAGCTGAAGCATGTGAGGCACCAACAGTAACATCAGAAGGTTCAGCAGAGCCAGTTTGATTTTCTTTGTGTTTGAGCTCTGCCTTACGCTTTAGCCGATCTCTAATAGGGGTTTTCTTTTTCTATTAAAAAAATACAAAGGGTTACAAAACGACTACGAAACGAATAAAACACATCAAGAATAAAAGTATGCAAGATATACCATCGGACATTCATTTTGATGCTGCTTCAATTCATACTTATCCATACAGATGATACTACAATCTACACACTGTTGAAGAATTCTCCTGACCTGAAATTTGGAAAAAATCAGATTCGTCATTATGGTAAGAAACTATCACAACTTCAGTTAGGGCCACAAAGGACTGCTCGTTATTTTGTGAATTATGCGACTAATCATCTACAGGAGTAGATCTAGGCTCTTAATTTGTATTATCTTGCAATTGGTTTTCTGAATCATAGGAGTAGTGGAATTCCTTCCAAAGGTGCTAACCAAGAACTTGTCTCTGCCTTGAAGAGTAAAATGAATGGTATTTTTTCCTTTTGTATTGTTGATGTACGATGGTGGCTAAGGAAGTAAAACGCCTTTCAAATTCTATTTTCTTGTTTCTATTTATTTTTAATCTTTTTTTAAATCGAGTATAGAATGATTGTTAAATGTTGTACATCATCCTTTTTAATGCAGGTGAAGGCTCTTCAAATCTACAAGATCAAGTAATATCTGAGGAGAAGCCAACACTTATTAAAACAATGATAGAGTTATCTGAGAAGCCAACACTTATTAAAACAATGATAGAAAGCTAAAGGATTATCTGATAGAGTTCATGTTAAAATTGCAAACAATGATTCAGACATTTCTGGAGTTAAAAGGACCAAGAGAAGACTAAAGCAATCAGTGGTTGACACTATTGACCTCCATCCTAAATTCCCATGATATCTTGCACTTGACCGACTACAATTTTTTTTTTGACATGTAAGAATTATCTCTTGTAGTAACACATAAAGAGCATTGTTTTCATCTTATCCGTCACTTGTTTAAAGAGCATAAATCCCTCAAAATATGCATGAACATGTATTGTGCAAGAAACATGGACATAGTGTGTCTTGGCACAATAAAGAGAATTAATGCTCCTGCAACTACTAGCCAAACCAGTCAACATCTACTATTTTCAAGCTATTAGCCAGGCATGGGGTTGACTGCAGTTATACCATTAGCTTATCCCCTGCAACCCTCTTTTGAAACACCTCATACAACATCTCAACAAAAGCAAAATTATGATGATAATCAAATTCCCCATGCCTGTAGTCAACATGTTTAGCATTTCGGAAGCTGAAAATTCTTCTAATATTCATAACAAAAAAAAATGCTACATAATGTCACGCCCTGACATTTTGCAAGGGGCAAAATGGCGCGACACGGAGACCCGATGGACGGGATCACGGCTCTGGGAGAGCCAGGGACGGGACATGCCTACCTAGTCGAAGAAATTGTGGGACCAAGGAACCTAGGGTGAGGTTTCGCACGAACGGGACACCGCTCAGGGAGAGCGTTGATGGTCCGGGGAGAGGACATTGGCAGTCAGGCAGGGGGCCGGGCTGGCCAAGCAGCAGGGATGCGGCGACCAAGCAGGTGGCATGGTCGGCCCGGGACGAGACGAGCACGATAGGTGCGTGCCACGGGCAGCCAAGAGGGCGGCCCAAACGATGGAGCAGGATACGGGACATTCTAGAGAACTCTCGAATGTCCTACATGAAGGGTCCGGAATGATCTACAAGGTTCCGGAAGGGTCCGGAATATGCTACAAGGTTCCGGAGGGGTCCGGAATATGGGGTCCAGAATATGCTACAAGGTTCCGGACCCCTCCGGAATATGCTACAAGGTTCCAGCAGGGTTCGGAATGTGCTACAAGGTTCCGGAGGGGTCCGGAATGTTCTAGAAGAGTGTAGAAGATTCTAGAAGGTTGGGGAACCTTCTAGAAGGATAGAGAACCTTGTAGAAGACTCGAGAATGTTGGAGAAACTTCTAGAAGACTCTAGAAGGTTGCGGAAGATCGTGGAAGGTAGTAGAACCTCATAGAAGGTTCTAGAAATATGTAGTAGTATGTAGTAGAACATTGAAAAATGTTCTAGAAAAGTGTAGAGATAGTGTAGTAGGATTTTTGTAGAATGCTCTAGATGTAGGGAAGCTTCTAGATAGACAATCCTAGTAGTATAAATAGGAAGGTAGGCATTCATTTGGGAATCAACCAAGGGGAGATTCCAAGTAGTTGTAATCCATCCATGTAATAATATAAGTATTCTTCCAATTCTTGTGTGCTACTTTATCATCTCAACTAACCTCCTTCAAGACATCTCCTTCGGGACGAGTGTGAGGCTGACTTAGCCAATTCCGACAGAGTGGCAGAAACGATCGCTGGGGGCGTTCGTGGCTAAGTGCCGCGCGGGATGCTTTGGGAAAGTTTAAGCCCGTGACAATAAACTGTGTTTGTGGTAGAACACGAGAAAATTGAGCCAAATCGACTGGAAAAGAAATATTCACAAGAAATACAGGTTACCTCGTGAACAGGAACTGCGTTTGCCATGGAAAACTGGATCTGCAATCAAAATCGAGAGAAAGATGCTAGGGCTCGAACGAACAAGAACGAATGAAAATGAAAATGGTGGGTAGTGGAAATGGAGGGAAGAAGAATGATATATATATATGGAAAAATATATATCGGATCTGCATTCAAAATCAAGAGAAAGATGCTAGGGCTCGCACGAACAGGAACGAATGAAAATGAAAATGGTGTATATATATATATATATATATATATATATATATATATGGAAAAATACATATCGGATCTGCATTCAAAATCAAGAGAAAGATGCTAGGGCTCGCACGAACAGGAACGAATGAAAATGAAAATGGTGGGTAGTGGAAATGGAGGGAAGAAGAATGATATATATATATATATATATATATAGGGAAAAATACATATTTAGTCACCCAACTATAACTCTAGTCATACAATGGTCAGTTTAATTTCATAAATTGCATATTTGGTCACCCAATTTATAAATAGTGGGACAATTCATTATCAAATAAACAGCAGTTGACGAAAAGATAACATGATTTTTATGTTTCGTCTCTCCTAGCAGTTTTTCAACCAAAATGACATCATGTGTCATTCACATGACTTTTAAGATAAATAATTCGATATCTCATTTCCTGAATACTTATTCAAAATAAAAATAATAAAAGTCTTTCTCAGATTGACTACGCACAATATTTTGTTGTGAGCTTTGAGTTTGGGTAAGTGTAATTCAAGAATCGAAGTATCTGAATTATCCTCTTAAAAATCATGTAAATGGCACATAAAGTCATTTTGGCCAGGAAATTATCAGAGATAAGGTCGATGTAACAATATTTTGTAGTAGGAATATCAGTGTGTAGATTTTTTGACACGAAAAACAAAAATATTAAATGTTTATACTTGAGCGACAATTAGTGTGATTTAGTCCAAAAATTAGGACAATGTAAAATCAACAAATCTTGCAGTGGAGTTTTATTAACCTAGTGAATGTTATTGCACTCTTACAATAAAATCAGTAATTACATTTGTAGTGATCTTAAGGTTTTAGAGGATACAAAACTGTAACATGTGATTCTTTGGTGATTATTGTTGATGAAGGGAGAGCTTTGGTGACTAATGTTGATGAAGTGGGACTTCCGTTATCTCTTCGTCTACTGCAACTTATTTGATGATGAATTGAGCCACTATTTGTAAATTGGGTGACTACATTTGTCATTCATGAAATTATGATGACTATTGTATGACTAAAGTTAAAGTTAGGCGTTTTTGCTCCACGCAATTGCGTGGAGTTTATTGCCCATATTTTGTGTGTTGTTCTCATTGCTTAAAGTGTAGTCATGACTTTCATATGTAGTTCAGTGCGGTAATTCGTAATTTATTGTTGGGCTTGGAGTATCAATTTGTAGTTTTATAGTCGGTTCAAGAGCCCTTTTTTTAATGAAAATGAGTTATTTTGTATCTCTGTTGTCCAGTAGCTTATTTTATCAATTTTCTCAACAGTCAACCCTCGTTGACTTAACTATTGAGTGATACATGTTGCCAAATCAGCTTATTTACAATGTGTTATATGGTTGTGATTGGTATCCATACTCTTTGCTCTAAAAAATGCTATTAATATTATTTTACATCTAATATTTGTGTTGCCAAATGATATGTTTGAGATTAAAATGAAGTATTAACACCGTACTTGATTTGAATCCTTGATTTAAAAAGAGGCACAATTTCAACTTATTAAATGTACAAAAGTATCACCTTATATTAGAGTTAATGGCAATTTACTCCCCATGATAATAATAATGTTCAATTTGAGCTGCACCACGTGTACTTGATGACGTGGTTCAACGGTTGCACTAAATAATTTATCCCACACGCACCCACGTGCAACTGATATTCTTATTGTTTTATAAAGAACACTCTATGTTGGTTTTGTCACAGCGAATCCGGACTTGAAATGCTCTTTGCCAAATACTTAGATTTGGGAGATGTTTATGTGTTTCTAAAGGGTTTGTTTCATCATCAGTTATCGCGTTTGCTGGTTGAGCAGTCAAAGTCCAGGAGTTATTATTGTTGCAAATGCAACTTTTGGCTCAAATCCACCTATTAATTCAGATGTTTTTACCAAGGCTTTTTATAATATTTCATTGTAATGATTTGGTGTCAGTTTACAGCTGAATACTCGTAGTATAATGTAATTATGTCATAGTACAATATTGAGTTACTGAAATCCTTTCAGCCTTCATATTATCTGCCAGTGTACAGAAATTTTATTTTACATTTCTCGATCCATCAAATATGCAGAAACAGAAACATATAACAGATAGACACTCGTTCAAACAATATTGTGGGTGTTAAATTAGATTAAAATAACACATTTAAAATAGATATCAATATACAATTTTCTAAATGTCGTATTTTTTAAAATTTAAAATTTTAATTTCCAAGCATAGCACAGAGCTTAAGCATTTCATCAGTTCTGCATGAAAAATCGCATAAACATGAAACATAATAATGATCTCAAATTAGTAAAAAAAAATTGGGTACAAGAAGTAAGCAATTTATAAATTTAATAAGCTGGCATCTCAGATTTTCCATGTTTGAAAAGCAACATTTTATTGTCCTCAAGTATTTGACCCCCCTTTTTGAAATTAATTGGTGTCTAAATTATGTAAAAAAGTCCTTCAAAATTGGCACTTTGTGTTTCCAATTTCAGGGTACCAAAATGTAACTGCATTGCTTTGCCTGCTCTGAAAAGAAATGCCATTTTGGCTATTACTGATTAATCAACAAAAAAGAACTTTCCAACATAAAGAAAATGAAACAAGAAATACAATATTGTAGCAGCTAACGTAAGAGCTCGAGCACTGCAAACGGAGGGAAATTTAGCCACCGACACACACATGAAGCTTGTGCTAAATCTAATCGACACTAAACACATGCAAAGGACTATATAGAAATATATAATGCAGGATTCAGTACATGAACACTAATTCACAGAAACCTGTTCAAATGATGCCAATCAACAATACATCTTATAAATTAGTAAATCCAAATTAGTGTCATTAAAGCCCTAGCACATATGAGAGCATCTTACTCAGTAATCATTAAAACCAAAAAAGAAAAACAGAGCATACACAATCCGTAATCAGAGTATCTTACTCAGTAATCAGTAACAGAGTGTTTTGATTGGACACTGGAAATATCAACAATATCCACACAACTCCAATGAAAATGAATAACTTGGAAAAGAAAGGTCTATGGAGACTGTATAATTGGTTAAGATATAAAGTAATTATTAAATTCTTTGTCAAAGTACACAAACAATAACATACAACATAAATTACACTCCCGTTTGTATATATATTTTTCCATGATGATCAATCAGGTTGTATAACTAAATAACTTTGCACATCTAAAATGAACAACGAAAAAGAAAATAATAACATACAGTACAACAACATGAACCATCATCAAACATTAAACCTGACCTTCAATTTGAAGCTCACTGAGTTTATCAGCTTCAAGTCTCCTTAATGCTGTGGAGCTTAGTTTGTCTCTTCCTGATTCTTCAGGAACTAAATCTACAACTTCAAGCTGCACAAGTTCAGAATTAGGATTATACGCGATATCAAAGAAAAGTACTTAATGCAGTAGGGATACATTGAAACCTTTAGTTGCGAAAGACTTTTCTCAGCCCTCTTCTTATTGATAGATAGTCCGCTAGGTAACATTTCTTTACTGTCATAAAACCATTTTGAGTTAGATTTAGCTATTGAATGACTGGACAGGGGACGAATGGGTGTATTTCCCTTGACCCACAAAAACATAATATATAAGAAATGAAGAACAATGGATTCAGAATATGACAGGAAAAGAGAAATGACAAGTGGGTTCTTATCCATAACAGAAACCTAAGGAAAACAATAGGAGATAAAGTGTCTTTTCACATGTAACAAGTACCTTAATGTAATCTTCAACATTTTTCATTCTTTGTTCAATCGGCTGTATTAGGGTAGCATACTGCAATCAAAGTTCAATACATGAAAGAAAATGCTCAATTGCTCGTGGAAAATAGATAGAGATGATATGGAAATCAAAACATATTGGAGATAGTATATCATAAATAGGCATGGCTTCCGCCCAAAAACATGTTATGTCACAATGCCTTACAAACCGTACCTTCAAGTCTTACATATGGTATTAGTCTGATTATCTAACCTTATGCACGAGAATACTTGCCCTGTACATCCATTGACCATCTTTGCAAAAGTGGCTTTTTAAAATGATAACTGAATTATAAATTTGTAACCAGTTCATTCAACTACTATGGATGAGATAAAGAAACATGTATTTCATTTGAATGCAGACCTTCATCAACAGACACGCCTATTTCCCTATTATCGACAAACACAGATGATCTGAAATCGAGATTATATTTCTATACATCGCAACATCTACCATAAGTTGTTCGTATTTGACTTGCTTTAGTGTTGCACCATAAATGCTATCTTGCATAAGAAGACATAAAGTGCTGAAACATAAATTTAGTTTAACTTCCATATCATAGGTCATACAATCTAAATCTGTTTTGTTACTTGTATTTCTACATCCTAATCGGTATTTTAGATGATCTGTCTTATGTTACTTGTGCCCACAAAGCATGTCTAACACCTTACTAATATTTCAATGATATCGAGCAACGGTTTCGTGGACCTAATCAAGTTACGTATAGAAAGCAATCGTATTCTATCTCTAATATATAGATGGTCCTGATATTACACAAATCACAACATTAACTACAAATTTCACTCTATACTGATCTTAGTCGTTATGTCAACACCTTTATTACAATTACTAAACCATAACCAATTATTGTCTCTGTTAAAAAAGCCTATTTACAAGCTATCAGATTTACTATAATAATCGTAAAAAAAAATGTAGGAATTATGGCTATAATCAGTTCATGAACAGAGAATTTGGAAACTGAAGGCCACGAAGCCGATTTATGAGCATTCAAATTATGAAATGAAACAATTAGAAGAAATAAACCTTCTATTGCAAAATTGGGTTTGAAATGAAAATTTTGAAGTATCAGACGCTAAGTGTAACGAGTTTGAAATAAGCGTGGAAGTGAACACAATCAAAATCATGAATAAAGAAAATGACTATAATTCTTACCTAAATTCGTGGGGTTCATAAACCAGCCAAGAGTTCAATTTGTTGATGCGCTCCACCAAGCGAAACATTAATTAGAACAACCTCTACAAGCCCAAACCTTAGCCTCTTCCACCACTTCTGCAGCAACCCACGCCGTCATCTCTCCGACAATCTCCCGTAGTGTGTGCAAATCGCACACATCAAATCTGAGCAGCGTATGGGAATAACTATGGTGATAATAAATTGGGGAAATAAGTATTGTACCTATTTAGTTTTAGGCTTGATGAGTTGGTGAAATTAGTACATATGTTGTTTTGTTGGAGAAGATGAAATAGAGAGGTGAGGGACAGGCGTTTTTGAGAATCGTGGAAGAGATAAAATTCAGTAAGAAAAGAAAAGAGGAAAATTGCTTTTTTGGTACCATAGGATATGTTAACTTGTACTTTTGGTACCATTGGATATGAAAATGCAAACTTGGTATCATAAGATAGCTTTTCATTGCAATTTTGGTACTAAACCCATTTTTTCTACAAAGTTAATGGTAATTTACCCCCCATGAAATACATAATGTTCAATTTACCTCTCCATAATTTGAAAAAAAATCAATTTACCCCCTGTAAAGTTTTTAATGAAATAATTTACCCCCTTCAGCCGGAGAGTGTAACTCACTTGCTGAAATTGAGAGTAGGCATGCAAACTATTTTATAACATAGGGGGATAAATTGCCACATTTATCATAACACAGGGGGTAAAATGCCACATTATCATAATAAAAGTGGATAAAGTGCTGCCTAAAAAAATATCAGAGAGGCAATGTGAAACTTTTATAAAATTTCAAAGGGTAAAATGCTCTTTTTTAAACCACGAGGGGGTAAATTGAATATTTTGCATTTCATAGGGGTTAAATTATCATTAACTTTGGGGAAAAATTGGGTTTGGTACCAAAGTTGCAATGAAAACCTATCCTATGGTACCAAATTTGCATTTTCGTATCAAATGGTACCAAAATTGCAAGTAGGTCTATGGTACCAAAAAAACAACTTTCCCAAAAGAAAAGTAAAGAAAGACGAAAGAAAATGGGAAAGAGAAATTAGAAGCAGCATAAAAACCATGGGACCCATAGACGGAAAACGTACCGAATGAAAATGCCCAAATTAAATCAGAAAGAAATTGAGATGGCAGTGCAAATTAGGCCAGAAATGACAAAACGGCATCACTTGGACATTAAAAACGGCGTCGTTTCGGGTGTTGAGGGGTGGGGGGAATTAAATGAAAGGGAAAAGAAAAGGCTTGCACTGTACAAAAGTGCCCTACTATCTTATGTTCTAACTAATAATATATGAGACATTCTATTTAACTCATCTATAGTATATGAGTTATGAAAAATTGTGCTCTAAATTTGTACTTTAAGTTTTACAAATTGTACAATGGTGTATGAACCCATCAATTAAGGATGGACACCACTAAATGACATTTATGCCCCTTCTATTTTCCCACTGAAATTTCTCTCCAACCTCAACTTTATCTCCAACCAATTCATAAACCCTGATCCAAAACCACCACCGCCGCCAATGCCGCCATCTAGCCTCACCACCGCACCCATCCCTGGCCGATCGCGATCAAAACGGTGGCTATGCCCTCTGTTGGTTTATTTGGTTTGGTTAAAACTTGTTCATTTTTCTCCATTTTTTCAAAAATCTCATTTCCAGATTTTGATTTCTTGATCTTTAGCAATATGACACGATTTAGGTGTTGGGTTTAGTTGGGATCTATGGCAGTTTGCTGCCGATTCAAGCATCGACCTACTGCAAGAGTCAAAGTCGGAGCCGCTCCCGCTCCCGCTTCAGCAGTGAGTCGATGAAGATAACCTTTTTTTTTATTCATAATTAAATATATAATTTAAAAACACTTAATTATTTTATTTTGTAAAGTTAATGGACCTCAAATTTTGTAAATTAAACATATTTACTTTGTAAATTAAATTTTGTACATTGAAAGACTTATAAAATCGATTTTATTAATTTTGTATGTGTATTTGGTTTGATGAGAATTAAATAAAGTTTTGATGTATTTAAAGCATTTAACTTTTTTTCTCCAAATATCATAATTCATACAAAGTTGAACCAATTTCATTGGTATAAGTTTGATTATTCAAGAGTCAAAAATTGACTAAAATGGCTAACCAAACCAAAAATATGTATCTACGAGGAAGACATGTTTTGTTTATCTAAATAAACTAAGAGTTTTGCTATTTAAATTAATCAAACATCCAAATTTTATGGAATAAAAAAAATAAACTCATACTTAATTTTGATCTCCATAATTTGAAAATATATCGATAATTTGTAAAAAAAAAATTGATGATTCAGTTCGATCAAATTATCTATTAGATGATTATGCAATACTAAGTCTTTCGTAATTTGAAACTATATCGATAATTTAAACAAAAAAATTGATTATTCGAACATTATTTCAATCAAATTGTCTATTAGAAGGTTATGTAACACTAAGTACTCCGTAATTTGAAAATATATCGATAATTCTAACAAAAAATTGATGATTCGGTCATTATTTCGATCAAATTGTCTATTAGATGGTTATGTAACACTAAGTCCTCCGTAATTTTAAAATATAACGATAAAATTTAAAAAAAGAATTATGATTCGGTCATTATTTCGATCAAATTATCTATTATATGGTTATGTAACAGTGTAACACTAAGTCCTTCGTAATTTGAAAATATATCGATAATATAAAAAAAATTACGATTCGGTCATTATTTCGATCAAATTGTCTATTAGATGGTTATTTAACATTAAGTCCTCAGTAATTTGAAAATATATCGATAATTTTAAAAAATATTGATGATTCGGTATGATCATTATTTCGATTAAAATGTCTATTAGATGGTTATGTAACACTAAGTCCTCCGCTGAAAAATGTTATTGCACATTGTAGAGATACATCCACGTCCACTATTCACTAACCCACTAAAACATCAAAAGCGGCCCAATTAAACCAATGACACCTAATTTATTCCAAAACCTCCACTTTATGTATAAAATAAAAAAACTAAGAACGCATCGGCCACCGCTGAAAGAAATCAAATTGTGGACCCCAAAACTTTCCGTGACTGTAAGTCTATATTTATTGTGGTATGTTATTGAATTGTTGTTTTTGTCATTAAAATCTAATTTTACTTTTGATTTAATTTTACAGTATCTAAATTCTTATGCCCGTTGAAAATTGCTTCTGTTTAGTATCATAAATTCAAGGTATGTTAATTAATTGAATATATTTTAATTTCATTGAATATTGATTTATTAGAATAATTTAGTTGTGAAACTTTTTTATTATGATTGTTTGTAATAACGTCAATTTAATTGTTATTTTATAAAATTTCATTGATTTGTTAATAGGTGACAAAATATTGATTAGATTGTCAAATATGGGAAAACCAACAAATATTTATTCATTCTTTAAAAGAAAGAATGTCAAAGATCTTAAACCTCAACTTGCACCATCAAGTTTAGAAACAACGGTTAGTCCACCTATATCTACAAATACTCTGCAAAAAAATCCTCGCAAAGTTCCAAGAATTGAAAAAGAAGAAATTGATATTTCTTCATTAGAACGAGATCCCGGATTACGTTGCTCTATTGAAACAAATCCACTTGACCAATGTGATAAAATCAGAAGAGCTTATATAATGGCAGGACCTTATCAACCTAAGCTTGCAAAATATCCTCTCTCAGGGTCAAATAAACATCCACGCAGTTTTCGAGTATCTTGGTTTTGAAAAGTTTTCAAGTTGGCTTGAGTATTCAATTGACAAAGATGCTGCGTTTTGCTTGCCTTTGTTATGTTTTCAGTGATTTATCAAGCCATCGTATTGGGGCAAATGCATTCAATGCAAATGGGTTTAGAAATTGGAAAAAAGTCAACGATGGGAAGAATTGTGCATTCTTAAGACATATTGGCACAAACCCAAGTTCACCACATAATATGTGTTAGAGCATGTGATGAATTGATGGCTCAATCTCAGCATATAGATAAAGTTTTTAAAAAACAAACTTCTAAAATGATTCTTGACAATCGTTTGCGGTTGAAAACTTCGATTGATGCTATTCGATGGCTCGCTTTTCAAGGATGTGCTTTTAGAGGTAATCATGAATGTGTTGACTCATCGAATCGAGGTAATATTATCGAGATGATCAAACTTCTTGGATCATACAATTTAAATGTGGGAAATATTGTGCTAGAAAATACTCCTGGCAATGCTCGATATATATCTCCATCTATTCAGAAGGAAATATTATATATTTATGCAAGAAGGGTACGAGCCATAATCCGTGAAGAAATTGGTGATGCCAAGTATTGCATTATTATTGATGAAGCTCGAGATGAATTGAAGCGTGAACAAATGTCAATTGTTTTAAGATATGTAGACAAAGAAGGTCAAGTTCAGGAAAGATTCTTTGATCTTGTTCACGTTTCGGATACGACGGCCTTAACTTTGAGAAATGAGATAACATCAGTTCTTTCTCGCCATAATCTTCAAATTCATAATATTCGTGGTCAAGGATATGATGGAGCGAGTAACATGCGAGGTGAATGGAATGGCTTACAAGCTTTATTTTTTAAAGAATGTCCTTATGCTTATTATATCCATTGTTTTGCTCATCGACTACAATTGGCGTTAGTTGCCGCTGCAAGAGAAGTTGAACCAAAACATAACTTTTTCACAAAATTGACATCTATAGTCAATATTGTTAGTGCTTCCCCAAAAAGGCATGATCAATTAAGAGATACCCAGGCTTTCAATGTTGCAAATTTGATTGCAAACAATGAGCTTGAAACCGGTAGTGGACTCAACTAAATTGGTACTTTGCAACGAGCTGGAGATACTCGATGGAGCTCGCATTTTGCTTCAATTTTGAGCTTATTAAAAATGTATGATGCTACTTATTCTGTTCTTGAAAGTATCTCTAAGGAAGGTAATTACTCTCAAAGAGGTGATGCACATGCTGCGTGTGATGCAATGATGTCTTATTAGTTTATTTTTATCCTACACATGATGAAAGATGTTTTGGAAATCACTCATGATCTTTGTCAAGCTTTGCAACTTAAGAGTCAAGATATTTTAAATGCCTTAGCTTTGGTTTCTACTACCAAAACTTTGATTCAAAAGATGAGAGAAACAGGGTGGACAAATTTCTTAAACAAAGTTAAATATTTTTGTGAAGAGAATGATATTGACATTCCTGATATGACTATACCTTATACAAGAAAGGCCGAGGTCGTCGTCAATTAGAGTCTATAACTACGAAGCATCATTATTGAATTAATTTATTCTTTGCTACTATTGATACTCAATGGCAAGAGTTAAATAGTAGATTCAATGAGAGGTGTGTAGAGCTTCTTACTCTAAGCTCAACATTTAATCCCAGAGATAACAAGTTGTTCAACATTGATCATATTTATGAACTAGTAACCAAATTTTATCCTAACGATTTTACCGAGCAAGAGATGTTCCATATGAAATTACAAGCCCAACACTATCAGCTGGATGTTTCCAACCACTTGCAGTTCAAGGATTTATCCACAACTTCTAAGTTATGTTTACGATTGAATTGTACAATGAAGTCTATGGTATACCCTTTAATTGATCGTTTGATTCACTTGATATTAATTCTTCCTGTAACCACATCAACAAGCGAGCGATCGTTTTCAGCAATGAAGTGGGTAAAAAATAGACTTAGAAACAAGATGGAAGATCAATTCCTTGCGGATTGTTTGATTATTTACATTGAGAAGAAAATTATTGAGAAGTTTGATATTGAGTCTATCATAGATGAGTTTTATGATATGAAATAACATCGTGTGCAACTTCAATAAACTTTTTATATGAATTACCTTTAACATTTTGAATTAAATATGGTCCTCGTTGATATTTTATTCTTAAACAAATAATTTTTTGAAATATCGTTGTATGTTAGTTTCGGTGATAGTTAAACTCCCCCCCCCCCCCCCCCCCCCCCCGACTCTCTCTGATCCTGGATCCGTCCCGTAATCTTGGAATTTGAAAGTGGAATAAGGATTGAACAATCTTGAGCTGATAAAGTTCATATAACAATTTATCTTGATACTTTCTGAGTTAAAACATGAGCAATTTACTTGGAACAAACATTTGATAATTAGCACTTGATTTACTCCTTTTTTCAAAAAAAAAAAGAAAAAGACTTTGGATATGGCACATGTTCGATGCTAAGTTCAAAATATTAATTAGAAGTTAGAACTTCCAAAAGTCAAACTCTTTTCCAATAAATAGGAGTTTTAATTTCCACATGCTACAAATAGTATGAGCTTAAAATTTGAAAATAGATTTATAACATGGGATAAAAGTAAAAGATAGGATGAGTTCAAAATGCCATGATCATCCGATACCTTTTAAAATAAATTAAATATGGGTAGAAATAAATTAATTATGGGCCAAAAGATAACTTTAAAAAAGAAGAATGGGTTCCGGGATTCTACCAAAAATCACTTGGGTTCTTCATTAACATGAATCTTCAATTTCTTCATTGATTAATTAAAATTATCCGTCTCTTTAAACTTCAAGATTGATCCATATTTCTTGAGCTTGACCTGATTTTCTTGAAGTGAGCATTTATAAAATCAATCTATATAAAAACAACTCAAAAAAATAATACTTTGTCCGTTTTTTTTATTTGTCGCTTTGGCAAAAAAAATTGTTTACTTTTATTTGTCGTTTTAGGATTTCAATGTAAAATTAATTATTTTTCTACCAATATTACCCTTCTTGTTAATGCTTGTAATTAATGCTAATTACTATTGTTATTATATGATTAAAAGGGTGTTTTGGACTTTTTGCTTAAAAAAATGACTATTTATTGTATTTCTTAATCCGTGTGCAATCCTCCAAAACGACAAATAAAAAAATGGAGGGAGTATTTGCCCAAATCAAATTATTGTGTCTCGTCAAAAATTCCAACACATTCTTCCTCCAATTCCCAAGCTAATCTCTTAGTTTTATGTATTGGTACCTATTTATTGGGATTTTGGCACTTTTCACCCTATAATTATAGGATTTTGGCACTTTGCATCTTAACTTAAAAGTTTTGGCACTTTGTACCCTAAAAATACAATTTAGTTGGCACTTTGCACCCTAGTGTGTGTTTAATTTGATGAAAAAATTCATTGATGGAAGGGTAGAATAGTTATTTTCAAATATTTTTGGCACTTTGCACCCTAAAAGTATAGATTTTGACACTTTGCACCATGAAAATATAGAATGGTGGCACTTTGCACACAAAAATATTATTTTTGGAATTTTCAACCTCGACTTAATATGATAATGTAAATAATTTAAATAACATGCAATATAATAACATGTTAGATTTGTAAACGTGTATTTTAGATATAAAGTAAATAATCTAAAGGATACTCACAAATAAAATAAAGACAATGTTTTTTTTTAATCTAAATTTTACTGAGAAAAAATGTTAAAATAAGTTACTATAAAGTAAAATAAATTAAGAATAACATATTTATGATTGTTGTGCATATAATTATATAAATGACCATTTTATCTACATCGACGACATTCATATTCATGAGTTTTTTTTTAAGTAAAACACATTATGGTGCAAAATGCCATACAAATTATATTTCTAGGGTGCAAAGTGCCAAAAAATTTAAGGGTGAAAAACACCAATATTTTATAATTTTAGGGTGCAAAATACCAACATTCTATATTTTCAGGGTGCAGAATCTGAATCTATATTGTCAGGGTGCAAAGTGCCAAAAAAATAAAAAAGGACTATTCTACCCTTCTACCAATGAATTTTCTCACGAAAACACACACTAGGGTGCAAAGTGCCAAATAAATTATATTTTTAGGGTGCAAAGTATCAAAACTTTTAAGTCAGGGTGCAAAGTGTAAAAATTCTATAATTTCAGGTGCAAAATGCCAAAAACCCCTATTTATTTAAGTATATTTAATTTTTATATTCAAATTTGTTTTCAGCGTTTTTATTTTTAAGAGTTTGGTAGGTTATATGTTTAGGTAAGGGGGGTTTGTTCCTCTCAAAAAAAATAAAAGGGGGCAAGGGGGGTTTGTTTATATCGGACTCCTCGGTCAATGTTCTAAATTTGTGGTTTCGATTTGTAGGCCTTTTTTCCCCCCTAATGTATATCAATATGAATGTTATCTTGATGTCAATTGATGGTTTGGCATGAATTTGGGCTAACCAACAAGAAAGAAAGTTATTGAATTCAAGATATTAACAACTTGAATTTAGCTTAAATCCGGGTTATGTTATAATTTTGTCGAACTCATTGTTTAAATCAGGGTGGGGGTTGGGGAAATTGAAAACGAATGTTTAAACTTTGTGTCTTACTTTCTTGTCACACATGTGTATCAATTGACAAATGACTCAATTTATAATTTACACCGTTCGACAAAAATATATTTATTCGTAAAAATATACGCGTGACATCAAAATATGGTATGAAAATATGAAGGAAAAAAAAGGATATTTTGACTTATTTGACTAGGATT
Source organism: Penstemon davidsonii (assembly GCA_034814905.1). Taxonomy (NCBI): domain Eukaryota; kingdom Viridiplantae; phylum Streptophyta; class Magnoliopsida; order Lamiales; family Plantaginaceae; genus Penstemon; species Penstemon davidsonii. The sequence goes on along the minus strand of JAYDYQ010001087.1, from coordinate 2,249,346 downwards.
CTCAAATATTCACTTAAAACACTAAATCAAAAATTATTAAAATACCCAAAAGACGACTTTGGTATTAAAAGTTCCATTAAAGTTTTTATTTCAAAATACAACGAGCCATAGAATACATCATAATTATATCACCAAACTAACGAACTATATATTTGCCTAGAACTTGGCTAGAAGTTGATCCACAATCTTCTTATCCAACTGAAATGTCGTAGCAAGATAATCACTTCCAATGTCAGGTTTTGCCCCAAAAATCGCGGTTGGAATCGCGATTATACCTGGACTCTCACTGTTCAACGCAGCTATAACCACAGTATTTCCAGATCCAGCATTGAACTGATAATGAACGAGTCCAACCGGGACTACAAAAACATCACCCGCTTGGAGAGTTTTATTAAAGTGATTGTAACCTGGGTTCGAAGTCACAAATCCAACTTGAAGAGAACCTTCTAGAACAGTGAGTATTTCAGATCCTCTAGGGTGAAGGTGTGGTGGGATCACTCCATTAGGAGCTAAATCAAGACGAGCAATTGAAATTCCAAGAGTGTTGAGTCCGGGTAATGTTGCTACTGTAACGGGTATAATGGACGCCCCGTAAGGATTTGTGGTGTTTCCAGGTGATTGTAGCCCACTGAAGAAGAAATCATTTGCTTGGACTAGTGTTGGATTCTTACATGCCAGTCCACGATTCCCTCTAGCTATAAATGTTTTTATATTTAATTACTTTAATGATAATAAAATAAATTCAGAGTAAAAGGCAAAAAAATTAAAGACAGTGGTTTTTCTAATTCGTCAAAAAAAAAAAAACACCGTTAGTTTTATTAGAAAAATACACATATGTAAAATTTAAAGCCATTTTACACCTCTTTCGGAGAAAGTCATGTGTTTCAATTGTTGTAAGTGTAAATATTATTGTAGGAAACTTTACAATTATAACCCAAACATTATAAAGCTCTTATTTTTTTTGTTAATCAATGAATAGTCCATTTTATATGTAATACTATAATTGACAAAAATACCCTCCTTTAATTTAAAAACTTGAGGTTTTTGTGCCCAATCGGTCAATACTTAACCCTTAATTTTGACTAATTGTAAAAATATTAGATATTTTGCTAATAAAAGTAGGAGAGCTTTTTCTTTTTTATTGAAAATTAGGGAAAATACAATGGAGTATTTTGGAATTTTACTCGTATAATAAAAATACTAAAAACTTGTGATAAATTATGAATTAATTACCCGTGCTTGTGGGATCTGCAACGCAAAAGTCTTGCAATGGAGCAGGCCCAAAGGCAAGAGCAATACTGATCAGAGCAGAAATGATCAATAAAATAAAATATTGAGCCATTTCAAATTGAATACAAAAAAAAAGTTAATTACAAAGCTAATGACAAATACATTGATAAGCAAGCTTATTTATAAGGTGACTGAAATATATAATGAAATTACACTTTTCCGTTCTTTTTAATCTATACCAAAAATAATTGGTATTTTGACAAATCAATGGTAAAGATTATGGCATTACTCTCTTCTGACCAAAATCATGGTATTAATTTCAATCCGTATAATATTATTATTATGTAGCAATCATGGCATCAATTTGTAGATTTTGTAACATAATTTTTTGAGTAGTTTTGAAACTTGTAAAGTTGTAATTAAGTGTTTAGTTCTTATAACATTTATATTTCCAAAATCATACATATGTACATAATATATTTATTCGGGATAATAATAAAAATGGTACTAGCTCAAAAATATTTCCTTAAATATTATTGGCCTAATCACATACAAAAAGTCACCTATTCATATTAAAGGGACCGTAATTATGATTAGGATGATCTATATGATTTGATTATGTTGCAATCACACTAGTTATGGGATTTATACTCTTAATCAGGGGACTACAATTAATTTATAGATATATAAACTCGATATTTTAGTGACTAAATCAGAAATTAACTCAATATTGATTATATCAATACGATGTCAAAGTCAATGTAAATGGTTTAAATCAAGGTCAAGGTTTAAATTTTCTAGATCAAAACGGAGATTTTGTTGGTCAGATCGTTCTCAAGAATGAAATATAATCAGTACTCAAAAGATATCATCAAGTCTAGTTGGGGGTTATCATATTAAAGACTCTCTGATGTTTAACTCAGATAAAATTAAAAACAAAAACTTGAACAACACTCGTGAGTAGTTTGTAGAGTACTAAATACGTACTTGACTTAGTTAAATGAAGGGATATTTATAGGTAGTAAAATACATGACCCTGGAGACATCACTTTATAAGAGACCATGTTGAGAAATGAAATGTTATTATTGAGTATGTTCATACAGATAATCAGACCGCTGACATTTTTACTAAACCATTAAGTGATGCAAGATTTTCTACTTTAAGAATGGAACTGGGCTTGTTAAATTTGGATTCACAAGCTGAGGGGGAACCTATCAGAAGACTAAGGTTCATCAGCTGACTACTCTGATGACAACAAGTATTATTCTTCAAGAAGACTGGCTCTCAACAGACTAGTTGACTGATAGATTCTTGCATTGGGAACATGTAAGACTAGCGGTACTCCTTATTAAAGATGAAATCCTCAATGACAGTTAGTTGAAGTTGTTTTATCAAAAGATTTGTTCTTAATTTGTTGAAGACCTGAAGATTATTTATCTTGCTGGATTGACAAACATCAAAGGAAGATCACTAGCAATTGGCTTTCACTAGTGATATATTGAATCAGACAAGTCATCTGTCAGATAAGGACAATTCTACTCATCTGATTATTTATAAGAGTATTGTGTTAAAAACGCTTTATGTAAAACACGCTTTTATAAGTAAATGACTAGGGACGTTTCGTTTTCCCGCCTAGTCTGATAAAATTTATGGAATTTGAAATCCGTAATTAACGCACACACGATCGTAACTGACAGATACAAATCTAATGGTTGGCGGATAACACGGAAACCGAAAATTCCCCAACCCTATAAATCCAGATCTGATCAGAAGAGTGACTTTACGCACCTCAAATATTCCAACTCGCAAGAACTACTAATCTTCTCTGTTTTCTTGTGAGATTTCTTTTGCACTCTTCACTAATTCCTACAGATATCATGGGTTCCTAAGCTGCTGCTAATGCTGAAGGAAGGTATCTCAATTACGAGATGTATCACGCTACTGGTACGAAACTCATGAAGGAGATCATGGAGAAATTCAAAGCCTCATCATTCGTGAACTATATGGAAGCACATGAAACCATGGTGTTCAGTCCAGAGGTTGATGAATTTTATGCTAGTGCAAAAATTGACTTCACAAAGCTGGAAATCAAGGCCAAAGTTGGAGAGAAGGATGTCTGCATCACTCCAACTGTGTTAAGTGAAAAATATGGGTTGACAAACGAAGGAGCCACTAATTTCTCAGTGTTGGCTACTCCTTTGGAAAAGGATTTCTGGAAAATTGATGCTAAAAAGGGTGAAATTCTCACCGGTTCAGTCAAGAAGACTCAACTGATTTACGAATTTCAAACGATGGCTGATCTGTTTGCCAAGATCATTGGAAATTGCACCAGTGCACTTGATGGATTGCCCAAGAGGAGGATGCACTCAATGATGGCAGTTTACTATGGAATGAAGATAAACTGAGATGTATATGTGTTCTATGTGATTGCAGATCACAAGGAGACTGGACACAACCATCAAAAGATTTTCTTAAGTCATATGCTGATGAGTTTAGGCTGTGGAATGACTCATGGGAAAGTCATCCATAGAGCCAAAGAGGTCAAGGTTTATGAAGCCATCAAGGCAGAAACTAAGCCAAATGCTACGCCTGAGAAGAAACAGCAGAAAAGAAATGATGTTGAAGCCAAGGAGCCTGCTGTTAAGGCTAAGAAAACAAAGGCTGATGTTAAGGCTGCTGAGCCTGCTGTTCAAACAGTAGCTAACCCTGCTGTTGAAGCTAGAACAGCTGATGTTGTTGATGACATTATCTCTGAAGTTGTCAGGGATATTGATGCAATGCCTTTAGAGGACTCTCCTGAAAGAACAATTTCAGAAGAAGTTCCTGCTGAAAACATCTCAAAAAGAACAAGAAGTGCAATCAAAGATAAAACTACAACAAAGTTTGGTCATACAAAAGCAACTGCCAGAAAAAAGATAAACTTAGCAGAACATCATGTTACCTTTTCTGAGCAAGTAAGGAAAGATCCTCAGTCTGCTGAGAGACCAGTAGAATCAATGAAGGAGTCTGAAACTGCTAATCAGACGACAGCTGAGGGATCTGTACCACCAGGTGATCAGTCTACTGTTCCATCAACAGTAGTCACTGAAACACCAGCCGCCAGAAGGAAGAGAACTGGTAAGGCTAAAGTATCACATTACCACAAAAAGAAAAGAGAAGAGGCTGAGCAGAAGAAGAAAGATGAAGCTGAACTCAAGGCTGTTCTTGAAGCTAGTAAAGTTGAAGCTGAAGTCAAACAGATGAGTGAAGCAGAGCTAGTTGCTAAGGAGGAAGAGGACTTAGCTAAAGCCCTTGAAGCAAGTAAAGAGGACGCTCATGGCCCTAGACAAAGTGGTGGGATTGTGATTGGAGAACCCAAAGAAGGTTCGGTTGTGTTACCTCGTCCTCAACTTGTAAAGAAGAAAAAGAAAGCAGACAAATATGCACTGGAAATAGTACAGAGTGACCCTGCTGTCTTTGCAAGGTTTGAAGAAGAACTGGAGTGGTACAACAACTTACTGCAAATCAAGAGTACTTTCCTCGCCGAAAAGATCAGATACAATCGTTGGAGGGAGTACAGGTTGGCTAAATCGAAGGAAGAGATCCTTGCTTGGAAAGATTTTGCTGATGAAGAAAGATGGGTTCTAAATTGGCTGCAAACTAATTCAATCAAACAAGCACTGGATTTAGACTTCTTTCATGACCGAGTACATGAGTACATCAAAATCATTATACTGAAGGAATCTAAAGCTCTGCGAGAGTCAATGACAAACAAACCCAGAAGGGGTGAAGATCTAGCAGAAAGAGCTGTTAAGATTGCTATATGTGTAACCTTGAATAAATGGAGTGAAAAATCAAGATACGGACAAGGAACACCAAGTAATCTGCCAACTCTTCCAAGCTTACAGTAAATAGCTTTTGGTTCAGAAATCAGCACGCACCAAGAATCAGATCACTCTCATTAGACGACTTCACCGTTTATACCTGCAGATTTTATATGTCATAAAACAGTCATGTTTATTGATGGTATTGATTTTATCCATATTGCAGATGATGATGCTAACCTGAATCAAACTACTGCAAAGGACTCATCTGAGGAATTTAACACTGCTGATCCTCAAGTTCCCCTAGATGAAGTACTTAGAGAAAAGGAGTCTTTAGCAATTGAGTCGAAAGCTGAAGTTACTCCAGAAAATCAGTAAAGTGCTACTCCTATCAAGGAATCTGATACTTTTCAATCTACCATCTCGGACTCCATGAAGGCTCTGATTGAAAATGCAATGAAGGAGATGGAGGAAAAGAACAAGGAAATACTTGAAAATTTTGAGGAAGCTACCTCAACACTTGTTCAAAGCACAATCAACAGTCTACCCAAGCCTACTGATCCTACCCCTCTGATCCAGGAGGAACTGACGAACATCAGACTTGAAGTGCAAACTATAAGGGAAGACGTTCAGAAGTTCAGTGACAGGGTCCAGAACAATGAAAATGGTTGGAAGACTATAAATCAAATTGTTGTAAATGCTATGACCGCTGAAGAAGAAAAGACTTCAAATTTGATGCAAGCATTTAAGTCAAGCATGGACTTATTACTTTAGTCTCAATTTCAGCTAAGTGAAAGCAATGAAGTTGTGATGCACCGTTCTGAAGTATTACATTCCAAGCAACAACAACAAGAAAGACAACTGTCTGCGATGGATCAAAACATCAGGATGCTGTGTAATGCAGTAAACATCACTCATGTTCAAGTTGAAGAACTCTACCCTGCTGATGATGACAAAAAGGGGGAAGAGTTATCTGAAGACAAGGAGGGAGTTGAGGTTGCTGAAGAAGTCCAAGTTACTGAAGAGGCTGCTGATAAGCCTGCTGATGAGACTAAGGTTGCTGATGTAACTGAAGAAACTGCTAATGCTGCTGATGTTGAAGACAAAGCTGAAGAAGAAGAACCCAAAGATGCGGCAAAGGAAGATAAACAACTTGCTGCCTCTAAGGATTCTGCTGAAGAACCGCTTGATCCATTCAGAAAAGTTAAGAGAATAGAGGCAATTAAGGCTAGACTCGAGGCTGCTGAAAAAGGAGAAAAGTTAGAAAAAGCCAAGAAACTAGTTCTAAATTTCTCTAGTGAAGAAATTGATGAAGAAGAAATTATAGAAGAAGAAGAAATAGAAGATGAAGAAAACGAAGACTAAGAAGCCTATTTTTTCTTGTAAACTTTTGTAATTTTCTATCTTTTTGTAACTTTTTCAAATCTTGTAATCTGATATAACAAGTTCAAAATTAATGAAAGATTACAGGTGATTTTGTGTGAAGACTTAACTTTAGTTTAGTTACAGGTACTTAGCTGAAGTTTTGTCATCATTAAAAAGGGGGAAATTGTTGGATGAAGATGAAGAAGTGAAGGGAGGTTTTGATGATTTCCAAAAGTCATCAGCTAAGTAATGGAAGCTTAGTATACCTCTGAAAAGTTCAACCGAAAAGACAAGTAAAATCAGAAGGGTTGAATTTTGGTCCAGAAGACTACTGATCTGATGCTGAGTACGGAATCAGACTGGTGGATTTCAGCAGAGTCAAATCAGATGAGTTCGATTTGAATCAGCAGAGTGGATTCGATCAGCAGAGTAGAAGTGATCAGGAAGTCATTCCAACAGTAATAAATGCACTTGGAGTAATAAATATTGAAAGAGAAGGGTATTAAAGACAAATGATCGAAGAGAAACCTCGTATCAGCAAGGTGCATTAAATGCGACGTGACATAAAGTACAGCAGAACTGTACAGTGAACAGTTGCAGGGAGCCATTCAGAGACAAGGACCAGTACTCGAGGAAGATCTGAAACTGTCTCATCTCAACGGGCAGAATTCAAATCCTTAAGTATAAATAGTTATGGATTCAAGAGTTAGAGACAAGAGCACAACATTATTGAGAGAATTCAATCGAGCAAAATCTTCTAAGTCTCAATACTCTAGAACAGAACACTAACAACGAAGTCATCTGTTGACAAGCTGAGTCGAGAAAACAAGCATACATTCAAAATCTTATAAGTGATTTATGTATAAGAAAGAGTTGTGAGAAGTAGTTTTGCATCTTAGTGAGTGAAAATACTTCAGAGTATAGGTCTTCTTTGTGATTTCCTATAACGAACTTGTGGCTTTATCATTTGTTGTAAAAGCGCAAGAAGAGTGTACTAGGTTACTTAGTGTTTCTAGTATAACCTAAATCTTCGTGATTTAGAAGAGTGGACTAAAATACATTCTTGTCTATATAACCACTATAAAAATTCTGTGTGTTGGTTTACTTACATTATTTGCATAATTTTCATAAGTAACCAAACTTTCAAAAGACTTGAGATTTTAAAAGGAGTTTTAAAAACGGGGGATAAAATCTTTTAAGTAAAAGAACTTGTTTGAAAAACACTTGATAAATCCGCTGCACAACAAGTTTCAAACTCTGATTTGATTTGAAAACAGATAAGTAAAATCAGACGAGATCGTTGAACAAGCTTTGTGCGAAATCAGACGAGTAGTCTCATAAGTCCAGATCAGCTTACTCTGCTGATAAGAAAAGTTTGAGAAAATTTCAAAGGAAAAACAGAGGTCTATTCACCCCCTCCCCCCCTCTAGCCTCATTTGACCACTTGGGACCAACAGGTCGGTTTTACCCTGGCTGACTAAACTAGGACGTGGATCCCGGAGTGTAGTCTTTTTGAGATATCTATAATTATCTCATAATGACATGTTCGACCTTCCTAACAATCACGCGGATTGCTGGTCGTCGAATACCCCATGATTGGGATTTCGACCAAAAGATGATTGGTACGCCTACTAAATTAAGAAAAATAAGAGAGTCTCAGGCAAACAAATAGTTTCGAAATTACAACTTGTTTTCGTTTCGCTTGATTAAAAAAGGAAAACTTTTCAATATTTTCATCGAAAAAGATGGAAATTTTTGTCTATGAGGTCAACCTTCCTAACGTATGATGACATCTGCATATTTGGTAACATGATCAATGGCTAAAATTGGATGGCCTATATATTCCTCCAGGCTGCATAAATTGTTGTCCTATTCACATTAATATTAATTTTGAATTATATCGACTGAAATATAAAAACTTTATAAAAATAAAATTGGACAATATGGCATTTATATATTTATATGAGATTAAGAAACTAATCTATGTTAGAAAAAAGTTTACAAATTAGAGGCTTCCTCAAAATAATCAACATATTTTTACCCCTCGCTTTATAAGTCAAATTTTCCCATTTGATTTTATCAGTTTCTTACTTTGTTAGTTTAAATAATGTATTTTTTTGTTTTTGAATTTAGATAATAAATACAGTAAATATTTTCTTACATCAATTGATAAAACTTAATTTTTTCTCCTTGTCATTTTATTTACTAAACTTAAAGAACTAGAACTTCCTAAGTTTATTGCTGATTTTGTTCTTGACGATATTGATCATTAATACAATCTTTACCCGATTTGTATTTAAAAAAAAAGAAATAATTTTTTAATTATTGAACAAGAGAAAATCTGGATTCCCAAATTTTCACTTTAAAATCATGACAAAATCAAGTCAAGAATACATAAAACAATAAAACCAATAGATTTGGGTACATAATAAATCTTTGATGTATTATTCATAATGACTTAAAACTTAGCTTGAAGCTCTTCCACAATTTTCTTATCCAAGAAAAAGGTCCTAGCAAGATAATCGCTACTAATATCTGGATTTGCCCCAAAAATTGCTTTTGGAAGAAGCGTCACTCCACCAAAATCATGACTATTCCATGCAACTAAAGCGGCGGTATTTCCTTTCCCGACATTATATGCATAGTGAACAAGTCCAATAGGAGTGACAAAAACGTCGCCTTTTTGAAGGGTCTTAGTAAAGTGTTTGTTGGCCGGATTCGAAGTGACAAAGCCAACTTGTAGTGACCCTTCAAGAACCGTCACAATTTCAGTTGCTCTTGGGTGAATGTGAGGTGGAAATGCTCCGTTTGGGGTCAAATCGACCCTCGCGACTGAGATGCCGAGAGTGTTAAGTCCTGGTACTTGGTTAATGCCAACTGGAGTGAAACCGGCACCCAAAATATTGCTTGTATTGCTTGGTAAATTTAGTCCACTAAAGAAGAAATCATTGGCCGTGACCAATGTGGGATTCTTGCAGTTGGGCCCACTTGGGGTCGCTGAATATTTAAAAGGACACAAATATTCGAATGTATAAGTATTGGCATAACAATTTGAAACCATTAAAGAATCACGGATAAAATATATACATAAATAAAACGAGATAAATGCAAGAACATTTTTTGTACTGTATCTAATTTTATAAAAAATAAAAAAACTGTGTTAATTTTATTAGCAAAAATCTCCTTTCATCTTTTTATATCTTCACAAATTTTAGGGAAGTTATTTTCAATTTTCAAAGGCAACTGGGGGGTTATTGATATTTTTTAGGTTCAAAGGGGTGTTTTTGCATCCTTTGTTGGGGGTATAATTGTCATTTCGACTTGGAATGAGCTTTATTGCTAATAAATAATAAGCATATGGAGGATTTTGCTAATAAAACTAATAAAGAGGGGTTTGATAGATAGGAAAAATAGAAGGGGTGTTCTTGCATTTCACTCTAAGTAAAACCCATGTCAAGCGAAATTTGCATAAAATTTTCTTCTACTATTGCAAAATTTTATCATGTTTATTTTTTCTTGCACATTTCATAAATAAAATCCTCTTGTGCAAAGCAAAATCTGCATAAAGCTTCTCTCAAATTTTGCACGAAATTTCCATTAAAACTTTTAAAGATTGTACTTCAAAATTTAAATCCAAAAACATGTAAGTAGCACGTGAAACTCACATTAGACTGATTCTTTTGCAAGAAATTAGAAGTAAAACATAAAGGAATTTTATAATAAAATGAAATAAAGGAGTTTCTTGCAACTCTTTTTAATCTAAAGGCTTTTATACATTTTAACCACAAAAATAATATTTATATAAACTAAGAAAAATTACAATGAATTTGGTTTGATTAATTTACCTGGGCTTGTAGGATCTGCAACACATAGGTCTTGTAATGGAGCAGGCCCAAAAGAGAACGCGACGGATAAAAAACCGAGGGCAATAACGCTAAAGAGTAGAAGTGATTTAGACATTTTAAAATTAATAATTCAAGAAGTAGAATTAAAAAAACTTGTTTGTGAGTATTGGGAAATGTTATTGATGGGTGAACTATTTATAAGATCTGTTTCACGAAATTTCCAAAATTCCTATTCTCAAAAAAGAAAAAGAATAAATAAGACACAATATGAAATATAGGCTTCATTATGTGCAAACATTTACCTATATCAAATCAAGTTTACAGATTATGATATGTGCTATTAATACGATTATTCATATGCTTTAATAACGGTGTGATTTTTGTACAATGCTATAATAATTAAATTACTATAAATACTAATATTTTATCTATATATGAATATAATAAAAGTGATCTTGTGCTATTTTATCTATATATATAAATATAAATATAATAGAAGTGATCTTGTGGTAAAGGTCATAAATGAATCAAATATGTGATTACTGTGTCATAACTCAAGAGAGATTATGTCAATTTTCGAAGACACAATTTAGTCATTATTGATGAATTATGGTCAACGGACCACTCCCCTGTAATATATAGTAAGTATATATGTAGATTAACTTCAAAAGAATATTCAGTGATTTTGATTTGATCTGCTAAATTTAATCAATTGATACTCCCTTAATTAATCATTATGTTATATTATTATTCCATAAAATTTTAATTTAGGTGACTCTATCATGCTTTCCATAAATTTCAATTAATTGTTTGATTATATATAGGGCAGAGGAGCTAGATGCAAATCGAACCTCTCCCCGGAAATAATGAGCCTATCCCGGTGGATTCAATCCACTGGGGTACTGCTGGATGAGCGACAAGTGTATATGAGAGGATAATTTTTTGTCCTCTTATGCACATTTGTTTATCATCCAACCCCTATGAATATAATCCACCGGTGTAGGATGAATGTAACCTCTCTCCCTCAACCCACCTATCAAAAAAAAAAAAAAAGTCAGAGCTAGACAGCTTTTATTTAAGGTGGGACCGTGGGGGGGGGGGTGTGATTTTGGGGAAGTGCATCAGATATTTTTGGGGCGACTATATAAAATAACAAAATAACATCTTGACCAGTTAACTTAATAAATTTTAAAAAATTATAAAAAATAATATATTTTGATTTATTTCAAACATAATTTGATAATATTATATAACACCATATATATTATTATTTGAAAGCTTTAAAATGTAATAAATCTAAAAATTCAACTTGATATGTCATTTGAAAGATTAAAAAAGTGAGATAAAGACAAAAACACCCCATATGCTTTGTTTAACTCCCAAAAAAATACTTGTATTATTTTAACTCTAAAAAAATCTCATGCATTTGGTTTTAATTACCACAATCAACCCAAGTAGAATTTTACTTTTGACTTTTGGCGGAATGACAAGATTACCCCTATGTGTTCCTTTTTTTTTTAAAAATTATTTATTCTTTTTAAAAACCTAAGTATATACTACTTGGATCAAGTGTGGTATTTAAAATCAAATACAGGAGGATTTTGGGGATTTAAAATGATACAGGGGTTTTTATTTGGATTTAGACGAAGCACAGGGGGTGTTTTTGTCATTCGAAGTCAGGGGTAAAATTGTCATGTTAAAACAAAATGTGAACAAAAACTTATAATTTTGGCATATGAATCACGTTCTCTTTTATGGGGATGTATTTGACACTTAATTGAGATCACAAGGGGGTTTTTGAGAGTTAAAATAACATAGGGAATTTTTTGGGAATGAGACAAAGCATAGAAGGTGTTTTTGTTTTTCGCTCTTAAAAAATTTGACTTGACACTGTAGCAAGTGGATAGAATTTTTGGAACAGAGAAAGTATAAGTTAAGATAAATAATACTATAATTTTGTCGAACATATGTTAAAATATAAATATCTTCTAAAAAGACATTCATTTTATAATTTTAATTGTGACCGGATAATGTTTCATTGAATAAAAATAAAAATCATTTATAATCGAGTTCTTGCGGAAAAAGAACCTTTTCAATATTTAGAGGAAACTTATTTTTCAATTTGTTTGGAAGCCTAGTTTTGAAGCAACATAGAAAGCAAGTTCAGTAGTAGGTGGAGTACCAGAAGTAGGACCAAAATTCAAATCAAATTGATTCAAGCTTTACTCCAACTTGTTCGATAAAAATTAGTTTGAGATACATACGAAATAAGTTTGGACAATATTTTCCCTGGTTAAAATTCTTCTGAATTCGATTCGCTAAATAATTAAATCAGACTCAACCACAATTTCAAATTTGGACATACGTTGATTCAGTACTATTCTTTCGTTTAATACTAGAATAGTTTTTTAATATACAGTGGGGGTGACAAGATGTGTCAAGACACGTTGGGTGGCACTTGAACGACCGGACCCAACTCAATCCATATACCTTATATTGTTAGCAGGTTGGGTTGGGATGGGTTTTATAAATATTTATATGGGTTTTTAATTGATTTATTAGCGAGTCATTAGTTAGTTATGTGCAAGAAAAAAAAAACACACTAATAATTATGTATTGACTTAATTTGACTCAAAAATATTTTTTTTCTCTCCTTAATTAATGAAAACACATTTCATCAACAAACATATGGGCCGACCCGTTCATAATCCATATAAAGTGATCCATTTTTTACATGCCCGGACCCAGTCCGACCCACCGTTTGCCACCATACTCTCCCTCTTTGCATTCCTTTGCCAAGTAAAAAATATACATACAATGAATTTTGGTCGTAATCATTTATCTCTTATCTAAGTATTTCATACATTTCACAATATATTTAAAGCTCTCATGGTCTACTAGAAGAAAACAATAATGAGATATATAATTTTCATTTTATAGTTTTTTTTTTTATACGGTAAATACATTATTACATCAATCATTACATCAGAAACTTTGTTGGAATTTATTTCAATTTCTATCATAGTACAAAGATAATTTAACTACCAATAATAGCATTAAACTAAAGAAATACCCACATTGGTGTGAGTCGATCGAAGACATGACTTCTTTCTTGGTCATGAAGCCTCAACTTCGCCATCATGTTATAGTTTATATAACTTGACTTTATTGTCATTAATCTCAATCAAAAGACTCTGTTGCTGTGGTGATTAATAAGATCAAAGCTCCCAAATCCGAATGGATTTCCGTTTTTCACTGTATGGATTTAAGTAAATATAATTTTAAAATCAACAATCAGTGTTTAATTGATATGCAATGCTGGGATCTTTTTTCGTTAAACCCTTTTCTTGGAAGATATTCTTCCCTAGTGCTCAAAAGAATGGTTCTAATGATTTTTTATAATCAAATTGATATTATTCTAATATGTTGATACTCATGCGACATCATTGAGGGGAACTTTAGAGACAACACTAATTGTTGTGACAATGTTTTTCCTTAATAAGATAAATGGTGACGTAAATGATGATTGCTTATGATATCGCCGCCTCCTAGGGACCAACCTCTTGAAAGGTGACGAGCGGAGTGGTAAGTCGAGTATTTCCCTTAGATGAGGTCTTTGCAAGTGGTCGACCTTTGGCTCTTGCTGCCCTTTTGGCCTATTGTGTGCTCTTGTCCCTCCGAGTTTTAGGGACATGGGTTATGTTGGCCTAGAGTGGTCCATCCAAATCAAAATTCAAGTTGGACTTGTGTTGGTTCTGGTTTTGATTAGTTTACTTTATTCCCCATCAATAATTATATTTGTGAAAAAGTCAATATATAGCACCCGTATGACTCGACTATGCGGACCCACACTAGGGCTAGTGGGGTCTATAGCCCCCACTCAGATTTATTATAATATATACTACTACCAACAGGTGATTAATCTAGTGGAAGGAACTAGTCCCTACAAGGTATCGGACTCATATTCGAATCTCTGTTGGAGAGGTTCCCACTTTATGTGTCTGACGCGCCTCGAAAGGGATTAAACCATTGGGAAACCAAAAAAAAAAAAATTAATATATACTACTATCTCCGTCCCATTTATTTTGCTTCATTTGCTAAAGTACCCGATCAAACTTTTCAATCTTTTAAGTGACTTATCTATTAAATTATTCACATTTGTGGTGTATTAAATGTTGGGATTCTTTAGAAAAAACGACTCTTTAGGCAGTGGAATATAAAAACTTTTAAGGGCCTCCTAGAGAATCTTGTCAGGATACAATCTAGATGTATATATATAAATAGAAACGATAAATTAATTTAATGAATAAATTTTACCTATCTCCTTGCAAATTCAAGCTCGACAATTACTTAGATGTACTTTCTTCTTTCTTTTGCACCTTTGATCCCAAGCTTTATTTAGTGCCCCACATGTTGCGCCTCTATGAATTGATACACCATAATATCACGAAAACCTTGATATTACTTATCGGCTAAAACATATAAATTATCAAGATCAAAACTAGAGAACCAAAGGGGAGCAAAAATCAAAATCTCTTTCTTGGGAGAGAGAGAGATCGCGCGAGAGAGGAGAGAGAAGAGAGAGAGTTTTCCTGTTGTCAAGACTTTTCTTATGAGATGTGATACATTCTTCTCTTGTGTATCTATCATATATATTTTGCTTGTCTCCTAATCCAATTAGGTATATACTTTAAACTCTAACTCTTACTCTCTCCTTTTCTACATGGGCTAGGGCCTTTATTTAAAAGACTAAGTTTTCTAATTAATTAATTGCCCAATTCATTTAATTAATTAAGGTCCTATTTAATTTTCCAATTAAATAGTTAATTTAATTAATTAAATTAGACTCTAAGCCCATTTAATAAAATATTTATTTATGTAATTAATTAAATCATATTCAATTAATTAACTTATAAATTAGATTTCAATTTAATTCATAATCTTGATTCAATCTAATTAGATCTCGCCCTGCTCCAATTGGGTTGACCCAGTCAATCCACTTATTTTTTGTTTCCTTGTTTTCACTTCATGTGTATTGTGTATGCTCCCGTAGGTTCACCACACAACTGGTCGTGGGTTATAATTAAATATACATTTAATTATTCGAGTATTTCATACTCTAAATCAATCGAACACTCTGTCGACTGATCATTCCTAAATCAACACCCCTGCCAATTCGAGAATTCTCTCACACTTCACAGTTGATGTCTGGCCACAAGCTCGTAGAGCCCAATCACTGGTGAATTAATTCAGTGAACCTTTAATCATTTACAATTACCATATACGACATCATACCTCCATTAGTTGGTCTCCCAGTCGAGACTTAAGGGCTTGGACTTTTCATCGGTTCCATTTCTTCGTCTCGACCTTCTGTATTATGATCTCGAAACTATTCCCATTGACTTAATATTTATGAGCTACTTTCATAAAGTTGTCAGATACCTCGGTCGAGGGTTTTACCAGAATTGATTTTTCATAGAGATTCATAGGAGAAGTTCCCAACCTATCAAGTCGGGTCAATGGATCCTCTGTTGATGATATAAACCTGCATACGAATTCCCCTATACCCAACGTGAATCCACAGAGACCTTCTAGTTATCTCCAGTTGGTCGAAACTCACAATTAAACATAGACGTTCTCGCACCAGATAAACCCTATCACCTCAAGTAATAAGGACCGTTCCTCATACACTGTTGCAAATAAGAATAACTTCGACCCCAATATGCGACTACCGCTTCCATGGTGAATTATTTCCTAGTTGGGGTATTCTGTGCACTTGCCATTCCAGCAAGCCACCTACTTCTGTGTATGACTATCCCAGTCACGCTCGAGGACCCCCGCGTCCCCTAGTTCATCGGAGTATACACATAAGTGAGAGTCTAACCGAATCCAATGATGTCTCATCTCAAATGGATTCTACGACTCTTGAATATGTTCTAGATCACGGCCTTAGAGATCAGTCAACGGGTTGTCCCATAATCCTGTGATCTAATGACTTCTCTCCTTATGTTTTAGATAATTATTACATAAGACAAAGATGATCATTATGAAAATCGTGCATTTATTAATCTAAATGAAATAGTTACTTATTTAATTCAACAAATAGCAGTCATACGGTTGGCTTGTCGGACACTATTTTTATTATTAAACCTTTTAAATATTAATATATATGGTGTCATATAATATTATCAACTTGTTAGTGAAATATATTAATTAAATTATTTATTATAATTTTTATAAATTTAATCAAGTTGAACAGTTGATTGTACGAAGGGAACAAAATAAATGGGATGAAGGGATTATTAGTTTTTTGAACATTAACAACACTTTGGCTCAATGGTTTAGGTTTTGCAAGTTTAGTAGCTTGGTCCAGTGTTCGAAACCCATGATCTACTTCCTCTTAGTTTTTTTTTTCTTGCAGTGTAAAAGTATTAGTTTTCTTGGCATAACAAGTACATTGGCCAATTGCTTTGGGTGTTACACGATTAGTTCGAATCCTATATCTACTTCCTTGTAATTTTTTAGTCTTTTTTCTTTCTTAACAATTATTCTTTTAATTTCTTAACAATTGTTCTTTTAATTTATTTTTCTTTCTTTAAAATTGTTCTTTAAATTTTTCTTAATAATTGTTCTTTAATTTTTGTTCTTTCTTAATTATTTTTTTAATATTATTTCTTTCTTAATAACAATGAAGAGAATTCAGTTTTTTTTTTTATAATACGGTTTCTTCTTCTTATTTTTTTATTTATTTATTACTACACAAATTTCCTCCCCCCACCCAAAAAAAAGTAAATTAGAATATTGTTCTAGCTCCGCCTCTGGCTATTATGGACCAATTTTAGAAAATAAAAAATTAGCGCGGTCAATTGTGTATGTAATTGGTGTCATTTGAAATTGTATTTAAGATACATAGATATTTTAAGTTCTTTTGAAGTCATAATGGGTATTATATGTAATTTAAATAACTAATGGAGAATATTTTTGTTAAATTTCACCTCCTCTTTTTCGTATCTCCTCATATATTGTCTCGTAAATGAAATATATTTTTTAAGTTTGACTGATTTTGTTTTATATTTCGAGTATTAAATTTATTGTAGAACTTTAGCCCCCACTATACCGAATTCCTGGATCCGCCCCTGTATATATTCACTAATTGTAATTAATATTTTTTAAATTAGAAAGATTGTTTTTGCTAGTTACTACTAAAAATAAGGTGGGTATTTGTTTATAACTTATAAATATAAGGAGGTATTTGTTTGAGAGTTTAAAATCAATAATTAAAATGGTATTTTAATAATTTTACACGCGATCAACGAGAATAGTCAAGTAAAATGTGATAAACTAATATAATACTATAACACAAGAAGTTTTTCTAATAAAAATTAATATAAATAGTTTTTAAGTCTACTCGTGCTTAATTATCATGGAACTCAGAAATATGAATTATTTCCGAAGAACATTACTACTATATTTCAACCCCTAATTCACAATGTCCTTTTTTTTTTTCTTTCCAAATAATATGACGGCACGAGGTATTTAATCCAAATACAAGAAACATAACAAAAATAATAATCCAAATGGTGCGCGTACGTCTTAGCAAGTATGATTGTGATTGGTAAAAGTATAATTAAAAATAGTGTTTGACATGACCGTATTTGACCATTTCTTCAAAAAAAAATTAATTAACCGCACACAATTAACAAGCTGCAATTAATCAATCATTCAAGTGCAAGGACGGCATTTCGTATGAGTATAATAGAGTTAATGCAAATTTACCCAAATGAATTGTATAATATTCAATTTATTTCTAGTGATTTGAAAAAGAATAATTTACCACTTTATAAAAATTTAAAAGAAGTAATTTATCCCTTCAGGCAGATAGTGTAATTCATTTGCCGAAATTAAGAGTGGGCATGAAAAGTGTTTCGTAACATAGGAGGTAAATTGCCATATTTATTATAACACATGGGGTAAATTGCCACATTAATCATAATACAAGGGGTAAATTTCCACAATATTATAATATAGAGGGGTAAAGTGCCACATATAAAAATATTAGGGAACCGATGTGAAACTGTTATAAGATTACAGGGGGATAAAGTGTTTTTTTTTAAATCACAATGAGGTAAATTCAACATTATGAATATCACAGGGGTAAATTGTCATTACCTTGAATAAAATGTGTGTGAAGTAGCTCTATAAATAATGAAGTTGATCAGCAGAAATGTACTACTACATCTTAATCTCTCTTCAAAGTATAATTAATCTTTCTACTTATCACAATTAAACTAATATTTTGCTCTATTAAGTCAAGCTAGCTAGAGATCGATCATGGCTAATCACATAATTATATCATTGAGCTTGGTAGCCCTTTCTTTTGGCTTACTTGCATTTGCCTTTGAGCCTAGTCCATTGCAAGATTTCTGTGTCGCGGATTCCACCAGTTCAGGTAATTAATTAAATTGATTCATTCACATTCCATCATCATCAAATTTTAAAATAGTAGTTTTGGAGTTGTTATTAGTAAGAAATTGGGAAAATTATATTTCTAATCCCGTGTTAAGAAATAAATGTTAAATGTTTGTTCTCTGTTAGAGTAAATTTTTACTTGAGTTGAACATTTAATATGGTATCAGAGCCACGAAAAAGAGATTGTGTATTCGAATCTCTTTATCACCCAATTTGAAGTTCTATGTGTTGAGCTTGAGTAAAAGTGTACACGGTCTACAAGTAAGGCGGCTTGTTAAATATTAGATGTCTCTCCTTTAACAACTTAAACTTTTAGACGAGTTGAACATTTAATAATATCCCACATAATAGGACCATCGATCCTCATCATATCCGACACTTTTTGTTGTATCGCCACAATTTCATTCAATTTGAGATAAAAAAAAAAAAAAAAAAAGTGCAAAATATTACCGCCATAAGTGGCAAAAAGTGTATTGTTCTAAAGGGCCAAAAGTGCCATAATTTGATGGAATAGGGGGCAATAAGTCATCAAGTGCAAATTATTTTATAAAATTTGGAACAAAAAATGCTAAGAGTCTAATCTTGTAGGACTAAAAGAGGATAGTGTTTGATATACCCTCAATATTTACATTATAATTATCTTATATGATTTTATGTTCTGCATGTTTTAATTTATCAGCAAGAGTCAATGGCTTGGTCTGTAAACACCCTGCATCAGTCGTGGCCGATGATTTCTCCTTCAGTGGGTTGCACGTGCCCGGAAACACATCAAACCCGAATGGCTCCAGGGTCACCCCAGTGACAGTAACCCAGTTACCAGGGCTCAATAGTTTGGGAATCTCAATGGTTCGTGTGGATTATGCACCGTGGGGTATCAACCCTCCACACACTCACCCGAGAGCAACTGAGATCTTGACAGTAATTGAGGGTTCTCTTCAAGTAGGATTTGTCACTTCAAATCCCGATAATAATCTCATTACAAGGACGATTAAGAAGGGTGATGTGTTTGTGTTTCCAATGGGACTCGTTCATTTCCAGCGTAATGTGGGAACTAGAAATGCTGTTGCTTTTGCTGCATTGAGCAGCCAGAATCCTGGAGTGATTACTATTGCTAATACGGTTTTTGGATCGAACCCGAGTGTTAATGGTGATATTCTTGCCAAGGCTTTTCAAGTGGATAAGAGTGTTGTGGATCAGCTTCAGACCAAATTCTAGGAATGAAGAAACAAAAACCCAGTCACATTTTATGTTGGTTTCCTTCTCTTTTGTTTTGTTCATGTGTCTTTCAATTGTTTTGTTCTTAAAATGCAAATGTTTCTCGAGTGATGTATTTCTCAGCTAGGTTTGTTCTGTTGATTCATTCAAATGCTAATGCTAATGAAATTCAACTTTATAACAATTGTCAAATTGGAGAATTGCACTTTTAATCCCATCGAATTGACTAGACACTCAACACTTTCAATCCCGTATTTTACAAAATGGCACTTTTAGACTAAAAGAGGAATGATGCTAAGCTAGACTAAAAAACATAAAATCGTGCAATAAATTGGGAGAACTGTTCAAACAACTCCTGAAGTTTAGTGTAATTACAATGATCACCCTCCATGTTTGGGAAATTACTTGAACTACCCTTGAGGTATTAAGTTCATAACGGTTACCTCCTTACGACATCAATTTCATCAAAAAAAGATTAAATTTCCGAAATACCCATGAGTACTATATAATTGTTGTGACACTCTTGTCCTCTAAGTGGTTAAGGATGAGGCTCCATGACCAAGAGGTCATGGGTTCAACTCCCACGAATGTGGGTATTTTCTCTAGTTTCATACTAGCCTTTTCTCTAGTTTAATACTAGTAATTAGCTTACTTTGACATCATTGTAATAGTTTCGATTCAATATAGTGTTTGATGTAACAATGTATTCACCATCTCAAAAAAAAAAAAAAAGTAAGATAAATGATGACGTAAATGATGATTGCTCATGAATATCGCCGGCTCATAGGGACCGACCTTTTGAAAGGTGCCGAGCTGAGCAGAAAGTCAAGTATCTCCCTTATATGAAGTCTCTATGAGTAGTCGACCTTTGGCTCTAGCGGCCATCTTGGTCTATCGTGCGCTCTTGACCCGAGTTTTCGGGACATGGGTTAAGTTGGCCCAGAGTAGTCCGTCCAAATCTAAATTCGATTTGGAATTGCGTTGGTTCTGGTTTTGATTCGTTTAATTTGTTTCCCAATAGTTATATTTGAGAAAAATTCAATATATTGCAGTCCCGTATTAGTCGACTATATATTCGATAATTGCAATTAACTTTTTAAAATTACAAAGATTGTTTTTGCTAGTTACTATTAAAAAATAAGGTGGATATTTGTCGAGTAACTTATATATATAAGGGGCTATTTGTTTGTGGGTGTAAACTCGTTAATTCAAATGATATTTTATAATTTTACACACGATCAATGAGAATACTCAAGTAGAATGTGATTAAGTTAATAAAAATATAACGCAAGAAGTTTTTTCTGATGAAATTAACACAAACGATTTTTAAGTATCCCGAAACCTGAAAAAGGGGAAATGACAAGTTTTCGGTTTTCCCATCTGCTTTATTAGACCATAACTTTTTTGACCGATAAGGTATAAGACATTACTACTATATTTCAAGCTTTTATTCACAATGTCTTCTTCTTCTTATTTTTTCGAGGTAAATGCAAAATACTTCCTTGTGTTATATTAAATCTACAAGAAATTACCCTATGTATTTTTTATTGCGCCAAACTTTCTTGTGTTTTTAAAAACCCTGCAAAAAACACTCAATTTGTAAAAAATAGGCCGTTTTGGATCGACATATTTCAAGAAATCATTTATAAAATACTTCAAGTTGGATCCTACAACTTCATGTGATATATTTAAAAAATAATTTCTTCAAATATGTCGATCCAAAACGACCTATTTTTTACAAATTGGGTGTTTTTTGCAGGATTTTTAAAAACACAAGGAAGTTTGGCGTAATAAAAATTTCACAGTACAGTTTTTAGCAGGTTTAGCATAATATAGAGAAGTATATTGCATTTTCCCCTATTTTTTCTTACTTAAATAATATGTCGGCACGAGGTACTCTATCCAACCGCAAGAAACATAACCAAAATAATAATCCAAATGGCGCGCGTCTTAACAAGTATGATTGTGATTGGTATAATTGTTCAAACTATCCATGATGTTTAGTATAATTACATAGATCATTCTTCATGTTTAAAATTGAACAAACTATCCATGAGATATTGAATTCATTCCAGTTACCCACCTTATGACGTTAATTTCGTAAAAAAAGAAAAATTGAATCCCATAAATATCATCTAAGAAAAGAATTTGTTGTGAAAAACGGGTTAGATTGGTAAAAAAAATGATGAAATCAGTGAAAAATGAGTGAAATGCGTGGAAAACAGATGAAATCGGTTTGCCACCCTGTGATTTCTTAGATGGTAGCCAAAACTTTTTCTGAAATTTAATTTTTTTTTGATAAAATTAGCGTCGTAAGCGGGCAACTGTAATGAATCCAATACTTCAGAGGTAGTTTGAATAATTTTGCAGACATAGATGGTGGTCTATTTAATTCTCATGAACAGTTTAAGTAATTCTCCCAAATTAAAAATAGCGTTTGACCGGGTTAATTAAACATGTAATGACCATATTGGACCATTTCTTCACAAAAAAATTAATTAACCACACACAATTAACCTGAAAATAATTAATCATTCAAGTGCAAGGACGGTTATGAGTATAATATGTTTAAAGAAGCTCTATAAATAATGAAGTTGATTAGCAGCAGAAATGCACTACTACATCTTAATCTCTCTTGAAAATATAATTAATCTCTCTACTTATCACAATTAAACTAATTTGTTTTCTATTAAGTGAAGTTAGCTAGAGATATATCATGGCTAATCACATAATTATATCATTGAGCTTGGTAGCCCTTTCTTTTGGCATACTTGCATTTGCCTTTGAGCCTAGTCCATTGCAAGATTTCTGTGTGGCGGATTCCACAAGTTCAGGTAATTAATTAAATTTATTCATTCACATTCCATCATCATTAAATCTTAAACTAGTAATTTTGGAGTTGTTATTAGTAACAAATTTGGAAACGTATATTTCTAATCCTGTGTCAAGAAATAAATATTAAATATTTGTTCTCCAACAGGGCAAACTTTTAGTTGAATTGAACATTTAACATGGTATCAAAGCCGCCAAAATGAGATTGTGTGTACAAATCTCTCTGCCACCCAATTTTAAGTTCTACGTGTTAGGCTTGAGTAAAAGTGTATACGGTCTACACGCACGTAAGGCAACGTGTTAAATATTAGATGTCTCTCTCCTCTAACTTAAACTTTTAGACGTGTTGGCCACTTAATAATGTCCCACATGAATGGACCATCATCACTTTTGGTCACATATTTTACAAAACTACACTTAGGTCCTAATTTTTAAACTGTTCGTCACTTTTTGGTCCTATCGCCGCATTTTCATTCAATTTGAGATCAAAAAGTGCAAAATGTAACCGCCGTAAGTTTCAAAAAGTGTATTATTCTAAAGGGACCAAATGTTCCATAATTAGATGGAAAAGGGGGCAATAAGTCATGATATGCAAATTATTTTATAAAATTTGGAACCAAAAATGCTGAGAGTCTATTCTTAAAGTTCTAAAAGAGGATAATGTTTCATATACCCTCAAATTTTACTTTATATATACCCTATATGATTGATGTTTTGCATGTTTTAATTTATCAGCAAGAGTCAATGGCCTGGTCTGTAAACACCCTGCATCAGTCGTGGCCGATGACTTCTTCTTCAGTGGGCTACACGTGCCTGGAAACACATCGAACCCGAATGGCTCCAGGGTCACCCCAGTGACGGTAGCCCAGTTACCAGGGCTCAATAGTCTGGGAATCTCACTGGTTCGTGTGGATTATGCACCATGGGGTATCAACCCTCCACACACTCACCCGAGAGCAACTGAGATCTTGACAGTAATTGAGGGTTCTCTTCAAGTAGGATTTGTCACCTCAAATCCCGATAATAATCTCATTACAAGGACGATTAACAAGGGTGATGTGTTTGTGTTTCCAATGGGACTCGTTCATTTCCAGCGTAATGTAGGAACTGGAAATGCTGTTGCTATTGCTGCATTGAGCAGCCAAAATCCTGGAGTAATTACTATTGCTAATACGGTTTTTGGATCAAACCCGAGTGTTAGTGGTGATATTCTTGCCAAGGCTTTTCAAGTGGATAAGAGTGTTGTGGATCAGCTTCAGACCAAATTCTAGGAATGAAGAAACAAAAAACTGTCACATTTTATGTTGGTTTCCTTCTCTTTTGTTTTGTTCATGTGATTCAATTGTTTTGTTCTTAAAATGCAAATGTTTCTTGAGTGATGTATTTCTCAGCTAGGTTTGTTTTGTTGATTCATTCAAATGCTAATGCTAATGAAATTCAACTTTATAACAATTACCAAATTGGAGAATTGCACTTTTAATCCATTCAGTCCCGTATTTTACAAAATGGCACTTTTAGACTAAAAGAGGAATGATGCTAAGTTAGATTAAAAAAACATAAACACGTGCAATAAATTGGGAGAATTGCTCAAACTATTCATGAAGTTTAGTGTAATTTCAATGATCACCCTCCATGTTTGAGAAATTATTTGAACTACACGGGAGGTATTAAGTTCATTGTAGTCACCTCTTTACGACATCAACTTCATCAAAAAAGGGATTAAGTTTCCGAAATACCCCTGGGTACTATATAAATGTTGTGACACTCTTGTCCCCTAATAAGATAAATGACGACGTAAATGATGATTGCTCATGAATATCGTCGGCTCATACGGACCGACCTTTTGAAAGGTGTTGAGCTGAGTGGGAAGTCGAGTATCTTCCTTAGATATTGAAGTCTCTTTGAGTAGTCGACCTTTGGCCCTAGCGGCCATCTTGGCCTATTGTGCGCTTTTGACCCGAGTTTTTGGGACATGGGTTAAGTTGGCCCAGAGTAGTCCGTCCAAATCTAGATTCGATTTGGAATTGCGTTGATTCTGGTTTTGATTCATTTAATTTGTTACCATTAGTTTTTTTTTTTTTTTTTTTTTGAGACACACACCGAGATTTTATTCAGTAAACTTGTTCAGAGGATATACAATTAAGAATTGAAACGGGTAAGACATCTTAACTAAGTGAATCTCGACTAGATAGTTTTTCCACTTCGTGGACAACTCAGTATCCTTCCCTCTAGATATGTCGGGCTGAGAATAAATCAAAAGTTTCCTCCACATCATTTATATTATCAACAATAGGGCCAAAAACAGCTTTGTTTCCCTAAATTCCTTCAATTGCATGCTTGAATCTCCTTCAATAAATACTTTTATCCAACCCTTTTCCGTAGCAAAAAGGACTGTCTTTAGCGATGCCTTTGCTTCCGCAGAAGCCGGCTCTAAAGGTTGTTTCCCCTCAAAGAAAAGCTTGTTGCGAGAGTCCCGTTAGTTATATTTGAGAAAAAGTCATGAAAATAGTGCAGCCCTATACTCGACTAATTATTTGATAATTGCAATTAATTTAATATAATTACAAAGATTGGTTTTGCTAGTTACTACTAAAAATAAGGTGGATATTTGTCAAGTAACTTAAATATATAAGGGGCTATTTGTTTGTGGGTTTAAAGTTTAAACTCGTTAATTCAAATGATATTTTAATAATTTTACACACGATCAATGAGAATACTCAAGTAGAATGTAAGTAGAATGTGATAAGTTCATAAAAATATAACTCGAGAAGTTTTTCTAATTAAATTAACACAAACGATTTTTAATTCCACTCGTGCTTAATTATCATGGAAATGATTATATTAAAGCCTCAAACTTCACAGCCCTTTGTACAGCCCATTTTTTATGCTTTTGAATGTAAATGTGTTACCTACTAGGTTTTTTCTTCAAATAATATTTTTAATCTATTAACAACCCACTCAACTTTCAAAAATTACAAAAGAGCACCTATATTATACGATATTACTCATATAAAAAATAATTCATTACTTTTCAAATGATAATTTATCATTTATCAATATTTGAATATAAAATATCACGAAAATTACAATAAAAATATAAACTCATAATTTAAAAGCATTTGAAATGCCTAGAATTTATGGTTTCTTACATAATGTTTAATTTAGGGTTTGATTTGGAGTTTAGGGTTTAGGGTTTTAGGGTTTATCCTTTACAAACATGAGTTATATTTTCTTGATAATTATTTATGGGTCATAAAATTAAATTTTTTTTATTTATTTTAAAATAATCTTTTCAAGTTTTTCTTGGCAAAAGTCGTAAATATGGTTTGAACTTGATGAAATAGTGTTGATTATTTTATAAATAGGGTTTATTTTTATTTAATGATTAATTATGGGTTTTTTTTTTTTTTTGCAATTTTATATTATCAGATTTTTTTGCAATTTTATGTTATGGGCTGTAATATTGGCTGCTAGCATAGTCCAACTTAGAAATATGTATTATCCCGAAACCTGAAAAATGGAAAATTAAAAGTTTTCCCATCTGCTTGTATCAGTCCATAAATTTTTTGTGCGATAAGGTATAAGACATTACTACTATATTTCAACCTTTTATTCACAATGTCTTCTTCTTCTTCTTATTTAGTATAATTATATACAATTCTCCATATTTTACTTAAATAATAATATGTCGGCACGAGGTACCCTATCCAACCGCACGAAACATAACCAAAATAATAATCCAAATGGAGCGCTTCTTAATGATTGGTAAAAAACATAATTAAAAGTGGGAATTACGCAAACTATCCATGAGGTTTAGTATAATTATATACAATTCTCCATATTTGAGAAATTGAACAAATTATCCATGAGGTACTAGATTCATTTGAGTTACCCACCTTACGACGTTAATTTCGTTAAAGAAAAAAAAAAATTGAATCCCATAAATACCATATAAGAAAATAATTTGATGTGAAAAATGGGTTAAATCGGTGAAAAAAATTTATGAAATCAGTGGAAAAATTATTGAAATGCGTGGAAAACAGATGAAATCGATTTGCCACCTTTTAGGTTTGTGGTTTGTTACATGGTAACCAAAACTTTTTCTGGAATTTAATTTTTTTTTGATGAAATTAACGTCGTAAGCAGACAACTATAATGAATTCAATACCTCAAATGTAGTTTGAATAATTTTTCAGACATGGAGCGTGGTCTATTTAGTTACACTAAATCTCATGAATAGTTTAAGTAATTCTCCCAAATTAAAAATAGTGTTTGACCGGGTTAATTAAACACATGTAATGACCATATTGGACCATTTCTTCACAAAAAAATTAATTAACCACACAAAATTAATCATTCAAGTGCAAGTACGGCATTTCGTATGGTATGAGTATAATATGTGTAAAGAAGCTCTATAAATAATTAAGTTGATAAGCAGCAGAAATGCACTACTACATCTTAATCTCTCTTGAAAATATAATTAAGCTTTCTACTTATCACAATTAAACTAATTTTTTTTTCCTATTAAGTGAAGCTAGCTAGAGATCTATCATGGCTAATCACATAATTATATCATTGAGCTTGGTAGCCCTTTCTTTTGGCTTACTTGAATTTGCATTTGAGCCTAGTCCATTGCAAGATTTCTGTGTAATTAATTAAATTGATTCATTCACATTCCATCATCGTTAAATCTTAAACTAGTAATTTTGGAGTTGTTATTAGTAAGAAATTGGGAAAATTATATTTCTAGTCCCGTGTTAAGAAATTAATATTAAATGTTTGTTCTCTAACAGAGTAAATTTTTAGTTGAGTTGAACATTTAATATGATATTAGAGCCACCTAAAGAAAATTGTGTGTTCAAATCTCTCTGTCACCCAATTTGAAGTTCCACGTGTTAGGCTTGAGTAAAAGTGTATATGGTCTATACGTAAGGCGGTGTGTTAAATATTAGATGTCTTTCCTCTAACAACTTAAACTTTTAGAGGAGTTGGACATTTAATAATATCCCACATAATTGAACCATCATAACTTTGGGTCAGGTATTTTACAAAACTGCATTTAGGTCCTAATATTCACA
The DNA here is from genome assembly GCA_034814905.1 of Penstemon davidsonii. Classification (NCBI taxonomy): domain Eukaryota; kingdom Viridiplantae; phylum Streptophyta; class Magnoliopsida; order Lamiales; family Plantaginaceae; genus Penstemon; species Penstemon davidsonii. Next base: position 2,221,508 of record JAYDYQ010001087.1, on the reverse strand, counting down.
ATGTCCGTCACTTTTGGTCCTATAGCCACATTTTCATGCAATTTGAGATCAAAAATTGCAACATGTAACCGTCTTATGTGGGAGAGATTATTTAGTGCAACTGCACCACGTCATCAAGTACACGTGATGCAACCCACCACTGCACTTGTGACATGTGAAGTGATAATCCACAACAAAATATATTATTCTAGAGGGACCAAAAGGGCCATAATATGATGGAAAAGGGGTCAATAAGACATAAAGTGCAATATAAAAAGGGAACCAAAAATTGCTGAGAGTTTAATCTTGTAGGTCTAAAGAGGATAATTTTTACTTTATATATATAACCTTATATTAATGATATTTTACATGTTTCAATTTATCAGCAAGAGTCAATGGCTTGGTCTGTAACACCCTGCATCAGTCGTGGCCGATGACTTCTCCTTCAGTGGGCTGCACGTGCCTGGAAACACATCAAACCCGAATGGCTCCAGGGTCACCCCAGTGACGGTAGCCCAGTTACCCGGGCTCAACAGTCTCGGAATCTCAATGGTTCGTTTGGATTACGCACCGTGGGGCATCAACCCTCCACACACTCACCCGAGAGCAATTGAGATCTTGACCGTCATATAGGGTTCTCTTCAAGTAGGATTCGTCACCTCAAATCCCGATAATAATCTCATTACAAGGACGATTAAGAAGGGTGATGTGTTTGTGTTTCCAATGGGACTCGTTCATTTCCAGCGTAATGTTGGAAGTGGAAATGATGTTGCTATTGCTACATTGAGCAGCCAGAATCCTGGAGTGATTACTATTGCTAATACGATTTTTGGATCGAACCCAAGTGTTAGTTGTGATATTCTTGCCAAGGCTTTTCAAGTGGATAAGAGTGTTGTGGATCAGCTTCAGACCAAATTCTAGGAATGAAGAAACAAAAACCTGTCACATTTTATGTTGGTTTCCTTCTCTTTTGTTTTGTTCATGTGTGATTCAATTGTTTGGTTCCTAAAATGCAAATGTTTGTTGGGTGATGTAAGAGCAATTCTTTAGGTAGTTTGTTCTGTTAATTATCATTCAAATGCTAATGAAATTCTATTTTATAAGAATTAACTATTTGGAGAATTGCACTTTTAATCCCATAAGACTGGACTAGACAGTTAACACTTTCAGTCCCATGTTTTACAAAATGACACTTTTGATAATAATTTTAAAAAAATATTTTGCATTTTTGTTCCATCACCTCTTTCCATCTAATTTGGGACCAAAAGTGCAAAACCAAAACAGTACTATGGGACCAGAAGCAGAAAACTGAGATTAGACCATGGAACCTAAAGTACGACTTCCTGAATATAATTGAGACAAAAAAGTGCAATATTATGAAGTACGAGATCAAAAGTTTTCAGGGTTCAATCATATGGGACTAAAAATGCAACTTTTTCATTACCAAACATATACACAAATAAATAAATAAAAGGCAACCATCAATACTCAAGATTAGTGCACAATTTTTCCAAATATGAAGGCATGTGCTTTAAGAAGGGATTACAGAACAAAACCAGATAATTCTTGTGAATGTACAATAATTGGTAGTTTAAGAAGCTAAACCTGCTGCAACATCCTTGACAATTTTGACCCCTAATGTTAATACACCCAGTACATCATAACTACCTTCTGGTTATGAACTGAATTCAGTCCCAAAACTGAGAGAATGGCATTCAAGATTCCGCAAATTCAGCTGCAAAAAGAAGGAAAATAACTTATGCCTCAAGTGAATATTAAGTTCAAGATTCGGTTTTTCTGTTCTAACATTTTAAAGGATGTATCTAAAAAAGAATAGAGTGATTTACGACTGGATTACAAGGAACCCCTTGATGTTTTAGAAATTACAAGGAGACCCCTATGATTTAAACAGTGTATCAAAACCAAACCTTACAACTTCAACAATCCTTACAAGGAAACTCCCTGCAACTTCTGAAAATATTTACCAAAACCCCCCTGTAAGGGGTGTCCTTGTAATTTTTGGAACCGCAGGGGTTTTTATGTAATTACGGTATACCTCAGGGGGTCTAAGTGTATATCATCCAAAAAACTTTAAAATATGTATTAGACAAAACTTACCACCACAGAAATTCCAGTTTCAGAAAATCTAGGGATGCAAATAAGCCTCACCACCTGCCCCTCTGATCCTGCATGCAGTTTAGTGCAAACGTTTATTCCGTAGTAATCATGGATCAAAATTTCCATATTTTCCGACGAAAAAAAAAAAAAAAAAGATTTTGTTTTTGAATCAATCGAAACATAAATAAAGTGTATTTCCAAAATTCTATATTTGCCTTGGAACTTTCTTATTTTCTTAATTTAGTAACTTTTTACATAATTCTTCTTAGCTTTTCCGAAACGTTTGCGGAAATTTTTCGAAAACTTTCCTGTATTGAGCTGACTGAAACATACATCGAAAACGAAACTTTGATCCATGGTAGTAATAACATAAACATTACTCTAAATAACAATTATTCATTATGAAAGCGTACCTTTGATAAAGTGTGTCTCATATTTATCTTGATTACCAACAAAGTAGACATGAGGACATGACTCAAGAAAAAATGGATCTCTATCCGTAAAAGGATAACACCCTGCAAAATAAAAGAGGAATGATGCTAAGTTGGACTAAAAAACATGAACACCTGTATTTGTAGAATAAATAGGGAGAATTACTCAAACTACTCATGAGGTTTATTGTATTTACATTGACCACTCTCCATGTTCCAAAAATTACTCGAACTACCCCTGACGTATTAGATTCATTACAGTTACCCCCTTACGACATTAATTTCTCAAAAAAAAAGATTGAATTCCAGAAATACCCCTGCGTACTAAACTAAAAAATCACAAACATCAAGGGTGGCAAACTGATTTCACCCGTTTCTCCACCGATTTCAACTTTTTTCACCAATTTCGCTCGTTTTCCACCAAGTTAACCAAATTTCACCAATTTTTTTTTTACCAATTTCACCTGTTTTTCCACATCAAAAGTTTGTGTAATTTGACATCGTAAAGGGGGTAATTGTAATGAATCTAATACCTCACGGTTAGTTTGTGTAATTTGACAAACATGAAGGGTGGTTTATGTAATTACACCAAACCTCAGAGGTAGTTTGAGTGATTTCTCCCGAATAAATAAGGAAAATATAACTAAAGCAGCACTAACCTAGAGTATTTGGAGCTGTTGGTGCTATGTGCCTCCATTTCAAAGTCCTTTCCACGAATTCAAGTTTATCTTTTGCATCGGAATATTTTTGAAGATCATCAATGTTTTGACCTGATGTTCCAAGAAACCTGAAGAAAGCAAATAAAAGATATATAACACTCTAAACGATTCAAGCAAAACACTTGAGCTAAAAATTGATATACATCTTCTTACTTCACATTATCTAGCTCAAAGGAATGAGGATTAGTGCAGGATCTGAAGGTGTTATAAGCTGATGAACCCGGAAAAAGGCATCGATGCAAAGGCTTACAAATAAAGAGACGAAAAATCTTGAAGTTAGCAACCATTTATATTAAATTAAATAATTACAACACAATGTCCAGGCTTTGAGTAACTTTAAACCTGTTGTGGCAATGCGAAATTCGCAGGGTCACTGGTTCCTGGCATTATGTCTAAAGGTATACCTGCGGCAATCTGTAAATCGCTTCAGATATTAAATGTCGTTATTGCTGAAATAAATGATAGTGTGGAATATTATTACCTGACTTAAAAGAATATCAAGCTCTTTTATTGGCTCAGATAGTTTAGACTGATCCTTTGTACCCAAGTTCTGAAATGATGAAGTAAAAAGCTCTGTCTTAGAAAGATGAGCAAATGAAAAAATACCCCCTGTGCTTCGCCTAATTGGTAAAAAAACCCTGTGATATTTTTAGTAGCAAAAACACCCCTGTCTGAAAAAAAACCATTTGGAATTCCTTCATAAATCAATAGGGAGGTTATTGCCAATTTTTTAAGTGAACGGGGGGGTATTGCCAATTTTCAAAGTTAACAGGATGATTATTGTTAATTTTTAGGTAAATAGGGGTATTTTTGGATTTTTGGTGGGGGTATAGTTATCATTTTTTCTGTAAAATATGTAGAAGTGGGTTTTTTTATGGTGATTAAATTAACACAGGGGGATTTTTGCTAATTAGGAAGAGCATAGGGGGTATTTTTGCATTGTACTCTAGAAAGATTTACACATATCGAAACTCTCTAACGAGACAAGATAGAGATCTGTAAACCGTTTACAGGTAAAGATGTTACCTGACCATTAAAAAGCCCACGGGGGTTTTCGATAGAATTTCCAACTACGACAACTTGAACAATTTGAGCTGCAATGCCTTGTTCCTGATGTAAAAAATATACAATAGGTTGTAATTAATAAGAAAAAAATCGAAGATATGAATTATTTAATTTAAACCTTTTCATCTCCCAGATGTCCAGTTATATGGTCGATTAAGAGCTGAAAATGAAGAGGATTAGAGGAGCTGCTTCCGACACTCAATCCCGATACGAAAACAACATATTTATCTTCACCTGTTCCATATGGAAAATTGCATTAGTGTTTTCAGAAGAAAAGAAACCTCCACAAATAGTTCATGTTTCATATGTGTTAAAGCCACACAAGCTGGAAGATTTGACATCTTATACATTTTGGGTTAGAGTGAAATGCAAAAATACCTCCTATGCTTTGCCTAATTAGCAAAAAAAAAACCTTGTGTTGTTTTTTATGGGCAAAAAAACCCCTCCCATGCTGGAATACATATTTTGTAGGAATAATGACAATTAAAATTTCAAATGGCCTCCCTGTTGACTTATGAAGGAATTTCAAATGGGATTTGCTAATAAAAAAAAGAGCATAGGGAGGTTATTGCTAATTAAAATAACACAGGGAGTTTCTTGCTAATTTCACAAAGCACATGGGGTATTTTTGCATTTAGCTCTTTGTGGTTATGTAAGTAGATATTTATGTTCCTTCACATATTTTACTACCCAAAAATGAAATTCAAATAAATTAAGAGTATGCTTAGACTCGTAAAATCATACCAGAATTAAGTGGGAGGTCTATCTGAGGAGGAAGGCCAGCTTCTAAGATATTTTCAACCATAAAATCGCCATCGCCGGTTTCTTTTCCGTGTAAAGCAACCACTATACCTACAACATATCATACAAAATCAGTAAAACAAGTAATCGAATACACATAAATTCCTTCCAAACAACAACTATATAGTAATAACAAATACTTAAAAGAGTTACTGGCAATTTACCCCATGTGAGATGCATAATGTTCAATTTACCCCCTGTGATTTGAAAAAAAGCACTTTATCCCCCCCTATAATCTTATAAAAGTTTCACAGTGCCTCCCTGACATTTTTAAACTTAAAAAAGTACAAATTGACAAAACTACCCCTTTTATATGTGGCACTTTACCCCCATATTAGAAAAAAACTTTCCATGACCACTCTCAATTTCAATGAGTGTGTTACACTCTCCGGCAGATGGAGGTAAATTGCTCCTTTAAATTTTTTTTACATGGGTAAAGTGCTCTTTTTCAAATCACAGGGGGGTAAACAAAAAATGTATGCATATCACAGGGGGGTATATTGGCATTAGCTCTATTTAAAAAGTGCAAACTTTGTAACAGCCGTAAGGCATAAAGCCGTAAACATGCTCGAAGTAAATGAAAGAGTAAAGAAACAAGTAAACCTGTTACATATACAGAAGGCAAAAGGAGAGTGCCGCGGAGTTTTACTCTTCCACTCTCGTCTTCCAAAACTAGATAATCATCCGAGTGTGTAAAATTATGGGGTTTTACGAGTGGGGTCACAGATCTCTGTTTGGTTAAAACAGAAAATGGTTTATTAAACTAGGATACATCTGAGAGAGTATAAACAATATATAATAACAATATCAGTACCTCCTTAGAATATTCGTCAAGTACTGAAGGTTTAAGCTTCATGTGTTTGTAAAGGGTTCCAACAATAATGCATTCCTTTCCCTCTTCCAGTCCTAGAACTGTACAAACTGCAGCACAAACAATAATACATGGGGCTCAAAATATGGAGACTTGAACCAAACTGAATATAACGCATATAGGCATAGGTGTGTATCCATTTTGTAACTCTTAGTTTATACGTGTTCAAGTTACAAAATTACAAACTTGGAAAAGTTATTTTCTTCAACGTACACAATGACCACATTTTATGTTTCTCCTTTTCAGTTTATTCATTTTATAAGCCATCAACTCTCATCACATTTTCAGCATATCATAATGGAACATGAATTAACCACAAAAGTCACACAAGATCTAAAAAATGATAAAAAATGGTCCCTTTCCCAATTTTCGTCGAGTGAAATGCAAAAACACCCTTCGTGCTTTGCCTAACTATAAAAAATAAAAATAAAACCTGTGTTATTATTATTAGCAAAAACCCCCCTGTGCTTATTTTTTAGTAGCAGAAAAACCCATCTCAAGCGGAAATGACAATTATACCACCACCAAAGAATGCAGAAACACCCCTCTCAACCAAAAAGTTATCAATAACCACCCTGTTAACTTTGAAAATTGGCAATAACCCCCATGTTTTTATTGCTAATAAAAATAGAACACACGGTTATTTTTTTTTAATAGTTAGACAGAGCACAAGGGGTACTTTTGCATTAAGCTCATTGCCCCATTCTTTTTCAGACATGAGGCTTGATTGGGTCGAAATCAGTGAACAACTATTATTAACACATTTCCAGGTAAACACTTTTAATTAAATTACAACTAACAATGATGAAGATGAAAAGTGAACATTTAAACAACTACAAACTACATTCCTTAAAACCCTAGCTAAGCAAAAAAAACCAAAATGAAATTGCGAAAATCTTTTCACATCCCTGAACCTCAAGAATCATAAAACCCACAATAATGAACCCAAAACCAGACAACAAATGCTCTTCCAACACAATTTTTTTTTTTTATCTTGACATTATTTAAGGGGTACAAAGAAAGTTAAGCACAAAAAAAGGATGAAATTTTAAATATAGAAAAGACCCAAATTTCACATGAAAATCAGCAATTAATTAACAATAAATTAGAAAGATGAAAAGGAGGGTACTTGGCAAATACGGTTTCCAAGTGGGGACGAGAGAGTAAAGGAGAGTTCTCATAAGGTGAAGTCTTGCAAAATATATTTGACTGTACTGTTGCCCTCTGTACATCTCCTTCTGTATCTCAAAGCCCTCATCCTGCAATAAAAAAGCGTAATTTTGCGAAAATAGAGAGAAAATTAGAAATAATTTCCATGAGGGAAAATTAGGAATAATTGGGGGAAATTGGGATATTATTTAGGGTTTTACCAAGGATTTGTAAATAGACTGTCTTCTCTGGAGAAAACCATCTCTTGAATCCACATCCATGGGCGCTGCTGTCATGGCGGGAAAATCGAAGAATGAGAGAAAAATGAAAATGAAAAAGAACAGAGAGTAGTATTTATCAGTGTTTTCAAACCGACCGCCGGTTTAACCGCTAACCGGACAACTGGTCCGGCTACCCCTCAAAACCAGCCTCCTTATTAATCAATTTAAACCGGTCCAAACAGGTAAAATCAATGAATCGGTTGGTTCAGTTAAAACGAGTTAAAAAAATAAGAAAAAAATAGTTGACTCCTTTTTCTTCAAATCACAAGAATGAGGAATTGATTCTTCAATCTTCTTTCAGTCGAGTTCTCTTATTGACTTTTAGGTAGTTGTTATTTTTTTAGAATTCTAAGGTCTTATTATTTTTATTATTATTTCTTTCGATTCTTATTTGGCATTCAATTTCGGATAAATTTACATGCTAGAATTTGAAATAATAGAGCTCTGAATTAGGCATAATATTAATTGATTAAAGTATATAATGATAAATTCACTTGTTGATTTTTGAATCTTGTTGACTTGTAACTTAAATCTACGATTTTTATTCATGATCGTTGAATTTGGATCATATTGTCCTGTTAGAGATATATGATATTGATTTTTGGATCATATTGGGCCTGTTTGTTTGGCATTTGAGAGATTGTGAGAGTGATAGAGATTGGTGAAATAATCTGAATTTGCATAATTTTAATTATTTGGATTTTGAGAGAGTGATTTTGAAAATAAGATAGGTGTAGTTTTTTTTTAAAAAGTTTAGGTTATAGATGTAAGTCGTAACATGAACTTGTCTACCGGGAGTTGTTGTTGTAGAAAACTCCTGATAGTTGTGCCTCAAAATACAAATAAAACATTAAATTTTAATATAAGTGTGATCGGTTATATAGGTGAGAATCAACCGGTTGTTTTTTGTTGAATTGAACTTGAAATTACAAATTAACCCTTTTTGAATTTTTAATAAAACAAAACCTCTTCTTCCCAAACCCACTTTTCTTCTTCCCAAAAAATCCCTCTACAAGTGGCACTTAAAGGCAAAAGCATATAAGAAGCCAACCAAGAAGAAACCCGCCGCCGAAATAGCCCAGCAGAGGAGAAATCTCCGCTAGAGAAGAAGCCAAAGTCCGGAAAAAAGTTGCCGACGCCACCGATGGAGAAACAAGGTTTTGCTCCCCATTTGTTCATCCTTAGGTTCTGCTCCCCATTTGTTCGACATTGATAAGGAGTTGGTTAATGATGCTCGAACATGTACTTGTTTTGAGTGCCTATTTATTTTCTATTGGGATCTATGGATTGATCACAAGTCGAAATATGGTTAGAGCCCTTATGTGTCTTGAACTTATATTAAATTCAGTTAATATAAATTTTGTAACATTTTCTGATATTTTTGATAATCGTCAATTAAGAGGAGACATTTTATCAATTTTTCTTATAGCTATTGCAGCCGCTGAAGCAGCTATTGGACCGGCTATTGTTTCATCAATTTATCGTAATAGAAAATCAACTCGTATTAACCAATCAAATTTGTTGAATAAATAGTATTAATCATATAAATGGAAATTTGAATAGTCATAAATTAATTCAAATTAACAGGTTTGATACGGATAAGGTATGATCGTGGTTGCAAAAACATAAGAAATCAAAGTATTTTGGCCTTCGCTCATAAACAATTCGGAAGTAGATTGATTCTGATCACTTATTGATTCGTCTGGTATCTAAATATAGGATTCATTTATAAGTTAGTTTACTAGACCGAAAATTTATGACGTTCAAAAATGGATAGATCCAATGTCACACTCAGTAAAGATTTATGATACATGTATAGGATGTACTCAATGTGTCCGAGCGTGCCCCACCGATGTATTAGAAATGATACCCTGGGATGGATGTAAAGCTAAACAAATAGCTTCTGCTCCAAGGACCGAGGACTGTGTTGGTTGTAAGAGATGTGAGAAGAAGCCAAAGTCCGGAAAAAAGTTGCCGACGCCGCCGATGGAGAAACAGAGTTTTGCTCCCCATTTGTTCATCCTTAGGTTCTGCTCCCCATTTGTTCGACTATTTTTCTAAAAAAAAAGGGTTTTGCTCCCCAATTGAATTATAAACGTGCAATTAGAAGTTATTTCATCCCCAATTGAATTTCAATCTTAGGGTTTTTATTCAATCATGTTCCCCAAATTCTTCTTGGCCATAATCTTTTCCCCAAAGTCTGTAAATGGCGTGTAAAAGTTGGAGAGGATAGGCGAAGCCCGCCATAGCCGATGGGAAGCATCTAGAAAAGGTTAGCTCGGAAACTGGATCAACTACAATATTTGTTGTTATTGAAGAAATTAGTGAGTTGAAAGAACTGATCGAGGGAAAAGACTACTAGCTGCTAAATTATAAGGAGATCAAAAAACTGCAGCAGAGATTGGATTCTCAACTTCCGAATATTTTGTGAGAAAATTCAGCATTGTGTGGTTTGTTGCTCTGTTTTTTTATATAATTAGGAAGTTATCGATTTTCTTTTATTCGGTTTTTTTCTGCTTCCGTATGTGTATATTGATTTAGAGAGGGAGCAGGAATTCATAAGTTTTAGGGCTCGATACAAGCTAGAGCTACACGATTTTGAGTGTCTGAATTTATTTTCTTTCCCCTTTGGATTCATCTAGTTAAAGATGCAAATCTCATCGCCTCTTGGCAGGATTAAAATCCGTTCTATGTCTGTTGTTCTTAAATGTTTTGTTTCCAAACAATTAATAGAGTAGCACTGGTATTTTAATATTTTAGTTCTTAAATGATGAGATTCACATGGCTTCTTTACAATTTTTGGCTGGTGCGAATCGCCCTCTCATAATAATTTTTTATTTCAATTGTTGTGCAAGAATGTGAAGTAATTTGATTCTATTAATTTCTTTTAAGTTTAGTAGTTTTCACTTCATGTTTGTGTGTTTGTTTGCTTGTGTTAACCTTAACATGTATATTTTGGCTGGGGCGATAGGTTAATGAGTGAATATAATTAGTTTTTGCGTACTTATTATGATGAATGGTTGATTGAATATAATTTGTTCTTGTGAACTTATTATGATGAATGGGATTTAATGGTGATTAAAAGAACATTTTGTTTAACTTGATGATGATGAAATTGGGACTAGAGCTGCATTAGAAGTTACACCAAGCGTACCAGGTGAAACTGTCTGCCTAGCTTTAAAAGAACCAGATTGCCCCGAGACATCGCTTGAGGAGTTACCACGGGGAGAACTTTCATTTCCAACTTGTGGCGAGGTAACATGTTGTTTCGCAAAAGATGCAGATTGTACTGCGGTACTACTTTCATTTGCCTTATGCTGACTCATCATCCTCGATTGCACAAGTGGAATTAGCTGTGCGATGACATTTGCATTTGCAGGATTTGACAAGTCAATATTACGCTCAAGTGCTATAGCCTGCATTGCCTGCAGTTGTGCATAAGATGATGAAAATCCATCCATAAGAAAGCATCTAATTGTTTGACAAATTGGCTATCCATAAGATGATGAAAATCGTTTAACTCTAGACACATCTAGGTCCCATTAATCAAACATGCAGATACTTTACAATTGGCAAGAACCACACTGAATAACCTATCGGCTTTTTTGAAGGTGAGAAGCTTAGATTTCAAAACACATCCACAAGAGGGGTGGGAGCTACGGTTATGTTTTAGCACGAAATTGAATACACCTGAAGCTAATTCTCGCTATAATACTTCTAGATTGTATAATTTAAAGGGAGTAGAGAAACAAGGAGAAAGCTCAACTGCATTCAAAACACCTGCCATGTCTGAGGAGTGCCGAAGACTGACCATACTAAACACAACTACTAATTCTATCACACAAACAAATCGTACTGTAACAACCAAAGTTAGTTCTGTTCTAAGAACAGAGAGAGATAATTTGGCCTTTTTATTTCTGATAAACAGGCAAAGCTATCTGATAAACCAAAATTTTAATGTCCAGACACGATTTCAAAGACAAAATAGCTCAAGGGGAGCCACGAATTAACAACTCTAATTCCAAAACCGAAACAACAAGAAGATCAAAAGTCCACAAAAGGTAAGGCATATGATCAAAAGTAATTTAAAGAAACATTCAAAATTTCACAACAAACTGATATAAATACTTGCTAGAGACAAAAGGCATAATCACAGCGGAGAACTAAACATTAGAATTGAATTCTGTCAGTTCCAGAGTCAAGCTTTACAGAGACAGCTGAAAAGCTCAAAACTTTAGCTACCTGTCTTTGTTGTTGTTGGTGCTGCTGATCAAATGCTGACGAAGAAGAGGAGGTCGGAGAAGCGGAGGCTGAGGCGGCCGTGCTCCGGCCATGCCCGCCGCCTCCGCCTTGCTGAGGCCCACCACCAGATTGCATTCAACAAATTCAAAACCCCAAAACTTCACCAAGCTCAAGCTTACATCAAAATCTTAAATTCGACCAGAAGAAACATAAAAGCACAAACTTTTCAAGACTCGCACTAAGACCCTATGAAGAACGATGCTGAAGTAAAATAATTATAACCTTCTTTCCAAAGGAGACCACAATTCAACCTTTAAGAAACCTGTATTTATCAAATAAGCTCAAGATCTCAGCAAGTACTTGAATTTCCCCCAAAATAAAAAAAATAAAAAACAGAAATCGTTTAGAATCTCATCAAAAGCCTTGCGAGAGCAATTGAAGCTGGACGGAGCCAAAACGCTGTCGTTTTTTGGCGGATCGATCTCAATTTTCAAATTTCACTCCCCCCACCCCACCCCACCCCACCCCACTCACACCCATATAGGAGGTATACGTACACAAATACGTATACTGAATCTGATAGCAACAAATCTATTTTTTAACTAAGCGTCAAGATGGGTTTCTTGGCGCGAAATGGTGGGGAATATTTTTCACACTCAAGACTCTCTCTCTCTATCTCAGTGCGTGTTGCGTGTGAGAACAGAATTCCACGCGATTTGCTTTTCTGGGAGCCAAGCCCTAGGGGCAGCTTACTTGTACGGGTAAAAAGAAATATCTTTTTAGAGATTTTTGTACATCACACCCCAGAAGTTTTCTATTTTTGCACATTCTCATCTATAATTAAAAAAACCTACATTAACCCCTAGAAGTTGATAAATAAGTACAATTTTGTCCCCTGATCAATATTTTATTGCAATTCAAATGTACAAGTGTAATTTTGGGTTAGTGCAATAATTTAAAACTTCTAAGGGGTAAGTGTAAAAATAAGAAACCATGTTGTGATCTATAATTTGTCCAAAAAAATACATTTTACGGGTTCCTATGATTTATTTTTTTCTTTTTTTAACAAAATTCAGAACTTAGTAATTGGAATATTATTTCAATAAATTTAATATGTACATATTAATTTAATATGTTACAACTTTCTTCTGTTCCAATATAAATTTTTATTTCATTTACATTTCGTACTAATACGTAAACTGTTAATTTATAAAATCAGCCACGTGTTTTGTAATTATCAAATTTGATGAGCTGTGTTTCAAAATACATTTTTTAATAGATTAATAAAAAATTAATATAGGTAATTGTTTATTAACAAGTAAAGCATAATTTCGTAGAATTTCTTACATTTGTAATTACAACTTACTTTGACTTTTAAACTTGTAACATATTTTATTATTGTTGTTTTTCTTTCAAGTTTCTGTTATTTGGTTAAAACTTATTTAGTATAAAGATGATTTATATGTAAACAAATAAAAATAACTATAACTTAAAAAAAATAGAAAAAATAGAAAAAAAAAAGAAAGAAAGAGTTTGAACTTGTGAAAATTTTACTAACAGAACTAGTAAATTTGAATTTGTGTACAACAATTCAATTAGATATTTTTAATTTTGTGTATTAAACCCCTAAAAAAATTAGTTATTGCACTAAATCTCTTAAATGACGTTTTTATTCTTTGAAAACATGACCAGGGACTATGTGCACTTATTTATCAACTCCTAGGGGCATATGCAGGGGAATTTATTTATTTATTTTTTTTTTTTGATAATTTACAATAGTCTAATATGCAGGTTTTTTCATTATAGGGGAAAGGTGCAAAATAGAAAACTTTTGGGGGTAATGTGCCAAATTCCATCACTTTATTGCCATCTTTGTGTATATTTACAACGTCTTGTTCGTCATTTGTTGACTAATTGTGAATTCGGACAACTATGGTTAACGATTTTGGTTAGAATAATTTTTTGGTTTCCAAGGGTTTAATCCCTTTTGAGGCGGATTGGTCACATAAAGTGGGTACCTCTCCCAACAGGGATTCGAACATGAGTCCTCTACTTTATAGTGACTAGTCCCTTCCACTAAATCAATTATCTGTTGGTGTTGGGGAAAATTGGGAACATGTCAACGTAATGGTTCCATTTGGATTGGTTTTGGCTCGATTTTATTTTATTTTAATTTGTAAAATAGTTTGAATTATTTCATGTTACATTTGAACAACCATTTGTATTGGTTTTGGATGTTAGGTTTTCTGGTTTCAAAAACTACTATATGATTTAGATTGAGTTTGAAACTTGGGATTTTAAGAAGAAAAATATGTGATAGATGTAAAATCAGTTGTTTTTATAAAGAAAAAGTATGTGGTTAATGTCATATCAGTATATTTTATTAAGTGTAAGTATATAAATTAAATTTGAATATCGCGAAAATTATGTTCGGACTTCATTTGAAACGTTTCTGAATCAATTTTATGAAACCACAAAATTAGGCCAAAACCGCCTCAAAAGAGGACCCGTGCATTTGGAAAAATTGTACTTATTTGTCAAATTTACGACGTTCGTGGTGTTTTTGGTTAAACCCTACAAAATAAAATATTGAGAATTATGTGAGGTGTGTTGTTGCCTTGTTGGTCGGGAATTGTTCGAAATTACAAGATTTTTTTAGCTCATCATCTACTAATATTGTTTAGGGTAAACATCATTAATGGTCCTCCTTATCATTAACTTATTACATAGTGGTCCATCTTGTGATTTTTCCCCCACGTTAGTCTCCACTATTAATTATTTGTTTCACTTGGTCATTTTCAGATGGTCCAAGATGAATTAAAGTGTCAAAACAGTTTTATGAGGATTTAAATTGATAAAGAAATAGTTTTATAAGGGACTAAATTGAAAGAAAACAATTTTATGAGGGACTAAAGTGTAATACTATAAGTAAAATACCACTTATAAAATGACCAAAGTGAAACAAATAATTCATAGTGGGAACTAATGTGGGTAAAAAACATAAGAAGAACCACTCAGTAAAAAATTCTTACAGATAAGAAGGACAATTATTAACCGGGAGTTGAATTGAAGTCGTGTGAGTATAGTTCTAGGGAACCCTGTTCTAGATTAGTAGGCATATAACATCATTTACTATAATATCTGGTAAGTTAATTCTGTCACATATTTTCGTTTGGAATTATTATTCCACATTGTTTAATTTTATTTAATTCGTTAAATGCAAACACTTAACATATCAGAGAATAACTCTTTTTAAAAAATAATAATAATGCTAAAAAAATATGTTTTACGACACTTGTAAAGAATAAAATCAAGATGCAACTTCAAATGCTAGAAAATAAGAACGAGACAATTTGCAACATAATTTGGTTTTATAGATCATTTTTTTGAGTTGCTTTCAACTTATTAGAACACTAATAATTTGATAGCTAGAAGATACAATTATTAAAAATGAACTAAAACTCAGATACAATATACTTTGTTATGAAATAAAGTCTATTACGTGCAAGATTCAAAATTAGAAATAGAGTATGCCTAATTAATTCAAGTAGAACACCAGTAACGTTATTTTGATTATGAATTTTTTAGACTAAATGTTCCACATGAGTTGAAAAAGTCCACCTTATAAGGCATTGGACAATCTTCACTTCTGAAGCTAGCTTTTGAGGTTAAGTTAGACCCAAATCATATAAGTAAACTTAGTCTAATCCTTGTAATGAATTCTAAAACATATGTACGAGATTTAGTCATGCATGTCACTTAGTCAAACAAACAAATTTTAGAAATTTAGTTTTAAAAAATTGGTGGATCTATTAACATGAATATGGTTGGATATTCACATGTATCCACTTTGTTAAGGATGGCTCTTCCAATACATTTGTATCTAATATGAAATTACCCATCAAAGTTATATATTAGACCGTTAGATTTATTTTTTTGTATCTACTAAACTGTGTATATAAAGTTCAGACGAAGAGTGCAAAGGGTATAGGTCCTCCCAGTGTGGTGTCTTCAGTAGGATTCGAACTTGAGTTTCTTAAAATCTCTTACTTTTTCTGTCAGCAGACTAAGCTGATCAAGAAAGTGAAAGACTACTAAGCTGATCGTGCACAAAGCTTGAACAACAGAGTTGACCACTCTTCTGATGTTACTTAGCTGATTGAGAAAATTAGAGTTTTGATTTTAACTTGTTTGGCAGCGGATTTGTCAAGTGTTTTTCACAAGTCAGTTTTCTTAACTTAAAGTTTTATCCCTAATTTTATAAACTCCTTTTTAAAACCTTTATAAGTTCTTTTGAATGTTTGAAAGCTTTTTGAAAATATGCAAGTAAAGAATGCTTGAACTCAAACACACATAATTTTATAGTGGTTATATGGATTTAAATTCTTTAGTCCACTCTTCCAAGTCACTTAGATCTTGGATTATACTAGAAACCACACAGTTAACAGTATACAATGCTTGCGGCAATCAACAAATGAAAAGGCCACAAGTGCGTAATAGGAAATCACAAAGAAGACCTACTCTCTGAAGTAATATCACTCACTAAGATGGATATCTACTTCTCACAACACTTCCCTTACAAAATCACTCAGATTTATGTGTATATCTTTGATCTTCAACTTCAACTTTCGTCAACAGATGACTAGGCTGATGAGTGTTTTGTTCTTGTGTTTTGAGACTTAGATGAATTCTGCTTCGGAATTACTCTCAGATTTGTGTTGCTTGTCTCTAACTCTTGAATCACGGACTATTTATACTCGCAGTTTGAAATTTTGCCCGTTGAAGGAAGGCAGATCTCGAGTTTTGGTCCTGTCTCTGAACGACTACCTGCAACTGTGCACTGTACAGTTCTGCTGTACTTTCTGTCACGTTGCATTAAATGCACTTTGCTGATACGAGGAATGTCTTCAATCATTTGCCATAAATACCCTTCCCTTACAGCATTTATTACCTTCAGCGCATTTATTACCGTTGCAATAACTTTCTGATCACTTCCACTCTGCTAATCGAATTTACTCGTCTGATGAACACTCAGCTGATCAAAGTCGAACTTATCTGATTTGAGTCAGCTGAAAATTCACTCGTCTGATTTCGAATACAGCAACAGATCAGTAGTCTTCTGGACCATAAGATTTGACCCTTCTGATTTGGTTTCTTCCTTGGTCCAAAATCTTCTAAGAGGTTGGCTAAGCTTCCATTACTTAGCTGATGATATTTTGGAATCATCAAAACCTCCCTTCACTGAGTGTTCATCTTTATCCAACACAAAATTTGAGTTGTAATTCCAAAATACAATATAATTAACATATTATTTATAGTCGGTTTATTCCCCTTGTTTTTTACCTTACTTTACAATCGATCTACTTTCCAAGGAAACAACATCATTAGGCACACGTAAAGGCCACAATCGTACCTGCTTGTACAATATGTTAAATACACCTTGAACGATGAAATTAGAATTCATGCGAAGAACTTAAACTGACTTTTATTTATATTACTCACCAGTTTCGTTGTTGTGGGAAACAATGGTTGTTCACATATTTGAATCTATACACCCAATTATCATTTATAAAATCCCCTTCACCCCACTCCTTAGCAATCATCTCTAATCGATCACACTTTGAAATGAAATATAATAACATGATGTTAGCCATAAAGTGATATATTCATCACGTTTATACAAGATGAAGATGGAGCATAATTAAACAGTCTTACTATCTTGAAGATATATCTCGATCTTTTAGTTGAAATATCTGGTTCTACCAAACAGGAGTTGGATATTATTATCTGCATGTTATGTACATCGATCGTGCACATATACCAATGTTTTTCGGTGTCATTGAGAGGGATAGTAATTGTTTCACAAGTTGTCGTCGGGCCTTGAAAATATCATTTCTCACCAAATATTGTCCTGTCGATTTGTTGATCAGTGGCCATTGAATTTCCAGCCATATTCTGCATTTTTAGTTCTTAATATTCAGTTTAGTTTAAAAGAAAATTAAAAAATTAAATCATGTACATACGCTGAACATGGTTGGAAGAATCCATTGGTTAGATGATTTCCCGGATCCACGTCCCTCCGCCCAAATCATATACGCAAGAGCATCGATTACCTTCGATATGATGAAAATCCCGTTAATAAAACTTCTTAATCACCATTTCAGGAATTTATCATCTTAATTGAATTAGTTTATGAAAAAACTTACTTCGCCGCTAATCCATTCTCCTTTGTTCAAACTACTAAATCTTGCTCTATGAATAATCCAATTGGTGGAGAACTCCACCGCTTTATAACTGATATTGTATGTTAACAATTAATACAATATTCAAGAAGAGTATATTGTTCAAAGTAAACGTATCTTTAAACCAAAAATAAAATGCTTACTCTTGATTCAGTCTCTTAGAAAAGAGATATTCCGCAACTTTGTCATCTTCCGCATGTTG
The DNA here is from genome assembly GCA_034814905.1 of Penstemon davidsonii. Taxonomy (NCBI): domain Eukaryota; kingdom Viridiplantae; phylum Streptophyta; class Magnoliopsida; order Lamiales; family Plantaginaceae; genus Penstemon; species Penstemon davidsonii. The sequence goes on along the minus strand of JAYDYQ010001087.1, from coordinate 2,203,408 downwards.
GAGCAAATCATGTTAAAAATGCTCGGTGTGAGCTCATGATTTTGGGATCTTCCTTTTGTTTACCTTTTTTTTTTGTTCCTCTTCCCTACTAGTATCTTCATGAAATGAATGTTTTTGACCTTCTGTACTTGTATTCTCTCCAAACTTTTGATGTAGATATGGTATGTTAGATACAATGGCTGCCATTGTTTCTACAAATTTCGCCAGATCTTTAACATGATTGCACATGTTGTTTGAACTATTTGAATGGTATTTATGAAGCAACACTCGACTCACCTCATTCTCCGCATTTCTCATTCTTACATTAAGCACTTCAACTTGTTTGCCTAAGTATCTCAAATATCTTTCGAAATCCAACGATGAAGTTTGGCCACAATCTTGATTGGTTTGTCGTTCCTTCATTTTGTTGTCTTGCTTAGTATAACTTTTTAATGAAACCTGCAATGTCTCACGACATGTGGTTAATTTCATGCGTTGTTGAAGAAGCTATGCAATGTCTTGCAAAATGGTAATTAACAATTAACATTTGACTCACCCCAGTTTCTGCATTTGTTAATCTATTAGTAAGCACTTCAACTTGTTTGCCTAAGTATCTCAATTGGCTTTCAAAACCCAATGATGAAGTCTGGCCCTCAACGTTGGCATGGGGTTCCTTCTTTACCTTCTCTTCCTTATTGTCACTTTCGACCCAAATCTGCAATGATTTGAAAAAATGTGGTAAATTTTCCATGTTGTTGAAGAAACAATGCAATATAGATAACGGGCTTTTAAATATACTCACCGCATTGTTCCCATAACCCCCTTTTAAGTTAAAAGATTTAATCAAATTGTTGACCTCAAGTTGTGTCCACTGTTGAATATGAGGTAAATTTGGATTCAAGATTTTGCCACAACCTAGGCAACTGTTCACCAGTGAAGATAGGAATGCCATCTACATTTTATGAATACCAATATTATGAGAATATGCCGTAAATAAGTAAACAAAATCTTGAATTCATTAAATTTGACAATTTGTACCTCCAATAATATCACACATCCCGCGAGACTCTTAAAACCATTTATTTTGAATTTTTTAACCCCTTCCACAAGGTTGTACAACACTTGACAAGACCAATTGTACTCGTTAATTCGATCTAAGTCGATTAGATATTCCAATTTCTGAAGGTCTAAACTTTGGCAAAATCCTGGAAAAAGAATTACAGTGAATACAAACATCAAATATAAAACCTTGAATTCCGTTCCATGAGATGAACAAGCTTTAAGCTTCTTATGTAGTTGTGGCAATTCCATCCAATGTTGTTCCGTTGTGTGTAAAAAAATTCTCGTATAATGTTCGTCTCTTGGATTTAGATGAGGAACTCGGTTTTGGCAAGATATATCCTTTACTTGGTAGGCCGAAGACTACATTAACCGTGTTTGATGTAATTTGTATTTGTTTGCCCTGTACATTTATAATTGTTTGCCCTGTACATTTATAATTCCGCTTTCTGGGTCATAGGCATCTACCAACCATGTCAATAACTTTTTGTCCATCAACTCGAGACCTACTTTTGTGATAGACCCGAAACCCATTGACCTGATGACCTCTAGTTGCTCTTTGGTAAGTAGTTTATTTACTTTCAACAATTTTGGAAGGGAAGTCATGTGGTCCAATATTGATTCCTGTACCACGACAATATCATTATATAACGAAAAAATCTATAAGAAAGAATGAATTTAACTGAAACAAAAGAAATTAATTTTAAGAAAAATAAAAAACAAATATCATGGGTCACATGTAATTTTTTAGCAGTTTCCAAATGCACCTTTTCTCCACAAGAGTTCATATTTGGGCTTGATTTGTCATCGCGTCCTCTCGTAGTTACAACTCTTTATGGAATAGGCTCTGTATTCTGTGTTATTATTAAGGATAAAAATTAATACAATGTTAAGAAATTATATGAGGCCATTGAGATGTAGGACTTGTTAGAATTTACTCACAAAATGTACATTTTCGCCTTTAACTTGTTTGAATTTAGTCCAATCACTAGTGAAATGCGGCCATTGAGATGTAGGACTTTTGGATGGCTTCAGAGCAATTGGTGAAAGATTCGGTACTTGCCAACTTACTCCAAATTTACACATGGACTGTTTATAGCTAACATCCTTTTCTTTTTTTCATCAATTGTCCGTTTGGCAGCCATACGTCCATTTTTTGGGGTTGATTCCCTGTAAATGAAATAATATCGTCAACTTGTGCAAGAACAACAATGATTTTTTAAATTTAATTGTGGTTTTCATAAATTTGGTACTCCATTTTATTGACTAGAAATTGTATTAAATACGTTCAATATTTTCTTAAAGGAGAATGCAAATTTTGATCTGTCAACATGGCTTATTTGGGTTAAGATTAAATAAGAAGTGGGTTCAATATCCTTAAATTTTAGTGGTTCGTAGATTGGGCCAGACAACAATATAAGAAAATAATTGGCCCAATAAGACATGGATCGAAGTTTTATGATCTATTAATTTTATGTGAATTATCAATTAATCATGCGCTTAATCTATCATGTTTTCTTTCTAATTTAATTGGTTATATACATGAATGTAAGGTTAATTAGCTGTTGATGAGCAAGATATTTCATAATAATTTAGGCATATGTGGACTAGCATCGTGAGAGAATAATGTAACACTCAACAAGCAAAAACTTACAAAGTATAAGTGCATACTATTTTATATTCACGGGAATATTCGTGAGAGATTTAAATAAATTTCATATTTAATGATATCCCTTAGTTAACTGCATCCCTTAGTAATAAGGCCATAGTCCCTTAGTTAACTGCATCCCAAAGAATTTTATACAAACAAATGTTATCTGCATTGCAACCAATAATAAATAAAACCGATTTCCACACTTAGCCCATTCATGAAAAGAAATTAATATAATTTTGGCAAAGGCATTCATGAGAAGTACTTGCATGTTTATATCAGTCATATTAATGTAGCATTTAACTCCTTCTAAAATGTCCTCTTTTTATTGTATATATTAATGCAACTTTTTTTGCTTTGTTAGTTGTGAGAAATAATTGTTCCTCTTTAATGGCTTCCTTGAAATGAAGTGAAGAAGACAATTATATTTTTTTGCTTAATGTTATTCCTTGTCCATAAATTAAGGTTAAAGTCATAATTGATTTGAAGATGAGAAGTGACTTGTATAGCTAATGTTGTGATCCATTAGTTGAATTTGCTAGTTAGTACTAGCTATACCACATGTCTATTTTCTTTAAATTTTTGTACAGAAATGCTCATGAAAAACGGTTCTGCCGAGAATTTAAAATAGGTTTCTTTTAAATATATTAAATGGGTAGATAGGATAATTAAGAAAAAGGACTTTCTGAAAAGCAAAAACGTCAATGTGAAATCGATTGAGGTGACATGTTGAAGATGTAGTGGGTGGAACATAGATGTGTACTTTTGTGTAGTTTTGAAGTTTATTGCATTATTCACCCTTAACATGATAATATCCAATTTATGACAATGAGTTGCAGTATTATAAATAACCCCCTTTATTGCATTACGAAATCAAGAAGTTGGACCGAAGGGTAAGATTCTGGTTATCAATATTTGGTTTCTTCTAGTATGATTTTCCATTAATCTACCTTTTATTTTGGTTTAATTTTAATCATATTAACAATCCTTTTTTTTTATTTGCCTGATCTGTAATTCGAACCTCATGGCACAAGATTTCAAAGATATTTTTGCGGATGTGGATTGGACCCCAAGTGAAGAAACATGTCTCATCTTCTCGTTTTTTGAAATTGGTAGGACCAAGCCACTCAATGACTTACGATCAATGGGATGTTCATGCACAATTGTTGGATTAATGTTGCATGCCGAATTCTACTAAGTATTCCTTGTCTGGAAAATTAGGCGTAAGATATCAAAAATACGATCAAAGTTCCGCCGGTTTAGCCAGTTCTTACGGACACCTGGGGTGAGATTTAATTGGCAACGAATGTTGTAACGGTCGATCCAAGTTATATATTACATATTCACGAGGTGATTTTTTTTAAATGCATTAGTTTTATATTTATGCCTTCATCTTGAACAAACTAATTTTCAACGTATCTTTTAATCGTCTTTAATTCAATGAAGGAGACAATCGTGGAGAGGCATTTTAGAACTAATGGATTCCCTTGGTATGAAGAAGTTGACTTCATATTTGGAGAAAAAAATGTCGCAAGCTTGCCAGAAGAGTATGTTGGCAACTACTTGTACCCACATCGTGAAGTCGTATGATCGGTTAATGTTATAAGATGTCTACATCTTGGTTATTTTATTTTTAGTTTTTCAAAAACTTAATTTGTAATGGTTTTTGGTCTACAAGTGAGTGATTATTAAATGATATTGGTGTGTACTCTTAAAAATTTATTATTAAAAATAGAGAAATTTGAGGACGCATAATTAATTAACGTAGAATTCGTTAATAAACATAAAAATGAAGAAAAATAGTCACTTCACCATATTCTCATAAATCAATGTGCAAAGTGCAATTGTCAACATGGATAATATTTTTATTGTATTAATAAATATTAAATTTATAATACAATATAAAATTTATTAAATTGAAATATTTGATTTATGTTACAATATAAATTTTATCAAATATACTAATATAGAAAATAAATTCATTTAACTAAATATGTGCATTTTTAATGTAATCATCAATTTTTTTTAAAGTATTGATATATTATCAAATTGCGGAAGACTTAGTGTTACATAACAATATAATAGACAATTTGATTGAAATAATGACCGAATAATCAATTTTTAAAAAATTATCGATATATTTAAAATTACGAAGGACATGGTGTTACATAACCATATAATAGACAATTTGATCGAAATAATGAACGAGCATCATTGTTTTTTAAATTATCGATATATTTTTAAATTACGGAGGACTTACTGTTATATAACCATCTAATAGACAATTTGATCCGAAAAAATGACCGAATCATCAATTTTTTAAAAATTATCGATATATTTTCAAATTACGGAGGACATGGTGTTACATAACTATCTAATAGACAATTTGATCGAAATAATGACCTAGTCGATATATTTTCAAATTACGAAGGACTTAGTGTTACATAACCATCTAATAGACAATTTGATCGAAATAATGACCGAGTCGATATATTTTCAAATTACGAAGGACTTAGTGTTACATAACCATCTAATAGACAATTTGATCGAAATAATGATCGAGTCGATATATTTTCAAATTACAAAGGACTTAGTGTTACATAACCATCTAAGCAACGTTCGGTTGGCCTAATTGCTAGTTGGGTTGAATTATTATTTGGCCCAATAATTAATCTAATCTTGTGCTTTATAGCATGTTTGGCAAATTGGGTTTGAGGCTATTAATATTGGGTCACTAATTTTATATCCAGTTCGGTTGGCCCAACTAAATGTAAGAAATGTAGAATGCCTATATTGCCCCTAATCCGCGTGAGACAAATATCATCGCGGCCGTTCATTGATCTGTTCATCTGGACCGTTTATTTTCATGTATAAGTAGTCTCCAAAAAAACCCTAATTCAAATTCCACTTCTCTTTTCTCTCTCTACCTCAACGGTTCCGAAAAAGGGAAAAGGGTTTCAGCCATTGTTGCAACGAAGCTTGTAAATAGAGGAATTCACGAGGTTTTACCTGGTTAGGGTCCAATATACTTTGTTACACGCTCTTATCATCACAATCCACGGTAAAATTTCACTTTTTTTTTGTCAATTTCGTTCAAATCTTAATACGTTAGGTCAAATTCATATCTAATTTTTGGTTGTTCCACTGCGTAGGTATGGACTCTAGTGAAAGTTGTAATAGCCGAATGCGTTCCATGACCAATATCCATGGAATTGAAGGAAGGTTATGTGTGTGTGGTTCTAGGATCAAAGTCTACACCTCCTGGACCAAGGATAATCCTGGACGGAGATTTGCACGGTGTCAAGTGACTAAGGTTTAATCATCAAATTCGTGCTCATAATCCTTGTTCATATTTTTTGCTTTTTGTTTCTGTTTCGAATAAATTGCCTAATCAGTGTTGTGCAATTATGAACCAATATTAGGGTGCTTTTTATTGTGTTGTTTGTTTATTAATATGCCCTCATCTGATTTTTGATAGGGGGAACATTGTGCTTACTTTGAATGGGTTGATCCACCAATGTGTGTGTAATAACCAATTTTTAGATATATTATATACGTACATATATATAATTAAAGAATTAATAATAATTAAACTAGGATTGTTGGGTAACTTAATTACTTGAGGGTACATAAGTAATTTAGATAAGTATAGTAACCTAGGAATTAAAAGGTGTCATATATTGCATAGATGTAGTCTTGGAGAATTAAAAAGAAAACTTCCGCCGCCTATCACAATTGAAGCACAAGAAAGGAAAAGAAGGTGAGATTGTTGATTTGGTTTATGTGAGAATTGTTTAATCCACTTTATGCATAAGATTCATAAGCAAATTAATTAATTTCATACCTAAATAGAAAGTAATTGTTCTTTCATTAGTGCTTAGAATTTTATACTCATAAATGGTTACTTTATTGGCAGTGGGAATTTTATATTCTTAAAGATAGGATGTATATATGTGTTTGAGGGATTTAAGTAATTAATTGTCATGCCATGAACATTAAAGATATACTACCAAGGCTACGTGACTTTTACAATTTAATTAGTGAGTTAATTGGTGGAATTGAGAAATCAGATTTATGTTTGTCTTCACATATGAACGAGATGCAGTAATGATTAATTCCTTATCTGAATTCGGAACTGACCTATTTAGTTGTTTATGTAGGGTATAACGGGAAATTATTGGACTATAATTGGACTTCATGTGTAATTAATGTATTGATACATGAACTTGATACATGAACTGAAGATAGCTTATTAATCCTTAAATTTATGTATTTTAGTTTTGCATTAAAGATATTGGAGTTGGTTGGGGTTTCATAAGTGTCGTAATCTCAAAGGTTTAAGGTAAGTAATTTTGAACACTTCCTATCGTTTTATGAGCTCGAATATAATTTCTTAACTTTTGGAATTTGTGAATGTTTCGAAACATGGAGATACATTGTTATACTTTGTCAGCTCTCAAGTGCATGCGTGTATTCGGTCTACCTTTTGGACTCTGTTCTGTTCTGTTCTGTTTGTCCCCGGGGTCATCTGCGTGCCCACTGGTCATGGGCTCATCTGTTCTGTCCCCTTCGATCGAGGGGTCTCTGTTTATCCATTGGGTCACTATGAGTCATACATGTAATATCTTGTGAGCAAAACTATATGGTTTTCTGAAATATTTGCTTTGACAATTCTCCATGTTCTGGCCAAAGTAATTTTATAAGTTGTGAAAGTTTTAGCTATGATAATCCAATGGGTCTCTGTTCATGGTTGCTTGCTGAGTTTGCGATTCACCCTTCGTCATATTTTCTTCTTCTTTCAGATGTTTAGTTATATTTTGTGGAGCTAAGAAAACAAGTAGATGGATTGCTCGAGGTCGAGACGAAGTTTTCTTTTATTTAGACAATTCATTATTCTAATAGACTTTGAAACAGTTTCTTATGATATTAAGACTATTATTGGTATTAGAATAATTGGGGAAAATTTTAGATGTTCGTTGTACTCGAATATTTTTATTGGTTGTGTTTTAGGATTTATTTACAAGACCTTTACTTGCTATATTATTGTCAATTTATTATTGATTTAGAGGCTTCGTGTCGCCGTTGTTATTACGACGACACGGCCTGTCATGTCTCTTTTTAGGGCGTGACAAAGTGGTATCAGATCCAGGTTTATGTTGTTTGTTTAATATCTGATCTTCGTAGTTGTACAAATATTGGTTTACTTTAGCCTAAATAGAAGATCTTTTCCGTTTTGTCATGTCTAAGGCTTAAAATTAACTGAATCAATTTTTGTTAGAACATCCGTATGGCTCGTGCTAGAGGTAACCGAAGAGGTCAGGGTCGTGGTCGTGGCCGCGGGAGAACTGCTAGCAACACTATTGCCAATGAATCATCTGTCCATGTTGATTTAGGTGAACAAAATGCCCATGCTCAAACTGCAGCACAGGGTCAACAGGCTAATCAGGCAACTACACACAATCCCGGTGTGCCTGCTACACAAGAGGACCTAGCAGGTGTTTTTCAAGTGATTGTAAATCTATTACAACAGCAACAACAACAACAACCATCTCAGCCACAACCTCCCACGATGATATCTTACTTTGAAAGGTTTAGGAGACTCAACTTTCCAACATTCGAGGGCAGTGATGATCCTGTTGCAGCCGAAAAATGGATTAGCAGCATTGAAGAAACATTTATTGCGATGGAGTACCCAGTTGGGGTAAGATTAAATGTGGCTTTGTCATTTTTAGCCGGGAATGCTAAGTATTGGTGGGACTCGGTGAAGTCTGCATATGCTGATCCAACCAATCCGCTCTCATGGGAGGATTTTAAGAAGTTGTTTCTTGATAACTATTTTCCTCGTGCTGTCAGAATAGCCAAGGAAATTGAATTCCTTAACCTCAAGCAAGTTGGGGATATGACAGTATTGGAGACTGCGAATAAGTTCAACGAACTAGGAAGGTTTTGCCCTTTATATATGAGCACAGAGGAAAGTAAAGTGAATAGATTTTGTCAGGTATTAAAGAAGGATATTCAAATTCGTGTCTCATCTCATATGGATACCACATTCCGCGACTTATTGGAGAGAGCTTTGAGAGTTGAGGCAGACATGAAGAGTCATGAACAATATGTTGGTGATCGTAAGAGACAAAGATCTGAAATAACTCCAGATATTCGTGATATCGGCACCAACATCGGTGTAACTAAGAAAAGAGAAATAGGGAACTCAAGTACTCAGAGCAAGGAGTGTGATCATTGCAATAAACTTCATTTCGGGGAGTGTCGTTGGAGGACTGGTGCGTGCTTTAAGTGTGGTCGATCAGACCATCGTATTAGGGATTGCCCACTCACGACGGGTACATCAGCCAAACCACCTGAGCAGACAAAGAAAGGCAATGCTCGACTATTTTCTATGACTCAGAATGATGTGAATGCGAACGACGATGTGGTGACAGGTACTGTGTATATACAGTCTACAAATGCTTATGTATTGTTTGACTCTGGTGCCTCTCATTCTTTCATCTCTAAGAAATTTGTTGAATATTTGAATTGTGTGTCTGAAAAATTGGATGTGCCTTTACATGTTGCTACGCCAATGAGAAAAATGATTATTACTGATAGGATTGTCAGAGATTGCAATATGAAGTTAGGAGAAAAAGAATTTAGAGCAAACTTGATACATTTAGATATAAGTGATTTTGATGTTATCTTGGGTATGGATTGGTTGTCCTCTTATCATGCCAATATAGACTGTTTTGGAAAGAAAATTGTGTTTAGAATCCCAGATCAAGAAGAATTTTCTTACCAAGGTCATAGTCCTAAGTCACTTAAGCCTTCCATCCCTATAATTTCTTCTATTGATGCTTTCAAAGCTTTAAGGAAAGGAGGTATCGGATACCTAGCTTACATTGTGAATCTGTTGGGATTTATGGGATTCCAGCAGTCACCCTTACGGATTCGCTGTAGCGCTATTGCTACATCGGAGTCTGGCAACCCAACTTGCCGAGGTTTCACGGAGGAGACCCGAGGATCCACGTGAATTCTTGCGAAGCCCCTCATGTCCATCCACCGCTTAGTGTGGGGCTCTGCGCTGCCGTTGTGAACTGTAGGGGGTGCCCTACAAGAATCAACATTGGGTTAAAGATTAATAGTTGCGCCCTCATTAACAGCAATTGCTTTTGGTGAAGTGGTAAAGCGCTAGAGATCCTACAACTGGTATCAGAGCGAGGTTGCAGGTTCGAATCCGCCTGGGTGCCGCTGGGGGGGAGATTGTTGGGATTTATGGGATTCCAGCAGTCACCCTTACGGATTCGCTGTGGCGCTATTGCTACATCGGAGTCTGGCAACCCAACTTGCCGAGGTTTCACGGAGGAGACCCGAGGATCCACGTGAATTCTTGCGAAGCCCCTCATGTCCATCCACCGCTTAGTGTGGGGCTCTGCGCTGCCGTTGTGAACTGTAGGGGGTGCCCTACAGGAATCAACATTGGGTTAAAGATTAATAGTTGCGCCCTCATTAACAGCAATTGCTTTTGGTGTAGTGGTAAAGCGCTAGAGATCCTACAGAATCCAAAGAAGGATGGTAAGCAACTAGATGATATACCAGTTGTGAAAGAATTTCCAGATGTCTTTCCTGAAGATATTTTTGGACTACCTCCAGATCGAGATATCGAATTCGAAATAGATTTGGAACCAAGGACGGAGCCAATTTCCAAGCCCCCATACCGAATGGCCCCACGGGAGATGCGTGAATTAAAAGAACAGCTCCAGGAACTACTCGATAAATGATTCATTCGCCCTAGTGTGTCTCCGTGGGGAGCACCAGTGTTGTTTGTGAAAAAGAAGGATGGAAGTCTACGACTATGCATTGATTATCGTGAGTTGAACAAAGTGACTGTAAAGAACAAGTATCCCCTGCCCCGAATTGACGACTTGTTTGACCAATTGCAAGGAGCGTGTGTATTTTCAAAGATAAATCTTAGATCCGGTTATCACCAATTAAAGATTAAAGCGGGAGATGTTTCGAAAACGGCTTTCCGAAGGAGGTACGGCCATTATGAGTTTTTAGTGATGCCTTTTGGGCTAACAAATGCTCCTGCTGCATTTATGGGCTTAATGAACAAGGTTTTCAGAAAATACTTGGATCAATTCGTCGTGGTCTTCATTGACGATATCTTGGTCTACTCTAAAAGTATTGAGGAGCACACAAAGCATTTGAGAATGGTACTACAAATACTGCGAGAGGAGCAATTGTTCGCTAAGCTAAGTAAGTGTGAATTTTGGCTTGACAGTGTATCTTTTCTTGGACACGTGGTATCGGCAAGAGGGATTTCTGTTGATCCCGCAAAGACTGAAGCAGTAGTAAATTGGCCTCGCCCAACAACTATCACAGAAATTAGAAGCTTTCTGGGATTGGCGGGTTATTACAGGAAATTTGTTCAAGGCTTTTCTCAGATAGCCATTCCTTTGACCCGGCTTACCCAGAAAGGAGTAAAATTTGATTGGACTTCAGATTGTGAACAGAGTTTCAAAGAGTTGAAAGAAAAGTTGATTTCTGCACCAGTTTTAACATTGCCTTCCAGTGATGAAAACTTTGTTATCTTTAGTGATGCATCAAAAGACGGTTTGGGTTGTGTGTTGATGCAGAATGGAAAGTCATTGCTTATGCTTCTCGCCAGCTGAAGACTTATGAACGAAATTACCCAACCCATGACCTAGAATTAGCTGCAGTTGTCTTTGCCTTGAAGATTTGGCGACATTATCTGTACGGGGAGAAATGTGATATCTACACTGACCATAAGAGTCTAAAATACTTGTTCACTCAAAAGGAACTGAACATGAGGCAGAGGAGGTTGCTTGAATTGCTTAAAGACTACGATATTACTATTAATTACCACCCTGGGAAAGCCAATGTAGTCTACGATGCCCTTAGCAGAAATCCATCCCCTATGGGAGCTATATTGACCAAGCAACCCAAAATATTGGAGGAATTAGAGAACTTGGAGATTGAAGTAGTGACAAGCAGTTTGAAAAACATGATGGCAAGCCTAATTGCCCAACCTGCGTTGATTGAACGTATTAAATTTGCTCAAGGAGAAGACCCTAAATTATGCAAGATTCGCGAAGGTGTAAAAAAGGGATTGCATCCAAGATTTCGTCTTCATATTGATGGTTCTTTGAGGTTTGGAGATAGGGTATGCGTCCCAACGAACCCTAAACTAAAGAAAGAAATTCTTGAAGAAGCTCATAAGTTGCGATTCTCCATACATCCAAGTACCACCAAGATGTATAGAGATTTAAAGAGTCACTTTTGGTGGATGTCGATGAAGCGAGATGTAACAGAGTTTGTGGCTAAGTGCATAACGTGTCAACAAGTTAAGGCCGAACACCAAAGAGTGGTTGGTGAACTACAAAATTTAGAAATCCCTCAGTGGAAGTGGGAACATATTACCATGGATTTTGTTTGCGGTTTACCAATTAGTCCACATAAAAAGAATGATTCGATATGGGTAATTGTAGATAGACTCACTAAATCAGCCCACTTTGTACCTGTTAAGAGGAAAACCCCACTTGATGAGTTAGCACAATTATACGTGGATAATATTGTATGCCTTCACGGGGTTCCGGTGAGTATAGTGTCAGATCGAGACTCCAGGTTTGTGTCTCACTTTTGGGGAAGCCTACAGAGTGCCCTTAACACAGAGTTGAAGTTCAGTACCGCTTTTCATCCGCAAACAGACGGCCAATCAGAGAGAACTATACAAATCCTTGAGGACATGTTGAGAGCTTGTGTAATGGACTTCAAGGGAAGTTGGGATAAGTATTTGAAGTTAGCCGAATTTGCTTATAACAATAGCTATCAATCAAGTATAGGGATGGCCCCTTATGAGGCCTTATATGGTAGAAAGTGCAGATCTCCGGTGCATTGGGATGATATTGGGGAAAAGAGAATGTTGGGGCCTGATTTGGTGCACAGTGCTTTGGAGAAGATTCCTTTAATAACTAGACGAATCAAAATGGCTCAAGATAGGCAAAAGAGTTGGGCAGACCTAAAGAGGAGACACGTAGAATTTAAAGTTGGTGATTTTGTTCATCTGAAGATCTCACCTAAGAAGGGAGTTATGAGGTTTGGGAAGCGTGGGAAGTTAAGCCCTCGCTATGTAGGGCCATTCGAAATCCTTGATAGAGTCGGAGAAGTGGCTTATAGGTTAGCACTACCACCAAAATTATATAAGGTGCATAATGTATTTCACGTAGCCATGTTGAGGAGATACGTCCCCGACCTTAGTCACATTTTGGAGTACGAACCATTGGAAGTTCAAGAGGATTTGACTTATGAGGAATTTCCTATTCATATAATTGACCGAAAGGAAAAAATATTGAGGCATCGCACTATTCCATTTGTGAAAGTCCAATGGTCAAATCATTCAACTAGAGAAGCTACTTGGGAACTGGAAGAAGAGATGAGGAATAAGTACCCGCATATCTTTATCAATGAAGGTATATTTTTCTTACTATTTAAGTTTCGAGGACGAAACTTATTTTCAAGGGGGGGGGGGGAGAATGTAATAACCAATTTTTAGATATATTATATACGTACATATATATATAATTAAAGAATTAATAATAATTAAACTAGGATTGCTGGGTAACTTAATTACTTGAGGGTACATAAGTAATTTAGATAAGTATAGTAACCTAGGAATTAAAAGGTGTCATATATTGCATAGATGTAGTCTTGGAGAATTAAAAAGAAAACTTCCGCTGCCTATCACAATTGAAGCACAAGAAAGGAAAAGAAGGTGAGATTGTTGATTTGGTTTATGTGAGAATTGTTTAATCCACTTTATGCATAAGATTCATAAGCAGATTAATTAATTTCATACCTAAATAGAAAGTAATTGTTCTTTCATTAGTGCTTAGAATTTTATACTCATAAATGGTTACTTTATTGGCAGTGGGAATTTTATATTCTTAAAGATAGGATGTATATATGTGTTTGAGGGATTTAAGTAATTAATTGTCATGCCATGAACATTAAAGATATACTACCAAGGCTACATGACTTTTACAATTTAATTAGTGAGTTAATTGGTGGAATTGAGAAATCAGATTTATGTTTGTCTTCACATATTAACGAGATGCAGTAATGATTAATTCCTTATCTGAATTCGGAACTGACCTATTTAGTTGTTTATGTAGGGTATAACGAGAAATTATTGGACTATAATTGGACTTCATGTGTAATTAATGTATTGATACATGAACTTGATACATGAACTGAAGATAGCTTATTAATCCTTAAATTTATGTATTTTAGTTTTGCATTAAAGATATTGGAGTTGGTTGGGGTTTCATAAGTGTCGTAATCTCAAAGGTTTAAGGTAAGTAATTTTGAACACTTCCTATCGTTTTATGAGCTCGAATATAATTTCTTAACTTTTGGAATTTGTGAATGTTTCGAAACATGGAGATACATTGTTATACTTTGTCAGCTCTCAAGTGCATGGGTGTATTCGGTCTACCTTTTGGACTCTGTTCTGTTCTGTTCTGTTCTGTTCTGTTTGTCCCCGGGGTCATCTGCATGCCCACTGGTCATGGGCTCATATGTTCTGTCCCCTTCGACCGAGGGGTCTCTGTTTATCCATTGGGTCACTATGAGTCATGCATGTAATATCTTGTGAACAAAACTATATGGTTTTCTGAAATATTTGCTTTGACAATTCTCCATGTTCTGGCCAAAGTAATTTTATAAGTTGTGAAAGTTTTAGCTATGATAATCCAATGGGTCTCTGTTCATGGTTGCTTGCTGAGTTTGCGACTCACCCTTCGTCATATTTTCTTCTTCTTTCAGATGTTTAGTTATATTTTGTGGAGCTAAGAAAACAAGTAGATGGATTGCTCGAGGTCGAGACGAAGTTTTCTTTTATTTAGACGATTCATTATTCTAATAGACTTTGAAACAGTTTCTTATGATATTAAGACTATTTTTGGTATTAGAATAATTGGGAAAAATTTTAGATGTTCGTTGTACTCGAATATTTTTATTGGTTGTGTTTTAGGATTTATTTACAAGACCTTTACTTGCTATATTATTGTCAATTTATTATTGATTTAGAGGCTTCGTGTCGCCGTTGTTATTATGACGACACGGCCTGTCATGTCTCTTTTTAGGGCGTGACAGTGTGATAGGTCAAAGATCATTATTCCTGGTTTGCTTTCGCGGGTTAATCATGCTCAGGCAGAGAATACCCGTCTAGAGCATGATACATGACATTAAATACTGAGATTGAAAGGCTTGTTAATTCCATTACCAAACTTGAGAACGAAAACATGGCATTGCGTTGTAAACTAAAGTTTGCGATGATCTGTGTTGTGCTTGTTTTTATGTGCTTTATATTTAGCGAATTTTAGTTTGTGTTCTCGTATTTGGCCTGTAATATATGTCACAACCCCTATAGGATCTATAAAAATTGCATCTTGACTTTAATATGTATTTATGTGGATTATGGGTTCACCTAAGTACAATTTTTACTTGCATGTACTTTGGTTGAAGGAAGGTAATTAAATTTTTAGATAATCACTACTAGAAAAAACTAAAATTACAACCGAAATTACAACTGAAAATGGGTGCAAAATCGGTTGAAAAATGGATTTCCAACCGATTTTGCAACCAAAAATATCGGTTGGCAAAACCTCCATTGGAATTGGGTTTGCAACCGAAATCCCAACCGATTTTTTCCCAACCGAATTTTTCAATCGATTATTTTCGGTTGGAAATTGTCCAACTGATTTTTTCGGTTGCAAATTCAATTGCAAAATTTCCAACCGAAAATCCAACCACTAAAAATCGTTTGGAATTTCTCCAGTTTTTTTCCCCTTCATTTTTTCAATTTAAACCCTAAACACAACACATATCAATTTTCAATAAACAAAATCCAAAATCAATAAATACATTTCAATTTTCATAAACACAATCCAAAATTCATAAACACATTTCAATTTTTATAAACACAATCCACGATCCAATTCATAAACATAATTCATAATCCAAAAACTACACCACCAAATAATTCTCAATCAATAACTACACCATTAAAACTACAGTGGGATAATCCACAATCCATACTCCAAAAATACCTAAGTACTTGAAATACAATGCAATCATCATTTTCATGCTACGATTGATTCTTTTGAGACGATGCATGATTTGGATGTTGGCAACTTATCCTGCAATTCATAATTATCTCATTTAAGAAAAAATAAACAAGTTTCCTAGTTAAACCGTTGGCTACTTAAACAATTATTCAAATATAACAACATGATACCTTAAACGCATTAAAGAGAAAATCTCTTGTTTCCATTGAGAGCTTTGTCTAACTCACGGCGATCTCTTTACACCTATTCATTATGATTGCACCGATTTCTTTTGTGCACTCATTTTTATGGTCATGAAACCTATATAAATAAATAAAAAAACATTAGTGAAATAAATAAACAAAATATGTTAAGCACATGGCACGGTCAAGCAGGAGAATTAGGAACAAAGTCATGTTATGCTGATCTCTTAAAGTTGTATGCCAAGTGAATATTTTTTAAGTCCATTAGGGTTGTATTTGCAAAATCCCAGGGGGATATTTAAATTTTCAGAAGTGGCACTTTGTTTTTTATTGATTTCTTATTCTCTTCTCAGATTTTTCATAAACTTGGATAAAAAAAAGTGAACTTTGTTTAATGATTCCTTTTAAAATATTGCACAACATTTTATACGCATTTAATGATAATTAATTTGTGAAGTAACTTGTGTAACATTCATTGAAAGTGACTACTCATTTTCATAAACTGATTGGTCAAGATTTGAATAAGATGGTTGTAGTTGTGTTCATTTAATGCTTTCATAAATGTTTAGTAAAAGGAACACTTTATATTTGCACTAAATTGTAGTACTTGTCTGGTTGCCTTAAATACATATCTACCCCACATTAAATCAACATTTATGGGGGAAGTTGGAAGGTGAATACACCCAGGTCTATATATTGGATGAAGACTTCATAGTACCTTACTAAGTTCTTCATTCTTTTTTTTTTTTTTTTCTTTTACAATTTACTTCTTGAGTGGTCTTCAATTCTGTGAACAAAACATGTCTAGCAGACAAAATGATGGCTGGACTTATGACGAAAATTGGAACTTCGTGGCATTTTTTATGCGTGAGACAAAAGGTTCTGATCTTAAGGACGTCGATAATATCAAAAACACCCTCGGACGAATTGCATCTTCCATGGAGTACATTGTGGACGCCGCTTCAGTTTCCACTCCATGAAGACGAAGCTGGAACAGATGCGTATTAGGCACCGCCTATTCAAGAAGTTCCTTGGTACCCCCGGAGTGACCTATGACGTAGAAAATTGTGAATCCATTGTGACTGATGACTACTGGAAAACTGTTAATAGGGAGGTAATATTGTGCATTAAACTTGTTTTTAGTACATAAATTTGTTATGCATTTTTTGTTAAAGAGTGTTTCTAATGTGTGTTACACTTATTGTTTATAGACCGAGCTCGAACTGTTTAAGTATTTAAGAAGAAATGGTAACACCCTGCACCTTATGCTTACTTGCATATTTGATACAAAGGGGGTTACTAAGTTGCCAATGGACTTGAGTGGTAGTCCTCAGTAGCCTATTCACGTTCGGGACGATGACGATGATGATATGGCAGTGGTGGCAGTGGCGCAGGGAAGTGATTTTATGCCCCCTTTCCTGTTTGGTGAAGAGAATTACGTTGAGATTGAGGACCTGGGTGATGAGAAAACTGAGTTAACAGTTGTGGAAGCTAATGAAGTCAATGAAATGCGAGGAAAGAGGTTGTTTGATGAAGATAATGAAGGTGGAACAAAGGGGGAAAGTCCAGAGGATGAGGTGGATTAGGTTGAGGTATTATTATGTCTAATGTTGGTTTATGTAATAGTTAAGTTTTTAAGTACCTTCAGGATAATGGTTATGTAATTTCTATGGCTTTTTATATTATGTATTTGCATGGTCCAATGGACTGTTTTTTATTATTATGCTTTTTATTATTGTAATACCCCGCATTTTTAAATAGGAGTAAAATGATTTGTTAAATTAAATTTTAATTTAAATAGGAAACTTAATTTATTAGGTTTGGAATGAGACTTATAGGAACTTGAGTGTTTTCGTTGAAATAATGTAGGACTCATTAAATTCAACTGGGGTCAATTGAATAGATCATTAATAATTAGGGCAATATGAATATTTGAATAAAGTTATGGACTTAATTTGTAATTAGTATATTGACACTAATATTTGTTTTATGTTGATCTATCTTATACGTAAATAGGTAGCTAGATATATATATATATACTAGGTAAAATGCTCCACGCACTTGCGTGGAGGTTATTGCCCAGTTTACAAAACAATAGTAGTACTACATAATTTGATTAAGTTCCACCAAATATACCAATAAAACTATGCAATTAAATTAGGCTAGCATCAATGAAGACAACATGAATTTCAAAAATTTAAACAAGTTTAACTACCAATAGTAAGGAAATAATGAACATAATAGAAACAATCAAAGATACTAAGTAGTCCAACCTAAAACAAACATGTCCACCTCTCTAACAGATACTTCTCTCCAGTGCTAAAATTTTTAATAAATGCAAATGCAGTTAAATTTACTCAAAAAGCATTTTAAGTTCCTGAAGCCTTGTCAGCTGGACTTCCTCGCCTGTTAAACCTCCAAATATCATCCGTTATATTCGTGCTTGAACTTGCTGCAAACGTTCTTCTACTGTGTCCTAAAACATCACAAATTTAACACATATAGATCAAATTTAATATTCTTCATGTGTTAGAAATTAAATTATAACATGAAGTAAAATTGTTACCTTGACAATGAATCTTCTGACACGAACAGTTCGTTTCTGACCAACACAATGAACTCTCATGATCGCTTACCCTTCCATCGCTGGATTCCACCATGGATCCTACTTGAATACGATATATAAAAATTCAGACATCAGAGTTGAAAATTGTGATAAAATTTTCAATTTCAAAGAATATACCATTATAAAGACATTGGAAGCTGCAGTTAGATTCGAGCCAACACCACCGGCTTTTAACGACATTAATAAAACTCTTTTATCTTCAGTCTCCAAAATTTCTCTTTTCCAATGCAATTTCTAAAATATCCAAGAATGAAGTCCACTGGCTAAATACGATGGTCTTTTCACCAGAACCGTCTTTTCACCAGAACCCGAGCCTCGTATTTTTTCCAAGCAGTCAACGAGTTTGGAAATTTTCGAGGATTATTTCCACTTGTTTTCACTGTCTATTCTGCTCTTACCTCCAGATGGCACGTGATTAGATCACTTTCCTTAAGTTTTTGCCGACAAATTGGTCATTGGCCAGCAGGTGGATTGCTCCAGCTCATGATAAGGCACTCGCAGCACATTCTATGGGCACACGGGGTTAGGACAGGGTCATCTGCTGCCTCGAGGCAAATTGGACATTCTGCATTTCCACCATTTTTTAGACACTCGACTACCTCTTCTACGTATGCTCGAGAAGGGCCTTTTTGGGTAGATGAATTAGGAGTGTTTTGTATTGAATATTTTCATTAGTTTGTTTAGGTCTGCATATTCTTCTGTATTACCTTTTCTTGAGGTAGGAGTCATATAAATATATATGTTAGATAACTCAATATAAGAAGGGAATGCATTGCTACTTTTGAAAGAAAATAAATTGTCTTACTTCATGACAAGGAGAGGATGGTTGCAGCACTGCCTCAGTCGAAGTAGCAGCTCCAGAATATTTGCACAGTTGTGAAGAACTTTGCCTTTGGAAAGTAGTTGGTCAATTTGGACATGTTTAACGTAATAGTGTTAACTTTGTTAACTAAAGATAATAAGATGATAATATTTGTTTTACAAAGTGACTTACTTTGGATTTCATGAAGAGGGCATCGTAGAATTCATTCTCTAGTTCTGATTTATCACACTCAATGGATATCAGTCGGTGGAAGAACAAGGATTGGGCTATACATACAATCCCAATATGCATAATCAACAACGTGAAGGAACATAGCTACAAAATAGTTGACAAAGAAAATATATGGTCACCTTCCTTTGTCCTCCTAAGCATCAACTGCCTGAGAATGCCCTTTACTTGTCATAAGGCCTCTGAATCAACTTGCTCCACCTACAAAGGGTCAAAAATAATGAAATGAATCTATGTGGGATGGTTTGACATAAAGCAAAAATTCAAACAAACTGCACTCAGTATTAACTTTATACCATTCCCAATTGCACCATAGCTCAACTAGCAAGAAGCACAAAAGGCTGTATAGATCTTTCAAATCATTCTGCATAAATAAAGTTATAAATTCATATCATATTTAGAGTTTATAATCTTAGTAAGAAAGGAAGGGAATTTGTAAAGAATTAACATACCTGAATAGGAGTTCCAATAATACAACATCGGCAATACGAGGACAAACCAAAGGCAGCTTGAGCACCTAGACTTTTATATGATTTGATAGTGTGAGCTTCATCTAAAACCACTCTATGCCATTCAACTTTATGAAAAATACTGGCCATTGAATCCTGTTAACATAAAAATATATATAAAGGAAACTGATATATAATGGAGTAAATCAGAGGTTATTTTTCGTTTCTTAAGTTATGAAGGCTTAAACTTTTATAGGCTGAGCTTAAGAAACCATACGTAGTAAAGACTACATCAGGTCTAGTGATATATCTAGGATCATTGAATCTGTCCCCAATATAATGAACAAAGATAGATATGCTATTTGAAACTGAATGTGTTTTTAAGCTCATCCTAAGGAACATAACAAAGATGTCAAAATCAAATTAGCATAGCTCATAGGAATTTCTTGATTTGAATGCAAATAAAAAATAAAAAAACCAACCATGAAAAAGCAAGTTAAATACAACACTATATACATAACGTCACTAACCTTCCATTAGCCTAATAAAGGCATAGGACAAACAATGAGGGTACCACCTTTTACTTTACTATCCTCCTCTTCCATGACAACTCGGTTCATTCTTAGGGTAACATTTGCCTCTTGTAGCAAGTATCAAAGCAATTGTCATCACAGTTTTTTCAAGTCCCATTGCATCAACCAAAATCTGCATATACCATCGTCAAGAAAGTTAACAAAACAAATTCTTATCTTTCACGTCCAAGAATATAGAGAAAATTCAATCACTTAATCAGTTATTAAAAAAATGAAATTATTGTCAGGATATACATAAAATGTTATCTTTTTATAATAATAGTAATAGAAATTAGTCATAGATTTACCCCTCCTCTTGCAGTCAGTTTTGCAGTTGGAAATCGGGTACTTTGCTTTGCCAGAACAATATATTCTATGCTCAGTCTCAAGACGTTCCAATTTCCAGAAGCATAGACTAAAATATTGTGTCTTAGCTATACCAGAATAACAATAAAACTAAGAAATAGGATAGATAAACTTCAACACACGTCATTTCAAGTTTATATGTCAAGGTTAAACAGGGATTCAAACCTTTTTATTGGCCTAAGAATAGGTGCATCTTCATATATACCCTTGCGAATTATCTGCAGGAACATCCCAAAAACAAAAACAAAAAACCTTCACCAAATTTAGAGTTAACAACGGAGAAGTAATAAACTAACATAATGTTAACATTAGATCGAAAAACATATGAAGTTACTGGGCAAAATAGGAAACATTAGAAGCCAAAAAAAACACAAAATTAATTAAAGAAATTAAAATCAGAAAAAATATTAAATGAAAAAGGAAAAGTAAGGTAAGGTAATAATCCATGCTTGTAAAAGTGCCTGCACAAAAAGGAACAAAGTTAGAAGCAATTTTTTTCACCAAACCAAAATACTAACACGAATACAAACAAGAAACAAGAATTACTCCGTCTAATAGAGAACTCAGCTGTAATCTTAGAATTGCCACTTGATTTGATATCAGTGTTGCCTAAAAACCATAAATACATCTTTAATAAGCTAGACAAATTGATAACAACTAAAAACAATAGAAAGAGATAAAAGAAGTGGAATAGATAATTTATCATGTACCTCCATCTCCGGAAGAGTGTTTATCTCTCTCTCATAGTTAGGAGGGTCAAAGTTGGTAACCGTTTTTCTCCCACTAGACTGAATGGCTGCTTTATCAATTTTGACGATTTCGATTTGGGAAGAAACTGAACTTTTCGGAAAAAATAGAACTTACAACCCACCACCACAACCGCGTCGACGCCGCCAGTCCACCTCTTTCACCGGGAACCAAATTGAATCCTTAGCTGCCGAAATCAAAGGCAGCAGAAAAATGAAAAATCAATGGAGGACATATTAATTAAGATTAGAAGGAAAAGAGAGAAGATAATTGAAAAGTCTTGTGTTGGGAAGAGTGGAGAGATAAGGCTGATGATTCACCTAAGGTAGCTTATAAGAGAAGCTTGAGTTGCCCTTTTTCATTTGTTTGTAGAGACGACGTCGATTATCAAGCCGCCAAAAGAAAATAAAAAATCACATGGGTCCCACATGTTACAAACTGACCATAAATAGAAGCAATATATTAAAAGCAAAATGAAAATAGAACAAGAGCATTTTTCTGGAAAAAATAAAGAAACGACGCCGTTTAATGATTAAATGTGCAAAAAAAAAATGGAAAAGAAAATGTTGGGCACTGTTCATTGTCCGCCTTGCGGCGTCTAATAGAGAACTCAGCTGTAATCTTAGAATTGCCACTTGATTTGATATCAGTGTTGCCTAAAAACCATAAATACATCTTTAATAAGCTAGACAAATTGATAACAACTAAAAACAATAGAAAGAGATAAAAGAAGTGGAATAGATAATTTATCATATACCTCCATCTCCGGAAGAGTGTTTATCTCTCTCTCATAGTTAGGAGGGTCAAAGTTGGTAACCGTTTTTCTCCCACTAGACTGAATGGCTGCTTTATCAATTTTGACGATTTCGATTTGGGAAGAAACTGAACTTTTCGGAAAAAATAGAACTTACAACCCACCACCACAACCGCGCCGACGCCGCCAGTGCACCTCTTTCACCGGGAACCAAATTGAATCCTGCAGCTGCCGAAATCAAAGGCAGCAGAAAAATGAAAAATCAATGGAAGAGATATTATTTAAGATTAGAAGGAAAAGAGAGAAGATAATTGAAAAGTCTTGTGTTGGGAAGAGTGGAGAGATAAGGCTGATGATTCACCTAAGGTAGCTTATAAGAGAAGCTTGAGTTTCCCTTTTTCATTTGTTTGTAGAGACGACGTCGATTATCAAGCCGCAAAAAGAAAATTAAAAATCACATGGGTCCCACATGTTACAAACTGACCATAAATAGAAGCAATATATTAAAAGCAAAATGAAAATAGAACAAGAGCATTTTTCTGGAAAAAATAAAGAAACGACGCCGTTTAATGATTAAATGTGCAAAAAAAAAATGGAAAAGAAAATGTTGGGCACTGTTCATTGTCCGCCTTGCGGCTTATAAGTTATAATAACCTTCCATTAGCCTAATAAAGGCATAGGACAAACAATGAGGGTACCACCTTTTACTTTACTATCCTCCTCTTCCATGACAACTCGGTTCATTCTTAGGGTAACATTTGCCTCTTGTAGCAAGTATCAAAGCAATTGTCATCACAGTTTTTTCAAGTCCCATTGCATCAACCAAAATCTGCATATACCATCGTCAAGAAAGTTAACAAAACAAATTCTTATCTTTCACGTCCAAGAATATAGAGAAAATTCAATCACTTAATCAGTTATTAAAAAAATGAAATTATTGTCAGGATATACATAAAATGTTATCTTTTTATAATAATAGTAATAGAAATTAGTCATAGATTTACCCCTCCTCTTGCAGTCAGTTTTGCAGTTGGAAATCGGGTACTTTGCTTTGCCAGAACAATATATTCTATGCTCAGTCTCAAGACGTTCCAATTTCCAGAAGCATAGACTAAAATATTGAGTCTTAGCTATACCAGAATAACAATAAAACTAAGAAATAGGATAGATAAACTTCAACACACGTCATTTCAAGTTTATATGTCAAGGTTAAACAGGGATTCAAACCTTTTTATTGGCCTAAGAATAGGTGCATCTTCATATATACCCTTGCGAATTATCTGCAGGAACATCCCAAAAACAAAAACAAAAAACCTTCACCAAATTTAGAGTTAACAACGGAGAAGTAATAAACTAACATAATGTTAACATTAGATCGAAAAACATATGAAGTTACTGGGCAAAATAAGAAACATTAGAAGCCAAAAAAAACACAAAATTAATTAAAGAAATTAAAATCAGAAAAAATATTAAATGAAAAAGGAAAAGTAAGGTAAGGTAATAATCCATGCTTGTAAAAGTGCCTGCACAAAAAGGAACAAAGTTAGAAGCAATTTTTTTCACCAAACCAAAATACTAACACGAATACAAACAAGAAACAAGAATTACTCCGTCTAATAGAGAACTCAGCTGTAATCTTAGAATTGCCACTTGATTTGATATCAGTGTTGCCTAAAAACCATAAATACATCTTTAATAAGCTAGACAAATTGATAACAACTAAAAACAATAGAAAGAGATAAAAGAAGTGGAATAGATAATTTATCATATACCTCCATCTCCGGAAGAGTGTTTCTCTCTCTCTCATAGTTAGGAGGGTCAAAGTTGGTAACCGTTTTTCTCCCACTAGACTGAATGGCTGCTTTATCAATTTTGACGATTTCGATTTGGGAAGAAACTGAACTTTTCGGAAAAAATAGAACTTACAACCCACCACCACAACCGCGCCGACGCCGCCAGTGCACCTCTTTCACCGGGAACCAAATTGAATCCTGCAGCTGCCGAAATCAAAGGCAGCAGAAAAATGAAAAATCAATGGAAGAGATATTATTTAAGATTAGAAGGAAAAGAGAGAAGATAATTGAAAAGTCTTGTGTTGGGAAGAGTGGAGAGATAAGGCTGATGATTCACCTAAGGTAGCTTATAAGAGAAGCTTGAGTTGGGGTGGGGGGGGGGGGGGGTGGGGGGGGGGGGGGGTGGGGGGGGGGGGGGGTGGGGGGGGGGGGGGGTGGGGGGGGGGGGGGGTGGGGGGGGGGGGGGGTGGGGGGGGGGGGGGGTGGGGGGGGGGGGGGGTGGGGGGGGGGGGGGGTGGGGGGGGGGGGGGGTGGGGGGGGGGGGGGGTGGGGGGGGGGGGGGGTGGGGGGGGGGGGGGGTGGGGGGGGGGGGGGGTGGGGGGGGGGGGGGGTGGGGGGGGGGGGGGGTGGGGGGGGGGGGGGGTGGGGGGGGGGGGGGGTGGGGGGGGGGGGGGGTGGGGGGGGGGGGGGGTGGGGGGGGGGGGGGGTGGGGGTGGGGGGGGGTGGGGGGGGGGGGGGGGGGGGGGGGGGGGGGAGGGGGCGGGGGGGGGGGGGGGGGGGGGGAGGGGTGGGGGGGGGGGGGGGGGGGGGGGGGGGGGGGAGGGGGGGGGGGGGGGAGGGGGGGGGGGGGGGTGGGGGGGGGGTGGGGGACCGTTCTTCATCAACGACCGTATCTTGGCCATCAACTTTGATTGTTTTGGTAATTCTTATTGGACCTTGAGTTATGCACGTGTACATATTATCAATATAAGCAGCAAGAAAAATTTCCATGCGTATTTTCCAGTCCTCAAAGATCATACCGCCTATGTGGGGAACAAGGCTGATACAATCCATTTTTCAAAAATTTTTATTTTCAAAAAGATGCTCTTTCGAAAACTTTTGAAAACCTTTGAAAAACACTCTAGGATCAAGCTCGTTGATCAGGCAAATGATTCAGATGAACCACCTGCTCTGATACCACTTGTTGGTCCCAAGTGGTCAGATGAGGTCTAGAGGGGGGGGGGTGGGGGGGGGTGAATAGACCTCTAAAAATTTATCTTTCAAAATCTCTAACTTTTTCTGTCAGCAGACTAAGCTGATCAGGAATTGTAAGTTGACTAAGCTGATCTCGCACAAAGCTTTGAACAGCAGAGTTGACCATTCTTCTGATTTTACTTAGCTGATTTTATCAAAATCTGAGTTTCAAATTAACTAACTTGCAGCGGATTTTTCTAGTGTTTTTCACAAGTAGTTTTCTTAACTTAGAAAAAGTTTTATCCCCAATTTTATAAATTTCTTTTAAAACTTTTCAACAGTTAACTTTTACGTGTTTAAAATATGCTCTTGAAAATATGCAAGAAATAATGCAAGTATAAACACAAGGATTTTTATAGTGGTTATATGGATAGAAATCCTCTAGTCCACTCTTCCAAGTCACTTAGATCTTGGGTTATACTATAGTCACACAGATTACAGTATACAATGCTTGCGCCAATCAACAAATGAAAAGGCCACAAGTGCGCAATAGGAAATCACAAAGAAACTCCTACTCTCTGAAGTAATATCACTCACTTAGATGGATATCTACTTCTCACAACACGATTCTAACAAAATCACTCAGATTTATATGTATATTCTGTTTTCTCTCTATTCTGCTTCGTCAACAAATGACTCAGCGGATGAGTGTTCTGTTCTTGAGGTTGAGACTTAGAAGAATTTTGCTTCGATAATGATCTCAGTTGTGTTGTTTTTTTTTTATTCAACTCTTGAACTGAACTATTTATACTTGAGATTTGAAAATCTGTCCGTTGAGAGATCGACAGGTGTTCAAATCCTCGAGTACTGGTCCCTTCTGCAGAAACGGCTACCTGCGACTGAACACTGTACACTCTGCTGTACCTTCTGTCAGTCCGCATTAAATGCACCAAGCTGATACGAGGTTTCTCTTCAATCATTTGTCATAAATACCCTTCCTCTTCAGCATTTATTACTCCAAGTGCATTTATTACCGTTGCAATAACTTCTGATCCACTTCCACTCTACTGATCGAAATTACTCGTCTGATGTACACTCGGCTGATCCCAAACTTGAACTAATCTGATTTGAGTCGGCTGAAAATCCACCAGTCTGATTCCTTTCTTCAGCAACAGATCAGTAGTCTTCTGGACCATATTTGACTTGTCTGAAATAAATTCTTCCTTGGTCAAATATCTTCTAAGGTTTGTACTAAGTTTCCATACTTAGCTGATGACTTTTGGGAATCATCAAAACCTCCCTTCACTTTAAAGTCTTCATCTTCATACAACAACAAGGATTCGAACATGAGTCCTCTACTTTGTAGTGACTAGTCCCTTCCACTAGACCAATCTCCTGTTGGTGGTTAGAATATTAGTTTCTGACAAAGTTGGGGAAAATTGGGAACATGTCAACGTAATGGTTCCATTTGGATTGGTTTTGGCTCGATTTTATTTTATTTTAATTTGTAAAATAGTTTGAATTATTTCATGATACATTTGAACAACCATTTGTATTGGTTTTGGATGTTAGGTTTTCTGGTTTCAAAAACTACGATATGATTTAGATTGAGTTTGAAACTTGGGATTTTAAGGAGAAAAATATGTGATAGATGTAAAATCAGTTGTTTTTATAAAGAAAAAGTATGTGGTTAATGTCATATCAGTATATTTTATTAAGTGTAAGTATATAAATTAAATTTGAATATGGCGAAACTTATGTTCGGACTTCATTTGAAACGTTTCTGAATCAATTTTATGAAACCACAAAATTAGGCCAAAACCGTCTCAAAAGAGGACCCGTGCATTTGGAAAAATTGTACTTATTTGTCAAATTTACGACGTTCGTGGTGTTTTTGGTTAAACCCTACAAAATAAAATATTGACAATTATGTGAGGTGTGTTGTTCCCTTGTTGGTCGGGAATTGTTCGAAAATACAAGATTTTTTTAGCTCATCTACTAATATTATTTAGGGTAAACATCATTAATGGTCCTCCTTATCATTAACTTATCACAGAGTGGTCCATCTTATGATTTTTCCCCCACGTTAGTCTCCACTATTAATTATTTGTTTCACTTGATCATTTTCAGATGGTCCAAGATGAATTAAAGTGTCAAAACAGTTTTATGAGGATTTAAATTGATAAAGAAATAGTTTTATAAGGGACTAAATTGAAACAAAACAATTTTATGAGGGACTAAAGTGTAATACTATAAGTAAAGTACCACTTATAAAATGACCAAAGTGAAACAAATAATTCATAGTGGGAACTAATGTGGGTAAAAAACTTAAGAAGAACCACTCAGTAAAAAATTCTTACAAATAAGGACCATTATTGGTAGGACTGTCAATTGAGCCGGGCCTACCCGAAGCCCGATGGCTCGACCCGATTAAATGTGACCCGAACCCGAATAATTGTGAGCCGGGCTGAGTTTGAGCCATTATATTAATCCCGATCAATTTATGAGCCGAGTTTGAGCCTAATAAGGCTCAGCCCGAATAAAGCCCGACCGAATATATAAATACTACTGCTAATTATTTATATAAAAATTATAATGTACCAACTACCAAATATCAAAATCAATTACATACAACTGTACAAGCCAAATGGAAAACAGAAAGGATAAAAAAAGGAAAAAGATAAAAGAAATGATCAAGATTGGGAATTTGAAGTCTTGGAACTCTAAAACTCTACTTACCTGGAGTAAAAAAAACGTATATAAAAAATTCTAGGAAGATGAAAAGTTTTTATCTAATACAGTAATACAATTTAATCACTCATCATAAAACTTTTCATTATCTTGGGTCTTCTCAGAAGTCTAATTACATTGTTCATTCACAAAGGCATATTATTTTCTAGATATGGCATCACCTGAGACTGAGGTAATATACTAAACTCCTGACTTTTTTTTATTTTTTTTCGTTGTCTTTGGCCTTTGAGCATGCTCTGTGTGCATCCCATTCCCCCGATAACTAAATATGTATTTCATATTCATATAGAATATTTTTGTCATATTATATTATTATATATATGTAGTATGATCCTCTTGTTGTAAGTCTGCTAATTTGTTCACTGGGCCTTGATGCTTTAGTTGATAATTAAAAAGCAACACAATGAGATCTAGATTTTGATGGAGTACTTTAACTATTGGCTAATGTTTCGTTCATATCTTGACAAGAAAGCATACTTCCATGTACAGTAGACAACACTATTATTTCTTATAGCTTGATAATATCTGTTTGTAGTTTTCAATATTCTTTGTTCTTTAACGAATTCTTAGTTCCTTACATTATATAGATGGACTTTTTTGTGATTGAAAGAGATATAAAAAACTATATTGTTATATTCGAATTTATTATTTAGTTTAGAAATTGATCTATTTTATATATGTAGTTATATATTCTGGTTCGTACTTAGTTAGAGATTTGTCACACAGTCACACTAGTTAATAATTACCATGTGGGTAGAGTTTAATTTTTAGAGTATTCTTGCCACTCTAAGAAATCTTCAAGAATTCATGTATTTGAGGAAATTAACATTTCCTAAATAAGTAGAGTAATTTGTTTATAATAATTCCTTTAACTCTTATTGTGCTATTAGTAAATTTTAAAGTATAAAACTTGTTGACTTTTTTTTTTAATCTAACAATTATATATTAGGAGTAATTTTTTTAAGCAAAAGTTCATGTTTCTTAATGTATGTTAAAGTTAATAATTTCATTCGTAACACTTGTACAAAAATTATCTTACAGGTACCAAATGCAAAAGAAGAAGATGTTGTGGAGGTAGATGTTTTGGATAATGATAAGAAAAGAAAGAGAGTAGTGAAATTAAGATCTGAAGTTTGGAATCATTTCACAAAAGTTGAGAAAAAGGATGGAGCAAAAGAAGTTAAAGAACAATGCAAGTGCAATTATTGTAAATAGGTATTTTCTTGCCCAAGCAAAGGTGGAACAACACATTTACTTCGACATATCACTGATTTAAAATGTCCAGTTTATAGAAAAATGCAAGCCAATAAGAATGCTAACAAGTCTCAAACTCTTCTCAATTTCCAAAATGAAAATCAAGCTGAAGATGGAAAACTGGTATCTTGGAAGTTCGATCAAGTAAGAAGTCGACGTGATCTCGCTGAACTTATTATAGTTCGAGAGCTTCCATTTAGCTTTGTTGATGACCCAACTTTTAGGAATTTTGTTAATAACTTATGCCCAAAATTCAAGTTTGTTTCAAGAAATACTATAAAGAGCGATTGCATGAAGATTTATATGGCTGAGAAAAAAGAGATGAAGGAGCATCTAGAAAACTTAAGTCCAAGGGTTTGTCTCACAACAGACAGATGGACGTCCAAGACAGAGCTGCCATTTATGGCATTAACGGCTCATTTTATTGATGATTCATGGAAGCTACACAAGATGATAATCAATTTTGTCATTGTCCCAACTAAGGCTAGCGGAGAAAATTTAGCAGACATCATCACCAATTGTTTATCGGAGTGGAATCTAGAAAAAGTGTGTACAATTACCATGGATAATCATTCTGCTAATGATGTTGTTGCTGAGATTCTTTCAGATCAGTATTTTTCGAGAGGCTTATTATTGCTTGGGGGTCGTCATCTCCAGGTAAGTTGTTGGTGTCATGTTCTTAATTTGATTGTACAAGATGGAATCGATGAAATTAAAGATTCAATTTATAGAGTTAGAAAAGCAGTCAAGTATGTGAAAGCATCTCCAAAAAGAAAGCTTGAGTTTCTTAGGTACGCTGATCAAGAGCGCATATCACGAGGTAAAATGTTAGTCCTTGATTTATGTACGAGATGGAATTCAACATATATGATGCTTGGATCTGCCTTGCATTTCAAAAAGGCTTATGATCGCATGCGATCACGAGACTTGCAATTCAAAGATCCACCATTAGCAGAAGATTGGGAGAAAGCTGCTGTGATTCACAAGTTTTTAGAGACCTTCAACACCGTGACAAAAATATTTTCTGGAAGTGACTATTGCATATCAAATTTATTTTTTCGGGAGGTTTATCGGATACTATTATTTCTGCGGGAGACCTCAAAGGATCTCAACACATTGCTTGGAAAAATGGCATTTAATATGCTTATAAAGTTTGAGAAGTATTGGGTGGAAAAAGAACCAAATTTGTTGCTCTCGATTGCACTTGTTCTTGACCCTAGATACAAAATGAAGTATCTTGAGTTTTGCTATAAAAAAATTTATGACAATATAGTAGCAAGAACGTTCACAAATCGGGTTAAAAATGAGCTTAAAAACTTATTTGATGACTATGCTTCTCAATTTTCAAATCCCATAGAAGAGACTTCAAAAATGTCCAAGGATATTGCGCAAGGTGGTAATATATCAGATGTAGACATGATGGCTGAGTTTTACAAATTTGCTGAACAAGAAGATACAGTTATTGATAAGACAGAGTTAGAATTTTACTTCGAGGACAAGTTGCATCCTAGCCAGAATGTTCAAGAAGATAGTTTTAATATTTTAGATTGGTGGAAGCTAAACTCTTCAAAGTATCCAATCATGGCTAGAATGGCACGTGACATACTTGCAATTCCGGTATCTTCTGTTGCTTCAGAGAGTGCATTTAGTACTGGAGGAAGGATTCTGAATAAGTTTCGAAGTTCACTACTCCCTACTACAGTTGAAGCGCTAATTTGTTCTCAGGACTGGATTCGTGGGGGAGAAATACAAGTTGACTATGATGATGAATTTGATGAGGACTTTTCTGGTAAGTATATCAAAACTACAGTAAGTTATATATAAGCTTTTGAATGCATATCATTGTCAGATTAATCAATTCATTATTGGGATGATTTTAACTTTGTTTTATTGTTTTTGCAACCCTTAAAATTTCTTAATCATCTTGCATTTGATGTTGTCTAGAAAGAACCTTATTGATAGGTATAGTATATCCTTAAGTTCTCTGTATCGTATAACTTTATTGTTTTGAAAGCTAACTTGATCAGTATATATTTACAGGTTTTTGCTTTGGAGCTTATTATATGAGGCAAATAAAAGAGACTACTTTTTATGCAATATGGTTTATGTAATATGGGCATTTGCCAAAAAAATAGATTTTGATGAGTATATTATAACATCTGTGACTTGATCTTTAATTTTAAATGTTATTAATATTTTATATTATGAAGTACAAGTGTGGATTTACATATTCTTGTATATTAAGTAAGAGTGATATATTCATATTAGTGCGTAACTTTTTTATTTATGGAGTAAAATTTGCTAGTATTAATAAACCCGACATAAACCCGATATAAACCCGAAGCCCGAAAAGTTACATGAGCCGAGTTTGAGCCGAAACAATTAGAAAATTTATGAGCCGAGTTTGAGCCTATAACTATGAAGCCCGATGGTATTTGAGTTTGAGCTATTTAAAGCTCGGCTCACAAGGCCCGATTGACAGTCCTAATTATTGGTATATACCCAATTATTAACCGGGAGTTGAATTGAAGTCGTATGAGTATAGTTCTAGGGAATCCTGTTCTAGATTAGTGGGCATATAACATCATTTACTATAATATCTGGTAAGTTAATTCTGTCACATATTTTCGTTTCGAATTATTATTCCACATTGTTTAATTTTATTTATTTCGTTAAACGCAAACACTTAACATATCAGAGAATAACTCTTTTTAAAAAATAATAATAATGCTAAAAAAATATGTTTTACGACACTTGTAAAGAATAAAATCAAGATGCAACTTCAAATGCTAGAAAATAAGCACAAGACAATTTGCAACATAATTTGGTTTTATAGATCATTTTTTTGAGTTGCTTTCAACTTATTAGAACACTAATAATTTGATAGCTAGAAGATACAATTATTAAAAATGAACTAAAACTCAGATACACTTTACTTTGTTATGAAATAAAGTCTATTACGTGCAAGATTCAAAATTAGAAATAGAGTATGCCTAATTAATTCAAGTAGAACACCAGTAACATTATTTTGATTATGAATTTTTTAGACTAAATGTTCCACATAAGTTGAAAAAGTCCACCTTATAAGGTATTGGACAATCTTCACTTCTTAAGCTAGCTTTTGAGGTTGAGTTAGACCCAAATCATGTAAGTAAACTTAGTCTAATCCATGTAATGAATTCTAAAACATTTGTACGAGATTTATTCATGCATGTCACTTAGTCAAACAAACAAATTTTAGAAATTGTTGGTCCCAAGTGGTCAGATGAGGTCTAGAGGGGGGGGGGGGGGGGAATAGACCTCTTAAAAATTTATCTTTTAAAATTCTCTAACTTTTCTGTCAGCAGACTAAGCTGATCAAGAATCGTAAGTTGACTATGCTGATCTTGCACAAAACTTTGAACAGCAGAGTTGACCACTCTTCTGATTTCACTCAGCTGATTTTATCAAAATCAGAGTTTTAAAATAACTAACTTGCAGCGGATATTTCTAGTGTTTTTCACAAGTAGTTTTCTTAACTTAGAAAAGATTTTATCCCCAGTTTTACAAACTCCTTTTTAAAACCTTTTCAATCAGTTAACTTTTTGTGTTAAAGTATGCTCTTTGAAATATGCAGAAAATAATGCAAGTATAACACAAAGGATTTTTATAGTGGTTATATGGATAGAAATCCTTTAGTCCACTCTTCCAAGTCACTTAGATCTTGGGTTATACTATAGTCACAAAGATTACAGTATACAATGCTTGCGCCTATCAACAAATGAAACGGCCACAAGTGCGCAATAGGAAATCACAAAGAAACTCCTACTCTCTGAAGTAATATCACTCACAAAGATGGATATCTACTTCTCACAACACGATTCTAAAAAAATCACTCAGATTTATAAGTATATTCTGTTTTCCCTCTATTCTGCTTCGTCAACAAATGACTCGGCTGATGAGTGTTCTGTTCTTGAGTTTGAGACTTAGAAGAATTCTGCTTCAGATTTTTGCTCTCAAATGTGTTGTATATTCTTCTTCAACTCACGAACTGAACTATTTATACTTGGAGATTTGAAAATCTGCCCGTTGAGAGATCGGCAGCTGTCAAATCCTCGAGTACTGGTCCTTTCTGCAGAAACGACTGTTGCGACTGAACACTGTACACTCTGTTGTACTTTCTGTCGCTTCGCATTAAATGCACCAAGCTGATACGAGGTTTCTCTTCAATCATTTGTCATAAATACCCTTCCTCTTCAGCATTTATTATGCCAAGTGCATTTATTACCGTTGCAATAACTTCTGATCCACTTCCACTCTGCTGATCGAAACCACTCGTCTGATGTATACTCGGCTGATCTCAAACTTGAACTAATCTGATTTGAGTCGGCTGATAGTCCACCAGTCTGATTCCTTTCTTCAGCAACAGATCAGTAGTCTTCTGGACCATATTTGACTAGTCTGAAATAAATCTTCCCTGGTCAAATATCTTCTAAGGTTTGTACTAAGTTTCCATACTTAGCTGATGACTTTTGGAAATCATCAAAACCTCCCTTCACTTCAAAGCCTTCATCTTCATCCAACAATTTCCCCCTTTTTGATGATGACAAAACTTCAGCTAAGTACCTGTACCTAAAACTAAAGTTGAGTCCTCAAAAATTTCTGAGATAGAAATTATATGTTGGAAGCTTGAACTTTTATAGATATTCTTTTGAAATTACAATACAAGTTACAAGCAAAATAGACTTAAGTGAAAATTACAAAATAAAGTAAGCTGATTACATATTTTCAACAAGTGACCTAGTCTAGTAAGCCTAGTCTAGTCCTCATCTTCTTCATCTTCTTCTTCTTCCTCTTCTTCAACTTCATCACTACTTTCTTCATTTTCTCCACTGGAAAACAGATCAGCATTGGTCAAGTTTCTTCCTGCAGCTTCAACTCTTCTTCTGATTTCTTGAATTCTGCTGGTTTTCCTGAATGGATCCAACTGTTCTTCAGCAGTGTCCTTAGAGGCAGCTATTTCTTTGTCAGTCTTAGCTACGTCCTTGGTCTCTACTTCATCAGCTTCATCTTCAGCTTCTCCTTCAAGTACTTCTTCTTCACTTAGCTTTCCAGCAGCAGCCCGTTGGTCTCGTACTTGAATAGTTGCAGCAACAACAGTCCTCTTAGCTGATTCCTCTTCCCCCCTTTTTGTCATCAGCAGCAGGGTTGAGTTGATCAGGAGTTATGTTGACAGCAGCACAAAGCTTCTTGATGTTTTGATCCATGATGTGATTTTCAGCACAGTGATGATTCAGAGTAGTCTCCAAGCGAAGTTGATTTGACTTTATCTCACCAGATTGGTCATTTAAACAATCAACATTCAGCTGAAGTGTTGATATTTCATTTTGAGCTTTGTTGGTGACAGTGGTGATCTCTTGCATAAGAGCAACATTCTTCTCTATTTCAGCTTCACCAACCTCCTTCATGACTCTCGCAATTCCAGCAATGTCAGACTCATGCCTTTGAAGAGTAGAGTGCAGATGACTCACATCAGTCTTCACGTCCTCAATGTTTCTGTTCATGCTCAATATACTCTGAGTCAGCATCAGGGAGTTGTCCGGTGGTAGAGGAAAGTTTTCTATGGCATCCTTAACCATTTTTGCAGTCTCTTCCTGCATTTGCTTTATCATCAGCTGATTCCTCATCTCCATCTCCTTCATGGCATTTTCAATCAGCATCTGCATTGCCTCCATCAGTGAAGAATGCAAGTCAGCAGTAGGAGCAGGGTGTGATGTTTCAGCAGGGTCTTCCTGTTGAACAAGTGCTTCATGAAGAACTTCGGTTTCTTCAGCCTTCCACTCAAGAGCTAAAGGAACTAAGTCTTTGACGGCAGCAGGCAGCTTAGTAGATGTATCCAGACTTATCTCTTCAGCTTGCTGGTCTTTCTTCTGTTCTTCACTAGCTGGCTCATCAGCAATGTGAATGATCTCAGTACCATCAGTAGACACAACTGTCTTCTGACGAATCAAGTCAGCTGGCACGAAAGGTGAAGTAGTCTGTTGAATACTCAGCTTTTCTTGATAAGTACTGATCTCTGAGCCAAAGGCAATTTGCTGTAAACTTGGTAAACTGGGCACATCACTGGTTGAACCAGGCTCATATCTTGACCGTTCAGCCTATTTTTCCATAGTTGTGTAAACAGCAATTTTAACTGCTCTACCAATCCGGTCATCAGCAGGACCAGGCTTATTTGGAAGTGAATTCTTGATAGCAGTTGCCTCCTGACTTACAATGACTCTTGCAAAGTCATGTAATCTGTTCTTTACAAAATCTGAATCCAAGGCCTTTGCAGCAGAAGTGGTTTGCAACCAATTTTAGGACCCAGCGTCCTTCCTCAACAAACTCCTTCCAAGCTTGGATCTCTTCCTCAGATTTGTTCAATCTGTACTCTCTCCATCGGTTGTATCTTATCTTTTCAGGGAGAAAAGTAGTCCTTGATTGAAGCAGCTGATTAAACCTCTCTAGCTGAGCTTCAAATTTATTGAAAGCAGCAGATTCACTGTGAACAATTTCAATGGCTCTCCTGACTTCAAACTTCTTTCTCTTGATTGGCTCTGCCCTTGGTAAACGAACTGTCCTTCCTTGGGTTTTCCTCCAATCACTATGCCTTCTGACCGTCTTGGTCCATAGGCATCTTTCTTGCTATCTTCCAGAGCTTTAGCCAAGTCAGCTTCCTCCTTGGCAGCTAATTCAGCTTCTGTCATTTTCTTGACATCAGCTTCCTTATTGCTAGCTTCTAAAGCTCTCTTAAGCTCAGCTTCATCACGCTTTCTCTGCTCAGCTTCCTCGCGCTTTTTCTTGTGAAGAGCTGACACTTTAGCTTTGCCAGTCCTTTTCTTCTTGGAAGCTCTAGATTCAACAACTGGTGCCGCAGCTGTTGGTTCTGGAGCAACAATCGCTACTGGTGCAGCAGCAATTGGTTCAAGGATCTGCACTTCAGGATCCTTTTGAGGTTGAGCAACCTCAGCTGTTGGTGCAGCAGTCTGTTTTACTTGATCATCAGCTGTCTTTACTTCAGCAGACTTCTCTACAGACCCAACAGGCCTCTCAGCTGTTTGAGGACTTTCCCTAACTAGCTCAAAAAGTTCAGTATCTTCCTCAATGAACGTCATCTTCTTTCTGGCAGTTTTCTTAGTAAAAGGGACAGCAGCAGCAGATGTAGCAGTATCTTTCATAGCGCTCCTTGTCCTTTTTGCCACGTTCTCAGCTGGTAACTCAGCTGAAACGGTTCTTTCAGGAGATGATTCAATCTCCATTTCATCAATTTCCTTGATTGTTTCATCAACAATCAAGTCAACATCATCCTTTCTTTTAGACACGACTGTTCTGGCTTGAACAGCTGGTTTAGCTGTTTGAACAGTTGTCTTGCTCTTCTTGCCTTTATCAGCAGGCTCTTTAGGATCAGAAGCCTTCCTCTTTTGTTGCCTCTTTTCTGGCAGAACAGCAGGCTCTTTTGATTTTCCAGTTTTCACTGGGTTATATATCTTTAATTCCTTCGCCTTATGGACATCTTTTCCATTTGTCACTGTACATCCCAAATTCACCAGCAGATGACTAAGGAATATCCTGTGAAGTGTATGACCACGCTCCTTGTGATCAGCAAGTATATACCAGATGAAGTTTGCCCAATTCACCTTCAAACCATAGAAAATGGCTATCATAGTGTGAAATCGCTTCATCGGTACACTGTCCAATGAGAATGTGAAATTCTCTAAGACTTTGGCAACCAAATCTGCCATACGCTGAAATTCATCCTTCAGCTGATTCTTCTTTATGCCTCCAGACATCACTTGATTTTTCTTTGAAGCCAAATTCCAGAAATCTGCTTCAAGAGGTTCAACTAGGGTAGCAATTTCAGTCGTTCCTTCAAGAGATAGTCAATATTTTTCATTCAGCAGCTTGGGGGTTATACATATAACTTTATCCCCAATCTTGGCTTTTATCTCCAGCTTTTCAAAGTCAGTTTCCTCTTTAGAACCATAAAATTCCATAACCTGATCTTTGAAAATCATATCTTCATGGGCTTCCATGAAGTTAACTAATGTGGCCGCCTTGAATTTTTCCAAGATTTCTTTCATCAATGGTGTGCCAGTTGTGTGATACGTCAGGTAATTCAAGAACATACCTTCAGCAGCAGCTTCTTTGGCAGACATTCTGAAAAAGATTAAGGAAAAACGGAGAGAAATTTTAGATGAATGCAGAATTGCTCTGAGTACTTTTGAAATTTTGAGGGTGCGTAAAAGCTTAGTAAGCTGATCAGATCTGGATTTATAGACGTTTGTTTCTTGTCGGTTTCCGTGATTAGTGGCAACCGTTAGATCAGTTACTGAAAAGCAGATCGTGTGACCGTGATACGCGGAATTCAAATTTCATTAATTATGTCAGACAGGCGGGAATTTGAAACGGCACTTGTCTGTTACTTATAAAAGCGTGGTTTTGATGAAAACATTTTTAGTACAACACTTAAATATAAGTTGACATAAATAAAAACAGATGAGTAAAATACTTATCTGATAGACGACTTGTCTGATACAATATATCACTACTGAAAGCCAATATCTAGTGATCTTCCTTTGCTGTTTGTCAATCCAGCAAGATAAATAATCTTCAAATCTTCAAGAATTAAGAACAAATCTTCT
Organism: Penstemon davidsonii; assembly: GCA_034814905.1. Classification (NCBI taxonomy): domain Eukaryota; kingdom Viridiplantae; phylum Streptophyta; class Magnoliopsida; order Lamiales; family Plantaginaceae; genus Penstemon; species Penstemon davidsonii. The sequence goes on along the minus strand of JAYDYQ010001087.1, from coordinate 2,165,202 downwards.
GATTAAAACAACTTCAACTAACTGTCATTGAAGATTTCATCTTTAAAACAAGGGTACCGCTAGTCTTACACGTTCCCCCTGAGTTCAAGAATTCATCAGTCAACTAGTCTGTTGAGAGTCAGTCTTCTTGAAGTAATACTTGTTGATATCAGATTAGTCAGCTGTTGAACCCAGTCTTTTGATAGGTTCCCCCTCAGCTTATGAATCCAAATTTAACAAGCCCAATTCCACTCTTAGAGTAGAAAATCTTGCATCACTTAATGGTTTGGTGAAAATGTCAGCAATCTGATTGTCTGTATGAACATGCTCAATAATGACATTTCCTTTTTCAACATGGTCTCTGATGAAGTGATGTTTGATCTCAATATGCTTAGTCCTGGAATGATTAGTAGTATTTTGAGTAAGTGAGATTGCACTTGTATTGTCACAGTAAATAGGGATTCCACCGATCTTGAGATTATAGTCTTCTAGTTGATGCTTCAACCAAAGTATTTGTGCACAACATGCTCCAGCAGCAATGTATTCAGCTTCAGCAGTAGATATGGATACTGAAGTCTGTTTCTTACTCATCCATGAGATCAGATGACTGCCTAAAAATTGACAAGTACCTGTAGTACTCTTCCGATCAATTTTGCAGCCAGCAAGGTCAGAATCTGAATATCCAATAAGTTCAAATCCTGATTCCCTTGGGTACCACAATCCCAATTCTTGTGTGCCTTTGAGATACTTTAATATCCTTTTAGCAGCTAAGAGATGAGATTCCTTAGGATCTGATTGAAATCTCACACAAATCCCAACAGAATACATAATATCTGGTCTGCTAGCTGTTAAGTACAACAATGACCCAATTATGCCTCTGTACTTGGTGATGTCAACTGATTTGCCACCTTCATCCTTGTCCAGACGAAGTCCAGTAGACATAGGAATATTAACAGATGAGCTAGTTTCCATACCAAATTTCTTGAACAGATCTTTTGTGTACTTTGCTTGATTAATAAAAATACCATCATGTAGCTGTTTGACTTGTAATCCAAGAAAGTAATTTAGTTCTCCCATCATGCTCATTTCAAACTTGTTCTGCATCAGCTTAGAGAACTTCTCACACATCTGTTTGTTAGTTGAACCAAAAATAATATCGTCCACATATATTTGTACCAACAATATATGATTATCCCATTCAATAGTGAACAAAGTCTTATCTACTTTACCTTTGCGAAATCCTTTAACTAAAAGAAAATCAGATAAAGTATCATACCATGCTATTGGAGCCTGTTTCAGTCCATAGAGAGCTTTCTTCAGACGATACACTTTGTCTCCTTCTTGATAAGCTTCAAAACCAGGAGGTTGTTCAACATATACTTCCTCTTGCAATTCTCCATTGAGAAAAGCAGACTTCACATCCATCTGATAGACAGTGAAGTTCTTGTGAGCAGCATAGGCTAAGAATAATCTGATTGCTTCAAGCCTTGCAACTGGTGCGAATGTCTCATCAAAATCAATGCCTTCTTCTTGGGAATAACCCTTGGCAACTAGTCTTGCTTTGTTTCTGGTAACAATACCATCTTCATTCATTTTATTCCTGAATACCCGCTTAGTGCCAATTACCCTTTGATGAGTAGGTCTGGGAACTAAGTACCAGACTTCATTCCTTTCAAATTGATTCAACTCTTCTTGCATTGCTTCAATCCAGTGAGAATCACTAAGAGCTTCATCAATCAATTTAGGCTCAATTTGTGAAAGAAAACTTACAAACATTGTCTCATTTGCAGTTGATCTTCTAGTTCTCACTCTATCCAATGGATCACCAATCACTAAGTCAGGTGGGTGATCTCTGAGCCATCTGAGATCAGGTTGCAAATCTGGATGTTGTCCTCTTGATTGATCTTGCAACACTACTGTTGGAGTCTCAGTAGTAGTCTGTTGAACAGGCTCTGGTCTGTTAGCTGATTGCAACTCCTCTGTTAGACAATCAGTACACTGATTTTGAACAGCACTTGAGTTGTCAGCTTGGTTTAAATCAGGTAGTATGATGGGTACATATTCTTCTTTACTTTCCACACTCAATTTCTGAAGGTCTGCAGATATCTCTGGATTTGCACTTTGATTCTTTTCAGAAGATTGGCTTGGTTCATCAAATACTACATGAATAGATTCTTCTATATGTAAAGTTCTTTTGTTAAAGACTCTGTAAGCTTTACTAACAGTAGAGTAACCTACAAAAACTGCTTCATCAGCCTTTTCTGCAAATGCAGTAAGGTGATTTTTCTCATTATTCAAAACATAACATTTACAACCAAAAATCCTAAGATAATGTAAATTAGGCTTTCTGTTGTTCCATAGCTCATAAGGTGTCTTGTTTTGACTTTTGTTGATCATACATCTGTTCTGTGTATAACATGCTGTATTTGTGGCTTCTGCCCAGAATCTTTGGGGCAGTTTTGCTTCAGCTATCATTGTTCTGGTAGCTTCCTTTAGAGTTCTGTTTCTCCTTTCAGCAACTCCATTTTGTTGAGGGGTTCTGGCAGCAGAGTACTCATGATTGATTCCTCTGGAGTTACAATACTCTTTAACAGTAGAGTTTGTAAATTCAGTCCCTCTATCTGATCTGATCTTCAATATTCTTTGACTTTTCTCATTCTGGATCAGTTCCATCAGATTAGTAAGATGTTCCTTGGTTTCACTTTTCTTCTTCATGAAAATCACCCAAGTAAATCTTGAAAAATCATCCACAACAGCTAGGCAGTATTTCTTTCCACCATTGCTGATAGGATCAATAGGGCCAAACAAATCCATATGTAACAGCTCCAAAATTCTGGTTGAAGATTGGTGCTTCTTGCTTTTGAAAGAGGACTTCACTTGTTTACCCTTCTGACATGCGTCACAACGCTTGTCTTTGCTCATGACTGTCTTTGGAATTCCTTCTACCAGATCATTCTTTATCAATCTGTTTATGGTCTTGAAATTAAAATGATTCATTCTTTTGTGCCACAGCCAACTGATTTCACTTGGTGTAGAAGCCACCAAACAAACATTAGAATTCTTGTCCACAGAATTCCAGTCGACTACATAGATATTTCCCTGTCTTCTTCCAGATAAAATAACCTTCTTTGTTCCAACTTGTTCAACATAGCACTTATCTGATGAAAACATTACAGAAAATCCCTTGTCACAAAATTGACTTATGCTTAGCAGATTGTACTTCAGGCCATTAACATAAGAGACGTCAGATATCTCTATGTTTCCTCTGATTAGCTTTCCAACAGCAACAACCTTGCCTTCTTTGCTGTCTCCAAAAGTAACTCTTGGACCATTCACAGCAACAACATCTGCCAGTTCATGTATGTCTCCACACATGTGCCTTGAACATCCACTGTCCAAGTACCATTTCTTCACTACTTTACTCCTACTCCTAATCCTAACCTACAAAACAAAATAAAATTGTTTTAGGTACCCTTTATTGAGAGGGTCCTGGTGGATTAGTGTCACCTTTGACAACCCAAGATGTTGAAGTCTTAGGCTTCTTAGGCTTTTGAGTTTTAGCAGGAGCATGAGCAACTTCATTTTCATCATAATCAGCAGGCATATTATGTTGATAATCATTATGATGTGAATAGGGCTCATAAGCAGGATAAGATGCATGATAAGCAGGGTAAGCATGCATTGGTTGATGAGCAGGATATGCAGCATAATAAGGTGGATAATGAGGTGCAGCATAATAGGGTGAATAAGCAAGTTGCACATAATAAGACTCATTTCCATGCCAAGCATTATTGTTATAATTTATTTGCTTCTTAGGTATGCTCTTTACTTGCTCTTTAACAGACGACTTAGCTTTACTAGTCTGATTGGTTTTACTCTTATCAGCAGACTTCTTAGGACTATTCTGTTGTTTGGTTTTACCAGTCTGTTTTTCATTTTCAGGCTTTTTACCCTTTTTAGCCTTAGGAGGACTCTTCTCCTTTTTCTCAATTTCCAGTGAAGCAGATTTAGTAGTCTGAACATACAAGATAATATTACTATTATCAGCAGATATAAACTTCTCAGCTTTGTTCAGTTCTAAGTTTTCTTTTACTAAGGGTGTACTCTGTTCAGTTGACTTATCTATTGACACAACAGACGACTTAGGAACAGACGACTTATTGAGTAAAGATATTGTTGCTTCGAGTTCCATGATTTGTCCCTTGTAAACTTCACATTCTGCTCTCAGAGATTCACATTCATGCGAAAGCTTTTTATACTCAGCTGAATCTTTTTGTTTTTCAACACTAAGTTTCAGTTTAGCATTTTGCTTTTTCAGCACGATCATCTCGTCCTTAAGCTTTGCAAATTCATTAACAACACCTGTGTTGTTTTTCATCATTTGCTCAAATAAGCTAAATATCTCAATTTCACTTTCAGAGAGTATTACCTCATTATCAGAATCATCAGATTCCTTGGCCATGAGACAGAGCAGTGCAGGTGTCTTTTCAAAAACAGAGTCATCACTTGACGTGCCTGATTCTGAATTAGATGAGTAGATGGCTGCCATCTTTTCAGCTTCAGCCAACAACACTTTGCTTTTCTGGTATCTCTTCTCTCTTCTCTCTTTCCTTTGTTTCTTTTCCTCCTCAGTATACTTCTCAGCTTTAGGATATGGGCAGTCCTTGATGAAATGTCCCAACTTCCTGCAATTATAGCACATCATTTTGGATTTATAATCATCCTTAATATCATGAGAATTAGAGGTAGGCTTAGAAGTAGAAGCATTGTTATATTTGTTCTTCATTTTTCTTTTGTAGAACTTTTTGAACCCGTTTAATAACAAAGCTACATCGCCAGCAGTGTACTCCATTTTACTCAGTACGGAGGCCTCATCAGATGAGTCCACTTCTCTTATCTTCCCGGCTGATCTTCTAGTTCTTTCTGCAGCGACCAGTGTAGCAGTGGGGCCAGAAGTTGAGGTCTCTTCTATTCCCATTCTCGGCATTTTATACTCGTACGCCTTGAGTACAGAAAACAGCTCAGTCAGCGAGATCTTCCCCAGATCCCTTGATTCTTCCATTGCTGTGATCTTCATGTTGAACTTGGGTGGTAGCGCCTTTAAGACTTTTAAAGTGATCTCCTTATCAGTAAACGTCTTTCCCAACTTCAGAACATTGTTCAACACCTTTGTAAACCTTGAATCCATCTGGTCAATGGTTTCTCCAGGCTTCATTTTGAAGTTTTCAAACTTCTCCAGGGCAACACTCAAATTGTGTTCTTTAATTGAGTCATTCCCTTCACTCATGTCGCGGACTTTGTCCCACATCTCCTTAGATATTTTGCAGTGTTTGACCTTGTCAAACCTTTCATTGTCCAGGGCTTTTGTCATGATGAAGATTTCGACTTTGTCAAGATTCTTCAACTTGATTTCTTCAGGTGTCATTTCTGATCGTTCTTTATCAACGACCGTATCTACGCCATCAATTTTGATTGTCTTGGTACTCTTATAGGACCTTGTGTTATGCACGTGTACATATTGTCATTATAAGCAGCAAGGAAAATTTCCATGCGGATTTTCCAGTCCTCAAAGCTCATACCGCCTATGTGGGGAACTAGGCTGATACAATCCATTTTTCAAAAAGTTTTTATTTGTTGGTTAATATTGGAGAAGGTTTTGAAGATTACAAAAAGGGTAATCTGGAAGTCATCAACTAAGAACTGAACAGCTTAGTGAAACCTATCTCATGGTCTGAAAGCTATGTGACCGAATCAGCGGAGTGGGATATCAGATGGGCATTATCAGCCGAGTCAAGATAGATGTGTTCATTCTTGAATCAGCCGAGAAGCCATCAGCCGAGTGATCATCAGAGTGATCATCAGCAGAGTACTTCCACCAGCAGAGTGAAGACGGTCAGGAAGCTTATCAACGGGAACCAGCTGTGAGCTGAGAGCATTAAATGCAACTGACATAAAGTAGACATCCGTACAGCAGAGTGTACAGTGCAACAGTTGCAGGGAGCCGTTCCGCGTGTCAGGACCAGTACTCGAGGACTGTAGCTTTCTGTCAACCTTCAACGGGCAGAAAATTCAAATCCGAGGAGTATAAATAGAAGACAAACTGAAGATCTTAAGAGAGCTTGCACAACTCAAGATCATATCATAAGAGCAAGATCCATCAGTTGAGTCATCTGATCACAAGCCAAAGTCATTTGTTGACAAAGCTTTTCGTTGAAGAACAGAGAACTTAGTTGTCTGTCTGAGTGACTTTCAGCTGTAAAAGAGAGGAGTGTATATCCATCTTTGTGAGTGATATAGCTTCCTAGTATAGGATTTCTGAGTGATCTTCTGTACTGAAAATAGCGTGAGGAGTGTAGATCCGTCTAAGTGAGTGATCTAGCTTCAGAGTGTAGGATTTCTGTGTGATTTCTTACAGCGCACTTGTGGCTTTTCATTTGTTGATCAGCGCAAGCATTGTATACTTGATTACTTTGTGTTTTCTAGTATAACCCAAGATCTGTGTGACTTGGAAGAGTGGACTAAAGGATTTTTATCCATATAACCACTATAAAAATCCTGTGTGTTTGAATTATTTACTGTTATACTTTGCATATTTATCAAAGAACTCAAACATACGATTTAATCAAAAGATTTTAAAAGGAGTTGTAAAAACTGGGGACAAAATCTTTTGAGTGAGAAAACTTAAAGAGGAACAGCTTGGTGAAAAACACTTTGAATATCCGCTGCCAACTAGTTTCTAAAAACTCTGATTTAACATCTGAAATCAGATGAGTGGTCAACTCTGCTGATAAAGCTTTGTGCGCATCAGCTTAGTAGTCTTACAAATCTCGATCAGCTTAGTCTACTGATTTGAAAAGTTAGAGAAAAAGTTTTAAAGTTTTCAGAGGTCTATTCCCCCCCCCCCCCCCCTCTAGACCTCATTGACCACTTTTGGGACCAACAAGTGGTATCAGAGCAGGTTGCTCTAGTAATTTACCTGATACCATCAAGTAGTATCAGAGTAGGTGGTTTATCTTGAATCAGCTGTCTGATCAACGAGCTTGATCCAAAGTGTGTTTTTCAAATTTTTCAAAAAGAGAGCATATTTTGAAAATCAAAACTTTTTGAAAAATGGATGCCATAAACCATGTTCCTCACATTGGTCTTATGAGCTTTGAAAACTGGAAAATCAGAATGGAAATCTTTCTTGCTGCTTATAATGATAACATGTTTACATGTATTACAAAAGGACCATTCAGATTCCAGAAGATTGTGACGGTTGCTGGTCAACCAGATCAGATAGTTGACAAAGAGCTGGATGAGCTGACACCTAAAGAAAACAAGTTGGTAAATCTTGATAAAAAGGCGAAGTTCATCATGTTCAGAGCTGTAGACGAAGACAATTTCCAAATGATCAAGCATCTCAAAACTGCCAAAGAGATGTGGGATAAAGTCTGCGAGCTAAGCGAAGGAAACAACACTATCAAAGAACACAAGCTCAGTGTGGCTCTTGAGGAGTTTGAAAATTTCAAAATGAAGTCTGGTGAAACGATTGATCAGATGGATACCAGATTTACCAAAGCCCTGAATGAAGTTCTAAGGTTTGGTAAAGAATTTTCGAACAAGGAGATCACAGCAAAGGTTCTCAAGGCCTTGCCACCCAAATTCAACATGAAGGTGACAGCCATGGAAGAATCAAGGGATTTAGAGAAGATTTCTCTTTCCGAACTGTTCTCATCTGTCAAAGCTTATGAGTATCATATGCCAAGATTGGGATTAGAAGTGTCAACCAGTTCAGACCCTACTGCTGCTCTAATGGCGTCAGACAAGTCAAGAAAATCAGCAGACAAGTCAAAACAGAAGACTGTGCTGAGTTCAGAAAAGGGATACACGGCTGACGACGTTACCCTGCTGCTAAATGATTTCAAGAAGTTCTACAAGAAGAAAATGAAATTAAAATATAAAAATGCTACTTCATCTTCTTCTGATCATTTTCAGGAAAACAGGGATTCCTACAAAGCAAAACTTAGAGACTACCATAAAGAGGAGTATGGGCTCTTGATCAAAGACCATCCAACCTCATCATCTGAGAAGTTTGCTGAAAAGGAAAAACGTGCTAAAAAGGAGCGTAAGCTTAGTAAGAGCAAATCAAAGTTAGCTGATGCAGCAAAGCTAATAAACTCCCGCACATCTTATTCAGACCGCAAGTCGTCTGATAAAGAATTTGAAGAAGTACCCGAAACCTTATGCTTAACTGCCATAGGATCTGATGATTCTGAAAATTGAGGTAACTTCTACCTATAAATGAAATGCACTATTTGAATCGATTAAATAAATGCTGAATTTCAAATTCAAATATTGTTTGTGCACTTGCCAAGCTTAATGAAGAGATGACTCTGCTGAAAAGAGCAAATCAGATCACTGAAACTTCAGGTTGAAAAACCTCAAGAATCAGCTGACTACCAAAAAGCTTGAGCATGAGAATGAAACTCTAAAAGCTGAGTATGCAATTTGTTTTGAAAATATAAATAAACCTGAAAGAAGTAATTGCATCATTCTCTAAAAAGAAAATCTGAGGCTTAAGAGAACAAGTCTACTGATGCTCAATAGGTTAGAAAACCTAGTAAGCTACCTAAGACAAATCAGACTACTAAAACTCATCAGCGAGTAAGCTGAAATAGGCTGCTTATAGGAGTAAAATTAAAGTGGTATCAAGTCTGTTGAATCTAAGGAGAGTTATTAAATAACTCAGGTAAGAAATTGAGATTAAAATGAATTATTTGGCAAGAATTTGAATCACATTATGATAATTGTTATTTCAACATGCTTTATGCCTATTCATATTATCATGCTGATCATGTTCACTGTGCTTATTGCCATCCTCATTTCAATATGCATGCTTATCACATATTTCATGCATTTTACCTTGCTTATGAGCTATGTTTTAATCATGACCAACAAACGTTGAAAAACAACAAGTGGTATTATCATGATAAAACATAAGTCACTAGATCATGACATGTTAAAGGTTACACTGACCATGCTGGACCCAATAAACAAGGGGTACCAAAAACAGTCATCTGTTTTGAAAGTGAAACACATGTGAGATGACAAAGATGAGTTGACTGCCTTGCAAGTGGTATCACCAATTATTCAAGTGGTATCAGTCAACCATGTGACAAAAAAAATTGGTTTGTTGATTTTGGATTCATAAGTTGAGGGGGAACTTATCAGAAGACTAACCCAGAACAGCTTACTGGAATTCAACGGCTGAGTGTCTTTGAAGAGAAACTCTCATCAGACTACTTGACCACGAATTCTTGAACTTAGGGGGAACGTGTACGACTAGCGGTACTCCTAAATAAAAGATGAAGTTGTCAATAAGTCAAAATGAAGCTATCAGAAGACTGCTTCTTATTAGCTGACTGGAACTCAACAACCAAGTGTTTTTCAAGAATGTACTACACCAAGTGGTATCAGCAAGTGCTATCACATCAACAAGTGATATCAGCTGACTAATCTGATTTGTATCCATACAAGTAGTATTAGACTACAAGTAGCATCAGACTACAAGTGGAATCAGACCACAAGTGGAATCAGACCACAAGTGGTATCAAGTGGTAAAAATTCTTGAAGTTAAGAGGAAATTTTCTAGCTGGAGTGATAAACGGCAACGAAGACTACCTCGATCAGCCAAGTACTTACCTACCTATCTTCAGCACACTAGTTTGCAATCTTATGGAAAAGAAGTTATCACAAATCCTAAAAAGGGGGAAGGATAAAATGGAGAAGAAAAGATGCAACTAAAGTGTTGGTGTTGATGACAAAAAGGGGGAAGATGGATGCAACTAAGAACCCTTTAAGCAGAAGATCAGAAAGGGAAAAAGAACCATCACATGCAAGTGGTACTTTTTAAAAAAAAAAAAAAAGTTGTATCGGACCAAAAGAATTTCCATCTCAAGGCATGGAGACTAAATCTGAAGACTTACTATTGGTTCTTAGTTGAAGGTTTTGTCATCATCAAAAAGGGGGAAATTGTTGGTTAATATTGGAGAAGGTTTTGAAGATGACAAAAAGGGTAATCTGGAAGTCATCAACTAAGAACTGAACAGCTTAGTGAAACCTATCTCATGGTCTGAAAGCTATGTGACCGAATCAGCGGAGTGGGATATCAGATGGGCATTATCAGCCGAGTCAAGATAGATGTGTTCATTCTTGAATCAGCCGAGTGATCATCAGCAGAGTACTTCCACCAGCAGAGTGAAGACGGTCAGGAAGCTTATCAACGGGAACCAGCTGTGAGCTGAGAGCATTAAATGCAACTGACATAAAGTAGACAACCGTACAGCAGAGTGTACAGTGCAACAGTTGCAGGGAGCCGTTCCGCGTGTCAGGACCAGTACTCGAGGACTGTAGCTTTCTGTCAACCTTCAACGGGCAGAAAATTCAAATCCGAGGAGTATAAATAGAAGACAAACTGAAGATCTTAAGAGAGCTTGCACAACTCAAGATCATATCATAAGAGCAAAATCCATCAGTTGAGTCATCTGATCACAAGCCGAAGTCATTTGTTGACAAAACTTTTCGTTGAAGAACAGAGAACTTAGTTGTCTGTCTGAGTGACTTTCAGCTGTAAAAGAGAGGAGTGTATATCCATCTTTGTGAGTGATATAGCTTCCTAGTATAGGATTTCTGAGTGATCTTCTGTACTGAAAATAGCGTGAGGAGTGTAGATCCGTCTAAGTGAGTGATCTAGCTTCAGAGTGTAGGATTTCTGTGTGATTTCTTACAGCGCACTTGTGGCTTTTCATTTGTTGATCAGCGCAAGCATTGTATACTTGATTACTTTGTGTTTTCTAGTATAACCCAAGATCTGTGTGACTTGGAAGAGTGGACTAAAGGATTTTTATCCATATAACCACTATAAAAATCCTGTGTGTTTGAATTATTTACTGTTATACTTTGCATATTTATCAAAGAACTCAAACATACGATTTAATCAAAAGATCTTAAAAGGAGTTGTAAAAACTGGGGACAAAATCTTTTGAGTGAGAAAACTTAAAGAGGAACAGCTTGGTGAAAAACACTTTGAATATCCGCTGCCAACTAGTTTCTAAAAACTCTGATTTAACATCTGAAATCAGATGAGTGGTCAACTCTGCTGATAAAGCTTTGTGCGCATCAGCTTAGTAGTCTTACAAATCTCGATCAGCTTAGTCTGCTGATTTGAAAAGTTAGAGAAAAAGTTTTAAAGTTTTCAGAGGTCTATTCACCCCCCCCCCTCTAGACCTCATTGACCACTTTTGGGACCAACATTATTTTTCAAAAAGATGCTCTTTTGAAAACTTTTGAAAACCTTTGAAAAACACTCAAGGATCAAGCTCGTTGATCAGGCAAATGATTCAGATGAACAACCTGCTCTGATACCACTTGTTGGTCCCAAGTGGTCAGATGAGGTCTAGAGGGGGGAGGGGGGGGGGTGAATAGACCTCTTAAAAATTTATCTTTTAAAATTCTCTAACTTTTCTGTCAGCAGACTAAGCTGATCAAGAATCGTAAGTTGACTATGCTGATCTTGCACAAAGCTTTGAACAGCAGAGTTGACCACTCTTCTGATTTCACTCAGCTGATTTTATCAAAATCAGAGTTTTAAAATAACTAACTTGCAGCGGATATTTCTAGTGTTTTTCACAAGTAGTTATCTTAACTTAGAAAAGATTTTATCCCCAGTTTTACAAACTCCTTTTTAAAACCTTTTCAATCAGTTAACTTTTTGTGTTAAAGTATGCTCTTTGAAATATGCAGAAAATAATGCAAGTATAACACAAAGGATTTTTATAGTGGTTATATGGATAAAAATGCTTTAGTCCACTCTTCCAAGTCACTTAGATCTTGGGTTATACTATAGTCACAAAGATTACAGTATACAATGCTTGCGCCTATCAACAAATGAAACGGCCACAAGTGCGCAATAGGAAATCACAAAGAAACTCCTACTCTCTGAAGTAATATCACTCACAAAGATGGATATCTACTTCTCACAACACGATTCTAACAAATCACTCAGATTTATAAGTATATTCTGTTTTCTCTCTATTCTGCTTCGTCAACAAATGAATCGGCTGATGAGTGTTCTGTTCTTGAGTTTGAGACTTAGAAGAATTCTGCTTCAGATTTTTGCTCTCAAATGTGTTGTATATTCTTCTTCAACTCACGAACTGAACTATTTATACTTGGAGATTTGAAAATCTGCCCGTTGAGAGATGGGCAGCTGTCAAATCCTCGAGTACTGGTCCTTTCTGCAGAAACGGTTGTTGCGACTGAACACTGTACACTCTGCTGTACTTTCTGTCGCTTCGCATTAAATGCGCATTAAATGCACCAAGCTGATACGAGGTTTCTCTTCAATCATTTGTCATAAATACCCTTCCTCTTCAGCATTTATTACGCCAAGTGCATTTATTACCGTTGCAATAACTTCTGATCCACTTCCACTCTGCTGATCGAAACCACTCGTCTGATGTATACTCGGCTGATCTCAAACTTGAACTAATCTGATTTGAGTCGGCTGATAGTCCACCAGTCTGATTCCTTTCTTCAGCAACATATCAGTAGTCTTCTGGACCATATTTGACTAGTCTGATTCAAATCTTCCTTGGTCAAATATCTTCTAAGGTTTGTACTAAGTTTCCATACTTAGCTGATGACTTTTGGAAATCATCAAAACCTCCCTTCACTTCAAAGCCTTCATCTTCATCCAACAGAAATTTAGTTTTTTAAAAATTGGTGGATCTATTAACATGAATATGGTTGGATATTCACATGTATCCACTTGTTAAGGATGGCTCTTCCAATACATTTGTATCTAACATGAAATTGCCCATCAAAGTTATATATTAGACCGTTAGATTTATTTTTTTGTATCTACTAAACTGTGTATATAAAGTTCAGACCGAAGAGTGCAAAGGGCATAGGTCCTCCCCAGTGTGGTGTCTTCAGTAGGATTCGAACTTGAGTTTCGCCTCTGGGGTCACAAGTCACTACCACTTGATCAAACCACGTTGGGCAGACCGTTAGATTTTGGCTAGCGATATTGCCAGAGCAAAGATTGTTACTGTCAGAGCAATCTTTCTCAATTTTCTATATTGCCCCTTCTAGTCAAATGCTATAAATACTCTTATTGTTTAATTTACAACTTTTTAATTATCCTTCTACGAGTAGAAAACACTAATCATATAGCTCCGTGTGAATTATGCATTTCTAAAATTCTATATAAGTTCTAATCAAAATAAACAAATAACATTTTTCTTTTATCACTAGACTGTGTATATACAGCTTGGACCGAATAATGCAAAGGGTATAGGTCCTCCCCAGAGTGGTGTTTCTAGTAGGATTCGAACTTAAGTCTTACATCTGGGGGTCGCAAGTCACTACCATCCAATCACCTTGGATAATAACAATTTTTTTTTTAAAGACATCAATTTCGACGGGATTGCTACCTGAGGACTTGTTTCAGAATTCAGACTTCAAAGTTAAGTAATATACCTGCTATTAAAACCTAAAAAATAAGGGAAAGTGATGAATGGACCTAATAACAAAAAAAGAAATTACTGGGAAATTAACTTTGTGGATGCACTTACAAAGGATTTTTTTTTTTTTTTTTTTTTTTTTGAGATGACCAAGGATATTTGATGATTTTGACTGTTTTGGACTCAAGAGTCAAGAGACGTATGATGTATTAATTTCCATGTTTAATGATTATCATAAAAGGTAAAGAAGAAAATAATATAGTAGTAGTCATTATAATTAATGAGTTGCCAATTAAACAATAAGGCTGCGTTCGGATGCAGAGACTATTAATAGCCCAAATTGTAATATTGGGCTATTAAATAGTCCAATTGTGAGAATAAACCAGTGTTTGGCATATTAATATTTGGATGATTACTAGTTGGGCTGAAAATTAGGTGTTTGTCCGGATAGCCCAATACACCATTTTTATCTGGACTTGACTAAAATACCCCCCGATCTGATTAAACCCGAATTCATCTCGTCCGTTGCTTCGTGATTAATCTGAACCGTCCAAGCCAGAGTATAACAATCGAGCATTCAACCCTAATCGAAGACATTTGAAACCAAACTTTTGTCTTTCTTCGACGGCGCTAGGGTTCCGAATTTTGTAGTTTGTCTGTGTCTTTTTTCATCTATTTGTGAAGAAGATTTTGGATTACGGTGGCAATTGGCGTCTATTATCTTTGATTACGGTGGCAATTCTCTGTGTCTTTTTTCTCTCTTCGGACGAGCAAGCTTATTTTGCAAGGTAAACTGTATTATATTTCAATTTTTGGGGGTTTGAGTTTTAATTCGAAGTTCTTCAATAACATAGTCTTCTTTTGTTCATAAGTCATGGATTCAAGCTCCAGTTATGAAATTGACCATGCCATAGCCGGAAAAAGATGTGGTTGCGGTGAACAGATCAAGGTTCAAACGTCATGGACCAAGGGTAACCCTGGCCGTCGGTTTGCCCGTTGTGGTGGATTAGAGGTAACCCCACTGCTTCTAATTGTTTTTTTAATTTGTTTTTTATTACTATTATAAGGATGTGGGCATTTCTGCTAATTTATATGTTTGAATATTGTTTGATATAATTTGTGACTGGTGCTTCGCTTGAATGTGTGAGTGTGGTTATTGGTTTCCATATTTGAATTGATAACAATTATGTTGTTGTCACAGGGGGGCCGATGTGGCTATTTTCAGTGGATGGATCCACCAATGTGTGATAGGTCCCGATTGATAATTCCTGGTTTGCTACTTCGGGTTGATCGTGTTGAGGCGGAAAGGACCCGTCTGGAGCAGGCCACTAATGAATTGAATTCTAAAATTGAAAGGTTTATTAATTCTATGGCCACACTTGAGAAGGAAAACATGGCATTGCGTCGTAAACTGAAGTTTACGATGATCTGTGCCATCCTTGTTCTTGTGTGGTTAATTTACTGATTATTAAAATCGGACTAACATGTTCAATTAGTTATGTTGTGTTTTACATGTAATATATGTCATCACTGTTATCTATTTGGATTGAAACTCTTATGTGTAATTTTGTCTTGATAGTTGGTTTAGGTCTAGATTTTTAGAAATTTGTGTAATGTATTTTATAATGTCTTTTTGCTGCTATCAGGAAAAGTGAATATTGATTGTCATGTTTAAATCATTTAATATATGTTGTTCTCATTTTCTGCATGTATTTAATATGGATACTTTCTTTTGTATTTCTTGTAGTTTGATTTATAAGTGGTTATAATGAGTATGCATCATTTGTGCCTTTTGCCATTCTAGTATAATGTATGTACAAATATGTTTCTGAAAAATATTTGTGTTCTGCCATAATTTGTTATTGGAATTGTCCACGTATTGAAAAGGAAAGTAGTTGATGGATGGACACTAATGCATCCTTGACTGTTGACGCCTCAACTTTGAAAATAGACATTAATGCATATCTACTCTACATCAATTCAACATTAATGATGGAAGCTGAGTGGTTCTTCAACTTGTCTATAAATTCACCTCAAGATTGCCAAAAGGTTTACATCTCTGAAAAATTCATATCTTCTAATAATAGCATGTAAGCCTTTTTGTTCATATCTACTTTAATTTTTCTTCATTCTGTTTATGTCATTCTTTATGTTTGTTCATCTATTCTGTTTATATCATTCTGTTTCTTTGGATAATTTCTCTTCATTCTGTTTATATCATTCTGTTTAACATCATTCTGTTTAACATGATTCTGTTTAACATCATTCTGTTTATATCATTCTGTTTATAGGTTTGTTCATCTATTTTGTTTATATGTTTGTTTATCTATTAAACTCTTCTGTTTAATATCATCCTGTTTAACATCATTCTGTTTGATATCATTCTGTTTATATCATTCTGTTTAATATCATTCTGTTTATAGGTTTGTTCATCTATTCTGTTTATATGTTTGTTCACCTATTAAACCCTTCTGTTCAATATCATCCTCTTTATATGTTTAATATCATTCTGTTTAATATCATTCTGTTTATATCATTTTGTTTAATATCATTATGTTTATATCATTTTGTTTATATCATTCTGTTTAATATCATTTTGTTCAGACTTTTATATCATTCTGTGTATATGTTTGCTCATCTAGAATTATTTCATTTTGCAGTCCAGCTTTTGCAACCATATGGCAAAACAAGGAGCTTCGGGAAAAGACGATAGGAAAACTTCGGATGGCTGGTCATGTTGGTATAATTTAGAGAAGGTTTTGAAGATGACAAAAAGGGTATAATAGTCAAGAAGGCTAAATTGGAAGTCATCAACTAAGAACTAAACAGCTTAGTGAAACCTATCTCATGGTCTGAAAGCTAAGTGACCGAATCAGCGAAGTGGAATATCAGATGTATGTTATCAGCCGAGTCAAGATAAGATGTGTTCATTCTTGAATCAGCCGAGAAGCCATCAGCCGAGTGATCAGCAGAGTGATCATCAGCAGAGTATTTCCACCAGCAGAGTGAAGACGGTCAGGAAGCCCAACTGGAACCAGCTGTGAGCTGAGAGCATTAAATGCGACTGACATAAAGTAGACATCCGTACAGAAGAGTGTACAGAGCAACAGTTGCAGGGAGCCGTTCCGCGTGTCAGGACCAGAACTCGAGGACTGCAGCTTTCTGTCAACCTTCAACGGGCAGAAAATTCAAATCCGAGGAGTATAAATAGAAGACATAACTGAAGTTCTTAAGAGAGCTTGCATTATTCAAGATCACATCTAAAGAGCAAGATCCATCAGTTGAGTCATCTGATCACAAGCCGAAGTCATTTGTTGACAAAGCTTTTCGTTGAAGAACAGAGAACTTAGTTGTCTGTCTGAGTGACTTTCAGCTGTAAAAGAGAGGAGTGTATATCCATCTTTGTGAGTGATATAGCTTCCTAGTATAAGTTTTCTGAGTGATCTCTTATACTGAAAATAGCGTGAGGAGTGTAGATCTGTCTAAGTGAGTGATCTAGCTTCAGAGTGTAGGATTTATGTGTGATTTCTTACAGCGCACTTGTGGCTTTTCATTTGTAGATCAGCGCAACCATTGTATACTTGATTACTTTGTGTTTTCTAGTATAACCCAAGATCTGTGTGACTTGGAAGAGTGGACTAAAGGATTTTTATCCATATAACCACTATAAAAATCCTGTGTGTTTGATTTACTGTTAGCTATACTTTGCATATTTATAAAAGAACTCAAACATACGATTTAACCAAAAGATTTTAAAAGGAGTTGTTAAAAACTGGGGACAAAATCTTTTGAGTGAGAAAACTTAAAGAGGAACAGATTGGTGAAAAACACTTTGAATATCCGCTGCCAACTAGTTTCTAAAAACTCTGATTTAATATCTGAAATCAGCTGAGTGAAAATCAGATGAGTGGTCAACTCTGCTGATAAAGCTTTGTGCGCATCAGCTCAGTAGTCTTACAAATCTCGATCAGCTTAGTCTGCTGATTTGAAAAGTTAGAGAAAAAGTTTTAAAGTTTTCAGAGGTCTATTCCCCCCCCCCCCCCCCCTCTAGACCTCACTGACCACTTTTGGGACCAACAAGTGGTACCAGAGCAGGTTGCTCTGGTAATTTACCTGAAACCATCAAGTAGCATCAGGGTAGGTGGTTTATCTTGAATCAGCTGTCTGATCATCGAGCTTGATCCAAAGTGTGTTTTTCAAATTTTTCAAAAAGAGAGCATATTTTGAAAATCAAAACTTTTTGAAAAATGGATGCCATAAACCATGTTCATCACATTGGTCTTATGAGCTTTGAAAACTGGAAAATCAGAATGAAAATCGTTCTTGCTGCTTATAATGATGACATGTTTACATGTATTACAAAAGGACCATTCAGATTCCAGAAGACTGTGAAGGTTGCTGGCCAACTAGATCAGATAGTTGACAAAGAGCTGGATGAGCTGACACCTAAAGAAAACAAGTTGGTAAATCTTGATAAAAAGGCGAAGTTCATCATGTTCAGAGCTGTAGACGAAAACAATTTCCAGAAGATCAAGCATCTCAAAACTGCCAAAGAGATGTGGGATAAAGTCTGCGGGCTAAGCGAAAACGACGCTATCAAAGAACACAAGCTCAGTGTGGCTCTTGATGAGTTTGAAAATTTCAAAATGAAGTCTGGTGAAACGATTGATCAGATGGATACCAGATTTACCAAAGCCCTGAATGAAGTTCTAAGATTTGGTAAAGAATTTTCGAACAAGGAGATCACAACAAAGGTTCTCAAGGCCTTGCCACCCAAATTCAACATGAAGGTGACAGCCATGGAAGAATCAAGGGATTTAGAGAAGATTTCTCTTTCCGAACTGTTCTCATCTCTCAAAGCGTATGAGTATCATATGCCAAAACTGGGATTAGAAGTGTCAACCAGTTCAGACCCTACTGCTGCTCTAATAGCGTCAGACAAGTCAAGAAAATCAGCAGACAAGTCAAAACAGAAGACTGTGCTGAGTTCAGAAAAGGGATACACTGCTGACGACGTTACCCTGCTGCTAAATGATTTCAAGAAGTTCTACAAGAAGAAAATGAAATTAAAATATAAAAATGCTACTTCATCTTCTTCTGATCATTTTCAGGAAAACAGGGATTCCTACAAAGCAAAACTTAGAGACTACCATGAAGAGGAGTATGGGCTCTTGATCAAAGACCATCCAACCTCATCATCTGAGAAGCTTGCTGAAAAGGAAAAGCGTGCTAAAAAGGAGCGTAAGCTTAGTAAGAGCAAACAAAGGTTAGCTGATGCAGCAAAGCTAATAAACTCCCGCACATCTTATTCAGACCGCAAGTCGTCTGATAAAGAATTTGAAGAAGTACCCGAGATTCATGGCAAATCTCACCCATGAGGCTAAGAACGAAACCTCAACGACTTGGTTATGCTCAATGAATCTTGCAAAAAAATTGCAGCTAAAATGCAGGCACACTTTGGACGTCGCTATACCAAGCAAGCTATTAAGATGAAGTTGGAACAGATGCGCGCCAGGCACAAGAGTTTCAAGAGGTTTATACCTACTCCCGGCGTTGTATATGACATGGAAAACATAGATTCAACTGTCACTGCTGAGTACTGGAAGGTTATTAATCCGGAGGTAATTTCTGTTACATTGCTAAAGCTTGTTATCCTTTGAAGTACTAAATTATATGTTCTTTTAGAATTATAAACACTGTTTTACTTGTTAGACTGAGCCAGAGCTATGCAAGCAATTTAGAAGGAATGGAAACCCACTTCACTACATGCTTACAAAAACTTTTGATAAGGCAGGCGTTGCTACCTTTCCAAAAGACCTAAGTGGTAGCCCTGGATGGCCTATTCATGTTCGAGACTCGGACGAAGATGAAAAGGCATTGGTGCCAGCGGACGATATAAGTGGAATGGAGATGCCAATGTTGGGTGAAGAAGATGATGAACTCAAAAGTTGTACTAATCCTGTGGGGGCCAGTGATTTGGCAAATGTGGGTGACAATGGTGACATTGTTGGTGGAAGTAATTGGGTGGATTTGGATTAGGTTAATGGTTGGTTGTTTAAGGTTCAGGACTATGATTTAAGTTTGTGTTTTTTTAAGGACCTTTTGCAAGTTTTTAGTTTATTTTATGTTTTAGAAGCATTATGGTACTGTAAACTTTCCCGGATTTTCTGAATGTTTTTTTGTTCAATGTCCATTATGAAAATCCAGAATGCATGTTTTTTTTTTTTTTTTTGAATGCATTATTTCTTATGTTTCAAGTCCATCATTTCCTTGTTGTTAATTATGAAAATCCAGACTATATGTTATATTGTAAGTTAAGAATCCTGATAAAAGTGAGAGTGAAATATGTGAGCATACTTATTTGCAGTGACTTTGAACAGGTTTGTTCAAAAGGTATTGCCGTAGGATTCTGAATAATATCCCCCTAGTGAGGACAAAAATTGAATAAAGGAAGTAGGTGATTGTACCAACATACTAGACGTATATATACAATCTGGAAAAAAATATGACATAATATTTTGGAACAAATTTTACACAAAGAATCAAATCTAATAATGCCTCTGAAGAATGTTTTCAAGGCAGTAGTTAAAGCAAATATAGGTGGACTATTAACACCTTAGACCCCCATCACTTATTCTAATACTATTTGCACCCCAAGAATAAAGTGTTATAAATATGGGAATTTTCACATAACATTTCATTCTAGGCATTTTATTGCATATAACATAGCAAAAGTTTCATAGAACAACATGGCTCTCTTCAACCCTCGTCACCAATCTTCGTTTTTTTACTCCGAAAAATGGTCGAAAGAAGTAGACGACTATTTCATTGATTTTTTATCTAATGAGGCTTACTTCCAAAATGCTATTTCCGTTCATAGTTAGTGACGTTCTTACGGTTGCTAGCAATGACTTAAATGTATAATTTGGAACCTCATTCACTTTGAAGGAGATTACGGGAAAATTTATGAAACTTAAACGTAGGCATGCCACTTTCAAGTATTTGAGAAATCTTTCGGGTTATTCTTTAGTTGGTAATACCAACGTTGTTGGGAATGATGGTTTCGAGGTTGTAAGACATATGTGCATGGTAGAGGTTTATATAATCTTATTTTTATGTTTTTTTTATTCTACTTTTTTTAACAACATTAATGTTCTATTTTTCTCGTTTCAATATTTACAGGAGAAACCATTTTATGAAGCATACGCTATCAACGGAGAACCAAAGTGGGTTGACTTGTGCGAAATTTTCGGTTATGATGATACAGAATTTGCCGTTCCTCCTCCTCCAGTATCCCCCATCAATCTTCAGTGGTTTGAACTCGACGATGGCCCGGATGCTGGGACAAGAACCCCAATTCCACCACCTATAAACCCGCCGCAAGAAACTTTCTCACCTTGGGACAATGAACAATTCTGGAATGACTTGGCTAATTACAACAACACAGTGAATGATGATGAAATGGTTGAGGGTGCAAAGACCTCAGGTGTTGCTAAACGTCTTTGGCCTGATGTTGGGCCGTCAAGCAAATCAAGTGGTGGGAACTAGCATCTTACCCTATGCACTATACTATGCCGTGTATTAGGTGCAATAATATTGCGTATGTTTTCCGTTTTGGCATAATTATCTAGTTTAACAATTTGCATTATAGTGAGTGTTTATTTGAAGAATATTCCGTAATGAATGTTTGTTTTCATAAGGGGTTTATTTGCAGTAAATCATGGAGTATTTGCTAAGAACCGGGGGGAGGGGGGGGGGTATTTGCATATAAACAGCAGCAGGGGGTTATTTGCTTCGGACGAGCAGGGGGCATTTGCAATAAATCAGGGGGTATGTGCAACGAACCGGGGGGAAATTGCTATAAATCAAGGGGGGTTATTTGCTATAAGCAACAGGGGGTTATTTGCATATAAACAGCAGGGGGATTATTTGCTATAAGCAGCAGGGGGTTATTTGCATATGCAGCAGGGGGGTATTTGCTATAAGCAGCAGGGGGTTATTTGCATATGCAGCCGGGGGGTATTAGCTATAAGCAGCAGGGGGTATTTGGATATGCAGCAAGGGGGTAATTGCCTCATATCCAATGGGGTATTTTGCATATCAAGCATGTGGTTATTTTCATATAATTCCAGTGGGGTATTTGCATATGAACCAAAGAAACATAATGCATAAACAGCAGGGGGGTATTTGCATATAAACATACATGGCAGCAACAAAACCTCAAAAGTCATGCACAAACTATTACAGTTGTCAAGCTACGAATCAGAAAGTTAGGTTAATTACAAAAGACACATCATCTGTCACTAACCTAACTAACCCAAAAGATCAATGCATGATTTCCTTCCAAGTTTTGTATGCTACACAAAATGAATTCCAATAACTTGCATACCAAAAATCACAGACATTAGGCACACTTTCTAACGCAAAAAACAACCCCAAACCGCTTAGTACGGGTTGCAAAAAAGGATTTAAGATTACTGCTGAGTAATGAAATGAAAGACTTGTCAAGGCATCATACCCTCAAGCATCATGTGTGCTTGTATCTCCCGGTTTCGTGCATTCGAGTTCAAGAACAAGCTTGTATGCTTTGCATTGTCCATTATTTTGAATGAGAGATAGTTTCGGTTCTCTTCGCTAAAGGTCTCGATGTTCTCTAACGTGGCTATAATCTTCTTGGCCTTCTCGTCAAAGGTAGCTTCCTCCTTCGCAAATTTTGAAGTCAATTCTCCCCACGTTTCCTTGGCAGCAACAATAAACTCCTTCATGTTAGGCATGTAAGCATCGGGTCCATTCGACTCCGGTGTTTTCCTCTTCCTTTCTTTCGAAACTTCTTTCTTAATCTTCTCTGTTCTTGATTTTTTTTTCAGCTTAACCTTCTTTGGTCCCATGGCGTCAAAACCCAAATTACGTGAGCCCGAATTGAACATAACCTCGGCGTCATCCGACGCATCGGTAGTCAAATCCACACATGGGCTAGCTCCATAAATCTCATCCGTGTTGACCATTGGATCTTTAAGCATGTGGTTTGCTTCTTCCAATACAAGACTGTTTTTAACCAAGTCTTCGACGATATCCGGAAAACCTTCCGCATTATCTCCGGTGGCCCGGTCTTTGCCAAATATCTCTACCCAGTCCTCAAAGTAATGATATGTCTTGTATCGCATGTTGACAACATCAGGATGTGCCTAGTGTTCAAATTCCAACAAGTAAGGTTGTCAAACCAAGGGGTATTTTGCAATAAATCATGGGGTAATTGCATATAAACCAGGGGTTATTTGCATATAATTCAAGGGGGTTATTTGCATATACTTCAAGGGGGTTATTTGCATATCAACCAAAGAAACAAAATGGTAATACACCAGGGGGTTATTTGCATATAAACCAGAGGGTATTTGCATATAATTCAAGGGGGTTATTTGCATATAAACCAGGGGGTATTTGCATATAAACAGCAGGGGGTATTTGCTATAACTAGGGGTTATTTGTATATAAATCAGGGGGTTATTTGCATATAAACCAGGGGGTATTTGCATATAATTCAAGGGGTTATTTGCATATAAACAGCAGGGGGTATTTGCTATAACTAGGGGTTATTTGTATATAAATCAGGGGGTTATTTGCATATAATTCAAGGGGGTTATTTGCATATCAACCAAAGAAACAAAATGGTAATACACCAGGAGGTTATTTGCATATAAACCAGGGGGTATTTGCATATAATTCAAGGGGGTTATTTGCATATAAACCAGGGGGTATTTGCATATAATTCAAGGGGTTATTTGCATATAAACAGCAGGGGATATTTGCTATAACTAGGGGTTATTTGTATATAAATCAGGGGGTTATTTGCATATAATTCAAGGGGGTTATTTGCATATCAACCAAAGAAACAAAATGGTAATACACCAGGGGGTTATTTGCATATAAACCAGGGGGTATTTGCATATAATTCAAGGGGGTTATTTGCATATAAACCAGGGGGTATTTGCATATAATTCAAGGGGTTATTTGTATATAAACAGCAGGGGGTATTTGCTATAACTAGGGGTTATTTGTATATAAATCAGGGGGTTATTTGCATATAATTCAAGGGGGTTATTTGCATATCAACCAAAGAAACAAAATGGTAATACACCAGGGGGTTATTTGCATATAAACCAGGGGGTATTTGCATATAATTCAAGGGGGTTATTTGCATATAAACCAGGGGGTATTTGCATATAATTCAAGGGGTTATTTGTATATAAACAGCAGGGGGTATTTGCTATAACTAGGGGTTATTTGTATATAAATCAGGGGGTTATTTGCATATAATTCAAGGGGGTTATTTGCATATCAACCAAAGAAACAAAATGGTAATACACCAGGGGGTTATTTGCATATAAACCAGGGGGTATTTGCATATAATTCAAGGGGGTTATTTGCATATAAACCAGGGGGTATTTGCATCTAATTCAAGGGGTTATTTGCATATAAACAGCAGGGGGTATTTGCTATAACTAGGGGTTATTTGTATATAAATCAGGGGGTTATTTGCATATAATTCAAGGGGGGTATTTATCAACCAAAGAAACAAAATGGTAATACACCAGGGGGTTATTTGCATATAAACAAGGGGGATATTTGCATATGCAGCAAGGGGGTTATTTGCATATAAACAGCAGGGGGGTATTTGCTCTAACCAGGGGTTATTTGTATATAAATCAGGGGGTTATTTGCATATAAGCCATGGGTTATTTGCATATAAAACAGGGGTTGTTTGCATATAAAAACCAGGGGAGTATTTGCTATAACCAGGGGGTTATTTGTATATAAACAACAGGGGGGTATTTGCTATAACCAGGGGTTATTTGTATATAAATCAGGGGGTATTTGCATATAAACTGCAGGGGGGTATTTGCTTTATAAATCATGGTGGTATTTGCATATAAATCAGGGGGTAATTGCTTATAAATCAGGGGGTAATTGTTGTTTTACCTTCACATATAGCTGCCATATGTCATCATAAACAGTAATTTGTTTCCCGGAATCATTCCATCCAAACCCACTTGTCCCTTGCATCTCAAGCAATTGGTAATAAGTTTTCTTCCAAACCGTCAACTTGGAGTTGATGTGCTTAGCAAGGATCTTTGAATTTGGAATCCTCGCATTTAATGCCACCTCTAGAGCTTGCAAATAACCAGCTCTAAATGAATTATCGGCCTTCTACCTATTTGTATGCATCTCTTTTAGGCAATGAATTATTGTTTGTTCTTCGAGCTCATTCCAAGATCTACGCGAACCTTGCGTCTTTCTTTGGGCTGGAGCAGCCTCACCGTATCGTGGAATCGATGTCATATTCCACAACAATAGTATTCTGCACAAAGCAACTAAACACCGTTATTTTAGGAATCCCAATCCAAAATATCAAACTGGAAAAAAACTCACATAAAAAATGAGTCAGCTAGCATAGTTTAACTCTAATCAATAAACTCTACAATTCACATTAAAAATGAACACAATAATCACATAAAATTTGTAAGCGTAAATAAAAAAATCCATCACAATTTCAAGCCCAAATAAAATACATACAAAGTTGAATCATAAATAACACAACTTCAATAGTGCACAATATGAAATTGTATTTTAGGTAGTAGCATATTAAACAGATCTTTTTTATTATTCAAGAACGTTCTTCATTCCATTTGTTGAACATATCACGCGCCATGTTGTCGCGAAAATTGTTCCACGCAGGAGACGGCTCGACCACATCAATGTAATCTCCACCATTGTTCTCAATGTCATCATCACTCGAGTCACTTGAATCCGATTCTCAATATGATTTGTCGTCAGTCATTGTTTGCCGTATGAAATTTTGAATCAACAATAGAGCCATAATTACTCGATTCTGCGTCTTCAAGGGGTAGAATGCGTTGCTCCATAGAATTGCCCACTTTTTCTTAACCACACCGAAACTGCGCTCAATCATATTCCGTGCTTGCGAATGTTTCATGTTAAAAAACTCCTGCTCATTCTACGGGACCTCCATATCAGCGCCACACTCTTTCAAATGGTACCGTACTCCTCTGTATGGCGTAAGAAAGCCTTCACAATTGGTATATCCATTATCACATAAGTAATATGTCCCTGAATCACATATTTTTTCACGTAATAAGTATGTAGAATTTTTTTAATAACAACTATTAATAATTCATTATATATGTATGTTTTTATGCATAAAAACATACATATATAATGAATTATTAAAAGTATTTCTATACCGGTAGGAACTCTCAACCCATTGGTTCGATTCATTGCATCCCTTAAAACCCGACCATCTGCCGCCGATCCTTCCCAACCAACTAATGCATAAGTGAAACCTCCTTCAATGTCACATGCAGCTAGGACATTCGTGAAAATTATACCCTTTCTCGATCTATATCGTGGTTTGTCTATGTTCGGAACTTGAACATTCACGTACGTTCCGTCCAATGCCCCAATGCAACCCTGCCAATGTAAAAAGAATAATAACTAAAATGCACCGTAAAAACAAACAAACTAATAAAATATTAGAAATTTGATACTCACCGGAAAACAAGTCAATGTTTTTAATAACTAAAATTTTGATTTTAACTTGTTTGGTAGCGGATTTGTCAAGTGTTTTTCACAAGTCAATTTTCTTAACTTAAAGTTTTATCCCCAGTTTTATAAACTCCTTTTTAAAACCTTTAAGTTCTTTTAAATGTTTGAAAGCTTTTTGAAAATATGCAAGTAAAGAATGCTTGAACTCAAACACACTGAATTTTTATAGTGGTTATATGGATTTAAATCCTTTAGTCCACTCTTCCAAGTCACTTAGATCTTGGGTTATACTAGAAAACACACAGTTAACAGTATATAATGCTTGCGCCAATCAACAAATGAAAAGGCCACAAGTGCGTAATAGGAAATCACAAAGAAGACCTACTCTCTGAAGTAATATCACTCACTAAGATGGATATCTACTTCTTACAAAATCACTTAGATTTATGTGTTTATCTTTGATCTTCAACTTCAACTTTCGTCAACAGATGACTAGGCTGATGAGTGTTTTGTTCTTGAGTTTTGAGACTTAGATGAATTCTGCTTCGGAATTACTCTCAGATTTGTGTTGCTTGTCTCTAACTCTTGAATCACGAACTATTTATACTCGCAGTTTGAAATTCTGCCCGTTGAAGGAAGGCAGATCTCGGGTTTTGGTCATGTCTCTGAACGGCTTCCTGAAACTGTGCACTGTACAGTTCTGTTGTACGTTCTGTCACGTCGCATTAAATGCACTATGCTGATACGAGGAATGTCTTCAATCATTTGCCATAAATACCCTTCCCTTACAGCATTTATTACCTTCAGCGCATTTATTACCGTTGCAATAACTTTCTGATCACTTCCACTCTGCTGATCGAATTTACTCGTCTGATCAAAGTCGAACTCATCTGATTTGAGTCAGCTGAAAATTCACTCGTCTGATTTCGAATATAGCAACAAATCAGTAGTCTTCTGGACCATAAGATTTGACCCTTTTGATTTGGTTTCTTCCTTGGTCAAAAATCATCTAAGAGGTTAGCTAAGCTTCCATTACTTAGCTGATGATATTTTGGAATCATCAAAACCTCCCTTCACTTAAGTCTTCATCTTTATCCAACACAAAATTTGAGTTGTAATTCCAAAATACAATATAATTAACATATTATTTATAGTCGGTTTATTCCCCTTGTTTTTATAGTCGGTTTAATTAACATATTAATTAACATATTATTTATAGTCGGTTTATTCCCCTTGTTTTTTACCTCACTTTACAATCGATCTACTTTCCAAGGAAACAACATCATTAGGCACACGTAAAGGCCACAATCGTACCTGCTTGTACAATACGTTAAATACACCTTGAACGATAAAATTAGAATTCATGCGAAGAACTTAAACTGACTGTTATGTATATTACTCACCAGTTTCGTTGCTGTGGGAAATAATGGTTGTTCACATATTTGAATCTATACGCCCAATTATCATTTATAAAATCCCCTTCACCCCACTCCTTAGCAATCATCTCTAATCGTTCAAACTTTGAAATGAAATATAATAACATGATGTTAGCTATAAAGTGATATATTCATCACGTTTATACAAGATGAAGATGGAGCATAATTAAACAGTCTTACTATCTTGAAGATATATCTGGATCTTTTAGTTGAAATATCTGGTTCTACCAAACAGGAGTTGGATATTATTATCTGCATGTTATGTACATCGATCGTGCACATATACCAATGTTTTTCGGTGTCATTGAGAGAGATAGTAATTGTTTCACAAGTTGTCGTGGGGCCCCGAAAACATCATTTCTCGCCAAATATTGT
Organism: Penstemon davidsonii; assembly: GCA_034814905.1. Lineage (NCBI taxonomy): Eukaryota > Viridiplantae > Streptophyta > Magnoliopsida > Lamiales > Plantaginaceae > Penstemon > Penstemon davidsonii. The sequence goes on along the minus strand of JAYDYQ010001087.1, from coordinate 2,137,343 downwards.
CCTGTCGATTTGTTGATTAGTGGCCATTGAATTTCCATCCATATTCTGCATTTTTAGTTCTTAATATTCAGTTTAGTTTAAAAGAAAATTAAAAAATTAAATCATGTACATACGCTGAACATGGCTGGAAGAATCCATTGGTTAGATGATTTCCCGGATCCACGTCCCTCCCACTAAATCATATACGCAAGAGCATCGATTTTCTTCGATATGATGACAATCCCGTTAATAAAACTTCTTAATCATCATTTCAGGAATTTATCATCTTAATTGAACTAGTTTATGAAAAAACTTACTTCGCTGCTAATCCATTCTCCTTTGTTCAAACTACTAAATCTTGCTCTATGAATAATCCAATTGGTGGAGAACTCCACCGCTTTATAACTGATATTGTATGTTAACAATTAATACAATATTCAAGAAGAGTATATTATTCAAAGTAAGCGTATCTTTAAACCAAAAACAAAATGCTTACTCTTGATTCAGTCTCTTAGAAAAGAGATATTCCGCAACTTTGTCATCTTCCGCATGTTGGAGCAAATCATGTTAAAAATGCTCGGTGTGAGCTCATGATAATGACATTTGGGATTTTCCTTTTGTTTAGCTTTTTTTTATTCCTCTTCCCTACTAGTATCTTCATGAAATGAATGTTTTGGACCTTCTGTACTTGTATTCTCTCCAAACTTTTGATGTAGATATGGTATGTTAGATACAATGGCTGCCATTGTTTCTACCAATTTCGCCAAATCTTTAACATGATCGCACATGTTGTTTGAACTATTTGAATGGTATTTATGAAGCAACACTCGACTCACCTCATTCTCCGCATTTGTCATTCTTACATTAAGCACTTCAACTTGTTTGCCTAAGTATCTCAAATATCTTTCGAAATCCAACGATGAAGTTTGGCCACAATCTTGATTGGTTTGTCGTTCCTTCATTTTGTTGTCTTGCTTAGTATAACTTTCTAATGAAACATGTAATGTCTCACGACATGTGGTTAATTTCATGCGTTGTTGAAGAAGCTATGCAATGTCTTGCAAAATGGTAATTAACAATTAACATTTGACTCACCCCAGTTTCTGTATTTGTTAATCTATTAGTAAGTACTTCAACTTGTTTGCCTAAGTATCTCAATTGGCTTTCAAAACCCAATGATGAAGTCTGGCCCTCAGCGTTGGCATGGGGTTCCTTCTTTACCTTCTCTTCCTTATTGTCACTTTCGACCCAAATCTGCAATGGTTTGAAAAAATGTGGTAAATTTTCCATGTTGTTGAAGAAACAATGCAATATAGATAACGGGCTTTTAAATATACTCACCGCATTGTTCCAATAACCCCTTTTAAGTTAAAAGATTTAATCAAATTGTTGACCTCAAGTTGTGTCCACTGTTGAATATGAGGTAAATTTGGATTCAAGATTTTGCCACAACCCAGGCAACTGTTCACCAGTGAAGATAGGAATGCCATCTACATTTTATGAATACCAATATTATGAGAATATGCCGTAAATAAGTAAACAAAATCTTGAATTCATTAAATTTGACAATTTGTACCTCCAATAATATCACACATCCCGCGAGACTCTTAAAACCATTTATTAAGAATTTTTTAACCCCTTCCACAAGGTTGTACAACACTTGACAAGACCAATTGTACTCGTGAATTCGATCTAAGTCGATTAGATATTCCAATTTCCGAAGGTCTAAACTTTGGCAAGATCCTGGAAAAAGAATTACAGTGAATACAAACATCAAATATAAAACCTTGAATTTCGTTCCATGAGATGAACAAGATTTAAGCTTCTTATATAGTTGTGGCAATTCCATCCAATGTTGTTCCATTGTGTGTAAAAAAATTCTCGTATAATGTTCGTCCCTTGGATTTAGATGAGGAACCCGGTTTTGGCAAGATATATCCTTTATTTGGTAGGCCGAAGACTACATTAACCGTGTTTGATGTAATTTGTATTTGTTTGCCCTGTACATTTATAATTCCGCTTTCTGGGTCATAGGCATCTACCAACCATGTCAATAACTTTTTGTCCATCAATTTGAGACCTACTTTTGTGATAGACCCGAAACCCATTGACCTGATGACCTCTAGTTGCTCTTTGGTAAGTAGTTTATTTACTTTCAACAATTTTGGAAGGGAAGTCCATGTGGGGGGGGGGTGGGGGGGGGGGGGGGTGGGGGGGGGGGGGGGTGGGGGGGGGGGGGGGTGGGGGGGGGGGGGGGTGGGGGGGGGGGGGGGTGGGGGGGGGGGGGGGTGGGGGGGGGGGGGGGTGGGGGGGGGGGGGGGTGGGGGGGGGGGGGGGTGGGGGGGGGGGGGGGTGGGGGGGGGGGGGGGTGGGGGGGGGGGGGGGTGGGGGGGGGGGGGGGTGGGGGGGGGGGGGGGTGGGGGGGGGGGGGGGTGGGGGGGGGGGGGGGTGGGGGGGGGGGGGGGTGGGGGGGGGGGGGGGTGGGGGGGGGGGGGGGTGGGGGGGGGGGGGGGTGGGGGGGGGGGGGGGTGGGGGGGGGGGGGGGTGGGGGGGGGGGGGGGTGGGGGGGGGGGGGGGTGGGGGGGGGGGGGGGTGGGGGGGGGGGGGGGTGGGGGGGGGGGGGGGTGGGGGGGGGGGGGGGTGGGGGGGGGGGGGGGTGGGGGGGGGGGGGGGTGGGGGGGGAACATGGCCTATTTGGGTTAAGATTAAATAAGAAGTGGTCAATATCCTTAAATTTTAGTGGTTTTTAGATTGGGCCAGACAACAATATAAGAAAATAATTGGCCCAATAAGACATGGATCGAAGTTTTATGATCTATTAATTTTATGTGAATTATCAATTAATAATGCGCTTAATCTATCATATTTTCTTTCTAATTTAATTGGTTATATACATGAATGTAAGGTTAATTAGTTGTTGATGAGCAAGATATTTCGTAATAATTTAGGCATATGTGGACTAGCATCGTGAGAGAATAATGTAACACTCAACAAGCAAAAACTTACAAGTATAAGTGCATACTATCTTATATTCACGGGAATATTAGTGAGAGATTTAAATAAATTTCATATTTAATGATATCCCTTAGTTAACTGCATCCCTTAGTAATAAGGCCATAATCCCTTAGTTAACTGCATCCCAAAGAGTTGTACACATACAAATGTTATCTGCATCCCAACCAATAATAAATAAAACCGATTTCCACACTTAGCCCACTCAAAAAAAGAAATTAATATACTTTTGGCAAAGGCATTCATGAGAAGTACTTGCATGTTTATATCTGTCATGTTAATGTAGCATTTAACTCCTTCTAAAATGTCCTCTTTTTATTGTATATATTAATGCAACTTTTTTTGCTTTGTTAGTTGTGAGAAATAATTGTTCCTCTTTATTGGCTTCCTTGAAATGAAGTGAAGAAGACAATTATATTTTTTTGATTAATGTTATTCCTTGTCCATAAATTAAGGTTAAAGTCATAATTGATTTGAAGATGAGAAGTGACTTGTATAGCTAATGTTGTGGTCCATTAGTTGAATTTGCTAGTTAGTACTAGCTATACCACAGGTCTATTTTCTTTAAATTTTTGTACAGAAATGCTCATGAAAAACAGTTCTGCCGAGAATTTAAAATTGGTTTCTTTTAAATATATTAAATGGGTAGATAGGATAATTAAGAAAAAAGACTTTCTGAAAAGCAAAAACGTCAATGTGAAATCGACTGAGGTGACATGTTGAAGATGTAGTGGGTGGAACAGAGATGTGTACTTTTGTGTAGTTTTGAAGTTTATTGCATTATTCACCCTTAACATGATAATATCCAATTTATGACAATGAGTTGCAGTATTATAAATAACCTCCTTTATTGCATTACGAAATCAAGAAGTTGGACCCAAGGGTAAGATTCTGGTTATCAATATTTGGTTTCTTCTAGTATGATTTTCCATTATCTACCTTTTATTTTGGTTTAATTTTAATCATATTAACAATCCTTTTTTTATATTTGCCTGATCTATAATTCAAACCTCATGCAACAAGATTTCGAAGATATTTTTGCGGATGTGGATTGGACCCCAAGTGAAGAAACATGTCTCATTTTCTCGTTTTTTGAAATTGGTAGGACCAAGCCACTCAATGACTTACGATCAATGGGATGTTCATGCACAATTGTTGGATTAATGTTGCATGTCGAATTCTACCAAGTATTCCTTGCCTGGAAAATTAGGCGTAAGATATAAAAAATACGATCAAAGTTCCGCCGTTTTAGCCAGTTCTTACGGACACCTGGGGTGAGATTTAATTGGCAACGAATGTTGTAACGGTCGATCCAAGTTATATATTACATATTCACGAGGTGATTTTTTTAAATGCATTAGTTTTATATTTATGCCTTCATCTTGAACAAACTAATTTTCAACGTATCTTTTAATCGTCTTTAATTCAATGAAGGAGACAGTCGTGGAGAGGCATTTTAGAACTAATGGATTCCCTTGGTATGAAGAAGTTGACTTCATATTTGGAGAAAAAAATGCAAGCTTGCCAGAAGAGTATGTTGGCAACTACTTGTACCCACATCGTGAAGTCGTATGATCGGTTAATGTTATAAGATATCTACATCTTGGTTATTTTATTTTTAGTTTTTTCAAAAAACTTAATTTGTAATGGTTTTTGGTCTACAAGTGAGTGATTATTAAATGATATTGGTGTGTACTCTTAAAAATTTATTATTAAAAATAGAGAAATTGAGGACGCATAATTAATTAACGTAGAATTCGTTAATAAACATAAAAATGAAGAAAAATAGTCACTTCACCATATTCTCATAAATCAATGTGCAAAGTGCAATTGTCAACATGGATAATATTTTTATTGCATTAATAAACATTAAATTTATAATACAATATAAAACTTATTAAATTGAAATATTTGATTTATGTTACCATATAAATTTTATCAAATATATTAATACAGAAAATAAATTCATTTAACTAAATACGTGCATTTTTAATGTAATCATCAATTTTTTTTAAATTATTGATATATTTTCAAATTGCGGAGGACTTAGTGTTACATAACAATATAATAGACAATTTGATTGAAATAATGACCGAATAATCAATTTTTAAAAAATTATCGATATATTTAAAATTACGAAGGACATGGTGTTACATAACCATATAATAGACAATTTGATCGAAATAATTAACGATCATCATTGTTTTTTAAATTATCGATATATTTTTAAATTACGGAGGACTTACTGTTACATAACCATCTAATAGACAATTTGTTCGGAAAAAATGACCGAATCATCAATTTTTTAAAAATTATCGATATATTTTCAAATTACGGAGGACATGGTGTTACATAACTATCTAATAGACAATTTGATCGAAATAATGATCTAGTCGATATATTTTTAAATTACGAAGGACTTAGTGTTACATAACCATCTAATAGACAATTTGATCGAAATAATGACCGAGTCGGTATATTTTCAAATTACGAAGGACTTAGTGTTACATAACCATCTAATAGACAATTTGATCGAAATAATGACCGAGTCGATATATTTTCAAATTACGAAGGACTTAGTGTTACATAACCATCTAGGCAACGTTCGGTTGGCCTAATTGCTAGTTGGGTTGAATTATTATTTGGCCCAATAATTAATCTAATCTTGTGCTTTATAGCATGTTTGGCAAATTGGGTTTGAGGCTATTAATATTGGGTCACTAATTTTATATCCAATTCGGTTGGCCCAACTAGATGTAAGAAATGTAGAATGCCTATATTGCCCCCTGATCGGCGTGAGACAAATATCATCGCGGCCGTTCATTGATCTGTTCATCTGGACCGTTTATTTTCATGTATAAGTAGTCTCCAAAAAAACCCTAATTCAAATTCCACTTCTCTTTTCTCTCTCTACCTCAACGGCTCCGTAAAGGGGAAAAGGGTTTCAGCCATTGTTGCACCGAAGCTTGTAAATAGAGGAATTCACGAGGTTTTACCTGGTTAGGGTCCAATATACTTTGTTACACGCTCTTATCATCACGATCCACGGTAAAATTTCACTTTCTTTTTTGTCGATTTCGTTCAGATCTTAATACGTTAGGTCAAATTCATATCTAATATTTGGTTGTTCCACTGCGTAGGTATGGACTCTAGTGAAAGTTGTAATAGCCGAATGCGTTCCATGACCAATATCCATGGAATTGAAGGAAAGTTATGTGTCTGTAGTTCTAGGATCAAAGTCTACACCTCCTGAACCAAGGATAATCCTGGACGGAGATTTGCACGGTGTCAAGTGACTAAGGTTTAATCATCAAATTCGTGCTCATAATCCTAGTTCATATTTTTTGCTTTTTGTTTCTGTTTCGAATAAATTGCCTAATCAGTGTTGTGTAATTATGAACCAATATTATGGTTCTTTTTATTGTTTTGTTTGTTTATTAATATGCCCTCATCTGATTTTTGATAGGGGGAACGTTGTGCTTACTTTGAATGGGTTGATCCACCAATGTGTGATAGGTCAAAGGTCATTATTCCTGGTTTGCTTTCGCGGGTTAATCATGCTCAGGCAGAGAATACCCGTCTAGAGCATGATACATGACATTGAATACTGAGATTGAAAGGCTTGTTAATTCCATTACCAAATTTGAGAATGAAAACATGGCATTGCGTCGTAAACTAAAGTTTGCGATGATCTGTGTTGTGCTTGTTTTAATGTGCTTTATATTTAGCGAATTTTAGTTTTTGTTCTCGTATTTGGCCTGTAATATATGTCACAACCCCTATAGGATCTATAAAAAATGCATCTTGACTTTAATATGTATTTATGTGGATTATGGGTTCACCAAAGTACAAATTTTTTTTTTTTTTTTTTGGTTGAAGGAAGGTAATTAAATTTTTAGATAATCACTAGTAGAAAAAACTAAAATTCCAACCGAAATTACAATTGAAAATGGGTCAAAATCGGTTGAAAAATGGATTTTCCAACCAAAAATATCGGTTGGAAAAACGTCCGTTGGAATTGGGTTTGCAACCGAAATTCCAACCGATTTTTTTTCCAACCGATTATTTTCAGTTGGAAATTGTCCAACTGATTTTTTCGGTTGCAAATTCAATTGCAAAATTTCCAACCGAAAATCCAACCACTAAAAATCGGTTGGAATTTCTCCAGTTTTTTTTCCCTTCATTTTTGCAATTTAAACCCTAAACACAACACATATCAATTTTCAATATACAGAATCCAAAATCAATAAATACATTTCAATTTTCATAAACACATTTCAATTTTTCTAAACATAATCCACGATCCAATTCATAAACATAATTCGTAATCCAAAAACTACACCACCAAATAATTCTCAATCAATAACTACACCATTAAAACTACAGTGGAATAATCCACAATCCATACTCCAAAAATACCTAAGTACTTGAAATACAATGCAATCATCATTTTCATGCTCCGATTGATTCTCTTGAGACGATGCATGATTTGGATGTTGGCAACTTATCCTGCAATTCATAATTATTTCATTTAAGAAAAAATAAACAAGTTTCCTAGTTAAACCGTTGGCAACTTAAACAATTATTCAAATATAACAACATGATACCTTAAACGCATTAAAGAGAAAATCTCTTGTTTCCATTGAGAGCTTTGTCTAACTCACGTCGATCTCTTTACACCTATTCATTATGATTGCGCCGATTTCTTTTGTGCACTCATTTTTATGGTCATGAAACCTATATAAATAAATAAAAACAACATTAGTGAAATAAATAAACAAAATATGTTAAGCACATGGCACGGTCAAGCAGAAGAATTAGGAACAAAGTCATGTTATGCTGATCTCTTAAAGTCGTATGCCAAGTGAATATTTTTCAAGTCCATTAGGGTTGTATTTGCAAATTCCCAGGGGGATATTTAAATTTTCAGAAGTGGCTCTTTGCTTTTTATTGATTTCTTATTCTCTTCTCAGATTTTTCATAAACTTGGATAAAAAAAAGTGAACTTTGTTTAATGATTCTTTTTAAAATACTGCACAACATTTTATACGCATTTAATGATAATTAATTTGTGAAGTAACTTGTGTAACATTCATTGAAAGTGACTACTCATTTTCATAGACTGATTGGTCAAGATTTGAATAAGATGGTTGTAGTTGTGTTCATTTAATGCTTTCATAAATGTTTAGTAAAAAGAACACTTTATATTTGCACTAAATTGTAGTACTTGTCTGGTTGCCGTAAATACATATCTATCCCACATTAAATCAACATTAATGGGGGAAGTTGGAAGGTGAATACACCCAGGTCTATATATTGGATGAAGACTTCATGCTAGCTTACTAAGTTCTTCATTCTTTTTTTTTTTTTAACAATTTACTTCTTGAGTGGTCTTCAATTATGTGAACAAAACATGTCTAGCAGACAAAATGATGGCTGGACTTACGACGAAAATTGGAACTTCGTGGCATTTTTTATGCGTGAGACAAAAGGTTCTGATCTTAAGGACGTCGATAATATCAAAAACACCCTCTGACGAATTGCATCTTACATGAGTACATTGTGGACGCCGCTTCAGTTTCCACTCCATGAAGACGAAGCTGGAACATATGCGTATTAGGCACCGCCTATTCAAGAAGTTCCTTGGTACCCCCGGAGTGACCTATGACGTAGAAAATTGTGAATCCATTGTGATTGATGACTACTGGAAAGCTGTTAATAGGGAGGTAATATTGTGCATTAAACTTGTTTTTAGTACATAAATTTGTTATGCATTTTTTGTTAAAGAGTGTTTCTAATGTGTGTTACATCTTATTGTTTATAGACCGAGCCCGAACTGTTTAAGTATTTAAGAAGAAATTGTAACACCCTGCACCTTATGCTTACTTGCATATTTGATACAAAGGGGGTTACTAAGTTGCTAATGGACTTGAGTGGTAGTCCTCAGTGGCCTATTCACGTTCGGGACGATGACGATGATGATATGGCAGTGGTGGCAGTGGCGCAGGGAAGTGATTTTATGCCCCCTTTCCTGTTTGGTGGAGAGAATTACGTTGAGATTGAGGACTTGAATGATGAGAAAACTGAGTTAACAGTTGTGGAAGTTAATGAAGTTAATGAAGTCAATGAAATGCGAGGAAGGAGGTTGTTTGATGAAGACAATGAAGGTGGAACAAAGGGGGAAAGTCCAGAGGATGAGGTGGATTAGGTTGAGGTATTATTATGTCTAATGTTGGTTTATGTAATAGTTAAGTTTTTAAGTACCTTCAGGATAATGGTTATGTAATTTCTATGACTTTTTATATTATGTATCTGCATGGTCCAATGGAATGTTTTTTATTATTATGCTTTTTATTATTATGTATTTGCTTGGTCCAAGGGACTGTTTTAATGAATTGTTGTTTAAGTTTATATATTTTCAGCTTATTTACAAATGATGTTTGAATGAAAAAGCAAAACAGCTTTTAAATTTTGCATGGACAAGTAAAATCTTCAAGATCTCATGCATCCTTTTTATGCAACACCCGTGATATTAGAAGTTGTTTGATATATTGAGTCCACTTCACCAACTTTCATCATTTACAGCTGTTATTGGTCAAAAAGGTACATATTCTTTTTGGTAGAAGCCTATCCCTAAGGCGGATTGACACAATATTCCCATTCAGACCATTGTCATATCCTATTGCTCAGGAATAAAATCTTCAAAATATTATGCTAACTTGGACTTGGAAAAATTAGCAATGAACCCCAAAATTATGCTGGAATAGATATTCGATCCTATCCTATCCCCAACTACTATAAATATGGGTTCTTATTAACATAACATGACATTGAAATATAATGTCAACCTTCAACCCTGGGCCCCAATCTGATTTTTTTTACACTGAAACATAGCACAAAGAAATCGACGATTACTTCATCAAATTTTTATCCAATGAGGCTTTCTTCCAAAATTCAATTTTCATCCATAGTTTCAGTGACGTTCTTACAGTTGCTCGTAACGACCTTAATGTATACTTTCAAACTTCTTTCACTCTTAAGGAGATCACTGCAAAATTCTACCTCATAAAACGAAGACATTCCACATTTTCATATTTGAGGAACCTTTCGGGTTACTATTTGATCAGTGATACCAACAATGTTGGGAATGAAGGCATGTAAATTGTTAAACATTTGTGCATGGTACCCAAGTTTATCTCATTCTTTTTTTTTACGGTTTATGCCAAGGAAATTTGATTTTATGTTTAGGGTTAAGTAATATGAATTTCCTTGGCATAAACCGTAAAAAAAAAGAATGAGTAATAAAGGAATTTGTTAAAAAAAAAGAAATTTGTGCAAGGCGAGAACTTAATTTGAAGGGGGTTTATAGGTTTTGGTAATGGAGTTTCTTGGCCAACAATGGGGCCATCATCTAATTCGAACCATTGAAGATCAATGGGAGACGGCGGAAGGACCCCTGCAAATTCGACCACAGTATACCCAAAAATCTCACACAAATCTTCCCATTTTGGCTCTCCACTGATAGCATAGGCTCCAAAGAATGGACATTCCTATAAAAAACAAAGGAATGAGATTTGTGTGAGATTTTTGGGTATACTGGGGTCGAATTTGCAAGGGTCCTGCCGCCGTCTCCCATTGATCTTCAATGGTTCGAATTAGATGATGGCCCCATTGTTGGCCAAGAAACTCCATTACCAAAACCTATAAACCCCCTTCAAATTAAGTTCTTGCCTTGCGAGGATGAAGATTTTTGGAATGATTTGGCGAACCAAAACAACACAACTACGGATGATGAAAATGCCGAGGGTGAGAAACATACTTCCGTTGCTCAGTGTCTTTGGACGGACAAAGGGACATCCCTAGGATCGTCGAATCGAAAAAAGAAGTTAGGCTAAGTTCAAGGTTGAAACTGTTTTAGTAATATTGCGATGCAATTGTCATCTTGTATTCCATTATGCAATTTGTTTTTGTTGCTTTGAGAGGGCCCTATCTTTTAGAATTTAAGGGAGTATTTGCATTTCTAGATTTTTGATAAATTTCAAGCAGGGGGTATCCGCATTAATTTTCAGGCGGGTATTTGCCTTAATTTCCGGAAATTTCCAGCATGGAGGTATTTGCATTTTTTCAGGGGGGTGTTTGCATTTCCAGCCAATTCAAAATTTTAATAATTAAAACTAAACACTGAATTGTAATGAAATAAGCAAATATATATATATCGAAATCTCCTTCTAGAGAGAGAGAGAGTGTTGGATGAAGATGAAGACTTTAAAGTGAAGGGAGGTTTTGATGATTTCCATAAGTCATCAGCTAAGTATGGAAGCTTAGTTCAAACCTTAGAAGATATATGGTCCAGAAGACTACTGATCTGTTGCTGAAGAAAGGAATCAGACTGGTGGATTTCAGCCGACTCAAATCAGATTAGTTCAAGTTTGGAATCAGCCGAGTGTACATCAGACGAGTGATTTCGATCAGCAGAGTGGAAGTGGATCAGAAGGTATTGCAACGGTAATAAATGCACTTGGTGTAATAAATGCTGAAGAGGAAGGGTATTTATGACAAATGATTGAAGAGAAACCTCGTATCAGCTTGGTGCATTTAATGCGAAGTGACAGAAAGTACAGCAGAGTGTACAGTGTTCAGTCGCAGCAACCGTTTCTGCAGAAAAGGACCAGTACTCGAGGTGTTGACAACTGCCGATCTCTTAACGGGCAGATTTTCAAATCTCTTGTATAAATAGTTCAGTTCATGAGTTGGAGAAGAAGATGCAACATAACTGAGATTAAAATCGAAGCAGAATTCTTCTAAGTCTCAACTTCAAGAACAGAACACTCATCAGCTGAGTCATTTGTTGACGAAGCAGAATAGAGAGAAAACAAAATATACATACGAATCTGAGTGATTTTGTGAGAAAAGTGTTGTGAGAAGTAGATATCCATCTAAGTGAGTGATATTACTTCAGAGAGTAGGAGTTTCTTTGTGATTTCCTATTGCGCACTTGTGGCCTTTTCATTTGTTGATTGGCGCAAGCATTGTATACTGTAAACTGTGTGCTTATAGTATAACCCAAGATCGAAGTGACTTGGAAGAGTGGATTAAAGGATTTCTATCCATATAACCACTATAAAAATCCTTTGTGTTATACTTGCATTAATTCTTGCATATTTTCAAAGAGCATACTTTAGCACGAAAAGGTTAACTGTTAAAAAGTTTTGAAAAGGGAGTTTGCAAAACTGGGGATAAAACTTTTTCTAAGTTAAGAAAACTACTTGTGAAAAACACTAGACAAATCCGCTGCAAGTTAGTAAATTTAAAACTTTGATTTTGATAAAATCAGCTAAGTAAAATCAGAAGAGTGGTCAACTCTGCTGTTCAAAGCTTTGTGCAAGATCAGCTTAGTCAACTTACGATTCCTGATCAGCTTAGTCTGCTGACAGAAAATGTTAGAGATTTTGAAAGATATATTTTTAGAGGTCTATTCCCCCCCCCCCCCCCCTTCTCTAGACCTCATCTGACCACTTGGGACCAACAAGTGGTATCAGAGCAGTTGGTTCATCTGAATCATTTGCCTGATCAACGAGCTTGATCTTAGAGTGTTTTTCAAAGGGTTTCAAAAGTTTTCAAAAGAGCATCTTTTTGAAAATAAATTTTTTTGAAAAATGGATTGTATCAGCCTTGTTCCCCACATTGGCGGTATGAGCTTTGAGGACTGGAAAATACGCATGGAAATTTTCCTTGCTGCTTATAATGACAATATGTACACGTGCATAACTCAAGGTCCGATAAGAGTTACCAAGACAATCAAAATTGATGGCCAAGATACGGTCGTTGATAAAGAACGTTCAGAGATGTCACCTGATGAAATCAAGCTGAAGAATCTTGACAAAGTTGGAATCTTCATCATGACAAAAGCCCTCGGCAATGAAAGGTTTGACAAGGTCAAACCCTGTAAAACATCTAAAGAGATGTGGGATAAAGTCCGTGACATGAGCGAAGGGAATGACTCAATCTAAGAACACAATCTGAGTGTTGCCCTGGAGAAGTTCGAAAACTTCAAGATGAAACCTGGAGAAACCATTGACCAGATGGATTCAAGGTTTACAAAGGTGTTGAACAACGTACTAAAGTTGGGAAAGACGTTTACTGATAAGAAGATCACCTTGAAAGTCTTAAAGGCGCTACCACCCAAGTTCAACATGAAGATCACAGCGATGGAAGAATCAAGGGATCTGGGGAAGATCTCACTGACAGAGCTGTTTTCTGTACTCAAGGCGTACGAGTATAAAATGCCGAGAATGGGTATAGAAGAAACCTCAACTTCTGGCCCCACTGCTACCCTGGTCGTTGCAGAAAGATCTAGAAGATCAGCCGGGAAGATAAGAGAAGTGGACTCATCTGATGAGACCATAGTGCTGAGCAAGAAGGAGTAAACTACTGGCGATGTTGCTTTGTTATTGAACGGGTTCAAAAAGTTCTACAAAAGAAAAATGAAGAACAAATATAACAATGCTTCTACTTCTAAACCTACCTCTTATTCTCATGATAGTAAGGATGATTATAAATCCAAAATGATGTGCTATAATTGCAGGAAATTGGGACATTTCATCAAGGACTGCCCATATCCTAAAGCTGAGAAGTACACTGAGGAGGAAAAGAAACAGAGGAAAGAGATGATACACCAGAAAAGCAAAGTGCTGTTGGCTGAAGCTGAAAAGATTGCAGCCATCTACTCGTCTAACTCAGAATCAGGGACATCAAGTGATGACTCTACTGAAGAAGAGACACCTGCACTGCTTTATCTCATGGCCAAAGAATCAGAGGATTCTGACGCTGAGGTTAGGATTAGGAGTAGGAGTAAAGTAGTGAAGAAATGGTACTTGGACAGTGGATGTTCAAGGCACATGTGTGGAGACATACATGAACTGGCAGATGATGTTGCTGTGAATGGTCCAAGAGTCACTTTTGGAGACAGCAAAGAAGGCAAGGTTGTTGCGGTTGGAAAGCTAATCAAAGGAAACATAGAGATATCTGACGTCTCTTATGTTAATGGCCTGAAGTACAATCTGCTGAGCATAAGTCAATTTTGTGACAAGGGATTTTATGTAATGTTTTCATCAGATAAGTGCTATGTTGAACAAGTTGGAACAAAGAAGGTTATTTTATCTGGAAGAAGACAGGGAAATATCTATGTAGTCGACTGGAATTCTGTGGACAAGAATTCTAATGTTTGTTTGGTGGCTTCTACACCAAGTGAAATCAGTTGGCTGTGGCACAAAAGAATTAATCATCTGAATTTCAAGACCATAAACAGATTGATAAAGAATGATTTGGTAGAAGGAATTCCAAAGACAGTCATGAGCAAAGATAAGCTTTGTGACGCCTGTCAGAAGGGTAAACAAGTGAAGTCCACTTTCAAAAGCAAGAAGCACCAATCTTCAACCAGAATTTTGGAGCTGTTACATATGGATTTGTTTGGCCCTATTGATCCTATCAGCAATGGTGGAAAGAAATACTGCCTAGCTGTTGTGGATGATTTTTCAAGATTTACTTGGGTGATTTTCATGAAGAAGAAAAGTGAAACCAAGGAACATCTTACTAATCTGATGGAACTGATCCAGAATGAAAAGAGTCAAAGAATATTGAAGATCAGATCAAATAGAGGGACTGAATTTACAAACTCTACTGTTGAAGAGTATTGTAACTCCAGAGGAATCAATCATGAGTACTCTGCTACCCGAACCCCTCAACAAAATGGAGTTGCTGAAAGGAGAACCAGAACTCTAAAGGAAGCTACCAGGACAATGATAGCTAAAGCAAAGCTGCCCCAAAGATTCTGGGCAGAAGCCACAAATACAGCATGTTATACCCAGAACAGATGTATGATCAACAAAAGTCAAAACAAGACACCTTATGAGCTATGGAACAACAGAAAGCCTAATTTACATTATCTTAGGATTTTTGGTTGTAAATGTTATGTTTTGAATAATGGGAAAAATCACCTTACTGCATTTGCAGAGAAGGCTGATGAAGCTGTTTTTGTAGGATACTCTACTGTTAGTAAAGCTTACAGAGTCTTTAACAAAAGAACTTTACTTGTAGAAGAATCTATTCATGTAGTATTTGATGAACCAAGTCAATCTTCTGAAAAGAATCAAAGTGCAAATCCAGAGATATCTGCTGATCTTCAGAAATTGAGTATGGAAAGAAAAGAAGAATATGTACCCATCATACTACCTGATTTAAACCAAGCTGTTAACTCAAGTGCTGTTCAAAATCAGTCTGCTGATTGTCTAACAGAGGAGTTGCAAACAGCTGACAGACCAGAGCCTGTTCAACAGACTACTACTGAGACTCCAACACTAGTGTTGCAAGATCAATCAAGAGGACAACATCCAGATTTGCAACCTGATCTCAGATGGCTCAGAGATCACCCACCTGACTTAGTGATTGGTGATTTACTGGATAGAGTGAGAACAAGAAGGTCAACTGCAAATGAATCAATGTTTGTAAGTTTTCTTTCACAAATTGAGCCTAAGTTGATTGATGAAGCTCTTTGTGATTCTCACTGGATTGAAGTTATGCAAGAAGAGTTGAATCAATTTGAAAGGAATGAAGTCTGGTACTTAGTTCCCAGACCTACTCATCAAAGGGTAATTGGCACCAAGTGGGTATTCAGGAATAAAATGAATGAAGATGGTATTGTTACCAGAAACAAAGCAAGACTAGTTGCCAAAGGTTATTTCCAAGAAGAAGGCATTGATTTTGATGAGACATTCGCACCAGTTGCAAGGCTTGAAGCAATCAGATTATTCTTAGCCTATGCTGCTCACAAGAACTTCACTGTCTATCAGATGGATGTGAAGTCTGCTTTTCTCAATGGAGAACTGCAAGAGGAAGTCTATGTTGAACAACCTCCTGGATTTGAAGCTTATCAACAAGGAGACAAAGTATATCGTCTGAAGAAAGCTCTCTATGGACTGAAACAGGCTCCAAGAGCATGGTATGATACTTTATCTGATTTTCTTTTAGTTAAAGGATTTCGCAAAGGTAAAGTAGATAAAACTTTGTTCACTATTGAATGGGATAATCATATATTGTTAGTTCAAATATATGTGGACGATATTATTTTTGGTTCAACTAACAAACAGATGTGTGAGAAGTTCTCTAAGCTGATGCAGAACAAGTTTGAAATGAGCATGATGGGAGAACTAAATTACTTTCTTGGATTACAAGTCAAACAGCTACCTGATGGTATTTTTATTAATCAAGCAAAGTACACAAAAGATCTGTTCAAGAAATTTGGTATGGAAACTAGCTCATCTGTTAGTGTTCCAATGTCTACTGGACTTCGTCTGGACAAGGATGAAGATGGCAAATCAGTTGACATCACCAAGTACAGAGGCATAATTGGGTCACTGTTATACTTAACAGCTAGCAGACCTGATATTATGTATTCTGTTGGGGTTTGTGCGAGATTTCAATCAAATCCAAAGGAATCTCATCTCTTAGCTGCTAAAAGGATATTAATGTATCTTAAAGGCACTCAAGAATTGGGATTGTGGTATCCAAGGGAATCAAGATTTGAACTCATTGGATATTCAGATTCTGACCTTGCTGGCTGCAAAATTGATAGGAAGAGTACTACAGGTACTTGTCAATTTCTAGGCAGTCGTCTGATCTCATGGATGAGTAAGAAACAGACTTCAGTATCCATATCTACTGCTGAAGCTGAATACATTGCTGCTGGAGCATGTTGTGCACAGATACTTTGGTTGAAGCATCAACTAGAAGACTATAATCTCAAGATCAGTGGAATCCCTATCTACTGTGACAATACAAGTGCAATCTCACTTACTCAGAATACTACTAGTCATTCCAGGACTAAGCATATTGAGATCAAACATCACTTCATTAGAGACCATGTTGAAAAAGGAAATGTTATCATTGAGTATGTTCATACAGACAATCAGATTGCTGACATTTTCACCAAACCATTAAGTGATGCAAGATTTTCTACTCTAAGAGTGGAACTGGGCTTGTTAAAATTGGATTCATAAGCTGAGGGGGAACCTATCAGGAGACTGGGTTCAACAGCTGACTAATCTGATAACAACAAGTGGTGTACTTCAAGAAGACTGACTCTCAACAGACTAGTTGACTGATGAATTCTTGAATTCAGGGGGAACGTGTAAGACTAGCGGTACCCTTGTTTTATAGATGAAATCTTCAATGACAGTTAGTTGAAGTTATTTTAATCAGAAGATTTGTTCTTAATTCTTGAAGACTTGAAGATTATTTATCTTGCTGGATTGACAAACAGCAAAGGAAGATCACTAGATATTGGCTTTCACTAGTGATATATTGTATCAGACAAGTCATCTATCAGATAAGTATTGTTTTACTCATCTGTTTTATTTGTGTCAGCTTATATTTAAGTGCTGTATTAAAAAAAGTTTTATCAGAAACACGCTTTTATAAGTAACAGACAAGTGGCGTTTCAAATTCCCGCCCGTCTGACACATTTAATGAAATTTGAAATTTGAAATCCACGTATCACGCTCACACGATCTACTTTTCAGTAACTGATCTAACGGTTGGCACTAATCACGGAAACCGACATCAAACCACCGTCTATAAATCCAGATCTGATCAGCTTACTAAGCTTTTATGCACCCTCAAAATTTCAAAAGCACAGAGAATTTTTGCACACAGTTTTACTGCAAATCTCTCTCGTTTTTCCTTAATCTTTTTCAGAAATGGCTGCCAAAACGAAAGAAGCCAATGCAGAAGGTAGATTCTTGAACTACCTGACTTATCACGCGACTGGCACTCCCAAGATGAAAGAAATTATGGAAAAGTTTAAAGCTGCTACACTGGTTGATTTCATGGAGGCCCATGAAACAATGGTGTTCAAAGACCAAATAATGGAGTATTATGGTTCGAAAGAGAAGCCTAATTTTGACAAACTGGAGATTAAGACTGAAGTTGGGGGTAAAGTTATCTGCATAACTCCCAAGCTGCTGAACGGGAAGTACCAAATCTCTCTATGGAAGGCTCCACTGAAATTTCTACCCTGGCTGAGCCCTATGAAGCAGATTTTTGGAATCTGGCTTCAAAGAAAAATGAAGTTCTGTCTAGAAATATTAAGAAGAATCAGCTGACAGACGAATTTCAGCGTATGGCAGATTTAATTGCCAAAGTACTGGAAAACTGCACTTTTTCGTTGGACAGTGTGCTAATGAAACGTTTCACACCATGATTGATGTATACTATGGGTTAAAGGTGAACTGGGCAACTGTTATGTGGTATATTCTGGCTGATCACAAGCAGCGTGGTCAAACACTTCACAGAATATTCCTAAGTCAGCTGTTTTCAATTCTTGGTTGTATTATGATCAATGGGAAGGTCATCCACAATGCCAAGGAATTGAAAGTTTATGAGCATGTTCGCACTAAAACAACTGAAGGGACTCCTGAGAAAACAAAGGTGCAACCAAAAAGAAAGGCTACTGCTGAGCCAAAGAAACCAGTTGTTAAAGCAAAAAGAAGTAAGGCATCTGTTCAAACAGTTAAGCCAGATGTTCAAGCCAGAACAGACCCGCCTAAAGAAAAGGATGTTGTTGATACGATTGTAGATGAAACAGTAAAAGAAATTGAGGAGATGGCCTTTGACATATCTTCTGAAAGAACAGTTTCAGCTGAAGTGCCAGCTGAAAATGTGGCAAAAAGGACAAGAAGTGCGATGAAGGACACTGCTACATCTGCTGTTGTTCCGTACACAAAGAAAACTTCTAGAAAGAGGATGACTTTTATTGAAGAAGATACTGAACTTTCTGAGCTAGTTAGGGAAAGTCCTCAAATAGCAGAGAGGCTTGTTGGATCAGAGAAGAAGTCTGCTGAAGTAGAGTCAGCTGCTGAACAAGGTGAATAGACTACTTCTGCACCAACAGCTGAGGTTGCTCAACCTCCAAAGGATCCTGAAGTGCAGATCCTTGAACCAATTGCTGCTGCACCAGTAGCAATTGCTGAACCAGAACCAACAGTTGCGGCACCAGTTGTTGAATTAAGAGCTGCCAGGAAGAGAAGGGTTGGCAAATCTAAAGTGTATGCTCATCACAAGAAGAAGCGTAAGGAAGCTGAACAAAGAAAGCGTGATGAAGCTGAACTGAAGAAAGTTCTTGAGGCAAGTAAGAAAGATGCTGATGTCAAGAAGTTGACTGAAGCAGAATTGGATGCCAAGGAAGAAGCAGACCTGGCAAAGGCTCTTGAAGAAAGTCAGAAGGATGCTTATGGACCAAGACGGTCAGAAGGCATCGTGATTGGCAAACCCACGGAAGGAGACTTTGTTCTACCAAGGGCCAAACCAATCAAAAGAAAGAAGGCTGAAGTCAGAAGAGCACCTGAAGTTGTTCAAAGTGACTCTGATGTCTTCAAGAAGTTTGAAGCTGAGCTACAGAGGATGAATCAACTGCTTCAATCAAAGACCACCTTTCTCCCAGAAAAGATAAGATACAACTGTTGGAGGGAGTATAGGTTAAACAAGTCTGAGGAAGAAATCCAAGTGTGGAAGGAGTTTGCTGATGAAGGACGTTGGGTTCTACGTTGGCTGCATACAAATTCTGTTGCAAAGGCGTTGGATTCAGACTTTGTAAGAGACAGACTACATGACTTTGCTAGAGTCATTGTAAGTGAAGAGGCAACTGCTATAAAGGATTCACTGCCAAATAAACCAAGTCCTGCTGATGATTTGGTGGATAGAGCAGTCAAGATCGCTGTCTACACAACTATGGAAAAATGGGCTGAACGATCAAGATATGAACCTGGTTCAACCAGTGATGTGCCCACTTTACCAAGTTTACAGCGTATTGCCTATGGCTCAGAAATCAGTACTTATCAAGAACAGCTGAGTGCTCAACAGTCTATGTTGGTATAATTTAGAGAAGGTTTTGAAGATGACAAAAAGGGTATAATAGTCAAGAAGGCTAATTTGGAAGTCATCAACTAAGAACTGAGAAGCTTAGTGAAACCTATCTCATGGTCTGGAAGCTAAGTGACCGAATCAGCCGAGTGGGATATCAGATGGGTATTATCAGCCGAGTCAAGATAGATGTGTTCATTCTTGAATCAGCCGAGAAGCCATCAGCCGAGTGATCATCAGAGTGATCATCAACAGAGTATTTCCACCAGCAGAGTAAAGACGATCAGGAAGCTCAACGGTAACGTGCTAAGAGCTGAGTGCATTAAATGCGACTGACATAAAGCAAACATCCGTACAGCAGAGTGTACAGTGCGACAGTTGCAGGGAGCCGTTTCGTGTGTCAGGACCAGTACTCGAGGACTGTAGCTTTCTGTCAACCTTCAACGGGCAGAAAATTCAAATCCGAGGAGTATAAATAGAAGACAAACTGAAGATCTTAAGAGAGCTTGCATTATTCAAGATCATATCCTAAGAGCGAGATCCATCAGTTGAGTCGTCTGATCTTGAGCGAAGTCATCTGTTGACGAAGCTTCTTGTTGAAGAACAGAGATCATACATTGTCTGTCTTACTGACTTTCAACTGATAATAGAAGGAGTGTATATCCATCTTTGTGAGTGATATAGCTTCTTAGTATAGGTTTTCTGAGTGATTACTTGTACTGAAAACAGCGTGAGAAGTGTAGGTCCATCTTAGTGAGTGATCTAGCTTCAGAGTGTAGGATTTCTGTGTGATTTCTTACAGCGCACTTGTGGCTTTTCATTTGTTGAATTGCGCAAGAAGAGTATATTGTAAACTGTGTGTTTATAGTATAACCCAAGATCTTCGTGACTTAGAAGAGTGGACTAAAAGACGATTGTCTATATAACCACTATAAAAATTATGTGTGTTTGAATTATTTACTGCTATACTTTGCATATTTTCAAAAGAACTCAAACATACGAACTGAACCAAAAGATTTTTAAAAGGAGTTGTAAAAACTGGGGATAAAATCTTTTGTGTGGGAAAACTTAAAGAGGAACAGATTGGTTGAAAAACACTTGACAAATCCGCTGCCAACTAGTTTCTAAAACTTTGATATTTCATCTGAATCAGCTGAGTGAAATCAGATGAATGGTCAACTCTACTGCTCAAAGCTTTGTGCGCGAACATCTTAGTAGTCTTACGAATTCTCGATCAGCTTAGTCTGCTGACAGAAAAAGTTAGAGAAAAAGTTTTAAAGTTTTCAGAGGTCTATTCCCCCCCCCCCCCCCCTCTAGACCTCATTGACCACTTTTGGGACCAACAAGTGGTATCAGAGCAGATTGGTTCACTTGATCCTCTGCCTGATCAAACGAACTTGATCCTTGTTGTGTTTTTCAAATTTTTCAAATAGCATATTTTGACAAATCAAAACGTTTTGAAAAATGGAGTGCATAAGCCATGTTCCTCACATTGGCCATATGAACTTTGAAAATTGGAAAATCAGAATGGAAATGATGACATGTTCACTTGTATTACAAAAGGACCATTCAGATTTCAGAAGACTGTGAAGGTTGCTGGCCAACCAGATCAGTAAGTTGACATAGAGCTGGATAAGCTGACACCCAAAGAAGTCAAGTTAGTCAATCTTGACAAGAAGGCTAAGTTCATCATGTTCAAAGCTGTAGACGAAGAAAGATTCCAGAAGATCAAGCATTTCAAAACGGCCAAAGAGATGTGGGATAAAGTCTGCGAGCTAAGCGAAGGAAACAACGCTATCAAAGAACACAAGCTCAGTGTGGCTCTTGAGGAGTTTGAAAATTTCAAGATGAAGTCTGGTGAAACGATTGATCAGATGGATACTAGGTTTACCAAAGCTCTGAATGAAGTTCTAAGAGGAGTATGGACTCTTGATCAAAGACCATCCAACCTCATCATCTGAGGAGTTTGCTACAGAGGAAAAGCGTGCTAAAAAGGAGCGTAAGCTTAGTAAGAGCAAATCAAAGTTAGCTGATGCAACAAAGCTAATAAACTCCTGCACATCTTATTCAGACCGACAGTCGTCTGATAAAGAGTTTGAAGAAGTACATGAAACCCTATGCTTAACTGCCATAGAATTTGATGATTCTGAAAGCTGAGGTAACTTCTACCAATTAAATGAAATGCACTATTTGAATCGTTTGAATAAATGCTGAATTACAAATTCAAATATTGTTTGTGCATTTGCCAAGCTTAATGAAGAGAAGACTCTGCTGAAAAGAGCAAATCAGATCACTGAAACTTCAGGTTGAAAAACCTCAAGAATCAGCTGACCACAAAAAGCTTGAGCATGAGAATGAAACTCTAAAAGCTGAGTATGCAACTAGTATTGAAAGTACAAATGAACTTAAAAGAAGAAATTGCATCATTCTCTAAAAAGAAATCAGAGACTTAAAAGAAGAAGTCTACTGATGCTCAATAGGTTAGAAAACCTAGTAAGCTACCTAAGACTAATCAGACTAGTAAACTCATCAGCCGAGTAAGCAGAAATAGGCTGCTGATAGGAGTAAATTTAAAATGTCAATTCTGCTGAATCTAAGGAGAGTTATTAGATAACTCAGGTGAGAAATTGAGGCAAAAATGAATTATCTGGCAAGAATTTGAATCACATTATGATAATTGCTATTATGACATGCACTATGCTTTTTCATATTATCATGTTGATCATGTACATTGTACTAATTGCCATCCTCATTTCAATATGCATGCTTATCACATATTTCATGCATCTTACCTTGCTTGTGAGCATTGTTTTAATCATGACCAACAAGTGATGTTATCATGATAAAACATAAGTCACTAGATCATCACATGTTTGTACTAACCCTGCTGGACCTAATGAATAAGGGGTACCAAAAACAGTCATCTGTTTTGTAGGTGAAGCTCATGTGAGATGACAAAGATGAGTTGACCACCTTGCAAATTTCACCAAGTTCAACAAGTGGTCTCACCAACAAGCAATTACCAACAAGTGTTATCAATTAAGTGGTATCATCAAGTGGTATAGTTCAAGTGGTAGACTCTACATTTGGAAATTTCAAGGAACGCAAGATTGTTGAAAAGTTGAAGATTATCAAAGAATGATAAGTGGTATTAGAGACCAACAACTAATCGCAACAAGCAGTATCACCAACAAGTGTGGTATCAGTCAACCATGTGACAAAGAAATTGGTTCGTTGACTTTGGATTCATAAGTTGAGGGGGAACTTATCAGAAGACTAACCCAGAACAGCTTACTGGAATTCAACGGCTGAGTATATGTCAAGACTGACTCTCATCAGACTACTTGACTACAAATTCTTGAACTTAGGGGGAACGTGTACGACTAGCGGTACTCCTAAATAAAGATGAAGTTTTTAATAAGTCAAAATGAAGTTATCAGAAGACTGCTTCTCATCAGCCGACTGGAACTCAACAGCCAAGTGACATTCAAGAATGTACTACACCAAGTGGTATCAGCAAGTGTTATCACATCAACAAGTGATATCAGCTGACTAATCTGATTTACATTCATACAAGCAAGTGGTATCAGACCACAAGTAGCATCAGACTACAAATGGAATCAGACCACAAATTGTATCAAGTGGTAAAAATTCTTGAAGTTAGGGGGAATTTTCTAGCTGGAGTGATAAACAACAACGAAGACTACCTCGATCAGCCTAGTACCTACCTACCTGTCTTCAGCATACTAAGTTTGCAATCTTCATTAAAGGAAAAGAGATTAAAAAAAAAAAAAAAAAAAAAAAAGGAGGAAGATAAAGATGCAACTAAGTATTAGTGTTGATGACAAAAAGGGGGAAGATTAAAAGTGCAACTAAGAACCCTTTAAGCATAAGATCAAAAAGGAAAAAAGAACCATCAAGAACAGCTGAGTGCTCAACAGTCTATGTTGGTATAATTTAGAGAAGGTTTTGAAGATGACAAAAAGGGTATAATAGTCAAGAAGGCTAATTTGGAAGTCATCAACTAAGAACTGAGAAGCTTAGTGAAACCTATCTCATGGTCTGGAGGCTAAGTGACCGAATCAGCCGAGTGGGATATCAGATGGGTATTATCAGCCGAGTCAAGATAGATGTGTTCATTCTTGAATCAGCCGAGAAGCCATCAGCCGAGTGATCATCAGAGTGATCATCAACAGAGTATTTCCACCAGCAGAGTAAAGACGGTCAGGGAGCTCAACGGTAACGTGCTAAGAGCTGAGTGCATTAAATGCGACTGACATAAAGCAAACATCCGTACAGCAGAGTGTACAGTGCGACAGTTGCAGGGAGCCGTTCCGTGTGTCAGGACCAGTACTCGAGGACTGTAGCTTTCTGTCAACCTTCAACGGGCAGAAAATTCAAATCCGAGAAGTATAAATAGAAGACAAACTGAAGATCTTAAGAGAGCTTACATTATTCAAGATCATATCCTAAGAGCGAGATCCATCAGTTGAGTCGTCTGATCTTGAGCGAAGTCATCTGTTGACGAAGCTTCTTGTTGAAGAACAGAGATCATACGTTGTCTGTCTTAGTGACTTTCAACTGAGAATAGAAGGAGTGTATATCCATCTTTGTGAGTGATATAGCTTCTTAGTATAGGTTTTCTGAGTGATTACTTGTACTGAAAACAGCATGAGAAGTGTAGGTCCATCTTAGTGAGTGATCTAGCTTCAGAGTGTAGGATTTCTGTGTGATTTCTTACAGCGCACTTGTGGCTTTTCATTTGTTGAATTGCGCAAGAAGAGTATATTGTAAACTGTGTGTTTATAGTATAACCCAAGATCTTCGTGACTTGGAAGAGTGGACTAAAAGACGATTGTCTATATAACCACTATAAAAATTATGTGTGTTTGAATTATTTACTGCTATACTTTGCATATTTTCAAAAGAACTCAAACATACGAACTGAACCAAAAGATTTTTAAAAGGAGTTGTAAAAACTGGGGATAAAATCTTTTGTGTAGGAAAACTTAAAGAGGAACAGATTGGTTGAAAAACACTTGACAAATCCGCTGCCAACTAGTTTCTAAAACTTTGATATTTCATCTGAATCAGCTGAGTGAAATCAGATGAGTGGTCAACTCTGCTGCTCAAAGCTTTGTGCGCGAACAGCTTAGTAGTCTTACGAATTCTCGATCAGCTTAGTCTGCTGACAGAAAAAGTTAGAGAAAAAGTTTTAAAGTTTTCAGAGGTCTATTCACCCCCCCTCCCTCTAGACCTCATTGACCACTTTTGGGACCAACAGTCTACATCACCTTTTGTTCCAGCTGACTTGATTCGTCAGAAGACTGTAGTGTCTACTGATGGTACTGAGATCATTCACATTGCTGATGAGCCAGCTAGTGAAGAACAGCAGAAAGACCAGCAAGCTGAGGAGATCAACTTAGATACATCAAAGAAACTGCCTGCTGAAGTCAAGGATATGATTCCTTTAGCCATTGAGTGGAAGGCTGAAGAAAATCAAGTTCTTCATGAAGCTCCTGTTCAACAGGAAGAACCTGCTGAAGCATCAACCTCTGTTCCAACTGCTGACTTACATTCTTCACTGATGGAGTCAATGCAGATGCTGATTGATAATGCCATGAAGGAGATGGAAAAGAGGAATCAGCTGATGTTGAAGCAAATGCAAGAGGCTACTGCAAAGTTGGTGCAGGAAGCCGTAGAGAATTTTCCTCTATCACCAGACAATTCCCTTGCACTGACTCAGAGTATTTTGAGCATGAACAGAAACATTGAAGATGTGAAAGCTGATAAATTGAGAAAAATGTCGCACTGATGCAAGAGTTCACTGCTGTCACCAATAAAGCTCAAAATGAAATGTCAACACTTCAACTGAATGTTGACTGCTTAAATGACCAATCTGGTGAAATGAAGTCTACTCAACTTCGTATGGAAGCAACTCAAAATCACCACTCTGATCAACTTCGAGTTGTGGATCAAAACATCAGAAAGCTTTGTGCTGCTGTCAACGTCACTCCTGATCAACTCAACCCTGCTGCTGATGACAAAAAGGGGGAAGAGGAATCAGCTAAGAAGACTGTTGCTGCTGCAACTATTCAAGTACAAGACCAAAGTGCTGCTGCTGAAAAGCCAAGTGAAGATGAAGTACTTGAAGATGAAGCTAATGATGAAGAAGCTGCTGAAGAAGAGCCCAAGGATGTAGCTAAAACTGACAAAGAGTTAGCTGCGTCTAAGTACTCTGCTGAAGAACAGCTTAATCCATACGTGAAGTATAAAAGAATTGAGGACATCAAAGCAAAGTTCGAAGCTGATGAAAGAAGAGAAAAATTAAAGAAGCTTGCTGATGCTTTCTCAAGTGGTGAAGAAAATGATGAAAGTAGTGATGAAGTTGAAGAAGAGGAAGAAGAAGAAGATGAAGAAGCTGAAGACTAGACTAGATTTTCTAGACTAGGTTTTAATCTGAAAATTTGTATCAGCTTACTTTATTTGTAATTTTTCACTTAAGTCCATTTTCTTGTAAACTTGCACTGTAATCTGAAAGATGAAATTTATAAAAGTCAAGTTTCCAACAAATTATTTCTATCTCAGAAAATTTTGAGGACTTAACTTTAGTTTTAGGTAAAGGTACTTAGCTGAAGTTTTGTGATCATCAAAAAGGGGGAAATTGTTGGATGAAGATGAAGACTTTAAAGTGAAGGGAGGTTTTGATGATTTCCAAAAGTCATCAGCTAAGTATGGAAGCTTAGTTCAAACCTTAGAAGATATATGGTCCAGAAGACTACTGATCTGTTGCTGAAGAAAGGAATCAGACTGGTGGATTTGGGATCAGCCGAGTGTACATCAGACGAGTGATTTCGATCAGCAGAGTGGAAGTGGATCAGAAGGTATTGCAACGGTAATAAATGCACTTGGTGTAATAAATGCTGAAGAGGAAGGGTATTTATGACAAATGATCGAAGAGAAACCTCGTATCAGCTTGGTGCATTTCATGCGAAGTGACAGAAAGTACAGCAGGGTGTACAGTGTTCAGTCGCAGCAGCCGTTTCTGCATAAAAGGACCAGTACTCGAGGTGTTGACAAATGCCGATCTCTCAACGAGCAGATTTTCAAATATCTTGTATAAATAGTTCAGTTCATGAGTTGGAGAAGAAGAAGCAACATAAATGAGATTAAAATTGAAGCAGAATTCTTCTAAGTCTCAACTTCAAGAACAGAACACTCATCAGCTGAGTCATTTGTTGGCGAAGCAGAATAGAGAGAAAACAAAATATACATACAAATCTGAGTGATTTTGTGAGAAAAGTGTTGTAAGAAGTAGATATCCATCTAAGTGAGTGATATTACTTCAGAGAGTAGGAGTTTCTTTGTGATTTCCTATTGCGCACTTGTGGCCTTTTCATTTGTTGATTGGCGCAAGCATTGTATACTGTAAACTGTGTGCTTATAGTATAACCCAAGATCTAAGTGACTTGGAAGAGTGTATTAAATGATTTCTATCCATATAACCACTATAAAAATCCTTTGTGTTATACTTGCATTAATTCTTGCATATTTTAAAAGAGCATACTTTAGCATGAAAAGGTTAACTGTTAAAAAGTTTTAAAAAAGGAGTTTGCAAAACTGGGGATAAAACTTTTTCTAAGTTAAGAAATCTACTTGTGAAAAACACTAGACAAATCCGCTGCAAGTTAGTAAATTTGAAACTTTGATTTTGATAAAATCAGCTAAGTAAAATCAGAAGAGTGGTCAACTCTGCTGTTCAAAGCTTTGTGCGAGATCAGCTTAGTCAACTTACGATTCCTGATCAGCTTAGTCTGCTGACAGAAAAAGTTAGAGATTTTGAAAGATAAATTTTTAGAGGTCTATTCACCCCCCTCCCCCCTCTAGACCTCATCTGACCACTTGGGACCAACAGAGAGAGAGAGAGAGAGGAGAGAGAAGAGAGAGTTTTTCCAAGACTTGTGTATCTTGTCTTATGTTATATATCTCTCAGATCATATTATAGATTTATATATATATATATATATATATATATATATATATTCTCTCCTAATCCTATTAGAAATAGGATTCCAACTCTTCTCTTTTCCTACATGGGCTAGGGCCTTTTAATTGGAAGACTAAGTCTTCTAATTAATTAATAGCCCATTCTCTTTAATTAATTAACTTACAAATTAAATTCCAATTTAATTTAGAATCTTGATCCAATCCAATTGGATCTCACCCTGCTCCAATTGGGTCAACCCAATCGATCCACTCATCCTTTGTTTCCTTGTTTTCGCTTCATGTGTATTGTGTATGCCCCCGTAGGTTCACCACATAATTGGTCGTGGGTTATAATTAAATATTCATTTAATTATGCAAGTATTTAATACTCTAAATCAATCGAACACTCTGTCGATTGATCATTCCAAAATTAGCACCCCTGCCAATTTGGGAATTCTCCCACACTCCACAGTCGATGTCTGGCCACAAGTCCATGGAGCCCAATCACTGGTGAATTAATTCAGTCAACCTTTTAATCAATTACAATTACCATATACGACATGATCTCTCCATTGATCGATCTCCTAGTCGAGACTTAAGGGTTTGGAGTTTTCATCGGTTCTCTTTCCTCGTCTTGACCTTATGTACTCTGATCTCAATCTATTCTCTTTGACTTAATCTTTATGAGCTACTTTCATAAAGCTGTCAGATACCTCGGCCGAGGGTTTTACCAGAATAAGTTTCTCACAGAAATTCATAGGAGAATTTCCCAGCCTATCAAGTCGGGTCAATGGATCATTTGTTGATGATACCAACGTGAATCCTCAGAGACCTCCTGGTAATCTCCAGTCGGTCGAAACTCACATTAAAGCATAGACGTTCTCGCACCAGATAGACCCTATCATCTCAAGTATTAGGGATCGTTCCTCGTATACTATTGCAAATAGGAATAACTTCGACCCCGATATGCGACTACCGCTTCCATGGTGAGTTATTTCCTAATTGGGGTATTCAATGCACTTGCCATCCCAGCAAATCACCCACTTCTGTGTATCGACTATCTTAGTCATGCTCGTGGACCTCAGTGTCCTCCAGTTCATCGAAGTATACACATCAGTGAGAGTCTAACCGAATCCAATGATGTCCCATCTCAAATGGATTCTACAACTCTTAAATATGTTCTAGATCATCACGGCCTTGGAGATCAGTCCACGGGTTGTCCCATTACCCTGTGATCTAAGGACTTCTATCCTTATGCTTAGATAATTATTACATAAGATAAAGTTGACCATTTATTAAAAAGGTGCATTTATTAATCTAAATTGAATAGATCCTTATTTATTACAATAAATAACAGCCATACAGTTGGCTTGCCGGACACTATTTCTATCAGAGGGGACCGAAGGGGAAGAAAAAGGTGGTCGAGGAGGAGTACGACACCTATAGATTCTTAGCTAAGTCGGCCTCAGATGCACATACGGCGGATAAGGGTTGGACATTTGTTACCGAAAGATTTGTGACCTATGAGAGGGAGGCTTTTCCGTACATGTATGAGCAAATTGAAGCAAGAGATTGGACCGAATTCTTGAAACGGCCACCTCGTGAGACTTTTTCCGGCGAAATTGTGCGGGAATTTTATGCTAACGCCGGTTGGAGTATGGAGGACTACACCACAACTGTGAGGGGCGGGGAGGTCAAGTTCGACCCGGAAACTATCAATGTCTATTACAGTCTCGAATGGCCTGCGAACCAAAATGATGAACTCTACGACTTATTCAATCATCGTAGAAGAACTATGGACGATATGAAAGAGTTCATCACTATGCCCGAAACCGTCGTCTAAGGTATTCCGAAAGTTGCTCACAACCGCTTGACGCAAGAAGCGAAAGCTTGGTCCATGGTTTTGCTAGCTCACTTCCGTCCGGCCAAATACAACACGGTTTATGGTGAGGATCGCATTCCTTTGCTTTATGCACTCACCCGGGGGCTTACACTCAATGTTGGTCGGATTATAAATGAGGTGCTTGAGGAAACCATATCGAGAAAGAAATCTAATATAAGCGTGTTTCCGCATCTCATTGACGACTTGTGTAGAAATGCCGGGGTCGATTTTGGGGAGATTAGCGAAGAAACTAAGTTGACTGGCTCGATTAGCACCCTAACTCTCTGCAAGACATTGAACCTAGACTACACGAGTAGTTACACCGGTAAAGTCTACACGTTCAGTGGGGTTCATCAAGAAGGTCAAGACGGTCAAGAGGAAGAGCAAGTTGAAGTGCAACCAAGAATGCCAAGAAGAAGGGAACCGACGGATATCCAAGAGCTGGTGCATGATTTGGCTCGTTTCGTCTATCCAATGAGTGACCGACAGGACATGGTTTATCGTGCGCTACATGGAGATGACCGGTTCAATGCCCTTCAACTACCCGCTCTTCCTAGATGGATAAATCTACCCCCGCAACCGCAAGGAGATCATGCAGATGAGATGCTTATTGATGAAGAGGAGGAGCGTGCCCGCAATACACGAAACCAATAAAGACGGGAGCAACCACGGGATGCTTGAGCTATAAGATTCTTATAAATGGGACGTTGCCTTTAAATTTATGCAGTCCCTTCGGTTTAGATTGAGCTCAAATTTATTTTTATTTTCGTCTTGTATTGGTATTGTTTTTATGTTTTGGGTAATATTGCTGTTGTTCACTTGTTTAGGTTTCTATTATATGCTTGTTGGATTTTATTAGAGTCGTGCTCGCTCATTTATAGCTTTATTTTGTGTTGTTTTGCTTTCGTTTTTGTACATTTCACTTTTGCTAATTTGCAAATAATCTCTAAGAAGAATCCACATATTTCATTATGTCACAAATATCCCATATTCAATTCATTTGAGAAGAGACAAAATGTTATGATATAAATCAAATTATCACGAAACCAATGAAGACGGGAGCAACCACGGGATGCTTGAGCTATAAGATTCATATAAAAGGGACGTTGCCTTTAAATTTATGCAGTCCTGTCAATTTAGATTGAGTTCAAATGTTTTATTTCTATTTCTGTCTTGTATTGGTATTGTTTTTATGTTTTTGGTAATATTGACGTTGTTTACTTGTTTAGATTTCTATTACATGCTTGTTGGATTTTATTAGAGTCGTGATTGCTCATTTATAGCTTTATTTTGTGTTGTTTTGCTTTCGTTTTTGTACATTTCCCTTTTGTTAATTTGCAAATAATCTCTCAGAAGAATCCACATATTTCATTATGTCACAAATATCCCATATTCAGTTCATTTGAGAAGAGACAAAATGTTATGATATAAATCAAATTATCAAACTCGAACGTTGCGACTTGATTGAGTGTCATGGTTATCCTCTTCCATTGGTTGCCCACCATCGCCAATGTCCTTGTCAGTTTTATTCTGATATGTTGTAGATTTATGACATTGTTCCCTGCATAATGTCGAATTTAAAAAAATCAATTAATTTTGGAAGTAATGAAACGATAACCATACAAGATTATGACTATAATAAAATTATAAATTACTATAATAAATTTTAGGAGAATACTGACATACCGACAAATACCACAACGTTGTATCTGCGACTTAGGTGCACCTCTAGACTTGCTCTTCAATGGATCGCGGACAAATCCATTACGATCCACTCTAGGTGGATCCTCAATACATTCTAACCTCACAAACTCATCATCTCCTTTTTCAACTGACTCGGGCCTAACAAGAATTCTTCTCTACAATCTTTTGCAACTTTGTGCATTCGATTGACAAAATGATCAGCTGCATTTGAAAGGATAGCCAACAATAAAAGCTTGTAAGAGGACTACCTTAGATTGCATTCTTATGGTTTAAAAGATAATACGCCCGTTTATTTATAGTACGTAAATTAAACAATGGCCATCTTCATCTCTCGCGAACGTATCTAAGCGATTGGATGAAATCCTAAGATCACATTCGACTATGGGACGATTCACTTCAGTACTGAGTGCAATCATGAAATAGTCTCTAAGGTCGTGATCTTAAAACTGTTCCAAGTCATAGATTCCTGTCGAGACGGGGTATCGAAGGAATCGTTAAGACTTGTACGATTATGCATGATTCACACAAAGTGAATTTGTAGAGTTTCATGAACAAGGCATTTGATGCTAGTGCATATGACTAGGTGGTTCGATAGGGGATCGAACGCATCGAACGACCCGAACAGAGAAACCCATTGTGGAAGTGCATTAAGCATATCGGTAATGGGATGTTTCTCAAGGCTTATAATAGTGTACGATTTAGTCCTTAGACTTGAGGTACTAGGGCGAATTCGGTACACGAGAATGCGTACTTTGATTTAGGAGCCGATCACGTAGCCTGATCATTGTGCGACTACTTTGGGTACGTATGATCGTGTACGCGAATGGTTAGTACTAAGAAAGGATCTATCGACTCATCTTGATAAGATGAGAGAATTTCCTGTACGATCTTAGATAATAAATTCCGAGAAACCCACGGCCGTGGTCGGTGACGGATTTGGAAAGGGGTTTCCAAATTTAGCAGTCACATTGAAATTATTATCCAGAATTAGAAAGTACAGAATTGAGATAATTAGAGGTGCCGATCAATTCACACACCCTAGGTCTCAATCGGGAAATTAGTCGCTAGAAGGACCGTATGTACATGGCACTTATAAGAGGTGAGGTTCACGAATATCAATTCACCTGAAGTTGGGCCTCATGGGCTTGTGGCTAGACATCGACCATGAGGTGTGGGTACTCCTGAATTAATGGGAGATTAATTTTGGAGTGGTCAATTAAAAGTGTTTAATTGATCGGAGCAATTAATTGCTCATTAATTAAATCACGAGAGTCGTGGGCCTGCTGCCAATTGATGGTGAACCTAGAGGGTCACACACAATACAGTTGGACAGTGACAGTCATAAAAGGAAACATTTGATTTAAAGAAATTAAATCAAGAAATGAATTAAAGTGTTAATTCAATAAGAAGAATAATTAATTAGATGGTCTAATTAATTAAATGTGAATTAAAGTGTTAATTCAAAGTGGAGAGTTGTTAATTAGAATGTCTAATTAATTAATCGATTAGAATATCTAATTGATTAAATACTTAATTAAAGTGTTAATTAATTGGGAAGATTAATTAATTAATAGTGGATTAATTAATTAAACTAAGTGGGCCGATTTTGCTAAGGGAATATTGATTAATCTCGGATTAATTAAAATTATGCATGGGCCGATTTTTAGCTAAGGGAAGTTGGAAGAGATATACATTCTTGTAGGACAAGAAAGAAGAAGAAGTTTAAAGTATATCTTGTTTCCTTATGTGATAAGGAAAGATATACCAAGATATGATATATATATCTATTAGAAGAAGGAGTCTTCTAAAATATATATAAATATCTATATATCTCTAACATAATAAAGAATGCATAACCCTAGTGCAAGAAAAGAAAAAGAGCTGAAAAATTTCCAGCCCTAGCCGCCCCCCACCTTGGCCGAACCAAACCCTGGCCGCCCCTTGCTCTCCGTTGCTTCTTCTCCATCTAGATCTGGATCTAGATCCAGTTCCTCCATTGACAATCCTTTACTCCTAGTTCTAAGCCTGTGGTTTAAAGGAGTTGCTACCATCCTTCTGGTGTGGACTACTCTAGAGGCACAACACTTGGGGTGCTCTAGTGAACAATTAGAAGACCGGAGAAAACCACCACCTTGCCTGTGGTGAGGTAATTTTCGAATTACCACTTTTATTTAATGCACTGTTGGATTTGATTCAACCCTTTTAGTATGAGTTAGATGTACTTTTCTTGGCCTCGGATTTGTGTATGAAATTTTTTAAATTCCGCATGTTGTTGTTTGACAATCATATCCCAACAGTGGTATCAGAGCCAAAGTCATTACGCTCATACGAAAAAGGCCTGAACACTTCAAAATATATATGTATATTTGTTTGTCGTGTTCTATGCATGGATTCTTGCTTGTTATGATATTTTATGTGTTCGGGTAAATAGCATAATTCGATTTGGGCCAAATCTGCAATTTCCGAAACTTACTAGACTAAACTGCAAATTACGATTTTTTGAAAATTTAGACAGAATCTGAAATTTTGTTTTTCTGCAAATTTCTTGGCTGAAACTGTAATTCTGCTATTTCTAAAAAATTGGGGTCTGTTTTGCATTTGCCGAAAGGTATGGGTCAGTTTTGTTATTTACGTACCTTCAGGGGGCAATTTTGCAATTAACAAAAGTTTCTGGAATTAAATTGTTAATTTCTGTTTTCTGGGCCGATTTGCATGTTATGGAATTTTTGGGGTTAATTTGTGATTTCCGAAAGTTAAGGGGTCAAAATGTATTTTTTGAAAAATGAGGGACCAAACTGTAATTTTCAAAAGTTGAAAATCCAGAATCTGTTTTATGCTTAAAAGGTGTTTTATTTATCCGAAAGATTAATTTTATCATAATTAGTGGATACTAGAGCGAGAATCATGAGTTATTTTAAAAGGGGTTTTAAAATAAAAATGGTGGTTTATTTAAAAAAGGGGTTTTAAAATAAAAAATCAAAGATTGTTTTAAAAGGGGTTTTAAAATTAGAATCTTGGGTTATTTTAAAAGGGAGTTTTAAAATAATATAAGAAATAAGAAAAATGTGTTTTGCTTGTTTCTTGCTCAACGTGAACTGTTTACGTGGTTTTCGATCGTGCCGAGCCTTGACCCTAGGGTAGATGTGAAAGGTTTAAATTTAATTGTGTTGGTTTTTATTGGGCCTGCGTGCCTTAAGTTTTTGGGCCACTTTGAGCTTTTGTAATAGATTAGGGCTTTGTTTTAAATAGTTTAGGATGGAGGCCCATTACAAGCAAAGTGGAGGCCCAAGAAGGAATGAAGGCCATGTATGCATGGTTACTTTTCTTGGCCTCGGATTTGTGTATGAAAAATTTTAAATTCCGCATGTTGTTGTTTGACAATCATACACGTAAAATCCCAACAGCATTTTTAGATCCGGAAAAAACATTGCAATACTGCACAAGTTCTTTGTAAATATTCGTAAATAGCAAGCTTTGAGGATCATCGCAATGATAAGTATTAGGAAAGTTTAATAGCAAAGACCGGCCTATTTCAACTGTCCATCTCTTGTATATGCATGGAATGGGAATTTCACTTAGATTTAAATACCTAAATGCAGCAAAAAGATGACGACATGGTATCCAGTCTGACTCCAACATTGAACAATCATATTCAAACTTTCCTAATTCCAAATCAATCTCTACAAAACTTCGTCTGCCATTAATTTTATCATATTCCACAAAGGTGAAAACAAACAGTCGATCGTCAATGTTTTTGGATTCTTCAACCATCAATCCTTGAGATTTAAATATTTATTTCTCAACAATGAAGAATACATATCTTGTATATATAGATGCAGCATGCCTTTGAATACTTACAAGTGTAGTGGGAATTAAGGATCGAAGATCTGGCGATTGGGAAGCATCTTGATCAATTTTAAAAGTAGCTCTACTTTTGGAAAGCCATGTACAATAATGCTTTAAGAAATGAGTTATTTTGAATCCATATGTACCACCCCTATCCTTCAAAGAAGAATTAATAGACTCAGCTCGTTGGGTGCTCCTCATCATTCCGAAAAAGTGATCTCGAAAGTGTGCCTCACTCCACAATTCCCTTTTGGCATATATTTCTTTAACCCAATGATTTTGTAAAAGCCCGTATTCTTGAATCAACTCATGCCATTTAACCTCAAATTCTTCAATGGAAATATTTTTCTTCAAGAAACTTGCAAAAGAATTGCAAAAATCTGGTATCCGAAGTTTTTGTCTACAATTTTTTTGCAAGTGCCAGCTACAAAGCCCGTGTTTTGCATATGTAAACTCCTTTTCAATTGCATGATGCATTGCCGCATCTTGGTCAGTCAAAATTGAAATCGGATCTTTCCAGTCTATTGCTTCACGCAATGTCTTCAACAACCATCTATATGACTCAATAGTCTTATTGTACATTATGGCAGCTCCAAAAATGCAAGTTCTCAAGTGATTGTCAACTCCAGATAGGATTACCAATGGAAACTTGTAACTGTTGGTTTTGTAGGTGCTATCAAATAACAGTACATCACCAAAGAGTCTATATCCAGCCTTAGAAAAACCATCAGCCCAAAATAATCGGTTCAAAGAGTTATCACTTTCATCGATTGTGTACTTGAATATAATATCTTCATCATTTACTTGCAAGTCTTCAAGGAAGGAAATGGCAGTGTTCACATCGCCATGCCTGACGAGTTTCATTTTATCCTTAGTCATAAAATTATATCCGTCTTTCCTAGTAAAAGATAATTTTCCCGAGCCACCTTCCATGTACCCTAACCAGTCCATTGTTCTACAAGTCCTAAGGCCAGCATCGCTCATCCGAGTTAATAGGACTTATGAGTAGGTGTCATATACCTGCATATCAATATTTCTCCTTTTAAATCACACTAGGAAAATTAGGATCTAATTGACTGGAATTATGAAACTATAAATAATTAAATACATCATAATTTCAAAAATATACCTGTTACATTTCGGGCCGTACTCAGTGTCTCTAATGGATGATTGTGGTTAACTTCAAAATGGGTGACCCTATATATATTATCCTTACTATCGTGTGCTATACGGCATCGAGCTTTACATCCACACTTGGTTTCATCTCTAGATCTTCGAACAAATTTACTTCCTTCTGTACGTGCCTTACGAAATCCTTGCCTATTACAAACAAGCTCCATAGACTTTACTACACCATCTTGATTTGACCTTTTATGATACTTTCGGACATCAAAATCTTTTATTCTAGCATATTGGACATATAAATCTTCAGCCTCATTAGGAGACTCAAAAATTGAATGTACAATTGGATCAAGGATTACCTCACTATCAATATCATCAAAGTTCGAGTCTACTTTATCTTCAGGACTTGAATTATTATCACTATCGGGACTTGAATTATTATCACTATCTGAATTCCACTCATTCAAAGAAACGTAATCTTCATCTTTCAAATCCATCTTCTTTCCTGAAAATATTAAAATATTGGATTAAGAAATTTAATAAAGAAAAATTCACATTTTTCAATTATAATTTAGGGAATATTTGCATCCAAAATGTCGAGTTAATAGTCATATGCAACACTTGGGTAGCCACTTTGGTGCAAATAATTAACGTGGTATAGAACGTAACTAACCTCAGGTTTCCATTCGTATTCATAAACGTAATTATTTCATTTATTGATGAGTTTTCCACTGCTTACCCTTAAACCCATATGTGACATCAAACAAGCATAACTGAATGAAGGGTCTATTTGGATGGGTTTTGGCTCGGTTTCGTGGGTCTCGGTTTAAAAAAATGGTTTGGGTGGTTTCGATGAAACCTTTGAGACCTCATTTGGATAGGTTTTGGCTGTTGGGTTTTGTAGTTTGAATAAGTTGAAACCCCACTTGGATTGGGTTTGGATGTTGGGGTTCAGGGGAAAAAGTAAATGGTAGGAGTCAAATCAATGTATTTTTTAGTTATATTTGGGGGAAAAAGTAGGTGGTAGATGTCAAATCAATGTTTTATAGGTTTTAAAAGTTTGAGTGTGAGTTTTTGAATAGTTTTTTTATGGTTTTATGAGTTTGGCGAAAACTCATTTGAAAGGGTTTTGGCTCGGTCTCGCGAAACCTGCGAGACCGGGCCAAAACCCATCCACATAGAGCCGAAGGGATTTGGAAACATAGCAGAAATTTTGAAATGAGCACGAAATGTCAATATATGAATTGTTTCATTATTCGTTATTTCCGGGTCTTTTCGTTGCATTCACTTACACCATAATTGTAAACTATCCAATTATAAAATACTAAAAGATTAATTTTCCCATTTAAATATACTAAAAGATTAATCTCACTTATAAAATACGAAAGTGGTGCATTGAATAAAACATAATCAAAAGAAAAAATTTAATTTTCTTCATGATACTCTATTCACTCTATCTATATCTACATTATAACAAATAGACTCCATGCAACATTACATATACGTTTCTTCAATCAAATAAAAATCTCTCTCTCGCAAGTGTAATAAACAATAATGTTCTTACATAGAATTAATTAATTTTCGAACAATTAAGCTCAGTACCCAGATTCCCAAATTCTTCAAATTTGTTTATGAGATAAAGTCCCACCACTCCCAAATGAAACATACAAAACAGAGCTAATGGGCTGATTTTTCAACCAATTTAATGAAATTGATAATTCTTCATTTTTTCAGATGGGATAAACTATTGGTCTTTTCTTCTATTTTTAAGAACTCAACAACAACAAATAATCAATTTTGAATCAATGGCCCAATGGGATAAACAAAATGATCTTGACTTAATAACTTAGAGATTTATCTCCCCACCCCAACCAGTACTCAAGCAAATAAAAGGTGAATTAAAATCGAAAATTACAAATTAAATTAAATAATCTAAGCACAATCACAGGTTGAGATAAAGATTGGCTTACCTAAAAAAAAAATGATTAGTAGGATAATTTCCCCACTTTGAATCGACTTTTTACCCACTTCCAAGTCGCCTTTTCAAATTTCGTAGCAAGTTACTGAAAAGGCTGAGATTTACGATGCAGGAGTGCTACTTGAGCTAGGATTTCGAATATTTCTCTTAGAAAGGGATGAATCCATAGAAGTCAAGAGTCTTCTTAGCGAAGATGAAATTGTTAATCAATTTTATGAAGTAATGAAAGCCGGAATAATTAGTGATGACGCTGGAGAAGTTATAGAAATGAGTGAATAGCAAATTAACTCCCTGTGTTATTCTAAATAGGCTATTTAACTCCCTGTGATAAATAAAAGGGCAAAATACCTCCCTGTGATATCCTAAATAGGCAATTTAACTCCCTGTGATAAGAAAAAGGGCAAAATACCTCCCTGTGTTTTTATAAAAGAAACACATTGCCTCCCTCTAAATTGCTCATTAATTCATATCACAGGGAGATAAATTGCTCATTATTTCATTTCACAGGGAGGTAAATTGCCTATTTTTATATCACAAGGAGGCAAATTGCTCATTATTTCATTTCACAGGGAGTTAAATTGCCTATTTTTATTTCACAGGGAGGTAAATTGCCCATTAAACATATCACAGGGAATTAACTTGCAAAAAACCCTTATAGAAATGGATAAGAAGAAAACTAAAAATTAAGAAGAAGATCTTGAAGAAGGCTGGGGAAGTAGTATAAATGAAGAAGGGCATTTAAGACAATTTGTAAAAGGCAACTCAACATGTATAGCCATTTGGAAGTGGGACTTTTGCCAGGTGGCACTTCTTGAATGGTGAACTGCCAAGAGTTTTCCCAATCTTGAACTCTTATTAGCCAATTCCATGTAAGATGTAAGATATGCAAGATTTTATGTCAAATCATGTTTGTTATGTGAGATAAGTCGTATAAGAGATAAACTATTTTATGTCAAATCAAAGTAAAGTTTGTGTAGATTTTTTTTAGAGATAAGAAAATTATTGTTTGTATGTTTTTGAGATAGTAGTTTAGGAAAATTGAGAGAGAATAAATTTATTTCAAAAAATTGAAAGGGTGTTTGTCTCGCTTTTCCCAACCACGATTGTTTTTTTTAAAGATGCCAAAAAACAAACAAACCCATTGTTTTACCTTATTGATTATAATTTAGTTTTATGTCTAAACAACCTCAAATTTTTTAGAATAACAAAATTTTCTAGTTATCATTGTATTTTACATACTTTGAAAATACATATAAATATAATTTCACAATGACATCACACTAGTTTGAATCAGTGATCGGACTGATTCAACCGATCGAACTAGTAACTAATTAGGTTTCCGGTTTTATGTCCGGTCCACTTTTGAAAACACTAGTATTTATCTACTACTCCCTCCCTCCATCCCTTTTTTTCTTCTATCATTTCATATTTAGCGCGGAGCTTGAGGTAAAAGTTTAAAAAGTTGAACTTTTTTAAATAAATGCCTTAAAAAATAATGGTTGAGAGTTAATGATGTTAAATCATTACTTTTTTTGATATGCTATTTTTGAGAATAATAATTGAATTTGTAAAAAAAAGTGTTATTTTGGGACATTCTAAAAGATAAATAAAATTGAAAATTTAGGAAATTGAGTAGTACTATTTTCCTTAAATAGAGAGAGACAGGCGTTAATGTAATTTTTCCAAATTTAGGGGTTTTTTAATTATATTATCTTGCCAAAACCCACCCTTATTTCTGAAACCATACAGAAAAAAAGGTTGATTTTTCTCACTTTCTTTTAGGAAAATGAACAATTTTTCGCGTTTTCCACGGACGAAGAATCAAAACGCTGCGTTTGACTACCAAAAGCTCGCCGATTCTCCGCGATCGTACACCGGCGATTTCGATTTCGGAGAAAGCACCGATCGTCGATTCGCGTTCTCGCGTCAAGCTTCTTTCCATGAAAACGGCGCCGTCAAGCCTCACACTCCTCAACCT
Organism: Penstemon davidsonii; assembly: GCA_034814905.1. Classification (NCBI taxonomy): domain Eukaryota; kingdom Viridiplantae; phylum Streptophyta; class Magnoliopsida; order Lamiales; family Plantaginaceae; genus Penstemon; species Penstemon davidsonii. Next base: position 2,096,942 of record JAYDYQ010001087.1, on the reverse strand, counting down.
CTGCTTTCGCGGAGCGTCTCTAGCATCGACATACCGCCGGACAGCTATTTTACAGATTCAAGGTTGTCGAAGGAATCAATTGATGAGAATTTTTCGGTATTTTCGTTTGTTTCGTTGATTTATAAGGGATTAAGGTCTGGAAACAAGCAAATGAGGAGGCTGTTTATTTTGATTTGGCTCAACGTGGCTTATTCGAGTACTGAGTTGCTTATTGGCCTGTTATCGGGGCGTATTGGTATGAAAATTTGCCTTATTTAGTTAACTCGACTTATTTAGTTTTCCATGATTTTTTTTTTTTTTTGAGAATATCATAATTCATACATTTGTAATTTTGTTTGTTAATTTGTTGTAATTATATTTTGGCTATTGAAAATATAATTGTTTGATCTTTGGGGTATGCAAGAAGTTAATTAGTTATATGATCTTTGATGATATAAGTCCATATGTATATTTTGATGTTTATAGCTGACTCTGTTTCTTTTTGGATTCAGATCAATTGTGTTATTATATGTAACATTGTTAATTATGACCTTGAAGAGTTTAATACTGTCCATGTTGTCATGTAAACGGGTCCCCATGAAGATTAATGGTCTCAGCATTCATACTTTGATGTTGTGTACCGTAGCCATATTTTTTTGATTGTTTACTTTTTGTTATTTCATGATTCTCTTTTTGTTGTTTTAGGCTTGGTGTCTGATGCATTTCATTTGACATTCGGATGTGGTCTCTTGTCATTTTCTCTATTTGCAATGGCCGCTTCTCGACAGAAGCCTGATGGGACATACACATATGGGTAAGGTTTCTAATGTCTATGTTTTAATCTTACGCGGCATTTAGCAGAATCTGCACAATATATGACTTTAATCACTTCTTTTCTTTCTGAATAGGTACAAAAGGCTCGAAGTTTTATCTGCTTTTACCAATGCTGTAAGTACTTGACATTTTTCCTTGTCTATTTATTGCTGAATTTGTTAATTTGGTTAATAGTGTAAATATACTATCTCTGTTTGCCATCTATGGCTGATACGGAAATATTTTGTGTATGCTGCTTGTTTAGGCAGCTGTTTCTTTTGTTTATGTCATTCTCCTTAGCCGTGGAAGCACTTCATGCGTTCATACAAGATGAATCTGAGCACAAGTAAGTTGGCATCCATATCTGTTCATTTTAAAGTTCATGCATCTCTCTGTTGTGTTTACTTTACTTTGATAACTGAAACCATTCTGAATAGAGAAGAGACTTTCCCTTAAAGAAGTAAAATAAGATTCAGACAAGGAAGATAGAGAATAAGAAATGACAGGGGAGACTACTTTTGCATTTTTGTTTAATGTTATCTATACCAAATGCAGGAATTATTTTTTTGCTGCAGATATCTTTCCACCATCTATATTCTCTTTTAAGTCAATATGTATTTAATTAATCTAAATGCTAATAATTGCCTCGGCTTTTAGGCATTACCTGATCGTCTCAGCTGTGACAAATTTGCTGGTAAACCTTATTGGTGTTTGGTTCTTCAGGAATTATGCCCGAATCACTCTTGGTGTGTAATCTTGCTCATGTTTGAAATCTTAATTTATATTTTGGCTTCTGTATGTTAACTTTATACTTTTGCTTCTGTAAAGTAACTTTATATTTCTCTTGCAGTTTATAGAAACGCTGAAGATATGAACTACCACTCAGTCTGCTTGCATGTTCTTGCTGATTCCATACGCAGGTATCCATAGTTTCACTTATGCTTTCTGTTGGTATTTTTTGTAACTAATTAAGCTGTTGAAAATGGATCATTTCCAGTGCAGGATTAATCCTCGCGTCCTGGTTGCTTACCCTTGGGTAAGTTGACGCGACCTATACAAGTTTATTCCCTAAATTACCCCCACTCTCTTATTAATTATTTCTTCATTTTGTTATAGGGTCAACAATGCTGAAGTCTTATGTTTGGGACTAGTTTCAGTCACAGTTTTTATGCTTGTGATGCCGCTTTTTAAAGCTACTGGTGGTGTTTTGCTACAGATGGCACCACCTAACATTCCTTCATCAGCTTTGAGCAAATGCTTTAGACAGGTAAAATCTACTCATCATTGTTGAGTTGGGGTAAAATTGGAATGATACAAAGATAATGAGCATGGCCCTTGCACTAGAACAAGATAAGCACACACAAACGAGAAACGGCTGACCAATATTTTTATCAACCGTTCTTTTGGCTTTGACAAATAAAGTAGTTCAACCTATAAACAAGTGATGAACCACCATTGTTAAGGTGCTTAAACGAACAACATTATCACATGTCTAATGACAATATAGTTTCTATAATCCATCAAGACATATAACTGGTGAGTTTTGACTTATTTTACTAATTAGGCACTAATCTATGCACCACTACCAAACAAGTCAAAATATAATAGGGTGATTTACACTCGAACCCCCTCTGATAAACAGTAATTACAAAAAATCCCCTGTTCCGAAAATTACGAGGACACCCCTTACAGGGTTTTTTTTTCACATTTTCAGAAACTGTAGGGGTGTCCTTGTAAGGATTGTTTTGATACATATTCTAAACCAGAAACCTCATGGTCCGGTCGTAGATCACCCAATATTTTTCTATTATCTCATCCTTAACGTCATTAGTTAATATTTTCACAATTATTCTATAGCTGCTACTCAAAGAATTCAAATTTGGTCAACAAATATTAATTGGACGCGCATGAACATGATTTGTGTTATTCGTGATTAGGTCAATTTACGCGAAGATGTTGCAGAGGTCTCCGAGGCTCGATTTTGGGAGTTGGTGCCGGGTCATGTAGTTGGATCAATTTCACTGCAGGTATACATGATTGATCCATAATCTCTGCATAATTGTCTAATTAATCTTATATGAATAACCAATCTCTTCAATCTTTGATGTGCACAGTTGAAGCAGGAAATGGATGATCGCCCAGTACTTCAATATGTCCATAGTCTGTATCATGACTTAGGCATACAGGATTTGACAGTACAAACGGATTATGCTTAACTCACATCTGCTAAGAAACAATATACAACACTTTTATGATTAAAGAAGCTAGCTAATTTTTTTGTATTGAACATGTTAACACGCTGATTAAAATTTTGGTTTCATAGTATGTTTGGGTCTGTTAAATATTAAAAAGTTGCATGAGTTTTTTGGGAAAATTTGGAAATTTTGTAAGTTGGAAAAACATGAAGAAGTAACTAAAAAGTAGGGTATGTTTGTTTGGTGTTTGGGAGAGTAGTGGAGGATCGCGAAATAATCTCGATTTGCGTAATGTTGTTTGTTTGAGTTTTGAGAAATAAAGTAGGTTTATGTTATTTTGGAAGAGTTTTATATCAAATCATATTTGTATGTAAGATAAGTTGTCTAAGAGATGAGTTATTTTATATCAAATCAATGTAGCGTTTGTATAAGTATTTTTAAGAGATGAGAAAATTGTTTGTTTGAATTTTGAGTTAGTAGTTTGAGAAAATTGAGATATGATAAATTTGTCTCGGAAAGTAAAAGATATGTTTATTTTGCTTTTTAAAACACGAAATAATTTTGGGAGAATATCAACAAACATGCCCATGAAGTTTTTAGAAATGTATCATAATTTTAGGGCTGTCAATGGGATGGATTTCAATCCGTATTCGTCCGAATTCGGTTCGATTTATTAGAAAAATTGTCCGATTAGAGATTCGATGGATCTGATTCGATTATAAAGATCCGTAATTCGAAACACATGGAGCGAATATGGATTTAGGTCGAACTGATCCGTTAAAGATTTGTATCCGACAATAAATAAAAAGAATGTTACATATACATAATGTTTTATAAAAGTAAGTACTATTGATAATATTTCACCGTCAATTTAAGAAGATAGTAATTTATAACTCGTTTATAATTTTATTTAAATTAATATTTTCATCTACAAATATGAATGTTAGTAAATAAAGTTTGAACATGTAAGCTAAAATTAAATAAAATTGAAAAGTTAATAATCTTGTTTTAGAAAAAAATATTAATTTAATTTTTTAAATGAAAATTTTATTGGATTCGAAAAAGATTCGATATCCGGCCAAATTAGATCAAGATCAATTGAATTAAAAAAAATCTAGATCCGAGCACAATTTGATCAAGATTCGAATTCAACAGGACCCGATTCGATATAAATGGAGCCGAATATGAACGAGTCTGATCCGACCAAAATTTGACCCATTGACAACTTTAATAATTTTAAATCATGATCATGCGAGCCTTCTTTTTTTCCTTATTGTTTTTCCTGCCTATTATTCCAATAATTCTTTCTTATTTTCTGGATTTAATCTACTGCTAGTTGCTAGTCCGCTAACTTTGTGTTATTGGGCTTAGAGAGCTGAACCAGAGATTCAGATCAAGTGGGCCGAATATACTATTTATGTTTGAAGCCCAGCCCATTTGGCATCATTCTCCAGTCTTAAGTCTTACTCTTACGAACAATTAGATTGTTAATAGTTAATACGCCACAACATGTAAATTACTATACATTAACATGATTCCATTCAATTGAATTCTTATTCGTTTCTTACAAACTAATTTAACTTGATATGAAATCATTCTTGAAAGAAATAAAATGAATGAAACAAATCATGCAAAATCCAATTAGCCAATTTATTTATTACCAAAGTTCTGGCTTAACAAATAGACATATTTGATTATATTCCCTCGATCCCAATTTTTTACTCCATTAGCTACAGAGCAGGGGTGGACCTCAAGCGGGGCGGGGGCCATGGTCCCCCAGAAATATTATTTGTGTTATGTATATGGATACTTTAACAAGAAATAATTTTTTGTGCAGTGCTTAGGTAATAGTTAGAGGAGTAGGAGGTTCGGGGTTCGACTAATCCTTGCAGCTGAACCTTGATTTTTTCCTCTTTGTGGGGAGTTAATTTGGCTTTTTTGGCTAATGAATAACTTTCTCCATTTTGGCCAAGTGGTAAATATCTTTTTCTTTCTTCATTTTGGTCAAGTGGTAGATATGAATTTTTTGTTTTATGAAAATTTGATTAACATAAACTCATGTGTTGATATATTTACTTCTTCATTTAGCTTTTCCGTTTTAAAGTGTTTATTAATTGATGTTTCTCATTAATTTTGCCTTTATGCAAGCTTCAAGTTACTAAATCCATACTTGATATAATTTTATAGAATATTAAGATCATAATTGTACTATAATTACATAAATTGAAATATGACTTTAACCATATATTATGCATATTACATGTTTTGGTTAAGCAACATTTATTTGTTTTAAGTGTTTAAGAATCCGTATTCTTTAAATATTGATAGTATATCTTTTTCACTTTTTCAATAAAATTATAGTATTACTTAAACTTAAGTTAATTTTTGTCATTTTTATCAAAATATCGAGAAAGTATCGAGGTTTTGTTACCAAAAAATCTTCGACCCCCCTAACAAAAGTCGTCTAGGTCCGCCCCTACTACAGAGTGAAATCAAACTTAATAATTTTTAAGTGATTTATCATGTTTAATATTTAATATTTATTTCATTTTAAAGCTTTTAAATAATAATTTACATGGTGCTATGGAATAATATCAAATTACTGTTGAAATAAACTAATTAGATTATTTATTATAAATTTTTTAAAATTTAATCAAATTGACTAGTCAACTTTACCGATGGATAGAAATTTTTAGAAAGAAGGTAGTTTAAAATTTCCAATATGAGGTAAAATAGTTATTAATCAAACCAAGGTAGATCAACCACTCCAATTCTTTAAATCCACTAGAAATATAAGTTGATCTTTACTTTTACTTTTAGTTTGGCGACTTTCTTTTCATTGGCTCTAATTTAAAGTCAACACATGAGATCCCTTCAAGGTTAGCTGCCCTTGAAGAAAACCAGGAAAAATGGGCTAAATAGTAAAATATATTCTTGAAAATTACTTTCAAATTCAGGAAAAATACAAGATACTCTCATGTGTTGTGAGAAATCTGCACGAAATTTTTTTGTGTAATTTTTATTGCATAGAATCCTCTTGTACTTTTAGAAACTCAGCACGAAACCTCCAACATGTTCAAAATAGGTCGTTTCGGATCGGTTTATTTCTAAAAACTAATTTTATAATATTTCACGTGAAGTTGTAGGGACCAACATGAAGTATTTTAAAAATAATTTCTTGAATAATATCGATCCAAAATGACCTACTTTTCACAAATTGGGGTTTCGTGCTGAGTTTTCAAAAGTACATGTACAAGGGGTTCTATCATCTATGCAATATAAAATTTCAAACGGCAATTTCGTGCAGGTTTAGCATAACAGAAGGGTCGTGCATCGATCCTTTCAAATTCTGATAACATTTATTGACAGAAAAAAAAAAAAAAAAAAAACTGCAGATTAAGCACCTTACAATAAATTGTTAAAAAAAAACAAAAAAAAGAATCCCCTAACCATGAAGTGCAAAGTTTAACTGTCTTGTCTTTCTTTTTTTCATCTTTCAATAGTACACAGATTCATATCAATATACCATATTATTCAATAAATCCATGTTCAGAGTAAAATTAGCGAGGAAAGTAAGCAATTATATCTGAAAGTGCATGAGCCATTTGAAGCTCCATATGCATCCTAGATACTTCAAGAATCATCTCTTGTTCTTGAGTCATTATCTCTGTTCTGCCTTGTGGCTGATGCACACTCGTCGTATTTTGATTACTCGTCGAGATACCATCATCTCCATAGAGCCCTATTTGCACCTCACTAGTAGCACAAAAAGTATGAACCCGAAAATCACATTCGGGTTTATCACAAAAATAAGACCAATTCCTAAGACTCATCTCTTTCATACAGATTTTGCAATAATCGAGGGCGTTATTAACGTTTGACTTCTCGAAACTTAGACACAATTCATGTTGGTGGGCGTTATGGCTCACTTTGTGAGGCAAATAAGCGCAGTGCACGTGTACATCGACCTCACAAAGAGCGCAACAGTACGAAAACGCGTTTCCTGGAGCACCGCACCCATTGCAGATGAACGAGCCACTGCAGTAGGTGGGGCTAGGTACCAGCATGAGGGGGTGCAATAAGTGGGATGGATGCTTGATGTAGCGGTTTGCGGTCCCACAGTGTTCGTGTAGGAAGAAGTTGCAGTTCCAGCAGGCGAAAATCGAGTCGTGGCACGGTAAGTTGCAGCCATGGCATTGGAAATGTTGTCCTGGTTGAATTCTTGAGAGGGTTAATGTGTGTTGGTGGCTGAAATGTTTGTATTCCATTGTTTGTTTTTTCTTTTTTACCTTTTGATTTTGTTTTGGGGGAATGTGTATATAACTATATCATAAATTTGATTTAGTCAAGTTATTAGTTTTTATTATGTGAAGATGTTGTTTTCAGTTTTGGCAAGTGGGATAGTTGAGGCTGAATTGTAGAGATTATAGTGTTTTGGTAAATTATAACTTCAAAAGATAGAGAAGACATTTTTAGCACTTTTCAGGGGCGGATCCAGGATCAGGGGCCGAAATATTATATTAACACTTGTTCTATTTTATTTAAATAAGTACAACACGAACAGAATATTCTATAGAGTTGTTCACGAATCTACTAGTTCTTTGAAGAATTAAATTTTAGAACAATAACCTATTATAAAATACATCTAATAAACTACTCCCTCCGTTTCATATTAATTGGCACATTTGCCAAATTTTTTTTTTCAAATTAATTGGCATGTTCGAGTTTTCAAAGCATTTTTTTTTTTCAATTTTGCCCCTTTCTCTCATTGGAGTTGGGAAACTCAATGGTCACCACTCCCTAATAAAAATTACTCTCTCTGGTTCATATTAATTGGCATATTTGCCAAATTTTTATATTTCATATTAATTGGCACATTTGGGTTTCCAATGCAATTTTTTCCAATTTTGCACTCTCTTACATCTAGTTTGGGAAGCTCAAGAGTCATTATAAAGGGTATCTTTGACATTTTACCATGTAAAAGTGATTAATCATGAGGTTTCTTAATCAGTGTGAAAAGTAACAATGTGCCAATTAATATGAACCGGGAGGAGTAAAAAGTAGTCATCATTATAAAGGGTATTTGAGACATTTTACGATAAAAAAATATGTAATTATGAAACTTCTTAATCTATGTGAAAAATAAGAATGTGCCAATTAATATGAAATAGAGGGAGTAAAAAATATTCAGAATAAAAGCATTTAACTAAAGTCTAATGCAATAGACAATAAAATTAATAATGTTAATTGCTAAAATCATAACGTGTCAGAAGAGATTAGAGATAGTAAAGTCATACCATGAGTCGTATATATATAATTGAGAGACAAAAAGATGCACACAAACAATTTGAAAGACAAAAAATCAACGTTTCTTAGAGAATAAATGAATGGTATATTATATTGGGTTTTTTTCATATTTTATTTTAAAGAATTGTATCCAGATTTTTAATTAAGCTTCATAGTAAGTTACTTGCAAAAATAGCACCAACTAAATAAGACACACAATTAATAAATAATTTATTTATGTGATGAATTTTATGAGTTTTTTTTTTAAAGAAAATCTATACAAATATAAACTATTTATGTAAGGGGCAATGACGCAGTTTGTGAGGTTATGATCGAAAACTATTTTCAAACCCCCACCTCGGCATGAGCTTGTCTTGGGCCGTGGAGAATTTCTGGAAGAGCTCCCTTTAATTAGGATAAAGCTCTTTCAAGTTTAAAAAAAAAAAAAAAAAAAAAAAAAAAAAAACTATTTATGTAAACTCAAAAACAAAGTTTAAAATCTTGGAGGGGGAAAAGCCCCCAAGCCCTCCCCCCTTCCCCACCCCCCAAATGGGCATCTAGATCCTCTCCTGGCACTTATGATTCATATTTTTTTTATTGGCAAAGTGCATGTAGAATTATTTTATCAACAAAAAAAAAGTGCAGGTAGAATAAAATTCAAACCATATTTTGTAAACTTTGTCATCCTCTAATTCATTGTTTGAATATGGCTAGCTAGGGAAATTTTCAGAGTAGCAATTGTTGCAGCAAGAGCAAAATTATTATATATACGAAAATGCCCCTCATGAAATTTGTTTAATTTTTTTGTTTGCTAATTTTCGTAATTAGTGCACAAATTATTAAATTTCTATAACTAAATGAGCGGCCCAACAATCCACCAAAATCATCACTCCTCTCCACCCCTAAAGAACAGTACAATATAAAACTTGGTATTTTCTTTGTTTTCTGGTTTCACTCTGTTCCGGTTCTTGTTCTTTCATTTTCTTTTGTCAAAAGTGTAATTGGCAATTGAATAATGAATTAGTTTTCCTTAAGCTAAAAATTATCAGTGTTTTTATTGGAAGAGTAACCAAATCCAGTAATTCGAGTAGAACATATGATCCAATTCATTTATATTTGACTAAATATTGTTTTAGTGCTTTATATGGATCTATAGAGAGAGAATAGGAGAAATTGAAAGAACACGAAAGTGAAGGCGATCGCTAAGGACCTCCTATCCCATTAGTGTGTACCACATAGTGTCTCATCCATAATAAATTGATATGTGTCAAATTAATTAATGTGTAATTACATAAGATTATTTTCACACATCTTCTACATCATTTTTAATCCAAATCCAGTTAATTTATTTTTTTACCCATATTATTCACCATTTCTGTTTCGAACATAATTAAACAAGTGATTTACATTGTTATAACCACAATTATTGCATTAGATTGTTTTGTTTCAAATCTTAAAGGCACAAATCTGAATGAACTTTAAGATCTTACATTTGCTGATTTCTTCAGATAACATCAATTAATTCATATAGTAAAATCTTAGTCAGAAAGGGGGATTTTAATATAAAAAACCAATTCGCATTCAGATACCTATTAATTCATATTCTAAATTTTTAATCAAGGAGGAGGAATTTTAATTGAAATAATAAGATAGAAAATCCAGTAAGTTATACAGTAATATTTTTGAATGATACGGCTTAAGATAGAAGTTTTAGGTATCTCTAATTTATGATGTTTTAATTGCAACATATGACAAGATGAATAATGTTTAAAGTTTCCATAGATATGTGATAAGATTATTAGGAAAGAAATGGAGAATGGAAATGGAAATGGAGATGGAGACGTGGGTTGGTTTAAAAATAAAGATCATGTGTAATGCACATTAAATGTACTTGACACATGTCAATTTATTATGGATGTGACACTAAATGGGACAGAAGATCCTTGGCGGAAAGCGATCAGTTGAAGAAATGAGTGGTTTCCGACATTACTGAGATAATTAAAGAAATATGAACATGAATTAAGACAAGAGATTAAAATGAGAATATAATTATGGCAACTAATGCGTTCTACTAATTTTATCTAAACTATAAAGTCATATTAGGTAATTAATAAACTTTATTTTGGCAATAATTACTGCTCTCACAATACGCTTCAGATCTCCTGTTACACAATTGTGTAACATCTCCTGTTACACACATGGATGAGCGCCATGTGTTCAAGTATACCAATAAACCATAGACTCCATTACATGGGAATATATTTGTCTTAATTAATTTAAGGAAGAAATTCATTCTTAATAATTTAAATTTTTTTATTAACAATTTAATATTATCTTGAATTTATTAATCCAATTAATGAGAATTATAAAAGAACAAATAATTCAAGTTCCTCCGGCCTCCGCCGCCGCCACTCATTTAGTCACAACGACATCCAGTCCAATTAGCCCCATCACACCCCTCTTTCTACCTCTCTTATGATGGTTAGCAAGATGGTGTGGGAAAAAAAATCAATTTGTTCCAAATTTACAGACAAGAATTCCAATGAAAACAGTGGATATTTACCTTCCTCCATATTTGCAACTTTCAATAGAAGATAAAGAATAAATATCCTTTATCACAAAACTAAGGTTTTGGGTATTTCGATTTCCAGCATATCAAAAACCCTCCAAAAACATCAATAAAAATTCTCAGTTCCTAAATTGAATGATATAATCGAGATTTCAATCAGGGCACCTCTGTAAATCAATCGTATGTTAATAGACAAAAGTTAGGAAATTTCTGATTTTTAAGTAAATCCCAGAATTTTTATTTAAAATTTGGAGTGGGGTGCTAATGAAAAAGTTTAATTTGGTATGACTATGTGTGGGGGTGGTGGGTATGGGTGGAGATGGCATGGCTGACCCTAGATTTAAAAGTTTTGAACCATGGGTTGTTAAGGTTTGGTCGAGAGGCTGGATTTGTTGCGGTTGGGGCTGAAGAAGGTGTTAGCAAAGGAGGAAGAGAGTGATTAGGGTGGTGATGGAGGCTGGATATGGTGGTGCGGCGGCCATGGTGGAGGAGGCAGGGGAATTTGAAGTCAGGGATATCGGGCATTGGAAGAGATGAGTTGAATATGATTTTCTTTTAATTCTTAAATTACTAATTGATGATTATACAAATTGATTAAAGAAATGATTTTATGTAATGCAACCTATGGTTTATTGGTATATTTGGACATATGGCGCTCATCCATATGTGTAACAGGAGATGTTACACAATTGTGTAACAGGAGATCTGAAGCCCTCACAATATTGTCATTCTTTGAATATTTATAATTATTGCGAGTACGTGTCAACTTTACATACTTAGTTGTCACCTATACAATTTTCACTTTCAGAATGTTTTAGTTTTTAATTCCCCAAATCAATATAGGTCTAGCCGTCTAGGGCAAGATTATTCTTCAGATATAAGTACTGTAGTATTGCACGAAGTGAACGCTTGATTGTAATAACAAAATTAAGATTGTAAACATGCTTTCCCAATCTTCATATTGTTGGTGGAAAATGGAAGCCATAATACTCTAAGGGGCGTTCGGTTTGACTAATAAGTCTAGATTTAATAAATAATCATGTCAATATCAATTGTTTGGTTTGACTGATAATTGATATTACTCTTATCTCGGTTGATTATAATTGGGGAGAGCCCCCTGCAATTCATCTATCTTCCTCAACTCACAATTTTTCTTTCGATTTTACTCTTTAATATCAACAAAAAAATTACTTTACATGTCATTTCCATATAGCATCGATTCATTTACATACATACATTTTCTTCCCAGCAAACATCATAATTTGAATAGGTTTGTCTCATAATTATCAGCCCTTTTTTTTTCTTTCTTAAAGGCCCCTATAAGCAGTAAGATAAAAAAAAAAGCTAAACATTTGTATTGCAACAAGAAAAGAAAAAAAAGAAAGTAGGAGTAATTAATCTCATTTTTTTTTTTTAAGAAATAGGTAATAAATCAAAAGTATTGAAAAAAAAATTATAAATGCAAATGGTGTTTCTTTCGAAACAATAATTGAAATCATGGAATGAAAATCAATGTTTGAAATAAGTTTAACTTGTTTTTTCATTGGTAACAAATGCGTAAATGTAGGGTTTTTTTTTTGTCAAATATAATAATCTTGGGCATAAACATGGGAACAAACACATTTTTTTCATTGATGAACTTTTCTTGGATACTTTTCTAGTTAGTATGAGGTTCTCTGTGTGATATTTACATTGTCAATCATGGAAGGTCAACCGTCCTATATTAGTGGCTCAAAGTACATTAAGAATTTGAGGAAATGAAGAATTTGATTAAAGTTACTTATGTTTTTATAATCTCTATGCTTGTTAGTTCCTAGAGTTAATGAAAATTTATCACTGTGATGTTCATAATGTGCAATTTACATCCTTGTAATTTTAGAAAGAGCAATTTACCCCCTGTAGTCTTATAAAAGTTTCATATTGCCTCCCTGATATTTTTATATGAGGTAGTTTACCCTTAGTTTAACCCATTTGTTATGATAAATGTAGCAATTTATCCTATGTGTTATGATAAATATGACAATTTACCCCCTTATTTTACAACCACACTTTTCATGCCCACTTTTAATTTCGGTAAGTGAGTTTTACTCTACGGCTGAATGAGGTAAATTATTTCTTTAAAATTTTCACAGGAGGTAAAATGCTCTTTTTCAAATCACAGAAAATTAAATTGAACATTATTCATTTCACATGGGGTAAATTGACATTAGCTCTTAGTTCAATTACTGATTGAATTCAATAAATGAGAAATTTTCAATCAGACACATCAAATTTTTTTTTATCCATTTCATTTTAAGGATTTCTTCTTTGAGATTTTATAAGATGAATTGTAAATAATTCAATTATGCGGCTCTTGAATTTGACTGAAACACCGATGCCTTTTCTTTCTTCCTTATTTCTTTTTGGGTAAATACCACTTTTGGACATACTTATGTACTTTTTTTAATAGTTTGATCCTCCTTATATTTTTCTTGACATCTTAATCTAGACTACCCATTATTTGTTTCACTTTAGTCCTTTTCACTCTCATGTGAATTGTACACGACCATTTGTAAGGGTATCTTCGTATATTTACTATGATAGTGTTACACTTAAGTCCCCCATTGTATCTAACGTATCTATACATACCGAATGTGTAAGTCAGACTTTTGATCGGGCCGTGCCCGCTGCACATTGTAGCAAGCCAAAGATAATTGAGTAAAAACTGAAAAATTAATAGAATGAGAATAAGCAAAATATACTGAATAGTGTCAATTACTTCACTCTCGTCTATGACTCCTAAAGTTCTTTCCAAATGTCCTGGGAGATCATATATGCCCCAAAACAAGCCAATATATCAAACAACACCCCGCTAAGTAGAAAAAAAATAATCAAATGCTAATATTCCAAAATCCCATTCATCTCCTAGCATGGCTTCTAGCTCAGAAATCCGAACTTCGTATTTGTCCATTGTTATGGGGGCATTGTTTACCTTATCTATAAAGTTTTAAATTCTCCTACGGATAGATGTGTCTCCCCATTTCATATCTCTTATATGACCATGGGTTAATAAAGTAGCATTCAAAGTCCGAAGATAATCTTGCCCAACAAGCACAAGAAGTCGATGACAAAGTATTTCTTTGACTCGGATCCTTTGAAATATGATACGAATATGATGAAGACGCCAAATGTGGTAATGCATCGGATGAAAAAAATCATCAAGTTTTTACACTACAAAAAATTTAAATTTTAGTGACAAAAGGGTAAATGACAAAGTGACAAGAATTTAAATATTGTCACTCAAATGATGTATATAGGTATATTAATGACAAGAAATGTGAAAAAAGTTGTCACTATTGACATTTAGTGATACCCCAAAAGTGACAACTAAAAAATTGTCAGTAAATTATAGTGACAATATTTATTGTCACTATGTTGTCACTGAAAGGGTGTCACTAATTGTCAATAGTGACAACTTAAGTTTCATATACTTGTCACTAATAGCAATTAGTGACAACTTAAAAATATATTTTGTCACTATTGCACTTATCGTTATTGTTATTGTGATAAAACTAATATTCTTGTCACTAAATATATGCAAAAAGTGACAATTCCAACAATGTCACTTAATATTTTGTCACTAAAATCCATTTTTCTTGTAGTGTTATATTTCGCATTGTATGCGTTCTTATCATCATATATTTATTTTTTTTCTCCCTCAAAATTTTCGAGATTGCTTATTTTCTCAAAAGATGCATAGGCTACATCTACATATTAATCAAGCAAATAACATATTACAATAAATACATTGATATCAAATTTAACACACACCACTATTTTTCAGTTCTTTAATGGTCCGAAGTTTTGAGTTAAAATGCTAAATTAATAAATTTGCATACATGTATATGTACATCCTCCGGAGATATCCCGTATTCCGACTTTGCTAAATTTAACTAAGGCAAGCAGGTGAGCGCTGAAATGTGAATTATATATATGTTTGTATTGTGTTGTGACATAAGTTTTGAGCATGCTAAATTTGTGAAATTCTCTTACGGATAGAAATGTCTCCCCATATAAAATCTCTTATATGGTCATAGGTCACTAAATTAGCGTTCAAAGTTTGAAGATAATCTTGCCCAACAAGCACAACAAGTCGATAAAAAAGTATTTCTTTGACTCGAATCCTTTAAAATATGATACACATATAATTAAGCAGCCAAATGTGTTAATGCACCCGATGAAGAAAATCATCAAGTTTTTATATTTTGCATTGTATGCATTCTTATCATTATATATTTATTATCTTTCTCCCTTAATAATTTCGAAATTGCTAATTTTCTCAAAAGATGCATAGACTGCATCTACATATTAATCAAGCAAATAACATATTACAATAAAAACATTGGTATAAAATTTAACACACAACACTATTTTTCAATTCTTTAATGGTCCGAAGTTTTGAGTTAAAGATATTAAGTTCATAAATTTGCAAACGTGTGTATGTACATCCTCTGGAGATATCCCCTATTATGATTTTTCTAAATTTAACTAAGGCAAGAAGTTGAGAGGTGAAATGTGAATTATTAGTTTTGAGCATTCTATGCCGTTTACTTTCATCAAATATAAGAATAATGTTAGTTATGTTAAATGTGCACGGTTTAATATGTTGGAATGTTGGTATATCATGTTAAAATTATAGCGTATATTACGAAAATTTGATGATTTGTGTACTTATTGTTGAAATGTGTAATGGATAACTATGCATTGTTGTTGCTACAACTTTAGTTCATATGTTTAAGTTTAAAATGTTAGTTTGTTGAAGTTATGTAATGACTTTAGTAAGATTTGTTAAAATCATAAAACATTTAAAGCTTTATGTTTTAAAAAAGAAATGGTTGTTATAAAAATTAGAATATTTCGTAAAACAAAGTTTTTTGATGCCTAAAGAGAGAAGTCTCAATTAAATTATTGCAATTTATGCCAATAATTTCCTGGACCTAATAAATTACAAGAAAAAAAGTAAGAGTGTGTACCGTAGAATGATCAGAGCAAAAAAATAAAATTTCTGGAAAAAAATATTTTTCGGGAGAAGATATGAAATTGGTAAGAGCGTATACCATAGAATGCTACGAGCGAAGGAAATGAAACTTTTAGAAATTTTTCTTTTTTCAAGAGAAAAATGAAATGGGGCAGATGAAAATGTGAGAAGAAAGTTTGGTAGTGTTTGTCATATAATGTTTTAATGTAAACAAGTATTAACAAGATCATATATGCTCCGAAATAAGCCATTTTATGAAGCAACACTATGGCTCCTAAATTTCTTTCCAAGTGTCCTATGAGATCATATATGCCCCCATTATATCTAGCCACACCCCCGCTGTGCAGAAAAAAATTCAAATGCTAACATTCCAAAATTTCATCCATCTCCTAGCATGACTTTGAGAACAAAAATTCGTATTTGTCCATTGTTAAAGCAGCAGTTGAGGGTGTAGGGTTTGCCTTATCTCTAAAGTTGAAAATTCTTCTATGGATAGATATGTCACCCCATTTCAAATTTCTTATATGGTCATATATCAATAAAGCAACATTCACAAGTTCTAAGAAAATCTTGGCCAACAAGCACAACAAGTTGATGACAAAGTATTTCTTTGACTCGAATCATTTAAATTATGATACGAATATAATGAAGCCTCCAAATATGGTAATGCACCCGATGAAGAAAATCATCAAGTTTTTATATTTCGCATTGTATGCATTCTTATCATTACATATTTATTTTCTTTCTCCCTTAATATTTTCGAGATTGCTTATTTTCTCAAAAGTTGCATATGCTACATCTACATATTAATCAAATAAATAATTTATTATAATAAATAAATTGAAATAAAATTTAACACACAACACTCCTTTTCAATTCTTTAATGGTCCGAAGTATTAAGATAAATATGTTAATTTAATAAATTTGCATACGTATATATGTACATCCTCCAGAGATATCCCGTATTCCGACTTTTCTAAATTTAACTAAGGCAAGTAGGTTCGTATTTGTCCATTGTTAAAGCAGCAGTTGTGATTTAAGTTTTGAGCATGCTAAATTCGTAAAGTTGTCGTGTTATTACGATATTTTGTTTTAGTATTACTTAGGAATTGTCTCTCATCGTCATTAAGGATTTGTGTACTTAAGGTTGAAATGAGTAGTGTATAACTATGCATTAGTGTTGCGACTACTTTGTTCTTGATCTTCGGTTGGTTCTGTTATATATGTTTAATTTAGGCTCAAATAATTTTGTTGACCGTAGATTAATGACAATCTTGGTAGTTGAGGGCTGCAAGATCGCAATGATCTTACTTGCAACCTGACTATTTATAAACTTGGTCTGGGAAGTCAAAATATCTGAGCAAAGACATTGTCAATGCATCTGTCTGTGTATGATCGCTTCTTACTGGTGTGTTTTGTTAGATTGCATAGAGAGTAAGAGGACTTGGCATCTCACAACCCCTTGTATATGTAAATATGTTAAATGACCATGTCGTTTACTTTCATCAGATATAAGAATAATGTTTGTTATGTTAAATGTGCACGATTTAATATGTTGAAATGTTGGTATATGATGTTAAAATTATAGCTTATACAATGAAAAATTTGAAGATTTGTGTACTTATTGTTGAAATGTGTAATGCATAACTATGCATTGTTGTTGCTACTACTTTGGTTCATATGTTTAAGTTTAAATTTGATGAAGTTTTGTCATGGCTTTAGTAAAATTTGTTAAAATCATAAGACATTTAAAGATTTTGGTTTTAAATGTGAAATGACTGTTATAAAAATCAAAATATTTTGTAGATTAATGTTTTTTGATGCCTAAAGAGAGAAGTCTCAATGGAATTATTATAATTTTAATCCAACGTTTTCCTGGACCTAATAAATTACAAGAAAAAAAAGTAAGAATGTGTACCATAGAATGCTCCGAACAAGGAAATAA
This sequence comes from Penstemon davidsonii, assembly GCA_034814905.1. Lineage (NCBI taxonomy): Eukaryota > Viridiplantae > Streptophyta > Magnoliopsida > Lamiales > Plantaginaceae > Penstemon > Penstemon davidsonii. The sequence continues at coordinate 2,079,138 of JAYDYQ010001087.1, read as the reverse complement.
AACTTCTGGAAAAAATTCTTTTTTCGGGAGAAGAAATGAAATGGATAAGAGTGTATACCGTAGAATGCTCCGAGCAACGGAAATGAAATTTTTAAAAATTTATGGCTCCTAAATTTCTTTTCGAATGTCCTATGAGATCATATAAGCCCCTAAACAAGCCATTATATCTAGTAATACCCTGCTATGCAAAAATAAATTCAAATGCTAACATTCCAAAATTTCATTCATCTCCTAGCGTGACTTTGAGATCATAAATTCGAAATTCATATTTGTCCATTGTTAAAGCAACAGTTGAGGGTGTAGTGTTTACCTTATCTCTAAAGTTGAAAATTCTCTTACGAATAGATATGTCTCCCCATTTCAAATCTCTTATATGGCCATTGATCAATAAAACAACATTCACAAGTCCGAAAAAAATCTTGCCCAACAAGCACAACAAGTTGATGCCAAATTATTCCTTTGATTCGAATCCTTTAAAATATGATACAAATATATTGAAGCCGCCAAAGGTGGTAATGCACCCAAATGAAGAAAATCATCATGTTTTTATATTTCGCATTGTATGAATTTTATAATTATATATTTATGTTGTTTCTCCCTTAACATTTTCGAGATTGTTTATTTGATCAACATTTGAATAGGCTACATCTGCATATTAATCAAGCAAATAACATATTACAAAAATACTTTGAAATAAAATTTAACACAAAACACTATTTTTCAATTTTTTTTATGGTCATAAGTTTTGAGTTAAAGATGTTAAGTTAATAAATTTTCATACGTGTATATGTACATCTTATGGAGATATCCCGTATTCTTATTTTTCTGAATTGAACTAAAACAAGTAGTTGAGCGCTGAAATGTGAATTATATATTGTGATGTGATATAAGTTTTGAGCATGCTAAATTCGTAAAGTAGTCAATATATTATGATCTTTTGTTTTTGTGTTACTTGTGAATTGTCTCTCATCATGAGTACTTAATGTCGAAATGAGTAGTATATAACTATGCATTGATGGTTCTACAGGGCCGGCCCTGAGTTCTCGGTGGCCCTAAGCGAACTTTAAAATTGTGGCCCTTAATTTTCACGTATTATTTCAACAAAAACTATGATGAATCAAACATTAGTAATACTAGGCACAATTTTTTTTAATAAGAAAATGGTTACATTAGTGAATGAGACATGGACACCTAAACTCTTAGTAAAATATTTCTTAAATAATACTCTCCTAACATATTTTGAAGCAAAAACACTAATTACACTTGCATAATCAATTTTTTTTTATCATATCCTTCTCAAACGACAACATGGCTAACCCATTTAACCTCTCTTGTGACATGGTTGATCAGAGGTAAGACTTAATCAACTTTAGCTTGCAACTATAACAGGAATAGTTAAAAATATTCTAGCAATTCATGCATTTGGGAAACTACCAGCTATAGCTTGCAAATAATTCTAACACCTCAATTAAGGTTTGCAATTTACTTGTTTAGATTTATATCACCATCAATTTTTGCAATTTGGTTTGGAATTTTGCTTGTTAAGATTTATCTCTAAACCCAATGTATTTTTCTTCTATCGTTTAAGTTTTAGCTTGGCTTACGGTTACAATATTTTTTTTCCTGTTATCTTCAGTTCGTAATTGGCATATATAAGCTACCTAATCAGGAAATGAATTGGTATTTCAGCGTATTTTGCACTATGTATAAACTAGTAGGCTAGTATAGTTATTTTATTTTACAAAATATAAATAAATATCACTCCAGCCCAATACTTGTAGCCCACGACTTAAGCCCAAATTAAGCAATATGAGGCCTTTACATTTACAATCAGAAGACTACACGTCTTCTTCTTCCCCAATTTCATATGTCTCCATCTCCGTCTCTTCAAAGCTTCAAGTGAGTATATATCTTCAGAATTTTTTTCTATGACTTTTGTTGACTGTTACCAATCCAGCTTATGATGCAATTGCAAAAATATTTCTTCATAATTTTCTTTTATTTACACATACATAATATATAATATAAAAAGAAATTCGGAGGCCCTCGCGAATCGGTGGCCCTAAGCGGGCGCATACGCGGCTTACACTCAGGGCCGGCCCTGTGTTTCTACTACTTTGTTCTTGATTTTTTGTTTGTTCTGTTATATATATTTTATTTGGGTCCAAATAATTTTGTTGACCGTAGATTAATGACAATCTTGGTAGTTGAGGGCTGCAAGATTGCCATGATCTTACTTGCAACCAAACTATGTATAAACTTGGTATGTGAAGTCAAAACATCTGAGCAAAGACATTGTCAATCCATCTGTCTGTGTAAGGTCGCTCCTTATTATTGTGTTTTGTTAGATTGCATAGAAGGTAAGAGGAGTCGGCATTCCACAAGCCCTTGTATCTGTAATTATGTTAAATGACTATGTCGTTTACTTTCATCGGATATAAGAATAATGCTGGTTATGTTATGTGTGTATGGCTTAATATGTTGGAATGTTGGTATATCATGTTAAAATTTTAACGTATACTACGAAAAATTTGAGGATTTGTGTACTTAATGTTTAATGTACATTGTTGTTGCTACTTCTTTGGTTCATATGTTTAAATTTGAAATGTTATTTTGTTGATGTTTTGTCATGGTATAAGTAAGATTTGTTAAAATGATGGTTATATTCATAAAACTTTTAAAGCTTTGTGTTTTAAATGTGAAATGGTTGTTATAAAAATCAAAAGGTTTCGTAGAATAAAGTTTTTTGATACCTAAAGAGAGAAGTCTCAATGGAAACTACTAAAAGAAAAGTAAGAGTGTGTACCGTAGAATGCTTTGAGCAAGGAAATGAAACTTCTGGAAACAAAATTCTTTGTTCGGGAGAAAAATGAAATGGGTATGAGTGTGTACCGTAGAATGCCCTGAGCAAAGGAAATGAACCTTCTAGGAATTTTTCTTTTTTCAGGAGAAGAAATGGAATGCGCAGATGAAAAGGTGAGAAGAAAGTTCAATAGTGTTTATTATATGATGTTTGAGTGTAAGCAAGCATGGAGAAGATGAAAAGCCGATAATTGTAATTTTAGCAATAGTAATTTTGAATTTTGACTGTTGTCACTTATATTGGAGAGAAAAAAAAGACTGTAAAAATAATTTTTTATTGTTATCACACATGTATTTGACACAACATGAGTGTCTAAAAAATTGGACTGGTGTAAATTTTATTGAACTTGAAATTTGGTGTTTGAGTTTTGTTTGATTTCTTAACGAATAGATCTCAAATTAGCTCGAGTTGAGTATCGAATTATCCGACACATACATAATGTGTAAGTCGGATATGTAATTTTTACTGTTATCACATATACCGACCACATTCGCTGCCGCCTGGTCGTTGATCATCGTCAATTAACTTTTGATCAGGCAACCCCGGTGCACATTGCAGCAAGCCAATGCAAATAATTGAGTCAAAACTGAAAAGTTAAGAGAAAAAGAATATGAAAAAATATATTGATTAGTGACCATTACTTCACTCTCATATGGCTCTTATTTCTTTTCAAATGTCCTAGGTTATATGCCACCAAACAAACCATTATATGCAGCAATACCTCTCTATGCAAAAAAAAAATTCAAATGCTAACATTTCAAAATCTCATTCATCTCCTAGCATGGCTTTGAGATAAAAAATCCGGAATTCTTATGTGCATGTATATGCTCCCCCCGTCTCCCAAAAATGCAATTTAGATCATCCCAAGCAGGCTCCCCCTCTATCATGTAAGCTTCCCCTAAATTGTATTCTTGCAAATTTTATTGTGATAAAACTTGAACAAAATTGGATGTTCAAACTATATATAATATCATAGTAAAAGGTACAAAAAATAAAATTACTTGAGTTATTTGATTCCGACACGAATTGTCACTAACAAGCACACGATTTGTTGCACGGTCAAACGAGAATCCAGACGTGGATAAAATAGCCCGAAATGTATGATACCTCTCTTGTAGTTTGCGGAATTTTGCAAACGCCTCTCGAAGTGAGAATTGGGTGTCATTGTTAGCATTCACTTCCGTAATTGCAACTTGAAGCCAATTTTTTAGCTACCATGTGAATCGAGATCAAAATTGTCAATTTCGTGGTGAAGTTTTTTATGAACACTTCATCACATTCTTGGGTCCATTTTTTGTTGTAGAAAAATTTTGCTTGAGGTCTTGGGTTTAGTATTGTCATATTGCAAGAGATGGGTTTGTGAGTTGGATTAAATTGTATTCACTCTTTTAAACATGTCCCCGTTTATATAATTGTTGATAGGAGTTTGTGTTCTTAGAAGGCCTTGCATGTGAATCTTTTGCCACTTCAAAAGAGTTTGTGTGGTTAGTTGGTTAATTATGTATTAATCTTTTGTCATGTCATACACCTTTATTACTCCTATTCTAACACAAGAAAAAGTAACAAGAATCTTGCAGTGTGTCTTGTCTTTTATATAACAGCTTTATTTTTGGTACTTTGTGTGCATGTGAATATCTGCAAATTAAATAGTAATATTGACTAATTAGGCCCACATATTAATACTAGTTGAAATTGCACACAGAAACTTAAACAAGCAAACAGTATTGCACAATAGTAACATTCATATATATTGAAAAAAGTCACCCATCATGTGCTTTTACATTACTTGGTAAATACAAAATAAATAAAGACAAACTTACATATTTAGACTTTCAAACTAAACATAAACATACTAACTTCATAAATAAATTAAAACAAAATATTATCACCCTTCATATCCACCCTAGCAATACTACTACATACCCACATCCAAGCCCAACCACACCAACTAATCAACTTGCAACAATCCACTACCAAATAGCCTATTCACATTCTCCTCTTCCCCACCAACATGTCCTCCATTACCATTCACCACAACATCATTTTCACGCACGGGTTGGGGGGGATTTGCCTCAGGAACATTACCTCTACCAAGATTAATGGGATAATTGCAAGGGCGTCCTCATCATCGGCCCGGACGTGAATAGGCGATTCCGGACTTCCAACCACTTCGGGGAGGGAGGGGGAGGGGGGATTGCGCAGCGTTTGATATCGAGAATGAACCTCAACTTCATATAATGTGGCTCTCCATGCATCCTAAATCTCCTATAACTTGGAGGTTCATTCTGCACGTAAATATGAGGAAAATTATATCACCAAATAAGTTAATACGTAAAATAAAGTAATACACTGTCAATTGTACTTACGTTCGGGTCGACAGTCTCCCAATAGGGGGAAATGACTGAAACCTCCATATCATGTGGGTCATAGTCAACCCAAGGGTTCTCAAGGAATTCACAAAAGTCCACGTACTCAAGTCTGATACGGTGGAGCATGTCACGCAGCCCAGCCATGGTGAACCGGCGAGGTTGGAAGTGGGCATTCATTTGAGTTGCAATTCTGTGCATAATCCGACGAAGAGCAGCAACCTCGTTGATTTCAGTGTTTCGAGCAGTGTGGAACAATCTCCCAATGAAGTATGCTCGTTCATGTGGAGACCAACCACCATACTGAGCATTGTAGTCAGCACGTTGAGTCCTTGTCAAAGGCATTTTTAACTGACAAGACCAAAACATAAAGAATGTAAGAAATAGGAGAAACACAAAAAGAATGTAAATTATTATCCATGTAGTAAAATAGAAAAGGATAAGGATGAGAATTTACCTTTTCTATCTTCTGTTGTAATTTGAGAAGTGAATGGTGTGTTTGGTATGCCCAATTGGGGTTGATTTATAAACACGAAAGGAAGAGTCAAGTCCTCTACCAAATTTAATGAAGGGCTGGTGTACAAGACACTACCAATCCATTGGTAAAGTTTAATCAAAATAAATGTGCAATAAATATCACTTACCCTAACTATTTTACAGAAGTAAAGGGTAACATTAATGAGGACATGACATGAAACTACTTCACAGCAACAAAGCACAAGTCAACCAATGTTACATGTTTAAAGATATTTGTAAAGGTAAATAACATTAATGAGGACATGGCATGAAAATATTTTACAGCAGCAAAGCATAAGTCAAACAATGTACACATTTCAAACTATTTCTAAACACAGACTTAATGAGGACAAGACATGAAATTATTTTACACAAGCAAATCATAACTCAGGGGGTATGTTACATATTTCAATATGGATAAAGTCAGTACAAACATCCAACAGCACACTCAACCATATAAATAAGAATTATTTCAAAAGGCTCAGTTCAGTTGGCTTTAAATGACACAATTGTGCAAATAGCAACACCAATCCTTGAATTACAGATAATTAAATGCCTACTTGAACCATATTGAGATAACTGTAAAAATCCATATGGCCATCAATAAGCAAAACCAAAGTATCAAATAAAGTGCAATAAACCCCCGCAAGCTTATTTAACAAAATTGTTGAACCCAAACTATAACATTCCAATCACCAGTGACTCAATTTCATATATGACCACAAATATCCAAAATCACAAATTAACCAATACCAAGTAACATGTTTTCAAATATTCAAAATAGGTCATAGTCTGCAACCAACTACATGCCACACTTCCATCATCTAATTCAAAACAGGTCTGCAAATATTCAATAACATAACATAAACACATAATCTATCAACCAACTAACACATAAAAATCACAAACGCAAGCAAACAAACTATAGCACAGATCTTTACAAGTTTCAACTTGTAAAGCAGTGAGTTGTTTGCAGCCTGTAAGCTAAGAAGGGATTCAAGTAAATGTCCAGTTTCTTCCTCTAATCGAGCATTCTGAGTTTCAAGCTCCCTGTTATGGCCATTCACATGATTCAAGCGTACCAATAACCCGGGAATTATTGTAGCAGCACGATCACAAATGTACGGGTCAACCCACTCAAAAAAATCACACCTATGACCCTGAAAAAGATGTACAAACACGGAAAATCAGAAAAAACTATTCAACAAAGAAGTATTGAACTTGAATGCAATAAACCGATTTTTTTTTTTTAATTTCAATATCATTCAAATCAAAAAAATTGAGCATAAGGTAAGAAACTCAATGAAATCCCTGGACAGCGAAGAAAACGCCTCCCAGGGTTTTGCTTGGTTCACGATGTAAACATTCGAACTGTTGATCCACAGGGGCAAATACGTCCAGGAACTTCAATGCCACCTCCGAAACTGTTGCTACTGCCTGTACTAGTGAAGCTCGACTCCATCCTGAAACCAAATGTATCTCGTTAGTAAACCCTAGAGGTTAAAAAAAATGGTGAAATTTACATCTAAAAGAAAAGAAAACCAAATTCGTGAACAAAATACTCACACATGGGTAGGAGACTTCGATGTTCTCTAGATTTTTATGAAGAAATAGCTGCTGATTTTCAAAAAAATTTCAGTGGATTCGTGAGGAAGCTTGCGAGAGAGAAAGAAAAGAGAGAGAAAGAGAAGCGTCCGCATACATTTGAAATGAAGACAAACCCTAGATCTGGGTAATTTTTCCATCTCCATCGGACGGCTTGTATTGGATGATATCCTACAGTTGGATTTCATTGAATTAAGGGCATAATAGTAATTTTACGTCAATCGGGTTAACCGAACGGGTTATTATATTATTGGGTTGAGCCCACAATTAAACCCATTCCTCCAATTAAGTTGTTGGTCAAATTATTATGTTGGCCGAAATTGACAATTGGGCCAATAACTAATCAGGCCATCCGAACTGAGCCTAAACAATAAAACAATAAACAATAGATATTCAGCAACTTGAAGAGCTGTTGAAAGACGATTATTAGCCTCTTGTATAAGGTGTATTCCATCCCAAAAGAAGTATTGATTTGGGTCGGAGCAAGCTGATACTCAGGGGGATCCGCAAAATCTCTTCTTGTTGTAATTATATTTTCCTCCAATTCCACAACATGGTTGTAGAGCCTCTTGATAGTTCTTGCCTATTACATACAAGCAAAGATATTAATACAAGTTATTGAATTTCTTATATGTCAATATATCTACGAAACAATATGAATAACAAAATATTTACATGAAATTGATGTCTCACGAATTAATGATAGCTCTGAATTGTAAAAGTCGGCATACATTGTGAAGGTATTAAGGAACTCCTTCTGAAGACGGTCGATGGCTTGTTGGAGATCATTATTTTTTAACTGGATGAGGTCGTTTACACTTTTTAAACATCCCATATCGTCATAGTCAGCAGAATTAGCGCTAGCTAATAGCTAATTCTGTTAGAATAAATGAGTAACATCCGATAGGAGCATTTCCAGGTAGTATCACCTGTGTGGCGCCCATCTTAATCACCTCCTATTGAATCATGAAATGAGCTAATTATTAACCGGAGTTTGAGTAGAATGAATGCAATAGTACATGCCCTTATCTATCTTAAGCTTTGCCTATATTAAGGTACATATATTTATTTTATGTGTACTCATTATACATATTACATTCTTGGAAAGAAGTGAGATTAATTGTCTATATCATATGAATTTTTTAAAGGAACTCACATTCATGCATTCCATTTGATTTTCATATAGATGGAAATTCCAATTCGGACTCAGGGAGCCATATCATGATGTCGAAATCGTGAACTTCGCAATTGCAAAGGCAAAATAGGTAACTAATTCGAATTTCGAAGCCATATCATAATGTCGAAATCAGGAACATAGTATGAAACTACAAAGTCAAAATAGGTAATTTACCTCTTCGTAAGAAAAAAATAGTAAAAATAATATTTCCATCACTTGGATATTAAAAAAATAGGTTCAACGCCTCCCTTAACCTCTTTAATACTGTTTTTTTTCTCAAGGCTAAAGTGCTCCGCCTAAATTAAAAATAAAAATAAAAAAAGGAGTAAAAAAATTATCACCACTATAAATCCTTGAGTTTGTTAGTAGGATATTATTTGTACTTCGCTAACTAGTAAAAGAACAAATTTAATTATATAATGATATAATTATTGTTTCATTAAAAAAATTAGAAAACCACTAGCCAAATACTCATAGTTCTCGTCGAGATCAACTTTAAGAATTAGTCTAAAGATTTGAGAATGTCTTAAAATAGTTGTTATTGCATTTCTGTCATTTATAAAAAATACGCGGATTAAAAGTCCTAAGTTGCAAATTAACTGGACCATCTTGTTTGACTTTTGAATTTATTTATATATGGATAATTCTATGTATATTAATATAATGTGTGTATGTGAGTTGACCACCTTTTATCTTGCCTTTTTTTTTTTTTGGCACGATATATAATTAGACGGATTCGAAGATTAAGTAAGACAGTGGGTTATTAATTTGGAAATTACTCCCCTATGTTAAGAAAAGTTTGTATAATTTTTTTTTCGTGGTATGTTTCAATAAGCTCACTATTATAAGCTTTTCGAAATTTTCAGAAAAAAATATGGAAAACGTTCTTGTTATTGGAGCCATAAATTGTTTGGACAGGCAGAATAATTTCATTAAAGGGTTGACGAAGTTTTCTTGAAAAGAATATGAACCAAATTATAATTTGACTTTCGAATTAGTTATTCGGGGCTTTTCTATGGTTGGTACCCCAAGTGTTGGGTATATATGCATTGGGTCTATATTGTCAAAATATATTAATTATAAGACTTTTTTGCTAGCCCGAAAAGTTACATGACTTTTTTCCCAGTAAGCAATAGTTACGGGATCAATTTTACAATTTCCCTTTTCTTCTTACAATAATATGTTTAAGATTTACTATGTCACGCCGATGAGACCTTAGCCAAGTGGTTAATGATGAGGCTCCATGCCCAGGAGGTCATAGGTTCAACTCCAACGGATATGAATATTTTCTCTAGTTTCATACTGACATTTCTCTAGTTTAATAATGGTAATTAGTTTATTTTGATATCATTGTAATAATTTTGATTTGATATAGTATATAATGTAATAGTGTATTCACCATCTAAAAAAAAAAAATTTACTACGTCACAAAAATTAAGAGAATTGAGCTTGTAGTACCAAATTTTATATCGATTTTCACTTGTGGTACCATAAAAATTCAGGCTTATACATTTAGTTCCATAATAAATTAAATACTAATTTAAAATAGATATGAAAAAAATTAAAAATACATATTATTTCAAATTTAAGATTTATATAATAGTATTAATCTATTAAACATTTATTATAAATTATATAATATTAATAAATTAATTATTAAATTTAAAAAAAAAACTAAAACCTACCCAACCCCCATCCCCACCCCACCCCCACCGCCACTCCCACCCAAAATATGTATGCGGTTTCTTTTTGTTTTATGGTTTGCATTTTGCATATAGCTCACATTTTTCTTTCATGATCATTTATTTGAATTCTTGTGAAGTTTGAGCTTTTAGTTAGAATAATGAGAGGAAAACACTTTTCATACCAAATCTTTATTAACTTGACACTTTTTATATGAAGTTTTTTCGAAAAACATATTTCATACCACAATTTTAAAACTTTGGACATTCTTACATTTTCCGTTAAATATTGGACGGAACAACGCGCGTGTACAACACACGCCCGTTAACTTCTGAAACCAGGGAAAGCACTTTTCATACCAAGCTTTATGAAAAACACATTTCATACCACAATTTCAAACCTTTGGACAATTTTGCATTTTTCGTTAAAAATTGGACAGAATAATGCGCATGTAACTTCATAAACAAAGAGTGAAAATCACGTGCTGAGCACGAGTGAATTTCGGGCAGAGGGGTAATTGCATTTGGGCAGGGAAGACCTAATTTTTCCCTCATTCTTATACACATTTTTTCTCCTTCTTACACGCCATTCCTCTATTAATTTCCTCTCTCTTTCTACCAAACATCCATTAATTTCCTTTCTCTTTCCTTCTACCAAACCATACAACATATTGTGACTAAATGTCCCACATTGGTTGAAAATCATAGTTAAGTCCACTTTATAAGATTTTGGCCAACCCTCACCTTACAAGCTAGCTTTTGAGGTTGAGTTAGGCCTAAGCTATGTGAGTGGACTTAGCCTAAACCATGTGGTGAATTCTAATATGGTGTCAGAGCCCTAGGTTGAAGTGACCTCCTTCCATGATTGGTTCCTCATTGTTCGCATGATGTGATTATTAATTCTTCACCCACACACTTCGCCTACATAACAAATGTATGAGTTGTCATTCTTCGTACAGTTAACAAAAGGCCTGGAATAATTATGATTATAGAACCAACAAATCATCATAAATTACTATAAAAATAAAATAACAAAGAATAATTTTGATTAATCACCCTTAAAATATTTAGATAAATCAACCGAAAATTAAATTCCTAGACCACATGTTGCTTAAAATATTTAGTACTAAATTTATCAATTAGCAGGGGCGTTCAATATAATTAGTATTTTAGTTTCCTAATTAAACCCAAACAATTATGCCATAATTAGCATATAAACGTAATTACGTGATGGACACACCTGGATTCAATTTCGTTTCTTAATAACTAAACATAAAAAGGAAATCTACTTTGAAGAAACAAATCTTAAAAATTTCATGTTGTTACTAATTTTGTACCATTTTATTTTTTGGGAAAACTAATTTGGTACCATGACTGGTTAAATTCTTAAAAGATATGACATGATTTGAATTGACAACACCCTATCTTGTCGAAAAAAGTTTTCTAAGTAAACACAAACACTTAATTATCTAAAATTGTTATACAAATCGATGAAAGCATAAATTTGATATTCTCTTTCATTATTTGCCCAATTCACATTTGTTTTGTTCTACGGTAATTTACAATTCCACTAATTTTGCCACATAACAACTAATTGATTGATCAAATAAATTCCAAAATTAGGGATAATTATGAATTGGCAATATACCATAAACACCCATATTTTCTCTTTCATCCTCATGCAACCCTAATCCTTTTCATATCCCCAAATTAAATAAAAAGTTAATTGTAAGACGGTTGTTCCCCTCCAGAGGCAGGAAAAAAATAAACAATTCATTGAACTAAATCGAAGAACATCTTGTTGGTACGCATTTTATACCTGAATTTGATTTCTAATTTTCTCAGTTCTAAGTATTGTGATACAATGTTTCAATTTGGAGCTTTTCTATGGTTTGATTTCTTTTCATTTCCTTCAGTAGTGTATATAGTCAATTGTTATGTGATTATTTCTTTGTACATGATTATTAATTTTTATGGAACTTTTCCCCTCAAGTAAATTTAAAAAGTTCAAAATATTTAGGTGATTATTATTTTTTGAAATTTTTGGTTATAAGAGGTTATAAAGGCAATTGTGGAATTCAGACTTGATTTCAAAATTGGAACATTAAAACCTAATGTCAATTTACAATTCTCTATTCGTTTGCATGTTTTGTACTTAGTATCATATCTGGAGAATTCTTTGTTCAAGCGACGTAGAAATATTTTTGGGGATATTGATTGATGAGACGATGACTGGCAACATCCATTATGTCTGGGATAACACCATTGTTCTTAAGCAAATTGCTACCCGACTAGAACAAAAGACCGGCAAGAACTACACCCTCGAAATAGTGGAAGAAAAATATAATAGGTTGTATGATCGCTATAGCGCGTGGCAGTCATCACTGCATTGCCATTACTTGAGGTGCCACCTGGTAGATAACAAATTGTTAGCCAACGACGAAGTCTGGGAGATGCTTCTTAAGTTAAAAAATATATCGTATTAATCATTCCCTCGTGTATTATATTATTTTTGTGTATTAAGAAATTACATTAACGTGCTTATTGTCATGCTACAGGTTATGCCGTATTGTTTGTGGGCAAAAAATTACCATCATAACGGTGAAAAGTACTGACGGGAGCTAGACATAATTTGTTCAGGGTTCTACCCACTATATCCAAGAAAAACTATCGTGGAGCAGGCTCCAACAGAAGAAGTCGTGAGTGACAATGGTCCAGAAGGAGATCTAGTAGAAGTAGTACTTTAAAAATTGATTTTATTTTTTAAATCGTGTTGAAAATGTTTTATTTTGGTTTGGGAGTTAGCAGTAGTAGTACTAAAATATTTAAGCTGATTTCATTTCTTTTTCCTAAAGTTATAGAGTTATTCTCATTATTCCATTATTATTATTTTCTAGGAATTACGTATGAATTATTTGTGAAAATCTAATGAACATCTCCGTGAATCGTTAGTTGGTGAAATTTGTTGAGTTTGGTCTAAAATTGCTCCAAAAGGAGAATCAAGACTTATAGTATCAATAACCCCTCCGTGAATCGTTAGTTGGTGAAATTTATTGATTTTGGTCTAAAATTGCTCCAAAAGGAGAATCGAGACTTATAGTATCATTAATCCCTCCGTGAATCGTTAGTTAGTGAAATTTGTTGATTTTGGTCTAAAATTACTCCAAAAGGACGATCGAGACTTATAGTATCATTAACCTGTCCGTGAATCGTTATTTAATGAAATTTGTTGATTTTGATTTAATATTTCTCCAAACGGAGAACCCAGACTTATAGGATCATTAACTTTTGTTAAATAGGAATGTTTGTTAAATAAAATTTGTAAAAAATCCTACAAAAAATATTTGATGAAATGTAACTCCCCGTAAATTACGAACCCTTTTGATTGGATATTTAACCCAATTTTATGGGCCACGTTTTATTTTTGAAGTGAAGCATAAATTTGAACTAAAATATTCAATTTAATTAAATCTTGTGACCTTTTGAGAAAATATAAAATTTCCTTTAAAATAATATTAAGACCTGCTGGAAATGTGTGGGCTTGGTTGCGCAATTTTTTTTGGGTAAAAAATGTAAGTCTTCAAAACTTCATGGGGCAAAGTGCGAATTTGCCCCAAGTTGCAGTTTTTCTGCTCTCCTTGCACACTACAACACTTGGGTAGAGAAACTCATCCACCCAAGGTTGACATGCATTGATGGAAAATGTGGAGTAATAATACTCCTATATTTCATATTGTATGTATATGTGTATATAATATGATTTTATAGTCCAATAAATACCCTCCTCAAACCCCACATTATCTTCTTTACAACTTAAAATACTTAGATATAGTTAAGAAGAGAAGGAAAGAGACAACACTCTAGAAAAATAAATTTTCGGATATACACACTATAGCCTTGGTATTTCGACCATTCCGTCTTCGTCCACCGTTGGATCATGCCTAAATTTTGTGTGAAGGTCCTACAAACATGGGGCTACATATTGACCTTTCGATCGTTATTTGAATGTACCGAAGGGAATCGAAAGTCGTTAGAAGTTGATAAAAAGTGATTTTAGGGCTTTTGTTATGAACCACCACCGGAGCCGCCACCACCACCTTCGGAGGTCTGAAAATGAAGAGAGATTCATCCCCTTTCTTGCTTTGGGTAAAGATCCGCCTATGCTTGTGTTCTTTAATTAATTAATTGGATTTTATTTTTGTTCTATTTTAAAGTATTCTTTTAAAGAAAGAAAAATACAGAAAAACATAAATGATTTCAAGGATAAATTGGATCTATGTTAATTATTATAGTATAAAGTAAATTTTATTTTCAGATTTGTTATGGATTTTCATGTGTTTTATTTAAAGGATTAAAATTTTGTGTTCTTTTGCACAAAACTTGAATATTGAAGAACTTTTGTTTATCCATTGTAGTTTTGTGAAAAGTTGTTAAGTTTATATTCAATATTAGATTTTAATGTGTTAATTCTTGTGTTTAAATAAATGTTGATTAGATATTTGGATCTTGATTTCTTTTGTAAGAAAGTTGATGTTTTTAATTTTTTAAAACTTTGGGGGTATTTTTGAAAGGTTTTAAAATTTGAAGGATTAAGGGCTGCGATTTTTAGTGGGAGTATTTTTGAAAGGTTTCCTTCGAGATTTTGCAAAAAGGTGAGTTTTTAAAACTTTTGGGGTTATTTTTGTAAATTTGAAAATAAGGGTGCAAAGGCCCTGTTTTGTCGCTGTTTTTACATGGTTCTTTTATAAATTCTTGATTAATTGATTTGAAGTAGTGGTTTATTCATTTTAGTTTTAAGATTGAAAACTTATAAAATTTTCCAAAGAAAATTATGGTTAAAGAACTTTTTTTTTAAAATATTGCTTAGATGCTCGAATCTTGAATTATTTTTCAAGAAAGTTGATTTTCTTAAGTTTTCAAAACTATGAGGGTGTTTTTGAATGTTTTAAAACTTGTGAGATTATTAAACCTTTGATTTTTGGAGTAACAAGATACTTAATACTCAATTTTTATTTGATTTAGATATAGGTTTAGTTAAAAATCATTTGATTTAAAGTATGTTCCGATTTTTCGCAAAAATTGAAATTTTTAAAAGTTTAGGGGCTATTTTTACAAATTTGAAAATGCGGGAAAAATCTGTTGTTTTTGCGCTGTTTTTTTTGTAGTTAATATTTTGAGTTTTGAAATAATTATCTTAATTTAAATTGATGTCGTAAGTTCTAAGCACTTTTGTGCGATGTGTTAGTTTATTAAATCCTTGTGTAGGATTTTCATTATTTATGTATAAGTAAGGTTGTTAGATAAATTCTAAGTCGTATACATACTTGCTCTAGTTTCGGATGCGCCTCATTTGTGGAATTTTTGTTGCTATACTAAGAGACAAAGGTGAGCGTTGTGTGTTGAATTTGTATGTCGGTTCGATGTGCTAGTAGATCGAGTCCAAACATTTACTTATGCTCTTAATAATCAAAGCATGTGTTATATTCTAATTTTTCTGGCATGTTGTCACGAATAAATTGGACTTGTTAGGTCAACATTACTCGCATGAAATCCTTAGTATATCAACATGATAATCACAATGCATGCTACATCAAAATCTACTAGTTGCGAATATATTTTACGAAATTATCATGATACCCAAAATTTCATCTGATAAGTTATTAAATGTTGATAATATGTTAAATCTGTTTGATATGTTATGATTCCATTTGTTTTCGATTCTGTGTTTCCATTTGTTTCCGATTCTGTGTGGGACCCTTTTGATTGGTATATGGACCCGATGCCAACTTGGAAGGCAAGGGCCGGCGGGATTGTCACGATTACCCATAGGCCTGGCTTTACAATCCAAGTGGGGAGGAGCACTTGTGGAGTAAGGACGAACTTAGGCAAAGACATGTCGATGCACTTTAGATAGTAAGGTCGCTCCTTCCTTGGTGTGTTTGGATGGACATCAGACTGAGGATGGAGGGTAAGTGGAGGACGGCATCAACAATTATGGGTTATGTGAATTCCGCGTTTCTTCCGTCTTGAATATATGCTTAATTTGTTTAATAACATGCTCACGTTATATAATATGTTGCATCCACGCATCACCATGCAAATTTGCATCACAGCCTCACTAAGTTGGACAATCAACTTATGCGTTCCATATTTCATTCTTTTCAGTTTCAGGTGTTTTGGAAAACAATAGTCGGGTTGCTGTTAGGTCATCACGGTTGCGGTCCCTCCCTAATATTTGGGAGAGTAGTCATATTTTGTTGTCGATTTATGTTCCTATTCGATTTTGTTTAAAACCTTGCTTAGAATATTTGAATCGTTAAAGTTGATTTATATTTTCATAAAAGAGACAAGATTTTCAAAAATTACTTATTT
Organism: Penstemon davidsonii; assembly: GCA_034814905.1. NCBI lineage: Eukaryota > Viridiplantae > Streptophyta > Magnoliopsida > Lamiales > Plantaginaceae > Penstemon > Penstemon davidsonii. Next base: position 2,062,557 of record JAYDYQ010001087.1, on the reverse strand, counting down.
ATCTCTCACGGTTGATTTTGTTCAAATATTTTGATATGTTGTGATTAAATGCTTCCGCTTTAAACATCTACCGTGAAAACTGATTTTATTTTTTCGTCAAAAACTTAGTAATTTAAATTGTTCTTATTTTGTTTTAAACCGCTTCCGCTTTAAACTTTTAATTTATCGTTTTTGTTTCAAAAAAAATGTCAGTATTTTAATATTTTTCTTAAAAAAATAAAAATTTGACCGAATATTATTCGACGGACCCGCGGAGCCGGACCGTCACAGATGGTATCAGAGCTTCGGCTCAAGGTCAGGATAGGGTCCTCGAATATTGTACTGAGGTGCTAGTAAGGTGGGACTCACCGGCATGACTTTAGGGTGTCTATCCACATTGGGTAGTTCACTTTTAGGACAAGACCTCAACCGAAACCATATGTATAGTACTTGTCCTTGGGGTTAGGGGTTATTTTTGCTTGATTCTGTGTTTTCTTGATTTATTATTTTGTTGGTGGTATCTTGAATACCATACCGTTATTTGAACTTTATTGTTGATATTATTGTCTGGTTATGATTGTATATGTATGCGCTCCGTGATTTTACGTAAAGTGAAATATTTTAATCAAGTGACCTTCTTGAAGCACATGTAGAATGACTAAAATAGCACTAATCCTTTTGAATTCTATTATCGAGTTTACCTTATTCAGAACTCATACTTCTGATTTTAAACGTATCCATCTCCAAATTGATTCTTAAGTTTAGTAAGCTCTTTTGAGCCTATTTTCGTTATAATTAATTGTTTCGCCCTCATTCTAATGCTGGTACTTATTCATTTTTGAGCTTGTGATCCTTAGATATCTCTTCTTCATCATTTTGGTGAATACAATTGTTATGTATGTAATCTTTCTTTCAATAGACGAAATATCATTAAAAATTTCATTGACATCAGTCTTGAGTTTTAACTTGTTCCTTTAATTCATCTATAAATTACTATTGATAGCGAGTAATTTCATTTTGAATTACAAAACTACTCTAAGTTCATATCTAATCTTTTCATTTTCTCTCGTGCTTTTCTGAAATTTCTCAATGCGATGTCAAATTGTATCTTTTCCTTCATAGAGTGTAATTTACCTTAAGTTTTTTTTGAATCATTTTTAGCCTTATTCTTGATATAGCTTAATGTTCAAGTTGTACCCTTAATTACCTTTAATATGATTCATAATTTGATTGTTTTCCTTGAGATCTTATCAACACTCTTTATTCAACATTCTTTCATTTATTGTGGATCTCAATTTCACTTCATATTATCCTATCAAACTTCTGTTTTGATCTTTTATTTTCGTATTCATTCAGAGCTTGCCCCCTCCTAAACTCATGAGGTCTTCCTCTTATCGATTTCGTAATCAAAATTATTTATTTTCATCAGATTCTATGGTGTTATTATTCCTTGTCCTTCTTTTTCCTGAGCCTGAGTTGTGATCGTTTTAAAATCATCCATATGACTTCATATTACTCTTTTGTTGTATTCAATTATGCAATCTTTTAAATTTCCTGAAGGGATCGAATTGTCTCGGTTTCCTTTTGAACTTCACATTTTCATTTTGTCCATTCATAATTTGTTGTTCAGGTACAATCAAAGTTTAGGGGGAAAATTGCAAATTTACAACAAAAATTACCATATTTCTAAAATTTATAAAGATTGAAGTCAAATTCAAAATTAAAAATCTTAAAGAATGAGATTTACAGATGCACAAATAGGGTAAAATCTTTATTATTCTTAAACCCATGAAATTAATTACATGGTACATATCAGATTTTTTTTTCTTTTGAAAAAGAGAATGTATGGCATCCATCAATTTAATTTTCAGATTTCATAGCATGACATCAACAAGATATACTTCATCTGGCAATATAGGAACACAAACAAGATTTATAACTTTATCCTTTACTTTAACATATGAAATTTTAGCAATTTTATCACCTGAATCTGTGCAAATCGGTTCAAAATTCTGGTTAATTATGTAACTTCTTCCTTGTTGGTCCCAAATGGTCAGATGAGGTCTAGAGGGGAGGGGGGGGGGGGGGGGAATAGACCTCTGTACATTTTTAAAATTCTCTAACTTTTTCTTCTATATAAGTAGAGTTCGCTCATCAGCAAGATAAGATGACTAAGCTGATTTTGCACTTAGCTTATCAGCAGAGTAAGTTGATCTTATTCGTGAGACTACTATGCTGATTTAGCACTTAGCTTATTCAACAGAGTAGACTATTATGCTGATTTTGCTCATCAAGCTTATATAATCAGAGTTTTAAACAATGATGCAGCGGATAATATATATGTGCATTTTTCAAACAATGTTTTCAACTCAACTAACTTTTAAATCACAAAGAGAGTTTTACCCCAAGTTAGAAATTCCTCAATTTAAAAGGCTCTTCTTTTAAAGTATTTACTTAGCTTATGAAATATGCAATGGAAGACAATTAAAGTAAATAACACAAGGAATTTTTATAGTGGTTATATAGGAACAAATCCTCTTAATCCACTCTTCTAAATCACGAAGATTTAGGTTCCACTAGAAATACTAAGTAACTAGTACAACTCTATTTGCGCTTTTACAACAAATGATAAAGCCACAAATTCACAATAGGAAATCACAAAGAAGACCTATTCTACGAAGTAATATCACTCACAAAGATGGATATCTACTTCTCACAACACTCAGTTGAATATCACTCAGATATGCAAGAGTTTAATCTTGTTCTTCAACAATTTGCTTCGTCATGAGATGACTTCGCGTATGATCAGACGATTCAACTGATGGATTCTTGCGCTAAAGATTTGATCTTGAAAGTGGGCAAGTCTCATTTGAATCTTCAGTTTACCATCTATTTATACTCTTGGATTTGAAATTCTGTCTGTTGAAGGTTGACAAAATTTCATTTTAATCCTTGAGCAACGGTCATAATTTGAATGGCTACTTTTGCAGACTGTCGCACTGTTCACTATTGTACGGATCTGATCACTGTTGTATGGATCAGACAGTCACATTAAATGCACTAAGCTTGTTACCGTTGGAGAGCTTACTTACCCACTCTGCTCATGAGAGCTTGCTGATCCACTCTGCTCATGAGAGCTTTGCTGATCCACTCTGCTCATGACTACTCATCTAATGATCACTCATCTCATGATCAGTCAGCTTATTTCCACTAAGCTGATTTTGGCCACTTATCTCAAAGACCGTAAAAGAGGTTTACTAAGTTTTTCCTTACTTAGTAGATGACTTCATTTTATCCTTTTTGTCATCATCAAAACCTTCTAACTAAAATCTTACTTAATTAACTCAACTTATAAGATCACTTAACTGTTCTTGAGTTAACCAATTCTTCCAATAATTTTCCTTTTTTATGATGACAAAACCTTCAACTAAGAATGTCTTCCAAGTCTTCGATTTAAGTCTTCATAATTTAAGATGAAAATCATTAGGTCCACTGCAACTTCATTTCGTTCCCCTTTTTGATTTATTTCCTTCCGTTTAGAGGGTTCTTAGTTGCATCTCTTTCTTCCCCTTTTTTGTCATCAAAAACTAATCCCATACTTAGTATGCTGAAACAAGTGGGTGAACACTTAGCTGTTCGGGTGGTTGGCTGTTAATAAATTTATCATTTGAAGTAAGCCAACAATCAGTAGTCTTATTTGTTGTTTATCACTCCAACTAGAATAACTATTCCCCCTGACTTCAAGAATTTATACCATTGGTTGGAGTGTATTCTTTGTTGGGATTTCATGGGGTATGATTGTCATACAACAGTGCGGAATTTAAAATTTCATAACACCCAAAATCACAGGATTATTCACTAGCTCATACGAATAGGTTGAATACAATTTTTGCAACAAATTACAAAATTAAATAGGGTGGTAAATCGAAATTTACCTCACCACAGGCAAGGTGGTGGTTTTCTCCGGTCTTCTCTTTCGTTCACTAGAGCACCCCAAGTGTTGTGCCTCTAGAGATAGTCCACACCAGATGGATTGAGTGACACCTTCGAACCTCAGGCTCAGAACTAGGAGAGAAGGCTTGTCAATGGAGGAACTGGATCTAGATCCAACTCTAGGTGAATGAGAGAGCAAGAGAGAGAGAGGGGGGCGGCTAGGGCATGTAGGGGGCGGCTATGGTTTTGTTTTTGCTTAGGTTTTTGAGTCTTGTCAAGACTCGTTTTATAGCCACCTCTCAAGGCCCCTTTATGTGCAAGACTTTAGTATGGGCCATTAATTAAATTGGCCCATGTCTTGCATTAATTTAATTAAGCCCTTTAATTAAATTAACCCAATTAATCCAATTAATTTTCTCTCTCTTTAAATTAACCCTTTAATTAATATTTAATTAATTAGACTATCTAATTAATTACTTCTCTCACAGAATTAACTCTTTAATTCTTTTGCTTGATTTAGCCCTTTAAATCAAACATTTCCTTAATTGACTGTCACTATCCAACTGTATTGTGTGTGACCCTCTAGGTTCACCATCAATTGGCCGTAGGCCCACGACTTTCGTGATTTAATTAATGAGCAATTAATATTCAATTAATTGCTCCGATCAATTAAACTATTTTAATTGACCACTCCAGAATTCAGGGCCGGCCCTGAGTGTAAGCCGCGTATGCGGCCGCTTAGGGCCACCGATCCGAGAGGGCCTCCGAATTTTTTACTATTATATATATATACAACTATATATTTTTTAAAAATTATGAAGAAATAGGCTAATAGTGTTGCATAAGAGGCCGATTTTCGAATTAATGTTTGTGGAAAAAGAATTAGAATTAATGAATTATGAAGAAATCAAAGCTTGTAGCATATTAATGGAGGAAGTTAATGGAGAAAGTTGCAGATCGGCAATTGGGGAAGAAGAGGAAGTGTTATATGGGCCTAAATTTTACTATTCTTGATTGGGCTTGGTGGAGTAAAAGTTAAGTGGGCCTTTTTAATTTTATTTTAAATTGACTAGGTTAAACACACACACACACTTGAGACTTACCTGCCGTGTACATATATGAAAATTGACAACAAACAAATAATTGCAAAAAAGTCCTTCTACTTAAAAGTAAGAAAAAAAATTACAGTGGCCTGTAGGGTAAATTTAAGCAAACAATTTGCAAACCCTAATTGCAAAAATTGGGGATAAATCTGAACAAGCATATTGCAAAGCTTAATTGCAAAAAGATTGAAACACAAGACGAACATGAGGCATCTTCAAGCTTAATCTTCACTCTTTATAGATAATTTTTCTTCGGGTAAGGACTTGATCTTTTTTCTTTAATATGTGTGTTGGGCTTGCTTGAGTGCTACTTTTAGAATTTGTATGTGAATTGTGCTTTTGAAATTCGATTGCTAAGTTAACCATGGGTCCTAGAAAACATATGTCTGGGCATGAAAAAAGAAAAAAAAAACGAGTTGAAGAACTTATTCAATCTTAAGCAGGTGCACTTGATAAGTTTATTAATAGCAATAAAAATGCAACTAACATGGGTTCGGGTTCGACTTTAGTTGAAAATTCGGTGAATGATGATTTTCCAAACGAGAAAAATGAAGATTATGGATTGGAGAAGATGCGGGCTTGGTGAACGAAGAACCCGATCAACATATAAATGAAATTATTAATGAAAATTTGAATGTGGATAATCAGAATCTAGAGTTTGACGATGTACGTGAAGCGGGACCATTAAACATATATGATCCGGGAAATTGGGATAGTATTGATCATAATATTAGAAATATTTTGGTAGAAAGAGGTCCAATAAGAATTACAGACAATGATGTGATTTTTCCTAAAGACGAGAGTGGTAGACATTTTTCTTGTACATTTTATATTCGAGATCTATCAAATGGGGAGAAACAAGATAGAAAATGGCTAGTATATTCTCTTGTTGCAAACAGAGTATACTGTTTTTGTTGTAAATTGTTCAAAGAAGATAAACTCATTTCTCAACTAACCACTGAAGGATATAAGGATTGGAGGAATATTGGTAAGAGGTTGAAAAGTCATGAAATTAGTAGAGACCACCTTACATGCTTGAGCAAATGGATTGATCTACAGATGAGATTGAAAAAGAATGAAACAATAGATAAACATTTGCAAGAACAAATCAACAAAGAGAAAGAACATTGGAAACAAGTATTATTGAGGATAATTGCTCTTGTTAAAACTCTTGCTAATAACAATTTAGCATTTCGTGGGGACAATGAGAAAATTGACCAAGAGAACAATGGAAACTTTTTAAGCTTCATTCAGATGATTGCAGAGTTTGATCCAGTTATGCAAGATCACATTCGGCGTATTAAGGATGAGTCAGTTCACTATCATTATCTTAGCCACAAAATTCAGAATGAATTAATTCAAATGTTAGCAGGTGAAACTAGAAATGCAATCATCAAAATAGTCAAGGAGGAAAAATATTTTTCAGTAATACTTGATTGTACTCCTGATGTTAGTCATGAAGAACAAATGACTCTTGTACTTCGATGTGTGGATATTTCAGCAGAGCCAATAATGGTAAAAGAGTTCTTTGTGCAATTTTTGAAAGTATACGATACAACAGGATTGGGACTTTTTAATGTACTTAATGATGCATTGAACACTCTTGAACTTGATATTGGTGATATAAGAGGACAAGGGTATGATAATGGAGCTAACATGAAAAGAAAACACAAAGGTGTTCAGAGACGATTACATGAAGTAAACCCTAGAGCATTTTATACGCCGTGTGGTTGTCATAGTCTAAATCTTACACTTTGTGATATGGCCAGTTGTTGTACGAAAGCAGAGTCTTTTTTTGGAGTAGTGCAACGTATATATAGTTTGTTTGCATCTTCAACAAAGCGGTGGGATATTTTGAAACGTCATGTGCAAGAGCTCACACTGAAGTCATTGTCTCAAACTCGTTGGGAAAGCCGTGTTGAAAGTCTTAGAGCTATTAGGTACCAATCGTCAAAAATACGAGATGCATTGATAGACTTGGCAAATAGTAGAGAAGACCCAAAGACAAAGAGTGAAGCTAATTCCTTGGTGACACATGAACTTGAGAATTTTGAATTCTTGTTTGGTATGATTATTTGGCATAATTTGTTATTTACTATTAATGTTGTTAGCAAAACCCTTCAAGCTGAAGATATGGATATAGATGTAGCTATCAAACAACTTAAGGGACTTATTTCCTTTTTTGAAAAGTACAGAGAAACTGGATTTTTAGATGCTAAGATTGAAGCGAAGGAACTTGCAAATACAATGGGAATTGATCCAATATTTCATGAAAAACGCATCATTCACAGAAAGAAAAGATTTGATGAGAGTACTAGTGAAGATGTGTCACAATCAGCTGAGGAATCCTTTAGAGTTAATTACTTTTTGTATGTGGTAGATCAAGCTCTTTTGTCACTTAACACGAGGTTTGAGCAACTTCAGATATATGAGGAGAACTTTGGTTTTTTGTTCGACTTGAAGAAGTTAAAGTCTATTGATGATTAGATTTTAAGTACTTATTGTATCAAGCTTGAAGAGTATTTGAAGCATGACACTTACGATATAGATGGGAGAGACTTATCTTCTGAGTTGAGAGTCTTGAGATGTATTTTACCAGAAGAACTAAAAAGGCCAATTGATGTGTTGAATTATTTGCAAGCTATAGATGGTGGGTTCCCAAATACATGGATTGCTTATAGAATATTGTTAACTATTTCTGTTACAGTTGCAGCTGCAGAGAGAACATTTTCGAAGTTAAAATTGATTAAGTCTTATCTCCGATCAACCATGTCACAAGAGAGGTTGAATGGGTTAGCCATGTTGTCGATTGAAAATAATATGGTAAAGAAGATTGATTATGCAAGCGTAATTAGTGATTTTGCTTCAAAAAATGCTAGGAGGGTAATATTTAAGTAATAATATTTTATGAAGAGTTTAATTGTTTATGTTGTATTCACGAATGCAATTATTTCTTATTTAATATAATTATGTTTCGTATTATCGATGTATTTTACAAAGCAAGATTTTTTATATGAAAATTTAAGGGCCACAAATTCATAGTTGGCTTAGGGCCACTGAAAACTCAGGGCCGGCCCTGCCAGAATTAATCTTCCATTAATTCAGGAGTACCCACACCTCATGGTCGATGTCTAGCCACAAGCCCATGAGGCCCAACTTCAGGTGAATTGATATTAGTGAACCTCACCTACTTATAAGTACCATGTACATACGGTCCTTCTAACGACTAACTTCCCGATCGAGACCTAGGGTGTGTGAATTGATCGGCACCTCTAATTATCTCGATAACTATACTTTCTAATTTAGGATAATAATTCCAGTGTGACTGCTAAATTTGGAAACCCCTTTCCAAATCCGTCACTGACCGTGGCCACGGGTTTCTCGGAATCTATTATCTAAGAATGTATAGGAAATTCTCTCAACGCACTACGTTGAGTCGGTAGATCCCATATTAGTGCTAACCCTTCGCGTACACGATCCTACGTACCCAAAGTAGTCGCACAATGATCAGGCAAAGTGATCGGCTCCTAAATCAAAGTACGCACTCACGTGCACCGAATTCGCCCTAGCACCTCAAGTCAAAGGACTAAATCGTACACTATTATAAGCTTTGAGAAACATCCCGTCGCCGATGTGCGACATGCGCTTCCACAATGGATTTCTCTGTTCGGGTCGTTCGATGCGTTCGATCCCCTATCGAACCACCTACTCATATGCACTGGCATCAAATGCCTTGCTCATGAAACGCTACAAATTCACTCCATGTGAATCATGCATATTCGTACAAGTCTTAACGATTCCTTCGATACCCCGTCTCGACAGGAATCTATGACTTGGAACGTTTTTAAGATCACGACCTTAAGACTGTTTCATGATTGCACTCATACTGAAGTGAATCGTCCCATAGTCTATTGTGATCTAAGGATTTCATCCAATCGCTTAAGTGATTCGCGAGAGATGAAGTTGGCCATTGTTTGATTTACATACTATAAACAAACGAGCGTATTAATTCATTTATACTAGAGAAAGCTTATCACATGATAGTCCTTAAGCTAAAATCTATTGGCTTGCAGGGCACTATCCTTTCAATCTCCCACTTGCCCTAAAGCCAATCACAAACGCTTCTAAGACCCATCTTCCAAAGATGTTCTTCGAACTCTCTTTGTGACAAAGGCTCTACTAGTGGATCCGCTAGATTGTCTTCCGAGTCGACGCGATCCATTATGTGCGTCAACTCTACCAATGATTTCTCTAATCAGATGGTACTTTTCTCTCATTGTGTTTAGATTTCTGGTGAGATCTCGAGTCCTTTGCTTTAGCAATAGCTCCATTGTTATCTCAGAAGATAACCACGAGCTTCGCAATGCTAGGCACTACATCCAACTTTTGGATGAAGTTTTTCATCCAAACACTTTCTTACGCTGCACTCTTTGCTGCGATATATCTTGCTTTAGTGGTTAAGATGGCAACGGTGCTTACCTTGGAATCTTTCCAACTTACCGCTACCCCATTGAGGCAAAATATGTATCCAAAATTGGATATATATATTCATCCACATCAGACTGGAAACTCGAATCAGTAAATCCTTCGAATTTCAATTCTCCACTATCACCGTAGACCAAGATCAAATCCTTAGTCTTTCTCAAGAGCTCAAGGATATCTTTTACGGTGGTCCAGTACTCTTCATTGGAGTTTGACTAGTAACTGCTCGTGGCACTTAGAGCAGGTTCTACGTCTGGTCTAGTACATAGTATTGCATACCATACGCTACCTTTTGTCGAAACATAAGGTATTTGAGACATTCTCCTTTTCCTCATTCGATGTAGGGCACATCGATTTGGAAGGAGAGATACAGTATCTCACTGGAAGCAATCCTCTCTTGGATTCTTCCATACTGAATATTTTCAGTATTGTTTCTATGTACTTAGATTGAGAGAGTCCCAACATCTTCTCCTATCTATCTCCATAGATACGTATCTTAATACGCAAGATGTCTCTCTCAAATCTTTCATGGAGAATTGCATGGACAATCATGCTTCCGTCTGTGCTAACATTCCAATATCATCCCAGATAATCATAATGTTATCGACATGTAAAAATAATGAACTTTAAAGAGCTCCCACTAAACTTCTTGTACACTCAAGGTTCACATTTGTTTTCGATGAAGTCAAACGCCTTGACTTTCTCATCAAAATGAATGTGAGTCCAAATGGATTCAGACATTGCTAATGGAGAAAAGATTTCATCAAAGTCCGTTCCAGGCCTTTGTGTATAACCTTTTGCCATTAGGCAAGTCTTATAGGTCAATACCTCTTCATTCATTCCTAGCTTGCGCTTGAAGATCCATTTGCAACCTATAGGGACACTTCCCTCGGGTGGATCGACCAAGGTCCGTACCTTGTTGGAATGGATGGAATCCATTTCGAATTGTATGGCCTCTTGCCATACATGAGCGTCTACATCCAATGTAGATTCTTCATATATAGTCTAACCATATCTTTCAAGTTTCTCACGAACTTGATCAGATCTACGAAGTACTAGTGTACGTTGATGGTTCAGCAGTTTCTGGATTAACTCCCACTGTTTGTGGGGATGAGTTCCACTTCTTGGACCTCATCATGTTCTACTAGGGTACCATATCTATTCATGAGGAAACCATCCTCTAAGAAATGGATATTCCTTGAAACAAACACCCTTTGTTCTTTAGGAATGTAGAACAGGCATCCAAATGGATTTCTTTGGATACCCCACAAATTTGTACAAACTGGATCTACTATCCAATTTATCTCCTTTCTTGTTCCTAACATAGGCAGGAGATCCCCATACTCAATAGAGAGAGTATAGAGGTGTTTTACCACACCATTCTTGGTAGGGTTTTGCAGGCACGAACTTTGAAGTTACTTTTTTCAGTATCTTCGATGCAATCATTAGGGTCAATCCTTAGTATGCATAAGGATGTTGAACGAAACTCATCACGGATCGAACCATGTCCAACAAGGTTCGATTCTCTTCTTTCAGACCCTCCAATAGGTTGAGGCGTCTTAGAAGGAGTTCGTTGTACGAGAATATCTTTCTCAGTAAGATAATTGAGGAACTTCTAGCTTAAGTATTTGCCATCTCGATCTGATCGAATGGCCTTAATACTATGCCTTGTTTGATTCTCTACTTCGTTTCAAAATTCTTTGAACTTTTCAAGAGTTTCGGATTTGTACATCATAAGATACACATATCACTAATGACTAAAGTCATCAGTAAACCTCACGAGGTATGAGTAATCTCCTCTCACACTAACACTTTGTCATCTTTTCCTTCAGACAGGATTCGCAAGTTGATAGTTCATCTAAGCCCTATTTTTCAAGAAGCATCGATGACACCAACTATTGAATCCTTCCTATGGAACACGACCTAATCTCGTGTGCCATATGTGTGGAATATTATCTTGGTATTGATTGAACTTAACACATTAATTCAATCAATTTTGTTTGTTTTCAATTAACACTTTAATTGAAACGTTACTTTCAATTAACTCTTTAATTGATTCATTTCCCTTTTCAATTAACTCTTTAATTGAAACGTTTCTTTTCAATTAACTCTTTAATTGAAACGTTGTTTAATTAATTAGACCTTCTAATCATTTAAACTTGTCAATGCCTTTCTTAGGTGCAGTGGGATAATTCGATTTTTAGGCTACTTGTGTTCTTTTCACTACCTTTATGTTCGCTTTGGAAGAGAACACTTTCTTCTTCCTTTTACTCTTCTTTGACTTTGCAGTCCTTGAAGTGTAAGCAATCATGACAGGAATACCTTTTAAAAGGTTCCTATTTGCCTTTTACCAACACTTCGGTTATTTCGAGAAACCTGCTCAACTTATCAAATAAGTTCAGAGTTTTTCACGAATAGTTCAAATGAGCGGGGAGGAGAATTTAGGAGGAAGTCAATGTTAAGATCACTTGCAGGCCTACGTTTAATCGAACCAATTTTCAACCAGATTGATAAAACAAGGACAGTGATCCTTGACATTAGTTCCGTCACTTATTCTCGAGTTTTAAACAACACCTTAGAAATCTCGAATCAGATGATTCAAAACTGCTCCTCAAAACAAGCCTTTTGATGTGGAGGTTTGTTTTAGAAGCTTCAGACATACTCCTATGTCGCTTCTTTAGCTCGTTTAATCTTGATGCTTATATGAGGCAACGATCATTGAGATTCCCATACTCTATAGGTGACTCGTTCATCTTTTGAGACTCATCTCAAAATGCATCAGGCATAGGTTGATTATTAAGAACACGATTCCGACTTTCGGAATTGAGGACAATCCTCAAGTTTCTGAGCCAATCGATATTTTAATCCAGTTATTTTGTAAGTCGAGGATAAATAGTAAAAATGGACAATTCATATAAATATCTCAATATCTACTCTAAAGAGAAGACAAATATCTAGAGGACTAGTTAATGAATAATACTTATAATCTACGAAGGTTGGACTTTCTATCGTAAAAGTTCTCCCACTATTTTATCGAAACAATTACCCCTTCAATTGTTCAGGAAATCCTATTTCCTAGTAGGTCTTGACGTCCCAGCAGACATTAATTGCACCCACGACTCGCGGCCATACAATTAATTCCCCAGGTAGGCATACTTATTGCCAATTGTGTCCCTACACAACCTTCAAGCTATTTTGCCTCGATTTTCGCACCCATCTAGCACTGCTACATCATGAGTGGTACTACTCGTTAAGTCTAACCCATCAATCTTGATGAGCAACGGGCCCGGTCATGAAATCCCCATAACTTGGTTATGGTCGATGTTCATGTCCCGACCAGTCCCCACCCTTGTCAAGTTTATTTAAAAACGAGAATCAAGGAATTTCGCGTATTGTTTATTTCTTCGACTCGGGTGCCAGACTCTGGATCACCTTAATCGATAAGTGGACAACTCACGCTAGTTCCTATTGATGGAAGGCTTGGATTTATATAAATACTTCATTTTATTTTAACCCAATATGACTTAATATTATTTTCAAGAGGGGTTTTTCGGGTCTAAGAATTTGAGGTAACACTCCTCGAGATCTCACCGTTCCAGTTATGCTTTATCCTTTTATTTACGATCTAAATTACTAGCGCGCATCACCATACATGCTAAAATATAAATCAGTAAATAAAACATACACACCTAGCATGCATGCTACCACAGTATGTTTTCGATCGGGAGCCTCCTATGCGGGCCATCATCGAGCCAAAGATGATGGTCCTATTGGTCAAATTAATTGGGTTCTAAAGGACCTAGGCTATTACATAAATAACCATGCATACATGGCCTTCACTTTTCTTGGGCTCCCACCTTGCTTGTAACGGACCTCCATCCTAAACTATTTAAAACAGTAAAGCCCTAATCTATTACAAAGGCTCAAAGTTGCCCAAAAACTTAAGGCTCGCAGGCCCAATAAAACCAACATAATTAAAATTAACCAATCACATCTACCCTAGGGTCAAGGCTCGGCGCGATCGAAAACCACGTAAACAGTTCACGTAGAGCAAGAAACAAGCAAAACATATTTCCTTATTCCTTATCTTATTTTAAAACTCTCTTTTAAAATACCTTTAGATTCTAGTTTTAAAACTCCTTTTAAAATAACCCCTTGATTCTCACTCTAGTCTCCACTAATTATGATAAAATTAACTTTCCGGATATACTAAACTCTTTTAGTGCACATATCAGTTTCTGTTTTTCAACTTTTGAAAAATTGCAGTTCGGCCCTGAATTTTTGAAATTTACATTTTGACCTCTCAACTTTTGGAAATTACAAATCAGCCCCAAAATTTCCAGAACATGCAAATCGGACCAGAAAGCTGAAAATTATCAAAATTTCCAGAAACTTTAGTTTAAAGCAAAACAGACCCCAGATTTTACGTAAATAGCAATACCAGTCCCTAACCTTTCGTAAATTGCAAAACAGTCCAGATTTTGAAAAATTCCAGAAATTACAATTTGGTCCAGAATTGCAGAAAATCAAAATTTTACTTTCTGTCCAGATTTTACAAAAATCGCAATTTGCACATAAGCCCTCAAATTTTTGGAAATTGCAGTTTTGGCCCAAAACCGAAAAGTGTATATACCCGAACATATAATTCATCATAACAAGCATGAATCAAAACATAGAACACAACAAACAAATATATACATATATTTTGAAGTGTTCAGGCCTATTCATATGAGCGTAGTAAATTTGGCTCTGATACCACTGTTGGGATTTCATGGGGTATGATTGTCATACAACAGTGCGGAATTTAAAATTTCATAACACCCAAAATCACAGGATTATTCACTAGCTCATACGAATAGGTTGAATACAATTTTTGCAACAAATTACAAAATTAAATAGGGTGGTAAATCGAAATTTACCTCACCACAGGCAAGGTGGTGGTTTTCTCCGGTCTTCTCTTTCGTTCACTAGAGCACCCCAAGTGTTGTGCCTCTAGAGATAGTCCACACCAGATGGATTGAGTGACACCTTCGAACCTCAGGCTCAGAACTAGGAGAGAAGGCTTGTCAATGGAGGAACTGGATCTAGATCCAACTCTAGGTGAAGGAGAGAGCAAGAGAGAGAGAGAGAGAGAGGGGGGGGGGGGGGAGGGCATGTAGGGGGCGGCTAGGGTTTTGTTTTTGCTTAGGTTTTTGAGTCTTGTCAAGACTCCTTTTATAGCCACCTCTCAAGGCCCCTTTATGTGCAAGACTTTAGTATGGACCATTAATTAAATTGGCCCATGTCTTGCATTAATTTAATTAAGCCCTTTAATTAAATTAACTCAATTAATCCAATTAATTTTCTCTCTCTTTAATTAACCCTTTAATTAATATTTAATTAATTAGACTATCTAATTAATTACTTCTCTCACAGAATTAACTCTTTAATTCTTTTGCTTGATTTAACCCTTTAAATCAAACCTTTCCTTAATTGACTGTCACTGTCCAACTGTATTGTGTGTGACCCTCTAGGTTCACCATCAATTGGCCGTAGGCCCACGACTTTCGTGATTTAATTAATGAGCAATTAATATTCAATTAATTGCTCCGATCAATTAAACTCTTTTAATTGACCACTCCAGAATTAATCTTCCATTAATTCAGGAGTACCCACACCTCATGGTCGATGTCTAGCCACAAGCCCATGAGGCCCAACTTCAGGTGAATTGATATTAGTGAACCTCACCTTCTTATAAGTACCATGTACATACGGTCCTTCTAACGACTAACTTCCCGATCGAGACCTAGGGTGTGTGAATTGATCGGCACCTCTAATTATCTCGATAACTATACTTTCTAATTCAGGATAATAATTCCAGTGTGACTGCTAAATTTGGAAACCCCTTTCCAAATCCGTCACTGACCGTGGCCACGGGTTTCTCGGAATCTATTATCTAAGAACGTATAGGAAACTCTCTCAACGCACTACGTTGAGTCGGTAGATCCCATATTAGTGCTAACCCTTCGCGTACACGATCCTACGTACCCAAAGTAGTCGCACAATGATCAGGCAAAGTGATCGGCTCCTAAATCAAAGTACGCACTCACGTGCACCGAATTCGCCCTAGCACCTCAAGTCAAAGGACTAAATCGTACACTATTATAAGATTTGAGAAACATCCCGTCGCCGATGTGCGACATGCGCTTCCACAATGGGTTTCTCTGTTCGGGTCGTTCGATGAGTTCGATCCCCTATCGAACCACCTACTCATATGCACTGGCATCAAATGCCTTGCTCATGAAACGCTACAAATTCACTCCATGTGAATCATGCATACTCGTACAAGTCTTAACGATTCCTTCGATACCCCGTCTCGACAGGAATCTATGACTTGGAACGTTTTTAAGATCACGACCTTAGAGACTGTTTCATGATTGCACTCATACTGAAGTGAATCGTCCCATAGTCTATTGTGATCTAAGGATTTCATCCAATCGCTTAAGTGATTCGCGCGAGATGAAGTTGGCCATTGTTTGATTTACATACTATAAACAAACGAGCGTATTAATTCATTTATACTAGAGAAAGCTTATCACATGATAGTCCTTAAGCTAAAACCTATTGGCTTGCAGGGCACTATCCTTTCATTCTTGAATGTCACTTGGCTGTTGAGTTCCAGTTAGCTTTTGAGAAGCAGTCTTCTAATAACATCATTTGACTTTTTGAGGACTTCATCTCTAATCACGAGTACCGCAAGTCGTACACGTTCCCCTTGAATATAAGAATTAGTAGTCAAGTAGTCTTATGAGAGTCAATCTTTAAAGACACTAAGCCGTTGAATTCCAGTAAGCTGTTGAGATGTAGTATTCTGATATGTTCCCCCTCAGCTTATGAATCCAAAATCAACAAACCCAATTTCAACTCTTGAGAGCTGAAAGCCTATTGTCACATGGTTGACTAATGCTTAGCAGATTGTAGTTTCCTTTAATAATATTCAATTTTCCAACAATCTTGCTTTCCTTGAAATCTCCAAATATAACGGCTACCACTTGTTGGTTGATACCATTTGGTGGTACACACTTGTTGGTAAGACCACTTGTTGAAATCATCAAGTATAGTCAACTCATTTTTGTCACCACACATGTGTTTCACCTACAAAACAAATGACTATTTTTGGTACCCCTTATTTATTGGGTCCTGCAAGGTTAGTATAGCCTTTGACATGTGATGGTCTAGTGACTTTAGTTTTATCATGAATTTCAATAAATTTAGCATGGTAATAATTTTCATGACGAAAACAGTACTCATAAGCAAGGTTAGATTGATGAAGTAAGTGATAAGCATGCATTGGGTAATGAGGATGGCAAACATCATAGTGACCATGATCAGCATGATAATATGGATACACTACAAAAAAATTAAAGTTTAGTGATAAAATTTTATGTGACAATGTTAAAGTTGTCACTTTTTATATATATTAAGTGACAACAACTCAAATATTGTCATTAAAATGGTTTTCATAAACACACTAGTGACAAGAATTGTAAAAAAGTCGTCACTATTGACATTTAGCGATACCCCAAAAGTGATAACCAAAAAGTTGTCACTAAACCATAGTGACAATATTTATTGTCACTAGGTTATCACTAAAATGGTGTCGCTAATTGTCAATAGTGACAACTTAAGTCACCATATATTTGTCATTAATAGCTATTAGTGACAACTTAAAAACATATATTGTCACTATTGCACTTGTCACCATTATTATTATGACAAAATTAATATTTTTATCACTAAATGCATACAAAGAGTGACAACTTCCACATTATCACTTAATTTTTTGTCACTTAAGCTCAATTTTCTTGTAGTGATAAGCATTGCATGTTATAATAATTATCATCATCAATCTTGCCAATTATTATCTTGATAGATACATTGTTGCCTCATTTTCTTACCTGAGTTACCTAATAACTCTCCTATAGATTCAACAGACTTAAAGTTTTAATTTTACTCTTATCAGCAACATCTTATCAGCTTACTCGGCTGATGAGTTTTACTAGTTTGTTTAGTCTTAGGTTGCTTACTAGGTTTCTTGACCTTTTGAGCTTCAGTAGGCCTTTTTTTTTTTTTTTAGAGAATGATACAATTACTTCTTTCAAGTTCATTTGTATTTTTTATATGAATTGCATACTCAGCTTTTAGAGTTTCATTCTCATGCTCAAGCTTTTTGTAATCAGCCGATTCTTGAGGTTTTTCAACCTGAAGTTTCAGTGATCTGTTTTGCTCTTTTCAGTATAGTCATCTCTTCATTAAGTTTGGCAAATGTACCAACAATATTTGAATTTGTAATTATCAATTGTTCACGATTCAAATAATGCAAGTTCATCAACAGTAGAAGTTACCTCAGCTTTAGAATCATCAGATTCCTTGGCCATTAGGCATAAAGTTTCAGGTACTTCTTCAAATTCTTTATCAGACGACTATTGGTCTGAATAAGATATGACGGAGTTTGTTAGCTTTGCTGCCTCAGCTAATTTTGCTTTGCTCTTACTTAGCTTATGCTCCTTTTTGGCACACTTTTCCTTTTCCGCAAACTTATGAGAGATTGGATATGAATGATCTTTGATGAAGAGTTCATACTCCTTGCAACTTTGATCTCCAAGTTTTGTTTTTGAGGAATCCCTATTTTTCTGAAAATGATCAGAAGAAGATGAAATAGCATTTTCATATTTTGATTTCATTTTCTTTTTGTAAAACTTCTTGAAATCATTCAGAAGAACATGAAATAGCATTTTCATATTTTGATTTCATTTTCTTTTTGTAAAACTTCTTGAAATCATTGAGAAGAAGGGTAACGTCGATAGCAGTGTATGCTTTTTCTAAATTCAGCAGAGTCTTCTCTTTTGACTTGTCCGCTGATTTTCTTGACTTGTCTGAAGCGATAAGAGCAGCAGTAGGGTCTGAACTGGTTGACACATCTAATCCCATTCTTGGCATCTCATACGCTTTGAGGGATGAGAACAGTTCGGAAATAGAAATTTTCTCTAAATCCCTTGATTCTTCCATGGTTGTCTCCTTCATGTTGAATTTAGGTGGAAGAGCCTTGAGAACCTTCATAGTGATCTCTTTGTTTGAAAATTCTTTACAAAGCCTTAGAACTTCGTTCAGAGTTTTGGTAAATCTGGTATCCATTTGATCAATAGTTTCACCAGACTTCATCTTGAAATTTTCAAACTCCTCAAGAGCCACATGAGCTTTTCTTCTTTGATAGCGTTGTTTCCTTCGCTCAGCTCACAGACTTTATCCCACATCTCCTTAGCTGTTTGGAGATGCTTGATCTTTTGAAATCTGTCTTCATCTAGAGCTTTGAACATGATGAACTTAGCCACCTTGTCAAGATTGACTAACTTGACTTCTCCAGGAGTTAGCTCATCCAGCTCTTTGTCAATGATCTGATCAGGCTGGTCAGCAACCTTCACAGTCTTCTTAAATCTGAATGGTCCTCGTGTAATACATGTAAACATGTTATCATTATAAGCAGCAAGAAGTATCTCCATTATGATATTCCAATCTTCAAAGTCCATATGGCCAATGTGAAGAACATGGCTTATGCACTCCATTTCAAAACCTTTTGATTTTTCAAAATAATGCTAGTTTTGAAAAACTTTGAAAAATACACCTCGGATCAAGCTCGTTGATCAGGCAAATGATTCAAATGAACAACCTGCTCTGGTACCACTTGTGGGTACCAAATGGTCAGATGAGGTCTAGAGGGGGGGGGGGGGGGGGGAAATAGACATCTGTACCTTTTTAAAATTCCCTAACTTTTTCTTCTATAAGTAGAGTTCGCTCATCAACAAGATAAGATGACTAAGCTGATTTTGCACTTAGCTTATGTTGGTCCCAAGTGGTCCCAAGTGGTCAGATGAGGTCTAGAGGGGGGGGGGGGGGGGGGGTGAATAGACATCTTAAAAATTTATCTTTTAAAATCTTCTAACTTTTCTGTCAGCAGACTAAGCTGATCAGTAATCGTAAGTTGACTATGCTGATCTTGCACAAAGCTTTGAACACCAGAGTTGACCACTCTTCTGATTTCACTCAGCTGATTTTATCAAAATCAGAGTTTTAAAATAACTAACTTGCAGCGGATATTTCTAGTGTTTTTCACAAGTAGTTTTCTTAACTTAGAAAAAGTTTTATCCCCAGTTTTATAAACTCCTTTTTAAAACCTTTTCAATCAGTTAAACCTTTTTACGTGTTTAAAATATGCTCTTCAAAATATGCAAGAAATAATGCAAGTATAAACACAAAGGATTTTTATAGTGGTTATATGGATAGAAATCCTTTAGTCCACTCTTCCAAGTCACTTAGATCTTGGGTTATACTATAGTCACACAGATTACAGTATACTCTGCTTGCGCCAAACAACAAATGAACTGGCCACAAGTTCTTTACAGGAAATCACAAAGAAGTCCTATACTACAAAGCTTTATCACTCACAAAGATGGATAACAGCTTTTCACAACACGATTCAAACAAAATCACTCAGATTTATGTGTATATTCTGTTTTCTCTCTATTCTGCTTCGTCAACAAATGACTTGGCTGATGAGTGTTCTGTTCTTGAGTTTGAGACTTAGAAGAATTCTGCTTCAGATTTTTGCTCTCAAAATGTGTTGTCTCTCCTTCTTTAACTCACGAACTGAACTATTTATACTTGAGATTTGAAAATCTGCCCGTTGAGAGATCGACAGGTGTTCAAATCATCGAGTACTAGTCCTTCTGCAGAAACGGCTACCTGCGACTGAACACTGTACACTCTGCTGTACTTGCTGTCAGTCCGCATTAAATGCACCAAGCTGATACGAGGTTTCTCTTCAATCATTTGTCATAAATACCCTTCCCCTTCAGCATTTATTACTCCAAGTGCATTTATTACCGTTGCACTAACTTCTGATCCACTTCCACTCTGCTGATCGAAATCACTCGTCTGATGTATACTCGGCTGATCCCAAACTTGAACTAATCTGATTTGAGTCGGCTGATAGTCTATCCGTCTGATTCCTTTCTTCAGCAACAGATCAGTAGTCTTCTAGACCATATTTGACTAGTCTGAAATAATTCTTCCTTGGTCAAATATCTTCTAAGGTTTGTACTAAGCTTCCGTACTTAGCTGATGACTTTGGAAATCATCAAAACCTCTCTTCACTTCAAAGTCTTCATCTTCATCCAACAGCTTATCAGCAGAGTAAGTTAATCTTATTCGTGAGACTACTATGCTGATTTAGCACTTAGCTTATTCAGCAGAGTTGACTACTATGCTGATTTTGCTCATAAAGCTTATATAATCAGAGTTTGAAACAATGATGCAGCAGTAATGTATATGTGCATTTTTCAAACAATGTTTTCAACTCAACTAACATTTAAATCACAAAGGGAGTTTTACCCAAAGTTAGAAATTCCTCAATTTAAAAGGCTTTTCTTTTAAAGTATTTACTTAGATTATGAAATATGCAATGGAAGATAATTAAAGTAATTAACACAAGGAATTTTTATAGTGGTTATACAGGAACAAATCCTCTTAATCCACTCTTCTAAATCACGAAGATTTAAGTTCCACTAGAAACACTAAGTAACTAGTACAACTCTATTTGTGCTTTTACAACAAATGATAAAGCCACAAATTCACAATAGGAAATCCCAAAGAAGACCTATTCTACGAAATAATATCACTCACAAAGATGGATATGTACTTTTCACAACACTCAAATGAATATCACTCAGATATGCAAGAGTTTAATCTTGTTCTTCAACAATTTGCTTCGTCATGAGATGACTTCGCTTATGATCAGATGACTCAACTGATGGATTCTTGCTCTAAAGATTTGATCTTGAAAGTGTGCAAGTCTCATTTGAATCTTCAGTTTACCATCTATTTATACTCTTGAATTTGAAATTATGCCCGTTGAAGGTAGGCAAAATTGCATTTTAATCTTTGAGCAACGGCCATAATTTGAATGGCTACTTTTGCAGATTGTCGCACTGTTCACTGTTGTACGGATCTGATTACTGTTGTATGGATCTGATCACTGTTGTACGGATCAGACAGTCACATTAAATGCACTAAGTTTGTTACCGTTGGAGAGCTTACTGACCCACTCTGCTCATGCGAACTTTGCTGATCCACTCTGCTCATGAGAGCTTTGCTGATCCACTCTGCTCATGAGAGCTTTGCTGATCCACTTTGCTCATGAGAGCTTGCTGATCCACTCTGCTCATGATTACTCATCTCATGATCAGTCAACTTATTTCCACTAAGCTGATTTTGGCCACTTATCTCACAGACCGTAAAAGAGGTTTACTAAGTTTTTCCTTACTTAGTAGATGCCTTCATTTTATCCTTTTTGTCATCATCAAAACCTTCTAACTCAAATATTACTTAATTAACTCAACTTATAAGATCACTTAATTGTTCTTGAGTTAACCAATTCTTCCAACATTCCTTCAATTTAGGGATTTGTGAAATCCATAATCACATCCTAAAGATTTTAGAATTTCCAAAATTGAATATAAATTAATTAGCACGTTAAGACGATACTTTTCTTTAACTAATACTAGCCTAAAACATGTGCTATGCACTGATTAAATACGAAAATAAAAATAAGAATTATTTATAACCAATGGTCTCTAAACTCCACTACAACTAAAAGTTTAAATCAAAATTAACGATTGTAGTTCATAGAATAAAATATTAATAGAATTTGTACGTTATTACAAAAATTAAGATAAAAAAAAATAAGATAGTAGAACAAAATTGAAATTATGTGCTTTAAATATATTAATCAACTTTTACAATTCACATATATGCTATATATCCGTAAAATAAAAAAAGGAATTTTGGAAATTCATTTTGTTATTATTAATTTGTACAACCTTTAGAGTTTGCAATATTATTTTATAAAAACATTTCTCTAAAGTGTTATGTTCGGGGTTCAGATAAAACGTTATGGGTGTAAATATACTTATATAAGACCTATGTAATTCTATCAAATCTTGCGAGTTAAATATATAATTATCAGTTTTATAATTTATTTGTCGAAAAGAGCAATCAGGCCTAATTTATTTGTATACGAAGATAGAACATACAGGTTAAATAAGAATCCCGATAAATAAGACATGACTTATGAAGGCCTAGTTTCGCCCAAGTGTTTTTTTTTTAAACCAGTATACGATCGATTCGATCTAATATTTCATCTCCATCCTTCTCCTCTTGATTCTCTTTTTCTTTTTGTTCCTCCTCCATAGGTTGATCATCTTGTCACTCTGCTTCTCATCGCCTTTCCTCATCGACTTGCCGCCTCCATTCCTTCATCACAGTGGCATATTGCTTTTCTTCATGTCACATTTCCTCATCGACTTGGCGTACCCATTTCTATATTTCAGCAGCATACTCCTCCTTGTAAATAAGACACGAGTTATTAAGGCCTAGTTTTGCCCAAGTGTCGTAGAATATTGTTTTGAATAATTAATTCTAGCATAATTAATTATAAAATAACTGATTAGTGGTTTGGGTCCAAGTTTTCGAAATTTACTTATAAATATCACCAATTTACATGAATAGCCTATATTATTTTCCCTAAACAATTATCCATACACTTTTGATTTCAAAATAAATATCCATGATCTAAATTAAACAATTCAATTTGAAAAACTTGAAGATAAACCACCTAACATAAATCTATCTAAAACACAACAAAATAATTAAATTTGTAGGACGTAGGACGTGTGGCAAAAATTCTCTAACAATATGATTATGTTTTTATTTATATCTATTGTTCCTAACAATATAAAAAGAGAAAGAGAAAGTCAAAATATAATTATTTTACCCCTGCCAACAATGAATCACGTTTAAAAAAAATATCCTTATACTTATTTAGATCTATTAAAGGTAAAAAAAATAAGAAAACGTTTTGAAAACCAAAATAATTTACTTACCACTAAGCGTTATCCTTGTCGTGACAAGAATTTTTGTTATTTTGATTGGAATCCATATTGAGACTATGATGAATTTTGTTTATTTCAAGGAAATTATCAAGATAATATCTGGTTAATTAATAATGAATAGCTAGGTGCTTGGTTATAGCTACATGACACCTTTTAATCTTCTAAATCCACTGGAAGTGTCTATTAAATTCCCAAAATTGTGACTCTTCGTATAGTTATGAAAAGTTATGTATCTTGTTATATATGGCAAGTAATAAAATTTGAATTTATTAAAAATTTCACAAAATTGTGTTTAAGATTTGAACTACATACCCACACCACTCACGCCACTAAACCCACTCTCATATTTAACTAACTCCCATTACCATGATTGGTTAAATTCTTAAAAAAATATGGCATGATTTGAATTTGTCAAATCCTTAACTTAAAGGAAGAAGTTTTCTAATTAAACACAAACACACTTTTTCATTACAAATGCAAATTCTTTTGACCTATCTTTTATATATAAGAAATAAGAATAAAAAAATTTGGTCTCTTACTCTTAGGCTACTACACAGTAGTTCAAAGAATCACCATCACGACATCTTCGAGTTTCTTTGAAGGGATCCAACATGTGAGCTTTTTTATTTTTATTTTTTGAACTCAATTCAATTTATTTATGTTATTCTATATATGATTGTAGATATTTATTGCAAAATACAAAAATTGTAACTTAGAAATAATTTTAAAATATAAATTTTGCCTTATATCAAATAAAATTTTAAAGTACAAATAATATTTAACATAATTCATGTTAAGTTTTATTTATTTCATTTTTTCGATTGTATTTTATGCAAAAAAAGGCTAGTTTGGGCACAAAAAAATACTATCGGGCCCTTTAGAATATTTTTATATTTAAAAATAAAAAAATTACCTTTATTGATCTAGTGTTAACGGTGGAGGAGCGTGTGGACTTTTTTGGACTTTCTAAATCACAATTTATTGGATTGTTATTTAAATGTTATGAGCTATTTTGTGCAAATTAATTTGTTTCGGGCCGTTTTTAATTTAAAAATAATTATAAAATATAATATTTACATAAACAATCCAGATAAATAAGATTATAACTAACAACCATTATGTTCTCTTATTTTTACTAATTTACATATTTTTCGTATTATACAGGTCATCAAGTGGAAAGAGGAAGGTTGTTGATTTCCAAGATTTTATAAAGACAAGAACATTAAGTCTCATTATTTTCAGGATTTAATATTAGATGTTTAGGGTGTGATTATTTTTAAATTGGATGATTGTGATATTGATTAAATTTTTTTTTATGAATTTCCTGAAAATCAGGAAATTTTTTAATAATTAGAAAAGTGCACTTTACTACATGAAAGTTATACATTTTTGCACTTTACCAAAAAAAAAAAAAAAGGCAATTTACCCCCTGGATTTGTTTTTTTTTTATATTTCTTTTTCTGAAAATTAGGAATTTTTTGAATAATTAGAAAAGTGCACTTCACCAACCTGAAAGTTATACATTTTTGCACTTTACCACCAAAAATTTAAAAATATGCAATTTACCCCCGGATTTGTTTTGTTTATATTATTTTCTGAAAATTAGGAATTTTTTGAATATTTAGAAAAGTGCACTTCACCACCTCTAAGTTATACATTTTTGCACTTTAGCATAAAAAATTAAAAAAATATGCAATTTACCCCCTGGATTGTTTTCTTTATTAATTTCTAAAAATTGAGACTTTTTTTTGAATAGTTAGAAAAGTGCACTTCACCACCTGAAAGTTACGTATTTGCACTTTACCACCAAAAATTAAAAAATATGCAATTTACCCCCTAGCTTTGTTTTGTTTTTATTATTTTCTGAAAATTAGGAATTTTTTTGAATATTTAGGAAAGTGAACTTCACCACCTCAAAGTTATACGTTTTTGCACTTTACTACCAAAAATTAAAAAAATATGCAATTTACCCCCTGTATTTGTCTTTTTTCTTCTAAAAATTAGGATTTTTTTGAATAGTTAGAAAAGTGCACTTCACCACCTGAAAGTTACACATTTTTGCACTTTACCTCCAAAAATTAAAAAAATATGCAATTTACCCCCTGGACAGAATACATTTTACTTGCACTTTCCCCCCTCAACTATAATTTTGTATTAGTTTATTTTTCTAAATACAATTACATTTGTCAATCTACATGTGAATCATCATAAATTAGACACGAGGATTTCACTATCGAGATTGATGGCGGTGAATAAAACACTTTTAAATTCTTAGTTGTCCGTGATAGATGAATATGGTTTGGAACGTTGGCTAGATTGAATTGTGAGGATATTAAACGCATTATGGTGCGTTGGTTAATTGATCAGTACAACCCTACCACAAGAATCCTCAAAATACATGGACATGAGTTTGAGTTGACATATTACGCAGTTTATGAGGCTCTCGGAATTCCATACAATGGTCATAGTTTGTATCACTCTTGGACAGACAGGAGTGGCATGGAAAAATACAGTTCATTCCTCACAATCAAACAGGGTAGAGTTGATGTTAAGGAATTGTACACTTCATTGCTCAATAGCATGACTCACGGAGATGAATTCAAGGTGATGTACTTGACATTTTTGTTTGGTGTGTTTCTCTATCCGAGTACCCAATGTAACATACCGGGTGATTACTTGATTCTATTTAAGAACATGGACGAAATTCCCAAAATGAATTGGGCGAGCCTTGTGATAAGTAAATTAAACGAGGGAGTATGGACATATAAGGCCAAAGACCAGGGTTATATACCTGGTTGTTTATTATTACTACATGTACTAAAGACTTCATTTTCTTTTTCATATAATGTCTTAGTTTGATATTTTGTTATAATTGGTTATAATATTTTAACTTAATATCTAAATATGATGTAGATAATATTCTACGGACGAGTACGTACAACGCGTGCAGAATATACACTTGATTTTGAGACGAAAGTACCTTTAAAAAACGATCAACATTGTTGTTTAAAGAACCGCAGTCCAATGGCGGTTATTGGAATACTAAGGTAAAGATTTTCGTCCATACATTTCTCATAGATCATATACTTTCTCATTATGTTTAATGACATTTACTGATACTTTTTCCATTTTCGAGTTTTAGACTATGACCTTTGATTCAAGTAAATAAAGGATGCAGATGATTCATGATTTAGAAGTTGCAAGTGACTTGGAAAAATCACAAGCCAATAAGATTAAGTGTTCTGGTAGAATGTCACCAATTTGGGAAAGTACAACCATTTTGATAATCCCACGCTTTCCCACTCTAGCAATCACACCGGTGATACATAAAATTCAAGGGTTATGCATTGCTGACGAACTGAATTAATGTTCTTGAGTTACAAGTCGCCCAAATGACAACCACTCTGAATGGGATACTAATGCAACAAGCAACCAAAGAGATGTCTTCGGGGGTGAAAGAGTTTTCACCATTTGTGAATATTGCCAATAATATACAGTTTTGCCTAGACAAGATTCCACAATCAGTTGAATCAACACTTTGTGAGACCTTGCCAAACATGAAGAAGTCGCAATTCGGGAAAATGAATCGTACCCATCCCTAAATAATCAGGGTTCTTGACGAGCCTAAGGTTTTGGATTTTAATGGTGGTTCGAAGAAAAGTCGTGATAGTTTGGAAATGATTGATTTAACTGGAGAAGATGAGAATGTCGATGAATATAACAATCAATTTGATTCTGCACCTTGCAATCCATTAGTTGATGACCAAGACATAGTAAAATATGTGTTCAGACAACATCTCGATCAAAGGTAAAATAGCATTTTACATTAATTAAATATATGACTTATAGTATTGATTTTCAAACTAAAGATAGGATAAATCATATATTGCGTACAGTGAACTTGTTGTAGACCTGGGTAATTAGTATCTCAAGAGGACATATATTCGATGCTTGATTCCTGCTATTGAGTTAGGGGGACATGTAAGTGCAAATATCTACTTAGTTTATTAATCTATGTAGCAAGGTTTCAGTTGATGAATGTTTTGATAGAAATAGTGTCCGACAAGCCAACTGTATGGCTGCTATTTATTGTAATAAATAAGGAACTATTTAATTTAGATTAATAAATGGTCAACTTTATCTTATGCAATAATTATCTAAGCATAAGGATAGAAGTCCTTAGATCACAGGGCTATGAGACAACCCATGGACTGATCTCCAAGGTCGTGATCTAGAACATATTCAAGAGTCGTAGAATCCATTTGAGAGAGAATATCATTGGATTCGGTTAGACTCTCACTAATGTGTATATTATGATGAACTGGAGGACGCTGGGGTCCACTAGCATGACTGGGATTGTCGATACACAGAACTGGGTGGGTTGCTGGGAAGACAAGTACACTGAATACCCCAATTAGGATATAACTCACCAGGGAAGCGGTAGTCGCATATCGGGGTCGAAGTTATTCCTATTTTCAATTGTATACGCGGAACAATCCCTAATACTTGAGGTGATAGGGTTTATCTGGTGCGAGAATGCATGTGCTTTGATGTGAGTTTCGACCGACTAGAGATTACCAGAAGGTCTCTGTGGATTCACGTTGGGTATAGGAGAACTCATATGCAGGTTCATATCATCAACAAATGATCCATTGACCCGACTTGATAGGTTGAGAAACTCTCCTATGAATCTCTGTGAGAAACATATTCTGGTAAAACCCTCGGCCGAGGTACCTGACGACTTTATGAAAGTAGCTCATAAAGATTAAGTCAAAGAGAATAGTTTCGAGACCAGAATACACAAGGTCAAGACAAAGGAAGGGAACCGATGAAAAGTCCAAGCCCTTAAGTCTCGACTGGGAGATCGAGTAATGGAGAGATCATGTCGTATATGGCAATTATAAATGATTAAAAGGATCATTGAATTAATTCACCAGTGATTGGGCTCTACGAGCTTGTGGCCAGACATCGACTGTGGAGTGTAGGAGAATTCCCAAATTGGCAGGGGTGCTAATTTTGGAATGATCAGTCGACAGAGTGTTCGATTGATTTAGAGTATGTAATACTCGCATGATTAAATGAATATCTAATTATAACCCACAGTCAATTATGTGGTGAACCTACGGGGGCATACACAATACACATGAAGCGAAAACAAGGAAACAAAGAAAGAATGGATCGACTGGGTCGACCCAATTTGAGTAGGGCAAGATCCGATTGGATTGGATCAAGATTATGAATTAAATTGGAATTTAAATTGTAAATTAATTAATTATAGAAACATTTAATTAAATAGACTTAGAGTCTAATTTAATTAAATAAGATATTAATTAATTTATTGGACTGTTTAATTGAGAAATTAAATAGGGCCATAATTAATTAAAGAGAATGGGCAATTAATTAATTAGTAGACTTAGTCTTCCAATTAAAGCGCCCTAGCCCATGTAGGAAAAGAGAAGATATATAATCCTATACCTAATAGGATTAGGAGAGATAGTAGATATATATATATATATATATATATATCATATCTAAGATATACATAACATAACACAAGAGAATAACACAAGTCTTGAAAATTCTCTATCTCCTCTCTCTCTCTTCCAAGAAGAAATTTCAATTTTTTGCTCATTTTGTTCTCTAGTTTAGATCTTGATAATTTCTATGTTCTAGCCGATTAGTGTTATCAAGGTTTTTGTGATATTGTGGTGTATCAACTCATAGAGGCGCAACACGTGGGGCGCTATACAAAGTTTGGGATCGAAGGTGCAAAAGAAAGGAGACAATACATCTACACTTTTGCCGAGCTTGGATTTGCAAGGAGATTGTTACAACTTTAGATCTAAAGTTTATTTATCGTTTTATATTCATATATGTATCCTGACAAGATTCAATTAAGAGAACCCTAAAAGTTTTTTGTTTTCCGCTGCCTGAATGATCGTTTTTCTTATTGAATCCCAACAGTGTTATCAGAGCCAAGTCTGGTTTTGTATATGTATGAATTTGTAAATTCTATGTTTAAATCATATGTTTGATTTAATGTTTGGCTAGTTCTTTTACTATGCACGTTTTAGAACATAGATATATTTTAACTTGGAGTTAAAGAAAAATATTTTAATTCGAAATTTTATCATGTTATTTTATTTTGGATTATATTTAATTAAAACTCTGTTTTTAATTTTAATAAGTAATCAGAAAAACAAAAAAAATTGGGATCTAACCGCGAAGGCACGATGTTGTAGGCGGCAGCGCACCGCGGCTAGGCGGCCACCGTGAGCTGCTGCCCGCAGTAGCGTGTGGACAGCGGGCTGGGTGCGCGAGCAGCACACGGCAACAACCTACGGGCTGTCTGCTGCGTGCTGGCACGCGCAGCAACACTCTGTCGTGCGCTGCTACGCTCAGCAGCGGCTGTAGCGTACAACACACGCGCGGCCTTGATTGCCGCATGTGTAATGCCAAGTGATGGCCTCGGATTGGTCACTACGTGGCTGAATCCAGGTTGGTCTCTTTTTGCCTATTTTGTAAATTTTAAAAATCTTGGAGATTTGGAAGATTAGGAAACTTGGAGTTTTGAATAAAGTAGAGAATCTTGGAAGATATGGAAACTACCTTAGTTATCTAATCTAAACAAAATAGGATTATCTTGAGAATCTTGGAGATTTAGATGAGTTGGGAAACTTGTAGTTCTTGGACAAGATAGGAATCTTGATAGATTTGGTAACTATCCTAATTAACCAACCTATTCAAGATAGGATTAATAGATTACTTAAATCTCAAGTAAGATATAATTAATATTAGAGATTAATTGATAATTCAAATAATTAATATGGATAATTTTTATGAATTAAAATAAAAGGAGCAGATAAATTCACATTTTTGCCCTTATTGTGAATTAATGCATGTTCTTGAGTGAATGTGTGGATTGATCAATATTGCCCTTAAACCCTGTGTTGTATTTGGTTTATTTTATTATAGGTTGTAATTAAATGGGCATGTTTGGTGCCCCTTCTTTGTACAGTTAAAATGTAATAGAATAGGGCCTTAAGTTAGACTTAGAATAGGCTTGGAGCCCAGATGACCTCATGAAGACTTTGGAGATCCACATGGAGGCCCATTATCTTGGAGGACATGGAGGCCCAATTCAAAAGATGGAGGCCCAATCAAGAAGGAAATGACGTTACAAGTGAAGGCCCATGTATGCATGGGACTGATAATTGTAATAGATTAGGCCATTTATTTTTCACCCTAGACTGACCAATTGGTCCATCACTTGGCTTGTGATGGATCGCATAGGATGGACAATCGATCAATCAAAACTATGCAATGCTAGGTGATGTATGTTTACTTTTTTGCATATTCTTTGATGTATGTAAAGAATGCTTAGAATAGAAAACGTAAACAAGATAAAACTTAATCTGATGAGACCTCGCACTTGAACTTTTCATAAAACCTTCAATTAAACCTAAAATTCAATTATAATATTAAATCGAATAATGGGGGCATATGAATGATGTCTATGGTCCGAGCCTATCCAATTACTAGGTCTTAGGCACATCGTACGAATATATCGCGATGTCTCACGAGTCGTGGGTCAAGGTATAGGAAGATGGTGTGTTTATTGCCTCGATGTACAGTTATAGTACCAAGGAAGGGGATATCAAGGTTCTAGACGCTGTCTCACGAGTCGTGGGGCATATGGGATTGAACTATTTCTCTCCACGAGTATTGGACATGATTTAACACTAGTAAGTATGGATGTCTCACGAGTCGTGGGTCCATAATGAAAAACGAGGCTAAATGAACTCAATGGTTAGCTGCGATGGTTAACCGACGATGAAGTCGACCACCAAGTGAATCAATTAGTATGGCCAACGAGTTGTGGGTATTGAGAGATTGCATTTGGGCCTTGAGCCCGCTAGGATATTTTAATATTCCCTAGACATATATGGGGGCATAAGATTTTGATTAATGTAGTGGGAGTAATTTACAAATAAAATTCATGTTTGTAAATTGTGCATTAAACATTAGTCTGTCGCGTATTTATTTCTTCTATCGTTATTTTGTTGAGATAATGTCTAAGAATCCGATTTCCATTACACTTGAACAAAACAAATTGACTAGACCAAACTTTCATGGCTGGGTTAGAAACCTTAAGATCATTCTTGCTTCTGAGAAACGATCTTTTGTCCTTGATGGGCCCTCTCCTGAAATTGCTAAGGACGCTGATGATGCTGAGAAAGAAGTCGCAGAAATGTGGAATGACGATGACTTGCAGTCACGTTGTCTCATGCTTGCATCCATGTCGAATGAACTTCAAAAGCAGCATGAGCATATGGAATCTGCTTTGAAAATCTATACACATCCCAATGGTCTCTTTGGGGTGCAAAGTAGATATGAGCGGTATGAAACTGCTATGACTCTGCAACAAACGAGGATGGCAGAAGGTACTGATGTCCGCTCTCAATGTATCAAGATGATTGGGTTCATTGAGAAGCTTGGTCAACTTGAGGTGAAAATGGACAAAACATATTGCCAGGACATAATCCTCCAGTCGTTGCCGAGATCATTCGAGCAATTCTTAGTGAACTACAACATGCACAAGATGGATGTGGAACTTCACGAGTTAGCTAATATGCTCGCCACTATAGATGCTTCCATGAAAAGAGAGAAGCCAGTGATGGTTGCAACTTCCACCCAATCAAAGTCTAAGGAGACTAAGAAAGGAAAAGGGAAGGGGAATGTCTCCTTATCCAAAGGGAAAGGACCATCTGGGCCCATAGGGAAGGGAAGGAAGCGTAAAGCTTCTGCTGATGAACAAAAATGTTTCTATTGCAAGAAACCTAGACACTGGAAGAGGAACTGCAAAGAGTTCTTGGAGAACTCCAAAGGTATATTCCTTGTTGAAGTTAATTTATCAATTAACTGTGCATCTTGGGTGTTGGACACTGCTTGTGGTTCTCATCTTTGCAATGATTTACATGTGATGGGAGCAACAAGGCCACTTAGGCCTGGGGATTGGATCCTGCGATTTGGCAATGGAGCTAGAGCTGCTCTCGAGGCCATATGCGAAGTGGAGTTATATTTAGGTGGTGATAGATTAGTCCTTAGGAACGTTCTTTATGTACCTGATTTAGTGAAATATATTATTTCTATTCCTATTTTGGATAATGAAAGTTTTAATTGTTCAAGTAATAAAGGTTCATTTTCATTATTCAAGAATAATCGTTTGTTTATCACTGGTACATTGAGGGATGGACTATACACCATAGACCCACCTAAATTAGTAATGCACGTACAACAAAACAAAAGAAAACAAGATAGTGAAATTTATTCCCAATTATGGCACGATCGAATTGGACATATATCCAAGACAAGGATTCAAAAGTTAGTTTCATCTGGCGCGCTTGAAATAATGCACATTGATGAAATGCCAACTTGCGAACCATGTTTGAAGGGTAAAATGGCTAAACTACCATTTAAAGCAAACCCTGAGCGAGCCACAAGGACATTGACTTAATACATACTGATGTATGTGGACCACTAAGAAAGAGTGCCCGAGGTGGCTACGATTAATTCATTACCTTCACTGAAGACTATAGTCGTTATGGGTAGGTGTTCTTGTTGAAACACAAGTCTGAAGCCATTGAGCGATTCAAAGAATTCAAAATGGAAGTAGAAAACCAACTCGGTCACACGATATAGGCTCTTCGTTCTGATCGAGGTGGCGAGTTTCTTAGTAACGAATTTCTGAATTATCTTGTAGAGCATGGAATATTGTCTCAGTGGACTCCTCCTGCTACACCACAATTAAATGGAGTAGCTTAGAGAAGGAATCGAACCTTGATGGACATGGTTCGATCCATGATGAGTGACACTGATCTTCCTCTTTCATTTTGGGGACATGCCCTCCTCATGGCAACGAAGATACTGAATATGGTACCTTTTAAATCCGTACAAAAGACACCATATGAAATTTGGTTTGGCAAAGCACCCTCATACGCATTCATGCTCGTGTGGGGATCTCCCGCTTAAGTCAAGAAGCTAGTGGGAGATAAATTGGAAATAAGATCCACTTTGTGCAAATTCGTGGGGTATCCAAAAAACTTAAAAGGATACGAGTTCTATGATCCATCAAGGCAAACTACGTTTGTTTCAAGGAACGCACACTTCTTGGAGAAGGAATTCTTTTTGGACAAGAAAGAACACAACATAGAACTGGATGGGGTCACTGAAGCTGAAAAGGCCGAAGAGGTCGAGAAAAAGCTGACCCATCACCACAGGCAGTGGGAGAACAAGAGCGTGAAAGTGCACCAGAAAGTACACCAATACTTCATAGGTCAAAAAGACAACGTAGAGAACCCAAAAGGTACTACGGTCTGCTGCATGAGACTGGACATAATCTGAATGATTCAAGAACTTACGAAGAAGCTATGTTGGACATAGATTCGGGAAAATGGCGTGTAGCCATGGAATCCGAGTTGGACTCCATGCAATCTAACAAGGTATGGACTTTGGTAGATCCACCAGTGGGAGTGAATCCCGTGGGTTGCAAGTGGATCTATAAGCGGAAGCTTGGAGTGAACGGAGAGGTAATTACCTACAAGGCGCGGCTAGTGGCAAAAGGATATACTCAAAGACCAGGCATTGACTTTGAGGAGACCTTCTAGACCGTCGCAATGCCCAAATCCATTTGGATCTTACTAGCCATAGATGCGTGGTATAACTACGAAATATGGCAGATGAATGTAAAAACTGCCTTTCTCAATGGGGACATTGACAAGGAAATCTACAAGGAGCAACCAAAAGGATATGCATCCAAGGGAGATGAGCACAAGGTGTGCAAACTCCAAAGGTCCATCCATGGACTCAAGCAAGCTTCCCGGAGTTGGAACATTCGTTTTGATGATACTATCCAATCTTTTGGATTTATCAAAAACTTGTTCGAACCTTGCGTGTACAAGAAAGTCAGTGGGAGTACAATTGAATTTTTGGTGCTTTACGTTGATGACATTCTCCTCATTGAAAACAATGCGAAGGTGTTGTCAGAAATGAAAGCATGGCTGTCTACACAATTCTCAATGAAGGATTTGGGAGAAGCATCATTTGAACTAGGTATAAGGATCTACATAGATAGATAAAAAGGATTGCTGGGCCTCTCCCAATCACAACACATTGACAAAATACTGAAGAGATTCAGTATGGTAGAATCCAGGAGAGGATTGCTTCCAATGAGACATGGAATTGCACTCTCTAATTCTATGGCCCCAAAGACACCTGAAGAGAGGAGCAAAATGTCTCAAATACCATATGCCTCTGCTATAGGAAGCATTATGTATGGTATGTTATGTACTAGATACTCATTAAGCGTAACTAGCCGTTATCAGTCTGATCCAGGAGAGCAGCACTGGATAGCCGTAAAGGTAATTCTGGCGGAGAAGAATTGATATTGGAAGGCTTTACATATTCGAGCTTCCAATCTGATATAGACGACTTCAAGTCAACATCTGGATATGTTTTTGCCTCAATGGTGGTGCGGTGAGTTGGAAGAGCTGTAAGCAAGACACTACCGCAGATTCAACCACCGAGGAAGAATATATTGCAGCGTGTGAAGCTGCAAAGGAAAGTGTTTGGATGAAAAACTTCATCCAAGAATTGGATGTGGTACACAACATTGCCGAGCCCATTGCTATATTTTGTGATAATAATGGAGCTATCTCGCAAGCAACGGAGCCGAGATCTCATCAGAAATCCAAGCACGTACTGAGACGATACCATTTGATAAGGGGTATCATTGGTAGATGAGACATAAAGATGGAACGTGTCGACTCAGAAGACACTACGGTGGACCCGCTGACAAAGCCACTGCCTCAAAA
Organism: Penstemon davidsonii; assembly: GCA_034814905.1. Lineage (NCBI taxonomy): Eukaryota > Viridiplantae > Streptophyta > Magnoliopsida > Lamiales > Plantaginaceae > Penstemon > Penstemon davidsonii. Next base: position 2,027,202 of record JAYDYQ010001087.1, on the reverse strand, counting down.
GGCATTTGAGAAACATCTGCATAAGATGGGACTCAAGAACATATGAAGTTGGCTTTAGTACAAGTGGGAGATTGATAGAAATAGTGTCCGACAAGCCAACTGTATGGCTGCTATTTATTGTAATAAATAAAGAACTATTCAATTTAGATTAAAAAATGCATATCATTAATAAATGGTCAACTTTATCTTATGTAATAATTATCTAATCATAACGATAGAAGTTCAGGGCTATGAGACAACCCGTGGACTGATCTCCAAGGCCTTGATCTAGAACATATTCAAGAGTCTTAGAATACATTTGAGAGAGGACATCATTGGATACGGTTAGACTCTCACTAATGTGTATACTCCGATGAACTGGAGTATGCTGGGATCCACGAGCGTGACTGGGATAGTCGATATACGAAAGTGGGTGGCTTGCCGGGACGGCAAGTGCACTGAATACCCCAATTAGAATATAACTCACCATGGAAGCGGTAGTCGCATATCGGGGTTGAAGTTATTCCTATTTAAAATAGTATACGAGGAACGATCCCTAATACTTGAGGTGATAGGATTTATCTGGTGCGAGAACGCCTGTGCTTTGATGTGAGTTTCGGCCGACTGGAGATTACCAGAAGGTCTATGTGGATTCACGTTGGGTATAGGGGAACTCGTATGCAGGTTCATATCATCAACAAATGATCCATTGACCCAACTTGATAGGTTGGGAAACTCTCATATGAATCTCTGTGAGAAACATATTCTGGTAAAACCCTCGGCCGAGGTACCTGACGGCTTTATGAAAGTAGCTCATAAAGATTAAGTCAAAGAGAATAGTTTTGAGACCAGAATACATAAGGTCTTGACGAAGGAAGGGAATCGATGAAAAGTCCAAGCCCTTAAGTCTTGACTAATAGAGAGATCATGTCGTATATGGCAATTGTAAATGATTAAAAGGTTCACTGAATTAATTCACCAGTGATTGGGCTCTACGGGTTTGTGGCCAGACATCGACTGTGGAGAGTGGGAGAATTCCCAAATTGGCAGGGGTGCTAATTTTGGAATGATCAGTCGACAGAGTGTTCGATTGATTTAGAGTATGTAATACTAGCATGATTAAATGAATATTTAATTATAACCCACGACCAATTATGTGGTGAACCTACGGGGGCATACACAATACACATGAAGCGAAAACAAGGAAACAAAGAAAGAATGGATCGACTGGGTCGACCCAATTGGAGCAGGGCAAGATCCGATTGGATTGGATCAAGATTATGAATTAAATTGAAATTTAATTTGTAAATTAATTAATTGAATTGGATTTAATTAATTATAAATAGGCTTAGAGTCTAATTTAATTAAATAAGATATTAATTAATTTATTGTACTGTTTAATTGACAAATTAAATAGGGCCATAATTAATTAAAGAGAATGGACCATTAATTAATTAGAAGACTTAGTTTTCCCATTAAAGGGGCCTAGCCCATGTAGGAAAATAGAAGAGATATAATCCTATACCTAATAGGATTAGGAGAGATAGTAGATATATATATATATATATATATATATATATATATATATATATGTGTGTGTGTGTGTGTGTGTGTGTGTGTGTGTGTTTGTGTGTGTGAATATATATCATATCTAATAACATAACACAAGTCTTGAAAAATCTCTCTTTCCTGTCTCTCTCACTCGATCGATCTCTCTCTCTTTCAAGAAGAAATTTCACTTTTTTGCTCCTTTTGTTCTCTAGTTTAGATCTTGATAATTTTTATGTTCTAGCCGATTAGTGTTATCAAGGTTTTCGTGATATTGTGGTTTATCAACTCATAGAGGCACAACACGTGGGGCGCTATACAAAGTTTGGATCGGAGGTGCAAAATAAAGGAGAAAGTACATCTACACTTTTGCCGAGCTTGGATTTGCAAGGAGATAGGTACAACTTTAGAATTAAAGTTTATTTATCGTTTTATATTCATATATATACATCTAGGTTGTATCCTGGCAAGATTCAATTAAGAGACCCTGAAACGTTTTTTTGTTTTCCGCTGCCTGAAGGGTCGTTTTTCTTACTGAATCCCAACATGTTTATTACATTGATGTAGGTGATAGATTGTGTCGTGTATATGCTATGTCTGAATATGAATGACGAGGAACGTTCTCAGCCCCGATGGTACTTTCCATGTTTATTATCGGTGAGTATAAAATTGCCCCATAAAATACAATTTGGAAAAAATGGAGATATAACAATAGTTAATTGGATTGTTAATGCAGCAACAAATGTTGAATGAGGAATATAGTCTCCAATCTATTGAGGAATTTTTTTTTTATTCTGGTGCAAAGTTATTGGGTCATTGGAATATTGTGAAAAACAATTCATCACAATTAACGATATGATGGATCATTGGTTTTGTGTTATAATAAACCTCGACACTTATACGGTATATGTTTGTGATTCTCTACCCGAATGTGAAAAGGGAACCCGTCGAATGGACATTGTCAATCAATTGGTAATACCTACAAATCTATATATGTGCATAAGTTCGATAATCGTAAAAATATTTTTATTTGTCAACTCAGTCATACAAGTCTCAAGATTAGAAAGATTGTTCCAACATTGGGACCCTGTCATGGCTAAAAGAAGATTCAAGCTCGATCTATTGAAATTTGAATCAGTTAATTGGGTACTCATTCAACCAAATAGGTAAAAAATAATAGATTCTATATAGCGAATCATTTAAAATCTTAGATCCTAAGAATCCAAATTAATGCAATGTACATGTATGACTGTGGATTGTATGCGTGCATGGTAATGATGTTCCATAAATATTTCAATCAACAACTAACGGATGTGAGCACACCTTTTACACTTAACTTTAAACATATTTCATTGTTTTGTTTTGCATACGAACTGAATTTTATTAATTGGTTTGGCATTGTTTGTACGAAGAATCTGTTTATGCAAGAGAAGCTATTACTTTGAGGCTTTACATCTACAAACAAAACAAAGTTGCTTGGAATCCATCACATTCGCTTGATTTTGTGAATGGGGTCGCACTATAAAGATTTGATTTGGTTTTCTTGGTGCTGTGGCTTTTATTAGTTTAGACTCTAATATTTTGAAATGGTTTTTGTTCGTGTTTTTGATAAATATTTGATGTGGCTTTACTCGTTTGGACCTTTATTGATGGGGTTATAACCGCTTAGGACATTAATATTTGATGTGATTTTGGTTGTTTGGACAATTATTTGATTTGGTTTTGATGATTTAGACAATATTTGATGAATATTGTGATAAATTATGTCGTGGTTTTTTTGAGATCTTATATATTGTTCAAAAAATGGATTTTTGCACATCACGGTTTCTATTGTTTCGCTTTTTTTAATATTTGGGGAATAGCCGCTTAGGACATTAATATTTGATGTGATTTTGATTGTTTGGACAATTATTTGATTTGGTTTTGATGATTTTGACAATATTTGACAAAAATTGTCATTAAATTATGTCAAGGTTTTTTTGATATCTTATACTCCCTCCGGTTCATATTAATTGACACATTGTTACTTTTCACACAGATTAAGAAACCTCATGATTAATCACTTTTACATGGTAAAATGTCAAAAATATCCTTCCTAGTGACTCTTGAGCTTCCCAACCTAGATGTAAGAGAAGGGCAAAATTGGAAAAAATTGCATTGGAAACCCAAATGTGCCAATTAATATGAAACATAAAAATTTGGCAAATGTGCCAACTAATATTAACCGGAGGGAGTACATTGTTCAAAAAATGGATGTTTGCACATCACGGTTTCTATTGTTTCGCCTTTTCAATGTTTGGGGTTATAGCCGCTTTGTACATTAATATTTGATTTGATTTTGGTTGTTTAGGGAATATTGAAATCCTCTAGTTTCTTTAGCCACTTGGACAAAAAATGAAATTTGCTAGTTATTTGTTCTACTTGGACACAATTGAAATCGGCTAGTTTCGTTATCTTTTGTAAAATAAAATATAGAAATTCGTTTAATAAATAAAATATTAGTTCTAATTGGTCGGGGCGGGTTCTAAATGGGTACGGTCAACTAACGGGTCTGGGTCTGGGTGAAGCTGGTTCGGGTCGCTGAAAAATCTACTTTACAAATTGAATTATGGAATGCAAAATCTAATTGAAATCATTAATGGAAAAAAAGTTTTTAAGTATTTCTTATTTTCATAAAAATGGGTCAAATGTAAATAAACAGGGCCAGCCCAAGAGTTCATTTTCTTATGATATTATTACGACCCATTAACGAACTAATAATAAATTCAATAGTGACCCAATGAAAAAAACAATAGTGACCCATTAAGGACCCAATGGAAAAATCATTAGGGGTCCATTAATTGAAAGATTGACCCTATATTAAACGAACCCAATAAACACAAAAATTAGAGTGTTGGGTATTTGCCAAGCCTAAATCTAATTATTTTTATTTATTTAAAAAAAATTATTATACTAATATTAGATTTAATTAAATACAAAAAAAATGTAAAATAATAACAACAAGAAAAATGTTGTTAAACTAAGATATAATTACCTATTTCAAGAATACCATGAAATTGTTACAAATCATATTTAACAAATATTCTCATTCAGTCAACACATTACAGCGCAGATGATGAGATGTATCGGAAGTTTCAAGAGGATGATTGTGCTGGGGTTCGAACCTCGTCACTTTATATTCTCCCGTAGAATTATCAATAGCAAAACGAAAACTAGCTTTTCATCCATACCGTGTCTCTACTTTTGCTTCCCACTTCCGGCTTTCGGCTTCCAATCATAATCATACCATCCTCAAAACGAAAGCCCTCTCGAGCACACAACCATACCATCCTCAAAACGAGGCCACTATTTCTCTTTCTTTTTCACAAGCTCTTCTTGACACCAAATCCAACTTCCCTACCATAAGCAATATAAAATTATTTTGCTTCCTTAACAGTCTTAAATGTTAATGATCGAACGCGGTCAATGTTAGTAATATGGTCAGTTGGGTCAGAATTGTTACTCCCCTCTTCGATGTCGGTGTCTCCGCCGTGCTCGTGTGAATTAGCATTCAAAACACTTTCTTCCCTATCGGAGGAGGATGTTCCACTACTGTTTTTATACTCTGAATAAAAATGTAAATTCAAGTAAATACAAATTTAATATTTTAAAAATTATACCTATAGAATCAAAGTTTAATTGAAAAAAATTAACCGAACCAATATCTCAGGAATTCAATAATGTAATCAAAACATTATATATAACATTACTTGGGAAATAGTAGTACAAATGATCGTTTAGAAAAACACTTCAGAATATATAGCCAAATTAGCACCAAGCCAGCAATTAGCTAATATCTAGTTTAATTAGCTAATATCTAGTTTAAACTCTAAACAAAATCTAATTAACTGGTAATTGAACTGTATTATGATGTTCGACAATGGCCATAAGCAATCTATGAATGAAACCAATATAGATTCCAAATTAACTGGTTCTAAATTACGAGAAATTGTGCATAAAGCTAAATTAAGAATAAAGGAAATCAAAATTAACCGTAATTGTTTACTTAATCAAAATTAAGAGAAATATATGGTCAATTATAAAACACTATAAATCTCGATTGAAATTTACGTAAAACTAGATTGTTATGACAAATTATGCATAAAACAAAATTATAGACAAAGGGATTCAAAATTTTCCGTAAATATTTTACTTAATCAAAATTAATAGAACAATATAATCAGTTAAAAAACTGTAATCTCGATTGAGATTTACTGTAAAATTTGATTGAATTTTACGTTAATTTGTTCACTTAATTAAAATTATCATCGCAGAATTAACTATTTCCCAAATATGTACGTAAACTCAAAAGTTCTTATTAAATACTTACCATATTCATCACGGCTTGCATCAACTTCGTCATCCGGATTGTACAATTACCCACCATTTTTAGGTTTGTGGAGATCATGATGAAGAGATTGATTTTGCACTAACTGATAATTAGTTTTCTTAATCGTGAAAGAAGAAATTTGAATTTACCCTAATTACATGAAGAACCGAAGATCATATTTCTCAATCATGGAAATAAATCGATTATAATTTTAGGTTTATTATGTGAAAGGTTATAAGTGAATTTGTTTAATTTAGTTTTAAGTGTTATAAATTTAAGAAAATTAAGAAGAATATAAAATACTTTTCAAGTTGAGATTATTATTTTAATTTTCATTTAAAAATTAAACAAAAGGGTAATTTGGACTTTGAAAAACCGGGTAAAAATTGAGCTTTATTTCTGAAAGTTACAGCTGCCACGTGTCAAGATTTCAAGGGGTGGTCGCACGATTATTAGCCTCTTGTGTAAGGTGTATTCCATCCCAAAAGAAGTATTGATTTGAGTCGGAGCAAACTGGTACTCTTGGGGATCCGCAAAACATCTTCTTGTCGTAATTATATTTTCTTCCAATTCCACAACATGATTGTAGAGCCTCTTGATCGTTCTTGCCTATTACATACAAGGAAACATATTAATACAATTACACAATTTATTGAATTTCTTAGATGTCAATATATCTATGAAACAATATGAATAACAAAATATTTACCTGAAATTGTAAAAGTCGGCATACATTATGAAGGTATTAGGTAACTCCTTCTAAAGACGGTCGATGGCTTGTTGTATATCATTATTTTTTAACTGGATGAGGTCGTTTACACTATTTAAACACCCCATAACGTCATAGTTAGCAGGATTAGCGCTAGCTAACTCTGTTAGAATAAATGTGTAACATCCGATAGGAGCATTTCCAGGTAGTATCACCCGTGTGGCGCCTATCTTAATCACCTCCTGTTGAATCATGAAATGAGCTAATTATTAACAAGTCACTTTATACATCGTTTTCATATAAAAATTAAGCCAATAATTTATCACATGAAATAGTATATATTTAAGAAAAACCTGGTGCTAGTTTATTAACCTTGCAGCATTGATTTGGGCCTTTGTCACATGTGGGATATAACTCTTTACTTTTTGAATTGATTTCTTTTGGATGAGTAAATATGTGATGTCATTGACTTCTACATCCCCAAACAAGACAAGAGCTTTTGAAAGTTTATTTAAACGGTCTGATGAAAGTAAAACAAAAATTATTAAGTGCCCAACAAAAAGGCAATCATATAAAGCGTTTGAAGGGAAAGTAGGTTTTAATCAACAAACGAACCTGTTGGTGTTGAACATATGATATTAAGGTACTTCTTAAACCAACTCATTTGAACGCTAAGGGAAACAGTATAAGATGGAATTCTAATGCCTCTAGATGCAAAAAATGAACGGTCCAGGACCGGACTTCTGGCTACTGCAAACATGATTGCATTGGCTGAAGAAGAATTTTCTCATAAATATGTTGTAATTTCTTGAAAACCAAAACCTTGAGCTACAACAATAACAATATAGAATGATAAGGTCACTTGCACATAGTATTAAAATTGGTGTAATGTAACACATTCTATAAAAAATATATGTGTACTATGGTTTGCATGTACATCCATAGTCTATGTCCAAAAGACCATCAGACTAACGTTCACTTTGTTTACCAGGATGAGTATTACCATAAGGTGTATTTGTGGCTGGAAGTCGTGATTCATGCTCCATATTAGCAATTGCATTTCCACTATCGAGAACACCGTCACCTAAATGATATAAAAGATCAAATGGACATCTCGTATTTTGAGATTGGGACGAAGTTGTAGCAGCTAGAACAAACACTAAAAGGCTTATGACTTTCATTGAGGAAGAGGTAGAATACCCATTTGTTTTTTTTTTTTTGTCTCTCTCTATTTATGTTATATCTTGATATATTAATCGGATGTTTAACTTAAGTTATTCAATGTATATATATCGGCAAAGATTTTATGAGCAATGGACAAAGGACAAGTACTACTCGTTCGCCTCTAAATTTTAAGACTTGGTAAAAATCGCGCGTATAAGTTGAATAATTTGAAATGTAATTACAATAATTTGAAATTTCAATTTAGATGTATGCAAGAAGGATTCCTAATTAATTACTTCGTCTGAACAATGTTAAATTTATTATTTATTTTTATTTTCCTTTTGAAGGATCAACTTAAAATGTAAGGCCTTCAACCTTTTTCTTGAATGCTTTAAAATATTTGATATTTGATTTAAGTTGGACCAAGAAAAGTTGATTTGAACTTCTTTTTGTATACATATAATTCAATATTATATATGTACACATCAATTCAAATCGATTCATAATAGACTCGATTAAAGCTTTTATGAGCATGATTCAATTTAAATACTATCTCAAGCTCAGGGCCGGCCCTGAGTTTTCAGTGGTCCTAAGCCAACAATGAATTTGTGGCCCTTAAATTTTCATATAAAAAAATCTTGCTTTGTAAAATACATCGATAATACGAAACATAACTATTTTAAATAAGAAATAATTGCATTCGTGAATACAACATAAACAATTAAACTCTTAATAAAATATTATTACTTAAATATTACCCTCCTAGCATTTTTTGAAGCAAAATCACTAATTACGCTTGCATAATCAATCTTCTTTACCATATTATTTTCAATCGACAACATGGCTAACCCATTCAACCTCTCTTGTGACATGGTTGATCGGAGATAAGACTTAATCAATTTTAACTTCGAAAATGTTCTCTCTGCAGCTGCAACTGTAACAGGAATAATTAACAATATTCTATAAGCAATCCATGTATTTGGGAACCCACCATCTATAGCTTGCAAATAATTCAACACATCAATTGGCCTTTTTAGTTCTTCTGGTAAAATACATCTCAAGACTCTCAACTCAGAAGATAAGTCTCTCCCATCTATATCGTAATTGTCATGCTTCAAATACTCTTCAAGCTTGATACAATAAGTACTTAAAATCTCATCATCAATAGACTTTAACTTCTTCAAGTCGAACAAAAAACCAAAGTTCTCCTCATATATCTTAAGTTGCTCAAACCTCGTGTTAAGTGACAAAAGAGCTTGATCTACCACATACAAAAAGTAATTAACTCTAAAGGATTCCTCAGCTAATTGTGACACATCTTCACTAGTACTCTCATCAAATCTTTTCTTTCTGTGAATGGTGCGTTTTTCATGAAATATTGGATCAATTCCCATTGTATTTGCAAGTTCCTTCGCTTCAATCTTAGCATCTAAAAATCCAGTTTCTCTGTACTTTTCAAAAAAGGAAATAAGTCCCTTAAGTTGTTTGATAGCTACATCTATATCCATATCTTCAGCTTGAAGGGTTTTGCTAACAACATTAATAGTAAATAACAAATTATGCCAAATAATCATACCGAACAAGAATTCAAAATTCTCAAGTTCATGTGTCACCAAGGAATTAGCTTCACTCTTTGTCTTTGGGTCTTCTCTACTATTTGCCAAGTCTATCAATGCATCTCGTATTTTTGGCGCTTGGTACTTAATAGCTCTAAGACTTTCAACACGGCTTTCCCAACGAGTTTGAGACAATGACTTCAGTGTGAGCTCTTGCACATGACGTTTCAAAATATCCCACCGCTTTGTCGAAGATGCAAACAAACTATATATACGTTGCACTACTCCAAAAAAAGACTCTGCTTTCGTACAACAACTGGCCATATCACAAAGTGTAAGATTTAGACTATAACAACCACACGGCGTATAAAATGCTCTAGGGTTTACTTCATGTAATCGTCTCTGAACACCTTTGTGTTTTCCTTTCATGTTAGCTCCATTATCATACCCTTGTCCTCTTATATCACCAATATCAAGTTCAAGAGTGTTCAATGCATCATTAAGTACATTAAAAAGTCCCAATCCTGTTGTATCGTATACTTTCAAAAATTGCACAAAGAACTCTTTTACCATTATTGGCTCTGCTGAAATATCCACACATCGAAGTACAAGAGTCATTTGTTCTTCATGACTAACATCAGGAGTACAATCAAGTATTACTGAAAAATATTTTGCCTCCTTGACTATTTTGATGATTGCATTTCTAGTTTCACCTGCTAACATTTGAATTAATTCATTCTAAATTTTGTGGCTAAGATAATGATAGTGAACTGACTCATCCTTAATACGCCGAATGTGATCTTGCATAACTGGATCAAACTCTGCAATCATCTGAATGAAGCTTAAAAAGTTTCCATTGTTCTCTTGGTCAATTTTCTCATTGTCCCCACGAAATGCTAAATTGTTATTAGCAAGAGTTTTAACAAGAGCAATTATCCTCAATAATACTTGTTTCCAATGTTCTTTCTCTTTGTTGATTTGTTCTTGCAAATGTTTATCTATTGTTTCATTCTTTTTCAATCTCATCTGTAGATCAATCCATTTGCTCAAGCATGTAAGGTGGTCTCTACTAATTTCATGACTTTTCAACCTCTTACCAATATTCCTCCAATCCTTATATCCTTCAGTGGTTAGTTGAGAAATGAGTTTATCTTCTTTGAACAATTTACAACAAAAACAGTATACTCTGTTTGCAACAAGAGAATATACTAGCCATTTTCTATCTTGTTTCTCCCCATTTGATAGATCTCGAATATAAAATGTACAAGAAAAATGTCTACCAATCTCGTCTTTAGGAAAAATCACATCATTGTCTGTAATTCTTATTGGACCTCTTTCTACCAAAATATTTCTAATATTATGATCAATACTATCCCAATTTCCCGGATCATATATGTTTAATGGTCCCGCTTCACGCGTCAAACTCTAGATTCTGATTATCCACATTCAAATTTTCATTAATAATTTCATTTATATGTTGATCGGGTTCTTCGTTCACCAAGCCCGCATCTTCTCCAATCCCATAATCTTCATTTTTCTCGTTTGGAAAATCATCATTCACCGAATTTTCAACTAAAGTCGAACCCGAACCCATGTCAGTTGCATTTTTATTGCTAGTAATAAACTTATCAAGTGCACCTGCTTGAGATTGAATAAGTTCTTCAACTCGTTTTTTTTTTCTTTTTTCATGCCCAGACATATGTTTTCTAGGACCCATGGTTAACTTAGCAATCGAATTTCAAAAGCATAATTCAGATACAAATTCTAAAAGTAGCACTCAAGCAAGCCCAACAAACATATTAAAGAAAAAAGATCAAGTCCTTACCCGAAGAAAAATTATCTATAAAGAGTGAAGATTAAGCTTGAAGATGCCTCATGTCCGTCTTGTGTTTCAATCTTTTTGCAATTAAGCTTTGCAATATGCTTGTTCAGATTTATCCCCAATTTTTGCAATTAGGGTTTGCAAATTGTTTGCTTAAATTTACCCTACAGGCCACTGTAATTTTTTTTCTTACTTTTAAGTAGAAGGACTTTTTTGCAATTATTTGTTTGTTGTCAATTTTCATATATGTACACGGCAGGTAAGTCTCAGGTGTGTGTGTGTGTGTGTGTTTAACCTAGTCAATTTAAAATAAAATTAAAAAGGCCCACTTAACTTTTACTCCACCAAGCTCAATCAAGAATAGTAAAATTTAGGCTCATATAACACTTCCTCTTCTTCCCCAATTGCCGATCTGCAACTTTCTCCATTAACTTCCTCCATTAATATGCTACAAGCTTTGATTTCTTCATAATTCATTAATTCTAATTCTTTTTCCACAACATTAATTCGAAAATCGGCCTCTTATGCAACACTATTAGCCTATTTCTTCATAATTTTTAAAAAATATATAGTTGTATATATATATAACAGTAAAAAATTCGGAGGCCCTCTTGGATCGGTGGCCCTAAGAGGCCGCATACGCGGCTTACACTCAGTGCCGGCCTTGCTCAAGCTCTATACTCAATTAAAACTAAAATTAAACAATGTATTGTTTGGCTCTACTTTACTCATTTACAAATATGTATTATAAGTTACTTACCATCTATTTTTATACTTTATAATACAAAGTTAAAAGATTAAAATATACTCGTATAGAAACTTGAGGCTTTTGTGGACTAGATGTCCTAAGCGAGCGCAAAATTGTCTACTCGAGAGCCAACTTTGAGTAAAACGATTTTATTTTTTGATTTTTCAAGGGTTTAATCCCTTTTGAGGTGCGTCGAAAACATTAATTGGGAATATCTCCCAACCAGAATTCGAACTTGGGTTCGTTACTTTGCAGTGACTAATCCCTTCAACTAGACCAATCATATGTTGATGAGTAAAATGGCATGAATTGCATTAATTATATACTAACGTTACATATTTGTTTTTCCTCTGAGGAAATTCTACGACCACGTATTGAATTCCTATCATGCGTGTTGAAAAATTACAATGATATATGATAAAATATACTTCAAATGACCACATTATATATATATATATATATATATATATATATATATATATATATATATATATATATATATTTTTAGGACATAAAGTTGATATTTCAGAGACTTGCCATTAATTAGAAATTTACGTACATTTTCAAAAAGGAAGTTTATGTAACAGAACCAGAAGTTGAGTAGAATGAATGCAATAGTACCTGCCCTTATCTATCTTAAGTTTTGCCTATATTAAGTTACATGTAATTATTTTTATGGGTACTCATTCGACATATTACATTCTTGGAAAGAAGTGAGATTAATTGTGTATATCATATGAATTTTTAAAGAAGTTCGAAAAAAAGAACTAACATGCATGCATTCCATTCAATTTTCATATTGATGGGAATTCTAATTCGGACTCAGGGAGCCATATCATGATGTCGAAATCAGGAACTTAGTATGAAGCTGCAAATGCGAAATAGGTAACTAATTCGGATTCGGAAGCCATATCATGATATCGAAATCAGGAACTTAGTATGAAGCTGCAAATGCGAAATAGGTAATTTACCTCCTAGTAAGAAAAAAATAGTAAAAACAATATCTCCACCACGCGGATATTAAAAAATATAGGTTCAACACCTCCCTTAACCTCTTAAATAATGTTTTTTTTCCCTCAAGACTAAAGTGCTCCGCCTTGTTGGTGTAATTGAGTTAAAATTGAATTGAATTAAATTAGCCAAAGTTAATTACACCTTAATGAATGAAATTGAGAGGAGAAGATTGTGTGTCTTCATCCCACATGGGAAAGAAGGAAAAAGTTGAGCTACAAAATTGCTATAAAGAGGGTACCAAGCTTCCAAAGGGAAAAGGCTTTGTAGGAATGGGCCTAGAATTATTCCCGGGCCCAATAATTATTTAAAAGTCCAAACTTTACACAAAGATCCGTGGGTGATCCGAATAGGATCCGCGAGACCCGTTTCTAGAAGGTCCGAGAATGATCCGTGTTACCTGCCCAATTTCGAATGAAAGGGTGTGTTTGGTCGGATTTTGAACCGAACGGGTAGCACCCGTTCGGACCGAACCATTGTTTAAGTTAAATCCGAATCGTTGTGACCCTCCAGCAACACTTTTTCAATTGCTATAAATAGGAGAAGAATCTGGCTAATTCTACACACTATTTTTCAGCAAATAAAGTATAAATAATTATTTCTTCTCTACTTTTCAAATTAAATAAATTTTTTAGTCGAAGTTCTGTTTGTTCCAACTAGCCCGTGGCCTTTTGTTCGTGCAAAACAACAAGGATCAAGACTGTTGTATCTTGGGAGACTGCCGAGGAGTACTGATTGCACCGTAGACAACCTCGGAAATATTGTCTTAAGGAGATTGCATCCGCATCCTCAATCTTAATTCATTTTATTTTTTCATTTCCGATACCAATTCATTGAGTTAAATTAGTTTTATAAATACTTGATTATGTTCTTAAAACATATAAATATAGTTTAAAATCTTCTCGAGTAAATTTAACTGAATCTGTTTCTTTTAAAATAAAGTCAACTTTTCCTATTTAAGTTTCTATAATTTTCATATAAGTATACTAATCGGATTCTATTTGTATTTTAAGTCTAATAACTTATATTATTTTATTCAAATAAATTGAATTCGTTTACTTACATTGAAACTAAGTTAATGTTTATCCTTTTAATTAGTATAAAAGAACTTTATTTTTAAATTGAAACAAACTTATTAAAATTAAAATCTCCACTACTTTGATTATCTAAAGTTTATGTATATATAGCTTTATGCTATATACTATTTGGTTATTTAATTGAAAGATAATTAATAATTACTATAATTATAAGAAATATAGTTGAGTATATTTCTATTACACAGATTGTTAAAAGCCACCAACAATCTTAAGACAATATTCTAATTGTTTAATACATCTGTGTAGATGTCATCAAACAACACTGTGGTGGAGACACCAAAGAACATTTCTACCCTTTCGTTGATTCCACCCTTCAAATTCAAAGGGACCGACTTTGCCACATGGCATGACAAGATGGTGTTCTGCCTGACGACTTTAGGCGTAACTCGGTTCCTCACTGAAGAGGTGCCAGTGGCTAAGGAGAATCAAACTCCTGAGGAAGTCAAGCAGATCAAGTCGTGGAATCATAATGACTTTATGTGCCGACATTATATTCTCAATTGCTTGGACGAGACACTCTACAAGGTTTACAGTCCAATAAAAACTGCTAAACTCCTGTGGGAAGGTCTGACAAGAAAATACAAAACTGAAGATTCTGGGTACATAAAGTTCCTTGTGGATAAGTTCTAGTTCTACCGAATGGTCGATAGCAAATCTGTGTATGAGCAAGTGAATGAGCTCCAGACAATGATTAATGAACTTTTGGCTGAAGGACATGAACTGAATGAGTTCTACCAGGTAGCTGCCATTATTAGAAAGCTTCCCCCGGCATGGACGTGGTTCAAACATCACCTAAGGCACAAGAAGTCGGTTTCCAATTGGACCGTGCAAGATCTCGCTGAAAAGCTTAAGACGCAGGAGAACAACATGATTACTGATAAGGGGTTAAACTATATGGCAATGATTGCCAAGGCTCATATCGTGGAAGGATCAAATGATAGCAAGAAGCGTAAGCTAAACAATTCAAATGAAGGACAAAAGAGTAACAAAAAGAGAAAGTTCAAAGGCACATACTATGCTTGTGGAAAGACTGGGCATCCTGCAAAGAAGTGCCCGTCACCGCAAAGGACCCAACAAAAATGAGGCAAATGTGACTGATGTGTCCGTTGACTTTGTTGCGTCCGACATCGACAACATGCACCTTGCGGTAGTTGTATCTGAAGCATACCTGATGAGCGATACTAAAGGATGGTGGGTCGTCACTGGGGCTACCCGCCACATCTGTTTTGACAAGAACGTGTTCACTTCTTACAAGAAGCTCGAATATGAACAAAAGATCTTCATGGGGAATGATGCTCACATAATACTGACTGGATGAATACTTGCCAAGGACTTGCAGATCTCACAAAAGCTGAATCAGAGAAGACAACAAATCTAGCTCAAAGCTTTTGCGAGACAATTGATCAGATAGGTACAGAGGTTTACAACTTTTCATCATAATCTGGACTATCGGAATGATCAAGCTGCAGTACTGATGGCAAATCAGAAGCATCAAGTGATGCAACTTCGCGCTATAGATCAGAACATTAGAATGTTGTGCAATGCAGTCAACATCACTCCTTTACAAGTTGAGGAACTCGACCCTGCTGATGATGAAAAAACGGGGGAAGAGGAATCTGCTAACAAGAGAAATGTTACTGAAGTAGTCCTAGGTTCTAAAGAGGCCAATAATAAGCCTGTTGAAGATACTAAGACTGCTGAAGAGACTGAACAGACTGTTGCTGATGAAAATGTTGAAGAAGCTGAAATCAATGAAGAAGAACCCAAGGATGTAGCAAAATAGGACAAACGATTTGCTGCTTCCAAGGATTCTGCTGAAGAATAGCTTGATCCATACCAGAAGATAAAAAGGATTGAGGAAATTAGAGTTAAGATTGAGGCTGCTGAAAGAGAAGAAAACTTAAGAAAAGCCAAGAAATTAGCTCTAAGTTTCTCAAGTGGTGAAAGTGAAGAAGATGATGAAGAAGAAGAAGGTTCAGAAGAATCAGAACACTAGACTAGCTTACTTCTTTTCTATCACTTCATTGTAAAATTTGTAAAAAAAAAAAAATCATTTTCTTGTAATCTGATGTAAATATAATCGATAAATATCAATAAAAGATTACAAATTCCCTCAATTTCTATCACAAAAATTTTGTGTGAAGACTTAACTTTAGTTAGTTACAGGTACTTAGCTGAAGTTTTGTCATCATAAAAAAGGGGGAAATTGTTGGATGAAGATGAAGATGTGAAGGGAGGTTTTGATGATTTTCAAAAGTCATCAGCTAAGTAATGGAAGCTTAGCAACCTCTAAGAGATTCAATCTGAGAAGACAAGTAAAATCAGAAGGGTTGAATTTTGACTACTGATCTGATGTTGAGTACGGAATCAGTCAGATGAGTTCGATTTGAATCAGCAGAGTGTTCATCAGCAGAGTAGAAGCGATCAGAAAGTTATTACAACGGTAATAAATGCACTTGGTGTAATAAATGTTGTAAGAAGAGGGTATTAATGACAAATGATTGAAGAGATACCTCAGATCAGCAGGGTGCATTTAATGCGATGTGACATAAAGTACAACAGAACTGTACATTAAACAATTGCAGAAGCCTTTCAGAGACAAGGACCAGACTCGAGGAAAATCTGAAAATTTGTCTCTTCTCAACGGGCAGAATTCAAATCCTCAAGTATAAATAGTTCTGGATTCAAGAGTTAGAGACAAGCAACTCATTTACCACTGAGAGAATTCACGATCAAATCTTCAAGTCTCAATACTCAAAAACAGAACACTAACAGCGAAGTCATCGGTTGACAAGCTGAGTCGAGAAAATAAGCATACACTCAAAATCTTAGTGATTTCTGTATATGAGAGAGTTGTGAGAAGTAGTTTTTCATCTTAGTGAGTAAAAATACTTCAGAGCATAGGTTTTTTTTGTGATTTCCTACTGTTAGTTTGCGGGTTATTCATTTGTTGGTAACTCTATGTTTCTAGTAGAACCTAAATCTTCGTGATTTAGAAGAGTGGACTAAAGGACATTCTTGTCTATTTAATCACTATAAAAATTCTCTGTGTTTAATTGCTTGCATATTCCAAAAGCATACAAACACTTTGAACAAACTGAAAGATTTTAAAAGGAGTTTTAAAACTAGGGATAAAATCTTTAAGTAAGAAAAACTTGTTTGAAACACACTTGACTAATCCGCTGCATACAAGTTTCAAATCTGATTTAAATTGAAACAGATAAGTAAATCAGACGAGTGGTCAACTTTGCTGTTTAAGCTAAGTGCACAATCAGCGAAGTAGTCTCACAAGTTTTGATCAGCTTACTCTGCTAATAAGAAAAGTTGGAGAAATTTTAAAAGATACTGAGGTCTATTCACCCCCCCCCCCCCCCCATCCACCCCTCTCCCCTCTAGACCTTATCTGACCACTTGGGACCGAACGAGGACTATGGGGACAAAATTAATATTGAAACGAAGCATGAAGAAAAAATATGACATGCTTCATGAAGCGTGGTGGTTTCCGCGATGGGTTTCATCCTCACGGCAACTCGATCACCTCTACTATATATCACGAAAACATTCTAGTGTATGTTTTGAATTTTTTATTTTTCACGTACACTCTTGACCAAATACTCATTAATTGGCTGATGGCTGAAATTTCCATTTTAACGACCCATCATTCCATTTTGCATGCATATTTACAAACATTACATAAATGTCTACCTAATCAATAAATAAGTAAAAATTAAATAAATTCATTTCTCTTGAAATCAACGTGAAGTCCACGAGTTTTTTAATTGATGTTCAATTAATTATTGACTTTACAGAACATATAAAAGAAGGGGTAAAAATCTTAACTCGTAATAAGATATTAAATACATATGTAACTATACGAATAAAAGAATAAACAATAAATACATAGGTAACTATACGAATAAAAGAATAAACAATAAAAAATAGATATTCAACAACTTGATAAATGATATGTTAGTTTGACGAAGATGTCAAAGCCTCCTAGCTAATTTAGCTTTAATTGAACTCCATGTTGTGATTATTACGATGTGGTGCAGTTGAGCGTTGCAAGAGTCGCTTGTTGAAGAGCCGTTGAAAGACGATTATTAGCCTCACTACAAGAAAAGCAGCTTTTTCCGACGGACTAAA
The DNA here is from genome assembly GCA_034814905.1 of Penstemon davidsonii. Classification (NCBI taxonomy): domain Eukaryota; kingdom Viridiplantae; phylum Streptophyta; class Magnoliopsida; order Lamiales; family Plantaginaceae; genus Penstemon; species Penstemon davidsonii. The sequence continues at coordinate 2,009,056 of JAYDYQ010001087.1, read as the reverse complement.
ATTCCGTCGGAAATTAAGTAGAAATTTCGACGGAATTTCCGACGGACAACCAAATCCGTCGGAAAAATCAATTTTTTTTAAAAAAATATTAGAAAATCATTTCCGACGGGTATATTCCGTTGGAAATTCTATTAAAAATAATTAAAAAATATATTATATAATTTCCGACTGAATATACCCGTCGGAAATGACATTTAAAAAATCCAAAATTAAATTATATAATTTCCAAAGGAACATATCCGTCGGAAAATATTAAAAAAAAAAGTAAAAAGAAATAAAAAATTTCCGACGGAAAATTGCCGTCGGAAAATATATAAAAATATATATATGTATTACTAATTTCCGACGGAAATAATCCATCGGAAAACATTTAGGAACAAAAAAAGAAAAAATAAATAAAATTTTCCGGCGGATTATTCCGTCGTAAAATATATAAAAAAAATAAAAAAATATATTAATTATTTCCGACGGAAATAATCCGTCGGAAAATATTTGAGAACAAAAAAAAGAAAAAATAAATAAAATTTTCCGACGGATTATTCGTCGGAAAATACATAAAAAAAATAAAAAAATATATTAATAATTTCCGACGGAAATAATCCGTATGAAAACATTTAGGAACAAAAAAAGAAAAAATAAATATTTTTTCCGACGGATTATTCCATCGGAAAATACATAAAAAAAAATAAAAAAATATATTAATAATTTCCGACGGAAATAATCCGCCGGAAAACATTTAGGAACAAAAAAATAAAAAATAAATATTTTTTTCCGACGGATTATTCCATCGGAAAATATATAAAAAAAATAAAAAAATATATTAAAAAAATAAAGACCTCAATAAATTGAAATTTTTCGACGAGTTATGTTCGTCGGAAAATATATATAAAAAAGAACAAATATATTTATAATTTTCGAGAATCGATCGATCTAATTCGAGAATCGATCGATCTAATTACGAATAACCTCAATGTACATAACCCCGAGGTTGACATTGTTGACTTTGGTCAATTAGACCTTCAAATCGAGAATCGATCGATCTGATTACGAATAACCTCAATGTACATAACCCCGAGGTCAACAGTGTTGACTTTGGTCAATTAGACCTCCAATTCGAGAATCGATCGATCTAATTACGAATAACCTCAATGTACATAACCCCGAGGTCAACAATGTTGAGTTTGGTCAATTAGACCTCCAATTCGAGAATCGATCGATCTAATTACGAATAACCTCAATGTACATAACCCCGAGGTCAACAGTGTTGACTTTGATCAATTAGACCTCCAATTCGAGAATCGGTCGATCTAATTACGAATAACCTCAATGTACATAACCCCGAGGTCAACAGTGTTGACTTTGGTCAATTAGACCTTCAATTCGAGAATCGATCGATCTGATTACGAATAACCTCAATGTACATAACCCCGAGGTCAACAGTGTTGACTTTGGTCAATTAGAACGAAATTTAATTAAAACAGTTTTTTTTTTACAGGCTTAAGGGCGTTTTGCACTATTTTAGTAGTTCTTCATTAATAAAACAATTTCAATTATAAAAATTTAATCAAGCTATGGTATTTTAAAATTGGTGAATAATAATTTTTAATTAATTTGAAAAAGAATTTGAAAAAGGAAAAAAAAAATATTTGAAATTTCCGACGGGAACGTACCCGTCGGAAATCCCGTCGGAAAGCTGCGCGACTAAAACCCTAGCCGCGCAGCTTTCCCTCATTTATTTCACTCTCTCCTTCTCTTCTCTTCCCTTCTCTTCTCTCCTCCGCCGCGGCTGCAAATTCCACGCCACCACCCATCCTCCCACTTCCCTCTCTCTCTCTCTCTCTATCTCTCTCCTTCTCCCTCTCCCTCTCAACGGCCACCGCGTTTTCCTCTCTCTCCCACCGCTGAAACCACCCCTGCCCTGCTCCACCCGTACGCCGCAGCCCCTGCCCCTGCCCCTGCTCCGTCGTCGCACGCAGCCCTTCGCCGGATCTCCACCCGTACGCCGCAGACCGTCGCCGGATCTCCTCCCCTGCCCTGCTCCGAGCCCGTACGTACGCCACAAACCCTTTCCTCTAAAAAGGTACCCATACTAACAAATTTATTGTTAGGAAAATAAATCTTGATTAGGTTGATTACAAAATTAATTAAAACAGGCTGAAATCCATGTTGTTTTCCCATTTAAAAAACCAGGCTGAAAGATTAATTAGGATTGATCTTGTAGAAATTATTAAAGAATAAACAGAGTACATGTTTTGAGTTTACCTTAAACACCATGCTGCTTGCTCTGCTGTTTTGATTTTGATTATTTGGTGAGTTGGGCATGGACGATAACAAGGATTATTTTGATTTTACGTCCATTTTATTTATTTTGATTATTTAGGAGGTAGGAATTAATGATGCATATGAATATGATACAGACAAGAACAAGTAACAAAGTTCTGAATTTTTTAACAGAGGCACATAAATAAATTAGAGCTCTAGTCTTTTTGGAAAAGACTGTAATACAGAGTTATTAGGACTTAGGTGATGAAAGAAAGAAAGAAAGTATCAAGTAGTATTAGTATATATATATATATATATTATGTCAGGGGGTTGCAGAGATGTGAAAATATGTTTAATTAGAATCTCTGTGAAACCAGATGATAGACTAAATAATTAACTTATGTGAAAGACAATTATTACTACTACTTTAATTCCTAGTTTTTTTTATGAGATAAATTTGTTCTGGTTTATGTTTTGACACAAAAAAGTGTGGTTGAATTGCTTTTTTTTTATTGCTCATCAGTCTTTCTCATTTTGTTGGATTTGATAAGATGATAGGGTTTGAAATTGAATGGCTCTCATATTATTGCTTATCTATTTTATCTATCTGTCTGGCAAAATGGTTTCCATCTTCTTGTGTAAGGTGTATTCCATCCCAAAAGAAGTATTGATTTGGGTCGGAGCAAACTGGTACTCCGGGGGATCCGCAAAACCTCTTCTTGTCGTAGTTATATTTTCCTCTAATTCCACAACATGATTGTAGAGCCTCTTGATAGTTCTTGCCTAATACATACAAGCAAAGATATTAATACAATTATACAATTTATTGAATTTCTCATATGGCAATATATTTACGAAACAATATGAATAACAAAATGTTTACCTGAAATTGATGTCTCACGAATAATGATAGCTCTAAATTGTAAAAGTCGGCATACATTATGAAGGTATTAGGGAACTCCTTCTGAAGACGGCCGATGGCTTGTTGGAGATCATTATTTTTTAACTGGATGAGATCGTTTACGCTTTTTAAACACCCCATATCGTCATAGTCAGCAGGATTAGCGCTAGCTAACTCTGTTAGAATAAATGGGTAACATCTGATAGGAGCATTTCTAGGTAGTATCACCCGTGTGGCACCCATCTTAATCACCTCCTGTTGAATCATGAAATGAACTAATTATTAACAAGTCACTTTATACATCTTTTTCATATATAAATTAAGCCAATAATTTATCACATGAAATAGTATATATTTAAGAAAAAGTTGGTGCTAGTTTATTACCCTTGCAGCATTGATTTGGGCCTTTGTGACATGTGGACATAACTCTTTACTTTTTGAATTGATTTCTTTTGGATGAGTGAATATGTGATGTCATTGGCTTCTACATCCCCAAACAAGACAAGAGCTTTTGAAAGTTTATTTGCACGATCTGATGAAAGTAAAACAAAAAAATATTAAGTGCCTAACTAAAAGACAATTATATAAAGCGTTTGAAGGGGGAGTAGGTTTTAATTAACAAACGAACATGTTGGTGTTGAACATATCATATTAAGGTACTTCTTAAACCAACTTATTTGAACGCTAAGGAAAACAGTATAAGATGGAATTCTAATGCCTCTAGATGCAAAAAATGAACGGTCCAGGACCGGACTTCAGGCTACTGCAAACATGATTGCATTGGCTGAAGAAGAATTTTCTGATAAATATGTTGTAATTTCTTGAAAACCAAGACCTTGAGCTACAATAATAAATAATATAGAATGGTAAGATCACTTGCACATAGTATTAAAATTGGCATAATGTAACACATTCAATAAAAAAAATATGTGTATTATGGTTTGCGTGTACCTCCATAGTCTATGTCCAAAAGGCCATCAGACCAACGTCCAGTTGGTTTCCCAGGATGCGTATTACCATAAGGTGTATTTGCAGCTGGAAGTCGTGATCCATGTTGCATATTAGCAATTGCATTGCCATTATCGAAAACACCGTCGCCTAAATGATATAAAAGATCAAATGGACATCTTGTATTTTGGGATTGGGACGAAGTTGTAGCAGCTAGAACAAATTAAACACTAAAAGGCTTATAACTTTCATTGAGGAAGAAGTAGAATAACCCATTCGTTTTCTTTTGTCTCTCTCTATTTATGTTATTTCTTGATAAATAATCGGATGTTTAACTTAAGTTATTCAATGCAAATATATATAGGCAAATATTTTATGAGCAATGGACAAAGGAAGTTTTGCAATAACAATATTAGACGCGGGTTGAAGTTTTGCAGGAAGTATGGACCAATTGATTTGACTTTTGAATTGGTTAGTTTGTTAAATTGCTGCAAACTATATATATATTGAGAGTTGACATTTTCTTGTTGTTTGCATGGAAGCATGTATATGTACATATCTTTTCTCTAGCTACCAACTTTAATTTCAATTTGGATGCATGCAAGAAGCACTACAAGAAATATTGGTTTTAGTGACCAAATTCTCAGCGACGGAGTTGAAATGCTCGCTATATATGTATCTTTTGCAACCAAAAACAAAGCGGTTGCTAAGATAAGGTTGCGTCAATCCTCTTGCAACCAATAAATAATTGGTAGCTGTCAATGGTAGCTGAAAGTTTGACAAGAGCATAGCAACCAAGATTGATGTTTTTAATAAGCATCTTTATGGTGGCAATAGACAAAGATCTTTTGCAACCAAAATGGTAGCTGTTTGTATACTCATAGCAATAAGTTTAGAATGGTTGCTAAAACTAAACTCACAGCGACAAAATTTGAGATGGTCACTGAAAAATACTATAGTAACAAGTTTTAGATAGTTGCTAAAAATATACTCATAGCAATAAATTTGAGATCGTCGCTAAGATTATATTCATAAGTCAAAACAATAACATTAATATAAACAAATTGCTTGGGTATATGTTATGAATTATCCGGTTGTATTTATAAATACCAAAGGTATGAGTGAAAATCACACTAAATTAGTATGATCGATAAAAACTTGTTTTTAACTAGTCTTGATACCAATCAAGTTTAAACATCAAATAGATTTTGATAGCTTATGAATTTCGATACGAACTCGACTCAGCATATAAAATTATTATAAAATACACTACCCCTTTTGTTTTTTTCTTTATAACTTACTCCTATTAATTTGAAATTTGAATTTTTTAAAATCACCAATTTGTTATATTACCCACTTGTTATTTTAGAAAATGTAAAAAGAAAAAAAAATTAACTGCTCACTAAAGAAGCAGCAGTGAAAACGAGCCCTAATCCCAATTTCATTCTCCATATCGTTTTCACCTCCTAGCTTCCCCAACCCCAATTCTCATTCGTTCACAATCTATGGCACATCCTCTCCTTCACCGGTTGTGCGCCTAACCCCCAATTCTCATTCTCCGCGAATTGAATATATGAATTGAAGATTCGATGTCGCCTCTTTGCTCAAGTGCTCCGATGGAACTGACTTTGGTTTGGATCTTAATTAATTAAAAAAGGTAAGTAAGGACTCTATTTCGCAACTTTTTGTTAAGAAAGATGAAGGATTGTGGAATTTCACGTGTTTAAAAATTCAAAATGTATCAATTTTCAATATATTAATTTATTGAATTTAGAAAATCAATAAAACCAATTTTAATTGTGCTTGAATGGGTGAAGGAAAAGAAATGAATTTCTGATGGGACGTAAAAATGTGACGGAATTCACTTCAGGTACATTATGGGGTGTGATATTTTTACTTGTTTTGTTTTAGCATTATTACATCTGTATAAGATTTTGGTTTGGCATTATGCTACACAAGACCTTGGTGATTTGGTGAACTTTCACGTATGTTTAATTGAATATTGTTGATGGTGATTAGATTAAACCCAAACCTGCGTTTGTAATTAGTAGTGTGAACCTTGAGATTGTTTTCAGTTTGTGATTGTTAAACGAATGAACCTCTCTAATTGAGTCGAACCTGCATCAAGCTCGAGTCCTTGCTATTTTCATATATAATTTGTTATATTTTGGCATATTGAATGGAATTGAGATGAGTTTCGAAAGCTAGTAAAAGATAAATATGGCTCAAGATGAAATGCTATGTATAACGAATCAAACTTAAACGAGCTTTTGTAATTGAATTATTGATTAATTCCAGTAGCTCTAATTACTTCTGTTTACTATTTTCTTTAAGTTTTGTAAGGTGTTGAATTTATTCCAGAAGACTTTTCTTAATTACAACATTCCATTTTGTTGACTTTCTTTATGCTCTCATGAGCCTCTTTTAGATATAATATGTTTGAGAACTTTGGAGAACTGTTCATTAAAGTCATCATGTCTCATTAAAATGATGTATTCCCTTAAACACGTGGTTTGACGTGTATATGCCGTGCTATTTGTCAACTCTTCAGCAAATTACATTATTTTTTCTAGCTAATATATTACTGCATGAAGTAGCAGCTTTATACAAGGGGAAAGGGCATAAGTTTTATGTTGGGTGATGTGGATCTCATTCCAAATGTTGTCCGAATTGAGATATTTCTATACTGGTTTCCTTTTTTCTTTTTCTATAGACAAAGAGGAAGTAAATTACCTTGGATATTTCTCTATTTTTTATGGCAGTACTTTAGACTTAAGGAGGATCAAGCTCCTTTTCTTATTATACAGTATTCGAGGACAAAAATATCTCAAAGCAAAACCCAATAAGATTGCTCCACTGGTGAAAAAAAATCATGGTATATATGCACTCTTTCACCTATTTGTAGTTGGTGATTGAAATACTCTTTTGAATTGGTGAAATTCATGCTTCAGTTGAAGCTGCTTTAAGTATCAATTGGATCTTATTAGTTTTGATAGTATCTTATTTCGATTATTCTTTCAAATAGTGACAGGATGAGCTAGTGAACCCGTTCAAAATTCGAGCCTGTTCCTCAAGTAATAATAAACCCGACCATGACACTCTTCAAGACACTTTTTTCAACTCTGGAAAGAATGGTTTGTACATTTATTATTTTTATTTCTTTGCGCCTGGTTTTATTCTCTTTTAGAGTTACTATTGGTCTAATGAAGTGTTGCCTCTATCTGGTAACGCTGATTATGATGCAATGCAGCTGGTGCTTTCTTTTGTCATCTTGTTTGTATATTTTTTTACAGATTTTTCAGAGATTGGGTAATATTAATCTTCCTTTTTGTTTGGCATCTTCTACCACCAGAGGGAAAAAAGAGTAAGAAACTCCTCTATTTTGGAAAATAATTACTACAATGATCATGCATCAATTTACATTTCGGTTTATTTACATTGACCAACATTTTTTTAAGGATCATTGACTAACAGATTGGACCTGTATTGTTGATTGTAGTATACCATTGGTGTTAGCTCCACTGTATTCCCACATCTTGAGCAATGGAGTATGATATAAGCACCAAATCAAGACTCGGGAATAAACTATTGGGCGCTATCAACATGATGCTCGTTCGACAAAGGCCTAAGAGATTTGTTCCAGCTCCTGAATTAGGGATGTCGCGTAGAAATCGCTTAGTATAACTATTTTCCATGGTTAATATTAATAGTTAGTTATAACTCCTTAGCCACAACTATTTTGCGATGGTAAAACATCTTTTTGGATTTAACTATCATTAGTGTATTTTCTTTTTAATTTTTCATGATATTATTCATAGTTGTTTCGTTATTAGCAAACAATTACTACTTCTGGTCATTGAACATTCATTTTTTACAAACCAAAATCATACGGTTGCTATGAAGAATGGCATGGTTGGTAAAAGATCATTCTTTCGCAACAAAAATCATGTGGTTGCTATATGCAAAATTATGAGGTTGATAAAATAATATTTTTACCAATCAGAGTCATATGGTTGTTATATGTCTAGCTTTAGCTACCAAGACAATGCTACATTGACCATGAAAGCTCACATTAGCAAGGAAAAAATTGTTGCTAATGTTCTTATTTTTTAGAGACCATTTTTTGTTGGTTTCTAAAAGATAAATTGTGGTTGTTATCAGTATAGCTACAACTACCAATAGAATGCTATAGTGACCATGAAAGTTCACATTAGCGAGCAAAAATATTGTTACTAATGGTGATATCAATAGAGACCGATAGTATTTGGTCGCTAAAAAAAACATTTTTAGCATCCAACTTAGTAAATCGTCGCTGAGGATCTTTAGTAGCCACTATTAGCGACCAACCGTGTCTTGGTCGCTACAACTTTTAGCGACCATTTTCTCTCTTTTAGCAACCAATAACCATTGTCGCTGAAACCAGTTTTTCTTGTAGTGTGTGATACATATGATTAGTGAAATTAAAATCCAAATAGTATTTTAAATAAACGGGAAAGAAAAATAACTACTCAAGCTAATTTCACTACAAAACTAAAGTACTGCTTGGTTATTTTCAGAATTTCTTGATACTAGTAAAATTGTAAATACTGGAAAAAAGGAATGATCTCCGTATATTATTATTAATGAGTGAATTCTTATAAGTTCTTATGATATAACACTACTTGATTCATTTGGAAGCTTTTTAATTTAAAAAAAAAAAATTTATTAAATGAACAAAAGCCCGTCGATTTTTGCTATTAGACTTATGTTTTCCTAGCATGGATATTAAAAATACCTAAAACAAAATAAACTTGTTTAGTAGTAACAACAATATATAAAACAATGGTGAAATATATGTATTAATTATGATGTTGCAAATATACTTCTAGAACTTGTTTAATAATAGAGCTTCAAAATAGTATATATTAGTGACAAATTAAATTAGTATAACGAGCTAGGCAGAATTCACTACCTACCTATATTTATTGGACTATGAAGATTAATTTTACCATATATCTAGATTTGAAATTAAATTTTGTATCATGGGTGATAGATTTTACCATATAGCTATTATCACGAAATTGACATTTAGTAGGTTTATTTCTGTCGATTTCCTCCCAAGAACAATATTATATTCTTGTCAAACAACCCCAAAAATACTCTTATTCACATGAAAAGAAAAAAAAAAAAAAAAAAAGATCATTAATTGAAAAAAACATAATTTTTGAACTTGGCAAGATTAATTGGATCTGAAAATGAGCTCCTAGCTTATCTTTTCTTTTGTCCAAGCTTTAAAAGGTATATATATGTACAGATTGAACAATTAATTCACCATATATAGCTCTATAATTGAAGAATTTAAAATATATTGCACTAGCTTGCTATACTCCATTCATTTAAATTCACAAACAAATTATTTAAAAGTAACTCATTATTATAGGAAAAATGTACAAGTAACTATAGAGCAAAAAAGATGATAAAATCTAAGAGAAATCAAACGCAAATGAATGTCAAAACGTGGTTCAATTCAACAGATCATGAAAGAAATATCAATTTCAGCTATTTTAATTTTGAGCTGGTGCAGGTGCAGGTGCAGCAGGAGGTATGATTATGCTTGAATACTGCAGTTCATTTTCCTCTCCTTGCCTAGATAGCAGCATAGTACACCTGCCAAAAATAATATAAAAAACTCATACTGTACTATTAATTATTTAAAAGCATTATTTAAGAAAATACATATATAGTATAATTTTGAACATTTTGCAAACAGAAGAGATTGACTTACGCTGTGTGTATAAAGTGTGGTCCTGATTCAATCTGAGAATGAAAAATTACAAATACTACAGATAAATAATGGAGTAATATATAAGAGTGAATAGCATTTTTGGTCCTCTTTATGGGTCAAATTTCTTATTTTCGTCCCTCTTAAATTTTTTGTAACAGATTGGTCCCTCTTATCAATGTAATGTATCACATTCGTCCATTTTATAACACATTCTTCCCTCTTAAATTTTTTGTAGCAGATTCGTCCCTTTTATCAATGTAGTGTAACACATTAGTCCCTATTAAATACAAAATACATGTGTTACACTACATTGATAAGAGGGACGAATTTGATAAAAAAAAATTAAGAGGGACGAATGTGATATACTACATTGATAAAATGGACCAATCTGCTACAAAAAATTTAAGAGGGACGAAAGTGCAAAAGTTAATCTATAATGAGGACCAAAAGCGCGATTTACTCTAATAAGTATGGTAACCAAGAAAATGATACATACCGGTCTCCATCCCAAAACTGTTTTACAGTTGTCGCAGACAACATCTTTAGATGCATTTTGACGAGTTTCACCCAAGTGCACATTGAAACTGAATTATTTAATAAACAAATATATATACACTTAATTATTATTACTTTTAAAAATTAGGGTAAATTACGAATACCCCCCTCAGGTAAGGTCTAATTACAAAAATCCCCCTCACATATTGGGTATTACAAAAATTCCCCTCAGGTTTGTCCATTCTTACAATTAACCCCTTGTCCCTAAAATGTTCCAATTTTGTCCTTGGAAGTTATTTGTAATGTTTATAATATGTTCTAAATTTTAAAAATTGGGTGTTAATTGTTTTATCTTGTAAATATAAAAATAATAATCATATATTTACCACCAAAATAATTGATATAAGTAATAATTTCGCATAAATTTCAATAAATATTTCAATTTATAATACAATATAAACTTTAATAAATTAAAATATCTTATTTATAATACAATATAATTTATTAAATTTACTAATTTAAAAAATAAATTCATTTAACTAATGTGTAAACAATTCATATTTATAAAATATATTATTAAAATTCTATTTAATTTAATATTTTACAATTTAAATTGCTAATAAATATATAAATACCTTTTCTTTTGCAATATTTTTTAAAACTTATGGACAATTATAAATTTTATCAATTATTCTAGTAGTAAATATATAATTATCTCTTTTCTAATTAATAAGATATTATAATTAGATCCCAAGTTTTAACATTTATAAGACATTACAAACAATACAAATAACACCCAAGGGCAAAATTGGAATATTTTATGGGCAAGGGGTTAATTGTAAGAAGGTGACAAACCTGAGGGGGATTTTTGGAATATCCAATACGTGAGGGTGATTTTTGTAATTAGGGCTTACCTGAGGGGGGTATTCGTAATTTACCCTAAAAATTAATCTACAATATTGAGTTGGAGAGTGAGGTCGATCAGATCTTACACCATGGAGAAGAGCATGTAATCATGTTTGAAAAGGGGCTGAAAAATCCAGTTAAAACAAAGCAATAGTCAGTGAGAGTATTTTCATAATTTTTTCATATTGATTCAAATTATTAGTCTCTATTGATTAGTACTGCTATATAATATAACTAACTACTAATCACCAATTAAAATGCTAAGACATCAAATAAAAACGGATTAATAGGGATACTTCTGTAAAACCCTTAAAAAATATCCAAGGAATGCAAATTAATAATTAGTATGAAAATCTAATTACCTTCCAAAAATCAAAAGAAAAACACAAAACAGAGAAACCCATCATTAAATTCATGCATAATTTCCAAAAACAAAAAAATCAATATATAAATGAAGCAAAGAAAAACACAAAAAAAAAATATCCAAGAAATGCAATTCGTATGAAAATCTAATTACTCCAAAAAATGAAAACATGAAGAAGGAAAACAGAGAAACTCCTCATAAATAAAACTGATGCATAATTTCCAAAAAGAAAATCAAAATATACATACAATGGAACGGCCTTGGAATCGGAGAAAATAAGTAGCCTTGCCAAAGTGGATAATATCTCCTAGAGATATTAGAGCTATATAATTTGCGCAATTCCGACAGAATATTGCCTGCATCTTCAACGGGTCAATATTAGGCATAGAATCCATCTTAGGATCCGAATTCGTCATCGGCGTTGTTGGATTAGGGTTTGAATCAGAATTCGTCGGCGTTGTTGGTGGAACATCAGACATATTTTCTGAGAACAGAGCCCAAGAGAAACAGGGGAAAACAGAGAAACAGAATTCTTGATTTTATGATGAAAGTAGTAAGTAATCATATGAAGGGGGATTGGGGGTTTATAAAGTGAATTAATAACCAATATAATTATAGATACAGATTACATACAGATTCAGTTTTGCTCGTACTTTTGGTGGGAAAACGTAACCAACTCTCTCTACGCATTTTTCAACAATACTTTCTCTTGAAATTTTCTGTTTACATTTACCACCCCCAACAATTTTAAACTTTCCCACTTTTCTCCCCCAAATTATGTAAACTTAATTTCCTTGCCCGGACAGGTTGATAAGTTAATTATACTTTTTCACCCACCTCAATCTTTTAGTATATTTTATAGGGTAAAAGTGTCAATTTCTAGACAATTCATGTGAAATATATTTATATAGATTTTCTTTTCTGATGGCTAGCTAAATAGTATGAGAAAATGTCAGTTTACCCCTTGTAAAATTCATAATGTTCAATTTATTTTCCTGTAATTTGAAAAAGAGCATTTTACTCCCATGTGAAAATTTTAATAAAGCAATTTACCTCCTTCAATCGGAGAGTGTAACTAACTTGCCGAAATTGAGAGTTGGTATGAATTTTTTTTTGGTAATATAAGGGGGTAAATTATCACATTTATCATAATAATAGTGGGATAAATTGCCACATTTACTATAACACGGGGTGGGGTGGGGGGGGGGGGGGGGTAAAGTGCCAGATTTATCATAACACAAGGGGTAAAATACCGCAAATAAGAGGGGTAGTTTTGTCACTTAGTATCATTTCTAAGTCTTAAAATGTCAGGGAGGCAAATACGGCTCCATATTTGTCAGATCGAATTTAGATCGGATCTAAATTTCTCGACTCCAATGGATTTTTGTCGGATTCAATCGGATATCGAATTTTTTCGGATTTAATAAAACTTCACTTTAAAAAATTACACCAATGTTTTTCCCTAAAACAAGTTTGTTAAATTTATGATTTTATTTAATTTAGATAACATTTTCAACTTTTCTTTACTTATATTCATATTTTTAGACTAAAATATGCATAAAAAAAATTTATAAACAAATTATTAAGTACATATCTTCTTAAATTGATGGTAAAATATGTTATTAATGTTACCCGTTTTAATAAAATATTATGTATATATATAATTTTTTTATTTATTATCGGATACGGATCTTTAACAGATCGAATCGACTTAAATTCGTAATTGCTCCATATGTTTCGGATTACGGATCTTTATAACGGATCAGATCCATCAAATCTCAAATCAAATTAAAATCCAAATAATCCGTCCCATTGACAACCATACTTTCTTGTTATGGGAAATCTGCACAAAACTCCCTTGTAAAATTTTTACTGCGCCGAATCCACACACTCTCTCCTAATCCCATTAAAGGTCTAACACCGATAAATTTGAGGTGTTATACCTAAATTACCCCTAGATTTTATAAAAACAATTTTGATATATTAGGGAATTTTATGCTAAAATAAAAAAAATACAAGGGAACTATGTGCAATAATTACAAAAATACAAAGGTACTTTGTTCAAAAATTAAAAAGTACTAGTGGATTACCTTACCAGAAAACTAAAGGTAATTGACGGATAGGGGATTCTATGCAATGTTTTTTAAAGTATAAGGAGATTTGATGTGTACTAACAAAAAAAGGGGAATTTGGTGCAATAATTTTTTTATGGAAGAGTTTTGTGCAGATTTCTCGTAACACAAAAAAATATCATGCTTTTTATCCAATATATAGTGGTTATTTTTTTTAATAAAAAAAACTTCCCTTATTAAGATTTTTTGTAGATGGACATTAATCCCACTACTTAAAAAAATGTATTATGTTTAATAACCCATTAAAAATATTCTAAAAAAAAAAATCAAATTAAAAAATTATATATAACAGCTAGCTTGATATAGGCAAAGCGCAAGATAGACAAGGGTAGCAACCAGGGGCGGACCTAGCAAGTAGCAACATTTCTTTGAGGGGCTAAAATTTTTTGGCCGACTGCGCTTAATATTTTTTTAGTGTTCGGATAAAATGATTAAAAATAAGTTTTGTCTTACAAGGATTAGTCCTTACAATGAGAAGATCTCATGTTCGGATTTTTATTGAGAAAATTTTTCACGTAATGTGTTTGACACATTTTGAAATGAATTAATTAAGACAGGCGTAACACCTGAATATCTTTGAGAAACCCAAACAATATAAAAATATTTTGGAAAGTGGAATCATTTAAATTAGAATTGATTATAATTTATTAAATACAAATCGTCTGCAATCGAGTTGAAGCTAGCATATCATATGAATTTTAAAGGAAGTTCGAAAAAAATAACTAGCATGCATGCATTCCATTTGATTCTCATATCGATAAGTATACTATTTCGGACTCGGAATCCATATCATGATGTCGAAACTAGAAACTTAGTATGAAGCTACAAAGGCGAAATAGGTAACTAATTCGGACTGGGAGCCATGTCATTTTTCGACATAGTATCAAACTGCAAGGTCGAAATATGTAATTAATCTCTTTGTAAGAAAAAAAATAGTAAAAACAATACCTCTCCATCACTCGGATATTAAAAAATAGGTTCAACGTCTCCCTTAGCCTCTTCAATACTGTTTTTATCTTAAAACTAATTAAAAAAAAAAAAAGGTAAGAAAATTATCACCACTATAAATCTTTGAGTTTGTTGGTATATAGAACATTTTTGTACCCCGCTAGCTAATAAACCAATATATTTAGTCATAAAATGACACAGTTGTTCTTTCATTTTCAAAATTAAGGGTGAAATACAGTTTCCCCCTTAAAGTATCGGGGTGGTATCAGTTACCCCCCTAAAGTATCACTGGTAACACTTACCCCTCTCTGTTATAGTTTTGTAAATTTTATTCCAAAAATACCCTCTCCCTCTTCATAAATAATAAATTTCTTTATTAATTATGAATTTATTCATCCACCAAACAACATTATGTTTCAATTTTTTCATTTATTTTGTTTCCTTCCTTTTTTCGATCTCAATTTTTTTTCTTCATTTGCATCTTATTTTTTTCTAACCGAATGAAACAGAAGAAATGAAGAAATTGAAACATAATATTGTTTGGTGAATGGATGAATTCATAATTAATAAAGTTTTTTTTTGATAAAGAAATGAATAAATTGAAAGATAATATTGTTTGGTGTCAAACTTGAATTTTGTGAAAAATAATTTTAAGGAGAATTACTCAACATTTTGAATAATAATTCGTACCGAATGATATAATTATCACCAAATAAAAACTCAGAAACATATAAAAAAAATTGGATAGAAATAAAAAAAATTGAAACATAAAATAAAGAAAACAAATTGAAACAAAAATAATGAAAATAAAGAAAAAAATTGTAACATAAAACCGATGGAAAAAAAGAAATGAAGAAATTGAAACATAATATTGTTTGGCGGATGGATGGATGAATTCATAATTAATTTAATGTTTTTTTTTTTTTATAAATTAATCAATTTATTTGTTATAAAATAAGCGGGGTAGTTTTGGAATAAAATGTTCAATACTATAACAGAGGGGGGGGGGGGGGTAAGTGTTACAATTGATACTTTAGAGGGGTAATTGATACCACCCCTATGCTTTAAGGGGGGAAACTGTATTTTACCCAAAAATTAAAAAACCAGTAGCGAAATACTCATGATTCTCATCGAGATCAATTTTAAGAATTAGCCTAAAGAATTGAGAATGTCTACGTTGTTTTTGCATTTTTGTCAACTATAAAATGATAATCCTATGTATAATATTCAATGTTATTAAAATGTGACCAGATCGTCAAGTTCGATCACGAACCGGTGGTCTGTCCAGTTTGAAAACCACTAATTAACCAGTGAGAATCGGATTGACAATGGATCGGTCAGAATCGGTCAAAAACTGAAGAATCGATGATCCGGTGGAGCAGATGAACCGCCGATTAGATCCTTTTTTATAAAAAAAATTTTAATGTTGAAAAATATTTCAATTTGTAGATAATGAAAGTTGAATTCATGAACGTAGGGAAAGACCAATGACTTACAACAAATTAAGCCAAAAATCTTTTATTAAAATTTCTCTAAACAAATTTATATTTACTAATTAAACATTTGCAAACTAATGCCATAATTAGTTTGTGATAACTAAAGTTAAGCGCCTAATATTTCAGTAGTTCATCAAATGAAATATTTTTTTTAGTATAAATCTATTTTAAGTGATACAAATTTTTAATATATGTTTGTCTTTTTTTTCGTTTAAAATTATAATATTAGGGATAAAAGGGGCAAAATTTTAAATTCAAAATTATATATTATGCAAATTTAAGTTTTAAGAGATTAGATTTTATATTTTGTATATTACAAAAGTTTATTGTAGAATATTAATCTCTTATTTTGTTTCTTTTATTATAATATTTTTAATTGAATAATGTTATTTTTATATTTATATTGTATTATTAATTAGTTTTGTAATTAAATCATTATTATGATAACATAAGTTAATAATATTATATGATAACATGAAAGCTATAAACAAAATTTTAAGTTTTTTTTTATATTTCAGTGATATTGTTTCATTTTTTAATTATATATATTTTAAAATTGAATATTAATATTGCAAAATAATGATGTCATATCGGTTCCACCAGTGGCCCATCCAGTCCGATCAATAAAACTATTGATCAATCGGCTCACCGGTTCATTATTTGGTCCGATTTTGAAAATATTGATTTGTGTGTATGGAGTTTTTTTCTATGTTTTGAGAAACCCGAAGGGTGAAATTCATTAACGAACAATGTCATCAAATACAATATTATGAATAGATCTTGGAAGATCAACATTAGCAGGAGAAATACTATAAGCAACCTTAGCTAGAGCATGAGCCACAAAATTTTTCTCACGAAAAACATGAGAGACAACAAAAGAATCAAGGTTATAAGACAAGGTTTTAATATCTTGAAAAATGTGACCAAGAGGGTGAAAGCTAGTGTGGAAACTGAAGCCCGAAATACCTTCTACAATCTATCACTGTTTTACAATTTCCTTCAAGTATGATGTTCCCAACTTTTTGCCCATCCACATTTCGTACTTCGGACCTTAGCCACGACTTCTGCTACCTCGGGAACGAGAGGATAATCGAATTTTTCCGTTCCCCAGTGTAGACAAGCCCCCAAATGATCACGAATGATAAATCCAATTCCAAAGCTACCGGAAACGACATAAACTATGGATATTTGTGTGTGGGAGTTGACCACCTTTTATCTTGCTTGGCACGATATATCATTAGACGGATTCGAAGATTAAGCAAGACAGTGGGTCATTAATTTTCAAAATACTCCTCTATAGTTAAGAAAGTCGATGACAAAGTATTTATTTGACTCGAATCCTTTCAAATATGATATGAATATATTGAAGCCGCCAAAGGTGGTAATGCACCCGATAAAGAAAATTATCAAGTTTTTATATTTCACATTAAATGTATTCTTATCATTATATATTTTTTTTCTCCCTCAACATTTTTGAGATTGCTTATTTGCTCAACAGATTCATATGCTACATCTACATATTAATCGAGTAAATAGCATATTACAATAAATACATTGAAATAAAATTTAACACATAATACTATTTTTCAATTTTTTTATGGTCAGAAGTTTCCTGGACTTTTATTATACATAACAATTTAAAAAAAAAATCATTTAAAAATAATCTTCATAAATCGAAAAATCATTTACAAAAATCAAAATAAAAAAAATATTTCACTATTTGTATCAATATAAATTAAAAAATAATTAAAATAATCAAAATCAAAATAGTTTTTTTCTGAAAAAAAATCAAAATCCCCTCCCCTTTTGCTCCAAATGGTAGCGAATAAGCCAATTTTAGAATTTTCATTTTTATTTTATTTTCCAAAGTTGTTGCAATAATAGAGACCTCTGTCAATTTAGTATTTTAATTTTAATTTTTTAATTAATATTGATAAAATTATGTGAACTATTATTTTTTTGTAATTTTTATTATTTTAATTATTCTAATTTATATTGATACAAATAGGTGAATTATTATTTTTAATTCTTTTAATTATTTTCTAATTTATTTAGATATAAATAGGTAAATTTTGTTATTTTTTTGAAATTTTTTATTTTGATCTTTTTTAAATGATTTTTTAATTTATAAAGATTATTTTTAAATGATTTTTTTTTAAAATTATTTTGTCTTGTAAAAGTCGGGGACTAAATTGATACAAACAAGTTTTATGGGGGATTTAAGTGTAATATTATCATAGTGAACGACGAAAATACCCTAAAAATGGTCATATGCGATTCACGTAAGCCTGAAAAGGACTAAAGTGAAACAAATAACGGGTAGTAGAGAGTAAAATGTCAAGAAAAATACAGGGAGGATCAAACTGTTAAAAAAGTAAATAAGGAGGACCAAAAGTGATATTCACTCTTTATTTTTAAAGAAGTTAGGGTCCGTTTGGATCGGTTATGTTTGGCTCTATTTCAGTGTTTCAAAAGCTTTTGATTCGGTGAAATATTTGAAACACGACTTGGATTGGTTTGATTGGAATATTGAGATGATAAATATTAATAAAATAATGAATAGTGGATTTTGAAAATTTGGGATATGGTTAGTACTGGTTTTGGATGTTGGAGTTTTTTTAGATGAATGATGATACTCACATCAATGACTTTTTAGAGTTGAGATATGATATTATATAGTGTAGTTATTGAAATTGATATATCAAGTCTTCGTCACCTGATGTGGCACTCAAAACAAATATTATAATATAGAACCATCAAAGCCACGTGGCAAAAGTAGTCTCGACGTCAATACTTATCGAGTAGTCCACATCGATCATTATGTCTAAATCGACATGCCCATCGATGTCTGGTAAGAACGCCTTTGATCCACTTCCAGTTGGATCGAATCGAATAGTAAGGATCCATATCCGAATTTATGTGTCTTGTCATGATCATACCCGGTAGTTGAATTCTATAACTATAAATACCCCTCTTAAATGAGATAACAGGTACGCACAATCTAAGCAATAACTATCAACTTTGATCTCATATCTTGATACTGACTTAAGCATTGGAGGGTTATCACCGAGTCACCACCGGTATTAACTTGACGTAGCCTTCTTTGATTACAGGTTAGGATCCCTTATACAAACAAGGAAAAGCTTGATTGACCTTCTGATCCTTACATTGGAGAGTAGTGTTTGAATTGACACCTGGACATTGGCCATAAAATATTAATATACCAAAAACACACTCATCAATTGGCGCCGTATGTGGGAATATAACTTTGAATCGATAAAAGATGACTACAAGATCGAAAGCCGCTCTTACGCGTGATCGAGAAGAGATCAGAGATCAAAATGGTGAAGGACAGGGTGATAATATCCCTCGACAAAATCCGAATCTAGCACCTGTCGAAGAGGTCGGACCCTCGAGGTCTGCAGCTCCTCCTGTCTTCCAGCTCACGAGGGAAGATTTGAAAGCTTTCTTAGACGATGCCCGAAAGGAATGGGTAGCTAAGTACGCGAAAGGGGAGACCAACCCCCCTCGGGAGCTCCCACCTGTTGTGGCACCAGGTATAGAAATTAGAGTCGAATTAAATGAGGCCAATAGTAGAGCTCATCGGGACCAAGAAAGGCATCTCGGAAGAGCCGACTTGGGAGAACAGTCGGTAAGGGAAGTCAACAAGCTGGCTTCTGAAGTAAGGTCGCTCCACCAAAAGCTGGATCGACAAGAAAAGAAAAACGAGACACCTATGTCGAACTCTCGTTTGAGGAAGTCTCCTTTCTGCGATGAAATCTTATTTGAAAGACTTCCCTCGGACAAAAGGTTGCCAACTCAGCTGCCTAGATATTTTGGTACTGAAGATCCTGAGGAGCACTTAGCTTCATTTAACCTTCAGATGCAACTGCACGGAATCTCTGATAACGTAGCAGCAAAAGCGTTCTCGACGACCTTGGCAGACATGGCCCAGTCTTGGTTTGGCAGGTTGGAAGAAAAATCCATTTTCGACTTTGACCAACTGTGTGACAAGTTCATGAGCCAGTTTGGAAACAAAAAATCTGTCAGACCCCCGACCAATCATTTGTACTCAATAGTTCATTTACCGGATGAAACCTTCAGATCCTTCATGGGAAGATTTAATAATGAACTGTTGAAGGTCGAGATGCCGAGAGTGGACTTTCTTATAACGGTCCTATTTCAAAGTACACTGAACAGAGGTTTTGCCAGCGCAATCGTGAGGGAGAACCCGTCGACATATGAGAAGCTCCCGGAAATGGCTAACCAATATATGGTCGAGGAGGAGATGACAAAGTTAAGAGGAACTTTCTTTGGTCTGGACAAAACTGAAGAAAAGCAACATGTCCCAGTCGCCGAGCGAATGATCGAAAGAATGCCGGCCAACAGATACGTCGATAGAAAGAACAAAAGGGAGTACAGAGAAGAGGAAATAAATTTTGATACAAGAAGGCAAAGAACTGGGAGATCGCCTCGGGAGTATTACGATAACTATACCTCGCTCAAGAAGCTTAGATCGGAAATCTTGTTCGCAATACAAGATAAGAACCTCTTAAGAAGACCTCCTCCGCAGAGAGAATCCCCTAATTCTAAAAAAGTATTGGGACATGACACGGAAGATTGTTATCAATTAAAAGACGAAATCGAAAGATTGATAGCAGAGGGCCACATAACGGGGGTATGTTAAAGTGGAGAAAAATAACCAAACAGAGACCATGTCCAAAAATAATCGATCCCCATCAAAATCCCCAGGAAGAAGAAATCATAATCAGGAGAGTCGGGACAACCCACCAAGAAGAGCCCAACCAAGGATAGTTGTCAACATGATTTCAGGGGGTCTCGCTGGGGGGGATAGTAAGAACTCCAAGAGAGTGGTTTCCAGAGCTCTACGAGAGAGGACTAGGAATAATCGGAAAGATATCTTCTCGATAAAACAGATTACTCCAACCAAAATGATTGGTTTCAATGACTCAGATCTCCAGCCAGGATATATTCCATTCGATGAGCATGATGTTCCAGACTTTCCAATGGTGATAACTGCACAAATAGCTAGTGCAACAGTTAAAAGAATATTAATAGATTCTGGCAGCTCGGCAAACATCCTCTTTTTGGATGCTTTAAAAAGAATGGACTTGGGCCCTACACCTTTGGATACGGTGATTACGCCCCTTGTCGGGTTTGGAGGAGCACAAGTAATCCCCATGGGAACTCTAACCCTATCACTATTGATGGGGTATGAAGACAACTCCAAAATTAGAATGATCATGTTCCTGGTCGTTGATGCTCCTTGTGCATACAACGTGATATTAGGGAGACCTGCCTTAAACAGCTTTCAAGCAGTAATCTCTACATATCACCCAAAGTTAAAATTCCCAACTTCTAGAGGAGTCGGAGAAGTGCTGGGGAATGTGAAAGATGCTTGGAAATGCTACACGGTTTTTGTCGATAGGCAGGTCGGAGGAGAGACACCCTATGCAAAGGTTCAAAAGGTTTGTGGGGAAGCTCAAAGCAAGGCCATAACTCCCATTGTCATGGATTGCGTAGTCGATAAAGACTCGACCGAGAAGATGAAAGAAAAGCAAGAGAAAACAAATGCAAGAAAAAGAAAATTCGAGAGAATTGAACCATCGGAGGGTCACAAGACCATTGAATTAGTCCCGGGAGAATCATCAAAAACAACCAGGGTGGGGACTCAACCCTTCGAGGGCCTAGAAACTCAGCTAATTGAATTTTTTAGGGAAAATGTGGACGTCTTTGCTTGGTCAACTACTGACTTACAAGGAATTGACCCAAAGGTCATAGTTCATAGACTCAACATCGATTCCTCCGCAAGACCCGCAAAACAGAAAAAGAGGAATTTCGGGCCAGAGAGAAACAAAATAATTAAGGAGAAAGTTAAAAAACTTCTCGACGCGGACTACATTGCTGAGATACAGTTCACCGAGTGGCTTTGCAATGTAGTATTGGTATCTAAAGGTGAAGGGAAGTGGAGGATGTGCAAGGACTTCACTGATCTAAACAAGCTCTGCCCGCGCGACCCCTATCCTCTCCCTAGGATCTACTCCATAGTCGATTTAACAGCAGGCTGTGTGATATTGAGCATGATGGATGCCTTCCAGGGCTTCTATCAAATTTTCATGGCCCTCGAAGACCAGGATAAGACATCGTTCATAACCGAAATGGGGGTTTATTTCTTCAAGGTGATGCATTTTGGGCTGAGAAATGCAGGAGCGACTTACCAGCGATTGGTAAACAAAATGTTCGAGACATTGCTGGGTAAATCTATGGAAGTGTATGTTGATGATATGTTAGTCAAAAGCCTCGACGAGAAGGACCATTTAGAACACATCAAACAGGCCTTTAACATAATGAGGAAGTATGGGATGAAGCTAAATCCTGCAAAGTGTACTTTCGGAATCCGGTCTGGAAAAATTCCTCGATTATCTGGTAAATGAAAGAGGAATCGAAGCCAACCCAGAGAAGATCCAAGCAATCATGGATCTCAGGGCCCCGCGGAACCTGAAGAGCTCTGGAAGTTAGTCGGAAAGATTACAGCACTGAATCGTTTCATATCCCGATCAGCCGACAAAAGTCTTCCTTTCTTCAGGATCATGAGGAATGCAAAAAAGTTTGAATGGTCGAAAGAGTGCGACCAGGCATTCGAACAGCTAAAAACTTACTTGATCTTGTCGCCCCTTTTAGCCAAACCTCAAGATGGCGAAGTCTTGTATCTTTACATAGCTGTTTCGGAGCAAGCTATTAGTTCGGTCTTAGTCAGAGTGGAGGCAAAGGATAATCACCCGATTTACTATGTCAGCAGGGTCTTGTAAGGCCCAGAGAAAAAATATTCAGAAATTGAGAAGTTTGCCTTAGCCATGATGACGACAGCTCGAAAACTACGTCCTTAGTTCCAGTCGCACAAAGCTGTCATCCTTACAAATCAACCCTTGAGACAAACTCTCTCAAAGCCGAACGCTTCCGAAAAAAAGATTAATCAAATGGGCTGTCGAGTTGGGTGAATACGATATCGATTACATGCCGAGAACCTCTATTAAAGCACAGGTGTTGGCCGATTTCGTTCTAGAAAGCACAAAAGTCTGGAAAGCACAAAAGTGGTAGAAGTAAAAACAGAATTATGGATGCTACATGTGGATGGCTCTTCGACATCAACAGGGGGTGGTGCAGGCATATTCTTTCAAGGCCCGATGGGTGAAGAACTGGAATTTGCCTTGAAGTTAGATTTCCTGGTCTCCAACAATGAGGTTGAGTACGAGGCCTTGTTGGTCGATCTAAAGATGGCCTCGAAAACAGGGATCCAGAACCTGATCGCTTACACCGACTCCCAACTAGTCGAAAAATAGTTCAAGGGACTGTTCGAAGCCTATGAGGACTCTATGATCAAATACCTAAGTCTCGTTAGATCTCAGGCGTTCAAATTTCAAAGCTTTCAGCTCGAATATATAAGAAGGACAGAGAACACAAGGGCGGATGCCTTGTCAAAGTTTGGGAATCTCATCGAAGGTATTACGACAAGAAAACTACTAGTCTCATCCAAACCAGCCATTGATACACAAATCGAGGCCCTGGGTATTGATATATTGAATCTCGATAGCGAGGAGCCTAGTCGGAAAACCGGTTTAATAGATTACTTGGTTGGTGGACTCTTACCTACCGACAACAATGAAGCAAGAAGGATCAAATATAAAGCTCCTCATTACGCCATTCTCAATAACGAGTTGTACCGTCGCTCTGTTACTGGAGTACTGCAGAAATGCATTTCCGCGCCACCATCGATGATGGTGCTTAAGGAGGTTCATTGCGGAAGCCATTCTGGGAGCAGATCGTTGGCACTCAGGGTGTCTCGATTGGGATATTATTGGCCGACTTTGGTAAAAGATGCTAACGACTTTGCGCGATGCTGTGCAAAATGTCAATATCATGCCAATATGCCTCAGCAACCGGCCCATAAAATGGAATCGATCTCGATTGCCTGGCCTTTCGATCAATGGGGCGTTGACACAAATAATCAATTTCTACTGGTCGATAATTTGCAGGTTTGTTCTACCAAGAATCATCATCTCAGATAATGGAGGGCAGTTCGTGGTAAAAGGGTAAAGATTGGTGTTCAAAACACAAAATAACACAGCGCTTTACATCGGTTGGATGTCCTCAAACAAATGGTCAGACTACGGTCACGAACAGAGAGATCGTCAGGCTTTTGAAAAAGAGACTGATTGAGGCCAGTGGTGCTTGGTTAGATGAGCTGCCTTGGGTAATTTGGGCAAATAGGACCAAAGAGAAGACTGCAATGGGTGAAACCCCATTCAGCTTGGTTTACGGATCCGAAACAGTTGCCCCAGCAGAATTAGAAGTCCCTTCGCCTAGAGTCGAGCTATATGACGAAATAGAAAATACAAAGAGAAGAAACTATGAGCTCGACCAAGCAGAAGCGAGAAGGGGAAGAGCCTTAACGAGAATACAAGCCTACAAGACTACGATGGCTAAAGCTTACGACAAAAATGTGAGGCTGAAATTCTTTCAAGTAGGAGGCTACGTGTTGAAAAGAATCGACGTGTCTAAGAACAAAGGGAAACTCGATACCAATTGGGAAGGACCCTTTAAAGTGGTCGAAATAGGGAAGAAAGGAGCGTATCGACTCTCAACCATGGATGGGACGTGGACCGAACTTGGAATGGAAGAAACCTCATAAAATTCTACACTTGAAGATATTTTCTTTTGTTTGTTTTAAATTTCAAGTATTTTGTGATCTTTTGAATATTTATATACTTTTGATGCCAGTATCAAGAATTACTTATCAAGATTACGAGTCACCAAGAAGTTCCCCGACAGCCGAAGAGGCATCGAGATGAAAGCTATTAATAAGCTAACTCTTCAAGTTCCTCGACAGTTGAAGAGGCATCGAGATGAAAGCTTAAAGCTATTAATAAGCTAAATCTTCAAGTTCCTCGACAACCGAAGAGGCATCGAGATGAAAGCTATTAATAAGCTAACTCTTCAAGTTCCTCGACAGCATAAGACGCATCGAGATGAAATCTATCATTAAGTTCCTCAACAACCGAAGGGGCATCGAGAAGGAAAGTTGATAAAAACAAGCTATTTTTGAGACTCGACAACCGAAGAAACATCGGGACAAAAGCTAAAAAGGGAAATCAATAATTATAAAGGAAAACATAAATCACAAGCTAAAAGTTGGCAACAATATGTCGATAACAAGATAGAAATATTACAAATGATATTTTTTACTTCAGTCGATAGAAACGATTACAATACAAACGACTGGCTAGTCGGTGAAATTACAAAATAATCCTATCACAAATTTCTAGTCCTATTCTAGTCTTCAAGTCTTCTTCTGACGGGTTTGTAGATGGCCAGAGGTACTTTAATAATAGCAGAACTGAACTTGAGGAAGTTGCAGCATTATCCACCTCAGTTGTGCAATCGATGTTAGAGAAAACTCAACAGCGAAAGCCTTAAAACTAAGGTAGTATTCTTGCATTTTAGTTCCTCCGCCCTTTTCTCGGCTTTCGACAACTTGTATTTCCCTCTGGCTCAGTGATTCCGGCGACAACTCGAAATAGTTAAACGTCCAGATATATGTTGCTTAATTTCTGAACGCCAACTTTCAAGTAGCCCCGGAATCGACCTCTCCGCTCGGAAGCTGATCGAAAAATTGATCGAATACCAATCTTCCGATGAGCCTCCAAACCCTAATCAAGCGGATGAGGCCTACACATTGGGAAACCCCCCTTACCAATACCACCCATTCCAAAGGTATATTTTGACTCCTCCTCAATCAGGAGGTCGAGAAGACCGAGGAGGAGTGAAAATGAAGAAAGAAAACTTTCTCGAACTAAACATGTTGGAATTTTTTAGGGAAATCCTTCTCGGATTGACTCTTATCGGAATGAACATGCTTAAGTGTTTTGGTACGGAAGAGTGTGGGCACCCCCCAGCTTATATATGCCCGGGCCATCCGATCCAACGGTCCGTAATAATCGAGATCAATGGCTCAGATCAATCGCATTAAATACGGTAACAGTTCCGCTACCCGAAAAATCGCGTTGACCAGATCCAACGGTCCAAAAGCATCATGAGCAACGGCCCAGATTAATTGCATTAAATGTTGTGGCCGTTCCAACTACTCAAAGGTCTTATCGACTACATGAAGTAAATGCTCCTACGGCTATCGATGCCGAAGAGCCATACTAATGCGTCGACCTGATATGGTTAAACATGTCAAAGCTGGCATGAAAGTGCAATCTTTAGGCATGTTGGACAGTTATTCTAGCAAGATCGACATAAAAAGAAAAAACGAACGATGATAAAGCACGTCGATTCAATCAAAACTTTCCAATTTCTCCCATGCCGAAGTTTGAGACCTATACGTATCGATGATTCTAAATAACTTTGTGAAAATATAAAGCAAGAGTGTAAGAAGAGACATATCTATGCTATTTGATAAAACAATGAAGAAAACACCCTGTAATATATAGAAATGAAGAATCAAATTTAACGGTCTCAAAACAATTGCAGTCCTCGAGATCGGTACCTACTTAACAATTAAGGCTGACAAAAGTAGGGCCCGTATATTATCGATAAGATAAGGTATTAAACCAATCCAAGTACGAAAGCAAAAATAATGATAACACGAGATATCGATTGGAAACGACGTCAATTCATTAATCAAAAGAGAATTACAAACAATCATCGCCAGCCAGGCGTGACTCGATACAGTTTACATTGATAAAAACTAATCTATCTGAACTACAAAAGCATAAGTAACAAAACAAGTCAGAGTAGATCAGCCGGCCAAAATTCGCAACGTCAATTCTTTCCAGGACCATGTTCGGCTTCATACATGAGCTGATTGATATGCGAAGACGACTTGGACTTGTCGGGGACCTTCTGCTGGGCCTTGGCAGCTTCGCGAGCCTTCTCGGCTTGAATGTCGAGCAAAAACCCGAACTCCTGAGCCTCGTGTTTCTCTTTAGGATCTTCCTCATCAAATTGCTCGTCCCGAATTAAGACGCCATTCTCGTCATAATACGGGCTGAGCTTTTCGACATCGAACTTCTCATTTAGAAAGCCCAATGCTCGACATTGCTTCCACCCCTTCTCAAACATTTTGCTCAGGTTTTCCCCCGACTGACGGTCGACTAGCTCCTGGTACACGATGCTATTGAAAAATTCAAGGACAATGTCCTTCCTCTCCTCGGGCGAGATGTCGCGACGAAGCGCAAGCGCCTCTCGCTTACCTCTCTCGAAACTTTCAGCGGTCTTCTGAGACAATTGCGAGTCAAAACTCTCCTTCAGATGCACTAGCTCCGCCTCCAGTGTAGAAATCTT
This sequence comes from Penstemon davidsonii, assembly GCA_034814905.1. NCBI lineage: Eukaryota > Viridiplantae > Streptophyta > Magnoliopsida > Lamiales > Plantaginaceae > Penstemon > Penstemon davidsonii. The sequence continues at coordinate 1,981,473 of JAYDYQ010001087.1, read as the reverse complement.
CTCGTCTCTCTTTGAAATCTCGGCCTCGATAGATGAGGTCTTCTCCTCGAGCTGAGCAGATTTCTTTAGAGCTTCCTTATAAGCGGTTCGGTATTTGTCAGCTCGTTTAAGAGACGACTCTACCCGACAACCGGCTTGGAAAAGTACTTGGTTAAACTGCAAGAAATAACAAGGATACATTAGAACAATTAACTATGTATATATCTATTCAAGAAAAGAAAACGAAGGCATACCCCAAATGAAATCCCAGCCCTCATCCTCATAACCTCGCTCATATCCATCGGGCCCATAACAGCCTGATCATGAACGGATATGGTCGAGCAATACATATCCCACACCTCGGGACTAGTCAGAGAACTCAGGAAAGCAGGATTCAGCATAGATGTTTTTGGAGCTAGTCCTCCGGTGCGCTGTTTCTGCTTCTCGATGATTGATTCAAGAGACTCCTTCGCCAGAGCCTTGGCACGATCGACAGAGGAAGTGATATCCCCAGTCGATTTGGGCTTCTTAGGAGTCGGTCCCTCATTTCGCGCGTCTTCGGCAGATACTACTTTTTTCCCTTTATCAGGGATGGGTTGCTTTTCAGCCCGACGTTTTGATCCAGCGGACGGAGGCAAAGTACTCGACCCAGCCGGTCCCGACGGCTTCGGGATCGAGGGCTTGGTTTGCCCGATAGAAGAAGGAGCAGGGACATTACCTACCTTGGCAGCCTTCAACATCGACTTCATTGCGCGACTCATGGTAGCACTTACGACTGATTCTACAAATATTAAAATCGATTAATGAAGAATAAGAAGAAGCAATCAATTGAGAAATTACAAAGCATGGAAACTACCTAACGAAGGACTATCGATAGACAAAGGGGCTATCGACATCCCTCCCAAACTCAAGATCGGCTCCCGCAGAAGTAAATTGATGTCGTATGTCAATTCCGACAAATGCGAAGGAAAATCGGGTCCCCATGAAGGCTCGGGAACATTCTTTAAGAGAATTAGACCCGACCTCCATTCGCGTGTCGTCCTCCATACATAGTTCTCGGGAGCACGAACATAAAGAAACTTATTTTTCCAACCCTTCATGTGAGAAGATTTAAGATCGCTAAGAAATCTAACATTGGGTTTCGACTTAACAAAATAAAAACCCTAATTCGACTTGGGAGATTCGCTTTGAAAAGACCACAAAAATTTGCAAAGGATGCAGGTTGTCCCAAAGACTTCATAACTAGACAGAAACCTATAATATAACCTACATCATTGGGAACTAGTTGGGTCGAACACAGCCCGAGACCGTTTACAATGTCGACAAATTCATCGGTCAGAGGAAAACGGAGACCGTTTTCCAATGAATCGATGTGAAAGGTTCTACACCTGATCGGCGGATCGTTCATCCTCTAATCAGGAGTAGGGAGGAGGACGGACCATCCCTTCGGAAATTGGTACTTAGCCAAAATTGACTCAATCGAAAAACGTTGACGACCTGCCGATATAGTACTAAAATGCTCTACAGTTCGATGTCGATCAGACACAGGTAATGATCGAACGATACTCTTCGAACCTGAGCCAACAACACCTAACAATTGTGCCGAAAGAGGACTATGAAGCTTCCCTTCGAAAGGGATGTCAAAATGTGACATTATCGACTCTACAGACATACCCTCTCCCTCTCCAACCGACTCGTTTCCGACCGACAAAGATTGACTCGACATAGAGTAAAGAGCAAGATAAAGGAATACCTAAAAGAGAGGAAAGAAGACTTCGACTATGAAAACGACTGCTAAAAAATTGTTTGCTTGCAGCTCCGATGACCTTGCTCAGATTAATGCAATTTTTTTGAAAGTATGAACAGTGGGGCAATGAATGCCTATTTATAAACTTGGAATTTTCAGCGCGCGCTCTTTCGAATTTTTTTTGAAATGGTTACTATGCGGCCCACCCACTTGTTCCGAAAAGGGCCCATAAGCCCAGTTCATTAAATCAACTAACCACTTTCAAAGAAAATTGAATACAAGAATTCGATACATTGAAGATAAAACATAGACAACTATTTTTTCATTAGTTTTTAAACAAAAATAATTACATAAACCTTAGCTATTACAATCTTCATGTCAACTACTATCAATCTTCGGCGACAGGGGGAGGTATCAAGCTGCCAAACTCATGGCCTCCTGCCGTTGCTTCCTCCTCGTCCACTCCATCGAGCCCAGTCTCGACCTGGCATTTATCATCGTAAAAGGGACTGATCGCTGAACGATCATACTCCGGAGTTAGAAAACCCTTGTGAGCACATTGACTGAGTGCCTTCTCATACATTTTAAACAACTCAGCACCCATCTTTTGGTCGGAAAAATATTCGTACACTGGGGACTCGAGGAACTCTTTGGCAATGGCCAACCTTTGGGCAGGAGAAACGACTCCCTCTTGTCGAGGAAGACCTGCCTTAAGCCTATCGACTTCTATTGTTGAGAGACTTAGCTGCCTAACAGCTTCGCAAGATGAGCTTCTTCGGTCTCCCTTTTGTACCTGTCTAGCTCCTTTTCCGCCAGCTCGGCTCGATAGTAACCGTGAAACAGGTACTGCATCATCTGCGCAAGCAGGATATATATGAGAATAAAATAAATAAACGAGGGAATGATTTGAGAATATAAACGAGTACTTACCCCAACACCAAGTCGACCAGCAGTATGTAAGTCCTCCTTCACTGATGCCTTTAGCATCGACATCTGGTCCGACTTAAAAATGGCGTGAATAAAGGCCACAAACGCCGAATTATACGACTCCGAGAAGAGAACCGAAGTTCCAGGATCCAAGGCGCCGGGATGTGTGAGCTCCGACTCCATCCAGTCGGATAGACTCCAGTTGAACTCCGTGCGCTCTTCGTTAGGACCTCTATTTCTCGTCTGGTCCGCATGATCACCACCTTGTTCGTTCTCATCATCCTCTTCGACTCGAGGTCTCTTACCCCGTCAACGCTCCTCTCGAGTTATGATGTGATCGGGATTCGGAGCTTGCCCTGAATTAGTTGCCTGCCTCTCGGTCGCTTCAGGATGTCTCGAGGTCAAAGCTTGAGTCCAGAACCTCGCATTTTGCTGCTCCAATGATTGGCGTTTCTTCCCCTTGGGAGGAACCATAGCCCCTTGGAGTATTTCCTCTGCAAGAACCTATGTCAGATAGATGTTCATAGATAAGTAATAGGAAAGGCAACTGGCAATTACCTAAAGTAGGGTCCTTGGGATCGGTAGGCTTGCTTCGAGACGAAGTTAAACCACAAGCACGAAGGCGCGACTCCTCGATCAGTTTATGTACATCGAGATTTTAACACAGAAGGCTATTGACAAAACCTTCGGACCAAGTAGGTTCTGGGACGTTCTTCACGTCGATAGGTCCGACTCACCACGGACACATGACGTTCCAGCTCTGTCCAATCGGAGGATAAATAAAAATAAACATCGACTTTCATCCCTTGCCATGGGAGCTTTTCGTCGAACACAAAAAACTCTTATTATTTCCTCGGGATTTTACCTGATAAAATCCATCGCCAGACTTGGGGGAGTCACTCACCTTGAACAAAGCCCAAAAATTGGCAAATGACGCGGCTTGACCGAGTGCTTTCATTACAACGCAGAAGGCAATTATGATTGACATTCCATTGGGGACTATTTGGCTTGGACGAACACTCAAGGCGTTGATAATCTCAACCACCTCGGATGGAATTGGGACTCGAAAACCACCCTCCAAGATTGCCTCGTGAATGGCAATACCCGGAGGTGGGGGATCGTGCATCCTCTGTTCCGCCCTCGACGTCAATATCGTCCAATTAGCAGGAATCGAGAAGTCTGCGATCATATTACCCAGAGGCCGCTTGTAGCCGCCAGCCACGAACTCATGATGCGCGGCCTCGGTATAATATTTTCGAGTCTCAGTATCGTCGGCTCCTTCTTCCTCGTCCTTAGAATGTACAAAGTTCGTGACATCATTTACAGCCCGACTATCGGGACTCGAGAGTGACGCAGATGACATCTTCTAAGTAATCAGTTGACAAATATTCGATTTTGATGTGAGATACTCTTTAACACGATTAATTGCTCCGAGATCAGAATTTTTTTTACTGTGGGGTGAAATCGTTCTGCAGTAATAGAACAACAAAATAACCGCATTGCAAATATCACAGTGGCCCCCCCAAAGGACGCGACGGTTCGCCTTCCGCCTCTAAATATTCAAAAATTGCCTAAACCCACCCGTTTGGGAGAAATGCGCAAATAGAAAATTTCATATTTTTAACAATAAAACTTCCAGACTTCGGCCTACACTCGAACTCTAGAACTTGGGGGACTACCACTAATAGCTATAGAAAATTTCATATTTTTACCAATAAAACTTCCAGACTTCGACCTACAATCGAACTTAGAACTTGGGGGACTCTTGATATACCAAGTCTTCATTTCGTTACCTGATGTGGCACTCAAAACAAATATTATAATATCGAACCATCAAAGACACGTGGCAAAAGTAGTCTCGATGTCGATACTTATCGAGTAGTCCACATCGATCATTATGTCTAAATCGACATTCCCATCGATGTCTGGTAAGAACGCCTTTGATCCACTTCCAGTTGGATCGAATCGAATAGTAAGGATCCATATCCGAATTTATGTGTCCTGTCGTGATCCGACCCTGTAGTTGAATTCTATAACTATAAATACCCCTCTTAAATGAGTTAACAGGTACGCACAATCTATGCAATAACTATCAACTTTGATCTCATATCTCGATACTGACTTAAGCATCGGAGGGTTATCACCGGGTCACCACCGGTATTAACTTGACGTAGCCTTCTTTGTTTACATGTTAGGATCCCTTATACAAACAAGGAAAAACTTGATTGACCTGCTGATCCTTACATTGGAGAGTAGTGTTTGAATTGACACATGGACATTAACCATAAAATATTAATATACCAAAAACACACTCATCAGAAATAATTTGTTAATTGTGATAATATTTTCATGTTAATTATACATAATGTGCTATGTATTAACGTTTCAAGTTTTCTGTTGTACATATTATAATCATCTTGGGTTAAAATTTAGTTTTTGTGTCGATTTTTCTCGGAAAGCATTGTAGCTCTGTTTTATTATTTTAATTAAATATTAATAGAATTAATAATATATATATATATATATATATATATATATGATATTTTTTTCTTATTTTATATTAAAATATTATATATAAAATCAAATTAGTTTAATAGATATGTAAATATAATAAGTAAGATCTCCAAATTGGTCCGCACGTGGTCTTGTTCGAGCCAATTTTGAAATTAGGCAGGAATGTTGACTAAAATTGCCGGGAAATTTGAAGATGTGATGTTATTTTGCCTACTCGAAATGTTATAGTGTAGAATTGTCAGTGAGCTAAACTATGGCATCAATTCATCAATTTCGTAATAATCAAAATTGACTTAATGACCACGTCACCTACTTGATGGCGATTTTCAATTTTTTTTAGCGACAATAACAAATGTGGAATAAACTATGTTAGCAAATGTGTTGACTTGCATTTGTTTGATACCAAAAGTAAAAATTGACATGAAAACTCAGTAAAAAAATGCAATTCTCTTTTCAATTTTGCGATGCACAAATCCATGTCGGAACATTTATTATATGATATTATGACTAATAAGAAGAAAAGAACCAATGACTAATTATTCATTTTGATTTGGGATCAATTTAAATTAGAAATTTAGAATTAGTCCAAGGAATATAGAATGTTAAGACATAGTTGTTTTTGCTCTATTTTTTTCCCCAAAAGATTTGAATCCTTTTAATGCGTGTCGGACATATATTATATGTGAACCTCTCGCAATAAAAATTTGAATTTGGGCCGCTATTTTGAGGGCGATTGTTTTTGCTATTAATGTTGTTTAAAGAGGAAATCATCAAAAGAGATGCGGGCTGAAAGTCTTGCAAAATAATTGGACCAGCTGGTTTGAGTTAATTTGATCTGGTTTAATATATGGATAATTATATTTGTGTGGGAGTTCTTCGCTTTTGATTCGCATACAGATTTTTCTTTTAGGATAAAATTTTAGGTAATATCAATAGGTTAAGGAAGTTAGTAACTAATGTAGGATTTATTCCCATTTATCACCTTGTAATAATCATAATATTTGATTTACCTCCAATAATATAGAATTGGCACATTACCTCAAGTGGAAAATCTTAAATGATCTGTTCATCACTTCGGCAAAAAGAGTGCTGTCCATTCACCCAAAATTGAATATTACATACAAAGATACGATTACATTTTTTGTACATATAATACAGGGGATCATAGCTTCATGTAAAATACGGTGAATACAACTTTTTGTCATCCTTATGTACCTTTATTTAACACTTTGGTCCTTTTTGTATTTTTCTTGACATTTTACTCCCCATTTTTTGTTATTTGATTTACTTTAGTCATTTTTAGGCTAACGTGAATTGCACATGACCATTTTTTCAGGTATCTTCGTCCGTTTACTATGATAGTGTTACACTTAAGTGCACATAAAACTTGTTTGTATGAATTTAGTCAGTGCCTTTTATGAGATATAATAATTTCAAAAAGATACCATTTAAAAATAATCTTTATACATTGAAAATTATTTAGAAAAATCAAAATAAAACATAAAAATTTCCCAAAAAAAAATTAATTCTCCTATTTGTATCTATATTAATTAGAAATAATTAAAATAATAAAAAAATAAAAAAGATCCACCTATTTGTATCAATATAAATTAAAAAATAAATATAAAAAATAATAATAATAATACTTCACATATTTTTATCAATACTAGTTATAAAATAAAAATTAAAATACGAATAATTCACCTGTTTGTATAAATATAAATTAGAAAATATTTAAACAAAATAAAAAAATAAATATTGGGGCAAGGGGGAGGGGTTTTTGATTTTTTTTTGTAGAAAAAATTATTTTGATTTTGATTTATTTTGCTATTTTCTAATTTATATTTATACAAATAGGTGGATTATTAGTATTTTGTTTTAATTGTTTTGATTATTTTATAATTTATATTGATACAAATAGATGAATTTTTTTATTTGATTTTTTTAAAAGGAAATATTTTCGATTTTATAAATTATATTTTGATTCATATTGATACAAATAGGTGAATTATTATTTATTTTTAAAATTTTTGATTCTTTTAACTATTTTGTATTTTATTTAGATATAAATAGGTGAATTATTTTTTTTTTAAATTTTGTTTTTGATTTTTTTAAATGATTTTTGATTTATAAAGATTATTCTTTTGAAATTGTTATGTCTCATAAAAGTCAGTGACTAAATTGATACAAACAAGTTTATGGGGAACTTAGGTGTAACACTATCATAGTAAACGGACGAAAATACCCTAAAAAATGGTCATTTGCAATTTACGTGAGCCTGGAAAGAACTAAAGTAAAACAAATAACAAATATTAGAGAGTAAAATTTCAGGAAAAACACGATGATCAAACTTTTTAAAAAAAGTACATAAGGAGGACAAAAAATGATATTCACCTCCTAAAATAACATAGGAGGACAAATAGGTATAAATCAATACTTTACAAATAAGACAATTTTGTCATTACATATTGTTTGGATGTTTAAACAAGAGATGTAGACAATCAAAGTCTTTTGTAAAAATATTTGAACAGTACATATATTACAAAAATGATCTTGTAATTAAAGATGGTTGGCAAAAAGTCCTTCGAAAATACAAGCTGACAGTTATGTCTTGTAACTAAGTTTATCTGGCAATGTAGTCTTATTTCGTCCCAAAGTGGAAGTTGTTATTGTGTCCGCTAAATTACATGTCTCTTCCATGTGAAAAGGTAAGCCATTGCTAATATGCACTCTTAAGGAAAATTGTAAAAATGATTTCATATCTAAAGCTCGCTAACAAAAAACTCCTTTCGAAAATCTTGGCTGACACTTAAGTCATGTAATTAAGTTAATTTGACAGTTTACTTCTATTTCGTCCGGAATTTTTTTTCATACCCGCCCCTTCTACGGAGATTATTAACTCTTTACCGATCACTCTAAATTAAATAAGTTGCTCCCAGGTGAGCAGGATTTTGAGAGAAAGTCTCCAAAAAGTTGTCGCTTTGAAGAAAACTCATTTTCACGAGGACTATAGGGACAATATTATGGCTATGAGGAAATATAACATACAACATTTTCCAATAATATTGAAACGAAGCATCAAAAAAGAAGAAAAAATATGACATGCATCATGAAGCGTGGTGGTTTCCGCGATGGGTTTCATTCTAGTGCATGTTTTGGATTTTTTATTTTTCACGTACACTCTTTGGCTGATGGCTGAAATTTCCATTTTAATGACCCACTCATTCCATTTTGCATGCATATATACAAACCTTACATAAATGTCAACCAAATAAATAAATAAGTAAAAATTAAATATATTCGATAATAAATACAAATGTATACGAATAAAAGAATAAACAATAAAACAATAAATGATATGTTAGTTTGACAAAGATGTCAAAGCCTCCTAGCTAATTTGGCTTTAATTGAACTCCATGATGTTATCATTACGACGTGGTGCAGTTGAGCGTTGCAAGAGTCGCTTGTTGAAGAGCCGTTGAAAGACGATTATTAGCCTCTTGTGTAAGGTGTATTCCATCCCAAAAGAAGTATTGATTTGGGTCGGAGCAAACTGGTACTCCTGGGGATCCGCAAAATCTATTCTTGTAGTAATTATATTTTCCTCCAATTCCACAACATGATTGTAGAGCCCCTTGATCATTCTTGCCTATTACATACAAGCAAAGATATTAATACAATTATACAATTTATTGAATTTCTTAGATGTCAATATATCAGCGAAACAATATGAATAAAAAAATATTTACCTGAAATTGATGTCTCACGAATTAATGATAGCTCTGAATTGTAAAAGTCGGCATACATTATGAAGGTATTAGGGAACTCCTTCTGAAGACGGCTGATGGCTTGTTGGAGATCATTATTTTTTAACTGGATGAGGTCGTTTACACTTTTTAAACACCCCATATTGTCATAGTCAGCAGGATTAACGCTAGCTACCTCTGTTAGAATAAATGGGTAATATCCGATAGGAGCATTTCCAGGTAGTATCACCCGTGTGGCACCCATCTTAATCACCTCCTGTTGAATCATGAAATGAGCTCATTATTAACAAGTTACTTTATACATCGTTTTCATATATAAAATAAGCCAATAATTTATCACATGAAATAGTATATATTTAAGAAAAACTGGTGCTAGTTTATTACCTTGCAGCATTGATTTGAGCCTTTTTCACATGTGGGATATAACTCTGTACTTTTTGAATTGATTTCTTTTGTATTAGTGAATATGTGATGTCATTGGCTTCTACATCCCCAAACAAGACAAGAGCTTTTGAAAGTTTATTTGCACGATCTGATGAAAGTATATCAAAAAATTATTAAGTGCCCAACTAAAAGACAATTATATAAATCGTTTCAAGGGATAGTAAGTTTTAATTAACAAAAAAAAACATGTTGGTGTTGAACATATGATATTAAGGTACTTCTTACCTCCATAGTCTATGTCCAAAAGACCATCAGACCAATGTCCCGTTGTCTTGCATGAATAGGTTTGTGATATGTTTCATGGGTTTTGCCAAACTTCATTTGGAAGAGTTCCGGCTCAGTTTTGCTAGACCGATGAGACCGGGCCAGAACCCAACCAAATAGGCCCTTAGTGTAACCAAGCATGGAGAAGCTGAAAAGGTGATAGATGTAATTTTAACAATAGTAATTTTGAATTTAGACTATTATCACTTATATGCCCCGAAACAAGCCATTATATCAAGCAACACCCCGCTATACAAAAAAAAAAAAGTTCAAATGCTAACATTCCAAAATTCCGTTCATCTCCTAGCGTAGCTTTGAAATCTGAAATCTGAAATTCGTATTTGTCCATTATTAAAACAGCAGTTGAAGGAGCAGTGTTTACCTTATCTTTAAAGTTGAAAATTCTCTTACGGATAGATATGTCTCCACATTTCAAATCTCTTATATGGCCATAGGTCAATGAAGCAACGTTCAAAAGTCCGGAGAGAATCTTGTCCAACAAGCATAACAAGTCGATGATAAAGTATTTCTTTTACTCGAATCCCTTAAAATATGATACGAATGTAGAGAAGCCACGAAATGTGGTAATGCACCCGATGAAGAAAATCGTCAAAATTTTATATTTCGCATTGTATGCATTCTTATCATTATATATTTATTTCTTTCTCCCTCAACATTTTCGAGATTGCTTATTTTATCAACAGAGGCATATGCTACATCTACATATTAATCAAGCAAATAATATATTACAATAACTACAATGAGATAAAATTTAATACACAACACTAATTTCAATTCTTTAATAATCCGAAGTTTTGAGTTAAAGATGTTACGTTAATAAATTTGCATACGTGTATATGTTATCATCTGAATATATTCATTATTTCGACTTTTCCCCACCCACCCAATCCCAGGCCGCCAGCCAACAGATCCCAGGCCGCGGTGGCCTAGGTTCTTCGATCCCAGGCCGCCGGTGGGTAAGGGGGGATGTGGTTGGGGGGATAGGGGATGGGTTTTTTTATAAAAAAAATTATAATAATTTTATTAATAATATATAACATTATTTTTTAATAAATATTAAATGTATTAATATTATTATATAAATTTTAGATTTAATTAATATTTTATCGAATTTATGTTAAAGTATTATTTGATATTTTAATATTATTTAAATAAATATGTAATATAATAAGTAAAATCTCTAAATTGGTCCGCACGTGTCTTATTCGAGCCAATTTTAAATCAATGTCTTTTTTTATAAAGTTTGAGGAGAAAAATAGGTGGTATGTGTGAAATCAATGTTTTATAGGTTTCAGGAGTTTGGATATGAGTTTTTGAATAGGTTTGTGATACGTTTCATGGGTTTTGCCAAACTTCATTTGGAAGAGTTCCGGCTCAGTTTCGCGAGACCGACGAGACCGGGCCAAAACCCAACCAAATAGGCCCTTAGTGAAACCAAGCATGGAGAAACTGAAAAGGTGATAGTTGTAATTTTAACAATAGTAATTTTGGATTTAGACTGTTATCACTTATATTGGAGAGAGAAAAAAATTGTAAAAGTAATTTTTATTGTTATCACACATTTATTTGACACAACAAGAGTGTCTCAAAAATTAGATTGGTGTGAATTTTATCGAACTTGAAATTTAGTATTTGAGTTTGGTTTGATTTATTAACGAATCGAGCTCAAATGAGCTCGAACTGAGTATCAAATGTATATTACACATACCGAATGTGTAAGTCGGATATGTAATTTTTATAGGTATCATACATACCAGCCACCTCTGCCACTGGCTGGCCCGTTGATCGTCGTCGGTTAACTTTTGATTGTACCTAGTCCGCTGCACATTGCAGCAAACAAGACAAAGAATTGAGTTAAAACTGAAAAGTTAATAGAAAGAAATTATGTAAAATATATTGATTATTGATTCTTAATTATAAATGTCCTAGAATATGATATATGCCCCAAAACAAGCCATTATATCAAGCAACACCCCGCTATACAAAAAAAAGTTCAAATGCTAACATTCCAAAATTCCGTTCATCTCCTAGCGTAGCTTTGAGATCAGAAATCTGAAATTCGTATTGGTCCATTATTAAAGTAGCAGTTGAGGGTTCAATGTTTACCTTATCTTTAAAGTTGAAAATTCTCTTACGGATAGATATGTCTCCACATTTCAAATCTTTTATATGGCCATAGGTCAATGAAGCAGTGTTCAAAAGTCTGAATAGAATCTTGTCCAACAAGCATAACAAGTCGATTTTAAAGTATTTCTTTGACTTGAATCCCTTAAAATATGATACGAATATAGAGCCATCGAATGTAGTAATGCACCCGATGAAGAAAATCATCAAAATTTTATATTTCGCATTGTATGCATTCTTATCATTATATTTTTATTTTCTTTCTCCCTCAACATTTTCGAGATTGCTTATTTTATCAACAGATGCATCTGCTACATCTACATATTAATCAAGCAAATAATATATTACAATAAATACAATGAGATAAAATTTTACACACAACACTAATTTTCAATTCTTTAATAGTCCGGAGTTTTGAGTTAAAGATGTTACGTTAATAAATTTGCATACGTGTATATGTTATCATCTAAATATATCCATTATTCCGACTTTTCAAAATTTAACTATGGCAAGCAAGTGAGTGCTGAAATGTTATATATATACACATATGTTTATATTGTGTTGTGGTATAAGTTTTGAGCATGCTAAATTCGTAAAGTTGTCACGATATTATGATTTTTTGTTTTAATATTACTTGGGAATTGTTTCTCATCGTGATTAAGAATTTGTGTACTTAATATTGAAATCAGTAGTGTATAAATATTCATTGATATTGCTAATACTTGTTCTTAATTTTTTGTTTGTTATGTTATATATGTTTTAATTGGGCCTGAATAATTTTGTTGACCACATATTAATGACAATCTTGGTAGTTGAGGGTTGCAAGATTGTCATGATCTTACCTGCAATCTGACTTTGTAAAAACTTGGCATGTGTAGTCAAAACATTTGAGCAAAGACATTGTCAATGCATCTGTTTGTGGTAAGTTCGCTCCCTACTGGTGTGATTTGTTAGATTGCATTGAGGATAAGAGGAGTCGGCATTCCACAACACCTTGTATATGTAAAATTATGTTAAATGACTATGACGTTTACTTTCATCGGATATTAGAATAATGTTGGTTATGTTTTATGTGCACGATTTAATATGTTTGGATGTTGGTATATCATGTTAAAATTATAACGTATACAACAAAAAATTTGAGGATTTGTGTACTTAATATTGAAATGTGTAGTGTATACATATGCATTGTTATTGCTACTACTTTGGTTCATATGTTTTAGTTTAAATGTAATTTTGTTGAAGTTTTGTCATGGTTTTAGTAAGATTTATTAAAATGGTGGTTAAATTTGTAAGACTTTTAAAGCTTTAAATTTTAAATGTGAAATGGTTGTTACAAAAATCAAAATGTTTTGTAGAATAATGTTTTTTGATGCCTAAAGAGAGAAATCTCAATTGAATTAGTACCGTTTTAAACCAACATTTTCCTGAACATAATAAACTACATGAAGAAAAGTTAGAGTGTGTACCGTAGAATGCTTCGAGCAAATAAATGAAACTTTTGGAAAAAAATTCTTTTTTCGGGAGAACTAATGAAATGGGTAATGCTTCGAGCAAAGGAAATTAAACTTCAAGAAATTTTTCTTTTTTCGGGAGAAGAAAGAAATGGGTAGATGAAAAGTTGAGAAGAAATTTTAGTAGTGTTTGTGATATGATGTTTTAGTGTAATCAAGCATGGTGTAATACCCCGCATTTTTTAATAAGAGTAAAATGAATTTTTAATTAAATTTTAATTTAAACAGGAAACTTAATTTATTAGATTTGGAATGAGACTTATAAGGACTTGAGTGTTTTCGTTGAAAGAAGTAGGACTCATTAAATTCATTTAGGGTCATTTGATAAGATCATTAATTGGTAAGGGTAATATGAATGTAAAATAAAATTATGGACCTAATGTGAAATTAGTAGTTTGACATTAATATTTTTTGTATGCTTCTCTATCTTATATGCAAGTATATATATATATATATATAGGGTTGTACCGCGCAATGCGAGGTGACTGGTGCCCTTTGTTTGTGTATTTTAATGAGAAGAGTGTATCTTAGGTGCATTCATTAGCAGGTAGTAAAAGTGCATTTATGTTACAAACTGTAATAGATAGGATGGGATACATTAATTTTCTGCCTCAGCACTCAAGTGATTTTCTATCTCTTCTTTCGTTTCCGGAGGGAGGTTGAAGTTGATACATGATAATAATACTATCATCAATCAAAAAAATATCTTCGAAATTTCCGAGCAAATGTTAACTAGAGCTACACAACACATCACATTACAATCTTGAAGTGATAACTCTGTGAAAACAGTGTTATCAAGTCTATTTCCTTTACTTGTTGGTTTACTTTTATTCGAGTCTTGGTAGAATCTTAGGCAATTTTAGTTAGTTTTGTGTTTTGTTCGCTCGAGTCATTGGTTTATTTATTTTATGCATGAATTGAGGTATTTTCTTATATATTGTGTTCATATTTGTAGGTCTAAGCTAATGTGGATCTAATGACATGATTGGAAGTGAAGAACAATGAATTAAAGATCAAATGAAGTCAAGTAGTGCAACAAACAAAGAAATAAAAAGCTGTCAGAAATGTTGTTATGCATTCCAAGGACCATAACTCTTTCAAGGAAGTTCTAATTGATCTGAAATTCGACTATATTGCAGAGGAAAGAGTTAGCTACAACACAGACTTTACGGATCTTGATTTGGAGTTCGGAGCTAAAAGTTATACCACTTGCAAAACTGTTGCGCAAATCTGACGCGATTTTCAGCGGGATTTTAAGAGAAAACTTGGGCCCAAAGTCTCCTACTAGGACTCAACTTGGTAGATCTATTTAAGGACTTCTAGGTCACGAAATTACATATCTTTGATCAGCTTTCAACACACTTTTCTCATAGAATACACTTAGAACATCAAAGATCTACTTGGAGAAAGATTGAAGAAGAAAAGAGAGAAGTCTTGAAGATCACCAAAGCAAGAAGAACGCAATATTGAAGATCTTTATCTCGGATTCATCGTTTTGTCTATAAAACCACATGAACTCAGATTTGTTTTTCTTTATTATTTTTCTTCATATATTTATCATGAACTAATTCTTTAGGATCTAGGGTATTTTATGAAACTATGTTACTTTGAGTATTTTTATTGGATTATTCGTAGTTAGGGGGCAATTCTTGTGTTTGATTCAATTTCGTTCTCTATGCTTGCAACTTGATTGATCACCTAGTTGTTAGATTTAATATTCTTTTTGAACTTGGAAAACGGAGATTAGGATTAGATAGAAATTGAATAGTAAACGACCCTTATGATAGGAATATACTTAAGGCGTTTATACCCGTTACATGAGGTTTGTGTTTAATGCTTTGTTTTATTTACGAATAACCTAGGAATAGAGTCGATTTGGATAATACATTAGTTCTTACGTAATTCGGAAGATACGTAGGAAAATACTTGAATCCTCGGGTAGCACTCTTGTCACCACAATAACTACGAAAATCTCAATTTAGCAATCGATAGATAACATAGTGGATTATAACCCTAGGTTTCTCTTCTTACTATTCGAACTCAATCCAAGTACTTAGATTAGTTAATTACTTTAGTTAATCTAGTTAAAAACCCCAAAAAAATATTTGAATTAGGAACCAGATTAAAAGTAAATTAGGAATTGAAATTGGTAGATATTTAATCAAGTCCCTGTGGAGACGATACTCTTATACTTACTCTTTATTACTTGTTCGATACGTGCACTTGCGTTTATTTGCGTGTGTAATTCTGCAACAAGTTTTTGGCGCCGTTGCCGGGGACTTGCAACATTTATTTGCCAATTTTTATTTTTGATTTTTCTTTTGGTTGGTTCCAAGTTAGTTGTTCTTTTTCTCGTTCTCTTCATTTGGTATGAATCATATCAGTTATCATTGGCTTAATGAAGGAACGACTTGTGTGTATTGTGCAGGTGGACATTCGTACGATTTGTGCCCACTGAATCCCAATTCATGGTTATACGTGGATCAATTTCAGGGTAGTCAGTATGGTCAGAATCTTCACCCCAACAACTACAATTTAGGGTGGGGGACTAACCCAAATGTTCCATGGAGCGATGATCTGTGTAGTGATCAATACACAAACTTCATGATGACCAACTCATTCATATCTCCAAGCTATCAAGAATATTCTCATCCACCACCAACAGAACCAAGTCCCGCACTTATGGAGGCATTCAACGATTATATGGAATTTATGGACATACATCGCCAAGAGATGGATAAGATCGCAACTAAAATTGAGGAGCTATCTTCGTTTCTAGAACACCAAGCAAAGATTTAAGAATGGGTAATCCACCTCAAGACTCACTCTCGAATGAAGAGGATAATTCGATATTATCAGATACTAACCCAAGCGAGACAAATTCTCTTTTTGTTGAGAGTGACATAGAGCAGCCACAGAGCAATAAATTGACAAGTTTCGATGTTCGTCATAACGAGGAGATCTCGGATGCGGAATAAAACATCTTAACCATTCTGGAGGACGAAGAAATCAAGGGAGACATCGAACTCGACAATTCATTGACTTTGATAGACTTGATCGAGGTAATGGAGATAGAGGAGGATACAATTGAGTTTGTCATACCTCCAATTTATGATTCAAAAGAGGTTGGATCTTATTTTGGTGTGGATGAGATATTAATGAGAGATACGCAAAAAGGAAGGGTTGATGATAAAACGAACTACAATATGCATACCCATCCTAAAAGCGTGACTTGGATAAGAGTTGGTAAAGATTACAAGAGATTTGAACCTGGGGATAGAGCTTGTCGATTCGATACGAGGTTCAAATCTGTCCCAATTGAGCTTACAAGGAAAAGACCAAATTTCGGGACAACAAAGAATGCAAAAAGGCCCGGACTCATACTTGATCCGGACGGGGTCCTATTCGATTATTGGCCACCTTAAAAGGGAAGTATCAAAGTCGAGCTAATGACTTAAAACTAAGCGCTTCTTGGGAGGCAACCCAAGTTTTCAATTTTCTTTTTTGTTTTGTTTGTGTTTTGTGTCTCGTTGCGTGTTTAGTTTTTTGGTGTCTGTTTTGTGTGCAGATACATCGATGTTCTGGAGAATATTAAAAATCTGACGAAGAGAATGGCACATCAAGGTGGAGGGTAACAAAAAAATGGGAATTTCCAGCAGCTTCAGGCCATGGCTCAAATGGATTCAAGCCATGGCCTCATTTTCAAAAAAAAAAAGAAAAAATAAATTTGATGGTCAGAGCATGATCCGCCCCCGCGGAAAGAATTTTTCGCCCCAGCGAAAATTGATTGGCCTGAATATGGAGCTAATTTTTAGAACTCACTTCGCCCCAGCGCAAAAATACTCCGCCCCCGCAAGGTTACCTCTGAAATTATAGCTAATTTTCAGAACTCACTTCGCCCCAGCACAAAATTACTCTGCCCCAGCAACAGTCTCAAACCCTAAGTTCATAAAATACCACACACCTCTCCTCTCCAAACACTTTCTTCTATTTTCCTATTACCCAAACACAACCATCCACCGAAACTCTAGCCGAGCCACCACCACCACCACCACCACCACCACCACCAGCTGAAGCGCCACCAATTTGCCATCTTCCTCAACATTTTATCTCCAATTTCACCTCTATTAATGTTGGTTTGGTTGGTTCCGATACTATGGCTCGAAAGTAATATTTGCAAAAATTGGGGATTTTGACTGAATTTCAATATGCCGGAGTCGAACCCCGTCACAGAGAAGAGCTACAAGTAATGGGAACTCACTTAAGTCAGGGGCGTTTTCTTTCTCCAATTCTCCTTTACATTGATGTATTCTGTTTTTGTTTGTTTGTCATGTCGACCTCTTTGTACCTCTTTGGGTCGCAGTGGGGACACTGCTTAGTTTAAGTTTGGGGGTGAGGTCCCATTTACGTTGTGCATGCTAAGTCGACCCCGACTAATTTTTTTTGAAATTTTATGTATTTTTGACAGTTTTTCCTGCAATATTCTAAGCACGAATGCATAATCGAGTATTTAGGATGACGTTAGAGAATTATAGTCTAGAATAGAGCTTAAGAAATCCTTTCTTGCCTACATGATCTCTAGATTCGAGGGTTAAAATGCTAAGGGTCTAAGTGATAGTTTTGCCTAAGTTTGGGGGGAATGATAACTTTAACAAGAACCAAATGAAGCAAATAATTGAAAAACTATAAGTTAAATTCAAAGAAAATAACCTCACTTGTATGAGACCTGAAAGACCTCATCGCTTGAGACTTATACTTGCACTCCTCTAACTTGACTGCAATAAGTTGAACGATATATGGGTGCATCGACTTAATTATTCTGCACTCCTCTATATTGACCGCCTCTTTAGAACGAGTTATGAGTGTGAGTGGTGCTAAACATACTTAAGTTGTGCTAAACAAAGAAAGAAATGCTAAGTGAAAGTTCAAACTTAAAGGATTCCATAACTTCGACTGAAAGCTTTGCTAGAACTTAGTAATTGGTACGATAACCTAAGAAAATAGAGAATTTGTTTGACAATTTAGGAATTCATGCAATTAGGCTCAGTGATTTCAAAACTATAGTGATCTAGGTGATTCCGACATTCTCGTTTTATGCTTATACACACACACACGCAGGAACTACATGATAGAATGCATAACGTTTTGAAATTGATGGTTAGTAGTTTGACTTGGGATGCATGATTGTAAATGCTCGTGTCGTTGTCTGAGTTTTTGTCATTACTCGAGGACGAGCAAGAGTTTAAGTTTGGGGGTGTGATAACTCTGTGAAAACAGTGTTATCAAGTCTATTTCCTTTACTTGTTGGTTTACTTTTATTCGAGTCTTGGTAGAATCTTAGGCAATTTTAGTTAGTTTTGTGTTTTGTTCGCTCGAGTCATTGGTTTATTTATTTTATGCATGAATTGAGGTATTTTCTTATATATCGTGTTCATATTTGTAGGTCTAAGCTAATGTGGATCTAATGACATGATTGGAAGTGAAGAACAATGAATTAAAGATCAAATGAAGTCAAGTAGTGCAACAAACAAAGAAATAAAAAGCTGTCAGAAATGTTGTTATGCATTCCAAGGACCATAACTCTTTCAAGGAAGTTCCAATTGATCTGAAATTCGACTATATTTCAGAAGAAAGAGTTAGCTACAACACAGACTTTACGGATCTTGATTTGGAGTTCGGAGCTAAAAGTTATACCACTTGCAAAACTGTTGCGCAAATCTGACGCGATTTTCAGCGGGATTTTAAGAGAAAACTTGAGCCCAAAGTCTCCTACTAGGACTCAACTTGGTAGATCTATTTAAGGACTTCTAGGTCACGAAATTACATATCTTTGATCAGCTTTCAACACACTTTTCTCATAGAATACACTTAGAACATCAAAGATCTACTTGGAGAAAGATTGAAGAAGAAAAGAGAGAAGTCTTGAAGATCACCAAAGCAAGAAGAACGCAATATTGAAGATCTTTATCTCGGATTCATCGTTTTTTCTATAAAACCACATGAACTCAGATTTGTTTTTCTTTATTATTTTTCTTCATATATTTATCATGAACTAATTCTTTAGGATCTAGGGTATTTTATGAAACTATGTTACTTTGAGTATTTTTATTGGATTATTCGTAGTTAGGGGGCAATTCTTGTGTTTGATTCAATTTCGTTCTCTATGCTTGCAACTTGATTGATCACCTAGTTGTTAGATTTAATATTCTTTTTGAACTTGGAAAACGGAGATTAGGATTAGATAGAAATTGAATAGTAAACGACCCTTATGATAGGAATATACTTAAGGCGTTTATACCCGTTACATGAGGTTTGTGTTTAATGCTTTGTTTTATTTACGAATCACCTAGGGATAGAGTCGATTTGGATAATACATTAGTTCTTACGTAATTCGGAAGATACGTAGGAAAATACTTGAATCCTCGGGTAGCACTCTTGTCACCACAATAACTACGAAAATCTCAATTTAGCAATCGATAGATAACATAGTGGATTATAACCCTAGGTTTCTCTTCTCACTATTCGAACTCAATCCAAGTACTTAGATTAGTTAATTACTTTAGTTAATCTAGTTAAAAACCCCAAAAAAATATTTGAATTAGGAACCAGATTAAAAGTAAATTAGGAATTGAAATTGGTAGATATTTAATCAAGTCCCTGTGGAGACGATACTCTTATACTTACTCTTTATTACTTGTTCGATACGTGCACTTGCGTTTATTTGCGTGTGTAAATTCTGCAACAAGTTGACTAAGAAATCAATAGGACTTGTACATCTCAAAACAGAAAATAAATAACCTCCTAAAAAGAAGCATGAATTCAACAGTCATCGTAACAAATAGGATAGAATCTTCGAACTTCAAAATAATGAACATGCCGAGCAAATCTAATTCATGAACATAAACTAACATTTAACTTTAAAATCTATGAAAAATAACAATTATCGGCTCCCCTATAGTCCTATACAAGTAAAAATAACTCATTCTATGACAAAATTGAAGCTAGACGTGGGATATTAACTAAAGTTAGTGGAAGATCATGGAGGTCAAACAGTATTCACCTACATGGACCGTTAGGTGGTATTTGCAATGAGAAGATGCACCTAGATGTTTTGGTCAGTGTATCCTGGAGTAAAAGTTGTAATATATTAATATGAAATGATCAACTACTGTGGGAAAAACCATATAAAGGTAATGAACTGAATCACCATGGCTAAAAACATGATTCTCATTTAGCTCAGCAATCCCATGACGAGTTACTTGTCCTGTAAAGGTACCACAAAAAATATTAGTAAAACTTATGTGTACCTCCACCTTGAGTTTGCAGCTGAACATACCAATCCAAATCAAAACATTAGATTAAACCTTAGAAAGAACAATTTAACCTTCAAGTTTCGTTGACTTATGAGATATATTCTTGTAAATTGCATAAAAAATTAGAGATCAAGAATCTGCATTAACCAATCTATCTTCAAATATATATATATATATATATATATATATATATATATATATAATTATATCTTAAGCATTTCAAGGAAATATACTACACTAAGAAACACCACTATTTCTGATAAGATTTACATATATTGGCTTTTAGTTGCTGAAAATGAAGAAATCAAAAAAGGAAAGGAGAATGCAATTCATATCAGCAAAACTGATCACATTGGATAAGTATATCACAAATATCAGAGTAAAACTAAGACTACATGTGTGCTGGTTATGAAAACAAAATATATTGAAGACAATTTTGCAATTTTTTTTTATTCTAACAACTCTCGGTGTTTCCTATTATTTAATTAGCATATAAAATCACTGTACCTTTAGTTTGAGGAAAAAGAATGAAATCAATAGCTCTGTGATTCAGCTCAAGTTCGATTAATAAAGCTCAATTTTTATACCAACAAACCAAACTTGAGCAATATTAATCAAATTTTGATAGGTTTGGAAGTTAAATTCAGCTTGGTATGTTAAAAAATTTAAACAAGGTTAAAACACAATTTCAAATTCAATAATTAACCAAGTTTGAACTGTAGACTATCCGACTCAAATCTACTCGGTTACAACCTACTCAATATAATTTGGAAAAGTAATATAGACTTACTCTTTAAATCATGTCTTACACCAAAATAGTGCATGTTTGATGATTGAACAAGAGACTGATGTGGAAGGCTTTCAAGTTCTTTTTATGTAATCCAAGAAGTTGGTGACATGGTTAGTGCTGGGCCTGTTGGCATATCCACATTATGAATTTGCTTCCCTTCCTAAGAAATCTCTCTTTTGCCAGAGAGAATGACACCAGTTGCAACAAAGATACTTAAAACATGAAAGAAAAATGTACGGATAATCTTGGAGCTATATTGATAATTATCTCCCATGTGTTCGAAATAATATATGATAACGTTTTATAATTCCCAAAAGAAGTAAAAAAAAAAAAAAGACAAAAGAAGATGAGATTATAGCGCCAATTCATAGCCAATTATTTTCGCCTAGAGCAGCACATATGGGTGAATCTGATGGATTGGGTTTGAATAATCTTGCCCGAATGTGCTTTTTGACAGTATGAAGGGTCCTCTCATCGTACTCTTGAGTAACATAGTCTTTGATCTCTAGTTCAAGTTTGGAAATTTTGAAGTAGTGATGGACAAAGGAAGCAAGAGATCTAGCATTGTGAGATCAGTTCTATTCTAGAAGGCTGCGATTGGTAGAACTTGGCGGACATTTTTGTTGAATTATGTAAATGCTAATATGATTTCAATTATTATAGAGATTTCGATTGGTATAACATCACGGTACCTTTTGTGCGCTTTTGGATTATGTACATGCGAATATGCGAAACTGTGTTATAATTAAACCAAAAAGTCGAATATGGGCTTCATCATAGATATTAACCTGGAAACTAACCTTGGTCAAGGATACTATAATGCGAGTAATGAAATTGTACATGTTGTGATTTCTGGAAATTGATTGGCTTCACTCTGGAATAAGAGGCTGCTACTCAGTCAGCCATATTAAGTCAAGTAGTGACGCTCCCAAAATTTAGAAATACCAACAAAAGGAAGAAGAAAAGTAAAAAAGTTCTACACCATCCCGTAAATTTCCTACAATTGACCCAACAATTAAAAAAAAAATACAGAACAAACAAAAAATGAGATCAATAAAGTTACTCGAACAGAGCTTGAGCCATTTAAACCAGGCTAGAAATCAAAGAGAAAATCAAATTGAATTCCAGTTTCTGTCGGGGGTAAAGAAAAGGTGTTTTAGGTTAGTGTGGAAAGGTAAGCATAGTTTGTAGGAGATAAAATTCTACCTAAGCTACTATAAAAAATTCAGTTCCAACATAGAGTTTGCCTTCTATAAACCACACAAGACCCGAAGTTTCTATCACCTCAATGGACATTGAATATATAGTGCAAAAGAGAACAACTCAAATTTTGAATTAGATGCAGTTAGAAAAAATGCAACATAACATCATCGTTAAACTATATTCTCCATGTTGGTACCTAAGATAAAGAGACACAGTGGTTTAAAATCACACAAAACCAGCATATTTCAAGAAACTAACTGACTGAGATAGATACCTTTCGATTCAACAGAGGTTCTGGTACATCACCACGAGTAATTCTTTGAGCTAACCTGCAAGACAAATGGCATTTTTATGTCAAAAACCTGTATCTTAATTACTAAATATGCACTGATTCGCACAAATGTGTTTTTATATCCAAGATATGGCTAAATTAGCATGCAATGCATCCAAAGCTTTGCTATTAAAGGATGAGATTCCTCAACCATTTCTATTTTATGATATGACTGACTTATTGATACACAAACAAAGCAAATGAAGGAAAATTAACCTTGAACTCAATAGACAGACGAAATAAGCAGCAGAGAGCCTGGAACACAAAGTGAAAAAAGTTTAAGCAAGTAAACAAAAAAAAATGTAAGCATATAATAAAAAGAAGAGAAAAAGATTATTACAATAATCCGAAAACACACCAGATAAGGTGAAACCTGCAAAGCAATAGACATAAGTAAATATAAGAATCCACCTTGAATGAAAAAGAAGATACTAAAATAACCCTATTCATAAAGACCTCGACGAAGAGAACGAAAGTCGGGTATATTTCTGGGAATCCTAAGATCTCGTTCTAATCAACAAACCCATATGTAATAATTGATAGAGTGAAAGAGATATGATAGACTAAAACAAAAATATAAGGCGGTGAAAATTGAGGATAACATCAGGGAAATTGGAAAAACCCAAAACCCTCGTGGACACAGGAAGAAAGAACACGATTTGGAAAAACCCTCGTGGACAAAGGAGGAAGGAACACGGACAAAGCAGACGAAAATTCCCATTGGAGAAAACATTAATTCAGTCAACAAAGGAGGGAAGCATCAGCCCTTCTTCTGCGAATTAGCAATTAAAATATAATCCCACTAAACCAGAATGAATTATGAAGAACAATGAAAGGTAAAAATTACAATTGGAGAGGAAGAAAGCAGGTGGATGGAGGAGATGACACAGGCAGGTCGATGGTCTCTTAGCTTTGCCCGGACAAACAATAAATCCGTAAAAAAAAAAAAACAATTATTAAACGGGCCCACAGTGGAAGTCTGACAAAGAAAATAGCAGCAAAAAATAAAGCAGAAAGATATTGAGCCCATGCACAATTTTGGACGGAAATTATCAGAACTACATCGTTTAGGCATTAAAAGGGCAATACTTAATTGGAAACAAAAAACAAATTTACTGTTCATCCCTCCATCGCTACTTACTAGTATTTAATATATATATATATATATATATATATATATATATATATATATATATATAGTACAAAACTACTTCAGAATTTTATTATAGAAAATGAACATAAAATAAAATAAATCTCATCCCAAACAAGGTCTTACACTCGGCAACTTAATAGAGGGAATTGGGGACTCTTGGTTTGGGATAGATACTTGTCCTCTTCTAAATTAATGATGCATGCCTAAAGTATGGAACATTTAGAAGTGCAAAAGGGGATATGCGACTTCAAGATAACCAGGGGTGTTTTCGTTATTTTGCAACAAGTCAGGGGTGTTTTCGTAATTTTGTAGGAAGTCCGTATTTTAATAAATAGAGAACGGTCGTGGATAGAAGAAAATGAAAAATGTTTAGTTAGTGTCTTTTTCCCCAACCTCCTCTCTGTATTTCCCTCACTTTGTGTGAGATTGGTTTGATCTTGTCCATCTCCATTTCTTGCCTCTGGAGATCACAATTTCATATTGATTGTGTCCGGTTGATTAGGTTCAATCCTACGCGATCCTTACTATTTTCATTGTAATTCATAGCTTAGTTTGTAATTGAAGTTTGGATTTCCTTTGATCCATGGCTTCCTATTATGATACGCATCAGTGGTAAGAAAGTGGTCGATCCTCGACTGCTCAACAGAAAATCGAAAAAGAAATTGAAATGGAAACAACTGGATCTGATTTCCTTTGGGGGGGGTGGGGGGGGGGGGGGGTGGGGGGGGGGGGGGGTGGGGGGGGGGGGGGGTGGGGGGGGGGGGGGGTGGGGGGGGGGGGGGGTGGGGGGGGGGGGGGGTGGGGGGGGGGGGGGGTGGGGGGGGGGGGGGGTGGGGGGGGGGGGGGGTGGGGGGGGGGGGGGGTGGGGGGGGGGGGGGGTGGGGGGGGGGGGGGGTGGGGGGGGGGGGGGGTGGGGGGGGGGGGGGGTGGGGGGGGGGGGGGGTGGGGGGGGGGGGGGGTGGGGGGGGGGGGGGGTGGGGGGGGGGGGGGGTGGGGGGGGGGGGGGGTGGGGGGGGGGGGGGGTGGGGGGGGGGGGGGGTGGGGGGGGGGGGGGGTGGGGGGGGGGGGGGGTGGGGGGGGGGGGGGGTGGGGGGGGGGGGGGGTGGGGGGGGGGGGGGGTGGGGGGGGGGGGGGGTGGGGGGGGGGGGGGGTGGGGGGGGGGGGGGGTGGGGGGGGGGGGGGGTGGGGGGGGGGGAATTATAGAAAATCCACTGTAATTTGAAAAATTACAAGGAAATATATATTTTCGAGGGGGTCCTTTGTATATTAAAATTGTTGAAGTTATAAGGGGTGTTTGGGTACATAGTCTTAACCAGAGAGGCCTCCTTTTAATTTTTAAAAAGTCAGGAATTCCTTGTAAAACGACTAAACCTTAAGGGGTTCGGTCGTAAATCACCCAAATTTGAAATCAATATTTCAATTGAAATTAATATTAAAAAAATAAAAGAACTCAACAAATCGTAAAGTTAACATGCAGAAAGGAGTAAAATAAATTTGTATATGACCAAATGATATATAGTTAAACATGAACGGTAAAGAAAAACCCAGTTAGAAATAAAATATCCTTAAAATTAAATTCGGGAAATAAATGCCATGAGAAAATAAAGAAGTACTCGTTTAAACGAAACATCTAACACATTGCATTCGACTAACTAGTTTGATATACCATTTAAATATGATTAATTTTGTTATTATGGAATTAAACATTTATAACAACTTACTCTCATTTTCTATAGTTTGAGTTAGGGATGCACATGGTACGGTTTTGCGCTTTTTTAACAAAATTTGTACCGTACGAATTAGTGCGGTTTTAAAAAATACAAAACCAAACTAAAGTTTTATGAACCATACCAACAAACTCGGTTTTGTGCGGTTCCGGTACGGTACAGTACGGTTTTGCGATTTTTTCAAACAAACTTTTTTCATGCAATTTTCTTATATAGTCGATTACATAGTTAACAATTATAAAAAAATTAATATTATAATATCTTACAAACTATTTTTTTTTTACATTAAATAAAGCATTGGAAAAGAAAATGTTCACAAATTTGACGCTATAATTCGACCTAATTGAATAAAATTAATTGGTTAATTATTTGATCATTGTTTTTATTATGTGAAAAAACTTACTATTTGGTATTTGTTGTCTAGAATTTTTGCATGTTTTTATTTTCAACATATAACAAGTTTAGTTTGTGCTAAATTCGAGCATATCTTTTTTTAATTGAACGCGAGCAATGTAGTAACAATAAACTATGATGTAATATTAGTTATAAATAATATAGTATTCGATAATATTTGAATTATAAATTGAAAAATAAAAATTTATAAATAGAGAATTGCAATTGTGGTACCAAACTATATACCGATTCTCACTTGTGGTACCATAAAAATCGAGGCCGACTTATTTGGTACCACAATTTAAGAAATTGAATCACTTTTGGTACCACCGTTAAAATTGGACGTTAACTGATGATGTGGCAGTTAAGTTTTATTGCAAAATTGATACCATTACTTATGTTGACTGACAATTATACCCCTAACTTTTCAAGTTGTCAAAATAACCCCACATCTTCAAATTTACTGACAATTTTAGTCCACATTGTTGCTCAATTTCAAAATTGGCTCGAATAAGACACGTGCGGACCAATTTAGAGATTTTACTTATTATATTTACATATTTATTTAACTAATTTAATTTTATAAATAATATTAATAGACCAAATAATACTTTAACATAAATTCGATAACATATTAATTAAATCTAAAATTTATATAATAATATTAATATATTTAATATTTATTAAAAAAATAAAGTTATTTATTATTAATAAAATAATTATAATTTTTTAAAAAAAAAAAAAAAACCCCCCCCCCCCCCCCCCCCCCACCCCCCCCCCCCCCCCCCCACCCAAATCCCAGGCCGGCGACGGCCTGGGATCGTCCGGCCCAGGCCGCCGTCTGCCTGGGATCGCCTGTCCCAGGCCGCGGTGGCCTGGGATTGGAGGACCCAGGCCGGCAGCGGCCTGGGACGGACGATCCCAGGCCGCGGGCGGCCTGGGATTTGGGTGGGTGCGGGGGTGGTTAGGGGGGGATGAGGTTGGGGGTAGGAGATGGGTTTTTTTTTTTTAAAAAAAATTGTAATTATTTTATTAATAATATATAACTTTATTTTTTAATAAAAATTAAATATATTAATATTATTATATAAATTTTAGATTTAATTAATATTTTATCGAATTTATATTAAATTATTATTTGGTCTATTAATATTTTTGATAAAATTAAATTAGTTAAATAAATATGTAAATATAATAAGTAAAATCTCTAAATTGGTCCGCACGTGTCTTATTCGAGCCAATTTTGAAATTGGGCAACAATGTGGACTAAAATTGTCAGTAAATTTGAAGATGTGTGGTTATTTTGACAACTTGAAAAGTTAGGGGTATAATTGTCAGTCAACATAAGTAATGGTATCAATTTTGCAATAAAACTTAACTGCCACGTCATCAGTTAACGTCCAATTTTAACGGTGGTACCAAAAGTGATTCAATTTCTTAAATTGTGGTACCAAATGTGTCGGCCTCGATTTTTATGATACCACAAGTGAGAATCGGTATATAGTTTGGTACCACAATTGCAATTCTCTCAATTTATAAAATTTAGTTGTAAATATAAAAAAAATGAATAGTTAATTCATGTTTCTTCTCAATTTCGGTACGGTACGGTTTTTTTACGGTATGAGAAGTCTAAAATCAAAACAATACCAAAATACTCGATACGGTTTTCATCCATACCAAGACCTTCGGTTTTGAGGAAAAAAATCTTACATTCGGTACGGTTTGGTACGGTACGGAACGGTCCGGTACGGTTTTAAAAACCATGTGCACCCCTAGTTTGAGTATATAATATACGGCCAATTAAATAATTGATGTAATTGGTCCAATTAATTTGCTAATCTTTCATTGGAATTTAATTATAATCATTATCTAATTTTGTAAAAAAAAAATCTAATTTTTCAAACCAACTTGAAGAGGCTAAGTGTGCTTATCTATCACCGATAAATGTTGCCGTGCTTTTTGTCCTCTTATGATCGAGCTTCATATATACAATTCATTCATAAATTATTTTGCTCATGCATAATTGAAACTTCCTATTGGATAACGGTCTTGTTTAAACTGACATTATATTTTCGAAACTTTAACATCATCAGAATAGAAGAAAAATAATCAAAAGTGGAAGAGGAAAAAGGTGATCTAATAATAGTTTCACCTAAATAGTAGATGAACTAGTGTCAGCATTTATCAATTTTTTTGTTTTTATGAGAAGTCAGCATTTATCAATCCATTACTATAATTTTCCTTACATATCTACAAAATAAAACAACTAAATAATCCTTATTTTATTTAATAAATTCATGTACCCAAATGTATAATATTTATTCTCAATTTAGATGTCTAAATTTTCATGCCAAGAGTAACTAATAATGAGTAGCCATTTATAACCATAAGTTGAGGGGATTAAAATTATAGGGAAAAAAAGGACTAGCTGGGGATTAAAATTATAGGGAAAAAAAGGACTAGCTGGGGAATAAAAATATTGTAACTATTGGAGCAATGAAAGTTTACTATGAATATAACAATTCAAACAAAATAAATATTTTCAGATATTTTTTAAAATGGTAACAATTTAAAATTTAAACAGAAACAGAGGATAAGTCAAGTGCGAAAAACATATACGTAAAAAAGAATTAAGTGAAACTGGCAATTCCGATCTTTTAGCTTAATGAACCTTCGATGATCATATAACTAAGCAATGATATATATTCTCAATCTCTCTCATGTAACAAAAAATAACAATGCATTACCATTAAAACAAAAAAAAATAGACCCAAAAGTTCCATGACATTGAAAAATCAAATAAAATACAAACAAAAACAATAAAATCAAATGTAAATAGGTGCCACAAATATTCAATACACGAATTTAAGTTAAACTTCATAGCCATCACATAAGAAACTTCAATGATCGAGCCTATATCGGCTTCCTATCTCTCTTCTTCCCTTTTTCTTGTATTTCTTCATCCTCAGAAGAGTCTTCAAAATCTTCATCAAAAAATTGATGTGGAGATGGTTTCATTTCATGCTCCCGCTCCAAATTCTTTGGGCTACCACTAACATAATCAAATTTGCCTTTTTTCTTGGCCCAAGACGGTTCAAATCCTGAGTAGTAATAGAAATCATTTAGGTTCAAAGACCAGGAGGTTGAAGCCTTCTTTGGGTGGGAACGTCGTCTAGCACCTTTTCAGGGCATCACCTACTTCTTGGTCACATTGTGAGCCGAGGAACTAGCATAGTTTCGCTCTTGTGATAGGTGATGCTCGCACATTGAGCTATTTCCAACGCTTTCCATTAGTCTTACAACAAAAAAATACCGTTTTGTCCTCCACCTGCTCCGCTTTATTATCAATGCCCCCACCTCATTCGGAATAATCCCGCTGAAGCTTCCCCATTGAATCATCAAACTCCTCCCTATTTTACAGAGTTGAAGTTTAATATAAAGTAAATTTGGCCAAAAAAAAGGAAAAATACTCATGACACCAAGCTTTAGTACAAAAAATACATTTTGTACTAAGCTTTTCGAAAAAATACATTTCATACCATGATTCACGCCCTCTTGACACATTCACGTGATGTTCACGTGTCCATTAAGTTGACAATGAGAAGGAAAACAGACAAATTTTAAAAACCCAAAATCGTTAACTTAACGGGAGCGGCACGTGCTGATTTCCGTCTGAAAATTGACGGTAAAACTAAATGTGTCAAAAGGGTTGAATCATTGTATGAAATGAGTTTTTTTGAAAAGCTTGGTATCAAATCTGTTTTTTGGACTAAAGTTTGGTATCAAATCTATTTTTTGGACTAAATTTGGTATCAAAAGTGTTTTTCCCTCATGAGAAATACTAATTAATTAATTAAAACAAGTGTTTATAATTTGCTAATTTGGGGTAGGGGGGGATCGTTTAAAAATAATCGGGGAGTACAAACCCTAAAAATTGATTAGCAAAATAATTAAAAATGACATAAACAGTAAAAAAAATTACCTCTCTACGACCGAAATAGAACACAGTGAGTTTTCATTTATTCCCGAATTCTCGTTTATATTAACCTGAAAAAAGTTACGCGATGCGATATGATGAATTGAAGCTTCCTATACTTAATAAAGTAAAAACGATTTGAAACTTTGAGTCTAAATAACATATATCAATTTTAGAATTAAATCATAATGTTAAAACCATAGCTACGAGTCTAAATAAAACCCTAGAGGAAAAATCAAATAACGCCATAAATGCTAAATGATTTTTGAAGTATAAATATTGATTACTAGTAGATCTGTAGGCACAAGTAGTTATGAAATTATTTAAACAAAAATTAATTCACCTGGAGCAGCGAAGGAGGTGGTGGAGAATGTGGAGTGGATGGTGGCGAAAAACTCATCACATCCCACGGTGATTGATTGAGCTTGCATATGTAAGTTGGATTAACAGTCCCCCAAGGCAAAGACGATGTGGTATAAAATAGTGGGGAAATCTTGGCGTTCTTTCTTATTCTCATGGCATAAAAGATGAGTTTAAGGGGAGGATGTAGGCGGTGAAGGTGTGGGCTATTGGTGAAGAGTTGTTGTGCGTCCCCCCTCTTAATATATACAGAGGGATAACCAGCAATGCAAGTAGTGTCGCATTTATTTACTACTATTTCTTTTAAAAAAAGTTAATTTTTATTTGAAAATTATTATTATTATTATTATTATTATTATTATTATTATTATTATTTATGATGTGATTTGTTCATCTAATTTTTCTTTTAATATTACACGAATAAGACTGAATATTGTAGGCAATGTAAAACACTTTTTTGTGTGATGTACTGTAAACATGTGCGATTATGACAAAATCATGTTGTAATCACATGGATATATATTGATTTGTAATTTTCTGTAAATTCTTTTTCTTAAAAAATTTATATGACTTTATCAGTTTAACGAACACAGTGTGATTATCAGAATCTAAAAGTGATTCGAACAGTATTTAGATATTACGTAATAATAAGAGTTTGTTTGTAAATTAATTTGACTTGCACATTATTATTATAGACAATAAGATGGGATAAATAATAATAAGACTCACTTGTACATTCTCTCACAATGGCACATTAATAGCCTATTATAAAAAGAATGCCCTGATAATATCGTATCTCATTTATAGGGGAAAAATACAAGATACTACCTTGTGTTATATTAAACCTGCAAAAAACTACACTGTGAAATTTATTGCGCCAAACTTCCTTGTACTTTCAAAATACCTGCAAAAAACACCCATTTTGTAAAAAATAGGTCATTTTAGACCGACATATTTCAAGAAATACTTTCAAAATACCTACAACTTCACGTGAAATATTTTTAAAATTATTTCTTGAAATAAGTCGATCCAAATTGACCTATTTTTTACAAATTGTGCGTTTTTTTCATGGTTTTTTAAAGTCAAGAAATTTTGGCGCAATAAAAATTTCACAGTGTAATTTCTTGTAGGTTTAGCATAATACAAGAGAGTATTTTGCATTTACCCCCATTTATAGATATGCGCATCTCACTTTTGTGTTATATTTATCATTCAAAAGCTAAGTTTCGTGTTATTTCTTGTCTTGTTATAATGAGAAAATATGAAAACAATTTTATTTCGCATCTATTGAACTTTCCTATTATTACCGATTAATGTCGATAATTTACATGTCTGATTTGGAATCAAGTCTGCATCTTAAAAAATAGTCAAAACACATTCCCCAGTGGTAGAACACAGATGAAAATAAATATTTGTCAGGCCATACAAACTCATTACTCCAAGAACTTTATCTATGTCTGAATGTGGTTTTCTCCTTCTTGCTCTTAACCATCATATCATTTTGCATTTCAGGTGTTGTTTGGTTTTTCCTCTAGTGTTTTAATCTGGTCAATCGCTAGGATTCTAACATAAAGAGTTAATTCTGAAATTTGTATATGTGATTTAGATTCAAGGATTCAAATTCCCTATTACTTCATTAATTATAGGAAGTTTCACTTCATCACATCGCATAATTTTTTTCATAATAATACAAATAATCATCCAGCAATAAATTGCAAATCACTGAGTTCTATTTCAGTCGTAGAGAGGTGATTAATAGTTTTAACTGATTAAGTAATTTTCAATTTGTTTGCAAAACAATCATTTGGGTTTGTAATCCTTAAATGTGATGATTATAAAGTTATACTTAAACTAGTGTAATGAGTACTTGTGTAACTTTTTTATACATCTACTTTTTGTATTATTTTTAAATTGATTTTTCAATAATGTAACTTGAACTTTAGGACCTAATATTTTTATTTTAATTATAATCCACTTTGTTTGGTGTTATATGTGAACAACAAATAGTTTAACTTAACTACTTAGTATTATGATCATTTAGTGCATATGTTGCACAACTAAAGTGCAACTGACGTGCAACAAACTATTGCAATTTTTTTCCATTAAATTTTGCTTGCCATAGGACACCTTATTTCATTACATCACGTCACATATTTTTTTTCATTCATATTAACACAAATGATTGCTCGAGAATCTACGTTCCCATTATCCGTAAGATAATTTCTCTTCCTCAAGTAACAATTGATAAATATTTTTCCAATTTTATTCATTAGATTCACTCATCAAATGTACATAATTAGAATTCTACTCTATAAAATATGGAGGAGTTTAATAAAGTGGAGCACATGGAGGACAAAACGTTTGTGCTTTATGTTGTAAGACTAATAAAAAATATTTGATATTCAATCTTATTAGTGTAATATTAAAAGAAAAATAAGATGGGCAAATCACGTAAATAAATAATAAAATAAAATAAAACGTTTCTCTGGATTTACAGTATTAATTGACTTTATTAGTAAACAAAAAGAGGGAACCATGCTTTAGTCCAAAAAATACTTTTGAAACCATGCTTTAGTCCAAAATATACATTGTATACCAAGCTTTTTGAAAAAATACATTTCATACCATGATTCACACCCTCTTGACACATTTAGTTTTGCCGTCAATTTTCAAACGGAATTCAACACGTGCCGCTCATGGTCCGTTAAGTTGACAATAAGAGGGAAAACAGACACAAATTTTTTAGACCCACCATTGTTAACTTAACGGGAGCGGCACGTGCTGATTTCAGTCTGAAAATTGACAGCAAAACTAAATGTGTCAAGAGAGTTGAATCATAGTATGAAATGAGTTTTTTTTAAAAGCTAGGTATCAAATAAGTTTTTTGGACTAAAGTTTGGTATCAAAAGTATTTTTCCCCCATGAGAAAAAATAATTAATCAATTAAAACAAGTGTTTATAATTTGTTATTTTGGGGTAGGGGGGATCATTTAAAAATAATTGGGGAGTACAAACACAAAAAATTGATTTGCAAAATAATTAAAAATTACATAAACAGTAAAAAAAAATTACCTCTCTACGATCGAAATAGAACCCGGTGAGTTTTCATTTGTTCCCGAATGCTTGTTTATATTAACCTGAAAAAGTTACGCGATGCGATGTGATAAATTAACTCATCGTGTTAGAACCATAGCTACGAGTCTGAATAAAACCATAGAGGAAAAATCAAATAACGCCATAAATGCAATATGATTTTTGAAGAATAAATATTGATTACTAGTAGATCTGTAGGTACGAGTAGATATGAAATTATTTAAACAAAAATTAATTAACCTGGAGCAGCGAAGGAGATGGTGGAGAATGTGGAGGGATGGTGGCGAAAAACTCATCACATCCCACGGTGATTGATTGAGCTTGCATATGTAAGTTGGAATAACAGTCCCCGGAGGCAAAGACGTTGTGGCATAAATCAGAGGAGAAATCTTGGCGTTCTTTCTTATTCTCATGGCATAAAACAAGAGTTTAAGGGGAGGATGGAGGCGGTGAGGGGTGGGGACTATTGGTGAAGAGTTGTTGTGCGTCCCCCCTCTTAATATATATATAGTGGGATAACCAGCAATGCAACTAGTGGTGCATTCATTTACTACTATTTCTTTTAAAAAAAACTTAATTTTTTCTTTAAAAATTATTATTATTATTTATGATGTTATTTGCTCATCTGATTTTTCTTTTAATATTACACGAATAAGATTGAATAATGTTGGCAATGTAAAACACTTTTTTGTGTGATGTACTGTAAACATGTGCGATTATGACAAAATCATGTTGTAATCGCATGGATATATATTGATTTGCAATTTTCTGTAAATTCTTTTTCCTAAAAAATTTATATGACTTTATGAGTTTATCTAACACGGTGTGATTGTCAGAATCTAAAAGTGATTCGAACTGTATTTAGATATTACGTAATAATAAGAGTTTGTTTGTAAATTAATTCGACTTGTCCATTATTATTATAGAAAATAAGATGGGAAAAACAATAATAAGACTCACTTGTACATTCTCTCTCAATGGCACATTAATAGCCTATTAATAAAAAGCAGGCCCGGATAATATCGTATCTCATTTTTGGGGGAAAATTACAAGATACTACCATGTGTTATGTTAAACCTGCAAGAAATTACCCTGTGAAATTTTTATTGCGACAAACTTCCTTGTACTTTAAAAAAACCTGCAAAAACACCCATTTTGGATCGGCATATTTCAAGAAATAATTTTTAAAATACTTCAAGTTGGTCCCTACAACTTCACGTGAAATATTTTTAAAATTATTTCTTGATATGTCGATCCAAAACAACCAATTTTTTACAAATTGGGTGTTTTGCATGATTTTTCAAAGTCCAGGAATTTTGGCGCAATAAAAATTTCACAGGGTAATTTCTTGCAGGTTTAGCATACACACATGAGAGTATTTTGCATTAACCCCCATTTGTAGACATGCGCATCTCACTTTTGTGTTACATGTATCATCTAAAAGCTAAGTTTCGTGTTATTTCATGTCTTGTTATAATGAGAATATTTGAAAACAATTTTATTTCGTATCTATTGAACTTTTTCGATAATTACCGGTTAATGTAGATAATTTACATGTCTGATTTGGAATCAAGTCTCCATCTTAACCAATATTCAGAACACCTTCCCTGGTGGTAGAACACTTGTGTGCAAGGTCTAATCTCGGTTTATCTAGCATTCTTCTTCGGGAAAGGGATTAGCTCCAAATATAGCCAGGTAGCGTTCCCATAGGGAAATGGATTGGTTCCAAATTTGTGAGGAAAAGAGTTTCGGGATTAAAATTTTCAAATGCAAAAATTGAACAATATACTCAACGGAATATGATATTTACTATACGTATGTGTTCGCAATGAAGACACGAACAAAACTCCTATCCTATCTCCGAGGAACAACCACCGGAGGACGTTGGCCACGTGTGAGGAAGAAGGAGATGTGTGAAAGGGGTCAATTTGCAAAATTACCAAAGTTTTAATTATTTTTATTAATAATATTACTAAAATAATTATTAATTTAAACTTTAACGGCCACGTGAAAATTCCATCAACAAAACTAAAGGAAGTATCACTTTTGTAACGTCTGTGAAGAATTAATGCATTTTTGATGAGTTTGATATAAAAAGTGAAATATGCGCAGTTCTATGGTATGAAAAATAAATATTTGTCAAGCCATACAAACTCATTACTCCAAGAACTTTATCTATGTCGTGAATGTGGTTTTTTCCTTCTTGCTCTTAACCATCATATCATTTTGCATTTCAGGTGTTGTTTGGTTTTTCCTCTAGTGTTTTAATCTGATCAATCGCTAGGGTTCTAACATAA
Source organism: Penstemon davidsonii (assembly GCA_034814905.1). Taxonomy (NCBI): domain Eukaryota; kingdom Viridiplantae; phylum Streptophyta; class Magnoliopsida; order Lamiales; family Plantaginaceae; genus Penstemon; species Penstemon davidsonii. The sequence goes on along the minus strand of JAYDYQ010001087.1, from coordinate 1,945,536 downwards.
AGAGTTAATTCAAAAATTTGTATATGTTATTTAGACTCAAGGATTCAAATTCCCTATTACTTCATTAATTATAGGAAGTTTCACTTCATCACATCGAGTAATTTTTTTCATAATAATACAAATAATCATCCAGCAATAAATTGCAAATCACTGAGTTCTTTTTCAGTCGTAGAGAGGTGATTAATAGTTTTAACTGATTAAGTAATTTTCAATGTTTTTGCAAATCAATCATTTGGGTTCGTAATCCTTAAATGTGATGATTATAAAGTTATATTTAAACTAGTGTAATGAGTACTTGTGTAACTTTTCTATACATCTACTTTTTGTATTATTTTTAAATTGATTTTTCAATAATGTAACTTGAACTTTCGGACCTAATATTTTTATTTTTATTATAATCAACTTTGTTTGGTGTTATATGTGAACATCAAATTGTTTAACTTAACTACTTAGTAGTATGATCCTAGGAACGAGAAATCATTTAGTGCATTTGTTGCACAACTAACGTGCAACTGACGTGCAACAAACTATTGCAATTTATTACCATTAAATTTTGCTTGCCTCACTTATTTTTTTTCTTTCATATTAATAAAAATGATAGCTCGAGAATCTACGTTCCCATTATCCGTAAGACAGTTTCTCTTCCGCAAGTAACAATTGATAAATATTTTTCCAATTTTATTCATTAGATTCGTTCATCAAATGTACATTATATTAAAATTCTACTCTATAAAATATGAAGGAGTTTAATTATTGCAAGAAGAAGCGAGATTATTCCGATAAAGGTGTCACATATTATAACAAAGTGGAGCACATAGAGGACAAAAAGTTCATGCTTTATGTTGTAAGACTAAGAAAAAAGATTTGACATTCAATCTTATTAGTGTAATATTAAAAGAAAAATACGATGGGCAAATCACGTAAAAAAATAATAAAATAAAATAAAAAGTTTCTTTGGATTTACATTATTAATTGACTTTATTAGTAAACAAAAAAAAACAAATAGTAGTAAATTAATAGACAACTACTTGCATTGCAGGTACTTCCTATACACATTGCACCAGCTAAATCAAGAAAGTTGGAAATCATATTACTAAGCAATGATATATATTCTCAATCTCTCATGTAACAATAAACACAATGTATTACCATTAAAACAAAAACAAAAAATAGACCCCAAAGTTCTATGACACCGAAAAATCAATTAAAATACAAACAAAAATAAGAAAATCAAATGTAAATAGGTGCCATAAATATTCAATACACGAATTTAAGTCAGACTTCATAGCCATCACATAAGAGACTTCAATGATCGAACATTTTCCGGCTTTCGAGCTCTCTTCTTCCCTTTTACTTGTATTTTTTCATCCTCTGAAGAGTCTTCAAAATCTTTATAAAAAAATTGATGTAGAGATGGTTTCATTTCATGCTCCCGTTCCAAATTCTTCGTGCTACCACTAACATTGTCAAATTTGCCTCTTTTCTTGGCCCAAAACGGTTCAAATCCCGAGTAGTAATAGAAATCATTTGGGTTCAAAGACGAGGAAGTTGAAGCCTCTTTTGGGTGGGAACGTCGACTAGCACCTTTTCTGGGCATCACCTGCTTCTTGGTCACATTGTGAGCCGAGGAACTAGCATAGTTCCGCGCTTGTGATAGGTGATGCTCGCACATTGAGCTGCCCGGCAAAGCTTCATTTTTGCATTTCCAACGCTTTCCATTAGTCTTACTACAAAAAACTATCGTTTTGTCCTCCACCTGCTCTGCTTTATTATCAATGCCCCCACCTCTTTCAGAATCATCCCGCTTAATCTTCCCCATTGAATCATCAAATTCCTCCCTATTTTACAGAGTAGAAGTTTAATATAAAGTAAATTTTGGTGAAAAAAAAAAGGAAAAAACACTTTTGAAACCAAGCTTTAGTCCAACAAATACACTTTGTACCGAGCTTTTAAAAAAAATACATTTCATACCATGATTCACACCCTCTTGACACATTTAGTTTTGCCGCCAATTTTCAAATGGAATTCAACACGTGCTGCTCATGGTCCGTTAAGTTGACAATGAGAGGGAAAATAGACACAAATTTTATAGACCCACAATTGTTAACTTAACGGGAGCAGCACGTGCTGATTTCAGTCTGAAAATTGACAGTAAAAACTAAATATGTCAAGAGGGTTGAATCATGGTATGAAATGAGTTTTTTTGAAAAGCTCGGTATCAAATGTGTTTTTTGGACTAAAGTTTGGTATCAAAAGTATTTTTCCCTCATGAGAAAAAATAATTAATCAATTAAAACAAGTGTTTATAATTTGTTAATTTGGGGTTGGGGGGATCGTTTAAAAATAATTGGGGAGTACAAACCCTAAAAATTGATTTGCAAAATAATTAAAAATTACATAAACAGTAAAAAAAATTACCTCTCTACGACCGAAATAGAACCCGGTGAGTTTTCATTTGTTCCCGAATGCTTGTTTATATTAACCTGAAAAAGTTACGCGATGCGATGTGATAAATGGAAGCTTCCTATACTTAATAAAGTAAAAACGATTTGAAACTTTGAGTCTAAATAACATATATAAATTTTAGAATTAACTCATCGTGTTAGAACCGTAGCTAAGAGTCTGAATAAAACCATAGAGGAAAAATCAAATAACGCCATAATTGCAATATGATTGTTGAAGAATAAATATTGATTACTATTAGATCTGTAGGTATGAGTAGATATGAAATTATTTAAACAAAAATTAATTAACCTGGAGCAGCGAAGGAGGTGGTGGAGAATGTGGAGGGTATGGTGGCGAAAAACTCATCACATCCCGCGGTGATTGATTGAGCTTGCATATGTAAGTTGGAATAACAGTCCCCAGAGGCAAAGACGTTGTGGCATAAATCAGAGGAGAAATCTTGGCTTTCTTTCTTATTCTCATGGCATAAAACATGAGTTTAAGGGGAGGATGGAGGCGGTGAGGGTGGGGGCTATTTGTGAAGAGTTGTTGTATGTCCCCCCTCTTAATATATATATAGTGGGATAACCAGCAATGCAAGTAGTGGCACATTCATTTACTACTATTTCTTTTTTTTTAAAATTAATTTTTTTGAAAACTATTATTATTATTTATGATGTGATTTGCTCATCTGATTTTTCTTTTAATATTACACGAATAAGATTGAATAATGTTGGCAATGTAAAACACTTTTTTGTGTGATGTACTGTAAACATGTGTGATTATGACAATATCATGTTGTAATCGCATGGATATATATTGATTTGCAATTTTCTGTAAATTCTTTTTCCTAAAAAGTTATATGACTTTATGAGTTTATCTAACACAGTGTGATTATCAGAATCTAAAAGTGATTCGAACTGTATTTAGATATTACGTAATAATAAGAGTTTGTTTGTAAATTAATTCGACTTGCCCATTATTATTATAGACAATAAGATGGGAAAAACAATAATAAGACTCACTTGTACATTCTCTCTCAATGGCACATTAATAGCCTATTAATAAAAAGCAGGCCCAGATAATATCGTATCTCATTTTTAGGGGAAAAATACAAGATACTACCATGTGTTATGTTAAACTTGCAAAAAACTACACTATGAAATTTTTATTGAGGCAAACTTCCTTGTACTTTAAAAAAACCTGCAAAAACACCCATTTTGGATCGACATATTTCAATAAACAATTTTTAAAATACTTCAAGTTGGTCCTTACAACTTCACGTGAAATATTTTTAAAATAATTTCTTGATATGTCGATCCAAAACGACCAATTTTTTACAAATTCGGTGTTTTGGCATGATTTTTCAAAGTCAAGGAATTTTGGCGCAATAAAAATTTCACATGGTAATTTCTTGCAGGTTTAGCATAACACAGGAGAGTATTTTGCATTTACCCCCATTTGTAGATATGCGCATCTCACTTTTGTGTTATATTTATCATTTAAAAGTTAAGTTCGTGTTATTTCATGTCTTGTTATAATGAGAAAATATGAAAACAATTTAATTTCGTATCTATTGAACTTTTCCTATTATTACCGGTTAATGTAGATAATTTACAATTCTGATTTGGAATGAAGTCTGCATCTTAAACAACAGTCAGAACACCTTCCCTTGTGGTAAAACACTTGTGTGCAAGGTCTAATCTCGGTTTATCTAGCATTCTTCTTCGGGAAAGGGATTAGCTCCAAATATAGCCAGGTAGCGTTCTCCACTGGGAAATGGATTAGCTCCAAATTTGTGGGGAAAAGGGTTTCGCGATTCAAACTTTCAAATGCAATAATTGAACAATATACTCAATGGAATATGATATTTACTAAACGTATGTGTTCGCGGTGAAGACACGAATAAAACCCTGTCCTATCTCCAACGAACAACCACCGAACGACGTTGGCCACGCGTGAGGAAGAAGGAGATGTGCGAAAGGGGTCAATTTGCAAATTGGCCAAAGTTTTTATTATTTTTATTAATATTAATACTATTAAAAGAATTATTAATTTAAACTTTAACGGCCACGTGACAATTCCATCAACAAAACTAACGGAAGTATCACTTTTGTAACGTCTGTGAAGAATTAATGCATTTTTTACGTGTTTGATATAAAAAGTGAAATATGCTCTATTCTATGGTATGAAAAATAAGTATTTGTCAGGCCCTACAATCTCATTACTCCAAGAACATTATCTATGTCGTGAATGTGGTTTTATCCTTCTTGTTCTTAACCATCATATCATTTTGCATTTCACGTGTTCTTTGGTTTTTCCTCTATGGTTTTATTCTGATCAATCGCCAGGGTTCTAACATAAAGAGTTAATTCTGAAATTGGTATATGTTATTTAGACTCGAGTATTCAAATTCCCTGTTACTTCATTAATTATAGGAAGTTCCACTTCATCACATCACATAAATTTTTTCATATTAATACAAATAATCATCCAGGAATAATTTGCAACTCACTGAGTTCTATTTCAGTCGTAGAGAGGTGATTAATAGTTTTAATTGTTTAGATAATTTTCAATTTTTTTGTAAATCAATCCTTTGGGTTCGTAATCTTAAATGTGATGATTATAAAGTTATATTTAAACTAGTGTAATGATTACTTGTGTAACTTTTTTATACATCTACTTTTTGTATTTTTTTTTTAAATTGATTTTTCAATAATGTAACTTGAAATTTCTGACCTAATATTTGTATTTTAATTTTAATCCACTTTGTTTGGTTTTATATGTGAACAACAAATAGTTTAACTTAACTACTTAGTAGTATGACCCTAGAAATGGGAAATTATTTAGTACATTTGTTGCACAACTAACGTGCAACTGACGTGCAACAATTGTTGATTTTTATTTACATTAAATTTTGCTTGCCATAGGAAACTTCATTTCACTACATCACGTCACATATTTGTTTTCATTCATATTAATACAAAAGATTGCTCGAGAATCTACGTTTCCATTATCAGTAAAATAGTTTCTCTTCCTCAAGTAACAATTGATAAATACTTTTCCAATTTTATTCATTAGATTCGCTCATCAAATGTACATTATATTAAAACTCTACTCTGTAAAATATGGAGGAGTTTAATTATTGCAAGAACAAGCGAGATTATTCCGATAAAGGTGTCACACATTATAACAAAGTGGAGCACATAGAGGACAAAAAGTTCGTGCTTTATGTTGTAAGACTAAGAAAAAAGATTTGACATTCAATCTTATTAGTGTAATATTAAAAGAAAAATATGATGGGCAAATCACGTAAAAAAATAATAAAATAAAATAAAAAGTTTCTTTGGATTTACATTATTAATTGACTTTATTAGTAAACAAAAAAAAACAAATAGTAGTAAATTAATAGACAACTACTTGCATTGCAGGTACTTCCTATACACATTGCACCAGCTAAATCAAGAAAGTTGGAAATCATATTACTAAGCAATGATATATATTCTCAATCTCTCATGTAACAAATAACACAATGTATTACCATTAAAACCGAAAAAATAGACCCAAAATTTCTATGACATTGAAAAATCAATTAAAATACGAACAAAAACAAGAAAACAAATGTAAATAGGAGCCACAAATATTCAATACACGAATTTAAGTTAAACTTCATAGCCATCACATAAGAGACTCAATGATCGAGCCTTTATTGGCTTATGGGCTCTCTTTTTCCCTTTTTATTTTATTTCTTCATCCTCAGAAGAGCCTTTAAAATCTTTATCAACAAATTGATGTGAAGATGGTTTCATTTCAAGCTCCCGCTCAAAATTCTTTGGGCTACCACTAAATGGACTAATTAGGGAATAAAAATATTGTAACTACTGGAGATAAAAATATTTCACAAGGTAATTTCTTGCAGGTTTAGCATAACACAGGAGATTATTTTACATTTAATCCCAATTATAGATATGCGCATCTCACATTTGTGTTATATTTATCATTTAAAAGCTCAGTGTCGTGTTATTTCATGTCTTGTTATAATGAGAATATATGAAAACAATTTTATTTCGTATCTATTGAACTTTTCCTATTATTATAGGTTATTGTAGATAATTTACATGTTTGATTTGGAATCAAGTATGCATCAATAGTCAGAACACCTATTATTATGAGAAAGAAGGAGGTGTGCGACCGGGGTCAATTTGCAAATTTGTCAAAGTTTTAATTATTTTTATTAATATTAATATTATTAAAAGAATTATTAATTTAAACTTTAACAGCCACGTGACAATTCCGTCAACAAAACTAACGGAAGTATCACTTTTGTAACGTCTGTGAAGAATTAATGCATTTTTTACGAGTTTGATATAAAAAGTTAAATATGCCCCAGTTCTATGGTATGCAAAATAAATTTTTTGTCAGGCCATACAATCTCATTACTCCAAGATTGGTCGTGAATTTGGTCTTCTCATAACCATCATATCATTCTTGTAGATCTCTAATTAATCTGATCTTTAGCATTTTGTTAACATGTTGTTGATAGATTGCATTTTCCAAATGGAATGAAATCATTAGAATAAGAATCTGTTTTCATAGATATGTAGCAATATTTTTTTTTCTTTTTCTTAAAAGAAATCGACTATCAAGAGTTATATTAAATTAAAAATAATATCTACACTACAGTTGGACTTGAATTGAAGAAAATCTTAATTTTTACCATTAAGATACGTTCTTATCAAAGCAAAATTTGGTCCTATTACTGGAGAAAAAGTTTCTAATTCAAACTTACTAAAAGTTGGAGTCAAAATTTATAACTACATGATGAAAATTAAAACTTACTAAAAGTTAGAGAACGAAATTTGTAATGAATAGGACTGAAAAAATAACACGACCTCTAGATAAACTTACAAAATTCTGAATAGTTTTGCTCATGTAGCAAAAATTAATCATTGAACAAATAATTTTCTGCAACCATGTTCTTTAGTTTGAGCATATTTTCTAGAACAATTCAAAAATTAAATTAACTGGTATTGCATTTATCAATCCATTACTTTATCAGTATAATTTTCTTGTTTAGTTTCGCATATTTTAATGACGTTGGGCCTGACCTTTTAGGGCAGGCCCAAAACACCATCCCTGCCCATTGAGGGTTTGCTGCCAATTACAGCCGTGACCTTAACGTGCATGGTTTCTTCATTCTTCTACAAATTTAAAAGTTTGAGCTTTGGCGTCACTATATATCTACTTCCGAAACTATGTTCAATAGTCTTAACAATGAAATTATCTCCTTTTATTTGTATTTATTAGTGCATTTTAAAGGGATCTCCAAGGCAGCCGGATGCAATTTTTTTCCTATTTTTTCAAATATGGTATTAAATTAATAACATTTTAATATCATAAAGTGCATAAAAATAATATATTTAACTTTTCAATTATACTATTGGGGCTGTTATTCCGACTTATATATGCAAACTCAATCAATCATCGTGGATTGTGATGTGGTTTATGCCGCCATCCTCTTCTCCTTCTCCACCACTTCCTCCACTGTTCCAGGTCACTTAAATTCTATTTAAATCATTTCATATATGCTCGTATCTACAGATATACTGGTAATAGATTATTAGAGAGAATTGTACTCGTGGTATCAAACTATATGTCGATTGTCACTTATGGTACCATAAAAATCGAGGTCGACACATTTGGTACCACAATTTAAGAAATTGAATCATTTTTTGTACCACCGTTAAAAATGGACGTTAGCTGATGATGTGGCAGTTAAGTGTTATTGTAAAATTGACCATTACTTATGTTGACTGATAATTCTACCTCATAACATTTCAGGTTGTCAAAATAACCATACACCTTCAAATTTATTGACAACTTTAGTCCACATTGTTGCCCAATTTCAAAACTGGCCCGAATAAGACACGTGCGGAATAATTTGGAGATTTTATTCATTAAATTTACGTATTTATTTAACTAATTACGTTTTATAAATAATATTAAGAGACCAAATAATACTTTACTATAAATTCGATTAAATATTAAAAACAAAACATATTTTTTTTAAATTTAAAATTTTATAATAATAATAGTAATATATTTAATATTTATTAAAAAGATAAAGTTTTATACTATTAAAAAAATAATTAAAATTTAAAAAAAAAACTAAAACCCTTCCTACCCACCCACCCCAACCCCCTTCTCCCCGTACCCCCAACCCCTCCACCCAAACCCAAATTCAATTCCAGGCCGTCGTCGGCCTGGGATTTGGGTTGGGGGAGAGGGTAGGAGGTATTTATTAGATGATGTTAATTAATTAAATAATTGATATTAAGTAAACTGTATAGTTATATAATAATAAAAAAAGATATAGGCAGGTTCGGGTATTTGGGAATGGAGAGACTAACCTCAAATCCGTCCAGTAATAAAATAAAAGATGAATTTATCGGTATATATTATTTCCTCCGTCCCATTTTCTATTATCCATTGGTACAGTTGACCAGTCAACTTAACTAAATTTATAAAATTATAATAAATAATTTAATTAATATATTTCACTAATAAGTTGATAATATCAAATGACACCATATATATTAATATTTAAAATGTTTAATACATCAAAAATGTAAATAATTTAACATGATAAGTCACTTAAAAAATTGAGAAGTTTGATCGGGTACTATAACTAATGGAATAAAAATAATGGGAACCCCCCCCCCCCCCCCCCCTTCTTCTCTCTCCAACCCCCGCATACCTTTCGTGAAAAAAATACTCAGCTCCGCCATGAGAATAAGGAAGCACGCCAAAACTTCTTCACTTCTCTATGCAAGATACTCCCCTGTGTTATGTTAAATCTACGAAAAATTACCTTGTGAAATTTTTATTGCGCCAAATTTCCTTGTATTTTTAAAAACCCTACAAAAAACACTCAATTTGTAAAAAAATAGGTCGTTTTGAATCGACATATTTCAAGAAATCATTTTTAAAATACTTCAAGTTGATCCATACAACTTCACGTAAAATATTTTTAAAATTATTTATTGAAATATGTCGATCCAAAATGACCTTTTTTTACAAATTGGGTTTTTTTGCAGGTTTTTGGAAAACACAAGGAAATTTGACGCAATAAAATTTTTACAGGGTAGTTTTTTGCAGGTTTATCATAACACATGCAAGTATTTTTTATTTACGTACCCCTGTTTTTATCTTGGTGTTTTGGCTGTGTTTTTCAAAAGACATTTATGACGGGGCAATGTTTTGGGTCCAGTATTTAGATTCGTAATTTATTGTGCCTAATGTAACATTGGAACTGGACTACTCTTTTTATCATAAAATCACCTAAAAAGAAGAAGTATTAAAATGTTGCATTGCAGAAACTTTTTATTAATCAATCTGTTAAAATTCTTCAAAATTTCCATTTTTTATCATAAAATCACCTAAAAAGAAGAAGTATTAAAATGTTGCATTGGACTAAATTAGTTCCATTTTTTATTTTGAGCTAGCTTTGAACCAACCAATGAAACGAGTTGGAAAATATGTTGATTATCATAATGCTTGATTTAGGAAATTGTAATGATCGAGTAAATGCAAAAATTGTTCATGAACTGTTTAAGTTACTCCCTCCGTTTTTTTTTTTATTTGTCGCTTTTGCAAAACAAATTTATTTATTTTTATTTATCGTTTTAGAATTTTAATGTAAAATAATTATTTTTCTATTAATTTTATCCTTCTTATTTATTTTGCCTAATGTAACATGGGAACTGGACTACTCTTTATGGTTGTGCTTTCAGGAAGGCCCATTAAATAAAAAGGCTGGAAATGTCATTTTGCCACTCAAATTTAACCCATTTTTTCCTTTATTTGTTAATAATAAATTGTTTTTATCATAAAATCACCTAAAAAGAAGAAGAAGAATAAACTTTTGCGTTGCAGAAACTTTTTATCAATCAATCTGTTAAATTTATTCAAAATTTCATGACTAAAATAGTTCCATTTTGGATTTGAGCTAGCTTTGAACAAACCATTGAAACGAGTTGGAAAACATGTTGATTATCATTGTGACTTTTCAATAATTTTCTAGATTTAGGAAATTGTAATGATCGAGTAAATTCAAAATTGTTCATGAACTATTTAAGTTACTCCCTCCGGTTTTTTTTATTTGTGGCTTTGGCAAAATAAATTTGTTTACTTTTATTTGTTGTTTTATGATTTTCATATAAAATAATTTTTTTCTATTAATTTTACCATTCTTATTAATAATTGTAATTAATGATAATTGATGCTATGATTATTTGATTAAAAAGGTATTTTGGAATTTTTGCTTAAAAAAATTAACTATTTATTACATTTTTTAATCCGTGTTCAATCCTCCATGGCGACAAATAAAAAACAAATGGAGGAATAGCGATTTCATATTTTGATTTGATAAATTTAGTGTTCTTAAGTCAAAATTAAACAAGATGGTTGAAGAAAATATATAAATTTATTGGGAATTTTAGTTAAGGGAGCAAGCTAATTCAAGCACTATAATTAGTTATTGGGCCGTCTAAACTACTTATGAGCCTTACAAGTTACAATTAGAGAAGTTTTTGCCAAATCCCTTCTACTGCCATGCCAAATCCCTTCTACTGCCATGCCAAATCCCTTCTACTGCCATGTACACATGGATTGAGTTATGGTACAAGTATATTGAGCCTAACTCACATGAAGATATGTTACAAGTTGAGGATTGTCCTATATTTTATAAAGAATATTTGATTTTAATATTTAAATAAGTGGGATATTTAATCTCAATACTCAAGTTTGGTAACGCACTTCTGCTCAAAATGAAATTTTAAATTCTAAGTTTGCAATGTTATCGCATTCAGTCATTAATATACGTTAGTACGTAAAAGATTCTCTATCAAGAAAGAAAATTGTAAGAATGACCGACAACTCTTTATCATTGTTTCCTCATAATTCTTCCCAAACTAATTACAAGATTGAACCGTCAATTCCATTAAATTATAAATTTGATATTGGAACTAAATTCATGTAAAATGATAAATTACGGGATGAAATTTGGCGAGTTGATATAGTTTGGGACGAAAAAACCAAAATTAGTAATTAGTTTGGGACAATATTCTGAAAAAATATTAAATTACGGGATAAAATTCGGTGAGGTTATATAGTTCGGGACGAAAATCCAAAATCACTGAATAGTTTTGGACGTTTTCTGCTATTTTGCTGAAGTTAAAATAATACATGGGGTTTTTTGAGAGTTAGACAAAACATAGAGGATGTTTTTGTCTTTCGCTTTTGTTAAACCCGAAAAGCAAATTGGCCATAAAATTAAGAGGATTGGAAAACCCAGTTAGCCGTATGATGGATGTATAAAGATTAATGATGCAAATGCGGCCTTCATCGATGCTAATTAAAATGGCATATGATATGAGGCTGGGCATATACATGCATAATGCAAACACAAGCTGAATGCGATAATCTTTTTGGGTTTTTTTTGCAAGTTAACTCCCTGTGATATGTCTAATGGACAACTTACCTAATTGTGAAATAAAAATAAAAATAGACAATTTACCTCATTGTGAAATAAAAATAAAAATAGGCAATTTACCTCCATGTGAAATAAAAATAGGCAATTTAACTCTCTGTGAAATGAAATAATGAGCAATTTACCTCCTTGTGATATGAATTAATGAGCAATTTAAAGGGAGACACTGTGCTTCTTTTATAAAAATACAAGGAGGTATTTTGCCATTTTTCTTATCACAGAGAGTTATATTACCTATTTAGAATATCACATGGAGGTATTTTACCCTTTTATTTATCACAGGGAGTTAAATTATCAATTTAGAATAACACAGGGAATTAATTTGCTATTCACTCTAATCTTTTTATTTGCCCTTTTTAAGGGATTGCAAATTATTGATAGAAGCAAACTCTATATGGCAGTCTCGAATGTGGTTCTCTTCATGAGTGAGTTGATGTAATCATTATCATCAAATTTGATGGACTTTTGGGAGATTGGTCATTTCCAATTATATATTTATGATAGAAATAAATCTCTACCACCTATATATTAATATTATTATTAGGTTTTTTATGACTGTAATTTGTCAAAATTACTCTTTATTTGATGAATGAAGTTCTGTTATCTTGAAACACAAGGCAATTCTAGTCTTTTAATTGGGGACCCTAAACTAAAGTTGAAAATCGGGGTATAAAAGCATAAGCTAATTTTGTGTTGTTGACATTCTGGACCTAAATCGGGTATAAAATGTGTTACATTGATATACACTTTTTATGTCAAATTACAATAATAAAACGTGCTATCGCGCTCAAATCAGAATATTATAACATATAAAACCCGAAAATATCATGACTAAAAGTCACATGACTTGCACGTGGTTGTATTTTCGTCAAAAAGTGCCTATCTGTATAACACATTTTATATAAGAGGGACTCAAGTATAATTTTTTTGGCACAGAAGAATATTAATGTGACACATTTTTTATAAAAGGATCTTAAGTGTAAATTTTTGAAATATAAGTGTAAAATATTTTATACTTGAAGAACTATAAATCTGATTTAGCCTAACTTCCTATATTTTGAGCATAATATATGGCCCAGAAATTGATTGATACATATTTGTAGATTTAATTTGCTCATGAAACTTATTCTTTCTTAGGAGGATTTTTTTTTTAGAACATTTCTTAGGAGTTTTAATTATAATTATTTCTTGGGTTTCAACTCAAATTCTAACTTATTCCTTTATATTACAATTTTAATCATTAATCACAATTTCATGGTTGAAAGATACTATTTAAGTATTAAGAACCACTCAAATTTGACACCAAATCTCTCCCATCTTCATCTTTGTCCCCACAAAAGAACCCAATCAAAAGTTCAAATCCGTCTCAATATTCCAATGTGGAGATCTTGGCACTTGATATACAATGTGAAAATCATTATTTTTAAAATCGGACTGGACAATGAACCGGTGAACCAATTGATCACTAATTTCATTGATTGGATTGGTCGGGCCACAGGTTGAATCGATATGACATCATTATTATATAATATTAATATTTAATATTAATATATTTACTATGTACAAAAAAATAAAACAATATCACTGAAATACTTATAAAACTTAAAAATTGGTTTATAGCTAGGTTTCAAGTTATCATATAATATTAACTTATGTTATCATAATAATAATTTAAATAAAAGAAATAAAATATTATAAATATAAAAATAACAATATTCAATTAAAAAAAATTAAAATAAAGAGATTTAATACTCAAATTTGTAAAAGAAAGATCTTTCATTTGATGAACTAGTGAAATATTAGGTATTTAACATTAGTTATCACAAACTAATTATAATACATTAGATTGCGAATGTTTCATTATATATAAATTTCATTAGAGAAAATTTCATAAAAAGTGTTTGACTCAAACGGTTGTAAGTCATTGATTTTTCCCAAACGTCAATGGTTCAATTTTCCACAACCTACAAACTTTAAATATTTTTAACATTAAACCAATTTTCTTTTTCTTTTTTTAAAAAGGGCCAAACCGGTAGGTTGAGGAGTTCTCAAAACTAAAAGAAATTGGTGATTGTGATGACAATAGTTTGTATATTTATTTTTAAAATCAGTGTTGCGTTCCAAATACTAGTACGCAAACTACGCAAGTATACGGTCGTTACAAGTAATATAAAACGATAAGTACATACCGAGTATCGAATCCCCACGAATGGGTAAAAGGTGGGAATAAACTAATCAATCGACGGCTTATTTCAGTTATGAACGCTTGACACAAAATTATCAAACCCAAATATATGATAAGGGTGATTTTATTTAACTACAAGCAGCAAAGTAAACTAACTACGAAAGCAAGTAAATTGGGGAGTTAATTATGCGGTAAGGAGGATTCATAAGCAATCAATTAAAGCGGACAAATCATGCGGTTGTTAGGTTAGCTATGCAAACAATCATAGGTTTAGTTGTTGTTTGTGAGTTCTAAATTAGTTAAGTCTCCCTGTCGGTCTCACTTAACTCTACCAATCTACCCAAACTCTCCATCTCCGGATCAATCACAAACACCGTTGTCACTCGATGCTCTCAGAGGGATCAAAGGCGTACCGCTGTCACCCGGGACCTAAGACTAACCCAAATCCCCGAATAAAGAGAATCTAAGTTATTTGATGCATTCACGAACGAAGTCATTATACAAACACGGACCACACTAGGTATATGCCTATCCTAGGTAGAAATCCACAAATCATCACTCGCCTAACCTTCAAAGTCCTATGTCTAGGATGCATTCAAGGTAGAATTAAGTCCGATTACATGATTACGGCAAATCAAAGTACTTAAACAATAATCTACCACAATCATTGGCCAAAAGTGCGATAAAACAATAAATCCAACAATTCAAACATAGCCCAACATCCAAACATAATTAATCAAACGATAACAATGACTCGACAATTAATATATTATGCTCGTGTTGCTACTCAAGGATTCAAGGACGTTCGTATGTATCTTCCGAGTTGCATACAAACCTATCGAGTTAAACTAATCCAATTTATGTCTAAATGGATTAAATTCTAATCGATGCATTAAACTCAAACCTTAAACGAATATGAAACGACATAGGTATATGTCTATCCTAAAATCGAATCACAATCCAAATTCATAATCAAATCCTCCAAATCACTATGTCTAGCAATCAAGAATCAATAAATCTCATCTCAAAGGTTGTCAAACCATAAGATGAACGATAAGCACGGAATCGGTTTAACGAACACATATAAGCACCATACTAATCATCAAGACATCATTTAATCAAACAATAACATAAATATATATAAATCCAAAGAATTCAAATCCACAACCTTTGTTCCAAATAGAAAGTAACAACATTCATATACTAATCATAGACAACTAGGAAATAGAAAGATATCACCTAATCGGAATAAAGTCGAGAGATGGATTCTCCTCCCTTTAATCACCACCTAATCACTCCCCAAGGGTGGTGATTAACTCACCCCCTTGGTGGAGCCTTCAAATACAAGAAAAAGAAAGAAAAAGTAAAGAGAGAGTTGATGGAGGCTTGAGAGGAAAAGGGAGGCAAGGTATGTGTGTAGTGGAAGTTGTCTTTGATTTCTCCACTCAACTCATAACCTAGTGAAAACAATAAATCCCCACATGCCTAAGTTGCCCCAAAAACTACCACAACCAAGACCAAAATATCCCCTAACAAGTTAAAATTACAATTGGGAACAAGGGGGGAATTATACAAAAACACCCCTGCTTCCCGCAGACAAATATCTGCTGGTAGCAGGGGTACACCGCGGTGTACGTTTCACACACCGCGGTGTGACAAGACTTGCACCGCGGTGCATAGTATTTGCACCGCGGTGCAAAACTGACAGTGAGTTTACTGCCCTGCCACACTTCCTTCTGAGCAGCATATCTTTTGATTCCGAACTCCGATTGCGGATCCGTAAAGTCCGTAGCGTAGCTAACTCACTCATCTATGACATATCCAAAATTCAGCTCATTTGGATCATCCATGAAAAAGTTGTACATGTTCTAGTGAGCAGCTATCTATATTCTTGTACGATTTACTTCGGGTTCTCTTTTCTTTGAAGCTCTAGCTTGACTCGCGGGGTGGGTAGAACGACTCGCATCATTGATACGCAACTCCGAATCACTCTAAGATGTCAATACCTACAAACCACGGAGAAAGCGATCAAAACACGAACAAAAACACAAAAACCGAACAAAGGCCAAACGAAGGGGCCAAAAGCACAAAAGACACGAAAACACGCGGAACAAACAGAAACTCGGATTAAAACAAGGTGTTTTGGGCTTAAAGAGATAGGTAATAACGACATTTTCACGGCGTTATCAACACCCCCAAACTTAAACACTTGCTCGTCCTCGAGCAAAAAAAACAAAACAAGTACTAAACGTGCATGCTTAAGATCAAAATGCCAAAGCTTAATACTTTCAAATTATTTCTCAAACAAGCTCCACGTGTGTGTGTGATGACTTCGGCTAGGTTCTATTTTAGGTGAATACGCCCCAATAGATTAAAATCATCGGTTCTACTTGCATGGGATCCTCACGTTAACATAGACTATCTCCTAACCTTATGTTTCAAACCTTGTGCTCCAATCACATCGTGAAACTAAGTTGTATGTAATTTAAGAGTGTTTTCCCCTTTCTTGAACTAATTAACAATTTTAGTCCCTAGATCTTTCTCACATAAATGCTTCTCTTTTGATTTACAATAATAACATAGCACTTTGTGCTTTACAATGATATTACAATACAAAACTAGCACTAATTATGATGATTGTTTGTGCTTCTAAACATTTAACTTTTTGGGCTACTAGCACCATTTCAACGAAATAGAGTAATTACAAAAATGATTCATGAATTTCATCAATGAAGGCTTAGCCTTTCTTTTCTCTCATAGAAGTGCATACATTTTAGCAACTTCTCTACTCGTTTCTTTTGAGAGCTAGGTGTTCAAAGGTTTTTCATTCTCGAAAAGGGTTCACTCCCCCAAGCTTAGGCCATTTTGTTCCTTTTACACTTTGTTTTCAAACTAAAGTTTGGAGAGAAACTAAGTTACGCAAGAGGAGTCCTAGATCCTATTATCACTAAAGTTCTTTATCCACCCCAAATACAACCTAGCCTTAGCCAATGTGCTCAAATTTTGTAGAAGCATACTCAAATAATAATAAGAATTTGAAAAAATTTGGCGGGTCGACCTAGCATGTATGCAAGTACTTGCGACCTCTCTCCCCCAAACTTAAAACGCACAATGTCCCCATTGTGTGAATTGAGAAAAATGGAGGTAGGTCGACACGACAACCACACAGAGGAAAGACAAACAAAAACAAAAACAAAACAAAGAAACAACAAGGTGAATGATCGAGCACGGCTCTATCCATTCCAAGCAAGCATGGATAATCAAAACCAATCAAGTACGGACATATAGATATAGCATTGTAAGCGCAAAATAAACCAAACGGAATGCAAAAATGTAAAGGTTACGCCCTTTTTGTCGATCATAGAGTCCGTGCATCCCGTGGTTAACTTCCGTCTCGAATCCTCAATCATGCTTGCCATTACTTCTTTATCATGCACAATTATCACCTACAACACAACACAAAACAAAACAAAACAAAACAAAACAAGATGATGAAAAAGGGAAATAATGCTTGTTTTAAGTCACGAGCTTGACTTGATACGAGGGATGGTTTGATCGTCACCAAAACTACTCCCATCGTCCATGATTCCCCAAAAAACATAAGCTCATCAAAATCCTTAAGCTCTTCGCAATAAATCGATCGAACCTCGCAAAGAAACAAAAAGATCAAGATTAGCACGAATTATCAAGCTATCAAACACAAAACTAGCCATCAATATCATCATTTACTCCACACGTTACCACATTCCCCGGCAACGGCGCCAAAAACTTGTTGCGTTCCAAATACTAGTACGCAAACTACGCAAGTATACGGTCGTTACAAGTAATATAAAACGATAAGTACATACCGAGTATCGAATCCCCACGAATGGGTAAAAGGTGGGAATAAACTAATCAATCGACGGCTTATTTCAGTTATGAACGCTTGACACAAAATTATCAAACCCAAATATATGATAAGGGTGATTTTATTTAACTACAAGCAGCAAAGTAAACTAACTACGAAAGCAAGTAAATTGGGGAGTTAATTATGCGGTAAGGAGGATTCATAAGCAATCAATTAAAGCGGACAAATCATGCGGTTGTTAGGTTAGCTATGCAAACAATCATAGGTTTAGTTGTTGTTTGTGAGTTCTAAATTAGTTAAGTCTCCCTGTCGGTCTCACTTAACTCTACCAATCTACCCAAACTCTCCATCTCTGGATCAATCACAAACACCGTTGTCACTCGATGCTCTCAGAGGGATCAAAGGCGTACCGCTGTCACCCGGGACCTAAGACTAACCCAAATCCCCGAATAAAGAGAGTCTAAGTTATTTGATGCATTCACGAACGAAGTCATTATACAAACACGGACCACACTAGGTATATGCCTATCCTAGGTAGAAATCCACAAATCATCACTCGCCTAACCTTCAAAGTCCTATATCTAGGATGCATTCAAGGTAGAATTAAGTCCGATTACATGATTACGGCAAATCAAAGTACTTAAACAATAATCTACCACAATCATTGGCCAAAAGTGCGATAAAACAATAAATCCAACAATTCAAACATAGCTTAACATCCAAACATATAATTAATCAAACGATAACAATGACTCGACAATTAATATATTATGCTCGTGTTGCTACTCAAGGATTCAAGGACGTTCGTATGTATCTTCCGAGTTGCATACAAACCTATCGAGTTAAACTAATCCAATTTATGTCTAAATGGATTAAATTCTAATCGATGCATTAAACTCAAACCTTAAACGAATATGAAACGACATAGGTATATGTCTATCCTAAAATCGAATCACAATCCAAATTCATAATCAAATCCTCCAAATCACTATGTCTAGCAATCAAGAATCAATAAATCTCATCTCAAAGGTTGTCAAACCATAAGATGAACGATAAGCACGGAATCGGTTTAACGAACACATATAAGCACCATACTAATCATCAAGACATCATTTAATCAAACAATAACATATATATATATAAATCCAAAGAATTCAAATCCACAACCTTTGTTCCAAATAGAAAGTAACAACATTCATATCCTAATCATAGACAACTAGGAAATAGAAAGATATCACCTAATCGGAATAAAGTCGAGAGATGGATTCTCCTCCCTTTAATCACCACCTAATCACTCCCCAAGGGTGGTGATTAACTCACCCCCTTGGTGGGGCCTTCAAATACAAGAAAAAGAAAGAAAAAGTAAAGAGAGAGTTGATGGAGGCTTGAGAGGAAAAGGGAGGCAAGGTATGTGTGTAGTGGAAGTTGTCTTTGATTTCTCCACTCAACTCATAACCTAGTGAAAACAATAAATCCCCACATGCCTAAGTTGCCCCAAAAACTACCACAACCAAGACCAAAATATCCCCTAACAAGTTAAAATTACAATTGGGAACAAGGGGGGAATTATACAAAAACTCCCCTGCTTCCCGCAGACAAATATCTGCTGGTAGCAGGGGTACACCGCGGTGTAAGTTTCACACACCGCGGTGTGACAAGACTTGCACCGCGGTGCATAGTATTTGCACCGCGGTGCAACACTGGCAGTGAGTTTTCTGCCCTGCCACACTTCCTTCTGAGCAGCATATCTTTTGATTCCGAACTCCGATTGCGGATCCGTAAAGTCCGTAGCGTAGCTAACTCACTCATCTATGACATATCTAAAATTCAGCTCATTTGGATCATCCATGAAAAAGTTGTACATGTTCTAGTGAGCAGCTATCTATATTCTTGTACGATTTACTTCGGGTTCTCTTTTCTTTGAAGCTCTAGCTTGACTCGCGGGGTGGGTAGAACGACTCGCATCATTGATACGCAACTCCGAATCACTCTAAGATGTCAATACCTACAAACCACGGAGAAAGCGATCAAAACACGAACAAAAACACAAAAACCGAACAAAGGCCAAACGAAGGGGCCAAAAGCACAAAAGACACGAAAACACGCGGAACAAACAAAAACTCGGATTAAAACAAGATGTTTTGGGCTTAAAGAGATAGGTAATAACGACATTTTCACGGCGTTATCAATCAGCAATGATTTTATCAGTTGCACAAATATTGTGAGTGTAGGAAAAATTATACGTAAAAGGAAAAATTTAGAATTTAAATACAAGATAATCTGGACAGAAAGTAAACAACAATTAACAAAATGAACCAAACTGAGGCCTGTGTGAAAACACAGTGTCCTTAAGACAAATTCGCTCCCTCACCCTTCCGTTTCGTGCTCGAGGCTCCTTGAACATTTGTCTCCCAGGATACAACGGTACTAGCAAGAAGTTTTGCACCAAGCTTTTGCTAATCGAACTGAAATTCTTTAGAACTCTAAACAAAGAAGAGAAGATGACTGTTTTTTTTTTGGTGTGTAAAATAGAATGAAGGGAGCTCCTATATATAGGAACGGAGGAGGGCAAAATCGGAAAGAAAATTATTAAAGGCCATTTCAGTTTCTACCGTTACACAATTGAAATTTAAATTGGAGGTTGAACAATTTAAAGTCTTCAATTGTTGTTACAATTTTAATTTTCATTTTTTCTAACAATCCCCCACATGAATGAAAATTGAATAAATTCCTAACAAGATGTTCTAAGAGGATAGAGTTCAGCGGTAGACACTTGCATAGGATAGGTAGGAGTAACCCTTTGAACCTTTCCTTGAGAAAGTATGTTTACTTTACTGGCTGATCAGTAGACACGGTGTCCTTGAACTGTTCTGCTGTTTATGTAAACGATGACATACTCCTCACACGCATCTTACCTCGTAACGTTTCAGTTCTTACGGTTATGTCCGTTTTGGCCATGGACATCTACCTGGTTCAGCAAGAGTTTCTAAGAATTGTGCCCTATACAATTCCCTTTGAATCGGTCCTTCTTCTCTCTCACATAGGTGATTGATTTCCTTAGAGTATCCCGAGTTACTCTCCTTACAAGAATCATTAAAAGCTTGGCTTAACCTTACTCAACCGTTATCACTGTTTTCATCATAGGAATGGACTTAGGGTAAAACCCCCAGAGTGACTTAACTAAACCTTTGCGGTTAGGTTGTCCCTTTGAACCTAGATCTTGGGATCTCCAGTCAACTAGGTTGGGTTTTCCTTCGCAAAGCTTTTTATTCCATGGGCTTTAGTCCCATTCCTCTTGATGACTTAGCAACTATCTCTCTTGTTAACCCGTTGGTTAGCGGATCCGCTAGATTGTCCTTTGACTTTACATAGTCAATAGTAATCACTCCAGTTGAGAGTAGTTGTCTAATGGTATTATGTCTTCGGCGTATATGCCTAGACTTACCATTGTACATTTTACTCTGTGCTCTTCCAATCGCTGATTGGCTATCACAGTGAATGCATACTGCTGGCACAGGTTTAGACCATTGTGGAATACCCTCTAAGAATTGGCGTAGCCACTCAGCCTCTTCACCACATTTGTCTAGAGCTATAAACTCAGACTCCATTGTGGATCTGGCTATCACAGTTTGTTTTGAGGATTTCCAAGATACAGCTGCACCACCTAAGGTGAATACATATCCACTGGTGGATTTTGAATCTTTTACATCAGATATCCAATTTGCATCACTGTATCCTTCTACAACAGCTAGATATCTTGTATAGTATAGCCCGTAGTTACGAGTATACCTTAAGTATCTCAGTAATCTCACTATGGCTTTCCAGTGGTCAGTACCAGGATTACTAGTGTATCTGCTTAGCTTACCGACTGCGTATGCTATATCTGGTCTTGTACAACTCATCAGGTACATTAGACTTCCAATAATCCTTGAGTACTCCACTTGAGAGATGCTCTCACCTTTATTCTTTGATAAAGGTTGACTTGGATCTATAGGAGTTCTAGCCTCATTAGAGTCATCCTTATTGAATTTTTCAAGAATCTTTCCAATATAACTGGATTGACTCAAAATGATGCCATCTGATTTTCTCGTGATTTTAACTCCCAGTATCACATCTGCTAGACCCATATCTTTCATTTCAAATCTAGCATTCAACATATCCTTAGTGGAATTAATCATCTTATCATTACTTCCAACGATAAGCATGTCGTCAACATAAAGACACAAAATGACATAGCCATCTTTTGTTTCTTTCACGTAAATGCATTTGTCGCATTTACTGGTTTTAAAACCTTTTCCAAGCATGACATCATCAAATTTTTTATGCCACTGCTTCGGTGCCTGTTTTAAGCCATACAATGACTTAACCAGTTTACAGACTTTCTTTTCTTGCCCTGGAGCAGAAAAACCCTCAGGTTGTTCCATGTAGATTTCTTCTTCTAAATCTCCATTTAAGAAAGCTGTTTTTACATCCATTTGATGTACTTCTAAGTTTCGCAATGCTGCGATAGCAAGTATCATTCTTATGGAAGTTATTCTCGTTACGGGAGAATACGTGTCAAAGTAATCAAGGCCTTCTCATTGCCGATAGCCTTTTATTACCAATCTGGCCTTACATTTATCAATTGTTCCATCTGGTTTCATTTTCCTTTTAAAGATCCACTTATATCCTAGTGTTTTGCATCCTGGAGGAAGATCAACTAACTCCCAGGTATGATTTTTCAAGATGGAATCAATTTCACTATTGATTGCCTCTTTCCACAAAGGTCCTTCAGAAGAAGTTACAGCTTCTTTGAAGGTTTGAGGTTCAGTTTCGAGCATATATGTCAGAAAATCTGGGCCAAAAGATTTTTATGTTCTTGCTCTTTTACTTCTTCTTAGCTCAACCTCAGTTGGCTCATCTTCAGTTACCTGTTCAGACTCATTGTCTTGACTATGAGTTCTTTTAGATGATCTCACTTCTTTTCTAGTTTTCGCTGGAAATATATCTTCAAAGAAAGCTGCATTTCTGGATTCCATTATCATGTTTTTGTGAATCTCAGGATTTTTAGACTCATGCACAAGAAACCGATAAGCATTATTGTTTTGAGCATATCCGATGAATATGCAATCAACAGTATTCGGTCCTATCATTTCTTCCTTGGGTGTAGGTACTACCACTTTGGCAAGACACCCCCACACTCGCAAGTATTTGTAGGAAGGTGTTCTACCTTTCCACAATTCATATGGAGTTTTCTCCTGATTTTTCCGGGGTATCTTATTTAAAAGATAATTGCTAGATAGGATAGCTTCCCCCCACATGTTCTGTGGTAATCCAGAACTTATCAGCATTGAATTCATCATTTCTTTCAATGTCCGATTTTTCCTTTCCGCAATTCCGTTTGATTGCGGTGAATAAGGTGTTGTTACCTCATGTATGATTCCGTGTTCAGCACATAATTCACTAAATGGTGACACATATTCACCACCTCTATCACTTCGAAGTACTTTAATCTTTTTATCAAGTTGATTCTCGATTTCTTTTGTGAATAGAATAAATTTATCTATCGCTTCACTTTTTGCTCTTAACAAGTATACATAGCAGTATTTAGTACAATCATCAATGAAGGTAATAAAATAACTATAACCTCCCTTTGATTGCACACATTTAAGATCACTTATGTCGCTATGTATCAAGTCGAGTGGTTTAGTATTCCTTTCAACCTTTTGAAAAGACGATCTCGTTAATTTAGCTTCAATACAAGTTTCACACTTGTGCTTTTGATCAATTTGAAATTTAGGGATATGTTTCAAATTAATTAATCTACGCAGGGAATCGTAGTTAACATGTCCTAGTCTACCATGCCATAGATTAGGATACTCAAACAAGTAAGCAGAATTATTAACTTTATTAATATTCTTTGGCTTAATAGCCATTACATTTAGCTTAAACATTCCACCACATTCATATCCCTTTCCAACAAACATACCACTCTTGGTTAAAATAAATTTGTCAGACTAAAAAACAAGGCGAAAACCATGCTTGTTCAGTAGCGTCCCAGACACCAGATTCTTTCGGATATCTGACACATAAAGGACATCCTTCAGAGTCAGCTCCTTCCCAGAGGTCATTTTGAGAATTACATTCCCTTTGCCTTCTATAGCTGACGTGACCGAGTTTCCCATGAACAGTTTTTCCCCATTCTGGATCGGCTCAAAAGTGGTAAACACTTCCCTGTCAGAGCACACATGCTTTGTAGCCCCTGTATCTATCCACCACTCTTTCGGATTAGAGTCAACCAAGTTCACCTCAGAAACAACAGCACAGAGGTCCACATCACCACTGTCTTCAATAACATTGGTTTCATTAGGTTTCTTCTTTTTCGGTAGCCTGCAATCTGCCGATTTGTGACCCATTTTGTCACAATTGAAGCATTTCCCTTGAAACTTG
This sequence comes from Penstemon davidsonii, assembly GCA_034814905.1. NCBI lineage: Eukaryota > Viridiplantae > Streptophyta > Magnoliopsida > Lamiales > Plantaginaceae > Penstemon > Penstemon davidsonii. Next base: position 1,921,080 of record JAYDYQ010001087.1, on the reverse strand, counting down.
GTTTTCTTGGAAATACCGCCCTTTGGCCCCATCTTGGACCCTTTGTTATTTTTCTTAAACTTTGAACTTTGACCATGTTCCACGACATTAGCCTTAGGTTCAGTAGAAGTGAGCCCTCTTTTCTCAGATTTCCTGTTGTCTTCTTCAATTCGGAGCCTCACAACGAGATCCTCCAGCTCATCTCCTTTCGCTTGTGCTTCAGGTAATTTTTGAAATCCTTCCATGCAGGGGTTAACTTTTCAATGACACAAGCCACCTGGAAGGTTTCACCGAGCTCCATCTTTTCAGCCTGAATTTCATGAAGAATTAGCTGAAATTCTTGCACTTGGGCCATAAGTGGTTTGGAGTCCACCATCTTGTAGTCCAAAAACCGACCCACAACGAATTTCTTGGTACCGGCATCTTCAGTTCTGTATTTCCGGTCCAATGCTTCCCACAATTCCTTTGCAGTCTTTTTATCCATATACAAATCGTATAGCGAATCACTTAAGCCATTCATGACATAGTGACGGCAAAGATAGTCCGACTGATTCCATTCATCAAGAGCCATTAGGTAAGCAGTGTCTTGCTCACCATCTTTCTTGGGTGGATCCTCGGTTAAGTTCTTTGCCAGGCGCAAGGTGGTCAGGTTGAACATCATCTTTTGTTGCCACCTTTTGAAATTCAGCCCATTGAATTTCTCCGATTTTTCAGCTTGGCTCAGAGGTGCCACAGCTCCAGCTCGGCTCAGAGGTGCCACATCTTGGTTTGGTACTGGAGCTCCCGATGAGTTCTCGGTAACTACCACATCAACGTTTGATTCGGTTGCCATTTCTGAAACCAAAAACAAACTATCAAATTCCTCGAAGGAATTTCAGAAGAAAAAAAATTTATTTGAAGGAAATTCAGAAAATTTTAGATAGTATCTAACAAAGAATTTTCTCCAAAATTTCCTATTCGAAAATCGTTATGTTCGAAAAGTTTTTCAATCTTGCAAACAATTTTATCTATCCCAAGATAGATATGTAACCGTACCAAAATTTTGTAAAAAATTTTTTGTTCCAAACTTTTGGAACAATTTTGAAAGTATTATAAAATTGGAGGACCAGTATTGCTAATACTTTGCAATTACTTCAATGCCTTCTTTAATAAAATTACGTAACAGTAGACTTTGTTACAAATTTTAAATACACCACCAACAGCAAATGTTATTTTCACTAGAGAAAAACCTTCGAAAAGTGTTACCAATGTTTGTAAACAATTAGCTTTTCCAAAACAATTTTCAACGACTCCCAAAAAGTTTTGTTCGAACTATGTAAAGAATCTTGGAAATATATTTAAAATGGAGGTCCAGTAAGTGCTAATTTCATAAAACAAAACACCTTTGCAATCACCTTACACGTCCAGTAAGTGCCTTATGTAGATAAAGTGTACTTGAATAACAATTTTCAATACAGCACCAAATTAATTTTTCGGAGAGCCTTGAAAATTACTATCACAGTTTGAAAATTCCTTGATTAAAATTGGGAAGTAATTTTGGAATTGGAAACCAAAGTTTCTGTCCACACGGTCCGTAAACAATTTAGATATATTATAAAGAGATTTCTATCCAAGCAGAACACCACCAAACTTGTAAATGTTTTTCCACAAAATTGTAGTGTTCGGAATTTGTTGATAAAATCATTAACAAATTTTGAAATTTGGAAAACACTTTTGTGATCGAAAAATTTCCTGTCCAAAACAGATTAGTTTAAGAAACAAGTTTCATAAACGTGTTCTTGTTTTACGAAACAGATTATGAAACAACTTTCCCTTTCCTTTTACGTAAAGATGAATTTTGTCTTAAGATTGTAGGAAAAATGTATACGTAAAAGGGAAAATTTAGAATTTTAATACAAGATAATCTGGACAGAAAGTAAACAACAATTAACAAAATGAACCAAACCGAGGCCTGTGTGAAAACACAATGTCCTTAAGACAAATTCGCTCCCTCACCCTTCCGGTTCGTGCTCGAGGCTCCTTGAACGTTTGTCTCCCAGGATACAACGGTACTAGCAAGAAGCTTTGCACCAAGCTTTTGCTAATCGAACTGAAATTCTTTAGAACTCTAAACAAAGAAGAGAAGATGACTGTTTTTTTTTTTTGGTGTGTAAAATAGAATGAAGGGAGCTCCTATATATAGGAACGGAGGAGGGCAAAATCGGAAAGAAAATTATTAAAGGCCATTTCAGTTTCTACCGTTACACAATTGAAATTTAAATTGGAGGTTACACAATTTAAAGTCTTCAATTGTTGTTACAATTTTAATTTTCATTTTTTCCAACAGTGAGGAGGTGATTTTTTGCCATGAAGTATATCAAAATCGATTGAAAAATGAGATGGGAAGTGAATTATAAAATCACTTCATTGTTACGTATATAGAGAAAGATCCGTTTTGAAAGATTCAATCACGAAACAGTTTCAGTTCATGACAAATCGATGTGGAGACTTCTAATACATTCTCACGCATAGCTAACTTATATTCTTGAGTTTGAATTAATTTTGTTCAAAATTTCATTGTTGTTGTAAAAATAATTGGATATGTTTTTTTCATTAATATATAAATGTAATATAGTTTTTAATTTTATATAATAACCCAGTTGAAACCTTTTTTGGCTACGCCACTGGGAAAATGATACCATGTTTTTTGTCCTCTTAGATGGTCAATAAGCCATAACTCAGACACAAAAATTAATTAATTAATTATTTTGCTCTTGTAACCAAAATTTCCTATTGGACAAATTTATTTTCTTAGACGATCTTGTTAATTGGACATTATATACACGGAACATCAACTTCATCATACAAAAGGAAAATGTAATCAAAAGTGGGGGAGAAAAAATGTGATCTAATACCTAAAAAAAAAAATTCCACTTAAATAGTAGATAAACTAGTGTTAGCATTTATTAATCCAATACTATAATTTTCCCGTGTACAAATTAAAACAGCTAATGCTCCTTTTTTTAGAAACAAATTCAAGTACCAAAATGGAAAATATTTATTATCAATTATATAGGTGTCTAAATTCTCATATCAGTATTAACTGAAAATGCTTACCCACTTATAACCATAAGTTGAAGGTATTAATTAGGAACATAAAATCCAATGATTTTTTTTTTTAATTTGAAGTCAATTAATGCGGTAAATTCAATGATTTTTTTATTATTATTATTTTATTTCATGATTTGTTCATCTGATTTTTCTTTTAATATTACACTAATAAGATTGAATGTCAACTCTTTTTATTAGTCTTACAACATAAAGCACTAATGATTTGTCCTTCACATGCTCTTTATTATAACGTGTGCCACCTCCATCGGAATAATCTCGCTTTCTCGTGCCATCATCAAACTCCTCCATACTTTACCGAGTAGAAGTTTGATATAATGTACTTGCGAGGTCGTAGAGAATCAAATTAGAAAAGTATTTATCAATTGTTAATTGAGGAAGAAAAACTCTTTTACAGATAATGGGAATTAGGGTATGAAGATTCTCGATGAATCATTTGTATTAACTTGAAAAATAATATATGTGACTTGATTTAGCGAAATGAAGTTTCCTATGGTAAGCAAAAATTAATGGAAATAAATTGCAATCGTTTGTTGCACACTTGCACGTCAGCTGTAACAAATGCACTAAATAATTTTCTCATTCTTAGGATCATACTACTAAGTAGTTAAGTAAAACTATTTAGTCTTTCATATGTAACACCAAACAAAATGGATTATAATTAAAATAAAAATAGTAGGTCCGAAAAAGTTCTAGTTACATTATTGAAAATCAATTAAAAATATTTAAAGAAAAACGAAAAGTAGATATATAAAAACGTTACACAAATACTCATTACTCTAGTTTATATATAACTTCATAATTATCACATTAGGGTTCACAAAAACACTAAAAAGGATTGATTTGCAAAAAAATTGAAAATTACATAAACAATCAAAACTATTAATCACCCATCTACGACTGAAATAGAACCCAGTGAGTTGCCATTTATTCCCGAATGCTTTGTATTAACATGAAAAAAGTTATGCGACACTATGTAATGAAGTGAAGCTTCCTATAATTAATGAAGTGAAAAAGAAATGATTAAAAGAGAATTTAACTACCTGGAGCAGCAGAGAAGGTGGTGGAGATGGAGGAGAGGATGGTGGCGAAAAACTCATAACATCACACGTGATTGATTGAGTTTGCATATATAGGTTGGAATAACAACCACTGGAGGCAAAGATGACGTTGCAAAATTATTATCATGGCAAAGAAGATGAGTTTAAGGAGAAGATGGAAGGGGGGTGGCGGCTCTTGAGCACGATGAAGAGTTGTTGTGCATTCTCCTCCCCCATCTCTTAATATATATCTATATATATAATAAATACCTGCAATGCAAATAGTTGTCTATTTATTTACTACTATTTTTTTAATTTTTTTCCTAATGAAGTCAATTAATGCGGTAAATCCGATGATTTTTTTTTTTATTATTATTTTATTTCTTGATTTGGTCATCTGATTTTTCTTTACTGTTATGCGAATAAGATTGAATGTCAATTATTTTTTATTAGTCTTACAACATAAAACACTATCATTTTGTCCTCCATGTGTTCCTCTTTATATTATAACGTGTGCCAACAATTCACAATGCCTATTTTTTCTTTCAATAAAGGGAAAAAAACACCATACCCACCTGTGTTTTGAAAAATCCGCACATAACCCCATGTGTTATTTTTTTTTTTTTGGCAAGGAATCTCTTTGTGTTTTATAAAAAGTTGCACAAATGCCTTTGCCATCCAAACTAACGGAGAGTGCCTCGCACTCGCGAAATTGAATTTTCATCAATTTGAATTACCAAATTACTCCTTCCGTTTTTTTTTTAAATTTGTCGTTTTGGCAATCATGCGCCCGTAAATAAGTAATATATTTTAATTTTAACTGAAAGACATCAAGTGTAAATTTTACCAAGTCCATTTGGTCTTCAATCTTGAGATAACTCAGGGGCAACCTTTTAATTCTCACTAATTTTTGGAGGTCATTCTGCAATTTTTGTCATCTTCTGGTGTTCAATTTTGTCCAATTTATGGGGAGACTTGTAATATTGACTGACCTTTGGGGCCATTTTGTAATAGTTGGAGATTCTGAAACTGAAATTATGGACAAAATAGGGGTGGTTTTGCAATTTCGCCCAAATTTATTAGCAATTTTGTTAGCACAACAAAATAGGATATGAATGATGAATGATAAATAATTATATGTTTTGAGGAAAAATACAATCAAATAATAACCATAAGATTACATTTATGTAGGTTGATGATTAACTGAATGAACAATGCTGAAAAGCTCATTTATAGAACTTATAAATCAATCGTGCAATAAAGTACTAGTTTTTCAATGTTGAGAATAAAGAAATAATTATTCGGTTTTAATTTTTTAAAGCTCAACAAAAACTAATTTGCTTTTAACATACATAGATAAATCGTTTCTTTCAATTAATCCAATTAATGTTTGATCATATTTGGCAAAGTAACAACATAAATTCTCATGTCAAATTTTTTTTATCCAAGAACATAATATCATGCCATAAATTTATTTATAATGAGCTCAAACAGGTTTTGATAGTGCTCAAGTAGTTGCACTCTAATGACATCATAATAATAATAAGAAACTTAATTAATTAAAATGATAAATGCAAAACTCAACACTTTGCACAAACAATTATCCTTAGGACAGTTACAAGCTTCTCATATTATATTTCATCGCTTTAACATATCAATGGATCAAAGTTATGCTAATTTCTATTACACTAGGTGCTCAATTAATAAAAGATTAATTAGCATCATCTGAGAAATGAATATATAATTATATTTAGAATCCGTTTCAGAGCTTTTCAGAGAATCATATTGATGCCTATGTTTATATGGGAAATGATCTTGTGGGATGGCGACTCACTGGTTTCTATGGCGAACCTGATGTTACAAAGAGGAGAAAGTCTTGGGAACTTCTTCGCCGCCTTGCGAGTTCGTGCAATAAACCGTGGCTTTGCATTGGGGATTTAAATGCTTTACTTTATAACTCGGAAAAGAAAGGACGGAATATCATTCCAGCATACCAGTTGAGAGAGTTTAGAACAACTTTACAGGATTCAGGCTTGTCTGACATTGGTTTCTCCGGTTACCCCTTTACGTGGTCGAATGGTTGGGCATTTCCTGGTACTGTGGAAGAACGGTTGGATAGAGCTTGCGTATCCCATACTTGGATACAAAAATTTCCTTACAGCAGGGTTGAGCATCTTAAGTTTGGTGGCTCTGATCACTCACCGATCCTTTTACGCATTCTTGATCATGAAGTTGAACATCGTAAAGCCAAAAAGAGGATGTTTATGTTTGAATCGATGTGGTTAGATGATGCTAATTGTTCTAGTGTTGTTAGGGAGTCGTGGGGGGCTGCGAGTAATCCTACTAATGTAGATGATACTATGGCTAAACTTAATTCGTGCAGAGAGCGTTTGAAAATTTGGAGTGAGTCTTCATTTGGTCGAGTCACCAAACGCGTTGCTATTCTTAGAGAGAAAATTGACAAGTTGCGAAAAGGATATCTCACCATTGATAACAAACGGAAAATTAACTGCCTCACTATGGAGTTAGAGGAATTACTGGATAAGGAGGAGAAGATGTGGCAACAAAGAGCTAAGGCTCATTGGATGAGGGAAGGGGATTGTAACACTAGATATTTTCATAGTCGTGCTTCGGGCCGTCAGAAAAAGAATGAAATTAGAGGGATTAGAAAAGAGGATGGGTCTTGGAGTAAAACTGAACCGGAGATTGAAAAAGTTATTGTCGATTATTTTTCTGATATTTTCACTTCGAGTCAACCATCAGAATTTGAGCTAGACTTGGTGCTGAGAGCTATGAGATCGAGAGTGAGTTTTGAGGATAATCAACATCTCCTCCAGCCCTACACTGCAGATGAGGTAACACAAGCACTCTTTTCTATGTACCCCCTCAAATCCCCTGGCCCTGATGGCTTCCCCCCTATATTTTTTCAAAAATACTGGTGTCTTATTCGTAATGATGTTACAAAATGGGTGCTTGATTTCCTTAACAATGGCTTGTTTGATGAATCCTGCAATTTTACAAATATTGCACTTATTCCAAAATGCCAAAATCCCGAATTTATGACTCAATTTCGTCCCATAAGTTTGTGTAATGTGTTGTATAAGATTGCATCTAAAACCATTGCTAATCGTCTTAAGCCTTTAATGAACTCTGTGATTTCGGAATCCCAATCTGCGTTTGTCCCAGGTAGACAAATTACTGATAATGTCCTTGTTGCCTACGAGACCACCCATTTTATGAAAAAACAAACTAGGGGCGATGTGGGCCAAATGGCCATTAAGCTGGACCTTAGTAAAGCTTATGATAGAGTAGAATGGGATTTTCTTAGGGCTGTGATGATCCGCTTAGGTTTTGATGTGAGATTTGTGAATCTGATTATGACGTGTGTTTCCACTGTTACTTATTCTTTCATTTTAAATGGTACTCAGATTGGTTTTGTTAAGCCGGAAAGGGGTATCCGACAAGGTGACCCCCTTTCCCCGTACTTATTTCTCTTTTGTGCAGAAAGTTTGAGTTCCCTGATTTCCCAGGAGGAAAATAGAGGCAATTTACAGGGGATTTCAGTTTGTGAGCATGCTCCGTGTGTCTCTCACCTACTTTTCGCGGATGATACTCTAATTTTCTGTCAAGCAACGACTGATGCAGCTATCCGAATCCATAATTTATTGCATGCATATGGCTTGGCTTCTGGGCAGCACATCAATTTGGAAAAGTCAAGTGTAGTCTTTACTAGGAACACTCCAGAAACACTTATAAGTCAAATACTTTCTTATTTTCCTATTCAGAGGGAGCAAAAGCATAGCAGATATTTGGGGCTTCCTCTCGTAGTTGGGAAATCAAAAAGAGAGGTGTTCGACTACATTAGAGAAAGGGTTTGGGAGAGACTTCAAAGTTTACGGACCAAATCTCTTTCAAAAGCTGGGAAGGAAGTGCTTATTAAGTCAGTTATTCAAGCAATTCCCTCTTATTTGATGAGTTGCTTCAAGCTACCGAATTATTTAATTTCGGAGATCAACTCTATGGTATCGAACTTCTGGTGGGATGATAAGGATGCAAAGAAAATTCATTGGATAAAATGGGATTCACTTTGTTCAAGCAAACGGGATGGAGGTCTGGGATTCAGGGATCTTAGTTCATTCAATATGGCCTTATTAGCAAAGCAAGCATGGCGTATTCTTGTTTCTCCGAACACACTTTTGAGCCGTATATTTAGAGCACGGTATTTCCCTCATTCTCATTTATTGGATGCGCCATTGGGTTCTAACCCATCTCTCACTTGGAGAGGTATTAGAGAGTCATTAAGATTTATATCGGCAGGACTACGTTGGAGGATTGGAAATGGAAACTCTGTTCGGATATGGGGTGATAAGTGGCTGCCTAGGCCACATTCCTTCAGAGTTACGACGCCTCCTAGTATCATCCCCGAAGATAGTACAGTTAGCTCTCTTTTTGATGTTGATAGTGGATCCTGGAATCGTCAGCTTGTGGAATCAATTTTCAGCGAAGAGGAGACGCAACTGATCCTTTCTATACCACTCGGTTCTACTGTTGGGGAAGATCGAATCCTTTGGCACTTTGAGCGTTCAGGCCTCTATTCTGTTAAATCAGCCTATAAGCTCATTAGGGATATAACTCGAATGGATTTGGAGGCAAGAACAGGGGGTCCAAGCACTAGAATGGTGAGAGACTGGAATTGGATTTGGAATTTGGCTGCTCCACCTAAGGTCCGTCTTTTCATATGGAACTGTTGTTCCGGTACCCTTCCGGTATGCGAAAAACTTAAACAGCGACGGGTGCCCATTGAAGCTTTTTGTCCACGATGTGATCATGAAATAGAGTCCATTCTTCACTGCCTTTTGAGATGTTCCTACGCCCGTCAGATTTGGGCATTATCTGGAGTGCTGTACCACACCTACAACAGTGATACGAACGACACGGAAGCCTGGTTGTGCTCTATTCGCTCCAAAACGGATGCCAAGCAATTCGGTTGGATTGCTATGATGATGTGGTGGATTTGGTATGCAAGAAATAAACTACTTTGGGAGAATGAAGAAATTGAAACACTTGAGCTAATTTCCTTTGCTCGGGACTTCTCCAACAGATTCCAAAATGCCATGGTCCCTCACCGTTTTCCAATTGCTGATCGCACCTCTTCGAAGTGGCAGCCCCCTCCAGGTTTGTTCATTAAAATAAATGTGGATGCTGCTTTTAATAAGGTTGGTGATGTGGTTGGTTTTGGGATGATTGCTAGAAACAGGGAAGGGGTTTGTGTGGGCTGGAAAACTGATTTTGTCCGGCTTCCTCTTGACCCCGAAGCAGCCGAAGCAACGGCTGCTTTCCGTGCTATTGACTTTGGAGTGGCCTCGGGTTGGAGCCATGTGATTCTTGAAGGAGATTGTTCCACCGTTATTAAGGGTATTTCAGACCCATCATTGTCGTTCGGCCCTCTTGGTCATATTTATGAGGATATCAAGCGTTTGTCATCTAATTTGGAGTCTTTTCGCGCTTCTCACGTTGTTCGTGATTTTAACATGGCTGCCCATGTGTTAGCTAAGTTAGCAGCTTCAGATTTTACTTTTCCATCTGTTTTACCTGTTCGTGTTGAAAACATTGTAATTTCGGAATTTCCGCTTTGAATGCTTTATTGCGTTTGTTCCTCAAAAAAAAAAAAAAAAAAGAATCCGTTTCATGTTGTTGTTTATAATCATTTAATTAATACTTTGTAAAAATATACATACATATTATCCTTATCTCAAGACATAATATACATGAAACCAATTTGAAAGTGCACTTTAATTACTTAAAGAAATTCTTTAATGGGTAAACATGAATAATGGTCCTCCTTATCATTAACTTTTTACAGAGTGATCCCTCTTGTATTTTTTTTTCCCATGTTAGTCCTCACTATGAATTATTTGTTTCATTTTGGTCATTTTCAGGAAGTCCAATGTGAACTAAAGTGCCGAAACAGTTTTATGAGGGACTAAATTGATAAAGAACCAGTTTTATGAGTGATTAAATTGATAAAGAACCAGTTTTATGAGGGACTAAATTGATACAAAATAATTTTATGAGGGACTAAAGTGTAACACTATAAATAAAAGATCCCTTGTAAATGACCAAAGTGAAACAAATAATTCATAGTGGGGACTAACGTGGGAAAAAAACACAAGAGGGACCACTCTGTAAAAAGTTAATGATAAGGATAACCACTCTTTAATATTGCCATTGGATATCACGATCTTGAATTAAAGAATGGAATATTTAGCATTTGTTCAAGCTTACCAGAGAAGATGCTTATTGGTTTCAATATGTATTTATTTAGGAACATGAGCGTCTCCCGTGTTCTTGTGATACTCCATCTGGATTAACCATGATGTCTTCAATTTGTTGGCTCTGCAGAAAGATTTCCAGCATTTTCCTTTCAATGTGGCCTGTCCATTACTTTTGTCCAAATCTATCTTCCATGTCCCAATTTTGGTTTGAATTATGGCATATTGGTTATCTCTCGTATGCAGATATAAGAATAAACGAGGAGGAAAACGCTGCACACGATGAAAGCCATTATAAACAAGTATTTGAGTAGTGAAATTAACATACACTTTGAAAATATGATAATTTTGTTAGAAAGTAATATTACCAAACTAGTATCATCGTAGTGTGCCTTGTCCAGATAGAAACGCACTGCACTATCACAATCTTTATCCCCGTACTTCTCAAGGAATGTTCTGTCCGAGCATGGAAACGCTGAAAATTGCCATATCCCCAAGTATTCGAAAAATACTATTTCACCTGGAAGCAAGTTGAAGTCTTCGTACATCTGAGTAATAGATTCACCCCCTATGTAAAATATCCCATTCTTGATTACAAGCTTGCATTCATAAACAATATATGGGTAACACCTCAATGTTATTTTCCTTTTTTTCACCAACTCATTGACGGCATAATCTAGGAAATATGAGGGCATTTCCTGCACGTAACAAGTTTTTGCACTCAAAGCCCACATTAATATTTCAAACAGCGTAGCATAATATACTCGAAGTAGCGTGGGGAATCACAGTGTTTTAGTTGAATGATTGACAAAGATTAAAATGACAAATAACACATTTTAAATCCATTGAACAACTACACAATGAATGGCATATAAATCTAGGAGTATTATATATATGTCAAACTCTCTGTTTCATGTTATACAATTATTATCGCCCTAATTCCTAAGCATTAGGTTCCTAATTATCACCTAAACAAATAGGGTTGACCAAATATCACAGATTTAAAACAAGAAACATTTAGCAATTTAGACAAAGAGGAATAAAGCTTACAAACATGGCATTTTGGATAGAATCAACCCCCGCGAAAAATCGCAATCCTGTAGCTAATTTTGCACTTGCTTCCATTCGGAGAACACTTGATGGGTTGTATGACTAAATCTCGTTCGGTTATTTGAAATCAACTAAAATGCCCAATTTCTGCACCTCTTGGATTTGGTGGAGCTACACAATAATGTCTTTGTGCGTCTAGGGATTGACGGGGGAGAAACTAGAAGAGGGCTTGGAAGCGGTTTTTGCTATGAAGAGAGAGCAGAGGGATTTGTAATTTTGTAATTCCGAATGTTTAATAATTAGGGATTTGTAATTTTGGTTGTTAGTTTAAATTAGGTAGATAAACTTGTGCATTTGTAGTAAAATTATATCTTTGCTGACTTATTGAATCTTATGAATATGTCCCTTCCTTTTGGTTTTCATTCATTCAAGTCATCAATGTATAGAAATCATATAATTCATCAATAATATTGCTTTATTCTTTTTTAATACAAAAACATTTATAATCTCTATTATGTATCAAGATTTACATATGATCTCTGGAATGAGGTTAAGCTAGTTAATAGTAGACTGTTTATAGACTTTAGGACGGACAAGACTCTTCATCTTTATTCACCTTGAAAATCAAGAATAGACAAGACTCTTCATCTTTATTGACCTTGAAACTTTAAGATAAGCTAACTTTTCTGAACATATGAATTTTGTAGCATCAAGAAAAATCAATATCACAATACTGTAATTGAGCGTCAGATGCCTTGTCTTATATATCCAATTCTCCCACTCTAATTATATTTAGACTTTATTATATAGCATAACACCATATATATTTTCATGGCATTCAATTATTTTCCTCCGTAACATTAAATTGTTGTAACACAATGTAAATCCAATAATGAATCGTGAATAACAAAAAACACGAACAAAAATTATCAAGTTATTGCTGTTAATAACATAACATTCTAGGCAATTAATGACAAAACATGGACACACTATCATTCTAACAACCAAACAACCTAATAGAGTAAAATTTATATTAAATTTTTTTTTTTTACCATTAATATTTTAATAAGTTGTAAACTTTAAAAGATAATTATAAGGTTGATGTCGGGGAGAGTTCTTGTTTACTTATATTTGTAAGATCATTTGCCATAGAATTAAATATCACAATGTAATTAAAATAGGGGTATATTAGATAAAAAAAAGGGAAGAAATTTCCTTGGCCAACTCGTACTTTTATGTATATAATATATATATATATATATATATATAGATTTATCTACACTAAGAAAATTTAATTTCAAGAGTGGGTACAACATAAGTCATAAATACTCTAAAAAGCCAATATTTTTAATAATGAAGTTCTCCATAATTTCATTATGTTAAAAAAAATTGAAAAAATTGAATCGACATCTTACTATGAAATATTACTACATTATTCCCGTGCTATGGACAAATCCAACCAATTTATTTCAATTTATTTCAATTTACATAAAAATAAATTACAATGTATTATGATTGCAACAGCTTTAACTCAATAATACCAAGAGAGGATTACTCGAACTATCCTTCAAATTTTGTGTTAATACATTGACCACTTTTTGTATTCATCCCTTCCAACTATAGATTTTTTGGGACAGCTGTCTTACAAATGAGTGGAGATATACATTTATGATTCCACTGAATGATCTAGACAAAAATCGAGTTAGGGCAGAAAAAATATTAAATGTGATTCATTAGACAGCATTATAATACTTAATAACAATTTAGTGTCAAGTCTTCTGAAATAAATCCAGTTTCAAATAAATATTTGATGGAACAGGATTTATTTCATAAGACTTGACGTTAAATTGTCATTAAGATTATCTTGTTGCATAGTGAATGACAGCTAACATTTTTGATTTCCTGTGACAATTTTGGCCTAGATCATTTACTAAAATCATAAAGTTATGTCTCTAATCGTTCGTAGCACAACATTTCCATTCCTTCAAATTAAGATGATCCATAGCCGCTTTAGATGTTGGGGTGAAGTGCCTCAATTATCTGAAAAATTAAGTAGAATAAAAAGTAACTAATCATATTTTGGGGTAAACTGCCTCAATTAAAATTTATAAATGGTGGATAAAATTGGTAAAAACGGTTCCATACCTTTATTTCATATCATGAAGTAGTAAATTCCAATTAAGCAGTTTATCGAGCAAAATCCAATTAAGACTGTGTGATGTATATATATACACTATATGAATTTATTCTATGTCATTGCATAATGACAGCGAATAGATTCTTATATATATATAAACTAGAATTCATTCAGATTGGGTACACAAAATGAATGTATAAATAATAGAGATATTATGGACAAAAAAGGCAACTGAAAAAAGCATGCTTCACGTGAAAATTTAACACCTTTTTAATGTTCAATCATCACGTGGGATGTTGTCATACCACATACATTAAATTAGTGATTAAATTGTTCTATGTAGCTTTGAATTACTCAAGGGTCTGATTACCTATAGGATGGGATTTATATCCGGATTTGGACTCAATTTAGTTTATATCATATTGCCATCTTCAACCGGTGTCATATTTTATACGACTACTTTTTAACTATGATGCACGGATACTTCAGAAAAAATTATTTGATGCCGTGTCAAACACTTCTCGGATATATTTTTTATATTGAAACCCTTTTGATACATATTTAAACCATAATCATAAAATTTAAGGGTTAATTCATACACACCCTTACGAAGTACAAACTAACATCATTACTCCAATTCCGTTCAAGAACTTAAAGGCCAAGTAATAGATGGGATTCATGACAGGATATATACAAAAAATAGAGTTTTCAAACTACTCCCAAAACGTATCCTTAATCCTTAAAATCTCATCCTTCAGCTCATCCAACAAAAAAAAAATTCTCGCTTGTGCCCAATTTTGCGATGGTGATGTCCTCAAATTCTTCGGTCAGCAATATAATCAATTTTTCTTTGATCTCTAACGTTAAACACCATATGTTACACAATTCTCTTTTTCTTTCCAATTGCATCATCAATCTTGATTTCCTACGCTTAATCAAATACCAGAACATTAAATACTGGAGTTAAAAAATTCTTGAAATTTTCGGATACAAATCAAACGAAGTATTATTATACCTGAGCGATATAGGACCCGTGACAAACGGTCTCCGCCTCCGAGGTGCACTACATCCGTGTAAAATATGTTACATAAATATTAAATACGGACCCCACTAATATCATGAAATAATTGGTACACAATAATATGAAACAAAAAAGCAATGGAAAATAAAATGTATATAAATACATACGGATTATGGGGAGTGACACCAGCTTTATGTGATGATCGCAAATATTGTAAAGCTATGTTAAACTTCTCAAAAATGCCCGACTCTAGTGAGCTCATGTAACGAACAAATTCTCCGTTGCTGTACTCGGATACTAGTGCTATAAGCAAATCATCAAATTGACACTTTAGGCTTCTATTGTATGAGCAACGGAAACATACGGAACTACCATTATTAATATCCGGATTATTCACATGACCATCAACACAACACCCATAAATTTGACAAGGAGTTGTATTCCTTGATGTACCGGATTCATCACTATTCATATTGATGGAAAACAACAACGAAGTAATCTTGGAGGCAATTTTTAATACAAAATTTACTGGAATTACTTTAAGATTGATGTCCTATAAATAGAGATCCCTTCTATGTGAAATTGCAACAAATCATCATCAAAATGCACGATAAGAATTCAATTCCTAGGAAAATACACTTTAGTCCTACTAGACCCTAGCATGATATGTTGTACTATCAAAGTCATAAGTAGACCTATATTATACCAAGGGGAAATTTTTGTGGAACAGTGTATTTTCAATAGATTGTATAAAGTTGTTAGGAAATGTCTGAAATATTGCCACAAGAAAATGAACACAATGTCTCAAATGTAGTTTGTATTTCTAATAAATACAGATATAAATGATCAAATAAATTATGATTCATGCAGACGACATGAAATGACAATGTTACATATATAAATAAAAAAATAAACGGCCTTTAAATGGTTTTCTAAATAAAATGCAAAGATAAAAATGTTACATATATAAATACAATGATAAATAAAAATTATTATGCTCTCAATATGTTTGTCGACCAAGGTAAAGCTATGTCAAAATTAGACACATTGAATTTTTTGAATTTTTACATTAAGAAAATTATTGTTATTCAGTTTTAACAAAATCTCTTGAATAAGTCCTAGAGATTATATAACAAGTAAATCTATGTTGGAATATATATATATATATATATATATATATATATATATATATATATCCAACAACCAAAATCATATATATATATAGAGTATGTTTGCACGTGTACTGCTCTTTTGCCGGATATGATATAATATAATCTTCTTTTGGTGGACATGGTATAATATAATATAATTGTGATAAATTAACCTATAAATAATTTTGTCTTCATAGCTGAGCCAAGGCCCGTGACACCTATTATTTAAAGCTTGTCAATGACAAACATTGATTTGACCATTGCATGCAATCAATCTCACACCACAAGTCCACTACACACCAATGCAATCACTCACACACCACTAGTCCACTACACAAGTAGACAAACAATATTATTATTTAAGTGAGATAATATTGAATTTTCGGATCAGGTAAAAAAAGGGATTATCCCATTTTTGGTGCCACAACTATAGTTCACTGGAATTTTTACCCGATAACTTTCCGGGCTGGCACATTTGGTGCCACAACTTCAAAGTCAGTGGCACTTTTGGTGGCATTTGAGGCCCAATTTTGAAATATGAAATTCCTCCACGTACGGGCCATGTGACATGAAAATTGGGAATTTTTACCATTCAACACCTTTTTAATGGAAAAAAAAAAATTCCACCCACCAAGAACTAGGCTACTTGGATGTTTTTAGTTGGGGAAGAACAAGAAAGCGGGTAACAATTTAATTTATAAATGTTTGGTGAATTTTATAGGAAAAGTTAGAAATTTAAAGCTTGGTATTGGGACTGATCATGAAAAAGACATTGGATGGTCAATTTTGATATAATACTAAATCATATGGTCCGCATATGAGGGAATTTCGGGTCAATTTTGAAATTGGACCTCAATTGGCACAAAAATTGGCACTGATGTTGAAGAATTCACACCAAATGTGCCAGCACGAAAATTGAAAAAAACAAACGCCAGTGAGCTATAGTTATGGCACACAAGTGCATTAATCCCGATCAAAAAAACTGTCCTTAACAACTAGTATTATGTTGCATGAAATATTTGAAATGATATAAAAAAGGAAGTATTACAATCATTGGTTTGGACATTATATCGAAGATAGAAAACTACCGATTCTTAAGATATCGGTCACCCAAATCCAACGGAATCAGGCAATGAGTTTGATTTATTTGAACTAATGTATGATTGATATATGTTACAAAATTTTGGCCAATTTAGGATTGAAATATGAAGATTCGAAAAATTGGGAATTTATCCTTGTTGAAATTAAAGCAAATTGATCGATGATATTAATTGTAATGTTCAGTTCATTATGTTATTTTGCAAATAGATTAGTTTGATTACCTATATTCTTACACAATTTCACTTTTGTTCCTAGGATATAAATATATAATACATAAAATCATTAACATTAATTATACATAATAAAGATTTACCACATGTTCCGTTTGTATAGAGTGTAATTATCCAAATTTATATATAATAAAGATTAATGGATAAGTAATATAATTTTATTTTCCTTATATAATAATAACTGAAGTATATTTTCAATTGCTAAATATAATTAAGAACAATTAAGTATATGACAATGAAGATGAATTAACCGTTGGATGAGATTACCAAGGATTGGAAAAAAAAAAATCAATGCAACCATGTATTTTCAATTATGTTTAATTAGTTTTAAATGTTATTAAAACCAAGAAAAAATAAAAATAAAAATGGAAAGCCTTAAAAAACATTAATTTAACAATTGAACCAACTCATATTTCCATTCGACTAAGATATGAAATTAAAAAACATTAATAGTATTTTACAATTCAATTCATAATATGATGACTTCTTTTTTTCCGAGAATTAATCAATAATTGGTTGGAGTAAGGCCAGTTAGCCAAATATCCCAACTTGAGTTTAATTCCAGAAGAAAAAACCTTTGCCCTTCCATAACCCATTTGCCCTGTTTATCTCTCCCGTAAAGGAACCCCGGCACTAAGCATTCTCCGTTAGGTTTCCTGTGAAGAATTCCGGCGAAATACTTATCTTTTCCTCCAACCTTACCATGAATGGTGTTAATTACGCGGTGGGGATGCGATTTTTCATGAGGTTTACCCAACTGTCTCCGGAAAAAATTGTAAGTGCCCTATTACTTCAGATTTCGTTTTAGTAAGTAATTTCGTAGAATCTCCAACATCTTCTTTTGTTCTTGTGGTTTATTCACCCAACTGTGCTCGGGGTATAGAAATATTTACTGTATTTATATGACTGGTTAACTTTTCCCCTGCAATTTTATGTGCATTTCGTATCTGGAATGTTTATAACGGAAGATTGGGTGTGCATCTAATTTAGTATCATGTTTATAGACAATATTTTTAATGGGACAGTTAATTTTCTTGCCATTTTAAGGAAGATTTAGATATATGTATTCAGTATGGTACAGCCACCTTTCATTCCAGATGGGAGATTGTTAGTCCGAGGTGATGTGTTAACTATATAACAATGTTTTATCTAATTCAAAAAATTTTGGTTTCTTCCTAGTAATTGGATGTTTTGCCGTGACCTATATAGACGACAACGGATCTTCCAGTTATATGTGTTTATGCAAGACAATAGAGCATACTTCAGAGAACATCGAGGAAATGGATGTTCTTCCTCAGAACAATCTATTACCTTTGGATCATGAGGCATCATTGTCGCCACCTCTTGCAAAATGGTCCAAGACAATCCGTAAACACAATCTCCCTGTTCGATCAAATCAATCATTTCCAAGGCTGGTATGTAATTATAAATCTGAAAGTATGGTTTGCTGACATGGATTAAAACTTGGTATTGGATTACTTATAATTAAGATACTCAGCTTGTTGTCGAATGGTTTATCGCAGTACTTTCCAGATCACTTATGGAGGGAACATCGGTTGAATCAGACCAAAATGGCAGAAGTTGGAGTTCCAAGGTCCTCTGAACAAACTTGGAGAGTTGAAGTGCATACATATAAAGATTCAGAAACTGACACTTGTGATCGTGTTGCATTGGGACGAGGATGGGACAAGTTTGTCAGGGATAACAACTTAAGGGTGGGTCAAGAGGTGGAAATCTAGATTATAAGGGTTCACGGTGAGGTCTTAACAATCTAAAAGTGCTAGTGTTGGCTCAAGGTATGTTTAGAGTTGGTGATGTTAGGAAGTATTATCAGCCTATAAATGGATTGTTGGTACTGCTTTAATATGTTTTCTGTGATGTTAAAAATTCGAGTCTGGTTTAGTTGCACCAAACAACCTTATGTTATTTCTCTTAATTATGTTATTTTTAAGTATGTAGCCACTGTTTGTTTTGGAATCATTACGGCTATTTCATGAATCCATTGATTTTTTCATGTTTTATAATGTGCTATTGGCTTTTTTGTCACCATGTCGATTCTGGGAGAGTAATTTGGAGAAACTCACCAGCAAAATTTTTTTAATATGTCAGCAACTTCAAATTGTAAAATATTTTTTACATAAAAAAATGATTAAATAACAAATTGGAATTTTCTTACAATGGAAGAATAATCAATTCTTGGTTGTGGTTTGGATCGTCAAAGGCAAAATTATTTTTACTCAGATTTTATGTAGTAAATCAAATTATTGGTCCTTTTGTGGACTGATTTTGGCATTTTAACGGTTTCCATATTTCTTCACATTATTCCCTCTTATGAAACATTCTTCATTTTTATTTGATAGCACATACAAAACCAACAATTACAAGGTTCCATTGGTGATTTTGTCTGGAGTAGATAATCACTTGAGAACATGCATATTTGGAACTGCTCCGAACGGAGAACTAAGAGTGTCGGTAACTATAAGCCCCTCGTAAGTCGACAATTAGTGAAAAATTAGAATTTTTGTCACAAACGATTTGTCACAAACGATTCCGAACGGAGAACTAAGAGTGTCGGTAACTATAAGTCCCTCGTAAGTCGACAATTAGTGAAAAATTAAAATTTTTGTCACAAACGATTCCGAACTGAGAACTAAGAGTGTCGGTAACTATAAGTCCATCATAAGTCGACAATAATTTTCATCCAAATTAGATGCAACATAACCAAAATACATCAAAAAAAATCCAAAATTCACGTGACTGTACTTTCCTAAATGGACTAACATGTCAATTTAAATCCTCCTAGATTTGTAGCGTATAAATAGGGGATGATTTATAAGGAGAACTTCCTAAATATGCACTCATTGAATTAATTTGAAACTTTTCTCCACTCGTTTATTGCACTGAACGCCAAAATTTTCTGTTGAAGAACAATTCATAAGCAAACAAGCAACTACGGTTTTCCATTCATCTACCACATGGTATTTAATTATTTATTTCGTTCTACAGTTGATTTTTTTTTTTAAATAATATTTTATTCACACAAATATAGGTGGAATTCTATTGTAAATTGAATTGTAGTTATCCTACTTAATTAAAGTTTGTACTTTGATGATATAAGTGACAATGATCCACTGATTATGTTCTTTTGCAAATAATTTTCGTCACCATTTCATTATTCTTACACATACTCTTTTTTATTCTTGAAGAAAATACATAGATTTATTATACAAATTTATAAATTATACAGTGCCCGATTTCGATCTTGCATGAAAGAGTAATTATAAACAAGTACATACACTAAAATGAGAACTAATAAATTTAGCATTATTAGCAGATAATACTTGGATCATTGTCGGATTACGTTTTTTAATATATTATGAACTAATGCTTTTATATTTTATGTATATAATTATAATTTCAAGTAGTTAAAAAAAAAATATACGTATATGACAAGATTGACTAATCAACCGTTGGATGGACTTATCAACGGTTGGTACACATTAACAATGGATCCTTAAAATTATCTACTCAATTAAAATATTATCCATAAATCAGAAAATAATTTCACCAAACACAGCCCTTGCCTGTCTCTCTCTCTCCCTGTAAGCGAACCACGTTGCCTAAGCCATCTCCGTCGGTGTCCTCACAATAATTCCGCGCCAATCTTCGTTGTTCCTAGTCGACAACCATGGGTGGTGTTAATTACGCGTTGAGGATGCGTTTTTTCATGAGGATTAAAAACAAATCCCCCAAAAAGTTTGTAAGTGTCGTCTTCCTTCAGTCTAATCGTTGTAATAAGGGTTTCACTAATTGTGTTAAATTTTATGTGGTCTATTAAACCCACTGGAAGTTGTGAAGTTGTGAAGTTGTGAAGTTATTATATTTTTTCAATTTTCCCCTTAATTTGAAATCACAATTTCCTACATTGTATCGGATATTAGTGTAGATTAATATGTGTGAGGAACATCACTGGTGTGAATGTGTTTTCATACTGCACGTGTAAAATTAGCTTTGTTTGACATACATTATATGAATAATCAACTATAGATAATGACAAAAGTGGAAGTTTTGTCATTACCTTCCCTTTATTACCAAATTTTTATTTACTGTATTGCCAATGGAATATGACTGGTTGATAAGGTTGGGATTTCAAAAAATTTATGTTCATTTTATCCAGAAATGTTTGTCATATATATCAATTTCCTTGCCCTTTTAAAGAAGATTTGAACTGATATTTTCAGTATGGTACATGTACTTATTTCCTAAATAGACCCTTTGAAAAATTTAATAATTATGTGACTGTTTTTTACAATATAACCAGTAATGGGTGTGCATGTGGCCATCCCAAAAAGTGTGAAAATGATGTGTGAAATTGCCTGTTTAAAAGAATCACTTTATTAGATTGTCATTGCATGTGCTGGTTTGATACTTCTATTTTTATTTTCATGTATTAAAAAGTAAACATGAACATGTGCATTAATGGTGTCAGATGTGTTTCCACATTTACAGAAAAATCTAAATTTCTTAGGTTCTGCAAAAAATAGATTCAATTTTTGGCATTTATGCATTGGAGCATGCTATTTTTGGGTAAAGTTGCATGGTTTTGATTGGTAGATTTCTGCATGGCCTTGATTAATTTATTTCTTCAATGGTGTTGAATCATGCGCTTATATTCTTGTTCAATTTAGATTCTTATTAAATGTGTTCTGATCCCTTTTGTTCCATTCAGGAAATTCCTGAAGATTTCAAAGAGCATGTTATTCATGAATTGGTGGACGGAAAAAATGCAACGGTGAGGGTGCGAAACAGGATATATAGATGTAAAGATGCGGTGTACATAGCTGGAGGATCAATTGTACAACTTGCAAAGGACTTCAAGTTGTCTGATGGTGATGTGGTGTTTTTTGAGTACCTTGGCAATGCATACTTTGCATGTGTTGTATGCTGTGGTTACACATACATGGAGAAAAAAGCAGGAACTGGTTGTCAAGGAATGCCGGTTAGATTCTTTGTAGAGACTACTTCACACCATGGCCTGGTAACTAAGAGTGGAATTTATATTTTCTATCTATGCTATAAATCATAATTTCTTAAAATTGTGGATTAATAAATTATGAACAATTAATGCAGGATTTTCCAGATCTTATGTTTTCTAATGTTAGTAAGGACTTCAACTCGTTCTTCAGAGTTCAAACAAGACGTGGATCATGGAGTATACAAGTTAAATTTGGTAACTCATGGAGCATGCTAGGAGGAAAATGTTGGGAATCTTTCTACAAAGCCTACGATCTGCGTAGATCATCAATGATTCAAATGGACTATCACGGAAATGGGAACTTCACAGCTACTGTTTTCAAAATGCAATCAAGGTGTGAACAACATTTCAAGCTCAATGGAATGCTATTTGTGAAAGGTGATGTACCAAAATCCATCTGGATGTGTATTACTTTATCAATATAGACCGAATATATATTCTCAAATCTAATTGCATAGTTTTATCCTATGTATAGTTGAAGAAGGCTCGGATGGCTTCAATTGTATGTGCAATGGAGTGAGACCTGGTCGTGTATCGACTTCACTTCCACAGGTCCCTCGTGATGAGGATGAAGAGGATCCCGGATACATTGATGTGCTACAGTCTGGTTTTCCTTCAAGGACCCAGGAATTGGATGAACCTCATGGGGAGAATTCTGAAAATAATCACATGGATGAGTCTGATGGGGAGGATGTTGATGCTGAGATGATTGGTGAACTTCCACTGCCCGAAAATGTAGTGGAGAACTGGAGGATAACAACTGGAGTGAGAGAACTTTTTATGATATGCAAATCAATATTTAAGTAGTGCTCAATGATTTTTTCTTTTTGTGCTTCTGGTACTTAAAAGTGCAAAATCTTCTTTTATTATGCATTTGTTGTTACAGGTAAGTGATTCTGAGGACGACACCAGTTCGGATGGTGGATATGATATTGCAAATTCAGTAATGCTTGATTTCTTCTCCAAACCCATGCTTAAACACAACATCCCTCGTTATTGTAAATCTACTATTCAAAGTCTTACAATTGATAGTAGATTGGAATAATAGAATAAACTGACCTTTTTGTTTTAGCAGTACATTCCCACGGAGATATGGAGGAGACATGGCCTAGATAAAAAGAAGGTTGGAATACTTACTTGTCCAGGATATGGTAAAAGGATATGGAAAGTCGAGATCCGTTTATACAAAGACACTGCCGTCAAAAGAAAACGTGTTGCATTTGTTGGAGCCTGGGGCAGCTTTGCAAATGTCATTGATCTAGAACTAGGCGATGAGGTTTATTTTGAAATTCGACAACCCAATGAAAATCCAAATGAAGTGATCATCTTAGTTTACGTTGTGTCGTAGGTTTATGTTGTCGAAAGGGTATCGCCCTTTGAATTAATATTAGGTTTTGACTTAGTATGGGATAATGTAATTAATTTGGATAACATTTATGTTTTGGAAGGTATGATTTGTAGTCCTCTCGGATACTATTTATGTGTTGAATATTTGGATTTTATGGGTACCATATTTTGGATAATTGTGATTAGGCATTAATATATTGTTCTTAATATATTGTTCGGATGCATTTTGTATTGTGCATATCCATTAATAGGATGTTTTTCTTTACTGTATGAGTTATGGCATGGAAAAATGCAATATTTGTTGAATTGTTTAAATAATGGCTACTAGAACCAGAGTTCAAAAATATTGAGTCTAACTTAAGGGTCGTTAATTTTGGAGATTTATTCTATTTGTGGTTTTATTATCCATCCAAATTAGGCTCTGTTATTATATTGGTATTGTTGATTTCAGTTTGCAATTAGCCTATAAAGTGCAAAATAAGTGGCCAATTTGTACACAATACCCCTTTATTTTATAAGTTCCAATGATTTATAGGTAATAGTTGATTATTGCTATTTATGAATGCTATTTAAATTATTATTCTATATTTATATTTTATCATTTCACCACCACTCTTTCACAAGGCTATTTGATCCCATAAATAGATATATTCCTACAATTTTGCATATATAATTTGTAATATGTTAATTGGAAAATGATTGGTAATCAATTTCGGGTTTCAAATAATCATGCGCTTAGAGGGAAAAATATTGATTTTTATTGATGCTACAAAATCGATATGATCTGAGATATTAGCTTATCTTAAAGTTTCAAGGTCATTAAAGATGAAGAGTCTTGTCTATTCTTGATTTTCAAGGTGAATAAAGATGAAGAGTCTTGTCCGTCCTCAAGTCTGAAAACAGTCTACAATTAGAGGGAAAAATTCCTACCAAAGACGAACATGTCCCTTTAAATGAAGACAGAGACCTGGTCAATCTTGTTAAAATTCAGGTGTTAACACTTTATGTAGTGTTTTTGAATTCAAGTGTTAACACTTTTTGTATATTTTTGAATTTAATTGTTAACTCTTAGATTTAAATTGAAATTTTTTACAATGGGAGACAATATCATTAATAATAAATTCCACCGATGAGCTAGGTTAACAATTATATACAATTTCCCGAAACATGATAAATTATTCCATAAAATAAAAGATCACATAAATGGAAAATTAGTAGATATATGGGTGGAATACATAACTTGGAACTTACACACCAACTGGTATAGTAAACGAGACACTAATAAGGAACGTAAAACCGAACAAAGATTCATTAAAAACTCAAAACATTTATTCAACAGTGCAACCTATCATTCAAATGTATCCTTAATCATGAGGATTTCTTCTTTGATTTCCTCCAACCAACTCATATTTTCGTTCTCTTCCAATATGGCAACAGTCATATACTGGGATTGCGCTAGACCTTCCACGAACAAATGTACTAATTTGTTTTTGATCTCATCTCTAAATTGAAAAATAGGACACTTTTCTCCATTTGTCTTCAAGTACTTGAAGTACGGGGATAACCTTCAAAAATTTTAAATATTGCATGTTAATATCATTAAAGTAATCCCGATTATATAATTACTTTAGATATTTACCTCAGTTTCACGGGACCAGAAACAAATGGCCTTAATTTATACTTCGCACTAAATTCATTGTTGGAGCATATGAAAAAATATCGATAACGTTGTTAGAAATGCTATTCTAAATTTATTAATAATATGAATTTGTATTATGTATTATATATATTCAAACTTACGACTGTTTGGGAGAGATGTTTGCCTTATGTGATGCTTCAATAAATTGCATAGCAATTTCAAATTTTTCGAAGACACAAACATGAAGAGAGTTGAAATACATAAAAAAAATTCCACAGGAGTACCTACCCACCAAGAGTTTAAGATAATTATCAAATTAGTTCTTTAGACTTGTGATATATTGACAACGTTCGCAAGGGAATGTTCGATTGCAGCCGTCTTCCTCGACATGAGATTCCAAACAACAACCAGGTATTTCACAAATTTTTTTTTTCAATTGAAGTGCCAATTTTGTCGGCCATAATAACAACAAAATGTGGAGGTTTTGCTACGAGAAAGGAAGAAGAAATGTTGATGTATGGGAAGGCTACATCATCATATTGATCAATATATATAGGGTCCATGATTTGTCTTCATGTTGTTATAATTTTTTTAACTAATGTCAATAGATTTGCTACGTGCTTTTATATTTATCCACAAATCACTTCAAGGATGATCCCGTGAACAAATCTACACACTATTTTATGTTCATATGTCAAAAACAAAATAAACAAAATAATTTTTGTTTTTTTTCCAAACAGTAAAAAACCCGTGAACATGGTTGGGTTGGTGAAAGACAATTATTGTAACTCAGATTTTTTGTAGTAAAATCACATTCTTCGTCCTTTTATGGACTGATTTTGGGGAAATTCTTATCCACACCGGGTTTGGCCGAACCCAAAGTAACTACAAGGCGAGTGCAATACACTTGCTTTGGGATTGGATGTAACTCCCAGGAGCGTGACCAATCACAAAGCAAGTGCAATACACTTACTATTTTTACGAAGTTTTTTTTTTTTTGGAGAGTTTAATTTAATTTATTACCACTTACTATTTTGTTATTGTAAATCCAAAATAATCATATGAACAATACTACTTTTTCATAATTTTTAATTTTAATTTGTTAACCTATTTAAAGTCTAGATTAGCTATATAAAGATCAATAATTGTTACTCAAATACAAAATCAAACAAAACCTTTTCAAACAATAAACAAAAATAAAAAATACTTTATGCTTAATAAATTGTGTCATATGGGATAAATTAGGCTTAATTAAATTATTAAATATAGGGTCCATGATTATTTGGTCAAATGAAGAACAAATGTTCATGTATGATATGGCTATATCATCATATTGGTCAATATATTTAGGGTCCTTGATTGGCCTCTCTATTTTTTTTAACTGATGTTTATAAATTGATACATTTAATTAAAGTTCTATCAATTTTGTCCACATAGAGCCTGTAATTTTGTCCATGAAGGTTATATTAATATAACACGTTTATAAAAGTAGGTAGTCCCAAGTGATTATGCATATGTTTAAGATGGAATCTCTAGCATATTTTGCATGTACACACCTTTAAATGCATTTTTACTATAATGGGGTTATTGCAATTTACCAGAAATGGCCGAGATACACGACATCCCCTATTTCTAATATATATCACAAAATGAGTTCTAAGCTCTAACTACAAATTAACAATCCACATTAATCCGAAAATGAAGCAGACCCTCCATATATATCGCAGAATTTGTTCTAACACCAAATCATAAATGAACACTAAAGTCATAAAATAAAACAGAAAATAAAGAACTGCAAATAGATTAATCATAATTATATATATACATATAACAAAATAAGAAAATGTGTAGTGATTGAATATATCAATCACTACGATAACAAAAGGTTCCAACATCAATATTTAAACAAATATAATAAAATCCGATTAAAAACCAAAAACTTTCCATTTCAATCTTTCACCCCAGCAGTATCCCGAGCCGAACCTTCATTAACCTAGTCATCCACTTCATCAGACCCTTCATGAGGAGCTTCTCCAAGTTTCGGTGGTTTAACACGCCCAAAAATTGCAGTGAGCTCAACCTAATACCTCTCCCCGTTTTCCCTATACTTACGGGCCCAAAACCTAGTTTCAGGATGCTGTGTTACGTAACCATAAAAAAACATTAGTATGGTAAAATTTAAATTAAAAAATAATGATTAAGTATGAATATACTACTCCCTTAACAAGGATATCCCAAAGAACTTCATCACGAATAACAAGTTTATTTTCCACCGGATCCCATTTAACAAA
Organism: Penstemon davidsonii; assembly: GCA_034814905.1. Taxonomy (NCBI): domain Eukaryota; kingdom Viridiplantae; phylum Streptophyta; class Magnoliopsida; order Lamiales; family Plantaginaceae; genus Penstemon; species Penstemon davidsonii. Next base: position 1,893,679 of record JAYDYQ010001087.1, on the reverse strand, counting down.
TTTTGATTTCAGAGCTTGTTCCCAAACCCAATACCTGCCATGCAACTTATGATATTCTCTGTCCACCATTTACATAGTGTACGGTTTCCCAGTTCGATTAACAAGATCTGCAGTGATTGTGTGAAATAACTTGTCATTCTTCCAAGTAAAATGGATCCTCCCTGCTCCAGTTTCTTCCATCAGCTTGTCCAGGAAAAATTGGAGATCTTCCTCTACCCAGAATTCCATAATTCTAAAACAAATACGGGTTAAATAAAAATAATATATATATATATATATATATATATATATATATATCACTATGGTTTTCTAAGATCACTTGTAAACGAATTCAATCGTTTATTCTAACATGTAGATAATTCAATCATTTAATGTTTATCGAAAAATAATCTTACCAACAATTATGTTAATTCTTTATGGTTGACTTAACAACAACACTTGAGTTCTTTATATTTTTGGAGTGAGTTTTCGGTTTGTTTTACTTCAAGTCATGCTATGTGTTTATGGATTTATTTATCAAGTGATGGGGAGATGCTTTAAATGCAGAATGGGAAGAGACGCAACCATTTAACATAAATAGGGATTAGGGGAAGAGACGCAACCATCGAATAGGGATTAGGGGATGATATGATGGCTTTCACATTTCAATTAATTAATTGCTCCAAAACAGTCATACTCATTCATGAATTGGTAGTTGGCGTGATAATTATTCATTTGAAGTCTCTAGAAATATTTGCCGATTGCCAATTTTTTATTTTTTTTCACCAATATATATATATATATAGATAAATGTAGATTATGATTAGTTTTAATAAAAGTGTTTATCAATTGTTTTCCAAAGCATGTAATTTAATTAATAAAAATCACTTATATGAAGATAGAAATTATTTTGATTGACATACGAAAAAATGGCCTCTGATTTTCAAGCTAAAATTTTAAATCATCATATAATATACTATTATATATACTATTATGACGTCCATAATTTATTCAAAAATAAAAGATGAATACTGTGCAAAGCTAATCATGATTAGTAGTGTTATTGGTTTTGTTATAAGAAAATCTGGCAAAAAACCTGTAACACTTGGTTGATACTGCATGATATTATTTCTATAAGACTCATATGTAATCTATCCTTCTATAAAAAAAAATATTAGATTAGTTACCATTAGCATTGAAAATTATCACAATTACCCTAAATATCATGGCCGGTCCTAGACATTTGGGGTGCCTAGGCGAATTTCAAATTTGGGGGCCTTTGTTATAAAAAAAATATAATCAATTTATTTTTTAAGGGCAAAAATATTAAAATATTGACATATTATTTTATCTAACATATTATTTTTTAAATAGATAATTAAATAACAAAATTATTTAATTTTTAAAAGATTCAACCATGTATATATCATAATTGATTGCTTCATCATAATTTTTAATTGATTCAACCGTGTATATATCATTCTTTTAAAAATATCATAATTGATTGCTTGACTTTATTTTATTTCGTGACATTCTTAACTCTATTAATTATAAATTATTATGTATAGAAAAAGTTATACATCATATATAAAACTAAGAAAAATATACACATACATATAAAAATATGGATGGGGCTAGACCAATTGTATTTGTTGGGATTCGGTAAGATAAACAGCCTTTCAGGCAGTGGAAAACAAAAATTTTAAGGACCTCTCACGGAATCTTGCCAGGATACTAAACTGGTTTTATATATATGAATATTAAATGACAGGAATAATTAAATCCAAATTATACCTGTCTCCTAGCAAATCCAAGTAACTAGCAAAGTCGTTGCGTTTTCTCCCTCGGTAGAATCGATCCAAGCTTTGTCAAAGCGCCCCACGAGTTGCGCCTCTACGAGTTGATACACCACAATATCACGAAATATAATATATCCTAATCGGCTAGAACATAGGATATATTAATACCTAGGATTAGAGAACAAGATTGGAACGAAAATGAAATCGAAAATTTTTTCCAAAAGGAAGAAGTAGTTCGGCCGATTTCACTAGGGAGAGAGGGAGAGAATTTTTCTTGACTTGGCTTTTTGGCTCTTGATTAATGTGTATGAGATATGACATCAAGTCTCCTATTTATAGGAATCTCATAATTCTAATCCTCCTAGGATTAGGACTCCCAAGTCTTCTAATTCTCCTACATGGGCCATGGCCCTTTTAATTGGAAGACCAAGTCTTCTAATTAATTCATGGCCCATACTTGATTTGATTAATTGGGTCTTTATTTAATTTCTCAATTAAATGGCACAATTAATTTATTTCTTTCTCATTTAATTAATTTAGACTCTAAGTCTATTTAATTAACTAACTCATAAATTAAATTCCAATTTAATTTTCAGTCTAGATCTAATTCCTAATTGGATCAAGTTCGCTCCAATCACCCCAATCGACCCAGTCGATCTAGTTGACTCAGTTGTTCTTCATTTCCTCGCTTTCGCTGCATGTGTATTGTGTATACCCCCGTAGGTTCACCACATAATTGGCCGTGGGTTATAATCAAATATTTATTTAATTACTCGAGTATTAAATACTCTAAATCAATCGAACACTCTGTCGACTGATCATTCCAAAATTAGCACCCCTGCTAATTTGGGAATTCTCCCACACTCCACGGTCGATGTCTGGCCACAAGCCCATGGAGCCCAATCACTGGTGAATTAATTCACTGAACCTTTTAATCATTTACAATTTCCATATACGCTATAATCTCTCCATCGATCGATCTCCCAGTCAATACTTAAGGGCATGCATTTTTCATCGGTTCCCTTTTAATTCGTTTTGACTTTATGCATTCTGATCTCGAAATAATTCTCTTTGACTTAATCTTTATGAGCTACTTTCATAAAGCCGTCAGATACCTTGGCCAAGGATTTTACCAGAATTAATTTCTCACAGAAATCCATAGGAGAATTTCCCAACCTATCAAGTCGGGTCAATGGATCCTTTGTTGATGATATGAACCTGCATACGAGTCCCTCTATACACAACATGAATCCACAGAGACTTTCTGGTGATCTCCAGTCGGTCGGAACTCACATATAAGTATAGACGTTCTCGCACCAGATAAACCCTATCACCTCAAGTATTTAGGGATCATTCCTCGTATACTATTGTAAATAGGAATAACTTCAACCCCGATATGCGACTACCGCTTCCACGTTGAGTTATTTCCTAATTAGGGTATTCAGTGCACTTGCCATCCGAGCAAGTCACCCACTTATGTGTATCGACTATCCCAGTCACGCTCGTGGACCCCAGCATCTTCCAGTTCATCGGAGTATACACATTAGTGAGAGTCTAACCGAATCCAACGATGTCCCATCTCGATTGGATTCTACGACTCTTGAATATGTTCTAGATCACTGCCTTGGAGATCAGTCCACGGGTTGTCCCATAGCCCTGTGATCTAAGGACTTGTATCCTTATGCGTAGATAATTATTACATAAGATAAAGTTGACCATATAATAAAGGTGCATTTATTAATCTAAATTGAATAGTTCCTTTATTTATTACAATAAATGGCAGCCATACAGTTGGCTTGCCGGACACTATTCTATCAATCTCCCACTCGTCCTAAAGCCAACTTTCTATGTTCTTGAGTCCCATCTTTATCAGATGTTTCTCGTATGCCTTTTGAGGCAGTGGCTTCGTAAGCGGGTCCGCGGTATTATCTTCCGAGTCGACACGTTCCATATTTATGTCTCCTCTACCAATGATATCCCTTATCAAATGGTATCGTCTGAGTACGTGCTTGGATTTCTGATGAGATCTCGGCTCCTTTGCTTGCGCTATTGCTCCATTATTATCACAGAAGATAGTAATGGCCTTAGCAATGCTAGGTATCACATCCAATTCCTATATGAAGTTTTTCATCCAAACACCTTCGTTTGCAGCTTCACACGCTGCAATGTACTCTGCTTTGGTGGTTGAATCTGCGGTAGTATCTTACTTGGAGCTTTTCCAGCTTTCCGCACCACCATTGAGGCAAAATACGTATCCAGATATTGACTTGAAATCGTCTACATCGCATTGGAAGCTCGAATCTGTAAAGCCTTCCAATTTCAATTCTCCTCCACCGTATACTAAGAACAATTCCTTAGTCCTTCTCAGGTACTTCAGAATTGCCTTTACGGCTATCCAGTGCTGCTCTCCTGGATCAGACTGATAGCGACTCGTAACGCTTAATGCGTACGCCACGTCTGGTCTAGTACATAGCTTACCATACATTATGCTTCCAATAGCGGAGGCATATGGTATTTGAGACATATTGCTTCTCTCTTCAGGTGTCTTTGGGGCCATAGACTTAGAGAGTGCAATTCCATGTCTCATTGGAAGTAATCATCTCTTGGATTCTTCCATACAGAATCTCTTCAGTATTTTATCTATGTACTGTGATTGGGAGAGGCCCAGCAGTCCTTTTGATCTATCTCGGTAGATCCTTATACCTAGTACAAAGGATGCTTCTCCCAAATCCTTCACTGAGAATTGTGTAGACAACCATGCTTTCGTTTCGGATAACACCTTTACATTGTTTCCAATGAGAAGGATGTCATCAACGTAAAGCACCAAAAATTCAACTGTACTCCCACTGATCTTCTTGTACACACAAGGTTCGAACACGTTTTTGATGAATCCAAACGTCTGGATTGTTTCATCGAAACGGATGTTCCAACTTCGGGAAGCTTGCTTCAGTCCATAAATGGACCTCTGGAGTTTGCACACCTTGTGCTTATCTCCTTTGGATGCATATCATTTTGGTTGCTCCATGTAGATCTCCTTATCAATGTCACCATTGAGGAAGGCGGTCTTCACATCCATCTGCCATATCTCGTAGTTATACCACGCAGCTATGGCTAGCAAGATTCGAATGGATTTAGGCATTGCGACGGGCGAGAAGGTTTCCTCAAAGTCAATGCCTGGTCTTTGAGTGTATTATTTTGCCACTAGTCGCGCCTTGTAGGTTATCACCTCTCCGTTCACTCCTAGCTTTCGCTTATAGATCCACTTGCAACCCACGGGAGTCACTCCCACTGGTGGATCTACCAAGGTCCAGACCTTGTTTGAGTGCATGGAGTCCAATTCGAATTCCATGGCTTCGCGCCATTTTCCCAAGTCTATGTCCAACATAGCTTCATCGTAAGTCCTTGGATCGGTTAGAGACTGTCCAGTCTCGTGCAGCAGACCGTAGTACCTCTCGGGTTCTCTACGTTGTCTTTCTGACCTACGAAGTATTGGTGTACTTACTGGTGCACTTTCATGCTCTTGTTCTCCCACTGCCTGTGGTGATGGGTCAGCTTGTTCGACCTCTTTGGCCTTTTCAGCTTCAGTGACCTCATCGAGTTCTATGTTGTGTTCTTTCTTGTCCACCAAGAAATCCTTCTTTAAGAAGTGTGCGTTCCTTGAGACAAACGTAGTTTGTCTTGTAGGATCATAGAACTCGTATCCTATCGAGTTTTCTGGATACCCCACGAATTTGCACAAAGTGGATTTTGTTTCCAATCTATCTCCCACTAGCTTCTTGACGTAAGCGGGAGATCCCCATATGCGCATGAATGCGTATGAGGGTGCCTTGCCAAACCATAATTCGTATGGTGTCTTTTGTACGGATTTAGAAGGTACCATATTTAGTATCTTCGTTGCCGTGAGGAGGGCATGTCCCCAAAATGAAAGAGGAAGGTCAGTGGCACTCATCATAGATCGAACCATATCCATCAAGGTTCGATTCCTTCTCTCAGCTACGCCATTTAATTGTGGTGTAGCAGGAGGAGTCCACTGAGATAATATTCCATGCTCAACAAGATAATTCAGAAATTCGTTACTAAGAAATTCTCCACCTCGGTCAGAACGAAGAGCCTTTATCGTATGACTAAGCTGATTCTCTACTTCCATCTTGAATTCTTTGAATCGTTCAAAGGCTTCAGACTTGTGTTTCAGCAAGAACACATACCCATAACGACTATAGTCGTCAGTGAAGGTAATGAAGTAGTCGTAGCCACCTCGGGCGCTTTTTCTTAGTGGTCCACATACGTCAGTATGTATTAAGTCCAATGTTTGCTTGGTTCGCTCAGGGTTTCCTTTAAATGGCAGCTTAGCCATTTTACCCTTAAGACATGGTTCACATGTTGGCATTTCATCAATGTGCTTGATGTCAAGCACGCCAAATGATGCTAACTTTTGAATCCTTGACTTGGATATATGTCCAAGTCGAGCGTGCCATAATTGGGCAGAAATTTCATTATCTTGTTTTCTTTTGTTTTGTTGTACGTGCATAACTAACTTAGGTGGTTCTATGGTGTATAGTCCATCTTTCAATGTACCAGTGAAAAACAAATGATCATTCATGAATAATGAAAATGAACCTTTATTAATATTAAAATTAAAACCTTCATTATCCAAAACAGGAATAGAAATAATGTTTTTCACTAAACCAGGTACATAAAGAACGTTCCTAAGGACTAACTTATTACCACCTAAATCTAACTCCATTTCGCCTATGGCCTCGGCAGCAGCTCTAGCTCCATTGCCAAATCGCAGGATCCAATCCCCAGGCCTAAGTGGCCTTGTTGCTCCCATCACCTGTAAATCATTACAAAGATGAGAACCACAAGCAGTGTCTAACACCCAAGATGCACAGTTAATTGATAAATTAACTTCAACAAGGAATATACCTTTCGAGTTCTCCAAGAACTCTACTTTGATCCTCTCCCTTGACCTCGTGCAGTAAGGAGCTCTGGTTTCCATTTGTCTCGACTTTGATCGCCGCCCAGTCCTATCACCAACCCCTGCTTTCTTTCCAAAAGAAGCTTCATGTTCCTCGAGCATTTGTCGCAGGACGTGCACAGTAATCTCTCGCCTTTGGAGATTCAAGTCCGCGACAAAACTGTCATATGATCTAGGAAGAGATTGTAGGATTATATCCACACGAAAATCATTGTCCATCACGACACCCATATCATCGAGTTCAGAAAGAAGTCGAATCATCTTGTGTACGTGGATTCCGACAGGAGTTTCTCTTCTCTTTCTTGCTTGCAAGAGTTCTCTCGTTATCGCGAATCTGCGACGACCATCTCTAATCCCATAAAGGAATTTGAGATTCGAGAGAATCTCTTTCGCGGATACCATATGCTCATGTTGTAACCGCAGATCAAGTGACATATATTCCAACATGTAAACGCGAGCTAAGCTAACATCCGATTTCCATTTGGTGATGCTTTTTCGAAGCTCATCGGGAACATCATGTGAAATATCAACGTGTGGAGGTACAGACAAAACGTATGAAATGTTTTCAGCATCAAAAAGTCCATTCAAGTGGTGTGACCAGAAGTGCAGATTTGGTCCAGTTAAAATATTACGTTCAAGTGATGAGATGGACAAATCTCTAAATGCTCTAAGCTCTTTAGTCATCATATCTATAAAAAGACGATAGAAGAAATAAATACGCGAATGATTAATTTTAAATGCACAATTTACAAACATGGTTTTTATTTGTAAATTACTCCCACTATTTTAATCAAAATCTTATGCCCCCACATAAGTCTCGGGAATATTAAAATATCCTAGCGGGCTCAAGGCCCAAATGCAATCTCTCAGTACCCACGACTCGTTGGCCATACTAATAGATTCACTTGGTGGTCGACATCGTCGTCGGTTAACCATCGCAGCTAACCCTTGAGTTCATTTAGCCTCGGTTTTCGTTATGGACCCACGACTCGTGAGACATCCATACTTTACTAGCGTTAAATCATGTCCAATACTCGTAGAGAGAAATAGTTCAATCCTAGACGCCCTACGACTCGTGAGATAGCGTCTAGAACCTTGCCATCCCCTCACTTGGCACTAAACTGTGCATCGAGGCAATAGACATATTATCTTCCTATAGCTCGACCCACGACTCGTGAGACATCGAGATATATTCGTACAATATGCCTAAGACCTAGTAATTGGATAGGCTCGAACCATAGACACCATTCATATGCGCCCGTTATTCGATTTAATATTATAATTGAATTTTAAAGTTCAATTGGAGGTTTTATCAAATTTACTTGTGCGAGGTCTCATCAGATTATGCTTTATCTTGTTTACGTCATCTATTCTAAGCATGCATGACATACATCAAAGAATAATAAGTAAACATACATCACCTAGCAGGATATGATTGATCGATTGCCCATCCTATGCGATCCATCACGAGCCATGCGATGGATCAATTGGTCAGTCTAGGGTGGAAATTAAATGTCCTAACTATTACAATTTTCAAACCCATACATGCATTGGCCTTCTTGTAATATCCTCCTTGATTGGGCCTCCATGTATTGAATTGGGCCTCCATGTCCTCCAAGGTAATGGGCCTCCATGTGGATCTCCAAGTCTTCATGAGGTCTTCTCGGCTCCAAGCCTAAACTAAGTCTAACTTATAATGGCCCTATTCTATTACATTTTAATTGCGCAAGCAAGGGGCACCAATCAGGCCTATTTAATTACAACCCATAAAAATAAACCAAAAACTACACAGGGCTTAGCGGCAGAAATCGATCAATCCACATATTCACTCAAGAACATGCACAAATTCACATAATTACAAAAATGTAAATTTATCGGCTCCCTTAATTTTAATTCACAAAAATTATCCAAGTTAATTAATTTTGAATTAACAATTAATCTCTAAGATTAATTAACTCTTACTTGAGTTCTAAGTAATCTACAATTCTTATCTTGATTAAGTTGGTTAATTAAGATAGTTACAAATCTTCCAAGATTCCTATCTTGTCCAAAACTCTAAGTTTCCCAATTTTCTAAATCTCCAAGATTCTCAAGATAATCTTATTTTGATTAGATTAGATAACTAAGGTAGTTCCCAAATCTTCCAAGATTCCTACCTTATCCAAAACTCCAAGTTTCCTAATCTCACAAATCTCCAAGATTTTCAGATTTTTCAAAATAGGCAGAATTAGAGTCCAACCAAAAATCAGCCATATCTCGGCCAATAGTGAACTGCCACGTGGATAGCACATGCGCGGCCATGAAGTCCGCGCGTGGGCTGCCCGTGGCAGCCGCTGCTGCGCGTGGCAGCGTACGGCAGCAGGCGGCTGCGCGTGACAGCACACGGCAAGCAGCCCGTAGGCTGCTGCTGTGTGTCGCACGCGCGGCCAGTGTGCTATTCGCACGCTGCCGTGGGCAGCAGCGTGCGGTGGCCGCCCAGCCGCGGTGGGGGTGCGCTTCCGCGCACCGCCGCGTGCCACCGCGGTTGGATCCAATAAATTTTTTTTTTTGTTTCGATTACTTTATGATTTAATTAAAAACAGATCCAATTAAATCCCAATCCAAAAATTAAAATAACATGATAAAATTTCGAATCAAAATTTTCTTTAACTCCAAGTTAAACAGATCTACGTTCTAAAACAAATACAGTTAAAGAACTAGCCATACATAAATCAAACATATGATTTAAAACATAGAATTTGCAAATTCATATATATACAAAGCCAGAGTTGGCTCTGATACCACTGTTGGGATTCGGTAAGATAAACAGCCCTTCAGGCAGCGGAAAACAAAAATTTTAAGGACCTCATACGGAATCTTACCAGGATACTAAACTGGTTGTATATATATGAATATTAAATGACAGGAATAATTAAATCCAAATTATACCTGTCTCCTAGCAAATCCAAGTAACTAGCAAAGTCATTGCGTTTTCTCCCTCGGTAGAATCGATCCAAGCTTTGTCAAAGCGCCCCACGAGTTGCGCCTCTACGAGTTGATACACCACAATATCACAAAATATAATATATCCTAATCGGCTAGAACATAGGATATATTAATATCTAGGATTAGAGAACAAGATTGGAACGAAAACGAAATCGAAAAATTTTTCCAAAAGGAAGAAGTGGTTCGGCCGATTTCACTAGGGAGAGAGGGAGAGAATTTTTCTTGACTTGGCTTTTTGGCTCTTGATTAATGTGTATGAGATATGACATCAAGTCTCCTATTTATAGGAATCTCATAATCTTAATCCTCCTAGGATTAGGACTCCCAAGTCTTCTAATTCTCCTACATGGGCCATGGCCCTTTTAATTGGAAGACCAAGTCTTCTAATTAATTCATGGCCCATACTTGATTTGATTAATTGGGTCTTTATTTAATTTCTCAATTAAATGGTCCAATTAATTTATTTCTTTCTCATTTAATTAATTTAGACTCTAAGTCTATTTAATTAAATATTCCCATAATTAATTAAATCCAATTTAATTAACTAACTCATAAATTAAATTCCAATTTAATTTTCAGTCTAGATCCAATTCCTAATTGGATCAAGTTAGCTCCAATTGGGTCGACCCAGTCGACCCAGTCACCCCAATCGACCCAGTCGATCTAGTTGACTCAGTTGTTCTTCATTTCCTCGCTTTCGCTGCATGTGTATTGTGTATGCCCCCGTAGGTTCACCACATAATTGACCGTGGGTTATAATCAAATATTTATTTAATTACTCGAGTATTAAATACTCTAAATCAATCGAACACTCTGTCGACTGATCATTCCAAAATTAGCAACCCTGCTAATTTGGGAATTCTCCCACACTCCACGGTCGATGTCTGGCCACAAGCCCATGGAGCCCAATCACTGGTGAATTAATTCAGTGAACCTTTTGATCATTTACAATTTCCATATACGCTATAATCTCTCCATCGATCGATCTCCCAGTCAATACTTAAGGGCATGGATTTTTCATCGGTTCCCTTTTAATTCGTTTTGACTTTATGCATTCTGATCTCGAAATAATTCTCTTTGACTTAATCTTTATGAGCTACTTTCATAAAGCCGTCAGATACCTTGGCCAAGGATTTCACCAGAATTAATTTCTCACAGAAATCCATAGGAGAATTTCCCAACCTATCAAGTCGGGTCAATGGATCCTTTGTTGATGATATGAATCTGCATACGAGTCCCTCTATACCCAACATGAATCCACAGAGACTTTCTGGTGATCTCCAGTCGGTCGGAACTCACATCTAAGTATAGACGTTCTCGCACCAGATAAACCCTATCACCTCAAGTATTTAGGGATCATTCCTCGTATACTATTGTAAATAGGAATAACTTCAACCCCGATATGCGACTACCGCTTCCACGGTGAGTTATTTCCTAATTGGGGTATTCAGTGCACTTGCCATCCCAGCAAGTCACCCACTTATGTGTATCGACTATCCCAGTCACGCTCGTGGACCCCAGCGTCCTCCAGTTCATCGGAGTATACACATTAGTGAGAGTCTAACCGAATCCAACGATGTCCCATCTCGATTGGATTCTACGACTCTTGAATATGTTCTAGATCACGGCCTTGGATATCAGTCCACGGGTTGTCCCATAGCCCTGTGATCTAAGGACTTGTATCCTTATGCGTAGATAATTATTACATAAGATAAAGTTGAACATATAATAAAGATGCATTTATTAATCTAAATTGAATAGTTCCTTTATTTATTACAATAAATGACAGCCATACAGTTGGCTTGCCGGACACTATTCTATCAGTATTGTGGTCGAAATTATTTTTTGCAATGTAATAAATGAGAAAGTAATAAACAGAAAAATCTTATTATAAATAAAATAACCGTATAATAATTAAGAAAGAATTTCTTTTTAAAAAAGTACTTATTATGTATATAAGAAAGGCAAGCAAGAAATCATTGAGTCAAGTAAGGAAAGGGATTATTAAAAGAATAATTAAGAAAGGAAAATAAAAAAAGATGAACAATTATTACAAAATACAATTTATTATATTTAATTTTTTAATTTGCTCCGGCCCAGATTTCCTAGCACTTGGGCCGGTCCTGCTAAATATATGTGTCTATATTTATGATGAAGCACATATGCAATTGGGTCGTTGCGATTAGTGGTTTGATGAAGCACGTATACTTATTTTTTTCGCAATATTTATTAAAATAAATTATGGGGAATTATCCAGAATTTTATCAATTATTTTGATAGTAAATTCTAATTTGTAAGATAAAATAACTAGCATCCATGTTTTAACATTTATAAGATGTTACAAACATTAAAAACAACATCTAAAGGCAAAATTGAAACATGTTAGGGACAAGGTGTTAATTGTAAGAACGTCACAAATGTGAGGGGAATTTTTGTAATACCCCATACCAAATTCCCCCAATTTTTTTGTAATTAGGCCTTACGTCACGGGGTATTCGTAATTTACCCTTACTTTATCAATAATTTGTAAAAGTGTAAAATATATATTTTCAGTTTCACATCAAACCAAGATATGGATCCCTTGTTGTGCCGTGTAATCTCGAACTTTATTTAACATTGGTAATTTCTAAAATTATGCCTAGTTTAATAGTTTAATGAAACAAGAAAACCAAAGTCAGGGTGGTGATTGCACCCCACTAGTCTGCATGAATATATGGAGAATAAATCCTGGAATTTTAATTTAAATAGCCACTAACAATCCCATATTGCTGCAAGTTCGATTGTTGGACAAATAACCAGGACAAAAGTCAGTGACCATTTACATAGTCATATCAATGCAAGCAAATTTAATTTGAGGAAGGAAAACAGTGGAAACATTACAATTAAATTTCAACTCACAAGTTAAGTAGTAAATTACAAGCAGAACTTAGGAATATGTTCATACTACAACCGAATGTGAATCAACCAACTCAATATTCTTCCTTGAATTTATTTGCATTGCTTTTATGATCTCCATGCAAATTGGAGAAGATAAACATGAAAATGGTTCAAGGGAATCACAGTTTTGTTATATTATAGCAATAAACATCATTCAATTATTCTAGTCTGAAGACATCTTAAGAATAGTCTAATTGGGAGGAAATGGGAACTTCGGATGCATAAAGGGAAGACTTCTGGATGATGCCCCTTAAGAGAAAAGAATTGTAGTATAAATTAGTAATTATCTAAAAATTATGCATATTATCCAATAAATAAATAAGACTTACTGTTTCTTGTTGCCACAACAATGTTGTGTTCGGTCCAAATACATTTTCTCCACCAAAACTATTCATCCTAATTGCATGAGGACCCATTGCCTAGGGGTACATTGGCAACAAACCTGGGATTGGTGGTACATTAAACACAACATGCAAGCTTCTTTGGATATTAAAGATTGATTCAAATTGAGAGAATGTACCATATGACCCCAAATGGTGAAAACTGTTGAATTGCATTGAAGGCGGTCTGATTTCTTCTGAAATGAAATCTTCAAACTCGTTTGAATCTTCAACATTAGTGCTTTTCTCTTTAGGGGATGAAGACACCTTCTTCTTCTTCTTCTTCTGTTTCTTCTTCTCACTGTGTTTCTTTTCTGCATCACCACTGCTCGGTTTTTGTAACACACAAGTAGTGGATTTATGCCCAGGAACACTACAAAAAAATCAAAAAAATGACAAATATACTGGCTGGAAAAATACATTGTATGGAATAGTTCTTCTAAAGATGCATTGAATAACATACCCACAAATCCCACACTTTTGTTTCCTTCCACCAGTAGCTCCCCTAGTTTTGTTACGGCAAGGATCAACTATGCTAGTAACCTTCTCAGTAGGTGGGTCATCAAGTCCTGCAGCAGATGTACATTTGTCTTCCTTTTGAAAATTTTCAGACGGAGCACTACCACATTGGGATTGCATCATTAATTCGTCCTTGGCTATATCAGCTATATCCCTCATGCGCTTCAGGGAGCTGGAAAATACTTTTTCAGATTGAGATGACACGACAGACATCAGAAGAGCTTCTTTACTTAATATACCAAATCTTTGTTGTTGTATGTCGTTAACACTTTTTTGCTCAGGAATTTTCTTTCTCAATACACTCCCCGTCTCCTTTAACCATCTGCGTTTTACAATGCTGTCCGGGAATTTCTTCAATCTAAGGTACTTAAACGTTGATATAATGTGTCTACATGGTACACCCTCTGACTCAAGCTTAAAACAATCACATTCAAACTTTGAAATACTTGGATCAACTATCACAGTATGATTTGAAACCTCATTTTCCTTCTCCTCACTAAATACAAAGACATTATTTCCATCCATGTCTTTGCTCCGGCTTTCTCCCAAAACGCCTTGTTCATCCCTTATCTCCTTCCGGATAATGAAGTAGATCCTCAAGGTGTATAACCTAAGAGCTTGCTCATCAAAGCTCTTCAATGGACTGTCTCTTACTTTTCGATTATCTAGCTCAGATTCCTTTTGCATGATTATGAAATCACTCCTAAGCCGTTGAAGTGTAAGCTCATAATGACTGATAAAATCAGTAATGGTCATTTTGTGGTCAACACTTAACTTAATCAAAGCATTTACTGATTCAGCTCGTTGTGTGGTACTCATCATGCTCATAAATTGCTTACGAAAATAAGCTGTAGCCCACCTATCTCTGATTTCATAAGTAGCAACCACCCATTTGTGATTGGATAAATCATGCTTCTCAACAATATTAGACCAAGCAGACTCGAACTCTTCTACTGAGCACTTGCGATCAATCAAGGAACAAAACTCGTTGCAAAAACCTGAATTTTTAATATTTTTTCGAACATTGCGGCATAAATGCCAACTGCATATCCTATGTCTTGTACCGGGAAATTCAGAAACAACAGCAGCACGCATAGCTCCATCTTGATCCGTTAGAACGACTTCAGGAATTTTTCCTCCCATCGACTCTAAAAAGGTTTGCAAAATCCATTTATAAGTTTCAATCGTTTCATCTTGAATAATGGATGCACCAAATATGCATGTACAACCATGGTTATTTACCCCAGAAAATATCACAAGGGGATACATATAGGTATTTGTCTTGTATGTACTATCAAAAACCAAGACATCGCCGCAAGCTTCGTACTCGAACCTCGATGAACCATCTGCCCAGAAAAGTCTAGTAAGTATGCCTTCTTCATCAACACAATATTTGTAAAATAGTCTATCATCTATCTGATCCTTGAACTTTTTAATAACTGTGTTCACATCGCCTTTTCGAATTCTTTCAGCTCGTAGCTTATTTAGCCAATTGTATGCAGTCCTTCTTCTAAACGAAACTTTCCCGGCACCTCCACCCAATTGCTCCAAGTAATGTATCACTTGGGATGGCTTAAATCCAATGTTGGTCATCAAACTGAGAGTAGCCTTGTCAGAGGAAGACATATAGCTGATCAAAAATACAAATCAACTAACAATTAATCAAAAATTTAACAAAAATATTATGTAAATAAATTCAATGTTAGTAAATAATTTACCTCTTCATACATCCATGTAACTCGTGATTGTGCTGACTAACAAAAGTAGAAACCATATATTTTCAGAATTATTGTCTAACACAACACGGAAACTAGCTTTGCATCCACACCTAGTCAAAGGTTTAGCTTAGAGTGGGGGATACGTACATGCCATACACTTAAAGAAAGAATTACGGTGACTCTCTACGGCAGAGAGTCACCTTAGAGTGTCCCTAGTGAATTTAATGGGGCACCTTGTCACGGTTTACTAAAGTCATATGTTTAATCATTTGTATAAGTGGTTGTGTTGAGAGTAGATCTTTTCTATATTAGTAAATATAAGTAAACCATTAAGCAAAATTTGAACACGTCTGTTAAGTTAAATGAAAATGTAACAAAAAACAAATTTATTTTCGCAAAAAAATATTAATTTGAATTTTGGAAACAAAGGTTCTATTAGATCCAAAAAATTCCATATACGTCCAAATCCAATGGATGCGAGAATTTCATAGTAAAATTTTGAATTTGACCCGAATCCACCCCATAATAAATGGAGTCGTATCCAATCTAGTCTGATCCAATCAGAATCCGAACAATTGACGTCCTAATATAAATGATACTTTGTTATTAATTTGTACTAAATTTCAATACATGAGAGCCAGTCATGGGGATCTTGACATTTTGCATCCCAAAACATTAGAATTAGGCACTTTGCACCTTCGAAACACATAATTAACACTTATCAACTTCGAAATACCAAAAACTTACCAACTTGCACTCTTTAGAATTTTCCAGCAAATTTGACCACCAGAGTAAAAAACTTAGGGGTAAAATAGGTCATTCATTTTCGGAATCTTGGTACCTTGCACTCCCGAAATAAAAAATTAGCATTTAGCACCCGCACATTAAGAAAAACTCAGCAATTTGCACTCTAAACACAAGAAATAGGCACTTTGCACCCCAGATACACATAATAACACTTAACACCCCCGAGTTAAGAAAACATAGCAACTTGCACCCCCTAATTTTTTCCAGGAAAGTTGACCACCGAGGTCAAAAAAACCCAGGGGAAAAATAAGTAATTCATTTTCCTTCTTCCTTAAAATTTGCAGAATACGATTATGAGTACTGGAATACTCATTTTCATCTCCATCTCCATCTTTCTTTTCATCTCGTAAAATTAGGTTGAACTTTTGTTTTTGTGATATCATGTTTCGATCAGTTATGTATTGAAACTTTCCAGAAACTTTTCGAATTCTTTTGAAGATTTTCCATCGGACAACTCTTTCTGCCCCTTTATAGGATGCATTTGGAATTTCGTTCTCGAAAATTTCTAGTATTCTAGTACTTCTTGAAAAATTGAAAAGTTTCTAGAAAGTTTCAATACATAATTGACCGAAAACATCACAAAATTAGTTCAAGTTTACAAGATAAAAATTATTAGTGATGAGTTTCTAATAAAAAGACAATAAATTCATAATCGGGGATATATTTTGCTAATCGAAGGTAATGAACGATAATGAAGCAAACTGTCTTTATTTATAATTCCAGGATTCAATTTGTCAAATTATTGCAATCTCGAGATGTAAAATGCAATTCTTATAGTTGAAGTATATACATAGTTTAATTGATAAAAAAATAAATAAATAAATAAAATTTAGTCAAATAGAAATGAACATTTTCATTGATAAAAAATATATTTCCGAGGTGATAATGTAATTAAACAAGAACCTAAAAAATTTCATATTTTCGTTGACGCAAAAATCTGAGCAATTTGTTGATTCATTTGTAACTGCATCTGCATCTGAAACATCTCAGCAAGAACCTCTTCCGATGTCGGAGCCGCTGCCGCCGCCTGTGGCGGCTGATACACACACGCACTCGGATTCGTCAATTCCTCCGGCTCATCGTCCTGGTATTGCCCTAATTTCACTTCACTAGTACCACAAAATGTATGAACCCTAAAATCACACTCTTGTTTCTCACAAAAATAATACCAATACTTAGATATCAATTCCTTAGAACAAATTTTGCACGATTGTGGCAAACCAATATTATCTGGTAACTGAAAACTCAAATACAACTCATGTGGATGTGTACTGTGTGTAAATTTTTTAGGCAAATATGTGCAATGTACGTGTAGATCTACCTCACATAATGGACAACAATATGAAAATGTGTTTCCTGGTGCACCGCACCCGTTGCAGAGGAACGAGCCACTGCAGTAGGTGGGGCTAGGTACCAGTACAAGGGGGTGGGGAGGGTGGGAGGGGTGCTTTACGTATCGGTTAGCGTTACCACAATGTTCGTGGAGGAAAAAGTTGCAGTTGAAGCAGGCGAAAACGGAGTCGAGGCAAGGTAAGTTACAGCCATGGCATTGAAATTGTTGTCCTGTTTGGATTTTGTAGAGGTTTAATGTGTGTTGATGGCTGAAATGCTTGTACTCCATTTTTGTTCCCCTGTTTTTTTGGTTTTGTTTTTGTTTGCCTTGTTTGTTCCCCTGTTTTTGGTTACTGATTTAGTTTAAGAGGAAGGTGTGTGTAGTTGAATTAGATGTTTAATTGGTCAATGATTTGGGGTTGATGAAGGCAAAAATGCATTTTCAGTTCTTGAAGTTTTAATGAGTAGCGATTTTGGGATAGTTTTCATTTTAGATGAGCAATTTCGACCTTTCAGTTTTCACTATTTGCAGTTCTAGGATATTTAGCCATAATTTTAGTCCTTTTATCTTTTCAACGAACCGAAATTGCTGTCAAATGTCTCGACATTGCAACTACTAAAAAGTTAAAAGGACCAAAATTGCTGTCAAATGTTCGAAAGTGCAAACACAAAGAAGTTGAAGAATCAAAATTGCTTAACGAAGAAAAAACTGTCTCAAAATTGCCAACTAGCAATAAGTTAGAGGACTAAAAATGCATTTTTTTCGGTTGATGAGTATGTGGTTTTTGTATTAGTTTAACAAGTGGGAGGATTGAATAATGAGTCGTGGAAGGATCATTCATTGGAGTTTGGTGATAGTGAAGATGGGAGACTTGATTAATAGACAATTTGCTTTTCTATATTGTTATTTAAAGTCAAAAGAGAAAATTATATGCAGAAATATTTGGGAATTGACTTTTAGAGAAACTTGTATCAGCCTTCACGTATGTTGACTTTAAGTTTATAAGTTTATATGGATTAAAACTTCCATATGATTGAAATTTATATATGAATATTTCTGTTTCTGGATCAATCAAGATGTAAATATAGAGAAAAAGTTTCTACTTCGACATGTTTATTCATAAATTACAAATCTTCCAAATATTTTCTTAAAATTTCCATGAAGTTCTCGAATTGTTTAATTCTCATATTTGACCAACTGAAACCTATCAAGAAAAATGAAATTTAATCCATGACCTCCATCTTTAGATGTTTGCCTATTACCATCTCCAGACGAACCGGGGAGGCAAGCAACAGCCTCCCCGTCGGCTGGAGACGGGACTCCCCTTGGATGGGCAGGCAGGAAGGCATCCGGTGGAGTTGCTTGCTTGTCCGCCCGCAGGCAAGCAGCCCCGAGACTCGTAAAGGGCGACTACCGTACCCTTTAATTTTTTTTTAGTTTTATTTGTATCACCTAATTTATATGTGTTTAAAAAATATATTTAAAAAATTGTAAAAAGTTTGTAATACTTGTGTAAAAAACTGGTCAATTTTATTTCATTAATCAAATTTTTTATTTAAAAAAAAAAAGTTATGCATATACGTGTGTTTCTCTTCATGTTTTATACTATTAGAAGTACACTCCAACACTTTCTTCAAACCAATGTGGGATAGTTCTTTCTTTATAGATTAAGTTATTATTCCACATTGGTTTGAAAATCATTTTTGAATGAGCTTCCAGTAGTATAAAACATGAAGGAGAAACATTATGTTTTTTTAAGGAGAAACATTATGTTCATTCCAAAATGTAACATTAATTTTTTTTAGAACAAATATAAGTTTAACTAATAAAAATGTAAATTTAAATGAACTTAACTTTAATTTTAGAAACTTAACATTAATTTATTATTGTGTGAAATTTATTAGTTTTTAAAAACTTAACTTTAATTTGTTTTAACCTAGAGTATTATAATTTAAGAAACTTAACTTTAAAAGGTTTTAATTTAGCACAAAAAATATAAAATCATGAAATATTATTATTATTATTATTAGTATTGTTATTGTCATTGTTATTGTTATTGTTATTGTTATTATTAAGTGAGAGTGGGGAAGGTTTTGAAATGGAATTAAATATTTTGGATTTTTTGTTCGGTTATAGATGACATACTAGACAAGGCAGATAGACAGGGAGGCAAGCAGGAAGGCAGGCAGACAAGAGGGGGCTATTGCCTGCTTCGGTGGAGATGGTCTTATCTTATGTTGAACTTATATGTTGGCAAAATATGTATTTTTAATTTCGGAGGACTTGATTAGATCCAACTCCTTACAAAAATTACACTTATAGTGTCAATTTTTAATATGTTTTGCACTTTTAGTTCTGTCGTTCCCTCTCCATTCAACTTTTGCATTTTTTGTCCGGTGATAGGACCAAAAGTGCAAAATCTTTTTAAAGAAAGAAGACTCAAATTGTAAAGCGCAAGACTAAAAAATGTGAATTGTCATATTGCCTTTAATGTTACCTTTGCACTTCAATGGAGGTTTTGGCCTAGTTCTAGATATTCACTACAAGCCAAACATCTAGGAAGAAGTATAATTAAAAGAATTTGTTGTATAAGTCAAATATCCTTTATTCAAGGCAAGAACATTTGAGAGAAATAATATGACACTTTAAAACAATACAAGATCGAAATTAATTACCATAACATTTGCCAAGTAGAACCATAAAACAAATTCAAAATGAGCACATAAATCTATAGAATAAGTCATATATATGCTGCTGAGTCATCTTATCTAGGCCAGCTGAATGCACTTCAAGATACATAAGTCAAAATATCTGTTGGCTTGCTACAATACAAGTAGCCGGCCTATGTATATGTCGATATATTTAACGAAGGCAGCTTATGTTCATTTAGAAAATTGACAGATTGATCCTTTTTATAATTTCATTGCATCTTCATATCTAGAAAAGTACCCATTTCTGCAAAGATGGAAGAACCAGTGAAGTGTTTGAAGTCACCAGTTGATGGAAATAGTGTATGTTCAGACTTCACTTTACCAAGTTATCAATTTAGTGACGCCTACTTTTCAATTGATATTACAAAGTCTATTCAGATCGAGGAGAACATAAATCAAGTACAGTTTGTGGGATTTAATGATACCGATACACATAGGAAGATTGCTGATTCTAACCAGACATTACAAAAGTTTGAACTGAGTTTCGATTATGGCAAGAGAAGTAGTCTGAAGAGAGAGCTGAGTCTGGCACCTTTAACGGGTATCGGTTCTCATGTATGGATGGAACTAGGCCAAGAGAATATGAACGGAAAATCTGATGGAACTTATAACAAGATAGAGCTGAAAGATCAGACTACAAAAAAGGAAGATGTGAGAATTTTCTTCCTTAATCTTGGGCAATGTTTTAACCTTTCTTTGATTTGTCACACTGCTTTTTATAAACTATATGGTTTTCTATATTTAAGAAGACAGCAAAACTACATTTTTCGTCTCGAAGGACTGGATTAACAATTTTTTTGGTCTCATACTTTATATTTTAAAAACATTTCACAGTTTTGGTCTCACATAATAGTCTCAGTTTTGCACTTTTGATCCCATAGAACTGTTTCAGCTTGCAAATTGGATGCAAAAAAACTGATGGGATTAAAAATGAAAAATCTTCAACAAATCCGAACCAAAAGTGCAAATTTGTAGATTCTACGACCAAAAGTGTTGAGGTACAATCACGTGAGACTAAAAACACAATTTTCTGTTTCATTAACATGAAAAGGTTGCTTAAAATTCTCAATAACTATGATATTTTTGAACTAATATTTTCCAGGTGAATTTGAGACGTTCATTTTGGTCGAGACTTCTCATGTGCTTCTGAAAGTGAGAGGTGGAAACTGTGTTTGAAGAAATTAAGCGGTTTCTTTATCTGAACATATAGTAGTATTAATTTGTATCCTAATGTATAATTGACTGTGTAAACATAGGTGAATTCTTCTAGAGAGATTATAACATATATATCTTGTATGAATTGATTTTAAACTTAAGCAAAAGCTCAATTATGTTGGGTGTTTGGGATATAAAAGGCTAAGAAAATAATTTTAGCAAGACAAAGTAGACTTAATATTTCATCAACATAACAAGGCTACAATATTTTAAGGCTTTTTGCACTAAGCCTTCATACAAGAGAATAAATTATCTTCTCAAAACTAACTTTACTAATTGATTGATTTTTCTATATATAAAATTGTACACACTACATACATATATATAGGCCTATGAACCACCTTTCTACTCTACACTAGAAGCAACTAGATTAATTTGTTGGATACATTAATTTAATGCAAACTTAGTGGCTAAGCATGCATGACTAAGCTTCTTGAGAGTTCTTCAATGCTAATGCTTTGATCTCATTGGTTGCCTTGGTTGACTAGAATGCAATTCTAGATAATTCTTAGTGTTGTCAATGTGGACTATATATCATTCAAGTATGATTTCTTCGAGCTTAAGGAACTTCATGCTTAAGGAATTATGAATTAATTTTAACACCCCCTCTTAATTCATAATTCGAACACCATTTCGAAATTGCTCTAACTTCTCTGAATTGACTGCTTTTCTAAAGCTATCTGCAAGTTGATCTTTAGTGTTCACAAACTCCAATTGAATTTCTTAATCTTGAATGAGACTTCTAATGTAGTGGTGTCGAAGTTCGATATGCTTTGTTTTGGCATGAAAAACTAGATTTTTTGTCATCTCGATACTGGACATACTGTCACAAAATATTGTTGTAGGAGTATGTTATCTTTGCTTAATGATTTCAAAAGTCTTCTAAGCTAAACAGCTTCACGAGCTGCGTCTGTGGCAGCAATATATTTTGTTTCTGCTGATGAGAGTGACACAGTCTTTTGCTTCTTCGATGCCCATGATATGATTTTTGAACCCAAACAAAATACATATCTAGCTGTACTTTTTCGATCATCAACTGATCCGGCCCAATCACTGTCAGTATATCCGATAAGTCTGTTTTCTTTTTCTTTGACATTTTTCATGCCAAAATTTCTCGTACCTTGAAGGTAACGTAGAATTATTTTTGTTGTTGCATAATGCATTTTACTCGGGTCATGCATAAACCTCGAGATTAAGCTAACCGGGTAGATAATGTCAGGTCTGGTATGCGTGAGATAGATTAGAGAGCCTACTAAGTTTCTGTACATCTTTGTATCAACTTTTGCAGCAACATCATTCAGCGTCAACTTTTCATTTAGTGCAAGTGGAGTATATATGGGTTTGCAATTTATCATCTGGAACTTCTTCAATAAACTTTCAAAATATTTTTCCTGAGAGAGAAATATTTCCCCTTTGGTTTGACGAATTTGAATTCCAAGGAAATATTTTATTAGACCCAAATCGGTCATCTCATATTCTTGCATCATTGACTTTTTGAATTCTTCTATCATCAATGGATTTGTACCCGTGGATATCAAATCGTCTACGTAAAGACAGATAATAAGAAAATCTTTTTCACCTTCTTTCTTCACATATAATGACGGTTCACTTTGACTTCTTTGAAATTCATTTTTCTGAAAGTAATTGTCAATATTGCTGTTCCAGGCTCTTGGTGCTTGTTTTAGCCCATATAGTGCCTTTCTGAGGCAATAAACTTTATCTTCTTTGCCTTGGACAACATAACCTTCAGGTTGTTCGACATAAACTTCTTCACTCAAATCTCCATTGAGAAATGCTGATTTGACATCCAGTTGATAAACTGGAAGTTCCATTTGAGCAGCTAATGCTAGGACAATTCGTATTGTCTCCATTCGAGCAACTGGTGCAAGCGTTTCATTGAAATCAATTCCTGGTTGTTGAGAATAGCCTTTTGCTACTAGGCGTGCTTTGTGCTTTTAAATTGAACCATCTTCTTTGTACTTCATCTTGTAGACCAACTTTAGTCCAATTATAGTTTTATTCTTGGGTAGATCTACTAGTTCTCATGTTTGTTCTTTTCGATGCTTGCCATTTCCTCATCCATATCGTTTGTCCATATTTCTTCTTTCACAGCTTCTTCAAAAGTCTGTGGCTCACAAGCAAAAAATGCCACATCACATGATTCATAAATTTCTCTTAAACATCATACCTTACGTACTGGACTTTCTGATTCTGGATAGAATTCCTCAGATAGTCCTGGAGAACTTGAACTTGGACTTGTCAAATCATTTTGATTTAATGATGAGCTAGGCAGATTCACATTATTTGTTTTTGTATCTTCTCCCCAATTCCATGATTGTTTCTCATTAAAGATAACATCCTGAGATATAAAAAGCTTATTTGTGTTTGGATTTAGTAAACGGTATCCCTAGGATTCGTCACTATAACCAACAAAGATAAGCTTTTCTCCTTTATCATCAAACTTTTCTCGTTTCTCTTTATGAATATGATAATAAGCTAAGCAACCAAAAACTTTGAGGTTGTTCACCTGTGGCTTTCTCCGATGTCATGCTTCATAGGGAGTCTTGTTTGGAACTGCCTTTGTTGGTGAACGATTTAAAATATAGACTGATGTAAGTACAACTTCTGCCCAAAAAATTTTTGGAAGTCCTTTATAGGCCATCATGCTTCTTGCCATTTCAATGATCGTGCGATTTTTCCGCTCTGCAACTCCATTTTGTTGTGGAGTATATCGCACTGTTAGCTGTCTCTGGATCCCTTTTTCTTTGCAATAATTTAAGAAGGCTTTTCCAATAAAATCTCCTCATCGGTCTATTCTGGGAGTCTTTATTTTTCTGCCACTTTGATTTTCCACATTCGCTTTGAACTCCAGAAATTTTGCAAATGCTTCTGAATTTTGCTTCAAAATATAAACCCACATCATTTTGCTATAATCATCCACTAACAATAGAAAATATCTATTGTCGTTAAGAGATGGAGTTCGAGTTAGGCCACAAATATCCGCATGTATTAGTTCAAGAGGAGCTTTGGCTCTGTAGGATGTCTTTGGAAATGGTAGGCGGTGCATTTTGCCATAAATACATCCTTCACATGTTGTGTCTCGATCTGGAATATTTGGAAGACCAAAAACCATATTTTTTCTTTTTAAAAGATTGAGACCTTAGTAATTCAAATGTCCATACCTTAGATGCCATAGGTTATGATCTTCTTCTGTTGTGCTCTGGAGAATAATTTTCTCGATCAATGGCAAATTAAGAGGAAAGACTTTATTTGAGCTCATCTTTATATTTGCCATTGTGAGATTCTTCTGCTTATCAATAATGACACATTGATCATTATTAAACTCCACTTTATAATTTTTCTCAAGTAGTTGACCCACACTTAACAGATTTTGAGTCAAATTTGGAAAATAAAAAACATCTTTGATAAAATTTGTTTGTCTGGACTACTATTGTTTCTTTCCCAGCGATTTTATGTTCCTTGCCATCTCCAAGTTTTACTTTGGAGGAATAAGTCTCATCAAGCTCCACAAACATCTTCTTATCTCCACACATAAGATTATTGCAACCACTATCAACGTACCACGTATTTTCAAATAGTTGTTGAGAATTCAAACATGAATAAAATACCTGATTGGTATATTTTTCTTCAGTGTAATTGGCCTCATTTTTCTTGTTGGTATAAATTAGAGAAGGTTTTGAAGATGACAAAAAGGCCATAATGGTTTTGAAGATCAGAAGGTTAAGTCATCAACTAAGAACAGCTTAGTGAAACCTATCTCAAGGTCTTGAAGCGTACCGAATCAGCCGAGTGGGATATCAGATTGGTTATCATCAGCCGAGTCAAGATAGATGTGTTCATTCTTGAATCAGTCGAGTAGCCATCAGCCGAGTGATCATCAGGAGAGTGGTCATCAACCGAGCATTCTCATCAGTGAAGTGAAGTCGGTGAAGTAAGCTTATCAACGGTAACCAGCTGAGTGCATTAAATGCGACTGAACATAAAGTGAATATCCGTACAGCAGAGTGTACAGAGGACAGTCTGCAAAAGCAAAAGCTGCCATCAGAGAATAAGACCGTTGCTCAGGGTTAAAGAGTAATTTCGCCTTCTTTCAACGGGCAGAAATTCAAATCCGAGAGTATAAATAGAAGACTGACTGAAGATCTAAAGAGAGACTTGCAAAATTCAAGATCACATCTATAGAGCAAGATCCATCAGTTGAGTCGTCTGATCACAAGCCTAGTCATTTGTTGACGAAGCTTTTCGTTGAAGAACAGAGAACTCCGTTGTCTGTCTGAGTGACTTTCAACTGAAAAGAGAGAGGAGTGTATATCCATCTGTGTGAAGTGATATAGCTTCTTAGTGTAGGTTTTCTTTGTGACCTCCTATACTGAAAGTAGCGTGAGGAGTGTAGATCCGTCTAAGTGAGTGATCTAGCTTCGGAGAGTAGGATTTCTTTGTGATTTCTTACAGCGCACTTGTGGCCTTTTCATTTGTTGATTGGCGCAAACATTGTATACTGTTAACTTTGTGTTTTCTAGTAGGGAAATTTACATAGACACCCCCTGGCTATTACCCTAATTACATGAACTTACCCTCTTGTTTCAAATATTACAATGACACCCCCTCGACCAAAAACTATATTACAAGGACACCCCCTGTAACATAAAATATATTACCAATACACCCCCTAAAATATATTACCAATACACCCCTCGAGGGGGTGTCTTTGTAATATTTGAAACAAGAGGGTAAGTTCCTATAATTAGGGTAATAGCCAGGGGGTGTCTATGTAAATTTCCCTTTCTAGTATAACCCAAGATCTGTGTGACTTGGAAGAGTGAACTAAAGGATTTTCATCCATATAACCACTATAAAAATTATGTGTGTTTGATTTACTGCTTTACTTTGCATATTTTCAAAAGAACTCAAACATACGAACTGAACCAAAAGATTTTAAAAGGAGTTGTAAAAACTGGGGATAAAATCTTTTGTGTGAGAAAACTTAAAGAGGAACAAGTTGGTTGAAAAACACTTGACAAATCCGCTGCCAACTAGTTTCTAAAACTCTGATATTTCATCTGAATCAGCTGAGTGAAATCAGATGAGTGGTCAACTCTGCTGCTTAAAGCTTTGTACGCGAACAGTTTAGTAGTCTTACGAATTCTCGATCAGCTTAGTCTGCTGACAGAAAAAGTTAGAGAAAATTTTTAAAGTTTTCTGAGGTCTATTCCCTCCCCCCCCCCCTCTATACCTCACTGACCACTTTTGGGACCAACAAGTGGTATCAGAGCAGGTGGTTCATTTTGAATCAGTTGCCTGATCAACAAACTTGATCCAAGGTGTGTTTTTCAAATTTTTCAAAAAGAGAGCATATTTTGACAAATCAAAACTTTTTGAAAAATGGATGTCCTAAGCCATGTTCCTCACATTGGCCTTATGGACTTTGAAAGCTGGAAAATCATAATGGAAATCCTTCTTGCTGCCTACGACGACAACATGTTTACATGTATTACTAAAGGACCAATCAGATTTCAGAAGACTGTGAAGGTTGCTGACCAGCCTGATCAGATAGTTGACAAAGAGCTGGATGAGCTGACACCTAAAGAAATCAAGTTGGTTAATCTTGATAAAAAGGCGAAGTTCATCATGTTCAAAGCTGTAGACGAAGACAGATTCCAGAAGATCAAGCATTTCAAAACTGCCAAAGAGATGTGGGATAAAGTCTGCGAGCTAAGCGAATGAAACGACGCTATCAAAGAACACAAGCTCAATGTGGCTCTTGATGAGTTTGAAAATTTCAAGATGAAGTCTGGTGAAACGATTGATCCGATGGATATCAGATTTACCAAAGCTCTGAATGAAGTTCTAAGGTTTGGTAAAGAATTTTCGAACAAGGAGATCACCACAAAGGTTCTCAAGGCCTTGCCACCCAAATTCAACATGAAGGTGACAGCCATGGAAGAATCAAGGGATTTAGAGAAGATTTCTCTTTCCGAACTGTTCTCATCTCTCAAAGCGTACGAGTATAAGATGCCAAGAATGGGATTAGAAGTGTCAACCAGTTCAGACCCTACTGCTGCTCTAATGGCGTCAGACAAGTCAAGAAAATCAGCAGACAAGTCAAAACAGAAGACTCTGCTGAGTTCAGAAAAAGCGTACACTGCTGACGACGTTACCCTGTTGCTGAATGATTTTGAGAAGTTCTACAAGAAGAAAATGAAACTAAAATATAAAAATGCTACTTCATCTTCTTCTGATCATTTTCAGGAAAACAGGGATTCCTCCAAAGTAAAACTCAGAGATAACAAGGAAAAGGAGTATGGACTCATGATCAAAGATCATCCACACTCATCATCAGAGAAATTTGCTGAAAAGAAAAAGCGTGCCAAAAAGGAGCATAAGCTTAGTAGGAGCAAAACAAAGTTAGCTGATGCAGCAAAGCTAATAAACTCCTGCACATCTTATTCAGACCGTCAGTCGTCTGATAAAGAATTTGAGGAAAATACCTGAAACCTTATGCCTAACTGCCATAGAATCTGATGATTCTGAAACTGAGGTAACTTCTACTTATTAATGAAATGCACTATTTGAATCGTTTGAATAAATGCTGAATTACAAATTCAAATATTGTTTGTGCATTTGCCAAGCTTAATGAAGAGAAGACTCTGCTGAAAAGAGCGCATCAGATAACTGAAACTTCAGGTTGAAAAACCTCAAGAATCAGCTGACTACAAAAAGCTTGAGCATGAGAATGAAACTCTAAAAGCTAATGTGCAATTCGTTTAGAAAGTATAAATGAACTAAAAAGAAGAAATTGCATCATTCTCTAAATAAAAAGAAATCAGAGACTTACAAGAAGAAGTCTACTGATGCTCAATAGGTTAGAAAACCTAGTAAGCTACCTAAGACTAAACAGACTACTAAAACCCATCAGGCGAGTAAGCTGAAATAGGCTGCTGATAGGAGTAAAATTAAAATTTCAAGTCTGCTAAATCTAAGGAGAGTTATTAAATAACTCAGGTAAGAAATTGAGTCAAAAATGAATTATCTGGCAAGAATTTGAATCACATTATGATAATTGCTATTATGACATGCACTATGCTTATTAATATTATCATGTTGATCATGTTCACTGTACTGATTGCCATCCTCATTTCAATATGCATGTTTATCACATATTTCATGCATCTTACCTTGCTTATGAGCATTGTTTTAATCATGACCAACAAGTGGTATTATCATGATAAAACATAAGTTACTAGATCATCACATGTTTGTACTAACCCTGCTAGACCCAATGAATAAGGGGTACCAAAAACAATCATCTGTTTTGTAGGTGAAGCTCATGTGAGATGACAAAGATTAGTTGACTGCCTTGCAAATTTCACCGAAGTTCAACAAGTGGTCTCACCAACAAGCATATACCAACAAGTGTTATCAAATAAGTGGTATCAACAATTGGTATAATTCAATTGGTAGACTCTACATTTGGAGATTTCAAGGAAAGCACGTTTGTTGAAAAGTTGAAGATTATCAAAGAATAACAAGTAGTATTAGAGACCAACAACTGATCGCAACAAGCAGTATCACCAACAAGCGTGGTATCAGTCAACCATGTGACAATAGTGTTTCAGCTCACAAGAGTTGAAATCAGTTTGTTGATTTTTGATTCATAAGCTGAGGGGGAACACATCGGAAGATCAACCTCAAAACAGCTTACTGGAATTCAACAGTTGAGTGTTTGTCAAGACTGACTCTCATCAGACTACTTAACTACAGACTCTTGAACTCAGGGGGAACGTGTACGACTAGCGGTACTCTTGAATAAAGATGAAGTTTTCAATAAATCAAAATTAAGCTATCAGAAGACTACTTCTCATCAGCCGACTGGAACTCAGCAGCCAAGTGATATTCAAGAATGTACTACACCAAGTGGTATTAGCAAGTGTTATCACATCAACAAGTGGTATCAGCTGACTAATCTGATTTACATTCACACAAGTAGTATCAGACTACAAGTAGCATCAGACTACAAGTGGAATCAGACCACAAATGGTATCAAGTGGTATCAATTCTCGAAGTTAGGGGAAATTTTCTAGCTGGAGTGATAAACAGCAACGAAGACTACCTCGATCAGCCAAGTACCTACCTACCTGTCTTCAACATACTAAGTTTGCAATCCTATAAAGAGAAAAAGGGGAAGAAGAGATGCAACTCAAGTATTGGTGTTGATGACAAAAAGGGGGAAGATAAAGGATGCAACTAAGAACCCTTTAAGCAGAAGATCAGAAAGGGGGAAAAGAACCAACTATTGGTATTTTTTTGAAAGTTGTATCAGATCAATAAATTTCCATCTCAAGGTATGAAAACTAAATCTGAAGACTTAGAAGACGTTCTTAGTTGAAGGTTTTGTCATCATCAAAAAGGGGGAAATTGTTGGTATAAATTAGAGAAGGTTTTGAAGATGACAAAAAGGCCATAATGGTTTTGAAGATCAGAAGGTTAAGTCATCAACTAAGAACAGCTTAGTGAAACCTATCTCAAGGTCTTGAAGCGAAGTAACCAAATCAGCCGAGTGGGATATTAGATTGGTTATCATCAGTCGAGTCAAGATAGATGTGTTCATTCTTGAATCAATCGAGTAGCCATCAACCGAGTGATCATCAGGAGAGTAGTCATCAGCCGAGCATTCCCATCAGTGAAGTGAAGTCGGTGAAGTAAGCTTATCAACGGTAACCAGCTGAGTGCATTAAATGCGACTGGACATAAAGTGAATATCCGTACAGCAGAGTGTACAGAGGACAGTCTGCAAAAGAAAAAGCTGCCGTCAGAGAATAAGACCGTTGCTCAGGGTTAAAGAGTAATTTCGCCTTCCTTCAACGGACATAAATTCAAATTCGGGAGTATAAATAGAAGACTGACTGAAGATCTAAAGAGAGACTTGCAAAATTCAATATCACATCTATAGAGCAAGATCTATCAGTTGAGTCGTCTAATCACAAGCCTAGTCATTTGTTGACGAAGCTTTTCGTTGAAGAACAGAGAACTCCGTTGTCTGTCTGAGTGACTTTCAACTGAAAAGAGAGAGGAGTGTATATCCATCTGTATAAAGTGATATAGCTTCTTAGTGTAGGTTTTCTTTGTGACCTCCTATACTAAAAATAGCGTGAGGAGGGTAGATCCGTCTAAGTGAGTGATCTAGCTTCGGAGAGTAGGATTTCTTTGTGATTTCTTACAGCGCACTTGTGGCCTTTTCATTTGTTGATTGGTGCAAGCATTGTATACTGTTAACTTTGTGTTTTCTAGTATAACCCAAGATCTGTGTGACTTGGAAGAGTGGACTAAAGGATTTTCATCCATATAACCACTATAAAAATTATGTGTGTTTGATTTACTGCTTTACTTTGCATATTTTCAAATGAACTCAAACATACGAACTGAACCAAAAGATTTTAAAAGGAGTTGTAAAAACTGGGGATAAAATCTTTTGTGTGAGAAAACTTAAAGAGGAACAGATTGGTTAAAAAACACTTGACAAATCCGCTGCCAACTACTTTCTAAAACTCTGATATTTCATCTGAATCAGCTGAGTGAAATCAGATGAGTGGTTAACTCTGCTGCTCAAAGCTTTGTGCGCGAACAACTTAGTAGTCTTACGAATTCTCGATCAGCTTAGTCTGCTGACATAAAAAGTTATAGAAATTTTTTAAAGTTTTCTGAGGTCTATTCACCCCCCCCCCCCCCTCTAGACCTCATTGACCACTTTTGGGACCAACATTTCTCACCATCATCTCTATGCCAACAATCTCTTTCTGAATGATTGGCGTTTCTGCATCTTTTAAAATTGTAGCGGCATTCCTTTGTGTTGTGGTTATTTTTTATGCATATTCGGCAGAATAAATCTGAATTTTGATTTGCATTTCTTTGGTTAGAGAAACCTCCACTTCCTAGACCTCGTTCTCGGAAGTTTTGATTTCTTCCACGACCTCTGCCTCTTGATACTTTGGATGTGGAGGCCATATTCTTTTCTGGTTGGCCATCTCCTTTTTTATTTTTCTGGTCTGCTAGATTAAGCTTTACTTGAAAAGCTTGCTCCAAACTATGGTTTGAAAATCTGCTCATTCTTTTCTCATGAGCTTCTAAAGATCCCATGAGTTCGTCTAAAGAAAGTTTTGATAAATCTTTACACTCTTCAATCGCATCAACTATGTGCTCAAATTTTACTGGAAAGCTTCGCAAGACTTTTTCTACAATTCTTTTATCTTCGGCAGTATCACCATAGCCTCTAATTTTATTAACAATTGTAGAAACTCTAGAAAAAAAATCTTGTATAGTCTCGCTATCTTTCATGAGTAGATTATCAAACTCTCGCCATAAATTTTGTAGTTTCATGGAGATAATTTTTTCATAGCCACCAAATTATTTTTTCAAAATATCCCATGCATCTTTTGAAAATTTTACACCCGTAATACGCGGAAGTATATATATCGACTTATCCTGGTGCATAAATGACAAGGCTCTTGCATCTTTGGTCTTGTTCTCTTTATGCTCCTTCCTTTTTACTCCAGTCAACGTAGCTTCTTCCTCCGGATTATATATTTCATACCCCTCTTCTACGATATCCCAAAGATCATTGGATTGGAATAACGTCTTCATAAGAACGCTCCATAAACTAGTAGTCTTGATCAATGAAGATCGGAACACCTTGTTGGGAATATGAGAAGATAAGCTCATTGCTATTGTTTGGGATTCATTTTTTAATATATGTGAGGGGTTATCAAGCCAAGGGTGGCTCTGATACCACAATCTATTGGGTGTATGGGATATAAAAGGCTAAGAAAATAATTTTAGCAAGACAAAATAGACTTAATATTTCATCAACATAATAAGGCTACAATATTTTGAGGCTTTTTGCACTAAGCCCTCATGCAAGAGAATAAATTCTCTTCTCAAAACTAACTTTGCTAATTGATTGATTTTTTCTATATATAAAATTGTACACACTACATAAATATATATAGGCCTATGAACCACCTTTCTACTCTACACTAGAAGCAACTAGATTAATTTGTTGGATACATTAATTTAACACAAACTTAGTGGCTAAGCATGCATGACTAAGCTTCTTGAGAGTTCTTCAATGCTAAGACTTTGATCTCATTGGTGGCCTTGGTTGACTAGAATGCAATTCTAGATAATTCTCAGTGTTGTCAATGTGAACAATATATCATCCAAGTATGATTTCTTCATGCTTAAGGAATTATGAATTAATTTTAACAAATTAGGGTGTAGTCGAGTCGAGTAGTATTGAACGACACAATATTTAATAACAAACAAAGTGTCACTAAATCATTTAAATAACTTAAAATCCACACATATGCTTCACAATAAGAGCTCTAAACCTAGATAACTAGTTTGCTGAGCGGAAGCGGAAGCAGAGCGTCAAACAAGAAAAAGGATTTTGAGAGCGCCTTTAAAGTGTGAATTCTAAATGGACTTAAATACTCACATATTCGAATATTCAAAAAGCTATTAAAAATATTTTATACTCCTTCCGTCCCAATTATTTTACTCTCTTGGTATAGTTGCCCAATCAACTAGACCAAATTTTAAAACATTATATTATTTAATTTATTTCAATAACTGATAATATTATTCAACACCATATATATTAACATTTAAAATGTTTAAAATGCTATAAATGTAAACAATTTATTTGATAAGTTACTTAAAAGATTAAAAAGTTTGGCTTTGCACTGTAGCTAATGGAGTTAAAAAATTGGGACAGAGGGAGTGCAATTTAATAGTTGATACAATAATGTTGTCAAATAAATAATGATCTTAAAAATTGTACATTTAATTTGAATGTCTTATAACAAAATTCTCTAATATTTTATAGTGTTTTTCTTAGTTTTTATCTTGTTGCATAAAATGATCTTCTTCCATAAACCGATGAAGTGAAATCGTCAATTCTCATTCAATAATTTTCGGATACAAGATAGAGATATTTAGAATTTTACTCTTTAATTCTCATTACTACTTGTTAATAACTTAATATAAATGATAAAACTCTTTTGAAATGTAACATTTTATTAATTTAGGCCATCTCCAACCCACCATGGGTGGGTGGAGATGGCCCTGGACGGTCTCTAACTATCCAAGGCTTGCTATTAGCACCGCCTGGGGCACAACCCTGCTTGGAACTGACGCCTGGGGCACATCCTTGCTTGGAAGCGCATCCGTTCCAAGCAGGTGGTAGGTGGCGCCACTGCTTTATTAATTTTTAATTTATTTATTATTTATTAACTTATGTTTATTAATTAAAAAAAACTAGTAATTTAAGAAAATCTTGTTTTATTTAATTAACTAGAAATGTAAGACAAATTTAACTATAAATTTTGTGTAAGATTTAATAACATGTTTTATGTTAAAGATGTAACATTATTAGTTTTAATTTTGAATTTATATATTTGTCTACTAAAGTAAAATTTATTCAAAACGTATAAATATTTGAAATTTGATTTTTCATATTTAGATTTTATTACGGTTATTATGCTTACTTTTTACCCATAATAATAATAATAATAATTATTATTATTATTATTACTATTATTATTATTATAATTCATTTTCAAAATTAAGTTTAATTTTTATGGTATTATAATTATTATTCATTCTGTGAGTTATTCTTATTATTATTATTATTATTATTAATTTTCAAAATTATTATTATATTTATGATTATTATTATTGACATTATTATTAAAATTATTATTATTATAGATAATAATAATAAGTGAGAGTGAAGAAGTTTTTTTTTTTAATTAATTAGTATTGTTTCCCTAACGATTGGAGACGGTGCCCAAAGAAATGCAAGTTCACCCGAGATGAAGGTGGACAAGCCTGGAATGTGAAAGCCCTATTGATTAGATATGCTCTTATAAAAGGTTCAATTAAAATTCATTAAATAACTCAACTTGAAGGTTACTATTTGTCGCAATTTTACAACTAAATGTAATCTCAAATCA
Source organism: Penstemon davidsonii (assembly GCA_034814905.1). NCBI lineage: Eukaryota > Viridiplantae > Streptophyta > Magnoliopsida > Lamiales > Plantaginaceae > Penstemon > Penstemon davidsonii. Next base: position 1,859,287 of record JAYDYQ010001087.1, on the reverse strand, counting down.
AAATGTGGGATCCATTTAAATTGAAATTTGAAGTTGCCTACTGCAAGCCTATTGTCTACGTGATTATAGAGGACAAAAGACAAATTTTGCATTTGAGTTTATGTTTACAACTTTGCAAATTTAAGGCATCCAACCGGGAGGAGAGTGGGATGGGCCAGGGGTGGTGTTTTCCGGTCTTCAACCGGTGGGGGAGGGGGAAGGATTAGACAAATTTTGCATTCGAGTTTATATTTACAACTTTGCAAATTTAAGGCATTTCCAACTGGGAGGGGAGAGGGATGAGCCGGGGTGGTGTTTTCCGGTCTTCAACCCCTATCCTTCCACCTCAGGCTTGGCACGCGTCCGTGCAACATTTTGTTTTACCTTTTTTAATTATTCTAATTAAAATGTGTATTTTAAAAAGAAAAATCTAACAAAAAATGGATTTTTTTCTTTTCAATTTTGTGTAAAATTTAATAAATTTGTAAGATTTAACAACATGATTAATTCTAAGTTAGAAATTTTAAATTTGTGTGCGATCCTAAAATTTAGACAAAACGTGCAAATATTTAAAAGTTTATTTTTAAATTTTAATTTAATTTAATTTAACAACACTGTTAGTTTTAATTTTCAAATCTTAAATTTGTCTACATTATACAATTTAGACAAAATGTACAAATGCGAAATATCTAGCATAAATTTTAATATAATTTAAATTAAATACTATATGATTTAAAAAAATTATATTCAAACACATTTATTGACTATTATTATTATTATTATTATTGAGGGTAGTGGTGAAAATTAAATGTAGGGATAAGTCCTTGGGTTAGAGACGACGATAAGTGAGGGGGAGGAGGAAAGGGGATTGGAGGGGGATAAGCCCTCGGGTTGGATATGACCTAATAGATAATTTGTATTAGAGCCGGAAAGGCGAATTCAAAGCGTGCTGAACTTTGGGACCCGCGGATATAGTTACTTAAGGCGAATTCAAAGTGCGCCTAACCTTGGGACCCGCGAATTTAGTTACTTAGCTCTAAACTACATATATCACAATACCTATCCAAAGCTCAACAAAATCCACCTGTTGCAACTATAATACCAAAAAGGTTTAAATACAATTCCTCCACTGCAGCAACTAAAATTCCAAGATTATCGACAAAAAATAAATTAACCTCACATTAATTTATTCCACGAATCAATTAAATTGGTTCTCAACTCGTCAAACACGGGTCGACCCAGTCGAGCCCTCATTTCTTCATTTTCTTGTTTCACTCTATGTGTATTGTGTGCGTCCCCATAGGTCCACAACATAATTGGCTGTGGGTTGTAATTAAACAACCTGAATTAAACTAGTAATCAATTACTCTATGAATCATTCAAACACTCTGTCAATTGATCATTCTTCAAATTAGCACCTCCTACTAATTTGAGAATTATCCCACACTCCACAGTCGATGTCTAGCCACAAGCCAGTGAAGCCCAGTCACTGGTGAATCAATTTAGTGAACCTATAATCTTCTTTTACGAGTGCCATGTACGATATGGTCCTTCCATAAGTTAGTCTCTTGGTCGAGATCCAGGGTGTGATATCTATCGGTTCCATATTAACCTCAACTACATAATTTTTGTTCTTGAAATGATTCCAATTGAGACTTACATTTCGCAAGCTACTTTCACGAAACAACCATCTGCCTCAGTCACGGTCTATCAAAATCAGCTTCTCACAGAACTTATAAGAGAAACTTATAACCTATCAAGTCAGGTCAATGGATCCTTTGTTGGTGATATTAATCTGCATACATGTCCACATATACCCAACGTGAATCCACAAAGACCTATTGGTTTGACAAGCCAGTCGGTCGGGACTCACATCAAAGCATAAATGCGCGTGCACCAGATAAACCCTATCACCTCAAGTAATTTGGACTATACCTCGTACACTATTGCAAACATGAGTAACCTCATCTTTGATGTGCGACATGCGCTTCCATGAAGGGTTATTCCTAGTTGGGGTATTCAGTGCACTTGCCATCCCAACAAGCCACCCACTCATGAGTGTCGACTATTGCATCACACTCATTGACCCAGCGTCCTCCAGTTCATCAGAGTATATACAATCATGAAGGTCTATCCGAATCAATCTATGTCCCATCTTAATGGATTATATGACCCTTGAACATGTTTTAGATCATGGCCTTGAAGATCAATCTCGGGGTTGTCCCATAGCCCTGTGATCTAAGGACTTTTATCCTAATACTTCTCCCGTCCCATTTATTTTGTTCCCTTGGTACAGTTGACCAGTCAACTTGACTAAATTTTTTAAAATTATAATAAATTATTTAATTAATATATTTTGCGCAATTAACTTCAATTATTTTTCAATAAGGGGTCTACTATTATTTTAAAGTATTTTTGTGTTTCTAAAGCATTTTAAAGTTAATAAGGACATAGGAGATAATTTAAGTATACATTTTAACCCAAAGTAACACTTATGGTGAGTTTGGCCTAGCGGTGAGAGCTCTTAAAACACTTCTAGACCTCCATTGTGATTTTTGAAGTGTTTGGCCCCAATTATATAAATTGCTTTTAGTCAATTGTGATTTTAATGGTGTTTGGCCCCCAATATCATAATCACTTTTGGGATCTTCTAAAGCTAAAAATCAACTTATTTTAGAAGCTACTAAAGTGTTACTTTTGCAAAAGCTATTATCCAAATACAATTATTTTATAATTGAATTTTATCATAATCAATTATTGCCAAAATCCATTTTAGTAAAATTAGTTCTCCTATAATTGATTTTCGAATCACTAGGCCAAACTCACCCTTAGTTTTGAAAAATAAGATATATCAAATAAAAATTGGATTATAAGTCCAATAAAATAAAATTGAAAGAGTCCGAAATTTGCGGGACATTACGGGTGAGTTTGGCCCAGCGGTGGGAGCTCTTAAAAGCACTTCTAGACCTCCATTGTGATTTTTGAAGTGTTTGGCCCCAATTATAGAAATTGCTTTTAGTCAATCGTGATTTTAATGGTGTTTGGCCCCTAATATCATAATCACTTTTGGGATCTCCAGAAGCTAAAAATCAACTTATTTCAGAAGCTACTAAAGTGTTACTTTTGCAAAAGCTATTATCTAAAATCAATTATTTTATAATTGAATTTTATCATAATCAATTATTGCCAAAATCCATTTTAGTAAAATTAATTCTCCTATAATTGATTTTCGAATCGCTAGGCCAAACTCACCCTACATCTTGAGATATTTAAAGGAACGAACAATCTTTTTACTGCATCTCTTACTTTACACAAGAATTAAGGTGATAGCATATCATAAAATGAGTATGCTCGAATCATTGGATGTTCATGTATATCATGAATTGCACGAGGCCAAACATCGCTTACTCAGTCAATAAATTGAGTAGGTATACGAGCAATCTAAGCAAAGATCATTGGGACCCTCCGAAGAGAGTGCTTGGATACTTAAAAAATGCATAAAAATATGCATTACACTATGGAAAATATCCAGTTGTTTTTTAGGTTAGTTATGCAAATTGGATTTCTTATTCAGAGGAATCTAAATTCACAAGCGGATATGTATTCACTTTGGGGGAGGGGGGGTAGCCGCTATTTCTTAAAAATATTCCAAACAAACATGTATAGCTCGCGTCACTATGGAATAAAAGTTTATAGCTTTGGATAAAGTTGGAAAAATACTAGCTGAGTGGTTTCATAACTTCTTGGATGATATTCCACTATGGTCGAAACGTGTGTCGACCATATTTATTCATTGCGACAATTAGGCGGCATTGCATAGAGCTCATAACTTTATGTATAATGGTTAAGCCATGACATATTCGTCAATGAAATAATAATGTGAGACATTCACTCTCAAATGGAACAATTTCCATTGACTTTGTGAAGTCAAAAGATAACCTCGCGGATCCGTTTACTAAAATTTTATCTAAAAAGAGAGAAAAATTTAGGTCGAGGGAATGGGTGTAAAAGCCAAATTTTAACTAAGTTACCTTGTACAGAAACCTAACTTGGCAACTGGAGATCCCACGGACCAAGTTCAATAGGACAACCAGTCTAGGTTAACTTAAAAAAGTGCTACACTTTAACTCTAGCACATTCTTATGATGCAAAAAGTGCAACCTACAAAATTTGATCAGGTTAAGCTTATGCTTTTAATGACGTCTATACCTTGTTAATAACAAGTGCAGTATAGTAGGTTACTCTTCATAGACGCGGTCACCTATGTAAGTGTGAGTTGGGTCGGCTCGTTGAGAATTCTTATAAGACTGGATTTCTCTAAAGCACTCGCAGAACCCAAGAATATTCAGGACCAAAACGAACACAACCGAGAACTTGTAACAAATTGGTCTAGTGTTGTGTTAAGTTTATTGTCTTGGTTTACACAAACAGCCGACAATTCAAGATGAAATATTTCACTGATTGGCTAAGTAAATCCGATAAACTCTAACTACGAAATGTTTAAGATAGAATATTTCACCTATCCCAATGGAGTACTATTCCTAAATGATTTTCGACTTGATATGTCTCGTGCGACAAGATATGAAGAAGAGTTTTATTCATTTGTGGGGGATTGTTGGATTTTAATGGATATTAACCCAATTGGCTTGAGCCTAATTATTGTTAAGCTCGTGAAATAGAAATGAATTAATTCAAAGAGAGAAAAATGCCTTCATCCCACATGGAGTAGGATGAATAAGTTTTAGCTATTTATATAGCTCAAACTTCTAGTAAAGTTTGGGGGTTCCAAGTTTAAGGGGAGAGGACCTAGATGACAATGGGTTCACCACATGTGCGCGCTGCCGCAGCCGTCCATCCGATCGACCGACTAGCTCGGATTGGCAAGGTCTCGGGCTTGGATTTGGGCTTCAAAAGATATTAATTTTTTGGAGAAAATTTAATTAAAGTTTTGGCCCAAAACTAAAAGCCAAATAATTAAATCTAAATCCATAACAATAAGATCCGCGAAACAAATCCGAACAATCTAAAAAGATCCGTGCGTGAGATTCGGTTTGACCGAAATGGGTCTGCGTGGAACCCAACTGACCGAACCAGCGTGTACCCATTCGTTTCAAAATTTGAACCGAACGATTGACACTTGCTTGAACCAAACCAGTGTAGTGTCATTGGTTAATTTGAACAAGCATGTCCCTCTAACAATACCTTTTATGCTGCTATAAATAAGAGGCTAATCTGGCCAATTCTCTCATCCCATTTTCCAGCAATCAAAGTTGAATTATATCTTCTCTCTTTCTCTATTCTTCAGTTTCAATTGTCGAATAATTCTATTTGTTAAAGTTCTCTATGGACTTGTTCTTTGTGCAAAGAAATAAGTATCCGACTGTTGTATCTTGTAAGACTACTATGACGAATTGTTGCTTTTTTGACATCCCAGAAATATTCTCTTAAGAACATTGAATTAGCAAGCCTTAGTCGATCATTAACATGTTCAGAATTATTTCAGTAAGTCTGTTGTTATTTAATTCTGATTAAAAGTGATAAAATAATATTACTATGTTTGTTCTGCGATAATAAGCTACACTAAAATTTATAATTAGTGTTAATTATAAAAAATTATTATGTGAGAATATTTTACTATAGTTTTTGAATTATATTACTTAGCCATATAAAGTATTTTTGAATATTTTATACACAGATTGTTTTAAACAAAACTACACAATTATCCTGATCCGAATGGTTAAAAATGTTGTTGGATTAACGTATAGCGAGTGTTTGATGAAGTGTTAACTACTTGTATAAGGATCAAACATATTGATGTCACGCTCAAGAATAGAGCTTAAAGTTGCTATGTATCGCCTCGTCGAACTTCAGGTGATGTTACTTTTCCTTATTCATTGACTATCTTTCTATTGACATATTGCCTCTAGAAAATGACATATCCGATTATTTCATCTCTCAAATTATTTCATTGTTATCTCATGAATTATGAGTTCTGATTTATGTTGACTTGTGATCTATGTTGAACTTTATATATCTTCGATTGCGATCTTGCTTGATCATTATCTATTCTGAATTGTTGACTTCATTAATTGAGTTTTGACCTCAATCGAATGTGAATCATGACATTGCCTTTGAATCCCCTTTGAGTTTCCAAAATGTTCGTTGCTTATTCTGAATTTGTCTTTTGATTCATTGTTGTTGGCCTTATGAGTTTCTCTAACCGTCCTTTCGCTATCTTTGATAACATGGCTAACAACTAATTCATCTTGACATTTTAATCACTTCCTCTTTAATTATCATCGCTTTTATCTTTCTTATCGGCGTCGATTTTTATTACATTGTTAGCAAAATTGTTTTACCTTGATTTGTGAGTTTTCCCCATCCTTTGATATATAACTATTCCTTGATTTTGTTGTCTAGACTTTTTCCGGTTGATTCTATCATCTTGATTGTTGGTACACTTATCAAACATTTGTTTGTTATTTGGATTATTGGTCAAAGAGAGAGTTGCATTTTTCGTACTGAACTTTAGGTCAATTTCCATTTTTGGTACACAGCTTTATGTGTCCAACACATTTTTAATGGCTGTACTAAATGTGTCACAATTTATTAAAGCGTTGTACCAAATGTGTTGAACACATAAAACTGTGTAACAAAACTGAGAATTGACTTAAAACTCAATACCAAAAATGCAATTCTCTCATTGGTCAAACCATATTGGATTCTTTCTATCTTCACCGCCAAATCACTTCTATTATTTAGAAGAGCTAGCATCCTTTCTTATTGTAATTGATTCTCATTACATCGGCTGTGAGATGACCATATTCTGAATTGCAAATCATCTTCATCTATATATCAAATTCGTCATGAATTGTACCATATCTCATGAATCCATCATAACTTGTGATATTTTTATATCGATCAATATATGAATCATACTAATTTGTTCAGGCAAAAATTCAAAAATTCAATTTTCATACTATAGAATAGGTCAAAGTCCATTTTTCATACCAAACGAATGAAAATCATACTGTAGAATAGTCGGTCGTTTCAAAAATCATATTTCCGTTATGTTTTTTAACGGAAGTGCGACGTGGACCGTTAACTCTAACTGAGTGGGAGAAACACTAACGTGCCCAACACGAGTTGTTGACTTATTAAACCCCAAAAATTAGAAATTTGCATTTTGGTTAATTTCAAAAACTGATAATTGCATATTTATTCCAAAAAATTAATAAAATTGTGAAATTGTCCAAAAAGATTAAATATGTGTTAAATAACTAAACTAATATAATTGCCAATAAGATTTTCACCCTTTTTTTTTTTTAATCAAATTTTCACCAATTTCACCGATCTAGCCAATTTTTTCATCGTTTTCATCGATTAAAAACGTTTTTCACCGATTCAACCACTTTTTCACCATTTTTATCAATTTTTTTACCAATTTCATCGATTTACCCAGTTTTACACCTACTTTTTACCCTTTTTTTTTTCTCCAATTTCATCAATTTAGCCTTTTTTTTTTATAACGATTTAAGCCATTTTTTCACCGATTTCATCTATATAAACAGTATTTCACCTGTTTAACACAAATTTTCACCTCTTTTATCGATTTTTCATCAATTTCATCAATTTTGACTTTTTTTAAACGGATTTAGCCCGTCTTTTCACCGTTTTCATCGATTTTTTCACCAATTTCATCAATTTAGCCTATTTTCTTAACGATTCAACCCAATGTTCTCCATTTTCATCGATTTTTTCACCGTTTCCATCGAGTTAAATCTTTTTTCCACCGATTTAAGCCCTTTTTCATCTTTTTTTTTATCAATTTTTCATCAATTTCACCAATTTGCCCCCCTTTTTTTAACCATTTTAGCCCCATTTGTAAACGTTTTCATCTATGTTTTCACCAATTTCAGAAGTTTTTTACCGATGAAAATGGTTTAAAAATGGTTTAAAGCGATGAAAACGGTGAAAAAATAGGATCGGTCATACGTGGGCTAAATTGGTGAAAAATAGATAAAATGATGATAAAGGGGGCTAAATCGGTGAAAATGGTTTGAATTGATGAGAATGGTGAAAAAAACTGGGCTAAATCTATGAAAACGGTGAAAAAGGGCTAAATCGATTAAATTTGTGAAAGAAAATGATAAAAATGATGAAAATGGGTAACATTCATGAAAAACGGTTTAAATCGATGAAAACGGTGAAAAAATGGGTTAAATCGGTGATTTGTATAAATAAACTTATTAAAACTTTTAACGGGTTTCTTTTATTTTTGTAGAAACTGAAGGTTAATTAATTATGCTTATAGTCAGGGGATGCCTATGTAATTTATCCGAAAGTAAAATATCAAATTTGTTTAGCTAAATAGTAATTGATTAAGTTTTAGTGGTTCAATATGCAAATTTCGTAAAATTCCAGGTCAAAATCCCCAATTTTAAGTCATGAGTCCCACACATGATGCCAATTTTTGCTATTGGGATGAAATGAGACCAAAATTGCTTGACTTTTATAAATTATGGGGTAAATTTGCCAACCCAAAACCTACGGGGTAAATTTTTCAGCGAGCATAAGTTATGATACTATTTTTGACTTTTTTTCCTGCAAAATTACCTCATTTTTTGCCTCTCACGAGCGTACTTAATGGACCATGAAAACTTCCGTTAAAAATACTAACATATAAAAAATGGATTTTGACCTATTCTATGATATGAAAATTGAATTTTTGCCAATTTGTTCAACTGCATCCCTTTCTACCGACTTCGTAGTTTAAGGAATATTTTCTTCATACTCACCTGAGATCACAATCTATTGAATTCATTCTGATTCTTATGGATTTACCCAACTTTTACTCCCGAGCTTCAAAGTATTCGTTGACAATTTTATACATGCTTCATAACCATTATGGGTCTCACCCGTGAGTTTATAATAAATTGCATGAATTCACCTTCGTTCACATGTGATCACATTGTAATCGGTTAATCGTATTGAAATATCATTTCTACATCGAAGCTCCCGAATCGATTGTTGTTTCCATTGAAATCTTTCGAATAGTATTTGGAATCTCTTCTCTAAGTTGAAGCTCTCCTTGCATTAATTATTGTTATTGAAATCGATTGATCGCATTTGGAATCTCGTTACATCTTCATTTGTAATTACATTGTAAGGTAATCGACAATCGATTAGGAATCTCACTATACATTGAAACTTCATTCAATTGATTATCCTTGTTCATTTGAGATTAGTAAAATGATAAAGTATTATAATCTAAAACATATCAAAATTATGAAATGATTGATCGACCTAATCGGGACGCCCTTGTGTAATATTAGATCGTTGGGACCGTGATTGTACATGGGTGACTGTTGGGCGGTATTGAATTGACGGTGAATGGTCTTCTAGATAAGACCTAATTGGAGTCAATCCTCGAAGCAGTTGGAGGTTAGCTGTGTTCGAGGCTGAATCAGCATGTGCCCGAGCATGCCTAAACGTTATTGATTGAAGAGTAGGCCCTGACATTACAAAAAATTAAATTTTAGTTATAAAGTTTTATGTGACAGTGTTAAAGTTGTCACTTCTTATCTATATTAAGTGACAAGAACTCAAATATTTTCACTAAAATGATTTTCATAAATATACTAGTGACAAGAATTGTAAAAAAGTTGTCACTATTGACATTTAGCGATACACCAGATTTGACAACAAAAAAGTTGTCACTAAACCATAGTGAGAATATTTATTGTCACTAGGTTGTCACTAAAAGGGTGTCGCTAATTGTCAATAGTGACAACTTAAGTCACTATATATTTGTCATTAATAGCTATTAGTGATAACTTAAAAACATATTTTGTTACTACTACACTTGTCACCATTATTATTATGACAAAATTAATATTTTTATCATTAAATGCATACAAAGAGTGACAACTTCTACATTATCACTTAATTGTTTGTCACTTAAGCTCAATCTTCTTGTATTGTAAGGTGATATTGAGCCGAGAAGTCGAACGATAAACGAAATAAATGAAAATTTGTTACTTGATCGTTATTATTCCACATCTAATTCGATTCATGTTATTCTCCGGAAATGGTTATATGTTCAGCCTTCCGGATCTTGAAAATTGTCGTATCGTATTGAGAATAATGTCCCACATTGGTTGAAAATCATAGTTAAGTCCACTTTATAAGGTGTTGGGCAATCCTCACCTTACAAGCTAGCTTTTGAGGTTGAGTTAGGCCCAAGTCCGGTGAATGGACTTAGCCCAATCCATGTGGTGAATTTTAATATGGTATCAAAACCCAGGTTAAAGTGGGCCACCTCCTTCCGTGATGGGCTCCTCCTTGTACGCATGATGGACTTCAATATCTACCCACACACTTCACCCAGATAACAAAGGCCTGGGTTGTCATTATTCGTCCAGTTATTCAAGGCTTGGAGATTCGTTATTCCTCCGGTTAACAAAGGTCCGGAGTGTCTTTATCCGTGTGTTGAGTCTTCACCCACATGTCGCAAATTCACAAGGTTGGGCTTTCTTATGTCACGTGTTGGGCTTCTTTCTCCTACACATTCAGCCCGCTCACACGTGAAGGGGGAGTATTGAGACTAATGTCCCACATTGGTTGAAAATCATAGTTAAGTCCAATTTATAAGGTCTTGGGCAATCCTCACCTTACAAGCTAGCTTTTGAGGTTGAGTTAGGCCCAAACCATGTAAGTGGACTTAGCCCAATCCATGTGGTGAATTCTAATATATAGTAAGTTATTCACTTTGCTTCTCAATGTTCACTTGTTCATCTTTACTTCTTGAACTCTACATCTTAAATTGGAACCGTTATTTCACCATCCGGATCATTTATTCATTGAATGGTAAAATTTGTACCTTTATATCTAACGAATGAATTGTCAAATAGCATTAAATTGTTGTTTGTACCCGAAAAATCAATTTCGGGTTATCAGAAGATGATGGCCCGACAAGGCAGGGGCCTGGCAATTGACCGGACAGGTTGGAGGTCATAACATAGAGCAGGCCCAATTAATTGATACATCATGATGGCCCAAATTAATTAATTAATCAACGATGAGGACCAAAATTGGTCCAAACACAACATGCTTAATTAATTAAATTAATAGAGATATTAATTTAATTAAGGCCAAATCAGATATAAAAAGTGGCCTCGTGCCAATTAATTTTGGAGGAAAAGTATATAGGAGTTAATCATAACCAACTCCTGAAATATCTCAAAGGAGGTTACACATGTGCTGGAAATAACCACCCAATAGATATGGGGCAAGGCAGTTAACAAAGTAGTGGAGATTATGCCTAAAAAAGGGGGAAGTGGAAGAAGTGGACATTCATCAAGAGAACTGTCCGTCAGGAGGCCTATAAATGCCAGGAGGCTGGCACACACAGACACACAATCAATCAATCAAAATCTCTTCAGTCTTCACTGAATCCGGCATCATGCCCACCAGAAGTCCAGCCACGCTGCTTCTCTAAGTCAGCAAAGCCGCTCCTCAGAACCAGCCGCTCGTTTTCAGCAAGCCGCAGGACATGCCCGCTTAAAGTTCAGCACGCCGCCTCTCAAAGAAAGCCGCATCGCTGCTTCTGCCGTCAGCAAAGCCGCTCCTCAGAACCAGGCGCTCGTTTTCAGCAAGTAGCAAGCTGCAAATCATCATGTGAGTGCCCATGTACTGACATGGTTTATTCATCAAGTAGACACTTACTTGATGGATTCGTTGTCAGGTAGCCATCTGCCTGATAGCTATTTGCCGAGTGGCCACCTGCTCGGCCGAGTGGCCACCTGCTCGACAGATGCCCTTTCCAGTGGCCACCCGCTGGTTAGGAGCCCGATTGGTAGCCACCTGCCAAGGTTGGGCGAACCATCGATGGCAGCCACCTGCCATCAATGTTACTTTCCTGTCAATACGGTAGTTATTTCATAGCAACTCGTATGGCGGTTCCCTGCCAATCAAAGAGTTACTCTTCACGAACCAAAAGATCTATCAGCTCATTGGCACGCTGATGCCGACAAAGGAGTTTAATTACAACTTTACATACTCTTTCATTCTTGTAAATCAGGGAAACGTATTAGGCTAGACTTCATGTATTTCATCTATCAACCATATGTTTATTTAATATATTGAAGTATTTTGCCTTCATCTCCTGATTTTATTTATGAATATGTCTTTATCAAGTGATTTAAATTTGTCTATGTTGCTATTGTTGGTCCAAGTGGTCAGATGAGGTCTAGAGGGGGGGGGGGGTGAATAGACCTCTTAAAATTTATCTTTTAAAAATTCTCTAACTTTTCTGTCAGCAGACTAAGCTGATCAGGAATCGTAAGTTGACTATGCTGATCTCGCACAAAGCTTTGAACAGCAGAGTTAACCACTCTTCTGATTTCACTCAGCTGATTTTATCAAAATTAGAGTTTTAAATTAACTAACTTGCAGCGGATTTTTCTAGTGTATTTCACAAGTAGTTTTCTTAACTTAGAAAAAGTTTTATCCCCAGTTTTATAAACTCCTTTTTAAAAACTTTTCAACAGTTAACTTTTTGTGTTAAAGTATGCTCTTTGAAATATGCAGAAAATAATGCAAGTATAACACAAAGGATTTTTATAGTGGTTATATGGATAGAAATCCTTTAGTCCACTCTTCCAAGTCACTTAGATCTTGGGTTATACTATAGTCACACAGATTACAGTATACAATGCTTGCGCCAATCAACAAATGAAAAGGCCACAAGTGCGTAATAGGAAATCACAAAGAAACTTCTATTCTCTGAAGTAATATCACTCACTTAGATGGATATCTACTTCTCACAACACGATTCTAACAAAATCACTCAGAATTATATGTATTCTTTGATTTCTCTCTATTCTGCTTCGTCAACAAATGACTCGGCTGATGAGTGTTCTGTTCTTGATTTTGAGACTTAGAAGAATGCAGCTTCAGATTTTTGCTCTCAAAATTGTGTTGTATATTATTTTCTTCAACTCACGAACTGAACTATTTATACTTGAGATTTGAAAATTTGCCCATTGAGAGATCGACAGGTGTCCAAATCCTCGAGTACTGGTCCTTTCTGCAGAAACGGCTACCTGCGACTGAACATTGTACACTCTGCTGTACCTTCTGTCAGTCCGCATTAAATGCACCAAGCTAATACGAGGTTTCTCTTCTATCATTTGTCATAAATACCCTTCCTCTTCAGCATTTATTACTCCAAGTGCATTTATTACCGTTGCAATAACTTCTGATCCACTTCAACTCTGCTGATCGAAATCACTCGTCTGATGTATACTCGGCTGATCCCAAACTTGAACTAATCTGATTTGAGTCGGCTGATAGTCCACCAGTCTGATTCCTTTCTTCAGCAACAGATCAGTAGTCTTCTGGACCTTATTTGACTAGTCTGAAATAATTCTTCCTTGGTCAAACATCTTCTAAGGTTTGTACTAAGTTTTCATACTTAGCTGATGACTTTTGGAAATCATCAAAACCTCCCTTCACTTCAAAGTCTTCATCTTCATCCAACAATTTTCCCCTTTTTGATAATGACAAAACTTCAGCTAAGTACCTGTACCTAAAACTAAAGTTGAGTCCTCAAAAATTTATGAGATAGAAATTATATGTTGGAAGCTTGAACTTTTATAGATATGATTTTGAAATTACAGTACAAGTTACAAGAAAAAGAACTTAAGTTAAAAATTACAAGTAAAGTAAGCTGATTACATATTTTCTAGTCTAGTCTTCAGCTTCTTCATCTTCTTCTTCTTCAACTTCATCACTACTTTCATCTTCACCACTTGAGAAAGCATCAACAAGATTCTTTAGTTTTTCTCTTCTTTCATCAGCTTCGAACTTTGCTTTGATGTCCTCAATTCTCTTATACTTTACGTATGGATTAAGCTGTTCTTCAGCAGAGTACTTAGAAGCAGCTAACTCTTTGTCAGTCTTAGCTACATTCTTGGGCTCTACTTTATCATCAGCTTCATCTTCAGCTTCCTTTTCAAGTACTTCAGCTTCACTTGGCTTTTCAGCAGCAGCACGTTCGTCTTGTACTTGAACAGTTGCAGCAACAACAGTCTTCTTAGCTGATTCCTCTTCCCCCTTTTTGTCATCAGCAGCAGGGTTGAGTTGATCAGGAGTTATGTTGACAGCAGCACAAAGCTTCTTGTTGTTTTGATCCATAACTTGTTGTTGATCACAGTGATGATTTAGAGTAGTTTCCATGCGAAGTTGATTAGCTTCCATGCCAAGTTGATTTGTCTTTATTTCACCAGACTGGTCATTTAAACAATCAATATTCAATTGAAGTGTTGATATTTCATTTTGAGCTCTGTTGGTGACAATGGTAATCTCTTGCATAAAAGCAACATTCTTCTCAATTTCTGCTTCACCAACTTCTTTCATGACTCTTGCAATTCCAGCAGTGTCAGACTCATGCCTTTGAAGAGTAGAGTGCAGATGACTCACATCAGCCTTCACGTCTTCAATGTTTCTATTCATGCTCAGGATACTTTGAGTCAGCATAAGGGAATTGTCTGGTGGTAGAGGAAAGTTTTCTATGGCATCTTTCACCATTTTTGCAGTCTCCTCCTGCATTTGCTTTATCATCAGCTGATTCCTCATCTCCATCTCCTTCATAGCATTTTCAATCAGCATCTGCATTGACTCCATCAGCGAAGAATGCAAGTCAGCAGTAGGAGCAGAGTGTGATGTTTCAGCAGGTTCTTCATGGTGAACAGGTGCTTCATGAAGAACTTGAGTTTCTTCAGCCTTCCATTCAATGGCTAAAGGAACTAAGTCTTTGACCTCAGCAGGCAGCTTGGTTGATGTATTCAGATTAATCTCCTCAGCTTGCTGGTCTTTCTTCTGTTCTTCACTAGCTGGCTCATCAGCAATGTGAATGATCTCAGTACCATCAGTAGACACAACAGTCTTCTGACGAATCAAGTCAGCTGGAACGAAAGGTGAAGTAGTCTGTTGAATACTGAGCTTTTCTTGATAAGTACTGATATCTGAGCCAAATGCAATGTGCTGTAAACTTGGCAGAGTGGGCATTGTACTTGATGTTCCTGGTTCGTACCTTGATCTCTCAGCCCATTTCTCCAATGTTGTATAAACATCAATCTTAACTGCTCTATCAACTCGGTCATTAGCAGGACCAGGCTTATTTGGCAATGATTCCTTGATAGCAGTTGCCTCCTGACTTACAATGACTCTTGCATAGTCATGTAGTCTGTCTCTCACAAAATCTGAGTCCAACGCCTTTACAACAGAAGTGGTTTGCAACCAATTCAAGACCCAGCGTCCTTCTGCAGCAAACTCCTTCCAGGCTTGGATTTCTTCCTCAGACTTGTTCAATCTGTACTCTCTCCATCTGTTGTATCTGATCTTCTCAGGGAGAAAAGTAGTTCTTGATTGAAGCAGCTGATTTAACCTTTTCGGCTCAGCTTCAAATCTCTTGAAAGCAGCAGATTCACTCTGAACAACTTCAATTGCTCTTCTGACTTCAAACTTCTTTCTTTTAATTGGTTCTGCCCTTGGTAGAACAAACTGTCCTTCCTTGGGTTTTCCTCCAATTACAATGCCTTCTGACCTTCTTGGTCCATAGGCATCCTTCTTACTAACTTCCAAAGATTTAGCCAAGTCTGCTTCCTCCTTGGCAGCTAATTCAGCTTCTGTCATATTCATGACACCAGCTTCTTTCTTGCTCGCTTCTAAAGCTCTTTTAAGCTCAGCCTCATCACGCTTTCTTTGCTCAGCTTCCTCGCGCTTCTTCTTGTGATAAGCTGGCACTTTGGATTTGCCAGTCCTTTTCTTTCTGGCAGCTCTAGATTCAACAACCGGTGCCGCAGCTGTTGGTTCTGGAGCAGCAATCGCTACTGGTGCAGCAGCAATTGGTTCAAGGATCTGCACTTCAGGATCCTTTTGAGGTTGAGCAACCTCAGCTGTTGGTGCAGAAGTCTGTTTAACTTGATCAGCTGACTTCACTTCAGCAGACTACTTCTCTGATCCAACAGGCCTCTCAGCTGTTGGAGGACTTTCTTTAACTAGCTCAGAAAGTTCTTTATCTTCGTCAATAAACGTCATCTTCTTTCTGGTAGTTTTCTTTGTAAAAGGAACAGAAGCAACAGATGTAGCAGTGTCTTACATGGAGCTCCTTGTCCTTTTAGCCACGTTCTCAGCTGGTATCTCAGCTGAAACGGTTCTTTCAGGAGATGATTCAACCTCCTTGACTGTTTCATCAAGAATTAAATCCACAGCATCCTTTTTCTTAGACACGACTGTTCTGGCTTGAACAGCTGGCTTAGCTGCTTGAACAGTTGTCTTGCTCTTCTTGCCCTTATCAGCAGGCTCTTTAGGCTCAGTAGCCTTCCTCTTTTGTTGCCTCTTTTCTGGCACAACAGCAGGCTCCTTTGACTTTCCAGTTTTCACTGGATCATAAATCTTTAACTCTTTTGCCTTATGAACGTCTTTTCCATTAGTCACTATACATCCCAAATTCACCAGCAGATGACTAAGGAATATCCTGTGAAGAGTTAGACCACGCTCCTTGTGATCAGCAAGAATGTACCAGATGAAGTTTGCCCAATTCACTTTCAAACCATATAAGATGGCAATCATGGTGTGAAACCTCTTCATCGGCACACTGTCCAATGAGAATGTGCAATTCTCTAGGACTTTGGCAACCAAATCTGCCATACGCTGAAATTCATCCTTCAGCTGATTCTTTTTTATACTTCCAAACAAAACTTGATTCTTCTTTGAAGCCAAATTCCAGAAATCTGCTTCAAGCGGTTCAGCAAGAGTTGAAATTTCAGTCGAGCCTTCAAGAGATAGTCCATATATCTCATTCAGCAGCTTGGGGGTTACGCAGATAACCTTATCCCCAATCTTGGCAACAATCCCCAACTTTTCAAAATCAGGCTTCTCTTTAGAACCGTAAAATTCCATGACCTGATCCTTGAAAATCATATCTTCATGGGCTTCCATGAAGTTAACCAAGGTAGCCGCCTTGAAATTTTCCAATATTTCTTTCATCAACGGAGTGCCAGTTGTATGGTACGTCAGGTAGTTCAAGAACATACCTTCAGCAGCAGCTTCATTGGCAGACATTCTGAAAAAGATTAAGGAAAACGGAGAGAAATTTTGCAGTAGATGAGTGCAGAATTGTTCTGTGTACTTTTGAAATTTTGAGGGTGCGTAAAAGCTTAGTAAGCTGATCAGATCTGGATTTATAGATGTTGGTTTCTTGTCGGTTTCCGTGATTAGCGTCAACAGTTAGATCAGTTACTGAAAAGCAGATCGTGCGAGCGATATACGCGGATTTCAAAATAACATTAATTATGTCAGACAGGCGGGAATTTGAAATGCCACTTGTCTGTTACTTATAAAAGCGTGTTTCTGATAAAAACGTTTTTAGTACAACGCTTAAATATAAGCTGACATAAATAAAAACAGATGAGTAAAATACTTATCTGATAGACGAGTTGTCTGATACAATATATCACTAGTGAAAGCCAATATCTAGTGATCTTCCTTTGCTGTTTGTCAATCCAGCAAGATGAATAATCTTCAAGTCTTCAAGAATTAAGAACAAATCTTCTGATTAAAACAACTTCAACTAACTGTCATTGAAGATTTCATCTTTAAAACAGGAGTACCGCTAGTCTTACACGTTCCCCCTGAATTCAAGAATTCATCAGTCAACTAGTCTGTTGAGAATCAGTCTTCTTGAAGTGTAACTCTTGTGGATATCAGATTAGTCAGCTGTTGAACCCAGTCTTCTGATAGGTTCCCCCTCAGCTTAAGAATCCAATTTTAACAAGCCCAGTTCCACTCTTAGAGTAGAAAATCTTGCATCACTTAATGGTTTGGTTAAAATGTCAGCAATCTGATTGTCTGTATGAACATACTCAATAATAACATTTCCCTTTTCAACATGGTCTCTGATGAAGTGATGTTTGATCTCAATATGCTTAGTCCTGGAATGACTAGTGGTATTCTGAGTAAGTGAGATTGCACTTGTATTGTCACAGTAGATAGGGATTCCACTGATCTTGAGATTATATTCTTCTAGTTGATGCTTCAACCAAAGTATTTGTGCACAACATGCTCCAGAAGCAATGTATTCAGCTTCAGCAGTAGATATGGATACTGAAGTCTGTTTCTTACTCATCCATGAGATCAGACGACTGCCTAAAAATTGACAAGTACCTGTAGTACTCTTCCTATCAATTTTACAGCCAGCAAGGTCAGAATCTGAATATCCAATAAGTTCAAATCCTGATTCCCTTGGGTACCACAATCCCAATTCTTGTGTGCCTTTGAGATACCTTAATATTCTTTTAGCAGCTAAGAGATGAGATTCCTTAGGATCTGATTGAAATCTCGCACAAACCCTAACAGAATACATAATATCAGGTCAGCTAGCTGTTAAGTATAACAGTGACCCAATTATGCCTCTGTACTTGGTGATGTCAACTGATTTGCCACCTTCATCCTTGTCCAGACGAAGTCCAGTAGACATAGGAACACTAACAGATGAACTAGTTTCCATACCAAATTTCTTGAACAGATCTTTTGTGTACTTTGCTTGATTAATAAAAATACCATCAGGTAATTGTTTAACTTGTAATCCAAGAAAGTAATTTAGTTCTCCCATCATGCTCATTTCAAACTTATTCTGCTTCAGCTTAGAGAACTTCTCACACATCTGTTTGTTAGTTGAACCAAAAATAATATCGTCCATATATATTTGTACCAACAATATATGATTGTCCCATTCAATAGTGAACAAAGTCTTATCTACTTTACCCTTGCGAAATCCTTTAACTAAAAGAAAATCAGATAAAGTATCATACCATGCTCTTGGAGCCTGTTTCAGTCCATAGAGAGCTTTCTTCAGACGATAAACTTTGTCTCCTTGTTGATAAGCTTCAAAACCAGGAGGTTGTTCAACATAAACTTCCTCTTGCAATTCTCCATTGAGAAAAGCAGACTTCACATCCATCTGATAGACAGTGAAGTTCTTGTGAGCAGCATAGGCTAAGAATAATCTGATTGCTTCAAGCCTTGCAACTGGTGCGAATGTCTCATTAAAATCAATGCCTTCTTCTTGGCAATAACCTTTGGCAACTAGTCTTGCTTTGTTTCTGGTAACAATACCATCTTCATTCATTTTATTTCTGAATACCCACTTAGTGCCAATTACTCTTTGATGAGTAGGTCTGGGAACTAAGTACCAGACTTCATTCCTTTCAAATTGATTCAACTCTTCTTGCATTACTTCAATCCAGTGAGAATCACTAAGAGCTTCATCAATTAACTTAGGCTCAATTTGTGAAAGAAAACTTACAAACATTGTTTCATTTGCAGTTGACCTTCTAGTTCTCACTCTATCCAAAGGATCACCAATCACTAAGTCAGGTGGGTGATCTCTGAGCCATCTGAGATCAGGTTGCAAATCTGGATGTTGTCCTCTTGATTGATCTTGCAACACTACTGTTGGAGTCTCAATAGTAGTCTGTTGAACAGTTGTAGTCTGTTGAACAGTCTCTGGTCTGTCAGCTGTTTGCAACTCCTCTGTTAGACAATCAGCAGACTGATTTTGAACAGCACTTGAGTTAACAGCTTGGTTTAAATCAGGTAGTATGATGGGTACATATTCTTCTTTTCTTTCCACATTCAATTTCTGAAAGTCTAGCAGATATCTCTGGATTAGCACTTTGATTCTTTTCAGAAGATTGGCTTGGTTCATCAAATACTACATGAATAGATTCTTCTACAAGTAAAGTTCTTTTGTTAAAAACTCTGTAAGCTTTACTAACAGTAGAGTAACCTACAAAAACAGCTTCATCAGCCTTCTCAGCAAATGCAGTAAGGTGATTTTTCCCATTATTCAAAACATAACATTTACAACCAAAAATCCTAAGATAATGTAAATTAGGCTTTCTGTTGTTCCATAGCTCATAAGGTGTCTTGTTTTGACTTTTGTTGATCAAACATCTGTTCTGTGTATAACATGCTGTATTTGTGGCTTCTGCCCAGAATCGTTGGGGCAGTTTTGCTTCAGCTATCATTGTCCTGGTAGCTTCTTTTAAAGTTCTGTTTCTCCTTTCAGCAACTCCATTTTGTTGAGGGGTTCTGGCAGCAGAGTACTCATGATTGATTCCTCCGGAGTTACAATACTCTTCAACAGTAGAGTTTGTAAATTCAGTCCCTCTATCTGATCTGATCTTTAATATTCTTTGACTCTTCTCATTCTGGATCAGTTCCATCAGATTAGTAAGATGTTCCTTGGTTTCACTTTTCTTCTTCATGAAAATTACCCAAGTAAATCTTGAAAAATCATCCACAACAGCTAGGCAGTATTTCTTTCCACCATTGCTGATAGGATCAATAGGGCCAAACAAATCCATATGTAACAGCTCCAAAATTCTGGTTGAAGATTGGTGCTTCTTGCTTTTGAAAGTGGACTTCACTTGTTTACCCTTCTGATAGGCGTCACAGAGCTTATCTTTGCTCATGACTGTCTTTGGAATTCCTTCTACCAGATCATTCTTTATCAATCTTTTTATGGTCTTGAAATTCAAATGATTCATTCTTTTGTGCCAGAACCAACTAATTTCACTTGGTGTAGAAGCCACCAAACAAACATTAGAATTCTTGTCCACAGAATTCCAGTCGACTACATAGATATTTCCCCGTCTTCTTCCAGATAAAATAACCTTCTTTTTTCCAACTTGTTCAACATAGCACTTATCTGATGAAAACTTTACAGAAAATCCCTTGTCACAAAATTGACTTATGCTCAGCAGATTGTACTTTAGGACATTAACATAAGAGACTTCAGATATCTCTATGTTTCCTTTGATTAGCTTTCCAACAGCAACAACCTTGCCTTCTTTACTGTCTCCAAAAGTAACTCTTGGACCATTCACAGCAACAGCATCTGCCAGTTCATGTATGCCTCCACACATGAGTCTTATTATGTGCACTTTGCTTTCTGGTGTCTTCTCTCTCTTCTTTGTTTCTTTTCCTCCTCAGTATACTTCTCAGCTTTAGGATATGGGCAGTCCTTGATGAAATGTCCCAGTTTCCTGCAATTATAGCACATCATTTTGGATTTATAATCATCCTTACTATCATGAGAATTAGAGGTAGGTTTAGAAGTAGAAACATTCTTATATTTGTTCTTCATTTTTCTTTTGTAGAACTTCTTGAACCCATTCAATAACAAAGCAACATCGCCAGCAGTGTACTCCTTTTTACTCAGTACTGTGGTCTCATCAGATGAGTCCACTTCTCTAGTCTTCCCGGCTGATCTTCTAGTTCTTTCTGCAGCAACCAGGGCAGCAGTGGGGCCAGAAGTTGAGGTCTCTTCTATTCCCATCCTTGGCATTTTATACTCGTACGCCTTGAGTACAGAAAACAGCTCCGTCAGTGAGATCTTCCCCAGATCCCTTGATTCTTCCATCGCTGTGATCTTCATGTTGAACTTGGGTGGCAGTGCCTTTAAAACTTTTTCGGTGATCTCCTTACCAGAAAATGTCTTTCCCAACTTTAGAACATTGTTCAACACCTTTGTAAACCTTGAATCCATCTGGTCAATGGTTTCTCCAGGTTTCATCTTGAAGTTTTCAAACTTCTCCAAGGCAACACTCAAGTTGTGTTCTTTGATTGAGTCATTTCCTTCGCTCATGTCACGGACTTTGTCCCACATCTCCTTAGATGTTTTGCAGTGTTTGACCTTGTCAAACCTTTCATTGTCCAGGGCCTTTGTCATGATGAAGATTCCAACTTTGTCGAGATTCTTCAACTTGATTTCATCAGGTGACATCTCTGATCGTTCTTTATCAACGACCGTATCTTGGCCATCAATTTTGATTGTCTTGGTAACTCTTATAGGACCTTGTGTTATGCACGTGTACATATTGTCATTATAAGCAGTAAGGAAAATTTCCATGCGTATTTTCCAGTCCTCAAAGCTCATACCGCCTATGTGGGGAACAAGGCTGATACAATCCATTTTTCAAAAAGTTTTTATTTTTCAAAAAGATGCTCTTTTGATAACTTTTGAAAACCTTTGAAAAACACTCTAGGATCAAGCTCGTTGATCAGGCAAATGATTCAGATGAACCACCTGCTCTGATACCACTTGTTGGTCCCAAGTGGTCAGATGAGGTCTAGAGGGGGGGTGAATAAACCTCTTAAAATTTATCTTTTAAAAATTCTCTAACTTTTCTGTCAGCAGACTAAGCTGATCAGGAATCGTAAGTTGACTATGCTGATCTCGCACAAAGCTTTGAACAGCAGAGTTGACCACTCTTCTGATTTCACTCAGCTGATTTTATCAAAATCAGAGTTTTAAATTAACTAACTTGCAGCGGATTTTTCTAGTGTTTTTCACAAGTAGTTTTCTTAACTTAGAAAAAGTTTTATCCCCGGTTTTATAAACTCCTTTTTAAAAACTTTTCAACAGTTAACTTTTTGTGTTAAAGTATGCTCTTTGAAATATGCACAAAATAATGCAAGTATAACACAAAGGATTTTTATAGTGGTTATATGGATAGAAATCATTTAGTCCACTCTTCCAAGTCACTTAGATCTTGGGTTATACTATAGTCACACAGATTACAGTATACAATGCTTGCGCCAATCAACAAATGAAAAGGCCACAAGTGCGTAATAGGAAATCACAAAGAAACTCCTATTCTCTGAAGAAATATCACTCACTTAGATGGATATCTACTTCTCACAACACGATTCTAACAAAATCACTCAGATTATATGTATTCTTTGATTTCTCTCTATTCTGCTT
Source organism: Penstemon davidsonii (assembly GCA_034814905.1). NCBI lineage: Eukaryota > Viridiplantae > Streptophyta > Magnoliopsida > Lamiales > Plantaginaceae > Penstemon > Penstemon davidsonii. The sequence goes on along the minus strand of JAYDYQ010001087.1, from coordinate 1,836,471 downwards.
CGTCAACAAATGACTCGGATGATGAGTGTTCTGTTCTTGAGTTTGAGACTTAGAAGAATGCAGCTTCAGATTTTTGCTCTCAAAATTGTGTTGTATATTATTTTCTTCAACTCACGAACTGAACTATTTATACTTGAGATTTGAAAATCTGCCCGTTGAGAGATCGACAGGTGTCCAAATCCTCGAGTAATGATCCTTTCTGCAGAAACGGCTACCTGGGACTGAACACTGTACACTCTGATGTACCTTCTGTCAGTCCGCATTAAATGCACCAAGCTGATACGAGGTTTCTCTTCAATCATTTGTCATAAATACCCTTCCTCTTCAGCATTTATTACTCCAAGTGCATTTATTACCGTTGCAATAACTTCTGATCCACTTCCACTCTGCTGATCGAAATCACTCGTCTGATGTGTACTCGGCTGATCCCAAACTTGAACTAATCTGATTTGAGTCGGCTGATAGTCCACCAGTCTGATTCCTTTCTTCAGCAACAGATCAGTAGTCTTCTGGACCATATTTGACTTTGTATGAAATAATTCTTCCTTGGTCAAATATCTTCTAAGGTTTGTACTAAGTTTTCATACTTAGCTGATGACTTTTGGAAATCATCAAAACCTCCCTTCACTTCAAAGTCTTCATCTTCATCCAACAGCTATGTTGTCAATCTGTTAGTTCATGTTTTAATTCAAGTTGACATGTTTTAGATTACTTGATGATCAACTCGATTTTCTATAAATCTCTTGACGTATCGAGTGAACCACTGATTGGCTTCAATGTTTTGGCATTTCAAAAGATTATCATAAATTGTTAAGTCCTGCGGCCAGACAGGCATTGAAAATAATCAGGGGTAGAGTTTGCCTACTCCGCCACAATCGATTGATTAGAAGTCAGAGCCTTGTCAGGACATTGATTTATATTTCATATTCATCATGTTATGTCCATTTTAAACCGTTATGTTTGCACGCATAGACATTGGCACGCCCCGCACTTATTTCATTTCACATCGAGTCAATTGCATCGAGCCAATTGCACATCGAGGCAAGCCAGACAAAATTTATAGCAAACAATATTTTGGCACGCCCAGTGGGACTTGATAATATTTTTGCCATGCTTGATGCTAACCAACTAATCTTCTGCTGTCATCATATGTTTCCAACGATAACGCGAAAGAAACGATCAAGCTTATTAAGGACAAGATCTGATCTCACGCATTCCTTGGTGTCGGAGAACCTATCTGCAGTCCTGCTATCAATAGAGGGGATAGACAGGATGGAAGAACTGTCAGAGGAGGTTCGGAAGTTCACAAGGGACCTCGAAGCAAAACAAGGGGAATGGTCAAATGTGATCAGCAATTTTGAAAATATGCTGGGATCGGCCACTGCCGCCAGTCAGGCCAACACGAAAGCCAGCAACTCTATAAATATATCTCTGACATGATTGGAAGCAAAAATGGCCACACTGGCTAAAAGCATCATCGCGTTGGCCAACGGGATACAAACAAATGGAACAATTAGGACCGCTGCTGACAAAGGTAAAGCACCCGCAATACATATCGGGGGGCAACGGACAGCGAGACGAACCGCCCTACAGACAGGGCAACGGACAGAACAACACCCTTGATAGGAAGGGGAGTACATCTCGAAATAGGGGTCAAGGACCTGACTCGGGGGGTAGGTCGTAGGATGAACGAGGAAAACAACACAGGATATGCTCCAGAAGGACATCAAGCTGTTTCGTCAGCCTATGAGAGAACAAACAGAGTCATGGAGGGTCAGGATGACCTGCTGACCGTAAATCAAGCTCAGGAGATGTTTATGAGGAAACAGGGAACTAGAGCATCAAGGTATAACAAGCCACATCCGGAGTACATCGACCAAGTGCCGTTCCCGCCAAATTACAGTGCCCCCAATTTTACCCTATTTTCTGGCGAAGGACCACAATCGGCCACATAACATTTGGCTCGATTTTCACTCGAATGCGGTAATTTAAGCAATGAAGTGAAGCTGAAACTATTCCCAAACTCCCTGACGGGTATGGCGTTCCATTGATATGCCAATTTGAAGCCCGGATCAGTTGCAGACTGGTCGGCTATAGAAAAAGTATTTGTAATGAACCACTATCAGGCTCCTCTAGAGGTATCAATTATTGAACTATCTAACATGAAGCAACTGACAGGGCAGTCCGTGGAAGATTACATGAAAAAGTTCATCAGAGCCAGAGGGTTTTGTGTCAACCCTCTCCCTGAAAAGGAATGCATCAAAATAGCCATACATGGGATGCATTTCGAGCTGAGGAAGATAATGATGGCTCAATATCATGAAGATTTGTTCGAGCTAACAGATCACGCAGTAAGGTAAGAGAGAGTTCTAAGAGACGAAAATAGTCGTCAGCCTAGAAGCAACTACTATCAAGTAGGAATGGCAGACTCACGCGAGGAATCAATGAATCGCCCAACGGAGCAGTCCAACATTGAAATCGGATTGGCTGAAGTAGTATGTCCAAAAAACACTGCTTGTCAGGCCTTGGCCAAGCCGAAGGAACCTCAACCGACTATCAAGGTGCCCAATAGCCTGGTAAGGAGAGACGCCGAATACAAAACAGATCGGGAGAGGCGTTATTCTTTCGACGTCTCTAAGACATAAGCAATTTTCGATCAGCTGTTGGCCGATAAAATCTTGAGGCTAAAAGGGGACCACGTGATACCATCACCAATGAAAATAGTAGGTAAAACCTATTACATGTATCATGACGTATGGACTCACTCTACGAACGATTGTCTTGTGTTTAGGTGGATGGTACAAGATCATCTTGACAAGGGTATCCTGAAGTTTGCCCCTGATTGGAAGATCACTAAACCGATGACAGTCTATACAAATCCATTACAGCAGAATGAAATCGGTGTGAACATGGTGAACGTATTGGATAACAAAGGAAAGAACATGGAACAGACTGATGAAAAGCGCACACAACAGCCGATAACGGCAACACCAGTTCTGTAACTGGGATTATGTGCCCGATGTCATACAGAAGTAGCAACGATGCCACTATTCATGAATCCAAGGTTTTATAACCGGACATGCATTGGCCAGGACCCTCTTCTGGGCCATATACGTATCAGGCAACACCAGTGTCGATACCCACCCCGATGCAGGCAATACCATCTGTAGCAGATATGCATCGAGGCAATGACGCGCTCGGGGGGCATCAACAGTCGAAGGAAAGAATGAGTCAACGCCACAGACCCAGAACGAGGTCAACAGTGAGGTATCCCAGGTCAGCAGTGAACTCATTCAGGAACCAGAATTACGGGCAGTCAGCAAGAATGGTACACGTCAATACATTCAGGCCACGTACCGTAAGAACGCCATCGATCCCTCAAGTGGAGAAATGGGTACCTGTCAGGCACCCTAAATTTTTAGGAAATCAAAGTCCGATCAAATGACCAGAACTCAATATCAACGTTTCTTGAGTCGGAGAAAAGAAATGGAAATAGCAAAAGGTAAGGCCCCGATAAAACCACAACCGGAAAAACCACAGACCAAAGAAATGATACTCAAGCAAGAAACCGCCGAAGCCAAGGCCACTACTCGGATGGCCACTTTCAAGTGTGAGTCACCGGGAAAAGCCAAATATGGAACAGTATCAGACTGGGAGTTGGAATTGGAGGAAGACGAAGATCTAAGGGCCAAATTCGATAAAATTGATAGAGAATTTGAGACTAAGAAAAGCAAGGTCGAGCCCGATCCTGTCACCAAAGTGGCCGACAGAGAAGTGGAGGAAGTCAGCACCAGTCAACCATCAGCCAGCTCTGCAGTAATGGAAGGCAATGCAATCGACTCCGAGCCTATTGGTCTTGGAATTGACAAATTAGAGTGTCTCTCCGAAGGATTTTGGGACGAAGGAGTGCCCGTGGTTCAAATGGCATAAGGACTGGAGATAATATCGGTGAATGGTGGACAAGAATCAGAGTGGGCTAAGAAGGTAGAGAATATCTTTCAGAAACCTCCATTGTTTATGGCTAGACATATCAGGCCATTATATATATCGGGACATATTGATGGTAAATTAGTTAATAGAATGTTAGTCGACAACGGAGCAGCCGTCAACGTGATGCCAGCAACAACCATGTATAAACTGGCAAAAGCAAGTGAAGATCTTATGGAAACTAAGGTAATTGTGAGCAACTTTACAGGCGGAGAGGCTAATACCTTAGGTATCCTGCCCGTCGAGGTAAAGATCGGTAAGACTAGCCTGAAGATTGCATTCTTTGTAGTGGATGCTGCTACGTCATATAATGCCTTGTTGGGAAGAGATTGGATCCATTCTGCATTATGCATACCATCCTCTCTTCATCAATGCTTGTTAATCTGAGGAGATGCTGAAGAACCCGAGATAATAATGGCCGATAACAGGCCATTCACTGCTAAGATCAACGCCGTCGAAGCAGCATATTATGGAGATGATATCGGACTGTTGGTCCCAAGTGGTCAGATGAGGTTTAGAGGGGGGGGGGGGGGGGGAATAAACCTCTTTAAAAATTTGCCTTTTAAAAATTCTCTAACTTTTCTGTCAGCAGACTAAGCTGATCAAGAATTGTAAGCAGACTAAGCTGATCTCGCACAAAGCTTTGAACAGCAGAGTTGACCACTCTTCTGATTTTACTTAGCTGATTTTATCAAAATCAGAGTTTCAAAAACAACTAACTTGCAGCGGATATATCAAGTGTTTTTCACAAGTTGTTTTCTTAACTTTGAAATAGTTTTATCCCCAGTTTTAAACAAACTCCTTTTAAAACTTTTCAACTGTTAACCTTTAAGTGTTTTAAGTATGATGTTTTAAATATGCAGAAATTTATGCAAGTAAAAACACAAAGGATTTTTATAGTGGTTATATGGATTGAAATCCTTTAGTCCACTCTTCCAAGTCACTTAGATCTTGGGTTATACTAAATCACGCAGATTACAGTATACGCTGCTTACGCCAAACAACAAATGATATGGCCGTAAGTTCACAATAGGAAATCACAAAGAATATCCTACTCTCTGAAGTAATATCACTCACTAAGATGGATATCTACTTCTCACAACACTATCTCAACAAAATCACTCAGATTTTAAAAGTATTTTCTGTTTTCTCTCTATTCTGCTTTGTCAACAAATGACTCGGCTGTTGAGTGTTCTGTTCTTGAGTTTGAGACTTAGAAGAATTCTGCTTCAGATTTTTGCTCTCAAAATGTGTTGTCTCTTCTCCAACTCACGAACTGAACTATTTATACTTGGAGATTTGAAAATCTGCCCGTTGAGAGATCGGCAGCTGTCAAATCTCGAGCACTGGTCCTTTTTGCAGAAACGGCTGCTGCGACTGAACACTGTACACTCTGCTGTACTTTCTGTCGCTTCGCATTAAATGCGCATTAAATGCACCAAGCTGATACGAGGTTTCTCTTCAATCATTTGTCATAAATACCCTTCCTCTTCAGCATTTATTACACCAAGTGCATTTATTACCGTTGCAATAACTTCTGATCCACTTCCACTCTGCTGATCGAAGTCACTCGTCTGATGTGTACTCGGCTGATCCCAAACTTGAACTAATCTGATTTGAGTCAGCTGATAGTCCACTAGTCTGATTCCTTCTTCAGCAACAGATCAGTAGTCTTCTGGACCATATTTGACTAGTCTGAAATACTTCTTCCTTGGTCAAATATCTTCTAAGGTTTGTACTAAGCTTCCACTTAGCTGATGACTTTGGAAATCATCAAAACCTCCCTTCACTTCAAAGTCTTCATCTTCATCCAACAATTTCCCCCTTTTTGATGATGACAAAACTTCAGCTAAGTACCTGTACCTAAAACTAAAGTTGAGTCCTCAAAAATTTCTGAGATAGAAATGATGTGTTGGAAGCTTGAACTTTTATAGATAGATTTTGAAGTTACAGTACAAGTTACAAGCAAAAGTAGACTTAAGTGAAAAATTACAAGTAAAGAAAGCTGGTTACAGAATTTTCAATAGATGACCTAGTCTAGTAATCTAGTCTAGTCCTCAGCTTCTTCATCTTCTTCTTCTTCTTCATCCTCTTCAACTTCATCATCTTCAACTTCATCACTACTTTCGTCTTCACCACTTGAGAAAACATCAGCAAGGCCTTTTAATTTTTCTCTTCTTTCCTCAGCTTCAAACTTTGCTCTGATGTCCTCAATCCTCTTATATTTAACATCTGGATTAAGCTGTTCTTCAGCAGAGTACTTAGAGGCAGCTAACTCCTTGTCAGTCTTAGCTACATCCTTGGGCTCTACTTTATCATCCGCTTCATCTTTAGCTTCCTCTTCAAGTACTTCTTCTTCACTTGGCTTTCCAGCAGCAGCCCGTTGGTCTCGTACTTGAACAGTTGCATCATCAACAGTCCTCTTAGCTGATTCCTCTTTCCCCTTTTTGTCATCAGCAGCAGGGTTGAGTTGATCAGGAGTTATATTGATAGCAGCACAAAGCTTCTTGATGTTTTGATCCATGATGCGATCTTCAGCACAGTGATGATTCAGTGTAGTTTCCATGCGAAGTTGATTTGATTTTAACTCACCAGCTTGGTCATTCAGGCAATCAACATTCAGTTGAAGTGTTGATATTTCAGATTGAGCTTTATCAGCAACAGCAGTGAACTCTTGCATTAAGGCTACGTTTTTCTCAATTTCTGCTTCTCCAACCTGTTTCATGACTCTTCCAATCCCAGCAATGTCAGACTCATGCCTTTGAAGTGCAGAATGCAGATGACCCACATCAGCCTTCACATCTTCAATATTTCTATTCAAGTTCAATATGCTCTGAGTTATTGGCAGGGAGTTGTCTGGTGGTAGAGGAAAATCATCAATGGCATTCTTAACCATCTTTGCAGTCTCTTCCTGCATTTGCTTAATCATCAGCTGATTTCTTGTCTCCATCTCCTTCATAGTAGTTTCAATCAGCAGCTGGATGGATTCCATAAGAGAGGAATGCAAGTCAGCAGTGGGAGCAGGGTGTGATGATTCAGCAGGTTCCTCTTCTTGTTGAAATTCAGCAGGTTCTTCTTCCTGTTGAATAGGTGCTTCGTGAAGAATAGGACTATCTTCAGATTTCCAGTCCAAAGCTAGAGGAACTAAGTCCTTGACCACAGCAGGCAGCTTCTTTGATGTATTCAAATCAATCTCCTCAGCTTGCTGGTCCTTCTTCTGTTCTTCACTAGCTGGCTCATCAGCGATGTGAATGATTTCAATACCATCAGTAGACACAACTGTCTTCTGACGAATCAAGTCAGCTGGCACGAATGGTGAAGTAGTCTGTTGGATACTTAGCTTTTCTTGATGAGTACTGATATCAGAGCCATAAGCAATTTGCTGTAAGCTTGGTAGAGTGGGCGTTGAACTTGATGTTCCTGGTTCAAATCTAGATCTTTCAGCCCATTTCTCCAAAGTCGTGTAAACAGCAATCTTGACTGCTCTATCAATCCTGTCATCAGTAGGACTTGGTTTCTTTGGAATTGAATCCTTGATAGCAGTCGCCTCCTGACTAACAATGACTCTAGCATAGTCATGTAGTCCGTCTCTCACAAAATCTGAGTCCAATGCCTTGGCAACAGAAGTTGTTTGCAACCAGTTCAAAACCCATCTTCCTTCTGTAGCAAACTATATCAGTTTATCGGGCAGGATAAATATGGTCGTCCGATGGAAGTTATGTCCAGCAAGAAGTTGACTGAATTAGAGATGAAGTGCCTTGTGAAGGAGTTAAGTCGGCCCTGTTACGTTAGAGAAAACGGGCCGCAAGAAGGAAACAAACAGTCTACATGAATTACATCGATAACATGAGTTCAGCGGATACCAGGTCCGAATCACTCGAGATTGATGAAATTATCATCATTGGTCCTAAGCAAGAGGTATGCGTCGATTTAATACATAGATTTCGAGCTTATGTGGTTGAATGTTGTACAGATGACATCATTCTTGAAGAAGAAACCCCAATAACAGATAACAAAGAGATTTAATTACAGGAACTAGGGACCGCGCCAGCCAAGCTCGATGACATCAAGATCCAAGTACAAGATCCTGTCATCGAGATTGAACTGGGTACCGAAGAGGATCACATGCCAACGTACATCAGCGCCCTGCTGGACGAGGCCAAAGAGAGAAGTTGATTCAAGTATTAAAGGAATTCAAGGACTGTTTCGCCTGGAGTTATGATGAGATGCCATGATTAAACAGGGACTTGGTAGAGCATAGGATTTCCATACTTGAAGGCTATCTACCCCGAAAACAACCCCTAAGAAGAATGTCAGAAGAGATTGAAAAGTTGTTGAAGGGCAGTTCATAGAAGTGGCCCGATATCCAGAATGGGTAGCCAACGTAGTACCTGTAATGAGAGTTGACTGAAATGCAGGGTACAATCAAATATTTGTGGCCGTCGATGACGTGCCAAAGTTGGCCTTTCAATGCCCAGGGGGAATAGGCACTTTTCAATGAAAACTGATGCCATTCGGTGCAGGGGCAACCTATCAGCAGGCCATGAACTGCATATTTAGTGAGTACATCTGTTGGGCACCCAAACTGTGTGTGCGGGTGACAGCAATTGTCCAGTGGCATCCAAACTGAGTGTGCGGGTGGAGTCACAATCGAATATCGTGGGCGCTTGAATGAATGCACTATAAAGGAAGGGTATGCGCATTTCCTAACACCAATTGGTTTTGGGGCAACTGGTAGCGCCTGAGGTCCAACAAGTGGTATCAGAGCCAAGGTCACGTGTTCGATTCCCAGCTGGAGCAATTGCTGAGGGGGAGATTGTTGGGCACCCAAACTGTGTGTGCGGGTGACAGCAATTGTCCAGTGGCACCCAAACTGAGTGTGCGGGTGGAGTCACAATCGAATATCGTGAGCGCTTGAATGAATGCACTATAAGGGAAGGGTATGCGCATTTCCTAACACCAATTGGTTTTGAGGCAACTGGTAGCGCCTGAGGTCCTACAACATCGATGATTTCATTAAAATTTACATCGAAGATATAATAATTAAATATGCCAGTTTTGAGGGACACATGACGCATTTGGCAAAGGCTTTTGCCAAGATGAGGAAACATAAACTAAAGCTTAACCCTTTAAAATGTGTTTATGCAGTTGCATCGGCAAATTTTCTTGGCTTTTTGGTGCATCGGAATGGGATCGAAATTGATAAGAACAAATCAAAGGCCATCCTGACAGCTAAGCCACCATCAACGAAAAAGGAGTTGCAACAATTCCTCGGGAAAGTGAACCTATTGAGGAGGTTCATATCAAACCTGGCAGGAAAAACGAAGGTCTTTTCACCACTCTCAAAACTAAAAGATAAAGAAGAGTTCTACTGGCAGGCAGAACACGAGCAGGCATTCCAGGAGATAAAGGATAAGTTGACAACTCCACCTGTAATGATGCTGTGGGGGGGGGGGGGGGTTGGTTGGGGGGGGGGGTGGGGGGTGGGGGATAGGGGTGGGGGGGGGGGGGGGTGGGGGGGGGGGGGGGTGGGGGGGGGGGGGGGTGGGGGGGGGGGGGGGTGGGGGGGGGGGGGGGTGGGGGGGGGGGGGGGTGGGGGGGGGGGGGGGTGGGGGGGGGGGGGGGTGGGGGGGGGGGGGGGTGGGGGGGGGGGGGGGTGGGGGGGGGGGGGGGTGGGGGGGGGGGGGGGTGGGGGGGGGGGGGGGTGGGGGGGGGGGGGGGTGGGGGGGGGGGGGGGTGGGGGGGGGGGGGGGTGGGGGGGGGGGGGGGTGGGGGGGGGGGGGGGTGGGGGGGGGGGGGGGTGGGGGGGGGGGGGGGTGGGGGGGGGGGGGGGTGGGGGGGGGGGGGGGTGGGGGGGGGGGGGGGTGGGGGGGGGGGGGGGTGGGGGGGGGGGGGCGGGGGGGGGGGGGGGGGGGGGGGGGGGGGGGGGGGGGGGGGGGGGGGGTGACCCCCCCCCCCCCCCCCGCGCCGTTTTTTGGCCAACTTTATATGAACCAACTTGGCTTTGGCTATCCTATCATCTTTCAACAATTCAAAGTTGGAAGCAGCTTTTTCAAGGACTTGGTCTTTTTGATCGGGGTCCCAAATTACATTATAAAAGTTCTGAAAGCGAATAATGGTGGCAGACATACCTTTCTTGGACACCTTAGTGGAAGCAGCAGTGGGTTCAAGAAAGGGATCATCACAGGAGATCACCTCGGGATGGTTGGGCACAGTGAACATGGCAGCAGCAGCATGGAAAGTGGCCTTGCGAGTAAAGGCCAGATAGCCATACCACCACTAGGCAAAATCAGGGGAGCTGGCAGGATCGAAAGAGTAAGGCCTGAAAACAAACCCATCCCTAGCAGTGCGCCAACTCCTATGGAGCTCATCAAAGCTCTCCATGTCAACCAACTCATCAAAATTCACATTCCGGCCACAGAGGGAAGTCCCAAATCGAGGGATCATCTGGACAAGGCCAAATTGCAGGGCCACATAGTGGGCGGGGTAGAATCGGACAGTACATTTCAGAGGCTTCCAATCAGCAGCTTCTCGTGCATTGGTCACCTTTAGGCCGGCAGGGATATCCCTCGAAGTAAGAAAACTGGCCCACATCCTTTGGAAATTTTTCAGAGAATCCCCTGACAAAGTGGGGGAGAACACCTATAGCATCTTTGAACATAAGACTGAGAAGTTAGGCTCAGGGCCTTTAAATTTGTTGTACATCCTCAAAAAGAAATAATAGAAATTTGGGGGGAAGGGAGGAGAGTTTGTCGGGCAACGTACAGAGAATAAACCTCATCATCTAAGGGAGTATCCTTGAATTGGCAGAAATCTGGGAAATAAGCAAATAGCCAAACCTGTAGCATCCAGATAGGTCTTTGCAGAAAGGTGCATTTAGAGGCCAAGAAACCCTCCATACCAGTACAGAATCTGGAAAATATGATCGGAGCCAGAGCTACCTTGGTCCCTTTAGCAACACTCAGAGCAATAGCAGTATATTCCTTAGTAACCGAAATGGCAGGACTGCAGAAAATATACCTTGACAGCCACAAGGTAAGGAAGTGGACCTGCTCTAAATGCGAGACAGGTGTCGTCGGGAAGATCCTTGTACTTTCCAATAATGGGGCCATAACTGTAAATAGGAGAATTTCTATCATCGATGGCTATGGGAAAGTCGAAGGCGTCATCCCCAGTAGAGGGTTGAGGGTCGACGTAACCCCCCGTTGGACTCGAACCACTAATGGCCAGGATGTCAAGGATAGTGAGCGTCATCAGACCATGGGCGAAGTGAAAGGTATTGTCAGCCCGATACCAGAACTGAGCAGCAGCCCTGATCAGCGTAGGTTCAAAGACAAACCTTTTTTGCAGAATTCAATGGCCGAATAGATCTTGGCCTTCTTCCATACTTCGGAATAAACCTGCTCGACCCGAGAGCACCATTGGAGCCATTCAGAATGTACGGTAGATCTGGCCCAGTGCCACCCACGTGTTGTGGACTTAAATACAATGGGTCCGTGAGCAAAAGGTAAAGCATCATCGGGATAAGCCAGGGGATGTTCGGAGACGGGTGGAACGTCGGCAGCAGAGTGAAAAGGACCAATAGTTGTACCAAACGGTGTCTCTTCAAGGGTTTGGGTAAGTATACAGACGTCGGTCTTCTCGGAGTGGCTGCTAGATCTGGCAAACATGATGAGCTATGGGGAAAGAGCTTGATAAATTTTGAGTTTAATGGCAGAAAATCTTGGCTCTTTATGTTCTCTAGTTCGTGAAGAAGGAATGAGAAGAAAAAAGTGAAAAGTGATGAAGGAGAAGAGGGAAAGAGGTTTTCTGAGTAGGGAAATATCTTGGGAAGAGAAAAAGTAAGGTGGGACTCTTGGGGCCAATCACTAAAAGTGGATATGTGCAAAACGGAAGATATGGCCGAGAAAGAGGAGAGAGAAAGAGAGAGAGACTTGGGAACTGACACATGGCGCGAGAAGAGAAAAGATGAGTAGGGACTCTTGAGAATCCCTAGAAAAATGAATAGCTTAGAATAAAGGCTAATCGTGGCTGGTATTAAACATATCAGCATGCTTAATTAGTGCCCAGTTAAGAGCAAGGAGAAAAACTTTAATCCAAGTCTAATTCGATGGAATTTATTTTAAAGATTAATTTCATCGAATACGGCTTACGGGGGCATTGTTTGTACCCGAAAAATCATCTTCGGGTTATCAGAAGATGATGGCCCGACAAAGCAGGGGGCTGGCAATTGACCGAACCAGTTGGAGGCCATAACATAGAGCAGGCCCAGTTAATTGATACAGCATGATGGCCCACATTAATTAATTAATTAACGGCCTATTTAATTAATGAGGCCCAAAATTGACTCAAACACAACATGCTTAATTAATTAAATTAATAGAGATATTAATTTAATTAAGGTAAAATCATATATAAAAAGTGGCCACGTGCCAATTAATTTTGGAGGGAAAGTATATAGGAGTTAATCATAACCAACTCCTAAAATATCTCAAAGGAGGTTACACATGTGCTGGAAATAACCACCTAATAGATATGGGGCAAGACAGTTAACAAAGTAGTGGAGATTATGCCTAAAAAAGGTGAAAGTGGAAGAAGTGGACATTCATCAGGAGAACTGTCCGTCAGGAGGCCTATAAATGCCAGGAGGCTGGCACACACAGACACACAATCAATCAATCAAAATATGTTCAGTCTTCACTGAATCCTGCATCATGCCCACCAGAAGTCCAGCAACGCTGCTTCTCTAAGCCAACAAAGCCGCTTCTCAGAACCAGCCGCTCGTTTTCAGCAAGTCGCAGGACATGACCACCTGAAGTTCAACACACCGCCTCTCGAAGAAAGCCGCACCGCTGCTTCCGCCATCAGCAAAGCTGCTCCTCGAAACCAGCTGCTCCTCGAAACCAGCCGCTCGTTTCCAGCAAGTAGCAAGCTGCAAATCATCATGTGAGTGCCCACGTACTGACATGGTTTATTCATCAAGTAGACACTTACTTGATGGATTCGTTGTCAGGTAGCCATCTGCCTGATAGCTATCTGCCGAGTGGCCACCTTCTCGACAGATGCCCTTTCCAGTGTCCACCGCTGGTTAGGAGGCCGATTGGTAGCCACCTGCCATCAATGTTACTTTCCTCTCAACACGATAGTTATTGCATATCAGCTCGTATGCCGGTTCCCTGCCAATCAAGGAGTTACTCTTCAGGAACCAAAAGATCTATCAGCTCATTGGCACGCTGATGCCAACAAAGGAGTTTATTTACAACTTTACACACTCTTTCATTCTTGTAAATCAGGGAAACGTATTAGGCTAGACTTCATGTATTTCATCTATCAACCATATGTTTATTTAATATATTGAAGTATTTTGCCTTCATCTCCTGATTTCATTTATGAGTATGTCTTTATCAAGTGATTTAAATTTGTCTATGTTGCTATGTTGTGAATATATTAGTTCAGGTTTTAATTCAAGTCGACATGTTTTAGGTTAATTGATGATCAACTCGATTTTCTATGAATTTCTTGACGTATCGAGTGAGCCACTGATTGGCTACAAAGTTTTGGCATTTCAAAATATTATCATAAATTGTTAAGTCCTGCGGCCAGGCAGGCATTGAAAAGAATCAGGGGTAGAATTTGCCTACTCCGCCACAATCGATTGATTAGAAGTCAGAGCCTTGTGAGGACATTGATTTATATTTTATATTCATCATGTTATGTCCATTTTAAACCGTTATGTTTGCACGCACAGACATTGGCACGCCCCGCACTGATTTCGAGTCAATTGCACATCGAGACAAGCCAGACAAAATTTATAACAAACAATTGTTTTCCTAATGCCTTCACTACCTTTAGTCTAATTGATTAAAGTGCCTTCTTTTCTACGGACCTCAATAAGTCAACAAGACTTATTCCTCTTGTTGTTTCCGAATTGTTCGGAGCTACCTTCTAGGTAGTACCTTTTGGACTTAATGAGCAACAAGTGTCCAGTGGGGGATCAGTAATATTCAACATATTAATTCAAAACTAATTAGAGATCAACCAATGTTGCTCACTAAGTCCAAGAAGGCACTACCTAGAAGGTAGCTCCGAACAATTCGTTGTTTCCAGTCCTTGAAAGGCTTAGAGATGGAGTGACCCACTACAGGAAATTTGTGTAATAGTGACAAGATTCTAAGTGATTTTTTAAGTTGTCACGAATATCGTTTTGATGAGGGATATTTCGCATACACCTTTTTAGGAAATACCTCTGCTCGAGAGAGACCTCGATCTCGACCAGAAAAGGTATTCTCCGACCTGAAGAGCTCAGTTTCCAGCCAAGTCAGACTAATAGCTCGAGATCCTACTCTCCGATCTGTTCCTCTCCTCGGATTTACCGTGGATCCGACCACCGGCCTGGACAACTGGCCGAGATATGTTCCCCTGCGGAGGGTCTAGCTAGCTCGTCACTGTTCCTATAAATACCAACCGCATTTATGACATCAAGGAGGACACGATTCCCAAGAAACCCCCCAGCTCGGACCTGGAGTTCGGATTTTAGCTTTGGCTCATAGCCCTTTGTATTAGTTTGTTAGTAGTACGGCATCCTATAACGCTCGAGCAGACCTGTTTTGTTAACTGTACTCGATCTTATTATTAATACACAACTCAACTTATTTATTTATTGTTTTGCTCGACTTTCCTTACTTGTCCCGAATGAAAAAGAGCATAATCAATTGGCGCCCACCGTGGGGCCTGTTCGGGTGTTAGATCGAAAAATGCCCACTACTCGGAGATTCACATACAATCGCGGCCAGCCTTCGCATGCCGTAGGAGCTCAACGCTCTGTCAACAACGAACCAAGTAACCAATCTCGAGCGGCACACCAATCCGAAGCACCGCCGCTCGACCCACCTAACGACCTGCCCATACACACAACAATGGCCGATCTGCGTTCCATTGTGGGTACCATGTGCAGAGAATTTATGAATACTGGCCAACAGCCCCCAGTCGATCAACCTGCGGCTCGATCAGGACGCCGAGCCCCCGTTTCAAACCTACAAGGGGAAATAAGCATTCGCCGATCTACAATGGGTGCTCCATCAGGCAACCTTCCTCGAGAAGCTCGGGAGGGAGCAGGTATCCGATCAGGGCAACCGTCTAGAGTCGCCAGAGACCTAGAAGATTCTGTAGTTGGGGAGAGTCAGCCCATAGATCGGGAGAGATTAAAGAAGCCAGTTTACCGTAAAGTAACAGAGGCAGATTTGGAGAAAATTATACAAGAAAGGGTTGTCAAGGAGTTGAAGAAGGAGATGCTGATTAAGGAAACCCATCCCCCGGGTATAAGGGGACGTCGAGCTGAAGCTAAGGAGGTCGAGGAGGTGGTACTTGAGGACGGTCGAGAGAAAGAGCAAAATGTCTAGACTAAGGGTGAAAGCTGTTGCTATGCCCCTTAGATCGGAAAAAGACGCTCTATAAAACAGCAAAATGTCTCGACTGAGGGTGAAAGCTGTTGCTATGCCCCTCAGCTCGATAAAAGACTTGCTATAAACAAGAGCAACGCTCTATAAAACAGCAAAATGTCTCGACTGAGGGTGAAAGCTGTTGCTATGCCCCTCAGCTCGATAAAAGACTTGCTATAAACAAGAGCAACGCTCTATAAAACAGCAAAATGTCTCGACTGAGGGTGAAAGTTGTTGCTATGCCCCTCAGCTCGATAAAAGACCTGCTATAAACAAGAGCAACGCTCTATAAAACAGAAAAATGTCTCGACCGAGGGTGAAAGCTATTGCTATGCCCCTCAGCTCGATAAAAGTTGTGCACGAGAAGATCATGAACGATAAAGTTCATCAAATGATTTATTATTGAAAAAAATCAAGCCCCAAATCGAAATAAAATAACGAACTGACTCGGCTCGAAAATGGAGGTCCTCAAGAACTTTCTTATTCCTCGAAAATATTTCTAAAGATAGTTTATTATTTCCAAGATTATATTCGAGCCAACTGCTCGGAAAATGGAGGTCCTCAAGAACATTCTTAATCCTCGGAAATATTTCTAAAGATTGTTTATTATTTCCAAGATTATATTCGAGCCAACTGCTCGGAAAATGGAGGTCCTCAAGAACATTCTTATTCCTCGAGGATATTTCTAAAGTTGGTTTATTGTTTCAAAGATTGTATTCCAGCCAAGGCAAAATTACTCATATTTAAACCTTTTTATGAGGAACATAATATTTTAATTATATCCGAGATGATTTTAGACGATCGATAAATCCCTAATTATGGATTAAATCCGCGTTCGAATTTTAGGATTTTTTCTCAGATTACCTTGTGGTCGGGATTCTCCTCAGATTACGATATTCTTATCGAACTAAATTATGAGCAAAAGCAATCATAAAGGAGATCAGAAGAAAGAAAAATTGCAAAATGTTTAAGTAGAAACATGAAGTTTTATTTAAAAATTCCGAGCGGATTACAAAGGATCAATGAGATACAAGGAACTACAGTTTTATTGATATTCATCGAACAGATTACAAAGTTCTGAAAATTATCACGTTTGCCTTTGGCTTTCATCAGGACACTAAAGGCTATTAGATATCTGATGGAGTTGGGTAGGATCTGCGCAGGAGCAAGACTGAATATATCCAAAATTTGATCGAGCAGCGGTGCAAAAGGGATCCGCAGCCCATAAGCAAATTGTTTAGCGTAGAAGGCATGACATCCCTCGGGTGGCTGATTTACCCGTTGAGAGGAGGTCGGGATAACCAGCGTGTAACCCTCGGGAAGATATTTCCCTATCTCGGCCTCGAGATCTGCTTCACTTTCGACCGGATCATATGAACAGGCTATCTCATCGACCCGTTTTTCAGTCTTCTGAACCCGAGCTGGGGCAGTAGTAGTGGTAGTTTTCTTTGGAATGGCGGCTAGATCGAGGATTCTCATGATACATTTGTTCCCAACTGAGTATTTCATTATTTCGTGCTTTTCCAACGCCCCAATCACATCCCCTTCGCTATCGGAGTCAGAATTTTCTTCATCTTCTCCTTCACGCTCGGCATTGGACTCAGTATTTTGCTCTACATCCCCTTCGGGCTCGGGTATCTGTTGACCGGACGTTCCCTCGCCGGCATCCGACTCCAAGACCCTTTCAACTTGTTCGACAATCTTATTCACCTCATCAGGAGAGTTTCCCGTGGATTTATACGTATTAATCAGATCGTCCATTGACCCTAGGTCGGAATCTGATCTCGGAGGAATATTGGCTTGAATCTCTAAATTCTCGGAGTTAGACATGCTAGAATGAAGTTATAGTGATGGTCGATAAGAAATAATGCTCTTTATCGATGAGGATGCTCCGATCTGCAGTATGTTGAGAAGATGTAGGCGTCTCTTCAGGTCAACGCATATATATAAAGGTTAAAAGGGTAAATTGCAAATTAAACCCCGAGTAACCGCGACGGTTAAGCTCCCGCAGAGTAAATTGAAGATTATCTTTCCTTAAATGGCATTTACGGTCCTCTAAGTTTTGAAAATTGGCTTTTCAGCTAGATAATTCAAGTTTAACGACATCATTGTCCGAAGGTGTGCACTCTTTTTCCCTTTGCTCGGTTTTTGTCCCACAGGGTTTTTCCGAGTAAGGTTTTTAACGAGGCATATCTGACTCAAGATTGTTCGAGACTTGACCCCTATTGTCATTTTCTCCGATTCTCATATATTGTAATGTCATCAAAATAGAGTTATCAGATCGAGAACTCCGCCCTCCCATGGTTTGAAGCATCTCACCTTTCCGACGGTTCATCCAAATAAAATATGCGCTCTTTTTCCCTAGCTCGGATTTTATCCCACAAGGTTTTTCCGAGTAAGGTTTTTAATGAGGCATATTATATTTTGTACTACGATGCTGTGTTTACTTCTCCGAGCTTCAGCTTCTCTTACGCTCGAGAAGTGGGGGAGTATTGATGAGGGATATTTCGCATACACCTTTTTAGGAAATACCTCTGCTCGAGAGAGACCTCGATCTCGACCAGAAAAGGTATTCTCCGACCTGAAGAGTTCGGTTCACAGCCAAGTCTGACTGATAGCTCGAGATCCTGTTTTCCGATCTATTCCTCTCCTCGGATTTACTGTGGACCCGACCACTGCTCTGGACAGCTGGCCGAGATATTTTCCCCTGCAGAGGGTGTAGCTAGCTCATCACTATTCCTATAAATACCACCGCATTTATGACAATGAAGGAAGACACGATTCCTAAGAAACCCCCCAGCTCGGACCTAGAGTTCGGATTTTAGCTTTGGCTCATAGCCCTTTGTATTAGTTTGTTAGTAGTTCGGCATCCTGTAACGCTCGAACAGACCTATTTTGTTAACTGTACTCGATCTATTATTAATACACAACTCAACTTATTTATTTATTGTTTTGCTCGACTTTCCTTACTTGTCCCAAACGAAAATGAACATAATCACGTTTAGTGAAAAAAAATATGATAATTTAGTTATCACTATTGACAATTAGCAATACCCATTTAGCGATAATGTAGTGACAATAAATATTATCACAATAATTTAGTGACAATATTTTGATTATCACTTTTGGGATATCACTAAATGTCCATAGTGAGTATAAAAGATTCATTACCCCCCCCCCAAAAAAAGTTGACCATTCAATATTACTTATTGGGGCAATGCTAATAACAGTTCACCTTGTGGAAAACTACTGGCAGTTCACCCTTCCCAGCCACTCATTAATATTATTTTATTTATTGCAACCTGGAGAATAGGTCATATTAGCAGGTCACATTTTTTGTTGATTTAGGAGATATTACCGTAATACCCTTGGCTTAATAAATAAACAAAAACACCAAATACAATATCCAATATCTGGACCCGAACACCCGAAATACACTGGAAATATCCAATATCCAATATATGTATTGATGACAAAATCAAAATCAAATACACCATCTCAGACATTAGCAAGCCAGTAGTCTTTTGATTCATAATATTAAGCTCTAGAAATGTTCGTATTATGTGCATATAATATTATGCTTCCGGGTATTATGAATCAAAATACACCATCTCATTCATAATATTTATCAAAATACGCATCTCCAGTAGTCTTTTGCAGCACCATCTCCACCACCGGAAGAAGATCTGGACCCGAACAACCAAATACCCGAAGAACTCAACAGCCCGAAAATGTTCTTCGTGGCCCGAATCTTCAAATCCACTAATTCCGAGCTGGAAACACAAAATTGAAGCCAGCCAATGCGTTTAAACAGCTCTAGAAACAGAAACCCGGAAGGAAACGCAGCGAAACGTGAAGAAATCAGAAACTAAGTTTTTTTTTTGGTTTTTTATAGATCTGAAAATTAACGACGAAAAACAAAGAGAAACGAAAAATTGAAACCACCAACGTAATCTGATGAAGAGACGAAGAGAATGAGACTAATCTTGCAAAAATCCGTTGAGAAATGAAAGAAATTAGTCTCCGGCATCAAACCCGACTACAAAATTTAGTTGTGTAGAAGAAGAAGAAGAAGAACGGCATTCAAGTCATTTCTCTAGTATATTAATTTGGCCGGTTTCAAGTCACTTGGTTTCCACATGGCAACAAGTGAGTGGTGAACTACCGGTAGTTTAGCCAATGCTGAACTACCGTTAGCAAACCCGTACTTAATGAATTTAAAAAATGAGTTTTATAGCATTTTTGCAATTAACAGAACTTCGGGTCAAATATGAAAATATCTATTTCTTCCTCTCCCCAAACTCACCTGCACAGCTGCACTTCTCTGCTTTTGTTAAGTGTGTGAATGAAAATTTGACTATCCAAAATGGGTGTACAACTCGCTCTCGGTATTGTACGTCCACTGGCATCACTATGAATACATTTAGCCGGCTGCCATTTTCTATCTCGGAAAAAGCTTCGCTTTCCATTTTAAGAAATACACCCTTTCGCTTCAACCGTATTCTCCGAGCGTCTTTTAGTTTTCAATTATCGTTAATTTAAATAATATGATATTATAATAATAGATGCATATACTCGTGTCTGTATGTCAATCTATGCTTATTTTTTTTTAAGAGGAAGGTATTAAAATATGTGTTTTATGAGTTTAATCAACATATAGTTAATTAATGATTGAGTCATTTTATTATGAAAGTGATTCTTGAGTTTGTAACAGAGAATGGATCGATGTAGAAGAAGAAGCTCTGTAAAATTTATTTGAAGTGAAGAGTAGTTTGCAATTGATTTTGAACCCAGTACTTAGAGTGAGTTTGGCCTAGAGGTTTGGAAATCAATTATAGAATAATTAATTTTGTTAAAATAGATTTTGACAATAATTGATTATAACAAAAATTAATTATAAAATAATTGCTTTTGTATAATAGTTTTTACAAAAAAATAACATTTTATGAGCTTCTATAATAAATTGATTTTTAGCTTCTGGAGATCCCAAAAGTAATTATGGTATTGGGGGTCAGACACCATGAAAATCACGATTGACCAAAAGTAATTTTTATAATTGGAGTTAAACACTTTAAAAATCACAATAGAGATCTATAAGTGCTCCCACCGCTGGACCAAGAGCCCTTATACTTACAATTTTGTTACAAGCTAAAGGAAAGGGATGTTTGGTATTTGTTATCTTTTTCTTAATTCATTTTGCTACAAATGAACTTTATAGAAATTTTATTGCCATGTCCATTTTTAGCCTAGTTGAAAATCCCAGCATTGGTATCATGTCTTAGGTGGTAGGAAAATGATAAAGTTTTGCTTGAAAAGTATAGTGGTCTTACGTTGTTTTTACTGTAGGCATTGAGCATTGTGACAACTATTCTACTAAGATAATAATTTGATGGCTGGAAAAATGCAAGATACTCCCCTGTGTTATGCTAAATCTGCAAGAAATCATTCTGTAAAATTTTTGTTGCCCCAATTTTTTTTTGAGTTTATAAAAACCCTGTAAAAAAATCCAATTTGTGAAAAATAGGTCGTTTTGGATCAACATATTTCAAAAAACAATTTTAAAAATATATCATGTGAAGTAGTAGAGACCAACTTGAAGTATTTTAAAAATAGTTTCTTGAAATATGTCAATCCAAAACGACCTATTTTTTATAAATTGGGTGTTTTTTCAGGGTTTCTGAAAATACAGGAAAGTTTGACGCAATAAAAATTTAATAGAATAGTTTCTTGCAGGTTTAGCATAACACAAGGGAGTATTTTGCATTTACCCCTTGATGGCTAGATAAAGTTTAGGTTGCTCTATGGACGATATAAAATATCATACTAAAGGGAAAAAGATGACTAGAAATAACATTCAAATACATTTTCTAAATTATGTTAAAAAAATACTTACAATGTGTCATGCAAATCATTTTACAAGTGAGGTTTAACTTCAATTTTGTTTAAACTGTCAATAATGTTAAAAATCGAAGGATTCGAGTGTAACAGAACAAACGATATCGAGCAAAGAACACTTTCATTTCTAGATAAATCGAAAGTGGTGGATGTAAAAATCCACAATAGATTCACTCAAAGTCCTATGGCTAGATAAAGTTTATGTTGCTCTATGGACGATATAAAATATTATACTTAAGGGAAAAAGATGACTAGAAATAACATTCAAATACATTTTCTGAATTATGTTAAAAAAAATACTTACAATGTGTCATGCAAATCATTTTACTAGTAAATTTTGTTTAAACTGTCAATATTGTTAAAAATCGAAGGATTCGAGTGCAACAGAACAAACGATGTCGAGCAAAGAACACTTTCATTTCTAGATAAATCGAAAGTGGTGGATTCCACAATAGATCCACTCAAAGTTCAAGTGCTAAAATTATTTTGGTATTGATCAAATAAAATTGTCGATCATTGTGGATAGAAATATACTACATCGGTGTTTTGGTGATAAGATTGAAAGAAAAATGAAGAGAACAGGGTTATATATATATATGGTCCCTTAATATTAAGTATTGACATGTAATTGTAAAGCTGGAAGTTAATGAAGTAACAAGGTTTGTTTGTTGTAATATACTTTGTGTTAAATAGATCATGGAATATATAATACAATAATGAACTGTTCTAATGTAGAATTTCATGTCTGAGCAGCCATGATGGAATTTGGTTATGCATCAAATGTTAATAGTATTTTAAATTAAACTGTTAATATTACTTAGAGTTTTGAACCATCTGTTGTTATTCTTACGGAAAACAAGCCTCAGGCAGCGGAATATAAAAAAATTTAGGCTTTCCATGAGATTCTTGTCAGGATGCAATCCATTATATTTAAACTAATATTAAACGAGTATAATAATCGTTAGATTAAGTTATAACTGCTTCCTAGCACTTCCGAGCCAAACTATGATGTCGTAGAAGTAGATCCTTGAGATCCACGAACTCGCCCTCAAGATTGCACTTTCAGTCCCAAGCTTTTGCTTAGCACCCCACGTGTTGCGCCTCTACGGTTCAATACACCACATACACACGAAAACCCTGGACTTTCTGATCGGCTAGAACATAGAAAGAATAGGATGTGAAACTCAGAAGAAAAGGAGAGCGGAAGCAATCGGGTTCCTCTAGGTGGCAGCGGCGACGACGATGACTAGGGTTTGAGAGGGAGAGAGAGTTTTCTTTTTTTTCTTGGAGAGTTGGGCAATGTGTGTACTATGTGTATTGTATTCTGTTGGTAACAAGTGGTCAGATGAGGTCTAGAGGGAGGTGAATAGACCTCTGTACCTTTAAAAAATTTCTCCATCTTTGTATAAGCAGAGTAAGCTTATCGTTCGTATGAGACTGCTCAACTGACTTAGCATTTAGCTTATTCAGCGTAAGTTGACTACTCGTCTGATTTACTTATCTTTTCAGACAACTTCAGAGTTTGAAAACTTGTATGCAACAGATTTGAAAGTTTATGTTTTTCAAACAAGTTTATCTTCAAAGGTTTTACCCCTGTTTTATAAATTCCTCTTTTAAAAACTTTATCTTTTAAAACGTTTGTTCACTTTGAAAATATGCAATTTAAAAACAAGTAAGCAAAAAAAAAAAAAAATTTATAGTGGTTATACAGGCAAGATGCCTCTTAGTCCACTCTTCTAAATCACGAAGGTTTATGTTCTACTAGAACGCTTAGTAACTAGTACAACACTTGTGCTTTTTACAACAAATAATAAATCCACAAGCTTGCTATAGGAAATCACAAAGAAGACATATTCTACGAAGTAATATCACTTACTTAGATGGATATTAACTTCTCACAATACTCATTTTTACAGAAATCACTCAAATTTATGTGTATGAATATGAATTGTTTCTTCAACTCGACTTTGTCAACAGATGACTCGGCTGATAGTGATCTGTTCTTGAGTTTTTGAGACTTTGAAAGTTTGATCGTTGAGTTCCCTCAGTTGTAGTTGTGTTGTCTCTAACTCTTCAATGTAGATCTATTTATACTCGTAGTTTGAATTCTGCCCTTGAAGGTGAGACAAAAATCACTTCCTTGAGTTTCGGTCAAATCCTTAAAATGGCACTCTGCAACTGTTCATTGTACAATCTGATGTACGGATCTGTCAGTCGCATTAAATGCACCATGCTGATATGAGGTTTTTGAATTAAGCCCTCCAATCATTTGTAATTAATACAATTCTCAGACAACATTTATTACACTAAGTGCATTTATTACCGTTGGAATGACTTCTGATCTCTTTCCACTCCGTTGATCGAATCCGCTATGCTGATGAACACTCCGTTGATTCAAACCGAACTTATTTGATTTGACTCTGCTGATATCCACCAATCTGATTCCGTACTCAGCTAGAGATCACTAGTCTTTCAGTCCGAAAATCCAATATTATGATTTTACTTGTCTTCTCGATTGAACTTTATCAAAGGTTAGCTAAGCTTCCATTACTTAGCTGATGACTTTTGGAAATTATCAAAACCTCCACTCACTTCTTCATCTTCATCCAACATATTCTTTCCAAGACTTAATGAAACTTATTTATAGATTAGGCCCACCCTAACCTAATTAGGATTTCAATCCCTAATGGGCCAAGCCCTTTGATTAATTAAAGACCCTTCATTTAATTAGTTTAATTAATCTCCAATATTAATTAGCCCACTAATTAAATATCCTTTTAATCATTAATTAAATTAATTTCCAAAATCAACTTAATTAATTCCCATTAAGTCCTTTTAATTAATTAAACTCCAAGTTTAATTATTAAATAATCACGTTTATATCTAATTAAATCAAATTTAAATAATTCCCATTTTCAAATTAAAAGCCTATTTAATTTGACAACTCGATCCAATCCAATGGGAACTGGTTCTCACGCCTATTTGGATCGACTCAGTTGAGCCCGACTTTCTTCGTTTCATGTTTTCACTCGATGTGTTTGTCTATGTCCTCGTAGGTCAACCACATAATTGACTCCAAAAGCGTGATTTACTCTTTAATTATTCGAATAAATTTATAATCTAAATCAATCGAACACTCTGTTGATTGACCATTCCAAAATTAGCACCCCTGCTAATTTGAAAATTCTCCCACACTACACAGTCAATGTCTGGCCACAAGTCCAGAGCTCAATCCCTGGTAAATTAATTCAGTAAACATATTCATCATTTACAAGTACAGTGTACGCCCTAATCCTTCCGTTAGTTGGTCTCTCGAATCAATACTAAGGGCATGGATATTTTATTTCTCAACCTCATGCTTCTTGACTCTTATGGATTCAGGTCTCGAAACTATTCCCTTCGACTTAACATTTATTAATTAGCTACTTTCATAAAGCTATCGGATACCCTGGCCAAGGATTTCATCGAAATATGTTTCTCATAAAAATTCATAGGAGAAACCTAGTTAACTAATTCGCAGAGCGAAGCGCGAGCGTGGAGCGGGAGCGCGAGAGCGTCATCTTTAAACAATGACGATTCTAAGAGCGTCTTCATAGAGTAATTTTTTAATATAAAAATATAAAATTATAACATATTAGTGAATAATTTTAAATAAAATAATTGTTATTTATAACATCTCAAACATGATTTTACTTTTATAAAACAATATTTTATAAAGTTATTAATTTTTATTATTTAGGTTCCAATAAAAATATCACTAATATTAATCTATTTATATAATTATATTATCTACCACGTTAAATATGTATTTGTTGATATAATATTAATTATAGAATTGAAAATGGTCAATGTCTTATCACTGTCCTAGACTATTTACATCTCTTTTGACTATTCACTTACATTTTGTAGTGAGACTTATGCAAACAGGCACAAGAAAACATGCAAGTGTTGGCAGATAACAAAATCTCGATAAACGTGTTGCGCAATTATATACTCCCTCCATTCCATAATACATGTCTTTTTAGAGAGATTTTTTTTCCACAATAAATGTCACTTTAAAAATTCAAGATAAACTTAAATGCTATTTTGACATTTTTATCCTTCTTCATTAGAAAGAGAGAGAAGAAAGATGTATGGGAAAAAAGGAGATGGATTATGGGGAATTACAAAAAATTAATTGCTTCTTAAGGATATCTTTGTCCAACTACACTTTTATTTTACTAAAATATAGGGTATTAATTATTTCCTTAATCCTTGTGAAAAAACCTTAAACGTCATGTAATGTGGAATGGAGGGAGTACAACCGTTCAAAATGTGAGAATTTACTTAAGTCGGAGTGCGAATTATGTTCAACCAGAGCATGAATTATATAGAGAATTGGCTTTTCACGTTCAACACGTGAATCGAGAGCTCAACAACCCCAAGACTGCGAATTACTTTACCTAGGGAGAATTTTCCAAACTATCAAGCCGGGTCAACGGATCCTCTGTTGATGACATGAACATGCATACACGTCACTTAACTTATTCAGCAGAGTTGACCACTCGTCTGATTCACTTATCTGTTAAGATAGATTTAGAGTTTCAAACTAGTATGCAGTGGATTTGTCAAGTATGTTTTTCAAACAAGTTTTAACTTCAAAAGGTTTTACCCCTGTTTTTATAAAGTCCCCTTTAAAAGCTTTACCTTAAACTGTTTATTTACTTATGAAATATGCAAGTATGAAATCAAGTAATCAAACACAGGAATTTTTATAGTGGTTATATAGATAAGTAGGCTTTTAGTCCACCCTTCTAACTACAGGAAACACACAGTTACCAGTACACCACTTGTGCTTTTACAACAAATGAATAAGCCGCAAGCTCACTATAGGAAATCACAAAGAAAACCTATACTCTGAAGTAATATCACTCACTTAGACGGATATTAACTTCTCATAACTCTCAAAGTTACATAAATCACTCAGATTTGTAAGTATATATCTTTTTCCTCAACTAGCTTTGTCAACATATGACTCGGCTGATAGTGTTATGT
This sequence comes from Penstemon davidsonii, assembly GCA_034814905.1. Taxonomy (NCBI): domain Eukaryota; kingdom Viridiplantae; phylum Streptophyta; class Magnoliopsida; order Lamiales; family Plantaginaceae; genus Penstemon; species Penstemon davidsonii. The sequence continues at coordinate 1,810,117 of JAYDYQ010001087.1, read as the reverse complement.
TTTTGAGTTCTTGAGACTTAGAAGAATTTGCTCGATTAAATCTCACAGTTGTTGTGTTGTGATTGTCTCTAACTCTTTGAATCCAGAACTATTTATACTCGCGGTTTTGAATTCTGCTCGTTGAGATAAGACAAATTTCAGATCTGCCTTGAGCATTGGTCCTTGTCTCTGAACGGCTCTCTACAATTGTTCATTGTACAGTTCTGCTGTATGATCTGTCAGTTGCATTAAATGCACCTTGCTGATACGAGGTTTTCCTTCAAACATTTGTCATTAATACCCTTCTCTTACAACATTTATTATGCCAAGTGCATTTATTACCGTTGTAATAACTTTCTGATCACTTCCACTCTGCTGATCGGATCCACTCTGCTGATGATCAATGTGCTAATTCAAATCGAACTCATCTGATTTGACTCTGCTGAAATCCACCAGTTTGATTATGTAGTCAACATCAGATCAGTAGTCTTCTGGACCGAAATTCAATCTTTGGATTTTACTTGTCTTTTCGATTGAAGTTTTTCAGAGGTTTGCTAAGGTTCCATCTTAGCTGATAACTTTTGGAAATCATCAAAACCTCCCTGCACTTCTTCATCTTCATCCAACAATTTTTCCCTTTTTGATGATGACAAAACTTCAGCTAATTACCTGTTTTAGCCTCAGTTAAGCCTTCACACAAAATTTCTGAGATAGAAACTAAGTTGGATAAAATTTTGTAATATTTCATTAATATTGAACTGTTACAAGTACACCAGATTACAAAAATGAAAAAGTTGCAAAAGGAATGTAAAATTACAAAAGAGTATAAAAAGAAAAGTAGTCTTCTTAGTTTTCCGCTTCTTCTTCATTTTAATCCTCTTCTTCATCTTCCTCATTAGAGAAATTTAAGACTAAGGACTTGGCTTTTTCTAAGAGTTTTTCTTTTCTTTCATCGGCCTTGAACCTTGACCTAATTTCCTCTATTCTCTTTACCTTTCTAAATGGATCAAGCTGTTCTTCAGTAGAATCCTTGCAAGCAGCAATTCTTTTGTCTTCTTTTGCCGCATCCTTGGGTTCTTCTTTATTTACTTCAGCTTCTACATCATCAGCAACAGTCTCCTTAGTTACATCAGCATCCTTTGTTTCTTCAGAAGGCTTATCAGCAGCCTCTTCAGCAACCTTAACTTCCTCCTTTTCTTCAGATAACTCTTCCCTCTTTTTGTCATCATCAACATGGTTGAGCTCTTCAATTTGTACAGGTGGAATGTTTACTGCATTGCAAAGCATTCTGATGTTTTGATCCATTGCTCTCAATAGATTTCCCTGTTGTCTTTGATTAGAAGCTAGCATTTCAGCTTGTTTGTGGAAGTTGTTCTGATGAACAACATATATTTCTTCATTGTTTTCTAGTTGAGAATGAAGTACCAAATTAGCACTGGCACATAATGCTTTCACAACATTTTTTGCCTTTTATTCTCCAGCTTCCATAGCATTTGCGGCAACCAGGTTAATCTGTTTCCAACCAGCTTCATTATGTTGTACTCTATTGTTGAACAACTGAATGTCTGACTTTATACTTTGAACTTCTTGCTTAAGTGTAGTCAGCTCATCCTTCAACGGTACAAAGGGATTAGTAGGCTGTGGAATACTCTGTACTGTGCTTTGAACAAGCGTGGAGGCTATCTCCTCAAAATTCTTCAATAGCTCCTTGTTCTTACATGTTCCCCCTGAATTCAAGAATCTATTAGTCAACTAGTCTGTTGAGAGTTAGTCTTGAAGGTAACTCAGCTGTTGACATATTAGTGAGTTGATGACTGGCAGTCTTCTGATAAGTTCCCCCTCAGCTTATGAATCCAAATTCAACAAGCCCAATTCCACTCTTAGAGTAGAAAATCTTGCATCACTTAGTGGTTTAGTGAAAATGTTTGCTAATTGGTTGTCAGTATGAACATACTCGATTATGACATTTCCTTTTTCAACATGGTCTCTTATGAAGTGATGTTTGATCTCAATATGCTTAGTACTTGAATGACTTGTAGTGTTCTGAGTAAGTGAGATTGCACTTGTATTGTCACAGCAGATAGGAATTCCACTGATTTAGATATTGTAATATTCTAGTTGATGTTTCAACCGAAGTATATGTGCACAACATGCTCCAGCCAGGGGCGGATCCAGGATGAAGATGTTGGGGGGGGGGGGGGGGTTTCAATATAAGTGAAGTTAATTAAAAATGATATTAAAACTATTATATTTTATATAAGCCTAAAAGATTAACATAAATTTTAAAAATGGGGGGGTGGGGGGGGGGGGGGGTGGGGGGGGGGGGGGGTGGGGGGGGGGGGGGGTGGGGGGGGGGGGGGGTGGGGGGGGGGGGGGGTGGGGGGGGGGGGGGGTGGGGGGGGGGGGGGGTGGGGGGGGGGGGGGGTGGGGGGGGGGGGGGGTGGGGGGGGGGGGGGGTGGGGGGGGGGGGGGGTGGGGGGGGGGGGGGGTGGGGGGGGGGGGGGGTGGGGGGGGGGGGGGGTGGGGGGGGGGGGGGGTGGGGGGGGGGGGGGGTGGGGGGGGGGGGGGGTGGGGGGGGGGGGGGGTGGGGGGGGGGGGGGGTGGGGGGGGGGGGGGGTGGGGGGGGGGGGGGGTGGGGGGGGGGGGGGGTGGGGGGGGGGGGGGGTGGGGGGGGGGGGGGGTGGGGGGGGGGGGGGGTGGGGGGGGGGGGGGGGGGGGGGGGGGGGGGGGGGGGGGGGGGGGGGGGGGGGGGGGGGGGGGGGGGGGGGGGGGGGGGGTGGGGGGGGGGGGTAAACTTCTTCTTGCAATTCTCCATTGAGAAAAGCAGACTTCACATCCATCTGATAGACAGTGAAGTTCTTGTGAGCAGCATAGGCTAAGAATAATCTGATTGCTTCAAGCCTAGCAACTGGTGCGAATGTCTCATCAAAATCAATGTCTTCTTCCTGGCAATAACCTTTGGCATCTAGTCTTGCTTTGTTTCTGGTAACAATACCATCTTTATTCATTTTATTCCTGAATACCCACTTAGTGCCAATTACCCTTTGATGAGTAGATCTGGAAACTAAGTACCAGACTTTATTCCTTTCAAATTGATTCAACTCTTCTTGCATTGCTTCCATGCAGTGAGAATCACTAAGAGCTTCATAAATCAAATTAGGCTCAATTTGTGAAAGAAAACTTACAAAAATTGTTTCATTTGCAGTTGACCTTCTGGTTCTCACTCCATCCAGTGGATCACTAATCACTAAGTCAGGTGGGTGATCTCTGAGCCATCTGAGATCAGGTTGCAAATCTGGATGTAGTCCTCTTGATTGATCTTGCAACACTACTGTTGGAGTCTCAATAGTAGTCTGTTGAACAGGCTCTGGTCTGTCAGTTGTTTGCAACTCCTCTGTTTGACAATCAGCAGACTGATTTTGAACATCACTTGATTTAACAGCTTTGTTTAGATCAGGTAGTATGATGGGTACATATTCTTCTTGTCTTTCCACAATCAATTTCTGAAAGTCAGCAGATATTTCTGGATTAGCACTTTGATTCTTTTCAGAAGATTGGTTTGGTTCATCAAATACTACATGAATAGATTCTTCTACAAGTAAAGTTCTTTTGTTAAAGACTCTGTAAGCTTTACTAACAGTAGAGTATCCTACAAAAACAGCTTCATCAGCCTTTTCTGCAAAAGCAGTAAGGTGATTTTTCCCATTATTCAAAAACACGCTGTATTTGTGGCTTCTGCCCAGAATCTTTGGGGCGGCTTTGCTTCAGCTATCATTGTCTTGGTAGCTTCCTTTAGAGTTCTGCTTCCCCTTTCAGAAACTCCATTTTGTTGAGGGGTTCTAGCATCAAAGTACTCATGATTGATTCCTCTGGAGTTACAATACTCTTCAACAGTAGAGTTTGTAAATTCAGTCCCTCTATCTAGGCAGTATTTCTTTGAGTCTTTTCATTATGGATCAGTTCCATCAGATTAGTAAGATATTCCTTGGTTTCACTTTTCTTCTTCATGAGAATCACCCAAGTAAATCTTGAATAATCATCCACTACAGCTAGGCAGTATTTCTTTCCACCATTGCTCCAAAATTCTGGTTGAAGATTGGTGCTTCTTGCTTTTGAAAGTGGACTTCACTTGTTTACCCTTCTGACAGGCGTCACAGAGCTTATCTTTGCTCATGACTGTCTTTGGAATTCCTTCTACCAGATCATTCTTTATCAATGTGTTTATGGTCTTGATATTCAAATGATTCATTCTTTTGTGCCAAAGCCAACTGATTTCACTTGGTGTAGAAGCCACCAAACAAACATTAGAATTCCAGTCGACTACATATATATTTCCCTGTCTTCTTCCAGATAAGATAACCTTCTTTGTTCCAATTTGTTCAACGTAGCACCTATCTGATGAAAACATTACAGAAAATCCCTTGTCACAAAATTGACTTATGCTCAGCAGATTGTACTTCAGGCCATTAACATAAGAGACGTCAGATATCTCTATGTTTCCTTAGATTAGCTTTCCATCCGCAACAACCTTGCCTTCTTTGCTGTCTCCAAAAGTAACTCTTGGACCATTCACAGCAGCAGCATCTGTCAGTTCATGTATGTCTCCACACATGTGCCTTGAACATCCACTGTCCAAGTACCATTTCTTCTCTACGTTACTCCTACTCCTAATCCTAAACTACAAAACAAAATAAAATTGTTTTAGGTACCCTTTATTGAGAGGGTCCTGGTGGATTAGTGTCACCTTTGACAACCCAAGATGTTGAAGTCTTAGGCTTCTTAGGCTTTTGAGTTTTAGCAGGAGCATGAGCAACTTTTTCTTCACCATAATCAGCAGGCATATTATGTTGATAATCATTATGATGTGAATAATGCTCATAAGCAGGGTAAGCATATATTGGATAATGAGCAGGATATGCAGCATAATAAGGTGGATAATGAGGTGCAGCATAATAAGATAAATAAGCTGGTTGCACATAATAAGACTCATTTCCATACCAAGCATCATTATTATAATTTCTTTGCTTCTTAGGTCTGCTCTTTACTTGCTCTTTAACAGACGACTTAGTTTTACTAATCTGATTGGTTTTACTCTTATCAGCAGACTTCTTGGGACTACTCTGCTGTTTGGTTTTACCAGTCTGTTTTTCATTTTCAGGCTTTTTACCCTTTTTAGCCTTAGGAGATTTCTTCTCCTTTTTCTCAGTCTCAAGTGAAGTAGATTTAGCAGTCTGAACATATAAAATAACATTACTGTTATCAGCAGATATGAATTTCTCCGTTTTGTTCAGTTCTAAATCCTCTTTTACTAAAGGTGTTCTCTGTTCATTAGATGTGTCTACTGATGCAACAGACGACATATCATGACAAGATATTATCTTTTCAAGTTCCATGATTTTTCCTTTGTAAACTTCACATTCTGCTTTCAGAGATTCATATTCATTCGAAAGCTTTTTATACTTAGCTGAATCTTGTTGTTTTTCAACACTAAGTTTTAGTTTAGCATTTTGCTTTTTCAGCACAATCATCTCTTCCTTAAGCTTTGCAAATTCATTAACAACATCTGTGTTGTTTTTCATCATTTGCTCAAATGAACTAAATAGTTCATCTTCATTTTCAGAGAGAGTTACCTCAGTGTCAGAATCCTCTGTTTTTTTGGCCATGAGACAGAGCAGTGCAGGTGTCTCTTCTTCAGTAGAGTCATCACTTGATGTCCCTGATTCTGAGTTATAGATGGCTGCAATCTTTTCAGCTTCAGCCAATAGCACTTTGCTTTTCTGGTGTCTCCTTTCTTTCCTCGCTTTCTTTTCCTACTCAGTGTATTTCTCAGCTTTAGGATATGGGCAGTCCTTGATGAAATGTCCCAATTTCCTGCAGTTATAGCACATCATTTTGGATTTATAATCATCCTTACTATCATGAGAATAAGAGGTAGGTTTAGAAGTAGAAGCATTGTTATATTTGTTCTTCATTTTTCTTTTATAGAACTTTTTGAACCCATTTAATAACAAAGCAACTTCGCCAGCAGTGTACTCCTTTTTGTTGAGCACTGTGGTCTCATCAGATGATTCCACTTCTCTAATCTTCCCAGCTGATCTTCTAGATCTTTCTGCAACGACCAGGGCAGCAGTGGGGCCAGAAGTTGAGGTCTCTTCTATACCCATTCTTGGCATTTTATACTCGTACGCCTTGAGTACAGAAAACAGCTCCGTCAGTGAGATCTTCCCCAGATCCCTTGATTCTTCCATAGCTGTGATCTTCATGTTGAACTTGGGTGGCAGAGCCTTTAAGACTTTAAGGGTGATCTCTTTATCAATAAACGTCTTTCCCAACTTTAGCACGTTGTTCAACACCTTTGTAAACCTTGAATCCATCTGGTCAATGGTTTCTCCAGGTTTCATCTTGAAGTTCTCAAACTTCTCCAGGGCAACACTAAGATTGTGTTCTTTGATTTAGTCATTCCCTTCACTCATGTCACGGACCTTATCCCACATCTCCTTAGATGTTTTACAGTGTTTGACCTTGTCAAACCTTTCGTTGTCGAGGGCTTTGGTCATGATGAAGATTCCAACCTTATCAAGATTTTTCAGCTTGATTTCCTCAGCTGTCATCTCTTCAGGTTCCTTGTCAACAACCTTATCTTGGCCATCAACTTTGATTGTTTTGGTAATTCTTATCGGACCTTGAGTTATGCACCTATACATATTATCATTGTAAGCAGCAAGGAAAATTTTCATGCGTATTTTCCAGTCCTCAAAGCTCATACCGCCAATGTGGGGAACAAGGCTGATACAATCCATTTTTCAAAAAGTTTTTATTTTCAAAAAGATGCTCTTTTGAAAACTTTTGAAAACCTTTGAAAAACACTCTAGGATCAAGCTCGTTGATTAGGCAAATGATTCAGATGAACCACCTGCTCTGATACCACTTGTTGGTCCCAAGTGGTCAAATGAGGTCTCGGGGAGGGGGGGGTTGAATAGACCTCTAAAAATTTATCTTTAAAATCTCTAACTTTTTCCGTCAGCAGACTAAGCTGATCAAGAATTGTAAGTAGACTAAGCTGATCTCGCACAAAGCTTTGAACAACAGAGTTGACCACTCTTCTGATTTTACTTAGCTGATTTTATCAAAATAAGAGTTTCAAATTTACTAACTTGCAGCGGATTTATCTAGTGTTTTTCAGAAGTTGTTTTCTTAACTTAGAAAAAGTTTTATCCCCAGTTTTGCAAACTCCTTTTAAAACTTTTCAACAGTTAAGTTTTACGTGTTTAAATATGCTCTTTGAAAATATGCAAGAAATAATGCAAGTATAAACACAAAGAATTTTTATAGTGGTTATACGGATAGAAATCCTTTAGTCCACTCTTCCAAGTCACTTAGATCTTGGGTTATACTATAAACACACAGTTTACAATATACAATGCTTGCGCCAAACAACAAATGAAATGGCCACAAGTGCGCAATAAGAAATCACAAAGAAACTCCTACTCTCTGAAGTAATGTCACTCACTTAGATGGATATCTACTTATCACAACACTTTTCTCACAAAATCACTCAGATTTTTATGTATATTTTTTTTTCTCTCTATTCTGCTTCGTCAACAAATGACTCGGCTGATGAGTGTTCTGTTCTTGAGGTTGAGACTTAGAAGAATTCTGCTTCGGATTTAATCTCAGTTGTGTTGTCTCTTCTTCTTCAACCTTTGAACTGAACTATTTATACTTGAGATTTGAAAATCTGCCCGTTGAGAGATCGACAGGTGTCCAAATCCTCGAGTACTGGTCCTTGTCTCTGAAACGAATACCTGCGACTGATCACTGTACACTCTGCTATACTTTCTGTCAGTCCGCATTAAATGCACCAAGCTGATACGAGGTTTCTCTTCAATCATTTGTCATAAATACCCTTCCTCTTCAGCATTTATTACTCCAAATGCATTTATTACCGTTGCAATAACTTCTGATCCACTTCCACTCTATTGATCGAAATCACTCGTCTGATGTACACTCGGCTGATCCCAAACTGAACTTATCTGATTTGAGTCGGCTCAAAATCCACCAGTCTGATTCCTTTCTTCAGCAACAGATCAGTAGTTTTCTGGACCATATTTGACTCGTCTGAAATAAATTCTTCCTTGGTCAAATGTCTTCTAAGGTTTGAACTAAGCTTCCACACTTAGCTGATGACTTTTGGAAATCATCAAAACCTCCCTTCACTTTTAAGTCTTCATCTTCATCCAACACCTCTCCAGCTTCCATAGTATTTGAGACAACCAGGTTAATCTGCTTCCAACCAGCCTCATTATGTTGTACTCTATTGTTGAACAGCTGAATGTCTGACTTTATACTTTGAACTTCTTCCTTAAGTGTATTCAACTCATCCTTCGACAGTACAAAGGGATCAGTAGGCTGTGGAATACTCTATACTGTGCTTTGAACAAGCTTGGAGGCTATCTCTTCAAAATTCTTCAATAGCTCCTTGTTCTTACACGTTCCCCCTGAATTCAAGAATCTATCAGTCAAATAGTCTGTTGAGAGTTAGTCTTGAAGGTAACTCAGTTGTTGACAGATTAGGAAGCAGATGACCCGCATTCTTCTTATAGGTCCCCCCTCAGCTTATGAATCAATATTCAACTTAGAGTAGAAAATCTTGCATCACTTAGTAGTTTAGTTAAAATGTCTGCTAATTGATTGTCAGTATGAACATACTCGATTATGACATTTCCTTTTTCAACATGGTCTCTTATGAAGTGATGTTTGATATCAATATGCTTAGTCCCTGAATGACTTTTAGTGTTCTGAGTAAATGAGATTGCACTTGTATTGTCGCAGTAGATAGAAATTCCACTGTTTTTGATATTGTAATCTTCTAGTTGATGTTTCAACCAAAGTATCCGTGCACAACATGCTCCAACAGCAATGTATTCAGCTTCAGCAGTGGATATTGATACTGAAGTCTGTTTCTTACTCATCCATGAGATCAGATGACTACCTAAAACTTGACATGTACCTATAGTACTCTTCCTATCAATTTTGCAGTCAGCAAGGTCAGAATCTGAATATCTTTTTCAGTTACTTCAGAAGTACCTTTACGGCTACCCAGTGCTGCTCTCCTGGGTTAGGTTGATAGCGTCTAGTTACGCTCAGGGAGTACGCTTTTTCTGATATAGTACATAACATACCATACATTGTGCTTCCTATCGCGGAGTCATATGGTATCTGAGACATTTTGCTTTTTTGCTCAGAGGTCTTTGGGGGTCATAGACTTAGAAAGAGCAATACCATGTCTCATCAAAAGCAACCCTTTCTTGGATTCTTCCATACTGATTCTCTTCTATATCTTATCTATGTACTGTGATTAGGAGAGTCCCATTTGTCCTTTCGATCTATCCCTGTAGATCCTTATTCCCAGTACAAATGATGCTTCTCCCAAATCTTTCATTGAGAATTGTGTAGATAGCCATGCTTTCATTTCGAACAATAGTTTTGCATCATTTCCGTTGAGCAGAATGTCATCAACATAAAGCATAAAAAATTCAACTTTAGTCCCACTGACTTTCTTGTACACACACGGCTCGGACATGTTTTTGATGAATCCAAAGGTTTGGATCATTTCATCAAAACGTACGTTCCAGCTTCGGGAAGCTTGCTTAAGTCCATATATGGTCCTTAGGAGTTTGCACACTTTGTACAAATCTCCCTTCCATGCATATCCTTTTTCGTTGCTCCATGTAGATCTCATTATCATTATCCCCACTGGAAAAAAATACGATTTTCACATCCATCTGCCATATCTCGTAGTTTATACTACGCAGCTATGGCCAATAATATCCGAATGGATTTGTGCATCGCTACGGGCAAAAAGATTTCCTCAAAGTTAATGCTCGACATTTGAGTGTATCCTTTCATGACTAGTCCTTGTAGGTAATAACCTTTTCGTTCACTCCAAACTTTCGCTTATAGATGCACTTACTTCCCAAGGGAGCTACTCCCACTGGTGGATCTACCAAAGTCCATACCTTGTTAGAGTGCATGGATTCCAATTCGGATTTCATGGCTTCACGCTATTTTCCAGAGTATATTTCTTGCATAGCTTCTTCGTAAGTCCTTGGATCAGTCTCAGACTATCCAGTCTCATGCAGTAGAATGTAGTACCTCTCGGCTTCCCTACGTTGTCTTTCAGACCTTCAAAGTTCATTTGTACTAGTTGGTTTGTTTTCATGCTAAGGTTCTCCCACTGTCTGGGGTTATGGGTTGGTTTTGTGAACCTCATCTTGTTCTATGTTGTTTTCTTCCTTGTCCAACAAGAAATCATTCTCCAAGAAGTAAGTTTTCCTTGAGACAATGGTTCTTACAGGATCATAGATCTCGTATCCTATTGATATTTTTGGATACCCCACAAATTTGGATAAGATGGATTTTGTTTTCTGCTTATCTCCCACTAACTCTTTCACATAAGCGGGAGACCCCATATGCGCATAAATGCATATGAAGGTACAATACCAAAACCCATATCACTTGATATGTTTTTTAACTGGCTTCATAGATACTTTGCTCAGTGTCTTTGATTTCTCTATCAATATTTTATTTAATTGAATAAGGAATTTCTTGGATGATCTCTTAATGGACATATCAATGTCCAGAATGCTCAACAATTGACGACGTTTCGAGAGGGTCTTACATTTCAAGAATCTAATTCTCCATTAAATAATCAAAAGTGTATTTGGCCAAGCATGTTCAATTTTGAATCAATCTAAATCTCTTACACGCTTTCATTGATTAGGCACTCTTCTTTATTTCGAAAAATAATTCGGAATTGTGCTCACAACGTACATTTACATGTGAGGATAAAAATACAAGAGACGCCTTATTTGCCACTAATGCTTTAGTGTTTCCACACCCTTTTGAATGGATTAAATCCATTGTAATTGTGTATCCCTCTAGCTTGCCCAGCAACCAACTACTAAATTTGATTTCCGTTAAGCAAGATTCGAAAGTCGGTTACTATTTCCAGCGTCCCAGTCGAGCTCAATCTTTGTATCTTTTGGAAATATATTTTAGTACTCATGTATCGCCTTTCGATTCTACAATGATTCAAGTTTGTGGAATCTTGATAATTTATATTTTATTGACTATGCATATCATATTTAGTCGTTATGTGAGTATTCATATCCATTTGCTTATGTATCCTCTTTGCGTATAAATCTTATAACGCAACTAGTTCCAACCATTATAGAACTGTCACATCCCTTGGGACAATGGATGGTATAAGCAAATTTTAACGATCTAAACAATCTATGGATTTAAACGCATGTATACCCATTTGCTTATGTATCCTCAATGCACCAATGCTAGGATTTAGGATTAAATCCCTAGGCACGAGTGCCACATTAGTTCTCATCAATTGTAACTGCATTACCAAGATGAGTATTTCATCTGACGTCCAACACCTTTATGCATTACTTGACCATAAGGTTAAGGTCAATAAAATTTAATCATTCCTTACGGATTAGTAGGTTCAATTACTTTTTTTCCTATTTCCCCTTGATCTTAATCTATGGAAGAACCATTTTGATTGACTTTTCAACTCATCATCCTTATAGCAAAAATTCTAAAGTTATTTATCTTCAAAGAGGATCCATTCCTCTTCTTTCATCTCCTGGGCCTTTTGGGGCCTTTCAACGAGATGTACTAACTTCCCATTTAAGGGAGACTTCATGTTTGCCTTCAAGATAATTTTGTCTTGAGAACCATCCTCTACCCATTGGTGAAACGTATCACCTTTCTTATTCGAAGGATAACTTCTGAAAAAGGCAGCTTTGTGAAACATATCACCATCCCAGTCGAAGTGTAACTTTGAAAGGATAACTAATGAAGCCTTTGTAAGGAGATGAGTCCTTGCTTGAACTCGAGCATAACTCTCAAGTTTTTGAAGTCATTCAATATTCGTTTAGGTTCAGTCAAGTTTATTTAATTCAAGTATGATGGTAAAGATTTCATTCATGATAATGTATATCATAAATACGACTATAAAGGAAATATATTAGCGGTAGATAAATATCAATGCACAATTTACAACCATGATTTTTATTTCTAAATTACTCCCACTATTTTAATCGAATTCTTATGCCCGCCCCCACATAAGGTTGGGGATATTTTAAATTATCCTAGCTTGCTCAAGGCCCAAATGCAATCACTCGGTATCCACGACTCATTGGCCATACTAATTGATCCACATGGGGGCGAACACATCGCCGGTTAACCCTCAAAGCTAACCCTTGAGTTCATTTAGCCTCGATTTTCGATAGGGACCCGTGACTCGTGAGACTTCCATATTTACTTGTGTTAAATCATGTCCAATACTCATGGAGAGAAATAGATTAATCCTAGACGCCTCACGACTCATGAGACAGTGCCTAGAACCTTGCTATACCCTTGGCACTAAATTGTGCATCAAGACAATAAACATATCATCTTCATATACCTTGATCCACTACTCGTGAGACATCGAGTTATATTCGTAAGACCTAGTAATTGGATTGATTCGGACCATAAACACCATTCTATGCACCCATTTTTCGATTTAATATTCTAAATATAATTTTAGGTTCAATTGGAGGTTTTATTCTTTGAGTGCAAGGTCTAATCAGATTATCAGTTATCTTGTTTACGTTTTCTTTCCTAAGCATGTATCTCGTACATCAAAGAATATACATAAAAAGTAAACATTCAACAACCTAGCATTGCTTAAGTGATGAATCGATTGCCCATCCTATGTGATTCATCACGAGCCAAGTGATGGATCAATTGGTCAGTCTAGGGTCGAAAAATATATAGCCTAATCTATTACAAAAATTTCCATGCATACATGGACCTTCACTTGTAATGTCCACCATCTTCTAGGATTGGGCCTCCATGTCCTTCAAGGTAATGGACCTTCATGTTGACTTCCAAAGTCTCCATGAGGTCTTCGAGCTCCAAGCCTAATCTAAGTCTAACTTAAGACCCTATTCTATTATATCTGAATTCAACAAAGAAGGGACACCAATCAGGCCCATTAAATTACAACTCATAATGGAAAATCTAATAATAAACTACACAGGGCTTAAGGGCAATTCGATCAATCCACATATTCAAGCAAGAACATGTATAAATTCACATAAGGGTAATAATGTAAATTTATCGGCTTCTTTCAATTTTAATCCGAAATTTTTTTCCATATAATTAATTTTGAATTGTCCAATATTAAAAGGACTATTGTGATCTTGCTTGAGCATCAAGGAATCTAATCTTGCAAGTTAATTAGATATAGAAACAAAATTCAATTATTTATCTATCCTTATCTGAAACTCTAAGTTTTCTTATTTAATAAGATCTCTAAGATCTATCTCTTGGTAATTAATTACTAAGTGTCTTATCATAAGTGAAACTCAAAGTTTCCTAGTTAATTAGATCTCAAAGATTAGTAATCTTTGTAATTAACTAAAAGACATTAGTTTTAAGTAATTGTCTTATCATAAGTGAACTCTAAGTTTTTTAGTTAATTAGATCTGTAAGATCAGTAATCTCGATAATTGACTAAAAGACATTAATTTTAATTAAGTGCCTTATAATAAATGAAACTCTAAGTTTCCTAGTTAATTAGATCTAAGATAAGTCCAAGATTCCATAACAACCAAGACTCCAATATTTTGTCCAAGATTATCAAAAAACGAAAATCTCCGAAACCCCAATTTTTCACTGTTCTGTGCGTGTAGTTTTTCTGTGCAATCGCCATTCAGTCGTCGTGCGATCGTCGTGCGACTTCCGTGCATCCGTTGTGCGATCGTTGTGTGACTGTCGTGCAGCTATTATGCGCTTGCCGTGCGACTGCCGTGCAGCTATTGTGCGGTCGTCAGATTTCGATTTTCAATACGTTTTTATATGACAATTTATTGTTTCCTTAACTAATTAAAATCAACAGTTTTAATCAATTTAATCCAAAATTAAATACATGATAATAATAACGAATCTAAAATTAAAGTTTAAACAATCTAGTTAAATACTACAAATATATCCAGCATATCTAATCTAGAGATCTAACATGCATGTTAATTTAATCAACAATAAAAATCAAACATATGATTTTAATCCACAGAGTTTGCTCATTAGTTTAAATATAGAGCTGGATTTGCCTCTGATACCACTGTTGGGATTCTTACGGGAAACAAGCCTCAGGCAGCGGAATACAAAAAAAGTAGGCTCCCCTTGAAAATCTTGTCAGGATACAATTTGGTATATTTAAACTAATATTGAAAAAGTATAATAATCGCTAGATTAAGTTATACCTACTTTCGAGCACTTCGGAGCCAAACTCTAATGCTGTAGAAGTAGATCCCTGAGATCCACGAACTCGCCCTCAAGATTGCACTTTCAGTCCCAAGCTTTTGCTTAGCACCTCATGTGTTGCGCCTCTACGATTCAGTACACCACATACACACGAAAATCCCGGACTTTATGATCGTCTAGAATACAGAAAGAACGTGATGCAAAACTCAGAAAAAAGGGGGGAGAGAGGAAGCAGTCGGCTTACTCTAGGCGACGACGGTGACTTAAGTTTCAGAGAGAGAGAGAGTTTTTGTTTCTTCCTTGGAGAGTTTGGCAATGTGTGTACTATGTGTATTGTATTCTCTCCAATACTTAATGAGACTTATATATAGGTTAGGCCAATCCTAACTTAATTAAGATTTCAATCCCTATAATTAATTAAAGACCCTTCATTTAATGAGATTAATTAGCCCACTAATTAGATATAATTTTAATCCTTAATTAAATTAATTTCCAAATCAATTTAACTAATTTCCATTAAGTCTTTTTAATTAATTAAACTATAAGTTTAATTAATTAAATAATCTCTCTTATAATTAATTAATTCCTATTGTCAAATTAAAAGCTTATTTAATTTGACAACTCGATCCAATCCAATTGAATCGGGTTCTCACACATATTTGGATCGACCCAGTTAAGTCCAAATTTCTTCGTTTCATGTTTTCGTTCGATGTGTTTGTTTAAGTCCCCGTAGGTCCACCACATAACTGGCCGCCAGTTATAATTAAATATACATTTAATTATTCGTGTAAACTTATACTCTAAATCAATCGAACACTCTGTCGATTGATAGGAATTATCCCACACTCCACAGTCGATGTCTAGCCACAAGCCCATAGAGCCCAATCACTGGTAAATTAATTCAGTAAACCTAATTATCATTTACAAGTACCGTGTATGCCTTAATCCTTCCGTTAGTTGGTCCCCCGAATCAAGACTAAGGGCATGCATATTTCATTGGTCAACCTCATGCGTCTTGACTCTTATGGATTTAGGTCTTCAAACTATTCCCTTCGACTTAACCTTTATGAGCTACTATCATAAAGACATCGAATACCTTGGCCAAGGATTTCATCGGAATATGTTTCTCATAGAAATTCATGGGAGAAACTCCCAACCTATCAAGTCGGGACAACGGATCCTCTGTTGATGACATGAACCTGCATACATGTCCCTTTGCACCTAACACGAACCCGCAGAGACCTTCTGGTGCACTCCAGTCAGTCAGGACTCATATCAAAGTACAGACGTTTGTGTACCAGATAAACCATATCATCTCAAGTAGTAAGGATCGTACCTCGTATAATATTACAAATAGGAATAACTTCGATCTCCATATGCGATTACCGCTTTCACGATGAGTTATTTCCTAATTGGGGTATTCAGTGCACTTGCCATCCCAGCAAGTCACCCACTCGTGTGCATCGACTATCCCAGTCACGATCGTGGATTCTAACGTCCTCCAGTTCATCGGAGTATACGCACTCGTGAGGGTCTAACCTAATCCATTGATGTCCCATCTCAAGTGGATTCTACGACACTTGAATTTGTTTTAGATCACGGCCTTGGAGATCAGTCCACTGGTTGTCCCATAGCTCTGTGCTCTAAGGACTTCCATCATTATTATATATAATTATTTATAGGGGAATTTACGTAGACATCCCCTGACTATTACTCTAATTATAGAAAATTATCCTCTTGTTTCAAATATTTCAAAAACACCCCTTTGACTTAATGGCCGTTAGTCAAATATAACGGAAACTGTATTTAGTCAGAAAAATAATTGACAAACATCTTCAATTACGAAAAGACAAAAATACCCCCCATACACTACATTCTTCACCTCTTCCATCTCAATTTATTTCTAAAAATCAAATAAACTTATCCCCAATTAATGGAAGAACACCTTTCACCCTAACTTTTAATCAACCAAAATGCTAGCAAGTCACACCCAATTAAAGAAACTACCAGCTAAATCGAACACCTAAGAATTAAATTCGACAATAAAAACACCAAGAATCAACATAAATTTTGAATTCGAAAAAACAGGGTAAGAACACCAAGAATACATGAAAAAATTCAACCAAACCGCAGTAAATTGAAGCAACTTCAGCTAAAACAACACCAAAAGAACCGAAATTAATCACTAAATCAGCAAGAATCAACCAAAATCGCTAAATTTGAAGTGGGGATCTTTTTTTCGAATTCAAAATTCAGCTGCAATTGGACGAAATCATGTAAAATTGAGGTGCGGAAGTGAGATAAACGAGCTCAGGGGGATGATTCTGGTAGGGAATCACCTCAAAATCAAAGAAAATTGCAATTTCGCAAAACCTATTTTTTGGGGCTTTTCTCTTGATTACGGGAAATGCAAATTAAAGAGTGAAAATGGAGAAAAAAACAATGAAAATCAACTTAACAGTAAGGGGAATTCAATGGATTGATTCAATTTCTAACACAATCACAACCAATAGAGTTTTGATGAATTCAAAATACATTACAAATACACCCCTTAGGAGTATATATGTCAGCAAAAAAAAGTTGACCGAGGGCAAAATTAGGAAAAAATTAAAAGTTTTTTATGACGTCATCATCTACCATAAAAAATTGACGCCGTAAGGGGTTTCCTTATAATATTGTTTTGACAGAGGGGGTACGTTTGTAATATTTGAAACAAGAGGGTAATTTCCTGTAATTAGGGTAATAGCCAAGGGGTATCTATGTAAATTCCCCTTATTTATAAGATGAAGGTGACTAAATAAATAAATGCATTTATAATCAAATGAAATAGTTCTTTTAATTATTACAAATTAAATACAGCCAAAACAGTTGACTTGCATGACACTATTCTATCATCATTTCTGCATAAACACACAATTATAGAAACTGAACATTTGATGATTTGTTTTCTCTTCAATTCAAGTAGTGATAACATACTATTGTGGAATAATATATTGAAATCATCAAATGTGGAGAAAGAGAATATAAAATATTGCATTAAAGATTTAAAATTTCAGAGGAGGTGGGTGTGTTAGTTTATCAAGGAAATCGATGCTCTGGCTTGAGATTGATAACCAGAATTTAGATAGTCACAAAACACCTCGTGAGTTTTGGTAATTTTTCAAATAAGATGATTTTTTTTTTGTTTTGTATTTCCATTATCGTTAACCATATTTTATATTATTTATCAAAAATGATTACCATATATTATATACTACTGAATGAGGTTCACACTGTGAAAACAATAATAATATTAAGAATGATAACAATAATAAATAAACAAATAAATATTTCATTTCAACAAGTGTTATGGTTGCCATTTCCCATTTTACTTTTATGAATTACACTCTTCGACAAACAAATACAGTAAGTATTAACTCTGAAGAAAGTAGAGAAACTGATGAACATGTTCATATTGTTTGCATGAGCAAATTGCTAGAAAAAAACATTCAGCCTGGGGGGGGTGGGGGGGGGGGGGGGTGGGGGGGGGGGGGGGTGGGGGGGGGGGGGGGTGGGGGGGGGGGGGGGTGGGGGGGGGGGGGGGTGGGGGGGGGGGGGGGTGGGGGGGGGGGGGGGTGGGGGGGGGGGGGGGTGGGGGGGGGGGGGGGTGGGGGGGGGGGGGGGTGGGGGGGGGGGGGGGTGGGGGGGGGGGGGGGTGGGGGGGGGGGGGGGTGGGGGGGGGGGGGGGTGGGGGGGGGGGGGGGTGGGGGGGGGGGGGGGTGGGGGGGGGGGGGGGTGGGGGGGGGGGGGGGTGGGGGGGGGGGGGGGTGGGGGGGGGGGGGGGTGGGGGGGGGGGGGGGTGGGGGGGGGGGGGGGTGGGGGGGGGGGGGGGTGGGGGGGGGGGGGGGTGGGGGGGGGGGGGGGTGGGGGGGGGGGGGGGTGGGGGGGGGGGGGGGTGGGGGGGGGGGGGGGTGGGGGGGGGGGGGGGTGGGGGGGGGGGGGGGTGGGGGGGGGGGACCAGATAATGCTACTAGATCAGTAACGTTTAGGCCAACAGCAGAAAACTTTGCAGTGATATTGTTCAAGCTTTCAAACGGAGCAGGAATAGACGCATTTGCCCCTGCTTGGTTTGCTGTTGTGCTATCTCTTCTTCCGAGCAATACATTCCATGATGGCCCTCCTGCCTGCACCCCATAAAATCAATTATAAATCTCAAATTATTATTATTATAATTTCAATGTAACAATTCAAAAATTGAACACAATAAAAATGAGCTAAATGCAAGAGTATTGCTTTGCCTTATAAAAAAACCCGTATTATTTTTATTAGCAAAAACCTCCCTGTGTTCTTTTTCTAAGCAAAATGACACATGTTTAAAATGGAAAAACACCTATTTTAATTATTTATGTGATATGCATAATGTTCAATTTACTACCCTGTGATTTTAAAAAAAATATTTTACTCTCCTGAAAAACAATTATAGGAGCAATTTACCTCCTTCAACCTGAGAGTGTAACTCACTCGTCGATATTGAAAGAGGACATGGAAAGTGTTGTTGTAACATAAGGGCGGGGGGGGGGGGGGGGGGGGAAATTGCAATATTTGTCATAATACAGGGGGTAAAGTGCCATATTTATCATAGCATGGGGGTAGGAGGATAAAGTGTCACATAGAAGAGGGATTTTAAAAATATTAGGGAGGCAGTGCGAAACTTTTATAAAATCATAGGGGGGTTCAAGCGCTCTTTTTCAAATTATAGTGGGGATAAATTACACATTATGCATAACGCATGGGTTAAATTGCCATTAACTCAATTTCAATCTAACAATTCAAAATTAAACAAAATAAATGAAATAATACTATAGGCTATATGTGCGAACCAATGAAACAGAAGATTCAGCAGAAAGGGCTAAAATGTCCGCACAGGACACAACACCAGGGCATGAATTCTCAACGGCAGTCTTAATGTTGTCGACAACATCAAATCCTCGAGTTGAATTTGTATTTGGAGCTGCATCCTTTTCGCTTTGTATGGTTCCATTGTTATCTAGCAATATTGATCCATCACAGCCCTGAAAATGAAAAAAGAAATAAGAAAAGAGGAATGAAAACATTTTTATAAAACATTAATGGTGTAAAAGTAAAAGAGGCGATTTTGATTCATGTGAAGATATATGTTCAAGAAAGTAGGGTTGTAATTGCGATATAGTCTTATGTGATTGGATCCTCATTATTTTTAAACTCATACTTTATAAACTTGAACTTTGGGGGAAAAATTCAAGATACCCCTCTATGTTATTTAAAATTTGTACGAAATTATCCTATGAAATTTTTATTCCGTAGAATTCCCTTGTACTTTTCAAAACTCAGCACGAGGCTCCTACCATGTTCAAAATAAGTCGTTTCAGATTGACTTGTTTCAAAACACTAATTTTAAAGTATTTCATGACGTGAAGTTGTAGGGACCAACGTAAAGTATCTTAAAAATGGTTTATTAAAATATACCGATCCAAAACGACTCAATTTTTTACAGATTGAAGATTTTTGCAGAGTTCTTAGAAGGACAAGGTGATTATATGTAATAAAAAATTTACATGATAATTTCGTGCAAGTCTAGCATAACATATCAGAGTATCTTACATTTACCCCTGAACTTTTAGTACAAATCATTTTTTTTTCCTTCAAATTTTTGCACATTTGGTCTTACACTTCCCATTTTTAGACACCCAAAACCACAAATTTAAGTTGGGGGGCCAAGCCGTGCAAATCATGTGGCCACGAAGGATCTAGTGAAGGTTACCTCGAAATCCTCCCCCACCCATTCTATTCGGTGGGGGTCTAAATGTACAAAATCAAGATGAACTATAACAAAAAAATGTGTAAAACAAAGACTATTTTATGAGATCTAAAATAAAAAAATTGAACAAAAAAGGAATAGAACAACAAGTGAAAAAATATTTTAAAAGTTAGGACAAAATATGAAAAATATTTTGAAAAATTAGCACACAAAGTATAACTTTGTAAAGTATGAGACCAAAACTATTGAAGGTCTAGTTTCATAGGGCTTCGATTGCAATTTTCAACGAAAATGATAGAGGCAAGACCTGAACAAAACAGTCATGAAAATGTAACCGAATTAAACTGGCACCAATTCGGGGATCAGATTGTAAAGCCTGCTGAATTACAGTACTAACAATACTAGAGACATTTGGGCATGTATTTGAGTAAAATGTTGTGTTTAATTGAGCTTTTGATTGATTGAGTAGTAGAAAAGTAATGGCTATGCAAATTGCAAGGGTTGAAGAAAAAGAAGTCATTTGATTCTTTTTTGCCATTGTTCTTGATTAGTGAATGAATGATTTACCAAATATATATATATAGTGAAAATGGTCCCACTGTGACAATTATTGAACACTATAGTCAATGAGAAAAATATAAAATTTTGTCAGATAGTACTAAGATTAAGGTAAAATAATTGTGGATACCATTCCCCACTATTAATTCATGATTATTTTAATTTTTTCTTTACTTGTGGGTTTAGTAAAATAATAGTTCAGATTTCTTATGCAGGTATATATGTCGGCATGCATCTATGTCCGCATGCATTGTGACAGTCAACTTTATTAATTACCTCACAAAAAGGGGAGGTGTTAATGAAACATACAAAACTACTACTACTAGAATTTAGGAAAAATCTCATTTTTCCCATGTACTTTACTTGCTCCCTAGTCTTCGTGAGTTTTCATTTAACCCCCTCAGCTCTTAAAAATATCTCAAATCACTATCTTTGGACATTCTCCGTGGAATATGTTCAAAGATTAGGTGACAAAATGCGAAAATGTTCAAAGATTGTGTGACAAAGTGAGAAAACGTTCAAAGGTTGGGTGGCAAAATGAAAAAACGTTCAAAGCCACAAATTAAGACTGAACGAAATATTCTGTTAGATTTTAGCCTTTTGCATCTTAGGGAGCTGCCTGAGATATATTTAATAGCTGAGGGGATAAATGGGAACTCTCTAAGATTAAAGGATGAAATAGAAAAAGTTCAAAAGTTAGGGGACAAAGTGGTATTTTCTTTAGATTTTATTACATAAAACTAATTGTGTTATTAGATTCTCTGCATTAAATAGCACCTTTGTCTAATTTTGTTAGAGCAACACTAATACAATACTAAAAATTTGGACCCAAATTACTTATTTACAATATGCAATAGTGTTTGATACTCTTAGTAAAAGTTTTTTACTTTAACAATAGACATAAAAAATGGAAGTACTTTTTTAAATTCAATTTAACTAAATTTATTTCAATAACTTAAAATTACAGCTTGTTTTAAAAACATAACAAAAAGTATGTTTAGACTAAATTAGAAATAAATAATGTTTCTGAATTTTATGATGGTTATTAATTGAAGACAATGGAAACACAAAAAGAACAAATTATTAATTTTAAACTAGAATTATGAGATAAATTTTGAAAACATAATCAGTGAAAAATGAGCTATACTTAAATATGTTTTTGAAAAAATTATTTTAATTATAATAGTGAAGCCATGCATAATAGTGCTTATTCCGCGGACGAGTTTTCATCATAAAACTATAAATTTTGAACGCATGAAAATGAACTAAAGATGGGTAAAAATCCTAGAGAGAGAATTTTTCTTCTATTTTTCAAAAAATCAATAATAATCATTTGTTTTAAAATAAGTCTACAAGTTGGACTTTTATAGTCAAAAGAAAATAATTGAATAAAAATAGATAAACTTCTAAAGGAAATAAAATAAATAAAAGGTGACTAAGACTTTTGTGGAAACAAATTGGATCACAAAACTATTCTACTAAATCTGATACTTGATCTGCATCAAATAGTTGAAAAAAAATAAAATAGAGAAAAATACCGAATATTCATTTAGTATCATTTTTAATATAAGAACGAAAATTACAACTTAACTAATATGCTACTGAAGTTGAGCTACCTATTTCGGGAGCCTACGTCCTGATGTTTTTGTGCAATAAACCCCTTCGGTTTAGCTCAGGACCCAACTATTCGTCGTATTTAGTTTATCATTATTCATTACCACATATTTTTTAAATTTTAAGTTACAACAGTATAATTATACATTTCAAAGATTAATCTAAACTTCCATTTTGCTTATTTTAGTTGTCCAAAGACGAAAATATCCTACAAGAATTATCTTTTTAAAGAAAAACTTTTTTCTCCACCCCACCCTCTTCTCTATACCAACCCATCCTATCTGCCCGGATGGGTTTTGTCACGCCCAGGCCAGCGGCTGGCTTGGGTGAGGAATGTTGGCTATGGGTGGGATATAGGTTGGGGTTGAGAATTTTTTTTCGCCTTTTTCTTTTATAGCATTTAATTTTTATTTTTATTTTTATTTTTATTTATCATTTTGAAAATATTTTATTAACATCACATTCTAATATGGAATTTATAAAATTTGTAATAGTATTTACTTTATTTTATTAATATGTGTGTGAATATTGAGTTATTATTAAGGATGAAATAGAAATTGACGAAAATTTGAAGGAGTTTGTGTGAAAAGAGAAATAAAAACACACGGAAATTTTATGCTATAAAAGTTGAGAGATTTGTGTAAAGTAAATTTCCTTTTGGTAGGGGTGGTGTTTGTTCATTTTATGGGTATTATACAAATGTTATGTATCAATTAAGATGGTTCAAGTCTAGAAACATACCAAAACCTGTCATGTCATCCAATGCTTTATTTCTTTATTATTCTTAATTTATATGGGTTTTTTGTTTTATTTTTTTTTCTGAGTGAAACGGTAAACATCTCATTGCATTAATTACTAAACCATAAATTTTATTTGAATTTACTCGATTATTACTTTCAAAATACAAATATATATAATTCAATTAACAAAACTAATATTAAACTAGAAAAATACTTATGGACCGACCTAAAGAGAAACTTTGAAAGGGGGAGGTAATGGTCCCCCATTTCTTTTTTTAATTTATGTATATTTATATTTTAAGTAATTATTAAAGACGTATTTTTTAAATAGTTCACAAAAATTAAATACAACAATTTGATATTGGACTTCATTTTATTTGATAAAAGCTCGTTTAGCTTGATTTACTATACATTTCAAATAAACTTGATCAATATTTTTGTTAGATAATTTTGAAGCTCGATTACATAAGTTAAAAACTGACAAATATCAAGCTACTCGAGCTTGATCATGTTTGGCTCCATTAAGGTTCACTGAAGATCAGTTTGCTTATTAAACAAACCATGCTAACACACAATTTAAGCCCAATAAAAAATTCAAGCAAAGGATATGTATCTTTGTATTACTCAACTTGTTTACATCCCTATTTCAGACACACGACTTTACAAATTAACGTCTCATGTCATTTTTTTTCGATTTTGTTGAATTTTTAATTTGTCTCTAATTGTAGTTTCTATTGTAGTAATTTACTTCGGCGCACCAAACGTGCAAAAGAGTCCTACGGTTGATGTACTTTTTAAGAGCGACTGTAAAACGCCATCAACATCTAATGGATTTTTCTCCTTTTGATGACCATGAATTCAATGAACTTCTCACTGCGATTTTAACTCATATTTGATTATAGACTATTTTTATTAATAAATTAATTAATTTAATTAACCCCAATTAAAATAATTGTATTTTTTTAAAGATATTTACATATCAATGGAGATAAATTTATACTCCATACGGACTTTTCTTAAATCATTTGATCAAAAATTATGGGGCCCCAATGAAATGCGTTTAAGCTCGTTCTTGAAAACATCCATATTAGTGAGACACGAATTCAAATTCAATTTTTTGATCTTGTGACTTCAGTTTTTGCTACTAAACGACGACCTTACTGCGAGAAGCATGGGATCTAAAGATCTTTAATTTCATGCATTGGTTTTGCGGGTTTAATCGATTGAAAATTTGGACAACTACAAAAAAAAAAAGGAAATGAATAGAAATCCCAATTCACTTGATTATTTTATATTACACTAATAAAGTTGAAAAGAAAATGAATCTAAATCCATTTTATAATACACTAATCTGAAATGTTCAATCATCCATATACGCATCAAAACACGTTTAAGACGTTAAATTAGTGAAGTTTGAAGATTTCATGTATATATATATATTTAACTCTCAGCTTATCTCACAGTTTTAAGTGGAAAATGTGTGGTGGTCCTTTTGAAATGATGTTATAGTTGGTAAAAGTTGTTGACGTTTAACCAATAACATTGAAAATCAATGCTCTGATTAATTTGACCCTTCATTATTATGCATTATCTTTCACTTTAAAGTGCCAGATTTTGAATTGAAATTTCTACGTTGATTGATGCATGAATAAAGGTAATTTATGCATTTCACACTAATTGAATTGTGAAAGAGACTATATAGGACTCAAAAGAGTGAACCAGGTCGGTTTCGTGGTTTTGTGAAACTCGGTCAAATCCATTTTCAATGAAGTTTAGATATAGGTTTCACGAAACTATCGAGTTTCAAATTATACTTCTAATCTAATAAATCTCAACATTTTAATTACATTTACCACATTTTTTTTTCCTTAAAAAAACATTGATTTGACACATACCTCTATATCCAAACTCAATCAAAATCATATTTCAACTTTTCAAGAACCAAAAACTCAATATGTAAACTCAATCCAAATAGTAATTCAAAAGTTTCACTAAAATCATTCAAAATTTATTTTTGAAACTCAAATCAAACGAAACTGAGTCAAAACCAATCTATATAAACCCGAAAAGTCAATAAGCAATTTACTAATATCAATAAAATAATTGGACAATTTCTTACCTACACTAATTAATAAAAGGAGAAAAATGCACGATACTCCTCCTTGTGATGAGAAACTTGCAAAAAGCTCCTTATTGAAATTTGTATAGTATCAAATCCCCTTATACTTTCAATAACTCTGCATAGAATCTCCCCGTACGTCCATTTCCTTCAGTTTTTTGATAGGGGTCTGCATAAAATCTCCTTGTACTTTTTAACTTTTTCACAAATTGCCTCGTACTTTCTAATTTCTGCACATAATCCCCTTGTATTTTTTATTTTAGCACAAATTCTCTTATAACATATCATTTTTTTTTAAAAATCTAGTGGTAATTTAGGTATATCATTTTTTTTTTTAAATCTCCTTGTTCTTTTGAGCTTGATTTATTATATATTCTAAAAAATGTTTAAACAATATTTTGCACTTGATAACATCGATTTTTTTTCCGAACTTGCTTGAATAAAGTAAGCAACAAAAAATATGTAAAAATATCAAGTTATCGAGTTTGATCTTATTCAACTCGGTTAAAGTTCGTTTGAGTTAATTCACAAGCAATTTCAAGTTCGAGCTAAACAATCAAATCTAGCTCACATACAATTTCAAGTTCGATAAAAGCATTCAATCAAAATATATTTTATTTCAATTTTACACCTTTGGTTTTGAACCACAACTTTATAAAAATTCAACTTCTTATGGCATTCTTTATACTTACTATAAATTAAATGATGCACTTTTTAAGAGAGAACTTAAAATTCCATCAACATCTAATATGATTGTGGGAAATTCTTACTCATACTCGGTTTGACCACATCTTATGTAATTACATAGCAAGTGCAAATTACACACCCAATGTAATTACATACACTTGTAATGTGGTTAGATGGGTACGTATGACCAAGGCAGGTATGAACAAATTCTTTCCATATTTGTTCTGCTATTTGTTGAGCATGAATCCGATAAACCTTCACACTGAGAGACAAAATTATAAGAGATTTAGCATGAGTTCGGTTACAAACTATATTTATTAAGAAAACTTCATCGATCCTAATTAAAATGATTGTATTTTGTTAAGCATATTTATATTTTAACATTACGTTTGTGAAACAAACATTAATCCGAATTACTTGATTTTTTAACTTATTTTTTAGTCATTTTATCAAAGCATCGAATGAATTATCCCAAAAAAATTCACCCCCCAATAATATGCGTCTAGGTGGAAAATTGTTACATACACCAGATCTATGATAGTTATATTGATATTGTATATAAGAATTCACCGCACTATATATTAGTTTTGAAAGCATGACATTATCATAATTGATGATGTGGTGAAATTATAACCACAAAATCTATCAAATTCTCATAGACCTAATCTATATAAGAATTTTTTCCTAATAAAGAGATCAACCTCTGACTAGTTCCCTATATGTGTCTTTAATACGACTTATTCTTTTTTCCTTTTTCGAGTGAGTTTAATACGACTTATTCAAAAGCACAGAGTAATAATCTTGTGTTGGAACGGTTCAAATAGATGTCCACAAATAATTGACCTATTATAAGTTTAGTCGACTTAGTACTTCATCAGTATTTCCAATATAAGATTTGAATACAGAAGAAATAAAAGTTTATGATGGCCATATCGTCAAGTTAAGCAGAGTATTCTTTTACCAATTTTATACCCATTAGTTAGGACATATATTCACAAATTCACAGTTATTCGAATATCATTGCCAAAACCTTTAAAAAGAATAAATAATAGTATTAAAACTTAACAACAAATTTAAACAAATCTCTAACATGGCTAGACCGCTAAGGTTGTGGCCAAGTTTTCATGTGAATTGGGCAATATCGCATTTTAGTACTTTTCCTAAGTCTTATATGTTGTTAAATAACCTATGTGAAAATCCAAGATGGTTGGACCAGAAGAAGGAATGATTTCCAATGTGTAATTTATTCTTGTCATTCTTGAGGTATTTATAAGATGAATATCCACAATCCTATTATAATACAAAAACATAAACTATCAACTATATATCCTAATATGATAAGGATAATTAAAACAATGTTCATCTAATAGGATAAGGATATCTAATATAACTTCTCCAAGATTAAAGGAACATTTGTAGACCAAGTCAACATGACAAAGTTGTAGTGGCTTGCGATCCCAGAGATGGAACTCAAGTTCGAATTCTACTGGAGATACCACACTGGGGAGAACCTATATATCCAATGCACTCTTCGATCCGAGCTGTAAATACATAGTAATTTGTTAGATTAAAAAAAAAAAAACCTATGTGAAAGCTTGAACAATGTCATTATGAAAGCTAGGGACAAACATATCGTTTCTATGTTGGAAATTATTAGATTGATACTAATGAGAAGGCTTCATCATCAAAAAGACATGATAGAAAAAAGGAACACTAGCAAATGGAAAACATCTAAAAAGGGGTGGCTCCAAGTATGTCTACTCTATAGTAATAGGACATAACAAAATTGGTTGCAAGTTAGTGAATCATGTGTTCTAATTTATGTTGGATGAGTGCTAAGTTTCTTGGTTGAAATCCATAGATAAATTTGAATGTGTATAGTGGGAAAATACAAAGTTCAAAGAGATATATTGTGTGTGTTTGTTCTACATTGCTTTAAGACTAATTGACAAGTGCAAGTTATAAAAGCCTTGTAAGGGAAATGAAGAGTTGAAAACTCTTCACTTGTTCCACATTGGCTTTATAAAATAGTGTGTACTAGTATATATGAACTTAAGTGTAAAGACTTGGTATAAGTGTTTACAAAGATGGTCATATGGGTGAACCACACGAGCGCCGCCACCGCCTGCCTGCTCGAAATGGACCGGACTCGGCTCGGGTGTTTGGGCGAATTATCTCAGTCTCAGACTTATCTTTTTGGAGGTATTTTAAATTTAAAACGTTTTGAAATTTCAGTTACAAGAAATTTGAATTGAAAACGACGTAACGTTTTCAATTACAGAATAATTAAACGATTTTTTATTCATTGTTGCCGTTTTTATTCTCTATTAATTGGGCAGTTTCAAATGTCTCACTCCAGCAGCCTATATATATGTGTGAGCTGCATTTCCGAAAATGCAACAAAGACAAACAACAGAAACTAACAGTTTTCTCTCAAATCTCTCTGCATATTTCATTAGAATTCTTGGTTGATTTTGAGTGCTTTTCGAGGTGAAGCTTCTACCACTGTGCAGTGATTCAGTTTCTGGAGCCAAATTATCCTAGAAGGAGTTTCGAGTTGCCCAATTGCACCAAGGTGGGTCAATAATTTCTTCAAGGCAAGCATACTTCTTTCTGCGATTTGGTTTGATCAATTCTGTTACTATACAAAATTGTAAGTTAAGTTTATTTAATTTATCTGTTCTTTAACTAATCCTACATTCCTTCTGTTTTTTCAAATTTGCTTGTATGAAATTGATTTCTTTTGCATAACGTTCATGATTTGTTATTAAAAACTGCCATCAGGTTCTTATGCATCTCTTCAAACACAAGAACCTGTAGATGTAATATTTTATATCTTTATCAATTTGTTGCTATTATTTATGACTTTACTTTGACAGTTCTATTTCGTCCATGAGTGCAGGTTCCAACATCAGCAAGTAATCAGCAGCCTCCAGTCCAACGGCAGGAACTAGATCATATTGAGACTCACGTTACGGGGAGCGCAGTTACCAAAGAAAACGCTGAAGGGAAACAAATCCCTAGTTGGAGTAGGGCACTAAACTCACCTACTCGATCCATCTCGCCTCCCCTACCAGCTGATCAGGAAAGGTTGAAGCAAATCGCTCAACTTATGAGCTCGCTACGTGCACCGGCACAGGAAACGGCTGGTCCAATGGCGGTCGTGGTTCAGCCCCGAGGGCTCAATACTAATAGGGTACCTCGAGGTGAAGTGGATCGAGTTTCTGTTCAAGCAGAGAGCCCAAACGCAGATCAGCGATCTCAGATTTCTCCACCAATCAATTATGAAAGACCTCCTGGTCGAAGAATCAATCAGGCAAGAGTTAATATTCGTCCTGAAGCACATCAGTCTAGGGAAAGAACTATTATTCCAATCGATGACGATGTGATACCCCCAATCATTGATCGTCGAGCTACGAGAAGATTCTCGAAAAGAGATATCGAGAAGATGGCGGAGGAACGAGTGGAACAGAGGATGTTAGCTGCAAGACAGCCCTGGCCCCGCTCGAGAGATGTACAAGATAGCATTGCGACCTGTTCACCCTTTTGCCTGGAAATTAAAGAAGCACAGGCCTCAGGTCAATTACCTGGTCGGCTCCCCCGATATGATGGAACATGTGATCCTTGTGATTATATATTCAACTTTACGAATATTATGAATTTGTATGCGTACTCAGCCGAATACACGGCCAAATTGATGGTCACAACGTTCGAAGGATTGACATTAGATTGGTTCGGAAAACAACCACCTAACTCAATTTTCAGCTTCAGAGAACTATGTAACAAACTAGAGCAACAATTTGCGAGCCAGAAAAGACAAAAACTCCCTATGAGTTACCCTAGGGACGATTCCCCAACAGGAAGGAGAATCTTTAAGAAACTGGCTGGCAAGGTTCAATGTCGAGTTACTGAAGATCGATTCTCCAAATTTCGACTATATAATATCAATCTTATTCGACCTTACAAAAAATAGACAATTTGGTAATGCACTAAGTCGGAAACAACCTCTGTTGGTATAATTTAGAGAAGGTTTTGAAGATGACAAAAAGGGTATAATAGTCAAGGAGGCTAATTTGGAAGTCATCAACTAAGAACTGGACAGCTTAGTAAAACCTATCTCATGGTCTGGAAGCTAAGTGACCGAATCAGCGAAGTGGAATATCAGATGGGTATTATCAGCCGATTCAAGACAAATATGTTCGTTCTTGAATCAGCCGAGAAACCATCAGCCGAGTGATCAGCAGAGTGATCATCAGCAGAGTACTTCCACCAGCAGAGTGAAGACGGTCAGTAAGCTTATCAACGCAACGAGCTAAGAGCTGAGTGCATTAAATGCGACTGACATAAAGTAAACATCCGTACAGCAGAGTGTACAGTGCGACAGTTGCAGGGAGCCGTTCTGCGTGTCAGGACCAGAACTCGAGGACTGTAACCTTCTGTCTCATCTTCAACGGGCAGAAAATTCAAATCCGAGGAGTATAAATAGAAGACAAACTGAAGATCTTAAGAGAGCTTGCACAACTCAAGATCATATCATAAGAGCAAGATCCATCAGTTGAGTCATCTGATCACAAGCCGAAGTCATTTGTTGACGAAGCTTTTCGTTGAAGAACAGAGAACTTAGTTGTCTGTCTGAGTGACTTTCAGCTGTAAAAGAGAGGAGTTTATATTCATCTTTGTGAGTGATATAGCTTCTCAGTATAGGTTTTCTGAGTGATTACTTGTACTGAAAATAGCGTGAGGAGTGTAGATCCGTCTAAGTGAGTGATCTAGCTTCGGAGTGTAGGATTTCTGTGTGATTTCTTACAGCGCACTTGTGGCTTTTCATTTGTTGATCAGCGCAAGCATTGTATACTTGATTACTTTGTGTTTTCTAGTATAACCCAAGATCTTAGTGACTTGAAAGAGTGGACTAAAGGATTTTTATCCATATAACCACTATAAAAATCTTGTGTGTTTGATTTACTGCTTGCTTTACTTTGCATATTTTTAAAAGAACTCAAACATACGTTTTAACCAAAAGATTTTAAAAGGAGTTGTAAAAACTGGGGATAAAATCTTTTGAGTAAGAAAACTTAAGAAGGAACAGCTTGGTGAAAAACACTTTGAATATCCGCTGCCAACTAGTTTCTAAAACTCTGATTTAACATCTGAAATCAGCTGAGTAAAAATCAGATGAGTGGTCAACTCTGCTGATAAAGCTTTGTGCGCATCAGCTTAGTAGTCTTACAAATCTCGATCAGCTTAGTCTGCTGATTTGAAAAGTTAGAGAAAAAGTTTTAAAGTTTTCAGAGGTCTATTCACCCCCCCCCCCCCCCTCTTGACCTCATTGACCACTTTTGGGACCAACAAGTGGTATCAGAGCAGGTAGCTCTGGTATTTCAGGTTGCTCTGGTAACTTACCTGATACCATCAAGTAGCATCAGAGTAGGTGGTTTATTTTGAATCAGCTGCCTGATCAACGAGCTTGATCCAAAGTGTGTTTTTCAAATTTTTCAAAAAGAGAGCATATTTTGAAAATCAAAACTTTTTGAAAAATGGATGCCATAAACCATGTTCCTCACATTGGCCATATGGACTTTGAAAATTGGAAAATCAGAATGGAAATCTTCCTTGCTGCTTATAATGAAGATATGCACGCGTGTATTACAAAAGGACCATTCAGATTCCAGAAGACTGTGAAGGTTGCTGGTCAACCAGATCAGATAGTTGACAAAGAGCTGGATGAGCTGACACCTAAAGAAAACAAGTTGGTAAATCTTGATAAAAAGGCGAAGTTCATCATGTTCAGAGCTGTAGACGAAGAAAATTTCCAGAAGATCAAGCATCTCAAAACTGCCAAAGAGATGTGGGATAAAGTCTGCGAGCTAAGCGAAGGAAACGACGCTATCAAAGAACATAAGCTCAGTGTGGCTCTTGAGGAGTTTGAAAATTTCAAAATGAAGTCTGGTGAAACGATTGATCAAATGAATACCAGATTTACCAAAGCTTTGAATGAAGTTCTAAGGTTTGGTAAAGAATTTTCGAACAAGGAGATCACAACAAAGGTTCTCAAGGCCTTGCCACCTAAATTCAACATGAAGGTGACAGCCATGGAAGAATCAAGGGATTTAGAGAAGATTTCTCTTTCCGAACTGTTCTCATCTCTCAAAGCGTATGAGTATCATATGCCAAGATTGGGATTAGAAGTGTCAACCAGTTCAGACCCTACTGCTGCTCTAATGGCGTCAGACAAGTCAAGAAAATCAGCAGACAAGTCAAAACAGAAGACTGTGCTGAGTCCAGAAAAAGAATACACTGCTGACGACGTTGCCCTGCTGCTGAAAGATTTTGAGAAGTTCTACAAGAAGAAAATGAAATTAAAATATAAAAATACTACTTCATCTTCTTCTGATCTTTTTCAGGAAAACAGGGATTCCTACAAAGCAAAACTTAGAGACTACCATGAAGAGGAGTATGGGCTATTGATCAAAGACCATCCAACCTCATCATCTGAGAAGTTTGCTAAAAAGGAAAAGCGTGCTAAGAAGGAGCGTAAGCTTAGTAAGAGCAAATCAAAGTTAGCTGATGCAGCAAAGCTAATAAACTCCTGCACATCTTATTCAGACCGCCAATCGTCTGATAAAGAATTAGAAGAAGTACCTGAGACAATATGCTTAACTGCCATAGAATTTAATGATTCTGAAAATTGGGGTAATTTCTACTGATTAATGTAATGTACTATTTGAATCGATTGAATAAATGCTGAATTTCAAATTCAAATATTGTTTGTGCATTTGCCAAGCTTAATGAAGAGATGACTCTGCTGAAAAGAGCAAATCAGTTCACTGAAACTTCAGGTTGAAAAACCACAAGAATCAGCTGACTACTAAAAAGCTTGAGCATGAGAATGAAACTCTAAAGGCTGAGTATGCAAGTTATTTTGAAGATATAAATGAACTTAAAAGAAGTAATTGCATCATTCTCTAAATAAAAGGAAAATCAGAGGCTTAATAAAATAAGTCTACTGATGCTCAAAAGGTTAGAAAACCTAGTAAGCTACCTAAGACTAATCAGACTACTAAAACCCATCAGCCAAGTAAGCCAAAATAGGCTGCTGATTGGAGTAAATTTAAAGTGATATCAAGTCTGTTGAATCTAAGGAGAGTTATTAAATAACTCAGGTAAGATATTAAGGCTAAAATGAATTATCTGGCAAAGAATTTGAATCACATTATGATAATTATTTTTATAACATGCTCTATACTTATTCATATTATCATGCTGATCATGTTCACTATGCTGATTGCCATCCTCATTTCGAAATGCATGCTTATCACATATTTCATGCATCTTACCTTGCTTATGAGCTATGTTTTAATCATGACTATTATGACCAACAAGTGTTGTAAAACAACAAGTGGTATTATCATGATAAAACATAAGTCACTAGATCATCACATGTTTGTACTAACCCTGCTGGACCCAGTAAATAAGGGGTACCAAAAACAGTCATCTGTTTTGTAGGTGAAACTCATGTGAGATGACAAAGATGAGTTGACTGCCTTGCAAATTTCATCAAGGATTAACAAGTGGTTTCAGAGACCAAGTGGCATTAGAGACCATCAACTGTTTACAACAAGTGATACAACTATTCAAGTGGTATCAGTCAACCATGTGACAAAAGAAATTGGTTTGTTGATTTTGGATTCATAAGTTGAGGGGGAACTCATCAGAAGACTAACCCAGAACAGCTTACTGGAATTCAACGGCTGAGTATATGTCAAGACTGACTCTCATCAGACTACTTGACTACAGACTCTTGAACTTAGGGGGAACGTGTACGACTAGCGGTACTCCTAAATAAAGATGAAGTTTTCAATAAGTCAAAATGAAGCTATCAGAAGACTGCTTCTCATCAGCCGATTGGAACTCAACAGCCAAGTGACATTCAAGAATGTACTCCACCAAGTGATATCAGCTGACTAATCTGATTTGAATCCATACAAGTAGTATCAGACTGCAAGTAGCATCAGACTACAAGTGGAATCAGACCACAAATGGTATCAAGTGGTATAAATTCTTGAAGTTAGGGGGAATTTTCTAGCTGGAGTGATAAACAGCAACGAAGACTACCTCGATCAGACAAGTACTTACCTGCCTGTCTTCAGCATACTAAGCTTGCAATCTTCACCAAGGAAAAAGGGATTAAAAGAAGAAAAAGGGGGAAGATAAAGATGAAGACTAAGTATTGATGTTGATGACAAAAAGGGGGAAGATTAAAGGATGCAACTAAGAACCTTTAAACAGAAGATCAGAAAGAGAAAAAGAACCGTCAAGTGGTATTTTTTTTAAAAAAGTTGTATCAGATCAATAAATTTCCATCTCAGAGTATGAAGACTAAATCAGAAACTTAGATGTGTTCTTAGTTGAAGGTTTTGTCATCATCAAAAAGGGGGAAATTGTTGGTATAATTTAGAGAAGGTTTTGAAGATGACAAAAAGGGTATAATAGTCAAGGAGGCTAATTTGGAAGTCATCAACTAAGAACTGGACAGCTTAGTAAAACCTATCTCATGGTCTGGAAGCTAAGTGACCGAATCAGCGAAGTGGAATATCAGATGGGTATTATCAGCCGATTCAAGACAAATATGTTCGTTCTTGAATCAGCCGAGAAACCATCAGCCGAGTGATCAGCAGAGTGATCATCAGCAGAGTACTTCCACCAGCAGAGTGAAGACGGTCAGTAAGCTTATCAACGCAACGAGCTAAGAGCTGAGTGCATTAAATGCGACTGACATAAAGTAAACATCCGTACAGCAGAGTGTACAGTGCGACAGTTGCAGGGAGCCGTTCTGCGTGTCAGGACCAGAACTCGAGGACTGTAACCTTCTGTCTCATCTTCAACGGGCAGAAAATTCAAATCCGAGGAGTATAAATAGAAGACAAACTGAAGATCTTAAGAGAGCTTGCACAACTCAAGATCATATCATAAGAGCAAGATCCATCAGTTGAGTCATCTGATCACAAGCCGAAGTCATTTGTTGACGAAGCTTTTCGTTGAAGAACAGAGAACTTAGTTGTCTGTCTGAGTGACTTTCAGCTGTAAAAGAGAGGAGTTTATATTCATCTTTGTGAGTGATATAGCTTCTCAGTATAGGTTTTCTGAGTGATTACTTGTACTGAAAATAGCGTGAGGAGTGTAGATCCGTCTAAGTGAGTGATCTAGCTTCGGAGTGTAGGATTTCTGTGTGATTTCTTACAGCGCACTTGTGGCTTTTCATTTGTTGATCAGCGCAAGCATTGTATACTTGATTACTTTGTGTTTTCTAGTATAACCCAAGATCTTAGTGACTTGGAAGAGTGGACTAAAGGATTTTTATCCATATAACCACTATAAAAATCTTGTGTGTTTGATTTACTGCTTGCTTTACTTTGCATATTTTTAAAAGAACTCAAACATACGTTTTAACCAAAAGATTTTAAAAGGAGTTGTAAAAACTGGGGATAAAATCTTTTGAGTAAGAAAACTTAAGAAGGAACAGCTTGGTGAAAAACACTTTGAATATCCGCTGCCAACTAGTTTCTAAAACTCTGATTTAACATCTGAAATCAGCTGAGTAAAAATCAGATGAGTGGTCAACTCTGCTGATAAAGCTTTGTGCGCATCAGCTTAGTAGTCTTACAAATCTCGATCAGCTTAGTCTGCTGATTTGAAAAGTTAGAGAAAAAGTTTTAAAGTTTTCAGAGGTCTATTCACCCCCCCCCCCCCCTCTAGACCTCATTGACCACTTTTGGGACCAACAACCTCGGACTTTCGCATAAATTATGACGTTGGCTTCCAAGTATATGACACAGGAAGAGATGAATTGGTTCAAGGATAAAAACAAGAACAAAGCTTCCTCCTCGGGATCGAAGAAACCTGATAAAGCCCCAATCCCTAGAATAACGGACTATGATCTCTCCTTCAGAAAAGGAAATATCTTTTAAAGATTGGAGTACGGAGGAAATAACCCTGAGAAAAGACCTAATGTCTACCTCAGACCCCGAACTCCAGAGAGAAATATCAGGGATCGGATTGATTATGTGGAGTATACCAAATTAAATGCTCCCAGAGAAGATATATTGGCTATACTGGAAAGGAACAACTGGATTCCTCCAGTGAAAAGAACTACACAAGCTAAGCCCGGGAAAAAAAACTACAATCTCTACTGTAGATATCATAGAGCACACGGTCATAGAACTGAGGATTGTTATCACTTGAAGCAGGAGATCGAAAGGTTGATACAGGAAGGTAAATTGAATGAATTTGTGGAGAGAATGGATCAAAGGAGACAAGGGACACGCAGTCCCAGAAGGAGGGATGGACACAGAAGTCCACCCAAACGGTCTCAAGTCAACAATGCACCTCGTAGAGATGACACCAACAACGATCACGTAAACGGAACCATACATGTGATCTCTGGTGTTCCAGCTGGGGGGATAGTCGTAACGCAAGGTGAAGAACGACTCGATCTCTAGAAAAGGAAGTAGTGACTCCCAAAGAAGTATGGACACTCAAGAATAAG
Organism: Penstemon davidsonii; assembly: GCA_034814905.1. NCBI lineage: Eukaryota > Viridiplantae > Streptophyta > Magnoliopsida > Lamiales > Plantaginaceae > Penstemon > Penstemon davidsonii. Next base: position 1,773,770 of record JAYDYQ010001087.1, on the reverse strand, counting down.
AGTTCCGAAAAACAAATAATCAGTTTTGATGAGAGTGAAGTGCCAAAAAACTTGAATTGCGACATCAATGAAGACAACGCTGATTTTCCTATGGTAGTCTCACTTAAAATTTCTGACTTCAATGTCAAGAGAATTCTGATCGATAATGGCAGCTCAACTAATATAATAGCCATTGAAGCTCTGAACCAGATGAATTTAGGAAAATTAGCTCTACAAAAAGTGGCCACCCCTCTTGTCGGATTTGGAGGGTCAGAGATCGTGCCAGCAGGGACGATCAATCTAAGTGTTACCCTCGGTAACAAACCTCAGCGAGTTGTGAAGATGATAAAGTTCCTAGTAGTGGAGACTCCGTTCGCCTATAACTCCATGGTGGGTCGACCGACTCTAAATCAATTCACAGCTGTAGTATCAACCTATCATCATAAAATAAAATTCCCCACTCTTTCTGGGGTCGGAGAAATCGTTAACGACCACTGCATGGCATGGGATTGTTATAACACGGCATTTTTCCTAAAACGGAATATCGACCCACTAACACCCTAAAAAAGGAAAACAGTAGGATCTTCAGTGGAAAATTCAAAAGAACCAGGAATTCCGAGTACCGAGAGGATCGATAAAAAGGGGAAAGAGCCGGTCGATCTAACTGTACGGGCTCCCGAGCATAAGGATGTTCAACTTATAGAGAACGACCCAAGCATAAGGATGTTCAACTTATAGAGAACGACCCGAGCATAAGGATGTTCAATTTATTTGATCAATACCTAAATAATTTTAGCACTTGAACTTTGAGTGGATCTATTGTGGATTTTTATATCCACCATGATGTTACACGAAAATGATCAAGGGTATCTCCGGGATTGCCTCTTCCTATCTTGATCGTCTTCGAATCTCGTTCTGATGTCACGGGACGAACTACGAGGAAAATCTTTAGCCACTCTTTTCCTTGTCTTCAACTTGCCTTTTCAGGTGAAATGAGGGTGATATTTATAGGGTAAAATGGAGGAGGTGAGGAGTCACCTCATTAAGTGTGGGAGGTGAGAAGTCCACCATCAATTAGGTGGAGAGGAAAAGCCTTCCACTAACTTCAGAATTAAATGGGGGTATGGTGGTCATTTTAAAGGACGTCATAAATGTAATTCTTGATTAATTATTTTAATAATGAGGATTTTTTGATAATTACTAAAATACCCTTGTAGATTTAAATATCCTCATCATAAGCCCCCCAATTCCATAAATGAATATCTTGAGATATTCAATTGTGGAATTTAAAGTACTAATAACCTTTAACCAGGGGATCATCCCATAATTAAGAATGAGAATATTTATTTCTGGATGGCACCTCGATTATGGAAAGATCTTTAGGGGAGGATTATTCTCCTTGGGATTCTCACACTTCCATAATTAAAATTTGTTATAGGGTATTTATAAACTTTTTATTCATTAGCTTTAATCAAACTTATCAAATCCTCGAAATTTGTAATCTTTCAAGAGTTCAATCCTAAGAATGTCTTCGCGAGGTATGAAATATTTTGTCGTTATTTTCCCCTTTTTTGTATTGCATAAAACAGCCCTCTAATTTTTTTTTTTTTTTACCGTGCCTTGTTCCGACCAGGTTTTGCCGAGGCAACCCTACTTCGACAGAGTTCTGCCGAGGCCTTGTCTCGGTCGGGTCTGCCGAAGCAGCCCTGCCTCGGCAGAGTCCTGCCTAGGTGTTGTTGTCTCGGCAGAGCTCTGCCGTGGCGCTGTTGCCTCGACAGAGTTCTGCCGAGGCAATGCTGGACTCTGCCGAGGAGTTGTTGCCTCGGCAGAGTTCAGCCGAGGCTCTGCTGCCTCGGCAGGACTCTGCCGAGGCGTTGTTGCCTCGGCAGAGCTCTACCGAGGCAATGCTGCCTCGGCTAAGCTCTGCCAAGGTAGCCCTGCCTCGGTCGAACTCTGTTTAGGAAGCTCTGCCTTGGTCGAGTTCTGTCGGGGCAGCCCCGCCTCAGCTTGATTCAGCTAAGGTTACTCTACTTCAGTCGAGTTCAACCAAGATATTTGTTTTTTAGTTGAGCCAATAATCTTTATTTAAAGTGTTAGTTGATTTTTCAGATTTTGGTTCAGGAGTTGATCTTCCTTCCTTTCAAAATTTTAATTTTGTTCATTTTTGTTATTTTACTGATTCATTTTTCTTTTGATGCAGGCAAATGTTTATCCCTCAGTGAGCTTCGTGCTGCGAAAAAAGCTCAATCCAATCGTTCTGAAGCTCAGTCCCATCGTTCTGATTCTCATCGTCCTCCTCTCCCCCCAGAGGAAATCCAGCCAGCCACCTGAAGGGGAGCTCCTCAAAGAGAGGAAATGGAGGACCCGTGCTCCTTGTATTGCGAAGCAGTCCTACAGAGACATTTGGTACCATAGCGACTCCTGGGAAGAGTCGTGCATCCTCCCCTTCGACTAAGTGTCCTAGGGAGTCTCTGAGTGAGGTTTCTCCTTGTCCTGGTGCAGGGAAAGGATTTTTATATATGGACTTAACAGGGATCAAGGTGTTAGCTCATTTTGGGATTCTGTTGACCTCGATATAGGGTATGAGAAAACAAGGGCTTTGATATCTTCATACGACGTCGCACGTTTTGACCAGTTTTCTTCTAGCACCTTGGATCGGATATTTTGTGCTAACTTGGCTCGGGTAAAATTTACTCATATTCTATAATACCTTAACTTTTTTTTTAAACTCTCCTAGATGTCTCATTTACTCAGTCAACGTTCCAACCATTTTGAGGGGGAAACTAAAGCTACAGAGGAGAAACTTGCTCAGATGGCTATTCAAATGCAGAAGCTGGAAAATGAGAATGCCAGATTTTCTAAGGATTTGAAACATGAAGTTCAGACTGGGGACAAATTCAGAAAGTCTGAGGAAGGGAAAATATACTTCAGCACTTTAGAGAAGGAGTTGGTTACAAAATATCACAGTTCTGTGGAGAAAGAGCTAGTTAGCAACTACAAGAGTTCTGACGCTTATAGAGAAAACTTAATGAAAGAGTCTCTTCTAGTGTATGATCGAACTATCCGCGACTGCCGCAGGGTTCTTAGGGAATCTGGACGCTATCCTGGTGAAGACTTTATGTTTTTGGATGCTGATGTCTCCGAAGAACCTGACTTGGAAGAAGAAGAAGCTTCGATTCCCGCCGAGGGAGAGAAATAGTTATTTTCACTTACTTTTTATCAATAGATGTTTAATAGGTTGTTTATCATGTAATCATCCTTTCCCTTTTCACATTCTTTTTTTTTTTTTTTTTGCTTGAAGACTTTGTTTGTTTACTTTGGCTATAGTTATTTTTAGACTTCTTTTGATGTCTTACTTTTTGTTGCCTTTCTTTTGAAGAATACTTACATAATATTTTTTCTTTATGTGGGGATTGTTCTGCCATCGTGTTTTTAACAATTAATTTGTCTTCTTTTATTGACATTAGGCTTCTGAAGAGTTATTTATCATTTTGTCTTCAAGGTGATGACGTTTTTATTGACCTCTTTTGGAGGTGTAACGCTCTCTTGTGGAGCTGTTTATATTATTTTGCTTCGCTGTAAAGTAGAAGCTTTTTGACCTCTATTAGAGGTGTAATGCTCTTTTGATGAGCGATTATTTTGGCCCATTTTAGAGGTGTAATGCTCTTTTGATGAGCGATTATTTTGGCCCCATTTAGAGGTGTAATGCTCTTTTGATGAGCGATTATTTTGGCCTCTTTTAGAGGTGTAATGCTCTTTTAATGAGCATTTTATAACTTATAAAAACTTCTTGAGTTTGTTGAACAGAAAGAAACACCTGATCTGGTGATAGAAAACATAACCTTTGATTTTATTTCTGAACTTCTTCGGATCACAAGATAACATGCTCTACGATGCTCATGAGCCTTTTATTACATGATAACTACTTACTTTATTTGTAATATTTTACTTCAAAAGTTTCTTCTAAATCTTTGAGATGATTGTTCCTTTTATAACTCTTGACCAGCATGTCGTCTACGTATACTTCCATGTTTTGGCCTATTTGTTTATCAAACAAGTGATGGACCAATCCTTGATAAGTGGCTCCAGCATTTTTCAGACCGAATGGCATAACCCAATAAATGCCTTGGTCAGTAATGAAACTAGTTTTCTCTTGATCTTCAGGTAGCATTAGATTATATCCTTGAAACGCGTCTAAGAAACTTAACAACTCGCATCCTGACATAAAGTCTACCAACATATCAATCCTTGGTAAGGGATATGAGTCATTTGGGCAAGCTTTGTTCAAGTTGGTGAAGTCAATGCACATTCTCCATTTGCCGCTGGGTTTTGGAACCAAAACTACATTGGACAACCACTCTGGATATTGCATCTCTTGAATGTAGCCAGCTTGGAGTAGCTTTTCCACCTCCTCCTTAATGAGCCTGAATGTCCTCTTCTTCTGTTTTACCGGCTTTGTCTTTGGATCTACACCGAGTTTATGTACCATGACTGACGGGTCTATTCCTTGGAGATCGGTAGCTTCCCATGCAAATATATCCATGTTCTCTCGCAGGAATTGGATCAACTGAGATTCCGCATGCGGCTCGATCCTTGTCCCGATCTTCGTTGTTTTACTTGGATCTCCTGGAATGAACTCTATAGTCTTTAACTCCTCCACAGCCTCTATTCTTAAATCTTCAGGCTTTCGTTTTTTACTTTGGACCTCTTCTTCTCTGGTGATGGATTTCTCATTCGGCATTTGTTCTACATCAATGGGATCTGTTTGAGATCTCCCTCTTTTGCCACCATTTCTGAGGAGATTGGCATAGCATTCTCGTGCCATCATCTGATCTGTTATCACTTCTCCCACTCCGTCTACTGTTGGAAATTTCATCTTCATGTAATAAGTGGAGATTGCCGCTTTGAAGAGGTTTAAGTTGGGCCTTCCCAGTATCATGTTATAAGTGGAAGGTGCCTTAACCACCAAGAATTTGACCATTCTCGTAGCCCTTTTCGGAAAACTCCCCAATGAGATAGGCAACACGACTTCTCCTAATGCTTCTACTGTCTCTCCTGAAAACCCTGACAGTGCTGTATTAACTCTCTTGAATTCAGCGTTGTCAATGTTCAACTGCTTGAAGGCATTGTAAAAGATTATATCAGCAGAACTCCCGCTATCAACCAATATTTTCTTCACCCAATAGTTTGCAAGTGTAGCAGAGATCACTAGCGCGTCATTTTGGGTAGGTAACTGCCCGTTCTCTAAATCTTTATCATCAAAGGTGATAGAATGAATGTTCTCCGCAGCTGGCTGAATTTGCTGCTCAGGTTGTAGTGGGAGTTCTGGAAATGCTTTTGCTGATATTACCAAAGCTTTTCTAGCACTAGCTGAATCTCCTCCAGCTGGTCCTCCTGATATTACATTGATAATGCCTGCTCCAGGCATATTCTCATCATATCTTCCTTGCACTGAACTATTCCTGTTAGGTTCTTGCCTTCCATTTCGTTCTTGTGGGAGGTTTCTTCCAGACTGTGAGGTGGCTGGTGCAACATCCCTTCTATCTATTTCTCTTCTTCTTCTCACAAATTCTTGAAGGTTACCTCGCTGTATTAATCTTTCAATTTCATCCTTCAGATGATAACAATCCTCGGTATTATGTCCCCGAGCTCTATGATAACGACAATACTTGTTCGATCTTTGACGGTCTAGATTTTCCTTCAGTGGTTGTGGCCATTGTGGTAACCCTTGTCTGACTGCTGCCGATAAAACCTCTTCTCTGGTAGCATTTAGGGGCGTGTATTGTGCATACCTGGGGGTATATCCAATTTTTCTTTCTTCTTCTCGATTCTCCTTTCGTTTCGGGTGATCATTCTTATCCTCTTCTCTAATCTTTCTTTTGCTTCCTTTCTCCATTTTCACCTCCGATGCTTCCTCTATCCTTATGAACTTTTCTGCTCTGGCTAAGAGTACATCAAGAGTTGTCGGGGGTTTTCCTGCTAAAGATTCCTTCAATCGCTCATATAACAGTGTTTGCTGGAGTATACTGGCGAGGACCTCTGGATCCACCTGAGGTACTTCCAACACTGCGTTAGTAAAGCGTTGTATATATTCTCTCAGCGATTCTCCTGCTCTTTGCTTCACAGTGAACAAATGTGTTGCAGTCTTCTGAGTCTTCCTATTCATTGAGAAGTGATGAAGGAAGCGTTGACTCATTTGCTCAAAGTTGGTAATTGTGCCTGTTGGTAGCTGGTTAAACCATGTGAGGGCAATCTTGGCTAAAGTTGTGCGAAATTTTTTGCAGGTGGCTGCATCGCTCATTGCATATAGATCTGCCTTGGACGCAAACTTGTCTAAATGCTCCTGGGGATCTCCCGTTCCATCATACTTCGTGAGGCTTGGGATCCTGAACCCTTGTGGTAAGGGTTCTGAAAGGACTGCGGGAGCAAATGGACTTCTTCTCGTTGGAATTATGGTTGCATATGGTTCTCCTACTTCTCCCCGCCTCAGTTGCTCGTAGTTCTGCTCCTCACGCTCCCTTCTTCCTTCATTTACTACTGGAGCTGCATTTCGATTAATCCCCAAGCGAGGTTCTCTGAGGGCCTCCTCTTCTCCTGCAGGATTCCCACCATTAACTTCTTCTTCATTCAAAATTTGTCCTGAAGTCTGCTGCTCCCTCGGTCTTTGTTCTTCTCTCGTAGCTGCCCCTAATTCCCTGTGAGGGAATACGGGTGAAACGCGCGTCCGTCGCTGCTCAGCCACATATTGCGCGACCGCTGCTGCCATTGCATCCAGCCTCTCTTGAGTCATTTGAATTGTGGGTGCTACGGGCGCCGCATCAGGGGCTGCCTCTGGGATATATGTTGGATCCGGTGCACCTTCTACAGCGTCTTCCACTCCTTCAGGTGGTCCTTCTGGTTCTTCCATCCATTGGTTTTCCTCATTCTCGTTCGCCATCTCAACGTGCCAATCAGAAACTTCCCACAGACGGCGCCAAAAATGATGTTACACGAAAATGATCAAGGGTATCTCCGGGATTGCCTCTTCCTATCTTGATCGTCTTCGAATCTCGTTCTGATGTCACGGAACGAACTACGAGGAAAATCTTTAGCCACTCTTTTCCTTGTCTTCAACTTGCCTTTTCAGGTGAAATGAGGGTGATATTTATAGGGTAAAATGGAGGAGGTGAGGAGTCACCTCATTAAGTGTGGGAGGTGAGAAGTCCACCATCAATTAGGTGGAGAGGAAAAGCCTTCCACTAACTTCAGAATTAAATGGGGGTATGGTGGTCATTTTAAAGGACGTCATAAATGTAATTCTTGATTAATTATTTTAATAATGGGGATTTTGATAACTACTAAAATACCCTTGTAGATTTAAATATCCTCATCACACCACTTTCGATTTATCTAGAAATGATAGTGTTCTTTGCTCGACATCGTTTGTTCTGTTACACTCGAATCCTTCTATTTTTAACATTATTGATAGTTTAAACAAAATTGAAGTTAAACCTCACTTGTAAAATGATTTGCATGACACAGTGTATTTGAATGTTATTTCTAGTCATCTTGTTCCCTTTAGTATGATATTTTATATCATCCATAGAGCAACATAAACTTTATCTAGCCATCAAATTATTATCTTAGTAGAATAGTTGTCACAATGCTCAATGCCTATAGTAAAAACAACGTAAGACCACTTTACTTTTCAAGCAAAAGTTTATCATTTTCCTACCACCTAAGACATGATACCAATTTTGGGATTTTCATCTAGGCAAAAAATGGACATGGCAATAAAATTTCTATAAAGTTCATTTGTAACAAAATTAATTAAGAAAAAGATAACAAATACCAAACATCCCTTTCCTTTCATTTGTAACAAAATTGTGAGTATAAAGTACTGGGTTCAAAATCAATTGTAAACTAATCTTCACTTTAAATAAAATTTACAGAGCTTCTTCTTCTACATCGGTCCATTCTCTGTTACAAACTCAAGAAACACTTTCATAATAAAATGACTCAATCATTAATCAACCAAATGTTGATTAAACTCATAAAACACATATTTTAATACCTTCCTCTTAAAAAAAAATAAGCATAGATTGACATAGAGACACGAATATATGCATCTATTATCATAATATCATATTATTTAAATTAACGATAATTGAAAACTAAAAGACGCTTGGAGAATACGGTTGAAGCGAAAGGGTGCATTTCTTAAAATGGAAAGCGAAGCTTTTTCCGAGATAGAAAATGGCAGCCGGCTAAATGTATTCATAGTGATGCCAGTGGACGTACAACACCGAGAACGAGTTGTACACCCATTTTGGATAATCAAATTCTGTTAATTGCAAAAATGCTATAAAACTCATTTTTTAAATTCATTAAGTAATATTGAATGGTCAACTTTTTTTTTTTTGGTGGGGGGGGTAATGAATCTTTTATACTCACTATGGACATTTAGTGATACCCCAAAATTGATAATCAAAATATTGTCACTAAATTATTGTGACAATATTTATTGTCACTACATTGTCGCTAAATGGGTATCGCTAATTGTCAATAGTGATAACTTAATTACCATATTTTTTTCACTAAACGATATTCGTGACAACTTAAAAAAAGTTTTGTCACTATTGTAGTTGTCACAATTATTATTGTGACAACACTAAAATTATTATCACTTAGAATCTTGTCACTATTACACAAATTTCTTGTAGTGGGTCACTCCATCTCTAAGCCTTTCAAGGACAGGAAACAACGAATTGTTCGGAGCTACCTTCTAGGTAGTGCATTCTTGGACTTAGTGAGCAATATGTGTTGATCTCTAATTAGTTCTGAATTGATATATTGAATATTACTGGTCTCCTACTGGACACATGTTGCTCATTAAGTCCAGAAGTTACTACCTAGAAGGTAGCTCCGAACAATTCGGAAACAACAAGAGGAATAAGTCTTGTTGACTTATTGAGGTCCGTAGAAAAGAAGGCACTTTAATCAATTAAGACTAAAGGTAGTGAAGACATTAGGAAAACAATTTAATGCTATTTGACAATTCCTTCGTTAGAGATAAAGATACAAATTTTACCATTCAATGAATAAATGATCCCGATGGTGAAATAACGGTTCCAATTTAAGATGTAGAGTTCAAGAAGTAAAGATGAACAAGTGAACATCGAGAAGCAAAGTGAATATCTTACGATACGACAATTTTCAAGATCCGGAAGGCTGAACATATAACCATTTCCGGAGAAAAACATGAATCGAAGTAGATGTGGAATAATAACGATCAAGTAACAAATATTCATTTATTTTGTTTATCGTACGATTTTTTAGCTCAATTTCACCTTATACCTCCCAAATCAGGGCGCTACTCTACAATCAATAACGTTTAGGCATACTCTGGCACATGCTGATTCAGCCTCGAACACAGCTAACCTCCAACTGCTTCGAGGATTGAATCCAATTGGGTCTTATCTAGAAGACCATCCACCGTCAGCTCGATACCGCCCAGCAGTCACCCATGTACAATCCCAGTCCCAACGATCTAATATTAACCAAGGGCGTCCCGATTAGGTCGATCAATCATTTCATAATTTTGAAATGTTTTAGATTATAATACTTTATCATTTTAGTAATCTCAAATGAACAAGGATAATCAATTGAATAAAGTTTCAATGTATAATGAGATTCCAAATCGATTCAGTCGATTACCTTACAATGTGATTACAAATGAAGATGTAACGAGATTCCAAATGCGATCAATCGATTTCAATAACAATAATTAATTCAATGAGAGCTTCAACTTAGAGAAGAGATTCCAAACACTATTCGAAAGATTTCAATGAAAACAACAATCGATTCGGGAGCTTCGATGTAGAAATGATATTTTAATACGATCAACCGATTACAATGTGATCACATGTGAATGGAGGTGAATTCATGCAATTTACTATAAACTCACGGGTGAGACCCAAAATGGTTACGAAGCAAGGATATAATTGTCAACGAATACTTTGAAAGAAGCTCGGGATTAAAAAATGGGTAAATCCATATGAATCAAAATGAATTCAATAGATTGTGATCTCAGGTGAGTATGAAGTAAATATTCCTTAAACGACTAAGTCGATAGAAAGGGACCACAAGTGCAGTTGAACAAATTGGCAAAAATCCAATTTTCATACTATATAATAGGTCAAAGTCCATTTTTCATACCAAGTTGTCAAAAAAATACTTCTGTTAGTTTTTTTAACGGAAGTTTCCATGGTCCGTTAAGTACGCACTTGAGAGGCAAAAAATGAGGTAATTTTGCAGGGAAAAAAGTCAAAAATAGTACCATAACTTATGTTCGTTGAAAATTTTACCCCGTAACTTTTGGGCGGGCAAATTTACCCCATAATTTATAAAAGTCAAGCAATTTTGGTCTCATTTCAGCCCAATTGCAAAAATTGGCATCATGTGTGGGACTCATGACTTAAAATTGGGAATTTTGACATGGAATTTTACCAAATTTGCATATTGAACCACTAAAAATTAATTTATTACTATTTAGCTAAAAAAAATTGATATTTTACTTTCGGATAAATTACATAGTCATCCCCTAGCTATAAGCATAATTACAAAAACTTAACATTCTGTTTCTACAAAAATAAAAGAAATCCAATAAAAATTTTAATAAGTTTATTTATACATATATCCAATTTCACCATTAAATCAATTTTTTCACAAATTTTATCGATTTAGACCTTTTTTCACCGTTTTCATCGATTTTTTCACAAATTTCACCGATTGATCCCGTTTTTTGACTGATTTAGCCCAGTTTTTTCACCATTTTCACCGATTTAGCCCCATTTTTCATCATTTTATCTATTTTTCACCAATTTAGCCCGTGTTTGACCGATCCCATGTTTTCACCATTTTCATCGCTTTAAACCATTTTTTAGTTTTCATCGGTAAAAAACTTGTGGAATTGGTGAAAACATAGATGAAAACGGTTAAAAATGGGGCTAAAATGGTAAAAAAGGGGGCTAAATTGGTGAATTGATGAAAAATTGATAAAAATAAATAAAAAAGATGAAAAAAGGGGTTAAATCGGTGGAAAAAAGATTTAACTCGATGGAAACGGTGAAAAAATCGATGAAAACGGAGTGGGTTGAATTGTTAGAAAAACAAGCTAAATTGGTGAAAGAATCGGTGAAAACGGTCACTACAAGAAAAGGGGTTTTTATTTGTAATTTCATTATTATTCAGTTATAAATTCGTTACTAAAAAATATTCTATCGTATGGAACATTTTTTCTTACAACTTAATAACCAAATTCCTACAACAACAAAAAAAATATTATGATGTTCCGTTAGTAATTTGTCGCTGCCAAATGAGGACATTTTATATTTAATTGTGTTAGTATTCATTATAAATCTGTTACTAAGAGTGACAATTTTTTCTGTTAGAGTTATGACATCGCTATTAGTTTATAGTTGTGACAGTTTAACAACATAATTTCTAGACATATTCTTTTTATTTTATATGCTTTGGTAATTTGTCGTTATATTTGTAAGAATTTTTTTTTTTTTTTTTTATTTCCATCGTCGTTCAATTGCAAATCTGTAACTGACTTAAAAATAGCGACGGATTATTTTCCATTGGAATGATTTCGTCGCTATGGATCAATATTTCTTACAACTTAATAACGGAATACCTACGAAAAATATTTTGTTTAGATATTTAGTTGGTAATTTGTCGCTATTATTGATGGAACATCGTTTCCGTCGTTGTTTAGTTACAAATATGTAAGTGACTAAAAAAATAGTGACGAATAGTTAACGTTATACCTACGAAAATATTTTATTTAGATATTTAGTTGGTAATTTGTCGCTATTATTGATGGAACATCGTTTCCGTCGTTGTTTAGTTACAAATCTGTAAGTGACTAAAAAAATAGTGACGAATTATATTCCAATGGAATGATGCCGTCGCTATGGATCAATTTTTCCTACAACTTAACAACAGAATAACTACGAAAAATAGTTTTTTAGATATTTTATTGGTAATTTGTCGCTACTATTGATGGAACATTGTTTCTGTTGGTATTTTGTTATAAGTTCGTTACTAATAGTAACAGTTTTTATTTCCGTTGGAATCATGGCGTTGCTGACGACCCCTTTTTTTGTAGTGGGTGAAAAGACGGGCTAAATCCGTTAAAAAAAAGTCAAAATTGATGAAATTGATGAAAGATCGATAAAAGCGGTGAAAATTTGTGTTAAACAGGTGAAGTACATTTTAAATAGATGAAATCGGTGAAAAAATGGCTTAAATCGTTAAAAAATGGGCTAGATCGGTGAAATTGGTGAAAATTTGATAAAAACGGTGAAAATCTTATTGGCAATTATATTAGTTTAATTATTTAACACATATTTAATCTTTTTGGACAATTTTACAATTTTATTAATTTTTTGGAATAAATATGCAATTATCAATTTTTAAAATTAAACCAAAATGCAATTTTTTAATTTTTGGGGTTTAATAAGTCAACAACTCGTGTTGGGCACGTGAGTTTTTCTTCCACTCAGTTAGAGTTAACGGTCCACGTCGCACTTCCGTTAAAAAACTTAACGGAAATATGGTTTTTGAAACGACCGACTATTCTACAGTATGATTTTCGTTCTTTTGGTATGAAAAATGGACTTTGACCTATTCTATAGTATGAAAATTGAATATTTGCCTGAACAAATTAGTATGATTCATATATTGATCGATATAAAAATATCACAAGTTATGATGGATTCATGATATATGGTATAATTCATGACGAATTTGATATATAGATGAACATGAGTTGCAATTCAGAATATGGTTATCTCACAGCCGATGTAACGAGAATCAATTCCAATATGATTTGACCAATGAGAGAATTGCATTTTTGGTATTGAGCTTTAGGTCAATTTCCACTTTTGTACACAACTTTTTGTGTCCAACACATTTGGTACAACACATTAATAAATTGTGACACATTTGATACAACCGTTAAAAATGTGTTGGATACATAAAGTTGTGTACCAAAAATAAAAATTAACCTAAAGCTCAGTACTAAAAATGCAATTCTCTCTTTGACCAATAATCAAAATAACAAACAAATGTTTGATAAGTGTACCAACAATCAAGATGATAGAATCAACCGGAAAAAGTCTAGCAACTAAATCAAGGAATAGTTATATATCAAAGGATGGGGAAAACTCACAAATCAAGATAAAACAATTTTGCGATCAATGTAATAAAAATCGATGCCGATAAGAAAAATAACAGCGATGATAATTAAAGAGGAAGTGATTAAACGGTCAAGATGAATTATGTAATAAAAATCGATGCCGATAAGAAAAATAACAGCGATGATAATTAAAGAGGAAGTGATTAAACGGTCAAGATGAATTAGTTGATAGCCATGTTATCAAAGATAGCGAAAGGACGGTTAGAGAAACTCACAAGAGCATCTTCAACAGTGTAATCTAAAAGTCGTCATCTATATTAAATTATACATGGTGAACAGTATTTTATCTACTCAGATTTAGCTTTCCAATCCAGCAGTCATCATCTAAAATTTTCAGAATTATTATTTTTTTGTTCTTTTTTTAATATGAAATTATAAATAATATTGTATTACATTTACACGTAAAATATAAGTAATAAATACATATTTTAACGTTTTTTTATTTAAATATAACAAATTAATAAAAAATTGAAATAAATGGCTTTAAATAACGATTTAATAAACTATTTAATTAATTCAAATAAAAATTTAACTCAAACCAATAAATTTAACTCAAATCAATTTAATAAACTATAGTTGAGACATAAATTTGCTGACATGGATGTTCTGTATAAATATACATGGGCATCCATATATGCAAGTCCAAACTTGTATTATACATAGTCTTGTATAAATACAAGACATTGTTGGAGGACAAAAAATTGATTTGGCTATATATATTTGTGTTTTTAGCTATTGAAAGAGCTAAAAAAGTGATTGCTGGAAATGCTCAAAGGGGATTCAAATGCAATGTCACGATTCACATTCGATTGAGGTCAACAACTCAATTAATGAAGTCAACAATTCAGAATAGATAATGGTCAAGCTAGATCGCAGTCGAAGATATATAAAGTTCAACATAGATCACGAGTCAACATAAATCAGAACTCATAATTCATGAGATAACAATGAAATAATTTGAGAATTGCATCACCGTAAAAATTGCATCACCGTAAAAATTCAAAATTTGGAATTAAACCCGACATATAGTATATTTTCATAAACAAAATAAGTTAAACGAATTCTGGATTAAACAAAAATTCGATTAAAGGCTATAAGTTAAACGAAATTACAATTGGATTAAACAAAAAATCGAAATTATAACAAATTAAAACTCGTATAAACAAAAAATCGAAAGCAAAAAATTACAGATAAATTAAACAAAAAATTGATTACAAAAAATAAGTTCAAAAACAAACTCGTGAATTGCAGAATTCAACAAAAAAATTCGTAATAATCAAAACTCGTGAATTACAGAATTCAATAAAAAAATCGACTAAAAAAAGCCAATTTTCCATTAATTTGTTCAAATAATCAAAATAAACATATTCTAATCACAACTCGTAAATCGCAGAATCAAAATAAATTGAAATTTTAGATCCAATACATACTATATCCATCAGAAAAATTTCGGCTTGCATCCTCTTTCTCTTCTTGAATTGTAGAATTATCCACCATTTTTTGTTTTGTTGTAACAAAATATAAATCGGGATAAGAGATTAGTTTTTTAGTTCAAATAATCGTGAAAGAAGAAAAAGGAAAAAAAGAATTTTGTTTTACTCTAATTACAAGAAGATTACGCCTCTTAAGGATGGAAATAAATCAATTACAATGTTAACTTAATTGAGTACAAGGTTATAAGTGACATTTAATAATTGAGGTTGTTTTTCTAGTTTTTATTTGAAAATTAAGTTAAGGGGTAAAATGGACTATGTAGAATAAAAATTACTCATCCAAGTTACGTACTAGTTACGAGCGCCACGTGGCGCATTTTTAAGGCATGGCCGCATGTGAGGCCAGTTACATAGGGACGCACCCTAGACGGCCCGATCAAAGGATGGGGAAAACTCACAAATCAAGATAAAACAATTTTGCGAACAATGTAATAAAAATCGACGCCAATAAGAAAGATAAAAGCGATGATAATTAAAGAGGAAGTGATTAAAATGTCAAGATGAATTAGTTGATAGCCATGTTATCAAAGATAGCGAAAGGACGGTTAGAGAAACTCATAAGGCCAACAACAATGAATCAAAAGACAAATTCTGAATAAGCAAAGAACATTTTGGAAACTCAATGGGGATTCAAATGCAATGTCACGATTCACATTCGATTGAGGTCAACAACTCAATTAATGAAGTCAACATTTCAGAATAGATAATGGTCAAGCTAGATCGCAGTCGAAGATATATAAAGTTCAACATAGATCACGAGTCAACATAAATCAGAACTCATAATTCATGAGATAACAATGAAATAATTTGAGAATTGCATCACCGTAAAAATTGCATCACCGTAAAAATTCAAAATTTGGAATTAAACCCGACATATAGTATTTTTTCATAAACAAATTAAGTTAAACGAATTCTGGATTAAACAAATGTTCGATTAAAGGCTATAAGTTAAACGAAATTACAATTGGATTAAACAAAAAATCAAAATTATAACAAATTAAAACTCGTATAAACAAAAAATCGAAAGCAAAAAATTACAGATAAATTAAACAAAAAATTGATTACAAAAAATAAGTTCAAAAACAAACTCGTGAATTGCAGAATTCAACAAAAAAATTCGTAATAATCAAAACTCGTGAATTGCAGAATTCAATAAAAAAATCGACCAAAAAAAGCCAATTTTCCATTAATTTGTTCAAATAATCAAAATAAACATATTCTAATCACAACTCGTAAATCGCAGAATCAAAATAAATTGAAATTTTAGATCCAATACATACTATATCCATCAGAAAAATTTCGGCTTGCATCCTCTTTCTCTTCTTGAATTGTAGAATTATCCACCATTTTTTGTTTTGTTGTAACAAAATATAAATCGGGATAAGAGATTAGTTTTTTAGTTCAAATAATCGTGAAAGAAGAAAAAGGAAAAAAAGAATTTTGTTTTACTCTAATTACAAGAAGATTACGCCTCTTAAGGATGGAAATAAATCAATTACAATGTTAACTTAATTGAGTACAAGGTTATAAGTGACATTTAATAATTGAGGTTGTTTTTCTAGTTTTTATTTGAAAATTAAGTTAAGGGGTAAAATGGACTATGTAGAATAAAAATTACTCATCCAAGTTACGTACTAGTTACGAGCGCCACGTGGCGCATTTTTAAGGCATGGCCGCATGTGAGGCCAGTTACATAGGGACGCACCCTAGACGGCCCGATCAAAGGATGGGGAAAACTCACAAATCAAGATAAAACAATTTTGCGAACAATGTAATAAAAATCGACGCCAATAAGAAAGATAAAAGCGATGATAATTAAAGAGGAAGTGATTAAAATGTCAAGATGAATTAGTTGATAGCCATGTTATCAAAGATAGCGAAAGGACGGTTAGAGAAACTCATAAGGCCAACAACAATGAATCAAAAGACAAATTCTGAATAAGCAAAGAACATTTTGGAAACTCAATGGGGATTCAAATGCAATGTCACGATTCACATTCGATTGAGGTCAACAACTCAATTAATGAAGTCAACATTTCAGAATAGATAATGGTCAAGCTAGATCGCAGTCGAAGATATATAAAGTTCAACATAGATCACGAGTCAACATAAATCAGAACTCATAATTCATGAGATAACAATGAAATAATTTGAGAATTGCATCACCGTAAAAATTGCATCACCGTAAAAATTCAAAATTTGGAATTAAACCCGACATATAGTATTTTTTCATAAACAAAATAAGTTAAACGAATTCTGGATTAAACAAATGTTCGATTAAAGGCTATAAGTTAAACGAAATTACAATTGGATTAAACAAAAAATCGAAATTATAACAAATTAAAACTCGTATAAACAAAAAATCGAAAGCAAAAAATTACAGATAAATTAAACAAAAAATTGATTACAAAAAATAAGTTCAAAAACAAACTCGTGAATTGCAGAATTCAACAAAAAAATTCGTAATAATCAAAACTCGTGAATTGCAGAATTCAATAAAAAAATCGACCAAAAAAAGCCAATTTTCCATTAATTTGTTCAAATAATCAAAATAAACATATTCTAATCACAACTCGTAAATCGCAGAATCAAAATAAATTGAAATTTTAGATCCAATACATACTATATCCATCAGAAAAATTTCGGCTTGCATCCTCTTTCTCTTCTTGAATTGTAGAATTATCCACCATTTTTTGTTTTGTTGTAACAAAATATAAATCGGGATAAGAGATTAGTTTTTTAGTTCAAATAATCGTGAAAGAAGAAAAAGGAAAAAAAGAATTTTGTTTTACTCTAATTACAAGAAGATTACGCCTCTTAAGGATGGAAATAAATCAATTACAATGTTAACTTAATTGAGTACAAGGTTATAAGTGACATTTAATAATTGAGGTTGTTTTTCTAGTTTTTATTTGAAAATTAAGTTAAGGGGTAAAATGGACTATGTAGAATAAAAATTACTCATCCAAGTTACGTACTAGTTACGAGCGCCACGTGGCGCATTTTTAAGGCATGGCCGCATGTGAGGCCAGTTACATAGGGACGCACCCTAGACGGCCCGATCAAAGGATGGGGAAAACTCACAAATCAAGATAAAACAATTTTGCGAACAATGTAATAAAAATCGACGCCAATAAGAAAGATAAAAGCGATGATAATTAAAGAGGAAGTGATTAAAATGTCAAGATGAATTAGTTGATAGCCATGTTATCAAAGATAGCGAAAGGACGGTTAGAGAAACTCATAAGGCCAACAACAATGAATCAAAAGACAAATTCTGAATAAGCAAAGAACATTTTGGAAACTCAATGGGGATTCAAATGCAATGTCACGATTCACATTCGATTGAGGTCAACAACTCAATTAATGAAGTCAACATTTCAGAATAGATAATGGTCAAGCTAGATCGCAGTCGAAGATATATAAAGTTCAACATAGATCACGAGTCAACATAAATCAGAACTCATAATTCATGAGATAACAATGAAATAATTTGAGAATTGCATCACCGTAAAAATTGCATCACCGTAAAAATTCAAAATTTGGAATTAAACCCGACATATAGTATTTTTTCATAAACAAAATAAGTTAAACGAATTCTGGATTAAACAAATGTTCGATTAAAGGCTATAAGTTAAACGAAATTACAATTGGATTAAACAAAAAATCGAAATTATAACAAATTAAAACTCGTATAAACAAAAAATCGAAAGCAAAAAATTACAGATAAATTAAACAAAAAATTGATTACAAAAAATAAGTTCAAAAACAAACTCGTGAATTGCAGAATTCAACAAAAAAATTCGTAATAATCAAAACTCGTGAATTGCAGAATTCAATAAAAAAATCGACCAAAAAAAGCCAATTTTCCATTAATTTGTTCAAATAATCAAAATAAACATATTCTAATCACAACTCGTAAATCGCAGAATCAAAATAAATTGAAATTTTAGATCCAATACATACTATATCCATCAGAAAAATTTCGGCTTGCATCCTCTTTCTCTTCTTGAATTGTAGAATTATCCACCATTTTTTGTTTTGTTGTAACAAAATATAAATCGGGATAAGAGATTAGTTTTTTAGTTCAAATAATCGTGAAAGAAGAAAAAGGAAAAAAAGAATTTTGTTTTACTCTAATTACAAGAAGATTACGCCTCTTAAGGATGGAAATAAATCAATTACAATGTTAACTTAATTGAGTACAAGGTTATAAGTGACATTTAATAATTGAGGTTGTTTTTCTAGTTTTTATTTGAAAATTAAGTTAAGGGGTAAAATGGACTATGTAGAATAAAAATTACTCATCCAAGTTACGTACTAGTTACGAGCGCCACGTGGCGCATTTTTAAGGCATGGCCGCATGTGAGGCCAGTTACATAGGGACGCACCCTAGACGGCCCGATCAAAGGATGGGGAAAACTCACAAATCAAGATAAAACAATTTTGCGAACAATGTAATAAAAATCGACGCCAATAAGAAAGATAAAAGCGATGATAATTAAAGAGGAAGTGATTAAAATGTCAAGATGAATTAGTTGATAGCCATGTTATCAAAGATAGCGAAAGGACGGTTAGAGAAACTCATAAGGCCAACAACAATGAATCAAAAGACAAATTCTGAATAAGCAAAGAACATTTTGGAAACTCAATGGGGATTCAAATGCAATGTCACGATTCACATTCGATTGAGGTCAACAACTCAATTAATGAAGTCAACATTTCAGAATAGATAATGGTCAAGCTAGATCGCAGTCGAAGATATATAAAGTTCAACATAGATCACGAGTCAACATAAATCAGAACTCATAATTCATGAGATAACAATGAAATAATTTGAGAATTGCATCACCGTAAAAATTGCATCACCGTAAAAATTCAAAATTTGGAATTAAACCCGACATATAGTATTTTTTCATAAACAAAATAAGTTAAACGAATTCTGGATTAAACAAATGTTCGATTAAAGGCTATAAGTTAAACGAAATTACAATTGGATTAAACAAAAAATCGAAATTATAACAAATTAAAACTCGTATAAACAAAAAATCGAAAGCAAAAAATTACAGATAAATTAAACAAAAAATTGATTACAAAAAATAAGTTCAAAAACAAACTCGTGAATTGCAGAATTCAACAAAAAAATTCGTAATAATCAAAACTCGTGAATTGCAGAATTCAATAAAAAAATCGACCAAAAAAAGCCAATTTTCCATTAATTTGTTCAAATAATCAAAATAAACATATTCTAATCACAACTCGTAAATCGCAGAATCAAAATAAATTGAAATTTTAGATCCAATACATACTATATCCATCAGAAAAATTTCGGCTTGCATCCTCTTTCTCTTCTTGAATTGTAGAATTATCCACCATTTTTTGTTTTGTTGTAACAAAATATAAATCGGGATAAGAGATTAGTTTTTTAGTTCAAATAATCGTGAAAGAAGAAAAAGGAAAAAAAGAATTTTGTTTTACTCTAATTACAAGAAGATTACGCCTCTTAAGGATGGAAATAAATCAATTACAATGTTAACTTAATTGAGTACAAGGTTATAAGTGACATTTAATAATTGAGGTTGTTTTTCTAGTTTTTATTTGAAAATTAAGTTAAGGGGTAAAATGGACTATGTAGAATAAAAATTACTCATCCAAGTTACGTACTAGTTACGAGCGCCACGTGGCGCATTTTTAAGGCATGGCCGCATGTGAGGCCAGTTACGTAGGGACGCACCCTAGACGGCCCGATCAAAGGATGGGGAAAACTCACAAATCAAGATAAAACAATTTTGCGAACAATGTAATAAAAATCGACGCCAATAAGAAAGATAAAAGCGATGATAATTAAAGAGGAAGTGATTAAAATGTCAAGATGAATTAGTTGATAGCCATGTTATCAAAGATAGCGAAAGGACGGTTAGAGAAACTCATAAGGCCAACAACAATGAATCAAAAGACAAATTCTGAATAAGCAAAGAACATTTTGGAAACTCAATGGGGATTCAAATGCAATGTCACGATTCACATTCGATTGAGGTCAACAACTCAATTAATGAAGTCAACATTTCAGAATAGATAATGGTCAAGCTAGATCGCAGTCGAAGATATATAAAGTTCAACATAGATCACGAGTCAACATAAATCAGAACTCATAATTCATGAGATAACAATGAAATAATTTGAGAATTGCATCACCGTAAAAATTGCATCACCGTAAAAATTCAAAATTTGGAATTAAACCCGACATATAGTATTTTTTCATAAACAAAATAAGTTAAACGAATTCTGGATTAAACAAATGTTCGATTAAAGGCTATAAGTTAAACGAAATTACAATTGGATTAAACAAAAAATCGAAATTATAACAAATTAAAACTCGTATAAACAAAAAATCGAAAGCAAAAAATTACAGATAAATTAAACAAAAAATTGATTACAAAAAATAAGTTCAAAAACAAACTCGTGAATTGCAGAATTCAACAAAAAAATTCGTAATAATCAAAACTCGTGAATTGCAGAATTCAATAAAAAAATCGACCAAAAAAAGCCAATTTTCCATTAATTTGTTCAAATAATCAAAATAAACATATTCTAATCACAACTCGTAAATCGCAGAATCAAAATAAATTGAAATTTTAGATCCAATACATACTATATCCATCAGAAAAATTTCGGCTTGCATCCTCTTTCTCTTCTTGAATTGTAGAATTATCCACCATTTTTTGTTTTGTTGTAACAAAATATAAATCGGGATAAGAGATTAGTTTTTTAGTTCAAATAATCGTGAAAGAAGAAAAAGGAAAAAAAGAATTTTGTTTTACTCTAATTACAAGAAGATTACGCCTCTTAAGGATGGAAATAAATCAATTACAATGTTAACTTAATTGAGTACAAGGTTATAAGTGACATTTAATAATTGAGGTTGTTTTTCTAGTTTTTATTTGAAAATTAAGTTAAGGGGTAAAATGGACTATGTAGAATAAAAATTACTCATCCAAGTTACGTACTAGTTACGAGCGCCACGTGGCGCATTTTTAAGGCATGGCCGCATGTGAGGCCAGTTACATAGGGACGCACCCTAGACGGCCCGATCAAAGGATGGGGAAAACTCACAAATCAAGATAAAACAATTTTGCGAACAATGTAATAAAAATCGACGCCAATAAGAAAGATAAAAGCGATGATAATTAAAGAGGAAGTGATTAAAATGTCAAGATGAATTAGTTGATAGCCATGTTATCAAAGATAGCGAAAGGACGGTTAGAGAAACTCATAAGGCCAACAACAATGAATCAAAAGACAAATTCTGAATAAGCAAAGAACATTTTGGAAACTCAATGGGGATTCAAATGCAATGTCACGATTCACATTCGATTGAGGTCAACAACTCAATTAATGAAGTCAACATTTCAGAATAGATAATGGTCAAGCTAGATCGCAGTCGAAGATATATAAAGTTCAACATAGATCACGAGTCAACATAAATCAGAACTCATAATTCATGAGATAACAATGAAATAATTTGAGAATTGCATCACCGTAAAAATTGCATCACCGTAAAAATTCAAAATTTGGAATTAAACCCGACATATAGTATTTTTTCATAAACAAAATAAGTTAAACGAATTCTGGATTAAACAAATGTTCGATTAAAGGCTATAAGTTAAACGAAATTACAATTGGATTAAACAAAAAATCGAAATTATAACAAATTAAAACTCGTATAAACAAAAAATCGAAAGCAAAAAATTACAGATAAATTAAACAAAAAATTGATTACAAAAAATAAGTTCAAAAACAAACTCGTGAATTGCAGAATTCAACAAAAAAATTCGTAATAATCAAAACTCGTGAATTGCAGAATTCAATAAAAAAATCGACCAAAAAAAGCCAATTTTCCATTAATTTGTTCAAATAATCAAAATAAACATATTCTAATCACAACTCGTAAATCGCAGAATCAAAATAAATTGAAATTTTAGATCCAATACATACTATATCCATCAGAAAAATTTCGGCTTGCATCCTCTTTCTCTTCTTGAATTGTAGAATTATCCACCATTTTTTGTTTTGTTGTAACAAAATATAAATCGGGATAAGAGATTAGTTTTTTAGTTCAAATAATCGTGAAAGAAGAAAAAGGAAAAAAAGAATTTTGTTTTACTCTAATTACAAGAAGATTACGCCTCTTAAGGATGGAAATAAATCAATTACAATGTTAACTTAATTGAGTACAAGGTTATAAGTGACATTTAATAATTGAGGTTGTTTTTCTAGTTTTTATTTGAAAATTAAGTTAAGGGGTAAAATGGACTATGTAGAATAAAAATTACTCATCCAAGTTACGTACTAGTTACGAGCGCCACGTGGCGCATTTTTAAGGCATGGCCGCATGTGAGGCCAGTTACATAGGGACGCACCCTAGACGGCCCGATCAAAGGATGGGGAAAACTCACAAATCAAGATAAAACAATTTTGCGAACAATGTAATAAAAATCGACGCCAATAAGAAAGATAAAAGCGATGATAATTAAAGAGGAAGTGATTAAAATGTCAAGATGAATTAGTTGATAGCCATGTTATCAAAGATAGCGAAAGGACGGTTAGAGAAACTCATAAGGCCAACAACAATGAATCAAAAGACAAATTCTGAATAAGCAAAGAACATTTTGGAAACTCAATGGGGATTCAAATGCAATGTCACGATTCACATTCGATTGAGGTCAACAACTCAATTAATGAAGTCAACATTTCAGAATAGATAATGGTCAAGCTAGATCGCAGTCGAAGATATATAAAGTTCAACATAGATCACGAGTCAACATAAATCAGAACTCATAATTCATGAGATAACAATGAAATAATTTGAGAATTGCATCACCGTAAAAATTGCATCACCGTAAAAATTCAAAATTTGGAATTAAACCCGACATATAGTATTTTTTCATAAACAAAATAAGTTAAACGAATTCTGGATTAAACAAATGTTCGATTAAAGGCTATAAGTTAAACGAAATTACAATTGGATTAAACAAAAAATCGAAATTATAACAAATTAAAACTCGTATAAACAAAAAATCGAAAGCAAAAAATTACAGATAAATTAAACAAAAAATTGATTACAAAAAATAAGTTCAAAAACAAACTCGTGAATTGCAGAATTCAACAAAAAAATTCGTAATAATCAAAACTCGTGAATTGCAGAATTCAATAAAAAAATCGACCAAAAAAAGCCAATTTTCCATTAATTTGTTCAAATAATCAAAATAAACATATTCTAATCACAACTCGTAAATCGCAGAATCAAAATAAATTGAAATTTTAGATCCAATACATACTATATCCATCAGAAAAATTTCGGCTTGCATCCTCTTTCTCTTCTTGAATTGTAGAATTATCCACCATTTTTTGTTTTGTTGTAACAAAATATAAATCGGGATAAGAGATTAGTTTTTTAGTTCAAATAATCGTGAAAGAAGAAAAAGGAAAAAAAGAATTTTGTTTTACTCTAATTACAAGAAGATTACGCCTCTTAAGGATGGAAATAAATCAATTACAATGTTAACTTAATTGAGTACAAGGTTATAAGTGACATTTAATAATTGAGGTTGTTTTTCTAGTTTTTATTTGAAAATTAAGTTAAGGGGTAAAATGGACTATGTAGAATAAAAATTACTCATCCAAGTTACGTACTAGTTACGAGCGCCACGTGGCGCATTTTTAAGGCATGGCCGCATGTGAGGCCAGTTACGTAGGGACGCACCCTAGACGGCCCGATCAAAGGATGGGGAAAACTCACAAATCAAGATAAAACAATTTTGCGAACAATGTAATAAAAATCGACGCCAATAAGAAAGATAAAAGCGATGATAATTAAAGAGGAAGTGATTAAAATGTCAAGATGAATTAGTTGATAGCCATGTTATCAAAGATAGCGAAAGGACGGTTAGAGAAACTCATAAGGCCAACAACAATGAATCAAAAGACAAATTCTGAATAAGCAAAGAACATTTTGGAAACTCAATGGGGATTCAAATGCAATGTCACGATTCACATTCGATTGAGGTCAACAACTCAATTAATGAAGTCAACATTTCAGAATAGATAATGGTCAAGCTAGATCGCAGTCGAAGATATATAAAGTTCAACATAGATCACGAGTCAACATAAATCAGAACTCATAATTCATGAGATAACAATGAAATAATTTGAGAATTGCATCACCGTAAAAATTGCATCACCGTAAAAATTCAAAATTTGGAATTAAACCCGACATATAGTATTTTTTCATAAACAAATTAAGTTAAACGAATTCTGGATTAAACAAATGTTCGATTAAAGGCTATAAGTTAAACGAAATTACAATTGGATTAAACAAAAAATCAAAATTATAACAAATTAAAACTCGTATAAACAAAAAATCGAAAGCAAAAAATTACAGATAAATTAAACAAAAAATTGATTACAAAAAATAAGTTCAAAAACAAACTCGTGAATTGCAGAATTCAACAAAAAAATTCGTAATAATCAAAACTCGTGAATTGCAGAATTCAATAAAAAAATCGACCAAAAAAAGCCAATTTTCCATTAATTTGTTCAAATAATCAAAATAAACATATTCTAATCACAACTCGTAAATCGCAGAATCAAAATAAATTGAAATTTTAGATCCAATACATACTATATCCATCAGAAAAATTTCGGCTTGCATCCTCTTTCTCTTCTTGAATTGTAGAATTATCCACCATTTTTTGTTTTGTTGTAACAAAATATAAATCGGGATAAGAGATTAGTTTTTTAGTTCAAATAATCGTGAAAGAAGAAAAAGGAAAAAAAGAATTTTGTTTTACTCTAATTACAAGAAGATTACGCCTCTTAAGGATGGAAATAAATCAATTACAATGTTAACTTAATTGAGTACAAGGTTATAAGTGACATTTAATAATTGAGGTTGTTTTTCTAGTTTTTATTTGAAAATTAAGTTAAGGGGTAAAATGGACTATGTAGAATAAAAATTACTCATCCAAGTTACGTACTAGTTACGAGCGCCACGTGGCGCATTTTTAAGGCATGGCCGCATGTGAGGCCAGTTACATAGGGACGCACCCTAGACGGCCCGATCAAAGGATGGGGAAAACTCACAAATCAAGATAAAACAATTTTGCGAACAATGTAATAAAAATCGACGCCAATAAGAAAGATAAAAGCGATGATAATTAAAGAGGAAGTGATTAAAATGTCAAGATGAATTAGTTGATAGCCATGTTATCAAAGATAGCGAAAGGACGGTTAGAGAAACTCATAAGGCCAACAACAATGAATCAAAAGACAAATTCTGAATAAGCAAAGAACATTTTGGAAACTCAATGGGGATTCAAATGCAATGTCACGATTCACATTCGATTGAGGTCAACAACTCAATTAATGAAGTCAACATTTCAGAATAGATAATGGTCAAGCTAGATCGCAGTCGAAGATATATAAAGTTCAACATAGATCACGAGTCAACATAAATCAGAACTCATAATTCATGAGATAACAATGAAATAATTTGAGAATTGCATCACCGTAAAAATTGCATCACCGTAAAAATTCAAAATTTGGAATTAAACCCGACATATAGTATTTTTTCATAAACAAAATAAGTTAAACGAATTCTGGATTAAACAAATGTTCGATTAAAGGCTATAAGTTAAACGAAATTACAATTGGATTAAACAAAAAATCGAAATTATAACAAATTAAAACTCGTATAAACAAAAAATCGAAAGCAAAAAATTACAGATAAATTAAACAAAAAATTGATTACAAAAAATAAGTTCAAAAACAAACTCGTGAATTGCAGAATTCAACAAAAAAATTCGTAATAATCAAAACTCGTGAATTGCAGAATTCAATAAAAAAATCGACCAAAAAAAGCCAATTTTCCATTAATTTGTTCAAATAATCAAAATAAACATATTCTAATCACAACTCGTAAATCGCAGAATCAAAATAAATTGAAATTTTAGATCCAATACATACTATATCCATCAGAAAAATTTCGGCTTGCATCCTCTTTCTCTTCTTGAATTGTAGAATTATCCACCATTTTTTGTTTTGTTGTAACAAAATATAAATCGGGATAAGAGATTAGTTTTTTAGTTCAAATAATCGTGAAAGAAGAAAAAGGAAAAAAAGAATTTTGTTTTACTCTAATTACAAGAAGATTACGCCTCTTAAGGATGGAAATAAATCAATTACAATGTTAACTTAATTGAGTACAAGGTTATAAGTGACATTTAATAATTGAGGTTGTTTTTCTAGTTTTTATTTGAAAATTAAGTTAAGGGGTAAAATGGACTATGTAGAATAAAAATTACTCATCCAAGTTACGTACTAGTTACGAGCGCCACGTGGCGCATTTTTAAGGCATGGCCGCATGTGAGGCCAGTTACGTAGGGACGCACCCTAGACGGCCCGATCAAAGGATGGGGAAAACTCACAAATCAAGATAAAACAATTTTGCGAACAATGTAATAAAAATCGACGCCAATAAGAAAGATAAAAGCGATGATAATTAAAGAGGAAGTGATTAAAATGTCAAGATGAATTAGTTGATAGCCATGTTATCAAAGATAGCGAAAGGACGGTTAGAGAAACTCATAAGGCCAACAACAATGAATCAAAAGACAAATTCTGAATAAGCAAAGAACATTTTGGAAACTCAATGGGGATTCAAATGCAATGTCACGATTCACATTCGATTGAGGTCAACAACTCAATTAATGAAGTCAACATTTCAGAATAGATAATGGTCAAGCTAGATCGCAGTCGAAGATATATAAAGTTCAACATAGATCACGAGTCAACATAAATCAGAACTCATAATTCATGAGATAACAATGAAATAATTTGAGAATTGCATCACCGTAAAAATTGCATCACCGTAAAAATTCAAAATTTGGAATTAAACCCGACATATAGTATTTTTTCATAAACAAAATAAGTTAAACGAATTCTGGATTAAACAAATGTTCGATTAAAGGCTATAAGTTAAACGAAATTACAATTGGATTAAACAAAAAATCGAAATTATAACAAATTAAAACTCGTATAAACAAAAAATCGAAAGCAAAAAATTACAGATAAATTAAACAAAAAATTGATTACAAAAAATAAGTTCAAAAACAAACTCGTGAATTGCAGAATTCAACAAAAAAATTCGTAATAATCAAAACTCGTGAATTGCAGAATTCAATAAAAAAATCGACCAAAAAAAGCCAATTTTCCATTAATTTGTTCAAATAATCAAAATAAACATATTCTAATCACAACTCGTAAATCGCAGAATCAAAATAAATTGAAATTTTAGATCCAATACATACTATATCCATCAGAAAAATTTCGGCTTGCATCCTCTTTCTCTTCTTGAATTGTAGAATTATCCACCATTTTTTGTTTTGTTGTAACAAAATATAAATCGGGATAAGAGATTAGTTTTTTAGTTCAAATAATCGTGAAAGAAGAAAAAGGAAAAAAAGAATTTTGTTTTACTCTAATTACAAGAAGATTACGCCTCTTAAGGATGGAAATAAATCAATTACAATGTTAACTTAATTGAGTACAAGGTTATAAGTGACATTTAATAATTGAGGTTGTTTTTCTAGTTTTTATTTGAAAATTAAGTTAAGGGGTAAAATGGACTATGTAGAATAAAAATTACTCATCCAAGTTACGTACTAGTTACGAGCGCCACGTGGCGCATTTTTAAGGCATGGCCGCATGTGAGGCCAGTTACGTAGGGACGCACCCTAGACGGCCCGATCAAAGGATGGGGAAAACTCACAAATCAAGATAAAACAATTTTGCGAACAATGTAATAAAAATCGACGCCAATAAGAAAGATAAAAGCGATGATAATTAAAGAGGAAGTGATTAAAATGTCAAGATGAATTAGTTGATAGCCATGTTATCAAAGATAGCGAAAGGACGGTTAGAGAAACTCATAAGGCCAACAACAATGAATCAAAAGACAAATTCTGAATAAGCAAAGAACATTTTGGAAACTCAATGGGGATTCAAATGCAATGTCACGATTCACATTCGATTGAGGTCAACAACTCAATTAATGAAGTCAACATTTCAGAATAGATAATGGTCAAGCTAGATCGCAGTCGAAGATATATAAAGTTCAACATAGATCACGAGTCAACATAAATCAGAACTCATAATTCATGAGATAACAATGAAATAATTTGAGAATTGCATCACCGTAAAAATTGCATCACCGTAAAAATTCAAAATTTGGAATTAAACCCGACATATAGTATTTTTTCATAAACAAAATAAGTTAAACGAATTCTGGATTAAACAAATGTTCGATTAAAGGCTATAAGTTAAACGAAATTACAATTGGATTAAACAAAAAATCGAAATTATAACAAATTAAAACTCGTATAAACAAAAAATCGAAAGCAAAAAATTACAGATAAATTAAACAAAAAATTGATTACAAAAAATAAGTTCAAAAACAAACTCGTGAATTGCAGAATTCAACAAAAAAATTCGTAATAATCAAAACTCGTGAATTGCAGAATTCAATAAAAAAATCGACCAAAAAAAGCCAATTTTCCATTAATTTGTTCAAATAATCAAAATAAACATATTCTAATCACAACTCGTAAATCGCAGAATCAAAATAAATTGAAATTTTAGATCCAATACATACTATATCCATCAGAAAAATTTCGGCTTGCATCCTCTTTCTCTTCTTGAATTGTAGAATTATCCACCATTTTTTGTTTTGTTGTAACAAAATATAAATCGGGATAAGAGATTAGTTTTTTAGTTCAAATAATCGTGAAAGAAGAAAAAGGAAAAAAAGAATTTTGTTTTACTCTAATTACAAGAAGATTACGCCTCTTAAGGATGGAAATAAATCAATTACAATGTTAACTTAATTGAGTACAAGGTTATAAGTGACATTTAATAATTGAGGTTGTTTTTCTAGTTTTTATTTGAAAATTAAGTTAAGGGGTAAAATGGACTATGTAGAATAAAAATTACTCATCCAAGTTACGTACTAGTTACGAGCGCCACGTGGCGCATTTTTAAGGCATGGCCGCATGTGAGGCCAGTTACGTAGGGACGCACCCTAGACGGCCCGATCAAAGGATGGGGAAAACTCACAAATCAAGATAAAACAATTTTGCGAACAATGTAATAAAAATCGACGCCAATAAGAAAGATAAAAGCGATGATAATTAAAGAGGAAGTGATTAAAATGTCAAGATGAATTAGTTGATAGCCATGTTATCAAAGATAGCGAAAGGACGGTTAGAGAAACTCATAAGGCCAACAACAATGAATCAAAAGACAAATTCTGAATAAGCAAAGAACATTTTGGAAACTCAATGGGGATTCAAATGCAATGTCACGATTCACATTCGATTGAGGTCAACAACTCAATTAATGAAGTCAACATTTCAGAATAGATAATGGTCAAGCTAGATCGCAGTCGAAGATATATAAAGTTCAACATAGATCACGAGTCAACATAAATCAGAACTCATAATTCATGAGATAACAATGAAATAATTTGAGAATTGCATCACCGTAAAAATTGCATCACCGTAAAAATTCAAAATTTGGAATTAAACCCGACATATAGTATTTTTTCATAAACAAAATAAGTTAAACGAATTCTGGATTAAACAAATGTTCGATTAAAGGCTATAAGTTAAACGAAATTACAATTGGATTAAACAAAAAATCGAAATTATAACAAATTAAAACTCGTATAAACAAAAAATCGAAAGCAAAAAATTACAGATAAATTAAACAAAAAATTGATTACAAAAAATAAGTTCAAAAACAAACTCGTGAATTGCAGAATTCAACAAAAAAATTCGTAATAATCAAAACTCGTGAATTGCAGAATTCAATAAAAAAATCGACCAAAAAAAGCCAATTTTCCATTAATTTGTTCAAATAATCAAAATAAACATATTCTAATCACAACTCGTAAATCGCAGAATCAAAATAAATTGAAATTTTAGATCCAATACATACTATATCCATCAGAAAAATTTCGGCTTGCATCCTCTTTCTCTTCTTGAATTGTAGAATTATCCACCATTTTTTGTTTTGTTGTAACAAAATATAAATCGGGATAAGAGATTAGTTTTTTAGTTCAAATAATCGTGAAAGAAGAAAAAGGAAAAAAAGAATTTTGTTTTACTCTAATTACAAGAAGATTACGCCTCTTAAGGATGGAAATAAATCAATTACAATGTTAACTTAATTGAGTACAAGGTTATAAGTGACATTTAATAATTGAGGTTGTTTTTCTAGTTTTTATTTGAAAATTAAGTTAAGGGGTAAAATGGACTATGTAGAATAAAAATTACTCATCCAAGTTACGTACTAGTTACGAGCGCCACGTGGCGCATTTTTAAGGCATGGCCGCATGTGAGGCCAGTTACGTAGGGACGCACCCTAGACGGCCCGATCAAAGGATGGGGAAAACTCACAAATCAAGATAAAACAATTTTGCGAACAATGTAATAAAAATCGACGCCAATAAGAAAGATAAAAGCGATGATAATTAAAGAGGAAGTGATTAAAATGTCAAGATGAATTAGTTGATAGCCATGTTATCAAAGATAGCGAAAGGACGGTTAGAGAAACTCATAAGGCCAACAACAATGAATCAAAAGACAAATTCTGAATAAGCAAAGAACATTTTGGAAACTCAATGGGGATTCAAATGCAATGTCACGATTCACATTCGATTGAGGTCAACAACTCAATTAATGAAGTCAACATTTCAGAATAGATAATGGTCAAGCTAGATCGCAGTCGAAGATATATAAAGTTCAACATAGATCACGAGTCAACATAAATCAGAACTCATAATTCATGAGATAACAATGAAATAATTTGAGAATTGCATCACCGTAAAAATTGCATCACCGTAAAAATTCAAAATTTGGAATTAAACCCGACATATAGTATTTTTTCATAAACAAAATAAGTTAAACGAATTCTGGATTAAACAAAAATTCGATTAAAGGCTATAAGTTAAACGAAATTACAATTGGATTAAACAAAAAATCGAAATTATAACAAATTAAAACTCGTATAAACAAAAAATCGAAAGCAAAAAATTACAGATAAATTAAACAAAAAATTGATTACAAAAAATAAGTTCAAAAACAAACTCGTGAATTGCAGAATTCAACAAAAAAATTCGTAATAATCAAAACTCGTGAATTGCAGAATTCAATAAAAAAATCGACTAAAAAAAGCCAATTTTCCATTAATTTGTTCAAATAATCAAAATAAACATATTCTAATCACAACTCGTAAATCGCAGAATCAAAATAAATTGAAATTTTAGATCCAATACATACTATATCCATCAGAAAAATTTCGGCTTGCATCCTCTTTCTCTTCTTGAATTGTAGAATTATCCCCCATTTTTTGTTTTGTTGTAACAAAATATAAATCGGGATAAGAGATTAGTTTTTTAGTTCAAATAATCGTGAAAGAAGAAAAAGGAAAAAAAGAATTTTGTTTTACTCTAATTACAAGAAGATTACGCCTCTTAAGGATGGAAATAAATCAATTACAATGTTAACTTAATTGAGTACAAGGTTATAAGTGACATTTAATAATTGAGGTTGTTTTTCTAGTTTTTATTTGAAAATTAAGTTAAGGGGTAAAATGGACTATGTAGAATAAAAATTACTCATCCAAGTTACGTACTAGTTACGAGCGCCACGTGGCGCATTTTTAAGGCATGGCCGCATGTGAGGCCAGTTACATAGGGACGCACCCTAGACGGCCCGATCAAAGGATGGGGAAAACTCACAAATCAAGATAAAACAATTTTGCGAACAATGTAATAAAAATCGACGCCAATAAGAAAGATAAAAGCGATGATAATTAAAGAGGAAGTGATTAAAATGTCAAGATGAATTAGTTGATAGCCATGTTATCAAAGATAGCGAAAGGACGGTTAGAGAAACTCATAAGGCCAACAACAATGAATCAAAAGACAAATTCTGAATAAGCAAAGAACATTTTGGAAACTCAATGGGGATTCAAATGCAATGTCACGATTCACATTCGATTGAGGTCAACAACTCAATTAATGAAGTCAACATTTCAGAATAGATAATGATCAAGCTAGATCGCAGTCGAAGATATATAAAGTTCAACATAGATCACGAGTCAACATAAATCAGAACTCATAATTCATGAGATAACAATGAAATAATTTGAGAGAGAAAATAATCAGATATGTCCTTTTGTCAACAGAAAGATAGTCAATGAATAAGGAATAGAAACATCACTTGGAAGTCCGACGAGGCGATACATAGCTACTTTAGGCTCTATTTTTTAGCGTGACCATCAATATGTTCGATGTAAGATCAATCCCATATTTGTCATGGGATTTTCTTTCCTTTAAGTGAACCATTGATTTGTTTTTCATATTTTTCGCTAGTTAGGGAATAACCAATAAAGTGCAGATTTCATGAGATTTCTGTACTAATTTATAAATTGAATAATATGGCAAGCTACATATTCTGTGGCATATATTGTGTTCTTACCAAAACTTTGATGAGAAGTTTTGACTATATATACACCTCATTTTGGTCCCCAAACTCACTCATTACAAACCCTTTAGTATACACCATCTACATAGAGTGAGTCGAGTTTGGAAGACCAAAACCGACGATCAAGAGGGAGAAACATTCAAACAAAACATTAATGGCTGGAGGGTATATTTCTTGGGCTATTTTCGGGAAAAATGCAAGATACTCCCCTGTGTTATGTTAAACCTGCAAGAAACTATCCTGTGAAATTTTTATTGCGCCAAACTTCCTTGTGTTTTCAAAAATCCTGCAAAAAACATCCAATTTGTGAAAAATAGGTCGTTTTGGATCGATATATTTCAAGAAACCATTTTTAAAATACTTCAAATTGATCCTTACAACTTCACGTGAAATATTTTTAAAATGATTTTTTGAAATATGTCGATCCTAAACGACCTATTTTTTACAAATTGGGTGTTTTTTGCAGGGTTTTTGAAATCACAAGGAAGTTTGGCGCAATAAAAATTTCACAGGGTAGTTTCTTGCAGGTTTAGCATAACACAGGGGAGTATTTTGCATTTACCCCGCTATTTTCAGTTTTCTATCCATGTTTAGTTCCGCATTTATTTTGGATCGTTTTAAAGTTTATGTCTAACATTTGGTATCAGAGCACGTGATACCTCTGCCTAATGCTTTTGAATGTTTAATATTCAATTGTTTGGCAAAATTCATTTTTGCTAATTATAGAAATCATTCTATAATTAATTTAGGATATTGTATTGAAGTTTGTAAACAAACCTCTATTTTTTTTGCTGGGTTTATGGCTTACGACCGACACTATTGTGCAGTAGATTTGTTTGGATGGTTGTAGTTGTTCCAAGCATTGTTTTATGTTTTAAAGTTTTAATTAATTGGTGGGTTAAATGAGATTTGATTTTGGAAATTGTTAATGAATGAGTTTCAAAGTATGTTGAGGCATAACTTAAGAAAATCGATCGTGGGGATCTGGTTTTCCAGCCAGTTGCAGAATCGGGCAGAGAAGATGACCATACGGGTCATTTTTCGGGTCCTTCAAACCCTTTTAGGTCAGATTCAGATATGGGCTGGCCTATACGGTTCGGGTTTTTGGATCAAATAAGGTTCAAGGTCTTGTCTGGGCTGGATCTGTTGTTAATTTGGGCTAGGGATGGACTGAATTTCTTAAGGATCGGTTTGGCTGAAGGTTATAAAGAAATCCGTTTTAGAAAAGGGAACTTAATTAATTATGTTGTTATAGCATATAATTAAGAAATTGCATGATGTATAGTTCTAAATTATGTAATTTTTATGCTGGTATATCAGGGCCGGCCCTAGATATTCGGGGGCCATAGGTGAATTCCAAATTTGGGGCCCTTTGTTATACAAATATAAAATATAATCAATTTATTTTTTAAATGCAAAAATACTAATTAAATATTGACATTTTTTTCCCTAACAAATCCACTTAATTTTTAAAATATTCAATCATTTTTTTTTATTTTAATTTTGAAAATATTTTAGCCGAAGCAAATTTTTCAAGTATATGTACATCATTAGCTTTATTTTATTCTTTTACAAATTTTATAATTGATTTTTTTACTTTATTTTCATTCCGTACATTCTTAACTCTATTAATTATATATCATCATGTATAGAAAAAGTTACACATCGTATACAAAATTGAAAAAAAGATATACACACATATATAAACAGGGATGGAGCTATAACAATTTTATTGGGAGAGGGGGGGGGGGGGGGGAGGGGGTTATTTTTTTTTTTTTTTTTTTCAATGTACTAAAGTTAAGAAAGTAATAAGATAAAAATTGTATTATAAAGAAAATAAAAACCGTATTATTTTTATAATTATTAACAAATAAAAAAGTACTTATTAAGAAAAAAAATGACAAAAAGAAAAGGGATTAATGGAATAATTACTATCAAAGGAAAAGAAAAAAGGTGAACAATTATTAAAAAAGAAAAAAAATTAAAAGGAGACACTATTGGGATTTGAACACTAGATCTCCCACTTATAAAGAAAAAGTCTAACCAAGTAAACCCAAGATACATGTTGTCTACATAAAATTAATAAAATTAAAAATATTTAATTTTTACATTTTTCATATGGGCCTAGATATAAATTTTGGGGCCCCTCCAAATTGGAGGCCCTAGGCGCGGGCCTAAGTTGCCTAGCACTTGGACCGGCCCTGTGGTACATTCAAATAACTTGTTAACTTAAAGTTATTTATTTGAAATTATTGTTAATTGCTATAGTATTATTTGCATTAATATGTGTTTTGATTATGCAATTTTTGGAGAACACTTCAATGCCTAAAGTCTGCATAATTCGCATTTATTATTGTTGGATTATATATTGTTCTCATGTTCCTTCATGCTATTATTATGAGAATCATTAAGTGCCAAATTCTCATAAAGCTCAAATTCATAGTGCCTTGTGAACCATATAATTTTAGTTATTAAGGCTTAGCCACAACACCCTTAATTATTAAAATTATATATATATGTTAAGATCGCATAAGGAATTAAAGGCATTTGTTGTAATTAATTGTCCTTAATATAATAAATTTTATTCCACATGAAGTTTTATTATATTTAGATAATTAATTAGGATAAGATATCAAATTATATTTCTTAATTTACCCACAGGGATTAGGAAAATGAACATAATTTGATAGTTTTATCGTAAAGTCTTGGATATAATATCAAATTTATTTCATAAAATATCTACCAATTATGAATTAAGTACATAATTTGATCATCCAGTTATACTTGAATCGCGTTAAAATTTAGCCCACAGGCAATTTTTCTGTCATGAGAGTCATCTTGATATTTTACCCACGGGGATTAGAAAATATAAGACAATTTGATAGTTTTATCAAGACTTATAGATATGGGCAAAAATTCAATTTTCATACCATAGAATAGGCCAAAGTCTATTTTTCATGCCAATCGAACGAAAATCATACCGTAGAATAAACGGGCGTTTCAAAAATCATACTTCCGTCAAGTTTTTTAACAAAATTGCCACATGGTCTGTTAAGTCGCCTTGAGCGGGAAAAAGTGCGAGGCACGTGTGGCATGAAAAATGAAAATTGTCATGTTCTATGGTATGAAAAATGAATTTTTGCCTATTACATTTTATTTATTTAGACATAGATATATATTGATTCAATTTTTTTTATTAACCACTCAAACTTTTGTTGTCCAGTCTCACCAAGGAAAATTATTTGATTGAGAAATATTTTTCTACCTTTTTTTTGGGTAGAAAAGTTATGGATAATTTTACTTGAATTACAAACCAACCCAATTTGAAATCTGGTATTTCACCTTCTTTTTAATACGATCCAACTTAAACATTGAATGGTCTTTGCTAGGATCAACTTCGACGAGTCCGAATAATTTTTTTCCCAGTACACCCATTTGCTTGCTATGAATGTTGATCGATTTCATTGATCAAAACTCCATTATAATGTGAGACCTACACGTAAAATATAATACCTACTAAATGGCTTATGTCCCCTTGGTTTTTTTTTTTTTTGAGAAGAACTGCAAGGGTAAATTCATTAACGAACAATATCAGCAAGTACAAAATCCTGGATAAAACTCGGAAGTTCATCAGAAGGAGGAGAAATACTATAAGCTACCTTAGCTAGCGCATGAGCCACATAATTATTTTCCCGAAAAACAAAAGAGACATCAAAAGAATCAAGACTAGTAGACAAGGCCTTAATGTCTTCAAAAATATGCCCCAGGGGGTGGAATTGAGTGTGGGGATGAGAGCTTGAAATACCATCAATCACCGCTTTGCAATCTCCTTCGAGGATAATGTTTCTCCAACCTTTGGCACATCCAAACTCCAATCCTCGAGCAGCTGCCACAGATTCTGCTGCCTCGGGATCAAGGGGGTAGTCGAATTTTTCTGCACCCCAATGTAGACAAGTCCCCAAATGATCACGAACTATAAAACCCACTCCAAAGCAACCCAAACCAACAAAGACCGAAGCATCAAAGTTTATCTTCACACAATTCGGCGACGGTGGCTGCCAAGTGGAGCTTCTTCTACAAGGAACTGGGCAGATTGGAGCACTACACGTTATCTCATATCTATTGTGGAAATTTCGGGCAGCCAATACAAGCTCCGCCGGTGCAGTGAGTTCAGCATCCCACAATAATTTATTTCTACCGAACCACAGCCACCACATCAAGCAAGCTGCCAGGCCCAATTCCTTTTCATCCGTTTCAGATTTAAGATGGGAAAACCACTCCGTAAAGTCGAGAGAGCTACAAGAATATTGAGAGAAAGCAAGCCCGGATAGTGCCCAGCATTGTCTAGCAAACTGGCATGAGAACAAACAGTGAAGAACAGTTTCTTGCAAACTGCCACAACGCAAACAAGTGTCTTCATCAATAAGTTTACGGAATCGGAGCAGGGCACGAACTGGAAGAGTATCCTTACAAGCTGACCATATGAATTGCTTTACCTTCGGCGGGGTTTTAAGTGACCAAACCCAATCCCACCTAAAGTGAGTGGTAGAGCTCGAGCTTATGTCCCTTTGGTTAAGAACAAACAAATTAAAGTTGATTAGAGTTAAAATTGAAAGTGAGGCAAAAATTCAATTTTCATACCATAGAATAAACCAAAGTCCATTTTTTTATACCAATCGAACAAAAATCATACTTCAGTTTCAAGTCAACTTAGCGGACACGTGGTACTTTCGTTAAAAAACTGACGGAAGTGTGGCTTGGTATGATTTTCGTTCGATTGGTATGAAAAATGGACTTTGGCCTATTCTATGGTATGAAAATTGAATTTTTGCCTATAGATATGATATCAAATCACCTTCATGACTTGCCCACAGGAATCGTGAAAGTAATTTGATACTCAGATCAAAAAGTTTAATGGATCTTATTGAATAAAAAATTTAGCCCACATGCAATTTTTTATTTGACTAGCCTCATTTTTAGCATGATTTATATTGGTTTAAAGTTAGAACTCATTTGATATGAAAATGTAATGATTAATTGCAGCTTCGTAACTTAAGAGTTTCTCTGATATCCATAAAACGGGTTTCATCTCTAAAATCTAACTATCATAAATCATGTAATGAGCACATAAAATTAAATGACATTTCGGCTAAATTAACAATCCAACCTAGTTGGTTGTTATGAGTCTAATGCGACTAAGGTTAACGTACATATCT
Source organism: Penstemon davidsonii (assembly GCA_034814905.1). Taxonomy (NCBI): domain Eukaryota; kingdom Viridiplantae; phylum Streptophyta; class Magnoliopsida; order Lamiales; family Plantaginaceae; genus Penstemon; species Penstemon davidsonii. Next base: position 1,735,231 of record JAYDYQ010001087.1, on the reverse strand, counting down.
GGTGGATTGACTCTGGATTTATAATTCACATTGTAAACTCTTAGGATAGTATGCAAAGTTTTAGGAAGCAAGTAAAAAGTGAGCATAACATCTTACATGGAAATTACAAGATGAGCTCATATATAGAAGTTATGTGAACATATTTATTTTAAGTAGTGGATTTGTCTTAAAACTAGAAAAGACCTTCTATGTTCCAAGTTTTTCGAAAAACTTAATTTCAGGTTTAAGACTAGTACCCTTAAGACATTCCTTTATTTTTTAACACATTATTCAGTTTATTTCATAGAACTGATTGTGTTTGGAATAGTACTTTGTCTGGAGGTCTTTATAGTATAAATTTACAAGACAATACCACTTATAGTTCAATGTATGTCCAGACTGGCTCTAAGGGTGTATTATTAAAGAGAACTCTTTTTCATCATGACACCGGAGATTATATCACATCTCCATTGGTAAATGATGAATTTTACTTATTTCCAAACTTGTAATGATTGCATTAAGTGAAAGCAGATGAACAAGTCAAGGATGTCAATAGGAGTTCAACCACATTAGAAATCAATCTTAAGGATATATGTAGTCCTAACATGGACGCATATTGTCAGTAATACTCCATCTATAAATACTCACGATATATGTACCTTTACATGTTTCATAACAGACCGAAACATGAGATGTCTTTAAGATATTTAAGGCAAAAGTAAAGAAACAATGCGGTAATTAAGATCGTGGGAATAGAGATGGAGGATATTATGCTAGATACACAAAGGATGGATAAGTATCTGGTCCATTTGTGAAATTTCTTCAAAAGCATGAGATTGTTGCCCAATTATACCATGTCTGGTTCTACGGACCAGAATGGTGTGGCAAAAGGAAGAAATCGAACTTTATTGGACATGATGATGAGCATTCCTAACAACTCCAATCTTCCTAAGTCTTTGTGGATTGAAGCACTTAAGACAGTAGTGTGTATATTAAATTGAGTTTCAATCAAGGTTGTTTTAAAACACCATTATGAAATGGTTGGAAATCGAGTTTGCAACATATGCACTATTAGGAAAGTCTGTCTGGTGTGAAAATTTATGATCCACAAGAGAAGAAGTTCAAGGACCATTAATAGACATTTCATTAGATATGTTGAGAGGTCTGAGAGTTACGAACTTTATATTATCCATCTAACATCATTAGGATTGTGGAATCAATATATGGTAAGTTTCTTGAATATGACTTGATCAGTGGGAGCGAGCAAAACAGAAACTTAGTTTCTGCTAATGATCATTCAGATTCCCAACAGTCAACTTCACGTCATAGATTGATCTTTGTTCATAATGCCCCTTAAGTATCATTGGTGTTATTGAACAATCAACCACTGAAGTTCCACGACTTATTGACAAAATTCCAGTAGATCAAGTCGTTCATAAGTTTCCTGGTATTTCTGAACAACAAGTTGAACCTCATCTTTCGAAGAAAAGATTGATACAACATTAAGAAGATCTACTAGATTTAAAGGGTCAATAAATTTCTAGTGATTATATTGTGTATCTACGATGAACTGACTATAATATTAAAGTCGAGAATGATCATGAGTTTTTCGCACAATCCATGAGTTGTAAATGATTAAACTATGGTATTATGTCATTTTATTGGCATTGTAGCCCAGTTTAAATGTTGATTACAACAAATGGATGTGAAATCATGAACTATTAGAGGAGGAGGTTTACATAAAATTACTTGAAGAAATATCCTCTAACGATGGTGAGGATTTGGTTTGCATGTTGAATAAGTCCATATAAAACAAGCATCCCACCAATTTTATTTGAAGTTCCATGATATATTTTCTTATTTGATTATGAAGAAATATAATGGATAAATTCATATACCTTAACATTAGTGGGTGTAAAGTTTGTTTCTTGGATGCTGACTTGCTAGCAACTAATAATAAGCTTTATTGAATGAGATGAATTATTTTCTTTATATATTTTAATAAAGTTATAAAAGGATATCAGAATAATCCAGATTTAGACTGCTGGGTAGCTGCAAATAAAGTAATAAGGTACCTTCAAGGGACCAAAGGATTACATGTTCATGTATGAATGAACAACAAAGCTGGAAGTAGTTGGCTATTCATATTCAAACATTACTGGTTGTATTGATTCTGCGAATCAACATTAGGATTTAACTGATAGAATTGTATAACTACTATTTCCACTTTGAGGGTTGAGTACATTTAGTTTGAGGCTACTTCATATGGCGTATGAAGAAGAGTTTCGTATTTGGGCCTAGATTATGGATCCCACTAGTCCTATAACTGGTAGAATTGTATAACTACTATTTCCACTATGAGGGTTGAATACATTTAGTTTGAGGCTACTTCATATGGTTTATGAAGAAGAGTTTCATATTTGAGCCTAGATTATGGATCCCACTAGGCCATTAAGAATATACTGCGATAATTCAGTTGAGCTCCTTATGGTGAAAAAGTCGACCTTAAGTATTTAGCCATAAGAGAACGTTTTGAGGAAATAAACGTGTCAAAACGTGAACATTGAACACGTTGGAACTGAATTGGTAATCGCAGATCCTTGTTATAGGGCATGCCATTATTGGAATTCAAGGATCATATAGATACATTTGGAACTTGGTTTCATATGTAATTGAAACTCTAATTAAGTTATTTTCTCATATTCATGTGTACCTTAAGCCTAATTTGAGAAAAACTCATTAATGTAGGACCAGGATAAACAAAGGGTTTATTCATTAAGAAATTATTGTCATATTAAGTATAATATTTAAGAATCAAATAGATTGTAATACATGAAAGATACTACTCGCTATTTAGAGGATATGTCGCAATGATTCATCTATTTTTCTTAAATACTTGTTGTAGTTGGTTTAAAATGAGACACTAAGTTAATCTATGGTCCAAGTGGGAGAATGAAAGATCAATCCCATATTTGTCAAGGGATTTACTTTCCTTTAAGTGCACCATTGATTTGTCTTCCATATTTTTTTCAAGTTAATTAGGGAATAACCAACAAAATGCAGATTTCATGGGATTTCTGTACTAATATAGGGATTGAATAATATGGCAAACTACATATTCTGTGGCATATATTGTGTTTTTACCAAAACTCTGATGAGAAGTTTTGACTATATATAAACCCCATATTGGTCCCCAAACTCACTCATTACAAACCCTTCAGTATACACCATCTACATAGAGTGAGTCGAGTTTGGAAGACCAAAACCGACGATCAAGAGGCAGAAACATTTGGGGGTGGGGGGGGGGGGGGGTGGGGGGGGGGGGGGGTGGGGGGGGGGGGGGGTGGGGGGGGGGGGGGGTGGGGGGGGGGGGGGGTGGGGGGGGGGGGGGGTGGGGGGGGGGGGGGGTGGGGGGGGGGGGGGGTGGGGGGGGGGGGGGGTGGGGGGGGGGGGGGGTGGGGGGGGGGGGGGGTGGGGGGGGGGGGGGGTGGGGGGGGGGGGGGGTGGGGGGGGGGGGGGGTGGGGGGGGGGGGGGGTGGGGGGGGGGGGGGGTGGGGGGGGGGGGGGGTGGGGGGGGGGGGGGGTGGGGGGGGGGGGGGGTGGGGGGGGGGGGGGGTGGGGGGGGGGGGGGGTGGGGGGGGGGGGGGGTGGGGGGGGGGGGGGGTGGGGGGGGGGGGGGGTGGGGGGGGGGGGGGGTGGGGGGGGGGGGGGGTGGGGGGGGGGGGGGGGGGGGGGGGGGGGGGGGGGGGGGGGGGGGGGGGGGGGGGGGGGGGGGGTGGGGGGGGGGGGGAATAGCTCATCTTCATTTTCAGTGAGAGTTACCTCAGTGTCAGAATCCTCTGATTCTTCAGTAGAGTCATCACTTGATGTCTCTGATTCTGAGTTAGACGAGTAGATGGCTGCTATCTTTTCAGCTTCAGCCAACAGTACTTTGCTCTTCTGGTGTCTCCTCTCTTTCCTCGCTTTCTTTTCCTCCTCAGTATACTTCTCAGCTTTAGGATATGGGCCGTCCTTGATGAAATGTCCCAATTTCCTGCAGTTATAGCACATCATTTTGGATTTATAATCATCCTTACTATCATGAGAATAAGAGGTAGGTTTAGAAGTAGAAGCATTGTTATATTTGTTCTTCATTTTTCTTTTATAGAACTTTTTGAACCCATTTAATAACAAGGCAACATCTCCAGCAGTGTACTCCTTCTTGTTGAGCATTGTGGTCTCATCAGATGAGTCCACTTCTCTTATCTTCCCAGCTGATCTTCTAAATCTTTCTGCAGCAACCAGGGCAGCAGTGGGGCTAGAAGTTGAGGTCTCTTCTATACCCATCCTTGGCATTTTATACTCGCACGCCTTGAGTACAGAAAATAGCTCAGTCAGAGAGATCTTTCCCAGATCCCTTGATTCTTCCATAGCTGTGATCTTCATGTTGAACTTGGGTGGTAACGCCTTTAAGACTTTGACGGTAATCTCTTTATCAGTGAACGTCTTTCCCAACTTTAACACGTTGTTCAACACTTTGTGAACCTTGAATCCATCTGGTCAATGGTTTCTCCAGATTTCATATTGAAGTTTTCAAACTTCTCCAGGGCTACACTCAGATTGTGTTCTTTGATGGAGTCATCCCTTCACTCATGTCACGGACCTTATCCCACATCTCCTTAGTTGTTTTACAGTGTTTGACCTTGTCAAATCTGTCGTTGTCGAGGGCTTTGGTCAAGATGAAGATTCCAACCTTGTCAAGATTTTTCAGTTTGATTTCCTCAACTGTCATCTCTTCAGGTTCTTTGTCAACGACCTTATCTTGGCCATCAACTTTGATTGTTTTGGTGATTCTTATCGGACCTTGTGTTATGCACCTGTACATATTATCATTATAAGCAGCAAGGAAAATTTCCATGCGTATTTTCCAGTCCTCAAAGCTCATACCGCCAATGTTGGGAACATGGCTGATACAATCCATTTTTCAAAGAGTTTTTTTTTATTTTTTTATTTTTAAAAAGATGCTCTTTTGAAAACCTTTGAAAAACACTCTAGGATCAAGCTCGTTGATCAGGCAAATGATTCAAATGAACCACCTGCTCTGATACCAATTGTTGGTCAGATGAGGTCTAGAGGGGGGGGGGGGGGGGGGAATAGACCTCTAAAAATTTTGTCTTTAAAATTCTCTAACTTTTCTGTCAACAGACTAAGCTGATCAGGAATCGTAAGAAGACTAAGCTGATCTCGCACAAAGCTTTGAACAGCAGAGTTGACCACTCTTCTGATTTTACTTAGCTGATTTTATGAAAATCAGATTTTTAAAATAACTAACTTGCAGCGGATTTGTCTAGTGTTTTTCACAAGTTGTTTTCTTAACTTAGAAAAAGTTTTATCCCCAGTTTTTGCAAACTCCTTTTAAAACTTTTAAACAATTAACTTAAGTGTTTAATTATGCTCTTTGAAAATATGCAATAAATAATGCAAGTATAAACACACAGAATTTTTATAGTGGTTATATGGATAAAAATCCTTTAGTCCACTCTTCCAACTCACGTAGATCTTGGGTTATACTATAATCACACAGATTACAATACACTCTGCTTGCGTCAAACAACAAATGAACTGGCCACAAGTTCGTTACAGGAAATCATAAAGAAGTCCTATACTACGAAGCTTTATCACTCACAAAGATGGATAACAGCTCCTCACAACACTTTTCTCACAAAATCACTCAGATTTGTATGTATATTTGTTTATCTCTCTTTTCGCTTTCGTCAACAAATGACTCAGCTGTTGAGTGTTCTGTTCTTGAAGTTGAGAGTTAGAAGAATTTTGCTTCGGATTTGCTCTCAGATGTGTTGTCTCTTCTTCTCTAACTCTTGAACTGAACTATTTATACTTGAGATTTGAAAATCTGTCCGTTGAGAGATCGACAGGTGTTCAAATCCTCGAGTACTGGTCATTTCTGCAGAAACGGCTACCTGCGACTGATCGCTATACACTCTGATGTACTTCCTATCAGTTCGCATTTAATGCACCAAGCTGATACGAGGTTTCTCTTCAATCATTTGTCATAAATACCCTTCCTCTTCAGCATTTATTACTCCAAGTGCATTTATTTCCGTTGCAATAACTTCTGATCACTTCCACTCTGCTGATCGAAATCACTCGTCTGATGTATACTCGGCTGATCCCAAACTGAACTCATCTGATTTGAGTCTGCTGAAAATCCACCAGTCTGATTCCTTTCTTTAGCAATAGATCAGTAGTCTTCTGGACCATATTTGACTCGTCTGAAGTAACTTCTTCCTTGGTCAAATATCTTCTAAGGTTTTAACTAAGTTTCCATACTTAGCTGATGACTTTTGGAAATCATCAAAGCCTCCCTTCACTTCTAAGTCTTCATCTTCATCCAACAAAACTTATTTTGTTTAGATTAGATAACTAAGGTAGTTCCCAAATCTTCAAAAATTCTTTACCTTATCCAAAACTCCAAGTTTCCTAATCTACCAAATCTCCAAGATTCACAAAATTTTCAAAATAGGCAAATTTGAGGCCACCACGTGGCAACACACACGATGCCACAAAGGCGGCGCGTGGGCTGTACGCGGCAGCCGCTGCTGCGTGTAGCAGCGCACGGCAGCGCGTGGCTGCGCGTGCCGGCACGCGGCAGACAGCCCGTATGCTGCTGCTCGTGCACCAAGCGCGCTATCGACGTGCTGCTGCGGGCAGCAGCTCACGGTAGCCGCCTAGCCGCGGTATGCTGCTGCGCCTCGCCGCGTGCCACCGCGGTTAGATCAATTTTTTTTTTTTCGATTACCAATTAATATTGTGAATGCATTTCTAGAGTCCCTTATTTAGTAATGTCCGAGCTCTTTCTTCTGTATCGAGGATCGTCGAAGTAAGCAAGAATACTATTTCTACGAAAAATGCCATTGATGGGGAGTTCAATTGAGATACCTGAAGGGGGTATTAGTTCGTTAAATAGCGTTTTAATTATATCTAATCCAAAATAAAAATAACATGATAAAATTTCGAATAAAAATATTTTTCCTTTAACTCCAAGTTAAACAGATCTACGTTCTAAAACATTCATAGTAAAAGAACTAGCCAATCATTAAATCAAACATATTATTTAAAAACAGAATATGCAAATTCATATATATAAAAAGCCAGATTTGGCTCTGATACCACTGTTGGGATTTAGTAAGAAGAATGACCCTTCACGCAGCGGAAATTAAAACTTTTTAAGGATCTCTTAGATGAATCTTACCAGGATATAATCTGGATGTATATATATGAATATATATAACGATAAATAAACTTTATACATAAGTTGTACCTATCTCCTTGCAAATCAGAGCTTGGCAAAAGTGTAGATAAAATTTCTCCTTTCTTTTGCACCTTTGATCCCAAAGTTTGTACAGCGCCCCACGTGTTGCGCCTCTACGGGTTGATACACCACAATATCACGAAAACCTTGAAAATTCTAATCGGCTAGAACATAGATATTATCAAGATCTAAACTAGAGAACAAAACAACAAGAAAATCGAAATCTCTTCTTGGAGAGAGAGAGAGATCGAGAGAGAGAGAGAGAGAGAGAGAGAGAGAGAGAGAGAGTGTTTTTCAAGACTTATTTTTCTCTTGTGTGTATTTCTTGTATATTGAGATATGATATATATTCTCATATATGTAGATATCTTCCATCTCCTAATCCCATTAGAAATAGGATTCCAAGTCTTCTCCTTTCCTACATGGGCATGGCCTTTTAACTGGAAGACTAAGTCTTGTAATTAATTAATGGCCCAATCTATTTAATTAATTGAGGCCTTATTTAATTTATCAATTAAATTTATTTTTTAAGTTGTTTAATAAATCATGCTCAAAAGAACATTTATCAAATAAATTCGGGTAAAATACCGAATAATTTACTTTATTTTAAATTCTAATCCAAAACACATGCCTTTGATATTTAAATTATACATATACATATATACTGCAAAAAATTATTGTTTCAAAAACGCTCTTGCACTTTAGAAAACTATGCGTAATCTTCCTTACTCTGTTCAGTTATCTAACGCTCTTAAATTTTAATTGATATACCTAAATTATCACTAGATTTAAAAAAAAATGATATGTTATAAGAGAATTTCTGCTAAAATAAAAAAAATACAAAGGGATTATGTGCAAAAATTAGAAAGTACGAGGGATTTGTGCAAAAGTTAAAAAGTACAAGGGGATTTTATGCAGACCCCCATCAAAAAACTGAAGGAAGTGGATGGACGGGGGATTCAATACAGAGTTTTTGAAAGTACAAGGGGATTTGGTACTATAAAAATTCCACAAAGGAGCTTTTTGTAAGTTTTCATAACACGGATGAGTATCGTGCATTTTTCTCCTTTTATTAATTAGTTTACGTAATAAATTGTCCAATTATTTTATTGATATTAGTAAATTGCTTATTGAATTTTCGGGTATATATAGATTGGTTTTGACTCAATTTCGTATGATTTAAGTTTCCAAAATAAAATATGGATAGTTTTAATGAAATTTTTGAAATACTATTTGGATTGAGTTTGCAAATTGAGTTTTTGGTTCTTGAAAAGTTGAAACATGATTTTGATTGAGTTTGAATATAAAGATACGTGTCAAATCAATATTTTTTTTTAGAGAAAAAAATGTGGTTGATGAAATATCAATGTTGAGATTTATTAGATTAGAAATATAATTTGAAACTCGAGAGTTTCACAAAACCTATGTCTAAACTTTATTGAAAATGGATTTGACTGAGTTTCACAAAACCATGAAATCGACCAAAACCAATCCTTGTAAGCCGTTCTGGTTCAGTTTTTTTAGTCCTATATAGTCTCATTCACTATTCAATTAGTGTGATCTTATCTTATCTTTTATATATATATATATATATATATGTCTTTTGACCCAAATCATACAATTTTGATTCAATACTAATTTTTCATAATTTTGAGTTATTTTTATTTCTTAAAAAGTTCTGATTAGCTTAAATTTATGTCATATATTTTCATCATGATTAAGAAGCCTATTCACTATATTTATATTTCATAATTCAAAAGTAAGAAATTTTGGCTGTCAATTGACGTTACATTCTATATTTAACACAATATTTATTTTCTTCACTATTTCTTTCCACAAACTAGCTCAATTCAAATTTTGAACTTCAATTTGTGGCACAATTTACGGACAAAAAGCATACATATATGAACCACCTAGGCTAAAAGTACTTTTTTAACTTAATCTTTTTTTTCCTAACTAATTAGTAATTACGCATTAATAACATCACTGATTTTAATATTTGGTAAATTTGTAATTTTATTTTCATTAGTTGGTCACTCATCTAATATTTATTAATACATGATTAACTAAGCCGTTACACATGACTATAGCCATAGGTTATGCTTGCCAAAAATAACCGATTTTACACTATACACATCCATCTTTCAATCTATAAAAATCCAATGCAACCACTTATTTATCTTCTCATGTCTCATAATTTTTTTCTCTGCTAAAATGTTCAGGCACATGAAGAATATTGATTGCACGCTTCCGTCCATCGAAAACAAGATGATTGACTTATAAGTTTATTGGGAGTATTGGATGCGTAATGTAAGTTAATTTTTCAGTTTGAATGCGCCTATTTTTCATATTTTGATTCTTACATTCTATTTCAATATATTTTACAATGTTTTGATTTTTTTTTAATGGTCTAAGATTATCAATATTAGTTTATATATTTATATCAGTGTGTGAATGTGTACGGTATACATTGTGAAACCAACCCAATCAAAGTAAATTCAACCTTGGAACGTCTACATGCCACTCACACATCAATAAAAAATAGGTACAATGTTTTACTTTTAAAAGTGAGTTATTATAATATCACAATTTTTAGTATTATAGTTCCTTCAACTAATAATCACATTAAGTTAACTTTTAACTTTTATTTTTTTAATTTTGTCAGGTCTACCTTTCATAAAAGAAAAATAATAGCAAGAAGAAGACCGAGTGCGAGAACAACATCAAACAAGACTGAGGTTGTTGCATTATATATTTTTGCAATTGTTTCAAATTTGTTTTACTTATTTGATAATTGTCCTAATCTATGTCAAACATAATTTTTTTTTTCTTTTGAGACAGAATATATGTCAAACTTGGTAATAAATGTTTTTATAGATAGGAGTATTATGTTGGACTTAAATGAATTAAATTCTATATATTTCCGATACTTTTTAGTAGATTATACTTCATGCAATATTGTTCTTGACTAACATAAATTTTCATCAATTTAGTTACGGTTCTATAAATTATATAGTTGATAAAAGAAAACTTTTGTCTAACTCAAGATTTTATACCCACCAAAATACATAAATTTTCTATTTAGTCAATATTTTTCATAATTCTTTGAGTTTAAGCTTTACATTTTTTTATATATTTTGAACTTTGTCTGAGCATTATAGAGATGAATATTTTTCTTCTTTCTTAGAACTATGCTTATAATGAATTGTTTAATCTCACATTATTTTTGTTTCTCCTTTCACATTATGGAGGAAAATATGCCAATTTTATTGTGTTGATCTTATATATATGATTTAAGATGAATATTTTTCTTCTTTCTTAGAACTATGCTTATAATGAATTGTTTAATCTCACATTATTTTTGTTTCTCCTTTCACATTATGGAGGAAAATATGCCAATTTTATTGTGTTGATCTTATATATATGATTTAAGAAATTTAATTATTTTATTTATAATTCTTACTTATTTTTTATATGCGACAAAAGTACACCATATATTGAAAGGTATACAAGCACACCTTCTTCCTACACCCATAAATTTTATATTCACTCAACTCCAACTAAGCTCGCGAGAGCCACCTTGCTTTGTCTTGGCCTGGCAAGTTACCTTCAGGCAAAGACTGGTAGCCTCGAAAAGCGCCAACATAAGCAGGTCGGCATGTCCAATCAACCATGACCGAGGGAGTACGATAAGGGGTTGTTTGGTGTTGGGACGGACATTTTCTAGGTTGGGTTTGGTTTAACTATTTTTAGAAAAATAAATTATTTATTATATTTTATTTATTGATTCTATAATTAATATAACCTCTTGAGTTTTTCCGAGATTCCACCTAAAGTGAAAGAATATGTAAATAATTATCCCGATTGCTTTTATCAACCAAACTACTTCAAATCAAGTAAGACAGTTGTACGTTTGAAAGTAGGCAATCAAATTATGCTTATGATTGAATGTTTTCTATGTAAAACAACTGAATTAAGTTGCTAATTAATAAAAAATTAATCATAATTATTAGAATCAACATATAAACTATTAAATAAGAATTTAGTGATTTCGTGCATAGCACGGGTAAATGCTAGTATGAATAAATGCGTAAATTACCTCTATTCATGCATCAATCAACGTAGAAATTTCAATTCAAAATCTGGGACTTTAAAGTGAAAGATAATGCATAATAATGAAGGTTCAAATTAATCAGAGCATTGATTTTCAATGTTATTGGTTAAACGTCAACAACTTTTACCAACTATAACATCAAATATATATATATAAATAAAATTTTCAAACTTCATTAATTTAATTTGTTTAACGTGTTTTGATGCGTGTATGGATGATTGAACATTTCAGATTAGTGTATTAAAAAATGGGTTTAGATTCATTTACTTTTCAACTTCATTAGTGTAATATAAAATAATCAAGTGAATTGGGATTTCTATTCATTTCATTTTTTTATGCTTGTCCAAATTTTTGATTGATTAAACCCACAAAATCAATGCACGCAATTAAAGATCTTTCGATCCCATGCTTCTCGCCTTACGCCAGTAAGGTCGTCATTTAGTAGAAAAAACTAAAGTCACAAGCTAGGTTGCACGGATACTCCGAAAAATGGCCCCGTGCAGTATTCAGTACTCCGGGGATATGGATACGCGTCCGATACGCGTGGGATACGCGTACAGTACGCCATCTGGAGTATCCTAATTAAATTAAATAAAAAATAATTCGGATACGGGTACAGTACGTTTTTTTGGAGTATCCTGCAGGTTTGGACACGTTTTGGATACGCACTTGGTGTTTTTGTTAGTTTTTCAAAGTTATGGGTTAAAAATTAATAAATTAAAAGTAAAAAAAAAAAGTGTATTTTGAATGGTCTTGGATACGGGTATCAATACTCGTGATGTTTAGTTGAAAATTTCAAATCAATTCGGGTTTTGTCTAACTTTCCCAACTTTTGATATATAACTTTTGTGTATTTTGAATGGACTAGGATAATTTTAGTGTATAACTTTTTACCCGAAATTAAACTCGTAGACAATATATACTTTGAATATGATCTATTGCTTTTGTGGTATAATAGAAGGATCTAATTAGTTATGTTGTTATGTAAAATATAAAATTATTTTATTTTATATGCGTATCTTTGCCGTATCGAATCCTATAAATTTTAAAAATCCGTATCGCCGTATACGTATCGTATTATATCGTATCGCCGTATCCGTATCCGTGCAATCTAGGTCACAAGTACCAAGGTATATTGGATTCGTGTCTCACTAATATGGATATTTCCAAGAACAGGTTTAAATGCATTTCATTGGCGGCCCATAATATTAAATTATAATTATATTATTAATAATATATAAGTTTATTTTTTCAATAAATATTAAATATATTAATATTATTATAAAAATTTTAGATTTAATTAATATTTTGTCGGATTTATATTAAAGTATTATTTGGTCTGTTAATATTATTCATAAAACTAAATAAGTTAAATAAATATGTAAATATAATAAGTAAAATCTCTAAATTGGTCCATAGGTATCTTATTCGAACCAATTTTGAAATTGGGCAATAATGTAGACTAAAATTGTCAGTAAATTTGGAAATATGGGGTTATTTTGACAACCTGAAATGTTAGGGGTATAATTGTTAGTCAACAAAAATAATGCTATCAATTTTGCAATAATACTTAACTACCACGTCATCAGTTAACGTTCATTTTTAACGGTGGTACCAAAAGTGATTGAGTTCTTAAATTGTGGTACCAAATGTCTCGGCCTCGATTTTTATGGTACCACAAGTGAAAATCGATAAATAGTTTGGTACCACAAGAGCAATTCTCTCAATGTAAATATCTTTAACAAAATACAATTTTTTTTAATTGGGGTTAATTAATTAATCAATTTATTCATAAAAATAGTCTATAATCAAATATGAGTTAAAATCGCTTATAATTCAGACTCCGAGAGTGAAAAGATCATTGAGTTCATGGTTATCAAAAGGAGAAAAATCCATTAGATGTTCATGACGTTTTACAATTGTTCTTAAAAAGTACATCAAACGTAGGACTTTTTTGCACGTTTTGTGCGCCGAAACACATTAGTACAATAGAACTTACAATTAGAGAAAAATTAAAAATTCAACATGCAAATTGAAAAAAAATGACAAAAGACGTTGATTTGTAAAGTCGTGTGTCTGATATAGGGGTGTAAACGAGTTGAGTAATACAAAGACACATATTCTTTGTTTGAATTTTTTATCGGACTTAAATTGTGTGTTAGCATGGTTTGTTTAATTAGCAAACTGAGCTCGAGTGAACCTTAAGATCAAGCTCGAGTAGCTTGATATTTGTCAGTTTCTAACTTATGGAATCGAGCTTCAAAATTATCTAACAAAAATATTGATCAAGTTTATTTGAAATGTATAGTAAATCAAGCTAAACAAGCTTTTATCAAATAAAATGAAGTCCAATATCAAATTGTTGTATTTAATTTTTGTGAACTATTTAAAAAATACGTCTTTAATAATTACTTAAAATATAAATATACATAAATTAAAAAAAGAATTGGGGGACCATTACCTCCCCCTTTCAAAATTTCTCTTTAGGTAGGTCCCTAAGTATTTTTCTAGTTTAATATTAGTTTTGTTAATTGAATTATATATATTTGTATTTTGAAAGTAATAATCGAGTAAATTCAAATAAAATTTATGGTTTAGTAATTAATGCAATGAGATGTTTATCATTTCACTCAGAAAAAAATAAATAAAACAAAAAACCCATATAAATTAAGAATAATAAAGAAATCAATTTTTTTTTCAAACATTTATCAAGTGTAAAGCATTGGATGACATGACAGGTTTTGGTTTGTTTCTAGACTTAAACCATCTTAATTATTACATAAGATTTGTATTATACCCATAAAATGAACAAACACCTCCCCTGTCAAAAGGGAATTTACACAAATCTCTCAACTTTTATAGCATAAAATTTCCGTGTGTTTTATCTCGCTTTTCACACAATTCACGGTCCACTCGCACAATTATGAGTAGCTTAACTCCTTCAAATTTTCGTCAATTTCTATTTCATCCTTAATAATAAAATTTACATATTAATAAAATAACGTAAATACTATTACAAATTTTATAAATTCCATATTAGAATGTCATGTTAATAAAATATTTTCAAAATGATAAATAAAAATAAAAATTAAATGCTATAAAAGGAAAAGGAAAAAAAATTCCCACCCCATAGCCAACATTCGGCCTAGATAGGATGGGTTTGGTATAGAGAAGTGGATGGGGTGGAGTAAAAAGTTTTCTTTAAAAAGATAAACACTTGTAGGATATTTTCGTCTTTGGACAACTAAAATAAATAAAATGGAAGTTTAGATTTATCTTTGAAATGTATGACTATTACTGTTGTAACTTAAAATTTAAAAAATATGTGGTAATGATAAACTAAGTACGACGAGTAGTTGGGTCTTGAGCTAAGCCGAAGAGGTTTATTGCACAAAAACGTCAGGACGTAGGGCTCCCGAAATAGGAAGCCCAACTTCAGTAGCATATTAGTTAAGTTGTAATTTTTTCTTATATAAATAATAAATATTAAATGAATATTTGGTACTTTTCTCTATATTTATAAATTATTAAGATTTTTTTTTAACTATTTGATGCAGATCAAGTATCAGATTTAGTAGAATATTTTTGTGATCCAATTTGTTTCCACAAAAATATTAGTTGTCATCTTTTATTTATTTTGTTTCCTTGAGAAGTCTATCTATTTTTATTCAAATTTTTTTTTTTTTTATCTTTGAAAGTCAGGCTTGTGGACTTATTTTAAAATATTTGATTATTATTGATATTGAAAAATAGAAGAGAAATTCTCTCTCTAAGGTTTTTACCTATCTTGGGTTCATGTTCATGCATTCAAAATTTATATTTTTATGATGAAAATTCCTCCGCGGAATAATCACTATTATGCACGGCTTCACTATTATAATTAAAATAAATTTTGCAAAATCATATTTAAGTTTAGCTCATTTTTCACTGATATGTTTTCAAAATTTATCTCATAATTCTAGTTTCAAAATTAATAATCTGTTCTTTTTGTGTTTCCATTGTCTTCAATTGATAATCGTCATATTATTTATTTCTAATTTAGTCTAAATATACTTTTTGTTACGTTTAAAAAACAAGCTGTAATTTTAAGTTATTGAAATAAATTGAGTTAAATTGAATTTAAAAAAGGACTTCCAATTTGTATGCATAATGTTAAAGTAAAAAACATTTACTAAGAGTGTCAAACACTATAAATAAGTAATTTGGGTCCAACTTTTTGGTATTGTATTAGTGTTGCTCAGCTCAAACAAAATTAGACAAAGTGCTATTCAATGCAGATAATCTAATAACACAATTAGTTTTATGTAATAAAATCTAAAGAAAATACCATTTTGTTCCCTAAGTTTTGAACGTTTTTCCATTTCACCCTTTAATCTTTGAGAGTTCCCATTTAACCCCCTCAACTATCAAATATATCTTAGGCAGCCCCCTAAGATGCATAAAGCTAGAATCTAAAAGAATATTTCGTCGAGCCTTAATTTGTGGTTTTGAACGTTTTTCCATTTTGTCACACATCCTTTCAACGTTTTCTCATTTTTTCATACAATCTTTGAAAATTTTCTATCGCATTTTGCCAACTAACCTTTGAACATATTCCACCGACGAACGTTCAAAGATAATGATATGAGATATTTTTAATAGTTGAGGGGGTTAAGTGAAAACTCACAAAGGTTAGAAAACAAAGTCCATGAGAAAAGTGAGATTTTCCCTAAAATCTATAAGTAATAGTTTTGTATGTTTCATTAACACCTCCCCTTTTTTGAGAGGTAATTAATAAAGTTGACTGTGACAATTCATGCGGCATAGATACCTGCATAAGAAATCTGAACTATTCTACCTAACAACTAAACCCATAAGTAAAGAAAAATTAAAATAATCATGAAATTAATAGTGGGGGAATCAGGGACGGACCTAGACGATTTTCATTGGGGGGTCGAAGATTTGTTTGGTAACAAAAGCTAGATATTTTTTTAATGTTATGATATAATGACAAAATTAACTTAAGATGAAGTACTATTGTTTTATTCAAGAAAAAGTGAAAAAAAAATATACTATTAATATTTCAAAAATACGGATTTTTAAACACTCAAAACAAATGTTTAAGATGAAATCTAATTGACCAAAAAATAAATATACGTTTAAAATCATATTTTGACTTACGTAATTATAGTATAATTATGATCTCATGGTTCAATAAAATTATATCTGTTATAGATTAAGGAAGTTGAAGCTTGAAGCTTGCATATTGACAAAATTCATAAAAAACGTTGATTAATTAACATTTTTAAAAGAAACTAAATCAACTTGAGGGTGGAATGAATAAATAAATATATCCATACGAATACATGGGTTTACGTTAATCAAATTTTCATAAAAAAAAAAAAAATTCATATTTACATATAACATTTTTTATGGGGGGATCACCCCACCAAACCCCCCCCCCCCCCCCCCGCCCCCCCAAAGTCCCGCTTGAGGTCCGCGGCAGGGGATGAAATAAGAGTGGATTCCGTGCAAGGAATGGTATCCACAATGACTATAGTGTTCAATAAATGTCACAGTGGGACCATTTTCACTATATATATATATTTGGTAAATCATTCATTCACTAATCAAGAAGAATGGCAGGAAAGAATCAAATGGCTTCTTTTTCTTCAACCCTTGCAATTTGCATAGCCATTACTTTTCTACTAGTCAATCAATCAAAAGCTCAATTAAACACAACATTTTACTCAAATACATGCCCAAATGTCTCTAGTATTGTTAGTAATGTAATTCAGCAAGCTTTACAATCTGATCCCCGAATTGGTGCCAGTTTAATTCGGTTACATTTTCATGACTGCTTTGTTCAGGTCTTGCCTTTATCATTTTCATTCAAAATTGCAATCGAAGCCCTATGAAGACCTTCAACATTTTTGGTCTCGTATAGACTTTACAAAGTTATACTTTGTGTTTTATTTTTTCAAAATGTTTTGTATTTTTTGTCCTAATTTTTAAAATGTTTTTGCACTTCTTGTTCTATTCCTTTTTGGTTCAATGTTTTTTTTATTTTAGATCTCATAAAATAATCTTTATTTTACAATTTTTCTGTTATAGTGTGTCCTTCGCGGCCACGTGATCTTGTCCCCCAACTTAAATTTGTGGACCCTGTAGTTTTGGGTTTGAACTCTTAAGGCCATCTCCAATGGAGGTGGCCGGGCTGGGGGCGGGGTGGGGCTGCGTGGCTGGAGTCATCTCCAGTGGAGGTGGGGCGCGGGGCGGGGCTGCAGACGGCGGGAACGGGCCGCGGCCCGTGCCCGCGTGAAGAAAAGAGGGGCGCGTGTTGGAAGTGGCGTCCCCTGATTGGATCCGCTTTTTTTTTTTTTAAATTGTTTATTTAATAAATTAAAATAGAAAAAAATATATATATACTTAAATAATTAATAAAATTATTTTTCCCTATTAAATTAAATTAAATATGTAGAATTGAAATATTTAATAAAATTTATTTAGTATATTTATTGTATATTTACTAGTATTTAATAAATATAAGTAGTCACCAATTTTTAATTTGATTATTTAATATAATAAAATTAATTTTGTTAAAATTAAAATCATTAATAATTTATTAGAATTGTAATTAAATTTATTTATGGGCAAATCATTAATAAATAAATAGCCCATTTTATTTTAATATCTTTTGTTGTAATTAAAAATTTAATCATTTAACTACAATATTGGTGGTGGCTATATTTTTTTAAAAATACGGAATTAGTTAAAAATATAATTAAACACTTATACACATAATTTAGATTAATACTTAATCTAAATTAAATATTTAAATACAGACTAAAATAGACAAGAAAAGTAAATTCAAACAATTACATTCATGCTTAACCGTATTTTGAGTAATCATGGGCTATTAAGTCCTTTTGAAGTCTACGGTTGGTTTCTTTTGAACGAATTGCTTCATGACGCAGCATATAGTTATCCAACGTTTGCCTTCTTGTATTTCCTTACTTATATGTTGTATTTCGTATTATGTATTAATTTTAATTTACTTAATTATTTACTCTCTTTAATTTTAATATTTTAATATAATTAATAATTTAATTACAAGTACTAATAATTATTACTATTATTAATATTAATATTAAAAATAAAATTAAAACCAGAATTATAGGTGAGAGTGGGCAAGGGAAGAAAATGGAATTAATACCATTCCGGAGCCCTACCATTGGAGACGACCAGGCAGGGCTCAGGGGGGGGGGGGTTGGTGCAGGGCTGGCTCGGGGCTATGGAGCCCCGGGGCTGGCCCTCTCCATTGGAGATGGCCTAAGGGTAGCAAATAACGCATCTAAAAAGGGGAAGGATAAGGTCAAATGTGCAAAAATTTGAAGAAAAAGAAAAAGAATGGGTTCTAAAAGTTCAGGGATAAATACCAGATACTCCCTTATGTTATACTAGACTTGCACAAATTTATCATGTAAAATTTTTATTGCATATAATCACCTTATCCTTTTAAAAATTCTACACAAAATCCTCAATCTGTTAAAAAGTGAGTCATTTTGGATTGACATATTTTAAGAAACTATTTTTAAAATACTTTATGTTGGTCCCTACATCTTACGTGATCTACTTTAAAATTAGTTTCTTGCAATAAGTCGGTCTGAAATGGCCTATTTTAAATATGTAGGGTTTTGTGCTAAGTTCTTAAAAATACAAGGGGGTTCTTTGCAATATAAATTTCACAGGTTAGTTTCTTACATGTTTTTCATAACACAAGGGAGTATCTTACATTTTCTCCCAAAGTTCAAGTTTATAAAGTATGAGTTTAAAAGTACTGAGAACCCAATCACATAAGACTATAACGCAATTTCACAAGAATCAAAATCACCTCTTTTACACCATTAATGTTTTGAAAACATGTTTTCTATCTCTTTTCTTATTTTTGGCTTTCTTTTTTCATTTTTCAGGGCTGTGATGGATCAATATTGCTAGATAACAGTGCAACCATACAAAGCGAAAAGGATGCAGCTCCAAATACAAATTCAACTCGGGGATTTGATGTTGTCGACAACATCAAGACTGCCGTCGAGAATTCATGCCCTGGTGTTGTGTCCTGTGCAGACATTTTAACCCTTTCTGCTGAATCTTCTGTTTCATTGGTTCGCACATATAGCCTATAGTATTAATTTCATTTTTATTTTGTTTAATTTTGAATTGTTAGATTGAAATTGAGTTAATACTAATTTAACCCATGTGTTATGCATATTGTACAATTTACCCCCTATGATTTGAAAAATAGTGGTTCCCCTATTATTTTTAAAATCCCTCTTATATGTGGCACTTTCCCCCCCCCCCCCCCTTCCCTGCTATGATAAATATGGCACTTTACCCCCTGTATTGTGACAAATATTGTAATTTACCCCATATGTTACAACAACACTTTTCATGTTCACTCTCAATTTCGGCGAGTGAGTTACACTCTTAGGTTGAAGGAGGTAAATTGCTCCTATAAAATTTTCACAGGAGAGTAAATTGAACTTTATGCATATCACAAGGAGGTAAATTGACGTTAGCTCTCATAATATTATTTCATATTATAGGGAGAATTCATGCCTTGGTCTTGTGTCATGTGCGGACATTTTAGCCCTTTATGTTGAATCTTATGTTTCTTTGGTCGAAACCTCTTTTATAGTTAGGCAAAGCACAAGGGACATGTTTTTCCATGTTACACCGATAAAACATGTATTATTTTGCTTAGAAAAAAAGAACTCGTGGACGTTTTTGCTAATAAAAATATACGAGTTTTTTTTATAAGGCTAAGCAAAGCACAAGGGGTACTTTTGCATTTAGCTTATTTTTATTGAGTTCAATTTTTGAATTGTTACATTGAAATTATAATAATAATAATTTGAGATTTATAGATTGATTTTATGGGGTGCAGGCAGGAGGGCCATCATGGAATGTATTGCTTGGAAGAAGAGATAGCACAACAGCAAACCAAGCAGGGGCAAATGCGTCTATTCCTTCTCCATTTGAAAGCTTGAACAATATCACTGCAAAGTTTTCTGCTGTTGGCCTAAACATTACTGATCTAGTAGCATTATCCGGTACTATTATTTTCAAGTCCTTTTTATAATCTTTCCATTAATAATATGGTATTTTAAAAATAAATTCACAAAAACACAACATTGTCTTTGTTTTAATTAGTAAATACTCCCTCCATTTTTTTATATTTGTCGTTTTGGAGGATTGCACAGGATTAAGAAATGTATTAAATAGTCACTTTTTTTTAAGCAAAAACCCCAAAATACCCTTTTAATCAAATAATCACAACATTAATTAGCATTAATTACAAGCATTAACAAGAAGGGTAAAATTGATAGAAAATTACTTATTTACATTGAACTCTTAAAACGACAAATAAGAGTGAACATTTTCTTTTTTTGCCAAAGCGACAAATAAAAAAAACGGATGAAGACTATTGTATATTGATTATGATGTAAGAATCTTTAATTAAATATATAATGATAAAAATATTTATAAACTATTTGGAAAAATTTATCGACGTCGATTATACCATAAGGGTAGCAACATAAATCAAATATGGTTGTTCGATTTGAAAATACACCGTTGTCTAATATATTACCAAAGAATCAAATATCCTAGTGTTTAATGTAAATATAATGTAGTAATTGAGACCATTTAACGCCGTAAGTATCATTTCATTTGCAATTATTCGCGATCAAAATGATTATTATTCTATTTTTATGAAATTACCTCTACATCAAGGGTGTTTGATAGCTATAGGAAGGATTCAAGGGTATATAGGTCATTTCATAGGACATCAATCGCATGTGAAACACATACTGCACGAATGAACATTTTTAATACATTTATAGAAACACAATGTGCATCTATCATTTTATTATGTATTATAAAGGTGTATAATTAGAACGGTGTTTATAATGTAGTTTTTAAGTTACCCTTTATTCAATTTTAAATCATTTCATTTCATTTCTTCTTTTCTATTTAGGTGCTCATACATTTGGACGAGCCCAATGTAGACTATTTAGCAATAGATTGTACAATTTTAATGGCACGGGCAGTCCTGATCCGACCCTAAACACGACGTATTTAGCCACCCTACGCCAAATTTGCCCTCAAAATGGGAGCGGATTTGTGGTGACAACCTCGACCGACTACCCCCAACACACTTTGACAGCAATTATTTCTCAAACTTGCAAACCAATAGAGGGCTTCTTCAGTCGGATCAAGAATTGTTTTCAACTTCAGGGGCACCAACAATATCAATTGTGAACCTATTTAGTAGTAATCAGAGTGCTTTTTTTCAGAGTTTTGTGCAATCAATGATTAATATGGGAAATATTAGTCCATTGACTGGTTCAAATGGACAGATTAGATCAAATTGCAGGAGGGTCAATGCAGAGGCGGGCCTCATGCGGTACTGGTCAAGTGGTAGATAACTTTATTTTCTTTATAGAGATTAAATGTTTTCTCCATCTTGGCCAAGTGATAAATATGATATATATTTTTTTATGAGAATTTGATTAACGTAAACCCATATATTCGTATGAATATATTTGTTTCTTCATTCTACCCTAAAGTTTATTTAGTTTCTTCTTTTAAAAATGTTGAATAATCAGCGTTTTTCATGAATTTTGTCAATATGCAAGCTTCAAGCTTCAAGTTCCTTAATCCATAATAGATACAATTTTATTGAATCATGAGATCATAACTATACTGTAATTACATAAGTCGAAATATGATTTTGAACGTATATTTATTTTTTGGTCAACTGGATTTCATCTTAAACATTTATTTTGAGTGTTTAAAAATCCGTATTCTTGAAATATTAATAGGGCAAAAATTCATTTTTGGCACCATAGAACTAGGCGTTTTTCAATTTTGGTACCATGGTGTCAATTTTGGTACCAATTACAACTGACTTTTTCAATTTTGGCACTTCCGTCAGTTGACCGTAAAGTCAACTGACGGAAGTGCCAAAATTGAAAATGCAAGTCAGAATCGGTACCAAAATTGACACAATGGTACCAAAACTGACAAACAACTAGTTCTATGGTGCCAAAAATGATTTTTCGCCAATTTCTTCCCTCACCAATTACTTCCAATTCACAATTTATTCCACTCGCATTTTAATAATAATAAGAATAAGAATAATATTAATAAAATAGTAAAAAATTTATATTAAAACAAATATTTGGGTACACAATAATAATATTTTTTTTTTTGTTACACATGTTATCATCAAACCATTAACTCATTGACTCAACTTTATCCAACAATTCTCCTCTTTTTTATGAAGACAAAACATTCAACTAAGTTTCATAATACTTCTAATTTTAAATTAAGGAATATATCTCGAGATACAGTGAAAAAAGAAAACTAAGATCAACTCCAAAGGCTAAATGTAAATTTAGCGAATATAAATATATTATACATTCTCATATAATAGTTTGCATACTTATTTAAAGTATTTGGGGGGGGGTGGGGGGGGGGGGGGGTGGGGGGGGGGGGGGGTGGGGGGGGGGGGGGGTGGGGGGGGGGGGGGGTGGGGGGGGGGGGGGGTGGGGGGGGGGGGGGGTGGGGGGGGGGGGGGGTGGGGGGGGGGGGGGGTGGGGGGGGGGGGGGGTGGGGGGGGGGGGGGGTGGGGGGGGGGGGGGGTGGGGGGGGGGGGGGGTGGGGGGGGGGGGGGGTGGGGGGGGGGGGGGGTGGGGGGGGGGGGGGGTGGGGGGGGGGGGGGGTGGGGGGGGGGGGGGGTGGGGGGGGGGGGGGGTGGGGGGGGGGGGGGGTGGGGGGGGGGGGGGGTGGGGGGGGGGGGGGGTGGGGGGGGGGGGGGGTGGGGGGGGGGGGGGGTGGGGGGGGGGGGGGGTGGGGGGGGGGGGGGGTGGGGGGGGGGGGGGGTGGGGGGGGGGGGGGGTGGGGGCGTGGGTGGGGGGGTGGGGGGGGGGGCGGGGGGGGGGGTGTTTGGGGGTGGGGGGGGGGTTGGCACGTGAACTCGATCCTATACAATGTAAACACACACAAATAGATACTCAAACAAATCAAGTGTCACGGTGTACGTACGCAAGTATACGTGTCGCAAGTAATATAAAACGATAAGTACATACCGAGTATCGAATCCCAACAAATGGATAAAAGGTGGGAATAAACGAATCAACCGACGGCTTATTTCATCTAAGAACGCTTGATACAAAATGATCAAACCCAAATATAGGATAAGGATGCTTTTATTTAACTACGAGAAGGAAAGTAAATCTAACTACAAAAGCAAGTAAATTGGGGAGTTAATTATGCGGTAAGGAGGATTCATAAGCAATCAATTAAGGCGGACAATGACTCGACAATTGATATCTTATGCTCGTGTTTGCTACTCAAGGATTCAAGGATGTTCGTATGTATCTTTCGAGTTGGATACAAACCTATCGAGTTAAACTAATCCAATTTATGTCTAAGTGGATTAAAATCTAATCGATGCATTAAACTCAAACCTTAAACGAATACGAAACGACCTAGGTATATGTCTATCCTAAAATCGAATCACAATCCAATTTCATAATCAAATCCTCAAAATCACTATGTCTAGCAATCAAGAATCAATAAATTTCACCTCAAAGTTGGCCAAACCATAAGACGAACAATAACTTAAATACATATAAATCCGGAGAATTCAAATCCACAATCATTGTTCCGAAAAGAAAATAACAACATTCATCTCCTAATCATAGACAACTAGGAAATAGAAAGGATATCACCTAATCGAAATAGAATCGAGAGATGGATTATCCTCCCTTAATCACCACCTAATCACTCCCCAAGGGTGGTGATTAACTCACCCCCTTGGTGGAGTCTTTAATACAAGAAAAAAAAAAGGAAAAGTAAAGAGAGAAAGGTTGAGGGAGGCAAAGAAAGAGGGAAATATTGAGGAAGAAATCTAAAAGTTGTTCTCTCCTCTTGCCCTAATAGCCCCCTCATGAGAAAACCCGAAAATACCCCTTAAAAACGCGGAGATTTTGCTGATATTTCGCACTAGCAGGCCCTCGCCGCGGCGAGGTTTATTCACGCCGCGGTGAGGTTTGGGCAGAGAGTTTTCTGCTCTGCCACACTTCCTTCCGAGTGGCATATCCTTTGATTCCGACCTCCGATTGTGCGTAGCTAGCTCACTCATCTATGACATATCCAAAATTCAACTCATTTGGATCATCCATGAAATATTTATGCATGTTTTAGTGAGAAGCTATCTACATTCTTCTACATTTTTACTTCGGTTTCTCCTTCCTTTGAAGCTCTTACCCACATCTCCCTACAAAACACACAAAACACAATTAAAACACACAAACAACCACCAAAACACACAAAGAACCAACAAAGAACCAAAAACGCAAAATAACGCGAAAACAAGCAAAAGCACGCAAAACTCGGATCAAAGCAAGTTGTTTTCAGCTTAAGAAGACACGTATCATGTACCAGGATGTTCTAATCAGGAATTGTGATCTTTTGATGAGGTAATTCATCGGTAGTTAACTGAGGTGTGCCGATATTATCAGCTTAAATATCTTCCAATATTATTTCGCTATCTAGCTTCCCTCAGTAAAAGTGATATTCATCGATACGAATCATGTTTTATCTTGAGTGCTACGAAATCAACAACTTTCAGTTTCAGATCGCGATTTCAATTTTTAAGTCCTTCCTTTCAGCACTTGTGTCAGACACCCACATAAGTGTAAGTATTATAAACTAACTTTACAACCATTCCACAACTCTATGGAAGTCTTATGGATTGACTTGTTTGTTACATTCAAAATGTAGATTGCGGTTTTTAGTGCATATCGCAAGAAAAACATTGATAATGAGGAGTAGTTCATCAATGATCTAACCATTTCTAACAAAATTTTATTGTAGAGTTTCAGGTGCTGTGAGTTGGACTGAATTCCATGCTCCTTCGAATAGTCCTTGAATTCGTAATCCAAGTATTCTCTTCCTTGATCTTACCAGAGTTTTGAGTGATTTGTTAAAATGTTTTTCAGCATCTCCAGGAATTCTTTAATCTTTCCAGAAGATTTAGATTTCTTTTACTTTAGGTAAACATGAAGAGTGTCGACTTTCAACTCTCTTAAATAATTTCTTTATTAGCATGTTTATCCTATCGAGGTTAATATGTAATCACCTTAGATGCCAAACATGTGTTATCACTCTTAGAAATTTTAGAATGTATGATTGATCAATAATTTGCTACCTAAAATAATTCATAAATTATTTATCGATCATTTTCAGACATTTATAATACAGTCCATGTTCTATGTTTGCATGATAACAATTTTCTGAAATAATAGACTCATTATTAGAAAAAGTAAAATAATAATCTTATTCATGCAATCATAATTGAGAAATCAAATTTCTAACAAAGTTTAGGAATAAAGTATACATTGTTCAAAACAATGAATTTATTCCTAAATTCTAAGTGAATTGTTCATATGGTCTTTACAAAAATTGATCTCCCATTTTCTAACATTTATTGGGACATTCCCTTTGGCAAGTCCCTTTGAAGAACTAGACATCTAAAGAAGAACAAATACGATTAGTGGCCTCTGAATTAAATATTCAGAATGACAAATCATTTTCCACTAATAAATTTCTAAAAATCAGTAAATCAAATTTACCTTTTCGTTTTGATCTTCTTATCACAGAGATACCTTTTATAGTTTATCTTTCAATGCCCATGAACTCTATAATTAAAATATTGGATTTTGTTCCTGGTGTTGTTCTTATTTCTCTTGCCCTAGGATGCTCATAGCTTCCTTGTGTCCTTATTCAATCCACCTTTTGCCCTCTTCCTTTTTGTTCTTAACAGTAGAGGAAGACAAACTTTGCTTGACAACGTTTGTTTCACACCTTTTTAGACTCATGTTTAAAAAAGTCTGCAATTCATTTTAGCAATTTAGTCATGCTATAAACCAACTTATTCATAAAATAGTTGGATGTGAACGCAAAAAAGTCTGGCTTAAGTGACCCAATGATTACACTAATTTGAGTCATCTCCTCAATGGTGGCCTCTTGTATAGCCGCCTTGTGCACAATTTTGATCATGTCAAGTACATAATTCTCTTATCGAAGTGTCCTTAAACTTAGCCTTCATGAATCTACGAGGAGGTTCATGGCGATTTTGTTCAGAAGATTTGCTAAACATAACTTGTAAAGATTCTCATAACTCGTATGAGTTCTCCATTTACTAAGTTTCTTCTTATGAACAACGTTCATGGAAGCAAGCATGTAGTAACACACCTTGTTGTTGGTTTGGATCCAACCATCATATTTATCTCTTACGGTACGAGAAGCACCAACGAGAGGTTCTGGAGGATAATTCCCTGTGAGAACGAAAGCTTGATTCTCACAAATCATTTGTATGCTAATATTGGATTTTCAGTTAACGTAGTTACGTTCCCCAGTTAGTTTTTCATTCGAGAGTAAACCGAAATTGAGTTTGTAATAAACATAATTGTTGAATGAATAAATAAATTGAAATTCGATCATACATTCATAATAAACATCATATTTCAGAATAGTAAACATGATGCATGAATGCAACTCTTAAGAAAAACACATAAAATAATTTACTAATCCGCGATAAAATAATTTAGCTACTAATATGCTGCCGTAGGGTTTATCATATTAATACTAAATTAAGTTCGAGACAGTCTCAAATTAATAAGTGAACTAAAATATCTCATATTCATCTTTCACTTTGAATTACCGCATTATTTGATCAACATGTATTCAACTAACTTAAATACATGTTTATGAATGCAACCTATTGTTTCAGATTTTACGACTTAACTTAGACTTGTCACCGTAGGGTAGATCAAACTAAAATACATCAATAAATCCTATTTCAAGGAAGTTTAATCTTGTTATTGATATAGGCAAGACACCTTTCGTAGGGAGGATGCAATCTAGGCACAGCGAGACGCTACCTAAATCTATAGGGAGGATGCAATCTAGGCACCGCGAGGCGCTACCTAAATCTCACTTTATTAAACTAACAATAGAGATCGTAGGATATATCGACATGTATCCTTCTCCCACTCAATAATTTTAAAACATTTGTTTTATCTAAATAAATATTTACGTTTTAATAATCTACATTAACATCACTAGATTTTTAATCTCTAAGTTAATTTAGGATTAAAATCCAATCTAATTGAGTCTATAAATGTAGATTATCTTCCAATCTAATTGGACATTAGATGATCTTAGACTATCTAAGTTGAGATGGGATCTAAAATTAATAATTATCCAATCAAATTGGACTTCAGTTCCTTTAGACATTCTAACTAGGCTAACTTTTAGGTGAACCCTTATTAATTTTTACCAAACCCAAGAATCACCTAATTTTAAATAATGCTCATAAGTTTAACAATTAAACTAATTCATTATTTAAATAAATTTGTTTTCATAAAACAATTATACGCGCATGCATAAAAACATATATATATATATATATATATATATATATATATATATATATATATATATATATATATATATATTGAATATAAAATTATATGTGATTCATGAACCTAATAAAGCGATTGTAGGTATCATGAATGACATGTAATATGCATGAACATGCTATCAATCATAACATAAGCATAACAATAAAAAACGACGGTTCTGGGGTTTTTGGGTATTTCTAAGATATAACCCATGAGAAAAAATACATCCCAGAAGAAAATAAAAAAACGGACCTAACTATTACAAAAATAGCTTCATTTACAGATCTTCATCTTCTAGTTCGATCTTGTAATCTTCTCCATCAAATCTAAATTACAAAGTGAACAAACCCAAAAATTTTGGTTAAGTTATAAATTTAATTCTAAGACCGACCTACAATCAAAATTGTATAATTGGTTCTAGCTAAGGCCAATTTCGTAAAATTGCCCACGACCCAATCAATTATGGGTTAGTCCAAGTAATAATTTGTAATTTTTAACATTATCGCATGTGCCACTCTTTTGATTCTCCATATTTGATACGATGACAATAGTCAATAGATAGCACAATCAATGTAATTTGGTCCAATTATTATTAACCCAATCCGTGGCTAATTTCCAAAGTTGCCATTCTAATATGCCCAATTTACGGCCCATTTAAGAAATTGGTTCATGGTACAATTAGTAGTGGACACGTGGGATAGTTCCATAACTAAGCAAGTGCAGGTCTCGGCAATTTCACTTTGGATAACAATTTTTTTTTTTTATCTACTAGACTGTATTTACAGCTCGGACCGAAGAGTGCAAAGGGTATAGATCCTCCCCAGTGTGATGTCCCCAGTAGGATTCGAACTTAAGTCTCGCCTATTGGGTCGCAAGTCACTACCACTTGGCTTTCTTCAATTCTTCAAATAATTTAGGTATTACAAAATTTCTATGCCAAAAGAATTGGCGTACAAAAGAACTAGGAATTTAAATAACCATTATAAAACCCTAACCCAAAAACACCAAATTCAACCCTTAAAAAAAAACGTTCATCCATTCACAATTTAAACATGCATATACCCACAATCAATTAAAATAAAATCGTTATGGACCGCTCTGATACCAATTATTGGTGTTTTACCCAATCGGATCCGAACTATTCGACCCAACGAGTAAACAAGATCGAACTAATTTGACCCAATTGCGGAATTTGATGGATTTTATGTTCAAAATATATTTCTAAAATAACTAACATAAAACGTGGATCCCATAAACGATAATTATTTTAATTATGCATAAGAAAGAAATTGAAAACTTCCCGTCCCTCGTTTTTTTGGTTGAACTTTTGGCTTCATGCTTTTCTTAAATTTGATGAACAAAGGTCTTTGATCTTTTTCACCATTGATATCGATCAATCACGTTCTCCTTCTACTAGGTGTGTGGGCACCAACTTAAGAGAATCAAAATTTTCTTTCAAGTTTTAGAAAATCAAAATTTCAAGATGAAAATTTCTTTTCGTTTCTTGAACAACGGGCGACTTTTGTATGTTTAGGGTTGAAGAGTTTTTTCTTTTGAGTGTAATCTTACTGATTTCAGAAATCGTTAATAATTGATCTAAGATCTATATCTTATATATTTCTCTCGGGGGCAACCACCCCCACCCCTATCTATTCCCGTACTGCAAGAGCTTTTCCATACACGGCGACTTTTGTATGTTTAGGGTTGAAGAGCTTTTTCTTTTGAGTGTAATCTTACTGATTTCAAAAATCGTTGATTATTGATCTAAGATCTATATCTTATATATTTCTCTCGGGGGCAACCACCCCCACCCCCATCCTTATCTATTCCCGTACTGCAAGAGCTTTTATCCAAATTATCCCACAATTAAAGAATAGTGTACAAAATTTTCAGTAAACTTCAAATACATGTATCTCTATAGGTGGATTCCTACGGGTGGTGAATCTACACTCATTTCTCACTTGTGTTTCCTTCCTTGTTATTCATTCCCAATATCAAGAAAGTTGGAAATCAGGGAATACATGTACACTTTTCTCACTTTTGATATCTATCTTCTCCGTCTGTTTATTCAAATAAAAAAGAAAAACAAACATGCCAGAACAAGAAATTAAAGAAGAACTAGAAGCTGGCTGTCTGAACGAGGATTTAAGGAACATGGGAGGATGAAGATGAGCCACCAAGTTTACAAAGTAGATATATAATATATATGGATCTTTGGCTTTCCAGAATCCCAGTAAAAATCTTGTTGTTTATTCTTACACATCAATTCTTGCTATGTAAACAAATGAAATTAAAACTTATATGTTATAAGCGATGAAAATTTGAAGGGTGATTACACTCGCCCCCTGAGGTTTATCGTAATTATAGAAAATCCACTGTAATTTGAAAAATTACAAGGAAATATATATTTTCGAGGGGGTCCTTTGTATATTAAAATTGTTGAAGTTATAAGGGGTGTTTGGGTACATAGTCTTAACCAGAGAGGCCTCCTTTTAATTTTTAAAAAGTCAGGAATTCCTTGTAAAACGACTAAACCTCAAGGGGTTCGGTTGTAAATCACCCAAATTTGAAATCAATATTTCAATTGAAATTAATATTAAAAAAAATAAAAGAACTCAACAAATCGTAAAGATAACATGCAGAAAGGAGTAAAATAAATTTGTATATGACCAAATGATATATAGTTAAACATCAACGGTAAAGAAAAACCCAGTTAAAAATAAAATATCCTTAAAATTAAATTCGGGAAATAAATGCCATGAGAAAATTAAAAAGTACTCGTTTAAACGAAACATCTAACACATTGCATTCGACTAACTAGTTTGATATACCATTTAAATATGATTAATTTTGTTATTATGGAATTAAACATTTATAACAACTTACTCTCATTTTCTATAGTTTGAGACTTTGAGTATATAATATACGGCCAATTAAATAATTGATGTAATTGGTCCAATTAATTTGCTAATCTTTCATTGGAATTTAATTATAATCATTATCTAATTTTGTAAAAAAAAAATCTAATTTTTCAAACCAACTTGAAGAGGCTAAGTGTGCTTATCTATCACCGATAAATGTTGCCGTGCTTTTTGTCCTCTTATGATCGAGCTTCATATATACAATTCATTTATAAATTATTTTGCTCATGCATAATTGAAACTTCCTACTGGATAACGGTCTTGTTTAAACTGACATTATATTTTCGAAACTTTAGCATCATCAGAATAGAAGAAAAATAATCAAAAGTGGAAGAGGAAAAAGGTGATCTAATAATAGTTTCACCTAAATAGTAGATGAACTAGTGTCAGCATTTATCAATTTTTTTGTTTTTATGAGAAGTCAGCATTTATCAATCCATTACTATAATTTTCCTTACATATCTACAAAATAAAACAACTAAATAATCCTTATTTTATTTAATAAATTCATGTACCCAAATGTATAATATTTATTCTCAATTTAGATGTCTAAATTTTCATGCCAAGAGTAACTAATAATGAGTAGCCATTTATAACCATAAGTTGAGGGGATTAAAATTATAGGGAAAAAAAGGACTAGCTGGGGAATAAAAATATTGTAACTATTGGAGCAATGAAAGTTTACTATGAATATAACAATTCAAACAAAATAAATATTTTCAGATATTTTTTAAAATGGTAACAATTTAAAATTTAAACAGAAACACAGGATAAGTCGACTGCGAAAAACATATACGTAAAAAAGAATTAAGTGAAACTGGCAATTCCGATCTTTTAGCTTAATGGACCTTCGATGATCATATAACTAAGCAATGATATATATTCTCAATCTCTCTCATGTAACAAAAAATAACAATGCATTACCATTAAAACCAAAAAAAATAGACCCAAAAGTTCTATGACATTGAAAAATCAAATAAAATACAAACAAAAACAATAAAATCAAATGTAAATAGGTGCCACAGATATTCAATACACGAATTTAAGTTAAACTTCATAGCCATCACATAAGAAACTTCAATGATCGAGCCTATATCGGCTTCCGAGCTCTCTTCTTCCCTTTTTCTTGTATTTCTTCATCCTCAGAAGAGTCTTCAAAATCTTCATCAAAAAATTGATGTGGAGATGGTTTCATTTCATGCTCCCGCTCCAAATTCTTTGGGCTACCACTAACATTATCAAATTTGCCTCTTTTCTTGGCCCAAGACTTTTCAAATCCTGAGTAGTAATAGAAATCATTTAGGTTCAAAGACAAGGAGGTTGAAGCCTTCTTTGGGTGGGAACGTCGTCTAGCACCTTTTCAGGGCATCACCTACTTCTTGGTCACATTGTGAGCCGAGGAACTAGCATAGTTTCGCTCTTGTGATAGGTGATGCTCGCACATTGAGCTACCCGGCAAATCTTCATTTTTGTACTTCCAACGCTTTCCATTAGTCTTACAACAAAAAAATACCGTTTTGTCCTCCACCTGCTCCGCTTTATTATCAATGCCCCCACCTCATTCGGAATAATCCCGCTTAAGCTTCCCCATTGAATCATCAAACTCCTCCCTATTTTACAGAGTTGAAGTTTAATATAAAGTAAATTTGGCCAAAAAAAGGGAAAAATACTTATGACACCAAGCTTTAGTACAAAAAATACATTTTGTACTAAGCTTTTCGAAAAAATACATTTCATACCATGATTCACGCCCTCTTGACACATTCAGATTTGCTGTCAATTTTCAAATGGAATTCAACACGTGATGTTCACGTGTCCATTAAGTTGACAATGAGAGGGAAAACAGACATATTTTAAAAACCAACAATCGTTAACTTAACGGGAGCGGCACGTGCTGATTTCCGTCTGAAAATTGACGGTAAAACTAAATGTGTCAAAAGGATTGAATCATGGTATGAAATGAGTTTTTTTGAAAAGCTTGGTATCAAATCTGTTTTTTGGACTAAAGTTTGGTATCAAAAGTGTTTTTCCCTCATGAGAAATACTAATTAATCAATTAAAACAAGTGTTTATAATTTGCTAATTTGGGGTTGGGGGGGATCGTTTAAAAATAATCGGGGAGTACAAACCCTAAAAATTGATTAGCAAAATAATTAAAAATGACATAAACAGTAAAAAAAATTACCTCTCTTTTTGAAACTTACGCGATGCGATGTGATAAATTAACTCATCGTGTTAGAACCATAGCTACGAGTCTAAATAAAACCCAGGAGGAAAAATCAAATAACGCCATAAATGCTAAATGATTTTTGAAGTATAAATATTGATTACTAGTAGATCTGTAGGCACGAGTAGATATGAAATTATTTAAACAAAAATTAATTCACCTGGAGCAGCGAAGGAGGTGGTGGAGAATGTGGAGTGGATGGTGGCGAAAAACTCATCACATCCCACGGTGATTGATTGAGCTTGCATATGTAAGTTGGATTAACAGTCCCCGAAGGCAAAGACGATGTGGTATAAATCAGTGGGGAAATCTTGGCGTTCTTTCTTATTCTAATGGCATAAAAGATGAGTTTAAGGGGAGGATGTAGGCGGTGAAGGTGTGGGCTATTGGTGAAGAGTTGTTGTGCGTCCCCCCTCTTAATATATACAGAGGGATAACCAGCAATGCAAGTAGTGGCGCATTTATTTACTACTATTTCTTTTAAAAAAAGTTAATTTTTATTTAAAAATTATTATTATTATTATTATTATTATTATTTATGATGTGATTTGCTCATCTAATTTTTCTTTTAATTTTACATGAATAAGACTGAATATTGTAGGCAATGTAAAACACTTTTTTGTGTGATGTACTGTAAACATGTGCGATTATGACAAAATCATGTTGTAATCGCATGGATATATATTGATTTGTAATTTTCTGTAAATTCTTTTTCCTAAAAAATTTATATGACTTTATCAGTTTAACGAACACAGTGTGATTATCAGAATCTAAAAGTGATTCGAACAGTATTTAGATATTACGTAATAATAAGAGTTTGTTTGTAAATTAATTTGACTTGCACATTATTATTATAGACAATAAGATGTGATAAATAATAATAAGACTCACTTGTACATTCTCTCACAATGGCACATTAATAGCCTATTAATAAAAAGAATGCCCTGATAATATCGTATCTCATTTATAGGGGAAAAATACAAGATACTACCTTGTGTTATATTAAACCTGCAAAAAACTACCCTGTGAAATTTTTATTGCGCCAAACTTCCTTGTACTTTCAAAATACCTGCAAAAAACACCCATTTTGTAAAAAATAGGTCATTTTGGACCAACATATTTCAAGAAATACTTTCAAAATACCTACAACTTCACGTGAAATATTTTTAAAATTATTTCTTGAAATAAGTCGATCCAAAATGACCTATTTTTTACAAATTGGGCGTTTTTTTCATGGTTTTTTAAAGTCAAGAAATTTTGGCGCAATAAAAATTTCACAGTGTAATTTCTTGTAGGTTTAGCATAATACAAGAGAGTATTTTGCATTTACCCCCATTTATAGATATGCGCATCTCACTTTTGTGTTATATTTATCACTCAAAAGCTAAGTTTCGTGTTATTTCTTGTCTTGTTATAATGAGAAAGTATGAAAACAATTTTATTTCGCATCTATTGAACTTTCCTATTATTACTGATTAATGTCGATAATTTACATGTCTGATTTGGAATCAAGTCTGCATCTTAAAAAATAGTCAAAACACATTCCCCAGTGGTAGAACACCGATGAAAATAAATATTTGTCAGGCCATACAAACTCATTACTCCAAGAACTTTATCTATGTCTTGAATGTGGTTTTCTCCTTCTTGCTCTTAACCATCATATCATTTTGCATTTCAGGTGTTGTTTGGTTTTTCCTCTACTGTTTTAATCTGATCAATCGCTAGGGTTCTAACATAAAGAGTTAATTCTGAAATTTGTATATGTTATTTAGATTCAAGGATTCAAATTCCCTATTACTTCATTAATTATAGGAAGTTTCACTTCATCACATCGCATAATTTTTTTCATAATAATACAAATAATCATCCAACAATAAATTGCAAATCACTGAGTTCTATTTCAGTCGTAGAGAGGTGATTAATAGTTTTAACTGATTAAGTAATTTTCAATTTGTTTGCAAAACAATCATTTGGGTTCGTAATCCTTAAATGTGATGATTATAAAGTTATACTTAAACTAGTGTAATGAGTACTTGTGTAACTTTTTTATACATCTACATTTTGTATTATTTTTAAATTGATTTTTCAATAATGTAACTTGAACTTTGGGACCTAATATTTTTATTTTAATTATAATCCACTTTGTTTGGTGTTATATGTGAACAAATAGTTTAACTTAACTACTTAGTATTATGATCCTAGGAACGAGAAATCATTTAGTGCATTTGTTGCACAACTAACGTGCAATTGACGTGCAACAAACTATTGCAATTTTTTTCCATTAAATTTTGCTTGCCATAGGACACCTTATTTCATTACATCACGTCACATATTTTTTTTCATTCATATTAATACAAATGATTGCTTGAGAATCTACGTTCCCATTATCCGTAAGATAATTTCTCTTCCTCAAGTAACAATTGATAAATATTTTTCCAATTTTATTCATTAGATTCACTCATCAAATGTACATAATTAGAATTCTACTCTATAAAATATGGAGGAGTTTAATAAAGTGGAGCACATGGAGGACAAAACGTTTGTGCTTTATGTTGTAAGACTAATAAAAAATATTTGATATTCAATCTTATTAGTGTAATATTAAAAGAAAAATAAGATGGGCAAATCACGTAAATAAATAATAAAATAAAATAAAAAGTTTCTTTGGATTTACAGTATTAATTGACTTTATTAGTAAACAAAAAGAGGGAACCATGCTTTAGTCCAAAAAACACTTTTGAAACCATGCTTTAGTCCAAAATATACATTTTATACCAAGCTTTTTGAAACAATACATTTCATACCATGATTCACACCCTCTTGACACATTTAGTTTTGCCGTCAATTTTCAAATGGAATTCAACACGTGCCGCTCATGGTCCGTTAAGTTGACAATAAGAGGGAAAACATACACAAATTTTTTAGACCCTCCATTGTTAACTTAACGGGAGCGGCACGTGCTGATTTCAGTCTGAAAATTGACAGCAAAACTAAATGTGTCAAGAGGGTTGAATCATAGTATGAAATGAGTTTTTTTTAAAAGCTCGGTATCAAATGTGTTTTTTGGACTAAAGTTTGGTATCAAAAGTATTTTTCCCTCATGAGAAAAATAATTAATCAATTAAAACAAGTGTTTATAATTTGTTATTTTGGGGTAGGGGGGATCATTTAAAAATAATTGGGGAGTACAAACCCGAAAAATTGATTTGCAAAATAATTAAAAATTACATAAACAGTAAAAAAAAAAAATTACCTCTCTACGATCGAAATAGAACCCGGTGAGTTTTCATTTGTTCCCGAACGCTTGTTTATATTAACCTGAAAAAGTTACGCGATGCTATGTGATAAATTAACTCATCGTGTTAGAACCATAGCTACGAGTCTGAATAAAACCATAGAGGAAAAATCAAATAACGCCATAAATGCAATATGATTTTTGAAGAATAAGTATTGATTACTAGTAGATCTGTAGGTACGAGTAGATATGAAATTATTTAAACAAAAATTAATTAACCTGGAGCAGCGAAGGAGATGGTGGAGAATGTGGAGGGATGGTGGCGAAAAACTCATCACATCCCACGGTGATTGATTGAGCTTGCATATGTAAGTTGGAATAACAGTCCCCGGAGGCAAAGACGTTGTGGCATAAATCAGAGGAGAAATCTTGGCGTTCTTTCTTATTCTCATGGCATAAAACATTAGTTTAAGGGGAGGATGGAGGCGGTGAGGGGTGGGGACTATTGGTGAAGAGTTGTTTTGCGTCCCCCCTCTTAATATATATATATAGTGGGATAACCAGCAATGCAACTAGTGGTGCATTCATTTACAACTATTTCTTTTTAAAAAAACTTAATTTTTTCTTTAAAATTATTATTATTATTTATGATGTTATTTGCTCATCTGATTTTTCTTTTAATATTACACGAATAAGATTGAATAATGTTGGCAATGTAAAACACATTTTTGTGTGATTTACTGTAAACATGTGCGATTATGACAAAATCATGTTGTAATCGCATGGATATATATTAATTTGCAATTTTCTGTAAATTCTTTTTCCTAAAAAATTTATATGACTTTATGAGTTTACCTAACACGGTGTGATTGTCAGAATCTAAAAGTGATTCGAATTGTATTTAGATATTACGTAATAATAAGAGTTTGTTTGTAAATTAATTCGACTTGTCCATTATTATTATAGACAATAAGATGGGAAAAATAATAATAAGACTCACTTGTACATTCTCTCTCAATGGCACATTAATAGTCTATTAATAAAAAGCAGGCCCGGATAATATCGTATCTCATTTTTAGGGGAAAATTACAAGATACTACCATGTGTTATGTTAAACCTGCAAGAAATTACCCTGTGAAATTTTTATTGCGACAAACTTCCTTGTACTTTAAAAAAACCTGCAAAAACACCCATTTTGGATCGGTATATTTCAAGAAATAATTTTCAAAATACTTCAAGTTGGTCCCTACAACTTCACGTGAAATATTTTTAAAATTATTTCTTTATATGTCGATCCAAAACAACCAATTTTTTACAAATTGGTTGTTTTGCATGATTTTTCAAAGTCAAGGAATTTTGGCGCAATAAAAATTTCACAGGGTAATTTCTTGCAGATTTAGCATAACACATGAGAGTATTTTGTATTTACCCCCATTTGTAGACATGCGCATCTCACTTTTGTGTTATATGTATCATCTAAAAGCTAAGTTCGTGTTATTTCATGTCTTGTTATAATGAGAAAATATGAAAACAATTTTATTTCGTATCTATTGAACTTTTTCGATAATTACCGGTTAATGTAGATAATTTACATGTCTGATTTGGAATCAAGTCTCCATCTTAAACAATATTCAGAACACCTTCCCTGGTGGTAGAACACTTGTGTGCAAGGTCTAATCTCGGTTTATCTAGCATTCTTCTTCGGGAAAGGGATTAGCTCCAAATATAGCAAGGTAGCGTTCTCCATAGGGAAATGGATTAGTTCCAAATTTGTGAGGAAAAGAGTTTCGGGATTAAAATTTTCAAATGCAAAAATCGAACAATATACTCAACGGAATAGGATATTTACTATACGTATGTGTTCGCAATGAAGACACGAACAAAACTCCTATCCTATCTCCGAGGAACAACCAACGGAGGACGTTGGCCACGTGTGAGGAAGAAGGAGATGTGTGAAAGGGGTCAATTTGCAAAATTACCAAAGTTTTAATTATTTTTATTAATAATATTACTAAAAAAATTATTAATTTAAACTTTAACGGCCACGTGAAAATTCCATCAACAAAACTGAAAGAAGTATCACTTTTGTAACGTCTGTGAAGAATTAATGCATTTTTGATGAGTTTGATATAAAAAGTGAAATATGCCCAGTTCTATGGTATGAAAAATAAATATTTGTCAGGCCATACAAACTCATTACTCCAAGAACTTTATCTATGTCGTGAATGTGGTTTTCTCCTTCTTGCTCTTAACCATCATATCATTTTGCATTTCAGGTGTTGTTTGGTTTTTCCTCTAGTGTTTTAATCTGATCAATCGCTGGGGTTCTAACATAAAGAGTTAATTCAGAAATTTGTATATGTTATTTAGACTCAAGGATTCAAATTCCCTATTACTTCATTAATTATAGGAAGTTTCACTTCATCACATCGAGTAATTTTTTTCATAATAATACAAATAATCATCCAGCAATAAATTGCAAATCACTGAGTTCTTTTTTAGTAGTAGAGAGGTGATTAATAGTTTTAACTGATTAAGTAATTTTCAATGTTTTTGCAAATCAATCATTTGGGTTCGTAATCCTTAAATGTGATGATTATAAAGTTATATTTAAACTAGTGTAATGAGTACTTGTGTAACTTTTGTATACATCTACTTTTTGTATTATTTTTAAATTGAATTTTCAATAATGTAACTTGAACTTTAGGACCTAATATTTTTATTTTTATTATAATCCACTTTTTTTGGTGTTATATGTGAACAACAAATTGTTTAACTTAACTACTAAGTAGTATGATCCTAGGAACGAGAAATCATTTAGTTCATTTGTTGCACAACTAACGTGCAACTGACGTGCAACAAACTATTGCAATTTATTTCCATTAAATTTTGCTTGCCTCACATTTTTTTTCTTTCATATTAATAAAAATGATAGCTCGAGAATCTACGTTCCCATTATCCGTAAGACAGTTTCTCTTCCGCAAGTAACAATTGATAAATATTTTTCCAATTTTATTCATTAGATTCGTTCATCAAATGTACATTATATTAAAATTTTACTCTATAAAATATGGAGGAGTTTAATTATTGCAAGAAGAAGCGAGATTATTCCGATAAAGGTGTCACACATTATAACCAAGTGGAGCACATAGAGGACAAAAAGTTCGTGCTTTATGTTGTAAGACTAAGAAAAAAGATTTGACATTCAATCTTGTTAGTGTAATATTAAAAGAAAAATACGATGGGAAAATCACGTAAAAAATTAATAAAATAAAATAAAAAGTTTCTTTGGATTTACAGTATTAATTGACTTAATTAGTAAACAAAAAAAAACAAATAGTAGTAAATTAATAGACAACTACTTGCATTGCAGGTACTTCCTATACACATTGCACCAGCTAAATCAAGAAAGTTGGAAATCATATTACTAAGCAATGATGTATATTCTAAATCTCTCATGTAACAAAAAACACAATGTATTACCATTAAAACAAAAAAAAATAGACCCAAAAGTTCTATGACACCGAAAAATCAATTAAAATACAAACAAAAATAAGAAAATCAAATGTAAATAGGTGCCACAAATATTCAATACACAAATTTAAATCAGACTTCATAGCCATCACATAAGAGACTTCAATGATCGAACTTTTTTCGGCTTTCGAGCTCTCTTCTTCCCTTTTACTTGTATTTCTTCATCCTCATAAGAGTCTTCAAAATCTTTATCAAAAAATTAATGTAGAGATGGTTTCATTTCATGCTCCCGTTCCAATTTCTTCGTGCTACCACTAACATTGTCAAATTTGCCTCTTTTCTTGGCCCAAAACGGTTCAAATCCCGAGTAGTAATAGAAATCATTTAGGTTCAAAGACGAGGAAGTTGAAGCCTTTTTTGGGTGGGAACGTCGACTAGCACCTTTTCCGGGCATCACCTGCTTCTTGGTCACATTGTGAGCCGAGGAACTAGCATAGTTCCGCGCTTGTGATAGGTGATGCTCGCACATTTAGCTGCCCGACAAAGCTTCATTTTTGCATTTCCAACGCTTTCCATTAGTCTTACAACAAAAAAATATCGTTTTGTCCTCCACCTGCTCTACTTTATTATCAATGCCCCCACCTCCTTCAGAATAATCCCGCTTAATCTTCCCCATTGAATCATCAAATTCCTCCCTATTTTACAGAGTAGAAGTTTAATATAAAGTAAATTTGGTGAAAAAAAAAGGAAAAACACTTTTGAAACAATGCTTTAGTCCAACAAATACACTTTGTACCGAGCTTTTCGAAAACATACATTTCATACCATGATTCACACCCTCTTGACACATTTAGTTTTGCCGCCAATTTTCAAATGGAATTCAACACGTGCTGCTCATGGTCCGTTAAGTTGACAATGAGAGGGAAAATAGACTTCAATGATCGAACTTTTTTCGGCTTTCGAGCTCTCTTATTCCCTTTTACTTGTATTTCTTCATCCTCAGAAGAATCTTCAAAATCTTTATCAAAAAATTGATGTAGAGATGGTTTCATTTCATGCTCCCGCTCCAAATTCTTTGGGCTACCACTAACATTATCAAATTTGCCTCTTTTCTTGGCCCAAGACGGTTCAAATCCTGAGTAGTAATAGAAATCATTTAGGTTCAAAGACCAGGAGGTTGAAGCCTTCTTTGGGTGGGAACGTCGTCTAGCACCTTTTCAGGGCATCACCTACTTCTTGGTCACATTGTGAGCCGAGGAACTAGCATAGTTTCGCTCTTGTGATAGGTGATGCTCGCACATTGAGCTACCCGGCAAATCTTCATTTTTGGATTTCCAACGCTTTCCATTAGTCTTACAACAAAAAAATGTCGTTTTGTCCTCCACCTGCTCTGCTTTATTATCAATGCCCCCACCTCCTTCAGAATAATCCCGCTTAATCTTCCCCATTGAATCATCAAATTCCTCCCTATTTTACAGAGTAGAAGTTTAATATAAAGTAAATTTGGTGAAAAAAAAAGGAAAAACACTTTTGAAACCATGCTTTAGTCCAACAAATACACTTTGTACCGAGCTTTTCGAAAACATACATTTCATACCATGATTCACACCCTCTTGACACATTTAGTTTTGCCGCCAATTTTCAAATGGAATTCAACACGTGCTGCTCATGGTCCGTTAAGTTGACAATGAGAGGGAAAATAGACTTCAATGATCGAACTTTTTTCGGCTTTCGAGCTCTCTTATTCCCTTTTACTTGTATTTCTTCATCCTCAGAAGAATCTTCAAAATCTTTATCAAAAAATTGA
Organism: Penstemon davidsonii; assembly: GCA_034814905.1. Taxonomy (NCBI): domain Eukaryota; kingdom Viridiplantae; phylum Streptophyta; class Magnoliopsida; order Lamiales; family Plantaginaceae; genus Penstemon; species Penstemon davidsonii. Next base: position 1,693,645 of record JAYDYQ010001087.1, on the reverse strand, counting down.
TGTAGAGATGGTTTCATTTCATGCTCCCGCTCCAAATTCTTTGGGCTACCACTAACATTATCAAATTTGCCTCTTTTCTTGGCCCAAGACGGTTCAAATCCTGAGTAGTAATAGAAATCATTTAGGTTCAAAGACCAGGAGGTTGAAGCCTTCTTTGGGTGGGAACGTCGTCTAGCACCTTTTCAGGGCATCACCTACTTCTTGGTCACATTGTGAGCCGAGGAACTAGCATAGTTTCGCTCTTGTGATAGGTGATGCTCGCACATTGAGCTACCCGGCAAATCTTCATTTTTGGATTTCCAACGCTTTCCATTAGTCTTACAACAAAAAAATGTCGTTTTGTCCTCCACCTGCTCTGCTTTATTATCAATGCCCCCACCTCCTTCAGAATAATCCCGCTTAATCTTCCCCATTGAATCATCAAATTCCTCCCTATTTTACAGAGTAGAAGTTTAATATAAAGTAAATTTGGTGAAAAAAAAAGGAAAAACACTTTTGAAACCATGCTTTAGTCCAACAAATACACTTTGTACCGAGCTTTTCGAAAAAATACATTTCGTACCATGATTCACACCCTCTTGACACATTTAGTTTTGCCGCCAATTTTCAAATGGAATTCAACACGTGCTGCTCATGGTCCGTTAAGTTGACAATGAGAGGAAAAATAGACAAAAATTTTATAGACCGACAATTGTTAACTTAACGGGAGCAGGACGTGCTGATTTCAGTCTGAAAATTTACAGTAAAACTAAATATGTCAAGAGGGTTGAATCATGGTATGAAATGAGTTTTTTTGAAAAGCTCGGTATCAAATGTGTTTTTTGGACTAAAGTTTGGTATCAAAAGTATTTTTCCCTCATGAGAAAAAATAATTAATCAATTAAAACAAGTGTTTATAATTTGTTATTTTGGGGTAGGGGGGATCATTTAAAAATAATTGGGGAGTACAAACCCGAAAAATTGATTTGCAAAATAATTAAAAATTACATAAACAGTAAAAATAAAATACCTCTATACTACGTTGCACGGACACGGACTCGGCGACTCGGACTCGACATGATTCGGATTCGGCGACTCGTTTTCTAGAAAATCTTAAAGATACGACACGTCTTGGATACGTATATTTAAAAAAAAAAAATTATATAGTTTATATAAAAATAAAATATCTTAGCATCAAAGTCAATAAATAAACATTCATTCTAATATTCATAACACAAAATCAAAAGAAAAGATCAAGAAAGATGTCTACATTCACTCCAAGTACATAGTAAATGATTCAAAACAAGTCTCATATGCAAATAACATCAAAAAACAAGTCTCATAAGCAGAATAATCACTCCAAGTACATAACTATTAGTCAATTACACAACAAGATCATCATTGGGATCTTCATTAACTTCATCAACAAATAACATTGCTTCCAACTCCGGTTCATGAAGCGAGAGATTTCCTAGAGCATTAAAATTTCGGCAGATTTCCTTAACACAGACAAATTTAATGTATTTTTTACCCCACCAATATCTTGAAGTATAAAATGCATTAATCAATCATACAACAAACAAGTATGAAACAATCTACTATAACTGAAAAAAAATAAAAAAAATCCAGTGATCAGATCATAGACAGATTAATTGAACAAATTAAAGTCTAAACCCAATTCTACATGTACTGTTTCTAATTCTAACAATATTATCTTCACTCAAGCTATCAACCACCATACTGCACCTCACTCAAAATTTCCATTTCATCAGTTTCAAACCCCCAACCCTCAATCTCACCGGAACTCTAGCACAAAAAGGTAGAGACTAGAGAGGAAGAGTCGATGAAGCAAGAACTTACCTTTGAATAGGAATTTGGAAGAGAGAAAATTCTTGATTCTTGAACTATGGTCTAGGGTTCATACTAAAATTTGGGGTTTTTTGATTTATTGTGTGGACTGTTGGTCGTGGGGTTGTAATGCGTAGAAGTAGAAGACAGAAGACAGAAGACTAGTTGGGAATTTTCATTATTTAAGTTGGGAATTTCCATTTTTAATCCAATATTTTATCAAAAATTGCAAAAAGCCCCCAGGAATTTTCATTTTTAATCTAATATTTTTTCAAAAATTGCAGAAAGCCCCCGCCGAGTCCATGACCGTGTCGACTCAGCAGTTGATCGAGTCGGATTCAAGTATCCGATTTAATTCTTATTTTATTTTCTCGGACACGCCACGTGGCGTGTCCGACGCGTGTCGCTGCCGTGTCGCGAGCATATCCGCGTCCGGGAGAGTCCGACTCAGCATTTTGAAATTTTTTGGAGTAGCCGTGCTTCATAGCCTCTATACGATCGAAATAGAACCCGGTGAGTTTTCATTTGTTCCCGAATGCTTGTTTATATTAACCTGAAAAAGTTACGCGATATGATGTGATAAATTGAAGCTTCCTATACTTAATAAAGTAAAAACGATTTGAAACTTTGAGTCTAAATAGCATATATAAATTTTAGAATTAACTCATCGTGTTAGAACCATAACTACGAGTCTGAATAAAACCATAGAGGAAAAATCAAATAACGCCATAATTGCAATATGATTTTTGAAGAATAAATATTGATTACTAGTAGATCTGTAGGTACGAGTAGATATGAAATTATTTAAACAAAAATTAATTAACCTGGAGCAGCGAAGGAGATGGTGGAGAATGTTGGGGGATGGTGGCGAAAAACTCATCACATCCCACGGTGATTGATTGAGCTTGCATATGTAAGTTGGAATAACAGTCCCCGGAGGCAAAGACGTTGTGGCATAAATCAGAGGAGAAATTTTGGCGTTCTTTCTTATTCTCAAGGCATAAAACATGAGTTTAAGGGAAGGATGGAGGCGGTGAGGGGTGGGGACTATTGGTGAAGAGTTGTTGTGCGTCCCCCCTCTTAATATATATATAGTGGGATAACCAGCAATGCAACTAGTGGCGCATTCATTTACTACTATTTCTTTTAAAAAAAACTTAATTTTTTCTTTAAAAATTATTATTATTATTTATGATGTTATTTGCTCATCTGATTTTTCTTTTAATATTACACGAATAATATTGAATAATGTTGGCAATGTAAAACACATTTTTGTGTGATGTACTGTAAACATGTGCGATTATGACAAAATCATGTTGTAATCGCATGGATATATATTGATTTGCAATTTTCTGTAAATTCTTTTTCCTAAAAAATTTATATGACTTTATGAGTTTACCTAACACAAAGTGATTGTCATAATCTAAAAGTGATTCGAACTGTATTTAGATATTACGTAATAATAGGAGTTTGTTTGTAAATTAATTCGACTTGTCCATTATTATTATAGACAATAAGATGGGAAAAACAATAATAAGACTCACTTGTACATTCTCTCTCAATGGCACATTAATAGCCTATTAATAAAAAGCAGGCCCGGATAATATCGTATCTCATTTTTAGGGGAAAATTACAAGATACTACCATGTGTTATGTTAAACCTGCAAGAAATTACCCTGTGAAATTTTTATTGCGACAAACTTCCTTGTACTTTAAAAAAACCTGCAAAAACACCCATTTTGGATCGGTATATTTCAAGAAATAATTTTTAAAATACTTCAAGTTGGTCCCTACAACTTCACGTGAAATATTTGTAAAATTATTTCTTGATATGTCGATCCAAAACAACCAATTTTTTACAAATTGGGTGTTTTGCATGATTTTTCAAAGTCAAGGAATTTTGGCGCAATAAAAATTTCACAGGGTAATTTCTTGCAGATTTAGCATAACACATGAGAGTATTTTGTATTTACCCTCATTTGTAGACATGCGCATCTCACTTTTGTGTTATATGTATCATCTAAAAACTAAGTTTCGTGTTATTTCATGTCTTGTTATAATGAGAAAATATGAAAACAATTTTATTTCGTATCTATTGAACTTTTTCGATAATTACCGGTTAATGTAGATAATTTACATGTCTGATTTGGAATCAAGTCTCCATCTTAAACAATATTCCGAACACCTTCCCTGGTGGTAGAACACTTGTGTGCAAGGTCTAATCTCGGTTTATCTAGCATTCTTCTTCGGGAAAGGGATTAGCTCCAAATATAGCCAGGTAGCGTTCTCCATAGGGAAATGGATTAGTTCCAAATTTGTGAGGAAAAGAGTTTCGGGATTAAAATTTTCAAATGCAAAAATCGAACAATATACTCAACGGAATAGGATATTTACTATACGTATGTGTTCGCAATGAAGACACGAACAAAACTCCTATCCTATCTCCGAGGAACAACCACCGGAGGACGTTGGCCACGTGTGAGGAAGAAGGAGATGTGTGAAAAGGGTCAATTTGCAAAATTACCAAAGTTTTAATTATTTTTATTAATAATATTACTAAAAAAATTATTAATTTAAACTTTAACGGCCACGTGAAAATTCCATCAACAAAACTAAAGGAAGTATCACTTTTGTAACGTCTGTGAAGAATTAATGCATTTTTGATGAGTTTGATATAAAAGGTGAAATATGCCCAGTTCTATGGTATGAAAAATAAATATTTGTCAGGCCATACAAACTCATTACTCCAAGAACTTTATCTATGTCGTGAATGTGGTTTTCTCCTTCTTGCTCTTAACCATCATATCATTTTGCATTTCAGGTGTTGTTTGGTTTTTCCTCTAGTGTTTTAATCTGATCAATCGCCAGGGTTCTAACATAAAGAGTTAATTAAGAAATTTGTATATGTTATTTAGACTCAAGGATTCAAATTCCCTATTACTTCATTAATTATAGAAAGTTTCACTTCATCACATCGAGTAATTTTTTTCATAATAATACAAATAATCATCCAGCAATAAATTGCAAATCACTGAGTTCTTTTTCAGTCGTAGAGAGGTGATTAATAGTTTTAACTGATTAAGTAATTTTCAATGTTTTTGCAAATCAATCATTTGGGTTCGTAATCCTTAAATGTGATGATTATAAAGTTATATTTAATCTAGTGTAATGAGTACTTGTGTAACTTTTCTATACATCTACTTTTTGTATTATTTTTAAATTGATTTTTCAATAATGTAACTTGAACTTTCGGACCTAATATTTTTATTTTTATTATAATCCACTTTGTTTGGTGTTATATGTGAACAACAAATTGTTTAACTTAACTACTAAGTAGTATGATCCTAGGAACGAGAAATCATTTAGTGCATTTGTTGCACAATTAACGTGCAACTGACGTGCAACAAACTATTGCAATTTATTTCCATTAAATTTTGCTTGCCTCACATATTTTTTTTCTTTCATATTAATAAAAATGATAGCTCGAGAATCTACGTTCCCATTATCCGTAAGACAGTTTCTCTTCCGCAACTAACAATTGATAAATATTTTTCCAATTTTATTCATTAGATTCGTTCATCAAATTTACATTATATTAAAATTCTACTCTATAAAATATGGAGGAGTTTAATTATTGCAAGAAGAAGCGAGATTATTCCGATAAAGTTGTCACACATTATAACAAAGTGGAGCACATAGAGGACAAAATGTTCGTGCTTTATGTTGTAAGACTAAGAAAAAAGATTTGACATTCAATCTTATTAGTGTAATATTAAAAGAAAAATACGATGGGCAAATCACGTAAAAAAATAATAAAATAAAATAAAAAGTTTCTTTGGATTCACAGTATTAATTGACTTTATTAGTAAACAAAAAAAAACAAATAGTAGTAAATTAATAGACAACTACTTGCATTGCATGTACTTCCTATACACATTGCACCAGCTAAATCAAGAAAGTTGGAAATCATATTACTAAGCAATGATGTCTATTCTCAATCTCTCATGTAACAAAAAACACAATGTATTACCATTAAAACAAAAAAAAAATAGACCCAAAAGTTCTATGACACCGAAAAATCAATTAAAATACAAACAAAAATAAGAAAATCAAATGTAAATAGGTGCCACAAATATTCAATACACAAATTTAAGTCAGACTTCATAGCCATCACATAAGAGACTTCAATGATCGAACTTTTTTCGGCTTTCGAGCTCTCTTCTTCCCTTTTACTTGTATTTCTTCATCCTCAGAAGAGTCTTCAAAATTTTTATCGAAAAATTGATGTAGAGATGGTTTCATTTCATGCTCCCGTTCCAATTTCTTCGTGCTACCACTAAACATTTTCAAATTTGCCTCTTTTCTTGGCCAAAAACGGTTCAAATCCCGAGTAGTAATAGAAATCATTTGGGTTTAAAGACGAGGAAGTTGAAGCCTTTTTTGGGTGGGAACGTCGACTATCACCTTTTCCGGGCATCACCTGCTTCTTGGTCACATTGTGAGCCGAGGAACTAGCATAGTTCCGCGCTTGTGATAGGTGATGCTCGCACATTGAGCTGCTCGGCAAAGCTTCATTTTTGCATTTCCAACGCTTTCCATTAGTCTTACTACAAAAAACTATCGTTTTGTCCTCCACCTGCTTTGCTTTATTATCAATGCCCCCACCTCCTTCAGAATAATCCCGCTTAATCTTCCCCATTGAATCATCAAAGTCCTCCCTATTTTACAGAGTAGAAGTTTAATATAAAGTAAATTTGGTGAAAAAAAAAGGAAAAAACACTATTGAAACCATGCTTTAGTCCAACAAATACACTTTGTGCCGAGCTTTTCGAAAAAATACATTTCATACCATGATTCACACCTTCTTGACACATTTAGTTTTGCCGCCAATTTTCAAATGGAATTCAACACGTGCTGCTCATGGTCTGTTAAGTTGACAATGAGAGGGAAAATAGACACAAATTTTATAGACCCACAATTGTTAACTTAACGGGAGCAGCACGTGCTGATTTCAGTCTGAAAATTGACAGTAAAACTAAATATGTCAAGAGGGTTGAATCATGGTATGAAGTTTTTTTGAAAAGCTCGGTATCAAATGTGTTTTTTGGACTAAAGTTTTGTATCAAAAGTATTTTTCCCTCATGAGAAAAAATAATTAATCAATTAAAACAAGTGTTTATACTTTGTTATTTTGGGGTAGGGGGGATCATTTAAAAATAATTGGGGAGTACAAACCCGAAAAATTGATTTGCAAAATAAGTAAAAATTACATAAACAGTAAAAAAAAAATTACCTCAATACGACACCCGGTGAGTTTTCATTTGTTCCCGAATGCTTGTTTATATTAACCTGAACAAGTTGCGCGATGTGATGTGATAAATTGAAGCTTCCTATACTTAATAAAGTAAAAACGATTTGAAACTTTGAGTCTAAATAGCATATATAAATTTTAGAATTAACTCATCGTGTTAGAACCATAACTACGAGTCTGAATAAAACCATAGAGGAAAAATCAAATAACGCCATAAATGCAATATGATTTTTGAAGAATAAATATTGATTACTAGTAGATCTGTAGGTACGAGTAGATATGAAATTATTTAACCTGGAGCAGCGAAGGAGATGGTGGAGAATGTGGAGGGATGGTGGCAAAAAACTCATCACATCCCACGGTGATTGATTTAGCTTGCATATGTAAGTTGGAATAACAGTCCCCGGAGGCAAAGACGTTGTAGCATAAATCAGAGTAGAAATCTTGGCGTTCTTTCTTATTCTCATGGCATAAAACATGAGTTTAAGGGGAGGATGGAGGCGGTGAGGGGTGGGGACTATTGGTGAAGAGTTGTTGTGCGTCCCTCCTCTTAATATATATATAGTGGGATAACCAGCAATGCAACTAGTGGCGCATTCATTTACTACTATTTCTTTTAAAAAAAACTTAATTTTTTCTTTAAAAATTATTATTATTATTTATGATGTTATTTGCTCATCTGATTTTTCTTTTAATATTACACGAATAAGATTGAATAATGTTGGCAATGTAAAACACTTTTTTGTGTGATGTACTGTAAACATGTGCAATTATGACAAAATCATGTTGTAATCGCATGGATATATATTGATTTGCAATTTTCTGTAAATTCTTTTTCCTGAAAAATTTATATGACTTTATGAGTTTATCTAACACGGTGTGATTATCATAATCTAAAAGTGATTCAAACTGTATTTAGATATTACGTAATAATAAGAGTTTGTTTGTAAATTAATTCGACTTGTCCATTATTATTATAGACAATAAGATGGGAAAACCAATAATAAGACTCACTTGTACATTCTCTCTCAAAAGCACATTAATAGCCTATTAATAAAAAGCAGGCCCGGATAATATCGTATCTCATTTTTAGGGAAAAATTACAAGATACTACCATGTGTTATGTTAAACCTGCGAAAAACTTTTTTATTGCGACAAACTTCCTTGTACTTTAAAAAAACCTGCAAAAACACCCATTTTGGATCGGCATATTTCAAGAAATAATTTTTAAAATACTTCAAGTTGGTCCCTACAACTTCATGTGAAATATTATTAAAATTATTTCTTGATATGTCGATCCAAAACAACCAATTTTTTACAAATTGGGTGTTTTGCATGATTTTTCAAAGTCAAGAAATTTTGGCGCAATAAAAATTTCACAGGGTAATTTCTTGCAGGTTTAGCATAACACAGGAGAGTATTTTGCATTTACCCCCATTTGTAGACATGCACATCTCACTTTTGTGTTATATGTATCATCTAAAAGCTAAGTTTCGTGTTATTTCATGTCTTGTTATAATGAGAAAATATGAAAACTATTTTATTTCGTATCTATTGAACTTTTTCGATAATTACCAGTTAATGTAGATAATTTACATGTCTGATTGGGAATCAAGTCTGCATCTTAAACAATATTCAGAACACCTTCCCAGGTGGTAGAACACTTGTGTGCAAGGTCTAATCTCGGTTTATCTAGCATTCTTCTTCGGGAAAGGGATTAGCTCCAAATATAGCCAGGTAGCGTTCTCCATAGGGAAATGGATTAGTTCCAAATTTGTGAGGAAAAGAGTTTCGGGATTAAAATTTTCAAATGCAAAAATTGAACAATATACTCAACGGAATATGATATTTACTATACGTATGTGTTCGCAATGAAGACACGAACAAAACCCCTATCCTATCTCCGAGGAACAACCACCGGAGGACGTTGGCCACGTGTGAGGAAGAAGGAGATGTGTGAAAGGGGTCAATTTGCAAAATTACCAAAGTTTTAATTATTTTTATTAATAATATTACTAAAAAAATTATTAATTTAAACTTTAACGGCCACGTGAAAATTCCATCAACAAAACTTAAGGAAGTATCACTTTTGTAACGTCTGTGAAGAATTAATGCATTTTTGATGAGTTTGATATAAAAAGTGAAATATGCCCAGTTTTATGGTATGAAAAATAAATATTTGTCAGGCCATACAAACTCATTACTCCAAGAACTTTATCTATGTCGTGAATGTGGTTTTCTCCTTCTTACTCTTAACCATCATATCATTTTGCATTTCAGGTGATGTTTGGTTTTTCCTCTAGTGTTTTAATCTGATCAATAGCTAGGGTTCTAACATAAAGAGTTAATTCAGAAATTTGTATATGTTATTTAGACTCAAGGATTCAAATTCCCTATTACTTCATTAATTATAGGAAGTTTCACTTCATCACATCGAGTAATTTTTTTCATAATAATACAAATAATCATCCAGCAATAAATTGCAAATCACTGAGTTCTTTTTCAGTCGTAAAGAGGTGATTAATAGTTTTAACTGATTAAGTAATTTTTAATGTTTTTGCAAATCAATCATTTGGGTTCGTAATCCTTAAATGTGATGATTATAAAGTTATATTTAAACTAGTGTAATGAGTACTTGTGTAACTTTTTTATACATCTACTTTTTGTATTATTTTTTAATTTATTTTTTAATAATGTAACCTGAACTTTCGGACCTAATATTTTTATTTTTATTATAATCCACTTTGTTTGGTGTGATATGTGAACAACAAATTGTTTAACTTAACTACTAAGTAGTATGATCCTAGGAACGATAAATCATTTAGTGCATTTGTTGCACAACTAACGTGCAACTGACATGCAACAAACTATTGCAATTTATTTCCATTAAATTTTGCTTGCCTCACATATGTTTTTTCTTTCATATTAATAAAAATGATAGCTCGAGAATCTACGTTCCCATTATCCGTAAGGCAGTTTCTCTTCCGCAAGTAACAATCGATAAATATTTTTCCAATTTTATTCGTTCATCAAATGTACATTATATTAAAATTCTACTCTATAAAATATGGAGGAGTTTAATTATTGCAAGAAGAAGCGAGATTATTCCGATAAAGGTGTCACACATTATAACAAAGTGGAGCACATAGAGGACAAAAAGTTCGTGCTTTATGTTGTAAGACTAAGAAAAAATATTTGACATTCAATCTTATTAGTGTAATATTAAAAGAAAAATACGATGGGCAAATCACGTAAAAAAATAATAAAATAAAATAAAAAGTTTCTTTGGATTTACAGTATTAATTGACTTTATTAATAAACAAAAAAAAAACAAATAGTAGTAAATTAATAGACAACTACTTGCATTGCAGGTACTTCCTATACACATTGCACCAGCTAAATCAAGAAAGTTGGAAATCATATTACTAAGCAATGATATATATTCTCAATCTCTCATGTAACAAAAAACACAATGTATTACCATTAAAACAAAAAAAAATAGACCCAAAAGTTCTATGACACCGAAAAATCAATTAAAATAAAAACTAAAATAAGAAAATCAAATGTAAATAGGTGCCACAAATATTCAATACACGAATTTAAGTCAGACTTCATAGCCATCACATAAGAGACTTCAATGATCGAACTTTTTTCGGCTTTCGAGCTCTCTTCTTCCCTTTTACTTGTATTTTTTCATCCTCAGAAGAGTCTTCAAAATCTTTATAAAAAAATTGATGTAGAGATGGTTTCATTTCATGCTCCCGTTTCAAATTCTTCGTGCTACCACTAACATTGTCAAATTTGCCTCTTTTCTTGGCCCAAAACGGTTCAAATCCCGTGTAGTAATAGAAATCATTTGGGTTCAAAGACGAGGAAGTTGAAGCCTTTTTTGGGTGGGAACGTCGACTAGCAGCTTTTCCGGGCATCACCTGCTTCTTGGTCACATTGTGAGCCGAGGAACTAGCATAGTTCCGCGCTTGTGATAAGTGATGCTCGCACATTGAGCTGCCCGGCAAAGCTTCATTTTTGCATTTCCAACGCTTTCCATTAGTCTTACTACAAAAAACTATCGTTTTGTCCTCCACCTGCTCTGCTTTATTATCAATACCCCCACCTCCTTCAGAATAATCCCGCTTAATCTTCCCCATTGAATCATCAAATTCCTCCCTATTTTACAGAGTAGAAGTTTAATATAAAGTAAATTTGGTGAAATAAAAAAGGAAAAAACACTTTTGAAACCATGCTTTAGTCCAACAAATACACTTTGTACCGAGCTTTTAAAAAAAATACATTTGATACCATGATTCACACCCTCTTGACACATTTAGTTTTGCCGCCAATTTTCAAATGGAATTCAACACGTGCTGCTTATGGTCCGTTAAGTTGACAATGAGAGGGAAAATAGACACAAATTTTATAGACCCACAATTGTTAACTTAACGGGAGCAGCACGTGCTGATTTCAGTCTGAAAATTGACAGTAAAACTAAATATGTCAAGAGGGTTGAATCATGGTATGAAATGAGTTTTTTTTGAAAAGCTCGGTATCAAATGTGTTTTTTGGACTAAAGTTTGGTATCAAAAGTATTTTTCCCTCATGAGAAAAAATAATTAATCAATTAAAACAATTGTTTATAATTTGTTAATTTGGGGTTGGGGGGATCGTTTAAAAATAATTGGGAAGTACAAACCCTAAAAATTGATTTGCAAAATAATTAAAAATTACATAAACAGTAAAAAAAATTACCTCTCTACGACCGAAATAGAACCCGGTGAGTTTTCATTTGTTCCCGAATGCTTGTTTATATTAACCTGAAAAAGTTACGCGATGCGATGTGATAAATTGAAGCTTCCTATACTTAATAAAGTAAAAACGATTTGAAACTTTGAGTCTAAATAACATATATAAATTTTAGAATTAACTCCTCGTGTTAGAACTGTAGCAACGAGTCTGAATAAAACCATAGAGGAAAAATCAAATAACGCCATAATTGCAATATGATTTTTGAAGAATAAATATTGATTACTATTAGATCTGTAGGTACGAGTAGATATGAAATTATTTAAACAAAAATTAATTAACCTGGAGCAGCGAAGGAGGTGGTGGAGAATGTGGAGGGGATGGTGGCGAAAAACTCAACACATCCCATGGTGATTGATTGAGCTTGCATATGTAAGTTGGAATAACAGTCCCCAGAGGCAAAGACGTTGTGGCATAAATCAGAGGAGAAATCTTGGCGTTCTTTCTTATTCTCATGGCATAAAACATGAGTTTAAGGGGAGGATGGAGGCGGTGAGGGTGGGGGCTATTTGTGAAGAGTTGTTGTGCGTCCCCCCCTCTTAATATATATATAGTGGGATAACCAGCAATGCAAGTAGTGGCACATTCATTTACTACTATTTTTTTTTTTTAAAAATTAATTTTTTTGAAAACTATTGTTATTATTTATGATGTGATTTGCTCATCTGATTTTTCTTTTAATATTACACGAATAAGATTGAATAATGTTGGCAATGTAAAACACTTTTTTGTGTGATGTACTGTATACATGTGTGATTATGACAAAATCATGTTGTAATCGCATGGATATATATTGATTTGCAATTTTCTGTAAATTCTTTTTCCTAAAAAGTTATATGACTTTATGAGTTTATCTAACAAAGTGTGATTATCAGAATCTAAAAGTGTTTCGAACTGTATTTAGATATTACGTAATAATAAGAGTTTGTTTGTAAATTAATTCGACTTGCCCATTATTATTATAGACAATAAGAAGGAAAAAACAATAATAAGACTCACTTGTACATTCTCTCTCAATGGCACATTAATAGCCTATTAATAAAAAGCAGGCCCAGATAATATCGTATCTCATTTTTAGGGGAAAAATACAAGATACTACCATGTTAAACCTGCAAAAAACTACACTATGAAATTTTTATTGCGGCAAACTTCCTTGTACTTTAAAAAAACCTGCAAAAACACCCATTTTGGATCGACGTATTTCAATAAACAATTTTTAAAATACTTCAAGTTGGTCCTTACAACTTCACGTGAAATATTTTTAAAATTATTTCTTGATATGTCGATCCAAAACAACCAATTTTTTACAAATTCGGTGTTTTGGCATGATTTTTCAAAGTCAAGGAATTTTGGCGCAATAAAAATTTCACATGGTAATTTCTTGCAGGTTTAGCATAACACAGGAGAGTATTTTGCATTTACCCCCATTTGTAGATATGCGCATCTCACTTTTGTGTTATATTTATCATTTAAAAGTTAAGTTCGTGTTATTTCATGTCTTGTTATAATGAGAAAATATGAAAACAATTTAATTTCGTATCTATTGAACTTTTCCTATTATTACCGGTTAATGTAGATAATTTACAATTCTGATTTGGAATGAAGTCTGCATCTTAAACAATAGTCAGAACACCTTCCTTGGTGGTAAAACACTTGTGTGCAAGGTCTAATCTCGGTTTATCTAGCATTCTTCTTCGGGAAAGGGATTAGCTCCAAATATAGCCAGGTAGCGTTCTCCACTGGGAAATGGATTAGCTCCAAATTTGTGGGGAAAAGGGTTTCGCGATTCAAACTATCAAATGCAATAATTGAACAATATACTCAATGGAATATGATATTTACTAAACGTATGTGTTCGCGGTGAAGACACGAATAAAACCCTGTCCTATCTCCGACGAACAACCACCGAACGACGTTGGCCACGCGTGAGGAAGAAGGAGATGTGCGAAAGGGGTCAATTTGCAAATTGGCCAAAGTTTTTATTATTTTTATTAATATTAATACTATTAAAAGAATTATTAATTTAAACTTTAACGGCCACGTGACAATTCCATCAACAAAACTAACGGAAGTATCACTTTTGTAACGTCTGTGAAGAATTTATGCATTTTTTACGTGTTTGATATAAAAAGTGGAATATGCTCTATTCTATGGTATGAAAAATAAGTATTTGTCAGGCCCTACAATCTCATTACTCCAAGAACATTATCTATGTCGTGAATGTGGTTTTATCCTTCTTGTTCTTAACCATCATATCATTTTGCATTTCACGTGTTCTTTGGTTTTTCCTCTATGGTTTTATTCTGATCAATCACCAGGGTTCTAACATAAAGAGTTAATTCTGAAATTGGTATATGTTATTTAGACTCGAGTATTCAAATTCCCTGTTACTTCATTAATTATAGGAAGTTCCACTTCATCACATCACATAAATTTTTTCATATTAATACAAATAATCATCCAGGAATAATTTGCAACTCACTGAGTTCTATTTCAGTCGTAGAGAGGTGATTAATAGTTTTAACTGTTTAGATAATTTTCAATTTTTTTGCAAATCAATCCTTTGGGTTCGTAATCTTAAATGTGATGATTATAAAGTTATATTTAAACTAGTGTAATGATTACTTGTGTAACTTTTTTATACATCTACTTTTTGTATTTTTTTTAAAATTGATTTTTCAATAATGTAACTTGAAATTTCGGACCTAATATTTTTATTTTAATTTTAATCCACTTTGTTTGGTGTTATATGTGAACAACAAATAGTTTAACTTAACTACTTAGTAATATGATTCTAGAAATGGGAAATTATTTAGTGCATTTGTTGCACAACTAACGTGCAACTGACGTGCAACAATTGTTGATTTTTATTTACATTAAATTTTGCTTGCCATAGGAAACTTCATTTCACTACATCACGTCACATATTTTTTTTCATTCATATTAATACAAAAGATTGCTCGAGAATCTACGTTTCCATTTTCAGTAAAACAGTTTCTCTTCCTCAAGTAACAATTGATAAATACTTTTCCAATTTTATTCATTAGATTCGCTCATCAAATGTACATTATATTAAAACTCTACTCGGTAAAATATGGAGGAGTTTAATTATTGCAAGAACAAGCGAGATTATTACGGTAGAGGTGGCACACATTATAATAAAGTGGAGCACATGGAGGACAAAACGTTCGTGCTTTATGTTGCAAGACTAATAAAAAAGAATTGACATTCAATCTTATTCGTGTAATATTAAAAAGAAAAATAAGATGAGCAAATCACGTAAAAAAATAATAAAATAAAATAAAAAATATAATTGGATTTACCGTATTAATTGACTTTATTAGTAAACAAAAAAAAAATCGTAAATGAATAGACAACTACTTGCATTGCAGGTACTTCCTATATACATTGCACCAGCTAAATCAATAAAGTTGGAAATCATATTACTAAGCAATGATATATATTCTCAATCTCTCATGTAACAAATAACACAATGTATTACCATTAAAACCGAAAAAATAGATCCAAAATTTCTATGACATTGAAAAATCAATTAAAATACGAACAAAAACAAGAAAACTAATGTAAATAGGAGCCACAAATATTCAATACACGAATTTAAGTTAAACTTCATAGCCATCACATAAGAGACTCAATGATCGAGCCTTTATTGGCTTATGGGCTCTCTTTTTCCCTTTTTATTTTATTTCTTCATCCTCAGAGGAGCCTTTAAAATCTTTATCAACAAATTGATGTGAAGATGGTTTCATTTCAAGCTCCCGCTCAAAATTCTTTGGGCTACCACTAAATGCACTAATTAGGGAATAAAAATATTGTAACTATTGGAGATAAAAATATTTCACAAGGTAATTTCTTGCAGGTTTAGCATAACACATGAGATTATTTTACATTTAATCCCAATTATAGATATGTGCATCTCACATTTGTGTTATATTTATCATTTAAAAGCTATGTGTCGTGTTATTTCATGTCTTGTTATAATGAGAATATATGAAAACAATTTTATTTCTTATCTATTGAACTTTTCCTATTATTACCGGTTATTGTAGATAATTTACATGTTTGATTTGGAATCAAGTCTGCATCAATAGTCAGAACACCTATTATTATGAGAAAGAAGGAGGTGTGCGACCGGGGTCAATTTGCAAATTTGCCAAAGTTTTAATTATTTTTATTAATATTAATATTATTAAAAGAATTATTAATTTAAACTTTAACAGCCACGTGACAATTCCGTCAACAAAATTAACGGAAGTATCACTTTTGTAACGTCTGTGAAGAATTAATGCATTTTTGACGAGTTTGATATAAAAAGTTAAATATGCCCCAGTTCTATGGTATGCAAAATAAATTTTTTGTCAGGCCATACAATCTCATTACTCCAAGATCGGTCGTGAATTTGGTCTTCTCCAACTTGCTCTTAACCATCATATCATTCTTGTAGATCTCTAATTAATCTGATCTTTAGCATTTTGTTAACATGTTGTTGATAGATTGCATTTTCCAAATGGAATGAAATCATTAGAATAAGAATCTGTTTTCATAGATATGTAGCAAGATTTTTTTTTCTTTTTCTTAAAAGAAATAGACTATCAAGAGTTATATTAAATTAAAAATAATATCTACACTACAGTTGGACTTCAATTGAAGAAAATCTTAATTTTTACCATTAAGATACGTTCTTATCAAAGCAAAATTTGGTCCTATTACTGGAGAAAAAGTTTCTAATTCAAACTTACTAAAAGTTGGAGTCAAAATTTATAACTACATGATGAAAATTAAAACTTACTAAAAGTTAGAGAACGAAATTTGTAATGAATAGGACTGAAAAAATAACACGACCTCTAGATAAACTTACAAAATTCTGAATAATTTTGCTCATGTAGCAAAAAGTAATCATTCAACAAATAATTTTCTGCAACCATGTTCTTTAGTTTGAGCATATTTTCTAGAACAATTCAAAAATTAAATTAACTGGTATTGCATTTATCAATCCATTACTTTATCAGTATAATTTTCTTGTTTAGTTTCGCATATTTTAATGACGTTGGGCCTGACCTTTTAGGGCAGGCCCAAAACACCATCCCCGCCCATTGAGGGTTTGCTGCCAATTACAGCCGTGACCTTAACGTGCATGGTTTCTTCATTCTTCTACAAATTTAAAAGTTTGAGCTTTGGCGTCACTATATATCTACTTCCGAAACTATGTTCAATAGTCTTAACAATGAAATTATCTCCTTCTATTTGCATTTATTAGTGCATTTTAAAGGGATCTCCAAGGCAGCCGTATGCAATTTTTTCCTATTTTTTCAAATATAGTATTAAATTAATAACATTTTAATATCATAAAGTGCATAAAAATAATATATTTAACTTTTCAATTTTACTATTGGGGCTGTTATTCCGACTTATATATGCAAACTCAATCAATCATCGAACACTTCTCTTTTAGATTTTCCAACTGTGAGTGGGAGACCGAGATATCTCTCATGCTTAGATTCTCTGCGAACGGGGAGACTTTGTATAATCGAGGTTATCACCTCCTCCTCCGTATTCTTGGTGAAAACTACACTATATTTCTCAAAATTGATGTTTTGACCCGAAGCCAGACCATATGCAAGAAGAAGATTGTTGACATGAATAACAGCTTCTTCCGTAGCTTGACACAGGATCAAAGTATCATCTGCAAATAAAAGGTGAGAAACTCAAGGAGCTCCGCGACATATAGAAATGCCTTCTAAGTGTCCTCTCCTTTCCTCCTGACAAATAAGTGAACTTAAGCTTTCTGCGCAGAAAAGAAAAAGATAAGGGGAAAGGGGGTCTCCTTGACGGATTCCTCTTCCCGGCTTAACAACACCAAAATTCACACCATTCAAAACGAAGGAGTACGAAACGGTAGACACACACTTCATAACTAGGTCAACAAAAATAGCATCAAAACCTAAGCGGATCATTACTGCCCTTAAAAACTCCCACTCGACTCTATCATAGGCTTTGCTAAGGTCCAACTTAATGGCCATCTGGCCTACCCTATTCCTAGTCTGTTTTTTCATAAAATGGGTGATTTCAAAGGCAACCAAAACATTATCAGTGATCTGCCTACCCGGGACGAAAGCTGATTGGTAGTCAGAGATAACATAATTCATAATAGGTTTCAAACGATTAGCTATGGTTTTAGAGGAGATTTTGTAAACAACGTTGCAAAGGCTAATGGGGCGGAATTGGGTCATATATTCAGGATTACTGCATTTGGGAATGAGAATAATGCTTGTAAGATTACATGTTGTTCCCAAGTGGTCAGATGAGGTCTAGGGAGGGGGGGGGGGGGGGGGGGGGGGGGGGGGGGGTGAATAGACTTCTGAAACTTTAAATTTTTTCTCTAACTTTTCTTATCAGCAGAGTAAGCTGATCGAAAACTCATGAGACTCTTTCACTGATTGCGTACTTAGCTTAATCAGTAGAGTTGACCACTCGTTTGATTTACTTATCTGTTTCAAATTGAATAAGAGTTTTGAAACCTGTATGCAGCGGATTTATCTAGTGTTTTTTTTAAACAAGTTATTTCCTCAAAGATTTTATCTCCAGTTTTTGAAAACTCCTTTTTAAAATCTTTAGTTTGCTCCAAGTGTTTGTATACTTTTGAAATATGCAAGTAAATATTCAGGTAATCAAACACAAAGAATTTTTATAGTGGTTATATAGACAAGAATGTCTTTAGTCCACTCTTCTAAATCACGAAGATTTATGTGGCTAACTTATACAAAAAAAAAAAAAAATTATCAAACAGTTAAACTTAAAGTTTATATTATTCACGAGAAAATATATGATGCAATACAAAAATGGGGAGGTGGAGTTTGACAAAAATAAACCCCACGAGGTATTTTAATTACATATGATACCCCGTTATAGTCCCAAAATATCTTCATATTTACTTTAATAATTGACCACGACGGTTTTTCATCTTTTGAAATCGGTCCATGATAGCGTCGTTTGAAATAGTACTAAATATGTCTCTCTATAAAGACAACTAAACTATCATTTAGCCATTGACCTCCCATTAACGTTTGCCGAAACTCAAGGTTGTGTGGTTGACATGGACCTTCGAGCAAGTATGCTCTACGAACTCTCTCTCGAATGTTAGAATTATATAAAGTTATATGAGGTCGTAGACCGGGATCACTCGGAAGCTCGGGCAAGTTCGTTTCAATATGAAAGTTTGGAAGCTCATGCGGGTCACTTTGAATGTGAACGTTACTTGAAGACTCCTCGCGATGTATAGGTGTAGCCTTAAAGTATTTCTACATATTTCTACTACCATAAAATGTACAAAACATAACTATCTCAAGAATAATGACATACTCAAGAAGTAGAAGTTATATATAATAGAAACATAATAATGACAAGACTTATATATTTTTCATTCCATTTGATAAAACAAGAGAGGTTGAATCCCAATAAGCCAATACATGCTAATAAAAGACTATTAAGAATATAAGTTTAGTGTTTGACATTTCAATAAAAAAAAAACTATTAACCATCTAAGATTAGTGTCTGATATGTAAATGAATATTATTAACTCTATTTTATCTTGATTTAATCATCATATTATTTTAATATAATAGTTATCCTCATATGTTAATCTAATACTTATGAAAATCTTAACAAGTATACAACTTTAAACACAAAAATGAAACTTGAATCTAAAAATTAATTTTGGGAAACGAATATAAACACAATAATGAATATATAGCACTATTAGTTAATTACATAAGCACAATTGCACAAACATATACCATAAATATATATAGAAAAAAACTGGACTTTTCATTGGGACTTAGAAATTGGGTAGAGTGAGTTATTATTAGAGTGGGTTGTGTGATATTAATTGGACTAAGATTATATTTGGGCTGAAAATTTCATATTGGGCTAATTTATTGAACTGAAAAAAAATACACCACTACTACATTAAAAAAAAAAAAAAAAATTCAGGGGGTGCTATAGCCCCCCCTTGTCCCTGTGTCCATCCGTCCTTGGTTGCATACACAAATGGAGAGAAAAAATGTATTGTAATTGTAACAGTGAATTGATTGTCCTTTGTTTGGAAACATGACGACATATTTATAGGTACATACAAGGGTACGGTAATCTTTTTAGGAAAGACGTTACAAGTAATAAATGCAATTACGTTACGAGAATTTATGATAAATACGTTATAGACGTTACAAGATTTGAATGATCATAAAGGCGTTACAAATCTCTCATTTATGTCAACTTAGTGTAGAGCTGTGTAATCTCGTAATTGTCCTTGAGAATAAAATTTGCACACATCAGCACGTACAAAAGGTAGTCACGAACCAATTAATGGAGCAAATTCGGAACTGGGGATGGTAACAATGGTTCAATTATTTTTACGGTTCCATTTTTTCCCCTTGGATCGAATTATTCCTTGAAGGTACTTTCAAATGTGTCAGCTTAAATGTGTTTAAGAATGAATGGTGAGTAGGGAGCCGTATTGAGAATCTAAATGGTGCTTTGATAGGGGTTTGGTTGGTCTGGTCTGGTTTTAATGTTTTAATATTTAAATTCAAGGGTATTATGGTATTTACACATTTTAATTGAGGTTCATACCAAATCTTTTCTAGGTGTCGTTTGGAGACACGTGTCAACTAATGGCTGAGCCGTTCATGACTCTTAAACAACAAGAGTCATTATAGACAATCCCTATTGTGATTAATATTCTGGTTAAGCATTTAATGTGGTTAGTATTTAGTATTAGTCTAATGTAGGGCATTTAGTGAATTTAATGGGGCACCTTGTCACGGTTTACTAAAGTCATATGTTTAATCATTTGTATAAGTGGTTGTGTTGAGAGTAGATCTTTTCTATATTAGTAAATATAAGTAAACCATTAAGCAAAATTTGAACACGTTTGTTAAGTTAAATGAAAATGTAACAAAAAACAAATTTATTTTCGCAAAAAATATTAATTTGAATTTTGGAAACAAAGGTTCTATTAGATCCATAAAATTCCATATACGTCCAAATCCAATGGATGCGAGAATTTCATAGTAAAATTTTGAATTTGACCCGAATCCACCCCAAAATAAATGGAGTTGTATCCAATCTAGTCTGATCCAATCAGAATCCGAACAATTGACGTCCTAATATAAATGATACTTTGTTATTAATTTGTCCTAAATTTCAATACATGAGAGCCAGTCGTGGGGATCTTGACATTTTGCATCCCAAAACATTAGAAATAGGCACTTTGCACCTTTGAAACACATAATTAACACTTATCAACTTCGAAATACCAAAAACTTACCAACTTGCACTCTTTAGAATTTTCCAGCAAAGTTGACCACCAGAGTAAAAAACTTAGGGGTAAAATAGGTCATTCATTTTCGGATTCTTGGTACTTTGCACTCTCGAAATAAAAAATTAGCACTTAGCACCCTCACATTAAGAAAACACAAGAAATAGGCACTTTGCACCCCAGATACACATAATAAACACTTAACACCCCCGAGTTAAGAAAACATAGCAACTTGCACCCCCTAATTTTTTCCAGCAAAGCTGACCACCGAGGTCAAAAAAACCCAGGGGAAAAATAAGTAATTCATTTTCCTTCTTCCTTAAAATTTGCAGAATACGATTATGAGTACTGGAATACTCATTTTCATCTCCATCTCCATCTTTCTTTTCATCTCGTGAAATTAGGTTAAACTTCTGTTTTTGTGATATCATGTTTCGATCAATTATGTATTGAAACTTTCCAGAAACTTTTCGAATTCTTTTGAAGATTTTCCATCGGACAACTCTTTCTGCCCCTTTATAGGATGCATTTGAAATTTCGTTCTCGAAAATTTCTAGTATTCTAGTACTTCTTGAAAAATTGAAAAGTTTCTAGAAAGTTTCAATACATAATTGACCGAAAACATCACAAAATTAGTTCAAGTTTACAAGATAAAACTTATTAGTGATGAGTTTCTAATAAAAAGACAATAAATTCATATTCGGGGATATATTTTGCTAATCGAAGGTAATGAACGATAATGAAGCAAACTGTCTTTATTTATATTTCCAGGATTCAATTTGTCAAATTATTGCAATCTCGAGATGTAAAATGCAATTCTTATAGTTGAAGCAAATACATAGTTTAATTGATAAAAATAAAAAAAAAATTTAGTCAAATAGAAATGAACATTTTCATTGATAAAAAAAATATTTTCGAAGGTGATAATGTAATTAAACAAGAACCTAAAAAATTTCATATTTTCGTTGACGCAAAAATCTGAGCAATTTGTTGATTCATCTGTAACTGCATCTGCATCTGAAACATCTCAGCAAGAACCTCTTCCGATGTCGGAGCCGCTGCCGCCGCCTGTGGCGGCTGATACACACACGCACTCGGATTCGTCAATTCCTCCGGCTCATCGTCCTGGTATTGCCCTAATTTCACTTCACTAGTACCACAAAATGTATGAACCCTAAAATCACACTCTTGTTTCTCACAAAAATAATACCAATACTTAGATATCAATTCCTTAGAACAAATTTTGCACGATTGTGGCAAACCAATATTATCTGGTAACTGAAAACTCAAATACAACTCATGTGGATGTGTACTGTGTGTAAATTTTTTAGGCAAATATGTGCAATGTACGTGTAGATCTACCTCACATAGTGGACAACAATATGAAAATGTGTTTCCTGGTGCACCGCACCCGTTGCAGAAGAACGAGCCACTGCAGTAGGTGGGGCTAGGTACCAGTACAAGGGGGTGGGGAGGGTGGGAGGGGTGCTTTACGTATCGGTTAGCGTTACCACAATGTTCGTGGAGGAAAAAGTTGCAGTTGAAGCAGGCGAAAACGGAGTCGAGGCAAGGTAAGTTACAGCCATGGCATTGAAATTGTTGTCCCGTTTGGATTTTGTAGGGGTTTAATGTGTGTTGATGGCTGAAATGCTTGTACTCCATATTTGTTTGCTCTGTTTTTTGGTTTTGTTTTTGTTTTTGGTTGCCTTGTTTGTTCCCCTGTTTTTGGTTACTGATTTAGTCTAAGAGGAAGGTGTGTGTAGTTGAATTAGATGGGTCAATGTTTTGGGGTTGATGAGGGCAAAAATGCATTTTCAGTTCTTGAAGTTTTAATGAGTAGCGATTTTGGGATAGTTTTCATTTTAGGTAAGCAATTTCGATCCTTCAGTTTTTCACTATTTGCAATTCTAGGATATTTACCCGTAATTTTAGTCCTTAATCTTTTTGAATTTCGGTAGCAACGGACCAAAATTGTTGTTAAATTGCATCTACTAAAAAGTTAAAAGGACCAAAATTGCTGTCAAATGTTCAAAAGTGCAAACACAAAGAAGTTGAAGGATCAAAATTGTTTAACGAAGAAAAAACTGTCCCAAAATTGCCGACTTGCAATAAGTTAAAGGACTAAAAATACATTTTTTTGGGTTGATGGGCGAGTGGTTTTTGTATTAGTTTTAGCAAGTGGGAGGATTGAATAATAAGTCGTGAAAGGATCATTCATTGGAGTTTGGTGATAATGAAGATTGAAGGAAGACTTGATTAATAGACAATTTGCTTCTCTATATTTTTATTTAAAGTCAAAGAGAATATTATATCCACAAATATTTGGGAATTGACTTTTAGAGAAACTTCACAGAAGTATCAGCCCTCACGTATGTTGACTTCAAGTTTCTAAGTTCATATGGATTAAAATTTCCATGTGTTTTTAAATGAATATATATGAATATTTCTGTTTCTCGATCAATCGAGACGTAAACATATATAGAGAAGAAATTTATTCTTCAACCAGTATATTCATAATTTACGAATTTTCCAAATATTTTCGTAATATTTCCAAAAAGTTTTTGAATCCTTCTCATATTTGACCAACTGAAACATACCAAGAAAATAAAATTCTAATATATGACCTCCATCTCTAGTTTGCTTGAACACTTTACAAAAATTACACTTATAGAGTCAATTTTTAATGTGTTTTGCACTTTTAGTTTTCCCTTTCCATTCAATTTTGCATTCTTTGGATGGAAAGAGGGTGATAGGACTAAAAGTCCAATTTTTTTAAAAAAAAAAATTAAGACTTAAAGTGCAATTATGTAAAGCGCAAGACTAAAAGATGTGAGTTGTCTTGTTACCTTTAACTTAATTACCTTTGTACTTCAATGGAGGTTTTGGCCTAGTTCTAGATACTCACTACAAGTCAAGCAGCAGCTAGGAAGAAGTATAAAGAAAGGGATTTGTTTTTTCAGTCAACTATCCTTCATTCAATAATACTTTAGAACATTAGAAGATCAAAACTAATAAGTAACTGTGTTATTTTGCCATAAAACAAATTCAAAATGAGCACATAATTTTATAGAGTAAGTCATATATATGCTGCTGAGTTATCTTATCTAGGCCAGCTGAATGAACTTCAAGATACATATGTCAACATATCTGTTGGCTTGCTACAATACAAGTAGCCGGCCTATGTATATATATATATATGTCGATATATTTAATGAAGGCAGCTTATGTTCATTTAGAAAATTGACAGATTGATCCTTTTTATAATTTCATTGCATCTTCATATCTAGAAAAGTACCCATTTCTGCAAAAATGGAAGAACCAGTGAAGTGTTTGAAGTCACCAGTTGATGGAAATAGTGTATGTTCAGACTTCACTTTACCGAGTTATCAATTTAGTGACGCGTACTTTTCAATTGATATTACAAAGTCTATTCAGATTGAGGAGAACAAAAATCAAGTACATTTTGTGGGATTTAATGATACCGAGACATATGGGAAGATTGCTGATTCTAACCAGACATTACAAAAGTTTGAACTGAGTTTCGATTATGGCAAGAGAAGTAGTCTGAAGAGAGAGCTGAGTCTGGCACCTTTAACGGGTATTGGTTCTCATGTATGGATGGAACTAGGCCAAGAGAATATGAACGGAAAATCTGATGGAACTTATAACAAGATAGAGCTGAAAGATCAGACTACAAAAAAGGAAGATGTGAGAATTTTCTTAATCTTGGGCAATGTTTTAACCTTTCTTTGATTTGTCACACTGCTTTTTATAAACTATGAGGTTTCCTATGCTTAAAAAGACAGAAAAACTACATTTTTCATCTCGAAGGACTGGATTAACAATTTTTTTGGTCTCATACTTTATATTTTAAAAACATTTCACAGTTTTGGTGTCACATAATAGTCTCAGTTTTGCACTTTTGATCCCATAGAACTGTTTCAGCTCGCAAATTGGATGGAAATAAACTGATGGGGCTAAAAATGAAAAATATTTAATAAGTCCGAACCAAAAGTGCAAATTTGTAGATTCTACGACCAAAAGTGTTGAGGGTACAATCACGTGAGACTAAACGTACAATTTTCTGTTTCATTAACATGAAAAGGTTGCACAAATTCTCAATAACTAAGATTTTTGAACTAATCTGTTCCAGGTGAATTTGAGACGTTCGTTTTGGTCGAGACTTCTCATGTGCTTCTGAGAGTGGGAGGTGGAAACTGTGTTTGAAGAAATTAAGCGGTTTCTTTATCTGAACATATAGTAGTATTAATTTGTATCCTAATGTACTTTATACTAATTGACTGTGTAAAAATAGGTGAATTCTTCTAGAGAGATTATAACATATATATCTTGTATGAATTGATTTTAAACTTAAGCAAAAGCTCAATTATGTTGGGTGTTTGGGATATAAAAGGCTAAGAAAATAATTTTAGCAAGATAAAGTAGACTTAATATTTCATCAACATAATAAGGCTACAATATTTTGAGGCTTTTTGCACTAAGCCTTCATACAAGAGAATAAATTCTCTTCTCAAAACTAACTTTGCTAATTGATTGATTTTTCTATAATAAAATTGTACACAGTACTTACATATATATAGGCCTATGAACGAATAACATTTTTTTTTTCTTTTTTCCTGTCTGACCAAAAAAAAAAATAATATATAGGCCTATGAACCACCTTTCTACTCTACACTAGAAGCAACTAGATTAATTTGTTGGGGATGTCTATTATTCCTCGTGATCATTCTTGAGGAATCGTTTCATCAAAGATCAAAGCCGTCAAAAATTTAAATTATCTAATCCTAACCATTCAATAATGTACAAATGTGTACTGGGGTAAGCTATTACAAATTACAATGTATAGCATAAGGGTTCATATCATACTTTCTACAATATTAAGTTTTACATTGTCAAATTACTATTACACCCCTGAATTAATTAATCTGAAAATATCAAATTGCATTTTTGCCCTTCAAATTTCAAATTTCAAATCTCTAATGATTTCTTCTCACCGCCCATCACACGCCGGCAACGCAGAATATCCGGCAACGGTGTTGTCCTCTCACATCGTAGCTCAACGCATGAGATTCTCTTTCGCCACACTTCCTTTATGTCCCGTATGCTCCCGTTCAAATTGAATTATGCTCGCCTCCTCCTCCGGAATTTATATCGAGAAGCACCAATCCGGCGGCCAAACTAAGGTCTGCCACTCGCCGCGTCAAGCTGTTGTGATCATGTGAGTTTCTTTAAGACCTAGGGTTTCGATTTTGTTTTCTGATATCCAATTTAATTCATACACTCATTCGTTTCTTTCAATTGATATCTCCATTTTCATACATTAGATTACTTATGCTATTTTATATTTAAATTTTCTCATTGTTTGAACTTCATATGTTATTTTTGATCTTGTTGAATACCCAATTTATCTGAGAGGAGTTTCCGCCATGAGAGTAAACCAAAAATATCTTCACTGGACAAGAGTCCTTTAATGGCTTTGAATACCTATAGGTGCTGATGAGCAATTAGATTAGAGGATTTGTCTGGTTGTCTGAAATTTCATGGATCAGGGGTGGAGTTTATTTATAACATTGTTTTAGGGAAGAGAGGAAGAATATGTGCTGCAATACAAATTTCAGCTATGAAATATGGGGGCTATGAAGGCGAAAACTAAATGAATTTGGATTTTTGGAGAAAAGATGGATCTGTTGGAAAAAGGTTTTGAGAGAACGGTCGATAACGGAGCAGGGAAGTTTTTTCAAAAGGAATTAAAATTTAATTTGTTAAACTATTAAAAAAGGGTAATTAGGTCTTTTCATTAAAATATTCTAAATTCGGAGGTGTTGTACATGCTCACATGTGTCATCATTCTATTGGATGAAACGATTCCTCAAAGAATGACCACGAGGAATAGTAGACAACCCCTAATTTGTTGGATACATTAATTTAATGCAAACTTAGTGGCTAAGCATACATGACTAAGCTGAGGTTGTCTACGGTTCCTCGAGGTCATTCTTGAGGAATCGTTTCATGTAAGATCAAAGCCATTAAAAATTTAAAATCTTCAATCTAGACCATTTAATATTGTACAAGAGTGTACAATAGTCAGTTATTACAAATTTAGTGTATAACATAAAGGTTGATATCATACTTTCTGTAATTAGCCTTGTACACTATGAAAATTACCATTACATCCCTGAATTAATTAATTCAAAATTAACAAATTACGGTTAAGCCCTTCTCATTCAAACCCATCTCTCCCGATGTTTTCCTCTCTCCAGATGATTTCAAACGTCGCCAACACCGGAGAATCTCTTTCGCCACCCTTCCTCCTACCTCCGTCCATATTCAGTCCGACTCGCTTCTTCCGCCAGCATTTGAGGAATCGAGAAGTGGTGCGCTCAGGTGAGTTTGATTTAAGACCTAGGGTTTTGATTTTTCTTTTCTGACATCCAATTAAAGTCATATACTCATCAGCGAGATTTTCACATCTGGAAATATACGACAATATGTTTAATTTTATTTTAGGAGCTACTGCATTTTTGTTCTTTGTGAGGTTACTACATGTGGAAGGGATGCTAAAAACTTGAACGTATGATACCTTGAATTGTTTTTATTGTCTATTATCTCTATATGAAAGTCTTAGCATGTGCTTTCTGATATGGCCTATTCTTCAACTAAATCTACTTAAATTGACTTTCGTTAAAGTAATACCCTTCCCCTTTTACTCTGATCATCCATTGAGGATAGAGGGGCAGCTGGGGGATTGTATTCATGATTCTTTTATAGATATTTTTGTTGTCTTAAATGTGCTTATATTTTCCTTAAAGTCTGTTATATGGTAATGAGACTTTTAAGAGATGAATTAAGAAATAAAAAGAATTTTTGGGGCCTTGGGTCTTCTGGATATACCCGACTTGAAATTTTGGTGTATGCTTTGAAAGTTTATGTAAATAGAAGAGAAACTTTGTTTTACCGTTAGTCTTAATAAGATTTGAACTATTAACCATAGGTATGAAGATTGAGCTTATCCTATGTTATGCCTGATAATACATTCCATAATGATGCTATTAACTAATTTGTTGATGTTAGTAAATATAAGTTCAGATATAGGTGTAAAGGACTCGATATGTAAGTTGAGCAACAAATTGTTCAAGCCTTATCGATATTCTAGTGGAGGTGATATTGTGTTAGAATTTGATTTTAATTTTGATTTTTTGATGAACGAGACTTGTACGAGCTTTAATCAAGTTTAACCCGAGTCAGGTTTGGGTTGGATATGAGCTAAATTCAAGTAAGAAATGACAATATCATTTCTTAGTTTATTTTCGAGTTCAAATTTAAGCTGAATTTTGAATAGTATGGTTTTTAATAGTTTTACCGAGTGTTAGTATTGGGGAGTATGCATCCTGGTCCAAGATTTTGCCTTGCCAGTTCTAATTTCCAGCTTTAGCTCACTAATCTCTATGTACCAGATAAAACACTTCGCCTTTCTCTTCAGTAAAACAAGATTTATTGTTCTTATACTTTTGTCCAGTTAATGAATTTGAAGTCACATGTTTGGAATAATGATGTGTAAAAGAACCAAACTTGATGGTTTGAATTTCAAGAGTTACCAAGTTATGTACTATGTTATTCAATTTTTGTTTCTCATATAAAAATAAAAGTTTAAACCAAGTTGTATACTTGGTTGTTCTAATTTGTGTTCAGATTTGATGCTAGGCACACCCGAACTCATGGCACCCGAACTTTATGTGGAAGAATACAATGAGCTTGTAGATATATATATCCCTTTGGTATGTGCTTGTTGGAGCTGGTGACCCTTGAGGATCCATATGTTGAATGTGCCAATGCTGCTCAGATATATAAACGATGACGACAACAAGTTATTCTCGACTCTAATGCTAAGAAATAGGCTAAGGCAACAATTAGTTAGTATTGTGACTTAAAAAATATGCTTTTGGTTAGTGCTATGCCCTTTTGACCATTGTGACAGGTTACAAGAGCTGGTTCTAGGCTGAACAGTCGAGTTGTTGCTGAGCAATCAATAAAGAAGTGGTCTCAAATCATTGAGCAAATGGAAGATCAACTTAACTCAATTTATCAAGAAGAAAGGTACCTATTTATTTTCCAATTGATTTCATGCATGAAAAATGTGTTGCACCGAGATTTATCGTTTTGGTTGTTGCAGAGAAGAGATGGGCCGAAATGGAGGCAACAAAGGTTTCCATACTATGTTTTTCGTTTACATTTTTCACAAGTTGATGCTTAATTTGATGCTCAAGTCTACTATGAAAATATATTGTATTGTACTATTTTCTAGATTAATTTGGGTGATGCTGTTGCCCAGAGATATTATCCTTTTTCCATTGAAACATGTAATGTATATTTGTGTTCTGATGACTTTGTAGGCGGAAAACATTGTTGCGCACAAAGAAGAGATTTATTCACGCCCTAAACGAATCTGGTTTGTTACAGAGAAGGAGAAGGTCATAGCAAATGAAGCAAAGGTATTTTTCAATTTCCTAAAATCTTAGTGTTGAACTGGACCTTTTTACAGAGTTGTGAAATAAAATTGTCTAGAAATGCTAAAAAATAATGAAGGTGGTTTGGTTTATTTGACAGTTTGATAAATAGATTTTGAGAAAAAATGAAGGTGAAAGAAAAGATTTGAAGACTTGAGAAGAGATGAACATATATGCTGATGGTTTATAATCGCCGTTTTATTGTAAAAGATACAATCTTTACATGAAAGAGAGGGTGTAATTGGAATAGCAGTTTTTGAAATTTTGGATACCACTCACTAGTGAAACAGAAATCCTTGTCTAGGTGCAGTTTTTGTTACTTCACCTTCTCATTTTTTGGAGCGGTACATGTAAATATTAGTGGCTAAAGGCTGCACAAACTTAACTATTCAAAATCTGAGCAATAATCCATTCACATAGCACACAAAATACGGAATAATAATAGCATTTGAACAACTGTTAAAAAAATTAACATTGATGCTGACTTCGACAAAAGTTAAAAAAAAAAAAATGGTCCAAACTCGATGATAATTAGGACTAGAAACATAACATTTCCCTCTAGTAGCTTGAAATTGATTGATGGCTTGGAATGGAGAAATATCCACTAGTTCATCCAAGCAAACTTGTTACATGAGGATTTGTAAAGCTTAGCAGCGATGCGTCGACGAGGATTTGTGGTTTGTCTAAGGAAGAGTTAATCTCAATAAGCTTTCTAAGTGAGGTTCTGTGTTCAAATTTTGGGGTCTGTACCACAAAATTGTAGAAATATTAAATGGATAAATATATAACTTTTGGGTTTTAGTAATCTTAAATATTAAAAAAAAAATACCAAATTTGGCTGCATAAATGCGTCAAATGCTTTAACATGACGATCCTCATACATCGAAAAAATCCTGTCGAGATGTCGCTGGTGTCTTGGAACTTTCAACTTAAACCCCTATTAATGATTAATGTGAGACACACATTAATAGAGTTTGTAAATAAAGTAGAGAAGTATACATATTTTACAAATTATTTTAATATATTAGAAGATATCGTGAATGGTGAGTCCATAAGACTAATGATGCTTACCTTGTCTTCCAATAATGAATTTTGGAGTCCAGTAATTGCCTCATCTGCCATATTGTTGAGGTCATCACATTCCTGAGATTTTTCTTTATCACGGTCGTTTTTCAGACAACTTCTCACTGGTTTTTTGTCACTTGAGATTTTCAGTATAGGTGAAGTTTTACTAGTAGTATAAGCTCCACTCTCTAACTTGACATACTTCAATTGATTTCCATCATTTTTTGTGTCGTATGTCAATTTTCTTTTAAGATCTCCGGGATTTGTTGTGTTATCCCTACAACATAGACAACAAATAGACAATATAAGTTCTAAGAAGAAATAGTAGAAGAAACTTTAAATAGTATGGTATTATTTCCTATTATTCATATTACTGCTTTGAATCTGATAATTTTGCAGGTCACTGCAATCTGAAGCAAAGCTACTCGCTGTCTGCATCCTATTTTTATGTAATCCACTGGAATTAGCTATTTTTAAGTGTGTGGGATTGACTAGAGACTTTTTTATTTTTGTCTAGTACATCATACACATGTATTGAACTCTCCAGAAATTGTAAACTACAACCAATTTATCACATGAACTATAAAGCATTTATCAATATGAAATTTATTGCTTAATCAAGTTGAATTCTAGGTATCTGAAGGACTTACATTGATGCAGCCGCCGGCACTCATACTTATCAGTATTGTTTGTCTTTTGATAATTTAATCTACCAAGTGAATGGGCTATTTGTTGTATTTTAATTAAGGCCCATAATTTTATTTGTTAATTATTTGTATATTCAATATAAATAAAAATTCATTGGAGAAGGAAAAAAATAATAAAAATTATGGTTGTCAATGGATCAAATTTGGCTCTAAAAATTTTCGGGTTCATTGGATCTTGTCCAAATTTGATATGGTATCGAATCTTTTACTGTTCCAGTGGAATTTCACTTTCAAGATTAATGCCATTATTTTTTTACTAAAATAAGTTTGTTGATGTTATAATTAACGATTCACGGAGTGGTTAACGATAAGTGTAGGTTCTCCGTTTGAAATATTTTTTTACAAAAATCAATAAATTTTACCAATTAACAATTTACGGAGGAGTTAATGATACTATAAGTGTAGGTTCTCTGTTAGGGATAATTTTTTACCAAAATCACCAAATATCACTGTAACGATTTACGGAGGGGTTTAGGTTACTATAAGAGTAGGTTCTCCGTTTGGAATTATTTTTGACCAAAATCACCAAATTTTACTAAGTAACGATTTACGGAGGGGTTTAGGTTACTATAAGGGTAGGTTCTCCGTTTGGAATAATTTTGACCAAAATCACCAAATTTCACTAAGTAACGATTTACGGAGGGGTTTAGGTTACTATAAGAGTAGGTTCTCCGTTTGGGATAATTTTTTACCAAAATCACCAAATTTCACTATGTAACGATTTACGGAGAGGTTAAGGTTACTATAAGAGTAGGTTCTCCGTTTGGGATAATTTTTGACAAAAATCACCAAATTTTACTATGTAACGATTTACGGAGGAGTTAAGGTCTCCGTTTGGGATAATTTTTTACCAAAATTATCAAAATTTCACTAATTAACGATTCACAAAGGAGTTTATTAAACACATAGTCAAAACTCATAGAAATTGTAACTTTAAAATCTTCTCATAAAAAATCACATTCAAACAATCATACGAATGAATATATGAATATTCAATTAACCCAATTTTAATTATATTTTAATACATATAGCAACTTTACTCCCTAACCTATGAAATGTGACGAGACACCCCTTCATATGAAGAGCCATGTCTCCTACAAATCCTGATACGGACCATTAAAAAAAATGATTCACATAGTTTTTGCATAATAAGAAAAAATGAAAATTAATGCAACTCTAGTTAACTTTCCCCAATGGATTCATCCTCAAACAACAAAAAAATATTCAAACCATCGAATTTATGATAAAAATGGATCCACCCCACTGGTAGTGGCCAAAATATATAGAAACAAATACCAAACTTCATTTTTTTAGAGTACAAATATAAGGCTCAAGAGGTAAGGACACAAGTTTCAATGAGACATGTCCATTGACGATAGTTGTGTATTCAGCCGGCAAAACACATTGGTCATTCATGTGATGGAGTCTCAGAATTTTGGGTTGTATCATGCACATGAGTGCTCTTCTCCTTTGTGTCGGATGACTTTATCACACGAGCCTTTTTATGTCGTTCTGCGTTGGCAGGGTTCTTTGTACAAGTGGTAGCTTTATGTGTGAGCTCCCTTGCAAGTTGAGTAGTCAAAGTCAAATTATCGTGAAAACGTAAATATGAAGAGTACATTTATAATTGTTTAAATTATGCATAACATACCCGCAGAATCCACACTTTTGTTTTTTTCCACGAGTAGCTCCTCTACTGTTGATACGACCAGGATCACGAACATTCTTGGAAGTTTTCTGCAATTGGGGATCTTTAACACCCTCATAAGACGATTGACTTTCACGTGGTATGCTTTTTGGAGAAGGAATGTTGCTCTGCTGAGAACTCATCAAGTATTCTTCTTCAATGGAATCAACTAGTTGTCGCGCGCGCGCTTAAGAGAACTGTCAAATCCATATTCTGATTGTGATGCTATGTAGCATAAGGAAATAAATTCTTTATTCATCAGACCAAATCTTATTTGTTGAGAGTCGGCAAGCGGGGTAGGAGATGGGAATTTCTTTTTCAAGAGACTCCCTGTCTCTATTAACCATCGGCGGCGTATCATGTTTTCAGGAAACTTTTTGATTCTCAAGTACCGTAATGCTGATATAATGTGTCTGCAGGGCAAACCATCTGACTCTAACATAAAACACTCACAACAGAACGTTGTACAATCGATAAGTGACCGTATAATACCTTGCAACATCATTCTCATCGTACTCCCGGAGTACAAATACATCAATACCATCATCACCTTTGCTCCTGCTCTCCAACTCTAAACCTGGTTCCGCGTTAATCTCTTTGCGTATTAGAAAATAAACCTTCGGCGTGCATATGTTAATAGCATGATGTTCTAAGCTCTGTAAAGGGCTATCTCTTACCGGGGGTTTATCTTTCTCAGCGTCGTCTTGCATATTAATAAAATTGTTTCTCACTCTCTGTAAGGTGCGATGGTAGTGTGTAACAAAATCGTTAAAACTCATATTTTGGTCAACACTAAGCTTGATTAAGGAATTCATAGACTCGGCCAACTGGGTAGTTGTCATCATACTCATGAAATGACCACGAAAATGTGCCTCTGCCCACAATTCTCTCTTCTTGTAGTTGTCAATAACCGATTTATGATTAGATAAATCGTGTTTCTCTACTAAGTTAGACCAACTCAACTCAAACTCTTCTATCGAGCATCGACGCCGCAACAACGATGAAAAACCATTGCAAAATTTAGAATTCTTAATATTATCTTGAACATTACTACATAGATGCCAACAACATATCCTATGTCGTGTACCGGGAAACTCAGATAGAATAGCTGAACGCATAGATGCATCCTGATCTGTCAGTACAGAAACAGGAATTTTTCGATTCATTGCCTCCAAAAAACTTGCAACAACCATCGATACGTTTCTATCTTCTCATTGCATATGACAGCTGCTCCAAAAATACAAGTTGAACCATGATTATTAAACCCATAAAATATAACAAGAGGATACAAGTAAGTATTCGTCTTGTACGTACTATCAAAGACTAATGTATCACCAAATACATCGTACTCCGCCCTAGATGTACCATCGCACCAAAAAAGTCTAGTTAATGAGTTTTCTTCATCCACAGTGTATTTATATACAAACTTATCATCCTTCAACTTCTTAGTTTCAAGCAATTTTATGACTGTGTTGACATCCCCGTGTCGAATCCTTTCTGATCGTAGCTTGTTCAAATAGTTATAGCCATCTTTCCGTCTAAAAGAAAGTTTTCCAGCACCTCCGGCTAATTGCTCCAAGTAATTCATAACTTGGGATGGCCTAAATCCAATGTCTGTCATCATACTCAACATAGACTTGTCTGAAATTGACATGTATCTGCGTAAAAGAGATAACACATATTACTTAAAAAGATTTTTTATATTGATGAATGCAACATATAGAGAAGAACCACATGCTGATTAATAATATACATTTTCTTGCATCCATCTAAAGAATGATTGTGAGTACTCACAAATTTTGAAACTATATAACGTCTTGAAAATCGGTCATGTGACACCCGAAAACTAGCATCGCAACCACATCTAGTCAATGATTTGGGTTCTCGAATCCTATAACACATTTCATTCCTTGGTTTGCGGAACCTCTGTCGTGTGCAATCCCACACCCTATTTTTTACTAAATCACCGGTGACTTGAACACTTTGCTTCCTAACACCTTCGGCTTTAGCATATGCAAAATAAAATTTCCCAGCATCATCAATATTTCAAACACTAATTGGCTAATCAACTCCTCTTTAACACCAAAAGAAACTGAATCAAATGAATCACCATCACTTTGTCCATATTTTTCATCTGAATCATCTAAATTAAGGGAGAAAAAACAAGTTATATTAATAAATAAAAATTCTATAATTAATTTCTTAACAACATAAAATGACTGATGAAAATAATTGCAATTCAATGTATGTAATCTTTTACTTCAACCAATTCAAACTCAGTGTTTCCACTTTTATTGCAACTAAACAAATTCAACGCCTTTGAATTCAAATACACAATTCAAGATAAGGAACGCCATTTAGCACCACTTAAAGGGTGAAGTTTGTTCTTTTTGTGTAGAAAGTGTAAATTCATGCATTCTATCTTTTACTTCTATTAGCTCAAAGTTTCAATCTTTTCTCCATGTAAATAGAATCTTTCATTATCAGATTATTTAAGCGTTTATTATAGAGAAACTTAAACCAATCAATTCTGAAAAAATCATGGATATATCACGGAATATTATATACTGAAATTGGAGATTTTTTTTTTTTTGGAAATCCAATGTCACCATATATAGATGATAATTCGGTTGCAATGTAAATTTATGATGAAGTTGGGGATAAAGAGAGTCTATCCAGCAGAATCCACTAGAGAAAATAGGAATCAACCAACCAAACAAAATCAAAAGCCCCATCATCCATTCCTTCTTAATATTCTTACCGCTTATGAATTTTCCTTGCTAGAGGATAAAAGTTTAACTACATTTTGAACATATAATAAAATAAGGTATTCCATGGACAAAAGTAAAAAAAAAAACAGCAATTGGGTTATTCTCAACACCTATAAGCATGCCCATACTTATATCTCAATTTTTCATAGCCGTTTGATTTCAAATCCAATAAAGTAATTACCTGATTCTTTTTCTTGTCGGAAGGGAGTACTTGCGCCTGGAACACAAGGAGTTGAGGTTAACTTGAACTGAAATCCAAACAAAAAGTTAGGTGATTCTTTAACCAAAATACAAACACTGCTTATTTTTAACCCTGTAACTTAATCTAGTCCAGCAATCAAACAAAATGTTTTCTAGTTCTAATACATTCATATTGGAACTGGAGTCTAAGTTTAATATACTATTAATGCAAGTGAGAGTCTACATCTAAACTGACCTATTAAGGTATGTCTTGTGTTAAATAAACCTTAAAAAAAAGACAAGATCAAGTATATATATAATAAGATTATTCTTACAAAACCGAACACAAGCATACTCAACTTTCTATTTTTACAATAGACCATACATTTAACAAAGCCTATCAATTCAATAAAACAAACAAAACTAATGAAAAAGTTTCCCTCTCCTGGTAAACAAGAAGCAGCATTCAGCAAAAGTTGGAGAAAGATAAATTCCCCCCAAAAAGAAGCCAGTCAACCCAAATTACAGCTAAAACTAAAAGGGAAGCTTCTTCTAACTAGCTAGTACTAATTTCTAAATACTAATCAAATTTCTTAAACCTTAAAACGAGATTTGCTAAATTAAATCACAAGCCGTGAAAAAATTTGTAACTTCTAATATACAAGATAAAATTACATAGGAAAAATAAGTAGTACCACTGAAAGCAACAATAAAACAATTAATATTCCTCTAATAAATCATCCAAGAGTACTAAGATGTCAACCTAGAGCACTACGACTGCCATACTACCCAACTTTGAAAAAAAAAAACCCTAATAATTAGATGTAATCAATAGATGAAAATTGGAAAGATGAAGATGTCGACCTACACTGTTACAAATTTGAGTGAAACGTGGACGCCAAATGAATTCAAATTTTGGAGAAATGAGGGACAATAATTGGGAGAAGGAAAAACATCGATGAAGATGGAAAGATAGTTGAAGGAATTAAAATTTAGTTTGTTAAATTAAAACTATTAAAAAGGGTAAAAAGGTCTTTTTAAATTAAGTATTCTAAATATGGGGGTGTTGTACATGTGAGCATGTGTCAAAATTTTATTGGATGAAACGATTCCTCAAGAATGACCTCGAGGAACCGTAGACAAGAGTTCTTCAATGCTAAGGCTTTGATCTCATTGGTTGCCTTGGTTGACTATAATGAAATTCTAGATAATTCTTAGTGTTTTCAATGTGGACTATATATCATCCAAGTATGATTTCTTCATGCTTAAGGAACTTCATGCTTAAGGAATTACGAATTAATTTTAACACCCCCTCTTAATTCATAATTCGAACACCATTTCGAAATTGCTCTAACTTCTCTGAATTGACTGCTTTGTAAAGCTATCTGCAAGTTGATCTTTAGTGTTCACAAACTCCAATTGAATTTCTTGATCTTGAAAGAGACTTCTAATGTAGTGGTGTCGAAGTTCGATATGCTTTGTTCTGGATTGAAAAACTAGATTTTTTGTCATCTCTATATTGGACATACTATCACAAAATATTGTTGTAGGAGTATCTTGTCTTTGCTCAATGTATGTCAAAAGTCTTCTAACCCAAACAGCTTCACGAGCTACGTCTATGGCAGTAATATATTCTGCTTCTGCTGATGAGAGTGACACAGTCTTTTGCTTCTTTGATGCCCATGATATGATTTTTGAACCCAAACAAAATATATATCCAGCTGTACTTTTTCGATCATCAACTGATCCGGCCCAATCACTGTCATTATATCCAATAAGTCTGTTTTCTTTTTCTTTGACATATTTGATGCCAAAATTTCTCTTACCTTGAAGGTAACGTAGAATTCTTTTTGTTGTTGCATAATGCATTTTACTCGGGTCATGCATAAACCTCGAGATTAAGCTAATAGAGAGCCTACTAAGTTTCCGTACAACTTTGTATCAACTTTTGCAGCACCATCATTCAGCGTCAACTTTTCATTTAGTGCAAGTGGAGTAGATATGGGTTTGCAATTTATCATCTGGAACTTCTTCAATAAACTTTCAAGATATTTTTCCCGAGAGAGAAATATTTCCCCTTTGGTTTGACGAACTTGAATTCCAAGGAAATATTTCATTAGACCCGAATCGGTCATCTCATATTCTTGCATCATTGTCTTTTTGAATTCTTCTATCATCAATGGATTTGTACTTGTGTATATCAAATCGTCTACGTAAAGACAGATAATAAGAAAATATTTTTCACCTTCTTTCTTCACATATAATGATGGTTCACTTTGACTTCTTTGTAATCCATTTTTCTGAAATTAATTGTCAATCTTGCTGTTCCAGGCTCTTGGTGCTTGTTTTAGCCCATATAGTGCCTTTCTGAGGCGATACACTTTATCTTCTTTGCCTTGGACAATATAACCTTCAGGTTGTTTGACATAAACTTCTTCACTCAAATCTCCATTGAGAAATGCTGATTTGACATCCAATTGATAAACTGGAAGTTCCATTTAAACAGCTAATGCTAGGACAATTCGTATTGTCTCCATTCGAGCAACTGGTGCAAACGTTTCATTGAAATCAATTCCTGGTTGTTGAGAATAGCCTTTTGCTACTAGGCGTGCTTTGTGCTTTTGAATTGAACCATCTTCTTTGTACTGCGTCTTGTAGACCAACTTTAGTCCAATTATAGTTTTATTCTCGGGTAGATCTACTAGTTCCCATGTTTTGTTCTTTTCGATGCTTGCTATTTCTTCATCCATAGCATTTGTCCATATTTCTTCTTTCACAGCTTCTTCAAAAGTCTGTGGCTCACAAGCAAAAAATGCCACATCACATGATTCATAAATTTTTCTTAAACTTCGTACCTTAAGTACTGGACTTACTGATTCTGGATAGAATTCCTCAGATAGTCCTAGAGAACTTGAGCTTGGACTTGTCAGATCATTTTGATTTAATGATGAGCCAGGCAGATTCACATTATTTGTTTTTGTATCTTCTCCCCAATTCCATGATTGTTTCTCATTAAAGATAACATCTTGTGATATAATAAGCTTATTTGTGTTTGGATTTAGTAAATGATATCCCTTGGATTCGTCACTATAACCAACAAAGATTAGTTTTTCTCCTTTATCATCAAACTTTTCTCGTTTCTCTTTAAGAATATGAGAATAAGCTAAGCAACCAAAAACTTTGAGGTTGTTCACCTGTGCCTTTCTTCGATGTCATGCTTCATAGGGAGTCTTGTTTGGAACTACCTTTGTTGGTGAACGATTTAAAATATAGACTTTTTGGAAGTCCTTTTTCGGCCATCATGCTTCTTGCCATTTCAACGATCGTGCGATTTTTCCGCTCTGCAACTCCATTTTGTTGTGGAGTATATCGCACTGTTAGCTGTCTCTGGATCCATTTTTCTTTGCAATATTTTAAGAAGGCTTTTCCAATAAATTCTCCTCATCGGTATGTTCTGAGAGTCTTTATTTTTCTGCCACTTTGATTTTCCACATTTGCTTTGAACTCCATAAATTTTGGAAATGCTTCTGATTTTTACTTCAAAATATAAACCCACATCATTCTGCTATAATCATCCACGAACAATAGAAAATATCTATTGTCGTTAAGAGATGGAGTTCGAGTTGGGCCACAAATATCCGCATGTATTAGTTCAAGAGGAGCTTTGGCTCTGTAGGATGTCTTTGGAAATGGTAGGCGGTGCATTTTGCCATAAATACATCCTTCACATGTTGTGTCTCGATCTGGAATATTTGGAAGACCAAAAACCATATTTTTTGTTTTTAAGAGATTGAGACCTTAGTAATTCAAATGTCCATACCTCAGATGCCATAGGTTATGATCTTCTTCTGTTGTGCTCTGGAGAATAATTTTCTCGATCAATGGCAAATTAAGAGGAAATACTTTATTTGAGCTCATCTTTATATTTGCCATTGTGAGATTCTTCTGCTTATCAATAATGACACAATGATCATTATTAAACTCCACTTTATAATTCTTCTCTAGTAGTTGACCCACACTTAATAGATTTTGAGTCAAATTTGGAACATAAAAAACATCTTTGATAAAATTTGTTTGTCTAGACTACTATTGTTTCTTTCCCAGCGATTTTATGTTCCTTTCCATCACCAAGTTTTACTTTGGATGAATAAGTCTCATCAAGCTCCACAAAGATCTTCTTATTTCCACACATATGATTATTGCAACCACTATCAACGTACCACGTATTTTCAAATAGTTGTTGAGAATTCAAACATGAATAAAATACCTGATTGGTATCTTTTTCATCAGTGTAATTGGCCTCATTTTTCTCACCATCATCTCTATGCCAACAATCTCTTTCTGAATGATTGGCGTATCTGCATCTTTTGAAATTGTAGCGGGAACCCTTTGTGTCGTGGTTATTTTCTGCATATTCGGCAGAATAAATCTGAATTTTGATTTGCATTTCTTTGGTTAGAGAAACCTCCTCTTCCTAGACATCGTTCTCGGAAGTTTTGATTCCACAACCTCTCTGGATGTGGAGGCCATATTCTTTTCTGGTTGGCCATCTCCTTTTTTATTTTTCTGGTCTGCTAGATTAAGCTTTACTTGAAAAGCTTGCTCCAAACTATGAATTGAAAATCTGCTCATTCTTTTCTCATGAGCTTCTAAAGATCCCATGAGTTCGTCTAAAGAAAGTTTTGATAAATCTTTAGACTCTTCAATCGCAGCAACTATGTGCTCAAATTTTACTGGCAAGCAAGACTTTTTCTACAATTCTTTTATCTTCGGCAATATCACCATAGCCTCTAATTTGATTAACAATTGTAGAAACTCTAGAAAAAAAATCTTGCATAGTCTCGCTATCTTTCATGAGTAGATTATCAAACTCTCGCCATAAATTTTGCAGTTTCATAGAGATAATTTTTTCATAGACAACAAATTATTTTTTCAAAATATCCCATGCATCTTTTGAAAATTTGACACCTGTAATACGCAGAAGTATACATCGACTTACCCCTTGGTGCATAAATGACAAGGCTCTTGCATCTTTGGTCTTGTTCTCTTTATGCTCCTTCTTTTTGACTCCAGTCAACGTAGATTCTTCCTCCGGATGATATATTTCATACCCCTCTTCTACGATATCCCAAAGATCCTGGGACTGGAATAACGTCTTCGTAAGAACGCTCCATAAACTAGTAGTCTTGACCAATGAAGATCGGAACACCTTGTTGGGAATATGAGAAGGCAAGCTCATTGCTATTTCTTGGGATTCATTTTTTAATATATGTGAGGAGTTATCAGGCTAAGGGTGGCTCTGATACCACAATTTGTTGGGTGTGTGGGATATAAAGGGCTAAGAAAATAATTTTAGCAAGATTAAATAGACTTAATATTTCATCAACATAATAAGGCTACAACATTTTGAGGCTTTTTGCACTAAGCCCTCATACAAGAGAATAAATTCTCTTCTCAAAACTAACTTTGTTAATTGATTGATTTTTTCTATATATAATTGTACACACTACATACATATATATAAGCCTATGAACCACCTTTCTACTCTACACTAGAAGCAACTAGATTAATTTGTTGGATACATTAATTTAACACAAACTTAGTGGCTAAGCATGCATGATTAAGCTTTTTGAGAGTTCTTCAATGCTAAGACTTTGATCTCATTGGTGGCCTTGGTTGACTAGAATGCAATTCTAGATAATTCTCAGTGTTGTCAATGTGGATAATATATCACCCAAGTATGATTTCTTCATGATTAAGGAATTATGAATTAATTTTAACAAATTAATTAGGGTGTAGTCGAGTTGAGTAGTATCGAACGACAAAATGTTTAATAACAAACAAAGTGTCACTAAATCATTTAAATAACTTAAAATTCACACATATGCTTCACAATAAGAGCTCTAAACTTAGATAACTAATTCGCTGAGCGGGAGCGGAAGTAGAGCGTCAAACAAGAAAAGGATTTTGAGAGCGCCTTTAGAGCGTGAATTCTAAATGGATTTAAATATTCACATATTCAAATATTCAAAAAGCTATTAATAATATTTCATACTCCTTCTGTCTCAATTATTTTGCTCTCTTGGTATAGTTGCCCAATCAACTAGACCAAATTTTAAAACATTATATTATTTAATTTATTTCAATTACTGATAATATTATTCAACACCATATATATTAACATTTAAAATGTTTAAAACGCTATAAATGTAAACAGTCT
The DNA here is from genome assembly GCA_034814905.1 of Penstemon davidsonii. Lineage (NCBI taxonomy): Eukaryota > Viridiplantae > Streptophyta > Magnoliopsida > Lamiales > Plantaginaceae > Penstemon > Penstemon davidsonii. The sequence goes on along the minus strand of JAYDYQ010001087.1, from coordinate 1,651,215 downwards.
ATTTGATAAGTTACTTAAAAAATTAAAAAGTTTGGCTTTGCACTGTAGCTACTAGAGTTAAAAAATTGGGACAGTGAGAGTGCAATTTAATATTTGATACAATAATGTTGTCAAATAAATAATGATCTTAAAAATTGTACATTTAATTTGAATGTCTTATAACAAAATTCTCTAATATTTTTTAGTGTTTTTCTTAGTTTTTATCTTGTTGCATAAAATGATCTTCTTCCATAAACCGATGAAGTGAAATCGTCAATTCTCATTCAATAATTTTCGGATACAATATAAAGATATTTAGAATTTTACTCTTTAATTCTCATTACTACTTGTTAATAACTTAATATAAATGATAATACTTTTTTGAAATGTAACATTTTATTAATTTAGGCCATCTCCAACCTACCATGGGTGGGTGGAGATGGCCCTAGACGGTCTCTAACAGTCCAAGGCGTGCTATTAGCACCGCCCGGGGCTGTGCCGCAGGCTGTTGAAAGCCTGGGGCACAACCCTGCTTGGAACTGACGCCTGGGGTATAACCTTGCTCGGAAGCGCGTCCGTTCAAAGCAGGTGGTAGGTGGCGCCACTGCCTTATTAATTTTTAATTTATTTATTATTTATTAACTTATGTTTATTAATTAAGAAAAACTAGAAATTTAAGAACACCTTGTTTTATTTAATTAATTAGAAATGTAAGACAAATTTAACTATAAATTTTGTGTAAGATTTAATAACATGTTGTTTTGTATTAAAGATGTAACTTTTAATTTGGAATTTATATATTTGTCTACTAAAGTAAAATTTATTCAAAACGTATAAATATTTGAAATTTGATTTTTCATATTTAGATTTTATTACGGTTATTATGCTTACTTTTTACCCATAATAATAATAATAATAATAATAATAATAATAATAATTATTATTATTATTATTATTATTATTATTATTATTATTATTATTATTATTATTATTATTATTATTGTTATAATTCATTTTCAAAATTAAGTTTAATTTTATTTGTATTATAATTATTATTCATTCTGTGAGTTATTATTATTATTATTATTAATTTTTAAAATTATTATTATTTTTATGATTATTATTATTGACATTATTATTAAAATTATTATTATTATAGATAATAATAATAGGTGAGAGTGGAGAAGTTTTTTTTTTTTTTAATTAATTAGTATTGTTCCCTTAACGGTTGGAGGAGGAAAGGGCATTGGAGGGGGATAATCCCTCAGGTTGGAGATGACCTAATAGAGAATTTCGATTAGAGCCGGAAAGGAGAATTCAAAGCGTGTCAAACTGTGGGACCCCCGAATATAGTTACCTAAGGCGAATTCAGAGCGCGCCTAACCTTGGGACCCGCAAATTTAGTTACTTAGCTCTAAACTACATATATCACAATGCCTATCCAAAGCTCAACAAAATCCACCTGTTGCAACTATAATACCAAAAAGGTTTAAATACAATTCATCCACTACAGCAACTAAAATTCCAAGATTATCGACAAAAAATAAATTGACCTCACATTAATTTATTCCACGAACCAATTAAATTGCTTCTCAACTCGTCAAAAACTGGTCTACCCAGTCGAGCCCTCATTTCTTCATTTTCTTGTTTCACTCTATGTGTATTGTGTGCGTCCCCATAGGTCCACAAAATAATTGGTTGTGGGTTGTAATTAAACAGCGTGAATTAAACTAGTAATCAATTACTCTATGAATCATTCGAACACTCTATCGATTGATCATTCCTCAAATTAGTACCTCCTACTAATTTGGGAATTATCCCACACTCCACAGTCGATATCTAGCCACAAGCCAGTGAAGCGCCCAGTTACTGGTGAATCAATTTAGTGAACCTATAATCTTTTTTAACGAGTGCCATGTACGATATGGTCCTTCCATAAGTTAGTCTCTTGGTCGAGATCCAGGGTGTGATATCTATCGGTTCCCTATTAACCTCAACTCCATAATTTTTGTTCTTGAAATGATTCCAATTGAGACTTACATTTCGCGAGCTACTTTCACGAAACAACCATCTCCCTCAGTCAAGATCTTTCAGAATCAGCTTCTCACAGAATTTATAAGAGAAACTTATAACCTATCAACTCAGGTCAATGGATCCTATGTTGGTGATATTCATCTGCATACACGTCCACATATACCCAACGTGAATCCACAAAGACCTAGTGGTTTGACAAGCCAGTCGGTCGGAACTCACATCAAAGCATAAATGCCGTGCACCAGATAAACCACCTCAAGTAATTTGGACTATACCTCGTACACTATTGCAAATAGGAATAACTTCGACCCCGATATGTGACTACCGCTTCCATGGTGAGTTATTTCCTAATTGAGGTATTCAGTGCACTTGCCTTCCCAGCAAGCCACCCACTTCTGTGTATCGACTATCCCAGTCATGCTCGTGGATCCCAGCGTCCTCCAGTTCATCGGAGTATACACATCAGTGAGAGTCTAACCGAATCCAATGATGTCCTTTCTCAAATGGATTCTACGACTCTTGAATATTTTCTAGATCACGGCCTTGAAGATTAGTCCACGGGTTGTCCCATAGCCCTGTGATCTAAGGACTTCTATCCTTATGCTTAGATAATTATTACATAAGATAAAGTTGACCATTTAATAAGATGCATTTATTAATCTAAATTGAATACTTCCTTATTTATTACAATAAATAGCAGCCATACAGTTGGCTTGTCGGACACTATTTTTATCATATCAATAGTTTGTGTGTACTAAGTTTACCATTGAAGAGACTAAGAAAGTATATGATGTAACTTTTAATAGATTATTTGATTCGCTCGATTTTAGTTTTTCATGTTACCACCACAACAAAAACAATCATTATCAACAATAAAGTTGGTGAAAAACATGCTTATAAACGAGATGAAAAATTACTACCTTTCGAATTGTTTGATTATTCACATTAAGAATAAAAATGCTAAGAATTTGTATGATATGAAGAGCATCGTATATAATTTTCAAAGTTATTTCATTCAATTATTTTAGCATTTTGAATTCAATATATAGAGTTCTAGTTGATAATATATTCTATGCAAATAAATTATATTGAATATCATTGTCAATTAGTTCTAGTGATGTGTAAACTCGCACCCCCCCCCCCCCCCCTCCCGAGACTCTATAATTCTGGATCCGTCCCTGACCGAGTTCATGCTAAATCTCTTATAATTTTGTGTCTCGGTGTGAAGGTTTATCGGATTCATGCTCGACAATAGCAAAACAAATATGGAAAGAATTTTTCAGACCTGCCTTGGTCATACCCATCTAACCACGTGGCAAATGTATTGCACTTGCTTAGTGCTTTGTGATTTGTGACTCTCCTGTGTGTCATATCCAATTCCCAAAGCAAGTGTATTGCACTTGCTATATAATTACATTTGATGGTGTCAAACCGAGTCTGGATAAGAATTTCCCACAAACATATTAGATATTGATGGAATTTTAAGTTCTTTCTCAAAAAGTGCATCAGTGATAGTAAGTATAAAGAATGCCACGACGTTGAATTTTTATAAAGTTGTGGTTCAAAACCAAAGGTGTAAAATTGAAATAAAATATATTTTGATTGAATTCTTTTATCAAACTTGAAACTGTATGTGAGCTCGATTTGATTGTTTAGCTAGAACTTGAAATTGACTATGAACTAAGCTCAAACGAACTTTAACAGAGTTGAACACAGTCAAACTCGAATAGCTTGATATTTTTACATAATTTTTGTTACTTACTTTATTCAAGCAAGTTCAATAAAAAAAAATCGATGTTATCAAGTTAAAAATATTGTTTAAACATTTTTTAAAATGTATAATAAATCAAGCTCAAAAGAACATTTATCAAATAAATTCGGGTAAAATACCGAATAATTTTACTTTATTTTAAATTCTAATCCAAAACACATGCCTTTGATATTTAAATTATACATATACATATATACTGCAAAAATTATTGTTTCAAAAATGCTCTTGCACTTTAAAAAACTATGCGTAATCTTCCTTACTCCGTTCAGTTGTCTAACGCCCTTAAATTTTAATTGATATACCTAAATTACCACTAGATTTAAAAAAAATGATATGTTATAAGAGAATTTCTGCTAAAATAAAAAATACAAGGGGATTATGTGCAAAAATTAGAAAGTACGAGGGAATTTGTGCAAAAGTTAAAAAGTACAAGGGGATTTTATGCAGACCCCTATCAAAAAACTGAAGAAAGTGGATGGACGGGGGATTCTATGCAGAGTTTTTGAAAGTACAAGGGGATTTGGTACTATAAAAATTCCACAAAGGAGCTTTTTGTAAGTTTTCATAACACGGTTGAGTATCGTGCATTTTTCTCCTTTTATTAATTAGTTTACGTAATAAATTGTCCAATTATTTTATTTATATTAGTAAATTGCTTATTGACTTTTCGGGTTTATATAGATTGGTTTTGACTCAGTTTCGTTTGATTTGAGTTTCAAAAATAAAATTTGAATGATTTTAGTGAAACTTTTGAATTACTATTTGGTGAAAAGTTGAAATATGATTTTGATTGAGTTTGGATATAGAGGTATGTGTCAAATCAATGTTTTTTTAAGGAAAAAAAATGTGGTAAATGTAATAAAAATGTTGAGATTTATTAGATTAAAATATAATTTGAAACTCGAGAGTTTCGCGAAACCTATATCTAAACTTCATTGAAAATGGATTTGACCGAGTTTCACAAAACCACGAAACCGACGAAAACCAATCCTTGTAAGCCGTTCTGGTTCACTCTTTTGAGTCCTATATAGTCTCTTTCACAATTCAATTAGTGTGAAATGCATAAATTACCTTTATTCATGCATCAATCAACGTAGAAATTTCAATTCAAAATCTGGCACTTTAAAGTGAAAGATAATGCATAATAATGAAGGGTCAAATTAATCAGAGCATTGATTTTCAATGTTATTGGTTAAACGTCAACAACTTTTACCAACTATAACATCAAATATATATATATATATATATATTCATAAAATTTTCAAACTTCATTAATTTAATTTGTCTTAACGTGTTTTGATGCGTGTATGGTTTAGATTCATTTACTTTTCAACTTTATTAGTGTAATATAAAATAATCAAGTGAATTGGGATTTCTATTCATTTCATTTTTTTATGCTTGTCCAAATTTTTGATTGATTAAACCCACAAAATCAATGCATGCAATTAAAGATCTTTCGATCCCATGCTTCTCGCCAGTAAGGTCGTCATTTAGTAGAAAAAACTAAAGTCACAAGTACCAAGGTATATTGGATTCGTGTCTCACTAATATGGATATTTTCAAAAACGGGTCTAAATGCATTTCATTGGCGGCCCATAATTTTTAAATTATAATTATATTATTAATAATATATAAGGAAATATTAAATATATTAAAATAATTATAAATTTTTAGATTTAATTAATATTTTGTCGGATTTATATTAAAATATTATTTGGTCTGTTAATATTATTCATAAAACTAAATAAGTTAAATAAATATGTAAATATAATAAGTAAAATCTCACATTGGTCCATATGTGTCTTATTCAAACCAATTTTGAAATTGGGCAACAATGTAGACTAAAATGTCATTAAATTTGAAAATATGGGGTTATTTTGACAACCTGAAATGTTAGGGGTATAATTGTCAGTCAACAAAAATAATGGTATCAATTTTACAATAATACTTAACTGCCACGTCATCAGTTAACGTCCATTTTTAACGGTGGTACCAAAAGTGATTGATTTCTTAAATTGTGGTACCAAATGTCTTTTATGGTACCACAAGTGAGAATCGATATATAGTTTGGTACCACAAGAGCAATTCTCTCAATGTAAATATCTTTAACAAAATACAATTTATTTTTAATTGGGGTTAATTAAATTAATCAATTTATTCATAAAAATAGTCTATAATCAAATATGAGTTAAAATCGCTTATAATTCAGACTCCGAGAGTGAAAAGTTCATTGAGTTCATGGTTATCAAAAGGAGAAAAATCCATTAGATGTTCATGACGTTTTACAATCGTTCTTAAAAAGTACATCAAACGTAGGACTTTTCTGCACGTTTTGTGCGCCGAAACACATTAGTACAACAGAACCTACAATTAGAGAAAAATAAAAAATTCAACATGCAAATTGAAAAAAAAATGACAAAAGACGTTGATTTGTAAAGTCGTGTGTCTGATATAGGGGTGTAAACGAGTTGAGTAATACAAAGACACATATTCTTTGTTTGAATTTTTTATCGGACTTAAATTGTGTGTTAGCATGGTTTGTTTAATTAGCAAACTGAGCTCGAGTGAACCTTAAGATCAAGCTCGAGTAGCTTGATATTTGTCAGTTTCTAACTTATGGAATCGAGCTTCAAAATTATCTAACAAAAATATTGATCAAGTTTATTTGAAATGTATAGTAAATCAAGCTAAACAAGCTTTTATCAAATAAAATGAAGTCCAATATCAAATTGTTGTATTTATTTTTTGTGAACTATTTAAAAAATACGTCTTTAATAATTACTTATAATATAAATATACATAAATTAAAAAAAGAAATGGGGGACCATTACCTCCCCCCTTTCAAAGTTTCTCTTTAGGTCGGTCCCTAAGTATTTTTCTAGTTTAATATTAGTTTTGTTAATTGAATTATATATATTTGTATTTTGAAAGTAATAATCAAGTAAATTTAAATAAAATTTATGGTTTAGTAATTAATGCAATGAGATGTTTACCGTTCCACTCAGAAAAACAAAAAAAACAAAAAACAAAAAACACATATAAATTAAGAATAATAAAGAAATCAATTTTTTTTCAAACATTTATCAAGTGTAAAGCATTGGATGACATGACAGGTTTTGGTTTGTTTCTAGACTTAAACCATCTTAATTGTTACATAAGATTTGTATTATACCCATAAAATGAACAAACACCTCCCCTGTCAAAAGGGAATTTACACTTTTCACACAATTCACTGTCCACTCGCACAATTATGAGTAGCTTAACTCCTTCAAATTTTCGTCAATTTCTATTTCATCCTTAATAATAAAACTCACATATTAATAAAATAACGTAAATACTATTACAAATTTTATAAATTCCATATTAGAATGTGATGTTAATAAAATATTTTGAAAATGATAAATAAAAATAAAAATTAAATGCTATAAAAGGAAAAGGAAAAAAAATTCCCACCCCATAGCCAACATTCGGCCTAGATAGGATGGGTTTGGTATAGAGAAGAGGATGGGGTGGAGTAAAAAGTTTTCTTTCAAAAGATAAACACTTGTAGGATATTTTCGTCATTGGACAACTAAAATAAATAAAATGGAAGTTTAGATTTATCTTTGAAATGTATAATTATTACTGTTGTAACTTAAAATTTAAAAAATATGTGATAATGATAAACTAAGTACGACGAGTAGTTGGGTCTTGAGCTAAGCCGAAGGGGTTTATTGCACAAAAACGTCAGGACGTAGGGCTCCCGAAATAGGAAGCCCAACTTCAGTAGCATATTAGTTAAGTTGTAATTTTTTCTTATATAAATAATAAATATTAAATGAATATTTGGTACTTTTCTCTATATTTATAAATTATTAAGATTTATTTTTAACTATTTGATGCAGATCAAGTATCAGATTTAGTAGAATATTTTTGTGATCCAATTTGTTTCCACAAAAGTATTAGTTGTCATCTTTTATTTATTTTGTTTCCTTGAGAAGTCTATCTATTTTTATTCAATCTTTTTTTTTTTTTTTTTTTTTTTGGCTTTCAAAGTCCGGCTTGGACTTATTTTAAAATATTTGATTATTATTGATATTGAAAAATAGAAGAGAAATTCTCTCTCTAAGGTTTTTACCTATCTTGGGTTCATGTTCATGCATTCAAAATTTATATTTTTATGATGAAAACTCGTCCGCGGAATAATCACTATTATGCACGGCTTCACTATTATAATTAAAATATATTTTGCAAAATCATATTTAAGTGTAGCTCATTTTTCACTGATATGTTTTTATCTCGTAATTCTAGTTTCAAAATTAATAATCTGTTCTTTTTGTGTTTCCATTGTCTTCAATTGATAATCATCATATTATTTATTTTTAATTTAGTCTAAATATACCTTTTGTTACGTTTAAAAAACAAGCTGTAATTTTAAGTTATTGAAATACATTGAGTTAAATTGAATTTAAAAAAGGACTTCCAATTTGTATGCATAATGTTAAAGTAAAAAACATTTACTAAGAGTGTCAAACACTATAAATAAGTAATTTGGGTCCAATTTTTTAGTATTGTATTAGTGTTGCTCAGCTCAAACAAAATTAGACAAAGTGCTATTCAATGCAGATAATCTAATAACACAATTAGTTTTATGTAATAAAATCTAAAGAAAATACCATTTTGTCCCCTAAATTTTGAACGTTTTTCCATTTCACCCTTTAATCTTTGAGAGTTCCCATTTAACCCCCTCAACTATCAAATATATCTCAGGCAGCTCCCTAAGATGCATAAAGCTAGAATCTAAAAGAATATTTCGTCCAACTTTAATTTGTGGTTTTGAACGTTTTTCCATTTTGTCACACATCCTTTCAACGTTTTCTCATTTTTTCATACAATCTTTGAAAATTTTATGTCGCATTTTGCCACCTAACCTTTGAACATATTCCACCGACGAATGTTCAAAGATAATGATATGAGATATTTTTAATAGTTGAGGGGGTTAAGTGAAAATTCACAAAGGTTAGAGAGAAAAGTCCATGAGAAAAGTGAGATTTTCCCTAAAATCTAGAAGTAGTAGTTTTGTATGTTTCATTAACACCTTTTTTGAGAGGTAATTAATAAAGTTGACTGTGACAATGCATGCGGCATAGATACCTGCATAAGAAATCTGAACTATTCTACCTAAACAACTAAACCCATAAGTAAAGAAAAATTAAAATAATCATGAAATTAATAGTGGGGGAATCAGGGACGGACCTAGACTATTTTCATTGGAGGGTCGAAGATTTGTTTGGTAACAAAAGCTAGATATTTTTTAATGTTATGATATAATGACAAAATTAACTTAAGATGAGGTACTATTGTTTTATTCAAGAAAAAGTAAAAAAAAATATACTATTAATATTTCAAAAATATGGATTTTTAAACACTCAAAACAAATGTTTAAGATGAAATGTAGTTGACTAAAAAATAAATATACGTTTAAAATCATATTTTGACTTATGTAATTATAGTATAATTATGATCTCATGATTCAATAAAATTATATCTGTTATGGATTAAGGAAGTTGAAGCTTGAAGCTTGCATATTGACAAAATTCATAACAAACGTTGTTTAATTAACATTTTTAAAAGAAGAAACTAAATAAACTTAAGGGTGGAATGAATAAATAAATATATCCATACGAATAAATGGGTTTACGTTAATCAAATTTTCATAAAAAAAATATATCATATTTACATATAACATTTTTTATGGGGGGGATCACCGCCAAAAAAGTCCCGCTTGAGGTCCGCTTCTGGCAGGGGATGAAATAAGAGTCGATTCCGGGCAAGGAATGGTATCCACATTGACTATAGTGTTCAATAATTGTCACAGTGGGACCATTTTCACTATATATATATTTGGTAAATCATTCATTCACTAATCAAGAACAATGGCAAAAAAGAATCAAATGGCTTCTTTTTCTTCAACCCTTGCAATTTTCATAGCCATTACTTTTCTACTACTCAATCAATCAGAAGCTCAATTAAACACAACATTTTACTCAAATACATGCCCAAATGTCTCTAGTATTGTTAGTACTGTAATTCAGCAGGCTTTACAATCTGATCCCCGAATTGGTGCCAGTTTAGTTCGGTTACATTTTCATGACTGCTTTGTTCAGGTCTTGCTTTTATCATTTTCGTTCAAAATTGCAATCGAAGCCCTATGAAGACCTTCAACATTTTTGGTCTCGTATAGACTTTACAAAGTTATACTTTGTGTTTTATTTTTTCAAAATGTTTTGTATTTTTTGTCCTAATTTTTAAAATGTTTTTGCACTTCTTGTTCTATTCCTTTTTGGTTCAATGTTTTTTTTTTTATTTTAGATCTCATAAAATAATCTTTATTTTACAATTTTTCTGTTATAGTGTGTCCTTCGCGGCCACGTGATCTTGTCCCCCAACTTAAATTGGTGGACCCTATAGTTTTGGGTTTGAACTCTTAAGGCCATCTCCAATGGAGATGGCCGGGCTGGGGGCGGGCTGGGGCTGCGCGGCTGGAGTCATCTCCAGTGGAGGCGGGGCTGCAGACGGGCGGGAACGGGCCGCAGGAGGGGCTCCGCGGAGCCCTGGCTGCGGCCCGTGCCCGCGTGAAGAAAAGAGGGGCGCGTGTTGGAAGTGGCGTCCCCTGATTGGATCCGCTTTTTTTTTTTTTTTTTTTTAAATTGTTTGTTTAATAAATTAAAATAGAAAAAATATATATATACTTAAATAATTAATAAAATTAATTTTCCCTATTAAATTAAATTAAATATGTAGAATTGAAATATTTAATAAAATTTATTTAGTATATTTATTGTATATTTACTAGTATTTAATAAATATATGTAGTCACCAATTTTTAATTTGATTATTTAATATAATAAAATTAATTTTGTTAAAATTAAAATCATTAATAATTTATTAGAATTGTAATTAAATTTATTTATGGGCAAATCATTAATAAATAAATAGCCCATTTTATTTTAATATCTTTTGTTGTAATTAAAAATTTAATCATTTAACTACAATATTGGTGATGGCTATATTTTTTTAAAAATACGGAATTAGTTAAAAATAAAATTAAACACTTATACACATAATTTAGATTAATACTTAATCTAAATTAAATATTTAAATACATACTAAAATAGACAAGAAAAGTAAATTCAAACAACTACATTCATGCTTAACCGTATTTTGTGTAAACATGGGCTATTAAGTCTTTTTGAAGTCTACGGTTGGTTTCTTTTGAACGAATTGCTTCATGACGCAGCATATAGTTATCCAACGTTTGCCTTCTTGTATTTCCTTACTTATTTGTTGTATTTCGTACTATGTATTAATTTTAATTTACTTAATTATTTACTCTCTTTAATTTTAATATTTTAATATAATTAAACAAGTACTAATAATTATTACTATTATTAATATTAATATTAAAAACAAAATTAAAACCAGAATTATAGGTGAGAGTGGGCAAGGGAAGAAAATGGAGACGACCAGGCAGGGCTCGGGGGGGAGGGGGGGGGGGGGTTGGTGCAGGGCTGGCTCGGGGCTCCGGAGCCCCGGGGCTGGCCCTCTCCATTGGAGATGGCCTAAGGGTAGCAAATAACGCATCTAAAAAGGGGAAGGATAAGGTCAAATGTGCAAAAATTTGAAGAAAAAGAAAAAGAATGGGTACTAAAAGTTCAGGGATAAATACCAGATACTCCCTTATGTTATACTAGACTTGCACAAATTTATCATGTAAAATTTTTATTGCATATAATCACCTTATCCTTTTAAAAATTCTGCACAAAATCCTCAATCTGTAAAAAAGTGAGTCATTTTGGATTGACATATTTTAAGAAACTATTTTTAAAATACTTTATGTTGGTCCCTACATCTTACGTGATCTACTTTAAAATTAGTTTCTTGCAATAAGTCGGTCTGAAATGGCCTATTTTAAATATGTAGGGTTTTGTGCTAAGTTCTTAAAAATACAAGGGGGTTCTTTGCAATATAAATTTCACAGGTTAGTTTCTTACATGTTTTTCATAACACAAGGGAGTATCTTACATTTTCTCCCAAAGTTCAAGTTTATAAAGTATGAGTTTAAAAGTACCGAGAACCCAATCACATAAGACTATAACGCAATTTCACAAGAATCAAAATCACCTCTTTTACACCATTAATGTTTTGAAAACATGTTTTCTATCTCTTTTCTTATTTTTGGCTTTTTTTTTTCATTTTTCAGGGCTGTGATGGATCAATATTGCTAGATAACAGTGCAACCATACAAAGCGAAAAGGATGCAGCTCCAAATACAAATTCAACTCGGGGATTTGATGTTGTCGACAACATCAAGACTGCCGTCGAGAATTCATGCCCTGGTGTTGTGTCCTGTGCAGACATTTTAACCCTTTCTGCTGAATCTTCTGTTTCATTGGTTCGCACATATAGCCTATAGTATTAATTTCATTTTTATTTTGTTTAATTTTGAATTGTTAGATTGAAATTGAGTTAATGCTAATTTAACCCATGTGTTATGCATAATGTACAATTTAACCCCTATGATTTGAAAAATAGTGGTTCCCCTATGATTTTGTAAAAGTTTCGCACTGTCCCCGTGACATTTTTAAAATCCCTCTTATATGTGGCACTTTACCCCCCCCCCCCCCCCCCTTCCCTGCTATGATAAATATGGCACTTTACCCCCTGTATTGTGACAAATATTGTAATTTACCCCATATGTTACAACAACACTTTTCATGTTCACTCTCGGCGAGTGAGTTACACTCTCAGTTTGAAGGAGGTAAATTGTTCCTATAAAATTTTCACAGGAGAGTAAATTGAACTTTATGCATATCACAAGGAGGTAAATTGACGTTAGCCCTCATAATATTATTTCATATTATAGGGAGAATTCATGCCTTGGTCTTGTGTCATGTGCGGACATTTTAGCCCTTTATGTTGAATCTTATGTTTCTTTGGTCGAAACCTCTTTTATAGTTAGGCAAAGCACAAGGGACATGTTTTTCCATGTTACACCGATAAAACATGTATTATTTTGCTTAGAAAAAAAGAACTCGTGGACGTTTTTGCTAATAAAAATATACGAGTTTTTTTTATAAGGCTAAGCAAAGCACAAGGGGTACTTTTGCATTTAGCTTATTTTTATTGAGTTCAATTTTTGAATTGTTACATTGAAATTATAATAATAATAATTTGAGATTTATAGATTGATTTTATGGGGTGCAGGCAGGAGGGCCATCATGGAATGTATTGCTTGGAAGAAGAGATAGCACAACAGCAAACCAAGCAGGGGCAAATGCGTCTATTCCGTCTCCGTTTGAAAGCTTGAACAATATCACTGCAAAGTTTTCTGCTGTTGGCCTAAACATTACTGATCTAGTAGCATTATCCGGTACTATTATTTTCAAGTTCTTTTTATAATCTTTCCATTAATAAAATGGTATTTTAAGAATAAATTCACAAAAACACAACATATGTCTTTGTTTTAATTAGTAAATACTCCCTCCATTTTTTTATATTTGTCGTTTTGGAGGATTGCACACGGATTAATAAATGTATTAAATAGTCACTCTTTTTAAGCAAAAACCCCAAAATACCCTTTTAATCAAATAATCACAACATTAATTAGCATTAATTACAAGCATTAACAAGAAGAGTAAAATTGATAGAAAATTACTTATTTACATTGTACTCTTAAAACGACAAATAAGAGTGAACATTTTCTTTTTTTGCCAAAGCAAAAAATAAAAAAAAACGGATGAAGACTATTGTATATTGATTATGATGTAAGAACCTTTAATTAAATATATAATGATAAAAATATTTATGAATTATTTAGAAAATTTTATCGACGTCGATTATACCATAAGGGTAGCAACATAAATCAAATATGGTTGTTCGATTTGAAAATACACCGTTGTCTAATATATAACGAAAGAATCAAATATCCTAGTGTTTAATGTATATTAATGGAGACCATTTTACGCCGTAAGTATCATTTCATTTGCAATTATTCGCGATCAAAATGCTTATTTTTCTATTTTTATGAAATGACCTCTACATCAAGGGTGTTTGCTAGCTATAGGAAGGATTCGAGGGTATATAGGTCATTTCATAGGTAACATCAATCGCATGTGAAACACGAACTGCACAAATGAACATTTTTCAAACATTTATAGAAACACAATGTGCATTTATCATTTTATTATGTATTATAAAGGTGTATAATTAGAACGGTGTTTATAATGTAGTTTTTAAGTTACCCTTTATTCAATTTTAAATCATTTCATTTCATTTCTTCTTTTCTATTTAGGTGCTCATACATTTGGACGAGCCCAATGTAGACTATTTAGCAATAGATTGTACAATTTTAATGGCACGGGCAGTCCTGATCCGACCCTAAACACGACGTATTTAGCCACCCTACGCCAAATTTGCCCTCAAAATGGTAGCGGATTTGTGGTGACAAACCTCGACCCGACTACCCCCAACACATTTGACAGCAATTATTTCTCAAACTTGCAAACCAATAGAGGGCTTCTTCAGTCGGATCAAGAATTGTTTTCAACTTCAGGGGCACCAACAATATCAATTGTGAACCTATTTAGTAGTAATCAGAGTGCTTTTTTTCAGAGTTTTGTGCAATCAATGATTAATATGGGAAATATTAGTCCATTGACTGGTTCAAATGGACAGATTAGATCAAATTGCAGGAGGGTCAATGCAGAGGCGGACCTCATGCGGAACTGGGCAAGTGGTAGATAACTTTATTTTCTTTATAGAGATTAAATGTTTTCTCCATCTTGGTCAAGTGGTAGATATGATATATTTTTTTTATGAGAATTTGATTAACGTAAACCCATGTATTCGTATGGACATATTTATTTCTTTATTCTACCCTCAAGTTTATTTAGTTTCTTCTTTTAAAAATGTTAATTAATCAGCGTTTTTCATGAATTTTGTCAATATGCAAGATTCATGCTTCAAGTTCCTTAATCCATAATAGATATAATTTTATTGAATCATGAGATCATAACTATACAGTAATTACATAAGTCGAAATATGATTTTGAACTTATATTTATTTTTTGGTCGACTGGATTTCATCTTAAACATTTATTTAGAGTGTTTAAAAATCCGTATTCTTGAAATATTAATAGTATTTTTTTTTTCACTTTTTCTTGAATAAAACAATAGTACTTCATCTTCAGTTAATTTTGTCATTATATCAAAACATTGAAAAAATATCTAGCTTTTGTTACCAAACAATGTTAGACATAAACTTAAAATGTTCCAAAATAAATGCGGAATTAAATATGGATCGAAAACTGAAAGTAGCCCAAGAAATATACCTCCAGCCATTAATTCTTTGCTTGAATGTTTCTGCCTCTTGATCGTCGGTTTTGGTCTTCCAAACTCGACTCACTCTATGTAGATGGTGTATACTGAAGGGTTTGTTAATGAGTGAGTTTGGGGACCAATATGGGGTTTATATATAGTCAGAACTTCTCATCAGAGTTTTGGTAAGAACACAATATATGCCACAGAATATGTAGCTTGCCATATTATTCAATCCCTATATTAGTACATAAATCCCATGAAATCTGCATTTTGTTGGTTATTCCCTAATTAACTTGGAAAAAATATGGAAGACAAATCAATGGTGCACTTTAAGGAAAGTAAATCCCTTGACAAATATGGGATTAATATTTCATTCTCCCACTTGGACCATAGATTAACTTAATGTCTCATTTTAAACCAACTACAACAAGTATTTAAGAAAAATAGATGAATCATTGCGACATGTCCTCTAAATAGCTAGTAGTATCTTCCATGTATTACAATCTATTTAATTCTTAAATATTATACTTAATATGACAATAATTTCTTAATGAATAAACCCTTAGTTTATCCTGGTCCTACATTAATGAGTTTTTCTCAAATTAGGCTTAAGGTGCACATGAATATGAGAAAATAACTTAATTAGAATTTCAATTACATATAAAACCAAGTTCCAAATGTATCTATATGATCCTTGAATTCCAATATTGGCATGCCCTATAACAAGGATCTGCGATTACCAATTCAGTTCCAACGTGTTCAATGTTCACGTTTTGACACGTTTATTTCCTCAAAACGTTCTCTTATGGCTAAATACTTAAGGTCGACTTTTTCACCATAAGGAGCTAAACTGAATTATCGCAGTATATTCTTAATGGCCTAGTGGGATCCATAATCTAGGCTCAAATATGAAACTCTTCTTCATACACCATATGAAGTAGCCTCAAACTAAATGTATTCAACCCTCATAGTGGAATAGAGTTATACAATTCTACTAGTTACAGAACTGGTGGGATCCATAATCTAGGCCCAAATACAAACTCTTCTTCATTCACCATATGAAGTAGCCTCAAACTAAATGTACTCAACCCTCATAGTGGAAATAGTAGTTATACAATTCTACTAGTTAAATCCTAATGTTGATTCGCAGAATCAACACAACCAGTAATGTTTGAATATGAATAGCCAACTACTTCCAGCTTTGTTGTTCATTCATACATGAACATGTAATCCTTTGGTCCCTTGAAGGTACCTTATTACTTTATTTGCAGCTACCCAGCAGTCTAAATCTGGATTATTCTGATATCCTTTTATAACTTTATAAAAATATATAAAGAAAATACTTCATCTCATTCAATAAAGCTTATCATTAGTTGCTAGCAAGTCAGCATTCAAGAAACAAACTTTACTCCCACTATATGAATTAATCCATCATATTTCTTCATAACCAAATAAGAAAATATATCATGGAACTTCAAATAAAATTGGTGGGATGCTTGTTTTATATGGACTTATTCAACATGCAAACCAAATCCTCACCATCGTTAGAGGAGATTTCTTCAAGTAATTTCATGTAAACCTCCTCCTCTAATAGTTCATTATTTCACATCCATTTGTTGTAATCAACATTTAAACTGGGCTACAATGCCAATAAAATGACATAATACCATAGTTTAATCATTTACAACTCATGGATTGTGAGAAGAACTCATGATCATTCTCGACTTTAATATTATAGTCAGTTCATCGTAGATACACAATATAATCACTAGAAATTTATTGACCCTTTAAATCTAGTAGATCTTCTTAATGTTGTATCAATCTTTTCTTCGAAAGATGAGGTTCAATTTGTTGTTCAGAAATACCAGGAATCTTCTGAACGACTTGATCTACTAGAATTTTGTCAATAAGTCGTGGAACTTCAGTGATTGATTGTTCAATAACACCAATGATACTTAAGGGGTATTGTGAACAAAGATCAATCTATGACGTGAAGTTGACTGTTGGGAATCTTAATATCTAATGAAATGTCTATTAATGGTCCTTGAACTTCTTCTCTTGTGGATCATAAATTTTCACACCAGACAGACTTTCCTAATAGTGCATATGTTGCAAACTCGATTTCCAACCATTTCATAATGGTGTTTTAAAACAACCTTGATTGAAACTCAATTTAATATACACACTACTGTCTTAAGTGCTTCAATCCACAAAGACTTAGGAAGATTGGAGTTGTTAGGAATGCTCATCATCATGTCCAATAAAGTTCGATTTCTTCCTTTTGCCACACCATTCTGGTCCGCAGAACCAGACATGGTATAATTGGGCAACAATTCCATGCTTTTGAAGAAATTTCACAAATGGACCAGATACTTATCCATCCTTTGTGTATCTAGCATAATATCCTCAATCTCTATTCCCACGATCTTAGTTTGCTTACCGCATTGTTTCTTTACTTTTGCCTTAAATATCTTAAAGACATCTCATGTTTCGGTCTGTTATGAAACATGTAAAGATACATATATCGTGAGTATTTATAGATGGAGTATTACTGACAATATGAGTCCATGTTAAGACTACATATATCCTTAAGATTGATTTCTAATGTGGTTGAACTCCTATTGACATCCTTGACTTGTTCATCTGCTTTCACTTAATGCAATCATTACAAGTTTGGAAATAAGTAAAATTCATCATTTACCAATGGAGATGTGATATAATCTCCGGTGTCATGATGAAAAGGAGTTCTCTTTAATAATACACCCTTAGAGCCAGTCTATACATACATTGAACTATAAGTGGTATTGTCTTGTAAATTAATACTATAAAGACCTCCAGACAAAGTATCATTCCAAACACAATCAATTCTATGAAAAAAACTGAATAATGTGTTAAAAATAACATAATTTCTTAAGAGTACTAGTCTTGAACCTGAAATTAAGTTTTGCGAAAGACTTGGTACATAGAAGGTCATTTCTAGTATTAAGGCAAATCCACTACTTAAATTTCAACATGTTTACATAACTTCTATATATGAGCTCATCTTGTAATTTCCATATAAGATGTTATGCTCACTTTTTACTGACTTCCTAAAACTTCGCATTCTCTCCAAAGAGTTTACAATCAGAATTGTAAATCCAGATTCAATCCACCAGATATGTACGTTAACCTTAGTTACATTAGACTCATAACAGCCAACTAGGTTGAATTGTTAATTTAGCCGAAATGTCATTTAATTTTATGTGTTGGTCCCAAAAGTGGTCAATGAGGTCTAGAGGGGGGGGGGGGGGTGAATAGACCTCTGAAAACTTTAAAACTTTTTCTCTAACTTTACAAATCAGCAGACTAAGCTGATTCAAGATTTGTAAGACTACTAAGCTGATGCGCACAAAGCTTTATCAGCAGAGTTGACCACTTATCTGATTTTCACTTAGCTGATTTCAGATGTTAAATCAGAGTTTTTAAAACTAGTTGGCAGCGGATATTCAAAGTGTTTTTCACCAAGCTGTTCCTCTTTAAGTTTTCTCACTCAAAAGATTTTGTCCCCAGTTTTTACAACTCCTTTTAAAATCTTTTGGTTAAATCGTATGTTTGAGTTCTTTGATAAATATGCAAAGTATAGCAAACAGTAAATCAAACACACAGGATTTTTATAGTGGTTATATGGATAAAAATCCTTTAGTCCACTCTTCCAAGTCACACAGATCTTGGGTTATACTAGAAACACAAAGTAATCAAGTATACAATGCTTGCGCTGATCAACAAATGAAAAGCCACAAGTGCGCTGTAAGAAATCACACAAAAATCCTACACTCTGAAGCTAGATCACTCACTAAGATGGACCTACACTCCTCACGCTTTTTCAGTACAAGTAATCACTCAGAAAACCTATACTAAGAAGTTATATCACTCACAAAGATGGATATACACTCCTTTCTATTCTCAGTTGACAGTCACTTAGACAGGCAACGCTTGATCTTTGTTCTTCAACAAACAGCTTCGTCAACAAATGACTTCTCTTACGATCAGATGACTCAACTGATGGATCTTGCTCTTATAATATGATCTTGAGTAATGCAAGCTCTACTTTGATCTTCAGTTATGTCTTCTATTTATACTCTCAGATTTTGAATTTCTGCCCGTTGAAGGTTGGCAGGAATCTACAGTCCTCGAGTTCTGGTCCTGACACGCGGAACGACTCCCTGCAACTGTTGCACTGTACACTCTGCTGTACGGATGTCTACTTTATGTCAGTCGCATTTAATGCACTCAGCTCTTAGCTGGTTCCCGTTGATAAGCTTACTGACCATCTTTACTCTGCTGGTGGAAGTACTCTGCTGATGATCACTCTGATGATCACTCGGCTGATGGCTTCTCGGCTGATTCAAGAATGAACACATCTGTCTTGACTCGGCTGATAATACCCATCTGATATCCCACTTCGTTGATTCGGTCACATAGCTTTCAGACCATGAGATAGGTTTCACTAAGCTGTTCAGTTCTTAGTTGATGACTTCCAGATTACCCTTTTTGTCATCTTCAAAACCTTCTCCAATATTAACCAACAATTTCCCCCATTTTGATGATGACAAAACCTTCAACTAAGAACTAATCTTAAGTCTTCAGATTTAGTCTTCATGCCTTGAGATGAAAATTCTTTTGGTCCGATACAACTTTAAAAAAATACCACTTGCATGTGATGGTTCTTTTTCCCCATGTGATGGTTCTTTTTCCCTTTCTGATCTTTTGTTTAAAGGGTTCTTAGTTGCATCCATCTACCCCCTTTTGTCATCAACACCAAACTTTAGTTGCATCTTTTCTTCTCCTTTTATCCTTCCCCCCTTTTTAGGGTTTGTGATAACTTCTTTTTCATAAGATTGCAAACTAGTATGCTGAAGACAGGTAGGTAAGCACTTGGCTGATCGAGGTAGTCTTCGTTGCCGTTTATCACTCCAGCTAGAAAATTTCCCCTTAATTTCAAGAATTTTTACCACTTGTGGTCTGATTCCACTTGTAGGCTGATGCTACTTGTAGTCTGATACTACTTGTATGGATACAAATCAGATTAGTCAGCTGATATCACTTGTTGATGTGATAGCACTTGCTGATACCACTTGGTGTAGTACATTCTTAAAAATCACTTGGCTATTGAGTTCCAATCAGCTGATAAGAAGCAGTCTTCTGATAGCTTCACTTTGACTTATTGACAACTTCATCTTTTATTTAGGAGTACCGCTAGTCGTACACGTTCCCCCTAAGTTCAAGAATTCGTGGTCAAGTAGTCTGATGAGAGTTTCTCTTCAAAGACACTCAGCCGTTGAATTCCAGTAAGCTGTTCTGGGTTAGTCTTCTGATAAGTTCCCCCTCAACTTATGAATCCAAAATCAACAAACCAATTTCTGTTGTCACATGGTTGACTGATACCACTTGAATGGTGATACCACTTGTTGCAAATAGTTGATGGTCTCTAATACCACTTGGTCTCTGAAACCACTTGTTAATCTTTGATAATCTTCAACTTTTCAACAAACTCACGTTCCTTGAAATCTCCAAATGTAGAGTCTACCACTTGAATTATACCAATTGCTGATACCACTGATTTGGTACCACTTGCTGGTACATGCTTGTTGGTGAGACTACTTGTTGAACTTGGGGAAATTTGCAAGGCAGTCAACTCATCTTTGTCATCTCACATGTGTTTCATCTGCAAAACAGATGACTGTTTTTGGTACCCCTTGTTTATTGGGTCCAGCATGGTTAGTGTAACCTTTAACATGTGATGATCTAGTGACTTATGTTTTATCATGATAATACCACTTGTTGGTACTTGATACCACTTGTTGGTTTTCAACATTTGTTGGTCATGATTAAAACATAGCTCATAAGCAAGGTAAGATGCATGAAATATGTGATAAGCATGCATATTGAAATGAGGATGGCAATCAGCACAGTGAACATGATCAGCATGATAATATGAATAAGCGTAGTGCGTGTCATAATAATTATCATAATGTGATTCAAATTCTTGCCTGATAATTCATTTTTGCCTCAATTTCTTACCTGAGTTTTCTAATAACTCTCCATAGATTAAGCAGACTCAATATTTTCAATTTTACTCCTATCAGCAGCCTCGGCTGATGAGTTTACTAGTCTGATTAGTCTTAGGTAGCTTACTAGGTTTTCTAACCTATTGAGCATCAGTAGACTTGTTCTCTTAAGCCTCTGATTTTCTTTTTAGAGAATGATGCAATTACTTCTTTCAGGTTTATTTATATTTTCAAAACAAATTGCATACTCAGCTTTTGGAGTCTCATTCTCATGCTCAAGCTTTTTGTAATCAGCTGATTCTTTGAGGTTTTTCAACCTGAAGTTTCAGTGATTTGATTTGCTCTTTTCACCAGAGTCATCTCTTCATTAAGCTTGGCAAATGCACAAACAGTATTTGAATTTGTAATTCAGCATTTATTCAATCGATTCAAATAGTGCATTACATTAATCAGTAGAAGTTACCCCAATTTTCAGAATCATCAAATTCCGTGGCAGTTAAGCATATGGTCTCGGGTACTTCGTCAAATTCTTTATCAGACGACTTGCGGTCAGAATAAGATGTGCGGGAGTTTATTAGCTTGTCTGCATCAGCTAACTTTGTTTTGCTCTTACTAAGATTACGCTCCTTTTTAGCACGCTTTTCCTTTTCAGCAAACTTCTCAGATGATGAGGTTGGATGGTCTTTGATCAAGAGCCCATACTTCTCTTCATGGTACTCTCTAAGTTTTGCTTTGGAGGAATCCCTGTTTTCCTGAAAATGATCAGAAGAAGATGAAGTAGCATTTTTATATTTTAATTTCATTTTCTTCTTGTAAAACTTCTTGAAATCATTTAGCAGCAGGGTAACGTCGTCAGCAGTGTATCCCTTTTCTGAACTCAGCACAGTCTTCTGTTTTGACTTGTCTGCTGATTTTCTTGACTTGTCTGACGCCATTAGAGCAGCAGTAGGTTCTGAACTGGTTGACACTTCTAATCCCAATCTTGGCATATGATACTCATACGCTTTGAGAGATGAGAACACTTCGGAAAGGGAAATCTTCTCTAAATCCCTTGATTCTTCCATGGCTGTCACCTTCATGTTGAATTTAGGTGGCAAGGCCTTGAGAACCTTTGTTGTGATCTCCTTGTTCGAAAATTCTTTACCAAATCTTAGAACTTCATTCAGGACTTTGGTAAATCTGGTATCCATCTGATCAATCGTTTCACCAGGCTTCATTTTGAAATTTTCAAACTCCTCAAGAGCCACACTGAGCTTGTGTTCTTTGATAGCGTCGTTTCCTTCGCTTAGCCCGCAGACTTTATCCCACATCTCTTTGGCAGTTTTGAGATGCTTGATCTTCTGGAAATTTTCTTCGTCTACAGCTCTGAACATGATGAACTTCGCCTTTTTATCAAGATTTACAAACTTGTTTTCTTTAGGTGTCAGCTCATCCAACTATTTGTCAACTATCTGATCTGGTTGGCCAGCAACCTTCACAGTCTTCTTGAATCTGAATGGTCCTTTTGTAATACATGTAAACATGTCATCATTATAAGCAGCTAGAAAGATTTTCATTCTGATTTTCCAGTTTTCAAAGCTCATAAGACCAATGTGAGGAACATGGTTTATGGCATCCATTTTTCAAAAAGTTTTGATTTTCAATATGCTCTCTTTTTTAAAAAAATTTGAAAAACACACTTTGGATCAAGCTCGTTGATCAGGCAGCTGATTCAAGATAAACCACCTACCCTGATGCTACTTGATGGTATCAGGTAAATTACCAGAGCAACCTGCTCTGATACCACTTGTTGGTCCCAAAAGTGGTCAACGAGGTCTAGAGGGAGGGGGGGGGGGGGGGTGAATAGACCTCTGAAAACTTTAAAACTTTTTCTCTAACTTTACAAATCAGCAGACTAAGCTGATTCAAGATTTGTAAGACTACTAAGCTGATGCGCACAAAGCTTTATCAGCAGAGTTGACCACTTATCTGATTTTCACTTAGCTGATTTCAGATGTTAAATCAGAGTTTTTAGAAACTAGTTGGCAGCGGATATTCAAAGTGTTTTCCACCAAGCTGTTCCTCTTTAAGTTTTCTCACTCAAAAGATTTTGTCCCCAGTTTTTACAACTCCTTTTAAAATCTTTTGGTTAAATCGTATGTTTGAGTTCTTTGATAAATATGCAAAGTATAGCAAACAGTAAATCAAACACACAGGATTTTTATAGTGGTTATATGGATAAAAATCCTTTAGTCCACTCTTCCAAGTCACACAGATCTTGGGTTATACTAGAAACACAAAGTAATCAAGTATACAATGCTTGCGCTGATCAACAAATGAAAAGCCACAAGTGCGCTGTAAGAAATCACACAGAAATCCTACACTCTGAAGCTAGATCACTCACTAAGATGGACCTACACTCCTCACGCTTTTTCAGTACAAGTAATCACTCAGAAAACCTATACTAAGAAGTTATATCACTCACAAAGATGGATATACACTCCTTTCTATTCTCAGTTGACAGTCACTTAGACAGGCAACGCTTGATCTTTGTTCTTCAACAAACAGTTTCGTCAACAAATGACTTCGCTTACGATCAGACGACTCAACTGATGGATCTTGCTCTTATAATATGATCTTGAGTAATGCAAGCTCTACTTTGATCTTCAGTTATGTCTTCTATTTATACTCTCAGATTTTGTATTTCTGCCCGTTGAAGGTTGGCAGGAATCTACAGTCCTCGAGTTCTGGTCCTGACACGCGGAACGGCTCCCTGCAACTGTTGCACTGTACACTCTGCTGTACGGATGTCTACTTTATATCAGTCGCATTTAATGCACTCAGCTCTTAGCTGGTTCCCGTTGATAAGCTTACTGACCATCTTTACTCTGCTGGTGGAAGTACTCTGCTGATGATCACTCTGATGATCACTCGGCTGATGGCTTCTCGGCTGATTCAAGAATGAACACATCTGTCTTGACTCGGCTGATAATACCCATCTGATATCCCACTTCGCTGATTCGGTCACATAGCTTTCAGACCATGAGATAGGTTTCACTAAGCTGTTCAGTTCTTAGTTGATGACTTCCAGATTACCCTTTTTGTCATCTTCAAAACCTTCTCCAATATTAACCAACATTATGTGCTCATGTACATGACTTATGATAGTTAGATTTTAGATATGAAAATCGTTTTATGGATATCAGAGAAACTTTTAAGTTACAAAGCTGCAATTAAACATTACATTTTCATATCAAATGAGGTCTAACTTTAAAATTTGCATGTTTTACCAATATAAATTTTTGATTCAATAAGATCCATTAAACTTTTTGATGTGAGTATCAAATTACTTTCACGATTCCTGTGGGCAAGTCATGAAGGTGATTTGATATCATATCTATAAGCAAAAATTCAATTTTCATACCATAGAATAGGCCAAAGTCCATTTTTCATACCAATCGAACGAAAATAATACCAAGCCACACTTCCGTCAGTTTTTTAACAAAAGTATCACGTGTCCGTTAAGTTGACTTGAAACTGAAGTATGATTTTCATTCGATTGGTATAAAAAAATGGACTTTGGTTTTATTCTATGGTATGAAAATTGAATTTTTGCCTCACTTTCAATTTTAACTGTAATCAACTTTAATTTGTTTGTTCTTAACCAAAGGGACATAAGCCATTTAGTAGGTATTATATTTTACGTGTAGGTCTCACATTATAATGGAGTTTTGATCAATGAAATCGATCAATATTCATAGCAAGCAAATGGGTGTACTGGGAAAAAAATTATTAGGACTCGTCGAAGTTGATCCTAGCAAAGACCATTGAATGTTTAAGTTGGATCGTATTAAAAGTGTAACACACGAGTAGTTAAGTAATTTAAAATGTATATTTGATACCATTATAGAAGGTGAAATACCAGATTTCAAATTGGGTTGGTTTGTAATTCAAGTCAAATTATCCATAACTTTTCTACCCAAAAAAAAGGTAGAAAAATATTTATCAATCAAATAATTTTCCTTGGTGAGACTGGACAACAAATGTTTGAGTGGTTAATAAAAGAAATTGAATGAATATATATCAATATCTAAATAAATAAAATGTAATAGGCAAAAATTCATTTTTCATACCATAGAACATGACAATTTTCATTTTTCATGCCACACGTGCCTCGCACTTTTTCCCGCTCAAGGCGACTTAATAGACCATGTAGCAATTCTGTTAAAAAATTGACGGAAGTATGATTTTTGAAACGTCCGTTTATTCTACGGTATGATTTTCGTTCGATTGGCATGAAAAATGGTCTTTGGCCTAATCTATGGTATGAAAATTGAATTTTTGCCCATATCTATAAGTCTTGATAAAACTATCAAATTGTCTTATATTTTCTAATCCCCGTGGGTAAAATAGAAAATCTTATTTGATCAAGATGACTCTCATGACAAAAAAATTGCTTGTGGGCTAAATTTTAACGCGATTCAAATATAACTGGATGATCAAATTATGTACTTAATTCATAATTGGTAGATATATTATGAAATAAATTTGATATTATATCCAAGACTTTACGATAAAACTATCAAATTATGTTCATTTTCCTAATCCCTGTGGGTAAATTAAGAAATAAAAATTGCTTGTGGGCTAAATTTTAACGCGATTCAAATATAACTGGATGATCAAATTATGTACTTAATTCATAATTGGTAGATATATTATGAAATAAATTTGATATTATATCCAAGACTTTACGATAAAACTATCAAATTATGTTCATTTTCCTAATCCCTGTGGGTAAATTAAGAAATATAATTTGATATCTTATCCTAATTAATTATCTAAATATAATAAAACTTCATGTGAAATAAAATTTATTATATTAAGGACAATTAATTACAACAAATGCCTTTAATTCTTTATGCGATCTTAACATATATATATATATATATATATATATATATATATATATATATATATATATATAATTTTAATCAATTAAGGGTTTTGTGGCTAAGCTTTAATAACTAAAATTATATGGATCACAAGACATTATGAATTTGTGCTTTATGAGAATTTGGCACTTAATGATTCTCGTAATAATAGCATGAAGGAACATGAGAACAATATATAATCCAACAATAATAAATGCGAATTATGCAGACTTTAGGCATGGAAGTGTTCTCCAAATAAATAATTTTAAGCTAACAAGTTATTTGAATGTACCACAGGGCCGGCCCAAGTGCTAGGCAACTTAGGCCCGCGCCTAGAGCCTCCAGTTTGGAGGGGCCCCAAAATTTATATCTAGGCCCATATAAAAAATGTAAAAATTAAATATTTTTAATTTTATTAATTTTATGTAGACAACATGTATCTTGGGTTTACTTGGTTAGACTTTTTCTTTATAAGTAGGAGATCTAGTGTTCTAATCCCAATAGTGTCTCCTTTTAATTTTTTTTCTTTTTCAATAATTGTTCACCTTTTTTTCTTTTCCTTTGATAGTAATTATTCCATTAATCCCTTTCTTTTTGTCATTTTTTTTCTTAATAAGTACTTTTTTATTTGTTAATAATTATAAAAATGATATGGTTTTTATTTTCTTTATAATACAAATTTTATCTTATTACTTTCTTAACTTTAGTACATTGCAAAAAAAAAAAAAATAAAAATAACCCCCCTCCCAATAAAATTGTTATAGCTCCATCCCTGTTTATATATGTGTGTATATCTTTTTTTCAATTTTGTATACGATGTGTGACTTTTTCTATACATGATGATATATAATTAATAGAGTTAAGAATGTACGGAATGAAAATAAAGTAAAAAATCAATTATAAAACTTGTAAAAGAATAAAATAAAGCTAAGGATGTACATATACTTGGAACACTTGCTTCGGCTAAAATATTTTCAAAATTAAAATAAAATAAATGATTGAATATTTTAAAAATTAAGTGGATTTGTTAGGGAAAAAAATGTCAATATTTAATTAGTATTTTTGAATTTAAAAAATAAATTGATTATATTTTATATTTGTATAACAAAGGGCCCCAAATTTGGAATTCACCTATGGCCCCCGAATGTCTAGGGCCGGCCTTGATATACCAGCATAAAAATTACATAATTTAGAACTATACATTATGCAATTTCTTAATTTTATGCTATAACAACATAATTAATTAAGTTCCCTTTTCTAAAACGGATTTCTTTATAACCTTCAGCCAAACAGACCCTTAAGAAATTCAGTCCATCCCTAGCCCAAATTAACAACAGATCCAGCCCAGACAAGACCTTGAACCTTATTTGATCCAAAAACCCGAACCGTATAGGCCAGCCCATATTCGAATCTGACCTAAAAGGGTTTGAAGGACCTGAAAAATGACCCGTATGGTCATCTTCTCTGCCCGATTCTGCAACTGGCTGGAAAACCAGATCCCCACGATCGATTTTCTTAAGTTATGCCTCAACATACTTTGAAACTCATTCATTAACAATTTCCAAAATCAAATCTCATTTAACCCACCAATTAATTAAAACTTTAAAACATAAAACAATGCTTGGAACAACTACAACCATCCAAACAAATCTACTGCACAATAGTGTCGGTCGTAAGCCATAAACCCAGCAAAAAAAAATAGAGTTTTGTTTACAAACTTCAGTACAATATCATAAATTAATTATAGAATGATTTCTATAATTAGAAAAAATGAATTTTGCCAAACAATTGAATATTATACATTCAAAAGCATTAGGCAGAGGTACCACGTGCTCTGATACCAAATGTTAGACATAAACTTTAAATCGATCCAAAATAAATGCGGAATTAAACATGGATCGAAAACTGAAAGTAGCCCAAGAAATATACCTCCAGCCATTAATGTTTTGTTTGAATGTTTCTCCCTCTTGATCGATCCAAAATAAATGCGGAATTAAACATGGATCGAAAACTGAAAGTAGCCCAAGAAATATACCTCCAGCCATTAATGTTTTGTTTGAATGTTTCTCCCTCTTGATTGTCGGTTTTGGTCTTACAAACTCGACTCACTCTATGTAGATGGTGTATACTGAAAAGGTTTGTAATGAGTGAGTTTGAAGACCAAAATGAGGTATATATATAGTCAAAACTTCTCATCAAAGTTTTGATAAGAACATAATATATGCCACAAAATATATAGTTTGCCATATTATTCAATTTATAAATTAGTACAGAAATTCCATGAAATTTGCATTTTGTTGGTTATTCCCTAATTAACTAGGAAAATATATGAAAACAAATCAATGATCCACTTAAAGGAAAGTAAATCCATGACCAATATGGGATTGATCTTACATCGAACATATTGATGGTCACGCTCAAGAATAGAGCTTAAAGTAGGTATGTATCGCCTCGTCGGACTTCAAGTAATGTTTATATTCCTTATTCATTGACTATCTTTCTGTTGACACACTGCCTCTGGAAAAGGACATATCCGATAATTTTCTCTCTCAAATTATTTCATTGTTATCTCATGAATTATGAGTTCTGATTTATGTTGACTCGTGATCTATGTTGTGTTGGTGTTTTACTCAATCGGATCCGAATTATTCGACCCGACGAATAAACAGGATCGAACTAATTCGACCCATTTGCGGAATTTGGTGGGTTTTATGTTCACAGTATATTTCAAAAATAACTAACATAAAAACGAGGATCCCATAAACGATAATATTTTAATTATGAAAAAGAAAGAACTAAAAAACTTACAGAAAGCTTCCTAAACTTACAGAAAGCTTCCTGTCCTTCGTTCTTTTGGTTGAACCTTTTGATTCATGCTTTTCTTGAATTTGATGAACAAACGGCTTTGATCTTTTTCACCATGGATATCAACCACGTTCTCCTTCTACTAGGCGTGTGGGAACCAACTTTAGAGAATCGAACTTTCTTTCACGTTTTAGAAATCAAAAGTTCAAGATGAAAGCTTCTTCTTGTTTCTTGAACAAAGGGTGGCTTTTTGTATGTTTAGGGTTGAAGAACTTTTTCTTTTGAGTGTAATCTTAATGATTTCATAAATCAATAATCATTCATCTAAGATCTATATCTTATATGTATATATAGATAGTTATGAAAAGAGTTAAACTCCAACCATGACTTACTCAAAGATTCCTACTAGGAAAATAAATCTTCTCTCTCTTACCTTAAGAGAGTTATTAATTAAATACAACTCTTGTAAGTAATTAAAACATACATAAATGTATTTATATATGTAATTTCAAAAATTACATGTATAAATATATAATTTTTACTTTTATTTATTACATAAATATATCATATATATTTACATATTAAATAATAAATTTCTAAAATTAGAAATTCTACAAATACCAATATTTCCTTTTTCTTGAATTTAGTATTCAATTTACATTAGATTCAATTCTATAATTAAATCTAATACAATTAATCATGATATTTTCTAATTAATTAATTAAATATCATCTAATTAATTCGGAATTTCCATTTTAGGAAACTATTTCCAAAATGCAACATGAATGAATTCGTTCATTTCTTGAGTTCAAATGTAGATTATCAGAAGTTGTGGTTGAGGACCTATGGACATGTAACTTCAAGCTCCAATAAATCGAATAATTTATCAAACTCTTTAATTTAATTATTCGATCTATTAATTCCAAGTGAATCCATCCAAGACTTGGAATTGCACTCTTGTCATTACAATATATTTTATTCTAAAGATCAAGATAGTCAATTGATATAATCACTACATGCTATTTGATCCTCCAATAATTGATTCATAACTAGAGCTAGGCGTAATTACCATTTTGCCCCTCTAATTACTTCTTTATCCTTAAGTTCCATTAGTTTACTAATAAACAGTTTGATTTATGAACTTATTCATAAATCAGAGCGCTCTACTGTTTAGTTCCAAAACTAACACTTAAGGGAATCAATATTCCAGCTTCTCGCAAGAAGGTTGGATTACATATCTGTAGAACACATTCCCAGCCATTTATCTCAATGGATCTTCAAGACATAAGTTTTAGGCTCGACATGGTTACTGACCATTACCTATGAGTCAAAAGAACTCGTTAACATAAACATGAGTTTATGCCTACTCAGGATTTAGATCAATTCACATATGATCATCAGTTGACATGTTCTAGAACCATAATGTCAATGGTATCTTATTTATGATTCTAGATCATGTCTGGTCCAGTCCTAGTAATCGAAGTTCCAAAAAGTAACTCCACCTTCGATGTCTATATATCAGTAATTCGAATCAAGATTACTACATTGTAAATGTTATGTGGACCGTACTAGTAGTGTTTAGTTAAAGATCCCAACTTTAACTCACTACGGACTTTTTAGTCTATTAGCTATAACTTAAATCCTCCAGTATAACATATATATTTAAGTCATAGTCTCTTTAATAGAATTGGAATTTTCTGATGTTTATATTATGCAATAAATGCATTATCGAAATGATTATATGAAAAATAAATTTTAAATTTATTTATTTATTTCATTTAAAGAATGTCAAATACATGCTTGAAAAACATCAGGCCTAACATGTTGAACTTTATATATCTTCGACTGTGATCTAGCTTGACCATTATCTATTCTGAATTGTTGACTTCATTAATTGAGTTGTTGACCTCAATCGAATGTGAATCATGACATTGCCTTTGAATCCCCTTTGAGTTTCCAAAATGTTCGTTGCTTATTCTGAATTTGTCTTTTGATTCATTGTTGTTGGCCTTATGAGTTTCTCTAACCGTCCTTTCGCTATCTTTGATAACATGGCTATCAACTAATTCATCTTGACATTTTAATCACTTCCTCTTTAATTATCATCGCTTTTATCTTTCTTATCGGCGTCGATTTTTATTACATTGTTCGCAAAATTGTTTTACCTTGATTTGTGAGTTTTCCCCATACTTTGATATATAACTATTCCTTGATTTAGTTGCTAGACTTTTTCCGGTTGATTCTATCATCTTGATTGTTGGTACACTTATCAAACATTTGTTTGTTATTTTGATTATTGGTCAAAGAGAGAATTGCATTTTTGGTACTGAGCTTTAGGTTAATTTTTATTTTTGGTACACAATTTTATGTATCCAAAACATTTTTAACGGTTGTATCAAATGTGTCACAATTTATTAAAGTGTTGTACCAAATGTATTGGACACAAAAAGTTGTGTACAAAAGTGGGAATTGACCTAAAGCTGAATACCAAAAATGCAATTATCTCATTGGTAAAACCATATTGTAATTGATTCTCGTTACATCGGCTGTGAGATAACCATATTCTGAATTGCAACTCATCTTCATCTATATATCAAATTCGTCATGAATTATACCATATCTCATGAATCCATCATAACTTGTGATATTTTTATATCGATCAATATATGAATCATACTAATTTGTTCAGACAAAAATTCAATTTTCATACTATAGAATAGGTCAAAGTCCATTTTTCATACCAAACAAACGAAAATCATACTGTAGAATAGTCGGTCGTTTCAAAAATCATATTTCCGTTAAGTTTTTTAACGGAAGTGCGATGTGGACCGTTAACTCTAACTGAGTGGAAGAAAAACTCACGTGCCCAACACGAGTTGTTGACTTATTAAACCCCAAAAATTAAAAAATTGCATTTTGGTTTAATTTTAAAAATTGATAATTGCATATTTATTCCAAAAAATTAATAAAATTGTAAAATTGTCCAAAAAGATTAAATATGTGTTAAATAATTAAACTAATATAATTGCCAATAAGATTTTCACCGTTTTTATCAAATTTTCACCAATTTCACCGATCTAGCCCATTTTTTAACGATTTAAGCCATTTTTTCACCGATTTCATCTATTTAAAATGTACTTCACCTGTTTAACACAAATTTTCACCGCTTTTATCGATCTTTCATCAATTTCAACAATTTTGACTTTTTTTTAACGGATTTAGCCCGTCTTTTCACCCACTACAAAAAAAGGGGTCTTCAGCAACGCCATGATTCCAACGGAAATAAAAACTGTTACTATTAGTAACGAACTTATAACAAAATACCAACAGAAACAATGTTCCATCAATAGTAGCGACAAATTACCAACAAAATATCTAAAAAACTATTTTTCGTAGTTATTCTGCTGTTAAGTTGTAGGAAAAATTGATCCATAGCGACGGCATCATTCCATTGGAATATAATTCGTCACTATTTTTTTGGTCACTTACAGATTTGTAACTAAACAACGATGGAAACGATGTTCCATCAATAATAGCGACAAATTACCAACTAAATATCTAAGCAAAATATTTTCGTAGGTATAACGTTAACTATTCGTCACTATTTTTTTAGTCACTTACATATTTGCAACTAAACAACGACGGAAACGATGTTCCATCAATAATAGCGACAAATTACCAACTAAATATCTAAACAAAATATTTTTCGTAGGTATTCCGTTATTAAGTTGTAAGAAATATTGATCCATAGCGACGAAATCATTCCAATGGAAAATAATCCGTCGCTATTTTTAAGTCAGTTACAGATTTGCAATTGAACGACGACGGAAATTAAAAAAAAAAATATTTCTTACAAATATAACGACAAATTACCAAAGCATATAAAATAAAAAGAATATGTCTAGAAATTATGTTGTTAAACTGTCACAACTATTAACTAATAGCGATGTCATAACTCTAACAGAAAAAATTGCCACTCTTAGTAACAGATTTATAATGAATACTAACACAATTAAATATAAAATGTCCTCATTTGGCAGCGACAAATTACTAACGGAACATCATGATATTTTTTTTGTTGTTGTAGGAATTTGGTTATTAAGTTGTAAGAAAAAATGTTCCATACGATAGAATATTTTTTAGTAACGAATTTATAACTGAATAATAATGAAATTACAAATAAAAACCCCTTTTCTTGTAGTGACCGTTTTCACCGATTCTTTCACCAATTTCATCAATTTAGCTTGTTTTTCTAACAATTCAACCCACTCCGTTTTCATCGATTTTTTCACCGTTTCCATCGAGTTAAATCTTTTTTCCACCGATTTAACCCCTTTTTCATCTTTTTTATTTATTTTATCAGTTTTTCATCAATTCACCAATTTGGCCCCCTTTTTTTTACCATTTTAGCCCCATTTTTAACCGTTTTCATTAATGTTTTCACCAATTCCACAAGTTTTTTACCGATGAAAACTAAAAAATGGTTTAAAGCGATGAAAACGGTGAAAACATGGGATCGGTTAAACACGGGCTAAATTGGTGAAAAATAGATAAAATGATGAAAAATGGGGCTAAATCGGTGAAAATGGTGAAAAAACTGGGCTAAATCAGTCAAAAACGGGATCAATCGGTGAAATTTGTGAAAAAATCGATGAAAACGGTGAAAAAAGGGCTAAATCGATAAAATTTGTGAAAAAATTGATTTAATGGTGAAATTGGATATATGTATAAATAAACTTATTAAAAATTTTAATGGGTTTCTTTTATTTTAGTAGAAACAGAATGTTAAGTTTTTGTAATTATGCTTATAGCTAGGGGATGACTATGTAATTTATCCGAAAGTAAAATATCAATTTTTTTTTAGCTAAATTGTGATAAATTAATTTTTAGTGGTTCAATATGCAAATTTGGTAAATTTCCATGTCAAAATCCCCAATTTTAAGTCATGAGTCCCACACATGATGCCAATTTTTGCAATTGGGCTGAAATGAGACCAAAATTGCTTGACTTTTATAAATTATGGGGTGAATTTGCCAGCCCAAAAGTTACGGGGTAAAATTTTCAGCGAACATAAGTTATGGTACTATTTTTGACTTTTTTCCCTGCAAAATTACCTCATTTTTTGCCTCTCAAGTGCGTACTTAACGGACCATGGAAACTACCATTAAAAAAACTAACAGAAGTATTTTTTTGACAACTTGCTATGAAAAATGGACTTTGACCTATTATATGGTATGATAATTGGATTTTTGCCAATTTGTTCAACTGCACTTGTGGTCCCTTTCTATCGACTTAGTCGTTTAAGGAATATTTACTTCATACTCACCTGAGATCACAATCTATTGAATTCATTCTGATTCATATGGATTTACCCATTTTCTAATCCCGAGCTTCTTTCAAAGTATTCGTTGACAATTATATACTTGCTTCATAACCATTTTGGGTCTCACCCGTGAGTTTATAGTAAATTGCATGAATTCACCTCCATTCACATGTGATCACATTGTAATCGGTTGATCGTATTAAAATATCATTTCTACATCGAAGCTCCCGAATGGATTGTTGTTTCCATTGAAATATTTCGAATAGTGTTTGGAATCTCTTCTCTAAGTTGAAGCTCTCACTGAATTAATTATTGTTATTGAAATCGATTGATCGCATTTGGAATCTCGCTACATCTTCATTTGTAATCACATTGTAAGGTAATCGACTGAATCGATTTGGAATCTCATTATACATTGAAACTTTATTCAATTGATTATCCTTGTTCATTTGAGATTACTAAAATGATATAAAGTATTATAATCTAAAACATTTCAAAATTATGAAATGATTGATCGACCTAATCGGGACGCCCTTGGTTAATATTAGATCGTTGGGACTGGGATTGTACATGGGTGACTGCTGGGCGGTATCGAGCTGACGGTGGATGGTCTTCTAGATAAGACCCAATTGGATTCAATCCTCGAAACAGTTGGAGGTTAGCTGTGTTCGAGGCTGAATCAGCATGTGCCAGAGCATGCCTAAACGTTATTGATTGTAGAGTAGCGCCCTGGTTTGGGAGGTATAAGGTGATATTGAGCTAAAAAGTCGTACGATAAACAAAATAAATGAATATTTGTTACTTGATCGTTATTATTCCACATCTAATTCGATTCATGTTTTTCTCCGGAAATGTTTATATGTTCAGCCTTCCGGATCTTGAAAATTGTCATATCGTAAGTTATTCACTTTGCTTCTCGATGTTCACTTGCTCATCTTTACTTCTTGAACTCTACATCTTAAATTGGAACCGTTATTTCACCATCGGGATCATTTATTCATTGAATGGTAAAATTTGTACCTTTATCTCTAACGAATGAATTGTCAAATAGTATTAAATTGTTTTGTTTTCCTAATGTCTTCACTACCTTTAGTCTTAATTGATTAAAGTGCCTTCTTTTCTACGGACCTCAATAAGTCAACAAGACTTATTCCTCTTCTTGTTTCCGAATTGTTCGGAGCTACCTTCTAGGTAGTAACTTCTGGACTTAATGAGCAACATGTGTCCAGTAGGAGACCAGTAATATTCAATATATTAATTCAGAACTAATTAGAGATCAACACATATTGCTCACTAAGTCCAAGAATGCACTACCTAGAAGGTAGCTCCGAACAATTCGTTGTTTCCTGTCCTTGAAAGGCTTAGAGATGGAGTGACCCACTACAAGAAATTTGTGTAATAGTGACAAGATTCTAAGTGATTCTAAGTGATAATAATTTTAGTGTTGTCACAATAATAATTGTGACAACTACAATAGTGACAAAACTTTTTTTAAGTTGTCACGAATATCGTTTAGTGAAAAAAATATGGTAATTAAGTTATCACTATTGACAATTAGCGATACCCATTTAGCGACAATGTAATGACAATAAATATTGTCACAATGATTTAGTGACAATATTTTAATTATTACTTTTGGGATATCACTAAATGTCCATGAGTATAAAAGATTCATTACCCCCCAAAAAGAAGTTGACCATTCAAATTTACTTAATGAATCTAAAAAATGAGTTTTATGGCATTTTTGCAATTAACAGAACTTCTGGTCAAATATGAAAATATATATTTCTTTCTTTCCCCAAACTCACCTACACTTCTCTGCTTTTGTTTTGTTAAGTGTGTGAATGAAAATTTGATTATCCAAAATGGTTGTACAACTCCCTCTCGGTATAGTACGTGTCCACTGGCATCACTATGAATACATTTAGCCGGCTGCCATTTTCTATCTCGTAAAAAGCTTCGCTTTCCATTTTAAGAAATGCACCCTTTCGCTTCAACCGAATTCTCCAAGCGTCTTTTAGTTTTCAATTATCGTTAATTTAAATAATATGATATTATGATAATAGATGCATATACTCGTGTCTGTATGTCAATCTATGCTTATTTTTTTTAAGAGGAAGGTATTAAAATATGTGTTTTATGAGTTTAATCAACATTTAGTTGATTAATGATTGAGTCATTTTATTATGAAAGTGTTTCTTGAGTTTGTAACAGAGAATGGACCGATGTAGAAGAAGAAGCTCTGTAAATTTTATTTAAAGTGAAGATTAGTTTACAATTGATTTTGAACCCAGTACTTTATACTCACAATTTTGGAGTGAATAGCAAATTAACTCCCTGTGATAAATAAAAGGGCAAAATACCTCCCTGTAATATTCTAAATAGGCAATTTAACTCCCTGTGATAAGAAAAATGGCAAGATACCTCCTTGTGTTTTTATAAAAGAAGCACGTTGCCTCCCTCTAAATTGCTCATTAATTCATATCACAGGGAGTTAAATTGCTCATTATTTCATTTCATAGGGAGGTAAATTGCCTATTTTTATATCACAAGGAGGTAAATTGCCTATTATTTCATTTCACAGGGAGTTAAATTGTCTATTTATATTTCACAAGGAGGTAAATTGTCCATTAGACATAACACAGGGAGTTAACTTGCAAAAAACCCCACAATTTTGTTACAAATGAAAGGAAAGGGATGTTTGGTATTTGTTATCTTTTTCTTAATTAATTTTGTTACAAATGAACTTTATAGAAATTTTATTGCCATGTCCATTTTTAGCCTAGATGAAAATCCCAAATTTGGTTTCATGTCTTAGGTGGTAGGAAAAATGGAAAATGGTAAAGTTTTGCTTGAAAAGTAAACTGGTCTTACACTCTTACGTTGTTTTTACTATAGGCAGCATTGTGACAACTATTCTATTAAGATAATAATTTGATGGCTAGATAAAGTTTATGTTGCTCTATGGACGATATAAAATATCATTTTACAAGTGAGGTTTAACTTCAATTTTGTTTAAACTGTCAATAATGTTAAAAATAGAAGGATTCGAGTGTAACAGAACAAACGATGTCGAGCAAAGAACACTTTCATTTCTATATAAATCGATAGTGGTGGATGTAAAAATCCACAATAGCTCCACTCAAAGTTCAAGTGCTAAAACTATTTAGGTATTGATCAAATAAAATTGTCGATCATTGTGGATAGAAATATACTACATCGGTATTTTGGTGGTAAGATTGAAAGAAAAATGAAAAGAACAGGGTTATATATATATGGTCCCTTTATATTAAGTATTGAAATGTAATTGTAAAGCTGGAAGTTAATGAAGTAACAAGGTTTGTTTGTTGTAATATACTTTGTGTTAAATAGATCATGGAATATATAATACAGTAATGAACTGTTCTAATGTAGAATTTCATGTCTGAGCAGCCATGATGGAGTTTGATTATGCATCAAATGTAGATAGTATTTTAAATTAAACTGTTAATATTAACCATCTATTGGGATTCTTACGGGAAAACAAGTATCAGGCAGCGTAATATAAAAAATTTTAGGTTCTCATGAAGAATCTTGTCAGGATACAATCAATTATATTTAAACTAATATTAAACAAGTATAATAATCGCTAGATTAAGTTATACCTGCTTCCTAGCACTTCCAAGCCAAACTATGATGTTGTAGAAGTAGATCCTCGAGATCCACGAACTCGCCCTCAAGATTGCACTTTCAGTCCCAAGCACCCCACGTGTTGCGCCTCTACGGTTCAGTTCACTACATACACACGAAAACCCTCGACTTTCTAATCGGCTAGAACACAAAAAGAACGAGATGCGAAACTAGGAAGAAAAGGAAAACGGAAGCAATCAGGTTCCTCTAGGCTGCGGCGGCGACGACGACTAGGGTTTGAGAGGGAGAGAGAGTTTTCTTTTCTTTCTTGGAGAGTTGGGCAATGTGTGTACTATGTTTATTGTATTCTTTTCAAGACTTAACGGGACTTATTTACAGGTTAGGCCAATCCTAAACCTAATTAGGATTCCAATCCCTAATGGGCCAAGCCCTTTAATTATTTAAAGACCCTTCATTTAATTAGTTTAATTAATCTCTAATATTAATTAGCCCACTAATTAAATATCCTTTTAATCCTTAATTAAATTAATTTCTAAAATCAATTTAGTTAATTCCCATTAAGTCTTTTAATTAATTAAAGTCCAAGTTTAATTAATTAGATAATCACTCTTATATCTAATTAAATCCAATTTAATTAATTCTCATTTTCAAATTAAAAGCCTATTTAATTGACAACTCGATCCAATTGGGTTCTCACGCCTATTTGGATCGTCCCAGTCGAGTCCAACTTTCTTCATTCCCTGTTTTCGCTCGATGTGTTTGTCTATGTCCCCGTAGACCAACCACATAATTAGTTGTGGGTTATAAATAAATATACATTTAATTATTTGAGTAAATATATACTCTAAATCAATCGAACAATGTGTCGATTGACCATTCCAAAATTAGCACCCCTGCTAATTCCGGAATTCTCCCACACTCCACAGTTGATCTGGTCACAAGTACATGGAGCCCAATAAATAGGTAAATTAATTCAGTAAACATATTCATCATTTACAAGTACAGTGTACGCCTTAATCATTCCGTTAGTTGGTCTCTCGAATCAAGACTAAGGGCATGGATATTTTATTGGTCAAATCAGGTCTCGAAACTATTCCCTTCGATTTAACATTTATTAGCTACTTTTATAAAGCTATCGTATACCTTGGCCAAGGATTTCATCAGAATATGTTTCTCATAGAAATTCATAGGAGAAACCTAGGTAACTAATTCGAAGAGCGAAGCGTGAGCGTGGAGCCGGAGCGGGAGCCGGTGAGCGTGATATTTAAAAAATGATGATTCTAAGAGCGTCTTCATAGCGTAATTTTTTAATATAAAATTATAATATTAAAACATATTAGTGAATAATTTTAAATAAAAATAATTGTTATTTATAACATCTCATACATGATTTTACTTTAATAAAACAATATTTTGTAAAGTTATAAATTTTTATTATTTAGGATTCTAATAAAAATATCTTTAATATTATATCTATTTATATAATTATATTATCTACTACGTTAAATATGTAGTTGTTGATATAAGATTTATTATAATTATCAAAAAAAAAATATAAGATTTATTATATAATAGAAAATGGTCAATGTCTTATCAGTGTCCTGGACTATTTACATCTTTTTTGACTATTCAACTACATTTTGTATTGAGACTCGTGCAAAACAGGCACAAGAAACATGAAAGTGTTGGGAGATAACAAAGTTTCGATACACGTGTCGTGCAATTATATACAAACGTTCCAAATGTGCGTATTTACTTAAGTCAGAATGCGAATTATGTTCAACCAGAGCGTGAATTATATAGAGAATTGGCTTTTCACGTTCCGCATGCGAATTGAGAGCGCGCAGCAACCCCGACACCGCGAATTACGTTGCTTAGGGAGAAACTCCCAACCTATCAAATCGGGTCAACGGGTCATCTGTTGATGACATGAACCTGCATGCACTTTCCTCTGCACCCAACATGAACCCACATAGACCTTCTGGTGCACTCCACTCAGTCGGAACTCATATCAAATTACAAATGTTTGTGTACCAGATAAACTCTACCATCTCAAGTAATAAGGACCGTACCTCGTATACTATTGTAAATAGGAATAACTTCGATCTTGATATGCAAGTATTGCTTCCACTATGAGTTATTTCCTATTTAGAGATATTCAGTGCGCTTACCATCCCAACAAGCCATCCACTCGTGTGTATCGACTATCACAGTCACGATCGGGGACCCCAACACCTTCCAGTTCATCGGAGTATACACACTCGTGAGGGTCTAACCGAATCAATTGATGTCCCATCTCAAGTGGATTCTAAGACCTTTGAATTAGTTTTAGATCACGGCCTTGAAGATCAACCCACGGTTTATCCCATAGCTCTGTGATCTAAGGACTTTCATCCTTATGTTAGATTATAAGATGAAAGAGACCATATAAATAAATGCATTTGTTAATCAAATTGAATAGTTCTTTTGATTATTACAAATTAAATGCATCCAAAATAATTAACTTGCAGGACACTATTATATCAATCTCCCACTTGTATTAAAGCCAACTCTTCATACCTCTGATTCCTATCTTAGACAAATGTTTCCTTTCGAGGCAATCATATTATCCATTGAGTCGACACGTTCCACCTTTATGTCTTCTCTACCAATGATATCCCATATCAAATGGTATCGTCTCAGCACGTACTTGAATTTCTGATGAGATCTCGACTCCCGCACTTGCGAGATAACCCCTGTTGGATGAAGATGAAGAAGTGAAGGGAGCTTTGATGATTTCCAAAAGTCATCAGCTAAGTAATGGAAGCTTAGCAACCTCTGGGAAATTCAATCTGAGAAGACAAGTAAAATCAGAAGGGTTGAATTTTGGTCCAGAAGACTACTGATCTGATGCTGAGTTCGAAATCAGACTGATGGATTTCAGCAGAGTAAAATCAGATGAGTTCGGTTTGAATCAGCAGAGTGTTCATTAGAAGAGTAGATTCGATCAGCAGAGTTGCAGTGATTAGAAAGTCAT
This sequence comes from Penstemon davidsonii, assembly GCA_034814905.1. NCBI lineage: Eukaryota > Viridiplantae > Streptophyta > Magnoliopsida > Lamiales > Plantaginaceae > Penstemon > Penstemon davidsonii. The sequence goes on along the minus strand of JAYDYQ010001087.1, from coordinate 1,610,339 downwards.
TCAAACGGTAATAAATGCACTCGGTGTAATAAATGCTGTAAGAGAACGGTATTAAAGTCCAATGATTGAAGATAAACCTCGGATCAACAAGGTGCATTTAATGCGGCGTGACAGAAAGTACAGCAGAACTGTACAGTGAACAGTTGCAGAAGTCGTTCTGAAACAGGGACCAGTATTCGAGGAAAATCTGAAGATATGTCTATTTCTCAACTGGCAGAATTCAAATCCTCAAGTATAAATAGATATGAATTCAAGAGTTAGAGACACACACAACAACTGAGAGAAAATCGAAGCAAGCAAAATCTTCTAAGTCTCAAAACTAAACTACAGATCACCATCAGCTTAGTCATTTGTTGATAACAGTCGAGTTGAGGAAATAAAGCCAAATACAAACCTGTGTGATTTCTGTAATAGAGAAAAGTTGTGAGAAGTGTAAATCCATCTAAGTGAGTGATTTAGCTTCAGAGAGTAGGACTTCTTAGTGATTTCTTACTACAAACTTGTGGCTTTTCATTTGTTGAATTGCGTAAGCAGAATATACTGTAAACTTAGTAATTATTGTATAACCCAAGATCTAAGTGACTTGGAAGAGTGGACTAAAAGACATCTTGTCTATATAACCACTATAAAAATTCTGTGTGTTTGTTTACTGCATTTTACTTGCATATTTTTGAAGAACTTCAAACATACGAACTTAACAAATTAAAGATTTTTTTTTAAAAAAAAAGGAGTTTAAAAACTGGGGTTAAAATCTTTTAAGGAAGAAAACTACTTGTTGAAAAGCACTTGATAAATCCGCTGCAAACAAGTATTTCAAACTCTGATTATATTTGAATCAGATAAGTTAAATCAGATGATTGGTCAACTCTACTGATTAAGCTAAGTGCGCAATCAGTGAAGTAGTCTCACGAGTTCTTGATCAGCTTACTCTGCTGATAAGAAAAGTTAGAGAAATTTTTGAAAGTTTTCAGATGTCTATTCACCCCCCCTCTAGACCTCATCTGACCACTTGGGACCAACAAGTGGTATCAAAGCAGGTGGTTCATTTGAATCATTTTGTCGGTCCCAAGTGGTCAGATGAGGTCTAGAGGGGGGGGGGGGGGGGGGAATAGACCTCTTAAAAATTTATCTTTTAAAATTCTCTAACTTTTCTGTCAGCAGACTAAGCTGATCAGTAATCGTAAGTTGACTATGCTGATCTTGCACAAAGCTTTGAACAGCAGAGTTGACCACTCTTCTGATTTCACTCAGCTGATTTTATCAAAATCAGAGTTTTAAAATAACTAACTCGCAGCGGATATTTCTAGTGTTTTTCACAAGTAGTTTTCTTAACTTAGAAAAAGTTTTATCCCCAGTTTTAATAAACTCCTTTTATAAAACTTTTCAACAGTTAACTTTTTGTGTTAAACTTTGCTCTTTAAAATATGCAGAAAATAATGCAAGTATAACACAAATGATTTTCATAGTGGTTATATGGATGTAAATCCTTTAGTCCACTCTTCCAAGTCACTTAGATCTTGGGTTATACTATAAACACACAGTTTACAATATACAATGCTTGCGCCTATCAACAAATGAAACGGCCACAAGTGCGTAATAGGAAATCACAAAGAAACTCCTATTCTCTGAAGTAATATCACTCACTAAGATGGATATCTACTTCTCACAACACGATTCTAACAAAATCACTCAGATTTATGTGTATATTCTGTTTTCTCTCTATTCTGCTTCGTCAACAAATGACTCGGCTGATGAGTGTTCTGTTCTTGAGTTTGAGACTTAGAAGAATTCTGCTTCAGATTTATGCTCTCAAAATGTGTTGTCTCTTCTTCTTCAACTCACGAACTGAACTATTTATACTTGAAAATCTGCCCGTTGAGAGATCGACAGGTGTCCAAATCATCGAGTACTGGTCCTTCTGCAGAAACGGCTACCTGCGACTGAACACTGTACACTCTGCTGTACTTGCTGTCAGTCCGCATTAAATGCACCAAGCTGATACGAGGTTTCTCTTCAATCATTTGTCATAAATACCCTTCCTCTTCAGCATTTATTACTCCAAGTGCATTTATTACCGTTGCAATAACTTCTGATCCACTTCCACTCTGCTGATCGAAATCACTCGTCTGATGTATACTCGGCTGATCCCAAACTTGAACTAATCTGATTTGAGTCGGCTAATAGTCCACCAGTCTGATTCCTTTTTCAGCAACAGATCAGTAGTCTTCTGGACCATATTTGACTAGTCTGAATATAATTCTTCCTTGGTCAAATATCTTCTAAGGTTTGTACTAAGTTTCCATACTTAGCTGATGACTTTTGGAAATCATCAAAACCTCCCTTCACTTCAAAGTCTTCATCTTCATCCAACAATTTCCCCCTTTTTGATGATGACAAAACTTCAGCTAAGTACCTGTACCTAAAACTAAAGTTGAGTCCTCAAAAATTTCTGAGATAGAAATTATATGTTGGAAGCTTGAACTTTTATATATGATTTTGAAATTACAGTACAAGTTACAAGCAAAAGAACTTAAGTGAAAAATTACAAATGAAATAAGCTGGTTACATAATTTCAACAGATGACCTAGTCTAGTAATCCTAGTCTAGTCCTCAGCATCTTCATCTTCTTCTTCTTCTTCCTCTTCTTCAACTTCAACTTCATCACTACTTTCATCTTCACCACTTGAGAATGCATCATCAAGGTTCTTTAATTTTTCTCTTCTTTCATCAGCTTCAAACTTTGCTTTGATGTCCTCAATCCTCTTATACTTAACATCTGGATTAAGCTGTTCTTCAGCAGAGTACTTAGAGGCAGCTAACTCCTTGTCAGTCTTAGCTACATCCTTGGGCTCTACTTTATCATCAGCTTCTTCTTCAGCTTCTTCTTCAAGTACTTCATCTTCACTTGGCTTTCCAGCAGCAGCCCGTTCGTCTCGTACTTGAACAGTTGCAGCAACAACAGTCTTCTCAGCTGATTCCTCTTCTTTCTTTTTGTCATCATCAACAGGGTTGAGTTGATCAGGAGTTATGTTGACAGCAGCACAAAGCTTCTTGATGTTTTGATCCATGATTTGATTTTGAGCACAGTGATGATTCAGAGTAGTCTCCATGCGAAGTTGATTAGCTTCCATGCGAAGTTGATTTGATTTTATCTCACCAGACTAATCATTTAAACAATCAACATTCAGCTGAAGTGTTGATATTTCACTCTGAGCTTTAGTGGCAACAGCAGTAAACTCTTGCATTAATGCAACATTCTTCTCTATCTCTGCTTCACCAACTTGCTTCATGACTCTTCCAATCCCAGCAATGTCAGACTCATGCCTTTGAAGAGTAGAGTGCAGATGACTAACATCAGCCTTCACATCTTCAATATTTCTGTTCATGCTCAATATACTCTGAGTTAACATCAGGGAGTTGTCTGGTGGTAGAGGAAAGTTTTCAATGGCGTCCTTAACCATTTTTGCAGTCTCTTCCTGCATTTGCTTTATCATCAGCTGATTCCTCAACTCCATCTCCTTTATAGCAGTTTCAATCAGCAGCTGCATTGATTCCATCAGCGAGGAATGCTAGTTAGCAGTGGGAGCAGGGTGTGATGATTCAGCAGGTTCATCCTGTTGAACAGGTGCTTCATGAAGAACAGGACTCTCTTCATCCTTCCACTCTAAAGCTAAAGGAATTAAGTCCTTGACCTCAGCAGGAAGCATTGTTGATGTTTCCAAGTTAATCTCCTCAGCTTGCTGGTCTTTCTTATGTTCTTCACTAGCTGGCTCATCAGCAATGTGAATGATCTTAGTACCATCAGCAGACACAACAGTCTTCTGACGAATCAAGTCAGCTGGCACGAACGGTGAAGTAGTCTGTTGAATACTCAGCTTTTGTTGATAAGTACTGATTTTTGAGCCATAGGCTATTTGCTGTAAACTTGGTAAACTGGGCATTGTACTTGATGTTCCTGGTTCAAACCTTGATCTTTCAGCCCATCTCTCCAATGTTGTGTAAACAGCAATCTTGACTGCTCTATCAATGCGGTCATCAGCAGGACCAAGTTTCTTTGGCAAAGAATCCTTGATAGCAGTCGCCTCCTGACTTACAATGACTCTTGCAAAGTCATGTAATCTGTCTCTTACAAAATCTGAGTCCAACGCATTGGCAACAGAAGTGGTTTGCAACCAGTTTAAAACCCATCTGTTGGATGAAGATGAAGACTTTGAAGTGAAGGAAGGTTTTGATGATTTCCAAAGTCATCAGCTAAGTGGAAGCTTAGTACAAACCTTAGAAGATATTTGACCAAGGAAGAAGTATTTCAGACTAGTCAAATATGGTCCGGAAGACTACTGATCTGTTGCTGGAGAAGGAATCAGACTGGTGGACTATCAGCCGACTCAAATCAGATTAGTTCAAGTTTGGGATCAGCCGAGTACACATCAGACGAGTGATTTCGATCAGCTGAGTGGAAGTGGATCATAAGTTATTGCAACGGTAATAAATGCACTTGGTGTAATAAATGCTGAAGAGGAAGGGTATTTATGACAAATGATTGAAGAGAAACCTCGTATCAGCTTGGTGCATTTAATGCGAAGCGACAGAAAGTACAGCAGAGTGTACAGTGTTCAGTCGCAGCAGCCGTTTCTGCAAAAAGGACCAGTACTCGAGGATTTGACAGCTGCCGATCTCTCAACGGGCAGATTTTCAAATCTCCAAGTATAAATAGTTCAGTTCGTGAGATTGAAGAAGATATAACACACTTTGAGAGAAAATACTTGAAGCAGAATTCTTCTAAGTCTCAAACTCAAGAACAGGACACTCAACAGCCGAGTCATCTGTTGACGAAGCAAATAGAGAGAAAACAGAAAACACTTGTAAAATCTGAGTGATTTTGTTAGAACTGTGTTGTGAGAAGTAGATATCAATCTTTGTGAGCGATATTACTTCAGAGGATAGGATTTTCTTTGTGATTTCCTATTGTGAACTTACGGCCATATCATTTGTTGTTTGGCGTAAGCAGTGTATACTGTAATCTGTGTGATTTAGTATAACCCAAGATCTAAGTGACTTGGAAGAGTGGACTAAAGGATTTCTATCCATATAACCACTATAAAAATCCTTTGTGTTTTTAACTTGCATTATTTTCTGCATATTTAAAAGAGCATACTTAAAACACTAAAAGGTTAACTGTGGAAAAAGTTTTAAAGGAGTTTGATAAAACTGGGGATAAAACTATTTCAAAGTTAAGGAAAACTACTTGTGAAAAACACTTGATAAATCCGCTGCAAGTTAGTTAGTTTTGAAACTCTGATTTTGATAAAATCAGCTAAGTAAAATCAGAAGAGTGGTCAACTCTGCTGTTCAAAGCTTTGTGCGAGATCAGCTTAGTCTGCTTACGATTCTTGATCAGCTTAGTCTGCTGACAGAAAAGTTAGAGAAATTTAAAAGGTAAATTTTTGAAGAGGTCTATTCACCCCATCCCCCCTCTAGACCTCATCTGACCACTTGGGACCAACAAGTGGTATCAGAGCAGGTGGTTCATCTGAATCATTTGCCTGATCAACGAGCTTGATCCTTAAGTGTTTTTCAAAGGTTTTCAAAAGTTTTCAAAAGAGCATCTTTTTGAAAAACAAAAAAAAAAAAAAAAATTTTTTTTTGAAAAATGGATTGTATTAGCCTTGTTCCCCACATAGGCGGTATGAGCTTTGAGGGCTGGAAGATCCGCATGGAAATTTTCCTTGCTGCTTACAATGACAATATGTACACGTGCATAACACAAGGTCCAATAAGAATTACCAAGACAATCAAAATTGATGGCGTAGATGCGGTCGTTGACAAAGAACGATCAGAGATGTCACCAGAGGAAATCAAGTTGAAGAATCTTGACAAAGTCGGAATCTTCATCATGACGAAGGCCCTGGACAATGAAAGGTTTGACAAGGTCAAACACTGCAAAACATCTAAGGAGATGTGGGACAAAGTCCGTGACATGAGTGAAGGGAATGACTCTATTAAAAAACACAACTTGAGTGTTGCCCTGGAGAAGTTTGAGAACTTCAAGATGAAACCTGGAGAAACCATTGACCAGATGGATACAAGGTTTACAAAGGTGTTGAACAATGTTCTAAAGTTGGGAAAGACGTTTACTGATAAGGAGATCACTATCAAAGTCTTAAAGGCGCTGCCACCCAAGTTCAACATGAAGATTACAGCGATGGAAGAATCAAGAGATCTGGGGAAGATCTCACTGACTGAGCTGTTTTCTGTACTCAAGGCGTACGAGTATAAAATGCCAAGGATGGGAATAGAAGAGACCTCAACTTCTGGCCCCACTGCTGCCCTGGTCGCTGCAGAAAGAACAAGAAGATCCGCCGGAAAAAGCAGAGAAGAGGACTCATCTGATGAGGCCCCAGTACTGAGCAAAAAGGAGTACACTGCTGGCGATGTGGCTTTGTTATTAAACGGGTTCAAAAAGTTCTACAAAAGAAAAATGAAAAACAAATATAACAATGCTTCTACTTCTAAACCTACCTCTAATTCTCATGACATTAAGGATGATTATAAATCCAAAATGATGTGCTATAATTGCAGGAAATTGGGACATTTCATCAAGGACTGCCCATATCCTAAAGCGGAGAAGTACACGGAGGAGGAAAAGAAACAAAGAAAAGAGAGACGAGAGAAGAGATACCAAAAGAGCAAAGTGTTGTTGGCTGAAGCTGAAAAGATGGCAGCCATCTACTCATCAAACACAGAATCTGGCACTTCAAGTGATGACTCTGTTTTTGACGAAACACCTGCACTGCTGTGTCTCATGGCCAAGGAATCTGATGATTCTGACAATGAGGTAATACTCTCTGAAAGTGAGCTTGAACTGTTTAGCTCATTTGAGCAGATGATGAACAACAAAGTAGATGTTGTTAAAGAGCTTGCTAAGCTTAAGGACGAGATGATTCTGCTGAAAAAGCAAAATGCTAAACTGAAACTTAAGGTTGGAAGACCTGAAGAATCAGCCATGTATAAAAATCTTTCGCATGAATATGAATCTCTGAAAGCAGAATGTGAAGTTTACAAGGGACAAATCATGGAACTCGAAGCTACTATATCTTTATACAATAAGTCGTCTGTTGCTAAGTCGTCTGTTGTGTCAATAGATAAATCAACTGAACAGAGTACTCCCTTAGTAAAAGAAAATTTAGAACTGAACAGAGCTGAAAAATTTATATCTGCTGATAATAGTAACATTATCTTGTATGTTCAGACTGCTAAATCTGCTTCACTTGAGAATGAGAAAAAGGAGAAGAGTCCTACTAAGGCTAAAAAGGGTAAAAAGCCTGAAAATGAAAAACAGACTGGTAAAACCAAACAGCAGAGTAGTCCAAAGAAGTCTGCTGATAAGAGTAAAACCAATCAGACTAGTAAACCTAAGTCGTCTGTTAAAGAGCAAGTTAAGAGCAGACATAAGAAGCAAAGAAATTAAAACTATAATGCTTGGTATGGAAATGAGTCTCATTATGTGCAACCTGCTTATTTACCTTATTATGCTGCACCTCATTATCCACCTTATTATGCTGCATATCCTGCTCATCAAACAATGCATGCTTACCCTGCTTATCATGCATCTTATCCTGCTTATGAGCCTTATCCTCATCATAATGATTATCCACATAACATGCCTGCTGATTATGATGAAAATGAAGTTGCTCATGCTCCTGCTAAAACCCTGAAGCCTAAGAAGCCTAAGACTTTAACATTTTGGGTTGTCAAAGGTGACACTAATCCACCAGGACCCTCTCAATAAAGGGTACCTAAAACATTTTTATTTTGTTTTGTAGGTTAGGATTAGGAGTAGGAGTAAAGTAGTGAAGAAATGGTACTTGGACAGTGGATGTTCAAGGCACATGTGTGGAGACATACATGAACTGGCAGATGCTGTTGCTGTGAATGGTCCAAGAGTTACTTTTGGAGACAACAAAGAAGGCAAGGTTGTAGCTGTTGGAAAGCTTATCAAAGGAAACATAGAGATATCTGACGTCTCTTATGTTAATGGCCTGAAGTACAATCTGCTGAGCATAAGTCAATTTTGTGACAAGGGATTTTCCGTAGTGTATTCATCAGATAAGTGCTATGTTGAACAAGTTGGAACAAAGAAGGTTATTTTATCTGGAAGAAGACAGGGAAATATCTATGTAGTCGACTGGAATTCTGTGGACAAGAATTCTAATGTTTGTTTGGTGGCTTCTACACCAAGTGAAATCAGTTGGCTTTGGCACAAAAGAATGAATCATTTGAATTTCAAGACTATAAACAGATTAATAAAGAATGATCTGGTAGAAGGAATTCCAAAGACAGTCATGAGCAAAGACAAGCTGTGTGACGCATGTCAGAAGGGTAAACAAGTGAAGTCATCTTTCAAAAGCAATAAACACCAATCTTCAACCAGAATTTTGGAGCTATTGCATATGGATTTGTTTGGCCCTATTGATCCAATCAGCAATGGTGGAAAGAAATACTGCCTGGCTGTTGTGGATGATTTTTCAAGATTTACTTGGGTAATTTTCATGAAGAAGAAAAGTGAAACCAAGGAACATCTTACTAATCTGATGGAACTGATCCAGAATGAGAAGAGTCAAAGAATATTGAAGATCAGATCAGATAGAGGGACTGAATTTACAAACTCTACTGTTGAAGAGTATTGTAATTCCAGAGGAATCAGTCATGAGTACTCTGCTGCCAGAACCCCTCAACAAAATGGAGTTGCTGAAAGGAGAAACAGAACTCTAAAAGAAGCTACCAGGACAATGATAGCTGAAGCAAAGCTGCCCCAAAGATTCTGGGCAGAAGCCACAAATACAGCATGTTATACACAGAACAGATGTATGATCAACAAAAGTCAAAACAAGACACCTTATGAGCTATGGAACAACAGAAAGCCTAATTTACATTATCTTAGGATTTTTGGTTGTAAATGTTATGTTTTGAACAATGGGAAAAATCACCTTACTGCATTTGCAGAAAAGGCTGATGAAGCTGTTTTTGTAGGTTACTCTACTGTTAGTAAAGCTTATAGAGTGTTTAACAAAAGAACTTTACTTGTAGAAGAATCTATTCATGTAGTATTTGATGAACCAAGTCAATCTTCTGAAAAGAATCAAAGTGCAAATCCAGAGATATCTGCTCACTTTCAGAAATTGAATGTGGAAAGAAAGGAAGAATATGTACCCATCATACTACCTGATTTAACTCAAGCTGTCAACTCAAGTGCTGTTCAAAATCAGTCTGCTGATTGTCTAACAGAGGAGTTGCGAACAGCTGACAGACCAGAGACTGTTCAACAGACTACAACTATTCAACAGACTACTACTGAAACTCCAACAGTAGTGTTGCAAGATCAATCAAGAGGACAACATCCAGATTTGCAACCTGATTTCAGATAGCTCAGAGATCACCCACCTGACTTAGTGATTGGTGATCCTTTGGATAGAGTGAGAACTAGAAGGTCTACTGCAAATGAAACAATGTTTGTAAGTTTTCTTTCACAAATTGAGCCTAAGTTGATTGATGAAGCTCTTAGTGATTCTCACTGGATTGAAGCAATGCAAGAAGAGTTGAATCAATTTGAAAGGAATGAAGTCTGGTACTTAGTTCCCAGACCTACTCATCAAAGGGTAATTGGCACTAAGTGGGTTTTCAGAAATAAGATGAATGAAGATGGTATGGTTACCAGAAACAAAGCAAGACTAGTTGCCAAAGGTTACTGCCAAGAAGAAGGCATTGATTTTGATGAGACATTCGCACCAGTTGCAAGGCTTGAAGCAATCAGATTGTTCCTAGCCTATTCTGCTTACAAGAACTTCACTGTCTATCAGATGGATGTGAAGTCTGCTTTTCTCAATGGAGAATTGCAAGAAGAAGTATACGTTGAACAACCTCCTGGCTTTGAAGTCTATCAACAAGGAGATAAGGTATATCGTCTAAAGAAAGCACTCTATGGACTGAAACAGGCTCCAAGAGCATGGTATGACACTTTATCTGATTTTCTTTTAATTAAAGTATTTCGCAAAGGTAAAGTAGATAAAACCTTGTTCACTATTGAATGGGATAATCATATATTGTTGGTACAAATATATGTGGACGATATTATTTTCGGTTCAACTAACAAACAGATGTGTGAGAGGTTCTCTAAGCTGATGCAGAACAAGTTTGAAATGAGCATGATGGGAGAACTGAATTACTTTCTTGGATTACAAGTTAAACAGTTGCCTGATGGTATCTTTATTAATCAAGCAAAGTACACAAAAGATCTGTTCAAGAAATTTGGTATGGAAACTAGCTCGTCTGTTAATCTTCCTATGTCTACTGGACTTCGTCTGGACAAGGATGAAGGTGGCAAGTCAGTTGACATCACTAAATACAGAGGCATAATTGGGTCACTGTTATACTTAACAGCTAGCAGACCTGATATTATGTATTCTGTTGGGGTTTGTGCGAGATTTCAATCAGATCCTAAGGAATCTCATCTCTTAGCTGCTAAAAGGATATTAAAGTATCTCAAAGGCACACCAGATTTGGGATTGTGGTACCCAAGGGAATCAGGATTTGAACTTATTGGATATTCAGATTCTGACCTTGCTGGCTGCAAAATTGATAGGAAAAGTACTACAGGTGCTTGTCAATTTTTAGGCAGTCGTCTGATCTCATGGATGAGTAAGAAACAGACTTCAGTATCCATATCTACTGCTGAAGCTGAATACATTGCTGCTGGAGCATGTTGTGCACAAATACTTTGGTTGAAGCATCAACTAGAAGACTATAATCTCAAGATCAGTGGAATCCCTATCTATTGTGACAATACAAGTGCAATTTCACTTACTCAGAATACCACTAGTCATTCCAGGACTAAGCATATTGAGATCAAACATCACTTCATCAGAGACCATGTTGAAAAGGGAAATGTTATTATTGAATATGTTCAGACAGACAATCAGATTGCTGACATTTTCACCAAACCACTGAATGAAGCGAGATTTTCCACTCTAAGAGCGGAATTGGGCTTGTTAAAATTAGATTCATAAGCTGAGGGGGAACCTATCAGAAGACTGGGTTCAACAGCTGACTAATCTGATATCAACAAGTACTGTACTTCAAGAAGACTGACTCTCAACAGACTAGTTGACTGATGAATTCTTGAATTCAGGGGGAACGTGTAAGACTAGCGGTACCCTTGTTTTAAAGATGAAATCTTCAATGACAGTAGTTGAAGTTGTTTTTAATCAGAAGATTTGTTCTTAATTCTTGAAGATTTGAAGATTAATTATCTTGCTGGATTGACAAACAACAAAGGAAGATCACTAGATATTGGCTTTCACTAGTGATATATTGTAGCAGACAAGTCATCTATCAGATAAGTAGTTTACTCATCTGTTTCTATTTATGTCAGCTTATATTTTAAGTGGTGTATTAAAAACGTTTTATCAGAAGCACGCTTTAATAAGTAACAGACAAGTGGCGTTTCAAATTCCCGCCTGTCTGACATATTAAATGCTATTTTGAAATCCGCGTATCACGATCACACGATCTGTTTTTCAAGTAACTGATCTGTTTTTCAAGTAACTGATCAGCTTACTAAATTTTTACGCACCCTAAGAATTTCAAAAGCATTCAGAGAAATTCTGCAAATTATCTACTGCAAAATTCTCTCCGTTTCCTTAATCTCTTTTCAGAATGACTGCTGCCAAAGAAGCTGCCGCTGAAGGTATGTTCTTGAACTACCTGACCTATCATACGACTGGCACACCATTGATGAAAGAAATTTTGGAGAAATTCAAGGCAGCCACGCTGGTTAACTTCATGGAGGCCCATGAAGATATGATTTTCAAGGACGAAGTCTTTGAATTTTATGGTTCAAAAGACGAAGTTAATTTTGAAAAGCTGGAAATCACTGCCAAAATTGGGGATAAAGCTATCTGTGTTACCCCCAAGTTGCTGAATGAGATGTACGGACTCTCTCTTGAAGGGTCTACTGATATTGCCAACTTAGCTGAACCGCTCGAGTCAGATTTCTGGAATTTGGCTTCGAAGAAGAATCAAGTGATGTCTGGAGGCATCAAGAAAAATCAGCTGAAGGATGAGTTTCAGCGAATGGTAGATTTGGTTGCCAAGGTCCTTGAGAACTGCACATTCTCGTTGGACAGCGTACCAATGAAGAGGTTTCATACAATGATAGCCATTTTCTACGGCTTGAAGATAAATTGGGCAAACTTCATTTGGTATGTGCTTGCTGATCACAAAGTGCGTGGTCTGACTCTGCACAGGATATTCCTTAGTCATCTGCTGGTCAATTTGGGATGTGCTGTGACCAATGGCAAGGATGTTCATAAGGCGAAGGAACTGAGAACTTATGACCCAGTGAAAACTGGAAGATCAAAAGAGCCTGCTGCTGTGCCTGAGAAAAAGCAACAGAAGAGAAAGGCTACTGAGCCTAAAGTGCCTGCTGATAAAGGCAAGAAAAGCAATACAACTGTTCAAACAGCAAAGCCTGCTGTTCAAGCCAGAACAGGTTCGTCTAAGAAGAAGGATGCTGTGGATTCTGTCATTGATGAAACAGTTAAGGAGATTGACGAAATGTCAGTTGGGACATCTTCTGACAAGACAATTTCAGCTGAGCTACCAGCTGAAAATGTAGCTAAAAGGACAAGAAGTGCTATGAAGGACACTGCTACATCTACTGCTCCTGTTCTCCATACAAAGAAAACCATCAGAAAGAGGATGACCTTTATTGACGAAGATAAGGAACTTTTTGAGTTGGTTAGAAAAAGTCCTCAATCTGTTGAGAGGCCTGTTGGATCAACAGAGAAGTCTGCTGAAGAGAAGTCAGCTGATCAAGTGGAAAAGACTTCTACACCAACGGCTGAGGTTGCTGAACCTCAAAAGGATCCTGAAGTGCAGATCCTTGAGCCTATTGTTGCTGCACCAGTAGCAATTGCACCACCAGAAACAACAGATGTGGCACCAGTTGTTGAATCCAGAAATGCCAGAAAGAAAAGAACTGGCAAGGCAAAAGTGTCAGCTTATCACAAGAAGAAGCGTGAAGAAGCTGAACAGAGGAAGCGTGATGAAGCTGAACTAAAGAGAACTCTTGAAGCAAGCAAGAAAGAAGCTGATGTCAAGAACATGACAGAAGCTGAATTGGCTGCCAAGGAAGAAGCAGACTTGGCAAAGGCCCTAGAAGAGAGCAAGAAGGATGCTTATGGACCAAGGAGGTCAGAAGGCATCAAGATTGGAGAAAAGCCTAAGGAAGGAGACTTCGTGCTACCAAGGGCTGCACCAATCAAAAAGAAAAAGAAGGAAGTAAGAAGAGCAATAGAGATTGTTCAATGTGATTCTGCTGCCTTCAAGAGATTTGAAGCTGAGCTGGAACGGCTAAACCAGCTATTCCAATCAAGGACTACTTTTCTCCCTGAGAAGATAAGGTACAATCGCTGGAGAGAGTATAGATTGAACAAATCTGAGGAGGAGATTCAAGCCTGGAAGGAGTTTGCTACAGAAGGAAGATGGGTTTTGAACTGGTTGCAAACAACTTCTGTTGCCAAGGCATTGGACTCAGATTTTGTGAGAGACAAACTACATGACTATGCTAGAGTCATTGTAAGTCAGGAGGCGACTGCTATCAAGGATTCAATTCCAAAGAAACCAAGTCCTGCTGATGACAGGATTGATAGAGCAGTCAAGATTGCTGTTTACACGACTTTGGAGAAATGGGCTGAGAGATCTAGATTTGAACCAGGAACATCAAGTTCAACGCCCACTCTGCCAAGCTTACAGCAAATTGCTTATGGCTCTGATATCAGTACTCATCAAGAAAAGCTAAGTATCCAACAGACTACTTCACCATTCGTGCCAGCTGACTTGATTCGTCAGAAGACAGTTGTGTCTGCTGATGGTACTGAAATCATTCACATTGCTGATGAGCCAGCTAGTGAAGAACAGAAGAAAGACCAGCAAGCTGAGGAGATTAACCTGGATACATCAAAGAAGCTGCCTGCTGTGGTCAAGGACTTAGTTCCTTTAGCTTTGGAATGGAAAGCTGAAGACAGTCCTGTTCTTCATGAAGCACCTGTTCAACAGGAAGAGGAACCTGCTGAATCATCACACCCTGCTCCTACTGCTGATTTGCATTCCTCACTGATGGAATCCATCCAGCTGCTGTTTGAAACTACTATGAAGGAGATGGAGACAAGGAATCAGCTGATGATTAAGCAAATGCAGGAAGAGACTGCAAAAATGGTTAAGGATGCCATTGAAGACTTCCCTCTACCACCAGATAACTCCTTAATGCTGACTCAGAGCATATTGAATATGAACAGAAGTATTGAAGAAGTGAAGGCTGATGTAAGTCACCTCCACACTGCTCTTCAAAGAAATGAAGCGGATATTGCTGGAGTTGTTAGAGTCATAAAACAAGTTGGTGAAGCAGAGATGGAAAAGGATGTTGCATTAATGCAAGAGTTTACTGCTGCTGCTAACAAAGTTCAAAATGAGATATCAACACTTTAGTTGAATGTTGATTGTCTGAATGACCAATCTGGTGAGTTAAAATCAAATCAACTTCGCTTGGAAGCTGCTCAACTTCGCTTGGAAGCTGCCCAACTTCACATGGAGACCTCTCTCAATCATCACTTTGCTGAACAACAAGTTTTGGATAGAAACATCAAGAAGCTTTGTGCTGCTGTCAACATAACTCCTGATCAACTCAACCCTGCTGATGCTGACAAAAAGGGGGAAGAGGAATCAGCTAAGTTAGCTGTTGATGCTGCTGCAACTATTCAAGTACGAGACCAACGGGCTGCTGCTGGAAAGCCAAAAGAAGATGAAGTACTTGAAAAGGAAGCTGAAGATGGAGCTGATGATAAAATAGAGCCCAAGGACGTAGCTAAAACTGACAAGGAGTTAGCTGCCTCTAAGTACTCTGCTGAAGAACAGCTTAATCCAGACTTAAAGGTTAAAAGGATTGAAGACATCAGAGCAAGATTTGAAGCTGATGAAAGAAGAGAAAAATTAAAAAGTCTTGCTGATGCTTTCACATCTGGTGAAGATGAAGACAGTAGTGATGAAGTTGAAGTTGAAGAAGAGGATGAAGAAGAAGATGAAGAAGCTGAGGACTAGACTAGTTACTAGACTAGGTCATCTGTTTAAAATTTGTAACCAGCTTTCTTTACTTGTAATTTTTCACTTAAGTCTAATTTTGCTTGTAACTTGTACTGTAACTTTTCAAATATATCTATAAAAGTTCAAGCTTCCAATACATCATTTCTATCTCAGAAATTTTTGAGGAATCAACTTTAGTTTTAGGTACAGGTACTTAGCTGAAGTTTTGTCATCATCAAAAAGGGGGAAATTGTTGGATGAAGATGAAGACTTTGAAGTGAAGGAAGGTTTTGATGATTTCCAAAGTCATCAGCTAAGTGGAAGCTTAGTACAAACCTTAGAAGATATTTGACCAAGGAAGAAGTATTTCAGACTAGTCAAATATGGTCCAGAAGACTACTGATCTGTTGCTGAAGTAGGAATCAGACTGGTGGACTATCAGCCGACTCAAATCAGATTAGTTCAAGTTTGGGATCAGCCGAGTACACATCAGACGAGTGATTTCGATCAGCTAAGTGGAAGTGGATCAGAAGTTATTGCAACGGTAATAAATGCACTTGGTGTAATAAATGCTGAAGAGGAAGGGTATTTATGACAAATGATTGAAGAGAAACCTCGTATCAGCTTGGTGCATTTAATGCGAAGCAACAGAAAGTACAGCAGAGTGTACAGTGTTCAGTCGCAGCAGCCGTTTCTGCAAAAATGACCAGTACTCGAGGATTTGACAGCTGCCGATCTCTCAACGGGCAGATTTTCAAATCTCCAAGTATAAATAGTTCAGTTCGTGAGATTGAAGAAGATATAACACACTTTGAGAGAAAATACTTGAAGCAGAATTCTTCTAAGTCTCAAACTCAAGAACAAAAACACTCAACAGCCGAGTCATCTGTTGACGAAGCAAATAGAGAGAAAACAGAAAACACTTGTAAAATCTGAGTGATTTTGTTAGAACTGTGTTGTGAGAAGTAGATATCAATCTTTGTGAGCGATATTACTTCAGAGGATAGGATTTTCTTTGTGATTTCCTATTGTGAACTTACGGCCATATCATTTGTTGTTTGGCGTAAGCAGTGTATACTGTAATCTGTGTGATTCAGTATAACCCAAGATCTAAGTGACTTGGAAGAGTGGACTAAAGGATTTCTATCCATATAACCACTATAAAAATCCTTTGTGTTTTTAACTTGCATTATTTTCTGCATATTTAAAAGAGCATACTTAAAACAATAAAAGATTAACTGTGGAAAAAGTTTTAAAGGAGTTTGATAAAACTGGGGATAAAACTATTTCAAAGTTAAGGAAAACTACTTGTGAAAAACACTTGATAAATCCGCTGCAAGTTAGTTTGTTTTGAAACTCTGATTTTGATAAAATCAGCTAAGTAAAATCAGAAGAGTGGTCAACTCTGCTGTTCAAAGCTTTGTGCGAGATCAGCTTAGTCTGCTTACATTCTTGATCAGCTTAGTCTGCTGACAGAAAAGTTAGCGAAATTTAAAAGGTAAATTTTTGAAGAGGTCTATTAACCCCCCCCCCTCTAGACCTCATCTGACCACTTGGGACCAACACCATCTTCTTTCTGTAGCAAACTCCTTCCAGGCTTGAATCTCCTCCTCGGATTTGTTCAATCTGTACTCTCTCCATCTGTTATATCTGATCTTTTCAGGGAGAAAAGTAGTCCTTGATTGAAGCAGCTGATTTAGCCTTTCCAGCTCTGCTTCAAATTTCTTGAAAGCAGCAGAGTCACCTTGAACTATTTCAATGGCTCTCCTGACTTCAAATTTCTTTCTCTTTATTGGCTCAGCCTTTGGTAGAACAAATTGTCCTTCCTTAGGCTTTCCTCCAATGACTATGCCTTCTGACCGCCTTGGTCAATGGGCATCTTTCTTGCTATCTTCCAAAGCTTTTGCCAAGTCTGCTTCCTCCTTGGCAGCTAATTCAGCTTCTGTCATATTCTTGACATCAGCTTCCTTCTTGCTAGCTTCTAAAGCTCTCTTAAGTTCAGCCTCATCACGCTTTCGTTGCTCAGCTTCTTCGCGCTTTTTCTTGTGATAAGCTGATACTTTTGCCTTGCCAGCTCTTTTCTTCCTGGCAGCTCTGGATTCAACAACTGGTGCCTCAGCTGTTGGTTCTGGAGCAGCAATTGCTACCGGTGCTGCAGCAATATGTTCAAGGATCTGCACTTCAGGATCCTTTTAAGGTTGTGCAACCTCAGCTGTTGGTGCAGAAGTCTGTTTCACTTGATCAGCTGACTTAACTTCAGCAAACTCCTTTTCTGATCCAACAGGCCTCTCAGTAGTTGGAGGACTTTCTCTAACCAACTCAAAAAGTTCTTTATCTTCGTCAATAAACGTCATCTTCTTTCTGGCAGTTTTCTTAGTAAAAGGGACAGCATCAGCAGTAGAAGTGGCAGTGTTCTTCATGGCACTCCTTGTCCTTTTAGCCACATTTTCAGCTGGTAGCTCAGCTGAAACTGTTCTTTCAGGAGATGAGTCAACTGTCATCTCATCAATCTCCTTGACTGTTTCATCAATAATAGAATCCACAGCATCCTTCTTCTTAGACACGCCTGTTCTGGCTTTAACAGCTGGCTCAGCTGTTGGAACAGTTGTCTTGCTCTTTTTGCCTTTAACAGCAGGCTTTTCAGGCTCAGAAGCCTTCCTGTTTGTTTGCTTCTTCTCTGGCACAACATCAGGCTCTTTTGACCTTCCAGACTTCACTCCTTCGTAGATTTTTAACTCTTTTTCCTTATGAACGTCCTTTCCATTAGTCACTGAGCATCTCAAATTTACCAACAGGTGACTAAGAAATATCCTGTGCAGAGTTAAACCACGTTTCTTGTGATCAGCTAATATGTACCAGATGAAAGTTGCCCAGCTAACTTTCAAACCATAGAAAATAGCTATCATAGTGTGATATCTCTTCATCGGTACACTGTCCAATGAGAATGTGCAGTTCTCAAGGACCTTGGCAACCAAATCTGCCATCCGCTGAAATTCGTCCTTTAGCTGATTTTTCTTTATTCCTCCAGACATCACTTGATTCTTCTTTGAAGCCAGATTCCAGAAATCTGCTTCAAGCGGTTCAGCTAGGGTTGCAATTTCAGTCGAACCTTCTAGAGATAGTCCATACATCTCATTCAGCAGTTTGGGGGTTATACAGATAACCTTATCCCCAATTTTGGCAACAATCTCCTTCTTATCAAAATCAGGCTCCTCTTTAGATCCGTAGAACTCTAATACCTGATCTTTGAAGATCATGTCTTCATGCGCTTCCATGAAGTTAACCAGGGATGCCGCTTTGAACTTTTCCAAGATTTCTTTCATTAATGGTGTGC
The DNA here is from genome assembly GCA_034814905.1 of Penstemon davidsonii. Classification (NCBI taxonomy): domain Eukaryota; kingdom Viridiplantae; phylum Streptophyta; class Magnoliopsida; order Lamiales; family Plantaginaceae; genus Penstemon; species Penstemon davidsonii. The sequence continues at coordinate 1,591,870 of JAYDYQ010001087.1, read as the reverse complement.
CAGTCGTATGGTAGGTTAGGTAGTTCAAGAACATACCTTCAGCAGCAGCTTCTTTGGCAGACATTCTGAAAAAGATTAAGGAAAAAAAAAAACGAAGAGAAATTCGCAGTAGATGGGTGCAGAATTGCTCTGTATGCTTTTGAAATTTTGAGGGTGCGTAAAAGCTTAGTAAGCTGATCAGATCTGGATTTATAGATGTTGGTTTCTTGTCGGTTTCCGTGATTAGCGTCAACCGTTAGATCTATTACTGAAAAGCAGATCGTGTGATTGTGATACGCAGATTTCAAAATATCATTAATTATGTCAGACATGCGGGAATTTGAAACGCCACTTGTCTGCTACTTATAAAAGCGTGCTTTTGATAAAAAAACGTTTTTGGTACAACACTTAAGTATAAGTTGACATAAATAGAAACAAATGAGTAAAATAATACTTATCTGATAGACGACTTGTCTGATACAATATATCACTAGTGAAAGCCAATATCTAGTGATCTTCCTTTGCTGTTTGTCAATCCAGCAAGATAAATAATCTTCAAATCTTCAAGAATTAAGAACAAATCTTCTGATTAAAACAACTTCAACTAACTGTCATTGAAGATTTTATCTTTAAAACAAGGGTACCGCTCGTCTTACACGTTCCCCCTGAATTCAAGAATTCATTAGTCAACTAGTCTGTTGAGAGTCAGTCTTCTTGAAGTGTAACACTTGTTGATAACATATTAGTTAGCTGTTGAACCCAGTCTTCTGATAGGTTCCCCCTCAGCTTATGAATCCAAATTTAACAAGCCCAGTTCCACTCTTAGAGTAGAAAATCTTGCATCACTTAATGGTTTGGTGAAAATGTCAGCAATCTGATTGTCTGTATGAACATAATCAATAATAACATTTCCTTTTTCAACATGGTCTCTGATGAAGTGATGTTTGATCTCAATATGCTAAGTCCTGGAATGACTAGTAGTATTCTGAGTAAGTGAGATTGCACTTGTATTGTCACAGTAGATAGGGATTCCACTGATCTTGAGATTATAGTCTTCTAGTTGATGCTTCAACCAAAGTATTTGTGCACAACATGCTCCAGCAGCAATGTATTCAGCTTCAGCAGTAGATATGGATACTGATGTCTGTTTCTTACTCATCCAAGAGATCAGACGACTGCTTAAAAATTGACAAGCACCTGTAGTACTTTTCCTATCAATTTTACAGCCAGCAAGGTCAGTATCTGAATATCCAATAAGTTCAAATCCTGATTCCCTTGGGTAACACAATCCCAATTCTTGTGTGCCCTTGAGATACTTTAATATCCTTTTAGCAGCTAAGAGGTGAGATTCCTTAGGATCTGATTGAAATCTCGCACAAACCCCAACAGAATACATAATATCGGGTCTGCTAGCTGTTAAGTATAGCAGTGACCCAATTATGCCTCTGTATTTGGTGATGTCAACTGATTTGCCACCTTCATCCTTGTCCAGACGAAGCCCAGTAGACATTGGAACATTAACAGATGGGCTAGTTTCCATACCAAATTTCTTGAACAGATCTTTTGTGTACTTTGCTTGATTAATAAAAATACCATCAGGTAGATGTTTAACTTGTAAACCAAGAAAGTAATTTAGTTCTCCCATCATGCTCATTTCAAACTTGTTCTGCATCAGCTTAGAGAACCTTTCACACATCTGTTTGTTAGTTGAACCAAAAATAATATTGTCCACTTATATTTGTACCAACAATATATGATTATCCCATTCAATAGTGAACAAAGTCTTATCTACTTTACCCTTACGAAATCCTTTGACTAAAAGAAAATCAGATAAAGTATCATACCATGCTATTGGAGCCTGTTTCAGTCCATAGAGAGCTTTCTTCAAACGATAAACATTGTCTCCTTGTTGATAAGCTTCAAAACCAGGAGGTTGTTCAACATATACTTCTTCTTGCAATTCTCCATTGAGAAAAGCAGACTTCACATCCATCTGATAGACAGTGAGGTTCTTGTGAGCAGCATAGGCTAAGAATAATCTGATTGCTTCAAGCCTTGCAACTGGTGCGAATGTCTCATCAAAGTCAATGCCTTCTTGTTTCTGGTAACAATACCATCTTCATTCATTTTATTTCTGAATACCCACTTAGTGCCAATTACTCTTTGATGAGTAGGTCTGGGAACTAAGTACCAGACTTCATTCCTTTCAAATTGATTCAACTCTTCTTGCATTGCTTCAATCCAGTGAGTATCACTAAGAGCTTCATCAATCAACTTAGGCTCAATTTGTGAAAGAAAACTTACAAACATTGTTTCATTTGCAGTTGACCTTCTAGTTCTCACTCTATCCAAATGATCACCAATCACTAAGTCAGGTGGGTGATCTCTGAGCCATCTGAGATCAGGTTGCAAATCTAGATGTTGTCCTATTGATTGATCTTGCAACACTACTGTTGGAGTCTCAGTAGTAGTCTGTTGTACAGGCTCTGGTCTGTCAGCTGTTTGCAACTCCTCTGTTAAACAATCAGCAGACTGATTTTGAATAGCACTTGAGTTAACAGCTTGACCGAATCAGCCGAGTGGGATATCAGATGGGTATTATCAGCCGAGTCAAGATAGATTTGTTCATTCTTGAATCAGCCGAGAAGCCATCAGCCGAGTGATCAGCAAAGTGATCATCAGCAGAGTACTTCCACCAGCAGAGTGAAGACGGTCAGGAAGCTTATCAACGGGAACCAACTAAGAGCTTAGTGCATTAAATGCGACTGACATAAAGTAGACATCCGTACAGCAGAGTGTACAGTACAACAGTTGCAGGGAGCCGTTCCGCGTGTCAGGACCAGAACTCAAGGACTGTAGATTCCTGCCAACCTTCAACGGGCAGAAATTCAAAATCTGAGAGTATAAATAGAAGACATAACTGAAGATCTAAAGAGAGCTTGCATTATTCAAGATCATATCCTAAGAGCGAGATCCATCAGTTGAGTCGTCTGATCTTGAGCGAAGTCATCTGTTGACGAAGCTTCTTGTTGAAGAACAGAGATCATACGTTGTCTGTCTTAGTGACTTTCAACTGAGAATAGAAGGAGTGTATATTCATCTTTGTGAGTGATATAGCTTCTTAGTATAGGTTTTCTGAGTGATTACTTGTACTGAAAATAGCGTGAGGAGTATAGATCCATCTAAGTGAGTGATCTAGCTTCGGAGTGTAGGATTTCTGTGTGATTTCTTACAGCGCACTTGTGGCTTTTCATTTGTTGATCAGCGCAAGCATTGTATACTTGATTACTTTGTGTTTTCTAGTATAACCCAAGATCTGTGTGACTTGGAAGAGTGGACTAAAGGATTTTCATCCATATAACCACTATAAAAATCCTGTGTGTTTGAATTATTTACTATTATACTTTGCATATTTATCAAAGAACTCAAACATACGATTTAACCAAAATATTTTAAGAAGAAGTTGTAAAAACTGGGGACAAAATCTTTTGAGTGAGAAAACTTAAAGATGAACAGCTTGGTTGAAAAACACTTGACAAATCCGCTGCCAACTAGTTTCTAAAAACTCTGATTTAACATCTGAAATCAGCTGAGTGAAAATCAGATGAGTGGTCAACTCTGCTGATAAAGCTTTGTGCGCATCAGCTTAGTAGTCTTACAAATCTCGATCAGCTTAGTCTGCTGATTTGAAAAGTTAGAGAAATTTTTTTAAAGTTTTCAGAGGTCTATTCACCCCCCTCCCCCCTCTAGACCTCATTGACCACTTTTGGGACCAACGACTCCAATAGTAGTGTTGCAAGATCAATCAAGAGGAACAACTTGGTTGAAAAACACTTGACAAATCCGCTGCCAACTAGTTTCTAAAAACTCTGATTTAACATTTGAAATCAGCTGAGTGAAAATCAGATGAGTGGTCAACTCTGCTGATAAAGCTTTGTGCGCATCAGCTTAGTAGTCTTACAAATCTCGATCAGCTTAGTCTGCTGATTTGAAAAGTTAGAGAAAAAGTTTTAAAGTTTTCAGAGGTCTATTCACCCCCCCCCCCCCTCTAGACCTCATTGACCACTTTTGGGACCAACAAGTGGTATCAGAGCAGGTTGCTCTCGTCATTTACCTGATACCATCAAGTTGCATCAGGGTAGGTGGTTTATCTTGAATCAGCTGCCTGATCAACGAACTTGATCCAAAGTTTGTTTTTCAAATTTTTCAAAAATAGAGCATATTTTGAAAATCAAAACTTTTTGAAAAATGGATGCCATAAACCATGTTCCTCACATTGGTCTTATGAGCTTTGAAAACTGGAAAATCAGAATGGAAATCTTTCTTGCTGCTTATAATGATGACATGTTTACATGTATTACAAAAGGACCATTCAGATTCCAGAAGACTGTGAAGGTTGCTGGTCAACCAGATCAGACAGTTGACAAAGAGCTGGATGAGCTGACACCTAAAGAAAACAAGTTGGTAAATCTTGATAAAAAGGCGAAGTTCATCATGTTCAGAGCTGTAGACGAAGACAATTTCCAAAAGATCAAGCATCTCAAAACTGCCAAAGAGATGTGGGATAAAGTCTGCGAGCTAAGCGAAGGAAACAACGCTATCAAAGAACACAAGCTCAGTGTGGCTCTTGAGGAGTTTGAAAATTTCAAAATGAAGTCTGGTGAAACGATTGATCAGATGGATACCAGATTTACCAAAGCTCTGAATGAAGTTCTAAGATTTGGTAAAGAATTTTCGAACAAGGAGATCACCGCGAAGGTTCTCAAGGCCTTGCGACCTAAATTCAACATGAAGGTGACAGCCATGGAAGAATCAAGGGATTTAGAGAAGATTTCTCTTTCCGAACTGTTCTCATCTCTCAAAGCGTATGAGTATCATATGCCAAGATTGGGATTAGAAGTGTCAACCAGTTCAGACCCTACTGCTGCTCTAATGGCGTCAGACAAGTCAAGAAAATCAGCAGACAAGTCAAAACAGAAGACTGTGCTGAGTTCAGAAAAGGGATACACTGCTGACGACGTTACCCTGCTGCTAAATGATTTCAAGAAGTTCTACAAGAAGAAAATGAAATTAAAATATAAAAATGCTACTTCATCTTCTTCTGATCATTTTCAGGAAAACAGGGATTCCTCCAAAGCAAAACTTAGAGACTACCATGAAGAGGAGTATGGGCTCTTGATCAAAGACCATCCAACCTCATCATCTGAGAAGTTTGCTGAAAAGGAAAAGCGTGCTAAAAAGGAGCGAAAGCTTAGTAAGAGCAAAACAAAGTTAGCTGATGCAGCAAAACTAATAAACTCCTGCACATCTTATTCAGACCTTCAGTCGTCTGATAAAGAATTTGACGAAGTACCCGAGACCATATGCTTAACTGCCATAGAATTTGATGATTCTGAAAATTGGGGTAACTTCTACTGATTAATGTAATGCACTATTTGAATCGATTGAATAAATGCTGAATTTCAAATTCAAATACTGTTTGTGCATTTGTCAAGCTTAATGAAGAGATGACTCTGCTGAAAAGAGCAAATCAGATCACTGAAACTTCAGGTTGAAAAACCTCAAGAATCAGCTGATTACAAAAAGCTTGAGCATGAGAATGAAACTCTAAAAGCTGAGTATGCAATTTGTTTTGAAAATATAAATAAACCTGAAAGAAGTAATTGCATCATTCTCTAAAAAGAAAATCAGAGACTTAAGAGAACAAGTCTACTGATGCTCAATAGGTTAGAAAACCTAGTAAGCTACCTAAGACAAATCAGACTACTAAAACTCATCAGCCGAGTAAGCTGAAATAGGCTGCTGATAGGAGTAAAATTAAAGTGATATCAAGTCTGTTGAATCTAAGGAGAGTTATTAAATAACTCAGGTAAGAAATTGAGGTTAAAATGAATTATTTGGCAAGAATTTGAATCACATTATGATAACTGTTATATCAACATGCTCTATGCCTATTCATATTATCATGCTGATCATGTTCACTGTGCTGATTGCCATCCTCATTTCAATATGCATGCTTATCACATATTTCATGCATCTTACCTTGCTTATGAGCTATGTTTTAATCATGACCAACAAATGTTGAAAAATAACAAGTGGTATCAAGTACCAACAAGTGGTATTATCATGATGAAACATAAGTCACTAGATCATCACATGTTAAAGGTTACACTAACCATGCTGGACCCAATAAACAAGGGGTACCAAAAACAGTCATCTGTTTTGCAGGTGAAACACGTGTGAGATGACAAAGATGAGTTGACTGCCTTGCAAATTTCACCAAGTTCAACAAGTAGTCTCACCAACAAGCATGTACCAGCAAGTGGTATCAAATCAGTGGTATCAGCAATTGGTATAATTCAAGTGGTAGACTCTACATTTGGAGATTTCAAGGAACGTGAATTTGTTGAAAAGTTGAAGAGTATCAAAGATTAACAAGTGGTTTCAGAGACCAAGTGGCATTAGAGACCATCAACTGTTTGCAACAAGTGGTATCACCGTTCAAGTGGTATCAGTCAACCATGTGACAACAGAAATTGGTTTGTTAATTTTGGATTCATAAGTTGAGGGGAAACTTATCAGAAGACTAACCCAGAACAGCTTACTGGAATTCAACGGCTGAGTGTCTTTGAAGAGAAACTCTCATCAGACTACTTGACCACGAATTCTTGAACTTAGGGGGAACGTGTACGACTAGCGGTACTCCTAAATAAAAGATGAAGTTGTCAATAAGTCAAAATGAAGCTATCAGAAGACTGCTTCTTATCAGCTGACTGGAACTCAACAGCCAAGTGATTTTCAAGAATGTACTACACCAAGTGGTATCAGTAAGTGCTATCACATCAACAAGTGGTATCAGCTGACTAATCTGATTTGTATCCATACAAGTAGTATCAGACTACAAGTAACATCAGCCTACAAGTGGAATCAGACCACAAGTGGTAAAAATTCTTGAAGTTAAGGGTAAATTTTCTAGCTGGAGTGATAAACGGCAACGAAGACTACCTCGATCAGCCAAGTGCTTACCTACCTGTCTTCAGCATACTAGTTTGCAATCTTATGGAAAAGAAGTTATCACAAATCCAAAAAAGGGGGAAGGATAAAATGGAGAAGAAAAGATGCAACTAAAGTTTTAGTGTTGATGACAAAAAGGGGGAAGATGGATGCAACTAAGAACCCTTTAAGCAGAAGATCAGAAAGGGAAAAAGAACCATCAAGTGGTAACTTTTTTTTAAAGTTGTATCAGAACAATAATTTCCATCCCAAGGCATGAAGACTAAATCTGAAGACTTAAGATTGTTTCTTAGTTGAAGGTTTTGTCATCATCAAAAAGGGGGAAATTGTTGGTTAATATTGGAGAAGGTTTTGAAGATGACAAAAAGGGTAATCTGGATGTCATCAACTAAGAACTGAACAGCTTAGTGAAACCTATCTCATGGTCTGGAAGCTAAGTGACCGAATCAGCCGAGTGGGATATCAAATGGGTATTATCAGCCGAGTCAAGATAGATATGTTCATTCTTGAATCAGCCGAGAAGCCATCAGCCGAGTGATCAGCAAAGTGATCATTAGCAGAGTACTTCCACCAGCGAGTGAAGACGGTCAGGAAGCTTATCAACGGGAACCAGCTAAGAGCTGAGTGCATTAAATGCGACTGACATAAAGTAGACATCCGTACAGCAGAGTGTATAGTGCAACAGTTGCAGGGAGCCGTTCCGCGTGTCAGGACCAGAACTCGAGGACTGTAGATTCCTGCCAACCTTCAACGGGCAGAAATTCAAAACCTGAGAGTATAAATAGAAGACATAACTGAAGATCTAAAGAGAGCTTGCATTATTCAAGATCATATCCTAAGAGCGAGATCCATCAGTTGAGTCGTCTGATCTTGAGCGAAGTCATCTGTTGAAGAACAGAGATCATACGTTGTTTGTCTTAGTGACTTTCAACTGAGAATAGAAGGAGTGTATATCCATCTTTGTGAGTGATATAGCTTCTTAGTATAGGTTTTCTGAGTGATTACTTGTACTGAAAATAGCGTGAGGAGTGTAGATCCATCTAAGTGAGTGATCTAGCTTCGGAGTGTAGGATTTCTGTGTGATTTCTTACAGCGCACTTGTGGCTTTTCATTTGTTGATCAGCGCAAGCATTGTATACTTGATTACTTTGTGTTTTCTAGTATAACCCAAGATCTGTGTGACTTGGAAGAGTGGACTAAAGGATTTTCATCCATATAACCACTATAAAAATCCTGTGTGTTTGAATTATTTACTGTTATACTTTGCATATTTATCAAAGAACTAAAACATACGATTTAACCAAAAGATTTTAAAAAGGAGTTGTAAAAACTGGGGACAAAATCTTTTGAGTGAGAAAACTTAAAGAGGAACAGCTTGGTTGAAAAACACTTGACAAATCCGCTGCCAACTAGTTTCTAAAAACTCTGATTTAACATCTGAAATCAGCTGAGTGAAAATCAGATGAGTGGTCAACTCTGCTGATAAAGCTTTGTGCGCATCAGCTTAGTAGTCTTACAAATCTCGATCAGCTTAGTCTGCTGATTTGAAAAGTTCGAGAAAAAGTTTTAAAGTTTTCAGAGGTCTATTAACCCACCCCCCCCTCTAGACCTCATTGACCACTTTTGGGACCAACAATCAGGTAGTATGATGGGTACATATTCTTCCTTTCTTTCCACACTCAATTTCTGAAAGTCAGCAGATACCTCTGGATTTGCACTTTGATTCTTTTCAGATGATTGGCTTGGTTCATCAAATACTACATGAATAGATTCTTCTACAAGTAAAGTTCTTTTGTTAAACACTCTATAAGCTTTACTAACAGTAGAGTAACCTACAAAAACAGCTTCATCAGCCTTTTCTGCAAATGCAGTAAGGTGATTTTTACCATTGTTCAAAACATAACATTTACAACCAAAAATCCTAAGATAATGTAAATTAGGCTTTATGTTGTTCCATAGCTCATAAGGTGTCTTGTTTTGACTTTTGTTGATCATACATCTGTTCTGTGTATAACATGCTGTATTTGTGGCTTCTGCCCAGAATCTTTGGGGCAGCTTTGCTTCAGCTATCATTGTCCTGGTAGCTTCCTTTAGAGTTCTGTTTCTCCTTTCAGCAACTCCATTTTGGTGAGGGGTTCTGGCAGCAGAGTACTCATGATTGATTCCTCTGGAGTTACAATACTCTTCAACAGTAGAGTTTGTAAATTCAGTTCCTCTATCTGATCTGATCTTCAATATTCTTTGACTTTTCTCATTCTGGATCAGTTCCATCAGATTAGTAAGATGTTCCTTGGTTTCACTTTTCTTCTTCATGAAAATCACCCAAGTAAATCTTGAAAAATCATCCACAACAGCTAGGCAGTATTTCTTTCCACCATTGCTGATTGGATCAATAGGGCCAAACAAATCCATATGTAACAGCTCCAAAATTCTGGTTGAAGATTGGTGCTTCTTGCTTTTGAAAGTGGACTTCACTTGTTTACCCTTCTGACATGCGCCACAGAGCTTGTCTTTGCTCATGACTGTCTTTGGAATTCCTTCTATCAGATCATTCTTTATCAATCTGTTTATGGTCTTGAAATTCAAATGATTCATTCTTTTGTGCCACAACCAACTGATTTCACTTGGTGTAGAAGCCACCAAACAAACATTAGAATTCTTGTCCACAGAATTCCAGTCGACTACATAGATATTTCCCTGTCTTCTTCCAGATAAAATAACCTTCTTTGTTCCAACTTGTTCAACATAGCACTTATCTGATGAAAACATTACAGAAAATCCCTTGTCACAAAATTGACTTATGCTCAGCAGATTGTACTTCAGGCCATTCACATAAGAGACGTCAGATATCTCTATGTTTCCTTTGATTAGCTTTCCAACAGCAACAACCTTGCCTTCTTTGCTGTCTCCAAAAGTAACTCTTGGACCATTCACATCAACAACATCTGCCAGTTCATGTATGTCTCCACACATGTGCCTTGAACATCCACTGTCCAAGTACCATTTCTTCACTACTTTACTCCTACTCCTAATCTTAACCTACAAAACAAAATAAAAATGTTTTAGGTACCCTTTATTGAGAGGGTCCTGGTGGATTAGTGTCACCTTTGACAACCCAAGATGTTGAAGTCTTATGTTTCTTAGGCTTCGGAGTTTAAGCAGGAGCATGAGCAACTTCATTTTCATCATAATCAGCAGGCATGTTATGTTGATAATCATTATGATGAGGATAAGGCTCATAAGCAGGATAAGATGCATGATAAGCAGGGTAAGCATGCATTGGTTGACGAGCAGAATATGCAGCATAATAAGGTGGATAATGAGGTGCAGCATAATAAGGTGAGTAAGCAGGTTGCACATAATAAGACTCATTTCCATACCAAGCATTATTGTTATAATTTCTTTGCTTCTTAGGTCTGCTTTTTACTTGCTCTTTAATAGACGACTTAGCTTTACTAGTCTGATTGGTTTTACTCTTATCAGCAGACTTCTTTGGACTATTCTGCTGTTTGGTTTTACCAGTCTGTTTTTCATTTTCAGTCTTTTTACCCTTTTTAGCCTTAGGAGGACTCTTCTCCTTTTTCTCAATTTCCAGTGAAGTGGATTTAGCAGTCTGAACATACAAGATAACATTACTGTTATCAGCAGATATAAACTTCTCAGCTTTGTTCAGTTCTAAATTTTCTTTTACTAAGGGTGTACTCTGTTCAGTTGATTTATCTATTGACACAACAGACGACTTAGGAACAGACGACTTATTGAATAAAGATATTGTAGCTTCGAGTTCCATGATTTGTCCCTTGTAAACTTCACATTCTGCTTTCAGAGATTCATATTCATGCGAAAGATTTTTATACTCAGCTGATTCGTTAGGTTTTTCACCACTACGTCTCAGTTTAGCATTTTGCTTTTTCAGCAAGATCATCTCGTCCTTAAGCTTAGCAAATTCTTTAACAACATCTGTCTTGTTATTCATCATTTGCTCAAATGAACTAAACAGCTCAAGTTCACTTTCAGAGAGTATTACCTCATTGTCAGAATCATCAGATTCCTTGGCCATGAGACAGAGCAGTGCAGGTGTCTCTTCATATCACATCAGAGGTTTAAAAGAAGAAGTCTACTGATACTCAAAAGGTTAGGAAACCTAATAAGCTACCTAAGACTAAACAGACTAGTAAAACTCATCAGCCGAGTAAGCTGAAATAGGCTGCTGATAGGAGTAAAGTTAAAAATGTTAAGTTTGCCAAATATAGGAGAGTTATTAGATAACTCATGTAAGAAATTGAGGCAAAAATTAATTAAATGGCAAGAATTTGAATCACACTATGATAATTATTATTATAACATGCACTATGCTTATCCATGTTATCATGTTGATCATGTTCAATGTGCTGATTGTCATCCTCATTATAAAATGCATGCTTATCACTTACTTCATGAATCTTACCTTGCTTATAAGCATTGTTTTAATCATGAGCACCATTTCATGATGAAACTAAAGTCACTGGATCATCACATGTCAAAGGTTATACTAATCCTGTTGGACCCAATAAACAAGGGGTACCAAAAATAGTCATATGTTTTATAGGTGAAGTGCATGTGAGATGACAAAGATAAGTTGACTATCCTTGAAAATTTCAACAAGTGGTCTTACCAACAAGTGGGTACCAGCAAATGGTATCAAACAAGTGGTATCAACAATTGGTATAATTCAACAAGTGGTATCAAACTCTACAATTGAAGATTTCAAGGAAAGCAAGATTGTTGAAAGTTGAAGCTTATCACAGAACAACAATTGGTATCAAAGGATAACAATTTGTATTAGAGACCATCAACTACTGGCAACAAGTGGTATCAGTCAACCATGTGACAATAATATTTCAGCTCTCAAGAGTTGAAATTGGGTTTGTTGAATTTGGATTCATAAGCTGAGGGGGAACATATCAGAAGACTTATCTCAACAGCTTGCTGGAATTCAACGGCTGAGTGTTTGTCAAGACTGAATCTCATCAGACTACTTGACTACAGATTCTTGAATTCAGGGGGAACGTGTACCACTAGCTGTACTCCTGATCAGAGATGAATGTTGGATGAAGATGAAGATGGAAGGTATAAAGTGAAGGGAGGTTTTGATGATTTCCAAAGTCATCAGCTAAGTGGAAGCTTAGTACAAACCTTAGAAGATATTTGACCAAGGAAGAAGTATTTCAGACTAGTCAAATATGGTCCAGAAGACTACCGATCTGTTGCTGAAGAAGGAATCAGACTGGTGAACTATCAGCAGACTCAAATAAGATTAGTTCAAGTTTGGGATCAGCCGAGTATACATCAGATGAGTGATTTCGATCAGCAGAGTGGAAGTGGATCGGAAGCTAAGTGCAACGGTAATAAATGCACTTGGAGTAATAAATGCTGAAGAGGAAGGGTATTTATGACAAATGATTGAAGAGAAACCTCGTATCAGCTTGGTGCATTAAATGCGATCTGACAGAAAGTACAACGGAGTGTACAGTGCTCAGTCGCAGGTAGCCGTTTATGCAGAAGGACCAGTACTCGATGATTTGGACACCTGTCGATCTCTCAACGGGCAGATTTTCAAATCTCAAGTATAAATAGTTCAGTTCGTGAGTTGAAGAAGAAGAGACAACACATTTTGAGAGCAAAAATCTGAAGCAGAATTCTTCTAAGTCTCAAACTCAAGAACAGAACACTCATCAGCCGAGTCATTTGTTGACGAAGCAGAATAGAGAGAAAACAGAAAATACTTATAAATCTGAGTGATTTTGTTAGAATAGTGTTGTGAGAAGTAGATATCCATCTTAGTGAGCATTATTACTTCAAAGGATAGGAGTTTCTTTGTGATTTCCTATTACGCACTTGTGGCCGTTTCATTTGTTGATAGGCGCAAGCAGAGTGTACTGTAATCTTTGTGACTATAGTATAACCCAAGATCTAAGTGACTTGGAAGAGTGGACTAAAGGATTTATATCCATATAACCACTATAAAAATCCTTTATGTTTTTACTTGCATAATTTTCTGCATATTTGAAAGAGCATATTTAAAACACTTAAATGTTAACTGTTGGAAAAGTTTTAAAAGGAGTTTGTTAAAACTGGGGATAAAACTATTTCAAAGTTAAAGAAAACTACTTGTGAAAAACACTTGACAAATCCGCTGCAAGTTAGTTATTTTAAAACTCTGATTTTGATAAAATCAGCTGAGTGAAATCAGAAGAGTGGTCAACTCTGCTGTTCAAAGCTTTGTGCGAGATCAGCATAGTCAACTTACGATTACTGATCAGCTTAGTCTGCTGACAGAAAAGTTAGAAGTTTTTAAAAGATAAATTTTTAAAGAGGTCTATTCACCCCCCCCCCCCCCCTCTAGACCTCATCTGACCACTTGGGACCAACAAGTGGTATCAGAGCAGGTGGTTCATCTGAATCATTTGCCTGATCAACGAGCTTGATCCTAGAGTGTTTTTCAAAGGTTTTCAAAAGTTTTCAAAAGAGCATCTTTTTGAAAAACTAAAACTTTTTGAAAATGGATTGTATCAGCCTAATTCCCCACATAGGCGGTATGAGCTTTGAGGACTGGAAAATACGCATGGAAATTTTCCTTGCTGCTTACAATGATAATATGTACAGGTGCATAACAAAAGGTCCGATAAGAGTTACCAAAACAATCAAGGTTGATGGCCAAGATACGGTCGTTGACAAAGATGAAGACGAGATGACAGCTGAAGAAATCAAGCTGAAAAATCTTGATAAAGTTGGAATCTTCATCATGACTAAAGCCCTGGACAATGAAAGGTTTGACAAGGTCAAACATTGTAAAACATCAAAAGAGATGTGGGATAAAGTGCGTGATATGAGTGAAGGGAATGATGCCATCAAAGAACACAATCTGAGCATAGCCCTGGAGAAGTTTGAAAACTTCAAGATGAAATCTGGAGAAACCATTGACCAGATGGATTCAAGGTTCACCAAAGTGCTGAACAACGTGTTAAAACTGGGTAAGACGTTCACAGACAAAGAGATTACTCTCAAAGTCCTGAAGGCGCTACCACCCAAGTTCAACATGAAGATCACAACAATGGAAGAATCAAGGGATCTGGGGAAGATCTCTCTGACGGAGCTGTTTTCTATACTCAAGGCGTACGAGTATAAAATGCCAAGAATGGGTATAGAAGAGACCTCAACTTCTAGTCCCACTGCTGCCCTGGTTGCTGTAGAAAAATCCAGAAGATCAGCCGGAAGAACTATAGAAGTGGACTCATCTGATGAGACCACAGTACTGAACAAAAAGGAGTACTCTGCTGATGATGTTGCTTTGTTATTGAACGGGTTCAAAAAGTTCTACAAAAGAAAAATGAAGAACAAATATAACAATGCTTCTACTTCTAAACCTACCTCTCATTCTCATGATATTAAGGATGAGTATAAATCCAAAATGATGTGCTATAATTGAAGGAAATTGGGACATTTCATCAAGGACTGCCCATATCCTAAAGCGGAGAAGTATACAGAGGAGGAAAAGAAACAAAGGAAAGTGAGAAGAGAGAAGAGATACCAAAAGAGCAAAGTGCTGTTGGCTGAAGCTGAAAAGATGGCAGCCATATACTCATCAAATTCAGAATCAGGCACGTCAAGTGATGACTCTATTTTTGAAGAGACACCCGCACTGCTCTGTCTCATGGCAAAGGAATCTGATGATTCTGACAATGAGGTAATACTCTCTGAAAGTGAACTTGAGTTATTTAGTTCATTTGAGCAAATGATGTACAATAAAGCCGATGTTGTTAATGAATTTGCTAAGCTTAAGGACGAGATGATTCTGCTGAAAAAGCAAAATGCTAAGCTGAAACGCAGTGTTGAAAAACCTGAAGAATCAGCCATGTACAAAAAGCTTTCGCATGAATGTGAATCTCTGAGAGCAGAATGTGAAGTTTACAAGGGACAAATCAAGGAACTTGAAGCCACAATATCTTCAATCAACAAGTCGTCTGTTCCTAAGTCGTCTGTTGTTTCAGTAGATAAATCAACTGAACAGAGTCCACCCTTAGTAAAAGAAAATTTAGAACTGAACAGAGCTGAGAAGTTTATATCTGCTGATAATAGCAATGTTATCCTGTATGTTCAGACTACTAAATCAACTTCACTAGAAACTGAGAAAAAGGAGAAGAGTCCTCCTAAGGCTAAAAAGGGTAAAAAGCCTGAAAATAAAAAACAGACTGGTAAAACCAAACAGCAGATTAGTCCTAAGAAGTCTGCTGATAAGAGTAAAACCAATCAGACTAGTAAACCTAAGTCGTCCGTTAAAGAGCAAGTAAAAAGCAGACCAAATAAGCAAAGAAATTATAATAATAATGCTTGGTATGGAAATGAGTCTTATTATGTGCAACCTGCTTACTCACCTTATAATGCTGCACCTCATTATCCACATTATTAAGCTGCATATCATGCTCATCAACCAATGCATGCCTACCCTGCTTATCATGCATCTTATCCTGCTTATGAGCCTTATCCTCATCATAATGATTATCCACATAACATGCATGCTGATTATGATGAAAATGAAGTTGCTCATGCTCCTGCTAAAACTCTGAAGCCTAAGAAGCCTAAGACTTCAACATCTTGGGTTGTCAAAGGTGACATTAATCCACCAGGACCCTCTCAATAAAGGGTACCTAAAACATTTTTATTTTGTTTTGTAGGTTAGGATTAGGAGTAGGAGTAAAGTAGTGAAGAAATGGTACTTGGACAGTGGATGCTCGAGCCACATGTGTGGAGACATACATGAACTGGTAGATGTTGTTGCTGTAAATGGTCCAAAAGTTACTTTTGGAGACAGCAAAGAAGGCAGGGTTGTTGTTGTTGGAAAGCTTTTCAAAGGAAACATAGAGATATCTGACGTCTCTTATGTTAGTGGCCTAAAGTACAATCTGCTGAGCATAAGTCGATTTTGTGACAAGGGATTTTCCGTAGTGTTTTCATCAGATAAGTGCTATGTTGAACAAATTGGAACAAAGAAGGTTATTTTATCTGGAAGAAGACAGGGAAACATCTATGTAGTCGACTGGAATTCTGTGGACAAGAATTCTAATGTTTGTTTGGTGTCTTCTACACCAAGTGAAATCAGTTGGCTGTGGCACAAAAGAATGAATCATTTGAATTTCAAGACCATAAACAGATTAATAAAGAATGATTTGGTAGAAGGAATTCCAAAGACAGTCATGAGCAAAGACAAGCTTTGTGACGCATGTCAGAAGGGTAAACAAGTAAAGTCATCTTTTAAAAGCAAGAAGCACCAATCTTCAACCAGAATTTTGGAGCTGTTACATATGGATTTGTTTGGCCCTATTGATCCAATCAGCAATGGTGGAAAGAAATACTGCCTAGCTGTTGTGGATGATTTTTCAAGATTTACATGGGTGATTTTCATGAAGAAGAAAAGTGAAACCAAGGGACATCTTACTAATCTGATGGAACTGATCCAGAATGAGAAAAGTCAAAGAATATTGAAGATCAGATCAGATAGAGGGACTGAATTTACAAACTCTATTGTTGAAGAGTATTGTAACACCAGAGGAATCAATCATGAGTACTCTGCTACAAGAACCCCTCAACAAAATGGAGTTGCTGAAAGGAGAAACAGAACTCTAAAAGAAGCTACCAGGACAATGATAGCTGAAGCAAAGCTGCCCCAAAGATTCTGGGCAGAAGCCACATACAGCATGTTATACACAGAACAGATGTATGATCAATAAAAGTCAAAACAAGGCACCTTATGAGATATGGAACAACAGAAAGCCTAATTTACATTATCTTAGGATTTTTGGTTGTAAATGTTATGTTCTGAACAATGGGAAAAATCACCTTACTGCATTTGCAGAAAAGGCTGATGAAGCTGTTTTTGTAGGTTACTCTACTGTTAGTAAAGCTTATAGAGTGTTTAACAAAAGAACTTTACTTGTAGAAGAATCTATTCATGTAGTATTTGATGAACCAAGTCAATCATCTGAAAAGAATCAAAGTGCAAACCCAGAGGTATCTGCTGACTTTCAGAAATTGAGTGTGGAAAGAAAGGAAGAATATGTACCCATCATACTACCTGATTTAACTCAAGCTGTTAACTCAAGTGCTGTTCAAAATCAGTCGGCTGATTGTCTAACAGAGGAGTTGCGAACAGCTGACAGACCAGAGACTGTTCAACAGACTACAACTGTTCAACAGACTACTACTGAGACTCCAACAGTAGTGTTGCAAGATCAATCAAGAGGACAACATCCAGATTTGCAACCTGATCTCAGATGGCTCAAAGATCACCCACCTGACTTAGTGATTGGTGATACTTTGGATAGAGTGAGAACTAGAAGGTCAACTGCAAATGAAACAATGTTTGTAAGTTTTCTTTCACAAATTGAGCCTAAGTTAATTGATGAAGCTCTTAGTGATTCTCACTGGATTGAAGCAATGCAAGAAGAGTTGAATCAATTTGAAAGGAATGAAGTCTGGTACTTAGTTCCCAGACCTACTCATCAAAGAGTAATTGGCACTAAGTGGGTATTCAGGAATAAAATGAATGAAGATGGTATTGTTACCAGAAACAAAGCAAGACTAGTTGCCAAAGGTTACTGCCAAGAAGAAGGCATTGATTTTGATGAGACATTCGCACCAGTTGCTAGGCTTGAAGCAATCAGATTATTCCTAGCCTATGCTGCTTACAAGAACTTCACTGTCTATCAGATGGATGTGAAGTCTGCTTTTCTCAATGGAGAATTGCAAGAGGAAGTTTATGTTGAACAACCTCCTGGCTTTGAAGCTTATCAAGAAGGAGACAAGGTGTATCGTCTGAAGAAAGCTCTCTATGGACTGAAACAGGCTCCAAGAGCATGGTATGATACTTTATCTGATTTTCTTTTAGTTAAAGGATTTCGTAAAGGTCAAGTAGATAAAACCTTGTTCACTATTGAATGGGATAATCATATATTGTTGGAATAAATATATGTGGACGATATTATTTTTGGTTCAACTAACAAACAGATGTGTGAAAGGTTCTCTAAGCTGATGCAGAACAAGTTTTAAATGAGCATGATGGGAGAACTAAATTACTTTCTTGGATTACAAGTTAAACAGCTACCTGATGGTATTTTTATTAATCAAGCAAAGTACACAAAAGATCTGTTCAAGAAATTTGGTATGGAAACTAGCTCATCTGTTAATGTTCCTATGTCTACTGGACTTCGTCTGGACAAGGATGAAGGTGGCAAATCAGTTGACATCACCAAATACAGAGGCATAATTGGGTCACTGTTATACTTAACAGCTAGCAGACCAGATATTATGTATTCTGTTGGGGTTTGTGCGAGATTTCAATCAGATCCTAAGGAATCTCACCTCTTAGCTGCTAAAAGGACACTAAAGTATCTCAAAGGCACACAAGATTTGGGATTGTGGTACCCAAGGGAATCAGGATTTGAACTTATTGGATATTCAGATTCTGACCTTGCTGGCTGCAAAATTGATAGGAAGAGTACTACAGGTACTTGTCAATTTTTAGGCAGACGTCTGATCTCATGGATGAGTAAGAAACAGACTTCAGTATCCATATCTACTGCTGAAGCTGAATACATTGCTGCTGGAGCATGTTGTGCACAAATACTTTGGTTGAAGCATCAACTAGAAGACTATAATCTCAAGATCAGTGGAATCCCTATCTACTGTGACAATACAAGTGCAATCTCACTTACTCAGAATACTACTAGTCATTCCAGGACTAAGCATATTGAGATCAAACATCACTTCATCAGAGACCATGTTGAAAAAGGAAATGTTATTATTGAGTATGTTCATACAGACAACCAGATTGCTGACATTTTCACCAAACCATTAAGTGATGCAAGATTTTCTACTCTAAGAGTAGAACTGGGCTTGTTAAATTTGGATTCATAAGCTGAGGGGGAACCTATCAGAAGACTGGGTTCAACAGCTTACTAATCTGATATCAACAAGTGTTATCCTTCAAGAAGACTGACTCTCAACAGACTAGTTGACTGATGAATTCTTGAATTCAGGGGGAACGTGTAAGACTAGCGGTACCCTTGTCTTAAAGATAAAATCTTCAATGACAGTAGTTGAAGTTGTTTTAATCAGAAGATCTGTTCTTAATTTTTGAAGATTTAAAGATTATTTATCTTGCTGGATTGACAAACAGCAAAGGAAGATCACTAGATATTGGCTTTCACTAGTGATATATTGTATCAGACAAGTCGTTTATCAGATAAGTATTACTTTACTCGTCTGTTATTATTTATGTATGCTTATATTTAAGTGTTGTACAACAACGTTTTTATCAAAAACACGCTTTTATAAGTAACAGACATGTGGCGTTTCAAATTCCCGGCTGTCTGACATAATTAATAAATTTTGAATTCCGTAATTCTCGCCCGCACGATTAGAAACTGACAGATTAAATCAAACCGTCCGCGTATAACACGGAAACCGAAGCTATTCGAAATCTATAAATCCAGATCTGATCAGTAGGGTAAACCTTACGCACCCAAAATTATCTCAAGTGAAAAAGAAGTTACTGATTCATCTATTTTCTGTCTTAAAAGTGTTTTAAATTCTCTCAAACTACTTCAATTTCATCAAAATGGCCTGAGCTGAAAGACGCTACTTGAATTACGAGAAGTTCCACGCTACTGGAACTCCTCTGATGAAGGAAATCATGGTTAAAATTAAAGAGGCTTCTCTGGTAAAGGTTTTTGGAAGCTCATGAAGACTATGTGTTCACTGAAGATGTAGCTGAGTTTTACAGAACCAGAAAGAACGACTTAACCAAGATGATTTTGGTGGCTATTGTAGGAGGAAAGACTATATGTGTCTCTCCCACTGTTCTAAATGAAGTTTATGATTTGAAAAATGAAGGAGGAGAGGTATTCACTCTGGGTTCGGAAAAAGATGAGGAATTTTGGTTTATCTGTGCTAAGGATGGAGAAGCAATGACTGGAACCCTGATGAAAACTCAGTTGAAGGACGAGTTTCAGAGGTTTGCAGATATTATTGCAAAGATTTTTGAGTGTTCAACGAGCTCTTTGGATGGGTTACCTAGAAGAAGGTACCAAACAATGGTTTGTATCTACTATGGGTTGTCAGTGAATTGGGTTGTTCATTACTTTTATCTTTTGGCCTTGAAGAAAAATGGACATGTTATAATGCTGAGTCATCTGCTTTCGACTCTTGGTTGTCCACTGGTAAATGGGAAGACTGTCCACAAGCTAAAGGAAGTGAAGGTATATGAACCAGTGAAAGTTGAAGTCACTTCAAAAAGAAAGGCGAAGGGTAAGGCAGAGAAGTCTGCTGCTACCAAGAAGCCTAAAATTGATAAAAAGGCTAAGTCTGCTTATCAAACAGCAAACCCTGCTGTTGAAGCCAGATCAGTTGAATCTGACGCTGCTGATAAGATAGTCACTGAGGTGACTAAGGAAATTGAGGAGATGACTGCTGAAACATCTCCAGAGAGAACTGAGTCTGACGAACCAGTTCAAGTAAAAGAGGTTGGACGAAGAACAAGAAGTTCAGTGAAAAGGACTGCTGAACCTCGACAAACTGAAGTATTGCCTAAGCCAAAGGCAAAAAGGAAGTTAACTCTAGGTGGTCAAAGAGTTACCTTCACTACTGATCCAACTACTCAAGTTAGAGAAATTCCTGCTGCTGAAAGACCAGTAGATGCAGTAGAGAAAGCAGCAGAGGATAAGACTGTGGGGGTGGGGGGGGGGGGGGGTGGGGGGGGGGGGGGGTGGGGGGGGGGGGGGGTGGGGGGGGGGGGGGGTGGGGGGGGGGGGGGGTGGGGGGGGGGGGGGGTGGGGGGGGGGGGGGGTGGGGGGGGGGGGGGGTGGGGGGGGGGGGGGGTGGGGGGGGGGGGGGGTGGGGGGGGGGGGGGGTGGGGGGGGGGGGGGGTGGGGGGGGGGGGGGGTGGGGGGGGGGGGGGGTGGGGGGGGGGGGGGGTGGGGGGGGGGGGGGGTGGGGGGGGGGGGGGGTGGGGGGGGGGGGGGGTGGGGGGGGGGGGGGGTGGGGGGGGGGGGGGGTGGGGGGGGGGGGGGGTGGGGGGGGGGGGGGGTGGGGGGGGGGGGGGGTGGGGGGGGGGGGGGGTGGGGGGGGGGGGGGGTGGGGGGGGGGGGGGGTGGGGGGGGGGGGGGGTGGGGGGGGGGGGGGGTGGGGGGGGGATGGGGTTGGGGGTTGGGGTGGGGGTGGGGGGGGGGGGGGTTAAAAACATAGCAAAAAGTATGTTAGACTAAATTAGAAATAAATAATGTTTCTGAATTTTATGATGGTTATTAATTGAAGACAATGGAAACACAAAAAGAACAGATTATTAATTTTGAAACTACATTTATAAGATAAATTTTGAAAACATAA
The DNA here is from genome assembly GCA_034814905.1 of Penstemon davidsonii. Classification (NCBI taxonomy): domain Eukaryota; kingdom Viridiplantae; phylum Streptophyta; class Magnoliopsida; order Lamiales; family Plantaginaceae; genus Penstemon; species Penstemon davidsonii. Next base: position 1,570,456 of record JAYDYQ010001087.1, on the reverse strand, counting down.
TCAATGAAAAATGAGCTACACTTATATATGATTTTGCAAAATTTATATTAATTATACTAGTGTAGCCGTGCATAATAGAGATTATTCTGCGGATGATTTCAACATAAAACTAGAAATTTTGAATGTATGAAAATGAACTCAAGATGGGTAAAAACCCTAGAGAGAGAATTTTTCTTCTATTTTTCAAAAAATCAATAATAATCATTTGTTTTAAAATAAGTCTACAAGTTGGACTTTTATAGCCAAAAGAAAATAATTGAATAAAAATAAATAAACTTCTAAAGGAAATAAAATAGATAAAAGATGACTAAGACTTTTGTGGAAACAAATTGGACCACAAAACTATTCTACTAAATTTGATACTTGATCTGCATCAAATAGTTGAAAAAAGATCTTGACAATTTATAAAATAGAGAAAAATACCAAATATTCCTTTAGTATCATTTTTTATATAAGAAAGAAAATTACAACTTAACTAATATGCTACTGAAGTTGAGCTACCTATTTCGGGATGTTTTTGTGCAATAAACCCCTTCGGCTTAGCTCAGGACCCAACTACTCGTCGTATTTAGTTTATCATTATACCACTTCTTTTTTTTTTTTTTTAAGTTACAACATTTATAATTATTTCAAAGAAAAATCTAAACTTCCATTTTACTTATTGTAGTTGTCCAAAGACGAAAATATCCTACAAGTATTTATCTTTTTAAAGAAAACTTTTATCTCCACCCCACCCTCATCTCTATACCAACCCATCCTATCTGCCCGGATGGGTTTTGTCACGCCCAGGCCAGCGGCTGGCTTGGGTGAGGAATGTTGGCTATGGGGTGGGATATAGGTTGGGGTTGAGAATTTTTTTTTGCCTTTTTCTTTTATAGCATTTAATTTTAATTTTAATTTTAATTTTAATTTTAATTTTTAGTTATCATTTTGAAAATATTTTATTAACATCACATTCTAATATGGAATTGATAAAATTTGTAATAGTATTTACTTTATTTTATTAATATGTGTGTGAATATTGAGTTTTATTATTAAGGATGAAATAGAAATTGACGAAAATTTGAAGGAGTTAAGCTACTCATAATTGTGCGATTGATTGGACCGTGAATTGTGTGAAAAGAGAAATAAAACACACGGAAAATTTATGCTATAAAAGTTGAGAGATTTGTGTAAAGTAAATTTCCTTTTGGCAGGGGGTGTTTGTTCATTTTATGGGTATAATACAAATATTATGTAACAATTAAGATGGTTTAAGTCTAGAAACAAACCAAAACCTGTCATGTCATCCAATGCTTTACACTTGATAAATGTTTTAAAAAAAATTGATTTCTTTATTATTCTTAATTTATATGGGTTTTTTGTTTTATTTTTTTTTCTGAGTGAAATGGTAAACATTTCATTGCATTAATTACTAAACCATAAATTTTATTTGAATTTACTCGATTATTACTTTCAAAATACAAATATATATAATTCAATTAATTACAAAACTAATATTAAACTAGAAAAATACTTAGGGACCGACCTAAAGAGAAACTTTGAAAGGGGGAGGTAATGGTCCCCCATTTCTTTTTTTAATTTATGTATATTTATATTTTAAGTAATTATTAAAGACGTATTTTTTAAATAGTTCACAAAAATTAAATACAACAATTTGATATTGGACTTCATTTTATTTGATAAAAGCTCGTTTAGCTTGATTTACTATACATTTCAAATAAACATGATCAATATTTTTGTTAGATAATTTTGAAGCTCGATTCCATAAGTTAGAAACTCACCAAATATCAAGCTACTCGAGCTTGATCATGTTTGGCTCGATTAAGGTTCACTAAAGTTCAGTTTGCTTATTAAACAAACCATGCTAACACACACAATTTAAGCCCGATAAAAAATTCAAGCAAAGGATATGTATCTTTGTATTACTCAACTTGTTTACACCCCTATTTCAGACACACGACTTTACAAATTAACGTCTCATGTCGTTTTTTTTCGATTTGCTTGTTGAATTTTTAATTTGTCTCTAATTGTAGGTTCTATTGTAGTAATTTACTTCGGCGCACCAAACGTGCAAAAGAGTCCTATGGTTGATGTACTTTTTAAGAGCGACTGTAAAATGCCATCAACACCTAATGGATTTTTCTCCTTTTGATGACCTGAAATTCAATGAACTTCTCACTCTCGGAGTCTGAAGTATAAGCGATTTTAACTCATATTTGATTATAGACTATTTTTATTAATAAATTAATTAATTTAATTAACCCCAATTAAAATAATTGTATTTTTTAAAGATATTTACATATCAATGGAGATAAATTTATGGGATTATTGCATTTTTGGTATCACAACTATAGCCCATTGGCGTTTCTACCCCATAACTTTTCGGACTGGCACATATGGTGCCACAACTTCAACATCAGTGGCAATTTTGGTGCCAAATGAAGCCCAATTTCAAAATTGACCAGAAATTTCCCCATGCGCGGACCATGTGACATGAAAATTGGGAATTTTAACCATTCAACGTATTTTTCATTAAAAAATAAATAAAAAATTATTTTCATCCACCAAGAAATAGGCTATTTGGATGTTTCTATTTGGGGAAGAAGAAGGGAGGTAACAATTTAATTAAGGGAATGTTTGGCGAATATTATAGAAAAATTTAAATATTTTGAATTTTGGTATTTTTTTTGATGAAAAAGACGTTGAATGGTCAAAATTCCAAATTTTCATGTCACATGGCCCGCACATGGGGGAATTTCGGGCTAATTTTGAAATTGGGCCTTAATTGGCACCAAAATTTCCACTGATGTTGAAGTTGTGGAACCAAATATGCCAGCCCGAAAAATTATGGAGTAGAAATGCCAGTGGGCTATAGTTGTGGCACCAAAAAAATGCAATAATCCCATAAATTTATACTCCATATGAAATTTTCTTAAATCATTTTATCAAAACTCGGATGCACTGACACAAAAATTATGGGGCCCCAATGAAATGCGTTTAAGCTCGTTCTTGAAAACATCCATATTAGTGAGACACGAATTCAAATTTTTTTGACTTTAGTTTTTGCTACTAAATGACGACCTTACTGGCGAGAAGCATGGGATCTAAAGATCTTTAATTTCATGCATTGGTTTTGCGGGTTTAATCGATTGAAAATTTGGACAACTATAAAAAAAACGAAATGAATAGAAATCCCAATTCACTTGATTATTTTATATTACACTAATAAAGTTGAAAAGAAAATGAATCTAAACCCATTTTATAATACACTAATCTGAAATATTCAATCATCCATACACGCATCAAAACACGTTAAGACAAATTAAATTAATGAAGTTTGAAGATTTTATGTATATATATATATATATTTGCTCTCAGGCTTATCTCATAGTTTTAAGTGGAAAATGTGTGGTTGTCCTTTTGAAATGATGTTATAGTTGGTAAAAGTTGTTGACGTTTAACCAATAACATTGAAAATCAATGCTCTGATTAATTTGACCCTTCATTATTATGCATTATCTTTCACTTTAAAGTGCCAGATTTTGAATTGAAATTTCTACGTTGATTGATGCATGAATAAAGGTAATTTATGCATTTCACACTAATTGAATTGTGAAAGAGACTATATAGGACTCAAAAGAGTGAACCAGGTCGGTTTCGTGGTTTTGTGAAACTCGGTCAAATCCATTTTCAATGAAGTTTAGATATAGGTTTCACGAAACTATCGAGTTTCAAATTATACTTCTAATCTAATAAATCTCAACATTTTAATTACATTTACCACATTTTTTTTTTCCTTAAAAAAACATTGATTTGACACATACCTCTATATCCAAACTCAATCAAAATCATATTTCAACTTTTCAAGAACCAAAAACTCAATATGTAAACTCAATCCAAATAGTAATTCAAAAGTTTCACTAAAATCATTCAAATTTTATTTTTGAAACTCAAATCAAACGAAACTGAGTCAAAACCAATCTATATAAACCCGAAAAGTCAATAAGCAATTTACTAATATCAATAAAATAATTGGACAATTTCTTACGTACACTAATTAATAAAAGGAGAAAAATGCACGATACTCCTCCTTGTGATGAGAAACTTGCAAAAAGCTCCTTATTGAAATTTGTATAGTATCAAATCCCCTTATACTTTCAATAACTCTGCATAGAATCTCCCCGTACGTCTATTTCCTTCAGTTTTTTGATAGGGGTCTGCATAAAATCTCCTTGTACTTTTTAACTTTTTCACAAATTGCCTCGTACTTTCTAATTTCTGCACATAATCCCCTTGTATTTTTTATTTTAGCACAAATTCTCTTATAACATATCATTTTTTTTTAAAAATCTAGTGGTAATTTAGGTATATCATTTTTTTTTTTAAATCTCCTTGTTCTTTTGAGCTTGATTTATTATATATTCTAAAAAATGTTTAAACAATATTTTGCACTTGATAACATCGATTTTTTTTCCGAACTTGCTTGAATAAAGTAAGTAACAAAAAATATGTAAAAATATCAAGTTATCGAGTTTGATCTTATTCAACTCGGTTAAAGTTCGTTTGAGTTAATTCATAAGCAATTTCAAGTTCGAGCTAAACAATCAAATCGAGCTCACATACAATTTCAAGTTCGATAAAAGCATTCAATCAAAATATATTTTATTTCAATTTTACACCTTTGGTTTTGAACACAACTTTATAAAAATTCAACTTCTTATGGCTTATACTTACTATAAATTAAATGATGCACTTTTTAAGAGAGAACTTAAAATTCCATCAACATCTAATATGATTGTGGGAAATTCTTACTCATACTCGGTTTGACCACATCTAATGTAATTACATAGCAAGTGCAAATTACACACCCAATGTAATTACATACAATTGTAATGTGGTTAGATGGGTACGTATGACCAAGGCAGGTATGAAAAAATTCTTTCCATATTTGTTCTGCTATTTTTTGAGCATGAATCCGATAAACCTTCACACCGAGAGACACAATTATAAGAGAATTAGCATGAGTTCGGTTACAAACTATATTTATAAGAAAACTTCATCGATCCTAATTAAAATGATTGTATTTTGTTAAGCATATTTATATTTTAACATTACGTTTGTGAAACAAACATTAATCCGAATTACTTGATTTTTTAACTTATTTTTTAGTCATTTTATCAAAGCATCGAATGAATTATCCCAAAAAATTTCGCCCCCCAATAATATGCATCTAGGTGGAAAATTGTTACATACACCAGATCTATGATAGTTATATTGATATTGTATATAAGAATTCACCACACTATATATTAGTTTTGAAAGCATGACATTATCATAATTGATGATGTGGTGAAATTATAACCACAAAATCTATGAAATTCTCATAGACCTAATCTATATAAAAATTTTCAGTCTAAGTCCGCCCCGGAGAGTTTTCCCCTAATAAAGAGATCAACCTCTGACTAGTTCCCTATATGTTTCTTTAATACGACTTATTCTTTTTTCCTTTTTGAGTGAGTTAATACGACTTATTCAAAAGCACAGAGTAATAATCTCTTGTGTTGGAACGGTTCAAATAGATGTCCACAAATAATTGACCTATTATAAGTTTAGTCGACTTAGTACTTCATCAGTATTTCCAATATAAGATTTGAATACAGAAGAAATAAAAGTTGAACAAGTTTATGATGGCCAAATCGTCAAGTTAAGCAGAGTATTCTTTTACCAATTTTATGCCCATTAATTAGGACATATATTGAAAAATTCACAGTTATTCGAATATCATTGCCAAAACCTTTAAAAAGAATAAATAATACTAGTAATAAAACTTAACAACAATTTTAAACAAATTTCTAACATGGCTAGCTAGACCGCTAAGGTTGTGGCCAAGTTTTCATGTGAATTGGGCAATATCGCATTTTAGTACTTTTCCTAAATCTTATATGTTGTTAAAAAAGGAGCATCTAGGGTGGCGGCAAGGTAACTCGACCTCACATGCGGGACGGCCTTGAAATCGTGCCACGTGGCGCACGTAACTAGTATGTAACTCGGCGAGTTGACTCGATCTGTAAATAGATCACCCTTTTTATTTTTATTTTAAATAATAGTTGAGATAATCTTCAATTAATAAAAGACGGTTATAACCTTTAAATCAAAAAAATTAAAAAATATACTAATTGATTTATTTCCATGATTAATATCTGCAGTTATCATGTAATTAGGGTTAAACTAATTTCTTCTCCATGATTAATCTTCATCACGCCACAAAATTATCAACAGGATTTTTTTTCTTCTCCACGAATTAATCTTCATCACGACACAAAATTCTTCATCACCCTTTTTTTCTTACACGATTATGAAGGTATTGAAAATGGTGTGTAATTCTACAATCTTAGAAGAGGACAATGATGCAAGCCCGAATTTTTCTAATGAAGATGGTAAATTGATCATAAAGTTCGATTTCGTTTGACTTTACACATGTAGTTGCAATTTTTTTTTAATTCAACTATCTTAATTTCAATAATGTATGCAAATTAACGTCAAATTAATTGAATGTTTGATTTTTCGTTAACCTGAAAGATGCAATTTTTTATTTGTAGTTTCATCATATATAACTTAAAAGATTCACTATATTTGTTTTTACTGTATTTTCCTATAAAGCATATTTAAGTGGACCTTTTTTTTATGTTTGAAGCTTTTAGGTGCTAAGGCTGGTATTAAATATACTTTGATTCTGTTAGTTTTGTAAATTCCTCTATCTTAAATGTCAAGCACCAAAATGTATGTATTATTTTCATTAAGTTTTGACTTGACACCTACTACTCAAAATTCTGGACATTCGAAATCAATTGAAAACCACATTTTAAATTTTCAGAATTGTTGAAACCGAACCCTTAGCTTGTGATGGCATCTAGCTGCTTTAAGTTAGTTGAACATGTTTATGCAAGTGATGTTAAAACAGACGTAAACATCAAAACTCTTGTTGTGTTTTAGATTGCACAATGAATGTATCTTTTGAAATCAGGTTTTAGGATAAAAAGTCAAACTTTTGCATAGGAATTAAATATATGTTGTTTAAGATTTTGGAGTAAATTGCTGATAACGTAGTGAAAACGTCGTTATTACGTGCCTTCTTAATCTCATAACAACTTGCTCTGCTTCGAGTTTTGCTTCCTTTTGAGTGTTTTGCTTGCTTTTGCGTTTCTGGTTCTTTGTTCATTCTATGTGTGTTTTGGTGGTGGTAGGTGGGTTTTTATTCTGTTTTGAGTGTTTTGTAGGAAGATGCCAATAAGAGCTTAAATCGAAAGAACAACCCGATGATAAATGTAGACGGATGTGGGTAGCATCTCACTAAAACATACATAAATATTTCATGGATGATCCAAATGAGCTGAATTTTGGATATGTTATAGATGAGGGAGTTATCTACGCTACGGACTTTACAGATCCAAAATCGGAGTTCGAAATCAAAAGATATGCCGCTCGGAAGGAAGTGTGGTGGAGCAGAAAACTCACTGCCCATATCTCACCGCGGTGAGACCCCTGTTCCAGCAGATCTGTTTCTGCGGAAGGCAGGGTTTTTTTTTGTATATTTCCCCTTTAACTCTCCTTGTAATTATGAACATCTTAAGGGGCTTTTTGGTCTTTGTTCCCATGTAATAGAGGGCAACTTAGACACTTTGGTGAAGGGTATCTCTTGCTATTAGGGCAAGGAGGAAAGGAAGTCAAACACAACTTATTCTTCACTTTACTTTAGCCTCCATTGACACACTTTCACTTTTTCACTCCATTGAAGACAACAAGGCTTGAGGGAGAAGTTGTTGAAGATTTCAACCACTAAGCTATCTCTAACTCTTAGTACTTTGTTCATTTACATTTATGACTTTCATTAATGTATTGGATGATTTTTTTAATGCTATGAGTAGCTAATCCCTATTTTCTTGGATTTTATTGATCCTATGTTTGATTCTTGATTAAATGATGATATGATGATTGATATGATGCTTATATGCGTTTGTTAATCCGATTTCGTGCTTATAGTTCGTCTTATAGTTTGGCCAACTTTGAGGTGAAATTTATTGATTCTTGATATCTAGACATAGTGATTATGAGGATTTGATTATGAAATTGGATTGAGATTCGATTCTAGGATAGACATATACCTAGGTCGTTTCGTATTCATTTTAGGTTTGAGTTTAATGCTTCGATTAGATCTTAGTCCATTTAGACATAAACTGGATTAGTTTAACTCGATAGGTTTGTATGCAACTCGAAAGATACATACGAACGTCCTTGAATCCTTGAATAGCAAACACGAGCATAAGATATCAATTATCGAGTCATTTATCTTGAATTGAACTGGGTGACGTAAAATCCTAGAAGCCTTTATCATATTATCAAGTCAAGTGATAGTTTCATAATCACCTTGATTTAGTTTTAATATCAAAACCACCACCACTTTATCAAACTCAACTTATAAATCTAAGTAGAAGTAACAAGAAAGTAGTTGGTAATTAATTGAATAAATCCTCATGGGTTCGACATCACTTATCACTTTATTAATTGTAGACGACCGTATACTTGCGTGTATTGCGTACTAGTATTTCGAGCGCAACAAGTTTTTGGCGCCGTTGCCTGGGATTTGTGACGGTTATTTGCCAAATTATATTTTTGTATATTTTAGCTTGGATTTGTTACTTACTTTGTGTTTTTGTTTTCATTAGGTACCTTTCTCTTAGTGCATACCAAGAGCATCAAATTCACCCGTTGCTCTTGTTGATCCTGAGATCGAGAGGACCTTTAGAAAGCGAAGAAAGGCAAAGAAGAAAAAGGAAAAGGGTAAACTTTTACCTATGGAAAACCAAAGAATGCTTCTGCCCACTGATGCCGTTTTGAGTAAATTTCTAATATCCATGGATGTTTTGTAACACCGTAATCCTCAATCAAGTTAGACCATCTTTCTTCAAATTCATAGATAAAGCACGGCCTTTTCATCAATTGGGAGAACTTTGTTAAAAAATCTCCAGTTTTAACATTTGATTCGGCATTACGAGAAATATGTCAGCAACAAAGCCGATGTTTCGCTTCGAGAAATTCATGATCCACAGCAACACGCATTGCAGCTCCTAATTTGTCAAAACTGCAATAGGAGCTTTTCCATTCATGCTTTCGCGGAAAGTTCGTAGCAATCACCTGTATGATTAAATTATCTCATTGCATAAAAATGCAATTCCGAATATACAAGTGCACAAATGACAGTTGACTCCCTAGAACATAACAATAGGAAATTGGTACATGTTAGTCTTGTATGTACAAATAGTACAACATCACCAAAATGTTCATATTCAGCTCTTGACATTCCATCACACCAAAAAAGTCTCGTCAGTGCCCTATTTCCATCAACAATGTACTGGAATCTCATTGATTCGTCTTTCATATTCATACCTTCAAGTAGACCAAAAACAATATTCACATCGCCACCTTCAATCCTTTTCAAGCGTTCACTGTTCAAATAGTTGTACCCGTCTTTTCTATGAAGTACACCATTGGCACTGCCTCCCCCCAGTTCTTCTTTAAAATCAAGAACACAAGAAGGTTTAAATCCGACATTTGTCATCACGTTCAACATTGACTTTGTTGATGGGGTAAAAAATATGTATGCAATATCCTCACAAATAAGTATGGTAATGAAATTAACTAATTACAAAAAAAAAAAAATCATTACGGTTTTTGAATCTCCTAATTAGCTATTACAACGTAGACGATGATATGTATCAGAAGTTTCAACAGGATGATTGTGGTGCGGTTGGAACCTCGTCACTTTATATTCTCCCGTATCACGATCAAGAGCAACACGAAAACTAGATGTGCATCCACACCATGTCTTTGTTTTTTTTTTTCCCACTTTCAATCATAATCGTTTAGTTTTTGCGTGCGAAAACCTTCTCGAGCACATAGCCATTCCCTGTTCAAAATGAGGCTAGTACCTTTCTTCCTTTTTAATGTGCTCTTTCGGACATCAAATCCAACTTCCCTTCCGTAAGAAATATAGAATTTTTTTGCTTCCTTAACACTATTGAACTTTAATGCTCGAACACGGTCAATGTTAGTGATATGATCAGTTGGATCAGATTTTTCACTCCCCTCGTCCACATCTTCGTTGCCACTGTTCTGATGCGATTTGGTATTCGAACCACTTCTATAATGAGGAGCACAAAACGTGCATAATCCATAAATTCATCATTAAAACAAAAGGTGCGTCCCGGCATTAGTTTGACGGATTTTTTTTAGACATTCCAACAAAGGTTTTTTAAAAAAGATTAGAAAAATGTTCTATGAAATACAAAAAGATTCTGAGAAGCCACCAAAGGAACTCCAAGTTGGGTTACTACGAAACCTTGAGAACCATGCCGGATGCATCTGCACGAGAGCTATATTCCATCTTATACGAGTTGAGATAAATGCTGAGTTGGATATTTTACTTGAGAGTATGTCCCCACTTAAAGATCGGCGGTACCAAATTCAATTTGGCAATCATAGCAAAGCAAAACATTGTAGTTTTTCTGTCATCATTGATCTGGATGAGGCCAAATTCGAGTGTGAATGTCTGATGCTTCAATCTGATGGAATTCCTTGTCGGCACATAATCTGTGCATTCAAGAACATGAGAATTTCCACATTTCCTAAAATAGTATTAATCCTCGATGGTTTGTTGATGTTGGCAGGAAGCTCATCACGGATTTCCCATTCCATTTAGACGACAACCCTGAAGAAGTTAGGTTTGCTAAGATGAACATGGAGTGTATGCACTTCTCTAAATTATCCTCCCAAAAGCATAAAAAATTCTTTGCAAGTCAGAAATTTGACAGCGGCAGCTGAAGATGAATTTGACGCACTTTCAGAGTCTGATGGTGAGGAAATTCCAAAATAATTTGTGAAACATTCCCACAATGTTGTAGATCTTGATAAGATTATTCCCAAAGGTGGAACCAAAGCGAAGAAGCAACTTTGTGGCTTGTGCAAGTCAGTTCCTAGTTGTTCTTATTATGATAATATCATTCCTCTTAAAAGTATTCTTCATCTTATTATGTCTATTAATGTTTCAGGAAAATGAGACATAAAGTAACAACTTGTGAGCTGAACCTAAAATTTGCTAGTAGTTCTTGTGCCAAAGAGGAAACTATGCCGTCGACTATTTTTCACAGGATTTATGAGGAACCACCAAATGATGATTATGTTGGCGATAATGGTGGCACCTAACATTCGATTCATCAACCTTCAGCAAGCACGTCATCATTTGGTAGGCCCGAACATCGATTTTCACACACCAATCTTCTCTTTAGTATGCACCCTCCTCAATTTCCAAATTCGAATGCTGGAATTTGTCCTCAAGTACGATTCCCGATGCATCCACAAGTTAGAATTTAACTGTAATTATTATTACAGTTTTTACTTTTCAGTTATTCAATCAAATAAGGTCGAACTTTTTGACTCACAATAATATGTTATGGTATATATATTGCAGGGAGCCCCAAGTATTCACAATCCTCACGTGTTTGGAATTTATATTACAGGCTTTCCCCCTCAACATTGAACAGTACTCGGTCAACCCAGACCACGACCACCAACTTAATCAATTCCCAACCCAGACTTTTGAAATGACCCATTTTTCTGAGAAATATTAAGTTCATCAGACTACTATATTAAATTATTGTTTATGAAATTGGCGTGTCAGTATCTTCAATAGTCATTTTTTTTAATTAGAACTTCCAATAGGCAATATTATGTCACATATAATCGATGCGATTGATGTCAATTACAAAGTGTGGGATAAAAACTGATGAACACATATCTTGTAACACTAAAATAATTGATAAATATCTTATAAAGTTTAGTAGTAACAATGATACTTGCCAAACAATTTTTGATAACATATACGAATAAGAAAAAGTAAGAATATAAGCCCAAAAGAAAGAGTACAAACTCGCGATTTAGCTAGTAGATGTGTTATTTTGTTCAAAGCAATTTGTCAATTGTCACATGTTTTGAGGAGCAAAATCCAGAAACTTTAGGCCACGACTCAAATCTTGTTAAGCCATGGCTTGTTTTGTCAAAAAAAAAATGAAAGTTAAAAAATTCCAAAACTAACCCTAAGTCCTGAAAAGCTCGTTCTTCTCCATCAACGCACACATTACATGAACACTTAATCATGTAATTTTTTCGATTGTATTTCAGTTTATATTTGAAACAATTTAGGTGAATATGTAGTTGTAGAATTAGCTTAAAAATATAATGGATGTAGTTCGAGTAAAAAAATAAACTATTAACCATATATAATCTGAACACCCAAGGACCATTGAATAAGTCTAAACCACCAAATTTGGTCAAGATATGTTGTCTAAAAACCACAATCAAATCGAATATTTCTAAAGCAACCAAACACGCATATAGTGATCAACATAATAATAGTCCAAACCACACCAATAATTGTCCAAACGACTAATACCGCATAAAATAATTCTCAAAACTAATAAAGATTAAACCAAAAAAAAAAAAAAAATCTAAACGTCCAATTGGCTAATAAAACAATATAACTATTGTGATGGATTCCAAGCAACTTTGTTCCATTTGCACTTGTAAAGCTTCAAAGCCAAAGATTTTCTTGCATTCATAGACTCTTCCTACAAATGATACGAAACAAGTCAATTTAAGATTAAAAGTTATGCTAACATTCGTCATTTGGTTGATGGAGAGCAAATTCATCACTTAAGAGTTGTTGTTGCATAGACAATCCAATTGACAATAATTTTGATTATTATTTATTGAGATTTTTTAGAGCATGTAAATTACAGGAATGTTTATACTTACCAAAAATACAGTTGAAAAGTACCATCGACGCTGACAAGTATCCTCGTAAAACATTTTCAGAGAAAGCATATATGCAATGCAGTCTATCAACTATATTAATATAATTAGCGTTCCTTATCAAATGAGATGATAACTAGATTAAAAAACTTAGGAAAAATTTTGTACTTACATTTCCAATTATATCAATTGCAAGCAACAAGGTCATTCGAGTAATTGAAAATGCATTTTTACCTTTGCTCGAGATTTTGGTTGAATAAGAGTTTCTCTATATCATCATTCGTAGCTAATGGATTGCGAGGTACATAATCCAATTGATCACCATCTTCAACAACCAAATCATCGTCTCCAATGAAATCAAATTGGTCCGAATTATCACCAGTTTTCTTCGAACCACCATTAAAATTCAAAGTCTTAGGCGTGAGTGTTTCTTGTTTGCCTCGAGACCTAGTTCTTGGGTAGGAAGTTTTCACTTTTTGGCTACCATGTCGCTGGGTTGATTTCGAACAAGATCCCTGATTATTCACGAATGGAGTACCATCCACTTTTCCCGTTTGCGACCTCAACAAGTTAGGCAATGTAGCACGAAAGGTGGATTCAACAGTTTTTGGTATCTTTTCTAGGCATGACTAGATATTATTGGCAACCATATCAAATGGTGAAATCTATTTTGCCCCTGACGACATGTTATTGCTTTGTTGTTGCATTAAAATCACGTTCAATGTTTTTGTCAATTGGACGATTTGATGCTCAATAACATTAATCCGACCTGTCAACACTGCAAACACCCCCGCCTTATCCATGTCTCCAGTGAGATTGCTGGAGTGTGACTGCAAGTGATTCTCTGAATGCCCGTAAGTTTCCATATATTCAGCATTGTTCATATCTGTGATTGGGTCAGTGTAAGCACTTGTAAAAATCTAGGGGTGTAAACGAGCCGAGTAGTATCAAACGACACATTGTTCAAGCTTGGTTTGAAATTTATCGAGCTTGAAATTTTGTGTTTGAGCTTGGTTTGATTTCTTAATGAACCGAGCTCAAACGAACTTTTATTGAACGAGCTAGAGCTGAGTATCGAGTAGCTTGATATTTTACATGTGTTTTTTTAATTTTTAGCGTATCGAGTCGAGCTCGAGCCGAGCTTCATAAGTTATCAAATGAGAACTCTTGTTCAAGCTTGTTTGATTTGTTTGACGAACCGAGCTCAAACGAGCTTTTATCGAACGAGCTCGAGCCGAGTATCGAATAGCTTGGTTTGATTTTTAGCCCTACAGAAATCTTCCTCTTGGATTCTAATTTTTCCCAAGAATCCAACTGCTCAACATAAGATTTTCTATCCTCAAAAGTCATAGTCTGAAAGTGGGAAATGGTGAGGTATCAATAAATGTCAATATAATACTTTTGTATAATGAAATGTGCATTTGAGCATGGTTCATATAAAATAAATATTTGACCTTCACATTCCAATAACCTCCAGTGGACTGCAGCTCAACCAATAACAATTTAGATCGTTCCTTTGACAAATAAGTTATGAAAGGGATCTCATTCTCCAAATCAAGTGTGTGTTTTGCACCTTTCGTACGAACTCTTCCCATGAATATTATCCACATTATATAAGTTAAATTGGTAACATGTTCACAATAAATAAAAATATGTTTATAAATAGTATCATGAATAAATTAAATAATTTGTACTTTCAAATTTACATAAAATCACCATTATGTGTTTGGTACCAGAAGTAAAAATAAACATCCACATGCATAACCTTGGGTATTTGATTTTACGAATCTTACACCTTTATTTAACTTATAAACAACTAGGGACGCCCAATCTATATTAGGAATTTTGTCCAAGTTAACAAATAGGTTCAAGTTTTCAAGAGGAATGTGGTATTGGGTTTCCGGAAAGAGAAACACACCAAACAGAAATGTCATATACATGACCTTGAATTCATCTCCATTAGTCGAGCAATTCATCAGTAACTTCATCAACTCTGTCACGTCAACTCTACCCCTTTTATTGGGAGCAGTGATTTGTATTTATCGAGGACAAACTTGTATGTCCAACTGAAATAGATTCGATCACTCGTGTGCGGAATTCCAAACGCCTCATGAACTGTGGAATTAGTCAATTTAAACTCCTCACCATGTACATTCAATATATCTGTTGTGGGGTTATACTGTTATATGATCCAAAGCAGCATTACACGATTAAGATCAACACAAAGACAACGATCCAAACCTCATTTCTGCCAATTGAGAATTATTTAGTTTTTTATTCACCTCCATCAATCTAGGGAGTGACATCCTCATATTCAGAGTTTGTTGCTGGATGTCGTTTATTGAAAAACGTTAGTGATTCTTAGAAAAAATATGCTTATGTTGTAACAAAAATAGAAATTTCAAAATGGATTGGGTCTTGACAGTTTTAACAATATCAGAGGTGAAAATCACAAATCTTAAGAGTTGCGGGGTGGTTTTACAAAATACCAGAATTTGATGTTAAAGCTTTCCGTAAATATGTTTATGTTGTAATAGAAATTTCTAAATGGATTGGGTCTGGACAGTTTTAACAATATCCGAGGTGGAAATCATAAATCTTAAGAGTTGCGGGTGTTTTTGCAAAATACCAGAATTTGATGTTAAAGCTTTCCGTAAATCTGTTTCTGTTGTAACAAAAATAGAAATTTCAAAATGGATTGGGTCTAGACAGTTTTAACAATATCCGAGGTGGAAAGCATAAATCTTAAGAGTTGCGGGGTGTTTTTACGAAATACCAGAATTTGATGTTAAAGCTTTTCGTAAATCTGTTTCTGTTGTAACAAAAATAGAAATTTCAAAATGGATTGGGTCTAGACAGTTTTAACAATATCCGAGGTGGAAAGCATAAATCTTAAGAGTTGCGGGGTGTTTCTGCAAAATACCAGAATTTGATGTTAAAGCTTTCCGTAAATATGTTTCTGTTGTACAAAAAGAAAAAAAACTTCGAATGACTCCAAATAATCATATGAACTAATTAACACAACAAGTATGCATATACTTCAAATTTAGAAATAGTAGAAGTTAATTGTATAAAAACACAATAAATATTGTAACCTTTTTTGGTTTTATGAAATCCTGTAAATCGCTATGCTGAATATTAAGTTCCTCTTTTTTGAAACCTTCACTTTTTCTTTGTTGGGATCCAACCTACACGAAATTGATATATACTCCGTAATTATCTATGTAAAAACATGATAATACATAGAAACAAGTCTATATACATCATAATATAATTTTCTCACATAAGCGTCATACCTTGAAAGTTTTTTTAAGAATTTTAGGCATATCATTTACATATCCAACCTTCCTCTTTCCATTTGATGATTTATCCCTACATAAATTGAAAATATATTATGTAACTTTTTTTTAACAGAATAATCTTTTTATATTAATAAAGTAATTAACAAACATATACGTAATTAAAATCACATAAATTGGCAGTACAAACTTAAATATTAAAATCGACCTTCAACCCAAGAACCTCGAAGCTCGACGTGATTGTGATTCCAGCAATACTATATTTATCGAATAACAAGTTATTGAGAGAGAAGAAGGTTATGAGCAGTAAAAATTGATGGTATGAGCAGTTGTATTGATATAACCAGTTGTATAAAAAAATTAGGGTCACTTGTACACAATTTTGTTCAGCGAATTGGTTAAAACAATCGTGTTAAATTTGGGTGATTGGGTTTAATTGGGAAACTTGTTCCTCCAAGTTACGGATTTAACAAAAAATCAGATTATGGGAAATATTTAAAGAATATAAACAAATCAAATATATTAATTAATTAAGGGAGTTATTTAAATATGGGAGTGGATGAGTAGCGTGAGTGGGGTGTTTATTGTTAAGGAAATTGGCTTCTCAATTTAAACCACATTATGTATCAAAACCTAATTAATTTCGGGTAAATACTATTGATTCGATAAAATTTATTTTGAAATAATTGATTATTGAAAAGCTGATTGAGCCTTTGAATAATTATTAAACTTCATCAACTAAAGAATATCATTTATTTGAAGAAAGAAATAACAATTTGATAGACAATTTGATCGAAATAATGAACGATTCATAATTATTTTGAAATTATCGACATATCTTCAAATTACGGAGGACTTAGTGTTACAGAACCATATAATAGACAATTTGATCGAAATAATGACCGATTAATTTTTTTTTTGAAATTATCGACATATCTTCAAATTACGAAGGATTTAGTGTTACATAACCATATAATAGACAATTTGATCGAAATAATGACATTCATATTTTTTTTTTAAAATTATCGACAGATCTTCAAATTACGAAGGACATAGTGTTACATAACCATATAATAGACAATTTGATCGAAATAATGACTGATTCATATTTTTTTTTGAAATTATCGACATATCTTCAAATTATGGAGGACTTAGTGTTACATAACCATCTAAAAGACAATTTGATCGAAATAATGACCGATTCATTTTTTTTTTTTTGAAATTATCGACATATCTTCAAATTACGGAGGACTTAGTTTTACATAACCATATAATAGACAATTTGATCGAAATAATGACCGATTCATATATTCTTTTTTGAGATTATCGACATATCTTCAAATTACGGAGGACTTAGTGTTACATAACCATCTAATTGACAATTTGATCGAAATAATGACCGATTCATATTTCTTTTTGAAATTATCGACATATCTTCAAATTACGGAGGACTTAGTGTTACATAACCATCTAATAGACAATTTGATCGAAATAATTACTGATTCATATTTTTTTTTTGAAATTATCGACATATCATTAAATTACGGAGAACTTAGTGTTACAGAACCATCTAATAGACAATTTGATCGATATAATGACCGATTCATATTTTTTTTAAATTATCGACATATCTTCAAATTACGGAGGACTTAGTGTTAAAGAACCATCTAATAGACAATTTGATCGAAATAATGCTTGAAATACATCAAAACTTTATTTAATTCTCATCAAACCAAATACAGATACAAAATTAATAAAATGGATTATATAAGTCTTTCAAAATTAATAAAATATATTTTTAAATTGTATACTTAATTAAGAATAAAAATAACGGTTTTCATAGGCTAGTAGGAACAAAAAAATTTCATAAAGAGAGGCGAGTAGTTATATAGGAGAAGATTTATCTCCTAATTTGCAGAATCGTCTCCTGATTTTAGTACCAGATTTGTCTCCTAATTTAACTAGGATTAATAAACCGTTTTCCTTGATAAATAAGTTATTTTTTTTGTGGAACATTTTTTGTAGATAAATTATGGGATCTAAATAATACCTTATGCAATTTTTGGAATAGTTTAATCCTCTCTCGAGTTTAGTACAAGATATGTCTCTTAATTTAACTAGGATTAATAAACGGTTTTCCTTGACAGATAAGTTACTTGTTTTTTGTGGAACATTTTTTGTAGATAAATTATGGGATATAAATATTACCTTATGCAATTGTTGGTATAATTTAGTTAATTTATTACTATAATAATAATACATTATTTTTAGTCTATAATCAACCTATTTAAGTTATAGGTTTAATTATGTAGACACGAAATTATGAATGAATTATTAACTACTTTCTTAATGTTATAAGCTAATAAGAGCAATATTAATTTGAAAAGGCAGTAAATCTTACACTAAATGGACTTTTAAATTTATGCGACTCTTAAATTAGTGTAACTCTTCATTATAAAATCAACCCTCACTCGAGAAATATTCAAAAGTATTTGAATAATTCATTGCCTATAAAGAGATTTGCTTGGAGTTATGGAAGACAAAAAAAAAAAAAAATAAGGTATGGACGAAAATCTTCTAATTATTCCTTATTGCTGAGTTATAGATCAATATTTCGAATGGTCCTGTTAATATTCTTAAAAATTAATTTTTCCTCATTGATGTGTTATTGACATGTTTCGAAATGTGCTTTTAATATTCTTAAAACATTAATTTTTCCTTATTGATGGGTTAATGACCAATGTTTCGAATTGTGCTTTTGATATTCTTAAAACATTAATTTTTCGTTATTTGTGAATTAAAATCGGGGTTTAGAATTGTTCTGTTTATATATTCCTAAAACATTGATTTTTTTAATTGATCAAGATTGATAAATGTTTCAAATTGTTTTGTTTATATATTCATAAAACATTATTTTTTCATTATTCATGTGTTATTGACCAATGTTATTGTTCTGATTAAATATTTTTTTTTGAACTTTTTAAAATTAATATTTATGTTCTGATTATTTTTATATTCGGTTTCTTTGTATGTTAATACAATTAATTGTTGTTTTGTACTGAGTTTCATGGCTGCAGTATTTTGGGTTCAAGCTGACATAGAACTTTGCTTGGTGATGTTGATTAATGAAACGAGAGCTGGCACGATACATTATACCTGGGCAAACACAACGGTTTCTCAGCAACTTGTTGAAAGACTACAACAGCAAATGGGGGAAGAATTACACATCTGACATGGTTAATAAAGAATTTCACAAGCTGCATACTCGCTATTACTCGTGGCAGGAGGCACTGCGATGCCGTTTCGTGAGGTGGTACCCGGAAGAGAACAAATTGCTAGCCAGTGTTGAAGAATTGGAAATGCTTCTTAAGGTAACTCATTCACCAATGTATTTATTAATGTCTCAGATAAAAAATGAAAGTTATCTACATTGAAATGATGTATTTATTTTATTTTCGTGCAACAGGTGATAGGATAGTGCCCAGCAAGCCAATTAACCTTAGCTTGTAATAGGTCTATTCTGTAATAAACAATCTTTGATTTCATGAATAATACGCACGTTTATTTATAACTGTATAGAATAAACAATGGCCAACTTCATCTCTCGCGAATACATTTAAGCGATTGGATGAAATCCTTAGATCACATTCGACTATGGGACGATTCACTTCGGTATTGAGTGCAATCATGAAACAGTCTCTAAGGTCGTGATCTTAAAACACGTTTCAAGTCATAGATTCCGAACGAGACGGGGTATCTAAGGTATCGCCAAGACTTGTATGAATATGCATGATTCACATGGAGTGAATTTGTAGAGTTTCATGAACAAGACATTTGATGTCAGTGCATATGAGTAGGTGGTTCGACAGGGGATCGAACGCATCGAACGACCCGAACAGAGAAACACATTGTGGAAGCGCAAGACGCATATCGGTGATGGGATGTTTCTCAAGGCTTATAATAGTGTACGATTTAGTCCTTAGACTTGAGGTGCTAGGACAAATTCGGTGCATGGGGTATATGTACTTTGATCTAGGTACAGGTCACGTAGCCCGACCATAATGTGCCTAAGTTGGGTGCGTATAGTTGTGTACGCGAGTTGTTAGTACCAATATGGAATCTACCGACTCATCGTAATGGATGAGAGAATTTCCTATACGACTCTTAGATAATAGATTCGAGAAACCCGAGGCCACGGTCGGTGATGGATTTGGAAAGGGGTTTCCAAATTTAGCAGTCACACTGGATTATTATCCCGAATTAGAAAGTATAGTTATCGAGATAATTAGAGGTGCCGATCAATTCACACACCCTAGGTCTCTATCGGGAAATTAAGTCGATAGAAGGACCGTATGTACATGGAAGTTATAAGAGGTGAGGTTCACAAATATCAATTCACCTGAAGTTGGGCCTCATGGGCTTGTGGCTAGACATCGACCATCAGGTGTGGGTACTGCTGAATTAATGAGGGAGATTAATTCTGGAGTGGTCAATTCAAAGGGTTTAGTTGATCGGAGCAATTAATTGCTCGTAAATTAAATCACGAAGGGTTCGTGGGCCTGCTGCGAATTGATGGTGAACCTAGAGGGTCACACACAATACAGTTGGACAGTGACAGTCATAAAAGGAAATATTTGATTTAAGGGAGTTAAATCAATAAATGAATTAAAGTGTTAATTCAATTGGAAGAAAAATTAATTAGATAGACTAATTAATTAAATGTTAATTAAAGTGTTAATTAATTGAGATATAATAATTAATAATTAATTAGATTAATTGGGCTAATTTAATTAATGAGTTAATTAAATTTAGTTGCAAGACACGGGCCTTTTAATTAATAGCCCAGAAGAAGTCTTGCAAGACTAAGCTAAGGGGCGATTTTTACTAGAAGAATAATGGAAGAGTTTGTTTTCTTGTGTGACAAGGGAAATCTAAAAGATATACATGTATATCTTGTTTCCTAATGAGATAAGGAAAATGTCTTGAAGAGATATCTATTAAGAGAAGGATTCTTCTCTTATAAATACATATCTCTTCATAACTCTTAAAAAAACACAAGACTTGCATAATCCCTAAGAGCTGAAAATCAGCCCTAGCCCCCCTACCCTGTGCCGCCCCCTCTCTCTCTTTGTCTTCCATATCTAGCTCCAGTTCTGAATCTGGATCTGCTTCTTCCTCTATTGACAACCTTCAAGATCTAGTTCGTAGCCTGTGACTTGAAGGTGTTGCTACAATCCAACTGGTTTGGATACACTCTGGAGGTGAGACAATTGGATCACTAGTTGTGAATCAGCAACAAAGCCGGAGGTTACCACCACCTTGCCTGTGGTGAGGTAAAATCGCATATCTCCCCCTTTTGTTTATTGTTGTTGTTTGATTCAACCTTTTCGCATACATAAGGTGGAAAACATATCTTGGGACTGATGGGGTGCCTCAGAAAAATATTAAATTCCGCACTCTCGTTGTTCTGACAACCGAGGCATTCCCAACAGTGGTATCAGAGCCAATTCCATTACTATTATGCGAAAAGGCCTGAACATAAATAAATATATGGATATTTGCGTTTGTTATGTTCTGTGTGATGATTCTTGCTTGTTATGATATGATCTATGATTGGGTAAAATCGTATATTGAGATTTGGGGCAAATTTATAGTTTTCGAAACTTCAGGACTTTTTGTGAAAATCGCTATTTTATGAAATAAGGGCTGGAAATTTATTTTCTGTTTTCTGGAAATTTTTGAAAAATCTGGACTGTTTTTGCAAATCTGGTCTGTACGTATTTTTGGGTCGTTTTTGCAATTTCCAAAAATTAAAGGACTGTTTTGTAATTTCCGAAAGTTCAGGGGCAAAAACCAAATGGGGGGGGGGGGGGTGGGGGGGGGGGGGGGTGGGGGGGGGGGGGGGTGGGGGGGGGGGGGGGTGGGGGGGGGGGGGGGTGGGGGGGGGGGGGGGTGGGGGGGGGGGGGGGTGGGGGGGGGGGGGGGTGGGGGGGGGGGGGGGTGGGGGGGGGGGGGGGTGGGGGGGGGGGGGGGTGGGGGGGGGGGGGGGTGGGGGGGGGGGGGGGTGGGGGGGGGGGGGGGTGGGGGGGGGGGGGGGTGGGGGGGGGGGGGGGTGGGGGGGGGGGGGGGTGGGGGGGGGGGGGGGTGGGGGGGGGGGGGGGTGGGGGGGGGGGGGGGTGGGGGGGGGGGGGGGTGGGGGGGGGGGGGGGTGGGGGGGGGGGGGGGTGGGGGGGGGGGGGGGTGGGCGGTGGGGGGGGTGGGGGGGGGGGGGGGTGGGGGGGGGGGGGGGTGGGGGGTGGGGGGGGGGGGGGGGGGGTGGTGGGGGGGAGGGGGGGGGCGGGGGGGGGGGGTGGGGATTTCACGACCGGGCCTGTTGCTCATCATGATTGATGGGTTAGACTTAACGATTAGTAACACTTATGATGTAGCAGTGCTAGATAAGTGAGAAAACCGAGACAAAATAGCTTGAAGGTTGTGTAGTGACACAATTGGTAAAAGTATACCTACCTGGAGAATTAATTGTATGGCCACGAATCGTGGGTGCAATTAATGTCTGCTGGGACCTCAAGACCTACTAGGAGATAAGATTTCCCGAGCAATCAAAGGGGTGATTGTTTCGACAAAATAGTGGGAGAACTTTTTCGAAACCAAGACCAAAATTCGTTAATTATAAGTATTAGGCATAGATCAGTCAGCTAAATATTGTCTTCTATCCATTTGTAGATATTTTTGAACAATGTCTAAGAATCCAATATCTGTCATCCTCGACGCTAATAAACTGAATGGGTCAAACTTTGTCGACTGGCTTAGAAACTTGAGGATAGTCCTCGACTACGAACGTCGGAGCTATGTACTCGACACACCTATGCCTGTTGCACCCGCAGCACGAGCTACTGAGGAACAACGAACCGCCCATGCTAAAAGGGTTGATGATGATCTTCAGGTTCGCTGCCTCATGCTAGCTTCAATGTCGAATGAGATGCAGAAACAGCATGCTGCTATACCGCTTGCTAGAGATATACTTCTCCACCTCCAACAGATGTTTGGATAAAGGTCTCGTACCGAAAGGTTCGCAGCCACTAAGGAGTTGTTTAATCTCAAGATGGCTGAGGGAAGCAGTGTCAAGGATCACTGTCTGCGTTTTATCAATCTGGTTGAAAAACTGGGGCGATTAGACGTGGAATTGCACGCTGATCTTAGCACTGACCTCCTTCTCCATACTCTGCCTCGCTCGTTCGACCAGTTCGTGTTGAACTTCAACATGGAAGACAGAAACCTTGCTCTTCACGAACTGACCAATCTGTTGGTTACGGCAGAATCCACTCTCAAGAAAGAGAAACACGTGATGATTGCTCACCAATCGAAGGCTGCAAAGCCCAAGAAAGGTAAAAAGACGAAGAAGGTGTTCTCTTCTAAAGCAGTCACCAAGGTTGTCGAGAAAAAGCGCAAAATCCCAGACGATGAATGCTTCCACTGCAAGAAAACAGGGCACTGGAAAAGGAACTGCCCAGACTACCTGAAAATGGTAGCCAAAGGTATTTTCTTGGTTGAAGTTAATATTTCTATTAACTGTGCATCATGGGTGTTAGACACCGCAGCTGGTTCTCATATCTGGAATGATTTGCAGGTAATGGGAGCAGTAAGAACACTTAAGCCCGGGGATAGGATCCTGTGTTTTGGAAACGGAGCAAGAGTTGCTGTAGAGGCTATAGGAGACGTGGAGTTAGTGATAAGGAACTTTACTTTATTTTTAAAAGACTGTTTGTACGTACCAACGATAATTAAGAACATTATTTCTATTCCGCTTTTAGATAATGATGGTTTTAGTTTTTCCATTATGAATGGATCTTTAAGCATAATTAAAAATGGTTTAATTTATGCTAGTGGTACTTTGATGGATGGTCTATATTCCCTTGAACCTACAAACTCCAACGTCTTGCACATACAATCAAGAAAAAGAAAATATGATAATCACACTCCACAAATTTGGCACGCTAGACTTGGACATATCTCCAAGAGTAGGATCCAAAAGTTGGTTTCCTCTAAGGCTCTTGAAATACAGAACTTAGATGAACTTCCAACTTGCGAATCTTGTCTCAAAGGAAAAATGACCAAATCACCCTTCACCGGGAATCCCGAGCGAACCAAACAAACATTGGATTTGATCTATACTGACGTTTGTGGACCACTGAGTGTTAGTGCAAGAGGAGGATTCTCCTACTTCGTAACATTCACTGACGACTTCAGTCCTTATGGATACGTGTACTTGATGAAGTACAAATCCGAAACTTTTGAAAAGTTCAAGGAGTTTCGAATGGAAGTAGAGAACCAACTTGGACATAGTATTAAAGCACTTTGATCTGATCGAGGAGAAGAATACTTGAGTCAAGAATTCCTCGATTATCTAAAAGAGAATGGAATTCTCGCGCAGCGAACTCCCCCTAGGACGCCCCAACTGAATGGAGTGTCTGAAAGGAGGAATCGAACTTTGTTGGACATGGTTCGTTCCATGATGAGCTTCGCTGAACTTCCCTTTTCGTTTTGGGGCTTGGCCCTATTAACTGCTTCAAAGATACTAAACATAGTACCTTCAAAGTCAGTGCCAACAACACCACTCCAAGAATGGTATGGTAAAGCACCCGTATATTCGTATCTACGAGTATGGGGATCTCCCGCCTATGTTAAGAACAATAAAGGAGATAAGCTGGATAGTAGATCTAGTTTGTGCAAATTTGTGCGGTATCCAAAGGAATCCATTGGATACTTGTTTTACGATCCTAAAGAACGTACTACGTTCGTATCTAGGAATGCCCACTTCTTAGAGGATGATTTCCTTACCAACAGAAATGGGACAATCGTAGAACTCGATGAAGTCCAAGAATCGGACCCATCCTCATAAACAGTAGGAGCTGATCCTGAATTTACTGAACCTACTAGTACACCTATACTTCGAAGGTCCGATCGAATTCGTAAGGAACCAGAGAGATTTGGTTTCATTCACGAAAACGATAAGTTGGATACTGATCCAAGGACTTATGAAGAAGCTATGTCTGACATAGAATCCGAAATGGATTCCATGCATTCCAACAAGGTTTGGACCTTGGTCGATCCACCTGAGGGAACTATCCCTGTAGGATGCAAATGGATCTTCAAGCGTAAGCTTGGAATGAATGGAGAGGTTATAACCCATAAGGCTCGCCTAGTGGCGAAAGGTTATTCTCAGAGGCCTGGAATAGACTATGAAGAAACCTTCTCTCCAGTAGCGATGTCGAAATCCATTCGGATACTTTTAGCCATAGCCGCGTGGTACGACTACGAGATATGGCAAATGGACGTAGAGACCGCCTTTCTCAATAGAGACATTGACAAGGAGATCTATAAGCAACAGCCCGAAGGCTTTGCGTCCAAAGGAAGCGAGCACAAGGTGTGCAAACTTCAAAGGTCAATTTATGGCCTCAAACAGAAGAGAATGTGTCTCTTTCCAAGTCAATGTGCCCTACAACTGACGAAGAAAAGAAGAGAATGTCTCTCATACCTTATGCCTCTGCTATAGGGAGCATAATGTATGCGATGTTGTGTACTAGACCTGACGTAGCACACGCTCTAAGTGTAACGAGCCGCTATCAATCAAATCCAGGCGAAGAGTACTGAACTGCCGTTAAAGAAATCCTTAAGTACCTGCGACGGACTAAGGATATGTTTTTGGTCTACGGTGGTAGTGGAGAATTGAAACTTGAAGGATTCACTGATTCAAGTTTCCAGTCTGACGTGGATGATTACAAATCCAATTCTGGATACATATTTCGCCTCAATGGCGCAACGATGAGTTGGAAAAGTTCCAAGCAGTCCACCACTGCCGACTCAACCACTGAAGCAGAATATATTGCAGCATCGGATGCGGCAAAAGAGAGTGTTTGGATGGGAAACTTCATCCAAGAGTTGGATGTAGTTCCTACCATTGCAGAGCCTGTAGTAGTCTTCTGTGACAACAACGGGGCGATAGCTCAAGCGAAGGAGCCGCGATCACACTACCAATCTAAACACGTGATGAGGAAATACCATGTGATCAGGGAGATCATTGGTAGAGGAGACATACACGTGGATCGTGTCAACTCAGAAGACAACATAGTTGACCCACTAACGAAGCCACTTTCGCAAAAAGCGTTCGAGGGACATCTTGTAAAGATGGGTCTTAGAAATGTTTGTGAATGGCTTTAGGGCAAGTGGGAGATTGATAGGATAGTGCCCAGCAAGCCAATTAACCTTAGCTTGTAATAGGTCTATACTGTAATAAACAATCTTTGATTTCATGAATAATACGCACGTTTATTTATAACTGAATAGAATAAACAATGGCCAACTTCATCTCTCGCGAATACATTTAAGCGATTTGATGAAATCCTTAGATCACATTAGACTATGAGACGATTCACTTCGGTATTGAGTGCAATCATGAAACAGTCTCTAAGGTCGTGATCTTAAAACACGTTCCAAGTCATAGATTCTGAACGAGACGGGTTATCTGTTGCGTTCCAAATACTAATACGCAAACTACGCAAGTATACGGTCGTTACAAGTAATATAAAACGATAAGTACATACCGAGTATCGAATCCCCACGAATGGGTAAAAGGTGGGAATAAACGAATCAATCGACGGCTTATTTCAGTTATGAACGCTTGACACAAAATTATCGAACCCAAATATATGATAAGGGTGATTTTATTTAACTACGAGCGGTAAAGTAAATCTAACTACGAAAGCAAGTAAATTGGGGAGTTAATTATGCGGTAAGGCGGATTTATAAGCAATCAGTTAAAGCAGATAAATCATGCGGTTGTTAGGTTAGCTATGCAAACAATCCTAGGTTTAGTTGTTGTTTGTGAGTTCTAAATTAGTTAAGTCTCCCTGTCGGTTTCACTTAACTCTACCAATCTACCCAAACTCTCCATCTCCGGATCAATCACAAACATCGTTGTCACTCGATGCTCTCAGAGGGCTCAAAGGCGTACCGCTGTCACCCGGGACCTAAGACTAACCCAAATCCCCGAATAAAGAGAATCTAAGTTATTTGATGCATTCACGAACGAACTCATTATACAAACACGGACCACACTAGGTATATGCCTATCCTAGGTAGAAATCCACAAATCGTCACTCGCCTAACCTTCAAAGTCCTATGTTTAGGATGCATTCAAGGTAGAATTAAGTCCGAGTACATGATTACGGCAAATCAAAGTACTTAAACAATAATCTACTACAATCATTGGCCAAAAGTGCGATAAAACAATAAATCCAACAATTCGAACATAGCCCAACATCAAAACATAATTAATCAAACGATAACAATGACTTGACAATTAATATATTATGCTCGTGTTGCTACTCAAGGATTCAAGGACGTTCGTATGTATCTTCCGAGTTGCATACAAACCTATCGAGTTAAACTAATCCAATTTATGTCTAAGTGGATTAAAATCTAATCGATGCATTAAACTCAAACCTTAAACGAATATGAAACGACATAGGTATATGTCTATCCTAAAATCGAATCACAATCCAAATTCATAATCAAATCCTCAAAATCACTATGTCTAGCAATCAAGAATCAATAAATCTCATCTCAAAGTTTGTCAAACCATAAGATGAACGATAAACACGAAATCGGATTAACGAACACATATAAGCACCATACCAATCATCATAACATCATTTAATCAAACAATAACATAAATATATATAAATCCAAAGAATTCAAATCCACAACCTTTGTTCCAAATAGAAAATAACAACATTCATATCCTAATCATAGACAACTAGGAAATAGAAAGATATCACCTAATCGGAATAAAGTCGAGAGATGGATTCTCCTCCCTTTCATCACCACCTAATCACTCCCCAAGGGTGGTGATTAACTCACCCCCTTGGTGAGTCTTCAAATACAAGAAAAAGAAAGAAAAGTAAAGAGAGAAAGGTTGAGGGAGGCAAAGAGAGAAAGAGAGGCAAAGAAGGAGGCAAAGATTGAGGAAGTTATGTGAAAGTTGTTCTCTCCTCTAGCCCTAATGGCCCCCTCATGAGAAATCCCGAAAATGCCCCCTTGAAAACGCGGAGAATATGCTGATATTTCGCACCAGCAGACTCACACCGCGGTGTATCTTATTTGCACCGCGGTGCGATATAGGCAGAAAGTTTTCTGCTCTGTCACACTTCCTTCCAAGCAGCATATCTTTTGATTCCGAACTCCGATTGTGGATCTGTAAAGTCCGTAGCGTAGCTAACTCACTCATCTATGACATATCCAAAATTCAGCTCATTTGGATCATCCATGAAATATTTATGCATGTTTTAATGAGAAGCTATCTACATTCTTCCACATTTTTACTTCGGTTTTTCCTTTCTTTGAAGCTCTTACCAACATCTCCCTACAAAACACACAAAACACAATTAAAACACACAAACAACCACCAAAACACACAAAGAACCAACAAAGAAACAAAAACACAAAAGAACGCGAAAACAAGCAAAAGCACGGAAAACTCGGATCAAAACAAGATATTTTGGGCTTAAGGATATAGGTAATAACGACGTTTTCACGGCGTTATCAACACCCCCAAACTTAAACACTTGCTCGTTCTCGAGCAAAGAAAACAAAAAAAGTACTAAACGTGCATGCTTAAGATCAAAATGCCAAAGCTTAACACTTTCAAATTATTCTTTAAACAAGCTCCACGTGTGTGTGTGATGGCTTCGGCTAGATTCTATCTTAGGTGAATACGCCCCAATAGATTAAAATCATCGGTTCTACTTGCATGGGCTCCTCACGTTAACATAGACTATCTCCTAACCTTAGGTTTCAAACCTTGTGCTCCAATCACATCGTGAAACTAAGTTGTAGGTAATTTAAGAGTGCTTTCCCCTTTCTTGAACTAATTAACAATTTTAGTCTCTAGATCTTTCTCACATAAATGCTTTTCTTTTGATTTACAATGATAACATAGCATTTCGTGCTTTTACAATGATATTACAATACAAATCTAGCACTATTGATGGTTGCTTGTGCTTCTAAACATTTGACTTTGTGGGCTACTAGCACCATTCCTTTTCTTTGTGCATTACATATGAACTTTTCACTACAAATCTTGCACTATTACAACGAAATAGAGCAATTACATAAATGATTCATGAATTTCATCAATTGAAGGCATAGCCTTTCTTTTCTCTCATAGAAGAGCATACATTTTAGCAACTTCTCTACTCATTTCTTTTAAGAGCTAGGTGTTCAAAGGTTTTTCATTCTTGAAAATGGTTCACTCCCCCAAACTTAGGCCATTTTGTTCTCTTCACACTTAGTTTTCAAACTAAAGTTTGGAGAGAATCTAAGTTACGCAAGAGGAGTCCTAGATCCTATTATCACTAAAGTTCTTTATCCACCTCAAATACAATCTAGCCTTAGCCAATGTGCTCAAATTTTGTAGAAGCAAGCTAATATAATAATAAGAATTTGAAAATTTTTGGCGGGTCGACCTAGCATGTATGCAAGTACTAGCGACCTCTCTCCCCCCAAACTTAAAACACACAATGTCCCCATTGTGTTAATTGAGAAAAACGGAGGGAGGTCGACACGACAACCACACAAGCACAAAGAGGAAAGACAAACAAAAACAAAAACAAAACAAAGAAAATAACAAGATAAATGATCGAGCACGGCTCTATCTAATCCAAGCAAGCATGGCTAATCAAAACCAATCAAGTACGGACATATAGATATAGCATTGTAAGCGCAAAATAAACCAAACGGAATTCAAAAATGTAAAGGTTACGCCCTTTGTCGATCATGGAGTCTGTGCATCCCGTGGTTAACATTCGTCTCGAAGAGGTAAGGTGAATGATTAAAATTGGAGTCTGTTTTCTTTTATTTAATAATTTTTTAATTTTTTAATTTTTTTTTTTTTGAACAGTACTCACCTAGGTGCAAACTTTTGCACCTAGGTGCAAAAGGTTTGCACCTAGGTGCACAAGCTCATCACCGCGGTGTGACAAGAATTGCACCGTGGTGTGAGTTTGTTTCACCGCGGTGTGTGGAACAGCAAAAACAGAGCAACGTCTCTAGAATTTTTGCACCGCGGTGTAATAGAAAGTGCACCGCGGTGTATGAAGTGAGGAAACTCTCTGGAAATTTTGCACCGCGGTGTGAATGAAATTGCACCGCGGTGTATTATTTCCAGAGAATTTTTTATCAGTGTTTTGAATACAAAACTAATTGAGGTAAGTTTTGTGTTCAAAATTTGAACACTTCAAAACAGCAAAATTTAAAAACTTACCTTCATTTCGATTGGCTCACTTTTACAATTCCCGACTTGTATTTCCATGCTCGATTTCGCTACGTTGTCGTGCACAATCATTACCTACAACACAACACAACACAAACAAAAACAAAACAAAACAAAACAAAATGATGAAAAAAGGAAAGAATGCTTGTTTTAAGTCACGAGCTTGACTTGATACGAGGGATGGTTTGATCGTCACCAAAACTACTCCCATCGTCCGTGATTCCCCAAAAAACATAGGCTCATCAAAATCCTTAAGCTCTTCGCAATAAATCGATCGAACCTCGCAAAGAAACAAAAAGATCAAGATTAGCACGAAGTATCAAGCTATCAAATACAAAACTAGCCATCAATATCGTCATTTACTCCACACGTAACCACATTCCCCGTCAACAGTGCCAAAAACTTGTTGCGTTCCAAATACTAATACGCAAACTACGCAAGTATACGGTCGTTACAAGTAATATAAAACGATAAGTACATACCGAGTATCGAATCCCCACGAATGGGTAAAAGGTGGGAATAAACGAATCAATCGACGGCTTATTTCAGTTATGAACGCTTGACACAAAATTATCGAACCCAAATATATGATAAGGGTGATTTTATTTAACTACGAGCGGTAAAGTAAATCTAACTACGAAAGCAAGTAAATTGGGGAGTTAATTATGCGGTAAGGCGGATTTATAAGCAATCAGTTAAAACAGATAAATCATGCGGTTGTTAGGTTAGCTATGCAAACAATCCTAGGTTTAGTTGTTGTTTGTGAGTTCTAAATTAGTTAAGTCTCCCTGTCGGTCTCACTTAACTCTACCAATCTACCCAAACTCTCCATCTCCGGATCAATCACAAACATCGTTGTCACTCGATGCTCTCAGAGGGCTCAAAGGCGTACCGCTGTCACCCGGGACCTAAGACTAACCCAAATCCCCGAATAAAGAGAATCTAAGTTATTTGATGCATTCACGAACGAACTCATTATACAAACACGGACCACACTAGGTATATGCCTATCCTAGGTAGAAATCCACAAATCGTCACTCGCCTAACCTTCAAAGTCCTATGTCTAGGATGCATTCAAGGTAGAATTAAGTCCGAGTACATGATTACGGCAAATCAAAGTACTTAAATAATAATCTACTACAATCATTGGCCAAAAGTGCGATAAAACAATAAATCCAACAATTCGAACATAGCCCAACATCAAAACATAATTAATCAAACGATAACAATGACTTGACAATTAATATATTATGCTCGTGTTGCTACTCAAGGATTCAAGGACGTTCGTATGTATCTTCCGAGTTGCATACAAACCTATCGAGTTAAACTAATCCAATTTATGTCTAAGTGGATTAAAATCTAATCGATGCATTAAACTCAAACCTTAAACGAATATGAAACGACATAGGTATATGTCTATCCTAAAATCGAATCACAATCCAAATTCATAATCAAATCCTCAAAATCACTATGTCTAGCAATCAAGAATCAATAAATCTCATCTCAAAGTTTGTCAAACCATAAGATGAACGATAAACACGGAATCGGATTAACGAACACATATAAGCACCATACCAATCATCATAACATCATTTAATCAAACAATAACATAAATATATATAAATCCAAAGAATTCAAATCCACAACCTTTGTTCCAAATAGAAAATAACAACATTCATATCCTAATCATAGACAACTAGGAAATAGAAAGATATCACCTAATCGAAATAAAGTCGAGAGATGGATTCTCCTCCCTTTCATCACCACCTAATCACTCCCCAAGGGTGGTGATCAACTCACCCCCTTGGTGAGTCTTCAAATACAAGAAAAAGAAAGACAAGTAAAGAGAGAAAGATTGAGGAAGTTATGTGAAAGTTGTTCTCTCCTCTTGCCCTAATAGCCCCCTCATGAGAAATCCCGAAAATGCCCCCTTCAAAACGCGGAGAATATGCTGATATTTCGCACCAGCAGACTCACACCGCGGTGTATCTTATTTGCACCGCGGTGAGATATAGGCAGAAAGTTTTCTGCTCTGTCACACTTCCTTCCAAGCAGCATATCTTTTGATTCCGAACTCCGATTGTGGATCCGTAAAGTCCGTAGCGTAGCTAACTCACTCATCTATGACATATCCAAAATTCAGCTCATTTGGATCATCCATGAAATATTTATGCATGTTT
Source organism: Penstemon davidsonii (assembly GCA_034814905.1). NCBI lineage: Eukaryota > Viridiplantae > Streptophyta > Magnoliopsida > Lamiales > Plantaginaceae > Penstemon > Penstemon davidsonii. The sequence goes on along the minus strand of JAYDYQ010001087.1, from coordinate 1,537,781 downwards.
TAATGAGAAGCTATCTACATTCTTCCACATTTTTACTTCGGTTTTTCCTTTCTTTGAAGCTCTTACCAACATCTCCCTACAAAACACACAAAACACAATTAAAACACACAAACAACCACCAAAACACACAAAGAACCAACAAAGAAACAAAAACACAAAAGAACGCGAAAACAAGCAAAAGCACGGAAAACTCGGATCAAAACAAGATATTTTGGGCTTAAGGATATAGGTAATAACGACGTTTTCACGGCGTTATCAACACCCCCAAACTTAAACACTTGCTCGTTCTCGAGCAAAGAAAACAAAAAAAGTACTAAACGTGCATGCTTAAGATCAAAATGCCAAAGCTTATCACTTTCAAATTATTCTTTAAACAAGCTCCACGTGTGTGTGTGATGGCTTCGGCTAGATTCTATCTTAGGTGAATACGCCCCAATAGATTAAAATCATCGGTTCTACTTGCATGGGCTCCTCACGTTAACATAGACTATCTCCTAACCTTAGGTTTCAAACCTTGTGCTCCAATCACATCGTGAAACTAAGTTGTAGGTAATTTAAGAGTGCTTTCCCCTTTCTTGAACTAATTAACAATTTTAGTCTCTAGATCTTTCTCACATAAATGCTTTTCTTTTGATTTACAATGATAACATAGCATTTCGTGCTTTTACAATGATATTACAATACAAATCTAGCACTATTGATGGTTGCTTGTGCTTCTAAACATTTGACTTTGTGGGCTACTAGCACCATTCCTTTTCTTTGTGCATTACATATGAACTTTTCACTACAAATCTTGCACTATTACAACGAAATAGAGCAATTACATAAATGATTCATGAATTTCATCAATTGAAGGCATAGCCTTTCTTTTCTCTCATAGAAGAGCATACATTTTAGCAACTTCTCTACTCATTTCTTTTAAGAGCTAGGTGTTCAAAGGTTTTTCATTCTTGAAAATGGTTCACTCCCCCAAACTTAGGCCATTTTGTTCTCTTCACACTTAGTTTTCAAACTAAAGTTTGGAGAGAATCTAAGTTACGCAAGAGGAGTCCTAGATCCTATTATCACTAAAGTTCTTTATCCACCTCAAATACAATCTAGCCTTAGCCAATGTGCTCAAATTTTGTAGAAGCAAGCTAATATAATAATAAGAATTTGAAAATTTTTGGCGGGTCGACCTAGCATGTATGCAAGTACTAGCGACCTCTCTCCCCCCAAACTTAAAACACACAATGTCCCCATTGTGTTAATTGAGAAAAACGGAGGGAGGTCGACACGACAACCACACAAGCACAAAGAGGAAAGACAAACAAAAACAAAAACAAAACAAAGAAAATAACAAGATAAATGATCGAGCACGGCTCTATCTAATCCAAGCAAGCATGGCTAATCAAAACCAATCAAGTACGGACATATAGATATAGCATTGTAAGCGCAAAATAAACCAAACGGAATTCAAAAATGTAAAGGTTACGCCCTTTGTCGATCATGGAGTCTGTGCATCCCGTGGTTAACATTCGTCTCGAAGAGGTAAGGTGAATGATTAAAATTGGAGTCTGTTTTCTTTTATTTAATAATTTTTTAATTTTTTTTTTTTTTGAACAGTACTCACCTAGGTGCAAACTTTTGCACCTAGGTGCAAAAGGTTTGCACCTAGGTGCACAAGCTCATCACCGCGGTGTGACAAGAATTGCACCGTGGTGTGAGTTTGTTTCACCGCGGTGTGTGGAACAGCAAAAACAGAGCAACGTCTCTAGAATTTTTGCACCGCGGTGTAATAGAAAGTGCACCGCGGTGTATGAAGTGAGGAAACTCTCTGGAAATTTTGCACCGCGGTGTGAATGAAATTGCACCGCGGTGTATTATTTCCAGAGAATTTTTTTTCAGTGTTTTGAATACAAAACTAATTGAGGTAAGTTTTGTGTTCAAAATTTGAACACTTCAAAACAGCAAAATTTAAAAACTTACCTTCATTTCGATTGGCTCACTTTTACAATTCCCGACTTGTATTTCCATGCTCGATTTCGCTACGTTGTCGTGCACAATCATTACCTACAACACAACACAACACAAACAAAAACAAAACAAAACAAAACAAAATGATGAAAAAAGGAAAGAATGCTTGTTTTAAGTCACGAGCTTGACTTGATACGAGGGATGGTTTGATCGTCACCAAAACTACTCCCATCGTCCGTGATTCCCCAAAAAACATAGGCTCATCAAAATCCTTAAGCTCTTCGCAATAAATCGATCGAACCTCGCAAAGAAACAAAAAGATCAAGATTAGCACGAAGTATCAAGCTATCAAATACAAAACTAGCCATCAATATCGTCATTTACTCCACACGTAACCACATTCCCCGTCAACAGTGCCAAAAACTTGTTGCGTTCCAAATACTAATACGCAAACTACGCAAGTATACGGTCGTTACAAGTAATATAAAACGATAAGTACATACCGAGTATCGAATCCCCACGAATGGGTAAAAGGTGGGAATAAACGAATCAATCGACGGCTTATTTCAGTTATGAACGCTTGACACAAAATTATCGAACCCAAATATATGATAAGGGTGATTTTATTTAACTACGAGCGGTAAAGTAAATCTAACTACGAAAGCAAGTAAATTGGGGAGTTAATTATGCGGTAAGGCGGATTTATAAGCAATCAGTTAAAACAGATAAATCATGCGGTTGTTAGGTTAGCTATGCAAACAATCCTAGGTTTAGTTGTTGTTTGTGAGTTCTAAATTAGTTAAGTCTCCCTGTCGGTCTCACTTAACTCTACCAATCTACCCAAACTCTCCATCTCCGGATCAATCACAAACATCGTTGTCACTCGATGCTCTCAGAGGGCTCAAAGGCGTACCGCTGTCACCCGGGACCTAAGACTAACCCAAATCCCCGAATAAAGAGAATCTAAGTTATTTGATGCATTCACGAACGAACTCATTATACAAACACGGACCACACTAGGTATATGCCTATCCTAGGTAGAAATCCACAAATCGTCACTCGCCTAACCTTCAAAGTCCTATGTCTAGGATGCATTCAAGGTAGAATTAAGTCCGAGTACATGATTACGGCAAATCAAAGTACTTAAATAATAATCTACTACAATCATTGGCCAAAAGTGCGATAAAACAATAAATCCAACAATTCGAACATAGCCCAACATCAAAACATAATTAATCAAACGATAACAATGACTTGACAATTAATATATTATGCTCGTGTTGCTACTCAAGGATTCAAGGACGTTCGTATGTATCTTCCGAGTTGCATACAAACCTATCGAGTTAAACTAATCCAATTTATGTCTAAGTGGATTAAAATCTAATCGATGCATTAAACTCAAACCTTAAACGAATATGAAACGACATAGGTATATGTCTATCCTAAAATCGAATCACAATCCAAATTCATAATCAAATCCTCAAAATCACTATGTCTAGCAATCAAGAATCAATAAATCTCATCTCAAAGTTTGTCAAACCATAAGATGAACGATAAACACGGAATCGGATTAACGAACACATATAAGCACCACACCAATCATCATAACATCATTTAATCAAACAATAACATAAATATATATAAATCCAAAGAATTCAAATCCACAACCTTTGTTCCAAATAGAAAATAACAACATTCATATCCTAATCATAGACAACTAGGAAATAGAAAGATATCACCTAATCGAAATAAAGTCGAGAGATGGATTCTCCTCCCTTTCATCACCACCTAATCACTCCCCAAGGGTGGTGATCAACTCACCCCCTTGGTGAGTCTTCAAATACAAGAAAAAGAAAGACAAGTAAAGAGAGAAAGATTGAGGAAGTTATGTGAAAGTTGTTCTCTCCTCTTGCCCTAATAGCCCCCTCATGAGAAATCCCGAAAATGCCACCTTCAAAACGCGGAGAATATGCTGATATTTCGCACCAGCAGACTCACACCGCGGTGTATCTTATTTGCACCGCGGTGAGATATAGGCAGAAAGTTTTCTGCTCTGTCACACTTCCTTCCAAGCAGCATATCTTTTGATTCCGAACTCCGATTGTGGATCCGTAAAGTCCGTAGCGTAGCTAACTCACTCATCTATGACATATCCAAAATTCAGCTCATTTGGATCATCCATGAAATATTTATGCATGTTTTAATGAGAAGCTATCTACATTCTTCCACATTTTTACTTCGGTTTTTCCTTTCTTTGAAGCTCTTACCAACATCTCCCTACAAAACACACAAAACACAATTAAAACACACAAACAACCACCAAAACACACAAAGAACCAACAAAGAAACAAAAACACAAAAGAACGCGAAAACAAGCAAAAGCACGGAAAACTCGGATCAAAACAAGATATTTTGGGCTTAAGGATATAGGTAATAACGACGTTTTCACGGCGTTATCAACACCCCCAAACTTAAACACTTGCTCGTTCTCGAGCAAAGAAAACAAAAAAAGTACTAAACGTGCATGCTTAAGATCAAAATGCCAAAGCTTAACACTTTCAAATTATTCTTTAAACAAGCTCCACGTGTGTGTGTGATGGCTTCGGCTAGATTCTATCTTAGGTGAATACGCCCCAATAGATTAAAATCATCGGTTCTACTTGCATGGGCTCCTCACGTTAACATAGACTATCTCCTAACCTTAGGTTTCAAACCTTGTGCTCCAATCACATCGTGAAACTAAGTTGTAGGTAATTTAAGAGTGCTTTCCCCTTTCTTGAACTAATTAACAATTTTAGTCCCTAGATCTTTCTCACATAAATGCTTTTCTTTTGATTTACAATGATAACATAGCATTTCGTGCTTTTACAATGATATTACAATACAAATCTAGCACTATTGATGGTTGCTTGTGCTTCTAAACATTTGACTTTGTGGGCTACTAGCACCATTCCTTTTCTTTGTGCATTACATATGAACTTTTCACTACAAATCTTGCACTATTACAACGAAATAGAGCAATTACATAAATGATTCATGAATTTCATCAATTGAAGGCATAGCCTTTCTTTTCTCTCATAGAAGAGCATACATTTTAGCAACTTCTCTACTCATTTCTTTTAAGAGCTAGGTGTTCAAAGGTTTTTCATTCTTGAAAATGGTTCACTCCCCCAAACTTAGGCCATTTTGTTCTCTTCACACTTAGTTTTCAAACTAAAGTTTGGAGAGAATCTAAGTTACGCAAGAGGAGTCCTAGATCCTATTATCACTAAAGTTCTTTATCCACCTCAAATACAATCTAGCCTTAGCCAATGTGCTCAAATTTTGTAGAAGCAAGCTAATATAATAATAAGAATTTGAAAATTTTTGGCGGGTCGACCTAGCATGTATGCAAGTACTAGCGACCTCTCTCCCCCCAAACTTAAAACACACAATGTCCCCATTGTGTTAATTGAGAAAAACGGAGGGAGGTCGACACGACAACCACACAAGCACAAAGAGGAAAGACAAACAAAAACAAAAACAAAACAAAGAAAATAACAAGATAAATGATCGAGCACGGCTCTATCTAATCCAAGCAAGCATGGCTAATCAAAACCAATCAAGTACGGACATATAGATATAGCATTGTAAGCGCAAAATAAACCAAACGGAATTCAAAAATGTAAAGGTTACGCCCTTTGTCGATCATGGAGTCTGTGCATCCCGTGGTTAACATTCGTCTCGAAGAGGTAAGGTGAATGATTAAAATTGGAGTCTGTTTTCTTTTATTTAATAATTTTTTAATTTTTTAATTTTTTTTTTTTTGAACAGTACTCACCTAGGTGCAAACTTTTGCACCTAGGTGCAAAAGGTTTGCACCTAGGTGCACAAACTCATCACCGCGGTGTGACAAGAATTGCACCGTGGTGTGAGTTTGTTTCACCGCGGTGTGTGGAACAGCAAAAACAGAGCAACGTCTCTAGAATTTTTGCACCGCGGTGTAATAGAAAGTGCACCGCGGTGTATGAAGTGAGGAAACTCTCTGGAAATTTTGCACCGCGGTGTGAATGAAATTGCACCGCGGTGTATTATTTCCAGAGAATTTTTTTTCAGTGTTTTGAATACAAAACTAATTGAGGTAAGTTTTGTGTTCAAAATTTGAACACTTCAAAACAGCAAAATTTAAAAACTTACCTTCATTTCGATTGGCTCACTTTTACAATTCCCGACTTGTATTTCCATGCTCGATTTCGCTACGTTGTCGTGCACAATCATTACCTACAACACAACACAACACAAACAAAAACAAAACAAAACAAAACAAAATGATGAAAAAAGGAAAGAATGCTTGTTTTAAGTCACGAGCTTGACTTGATACGAGGGATGGTTTGATCGTCACCAAAACTACTCCCATCGTCCGTGATTCCCCAAAAAACATAGGCTCATCAAAATCCTTAAGCTCTTCGCAATAAATCGATCGAACCTCGCAAAGAAACAAAAAGATCAAGATTAGCACGAAGTATCAAGCTATCAAATACAAAACTAGCCATCAATATCGTCATTTACTCCACACGTAACCACATTCCCCGTCAACGGTGCCAAAAACTTGTTGCGTTCCAAATACTAATACGCAAACTACGCAAGTATACGGTCGTTACAAGTAATATAAAACGATAAGTACATACCGAGTATCGAATCCCCACGAATGGGTAAAAGGTGGGAATAAACGAATCAATCGACGGCTTATTTCAGTTATGAACGCTTGACACAAAATTATCGAACCCAAATATATGATAAGGGTGATTTTATTTAACTACGAGCGGTAAAGTAAATCTAACTACGAAAGCAAGTAAATTGGGGAGTTAATTATGCGGTAAGGCGGATTTATAAGCAATCAGTTAAAACAGATAAATCATGCGGTTGTTGTTGGGATTCGGTAAGATAAACAGCCCTTAGCACAGCGGAAAACAAAAATTTTAAGGACCTCTTACGGAATCTTGCCAGGATACTAAACTGGATGTATATATGTGAATATAAAACGACAAGAATAATTAGATCCAAATTATACCTGTCTCCTAGCAAATCCAAGTAAGCAACGAAGTCGTGTTTTTCTCCCTCGGTAGAAGTCGATCCAAGCTTTGTTGTAGCGCCCCACGTGTTGCGCCTCTACGAGTTGATACACCACAATATCACGAAATATAATATATCCTAATCGGCTAGAACATAGGATATATTAATATCTAGGATTAGAGAACAAGATTGGAACGAGAACGAGATCGAAAAATTCTTCCAAAAGGAAGAACAGGTTCGGCCGATCACAAGGGAGAGAGGGAGAGAAGTTTCTTGACTTGGCTTTTTGGCTCTTGATTAGTGTGTCTGAGATATGACCTTAGGTCTCCTATTTATAGGAATCTCATCATCCTAATCCTCCTAGGATTAGGACTCCCAAGTCTTCTAATTCTTCTACATGGGCCATGGCCTTTTAATTGGAAGACTAAGTCTTCTAATTAATTCATGGCCCATATTTTGATTTAATTGATTGGGTCTTCATTTAATTCCCAATTAAATAGCCCAATTAATTTATTTCTTCCTCATTTAATTAAATTAGACTCTAAGTCTATTTAATTAAATATTCCCATTATTAATTAAATCCAATTTAATTAATTAACTCTCAAATTAAATTCTAATTTAATTTCCAGTCTTGATCCAAATCCAATTGGATCATGTTCGCTCCAATTGGGTCGACCCAGTCGACCCAGTCACCCAAATCGACCCAGTCGATTTAGTTGACTCAGTTGTTCTTCATTTCCTCGCTTTCGCTTCATGTGTATTGTGTATGCCCCCGTAGGTTCACCACATAATTGGCCGTGGGTTGTAATTAAATATTTATTTAATTACTCGAGTATTAAATACTCTAAATCAATCGAACACTCTGTCGACTGATCATTCCAAAATTAGCACCCCTGCTAATTTGGGAATTCTCCCACACTCCACGGTCGATGTCTGGCCACAAGCCCATGGAGCCCAATCACTGGTGAATTAATTCAGTGAACCTATTAATCATTTACAATTTCCATATACGCTATAATCTCTCCATCGATCGATCTCCCAGTCAATACTTAAGGGCATGGATTTTTCATCGGTTCCCTTTTAATTTTGTTTTGACTTTATGCATTCTGATCTCGAAATAATTCTCTTTGACTTAATCTTTATGAGCTACTTTCATAAAGCCGTCAGATACCTTGGCCAAGGATTTTACCAGAATTAATTTCTCACAGAAATCCATAGGAGAATTTCCCAACCTATCAAGTCAGGTCAATGGATCCTTTGTTGATGATATGAACCTGCATACGAGTCCCTCTATACCCAACGTGAATCCACAGAGACTTTCTGGTGATCTCCAGTCGGTCGGAACTCACATCTAAGTATAGACGTTCTCGCACCAGATAAACCCTATCACCTCAAGTGTTTGGGGATCATTCCTCGTATACTGTTGTAAATTGGAATAACTTCAACTCCGATATGCGACTACCGCTTCCATGATGAGTTATTTCCTAATTGGGGTATTCAGTGCACTTGCCATCCTAGCAAGCCACCCACTTATGTGTATCGACTATCCCAGTCACGCTCGTGGACCCCAGCGTCCTCCAGTTCATCGGAGTATACACATCAGTGAGAGTCTAACCGAATCCAACGATGTCCCATCTCGATTGGATTCTACGACTCTTGAATATGTTCTAGATCACGGCCTTGGAGATCAGTCCACGGGTTGTCCCATAGCCCTGTGATCTAAGGACTTATATCCTTATGCGTAGATAATTATTACATAAGATAAAGATGACCATATAATAAAGATGCATTTATTAATCTAAATTGAATAGTTCCTTTATTTATTACAATAAATGGCAGCCATACAGTTGGCTTGCCGGACACTATTCTATCAATCTCCCACTTGTCCTAAAGCCAACTTTCTATGTTCTTGAGTCCCATCTTTATCAGATGTTTCTCGTATGCCTTTTGAGGCAGTGGCTTCGTAAGCGGGTCCGCGATATTATCTTCTGAGTCGACACGTTCCATCTTAATGTCTCCTCTACCAATGATATCCCTTATCAAATGGTATCGTCGAAGTACGTGCTTGGATTTCTGATGAGATCTCGGCTCCTTTGCTTGCGCTATTGCTCCATTATTATCACAGAAGATAGTAATGGGTTCAGCAATGCTAGGTATCACATCCAATTCCTGGATGAAGTTTTTCATCCAAACACCTTCCTTTGCGGCTTCACACGCTGCAATGTACTCTGCTTCGGTGGTTGAATCTGCGGTAGTATCTTGCTTGGAGCTTTTGCAGCTTACCGCACCACCGTTGAGGCAAAATACGTATCCAGATGTTGACTTGAAATCGTCTACATCGCATTGGAAGCTCGAATCTGTAAAGCCTTCCAATTTCAATTCTCCTCCACCGTATACCAAGAACAATTCCTTAGTCCTTCTCAGGTACTTCAGAATTGCCTTTACGGCTATCCAGTGCTGCTCTCCTGGATCAGACTGATAGCGACTAGTAACGCTTAATGCGTACGCCACGTCTGGTCTAGTACATAGCATACCATACATTATGCTTCCAATAGCGGAGGCATATGGTATTTGAGACATATTGCTTCTCTCTTCAGGCGTCTTTGGGGCCATAGACTTAGAGAGTGCAATACCATGTCTCATTGGAAGTAATCCTCTCTTGGATTCTTCCATACGGAATCTCTTCAGTATTTTATCTATGTACTGTGATTGGGAGAGGCCCAGCAGTCCTTTTGATCTATCTCGGTAGATCCTTATACCTAGTACAAAGGATGCTTCTCCCAAATCCTTCATTGAGAATTGTGTAGACAACCATGCTTTCGTTTCGGATAACACCTTTATATTGTTTCCAATGAGAAGGATGTCATCAACGTAAAGCACCAAAAATTCAACTGTACTCCCACTGATCTTCTTGTACACGCAAGGTTCGAACACGTTTTTGATGAATCCAAACGTTTGGATTGTTTCATCGAAACGGATGTTCCAACTTCGGGAAGCTTGCTTTAGTCCATAAATGGACCTCTGGAGTTTACACACCTTGTGCTCATCTCCTTTGGATGCATATCCTTTTGGTTGTTCCATGTAGATCTCCTTATCAATGTCTCCATTGAGGAAGGCGGTCTTCACATCCATCTGCCATATCTCGTAGTTATACCACGCAGCTATGGCTAGCAAGATTCGAATGGATTTAGGCATTGCGACGGGCGAGAAGGTTTCCTCAAAGTCAATTCCTGGTCTTTGAGTGTATCCTTTTGCCACTAGTCGCGCCTTGTAGGTTATTACCTCTCCGTTCACTCCTAGCTTTCGCTTATAGATCCACTTGCAACCCACGGGAGTCACTCCCACTGGTGGATCTACCAAGGTCCAGACCTTGTTTGAGTGCATGGAGTCCAATTCGGATTCCATGGCTTCGCGCCACTTTCCCGAATCTATGTCCAACATAGCTTCATCGTAAGTCCTTGGGTCGGTTAGAGACTGTCCAGTCTCATGCAGCAGACCGTAGTACCTTTCGGGTTCTCTACGTTGTCTTTCTGACCTACGAAGTATTGGTGTACTTACTGGTGCACTTTCATGCTCTTGTTCTCCCACTGCCTGTGGTGATGGGTCAGCTTGTTCGACCTCTTCGGCCTTTTCAGCTTCAGTGACCTCATCTAGTTCTATGTTATGTTCTTTCTTGTCCACCAAGAAATCCTTCTCTAAGAAGTGTGCGTTCCTTGAGACAAACGTAGTTTGTCTCGTAGGATCATAGAACTCGTATCCTATCGAGTTTTCTGGATACCCCACGAATTTGCACAAAGAGGATTTTGTTTCCAATTTATCTCCCACTAGCTTCTTGACGTAAGCGGGAGATCCCCATATGCGCATGAATGCGTATGAGGGTGCCTTGCCAAACCATAATTCGTATGGTGTCTTTTGTACGGATTTAGAAGGTACCATATTTAGTATCTTCGTTGCCGTGAGGAGGGCATGTCCCCAAAATGAAAGAGGAAGGTCAGTGGCACTCATCATGGATCGAACCATGTCCATCAAGGTTCGATTCCTTCTCTCAGCTACTCCATTTAATTGTGGTGTAGCAGGAGGAGTCCACTGAGATAATATTCCATGCTCTACAAGATAATTTAGAAATTCGTTACTAAGAAATTCTCCACCTCGGTCAGAACGAAGAGCCTTTATCGTATGACCAAGTTGATTCTCTACTTCCATCTTGAATTCTTTGAATCGCTCAAAGGCTTCAGACTTGTGTTTCAGCAAGAACACGTATCCATAACGACTATAGTCGTCAGTGAAGGTGATGAAGTAGTCGTAGCCCCCTCGGGCGCTTTTTCTTAGTGGTCCACATACGTCAGTATGTATCAAGTCCAATGTTTGCTTGGTTCGCTCAGGGTTTCCTTTAAATGGCAACTTAGCCATTTTACCCTTAAGACATGGTTCACATGTTGGCATTTCATCAATGTGCTTGATCTCAAGCGCGCCAGATGATGCTAACTTTTGAATCCTTGACTTGGATATATGTCCAAGTCGAGTGTGCCATAATTGGGCAGATATTTCATTATCTTGTTTCCTTTTGTTTTGTTGTACGTGCATAACTAATTCAGGTGGTTCTATGGTATATAGTCCATCTCTTAATGTACCAGTGAAAAACAAATGATCATTCATAAATAATGAAAAGGAACCTTTATTAATATTAAAATTAAAACCTTCATTATCTAAAACAGGAATGGAAATAATGTTTTTCACTAAGCCAGGTACATAAAGAACGTTCCTAAGGACTAACTTTTTACCACCTAAATCTAACTCCACTTCGCCTATGGCCTCGGCAGCAGCTCTAGCTCCATTGCCAAATCGTAGGATCCAATCCCCAGGCCTAAGTGGCCTTGTTGCTCCCATCACCTGTAAATCATTACAAAGATGAGAACCACAAGCAGTGTCCAACACCCAAGATGCACAGTTAATTGACAAATTAACTTCAACAAGGAATATACCTTTCGAGTTCTCCAAGAACTCTACTTTGATCCTCTCCTTTGACCTTGTGCAGTAAGGAGCTCTGGTTTCCATTTGTCTCGACTTTGATCGCCGTCCAGTCCTTTCGCCAACCCCTGCTTTCTTTCCAAAAGAAGCTTCATGTTCCTCGAGCATTTGTCGCAAGACGTGTACAGTAATCTCTCGCCTTTGGAGATTCAAGTCCGCGACAAAACTGTCATATGATCTAGGAAGAGATTGTAGGATTATATCCACACGAAAATCATTGTCCATCACGACACCCATATCATCGAGTTCAGAAAGAAGTCGAATCATCTTGTGTACGTGGATTCCGACAGGAGTTTCTCTTCTCTTTCTTGCTTGCAAGAGTTCTCTCGTTATCGCGAATCTGCGACGTCCATCTCTAATCCCATAAAGGAATTTGAGATTCGAGAGAATCTCTTTCGCGGATACCATATGCTCATGTTGTAACCGCAGATCAAGTGACATATATTCCAACATGTAATCACGAGCTAAGCTATCATCCAATTTCCATTTGGTGATGCTTTTTCGAAGCTCTTCGGGAACATCATGTGAAATATCAATGGGTGGAGGTACAGACAAAACGTATGAAATGTTTTCAGCATCAAAAAGTCCATTCAAGTTGTGTGACCAGAAGTGCAGGTTTGGTCCAGTTAAAATGTTACGTTCAAGTGATGAGATGGACAAATCTCTAAGTGCTCTAAGCTCTTTAGTCATCATATCTATAAAAAGACGATAGAAGAAATAAATACGCGAATGATTAATTTTAAATGCACAATTTACAAACATGGTTTTTATTTGTAAATTACTCCCACTATTTTAATCAAAATCTTATGCCCCCACATAAGTTTCGGGAATATTAAAATATCCTAGCGGGCTCAAGGCCCAAATGCAATCTTCTAGTACCCACGACTCGTTGGCCATACTATTAGATCCACTTGGTGGGCGATCACGTCGCCGGTTAACCATCGCAGCTAACCCTTGAGTTCATTTAGCCTCGTTTTTCTTTATGGACCCACGACTCGTGAGACATCCATATTTACTAGCGTTAAATCATGTCCAATACTCGTGGAGAGAAATAGTTCAATCCTAGACGCCCCACGACTCGTGAGACAGCGCCTAGAACCTTGCTATCCCCTCCCTTGGCACTAAACTGTGCATCGAGGCAATGAACACATTATCTTCCTATAGCTCGACCCACGACTCGTGAGACATCGAGATATATTCGTACAATATGCTTAAGACCTAGTAATTGGATAGGCTCGGACCATAGACACCATTCATATGCGCCCGTTATTCGATTTAATATTATAATTGAGTTTTAAAGTTCAATTGGAGGTTTTTCAGTTTTCTTGTGCGAGGTCTCATCAGATTATGCTTTATCTTGTTTACGTTATCTATTCTAAGCATGCATCACATACATCAAAGAATAATAAATAAGTAAACATACATCACATAGCAGGATATGATTGATCGATTGCCCATCCTATGCGATCCATCACGAGCCATGCGATGGATCAATTGGTCAGTCTAGGGTGGAAATTAAATGTCCTAACTATTACAATTTTCAAACCCATACATGCATGGGCCTTCTTGTAATATCCTCCTTGATTGGGCCTCCATGTAATGAATTGGGCCTCCATGTCCTCCAAGGTAATGGGCCTCCATGTGGATCTCCAAGTCTTCATGAGGTCTTCTCGGCTCCAAGCCTAAACTAAGTCTAACTTAAAATGGCCCTATTCTATTACATTTTAATTGCTCAAGCAAGGGGCACCAATCAGGCCCATTTAATTACAACCCATAAAAAATAAATAAACCAAAACTACACAGGGCTTAGGGGCAAAATCGACCAATCCACATATTCACTCAAGAACATGCATAAATTCACATAAGGGCATAAATGTAAATTTATCGGCTCCTTTAATTTTAATTCACAAAAATTATCCAAGTTAATTTAATTTTGAATTAATAATTAATCTCTAAGATTAATTAACTCTTACTTGAGTTCTAAGTAATCTATAATTCTTATCTTGATTAAGTTGGTTAATTAAGATAGTTACAAATCTTCCAAGATTCCTATCTTGTCCAAAACTCTAAGTTTCCCAATTTACCAAATCTCCAAGATTCTCAAGATAATCCTATTTTGATTAGATTAGATAACTAAGGTAGTTCCCAAATCTTCCAAGATTCCTACCTTATCCAAAACTCCAAGTTTCCTAATCTCACAAATCTCCAAGATTTTTCAAACTTTCCAAAATAGGCAGAATTAGAGTCCAACCAAAAATCAGCCATGAAGTGGCCAATCGAAGACTGCCATGTGGACAGCACACGCGCAGCCACGAAGTCCGCGCGTGGGCTGGCCGTAGCAGCCGCTGCTGCGCATGGCAGCGCACGGCAGCGCGCGACTGCGCGTGACAGCACACGGCAGGCAGCCCGTAGGTTGCTGCTGTGTGCCGCACGCGCTGCCAGCGTGCTGTTCGCACGCTGCCGTGGGCAGCAGCATGCGGTGGCCGCCCAGCCGCGGTGCGCTGCCGCGCACCGCCGCGTGCCACCGCGGTTGGATCCAATTAAAACAATTTTCCTTTTTGTTTATCTTGATTACTTTGATTTAATTAAAAACAGATCTAATTAAATCCCAATCCAAAAATTAAAATTAACATGATAAAATTTTGAATCAAAAAATTTTCTATTAACTTCCAAGTTAAACAGATCTACGTTCTAAAACATGCATAGTAAAAGAACTAGCCACACATAAATCAAACATATGATTTAAGACACAGAATTTGCAAATTCATATATATACAAAGCCAGAGTTGGCTCTGATACCACTGTTGGGATTCGGTAAGATAAACAGCCCTTAGCACAGCGGAAAACAAAAATTTTAAGGACCTCTTACGGAATCTTGCCAGGATACTAAACTGGATGTATATATATGAATAATAAATGACAAGGATAATTAGATCCAAATTATACCTGTCTCCTAGCAAATCCAAGTAAGCAACGAAGTCGTGCTTTTCTTCCCTCGATAGAAGTCGATCCAAGCTTTGTTGTAGCGCCCCACGTGTTGCGCCTCTACGAGTTGATACACCACAATATCACGAAATATAATATATCCTAATCGGCTAGAACATAGGATATATTAATATCTAGGATTAGAGAACAAGATTGGAACGAGAACGAGATCGAAAAATTCTTCCAAAAGGAAGAACAGGTTCGGCCGATCACAAGGGAGAGAGGGAGAGAATTTTCTTGACTTGGCTTTTTGGCTCTTGATTAGTGTGTCTTAGATATGACCTTAGGTCTCCTATTTATAGGAATCTCATCATCCTAATCCTCCTAGGATTAGGACTCCCAAGTCTTCTAATTCTCCTACATGGGCCATGGCCCTTTTAATTGGAAGACTAAGTCTTCTAATTAATTCATGGCCCATATTTTGATTTAATTGATTGGGTCTTCATTTAATTCCCAATTAAATAGCCCAATTAATTTATTTCTTCCTCATTTAATTAAATTAGACTCTAAGTCTATTTAATTAAATATTCCCATTATTAATTAAATCCAATTTAATTAATTAACTCTCAAATTAAATTCTAATTTAATTTCCAGTCTTGATCCAAATCCAATTGGATCATGTTCGCTCCAATTGGGTCGACCCAGTCGACCCAGTCACCCCAATCGACCCAGTCGATTTAGTTGACTCAGTTGTTCTTCATTTCCTCGCTTTCGCTTCATGTGTATTGTGTATGCCCCCCGTAGGTTCACCACATAATTGGCCGTGGGTTGCAATTAAATATTTATTTAATTACTCGAGTACTAAATACTTCTAAATCAATCGAACACTCTGTCGATTGATCATTCCAAAATTAGCACCCCTGCTAATTTGGGAATTCTCCCACACTCCACGGTCGATGTCTGGCCACAAGCCCATGGAGCCCAATCACTGGTGAATTAATTCAGTGAACCTATTAATCATTTACAATTTCCATATACGCTATAATCTCTCCATCGATCGATCTCCCAGTCAATACTTAAGGGCATGGATTTTTCATCGGTTCCCTTTTAATTTTGTTTTGACTTTATGCATTCTGATCTCGAAATAATTCTCTTTGACTTAATCTTTATGAGCTACTTTCATAAAGCCGTCAGATACCTTGGCCAAGGATTTTACCAGAATTAATTTCTCACAGAAATCCATAGGAGAATTTCCCAACCTATCAAGTCAGGTCAATGGATCCTTTGTTGATGATATGAACCTGCATACGAGTCCCTCTATACCCAACGTGAATCCACAGAGACTTTCTGGTGATCTCCAGTCGGTCGGAACTCACATCTAAGTATAGACGTTCTCGCACCAGATAAACCCTATCACCTCAAGTGTTTGGGGATCATTCCTCGTATACTGTTGTAAATTGGAATAACTTCAACTCCGATATGCGACTACCGCTTCCATGATGAGTTATTTCCTAATTGGGGTATTCAGTGCACTTGCCATCCTAGCAAGCCACCCACTTATGTGTATCGACTATCCCAGTCACGCTCGTGGACCCCAGCGTCCTCCAGTTCATCGGAGTATACACATCAGTGAGAGTCTAACCGAATCCAACGATGTCCCATCTCGATTGGATTCTACGACTCTTGAATATGTTCTAGATCACGGCCTTGGAGATCAGTCCACGGGTTGTCCCATAGCCCTGTGATCTAAGGACTTATATCCTTATGCGTAGATAATTATTACATAAGATAAAGATGACCATATAATAAAGATGCATTTATTAATCTAAATTGAATAGTTCCTTTATTTATTACAATAAATGGCAGCCATACAGTTGGCTTGCCGGACACTATTCTATCAGTTGTTAGGTTAGCTATGCAAACAATCCTAGGTTTAGTTGTTGTTTGTGAGTTCTAAATTAGTTAAGTCTCCCTGTCGGTCTCACTTAACTCTACCAATCTACCCAAACTCTCCATCTCCGGATCAATCACAAACATCGTTGTCACTCGATGCTCTCAGAGGGCTCAAAGGCGTACCGCTGTCACCCGGGACCTAAGACTAACCCAAATCCCCGAATAAAGAGAATCTAAGTTATTTGATGCATTCACGAACGAACTCATTATACAAACACGGACCACACTAGGTATATGCCTATCCTAGGTAGAAATCCACAAATCGTCACTCGCCTAACCTTCAAAGTCCTATGTCTAGGATGCATTCAAGGTAGAATTAAGTCCGAGTACATGATTACGGCAAATCAAAGTACTTAAATAATAATCTACTACAATCATTGGCCAAAAGTGCGATAAAACAATAAATCCAACAATTCGAACATAGCCCAACATCAAAACATAATTAATCAAACTGGTGGGGGGGGGGGGGGGGGGGGGGGGGGGGGGGTGGGGGGACAGGGGGCGAGTGGGGGGGGGGGGGGGTGGGGGGGGGGGGGGGTGGGGGGGGGGGGGGGTGGGGGGGGGGGGGGGTGGGGGGGGGGGGGGGTGGGGGGGGGGGGGGGTGGGGGGGGGGGGGGGTGGGGGGGGGGGGGGGTGGGGGGGGGGGGGGGTGGGGGGGGGGGGGGGTGGGGGGGGGGGGGGGTGGGGGGGGGGGGGGGTGGGGGGGGGGGGGGGTGGGGGGGGGGGGGGGTGGGGGGGGGGGGGGGTGGGGGGGGGGGGGGGTGGGGGGGGGGGGGGGTGGGGGGGGGGGGGGGTGGGGGGGGTGGGAGGAGGGGGGGGGGGGGGGTGGGGGGGGGGGGGGGTGGGGGGGGGGAGGGGGGGGGGGGGGGGGGGGGCGCGGGGGGGGGGGGGGGGGGGGGGGGGGAGGGGGGGGGGGGGGGGGGGAGGGGGGGGGGGGGGGGGGGGGGGGGGGGGGGGTGATGGGATCTACCGACTCATTGTAATGAATGAGGGAATTTCCTGTACATTCTTAGATAATACATTCCTAGAAATCCATGGCCATGGTCAGTGACGGATTTGGAAAGGGGTTTCCAAATTTAGCAGTCACACTGGAATTATTATCCAGAATTAGAAAGTACAGAATCGAGATAATTAGAGGTGCTGACTAATTCACACACCCTAGGTCTCGATCGAGAAATTAGTCGTTAGAGGGACCGTATGTACATGGTACTTATAAGAGGTGAGGTTCACTAATGTCAATTCACCTGAAGTTGGGCCTCATGGGCTTGTGGCTAGACATCGACCATGAGGTGTGGGTACTCCTGAATTAATGGGAGATTAATTCTGGAGTGGTCAATTAAAGGAGTTTATTGATCGGAGCAATTAATTGAATATTAATTGCTCATTAATTAAATCACGAAAGTCGTGGGCCTACGGCCAATTGATGGTGAACCTAGAGGGTCACACACAATACAGTTGGACAGTGACAGTCAATTAAGGAAAGGTTTGATTTAAAGAGTTAAATCAAATAATAGAATTAAAGAGTTAATTCTGAGAGAGAAATAATTAATTAGATAGTCTAATTAATTAAATATTAATTAAAGAGTTAATTAAAATGAGAGAAAATTAATTGGATTAATTGGGTTAATTTAATTAAATGGTTTAATTAAATTAATGCAAGACATGGGCCAATTTAATTAATGGCCCATACTAAGTCTTGCACACAAAGGGGCCTTGAAGGTGGCTATATAAAGGAGTCTAAGTGGAGACTCAAAACCCTAAGCTAAAACCTAGACCTAGCCGCCCCCTCAGCTTGGCCGCCCCCCTCTCTCCCTCTTGCTCTCTTCTTCACTTAGATCTAGATCTAGATCTAGATCTGCCATTGACAAATAAACCTTCTCTTCCATTTCTAAGCCTAAGAATTGAAGGTGTCATTACATCTAACTGGTGTGGACTATTCTCTGGAGGCACAACACTTGGGGTGCTCTAGTGAACAAGGAAAGAGAAGACCGGAGAAACCACCACCTTGCCTGTGGTGAGGTAAATTCGATTTACCACCCTATTTATTTTAGTAATTGATTGCTAAAATGAATTCAACCTTATTCATATGTGCTAATAAATGTTCTTGGGATTTGGTGTATGAAAAATTGAAAAAAAAATTTATATTCCGCAACGTTGTTTTGACAATCATACCCATGAATTCCCAACAGTGGTATCAGAGCCAAATTTATTAAGCACATATGAAAAGGCCTGAACACATCAAAATATATGGATATATGTGTTTGTTGTGTTCTGATTTTTTATTCTTGCTTGTTATGATAAATTAAATTGTTCGGATCTATGCACTTTTCGGTTTTGGGCCAAATCTGTAATTACCGAAAATTTGAGGGCTTGTTTGCAAATTGCGATTTTTGTAAAATCTGGACAGAAAGTAAAATTTTCATTTTCTGCAATTCTGGACCAAATTGTTATTTCTGGAATTTTTAAAATCTGGACTGTTTTGCAATTTACGAAAGGTTTGGGCTGTTTTTGCAATTGCCGTAAATTCAGGGGTCTGTTTTGCATTAAACGAAAGTTTCTGGAAATTTTGTTAATTCTCTTCTTGCTGGTCCGATTTGCATGTTCTGGAAATTTTGGGGGCTGATTTGTAATTTCCAAAAGTTGAGGGGTCAAAATGTAATTTTCGAAAATTCAGGGGCCGAACTGAAATTTTTCAAAGGTTGAAAAACAGAAACTGTTTTGTGCACTAAAAGGGTTTAGTATATCCGAAAAGTTAATTTTATCATAATTAGTAGGGACTAGAGTGAGAATCAAAGAGATTGTTTTAAAAGGTGTTTTAAAATAAGATTATGGTTTGTTTTAAAATGAGTTTTAAAACTAGAATCTGAAAGACATTTTAAAAGGAGTTTTAAAATAAGATAAGAAATAAGAAAATGTATTTTGCTTGTTTCTTGCTCTACGTGAACTGTTTACGTGGTTTTTCGATCGCGCCGAGCCTTGACCCTTAGGGTAGATGTGATTGGTTAATTTTGATTTGTTGGTTTTATTGGGCCTGCGAGCCTTAAGTTTTTGGGCCACTTTGAGCCATTGTAATAGATAGGGCTTTACTGTTTTATTAGACTAGGATGGAGGCCCGTTACAAGCAAAGTGGGAGCCCAAGAAGACTAAAGGCCATGTATGCATGGTAAAATGTGTAATAGAGTAGGCCTCTTTGAAACCTATTAGATTGGCCAATAGGACCATCGTCTTTGGCTCGATGGTGGTCCGCATAGGAGGCTCCCGATCGAAAACATACTTTGGTAGCATGCATGCTAGGTGTGTATGTTTTTATTTACGCATTTATATTTTAGCATGTATGGTGATACGCGCTAGTGATTTAGATCGTAAATAAAAGATAATGCATAACTGGAACGGTGAGATCTCGAGTAGAGTTACCTCAAACTCTTAAACCCGAAAACCCCCTCTTGATAATAATATTAAGTCAAATTGGGTACTTTAAAATAAAGTTTTAATATCTAAGCCTTCCATCAATAGGAACTAGCGTGAGTTGTCCACTTATCAATAAAGGTGATCCAGAGTCTGGCACCCGAGTCGAAGAAAGAGACAATACGCGAAACTCCTTGATTCTCGTTTTTAACTAAACTTGACAAGGGTGAGGATTGGTCGGGATGTGAACATCGATCATAACCAAGTTATGGGGATTTCATGACCGGGCCCGTTGCTCATCAAGATTGATGGGTTAGACTTAACGAGTAGTACCACTCATGATGTAGCTGTTGGGTTATTGGTAACGTCAGAACGTTAAAAGCAGCGGAATTTAAAATTTTTAAAACAACCCAAGCAGAATCTTTATTCATCTAGTCATACGAAAAGGATTTTTACATAAATCGAAACATCCATAGGGTGTTTAGCGATTTTACCTTACCACGGGAACGGTGGTGATTTTTCTCCGGTCTTCTTTCAGATCTGCAGGATTTGGTTCGAGAGAAGCACCCCAAGTGTTGTGCCTCTAGCGGTATCCACACCAACTGGATTGAAGCAACTCTCTTGAATCCTCAGGCTCAGAACTAGGATGGAAGAGATATCAAGCAGGAAGAATGAAGAAGAAAACCAGATCTAGATCCAGATCTAGATCTGGATGAGAGAGGGGCGGCCTCTCTAGCTTGGAGAAGGGGGCGGCACACATTCCTAGGTGGAATTTCGTGGCTTTATGGAGGCTAGGGTTTTTGGAGTCTCCTACTCCTTATTTATAGATTACTCTTGACCTAGCTTTGACCTAATCCAACTAGGAAACTTAAAGCCCATTTACTTATGGCCTTTATTTGTTTCCTAATGGACCTAGACCACCTTTTAATTAATTAAACTCCTTTAATTAATTCAGCCCATTTAATTAATTAATCCAATTAATTAACTAAATTAATTCCTCTCTTATTAATTAACACTTTAATTAATTAGTTTTTCTTCTTTAAGAATTAACACTTTAATTCTTCAGTTTTGATTTAACTCTTTAAATCAAACTTTCCTTATATAGATATGTTGCAGTCCAATTGTATTGTGTGTGACCCTCTAGGTTCACCATCAATTGGCCGCGGGCCCACGACTTTCGTGATTTAATTAATGAGCTTATAATCGCTCCGATTAATTGAACACCTTCAATTAACCACTCAAGAATTAATCTCCTTATTAATTCATGAGTACCCACACCTCATGGTCGATGTCTAGCCACAAGCCCATGAGGCCCAACTTCAGGTGAATTGATCTCAGTGAACCTCACCTCTTATAAGTACCATGTACATACGGTCCTTCTATCGACTTAATTTCCCGATCGAGACCTAGGGTGTGTGAATTGATCGGCACCTCTAATTATCTCGATAACTATACTTTCTAATTCCGGATAATGATTCCAGTGTGACTGCTAAATTTGGAAACCCCTTTCCAAATCCGTCACCAACTATGGCCATAGGTTTCTCGGAATCTATTATCTAAGAACGTATAGGAAATTCTCTCAACACACTACGTTGAGTCGGTAGATCCCATATTGATGCTAACCATTCGCGTACACGACTATACGCACCCAACTTAGGCACACAATGATCAGGCTACGTGATCGGCACCTAAATCTAAGTACGCACACCCATGCACCGAATTCGCCCTAGCACCTCAAGTCTAAGGACTAAATCGTACACTATTATAAGTTTGAGAAACATCCCATCGCCGATGTGCGTCATGCGCTTCCACAATGGGTTTCTCTGTTCGGGTCGTTCGATGCGTTCGATCCCCTATCGAACCACCTACTCATATGCACTAGCATCAAATGCCTTGCTCATGAAACGCTACAAATTCACTCCAAGTGAATCATGCATACTTGTACAAGTCTTTGCGATTCCTTCGATACCCCGTCTCGTTCGGAATCTATGACTTGGAACATGTTTTAAGATCACGACCTTAGAGACTGTTTCATGATTGCACTCAATACCGAAGTGAATCGTCCCATAGTCGAATGTGATCTTAGGATTTCATCCAATCGCTTAAGTGATTCGCGAGAGATGAAGTTGGCCATTGTTTGATTTACATACTATAAACAAACGAGCGTATTAATTCATTTATACTAGAGAAAGATTACGATAGTCCTAATACAAGCTAAATATATTGGCTTGCAGGGCACTATCCTATCAATCTCCCACTTGCCCTAAAGCCAATCACAAACGCTTCTAAGACCCATCTTCCAAAGATGTTCTTCGAACTCTTTTCGTGACAAAGGCTTTACTAGTGGATCCGCTAAGTTGTCTTCCGAGTCGACGTGATCCATTATGTACGTCTACTCTACCAATGATTTCTCCAATCAAATGGTACTTTTCTCTCATTGTGTTTAGATTTCTGGTGAGATCTCGATTCCTTTGCTTTAGCAATAGCTCCATTGTTATCACAGAAGATAACCATGAGCTTCGCAATGCTAGGCACTACATCCAACTATTGGATGAAGTTTTTCATCCAAACACTTTCTTTTGTTGCATCCGATGCTGCGATATATTATGCTTCAGTGGTTGAGTCGGCAACGGTGCTTTGCTTGGAACCTTTCCAATTTACCGCTACCCCATTGAGGCAAAATATGTATCCAAAATTGGATATATATATTCATCCACATCAGACTGAAAATTCGAATCATTAAATCCTTCGAGTTTTAATTCTCCATTACCACCGTAGACCAAGAACGAATCCTTAGTCTTTCTCAAGAACTTAAGGATATCTGTTACGGTGGTCCAGTACTCTTCACCGGAGTTTGACTAGTAACTGCTCGTGACACTTGAGCAGGTTCTACGTCTGGTCTAGTACATATTATAGCATACCACATGCTACCTTTTGTCGAAACATAAGGTATTTGAGACATTCTCCTTTTATCCTCATTCGATGTAGGGCACATCGATTTGGAAAAAGAGTTACAGTGTCTCATTGGAAGCAATCCTCTCTTGGATTCTTCCATACTGAATCTTTTCAGTATTGTTTCTATGTACTTAGATTGAGAGAATCCCAACATCTTCTTCGATCTATCTCTATAGATACGTATCCCAATACGCAAGATGTCTCTCCCAAATCTTTCATGGAGAATTGCATGGATAACCATGCTTTCGTCTGCGCTAACATTCCGATATCATCCCAGATAAGCAGAATGTGATCGACATATAAAATATGAGCTTCATAGAGCTCCCACTAATCCTTTTGTACACTCAAGGTTCATATTCGTTTTTGATGAAGTCAAATGCCTTGACTGTCTCATCAAAACAAACGTGAATCTAAATGGATTCAGACATTGCTACTGGAGAAAAGGTTTCATCAAAGTCTGTTCCAGAACTTTGTGAATAGCCTTTTACCACTAGTCGAGTCTTAGAGGTCAACACCTCTCCATTTATTCCTAGCTTGAAGATCCATTCACTACTTACAGGGATAAAATCCCTCGGGTGGATCGACCAAGGTCCATACCTTGTTGGAATGCATGAAATCCATTTCGGGTTGCATGGCCTCTTGCCATGATGCACGTCTACATCTAATGTAGCTTCTTCGTATATGGTAAAACCATATCTTTCAAGCTCTTCATGAACTTGATCAGATCTACGAAGTATTGGTGTACTAGACGGTTTAGCAGTTTCTGGATTAACTCCCACTGTTTGTGGGGATGGGTCCAAATCTTGGACTTCATCAAGTTCCATGACATTCCCTATTTCCTTTGACGAGGATTTCATCAACTGAGGAACGGGTAGTTAGGAGAAACGATTGTTTCTCATTGTCGTGGAACAGGTATCCAATGGATTTCGTTGGATACCCCACAATTATATACAAATTGGATCTACTAGCCAATTTATCTCCTTTCTAGTTCCCAACTTAGGCAGGAGATCTCCATACTCAATAGTAAAAGTGCAGAGGTATTTTGCCATACCTTTCTTGGTAAAGCTTTGTAGGCACGGACTTTGAAGGTACTTTGCTCAGTATCTTCGATGCAGCCAGGAGGACCAACCCCTAGAATGCATAAGGAAGCTTCAACAAAACTCAACATGGATTGAACAATGTCTAACAATGTTCGATTCCTTCTCTTAGACACTCCAATAAGTTGAGGCGTCATAGGAGGAGTTTGTTGTATGAGAACCCCATTCTCAGTAAGATAATTGAGGAATTCTTGACTTAAGTATTTGCCACCTCGATCAGATCGAATGGCCATAATACTATGCCCTTGTTGATTCTCTACTTCGTTTCGAAATTCTTTGAACTTTTCAAAGGTTTTTCGGATTTGTATCTCACTAGATACATATATCACTAACGACCAAAGTCATTAGCAAAAAGGTACGAGGTATGAGTAATCTCCTCTTACACTAACCTTTAGTGGTCCACATTCAATCGTATGGATCAAATCCAAAGTTATTTGGTTCGCTCTTGATTCCCTGTGAAGGGAGATTTGGTCATCTTTCCTATGAGACAGGATTCGCAGGTTGGAAGTTCATCTAAGTTCTATATTTCAAGAGCCTTAGAAGAAACCAACTTTTGAATCCTACTCTTGGAGATATGTCCAAGTCTAGCGTGCCAAAGTTGTGGACTATTATCTTGGTATTAATTGAACTAAGCACATTAACTCAATAGAATTGAGTTAACGGTTTAATTCAATTAATTTGCTTCCTTTCAATTAACTCTTTAATTGATTCATCTCCTTTTTCAATTAACCCTTTAATTGAAACGTTGCTTAATTAATTAGACCTTCTAATCAATTAAACTAATCAGTGCCTTTCTAAGATTCAGTGGGATAATTCGACTTTTAGACTACTTGCGTTCTTTCGACTACCTTTATGGTCGATTTTAGAAGAGAACAACTTCTTCTTCATATTACTCTTCTTTGACTTTGCAGTCCATGAAGTGTAAACGATCATGACAGGTTTATCCTATTTGCCTTTTACCAATACTTTGGTTAATTCATGAAATGTGATCAACTTATCAAATAAGATCAGAGTATTTCACGAATCTTTTGAATGAGCAGGGAAGAGAATTTAGATGGAGGTCAATGCTAAGATCACTTGCAGGCCTACGTTTAATCGATCCAGTTTTCAACTAGATTGATAAAAACAAGGACAGTGATACTTTGACATCAGCTCCTTCACTTATTCTCGAGTTTTAAAACAACTCCTTAGTGGTCTCGAATCAAACGATTCGAAACTGCTCCTCAAAACAAGCTTTTGAAGTGGAGGTTTGTTTTAGAAGCTTCAGACATACTCCTATGTCGCTTCTTTAGCTCGTTCAATCTTGATGCTTATATGAGGAAACGATCGTTAAGATTCCCATACCCTATAGGGGATTCGTTCCACTTTTGAGACTCGTCCTTATATGAGGAAACGATCATTAATATTCCCATACCCTACGGGTGATTCGTTCCTCCTTTTAGACTCATCTCGGAAGTGCATCAGGCATAGGCTAGTTATTAAGAACATGATTCCGACTTTCGGAATTGAGGACAATCCTCAAGTTTCTAAGCCAGTCGATATTTTGATCCAGTTATTTTATAAGTCGAGGATAAATAGTATAATGGATAATTATAGATATCTCAATATCTATTTTAAAGAGAAGACAAATATATAGAGGACTAGTTAATGATTAATACTTATAATCTACGAAGGTTGGACTTTCTATCGTAAAAGTTCTCCCACTATTTTATCGAAACAATTACCCCTTCAATTGTTCGGGAAATCCTATTTCCTAGTAGGTCTTGACGTCCCAGCGGACATTAATTGCACCCACGACTCGTGGCCATACAACTAATTCCCCAGGTAGGCATACTTATTGCCAATTGTGTCCCTACACAACCTTCAAGCTATTTTGCCTCGATTTTCGCACCCATCTAGCACTGCTACATCATGAGTGGTACTACTCGTTAAGTCTAACCCAATCAATCTCGATGAGCAACGGGCCCGGTCATGAAATCCCCGTAACTGGTTATCGGTCGATTATACATGTCCCGACCAGTCCCCACCCTTGTCGAGTTTATTAAATAAACAAGAATCGAGAGATTTCACGTATTGTCCCTTTCTTCGCCTCGGGTGCCAGACTCTGGATCACCTTAATCGATAAGTAGACAACATACGCTAGTCCCTATTGATGGAAGGCTTGGATTTATATAAATACTTCATTTTATTTTAACCCAATATGACTTAATATTTAATTCAAGAGGGGATTTGCTGGTTTGAAAGTTTAAGGCAAACTCTCTCGAGATCTCACCGCTTCGATTATGAATTATCTTATTTACGTTCTAATATTCTAGCGCGCATCACCATACAAGCCAAATAATAGAAGCAATAAATAAATAAAACATAAATAAATAAACCTAGCATGCATTTCTAACACAATATGTTTTCGATCGGGAGCCACCTATGCTTGGGCCATCATTGAGCCAATAATGTTGGCCCAATTGGTCTATCTAATGGGTTCTTAATGGGCCTAGGCTATTACATTAATAACCAAGCATACTTGGCCTTCATTCTCCATTGGGCTTCCTTCTTGCATGTAATGGGCCTCCATCCTAAACTATTTAATGTAAAGCCCTAATCTATTACATTGGCACAAAAAGGCCCAAATAAAGGCTCGCAGGCCCAACAAAAATCCAAAGCAAAATAAACCAATCACATCTAAGGTCAAGGCTCGGCTCGATCGAAAACCACGTAAACAATTCACGTTGAGCAAAGAAACAAGCAAACACATTTACTAGTTTCCTATCTTACTTTAATTATTTTAAACGCCTTTAAAATATTTCTCTAGATTCTTACTTTAGTCTCTACTAATTATAGGTAATCTATATTCGGATAAACAAAACCATTTTATGCATAAAAACAGAATAAAAATTTTCAACTTTTGAAAATTGCAATTCGGCCCTCCAACTTTTGGAAATTGCGATTTGAAACCTTGAAGTTTTGGAAATAACAATTTAACCCCAAAATTAAAACTGGGCAGAGGACCGAAAATTAAAATTTTATTTCCAGAAAAAATTTCGAATTTGCAATTCAGCCCCTGCAGTTTTTGGTATTTACAAAACAGCCCCAAAACTTTCGTTAATTGCAAAACAGCCCCAAATTCAAAAATTTCCAGAAAGTTGCATTCTGTCCAGAAAACACACAGTTCGTAAAATCTCAATTTCAGTCCAGTTTTCCAAAAATCGCTAATCGCAAAAACAGCCCTTTATTTTCGAAAAATACAAAATTGGCCCAAAACGTTTTTATGCAATTTTACCCAAAATCAGATCTACCCATAACAAGTAAGAATCAATAACACGAATATAACATGCAATACAATAAAGCAATCAAATTATATTCAGACCTTTTCGTATGAGAGTAATGAATTAGGCTCTGATACCACTGTTGGGTTATTGGTAACGTCAGAACGTTAAAAGCAGCGGAATTTAAAATTTTTAAAACAACCCAAGCAGAATCTTTATTCATCTAGTCATACGAAAAGGATTTTTACATAAATCGAAACATCCATAGGGTGTTTAGCGATTTTACCTTACCACGGGAACGGTGGTGATTTTTCTCCGGTCTTCTTTCAGATCTGCAGGATTTGGTTCGAGAGAAGCACCCCAAGTGTTGTGCCTCTAGCGGTATCCACACCAACTGGATTGAAGCAACTCTCTTGAATCCTCAGGCTCAGAACTAGGATGGAAGAGATATCAAGCAGGAAGAATGAAGAAGAAAACCAGATCTAGATCCAGATCTAGATCTGGATGAGAGAGGGGCGGCCTCTCTAGCTTGGAGAAGGGGGCGGCACACATTCCTAGGTGGAATTTCGTGGCTTTATGGAGGCTAGGGTTTTTGGAGTCTCCTACTCCTTATTTATAGATTACTCTTGACCTAGCTTTGACCTAATCCAACTAGGAAACTTAAAGCCCATTTACTTATGGCCTTTATTTGTTTCCTAATGGACCTAGACCACCTTTTAATTAATTAAACTCCTTTAATTAATTCAGCCCATTTAATTAATTAATCCAATTAATTAACTAAATTAATTCCTCTCTTATTAATTAACACTTTAATTAATTAGTTTTTCTTCTTTAAGAATTAACACTTTAATTCTTCAGTTTTGATTTAACTCTTTAAATCAAACTTTCCTTATATAGATATGTTGCAGTCCAATTGTATTGTGTGTGACCCTCTAGGTTCACCATCAATTGGCCGCGGGCCCACGACTTTCGTGATTTAATTAATGAGCTTATAATCGCTCCGATTAATTGAACACCTTCAATTAACCACTCAAGAATTAATCTCCTTATTAATTCATGAGTACCCACACCTCATGGTCGATGTCTAGCCACAAGCCCATGAGGCCCAACTTCAGGTGAATTGATCTCAGTGAACCTCACCTCTTATAAGTACCATGTACATACGGTCCTTCTATCGACTTAATTTCCCGATCGAGACCTAGGGTGTGTGAATTGATCGGCACCTCTAATTATCTCGATAACTATACTTTCTAATTCCGGATAATGATTCCAGTGTGACTGCTAAATTTGGAAACCCCTTTCCAAATCCGTCACCAACTATGGCCATAGGTTTCTCGGAATCTATTATCTAAGAACGTATAGGAAATTCTCTCAACACACTACGTTGAGTCGGTAGATCCCATATTGATGCTAACCATTCGCGTACACGACTATACGCACCCAACTTAGGCACACAATGATCAGGCTACGTGATCGGCACCTAAATCTAAGTACGCACACCCATGCACCGAATTCGCCCTAGCACCTCAAGTCTAAGGACTAAATCGTACACTATTATAAGTTTGAGAAACATCCCATCGCCGATGTGCGTCATGCGCTTCCACAATGGGTTTCTCTGTTCGGGTCGTTCGATGCATTCGATCCCCTATCGAACCACCTACTCATATGCACTAGCATCAAATGCCTTGCTCATGAAACGCTACAAATTCACTCCAAGTGAATCATGCATACTTGTACAAGTCTTTGCGATTCCTTCGATACCCCGTCTCGTTCGGAATCTATGACTTGGAACATGTTTTAAGATCACGACCTTAGAGACTGTTTCATGATTGCACTCAATACCGAAGTGAATCGTCCCATAGTCGAATGTGATCTTAGGATTTCATCCAATCGCTTAAGTGATTCGCGAGAGATGAAGTTGGCCATTGTTTGATTTACATACTATAAACAAACGAGCGTATTAATTCATTTATACTAGAGAAAGATTACGGTAGTCCTAATACAAGCTAAATATATTGGCTTGCAGGGCACTATCCTATCAGTAGCAGTGCTAGATGAGTGCGAAAACCGAGGCAAAATAGCTTGAAGGTTGTGTACGGACACAATTGGTAATAGTATACCTACCTAGGGAATTAATTGTATGGCCGCGAGTCGTGGGTGCAATTAATGTCTGCTGGGACGTCAAGACCTACTAGGAAATAAGATTTCCCGAACAATTGAAGGGGTAATTGTTTCGAGAAAATAGTGGGAGAACTTTTTCGATAACAAGTCCAATAGTCGTTAATTATAAGTATTAATTTAGATCAGTCAGCTGAACGTTATCATTTCATTTTGTAGATCATTTTGCGAAAATGTCTAAGAATCCATTATCTATCATCCTTGACACTAACAAACTGAACGGATCAAATTTTATCGACTGGCTAAGAAATTTGAGGATAGTCCTCGACTCCGATCGTCGGAGCTATGTTCTCGATGCCCCAATGCCTGGAGCACTTCCGGAAGGAGTTTCGGAAGAGGAACGAGCCACCCATGCTAGATGGGTTGATGATGATATTCAGGTTCGTTGCCTCATGCTAGCATCAATGACCAATGAGCTACAGAAACAGCATGCTAAGATGCCTCATGCTGCTGATATACTTCTCCATCTCCGAGATTTATTTGGAGAGAAGTCTAGGACCGAAAGGTTCAAGACGACGAGGGAGTTGTTTAATCTGAGAATGGCTGAGGGAGCCAGTGTCAAAGATCACTGTCTTCGTTTCATTAATCTGATTGAAAAATTGGAGAATTTGGAAGTAGACTTGCACGTTGATCTTAGGACTGACCTCCTACTCCATACTCTGCCACGCTCATTTGATCAGTTCGTGTTGAATTTCAACATGGAGGAGAGAAATCTCGCTCTTCACGAACTGACCAATATGTTGGTAACGGCAGAAGCTACCCTTAAGAAGGAGAAGTCTGTCTTGATTGCTGAGCAACCCAAGGCTGCAAAGCCAAAGAAGGGCAAGAAGAAGAAGAAAGTGTTCTCTTCTAAAACAACCAAGAAGGTTGTCGAGAAAAAGAGAAAGAGCCCAGAAGATGAATGTTTACACTGCAAGAAAGCAGGGCACTGGAAAAGGAACTGCCCTGACTACCTTAAAATGGTAGCCAAAGGTATTTTCTTTATTGAAGTTAATATTTCAATTAACTGTGCATCATGGGTGTTAGACACCGCAGCTGGTTCTCATATCTGCAATGATTTGCAGGTGATGGGAGCAGTAAGACCTCTTAAACCTGGGGATAGGATCCTGCGCTTTGGAAACGGAGCAAGGGTTGCGGCAGAGGCCAGAGGGGACGTTGAATTAGTTTTAGGGAATTTTACTTTGGTTTTAAAAGACTGTTTGTACGTACCGACTATTATCAAAAACATTATTTCGATTCCTTTGTTGGATAATGATGGTTTTTGTTTTTCCATTTCTAATGGAAATTTTAGCATAATAAAAGGTGGTTTTACTTATGCTAGTGGTACTTTGATAGATGGTCTTTATTCCTTAGAACCTGCTAATTCTAATGTCATGCACATTCAATCAAAGAAAAGAAAACAAGATGATAATAGTCCACAGTTATGGCACGCTAGGCTTGGACATATATCCAAGAGTAGAATTTAAAAGTTGGTTTCATCTAGGGCTCTTGAAATACAGAACCTAGATGATCTCTCAACTTGCGAGTCCTGTCTCAAGGGAAAGATGACCAAAACGCCTTTTACTGGGAAACCAGAGTGAACCAAACAAACCTTGGATTTGATCCATACTGATGTTTGTGGACCACTGAGTGTCAGTGCAAGAGGAGGATTCTCATACTTCATTATCTTCACAGACGACTACAGTCGTTTTGGGTATGTGTACCTAATGAAGTATAAGTCCGAAGCTTTTGAAAAGTTCAAAGAGTTTCGAATGGAAGTTGAGAACCAACTTGGACATAGTATTAAGGCACTTCGATCTGATCGAGGTGGGGAATACTTAAGTCAAGAATTCCTCGATTATCTTGTAGAGAATGGAATTCTCTCACAACGAACTCCTCCTAGAACACCACAGTTGAATGGTGTGTCTGAGAGAAGGAACCGAACTTTGTTGGACATGGTTCGTTCCATGATGAGTTTCGCTGATCTACCTTTTTCATTTTGGGGCTTAGCCCTCTTAACGGCTTCAAAGATACTTAATATAGTACCTTCAAAGTCGGTGCCGACGACGCCACACCAAGAATGGTTTGGTAAAGCACCCATGTATTCGTACTTACGAGTATGGGGATCTCCTGCCTATGTTAGGAACAAGAAAGGAGATAAACTAGACAGTAGATCTAGTTTGTGCAAATTTGTGGGGTATCCAAAGGAATCCATTGGATACCTGTTCTACGACCCTAAAGAACGAAAGACGTTCGTGTCTAGGAACGCCCACTTCTTAGAGGATGACTTCCTCACTAAAAGAAGTGGGCTATCCGTAGAACTTGATGAAGTCCAGGAACTGGACCCATCCCCACAAACAGTGGGAGTTGATCCTGAACCTATTGAACCATCTAGTACACCAGTACTTCGAAGGTCCGATCGAATTCGTAGAGAACCCGAAAGGTTCGGCTTCATCCACGAAAACGATCAATTGGATGGTGATCCAAGGACATACGAAGAAGCTATGTCAGACATAGACTCGGGTGCGTGCCAGGAAGCCATGCAATCCGAAATGGATTCCATGCATTCCAACAAGGTATGGACCTTGGTTGATCCACCTGAGGGAACTGTCCCTGTAGGCTGTAAGTGGATCTTCAAGCGCAAGCTTGGAATGAATGGAGAGGTTATGACTCATAAGGCTCGCCTTGTGGCGAAAGGTTATTCTCAAAGGCCTGGTATAGACTATGAGGAAACCTTTTCTCCAGTAGCGATGTCAAAATCCATTCGAATATTATTAGCCATAGCCGCGTGGTATGACTACGAGATATGGCAAATGGATGTAAAGACCGCATTTCTCAATGGAGACATTGATAAGGAAATCTTTATGCAACAGCCAAAAGGCTTTACATCTAAAGGAAGTGAGCATAAGGTCTGCAAACTTCAAAGGTTAATTTATGGCCTAAAACAGGCATCCCGAACCTGGAACAAACGTTTTGATGAGACGGTCAAAGGGTTTGGCTTCATCAAGAACGTTTATGAGTCATGTGTGTACAAGAAATTCGAAGGGGGTTCAGTACAATTTATTGTGTTGTATGTCGATGACATTCTGTTGATCGGAGACGACATCAGAACGTTAACGCAGACAAAAGCGTGGTTATCCACGCAATTCTCCATGAAAGATATGGGAGACGCATCTTACGTATTGGGAATACGTATCTATAGAGATAAATCAAAGAAGATGTTAGGACTCTCCCAATCTCAGTACATTAACACTATACTGAAACGGTTCAGTATGGAAGAATCCAAGAAGGGATTGCTTCCTATGAGACATGGGATCTCTCTTTCTAAATCTATGAGCCCTACAAATGATGAAGAAAGGAAGAGAATGTCTCTCATACCTTATGCGTCTGCCATAGGCAGCATAATGTATGCGATGTTATGTACTAGACCTGACGTAGCACACGCTCTAAGTGTTACGAGCCGCTACCAGTCAAATCCTGGGGAGGAACACTGGACCGCCGTAAAGGCTATCCTCAAGTACCTGAGAAGGGCTAAGGATATGTTCTTGGTCTACGGCGGTAGTGGAGAATTGAAGCTCGAAGGATTCACGGATTCGAGTTTCCAGTCTGACGTGGATGATTATAAATCCAATTCTGGATATATATTTTGCCTCAACGGAGCAGCGGTGAGTTGGAAGAGTTCCAAGCAGTCCACCACTGCAGATTCAACCACTGAAGCAGAATATATTGCCGCATCGGATGCAGCAAAGGAAAGTGTTTGGATGAGAAACTTCATCCAAGAGTTGGATGTGGTACCTAGCATTGCAAAACCCATAGTAGTCTTCTGTGACAACAATGGGGCAATCGCTCAAGCAAAGGAGCCGAGATCACATCATCAGTCCAAACACGTGATGAGGAAATACCATGTGATTAGAGAAATCATTGGTAGAGGAGACATTCAAATGGAACGTGTCGACTCAAAAGATAACGTAGATGATCCACTAACGAAGCCACTATCGCAAAAAGTGTTCGAAGAACATCTTGTGAAGATGGGTCTTAGAAATGTTTGTGATTGGCTTTAGGGCAAGTGGGAGATTGATAGGATAGTGCCCTGCAAGCCAACTCTATAGCTTGTAATAGGACTATTTGATCTTGAATGAATCTTTGATTTATTAATTAATACGCAAAGTTTATTTATTTAATAAGATAAACTAATGGCCAACTTCATCTTTCGCGAACACATTTAAGCGATTGGTTGAAACCCTGAGATCACTCATGACTATGGGACGATTCACTTCAGTATTGAGTGCAATCATGAAACAGTCTCTAAGGTCGTGATCTCAAAAGTATTCCAAGTCATAGATTCCTGTCGAGACGGGGTATCGAAGGAATCGTCAAGACTTGTAGGATTATGCATGATTCACATGGAGTGAATTTGTGGAGTTTCATGAACAAGACATTTGATGTCAGTGCATATGACTAGGTGGTTCGATAGGGGATCGAACGCATCGAACGACCCGAACAGAGAAACCCATTGTGGAAGTGCGTAAAGCATATCAGTGATGGGATGTTTCTCAGGACTTATAACAGTGTACGATTTAGTCCTTAGACTTGAGGTGCTAGGGCGAATTCGGTATACGGGTGTGCGTGCTTTGATTTAGGAGCCGGTCACGTAGCCTGACCATTGTGCGCCTACATTGGGTACGTACAGTCGTATACGCGAGTGGTTAGCATCAAGATGGGATCTACCGACTCATTGTAATGAATGAGGGAATTTCCTGTACATTCTTAGATAATACATTCCTAGAAATCCATGGCCATGGTCAGTGACGGATTTGGAAAGGGGTTTCCAAATTTAGCAGTCACACTGGAATTATTATCCAGAATTAGAAAGTACAGAATCGAGATAATTAGAGGTGCTGACTAATTCACACACCCTAGGTCTCGATCGGGAAATTAGTCGTTAGAGGGACCGTATGTACATGGTACTTATAAGAGGTGAGGTTCACTAATGTCAATTCACCTGAAGTTGGGCCTCATGGGCTTGTGGCTAGACATCGACCATGAGGTGTGGGTACTCCTGAATTAATGGGAGATTAATTCTGGAGTGGTCAATTAAAGGAGTTTATTGATCGGAGCAATTAATTGAATATTAATTGCTCATTAATTAAATCACGAAAGTCGTGGGCCTACGGCCAATTGATGGTGAACCTAGAGGGTCACACACAATACAGTTGGACAGTGACAGTCAATTAAGGAAAGGTTTGATTTAAAGAGTTAAATCAAATAAAAGAATTAAAGAGTTAATTCTGAGAGAAATAATTAATTAGATAGTCTAATTAATTAAAGAGTTAATTAAAGTGGGAGAAAATTAATTGGATTAATTGGGTTAATTTAATTAAATGGTTTAATTAAATTAATGCAAGACATGGGCCAATTTAATTAATGGCTCATACTAAGTCTTGCACACAAAGGGGCCTTGAAGGTGGCTATATAAAGGAGTCTAAGTGGAGACTCAAAACCCTAAGCTAAAACCTAGACCTAGCCGCCCCCTCAGCTTGGCCGCCCCCCTCTCTCCCTCTTGCTCTCTTCTTCACTTAGATCTAGATCTAGATCTAGATCTGCCATTGACAAAGAAACCTTCTCTTCCATTTCTAAGCCTAAGAATTGAAGGTGTCATTACATCTAACTGGTGTGGACTATTCTCTGGAGGCACAACACTTGGGGTGCTCTAGTGAATAAGGAAAGAGAAGACCGGAGAAACCACCACCTTGCCTGTGGTGAGGTAAATTCGATTTACCACCCTATTTATTTTAGTAATTGCTTGCTAAAATGAATTCAACCTTATTCATATGTGCTAATAAATGTTCTTGGGATTTGGTGTATGAAAAATTGAAAAAAAAATTTATATTCCGCAACGTTGTTTTGACAATCATACCCATGAATTCCCAACACCTATGTCGCTTCTTTAGCTCGTTCAATCTTGATGCTTATATGAGGAAATGATCATTAAGATTCCCATACCCTATAGGTGATCCGTTCCTCTTTTGAGACTCATCTCGGAAGTGCATCAGGCATAGGCTAGTTATTAAGAACATTATTTCAACGTTCGGATTTGAGGACAGTCCTCAAGTTTCTGAGCCATTCGATGGTTTTAATCCAGTTATTTTGTAAGTCGAGGATAATAGAAAAAAGGATATTTATAGATATCTCAATATCTAATCTAAAGAGAAGACAATATTTAGTGGACTGGTTAATGAATAATACTTATAATCTACGAAGGTTGGACTTTCTATCGTAAAAGTTCTCCCACTATTTTATCGAAACAATTACCCCTTCAATTGTTCGGGAAATCCTATTTCCTAGTAGGTCTTGACGTCCCAGCGGACATTAATTGCACCCACGACTCGTGGCCATACAACTAATTCCCCAGGTAGGCATACTTATTGCCAATTGTGTCTCTACACAACCTTCAAGCTATTTGCCTCGATTTCCGCACCCATCTAGCACTGCTACATCTTGAGTGGTACAACTCGTTAAGTCTAACCCATCAATCTTGATGAGCAACGGGCCCGGTCATGAAATCCCCGTAACTGGTTATCGGTCGATTATACATGTCCCGACCAGTACCCACCCTTGTCGAGTTTAGTTAAAAACAAGAATCAAGAGAATTTACGTATTATCCCTTTCTTCGCCTCGGGAGCCAGACTCTTAATCACCTTAATCGATAAGTAGACAACATACACTCCCTATTGATGGAAGGCTGGGATTTATATAAATACTTCATTTTATTTTAACCCAGTATGACTTAATATTTAATTCAAGAGGGGATTTACTGGTTTGAAAGTTTAAGGCAAACTCTCTCGAGATCTCACCGCTTCAATTATGAATTATCTTATTTACGTTCTAATATTCCAGAGCATATCACATACAAGCCAAATAATAGAACCAATAAATAAATAAACCTAGCATGCATTTCTAACACAATATGTTTTCGATCTGGAGCCACCTATGCTTGAACCATCATTGAGCCAATAATGTTGGCCCAATTGGTCTATCTAATGGGTTCTTAATGGGCCTAGGCTATTACATTAATAACCAAGCATACTTGGCCTTCATTCTCTATTGGGCCTACTTCTTGCATGCAATGGGCCTTCATCCTAAACTATTTAAGAAAAACCCTAATCTATTACATTGGCACAAAATGGCCCAAATAAAGGCTCACAGACCCAACAAAAAAACAAAACAAAATAAACCAATCACATCTAAGGTTAAGGCTCGGCTCGATAGAAAACCACGTAAACAATTCACGTTGAACAAAGAAACAAGCAAACACTTTTACTAGTTTCCTATCTCACTTTAATTATTTTAAACACCTTTAAAATATTTTCTAGATTCTTACTTTAGTCTCTACTAATTATAGATAATCTATATTCGGACAAACAAGACCATTTTATGCATAAAAACTGAATAAAATTTTCAACTTTTGAAAATTGCAAGTTGGACCCCCAACTTTTGGAAATTGCGATTTGACCCTTGAAGTTTTGGAAATTACAAATCAACCCCAAATTTAAAACTGGGCAGAGGACCGAAAATAAAATTTATTTCCAGAAAAAATTCGAATTTCCAATTTGGCCCCTACAGTTTTCGGTATTTACAAAACAACCCCCAAACTTTAGGTAATTGCAAAACAGCCCCAAATTTGAAAATTTATAGAAAGTTCCATTCTGTCCCGAAAACAAACAGTTTGAAAATATTTCAATTTCAGTCCAGATTTTCGAAAAATCGCTAATCACAAATTAGCCCTTCAATTTTCGGAAATAACAAAATTGGCCCAAAACGTTTTATGCAATTTTATCCAAAAATCATATCTACCCATAACAAGTAATAATCAACAACATGAATATAACATGCAATACAACAAAGCAATCAAATTATATTCAGACATTTTCGTATAAGAGTAACGAATTAGGTTGTGATACCACTGTTGGGTTATTGGTAACGTCAAGACGTTAAAAGCAGCGGAATTTAAAATTTTTAAAATAACCCAAGCAAGATCTTTATTCATCTAATTATACGAAAAGGGTTTTACAGAAAAATCAACCAACAATAGAGTGTTTAGTTATTTTTACCTCACCACGGGAAAGGTGGTGGCTTTTCTCCTGTCTTCTTTCAGATATGTAGGACTTTTGGTTCGGAGAAGCACCCCAAGTGTTGTGCCTCTAGCGGTATCCACACTAACTGGATTGAAGCAACATCTTTGAGTCCACAGGCTCAGAACTAGGATCCAAAAGTTATCAAGCAAGGAAGAAAGAAGAAGAACAAAATCGCATGAACACTTTGTAAAAAAATATGCTCGGCCGAAACGACTTTTGAGAGGATTGAGTGGGCGGCCACATGTGTTCAAGACTTTCTTGTTTTTCAAATTGCCTATTGAATGTTAATTAATCATTAGGGTAATATATATACATATATATATATATATATATATTATCTCTTATAAGAGTCGATGGCGGTTTGAACAGTGTTCTTAATTTTGTTTCCCTTTTTATTTTGCTGTTTTAATCGTGAAACGACACTGTTTAGCTATTTATTGCCTGATTTGTGCTTGGTTTGTATTTATTTTTACTTTATTTTTGGCTGCTAAATCCATGGTCCGTCTATACATGTGGGTCCCTTTCTTATTTACTTTTTTTTTTTTGCACGCTCGTACATAAAACGACACCGTCTTTTGCATTTTAATTTTTTCGGCTGATACATATAATCCACGATTTGTACTTTATCCTTTATCTTCTTCCCCCAGTTCTCTCACCTCAAGAAAAATTCTTCACGGTTAAGATTTCTTCTTTTTACCAATTTTTTCCCAAGCTCTTCTCTTTTATCTACATAAAGTGATTTCAGAAATTTCAAAACCCATTTAGTCTTCACTTTGTTTTTTTCCCTGTTTTTGATATTGCAGGGTTTATGTTCGTGGTATTCCCTCTTCTAAACTTTTGTGTGTGTTTTTAATTTGAGAATATGGTTCAGGCGTACTCGTCTTCTCCACGTGCTACCAAGGTGAGGTTGTTTATTTCCCAGATTACCTTTTTTTTTTCCTTCTTGTCTTCTTAATTAGTCAGAGAACTTATTACTATTTTTCACTTTTATTATGTAACTACTTCATTGTTTGATTTACTTAATCGATTTCAATGGGCTTTCTCGGTTTTTTTTCCTTAAGTCATCGTATTCTAAAAAAAATAGGGCATCATTTTTTTTTATCAAAGACCTGTAGTTTAATCAATTTAAATTGGTATTGTGGGGGTTTACTTCTTAGTTTTCAATTAGATTTGTCATTTCTTATATTTTCTCAGTTATAATTTAATACTAAGTTTTCAATTTAGGCCTCTGTTTTATTTAAGTTATTTCATTTTATAGAAAAAGGGATCAATTATTTTTACAAGATTGCTCTGTAACAAGGTTTATTTTACTTAGTGGAAGTCAAAAAATGTTCTACATAATGCTACATTTTATAAGATAATTTCCAAGTCTTACTGGTATATGGTTTTATTAATTTAACAGTTCAATCGAACTGAGTAATACTCTAGAGATTAAGAGTTTAAATGCAGGTTTCCCTGTGTACCTTTCTTTTTTTAATAATTATCCATGTGTAGTTCTCAATAATAACAAAGTAATATATTTCTTTGTTACATCTTGTAGTTCTTTTCGGAGATTTTATCCTGCCAGTAGAGATGCCTCGGCCAAAACTATGTATTCAAGATTGTACGATTGGTAAGATTTTGGGGATATGACTTCTTTGTTTTGTTTTATTGCTTTGTTTCCTACCAAGATTTTGTTGACAATGACACTTATTGTTCGTAGTTTGCAAGCTTGTGGATAAGGTCAACAGTTCAATCGGTCAAGATCGTACTTCAAAATGTTTAATTTGAGTGCTCGATATCTCCGGAATTGAGAGTTTCAAGACTAATAGTTGCTTAACTGGTACATAGTTTTCCTTTTCTTTCCTTTTTTTTTCTTCCTTATTTTGTATCTGCTTAGATTTTCTGTTCTCATCGGTTTTTGCTTCTGACTTTTTAATAGGTGAGTCAAATGATTGTATGGACAAGAAATGGGTCCAAAGATTGGAGAATGCTTGTACTTTTTTGCCAAGAAAGAAGGTAATATTTTTAGTTATTTCTGTTAATTATGTCTTTGAACATTGTTTTCTTTAATCATTGTAGGTGTTATTAGTTTCATTGTATGGTGCACATGCATTTGAAATTGTAGTGATAGACTCCATTTTTATTGCTCCTTTATGTTCTATTTATTGGCAGCTTTTTTGTTGTGAGTTTGAAGAATGGAGGTGGAAAATGAGTTGTTTCTCAGAAAGAAGACGATAAGGGAATTTGGTGTTTTTCTTCTTTCCAACGGTGTTCTTGCTTTTCTTTCTTTTCTCTTCACCTCTAAGTGATGAACATTCCTCTCTATATCTGTCTACTATTTCTTTCTTTTGTCTGTTTTATAAAATTCAGATATTGACTTTTAGTTGTTGCAAACAATATGCATTTTTATTGATTAGTTTATTGATTTTGGTGGAGTTTTCTTTGGAGTCTCTATCCATTTCCTATGGGATGTATCCCTATATTCACAGAGACCTTTTATGGGATTCTCCGTTGAACGTTGTTCTTGTCTCTTTCTGTTTCATTTTTAGATTTTTCATTATAATTTGTGATATGAAGTTTTGTTATCCCTGTTATCCAGTATTGAATTTTCAATAGTAGAATCTTATTTAATTTCCGTTCCCAAAATAAATTGTTGTTGGGTATATGATTAAATCTTTTGTAATTTTTAGTGGCTGCATTCCGAAGATAATGAAGATGACGGGATAAAAAGAGACTTTTCAACAAGTGATCAGACTCTGCAATGCTCTAGGTAATTTGAAATTTTATTTTGTATATCCAAAAGAGTTTGAAATTTAGTTCTTGCTTGGTTTCTTTTATTTTGATATAAAGCTTTTTGAATATTTGATTTCTATAATTATTTTAGTTATAGTAAATTATATTGTTTATCTATAAAATTGGGAATAATAGGAAGGGATTGAATATAATCAATAAGAACGTCATGGAGCTCATTATTACATACATGTGCTGTTTAGAATAGAGAGGTTCCAATAGTATCAAATTCATAAGCTTTACTCTTTGTTACTTTATCAATGGTATTTCTTTTCATTTACATTAATGTGAAAATCCCTTATGTATTAATTTATGCTTAGCGCTGATCTTGATTATGAAAAATGTTGTTGCTTGTAGTTCATGCCCCTCGTCCTGTCACTAGGTTTGTTATTTGGCCTTTATTGTGTTTTTTAGATTTTTTTCGCCTGATTTAAAGATTTCAAGGAACTTTTAATTTTCATCTTTAATTGTGGGGTAGCTTAATTGTTTTTGCCTAGAAATTTCTTTGCTTTGATATTTGGAGAACATATTGCAAAGAATATTGGTGTCTTCTTATGTTTCTTCGCTCTTCTCTATGATCGAGGCTTTCTTTGTTCATTTAACTTGGTTATTTTTACAACAAAGTTGGATGACGTTAGACCTACTGATATTTTCTGCAAATGAATGTTAATCATAATGGCATTACTTTAGCTATGAGAAAATGATATTTGTTCATGGCTTTCAATATCTACCTTAAATATTGTTCTCATTCTTCTAGTGACTATAATTGTGGATGCTTATGAAGCAGATGAGTTTTCTGAAGTTGGAATCAAGCCTTTAAGATCTTTTCCATACGACATATCAACCCAACTACCTGGAGATACTTTTGGTAATTCTTTCAATGTTTTGGCTGTGGTTTCTCTGGTTTATCTCATTCTATGTCGTTAAAATATTTGAATTCCTTTTGGTGTTTTTTTCTAATTGTTTGGGATTTTTCAAGTGATATTCTTAGTTAGGAATTTAATAGAAGCTAATCTTTTCAAGCATAGCACGATAGATTATATAAAATTGTATTTCTGTAAAATGAAATGATTAAGAATGAGTTTTCTGAAGGGTACTATTTTAATATTTGACTGATGGTTTTTTCATTATATACTTGTTATGAGAAATGCTGCCTTTGGATGTTTTATGCCTGCACATTCCTCAAACTCGAGTATGTTTATTTTGGTTTGTTTCATAAATTTCTAAATTTAGTTACACTCCAGTCAGTTGTTGGATCAGGATGGAAATCATGAGTTGCTAGAATAAATATCTTTTGCTGGAGGCTATAAAATTTCCCGATGCTCTTATTGTTATGAGATTTCCAGCAGAAAGAAGTCAATAACATGATGATCATATTATTACAAATTCTTTATAACAAGCACGATTTATTAAACTTTACAGGTATGAGCTTGTTTATCCAACAAAAATGTGATCATATTTATCTTTTTCTTTTCTACAATTCATAAAAGCTACGAAACAACTGCCCATGTCGAAGATCACTAATTTGATGAAGGAAAGAGAAGCTACCCTGAAGACTTTCCTTTTAAGAGCAGTGATGTCATTAATGGTATGTTAGTACTGTACTCCCATGTTGCTTGGATTTGAAACCCTGTTATATGTCATTTTTCAGTGCCTCTTAATGGAATTTATGTGATGTAACTAATTAGAGCGTTTCCAAGGAATCAATTTGTACTATTTAGATAAGGGAAGAAATTTGGTCTTCCTAAGGAGTGAAAGAAGAATATGGCTAAATGAAATTCAGATTATCGTGTTATAGTTGTTATGTGCTTTCTATGGAAAACAATGTTCAAATACATTATACAGGCCTATATTAGTCACCCGTATTTCCTATTTTTTTTTCCAATTCTAGTGATTTTGACCAATGATTTGATTTGATTTGATTAAAACAACTTTGTAACGTACAAGAACAAAAGTTATATGGTTCAAGTCCTATGGAAGTAGAAATGCTATTTTATTGGTTGTGTTGGGGGGGGGGGGGGTGGGGGGGGGGGGGGGTGGGGGGGGGGGGGGGTGGGGGGGGGGGGGGGTGGGGGGGGGGGGGGGTGGGGGGGGGGGGGGGTGGGGGGGGGGGGGGGTGGGGGGGGGGGGGGGTGGGGGGGGGGGGGGGTGGGGGGGGGGGGGGGTGGGGGGGGGGGGGGGTGGGGGGGGGGGGGGGTGGGGGGGGGGGGGGGTGGGGGGGGGGGGGGGTGGGGGGGGGGGGGGGTGGGGGGGGGGGGGGGTGGGGGGGGGGGGGGGTGGGGGGGGGGGGGGGTGGGGGGGGGGGGGGGTGGGGGGGGGGGGGGGTGGGGGGGGGGGGGGGTGGGGGGGGGGGGGGGTGGAGGGGGGGGAGGGTGGGGGGGGGGGGGGGTGGGGAGGGGGGGGGGAGGGTGGGGGGGCGGGGGGGCGTGGAGTGCGGGGGGGGGGGGGCGGGACCGGGGGGGGGGAGAGCGGGGGGGGGTGAGGGATGGGGGGCGGGGGGGGGGGTGGGGGGGGGGGGGGGTGGGGGGTCTCTGATCCCTGAAAGCGGGATCTCCCCTTGAAATACCAACAAGTGGCTGACCCTTGCTTGGGTATTTCGGGCAGGGTTAGCATTGCTGGTTTCAAGGGGCATACCCGAGGGCGGAAAGCTGGTCAGAAAATTAAAAGGAAGTTTGACCTCAAGTACTTTCTTTGAGGTTATCTTGTTTCACCAATTTCTTCCTTTCTTCCGATCGTAAGAAGATGACCGGCCGTTCGAGGTTGAGCTTTTGGATCTTACAATGAGAAATTTCAACCTTGGACGCCGACTCGGGGAAGTGATCGAGCTCGGCTGGTAGCAAGAATGTTGGGGACTGTATGGAGATCAGAAAATGTGATCTGCGATCCATATTGTCTAATTTCAAAACCAGATATCATCAGACGATAAACATATACAGCTCGATCACTTTGTCATAAATTGTGATGCAATCATCGGATGCTCGGCGATATTCCTTGTCAACAACACTGAAAGATGCTTGAAGACTCGAAGACCATAGAATAGGATACTAGTTGTATTAGGACTTCATTTGTACATTCAACAATTTTGTAGTCTGCTCGATGAATGTCAATAAAGTTGTAACATTTGCCTTTAATTGATCTTTTGTAACTTGCTCGAAAATAATAATGAGAACTTATTGTTTCAAACCATATAGTTGCAACTTTGCTTTTCCTTTCCATCGTCTTATTGTAAGTTTTCTGCTCGTAAAAGCCAATTCGATGATGAATTAATGAGAATATTTATCGATCGATGAAATGTCCTCGGAAAGATTATCCGATAATCGTCCAAGTAAATAGTATCTGAAAGTTGAGAAGTTCCCTTGAAGAATAATTGAACTTAGGAAATAATGATCCCAACTTAAGAAATAGCAATCCTAACTTAAAGAATTTTCAAGTGGTAAGAAATTCTTGAAGGGTGTTCGGGTTTCGAGCAGAACTGCTTCATCAAAGCATTTAGAACATCAGTTGGAGTTAATCAAAATTATATTGTTTGCTTGCATAATTTGCCGCTATTCAGTGAGCTGCATAGTCATCCTGGATTTTTATCGAGGAAAGGTCATAGCACAAGCTTTCACCTTCGGCCGATATTTATTTTCGAATAGATTTTATCGAGGGAGGGTCGTAGCAACAGCTTTCACCCTCGGCCGATTTTCACTTTTGAACATCTTTTTATCGAGGAAAGGTCATAGCACAAGCTTTCACCTTCGGCCGATATTTATTTTCGAATAGATTTTATCGAGGGAGGGTCGTAGCAACAGCTTTCACCCTCGGCCGATTTTCACTTTTGAACATCTTTTTATCGAGGAAAGGTCATAGCACAAGCTTTCACCTTCGGCCGATATTTATTTTCGAATAGATTTTATCGAGGGAGGGTCGTAGCAACAGCTTTCACCCTCGG
This sequence comes from Penstemon davidsonii, assembly GCA_034814905.1. Classification (NCBI taxonomy): domain Eukaryota; kingdom Viridiplantae; phylum Streptophyta; class Magnoliopsida; order Lamiales; family Plantaginaceae; genus Penstemon; species Penstemon davidsonii. The sequence continues at coordinate 1,493,149 of JAYDYQ010001087.1, read as the reverse complement.
CCGATTTTGATTTTTTGAACATCTTTTTATCGAGGGAGGGTCATAGCAACAGCTTTCACCCTCGGCCGATTTTGATTTTTTGAACATCTTTTTATCGAGGGAGGGTCATAGCAACAGCTTTCACCCTCGGCCGATTTTGATTTTTTGAACATCTTTTTATCGAGGGAGGGTCGTAGCAAAAGCTTTCACCCTCGGCCGATTTTGATTTTTTTTTTGAACATCCTTTTATCGATGGGATGGGTCGTAGCAAAAGCTTTCACCCTCGGCCGATAATATTAGCCTTTCTTCGTGATGGTACTTGGAATACAATTAGAACTTGAACCAAAGATTTCATTGATTGTCCTTACACCTTTGAGGAAAGTAAAGTTTGAGAAAACTGTAAATTACAATAAAATTAAAATGAGTGCAACTATCTTCCATAATATTTCCTCAGATTGACTGCATTCCAAGTTCTTGGCAAAACATCACCGTTGAGGTGAGCAATTTTATAGGACCCCTTTTTTCCGACCTCCTGCACGACATAAGGGCCGTCCCAGTTTGGCTGAAGTTTTCCGACATGCTTAGATACTTCCACCTTTTTGAGGACTAAATCCCCGACTTTGAATGTTCTTATCCTGACTTTCTTGTCATAAGCTTTTTCCATGCTAGACTTGGTGGCTTGTCCTTATGCATGCTCGGTCGCGTTTCCCATCTGCGTGATCGACATCCATCTCTCTCAGCGATTGATTCTGATCGGGGTCATAAGATTCGACCCTTGGTGAAGGAACTATTGTCTCGACCGGGATTACCGCTTCCGAACCGTATACCAATGAAAAAGGAGTTTCTCCCGTAGCAGACTTTATGGAGGTCCTGTTCGCCCAAATTACTCCAGGAAGCTCGTCCAACCATTTGCCTTTTGCTTCGGCCAAACGTTTTTCCAAAGATCGAACAATCTCCCTGTTGATGACCTCGGTCTGTCCGTTCGCTTGGGGATGCCCGACCGAGGTGAAATTCTGCTGGATTCCAAACTTTTCGCACCATTCCAAAATTTGTTTTCCCGCAAATTGAGTTCCGTTGTCGGAGATAAGGATCCTCGGAATTCCGAACCTGCAAACAATATATTTCCATAGAAAATTTATCACCTGGAATTGAGTGATTTTTGTTAAGGCAATGCATTCGATCCATTTACTAAAATATTCCACGGCGACCAGGACATAGTTTTTTCTCGATCTAGCAGTTGGGAAAGGTCCCACAATATCGATTCCCCATTTGTCAAATGGCCAGCAAATCGGAATTGAATGCAGCTGTTCGGCGGGCTGATGAATTAGATTTGAGTAGATTTGGCAGTGATGGCATTTCTTGACATAGTCAATGGAATCCGAAATCATAGTAGGCCAATAATATCCGACTCTTGAGCATTTTAAGGCTAGAGCTCGAGCACCGCAATGACTTCCAGCCTCACCTTCGTGAACCTCCTTTAAAACGAGATCGAACTGACTCTCGGGAATGCACTTCAACAAAACTCCTGAGCTTGATCTTTTATAAAGCCTATCTTCGTTCAAAACGTACATTGGAGCCCGAGACTTAATCCTTCGAGCTTGATTTGTATCTTCCGGTAAAGTACCATCTCTTAGATAAGCCTTTAAAGGCTCCATCCAAGAAGATTCTCGAACATCTATCTCCATTACCTCCGAGTTTAGGGCTAGGTCGGAGTCTATAGCTGGGGAGTTGGACATTAGCCAAGTTATTACTCTTTCCTTCCGTCCGTCAATCGACCCCGTAAATTTCGAAAGCAAATCCGCCCAACAGTTCTCTTCTCGAGGGATAGCTTGTATATCAAACATCTCGAACTTTGTTGCCAGATCCTTCACTCTTTTCAAATATTTCACCATGTTAAACTCTTTTGCTTCATAAACCCCTTTTATTTGTCTGTGCACGAGCTCAGAGTCAGTTAGCACTGTCAGTGACTTTATATTTGCTTTAACTGCCATTTCTAAACCTGCGATCAAAGCCTCATACTCTGCCTCATTGTTCGTGACTACGAAGTCTAGGGTGATCGCATAACTGAGATCCTCCCCCTCGGGACCCTGAAAGTGAATTCCGGCCCCACCACCTTCTCTGGTCGACGACCCGTCGACATGCATCACCCAAACTTTGTGCTGAACATCCTCAACCAGATTTACCGCGGGAACTGACAAGTCGTCCGAACTGGACCCTGTTGATTCTGCAATGAAATCAGCCAGGACTTGAGCTTTGATCGCTGTTCGAGGTTGGTACTCGATCTCGAACTGACCCAGTTCCACCGCCCATTTAATCAATCTCCCGGACGTCTCTGGTTTCGATAGAACTTGCCTTAACGGTTGGTTAGTCAAAACAATAATTTTGTAAGTTTGGAAATAAGGTCGCAGTCTCCGTGCGGCAATAACTAAAGCCAGTGCGAATTTCTCGATTTCCAGGTAATTCTTTTCTGCCCCTTGAAGCAACTTACTCAGATAGTATACCGGTTTATGCTCGGAATCCTGAATTCTCACCAAGACAGAACTTATTGCCTCACTTGATACCGCTATGTAGAGATACAAGGGCTCTCCCTCGACCGGTTTTGCCAACATCGGAGGGGAAACCAAATATCTTTTAAGCTCTTCGAAAGCTTTACTGCATTCCTCATTCCATTCGAAGCCTTTTGATTTCCTCAACAACTTGAAGAAAGGCAAACTCTTGTCTGCTGATCGGGATATAAACCTATTCAACGATATTATTTTTCCGATCAGACTCTGTACTTCAGACAACTTGGTTGGCGGTTGTAGCTCAGCTATAGCTCGGATCTTTTCTGGGTTTGCCTCAATGCCGCGCTCGTGTACCAGATAACCGAGGAACTTTCCCGACCTTACCCCGAAAGTGCACTTGGCCGGATTTAATTTCATTCTGTACTTCCTCAGGATCGCGAAACACCTGCCAAGGTGTTCTATATGATCCCCCTCGGTCATGCTCTTCACTAGCATATCATCAACATAAACTTCCATGATCTCACCGATAAGATCCTTAAACATCATATTCACGAGCCTTTGATAAGTTGCTCCTGCATTCCTTAGCCCGAACGGCATTACAATGAAGCAGTACACTCCTCGTTCGGTAATAAAGGCTGTTTTATCCTGATCTCTCTCATTCATAAATATTTGATAAAACCCTTGGAAAGCATCCATCATACTAAAGAAAATGAACCCCGCAGTCGAGTCTACCAGCATATCAATCCGTGGTAAAGGATAGGGGTCCCTTGGACACAACTTGTTCAGGTCGGTAAAATCATTACACATTCTCCACTTGTTGTCGACCTTCTCTCCCTTCGACACCAACACTACGTTACAAAGCCACTCAGTGAATGTTATTTCCCGAATCTGTTTTGCTGCCAATAATCTATCCACCTCAGCGTTGATGATTTTGTCTTTTTCTCGACCATGATTCCTCTTCTTTTGTCTAACTGGCTTTGCATTAGGATCGATATTCAGGGAGTGAGTAATCACCCTTGGATCGATCCCGACGATATCGTCAGAACTCCAAGCAAAGACATCGGCGTTGTTTCTAAGGAATTCGATCAACATGGTCTCCATCCCTTGACTTAGCTCGGTTCCAATTCTGGTGAACTTCTCTGGAGAGCCAGGGATTAACGTTACTTGTTTATGATTTGGGGGCTGTACGCTCATATCGATCTCTTTTCCTTTTTTACTCTGCAACTTTTCACAATCTGGCAACGGGAGGTCGGATACTGAGAATACCTTTTCCTCTTCTAACTTTCTTTTCGAGGGCAATACTGGCTCAAACTGCTTCTTCATGTTTAAAGATGTGTTATAACATTCCCACGCCATGCATTGGTCGTTCCTCATTTCTCCGACCCCTGCCAAAGTGGGAAACTTAACCATCTGATGGTAAGTCGACACGACCGCTTTGAATACGTTTAAAGCCGGTCTTCCCAAAATTGCATTATAAGCGAACGGGGTACTCACGACCAAGAACTTAACCATCTTCGTAACATCTTTTGGTTTTTTACCCATAGTAGTACTCAAGAATATGGTTCCGAGAGGAACAATTTCCGATCCACCGAACCCAATGAGCGGGGTGGATACCCGTTCCAGTCGCGGATGTTGTAGATTCATTCTGTCGAGCGCCTCAGAAGAGATTATGTTTGCCGAACTGCCATTATCGATTAACACCCTCCTAACCTCGAAGTTAGCAATTCTCAGGGTCAAGACCATCGAAAAATCAGGGTCATCTTCATTAGTATCCCAAGTCACATCACTAGGTCTGTCAGCCTCGGAAAAACTAATGACTTGATTTATCGAGGGCGCTGGTCTTAAGGACATGACCTCTTTCCTAGTCGAGACACCAGTCTTTATCGACCTAGCAGTCCTTTTCCTCGCATTCCTGCTATCTCCCCCAGCTGGCCCACCAGATATCATATTTATCACCCGATTCGTCTGGTCCTCTGCTTGTTGTCGATCCTCACGGTGTTGTTCGGAGGACCTCCTAGGACTCCTGGATCGATAACGGCTGTTATGGTTCTCCTTTCTGACATATTCCTTCAACTTTCCCTGAGCAATCAGTTTCTCGATCTCTTGTTTTAACTGAAGGCAATCCTCGGTGCTATGCCCCCGAGCTCTGTGGTATCTGCAATACTTATCGTGATTCATAGTCCCTGGTCTAGGTTGAGTGATACGCCGAGCTCCAGGGACCAAATTCCTCTCTTCGAGTACCGTTAGAATCTCGTCCCTCGAAGTATTCAATCTGGTAAAGTTGCTTTTTTCATGCTCCGTCCTCGGAGCCCTATCAGGAGATGCAGGTCGACCGTAGACATTAGATCTGTGGGTCGGAGCCTGAGGTTTATAGACCTTAAGTCTCTGCCAAACCGAGCCTTTTTGCTGCGCGTTTGACCCTCCGTAGTCGCTTGGTTTAGGGATAGGGGCCCGATCAGGTTTCTTCACGATCGGGGGCCTAGGATTCTGTGCGTTCTTTAACTTATTCATTTCCTCCTGGATCATGTATTTCTCAGCTATTTCCATAATCCGCTCGAAAGACTTTGGTTGCTTTCGGCAGAGAGCATTCCCGAACTGGCTATTGCGGGTTAGCTCGAACATCAACGATGATAGAAATTCAATCTGCGGGGTATCAACTTTCAGAAGTTCAATACTGAATCTTGCCAGCCACTGCCTCAGTGTTTCTCCTTCCATTTGTTTCACCGTTCCCAAATGATTAGCAGGTAACCTTTGTTTCCTTTGGCTAGCAAACTGATGTTTCAATTTATCGCACAACTCATCGAAAGAGAAGATCGAGTTCGGGGGTAGTTTTCCGAACCAATCCAAAGCAATTCCTTCGAACGTGGTGACCATGATTTTGCAACAGAAATCCTCCGAATGTCCATATAAGTTCAATACGTTTACGAAACTGTTTATATGCTCCCCGGGGTCAGAGGTCCCATTATATCTTGGCAACCTGGTCGGGACCGTTTCTGTTCCCCGAGCTTCTCTAATTTCTTGACAGAACGGAGAACATCGCATAATGTTCGTGCTCAGTTCCCTATTTCGTGCTTCAAGGAAAACGGCCCCATCTTCTTTGGCCCCAACTCCTCGAGCCCTGACGTCTGCGGATCGGGTTTCCTTTATTAACATCTCCCTCTCCAATTCCTTAGTAACTCTTTCTTGAACAATCTTTTCCAGGTCGGCCTCGGTCACCTTTCTGTAGGCTGGCTTTCTAGATTTCTCCACAGCTTTGGGTTGACTTTCCCCGACCACCGAATCTTCTAAATTTTGCACATTCCTAGGGGGTTGCCCCGATCGGACAACGGTTCTAGCTCGCGGTGGGTTGGGTCTTACATCAGATGGTGCGCCCAGAGCAGATCGACGAACACTTCCTTCCCTTGGTCTGTCGGAAACCTGACCCCGAGCAGCAGGTTGATCGACTGGCGGCTGCTGACCTGGAAAAGTTTCACGATCTGCTCTCTCCGTGTTTAAGAATTCTCTACACATGGTTCCGATAATGGAACGTAAATCTGCCACCGTCGTATGAATAGGCATATCATTTGGTGGTTCGAGCGGCGGCACCTCAGATTGGTGGGCCGCTCGGGATTGGTTACTTGGTTCATTGTTTACTGAGCGCTGCGCTCCCGCAGCTTGTGAAGGCTCACCTCGATTGTACGTGTACCTCCTAGTAGTAGGCATATTTCGATCTAACACCCGAGTAGGCCCCTCGGTGGGCGCCAATTGATTATGCTGTATTTCGTTCGAGTTCAATAAGGAAAGTAGAGTATAACAATATATGAATCGAGCGTGTGAAAACTGTATATTGATATCGGTGTTCGACTACAAATTACAAAGCGGGTCTACCCGAGCATTACAGGATGCCGTACTACTAGAAAGACTAAATACAATGAGAATACAAGCTAGTTCCTAATCCGAACAGTAGGTCCGAGCAGAAGGAATATTTTGGAAGTTGTGCCGTCCCTGATGTCATAAATGCGCCGCGTATTTATAGGAACAGTAATGAGCTAGCTAGACCATCCGTAGGAGAATAGCTCTCGGCCAGCTGTGTAAAGCTGTAGGTCGGTCCCACAGTAATTCCGAGGAGACGAGTAGATCGGGAATAAGGTCGGAGTACTTGATCTAGAGCTATCAATCTGGCTTGATCGGAAAACCATGTTCTTCAGGTCGGAGAATACCATTCTGGTCGGGATCGAGGCTGACCTCGAGCAGAAGGTATTTCCCCAAGGTGGCGTATGCGAAATACCCCTCATCAGAGTGATCCAATTGTCTCACCTCCAGAGTGTATCCACACCAATTGGATTGTAGCAACACCTTCTATTCACAGGCTACGAACTAGAGATAGAAGGCTGTCAATGGAGGAAGAAACAAATCTCGATTCAGATCTAGATCCAGCTATGGAAGAACAGAGAGGGAGGGGGCGGCGCTGTGCAGGGGCGGCGCTGTGTAGGGGGCGGCTAGGGTTTTGTGTGCAAGAGTGAATTCTTCAAGTGTGTGGAAGAGTTGTGAGGAGATATCAATTTATAAGAGAAGAATCCTTCTCTTTGTAGATATCTCTTCAAGATCTTTTCCTTATCTTATAAGGAAACAAGATATACACATATATCTTCTTGGATCCTCCTTGTCATACAAGAAAACAAACTCTCCCTTCTTATCCTTAGCCAAAATCGCCCGACCCTTATCTTGCAAGACTTCTTCTGGGCTTTTAATTAAAAGGCCCATGTCTTGCAACTTAATTTAATTAACCATTAATTAAATCAACCCAATTAATCCAATTAATTATTATCTCTCAATTAATTAACACTTTAATTAATATTTAATTAATTAGACCATCTAATTAATTATCCTTCCAATTGAATTAACACTTTAATTCATTTAATTGATTTAACTCCCTTAAATCAAATATTTCCTTTTATGACTGTCACTGTCCAATTGTATTGTGTGTGACCCTCTAGGTTCACCATCAATTGGCAGCAGGTCCACGAAGCCTTCGTGATTTAATTTATGAGCAATTAAATGCTCCGATCAATTAAACCCTTTTAATTGACCACTCCAGAATTAATCTCCCTTATTAATTCAAGAGTACCCACACTTCATGGTCGATGTCTAGCCACAAGCCCATGAAGCCCAACTTCAGGTGAATTGATATTTGTGAACCTCACCTCTTATAATTGCCATGTACATACGGTCCTTCTATCGACTTAAATTTCCCGATTGAGACCTAGGGTGTGTGAATTGATCGGCACCTCTAATTATCTCAATAACTATACTTTCTAATTCGGGATAATAATCCAGTGTGACTGCTAAATTTGGAAACTCCTTTCCAAATCCGTCACCGACCGTGATCACGGGTTTCTCGGATCTATTATCTAAGAATCGTATAGGAAATTCTCTCATCCATTACGACGAGTCGGTAGATTCCATCTTGGTACTAACCACTCGCGTACACAACTATAGGCACCCAACTTAGGCACATTATGGTCAGGCTACGTGACCAGTACCTAAATCTAAGTACATATACCCATGCACCGAATTCGCGAACTCTAGGTCCGAGCTGGAGTCCTTTCTTGGAAAACGTGTCTCTCTGATGTCATAAATGCGGTGGTATATATAGGAACAGTGATGGGCTAGCTAGACCCTCCGCAGGGGAAGATATCTCGGCCAGCTGTCCAGGCCTGAGGTCGGGCTCACGGTAAACCCGAGGAGTTTAGTAGATCGGAAAGAGGAATCCCGAGCTATCAGTCTGACTTGGCTGGAGACTCAGTTTTGGATGGAGAATACCTTTCTTGGACGGGATCCAGGTCGATCTTGAGCAGAGGTATTTCCTAAAATGGCGTATACAAAATATCCCTCATCACACTCCAAGTGAATCATGCATATTCATACAAATCTTGGCGATTCCTTCGATACCCCGTCTCGTTCGGAATCTATGACTTGGAACGGGTTTTAAGATCACGACCTTAGAGACTGTTTCATGATTGCACTCAATACCGAAGTGAATCGTCCCATAGTCGAATGTGATCTAAGGATTTCATCCAATCGCTTAAATGTATTCGCGAGAGATGAATTTGGCCATTGTTTATTCGATACAGTTATAAATAAACGTGCGTATTATTCATATGAATCAAAGATTGTTTATTACAGAATAGACCTAATACAAGCTAAAGAGAATCGGCTTGTTGGGCACTATCCTATCATAACACGTTGCTACAGTCTACGTGTACCTTCCTTGATGAAAAGATAAGATACAACAGATAGAGGAACTACAGACTTAGCAAAACAAGTGATGAATTCAAAGCCTGGAATGAGGCTACTGCTGAGGAATGTTGGGTGTTAAATTGGCTGCAAATCACCAATATCAAACTAGCCTTGGGTTCAGATTTCTTTTATAACAGAGTACATGAGTATGTGGAACTCATTGTACAAAAGGAATCAACGGCCCTCAGAGAGACAATGACAAATAAGCCCAGAAGGGGAGAAGATTTAGATGAGAGAACTGTCAAGATTGCAGTATGTGTTACTTTGGACAGATGAGTTGAAAGATCCAGATATGGACACGGGAGTTCAAGTGATATGCCATCTCTACCAAGTTTACAACACATAGCTTTTGGGTCAGAAATCAGAAAGTACCAAGAATCAGATCACTCACATCAGACGACTTCGCCTTTCGTACCTGCAAACTTTATTTGTACTGATCTGAACCAAGCTGCTGCAAAGGACTCATCAGTGGAATTGAACCTTGCACTTGATGAAGTTCACCAAATTAAGGTGACTTTGGCTATTGAATGGAAAGCTGAAGCTACTCCAGAAAAGCAACAAAGTGCTACTCCTTCCATTAATACTCAAGACTTTCAATCAACACTTCTGGATTCCATGAAGGCTTTGATTGAATCAACATTAAAGGAAATGGAGGACAGGAACAAGGAATCAATGAAGAAATTTGAGGAGATAGCCTCCACACTTGTTCAAAGCAAAATCAACAGTCTACCCAAGCCTGCTGATCCTACCTCGCTGATTCAAGAGGAGTTGAACAACATCAGAACTGAAGTGCAAATTATAAGGGAAGATGTTTAGAAGTTCAATAACAGGGTTCAGAACAATGAAGCTGGCTGGAAGACGATAAACCAAGTCGTTACTGATGTTGTGCAAGCTGAAGAAGAAAAGACTTCAAATATGGTGCAAGCATTCTTTCCAAGTGCAGATTTAATATTTCAGTCCCAGATACAGCTTGGTGAAAGCATTGATGTAGTTCTTCACCGCTCTGAAGTATTATCATCTCCACAACAGCAAAATATGAGCAATGGATCAAAACATCAGGATGTTATGCAATGCAGTAAACATTCCACCTGTTCAAATTGAGGAACTCAACCCTGCTGATGATGACAAAAAGGGGGGAAGTGTTATCTGAAGAAAATGAGGAAGTTAAAGTTGCTGAAGAAGTCCAAGTAACTGAAGAGCCTACTGATAAGCCTGCTGAAGAAACTGTTAATGCTGCTGATACTGCTAATGTTGAAGATAAAGCTGAAAAAGAAGAACCCAAGGATGCGGCAAAGAAAGATAAATGGATTGCTGCCTCTAAGGATTCTGCTGAACAACAACTTGATCCATTCGGGAAAATTAAAAGAATAAAGGAAATAAGAGCTAGAATAGAAGAAATAAGAGCTAGACTTGAGGCTGCTGATAAGGAGAACAAACTTGAAAAGGCCCAGAAGTTAGCCTTAGATTTCTCTAGTGGAGAAAGTGAAGAAGATTATGAAGAAGTTACAGAAGAAGAAGAAGATGTTGAAGAATAAGCATTTTGTTTTAACACATCTGTAATTTTCCTTATTTTCTTTATAATTCTATGTTCATCTTTTTGTAATCTAATGTAATGTATTGAACTCCAAATTAAATGAAAGATTACAAATTCCAACTTAATTTCTATCTCATAAATTTTGGTGAAGACTTAACTTTAGTTAGTTACAGGTACTTAGCTGAAGTTTTGTCATCATCAAAAAGGGGGAAATTGTTGGATGAAGATGAAGAAGTGAAGGGAGGTTTTGATGATTTTCAAAATTCATCAGCTAAGTAATGGAAGCTTAGCATACCTCTGAAAAGTTCAATCGAGAAGTCAATTAAAATCAGAAGATTGAGTTTTGGTCCAGGAGACTACTGATCTGATGCTGAGCTCGGAATCAAACTGGTAGATTTCAGCAGAGTCAAATAAGATGAGTTCGATTTGAAACAGGAGAGTGTTCATCAGCAGAGTGGATTCGATCAGCATAGTGGAAGTGATCAGGAAGTCATTCCAACGGTAATAAATGCACTTGGAGTAATAAATGCTAAAAGAGAAGGGTATTAAAGACAAATGGTTGAAGAGAAACCTCGTATCAGCAAGGTGCATTAAATGTGATGGACAGATCCGTACAACAGACTGTACAGTGAACAGTTGCAGAGAGCCGTTAAGAGATAGGGACCAGTAATCGAGGAAGATCTGAAATATGTCTCACTTCAACGGGCAGAATTCAAACTCAAGTATAAATAGTTCAAGATTCAAGAGTTAGAGACACAACACAACAACTGAGATAATTCAACGATCAAATTTTCTAAGTCCCAAAACTCAAGAACAGAACACTATCAGCCGAGTCATCTGTTGACGAAGAAGGTTGAAGGAAAAATGAAAACATCTACAAATCTTAGTGATTTCTGTAAACAGAGAGTGTTGTGAGAAGTAGTTATCAATCTTTGTCAGTGAAAATACTTCAGATGATAGGTCTTCTTTGTGATTTACTATTACGCACTTGTGGCTTTATCATTTGTTGTAAAAACGCAAGTAGAGTGTACTATTTACTTTGTGTTCATAGTATAACCTAAATCTGAATGATTTAGAAGAGTGGAATAAAAGACATCTTGTCTATATAACCACTATGAATAAAAGACTAAGGACGTTTCACTTTCCCGCCTAGTCTAACATAATTAATGATATTTGAAATCCGTAACTGTCGCACACACGATCATAACTGACGCAAAAAGATCTAACGGTTAGCGGATATCAAGGAAACCGAAAATCCCCTAACCCTATAAATTCATATCTGATCAGAAGAGTGACTTTACGCACCCTCAAATATTCTAACTTGCAAGAACTACTAATATGTTTATGTATTCTTGTGAGATTTTTCTTTGCACTCTACTCTCAATTCTAACAGATACATGGGTTCAAAAGCTGTTGCTAATGCTGAAGGAAGATACTTGTGTTGGATGAAGATGAAGATGGAAGGCATAAAGTGAAGGGATGTTTTGATGATTTCCAAAACATCAGAATCAGCTAAGTGGAAGCTTAGTACGAACCTTCAAAGATATTTGACTAAGGAATACTTATTTCAGACGAGTCAAATATGGTCCAGAAGACTACTGATCTGTTGCTGAAGAAGGAATCAGACTGGTGGACAATCAGCCAACTCAAATAAGATTAGTTCAAGTTTGGGAACAGCCGAGTACACATCAGACGAGTGATTTTGATCAGCAGAGTGGAAGGGATCAAGGAGTCTGATCAACGGTAATAAATGCACATGGAGTAATAAATGCTGAAGAGGAAGGGTATTTATGACAAATGATTGAAGAGAAACCTCGTATCAGATTGGTGCATTAAATACGATCTGACAGCAAGTACAGCAGAGTGTACAGTGTTCAGTCGCAGGTAGCTGTTTCTGCAGAAAGGACCAGTACTCGAGGATTTGAACAGCTGTCGATCTCTCAACGGGCAGATTTTCAAATCTCAAGTATAAATAGTTCAGTTCGTGAGTTGAAGAAGAAGATACAACACACTTTGAGAGCGAAAATACTTGAAGCAGAATTCTTCTAAGTCTCAAACTCAAGAACAGAACACTAATCAACCTAGTCATCTGTTGACGAAGTAGAAAAGAGAGAAAACTTAAAAGACTTATAAATCTGAGTGATTTTGTTTGTATCGTGTTGTGAGAAGTAGATATCCATCTAAGTGAGTGATATTACTTCAGAGGATAGGAGTTTCTTTGTGATTTCCTATTACGCACTTGTGGCCTTTTCATTTGTTGATAGGCGCAAGCTTTGTATACTGTAATCTGTGTGATTTAGTATAACCCAAGATCTAAGTGACTTGGAAGAGTGGACTAAAGGATTTCTATCCATATAACCACTATAAAAATCCTTTGTGTTTTTACTTGCATAATTTTCTGCATATTTGAAACATCATACTTAAAACACTTAAAGGTTAACTGTTTGAAAAGTTTTTAAGGAGTTTGTTAAAACTGGGGACAAAACTATTTCAAAGTTAAGAAAACTACTTCTGAAAAACACTTGATAAATCCGCTGCAAGTTAGTTATTTTTGAAACTCTGATTTTGATAAAATCAGCTAAGTAAAATCAGAAGAGTGGTCAACTCTGCTGTTCAAAGCTTTGTGCGAGATCAGCTTAGTCTGCTGACAGAAAAGTTAGAAAGTTTTAAAAGGTAAATTTTAAAGAGGTCTATTCACCCCCCCCCCCTCCCCCCCTCTAGACCTCATCTGACCACTTGGGACCAACAAGTGGTATCAGAGCGGGTGGTTCATCTGAATCATTTGCCTGATCAACGAGCTTGATCCTTAAGTGTTTTTCAAAGGTTTTCAAAAGTTTTCAATAGAGCATATTTTTGAAAAACAAAACTTTTTGAAAAATGGATTGTATCGGCCTAGTTCCCCACATAGGCGGTATGAGCTTTGAGGACTGGAAAATACGCATGGAAATTTTCCTTGCTGCTTATAATGACAATATGTATAGATGCATAACAAAAGGTCCGATAAGAGTCACCAAAACAATCAAGGTTGATGGCCAAGATGTGGTTGTTGACAAAGATGAAGACGAGATGACAGCTGATGAAATAAAACTGAAAAATCTAGACAAAGTTGGAATCTTCATCGTGACTAAAGCCCTGGACAACGAAAGGTTTGACAAAGTCAAACACTGTACGACAGCAAAAGAGATGTGGGATAAAGTCCGTGATATGAGTGAAGGAAATGACGCCATCAAAGAACACAATCTAAGTGTTGCCATGGAGAAGTTTGAGAACTTCAAAATGAAACCTGGAGAAACCATTGACCAGATGGATTCAAGGTTTACAAAAGTGTTGAACAATGTTCTGAAGTTGGGTAAGATGTTTTCAGATAAGGAGATCACCGTTAAAGTTCTAAAGGCGCTACCACCAAAGTTCAACATGAAGATCACAGCGATGGAAGAATCAAGGGATCTGGGGAAGATCTCACTGACTGAGCTGTTTTCTGTACTCAAGGCATACGAGTATAAAATGCCAAGAATGGGAATAGAAGAGACCTCAACTTCTGGCCCCACTGCTGCACTGGTCGCTGCAGAAAGAACAAGAAGATCCTCCGGAAAAAGCAGAGACGAGGACTCATCTGATGAGGCCCCAGTACTGAGCAAAAAGGAATACACTGCTGGCGATGTGGCTTTGTTATTGAATGGGTTCAAAAAGTTCTACAAGAGAAAAATGAAGAACAAATATAACAATGCTTCTACTTCTAAACCTACCTCTAATTCTCATGATATTAAGGATGATTATAAATCCAAAATGATGTGCTATAATTGCAGGAAATTGGGACATTTCATCAAGGACTGCCCATATCCTAAAGCGGAGAAATATACAGAGGAGGAAAAGAAACAAAGAAAAGAAAGAAGAGAGAAGAGATACCAAAAGAGCAAAGTGTTGTTGGCTGAAGCTGAAAAGATGGCAGCCATCTACTCATCTAACACAGAATCAGGCACGTCAAGTGATGACTCTGTTTTTGGAGAGACACCTGCACTGCTCTGTCTCATGGCAAAGGAATCTGATGATTCTGACAATGAGGTAACACTCTCTGAAAATGAACGTGAGCTATTTAGTTCATTTGAGCAAATGATGAACAATAAAGCCGATGTTGTTAATGAATTTGCTAAGCTTAAGGACGAGATGATTCTGCTGAAAAAGCAAAATGCTAAGCTGAAATGCAGTGTTGAAAAACCTGAAGAATCAGCCATGTATAAAAAGCTTTCGCATGAATGTGAATCTCTGAGAGCTGAATGTGAAGTTTACAAGGGACAAATCAAGGAACTTGAAGCTAGATTATCTTCACATAATAAGTCGTTTGTTCCCAAGCCGTCTGTTGTGACAATAGAGAAATCGAATGAACAGAGTACTCCCTTAGTAAAAGAAAGTTTAGAACTGAACAAAGCTGAGAAGTTTATATCTGCTGATAATAGTAATATTGTCCTGTATGTTCAGACTGCTAAACCTACTTCACTGGAAATTGAGAAAAAGGAGAAGAGTCCTCCTAAGGCCAAAAAGGGTAAAAAGCCTGAAAATGAAAAACAGACTGGTAAAACCAAACAGCAGAGTAGTCCTAAGAAGTCTGCTGATAAGAGTAAAACCAATCAGACTAGTAAAACTAAGTCGTCTGTTAAAGAGCAAGTAAAGAGCAGACCTAAGAAGCAAAGAAATTATATTAATAATGCTTGGTATGGAAATGAGTCTTATCATGTGCAACCTGCTTACTCACCATATTATGCTGCACCTCATTATCCACCTTATTATTCTGCATATCCTGCTCATCAACCAATGCATGCTTACCCTGCTTATCATGCATCTTATCCTGCTTATGAGCCTTATCCTCATCATAATGACTATCAACATAACATGCCTGCTGATTATGATGAAAATGAAGTTTCTCATGCTCCTGCTAAAACTCTGAAACCTAAGAAGCCTAAGACTTCAACATCTTGGGTTGTCAAAGGTGACACTAATCCACCAGGACCCTCTCAATAAAGGGTACCTAAAACATTTTTATTTTGTTTTGTAGGTTAGGATTAGGAGTAGGAGTAAAGTAGTGAAGAAATGGTACTTGGATAGTGGATGTTCAAGGCACATGTGTGGAGACATACATGAACTGGCAGATGCTGTTGCTGTGAATGGTCCAAGAGTTACTTTTGGAGACAGCAAAGAAGGCAAGGTTGTAGCTGTTGGAAAGCTTATCAAAGGAAACATAGAGATATCTGACGTCTCATATGTAAATGGCCTGAAGTACAATCTGCTGAGCATAAGTCAATTTTGTGACAAGGGATTTTCCGTAGTGTTTTCATCAGATAAGTGCTATGTTGAACAAGTTGGAACAAAGAAGGTTATTTTATCTGGAAGAAGACAGGGAAACATCTATGTAGTCGACTGGAATTCTGTAGACAAGAATTCTAATGTTTGTTTGGTGGCTTCTACACCAAGTGAAATCAGTTGGCTTTGGCACAAAAGAATGAATCATTTGAATTTCAAGACCATAAACAGACAGATAAAGAATGATCTGGTAGAAGGAATTCCAAAGACAGTCATGAGCAAAGACAAGCTGTGTGACGCATGTCAGAAGGGTAAACAAGTAAAGTCCACTTTCAAAAGCAAGAAGCACCAATCTTCAACCAGAATTTTGGAGCTGTTGTATATGGATTTGTTTGGCCCTATCGATCCAATCAGCAATGGTGGAAAGAAATACTGCCTAGCTGTTGTGGATGACTTTTCAAGATTTACTTGGGTGATTTTCATGAAGAAAAAAAGTGAAACCAAGGAACATCTTACTAATCTGATGGAACTGATCCAGAATGAGAAGAGTCAAAGAATATTGAAGATCAGATCAGATAGAGGGACTGAGTTTACAAACTCTACTGTTGAAGAGTATTGTAATTCCAGAGGAATCAGTCATGAATACTCTGCTGCCAGAACCCCTCAACAAAATGGAGTTGCTGAAAGGAGAAACAGAACTCTAAAAGAAGCTACCAGGACAATGATAGCTGAAGCAAAGCTGCCCCAAAGATTCTGGGCAGAAGCTACAAATACAGCATGTTATACACAGAACAGGTGTATGATCAATAAAAGTCAAAACAAGACACCTTATGAGCTATGGAACAACAGAAAGCCTAATTTACATTATCTTAGGATTTTTGGTTGTAAATGTTATGTTTTGAACAATGGGAAAAATCACCTTACTGCATTTGCAGAAAAGGCTGATGAAGCTGTTTTTGTAGGTTACTCTACTGTTAGTAAAGCTTATAGAGTGTTTAACAAAAGAACTTTACTTGTAGAAGAATCTATTCATGTAGTATTTGATGAACCAAGCCAATCTTCTGAAAAGAATCAAAGTGCAAATCCAGAGATATCTGCTGACTTTCAGAAATTGAATGTGGAAAGAAAGGAAGAATATGTACCCATCATACTACCTAATTTAACTCAAGCTGTTAACTCAAGTGCTGTTCAAAATCAGTCTGCTGATTGTCTAACAGAGGAGTTGCGAACAGCTGACAGACCAGAGACTGTTCAACAGACTACTACTGAGACTCCAACAGTAGTGTTGCAAGATCAATCAAGAGGACAACATCCAGATTTGCAACCTGATCTCAGATGGCTCAGAGATCACCCACCTGAATTAGTGATTGGTGATCCTTTGGATAGAGTGAGAACTAGAAGGTCAACTGCAAATGAAACAATGTTTGTAAGTTTTCTTTCACAAATTGAGCCTAAATTGATTGATGAAGCTCTTAGTGATTCTCACTGGATTGAAGCAATGCAAGAAGAGTTGAATCAATTTGAAAGGAATGAAGTCTGGTACTTAGTCCCAGACCTACTCATCAAAGAGTAATTGGCACTAAGTGGGTTTTCAGAAATAAAATGAATGAAGATGGTATGGTTACCAGAAACAAAGCAAGACTAGTTGCCAAAGGTTACTGCCAAGAAGAAGGCATTGATTTTGATGAGACATTCGCACCAGTTGCAAGGCTTGAAGCAATCAGATTGTTCTTAGCCTATGCTGCTTACAAGAACTTCACTGTCTATCAGATGGATGTGAAGTCTGCCTTTCTCAATGGAGAATTGCAAGAAGAAGTGTATGTTGAACAACCTCCTGGCTTTGAAGTTTATCAACAAGGAGACAAGGTATATCGTCTGAAGAAAGCTCTCTATGGACTGAAACAGGCTCCAAGAGCATGGTATGATACTTTATCTGATTTTCTTTTAATTAAAGGATTTCGCAAAGGTAAAGTAGATAAAACCTTGTTCACTATTGAATGGGATAATCATATATTGCTAGTTCAAATATATGTAGACGATATTATTTTTGGTTCAACTAACAAACAGATGTGTGAGAGGTTCTCTAAGCTGATGCAGAACAAGTTTGAAATGAGCATGATGGGAGAACTAAATTACTTTCTTGGATTACAAGTTAAACAGTTACCTGATGGTATTTTTATTAATCAAGCAAAGTACACAAAAGATCTGTTCAAGAAATTTGGTATGGAAACTAGCTCATCTGTTAATGTTCCTATGTCTACTGGACTTCGTCTGGACAAGGATGAAGGTGACAAGTCAGTTGACATCACCAAATACAGAGGCATAATTGGGTCACTGTTATACTTAACAGCTAGCAGACCTGATATTATGTATTCTGTTGGGGTTTGTGCGAGATTTCAATCAGATCCTAAGGAATCTCATCTCTTAGCGGCTAAAAGGATATTAAAGTATCTCAAAGGCACACAAGAACTGGGATTGTGGTACCCAAGGGAATCAGGATTTGAACTTATTGGATATTCAGATTCTGACCTTGCTGGCTGCAAAATTGATAGGAAAAGTACTACAGGTGCTTGTCAATTTTTAGGCAGTCGTCTGATCTCATGGATGAGTAAGAAACAGACTTCAGTGTCCATATCCACTGCTGAAGCTGAATACATTGCTGCTGGAGCATGTTGTGCACAAATACTTTGGTTGAAGCATCAACTAGAAGACTATAATCTCAAGATTAGTGGAATCCCTATCTACTGTGACAATACAAGTGCAATCTCACTTACTCAGAATACTACTAGTCATTCCAGGACTAAGCATATTGAGATCAAACATCACTTCATCAGAGACCATGTTGAAAAAGGAAATGTTATTATTGAATATGTTCAGACAGACAATCAGATTGCTGACATTTTCACCAAACCACTGAATGAAGCAAGATTTTCCACTCTAAGAGCGGAATTGGGCTTGTTAAAATTGGATTCATTAGCTGAGGGGGAACCTATCAGAAGACTAGGTTCAACAGCTGACTAATCTGATATCAACAAGTGTTACACATCAAGAAGACTGACTCTCAACAGACTAGTTGACTGATGAATTCTTGAATTCAGGGGGAACGTGTAAGACTAGCGGTACTCTTGTTTTAAAGATGAAATCTTCAATGACAGTTAGTTGAAGTTGGGTTAATCAGAAGATTTGTTCTTAATTCTTGAAGATTTGAAGATTAATTATCTTGCTGGATTGACAAACAGCAAAGGAAGATCACTAGATATTGGCTTTCACTAGTGATATATTGTATCAGACAAGTCGTCTATCAGATAAGTATCATTTTACTCATCTGTTATTATTTATGTCATCTTATATTTAAGTGTTGTACAAAAACGTTTTTATCAAAAAGCACGCTTTTATAAGTAACAGACATGTGGCGTTTCAAATTCCCGCCTGTCTGACATAATTAATAAATTTTGAATTCCGCAATTCTCGCCCGCACGATTAGAAACTGACAGATCAAATCAAACCGTCCGCGTAAAACACGGAAACCGAAGCAATTCGAAATCTATAAATCCAGATCTGATCAGAAGGGTAAACCTTAAGCACCCAAAATTATCTCAAGTGAAAAAGAAGTTACTGACTCATCTATTTTTGTCTTAAAAGTGTTTAAATTCTCTCAAGCTACTTAAATTTCACTACAATGGCCGGAGCAGAAGGACGCTACTTGAATTACGAGAAGTTCCATGCTTCTGGAACTCCTCTGATAAAAGAAATAATGGTTAAAATCAAAGAGGCTTCGTTGGTAAAAGTTCTGGAAGCTCACGAAGAGTATGTTTTCACTGAAGATGTTGCTGAGTTTTACGGATCTAGGAAAAATGATTTAACCAAGATGGTTTCTGTGGCGACTGTCGGAGGGAAGACCATCTGTATCTCTCCTGCTGTTCTAAATGAAATTTATGATCTGAAGAATGAAGGAGGAGAAGTATTCACTCTGGGTTCGGAAAAAGAGGAGGAATTTTGGTTTATCTGTGCTAAGGATGGAGAAGCAATGACTGGAACCCTGATGAAAACTCAGTTGAAGGACGAGTTTCAGAGGTTTGCAGATATTATTGCAAAAATTTTTGAGTGTACAACTAGTTCTTTGGATGGGTTACCTAGAAGAAGGTACCAAACAATGGTTTGTATCTACTACGGGTTACCAGTAAACTGGGCTGTGCATTACTTTTATCTTCTAGCTTTGAAGAAAAATGGACATGTGATAATGATGAGTCATCTGCTCTCAACTCTTGGATGTCCAATGATGAATGGGAAGGTAATTCACAAGCTAAAGGAGGTAAAAATGTATGAACCAGTAAAGGTAGAAACTACTTCGAAAAGAAAGGCGAAGGGAAAGGCAGAGAAGTCTGCTGCTACCAAGAAGCCTAAAATTACTATAAAGGCTAAGTCTGCTGATCAAACAGCAAACCCTGCTGTTGAAGCCAGATCAGTAGAGTCTGCTGTTGATGTGGCTGATGAGATAGTCACCAAAGTGACTAAAGAGATTGATGAGATGACTACTGAAACATCTCCTGAAAGAACTGAGTCTGACGAACCAGTTCAAGTGAAAGAGATTGGACGCAGAACCAGAAGTTCAGTAAAGAGGATTGCTGAACCTCAATAAATTGAAATGAAGCCCAAACCAAAAGCAAAAAGAAAGTTAACTCTGGGTGGTCAAAGAGTTACCTTTCCTTCTGATCCAACTACTCAAGTTAGAGATATTCCTGCTGCTGAAAGACCAGTAGAAGCAGTAGAGAAAGCTGTAGAAGGAAAGACTGCAGAAAATTTATCTCTCAACAAGTCTGCTGTTGCTGAACAGCCGACCCCTCTGACAGCAGAGGAGAATGTCCCACTAATTCATCCTACACCAATTGCTGCTGCTCCACTACAGATAGTGGAATCCCCTGCCGCCAGAAGGAAGAGAACTGGTAAGGCAAAGATTAAAGTGGTTACTGCTGCTGAACAGAAAAAGAAAGATGAAGCTGAAAAGAAAAAGAAAGAGCAACAGCACGCACTTAAATTAGGGAGCTAGAAGCTCAGACTAAAAATATGTCTGCTGCTGAGATAGCCGCTAAGGAAGCTCACGACTTGGCTCAAGCTATAGAAGCCAGTACCAAGGATGCCCATGGTCCAAGGTACAGTGGTGGGATTGAGATTGGAGACAAGAAGAAGCCAAGAGCTGTTATGCCCACACCCAAACTGCCTAAGAAGAAAAGATCTGAATTGAAGTACGCTCTGGAAGTAGTTCAGAATGATCCAGAGATATTCAAACAGTTTGTGGTAGATCTTGAGAGGTATAACGATATTTTGGTCCGTCAGAGTCTCTTTGTTGCTGAGAAGATACGATATAATAGATGGAGAGAATATCGTCTGACAAAGACCAAAGAGCAAATAATTCAGTGGAAGGAGTTTGCTGCTGAGGAAAGATGGGTTCTAGAGTTTCTGGAAACTGGGTGTCTGAGGCAAGCATTGGATTCAGATCACTTCTTAGATATGATCCACTATCGGATGAGGAAGTTGGCAAAATCTGAAGCTAAGAAACTACAAAACTCTGTTCCTGAAAATCCAGCTGCAAATGAAGATCTCCAGAAGAGAGCAGTTAAGCTGGCACTTTCCATAACTTTGGTGGGGGGGGGTGGGGGGGGGGGGGGGGGGGGGGGGGGGGGGGGGGGGGGGGGGCGGGGTTGGTGGGGGGGGGGGGGGGGGGGGGGGGGGGTGGGGGGGGGGGGGGGTGGGGGGGGGGGGGGGTGGGGGGGGGGGGGGGTGGGGGGGGGGGGGGGTGGGGGGGGGGGGGGGTGGGGGGGGGGGGGGGTGGGGGGGGGGGGGGGTGGGGGGGGGGGGGGGTGGGGGGGGGGGGGGGTGGGGGGGGGGGGGGGTGGGGGGGGGGGGGGGTGGGGGGGGGGGGGGGTGGGGGGGGGGGGGGGTGGGGGGGGGGGGGGGTGGGGGGGGGGGGGGGTGGGGGGGGGGGGGGGTGGGGGGGGGGGGGGGTGGGGGGGGGGGGGGGTGGGGGGGGGGGGGGGTGGGGGGGGGGGGGGGTGGGGGGGGGGGGTTGTGGTTTTGGGGGGAGGGGGTGGGGGCGGTGGGGGAGGGGGGGGGGGGTGGGGGGGTGGGGGGGGGGGGGTGGGGGGGGGGATAGGAACAGTAATGGGTTAGCTAGACCATCCGTAGGAGAATAGCTCTCGGCCAGCTGTGTAAAGCTGTAGGTCGGTCCCACAGTAATTCCGAGCAGACGAGTAGATCGGGAAGAAGGTCGGAGTACTTGATCTAGAGCTATCAGTCTGGCTTGATCGGAAAACCATTTTCTTCAGATCGGAGAATACCATTCTGATCGGGATCGAGGCTGACTTCGAGCAGAAGGTATTTCCTAAAGTGGCGTATGCGAAATACCCCTCATCAATACTCCCCCACTTCTCGAGCGTAAGTGAAGCAGAAGCTCGGAGAAGTAAACAATGCATCACGGCGAAAGACTTTGATTTCTAGATGTTTCGGATATGCCTCATTAAAAACCTAGTCCGGAAAAACCCAGTGGGACAAAATCCGAGCTAGGGAAAAAGAGTGCACATCTTCTTTGGAGGGGCCTCGAAATACCGAATCGCCCCAAAAATGGAAGGGTGAAGTTTTTGACCTGAGAGATTCACCTCAATGATTCACCAGGAGCTGCGATATTTGAAGTTCGGAGAAATAAATAGTAGAGAACAGGCCTCGGACAGTCTTGAGTTGGATATGCCTCGTTAAAAACCTTGCTCGGAAAAACCCTGCGGGATAAAAACCGAGTGAAGGGGAAAAAGAGTACATATTTTAACCTGTTGACTCGAAAAATACTCATTTCTGAAGCTTGGAGGACCATAAATGCTATTAACAAAAGGTAATCTTCAATTTTACTGAGTGGAAGCCTAACCGTCGCGGTTACTCGGGGTTGAATTTGCAATTTACCCTTTTAACCTTTATATATAGGTTTACTTGGAAAAAAGAGTGCTTCTTTACAATTCACAGCGGATCGGAGCATTTAGATCGATAAACAGTATTTCTTCCTTATTTCGAGCATTCCAATAAATATTTTCTAAACATGTCTACTTCCCAAAATCCCGACGTCCAAACCAATATTCCTTCTGGATCAGATTCCGATCTAGGATCCACGGGCGAACTTATCAATGACTTCAAAACCACTGAAAATTCTTCCGAAGAGACGAATAGAATCGTCAATCAAATAGAGCATGCCATGGGGTCGAACGCTGGAGAGGGTACATCAGGTCGACAGGATTCCGAGCACGATGGTGATGCGGAACAAAATGCCAAGGCCAACAGTGAGGAAGGTGGAGATGGAGAAAAAACTGACTCCGAGAATGAGAACGGCTTGACTGTACCGTTCGATAAGCATGAGATAATGAGGTATGAGATCGGAGGCGGGTGCAGTGTGCGAATCCTCGACTTAGCCGGTGTCTCGAAAAAATCCAAAGCCACAGGTCGGGTTCAGAAGACCGAGAAACGGGTCGACGACATCTCAAGTGCGTACGATCCGAAAGAGCACGAGGCGAACCTCAAAGCTACGATAGGCAAATTCCTTCCCGAGGGTTACTCGCTAATAATCCCGACCCCCTCTCAAAGAGTGAATAAGCCCCCCGCAGGATGTCAAGCTTTCTATGCTCGGCAATTCGACTATGGGTTGCGTATTCCTTTTGCTCCCTTACTCGTGCAGGTTTTAGATGCATTTAGCCTGGCACCCGCACAGATTCTTCCCAACTCGATCGGGTATCTGATAGCTTTCAGCGTTTTGATGAAGGCCAAGAATCAAGTTGCTAACTTCCGACGCTTCTGGCAATTCTTCAAGATCAGTACCTCCTCCGCCTCGAACGCTGGGTTCGTGTATTTCTCCCAGCGTTCGAATCATTCGGTCTTATCGACCATAACTTCCAGCAATTCTCTTGACTGGAAGAAACAGTTCTTCTTCATTAAAGGTCCTGAAGAACCAGCTTCTGAGGGAAGCTCGGAGATGGTTCCACACAAATGGCCAGGTGAGCGAGACTGGGTGTACGGAAAACGGGAACTATTAGGTCGGCTTCAGAAGGTCATTCCGGACGACGTTGTCAAAGAGATGTGTTCGGATTTGTACCAGTCGGCTTTCCTCATTCTGGAACCCGTACTTCGAAAAGCAGAACTCAGCCGAGCTACCTTTCCACTAGCAGTCGCTGATGATCCTCGAACATTGAGTAAGGAAAAACAGTCTTTCCCGAGTGACTTATATAGTGAGCTTTTCAGCGGATTTTATTACTTACATTTCATCTCTTTATTTCTTCAGGAACAATGGTGGAGCAATACCGAGCTTCTATAGTCGGTAAAACTGTAGCATCTACCTCGAGGAAAACACCCGGTCAACCGAGGAGGCAAACTAGACCGGAGCCCAGAATTGCCGTTCCTCCTCGGGGAAGCTCGGCTCAGACTGATCAGATCGGAAATGAGGAGGAGCTCGAGAATGCCGAGCCGATCCAAATGGTACCACCTCCTCATCAAGCCGGTCCCTCTTCCTCTTCTGGCTTAGGATACAGCATGTTCACCATGAAGAAGCTCAAAGGGAAGGAGATCTTCGATCGGCGAGCTCGGGAGGATCTCGAGGGAGCCCCCGAGGCCAAAAGGAGGACCGGATTGTGGGGTCGACATCGAACACCCCTTTCTTCCCGTTCAGGTCGAGGTAGGCCTGATATGGTGGACTTCATTGAAAATCAACTTAGAGGTTCCCGAGCAGCGGGTTATCCCGAAAGGGGATCAATTCGAAGCGATCGCACCCCGAACGGCGAGAATGAGCATGATAAGGCGATCAAGATTTTCATGGCGGGGAGATTTGCCGAGGACCAGGAGGAGCTTCTCGGTCACTCCGACCTTGACGTACTAGGCCAATTCTCCAAAGCATATCATACGGTAGACCCCTTTACACACGTTGCAACTGTTCTAAGTCTCGGAATAAAATATTAATTACCCTGTTCTTGCAGATCGGGGACTGCTTCCTCACTGAGGTGAACCGTACCTCCATGTTAGAAGAGGAGTCCGATCGTGTTCATATTGCTTATATGGACTTACTCAAGGAAGAGTCCCAACTGCGCAAACAATTTATCTCCGTCCAAACAGAATTGGAGTCGATGAAAGCCAAGTATACCCCGGCCGTCGAGGAAGACTTGGTGAGAGCTGTGGAAGAGAAGAGCTTGCTCGAGGAGAAAGTCAGGAAACTTGAAGAGGAGCTCGAGCAAACTAAGGCTGATTCCGAGTTGTCTTACCAGCGAGGCAAGGAAGAGTCTCGCCTAAGCTCGATAAGAGAATTTTTAGAGTCCCCCGCGTTGGATGCCATAGCTAGAATGAGGGTCGGCGAAATCCTTCAAACTACCTTTTTCAAAGGGGTTCAACAGTTGGCCGCAGCAAAGGTTATTCCCGACAAAATGACGGAGTATATAAAGCATATGGACATCATGAAAAATTCTAGCGGGGAAGACTATCGAACCGCGTCCTCGAGCTCGGCCAACTGGGAAGAACATGAGTTCGCTCCCTTTGTGGAAGAGTTCGGAGTTCCAATGCCCAACCCTGACTTGATGGACTTGGATACCTCCAGCGCAAGCTCGAGTTCAGATAGCTCAGACCGTTCAGATACCTCTGATGACAATTCCGATGGGGATGATCGAGAAGCTTCTGGAGATGATGACGTCGATGTCGAGGGTAACTCCGAAGGTGAGGGCAAAGAGGCGCAGCCAAACCTTTAGATTTCTTGTAATAGATTGTAAGATTGTAGGATCCTTTATTATATGCATTGTAATTATTTCGATCATCTATAAAATCTGCTTTTTCTGTTTTTCCGAGTCCTCTCATCAGTAATTTATCATACTGCTCAACTAGACAAAAGTCTTTGTGAGCCATAAGGTTCATAGAAAGAACGTCGATATCAAAACAATCGACCTTCTTAAATGGGCACGGAAATCTTGAAATTCGCGACTGTTGGGCTCCCAAAAAGGCAACATTCCTTTTTCTTATAAATAGAAGGTAGTCTAAGATTCGTATCACTGAAATTATAATTCTCTCTTCGTCGGAGCTAATTGATCGATAAAATAAACCGAGCTCTCTTCTTCACTAGAAACAGATCATGGAAGGCCTGGTGAACTCCAAGATCGACCCGAGGTTATTGCTCAAGGTCAAGAAAGAGAAGTCTTCCAAGTTGAGAGTCAAAGAACCTAAGTCCTCCTCGGAAGCAGGAAAGACTTCTAAGAACGACCGAGGCAAGCATAAGGTCGATTCTCCTTCGAAGGCGGTCATTGAATCAACTGGTGACCTTGGCAAAACTGTGGCCAAGAAATCATCTGGCTCCGAGAAAGGGCCGGTCATACCAATTCCGGACTCCCCTTCTCAGTCGAAAATTAGCTCCGAGGGTAACAAGAAGGTCGATAGGCCTAATAAGCAAATCACCTCTGGTGACTCTGAGCCTGCTCCAAATAAAAGATCGTTCGTGGACGATCTGATTCCAACCTCAGCCTTGATTCAAATGACTGGGGAAAAGAGGACAATAACTGATAGTGTTCTGGCCTTGGAGGCTAATAAGGATGTTGTGGTTGAGCCTTCCAAAAAGAAGGTCAAAATAAATGACCCTCCCGTCGATCAGAAGAAAACTCCCTCGTCGGGTGGGAATCCAGAGCCCCAAAACACTGTCCCTAAGGTTGCTCGGACGCTTAGCGCCTTTTTTGAAGAGGTGAAAAGTAAGGCCATGGCCGAGCCAGACGGGAAAAATGCGAATGAAACGGCGCGATCGAGCACGGATCTGCTTTTTCAAGTAAGTGTTGTCCTATCTCTTCCCCCCCCTTTTTTTTTTTTACTAAATAACTTTCTGTCCCTTTAAGGTCGGACAACAGTTATTTACCCTCGGGCTGCAAGTCGAGCAAGAAACCGAACAGCGTGCGAAGGTTATCCTCGAGCTGGAGGAAAAGAAGGTTGCACTAACAAGGTCCCTTGAAGAAACCAGAGCCATCGAGCTGAAATTGGCCTCCGAGACGGAGAAAGCTGTGAAGGAGAAGGAGAGCCAGGTTCACGAGGAGTTGAGCAAGGAGTTGGACAGGCTGAAGTCACTCGTCGAGCAGGAGAAGAAAAGCGCCGAGCAGCGGGAGAAAGAGGCCTATCAAAAAGGTTATGATGCCGGGTATGAGGCCCGCAACGCTGAAGTCCGCAAGCTTCTGTTCGAGAAAAGTGCTTAGAAATTTCTTCTTTTGCTCGACTAAATGTTGTACTTTTAAATTTTTCCTTTTGTACTTGTTTTCCTCGTTGGAATAATAAACTTTTTCTTCCTTCTAGTCGATGATGTTTTGTGTTCTGCTAAAGTGATTTACTGTATAGACAATTTATACTCGAGTTAAGAGTAAACAATCAAGTAGCATTCTTAGTCAAAACAATTTATACTCGAGTTAAGAGTGATCGTTCCAATTGTACCTCCTTTTATACTCGAGTTAAGAGTTAAAACAATTTATACTCGAGTGAAGAGTGATCGAAATTCCGAGCATAAGGTAAAAATGGAAAGTTTCTGCACTGCATATTTGACCAAGTCATAGTATTCTCCTTTTTTCAGCTAAGTTTCAGAGAAAGTCTGTCCAAACAGTACCTTAATCTCGGGAAGTGGAACGGTCATCCGTGATAAATGCCTTAATCTAAGCCGTTTGTTTCGTTGAATACAGACCGTCGATCAAATCTTCCTTTTAGTATAAATACGGCATTTGCTCAGTTCAAAACCTTTACCCTCCGCTGTCAAAAATGTTTTATCCGAGGACGACGTTCGGATCCTTCCTTCTTTCCGTTCAAGCCTTTGAAATTTGGCTTCGAACGTACATTCGACCTCTCGTGCAAGATATAAACCTTTTTGGTATGGGTGGAATCGGAAAATAGGAGCACCTCCTCTATCTGGGGGTCTCTGATCCCTGAAAGCGGGATCTCCCCTTGAAATACCAACAAGTGGCTGACCCTTGCTTGGGTATTTTGGGCAGGGTTAGCATTGCTGGTTTCGAGGGGCATACCCGAGGGCGGAAAGCTGGTCAGAAAATTAAAAGGAAGTTTGACCTCAAGTACTTTCTTTGAGGTTATCTTGTTTCACCAATTTCTTCCTTTCTTCCGATCGTAAGAAGATGACCGGCCGTTCGAGGTTGAGCTTTTGGATCTTACAATGAGAAATTTCAACCTTGGACGCCGACTCGGGGAAGTGATCGAGCTCGGCTGGTAGCAAGAATGCTGGGGACTGTATGGAGATCAGAAAATGTGATCTGCGATCCATATTGTCTAATTTCAAAACCAGATATCATCAGACGATAAACATATACAGCTCGATCACTTTGTCACAAATTGTGATGCAATCATCGGATGCTCGGCGATATTCCTGGTCAACAACACTGAAAGATGCTTGAAGACTCGAAGACCATAGAATAGGATACTAGTTGTATTAGGACTTCATTTGTACATTCAACAATTTTGTAGTCTGCTCGATGAATGTCAATAAAGTTGTAACATTTGCCTTTAATTGATCTTTTGTAACTTGCTCGAAAATAATAATGAGAACTTATTGTTCAAACCATATAGTTGCAACTTTGCTTTTCCTTTCCATCGTCTTATTGTAAGTTTTCTGCTCGTAAAAGCCAATTCGATGATGAATTAATAAGAATATTTATCGATCGATAAAATGTCCTCGGAAAGATAATCCGATAATCGTCCAAGTAAATAGTATCTGAAAGTTGAGAAGTTCCCTTGAAGAATAATTGAACTTAGGAAATAATGATCCCAACTTAAGAAATAGCAATCCTAACTTAAAGAATTTTCAAGTGGTAAGAAATTCTTGAAGGGTGTTCGGGTTTCGAGCAGAACTGCTTCATCAAAGCATTTAGAACATCAGTTGGAGTTAATCAAAATTATATTGTTTGCTTGCATAATTTGCCGCTATTCAGTGAGCTGCATAGTCATCCTTGATTTTTATCGAGGAAAGGTCATAGCACAAGCTTTCACCTTCGGCCGATATTTATTTTCGAATAGATTTTATCGAGGGAGGGTCGTAGCAACAACTTTCACCCTCGGCCGATTTTCACTTTTGAACATCTTTTTATCGAGGAAAGGTCATAGCACAAGCTTTCACCTTCGGCCGATATTTATTTTCGAATAGATTTTATCGAGGGAGGGTCGTAGCAACAGCTTTCACCCTCGGCCGATTTTGATTTTTTGAACATCTTTTTATCGAGGGAGGGTCATAGCAACAGCTTTCACCCTCGGCCGATTTTGATTTTTTGAACATCTTTTTATCGAGGGAGGGTCGTAGCAAAAGCTTTCACCCTCGGCCGATTTTGATTTTTTGAACATCTTTTTATCGAGGGAGGGTCATAGCAACAGCTTTCACCCTCGGCCGATTTTGATTTTTTGAACATCTTTTTATCGAGGGAGGGTCATAGCAACAGCTTTCACCCTCGGCCGATTTTGATTTTTTGAACATCTTTTTATCGAGGGAGGGTCATAGCAACAGCTTTCACCCTCGGCCGATTTTGATTTTTTTGAACATCTTTTTATCGAGGGAGGGTCATAGCAAAAGCTTTCACCCTCGGCCGATAATATTAGCCTTTCTTCGTGATGGTACTTGGAATACAATTAGAACTTGAACCAAAGATTTCATTGATTGTCCTTACACCTTTGAGGAAAGTAAAGTTTGAGAAAACTGTAAATTACAATAAAATTAAAATGAGTGCAACTATCTTCCATAATATTTCCTCAGATTGACTGCATTCCAAGTTCTTGGCAAAACATCACCGTTGAGGTGAGCAATTTTATAGGACCCCTTTTTTCCGACCTCCTGCACGACATAAGGGCCGTCCCAGTTTGGCTGAAGTTTTCCGACATGCTTAGATACTTCCACCTTTTTGAGGACTAAATCCCCGACTTTGAATGTTCTTATCCTGACTTTCTTGTCATAAGCTTTTTCCATGCTAGACTTGGTGGCTTGAATCCTTATGCATGCTCGGTCGCGTTTCCCATCTGCGTGATCGACATCCATCTCTCGCAGCGATTGATTCTGATCGGGGTCATAAGATTCTATCCTCGGAGAAGGAACTAATGCTTCGACCGGTATAACAGCCTCCGACCCGTAAACCAATGAGAAAGGAGTTTCTCCAGTAGCAGATTTTACTGTAGTCCTGTTCGCCCAAATTACCCCTGGAAGCTCGTCTAACCAATGGCCTTTTGCTTCAGTCAGACGTTTTTCAAGTGATCGAACAATTTCCCTGTTGGTGACCTCGGTTTGTCCGTTCGCCTGGGGATGTCCGACCGACGTGAAATTCTGTTGTATTCCAAACTTTTCGCACCACTCCAAAATTTGCTTTCCCGCGAATTGAGTTCCATTGTCGGAAATGAGGATCCTCGGTATACCAAACCTGCAAACAATATTCTTCCAGAGAAAATTTATCACCTGAAATTGAGTAATTTTTGTTAGCGCAATGCATTCGATCCATTTACTGAAGTATTCCACGGCGACCAGGACATAGTTTTTTCTCGATCTAGCAGTTGGGAAAGGTCCCACAATATCGATTCCCCACTTGTCGAAGGGCCAGCAGATCGGAATCGAATGCATCTGCTCGGCGGGCTGATGAATTAGATTTGAATAGATTTGGCAATGATGGCATTTCTTGACATAATCGATGGAATCCGAGATCATAGTGGGCCAATAATATCCAGTCCTCGAGCACTTCAAGGCTAAGGCTCGTGCACCACAATGACTTCCCGCTTCACCTTCGTGAACCTCCTTTAAAATGAGATCGAACTGACTCTCAGGGATGCACTTCAACAAAACTCCTGAGCTTGACCTTTTATAAAGCCTATCTTCGTTCAAAACGTACATTGGGGCTCGATACTTAATCCTTCGAGCTTGATTAGTGTCTTCCGGCAAAGTACCATCTCTTAGATAAGCTTTCAAAGGCTCCATCCAAGAAGATTCTCGAACATCTATCTCCATTACCTCCGAGTTTAGGGCTAGGTCGGAGTCTATAGCTGGGGAGTTGGACATTAGCCAAGTTATCACTCTTTCCTTCCGTCCATCTACCGACCCAGTAAACTTCGAAAGCAAATCCGCCCAACAGTTCTCTTCTCGAGGGATAGCTTGTATATCAAATCTTTCGAACTTTGTCGCCAGATCCTTTACCCTTTTCAAATATTTCACCATGTTAAACTCTTTTGCTTCATAAACCCCTTTCACTTGTCTATGTACGAGCTCCGAGTCGGTTAACACTGTCAACGACCTTATGTTTGCTTTAACTGCCATTTCTAAACCTGCGATCAAAGCCTCGTACTCCGCTTCATTGTTCGTGACTACAAAATCTAGGGTGATCGCATAACTGAGATCCTCCCCCTCGGGACCCTGAAAGTGAATTCCGGCCCCACCACCTTCTCTGGTCGACGACCCGTCGACATGCATCACCCAAACTTTGTGCTGAACATCCTCAACCAGATTTACCGCGGGAACTGACAAGTCGTCCGAACTGGACCCTGTTGATTCTGCAATGAAATCAGCCAGGACTTGAGCTTTGATCGCTGTTCGAGGTTGGTACTCGATCTCGAACTGACCCAGTTCCACCGCCCATTTAATCAATCTCCCGGACGTCTCTGGTTTCGATAGAACTTGCCTTAACGGTTGGTTAGTTAAAACAATAATTTTGTAAGTTTGGAAATAAGGTCGCAGTCTCCGTGCGGCAATAACTAAAGCCAGTGCGAATTTCTCGATCTCCAGGTAATTCTTTTCTGCCCCTTGAAGCAACTTACTCAGATAGTATACCGGTTTATGCTCGGAATCCTGAATTCTCACCAAGACAGAACTTATTGCCTCACTTGATACCGCTATGTAGAGATACAAGGGCTCTCCCTCGACCGGTTTTGCCAACATCGGAGGGGAAACCAAATATCTTTTAAGCTCTTCGAAAGCTTTACTGCATTCCTCATTCCATTCGAAGCCTTTTGATTTCCTCAACAACTTGAAGAAAGGCAAACTCTTGTCTGCTGATCGGGATATAAACCTATTCAACGATATTATTTTTCCGATCAGACTCTGTACTTCAGACAACTTGGTTGGCGGTTGTAGCTCAGCTATAGCTCGGATCTTTTCTGGGTTTGCCTCAATGCCGCGCTCGTGTACCAGATAACCGAGGAACTTTCCCGACCTTACCCCGAAAGTGCACTTGGCCGGATTTAATTTCATTCTGTACTTCCTCAGGATCGCGAAACACCTGCCAAGGTGTTCTATATGATCCCCCTCGGTCATGCTCTTCACTAGCATATCATCAACATAAACTTCCATGATCTCACCGATAAGATCCTTAAACATCATATTCACGAGCCTTTGATAAGTTGCTCCTGCATTCCTTAGCCCGAACGGCATTACAATGAAGCAGTACACTCCTCGTTCGGTAATAAAGGCTGTTTTATCCTGATCTCTCTCATTCATAAATATTTGATAAAACCCTTGGAAAGCATCCATCATACTAAAGAAAATGAACCCCGCAGTCGAGTCTACCAGCATATCAATCCGTGGTAAAGGATAGGGGTCCCTTGGACACAACTTGTTCAGGTCAGTAAAATCATTACACATTCTCCACTTGTTGTCGACCTTCTCTCCCTTCGACACCAACACTACGTTACAAAGCCACTCAGTGAATGTTATTTCCCGAATCTGTTTTGCTGCCAATAATCTATCCACCTCAGCGTTGATGATTTTGTCTTTTTCTCGACCATGATTCCTCTTCTTTTGTCTAACTGGCTTTGCATTAGGATCGATATTCAGGGAGTGAGTAATCACCCTTGGATCGATCCCGACGATATCGTCAGAACTCCAAGCAAAGACATCGGCGTTGTTTCTAAGGAATTCGATCAACATGGTCTCCATCCCTTGACTTAGCTCGGTTCCAATTCTGGTGAACTTCTCTGGAGAGCCAGGGATTAACGTTACTTGTTTATGATTTGGGGGCTGTACGCTCATATCGATCTCTTTTCCTTTTTTACTCTGCAACTTTTCACAATCTGGCAACGGGAGGTCGGATACTGAGAATACCTTTTCCTCTTCTAACTTTCTTTTCGAGGGCAATACTGGCTCAAACTGCTTCTTCATGTTTAAAGATGTGTTATAACATTCCCACGCCATGCATTGGTCGTTCCTCATTTCTCCGACCCCTGCCAAAGTGGGAAACTTAACCATCTGATGGTAAGTCGACACGACCGCTTTGAATACGTTTAAAGCCGGTCTTCCCAAAATTGCATTATAAGCGAACGGGGTACTCACGACCAAGAACTTAACCATCTTCGTAACATCTTTTGGTTTTTTACCCATAGTAGTACTCAAGAATATGGTTCCGAGAGGAACAATTTCCGATCCACCGAACCCAATGAGCGGGGTGGATACCCGTTCCAGTCGCGGATGTTGTAGATTCATTCTGTCGAGCGCCTCAGAAGAGATTATGTTTGCCGAACTGCCATTATCGATTAACACCCTCCTAACCTCGAAGTTAGCAATTCTCAGGGTCAAGACCATCGAAAAATCAGGGTCATCTTCATTAGTATCCCAAGTCACATCACTAGGTCTGTCAGCCTCGGAAAAACTAATGACTTGATTTATCGAGGGCGCTGGTCTTAAGGACATGACCTCTTTCCTAGTCGAGACACCAGTCTTTATCGACCTAGCAGTCCTTTTCCTCGCATTCCTGCTATCTCCCCCAGCTGGCCCACCAGATATCATATTTATCACCCGATTCGTCTGGTCCTCTGCTTGTTGTCGATCCTCACGGTGTTGTTCGGAGGACCTCCTAGGACTCCTGGATCGATAACGGCTGTTATGGTTCTCCTTTCTGACATATTCCTTCAACTTTCCCTGAGCAATCAGTTTCTCGATCTCTTGTTTTAACTGAAAGCAATCCTCGGTGCTATGCCCCCGAGCTCTGTGGTATCTGCAATACTTATCGTGATTCATAGTCCCTGGTCTAGGTTGAGTGATACGCCGAGCTCCAGGGACCAAATTCCTCTCTTCGAGTACCGTTAGAATCTCGTCCCTCGAAGTATTCAATCTGGTAAAGTTGCTTTTTTCATGCTCCGTCCTCGGAGCCCTATCAGGAGATGCAGGTCGACCGTAGACATTAGATCTGTGGGTCGGAGCCTGAGGTTTATAGACCTTAAGTCTCTGCCAAACCGAGCCTTTTTGCTGCGCGTTTGACCCTCCGTAGTCGCTTGGTTTAGGGATAGGGGCCCGATCAGGTTTCTTCACGATCGGGGGCCTAGGATTCTGTGCGTTCTTTAACTTATTCATTTCCTCCTGGATCATGTATTTCTCAGCTATTTCCATAATCCGCTCGAAAGACTTTGGTTGCTTTCGGCAGAGAGCATTCCCGAACTGGCTATTGCGGGTTAGCTCGAACATCAACGATGATAGAAATTCAATCTGCGGGGTATCAACTTTCAGAAGTTCAATACTGAATCTTGCCAGCCACTGCCTCAGTGTTTCTCCTTCCATTTGTTTCACCGTTCCCAAATGATTAGCAGGTAACCTTTGTTTCCTTTGGCTAGCAAACTGATGTTTCAATTTATCGCACAACTCATCGAAAGAGAAGATCGAGTTCGGGGGTAGTTTTCCGAACCAATCCAAAGCAATTCCTTCGAACGTGGTGACCATGATTTTGCAACAGAAATCCTCCGAATGTCCATATAAGTTCAATACGTTTACGAAACTGTTTATATGCTCCCCGGGGTCAGAGGTCCCATTATATCTTGGCAACCTGGTCGGGACCGTTTCTGTTCCCCGAGCTTCTCTAATTTCTTGACAGAACGGAGAACATCGCATAATGTTCGTGCTCAGTTCCCTATTTCGTGCTTCAAGGAAAACGGCCCCATCTTCTTTGGCCTCAACTCCTCGAGCCCTGACGTCTGCGGATCGGGTTTCCTTTATTAACATCTCCCTCTCCAATTCCTTAGTAACTCTTTCTTGAACAATCTTTTCCAGGTCGGCCTCGGTCACCTTTCTGTAGGCTGGCTTTCTAGATTTCTCCACAGCTTTGGGTTGACTTTCCCCGACCACCGAATCTTCTAAATTTTGCACATTCCTAGAAGGTTGCCCCGATCGGACAACGGTTCTAGCTCGCGGTGGGTTGGGTCTTACATCAGATGGTGCGCCCAGAGCAGATCGACGAACACTTCCTTCCCTTGGTCTGTCGGAAACCTGACCCCGAGCAGCAGGTTGATCGACTGGCGGCTGCTGACCTGGAAAAGTTTCACGATCTGCTCTCTCCGTGTTTAAGAATTCTCTACACATGGTTCCGATAATGGAACGTAAATCTGCCACCGTCGTATGAATAGGCATATCATTTGGTGGTTCGAGCGGCGGCACCTCAGATTGGTGGGCCGCTCGGGATTGGTTACTTGGTTCATTGTTTACTGAGCGCTGCGCTCCCGCAGCTTGTGAAGGCTCACCTCGATTGTACGTGTACCTCCTAGTAGTAGGCATATTTCGATCTAACACCCGAGTAGGCCCCACGGTGGGCGCCAATTGATTATACTGTATTTCGTTCGAGTTCAATAAGGAAAGTAGAGTATAACAATATATGAATCGAGCGTGTGAAAACTGTATATTGATATCGGTGTTCGAATACAAATTACAAAGCGGGTCTACCCGAGCATTACAGGATGCCGTACTACTAGAAAGACTAAATACAATGAGAATACAAGCTAGTTCCTAATCCGAACAGTAGGTCCGAGCAGAAGGAATATTTTGGAAGTTGTGCCGTCCCTGATGTCATAAATGCGCCGCGTATTTATAGGAACAGTAATGGGTTAGCTAGACCATCCGTAGGAGAATAGCTCTCGGCCAGCTGTGTAAAGCTGTAGGTCGGTCCCACAGTAATTCCGAGCAGACGAGTAGATCGGGAAGAAGGTCGGAGTACTTGATCTAGAGCTATCAGTCTGGCTTGATCGGAAAACCATGTTCTTCAGATCGGAGAATACCATTCTGATCGGGATCGAGGCTGACTTCGAGCAGAAGGTATTTCCTAAAGTGGCGTATGCGAAATACCCCTCATCAGAGATCAATTCACCTGAAGTTGCGCCTCATGGGCTTGTGGCTAGACATCGACCATGAGGTGTGGGTACTCATGAATTAATAAGGAGATTAATTCTTGAGTGGTTAATTGAAGGTGTTCGATTAATCGGAGCGATTATAAGCTCATTAATTAAATCACGAAAGTCGTGGGCCCGCGGCCAATTGATGGTGAACCTAGAGGGTCACACACAATACAATTGGACTGCAACAAATCATATAAGGAAAGTTTGATTTAAGGAGTTAAATCAAAACTGAAGAAGTAAAGTGTTAATTCTTAAAGAAGAAAAACTAATTAATTAAAGTGTTAATTAATAAGAGAGGAATTAATTTAGTTAATTAATTGGATTAATTAATTAAATGGGCTGAATTAATTAAAGGAGTTTAATTAATTAAAAGGTGGTCTAGGTCCATTAGGAAACAAATAAAGGCCATAAGTAAATGGGCTTTAAGTTTCCTAGTTGGATTAGGTCAAAGCTAGGTCAAGAGTAATCTATAAATAAGGAGTAGGAGTCTCCAAAAACCCTAGCCTCCATAAAGCCACGAAATTCCACCTAGGAATGTGTGCCGCCCCCTTCTCCAAGCTAGAGAGGCCGCCCCTCTCTCATCCAGATCTGGTTTTCTTCTTCATTCTTCCTGCTTGATATCTCTTCCATCCTAGTTCTGAGCCTGAGGATTCAAGAGAGTTGCTTCAATCCAGTTTGTGTGGATACCGCTAGAGGCACAACACTTGGGGTGCTTCTCTCGAACCAAATCCTGCAGATCTGAAAGAAGACCGGAGAAAAATCACCACCGTTCCCGTGGTAAGGTAAAATCGCTAAACACCCTATGGATGTTTCGATTTATGTAAAAATCCTTTTCGTATGACTAGATGAATAAAGATTCTGCTTGGGTTGTTTTAAAAAAAAATTAAATTCCGCTGCTTTTAACGTTCTGACGTTACCAATAACCCAACAGTGGTATCAGAGCCTAATTCATTACTCTCATACGAAAAGGTCTGGATATAATTTGATTGCTTTAATTGTATTGCATATTATATTCGTGTTATTCATTCTTACTTGTTATGGGTAGATCTGATTTTGGGTAAAATTGCATAAAAACGTTTTGGGCCAATTTTGTATTTTTCGAAAATAAAGGGCTGTTTTTGCGATTACGTAATTTTTTGGAAAACTGGACTGAAATTGATATTTTACAAACTGTGTTTTCTGGACAGAATGTAACTTTCTGGAAATTTTTCAAATTTGGGGCTGTTTTGTAATTACCGAAAGTTTTGGGGCTGTTTTGTAAATACCGAAAACTGCAGGGGCTGAATTGCAAATTCGAAATTTTTCTTGAAATAAAATTTTAATTTTCGGTCCTCTGCCCAGTTTTAATTTTGGGGTTAAATTGTTATTTCCAAAACTTCAGGGTTTCAAATCGTAATTTCCAAAAGTTGGAGGGGCCGAATTGCAATTTTCAAAAGTTGAAAATTTTTAATCTGTTTTTATGCATAAAATGGTTTTGTTTATCCGAATATAGACTACCTATAATTAGTAGAAGACTAAAGTAAGAATCTAGAGAAATATTTTAAAGGCGTTTAAAATAATTGAAGTAAGATAGGAAACTAGTAAATGTGTTTGCTTGTTTCTTTGCTCAACGTGAATTGTTTACGTGGTTTTCGATCGAGCCGAGCCTTGACCTTAGATGTGATTGGTTTATTTTGCTTTGGATTTTTGTTGGGCCTGCGAGCCTTTATTTGGGCCTTTTTGTGCCAATGTAATAGATTAGGGCTTTACATTAAATAGTTTAGGATGGAGGCCCATTACATGCAAGAAGGAAGCCCAGTGGAGAATGAAGGCCAAGTATGCTTGGTTATTAATGTAATAGCCTAGGCCTATTAAGAACCCATTAGATAGACCAATTGGGCCAACATTATTGGCTCAATGATGGCCCAAGCATAGGTGGCTCCCGATCGAAAACATATTGTGTTAGAAATGCATGCTAGGTTTATTTATTTATTGATTCTATTATTTGGCTTGTATGGTGTTGCGCGCTAGAATATTAGAACGTAAATAAGATAATTCATAATTGAAGCGGTGAGATCTCGAGAGAGTTTGCCTTAAACTTTCAAACCAGCAAATCCCCTCTTGAATTAAATATTAAGTCATATTGGGTTAAAATAAAATGAAGTATTTATATAAATCCAAGCCTTCCATCAATAGGGACTAGCGTATGTTGTCTACTTATCGATTAAGGTGATCCAGAGTCTGGCACCCGAGGCGAAGAAAGGGGCAATACGTGAAATCTCTCGATTCTTGTTTATTAAATAAACTCGACAAGGGTGGGGACTGGTCGGGACATGTATAATCGACCGATAACCAGTTACGGGGATTTCATGACCGGGCCCGTTGCTCATCGAGATTGATTGGGTTAGACTTAACGAATAGTACCACTCATGATGTAGCAGTGCTAGATGGGTGCGAAAATCGAGGCAAAATAGCTTGAAGGTTGTGTAGAGACACAATTGGCAATAAGTATGCCTACCTGGGGAATTAGTTGTATGGCCACGAGTCGTGGGTGCAATTAATGTCCGCTGGGACGTCAAGACCTACTAGGAAATAGGATTTTCCGAACAATTGAAGGGGTAATTGTTTCGATAAAATAGTGGGAGAACTTTTACGATAGAAAGTCCAACCTTCGTAGATTATAAGTATTATTCATAAACTAGTCCACTAAATGTTGTCTTCTCTTTAGATTAGATATCGAGATATCTATAATAATCATTATACTATTTATCCTCGACTTATAAAATAACTGGATCAAAATATCGACTGGCTTAGAAACTTGAGGATTGTCCTCAATTCCGAAAGTCGGAATCATGTTCTTAATGACTAGCCTATGCCTGATGCACTTCCGAGATGAGTCTAAAAGGAGGAACGAATCACCCGTAGGGTATGGGAACATTAATGATCGTTTCCTCATATAAGGACGAGTCTCAAAAGTGGAACGAATCACCTATAGGGTATGGGAATCTTAACGATCGTTTCCTCATATAAGCATCAAGATTGAACGAGCTAAAGAAGCGACATAGGAGTATGTCTGAAGCTTCTAAAACAAACCTCCACTTCAAAAGCTTGTTTTGAGGAGCAGTTTCGAATCGTTTGATTCGAGACCACTAAGGAGTTGTTTTAAAACTCGAGAATAAGTGAAGGAGCTGATGTCAAAGTATCACTGTCCTTGTTTTATCAATCTAGTTGAAAACTGGATCGATTAAACGTTGGCCTGCAAGTGATCTTAGCATTGACCTCCATTTAAATTCTCCTTCCGCTCATTCAAAAGATTCGTGAAATACTCTGATCTTATTTGATAAGTTTATCACATTTCATGAATTAACCAAAGTATTGGTAAAAGGCAAATAGGATAAACCTGTCATGATCGTTTACACTTCATGGACTGCAAAGTCAAAGAAGAGTAATATGAAGAAGGAGTTGTTCTCTTCTAAAATCGACCATAAAGGTAGTCGAAAGAACGCAAGTAGTCTAAAAGTCGAATTATCCCACTGAATCTTAGAAAGGCACTGATTAGTTTAATTGATTAGAAGGTCTAATTAATTAAGCAACGTTTCAATTAAAGGGTTAATTGAAAAAGGAGATGAATCAATTAAAGAGTTAATTGAAAGGAAGCAAATTAATTGAATTAAACCGTTAACTCAATTCTATTGAATTAATGTGCTAAGTTCAATTAATACCAAGATAATAATCCACGACTTTGGCACACTAGACTTGGACATATCTCCAAGAGTAGGATTCAAAAGTTGGTTTCTTCTAAGGCTCTTGAAATATAGAACTTAGATGAACTTCCAACCTGCGAATCTTGTCTCACAGGAAATATGACCAGATCTCCCTTCACAGGGAATCAAGAGCGAACCAAATAACTTTGGATTTGATCCATACGAATGAATGTGGACCACTAAAGGTTAGTGTAAGAGGAGATTACTCATACCTCGTACCTTTTTGCTAATGACTTGGGTCGTTAGTGATATATGTATCTAGTGAGATACAAATCCGAAAAAACCTTTGAAAAGTTCAAAGAATTTTCGAAACGAAGTAGAGAATCAACAACGCATAGTATTTAGGCCATTCGATCTTATCAAGGTGGCAAATACTTAAGTCAAGAGTTCCTCAATTATCTTACTGAGAATGGGGTTCTCATACAACAAACTCCTCCTATGACGCCTCAACTTATTGGAGTGTCTAAGAGAAGGAATCGAACATTGTTAGACATTGTTCAATCCATATTGAGTTTTGTTAAGCTTCCTTATGCATTCTAGGGGTTGGTCCTCCTGGCTGCATCGAAGATACTGAGCAAAGTACCTTCAAAGTCCGTGCCTACAAAGCTTTACCAAGAAAGGTATGGCAAAATACCTCTGCACTTTTACTACTGAGTATGGAGATCTCCTCCCTAAGTTGGAAACTAGAAAGGAGATAAATTGGCTAGTAGATCCAATATGTATATAATTGTGGGGTATCCAACGAAATTCATTGGATACCTGTTCCACGACAATGAGAAACAATCGTTTCTCCTAACTACCCATTCCTCAGTTGATGAAATCCTCGTCAAAGGAAATAGGGAATGTCATGGAACTTGATGAAGTCCAAGATTTGGACCCATCCCCCTAAACAGTGGGAGTTAATCCAGAAATTGCTAAACCGTCTAGTACACCAGTACTTCGTAGATCTGATAAAGTTCGTAAGAAGCTTGAAAGATATGGTTTTACCATATACGAAGAAGCTACATTAGATTTAGACGTGCATGCATGGCAAGAGGCCATGCAACCCGAAATGGATTTTATGCATTCCAACAAGGTATGGACCTTGGTCGATCCATCCGAGGGATTTTATCCCTGTAAGTAGTGAATGGATCTTCAAGCTGGGAATAAATGGAGAGGTGTTGACCTCTAAGACTCGACTAGTGGTAAAAGGCTATTCACAAAGTTCTGGAACAGACTTTGATGAAACCTTTTCTCCAGTAGCAATGTCTGAATCCATTTAGATTCACTTTTGTTTTGATGAGACAGTCAAGGCATTTGACTTCATCAAAAACGAATATGAACCTTGAGTGTACAAAAGGATTAGTGGGAGCTCTATGAAGCTCATATTTTATATGTCGATCACATTCTGCTTATCTGGGATGATATCGGAATGTTAGCGCAGACGAAAGCATGGTTATCCATGCAATTCTCCATGAAAGATTTGGGAGAGACATCTTGCGTATTGGGATACGTATCTATAGAGATAGATCGAAGAAGATGTTGGGATTCTCTCAATCTAAGTACATAGAAACAATACTGAAAAGATTCAGTATGGAAGAATCCAAGAGAGGATTGCTTCCAATGAGACACTGTATCTCTTTTTCCAAATCGATGTGCCCTACATCGAATGAGGATAAAAGGAGAATGTCTCAAATACCTTATGTTTCGACAAAAGGTAGCATGTGGTATGCTATAATATGTACTAGACCAGACGTAGAACCTGCTTAAGTGTCACGAGCAGTTACTAGTCAAACTCCGGTGAAGAGTACTGGACCACCGTAACAGATATCCTTAAGTTCTTGAGAAAGACTAAGGATTCGTTCTTGGTCTACGGTGGTAATGGAG
Organism: Penstemon davidsonii; assembly: GCA_034814905.1. Classification (NCBI taxonomy): domain Eukaryota; kingdom Viridiplantae; phylum Streptophyta; class Magnoliopsida; order Lamiales; family Plantaginaceae; genus Penstemon; species Penstemon davidsonii. The sequence continues at coordinate 1,451,807 of JAYDYQ010001087.1, read as the reverse complement.
AATTAAAACTCGAAGGATTTAATGATTCGAATTTTCAGTCTGATGTGGATGAATATATATATCCAATTTTGGATACATATTTTGCCTCAATGGGGTAGCGGTAAATTGGAAAGGTTCCAAGCAAAGCACCGTTGCCGACTCAAACACTGAAGCATAATATATCGCAGCATCGGATGCAACAAAAGAAAGTGTTTAGATCGAAAGCTTCATCCAAGAGTTGGATGTAGTGCCTAGCATTGCGAAGCTCATGGTTATCTCATGTGATAACAATGGAGTTGTTGCTAAAGCAAAGGACTCGAGATCTCACCAAAAATCTAAACACAATGAGAGAAAAGTACCATTTGATTAGAGAAATCATTGGTAAGAGTTGACACACATAATGGATCGTGTCGACTCGGAAGACAACCTAGCGGATCCACTAGTAAAGTCTTTGTCACGAAAAGAGTTCGAAGAACATCTTTGAAAGATGGGTCTTAGAAGCGTTTGTGATTGGCTTTAGGGCAAGTGGGAGATTGATAGGATAGTGCCCTGCAAGCCAATATATTTAGCTTGTACTAGGACTATCCTAATCTTTCTCTAGTATAAATGAATTAATACGCTCGTTTGTTTATAGTATGTAAATCAAGCAATGGCCAACTTCATCTCTCGCGAATCACTTAAGCGATTGGATGAAATCCTAAGATCACATTCGACTATGGGACGATTCACTTCGGTATTGAGTGCAATCATGAAACAGTCTCTAAGTTCGTGATCTTAAAACATGTTCCAAGTCATAGATTCCGAACGAGACGGGGTATCGAAGGAATCGCAAAGACTTGTATAAATATGCATGATTCACATGGAGTGAATTTGTAGCGTTTCATGAGCAAGGCATTTGATGCTAGTGCATATGAGTAGGTGGTTCGATAGGGGATCGAATGCATCGAACGACCCGAACAGAGAAACCTATTGTGGAAGCGCATGACGCACATCGGCGATGGGATGTTTCTCAAACTTATAATAGTGTACGATTTAGTCCTTAGACTTGAGGTGCTAGGGCGAATTCGGTGCATGGGTATACGTACTTTGATCTAGGTACAGGTCACGTAACCTTACCATAATGTGCCTAAGTTGGGTGCGTATAGTTGTGTACGCGAGTGGTTAGTACCAATATGGGATCTACCGACTCAACGTAGTGTGTTGAGGGAATTTCCTATACGTTCTTAGATAATAGATTCCGAGAAACCTATGGCCATAGTTGGTGACGGATTTGGAAAGGGGTTTCCAAATTTAGCAGTCACACTGAAATCATTATCCGGAATTAGAAAGTATAGTTATCGAGATAATTAGAGGTGCCGATCAATTCACACACCCTAGGTCTCGATCGGGAAATTAAGTCGATAGAAGGACCGTATGTACATGGTACTTATAAGAGGTGAGGTTCACTGAGATCAATTCACCTGAAGTTGGGCCTCATGGGCTTGTGGCTAGACATCGACCATGAGGTGTGGGTACTCATGAATTAATAAGGAGATTAATTCTTGAGTGGTTAATTGAAGGTGTTCGATTAATCGGAGCGATTATAAGCTCATTAATTAAATCACGAAAGTCATGGGCCCGCGGCCAATTGATGGTGAACCTAGAGGGTCACACACAATACAATTGGACTGCAACAAATCATATAAGGAAAGTTTGATTTAAGGAGTTAAATCAAAACTGAAGAATTAAAGTGTTAATTCTTAAAGAAGAAAAACTAATTAATTAAAGTGTTAATTAATAAGAGAGGAATTAATTTAGTTAATTAATTGGATTAATTAATTAAATGGGCTGAATTAATTAAAGGAGTTTAATTAATTAAAAGGTGGTCTAGGTCCATTAGGAAACAAATAAAGGCCATAAGTAAATGGGCTTTAAGTTTCCTAGTTGGATTAGGTCAAAGCTAGGTCAAGAGTAATCTATAAATAAGGAGTAGGAGACTCCAAAAACCCTAGCCTCCATAAAGCCACGAAATTCCACCTAGGAATGTGTGCCGCCCCCTTCTCCAAGCTAGAGAGGCCGCCCCTCTCTCATCCAGATCTAGATCTGGATCTAGATCTGGTTTTCTTCTTCATTATTCCTGCTTGATATCTCTTCCATCCTAGTTCTGAGCCTGAGGATTCAAGAGAGTTGCTTCAATCCAGTTGGTGTGGATACAGCTAGAGGCACAACACTTGGGGTGCTTCTCTCGAACCAAATCCTGCAGATCTGAAAGAAGACCGGAGAAAAATCACCACCGTTCCCGTGGTAAGGTAAAATCGCTAAACACCCTATGGATGTTTCGATTTATGTAAAAATCCTTTTCGTATGACTAGATGAATAAAGATTCTGCTTGGGTTGTTTTAAAAAAAATTTAAATTCCGCTGCTTTTAACGTTCTGACGTTACCAATAACCCAACACTCCATTTTGTTGTGGGGTTCTGGCAGCAGAGTACTCTTGGTTGATTCCTCTGGAGTTACAATACTCATCAACAGTAGAGTTTGTAAATTCAGTGCCCCTGTCTGATCTGATCTTCAATATTCTTTGACTCTTTTCATTCTGGATCAGTTCCATCAGATTGGTAAGATGTTCCTTGGTTTCACTTTTCTTTTTCATGAAAATCACTCATGTAAATCTTGAATAATCATCCACAACAGCTAGGTAATATTTCTTTCCACCATTGCTGATAGGATCAATAGGGCCAAACAAATCCATGTGAAGTAGCTCCAAAATTCTGGTTGAAGATTGATGCTTCTTGCTTTTGAAAGATGATTTCACCTGTTTACCCTTCTGACATGCGTCACATAGCTTGTCTTTGCTCATGACTATTTTTGGAATTCCTTCTACCAAATCATTCTTGATTAATCTGTTGATGGTCTTGAAATTCAGATGATTCATTCTTTTGTGCCAAAGCCAACTGATTTCACTTGGTGTAGAAGCCACCAAACAAACATTAAAATTCTTATCCATAGAATTCCAGTGAACTATATAGATATTCCCCTGTCTTCTTCCAGATAGTATCACCTTCTTGGTTCCAACTTGCTCTACATAGCACTTATCTGATGAGAAGATAACAGAAGATCCTTTGTCACAAAATTGACATATGATCAGCAGATTGTACTTCAGGACATTAACATAAGAGACATCATATATCTCAATGTTTCCTTTGATTAGCTTTCCAACAGCAACAATCTTGCCTTCTTTGCTGTCTCAAAAAGTGACTCTTGGACAATTTAAGGCAGCAGCATCAGTCAGTTCATGTATGTCACCACACATGTGCCTCGAACATCCACTGTCCAAGTACCATTTCTTCTCTACTTTACTCCTACTCCTAATCCTAACCTACAAAACAAAAAGAAATTATTTTAGGTACCCTTTATTGAGAAGGTCCTGGCGGATATTTGGAAACCTTAGGCTTCTTAGGCTCAGTAGAGTTTGGTGGTGATTTCTTCACTCTTGAATCATCATAATTTTCAGTATGCATATGTTCATGATAATTATTATGATGAGAGTAATGCTCATAAGCAGGTTACGGTGCATGATAAGCAGGATATGCATGCATCAGATGATGAGCAGGATAAGCAGCATAGTAAGGTGGATAATGAGGTGCAGCATAATAAGATGAGTAAGCAGGTTGCACATAATAAGACTCATTTCCATACCAAGCATCATTATTATAACTTCTTTGCTTCTTTGGTTTACTCTTTACTTGCTCTTTAATAGACGACTTAGTTTTACTAGTCTGATTGGTTTTACTCTTATCAGCAGACTTCTTAGAACTACTCTGCTGTTTGGTTTTACCAGTCTGTTTTTCATTTTCAGGCTTTTTACCCTTTTTAGCCTTAGGAGATTTCTTCTCCTTTTTCTCTATTTCAAGTGAAGCAGATTTAGCAGTCTGAACATACAAGATAACATTGCTGTTATCAGTAGATATAAATTTCTCAGTTCGGTTCAGTTCTAAATTCTCTTTTACTAAATGTGTTCTCTGTTTATTAGGTGTGTCTACTGATGCAACAGATGACTTCTCATGACTGGATATTATCTTTTCAAGCTCCATGATTTTTCCTTTGTAAACTTCACATTCTGCTTTCAGAGATTCATACTCATGCGAAAGCTTTTTATACTTAGCTAATTCTTGCGGTTTTTCAACGTTAAGTTTCAGTTCAGAATTTTGCTTTTTCAGCACAGTCATCTCTTCCTTAAGCTTTGTAAACTCATTAACAACATTTGTGTTGTTTTTCATCATTTGCTCAAATGAACTAAATAGCTCATTTTCATTTTCAGTGAGAGTTACCTCATTGTCAGAATATTCTGATTCTTTGGCCATGAGACAGAGCAGTGCTTGTGTCTCTTCTTCAGTAGAGTCATCATTTAATGTCCCTGATTATGAGTTAGACGAGTAGATGGCTGCTATCTTTTAAGCTTCAGCCAACAATACTTTGCTCTTCTGATGTCTCCTCTCTTTTCTAGCTTTGTTTTTCTCCTCAGTATACTTCTCGGCTTTAGGATATGGGCAGTCCTTGATGAAGTGTCCCAATTTCCTGCAATTGTAGCACATTAGTTTGGATTAAAAGTCATCCTTACTATTATATGAAGTAGAGGTAGGGTTAGAAGTAGAAGCATTGTTATATTTGTTCTTCATTTTTCTTTTATAGAACTTTTTGAACCCATTTAACAACAACGCAACATCGCCAGCAGTGTACTCCTTTTTGTTGAGCAGCGTGGTCTCATCAGATGAGTCCACTTCTCTTATTTTTCCGGCTGATCTCCTTGATCTTTCTGCAGCAACCAGGGCAGCAGTGGGACTAGAAATTGAGGTCTCTTCTATGCCCATTCTTGGCAGTTTATACTCGTACGCCTTGAGTACAGAAAACAGCTCCGTCAGAGAGATCTTCCCCAGATCCCTTGATTCTTCCATTGCTGTAATCTTCATGTTGAACTTTGGTGGTAGCGCCTTTAACACTTTAACGGTGATCTCCTTGTCAGAGAAGGTCTTTCTCAACTTTAGCACATTGTTCAACGCCTTTGTAAACCATGAATCCATCTGGTCAATGGTTTCTCCAGGTTTCATCTTGAAGTTCTCTAACTTCTCCAGGGCTATGCTCAGATTGTGTTCTTTGATGGCATCATTCCCTTCACTCATATCACGGACCTTATCCCACATCTCTTTAGATGTCTTGCAGTGTTTGACCTTGTCAAATCTATCATTGTCGAGCGCTTTAGTCATGATGAAGATTCCAACCTTACCAAGATTGCTCAGTTTTATTTCCTCAATTGTCATCTCTTCAGGTTCCTTGTCGACAACCATCTCTTGGTCATTAACCTTGACTGTTTTGGTGACTCTGATAGGACCTTTGGTTATGCACCTGTACACATTATCATTATAAGCAGCAAGGAAAATTTCCATGCATATTTTCCAGTCCACAAAGCTCATTCCGCCAATGTGGGGTACATGGCTGATACAGTCCATTTTTCAAAAAGATGCTCTTTTGAAAACTTTTAAAAACCTTTGAAAAACACTCTAGGATCAAGCTCGTTGATCAGGCAAATGATTCAAATGAACCACCTGCTCTTATACCACTTGTTGGTCCCAAGTGGTCAGATGAGGTCTAGGAGGGGGGGGGGTGTGAATAGACCTCTAAAAATTTTAACTTAAAATTCTCTAACTTTTTCTGCGAGCAGACTAAGCTGATCAAGATTCGTAAGCAGACTAACCTGATAGCGCACAAAGCTTTGAACAGCAGAGTTGGTGGGGGGTGGGGGGGGGGGGGGGTGGGGGGGGGGGGGGGTGGGGGGGGGGGGGGGTGGGGGGGGGGGGGGGTGGGGGGGGGGGGGGGTGGGGGGGGGGGGGGGTGGGGGGGGGGGGGGGTGGGGGGGGGGGGGGGTGGGGGGGGGGGGGGGTGGGGGGGGGGGGGGGTGGGGGGGGGGGGGGGTGGGGGGGGGGGGGGGTGGGGGGGGGGGGGGGTGGGGGGGGGGGGGGGTGGGGGGGGGGGGGGGTGGGGGGGGGGGGGGGTGGGGGGGGGGGGGGGTGGGGGGGGGGGGGGGTGGGGGGGGGGGGGGGTGGGGGGGGGGGGGGGTGGGGGGGGGGGGGGGTGGGGGGGGGGGGGGGTGGGGGGGGGGGGGGGTGGGGGGGGGGGGGGGTGGGGGGGGGGGGGGGTGGGGGGGGGGGGGGGTGGGGGGGGGGGGGGGTGGGGGGGGGGGGGGGTGGGGGGGGGGGGGGGTGGGGGGGGGGGGGGGTGGGGGGGGGGGGAATAAATTTGAAATTTATTTTTCATATAATCATTTAGATTATGCATTTATTGCATAATATAAACATCAGAAAATTCCAAGTCTATTAAAGAGGCTATGACTTAAGTATATATGTTATACTAGAGGATTAAAGTTATATCTAATAGACTAAAAAGTCCGCAGTGAGTTAAAGTTGGGATCTTTAACTAAACACTACTAGTACGGTCCACGAAACATTTACAATGTAGTAATTTTGATCCAAATTACTGATGTAGAGACATCGAAGGTGGAGGTACTTTGTGTAATTCGATTACATAGGACTGGACCAGACATGATCTAGAAGCATAAATAAGATACCGTTGATATTATGGTTCTAGAACATGTCAACTGATGATCATATGCGAATTGATCTAAATCCTGAGTAGGCATAAACTCCTGTTTATGTTAACGAGTTCTTTTGACTCATAGGTAATGGCCCGTAACCATGTTGAGCCTAAAACTTATGTCTTGAAGATCCGTTGAGATAAATGGTTGGGAATGTGTTCTACAGATATGGGATCCAACCCTTCTTGCGAGCAGCTGGAATATTGATTCCCTTAAATGTTAGTTCTGGAACTGAACAGTAGAGCGCTCTGATTTATGAATAAGTTCATAAATCAACTGTTTACTAGTGAACTAATGGAACTTAAGGATAAAAAAGTAATTAAAGGGGCAAAACGGTAATTACGCCTAGCTCTAGTTACGAATAAATTATTGGAGGATCAAATTGCATGTAGTGGTTATATCAATGGACTATTTTGATCTTTAGAGTAAAAAATATTGTAATGACAAGAGTGCAATTCCAAGTCTTTAGTGGAGTCACTTGGAATTAATAGATCGAATTAATTATATTAAAGAGTTTGATAAATTATTCGATTTATTGGAGCTTGAAGTTACATGTCCACAGGTCCTCAACCACGGCTCCTGATAATCTACTTTTGAACTCAAGAAATTAGAACGAATTCATTCATGTTGCATTTTAGAAATAGTTTCCCAAAATAGAAACTCCGAACTAATTAGATGATATTTAATTAGCTAATTTAGAATTAGTTAATTAGAAAAAATCATGATTAGTTGCATTAGATTTAATTATTGAATTGAATCTAATGGAAATTGAATACTAGATTCAAGAAAAAGGAAACATTGGCATTTATGGAATTTCTAATTGTAGAAATTCATTATTTACTATGTAAATATATATGATATATTTATATAATAAATGAAAGGAAAAATTATATATTTATATATGTAATTTTCGAAATTATATATATAAATATATTTATGTATGTTTTAATTACTTACAAGAGTTGTATTTAATTAATAATTCTCTTAAGATAAGAGAAATAAGAGTTCTTTTCCTAGTAGGAAACTTTGAGTGAGTTATGGTAGGAGTTTAACTCCTCCCATATCTATAAATATACATATGAGATATAGATCTTAGAGAATAGATCAACGATTTATGAAATCATTAAAATCACACTCAAAAGAAGAAAAAGTTCTTCAACCCTAAACATACAAAAGCCATCCCTTGTTCAAGAAACAAAAAGAGATTTTTGATCTTGAAGTTTTGATTTCTAAAACGTGAAAGAAAAGTTCGATTCACTTAAGTTGGTGCCCACACACCTAGTAGAAGGAGAACGTGGTTGATATCAATGGTGAAAAAGATCAAAGCCATGTGTGCATCAAATTCTAGAAAAGCATGAACTCAAAAGTTCAACCAAAAGAACGAAGAACTGGAAGCTTTCTGTAAGTTTTCTATTTCTTTCTTATGCATACTTAAAATAATTATCGTTTATGGGATCCTCGTTTTTATGTTAGTTATTTTCGAAATATATTGTGAACATAAATCCCACCAAATTCCGCAATTGGGTCGAATTAGTTCGACCCTGTTTACTCGTTGGGTCGAATCGTTCGGATCCGATTGGGTAAAACACCAACACAAAGTACACAAAAGATCTGTTCAAGATATTTGGTATGGAAACTAGCTCATCTATTAGTGTTCTAATGTCTACTGGACTTCGTCTGGATAAAGATGAAGATGGAAAATCAGTTGACATCACCAAATATAGACGCATAATAGGGTCACTGTTATATCTAACAGCTAGCAGACCAGACATTATGTACTTTCTTGGGGTTTGTGCGAGATTTCAATCAAATCCTAAGGAATCTCATCTCTTAGCTGTTGAAAGGATATTAAGGTATCTCAAAGGCACTCAAGAATTGGGATTGTGGTATCCAAGGGAATCAGGATTTGAACTTATTGGATATTCAGATTCTGACCTTGCTGGCTGCAAAATTGATAGGAAGAGTACTACAGGTACATGTCAATTTTTGGGCAGTCGTCTGATCTCATGGATGAGTAAGAAACTGACTTTAGTATCCATATCTACTGCTGAAGCTGAATACATTGCTGCTGGAGCATGTTGTGCACAGATACTTTGGTTGAAGAATCAACTAGAAGATTATAATCTCAAGATTAGTGGAATCCCTATCTACTGTGACAATCAAGTGCAATCTCAACTACTCAGAATACTACTAGTCATTCCAGGACTAAGCATATTGAGATCAAACATCACTTCATAAGAGATCATGTTGAAAAAGGAAATGTTATTATTCAGTATGTTCACACAGATAATCAGATCGCTGACATTTTCATCAAACCATTAAGTTATACAAGATTTTCTACTCTAAGAGTGGGACTAGGCTTGTTAAAATTGGATTCATAAGCTGAGGGGGAACCTATCAGAAGACTGGGTTCATCAGCTGACCAATCTGATGACAACAAGTATTATTCTTCAAGAAGACTTACTCTCAACAGACTAGTTGACTGATAGATTCTTGAATTCAGGGGGAACGTGTAAGACTAGCGGTACTCCTGTTTTAAAGATGAAATCTTCAATGACAGTTAGTTGAGGTTGTTTTTATCAGAAGATTTGTTCCTAATTCTTGAAGACCTGACGATTATTTATCTTGCTGGATTGACAAACAGCAAAGGAAGATCATTAGATATTGACTTTCCCTAGTGATATATTGTATCAGACAAGTCATCTGACAGATAAGTATAATTTTACTCATCTGTTTATTTATGTCAATTTATAAAAAGTGCTATGTTAAAAACATAATATCTGAAAACACGCTTTTATAAAAAGGACTAGTGACGTTTCGTTTTCCCGCCTAGTCTGACATAATTAATAAAATTTGAAATCAGTAAATTAAGCGCACACCATTGAAACTGATCTAACGGTTGACCTATAACACGGTCTGATCAGCTTACTAAGCTTTTGACGTACACTTCAAATTTTCTGAGCAAACAAAGCATTCTACTCTTCATATTTTCTGCAAATCTACTCTCGTCTTCCCTAAATCTTTTTCAAAAACACTACGGGTTCCAAAGCTACTAACGCTGAGGGAAGATTCATCAACTATGAAACCTATCATGCCACTGGTACGACACTTATGAAAGAAATATTGGAGAAGTTTAAGGCTTCTTCGCTGGTAAATTTCATGGAGGCACACGAAACTATGGTCTTCGCTCCAGAAATGGATGAATTTTATGGTTCTGCTAAGGTTGATCTAAAAAAACAGGAGATTAAGTCAAAGGTTGGAGGAAAAGATGTCTGCATCACTCCTGCCTTACTAAAGGAGAAGTATGGACTGACCAACGAAGTGTCTACAGACTTGGCTGCGTTGGCTGCTCCTAAGGAGAATGATTTCTGGAGAATTGCCGCAAAGAAGGGTGAAATTCTCACTGGGTCTGTGAAGAAGACTCAGCTGCTGGAGGAATTTCAGAGAGTGGCTGACCTATTTGCTAAGTTCGTGGAAAATTGCACCTTCTCTCTAGATGGAGTTCCAAAGAGGAGACTTCATTAAATGATAGCAGTTTACTACGGGTTAAAGGCAAACTGGGTTGGATATGTGTTCTACATCCTTGCTGATCATAAAGAACACGGACACAAAAATCATAAGATTTTTCTAAGTCATCTGCTGATGAGCTTAGGGTGCGGAATGACTCACGGCAAAGTCATTCACTAGGCGAAAGAATTGAAAATTTATGAGGCCTTCAAGGCTGTAAAAATTAAGGAGCCTGCTGCATCGCCAGAAAAGAGGCAATCAAAGAGAAAGTCCACAGAGCCTAAGGAACGTGCAGTCAAAGTTAAGAAGAGCAAAACTGCAGTTACTAAGCCTGCAGATCAAACAGCTCACCCAGCTGTTCAAGCCAGACCAGTAGACGTTGATGCTGAAATGATTGATGAGACTGTAAGGGAGATTGAGAGCATGGCTTATGACATCTCTCCAGAAAGAACACTTTTAGCTGAGTTGCCAGCTGAAAATGTTGCTAAGACAACAAGGAGTGCTTTAAAAGATACTGCTGCATCTACTGCTGTTCTCACCAAATCAACTGCTAAAAAGAAACAGGTTCTGAGTGATCAAGATGCCATAATTGCTGAAACAGTTAGAGAAGTCACTCAGTCTGCTGAAAGACCAGTTATTTCAGCTAAGGAATTTGATCAGCCGACAGCTGAGGCATCAACACCTCAAACTGATCAGACCACTACTCAAGCAGTTCAGTCTGCTGTTCCAACAGCTGAGGCACCAGTTGTTGAAACCAAAGCTGCCAGAAGGAAGAGAACTGGTAAAGCTAAAGTGTCTGCTCATCACAAGAAGAAACGAGAAGAAGCAGAACAAAAGAAAATGGATGAAGCTAAACTTAAGAGAGTTCTTGAAGCCAGCAAAGTAGAAGCTGAAGTCAAAAACATGACTGAGGCTAAGCTAGCTGCTAAGGAAGGAGCTGATTTAGCTAAAGCCCTTGAAGAAAGTAAAAAGGATGCCCATGGTCCAAGAAGGACTGGTGGCATAGTGATTGGCAAATCACTAGAAGGAAAGTTTTTACTGCCAAGAGCCCAGCCAGTTAAAAGAAACAAGAAAGAAATAAAGAGGGCACTTGATGTTGTTAAAAGTGACCCTAATACTTTCTCCAGATTTTAAGCTGAACTGGAAAGGTACAACTCCCTTCTCCAATCCAAAACTGTTTTTCTGGTTGAGAAGATCAGATATAATAGATGGAGGAACAACAAATTGAAGAAATCTTGTGAAGAATTCAGAGCCTGGAAGGAGGCTGTTGCTGAAGAAAGTTGGATCATGAATTGGTTGCAGACCAATGACATTCAACAGGCCTTAGACACAGATTTCTTTCATGATAGAGTGCATGATTATGCCAAATTCATTGTGACTCAAGATGCAACTGCTCTCAAGAACTCAATGCCCAACAAACCTGGTCCATCTGATGACCTATTTGAGAGAGCTGTAAAAGTTGTAGTGTATGTCGCCTTGGAGAAATGGGTTGAAAGTTCAGTTTACATTAAAGGAACATCCAAGTCTGCAACAAATTGCCTTTGGTTCTGAGATCAGTATTTATCAAGAGCAGATCAGACAACCTCAGACAACGTCACCTTTCGTGCCTGCTGATTTCATACATCAGAAGACTGTTGTATCTGCTGACGGTTCTGACTTTGTTCATGTTACAGATAATCCTGCTGATAAAGAATCAACAGAAGAAAAGAAAGCAATTGAGCCAAACACTGAAACTACTCAAAAGCTGTTAACTGCTGCACCTTCCGTTCAAGCTGAAACTGCTCAAACTTCAGTCATGGATTCAAGCAGCTGCCAAGATTGTTCAAAGTGCTGTGGAAAGTCTTCCACAACCAGCTGACCATTCCATGTTGCTAAAGGAAGGAATTGTTGCCTTAACTCGTCAAGTTGAAGATGTCAAGGCTGATGTAAATCAGATACATGCCACCCTTCATAGACATGAGATGGATTGGAACAACGTTGGTAAAGCATTTCAAGAGGCAACTGAAGCAGAAGCTGAAAAGACTGCCTATCTGTTTCAGAATTTTACTGAAGAAGCTACTCAGGTTACTTCAGAAATTGCCACTTTGCAAGTTAATGTGGACTATCTGAATGACCAGACTGCTTCCATAAAGAGCAATCAGGTTCAACAAAATCTTCGACTTCAAACTATGGATCAGAACATCAGGCTGCTGTGCAATGCTGTCAACATTACTCCTGTCCCAGTTGAACAACTCAACCCTGCTGATGATGACAAAAAAGGGGAAGAGGGATCAGCTAACAAGAAGAATGTTGCATCTACTGTTGAAGTTATTGAAAAAGTGGAGTCTACTGAAAAACCTGCTGATGAAGAGACAAGTAGACTAGCCAATGAAGTAACCAAGAAAAAGGAAGCTGTTGATGAAGAAGAAGCTGAAAAGATTGAAGAGCCTAAGGATGTAGCAAAGTCTGATAAAGAAATAGGTGCCTCCAAAGACTCTGCTGAAGAACAACTTGATCCTTGGAGAAAAACCAAGAGGATAGATGAAATTAAAAAGAAGATCGAAGCTGCATCTAAAAACTTGGTTGAAGTTTTCTCCAGTGGAGAAGAAGAAGAAAAAGATGAGGTTGAAGAAGAAGAAGAAAATGAAGAAGCTGAAGAAGAATAGACTAGCTTACTTAGTTGAAAATCATTGTATCAGCTCAATTCATTGTAATTTTCACTTTAAGTCAATCTTTGTAAACTTGTATTGTAACATTCAAAGAAAATTTATAAAAGTTCAAGTGATGAGGGCTATTTTGCACATATAACCAGCAAGGAATATCCGAGGAGATTCAAGGTCGATTCGACCTATTTAAACTGTGAGATCGGCTCGACCAGCCTAATACATATCTGGTCGACCTACTCTGATCGACCTACTGTCCGTTTCAGGGGACTTAATGGGCCATGCGATACTCCTAGGCCGTGCAGGATTCCTAGGCTAAATAGGACTCCTAGTTCAGTTAGGACACGAGGAATATTATAAATAGCGAATCTTACATTGTATTGAGGATCCAGAATTTAACTTATGAAATACACTATAATTGTTCGCCTTTCATATTATTGTTACTTACTCAATTAAATTACTTTGCTTGTTCTTGAATTGCACCATCCTGGGTACTTTAACCAAACCCCTTATACATAAAATTGTGATCTTAAATATTTACTGAGATTAAACCTTAGACCAAATTCGGTTAAATCAGTTGGCGCCCACCGTGGGGCAAGGTTAATTACTCGATCGAAATATGGCCAATCCAAGGAAAAGTGCACGTAACGCAGGAAGAAGCACGAATTCTCGACCTTCTCGTGCTATGGATAACTTGCCTGAAGGTTCCCAAAGGGTCAACGTTACCAACACACAGCCTCCGGCAAATCAGCAAAATTTAGATCCTGTAGAGGAACACGTTGCAGCAGACGCAAACATCAATCAAAACATGGGAGGACGACAAACTCCTACCACAAGTCGGGCTCCTAACTCACATATCCAATCCGTCCCTGTCCCACCACTACCGGCTAACCAGGAGAAAATACTACAAATCGGTCAGCTTTTAAGTTATTTTCTTTCTCAAATTCTTCAAACTCCGGCAGCCGCGGGACCAACGAGGGCTGCTGTTCGTCCCTCGAGGGCGGTTAATAATGATAGGGAACCTCGGGAAAATAACGATCGTCTATCAGCACAAGCAGAGAGTCCGGATGCAGACCAACGATCTCAATTCTCTCCCCCAAACATAGCTGGAAGGCACCCTGGTGGAAGGACTAATCAGGCAAGAGTTAATGCTCGTCCTGAACAACACTTGTCCAAGGAACAGACTGTTGTCCCTATCGATGACACGGAGGAACCCCCGGTTGTCAATCGACAAGCTACTAGAAGAATATCTGAAAGAGATATAGAAAGAATGGTCGAAGAATGATTAGAGCAAAGGTTATTAACCATGAGACAACCTTGGCCACGTTCCCGGGAAGTCCAGGAAAGCATAGCAACATGTTCTCCATTTTGCCGAGAAATAAGAGAGGCGCAAGCCTCCGGGACCATACCTGCCCGACTTCCCAGATATGACGGAACCAGTGATCCGACCGACTATATTTTTAGTTTCACAAATATAATGGGCTTGTATGCTCACTCAGCGGAGTATACGCCAAGTTGATGATCACAACTTTTGAGGGGCTAGCGCTGGATTGGTTCGGAAAACAACCGCCTAACTCGATCTTCAGTTTTAGAGAGTTATGTAACAAACTAGAACAACAGTTTGCCAGCCAGAAAAAACAAAAGCTCCCCATGAGCTATCTAGGGACTATAATCCAGCAAGATGGGGAGTCCTTAAGAACTTGGTTAGCGAGGTTCAATGTGGAACTTTTGAAGATCGACTCCCCAAATATTGATTACATCATATCAATTCTATTCGATCTAACAAAAAATAGGCAATTTGGCAACGCCTTGAGTCGAAAACAGCCAAGAACCTTTGCTGAAATCATGACATTGGCCTCCAAATACATGACTCAAGAAGAGATGAATTCTTTCAAACACAAAAATAAAATTAAAACATGGACTTCAGGATCAAGAAAACCTGAAAAACTCCCAATGCAAAGGATCACGGATTACGATCGATTTTCCCGAAGAGGAAACCTATTTCAAAGATTAGAACACAATGGGAGTAATCTTGAGAAAAGACCCAATGTCTACCTCAGGCCACGATCTCCAGAAAGGAATATAAGAGATCGAATTAGCTATGTTGAGTTTACAAAATTAAATGCCCCAAGAGAAGAAATCCTGGTAATACTGGAAAGAAGTAATTTAATCCCCCCAGCAAAAAGGATTACACAGGCAAAACCCGGGGCAAAGAACTACGATTTATATTGTAGGTACCATCGAGCTCAGGTCATAAGACCGAGGACTGTTATCACTTGAAACAAGAAATCGAAAAATTGATTCAACAGGGTAAATTGAATGAATTCATAGATAGGACAGATCGGAGAAGACAAAGGACGAGGAGTCCTAGAAGGAGGGAAGAAAATAGAAGTCCTCGCGACAGATCTCCCAATAATCAATTGCCCCGACGAAACGATACTGATGACGATCGGATCAATGGTACTATACATGTAATTTCAGGTGGCCCAGCAGGAGGAGATTGTTGGATGAAGATGAAGACTTTGAAGTGAAGGGAGGTTTTGATGATTTCCAAAGTCATCAGCTAAGTGGAAGCTTAGTACAAACCTTGGAAAATATTTGACCAAGGAAGAAGTATTTCAGACGAGTCAAATATGGTCCAGAAGACTACTGATCTGTTGCTGAAAAAGGAATCAGACTGGTGGACTATCAGCCGACTCAAATCAGATTAGTTCAAGTTTGAGATCAGCCGAGTACACATCAGACGAGTGTCTTTGATCAGCAGAGTGGAAGTGGATCAGAAGTTATT
This sequence comes from Penstemon davidsonii, assembly GCA_034814905.1. NCBI lineage: Eukaryota > Viridiplantae > Streptophyta > Magnoliopsida > Lamiales > Plantaginaceae > Penstemon > Penstemon davidsonii. Next base: position 1,436,263 of record JAYDYQ010001087.1, on the reverse strand, counting down.
GCAACGGTAATAAATGCACTTGGTGTAATAAATGCTGAAGAGGAAGGGTATTTATGACAAATGATTGAAGAGAAACCTCGTATCAGCTTGGTGCATTTAATGCGCATTTAATGCGAAGCGACAGAAAGTACTGCAGAGTGTACAGTGTTCAGTCGCAACAGCCGTTCTGCCGAAAAGGACCAGTACTCGAGGATTTGACAACTGGCGATCTCTCAACGGGCAGATTTTCAAATCCTTAGTATAAATAGCTTAGTTCGTGAGTTGAAGAAGAAGAACAACACAGAGACAACACATTTTGAGAGCAAATCTGAAGCAGAATTCTTCTAAGTCTCAAACTCAAGAACAGAACACTCATCAGCCGAGTCATTTGTTGACGAAGCAGAATAGAGAGAAATCAGAAAATACCTGTAAAATCTGAGTGATTTTGTTAGGACTGTGTTGTGAGGAGTAGATATCAATCTTTGTGAGCGATATTACTTCAGAGGATAGGAGTTTCTTTGTGATTTCCTATTGTGAACTTACGGCCATATCATTTGTTGTTTGGCGTAAGCAGAGGATACTGTAATCTGCGTGATATAGTATAACCCAAGATCTAAGTGACTTGGAAGAGTGGACTAAAGGATTTCTATCCATATAACCACTATAAAAATCCTTTGTGTTTTTACTTGCATAAATTTCTGCATATTTAAAACAGCATACTTAAAACACTTAAAGGTTAACTGTTGGAAAAGTTTTTAAAGGAGTTTGTTTAAAACTGGGGATAAAACTATTTCAAGGTTAAGAAAACAACTTGTGAAAAACACTTGATAAATCCGCTGCAAGTTAGTTTATTTTAAAACTCTGATTTTGATAAAATCAGCTAAGTAAAATCAGAAGAGTGGTCAACTCTGCTGTTGATGAGGGGTATTTCGTATACGCCACTTTAGGAAATACCTTCTGCTCGACGTCAGCCTCGATCCCGACCAGAATGGTATTCTCCGACCTGAAGAACATGGTTTTCCGATCAAGCCAGACTGATAGCTCTAGATCAAGTACTCCGACCTTCATCCCGATCTACTCGTCTCCTCGGAATTACTGTGGGACCGACCTACAGCTTTACACAGCTGGCCGAGAGCTATTCTCCTACGGATGGTCTAGCTAGCTCATTACTGTTCCTATAAATACGCGGCGCATTTATGACATGAGGGAGGGCACAACTTCCAAAATATTCCTTCTGCTCGGACCTACTGTTCGGATTAGGAACTAGCTGGTATTCTCTTTGCATTTAGTCTTTTTTAGTAGTACGGTATCCCGTAACGCTCGGGTAGACCCGTTTTGTAATTTGTATTCGAACACCGTTATTAATATACAGTTTTCGTATGCTCGATTCACATATTGCTGTGCTTTACTTTCCTTACTGAACTCGAATGAAATACAGCATAATCAATTGGCGCCCACCGAGGGGCCTACTCGGGTGTTAGATCGAAATATGCCTACTACTAGGAGGTTTACGTACAATCGTGGAGAGCCTTCACACGCCATAGGAGCTCAACGTTCTGTAAACAATGAACCAAGTAATCAATCCCGAGCGGCCCACCAATCTGAGGTGCCGCCGCTCGACCCGCCGAATGATATGCCTATTCATACAACAGTGGCTGATTTGCGCTCCATTATCGGAACTATGTGTAGAGAATTCTTGAACACGGAGAGAGCAGATCGTGAAACTCTACCAGGTCAGCATCCCCCGGTCGATCAACCTGCTGCTCGGGATCCGATTTCCAACAGGCCAAGGGAACGAAGTGTTCGTCGATCCGCTCTGGGCGAACCATCTGACGTTCGACCCAACCCACCACATGCTAGAACCGTCGTCCGATCTGGGCAACCTTCTAGGAACATACAAAACTTAGAGGATTCCGTAGTCGGGGAAAGTCAACCCAAAGCTGTGGAGAGGTCTAGAAAGTCAGCCTATAGAAAGGTAACTGAGGCTGACTTGGAAAGGATGGTGCAGGAAAGGGTTGCTAAGGAGTTAGAGAAAGAGAAGCTGGTAAAGGAAACTCGACCCACAGGTGTCAGGGCCCGAGGAGTTGAGACCAAAGAGGATGGGGCCGTTTTCCCTGATGTGCGAAGTAGGGAGTTAAGTACAAATATTATGCGATGCTCGCCTTTCTGTCAAGAAATTAAGGAAGCTCGAGGAACAGAGTCGGTCCCTACCAGGTTGCCAAGATATAATGGAACCTCTGACCCTGGGGAGCATATAAACAGTTTCATAAATGTGTTGAATTTATATGGACACTCGGAGGATTTTTGCTGCAAAATCATGGTCACCACGTTCGAAGGAATTGCTCTGGATTGGTTCGGAAAACTGCCTCCGAACTCGATCTTCTCTTTTGACGAGTTATGCGATAAATTAAAACATCAGTTTGCCAGCCAAAGGAAACAAAGGTTACCTGCTAATCATTTAGGGACTGTGAAGCAAATAGAAGGAGAAACTTTGAGGCAGTGGCTGGCTAGATTTAGTATCGAACTTCTGAAAGTTGATACCCCACAGATTGAGTTTCTATCGTCGTTAATGTTTGAGCTGACTCGTAATAGCCAGTTCGGAAATGCTCTCTGCCGAAAGCAACCAAAGTCTTTCGAGCGGATTATGGAAATAGCTGAGAAATACATGATCCAGGAAGAAATGAATAAGTTAAAAAACGCACAGAATCCTAGGCCCCCGATCGTGAAGAAACCTGATCGGGCCCCTATCCCTAAACCAAGCGACTACGGAGGGTCAAACGCGCAGCAAAAAGGCTCGGTTTGGCAGAGACTAAAGGTCTATAAACCTCAGGCTCCGACCCACAGATCTAATGTCTACGGTCGACCTGCATCTCCAGAGAGGACCCCGAGGACGGAGCATGAAAGAAGCAACTTTACCAGACTGAATACCTCAAGGGACGAGATCCTAACGGTCCTCGAGGAGAGAAATTTGGTCCCTGGAGCTCGGCGTATCACACAACCTAGGCCGGGAACTATGAATCACGATAAGTATTGCAGATACCACCGAGCTCGGGGGCATAGCACCGAGGAATGCTTTCAGTTAAAACAAGAGATCGAGAAACTGATTGCTCAGGGAAAGTTGAAGGAATATGTCAGAAAGGAGAACCATAACAGCCGTTACAGGTCCAGGAGTCCTAGAAGGCCCTCCGAACAACACCGTGAGGATCAACAACAAGCAGAGGACCAGACTAATCGGGTGATAAATATGATATCTGGTGGGCCAGCTGGGGGAGATAGCAGGAATGCGAGGAAAAGAACCGCTAGGTCAATAAAGACTGGTGTATCGACTAGGAAAGAGGTCATGTCCTTAAGACCAGCCCCCTCGATAAATCAAGTCATTAGTTTTTCCGAGGCAGATAGACCTAGTGATGTGACTTGGGATACTAATGAAGATGACCCTGATTTTTCGATGGTTTTGACCCTGAGAATTGCTAACTTCGAGGTTAGGAGGGTGTTAATCGATAATGGCAGTTCGGCAAACATAATCTCTTCTGAGGCGCTCGACAGAATGAATCTACAACATCCGCGACTGGAACGGGTATCCACCCCGCTCGTTGGTTTTGGCGGATCGGAAATTGTTCCTCTCGGAACGATACTCTTGAGTACCACTATGGGTAAAAAACCAAGAGATGTTACGAAGATGGTTAAGTTCTTGGTCGTGAGTACCCCGTTCGCTTACAATGCAATTTTGGGAAGACCGGCTTTAAACATATTCAAAGCGGTCGTGTCAACTTACCACCAGATGGTCAAATTTCCCACTTTGGCAGGGGTCGGAGAAATGAGGAACGACCAATGCATGGCGTGGGAATGCTACAACACATCTTTAAATATGAAGAAGCAGTTTGAGCCAGTGTTGCCCTCGAAAAGAAAGTTAGAAGAGGAAAAAGTATTCTCAGTATCCGACCTCCCGTTGCCAGATTGTGAAAAGTTGCAGAGTAAAAAAGGCAAAGAGATCGATATGAGCGTGCAACCCCCAAATCATAAACAAGTAACGTTAATCCCTGGCTCTCCCGAGAAGTTCACCAGAATTGGAACCGAGCTAAGTCAAGGGATGGAGACCATGTTGATCGAATTCCTTAGAAACAACGCCGATGTCTTTGCTTGGAGTTCTGATGATATAGTCGGAATCGACCCAAGGGTGATCACTCACTCTTTAAATATCGATCCTAAAGCAAAGCCAGTTAGACAAAAGAAGAGGAACCACGGAAGAGAAAAAGACAAAATCATCAATGCCGAGGTGGACAGATTATTGGCTGCGAAACAAATTCGGGAAATAACTTTCACTGAATGGCTTTGCAACGTGGTGTTGGTGTCGAAGGGAGAGAAGGTCGACAACAAATGGAGGATGTGTAATGATTTTACCGACTTGAACAAGTTGTGTCCAAGGGACCCCTATCCTTTACCACGAATTGATATGCTGGTCGACTCGACGGCGGGATTCATTTTCTTTAGTATGATGGATGCTTTCCAAGGGTTTTATCAAATATTTATGAATGAGAGAGATCAGGATAAAACAGCCTTTATTACCGAACGAGGAGTGTACTGCTTCATTGTAATGCCGTTCGGGCTAAGGAATGCAGGAGCAACTTATCAAAGGCTTGTAAATATGATGTTCAAAGATCTTATTGGTGAGGTCATGGAAGTTTATGTTGATGATATGCTAGTGAAGAGCATGACTGAGGAGGAACATATAAAGCACCTTGACAGATGTTTTGCAATCCTAAGGAAGTACAGAATGAAATTAAATCCGGCCAAGTGCACTTTCGGGGTAAGATCGGGAAAGTTCCTCGGTTATCTGGTTCACGAACGTGGAATTGAGGCGAATCCAGAAAAAATCCGAGCTATTGCTGAGCTGCAACCGCCGACTAAGTTGTCTGAAGTACAGAGTCTAATCGGAAAAATAATATCCTTGAATAGGTTTATATCCCGATCAGCAGACAAGAGTTTGCCTTTCTTCAAGTTGTTAAGGAAATCGAAAGATTTCGAATGGAATGAGGAGTGCAGTAAAGCTTTCGAAGAGCTTAAAAGATATTTGGTTTCCCCTCCGATGTTGGCAAAACCAGTCGAGGGAGAGCCCTTGTATCTCTACATAGCGGTATCAAGTGAGGCAATAAGTTCTGTTTTGGTGAGAGTTCAGGATTCCGAGCATAAACCGGTATACTATCTGAGTAAGTTGCTTCAAGGGGCAGAAAAGAATTACCTGGAGATCGAGAAATTCGCACTGGCTTTAGTTATTGCCGCGCGGAGACTGCGACCTTATTTCCAAACTTACAAAATTATTGTTTTGACCAACCAACCGTTAAGGCAAGTTCTATCGAAACCAGAGACATCCGGCAGATTGATTAAATGGGCAGTGGAACTGGGACAGTTCGAGATCGAGTACCAACCCCGAACAGCCATCAAAGCTCAAGTCCTGGCAGATTTTGTTGCGGAGTCGACAGGAGCAGGCTCGGGAGATCGGTTAGTTACAGAAGTAAACCTCGTGGTAGATCAAGAGAAAATTTGGTTAATGCACGTCGATGGGTCATCGACCAGAGAAGGAGGTGGCGCCGGAATTCATTTCCAAGGTCCCGAGGGAGAGGACCTCAACTACGCGATCACCCTAGATTTTGTAGTCACGAACAATGAAGCGGAGTACGAGGCTTTGATCGCGGGTTTAGAAATGGCAATTAAAGCAAACATAAGGTCGTTGACAGTGTTAACCGACTCGGAGCTCGTACATAGACAAGTGAAAGGGGTTTATGAAGCAAAAGAGTTTAACATGGTGAAATATTTGAAAAGGGTAAAGGATCTGGCGACAAAGTTCGAAAGATTTGATATACAAGCTATCCCTCGAGAAGAGAACTGTTGGGCGGATTTGCTTTCGAAGTTTACGGGGTCGGTAGATGGACGGAAGGAAAGAGTGATAACTTGGCTAATGTCCAACTCACCGGCTATAGATTCGAATTTAACCACCAACTCGGAGATAATGGAGATAGATGTTCGAGAATCTTCTTGGATGGAGCCTTTGAAGGCTTATCTAAGAGATGGTACTTTACCGGAAGATACAAATCAAGCTCGAAGGATTAAGTATCGAGCGCCAATGTATGTTTTGAACGAAGATAGCCTTTATAAAAGATCAAGCTCAGGGGTTTTATTGAAGTGCATTCCCGAGAGTCAGTTCGATCTCATTTTAAAGGAGGTTCACGAAGGTGAAGCAGGAACTCATTGCGGTGCACGAGCCTTAGCCTTAAAGTGCTCGAGGACGGGATATTATTGGCCCACTATGATCTCGGACTCCATCGATTATGTCAAGAAGTGCCATCATTGCCAAGTTTATTCAAATCTAATCCATCAGCCCGCCGAGCAGATGCATTCGATTCCGATCTGCTGGCCCTTCGACAAGTGGGGAATCGATATTGTGGGACCTTTCCCAACTGCCAGATCGAGAAAAAACTATGTCCTGGTCGCCGTGGAATACTTCAGTAAATGGATCGAATGCATTGCGCTAACAAAAATTACTCAATTTCAGGTGATAAATTTTCTCTGGAAGAATATTGTTTGCAGGTTTGGTATACCAAGGATCCTCATCTCCGACAATGGAACTCAATTCGCGGGAAAGCAAATTTTGGAGTGGTGTGAAAGGTTTGGGATCCAGCAGAATTTCACCTCGGTCGGGCATCCCCAGGCGAACGGGCAGACCGAGGTTACCAACAGGGAAATCGTTCGTTCGCTGGAAAAACGTTTGGCTGAAGCAAAAGGCAGATGGTTGGATGAGCTTCCTGGAGTAATTTGGGCAAACAGGACTTCCATAAAATCTGCTACAGGGGAAACTCCTTTTTCTTTGGTATATGGTTCGGAAGCGGTAATCCCGGTCGAAACGTTAGTTCCTTCGCCAAGGGTCGAATCTTATGAACCCGATCAAAATCAATTGCTGAGAGAGATGGATATCGATCACGCGGATGCAAAACGCGACCGAGCATGCATAAAAATACAAGCCGCCAAGTCCAGCATGGAAAAAGCTTATGGCAAAAAAGTCAGGGTAAGAACATTCAAAGTCGGGGATTTGGTTCTGAAAAAGGTGGAAGTATCTAAGCATGTCGGAAAGCTTCAGCCAAACTGGGACGGTCCTTATATCGTGCAGGAAGTCGGAAAAAAGGGATCCTATAAAATTGCTCACCTCAACGGTGAAGCTTTGCCAAGAACTTGGAATGCAGTCAATCTGAGGAAATATTATGGAAGATAGATGTTCTCATTTTTTAATTTTTCTTGTAATTTACAGTTTTCCCAAACTTTACTTTCCCAAAAATGTAAGGACAATCAATGAAATCCTTGGTTCAAGTTCAAATTGTTTTCCGAGTACCACGACAAAGAAAGTCTAAGAAAATCGGCCGAGGGTGAAAGCTTTTGCTATGACCCTCCCTCGATAAAAGATGTTCAAAAAATCAAAATCGGCCGAGGGTGAAAGCTGTTGCTATGACCCTCCCTCGATAAAATTTGTTCAAAAAAAGAAAATCGGCCGAGGGTGAAAGCTGTTGCTATGACCCTCCCTCGATGAAATATGATCGATAAAAATAAAAATCGGCCGAGGGTGTAAGCTGTTGCTACGACCCTCCCTCGATAGAAAGATGTTCAAAAAATCAAAATCGGCCGAGGGTGAAAGCTTTTGCTATGACCCTCCCTCGATAAAAGATGTTCAAAAAATCAAAATCGGCCGAGGGTGAAAGCTTTTGCTATGACCCTCCCTCGATAAAAGATGTTCAAAAAATCAAAATCGGCCGAGGGTGAAAGCTTTTGCTATGACCCTCCCTCGATAAAAGATGTTCAAAAAATCAAAATCGGCCGAGGGTGAAAGCTTTTGCTATGACCCTCCCTCGATAAAAGATGTTCAAAAAATCAAAATCGGCCGAGGGTGAAAGCTTTTGCTATGACCCTCCCTCGATAAGATGATGTTCGAAAATAAATATCGGCTGAAGGTGAAAGCTTATGCTACGACTTTCCCTCGATAAAAATCCAGGATGACTATCCAGCTCACGGAATAGCGGCAAATTATGCAACGAAACAGTATAATTTCGATTAACTCCAATTGGTGTTCTAAACGCTTGGATGAAGCAGTTCTGCTCGAAACCCGAACACCCTACAAGAATTTCTTACCACTTGCGAGTTCTTTAAGTTAAGATTGCTATTTCTTAAGTTGGGATCATTATTTCCTAAGTTCAATTATTCAGAGATAATTCACTTGGACGATTGTGGGATAATATTTCCGAGGATATTTCATCGATCAATAAATGTTCCAGGTACAAGTTCAATCTTATCATACAAATATTTGAGATTCATCGGATAATTAATTCGTCGTCGAGTTGGTTGTTTTGAGCACAGTACTAATGTTAAGATGGTGGAAAAGTAAAGTTGCAATTATTTGATTTGAAACGGAAGATTCTCATTATTATTTTCGAGCAAGTTACAAAAGATCAATTAAAGGCAAATGTTACAACTTTATTGACATTCATCGAACAGACTACAAAATTATTGAAGGTACAAATGAAGCCCAAATACAACTAGTATCCTATTCTATGGTCTTCGAATCTTCGAGCATCTTTCACTGTTACCGACCAGGAATATCGCCGAGCATCCAATGATTGCACCACAATTTGTGACAAAGTGATCGAGCTGTATATGTTTATCGTCTGATGATATCTGGATTTGAAATCAAACAGTATGGATCGCAGATTATATTTTCTGATCTCCATACAGTTCCCAGTATTCTTGCTACCAGACGAGCTCGATCACTTCCCCGAGTTGGCGTCCGAGGTTAAAATTCCTCATTTTAAGATCTGAAATTTCAACCATTGGTAAGGTTAAAATTTCTCATTGTAAGATCCAAAAGCTCAACCTCGAACGGCCGGTCATCTTTGTATGATCGGGAAGCTCAACCCCAAAATTACCACCCTCCATAGAAGAAAGGAAGAAATTGGTGATTTGAGGATGAACTTCCTTTTGATTTTCTGACCAGCTTTCCACCCTCGGGTATACCCCTCGAAACCAGCAATGCTAACCCTGCCCGAAATACCCAAGCAAGGGTCAGTCACTTGTTGGTATTTCAAGGGGAGATCACGCCTTCAGGGATCAGAGACCCCCAGATAGAGGAGGTACTCATTTTTTCCGATTCCACCCATACCAAAGAGGTTTATGCCTTGCACGAAATATCGAATGTACGTTCGAAGCCAAATTTCAAAGGCTTGAACGGGAAGAAGGATGGATCCGAGCGTCGTCCTCGGATAAAACATTCTTTGACAGCGGAGGGTAAAGGTTTTCAACTGAGCAAATGCCATATTTATACTAAAAGAAAGATTTGATCGACGGTCAGTATGCAACGAAACCAACGGCTCAGATTAAGGCATTTATCACGGATGACCTTTCCACTTCCCGAGATTAAGGTACTGTTTGTACAGCTTTTATCTGAAACTTAGCCGAAAAAAGGGGAATACTATGACTTGGTCAAAAGTGCAGTGCAGAAGCTTTCCATTTCTACCTTATGCTCGGAATTCGAACGATCACTCTTAACTCGAGTATAAATTGTTTCTACAACTAATACGATTCAACCGATCACTCTTAGCTCGAGTATAAATTGTTTTGACTTAAGAATGCTACTTGATTGTTTACTCTTAACTCGAGTATAAATTGTAAATCACTTTATCAGAACACAAAACATCATCGGCTAGAAAGAAGAAAAAGTTTATTATTCCACCAAGGAAAACAAGTACAAAAGGAAAATTTAAAAATACAACATTTAGTCGAGCAACAGATGAAATTTCTAAGCACTTTTCTCGAACAGAAGCCTGCGGACTTCAGCATTGCGGGCCTCATACCCAGCATCATAACCTTTTTGATAGGCCTCTTTCTCCCGCTGCTCGGCGCTTTTCTTCTCCTGCTCGACGAGTGATTTCAGCCTGTCCAATTCCTTACTCAACTCCTCGTGGACTTGGCTCTCCTTCTCCTTCACAGCTTTCTCCGTCTCGGAGGCCAATTTCAGCTCGATGGCTTTGGTTTCTTCAAGGGACCTTGATAATGCAACCTTCTTTTCCTCCAGCTCGAGGATAACCTTCGCACGCTGTTCGGCTTCTTGCTCGACTTGAAGCCCGAGGGCAAATAACTGTTGTCCGACCTTAAAGGGACAAAAAGTTTTAAAAAAAAAAAAAAAAAAAAAAAATAATAAAAAAAAAAAAGGGGGAAGAAAGGATACAACACTTACTTGAGAAAGCAGATCCGTGCTCGATCGCGCCATTTCATTCGCATTTTTCCCTTCTGGCTCGGCCATGGCCTTACTTTTCACCTCTTCAAAAAAGGCGCTAAGCGTCCGAGCAACGATAGGGACAGTGTTTTGGGGCTCTGGATTCTCACCCGACGAGGGAGTTTTCTTCTGATCGACGGGAGGGTCATTTATTTTGACCTTCTTTTTGGGAGGCCCAACCACATCCCTATTAGCCTCCAAGGCCAGAACACTATCAGTTATTGTCTTCTTTTCCCCAGTCATTTGAATCAAGGCCGAGGTTGGAATCAGATCGTCCACGAGCAATCTTTTATTTTGACCTTCTTTTTGGGAGGCCCAACCACATCCCTATTAGCCTCCAAGGCCAGAACACTATCAGTTATTGTCTTCTTTTCCCCAGTCATTTGAATCAAGGCCGAGGTTGGAATCAGATCGTCCACGAGCGATCTTTTATTTGGAGCAGGCTCAGAATCACCAGATGTGATTTGCTTATTAGGCCTATCGACCTTCTTGTTACCCTCGGAGCTAATTTTCGACTGAGAGGGGGAGTCCGGAATTGATATGATCGGCCCTTTCTCGGAGCCAGATGATTGCTTACCCACAGTTTTGTTAAGATCGCCTGTTGATTCAATGACCGCCTTCGAAGGAGAATCGACCTTGTGCTTGCCTCGGTCGTTCTTAGAAGTCTTTCCTGCTTCCGAGGAGGACTTAGGTTCTTTGACTCTCGACTTGGAAGACTTCTCTTTCTTGACTTTAAGCAACAACCTCGGGTCGATCTTGGAGTTCACCAGGCCTTCCATGATCTTTAATAAAGAAGAGAGCTCGGTTTGTTTTATCGATTGAGTAGCTCCGACCAAGAGTGGGTTATAATTTCAGTGATGCAAATCTCATGACTACCTTCTATTTATAAGAGAAGAATGTTGCCTTTTTGGGAACCCAACAGTCGCGAATTTCAAGATTATCGTGCCTAGTCGAAAAGGTCGATTGTTTTAATACCGTGCCTACTAAGTGATTCACGCGCACGAAAATGCTCGAAATCGACGTTCTTTTATAAATTTCATCGCTCACAAAGACTTTTGTCTAGTTGAGCAGTATAATAATTACCGATGAGCTGAATCAGAGACTGAAAAAAGCAGGTTTTATAGATGCTCGGAGCAATTACAATGCATATAATAAAAGGCCCTACAATCTATTACAATAAATCTAAGGGTTTGATTGCTCCTCTTTGCCCTCACTCTCGGAGGCGTCCTCGATGTCGACGTCGTTGTCTCCGGAGGTTTCTCGATCATCTCCGTCATCGGAAGAATCTTGATCGTCTCCGGAACTATCTTGGTTATCTTCCTCATCGGAGCCATCTGAACTTGAGCTCGAACCGGATGTATCCAAATCCATCATGTCAGGATTGGGCATCGGAACTCCGAACTCTTCTACAAACGGAGCGAACTCATGTCTTACCCAGTCGGCCGAGCTTGAGGACGCGGTTCGATAGTCTTCCCCGCTAGAATTTTTCATGATGTCCATATGCTTTATATACTCCGTCATATTGTCAGGAATAACCTTAGCTGCGACCAACTGTTGAACCCCTTTGAAAAAGGTAGTTTGAAGGATTTCGCCAACCCTCATTCTAGCTATGGCATCCAAAGCGGGGGACTCCAAAAATTCTCTTATCGAGCTTAGGCGAGATTCTTCCTTGCCCCGCTGGTAAGACAACTCGGAATCAGCCTTAGTTTGCTCGAGCTCCTCTTCAAGTTTCCTGACTTTCTCCTCGAGCAAGCTTTTCTCTTCCACAACTTTCACCAAGTCTTCCTCGACGGCCGGGGTATACTTGGCTTTCATCGACTCCAATTCCGTTTGGACGGAGGTAAACTGATTGCGCAGTTGGGACTCTTCCTTGAGTAAGTCCATATAAGCGATATGAACACGATCGGACTCCTCTTCTAACATGGAGGTACGGTTCACCTCAGTGAGGAAGCAGTCCCCGATCTGTAAGAACAGTATAATTAATATTTTATCCCGAGATTTAAAACAGTTGCAACGTGTGTAAAGGGGTCTACCGTATGATATGCTTTGGAGAATTGGCCTAGTACGTCAAGGTCGGAGTGACCAAGAAGCTCCTCCTGGTCCTCGGCAAATCTCCCCGCCATAAAAATCTTGATCGCCTTATCATGCTCATTCTCGCCATTCGGTGTGCGGTCACTTCGAATTGATCCCCTTTCGGGATAACCCGCTGCTCGGGAACCGCTGAGTTGATTTTCAATGAAGTCCACCATATCAGGCCTACTTCGACCGGATCGGGAAGAAAGGGGTGTTCGATGTCGACCCCATAATGCAGTTCTCCTCTTTTGCCTCGGGGGGGTCCCTCGACATCTTCTCGAGCTCGCCGATGGGAGATCTCCGTTCCTTTGAGCTTCTTCATCGTAAAGAGGCTGTATCCTAAGCCAGAAGAGGAAGAAGGACCAGCTTGATGAGGTGGTGGTACCATTCGGATCGGCTCAGCATTCTCGGGCTCCTCCTCGTTCCCGATCTGGTTAGTCCGAGCCGAGCTTCCCCGAGGAGGGACAGCAGTTCTAGGCTCCGGTCTAGTTTGCCTCCTCGGTTGACCGGGCGTTTTCCTCGACGTAGATGCTACAGTTTTACCGACTATAGAAGCTCGGTATTGCTCCACCATTGTTTCTGAAGAAATAAAGGAAGTGTTAGTGAAATCCGCTGAAAAAGCTTACTATCAAAGACATTCGGGGGAGACAGTTATCCTTACTCAATGATCGAGGGTCATCAGCAACCCCCAGCGGAAACGTAGCACGACTGAGTCCAGCTTTCCGAAGTACGGGTTCCAGAATAAGGAAAGCCGACTGATATAGATCCGAACGCATCTCTTGGACAACCTCGTCGGGAATGATTTTCTGGAGCGGACCTAACAGTTCTCGTTTTCCGTACACCCACTCTCGCTCACCTGGCCATTTGTGGGGAACCATCTCCGAGCTTCCCTCGGAGGCCGGTACTTCAGGTCCTTTGATAAAAAAGAATTCTTTCTTCCAATCAAGAGAGTTGCTAGAAGTAATGGTCGAGAGGACTGAATGATTCGAACGTTGGGAGAAATAAACAAACCCGACGTTCGAGGCAGAGGAAGTACTGATCTTGAAGAACTGCCAGAAGCGTCGGAAATTGGCGGCTTGGTTCTTGGCCTTCATCAGGACGCTAAAAGCTACCAAGTACCCAATCGAATTGGGAAGAATCTGTGCGGGAGCCAGGCTGAATGCGTCTAAGACCTGCTCGAGTAAGGGGGCGAAAGGAATACGCAACCCATAGTCGAATTGCCGAGCATAGAAAGCTTGACATCCTGCGGGGGGCTTATTCACTCGTTGAGAAGGGGTCGGAATGACAAGCGAGTAACCCTCGGGAAGGAATTTACCTATCGTAGCTCTAAGGTTCATCTCATGCTCTTGTGGGTCATATGCACTTGAGATCTCATCAACCCGTTTCTCGGTCTTCTGAGCCCGACCAGTGGCTTTTGATTTTTTCGCAACGCCGGCTAGATCAAGAATTCTGACACTGCACCTGCCTCCGATCTCATATCTCATAATCTCGTGCTTGTCAAACGGTACGGTTAAGCTATTCTCATGATCGGAATCAGCTTCTTCTCCATCTCCACCCTCCTCGCCGCCGCCTTCGACATTTTGTTCCGCATCACTTTCATGCTCGGGATCTTGTCGACCTGATGTACCCTCTCCAGCGTTCGACCCCATCGCACGCTCTATTTGGGTGACGATTCTGTTCGTCTCTTCGGAAGAATTTTCAGGGTTTTTGAAATCATTGATAAGTTCCCCTGTGGATCCTAGGTCGGAATCCGATCCAGAGGGGATATTAGCTTGGACGTCGGGATTCTGGGATGTAGACATGATTAAAAGGTATCTATTGGGATGCTCGAAGTAAGAAAGAAATTCTGTTTATCGATCTAAACGCTCCGATCCGCTGTGAATTGTAAAGATGCACTCTTTTTTTTCAAGTAAACCTATATATAAAGGTTAAAAGGGTAAATTGCAAATTCAACCCCGAGTAACCGCGACGGTTAGGCTCCCACTCAGTAAAATTGTGATCGCCTTTTGTTAATAGCATTTATGGTCCTCCAAGCTTCAGAAATGAGTATTTTCAAGTCAACAGGATAAGATCAACCACATTATCTCTCGAGGATGTGCACTCTTTTTCCCTTCGCTCGGTTTTTATCCCGCTGGGTTTTTCCTAGTAAGGTTTTTAACGAGGCATATCCGACCCGAGACTGTTTGAGACTCGATCTCTGATTTATTTCTCCAATTCTCAGATATTGTAAACGTCATCAAAATAAAGTACTCCAATCGAAGACTCCGCCCTCCTATGGTTCGAAGTGTCAATGCCTTCCATTGCTCCAATAAAGATGTGCACTCTTTTTCCCTAGTTCGGATTTTGTCCCACTGGGTTTTTCCGGACTAGGTTTTTAACGAGGCATGTCCGAAACATCAAGAAATCAAAGTCTTTCGCCGTGATGCTGTGTTTACTTCTCCGAGCTTCAGCTTCACTTACGCTCGAGAAGTGGGGGAGTATTGATGAGGGGTATTTCGTATACGCCACTTTAGGAAATACCTTCTGCTCGACGTCAGCCTCGATCCCGACCAGAATGGTATTCTCCGACCTGAAGAACATGGTTTTCCGATCAAGCCAGACTGATAGCTCTAGATCAAGTACTCCGACCTTCATCCCGATCTACTCGTCTCCTCGGAATTACTGTGGGACCGACCTACAGCTTTACACAGCTGGCCGAGAGCTATTCTCCTACGGATGGTCTAGCTAGCTCATTACTGTTCCTATAAATACGCGGCGCATTTATGACATGAGGGAGGGCACAACTTCCAAAATATTCCTTCTGCTCGGACCTACTGTTCGGATTAGGAACTAGCTGGTATTCTCTTTGCATTTAGTCTTTTTTAGTAGTACGGTATCCCGTAACGCTCGGGTAGACCCGTTTTGTAATTTGTATTCGAACACCGTTATTAATATACAGTTTTCGTATGCTCGATTCACATATTGCTGTGCTTTACTTTCCTTGTGGGGGGGGGGGGGGGTGGGGGGGGGGGGGGGTGGGGGGGGGGGGGGGTGGGGGGGGGGGGGGGTGGGGGGGGGGGGGGGTGGGGGGGGGGGGGGGTGGGGGGGGGGGGGGGTGGGGGGGGGGGGGGGTGGGGGGGGGGGGGGGTGGGGGGGGGGGGGGGTGGGGGGGGGGGGGGGTGGGGGGGGGGGGGGGTGGGGGGGGGGGGGGGTGGGGGGGGGGGGGGGTGGGGGGGGGGGGGGGTGGGGGGGGGGGGGGGTGGGGGGGGGGGGGGGTGGGGGGGGGGGGGGGTGGGGGGGGGGGGGGGTGGGGGGGGGGGGGGGTGGGGGGGGGGGGGGGTGGGGGGGGGGGGGGGTGGGGGGGGGGGGGGGTGGGGGGGGGGGGGGGTGGGGGGGGGGGGGGGTGGGGGGGGGGGGGGGTGGGGGGGGGGGGGGGTGGGGGGGGGGGGGGGTGGGGGGGGGGGGGGGTGGGGGGGGGGGGGGGTGGGGGGGGGGGGGGGTGGCTCTTAGCTGCTAGAAGGATATTAAGGTATCTCAAAGGCACACAAGAATTGGGATTGTGGTATCCAAGGGAATCAGGATTTGAACTTATTGGATATTCAGATTCTGACATTGCTGGCTGTAAAATTGATAAGAAGAGTACTACAGGTACTTGTCAATTTTTAGGCAGTCGTCTGATCTCATGGATGAGTAAGAAACAGACTTCAGTATCCATATCTACTGCTGAAGCTGAATACATTGCTGCTGGAGCATGTTGTGCACAGATACTTTGGTTGAAGCATCAACTAGAAGACTACAATCTCAAGATCAGTGGAATCCCTATCTACTGTGACAATACAAGTGCAATCTCCCTTACTCAGAACACTACTAGTCATTCCAGGACTAAGCATATTGAGATCATGTTGAAAAAGGAAATGTTATTGTTGAGTATGTTCATACAGACAATCAGATTGCTGACATTTTCACCAAACCATTAAGTGATGCAAGATTTTCTACTAGGGGTGGGATCGGGACGGGAATTCGGGATTTCGGGTAATTCGGGACGGGATTTTTGGGATTCGGGTTTTGATTTTTACTACCCGAATTCCATTTGAATTGACTTGGTCCCGGTATCTCGGTTTCCCGATAAATATCGGGTTTTCAGGATCGGGATTCGGGTTTCCTGAAAATAATAATTTTAAACTCCTATATAGTAGAAATATCACACTTTTTTTATTTTGCTCCTACATAGCATTATATTTTTCTTTATGGTCATGAATTGTTAATTTCAAGACCATGAGGTAGGTGATGAGGCTTGGGTTTGGAAGTAAGAGGTTGATTGAAAGGGATAATTTATTTTGTATGATAAGAAATTCGGGATTCGGTTTTCCCAATCGGGTGTGAAATTTTCCCGAATACCGTCCCGATTTAGTTTGTCGGGTTTTTGGGTTTCCCGAAACCCGAAAATCGATCATACTTCCCGTCCCAAACTACAAAATCCCGATCGGGACGGGACGGGTTCCCAAAACCCGATACCGAATGCCCACCCCTATTTTCTACTCTAAGAGTGGAACTGGGCTTGTTAAAATCGGATTCATAAGTTGAGGGGGAACCTATCAGAAGACTGGGTTCAACAACTGACTAATCTGATATCAACAAGTGTTACACTTCAAGAAGACTGATTCTCAACAGACTAGTTGACTGATGAATTCTTGAATTCAGCGGTACTCCTGTTTTTAAAGATGAAATCTTCAATGACAGTTAGTTGAAGTTGTTTTGATCAGAAGATTTGTTCTTAATTCTTGAAGACTTGAAGATTATTTATCTTGCTGGATTGACAAACAGCAAAGGAAGATCACTAGATATTGGCTTTCACTAGTAATATATTGTATCAGACAAGTCGTCTATCAGATAAATATTTTACTCATATGTTTTTATTTATGTCAGCTTATATTTAAGTGTTGTACTAAAAACGTTTTTATCAGAAGCACGCTTTTATAAGTAACAGACAAGTGGCGTTTCAAATTCCCGCCTGTCTGACATAATTAATGTTATTTTGAAATCCGCGTATATCGCTCACACGATCTGCTTTTCAGTAACTGATCTAACGGTTGACACTAATCACGGAAACCGACAATAAACCAACATCTATAAATCCAGATCTGATCAGCTTACTAAGCTTTTACGCACCCTTAAAATTTCAAAAGAACACAGAGCAATTCTGCACTCATCTACTGCAAATTTCTCTCCGTTTTCCTTAATATTTTTCAGATATGTCTGCCAAAGAAGCTGCTGCTGAAGGTATGTTCTTGAATTACCTGACGTATCATACAACTGGTACCCCATTGATGAAAGAAATATTGGAAAAGTTCAAGGCGACAACCCTGGTTAACTTCATGGAAGCTCATGAAGATATGATTTTCAAGGATCAGGTTATGGAGTTTTATGGTTCTAAAGAGAAGCCTGACTTTGAAAAATTGGAAATTATTGCCAAGATTGGGGATAAGATTATCTGCATAACCCCCAAACTGCTGAATGAGAGATATGGACTCTCTCTTGAAGGCTCGACTGAGATTTCAACCCTTGCTGAACCTCTTGAGGCAGATTTCTGGAATTTTGCCTCAAAGAAGAATCAAGTTTTGTCTGGAAGTATCAAAAAGAATCAGCTGAAGGATGAATTTCAGCGTATGGCAGATTTAGTTGCCAAAGTACTGGAGAATTGCACATTCTCGTTGGACAGTGTGCCGATGAAGCGGTTTCACACCATGATTGCTATCTTCTATGGTTTGAAGGTGAATTGGGCAAACTTCATCTGGTACATACTTGCTGATCACAAGGAGCGTGGTCTAACTCTTCACAGGATATTCCTTAGTCATTTGCTGGTGAATTTGGGATATATAGTGACTAATGGCAAAGACGGTTGCCCTGATCGGCCTCCTGGTCTTTCCCGAGCCTCTCTGGGAAGATCCGATGCAGCATCCCGGGCAGATCGGTGAACACTCCCTTCCCCTCGTAGGTTTGAAGCGGGACCCCGGCGCCCCGATCGAACCGCGGGCTGATCGACAGGAAGCTGCTGGCCAGGATTCATGAATTCTCTACACATAGTACCGACAATGGAACGCAGATCGGCCATCGTAGTATGTATGGGCAGGTCAGTAGGTGGGTCGAGCGGCGGCGCTTCGGACTGGTGTGCCGCTCGAGACTGGTTACTTGGTTCGTTGTTTACAGAACGTTGAGCTCCTACGGCGTGTGAAGGCTCGCCGCGATTGTACGTGAATCTCCTAGTAGTAGGCATTTTTCGATCTAACACCCGAACAGGCCCCACGGTGGGCGCCAATTGATTATGCTCTTTTTCGTTGGGATACAAATATAGAAAGTCGAGCTAAACAATAAATAAATCAGGTAGATGGTGAATGTATATTAATAATCAGCTCAAATACAGTTTACAAAGTAGGTCTATTCGGGCGGTATTGGATGCCGTAAAACTAGCTAGATCAAATACAAAGGAAAGCGAGATAAAGCCTAATCCGAACTCTAGGTCCGAGCTGGAGTCCATTCTTGGAAAACGTGTCCCCCTGATGTCATAAATGCGGTGGTATATATAGGAACAGTGATGGGCTAGCTAGACCTTCCGCAGGGGAAGATATCTCGGCCAGCTGTCCAGGCCTAAGGTCGGGCTCACGGTAAACCAAGGAGTTTAGTTGATCGGAAAGAGGAATCCCGAGCTATCAGTCTGACTTGGCTGGAGACTCAGTTTTGGATGGAGAATACCTTTCTTGGACGGGATCCAGGTCGATCTCGAGCAGAGGTATTTCCTAAAATGGCGTATACAAAATATCCCTCATCAATACTCCCCCACTTCTCGAGCGCAAGTAAAGCTGAAGCTCGGAGAAGTAAATATCATCGTAGCACAAAAATTGATATGCCTCATTAAAAACCTTACTCGGAAAAACCCAGTGGGACAAAATTCGAGATAGGGAAAAAGAGCGCATATTTTCTCTGGACGGGCCTTTGGAAAGGCAGGATGCTTCAAATCATTGGAGGTCGGAGTCCTCGATCTGTGTACTCTACCTCGAAGTCATAGCAAAATCATGTCTTGAACGGTCTTGAGTCGGATATGCCTCGTTAAAAACCTTACTCGGAAAAACCCTGTGGGACAAAAACCGAGCAAAGGGAAAAAGAGTGCACATCTTCATAATACCGAGCTGAAAGACCAACTTCCAAAAACTTAGAGGACCGTAAGTGCCATTTTTAGAAAAGTTAATCTTCAATTTACTGAGTGGGAGCTTAACCATCGCGGTTACTCGGGGTTTAATTTGCAATTTACCCTTTTAACCTTTATATATATGCGTTGACCTGAAGAGACGCCCACACCTTCTTAACTTTTACCGCAGATCGGAGTACTCGCGTCGATAGAAAGCATAACTCTTCGTCGACCATCGCAACAATCTCCTGAAATGTCTTCTGAGAAGCCAGAAACTCAAGCCACTATTCCTCCGAGATCTGAATCCGATCTAGGGTCAATGGAAGTATTCATTGATACTTTCAAAACTGCTGAAAATTCTCCTAACGAGGCGAATAAGACCGTCGAACAAGTTGAGAGGGTCGTAGAGCCGAATGCTGATGAGGGAACGTCTGGTCAAAATATACCCGAGCCGGAAGGTAACTCAGAGCACAATACCGAGTCCAATGCCGAGGGCGAAGGAAGTCCAGATTCCGAAAGTGAAGGGGATGAGGTCGGGGCGTTGGAAAAACACGAAATAATGAAATACTCTGTAGGACATGGATGTGTGGTGAGAATCCTCGATCTAGACTCCATGCCGAAGAAAGCTACTACCGCTGTCCCAGCTCGAGCTCAGAAGACTGAAAAACGGGTAGATGAGATAGTCTGTTCATATGACCCGATCAAGAGTAAAGCTGATCTTGAGGCTGAGATCGGAAAATATCTTCCCGAGGGATACTCGCTGGTTATTCCGACTTCTTCTCAACGAGTAAACCAGCCGCCTGAGGGATGTCAAGCCTTCTACGCTAAACAATTTGCCTATGGGCTGCGGATCCCCTTTGCGCCCCTGGTCAATCAAATCCTGGATGTATTCGCTCTTGCACCTGCGCAGATCCTACCCAATTCCATTGGATATTTGATAGCCTTCAGTGTGCTAATGAAAGCCAAAGGCAAACGTGACAATTTCCAGAACTTTTGGCAATTCTTTAAAGTTAGCAACTCACCGGCCTCTAATACAGGGTTCGTGTATTTTTCACAACGGCCAAACCAATCGATCTTATCCACGATTGTTTCGAGCAACTCACTTGATTGGAAGAAACAATTTTTCTTTATCAAGGGACCCGATGCTCCAGTTTCCGAGGGGAGTTCGGAGATGGGCCCTCATCAATGGACAGGTCGACGCGACTGGGTGTGCGGGAAACGTGAATTCCTGGGCTCACTTAAGCAGGGCATCAGTGATAAGGCCGTCGCCGAGATGCATTCCGATCTATATCAGTCGGCATTTCTGATCCTAGAGCCCGTCCTTCGGAAGGCAGGCCTTAGTAAAGCCACGTTCGAGCATGCGGATGCAGTCGATATCCGATCGTTGAGTAAGTTCAAATTCTTAGTCTATCTTCTTTAAACCTATTGTCCCAAATCTCCAACCTTATAATTATCATCTGCTTTTTAGGTGACATGGTCGGGTCTTATCGGGCTTCCATAGTCGGCAAAACCGTGGCCTCCACCTCAAAGAAAACGCCAGGTCAACCGAGTCGGCAAGCCAGAATTCCTCAAGTACCGGGTAATCGATCCACTGTTCCCCCTCAAAGTAATCCTGCCCAAACTGCTCAAAAGCAAACCGTCGAGGAGCCAGAGAATCCCGAACCGTTACGAATGGTCTTTCCAACAGACCAAGCTGGTCCTTCTACGTCGTCTGGATTGGGATACAACTTGTTCACCATGAGAAAGATGAAGGGCTTGGAGATTAGTAACCGACGAACTCGGGAAGACCAGGAGGGAGCTCCCGAGGCGAAGAGAAGGGCAGGATTGTGGGGTCGGCACCGAACACCCCTTACTCGCCGTCCGGGTCGAGAAAAACCTGACATGGTGGATTTTATCGAAAATCAGCTTAAAGGCCACCGAGCGTCGGGTTATCCTGAGGGAGGATCAATTCGGAGTGACCGCGGCCCGACTGGAGAAAACGAACACGACAAAGCGATAAAAATCTTCATGGCGGGAAGATTCGCGGAGGATCAGGAAGAACTTCTGTCTCACGACGATCTTGATATATTAGGTCGATTTGCGCGAGCGCATCATGAGGTAAAGAAACATTTGGAGTGATAACTCATAGACGTTTATACAGAATATTAATTGTCCTCTTGTTTCTTGGCAGATCGGGGATTGCTTCCTCACAGAACTTAATCGCACCTCGCTGCTCGAGGACGAGTCCGATCGAGTCCATCTGGCCTATCAAAACTCCCTCTTTGAAGAAGCCAGACTTCGTCGGAAACTCGATGCGGTCCAGAAAGAACTGGAGGAGTCGAAGTTCAAGTATACCCCTGCGGTCGAGGAGGACTTAGTTAAGGTTGTCGGTGAGAAGAGTCTACTCGAGGACAGGGTGAAACAGCTCGAAGAAGAACTCGCGCAAACCAAGACTGACTCAGAGCTGTCTTATCAACGTGGAAACGAGGAGTCGCGCCTGAGCTCGATAAGGGTGTTTTTGGAGTCCCCCGCCCTGGACGCTATAACTCGAAAAAGGGTCGGCGAAATCCTTCAGACTACTTTCTACAAAGGTGTCCAACAGTTGGCCGCAGCAAAGGTTATTCCCGACAAAATGACGGAGTATATAAAGCACATGGACATCATGAAGAATTCTCGCGGGGAAGACTATCGAACCGCGTCCTCGAGTCCTCAGAATTGGGAGACGTGTGAGTTCGCCCCCTTTGTAGAAGAGTTTGGGGTTCCTATGCCAAATCCTGATATGCTGGAAATAGCATCGTCTAGCTCGAGCTCGAGCGACGACGAAGAGAGCAACTCTACTGACGTTGATGTCGAGGGTAGTACTGAGAGCGAGGATAGCTCCGAGGATGAGGACGACGCGGAGTGATCAAATAGTTAGAAGTATTTTGTAATAGATGATAGGTTCCTCCTCTTATTGTATTGATATTCCTGATCATATAAAAATCCTCTTTTGCACTTGCAACGTGTCAATTTCCGACGTAATAATTTTCTTCCAGTTTTGAACATAATTTAACCAGAACGATAGCATTTGCAAGTTTCTAGATGGCCTGACAAAGAAAATCGATGTCGAATCGATAGTCACAAAATTACTCCATATATAAAATAATAATCAATCGATCTCCATAATTCAGATCGGAAGAACTTTGGAATTCGTGACCGTTGGCCTCCTAAAGGCAACGTTTCTCTTCCTTATAAATACACGTGAGGTTCATAAGATTCGTACCATTTGAAATTCTAATTTCGTGCATCGGAGCTGTCAATTCGATCACATATTCCGACCTCGTCCTTTATTAAATATTTGATCATGGACGGATTGGTAGGCACCAAGCTCGATCCAACCAAGTTGATCAAGCCCAAGAGAGAAAAAACTCCTAAACCCAAAAACAAAGAGTCTAAGTCCTCCGCGGAGGCATCAAAGAATTTGAAAGCTGATTGCGGCAAAAGCAAAGTCGATCCTAGCTTGAAAACAGGTCCGAAACAATCAGAGGCTCCCAAGGATGACCACGGAAAAACTGAGGTCGATCCTCCACTGAAATCCGCGCACACTCAGTCCGGGGAGGAGCCGGTTGTTGAGATTCCCGACTCCCCTTCGAAATCGAAGAACAGTCCCAGTAAGAAAAACACATTCGGTGTTTCCGAGCAGGCTGCAAACAAAAGGCCTCATTCCGAGGGTATGATTCCGACCTCGACCTTAATCCAAATGACCGGGGCAATTAAAGTACTAGGCGGGAGTACTTCGTCTATGGAGGCTGCTAAGGACTTTGTCACAGAGCCTCAAAATAAAAGGGTCAAAATAAATGACCCTTCTGCTGAGAAGGAGAAAGTCAAAATAAATGACCCTTCTGCTGAGAAGGAAAAACTCAAAATAAATGATCCTTCTGTTGAGAAGGAGAAGGTCGACATAAATCCCGAGGCTTTTCGCTCTGTCTCCGATGTCGGTTGTACACTTGGTGCAATTTTTGGGGAGGTAAAAGGTAATGCAGCGGCTGGAGGCGTTGCCCCGAGCGGTTGGGACATTATTTTGAGTAGTATCCAGTTGGCTGAACAGGAGCGGTTGAAAGGAAAAAGCGCTCTGGAACTTGTTCAATCGAGCTCTGTCCTGCTCACTCAAGTTAGTTCAATATTTACCTTACAACCCCCCCTTTTTTTTTTTTTTTTTTTTTATAAAACCCCAAAATATATATATATATATATATATTTTTTTTTGTAAACCCCTGCAGGTCGGGCATCACATTTTCAACCTCGGGCTGCAGGTTGAGCTCGAAACAGAGCAGCGTTTCAGCGGTTCGTGACTTGGAGAAACAGAGAATTGAGCTGGAAAAATCTCGTGAAGAAGCTAGGGCTAACGAGCTGAAGTTGGCTTCCGAGGCAGAGAAAGCTGTGAAGCTGAGAGAAAGCCAAGTCCATGAGGAGTTGAGCAAAGAGTTGGACAAACTAAAGTCCATTCACGAGCAGGAGAAGAAAGATTCCGAGCTGCGGGAGCAAGAGGCTTATAAAAAAGTGTACGATGAGGGGTATGAGGCCCGCAACGTCGAGGTCCGCAAGCTCCTGTTCGAGAAAGCTGTCTAGGGATTTCTGCTTTACGCTCGACTAAATGTTGTACTTTTAAATTTTTTCCTTTTGTACTTGTATTTCCTTTTGTACTTGTTTTTCTTGTCTAAATAATAAACGTTTCCTTGCTTCTAATCGATGATGTTGTGTACCTAAGGAAAATATTCACTATCTTTTCATCGTAAAACAATTTATACTCGATCTAAGAGTGAACATTCAAGTTGCAGTTTCACTGTTAAAACAATTTATACTCGAGTTAAGAGTGATCATTCAAGTTGCATTCTCACTGTTAAAACAATTTATACTCGAGTTAAGAGTGATCATTCAAGTTGCATTCTCACTGTTAAAACAATTTATACTCGAGTTAAGAGTGATCATTCAAGTTGCATTCTCACTGTTAAAACAATTTATACTCGAGTTAAGAGTGATCGAAATTCCGAGCTCGTAATAAAAACGAAAGTTTTTTCGCAGCGCCCTCCTGACCGAGTCCTAATATTCCCATTTTTTCAGCAAAAATCCAAGGAAACTCTGACCAAACAGTACCTAATTCTCGGGAAGTGGAACCATCGTCCGTGATTAATGCTTCAATCTAGGCCGTTGATTCCGTTGATTTACAACCGTTCATCCAAACTTCTCCTTAGTATATAAAGGGCTTTCCATTCAAATGAAAAAAAAATTACTTTACGCTGTGGAAATGTCTCATCCGAGGACTAAGCTCGGATCCTTGCTCTTTCCTGTCCAAAGCTTCGAGATTTCGCTTCGAACTTACTTCCAATCAGATAATCAAAACGGATGTTTCTTTGGTATGTGTGGAATCGGAAAAAAGGGGCACCTCCTCTATCTGGGGGTCTCTGATCCCTGAAAACGGGATCTTCCCTCGAGATGCCAATGTTCGATTAACCCTTGCTCGAGTACTTTGCGCAGGGTTAGCATTACGGATCTCGAGGGGTATATCCGAGGGTGGAAAGCTGGTCAGAAAATTAAAAGGAAGTTTGACCTCGAGTCACCAATTTCTTCCTTTCTTCTTTGAAGATTGGTAATTCTGGGTCGAGCTTCCCGGCCATAAGATGGTGACTGGCCGTTCCTGGTTGAGCTTTTGGATCTTACAATGAGAAATTTCAACCTTACTGACGGTTGAAATTTCGGATCTCAAACTGAGGAATTCCAACCCTGGACGCCAACTCGGGGAAGTGATCGGGCTCGGCTGGTAGCAAGAATGCTGGGAAAAGTATGGAGATAATCAGAAAAATAATCTGCGATCCATATTGTCTAATTTCAAGACCAGATATCATCAGACGATAAACATATACAGCCCGATCACTTGTTACATAAACTGTTGGGCATTGCCCGTGGTCGACTGCGCTAGAAGATGTTCGAAGATCATAGAATAGGGCATAGTAGTTGTAGTAGGACTTCAATTGTAAATGTATTCGAAGACTTTGTAATTTGTTCGATGAACATCAATAAAGCTGCAGTTCCTTGTATCTCATTGATCATTTGTATTCCGCTCGGAATTTATGAATAAAACTTCATGTTTCTTCTTAATTATTTTGCAATCTTTAATCTCTTCTGATCTCAGTTATGATTGCTTTTTTGCTCGTAATTTAGTTCAAATAGAAAAACGTAACCCGAGGAGAAGGGCTAAATTCCTAATGTAAGATCAAACCATAATAAGGGATTTATCGATCATCTAACATCATCTTCGGATATATCTCTTAATAAATAAGATATTAAATTCCTCATAAAAAAGTTCGAGTCTGATCAACTTCCTTAGGCTTGAATATAGTATTTGGAAATAATAAACCTACTTTAGAAAGATTCCCGAGGAGTAAGGAGGTTCTCGAGGGTTCCACTTCCCGAGCAGATGGCTCTAATATAATCTTGGAAATAATAAACCAACTTTCAGGAAGTTTTTCGAGGAATAAAGAGGTTCTCGAGAACTTCATTTTCCGAGGATTTTCGTTGCTTTATAGAGCGATGCTCTTACATTTTTTATAGAGCATCTTGCTCTGTTTTATAGAGCGTCTTTTTTCGACCTAAGGTCTTAGACATTTTGCCCTTTCATTTTTATAAAGCGTCTGGCTCTGTTTCATTTTTATAGAGCGTCTAGCTCTGCTTTCGTTGCTTTATAGAGCGACGCTCTTACATTTTTTATAGAGCATCTTGCTCTGTTTTATAGAGCGTCTTTTTCCGACCTAAGGTCTTAGACATTTTGCCCTTTCATTTTTATAGAGCGTCTGGCTCTGTTTCATTTTTATAGAGCGTCTAGCTCTGCTTTCGTTTTTATAGAGCGTCTGGCTCTGTTTCATTTTTATAGAGCGTCTAGCTCTGCTTTTGTTTTTATAGAGCGTCTGGCTCTGTTTCATTTTTATAGAGCGTCTAGCTCTGCTTTCCTGCAAGTCTTTCATTCATTATTTTCTTTTTTTTTTTTTTTTTTTTTTTTTTTTTTATCTTGCAGGGCAAATAACGTTTTCTCGAGCAGGGGTTTTGCAGTATAATTTGATCACGAAAGTAGAACTTCATTGAATGTGCTTACACTTGGACGAAAACATAAGTTGTAAAAACAGAAAATACAATAATGGTAACAACTATTTTCCATAATATTTCCTTAGGTTAACTGCATTCCAGCTCCTCGGCAAAGGTTCACCGTTAAGGTGACCAATTTTGTAGGATCCCCTCTTCCCGACCTCCTGCACGACATAAGGGCCATCCCAGTTCGGTTGAAGCTTTCCTACATGCTTTGATATCTCCACTTTTTTGAGGACCAAATCCCCGATCTTAAACGTTCTCATCCTGACCTTCTTACCATAAGCCTTTTCCATGTTAGACTTGGTAGCTTGTAATTTTACGCAGGCTCGTTCCCGCTTGCCGTCGGCAAGATCGACGTCCATCTCTCGCAATGAATGGTTTTGATCGGGATCATAAGATTCGACCCTTGGTGAAGGTACCAATGTCTCAACCGGTATAACAACCTCCGATCCGTAAACCAATGAGAAATGAGTTTCTCCTGTAGCAGATTTTACCGAGGTTCTATTCGCCCAAACAACTCCAGGTAGCTCATCTAGCCATTTTCCCTTTGCCTCGGATAGGCGCTTTTCGAGTGATCTGACAATCTCCCTGTTGGTGACCTCGGTCTGTCCATTTGCCTGGGGATGCCCGACCGAGGTGAAATTCTGCTGGATTCTAAACTTTTCGCACCACTCTAATATCTGCTTTCCCGCAAACTGTGTTCCGTTGTCGGAGATGAGGATCCTCGGTATCCCGAACCTGCAAACAATATACTTCCAGAGAAAATTTATCACCTGAAACTGAGTAATTTTTGCTAATGCAATGCATTCAATCCATTTACTGAAGTACTCCACAGCAACCAAGACATAATTTTTTCTCGACCTAGCTGTTGGAAAAGGTCCCACGATATCGATACCCCACTTATCGAAGGGCCAGCAGATCGGAATAGAGTGCAACTGCTCGGCGGGTTGATGAATTAAATTAGAATAGATCTCGAGCACTGTAAGGCTAATGCTCTTGCTCCGCAATGGCTTCCAGCTTCACCCTCGTGAACTTCCTTTAAGATAAGATCAAACTGACTCTCGGGAATGCATTTCAACAAAACACCCGAGCTGGACCTCTTATAAAGCTGGCCCTCGAGCAACAAATACATTGGAGCTCGATATCTAATTCTTCGTGCTTCATTTGCTTCTTCTGGTAAGATACCATCCTTCAGATAAGTTTTCAAAGGCTCAAACCATGTAACCTGCTGAGTATCTATCTCCATGACTTCTGAGTTCGAGGATATGTTCAAATCTATGGCGGGAGTGTTGGACAGTAACCAAGTTATCATCCTCTCTTTTCGTCCATCCACTGATCCAGTAAATTTGGACAACAAATCTGCCCAAGAATTTTCTTCCCGAGGGATAGCTTGGATCTCGAATCTACTGAACTTTGCAACCAAATCTTTTACTTTTCCCAAATATTTGATCATGTTGAATTCTTTCGCTTCATAAACCCCTGTTACCTGCCTATGTATCAGCTCGGAATCAGTTAGCACGGTGAGGGACTTAATGTTTGC
This sequence comes from Penstemon davidsonii, assembly GCA_034814905.1. Classification (NCBI taxonomy): domain Eukaryota; kingdom Viridiplantae; phylum Streptophyta; class Magnoliopsida; order Lamiales; family Plantaginaceae; genus Penstemon; species Penstemon davidsonii. The sequence goes on along the minus strand of JAYDYQ010001087.1, from coordinate 1,408,102 downwards.
TTTTAAAGCCATCTCTAATCCAGCGATCAGAGCTTCGTATTCTGCTTCATGATTTGTTACTGCGAAATCCAAAGTGATCGCATAGTTAAGGTCCTCCCCTTCTGGGCTTTGAAAGTGAATTCCGGCCCCTCCGCCTTCTCTAGTCGATGAACCGTTGACATGCATCACCCAACATTTCTCCTGCATATCTAGCACCAGGTTAACTTCGGTAACAGGTTGTATGCTCGAACTGACACCTGTCGACTCTGCAACGAAATCTGCAAGGACTTGGGCTTTGACTGCTGTTCGAGGATGATACTCGATTTCAAACTGACCGAGCTCTACCGCCCACTTGATTAATCTCCCGGACGTCTCTGGTTTTGACAGAACTTGCCTTAGAGGCTGGTTTGTCAAAACAATAATTCTGTAAGTCTGGAAATAAGGCCTCAGTCTTCGTGCGGCAATAACCAGAGCTAGTGCGAACTTCTCGATCTCTAAGTAGTTCTTCTCCGCCCCTTGAAGCAACTTACTTAGGTAATACACAGGCTTGTGCTCGGAATCTTGAATTCTCACTAAAACTGAACTTATTGCCTCGACCTTAATCCAAATGACCGGGGCAATTAAAGTACTAGGCGGGAGTACTTCGTCTATGGAGGCTGCTAAGGACTTTGTCACAGAGCCTCAAAATAAAAGGGTCAAAATAAATGACCCTTCTGCTGAGAAGGAGAAAGTCAAAATAAATGACCCTTCTGCTGAGAAGGAAAAACTCAAAATAAATGATCCTTCTGTTGAGAAGGAGAAGGTCGACATAAATCCCGAGGCTTTTCGCTCTGTCTCCGATGTCGGTTGTACACTTGGTGCAATTTTTGGGGAGGTAAAAGGTAATGCAGCGGCTGGAGGCGTTGCCCCGAGCGGTTGGGACATTATTTTGAGTAGTATCCAGTTGGCTGAACAGGAGCGGTTGAAAGGAAAAAGCGCTCTGGAACTTGTTCAATCGAGCTCTGTCCTGCTCACTCAAGTTAGTTCAATATTTACCTTACAACCCCCCCTTTTTTTTTTTTTTTATTTATTTATTTTTTTTTTTTATAAAACCCCAAAAAATATATATATATATATATATATATATTTTTTTTGTAAACCCCTGCAGGTCGGGCAGCACATTTTCAACCTCGGGCTGCAGGTTGAGCTCGAAACAGAGCAGCGTTTCAGCGGTTCGTGACTTGGAGAAACAGAGAATTGAGCTGGAAAAATCTCGTGAAGAAGCTAGGGCTAACGAGCTGAAGTTGGCTTCCGAGGCAGAGAAAGCTGTGAAGCTGAGAGAAAGCCAAGTCCATGAGGAGTTGAGCAAAGAGTTGGACAAACTAAAGTCCATTCACGAGCAGGAGAAGAAAGATTCCGAGCTGCGGGAGCAAGAGGCTTATAAAAAAGTGTACGATGAGGGGTATGAGGCCCGCAACGTCGAGGTCCGCAAGCTCCTGTTCGAGAAAGCTGTCTAGGGATTTCTGCTTTACGCTCGACTAAATGTTGTACTTTTAAATTTTTTCCTTTTGTACTTGTATTTCCTTTTGTACTTGTTTTTCTTGTCTAAATAATAAACGTTTCCTTGCTTCTAATCGATGATGTTGTGTACCTAAGGAAAATATTCACTATCTTTTCATCGTAAAACAATTTATACTCGATCTAAGAGTGAACATTCAAGTTGCAGTTTCACTGTTAAAACAATTTATACTCGAGTTAAGAGTGATCATTCAAGTTGCATTCTCACTGTTAAAACAATTTATACTCGAGTTAAGAGTGATCGAAATTCCGAGCTCGTAATAAAAACGAAAGTTTTTTCGCAGCGCCCTCCTGACCGAGTCCTAATATTCCCATTTTTTCAGCAAAAATCCAAGGAAACTCTGACCAAACAGTACCTAATTCTCGGGAAGTGGAACCATCGTCCGTGATTAATGCTTCAATCTAGGCCGTTGATTCCGTTGATTTACAACCGTTGATCCAAACTTCTCCTTAGTATATAAAAGGCTTTCCATTCAAATGAAAAAAAATTTACTTTACGCTGTGGAAATGTCTCATCCGAGGACTAAGCTCGGATGCTTGCTCTTTCCTGTCCAAAGCTTCGAGATTTCGCTTCGAACTTACTTCCAATCAGATAATCAAAACGGATGTTTCTTTGGTATGGGTGGAATCAGAAAAAAGTGGCACCTCCTCTATCTGGGGGTCTCTGATCCCTGAAAACGGGATCTTCCCTCGAGATGCCAATGTTCGATTAACCCTTGCTCGAGTACTTTGCGCAGGGTTAGCATTACGGATCTCGAGGGGTATATCCGAGGGTGGAAAGCTGGTCAGAAAATTAAAAGGAAGTTTGACCTCGAGTCACCAATTTCTTCCTTTCTTCTTTGAAGATTGGTAATTCTGGGTCGAGCTTCCCGGCCATAAGATGGTGACTGGCCGTTCCTGGTTGAGCTTTTGGATCTTACAATGAGAAATTTCAACCTTACTGACGGTTGAAATTTCGGATCTCAAACTGAGGAATTCCAACCCTGGACGCCAACTCGGGGAAGTGATCGGGCTCGGCTGGTAGCAAGAATGCTGGGAAAAGTATGGAGATAATCAGAAAAATAATCTGCGATCCATATTGTCTAATTTCAAGACCAGATATCATCAGACGATAAACATATACAGCCCGATCACTTGTTACATAAACTGTTGGGCATTGCCCGTGGTCGACTGCGCTAGAAGATGTTCGAAGATCATAGAATAGGGCATAGTAGTTGTAGTAGGACTTCAATTGTAAATGTATTCGAAGACTTTGTAATTTGTTCGATGAACATCAATAAAGCTGCAGTTCCTTGTATCTCATTGATCATTTGTATTCTGCTCGGAATTTATGAATAAAACTTCATTTTCTTCTTAATTATTTTGCAATCTTTAATCTCTTCTGATCTCAGTTATGATTGCTTTTTTGCTCGTAATTTAGTTCAAATAGAAAAACGTAACCCGAGGAGAAGGGCTAAATTCCTAATGTAAGATCAAACCATAATAAGGGATTTATCGATCGTCTAACATCATCTTCGGATATATCTCTTAATAAATAAGATATTAAATTCCTCATAAAAAAGTTCGAGTCTGATCAACTTCCTTAGGCTTGAATATAGTATTTGGAAATAATAAACCTACTTTAGCAAGATTCCCGAGGAGTAAGGAGGTTCTCGAGGGTTCCACTTCCCGAGCAGATGGCTCTAATATAATCTTGGAAATAATAAACCAACTTTCAGGAAGTTTTCCGAGGAATAAAGAGGTTCTCGAGAACTTCATTTTCCGAGGATTTTCGTTGCTTTATAGAGCGATGCTCTTACATTTTTTATAGAGCATCTTGCTCTGTTTTATAGAGCGTCTTTTTTCGACCTAAGGTCTTAGACATTTTGCCCTTTCATTTTTATAAAGCGTCTGGCTCTGTTTCATTTTTATAGAGCGTCTAGCTCTGCTTTCGTTGCTTTATAGAGCGACGCTCTTACATTTTTTATAGAGCATCTTGCTCTGTTTTATAGAGCGTCTTTTTCCGACCTAAGGTCTTAGACATTTTGCCCTTTCATTTTTATAGAGCGTCTGGCTCTGTTTCATTTTTATAGAGCGTCTAGCTCTGCTTTCGTTTTTATAGAGCGTCTGGCTCTGTTTCATTTTTATAGAGCGTCTAGCTCTGCTTTTGTTTTTATAGAGCGTCTGGCTCTGTTTCATTTTTATAGAGCGTCTAGCTCTGCTTTCCTGCAAGTCTTTCATTCATTATTTTTTTTTTTTTTTTTTTTTTTTTTTTTTTTTTTATATCTTGCAGGGCAAATAACTTTTTCTCGAGCAGGGATTTTGCAGTATAATTTGATCACGAAAGTAGAACTTCATTGAATGTGCTTACACTTGGAAGAAAACATAAGTTGTAAAAACAGAAAATACAATAATGGTAACAACTATTTTCCATAATATTTCCTTAGGTTAACTGCATTCCAGCTCCTCGGCAAAGGTTCACCGTTAAGGTGACCAATTTTGTAGGATCCCCTCTTCCCGACCTCCTGCACGACATAAGGGCCATCCCAGTTCGGTTGAAGCTTTCCGACATGCTTTGATATCTCCACTTTTTTTAGGACCAAATCCCCGATCTTAAACGTTCTCATCCTGACCTTCTTACCATAAGCCTTTTCCATGTTAGACTTGGTAGCTTGTAATTTTACGCAGGCTCGTTCCCGCTTGCCGTCGGCAAGATCGACGTCCATCTCTCGCAATGAATGGTTTTGATCGGGATCATAAGATTCGACCCTTGGTGAAGGTACCAATGTCTCAATCGGTATAACAGCCTCCGATCCGTAAACTAATGAGAAAGGAGTTTCTCCTGTAGCAGATTTTACCGAGGTTCTATTCGCCCAAACGACTCCAGGTAGCTCATCTAGCCATTTTCCCTTTGCCTCGGATAGGCGCTTTTCGAGTGATCTGACAATCTCCCTGTTGGTGACCTCGGTCTGTCCATTTGCCTGGGGATGCCCGACCGAGGTGAAATTCTGCTGGATTCTAAACTTTTCGCACCACTCTAATATCTGCTTTCCCGCAAACTGTGTTCCGTTGTCGGAGATGAGGATCCTCGGTATCCCGAACCTGCAAACAATATACTTCCAGAGAAAATTTATCACCTGAAACTGAGTAATTTTTGCTAATGCAATGCATTCAATCCATTTACTGAAGTACTCCACAGCAACCAAGACATAATTTTTTCTCGACCTAGCTGTTGGAAAAGGTCCCACGATATCGATACCCCACTTATCGAAGGGCCAGCAGATCGGAATAGAGTGCAACTGCTCGGCAGGTTGATGAATTAAATTAGAATAGATCTGGCATTGATGGCATTTCTTGACATAGTCAATGGAATCCGAAATTAAGGTGGGCCAGTAGTAGCCAGCTCTCGAGCACTGTAAGGCTAATGCTCTTGCTCCGCAATGGCTTCCAACTTCACCCTCGTGAACTTCCTTTAAGATAAGATCAAACTGACTCTCGGGAATGCATTTCAACAAAACACCCGAGCTGGACCTCTTATAAAGCTGGCCCTCGAGCAACAAATACATTGGAGCTCGATATCTAATTCTTCGTGCTTCATTTGCTTCTTCTGGTAAGATACCATCCTTCAGATAAGTTTTCAAAGGCTCGAACCATGTAACCTACTGAGTATCTATCTCCATGACTTCTGCGTTCGAGGATATGTTCAAATCTATGGCGGGAGTGTTGGACAGTAACCAAGTTATCATCCTCTCTTTTCGTCCATCCACTGATCCAGTAAATTTGGACAACAAATCTGCCCAAGAATTTTCTTCCCGAGGGATAGCTTGGATCTCGAATCTACTGAACTTTGCAACCAAATCTTTTACTTTTCCCAAATATTTGATCATGTTGAATTCTTTCGCTTCATAAACCCCTGTTACCTGCCTATGTATCAGCTCGGAATCAGTTAGCACGGTGAGGGACTTAATGTTTGCTTTTAAAGCCATCTCTAATCCAGCGATCAGAGCTTCGTATTCTGCTTCATGATTTGTTACTGCGAAATCCAAAGTGATCGCATAGTTAAGGTCCTCCCCTTCTGGGCTTTGAAAGTGAATTCCGGCCCCTCCGCCTTCTCTAGTCGATGAACCGTCGACATGCATCACCCAACATTTCTCCTGCATATCTAGCACCAGGTTAACTTCGGTAACAGGTTGTATGCTCGAACTGACACCTGTCGACTCTGCAACGAAATCTGCAAGGACTTGGGCTTTGACTGCTGTTCGAGGATGATACTCGATTTCAAACTGACCGAGCTCTACCGCCCACTTGATTAATCTCCCGGACGTCTCTGGTTTTGACAGAACTTGCCTTAGAGGCTGGTTTGTCAAAACAATAATTCTGTAAGTCTGGAAATAAGGCCTCAGTCTTCGTGCGGCAATAACCAGAGCGAGTGCGAACTTCTCGATCTCTAAGTAGTTCTTCTTCGCCCCTTGAAGCAACTTACTTAGGTAATACACAGGCTTGTGCTCGGAATCTTGAATTCTCACTAAAACTGAACTTATTGCCTCGGTCGATACCGCTATGTACAAGTACAAAGGCTCCCCCTCGACCGGTTTTGCCAACATAGGTGGGGAGACCAAGTATTTCTTAAGCTCTTCGAAAGCTTTATCGCATTCCTCATTCCACTCGAAGTTTTTTTATCTCCTCAACAATTTGAAGAACGGCAAACTCTTGTTTGCTGAGCGGGATATAAACCTGTTTAATGATATTATTTTTCCGATCAAACTTTGCACTTCAAAGAGCTTTGTTGGTGGCTTTAGTTCGGCTATAGCTCGGATTTTCTCTGGGTTTGCCTCAATGCCGCGCTCGTTGACCAAATAGCCGAGGAAGTTTCCCGATCTCACACCAAAAGTGCACTTAGCAGGATTTAGTTTCATCCTATACTTCCTTAAGATTGCGAAACATTTGTCAAGGTGCTTTATATGGTCTTCCTCGGTCATACTCTTCACAAGCATGTCATTGACATAAACTTCCATAATTTCACCAATAAGATCCTTGAACATCATGTTCACGAGCCTCTGATAGGTTGCCCCGGCATTCCTCAGTCCGAAAGGCATTACTATAAAACAGTACACTCCACGTTCGGTGATGAAGGCTGTCTTGTCCTGATCTCTTTCATTCATAAATATTTGATAAAACCCTTGGAAAGCATCCATCATACTAAAGAAAATGAAACCAGCGGTCGAATCGACCAGCATATCGATCCGTGGTAAGGGATAGGGGTCCCTTGGGCACAACTTGTTCAGGTCGGTAAAGTCATTACACATTCTCCATTTGTTGTCTACCTTTTCTCCTTTTGATACCAACACCACATTGCAAAGCCACTCTGTAAATGTTATTTCCCGAATTTGTTTCGCGGCCAATAATCTATCCACCTCGGCATTGATGATTTTGTCCTTTTCTCGCCCATGATTTCTCTTCTTTTGCCTAACTGGCTTTGCCTTAGGGTCGATATTCAGTGAGTGAGTGATCACTCGAGGGTCGATCCCCACGATATCATCGGAGCTCCAAGCCAAGACATCAGCATTGTTTCTCAGAAACTCGATCTTAGTTCCGATCCTGGTAAATTTTTCGGGAGATCCCGGGACCAAATTTACCTTTTTATGGTTTGGAGGTTGCACACTCATATCGACCTCTTTGCCTTTCTTTCCTTGTAATTTCTCACAATCTGGCAGAGGGAGGTCGGAATCGGAGAAAACCTTCTCATCTTCTATCTTTCTTTTCGAGGTCAAAATAGGCTCGAACTGCTTTTTTATGTTTAGGGACGTGTTGTAACATTCCCATGCTATGCACTGATCATTTCTCATTTCCCCGACCCCCGCCAAGGTTGGAAACTTGACCTTCTGATGGTAAGTCGACACGACGGTTTTAAAGATGTTTAGAGCCGGTCTTCCCAAAATAGCATTGTAAGCGAAAGGGGTATTCACAACCAAGAATTTTATCATCTTCGTCACATTCTTTGGTTTCTTGCCCAAGGTGGTGCTCAGGAGGATGGTTCCTAGAGGGACGATTTCCGATCCACCAAAGCCAATAAGCGGAGTAGACACCCGATCCAAGTGTGGGTGTTGCAAATTCATTCGATCGAGGGCTTCAGAGGAGATTATGTTTGCTGAGCTGCCATTGTCGATCAGTACTCTTCTGACTTCGAAATTAGCAATCTTTAAGGTCAAAACCATCGAGAAATCAGGGTTATCCTCATTGGTGTCCCAAGTTAGATCACTTGGTCTATCAGCCTCGGTAAAACTAATGACGTGGTTTGTCAATGGTTTTGGTCCTACTGACATAATTTCCTTTCCGGTCGAAACTCCTGTTTTTATCGACCTCGCTGTCTTTTTCCTGGCGTTTTTGCTGTCCCCACCTGCTGGTCCTCCAGCAATCACGTTTATCACTCGGTTCGTTTGCTCCTCGACCTGATGCTGAACAGTATGATCTTGTTCGGGGTACTTCCGAGGACTTCTGGATCGGAAACGATCATTAGGATTCCTCCTCCTAACGTACTCTTTTAACTTCCCTTGAGCAATCAATTTCTCAATCTCCTGTTTCAACTGAAAACAATCCTCGGTGCTATGCCCCCGAGTCCGATGGTACTTGCAATACTTATCCTGATTCAGCGCCCCGGACCTGGCCTGGGTAATACGCCGAGCCTCAGGGACCATTTTCCTCTCCTCGAGGACAGCTAGAATCTCATCCCTCGAGGTATTCAGCTCCGTAAAACCATTTTTCCCTGGTTCCCTCCTATGTACTACTTCCGGAGAAGCAGGTCGACCGTAAACATTTGATCTGTGGGTTGGAACCTGAGGTTTATAGACGTTAAGTCTTTGCCACACCGAGCCTCTTCGATGCGTGTTCGACCCCCCGTAATCACTTGGTTTAGGGACAGGAGCCCTATCAGGTTTTTTACCCACCGGTGGTCGGGGATTCTGAGCGTTTTTTAACTTGTTCATTTCCTCCTGAATCATATATTTCTCAGCTATCTCCATGATTCGCTCGAAAGATTTTGGTTGCTTTTGGCAAAGAGCATTCCCGAATTGGGTATTCCGTGTCAACTCGAACATGAGTGATGACAAGAACTCAATCTGAGGGGTATCTACTTTTAGAAGCTCGATGCTAAACCTTGCCAGCCATTGCCTCAGCGTTTCTCCTTCCAGTTGCTTCACCGTTCCCAAATGATTGGCAGGTAATCTTTGTTTCCTCTGACTCGCGAACTGATGTTTCAACTTATCGCATAGCTCATCGAAAGAGAAGATAGAGTTCGGAGGTAATTTTCCGAACCAGTCTGAAGCAATTCCTTCGAACGTGGTTACCATAATTTTGCAACAGAAGTCTTCTGAGTGTCCGTACAAGTTCAACACATTTATGAACGTGTTAATGTGTTCTCCGGGGTCGGTAGTCCCGTTATACCTTGGCAACCTTGTTGGAACTGTTTCAGTGCCTCGAGCCTCTCTGATCTCTTGGCAGAAAGGTGAACATCGCATGATATTCGTACTTAACTCCTTTTCTCTACCATCCTGGAGGACCAATTCCTCATCTTCCTTAGTTTCAGCTCGTCGACCCCTTATACCCGGGGGATGGGTTTCCTTAAACAGCATTTCCTTCTTCAACTCCTTAACGACTCTTTCTTGTACAATTTTTTCCAAATCAGCCTCTGTTACTTTACGATAAACTGGCTTCTTCAAATTGTTTTGATCATTGGGCTGACTCTCCCCTACTACAGAATCTTCTTGGCCTCGGGGGGCCCTAGACGGTTGCCCTGATCGGCCTCCTGGTCTTTCCCGAGCCTCTCTGGGAAGATCCGATGCAGCATCCCGGGCAGATCGGCGAACACTCCCTTCCCCTCGTAGGTTTGAAGCGGGACCCCGGTGCCCCGATCGAACCGCGGGCTGATCGACAGGAAGCTGCTGGCCAGGATTCATGAATTCTCTACACATAGTACCGACAATGGAACGCAGATCGGGCATCGTAGTATGTATGGGCAGGTCAGTAGGTGGGTCGAGCGGCGGCGCTTCGGACTGGTGTGCCGCTCGAGACTGGTTACTTGGTTCGTTGTTTACAGAACGTTGAGCTCCTACGGCGTGTGAAGGCTCGCCGCGATTGTACGTGAATCTCCTAGTAGTAGGCATTTTTCGATCTAACACCCGAACAGGCCCCACGGTGGGCGCCAATTGATTATGCTCTTTTTCGTTGGGATACAAATATAGAAAGTCGAGCTAAACAATAAATAAATCAGGTAGATGGTGAATGTATATTAATAATCAGCTCAAATACAGTTTACAAAGTAGGTCTATTCGGGCGGTATTGGATGCCGTAAAACTAGCTAGATCAAATACAAAGGAAAGCGAGATAAAGCCTAATCCGAACTCTAGGTCTGAGCTGGAGTCCTTTCTTGGAAAACGTGTCCCCCTGATGTCATAAATGCGGTGGTATATATAGGAACAGTGATGGGCTAGCTAGACCCTCCGCAGGGGAAGATATCTCGGCCAGCTGTCCAGGCCTGAGGTAGGGCTCACGGTAAACCCGAGGAGTTTAGTAGATCGGAAAGAGGAATCCCGAGCTATCAGTCTGACTTGGCTGGAGACTCAGTTTTGGATGGAGAATACCTTTCTTGGACGGGATCCAGGTCGATCTCGAGCAGAGGTATTAAAATGGCGTATACAAAATATCCCTCATCAAAGATGACGTTTATTGACGAAGATAAAGAACTCTCTGAGCTAGTTAGGGAAAGTCCTCCAACAGCAGAGAGGGCTGTTGGATCAGAAAAGGAGTCTGCTGTCGTGAAGTCAGTTGATGATCAAGTAAAACAGACTTCTGCACCAATAGCTGAGGTTGCTCAACCTCAAAAGGATCCTGAAGTGCAGATCCTTGAACCGATTACTGCTCCAGAACCAACAGCTGCGGCACCAGTTGTTGAATCTAGAGCTGGCAGGAAGAAAAGAACTGGCAAAGCTAAAGTGTCAGCTTATCACAAGAAGAAGCGCGAGGAAGCTGAGCAAAGAAAACGTGATGAAGCTGAGCTTAAAAGAGCTTTAGAAGCGAGTACGAAAGAAGCTGATGTCAAGAATATGACAGAGGCTGAATTAGCTGCCAAGGAGGAAGCAGACTTGGCTAAAGCTTTGGAAGACAGTAAGAAGGATGCTTATGGACCAAGGAGGTCAGAAGGCATCGTAATTGGAGGTAAACCCAAGGAGGGACAGTTTGTTCTACCAAGGGCAGAACCAATTAAAAGAAAGAAGTTTGAAGTCAGAAGAGCAATTGAAGTTGTTCAAAGTGACTCTGCTGCTTTCAAGAGATTTGAAGCTGAGCTAGAAAGGTTAAATCAGCTGCTTCAATCAAGAACTACTTTTCTCCCTGAAAAGATCAGATACAACAGATGGAGAGAGTACAGATTGAACAAGTCTGAGGAAGAAATCCAAGCTTGGAAGGAGTTTGCTGCAGAAGGACGCTGGGTCTTGAATTGGTTGCAAACCACTTCTGTTGCAAAGGCATTGGACTCAGATTTTGTAAGAGACAGACTACATGACTATGCAAGAGTCATTGTAAGTCTGGAGGCAACTGCTATCAAGGACTCATTTCCAAATTAGCTTGGTCCTGCTGATGACCGTATTGATAGAGCAGTTAAGATTGCTGTTTATACAACGTTGGAGAAATGGGCTGAGAGATCAAGGTACGAACCAGGAACATCAAGTACAATGCCCACTCTGCCAAGTTTGCAGCATATTGCCTTTGGCTCAGAGATCAGTACTTATCAAGAAAAGCTAAGTATTCAACAGACTACATCACCTTTTGTTCCAGCTGACTTGATTCGTCAGAAGACTGTAGTGTCTACTGATGGTACTGAGATCATTCACATTGCTGATGAGCCAGCTCGTGAAGAACAAAAAAAAGACCAGCAAGCTGAGGAGATTAATCTGGGTACATCAACCAAGCTGCCTGCTGAAGTCAAAGACTTAGTTTCTTTAGCCATTGAATGGAAGGCTGAAGAAACTCAAGTTCTTCATGAAGCTCCTGTTCAACAAGAAGAACCTGCTGAAACATCAAACTCTGCTCCTTCTGCTGACTTGCATTCTTCACTCATGGAGTCAATGCAGATGCTGATTGATAATGCCATGAAGGAAATGGAGATGAGGAATCAGCTGATGTTGAAGCAAATGCAGGAGGAAACTACAAAGATGGTGAAAGATGCCATAGAAAACTTTCCTCTACCACCAGACAATTCCCTTGCACTGACTCAAAGTATTGTGAGCATGAACAGAAACATTGAAGACGTGAAGGTTGATGTGAGTCATCTGCACTCTACTCTTCAAAGACATGAGTCTGACATTGCTCGAATTGCAAGAGTCATGAAGGAAGTTGGTGAAGCAGAGATAGAGAAGAATGTTGCATTAATTCAAGAGTTCACTGCTGTCACTAACAAAGCTCAAAGTGAAATATCAACATTTCAACTGAATGTTGATTGTTTAAATGACCAATCTGGTGAAATAAAGACTACTCAACTTCGCATGGAAGCTACTCTGAATCATCACTGTGATCAACAACAAGTTATGGATCAAAACATCAAGAAGCTTTGTGCTGCTGTCAACATAACTCCTGATCAACTCAACCCTGCTGCAGATGATAAAAAGGGGGAAGAGGAATCAGCTAAGAGAACTGTTGTTGCTGCAACTGTTCAAGTACAAGACCAACGTGCTGCTGCTGAAAAGCCAAGTGAAGATGAAGTACTTGAAGAGGAAGCTGAAGATGAAGCTAATGATAATGTAGAGCCCAAGGATGTAGCTAAGACTGACAAAGAGTTAGCTGCCTCTAAGTACTCTGCTGAAGAACAGCTTAATCCACACGTCAAGTATAAGAGAATTGAGGACATGAAAGCAAAATTCGAAACTGATGAAAGAAGAGAAAAATTAAAGAATCTTGTTGATGCCTTCTCAAGTGGTGAAGATGAAGAAAGTAGTGATAAAGTTGAAGAAGAGGAAGAAGAAGAAGATGAAGAAGCTGAGGACTAGACTAGGCTTACTAGACTAGGTTATCTGTTGAAAATCTGTAATGGGGGTGGGGGGGGGGGGGGGTGGGGGGGGGGGGGGGTGGGGGGGGGGGGGGGTGGGGGGGGGGGGGGGTGGGGGGGGGGGGGGGTGGGGGGGGGGGGGGGTGGGGGGGGGGGGGGGTGGGGGGGGGGGGGGGTGGGGGGGGGGGGGGGTGGGGGGGGGGGGGGGTGGGGGGGGGGGGGGGTGGGGGGGGGGGGGGGTGGGGGGGGGGGGGGGTGGGGGGGGGGGGGGGTGGGGGGGGGGGGGGGTGGGGGGGGGGGGGGGTGGGGGGGGGGGGGGGTGGGGGGGGGGGGGGGTGGGGGGGGGGGGGGGTGGGGGGGGGGGGGGGTGGGGGGGGGGGGGGGTGGGGGGGGGGGGGGGGGGGGGGGTGGGGGGGTGGGGGGGGGGGGGTGGCGGGGAGGGGAAGGGGGAAGGAGGGAGGGGGGGGGGGGGAGGAGAAAGGGGGCGGAGGGAGGAGGGGGGGGGGGGGGGGGGGGGGGGGGGGGGGGGGGGGGGGGGGGGGAGGGGGGGGGGGGGGCAAGAAAGTTCATCATTTCGTTAGCATGCTGCTTATATCCAAGAGAAAAACCCCTATCAAACTCTCGATCTTTCAATTGAAGAAGATATTTTTTCTCCTTGGTAATCTGTTCCTTATCAGACACCAAGCTGCTATTTTCTCGAGCAAGTTCTTCTTTTTCTTTAGTAAGTCTTTCAGCAGCAGCTCGGAGATTCTCTACCTCGGTCATCAGCGATCGATGAGCAACAACGATCGAGTTCATCCGTTCAAGAGACTCTTCTCGAGAAAAGTAAAATTCATCATTTTGGATCCCGAGCTGAAGAGCTTCATGCTTAGCCTGTTATGGAAAAGCAAAGAATAAGAAACTTCCAAGGATATAAAAGTCATCATAACAACAATAACACACTTACCATCTCCAAACGCTTGAAAATGGACTGAACGAGACGTAAAGAGGAATGGTTCTTCAATTTATCGAGCTCCTTGGGCAAAATTGTACCCATTCCCAGATTCCAAGAAATCCCATCAGGCTCGAGGGTTGTTGGAATGCTTGCATCAATCGAAACCCCACCAGATCGACCCATATCAAACTCAGTTATCTCTTCGACCTGCTCCTTAAAAGGACGTTCGTCTAAAAGAGACGGATCATCCGCAACGTTTTCAAAACCAGAATGACTGGGACCAGACCCAGTTTTCGATACGTCTTGGGAAATGTGGACAGGAGAGACGGCATGAGTTTGTTGAGAAGTTGAGACAACAACTTGAGAACGCAGAGGGGCAAAGAAAGATTCAGGAATATCTTCCACAGGTCCCCTTAGTTGCAAAGTAAGCTCAACCTCAGAGTTGGGAGCAGTAATTACGACCTGATGCGAACCTCCTTGACCTAAATCTCGATTTGGCATATCTCGATCGGAAGGAGGACGTTCCTCCATTGATTGGACGACGGGAGGAGGAGAAACAACTCGAGACTCCTCGTTTATATTTTGATCGACTGGGGGAGGAGAAACGACTCGAGACTCCTCGTTGATATTTTGGTCGACTGGAGGAGGAGAAACAACTCGAGACTCCTCGTTTATATTTTGGTCGACTGGAGGAGGAGAAATAACTCGAGACTCCTCATTGGTTATTTGGTCCACGAGAGCAGGAGAAGTAGCTCGAGTCTCCTCGTTCGTTGTATGGACGACTGGAGGAGGAGAAATAGTTCGTGACTCCTCATTTATTGTTTGTTCTACGAGAGGAGGAGAGGTAGAGCGAGAACCCTCGTTCTGGTAAGCCTCCAGCACTTTCGGATCGACTATTGGACTATGGATTGGGGCCCCTGAAAGTCCCGTTGAAGAATTCCTACTTTCCCTCGTCGGAGAAAGAATATTCTCCACTATTTTCGAATTTCCGCCAGACGACGATTGTTGTGAATCGTCCGTTCGGGCTTTCTTCCTCGGAGTATCTCGCCGCGATAGACCCCGCAGAGATCGTTTTGAAGCTCCAGAAAAGAGGTTGGAACTCATGATCAAAAAATCAGAAATTCTTATGAAATATCGAACTATGAGCTCCGATCAACAGCAAGAAAATTTTATATTACAAGTGGGGACGCGCGGTAAAACTTCAAAGATTTTACCTTTATATATAATAAAGGAAATGACAGTTATGCCCTCAATTCTTGGCGCGAACAGTAGAATTCAAAATGGAAAACAAAATGGGTCGTCCAATGCATATTGCGATCATCCAAACGACGAAGAATATTTCATCTAAAATCATTTATATTAACAAAGGGATTCTTACATATGCTACAAGACTTGCTACCTAAAACGACAAAAACTACAAGAATTAAAGAGAAAAATAAAAGGAAATCATAAAAGACATTCTAAGATGGGGAGTTGGCTTCATTCGCGGGCGACTTTTCCTCATCTTCTCCATTCTTTTCCTCGACCTGCTCTCCTTCGATGTCCTCTTCATCGTCATCGTCTCCCTCTTCACCTGCTTGATCACCCATAATATCCGCTACTAACTCCAAATCAGGTGTTGGCACAGGAAATGGAGTTCCGTACTCATCGACTAAGTGAGCCAGAGGGTGGTTATTATACTCGACGGAAGATAAGCAATCGAGAGGATAGTCTTGAAGTCTTCGATCCTTTTCGATAGCCATAACTCGGCGATATTCGTCGCGCTTATCAGGGATCTGCCCAGACTCGATTAATTGATCGACGCCCTTATAGAACGAGCTCAAGAGCAAACCTCCGATCTTTTGATGAATTATGGCAGTATGCACGGGGGAATCAAGATACTCTCGGACGATGGGTTCGACGTCGGCTTATCAATGATCTTCGATGACCCTTTCTAGATCGGAAGAATCATCCTCTTTTTGATAGAATAGTGTCCGGCAAGCCAACTGTATGGCTGCCATTTATTGTAATAAATAAAGGAACTATTCAATTTAGATTAATAAATGCATCTTTATTATATGGTCAACTTTATCTTATGTAATAATTATCTACGCATAAGGATATAAGTCCTTAGATCATAGGGCTATGGGACAACCCGTGGACTGATCTCCAAGGCCGTGATCTAGAACATATTCAAGAGTCGTAGAATCCAATTGAGATGGGACATCGTTGGATTCGGTTAGACTCTCACTAATGTGTATACTCCGATGAACTGGAGGACGCTAGGGTCCACGAGCGTGACTGGGATAGTCGATACACATGAGTGGGTGGCTTGCTGGGATGGCAAGTGCACTGAATACCCCAATTAGGAAATAACTCATCATGGAAGCGGTAGTCGCATATCGGAGTTGAAGTTATTCCAATTTACAACAGTATACGAGGAATGATCCCCAAACACTTGAGGTGATAGGGTTTATCTGGTGCGAGAACGTCTATACTTAGATGTGAGTTCCGACCGACTGGAGATCGCCAGAAAGTCTCTGTGGATTCACGTTGGGTATAGAGGGACTCGTATGCAGGTTCATATCATCAACAAAGGATCCATTGACCCGACTTGATAGGTTGGGAAATTCTCCTATGGATTTCTGTGAGAAATTAATTCTGGTAAAATCCTTGGCCAAGGTATCTGACGACTTTATGAAAGTAGCTCATAAAGATTAAGTCAAAGAAAATTATTTCGAGATCAGAATGCATAAAGTCAAAACAAAATAAAAGGGAACCGATGAAAAATCCATGCCCTTAAGTATTGACTGGGAGATCAATCGATGGAGAGATTATAGCGTATATGGAAATTGTAAATGATTAAAAGGTTCACTGAATTAATTCACCAGTGATTGGGCTCCATGGGCTTGTGGCCAGACATCGACCGTGGAGTGTGGGAGAATTCCCAAATTAGCAGGGGTGCTAATTTTGGAATGATCAGTCGACAGAGTGTTCGATTGATTTAGAGTATTTAATACTCGAGTAATTAAATGAATATTTAATTATAACCCACGGCCAATTATGTGGTGAACCTACGGGGGCATACACAATACATATGAAGCGAAAGCGAGGAAATGAAGAACAACTGAGTCAACTAAATCGACTAGGTCGATTGGGGTGACTGGGTCTACTGGGTCGACTGGGTCGACCCAATTGGAGCAAACGTGATCCAATTGGATTTGGATCAAGACTGGAAATTAAATTGGAATTTAATTTGTAAGTTAATTAATTAAATTGGATTTAATTAATAATGGGAATATTTAATTAAATAGACTTAGAGTCTAATTTAATTAAATGAGAAAGAAATAAATTAATTGGGTTATTTAATTGAGAATTAAATAAAGACCCAATTAATTAAATCTAGTATGGGCCATGAATTAATTAGAAGACTTAGTCTTCCAATTAAAAGGGCCATGGCCTATGTAGGAGAATTAGAAGACTTGGGAGTCCTAATCCTAGGAGGATTAGGATGATGAGATTCCTATAAGTAGGAGACCTAAGGTCATATCTCATATACACTAATCAAGAGCCAAAAAGCCAAGTCAAGAAAAATACTCTCTCCCTCTCTCTCCCTTGTGATCGGCCGAACTCTCTTTCCTCTTGGAAGAGATTTTCGTTTTTCGATTCTTGCTCCATCTTGTTCTCTAATCCTAGATATTAATATATCCTATGTTCTAGCCGATTAGGATATATTATATTTCGTGATATTGTGGTGTATCAACTAGTAGAGGCGCATCACGTGGGGCGCTACAATAAAGCTTGGATCGACTTCTACCGAGGGAGAAAAGTACGACTTTGCTGATTACCAGGATTTGCTAGGAGACAGGTATAATTTGGATCTAATTATTCTTGTCGATTTTATATTCATATATATACATCCAGTTTAGTATCCTGGCAAGATTCCGTAAGAGGTCCTTAAAAATTTTAATTTCCGCTGTGCTTAGGACTGTTTATCTTACCGAATCCCAACAGTGGTATCAGAGCCAACTCTGGCTTTGTATATATATGAATTTGCAAATTCTGTGTTTTAAATCATATGTTTGATTTATGTGTGGCTAGTTCTTTTACTATGCTTGTTTTAGAACGTAGATCAGATTAACTTGGAGTTAATAGAAAAATTTTGATTCAAAATTTTATCATGTTAATTTTTATTTTGGATTATGATTTAATTAGTTGGATCTGTTTAATTAAATCAAAAGTAATCAAGAAAACAAAAAAAAAATTTTTGGAACCCAACCGCGGTGGCACGCGGCGGTGCGCAGCAGCACACCGCGGCTAGGCGGCCACCGTAAGCTGCTGCCCGCAGCAGCGTGCAAGCAGCACGCTGGATGCGCGTGCGGCACACGGCAGCAGCCTACGGGCTGTCTGCCGCGTGCTGTCACGCGCTGCCGTGCGCTGCTACGCGCAGCAGCGGCTGCCGTGAGCAGTCCACGCGCGGCCCTTGTGGGCCGAGTGTGGGTTGGCCATGTGGCAGTCCTCGATTGGTCACTATGTGGCTGATTTTTGGTTGGTCTCTAATTTGCCTATTTTGGAAAGTTTGAAAAATCTTGGAGATTTGTGAGAGTAGGAAACTTGGAGTTTTGGATAAGGTAGGAATCTTGGAAGATTTGGGAACTACCTTAGTTATCTAATCTAGTCAAAATAGGATTATCTTCAGAATCTTGGAGATTTGGAAAATTGGGAAACTTAGAGTTTTGGACAAGATAGGAATCTTGGAAGATTTGTAACTATCTTAATTAACCAACTTAATCAAGATATGTATTGTAGATTACTTAGAACTCAAGTAAGAGTTAATTAATCTTAGAGATTAATTATTAATTCAAAATTAATTAACTTGGATAATTTTTGTGAATTGAAATTAAAGGAGCCGATAAATTTACATTTATGCCCTTATGTGAATTTATGCATGTTCTTGAGTGAATATGTGGATTGGTCGATTTTGCCCCTAAGCCCTGTGTAGTTTGGTTTATTTATTTTATGGGTTGTAATTAAATGGGCCTGATTGGTGCCCCTTGCTTGCGCAATTAAAATGTAATAGAATAGGGCCATTTTAAGTTATACTTAGTTTAGGCTTGGAGCCGAGAAGACCTCATGAAGACTTGGAGATCCACATGGAGGCCCATTACCTTGGAGGACATGGAGGCCCAATTCAATACATGGAGGCCCAATCAAGGAGGATATTACAAGAAGGCCCATGCATGTATGGGTTTGAAAATTGTAATAGTTAGGACATTTAATTTCCACCCTAGACTGACCAATTGATCCATCGCATGGCTCGTAATGGATCGCATAGGATGGGCAATCGATCAATCATATCCTGCTAGGTGATGTATGTTTACTTATTATTCTTTGATGTATGTCTTGCATGCTTAGAATAGATAACGTAAACAAGATAAAGCATAATCTGATGAGACCTCGCACAAGAAAAATTGAAAAACCTCCAATTGAACTTTAAAACTCAATTATAATATTAAATCGCATAAACGGGCGCATATGAATGGTGTCTATGGTCCGAGCCTATCCAATTACTAGGTCTTAAGCATATTGTACGAATATATCTCGATGTCTCACGAGTCGTGGGTCGAGCTATAGGAAGATAATATGTTTATTGCCTCGATGCACGGTTTAGTGCCAAGGGAGGGGATAGCAATGTTTTAGGCGCTGTCTCACGAGTCGTGGGGTGTCTAGGATTGAACTATTTCTCTCCACGAGTATTGGACATGATTTAACGCTAGTAAATATGGATGTCTCACGAGTCGTGGGTCCATAACGAAAAACGAGGCTAAATGAACTCAAGGGTTAGCTGCGATGGTTAACCGACGACGATGTCGACCACCAAGTGGATCTAATAGTATGGCCAACGAGTCGTGGGTACTAGAAGATTGCATTTGGGCCTTGAGCCCGCTAGGATATTTTAATATTCCCGAAACTTATGTGGGGGCATAAGATTTTGATTAAAATAGTGGGAGTAATTTACAAATAAAAACCATGTTTGTAAATTGTGCATTTAAAATTAATCATTCGCGTATTTATTTCTTCTATCGTCTTTTTGTAGATATAATGTCTAAGAATCCGATTTCCATCATACTTGAACAAAACAAATTGACTGGACCTAACTTTCATGACTGGGTTAGAAACCTTAAGATCATTCTAGCTTCTGAGAAACGATCTTTTGTCCTTGATGGGCCCCCACCTGAAATTATTTTGGATGCTAGCGACACTGAAAAAGAGGCTACTGAATTGTGGCACGACGATGACTTACAGTCACGTTGTCTTATGCTAGCATCCATGTCGAATGAGCTTCAAAAGCAGCATGAGCATATGAAATCTGCTTTTGAAATCTACACACACCTCAATGGCCTCTTTGGGGTGCAAAGTAGATATGAGCGGTATGAAACTGCTAAGACTCTGCAACAAGCGAGAATGGCAGAGGGTACTGATGTCCGCTCTCACTGTATCAAAATGATTGGGCTTATTGAAAAGCTTGGTCAACTTGAGGTGAAAATGGACAAGTCGTACTGCCAGGATATAATCCTCCAATCGTTGCCAAGATCATTCGAGCAATTCGTAGTGAACTACAACATGCACAAGATGAATGTTGAACTTCACGAGTTGGCAAATATGCTCGCCACTGCAGAGGCTTCCATGAAAAGAGAGAAGCCAGTGATGGTTGCTACTTCCACCCAATCAAGGTCTAAAAGGACTAAGAAAGGGAAAGGGAAGGGAAATGCTCCTCCGAGCAAAGCAAAAGGACCATCTGGGCCCATAGGAAAGGGAAAGAAGCGAAAAGCTTCTACTGGTGAACAGAAATGTTTCTACTGCAAGAAACCTGGACACTGGAAGAGGAACTGCAAGGAGTTTGATTTAACCGAATTTCGTCTTAAGGTTTAATCTCAGTAAATTTATTTAAGAACACAATTTTTTGTATTAAGGGTTTGGTTAAAGTACTCAGGATGGTGCAATTCAAGAATAAACACAGTAATATAATTGAGTAGATGACAATAATATGAAGAGGCGAACAATAGTAGTATTTTTTGTAGGTTAAAATCTGGATCCCCATACAATGTAAAATATGCTATTTATAATATTCCTTCTATCCTAACTAAACTAGGAGTCCTATTTAGCCTAGGAAATCTATATGGCCTAGGAGTATCGCTGGGCCCATTAAGTCCCTTGGAGCGGACATTAGGTCGATTAAATTAGGTCGATCGGATATGAATTTATCCGATCGATCCGATCCTGAGGTCTTGACTGGTCGGATCGATTCCGAATTGGCTCGATAAATACTATTCGATCATAGGTGCGAAATAGCCCTCATCAGTACTCCCTCACTTCTCGAGCGTAATCGTAGCTGGAGCTTGTAGAAGTAGAAGTAGTTTTTACCATGATCTTTTCATTTATTCATGAAGTATGCCTCGTTAAAAACCTTGTTCGGAAAAACCCTCTTCGGGATAAAAACCAAACGAGGAAAAAAGAGTGCATATCCATTTGAACCGTCTTCGTACAGACGCGTATCTTGGTTAACGTGTGTCAGACAATGGCAGGGTCTTTTCATGACTTTAATTGGCGGGAATATGAAGAGACGCGAAGGGTTGAATCTGTCTTTTCACAGCCCATATATATAGTAGAAATTAACGGAACAATTTACTTTTACTCCAGATATTTAATCCTTCCAGCAGTAAAAGTTTACATCGATAATTTACCCATTTACTAATTCTCTCGAACACCTTTTATCCAAATATAGAGAAATGGCTTCGACTTCACAGAATCCTCCTTCCCCTACTCAAACCGTAGGAGAACAAGTTCCACCTAATATTCCCAATCCTGATATCCTTTCTTCTGATAATGAGGCAATAGACAATTCCCAAGCAGAAGATGTCAGAGATTATGCCGAGGATGAAGTTGATAGTTTAGTCGTGGAAATTATTCCAGAAGGAGAGATGATGTCGAGAGCGTCTAAAAAATCTAAAACGACCCAACCTCAGATTTCTGCACCTGTAGAACTTTTTCCTTCTCGATGGAGAGAAGAAGATCTACTATTTCTGAAAAGGGAATATGGTCGCTATTTCCCATCGGATTTTGAGATTATTATTCCTACTTCCGAGCAGAGGGTAAATACTCCTCCTGCTAACTGTCGAGCTTTCTATACGTCCCATTTTGATCATGGGCTCCGTTTTCCCTTATCTTCAATTCTTCGTCAGTTTCTGGAGACCTTTATCGTCTCACTGACCCAACTTGTTCCTAACGCCATAGCCTTTATTATGGCCTTTTCAGTTTTAATGGTAGCACGAGGTTTTCAACCATCTTTCCGCAATTTCCTTCATTTTTTTCGATTTTCAGTATCGACCTCCTCAAACAGAGGTTATTATTATGTTAGCCAGAGACCGGGGTACGCTGTGCTTGAAAATGCCATTTCCAGCAACAGCACGGAATGGAAGTCAAATTTCTTCTTTGTTAAAGCTCCGACAGTGCGCATGCTTGAGAACGGAGAGACTCAGGAGTTTGCTCATGATTGGGGCTATAATGATTCTTGGGTATACGGTGGTCGAAGAGTAATCGGCGAAATGGCCCCGGACGACCAATTCTCATCCACTATGATCGAGGAGATGAGACTAAATAAGTACCAATCAGCTCATTTGATCGGAGAGATCTTCCTTCGGAAGGCAGGATTGAGTTCCTTGGAATTTCCTATCTCCTCTGATGATCGACCCATATGTAATGTTTTCCGATAATAATAAGTTTAATAAGATATATATATGATCTTGCTGCTCATCCACGTTTATTGGTTTCATCTACAGCTTCCATGGTCGAGAATTGTCGCTTTTCTGTGGTTGGTAAATCAGTCCTTTCAAATTCAAAGAAGTCTTGGGGTAAATCTCCCATAGAGCAAAAAGAATCCAGGAAAAGAAGAAGAGATCAGTTTATGAGTTTGGAGGATATCGAGGAGGAGTCGTTCGAAAATGCTGATCCTATCCGAGTAGCTCCTCCTTCTTCTGATCAAACCTCATCGGATATACCGTCTTCAAGCTCTCGCCAAGGCCGCGGTTATCCACCCAAATTTCTTAGGGACCAACATGGTATTTTAGGCTGTGAATCTTGGTCGGAGCGCAATCCTACTGGCCCCGAAGCTAAAAGGAGAAAATAGTTCTTCGACAAAGGAGGGGAATATTTTACTCATGTCGGAGATATTGGTCACAGAGCTTCTCTGGTAGATATGATCGAGAGTCACCTTCAAGGGAAAAGGGCGGCTGGATACTCCGAGAAGGATACATTGGCGTCTGATGATAAGGAGAATGTCGTCGATAAATCCATTCGAATTCTCCTTTCATCGACCTTCACTCAAGATGTCAATAGGACGATCAAGAAAAAACCTCTCGAACAGCTGGCAAGAGCAGCTCATGCTCATGAAGTGGTGATGTTCTTTAATTTGTCAATCCCTTTAATAAGTGTTCTTTTATTCTATATTGATTTAGGTAAATTTTTTCTTCATATAGACTGGAAATGCTTTGGTGTCGGCATTGTATGATATGGCGTTGCATAGGGATCAATGCAGCTTTGTTGAAGAAAGTAACAGGATTTTATCTGCCAGAGTCAAGGAGCTTGAAGATCAACTTGCTCAGGTTGATAATTCTCGAGCTTCTGCTGCCACTTCGTCTGATCCTCTTGCTAATCCTAATTTGGAGACCGACAATCCTCACATTATTAGCATGATGACGGATTCTAGTAGATATCAAGCGCAGGTCGACCAAATGACTCGTGAAATAGAAGAGCAAAGAGTCGCGCATGCCACCCTCGTTAGCAAGCTTGAGTCGGATATTGCTGCTCTTCGATCCCAACTCACGGCTAAGGAAGATGATTCTTCCGACATAGAGAGGGTCATAGATGCACATCAATCTTTAGATGTCGAGCCGATAGTTCGAGAGTTTCTCAATTCTCCCGTGCATACTGCCATAATTCATCAAAAGATAGGTGGTCTGCTTTTGAGCTCGTTTTATAAGGGTGTCGATCAATTAATCGAGTCTGGGCAGATTCCTGATAAGCGGGAGGAATATCGCAAAGTCATGGCCATCGAAAAGGATCGAAGTCTTCAAGACTATCCTCCCGACTGCTTATCCTCTGTAGAGTATAACAATCATCCATTGGCTCACCTTGTCGAGGAATATGGAGCTCCAATTCCCGTGCCAACACCTGATTTGGATTTGATAAAGGATATTATGGAGAATCAGTCAGGCGAAGAGGAAAGTGATGATGCCGAGGAAGATATCGAGGGAGACCGTGTCGACGAAAGGAACAAAGAGGAAAAGGAGGGATCGTCCCCCAAGGAAATCAATTCACCCAGTTAGGATATTTTAATGGTTGTCTTTTATTTTATTGTAAAGCTAGGCCTTTTTAATCTCGTAGATAATGTAAACTCCCTTTTGTGATATATATTATTCTAGATCTGATATACTTTGTCGTTATGCTGATCATAATGCATATTTGATGACTCGTTTTTACCTTAATTTCGAATTTTTACCGTGCGCGCCAAGGTTCAAGGACATAATAGTCATTTCCTTAACTATATATAAAGGTAAATCTTTTGGGGTTTTACCGCGCGTCCCCACTTACTATATAAAATTTTCTTGTCATCGATCGGAGCTCACAGTTCGATAATTCATAAATATTCCTGATTTTTTGATCATGAGTTCCAACCTATTTTCTGGAGCTGCCAAACGATCTCTACGAGGTCTTCCCCGACGAGATACCCCGAAGAAAAGATCCCGAACGGAAAGTTCTCATCAATCATCCTCCCAAGGGGGAGCTTCTTCTCGGGAAACCATTCCTCGACCTGATCCAAAATTATCCTCGTCAAGCGGGAATTTAAAAGAAACGAAGGATATCCCTTCTAATGCCCCGACCCGCAGTCCGATTGTCGATCCGAAGATGATGGAGGCTTTCCAGAGTGAAGGTTCTTGCTCTACTTCTCCTCCTTTAGTAGAGCAAACCTTTAACGAGGTATCACGAACCGTTTCCCCCCCCCAAGTCGTCCATACGATAAACGAGGAAAGTCAAGCTATTTCTCCTAATCTCGGAGAGCAAACCAATAATGAGGAGTCGCGAACCGTTTCTCCCCCTCCAAGTGTCCATACAACGAACGAGAAAAGTCGAGCTATTTCTCCTGTCCTTGTGGAACAATCAATAAATGATGAGTCACAAACTGTTCCACTTTTTCCAGATGAACGCTCAGTGGATGATCATTCCCCTTCGGGCAGAGATGTAACAATTCAGTCTATAAGTCGAGATGGTTGTGCTCAGGTCAAGGCTACTGCTCTTCATTCTGAAATTGCCACTCCTGTTTCTGAGATCGATCCTACTCTACAATTAAGGGGGCCTGTGGAAGATATTCCAGAATCTTTCTTTGCCCATCCTGGTTCGCAAGTTGTTTCAACTTCTCAAGACACTCAAGTTGTCTCTCCTTTTCGTATTTCACAAGGAGTGTCGAAAATTGGGTCTGGTCCCAGTCGTTCTGCAATTGAAAAGGTTGCGGACGACCCATTTCTTTTAGACGAGCGTCCATTTAAGGAGCAGGTTGAAGAGATAACTGAGTTCGATATAACCCGATCAGGTGGGGTTTCAATTGATGCGAGTATTCCACCAACCCTCGATCCTGATGGGGTTTCTTGGAATCTGGGAATGGGTACTATTTTGCCTAAGGAGCTTGAAAAATTGAAGAACCACTCTTCTCTGCAACTTGTCCAGTCCATCTTCAAACGTTTAGAGATGGTATGCGTATTTTGTTATTTGTTCAAAAGATCTAGGTGTTTTAAGTGTTTTACTTATATTTCTCAATACAGGCTAAGCATGAAGCTCTCCAGCTCGGGATACAAAATGACGAATTCTATTTTGCTCGAGAAGAATCCCTCGATCGGGTAAATATAATTGCCGCTGCTCATCGAGTGCTAATGACTGAGGTTGAGCATCTCCGAGCTACCACTGAAAGGCTCACTAGAGAGAAGGGAGAACTTGCCCAAGTAAATAGTAGTTTGGAGGCTGAAAAGGAGCAGCTTACCAAGGAGAAAATAGATCTTCTTCAATTGAAAGATCTGGAGTTTGATAGGGGTTTTTCCCTCGGATATGAGCAGCGTGCCCAAGAAATGATGACCTATCTTGGTTATCCAACAATTCCTGCTCATGTTCACGACACGGTAGACAAGGGTCTTACTCCCGATCATACTCCTGAGCAGTAGACAACAGATCTTCTGCTATGTTTTTTTTTTTTTTTTTTTTTTTTTTTTTTTTTTTTTTAAAATGTAAATATATATTTTTGCCTGATAACGGAAGAACCATTTTGTTCTATTTCTGCGCCTTTCCGACCTGTATGTTGATAATTAATTTCATGCAATATTATTGAAAGATGAGAAATCAACTTGGTAGGTGTGCCATAATTGTAGGAACGATTCGCATGCCTTGTCCGTTGATGGGTTAATTCCCCATAGTATAAATAACTCATTGGAGAAGTAGGAAAAGAAGAAAAACTTGAAATAATATGCCACCTCTGATCAGTTTAACTACGGTGGACTACGGTGGAGATATCAAACCAGAGAGTCCTTTAGATAGACGAGAGCTGGTTAGTTCATTAAAATGGTGTTGCATCCATGCATGCTCGAAAACTTGCCCCCAAGGCAAGGAGAACGATCCTATCTCAATTGTATGACTGCCAAGTTTTTTCCTTCTCAGCGTGCTTTAGCTTGATACTGTGATCGACCCTAGATGCGATATGTTCCTCGTTTTCACCAGCATCAGCAAATATACGCACTTCTGCATGTTCCTCGTTTTTATGCAGCGGTAGTAGCCCGAGGAGAAGGTCGATTTGAAGGAGCAGATCATTCCGAGGAGTAGCAAAGTAGGATTAACGTTTGGAATAATTGTAACGATCCTTGAATGTAAATGTAGTTTTTTGTGACGATATAGTTGTGAAATGTAACGATCTTCTCAAAGATCTGATAAAAATCCATTATTCCTTGTATCTTCATTTCAATAATAATGATCGATCATTTGTCCTGATTCTGCGAACCGTTCTTACAACGTTTTTAATCTGGGCCGTTGATAGGACCTCAATTTACACCATTGGATCCTTTATCCTCCGCCTATAAATAGATTCACTCCATCCCTCTCCATCTCACAGAAGATGAAGTCCTTCAATATGAATATGCATTGTTATAAGTATTGTCGGCCACCAAATTTGTCGATTTATCTACCGAGGAGGTCATGACTTGGTATGGGAGGAATTGGAAAAATGAGATCTCTAGCTTAAATGGTGAGGGTCGGGCAAACCTCACAACCGGGGATTGGTTGACCATATATAACGTCGTATGATAGAGGTCGATAGTTGAGGAAAACAGGATTCTATGCTTTATCGAAATCAACTTGTTTCTAAATGGTTGGTGACGTCGAGCATGAGACCCTTCTGATCTCTATTTTAATCGATAAAGAAGAAGCATCAACTTCTTCAAGGTGGTGGCATCATGAAAGCCTGCGGCTTAGGTCGCCCACTGGTACCCACCGATCAGTAAAATAAGCCTGAACATTAATTTCTCGTCACTGTTCTCAAAGTAGGAGAAAAGATGATCGTTCCGAGGAAAGTTTGAAGCGTTCTGAAACCAAATACTTTCTTTTGTTATTTTGTAGGTGTAATTGTTTAGCGTAATTGATCGCTGAATATTGAATATGTAATACTAGCTCTGCTGTGATAGTCGTCGTATTGTCTTCATCGATCTAATATAATACCTCTATTTCGACCGAGTCAAAAACGCATTTATTTCCATTCCTTTATTTACGGCTTTGTGGTTATGATTTTGTAACGTTATTCCCGATGTGGTGTTATAGCCGTTGATTGGATGCGAGTCTCACCGTAGGATCTCAACTTAACCTGTCTATAAAAGGAATCTTCCTTCCTTAAATTACCATCATAAGTAAAAATCCTTAAATGATGTACTTCTTCTTTGTGCTAAATGGCGGTCGTCCACCTAATTCGAGAGTCAAACAAATCACTCACCATGTCGACTTGGTATGGGCGGAATCGGAAAATGGAGATTTCTCAAAAACCATGAAATCTCCGACACCTAATAAGGGGAATGGATTGGAATGCCTACCCTCATCCGACCATCCTATGAAGATGGGTAAAGGTCGGTGTTGTGGGGTTCCGATCTATTAGTTACGCGGTCGGTGGAAAGCTGGTTAGTTCATTAAAACGAGAATGTATGTCCGAGAAATGCTGACTACCATCGACCGTGTAACATTATGATCTCTCAAAGCTCTCTCTGATTCCAAAGCTTTGTGGCTGCGAACTCGACTGGGTTCGATCGGATCTAGCTGGTGGCAAGAATTCTGAGAGAGATACAGAGATAAACCGAGCTGAAGTACTCTTGTTACCTCCTTACTTTATCGCATAATGGAATTTGTTGTTTTATGTAGCTAGGGTAGTTTATGCATATTTCCGATGTATATTTTATTAGTGATAATAAAATTATATATATTAATATTAGTTCGTTTATTTGCGTAAATCTGCAGTTATACTTAGGTTGTTTACCAAATGTGGTTTTACCTTTTGTAGATCGTTCATGTAGGAGATCGATGAGTTTATACCGACCCAATCGGTGTTACTCAAAGATTATTATACTTAGGTTGTTTACCAAATGTGGTTTTAACCTTTGTAGATCGTTTATGTAGGAGATCGATGAGTTTATACCGACCCAATCGGTGTTACTCAAAGATTATTATACTTAGGTTGTTTTACCAAATGTGGTTTTAACCTTTGTAGATCGTTTATGTAGGAGATCGATGAGTTTATACCGACCCAATCGGTGTTACTCAAAGATTATTATACTTAGGTTGTTTACCAAATGTGGTTTTACCCTTTGTAGTTCGTTCATGTAGGAGATCGATGAGTTTATACCGTCCCAATCGGTTTTACTCAAAAATTTAGGTTGTATACCAATTATTGGTTTTAACCTTCGTAGGTCGTTTCTCGGGAGATCGATGAGTGTATACCGACCCAATCGGTTTTACTCAAAAAATTATTATACTTAGGTTGTTTACCAAATGTGGTTTTAACCTTTGTAGATCAGTCATTTAAAAAATCGTTTTCTGAGCGCGTCCGATGGAGAAGTAAGCAAAAGCTTTTATTATAGTTGAAGACAAATTAATGGTAAAAAGAAAATAACAAAACATACTGAAAAAACTAAAAAGAAACTAATTTCTTGGAAATCCTGTCAAATTTCTGAATCTTCTTATCTTTGAACTCTATCGACCATAATATCGTCTGAGATTTACAACATTCCACGTCCGCGGGAGCGGAGTTCCATCCATATGAGCTATCTTGTATGATCCCTTCTTTCCGACCGCAATTACCACATAAGGGCCTTCCCAATTCTGCTGTAATTTTCCCACATGTTTGGATACTTCAACTTTTTTAAGCACCAAATCACCTTCTTTGAATGACCGTAATCTCACCCTTTGATTATAGGCTTTTTCCATGCTAGATTTTGCTGCTTCTAGCCGAAGACTGGCTTTTTCTCTCAAGGTCTCGCTTAGGTCGATGTCGTCCTTTCTGAGTTGATTATTTATATCTTCATCGTACAACTCAATTCTCGGACTGGGGACAAGTGCTTCGACTGGGATGACCGCTTCCGAACCATATACCAAGCTGAACGGTGTTTCACCAGTAGATGCTTTGACTGTAGTTCTGTTAGCCCAAACGACACCAGGGAGTTCGTCCAACCATTTTCCTTTAGCGTCGTCAAGTCTTTTTTCCAGGGATTTTATAATTTCTCGATTTGCTACCTCAGTCTGCCCGTTTGCTCGAGGATGTCCAACAGATGTAAAGTTTTGTTGTATCCCTAACTTCGAGCACCACTCTTGAACTTGTTTCCCCGCAAATTGGGTTCCATTGTCGGAAATTAAAATCCTCGGAATTCCAAAACGACAGACTATATTTTTCCAGAGAAAATTTATTACTTGAAACTGTGTTATCCGAGCTAGGGCAATGCATTCGATCCATTTACTGAAGTATTCGACTGCTACTAAGACATAACTCTTTTTTGACCTGGCCGATGGAAAAGGTCCCACTATATCAATCCCCCATTGGTCAAAAGGCCAGCAGATCGGAATTGAGTGCATTGTTTCAGCAGGTTGATGTATTATATTCGAATGCACTTGGCAATAATGACAATGTTTTACATAATCTTGTGCATCTGCATACATCGTCGGCCAGTAGTATCCAGTTCTTAAGCATTTGAACGCAAGTGCTCGAGCGCCGCTGTGATTCCCAGCTTCTCCTTCATGTATACTTTTAAGGATACTCTCGTACTGGTGCTCAGGAATGCATTTCAGCAGAATTCCGGAGACAGATCGTCGATAGAGTTTTCCTTCCAACATTGCATACCTTGGTGCTCGATATCTTATCCTTCTAGCTTCATTCTTACGGCTAGGGAGAGATCCGTCGTTCAAATAGGTGATTAACGGAGTCATCCAACTGTCCGCCGCCAAGTCGATATCCATTACTTCGTTAACTGGGACAATATCGAGGTCGATGGAAGGAGTTTTGGAGATTAGCCAGGTGATCACCCTTTTAGATTTACCATCCCTTGTTCCTGTAAACCTGGATAGCTGATCAGCCCAACGATTTTCTTCACGTGGAATATTTTGAATTTCAAACTTATCAAATTTCCCAGTCAACTTTTTTACTTTATCCAAGTATTTTATCATATTGAATTCTTTTGCTTCGTACATCCCGCTAATTTGTCTCTGAATTAGCTCGGAATCTGTCAAAACATTCAAAACCTTTATATTGGCTTGTATAGCCATTTCCAAACCCGCAATTAGAGCTTCGTATTCGGCTTCGTTATTGGTTACCACGAAGTCCAAAGTGATGGCATAATTCATGTCCTCGCCGTTCGGTCCTTGGAAATTGATCCCTGCGCCTCCACCTTCTCTGCTTGAAGCACCATCGACGTGCATAAGCCACGGCAGGTCATTGACGATCATAATTCTGCTATCGCTTGGCGATGTCACATTGGAGCTTGTCTCCGATAGACCCGGAGTTTCAAGGAGGAAGTCTGCCAGTATCTGAGCCTTGATTGCAGTTCGTGGTCGATATTCGATCTCGTATTGTCCCAATTCTACAGCCCATTTGATCAACCTTCCTGAGGCCTCTGGTTTGGATAACACTTGCCTCAGAGGCTGATTGGTGAGTACGATGATCTTGTATGTTTGAAAGTAAGGCCGCAACCTTCGTGCTAACGTCACCAAAGCCAGAGCAAATTTTTCAATTGTTAGATAATTTTTCTCAGCTCCCTGCAATAACTTACTCAAATAATAGACGGGCTTGTGTTCCGAGCCCTCTATTTTTACCATAACCGAACTCACGGCCGCCTCGGAAATAGCGATGTATATATATAGAGGTTGTCCTTCCGTAGGTTTGGCGAGCATAGGTGGTGACGTTAGATAGTTTTTCAGTTGTTCGAAAGCATGATCACATTCTTCAGTCCATTCAAAGGTCTTAGCTTTTCGTAAAGTTTGAAAAAATGGTAAACTTTTGTCTGCGGACCTTGATATGAATCTATTGAGAGCAACAATTTTCCCAACTAGACTTTGTACTTGAGTAATATTTCTAGGGGGTTTCATTTCGGTGATTGCCCGTATCTTCTCGGGATTTGCTTCGATGCCTCTCTCATGGACCAGGTATCCTAGGAATTTTCCCGACCTTACCCCAAATGTACATTTTAAGGGGTTGAGTTTCATTCCATACTTCCTTAATATCTTGAAGCAACGATCTAGGTGCCTTATATGATCTTCTTCGCTCATGCTCTTTACTAGCATGTCGTCGACATATACCTCCATTATTTCTCCTATTAGCTCTTTAAACATTAGGTTAACCAATCGTTGATAGGTTGCTCCAGCATTTCTTAATCCGAACGGCATTACTATGAAACAATATACGCCTTGTTCGGTAATGAATGCAGTTTTTTCTTGATCTTTTTCATCCATGAAGATCTGATAGAAGCCTTGGAATGCATCCATCATACTGAAGATTGCAAAACCTGCTGTTGAGTCAACCAATAGGTCGATCCTTGGGAGAGGATAAGGATCTCTTGGACACAGTTTATTCAAGTCCGTAAAATCGTTGCACATCCTCCACTTGTTATCCTTCTTGTCTCCCTTTGAGACAAGTACGACATTACACAACCACTCGGTAAAGTGTATTTCTTTAATTTGTTTAGATAGTAAAAGTCTTTCGACCTCTGCCTTTATTATTTTATCCTTCACTGGGCCATGATTTCTTTTCTTCTGCCGGACCGGTTTTGCGTTCGGATCTATCTTCAAAGAGTGAGTTATGATTCTTGGGTCGATCCCCACTATGTCTTCCGAGCTCCAGGCGAAAACATCCACATTTTTTCTTAAGAAGTTGATCAGCATAATTTCTCCCTGTGGAGATAGTTCTGTTCCGATCCTGGTGATCTTGGTCGGGTCACTCTCGATAAGCTTAACCTCTTTGTGCTCTGGTGCACGCAGAGTCAGGTCTATGGGCTCTTTTCCCTTTTTGCTGATCGGATCCGTGCTAGGTAACTCAGGCTCCAGAGATCTTTCCATAGAAGATCCCACCGTTTTCCTTTTTGAAGGCGTTAGAGGCTCGACATTTCTTTTTAAGGATAGTGACGTGTTGTAACAATCCCAAGCCATGCAGTGGTCGTTGACTATTTCACCGACCCCAGAGATTGTAGGAAACTTGATCTTCTGGTGATAGGTTGACACTACCGCTCGAAATTGGTTTAGTGCTGGTCTTCCCAAAATGGCGTTATAAGCGAATGGTGTTTCTACCACTAAAAACTTAATCATTTTTGTAACTCGATGAGGTTTATTTCCAAGTGTTACACTTAAGTTAATAGTTCCGGCTGGAACTATTTCCGATCCTCCAAACCCTACCAGGGGTGTAGCTACTCTTTGGAGAGTTAATTTTCCAAGGTTCATCTGATTCAGCACTTCTGTAGCTATTATGTTAGCTGAACTTCCGTTGTCGATCAGAATCCTTTTGACGTTGAAATCGGATATCTTCAATGAGACCACCATAGGGAAATCGGGGTGGTCTTCGTTGTTGTCCCAATTCAGATTTCTGGGTACTTCACTTTCATCGAACTTGATTACTTGCTGGTTAGAGCTCTTACTCTCGAGTGCCCATATTTCTTTGGGAGCGATTATCCCTTTTTCTAGAGATCGTGCAGTCCGTCGCCTCGCATTCCGACTGTCTCCCCCTGCTGGTCCACCAGATATTACATGTATAGTTCCATTGATCCGATCGTCATCGTTATCGTTTCGTCGGGGTGGAAGGTTACTGGGAGATCTGTCTCGAGGACTCCTGTTCTCCCCTCTCCTTCTAGGACTTCTTGTTCTTTGTCTTCTTCGATCTGTTCTTTCAACAAATTCATTTAATTTACCTTGTTGAATTAATTTTTCGATTTCTTGTTTCAGATGATAACAATCTTCGGTTCTATGACCGTGAGCTCGATGGTACCTACAATATAAATCGTAGTTCTTTGCCCCAGGTTTAGCTTGTGTGATTCTTTTTGCTGGGGGAATTAGATTATTCCTTTCCAATATCACCAGGATGTCTTCTCTTGGGGCATTTAGTTTTGTAAACTCTACGTAACTAATTCGATCTCTTATATTCCTTTCTGGAGATCGAGGCCTGAGGTAGACATTGGGTCTTTTCTCAAGGTTACTCCCATTGTGTTCTAATCTTTGAAAGACGTTCCCTCTTCGGGGAAATCGATCATATTCGGTTACCCTATGCATCGGGGGTTTTTCAGGTTTTCTTGATCCTGAAGTTGATGCTTTATTCTTATTTTTGTCCTTGAAAGAATTCATCTCTTCTTGTGTCATATATTTGGAGGCCAACGTCATGATTTCCGTGAAGGTTCTAGGTTGTTTTCGACTCAAGGCATTGCCAAATTGCCTATTCTTAGTTAGATCGAATAAAATTGATATGATATAATCAATGTTCGGAGAGTCAATCTTCAAAAGTTCCACATTGAACCTTGCTAACCAATTCCTTAAGGACTCCCCTTCTAGCTGGGTTATAGTTCCTAGATAGCTCATGGGGAGTTTTTGTTTTTTCTGGCTGGCAAACTGTTGTTCTAGCTTATTGCACAACTCTCTAAAGCTGAAGATTGAGTTAGGCGGTTGTTTTCCGAACCAATCCAATGCTAACCCCTCAAACGTCGTGATCATCAACTTGGCCGTATATTCCGCTGAATGAGCATATAGGCTCATTATATTAGTGAAACTAAAGATGTAGTCAGTTGGGTCAGTGGTTCCGTCGTATCTGGGGAGCCGGGCGGGCAGAGATCCGGAAGCATGTGCTTCCCTGATTTCTAAAAAAAAAGGGGAACATGCAGCTATACTATCCTGTATTTCTCGGGAACGAGGCCAGGGTTGTTGCAAAGTCAGAAGCCTCTGCTCGACTCGCTCCTCGACCATCCTTTCTATATCTCTTTCAGAGATTCTTTTGGTAGCTTGTCGATTGATAATTGGGGGCTCCTCCTCCTGATCGATCGGGATTACCGTATGTTCCTTGGACAAACGAGGTTCAGGACGAGCATTGGCTCTTGCCTGATTATCTTTTCGAACAGGACGTCCTCCGACCATGTTTGGCGGGGAGATTTGAGATCTTTGGTCAGCATCTGGGCTCTCTGCTTGAGTCGATGACTGATCGTTATTCTCCAGGGGTTCCTTACAATTATTAACCGCCCTCGAAGGTCGAACCGCGGCCCTAGTTGGTTCCGCGACTGCCTGAGTTGGATGATTTTGAGGAAAAAATGAACTCAGAAGCTGAGCGATTTGTAGAATTTTTTCCTGGTCAGCCGATAACGGAGTAGCGGGTTGGACAGGCGGGTTAGGAGCCCGACTTGCGGTATGGGTTTGTCGTGCTCCATCGTTTTGATTGGTGTTTTCGTTTGGTGCAACTTGTTCCTGTACAGGATCAAGATTTTGCTGGTTTGCCGGAGGTTGTGTTTCGTTAGCGCTGATCCTTTGAGAATCTTCAGGTAAGCTATCCATAGCTCGAGAAGGTCGAGAATTCGTGCTTCTTGCTGCGTTACGTGCGCTTTTCCTTGGATTGGCCATATTTCGATCGAGTAATTAACCTTGCCCCACGGTGGGCGCCAACTGATTTAACCGAATTTCGTCTTAAGGTTTAATCTCAGTAAATTTATTTAAGAACACAATTTTTTGTATTAAGGGTTTGGTTAAAGTACTCAGGATGGTGCAATTCAAGAATAAACACAGTAATATAATTGAGTAGATGACAATAATATGAAGAGGCGAACAATAGTAGTATTTTTCGTAGGTTAAAATCTAGATCACCATACAATGTAAGATATGCTATTTATAATATTCCTCCTGTCCTAACCAAACTAGGAGTCCTATTTAGCCTAGGAAATCTATATGACCTAGGAGTATCGCTGGGCCCATTAAGTCCCTTGGAGCGGACATTAGGTCGATTAAATTAGGTCGATCGGATATGAATTTATCCGATCGATCCGATCTTGAGGTCTTGACTGGTCGGATCGATTCCGAACTGGCTCGATAAATACTATTCGATCATAGGTGCGAAATAGCCCTCATCAGAGTTCTTGGAGAGCTCCAAAGGTATATTCCTTGTTGAAGTTAATTTATCAATTAACTGTGCATCTTGGGTGTTAGACACTGCTTGTGGTTCTCATCTTTGCAATGATTTACAGGTGATGGGAGCAACAAGGCCACTTAGGCCTGGGGATTGGATCCTGTTATTTGGCAATGGAGCTAGAGCTGCTGCCGAGGCCATAGGCGAAGTGGAGTTAGATTTAGGTGGTAATAAGTTAGTCCTTAGGAACGTTCTTTATGTACCTGGTTTAGTGAAAAACATTATTTCTATTCCTGTTTTAGATAATGAAGGTTTTAATTTTAATATTAATAAAGGTTCCTTTTCATTATTTATGAATGATCATTTGTTTTTCACTGGTACATTAAGAGATGGACTATACACCATAGAACCACCTAAATTAGTAATGCACGTACAACAAAACAAAAGAAAACAAGATAATGAAATCTCTGCCCAATTATGGCACGCTCGACTTGGACATATATCCAAGTCAAGGATTCAAAAGTTAGCATCATCTGGCGCGCTTGAGATCAAGCACATTGATGAAATGCCAACATGTGAACCATGTCTTAAGGGTAAAATGGCTAAGTTGCCATTTAAAGGAAACCCCGAGCGAACCAAGCAAACATTGGACTTAATACATACTGACGTATGTGGACCACTAAGAAAAAGCGCCCGAGGTGGCTACGACTACTTCATTACCTTCACTGACGACTATAGTCGTTATGGATTTGTGTTCTTGCTGAAACACAAGTCTGAAGCCTTTGAACGATTCAAAGAATTCAAGATGGAAGTAGAGAATCAACTTGGTCATACGATAAAGGCTCTTCGTTCTGACCGAGGTGGAGAATTTCTTAGTAACGAATTTCTGAATTATCTTGTAGAGCATGGAATATTATCTCAGTGGACTCCTCCTGCTACACCACAATTAAATGGAGTAGCTGAGAGAAGGAATCGAACCTTGATGGATATGGTTCGATCCATGATGAGTGCCACTGACCTTCCTCTTTCATTTTAGGGACATGCCCTCCTCACGGCAGCGAAGATACTAAATATGGTACCTTCTAAATCCGTACAAAAGACACCATACGAATTATGGTTTGGCAAGGCACCCTCATACGCATTCATGCGCATATGGGGATCTCCCGCTTACGTCAAGAAGCTAGTGGGAGATAAATTGGAAACAAAATCTACTTTGTGCAAATTTGTGGGGTATCCAGAAAACTCGATAGGATACGAGTTCTATGATCCTACAAGACAAACTACGTTTGTCTCAAGGAACGCACACTTCTTAGAGAAGGATTTCTTGGTGGACAAGAAAGAACACAACATAGAACTCGATGAGGTCACTGAAGCTGAAAAGGCCGAAAAGGTCGAACAAGCTGACCCATCACCACAGGCAGTGGGAGAACAAGAGCATGAAAGTGCACCAGTAAGTACACCAATACTTCGTAGGTCAGAAAGACAACGTAGAGAACCCGAAAGGTACTACGGTCTGCTGCATGAGACTGGACAGTCGCTAACCGACCCAAGGACTTACGATGAAGCTATGTTGGACATAGATTCGGGAAAGTGGCGCGAAGCCATGGAATCCGAATTGGACTCCATGCACTCAAACAAGGTCTGGACCTTGGTAGATCCACCAGTGGAAGTAACTCCCGTGGGTTGCAAGTGGATCTATAAGCGAAAGCTAGGAGTGAACGGAGAGGTAATAACCTACAAGGCGCGACTAGTGGCAAAAGGATACACTCAAAGACCAGGCATTGACTTTGAGGAAACCTTCTCGCCCGTCGCAAGGCCTAAATCCATTCGAATCTTGCTAGCCATAGCTGCGTGGTATAACTACGAGATATGGCAAATGGATGTAAAGACCGCCTTCCTCAATGGAGACATTGATAAGGAGATCTACATGGAGCAACCAAAAGGATATGCATCCAAAGAAGATGAGCACAAGGTGTGCAAACTCCAGAGGTCCATTTATGGACTGAAGCAAGCTTCCCGAAGTTGGAACATCCGTTTCGATGAAACAATCCAAACTTTTGGATTCATCAAAAACGTGTTCGAACCTTGCGTGTACAAGAAGATCAGTGGGAGTACAGTTGAATTTTTTGTGCTTTACGTTGATGACATCCTTCTCATTGGAAACAATGTAAAGGTGTTATCCGAAACGAAAGCATGGTTGTCTACACAATTCTCAATGAAGGATTTGGGAGAATCATCCTTTGTCCTAGGTATAAGGATCTACCGAGATAGATCAAAAGGACTGCTGGGCCTCTCCCAATCGCAGTACATAGATAAAATACTGAAGAGATTCCGTATGGAAGAATCCAAGAGAGGATTACTTCCGATGAGACATGGTATTGCACTCTCTAAGTCTATGGCCCCAAAGACGCCTGAAGAGAGAAGCAATATGTCTCAAATACCATATGCCTCCGCTATAGGAAGCATAATGTATGGTATGCTATGTACTAGACCAGACGTGGCGTACGCATTAAGCGTCACGAGTCGCTATCAGTCTGATCCAGGAGAGCAGCACTGGATAGCCGTAAAGGCAATTCTGAAGTACCTGAGAAGGACTAAGGAATTGTTCTTGGTATACGGTGGAGGAGAATTGAAATTGGAAGGCTTTACAGATTCGAGCTTCCAATGTGATGTAGACGATTTCAAGTCAACATCTGGATACGTATTTTGCCTCAATGGTGGTGCGGTAAGCTGGAAAAGCTCCAAGCAAGATACTACCGCAGATTCAACCACCGAAGCAGAGTACATTGCAGCGTGTGAAGCCGCAAAGGAAGGTGTTTGGATGAAAAACTTCATCTAGGAATTGGATGTGATACCTAGCATTGCTGAGCCCATTACTATCTTCTGTGATAATAATGGAGCAATAGCGCAAGCAAAGGAGCCGAGATCTCATCAGAAATCCAATGGGGGGGGGTGGGGGGGGGGGGGGGTGGGGGGGGGGGGGGGTGGGGGGGGGGGGGGGTGGGGGGGGGGGGGGGTGGGGGGGGGGGGGGGTGGGGGGGGGGGGGGGTGGGGGGGGGGGGGGGTGGGGGGGGGGGGGGGTGGGGGGGGGGGGGGGTGGGGGGGGGGGGGGGTGGGGGGGGGGGGGGGTGGGGGGGGGGGGGGGTGGGGGGGGGGGGGGGTGGGGGGGGGGGGGGGTGGGGGGGGGGGGGGGTGGGGGGGGGGGGGGGTGGGGGGGGGGGGGGGTGGGGGGGGGGGGGGGTGGGGGGGGGGGGGGGTGGGGGGGGGGGGGGGTGGGGGGGGGGGGGGGTGGGGGGGGGGGGGGGTGGGGGGGGGGGGGGGTGGGGGGGGGGGGGGGTGGGGGGGGGGGGGGGTGGGGGGGGGGGGGGGTGGGGGGGGGGGGGGGTGGGGGGGGGGGGGGGTGGGGGGGGGGGGGGGTGGGGGGGGGGGGGGGTGGGGGGGGGGCATTAATTGCTCGTTAATTAAATCACGAAAGTCGTGGGCCTGCTGCCAATTGATGGTGAACCCAGAGGGTCACACACAATACAGTTGGACAGTGACAGTCATAAAAGGAAATAGTTGATTTAAGGAAGTTAAATCAAAGTTAATGAATTATAATGTTAATTCAAAGAGGAGAATTAATTAGAATATCTAATTAAATTATTAGAGTGTCTAATTAATTAATTGGATTATCTAATTAATTATGATATCAATTAAAGTGATTAATTAATTAAATGGAAAAAGAATTTAACATGCAATTTTCGGATTGCATGAATAAGGCATAAAGGGGCGATTTTTTGGCTAGGAGATAAGTGGAAGAGTTTGTTTCTTGTTTGACAAGTGACAAAGAAGAGATTTGGTTGAATTTTGTTTCCTGTTGTGATAAGGAAAGGATTCACCAAATCTTGATGAGATATCTAATAAGAGAATGACTCTTCTCTTATAAATATAACTCATCATATCTTCCATAATAACGAGAACTAATCCAAGAAATCAACAAGAGAGAAATTGAGAGCTGAAAATCGTGATCAGCCCTAGCCGAAAATACCCTGTGCCGCCGCCCCTTCTTCTCCCTCTCTTTCATCTGGATCTAGTTCAAGAGCTGGATCCAGTTCCAACTCTTCCTTCACTGACAAATCTCCAAGGTCTAGTTCGTAGCCTGTGACTTGGAGACGTTGCTACAATCCATCTGGTGTGGATACATTCTGGAGGTGAGACAATTGGATCACTGCATCGTGAATCAAACAAGAAAGCCGGAGGTTACCACCACCGAACCTGTGGTGAGGTATTTCGCATATCACTCCCTTTGTTTCTATTATTGTTTGATTCAACCTATTTCACATGAATAATATGGAAATCGAATCCTTGGGACTGCAGGGGTGCCTCGGAAAAATTTTAAATTCCGCACTTTCGTTGTTCTGACAACCGAGGTATTCCCAACAGTGGTATCAGAGCCAACTCCATTATTATTATGTGAACAAGGCCTGAACATAATTTAATACATGGATATTAGTGTTTATTATGTTCTATGTGATGATTCTTGCTTGTTAATTTCCGAAACTTGAGGGGTCAAAAATATAATTTTTGAAAGTTAAGGGACCAAACTGTAATTTTCAAAAGTTGAAAAACAGAATCTGTATTTGTGCATAAAAAGTGTTTTTGTTTATCCGAAAATTAATTTTATCATAATTAGTAGAGCCTAAAGTAAGGATCATGGGTTATTTTAAAAGGGGGTTTTAAAATAAGGAAGAAAAGAAATACGTAAAAGTTGTTTGCTTGTTTCTTGCTCTACGTGAACTGTTTATGTGGTTTTGGATCGCGCCGAGCCTTGACCCTAGGGTAGATGTGATTGGTTTAATTTTTAATTGCGTTGTTTTTATTGGGCCTGTGAGCCTTAAGTTTTTGGGCCACTTTGAGCCTTTGTAATAGAATAGGGCTTTACTGTTTTAAATAGTTTAGGATGGAGGCCCATTGCAAGCAAGGTGGAGGCCCAAGAAGGAATGAAGGCCATGTATGCATGGTTATTAATGTAATAGCCTAGGTCCATTAAGAACCCAATTAGATTCACCAATTGGGCCAACATCATGGCTCGATGCTGGCCCGCATAGGAGGCTACCGATCGAAAACATACTGTGGTAGCATGCATGCTAGGTGTGAATGTTTTATTTTTATTTGTCGATTTATTTATGGCTTGTATGTGATGCGCTGTTGGATGAAGATGAAGACTTTGAAGTGAAGGGAGGTTTTGATGATTTCCAAAAGTCATCAGCTAAGTATGGAAACTTAGTATAAACCTTAGAAGATATTTGACCAAGGAAGATTTATTTCAGACGAGTCAAATATGGTCCAGAAGACTACTGATCTGTTGCTGAAGAAGGAATCAGACTGGTGGACTATCAGCCGACTCAAATCAGATTAGTTCAAGTTTGGGATCAGCCGAGTATACATCAGACGAGTGACTTCAATCAGCAGAGTGGAAGTGGATCAGAAGTTATTGCAACGGTAATAAATGCACTTGGTGTAATAAATGCTGAAGAGGAAGGGTATTTATGACAAATGATTGAAGATGAACCTCGTATCAGCTTGGTGCATTTAATGCGAAGCGACAGAAAGTACAGCAGAGTGTACAGTGTTCAGTCGCAGCAGCCGTTTCTGCAGAAAAGGACCAGTACTCGAGGATTTGACAACTGTCGATCTCTCAACGGGCAGATTTTCAAATCCTTAGTATAAATAGTTCAGTTCGTGAGTTGAAGAAGAATATACAACACATTTTGAGAGCAAAAATCTGAAGCAGAATTCTTCTAAGTCTCAAACTCAAGAACAGAACACTCATCAGCCGAGTCATTTGTTGACGAAGCAGAATAGAGAGAAAACAGAAAATACTTATAAATCTGAGTGATTTTGTTTGAATCGTGTTGTGAGAAGCTGTTATCCATCTTTGTGAGTGATAAAGCTTTGTAGTATAGGACTTCTTTGTGATTTCCTGTAACGCATTTGTGGCCTTTTCATTTGTTGATTGGCGCAAGCATTGTATACTGTAATCTGTGTGACTATAGTATAACCCAAGATCTAAGTGACTTGGAAGAGTGGACTAAAGGATTTATATCCATATAACCACTATAAAAATCCTTTGTGTTTTTACTTGCATAATTTTCTATTTATTTGAAAAAGCATATTTAAAACACTTAAAGGTTAACTGCTGGAAAACTTTTAAAAAGGAGTTGTTAAAACTGGGGATAAAACTATTTCAAAGTTAAAGAAAACTACTTGTGAAAAACACTTGACAAATCCGCTGCAAGTTAGTTATTTTAAAACTCTGATTTTGATAAAATCAGCTGAGTGAAATCAGAAGAGTGGTCAACTCTGCTGTTCAAAGCTTTGTTCGAGATCAGCATAGTCAAGTTACGATTACTGATCAGCTTAGTCTGCTGACAGAAAAGTTAGAGAATTTTAAAAGATAAATTTTTAAGAGGTCTATTCACGCCCCCCCCCCCTCTAGACCTCATCTGACCACTTGGGACCAACAAGTGGTATCAGAGCAGGTGGTTCATCTGAATCATTTGCCTGATCAACGAGCTTGATCCTAGAGTGTTTTTCAAAGGTTTTCAAAAGAGCATCTT
The DNA here is from genome assembly GCA_034814905.1 of Penstemon davidsonii. Lineage (NCBI taxonomy): Eukaryota > Viridiplantae > Streptophyta > Magnoliopsida > Lamiales > Plantaginaceae > Penstemon > Penstemon davidsonii. Next base: position 1,366,340 of record JAYDYQ010001087.1, on the reverse strand, counting down.
TTTGAAAAACAAAAACTTTTTGAAAAATGGATTGTATCAGCCTTGTTCCCCACATAGGCGGTATGAGCTTTGAGGACTGGAAAATACGCATGGAAATTTTCCTTGCTGCTTACAATGATAATATGTACAGATGCATAACTCAAGGTCCAATAAAAGTCACCAAAACAATCAAAGTTGATGGCCAAGACAAGGTCGTTGAAAAAGATGTTGAAGAGATGACACCTGATGAAAATCAAGCTGAATAATCTTGACAAGGTTGGAATCTTTATCATGAGCAAGGACCTGGACAATGAAAGGTTTGACAAGGTCAAACATTGCAAAACATCTAAGGAGATGTGGGACAAAGTCCGTGACATGAGCGAAGGGAACGACTCCATTAAAGAACACAATCTGAGTGTTGCCATGGAAAAGTTTGAGAACTTCAAAATGAAACCTGGAAAAACCATTGACCAGATGGATTCAAGGTTTACAAAGGTGTTGAACAATGTTCTAAAGCTGGGAAAGACGTTTACTGATAAGGAGATCACTCTGAAAGTCTTAAAGGCGCTACCACCAAAGTTCAACATGAAGATCACAGTGATGGAAGAATCAAGGGATCTGGGAAAGATCTCACTAACGGAGCTGTTTTCTGTACTCAAGGCGTACGAGTATAAAATGCCAAGGATGGGAATAGAAGAGACCTCAACTTCTGGCCCCACTGCTGCCCTGGTCGCTGCAGAAAGAACTAGAAGATCAGCCGGAAAGAATAGAGAAGTGGACTCATCTGATGAGGCCACAGTACTGAACAAGAAGGAGTACACTGCTGGCGATGTAGCTTTGTTACTGAACGGGTTCAAAAAGTTCTAACAAAGAAAAATGAAGAACAAATATAACAATGCTTCTATTTCTAAACCTACCTCTAATTCTCATGATATTAAGGATGATTATAAATCCAAAATGATGTGCTATAATTGCAGGAAATTGGGACATTTCATCAAGGACTGCCCATATCCTAAAGCTGAGAAGTATACGGAGGAAGAAAAGAAATAAAGGAAAAAGAGAATAGAGAAGAGATACCAGAAGAGCAAAGTGTTGTTGGCTGAAGCTAAAAAGATGGCAGCCATCTACTCATCAAATTCAGAATCAGGCACGTCAAGTGATGACTCTATTTTTGAAGAGACACCTGCACTGCTCTGTGTCATGGCAAAGGAATCTGATGATTCTGACAATGAGGTAATACTCTCTGAAAGTGAACTTGAGCTATTTAGTTCATTTGAGCAAATGATGAACAACAAAGCAGATGTTGTAAATGAATTTGCTAAGCTTAAGGACGAGATGATTCTGCTGAAAAAGCAAAATGCTAAACTAAAACGTATTGTTGAAAAACCCGACGAATCAGCTATGTATAAAAAGCTTTCGCATGAATGTGAATCTCTGAGAGCTGAATGTGAAGTTTACAAGGGACAAATCAAGGAACTTGAAGCTAGAATATCTTTACAAAATAAGTCGTCTGTTCCTAAGTCGTCTGTTGTGTCAATAGAGAAATCAAATGAACAGATTGCACCCTTAGTAAAAGAAAATTTAGAACTGAACAGAACTGAGAAATTTATATTTGCTGATAACAGTAATGTTATCCTGTATGTTCAGACTGCTAAATCTACTTCACTGGAAATTGAGAAAAATGAGAAGAGTCCTCCTAAGGCTAAAAAGGGTAAAAAGCCTGAAAATGAAAAACAGACTGGTAAAACCAAACAGCAGAGTAGTCCTAAGAAGTCTGCTGATAAGAGTAAAACCAATCAGACTAGTAAACCTAAGTCGTCTGTTAAAGAGCAAGTAAAGAGCAGACCCAAGAAGCAAAGAAATTATAACAAAAATGCTTGGTATGGAAATGAGTCTTACTATGTGCAACCTGCTTATTCACCTTATTATGCTGCACCTCATTATCCACCTTATTATGCTGCATATCCTGCTCATCAACCAATGCATGCTTACCCTGCTTATCATGCATCTTATCCTGCTTATGATCCTTATCCTCATCATAATGATTATCAACATAATATGCCTGTTGATTATGATGAAAATGAAGTTGCTCATGCTCCTGGTAAAACTCTGAAGCCTAAGAAGCCTAAGAAGACTAAGACTTTAATATCTTGGGTTGTCAAAGGTGACACTAATCCACCAGGACCCTCTCAATAAAGGGTACCTAAAACAATTTTTATTTTGTTTTGTAGGTTAGGATTAGGAGTAGGAGTAAAGTAGTGAAGAAATGGTACTTGGACAATGGATGTTCAAGGCACATGTGTGGAGACATACATGAACTGGCAGATGCTGTTGCTGTGAATGGTCCAAGAGTTACTTTTGGAGACAGCAAAGATGGCAAGGTTGTTGCTGTTGGAAAGCTTATCAAAGGAAACATAGAGATATCTGACGTCTCTTATGTTAATGGCCTGAAGTACAATCTGCTGAGCATAAGTCAATTTTGTGACAAGGGATTTTCTGTAGTGTTTTCATCAGATAAGTGCTATGTTGAACAAATTGGAACAAAGAAGGTTATTTTATCTGGAAGAAGACAGGGTAATATCTATGTAGTCGACTGGAATTCTGTGGACAAGAATTCTAATGTTTGTTTGGTGGCTTCTACACCAAGGGAAATCAGTTGGCTTTGGCACAAAAGAATGAATCATTTGAATTTCAAGACCATAAACAGATTGATAAAGAAGATCTAGTAGAAGGAATTCCAAAAACAGTCATGAGCAAAGACAAGCTTTGTGACGCATGTCAGAAGGGTAAACAAGTGAAGTCCACTTTCAAAAGCAAGAAGCACCAATCTTCAACCCGAAATTTGGAGCTGTTACATATGGATTTGTTTGGCCCTATTGATCCAATCAGCAATGGTGGAAAGAAATACTGCCTAGCTGTTGTGGATGATTTTTCAAGATTTACTTGGGTGATTTTCATGAAGAAGAAAAGTGAAACCAAGGAACATCTTACCAATCTGATGGAACTGATCCAAAATGAGAAGAGTCAAAGAATATTGAAGATCAGATCAGATAGAGGGACTGAATTTACAAACTCTACTGTTGAAGAGTATTGTAACTCCAGAGGAATCAATCATGAGTACTCTGCTGCCAGAACCCCTCAACAAAATGGAGTTGCTGAAAGGAGAAACAGAACTCTAAAGGAAGCTACCAGGACAATGATAGCTGAAGCAAAACTGCCCCAAAGATTCTGGGCAGAACCACAAATACAGCATGTTATACACAGAACAGATGTATGATCAACAAAAGTCAAAACAAGACACCTTATGAGCTATGGAACAACAGAAAGCCTAATTTACATTATCTTAGGATTTTTGGTTGTAAATGTTATGTTTTGAACAATGGGAAAAATCACCATACTGCATTTGCAGAAAAGGCTGATGAAGCTGTTTTTGTAGGTTACTCTACTATTAGTAAAGCTTATAGAGTGTTTAACAAAAGAACTTTACTTGTAGAAGAATCTATTCATGTAGTATTTGATGAACCAAGCCAATCTTCTGAAAAGAATCAAAATGCAAATCCAGAGATATCTGCTGACTTTCAGAAATTGAGTGTGGAAAGAAAGGAAGAATATGTACCCATCATACTACCTGATTTGACTCAAGCTGTTAACTCAAGTGCTGTTCAAAATCAGTCTGCTGATTGTCTAACAGAGGAGTTGCAAACAGCTGACATACCAGAGACTGTTCAACAGACTACTACTGAGACTCCAACAGTAGTGTTGCAAGATCAATCAAGAGGACAACATCCAGATTTGCAACATGATCTCAGATGGCTCAGAGATCACCCACCTGACTTAATGATTGGTGATCCTTTGGATAGAGTGAGAACTAGAAGGTCAACTGCAAATGAAACAATGTTTGTAAGTTTTCTTTCACAAATTGAGCCTAAGTTGATTAATGAAGCTCTTAGTGATACTCACTGGATTGAAGCAATGCAAGAAGAGTTGAATCAATTTGAAAGGAATGAAGTCTGGTACTTAGTTCCCAGACCTACTCATCAAAGAGTAATTGGCACTAAGTGGGTATTCAGGAATAAAATGAATGAAGATGGTATTGTTACCAGAAACAAAGCAAGACTAGTTGCCAAAGGTTATTGCCAAGAAGAAGGAATTGATTTTGATGAGACATTCGCACCAGTTGCAAGGCTTGAAGCGATCAGATTATTCTTAGCCTATGCTGCTTACAAGAACTTCACTGTCTATCAGATGGATGTGAAGTCTGCTTTTCTCAATGGAGAATTGCAAGAGGAAGTTTATGTTGAACAACCTCCTGGTTTTGAAGCTTATCAACAAGGAGACAAAGTGTATCGTCTGAAGAAAGCTCTCTATGGACTTAAACAGGCTCCAAGACCATGGTATGATACTTTATCTGATTTTCTTTTAGTCAAAGGATTTCGTAAGGGTAAAGTAGACAAAACCTTGTTCACTATTGAATGGGATAATCATATATTGTTGGTACAAATATATGTGGACGATATTATTTTTGGTTCAACTAACAAACAGATGTGTGAAAGGTTCTCTAAGCTGATGCAGAACAAGTTTGAAATGAGCATGATGGGAGAACTAAATTACTTTCTTGGATTACAAGTTAAACAGCTACCTGATGGTATTTTTATTAAACAAGCAAAGTACACAAAAGATCTGTTCAAGAAATTTGGTATGGAAACTAGCTCATCTGTAAATGTTCCTATGTCTACTGGACTTCGTCTGGACAAGGATGAAGGTGGCAAATAAGTTGACATTACCAAATACAGAGGCATAATTGGGTCACTGTTATACTTAACAGCTAGCAGACCTGATATTATGTATTCTGTTGGGGTTTGTGCGAGATTTCAATCAGATCCTAAGGAATCTCATCTCTTAGCTGCTAAAAGGATATTAAAGTATCTCAAAGGCACACAAGAATTGGGATTGTGGTACCCAAGGGAATCAGGATTTGAACTTATTGGATATTCAGATTCTGACCTTGCTGGCTGCAAAATTGATAGGAAGAGTACTACAGGTACTTGTCAATTTTAGGCAGTCGTCTGATCTCATGGATGAGTAAGAAACAGACTTCAGTATCCATATCTACTGCTGAAGCTGAATACATTGCTGCTGGAGCATGTTGTGCACAAATACTTTGGTTGAAGCATCAACTAGAAGACTATAATCTCAAGATCAGTGGAATCCTTATCTACTGTGACAATACAAGTGCAATCTCACTTACTCAGAATACTACTAGTCATTCCAGGACTAAGCATATTGAGATCAACATAACTTCATTAGAGACCATGTTGAAAAGGGATATGTTATCATTGAGTATGTTCATACAGACAATCAGATTGCTGACATTTTCACCAAACCATTAAGTGATGCAAGATTTCTACTCTAAGAGTGGAACTGGGCTTGTTAAATTTGGTTTCATAAGCTGAGGGGGAACCTATCAGAAGACTGGGTTCAACAGCTGACTAATCTGATATCAACAAGTGTTACACTTCAAGAAGACTGACTCTCAACAGACTAGTTGACTGATGAATTCTTGAATTCAGGGGGAACGTGTAAGAGTAGCGGTACCCTTGTTTTAAAGATGAAATCTTCAATGACAGTAGTTGAAGTTGTTTTAATCAGAAGATTTGTTCTTAATTCTTGATGATTTGAAGATTATTTATCTTGCTGGATTGACAAACAGCAAAGGAAGATCACTAGATATTGGCTTTCACTAGTGATATATTGTATCAGACAAGTCGTCTATCAGATAAGTATTTTACTAATCTGTTGTTATTTATGTCAGCTTATATTTAAGTGTTGTACTGAAAACATTTTTATCAAAAGCACGTTTTTATAAGTAACAGACAAGTGGCGTTTCAAATTCCCGCCTGTCTGACATATTTAATGCTATTTTGAAATCCACGTATCACGATCACAGGATCTGCTTTTCAGTAACTGATCTAACCGTTACCACTAATCACGAAAACCGACAAGAAACTAACATCTATAAATCCAGATCTAATCAGCTTACTAAGCTTTTACGCACCCTTAAAATTTCAAAAGCATACAGAGCAATTCTGCACTCATCTACTGCGAATTTCTCTCCATTTTTCCTTAATCTTTTTCAGAATGTCTGCCAAAGAAGCTGCTGCTGAAGGTATGTTCTTGAACTACCTGACCTACCATACGACTGGCACACCATTAATGAAGGAAATTTTGGAAAAGTTCAAAGCGGCATCCCTGGTTAACTTCATGGAAGCGCATGAAGATATGATTTTCAAGGATCAGGTCTTGGAGTTCTACAGCTCTAAAGAGAAGCCTGATTTTGATAAGAAGGAAATTGTTGCCAAAATTGGAGATAAGGTTATCTGTATAACCCCCAAACTGCTGAAAGAGATGTATGGACTATCTCTAGAAGGTTCGACTGAAATTGCAACCCTGGCTGAACCACTTGAGGCAGATTTCTGGAATTTGGCCTCAAAGAAGAATCAAGTTTGGTCTAGGAGTATAAAGAAGAATCAGCTGAAGGATGAATTTCAGCGGATGGCAGATTTGGTTGCCAAGGTCCTAGAGAACTGCACATTCTCATTGGACAGTGTACCGATGAAAAGGTTTCACACTATGATAGCCATTTTCTATGGTTTGAAGGTTAGTTGGGCAACGTTCATCTGGTATATACTTGCTGATCACAAGACGCGTGGACAAACTCTCACATAATCTTTCTTAGTCATCTGTTGGTAAATTTGAGATGTTCAGTGACTAATGGAAAGGACGTTCATAAGGCAAAGCAGTTGAGAACTTATGATCCAGTGAAAACTGGAAAATCAAAGGAGCCTGCTGTTGTGCCAGAGAAGAAGCAACAGAAAAGAAAGACTACTGAGCCTAAAGAGCCTGCTGATAAAGGCAAGAAAAGAAGTAAGACAACTGTTCAAACAGCTGAGCCTGTTGTTGAAGCCAGAACAGTCGTGTCTAAAAGAAAGGATGCTGTTGACTTGATTGTTGATGAAACAGTAAAGGAAATTGATGAAATGGAGGTTGAATCGTCTCAGAAAGGACAGTTTCAGCTGAGATACCAGCTGAGAACGTGACAAAAAAGACAAGAAGCGCCATGAAGGACACTGCCACTTCTACTGCTGCTGCTGTTCCTTGTACAAAGAAAACTGCCAGAAAGAAGATGACGTTCATAGAAGAAGACACTGAACTTTCTGAGCTAGTTAGAGAAATCCCTCAAACAGCTGAGAGGCCTGTTGGGTCTATAAAGGAGTCTGCTGAAGCAAAGACTGCTGATGATCAATTAAAACAGACTGCTGCACCAACAGCTGAGGTTGTTGAACCTCAAAAGGATCCTGAAGTGCAGATCCTTGAACCGATTGCTGCTGCACCAGTAGCAATTGCTGCTCCAGAACCAACAGCTGCGGCACCAGTTGTTGAGTCAAGAGCTGCCAGAAAGAAGAGAACTGAATTGAAACTGAGCAAAGAAAGCATCATGAAGCTGAGTTGAAACGAGCTTTAGAGGCTAGCAAGAAGGAAGCTGATGTCAAGAATATGATAGAGGCTGAATTAGCTGCCAAGGAGGAAGCAGACTTGGCTAAAGCTTTGGAAGATAGCAAGAAAGATGCCTATGGACCAAGACGGTCAGAAGGCATAGTGATTGGAGGAAAACCCAAGGAAGGACAGTTCGTTCTACCAAGGGCAGAGCCAATCAAGAGAAAGAAATTTGAAGTCAGGAGAGCCATTGAAATAGTTCAAGGTGACTCTGCTGCTTTCAAGAAATTTGAAGCTGAGCTGGAAAAGCTAAATCAGCTGCTGCAATCAAGGACTACTTTTCTCCCTGAAAAGATCAGATATAACAGATGGAGAGAGTACAGATTGAACAAATCTGAGGAGGAGATTCAAGCCTGGAAGGAGTTTGCTACAGAAGGAAGATGGGTCTTAAACTGGTTGCAAACCACTTCTGTTGCCAAGGCGTTGGACTCAGATTTTGTAAGCGACAGACTACATGACTTTGCCAGAGTCATTGTAAGTCAGGAGGCAACTGCTATCAAGGATTCATTGCCAAAGAAACTTGGTCCTGCTGATGACCGCATTGATAGAGCAGTCAAGATTGTTGTTTACACAACATTGGAGAGATGGGCTGAGAGATCAAGCTACGAACCAGGAACTTCAAGTACAATGCCCAGTCTGCCAAGCTTACAGCACATTGCATTTGGCTCAGAGATCAGTACTTATCAAGAAAAGCTGAGTATCAAACAGACTACTTCACCTTTCGTGCCAGCTGACTTGATTCGTGAGAAGACTGTTGTGTCTACTGATGCTACTTAAATCATTCACGTAGCTGATGAGCCAGCTAGTGAAGAACAAAAGAAGGACCAGCAAGCTAAGGAGATCAACTTGGAAACATAAACTAAGCTGCCTGCTGTGGTCAAGGACTTGGTTCCTTTAGCTTTGAAGTGGAAAGCTAAAGACAGTCCTGTTCTTCATGAAGCACCTGTTCAACAGGAAGAACCTGCTGAATCATCACACCCTGCTCCTACTGTTGATTTGTACTCTTCGCTGATGGAGTCAATGCAGATGCTGATTGAAACTGCCATGAAGGAGATGGAGTTGAGGAATCAGCTGATGATTAAGCAAATGCAGGAAGAGGCTGCAAAGATGGTGAAATAAGCCATAGAAGACTTTCCTCTACCACCAGACAACTCCCTGATGCTGACTCAGAGTATATTGAACTTGAACAGAAATATTGAAGATGTGAAGGCTGATGTGGGTCATCTGCATTCTGCTCTTCAAAGACATGAGTCTGACATTGCTGGGATTGCAAGGGTCATGAGAGAAGTTGATGAAGCAGAGTTAGAGAAAAATGCTGCCTTAATGTAAGAGTTCACTGCTGTCACTCATAAAGCTCAAAGTGAAATATCAACACTTCAACTGAATGTTGATTGTCTAAATGACCAATCTGGTGAGTTAAAATCAAATCAACTTTGCATGGAAAATAATCAACTTCGCATGGAGACTACTCTGAATCATCACTGTGCTGAACAACAAGTTATGGATACAAACATCAAGAAGCTGTGTGCTGCTGTCAACATAACTCCTGATCAACTCAACCCTGCTACTGATGACAAAAAGGGGGAAGAGGAATCAGCTAAGAGGACTATTACTGCTGCAACTGTTCAAGTACATGACCAATGGGCTGCTGCTGAAAAGCCAAATGAAGAAGAAGTACTTGAAGAGGAAGCTGAAGATGAAGCTGATGATAAAGTGGAGCCCTAGGATGTAGCTAAGACTGACAAGGAGTTAGCTGCCTCTAAATACTCTGCTGAAGAACAGCTTAATCCATATGTTAAGTATAAGAGGATTGAGGACATCAAAGCAAAGTTTGAAGCTGATGAAAGAAGAGAAATATTAAAGAACCTTGCTGATGCATTCTCAAGTGGTGAAGATGAAAGTAGTGATGAAGTTGAAGTTGATGAAGAGGAAGAAGAAGAAGATGAAGAAGCTGAGGACTAGACTAGGATTACTAGACTAGGTCATCTGTTGAAATTATATAACCAGCTTACTTCACTTGTAATTTTTCACTTAAATTCTTTTGCTTGTAACTTGCACTGAAATTTTCAAAATCATATATAAAAGTTCAAGCTTCCAACATATAATTTCTATCTCAGAAATTTTTGAGGACTCAACTTTAGTTTTAGGTACAGGTACTTAGCTGAAGTTTTGTCATCATCAAAAAGGGGGAAATTGTTGGATGAAGATGAAGACTTTGAAGTGAAGGGAGGTTTTGATGATTTCCAAAAGTCATCAGCTAAGTATGGAAACTTAGTATAAACCTTAGAAGATATTTGACCAAGGAAGATTTATTTCAGACGAGTCAAATATGGTCCAGAAGACTACTGATCTGTTGCTGAAGAAGGAATCAGACTGGTGGACTATCAGCCGACTCAAATCAGATTAGTTCAAGTTTGGGATCCGCCGAGTATACATCAGACGAGTGACTTCAATGAGCAGAGTGGAAGTGGATCAGAAGTTATTGCAACGGTAATAAATGCACTTGGTGTAATAAATGCTGAAGAAGAAGGGTATTTATGACAAATGATTGAAGAGGAACCTCGTATCAGCTTGGTGCATTTAATGCGATGCGACAGAAAGTACAGCAGAGTGTACAGTGTTCAGTCGCAGCAGCCGTTTCTGCAGAAAAGGACCAGTACTCGAGTATTTGACAACTGTCGATCTCTCAACGGACAGATTTTCAAATCCTTAGTATAAATAGTTCAGTTCATGAGTTGAAGAAGAATATACAACACATTTTGAGAGCAAAAATCTGAAGCAGAATTCTTCTAAGTCTCAAACTCAAGAACAGAACACTCATCAGCCGAGTCATTTGTTGACGAAGCAGAATAGAGAGAAAACAGAAAATACTTATAAATCTGAGTGATTTTTTTTGAATCGTGTTGTGAGAAGCTGTTATCCATCTTTGTGAGTGATAAAGCTTTGTAGTATAGGACTTCTTTGTGATTTCCTGTAACGCACTTGTGGCCTTTTCATTTGTTGATTGGCGCAAGCATTGTATGCTGTAATCTGTGTGACTATAGTATAACCCAAGATCTAAGTGACTTGGAAGAGTGGACTAAAGGATTTATATCCATATAACCACTATAAAAATCCTTTGTGTTTTTACTTGCATAATTTTCTGCATATTTGAAAAAGCATATTTAAAACACTTAAAGGTTAACTGCTGGAAAAGTTTTAAAAAGGAGTTGTTAAAACTAGGGATAAAACTATTTCTAAGTTAAAGAAAATTACTTGTGAAAAACACTTGACAAATCCGCTGCAAGTTAGTTATTTTAAAACTCTGATTTTGATAAAATCAGCTGAGTGAAATCAGAGGAGTGGTCAACTCTGCTGTTCAAAGCTTTGTGCGAGATCAGCATAGTCAACTTAGGATTACTGATCAGCTTAGTCTGCTAACAGAAAAGTTAGAGAATTTTAAAAGATAAATATTTAAGAGGTCTATTCCCCCCCCCCCCCCCTCTAGACCTCATCTGACCACTTGGGACCAACATGCGCGCTAGTAATTAGATCGTAAATAAAGGATAAAGCATAATTAATGCAGTGAGATCTCGAGGAGAGTTTCTTCAAACTTTCAAAATCGAAAATCCCCTCTTGAATAAATATTAAGTCATATTGGGTTAACTATAAAATGATGTTTTATAAATCCAAGCCTTCAATTAATAGGAACTAGCGTAAGTTGTCTACTTATCGATTAAGGTGATCCAGAGTCTGTCACCCGAGGCGAAGAAAGGGACAAATACGCGAAATTCCTTGATTCTTGTTTTTCTTAAAACTCGACAAGGGTGGGGACTCGTCGGGACATGTATATCGACCGATAACCAGTTACGGGGATTTCATGACCGGGCCCGTTGCTCATCATGATTAATAGGTTAGACTTAACGAGTAGTAACATTTATGATGTAGCAGTGCTAGATAAATGCGAAAACCGAGGAAAAATACCTTGAAGGTTGTGTAGGGACACAATTGGTAAAAGTATACCTACCTAGGGAATTAATTGTATGGCCACGAGTCGTGGGTGCAGTTAATGTCTGCCGGGATGTCAAGACCTACTAGGAAATAGGATTTCCCGAACAATTAAAGGGGTTATTGTTTCGATAAAAATAGTGGGAGAACTTTTTCGATAAAAAGTCCAATTTTCGTTAATTATAAGTATTTTATTATTAAACATGTCTGCTTATTGTTGTCTTTTAAGTTGTTTATATATAACCATTCAAAATCCACAATCATTTACGAACAAACTTTGGGACAAAGCATGAGTTTTTCACTCTACGAGACAAGCATGGTTGGGTTCGACAATGTTAGAGAATATTGTTCTTACCTAATCAAGATGATGAAACGAATCAAAAAGCTAGGCGCTTATTTGGATCATAATGTTGAGATAGAAATTATTCTCAATGGCTTGTCTGACTCATTTTCTCATTTTGTGCATCATTTGGAAATTCCGTGTGACGGGATTAAGACAAACGATTTGCGCAAGTTGTTGGACAAATATGAGAAAGCCCATCTACAGGGATTGGGTCTGAGTGAAGGAAAGGATCGCCCCTTGTGTAAGAAAGATAAAGAACTAAGGATGCTTGCTGGAAAGAAATTCCTGAAGAGAATTAACAACGGTATGACCTAGTTATTTCTTTTTTATGTATGACATCTCATAGACCCTCATATCTGTAAAGTGTTTGCAGGTGATGGCGGCATTCCCTTGCCCTTGGGAAGAAGGGCGTTCCTTGGTAGGAAAAGGCAAGAGTTGCAACAGTATATAAGGGAAAAATGCTTCAGGAGTTGGGTGAAGAAGAATCTAGACTTCACTTTTTAGCAAAGAGTTTTACTTAGTTTTTCGTATTAGCATGAATTTTAGTTTTATTTTGTTTTTGAGTATTATTTCGAATTTTTGTACAAGACAGCATTACTTTACCGTTATGAATGGAATATTATTTATTTAAAGCTTTTACTTCGTACAATATATTGATGCTTTACCATTTAAAGCATAGAAATGAATCAATGATAAACAATTAAAACTTCAAGTAAATTGTATGCTAAATCGAGAAAGGTAAAACAACAAGATAATCACCCACATACTTGAAATGCATATTTTGGACATATTTCCAAAAGAAGGATTCGAAAGGATGATTTCATTTGAGGCTCTTGAAACATAGAACTTAGATGAACTCGTAAACTTACGAATCTTGTCTCAAAAGAATGATGACCAAAATTAAAGTTTGCAAGGCATCCTAAGCATATCAACCGTATGGATTTAATCCATAAGGACAAACGTGGAGAACTAAAGTGTTAGTTCAAAAGAACGTTGCTTCATATATACTTACGATTTTTAAATCGTCAAAGCATATGAGTACTTTGTGAAGTACAGTTCTAAAACTGTTCAAATATTCAAAGAAGTTTTTGGAAATGAAGTAATTAAGAGCATAATGTTGAAACCATTTGATCTAATCAAATTGGCCGAAACATAAAGCTATAAATTCCTCGATTATCTAAACGAGAATAGAATTCTCATGCAGCAAATTAAGTAGGAATTGAACTTTGTTAGACTTAGTTCATTTCATGATAAGACTTCGCTGAACTTCCTTGTTCACTTTTGGGGATAGCCTCCCCTGACTCTTCAAAAGATACTTAGGCTAGTACCTTTCGAAGTAAGTCCTTACACAGCCGTACCATTTATGATATGGCATAATACCCTTGCATGACAAATTGGATGGTAGATCCAATTCGCGCAAAATTTGTGGGATATCCAACGAAATCAATTGGATACCTGTTCTACGACAATGAGAAACAATAGGACAATCGTTTCTCATAAGTACCCATTCCTCAGTTGATGAATTCTTCATCAAAGGAAATACGGAATGTCATGGAACTTGATGAAGTCCAAGATTTGGACCCGTCCCCATAAACAGTGGGAGCAAATCCTAAACCTACTGAACCAAATTAGGCACAAACACTTCGTGATTCAATCAAATTCGTAAGGAACTCAAAATTCCATTTTACGAAATTGATAAATTGCATATTGATCCAAGATTATAAAGAAACTATGTTTGACATAGACTCAGGGATATGGCATGAGGCCATAAGATCCGAAATGGAAAGGTTCAACTTGTTTGACTCGCTTAATGGCTGATTATACTGTATTTCGTTCGAGTTCAATAAGGAAAGTAGAGTATAACAATATATGAATCGAGCGTGTGAAAACTGTATATTGATATCGGTGTTCGAATACAAATTACAAAGCGGGTCTACCCGAGCATTACAGGATGCCGTACTACTAGAAAGACTAAATACAATGAGGATACAAGCTAGTTCCTAATCCGAACAGTAGGTCCGAGCAGAAGGAATATTTTGGAAGTTGTGCCGTCCCTGATGTCATAAATGCGCCGCGTATTTATAGGAACAGTAATGGGTTAGCTAGACCATCCGTAGGAGAATAGCTCTCGGCCAGCTGTGTAAAGCTGTAGGTCGGTCCCACAGTAATTCCGAGCAGACGAGTAGATCGGGAAGAAGGTCGGAGTACTTGATCTAGAGCTATCAGTCTGGCTTGATCGGAAAACCATTTTCTTCAGATCGGAGAATACCATTCTGATCGGGATCGAGGCTGACTTCGAGCAGAAGGTATTTCCTAAAGTGGCGTATGCGAAATACCCCTCATCAATACTCCCCCACTTCTCGAGCGTAAGTGAAGCAGAAGCTCGGAGAAGTAAACAATGCATCACGGCGAAAGACTTTGATTTCTAGATGTTTCGGATATGCCTCATTAAAAACCTAGTCCGGAAAAACCCAGTGGGACAAAATCCGAGCTAGGGAAAAAGAGTGCACATCTTCTTTGGAGGGGCCTCGAAATACCGAATCGCCCCAAAAATGGAAGGGTGAAGTTTTTGACCTGAGAGATTCACCTCAATGATTCACCAGGAGCTGCGATATCTGAAGTTCGGAGAAATAAATAGTAGAGAACAGGCCTCGGATAGTCTTGAGTTGGATATGCCTCGTTAAAAACCTTGCTCGGAAAAACCCTGCGGGATAAAAACCGAGTGAAGGGGAAAAAGAGTACATATTTTAACCTGTTGACTCGAAAAATACTCATTTCTGAAGCTTGGAGGACCATAAATGCTATTAACAAAAGGTAATCTTCAATTTTACTGAGTGGAAGCCTAACCGTCGCGGTTACTCGGGGTTGAATTTGCAATTTACCCTTTTAACCTTTATATATAGGTTTACTTGGAAAAAAGAGTGCTTCTTTACAATTCACAGCGGATCGGAGCATTTAGATCGATAAACAGTATTTCTTCCTTATTTCGAGCATTCCAATAAATATTTTCTAAACATGTCTACTTCCCAAAATCCCGACGTCCAAACCAATATTCCTTCTGGATCAGATTCCGATCTAGGATCCACGGGCGAACTTATCAATGACTTCAAAACCACTGAAAATTCTTCCGAAGAGACGAATAGAATCGTCAATCAAATAGAGCATGCCATGGGGTCGAACGCTGGAGAGGGTACATCAGGTCGACAGGATTCCGAGCACGATGGTGATGCGGAACAAAATGCCAAGGCCAACAGTGAGGAAGGTGGAGATGGAGAAAAAACTGACTCCGAGAATGAGAACGGCTTGACTGTACCGTTCGATAAGCATGAGATAATGAGGTATGAGATCGGAGGCGGGTGCAGTGTGCGAATCCTCGACTTAGCCGGTGTCTCGAAAAAATCCAAAGCCACAGGTCGGGTTCAGAAGACCGAGAAACGGGTCGACGACATCTCAAGTGCGTACGATCCGAAAGAGCACGAGGCGAACCTCAAAGCTACGATAGGCAAATTCCTTCCCGAGGGTTACTCGCTAATAATCCCGACCCCCTCTCAAAGAGTGAATAAGCCCCCCGCAGGATGTCAAGCTTTCTATGCTCGGCAATTCGACTATGGGTTGCGTATTCCTTTTGCTCCCTTACTCGTGCAGGTTTTAGATGCATTTAGCCTGGCACCCGCACAGATTCTTCCCAACTCGATCGGGTATCTGATAGCTTTCAGCGTTTTGATGAAGGCCAAGAATCAAGTTGCTAACTTCCGACGCTTCTGGCAATTCTTCAAGATCAGTACCTCCTCCGCCTCGAACGCTGGGTTCGTGTATTTCTCCCAGCGTTCGAATCATTCGGTCTTATCGACCATAACTTCCAGCAATTCTCTTGACTGGAAGAAACAGTTCTTCTTCATTAAAGGTCCTGAAGAACCAGCTTCTGAGGGAAGCTCGGAGATGGTTCCACACAGATGGCCAGGTGAGCGAGACTGGGTGTACGGAAAACGGGAACTATTAGGTCGGCTTCAGAAGGTCATTCCGGACGACGTTGTCAAAGAGATGTGTTCGGATTTGTACCAGTCGGCTTTCCTCATTCTGGAACCCGTACTTCGAAAAGCAGAACTCAGCCGAGCTACCTTTCCACTAGCAGTCGCTGATGATCCTCGAACATTGAGTAAGGAAAAACAGTCTTTCCCGAGTGACTTATATAGTGAGCTTTTCAGCGGATTTTATTACTTACATTTCATCTCTTTATTTCTTCAGGAACAATGGTGGAGCAATACCGAGCTTCTATAGTCGGTAAAACTGTAGCATCTACCTCGAGGAAAACACCCGGTCAACCGAGGAGGCAAACTAGACCGGAGCCCAGAATTGCCGTTCCTCCTCGGGGAAGCTCGGCTCAGACTGATCAGATCGGAAATGAGGAGGAGCTCGAGAATGCCGAGCCGATCCAAATGGTACCACCTCCTCATCAAGCCGGTCCCTCTTCCTCTTCTGGCTTAGGATACAGCATGTTCACCATGAAGAAGCTCAAAGGGAAGGAGATCTTCGATCGGCGAGCTCGGGAGGATCTCGAGGGAGCCCCCGAGGCCAAAAGGAGGACCGGATTGTGGGGTCGACATCGAACACCCCTTTCTTCCCGTTCAGGTCGAGGTAGGCCTGATATGGTGGACTTCATTGAAAATCAACTTAGAGGTTCCCGAGCAGCGGGTTATCCCGAAAGGGGATCAATTCGAAGCGATCGCACCCCGAACGGCGAGAATGAGCATGATAAGGCGATCAAGATTTTCATGGCGGGGAGATTTGCCGAGGACCAGGAGGAGCTTCTCGGTCACTCCGACCTTGACGTACTAGGCCAATTCTCCAAAGCATATCATACGGTAGACCCCTTTACACACGTTGCAACTGTTCTAAGTCTCGGAATAAAATATTAATTACCCTGTTCTTGCAGATCGGGGACTGCTTCCTCACTGAGGTGAACCGTACCTCCATGTTAGAAGAGGAGTCCGATCGTGTTCATATTGCTTATATGGACTTACTCAAGGAAGAGTCCCAACTGCGCAAACAATTTATCTCCGTCCAAACAGAATTGGAGTCGATGAAAGCCAAGTATACCCCGGCCGTCGAGGAAGACTTGGTGAGAGCTGTGGAAGAGAAGAGCTTGCTCGAGGAGAAAGTCAGGAAACTTGAAGAGGAGCTCGAGCAAACTAAGGCTGATTCCGAGTTGTCTTACCAGCGAGGCAAGGAAGAGTCTCGCCTAAGCTCGATAAGAGAATTTTTAGAGTCCCCCGCGTTGGATGCCATAGCTAGAATGAGGGTCGGCGAAATCCTTCAAACTACCTTTTTCAAAGGGGTTCAACAGTTGGCCGCAGCAAAGGTTATTCCCGACAAAATGACGGAGTATATAAAGCATATGGACATCATGAAAAATTCTAGCGGGGAAGACTATCGAACCGCGTCCTCGAGCTCGGCCAACTGGGAAGAACATGAGTTCGCTCCCTTTGTGGAAGAGTTCGGAGTTCCAATGCCCAACCCTGACTTGATGGACTTGGATACCTCCAGCGCAAGCTCGAGTTCAGATAGCTCAGACCGTTCAGATACCTCTGATGACAATTCCGATGGGGATGATCGAGAAGCTTCTGGAGATGATGACGTCGATGTCGAGGGTAACTCCGAAGGTGAGGGCAAAGAGGCGCAGCCAAACCTTTAGATTTCTTGTAATAGATTGTAAGATTGTAGGATCCTTTATTATATGCATTGTAATTATTTCGATCATCTATAAAATCTGCTTTTTCTGTTTTTCCGAGTCCTCTCATCAGTAATTTATCATACTGCTCAACTAGACAAAAGTCTTTGTGAGCCATAAGGTTCATAGAAAGAACGTCGATATCAAAACAATCGACCTTCTTAAATGGGCACGGAAATCTTGAAATTCGCGACTGTTGGGCTCCCAAAAAGGCAACATTCCTTTTTCTTATAAATAGAAGGTAGTCTAAGATTCGTATCACTGAAATTATAATTCTCTCTTCGTCGGAGCTAATTGATCGATAAAATAAACCGAGCTCTCTTCTTCACTAGAAACAGATCATGGAAGGCCTGGTGAACTCCAAGATCGACCCGAGGTTATTGCTCAAGGTCAAGAAAGAGAAGTCTTCCAAGTTGAGAGTCAAAGAACCTAAGTCCTCCTCGGAAGCAGGAAAGACTTCTAAGAACGACCGAGGCAAGCATAAGGTCGATTCTCCTTCGAAGGCGGTCATTGAATCAACTGGTGACCTTGGCAAAACTGTGGCCAAGAAATCATCTGGCTCCGAGAAAGGGCCGGTCATACCAATTCCGGACTCCCCTTCTCAGTCGAAAATTAGCTCCGAGGGTAACAAGAAGGTCGATAGGCCTAATAAGCAAATCACCTCTGGTGACTCTGAGCCTGCTCCAAATAAAAGATCGTTCGTGGACGATCTGATTCCAACCTCAGCCTTGATTCAAATGACTGGGGAAAAGAGGACAATAACTGATAGTGTTCTGGCCTTGGAGGCTAATAAGGATGTTGTGGTTGAGCCTCCCAAAAAGAAGGTCAAAATAAATGACCCTCCCGTCGATCAGAAGAAAACTCCCTCGTCGGGTGGGAATCCAGAGCCCCAAAACACTGTCCCTAAGGTTGCTCGGACGCTTAGCGCCTTTTTTGAAGAGGTGAAAAGTAAGGCCATGGCCGAGCCAGACGGGAAAAATGCGAATGAAACGGCGCGATCGAGCACGGATCTGCTTTTTCAAGTAAGTGTCGTGTCCTATCTCTTCCCCCCCTTTTTTTTTTACTAAATAACTTTTTGTCCCTTTAAGGTCGGACAACAGTTATTTACCCTCGGGCTGCAAGTCGAGCAAGAAACCGAACAGCGTGCGAAGGTTATCCTCGAGCTGGAGGAAAAGAAGGTTGCACTAACAAGGTCCCTTGAAGAAACCAGAGCCATCGAGCTGAAATTGGCCTCCGAGACGGAGAAAGCTGTGAAGGAGAAGGAGAGCCAGGTTCACGAGGAGTTGAGCAAGGAGTTGGACAGGCTGAAGTCACTCGTCGAGCAGGAGAAGAAAAGCGCCGAGCAGCGGGAGAAAGAGGCCTATCAAAAAGGTTATGATGCCGGGTATGAGGCCCGCAACGCTGAAGTCCGCAAGCTTCTGTTCGAGAAAAGTGCTTAGAAATTTCTTCTTTTACTCTACTGAATGTTGTACTTTTACATTTCTTCCTTTTGTACTTATTTTTTTTTTTTCTCTGTTGGAGTAATAAACTTTTTCTTCCTGCTAATCGATGGTGTCTTGTGTTCTGATAAAGTGATTCTGTATAGACAATTTATACTCGAGTTAAGAGTAAACAATCAAGTAGCATTCTTAGTCAAAACAATTTATACTCGAGTTAAGAGTGATCGTTCCAATTGTACCTCCTTTTATACTCGAGTTAAGAGTTAAAACAATTTATACTCGAGTGAAGAGTGATCGAAATTCCGAGCATAAGGTAAAAATGGAAAGTTTCTGCACTGCATATTTGACCAAGTCATAGTATTCTCCTTTTTTCAGCTAAGTTTCAGAGAAAGTCTGTCCAAACAGTACCTTAATCTCGGGAAGTGGAACGGTCATCCGTGATAAATGCCTTAATCTAAGCCGTTTGTTTCGTTGAATACAGACCGTCGATCAAATCTTCCTTTTAGTATAAATACGGCATTTGCTCAGTTCAAAACCTTTACCCTCCGCTGTCAAAAATGTTTTATCCGAGGACGATGTTCGGATCCTTCCTTCTTCCCGTTCAAGCCTTTGAAATTTGGCTTCGAACGTACATTCGACCTCTCGTGCAAGATATAAACCTTTTTGGTATGGGTGGAATCGGAAAATAGGAGCACCTCCTCTATCTGGGGGTCTCTGATCCCTGAAAGCGGGATCTCCCCTTGAAATACCAACAAGTGGCTGACCCTTGCTTGGGTATTTTGGGCAGGGTTAGCATTGCTGGTTTCGAGGGGCATACCCGAGGGCGGAAAGCTGGTCAGAAAATTAAAAGGAAGTTTGACCTCAAGTACTTTCTTTGAGGTTATCTTGTTTCACCAATTTCTTCCTTTCTTCCGATCGATCTTACAATGAGAAATTTCAACCTTGGACGCCGACTCGGGGAAGTGATCGAGCTCGGCTGGTAGCAAGAATGCTGGGGACTGTATGGAGATCAGAAAATGTGATCTGCGATCCATATTGTCTAATTTCAAAACCAGATATCATCAGACGATAAACATATACAGCTCGATCACTTTGTCACAAATTGTGATGCAATCATCGGATGCTCGGCGATATTCCTGGTCAACAACACTGAAAGATGCTTGAAGACTCGAAGACCATAGAATAGGATACTAGTTGTATTAGGACTTCATTTGTACATTCAACAATTTTGTAGTCTGCTCGATGAATGTCAATAAAGTTGTAACATTTGCCTTTAATTGATCTTTTGTAACTTGCTCGAAAATAATAATGAGAACTTATTGTTCAAACCATATAGTTGCAACTTTGCTTTTCCTTTCCATCGTCTTATTGTAAGTTTTCTGCTCGTAAAAGCCAATTCGATGATGAATTAATAAGAATATTTATCGATCGATAAAATGTCCTCGGAAAGATAATCCGATAATCGTCCAAGTAAATAGTATCTGAAAGTTGAGAAGTTCCCTTGAAGAATAATTGAACTTAGGAAATAATGATCCCAACTTAAGAAATAGCAATCCTAACTTAAAGAATTTTCAAGTGGTGAGAAATTCTTGAAGGGTGTTCGGGTTTTGAGCAGAACTGCTTCATCAAAGCATTTAGAACATCAGTTGGAGTTAATCAAAATTATATTGTTTGCTTGCATAATTTGCCGCTACTCAGTGAGCTGCATAGTCATCCTTGATTTTTATCGAGGAAAGGTCATAGCACAAGCTTTTACCTTCGGCCGATATTTATTTTCGAATAGATTTTATCGAGGGAGGGTCGTAGCAACAGCTTTCACCCTCGGCCGATTTTGATTTTTTGAACATCTTTTTATCGAGGGAGGGTCATAGCAACAGCTTTCACCCTCGGCCGATTTTGATTTTTTTGAACATCTTTTTATCGAGGGAGGGTCATAGCAACAGCTTTCACCCTCGGCCGATTTTGATTTTTTGAACATCTTTTTATCGAGGGAGGGTCATAGCAACAACTTTCACCCTCGGCCGATTTTGATTTTTTGAACATCTTTTTATCGAGGGAGGGTCATAGCAACAGCTTTCACCCTCGGCCGATTTTGATTTTTTTGAACATCTTTTTATCGAGGGAGGGTCATAGCAAAAGCTTTCACCCTCGGCCGATAATATTAGCCTTTCTTCGTGATGGTACTTGGAATACAATTAGAACTTGAACCAAAGATTTCATTGATTGTCCTTACACCTTTGAGGAAAGTAAAGTTTGAGAAAACTGTAAATTACAATAAAATTAAAATGAGTGCAACTATCTTCCATAATATTTCCTCAGATTGACTGCATTCCAAGTTCTTGGCAAAACATCACCGTTGAGGTGAGCAATTTTATAGGACCCCTTTTTTCCGACCTCCTGCACGACATAAGGGCCGTCCCAGTTTGGCTGAAGTTTTCCGACATGCTTAGATACTTCCACCTTTTTGAGGACTAAATCCCCGACTTTGAATGTTCTTATCCTGACTTTCTTGTCATAAGCTTTTTCCATGCTAGACTTGGTGGCTTGAATCCTTATGCATGCTCGGTCGCGTTTCCCATCTGCGTGATCGACATCCATCTCTCGCAGCGATTGATTCTGATCGGGGTCATAAGATTCTATCCTCGGAGAAGGAACTAATGCTTCGACCGGTATAACAGCCTCCGACCCGTAAACCAATGAGAAAGGAGTTTCTCCAGTAGCAGATTTTACTGTAGTCCTGTTCGCCCAAATTACTCCTGGAAGCTCGTCTAACCAATGGCCTTTTGCTTCAGTCAGACGTTTTTCAAGTGATCGAACAATTTCCCTGTTGGTGACCTCGGTTTGTCCGTTCGCCTGGGGATGTCCGACCGACGTGAAATTCTGTTGTATTCCAAACTTTTCGCACCACTCCAAAATTTGCTTTCCCGCGAATTGAGTTCCATTGTCGGAAATGAGGATCCTCGGTATACCAAACCTGCAAACAATATTCTTCCAGAGAAAATTTATCACCTGAAATTGAGTAATTTTTGTTAGCGCAATGCATTCGATCCATTTACTGAAGTATTCCACGGCGACCAGGACATAGTTTTTTCTCGATCTAGCAGTTGGGAAAGGTCCCACAATATCGATTCCCCACTTGTCGAATGGCCAGCAGATCGGAATCGAATGCATCTGCTCGGCGGGCTGATGAATTAGATTTGAATAGATTTGGCAATGATGGCATTTCTTGACATAATCGATGGAATCCGAGATCATAGTGGGCCAATAATATCCAGTCCTCGAGCACTTCAAGGCTAAGGCTCGTGCACCACAATGACTTCCCGCTTCACCTTCGTGAACCTCCTTTAAAATGAGATCGAACTGACTCTCAGGGATGCACTTCAACAAAACTCCTGAGCTTGACCTTTTATAAAGCCTATCTTCGTTCAAAACGTACATTGGGGCTCGATACTTAATCCTTCGAGCTTGATTAGTGTCTTCCGGCAAAGTACCATCTCTTAGATAAGCTTTCAAAGGCTCCATCCAAGAAGATTCTCGAACATCTATCTCCATTATCTCCGAGTTTGTGGTTAAATTCGAATCTATTGCCGGTGAGTTGGACATTAGCCAAGTTATCACTCTTTCCTTCCGTCCATCTACCGACCCAGTAAACTTCGAAAGCAAATCCGCCCAACAGTTCTCTTCTCGAGGGATAGCTTGTATATCAAATCTTTCGAACTTTGTCGCCAGATCCTTTACCCTTTTCAAATATTTCAACATGTTAAACTCTTTTGCTTCATAAACCCCTTTCACTTGTCTATGTACGAGCTCCGAGTCGGTTAACACTGTCAACGACCTTATGTTTGCTTTAACTGCCATTTCTAAACCCGCGATCAAAGCCTCGTACTCCGCTTCATTGTTCGTGACTACAAAATCTAGGGTGATCGCATAACTGAGATCCTCCCCCTCGGGACCCTGAAAGTGAATTCCGGCCCCACCACCTTCTCTGGTCGACGACCCGTCGACATGCATCACCCAAACTTTGTGCTGAACATCCTCAACCAGATTTACCGCGGGAACTGACAAGTCGTCCGAACTGGACCTTGTTGATTCTGCAATGAAATCAGCCAGGACTTGAGCTTTGATCGCTGTTCGAGGTTGGTACTCGATCTCGAACTGACCCAGTTCCACCGCCCATTTAATCAATCTGCCGGATGTCTCTGGTTTCGATAGAACTTGCCTTAACGGTTGGTTAGTTAAAACAATAATTTTGTAAGTTTGGAAATAAGGTCGCAGTCTCCGTGCGGCAATAACTAAAGCCAGTGCGAATTTCTCGATCTCCAGGTAATTCTTTTCTGCCCCTTGAAGCAACTTACTCAGATAGTATACCGGTTTATGCTCGGAATCCTGAATTCTCACCAAGACAGAACTTATTGCCTCACTTGATACCGCTATGTAGAGATACAAGGGCTCTCCCTCGACCGGTTTTGCCAACATCGGAGGGGAAACCAAATATCTTTTAAGCTCTTCGAAAGCTTTACTGCATTCCTCATTCCATTCGAAGCCTTTTGATTTCCTCAACAACTTGAAGAAAGGCAAACTCTTGTCTGCTGATCGGGATATAAACCTATTCAACGATATTATTTTTCCGATCAGACTCTGTACTTCAGACAACTTGGTTGGCGGTTGTAGCTCAGCTATAGCTCGGATCTTTTCTGGGTTTGCCTCAATGCCGCGCTCGTGTACCAGATAACCGAGGAACTTTCCCGACCTTACCCCGAAAGTGCACTTGGCCGGATTTAATTTCATTCTGTACTTCCTCAGGATCGCGAAACACCTGCCAAGGTGTTCTATATGATCCCCCTCGGTCATGCTCTTCACTAGCATATCATCAACATAAACTTCCATGATCTCACCGATAAGATCCTTAAACATCATATTCACGAGCCTTTGATAAGTTGCTCCTGCATTCCTTAGCCCGAACGGCATTACAATGAAGCAGTACACTCCTCGTTCGGTAATAAAGCCTGTTTTATCCTGATCTCTCTCATTCATAAATATTTGATAAAACCCTTGGAAAGCATCCATCGTACTAAAGAAAATGAACCCCGCAGTCGAGTCTACCAGCATATCAATCCGTGGTAAAGGATAGGGGTCCCTTGGACACAACTTGTTCAGGTCGGTAAAATCATTACACATTCTCCACTTGTTGTCGACCTTCTCTCCCTTCGACACCAACACTACGTTACAAAGCCACTCAGTGAATGTTATTTCCCGAATCTGTTTTGCTGCCAATAATCTATCCACCTCAGCGTTGATGATTTTGTCTTTTTCTCGACCATGATTCCTCTTCTTTTGTCTAACTGGCTTTGCATTAGGATCGATATTCAGGGAGTGAGTAATCACCCTTGGATCGATCCCGACGATATCGTCAGAACTCCAAGCAAAGACATCGGCGTTGTTTCTAAGGAATTCGATCAACATGGTCTCCATCCCTTGACTTAGCTCGGTTCCAATTCTGGTGAACTTCTCTGGAGAGCCAGGGATTAACGTTACTTGTTTATGATTTGGGGGCTGTACGCTCATATCGATCTCTTTTCCTTTTTTACTCTGCAACTTTTCACAATCTGGCAACGGGAGGTCGGATACTGAGAATACCTTTTCCTCTTCTAACTTTCTTTTCGAGGGCAATACTGGCTCAAACTGCTTCTTCATGTTTAAAGATGTGTTATAACATTCCCACGCCATGCATTGGTCGTTCCTCATTTCTCCGACCCCTGCCAAAGTGGGAAACTTAACCATCTGATGGTAAGTCGACACGACCGCTTTGAATACGTTTAAAGCCGGTCTTCCCAAAATTGCATTATAAGCGAACGGGGTACTCACGACCAAGAACTTAACCATCTTCGTAACATCTTTTGGTTTTTTACCCATAGTAGTACTCAAGAATATGGTTCCGAGAGGAACAATTTCCGATCCACCGAACCCGATGAGCGGGGTGGATACCCGTTCCAGTCGCGGATGTTGTAGATTCATTCTGTCGAGCGCCTCAGAAGAGATTATGTTTGCCGAACTGCCATTATCGATTAACACCCTCCTAACCTCGAAGTTAGCAATTCTCAGGGTCAAGACCATCGAAAAATCAGGGTCATCTTCATTAGTATCCCAAGTCACATCACTAGGTCTGTCAGCCTCGGAAAAACTAATGACTTGATTTATCGAGGGCGCTGGTCTTAAGGACATGACCTCTTTCCTAGTCGAGACACCAGTCTTTATCGACCTAGCAGTCCTTTTCCTCGCATTCCTGCTATCTCCCCCAGCTGGCCCACCAGATATCATATTTATCACCCGATTCGTCTGGTCCTCTGCTTGTTGTCGATCCTCACGGTGTTGTTCGGAGGACCTCCTAGGACTCCTGGATCGATAACGGTTGTTATGGTTCTCCTTTCTGACATATTCCTTCAACTTTCCCTGAGCAATCAGTTTCTCGATCTCTTGTTTTAACTGAAAGCAATCCTCGGTGCTATGCCCCCGAGCTCTGTGGTATCTGCAATACTTATCGTGATTCATAGTCCCTGGTCTAGGTTGAGTGATACGCCGAGCTCCAGGGACCAAATTCCTCTCTTCGAGTACCGTTAGAATCTCGTCCCTCGAAGTATTCAATCTGGTAAAGTTGCTTTTTTCATGCTCCGTCATCGGAGCCCTATCAGGAGATGCAGGTCGACCGTAGACATTAGATCTGTGGGTCGGAGCCTGAGGTTTATAGACCTTAAGTCTCTGCCAAACCGAGCCTTTTTGCTGCGCGTTTGACCCTCCGTAGTCGCTTGGTTTAGGGATAGGGGCCCGATCAGGTTTCTTCACGATCGGGGGCCTAGGATTCTGTGCGTTCTTTAACTTATTCATTTCCTCCTGGATCATGTATTTCTCAGCTATTTCCATAATCCGCTCGAAAGACTTTGGTTGCTTTCGGCAGAGAGCATTCCCGAACTGGCTATTGCGGGTTAGCTCGAACATCAACGATGATAGAAATTCAATCTGCGGGGTATCAACTTTCAGAAGTTCAATACTGAATCTTGCCAGCCACTGCCTCAGTGTTTCTCCTTCCATTTGTTTCACCGTTCCCAAATGATTAGCAGGTAACCTTTGTTTCCTTTGGCTAGCAAACTGATGTTTCAATTTATCGCACAACTCATCGAAAGAGAAGATCGAGTTCGGGGGTAGTTTTCCGAACCAATCCAAAGCAATTCCTTCGAACGTGGTGACCATGATTTTGCAACAGAAATCCTCCGAATGTCCATATAAGTTCAATACGTTTACGAAACTGTTTATATGCTCCCCGGGGTCAGAGGTCCCATTATATCTTGGCAACCTGGTCGGGACCGTTTCTGTTCCCCGAGCTTCTCTAATTTCTTGACAGAACGGAGAACATCGCATAATGTTCGTGCTCAGTTCCCTATTTCGTGCTTCAAGGAAAACGGCCCCATCTTCTTTGGCCCCAACTCCTCGAGCCCTGACGTCTGCGGATCGGGTTTCCTTTATTAACATCTCCCTCTCCAATTCCTTAGTAACTCTTTCTTGAACAATCTTTTCCAGGTCGGCCTCGGTCACCTTTCTGTAGGCTGGCTTTCTAGATTTCTCCACAGCTTTGGGTTGACTTTCCCCGACCACCGAATCTTCTAAATTTTGCACATTCCTAGAAGGTTGCCCCGATCGGACAACGGTTCTAGCTCGCGGTGGGTTGGGTCTTACATCAGATGGTGCGCCCAGAGCAGATCGACGAACACTTCCTTCCCTTGGTCTGTCGGAAACCTGACCCCGAGCAGCAGGTTGATCGACTGGCGGCTGCTGACCTGGAAAAGTTTCACGATCTGCTCTCTCCGTGTTTAAGAATTCTCTAAACATGGTTCCGATAATGGAACGTAAATCTGCCACCGTCGTATGAATAGGCATATCATTTGGTGGTTCGAGCGGCGGCACCTCAGATTGGTGGGCCGCTCGGGATTGGTTACTTGGTTCATTGTTTACTGAGCGCTGCGCTCCCGCAGCTTGTGAAGGCTCACCTCGATTGTACGTGTACCTCCTAGTAGTAGGCATATTTCGATCTAACACCCGAGTAGGCCCCACGGTGGGCGCCAATTGATTATACTGTATTTCGTTCGAGTTCAATAAGGAAAGTAGAGTATAACAATATATGAATCGAGCGTGTGAAAACTGTATATTGATATCGGTGTTCGAATACAAATTACAAAGCGGGTCTACCCGAGCATTACAGGATGCCGTACTACTAGAAAGACTAAATACAATGAGGATACAAGCTAGTTCCTAATCCGAACAGTAGGTCCGAGCAGAAGGAATATTTTGGAAGTTGTGCCGTCCCTGATGTCATAAATGTGCCGCGTATTTATAGGAACAGTAGTGGGTTAGCTAGACCATCCGTAGAAGAATAGCTCTCGGCCAGCTGTGTAAAGCTGTAGGTCGGTCCCACAGTAATTCCGAGCAGACGAGTAGATCGGGAAGAAGGTCGGAGT
The DNA here is from genome assembly GCA_034814905.1 of Penstemon davidsonii. Lineage (NCBI taxonomy): Eukaryota > Viridiplantae > Streptophyta > Magnoliopsida > Lamiales > Plantaginaceae > Penstemon > Penstemon davidsonii. The sequence continues at coordinate 1,338,803 of JAYDYQ010001087.1, read as the reverse complement.
ACTTGATCTAGAGCTATCAGTCTGGCTTGATCGGAAAACCATTTTCTTCAGATCGGAGAATACCATTCTGATCGGGATCGAGGCTGACTTCGAGCAGAAGGTATTTCCTAAAGTGGCGTATGCGAAATACCCCTCATCAATGGCGGAAGGTTATTCTTCAAAAGCTCTTTTAAAGACTAATTTAGATACCTTCTCTCCATTTTTCAACGTCAAAATCCATTTCGAAACTATTAGCCATAGAAGGGTGGTTTGACTGCCTAGATATGACTATTGGATATGAATCCTGCCTCTCGCAATTTGGAAATTGATGAGAAGATCGTTATTCAAATCCAAAGGTCAATCTATGACTTTTAACAAAATCCCGAACTTGGAATATGTGACTTGATAAGATGATCAAGGCTGTTGACTTTGTCAAAAGGCATATGGATTCCAATCGTGCAAAAGAATCAGTGGGAGCATAGTAAATTTCATAACATAACATGACGACGTTCTGATTATCAAGGACGATATCAGAATATCAAGCACAGACGAAAGCGTGTTTTTCACGCAATTCTCCATGATAAGATTTGGAAATTATATCTCACGTATTGGCAATACGTATCTATAGAGATAGAACGAAGTAGATGTTGCAATTCTCCAAATTTAAGTACATAGACAAAATATTGAATAAATTCAATATGGAAGAATCCAAGAAAGGATTGGTTCCAATGAGATGCAAAATCTCTCTTTCTTATTCAATGTGCCCTACTTATGATAAAGTAGAGAAGAGAATGTCTCAAAAGCCTTATGCTTTGGCATTTGATTTACATGTAGCATGCAACGCCTTGTACCAGACCTGACTTAACAAATGCTATGTTTTTCACGAGACATTGTTAGTCAAACACCAATAACGGACACTGGACTGCCGTAAAAGCAATCCTCAATGATAATTAAAGGATATATTGCTGGTATGCGGTAGTAGTGGAGAATTGAGACTCGAAGGATTCGGTGATTCGAGTTTTTCAAGTCTGATGTGGATGATTTATTCTGTCTCGATGGAGCAGAGGTAAATTGGAAGAAACTCCAATAGTCTACCACTGCCAACTCAAACAAAATATATGTCGCAGCACGGGATGCAGCATAAGAAAGTGTTTGGATAAGAAAACTCATCCAATAGTTGGATGTAATACCCAGCATAGCAAAAGCCTATCGTTATCTTCACTGATAAAATAGGGCAATTGCTAAATGAAAGGGAATCGAGATCACACCAACGATCTGAACACAAAACCATATGATTGGATAAATCGTAGGTAGTTGAGACATGTAGAAGGGTTACGTCATCTCAACAGACAACTTAGCAGATTCACTAGTAAAGCCATTATCGCAAAAGGATTCGAAGGACATCTTGATAAGATGGGTCTTAGAAATGTTGTGATTGGCTTTAGGGCAAGTGGGAGATTGATAGGATAGTGCCCAGCAAGCCATTCTTAATTAGCTTGTAAGAGGACTATCTTCTCATGGTCTAAATTAATACGCCCGTTTATTTATAGTACGTAAATTAAACAATGGCCAACTTCATCTCTCGCGAACTTATCTAAGCGATTGGATGAAATCCTAAGATCACATTCGACTATGGGACGATTCACTTCGGTATTGAGTGTAATCATGAAACAGTCTCTAAGGTCATGATCTTAAAACACGTTCCAAGTCATAGATTCCGAACGAGACGGGGTATCGAAGGAATCGCCAAGACTTGTATGAATATGCATGATTCACATGGAGTGAATTTGTAGAGTTTCATGAACAAGACATTTGATGTCAATGCATATGAGTAGGTGGTTCGATAGCGGATCGAACGCATCGAACGACCCGAACAGAGAAACCCATTGTGGAAGCGCATGACACATATCGGTGATGGGATGTTTCTCAAGGCTTATAATAGTGTACGATTTAGTCCTTAGACTTGAGGTGCTAGGGCAAATTCGGTACATGGGTTACGTATTTAGATTTAGGTACTGGTCACGTAGCCTGACCTTAATGTGCCTAAGTTGGGTGCGTATAGTCGTGTACGCGAGTGGTTAGTACTAAGAAAGGATCTATCGACTCATCCTGATAAGGTGGGGGAATTTTCTATACGTTCTTAGATAATATGTTCCGAGGAACCTGCGGCCGCAGTCGGTGATGGATTTGGAAAGGGGTTTCCAAATTTAGCAGTCACATTGGAATTATTATCCGGAATTAGAGAGTATAGTTGTTGAGATAATTAGAGGTGCCGGTCAATTCACACACTCTAGGTCTCGATCGCGAAATTAGTCTTTAGAAGGACCGTATGTACGTGGCAATTATAAGAGGTGAGGTTCACAAGATCAATTCACCTGAAATTGGGCTTCATGGACTTGTGGCTAGACATCGACCATGAAGTGTGGGTACTCCTGAATTAATAAGGGAGATTAATTCTGGAGTGGTTAATTAAAAGTGTTTAATTGAACGGAGCATTTAATTGCTCGTTAATTAAATCACGAAAGTCGTGGGCCTGCTGCCAATTGATGGTGAACCCAGAGGGTCACACACAATACAGTTGGACAGTGACAGTCATAAAAGGAAATAGTTGATTTAAGGAAGTTAAATCAAAGTTAATGAATTAAAATGTTAATTCAAAGAGGAGAATTATTAATTAGAATATCTAATTAAATTATTAGAGTGTCTAATTAATTAATTGGATTATCTAATTAATTATGATATTAATTAAAGTGATTAATTAATTAAATGGAAGAAGAATTTAACATGCAATTTTCGGATTTCATGAATAAGGCATAAGGGGCGATTTTTTGGCTAGGAGATAAGTGGAAGAGTTTGTTTCTTGTTTGACAAGTGACAAAGAAGAGATATGGTTTAATTTTGTTTCCTATTGATGAGGGCTATTTCGCACACATAACCAACTAGGAATATCCGAGGAGAATCAAGATCGATCCGACCTGCTTGTACCACGAGATCGGCTCGATCCGCCGAACATATCTGCTCGACCTATTGTCCGACCCAGAGTACTTGATGGGCCATGTTGTATTCCTAGGCCATGCAGGATTCCTAGGCTAAATAGGACTCCTAGTTCAATTAGGACGAGATAATTATTATAAATAATGAGTTTTACATTGTATTGAAGGTCCAGAATTTGAACCTACGAAATATACTACAATTGTTCGCCCTTCATATTATTGTCATCTACTCAATTATATTACTGTGCTTGTTCTTGAATTGCATCATCCTGAGTACTTTAACCAAACCCTTAATACGATAAATTGTGATCTTAAATAAATTTACTGAGATTAAACCTAAGATGAAATTCGGTTAAATCAGTTGGCGCCCACCGTGGGGCAAGGTTAATTACTCGATCGAAATATGGCCAATCCAAGGAAAAGCGCACGTAACGCAGGAAGAAGCACGAATTCTCGACCTTCTCGTGCTATGGATAGCTTGCCTGAATATTCCCAAAGGATCAGCGCTAACGATACACAGCCTCCGGCAAATCAGCAAAATCTTGATCCTGTAGAGGAACAAGTTGCACCAAACGAAAACATCAATCAAAACGAGGGAGCACGACAACCTCCTACCACAAGTCGGGCTCCTAACCCGCCTGTCCAATCCGTCCCTGCTACCCCGCTACCGGCTGACCAGAAAAAAATACTACAAATCGCTCAGCTTTTGAGTTCATTTTTTCCTCAAATTCTTCCAACTCAGGCAGTTGCGGAACCAACTAGGGCCGCGGTTCGTCCCTCGAGGGCGGTTAATAATCACAAGGAACCCCGAGAAAATAACAATCAGTCATCAACTCAAGCAGAGAGCCCAGATGCTGACCAGCGATCTCAAGTCTCACCACCAAACATAGTTGGAAGGCACCCTGCTCGAAAAGGTAATCAGGCAAGAGCCAATGCTCGTCCTGAACGTCGCTTGTCCAAGGAACATACAGTTGTCCCGATTGATGACGAGGTGGAGCCCCCAGTTATCAATCGACAAGCAACCAAAAGAATCTCTGAAAGAGATATAGAGAGGATGGTCGAGGAGCGAGTCGAACAGAGGCTTCTGACTTTGCAACAACCTTGGCCTCGTTCCCGTGAAATACAGGATAGTATAGCTGCCTGTTCCCCTTTCTGTTTAGAAATCAGGGAAGCACATGCTTCCGGATCTTTACCTGCCCGGCTCCCCAGATATGACGGAACCAGTGATCCAACCGACTACATCTTTAGTTTCACAAATATAATGAGCCTGTATGCTCATTCAGCAGAGTATACGGCAAAATTGATGATCACAACGTTCGAGGGGTTAGCATTGGATTGGTTCGGAAAACAACCGCCTAACTCGATCTTCAGTTTTAGAGAGTTGTGCAACAAGCTAGAACAACAATTTGCCAGCCAGAAAAAACAAAAACTCCCCATGAGCTATCTAGGAACTATAACCCAGCTAGAAGGGGAATCCTTAAGAACTTGGTTAGCGAGATTCAATGTGGAACTTTTAAAGATTGACTCTCCAAACATTGATTACATCATATCAATTTTATTCGATCTGACAAAAAATAGGCAATTTGGCAACGCCTTGAGTCGAAAGCAGCCAAAGACCTTTGCAGAAATCATGACGTTGGCCTCCAAATATATGACCCAAGAAGAAATGAATTCTTTCAAAGACAAAAATAAGAATAAAGCATCGACTTCAGGGTCAAGAAAACCTGAAAAACCCCCAATGCAAAGGGTAACGGATTATGATCGATTTCCCCGGAGAGGGAACGTGTTTCAAAGAGTAGAACACAATGGGAGTAACCTTGAGAAAAGACCCAATGTCTACCTCAGGCCTCGATCTCCAGAAAGGAATATAAGAGATCGAATTAGTTATGTGGAATTTACAAAACTAAATGCCCCAAGAGAAGACATCCTGGTGATACTGGAAAGAAGCAATTTAATCCCCCCAGCAAAAAGAATCACACAGGCTAAACCAGGGGCAAAGAATTACGATTTGTATTGTAGGTACCATCGAGCTCACGGTCATAGGACTGAGGACTGTTATCACCTAAAACAAGAAATCGAAAAATTGATTCAACAGGGTAAATTGAGCGAATTCATAGATAGAGCAGATCGGAGAAGACAAAGGACAAGAAGTCCCAGACGGAGGGAAGAAAATAGAAGTCCTCATAATAGATCTCCGAGTAATCATACACCCCGACGAAACGATATCGATGACGATCGGATCAATGGTACTATACATGTAATCTCTGGTGGCCCAGCAGGGGGAGACAGTCGGAATGCGAGGCGTAAAACTGCACGATCCCTAGAAAAAGGAATAAGCCCTCCCAAAGAGGTATGGGCACTCGAGAATAAGAGCTCCAACCAGCAAGTAATCAAGTTCGATGAAAGCGAAGTCCCTAGGAATTTGAATTGGGACAACAACGAAGACCACCCCTGATTTCCCTATGGTGGTCTCATTGAAAATTTCCGATTTCAATGTGAAGAGAATTCTGATCGACAATGGAAGCTCGGCTAACATAATAGCCATCGATGTGTTGAATCAAATGAACCTCGGAAAATTAACTCTCCAAAGAGTAGCTACGCCCCTGGTAGGGTTTGGAGGATCGGAAATAGTTCCAGCTGGAACAATTAACTTACGTGTAACTCTTGGAAATAAACCTCATCGAGTGATCAAAATGATTAAATTTTTAGTGGTTGAGGCACCGTTCGCTTATAATGCTATTTTGGGAAGACCAGCACTAAACCAATTTCGAGCAGTTGTGTCAACCTGGGGGGGGGGGGGTGGGGGGGGGGGGGGGTGGGGGGGGGGGGGGGTGGGGGGGGGGGGGGGTGGGGGGGGGGGGGGGTGGGGGGGGGGGGGGGTGGGGGGGGGGGGGGGTGGGGGGGGGGGGGGGTGGGGGGGGGGGGGGGTGGGGGGGGGGGGGGGTGGGGGGGGGGGGGGGTGGGGGGGGGGGGGGGTGGGGGGGGGGGGGGGTGGGGGGGGGGGGGGGTGGGGGGGGGGGGGGGTGGGGGGGGGGGGGGGTGGGGGGGGGGGGGGGTGGGGGGGGGGGGGGGTGGGGGGGGGGGGGGGTGGGGGGGGGGGGGGGTGGGGGGGGGGGGGGGTGGGGGGGGGGGGGGGTGGGGGGGGGGGGGGGTGGGGGGGGGGGGGGGTGGGGGGGGGGGGGGGTGGGGGGGGGGGGGGGTGGGGGGGGGGGGGGGTGGGGGGGGGGGGGGGTGGGGGGGGGGGGGGGTGGGGGGGGGGGGGGGTGGGGGGGGGGGGGGGTGGGGGAGTCGTCAAGTCTTTTCTCGAGGGATTTTATAATTTCTCGATTTGCTACCTCAGTCTGCCCGTTGCTCGAGGATGTCCAACAGATGTAAAGTTTTGTTGTATCCCTAACTTCGAGCACCACTCTTGAACTTGTTTTCCAGCAAATTGGGTTCCATTGTCGGAAATTAAAATCCTCGGAATCCCAAAACGACAGACAATATTTTTCCAGAGAAAGTTTATCACTTGAAACTGTGTTATCCGAGCTAGGGCAATGCATTCGATCCATTTACTGAAGTATTCGACTGCGACTAAAACATAACTCTTTTTTGACCTGGCCGGTGGGAAAGGTCCCACTATATCAATTCCCCATTGGTCAAAAGGCCAGCAGATCGGAATTGAGTGCATTGTTTCAGCAGGTTGATGTATTATATTCGAATGCACTTGGCAATAATGACAATGTTTTACATAATCTTGTGCATCTGCATACATCGTTGGCCAATAGTATCCAGTTCTTAAGCATTTGAGCGCGAGTGCTCGAGCGCCGCTGTGATTCCCAGCTTCTCCCTCATGTATACTTTTAAGGATACTCTCGTACTGGTGCTCGGGAATGCATTTCAGCAGAATTCCAGATACAGATCGTCGATAGAGTTTCCCTTCCAATATTGCATACCTTGGTGCTCGATACCGTATCCTTCTAGCTCCATTCTTACAGCTAGGGAGAGATCCATCGTTTAAATAGGTGATTAATGGAGTCATCCAACTGTCCGCTGCCAAGTCGATTTCCATTACTTCATTAGCTGGGACAACATCGAGGTCGATCGAAGGAGTTTTGGAGATCAGCCAGGTGATCACTCTTTTAGTTTTACCATCCCTTGTTCCTGTGAACCTGGATAGTTGATCAGCCCATCGATTTTCTTCACGTGGAATATTTTGAATGTCGAACCTATCAAATTTCCCAGTTAAATTTTTTCACCTTGTCCAAATATTTTATCATATTGAATTCTTTTGCTTCGTACATCCCGCTAATTTGTCTCTGAATTAGCTCGGAATCTGTCAAAACATTCAAAATCTTTATATTGGCTTGTATAGCCATTTCTAACCCCGCAATTAGAGCTTCGTATTCAGCTTCGTTATTGGTTACTACGAAGTCCAAAGTGATGGCATAATTCATGTCCTCGCCGTTGGGTCCTTGGAAATTGATTCCCGCGCCTCCACCATCTCTACTTGAAGCGCCATCGGGGACATGCATAAGCCATGGTAAGTTATCGACGATCAAAATACTGTTATCGCTCGTCGAAGTTACTTCGGGACTAGTGTCCGATAGACTTGGAGTTTCAAGGAGGAAATCAGCAAGTATCTGAGCTTTGATTGCGGTTCGTGGTCGATATTCGATCTCGTACTGTCCCAATTCCACAGCCCATTTGACTAATCTTCCTGAGGCTTCTGGCTTTGATAAAACTTGCCTCAAAGGTTGATTGGTAAGTACAATGATCTTGTATGTTTGAAAGTAGGGCCGCAACCTACGTGCTGACGTCACCAAAGCCAGAGCGAACTTCTCAATTGTTAAATAATTCCTTTCCGCTCCTTGCAGTAATTTACTCAAATAATAGCCAGGCTTGTGTTCCGAGCCCTCAATTTTTACTATAACCGAGCTTACTGCAGCCTCGGAAATGGCGATGTAGATGTACAGAGGTTGTCCTTCCGTAGGTTTGGCGAGCAAGGGAGGCGAGGTTAGATAACTTTTCAATTGCTCGAATGCACGATCACAATCCTCAGTCCATTCGAAGGTCTCAGCTTTACGTAAAGTTTGAAAAAAGGGCAAACTTTTGTCTGCGGATCTTGATATGAATCTATTAAGAGCAACAATTTTTCCGACCAGACTCTGTACCTGAGTAATATTTCTAGGAGGCTTCATTTCAGTAATTGCTCGTATCTTCTCTGGATTTGCTTCGATGCCCCTCTCATGGACCAAGTATCCTAAGAATTTTCCAGACCTTACCCCAAATGTACATTTTAAGGGGTTGAGCTTCATTCCATATTTCCTCAGGATCTTGAAGCAGCGGTCAAGGTGCTCAATATGATCTTCTTCACTCATGCTTTTTACCAGCATGTCATCGACATATACCTCCATTATTTCTCCGATTAACTCTTTAAACATCAAGTTGACCAACCGTTGATAGGTTGCTCCAGCATTTCTCAATCCGAAGGGCATCACTATGAAACAATATACGCCTTGTTCGGTAATGAATGCAGTCTTTTCTTGATCTTTTTCATTCATGAAAATCTGATAGAAGCCTTGGAATGCATCCATCATACTAAAGATTGCAAAACCTGCCGTCGAATCGACTAACAGATCGATCCTTGGGAGGGGATAAGGATCTCTCGGACACAATTTATTCAAGTCAGTAAAATCGTTGCACATCCTCCATTTGTTATCCTTCTTGTCTCCCTTTGAGACAAGTACGACATTACATAACCATTCAGTAAAGTGTATTTCTCTAATTTGTTTGGACAATAAAAGCCTTTCGACCTCTGCTTTTATTATTTTGTCCTTCACGGGGCCATGATTTCTTTTCTTTTGTCTGACCGGTTTTGCGCTCGGATCTATCTTTAGAGAGTGAGTTATGATTCTTGGGTCGATTCCCACTATGTCTTCCGAGCTCCAGGCGAAAACATCCACATTTTTTCTTAAGAAGTTGATCAACATGATTTCTCCCCGTGGAGATAGTTCAGTTCCGATCCTGGTGATTTTGGTCGGGTCACTCTCGATAAGCTTAACTTCTTTATGCTCTGGTGCACGTAGAGTTAGATCCGGATCCGTGCTAGGCAATTCAGGATCCCGAGACCTATCCGTCGAAGACCCTACTGTTTTTCTTTTTGACGGTGTTAAAGGATCGACGTTTCTTGTCAAAGATAGTGAAGTATTGTAACAATCCCAGGCCATGCAATGGTCATTGACCATTTCGCCGACCCCAGAGATTGTAGGGAATTTGATTTTTTGGTGGTAGGTTGACACAACCGCTCGAAATTGGTTTAAGGCTGGTCTTCCCAAAATTGCATTATAAGCAAATGGTGCTTCAACCACTAAAAACTTAATCATTTTGATCACTCTATGAGGTTTATGTCCGAGAGTTACACTCAGGTTAATAGTTCCAGCTGGAATTATTTCCGATCCTCCAAATCCTACCAGGGGCGTAGCTACTCTTTGGAGAGTTAATTTTCCGAGGTTCATCTGATTCAACACTTCGATGGCTATTATGTTAGCTGAGCTTCCGTTGTCGATCAGAATTCTCTTCACGTTGAAATCTGAAATTTTCAATGAGATTACCATAGGGAAATCGGGGTGATCTTCGTTAGTATCCCAATTCAGATTTCTGGGGACTTCGCTTTCATCGAATTTGATCACTCGTTGATTGGAGCTTTTATTCTCGAGGGGCCATATCTCCTTGGGGGCAATAAATCCTTTCTCTAAAGATCGAGCAGTCCTACGCCTTGCGTTCCGACTGTCTCCCCCTGCTGGGCCACCAGAAATGACATGTATAGTACCATTGATCCGATCGTCATCAATATCGTTTCGCCGGGGTGCGTGATTACTGGGAGATCTATCACGAGGACTTCTATTTTCTCCCCTTTTTCTAGGACTTCTCTTCCTTTGTCTTCTCCGATCTGCCCCATCAATGAATTCATTCAATTTACCTTGTTGAATTAATTTTTCGATTTCTTGTTTTAGGTGATAACAGTCCTCGGACCTATGACCGTGAGCTCGATGGTACCTACAATATAAGTCGTAATTTTTCGCCCCAGGTTTAGCCTGCGTGATTCTTTTTGCTGGGGGAATCAAATTACTTTTCTCCAGTATTGCCAGGATTTCTGCTCTTGGGGCATTTAATCTTGTAAACTCCACATAACTAATTCGATCTCTTATATTCCTTTCTGGAGATCGAGGTCTGAGGTAGACATTGGGTCTTTTCTCATGGTTACTCTCGTTGTGTTCTAATCTTTGAAATACGTTTCCTCTTCGAGGAAATCGATCGTACTCCGTTACTCTTTGCATCGGCGGTTTTTCAGGTTTTCTTGACCATGAAATCGACGCTTTATTCTTATTTTTGTCTTTGAAAGAATTCATCTCTTCTTGGGTCATATATTTGGAGGCCAATGTCATGATTTCTGCAAAGGTCCTTGGCTGCTTTCGACTCAGGGCGTTACCAAATTGCCTATTTTTTGTCAGATCGAATAGAATTGATATGATGTAATCAATGTTCGGAGAATCAATCTTCAAAAGCTCCACGTTGAACCTTGCTAACCAAGTTCTTAAGGATTCCCCTTCTAGCTGAGTTATAGTTCCTAGATAGCTCATGGGGAGTTTTTGTTTCTTCTGGCTGGCGAATTGTTGTTCTAGCTTGTTGCATAACTCTCTAAAGCTGAAGATCGAGTTAGGCGGTTGTTTTCCGAACCAATCCAACGCTAACCCCTCAAACGTTGTGATCATTAACTTGGCCGTGTACTCTGCTGAATGAGCATACAAGCTCATTATATTTGTGAAACTGAAGATGTAGTCGGTTGGATCAGTGGTTCCGTCGTATCTAGGGAGCCGGGCAGGTAAAGTTCCAGAAGCATGTGCTTCCCTGATTTCCAAACAGAAAGGGGAACATGCAGCTATACTATCTTGTATTTCACGGGATCGAGGCCAAGGTTGTTGCAAAGTCAGAAGCCTTTGTTCGACTCGCTCTTCGACCATCCTCTCTATATCTCTTTCAGAGATTCTTTTGGTTGCTTGTCGATGGATAGCTGGAGGTTCCTCCTCTTCATCGATCGGGATAACTGTATGTTCTCTGGACAGGCGACGTTCAGGACGAGCATTGGCTCTTGCCTGATTATCTTTTCGAGCAGGGCGCCCTCCAACTATGTTTGGTGGGGAGACCTGAGATCTTTGGTCAGCATCTGGGCTCTCTGCTTGAGTCGATGACTGATCCTTGTTTTCCCTGAGTTCCTTATGATTATTAACCGCCCTCGAAGGACGGACCGCGGCCCTGGTTGGTTCTGCAACAGCCTGAGTCGGATTATTTTGAGGAAAAAATGAACTCAAAAGCTGAGCGATTTGTAGTATTTTTTCCTGGTCAGCTGGTAGCGGGGGAGCAGGGACGGATCGGACGGGTGGGTTGGGAACCTGACTTGTCGTAGGAGTTTGTCGTGCTTCCTCGTTTTGATTGATATTTGTGTTTGGCGCGACCTGTTCCTCTAGAGGATCTAGATTTTGCTGATTTGCCGGAGGCTGCGTATTGTTAGCGCTGATCCTTTGGGAATCTTCGGGCAAGCTATCCATTGCACGAGAAGGTCGAGAATTCGTGCTTCTTCCTGCGTTACGTGCGCTTCTCCTTGGATTGGCCATATTTCGATCGAGTAATTAACCGTGCCCCACGGTGGGCGCCAACTGATTTAACCGGATTTCGTCCTAGGTTTAATCTCAGTAAATTTATTAAGAATAATTTTGTATGTATTAAGGGTTTGGTTAAAGTACTCAGGATGGTGCAATTCAAAGATAAGCAAAGTAATATAATTAAGTAAATAACAATAGTATGAAGAGGCGAAGAACAGTAGTGTATTTCGTAGGTTAAAATCTTGATCCTCAATACAATGTAAGATTTGCTATTTATAATATTCCTCCTGTCCTAACTGAACTAGGAGTCCTATTTTGCCTAGGAAACCTGCATGGCCTAGGAGTATCGCTGGGCCCATTAAGTCCCCTGGAACGGACAGTAGGTCGATCAAAGTAGGTCGAGCGGATACGTATTTATCTGGTCGAGCCGATCTTGAGATCTTCGCAGGTCGGATCGATTCTGAACTGGCTCGATAAATACTATTCGATCATAGGTGCGAAATAGCCCTCATCAGTGTCAAAGATCACTGTCTTCGTTTCATTAATCTGATTGAAAAATTGGAGAATTTGGAAGTAGACTTGCACGCTGATCTTAGCACTGACCTCCTACTCCATACTCTACCACGCTCATTTGATCAGTTCGTGTTGAATTTCAACATGGAGGAGAGAAATCTCGCTCTTCATGAACTGACCAATTTATTGGTAATGGCAGAAGCTACCCTTAAGAAGGAGAAGTCTGTCTTGATTGCTGAGCAACCCAGGGCTGCAAAGCCAAAGAAGGGCAAGAAGAAGAAGAAAGTGTTCTCTTCTAAAACAACCAAGAAGGTTGTCGAGAAAAAGAGAAAGAGTCCAGAAGATGAATGTTTCCACTGCAAGAAAGCAGGGCACTGGAAAAGGAACTGCCCTGACTACCTTAAAACGGTAGCCAAAGGTATTTTCTTTATTGAAGTTAATATTTCAATTAACTGTGCATCATGGGTGTTAGACACCGCAGCTGGTTCTCATATCTGCAATGATTTGCAGGTGATGGGAGCAGTAAGACCTCTTAAACCTGGGGATAGGATCCTGCGCTTTGGAAACGGAGCAAGGGTTGCGGCAGAGGCCATAGGGGACGTTGAATTAGTTTTAGGGAATTTTACTTTGGTTTTAAAAGACTGTTTGTACGTACCGACAATTATCAAAAACATTATTTCGATTCCTTTGTTGGATAATGATGGTTTTTATTTTTCCATTTCTAATGGAAATTTTAGCATAATAAAAGGTGGTTTTACTTATGCTAGTGGTACATTGATAGATGGTGTTTATTCCTTAGAACCTGCTAATTCTAATGTCATGCACATTCAATCAAAGAAAAGAAAACAAGATGATAATAGTCCACAGTTATGGCACGCTAGGCTTGGACATATATCCAAGAGTAGAATTCAAAAGTTGGTTTCCTCTAGGGCTCTTGAAATACAGAACCTAGATGATCTCTCAACTTGCGAGTCCTGTCTCAAGGGAAAGATGACCAAAATGCCTTTTACTGGGAAACCAGAGCGAACCAAACAAACCTTGGATTTGATCCATACCGATGTTTGTGGACCACTGAGTGTCAGTGCAAGAGGAGGATTCTCATACTTCATTACCTTCACAGACGACTACAGTCGTTTTGGGTATGTGTACCTAATGAAGTATAAGTCCGAAGCTTTTGAAAAGTTCAAAGAGTTTCGAATGGAAGTTGAGAACCAACTTGGACACAGGGGAATACTTAAGTCAAGAATTCCTCGATTATCTTGTAGAGAATGGTATTCTCTCACAGCGAACTCGTCCTAGAACACCACAGTTGAATGGTGTGTCTGAGAGAAGAAACCGAACTCTGTTGGACATGGTTCGTTCCATGATGAGTTTCGCTGATCTACCTTTTTCATTTTGGGGCTTAGCCCTCTTAACGGCTTCAAAGATACTTAATATAGTACCTTCAAAGTCGGTGCCGACGACGCCACACCAAGAATGGTTTGGTAAAGCACCCATGTATTCGTACTTGCGAGTATGGGGATCTCCTGCCTATGTTAGGAACAAGAAGGGAGATAAACTAGATAGTAGATCTAGTTTGTGCAAATTTGTGGGGTATCCAAAGGAATCCATTGGATACCTGTTCTACGACCCTAAAGAACGAAAGACGTTCGTGTCTAGGAACGCCCACTTCTTAGAGGATGACTTCCTCACTAAAAGAAGCGGGGTGTCCGTAGAACTTGATGAAGTCCAGGAAGTGGACCCATCCCCACAAACAGTGGGAGTTGATCATGAACCTATTGAACCATCTAGTACACCAGTACTTCGTAGGTCCGATCGAATTCGTAGAGAACCTGAAAGGTTCGGCTTCATCCACGAAAATGATCAATTGGATGGTGATCCAAGGACATACGAAGAAGCTATGTCATACATAGACTCGGGTGCATGGCAGGAAGCCATGCAATCCGAAATGGATTCCATGCATTCCAACAAGGTATGGACCTTGGTTGATCCACCTGAGGGAACTGTCCCTGTAGGCTGTAAGTGGATCTTCAAGCGCAAGCTTGGAATGAATGGAGAAGTTTTGACTCATAAGGCTCGCCTTGTGGCGAAAGGTTATTCTCAAAGGCCTGGTATAGACTATGAGGAAACCTTTTCTCCAGTAGCGATGTCAAAATCCATTCGGATCTTATTAGCCATAGCCGCGTGGTATGACTACGAGATATGGCAAATGGATGTAAAGACCGCCTTTCTCAATGGAGACATTGATAAGGAAATCTTTATGCAACAGCCAAAAGGCTTTACATCTAAAGGAAGTGAGCATAAGGTCTGCAAACTTCAAAGGTCAATTTATGGCCTAAAACAGGCATCCCGAACCTGGAACAAACGTTTTGATGAGACAGTCAAAGGGTTTGGCTTCATCAAGAACGTTTATGAGTCATGTGTGTACAAGAAATTCGAAGGGGGTTCAGTACAATTTATTGTGTTGTATGTCGATGACATTCTGTTGATCGGAGACGATATCAGAACGTTAACGCAGACGAAAGCGTGGTTATCCACGCAATTCTCCATGAAAGATATGGGAGACGCATCTTACGTATTGAGAATACGTATCTATAGAGATAGATCAAAGAAGATGTTAGGACTCTCCCAATCTCAGTACATTAACACTATAATGAAACGGTTCAGTATGGAAGAATCCAAGAAGGGATTGCTTCCTATGAGACATGGGATCTCTCTTTCTAAATCTATGAGCCCTACAAATGATGAAGAAAGAAAGAGGATGTCTCTCATACCTTATGCGTCTGCCATAGGCAGCATAATGTATGCGATGTTATGTACTAGACCTGACGTAGCACACGCTCTGAGTGTGACGAGTCGCTACCAGTCAAATCCCGGGGAGGAACACTGGACCGCCGTAAAGGCTATCCTCAAGTACCTGAGAAGGACTAAGGATATGTTCTTGGTCTACGGCGGTAGTGGAGAATTGAAGCTCGAAGGATTCACGGATTCGAGTTTCCAGTCTGACGTGGATGATTACAAATCCAATTCTGGATATATATTTTGCCTCAACGGAGCAGCGGTGAGTTGGAAGAGTTCCAAGAAGTCCACCACTGCAGATTCAACCACTGAAGCAGAATATATTGCCGCATCGGATGCAGCAAAGGAAAGTGTTTGGATGAGAAACTTCATCCAAGAGTTGGATGTGGTACCTAGCATTGCAGAACCCATAGTAGTCTTCTGTGACAACAATGGGGCAATCGCTCAAGCAAAGGAGCCGAGATCACACCATCAGTCCAAACACGTGATGAGGAAATACCATGTGATTAGAGAAATCATTGGTAGAGGAGACATTCAAATGGAACGTGTCGACTCAAAAGATAACGTAGCTGATCCACTAACGAAGCCACTATCGCAAAAAGTGTTCGAAGAACATCTTGTGAAGATGGGTCTTAGAAATGTTTGTGATTGGCTTTAGGGCAAGTGGGAGATTGATAGGATAGTGCCCTGCAAGCCAACTCTATAGCTTGTAATAGGACTATTTTATCTTGAATGAATCTTTGATTTATTAATTAATACGCAAAGTTTATTTATTCAATAAGATAAACTAATGGCCAACTTCATCTTTCGCGAACACATTTAAGCGATTGGTTGAAACCCTGAGATCACTCATGACTATGGGACGATTCACTTCAGTATTGAGTGCAATCATGAAACAGTCTCTAAGGTCGTGATCTCAAAAGTGTTCCAAGTCATAGATTCCTGTCGAGACGGGGTATCGAAGGAATCGTCAAGACTTGTAGGATTATGCATGATTCACATGGAGTGAATTTGTGGAGTTTCATGAACAAGACATTTGATGTCAGTGCATATGACTAGGTGGTTCGATAGGGGATCGAACGCATCGAACGACCCGAACAGAGAAACCCATTGTGGAAGTGCGTAAAGCATATCAGTGATGGGATGTTTCTCAGGACTTATAACAGTGTACGATTTAGTCCTTAGACTTGAGGTGCTAGGGCGAATTCGGTATACGGGTGTGCGTGCTTTGATTTAGGAGCCGGTCACGTAGCCTGACCATTGTGCGCCTACATTGGGTACGTACAGTCGTATACGCGAATGGTTAGCATCAAGATAGGATCTACCGACTCATTGTAATGAATGAGGGAATTTCCTGTACATTCTTAGATAATACATTCCGAGAAATCCATGGCCATGGTCAGTGACGGATTTGGAAAGGGGTTTCCAAATTTAGCAGTCACACTGGAATTATTATCCAGAATTAGAAAGTACAGAATCGAGATAATTAGAGGTGCTGACTAATTCATACACCCTAGGTCTCGATCGGGAAATTAGTCGTTAGAGGGACCGTATGTACATGGTACTTATAAGAGGTGAGGTTCACTAATATCAATTCACCTGAAGTTGGGCCTCATGGGCTTGTGGCTAGACATCGACCATGAGGTGTGGGTACTCCTGAATTAATGGGAGATTAATTCTGGAGTGGTCAATTAAAGGAGTTTATTGATCGGAGCAATTAATTGAATATTAATTGCTCGTTAATTAAATCACGAAAGTCGTGGGCCTACGACCAATTGATGGTGAACCTAGAGGGTCACACACAATACAGTTGGAAAGTGACAGTCAATTAAGGAAAGGTTTGATTTAAAGAGTTAAATCAAATAAAAGAATTAAAGAGTTAATTCTGAGAGAGAAACAATTAATTAGACAGTCTAATTAATTAAATATTAATTAAAGTGGGAGATAATTAATTAGATTAATTGGGTTAATTTAATTAAAGGGTTTAATTAAATTAATGCAAGACATGGGCCAATTTAATTAATGGCCCAATAGCAAGTCTTGCACACAAAGGGGCTTTGGAGGTGGCTATATAAAGGAGTCTAAGTTGAGACTCAAACCCTAAGCAAAAACCTAGACCTAGCCGCCCCCTCACTTGGCCGCCCCCCTCTCTCCCTCTTGCTCTCTCCTTCACTTAGATCTAGATCTAGATCTAGATCAGCCATTGACAAGAATCCTTCTCTTCCATTTCTAAGCCTAAGAATTGAAGGAGTCATTCAATCCATCTGGTGTGGACTAATCTCTGGAGGCACAACACTTGGGGTGCTCTAGTGAACAAGGAAAGAGAAGACCGGAGAAACCACCACCTTGCCTGTGGTGAGGTAAATTCGATTTACCACTTTTAATTTAGTAATTTGTTGCTAAATTGCATTCAACCTTTATTCATATGTGCTAATAAATGTTCTTGGGATTTGGTGTAGGAAAAATTGAAAAATTTTATATTCCGCAACGTTGTTTTTGACAATCATACCCATGAATTCCCAACAATTTTACCTCGTAAAATTAAAAATAACGACGGCGTCTTCCGAGGATGTGCACTCTTTTTCCCTTCGCTCGGTTTTTATCCCACAGGGTTTTTCCGAGTAAGGTTTTTAACGAGGCATGTCCGACCCAAGACCGGTCAACGCTCAACCTATATTATTACTTCTCCGAGCTGCAAACATGGTAACGTCATCAAAGTGAAATATTCAGATCAGAAACTTACAAGACTCCTCCAGAGAAAATGTGCTCTTTTTCCCTATCTCGGATTTTATCTGATGAAGGATATTTTGTATACGCCATTTTAGGAAATACCTCTGCTCGAGATCGACCTGGATCCCGTCCAAGAAAGGTATTCTCCATCCAAAATTGTCTCCAGCCAAGTCAGACTGATAGCTCGGGATTCCTCTTTCCGATCTACTAAACTCCTCGGGTTTACCGTGAGCCCGACCTCAGGCCTGGACAGCTGGCCGAGATATCTTCCCCTGCGGAGGGTCTAGCTAGCCCATCACTGTTCCTATATATACCACCGCATTTATGACATCAGGCAGACACGTTTTCCAAGAAAGGACTCCAGCTCGGACCTAGAGTTCGGATTAGGCTTTATCTCGCTTTCCCTTGTATTTGATCTAGCTAGTTTTACGGCATCCAATACCGCCCGAATAGACCTACTTTGTAAACTGTATTTGAGCTGATTATTAATATACATTCAACATCTACCTGATTTATTTATTGTTTAGCTCGACTTTCTATATTTGTATCCCAACGAAAAAGAGCATAATCAATTGGCGCCCACCGAGGGGTCTGTTCGGGTGTTAGATCGAAAAATACCTACTACTAGGAGATTCACGTACAATCGCGGCGAGCCTTCACACGCCGTAGGAGCTCAACGTTCTGTAAACAACGAACCAAGTAACCAGTCTCGAGCTGCACACCAGTCCGAAGCGCCGACGCTCGACCCACCTACTGACCTGCCCATACATACTACGATGGCCGATCTGCGTTCCATTGTCGGTACTATGTGTAGAGAATTCATGAATCCTTGCTAGCAGCTTCCTGTCGATCAGCCCGCGGTTCGATCGGGGCACCGGGGTCCCGCTTCAAACCTACGAGGGGAAGGGAGTGTTCGCCGATCTGCCCGGGATGCTGCATCGGATCTTCCCAGAGAGGCTCGGGAAAGACCAGGAGGCCGATCAGGGCAACCGTCTAGGGCCCCCCGAGGCCAAGAAGATATTGTAGTAGGGGAGAGTCAGCCCAATGATCGGAACAATTTGAAGAAGCCAGTTTATCGTAAAGTAACAGAGGCTGATTTGGAAAAAATTGTACAAGAAAGAGTCGTTAAGGAGTTGAAGAAGGAAATGTTGTTTAAGGAAACCCATCCCCCGGGTATAAGGGGTCGACGAGTTGAAACTAAGGAAGATGAGGAATTGGTCCTCCAGGATGGTAGAGAAAAGGAGTTAAGTACGAATATCATGCGATGTTCACCTTTCTGCCAAGAGATCAGAGAGGCTCGAGGCACTGAAACAGTTCCAACAAGGTTGCCAAGGTATAACGGGACTACCGACCCCGGAGAACACATTAACACGTTCATAAATGTGTTGAACTTGTACGGACACTCAGAAGACTTCTGTTGCAAAATTATGGTAACCACGTTCGAAGGAATTGCTTTAGACTGGTTCGGAAAATTACCTCCGAACTCTATCTTCTCTTTCGATGAGCTATGCGATAAGTTGAAACATCAGTTCGCGAGTCAGAGGAAACAATGATTACCTGCCAATCATTTGGGAACGGTGAAGCAACTGGAAGGAGAAACACTGAGGCAATGGCTGGCAAGGTTTAGCATCGAGCTTCTAAAAGTAGATACCCCTCAGATTGAGTTCTTGTCATCACTCATGTTCGAGTTGACACGGAATACCAAATTTGGGAATGCTCTCTGCCGAAAGCAACCAAAATCTTTCGAGCGAATCATGGAGATAGCTGAGAAATATATGATTCAGGAGGAAATGAACAAGTTAAAAAACGCTCAGAATCCCCGACCACCGGTCGGTAAAAAACCTGATAGGGCTCCTATCCCTAAACCAAGTGATTACGGGGGATCGAACACGCATCGAAGAGGCTCGGTGTGGCAAAGACTTAACGTCTATAAACCTCAGGTTCCAACCCACAGATCAAATGTTTACGGTCGACCTGCTTCTCCGGAAGTAGTACATAGGAGGGAACCAGGGAAAAATGGTTTTACGGAGTTGAATACCTCGAGGGATGAGATTCTAGCTGTCCTCGAGGAGAGGAAAATGGTCCTTGAGGCTCGGCGTATTACCCAGGCCAGGTCCGGGGCGCTGAATCAGGATAAGTATTGCAAGTACCATCGGACTCGGGGGCATAGCACCGAGGATTGTTTTCAGTTGAAACAGGAGATTGAGAAGTTGATTGCTCAAGGGAAGTTAAAAGAGTACGTTAGGAGGAGGAATCCTAATGATCGTTTCCGATCCAGAAGTCCTCGGAAGTACCCCGAACAAGACCATACTGTTCAGCATCAGGTCGAGGAGCAAACGAACCGAGTGATAAACGTGATTGCTGGAGGACCAGCAGGTGGGGACAACAAAAACGCCAGGAAAAGGACAGCGAGGTCGATAAAAACAGGAGTTTCGACCGGAAAGGAAATTATGTCAGTAGGACCAAAACCATTGACAAACCAAGTCATTAGTTTTACCGAGGCTGATAGACCAAGTGATCTAACTTGGGACACCAATGAGGATGACCCTAATTTCTCGATGGTTTTGACCTTAAAGATTGCTAATTTCGAAGTCAGAAGAGTACTGATCGACAATGGCAGCTCAGCAAACATAATCTCCTCTGAAGCCCTCGATCGAATGAATTTGCAACACCCACACTTGGATCGGGTGTCTACTCCGCTTATTGGCTTTGGTGGATCGGAAATCGTCCCTCTAGGAACCATCCTCCTGAGCACCACCTTGGGCAAGAAACCAAAGGATGTGACGAAGATGATAAAATTCTTGGTTGTGAATACCCCTTTCGCTTACAATGCTATTTTGGGGAGACCGGCTCTAAACATCTTTAAAGATGTCGTGTCGACTTACCATCAGAAGGTCAAGTTTCCAACCTTGGCGGGGGTCGGAGAAATGAGAAATGATCAGTGCATGGCATGGGAATGTTACAACACGTCCCTAAACATAAAAAAACAGTTCGAGCCTATTTTGCCCTCGAAAAGAAAGATAGAAGATGAGAAGGTTTTCTCCGTTTCCGACCTCCCTCTGCCAGATTGTGAGAAATTACAAGGAAAGAAAGGCAAAGAGGTCGATATGAGTGTGCAACCTCCAAACCATAAAAAGGTAAATTTGGTCCCGGGATCTCCCAAAAAATTTACCAGGATCGGAACTGAGCTTAGTCAAGGAATGGAGACTATGTTGATCGAGTTTCTGAGAAACAATGCTGATGTCTTCGCTTGGAGCTCCGATGATATCGTGGGGATCGACCCTCGAGTGATCACTCACTCACTGAATATCGACCCTAAGGCAAAGCCAGTTAGGCAAAAGAAGAGAAATCATGGGCGAGAAAAGGACAAAATCATCAATGCCGAGGTGGATAGATTATTGGCCGCGAAACAAATTCGGGAAATAACATTTACAGAGTGGCTTTGCAATGTGGTGTTGGTATCAAAAGGAGAAAAGGTAGACAACAAATGGAGAATGTGTAATGACTTTACCGACCTGAACAAGTTGTGCCTAAGGGACCCCTATACCTTACCACGGATCGATATGCTGGTCGATTCGACCGCTGGTTTCATTTTCTTTAGTATGATGGATGCTTTCCAAGGGTTTTATCAAATATTTATGAATGAAAGAGATCAGGACTAGACAGCCTTCATCACCGAACGTGGAGTGTACTGTTTTATAGTAATGCCTTTCGGAATGAGGAATGCCGGGGCAACCTATCAGAGGCTCGTGAACATGATGTTCAAGGATCTTAATGTCGATGACATGCTTGTGAAGAGTATGACCGAGGAAGACCATATAAAGCACCTTGACAAATGTTTCGCAATCTTAAGGAAGTATAGGATGAAACTAAATCCTGCTAAGTGCACTTTTGGGGTGAGATCGGGAAAATTCCTCGGCTATTTGGTCCACGAGCGCGGCATTGAGGCAAACCCAGAGAAAATCCGAGCTATAGCTGAACTAAAGCCACCAACAAAGCTCTCTGAAGTGCAAAGTTTGATCGGAAAAATAATATCATTAAACAGGTTTATATCCCGCTCAGCAGACAAGAGTTTGCCGTCCTTCAAATTGTTGAGGAGATCAAAAAACTTCGAGTGGAATGAGGAATGCGATAAAGCTTTCGAAGAGCTTAAGAAATACTTGGTCTCCCCACCTATGTTGGCAAACCCGGTCGAGGGGGAGCCTTTGTACTTGTACATAGCGGTATCGACCGAGGCAATAAGTTCAGTTTTAGTGAGAATTCAAGATTCCGAGCACAAGCCTGTGTATTACCTAAGTAAGTTGCTTCAAGGGGCGGAGAAGAACTACTTAGAGATCGAGAAGTTCGCACTCGCTCTGGTTATTGCCGCACGAAGACTGAGGCCTTATTTCCAGACTTACAGAATTATTATTTTGACAAACCAGCCTCTAAGGCAAGTTCTGTCAAAACCAGAGACGTCCGGGAGATTAATCAAGTGGGCGGTAGAGCTCGGTCAGTTTGAAATCGAGTATCATCCTCGAACAGCAGTCAAAGCCCAAGGGGCAGATTTGTTGTCCAAATTTACTGGATCAGTGGATGGACGAAAAGAGAGGACGATAACTTGGTTACTGTCCAACACTCCCGCCATAGATTTGAACATATCCTCGAACTCAGAAGTCATGGAGATAGATACTCAGCAGGTTACATGGTTCGAGCCTTTGAAAACTTATCTGAAGGATGGTATCTTACCAGAAGAAGCAAATGAAGCACGAAGAATTAGATATCGAGCTCCAATGTATTTGTTGCTCGAGGGCCAGCTTTATAAGAGGTCCAGCTCGGGTGTTTTGTTGAAATGCATTCCCGAGAGTCAGTTTGATCTTATCTTAAAGGAAGTTCACGAGGGTGAAGCTGGAAGCCATTGCGGAGCAAGTGCATTAGCCTTACAGTGCTCGAGAGCTGGCTACTACTGGCCCACCTTAATTTCGGATTCCATTGACTATGTAAAGAAATGCCATCAATGCCAGATCTATTCTAATTTAATTCATCAACCCGCCGAGCAGTTGCACTCTATTCCAATCTGCTGGCCCTTCGATAAGTGGGGTATCGATATCGTGGGACCTTTTCCAACAGCTAGGTCGAGAAAAAATTATGTCTTGGTTGCTGTGGAGTACTTCAGTAAATGGATTGAATGCATTGCATTAGCAAAATTACTCAGTTTCAGGTGATAAATTTTCTCTGGAAGTATATTGTTTGCAGGTTCGGGATACCGAGGATCCTCATCTCCGACAACGGAACACAGTTTGCGGGAAAGCAGATATTAGAGTGGTGCGAAAAGTTTGGAATCCAGCAGAATTTCACCTCGGTCGGGCATCCCCAGGCAAATGGACAGACCGAGGTCACCAACAGGGAGATTGTCAGATCACTCGAAAAGCGCCTGTCCGAGGCAAAGGGAAAATGGCTAGATGAGCTATCTGGAGTCGTCTGGGCGAATAGAACCTCGGTAAAATCCGCTACAGGAGAAACTCTTTTCTCATTGGTTTACGGATCGGAGGCTGTTATACCGG
This sequence comes from Penstemon davidsonii, assembly GCA_034814905.1. Taxonomy (NCBI): domain Eukaryota; kingdom Viridiplantae; phylum Streptophyta; class Magnoliopsida; order Lamiales; family Plantaginaceae; genus Penstemon; species Penstemon davidsonii. The sequence goes on along the minus strand of JAYDYQ010001087.1, from coordinate 1,315,604 downwards.
TTGAGACATTGGTACCTTCACCAAGGGTCGAATCTTATGATCCCGATCAAAACCATTCATTGCGAGAGATGGACGTCGATCTTGCCGACGGCAAGCGGGAACGAGCCTGCGTAAAATTACAAGCTACCAAGTCTAACATGGAAAAGGCTTATGGTAAGAAGGTCAGGATGAGAACGTTTAAGATCGGGGATTTGGTCCTAAAAAAAGTGGAGATATCAAAGCATGTCGGAAAGCTTCAACCGAACTGGGATGGCCCTTATGTCGTGCAGGAGGTCGGGAAGAGGGGATCCTACAAAATTGGTCACCTTAACGGTGAACCTTTGCCGAGGAGCTGGAATGCAGTTAACCTAAGGAAATATTATGGAAAATAGTTGTTACCATTATTGTATTTTCTGTTTTTACAACTTATGTTTTCTTCCAAGTGTAAACACATTCGATGAAGTTCTACTTTCGTGATCAAATTATACTGCAAAATCCTTACTCGAGAAAAAGTTATTTGCCCTGCAAGATAAAAAAAATAAAAAAAAATAAAAAAAAAATAATGAATGAAAGACTTGCAGGAAAGCAGAGCTAGACGCTCTATAAAAATGAAACAGAGCCAGACGCTCTATAAAAACGAAAGCAGAGCTAGACGCTCTATAAAAATGAAACAGAGCCAGACGCTCTATAAAAATGAAAGGGCAAAATGTCTAAGACCTTAGGTCGGAAAAAGACGCTCTATAAAACAGAGCAAGATGCTCTATAAAAAATGTAAGAGCGTCGCTCTATAAAGCAACGAAAGCAGAGCTAGACGCTCTATAAAAATGAAACAGAGCCAGACGCTCTATAAAAATGAAAGGGCAAAATGTCTAAGACCTTAGGTCGGAAAAAGACGCTCTATAAAACAGAGCAAGATGCTCTATATAAAATGTAAGAGCATCGCTCTATAAAGCAACGAAAATCCTCGGAAAATGAAGTTCTCGAGAACCTCTTTATTCCTCGAAAAACTTCCTGAAAGTTGGTTTATTATTTCCAAGATTATATTAGAGCCATCTGCTCGGGAAGTGGAACCCTCGAGAACCTCCTTACTCCTCGGGAATCTTTCTAAAGTAGGTTTATTATTTCCAAATACTATATTCAAGCCTAAAGAAGTTGATCAGACTCGAACTTTTTTATGAGGAATTTAATATCTTATTTATTAAGAGATATATCCGAAGATGATGTTAGACGATCGATAAATCCCTTATTATGGTTTGATCTTACATTAGGAATTTAGCCCTTTTCCTCGGGTTACGTTTTTCTATTTGAACTAAATTACGAGCAAAAAAGCAATCATAACTGAGATCAGAAGAGATTAAAGATTGCAAAATAATTAAGAAGAAAAATGAAGTTTCATTCATAAATTCCGAGCAGAATACAAATGATCAATGAGATACAAGGAACTGCAGCTTTGTTGATGTTCATCGAACAAATTACAAAGTCTTCGAATACATTTACAAGTGAAGTCCTACTACAACTACTATGCCCTATTCTATGATCTTCGAACATCTTCTAGCGCAGTCGACCACGGGCAATGCCCAACAGTTTATGTAACAAGTGATCGGGCTGTATATGTTTATCGTCTGATGATATATGGTCTTGAAATTAGACAATATGGATCGCAGATTATTTTTCTGATTATCTCCATACTTTTCCCAGCATTCTTGCTACCAGCCGAGCCCGATCACTTCCCCGAGTTGGCGTCCAGGGTTGGAATTCCTCAGTTTGAGATCCAAAATTTCAACCGTCAGTAAGGAACGGCCGGTCACCATCTTATGGTCGGGAAGCTCGACCCAAAATTACCAATCTTCAAAGAAGAAAGGAAGAAATTGGTGACTCGAGGTCAAAATTCCTTTTAATTTTCTGACCAGCTTTCCACCCTCGGATATACCCCTCGAGATCCGTAATGCTAACCCTGCGCAAAGTACTCGAGCAAGGGTTAATCGAACATTGGCATCTCGAGGGGAGATCCCGTTTTCAGGGATCAGAGACCCCCAGATAGAGGAGGTGCCCTTTTTTTCCGATTCCACCCATACCAAAGAAACATCCGTTTTGATTATCTGATCGGAAGTAAGTTCAAAGCGAAATCTCGAAGGTTTGGACAGGAAAGAGCAAGGATCCGAGCTTAGTCCTCGGATGAGACATTTCCACAGCGTAAAGTAAATTTTTTTTCATTTGAATGGAAAGCCCTTTATATACTAAGGAGAAGTTTGGATCAACGGTTGTAAATCAACGGAATCAACGGCCTAGATTGAAGCATTAATCACGGACGATGGTTCCACTTCCCGAGAATTAGGTACTGTTTGGTCAGAGTTTCCTTGGATTTTTGCTGAAAAAATGGGAATATTAGGACTCGGTCAGGAGGGCGCTGCGAAAAAACTTTCGTTTTTATTACGAGCTCGGAATTTCGATCACTCTTAACTCGAGTATAAATTGTTTTAACAGTGAAACTGCAACTTGAATGTTCACTCTTAGATCGAGTATAAATTGTTTTACGATGAAAAGATAGTGAATATTTTCCTTAGGTACACAACATCATCGATTAGAAGCAAGGAAAAGTTTATTATTTAGACAAGAAAAACAAGTACAAAAGGAAAAAATTTAAAAGTACAACACTTAGTCGAGCGTAAAGCAGAAATCCCTGGACAGTTTTCTCGAACAGGAGCTTGCGGACCTCGACGTTGCGGGCCTCATACCCCGCATCGTACCCTTTTTTATAAGCCTCTTGCTCCCGCAGCTCGGAATCTTTCTTCTCCTGCTCGTGAATGGACTTTAGTTTGTCCAGCTCTTTGCTCAACTCCTCATGAACTTGGCTTTCTCTCAGCTTCACAGCTTTCTCTGCCTCGGAAGCCAACTTCAGCTCGTTAGCCCTAGCTTCTTCACGAGATTTTTCCAGCTCAATTCTCTGTTTCTCCAAGTCACGAACCGCTGCAGCACGCTGCTCTGTTTCGAGCTCAACCTGCAGCCCGAGGTTGAAAATGTGCTGCCCGACCTGCAGGGGTTTACAAAAATAAAAATATATATATATATATTTTGGGCTTTTATAAAAAAAAAAAAAAAAAAAAAAAAAAAAAAAAAGGGGTTGTAAGGTAAATATTGAACTAACTTGAGTGACCAGGACAGAGCTCGATTGAACAAGTTCCAGAGCGCTTTATCCTTTCAACCGCTCCTGTTCGGCCAACTGGATACTACTCAAAATAATGTCCCAACCGCTCGGGGCAACGCCTCCAGCCGCTGCATTACCTTTTACCTCCCCAAAAATTGCACCAAGTGTACAACCGACATCGGAGACAGAGCGAAAAGCCTCGGGATTTATGTCGACCTTCTCCTTCTCAGCAGAAGGATCATTTATTTTGAGTTTTTCCTTCTCAGCAGAAGGGTCATTTATTTTGACTTTCTCCTTCTCAGCAGAAGGGTCATTTATTTTGACCCTTTTATTTCGAGGCTCGGTGACAAAGTCCTTAGCAGCCTCCATAGACGAAGTACTCCCGCCTAGTACTTTAATTGCCCCGGTCATTTGGATTAAGGTCGAGGTCGGAATCATACCCTCGGAATGAGGCCTTTTGTTTGCAGCCTGCTCGGAAACACCGGATGTGTTTTTCTTACTGGGACTGTTCTTCGATTTAGAAGGGGAGTCGGGAATCTCAACAACCGGCTCCTCCCCGGACTGAGTGTGCACGGATTTCAGTGGAGGATCGACCTCAGTTTTTTCGTGGTCATCCTTGGGAGCCTCTGATTGTTTCGGACCTGTTTTCAAGCTAGGATCGACTTTGCTTTTGCCTCGATCAGCTTTCAAATTCTTTGATGCCTCCGCAGAGGACTTAGACTCTTTGTTTTTGGGTTTAGGAGTTTTTTCTCTCTTGGGCTTGATCAACTTGGTTGGATCGAGCTTGGTGCCTACCAATCCGTCCATGATCAAATATTTAATAAAGGACGAGGTCGGAATATGTGATCGAATTGACAGCTTCGATGCACGAAATTAGAATTTCAAATGGTACGAATCTTATGAACCTCACGTGTATTTATAAGGAAGAGAAACGTCGCCTTTAGGAGGCCAACGTTCACGAATTCCAAAGTTCTTCCGATCTGAATTATGGAGATCGATTGATTATTATTTTATATATGGAGTAATTTTGTGACTATCGATTCGAAATCGATTTTCTTTGTCAGGCCGTCTAGAAACTTGCAAATGCTATCGTTCTGGTTAAATTATGTTCAAAACTGGAAGAAAATTATTACGTCGGAAATTGACACGTTGCAAGTGCAAAAGAGGATTTTTATATGATCAGGAATATCAATACAATAAGAGGAGGAACCTATCATCTATTACAAAATACTTCTAACTATTTGATCACTCCGCGTCGTCCTCATCCTCGGAACTATCCTCGCTCTCAGTACTACCCTCGACATCAACGTCAGTAGAGTTGCTCTCTTCGTCGTCGCTCGAGCTCGAGCTAGACGATGCTATTTCCAGCATATCAGGATTTGGCATAGGAACCCCAAACTCTTCTACAAAGGGGGCGAACTCACACGTCTCCCAATTCTGAGAACTCGAGGACGCGGTTCGATAGTCTTCCCCGCAAGAATTCTTCATGATGTCCATGTGCTTTATATACTCCGCCATTTTGTCGGGAATAACCTTTGCTGCGGCCAACTGTTGGACACCTTTGTAGAAAGTAGTCTGAAGGATTTCGCCGACCCTTTTTCGAGCTATAGCGTCCAGGGCGGGGGACTCCAAAAACTCCCTTATTGAGCTCAGGCGCGACTCCTCTTTTCCACGTTGATAAGACAGCTCTGAGTCAGTCTTGGTTTGCGCGAGTTCTTCTTCCAGCTGTTTCACCCTATCCTCGAGTAGACTTTTCTCACCGACAACCTTAACTAAGTCCTCCTCGACCGCAGGGGTATACTTGAACTTCGACTCCTCCAGTTCTTTCTGGACCGCATCGAGTTTCCGACGAAGTCTGGCTTCTTCAAAGAGGGAGTTTTGATAGGCCAGGTGGACTCGATCAGACTCGTCCTCGAGCAGCGAGGTGCGATTAAGTTCTGTGAGGAAGCAATCCCCGATCTGCCAAGAAACAAGAGGACAATTAATATTCTGTATAAACGTCTATGAGTTATCACTCCAAATGTTTCTTTACCTCATGATGTGCTCGCGCAAATCGACCTAATATATCAAGATCGTCGAGAGACAGAAGTTCTTCCTGATCCTCCGCGAATCTTCCCGCCATGAAGATTTTTATCGCTTTGTCGTGTTCGTTTTCTCCAGTCGGGCTGCGGTCACTCCGAATGGATCCTCCCTCAGGATAACCCGACGCTCGGTGGCCTTTAAGCTAATTTTCGATAAAATCCACCATGTCAGGTTTTTCTAGACCCGGACGACGAGTAAGGGGTGTTCGGTGCCGACCCCACAATCCTGCCCTTTTCTTCGCCTCGGGAGCTCCCTCCTGGTCTTCCCGAATTCGTCGGTTACTAATCTCCAAGCCCTTTGTTGGATGAAGATGAAGACTTTAAAGTGAAGGGAGGTTTTGATGATTTCCAAAGTCATCAGCTAAGTGGAAGCTTAGTACAAACCTTAGAAGATATTTGACCAAGTATGAAGTTATTCAGACAGGTCAAATATGGTCCAGAAGACTACTGATCTGCTGCTGAAGAAGGAATCAGACTGGTGGATTATCAGCTGACTCAAATCAGATTAGTTCAAGTTTGGGATCAGCCGAGTACACATCAGACGAGTGACTTCGATCAGCTGAGTGGAAGTGGATCAGAAGTTATTGCAACGGTAATAAATGCACTTGGTGTAATAAATGCTGAAGAGGAAGGGTATTTATGACAAATGATTGAAGAGAAACCTCGTATCAGCTTGGTGCATTTAATGCGCATTTAATGCGATGCGACATAAAGTACAGCAGAAGTGTGCAGTGCTCAGTCGCAGCAGCCGTTCTGCAGAAAAGGTACAGTACTCGAGGATTTGACAACTGGCGAACTCTCAACGGGCAGATTTTCAAATTCTTAGTATAAATAGTTCAGTTCGTGAGATTGAAGAAGACAACAACACAATTTGAGAGCAAAAATCTGAAGCAGAATTCTTCTAAGTCTCAAACTCAAGAACAGAACACTCATCAGCCGAGTCATTTGTTGACGAAGCAAAATCGAGAGAAAACAAAAAATACTTGTAAAATCTGAGTGATTTTGTACATCTGTGTTGTGAGGAGTAGATATCAATCTTAGTGAGCGATATTACTTCAGAGGATAGGAGTTTCTTTGTGATTTCCTATTGTGAACTTACGGCCATTTCATTTGTTGTTTGGCGTAAGCATTGTATACTGTAATCTGCGTGATTTAGTATAACCCAAGATCTAAGTGACTTGGAAGAGTGGACTAAAGGATTTATATCCATATAACCACTATAAAAATCCTTTGTGTTTTTAACTTGCATTAATTTTTGCATACTTTAAAGAACAGTTTTAAAAACACTTAAAAAGGTTAACTGTTGGAAAAGTTTTAAAAGGAGTTTGTTAAAACTGTGGATAAAACTATTTCAAAGTTAAGAAAACTACTTGTGAAAAACACTTGATAAATCCGCTGCAAGTTAGTTTATTTTGAAACTCTGATTTTGATAAAATCAGCTGAGTGAAATCAGAAGAGTGGTCAACTCTGCTGTTCAAAGCTTTGTGCTAGATCAGCTTAGTCTGCTTACTGTTCTCGATCAGCTTAGTCTGCTGAACAGAAAAGTTATAGAATTTTAAGAAGGAAATTTTAAAGAGGTCTATTCCCCCCCCCCCCCCCCCCTCTAGACCTCATCTGACCACTTGGGACCAACAAGTGGTATCAGAGCAGGTGGTTCATCTGAATCATTTGCCTGATCAGCGAGCTTGATCCTTAAGTGTTTTTCAAAGGTTTTCAAAAGTTTTCGAAAGAGCATCTTTTTGAAAATAAAACTTTTTGGAAAATGGACTGTATCAGCCTAGTTCCCCACATAGGCGGTATGAGCTTTGAGGACTGGAAGATACGCATGGAAATTTTCCTTGCTGCTTACAATGACAATATGTACCGATGCATAACTCAAGGTCCAATCAAAGTTACAAAGAAAATCATGGTTGACGGCGTAGAGAAGGTCGTTGAAAAAGATGTTGAAGAAATGACACCTGACGAAATCAAGCTGAATAATCTTGATAAGGTTGGAATCTTCATCATGACCAAGGCCCTGGACAACGAAAGGTTTGACAAGGTCAAACACTGCAAAACATCTAAGGAGATGTGGGACAAAGTCCGTGACATGAGCGAAGGAAACGAATCCATAAAAGAACACAATCTGAGTGTCGCCATGGAGAAGTTTGATAACTTCAAAATGAAACCTGGAGAGAACATTGACCAGATGGACTCAAGGTTTACAAAAGTGTTGAACAACGTGCTGAAATTGGGCAAGACGTTCTCTGATAAGGAGATCAATGTCAAAGTTCTAAAGGCGCTGCCACCAAAGTTCAACATGAAGGTCACAGCGATGGAAGAATCAAGGGATCTGGGGAAGATGTCCTTGACGGAGCTGTTTTCTGTACTCAAGGCGTACGAGTATAAAATACCAAGGATGGGAATAGAAGAGACCTCAACTTCTGGCCCCACTGCTGCACTGGTCGCTGCAGAAAGAACAAGAAGATCAGCCGGGAGAACTATAGAAGTGAACTCATCTGATGAGGCCATAGTGCTGAAAAAGAAAGAATACTCTGCTGACGATGTTGCGTTGTTACTGAACGGGTTCAAGAAGTTCTACAAGAGAAAAATGAAGAACAAATATAACAATGCTTCTACTTCTAAACCTACCTCTAATTCTCATGATATTAAGGATGATTTTAAATCCAAAATGATGTGCTATAATTGCAGGAAATTGGGACATTTCATCAAGGACTGCCCATATCCAAAAGCTGAGAAGTACACGGAGGAGGAAAAGAAACAAAGAAAAGAAAGAAGAGAGAAGAGATACCAAAAGAGCAAGGTGCTGTTGGCTGAAGCTGAAAAGATGGCAGCCATCTACTCATCTAACACAGAATCTGGCACTTCAAGTGATGACTCTGTTTTTGATGACTCACCTGCACTGCTCTGTCTCATGGCAAAAGAATCTGAAGATTCTGACAATGAGGTAATACTCTCTGAAAGTGAGCTTGAACTGTTTAGCTCATTTGAGCAAATGATGAACAACAAAGTAGATGTTGTTAATGAGCTTGCTAAGCTTAAGGACGAGATGATTCTGCTGAAAAAGCAAAATGCTAAGCTGAAACTTAAGGTTGAAAAACCTGAAGAATCAGCCATGTATAAAAAGCTTTCGCATGAATGTGAATCTCTGAGAGCTGAATGTGAAATGTATAAGGGACAAATTCAGGAACTTGAAGCTAGAATATCTTTACATAACAAGTCGTCTGTTCCTAAGTCGTCTGTTGTGTTAATAGATAAACCAACTTAACAGAGTACTCCCTTAGTAAAAGAAAGTTTAGAACTGAACAAAGCTGAGAAGTTTATATCTGCTGAAAATAGTAATATTATCTTGTATGTTCAGACTACTAAACCCATTTCACCTGAGATTGAGAAAAAGGAGATAAAAACTCCTAAGGCTAAGAAGGGTAAAAAGCCTGAAAATGAAAAACAGACTGGTAAAACCAAACAGCAGAATAGCCCCAAGAAGTCTGCTGATAAGAGTAAAACCAATCAGACTAGTAAAGCTAAGTCGTCTGTTAAAGAGCAAGTAAAGAGCAAACCTAAGAAGCAAAGAAATTATAACAAAAATGCTTGGTATGGAAATGAGTCTTATTATGTGCAACCTGCTTATCCACCTTATTATGCTGCACCTCATTATCCACCTCACTATGCTGCATATCCTGCTCACCAACCAATGCATGCTTACCCTGCTTATCATGCATCATATCCTGCTTATGAGCCTTATCATCATCATAATGATTATCAACATAATATGCCTGCTGATTATGATGTAAATGAAGTTGCTCATGCTCCTGCTAAGACTGCAAAGCCTAAGAAGCCTAAGACTTCAACATCTTGGGTTGTCAAAGGTGATACTAATCCACCAGGACCCTCTCAATAAAGGGTACCTAAAACATTTTATTTTGTTTTGTAGGTTAGGATTAGGAGTAGGAGTAAAGTAGTGAAGAAATGGTACTTGGACAGTGGATGTTCAAGGCACATGTGTGGAGACATACATGAACTGGCAGATGTTGTTGCTGTGAATGGTCCAAGAGTTACTTTTGGAGACAGCAAAGAAGGCAAGGTTGTAGCTGTTGGAAAGCTTATCAAAGGAAACATAGAGATATCTGACGTCTCATATGTTAGTGGCCTGAAATACAATCTGCTGAGCATAAGTCAATTTTGTGACAAGGGATTTTCCGTAGTGTTTTCATCAGATAAGTGCTATGTTGAACAAGTTGGAACAAAGAAGGTCATTCTATCTGGAAGAAGACAGGGAAACATCTATGTAGTCGACTGGAATTCTGTGGACAAGAATTCAAATATTTGTTTGGTGGCTTCTACACCAAGTGAAATTAGTTGGCTTTGGCACAAAAGAATGAATCATTTGAATTTCAAGACCATAAATAGACTGATAAAGAATGATTTGGTAGAAGGAATTCCAAAAACAGTCATGAGCAAAGACAAGCTGTGTGACGCATGTCAGAAGGGTAAACAAGTGAAATCCTCTTTCAAAAGCAAGAAGCACCAATCTTCAACCAGAATTTTGGAGCTGTTACATATGGATTTGTTTGGCCCTATTGATCCAATCAGCAATGGTGGAAAGAAATACTGCCTAGCTGTTGTGGATGATTTTTCAAGGTTCACTTGGGTGATTTTCATGAAGAAGAAAAGTGAGACCAAGGAACTGCTTACCAATCTGATGGAACTGATCCAGAATGAGAAGAGTCAAAGAATATTGAAGATCAGATCAGATAGAGGGACTGAATTTACAAACTCTACTGTTGAAGAGTATTGTAATTCCAGAGGAATCAGTCATGAATACTCTGCTGCCAGAACCCCTCAACAAAATGGAGTTGCTGAAAGGAGAAACAGAACTCTAAAGGAGGCTACCAGGACAATGATAGCCGAAGCAAAACTGCCCCAAAGATTCTGGGCAGAAGCTACAAATACAGCATGTTATACACAGAACAGGTGTATGATCAACAAAAGTCAAAACAAGACACCTTATGAGCTATGGAACAACAGAAAGCCTAATTTACATTATCTTAGGATTTTTGGTTGTAAATGTTATGTTTTGAACAATGGGAAAAATCACCTTACTGCATTTGCAGAAAAGGCTGATGAAGCTGTTTTTGTAGGTTACTCTACTGTTAGTAAAGCTTATAGAGTGTTTAACAAAAGAACTTTACTTGTAGAATAATCTATTCATGTAGTATTTGATGAACCAAGCCAATCTTCTGAAAAGAATCAAAGTGCAATCCCAGAGATATCTGCTGAACTTCAGAAATTGAGTGTGGAAAGAAATGAAGAATATGTACCCATCATACTACCTGATTTGACTCAAGCTGTTAACTCAAGTGCTGTTCAAAATCAGTCTGCTGATTGTCTAACAGAGGAGTTGCAAACAGCTGACAGACCAGAGACTGTTCAATAGACTACAACTGTTCAACAGACTACTACTGAAACTCCAACAGTAGTGTTGCAAGATCAATCAAGAAGTCAACATCCAGATTTGCAACCTGATCTCAGATGGCTCAAAGATCACCCACCTGAGTTAGTGATTGGTGATCCTTTGGATAGAGTGAGAACTCGAAGGTCAACTGCAAATGAAACAATGTTTGTAAGTTTTCTTTCGCAAATTGAGCCTAAGTTAATTGATGAAGCTCTTGGTGATTCTCACTGGATTGAAGCAATGCAAGAAGAGTTGAATCAATTTGAAAGGAATGAAGTCTGGTACTTAGTTCCCAGACCTACTCATCAAAGAGTAATTGGCACTAAGTGGGTTTTCAGAAATAAGATGAATGAAGATGGTGTTGTCACCAGAAATAAAGCAAGACTAGTGGCCAAAGGTTATTGCCAAGAAGAAGGCATTGATTTTGATGAGACATTCGCACCAGTTGCAAGGCTAGAAGCAATCAGATTGTTCTTAGCCTATGCTGCTCACAAGAACTTCACTGTCTATCAGATGGATGTGAAGTCTGCTTTTCTCAATGGAGAATTGCAAGAAGAAGTGTACGTTGAACAACCTCCTGGATTTGAAGTTTATCAACAAGGAGACAAAGTATATCGTCTGAGGAAAGCTCTCTATGGACTGAAACAGGCTCCAAGAGCATGGTATGATACTTTATCTGATTTTCTTTTAATTAAAGGATTTCGTAAGGGTAAAGTAGATAAAACCTTGTTTACTATTGAATGGGATAAACATATATTGCTAGTTCAAATATATGTGGACGATATTATTTTTGGTTCAACTAACAAACAGATGTGTGAGAGGTTCTCTAAGCTGATGCAGAACAAGTTTGAAATGAGCATGATGGGAGAACTTAATTACTTTCTTGGATTACAAGTTAGACAGCTACCTGATGGTATTTTTATTAACCAAGCAAAGTACACAAAAGATCTGTTCAAGAAATTTGGTATGGAAACTAGCTCATCTGTTAATATTCCTATGTCCACTGGAACTCGTCTGGACAAGGATGAAAGTGGCAAGTCAGTTGACATTACCAAGTACAGAGGCATAATTGGGTCACTGTTATACTTAACAGCTAGCAGACCTGATATTATGTATTCTGTTGGGGTTTGTGCGAGATTTCAATCAGATCCTAAAGAATCTCATCTCTTAGCTGCTAAAAGGATATTAAAGTATCTCAAAGGCACACAAGAATTGGGATTGTGGTATCCAAGGGAATCAGGATTTGAACTCATTGGATATTCAGATTCTGACCTTGCTGGCTGCAAGATTGATAGGAAGAGTACTACAGGTACTTGTCAATTTTTAGGCAGTCGTCTGATCTCATGGATGAGTAAGAAACAGACTTCAGTATCCATATCTACTGCTGAAGCTGAATACATTGCTGCTGGAGCATGTTGTGCACAAATTCTTTGGTTGAAGCATCAACTAGAAGATTACAATATCAAGATCAGTGGAATCCCTATCTACTGTGACAATACAAGTGCAATCTCACTTACTCAGAATACTACTAGTCATTCCAGGACTAAGCATATTGAGATCAAACATCACTTCATCAGAGACCATGTTGAAAAGGGAGATGTCATCGTTGAGCATGTTCTTACAGATAATCAGATTGCTGACATTTTCACCAAACCATTAAGTGATGCAAGATTTTCCACTCTAAGAGCGGAATTGGGCTTGTTAAAATTGGATTCATAAGCTGAGGGGGAACCTATAAGAAAACTGGGTTCAAACAGCTAACTAATCTGATACCAACAAGTATTACACTTCAAGAAGACTGACTCTCAACAGACTAGTTGACTGATGAATTCTTGAATTCAGGGGGAACGTGTAAGACTAGCGGTACTCCTGTTTTAAAGATGAAATCTTCAATGACAGTAGTTGAAAGTGTTTTAATCAGAAGATATGTTCTTAATTCTTGAAGACTGAAGATTATTTATCTTGCTGGATTGACAAACAGCGAAGGAAGATCACTAGATATTGGCTTTCACTAGTGATATATTGTATCAGACAAGTCATCTATCAGATAAGTATTATTTTACTCATCTGTTTTTATTTATGTCAGCTTATATTTAAGTGTTGTACAAAGACGTTTTATAAGAAACACGCTTTTATAAGTAACAGACAAGTGGCGTTTCGTTTTCCCGCCCGTCTGACATATTTAATGCTATTTTGAAATCCGCGTATCACGGTCGCACGATCTGCTTTTACTGTAACTGATCTGACGGTTACCACTTTTCACGGAAACCGACAAGAATTAACTTCTATAAATCCAGATCTGATCAGCTTACTACATTTTTACGCACCCTCAAATTTCAAAAGCATACAGAGCAATTCTGCAAACTATCTACTGCAAAATTTCTCTCTGTTTCTCTAAATCTTTTTCAGAATGTCTACCAAAGAAGCTGCTGCTGAAGGTATGTTCCTAAATTACCTGACGTATCATGCAACTGGAACACCACTGATGAAAGAAATTCTGGAGAAATTCAAAGCGGCTACTCTGGTTAAATTCATGGAGGCCCATGAAGATATGATTTTCAAGGAGCAAGTTATGGAATTTTATGGGTCCAAAGAGGACGTTGACTTTGAAAAACTGGAGATTAAAGCCAAAATTGGGGATAAAGCTATATGTGTTACCCCCAAGTTGCTGAACAAGATGTACGGGCTCTCGCTTGAAGGGTCCACTGAAATTACAACCTTAGCTGAACCGCTGGAAGCAGATTTCTGGAATATTGCTTCCAAGAAGAATCAAGTGATGTCTGGAGGCATCAAGAAAAATCAGCTGAAGGATGAGTTTCAGAGAATGGCTGATTTAGTTGCTAAGGTCCTTGAGAATTGCACATTCTCGTTGGACAGTGTACCAATGAAGAGACTTCATATGATGATAGCTGTTTACTATGGGTTGAAGGTAAATTGGGCAAATATCATCTGGTATATACTTGCTGATCACAAGAAGCGTGGTCAGACTCTGCACAGGATATTCATTAGTCATCTGCTGGTAAATCTTAGATGTGATGTGACTAATGGAAAGGAAATTCATAAGGCGAAGGAATTAAAGATCTATGATAAAGTGAAATCGAAAGAGCCTGCTGCTGTGCCAGAGAAGAAGCAACAGAAGAGAAAGGCTACTGAGCCTAAAATGCTTGCTGACAAAGGCAAGAAGAGCAAGACAGCTGTTCAAACAGCAAAACCTGCTGTTGAAGCCAAAACAGCTGTGCCTAAAAGAAAGGATGCTGCTGACTTGATTGTTGATGAAACAGTCAAGGAAATCAATGAGATGTCCGTTGGGTCATCTACTGACAAAACAGTTTCAGCTGAGCTACCAGCTGAGAATGTGGCTAAAAGAACAAGGAGTGCATTAAAAGATACTGCCACATCTACTGTTCCTATTCATCATACAAAGAAAACCATCAGAAAAAGAATGACGTTCATTGATGAAGATACTGAACCTTCTGATTTGGTTAGAAAAAGTCCTCCATCTGCTGAGAGGCCTGTTGAATCAGTGAAGGAATCTGCTGAGAAGAAGTCAGCTGATCAAGTGAAATAGATTCCTACACCAACAGCTGAGGTTGCTAAACCTCAAGAGGATCCTGAAGTGCAGATCCTCGAGCCAATTGCTGCTGCACCTGTAGCAATAGCTTTACCAGAGACAACAGCTGCGGCACCAGTTGTTGAATCAAGAAATGCCAGAAAGAAGAGAACTGGCAAAGCAAAAGTACCAGCTTATCACAGAAAGAAGCGCGAGGAGGCTGAACAACGAAAACGTGATGAAGATGAGCTGAAAAGAGTTCTCGAAGCAAGCAAGAAAGCAGCTGATGTCAAAAAGATGACAGAAGCTGAGTTAGCTGCCAAGGAATAAGCAGACTTGGCAAAGGCACTGGAAGAAAGCAAAAAGGATGCACATGGACCAAGGAGGTCTGGAGGCATCGTGATTGGAGAAAAGCCTAAGGAAGGAGACTTTGTGCTACCAAGGGCTGAACCAATTAAAAAGAAAAAGAAGGAGGTCAGACGAGCAATTGAGATTGTTCGAAATGACTCTGTTGCCTTCAAGAGATTTGAAGCTGAGCTGGAAAGGCTGAACCAGCTATTTCAATCAAGGACTACTTTTCTCCCAGAGAAGATCAGATACAATCGATGGAGAGAGTACAGATTGAACAAGTCTGAGGAAGAAATCCAAGCCTGGAAGGAGTTCGCTACAGAAGGACGTTGGGTTTTGAACTGGTTGCAAACATCCTCTGTTGTCAAGGCTTTAGACTCAGATTTTGTAAGGGATAGACTGCATGACTATGCTAGAGTTATTGTCAGTCAGGAGGCGACTGCTATCAAAAATTCAATTCCAAAGAAGCCAAGCCCTACTGATGATAGAATTGATAGAGCAGTCAAGATTGCTGTTTACACTACTCTGGAGAAATGGGTTGAAAGATCAAGGTTTGAACCAGGAACATCAAGTTCAACGCCCAGTCTGCCAAGTTTACAGCAAATCTGTTATGGCTCTGATATCAGTACTTATCAAGAGAAGCTGAAGATTAAACAGACTACATCACCCTTTGTACCAGCTGACTTGATTCGTCAGAAGACAGTTGTGTCTACTGATGGTACTGAGATCATTCACATAGCTGATGAGCCAGCTAGTGAAGAACAAAAGAAAGACCAAAAGGCTGAAAAGATCAACTTGGATACATCAAAGAAACTGCCTACTATGGTTAAGGACTTAGTTCCCTTAGCTTTGGAATGGAAAACTGAAGACAGTCCTGTTCTTCATGAAGCATTTGTTCAACAGGAAGAAGAACCTACTGAACTTCCACAAGAAGAGGATCCTGCTGAATCATCACACCCTGCTCCTACTGCTGATTTGCATTCCTCGCTGATGGAATCCATCCAGCTGTTGATTGAAACCACTATGAAGGAGATGGAGTCAAGGAATAAATTGATGATTAAGCAAATGCAGGAAGAGACTGCAAAAATGGTCAAGGATGCCATTGAAGATTTTCCTCTACCACCAGATAACTCCTTAATGCTGACCCAGAGCATACTGAACATGAGCAGAGGCATTGAAGAAGTGAAGGCTGATGTAAATCATCTTCACACTGCTCTTCAAAGGAATGAAGCTGATATTGCAAGGGTCGTGAGGGTCATAACACAAGTTGGTGAAGCAGAAACTGAAAAGAACGTTGCTCTTGTGCAAGAGTTTACAACTGTTGCCGACAAAGTTCAAACTGAACTGTCAACACTTCAACTGAATGTTGACTGCCTGAATGACCAATCTGGTGACTTAAAAACAAATCAACTTCGCATGGAAGCTGCTCAACTTCTCATGGAAACTACTATAACTCATCATTGTGCTGAACAACGAGTCATGGATTCAAACATCAAGAAGCTTTGTGCTGCTGTCAACTTAACTCCTGATCAACTCAACCCTGCTGCTGCTGACAAAAAGGGGGAAGAGGAGTCAGCTAAGTTAACTGTTGATACTGCTGCAACTATTCAAGTACGAGACCAACGGGCTGCTGCTGGAAAGCCAAAAGAAGATGAAGTACTTGAAAAGGAAGTTGAAGATGGAGCTGATGATAAAGTAGAGCCCAAAGATGTAGCTAAAACTGACAAGGAATTGGCTGCCTCTAAGTACTCTGCTGAAGAACAGCTTAATCCAGACGTTAAGTATAAAAGGATTGAGGACATCAAGGCAAGATTCGAGGCTGAAGAAAGAAGGGAAAAATTAAAAGGCCTTGCTGATGTTTTCTCATCTGGTGAAGATGAAGAAAGTAGTGAAGAAGTTGAAGGAGAGGAAGATGAAGAAGAAGATGAAGAAGCTGAGGACTAGACTAGATTACTAGACTAGTGCACTTATTGAAAATTTGTAATCAGCATTCTTTATTTGTAATTTTTTCACTTAAGTCAAACTTTGCTTGTAACTTGCACTGTAATCTCTCAAATCTATCTATAAAAGTTCAAGCTTCCAACATATTATTTCTATCTCAGAAATTTTTGAGGACTTAACTTTAGTTTAGGTACAGGTACTTAGCTGAAGTTTTGTCATCATCAAAAAGGGGGAAATTGTTGGATGAAGATGAAGACTTTAAAGTGAAGGGAGGTTTTGATGATTTCCAAAGTCATCAGCTAAGTGGAAGCTTAGTACAAACCTTAGAAGATATTTGACCAAGTATGAAGTTATTCAGACAGGTCAAATATGGTCCAGAAGACTACTGATCTGCTGCTGAAGAAGGAATCAGACTGGTGGATTATCAGCTGACTCAAATCAGATTAGTTCAAGTTTGGGATCAGCCGAGTACACATCAGACGAGTGACTTCGATCAGCTGAGTGGAAGTGGATCAGAAGTTATTGCAACGGTAATAAATGCACTTGGTGTAATAAATGCTGAAGAGGAAGGGTATTTATGACAAATGATTGAAGAGAAACCTCGTATCAGCTTGGTGCATTTAATGCGCATTTAATGCGATGCGACAGAAAGTACAACAGAAGTGTACAGTGCTCAGTCGCAGCAGCCGTTCTGCAGAAAAGGTACAGTACTCGAGGATTTGACAACTGGCGAACTCTCAACGGGCAGATTTGGGGGGTGGGGGGGGGGGGGGGTGGGGGGGGGGGGGGGTGGGGGGGGGGGGGGGTGGGGGGGGGGGGGGGTGGGGGGGGGGGGGGGTGGGGGGGGGGGGGGGAGGGGGGGGGGGGGGGTGGGGGGGGGGGGGGGTGGGGGGGGGGGGGGGTGGGGGGGGGGGGGGGTGGGGGGGGGGGGGGGTGGGGGGGGGGGGGGGTGGGGGGGGGGGGGGGTGGGGGGGGGGGGGGGTGGGGGGGGGGGGGGGTGGGGGGGGGGGGGGGTGGGGGGGGGGGGGGGTGGGGGGGGGGGGGGGTGGGGGGGGGGGGGGGTGGGGGGGGGGGGGGGTGGGGGGGGGGGGGGGTGGGGGGGGGGGGGGGTGGGGGGGGGGGGGGGTGGGGGGGGGGGGGGGTGGGGGGGGGGGGGGGTGGGGGGGGGGGGGGGTGGGGGGGGGGGGGGGTGGGGGGGGGGGGGGGTGGGGGGGGGGGGGGGTGGGGGGGGGGGGGGGTGGGGGGGGGGGGATCCTAGGCCCCCCGATCGTGAAGAAACCCGATCGGGCCCCTATCCCGAAGCCAAGCGACTACGGAGGGTCAAACGCGCAGCAAAGGGGCTCGGTTTGGCAGAGACTTAAGGTCTATAAACCTCAGGCTCCGACCCACAGATCTAATGTCTACGGTCGACCTGCATCTCCAGAGAGGGCTCCGAGGACGGAGCATGAAAAAAACAGCTTTACCAGACTGAATACCTCGAGGGACGAGATTCTAACGGTACTCGAGGAGAGAAATTTGGTCCCTGGAGCTCGGCGTATCACTCAACCTAGGCCAGGGACTATGAATCACGATAAGTATTGCAGATACCACAGGGCTCGGGGGCATCGCACCGAGGATTGTTTTCAGTTAAAACAAGAGATCGAGAAACTGATTGCTCAGGGAAAGTTGAAGGAATATGTCAGAAAGGAGAACCATAACAGCCGTTATCGATCCAGAAGTCCTAGGAGGTCCTCCGAACAGCACCGTGAGGATCAACAACAAGCAGAGGACCAGACGAATCGGGTGATAAATATGATATCTGGTGGGCCAGCTGGGGGAGATAGTAGGAGTGCGAGGAAAAGGACTGCTAGGTCAATAAAGACTGGTGTCTCGACCAGGAAAGAGGTCATGTCCTTAAGACCAGCTCCCTCGATAAATCAAGTCATTAGTTTTTCCGAGGCTGACAGACCTAGTGATGTGACTTGGGATACTAATGAAGATGACCCCGATTTTTCAATGGTCTTGACCCTGAGAATTGCTAACTTCGAGGTTAGGAGGGTGTTAATCGATAATGGCAGTTCGGCAAACATAATCTCTTCTGAGGCGCTCGACAGAATGAATCTACAACATCCGCGACAGGAACGGGTATCCACCCCGCTCATTGGGTTCGGTGGATCGGAAATTGTTCCTCTCGGAACCATACTCTTGAGTACTACTATGGGTAAGAAACCTAAAGATGTTACGAAGATGGTTAAGTTCTTGGTCGTGAGTACCCCGCTCGCTTATAATGCAATTTTGGGAAGACCAGCTTTAAATGTATTCAAAGCGGTCGTGTCAACTTACCACCAGATGGTCAAGTTTCCCACTTTGGCAGGGATCGGAGAAATGAGGAATGACCAATGCATGGCGTGGGAATGTTATAACACGTCTTTAAACATGAAGAAGCAGTTCGAGCCAGTATTGCCCTCGAAGAGAAAGTTAGAGGAGGAAAAGGTATTCTCAGTATCCGACCTCCCGTTGCCAGATTGTGAAAAGTTGCAGAGTAAAAAAGGAAAAGAGATTGATATGAGCGTACAACCCCCAAATCATAAACAAGTAACGTTAATCCCTGGCTCTCCCGAGAAGTTCACCAGAATTGGGACCGAGCTAAGTCAAGGGATGGAGACCATGTTGATCGAATTCCTTAGAAACAACGCCGATGTCTTTGCTTGGAGTTCTGATGATATCGTCGGAATCGACCCAAGGGTGATCACTCATTCTTTAAATATCGATCCTAAAGCAAAGCCAGTTGGACAAAAGAAGAGGAATCACGGTCGAGAAAAAGACAAAATCATCAATGCTGAGGTGGATAGATTATTGGCACCAAAACAGATTCGGGAAATAACATTCACTGAGTGGCTTTGCAATGTAGTGTTGGTGTCGAAGGGAGAGAAGGTCGACAACAAATGGAGAATGTGTAATGATTTTACCGACCTGAACAAACTGTGTCCAAGGGACCCCTATCCTTTACCACGGATCGATATGCTGGTCGACTCAACTGCGGGATTCATTTTCTTTAGTATGATGGATACTTTCCAGGGGTTTTATCAAATATTTATGAATGAGAGAGATCAGGATAAAACAGCCTTTATTACCGAACGAGGAGTGTACTGCTTCATTGTAATGCCGTTCGGGCTAAGGAATGCAGGAGCAACTTATCAAAGGCTCGTGAATATGATGTTCAAGGATCTCATCGGTGAGATTATGGAAGTTTACGTTGATGATATGCTTGTGAAGAGTATGACCGAGGAGGATCATATAAAGCACCTTGACAGATGTTTCGCTATCCTAAGGAAGTACAGAATGAAGTTAAATCCGGCAAAATGCACTTTCGGAGTAAGGTCGGGAAAATTCCTCGGTTATCTGGTTCACGAGCGTGGCATTGAGGCAAATCCAGAAAAGATCCGAGCTATAGCTGAGCTACAACCGCCGACTAAGTTGTCTGAAGTGCAGAGTCTAATCGGAAAAATAATATCCCTGAATAGGTTTATATCCCGATCAGCAGACAAGAGTTTGCCTTTCTTCAAGATGTTGAGGAAATCGAAAGGCTTCGAATGGAATGAGGAGTGCAGTAAAGCTTTCGAAGAGATTAAAAGATATTTGGTTTCCCCTCCGATGTTGGCGAAACCGGTCGAGGGAGAGCCCTTGTATTTATACATAGCGGTATCGAATGAGGCAATAAGTTCTGTTTTGGTGAGAATTCAGGATTCCGAGCATAAACCGGTATATTATCTGAGTAAGTTGCTTCAAGGGGCGGAGAAGAATTACATGGAGATTGAGAAGTTCGCACTTGCTCTAGTTATTGCCGCACGGAGACTGCGACCTTATTTCCAAACTTACAAAATTATTGTTCTGACTAATCAGCCTCTAAGGCAAGTTCTATCGAAACCAGAGACATCCGGCAGATTGATTAAATGGGCAGTGGAACTGGGACAGTTCGAAATCGAGTATCAACCCCGAATAGCCATCAAAGCTCAAGTTCTGGCAGATTTTATTGCAGAGTCGACGGGAGCGGGCTCGGGAGATCGATTAGTTACAGAAGTAAACCACGTGGTAAATCTGGTTGAAGATGTTCAGGAGAAAGTTTGGGTGATGCACGTAGATGGGTCATCGACCAGAGAAGGAGGAGGGGCCGGAATTCACTTTCAGGGTCCCGAGGGAGAAGACCTCAGTTATGCAATTACCTTGGATTTCGTAGTCATGAACAATGAAGCAGAATACGAGGCCCTGATCGCTGGATTAGAGATGGCAATTAAAGCAAGCATAAAATCTCTCAACGTATTGACCGACTCCGAGCTTGTACATAGACAAGTAAAGGGAGTATATGATGCAAAAGAATTCAACATGGTGAAGTATCTGAAAAGGGTGAAGGATCTGGTGGAAAAGCTGGATAAATTCGACATACAAGCTATCCCTCGAGAAGAGAACTCTTGGGCAGATTTGCTCTCAAAATTTACAGGTTCGATGGATGGGCGAAAGGAGAGAATAATAACTTGGTTGATGTCTAACTCTCCAGCTATAGAATTGAACGTAGCTCCGAACTCGGAAATCATGGAGATAGATACGCAAGGCCTTTCCTGGATGGAACCTTTGAAGAGTTACTTAAGAAGCGGTGTTCTACCGGAAGACGTAAATGAAGCTCGAAGGATTAAATATCGAGCTCCAGTGTATGTTTTGATCGATGATTCTACCGTTTTTTGTACGAGTTCAATAAGGAAAGTAGAGTATATCAATGTACGAATCGAGCAGCTAAAAACTGTATATTAATATCGGTGTTCGAATACAAATTACAAAACGGGTCTACCCGAGCATTACGGGATGTCGTACTACTAAAAAGACCAATACAAAGAGGTTACAAGCTAGTTCCTAATCCGAACAGTAGGTCCGAGCAGAAGGAATATCTTGGAAGTTGTGCCGTCCCTGATGTCATAAATGCGCCGCGTATTTATAGGAACAGTAATGGGCTAGCTAGACCATCCGTAGGAGAATAGCTCTCGGCCAGCTGTGTAAAGCTGTAGGTCGGTCCCACAGTAATTCCGAGCAGACGAGTAGATCGGGAAGAAGGTCGGAGTACTTGATCTAGAGCTATCAGTCTGGCTTGATCGGAAAACCATGTTCTTCAGATCGGAGAATACCATTCTGATCGGGATCGAGGCTGACTTCGAGCAGAAGGTATTTCCTAAAGTGGCGTATGCGAAATACCCCTCATCAATACTCCCCCACTTCTCGAGCGTAAGTGAAGCAGAAGCTCGGAGAAGTAAACAATGCATCACGGCGAAAGACTTTGATTTCTAGATGTTTCGGATATGCCTCATTAAAAACCTAGTCCGGGAAAACCCAGTGGGACAAAATCCGAGCTAGGGAAAAAGAGTGCACATCTTCCTTGGAGGGGCCTCGAAACACCGAATGGCGCCAAAGATAGAAGGGTGAGGTTCTTGACCTGAGAGATTCACCTCGATGATTCACCAGGAGCTGCGATATTTGAAGTTCGGAGAAATAGATAGTAGAGAACAGGCCTCGGACAGTCTTGAGTTGGATATGCCTCGTTAAAAACCTTGCTCGGAAAAACCCTGCGGGATAAAAACCGAGTGAAGGGAAAAAGAGTACATATTTTATCCTGTTGACTCGAAAAATACTCATTTCTGAAGCTTGGAGGACCATAAATGCTATTAACAAAAGGTAATCTTCAATCTTACTGAGTGGGAGCCTAACCGTCGCGGTTACTCGGGGTTGAATTTGCAATTTACCCTTTTAACCTTTATATATAGGTTTACTTGGAAAAAAGAGTGCTTCTTTACAATTCACAGTGGATCGGAGCATTTAGATCGATAAACAGTATTTCTTCCTTATTTCGAGCATTCCAATAAATATTTTCTAATCATGTCTACTTCCCAGAATCCCGACGTCCAAACCAATATTCCTTCTGGATCAGATTCCGATCTAGGATCCACAGGCGAACTTATCAATGACTTCAAAACCACTGAAAATTCTTCCGAAGAGACGAATAGAATCGTCAATCAAATAGAGCATGCCATGGGGTCGAACGCTGGAGAGGGTACATCAGGTCGACAGGATTCCGAGCACGATGGTGATGCGGAACAAAATGCCAAGGCCGACAGTGAGGAAGGTGGAGATGGAGAAAAAACTGACTCCGAGAATGAGAACGGCTTGACTGTACCGTTCGATAAGCATGAGATACTGAGGTATGAAATCGGAGGCGGGTGCAGTGTGCGAATCCTCGACTTAGCCGGTGTTTCGAAAAAATCCAAAGCCACAGGTCGGGCTCAGAAGACCGAGAAACGGGTCGACGACATCTCAAGTGCGTATGATCCGAAAGAGCACGAGGCAAACCTCAAAGTTACGATAGGTAAATTCCTTCCCGAGGGTTACTCGCTAATCATCCCGACCCCTTCTCAAAGAGTGAATAAGCCCCCCGCAGGATGTCAAGCTTTCTATGCTCGGCAATTCGACTATGGGTTGCGAATTCCTTTTGCCCCCTTACTCGTGCAGGTTTTAGATGCATTTAGCCTGGCACCCGCACAGATTCTTCCCAACTCGATTGGGTATTTGATAGCTTTCAGCGTTTTGATGAAGGCCAAGAATCAAGTTGCTAACTTCCGACGCTTCTGGCAATTCTTCAAGATCAGTACCTCCTCCGCCTCGAACGCTGGGTTCGTGTATTTCTCCCAGCGTTCGAATCATTCGGTCTTATCGACCATAACTTCCAGCAATTCTCTTGACTGGAAGAAACAGTTCTTCTTCATTAAAGGTCCTGAAGAACCGGCTTCTGAGGGAAGCTCGGAGATGGTTCCACATAAATGGCCAGGTGAGCGAGACTGGGTGTACGGAAAACGGGAACTGTTAGGTCGGCTTCAGAAGGTTATTCCCGACGATGTTGTCAAAGAGATGTGTTCGGACTTGTACCAG
Source organism: Penstemon davidsonii (assembly GCA_034814905.1). Classification (NCBI taxonomy): domain Eukaryota; kingdom Viridiplantae; phylum Streptophyta; class Magnoliopsida; order Lamiales; family Plantaginaceae; genus Penstemon; species Penstemon davidsonii. Next base: position 1,292,160 of record JAYDYQ010001087.1, on the reverse strand, counting down.
TCGGCTTTCCTTATTCTGGAACCCGTACTTCGAAAAGCAGAACTCAGCCGAGCTACCTTTCCACTGGCAGTTGCTGACGACCCTCGAACATTGAGTAAGGAAAACAGTCTTTCCCGAGTGACTTATATAGTAAGCTTTTCAGCGGATTTCATTACTTACGTTTTATTTCTTTATTTCTTCAGAAACAATGGTGGAGCAATACCGAGCTTCTATAGTCGGTAAAACAGTAGCATCTACCTCGAGGAAAACGCCCGGTCAACCGAGGAGGCAAACTAGACCGGAGCCCAGAACTGCCGTCCCTCCTCGGGGAAACTCGGCTCAGGCAGATCAGATCGGAAACGAAGAGGAGCCCGAGCATGCTGAGCCGATCCAAATGGTACCACCTCCTCATCAAGCTGGTCCTTCTTCTTCTTCTGGCCTAGGATATAGTATGTTTACCATGAAGAAGCTCAAAGGGAAAGAGATCTTCAATCGGCGAGCTCGGGAAGATCTCGAGGGAGCCCCCGAGGCCAAAAGGAGGACCGGATTGTGGGGTCGACATCGAACACCCCTCTCTTCCCGTTCAGGTCGAGGTAGGCCTGATATGGTGGACTTCATTGAAGATCAACTTGGAGGTTCCCGAGCAGCGGGTTATCCCGAGAGGGGATCCATTCGAAGCGATCGCACCCCGAACGGCGAGAATGAGCATGATAAGGCGATCAAGATTTTCATGGCGGGGAGATTTGCCGAGGACCAGGAGGAGCTTCTTGGTCACTCCGACCTTGACGTACTAGGCCAATTCTCCAAAGCATATCATACGGTAAATCCCTTCACATTTGTCGTAACTGTTTAAGTCTCGGAATAAAATACTAATTACCTTGTTCTTGCAGATCGGGGACTGCTTCCTCACTGAGGTGAATCGTACCTCCATGTTAGAAGAGGAGTCCGATCGTGTTCATATTGCTTATATGGATTTACTCAAGGAAGAGTCCCAACTGCGCAAACAATTTATCTCCGTCCAAACAGAATTGGAGTCGATGAAAGCCAAGTATACCCCGGCCGTCGAGGAAGACTTGGTGAGAGTTGTGGAAGAGAAGAGCTTGCTCGAGGAGAAAGTCAGGAAACTTGAAGAGGAGCTCGAGCAAACTAAGGCTGATTCCGAGTTGTCTTACCAGCGGGGCAAAGAAGAGTCTCGCCTAAGCTCGATAAGAGAATTTTTAGAGTCCCCCGCGTTGGATGCCATAGCTAGAAAGAGGGTCGGCGAAATCCTTCAAACTACCTTTTTCAAAGGGGTTCAACAGTTGGCCGCAGCAAAGGTTATTCCCGACAAAATGACGGAGTATATAAAGCACATGGACATCATGAAAAATTCTCGCGGGGAAGACTATCGAACCGCGTCCTCGAGCTCGGCCAACTGGGAAGAACACGAGTTCGCTCCGTTTGTGGAAGAGTTCGGAGTTCCAATGCCCAACCCTGACTTGATGGACTTGGATACCTCCAGCGCAAGCTCGAGTTCAGATAGCTCAGACCGTTCAGATAGCTCTGATGACAGTTCCGATGGGGATGATCGAGAAGCTTCTGGAGATGATGACGTCGACGTCGAGGGTAACTCCGAAGGTGAGGGCAAAGAGGAGCAGCCAAACCTTTAGATTTCTTGTAATAGATTGTAAGATCGTAGGATCCTTTATTATATGCATTGTAATTATTTCAATCATCTATAAAATCTGCTTTTTCTGTTTTTCTCTGAGTCCTCTCATCAGTAATTTATTATACTGCTCAACTAGACAAAAGTCTTTGTGAGCCATAAGGTTCATAAAAAGAACGTCGATATCGAGCATTTTCGTGCATGTGAACCACTTTGCAGGCACGATATCAAAACAATCGACCTTTTTAAATGGGCACGGAAATCTTGAAATTCGCGACTGTTGGGCTCCCAAAAAGGCAACGTTCCTTTTTCTTATAAATAGAAGGTAGTCTAAGATTTGTATCACTGATTATAATTCTCTCTTCGTCGGAGCTAATTGATCGATAAAATAAACCGACCTCTCTTCTTCACTAGAAACAGATCATGGAAGGCCTGGTGAACTCCAAGATCGACCCTAGGTTGTTGCTCAAAGTCAAGAAAGAGAAGTCTTCCAAGTCGAGAGTCAAAGAACCTAAGTCCTCCTCGGAAGCAGGAAAGACTCCTAAGAACGACCGAGGCAAGCACAAGGTCGATTCTCCTTCGAAGGCGGTCATTGAATCAACTGGTGACCTTGGCAAAACTGTGGCCAAGCAATTATCTGGCTCCGAGAAAGGGCCGGTCATACCAATTCCGGACTCCCCCTCTCAGTCGAAAAATAGCTCCGAGGGTAACAAGAAGGTCGATAGGCCTAATAAGCAAATCACATCTGGTGACTCTGAGCCTGCTCCATATAAGAGACCGCACGTGGACGATCTGATTCCAACCTCGGCCTTGATTCGAATGACTGGGGAAAATAGGACAATAGCTGATAGTGTTCTGGCCTTGGAGGCTAATAAGGATGTTGTGGTTGAGCCTCCCAAAAAGAAGGTCAAAATAAATGACCCTCCCGTCGATCAGAAGAAAACTCCCTCGTCGGGTGGAAAACCAGAAACCCAAAACTCTGTCCCCAACGTTGCTCGAACGCTTAGCGCCTTTTTTGAAGAGGTGAAAAGTAAGGCCATGGCCGAGCCAGAAGGAAAAAATGTGAATGAAACGGCGCGATCGAGCACGGATCTGCTTTTTCAAGTAAGTGTCCTCTCTCTCCCCCCCCTTTTTTTTTTTTTTTTTTTTTTTTTTACTAAATAACCTTTTGTCCATTTAAGGTCGGACAACAGTTATTTACCCTCGGGCTGCAAGTCGAGCAAGAAGCTGAACAGCGTGCGAAGGTTATCCTCGAGCTGGAGGAAAAGAAGGTTGCATTATCAAGGTCCCTTGAAGAAGCCAGAGCCATCGAGCTGAAATTGGCCTCCGAGACGGAGAAAGCTGTGAAGGAGAAAGAGAGCCAGGTTCACGAGGAGTTGAGCAAGGAGTTGGACAGGCTGAAGTCACTCGTCGAGCAGGAGAAGAAAAGCGCCGAGCAGCGGGAGAAAGAGGCCTATCAAAAAGGTTATGATGCCGGGTATGAGGCCCGCAATGATGAAGTCCGCAAGCTTCTGTTCGAGAAGAGCATCTAGAGATTTCTTCTTTTACTCTACTGAATGTTGTACTTTTACATTTCTTCCTTTTGTACTTGTTTTTTTTTTTTTTTTTTTTTTTTTTTTGTTGGAGTAATAAACTTTTTTCTTCCTGCTAATCGATGGTGTTTTGTGCTCTGATAAAGTGATTTACTGTATAGACAATTTATACTCGAGTTAAGAGTGATCGCTCAAATTTCTTATCATATAACAATTTATACTCGAGTTAAGAGTGATCGTTCCAATTGTACCTCCTTTTATACTCGAGTTAAGAGTTAAAACAATTTATACTCGAGTGAAGAGTGATCGAAATTCCGAGCATAAGGTAAAAACGGAAAGTTTCTGCACTGCATATTTGACCAAGTCATAGTATTCTCCTTTTTTCAGCTAAGTTTCAGAGAAAGTCTGTCCAAACAGTACCTTAATCTCGGGAAGTGGAACGGTCATCCGTGATAAATGCCTTAATCTAAGCCGTTTGTTTCGTTGAATACAGACCGTCGATCAAATCTTCCTTTTAGTATAAATACGGCATTTGCTCAGTTCAAAACCTTTACCCTCCGCTGTCAAAAATGTTTTATCCGAGGACGACGTTCGGATCCTTCCTTCTTCCCGTTCAAGCCTTTGAAATTTGGCTTCGAACGTACATTCGACCTTTCGTGCAAGATATAAACCTCTTTGGTATGGGTGGAATCGGAAAATAGGAGCACCTCCTCTATCTGGGGGTCTCTGATCCCTGAAAGCGGGATCTCCCCTTGAAATACCAACAAGTGGCTGACCCTTGCTTGGGTATTTTGGGCAGGGTTAGCATTGCTGGTTTCGAGGGGTATACCCGAGGGCGGAAAGCTGGTCAGAAAATTAAAAGGAAGTTTGACCTCAAGTACTTTCTTTGAGGTTATCTTGTTTCACCAATTTCTTCCTTTCTTCCGATCGTAAGAAGATGACCGGCCGTTCGAGGTTGAGCTTTTGGATCTTACAATGAGAAATTTCAACCTTGGACGCCGACTCGGGGAAGTGATCGAGCTCGGCTGGTAGCAAGAATGCTGGGGACTGTATGGAGATCAGAAAATGTGATCTGCGATCCATATTGTCTAATTTCAAAATCAGATATCATCAGACGATAAACATATACAGCTCGATCACTTTGTCACAAATTGTGATGCAATCATCGGATGCTCGGCGATATTCCTGGTCAACAACACTGAAAGATGCTTGAAGACTCGAAGACCATAGAATAGGATACTAGTTGTATTAGGACTTCATTTGTACATTCAACAATTTTGTAGTCTGTTCGATGAATGTCAATAAAGTTGTAACGTTTGCCTTTAATTGATCTTTTGTAACTTGCTCGAAAATAATAATGAGAACCTTTCGTTTCAAATCAGATAGTTGCAACTTCTTTTCCACCATCTTAACATTAGTATTCTGCTCATAACAACCAACTCGACGACGAATCAATTATCCGATGAAACTCAAATATTTGTATGATAAGGTTGAACTTGTACCCGGAACATTTATTGATCGATGAAATGTCCTCGGAAAGATTATCCGACAATCGTCCAAATGAATAATCTCTGAATAATTGAACTTAGGAAATAATGATCCCAACTTAAGAAATAGCAATCCTAACTTAAAGAATTTTCAAGTGGTAAGAAATTCTTGAAGGGTGTTCGGGTTTCGAGCAGAACTGCTTCATCAAAGCATTTAGAACATCAGTTGGAGTTAATCAAAATTATACTGTTTGCTTGCATAATTTGCCGCTATTCAGTGAGCTGGATAGTCATCCTGGATTTTTATCGAGGAAAGGTCATAGCACAAGCTTTCACCTTCGGCCGATATTTATTTTCGAATAGATTTTATCGAGGGAGGGTCGTAGCAACAGCTTTCACCCTCGGCCGATTTTCACTTTTGAACATCTTTTTATCGAGGAAAGGTCATAGCACAAGCTTTCACCTTCGGCCGATATTTATTTTCGAATAGATTTTATCGAGGGAGGGTCGTAGCAACAGCTTTCACCCTCGGCCGATTTTGATTTTTTGAACATCTTTTTATCGAGGGAGGGTCATAGCAACAGCTTTCACCCTCGGCCGATTTTGATTTTTTGAACATCTTTTTATCGAGGGAGGGTCATAGCAACAGCTTTCACCCTCGGCCGATTTTGATTTTTTGAACATCTTTTTATCGAGGGAGGGTCGTAGCAAAAGCTTTCACCCTCGGCCGATTTTGATTTTTTTGAACATCTTTTTATCGAGGGAGGGTCGTAGCAAAAGCTTTCACCCTCGGCCGATTTTGATTTTTTTGAACATCTTTTTATCGAGGGAGGGTCGTAGCAAAAGCTTTCACCCTCGGCCGATAATATTAGCCTTTCTTCGTGATGGTACTTGGAATACAATTAGAACTTGAACCAAAGATTTCATTGATTGTCCTTACACCTTTGAGGAAAGTAAAGTTTGAGAAAACTGTAAATTACAATAAAATTAAAATGAGTGCAACTATCTTCCATAATATTTCCTCAGATTGACTGCATTCCAAGTTCTTGGCAAAACATCACCGTTGAGGTGAGCAATTTTATAGGACCCCTTTTTTCCGACCTCCTGCACGACATAAGGGCCGTCCCAGTTTGGCTGAAGTTTTCCGACATGCTTAGATACTTCCACCTTTTTGAGGACTAAATCCCCGACTTTGAATGTTCTTATCCTGACTTTCTTGTCATAAGCTTTTTCCATGCTAGACTTGGTGGCTTGAATCCTTATGCATGCTCGGTCGCGTTTCCCATCTGCGTGATCGACATCCATCTCTCTCAGCGATTGATTCTGATCGGGGTCATAAGATTCGACCCTTGGTGAAGGAACTATTGTCTCGACCGGGATTACCGCTTCCGAACCGTATACCAATGAAAAAGGAGTTTCTCCCGTAGCAGACTTTATGGAGGTCCTGTTCGCCCAAATTACTCCAGGAAGCTCGTCCAACCATTTGCCTTTTGCTTCGGCCAAACGTTTTTCCAAAGATCGAACAATCTCCCTGTTGATGACCTCGGTCTGTCCGTTCGCTTGGGGATGCCCGACCGAGGTGAAATTCTGCTGGATTCCAAACTTTTCGCACCATTCCAAAATTTGTTTTCCCGCAAATTGAGTTCCGTTGTCGGAGATAAGGATCCTCGGAATTCCGAACCTGCAAACAATATATTTCCATAGAAAATTTATCACCTGGAATTGAGTGATTTTTGTTAAGGCAATGCATTCGATCCATTTACTAAAATATTCCACGGCGACCAGGACATAGTTTTTTCTCGATCTAGCAGTTGGGAAAGGTCCCACAATATCGATTCCCCATTTGTCAAATGGCCAGCAAATCGGAATTGAATGCAGCTGTTCGGCGGGCTGATGAATTAGATTTGAGTAGATTTGGCAATGATGGCATTTCTTGACATAGTCAATGGAATCCGAAATCATAGTAGGCCAATAATATCCGACTCTTGAGCATTTTAAGGCTAGAGCTCGAGCACCGCAATGACTTCCAGCCTCACCTTCGTGAACCTCCTTTAAAACGAGATCGAACTGACTCTCGGGAATGCACTTCAACAAAACTCCTGAGCTTGATCTTTTATAAAGCCTATCTTCGTTCAAAACGTACATTGGAGCCCGATATTTAATCCTTCGAGCTTGATTTGTATCTTCCGGTAAAGTACCATCTCTTAGATAAGCCTTTAAAGGCTCCATCCAAGAAGATTCTCGAACATCTATCTCCATTACCTCCGAGTTTAGGGCTAGGTCGGAGTCTATAGCTGGGGAGTTGGACATTAGCCAAGTTATTACTCTTTCCTTCCGTCCGTCAATCGACCCCGTAAATTTCGAAAGCAAATCCGCCCAACAGTTCTCTTCTCGAGGGATAGCTTGTATATCAAACATCTCGAACTTTGTTGCCAGATCCTTCACTCTTTTCAAATATTTCACCATGTTAAACTCTTTTGCTTCATAAACCCCTTTTATTTGTCTGTGCACGAGCTCAGAGTCAGTTAGCACTGTCAGTGACTTTATATTTGCTTTAACTGCCATTTCTAAACCTGCGATCAAAGCCTCATACTCTGCCTCATTGTTCGTGACTACGAAGTCTAGGGTGATCGCATAACTGAGATCCTCCCCCTCGGGACCCTGAAAGTGAATTCCGGCCCCACCACCTTCTCTGGTCGACGACCCGTCGACATGCATCACCCAAACTTTGTGCTGAACATCCTCAACCAGATTTACCACGGGAACTGACAAGTCGTCCGAACTGGACCCTGTTGATTCTGCAATGAAATCAGCCAGGACTTGAGCTTTGATCGCTGTTCGAGGTTGGTACTCGATCTCGAACTGACCCAGTTCCACCGCCCATTTAATCAATCTCCCGGACGTCTCTGGTTTCGATAGAACTTGCCGTAGAGGTTGATTAGTCAGAACAATAATTTTGTAAGTTTGGAAATAAGGTCGCAGTCTTCGTGCGGCAATAACTAAAGCCAGTGCGAATTTCTCGATCTCCAGGTAATTCTTTTCTGCCCCTTGAAGCAACTTACTCAGATAGTATACCGGTTTATGCTCGGAATCCTGAATTCTCACCAAAACAGAACTTATTGCCTCTCTTGATACCGCTATGTACAGGTACAAGGGCTCTCCCTCGACCGGTTTTGCCAACATCGGAGGGGAAACCAAATATCTTTTAAGCTCTTCGAAAGCTTTACTGCATTCCTCATTCCATTCGAAGCCTTTTGATTTCCTCAACAACTTGAAGAAAGGCAAACTCTTGTCTGCTGATCGGGATATAAACCTATTCAACGATATTATTTTTCCGATCAGACTCTGTACTTCAGACAACTTGGTTGGCGGTTGTAGCTCAGCTATAGCTCGGATCTTTTCTGGGTTTGCCTCAATGCCGCGCTCGTGTACCAGATAACCGAGGAACTTTCCCGACCTTACCCCGAAAGTGCACTTGGCCGGATTTAATTTCATTCTGTACTTCCTCAGGATCGCGAAACACCTGCCAAGGTGTTCTATATGATCCTCCTCGGTCATGCTCTTCACTAGCATATCATCAACATAAACTTCCATGATCTCACCGATAAGATCCTTAAACATCATATTCACGAGCCTTTGATAAGTTGCTCCTGCATTCCTTAGCCCGAACGGCATTACAATGAAGCAGTACACTCCTCGTTCGGTAATAAAGGCTGTTTTATCCTGATCTCTCTCATTCATAAATATTTGATAAAACCCTTGGAAAGCATCCATCATACTAAAGAAAATGAACCCCGCAGTCGAGTCTACCAGCATATCAATCCGTGGTAAAGGATAGGGGTCCCTTGGACACAACTTGTTCAGGTCGGTAAAATCATTACACATTCTCCACTTGTTGTCGACCTTCTCTCCCTTCGACACCAACACTACGTTACAAAGCCACTCAGTGAATGTTATTTCCCGAATCTGTTTTGCTGCCAATAATCTATCCACCTCAGCGTTGATGATTTTGTCTTTTTCTCGACCATGATTCCTCTTCTTTTGTCTAACTGGCTTTGCATTAGGATCGATATTCAGGGAGTGAGTAATCACCCTTGGATCGATCCCGACGATATCGTCAGAACTCCAAGCAAAGACATCGGCGTTGTTTCTAAGGAATTCGATCAACATGGTCTCCATCCCTTGACTTAGCTCGGTTCCAATTCTGGTGAACTTCTCTGGAGAGCCAGGGATTAACGTTACTTGTTTATGATTTGGGGGCTGTACGCTCATATCGATCTCTTTTCCTTTTTTACTCTGCAACTTTTCACAATCTGGCAACGGGAGGTCGGATACTGAGAATACCTTTTCCTCTTCTAACTTTCTTTTCGAGGGCAATACTGGCTCAAACTGCTTCTTCATGTTTAAAGATGTGTTATAACATTCCCACGCCATGCATTGGTCGTTCCTCATTTCTCCGACCCCTGCCAAAGTGGGAAACTTAACCATCTGATGGTAAGTCGACACGACCGCTTTGAATACGTTTAAAGCCGGTCTTCCCAAAATTGCATTATAAGCGAACGGGGTACTCACGACCAAGAACTTAACCATCTTCGTAACATCTTTTGGTTTTTTACCCATAGTAGTACTCAAGAATATGGTTCCGAGAGGAACAATTTCCGATCCACCGAACCCAATGAGCGGGGTGGATACCCGTTCCAGTCGCGGATGTTGTAGATTCATTCTGTCGAGCGCCTCAGAAGAGATTATGTTTGCCGAACTGCCATTATCGATTAACACCCTCCTAACCTCGAAGTTAGCAATTCTCAGGGTCAAGACCATCGAAAAATCAGGGTCATCTTCATTAGTATCCCAAGTCACATCACTAGGTCTGTCAGCCTCGGAAAAACTAATGACTTGATTTATCGAGGGCGCTGGTCTTAAGGACATGACCTCTTTCCTAGTCGAGACACCAGTCTTTATCGACCTAGCAGTCCTTTTCCTCGCATTCCTGCTATCTCCCCCAGCTGGCCCACCAGATATCATATTTATCACCCGATTCGTCTGGTCCTCTGCTTGTTGTCGATCCTCACGGTGTTGTTCGGAGGACCTCCTAGGACTTCTGGATCGATAACGGCTGTTATGGTTCTCCTTTCTGACATATTCCTTCAACTTTCCCTGAGCAATCAGTTTCTCGATCTCTTGTTTTAACTGAAAGCAATCCTCGGTGCTATGCCCCCGAGCTCTGTGGTATCTGCAATACTTATCGTGATTCATAGTCCCTGGCCTAGGTTGAGTGATACGCCGAGCTCCAGGGACCAAATTTCTCTCCTCGAGGACCGTTAGAATCTCGTCCCTTGAGGTATTCAGTCTGGTAAAGTTGCCTTTTTCATGCTCCGTCCTTGGAGCCCTATCTGGAGTTGCAGGTCGACCGTAGACATTAGATCTGTGGGTCGGAGCCTGAGGTTTATAGACCTTAAGTCTCTGCCAAACCGAGCCTCTTTGTTGCGCGTTTGACCCTCCATAGTCACTTGGTTTTGGGATAGGGGCCCGATCAGGTTTCTTCACGATCGGGGGCCTAGGATTCTGTGCGTTCTTTAACTTATTCATTTCCTCCTGGATCATGTATTTCTCGGCTATTTCCATAATCCGCTCGAAAGACTTTGGTTGCTTTCGACAGAGAGCATTCCCGAACTGGCTGTTACGGGTCAGTTCGAACATTAATGATGACAGAAACTCAATCTGTGGGGTATCAACTTTTAGAAGTTCAATACTAAATCTAGCCAACCACTGCCTCAATGTTTCTCCTTCCATTTGCTTCACCGTTCCCAAATGATTAGCAGGTAACCTTTGTTTCCTTTGGCTAGCAAACTGATGTTTCAATTTATCGCACAACTCATCGAAAGAGAAGATCGAGTTCGGGGGTAGTTTCCCGAACCAATCCAAAGCAATTCCCTCGAACGTTGTGACCATGATTTTGCAACAGAAATCCTCCGAATGTCCATATAAGTTCAATACGTTTACGAAACTGTTTATATGCTCCCCGGGGTCAGAGGTCCCATTATATCTTGGCAACCTGGTCGGGACCGTTTCTGTTCCCCGAGCTTCTCTAATTTCTTGACAGAACGGAGAACATCGCATAATGTTCGTGCTCAGTTCCCTATTTCGTGCTTCAAGGAAAACGGCCCCATCTTCTTTGGCCCCAACTCCTCGAGCCCTGACGTCTGCGGATCGGGTTTCCTTTATTAACATCTCCCTCTCCAATTCCTTAGTAACTCTTTCTTGAACAATCTTTTCCAGGTCAGCCTCGGTCACCTTTCTGTAGGCTGGCTTTCTAGATTTCTCCACAGCTTTGGGTTGACTTTCCCCGACCACCGAATCTTCTAAATTTTGCACATTCCTAGAAGGTTGCCCCGATCGGACAACGGTTCTAGCTCGCGGTGGGTTGGGTCTTACATCAGATGGTGCGCCCAGAGCAGATCGACGAACACTTCCTTCCCTTGGTCTGTCGGAAACCTGACCCCGAGCAGCAGGTTGATCGACTGGAGGCTGCTGACCTGGAAAAGTTTCACGATCTGCTCTCTCCGTGTTTAAGAATTCTCTACACATGGTTCCGATAATGGAACGTAAATCTGCCACCGTCGTATGAATAGGCATATCATTCGGTGGTTCGAGCGGCGGCACCTCAGATTGGTGGGCCGCTCGGGATTGGTTACTTGGTTCATTGTTTACTGAGCGCTGCGCTCCCGCAGCTTGTGAAGGCTCACCTCGATTGTACGTGTACCTCCTAGTAGTAGGCATATTTCGATCTAACACCCGAGTAGGCCCCACGGTGGGCGCCAATTGATTCTACTGTTTTTCGTACGAGTTCAATAAGGAAAGTAGAGTATATCAATGTACGAATCGAGCAGCTAAAAACTGTATATTAATATCGGTGTTCGAATACAAATTACAAAACGGGTCTACCCGAGCACTACGGGATGTCGTACTACTAAAAAGACCAATACAAAGAGGTTACAAGCTAGTTCCTAATCCGAACAGTAGGTCCGAGCAGAAGGAATATCTTGGAAGTTGTGCCGTTCTTGATGTCATAAATGCGCCGCGTATTTATAGGAACAGTAATGGGCTAGCTAGACCATCCGTAGGAGAATAGCTCTCGGCCAGCTGTGTAAAGCTGTAGGTCGGTCCCACAGTAATTCCGAGCAGACGAGTAGATCGGGAAGAAGGTCGGAGTACTTGATCTAGAGCTATCAGTCTGGCTTGGTCGGAAAACCATGTTCTTCAGATCGGAGAATACCATTCTGATCGGGATCGAGGCTGACTTCGAGCAGAAGGTATTTCCTAAAGTGGCGTATGCGAAATACCCCTCGTCAATCGATTATCAGCTCTACAAGAGGTCAAGCTCGGGAGTTCTGTTGAAATGTATCCCAGAGAATCAATTCGATCTTATCTTAAAGGAAGTGCACGAAGGCGAGGCTGGGAGTCATTGCGGTGCTCGAGCCTTAGCCTTGAAATGCTCAAGGACTGGATATTATTGGCCTACTATGATTTCGGATTCCATCGACTATGTTAAGAAATGCCATCACTGCCAAATCTATTCAAATTTGATTCATCAGCCTGCCGAGCAGCTGCATTCAATCCCGATCTGCTGGCCATTTGACAAATGGGGGATCATCGATATTGTGGGACCTTTCCCAACCGCTAGATCAAGAAAAAATTATGTCCTGGTTGCTGTGGAATACTTTAGTAAATGGATCGAATGCGTTGCTTTAACAAAAATTACTCAGTTTCAAGTGATAAATTTTCTATGGAAGTATATTGTTTGCAGGTTCGGGATACCGAGGGTCCTCATCTCTGACAACGGAACTCAGTTTGCGGGAAAGCAAATTATGGAATGGTGCGAAAGGTTTGGGATCCAGCAGAATTTTACATCGGTCGGACATCCCCAGGCGAATGGACAAACCGAGGTCACCAACAGGGAAATTGTTCGATCACTTGAAAAACGTTTGGCTGAAGCAAAAGGCAAATGGTTAGACGAGCTTCCTGGAGTGATTTGGGCGAACAAGACCTCCGTAAAATCAGCCACGGGGGAAACACCTTTTTCTTTGGTATACGGCTCGGAAGCGGTAATTCCGGTAGAAACTTTAGTGCCAACACCAAGGGTCGAGTCCTATAATCCCGACCAGAATCAATTGTTGAGAGAAATGGATGTCGATCATGCAGATGGTATACGCGAGCGAGCGTGCGTAAAGATCCAAGCCACCAAGTCCAGCATGGAAAAAGCGTACGACAAGAAAGTCAGGATAAGAACATTCAAAGTTGGGGATTTGGTTCTCAAAAAGGTGGAAGTTTCTAAGCACGTCGGAAAGCTTCAACCAAACTGGGACGGCCCTTATGTCGTGCAGGAGGTCGGGAAGAAGGGGTCCTATAAAATTGCTCACCTCAACGGTGAAGTTTTGCCAAGAACTTGGAATGCAGTTAATCTGAGGAGATATTATGGAAGATAGTTGCACTCATTTTTAATTTTTACTGTAATTTTCAGTTTTCTCAAATTTTACTTTCCCTAAAAACTTGTATGGAATATCAATGAAATCCTCTATTTGAGTTCAAATTGTATTCCGAGTACCATGACAAAGAAAAACTAATATTATCGGCCGAGGGTGAAAGCTTTTGCTATGTCCGTCCCTCGATAAAATATGTTCAAAAATCAAAATCGGCCGAGGGTGAAAGCTTTTGCTATGACCCTCCCTCGATAAAACATATTCAAAAAATCAAAATCGGCCGAGGGTGAAAGCTTTTGCTATGACCCTCCCTCGATAAAATATGTTCAAAAATCAAAATCGGCCGAGGGTGAAAGCTTTTGTTATGACCCTCCCTCGATAAAATATGTTCAAAAATCAAAATCGGCCGAGGGTGAAAGCTTTTGCTATGACCCTCCCTCGATAAAATATGTTCAAAAATCAAAATTGGCCGAGGGTGAAAGCTTTTGCTATGACCCTCCCTCGATAAAACATGTTCAAAAAATCAAGATCGGCCGAGGGTGAAAGCTTTTGCTATGACCCTCCCTCGATAAAATATGTTCAAAAATCAGAATCAGCCGAGGGTGAAAGCAATTGTTATGACCCTTCCTCGATAGAAATTCAACGCGACTATCCAACTCCAACTGATGCTCAAAATGTTATGATGATGCAGTTCTGCTCGAAACACGAACACTTTTCAAGAGTTTCTTATTATCTGGAGAACTACTAAAGGTGAAAGCTTTTGCTATGACCCTCCCTCGATAAAACATGTTCAAAAAATCAAGATCGGCCGAGGGTGAAAGCTTTTGCTATGACCCTCCCTCGATAAAATATGTTCAAAAATCAGAATCAGCCGAGGGTGAAAGCAATTGTTATGACCCTTCCTCGATAGAAATTCAACGCGACTATCCAACTCCAACTGATGCTCAAAATGTTATGATGATGCAGTTCTGCTCGAAACACGAACACTTTTCAAGAGTTTCTTATTATCTGGAGAACTACTAAAGTTGGGATCATTATTTCTTAAGTTCAATTATTCTTAAAAGGGACTTCTCAGCTTTCAGATATTATTCATTTGGACGATTATCGGATATTCTTTCCGAGGACAGTTTATCGATCAATGAATGTTCCAGATACAAGCTCAACCTTATCATCCAAATATTTAAGTTTCATCGGGTCATTAATTCGTCGTCGAATTTGTTTTTACGAGCAGAATACTAACATTAAGACGATGGAAAGAAAAATTTGCAAATATTTGATTTGAAACGGAAGGTTCTTATTATTCCCGAACAAAATACAAAAGATCAGTGAATTACAAGAATGACGATTTTATTGATATCCATCGAACAGATTACAAAGTTATCATGCTTACTAATAAAAGTCCTAATACAACTACTGTAACCTATTCTATGGTCTTCGAACATCTTCCAGTGTTGTCGATCAGGAATATAGGCGAGCATCCGATGAGTGCACCACAATTTGTTTGACAAATCAGTTGTCTCCTGGACTTGTAAAGCGGTCGAGCTGTCTATGTTTATCGTCTAATGATATCTGGGTTTTCTGATTATCTCCATACTTTTCCCAGTATTCTTGCTACCAGACGAGCCCGATCACTTCCCCGAGTTGGCGTGCAAGGTTGAAATTCCTCATTTTTAGATCCGAAATTTCAACCTTTGGCAAGTCATCTTTTTATGATCGGGAAGCTTGACCCAAAGTTACCATTCTTCAAGGAAGAAAGGAAGAAATTGGTGAAACAAGATAACCTCAAAGAAAGTACTTGAGGTCAAACTTCCTTTTTAATTTTCTGACCTGCTTTCCGCCCACGGGTATACCCCTCGGAATCCGCAATGCTAACCCTGCCCAAAATTCCCAAGCAAGGGTCGGTCACTTGTTGGTATTCCAAGGGGAGATCCCATTTTCAGGGATCGGAGACCCCCCGATATCCGAGGATCCCCTTTTTTCCAATTCCACCCATACCAAAGGAAACTGTATTTTTATGATGAGATCGAAAGCATGTTCGAAGCCAAATCTCAAAGGCTTGAACAGGAAGAAGGAAGAATCCGAACTTGGTCCTCGGATAAAACATTTTGACTACAAGGTAAAGATTTTCAAATGAGTAAATGCCATATTTATACTAAAAGGAAGATTTGATCGACGGTCAGTATTCAACAAAACCAACGGCTCAGATTAAGGCATTTATCACGGATGACCGTTCCACTTCCCGAGATTAAGGTACTGTTTGTACAGACTTTCTCTGAAACTTAGCTGGAAAAAGGGGAATACTATGACTTGGTCAAATACGCAGTGCAGATACTTTCCTTTTTTACTTTTTGCTCGGGATTTCGATCACTCTTAACTCGAGTATAAATTGTTTATACATTGTGAATGCAACTCGAATGATTACTCTTAGCTCGAGTATAAATTGTTTGTACAGTAAATCAATTCACCAGACACAAAATACCATCGATTAGAAGGAAGAAAAGTTTATTATTCCAACGGGGAAAACAAGTACAAAATGAAGTTTAAAAATACAACATTTAGTTGAGCAAAAGCAGAAATCTCTAGACACTTTTCTCGAACAGAAGCTTGCGGACTTCAACATTGCGGGCCTCATATCCGGCCTCATAACCTTTTTGATAGGCCTCTTGCTTCCACTGCTCGGCGTTTTTCTTCTCCTGCTCGACAAGTGACTTCAGCCTATCCAGCTCCTTGCTCAACTCCTCGTGAACTTGGCTCTCTTTCTGCTTCACAGCTTTCTCCGTCTCGGAGGCCAATTTCAGCTCGATGGCTTTGGCTTCTTCAAGGGACCTTGATAATGCAACCTTCTTTTCCTCCAGCTCGAGGATAACCTTAGCACGCTGTTCGGCTTCTTGCTCGACTTGCTGCCCGAGGCTAAATAACTGTTGTCCGACCTTAAATGGACAAAAGTTGATGTGTTAGTAAAAATAAATAAAAAATAAAAAAAAATAAAAATAAAAAAAAATAAAAAAAAAAAAAAAAAAGAAGAGTGTGAGAGGACGCACTTGAAAAAGCAGATCTGTGCTCGATTGCACCATCTCACTCGCATTTTTCCCTTGTTCGGCCATGGCCTTACTTTTCGCCTCTTCAAAAAAGGCACTGAGCGTCCGAGCAACGTTGGGGACAGAGTTTTGGGGTTCTGGATTCCCACCCGACGAGGGAGTTTTCTTCTGATCGATGGGAGGGTCATTTATTTTGACCTTCTTTTTGGGAGGCTCAACCACAACATCCTTATTAGCCTCCAAGGACAGAACACTATCAGCCAATGTCCTTTTTCCCCTGTCATTTGAATCAAGGCTGAGGTTGGAATCAGATCGTCCACATGCGGTCTTTTATAGGAAGCAGGCTCAGAGTCGCCAGATGTGATTTGCTTATTAGGGTTCTCGACCTTCTGGTTCCCCTCGGAACTATTTTTCGACTGAGAGGGGGAGTCCGGAATTGGTATGACCGGCCCTTTCTCGGAGCCAGACAATTGCTGGGCCGCAGTTTTGCCAAGGTCACCAGTTGATTCAATGACCGCCTTTGAAGGAGAATCGACCTTGCGCTTGCCTCGGTCGTTCTTAGAAGTCTTTCCTGCTTCCGAGGAGGACTTAGGTTCTTTGACTCTGGACTTGGAAGATTTCTCTTTCTTGACTTTGAACAACAACCTCGGGTTGATCTTGGAGTTCACCAGGCCTTCCATGATCTGTATATTTCTAATGGAGAAGAGAGCTCGGTTTATTTTATCGACCGATTAGCTCCGACGAAGAGAGAATTATAATTTCAGTGATACAAATCTTAAACTGCCTTCTATTTATAAGAAAAAGGAACGTTGCCTTTTTGGGAGCCCAACAGTCGCGAATTTCAAGGTTCCCGTGCCCATTAAAAAAGGTCGATTGTTTTGATACCGTGCCTACTAAGTGATTCACATGCACGAAAATGCTCGATATCGACGTTCTTTTTATGAACCTTATGGCTCACAAAGACTTTTGTCTAGTTGAGCAGTATAATAAATTACTGATGAGAGGACTCAGAGAACTTAAACAGAAAAAGCGGATTTATAGATGATCGAAATAATTACAGTGCATACAATAAAGGATCCTACAATCTATTACAAGAAATCTAAGGGTTCGACTACTCCTCTTTGCCCTCACCCTCGGAGTCACCCTCGACGTCGACGTCATTATCTCCAGAAGCTTCTCGATCATCCCCATCATCAGAAGAATCTCGATCTTCCTCTCCGGAACTGTCTTGGTTATTTTCCTCATCGGAGCCATCTGAACTCGAGCTCGCGCTGGATGTGTCCAAGTCCATCAAGTCAGGATTGGGCATTGGAACTCCGAACTCTTCCACAAACGGAGTGAACTCTTGTTTTTCCCAACTGGCCGAACTCGAGGACGCGGTTCGATAGTCTTCCCCGCGAGAATTCTTCATGATGTCCATGTGCTTTATATACTCCGTCATTTTGTCGGGAATAACCTTTGTTGCGGCCAACTGTTGAACCCCTTTGAAAAAGGTAGTTTGAAGGATTTCGCCGACCCTCTTTCGAGCTATGGCATCCAACGCGGGAGACTCTAAAAATTCTCTTATCGAGCTTAGGCGAGAGTCTTCTTTGCCACGCTGATAAGATAACTCGGAATCAGCCTTAGTTTGCGCGAGCTCCTCTTCAAGTTTCCTGACTTTCTCCTCGAGCAAGCTCTTCTCTTCCACGACCTTCACCAAGTCTTCCTCGACGGCCGGGGTATACTTGGCTTTCATTGACTCCAATTCTTTTTGGACGGAGATAAATTGATCGCGAAGTTTGGACTCTTCCTCGAGTAAGTCCCGATAAGCGATGTGGACCCGATCAGACTCCTCTTCCAACATTGAGGTACGATTCACCTCGGTAAGAAAGCAATCCCCAATCTGCAAGAACAGGGTGATTAGTTTTGTTCCAAGATTTAAACAGTTACAACAAATGTAAAGGGATTTACCGTGTGATACGCTTTGGAGAATTGGCCTAATACGTCAAGGTCGCAATGGCCAAGAAGCTCCTCCTGGTCCTCGGCGAATCTCCCCGCCATGAAAATCTTGATCGCCTTGTCGTGCTCGTTCTCGCCGTTTGGGGTGCGATCACTTCGAACTGATCCCCTCTCGGGATAACCCGCTGCTCGGGAACTTCTGAGTTGGTCTTCGATGAAGTCCACCATGTCAGGCCTACTTCGACCGGAGCGGGAAGAAAGAGGTGTTCGGTGTCGACCCCACAATCTGGTCCTCCTCTTAGCCTCTGGCGGTCCCTTGAGATCTTCCCGAGCTCGCCTATTACAGATCTCTTTCCCTTTGAGCTTCTTCATGGTAAACATGCTGTATCCTAAGCCAGAAGAAGAAAAAGGACCAGCTTGGTGAGGAGGTGGTACCATTTGGATCGGCTCCGCGTTCTCGGGCTCCCCTTCATTTCCGATCTGGTCAGTCTGAGCCGAGCTTCCCCGAGGAGGGACGGCAGTTCTGGGCTCCGGTCTAGTTTGCCTCCTCGATTGACCGGGCGTCTTTCTCGAGGTAGATGCTACAGTTTTACCGACTATGGAAGTTCGGTATTGCTCCACCATTGTACCTGGAGAAATAAAAAAGTAAAGTGTTAAGTGATGAAATTCGCTGAAAAGCTTACTATCAAGGTCACTCGGGAAAGGCTATTATCCTTACTCAATGTTCGAGGGTCATCAGCATCCGCTAATCGGTAGGTAGCTCGGCTGAGTCCAGCTTTTCGAAGAACAGGCTCCAGGATAAGGAAAGCCGACTGATACTGATCGGAACGCATCTCTTTAACGAGATCATCTGGGATAACCCTCGCAAGCTGGCCTAACAATTCTCGTTTTCCGTACACCCAGTCTCGCTCACCTGGCCATTTGTGTGGAACCATCTCCGAACTTCCCTCGGAAGCCGGTACTTCAGGTCCTTTGATAAAGAAGAACTGTTTCTTCCAATCGAGAGAATTGCTAGAAGTTATGGTCGATAAGACCGAATGATTCGAACGCTGGGAGAAATACACGAACCCAGCGTTCGAGGCGGAGGAGGTACTGATCTTAAAAAATTGCCAAAAACGTCGGAAATTAGCAGCTTGATTCTTGGCCTTCATCAAAACACTGAAAGCTATCAAGTACCCTGGGGGGGGGGTGGGGGGGGGGGGGGGTGGGGGAGGCCGGGTGGGGGGGGGGGGGGGGGGGGGGGGGGGGGGGGCGGGGGGGGGGGGGGGTGGGGGGGGGGGGGGGTGGGGGGGGGGGGGGGTGGGGGGGGGGGGGGGTGGGGGGGGGGGGGGGTGGGGGGGGGGGGGGGTGGGGGGGGGGGGGGGTGGGGGGGGGGGGGGGTGGGGGGGGGGGGGGGTGGGGGGGGGGGGGGGTGGGGGGGGGGGGGGGTGGGGGGGGGGGGGGGTGGGGGGGGGGGGGGGTGGGGGGGGGGGGGGGTGGGGGGGGGGGGGGGTGGGGGGGGGGGGGGGTGGGGGGGGGGGGGGGTGGGGGGGGGGGGGGGTGGGGGGGGGGGGGGGTGGGGGGGGGGGGGGGTGGGGGGGGGGGGGGGTGGGGGGGGGGGGGGGTGGGGGGGGGGGGGGGTGGGGGGGGGGGGGGGTGGGGGGGGGGGGGGGTGGGGGGGGGGGGGGGTGGGGGGGGGATTGGAAGAAACAGTTCTTCTTTATCAAAGGACCTGAAGTACCGGCTTCCGAGGGAAGTTCGGAGATGGTTCCACACAAATGGCCAGGTGAGCGAGACTGGGTGTACGGAAAACGAGAATTGTTAGGCCAGCTTGTGAGGGTTATCCCAGATGATCTCGTTAAAGAGATGCGTTCCGATCAGTATCAGTCGGCTTTCCTTATCCTGGAGCCTGTTCTTCGAAAAGCTGGACTCAGCCGAGCTACCTACCGATTAGCGGATGCTGATGACCCTCGAACATTGAGTAAGGATAATAGCCTTTCCCGAGTGACCTTGATAGTAAGCTTTTCAGCGAATTTCATCACTTAACACTTTACTTTTTTATTTCTCCAGGTACAATGGTGGAGCAATACCAAACTTCCATAGTCGGTAAAACTGTAGCATCTACCTCGAGAAAGACGCCCGGTCAACCGAGGAGGCAAACTAGACCGGAGCCCAGAACTGCCGTCCCTCCTCGGGGAAGCTCGGCTCAGACTGACCAGATCGGAAATGAAGGGGAGCCCGAGAACGCGGAGCCGATCCAAATGGTACCACCTCCTCACCAAGCTGGTCCTTCTTCTTCTTCTGGCTTAGGATACAGCATGTTTACCATGAAGAAGCTCAAAGGGAAAGAGATCTGTAATAGGCGAGCTCGGGAAGATCTCGAGGGACCGCCAGAGGCTAAGAGGAGGACCAGATTGTGGGGTCGACACCGAACACCTCTTTCTTCCCGCTCCGATCGAAGTAGGCCTGACATGGTGGACTTCATCGAAGACCAACTCAGAGGTTCCCGAGCAGCGGGTTATCCCGAGAGGGGATCAGTTCGAAGTGATCGTACCCCAAACGGCGAGAACGAGCACGACAAGGCGATCAAGATTTTCATGGCGGGGAGATTCGCCGAGGACCAGGAGGAGCTTCTTGGCTATTGCGACCTTGACGTATTAGGCCAATTCTCCAAAGCGTATCACACGGTAAATCCCTTTACATTTGTTGTAACTGTTTAAATCCTGGAACAAAACTAATCACCCTGTTCTTGCAGATCGGGGATTGCTTTCTTACCGAGGTGAATCGTACCTCAATGTTGGAAGAGGAGTCTGATCGGGTCCACATCGCTTATCGGGACTTACTCGAGGAAGAGTCCAAACTTCGCGATCAATTTATCTCCGTCCAAAAAGAATTGGAGTCAATGAAAGCCAAGTATACCCCGGCCGTCGAGGAAGACTTGGTGAAGGTCGTGGAAGAGAAGAGCTTGCTCGAGGAGAAAGTCAGGAAACTTGAAGAGGAGCTCGCGCAAACTAAGGCCGATTCCGAGTTATCTTATCAGCGTGGCAAAGAAGACTCTCGCCTAAGCTCGATAAGAGAATTTTTAGAGTCTCCCGCGTTGGATGCCATAGCTCGAAAGAGGGTCGGCGAAATCCTTCAAACTACCTTTTTCAAAGGGGTTCAACAGTTGGCCGCAGCAAAGGTTATTCCCGACAAAATGACGGAGTATATAAAGCACATGGACATCATGAAGAATTCTCGTGGGGAAGACTATCGAACCGCGGGCCAGTTGGGAAAAACAAGAGTTCACTCCGTTTGTGGAAGAGTTCGGAGTTCCAATGCCCAATCCTGACTTGATGGACTTGGACACATCCAGCGCAAGCTCGAGTTCAGATGGCTCCGATGAGGAAAATAACCAAGACAGTTCCGGAGAGGAAGATCGAGATTCTTCTGATGATGGGGATGATCGAGAAGCTTCTGGAGATAATGACGTCGACGTCGAGGGTGACTCCGAGGGTGAGGGCAAAGAGGAGTAGTCGAACCCTTAGATTTCTTGTAATAGATTGTAGGATCCTTTATTGTATGCACTGTAATTATTTCGATCATCTATAAACCGCTTTTTCTGTTTAAGTTCTCTGAGTCCTCTCATCAGTAATTTATTATACTGCTCAACTAGACAAAAGTCTTTGTGAGCCATAAGGTTCATAAAAAGAACGTCGATATCGAGCATTTTCGTGCATGTGAATCACTTAGTAGGCACGGTATCAAAACAATCGACCTTTTTTAATGGGCACGGGAATCTTGAAATTCGCGACTGTTGGGCTCCCAAAAAGGCAACGTTCCTTTTTCTTATAAATAGAAGGCAGTTTAAGATTTGTATCACTGAAATTATAATTCTCTCTTCGTCGGAGCTAATCGGTCGATAAAATAAACCGAGCTCTCTTCTCCATTAGAAATATACAGATCATGGAAGGCCTGGTGAACTCCAAGATCGACCCGAGGTTGTTGTTCAAAGTCAAGAAAGAGAAATCTTACAAGTCCAGAGTCAAAGAACCTAAGTCCTCCTCGGAAGCAGGAAAGACTTCTAAGAACGATCGAGGCAAGCGCAAGGTCGATTCTCTTTCAAAGGCGGTCATTGAATCAACTGGTGACCTTGGCAAAACTGCGGCCCAGCAATTGTCTGGCTCCGAGAAAGGGCCGGTCATACCAATTCCGGACTCCCCCTCTCAGTCGAAAAATAGTTCCGAGGGGAACCAGAAGGTCGAGAACCCTAATAAGCAAATCACATCTGGCGACTCTGAGCCTGCTTCCTATAAAAGACCGCATGTGGACGATCTGATTCCAACCTCAGCCTTGATTCAAATGACAGGGGAAAAAAGGACATTGGCTGATAGTGTTCTGTCCTTGGAGGCTAATAAGGATGTTGTGGTTGAGCCTCCCAAAAAGAAGGTCAAAATAAATGACCCTCCCGTCGATCAGAAGAAAACTCCCTCGTCGGGTGGGAATCCAGAACACCAAAACTCTGTCCCCAACGTTGCTCGGACGCTCAGTGCCTTTTTTGAAGAGGCGAAAAGTAAGGCCATGGCCGAACAAGGGAAAAATGCGAGTGAGATGGTGCAATCGAGCACAGATCTGCTTTTTCAAGTGCGTCCTCTCACACTCTTTTTTATTTTTTTTATTTTTACTAACACATCAACTTTTGTCCATTTAAGGTCGGACAACAGTTATTTAGCCTCGGGCAGCAAGTCGAGCAAGAAGCCGAACAGCGTGCTAAGGTTATCCTCGAGCTGGAGGAAAAGAAGGTTGCATTATCAATGTCCCTTGAAGAAGCCAAAGCCATCGAGCTGAAATTGGCCTCCAAGACGGAGAAAGCTGTGAAGCAGAAAGAGAGCCAAGTTCACGAGGAGTTGAGCAAGGAGCTGGATAGGCTGAAGTCACTTGTCGAGCAGGAGAAGAAAAACGCCGAGCAGTGGAAGCAAGAGGCCTATCAAAAAGGTTATGAGGCCGGATATGAGGCCCGCAATGTTGAAGTCCGCAAGCTTCTGTTCGAGAAAAGTGTCTAGAGATTTCTGCTTTTGCTCAACTAAATGTTGTATTTTTAAACTTCCTTTTGTACTTGTTTTCCCCGTTGGAATAATAAACTTTTCTTCCTTCTAATCGATGGTATTTTGTGTCTGGTGAATTGATTTACTGTACAAACAATTTATACTCGAGCTAAGAGTAATCATTCGAGTTGCATTCTTACTGTTGAAACAATTTATACTCGAGTTAAGAGTGTTCATTCATGTTGCATTCCCAATGCATAAACAATTTATACTCGAGTTAAGAGTGATCGAAATCCCGAACAAAAAGTAAAAAAGGAAAGTATCTGCACTGCGTATTTGACCAAGTCATAGTATTCCCCTTTTTTCAGCTAAGTTTCAGAGAAAGTCTGTACAAACAGTACCTTAATCTCGGGAAGTGGAACGGTCATCCGTGATAAATGCCTTAATCTGAGCCGTTGGTTTTGTTGAATACTGACCGTCGATCAAATCTTCCTTTTAGTATAAATATGGCATTTACTCATTTGAAAATCTTTACCTTGCACTGTCAAAATGTTTTATCCGAGGACCAAGTTCGGATTCTTCCTTCTTCCTGTTCAAGCCTTTGAGATTTGGCTTCGAACGTACTTCCGATCTCATCATAAAAATACAGTTTCCTTTGGTATGGGTGGAATTGGAAAAAAGGGGATCCTCGGATATCGGGGGGTCTCCGATCCCTGAAAATGGGATCTCCCCTTGGAATACCAACAAGTGAGCGACCCTTGCTTGGGAATATTGGGCAGGGTTAGCATTGCGGATTCCGAGGGGTATACCCGAGGGCGGAAAGCAGGTCAGAAAATTAAAAAGGAAGTTTGACCTCAAGTACTTTCTTTGAGGTTATCTTGTTTCACCAATTTCTTCCTTTCTTCCTTGAAGAATGGTAACTTTGGGTCAAGCTTCCCGATCATAAAAAGATGACTTGCCAAAGGTTGAAAATTCGGATCTAAAAATGAGGAATTTCAACCTTGCACGCCAACTCGGGGAAGTGATCGGGCTCGTCTGGTAGCAAGAATACTGGGAAAAGTATGGAGATAATCAGAAAACCCAGATATCATTAGACGATAAACATAGACAGCTCGACCGCTTTACAAGTCCAGGAGACAACTGATTTGTCAAACAAATTGTGGTGCACTCATCGGATGCTCGCCTATATTCCTGATCGACAACACTGGAAGATGTTCGAAGACCATAGAATAGGTTACAGTAGTTGTATTAGGACTTTTATTAGTAAGCATGATAACTTTGTAATCTGTTCGATGGATATCAATAAAATCGTCATTCTTGTAATTCACTGATCTTTTGTATTTTGTTCGGGAATAATAAGAACCTTCCGTTTCAAATCAAATATTTGCAACTTTTTCTTTCCATCGTCTTAATATTAGTATTCTGCTCGTAAAAACAAATTCGACGACGAATTAATGACCCGATGAAACTTAAATATTTGGATGATAAGGTTGAGCTTGTATCTGGAACATTCATTGATCGATAAACTGTCCTCGGAAAGAATATCCGATAATCGTCCAAATGAATAATATCTGAAAGCTGAGAAGTCCCTTTTAAGAATAATTGAACTTAAGAAATAATGATCCCAACTTTAGTAGTTCTCCAGATAATAAGAAACTCTTGAAAAGTGTTCGTGTTTCGAGCAGAACTGCATCATCATAACATTTTGAGCATCAGTTGGAGTTGGATAGTCGCGTTGAATTTCTATCGAGGAAGGGTCATAACAATTGCTTTCACCCTCGGCTGATTCTGATTTTTGAACATATTTTATCGAGGGAGGGTCATAGCAAAAGCTTTCACCCTCGGCCGATTTTGATTTTTGAACATATTTTATCGAGGGAGGGTCATAACAAAAGCTTTCACCCTCGGCCGATTTTGATTTTTGAACATATTTTATCGAGGGAGGGTCATAGCAAAAGCTTTCACCCTCGGCCGATCTTGATTTTTTGAACATGTTTTATCGAGGGAGGGTCATAGCAAAAGCTTTCACCCTCGGCCGATTTTGATTTTTGAACATATTTTATCGAGGGAGGGTCATAGCAAAAGCTTTCACCCTCGGCCGATTTTGATTTTTGAACATATTTTATCGAGGGAGGGTCATAGCAAAAGCTTTCACCCTCGGCCGATTTTGATTTTTGAACATATTTTATCGAGGGAGGGTCATAACAAAAGCTTTCACCCTCGGCCGATTTTGATTTTTGAACATATTTTATCGAGGGAGGGTCATAGCAAAAGCTTTCACCCTCGGCCGATCTTGATTTTTTGAACATGTTTTATCGAGGGAGGGTCATAGCAAAAGCTTTCACCCTCGGCCGATTTTGATTTTTGAACATATTTTATCGAGGGAGGGTCATAGCAAAAGCTTTCACCCTCGGCCGATTTTGATTTTTGAACATATTTTATCGAGGGAGGATCATAGCAAAAGCTTTCACCCTCGGCCGATTTTGATTTTTTTTTAATATGTTTTATCGAGGGAGGGTCATAGCAAAAGCTTTCACCCTCGGCCGATTTTGATTTTTGAACATATTTTATCGAGGGAGGGACATAGCAAAAGCTTTCACCCTCGGCCGATAATATTAGTTTTTCTTTGTCATGGTACTCGGAATACAATTTGAACTCAAATAGAGGATTTCATTGATTTTCCATACAAGTTTTTAGGGAAAGTAAAATTTGAGAAAACTGAAAATTACAGTAAAAATTAAAAATGAGTGCAACTATCTTCCATAATATCTCCTCAGATTAACTGCATTCCAAGTTCTTGGCAAAACTTCACCGTTGAGGTGAGCAATTTTATAGGACCCCTTCTTCCCGACCTCCTGCACGACATAAGGGCCGTCCCAGTTTGGTTGAAGCTTTCCGACGTGCTTAGAAACTTCCACCTTTTTGAGAACCAAATCCCCAACTTTGAATGTTCTTATCCTGACTTTCTTGTCGTACGCTTTTTCCATGCTGGACTTGGTGGCTTGGATCTTTACGCACGCTCGCTCGCGTATACCATCTGCATGATCGACATCCATTTCTCTCAACAATTGATTCTGGTCGGGATTATAGGACTCGACCCTTGGTGTTGGCACTAAAGTTTCTACCGGAATTACCGCTTCCGAGCCGTATACCAAAGAAAAAGGTGTTTCCCCCGTGGCTGATTTTACGGAGGTCCTGTTCGCCCAAATCACTCCAGGAAGCTCGTCTAACCATTTGCCTTTTGCTTCAGCCAAACGTTTTTCAAGTGATCGAACAATTTCCCTGTTGGTGACCTCGGTTTGTCCATTCGCCTGGGGATGTCCGACCGATGTAAAATTCTGCTGGATCCCAAACCTTTCGCACCATTCCATAATTTGCTTTCCCGCAAACTGAGTTCCGTTGTCAGAGATGAGGACCCTCGGTATCCCGAACCTGCAAACAATATACTTCCATAGAAAATTTATCACTTGAAACTGAGTAATTTTTGTTAAGGCAACGCATTCGATCCATTTACTAAAGTATTCCACAGCAACCAGGACATAATTTTTTCTTGATCTAGCGGTTGGGAAAGGTCCCACAATATCGATCCCCCATTTGTCAAATGGCCAGCAGATCGGGATTGAATGCAGCTGCTCGGCAGGCTGATGAATCAAATTTGAATAGATTTGGCAGTGATGGCATTTCTTAACATAGTCGATGGAATCCGAAATCATAGTAGGCCAATAATATCCAGTCCTTGAGCATTTCAAGGCTAAGGCTCGAGCACCGCAATGACTCCCAGCCTCGCCTTCGTGCACTTCCTTTAAGATAAGATCGAATTGATTCTCTGGGATACATTTCAACAGAACTCCCGAGCTTGACCTCTTGTAGAGCTGATCATCGATCAAAACATACACTGGAGCTCGATATTTAATCCTTCGAGCTTCATTTACGTCTTCCGGTAGAACACCGCTTCTTAAGTAACTCTTCAAAGGTTCCATCCAGGAAAGGCCTTGCGTATCTATCTCCATGATTTCCGAGTTCGGAGCTACGTTCAATTCTATAGCTGGAGAGTTAGACATCAACCAAGTTATTATTCTCTCCTTTCGCCCATCCATCGAACCTGTAAATTTTGAGAGCAAATCTGCCCAAGAGTTCTCTTCTCGAGGGATAGCTTGTATGTCGAATTTATCCAGCTTTTCCACCAGATCCTTCACCCTTTTCAGATACTTCACCATGTTGAACTCTTTTGCATCATATACTCCCTTTACTTGTCTATGTACAAGCTCGGAGTCGGTCAATACGGTGAGAGATTTTATGCTTGCTTTAATTGCCATCTCTAATCCAGCGATCAGGGCCTCGTATTCTGCTTCATTGTTCGTGACTACGAAATCTAAGGTAATTGCATAACTGAGGTCTTCTCCCTCGGGACCCTGAAAGTGAATTCCGGCCCCTCCTCCTTCTCTGGTCGATGACCCATCTACGTGCATCACCCAAACTTTCTCCTGAACATCTTCAACCAGATTTACCACGTGGTTTACTTCTGTAACTAATCGATCTCCCGAGCCCGCTCCCGTCGACTCTGTAATAAAATCTGCCAGAACTTGAGCTTTGATGGCTGTTCGGGGTTGATACTCGATTTCGAACTGTCCCAGTTCCACTGCCCATTTAATCAATCTGCCGGATGTCTCTGGTTTCGATAGAACTTGCCTTAGAGGCTGATTAGTCAGAACAATAATTTTGTAAGTTTGGAAATAAGGTCGCAGTCTCCGTGCGGCAATAACTAGAGCAAGTGCGAACTTCTCAATCTCCATGTAATTCTTCTCCGCCCCTTGAAGCAACTTACTCAGATAATATACCGGTTTATGCTCGGAATCCTGAATTCTCACCAAAACAGAACTTATTGCCTCATTCGATACCGCTATGTATAAATACAAGGGCTCTCCCTCGACCGGTTTCGCCAACATCGGAGGGGAAACCAAATATCTTTTAAGCTCTTCGAAAGCTTTACTGCACTGCTCATTCCATTCGAAGCCTTTCGATTTCCTCAACATCTTGAAGAAAGGCAAACTCTTGTCTGCTGATCGGGATATAAACCTATTCAGGGATATTATTTTTCCGATTAGACTCTGCACTTCAGACAACTTAGTCGGCGGTTGTAGCTCAGCTATAGCTCGGATCTTTTCTGGATTTGCCTCAATGCCACGCTCGTGAACCAGATAACCGAGGAATTTTCCCGACCTTACTCCGAAAGTGCATTTTGCCGGATTTAACTTCATTCTGTACTTCCTTAGGATAGCGAAACATCTGTCAAGGTGCTTTATATGATCCTCCTCGGTCATACTCTTCACAAGCATATCATCAACGTAAACTTCCATAATCTCACCGATGAGATCCTTGAACATCATATTCACGAGCCTTTGATAAGTTGCTCCTGCATTCCTTAGCCCGAACGGCATTACAATGAAGCAGTACACTCCTCGTTCGGTAATAAAGGCTGTTTTATCCTGATCTCTCTCATTCATAAATATTTGATAAAACACCTGGAAAGCATCCATCATACTAAAGAAAATGAATCCCGCAGTTGAGTCGACCAGCATATCGATCCGTGGTAAAGGATAGGGGTCCCTTGGACACAGTTTGTTCAGGTCGGTAAAATCATTACACATTCTCCATTTGTTGTCGACCTTCTCTCCCTTCGACACCAACACTACATTGCAAAGCCACTCAGTGAATGTTATTTCCCGAATCTGTTTTGCGGCCAATAATCTATCCACCTCAGCATTGATGATTTTGTCTTTTTCTCGACCGTGATTCCTCTTCTTTTGTCTAACTGGCTTTGCTTTAGGATTGATATTTAAAGAATGAGTGATCACCCTTGGGTCGATTCCGACGATATCATCAGAACTCCAAGCAAAGACATCGGCGTTGTTTCTAAGGAATTCGATCAACATGGTCTCCATCCCTTGACTTAGCTCGGTCCCAATTCTGGTGAACTTCTCGGGAGAGCCAGGGATTAACGTTACTTGTTTATGATTTGGGGGTTGTACGCTCATATCAATCTCTTTTCCTTTTTTACTCTGCAACTTTTCACAATCTGGCAACGGGAGGTCGGATACTGAGAATACCTTTTCCTCCTCTAACTTTCTCTTCGAGGGCAATACTGGCTCGAACTGCTTCTTCATGTTTAAAGACGTGTTATAACATTCCCACGCCATGCATTGGTCATTCCTCATTTCTCCGATCCCTGCCAAAGTGGGAAACTTGACCATCTGGTGGTAAGTTGACACGACCGCTTTGAATACATTTAAAGCTGGTCTTCCCAAAATTGCATTATAAGCGAACGGGGTACTCACGACCAAGAACTTAACCATCTTCGTAACATCTTTAGGTTTCTTACCCATAGTAGTACTCAAGAGTATGGTTCCGAGAGGAACAATTTCCGATCCACCGAACCCAATGAGCGGGGTGGATACCCGTTCCAGTCGCGGATGTTGTAGATTCATTCTGTCGAGCGCCTCAGAAGAGATTATGTTTGCCGAACTGCCATTATCGATTAACACCCTCCTAACCTCGAAGTTAGCAATTCTCAGGGTCAAGACCATCGAAAAATCGGGGTCATCTTCATTAGTATCCCAAGTCACATCACTAGGTCTGTCAGCCTCGGAAAAACTAATGACTTGATTTATCGAGGGAGCTGGTCTTAAGGACATGACCTCTTTCCTGGTCGAGACACCAGTCTTTATTGACCTAGCAGTCCTTTTCCTCGCATTCCTACTATCTCCCCCAGCTGGCCCACCAGATATCATATTTATCACCCGATTCGTCTGGTCCTCTGCTTGTTGTTGATCCTCACGGTGCTGTTCGGAGGACCTCCTAGGACTTCTGGATCGATAACGGCTGTTATGGTTCTCCTTTCTGACATATTCCTTCAACTTTCCCTGAGCAATCAGTTTCTCGATCTCTTGTTTTAACTGAAAACAATCCTCGGTGCTATGCCCCCGAGCCCTGTGGTATCTGCAAAACTTATCGTGATTCATAGTCCCTGGCCTAGGTTGAGTGATACGCCGAGCTCCAGGGACCAAATTTCTCTCCTCGAGTACCGTTAGAATCTCGTCCCTCGAGGTATTCAGTCTGGTAAAGCTGTTTTTTTCATGCTCCGTCCTCGGAGCCCTCTCTGGAGATGCAGGTCGACCGTAGACATTAGATCTGTGGGTCGGAGCCTGAGGTTTATAGACCTTAAGTCTCTGCCAAACCGAGCCCCTTTGCTGCGCATTTGACCCTCCGTAGTCGCTTGGCTTCGGGATAGGGGCCCGATCGGGTTTCTTCACGATCGGGGGCCTAGGATTCTGTGCATTCTTTAACTTATTCATTTCCTCCTGGATCATGTATTTCTCAGCTATTTCCATAATTCGCTCGAAAGACTTTGGTTGCTTTCGGCAGAGAGCATTCCCGAACTGGCTATTACGGGTCAACTCGAACATCAATGATGATAGAAATTCAATTTGTGGGGTATCAACTTTCAGAAGTTCAATACTAAATCTAGCCAGCCACTGTCTCAGTGTTTCTCCTTCCAGTTGTTTCACCGTTCCCAAATGATTAGCAGGTAACCTTTGTTTCCTTTGGCTGGCAAACTGGTGCTTTAATTTATCGCACAACTCATCGAAGGAAAAAATCGAGTTCGGCGGTAGTTTTCCGAACCAATCCAAAGCAATTCCTTCGAACGTGGTGACCATAATTTTGCAGCAAAAATCCTCCGAATGCCCATATAAATTCAACACATTTATGAAACTGTTTATATGCTCCGCAGGGTCGGAGGTTCCATTATATCTTGGCAATCTGGTAGGGACTGTCTCCGTCCCTCGAGCCTCCTTAATTTCTTGGCAGAAAGGCGAGCATCGCATAATAGTTGTACTTAATTCCCTATTTCGCCCTTCAGGGAAAACGGCCCCATCCTCTTTGGCCTCAACTCCTCGAGCCCTGATATCTGCGGGTCGGGTTTCCTTTACTAGCATCTCCTTCTCTAACTCCTTAGCAACCCTTTCTTGCACAATCTTTTCCAAGTCAGCCTCAGTCACCTTTCTGTAGGCTGGCTTTCTAGACCTCTCCACAGCTTTTGGTTGACTCTCCCCAACCACCGAATCTTCTACGTCTTGTACACTCCTAGAAGGTTGCCCTGATCGGACAACGGTTCTAGCTCGTGGTGGGTTAGGTCGGTCACCCGATGGTTCGCCCAAAGCAGATCGACGAATACTTCCTTCCCTTGGCCTGTTGGAAATCGGGCCCCTAGCAGTAGGTTGATCGACTGGGGGCTGCTGATCTGGCAGAGTTTCACGATCTGCTCTCTCCGTGTTCAAGAATTCTCTACACATAGTTCCGATAATGGAACGCAAATCAGCCACTGTCGTATGGATAGGCATATCATTCGGTGAGTCGAGCGGCGGCACCTCAGATTGGTGGGCCGCTCGGGATTGGTTACTTGGTTCATTGTTCACTGAGCGCTGTGCTCCCACGGCTTGTGAAGGCTCACCTCGATTGTACGTGTACCTCCTAGTAGTAGGCATATTTCGATCTAACACCCGAGTAGACCCCACGGTGGGCGCCAATTGATTATGCAGTATTTCGATCTAACTAAATAAGGAAAGTCGAACAAAACAATAAGTATATAGAGTGCTTAAATTTTATATATCATAATCGAATATTGAGTTAGGTTACAAGATGGGTCTACTCGAGCATTACAGGATGTCGTACAACTAGGAAAGTAAATACAAGGAATAAGTAAGCTGGTTCCTAATCCGAACAGTAAGTCCGAGCTTAGGCCCTCTCATGGAAGTTGTCCCCTCCCTGATGTCATAAATGCGCCGCGTATTTATAGGAACAGTAATGAGCTTGCTGGACCGTCCGTAGGAGAATACCTCTCGGCCAGCTGTACAAAGCTGTAGGTCGGCCCCACAGTAACCCCGAGGCGGTGAGCAGATCGGAGAGTAGATCCCGTGCCATCAATCTGACTTGATCGGAAAACTAGGTTCTTCTGGTCGAGAAGGCCATTACTGGTCGATCTCGAGCATAGGTACTTCCTAAAACGGCGTATGCGAAATACCCCTCATCATTGCACCTCATTATCCACCTTATTGTGCTGCATATCCAGCTCATTATCCAATGCATGCTTACCCTGTTTATTATGCATCTTACCCTGCTTATGAGCATTATTCACATCATAATGATTATCAACATAATATGCCTGCTGATTATGGTTAAGAAAAAGTTGCTCATGCTCCTGCTAAAACTCAAAAGCCTAAGAAGCCTAAGACTTCAACATCTTGGGTTGTCAAAGGTGACACTAATCCACCAGGACCCTCTCAATAAAGGGTACCTAAAATAATTTTACTTTGTTTTGTAGGTTAGGATTAGGAGTAGGAGTAAAGTAGAGAAGAAATGGTACTTGGAGAGTGGATGTTCAAAGCACATGTGTGGAGACATACATGAACTGGCAGATGCTGTTGCTGTGAATGGTCCAAGAGTCACTTTTGGAGACAGCAAAGAAGGCAAGGTTGTTGCGGTTGGAAAGCTAATCAAAGGAAACATAGAGATATCTGACGTCTCTTATGTTAATGGCCTGAAGTACAATCTGCTGAGCATAAGTCAATTTTGTGACAAGGGATTTTCTGTAATGTTTTCATCAGATAAGTGCTACGTTGAACAAGTTGGAACAAAGAAGGTTATTTTATCTGGAAGAAGACAGGGAAATATCTATGTAGTCGACTGGAATTCTGTGGACAAGAATTCTAATGTTTGTTTGGTGGCTTCTACACCAAGTGAAATCAGTTGGTTGTGGCACAAAAGAATGAATCATCTGAATTTCAAGACCATAAACAGATTGATAAAGAATGATTTGGTAAAAGAAATTCTAAAGACAGTCATGAGCAAAAATAAGCTTTATGACGCATGTCAGAAGGGTAAACAAGTGAAGTCCACTTTCAAAAGCAAAAAGCACCAATCTTCAACCAGAATTTTGGAGCTGTTACATATGGATTTGTTTGGCCCTATTGATCCTATCAGCAATGGTGGAAAGAAATACTGCCTAGCTGTTGTGGATGACTTTTCAAGATTTACTTGGGTGATTTTCATGAAGAAGAAAACTGAAACCAAAGAACATCTTACTAATCTGATGGAACTGATCCAGAATGAAAAGAGTCAAAGAATATTGAAGATCAGATCAGATAGAGGGACTAAATTTACAAACTCTACTGTTGAAGAGTATTGTAACTCCAGAGGGATCAATCATGAGTACTCTGCTGCCAGAACCCCTCAACAAAATGGAGTTGCTGAAAGGAGAAACAGAACTCTAAAGGAAGCTACCAGGACAATGATAGCTGAAGCAAAACTGCCCCAAATACAGCATGCTACACCCAGAACAGATGTATGATCAACAAAAGTCAAAACAAGACACCTTATGAGCTATGAAACAACAGAAAGCCTAATTTACATTATCTTAGGATTTTGGGTTGTAAATGTTATGTTTTGAATAATGGAAAAAATCACCTTACTGCATTTGCAGAAAAGGCTGATGAAGCTGTTTTTGTAGGTTACTCTACTGTTAGTAAAGCTTACAGAGTCTTTAACAAAAAAACTTTACTTGTAGAAGAATCTATTCATGTAGTAATTGATGAACCAAGCCAATCTTCTGAAAAGAATCAAAGTGCTAATCCAGAGATATCTGCTGACCTTCAGAAATTGAGTATGGAAAGAAAAGAAGAATATGTTCCCATCATACTACCTGATTTAAACCAAGTTGTTAACTCAAGTGCTGTTCAAAATCAGTCTGCTGATTGTCTAACAGAGGAGTTGCAAACAGCTGACAGACCAGAGCCTGTTCAACAGACTACTACTGAGACTCCAACAGTAGTGTTGCAAGATCAATCAAGAGGACAACATCCAGATTTGCAACCTGATCTCAGATGGCTCAGAGATCACCCACCTGATTTAGTGATTGGTGATCCACTGGACAGAGTGAGAACTAGAAGGTCAACTGCAAATGAAACAATGTTTGTAAGTTTTCTTTCACAAATCGAACCTAAGTTAATTAATGAAGCTCTTAGTTGTTGGGATTTATGGGGTATGATTGTCAAAACAACAGTGCGGAATATTAAAAAATTTTCATACCCCAAAATCCTAGTATTTATTTACTAGCACATATGAACAGGTTGAATACTAAATTGCAACAATTACAAAATAATAGGGTGGTAAATCGAGATTTACCTCACCACAGGCAAGGTGGTGGTTTCTCCACTCTTCTCTTTTCGTTCACTAGAGCACCCCAAGTGTTGTGCCTCTAGAGAATAGTCCACACCAGATGGATGGAGTGAAACCTTCAATCCTTAGGCTTAGAACTGGAAGTGAAGGTTTTGTCAATGACAGAACTAGATCTAGATCTAGACCCAAATCTAGGTGAAGGAGAGAGCAAGAGGGAGGGGGCGGCCAGGGCTTGAGGGGGCGGCTAGGTTAGATTTTTAGCTTAGTATTTCATTTAGGGTTTTAAGTCTCCCAAGACTCCTTTTTATAGCCACTCCTAAAAGCCCTTTTGTGCAAGACTTGCTATTGGGCCATTAATTAATTGGCCCATGTCTTGCATTAATTTAATTAACCACCTTAATTAAATTAGCCCATTTAATCCAATTAAATATTTATCTCTTTAATTAACTCTTTAATTAGTATTTAATTAATTAGAATATATAATTAATTATTTCTCTCTCAGAATTAACTCTTTAATTCTTTTATTTGATTTAACTCTTTAAATCAAACCTTTCCTTAATTGATTGTATTGTGTGTGACCCTCTAGGTTCAACATCAATTGGTCGTAGGCCCACGACTTTCGTGATTTAATTAATGAGCAATTAATATTCAATTAATTGCTCCGATCAATAAACTCCTTTAATTGATCACTCCAGAATTAATCTCCCATTAATCAAGGAGTACCCACACCTCATGGTCGATGTCTAGCCACAAGCCCATGAGACCCAACTTCAGGTGAATTGACATTAGTGAACCTCACCTCTTATAAGTACCATGTACATACGGTCCCTCTAACGACTAATTTCCCGATCGAGACCTAGGGTGTGTGAATTAGTCAGCACCTCTAATTATCTCGATTCTGTACTGTCTAATTCTGGATAATACTTCCAGTGTGACTGCTAAATTTGGAAACCCCTTTCCAAATCTGTCACTGACCATGGCCATGGATTTCTCGGAATCTATTATCTAAGAACGTACAGGAAATTCCCTCATTCATTACAATGAGTCGGTAGATCCCATCTTGATGCTAACCATCCGCGTATACGACTGTACGTACCCAATGTAGGCGCACAATGGTCAGGCTACGTGACCGGCTCCTAAATTAAAACACGCACAGCCGTATACCGAATTCGCCCTAGCACCTCAAGTCTAAGGACTAAATCGTACACTGTTATAAGTCCTGAGAAACATCCCATCACTGATATGCTTTACGCACTTCCACAATGGGTTTCTCTGTTCGGGTCGTTCGATGCGTTCGATCCCCTATCGAACCACCTAGTCATATGCACTGACATCAAATGTCTTGTTCATGAAACTCTACAAATTCACTCCATGTGAATCATGCATAATCCTACAAGTCTTGACGATTCCTTCGATACCCCGTCTCGACAGGAGTCTATGACTTGGAACACTTTTGAGATCACGACCTTAGAGACTGTTTCATGATTGCACTCATTACTTAAGTGAATCGTCCAATAGTCATGAGTGATCTCAAGGTTTCAACCAATCGCTTAAATGTGTTCGCGAAAGATGAAGTTGGCCATTAGTTTATCTTATACATGAAATAAATAAACTTTGCGTATTAATTAATAAACCAAAGATTCGTTCAAGATAAAATAGTCCTATTACAAGCTATTGTGTTGGTTTGCTGGGCACTATCCTATCATTAGTGATTCTCACTGGATTGAAGCAATGCAAGAAGAGTTAAATCAATTTGAAAGGAATGAAGTCTGGTACTTAGTTCCCAGACCTACTCATCAAAGGGTAATTGGCACTAAGTGGGTATTCAGGAATAAAATGAACGAAGATGGTATTGTTACCAGAAACAAAGCAAGACTAGTTGCCAAAGGTTATTGCCAAGAAGAAGGCATTGATTTTGATGAGACATTCGCACCAGTTGCAAGGCTTGAAGCGATCAGATTATTCTTAGCCTATGTTGCTCACAAGAACTTCACTGTCTATCAGATGGATGTGAAGTCTGCCTCTCTCAATGGAGAATTGCAAGAAGAAGTTTACGTTGAACAACCTCCTGGTTTTGAAGCTTATCAACAACGAGATAAAGTTTACCGTCTGAAGAAAGCTCTCTATGGACTGAAACAGGCTCCAAGAGCATGGTATGATACTTTATCTGATTTTCTTTTAGTTAAAGGATTTCGCAAAGGTAAAGTAGATAAGACCTTGTTCACTATTGAATGGGATAATCATATATTGTTAGTTCAAATATATGTGGACGATATTATTTTTGGTTCAACTAACCAACAGATGTGTGAGAAGTTCTCTAAGAAGATGCAGAACAAGTTTGAAATGAGCATGATGGGAGAACTAAATTACTTTCTTGGATTACAAGTCAAACAGCTACCTGATGGTATCTTTATTAATCAAGCAAAGTACACAAAAGATCTGTTCAAGAAATTTGGTATGGAAACTAGCTCATCTGTTAGTGTTCCAATGTCTACTGGACTTCGTCTGGACAAGGATGAAGATGGCAAATCAGTTGACATCACCAAGTACAGAGGCATAATTGGGTCACTGTTATACTTAACAACTAGCAGACCTGATATTATGTATTCTGTTGGGGTTTGTGCGAGATTTCAATCAAATCCTGATGAGGGGTATTTCGCATATGCCACTTTAGGAAATACCTTCTGCTCGAGGTCGACCTCGATCCCGACCAGAATGGTATTCTCCGACCAGAAGAACATGGTTTTCCGATCAAGCCTGACTGATAGCTCTCGATCAAGTACCCCGACCTTCTTCCCGATTTACTCGTCTCCTCGGGATTACTGTGGGGCCGACCTACAGCTTTATACAGCTGGCCGAGAGGTGTTCTCCTACAGATGGTCTACCTAGCTCATTACTGTTCCTATAAATACGCGGCGCATTTATGACATCAGGGACGGCACGACTTCCAAGATATTCCTTCTGCTCGGACCTACTGTTCGGATTAGGAACTAGCTTGTATTCTCATTGTATTTAGTCTTTCTAGTAGCACGGCATCCCGTAATGCTCGGGTAGACCTGCTTTGTAATTTGTATTCGAACACCGATATCAATATACAGTTTTCACACGCTCGATTCATATATTGTTATACTCTACTTTCCTTATTGAACTTGAACGAAATACAGTATAATCAATTGGCGCCCACCGTGGGGCTCGAACCCACGACCACAAGGTTAAGAGCCTTGTTCGATCGGGGCAACCTTCTAGGAACATACAAAATTTAGAGGACTCCGTGGTCGGAGAAAGTCAACCTAAAGTTGTGGAGAGGTCTAGAAAGCCAGCTTACAGAAAGGTAACTGAGGCTGACTTGGAAAGGATGGTGCAAGAAAGGGTTGCTAAGGAGTTAGAAAAAGAGAAGCTAGTAAAGGAAACCCGACCAACAGGTGTCAGGGCTCGAGGAGTCGAGGCCAAAGAGGATGGGGTCGTGTTCCCTGAAGTGCGGAGCAGGGAATTGAGTACAAATATTATGCGATGCTCGCCTTTCTGTCAAGAAATTAAGGAAGCTCGAGGAACAGAGTCAGTCCCTACAAGATTGCCAAGATATAATGGAACCTCTGACCCTGGGGAGCATATAAACAGTTTCATAAATGTGTTGAATTTGTACGGACACTCGGAGGATTTTTGCTGCAAAATCATGGTCACCACATTCGAAGGGATTGCTTTGGATTGGTTCGGAAAACTACCCCCGAACTCGATCTTCTCTTTCGATGAGTTATGCGATAAATTGAAACATCAGTTTGCTAGCCAAAGGAAACAGAGGTTACCTGCTAATCATTTGGGAACGGTGAAACAAATGGAAGGAGAAACACTGAGGCAGTGGCTGGCAAGATTCAGTATTGAACTTCTGAAAGTTGATACCCCGCAGATTGAATTTCTATCATCGTTGATGTTCGAGCTAACCCGCAATAGCCAGTTCGGGAATGCTCTCTGCCGAAAGCAACCAAAGTCTTTCGAGAGGATTATGGAAATAGCTGAGAAATACATGATCCAGGAGGAAATGAATAAGTTAAAGAACGCACAGAATCCTAGGCCCCCGATCGTGAAGAAACCTGATCGGGCCCCTATCCCTAAACCAAGCGACTACGGAGGGTCAAACGCGCAGCAAAAAGGCTCGGTTTGGCAGAGACTTAAGGTCTATAAACCTCAGGCTCCGACCCACAGATCTAATGTCTACGGTCGACCTGCATCTCCTGATAGGGCTCCGAGGACGGAGCATGAAAAAAGCAACTTTACCAGATTGAATACTTCGAGGGACGAGATTCTAACGGTACTCGAAGAGAGGAATTTGGTCCCTGGAGCTCGGCGTATCACTCAACCTAGACCAGGGACTATGAATCACGGCAAGTATTGCAGATACCACAGAGCTCGGGGGCATAGCACCGAGGATTGTTTTCAGTTAAAACAAGAGATCGAGAAACTGATTGCTCAGGGAAAATTGAAGGAATATGTCAGAAAGGAGAACCATAACAGCCGTTATCGATCCAGGAGTCCAAGGAGGTCTTCCGAACAACACCGAGAGGATCGACAACAACCAGAGGAGCAGACGAATCGGGTGATAAATATGATATCTGGTGGGCCAGCTGGGGGAGATAGCAGGAATGCGAGGAAAAGGACTGCAAGGTCGATAAAGACTGGTGTCTCGACTAAGAAAGAGGTCATGTCCTTAAGACCAGCGCCCTCCATAAATCAAGTCATTAGTTTTTCTGAGGCTGACAGACCTAGTGATGTGACTTGGGATACTAATGAAGATGACCCTGATTTTTCGATGGTCTTGACCCTGAGAATTGCTAACTTCGAGGTTAGGAGGGTGTTAATCGATAATGGCAGTTCGGCAAACATAATCTCTTCTGAGGCGCTCGATAGAATGAATCTACAACATCCGCGATTGGAACGAGTATCCACCCCGCTCATTGGGTTCGGTGGATCGGAAATTGTTCCTCTCGGAACCATACTCTTGAGTACTACTATGGGCAAGAAACCTAGAGATGTTACGAAGATGGTTAAATTCCTAGTCGTGAGTACCCCGTTCGCTTATAATGCAATCTTGGGGAGACCGGCTTTAAACGTATTCAAAGCGGTCGTGTCAACTTACCACCAGATGGTAAAGTTTCCCACTTTGGCGGGGGTCGGAGAAATGAGAAACGACCAATGCATGGCATGGGAATGTTACAACACGTCCCTAAACATGAAGAAGCAGTTCGAGCCATTATTGCCCTCGAAGAGAAAGTTAGAAGAGGAAAAGGTATTCTCTGTTTCCGACCTCCCGTTGCCAGATTGTGAAAAGTTGCAGAGTAAAAAAGGAAAAGAGATCGATATGAGCGTACAACCCCCAAATCATAAACAAGTAACGTTAATCCCTGGCTCTCCCGAGAAGTTCACCAGGATTGGGACCGAGCTAAGTTAAGGGATGGAGACCATGCTGATCGAATTCCTTAGAAACAACGCCGATGTCTTTGCGTGGAGTTCTGATGATATAGTCGGAATCGACCCGAAAGTGATCACTCATTCTTTAAATATCGATCCTAAAGCAAAGCCAGTTAGGCAAAAGAAGAGGAATCACGGTCGAGAAAAAGACAAAATCATCAATGCTGAGGTGGATAGGTTATTGGCTGCGAAACAGATTCGGGAAATAACTTTCACTGAATGGCTTTGCAATGTAGTGTTGGTGTCGAAGGGAGAGAAGGTCGACAACAAATGGAGGATGTGTAATGATTTTACCGACCTGAACAAGTTGTGTCCAAGGGACCCCTATCCTTTACCACGGATCGATATGCTGGTTGACTCGACTGCGGGATTCATATTCTTTAGTATGATGGATGCTTTCCAAGGATTTTATCAAATATTTATGAATGAAAGAGATCAGGATAAAACAGCTTTTATTACCGAACGGGGAGTATACTGCTTCATTGTAATGCCGTTCGGGCTAAGGAATGCGGGAGCAACTTATCAAAGGCTCGTGAATATGATGTTCAAGGATCTTATTGGTGAGATCATGGAAGTTTATGTTGATGATATGCTAGTGAAGAGCATGACCGAGGAGGAACATATAAAGCACCTTGACAGATGTTTCGCAATCCTAAGGAAGTACAGAATGAAATTAAACCCGGCCAAGTGCACCTTCGGGGTAAGGTCGGGAAAGTTCCTCGGTTATCTGGTTCACGAGCGCGGAATCGAGGCGAATCCAGAAAAAATCCGAGCTATAGCTGATGTGGGGGGGGGGGGGGGTGGGGGGGGGGTGGGGGGGGGGGGGGGGGGGGGGGGGGGGGGGGGGGGTGGGGGGGGTGGGGGGGGGGGGGGGGGGGGGGGGGGGAGGGGGGGGGGGGGGGGGGGGGGGGGGGGGGATTGGGGGGGGGGGCGGGTGGTGGTGGGGGGGGGTGGGGGGGGGGGGGGGTGGGGGGGGGGGGGGGTGGGGGGGGGGGGGGGTGGGGGGGGGGGGGGGTGGGGGGGGGGGGGGGTGGGGGGGGGGGGGGGTGGGGGGGGGGGGGGGTGGGGGGGGGGGGGGGTGGGGGGGGGGGGGGGTGGGGGGGGGGGGGGGTGGGGGGGGGGGGGGGTGGGGGGGGGGGGGGGTGGGGGGGGGGGGGGGTGGGGGGGGGGGGGGGTGGGGGGGGGGGGGGGTGGGGGGGGGGGGGGGTGGGGGGGGGGGGGGGTGGGGGGGGGGGGGGGTGGGGGGGGGGGGGGGTGGGGGGGGGGGGGGGTGGGGGGGGGGGGGGGTGAACTCTTCCTATCAATTTTACAGCCAGCAAGGTCAGAATCTGAATATCCAGTAAGTTCAAATCCTGATTCCCTTGGATACCACAATCTCAATTCTTGTGTGCCTTTGAGATACCTTAATATCCTTTTAGCAGCTAAGAGATGAGATTCCTTAGGATTTTATTGAAATCTCGCACAAACCCCAACAGAATACATAATATCAGGTCTGCTAGCTGTTAAGTATAACAGTGACCCAATTATGCCTCTGTACTTGGTGATGTCAACTGATTTGCCATCTTCATCCTTGTCCAGACGAAGTCCAGTAGACATAGGAACACTAACAGATGAGCTAGTTTCCATACCAAATTTCTTGAACAGATCTTTTGTGTACTTTGCTTGATTAAATAAAATACCATCAGGTAGCTGTTTAACTTGTAATCCAAGAAAGTAATTTAGTTCTCCCATCATGCTCATTTCAAACTTGTTCTGCATCAGCTTAGAGAACTTCTCACACATCTGTTTGTTAGTTGAACCAAAAATAATATCGTCCACATATATTTGAACTAACAATATATGATTATCCCATTCAATAGTGAACAAAGTCTTATCTACTTTACCTTTGCGAAATCCTTTAACTAGAAGAAAATCAGATAAAGTATCATACCATGCTCTTAGAGCCTGTTTCAGTCCATAGAGAGCTTTCTTCAGACGATACACTTTGTCTCCTTGTTGATAAGCTTCAAAACCAGGAGGTTGTTCAACATAAACTTCCTCTTGCAATTCTCCATTGAGAAAAGCTGACTTCACATCCATCTGATAGACAGTGAAGTTCTTGTGAGCAGCATAGGCTAAGAATAATCTGATTGCTTCAAGCCTTGCAACTTGTGCGAATGTCTCATCAAAATCAATGCCTTCTTCTTGGCAATAACCTTTGGCAACTAGTCTTGCTTTGTTTCTGGTAACAATACCATCTTCATTCATCTTATTCCTGAATACCCACTTAGTGCCAATTACCCTTTGATGAGTAGGTCTCGGAACTAAGTACCAGACTTCATTCCTTTCAAACTGATTCAACTCTTCTTGCATTGCTTCAATCCAGTGAGAATCACTAAGAGCTTCATCAATCAACTTAGGCTCAATTTGTGAAAGAAAATTTACAAACATTGTTTCATTTGCAGTTGACCTTCTAGTTCTCACTCTATCCAAAGGATCATCAATCACTAAGCCAGGTGGGTGATCTCTGAGCCATCTGAGATCAGGTTGCAAATCTGGATGTTGTCCTCTTGATTGATCTTGCAACACTACTGTTGGAGTCTCAGTAGTAGTCTGTTGTATAGGCTCTGGTCTGTCAGCTGTTTGCAACTCCTCTGTTAGACAATCAGCAGACTGATTTTGAACAGCACTTGAGTTAACAGCTTGGCTTAAATCAGGTAGTATGATGGGAACATATTCTTCTTTTCTTTCCATACTCAATTTCTGAAAGTCATCAGATATCTCTGGATTAGCACTTTGATTCTTTTCAGAAGATTGGTTTGGTTCATCAAACACTACATGAATAGATTCTTCTACAAGTAAAGTTCTTTTATTGAAAACTCTGTAAGCTTTACTAACAGTAGAGTAACCTACAAAAACAGCTTCATCAGCCTTTTCTGCAAATGCAGTAAGGTGATTTTTCCCATTATTCAAAACATAACATTTACAACCAAAAATCCTAAGATAATGTAAATTTGGCTTTTTGTTGTTCCATAGCTCATAAGGTGTCTTGTTTTGACTCTTGTTGATCATACATCTGTTCTGGGTGTAACATGCTGTATTTGTGGCTTCTGTCCAGAATCTTTGGGGCAGTTTTGCTTCAGCTATCATTGTCCTGGTAGCTTCCTTTAGAGTTCTGTTTCTTCTTTCAGCAACTCCATTTTGTTGAGGGGTTCTGGCAGCAGAGTACTCATGATTGATTCCTCTGGAGTTACAATACTCTTCAACAGTAGAGTTTGTAAATTCAGTCCCGGTATCTGATCTGATCTTCAATATTATTTGACTCTTCTCATTCTGGATCAGTTCCATCAGATTAGTAAGATGTTCCTTGGTTTCATTTTTCTTCTTCATGAAAATCACCCAAGTAAATCTTGAAAAATCATCCACAACAGCTAGGCGGTATTTCTTTCCACCATTGCTGATAGGATCAATAGGGCCAAACAAATCCATATGTAACAGCTCCAAAATTCTGGTTGAAGATTGGTGCTTCTTGCTTTTGAAAGTGGACTTCACTTGTTTACCCTTCTGACATGCGTCACAAAGCTTGTCTTTGGAATTCCTTCTACCAGATCATTCTTTATCAATCTGTTTATGGTCTTGAAATTCAAATGATTCATTCTTTTGTGCCACAGCCAACTGATTTCACTTGGTGTAGAAGCCACCAAACAAACATTAGAATTCTTGTCCACAGAATTCCAGTCGACTACATAGATATTTCCCTGTCTTCTTCCAGATAAAATAACCTTCTTTGTTCCAACTTGTTCAACATAGCACTTATCTGATGAAAACATTACAGAAAATCCCTTGTCACAAAATTGACTTATGCTCAGCAGATTGTACTTCAGGTCATTAACATAAGAGACGTCAGATATCTCTATGTTTCCTTTGATTAGCTTTCCAACAGCAACAACCTTGCCTTCTTTGCTGTCTCCAAAAGTAACTCTTGGACCATTCACAGCAACAGCATCTGCCAGTTCATGTATGTCTCCACACATGTGCCTTGAACATCCACTGTCCAAGTACCATTTCTTCACTACTTTACTCCTACTCCTAATCCTAACCTACAAAACAAAATAAAAATGTTTTAGGTACCCTTTATTGAGAGGGTCCTGGTGGATTAGTGTCACCTTTGACAACCCAAGATGTTGAAGTCTTAGGCTTCTTAGGCTTTTGAGTTTTAGCAGGAGCATGAGCAACTTTGTCTTCATCATAATCAGCATGCATATTATGTTGATAATCATTATGATGTGAATAATGCTCATAAGCAGGGTAAGATGCATGATAAGCAGGGTAAGCATGCATTGGTTGATGAGCAGGATATGCAGCATAATAAGGTGGATAATGAGGTGCAGCATAATAAGGTGAATAAGCAGGTTGCACATAATAAGACTCATTTCCATACCAAGCATCATTATTATAATTTCTTTGTTTCTTAGGTCTGCTCTTTACATGCACTTTAACAGATGACTTAGCTTTACTAGTCTGATTGGTTTTACTCTTATCAGCAGACTTCTTAGGACTACTCTGCTGTTTGGTTTTACCAGTCTGTTTTTCATCTTCAGGCTTTTTACCCTTTTTAGTCTTAGGAGATTTCTTCTCCTTTTTCTCATTCTCAAGTGAAGTAGATTTAGCAGTCTGAACATATAAAATAACATTACTGTTATCAGCAGATA
Organism: Penstemon davidsonii; assembly: GCA_034814905.1. Lineage (NCBI taxonomy): Eukaryota > Viridiplantae > Streptophyta > Magnoliopsida > Lamiales > Plantaginaceae > Penstemon > Penstemon davidsonii. Next base: position 1,247,672 of record JAYDYQ010001087.1, on the reverse strand, counting down.
TGAATTTCTCAGTTTTGTTCAGTTCTAAATTCTCTTTTACTAAAGGTGTTTTCTCTTCATTAGATATATCTACTGATGCAACAGATGACTTATCATGTAGAGATATTATAGCTTCAAGTTCCATGATTTTTCCTTTGTAAACTTCACATTCTGTTCTCAGAGATTCACATTCATGCGAAATCTTTTTGTATATAGCTGAATCGTCATGTTTTTCAACACTACGTTTCAGTTTAGCATTTTGCTTTTTGAGCACGATCATCTCTTCCTTAAGCTTAGCAAATTCATTAACAACATCTGCTTTGTTTTTCATCATTTGCTCAAATGAGCTAAATAGCTCAATGTCACTTTCACAGAGTATTACCTCATTGTCAGAATCATCTTATTCTTTGGCCATGAGACAGAGCTGTGCAGGTGTCTCATCTTCAGCAGAGTCATCACTTGACGTCCCTGATTCTGAGTTAGACGAATAGATGGCTGCTATCTTTCAGCTTCAGCCAACAGCACTTTGCTTTTCTGGTGTCTCCTCCCTTTTCTTTGTTTCTTTTCCTCCTCTGTATATTTCTCAGCTTTAGGATATGGGCAGTCCTTGATGAAATGTCCCAATTTCCTGCAATTATAGCACATCATTTTGGATTTATAATCATCCTTACTATCATGAGAATAAGAGGTAGGTTTAGAAGTAGAAGCATTGTTATATTTGTTCTTCATTTTTCTTTTGTAGAACTTTTTGAACCCGTTCAATAACAAAGCAACATCGCCAGCAGTGTACTCCTTTTTGTTCAGCACTGTGGTCTCATCAGATGAGTCCACTTCTCTGATCTTCCCGGCTGATCTTCTAGTTCTTTCTGCAGCGACCAGGGCAGCAGTGGGGCCAGAAGTTGAGGTCTCTTCTATACCCATTCTTGGCATTTTATACTCGTACGCCTTGAGTACAGAAAATAGCTCAGTCAGTGAGATCTTCCCCAGATCCCTTGATTCTTCCATCGCTGTGATCTTCATGTTGAACTTGGGTGGCAGCGCCTTTAAGACTTTGACGGTGATCTCCTTATCAGTAAACGTCTTTCCCAACTTTAGTACATTGTTCAACACCTTTGTAAACCTTGTATCCATCTGGTCAATGGTTTCTCCAGGTTTCATCTTGAAGTTTTCAAACTTCTCCAGGGCAACACTCAGATTGTGTTCTTTGATTGAGTCATTTCCTTCGCTCATGTCACGGACTTTGTCCCACATCTCCTTAGATGTTTTACAGTGTTTGACCTTGTCAAACCTTTCATTGTCGAGGGCCTTTGTCATGATGAAGATTCCAACTTTGTCAAGATTCTTCAACTTGATTTCATCAGGTGACATCTCTGATCGTTCTTTATCAACGACCGTATCTTGGCCATCAATTTTGATTGTTTTGGTAACTCTTATCGGACCTTGAGTTATGCACGTGTACATATTGTCATTGTAAGCAGCAAGGAAAATTTCCATGCGTATTTTTCAGTCCTCAAAGCTCATACCGCCTATGTGGGGAACAAGGCTGATACAATCCATTTTTCAAAAAGTTTTTATTTTTCAAAAAGATGCTCTTTTGAAAACTTTTGAAAACCTTTGAAAAACACTCTAGGATCAAGCTCGTTGATCAGGCAAATGATTCAGATGAACCACCTGCTCTGATACCACTTGTTGGTCCCAAGTGGTCAGATGAGGTCTAGAGGGGGGGGGGGGGTGAATAGACCTCTAAAAATTTATCTTTCAAAATCTCTAACTTTTTCTGTCAGCAGACTAAGCTGATCAGGAATTGTAAGTTGACTAAGCTGATCTCGCACAAAGCTTTGAACAGCAGAGTTGACCACTCTTCTGATTTTACTTAGCTGATTTTATCAAAATCAGAGTTTTAAATTAACTAACTTGCAGCGGATTTTTCTAGTGATTTTCACAAGTAGTTTTCTTAACTTAGAAAAAGTTTTATCCCCAGTTTTGTAAACTCCTTTTAAAACTTTTCAACAGTTAACTTTTACGTGTTTAAAATATGCTCTTGAAAATATGCAAGAAATAATGCAAGTATAAACACAAAGGATTTTTATAGTGGTTATATGGATATAAATCCTTTAGTCCACTCTTCCAAGTCACTTAGATCTTGGGTTATACTATAAGCACAAAGATTACAGTATACAATGCTTGCGCCAATCAACAAATGAAAAGGCCACAAGTGCGCAATAGGAAATCACAAAGAAACTCCTACTCTCTGAAGTAATATCACTCACTTAGATGGATATTTAGTTCTCACAACACGATTCTAACAAAATCACTCAGATTTATATGTATATTTTGTTTTCTCTCTATTCTGCTTCGTCAACAAATGACTCGGCTGATGAGTGTTCTGTTCTTGAGGTTGAGACTTAGAAGAATTTTGCTTCGATAATGATCTCAGTTGTGTTGTATCTTCTTCTTCAACTCTTGAACTGAACTATTTATACTTGAGATTTGAAAATCTGCCCGTTGAGAGATCGACAGGTGTTCAAATCCTCGAGTACTGGTCCTTTCTGCAGAAACGGCTACCTGCGACTGAACACTGTACACTCTGATGTACCTTCTGTCAGTCCGCATTAAATGCACCAAGCTGATACGAGGTTTCTCTTCAATCATTTGTCATAAATACCCTTCCTCTTCAGCATTTATTACTCCAAGTGCATTTATTACCGTTGCAATAACTTCTGATCCACTTCCACTCTGCTGATCGAAATCACTCGTCTGATGTACACTCGGTTGATCCCAAACTTGAACTAATCTGATTTGAGTCGGCTGAAAATCCACCAGTCTGATTCCTTTCTTCCGCAACAGATCAGTAGTCTTCTGGACCATATTTGACTCGTCTGAAGTAAATTCTTCCTTGGTCAAATATCTTCTAAGGTTTGTACTAAGCTTCCATACTTAGCTGATGACTTTTGGAAATCATCAAAACCTCCCTTCACTTCAAAGTCTTCATCTTCATCCAACATGAAGTTTTGTCATCATCAAAAAGGGGGAAATTGTTGGATGAAGATGAAGAAGTGAAGGGAGGTTTTGATGATTTCCAAAAGTCATCAGCTAAGTAATGGAAGCTTAGCAACCTCTGGGAAATTCAATCTGAGAAGACAAGTAAAATCAGAAGGGTTGAATTTTGGTCCAGAAGACTACTGATCTGATGCTGAGTTCGGAATCAGACTGGTGGATTTCAGCAGAGTCAAATTAGATGAGTTAGGTTTGAATCAGCAGAGTGTTTATCAGAAGAATAGATTTGATCAGCAGACTTGAAGAGATCAGAAAGTCATTCCAACGGTAATAAATGCACTCGGTGTAATAAATGATGTAAGAGAAGGGTATTAAAGTCCAATGATTGAAGAGAAACCTCGGATCAGCAAGGTGCATTTAATGCAACGTGACAGAAAGTACAGCAGAACTGTACAGTGAACAGTTGCAGAAGCCGTTCTGAAATAGGGACCAGTACTCGAGGAAAATTTGAAGATCTATCGATTTCTCAACTGGCAGAATTCAAAATCCTCAAGTATAAATAGATCTGAATTCAAGAGTTAGAAACAATCACAACAACTGAGAAAAAATCGAAGCAAGCAAAATCTTCTAAGTCTCAAAGCTCAAATACAGATCACCAGCAGCTTAGTCATCTGTTAACAAAAGTCGAGTTGAGGAAACAAAGCTAAATACAAATCTGTGTGATTTCTATAATAGAGAAAGTTGTGAGGAGTGTAGATCCATCTAAGTGAGTGATCTAGCTTCAGAGAGTAGGACTTCTTTGTGATTTCTTACTATGAACTTGTGGCTTTTCATTTGTTGAATTGCGCAAGCAGAGTATATACTGTAAACTTAGTCATTATAGTATAACCCAAGATCTAAGTGACTTGGAACAGTGGACTAAATGACATTCTTGTCTACATAACCACTATAAAAATTCTGTGTGTTTGTTTACTGCATTTTACTTGCATATTTTCAAAGAACTTCAAACATACGAACGTAACAAAAGATTTTAAAAAGGAGTTTAAAAACTAGGGTTAAAATCTTTTAAGAAAACAACTTGTTGAAAAACACTTGTAAATCCGCTGCAAACAAGTATTTCAAACTCTGATTATATTTGAATCAGATAAGTTAAATCAGACGAGTGGTCAACTCTACTGATTAAGCTAAGTGCGCAATCAGTGAAGTAGTCTCACAAGTTCTTGATCAGCTTACTCTGCTGATAAGAAAAGTTAGAGAAATTTTGAAAGTTTTCAGAGGTCTATTCACCCCCCCCCCCACCCCCCACCCCCCTCTAGACCTCATCTGACCACTTGGGACCAACAATTACATTGTCCAGATTCATAAAAGATACAATCAAAACCTAAATTAAGGGATATTCAGATGAATCATCTAGTGCATCGTCTTGTTCTTCTTCGGATTCGTCCAGTTCATCAGGATTAGGCAAGGGTACTCCGAACTCTTTAACTAGATAAGCTAGAGGATGCTGCTCGTACTCGACCTGAGGATAAGCGTCAGGAGGATAATCCTCACATTTGCGGTTCTGATTGAACTTCATGGTCTTGTAAAATCTTCCAGTTGGTCTAGAATCATCTCCAGTTCGACCAGTTGTTCGACCCTTTTGTAAACAATCTTTGAGCAATTCGCGAACCTTTCGATATATGATCGCCGTATGGATAGGGGAGTTGGGAAATTCTAGGATCAATCATTCTTCATCTTTGCCTTGACCTCCTACATGCAATCATTCCACATCTTCAGTTTGGGATTGCAATTGTGCCTTCAAAGCCCTGTTTTCCTCCTCGAGAGCACTGATCGACGTGGCTGAATTTGCTCTTACTTCTTCGAGCTCACGAGTCATTTGGTCGACTTGGGCTTGAATTCGACTAGCGTCCTCCATAGTACGAACAATATGAGGATCATCTGTCTCCATAGCTTGTTCGGCACTCGGACCGGCCTCAGAATTTTGAGTTCGACTAAACTCACTGCTTAGTTCTTTGACCTTGGCTTTAAGCTCGTCGTTTTGGTCCAACAGCTCCAAATTCGTCTCATTAAGAAAATTCATTTGCTCCTGGAGCAAAGCTGAGTTATAAATTGCAATAGTTTTGATGTTGCCGACCTGGTAAAAATTGATCATAAGATTAATGAGAGAAAAGTATGTTAATCTATTTAAAACAAGTTGACTTGGATAAAAGGATTACCTAAGCATGGGCATGAGAATATTTTTTTCAACTCATACTGTACATTTTCTTCCAAATGCCTCTGCATATCCCGAGCAAATTGGATGGAGAAGCAGTCTAGTGGACTTGTAGGCAGCATGTTCCTTTTCGTCAGTCAGAAAGGTTCCCTCCTGAGGATATCCTGCAGCTCATTTTCCTTTGAGATGTTCTTCCATCATATCAACGACATTGGCCGGAATGTTAGGACTATCCCCGACATGAGAAAAGGATTTCCCCTGCTTGTCATAGAGTCCTTTTTTCCTATCAGTCAGTTCTCCAGATAAGTTTTTCTTTGCCCAGCCTTTGCAGAAGTTAATTCCAAAGTTTGTTCTTCTGAACAAAAGAAGAATTCCACGACCTTGTGCAGGTGCAGAACTAGAAAATGGTGGACTAGTACTAGGTCGACTGGAAATATGTCGGAACATGCTGACGGGTTCGGTTGCAATTTTTAACTCTTGGTCTAGATCGATTGTGTACCCTTAATTATTTTACAAGTTAATATATATATTATTTGAGTTTGGGGTCAAAATGACATTATAAGAAAATTTAAGGGTTAAAAATCGTATTTCTAAAAAGTGTGAGGGCCAAAATGTAATTTTGGCAGAAATATTTAAAAAAAATGTATTAACACAGCAACAAGACTTGCTGCTGTGATCGTTGAAACCAGGTGGAGAAAAACACCTCCACCACCTATTTCATTCTCTATAGAATTTGTGTGAAAAGAAACTAAACAAAACAATTTTCTTCTCTCTTTTTTCACAAAAACACGGCTGAGAAATATAAGAGAAAGAATAGGGAAAAAGAGAGAGAACAAAGGATTAGAGATGAAAAAGAATGGAGAAGAATATGGTGCTTCTTTCCCCTATTTTCTTGAAGGTAAGATAAATTTTTCACATCTTTTTATGTATTTCCCCTTTATGATTATATAGTTAGGGATTGAAATTATTATTTCAATTTTTGGATTTGAATGATTGAATTTGGTTAGATATGAATTGGGGAATTTTGAAAGGATTGCTCAAACTCCATGTTTAAGTGAATTTGCTAATGGATTTCTCATGGGCTTATTGGATTGCTATTACTTAAGAATTGAGAGAATTGCAATTGTGGTACCAAACTATATACCAATTCTCACTTGTGGTACCATAAAAATTGAGGTCGACACATTTGGTACCACAATTTAAGAAATTGAATCACTTTTGGTACCACCGCTAAAACTGATGACGTGGCAGTTAAGTTTTATTGCAAAATTGATACCATTACTTATGTTGACTGACAATTATACCCCTAACTTTTCAAGTTGTCAAAATAACCCCACATCTTCAAATTTACTGACAATTTTAGTCCACATTGTTGCCCAATTTTAAAATTGGCTCGAATAAGACACGTGCGGACCAATTTAGAGATTTTACTTATTATATTTACATATTTATTTAACTAATTTAATTTTATAAATAATATTAACAGACCAAATAATACTTTAACATAAATTCGATAAAATATTAATTAAATCTAAAATTTATATAATAATATTAATATATTTAATATTTATTAAAAAATAAAGTTATATATTATTAATAAAATAATTATAATTTACAAAAAAAAAAAAAAAAAAAAAAACTAAAACCCCAAAACCCATCCCTACCAAGCCTCCCCCCACTCCATCCCCCCATAACCTCCTCCCCCAACCCAAATCCCAGGCCGCGGCGGCCTTGGATCGTCCGTCCCAGGCCGCCGGTGGCCTGGGATCGCCGGTCCAGGCCGAGGTGGCCTGGGATCGGAGGACCCAGGCCACTGTGGCCTGGGACAACACAGATCCCAGGCCGCGGTGGCCTGGGTCCTCCGATCCCAGGCCACCGGCGGCTTAGGAAGGACGATCCCAGGTCGCCGCTGCCTGGGATTCGGGTTGGGGGAGGGGGTTACGGTGGGTTGGGGATGGGGGGGGGGGGTTAGGGATGGGTTTTGGGGTTTTAGTAAATTATAATTATTTTATAAATAATATATAACTTTATCTTTTTAATAAATATTATTATATAAATTTTAGATTTAAAAAATATGTTTTATTTTTAGTATTTTATCGAATTTATGTTAAAGTACTATTTAGTCTGATAATATTATTTGTAAAATTAAATTAGTTAAATAAATATGTAAATATAATAAGTTAAATCTCCAAATTGGTCCGCACGTGTCTTATTCGAGCCAATTTTGAAATTGGGCAACAATGTGGACTAAAATTGTCAGTAAATTTGAAGATGTGGGGTTATTTTGACAACTTGAAAAGTTAGGGGTATAATTGTCAGTCAACATAAGTAATGGTATCAATTTTGCAATAAAACTTAACTGCCACGTCATCAGTTAACGTCCATTTTTAACGTTGGTACCAAAAGTGATTCAATTTCTTAAATTGTGATACCAAATGTGTCAGCCTCGATTTTTATGGTACCACAAGTGAGAATCGGTATATAGTTTGTTACCACAATTGCAATTCTCTCCTTAAGAATTGGTTTCAAGGTTTTGAATGAATATACGATTCTTGTTGAATTTTTTGTTAAACTTTGGAAATTATGACTTAATTCTATTTTTAAGGTTGATTGTTATTTTCGGGTCTTGATAAATAAGTTTTGGTGAAGTGTGTAACTACACGAATTATTGAGCTTTAGTTGGTTTCTATCTAAATTAGTTAAGTTGATTATAAACAAGCTTGCTTGATAAGAAACTAAAACATAATATGTCTTGAATTGGAGATCTTTTGGGTTTAATTGATTAATTAAGGTTACCTAATTAAGATATAGTTTGAATGTTACGTAGATATTGAGTTTATATTTAAATGACCAAATCTTTGAGGCATGTTTCGGTTTAGACTTGAAATTAAATTATTTTCTTATAACTTGGACTTAGGGATTGAATCTCCTAGAATAGGAAAAGTTATATCAAATTAATGAATTCTTGAAAGTGATACGAAATGTAAATGACAAGTTATGATAAACTAACCAAATTGGAATATGAATCTTTGGAACTTCTTAAGTTAAACATTGAAAACGAACCATTTATTTTAGGGAAAAATGCAAGATACTCCCCTGTGTTATGATAAACCTGCAAGAAACTACCCTGTGAAATTTTTATTGCGTCAAACTTCCTTGTGTTTTCAAAAACCCTGCAAAAAACACCCAATTTGTAAAAAATAGGTCGTTTTGGATCGACATATTTCAAAAAATAATTTTAAAAATATACTACATGAAGTTGTAGGGATCAACTTGAAGTATTTTAAAAATGGTTTCTTGAAATATGTCGATCCAAAACGACCTATTTTTTACAAATTGGGTATTTTTTGCAGGGTTTTTGAAAACACAAGGAAGTTTAGCGTTATAAAAATTTCACAGGGTAGTTTCTTGCAGGTTTAGCATAACACAGGGGAGTATTTTGCATTTATCCCTTTATTTTAATTTGTTTGTGACTAGATATTAAGAGCATATACATGTTTGCACAGGTGGGGATGATGCTAATCAAGATTTTTGGTAATGAACTCAAAAGGTGAGAGCTGCATCCTTGTGTGCTACGTGAATGTTTTATGTCCTTACATGTTTCTAATGTGATTATTTGTTGTATATAGAATTATTAGTGTTGGAGTTTAATAAAATAGCTAGATGGCAACGTATGATGCTCGTATTGCTTGCTTTTGAATGATAACTGTTGGGACAGGGTGTATAGTACTTTATCTCACCATGTTCATAGTGTCTGAAGTGCGATAGTGGTAGGTTCAGATAAATCTGGGATAAGTGGCTACTTGTCAGTTTGACTCCGCAGTCGATCATTATCTTGATCTCATATATCTTGGTATACGGGACCTAAATTGGCAGCAATGCACTTCGTGAGGGTTGGTAAGATTGACTTCTTACCCTTAGTGATAAGGCGGGATTAAATATCATTTTAATGAATGAGTGGTTATCTTGAATATTTTCTTGTTTTCTTGAACGTGTGGTTATTTGTATAATTTATCAATGTCAAAAGACGTGTTATTGAATATTTAAATTGTCATTTATTGTGTATTTATTTGTCATAACAAATCTTTCAGCACGTGCATAAAAAATTCCCTTGTGCACGTGCACCAGCTTAACTAAGTTGATTTATTCAACTTACGCTTTCAAATTATTACTTTTTCGAGTTACAGGAAAGCGATGATGTCGAGAAGTGATAAAGGGTTCGTAACTTAAATGGTCTCGTGCTCTGATACCTTTTGAAACAAAGTTCTAGTTAGGCATCAGTTTGTTGTGCGGATAGTCTTAGATGTAGCATTGAACTGAATTTCGTCTATTCCAATTTGACTTGTACTCATTCAAATTTAAATTTTAAGTAGCTTTTGATTAAATTAGAGTTTCTTAGTGTTTTTTCTAGGGTCGCAGCGACTCGAGGAGGGCCATGTTGGGTCAATCTCGGGTTGGGCTGTTACAGATGGTATCAGAGCTTCGGCTCATAAGCCAGGACAGGGTCCTCGGCCTAGAGCACCATTTAGTTAAATTTTATTGAGTATTTTCTCTCCAAAAGTATTAAAAACTCATGTTTTGGCCTTTTTGAAAGAGTTATGTTTATTCACTAGAGTTTCACACCTCCTAGACTTCGGTTGAAATAGTTACCTTAAGTGTAGTTTGCCTCAGAAGGAAATGATGTTCTATTTTCTTGTTCGTTGTGTTATTATCATCACAGACTCCTCTTAAACCTCATGCTTGTAACCATTTCAAAGTTTATTCTTTTGATAACATGTGGAATTCGTACATGGGGATTTGGTAAATTGTGTAATCCACTTCATATTGCAAGAAAAATGGCAAACATGTTCCTATTATTTCTTTGAAGTCCATAATTGATCTATGCTCATCTTCAACATTGAACTTTTAATCTCATACGAGCCATCCTTGTTGAACCATTTTCATTCAAATGAATATGACTTCATTTCCTATTATAATCATCGTACTTGACTATTGTTGTATCTCTTTATTCTAATACAATTATAACCAGTGTTATTTAATAGTGATTCTAACATTCCTCTTATTAAAAATTAAAAAAATAAGGTATCAATCTTGCATATGATTTTGGATAATACACTAACCAAATCTAGTTCCAATGCAATCCAAATCTAGTTCCAATGCAATCCGGTCTATTATACACTTTATAGAGTCTTTTTGAAATCATTGTGTCCGTGCTGCTAATTAAATTTCTCATGGCCTTCATTGAACTTGTACCAACCCCTTATGTCCTTTAAAGTACATCTCTATATATCATGTTGGAGTACATTCCAAGCTCATGCCTTTGAAATGGTTTTACTTGATTATCCACTGATATTCTTATTCATAGTGCTTCGTGAACCAAACTTGATCGAGTTAATAGCCTTGGTTATCAAGCCTATTGAACATCTAGGTTACAGAGCTAATAGCTAAGTTATTATTATTATTATTATTGGATTTTCGCATTAAGTTCGTGTTAGAACTTGTATGCACAAGACATATGTATCAATGAAAATTCCTCCAAAGATGAAAAGATTGACAAAAGCGAAAGTCTTCGGAATTAGAGTGGCGCAACGGGAGTATGGAAAGAGTTTGATCAACAAAATGAATCATTTAAAGAATTTGAGGAAGCCATCAACATTACAAATGACTTTTGGTCCATCTTCAACTCGAAAGATTAAAGTTCGAGGAAAACCCGACGTACTATAACATGAAGATTTTTCGGTGGAGCTATATGTTCAACTCCGTGAACTAGTTAGATTGGCATCGCATTCGCTCATGAAACAAGAAGTACTACGTTTTGAAGTCTAACAATGTCTTATCTATCATTACATCGTGGTGTACATTAAGATTGAGGAAAAGCTTCAAGAATCGAAAGTGTTTAGCGAAATTTGATTGTTATAGATCTATGAAAGAAGAGCTCAAGACCACCGTCACCATTCTAACAAACTTGAAGAGATTAAGAATGAGATTGAAGCCGATCCGACAAAGAAACATTTCAGACTTTAAATTTAAAAGTCTTTTGAAAATTCGTTAGTATCTAAAAATCGATGTAAGCTATGTGAAAACTCCATCCTTTCCTTACAATTTATATCTCACACCTTGACAGGCTTGAACGGTCTATCATTTTGATTCATGTGTAAGCTTCTTCATGATCAGTCATTTCATATTTATTTGGGCAAATTACCCAGACACCCCCTAGGTATAAGCCTAATTACAGGAACTTACCCTCCTGTTACAAATATTACCAAGACACCCCCTCTGGCAAAACAATATTACAACAAGACCCCTTACGGCGTCAAATTTTGACGGCGGAGGATGACGTCATCATTTTTTTTTAATGTTTTTCCAATTTTGCCCCCAAGGGGTGTATTTGTAATATATTTTATGTTACAGGGGGTGTCTTTGTAACTGTGTAATAAATATTGTAAATAAATTTATTAAACTTTAAAATTAAAACAAACCAATTTAAGATTTAATAAATTTATTTACAATAATACAATTGGTGAATAAAGTAACAAACCAATTTAAAATTTAATAAATTTATTTATAATAACACAATACGATAAATAATGTTTTAATCATGGTTCAAAATTCCCTACTTTTCCATTGAAAACATAAAAAAGTTTCTGTTTATGAATCAATCAAAACGAAAATAAGATGTATTCCCGAAACTCATATTTGCCTTGAATTTTAATCCATGATTTTTATTGCTTGATTTTTCCTAGTTTTTTAGAAACATTTTCGGAAATTTATCGAAAAAATTCTTTTATTGAGCTGACCGAACATACATTTAAAACAAAATTTTAATCCATGGTTTTAATAACATATATTTTCTTACAAAAATAAAACAAATCAATTTAAAATTTAATAAATTTATTTTAACATAAGTAAAATATTTATAAATTAATTTTAAAATATTCCAACCACAAAACACGGATGTAAGTCCCAAATTTCCAGGAAGCCATGGGAAATTAATCCAAATGCCACCAACAAACCGAAACCACACATCAACATAAGCAAAGACAAGGTACAAATCAAAATTAGCAAAAGCAAAAAGCCCCCTGCCTCAAAAGTGATCCAAATAGGCAGCAAAAATACACCCCAACCAACTCAAAACAAGAGAAAACAACCCTTGAATTAGCACTCCAATAATTGAAAGCACCAATGAGTTCTCACCCACAATTTGATAAATCAAAGAGAATGGAAAATGAGACAGAAGCAATATTAGACACCTAGCAAGCAGATGAAGAGCAGGTATCTGAAGGTGTAAATCCAAAAGAACCAGCCACCAAAGCAAGCAATCAAGTGGAAAGTAATTGGAGGTCCAAAACAGCACCTGAGATGGAAGAAAGTGAGTCCAATATTCACGCCTAAAGCTCTCTGAACTCAACAATTCCAACCACAAAACCCATAGCTGCAAGAACCAAAATCCAGCAAGCCATCACGGCAACCACTAACCAATCAAACATTGCAAGCTATGCCATCTGAAATCGAATGGACAACAAGGACACCCACAATCCAAAAGATCCATAACTTGATGCTAACCTTAAACCCCCATCAACAATCTCCACCTCATTGACCTCAAAAAGAAGGGAAAACAGTCCAAAAAGAACCCCCTGACTAAAAGCAAACAGCCCCCTATCTCCCACAACTCAATTCCAACACAAACTGAAACACCATCACAACAACAATCAATGAGAAAGAACTGAAGCAAGAGCAATTTCAGTCCCTTCCAAACCAGTGAACACAATTCAAAACTCACTATGAAATCAAATGAATATAACATGATGCAACTAAGATGACTGAAAAAGAACAGCCACCCCAAACAGCTGCCTCAACTCATCTGTTACGTACACTTCCATTCAAATGAACCATTGAGCTTGATGAAGTAATTAAAGCACCAAGTAGCAAAATCCATTCACTGGAAATTAAAAACTACCAACCAAACAGCTGAAAATGAATGATCTCACAAGAGAAACCAAGCAACCAGCACAAAGTAAAGGAGATAATCCAATTACGTCAAGCAACAAGCAAATCCCAAGCAAGCAGCTCAAATAATACAATGATCTCCATCAAGAAACCAGCAGCCATTCTAATCTCAACCAGGCAGCTCCAATCAATTGACAAATGAATAAGCAGCTACCTCAAAACACAACCAGGCAGCAGTACCAATCTCAATTAACAATCAAAAAAGCAGCCACCTCAAAACTCCATTAACAACCGAAAGAGAAAACAGAGAGCCACCACAAATAAGTTTAAATTCAATCAATTAACCCAATAGCAATGTAATATGAATGAAAACAATGCATAATCAAAGACAAAACCATCGCAAAAAATCTGGATAAGAAAACAGAACTGATCGCGCGTACATATACAAGGCCCGAGGTGAAGCGAATTACTAACTCCCAAATTCGTCAATCAAACCTGAAATTGATCAATTACCCAATCAATATAAGCAATTTCGAACTGGAATGCAAGAGGAATTAGAATAATTCTGCCGCAATCAAGCCAAGTCACCTCTCAAAGCTCTCAATGCACTATTACGTGAAAACATCAATCCCAACTTTGGCAGCGTTTAAATCCAAAATTGAACCAAGAAATCAATTCTAAATAGCTCCAGTAATGATCTAGAAATGATTAATCGGACAAATACACTTCCAGAAATCACAATTGAATCACCAAGCAATTTCACGTAAAAATTCGCGATGAACACCAAATCGCAGCAATCAACTGTAATCTCCGAAAAATGATTCCAAAGTGATGAATAAACTGTAATCTATGCTAGAGGAACCACAATCAACAACCAATTTTAAGAAATCAGTTCCTAAGAGCACAATTGAATTTATACGTAAGTATGAGAAACCAAAATTCCCAAAAGAGATGTGTAATTGATCGTACTAGGGAGGAGAATCTAATAGTGGAATCAGATTGAAGAAAAAATAAGAATCAAAGCTAAAATCGAAGGTGGAATGATACGCAAGAAAAGAAATGGAACAGTGTGTGTAGTATGTGTTTAGTGTGTGCAAATCGCACACATTTTTTTATTTTTAATGTGTAAATATTGAAAATAATTAAGGGCATTTCGGACATTTTACAGTTTCTGTTAAGTTTGACTAACGGCCGTTAAGTCAAGGGGGTGTCTTGGTAATATTTGTAACAGGAGGGTAAGTTCCTGTAATTAGGCTTATACCTGGGGGGTGTCTGGGTAATTTGCCCTATTTATTTGATTGATCTCATTTCCCTCGAAATTATTTCTTGAACCTTATTGCAAGTTGTATTGTTTAGAACTTGTACTCTTTGTCCATTATACTAATTGTTTGTAACACCTTCATGGATCAAACAATTTATACTTTGAGTTGATTATCAACTGCAAGAACTATCTATTGTCCATTTTTTATCCTCTTGGAATCTTAATTATTTCGCAAATCGCCTCTTTTGGCAATGTATAAGATTCGCTCTTATTGCTTTAAAGCAAGTTAATGGAATTCATCTTGATCTCTGAAATAGCTCTATGCTTGGTTCAAAATCTATTCACTCGACTTTATTTTTTAGAACTATTTTAATTATCCTGAAAGGATGGATTTTCTCTTGGACTTGAGACTTGTATCATGTTCATTTTGAATTGCACAAATCGAATAGTTTCACTATCATTGGACCATATTCTTGTGCTTTTATTCATATTGGTATTTTTTTTACCATCGATCACATGCCAAACTCGATTCCTACTTTCTATATTTGTTACACTCATTACTCATTTGTAGTGTTCATGTGATTGCCAAGTAACCAAAAATCCTTGAATCTTTGGTTATTATTGTTAAGCCTATTGATTCAACTTTCGTGTTATTCTTGTTGATAATCCTCATCCGACTTCATTCTTGTTATCATTATTGAATCATTTTGAAAATCTTCATTTGATCGTTTTCTTGTTATCTTATTGACAAATCCTATGAATTCTTCCTCGATTATCTAAGTAAGAAGTTTGATTCAAATACCTTTATTATCTTTACTAAGAATTCTTGTTCAACCTTATCCTTCTCGTCTAACTATTTATATTATAAATGAAATCCTTGACTTAGGCCTACTTATTATCACTGATAAAAATTCGAGTGTGAATAACTTTTGTTGTCTTTGGAGCCTATAAATTGAATTTGTATTAGGTGATAGTGGTTAAAATTTGATCCTTAAAATTTTAGAAAATATGTAATCGTGGCGTACAAGCTAGTTTATCTTCAAGTCTTGGCAAGTAAATGGCGTTTATGCGTTCTATTTGTGAAGAAGTGCCACCCACATACTTCCCACGTGATTGAGCCTAACCCATAATAACTTTAGAAGAATGTGAAACACGTCTGCATACTCGAGAAGTTAAAAAGTCATGAGAGACCAAATGATCCGCCTCTTGAAAGTTTTATGACAATGCTAGAATTCTATAGAGAAAACATGAGAACTAGAGAAATATGAATTTGGGGACCAAATTCTTTGAAAGAGGGGAGTATGTAATACCCCTTAATTACTTAAGTTAATATATATATTATTTGAGTTTGCTGTCAAAATGAGATTATAAGAAAATTTAAGGGTTAAAATCGCATTTCTAAAAAGTGTGAGGGCCAAAATGTAATTTTGGCAGAAATATTTTAAAGAAAAAAAGTATTAACACAGCAACAAGACTTGCTGCTGTGATCGTTGAAACCAGGTGGAGAAAAAACCTCCACCACCTATTTCATACTCTATAGAATTTGTGGGAAAAGAAATTAAACAAAACAATTTTCTTCTCTCTTTTTTCACAAAAACACGGCTGAGAGAGATAAGAGAAAGAATAGGGAGAAAGAGAGAGAACAAAGGATTAGAGATGAAATAGAATGGAGAAGAATATGGTGCTTCTTGCCCCTATTTTCTTGAAGGTATGATAAATTTATCACCTCTTTTTATGTATTTCCCCTTTATGATTATATAGTTAGGGATCGAAATTATTATTTCAATTTTTGGATTTGAATAATTGAATTTGGTTAGGTTTGAACTGGGGAATTTTGAAAGGATTGCTCAAACTCCATGTTTAAGTAAATTTGCTAATGGATTTCTCATGGGCTTGTTGGATTGCTCTTACTTAAGAATTGGTTTCAAGGTTTTGAATGAATATACGATTCTAGTTGAATTTTTGGTTAAACTTTGGAAATTATGACTTAATTCTATTTTTAAGGTTGATTGTTATTTTTGGGTCTTGATAAATAAGTTTTGGTGAAGTATTTTTGGTTAAACTTTGGAAATTATGACTTAATTCTATTTTTAAGGTTGATTGTTATTTTTGGGTCTTGATAAATAAGTTTTGGTGAAGTGTGTAACTACACGAATTATTGAGCTTCAGTTGGTTTTTATCTAAATTAGTTAAGTTGATTATAAACAAGCTTGCTTGATAAGAACTAAAACATTATATGTCTTGAAATGGAGATCTTTTGGGTTTAATTGATTCATTAAGGTTACCTAATTAAGGTATAGTTTGAATGTTACGTAGATGTTGAGTTTATATTTAGATGACCAAATCTTTGAGGCATGCTTCGGTTTAGACTTGGAATTAAATTCTTTTCTTATAACTTGGAGTTAGGGATTGAATCTCCTAGAATAGGAAAAGTTATATCAAATTAATGACTTCTTGAAAGTGATATGAATTGTAAATGACAAGTTATGATAAACTAACCAAATTAAAATATGAATCTTTGGAACTTGTTTATCTATGAAATACTCCTATGTTAGAACTTCTTAAGTTAGACATTGAAAACGAACCATTTATTTTAATTTGTTTGTGACTAGATATTCAGAGCATATACATGTTTGCACAGGTGTGGATGATGCTAATCAAGATTTTTGGTAATGAACTCAAAAGGTGAGAGCTGCATCCTTGTGTGCTATGTGAATGTTTTATGTCATTATATGTTTCTAATGTGATTATTTGCGGTATATAGAATTGTTAGTGTTGGAGTTTAATAAAATAGCTAGATGGCAACCTATGATGCTCGTATTGCTTGTTTTTTAATGATAACTGTTGGGACAGGATGTATAGTACTTTATCTCACCATGTTCATAGTGTCTGAAGTGCGATAGTGGTAGGTTCGAATAAATCTGGGATAAGTGGCTACTTGTAAGGTTTACTTCGCAATCGATCATTATCTTGATCTTGTATCTCTTGGTATACGGGACCTAAATTGGCAGCAATGCACTTCGTGAAGGTTGGTAAGATTGACTTCTTACCCTTAGTGATAAGGCGGGATTAAATATCCTTTTAGTGAATGAGTGGTTATCTTGAATATTTTTCTTGTTTTCTTGAACGTGTGGTTATTTGTATAATTTATCAATGTCAAAAGACGTGTTATTGAATGTTTAAATTGTCATTTATTGTGTATTTGTTTGTCATAACAAATCTTTTAGCACGTGCATAAAAAAATTCCCTTGTGCGCGTGCACCAGCCTCACTAAGTTGATTTATTCAACTTATGCTTTCAAATTATTACTTTTCAGAGTTACAGGAAAACGAAGTTGTCGAGAAGTGATAAAGGGTTCGTATCTGGAATGGTCTCGTGCTCTGATACCTTTTGAAACAAAGTTCTAGTAAGGTGTCAGTTTGTTGTGCGGATAGTCTTAGATGTAGCATTGAATTGAATTTTGTCTATTCCAATTTGACTTTTACTCATTCAAATTTAAAGTTTAAGTAGCTTTTGATTAAATTCGAGTTTCTTTAGTGTTTTTTTCTAGGTCGCAACGACTCGAGGAGTGCCATGTTGGGTCAATCTCGGGTTGGGCTGTTACAGATTGTGGCGTCCTTATGTGTTCTACTCATTTTCTTAGACTTACTTTGTTCGATAGCTCGGCTGCCTGATCCTTTTTTAGAGGTCGAGACTATGCTCTGACCAACCATCGAACGCCTACTGCCTTCGACCATGACACCTGAATAACATAAAGAGACTTAAGTTAAAAAAATGTTAAAAATAAGTGTTGATATGTCTCATAAATAAAAGATTACGCACTTAGAGATCGATTGTCATGAGGGATCTCGAAGGTACAAGAGCTCAATCCAACCTTGTGGAGGTAAGCTTTCCCGATCAAATGAGTTGATTGGTACTTGTTACGTCTCATCTCTTCGATCATATCATCGGAAAAGGGATCGTCTGTTGCTAACGTGCCAGAAATGGTTCGTCCACCGAACTCCCAATAAGATTGGAATTTCCAACCGTGATTATATTCAACGACGCTCCCATCTTCGAGCTCACGGTGGGTGGGGGGTTTAACAAAGATAAAGCGTTCTTTCCATTATGCACTGTTGCTCGAAATGGCGTTCGACAAATTGGCAAAACCAGGTTTTTGGTAGAAATAGAAAAAAGCTTTGTTCGAAGAACTTGATATCACCATCTTGAAAAAGTGCCAAAAGTTGCGGAAGGATGGTCGTAGACCTTTCACGACCTTCAGAACAGAAAAGGCCAACATAAAGACCAGCAAGTTTGGCAACCTGTGTTATCGCCAGTCGGAAGGTATTTAATGCCTTAGTCAAAAGAGGAGGAAGAGGGTGTCTAAGCCCGTGGTCGAAATATATCGCATAGAAGGGTCGATGACCCTCTGGTGGAGAAGAAACTATGTCAGTAGGTATAGGAACAACGATCTGGAACCCAGGTGGGAAATATTTTTCGTATTTCGTTTGCAATTCGGCTTGTTGTTCCGGTGTATCTATGTACTTAGTTGAAATTTGATCGACCGGAAGAGATGTCTGTTGTGGATTAGTTTTCTTTGTAGCTTTCTTCGTAGCTTTCGCAACTAAGTTAGTAACATAAACTTCAAGACCATCCATTGATCTTCCCCCACGAGTGTTGACTTCTTCCGTTGCCACCCTTTCCTCGATCTCATCATGATCAGAATTTTAGTTTTATGGACCCTCTCCATATGTTCGTTCTCGACTTCATTTTGAATGACTAGATCAGGATTTGTCTCGGAGGTCGACATCTTTGGTAAAGAGGTTTCAATGAAATAAACAGTTCACGAGATTATTAATTTAGAAAATTTTGACTGCTCCGATCTCACTGCTATTATGGTAAAAGTAAAGAAGACTTTGTTGACTTTCTCTATTTATATGGAGGAAGGGTAATGACGTTTTAGCCCTTGACTTGTTGGCGACATATCATTTTCCTGCCTTGGATAATTGCAACTCCAGCCCTGATGAAGTTATAACATCAACTTTATTTGCTGGATTTATCCACGTCCATTCTCTAAGATCTGTATACTTTAACGGATATGTACTCTTTTTTTCTTGTTCGATTTTTATCCCAATGGGTTTTTCCGAGTAAGGTTTTTAACGAGGCATGTCCGATATACATTAGGAAGGTGTTCAAAAGCATAATTTTACTTCTCTGAGCTACAGTTATACTTGCGCTCGAGAAGTGGAGGAGTACTGATGAGGACTATTTCGTATATTACAAGATCGGGTTCTTCGACCTGATCAAGAGCGATCCAGAGTCCTCTTATCCCGATCGATCTCTTATTTTATCGACCGTGATTAGTAGAAGTACCCATCGTGACTTCTCACGTTGATCGGCCCGGCCGACCTACGTACGTTGACCAGTCTGTGGGCCGTACACATTCTCTTATGGGCTCGAGGGCTCTATCGTGAAGACACGTGTTAGTCTATAAATACTAGGATAATTAATGATGTAAGGACTTTTAGCATTCCACCCAAATTCCCGTATTATTAGATCGGTATTGTAGCTCAATATTCTGTATTCTCTTGTAATTATTTGTCTTGCGCCATCCTTAAAAGCTTGGTCAAGCCCATATTACGTTGTAATACTGCTCGATATTATATAATAATGTACAACTTACCCATATTGTTGTCTTACATAACCTTTGTTGGTGTTGGTTAGAGAAGGTTTTGAAGATGACAAAAATGTCAAAAAGAGTAAAAGGTTAAAAAGGAAGTCATCAACTAAGAACTGAAAAGCTTAGTGAAACCTATCTCACGGTTTGGAAGCTAAGTGGCCGAATCAGCTAAGTGGGATATCAGATTGGTTATCATCAGTCGAGTCAAGATAGATGTGTTCATTCTTGAATCAGCAGAGGAGCCATCAGCAGAGTGATCATCAGCAGAGTAATTCCATCAGCGAAGTAAAGCTGGTCAGTAAGCTCATCAACGGTAATAAGCTGAGTGCATTAAATGCGACTTGACATAAAGTAGATATCCGTACAGCAAATTGTACAGTGAAAAGTCTGCAAAAGCTGCCGTCAGAAAGAAGACCGTTGCTCAGGATTAAAATGTAATTTCGCCTATCTTTAACGGGCAGAATTTCAAATCCGAGAGTATAAATAGACCAGGGACTGAAGATTGAAAAGTGACTTGCACAATTCAAGATCACATCTTTAGAGCAAGATCCATCAGTTGAGTCGTCTGATCATAAGCGAAGTCATCTGTTGACAGAGCGATTTGGTGAAGAAAAAGATCAAACCTTTGTCTGTCTGAGTGACATTCAACTGTAAATTGAGAGAAATTTATATCCATCTTTGTGAGTGATATAACTTCGTAGTATAGGTCTTCTGAGTGATTTCCTATATTGTGAGCTTAGTACTCTTACTTAATGCTTATCATTTGTTGTAAAGCTTAAGTGCTCTATTTGCTTAGTGCTTTAGATTAGGTTTTTCTGAGTGATCTACCTGAGAGCTAAGTGTGAGCTTGTTACTTCATCATTTGTTGTAAAATCACAAGTGGTGTGCTAGTTACTTTGTGTTTCTAGTAGAACCTAAATCTTCATGATTTAGAAGAGTGGACTAAGAGGATTTGTTTCTGTATAACCACTATAAAAATTCATGTGTTTGATTACTTGTTTTAACTTGCATATTTTCATAAGTAACAAATGCTTAAAATACAAAGCTTTTAAAAGAGGAATTTATACAATTGGGGTAAAACTTGTTTGAAAAACATACTTGCTAAAATCCGATGCATTAAAGATTTGAAACTCTGAATGTATTTGAAACAGATAAGTGAAATCAGATGAGTGGTCGACTCTGCTGAATCTGCTAAGTGCTAAATCAGCATAGTAGTCTCACGAGTAAGATCAGCTTACCCTGCTAACAGAAAAGTTAGAGAAAAGCTTTTAAAAGTTTAGAGGTCTATTCCCCCCCCCCCCCCCCCTCTAGAACTCATATGACCCCTTTTGGGACCAACAAGTGGTATCAAAGCTGGTGGTTCATTTGAATCATTTTTCTGATCAACAAACTTGATCCTAGGTGTGTTTTTCAAATTTTTCAAAAAGAGCATATTTTGAAAAATCAAAAAGTTTTGAAAAATGGAGTGCATAAGCCATGTTCCTCACATTGGCCATATGGACTTTGAATATTGGAAAATCAGAATAGAAATCCTTCTTGCTGCTTACAATGATAACATGTTTATATGTATTACAAAAGGACCATTGAGATTTAATAAAACTTTGAAGGTTGCTGACCAACCTGATCAGATTGTTGACAAAGAGTTGGATGAGCTGACACCCAAAGAAATCAAGTTAGTAAATCTTGACAAAAAGGCTAAGTTCATCATATTCAAAACTCTAGATGAAGACAGATTCCAGAAGATCGAAAATTTCAAAACAGCTAAGAAGATGTGGGATAAAGTCTGTGAGCTAAGTGAAGGAAACGACGCTATCAAAGAACATAAGCTCAGTGGGGCACTTGAGGAGTTTGAAAATTTCAAAATGAAGTCTGGTGAAACGATTGATCAAATGGATACTAGATTTACCAAAACTATGAACGAAGTTCTAAGAATTAGTAAAGAATTTTCAAACAAAGAGATCACCATGAAGGTTCTCAAGGCTCTTCCACCTAAATTCAATATGAAGGTGATGGCCATGGAAGAATCAAGGGATTTGGAGAAGATTTCTCTTTCCGAACTGTTCTCAGCCCTCAAAGAGTATGAGTATAAGATGCTAAGAATGGGATTAGATGTATCAACCACTTCAGACCCTGTTGGTGCTCTTATCGCGTCAGACAAGTCAAGAAAATCAGCAGACAAGTCAAAAGAGAAGACTGCTGAATTCAGAAAAAGCATAAGCTGCTGACGACGTTACCCTTCTTCTGAATGATTTCGAGAAGTTGTATAAAAAGAAAATGAAATTAAAATATAAAAAATGCTATTTCATCTTCTTCTGATCATTTTCAGGAAAACAGGGAATCCTCAAAAGCAAAACCTAGAGACAACAATGACAAAGAGTATGGACTCTTGATCAAAGATCATCCACACTCATCATCTGAGAAGTTTGCTGAAAAGGAAAAGCATGTCAAAAAGGAGCGTAAGCTTAGTAAGAGCAAAACAAAGTTAGCTGATGTAGCAAAGCTAATAAACTCCTGCACATCTTATTCAGATAATCAGTCGTCTGATAAAGAATTTGAAGAAGTACCTGAAACTCTATGCTTAACTGCCATAGAATCTGATGATTCTGAATATAAGGTAACTTCTACTCTAAATGAAATGCACTATTTGAATCGTTTGAATAAATGCTAAATTACAAATTCAAATATTGTTGGTGCATTTGCCAAGCTCAAAGAAGAGATGACTCTGCTGAAAAGAGCAAAACAGATCACTGAAACTTCAGGTTGAAAAAACTCAAGAATCAGTTGACTACAAAAAGCTTGAGCGTGAGAATGAAACTCTAAAAGCTGAATATGCAATTCGTATAGAAAATATAAATGAACTTGAAAGAAGAAATTGCATCATTCTCTAAAAAGATATCAGAGGCTTAAAAGAAAAAGGTCTACTGATGCTCAAAAGGTTAGGTAACCTAGTAAGCAACCTAAGACTAAACAGACTATTAAAATTCATCAGCCGAGTACGCTGAAAGATGCTGTTAATAGGAGTAAAATTAAAAATGTTAAATCTGTTGAATCTAAGGGAGAGTTATTAGATAAATCAGGTAAGAAATTGAGCGAAAATGAAATAATTGGCAAGAATTTGAGTCACATTATGATAATTGTTATTATGACATGCACTATGCTTATCCATATTATCATGTTGATCATGTTCACTGTGCTAATTGCCATCCTCATTACACAATGCATGTTTATCACGTACTTCATGCATCTTACCTTGCTTATGAGCACTGTTTTAATCATGAGCATTGTTTCAAGATGAAACTAAAGTCACTAGATCATCACATGTCAAAGGTTATACTAACCCTGCTGGACCCAATAAACAAGGGGTACCAAAACAGTCATTTGTTTTGTAGGTGAAGCACATGTGAGATGACAAAGATGAGGTGAATGTCCTTGCAAATTTCAACAAGTTCAATAAGTGGTCTCACCAACAAGTGTGTATCAACAAATGGTATCAAACAAGTGGTATCAACAATTAGTATAACTCAACTAGTGGTAGCCGCTATATTTGGAGATTTCAAGGAAAGCAAGATTGTTGGAAAGTTGAAGTTTATCACAGAACAACAATTGGTATCAAATGATAACAATTGGTATTAGAGACCATCAAGTGATATCAAGTGGTATCACAAGCGGTATCAACGATTAACAACAACTGCCAACAAGCGGTATAGTCAACCATGTGACAATAATCCTTCAGCTCTCAAGAGTTGAAATTGGGTACGTTGTAATACTGCTCGATATTATATAATAATGTACAACTTACCCATATTGTTGTCTTACATAACCTTTGTTGGTGTTGGTTAGAGAAGGTTTTGAAGATGACAAAAAGGTCAAAAAGAGTTTAGGCTAAAAAGGAAGTCATCAACTAAGAACTGAAAAGCTTAGTGAAACCTATCTCACGTTCTGGAAGCTAAGTGACCAAATCAGCTAAGTGGAAATATCAGATTGGTTATCATCAGCCGAGTCAAGATAGATGTGTTCATTCTTGAATCAGCAGAATAGCCATCAACAGAGTGATCATTCAGCAGAGTGATCATCAGCAGAGTAATTCCATCAACGAAGTAAAGTTGGTCAGTAAGCTCATCAACGGTAACAAGCTGATTGCATTAAATGCGACTTGACATAAAGTAGATATCCGTATAGCAGAGTGTACACTGAAAAGTCTGCAAAAGCTGCCGTCAGAAAGAAGACCGTTGCTCAGGATTAAAATGTAATTTCGCCTTATCTTAAACGGGTAGAATTTCAAATTCGAGAGTATAAATAGACTAGGGACTGAAGATTGAAAAGAGACTTGCACAATTCAAGATCACGTCTTTAGAGCAAGATCCATCAGTTGAGTCGTCTGATCAAAAGCGAAGTCATCTGTTGACAGAGCGAATTGTTGAAGAAAAAGATCAAACCTTTGTCTGTCTGAGTGACATTCAACTGTAAATTGAGAGAAGTTTATATCCATCTTTGTGAGTGATATAACTTCTTAGTATAGGTCTTCTAAGTGATTTTCTATATTGTGAGCTTAGCACTCTTATTTGTTGTAAAGCTTAAGTGTTCTATTTGCTGAGTGCTTTAGATTAGGTTTTTCTGAGTGATCTACCTGAGATCTAAGTGTGAGCTTGTTGCTTTATCATTTGTTGTAAAAGCACAAGTAGTGTGCTAGTTACTTTGTGTTTCTAGTAGAACCTAAATCTTCGTGATTTAGAAGAGTGGACTAAGAGGATTTGTTCCTGTATAACCACTATTAAATTTCATGCGTTTGATTACTTGTTTTTAACTTGCATATTTTCATAAGTAAACAAACGTTTAAAAGACAGCTTTTAAAAGATGAATTTATAAAATTGGGGTAAAACTTTGAAGAGAAACTTGTTTGAAAAACATACTTGTTAAAATCTGTTGCATACAAGTTTTGAAACTCTGAATGTATCTGAAACAGATAAGTGAAATCAGATGAGTGGTTGACTATGTTGAATCTGCTAAGTGCTAAATCAGCATAGTAGTCTCACGAGTAAGATCAACTTACCCTGCTAACAGAAAAGTTAGAGAAAAGTTTTTAAAAGTTTAAAGGTCTATTCACGAGTAAGATCAACTTACTCTGTTGGGACCAACAACCTCATTTACTTTTTTTCACCTGTTCCAACGAATTACGGTAAAATCAAATAATTTCTTATTAATTTGATTATACTTGAGTATTTGAATAATAAATTAGTAAAATACAAGTCATTAATAAACTTAAAACTGGTCGACCCAACCAATTAATAACCCGACCCATTTATGACCAGTTTGAATGAACCATTTATTACTTGGTTTGTTTTCAATCCGCCTGGTCCCGATCCGACTTGCCGATTTGTCGACAATACATTTCTCATTGTCGAAGTGTAAATACTAGGAAAATATTGTAAACAATTTTATATTACGTAATGAAGAATTTCCACAGGGGCGGACCTCTTTGAGGACTGGGGGCCATGGTCCCCCCCAGAAAAAAATATTTGTATATGTGTAAGTATATGTAAACATGAACACAAAAAACTAATTGGTTCAGAGATAAGGCGTTTCTTCAATTTGGTTGGGGTCTTATGTTCGAACCTTTATAGCCACATGTCAAATTATATCATGGTTTTTGTTTTTCGTTTTTGTGTTTTGATGAAAACTAAAATTTATTTGGACACTACAATATAGTTATATTTATTTATGGAATTTAATTACTTTTTTCATGGAAATTCGAATTTCTTTTGGAAATTATACTCGTATTCATGAAATTCAACTTTTTTTAGACATTATATACTCATATTTATTAATGGAATTCAATTTTTGTCGGCATTGTATAATCATTTTTTTTGTGGAAATTCAAATTCTTCTAAATATTATATAGTCATATTCCTTTTTTATTTTATTTTATTTATAGATATTCAATTTTTTTTTGAATGTTATGTAGTCAAATACATAACTCAAGTGAGCTAATTATCAGTAGGGCCAAATACTATAATATTTTTTTAATTTAAGCAAATATGTTACCATTCATTTTATGAATATATCGAGTTTGCTACCCAAAAAAATTCCTCCCCTCCTCCCCAAAAAAAACTGTCTAGGTCCGCCCCTGGTTTTCCATGTGCTAATAACAATATGCTTAATCATTAATGACCCGTTTGTTTGACGGGAATGAAATCTGATTTTGGGTATTTGATTTCTAGTAATCTGATATCCAGAAATATGATTTCATTATAGTGTTTGGGTAACACTTGGGATTGTACCAAGAAAATTAATTGAATTCCTTTTCAAATGTTTGGTA
This sequence comes from Penstemon davidsonii, assembly GCA_034814905.1. Lineage (NCBI taxonomy): Eukaryota > Viridiplantae > Streptophyta > Magnoliopsida > Lamiales > Plantaginaceae > Penstemon > Penstemon davidsonii. The sequence continues at coordinate 1,221,301 of JAYDYQ010001087.1, read as the reverse complement.
ATAGCAAAGAATGGATTACATAATTAAAAAGTTCACAAAAATACCCCCACTCATATATTAAATAAAAATCAATTTAAAGCAGCATTTATTATATAGCATTATTAAAAATATATTGATTTAAAAAAATATGTATAATATATCAATTAATAATTTATATATTATATCATATAATATAATTAATATATAGTAAAAATTAAAGAACATAAAAGAAATTAGTGTTAGAGGAGAGTCGTATATAGTTGCAGCTATATATATATATATCATAATAATCCAAGAATGTAACTATCACAAAAAATGTTGTGTGATAATAGTTATAAATAAGTTAACACTTTCAAAAGCAATAACAAAATTAAGCGTACAATTTGGAATGAATGTGCTATGAAGCATAAGCTTTGGATTTGGCATGTGAATTGACATATAAACTATATACATATTCAAATCAATTCACATTTAAACAATATTCTAAATTATTTCAGTAGATTCAACTAGTAGGTAAATGAACGTGATAATTTAATATGTGATTTAAGCAGTTGAAGAAGGAAAAGAACGCAAGAAACAAAAAAATGGCTATGGGAGAGAAATATTATGTAGGTAGAAGAATAAAACTATCATAATTAAGAAATAATATATGGGTAATAATGTATTTTTTATTTTTAGTACAAATCCCTCAGAAAATGAATCATAATACCATAGAAAAATTGGGTTTCACATTCCCATATTTTCATGGCAAGATTCCTGATTTGTTGGAATATATTTCCTTTCCCAAATTTCAAAAAAATTGCCCAAACATTATTATCTGATTCCAAGGAAATAGATTGCCAAATAATATGCCATTCCCGAGTAAACAAACGGATCCTAAGTGCATTCCAATAGAATCCATACATTTAAATAATACATGTAACTCCCTCAAATTTGTCTAAGGCGTAGATAAATACCAATGCATACAACAAAATGATGGCTACGTTTGATTCTTGAATTTAAGTAAGCAAAACGCTAAGAAAATATATTTCCTGCATCAAATCAAGTACAAGGAACTTCATTTTTCGTTCATTTTCATTTTCCTTATCATTTTAGTCACTGAAATTCAAGAAACAATATAGCCTAAGCTTCAATTAATGGTATTGATAATAGGCCTCCTTCGACCCAAAAGATACAGACTTAGAACAACAAAAAAATTATACAACAATTGCCACAAATCCTCAAACCATAGAATTACTTACACTTTCCATATTCGACCCGTAATCCTCAACTTGAGTTCTTGACCATCGCCACCAGAGAAGTAAAGAGCCAAGCTCCTTGGAATGATAAGTCCATCGTGACTATCACGAACTTCTTTATGACTATCACGAATACTTCTTGGAACTCCTTGCCATATTAACTTACGCCCAAATGCGCTAACTTCTAAAGCATAGCAAAAAAATTTGGCATCATTTTGCCCACCCATAAACCGAAGGAAAGCCATGTACACAGGCGATGTTCCAAGTAAGAAAGCCTCAAAGTGTAAACAGAATTGTCTTCCAAAACAGTTGAATACCTATCCATACAGAAGGGGTGTTTTGAGGTTTAATTGGCATAATGGAGAAAGAACACTATCTAGACGGACTTTTTTTTAGATAACACAAGGATAGAGAGAATTGTACTTGTGGTACCAAACTATATACCGATTCTCACTTGTGGTATCATAAAAATTGAGGCCGACATATTTGGTACCACAATTTAAGAAATCAACGTCATCATTTAACGTTCATTTTTAACGGTGGTACCAATATCATTTAACGTTCATTTTTAACGGTGGTACCAAAAGTGATTGATTTCTTAAATTGTGGTACCAAATGTGTCGGCCTCGATTTTTATGGTACCACTAGTGAGAATCGGTATATAGTTTGGTACCACAAGTGCAATTCTCTCCATAAGGATATATTTGCTAATTAGAAAGAACACAAGGAGGTATATTGCAGATTACCCTACTATTATTTTTAACATTTCAACACGTGTTCTATTAATTTCTGAGTGAAATGCAAAAATACCCTCTATGATTTGCCTAATTATAAAAACAACCTAGTGTTATTTTTATTACCAAAAATCCCGTGTTTTCATGGGCAAACCTCTTTGGGGATTGGGGTTCCCCCAGAAAAAAAAAAATACTTCTAATATATATAAGTATATGTAAACATGAACATAAAAAACTAATTGGTTTAGTGGTAAGGCTTTTCTTCAATTTGGTTGAGGTATCATGTTCAAACATTCATAGCCAGTCACAGGTCAAACTATATCACGGTATTTGTTTTTCCTTTTTATGTTCTGATGAGAACTAAAATTTATTTGGACACTACAATATAGTCATATTTATTTATGAAATTTAATTATTTTCCTTCTTATTTTTTCATGGAAATTCGAATTTCTTTTAGATTTTATACTCGTATTCATGAAATTTAACTTTTTTCAGACATTATATACTCAAATTTATTCATGGAATTCAATTTTTTTGGGGCATTGTATAATCATATTTTTTGTGAAAATTCAAATTCTTCTAAACATTATATAGTCATATTCCTTTTTTTTTTTTTATTTATAGATATTCGATTTTCTTTTTAATATTATGTAGTCGAATACATAACTCAAGTGAGATAATTATTAGTAGGGCCAAATAAGATAATAATTTCTTTAATTTAAGCAAATATTTATCATTCATTTTATGAATATATCGAGTTTGCTACCAAAAAGTTTTTTGGCCCCCAACAAAAATCGTCTAGATCCGCCCCTGCGTGTGCTAATTTTTTATTACCAAAAGAATCCCTCCCAAGACAAAATGACAATTATACCCCACCACCAAAAGATGCAAAAACACCCCATTCACTAAAAAATTGGGAATAATCCCCATGTTAACTTTCAAAATTGACAATAACCCCATGTTCACTTAAAAAATATACAATAACCGCCCTATTATTTATCAAGGAATTTCAAATGGATGGCAAAAAGAACACATGGAAATTTTGCTAATAAAAATAACACTTGTATATTTTTTTTTATATATAATTAGGCAAACACAAGGGGTATTTTTTAATTTAGCTCATCAATTTCCTCCTATTACATCATTACCAAAAGTGGAAATAATGTGCCTACCCCGGTGGATTCAATCCACTGCGGTGCTAGATGAGCGACAAGTGTGTATGAGAGGACAATTTTTTGTCCTCTTATGCACATGTGTTTATTATCCAACCCCTGTTGACATAATTCATCGGTGTAGGATGAATGTAACCACCAAAAGCAAACGACAAACACAACTCGTTTGCAGCATTCTTTTCCAATAAACCCAAGCGAAAAAGTTAAAAATTAAAAACTTACAGTGAGCATCCATATAGCATTTTCGACTTCATGTGGATTCGACTTGACATATCTGTGGTTGAAAGTGCACCCGTCATGCACATCGACAGAGTGATCCTCCTTTATATGAGCCACGAGATATGGAATATCACCGGTAACACAGCACTCGGAACTTGCATATGGACAAATGTATGGCCTAAATGAACAACGTTTTTCATGCTTTAGCTTGTTGTAGTATGGAAATAAATCACGACAGCCGAGACTTTGATATTTGCAGGGAAGTTGTAATGATTCAGCCACTTTCTCCAGAGCTAAACATCTTATGTTCCCAAGTTCCGAACGGCAATTTGGGCAGTAGTTATGAATCCTTTTGCAGTTTGTACACAATGTGTGGCCATTTGGACACTGCATAAATCAAGGAAATGAAATCAATTAAATTATCAGGGAGACAATTAAAACCTTTATAAAATTATAGGGGGTAAAGTGCTATTTTTTTAAATTACAGTGGGTAAATTAAACCTTATACATATCACATGGGTATATTATCATTAACTCTTACTAAAAGTGCTAAATATGGTTTTTGCTGCACACTTCCAATTAAAAGTGATTAAATATGGAAATAAAGATCATAGAACCAACATAGGGACAACATTCAAAATTATGCATGATGCTACTAATCAAATCTACTCCATATTTGACTCGAGGATAAAAGCTAGTTTGAGTCCGGCTCTTTATATACCAAACTAAGCTTGAACATGTTTTAAGTATTGTCCGATAACTTATGAAACTTGGTTCGAGTTCGACTTAATAAGCTAAAATATAACATTACATGATGATACTTGTGTGTATGTTTAACTCTATTGAAGCTCGCTTGAGCTCGATTAATTTAACAATAAAACTAAGTTCAAACACAATCTCAATCTCGATACTGACAAAAAATTAGACTGTGAGAAGATTCATTCAAAGAACCATTTGTATACGGTAGCAAAGGAACGCAAGTTGTTTTAATTTTTTTTGTGACCAATCAAACAAAATAAGCATACATTATGTGTCAAAATGTATAAACCTGGTGAATGGGAGGATACATTGAATTTGCACAAATAGGACACTGAAGAAGATCATGAACGCCATTTATACCATACTTAATTACTCCTCGTGTAGTTGTACTTTTTATGAGAGTACAACCATTCTCTGCCTTCATCAATGATATTTCATTATTTGCATATTTTGATTGTGATTCTATTGCATCTTTGCAAGAACCAATCACTAGATCTAGAGCCATTTTTATTGAACTGAGTTACTTCTCTATCTATACATATATCTTGCCAACAAAGATATAATGAAATAAATAAGGATAAGGAATAAGACAAATTCAGTTGGTTTGAATTTAATGGCAATTTACCCCTATGATCTTATAGAAGTTGTACATTGCCTCCTTGGCCTTTTTTAACTTAAAAAAAGATACAAATTGACAAAACTAGTCCTCTTATATGTGGCACTTTTATCCCCTATGTTATGATAAATATGATATTTTACCTCCTGTGTTATGATAAATGTTGCAATTTACCCCCCTGTGTTACAAAAACACTTTTCATGTTCACTACCATTTTCGGCAAGTGAGTTACAATCTCCGGTTGAAGGAAGTAAATTGTTCCTTTAAAATTTTCACAGGGAATTAAAATATTTTTTTACAAATTATAAGGAGTTAATTGACCATTATGAATAATATCATATGGAGTAAATTGGCATTAACTCTATAATTTTCGATTAAGCTGAGTATGTTACTATTACTTAAGCAGCCTTGACAAATATAATGATAATTTATTTTTCTTTTCCCCTATCCCCACTTTTGGTAGATCAGATTAGATTCTATCACCAACCATGTATAAATATTGTTAGGAAAGGATAAAGCTATCATTTTCAAGAATATAATTTGTTGCTTTCATGAGATACAATAACAATAACACAAATCAATTTGTCAAATGATTACCATAAACTGCAAGCTTGAATAGATAGTTATTTTATTATTTTGGGGGTAAATGCAAAATACTCCTCTTTGTTATGCTAAATCAGTACGAAACTACTTTGTGAAATTTTATTGTGTCAAATCTCCTTGTACTTTCTGAAACCCTGCATAAAACACCCAATTTGTAAAAAAAAATATATGTCGTTTTGGATCAACATATTTCAAGAAATCATTTTTAAAAAACTTCATGTTGGTCCCTACAACTTCACGTAAAATATTTTTAAAATGGTTTCATGAAATATGAAGATTCAAAACGACCTATTTTTTGACAAATTGGGTGTTTTATGCAGAATTTTTTAAAGTACAATGAGGCTTGGTGGAATTAAAATTTCACATAATAGTTTTGCGTAGATTTTATATAACACAGGGATTATCTTGCATTTTCCACTTTTATTTTAAAATAGTTAAAAGCTTTCGCATGATTATCAACTTTTGATTATTTTTTCATGATTTGACATATGTCATTTAGCTAATATTTATGAATTGATAGCTGAACAACAATCAATTATATAGGATGATACCTCTACCATCCCATAACTAACTAATATTCTGTGTTCTGAAATAATGAAGAAATTAAAAGAATTGCAGCCTTAAACATATATGTGATCATAATTGTTTATTACCATTCAATAATTAATTGAAAAGCATAATCTTTTGGGAAACTACCAACAATAATGATATTTTTTTCCAAAAACTTAACCCTGTCATTTGATTGGCAATAAAAATATAGTACATAAAATAGAGTGCAATGCAAAAACACCCCCTATAATTGGCCTAACTATGAAAAATCTCCCTATATTATATTTATCAGCCAAACCCCATTGTGCTTATTATTTATTAGCAAAAAAAAAAATTATACCAAGTCAAAATGACAAATATATCCCACCAAAAATGCAAAAACACCCTTTACAAAAAACATTTATCAATAACCCCCCCCCCCCCCCCCCCACCCTTTACTTTGAAAATTGGCAATATGTTCATTTAAAAAATTTACAAAAATCTCCTATAATTTATGAAAGAATTTCAAATGATTTTTTTCTAACAAAAATAACACGGGGGATTTCTTATAGTTTAACAAAGCACATGGGGAATTTTTGCATTTGGCTCTATAAAATACACAAGAGTTTCTTACACTCTACACCAACCCACACCGCAGCATACATAACTAAAAAATGTAAGGCCATCTCCAGCCGAAGAAGACATGCAGGCAAGAGGGGGGTCATCGGCTAGAGATGAAAATTTTTCAGAGGGCAAGCGGGCATGAGGGAAACCGGGGGACATCTAGGCAGGCAGGCAGGCAATGGTTGCCTGCCTGCATGCCTCCGGGAAAGCAAGCCAATGGGTGGTTGCCAAATATATATTTTTTTAATTTTTAATTTTAAAAAATAATTTAAAATTTGTTTAAAAAAATTAAATTATATTAATTATAAATATATATTTGTATAAAAAACTTAATTGGTCACTTTTTAAAAAAAAAATAAAACATGTATGTGTGTCTGTAAAAATCCTTATTATTAGTATTGCAACTTAATTTAAAAATACAATTACAAGATCAATTAAACAACTTAACAAATACGATTACAAAGAAATTCCTAATTCGAAAATGGCCCGTGTGTTGCTCACAAGTGTTCGACTGAATCTTTTTTCCATTAATTATGTTTACTTATTTTTTATTTTATTATATTTATGAATGCCTTATTATTATTATTATTATTATTATTATTATCTTTTTTATTATTATTTTTATTGCCGATAATAATAATAATAATATTATTGTTATTATTATTGTTATTGTTATTGTTATTGTTATTGTTATTGTTATTGTTATTGTTAAGTGAGAGTGGGAAAAGTTTAAAATTGAATTAAATATTTTGGATTATTGGTTCGGTTGGAGATGACAGCCAGCCAACCAGATAGACAGGCATGAGAGGACTATTGCCTTCTTGGCTCGAGATGGCCTAATAGAGTCCCAATAAACTCAGTCAATAGTTTACTCAAATATCTGGCTTAATTTTGACATATATATTCTACATTTCTATGTGCAGCAAGTATATAAATATTAGGATAAATTACGAAGACCTCCCTGAGGTAAGACCTAATTACGAAAATTTCCCTCAAGTATTGAGTATCAAAAAAATCTCCCCGAGGTTTGTTACCATCTTAAAATTAACCCCTTACCACGGAAAAGTTCCAACTTTGCCCTACGCGGTTATTCGTAATGTTTGTAATATCTTAAAAAAATTAAAGTTTGGGTGCTAATTTTAATATCTTATAAATTATAAAATTGATCATTATATATCTACCACCAAAAAATTGTATAATTGCACATAAGTTTCCAAAAATACTGAAAGAACCTTATTTTTACATATTTATTAACAAAGTAATTTTTATAATAATATATTAAAAAAAAATTCATAAATAAAAGAATTTTATTTACATATTTAATTAAATTAATTATTTTTATAATGTATTAATAAATTTATTATTTTAAAAAATAATAAGAAAATTTAAAAATACAATATAACTTTTTTTAATTTACTTTTTATGTTTATAATAATAAAATTTATTAAATCATTATTATAAAGATAAAAATAATTTATTTAATTAAATGTATAAATAACTTTTTTATATTTATTAAATATAATTCATAAAATTTGGTTTAATTTTTTATAATAAAATTAAATTATTAATAAATATGTAAATATATATATATATATATATATATATATAACTTATGGGTAATTATACAATTTTATCAATTCTTTGGTGATAAATATATAATTTATGTGATATTATAATTAGCGTCCAAGTTTTTCTTTTAAGATATTACAAACATTACAAATAATCTCCTAGGAGCAAAGTTAGACATTTTCTGGGGTAATAGGTCAATAGTAAGAAGATGACAAACCACAAGAGAATTTTCGTAATGCCCAATACATGAAGGAATTTTCATAATTAGGCATTACTTCATGGGTATTCGTAATTTACCCCAACTGTTAATTAAAACACAAATTGGAGATAAAGAACAACAATAAAAACAAACGTCTCACATTCCCAGAAAAGGTAAATATGCCATAAATAGTATTATAAAAAAATGCCATAAATAGAAGCTTATAGTAAAAAACAATGGGGAAATCAAAATAGAGGGGGTAAAAGTCAAAAAGAGAGATACCCATTTGGGATATTGATCCACTATGTCCTTCCAAAATCATCAATTTAAATTAAACAAATAGATTCAATCTTTATTTCCACATTTAAGCAAAAAGATCAAAACCTTATGCTCAATGTAAGAAAACACCAAAACAATTGGCTTACAAAATAGAAGAAAGACAGAATCTTGCAATAATCAATGCGCATTACCCGGGTTCGAAGAAATTGAAATATTCATGGAGAAAAGCCCAATTGTCTTATGTTTTGTCTTCTTTATTTCTCGAGCATTTTGAATTTTCAGTTTTTTTCCTTTGATTTTGATTATGGGGTTTGGGAGAAGTGAATGAAACATTTGAAAGCTTAAACAAAATTCAATATGTGTCGGGTCTCTCGAGTCTCGACAATTGAGTTGACGTATTTCACTGTTCCTGATTTTGTTAATTGTATTGTAAATATGGATAATTACCTACACCTCTAGAAGTTTGATAAAATTACAGAAACCTCCCCTATTATTTCAATAATTACCAACACCTTCTCTACCATTATCTTGTTAAAAAAAAAAATGACATGCATAGAATGTCTAGTTTGCCCATTTTCTTTATCTAAATTTACAAACGGATAAAATATCTAAAATAATAAATCGATAAACCTTAATTTATAATGGATTTACCCTAATTATAAATGGGTCAACGCACATTGATGTGGCGTAAAAATGTTGAGGGCAATTTTGGAATTGCACCAGGACATGTTCCTCCTTTGTCTATACCCCACATCATAAATTTGTAATAAAACTAGGTTTGCATACAACAAACGATTACGGAGAGTCGGGATGTTAATCGCTTAGAATTTTTGATACTTGTGTTGTTAGAAGGGTCTATTTGTAAGAATTTTGACTCGATTTTGTTGTTTTGATTTCAAAAATATTTATGGTGTGGTGCGATTCAAGATTGACAAAGAAGCCGTAAAAAGCCAAATTTAAGAGTTTATTAGGTCTTTAATAAGTTTTAATATTTTATGGACTTTTTGGTAATTTTTATTATTTCCTAGGGTTTATTTATTTATTTATATAGTGATTGTAAAACTTGGGAGACAATGTAGTTTAGTTTTTGTTTATATCAGAATTTGAGTTTTCTCAGTTCCCTCAATTTCGCGGTATTCTTTAAAGAATCAACGAGTTATTGAATTCCTTCAAACTCATGATATTCTTTATCAAGAATCAACGGGTTTTTGAACATATTTATCTTTCTCAATACGTACGTTGCATCAATTTGTTTGGATGATTTTTTAGTAAAACCTTTGAAATCTCATTTGGATTGAGTCTTGATATTGAATTTTGTGGATTTAAAAAAGTTGAAACCCATTTTGAATGTTGGGGCTTGGGAAAAAAAAATAGGTGGTATATGCCAATGTTTTTTAATAGAGTTTGGGAGAAAATGTAAGTGGTAGGATATTTGTAATGTGAAAGAGCTTGTCTTTCTTTGGATTTGATGATATATTTATGATATTTGATTGGAATACTAATCGTTTTCGGTATAAAGAGTTAAAGATGGCGGCAAAATGGTCTTTTTTGGAAAGACCTTATGCCAACCTCATTTATGCTGATTTAATATAATTGTTGATGTTCTTTCAAAAAAAAATATATATATATATATAATTGTTAATATTTTGGGGTGGGGGGGGGGGGGGGTGGGGGGGGGGGGGGGTGGGGGGGGGGGGGGGTGGGGGGGGGGGGGGGTGGGGGGGGGGGGGGGTGGGGGGGGGGGGGGGTGGGGGGGGGGGGGGGTGGGGGGGGGGGGGGGTGGGGGGGGGGGGGGGTGGGGGGGGGGGGGGGTGGGGGGGGGGGGGGGTGGGGGGGGGGGGGGGTGGGGGGGGGGGGGGGTGGGGGGGGGGGGGGGTGGGGGGGGGGGGGGGTGGGGGGGGGGGGGGGTGGGGGGGGGGGGGGGTGGGGGGGGGGGGGGGTGGGGGGGGGGGGGGGTGGGGGGGGGGGGGGGTGGGGGGGGGGGGGGGTGGGGGGGGGGGGGGGTGGGGGGGGGGGGGGGTGGGGGGGGGGGGGGGTGGGGGGGGGGGGGGGTGGGGGGGGGGGGGGGTGGGGGGGGGGGGGGGTGGGGGGGGGGGGGGGTGGGGGGGGGGGGGGGTGGGGGGGGGGGGGGGTGGGGGGGGGGGGGGGTAGTCCACTCTTCCAAGTCACTTAGATCTTAGGTTATACTATAAACACACAGTTTACAATATACAAAGCTTGCGCAATTCAAGAGATGAAAAACCACAAGTGCGCAGTAAGAAATCACTCAGAAATCCTACTCTCCGAAGCTAGATCACTCACTTAGATGGATCTACACTCCTCACAGCACTCTCGGAAAATCACTCAGATTAACCTTGCGCACTCAGTACATGAAATCACTCAGAAGACCTATCCTATGAAGTTATATCACTCACAAAGATGGATATAATCTTCTCTCAGTTTACAGTTGAAAGTCACTTAGACAGACAACGTTAACAGATGACTTCGCTTGCGATCAGACGACTCAACTGATGGATCTTGCTCTTAAGATGTGATCTTGGATTTTGCAAGTCTTTTTTCGATCTTCAGTTTGTCTTCTATTTATACTTCATGGATTTGAATTTCTGCCCGTTGAAAATGCAGCAGAAATCTACAGTCCTCAAGTACTGGTCCTTAAAACGCGGAACGGCTCCCTGCAACTGTTGCTCTGTACACTCTGCTGTTCGGATGTCTACTTTATGTCCAGTCGCATTTAATGCACTCAGCTCTTCAGCACGTTGCCGTTGACAAGCTTACTGACCGTCTTCACTCTGGTGATGGGATCACTCTGCTGGTGATTACTCGACTGATACAAGAATGAACACATCTATCTTGACTCGGCTGATAATACCAATTTGATCTCCCACTTCGCTGATTCGGTCACTTAGCTTCCAGACCATGAGATAGATTTTACTATGCTTTTCAGTTCTTAGTTGATGACTTACAATTTAGCCTTTATGACCATTATACCCTTTTTGTCATCTTCAAAACCTTCTCCAATATTATCCAACAATACAAAACCTTCAACTAAGAACACATCTAGGTTTCTGATTTAGTCTTCATACTCTGAGATGGAAATCATTTGATTTGATACAACTTTTAAAACCACTTGATTGTAGCTTTCCCTTTTTGATTTTCTTCCTTTAAGGGTTCTTAGTTGCACCTTTATCTTCCCCCTTTTTGTCATCAACACCAATACTTGGTTGCATTCTTCTATCTTCCCCCTTTTTCCTTTAATTTCAAACTTAGTATGCTGAAGACAGGTAGGTAAGTACTTAGCTGTTCGAGGTAGTCGTCTTGGCTGTTTATCACTCCAGCTAGGATCACTATTCCCCTTGACATCAAGAATTGATACCACTTTGTTGATATCAGATTAGTCAGCTGATACCACTTGTTGAAGTGATACCGCTTGTAGTCTGATACTACTTGTTGGTCTGATTCCACTTGTAGTCTGATACCACTTGCTGGAATACATTCTTGAATATCACTTGGCTGTTGAGTTCCAGGCGGCTGATGAGAAGCAGTCTTCTGATAGCTTCATTTTGACTTATTGAAAACTTCATTTTTATTCAGGAGTACCGCTAGTCGTACTTCCCCCTAAGTTCAAGAATCCGTGGTCAAGTAGTCTGATGGGAGTTTCTCTTCAAAGACACTCAGTCGTTGAATTCCCGTAAGCTGTTTTGGGTTAGTCTTCTGATAAGTTCCCCCTCAACTTATGAATCCAAAATCAACGAACCAATTTCTTTGTCACATGGTTGACTGATACCACTTGATGAAGCACTTGTTGGTTTCTGATGGTCTTTATACCACTTGTTACTCTTTTAATAAGCTTCAGCTTTCCAACAATTTTGCTTTCCTTGAAATCTCCAAAAGTAGAGTCTACCACTTGTTGATTGATATCAATTGTCTGCCACCACTTAACTGATACCACTTACTCGTCTGATATCACTTGATGGTTTGTTCCAATTTGATACCGCTTGACATACCACTTGATGGTATTTAATGGTGGGACACTTGTTGAACTTGTTGAAATTTGCAAGGCAGTCAACTCATCTTTGTCATCTCACATGTACTTCACCTGCAAAACAGATGACATTTTTTTTATACCCCTTGTTTATTGGGTCCAGCTGGTTAGTATAACCTTTAACATGTGATGATCCAGTGACTTATGTTTTATCATGTAATACCACTTGTTGGTCATGATTAAAACAATGCTCATAAGCAAGGTTAGATGCATGAAGTATGTGATAAGCATGCATTTTAATGAGGATGGCAATCAGTATAGTGAACATGATCAGCATGATAATATGAATAAGCATAGAGCATGTCATAATAGCAATTATCATTATGTGACTCAAATTCTTGCCAAATATTTCATTTTGCCTCAATTTCTTACCTGAGTTATTTAATAACTCTCCTTAGATTCAGCAGACTTAACATTTTAATTTTACTCCTATCAGCAGCCTATTTTCAGCTTACTCGGCTGATGGGTTTTAGTAGTCTGTTTAGGCTTAGGTAGCTTACTAGGTTTTCTAACCTTTTGAGCATCAGTAGACTTCTTCTTTTAAGTCTTTGATTTCTTTTTAGAGAATGATGTAATTTCTTCTTTCAAGTTGATTTGTATTTTCTATACTAATTGCATACTCAGCTTTTAGAGTTTCATTCTCATGCTCAAGCTTTTTGTAGTCAGCTGATTCTTGAGGTTTTTCAACCTGAAGTTTCAGTGATCTGATTTACTCTTTTCAGCAGAGTCATCTCTTCATTAAGCTGGGCAAATGCACAAACAATATTTGAATTTGTGATTTAGCATTTATTCAAACGATTCAAATAGTGCATTTAATTAATAGTGGAAGTTACCTCAGTTTCAGAATCATCAGATTATATGGCTGTTAAGAATAAGGTTTCAGGTACTTCTTCAAATTCTTTATCAGATGACTTGCAATCTGAATAAGATGTGCAGGAATTCATTAGCTTTGCTGCATCAGCTAACTTTGTTTTGCTCTTACTAAGCTTTCGTTCCTTTTTTGCACGCTTTTCCTTTTTAGCAAACCTCTCAGATGATGAGTGTGGATGATCTTTGATCAAGAGTCCATACTCCTTGTTGGTCCCAAGTGGTCAGATGAGGTCTAGAGAGGGGGGTGGGGGGAGGGGGTGAATAGACCTCTTCAAAATTTACCTTTTAAAAACTTCTAACTTTTCTGTCAGCAGACTAAGCTGATCAGTATTCGTAAGTTGACTATGCTGATCTCGCACAAAGCTTTGAACAGCAGAGTTGACCACTCTTCTGATTTCACTCAGCTGATTTTATCAAAATCAGAGTTTTAAAATAACTAACTTGCAGCGGATTTATCAAGTGTTTTTCACAAGTAGTTTTCTTAACTTAGAAAAAGTTTTATCCCCAGTTTTATAAACTCCTTTTTAAACCTTTTCAATCAGTTAAACCTTTTTATGTGTTTAAAATATGCTCTTCAAAATATGCAAGAAATAATGCAAGTAAAAACACAAAGGATTTTTATAGTGGTTATATGGATAGAAATCCTTTAGTCCACTCTTCCAAGTCACTTAGATCTTGGGTTATACTATAGTCACACAGATTACAGTACACTCTGCTTGCGCCTATCAACAAATGAAACGGCCACAAGTGCGTAATAGGAAATCACAAAGAAACTCCTATTCTCTGAAGTAATATCACTCACTAAGATGGATATCTACTTCTCACAACACTATTATAACAAAATCACTCAGATTTATAAGTATTTTCTGTTTTCTCTCTAGTCTGCTTCGTCAACAAATGACTCGGCTGATGAGTGTTCTGTTCTTGAGTTTGAGACTTAGAAAAATTCTGCTTCAGATTTTTGCTCTCAAAATGTGTTGTATATTCTTCTTCAACTCACGAACTGAACTATTTATACTTGAGATTTGAAAATCTGCCCGTTGAGAGATCGACAGGTGTCCAAATCATCGAGTACTGGTCCTTTCTGCAGAAACGGCTGTTGCGACTGAACACTGTACACTCTGCGGTACTTTCTGTCGCTTCGCATTAAATGCGCATTAAATGCACCAAGCTGATACGAGGTTTCTCTTCAATCATTTGTCATAAATACCCTTCCTCTTCAGCATTTATTACTCCAAGTGCATTTATTACCGTTGCAATAACTTCTGATCCACTTCCACTCTGCTGATCGAAGTCACTCGTCTGATGTATACTCGGCCGATCCCAAACTTGAACTAATCTGATTTGAGTCGGCTGATAGTCCACCAGTCTGATTCCTTTCTTCAGCAATAGATCAGTAGTCTTCTGGACCATATTTGACTAGTCTGAAATAAATCTTCCTTGGTCAAATATCTTCTAAGGTTTGTACTAAGCTTCCATACTTAGCTGATGACTTTTGGAAATCATCAAAACCTCCCTTCACTTCAAAGTCTTCATCTTCATCCAACAATTTCCCCCTTTTTGATGATGACAAAACTTCAGTTAAGTACCTGTACCTAAAACTAAAGTTGAGTCCTCAAAAATTTCTGAGATAGAAATTATGTATTGGAAGCTTGAACTTTTATAAATGATTTTGAAAATTACAGTACAAGTTACAAGCAAAAATAGACTTGAGTGAAAAATTACAAGTGAAGTAAGCTGGTTACATAAATTCAACAGATGACCTAGCCTAGTAATCCTAGTCTAGTCCTCAGCTTCTTCATCTTCTTCTTCTTTGTTGGTCCCAAGTGGTCAGATGAGGTCTAGAGGGGGGGGGGGGGGGGAATAGACCTCTTCAAAATTTACCTTTAAAAACTTCTAACTTTTCTGTCAGCAGACTAAGCTGATCAGTAATCGTAAGTTGACTATGCTGATCTCGCACAAAGCTTTGAACAGCAGAGTTGACAACTCTTCTGATTTCACTCAGCTGGTTTTATCAAAATCAGAGTTTTAAAATAACTAACTTGCAGCGGATTTATCAAGTGTTTTTCACAAGTAGTTTTCTATAACTTTGAAATAGTTTTATCCCCAGTTTTAAACAAACTCTTTTTAAAACTTTTCCAACAGTTAACCTTTAAGTGTTTTAAGTATGCTGTTTCAAATATGCAGAAATTTATGCAAGTAAAAACACAAAGGATTTTTATAGTGGTTATATGGATAGAAATCCTTTAGTCCACTCTTCCAAGTCACTTAGATCTTGGGTTACAGATTACAGTATACACTGCTTACGCCAAACAACAAATGATATGGCCGTAAGTTCACAATAGGAAATCACAAAGAAACTCCTACTCTCTGAAGTAATATCATTCACTAAGATGGATATCTACTTCTCACAACACGATACAAACAAAATCACTCAGATTTATAAGTCTTTTCTGTTTTCTCTCTATTCTGCTTTGTCAACAAATGACTCGGCTGATGAGTGTTCTGTTCTTGAGTTTGAGACTTAGAAGAATTCTGCTTCAAATTTTTGCTCTCAAAATGTGTTGTATCTTCTTCTTCAACTCACGAACTGAACTATTTATACTTGGAGATTTGAAAATCTGCCCGTTAAGAGATCGGCAGCTGTCAAATCCTCGAGTACTGGTCCTTTCTGCAGAAATGGCTATTGCGACTGAACACTGTACACTCTGCTGTACTTTCTGTCGCTTCGCATTAAATGCGCATTAAATGCACCAAGCTGATACGAGGTTTCTCTTTAATCATTTGTCATAAATACCCTTCCTCTTCAGCATTTATTACACCAAGTGCATTTATTACCATTGCAATAACTTCTGATCCACTTCCACTCTGCTGATCGAAGTCACTCGTCTGATGTGTACTCGGCTGATCCCAAACTTGAACTAATCTGATTTGAGTCGGCTGATAGTCCACCAGTCTGATTCCTTCTTCAGCAACAGATCAGTAGTCTTCTGGACCATATTTGACTCGTCCGAAATACATCTTCCTTGGTCAAATATCTTCTAAGGTTTGTACTAAGCTTCCACTTAGCTAATGACTTTTGGAAATCATCAAAACCTCCCTTCACTTCAAAGTCTTCATCTTCATCCAACAATTTCCCCCTTTTTGATGATGACAAAACTTCAGCTAAGTACCTGTACCTAAAACTAAAGTTGAGTCTTCAAAAATTTCTGAGATAGAAATTGTGTATTGGAAGCTTGAACTTTTATAAATGATTTTTGAAAATTACAATACAAGTTACAAGCAAAAATAGACTTAAGAAAAAAAATTACAAGTGAAGTAAGCTGGTTACATAAATTCAACAGATGACCTAGTCTAGTAATCCTAGTCTAGTCCTCAGCTTCTTCATCTTCTTCTTCTTCATCCTCTTCTTCAACTTCATCACTACTTTCGTCTTCACCACTTGAGAAAACATCAGCAAGGCCTTTTAATTTTTCTTTTCTTTCATCGGCTTCAAACTTTGCTCTGATGTTCTCAATCCTCTTATACTTAGCATCTGGATTGAGCTGTTCTTCAGCAGAGTACTTGGAGGCAGCTAACTCCTTGTCAGTCTTAGCTACATCCTTAGGCTCTACTTTATCATCAGCTTCATCTTCAGCTTCCTCTTCAAGTACTTCTTCTTCACTTGGCTTTTTAGCAGCAGCCCGTTGTTCTCGTACTTGAATAGTTGCATCATCAACAGTTCTCTTAGCTGATTCCTCTTCCCCCTTTTTGTCATCAGCAGCAGGGTTGAGTTGATCAGGAGTTATGTTGACAGCAGCACAAAGCTTTTTGATGTTTCTATCCAGAATTTGTTGCTCAGCACAGTGATGATTTAGTGTAGTTTCCATGCGAAGTTGATTAGCTTCCATGCGAAGTTGATTTGATTTTAGCTCACCAGATTGGTCATTTAGGCAATCAACATTCAGTTGAAGTGTTGATATTTCATTTTGAGCTTTAGTAGTGACAGCAGTGAACTCTTGCATTAAGGCCACATTCTTCTCAATTTCTGCTTCACCAACTTGTCTCATGACTCTTCCAATCCCAGCAATGTCGGACTCATGCCTTTGAAGTGCAGAATGCAGATGACCCACATCAGCCTTCACATCTTCAATATTTCTATTCAAATTCAATATACTTTGAGTCAACATCGGGGAGTTGTCTGGTGGTAGAGGAAAATTATCAATGGCGTCCTTGACCATTTTTGCAGTCTCTTCCTGCATTTGCTTTATCATTAGCTGATTCCTCAACTCCATCTCCTTCATGGCAGTTTCAATCAGCAGCTGCATTGATTCCATCAGCGAGGAATGCAAGTCAGCAGTAGGAGCAGGGGGTGATGATTCAGCAGGCTCCTCTTCTTGTTCAATAGGTGCTTCATGAAGAACATGACTATCTTCAGCTTTCCACTCCAAAGTTAAAGGAACTAAGTCCTTGACCACAGCAGGCAGCTTCTTTGATGTATTTAAATCAATCTCCTCAACTTGCTGGTCCTTCTTCTGTTCTTCACTAGCTGGCTCATCAGCAATGTGAATGATTTCAATACCATCAGTAGACACGACAGTCTTCTGATGAATCAAGTCAGCTGGTACGAAAGGTGAAGTAGTCTGTTGAATACTCAGCTTTTCTTGATAAGTACTGATATCAGAGCCATAGGCAATTTGCTGCAAACTTGGCAGACTGGGCATTGAACTTGATGTTCCTGGTTCAAATCTTGATCTTTCAGCCCAATTCTCCAACGTTGTGTAAACAGCAATCTTGACTGCTCTATCAATTCTGTCATCAGTAGGACTTAATTTCTTTGGAATTGAATTCTTGATAGCAGTCATCTCCTGACTTACCATGACTCTAGCATAGTCATGTAGTCTGTCTCTTACAAAATCTGAGTCCAATGCCTTGACAACAGAAGTTGTTTGCAACCAGTTCAAAACCCATCTTCCTTCTGTAGCAAACTCCTTCCAGGCTTGAATCTCCTCCTCAGATTTATGCAATCTATACTCTCTCCATTGATTGTATCTAATCTTCTCAGGGAGAAAAGTAGTCCTTGATTGAAACAGCTGGTTTAGCCTTTCCAGCTCAGCTTCAAATTTCTTGAAGGCAGCAGAGTCACTCTGAACAATTTCTATTGCTCTTCTGACTTCCTTCTTTTTCTTCTTGATTGGCTCAGCCCTTGGCAGGATAAATTCTCCTTCCTTAGGCTTTTCTCCAATCTTGATGCCTTCTGACCTCCTTGGTCCATAAGCATCTTTCTTGCTATCCTCTAAGGCCTTTGCCAAGTCTGCTTCTTCCTTGGCAGCCAATTCTGCTTCAGTCAATCTTTTTGACGCCAGCATCCTTTTTTCTCGCTTCAAGAGCTCTCTTAAGCTCAGCTTCATCACGTTTTCTCTGCTCAGCTTCTTCTCGCTTTTTCTTGTGATAAGCTGACACTTTGGCCTTGCCAGTTCTCTTCTTTCTGGCAGCTCTGGATTCAACAACCGGGGCCGCAGCTGTTGATTCTGGTGGTGCAATTGCTACTGGTGCAGCAGCAACAGGTTCAAGGATCTGCACTTCAGGATCCTTTTGAGGTTCAGCAACCTCAGCTGTTGGTGTAGAAGTCTGTTTTACTTGTTCATCAGCTGACTTTACTGCAGCAGACTTCTTCACTACTTCAACAGGCCTCTCAGCAGTTTGAGGGCTTTCTCTAACTAACTCAGAAAGTTCAGTGTCTTCTTCTATGAATGTCATCTTCTTTCTGGCAGTTTTCTTGGTAAAAGGGACATCAGCAGGAGCAGCAGAAGTGGCAGTGTCTTTCATAGCACTTCTTGTCCTTTTTGCCACATTTTCAGCTGGTAGCTCAGCTGAAACTGTTCGTTCAGGGGATGACTCAATTGTCATCTCATCAATTTCTTTGACCGTTTCATCAACAATCAGGTCAACAGCATCCCTTCTCCTAGACACGACTGTTCTGGCTTTAACAACTGGCTCAACTGTTTGAACAGTTGTCTTGCTCTTTTTGCCTTTGACAGCAGGCTTTTCTGGCTCAGAAGCCTTTCTTTTTGTTTGCTTCTTCTCAGGCACAGCAGCAGACTCTTTTGATCTAACAATTTTCACTGGGTCATAAATTTTCAACTCCTTCGCCTTATGGACATCCTTGCCATTAGTTACAACACATCCCAAATTCACCAGCAAATGACTAAGGAATATCCTGTGCAGAGTCAGACCACGCACTTTGTGATCAGCAAGTACATACCAAATGAAGTTTGCCCAGTTCACCTTCAAACCATAGAAAATGGCTATCATTGTGTGAAATCTCTTCATTGGTATGTGTCCAACGAGAATGTGCAATTCTCAAGGACTTTGGCTACCAAATCAGCCATTCGCTGAAATTCATCCTTCAGCTGGTTTTTCTTGATGCTTCCAGACAGCACTTGATTTTTCTTGGAAGCCAGATTCCAGAAATCTACTTCAAGCGGTTCAGCTAGAGTAGAAATCTCAGTAGACCCTTCAAGAGAGAGTCCGTACTTCTCATTCAGCAGATTGGGGGTCACGCAGATGACTTTATCCCCAATTTTGGCAACAATTTCCAGTTTTTCAAAGTTGACCTCCTCTTTCGACCCATAAAATTCCATCACCTGGTCCTTGAAGATCATATCTTCATGGGTCTCCATGAAGTTAACCAGTGTAGCCGCCTTGAATTTATCCAAAATTTCTTTCATTAAAGGTGTGCCAGTCGTATGATAGGTCAGGTAGTTCAAGAACATACCTTCAGCAGCAGCTTCTTTGGCAGACATTCTAAAAAGATTGAGGAAAAACGAAGAGAAATTTGCAGTATATGGTTGCAGAATTGCTCTGTATACTTTAGAGATTTTGAGGGTGCGTAAAAGCTTAGTAAGCTGATCAGATCTGGATTTATAGATGTTAGTTCTTGTCGGTTTCCGTGAAAAGTGGTAACCGTTAGATCAGTTACTTGAAAAGCTGATCGTGCGATCGTGATACGCGGATTTCAAAATATCATTAAATATGTCAGACAGGCGGGAATTTGAAACGCCACTTGTCTGTTACTTATAAAAGCGTGCTTTTGATAAAAATGTTTTTATACAACACTTAAATATAAGCATACATAAATAATAACAGATGAGTAAAATAATACTTATCTGATAAGCGACTTGTCTGATACAAAATATCACTAGTGAAAGCCAATATCTAGTTATCTTCCTTTGCTGTTTGTCAATCCAGCAAGATAAATAATCTTCAAATCTTCAAGAATTAAGAACAAATCTTCTGGTTAAAACAACTTCAACTACTATCATTGAAGATTTCATCTTTAAAACAGGAGTACCGCTAGTCTTACACGTTCTGTTGAGAGTCAGTCTTCTTGAAGGATAACACTTATTGATATCAGATTAGTAAGCTGTTGAACCCAGTCTTCTGATAGGTTCCCCCTCAGCTTATGAATCCAAATTTAACAAGCCCAGTTCTACTCTTAGAGCAGAAAATCTTGCATCACTTAATGGTTTGGTGAAAATGTCAGCAATCTGATTGTCTGTATGAACATACTCAATAATAACATTTCCTTTTTCAACATGGTCTCTGATGAAGTGATGTTTGATCTCAATATGCTTAGTCCTGGAGTGACTAGTAGTATTCTGAGTAAGTGAGATTGCACTTGTATTGTCACAGTAGATAGGGATTCCACTGATCTTGAGATTATAGTCTTCTAGTTGATGCTTCAACCAAAGTATTTGTGCACAACATGCTCCAGCAGCAATGTATTCAGCTTCAGCAGTAGATATGGATACTGAAGTCTGTTTCTTACTCATCCATGAGATCAGACGGCTGCCTAAAAATTGACAAGTACCTGTAGTACTCTTCCTATCAATTTTACAGCCAGCAAGGTCAGAATCTGAATATCCAATAAGTTCAAATCATGATTCCCTTGGGTACCACAATCCCAATTCTTGTGTGCCTTTGAGATACTTTAATATCCTTTTAGCAGCTAAGAGATGAGATTCCTTAGGATCTGATTGAAATCTCGCAGAAACCCCAACAGAATACATAATATCTGGTCTGCTAGCTGTTAGGTATAACAGTGACCCAATTATGCCTCTGTATTTGGTGATGTCAACTGATTTGCCACCTTCATCCTTGTCCAAACGAAGTCTAGTAGACATAGGAACATTAACAGATGAGCTAGTTTCCATACCAAATTTCTTGAACAGATCTTTTGTGTACTTTGCTTGATTAATGAAAATACCATCAGGTAGCTGTTTGACTTGTAAACCAAGAAAGTAATTTAATTCTCCCATCATGCTCATTTCAAACTTGTTCTGCATCAGCTTAGAGAATCTTTCACACATCTGTTTGTTAGTTGAACCAAAAATAATATCGTCCACATATATTTGTACCAATAATATATGATTATCCCATTCAATAGTGAACAAGGTTTTATCTACTTTACCCTTACGAAATCCTTTGACTAAAAGAAAATCAGATAAAGTATCATACCATGCTCTTGGAGCCTGTTTCAGTCCATAGAGAGCTTTCTTCAGACGATACAACTTGTCTCCTTGTTGATAAACTTCAAAACCAGGAGGTTGTTCAACATAAACTTCCTCTTGCAATTCTCCATTGAGAAAAGCAGACTTCACATCCTTCTGATAGACAGTGAAGTTCTTGTAAGCAGCATAGGCTAAGAATAATCTGATTGCTTCAAGCCTTGCAACTGGTGCGAATGTCTCATCAAAATCAATGCCTTCTTCTTGGCAGTAACCTTTGGCAACTAGTCTTGCTTTGTTTATGGTAACAATACCATCTTCATTCATTTTATTTCTGAATACCCACTTAGTGCCAATTATTCTTTGATGAGTAGGTCTGGGAACTAAGTACCAGACTTCATTCCTTTCAAATTGATTCAACTCTTCTTGCATTGCTTCAATCCAGTGAGAATCACTAAGAGCTTCATCAATTAACTTAGGCTCAATTTGTGAAAGAAAACTTACAAACATTGCTTCATTTGCAGTTGACCTTCTAGTTCTTACTCTATCCAAAGGATCACCAATCAATAAGTCAGGTGGGTGATCTTTGAGCCATCTGAGGTCTGGTTGCAAATCTGGATGTTGTCCTCTTGATTGATCTTGCAACACTACTGTTGGAGTCTCAGTAGTAGTCTGTTGAACAGTTGTAGTCTGTTGAACAGTCTCTGGTCTGTCACCTGTTCGCAACTCCTCTGTTAGACAATCAGTAGACTGATTTTGAACAGCACTTGAGTTAACAGCATGAGTTAAATCAGGTAGTATGATGGATACATATTCTTCCTTTCTTTCCATACTCAATTTCTGAAAGTCAGCAGATACCTCTGGGTTTGCACTTTGATTCTTTTCAGATGATTGACTTGGTTCATCAAATACTACGTGAATAGATTCTTCTACAAGTAAAGTTCTTTTGTTAAACACTCTATAAGCTTAACTAACAGTAGAGTAACCTATAAAAACAGCTTCATCAGCCTTTTCTGCGAATGCAGTAAGGTGATTTTTCCCATTGTTCAAAACATAACATTTACAACAAAAAATCCTAAGATAATGTATATTAGGCTTTCTGTTGTTCCATATCTCATAAGGTGTCTTGTTTTGACTTTTGTTGATCATACACCTATTTTGTGTATAACATGCTGTATTTGTGGCTTCTGCCAAGAATCTTTGGGGCAGCTTTGTTTCAGCTATCATTGTCCTGATAGCTTCCTTTAGAGTTATGTTTCTCCTTTCAGCAACTCCATTTTGTTGAGGGGTTCTGGCAGCAGAGTACTCATGATTGATTCCTCTGGAGTTACAATACTCTTCAACAGTAGAGTTTGTAAATTCAGTCCCTCTATCTGATCTGATCTTCAATATTCTTTGACTCTTCTCATTCTTGATCAGTTCCATCATATTAGTAAGATGTTCCTTGGTTTCACTTTTCTTCTTCATGAAAATCACCCAAGTGAATCTTGAAAAATCATCCACAACAGCTAGGCAGTATTTCTTTCCACCATTGCTGATTGGATCAATAGGGCCAAACAAATCCATATGTAACAGCTCCAAAATTCTGGTTGAAGATTGGTGCTTCTTGCTTTTAAAAGATGACTTTACTTGTTTACCCTTCTGACATGCGTCACAAAGCTTGTCTTTGCTCATGACTGTCTTTGGAATTCCTTCTACCAGATCATTCTTTATTAATCTGTTTATGGTCTTGAAATTCAAATGATTCATTCTTTTGTGCCACAGCCAACTGATTTCACTTGGTGTAGAAGCCACCAAACAAACATTAGAATTCTTGTCCACAGAATTCCAGTCGACTACATAGATATTTCCCTGTCTTCTTCCAGATAAAATAACCTTCTTTGTTCCAATTTGTTCAACATAGCACTTATCTGATGAAAACACTACGGAAAATCCCTTGTCACAAAATTGACTTATGCTCAGCAGATTGTACTTCAGGCCACTAACATAAGAGATGTCAGATATCTCTATGTTTCCTTTGATAAGCTTTCCAACAGCAACAACCTTGCCTTCTTTGCTGTCTCCAAAAGTAACTCTTGGACCATTTACAGCAACAACATCTGCCAGTTCATGTATGTCTCCACACATGTGCCTTGAACATCCACTGTCCAAGTACCATTTCTTCACTACTTTACTCCTACTCCTAATCCTAACCTACAAAACAAAATAAAAATATTTTAGGTACCCTTTATTGAGAGGGTCCTGGTGGATTAGTGTCACCTTTGACAACCCAAGATGTTGAATTCTTAGGCTTTAGAGTTTTAGCAGGAGCATGAGCAACTTCATTTTCATCATAATCAGCAGGCATGTTATGTTGATAATCATTATGATGATGATAGGGCTCATAAGCAGGATAAGATGCATGATAAGCAGGGTGAGCATGCATTGGTTGATGAGCAGGATATGCAGCATAATAAGATGGATAATGAGGTGCAGCATAATAAGGTAAGTAAGCAGGTTGCACATAATGAGACTCATTTCCATACCAAGCATTATAGTTATAATTTCTTTGCTTATTTGGTCTGCTCTTTACTTGCTCTTTAACAGACGACTTAGGTTTACTAGTCTGATTGGTTTTACTTTTATCAGCAGACTTCTTTGGACTATTCTGCTGTTTGGTTTTACCAGTCTGTTTTTCATTTTTCAGGCTTTTTACCCTTTTTAGCCTTAGGAGGACTCTTCTCCTTTTTCTCAATTTCCAGTGAAGTTGATTTAGCAGTCTGAACATACAGGATAACATTACTATTATCAGCAGATATAAACTTCTCAGCTCTGTTCAGTTCTAAATTTTCTTTTACTAAGGGTGGACTTTGTTCAGTTGATTTATCTACTGACACAACAGACGACTTAGGAACAGACAACTTATTAAGTGAAGATATTGTAGCTTCAAGTTCCTTGATTTGTCCCTTGTAAACTTCACATTCTGCTCTCAGAGATTCACATTCATGCGAAAGCTTTTTATACATGGCTGATTCTTCAGGTTTTTCAACACTGCGTTTCAGCTTAGCATTTTGCTTTTTCAGCAGAATCATCTCGTCCTTAAGCTTAGCAAATTCATTAACAACATCGGCTTTATTGTTCATCATTTGCTCAAATGAATTGAATAACTCAAATTCACTTTCAGAGAGGTTTACCTCATTGTCAGAATCATCAGATTCCTTTGCCATGAGACAGAGCAGTGCAGGTGTCTCTTCAAAAATAGAGTCGTCACTTGACGTGCCTGATTCTGAATTTGATGAGTAGATGGCTGCCATCTTTTCAGCTTCAGCCAACAGCACTTTGCTCTTTTGGTATCTCTTCTCTCTTCTTTCTTTTCTTTGTTTCTTTTCCTCCTCTGTATACTTCTCCGCTTTAGGATATGGGCAGTCCTTGATGAAATGTCCCAATTTCCTGCAATTATAGCACATCATTTTGGATTTATAATCATCCTTAATATCATGAGAATGAGAGGTAGGTTTAGAAGTAGAAGCATTGTTATATTTGTTCTTCATTTTTCATTTGTAGAACTTTTTGAACCCGTTCAATAACAAAGCAACATCATCAGCAGAGTACTCCTTTTTGTTCAGTACTATGGCCTCATCAGATGAGTCCACTTCTATAGTTCTTCCGGCTGATCTTCTGGATTTTTCTGCAGCAACCAGGGCAGCAGTGGGACTAGAAGTTGAGGTCTCTTCTATACCCATTCTTGGCATTTTATACTCGTACGCCTTGAGTACAGAAAACAACTCCGTCAGAGAGATCTTCCCCAGATCCCTTGATTCTTCCATTGCTGTGATCTTCATGTTGAACTTGGGTGGTAGTGCCTTCAGGACTTTGAGAGTGATCTCTTTGTATGTGAATGTTTTACCCAACTTTAACACGTTGTTTAGCACTTTAGTGAACCTTGAATCCATCTGGTCAATGGTTTCTCCAGATTTCATCTTAAAGTTTTCAAACTTCTCCAGGACTATGCTCAGATTATGTTCTTTGATGGCATCATTCCCTTCACTCATATCACGGACTTTATCCCACATCTCTTTTGATGTTTTACAGTGTTTGACCTTGTCAAACCTTTCATTGTCTAGGGCTTTAGTCATGATGAAGATTCCAACTTTATCAAGATTTTTCAGCTTGATTTCTTCAGCTGTCATCTCGTCTTCATCTTTGTCAACGACCGTATCTTGGCCATCAACCTTGATTGTTTTGGTAACTCTTATCGGACCTTTTGTTATGCACCTGTACATATTATCATTATAAGCAGCAAGGAAAATTTCCATGCGTATTTTCCAGTCCTCAAAGCTCATACCGCCTATGTGGGGAACAAGGCAAATACAATCCATTTTCAAAAAGTTTTAGTTTTTCAAAAAGATGCTCTTTTGAAAACTTTTGAAAACCTTTGAAAAACACTTAAGGATCAAGCTCGTTGATCAGGCAAATGATTCAGATGAACCACCTGCTCTGATGAGGTCTAGAAGGGGGGGGGGGGGGGGGAATAGACCTCTTCAAAATTTACCTTTTAAAAACTTCTAACTTTTCTGTCAGCAGACTAAGCTGATCAGTAATCGTAAGTTGACTATGCTGATCTCGCACAAAGCTTTGAACAGCAGAGTTGACCACTCTTCTGATTTCACTCAGCTGATTTTATCAAAATCAGAGTTTTAAAATAACTAACTTGCAGCGGATTTATCAAGTGTTTTTCACAAGTAGTTTTCTATAACTTTGAAATAGTTTTATCCCCAGTTTTAAACAAACTCTTTTTAAAACTTTTCCAACAGTTAACCTTTAAGTGTTTTAAGTATGCTGTTTCAAATATGCAGAAATTTATGCAAGTAAAAACACAAAGGATTTTTCTAGTGGTTATATGGATAGAAATCCTTTAGTCCACTCTTCCAAGTCACTTAGATCTTGGGTTATACTAAATCACACAGATTACAGTATACACTGCTTACGCCAAACAACAAATGATATGGCCGTAAGTTCACAATAGGAAATCACAAAGAAACTCCTACTCTCTGAAGTAATATCACTCACTAAGATGGATATCTACTTCTCACAACACGATACAAACAAAATCACTCAGATTTATAAGTCTTTTCTGTTTTCTCTCTATTCTGCTTTGTCAACAAATGACCCGGCTGATGAGTGTTATGTTCTTGAGTTTGAGACTTAGAAGAATTCTGCTTCAAATTTTTGCTCTCAAAATGTGTTGTATCTTCTTCTTCAACTCACGAACTGAACTATTTATACTTGGAGATTTGAAAATCTGCCCGTTGAGAGATCGGCAGCTGTCAAATCCTCGAGTACTGGTCCTTTCTGCAGAAACAGCTGTTGCGACTGAACACTGTACACTCTGTTATACTTTCTGTCGCTTCGCATTAAATGCACCAAGCTGATACGAGGTTTCTCTTTAATCATTTGTCATAAATACCCTTCCTCTTCAGCATTTATTACACCAAGTGCATTTATTACCATTGCAATAACTTCTGATCCACTTCCACTCTGCTGATCGAAGTCACTCGTCTGATGTGTACTCGGCTGATCCCAAACTTGAACTAATCTGATTTGAGTCGGTTGATAGTCCACCAGTCTAATTCCTTCTTCAGCAACAGATCAGTAGTCTTCTGGACCATATTTGACTCGTCTGAAATACATCTTCCTTGGTCAAATATCTTCTAAGGTTTGTACTAAGCTTCCACTTAGCTGATGACTTTTGGAAATCATCAAAACCTCCCTTCACTTCAAAGTCTTCATCTTCATCCAACATTCTTCTTCTTCCTCTTCTTCAACTTCATCACTACTTTCATCTTCACCACTTGAGAAAACATCAGCAAGGCCCTTTAATTTTTCTCTTATTTCATCAGCTTCAAACTTTGCTCTGATGTCCTCAATCCTCTTATACTTAACATCTGGATTAAGCTGTTCTTCAACAGAGTACTTAGAGGCAGCTAACTCCTTGTCAGTCTTAGCTACATCCTTGGGCTCTACTTTATCATCAGCTTCATCTTCAGCTTCTTCTTCAAGTACTTCTTCTTCACTTGGCTTTCCAGCAGCAGCCCGTTGGTCTCGTACTTGAATAGTTGCATCATCAACAGTTCTCTTGGCTGATTCCTCTTCCCCCTTTTTGTCATCAGCAGCAGGGTCGAGTTGATCAGGAGTTATGTTGACAGCAGCACAAAGCTTCTTGATGTTTTGATCCATGATGCGATTTCAGCACAGTGATGATTCAGAGTAGTCTCCATGCGAAGTTGATTAGCTTCCATGCGAAGTTGATTTGATTGGTATTTCATATAAACTTATGTTCTATAAAATCTGATTTTAGAAAGACCCAAGTATCAAGGAGTAATTTATTTAAGGTAAATGATGGAGTAATTTATTTAAGGTAAAGGATTATACTCCATAAAGTGTCGAATATAGAAGAGGTTTCTATATAATATGTCTGACGCATCTCAATGGATTAAGTCATATTTAAGGCTTGAATATCCCTGGAAAAAAAAATTAAAAGCTTTTGCAAATTTAAAAATGTGTCTAAATGAGTTTTATAAAGTTTGACCAACATAATTATCTACTTTATTTTCCCAGATTATGTTGTTTGGCTGTTTACGCATGTGTTAGTATTTTCACTATTGGGCAAGAACAGTTATTTTACTGGATGTAGTCAAACTGGCATTTGTAGAAAGTTGGAAATAATATTAGAATAGCGACTTTTACTAATAAAATTTGATAATCATTTTAGAAACTTATGTAAATGGAATATTTTATAAATCTTAAATGTCACACATTTTCTTATGCCTTAATCTAAAATCTTGATTCTTGGCTATACAAGTTGAAAAACCAGGAGGGAAAAACACTTTTGATACCAAACTTTAGTCCAAAAAACACATTTGGTACCAAGCTTTTTCAAAAAACACATTTCATACCATGATTCACAAAATCTTGACACATTTAGTTTTGCCGTCAATTTTCGGATGAAATTCAGTACGTGCTCCTCATGTGCCCGTTAAATTCACAATGGAATGGAGAATATGCACGGGTTTTAAAGACCCACACATGAACGACACGTGCTAAATTTCGTCTGAAAATTGACGGCAAAACTAAATGTGTCAAGATTGTGTGAATCATGGTATGTAATGTGTTTTTTGAAAAAGTTTGGTACCAAATGTGGTTTTTGGATTAAAGTTTGGTATCAAAAGTGTTTTTTCCTCGAAAAACCAGTCTTATGACTAATTATTTATACCTCCTTGAGGGATGTTGAAATTACAAAAAAATTCCCTACGGTTTAAATAATTATCAGCACCTCCACCATTTTAAGTTGCACCTTTCAAATTTAGCTATCTTTTACTTTTAAGATTTTTATAACATAATAAAGAAATATTAAACTAAAATAAACTAAACTATATATTTCTAATAATTTGAACATAATAAATAATCACACTTACACTTTTTTTTAATTTCAAAATAATATTAATTATTTTGAATTTATGCTTGATGAGGATAACTTATGCTCAAGGGTAATTAGGAGATCCCCGTCCCCATAATTTTTATTAATATTAACATTAACAATTATATATATAGATATATTTTTTTTGAAAGAACATTAACAATTATATTAAATCAGCATAAATGAGGTTGGCATAAGGTCTTTCCAAAAAAGACCATTTTGCCGCCATCTTTAACTCTTTATACCGAAAACGATTAGTATTCCAATCAAATATCATAAATATATCATCAAATCCAAAGAAAGACAAGCTCTTTCACATTACAAATATCCTACCACTTACATTTTCTCCCAAACTCTATTAAAAAACATTGGCATATACCACCTATTTTTTTTCCCAAGCCCCAACATTCAAAATGGGTTTCAACTTTTTTAAATCCACAAAATTCAATATCAAGACTCAATCCAAATGAGATTTCAAAGGATTTACTAAAAAATCATCCAAACAAATTGATGCAACGTACGTATTGAGAAAGATAAATATGTTCAAAAACCCGTTGATTCTTGATAAAGAATATCATGAGTTTGAAGGAATTCAATAACTCGTTGATTCTTTAAAGAATACCGCGAAATTGAGGGAACTGAGAAAACTCAAATTCTGATATAAACAAAAACTAAACTACATTGTCTCCCAAGTTTTACAATCACTATATAAATAAATAAATAAACCCTAAGAAATAATAAAAATTACCAAAAAGTCCATAAAATATTAAAACTTATTAAAGACCTAATAAACTCTTAAATTTGGCTTTTTACGGCTTCTTTGTCAATCTTGAATCGCACCACACCATAAATATTTTTGAAATCAAAACAACAAAATCGAGTCAAAATTCTTACAAATAGACCCTTCTAACAACACAAGTATCAAAAATTCTAAGCGATTAACATCCCGACTCTCCGTAATCGTTTGTTGTATGCAAACCTAGTTTTATTACAAATTTATGATGTGGGGTATAGACAAAGGAGGAACATGTCCTGGTGCAATTCCAAAATTGCCCTCAACATTTTTACGCCACATCAATGTGCGTTGACCCATTTATAATTAGGGTAAATCCATTATAAATTAAGGTTTATCGATTTATTATTTTAGGTATTTTATCCGTTTGTAAATTTAGATAAAGAAAATGGGCAAACTAGACATTCTATGCATGTCATTTTTTTTTTAACAAGATAATGGTAGAGAAGGTGTTGGTAATTATTGAAATAATAGGGGAGGTTTCTGTAATTTTATCAAACTTCTAGAGGTGTAGGTAATTATCCATATTTACAATACAATTAACAAAATCAGGAACAGTGAAATACGTCAACTCAATTGTCGAGACTCGAGAGACCCGACACAAATTGAATTTGATTTAAACTTTCAAATGTTTCATTCACTTCTCCCAAACCCTATAATCAAAATCAAAGTAAAAACACTGAAAATTCAAAATGCTCCAGAAATAAAGAAGACAAAACATAAGACAATTGGGCTTTTCTCCATGAATATTTCAATTTCTTCGAACCCGGGTAATGCGCATTGATTATTGCAAGATTCTGTCTTTCTTCTATTTTGTAAGCCAATTGTTTTGGTGTTTTCTTACATTGAGCATAAGGTTTTGATCTTTTTGCTTAAATGTGGAAATAAAGATTGAATCTATTTGTTTAATTTAAATTGATGATTTTGGAAGGACATAGTGGATCAATATCCCAAATGGGTATCTCTCTTTTTGACTTTTACCCCCTCTATTTTGATTTCCCCATTGTTTTTTACTATAAGCTTCTATTTATGGCATTTTTTTATAATACTATTTATGGATATTTACCTTTTCTGGGAATGTGAGACGTTTGTTTTTATTGTTGTTCTTTATATCCAATTTGTGTTTTAATTAACAGTTGGGGTAAATTACGAATACCCATGAGGTAATGTGTAATTATAAAAATTTCTTCATGTATTGGGTATTACGAAAATTCTCTTGTGGTTTGTCATCTTGGTCATTACCCCAGAAAATGTTTGCTCCTAGGGGATTATTTGTTATGTTTGTAATATCTTAAAAGAAAAACTTGGACGCTAATTATAATATCACATAAATTATATATTTATCACCAAAGAATTGATAAAATTGTATAATTACCCATAAGTTTAATATATATATATATTTACATATTTATTAACAATTTAATTTTTATTATAAAAAATTAAACAAAATTTTATGAATTATATTTAATAAATAAAAAAAAAATATTTACACATTTAATTAAATAAATTATTTTTATCTATAATAATGATTTAATAAATTTTATTATTATAAACATAAAAAGTAAATTAAAAATAGTTATATTGTATTTTTAAATTTTCTTATTATTTTTTAAAATAATAAATTTATTAATACATTATAAAAATAATTAATTTAATTAAATATGTAAATAAAATTCTTTTATTTATGAAATTTTGTTTAATATATTATTATAAAAATTACTTTGTTAATAAATATGTAAAAATAAGGTTCTTTCAGTATTTTTGGAAACTTATGTGAAATTATACAATTTTTTGAATTTTTTGGTGGTAGATATATAATGATCAATTTTATAATTTATAAGATATTACAATTAGCACCCAAACTTTAATTTTATTAAGATATTACAAACATTACAAATAACCGCCTAGGGCAAAGTTGGAACTTTTCAGTGGTAAGGGGTTAATTTTAAGATGGTAACAAACCTCGGGGAGATTTTTTTGATACTCAATACTTGAGGGAAATTTTCGTAATTAGGTCTTACCTCAGGGAGGTCTTCGT
This sequence comes from Penstemon davidsonii, assembly GCA_034814905.1. Lineage (NCBI taxonomy): Eukaryota > Viridiplantae > Streptophyta > Magnoliopsida > Lamiales > Plantaginaceae > Penstemon > Penstemon davidsonii. The sequence continues at coordinate 1,189,094 of JAYDYQ010001087.1, read as the reverse complement.
AATTTATCCTAATATTTATATACTTGCTGCACATAGAAATGTAGAATATATATGTCAAAATTAAGCCAGATATTTGAGTAAACTATTGACTGAGTTTATTGGGACTCTATTAGGCCATCTCGAGCCAAAGCAGTCAATAGTCCTCTCATGCATGTCTGTCTGTCATCTCCAACCGAACCAATAATTCAAAATATTTAATTCAATTTTAAACTTTTCCCACTCTCACTTAACAATAACAATAACAATAACAATAACAATAATAATAACAATAATAATATTATTATTATTATCGGCAATAAAAATAATAATAAAAAAGATAATAATAATAATAATAATAAGGCATTCATAAATATAATAAAATAAAAAACGAGTAAACATAATTAATGGAAAAAAGATTCAGTCGAACACTTGTGAGCAACACACGGGCCATTTTCAAATTAGGAGTTTCTTTGTAATCGTATTTGTTAAGTTGTTTAATTGATCTTGTAATTGTATTTTTAAATTAAGTTGCAATAATAATAATAAGGATTTTTACAGACACATATATATGTTTTATTTTTTAAAAAAAGTGACCAGTTAAGTTTTTTATACAAACATATATTTATAATTAATATAATTTAATTTTTTTAAACACATTTTAAATTATTTTTTAATATTAAAAATTAAAAAAATATACATTTGGCAACCACCCATTGGCTTGCTTTCCCGGAGGCATGCAGGCAGGCAACCATTGCCTGCCTGCCTGCCTAGATGTCCCCCGGTTTTCCTCATGCCCGCTTGCCCTTCGAAAATTTTCATCTCTAGCCGACGATCCCCCTCATGCCTGCATGCTCTCTTCGGCTGGAGATGGCCTTACATTTTTTAGTTATGTATGCTGCGGTGTGGGTTGGTGTAGAGTGTAAGAAACTCTTGTGTATTTTATAGAGCCAAATGCAAAAATTCCCCATGTGCTTTGTTAAACTATAAGAAATCCCCCGTGTTATTTTTGTTAGAAAAAAATCATTTGAAATTCTTTCATAAATTATAGGAGATTTTTATAAATTTTTTAAATGAACACATTGCCAATTTTCAAAGTAAAGGGTGGGGGGGGGGGAGGTTATTGATAAATGTTTTTTGTAAAGGGTGTTTTTGCATTTTTGGTGGGGTATATTTGTCATTTCGACTTGGTATAATTTTTTTTTGCTAATAGATAATAAGCACAATGGGGTTTTGCTGATAAATATAATATAGGGAGATTTTTTATAGTTAGGCCAATTATAGGGGGTGTTTTTGCATTGCACTCTATTTTATGTACTATATTTTTATTTCCAATCAAATGACAGGGTTAGGTTTTTGGAAAAAAATATCATTATTGTTGGTAGTTTCCCAAAAGATTCTGCTTTTCAATTAATTATTGAATGGTAATAAACAATTATGATCACATATATGTTTAAGGCTGCAATTCTTTTAATTTCTTCATTATTTCAGAACACAGAATATTAGTTAGTTATGGGATGGTAGATGTATCATCCTATATAATTGATTGTTGTTCAGCTATCAATTCGTAAATATTAGCTAAATGACATATGTCAAGTCATGAAAGAATAATCAAAAGTTGATAATCATGCGAAAGCTTTTAACTATATTAAAATAAAAGTTAAAAATGCAAGATAGTCCCTGTGTTATGTAAAATCTACACAAAACTATTATGTGAAATTTTAATTCCACCAAGCCTCATTGTACTTTAAAAAAATCTGCATAAAACACCCAATTTGTCAAAAAATAGGTCGTTTTGAATCTTCATATTTCATGAAACCATTTTAAAAACATTTTACGTGAAGTTGTAGGGACCAACATGAAGTTTTTTAAAAATGATTTCTTGAAATATGTTGATCCAAAACGACATATATTTTTTTTTTACAAATTGGGTGTTTTATGCAGGGTTTCAGAAAGTACAAGGAGGTTTGACACAATAAAAATTTCACAAAGTAGTTTCGTACTGATTTAGCATAACAAAGTGGAGTATTTTGCATTTACCCCCAAAATAATAAAATAACTATCTATTCAAGCTTGCAGTTTATGGTAATCATTTGACAAATTGATTTGTGTTATTGTTATTGTATCTCATGAAAGCAACAAATTATATTCTTGAAAATGATAGCTTTATCTTTTCCTAACAATATTTATACATGGTTGGTGATAGATTCTAATCTGATCTACCAAAAGTGGGGATAGGGGAAAAGAAAAATAAATTATCATTATATTTGTCAAGGCTGCTTAAGTAATAGTAACATACTCAGCTTAATCGAAAATTATAGAGTTAATGCCAATTTACTCCATATGATATTATTCATAATGGTCAATTAACTCCTTGTAATTTGTAAAAAAAAATTTAATTCCCTGTGAAAATTTTAAAGGAACAATTTACTTCCTTCAATCGGAGATTGTAACTCACGGCAAATGGTAGTGAACATGAAAAGTGTTTTTGTAACACAAGGGGGTAAATTGCAACATTAATCATAACACAGGAGGTAAAATATCATATTTATCATAACATAGGGGATAAAAGTGCCACATATAAGAGGATTAGTTTTGTCAATTTGTATCTTTTTTTAAGTTTAAAAATGCCAAGGAGGCAATGTGCAACTTCTATAAGATCATAGGGGTAAAATGCCATTAAATTCAAACCAACTGAATTTGTCTTATTCCTTATCCTTATTTATTTCATTATATCTTTGTTGGCAAGATATATGTATAGATAGAGAAGTAACTCAGTTCAATAAAAATGGCTCTAGATCTAGTGATTGGTTCTTGCAAAGAGGCAATAGAATCACAATCAAAATATGCAAATAATGAAATATCATTGATGAAAGCAGAGAATGGTTGTACTCTCATAAAAAGTACAACTACACGAGGAGTAATTAAGCATGGTATAAATGGCGTTAATGATCTTCTTCAGTGTCCTATTTGTGCAAATTCAATGTATCCTCCCATTCACCAGGTTTATACATTTTGACACATAATGTATGCTTATTTTTTTTAATTGGTCACAAAAAAATTAAAAAATCTTGCGTTCCTTTGCTACCGCATACAAATGGTTCTTTGAATGAATCTTCTCACAGTCTAATTTGTTGTCAGTATCGAGATTGAGATTGTGTTTGAACTTAGTTTCATTGTTAAATTAATCGAGCTCAAGCGAGCTTCAATAGAGTTAAACATACACACAAGTATCATCATGTAATGTTATATTTTAGCTTATTAAGTCGAACTCGAACCAAGTTTCATAAGTTATCGGACAATACTTAAAACATGTTCAAGCTTAGTTTGGTATATAAAGAGCCGGACTCAAACTAGCTTTTATCCTCGAGTGAAATATGGAGTAGCTTAGATTTGATTAGTAGCATCATGCATAATTTTGAATGTTGTCCCTATGTTGGTTCTATGATCTTTATTTCCATATTTAATCACTTTTAATTGGAAGTGTGCAGCAAAAACCATATTTAGCACTTTTAGTAAGAGTTAATGATAATATACCCATGTGATATTATAAGGTTTAATTTACCCACTATAATTTAAGAAAATAGCACTTTACCCCCTATAATTTTATAAAGGTTTTAATTGTCTCCCGGATAATTTAATTGATTTCATTTCATTGATTTATGCAGTGTCCAAATGGCCACACATTGTGTACAAACTGCAAAAGGATTCATAACTACTGCCCAAATTGCCGTTTGGAACTTGGGAACATAAGATGTTTAGCTCTGGAGAAAGTGGCTGAATCATTACAACTTCCCTGCAAATATCAAAGTCTCGGCTGTCGTGATTTATTTCCATACTACAACAAGCTAAAGCATGAAAAACGTTGTTCATTTAGGCCATACATTTGTCCATATGCAAGTTCCGAGTGCTCTGTTACTGGTGATATTCCATATCTCGTGGCGCATATTAAGGAGGATCACTCTGTCGATGTGCATGACGGGTGCACTTTCAACCACAGATATGTCAAGTCGAATCCACATGAAGTCGAAAATGCTATATGGATGCTCACTGTAAGTTTTTAATTTTTAATTTTGCACCAAGCTTTTTTTTTCTTGGGGAACCCCAATCCCCAAAAAGGTTTGCCCATGAAAACACGGGATTTTTGGTAATAAAAATAACACTAGGTTGTGTTTATAATTAGGCAAATCATAGAGGGTATTTTTGCATTTCACTCAGAAATTGATAGAACACCTGTGTTGAAATGTTAAAAATAATAGTAGGGTAATCTGCAATATACCTCCTTACGTTCCTTCTAATTAGCAAATATATCCTTATGGAGAGAATTGCACTTGTGGTATCAAACTATATATCGATTCTCATTAGTGGTACCATAAAAATCGAGGCCGACACATTTGGTACCATAATTTAAGAAACCAATCACTTTTGGTACCACTGTTAAAAATGGACGTTAACTGATGACGTGGCAGTTAAGTTTTATTACAAAATTGATACCGTTACTTATGTTGACTGACAATTATACCCCTAACTTTTCAAGTTGTCAAAATAACCGAACATATTCAAATTTACTGACAATTTTAGTCCACATTGTTGCCCAATTTCAAAATTGGCTCGAATAAGACACGTGTGGACCAATTTATAGATTTTACTTATTATATTTACATATTTATTTAACTAATTTAATTCTATAAATAATATTAACAGACCAAATACTACTTTAACATAAATCTTAAATAATATTAATTAAATCTAAAATTTATATAATAATATTAATATATTTAATATTTATTAAAAAATAATGTTATATATTATTAATAAAATAATTATAATTTTTTAAAAAAAAAAAGCAATAAAACCCTTCCCCTACCCCCATCCCCATCCCACCCACCCCCCCCCCCCCCCCACCCTCCGCCCACCCAAATCCCAGGCCGCGGGGGCCGGGGGGCCCGGGGTTTGTTGGGGGGGGGGGGGGGGATGGGGTGTAGGGGATGGGTTTTATTTTCTTGTTTTTTTAAAATTATAATTATTTTATTAATAATATATAACTTTATTTTTAATAAATATTAAATATATTAATATTATTCTATAAATTTTAGATTTAAATTAATATTTTGTCGGATTTATATTAAAGTGTTATTTGGTCTGTTAATATTATTTATAAAATTAAATTAGTTAAATAAATATGTAATATAATAAGTAAAATCTCTAAACTGTTATTATATAAATTTTAGATTTAATTAATATTTTGTCGGATTTATGTTAAAGGATTATTTGGTCTATTAATATTATTTATAAAATTAAATTAGTTAAATAAATATGTAAATATAATAAGTAAAATCTCTAAATTGTTCTTGCACGTGTCTTCTTCGAGCCAATTTTGAAATTGGGCAATAATGTGGACTAAAATTGTCAGTAAATTTGAATATGTGGGGTTATTTTGACAACCTAAAAAGTTAGGGGTATAATTGTCAATCAACATAAGTAATAGTATCAATTTTGCAATAAAACTTAACTGCCACGTCATCAGTTAATGTCTGTTTTTAACGGTGGTACCAAAAGTGATTGATTTCTTAAATTGTGGTATCAGAAGGCCTCAATTTTTCTGATACCACGAGTGAGAATCGATATATAGTTTGGTACTACAAGTACAATTCTCTCTATCCTTGTGTTATCTAAAAAAAAGTCCGTCTAGATAGTGTTCTTTCTCCATTATGCCAATTAAACCTCAAACTCCCCTTCAGTATGGACAGGTATTCAACTGTTTTGGAAGACAATTTTGTTTACATTTTGAGGCTTTCTTACTTGGAACATCGCCTGTGTACATGGCTTTCCTTCGGTTTATGGGCGGGCAAATTGAGGCTAAAAAGTTTTGCTATGCTTTAGAAGTGAGCGCATTTGGGCGTAAGTTAATATGGCAAGGAGTTCCAAGAAGTATTCGTGATAATCATAAAGAAGTTCGTGATAGTCACGATGGACTTCTCATTCCAAGGAGCTTGGCTCTTTACTTCTCTGGTGGCGATGGTCAAGAACTCAAGTTGAGGATTACGGGTCGAATATGGAAAGTGTAAGTCATTCTATGGTTTGAGGATTTGTGGTAAGTTGTATAATTTTTTTGTTGTTCTAAGTCTGTATCTTTTGGGTCGAAGGAGGCCTATCATCAATACCATTAATTGAAGCTTAGGCTATATTGTTTCTTGAATTTTAGTGACTAAAATGATAAGGAAAATGAAAATGAACGAAAAATGAAGTTCCTTGTACTTGATTTGATGTAGGAAATATATTTTATTAGCGTTTTGCTCACTTAAATTCAAGAATCAAACGTGGCCATCATTTTGTTGTATGCATTGGTATTTATCTACGCCTTAGACAAATTTGAGGGAGTTACATGTATTATTTAAATGTATGGATTCTATTGGAATGCACTTAATGATTAAGCATATTGTTACTAGCACATGGAAAACCAGGGGCGGATGTTGCGTTCCAAATACTAATACGCAAACTACGCAAGTATACGGTCGTTACAAGTAATATAAAACGGTAAGTACATACCGAGTATCGAATCCCCACGAATGGGTAAAAGGTGGGAATAAACGAATCAATCGACGGCTTATTTCATCTAAGAACGCTTGATACAAAAGGATCAAACCCAAATATACGACAAGGGTGATTTTATTTAACTACGAGCGGTAAAGTAAATCTAACTACGAAAGCAAGTAAATCGGGGAGTTAATTATGCGGTAAGGAGGATTTATAAGCAATCAATTAAAGCAGATAAATCATGCGGTTGTTAGGTTAGCTATGCAAACAATCATAGGTTTAGTTGTTGTTTGTGAGTTCTAAATTAGTTAAGTCTCCCTGTCGGTCTCACTTAACTCTACCAATCTACCCAAACTCTCCATCTCCGGATCAATCACAAACATCGTTGTCACTCGATGCTCTCAGAGGGCTCAAAGGCGTACCGCTGTCACCCGGGACCTAAGACTAACCCAAATCCCCGAATAAAGAGAATCTAAGTTATTTGATGCATTCACGAACGAACTCATTATACAAATACGGACCACACTAGGTATATGCCTATCCTAGGTCGAAATCCACAAATCATCACTCGCCTAACCTTCAAAGTCCTATGTCTAGGATGCATTCAAGGTAGAATTAAGTCCGATTACATGATTACGGCAAATCAAAGTACTTAAACAATAATCTACTACAATCATTGGCCAAAAGTGCGATAAAACAATAAACTCAACAATTCAACCATAGCCCAACATCAAAACATAACTAATCAAACGATAACAATGACTCGACAATTAATATATTATGCTCGTGTTGCTACTCAAGGATTCAAGGACGTTCGTATGTATCTTCCGAGTTGCATACAAACCTATCGAGTTAAACTAATCCAATTTATGTCTAAATGGATTTAAATCTAATCGATGCATTAAATTCAAACCTTAAACGAATATGAAACGACATAGGTATATGTCTATCCTAAAATCGAATCACAATCCAAATTCATAATCAAATCCTCAAAATCACTATGTCTAGCAATCAAGAATCAATAAATCTCATCTCAAAGTTTGTCAAACCATAAGATGAACGATAAACACGGAATCGGATTAACGAACACATATAAACACCATACTAATCATCAAGACATCATTTAATCAAACAATAACATAAATATATATATAAATCCAAAGAATTCAAATCCACAACCTTTGTTCAAAATAGAAAGTAACAACATTCATATCCTAATCATAGACAACTAGGAAATAGAAAGATATCACCTAATCGGAATAAAGTCGAGAGATGGATTCTCCTCCATTTAATCACCACCTAATCACTCCCCAAGGGTGGTGATTAGCTCACCCCCTTGGTGGAGTCTTCAAATACAAGAAAAAGAAAGAAAAAACTAAAGAGAGAGTTGATGGAGGCTTGAGAGGAAAAGGGAGGCAAGGTATGAGTGTTTTTTTATTGTGAGCTCCTCTTGACCCTCTTAACCTAGGGAAAACAAGACCAAAAAGTCCCCAAAATGTCTAAAAATACAAGTGGGATCAAAGGGGGATTGTACAAAAAACCCCCTGCCTTTCCCGCAGAAAATATCTGCTGGTAGCAGGGGTCTCGCGGCCGCGAGACTTAACCTCGCGGCCGCGAGAAACAGGCCGTAGGTTTCCTGCTCTGCCGCACTTCCTTCCGAGCAGCATATCTTTTGATTCCGAACTCCAAATGCGGATCCGTAAAGTCCGTAGCGTAGCTAACTCACTCATCTATAACATATCCAAAATTCAGGTTATTTGGATCGGCCATGATAAAGTTGTGCATGCTTGAGTGAGTAGCTATCTTCATTCTTGTAAAATTTGCTTCGGGTTCTATTTCCTTTGAAGCTCAAGCTTGACTCGCCGGGTGGGTAGAACGACTCGCATCTGGGTGGGGGGGGGGGGGGGTGGGGGGGGGGGGGGGTGGGGGGGGGGGGGGGTGGGGGGGGGGGGGGGTGGGGGGGGGGGGGGGTGGGGGGGGGGGGGGGTGGGGGGGGGGGGGGGTGGGGGGGGGGGGGGGTGGGGGGGGGGGGGGGTGGGGGGGGGGGGGGGTGGGGGGGGGGGGGGGTGGGGGGGGGGGGGGGTGGGGGGGGGGGGGGGTGGGGGGGGGGGGGGGTGGGGGGGGGGGGGGGTGGGGGGGGGGGGGGGTGGGGGGGGGGGGGGGTGGGGGGGGGGGGGGGTGGGGGGGGGGGGGGGTGGGGGGGGGGGGGGGTGGGGGGGGGGGGGGGTGGGGGGGGGGGGGGGTGGGGGGGGGGGGGGGTGGGGGGGGGGGGGGGTGGGGGGGGGGGGGGGTGGGGGGGGGGGGGGGTGGGGGGGGGGGGGGGTGGGGGGGGGGGGGGGTGGGGGGGGGGGGGGGTGGGGGGGGGGGGGGGTGGGGGGGGGGGGGGGTTAAATAAGACAATGAAAGTTTATGGTCTTATTCTTTTTGTGTGTTTTGTCTGAGTTTATTGGGACAATGTAATTTTAGTCCCATTGGATTGGACCATGTCGACACTTTTGGTCCTGTACTTTACAAAAGTGTACTTTTCTTTTTATTATTCGTTTGCACTTTTATAGGACCAAAGCTGCAAATCATGTTAAAAATAGTTGGATCAAAAGAACAATTTTATAAATTATAGTACCATAACATAACTCCATAGGTGATAAGGGTACAATCCTATAGAATTAAACATACAATTAATTGAAAAGGTTTGGGAGAAAATGAGAATTCATACTAGAGAGAACAAGGAAAAGAAGCCAAATGAACTTAGCCATTTTTTTTTTGAGAAAATCTAAAGGTATTCTTTTGTTGTTGTGTGTTGAATATGATAGTGGCTAAGTCAGTAAGGTGTTTATAGTGTAGAAATTTTTTCAAATAGATGAAATATAATCAATTATGATAATCTTATATTCTATAATTTATTTATTTTACTCTGACAACCCTCATAAGGTTTTTATCATTTTTTCAAACCAAAAAATGATAAAACTTAATCAGTTTGATTAGAGTAATTTAAACTATAAGCATTTGTACACAATTATTTTAACAATAAATAATGTTCTAGAATTCTTCTAGAAAATTATAATATTAATTTATTAATACTATATACAAAATATAATCAATATAATAGAGTAAATATGGAGGATAAAGTAGTATTTAACCTAAACATACTAACTGTGTCAACTATTTAACCGTTAAAGGGAGAATGTGCAACATTTAGTAAAACAAAAGAGGGTTCTTTAAAAAAAAAAAAAAATAACACACGAGAGTTTTGTGCAGGTTTATATACAAAATTTAAATAATATATTAGATTAAATATGGAGGGTAAAGTATTTAACCTAAACAAACTAACGGTGTCAACTATTTAACCGTTAAAGGGAGAGTGTGTAATATTTGTTAAAACACAAGAGGGTTCTTTGCAAATAAAAATAACACATGAGGATTTTGCACAGATTCCCAAAATACTGGTGGGTTTGATGCATTTTTTCCAAAAATAAGAAAACCCAAGAACAGTTAAATACGTCCATTCAAGAGTCGAGAGACTCAAGACAAAGTGAATTTGGTTTTGAACTTTCAAATGTTTCGTTCACTTCTCCCTAAACTCCATAATCAAAATAAAAGGAAAAACAGTGGAAAGCTCCTGAAATAAAGAAGACAAAACATAAGACAATTGGCTCTTTCTCCGTGAATATTTCAATTGTTGGAATTTATCCCCAACGATCTATCTCATACTAAATCATTAAGAGTTATATATACTAAATTAAATATGTACCAGTATCCATAGTGAGCTATTAGTCTGATGCGAATTTATGGAATCGATCACTAGTATGAATCGGATCGATTGGGTACGAGGTCTTCCTCAACCAAATCGCCTTATTTCCTATGGACTTTAGATTCATCTTCTTGATGGGGGAGAAGAGAGTGATATATTAATGTATTGGGGACCATGACCCTTGTGTTCTTTATATAGGAAGAGAATTAGAGTTCCCATAATTCTCTAGAACTCTTCCTAAATAAGTATCTACCCATTATTTAGTCCACATTCGTATTGGAGTTGGTAACTAATTAGACCACTTAATGTTAATCTAATTGATTAAATAGTCCGATTAGGATTAGAAAATAAAATTTCCTAACATCAATTTCTTCGAACCTAGGTAATGGGCGTTGAATCTTGCAAGTTTCTGTCTTTGTTCTATTTAGTAAGCCAATTGTTTTGGTGTATTCTTACATTGAGCATAAGGTTTTGATCTTTTTGTTTAAATATGGAAATAAAGATTGAATCTGTTTGTTTAGTTTAAATTGATGATTTTGGAAGGACATAGTGGATCAATATTGTTAAAGTTCTTTACAGTAGTTTAGATAGATATAGTTTTTTAGTTTTTATCTTGTTAATAGTTGACAGAGTCAAACTCTTTGTCATTATCTACTTTGTAATATGCCTATAAATACAAGGCATGTTAATTGATATAAACACAATAATATTTTCTCATTCTCTTTGTGCTCTCTAATTTTTACATGGTATCGGTGAAATATTTTTGAGTTACGAATTTCATCTTTGATCTCCACCATGTCATCATCAAAATCACTCAAAATCTATCATGTCATTTATCACTCAGATAGTCCATCTGATGAATATTATAACCAAATTCATGGTTTTTCAGATAAGCAGGTGAAGAGATCAGAGCCACTAACATCCACTTCTGCTACTTGTTCCAGTCATTTGGCATGCATAGCTCTCACTTGTCTACCCACTAGTTGGATCATCGATTCAGGAGCTTCTAATCATATATATACACCTCTTTCATTTTTTTCATCATATTCTATTGTCCATAAAAGTATATCCGTTCAATTACCTGATGGTTTTCAAGCGCTTGTGACACACATAGGCTCTGTTCAATGTTCATCTTCACTTACCCTCACGAATGTATTCCACATTCCGTCATTTAAATTCAATTTGTTATCTATCTCACAATTAATAAAATCAGTTAATTGTGATGTAATTTTTCATCTTCTGAATGTATATTTCAAGACCGAGCAACATAGAAGAAAATTGGCCGAGGTCATGTTCAAAATGGTCTTTTTTATCTAGATCCAGACCTAAAATTCAATTTTGTTTTTTCTTTCAAACATCTTTATAAATTTGACCTATGGCATTCTCACCTTGGTCATCCATCTAGATCTCGTTTGAATTTTATTGTTAAGAACTATCCAAATGTCATTACAAATAAAAATCATGTTTGTGATGTATGTCCGCGGGCTAAACAATCGCGTCTTTCATTTGCTCAAAATATGTCTTATATTTCTCATTGTTTTGAGTTAATCCATGTTGACATCTGGGGTCCATTCTCTATACCTTCAAAAAACGGATCTTGGTTCTTTTTAACTATCGTTGATGATTATTCAAGGTGTACTTGGACTTATCTAATGAAACATAAATCAGAAACTTTCAACATGTTGATCCATTTTTTCAATCAAATCAATCGTCAATTCAATCAGACAATTTCTCGTATCAATTCTGGTAGTGGGAACATTTTTCTTCCTCAAGGTTTCTGAATTTCTTTCAAATAAATTTCAAACATAAGTTTCATGACCATGGAATTATTCACCAACGCAATTGCGTTGCGACTCCCTAACAAAATGGCGTTGTAGAACGTAAACATCGACATCTTCTTGATGTTGTCAGAGCTCTACACTTTCAGGAGAACTTGCCTCTTTCTTTCTGGGGTGAATGTATTCTTACGGCTACTTATCTTATCAATATACTTCCAACTCCAATCCTTAAGTATAAATCACCTCATTAAGTTTTACTTGGAACCATTCCATCATTTTCATCTCTCCGAGTCTTCGAATGACTATGTTTTGCTAAAAATATGAATATTAAGCATAAATTTGATGAAAGAGCCAAACCTGGCATCATATGGTCAAAAGGGATACCGTATATATGATTTCAAAACTCATCAAATCTACGTTTCTTGTGATGTCATATTCCACTGATAGAAATAGTGTCCGGCAAGCCAACTGTATGGCTGCTATTTATTGTAATAAATAAGGAACTATTTAATTTAGATTAATAAATGCACCTTATTAATAAATGGTCATCTTTATCTTATGTAATAATTATCTAAGCATAAGGATAGAAGTCTTTAGATCATAGAGCTATGGGACAACCCGTGGACTGATCTCCAAGGTCGTGATCTAGAACATATTCAAGAGTTGTAGAATCCAATTGAGATAGGACATCATTGGATTCGGTTAGACTCTCACTGATGTGTATACTCCGATGAACTGGAGGACGTTGGGGTCCACGAGCGTGACTGGGATAGTCGATACACGGAAGTGGGTGACTTGTTGGGAAGGCAAGTGCACTGAATACCCCAATTAGGAAATAACTCACCATGGAAGCGATAGTCGCATATCGGGGTCGAAGTTAATCCTGTTTGCAATAGTATAGGAGGAACGATTCCTAATACTTGAGGTGATAGGGTTTATCTGGTGCGAGAACGTCTATGCTGATGTGAGTTCCGACCGACTGGAGATTACCAGAAGGTCTCTGTGGATTCACGTTGGGTATAGGGGAACTCGTATGCAGGTTCATATCATCAAGAAAGGATCCATTAACCCGACTTGATAGGTTGGGAAATTCTCCTATGAATCTCTGTGAGAAACATATTCTAGTGAAACCCTCGACCGAGGTATCTGACGGCTTTATGAAAGTATCTCATAAAGATTAAGTCAAAGAGAATAGTTTCGAGATCAGAATACATAAGGTCAAGACAAAGAAAGGGAACCGATGAAAAGTCCAAGCCCTTAAGTCTCGATTGGGAGATCGACTAATGGAGAGATCATGTCGTATATGACAATTGTAAATAATTAAAAAGGTTCACTGAATTAATTCACCAGTGATTGGGCTCCACGGGCTTGTGGCCAGACATCGACTGTGGAGTGTGGGAGAATTCTCAAATTGGCAGGGGTGCTAATTTTGGAATGATCAGTCGACAAAGTGTTTGATTGATTTAAAGTATTTAATACTCGATTAATTAAATGAATATTTAATTATAACCCACGGCCAATTATGTGGTGAACATACGGGGGCATACACAATACACATGAAGCGAAAACAAAGAAACAAAGTATGAGTCGATCGACTTCGACCTAATTGGAGCAGGGCAAGATCCTATAGGATTGGATCAAGATTATAAATTAAATTGGAATTCAATTTGTAAGTTAATTAATTAAATTAGATTTAATTAATTAATTATAGAAATATTTAATTAAATAGGCTTGGAGTCTAATTTAATTAAATGAGAAATTAATTAATTAATTGGACTATTTAATTGGGAAATTAAATGGGGCCATAATTAATTAAAGAGAATGGGCCATTAATTAATTAGAAGACTTAGTCTTCCAATTAAAGGTTCCTAGCCCATGTAGGAAACGAGAAGAGTTAGAATCCTAAACCTAATAGGATTAGGAGAGATAGAAGATATATATATGAGAATATATATCAAATCTAATAGACAACAAGAAGAAGATACACATAAGAGAATAACACAAGTCTTGAAAACTCTATATCTCTCTCTCACGCGACATCTCTCTCTAGAAAGAGATTGCGATTTTTTGCTTCTTTTGTTCTCTAGTTTAGATCTTGATAATATCTATGTTTTAGACGATTAAAATTATCAAGGTTTTCGTGATATTGTGGTGTATCAACTCGTAGAGGCGCAACACGTGGGGCGCTAGATAAAGCTTGGGATCAAAGGTGCAAAAGGAAAGGACAAAGTGCAACTACGTCTTTTTCGAAACTTGGATTTGCAAGGAGATAGGTACAACTTTATATATAAAGTTTATTTATTGTTTTAACATTCATATATATACACCTAGATTGTATTCTGGCAAGCTTCAATTAAGAGACCCTTAAAAGTTTTATTTTTCGCTGCCTGAAGGGTCATTTTTCTTACTGAATCCGAACATCCACGAGTCATCTTTTACATATCACGATATTCCATCTTCATCATTAAAGAATCCAATTACCATCACTTCAATCGATGATGGAACTTTTGACTACGTTGCACCACCAATTAGTCCCACTAAGACTTCTTCTAGTGAGTCTATCCATCCGAGTACAGTTGACTGTTCAAATAATTCTCCAACAGTTTCTACATCTCCTCATGTTGATAGCTCAATCAATTCTCAATCTCTTTCAGAGGGCAACATCTCCACTAATTCTCCTTCATTGGCACCCGCCAATCATCCTCAAAGAAATCGTCATCCACCAGGCAATCTCAAGGATTATATTTGTAATCACATTTCCCTCTCAACTAACTTTCCGTTAGCAAATCATTTATCTTTATCTCATTCAAGTCATTCTCATCGAGCATTTCTTACTAATATTATTGAAAACCAAGAAACAAAATCTTATTCTCAAGCCATAAAATCTATTGAATGGCGTGATGCCATGGCCAAAGAAATTCAAGCTCTTGAATCAAATAACACTTGGTCTCTGTGTTCTCTTCCGCAAGGAAAAATCACCCATTGGTTGCAAATGGGTCTATAAAATTAAATATGGGTCTGATGGTTCTATTGAAAGATATAAAGCTCGTTTGGTTGTTAAAGGTTATACTCAAGTTGAAGGTATTGATTATCATGATACATTCGCACCTGTAGCCAAATTAGTTACTGTTCGTCTTATTCTTTCCATTGCTGCCATTAAAAATTGGTCATTGCGCCAACTTGATGTCAACAATGCGTTTCTTGAAGGAGATCTCAATGAAGAAGTCTATATGAAACTTCCTCAATGATTCTCTGGTAAAGGGGATACCCTGTGTATGTAGATTAAATAAATCTATATATGGTCTTAAACAAGCTTCTCATCAATGGTTCTCTAAATTTTCAACCACTCTTATTCAACGTGGTTTTCGTCAATCTATTTCAGATTATAGTCATTTTACATATAATCACGACGATACTGCTATTTTTATTCTCATTTATGTTGATGACATTTTTATCACCGGGAACAATGATGATGTCATCACTGACATCAAACAATCTCTTGCTTGGTCTTTCTCCATAAAAGATCTTGGCAATCTTCGATATTTTTTAGGTATTTAAGTATCTCGGTCTAAGAAAGATATTTTTTTATGCCAACGAAAATATGTTCTTGATATCTTATATGATTCTGGTATGACTAGTTGTCGACCATCTGATTTTCTTATGGAGCAACATCTTCGTTTACTACCGAATGATGGCACTCCTCTTCCTGATCCGTCAATTTATCGTCGACTTGTGGAACGTCTATTATATCTTACTGTAACACGACCTGATATTCAATATGCCGTGAACACTCTTAGTCAATTCATGCAATGTCCACATTCCACTCATCTTGATGCTGCTACTCGGGTCCTTCGTTATCTTAAGGGCACCGTTGGTAAAGGTTTATTTCTTTCTACATTAAGTTATCCTACTTTAGTAGGATATGCTGATTCAGACTGGGCCGGTTGTCCCACTACTCGTCGATCCACCACTGGTTATTTCACCATGTTAGGTTCAAGTCCCATTTCTTGGAAAACCAAGAAATAACCAACAGTTTCTCATTCTTCTGTCGAAGCAGAATATCATTCTCTCGCCGCACTTACTTCTGAGTTGCAATGGTTAAAATATCTTCTTTCAGATTTTGGTTTCAACCATCCACAACCAATTCCAATTCATTGTGATAGTCAAGCTGCTATTCATATAGCTAAAAATCCAGTCTTTTACGAACGAACCAAACATATCAAGATTGATTGTCATTTCGTTCGGGAAAAAATTCAAGCAGGCCTTATTTATTCTTCTTACGTGCGTTCTAGCAACCAGTTGGTGGACCTTTTTACCAAACAACTTGGAGGTAAAGCTCATTGTCGACTACTTCCCAACTTGGGTGTTCTCGACATTTCAATTCGAACTCCAACTTGAAGAAGGGGGGGGGGGGGGGGGGGGGTTAATTGTAATATCTTTCTTGTATGTTGATAGAGTTAAACTCTTAGTCATTATCTTTTACAGTAGTTTAGATAGATATAGTTTCTTAGTCTTTATCTTGTAAATAGATGATAGAGTCAAACTCTTTGTCATTATCAACTTTGTAATCTGCCTATAAATACAAGGCATGTTAATTGATATAAACACAATAATATTTTCTCATTCTCTTTGTCTTCGTGATCTCTAATTCTTACAAATATCCCAAATGGTTATCTCTCTTTTTGACTTTTACCCCATCTGTTTTGATTTCCCCGTTGTTTTTTACTATAAGCTTCTATTTCATTTTGAAATTCATTCATAAGTTATAGGGATTTTTTTGTAAATTTTTTGAATGAACAGGGGGTTATTGTCAACTTTCAAAGTTAACAGGGGGGTTATTGGTATTCTTTTAGGTTAAAATGGGTGTTTTTGCATCATTTGGCGGAGGTATAATTGTCATTTCAGCTTGATAGGATTTTTTTGCTTATAAAAAATAAGCACATGGGGAGTTTTGCTAATAAATATAATATAGGGGGGGTTTTATATAGGCAAAGCATAGGGGGCGTTTTTGCACTGCACTCTATTTTATATACTATATTATGTTTGCCAATCAAATGACAGGGTTAATTTTTAGGAGAAAAATTATCATAATTCTTGGAGGTTTTCCAAAAGATTCTGATTTTCATTTAATTATTGAATGGTAATTAACAATTAATCACATATATGTTTAAGGCTGCAATTCTTTTAATTTCTTCATTATTTCAGAACACAGAATATTAGTTATGGGATGGTAGAGGTATCATCCTATATAATTGATTGTTGTTCAGCTATCAATTCATAAATATTAGCTAAATGACCTATGTCAAGTCATGAAAGAATAATCAAAAGTAGATAATCATGCGAAAGCTTCTAACTATAGTATTAATAAAATATTATGCCACAGTCTTACTATCTATTTGTATATGCAGTTTATTTTTTTTTTGTTAAAAAAAAGTTTGGGTGGGCTCGGTTCCGGTCATCATCATGGGCCAGGGCATGCCTCCAGGACCAAAGGTCGCTTACAAAGATACGTACATGCAGTTTATGGTAATCATTGGAGAAACTGATTTGTGTTATTGTTATTGTATCTAATGAAAACAACAAAGTTGGGATTGTCTAAAATAAGATTTCATCAAATGGAGAGTATGTGAGATATTATTTCCCAACTTGACAAGTATTAATTTATTTTTAAATTATCTAATTATAAAAAGACCAATATACCCTATTTTATTTTGCACTATATTATTACTAATTATATATACAAATACTCCCTCTTTCTTCACCACTAAATTAAACCTACCCCCACCCAAATTATCCTTCCCGAAACCATCATCATATTCTAATTTAATGAGGGTAGGAAGTGCGTTGAGATTTTTAGAAATTACACATTGACCCCTAAATACTAATTGTTTGTTTTATTATGTTTAATATAAGTTATAATTGACTGTTGAAATTTATGATTTAGCTCAATATGATCCTTAATATTTATTTTCGAGGAAAAAATACTTTTGATACCAAGCTTTAGTCCAATATGCATATTTGATACCAAGCTTTTCGAAAAAATACATTTCATATCATGATTCACACCCTCTTGACACATTTAATTTTCCTATTCTATTTTCGGACGGAATTCAACTCGTGCCCGTTAAGTTAACAATGGTGGGTCTTTAAAATCCGTGTATGTTTACTCTCCCATTGCCAACTTAACAGGCACGTGAGCGGCACGTGCTGAATTCCATTCGAAAATTGACGGCAAAACTAAATGTGTTAAGAGGGTGTGAATCATGGTATAAAATGCGTTTTTTCCAAAAGCTTGGTACCCAATATGTTTGTTGGACTAAAGTTTGGTATCAAAAATATTTTTCCCTCATTTATTTTCATACAAATATTTAAACTTTCGGAAATAAATCATAGGTTGATGTTTTTTGGTATATATATGATTTTAAGGAGAATATAAAATTATTTTACAGAAACAACACACATTCATTCATTTAAGATCAATTATGTGTAACGTGTTGCCACCAATTTTCAGAATTGTATGTAATATGTTTGATGAAATTGTTGGGAATGCCTCGGTTGTCAGACCAACGAAAGTGCGGAATTTAAAATTTTTCCGAGGCACCCCAGCAGTCCCAAGGATTCGATCTCCATATTATTTATGTGAAATAGGTTGAATCAAACAACAATAGAAACAAAAGAGGGGTGATATGCGAAATACCTCACCACAGGTTCGGTTGTGACGGTCCGGCTCCGCGGGTCCGTCGAATAACAGTCGGAAAATTATTATTATTTTTATTATGAAAAAATGTTAAAATATCGAAACTTTTTTTTTTTTTAAAACAGAAACGATAAATCGAAAGTTTTAAAGCGGAAGCGGTTTAAAATAAAATAAGAACAATTTAAATTACTAAGTTTTTTTTTTTTTTTTTGACGAAAATAAAATCAACTTCCATAGTAGAGGTTTAAAGCGGAAGCATTTAATCACAACATATCAAAAGTTTTGAACAAAATAAACCGAGAGAGATATTAAGCAATTTATGAAAATCTTGTCTCTGTTATGAAAATATAATCAACTTTAACGATTCAAATATTCTAAGTAAGGTTTTAAACAAAATCAAAAGAACATAAATTGACAACAAAATATAACTACTCTCCCAAATACTAGGGTGGGACCGCAACCGTGATGACCTAACCGCAACCCGACTATTATATTCCAGAACACCTGAAACTGAAAAGAATGAAACATGGAATGCATAAGTTGATCGTCCAACTTAGTGAGGTTGTGTGCGAAATTTGCATGGTAATGCGCGTATGCAACATATTATATAACGTGAACAAGTTATCAAGCAAATTAAGCATATATTCAAGACGGAAGAAACACAGAATTCGCATAACCAAGAATTGTTGATGCCGTCCTCCACTTACCCTCCATCCTCTGTCTGATGTCCATCCAAACACACCAAGTAAGGAGCGACCTTACTATCTGAAGTGCATCGACATGTCTTTGCCAAAGTTTGTCCTTACTCCCCAAGTGTTCCTCCCCACTTGGATTGTAAGGCCAGGCCTACGGGTAACCGTGTCAATCCTGCCGGCCCTTGCCTGCCAGGTTGGAATCGGGTCCATATACCAATCAAAAGGGGCCCACACAAAATAAAAAACAAACGGAAACACAAAGTCGGAAACAGACGGAAACATAACATATCAAACATATTTAACATATAATTATCAAAAAAAACATATTTAACATATTATCATCATTTAACAACTTATCAAATGCAAATTTTGGGTATCATGATAATTTAGTAAAATATATTCGCAACTAGTAGATTTGGATGTAGCATACATTGGATTATCATGTTGATATACTAAGGATTTCATGCGAGTAATGTCGACGTAACAAGTCCAATCTCTTTGTAACAACATGCAATAGAAATTATAATTTAACACATGCTTTGATTATTAAGAGCATAAGTAAATGTTTGACTCGATCTACTAGCACATTGGACCGACTACAAATTCAACACACAACGCTCACCTTTGTCGCTTAGTATAGCGACTAAAACTCCACAAATGAAACGTATCCGAAACCTGAGCAAGTACGTATACGACTTAGAATGTATCTAACAACCTTAATGAAATCCTACACAAGGATTTCCTAAACTAATACATCGCACAAAAGTGCTTAGAACTTACGACATCAACTCCAATTAAGAGTAATTGTTTTCAAAACTCAAAATACTAATTACATAAAACAGCGCCAAAACAGCAAATTTTTCCCTTCATTTTCCAGATTTACAAAACAGCCCCTAAACTTTTGAAAACATCCATTTTTGCAAAAATTTGGAACAAACTTTAAATCAAATCCTTTTTAACTAAACCCATATCGAAAATCAAATAAAAACAGAGTATTAAGTATCTTGTTACTTCAAAAATCAAAGCTTTAAAAATCCCACAAGTTTAAAATTTTTCAAAAATACCACTATAGTTTTGAAAACTTAAGAAAATCAACTTTCTTGAAAAATAATTCAAGGTCCAAGCATCTAAGCAATTTTTAAAAATAATTTAGCATAATTTCACTATAAAACTGAGATTAAAAATAACTTTTCACCAACTAACAATGAGAAACAAAAAGTTCTTTAATCATAATTTTTCTTCGGAAAAATTTACAAATTTTCCATCTTAAAACAAAAGTGAACAAAATCTCTACATCAAATCAACTAATCAAAAGTTTATAAAAGTAACTATAAAAACAGCGACAAAACAGCGGCTTTGCCCCCTTATTTTCGGATTTACATAAATAACCCCAAAAGTTTCAAAAACTCCCTTTTTGCAAACAAACTCGGAGCAACTTTAAAACAAATAATTTTTAAGTAAACTCATACCAAATATCAAACAAAAATAGAGATTTTCAGTCCAATGTTACTCCCAAAATAAAAATATCACATCCCTAACCCTTAAACTTTTAAAACCTTTCAAAAATACCCCCAAAGTTTCGAAAATTAAAAACACTAACTTTCTTACAAAAATAAATCAAGATCCAAACATATAAGCAATATCTAAACAAAACCAAAGTGAAGTCATATTAAATATCTTATATAAAATTAAACTTAACAACTTTTCACAAAAACTACATGGATAAACTAAAGTTCTTCAATATATACTTTGAAGAAAGTAAACTCACAAATATTAAAGAACACATGCATATACGAATTTTTACCCAAAGCAACGAAAGGGATGAAGATCTCTTCATCTTCAGACCTCCAACGGTGGTGGTGGCTGCTCCGGTGGCAATGGCGGCGGCTCCAGTGGTGGTTCATAACAAAAGCCCTCAAATCCTTACTTTTCACCAACTTCTAACGACTGCCGATTCACTTCGGGAGATCAAAATGACGATCCGAACGGTCAATATGTAGCCCCATATGTGTAGGACCTTCACCCAAAATGTGGGCATGATCCAACGGTGGAAGAAGACGGAATGGTCGAAAAACCGAGGCTGTGTAGTGTATATCCGAGAATTTTATCTTTCTAGAGTGTTATCTCTTTACCCCTCTCTTCTTAACTACATCTAAGTATTTTAAGTTGTAAAGGAGATAAGGTGGATTTGAGGGAGATATCTATTATACTATAAAATCAGATTTTTAATGTATATACACATATACATACAATATGATAATATAGGAGTATTATTACTCCACATTTTCCACCAATGCATGTCAACCTTGGGTGGATGAGTTTATCTACCCAAGGGCATGCTTGACAGCCCTAGGAGTGTGCAAGGAGAAAAAATGATTACTCTCCTGCAGAAAATCTGCAACTTGGGGCAAATTTTCACTTTGCCCCCCGAAGTTTTGAAAACTTACATTTTTGTCCCCAAAAACAAAATTTTTGTGCAACCAAGCCCGAAAAATTTCAAAAAGGTCTTAATGTTATTTTAAAGTAACTTTTATGTTTTTAAAGTTCATAAGGTCACAAGATTTAATTAAATTGTATATTTTAGTTCAAATTAATGCTTAACTTCAAGAATAAAACGAGTAGCACATAAATTGGGTTAAAAATCCAACCAAAAGGGTCCGAAATTTTTGGGGCGTTACAATCCTCCCCCCTTAAAAGAATTTGGTCCCCAAATTCTCTCTTGAGATTCGCGTGGTCCGGGTAACGCCGACGTATCTTCTTTTCTAGCTCCCGAAATGTTTCTTCCTTAGTCTGTGTGCGTCATAAAACTTTTACTTGTGGAATCTGCAGCCTTCTTGATTAAAATGAGTGTGCGAAAAATGTTCTCTCATACATGAAACGTTTCTGAAATAATGACGTATATTTATCTTTAACTCCCAAGTCGTCTATCTTATAATCTGACCGTGCCACAATGGAATCTGTTGGTTTCTTTATCTAGATGAGTTGCAAACATGTCTTCCTTTGTACGTTAGATATTTCTGAGGATCTTAAGATATGCAGTCAGGTTCACGAGGATGATCGATGTAGTACTTCATATACGTTATGTATAATCATGACACGGTAGAATGGGATATGACGATAATTCTAACTCCTATGCCGCGGATTAAGATTCTTCTCAAAAGAAAAACTACTCACATAACAATATATAAGATCAGTATAGCCGAGGGAATTCAAAAGGTATTGAATGACATTTGACTTGGGGTTCTCGCAAGGAACAAAATGAGTCAAATGAAGAGACACGATAAGGAATAGAAAAGATGATCGAATCAAGATGCTCAATACGACAAGACAAGAATTAGCAATGGCAACATATAGACGAATCAACGAAGATTGCAAAAAGGCCCGAAATATCGATAAGAAAGATAACCAAATGAATAGTTCGATATAAGTGACAAGGAGAAGGATTAAGGTGCACCGATAAGAATAACAGAAGGGATGAGTCTCACTATTTCAAACGGTGTGAGTAAAAAGAAGATCAAAGCAAGGATATCGATAAGGATAATAGAAAGTCGAAACAAGTATCATGACAATAATAACCAAAACATTAAAGTGTGTTTGGTCATTTGAAAAGCAAGTCAAGATAAATGGCGCGATTTAAGGATTCATTTCAATAATTATTGCAACAAACTGCAATAGAAAACACGTGAAGCTCAATAGTGAAATCTGAGAACATCGAAACGATCAAATTGAGCGAGACGGGGATTAAAAATAAGTTCAAAACAAATAGAAGGTAAGTCCAAAGTTCAAAAGAAATTGAGAATAAATTGATCTGATTTATGTGGCTCGTAAAAAAGGATGAAATAGACAAAGGAACAACAATTTATGAATGGACAAAATGAAAACGTGAAGTTGAAAAAGAAACCGAGGCAATTCAATTCCTTCAGGAAATTTAAATATTGCATAATTGAATACGACGAAAAAGAGTAACATGAAATCATATACATAATTTCAAAACGATCACAATTGAATAAATAGGCTTGGAAAAAGAAGGACAAGGAATAATAACATTCATAGAATCCGACAAAAATAAATAATTTTGGTTACGAAGTCGATA
Source organism: Penstemon davidsonii (assembly GCA_034814905.1). Taxonomy (NCBI): domain Eukaryota; kingdom Viridiplantae; phylum Streptophyta; class Magnoliopsida; order Lamiales; family Plantaginaceae; genus Penstemon; species Penstemon davidsonii. Next base: position 1,165,570 of record JAYDYQ010001087.1, on the reverse strand, counting down.
CGAGAAAGTACTTCATGAAATAAGGAGGGGTAAACTCTGAACGAGTACAAAACTAAGCTTGATAGGATACAAGAAGTCAATCCCCAATAGACAAAGACATGTTCATTGAGAGTGTAGATAAGCTATCAAGGAAAACAATCAAGGAGTCAGATTAAATGTAATTAAGGGTACGACTTCAAGAAGCCATATTAAGGATAAGGCTAAAATGATTGAAGAAAATTTTACGGTAAATTACACTCCATGAATGAAAAGATACAGTCGGGCAATCGCATTTAGAAACTTCAGAAAAGCACTAGCGGAAATGAAAAGATTAGACATGAACTTAGGGTAGTTTTAGAATTCCAAATGAAGTTACTCGCTATCAATAATAATTCATAGTTGAATGCAAGGAACAAGTACTAGAAGAGTTAGAACTCAAGATTGATGTCAATGAAATTTGAATGATATTTTGTCTATTGAAATAAAGATTACATACATAACAATTTGATTCACCAAAATGATGAAGAAAAGACATCTAGGGATCACAAGCTCAAAAATGAAAAAGTACCAACATTAGATTATAGCGAAAATAGGCTCACGAGAGCTTACTGAAGCCGAGAGATCAATTTGGAGATGGATACGTTTAAAATCAGAAGTATGAGTTCTTAATAAGGTAAACTCGATAAGGAATTCAAAAGAATTACGGCTATTTTAGTCATTCTACATGTACTTCAAGAAAGGTCGCTTGATTCAAATATTTTAATTTACGTAAAATCACGGAGTGCACACATATACAATCATAACCAGACAATAATATCAACAATAAAGTTCGAATAACGTTATGGTATTCGAGATACCACCAACAAAATAATAAATCAAGAAAACACAGAATTAAACAAAAATAACCCTTAACCTCAAGGACACGTACTACACATATGGTTTCGGTTGCGGTCTTGTCCTAACAGTGAACTTCCCAATGTGGGTAGACACCCTAAAGTCACGACGGTGAGTCCCACCTTACTAGCCCCTCAGTACAAATCCGAGGATCCTATCCTAGCCTTGAGCCAAAGCTCTGATACCATCTGTGACGGCCCGGCTCCGCGGGTCCGTCGAATAACAGTCGAAAAATTATTATTATTTTTATTATGAAAAAATGTTAAAATATCGAAATTTTTTTTTTTTTTTTTTAAAACAGAAACGATAAATCGAAAGTTTTAAAGCGGAAGCGGTTTAAAATAAAATAAGAACAATTTAAATTACTAAGTTTTTTTTTTTTTTTTGACGAAAATAAAATCAACTTCCATAGTAGAGGTTTAAAGCGGAAGCATTTAATCACAACATATCAAAAGTTTTGAACAAAATAAAGCGAGAGAGATATTAAGCAATTTATGAAAATCTTGTCTCTGTTATGAAAATATAATCAACTTTAACGATTCAAATATTCTAATTAAGGTTTTAAACAAAATCAAAAGAACATAAATTGACAACAAAATATAACTACTCTCCCAAATACTAGGGTGGGACCGCAACCGTGATGACCTAACCGCAACCCGACTATTATATTCCAGAACACCTGAAACTGAAAAGAATGAAACATGGAACGCATAAGTTGATCGTCCAACTTAGTGAGGTTGTGTGCGAAATTTGCATGGTAATGCGCGTATGCAACATATTATATAACGTGAACAAGTTATCAAGCAAATTAAGCATATATTCAAGACGGAAGAAACACAGAATTCGCATAACCAAGAATTGTTGATGCCGTCCTCCACTTACCCTCCATCCTCTATCTGATGTCCATCCAAACACACCAAGTAAGGAGCGACCTTACTATCTGAAGTGCATCGACATGTCTTTGCCAAAGTTTGTCCTTACTCCCCAAGTGTTCCTCCCCACTTGGATTGTAAAGCCAGGCCTACGGGTAACCGTGACAATCCTGCCGGCCCTTGCCGGCCAGGTTGGCATCGGGTCCATATACCAATCAAAAGGGGCCCACACAAAATAAAAAACAAACGGAAACACAAAGTCGAAAACAGACGGAAACATAACATATCAAACATATTTAACATATTATCATCATTTAACAACTTATCAAATGCAAATTTTGGGTATCATGATAATTTAGTAAAATATATTCGCAACTAGTAGATTTGGATGTAGCATACATTGGATTATCATGTTGATATACTAAGGATTTCATGCGAGTAATGTCGACGTAACAAGTCCAATCTCTTTGTAACAACATGCAATATAAATTATAATATAACACATGCTTTGATTATTAAGAGCATAAGTAAATGTTTGACTCGATCTACTAGCACATCGGACCGACTACAAATTCAACACACAACGCTCACCTTTGTCGCTTAGTATAGCGACTAAAACTCCACAAATGAAGCGTATCCGAAACCTGAGCAAGTACGTATACGACTTAGAATGTATCTAACAACCTTAATGAAATCCTACACAAGGATTTCCTAAACTAATACATCGCACAAAAGTGCTTAGAACTTACGACATCAACTCCACTTAAGAGTAATTGTTTTCAAAACTCAAAATACTAATTACATAAAACAGCGCCAAAACAGCAAATCTTTCCCTTCATTTTCCAGATTTACAAAACAGCCCCTAAACTTTTGAAAACATCCATTTTTACAAATTTTCAATCTTAAAACAAAAGTGAAAAAATCTCTACATCAAATCAACTAATCAAAAGTTTATAAAAGTAACTATAAAAACAGCGACAAAACAGCGGCTTTGCCCTCTTATTTTCGGATTTACATAAATAACCCCAAAAGTTTCAAAAACTCCCTTTTTGCAAACAAACTCGGAGCAACTTTAAAACAAATAATTTTTAAGTAAACTCATACCAAATATCAAACAAAAATAGAGATTTTCAGTCCATTGTTACTCCCAAAATAAAAATATCACAGCCCTAACCCTTAAACTTTTAAAACCTTTCAAAAATACCCCCAAAGTTTCGAAAATTAAAAACATCAACTTTCTTACAAAATAAATCAAGATCCAAACATATATGCAATATCTAAACAAAACCAAAGTGAAGTCATATTAAATATCTTATATAAAATTAAACTTAACAACTTTTCACAAAAACTACATGGATAAACTAAAGTTCTTCAATATATACTTTGAAGAAAGTAAAATCACAAATATTAAAGAACACATGCATATACGAATTTTTACCCAAAGCAACGAAAGGGATGAAGATCTCTTCATCTTCAGACCTCCAACGGTGGTGGTATCTGCTCCGGTGGCAATGGCGGCGGCTCCGGTGGTGGTTCATAACAAAAGCCCTCAAATCCTTACTTTTCACCAACTTGTAACGACTTCCGATTCACTCCGGGAGATCCAAATGACGATCCGAACGGTCAATATGTAGCCCCATATGTGTAGGACCTTCCCGAAAAATTTGGGCATGATCCAACGGTGGAAGAAAACGGAATGGCCGAAAAACCGAGGCTGTGTAGTGTATATCCGAGAACTTTATCTTTCTAGAGTGTTATCTCTTTCCCCCTCTCTTCTTAACTACATCTAAGTATTTTAAGTTGTAAAGGAGATAAGGTGGGTTTGAGGGAGATATTTATTATACTATAAATCAGATTTTTAATGTATATACACATATACATACAATATGATAATATAGGAGTATTATTACTCCACATTTTCCACCAATGCATGTCAACCTTGGGTGGATGAATTTATCTACCCAAGGGCATGCTTGACAGCCCTAGGAGTGTGCAAGGAGAGAAAATGATTACTCTCCTGCAGAAAATCTGCAACTTGGGGCAAATTTTCACTTTGCCACCCGAAGTTTTGAAAACTTACATTTTTGTCCCCAAAAACAAAATTTTTGTGCATCCAAGCCCGAAAAATTCAAAAAGGTCTTAATGTTATTTTAATGTAACTTTTATGTTTTTAAAGTTCATAAGGTCACAAGATTTAATTAAATTGTATATTTTAGTTCAAATTAATGCTTAACTTCAAGAATAAAACGAGTAGCACATAAATTTGGTTAAAAATCCAACCAAAAGGGTACGAAATTTTTGGGGCGTTACATCGGTGGTGGTATCCTCCGGCTTTCTTGTTTGATTCACGATGCAGTGATCCAATTGTCTCACCTCCAGAACGTATCCACACCAGATGGATTGTAGCAACGTCTCCAAGTCACAAGCTACGAACTAGACCTTGGAGATTTGTCAGTGAAGGAAGAGTTGTAACTGTATCCAGCTCTTGAACTAGATCCAGATGAAAGAGAGGAAGAAGAAGGGGCGGCGGCACTGGGATTTTAGGCTAGGGCTGATCACGATTTTCAGCTCTTAATTTCTCTCTTGTTGATTTCTTGGATTAGTTCTCTATGTTATGGAAGATATGATGAGTTATATTTATAAGAGAAGAGTCCTTCTCTTATTAGATATCTCATCAAGATTTGGTGAATCCTTTCCTTATCACAATAGGAAACAGTATTCAACCAAATCTCTTGTTTGTCACTTGTCAAACAAGAAACAACTCTTCCACTTATCTCCTAGCCAAAATCGCCCCTCATGCCTTATTCATGCAATCCGAAAATTGCATGCTAAATTCTTCTTCCATTTTATTAATTAATCACTTTAATTAATATCATAATTAATTAGATAATCCAATTAATTAATTAGACACTCTAATAAATTAATTAGATACTCTAATTAATAATTCTTTTCTTTGAATTAACACTTTAATTCATTAACTTTGATTTAACTTCCTTAAATCAACTATTTTCTTTTATGACTGTCACTGTCCAACTGTATTGTGTGTGACCCTCTGGGTTCACCATCAATTGGCAGCAGGCCCACGACTTTCGTGATTTAATTAACGAGAAATTAAATGCTCCGATCAATTAAACACTTTTAATTGACCACTCCAGAATTAATCTCCCTTATTAATTCAGGAGTACCCACACTTCATGGTCGATGTCTAGCCACAAGCCCATGAAGCCCAACTTCAGGTGAATTGATCTTGTGAACCTCACCTCTTATAATTGCCATGTACATACGGTCCTTCCAAAGACTAATTTCCCGACCGAGACCTAGGGTGTGTGAATTGGCCGGCACCTCTAATTATCTCGATAACTATACTTTCTAATTCCGGATAATAATTCCAGTGTGACTGCTAAATTTGGAAACCCCTTTCCAAATCCGTCATCGACTGCGGCCGCGGGTTCCTCGGAACATATTATCTATGAACGTATAGGAAATTCTCCCACCTTATCAGGATGATTCGATAGATCCTTTCTTAGTACTAACCACTCGCGTACACGACTATCCGCACCCAACTTAGGCACATTAAGGTCAGGCTACGTGACCAGTACCTAAATCTAAATACGTACATCCATGCACCGAATTCGCCCTAGCACCTCAAGTCTAAGGACTAAATCGTACACTATTATAAGCCTTGAGAAACATCCCATCACCGATATGCGTCATGCGCTTCCACAATGGGTTTCTCTGTTCGGGTCGTTCGATGCGTTTGATCCCCTATCGAACCACCTAGTCATATGCACTGACATCAAATGTCTTGTTCATGAAACTCTACAGATTCACTCCATGTGAATCATGCATACTCGTACAAGTCTTAGCGATTCCTTCGATACCCCATCTCGTTCGGAATCTATGACTTGGAACGTGTTTTAAGATCACGACCTTAGAGACTGTTTCATGATTGCACTCAATACCGAAGTTAATCGTCCCATAGTCGAATGTGATCTTAGGATTTCATCCAATCGCTTAGATACGTGCGTGAAAGATGAAGTTGGCCATTGTTTAATTTACGTACTATAAATAAACGGTCGTATTAATTATTAATCCATAAGAAGATAGTACTCTTACAAGCTAATTAAGATTGGCTTGCTGGGCACTATCCTATCAATCTCCCACTTGCCCTAAAAGCCAATCACAACATTTCTAAGACCCATCTTATCAAGATGTCATTCGAACCCTTTTGCGATATAGACTTCACTAGTGGATCTACTAAGTTGTTTATTGAGATGACGTAACCCTTCTACGTGTCTCAACTACCTATGATTTATCCAATCATATGGTTTTGTGTTCAGATTGTTGGTGTGATCTCGATTCCCTTTCATTTAGCAATTGCCCTATTTTATCAGTGAAGATAACGATAGGCTTTTGCTATGCTAGGTATTACATCCAACTATTGGATGAGTTTTCTTATCCAAACACTTTCTTCTGCTGCATCCCATGCTGCGATGTATATTCTGTTTGAGTTGGCAGTGGTAGTCTATTGGAAATTCTTCCAATATACCTTTGCTCCATCGAAACAGAATAAATCATCTACATCAGACTTGAAAGCTCGAATCACTAAATCCTTCGAGTCTCAATCCTCCACTATTACCGCAGACCAGCAATATATCCTTTAATTATCTTCGAGGATTGCTTTACGGTAGTCCAGTGTCCCTTACTGGTGTTTGACTAACAATGTCTCGTGAAAATCACAGCATGTGTTAAGTCAGGTCTTGTACATGACATTGCATGCTACATGCAATCAAATGCCAAAGCATAAGGTTTTGAGACATCCTCTTCTTTCCTTATCATATGTAGGGCACATTGAGTAGGAAAGAGAGATATTGTATCTCATTGGAACCAATCCTTTCTTGGATTCTTCCATATTGAATTCATTCAATATTTAGTCTATGTACTTAGATTTGGAGAATTGCAACATCTACTTTGCTCTATCTCTATAGATACGTATTGCCAATACGTGAGATGTAATTTCCAAATCTTATCATGGAGAATTGCGTGAAAAACACGCTTTTGTCTGCGCTTGATATTCTGATATCGTCCTTGATAATCAGAACGTCGTCATGTTATGTTACGAACTTTACTATGCTCCCACTGATTCTTTTGCACAATTGGAATCCATATGCCTTTTGACAAAGTCAACAATCTTGATCATCTTATCAAGTCGCATATTCCAAGTACGGGATTTTGATAAAAGTCATAGATTGACCTTTGGATTTGAATAAAGATCTTCCCATCAATTTTCAATTGCGAGAGGCAGGATTCATATCCAATAGTCATATTTTAGTGGTCAAACCACCTTTCTATGGCTAATAATTTTGAAATGGATTTTGACGTTGAAAAATGGAGAGAAGGTATCTACATTAGTCTTTAAAAAGCTTTTGAAGAATAACCTTCCGCCATTAAGCGAGTCAAACAAGTTGAACCTTTCCATTTCGGATCTTATGGCCTCATGCCATATCCCTGAGTCTATGTCAAACATAGTTTCTTTGTAATCTTGGATCAATATCCAATTTCTCAATTTCGTAAAATGGAATTTTGAGTTCCTTACGAATTTGATTTAAATCACGAAGTGTTTGTGCGTAATTTGGTTCAGTAGGTTTAGGATTTGCTCCCACTGTTTGTGGGGATGGGTCCAAATCTTGGACTTCATCAAGTTCCATGACATTTCCTATTTCCTTTGACGAAGAATTCATCAACTGAGGAACGGGTACTTATGAGAAACGATTGTCCTATTGTTTCACATTGTCGTAGAACAGGTATCCAATGGATTTCGTTGAATATCCCACAAATTTGCGCGAATTGGATCTACCATCCAATTATGCCATATCATAAATGGTATGGCTGTGTAAGGACTTATTTCGAAAGGTACTAGCCTAAGTATCTTTTGAAGAGTCAGGGGAGGCAATCCCCAAAATTGAACAAGGAAGTTCAGCGAAGTTTTATCGTGAAATGAACCTTTCTCAGAAAGTTCGATTTCTACTTAATTCGCTTCGTGAGAATCCTATTCTCGATTAGATAATCGAGGAATTTATAGCTTATGTTTCGACCAATTTGATTAGATCAAACGGTTTCAACATTATGCTCTTAATTACTTTATTTCCAAAACTTCTTTGAACATTTCAACAGTTTTAGAACTGTACTTCACAAAGTACACATATGCTTTGACGATTTAAAAATCGCAAGTATACATGAAGTAACATCCTTTTGAACTAACCCTTTAGTTCTCCACGTTTGTCCTTATGGATTAAATCCATTCGGTTGATATGCTTAGGATGCCTAGCAAACTTTATTTCGGTCATTATTCCTTTGAGACAAGATTCGTAAGTTACGAGTTCATCCAGGTTCTATGTTTCAAGAGCCTCAAATGAAATCATCCTTTCGAATCTTTCTTTTGGAAATATGTCCAAAATATGCATTTCAAGTATGTGGGTGATTATCTTTTTGTTTTACCTTTCTCGATTTAGCATACAATTTACTTGAAGTTTTAATTGTTTATCATTGATTCATTTCTATGCTTTAAAGACATTCCATTCATAATGGTAAAGCATCAATGTTTTGTACAAAGTAAAAGCTTTAAATAAATAATATTCCATTCATAATGGTAAAGCAATGTTGTCTTGTACAAATATTCGAAATAATACTCAAAAACAAAATAAAACCGAAATTCATGCTAATACAAAAAATTAAGTAAAACTCTTTGCTAAAAAGTGAAGTCTAGATTCTTCTTGACCCAACTCCTGAAGCATTTTTCCCTTATATATTGTTGCAACTCTTGCCTTTTCCTTTCAAGGAATGCCCTTCTTCCCAAGGGCAAGGGAATGCCTTCATCACCTGCAAACACTTTACAGATATGAGGGTCTATGAGATGTCATACATCAAAAGAAATAACTAGGTCATACCGTTGTTAATTCTCTTAAGGAATTTCTTTCCAGCAAGCATCCTTAGTTCTTTATCTTTCTTACACAAGGGGCAATCCTTTCCTTCATTCAGACCCAATCCCTGTAGATGGGCTTTCTCATATTTGTCCAACAACTTGCGCAAATCATTTGTCTTAATCCCGTCACACGGAATTTCAAAATGATGCACAAAATGAGATAATGAGTCAGACAAGCCATTGAGAATAATTTTTATCTCATCATTCTGATCCAAATCAGGGCCTAGCTTTTTGATTCGTTTCATCATCTTGATTAGGTAAGAACAATATTCTCTAACATTGTCGAACCCAACCATGCTTGGGGGGGGGTGGGGGGGGGGGGGGGTGGGGGGGGGGGGGGGTGGGGGGGGGGGGGGGTGGGGGGGGGGGGGGGTGGGGGGGGGGGGGGGTGGGGGGGGGGGGGGGTGGGGGGGGGGGGGGGTGGGGGGGGGGGGGGGTGGGGGGGGGGGGGGGTGGGGGGGGGGGGGGGTGGGGGGGGGGGGGGGTGGGGGGGGGGGGGGGTGGGGGGGGGGGGGGGTGGGGGGGGGGGGGGGTGGGGGGGGGGGGGGGTGGGGGGGGGGGGGGGTGGGGGGGGGGGGGGGTGGGGGGGGGGGGGGGTGGGGGGGGGGGGGGGTGGGGGGGGGGGGGGGTGGGGGGGGGGGGGGGTGGGGGGGGGGGGGGGTGGGGGGGGGGGGGGGTGGGGGGGGGGGGGGGTGGGGGGGGGGGGGGGTGGGGGGGGGGGGGGGTGGGGGGGGGGGGGGGTGGGGGGGGGGGGGGGTGGGGGGGGGGGGGGGTGGGGGGGGGGGGGGGTGGGGGGGGGGTTTCGCATTTATCTAGCACTGTTACATCATAAATGTTACTACTCGTTAAGTCTAACCCATTAATCACGATGAGCAACGGGCCCGGTCATGAAATCCCCGTAACTGGTTATCGGTCGATATACATGTCCTGACGAGTCCCCACCCTTGTCGAGTTTTAAGAAAAACAAGAATCAAGGAATTTCGCGTATTGTCCCTTTCTTCGCCTCGGGTGCCAGACTCTGGATCACCTTAATCGATAAGTAGACAACTCACGCTAGTTCCTATTAATGGAAGGCTTGGATTTATAAAACTTCATTTTATAGTTAACCCAATATGACTTAATATTTATTAAGAGGGGATTTTCGGTTTTGAAAGTTTGAAGAAACTCTCCTCGAGATCTCACCGCATTATTATGCTTTATCTTTTTATTTACGATCTAATTACTAGCGCGCATCACATACAAGCCACAAATAAATCGACAAATAAAAATAAAACATTCACACCTAGCATGCATGCTATCACAGTATGTTTACGATCAGGAACCTCCTATGCGGGCCAGCATCGAGCCATGATGTTGGCCCAATTGGTCAATCTAATTGGGTTCTTAATGGACCTAGGCTATTACATTAATAACCATGCATACATGGCCTTCATTCCTTCTTGGGCTAATGGGCCTCCATCCTAAACTATTTAAAACAGTAAAACCCTATTCTATTACAAAGGCTCAAAGTGGCCCAAAAACTTAAGGCTCGCAGACCCAATAAAAACAACACAATTAAAAAATTACACCAATCACATCTACCCTAAGGTCAAGGCTCGGCACGATCGAAAACCACGTAAACAGTTCACGTAGAACAAGAAACAAACAAACAACTTTTACGTATTTCTTTTCTTCCTTATTTTAAAACCCCTTTTAAAATAACCCATGATCCTTACTTTAGTCTCTACTAGTTATGATAAAATTAATTTTCGGATAAACAAAAACACCTTTTATGTACAAATACAGATTCTGTTTTTCAACTTTTGGAAATTACAGTTTGGTACCTTAACTTTCGAAAATTATATTTTGACCCCTCAAGTTTCGGAAATTAACAAATTAACCCCAAAAATTTTGACAGCTACAAATCGGTCCAGAAAGCAGAAACTTACAGATTTAACCCAGAAATTTTCGTTAATTGCAAACAGACCCTGAACTTTACGTAAAATACAAAAACAGCCCCCAACTTACGTAAATTGCAAAAACGACCCAGTTTTCAGAAAATCCAGAAAATTACAATTTCAGTCCAGAAACATGCAGAAAACGAAATTTTCAATTTTGGTCCAGTTTTTCGAAAATCGCTATTTGCAAAAACAGTCCACTAATTTTCGGAAATTCAAAATCGGCCCAAACTAATTCATGCAAATTTATCCGAGCATACATAATATCATAACAAGCAAGAATCATCACATAGAACATAATAAACACTAATATCCATATATTAAATTATGTTCAGGCCTTTTTCACATAATAATAATGGAGTTGGCTCTGATACCACTGTTGGGAATGCCTCGGTTGTCAGAACAACGAAAGTGCGGAATTTAAAATTTTTCCGAGGCACCCCAGCAGTCCCAAGGATTCGATCTCCATATTATTTATGTGAAATAGGTTTAATCAAACAACAATAGAAACAAAAGAGGGGTGATATGCGAAATACCTCACCACAGGTTCGGTGGTGGTAACCTCCGGCTTTCTTGTTTGATTCACGATGCAGTGATCCAATTGTCACACCTCCAGAACGTATCCACACCAGATGGATTGTAGCAACGTCTCCAAGTCACAGGCTACGAACTAGACCTTGGAGATTTGTCAGTGAAGGAAGAGTTGGAACTGGATCCAGCTCTTGAACTAGATCCAGATGAAAGAGAGGAAGAAGAAGGGGCGGCGGCACTGGGATTTTCGGCTAGGGCTGATCACGATTTTCAGCTCTTAATTTCTCTCTTGTTGATTTCTTGGATTAGTTCTCTATGTTATGGAAGATATGATGAGTTATATTTATAAGAGAAGAGTCCTTCTCTTATTAGATATCTCATCAAGATTTGGTGAATTCTTTCCTTATCACAATAGGAAACAATATTCAACCAAATCTCTTCTTTGTCACTTGTCAAACAAGAAACAAACTCTTCCACTTATCTCCTAGCCAAAATCGCCCCTCATGCCTTATTTATGCAATCCGAAAATTGCATGCTAAATTCTTCTTCCATTTTATTAATTAATCACTTTAATTAATATCATAATTAATTAGATAATCCAATTAATTAATTAGACACTCTAATAAATTAATTAGATACTCTAATTAATAATTCTTCTCTTTGAATTAACACTTTAATTCATTAACTTTGATTTAACTTCCTTAAATCAACTATTTCCTTTTATGACTGTCATTGTCCAACTGTATTGTGTGTGACCCTCTGGGTTCACCATCAATTGGCAGCAGGCCCACGACTTTCGTGATTTAATTAACGAGCAATTAAATGCTCCGATCAATTAAACACTTTTAATTGACCACTCTAGAATTAATCTCCCTTATTAATTCAGGAGTACCCACACTTCATGGTCGATGTCTAGCCACAAGCCCATGAAGCCCAACTTCAGGTGAATTGATCTTGTGAACCTCACCTCTTATAATTGCCATGTACATACGTTCCTTCCAAAGACTAATTTCCCGACCGAGACCTAGGGTGTGTGAATTGACTGGCACCTCTAATTATCTCGATAACTATACTTTCTAATTCCGGATAATAATTCCACTGTGACTGCTAAATTTGGAAACCCCTTTCCAAATCCGTCACCGACTGCGGCCGCAGGTTCCTCGGAATATATTATCTAAGAACGTATAGGAAATTCTCCCACCTTATCAAGATGAGTCGATAGATCATTTCTTAGTACTAACCACTCGCGTACACGACTATACGCACCCAACTTAGGCACATTAAGGTCAGGCTACGTAACCAGTACCTAAATCTAAATACGTACATCCATGCACCGAATTCGCCCTTGCTCCTCAAGTCTAAGGACTAAATCGTACACTATTATAAGCCTTGAGAAACATCCCATCACCGATATGCGTCATGCGCTTCCACAATGGGTTTCTCTGTTCGGGTCGTTCGATGCGTTCGATCCCCTATCGAACCAGCTAGTCATATGCACTGACATCAAATGTCTTGTTCATGAAACTCTACAAATTCACTCCATGTGAATCATGCATACTCGTACAAGTCTTAGCGATTCCTTCGATACCCCGTCTCGTTCGGAATCTATGACTTGGAACGTGTTTTAAGATCACGACCTTAGAGACTGTTTCATGATTGCACTCAATACCGAAGTGAATCGTCCCATAGTTGAATGTGATCTTAGGATTTCATCCAATCGCTTAGATACGTTCGCGAAAGATGAAGTTGGCCATTGTTTAATTTACGTACTATAAATAAACGGTAGTATTAATTATTAATCCATAAGAAGATAGTCCTCTTACAAGCTAATTAAGATTGGCTTGCTGGACACTATCCTATCAGAAATGTCAAAATAAAAATCTTATGGTTCTTAAATTGAATTACATAAGAAAGAAAAATTGAATTCAGAGATGATTGCAATGCGCGGAAAGGAACTGTGATATGAAACTCATACCATAATATTTAATAATAAATCCAGAGTTAATTGAATTGAAAAATGTACAGATCTATTTGTACATATATAGCAGGAGAAACTACACTAAATAGTAAAATCGGGATAGGACAGTTGGGGGTTGTGGGTGAGGATGGTGGTTGGAATTTTGAGAAAAACTAGAATACATAAAATTATTTTAGAAAAATGGTGGTTGAACGATTTTCTTTGGTTAGTCATGAAGGTGGAGGTGAAGGTGAAAATTGGGGTTGGAGATCTAGAGATGGAGATGGAAAGATAAATTTTGATAGAGAAAATAATAAGAATAATAAATGAGAGAAAAAAATATATTCTACTTTTGAAATATATTTGATAAAGGGTTATTTATGTAATTCACTGAATGTCTACTTTTTTTAAATGTTCCATTGTCACTTCATATCGGACATTTTGACTTAAAATTGTGATTTAGATATTCTGTTGACTTTTTTTAGTGGTTGACGTGGGATATCTCATATACATTTATGTCCAATAAAATCTCATTTAATTTTAAAAAGACCTAACAAAGTTATATTCTTGAAAAGGATAGCTTTATCTTTTCCTAACTTCTATATATGGTTGGTGATAGAGTCTAATATGATCTAATTTAGTTTACACTATATTTTAAAAAATAGCATTTTACCCCCTATAACTTTATAAAGGTTTCCAACTGTTTACCTGACATTTTTTATAAACTTCAAAAAATACGAATTGATAAAAGTACCCCTTTTATATGTGGCACTTAATCCCTGATAGAAATAGTGTCCGGCATGCCAACTGTATGGCTGTCATTTATTGTAATAAATAAAGGAACTATTCAATTTAGATTAATAAATGCATTTTATTATATGGTCAACTTTATCTTATGTAATAATTATCTACGCATAAGGATATAAGTCCTTAGATCACAGGGCTATGGGACAACCCGTGGACTGATCTCCAAGGCCGTGATCTAGAACATATTCAAGAGTCGTAGAATCCAATCGAGATGGGACATCGTTGGATTCGGTTAGACTCTCACTAATTTGTATACTCCGATGAACTGGAGGACGCTGGGGTCCACGAGCGTGACTGGGATAGTCGATACACATAAGTGGGTGACTTGCTGGGATGGCAAGTGCATTGAATACCCCAATTAGGAAATAACTCACCATGGAAGCGGTAGTCGCATATCGGAGTTGAAGTTATTCCTATTTACAACAGTATACGATGAATGATCCCTAAACACTTGAGGTGATAGGGTTTATCTGGTGCGAGAACGTCTATACTTAGATGTGAGTTCCGACCGACTGGAGATCACCAGAAAGTCTCTGTGGATTCACGTTGGGTATAGAGGGACTCGTATGCAGGTTCATATCATCAACAAAGGATCCATTGACCCGACTTGATAGGTTGGAAAATTCTCCTATGGATTTCTGTGAGAAATTAATTCTGGTAAAATCATTGGCCAAGGTATCTGACGGCTTTATGAAAGTAGCTCATAAAGATTAAGTCAAAGAGAATTATTTCGAGATCAGAATGCATAAGGTCAAAACGAATTAAAAGGGAACCAATGAAAAATCCATGCCCTTAAGTCTTGACTGGGAGATCGATCGATGGAGAGATTATAGCGTATATGGAAATTGTAAATGATTAAAAGGTTCAATGAATTAATTCACCAGTGATTGGGCTCCATGGCCTCGTGGCCAGACATCAACCGTGGAGTGTGGGAGAATTCCCAAATTAGCAGGGGTGCTAATTTTGGAATGATCAGTCGACAGAGTGTTCGATTGATTTAGAGTATTTAATACTCGAGTAATTAAATGAATATTTAATTATAACCCACGGCCAATTATGTGGTGAACCTACGGGGGCATACACAATACACATGAAGCGAAAGTGAGGAAATGGAGAACAACTGAGTCAACTAAATCGACTGGGTCGATTGGGGTGACTGGGTCGACTGAGTCGACTGGGTCGACTGGGTCGACACAATTGGAGCGAAAGTGATCCGATTGGAAATGGATCTAGACTGGAAATTAAATTGGAATTTAATTTCTGAGTTAATTAATTAAATTGGATTTAATTAATTATGGGAATATTTAATTAAATAGATTTATAATCTAATTTAATTAAATGAGAAAGAAATAAATTAATTGGGCTATTTAATTGGGAAATTAAATAAAGACCCAATTAATTAAATCAAGTATGGGCCATGAATTAATTAGAAGACTTGGTCTTCCAATTAAAAGGGCCATGGCCCATGTAGGAGAGTTAGAAGACTTGGGAGTCCTAATCCTAGGAGGATTAGGATTATGAGATTCCTATAAATAGGAGACTTGAGGTCATATCTCATACACACTAATCAAGAGCCAAAAAGCCAAGTCAAGAAAATCTCTCTCCCTCTCTCCCTAGTGAAATCGGCCGAACCCCTTCTTCCTTTTGGAAAAATTTTTCGATTTCGTTTTTCGTTCCAATCTTGTTCTCTAATCCTAGATATTAATATATCCTATGTTCTAGCCGATTAGGATATATTATATTTCGTGATATTGTGGTGTATCAACTCGTAGAGGCGCAACTCGTGGGGCACTATAACAAAGCTTGGATCGATTCTACCGAGGGAGAAAACGCAACGACTTTGCTAGTTACTTGGATTTGCTAGGAGACAGGTATAATTTGGATCTAATTATTCTTGTCGTTTAATATTCATATATATACAACCAGTTTAGTATCCTGGCAAGATTCCGTAAGAGGTCCTTAAAATTTTTGTTTTCCGCTGCCTGAAGGGCTGTTTATCTTACCGAATCCCAACAATCCCCTGTGTCATGATAAATGTGACACTTTATCTCATGTGTTATGATAAATTTTGCACTTTATCCCCCTATATTACAAAAATAATTTTCATACCAACTCTCAATTTCGGCAAATAAATTACACACTCCGTATAAATGAGGTAAATTGGTCCTTAGTGGGTAAATTGGCATTAACTCCTTTCAGTTATCATCACCATAAATATTAAACACAAATAAATCATTTTATTTGATTTCATTTCATTGATTTATGCAGTGTCCAAATGGCCACACATTGTGTACAAACTGCCAAAGGATTCATAACTACTGCCCAAATTGCCGTTCGGAACTTGGGAACATAAGATGTTTAGCTCTGGAGAAAGTGGCTGAGTCATTACAACTTCCCTGCAAATATCAAATTCTCGGCTGTCGTGATTTATTTCCATACTACAACAAGCTAAAGCATGAAAAACGTTGTCCATATGCAAGTTCCGAGTGCTATGTTACCGGTGATGTTCCATATCTCGTGGCTAAATCGATGTGCATGACTGGTGCACTTTCAACCACAGATATGTCAAATCAAATCCCCATGAAGTCGAAAATGCTACATGGATGCTCACTGTAAGTTTTTAATTTTTAATTATTTTGCTTGGGTTTATTGGAAAAGAATGCCGCAAATGAGCTGCCTGTATTGTTTGCTTTTGCTAATGTAGTAGGAGGAAATTGATGAGCTAAATGCAAAAATAATGCAAACCCTAATCAGTGTTATCTTTATTAGCAAATCCCCATGTGTTCTTTTTGCCATCCATTTGAAATTCTTCACAAATCATAGGGAGGTTATTGTATATTTTTTAAGTGAACATGAAGGTTATTATCAATTTTAAAAGTTAACAGGGGATTATTGTCAATTTTTTAGGTGAATAACGGTGTTTTACATCCTTTAGTGGGGGTATAACTGTCATTTTGTCTTGGGATGGGTTTTTGGGTAATAAAAAATTAGCACAAGAGGTTTTTGGTAATAAAAATAGCATTGGGTCTTTTTGATAATTAGGAAAACCCTAGGGGTTTTTTTTAAGTTTCATTCGAAAATTGATAGAACACATGTGTTGAATGTTAAAAACAATAGTAGGGTAATCTGCAATATACCTCATTGTGTTCCTTCTAATTAGCAAATATATCCTTATGTTATCTAAAAAAAGGTCCGTCTATATAGTGTTCTTTCTCCATTATGCCAATTAAACCTCAAACTCCCCTTCAGTATGGACAGGTATTCAACTGTTTTGGAAGACAATTTTGTTTACATTTTGAGGCTTTCTTACTTGGAACATCGCCTGTGTACATGGCTTTCCTTCGGTTTATGGGCGGCCAAAATGATGCCGAAAAGGTTTGCTATGCTTTAGAAGTGAGCGCATTTGGGCGTAAGTTAATATGGCAAGGAGTTCCAAGAAGTATTCGTGATAGTCATAAAGAAGTTCGTGATAGTCACGATGGACTTGTCATTCCAAGGAGCTTGGCTCTTTACTTCTCCGGTGGCGATGATCAAGAACTCAAGTTGAGGATTATGGGTCGAATATGGAAAGTGTAAGTCATTCTATGGTTTAATGATTTGTGATAAATTGTATAGTTTTTTGTTGTTCTAAGTCTGCATCTTTTGGGTCGAGCGAGGCCTATGATTAATACCATTAATTGATGCTATGCTACATTTGATACATGTTTTCCTGTGACTAAAATGATTAGAAAAATGAAAATGAACAAAAAATGAAGCTTCATGTACTATGACATAAAACATATTTTCTTAGCGTTTTACTCACTAAAATCCAAGAATCAAATGTAGCCTTTTTGTTGTATGCTTAGGTATTTATTTAAGTTGGCCTTTGAGAAATTTGAGGGAAGTTATATGTATTATCTAAAGAGGAAAAAACACTTTTCATACCAAACTTTTATCAACTCGACACTTTTCATATCAAGCTTTTTCAAAAAACACATTTTATACCACAATTTCAGAACTTTGGCCACTTTTGCATTTTCCGTTAAAAATTGGACGGAATAACGCGCGTGTGCAATACTCGCACATGTGCCCGTTAACTTCATAAATGAGGAAAAACACTTTTCATACCAAACCTTTATCAACTTGACACTTTTCATACCAACTTTTTCAAAAAACACTTTCATACCACAATTTTAAAATTTGGACACTTTTGCATTTTCCATTAAAAATTGGATATAATAACGCGCGTTTGCAACACGCGTCCGTTACGTCATAAACAGAGGTATAATATCATGTGCTTATAGAATGAAATTAATGGAGAAATTTTTATTGTTGTACTAGAATTCACCATATGATTTTGGCTAAGTTCACTCACATGGCTTAGGTCTAACTCAACCTCAAAAGCTAGCTTGTAAGTTGAGGGTTGCCCAAGACCTTATAAAGTAGACTTAACTATTATTTTCAACAAATGTGAGGCATTTAGTCTCAATACTCCCCCTTCACATGTGGACATGCTGAATGTGTGGGTGAAACAAGTCCTACACATGACATATTAAAGTTCAACCTTGCGGATTACAACATGTGGGCCCCAACACACGAATAATGACCGTCCATGCCTTTTGTTAACTGAACGAATAATGACAATCCAAGCCTTTGTTATTTGGGCGAAGTGTGTGGGTGAAGAATAATCTCATTATGCGTATAAGGAGGAGCCCATCACGGAAAGAGGTTGCCTACTTCAACCTGGGACTCTGATACCATATTAGAATTCACTACATGGTTTGGGTTAAGTTCACTCACATGGCTTGGGCCTAACTCAACCTCAAAAGATAGATTGTAAGATGAGGGTTGCCCAAAACCTTATAAAGTGGATTTAAGATTTTCAACCAATGTGGGACATTTAGTCTCAATATGCTGTATGATTTGGTAGAAGGAAAGAGAAATGAAATTAATGGAGGTTTGCTAAAGAAAGAGAGATGAAATTAATGGAGGAATAGCGTATAAGAAGGAGACAAGATGGAGGGAAATGGTGTATAAGGAGGGAAAAATTAGGTCTTCCCTACCCAAATGCAATCACCTTCCTGCCCGAAATTCACACGTGCTCAACACGTGATTTTCTCCCTCTGTTTATGAAGTTACACGCGCATTATTCCGTCCAATTTTTAACGGAAAATGCAAAAGTGTCCAAAGTTATGAAATTATGGTATGAAATGTGTTTTTGATAAAATTTGGTATGAAAAGTGTCGAGTTGATAAAAGTTTGGTATGAAAAATGTTTTTCCATTGTTTAAGAAGATAACGGGCACATGTTGCACAAGCGCGTTGTTCCATCCAATTTTTAACGGGAAATGCAAAAGTGTCCGAAATTCTGAAATTGTGGTATGAAATGTGTTTTTCGAAAAAGCTTGGTATGAAAAGTGTTGAGTTGATAAAAGTTTGGTATGAAAAGTGTTTTTCCCTCTTATTGCATATTGTTATTAGCACATGGAAAATCTTCATTACGTAATATAAAATTGTTTACAATATTTTCCTAGTATTTACACATCGACAATGAGGAATGTATGGTCGGCAAACCGACAGGTCGGATCGGGTCTGGGCTGATTGAAAACGGATCAGGTAATAAATGGTTCATTCAAAAATAGGATGCGTTATTAATTGGTTGGGTCGGCCCATTTTAAATTTGATAATGATGTATATTTTACTAATTTATTATTCAAAATATTCAAGTATAATCAGATTAATATGAATTATTTAAAATTCAAAACATTTAAGATTATTTTTTTCTATTTTTTTAAACAATTTAATATTTTTATATTTATTTGAAACTTAATATTCAAACTAAAATTTTGAAAAATATAGGAGAGAAAAATAAATTTATATTTTTGAGTCAAAACTAAGTCATTAAATGTATTTTTTTTTTTGGAAGACTCATTAAATGTTAATTAATTTAACCAAATGCATGATTTTTCACTTGACCGTTTATGAACTCATTATAAACTCATAAATTTAAATGTTTACTAAATTCAGCCCAACCCATCAAAAAAAAATATGGGTTGAATTGGATTGGACCGGGCCGGTCAAGGGCCACTCAATGGGTGAAGACTCATTTTCCAAATATTTTATCAAAAGAATTCTTAGTACCAGAATCTCGAATTTTCAATTCTTTCTTTAAACCATTCAGATTTAGATGATTATAATCCGCATCTAGCACATAATATTTTTCATGCTCTTTTATGATCAACTTTAAATTTTCTTGATATAGATTCTCTATGTGAACTAGTCAAAATTTGATCTCTTTTGCAAGTCGAGATGAAATTAAAACTACTTGTTTAATGACACAGACCAAACATCATCTCATGTAAAAATTAATGACACAATTTTTTTTTTTTTTTAATTCATGAGATTAAACTCTGTGTAATCCGTTGCATTTCATTACAAACAACATATGGTTGACTCTTGTATAGTACTAAAAATTGATTCATAATAAATCAACAATTATAAAAGCAAAAGCAAATATATGAGCCAAATGATCCACCAGATGTACAAACTCCATTTCCATTGTATTATTTGTAGCATTGCTCTTTGCAAGCGGGAAGGTTACACCCACTAGGATTCAATATAGTTGTGCATCTCTTCTGGCCTCCCACTTCAACAACACCAACTGCCAATGCAACTACAACACATGTTTATTATAATTAGTCATATATAAAAAAGCATACTCCCTCTGTCCCTAAATTTTCACTATTATTTCATTTTTGAAAAGTCCCAAAATAACACTCCATTTCTATAAATGGAATTATTTTTATCAAAAATACTCTCATATAAAGTGATGATTTGACATCACTAACTCTCCATTACTACATTTAAAGGAATATATGTAAAATTATCTAAAAGTTTCACTTTTTTAACTTTTACCTAAAACTTATCGTCAAAAGTAAAAGGATAAAAAAAAAAGGGACGGAGGGAGTATATATGTAAATATTTTGAAGTATTTTGTCCTAAAACAAGACAATGAAAGTTTATCGTCTTGTTCTATTTTGTGTGTTTTGTCTGAGTTTATTGGAACAATGTAATTTTAGTCCCATTGGATTGAAGCATCTCGACACATTAAGTCATGTACTTTACCAAAGTGTACTTTCCTATTTTTAAAATTCTTTCGCACTTTTTTAACACCAAAGGTTCAAAACTGCAAATCATAATAAAAATATTAAGATCAAAAGTGCAACTTTGTAAATTACAGGACCATAACTCCATAACTGATAAGGTCCAATCCTATAGAATTAAACATACAATTAATTTAAAAGGGCTCGGGAGAGAATGAGAATACATACCAGAGAGAAAAAAGAAAAGAAGCCAAAAGAACTTAGCCATTTTTTGTCGTTGAGAAAATCTAAAGCTTATCGTATTTCTTTTGGTGTTGTGTATTTGATATGATAGTGGTAAAGTTAGTGATGTATTTATAGTTTAGAAAAACTTTTCAAATTGATGAAATATAATCTATTATGATATGTATTTCTATAATTTATTTATTTTACTCATAAGGTTTTGACCATTTTTTCAAACAAAAAAAGGATAAAACTAAATCAGTTTGATTAGTGTAATTTAAATTATAAGCACTTGTACCCGATTATTCTAATAATACATAATGTCCTAGAATCCTTCAAGAAAAGGAAGGTATTTACTACAAAATTTAACTACGATTTCTTAATAATACATAATATGCTAAGAAAAGGAAGGAAATTTAGATTTTTGACAAAATATCAACCAATTCGAAAGTAAAATTAGTAGCAACAATAATGCAATTTGACTTCAAAAAATTTATAGTATGTACTATGTAATACGGTATAACTCATTATTTTCTTCTTACTAATGAAACCCCTGCTATATTTGAAATCTCTGAGGTAAGACCTAATTTCGAAAATCTCCCTCACATATTGGGTATTACGAAATCCCCCTAATGTGTGTCACCATCTTACCCCTTACCACTAAAAAGTTCTAACTTTGCAAATTTTTTAAACTTATGGGCAATTATAAAAATTTATTAATTTTTTGGTGGTAAATATATAATTAGCAATTTTATAATTTATGAGATATTACTATTAACACCCAAGTTTTATTTTTTTAAGATGTTATAAACATTACAGATAACCCCCTAGGGGCAAAGTTGGAACTTTTCAGGGGTAAGGGGTCAATTGTAAGATGGTGATAAACCACAGGGGAATTTTCGTAATACCCAATACATGAAGGAGATTTTCGTAACTAGGCGTTGCCTCAGGGAGGGGTATTCGTAATTTACACTATTTCAAAAGAGATGTTTACTTAGTTGTTGGATTTGCAATTTCTAGTAGGATTTCAAGCACACCCTCTTTTATTTTGACAATATCGAAGATCTAGTTCTCAGATTCAAGAATAAAATTTTATATGTAGTGAAATTGGTAAATGTAATGACAGTGTGTTTTTCATTTACAACATTCATATGATCTAAACAATTTATGTTCTTTTTTTCATAACTGATATTATCCTAGTTTTGGCTATTAAAAGAATAGACATACGATAAGATCTCATTTTATTGATAATCGTCCAATCCAAATTCTCAAATAATATCATATTCTAATGAAAAAGTTTATGTTTTTCATTATAATCATAATTATCATTGTTATGCCTTATGATCCATGATTAATTACGAGAATTATGTACTGATTGATCTCATGTCATCATCAACTTCTATCATTTTTCCTATTAAAACGCTTTTAAAAATGAATAATATGTAAGATTGTTTTAATTGAACATTGGTTGAAAAAACTAGTCAATGTAAGCATAATTTAATTAGTCAACTATTCATATAGTTTGATGTATGTAAATCCTGAAAAAATAGTTAATTCTAGATACAAAACTATATTTTGAATTATGATCATGTGGCAATATTTATTCTTGATTAACCTCTTAATTAGCCATCATTATCTGCTAATTATTATACATAAAGGGTTAGTTAATTTTTTCAAATAATAATAAAATTTTACTTCAATGCCTTGACGAGGAATGTGGCATGCTTGGAAAAAATCTATAGTAGAATCCATTATCTTGAAGTCATCTATAGGTGTACCAAAGTCGTCGAGGAAAACGTTCAAATCCTTCACTCTATCAATCACCCCCTTGCAATCACCTTTCAATAACACATTCTTCCAACCACGCTCAATTGCTAGCTCCAATGCCTTAATTGCTGCATTGACCTCAATTGGTTTGAGCGAAAGACGTTGATCAAGTGTAATACACCTCCAGTCCATGCAAGTTCCAGTGTGATGCCTTGCGATAACCCCCATTCCATGCACAATGGTGTTTTCCATCTCGGAGATTAGATTAGTGGGTACATGGACCTTGGTAATAATTTTGCAGATAACACCCTAATCAAATAGTCTCTGGTTAAATATATTACTTCGTGCTGCTGAAAGAAATTCTCCCCCAATGTAACTTTATTTCTATTTCATAATAAAGCCCAACTCAGTGCCCAAAATATTTCTCCCATGAATATGTTTTTGGTCGAATAGTTTCAAATCAACACTCTACAAATTCCCCATGTTCTCTATAAGCTAAAAATGGTAAATCATAAATTCCCCATACCTGCCGAGCATACAGACAAAGGGGAAGTGAATGTAATGATGCTTCGCTAATGCCGAGGTAGTGCTTACATATATTATCCACCTTAATATGACTATGGTTACGATTCATTGCAACCGATAATTGCACAGCTCGCCAAATAAATATTTTAACCATATCCCGGACTTTCTCTTTCCACATCCACAATTAGTTCTTCACAACTGTATTAATTATACTCCAATTCTTTGCAGTGGCTCTCTCTTGAATTATATCAAAAGCTAAGTAGTAGGCTGAACGAATCGTGAAATGACTTGTATTAGTATTGTGAAGAGCATGAAGGCGGTTGAAAACGGCATCAAATGGAGGATTGGTAAAGGCGAGCTGATTTCCTTTTGGTCCGACAGATGGCTTGAAGAAGGTGTTATTTGGGACTGTATTGAGGAGGAAATTATGAGCAATGAACTTATGCTGGAGATATCTGATCTTATTAGTAGCTCTGGAACTTGGAAGCTTGATCAAGTCATAACGCCTATCTGGATAATATTACAACCAATATTCTTTCAATTTCAATTCCAATTGGGAGGGATCGACATGATGCTCGCGGGTGGTATGGTTATGCAAATGGCCAAGTTCACTTGTAAGTTTGCTTGTGAATAGGGCAAAGTTAGTCCCTTCTCTTGGTTGTGGAAATCGTGGTGTGCCAACCGGTTGAAACTTTTTTGTGTGGTTGATAGAGCATGGGAATCTTTTGACGAATGCTGTATATTTTGATCATCAATTTGCAAACTCTTAACTTTGCCCCAAGGGATGCTCGATGAGGGAAGATTTGCATCATGTGATTTATGATTGTCCTTTCGCGAAGTAGATTTGAGTGGAGTTGTGGAGGTGATTTCGCCAATGGATAACGTGATTCTCGTTGGTATAAGTAGAAAAGGTTGGGTGCGTAAATGCTGCTCTCTCAATTTGAACGATTTGGTGCCCCTCGATGCCCAGTGGAGTTGGGTAGTTTTTGGCGACTCTTTGAAATATAACTAAGACACCATTTTCGTTTATTTGAGGGGAAGGAGCCAATACAAGCGACTATGTTCAGGGTGAAGAAGTTTTCTCTTGACATCCAAAGTTGGTACTCATTGTTTCTATGACAAAGTGATGCAGTGGCATACAGTTGATCCCGTCCCGATATAGAACAACACAGATGAGAGTTGGGTGACTAGATCGTGCTCGATGGCTATTAGAGGTGTGCACCAGGCTGAACTTTAGACCCTTTGGGGTGGTTTGTGCTTTGCGTGGAAGTGTAAAATTTAGAAGAGTTAGTGATAATTTACCCTAATGTGATATTCTTAATGTTCAATTTACCTCATTGTTATTTTAAAAAAAGAGCACTTTACCCCCTTTAATCTTATAAAATTTTCATACCGCCTTCCTGCCATATTTATACGTGGAACTTTGCCTCCCTGTGTTATGATAATATGACATTTTATCCCCCCATGTTATGATAAATGTGAAAATTTAGCCCCCTGTGTATGATAAATGTGGCAATTTACCCCCCCTGAGTTATGAAAACAATTTTTATGCCCACTCTCATTTTTGGCAAGTGAGTTACACTCTCTAGTTGAAGGAGGTAAATTAGTTGTTTAAAATTCTCACGGGGGATAAAGTGCTCTTTTTCAAACCACAAGATTGGGGGGGGGGGGGGGGGAAAAAATTAAACAGTATGGTAAGCATTTCATATGTGGGTAAATTGGCATTAGCTCGAATTCAGAAACTAGTAGTAGAGATTAACTCGGAGGTTATCTATAGACTTGTGCAGAACACTGATACGAGAGAGCATTTGTTGGACCTTATCATGGAGGATTGTAATATCTTGCTTGTTAAACCTTAGAAAGACATATACAACATATTAGAAGAGCGACCACTTTTGTTGGATCGCCACTTTTCAGCTTAGGAACCGTGAACGTGTTTGATGTTCATTGCGGTCAAATTGTCCACTTTTCATGTTAAGAACCCAAAATTGAGTTTGGGCCACTCAAACATGAGGCCAAATGGACCCTTAAACGATTATAATCCGTGTCTAGCACATAATATGTCCATCCTCTATCATGATCAACTTTAAATTTTCTTTGATATGAATTTCCTATGTGAACTAGTCAAATTTTGATATTTTTTACAATTTAAGATCAAGTTAAAACTACTTGTATGATGTAAATAGATCCAACATTGATCTTATGTCAAAATAAATACCATAAAATATTTGACTAAAAAAATTGCACTTTTATAGGACCAAAGCTGCAAATCATATTAAAAATTGTGGGATCAAAAGTACAATTTTATAAATTATAGTACCATAACATAACTCCATAAGTGATCCAATCCTCTAGAAGTAGACATACAATTAATTGAAATGGGTTGGGGAGAAAATGAGAATACATACTAGAGAGAAGAAGGAAAAGAAGCCAAAAGAACTTAGCCTTTTTTTTTTTGAGAAAATCTAAAGCTATTTCTTTTGTTTTTGTGTGTTTGAATATGATAGTGGCTAAGTCAGTGAGGTATTTATAGTGTAGAAAAACTTTTCAAATTGATGAAATATAATCAATTATGATAATTTTATATTTCTATAACTTATTTATTTTACTCTGACAACCCTGATAAGGTTTTTACCATTTTTTCAAACCAAAAATTGATAAAACTTAATCTGTTTGATTAGCATAATTTAAATTGTAAGCATTTGCACACGATTATTTTAATGATAAAATGTTTTAGAATTCTTTAATTAAATTATAATATTAATTTATTAATACTATGTACAAAATTTAATCAATATAATAGATTAAATATGAAGGGTAAAACAGTATTTAACATAAACAAACTAACGGTGTCAACTATTTAACTGTTAAAGGGAGAATGTGCAACATTTGGTAAAACACAAGAGGGTTGTTTGCAAAAAAAATAACACATGGGGATTTTGCACGGGTTTACATACAAAATTTAAATAATATATTAGATTAAATATGGAGGGTAAAATAGTATTTAACCTAAACAAACCAGCAGTGTCAACTATTTAACTGTTAAAGGGATAGTGTGCAACATAAAAAACAAGAAAGTTCTTTGCAAAAAAAGATAACACATGGAGATTTCCCAAAATATTGCTGGATTTGATGCATTTTCCCCAAATATAAAAAATCAAGAACAGTGAAATACGTCCACTCAAGAGTCGAGAGACACGAGACAAATATTGAATTTGGTTTAAACTTTCAAATGTTTAATTCACTTCTCCCCAAACTCCATAATCAAAATCAAAGGAAAAACACTGAAAATTTAAAAGGCCGGCTCCAGAAATAAAGAAGACAAAACATAAGATAATTGGACTCTTTCTCCATGAATATTTCAATTTCTTCGAACCTGGGTAATGCGCGTTGATTCTTGCAAGTTTCTGTCTTTCTTCTATTTTGTAAGCCAATTGTTTTGGTGTTCTTACATTGAGCATAAAGGTTTGATCTTTTTGTTTAAATGTGGAAATAAAGATTGAATCTATTTGTTTAATTTAAACTGTTGATTTTGGAAGGACATGGTGGATCAATATCTCAAATGGGTATCTCTCTTTTTTGAGGTAAATGCAAAATACTGTTTAACCCTCAAGAAACTATCCTGTGAAATTTTTATTGCGCAAAACTTCCTTGTATTTTTAAAAACCCTGCCAAAAATACTCAATTTATAAAAAATAGGCCGTTTTGGATCTACATATTTCAAGAAACTATTTTTAAAATACTTCAAGTTGGTACATACAACTTCACGTGATATATTTTTAAAATTATTTTTTGAAATATATCGATCCAAAATGACCTATTTTTTACAAATTGAGTGTTTTTTGTAGGGTTTGTAAAATCACAAGGAAGTTTGGCGCAATAAAAATTTCACAGGGTAGTTTCTTGCAGGTTTAA
Organism: Penstemon davidsonii; assembly: GCA_034814905.1. Lineage (NCBI taxonomy): Eukaryota > Viridiplantae > Streptophyta > Magnoliopsida > Lamiales > Plantaginaceae > Penstemon > Penstemon davidsonii. The sequence goes on along the minus strand of JAYDYQ010001087.1, from coordinate 1,138,101 downwards.
CATAACACAGGGGAGTATCTTGCATTTTTCCCCTCTTTTTGACTTTATCCCCTCTGTTTTTATTTCCCCATTATTTTGGATATAAGCTTCTATTTATGGCATATTTATTTTTTGGATAATACTATTTATGGCATATTTACCTTTTCTGGGAATGTGAGATGGGTTTGTTTTTATTGTTGTCCTTTATCTCCAATTTGTGATTTAATTAATAGTTATATATTTGCTGTGGTAGTGACTTGCGACCCCCAAAGGCGAGACTCAAGTTCGAATCCTACTGGAGACATCACACTGGGGAGGACCTATACCTTTTGCACTCTTCGGTCCGAGCTGTAAATACACAGTCTAGTAGATCAAAAAAAAATATATATTTGCTGCACATGGAAATGTAGAATATATATGTCAAAATTAAGCCAGAAATTCTTGTTTATTTTATAGAGCTAAATGCAAAAATTCCCCATGTGCTTTGTAAAATTATAAAAAATTCTCTGTGTTATTTTTATTAGCAAAAAAAAACCTGTGTTCTTTTTTTTTTATTAGGAAAAAAATTCATTTTGAAATTCATTCATAAGTTATAGGGAAGTTTTGTAAATTTTTTGAATGAACATGGGGTTATTGTCAATTTTCAAAGTTAACATAGGGGTTATTGGTATTCGTTTAGGTTAAGATGCGTGTTTTTGCATCATTTGGTAGGGGTATAATTGTCATTTTAGATTGATAGGGTTTTTTTGCTAATAAAAAATAAGCGCATGCACATGGGGGATTTTGCTAATAAATATAATATAGGGGGATTTTTGATATTTTGGCAAAGCATATCGGGCATTTTTGCACTGCACTTTATTTTATATACTATATTATGTTTGCCAATCAAATGACAGGGTTAATATTTAGGAGAAAAATATCATAATTCTTGGTGGTTTTCCAAAAGATTCTGATTTTCATTTAATTATTGAATGGTAATCAACAATTAATCACATATAAGTTTAAGGCTGCAATTCTTTTAATTTCTTCATTATTTGAGAACACAGAATATTAGTTATGGGATGGTAGAGGTATCATCCTATATAAATTGATTGTTGTTCAGCTATCAATTCATAAATATTAGCTAAATTACTTATGTCAAGTCATGGAAGAATAATCAAAAGTAGATAATCATGCGAAAGCTTCTAACTATATTATTAATAAAATAATATGCCACAGTCTTACTATCTATTTGTACATGCAGTTTATGGTAATCATTGGAGAAATTGATTTGTATTATTGTTATTGTATCTCATGAAAGCAACAGAGTTATATTCTTTAAAAGGATAGCTTTATCTTTTCCTAACTTTTATATATGGTTGGTGATAGAGTCTAATCTGATATAAGTTAGTTTTATATCTACCAAATCTCTACCAAAAGTGGGGATAGGGAAAAAGAAAAATAAATTATCATTATATTTGTCAAGGCTGCTTAATTAATAGTAATATACTCAGTTTAATCCAAAATTTATAGAGCTAATGTTGATTTACCTCCTGAGATATTTATAGTGTTCAATATTCTTCCCGTGTGATTTGTAAAAAAACACTTACCACCCTGTGAAAATTTTAAAGTTGCAATTTACCTCCTTCAACCGTATAGTATACTCAGTAGTCGAAATTGAAAATGAGCATGAAAAGTGTTTTATAACACATGGGGGTATTGTATAACATTTATCATAACACAGAGGGGGTAAACTGGTGAATGCCACATTTATCATAACATGGGGGGTGAAAGTGCCACATATAAGAGGGGTAGTTTTGTCAATTTGTATATTTTTTAAGTTTAAAATATGCCAAGGAGGCAGTGTTAAACTTCTATAAGATAGGGATAAATTGAACATTATGATTATCAAGGGGGTAAATTGCCATTAACTCAAATTTTATATGTAACAACTGAATTTGTCTTATTCCTTATCCTTTAAGTTATTTATTTCATTATATCTTTGTTGGCAGGCTATATGCATAGATAGAGAAGTAATTCAGTTCAGTAAAAATGGCTCTAGTGATTGGTTCTTGCAAAGAGGCAATAGAATCACAATCAAAATATGCAAATAATGAAATATCGTTGATGAAGGCAGAGAATGGTTGTACTCTGATAAAAAGTACAACTACACGAGAAGTAATTAAGCATGGTATAAATGGCGTTCATGATCTTCTTCAGTGTCCTATTTGTGCAAATTCAATGTATCCTCCCATTCACCAGGTTTATACACTTTGACATATAATGTATGCTTATTTTGTTTGATTGGTCACAAAAAAATTAAAAAAATCTTGCGTTCCTTTGCTACCGGACATCAATGGTGTTAGGGAAAGAATATCAAATTAGTAACAACTAATATCACAACGGAAGCAATTCGTTCTTTTCCACAAATATCCACGGATTGAAATTGAGAATAACAGGATCAAATTAAACACAAGCACTAATTCACTGAACTAAACAAGAATTAAGGTGCAAGAAAAGTAAATATGCACATGACAATTTTACGTGGAAACCCAAACCGGGAAAAAACCACGAGATCGAAAACCGATCTAACTCAACCACTATAATGATAATGGGTTTACAAAATCCTCCCTAAAACCACTAGGGGCTAACCAAATCCTCAAGAGAACACTCTTGGATCACAATAGTAATAATCTCACCAACAAGGTGGAAAACCTCAAGTCACTAACTTGAATAACACAGAAAACAAATAAATCACCAAACTAAAAAACAAGAATAAAAACCCGAACCAATTGGACGATTGAGCACTTTGTGAAGAATCTCTGACTGAATCTGAGACGAAACCAATTACTTTTAGTACCTCGATCTCTTTCACAAACCCCAAAATAAATCTCAATAGTTCTTCTCTATTTGCGTGACTATTTTCTTCTTCTCTCGTGATGTGCGGCAGCCTATGTAGGGCTAACGTCAATTCTAATCTAAAAGTTGTGTTGTTACGTAACAACTACTATATCCTATTTTTGTTTTTCTTTGTTTAAGTATTGGGTTGGGCCCCACTATGAGTGGACAAGCCCAACAAATGGTTCTTTGAATGAATCTTCTAATAGTTACTAGTGTGTATAATTAGTGGTGTAAACGAGTAAAGTAGAGTTGAACAGCACAATGTTCGAGCCTAATTTGTTGTCAGTATCGAAATTGAGATTGTTTTTGAACTTGGTTTCATTGTTAAATTAATCGAATTGAAGCGAGCTTCGATAGAGTTAAATATACACACAAGTATCATCATGTAATGTTATATTTTAGCTTATTAAGTCGAACTCGAACCAAGTTTCATAAGTTATTAGACAGTACTTAAAACATGTTCAAGCTTAGTTTGGTATCTAAAGAGTCGGACTCAAACTAGCTTTCATCCTCGAGTCAAATATGGAGTAGCTTAGATTTGATTAGTAGCATCATGCATAATTTTGAATGTTGCCCCTATGTTGGTTCTAAGATCTTTTTTTCCCTGATTTCATCACTTTTAATTGGAAGTGTGCAGCAAAAACCATATTTCGCACTTTTACTAAGAGTTAATAATAATATACCCTCGTGATATGCATAATGTTTAATTTACCCACTGTAATTTAAAAAATTGCACTTGACCCCCTATAATTTTATAAAGGTTTCCATCTGTCTTCCTGACATTTTTAAACTTAAAAAGATATGAAGTGATAAAAGTACCCCTCTTATATGTGGCACTTAATCCCCTGTGTCATGATAAATGTGACACTTTATCCCATGTGTTATGATAAATTTTGCACTTTACCCCCTATATTACAAAAACACTTTTCATACCAACTCTCAATTTCGGCAGGTGAATTACACTCTCCGGTTAAATGAGATAAATTGCCCTTTTAAAATTTACACAGGGAGATAAATTGAACATTATGTATATCTCAATGGGTAAATTGACATTAACTCCTTTTAGTTATCATCACCATAAATATTAAACACATGTAAATCATTTTATTTTATTTCATTTCATGGATTTATGCAGTGTCCAAATGGCCACACATTGTGTACAAACTGCAAAAGGATTCATAACTACTGCCCAAATTGCCGTTCGGAACTTGGGAACATAAGATGTTTAGCTCTGGAGAAAGTGGCTGAATCATTACAATTTCCCTGCAAATATCAAAATCTCGGCTATCGTGATTTATTTCCATACTACAATAAGCTAAAGCATGAACAACGTTGTTCATTTAGGCCATACATTTGTCCATGTGCAAGTTCCGAGTGCTCTGTTACCGGTGATGTTCCATATCTCGTGGCTAAATCGATGTGCATGACTGGTGCACTTTCAACCACAGATACGTCAAGTCAAATCCCCATGAAGTCGAAAGTGCTACATGGATGCTCACTGTAAGTTCTTTTTATTTATTTATTTTTTTTTCTTGGGTTTATTAAAAAATAATACTGCAAACGAGTTGCGTTTGTCGTTTGCTTTTGCTATTGATGTAATAGGAGGAAATTGATGAGCTAAATGCAAAAATACCCCTTGTGTTTGCTTAATTATATATAAAAAAATACAAGTGTTATTTTTATTAGCAAAATACCCATGTGTTCTTTCTGCCATCCATTTGAAATTTTTCATAAATCATAGGGTGGTTATTATAAATTTTTTAAGTGAACAGGGGGATTATTGTCAATTTTTTAGGTGATTAGGGTATTTTTGCATCCTTTAGTTTGGGTTATAATTATCATTTTATCTTGGGAGGGGTTTTTTGGCTAATAAAAAATTAGCACAGGGAATTTTTGGTAATAAAAATAACAAAGGTTTTTTTTTCTTATTTATAATTAGGCAAATTTTTTTGGATTTCACTCGAAAATTAATAGAACACAAGTGTTAATGTTAAATAATAGTAGGGTAATATGCAATATACCTCCTTGTGTTCCTTCTAATTAGCAAATATATCCTTATGTTATCTTAAAAAAAGTCCGTCTAGGCTTTACGTGGATGGGTTTTGGCCCAGTCTCTCGCGATTCGCGAGACGGGCCAAAACCCTTTTAAATGAGCTTTCGTCAGACTCAAGAATCCCACAACAAACCTATTCACAAACCTACACCCAAACTCTTAAAACCCATAAAACATTGATTTGACTTCTACCGTCTATTTTTTTCCCCAAAACTCTCTAAAAAAGACTTTGATTTGACACCTACCATCTAATTTTTTCCCTAAACCCCAACATCCAAAATCAATCAAAGTGGAATTTAAACTTTTTCAGAACCACAAAACCAACATCCAAAACCTAACCAAATGAGGTTTCAAAGGTTTCACCGAAACCACCCAAACCATCTTTTCCAAAATCGAGACCCTCAAAACCGAGCAAGAACCCATCCAAATAAACTCTAGTGTTCTTTCTCCATGCGCTGAAATTTGTATTTTAAAATGATTTGCATGTCAATTAAACCTCAAGCACCCTTCTGTATGTGATATACCAAGTCTTCGTCCCCTGACGTGGCATTCAACATATGCTTAAAGTATATATATAAATGTTGATGTGGCCTTAAATATATATATTTCATAAGTATGTCGGTTACTAAATATATGCAATCGATAAAGGTATCGATTGCCGACATCCTGGGAGAATTCATACCTTAGCACCACAGGGTCAAGTCGAATATCCCGTACCCGTATCGAACTTATACGTCTTGTCGCAACCCGACCCGGTAGTTGGAATCTAAAACTATAAATACCCCTCTTTAATGAGAATAGGTACGCACAAAAGGAGAACAATCTGAATACATAACTTAAACTATATCTCTTATCCTTAAGACTGACTTAAGCTTCGGAGGGTTATCACCGGGTCACCACCGATATTAGCCTAACGTAGTTATCTTTGATTTCAGGTTAAGATCCCTAAAAACTTTAGAGGAGAAGCTTGATTGACCTGCTTATCCTCCTATTGATGAGTCGTATTTGACTTGACACCTGCACCCTAACAGTAGATAATTAATATACGAAAGATACCCTCATCAATTGGCACCGTCTATGGGAACTCTTTAACCACGAGTCGAAAGGAGATGACTACTAGATCGAAGGCTGCGCTCGCACGCGATCGAGAGGATAAGAGAGATCAAAACGGGGAAGGACAAGGCGATAATATCCCTCGACGAAATCCGATCTCACCCCCCATCGAAGAAGCTGGACCCTCGAGGCCAGCAGCTCCCGCCGTCTTCCAACTCACTAGGGAGGACTTGAAAACCATTTTGGATGAGGCCAGAAGAGAATGGGCTGCTGAGAATGAGAAAGAGGGGATGAATGTACCTCGAGAACTCCCACCCACGGCGGCACCTGGCTTGGGAATCAGAGGAGAAATAAATGAGGCCATTAGTAGGGCTCGAAAAGGACAAGAAAGGCATGTCGAAGGTGATGACGTGGGGGAGCACTCGGTAAGGGAGGTCAATAAGTTAGCTTCCGAAGTGAGGTCGCTCCACCAAAAACTGGATCGACATGAGAAGAAAAATGAAGTGCCAGTTTCGAACTCTCGTCTGAGAAAGTCCCCTTTCTGCGACGAAATCTTCTTCGAAAGGCTTCCGTCGGATAAAAGATTACCAACTCAATTACCAAGATACTTTGGCACGGAGGACCCCGAGGAACATTTAGCCTCGTTCAATCTACAAATGCAGCTGCATGGGATCTCTGATAATGTCGCGGCGAAGGCTTTCTCGACACGCTCGCGGGTATGGCCCAATCTTGGTTTGGCAGGCTAGAGGAGAAATCGATTTTCAATTTTGATCAATTGTGTGATAAATTTATGAGCCAATTTGGAAGTAAGAAGGCGGTAAGACCTCCGGCGAACCATTTGTACTCAATAGTACATTTGCCAGAGGAATCATTTAGAACCTTCATGGGAAGGTTTAATAACGAGTTATTAAAAGTCGAAATGCCGAGAGTAGACTTCTTAATAACTGTCCTGTTCCAGAGTACGTTAAATCGAGGTTTCGCCAGTGCAATCGTAAGGAAAAACCCATCGACGTACGAAAAACTCATGGAAATGGCCAACCAATACATGGTCGAGGAGGAGATGACGAAATTAAGAGGCACTTTTTTCGGTTTGAGCAGGCAAGAAGAAAAAGAGCCTTTAGTCCACAGGGTTCCAGTCGACAGGTACGGTGAAAAAAGAAACAAAAGGGAGTATCGTGGAGAAGAGAGAAATTTTGATCCAAGGAGGCAAAAAACTGGGAGATCGCCTCGAAGATATAATGACCAGTATACCCCACTTAAGAAACTTAGATCCGAAATCTTGTTCGCTATACAAGACAAAAACCTCCTAAGACGACCTCCCCAACAAAGGGAGCCCCCAAACTCGAAAAGATATTGCAGATTTCATAGACAAAGAGGTCATGATACTGAAGATTGCTACCAGTTGAAAGACGAGATTGAGAGGTTGATCGCAGAAGGACATTTGGCAGGATATGTTAAAGTCGAAAAAGGTAGCCGAGCAGAAACAGAGATAAGGAGTGATCGATCATCATCAAAATCCCCAGGGAGGAGGAGAGATCAACATCCAGGAAATCGAGACAATCAGCTAAGAAGAGCTCAACCTGGAACGGTAGTCAACATGATCTCCGGAGGACCCGCGGGGAGAGACAGTAAGAACTCTAGAAGATTAGTATCTAGAGCTCTCCAGGAAAGGAGGAGAAGCAATCGAAAAGAAATCTTCTCGATAAAATCTTCATCCCCGGGTAAGATTATCGGGTTCGACGACTCAGACCTGCTGCAAGGATATGTCCCCTATGACGAAAGTGATGTGCCCGATTGTCCAATGGTAATAACGGCCCAAATAGCCAGTGCAACTGTCAAACGAATACTGATTGATTCGGGCAGCTCGGCTAATATCCTTTTCCTTGATGCATTGAGAAGGATGGATCTCGGCCACACGCCATTTGATCCCATAGCTACACCCCTGGTCGGGTTTGGGGGAGCACAGGTCGTCCCCTTGGGAACTCTGTCCTTATCGCTATTGTTGGGGGACGATGATAATTCTAAAATTAGAATGATAAAATTTCTCGTTGTCGATGCCCCGTGCGCTTATAATGTGATATTAGGAAGACCGGCTTTGAACAGCTTTCAGGCAATCATTTCGACGTATCATCAAACGTTGAAGTTCCCGACCTCCAAAGGAGTAGGCGAGGTGCGAGGAAACTTGAAAGAAGCTTGGGATTGTTATACGGTGGCTCTCGACAAGCGCATAAAAAAGGTACCGCCCCTTGTCTCGACAGCCAAAAAACCTCATAAGGAGACTCAAACCAAACCTGTCACTCCAATCCTCGTAGATTGCGTGATCAACAAAGATTCGATAGAAAAGTCGAAAGAAAAACAAGAGGAATTAAACGTTAGAAAAAGGAAGTTCGAGAGAATAGAACCCTCGGAAGGCCACAAAACTATTGAGCTAATCCCTGGAGAATCATCTAAGACGACAAGAGTGGGAAACCAACTCTCTGAAGGGTTAGAGACCCAGCTGATCGATTTTCTGAGGCAGAATGTCGATGTCTTTGCATGGTCGACCACTGACCTGCAAGGAATTGACCCTAAGGTCATCGTACACAGGTTAAATATCGACCTGGCTGCAAGACCTGCAAGGCAGAAGAAGAGAAACTTTGGGCCAGAGAGGAACAGGATAATTAAAGAAGAAGTCAAAAAACTCCTCGATGCAGACTACATAGCCGAAGTGCAGTTTACGGAGTGGCTTTGCAACTTAGTCTTAGTTTCCAAAGGTGAAGGGAAATGGAGAATGTGCAACGATTTCACAGACTTGAACAAATTATGTCCACGAGATCCCTACCCCCTCCCAAGAATCGACTCCCTGGTCGACTCAACTGCGGGATGTGCAATTCTTAGTATGATGGATGCCTTCCAAGGCTTTTATCAAATCTTCATGGCCCTCGAAGACCAAGAGAACACTGCATTCATCACCGAGTTTGGCGTCTACTTCTTCAAAGTAATGCCCTTCGGGCTCAGAAATGCAGGGGCCACTTACCAACGATTGGTCAACAAAATGTTTGAGACACTTCTAGGAAAGTCCATGGAGGTCTACGTCGACGATATGCTAGTCAAAAGCCTTGATGAAAAAGACCATCTAGAACACATCAAGCAGGCTTTCGACATAATGAGAAAGTATGGAATGAAATTGAATCCAGCAAAGTGTACTTTCGGAGTCAGATCAGGAAAGTTCCTTGGGTATTTAGTAAACGAGAGGGGAATCGAAGCCAACCCAGAGAAGATCCAAGCGATCTTAGACCTCAGGGCCCCACGCAACCTGAATGAGGTACAGAAATTGGTCGAAAAAATTACAGCGCTGAATAGATTCATATCACGATCCGCCGACAAAAGCCTCCAATTCTTCAAGATTATGAGAAACGCTAAAAAATTCGAATGGTCGAAGGACTGTGACCAAGCCTTTGAACAACTTAAAGCTTACTTAATATCGCCGCCCCTCTTAGCTAAACCTCAAGATGGCGAAAGTTTATACCTATACATAGCTGTTTCTGAGCAAGCAATTAGCTCAGTCTTGGTCAGATTGGAGGCAAAAATCAGTCATCCGATCTATTACGTGAGCAGGGTCTTACAAGGACCGGAGAAGAATTATTCGGAGATCGAGAAATTCGCCCTAGCCATTGTGACGACGGCCAGAAAGCTGCGTCCTTATTTCCAATCGCACAGAGTCGTCATCCTCACAAATCAACCTCTAAGACAAACTCTTTCGAAACCAAACGCTTCCGGAAGACTGATCAAGTGGGCGGTCGAGCTGGGTGAATATGACATCGACTATATGCCGAGAACTTCCATCAAAGCCCAAGTCTTTGGGTGGGGGGGGGGGGGGGTGGGGGGGGGGGGGGGTGGGGGGGGGGGGGGGTGGGGGGGGGGGGGGGTGGGGGGGGGGGGGGGTGGGGGGGGGGGGGGGTGGGGGGGGGGGGGGGTGGGGGGGGGGGGGGGTGGGGGGGGGGGGGGGTGGGGGGGGGGGGGGGTGGGGGGGGGGGGGGGTGGGGGGGGGGGGGGGTGGGGGGGGGGGGGGGTGGGGGGGGGGGGGGGTGGGGGGGGGGGGGGGTGGGGGGGGGGGGGGGTGGGGGGGGGGGGGGGTGGGGGGGGGGGGGGGTGGGGGGGGGGGGGGGTGGGGGGGGGGGGGGGTGGGGGGGGGGGGGGGTGGGGGGGGGGGGGGGTGGGGGGGGGGGGGGGTGGGGGGGGGGGGGGGTGGGGGGGGGGGGGGGTGGGGGGGGGGGGGGGTGGGGGGGGGGGGGGGTGGGGGGGGGGGGGGGTGGGGGGGGGGGGGGGTGGGGGGGGGGGGGGGTGGGGGGGGGGGGGGGTCAAATTGCAAAATTACACACTTAACATAATTCAACACGCACGAATCGAAGATGTATCGTCTTTTTTTTTTTTTTTTTTAATTTCACGTGGGATAATCCGCATATATTTTTGCTTTTCAAGGAGGTAGATTCACGTTCCAATTAAATTGCTAAAAATCATATACTTTTTTTTTTTTTTTTTTTTTGATAAACTTGCTAAAACCATATATATATATATAGAGAGAGAGAGAGAGAGAGATGGTTAGCTTACAGGGTTGAGGGTATTATGTTCTTTGAAACTATCTTCAAGAAAGGCAGATTGTTCTTTAGAAAGCCTTAGTTTTTTTCTTGCCAATAATCCATTTTCATCATCCATGTCATCACTTCCCCTTGAAGAAGTCCCTCCTCTTTCCACAGACTCACTAATTTCATTAATTGCACTACTAGTACTACTAAATCCATCATAATTTCTTTTAGCTCCCCTAAATATTGAGAAATTCATTTGAAATGATGAAACTTTGTTGTTTGGTGCAGATGTCCCCCCTTCTTCCACCCTCCGGTTAATTACTTCCAAACCTCTTCCTTCCGGTTCAACAGATACTATATCAAATATAAACCACAAGAAATTATCAATTAAAATAGATACATAAATATATAGTTGTACATATAAGAAATTTGATATAATACTAATAATCACTTTTGTTCAATATGGTATCAGAGTCAAATCAAAAAGAGATCTATTCCACCAATTTCTAAATTTTACTTCATGGATCATAATTTTGTTTCTTGTGTATGTTTCGACCAGCGAAATATTGAAAACTTTGTGAACAATTTCCAGAAACGTTTCAAAAATACTAATTTTTTTTACTAAATTACGAAAAGAGAGTTTTAAGGCAAAAATTTTTTTTCGAAAATACAACTTATTTTCGTTTTCGTTAATTCAAAAACAGAAATTTTCAGTATTTTCGACTGAAAAGATGAAATTTTTTATTCATGAGGTATACCGTCTATAAGCGAATAGCTTAAGATGAAGAAAATGAAGAAAAATAAAATTTCACAAAAAAAAAAAAAAAAAAAAAAAAAGGAAATCAATAGTACATCAATTTTTTTTCTCACTTTAAGCTAATTAACAAGAGAGATTAGTAGATGTAATACTCATAAAGTATAAGGGCAATTACATACATTTTTCATTAAGCCATGGGAAAGCAAAGTTGTTGGTTTGTGAACGCTGAACCGGAGTGAAAGGAAGAAGATCGAGCTGAACCGGAACCGGATCCGATGAAGAAGCATCTCTTTGACCTTCAGAGAACCGGCCGGTTTCTCTACCTACACCCATGCAAAAACCTAATTCCTTCCCAATTGATTTTTCAAGGAATGAATTTGTAGTATATGGTTTTGGTGTGTCGCCTAAACTCAAAGCCAACTCCATTTGATGACAAAAATAAAAATAAAAATAAAAATAAAAATACCAACTATATTTGAAGAGAAGAAACAAGTAGAATGAAATGAAGGGAATTAATGGAAAAGAAAGTGAAGAAATTTAATGAATTTGAGAAAGTATCAAAATCTTGAATTTATTCTAGCAAGTAAGTAGTACTATGTAGCATATGAGGGTACTTAGACTTAAAGATTTTTTTTTTTTAATTATGATTTGGTGGCTTTAATTTGTGTGCAGAAAAGAAAATCCAGGGTTGACAAAATGCACGTGAATCTAAATAAATACTAGGAGTACTTAGTTATACAGATGACTGTGTGTGTTTTCCTGTCGCGTGTGTGAGAGAGAATTTGGAGACAGTGGATTGATTTTGTCCAAGCAATGCAATCATCTTTGTTATATTTAAATTTTATTAGTATTTTATATAAGGGGATACCCAATGATTTATACTTTAATTATAGTGTCATTTTAGTTTAATATGTATGAGTGTGTATTTGAGCTTCGGCGACACAGGGCCTGTTTGTTTGGCGTTTGGGAAAGTAGTTTGGGAGAGTAGTGGAGGTTTGTGAAATAATCTCGATTTGCGTAATGTTGTTTGTTTGAGTTTTGAGAGAATGGTTTGAGAAATAAAGTAGATGTAGATTTTTTTGGAAGAGTTGGGTTGTAGGTGTAAGATGTGTAAGACTTTATGTCAAATCATGTTTGTTATGTGAGATAAATTGTGTAAGAGATAAATTATTTTATGTCAAATCAAAGTAGAGTTTGTATAGGTTTTGTTTAGAGATAAGAAAATTGTTGTTTGTTTGGCTTTTGAGAGAGTAGTTTGGGAAAATTAATGGATGAAAAATTTATTTCGTAAAATAGAAAACATGTTTGTTTGGCATTTCCCAAACACGAAAAAATTCTGGGAAACGCCAAACAAACAGGAACTTTTGGCAAGTTGTAAAGGTTATCATATATATATATATAGTGTATCTATCATTGATCACACACTAGTAATAGAGTTTTTAGGGGTTGTTTGTTTGATATTTGATAGAGTAGTTTGTGAGAGTGGTGGGGGTTTGTGAAATAATCTCAATTTGTGTAATATTATTTGTTTGGATTCTGAAATAGTGGTTTAGGAAATAACGTGGATGTAGTTTTTTATTTTAAGAGTTTAGGTTGTAGGTCTAAGATGTGTAAACTTTATGTTCAATCATGTTTGTTATGTGAGATAAGTTGTGTAAGAGATATAATATTTTATCTCAAACCAAAATAGAGATTGTGTAGGTTTTTTTAGAAATAAGAAAATTGAGAGAGGATAAATTTATTTCAGAAAGTACAAATGATGTTTGTTTGACTTTTTTCAAACACGTAAGTTTTTTGGGAGATGCCAAACAAACAGGCCCTAAATATTTGTATAAATTTCATTTTGTTTTTTATTCATTTAGATAATAAGAATACGATTTAAATCTAAATGAGTCGATTCAAATATTTGAAATCATGCATTATACAATTGTTTATTACAATATAGGATCAATAAGAAAGTTTTTAAAAAAAAATATGTAGTTAAATCAATCAACCCACTATTACAAGTTAAATGTGTTATAGTTAATATTTATAGAAGTAATTTTTAATTGGAAAAAACAAGTATATAGGTTTGGCACTTACACTAACTATTTTTCACCTCAAAATCTTCAAACTAACAACATTGATTCACATTAATTAGACCGGTTCTAATAATTTTTCAAATTAATTTTCATAACCAAAATACAAAAATTCTTCAAAACAATTGTTCAAATGTAGTTTTCAAATTTTTTGTTGACATATTTAGTGAGTGCTTAAGTCTCATATATTTACAGTTAATATTTACCTCAGTTTTCAATTTCTAAAATCTAAAATATTTAGGTCTTGGGCATTAATTCCAATCTTTTGAATTAATTTTTGGGGTGAAATAGATTCAACCAGAGTCGGCTCAAGTGCTAGCAACTTGGGCCGATGCCTAGATCCCCCACCACACTATGGAGCCAGACAACCCCCCCCCCCCCCCCCCCACCACCCCCACAAAAAAAAATATTATGTAGATCCCCAAGAAAAAATTATAAACTAAATATTAATAATTTATTAATTTCACTTACACAACATATTCCTTAGCTCACTTGGTTAGAGTATCTCTTCATGAATGAGATGGTTAGGTTTCTAAACTCAGCATGACTTCTCTCTCATATTTTAATGGTTCTATATTCTTTTGAATTTTTTCTTTCTTAATGTTGTTCCTCTCTTTTCTCTTTCATAGTAATTATTCTTTGGATTTTCTATATTTTTAATGATTTTTTTCAAAAAAAAATCTTATTGAAGTGTCCTTTTAATTTTTTTCCTTAATAAATATAAAAAGAATACGATTTTTTTATTTTATTTATAATAAGTTTTTTTTTTCTTATTCTTTACCTAGTACATTGCACAAACCTCCTCCCTCCCCCCAAATAAATTTGGTTTAGCCTTGCCCCTGTTTATATATGTATAACTTTTTCCGATACATAAGTGATATATAATAGATGTAAGGACGTAATCGAATGAAATAATCAACCAATTATTTAAGCTTGAAATTTTATTACTTAATTTGAGATCGTTTTTAATATTGATACTTAAATGAATTGTAAATACGATGGAGTTCTATGAAATAATAAATTTTCTTCGAACTTATATGATTGTATGAGTATCATATGTGTAACGTCATAGTCCAAACCAATTTTCAACAGTCAAGCATGGATCAAACATCAAGTAACTTTGTTTAACTTTTAGTCTAAGTAATTGTTATCAATTTTGACAGTCATGAGCCCATCTTGTGCCATAGCTAATCTTGTATCATAGCTATAAGGGTATAAATTTACATTATAACTAATGATTGATATTAATAAGTAAAAAGTTAACTTTACTTATACTCTGTATGTATCTATCAATACTTAGTATTTTTGCATTAAAGAAAAAAGTGAGTATATTTTTTTCAATTATAGCATAGGATCTCAATATTAGAATCCGTCTACGGCCCTCTGAATGTCTAGGGTCGATTCTGGATCCAACTAGATGAACTTAGCACAGTCCATGTGTATTTAACATGGTATCAGAGCCACAAGTTAATGTGGGTCACATCTTTTCATGTGCTTCATTCTTCACCTACACGCTTGGCCAAGATAAGCAAGATCGAGTTTTCATTATTCTCGTGTTTGACATTTATCCACTTGCACAATTCATAGTGTTGAACTTTCATATGTCATATGTTCGACTTACAGAGTGATATTGAAGTTTCATTGGAATGGAATTTGTCCTCTGAACAAGGTTTTGCAAATAAAATTATATATTTTGATTATTTTCGAAAATTTTGACGGGTTATTTATTTCCCTGTATATTGACAAACTTATAATGATTAAAAATACATAACGATCTGAAAAAAGGACTAAATTAAAACAGGGTCTACAATATTAATAATATATACTCGTACCATATATTATTTGTCAACGCACAAAAAAATGTGATAAATTAACAGTTAGCCTCATTTTAATGTTCACCATTGCATCTTCTCATGTATCTTTTCTCCATTTTCATTTCCTTCTAGGTTTGGCAAATCTATGTTTCAAGTAGGCGGCTAAGTAGACGACTCCCAAAATTTTGATATAATTAAAAGTAGTTAGATACCTATTAAGGTTCAATAATTAGAATTATCATCCCAGTGTCTAAGTATCCCAACTTAGAAAAATAAATTAAATATATAGGACATGGTGTATTATTAAAGAATTAAAAGAGTAACTAATTATTTTCTTAAGAGCTACATGCAAAAATACGCCTTGCAATTTGCATAATTAATTGAAAATTTTCTCCTGTATTAATTTATTAGCATAAACTACCATGTATTCTTTTTTATTAGCAAATTACTTCATAAGTCAATAGTGAATCTATTGTCAACCTTTTAAGTGAAAAGTGGAATTTATTGCGAATTTACAAAGTTAACAGTGAGATTATTGTTAATTTCTTAAAATAAATGTAGAGTTTTTACATTTTATGATTGGGTTAAAATTTTTATTTTTCTGCAAATATGTACTCTGGCATGGGAGGAATTTTTCCGCGAAGAAAAAATAGAATAGGGGAAGTTTTCTAATAAGAATCCAAGGAGTTTTTCCCAATTAGACAAAGCATATATATTTTGTAAGGGATTATTTTTGCATTTCATTGCTTAAGGAGTATATTAGACTCTAATACACTTTTAAACTAACAAATTGACGTCAAAGCATCTCTTCAAAACAATAAGTAGCTAAAGAGAAAGAAAAGTGTCTTTTTTAAGATTTGATTGCATAATTACGAACCATTATGCAAATAGTAGATAATATAGGGCCAAGTCATGATGTACCGTGATAAAATTACACAATTATTGAATCAGAAACATGATTGTTTCTTGCAATAAATTGGTTTTATAGATTAAAGCTTTTCTAGTTAAAAGGAATAACATATAGTACAATATCATATAAATTTAATAAATTATCTCGAACTCTTCATAATCATCAAATGGACTACACTAATTTTAAATTAGTTTTTAAATAGGTAAACAGTAATATTGTTAATTCGCCTGGGGCTTTTTCCTTTTTGGCACTAAAATAAGAATGAGCAATATTTGTCATATTGAAATTTCAGCTTTTTTTTTTTTTCTTTTGTGCCTCTGTTGTTTCTATTTTACTACTAGTACTTTATAATTAGAACCTAGGTAACTAAATTCACGTCTCCTAGGCTGACGCGCGCACCCGATTCGCGCTCTGAGGGCAAAATGCGAATTCCACCAATAATTCGTGCTTTGTCAAGAAACAATTCGCGCACTTATGGGATTAAAATTCGCCCATCAAATATTAGCCATACATGTGTCTATAAAGCCTGCAAATATTGCTACCTTAGTTTGCAATTTTTTTTAAAATCTAGGGTACTTCTCTATTTCAAACTTAATATCTTTTTCCTTTTCCTTTTATAATTAATGTTATTGGTTAATTAAATTATGAAATAATTATTCTTTATTTGATAAAATTGTTGAATGACTTTCATTAATTTATTTAATTAATCTATCGTGTAATAATTACCTGTAAATTGGTAGATTATTTGTTGATAATTTATGTGGATAAAATGATAGATTATTTCATTAATTTATGTTAATTATTATTTTTACGAAAATATTATTTTATGAATTATTTTTAATTAAAAAAAAAACATATTTCCTATCTATATCTTATGTTAATGAATATATCAAACTATCATTTACAAAATATTATAATAAAAAAAATATATTGTGCTAATTTATAGAAGAAGACTAGCGATATTGTGCAAAGATTGTTGTTGCCGGAGCAACTTCTTTTAGTTTCCTATCTTGTCCCTTGTAGTCAAATGTCATAAAACCTATATTTTTCTGTTCTCATAATACCCTTTATTATTCAATCTCTCTCATTTTAAATCATCATTAACTTCTTTTTTCTTTCCCCGGAAATCTTCAAACATGAAAATTAATAAAAAAAAAATTGAATTTTTTTACATGGCTTCCGTACAAAATATTTAATCTGATTATACAAACAATACATTACAAATTAAACCAAAGTCCCTAAAAGTGTTTATTTTCCTTCTGTCCGCACATAGTAGCATATAGTAATATATATATATATATATATATATATATATATATATATATATATATATATATATCACCAAAAAAATATGAAACAAAGATAAGAACTCATTGTGAATTTAATATGGAAAATGATCTTCGCTTCTTCTGTTATTCTCAATTTAAGATTAAAAAAAGCATGTGAGTTATAAATATTAATAAGTGAATTGTAGATATATCAATTAAAGATTTATGCTTAGGATTGAAATATGAATTTAATTATTATTATTGAATTAAGCCTGAAATAATAGTCAAGTAAGTTTTAAAGCGCGTTTCGAGTCCGAATCTTTTAAAAATTAAATCAAATAAAAAGACGATTTCAAATTTAATTCAAACGATACCTAAATATCAAACTGGCCAGTCAAGATTGATGATTTTATTTCCTTTTGGGGGCATCAAACTCGAAAAAAATAAATGACAGGATTTGATATGATTTGACTCTGAATCTGATCGACGGCTGACTGAGCATGTTGTTTGATGTCGTAACCTTTTTACCAAAAAGTACAAACCATATCCAATTACAAATTTACTATTACAATTGCGATAAAGAACACTAAATAAAATTAAAAAAATATAGGACTGGATTTGAAAAATGCCCTTTTCAAAAAGCTTTATTTGAAAAATGCCATTCGAGGGTTTTTTCATTGTAGGGATGATATTTGCAATAGTATCCTTTATTTCTTTAATTTACATTTTAGTACCTTTTATTTTTATTTATGGTTCGTTACTTATTTTTTATATGATATATCAATTTCTGCTTATATAATTCATATTCAAAATTAGATTTTCGTCTCTCTAATATTTTTATTTTGAAGTCTAATATTACTGATATACAAGGATGAACCTCTAAATATTGTATATTAGCTAGTTTATTTCTTCAAAATTATGTTGTATTTTATTTTATATTTTCTGTATTTTCTCCATTTTCGTTACTCGGCTCTGATACCAAAAGTTGGTCAGAGGCAGCGGATGTTTGCTCTTAGGGATAATTACATATTATACATGAATTTTTCGCTTCTTTTATTCTTTTTTCTATAATTTCTTTATTCAGCCTATACATTTTAGTACTAATGGTCGTTGCTCTTAAATATTCTAATCTTTCTTTGATATTTCTTTGCATTTATTTTCGGGGTGATTATTCATAAATTTTTCTCTTATGAATTTAGTTAAATCTAATACTTCTTTTTCTAACCTTGTATATTCACTTTCTTCTTTTAAAGACTTTGTAGGTTTTTCTAATAAAAGTTATTTTACATAAGGTTGTTTTAAAAATGACTGAGTTTCTAAGTTGATTACTAGTTTCTCCTAATGCTATTTCTTTCATAGGTAGTTTCTTTATTTGAGCTATTCCTTCAAATAATTTATCTAAATAAATTGATTCCTGATCTAGAAAATTTATACTATGATGACTATTTATTAATGCGTACTCAACCATATATGTTAGACTAAACGGTTGATCTCCTTCTTCCATTAATTCTTTTCGTGCAAATTTATATCCTAGACAGATACTATTATCTAAATTCTTTGTTGATAATGGAATTGCATATTTAATTCGTAAATTAAACTTTAAAATTTTATATGCTAAATTTCCCATTGTTATTCCTAGAACTGAATCTTTAGTTTCTTTAATTCTTCGGTCATAAGCTATTAAAGCTATTGGTGAATCAATTCCTTCTTTAAAAGTAGATTTAATTAATACTTATATAGTAGCAATTTGTATATATCCTATTTTATCTCTATCTTCTTTATTACGAATTTTTTATATTTTAGATGCTATTTGTTCACTATCTATTAATGGGAAAACAAAAGTTCCTCTAGTACTTTTTATATCTATAGGTATTTCTTGGGTAAATAATCCGTGATAAATAATATTTTTTCTTTTTAATTTTTCAAATATTGATTTATTCAAATGTTGTCCTTTTTTTAAATCTAATTTTGCCTTTTTAGTTTTTCTATTTTGTGTTCAATAATTGATTGAGCTGAGTATATTCCAAATGTTTCTTCTTGTTCTAATATTTGAATATGTTCGTCCATTAAAGACTTTTATTTATTGCGTAATATGGCAGCTTAATTCTAGAGATTTCTATATTGTTTATTTTTTATGTGTTGAGAATTTATTTGATAACTTATATTTTCTAAAAACCTATTCTTAATAAAACATCTGCTCCTATATTCCTTTTGTCTATATAAATGGATAGTTTAAAGTTTAGTTCTTTCATGAAACATTAACTCTACGTAGGTTTGCTTACTACATTGTTTTGATCCATTTATAGTTTCTATTTCTATAATTGGTGCTTCGGCAATAATTGCTGTATATTTAGGATGAACATGTGAAAATGATGCTCTTGTATCAATAAGAATAGATACTATGTGTTATCTATTGAGAACTAATATATGATACTGTAAATAATTATTTGTAGAAACTAAATTTAAATTTATAGAACTCATTTTTTACATAAATTTAAATGTTTAGTTAAACTGTAAATCATAATGCTAACACATTCATATTGTTGATTCGTTTGAATATTAAAGCATGTCATACATGAAAAACGGATTGTTTTGATTGCTGCTTGATGTTTTGCTTTGATGGATCTTGCTGATTCTTTGATAATTTAGAATTGATAAGTTGTTTTGATTGATATTTAATTGTATATGGATAGATTTTCCCTATTCAGAACTTATAAAAGTTCAAGGAAAGATTCGAGAGAAAATAAACAACCGTTTATTCTTGTTTTCAAACTCTGATTAAAATGTACATAAGGGATACATATTTATAGGTGAACAGACTAAGTTCTGTCCACATTTATTAAAAGAAAAGGACGTAAAGTAAATGTCTACATTATTATGCTCAGATCTACTGGTTACATCTTGTTGTTTTCTGCTGACACTCAGATCTACTGTTTGCATCTTGTTGTTTTCTGCCGACACTCAAATCTATTGTTTACATCTTGTTGTTTTCTGCCGACACTCTTAATCTTCTATCATTGGTCCTTCATTTTCCTCCTTGTTACAACAACTGCATGCGTGTCCTTTGAATGGCTTTATCTAATGGCATAGCTTTTGTTTTTCTTCTTCATTGAGTTTATCAAAACCTCCCTTTATCTTCACTAATGTGTCTTCAAAATCCAGAAAGATGTCAAATTCTTCTGGGTTAAATTTATCCTTAAAATGTGAATATATCATCACAGACTAATTCTTATAATTAATCTTATACTTTGATTCGTCCGTCATCCTTTGTAACTGTACTAATATCCCAAATAATAATTGGTAATTGATATCTAAGATGTCTTCTTTTTCCTGAATTGGTTCATCTCTTAATGGGTACTGTCCATTGATATACCCATATTGACTAATGAATAGGATGGTACTCGGATTTCTCCTAATTCATTAAAAAATGGATATGAACCATGAATTCTTAGATAAACTTCTCGGTCTTTTCCAAAGTGCTATATGGTTTGTAGATGATTCATGTTTTCCATAGAGTATGCATAGCTGCCTTGTGCCATTCGTCAAAAATAGCATTATGCATTGGTCCGTTGAATATTACATAATATGTTTTACGCTTACTTGATGATTCTGCTGGTGCTTCTTCTTTTTTGTTTGTTGATGATTCTTCTGTGTCCACCACGCTTAGCTTGCTAAACTCGTATGGTTAATATGTGGGGTCAAACATTTGAATTGCTTTTTCGATGCTTTGTAGCTCCAAAATTTTTGCTTCAATGTTCCTTTAATCTGCTTACATTGATTCTTCAAAGTGGCTATTGCTCCGCCCATGATTCCTGAAATTTTATCCTGATGCAAATTCTATAGTTAATGTATCCGCAATAATATTATTGCTACTTTTTATATATTTTACTTTGGTTGGGTATGCTTAATTCAAGTTGTCTTCGTATTAATCGTCCCTAGTTGTAATTGGCCTGTAGTTTGTATCTAATGAATCCAGTCAAATATGTTGAATCGGTTCTAAGCTTAAATTCTTTAGGTAACAGGTCAATCCTCTATTTCTTGAATGTTCGTAAATATGCTAATGTTTCTTTCTCATGGATGAGATATCTCTTTTCTGTTTTTGAAAAAAGTTCCAGAAATATATCTACATAATGTTTCTTTTGATTTATTAGACAATTGATCATTTATGTTGGATATAAATGAGGTATCTTCTAATTTTTCACCATTTAAGGTTTTTGATTGCTTCGATTCTTTATTTGTACTTTCATGATCAATATGTTTCTTGAAAACCTTATCTTCTTTTTTAATACATTTCATACATCCTGGCCATATTTCATCTGAAGCATCTGTTTCAACTATTATAATGTCATCGTTAGTTGGGTTATATAATCTCGGTAAATTCTTTGTTTCTTTCTTTATTTTTTCTACAATTTTACTATCTTCTTGTTCCCAAAACCATTGCTTATTTGTACTAATTTTTTCTTTCAATATTTTCTTTTCTTTTGTTTATGGTAGTTCCTAAAAAATAAATTTCTTGTCTGCAAATTTGTGCTTCTGTCTTACTTAAAACCAATCATTTTTCTTTACATCGCTTTAAAATAAATAAGACTTTTTTCAAATGATCTTCTTTGTTTATATTACTAAAAATTAAAATGTCGTCAATGTAAACTAAACAAAAATCTTCAAGACCTTCAAGATTTTTGCTCATGTATTTGAAATATGCCTGGTGCTTGCTTTAAACCAAATGGTAATACATTCCATTCATAATGCTTTTCTGAAGACAAGTAAATGCAGTTAAATGTTTTGTATCTTCATGTAGTCGTAATTGGTAGTATCCATATTTAGCTTCTAGTGAGCTAAACCATTTCATACCGCTAACTTTTTCTATAATGGAATCTCTTCTTGGTAATTTGTGTGCATCACAGATGGTTGCATCATTCATCTTTTTATAATTTATGACCATTCGTCTTTTTCCACGTTGTATTTCATTATGGTTTTCTACGTAAAATGCTGGTGCAGCATGTCTACTTTTACTATCTCTTATTAATTTTTTATCCAGTAATTCTTTACAATCTTTCATATATTCTTCAATATCTCTTTTAGAATAGGATATTCTATTCGGTACATTTACTTCTTAATTTTTATCTTTCAATTCTATTATTACTAACTCCTCATTAATGTTTATTTTAATGTCTAAGGGATCCTCTGAACAAGTTTGTTATTTTCTACTTCTCTTTCTATCTGACTTTTACCATTTTCTTGTAAAGCAAATAACGTATTTATCAATAAATTCATAATTTGAATCCTTATTCTAAAAAAGTTGTCTATGATAGGGATCTTTATTATCTCTTCCTTTTGATTTAATTTATTAATATATGGTGCTTTAATTTCTATTTCTTCTAACCATTGTGTAAATGGATAATAAATCCTTAGAAAATTATTTCCTAATATTATGTCAAATCCTGATTCTTGTCTTTAAAGGGAGGGTATTATGAAATTATATTTCTTTTTATGTTTACTTTCGATTTTTATTCGATTAAAATAACTTACTAGATTAATTTTATTAGTACTTCCATCTGCAATCATTATTTTAATTGGTCCCTCTGTTTCTTTCCAAATTAATCCTTTAACTTGTTTTGAAGCAAAACTAATACTAGCTCCTGTGTCAATATATGCTGGATAATAATATCCCTTTATTTCTACTTTTATAAACGTTGAATTTGGATTTCTTCTATTCTGAGTCTGATGTTTCATATTCGCTTTCTGTTTGTAACATATAAAAGTCTTCTAAATCTGATATATCTGATTCTATTGGTTCTAAATTTTTTAATTCTGCTATTTTTAATATTTCTCTTTTTTGATTATTTTCTTATTTTAGGAATTCGTTTGCATAATGTCCTTCTTCTTTGCATAACCAACATCTACATTTTTTCTTTCCTTCTTGACAATTATTTTTAGGTTGTTTTCTTCTAAAAAATCTTTTTGGTTTTCTTTTAAACATTTCCTTATAATTTTTAAATGGTTTCTTTTTCCACTTATATTTTTTGTATTTTTTCTTATAATACTTCTTTGATTTTTCACATCCATAATGTTGTGGGATGTCTGGATTATTACTGCTAACACATTATATTATAGGGTTTAATTATTTTTATTATATTTATTTCTGTACATTTTTCAGCTATGTATTCTTTTCCTATTAAAATTGCTCCTCCTAGGGTATCATCAATACTTCCTTTTTCAATTCCTTCTTTAAATCTATCTAAGCAGGATTTTTGTATTGGATATGGTAATTTTGATAAGAATGTTCTTTTCATTTGGTCTTGATCAGGTTGTTCTAAAATGTAATAATATTTAGAAAATTCACATACGTAATTTTCGTATTCGCACATATTACATATTTTTATGTTATCTAGCCTTTTGTCGAATTCTTTCAGTTGATTCTTTCCTATGTTCATTTGCATCTAGTCCTACAAACTCTTTCCAAATTTTTCCTACAATTTTGCAGAAAAAATCTTCTGAACTTATAGACACTTCTTTTAGAATTTCTTTTTCTAAAAATGTATATTCGGATAAATAATTAAATACATTTACTTTAGATTCGTATAAAATTAAATTTCAAATTGTGTCTTTTGTAGCAGTTTTGAATATTTCGTCTGTTTGTAATAGCAAACTAATTTAATTTGATCAATCTTGAATTACTGATTCAACACTTTTAACACAATTTATATCTAATACTCCTTGTGTTATTTTTTTATAGTGTGATATATATTCATCGGGTATCCTTTTATATTTTTCATATCTATTTTGATAATAACCATTATTTTCTCTATTATTTTCAAAATGTATTCCGTCCCATTCATGCCATTTTATATCATTTAGTTTTCTTTTTCTTAAATCGGATTTTATATCTGACATTTCTTCTTTTTTAGTTCCACTATTTTCACCTTTTTCCATATATGTTGGTATTGACTCATCTGATTCGTATCCAAATATTACTTCTTCATTTTCAATTTTCTCTATAAACTCAATTTGTTCTTCTTTTTGTTCGTCTTGTATTATTTTTAACTGATCTATCATTTTTCTGATTTCTTCTATTTGTTCCTCCATTATTTTAATAAATTTCTTGGCGGATGTAACTCTTTAAATATTTGAACTTGCTTGCCTATTAAAACTAAGTCTTTGTTATTTTGCTTAATTTTTTCTAATTCGTATATTTTCTTTTTCTTTGAACTCATCATATAATACGCCAAAAATATTATAAATATTCTCCTTTTTTAAAATTTTATTTATTATAAATAATTGTTCTTTTAAATCGGCTATTTCTTCGATTATTCCTATTAATTATTTTTGTAAATCGGCTACATCTTCTGTCATACCCATCTAAATAATTAATTATTAGTTTGTTTTTCTTTTCTAACTTTAAAAGGACCTTTTTTGTAAATAGGATTCAGAGTCAAATAGCCTTTCTAAAAATAAATTTTTTGGGAATGGCCTTTGCTATAATTCCCCCATTTTACCATCTAAATTTTGGGTTTGTTAACCCCTTATAATGTACTATTTTTGTCCCTAAATTTTCTTTACAATTTATTTTAGAGATGCCCCAAAATAATACTTTATTTTTATAAATGAAATTATTTTTCTCAAAAATTTTCTCACCACTAGCTCTCATCCATCACTTTTAAGGGCATCTATGTGAAAATACCTAAAAATTCTATATTTTTAACTTTTACCAAAAACTCTGCGCCAAAAGTATAGTATAGAAAAAAAGGGACAGAGAGTATGAAAGATAATAGTCATCTCATCGGCCATCAGTCAACGATTAAAATTTTAACTTCATTAATAATTTTTTAATCAATTATAAAAGAGCCCAAACATATTACATGGTATTCAATTTTTACCCCCATACATGTTTTACCAAAATTAAATACATGTGGTTAAACAAATAATTTAATCAAAAAATTCAGCAAAATATCTTTAAAAATACAAATTAGTTCATGAAAGTAAGACTTTAAGAAATTGATTTAGTGAAAAAATTTAACTAAAAAATGAATGCTACTAAAATAATTGCACTTTGTTAGCAATTTTATGGTACCAAAATACTGCATTTTTATAAGCAATCATATAGCGATCTGAATGACAAAAGTCAAAAAGTTATTAATTGCTTGATTTTTTTTTTTACATAACTTCCTTTTGTTATCAATATAAAAACAGAATGAACGACGTTCATTGTCTAATGGATAGGACAAAGGTCGTTACCTTTGGTATATGTTCAAATCATGTTGGACGCAAATGGAAGTAGATCTAAGTTCTGTTTATGGAGGTTGCAGTTTTTCGTATTAAAGGTATAATGGTAAAACATGTGGTCTATGTGGTTAAAAGATAGAATATCACTTAATATATGAATTAGGGTCTCTTTTGTATTTTACCCTAAAAAATTAATGATGTTAAGTTCTTAACCGTTGATTGATGACTCGGAGAATAACTGTTACATTTCATAAATTAGGGGGTAAGTGTGACTACCTCCATAGTTTTGGGTGTAAACTGTATTTAGCCCAACTAAGACATACACAAGGTACCTACATCATCATCTTTGTCTTTCTTATATTTTTTGTGACATATGTATTTACAACCCCATCTTTATCAGTGTAATTACACTAAATTTCAGGATAATTTGAGTATTTTTCCTTAAATATTTTTGTTTCGACAAATTGGTCACCCATTTCAATATTTGTACGTACATATTTCTTTTATCCATAATGGTTCTAGTGGCAATTAGCAAAAACTTCATCATGAATGCCTTTTTTTTTGGGTAAGAAATGAACATAAATCAATTTTTCGTGGCTACCCTCTGAGGTAGCCACCATCTGCCATATAAGGGCACTTTTAGGGACACTTTTATATATAAAAGTGTCCCTAAAAGTGCCCTTATATGGCAGATGGTGGCTACCTCAGAGGATAGCCACGGATATTTAATTAATGGTCTAAACAAAATCTTACGGCCCGTTTGTTTAGATTTTATGTGAATTTTTGAAATATTAAAACTATGTTTGTGTGAATTTTTAGAGTTTTCATGAATACAATAATAACGAAGCTATAGAGAACTAGAACCTATTTGGACAATGATGGGAGTTATATAAGGTTATGAAGCGAATGATATTGTCTCCTGGGGAGAAAATACTGCTGTTCCTATAATTGGTCATAGAGACCAGTTCACATTGTTGGAAAAAGAATATTTCACATTTCCGAAAGTAAAAACAACAAATTGTGACCAAATTACATTGAGAACATCATGGTATAACAAACCAACTGATTAACTTTTAAACAAGTTTCTAGCTTTTGAAACAATCTAATATATATATGTTTGTCAATAATATGTGAGTCTTTAGATTGCCAATTATAGAAAAGTGGATAGTCTAATAAGAATTGAAAATATATTTGCACTTGAACTTTTCAAATCATTAAAAATTGGAACTATTTCTACTCAAAATGAGACAAGATTCGGCCATTCCAATTGAATGAAAAACCCATTAAGTTCACACTATTTGAATATGAAAAAGAGAGATGTAAATAAACATTTATATTAAATCCCCGGAAAGAAAAAGAAAGGAAAGGAAATTTAGATATTTGTAGGTGGGGGTGTTGAATAAATGTATGAGTGCATGGTCCCACACGCATGGGGTGGCTTTTGTGAAGAAGGTCCTAATTAAAAATACCCACATCTAGAGGAGGTGATTGTGGGTCAGTTTTGTCATGCTTTTGGGATCATTGCAATTATTGAAGTCATGCAGGCTTTAATGATAAGTCTCATATCCTATGATCTAACAAGGAAACTAATATAGACAAATAATATTCCATCCGCGCCCGCGTTCTTTTTTTTTTTTTTTTTTTTGATTTTGTCGTAGAATTTTTTGTAAGAGTTGAAATTTTGAAATTTCTTATGGAAGCAATTTAGTTGTGTTTTGTCTCAATTTTGTTCTAAAGTTGGTTTGTGAAGTTTCGTCGAAATTTTGAAACTCGATTTGGTCAATGACTTCAATGGAATAATTAATAGATAATGTGAAAATTTGAGAAGTAATTAAATTAATGTTTGGTTGTTGGGATTTTGAGGAGAAAAGTAAATGATAAATGTCAAATCAATAACTTTATGTCTGAAAAAAATGACAAATATGAAAATAATTTTATAGATCTCAAGTAGATTTTTTAGGTTTCGATTTAGACTGAAATTGAGTTAGGACCGAAATCAATTTTTGCTTCTTTTTAAACCTTTCGAAATAATTTTGTTTCCTTTCAAAGCTATTAGAACTCGCAAATACTTTTTTATTAATTTTCCCTTTTCTTTTCGAGTCCATTTAATACGGGTTTAAAAAAAGAAGCTAGTTTTCGGGGTGAACCAAAATGATGTTCCGCTTCCATTCCCCAAACAGTTAAAAAACAAAAATCATTTTTTTTCTCAACTCTTTATCTAATGAGGTTTGATTCGATTTGAATGAGACCAAACTCATCCAAACTACTTCCAAATGAAGTCTGAAAGTTTCAGGTATTTTTACCGTAGAAATAGTGGTGGAGAGTTAGTAGTGTCAAATCATTTAAAAAATTGAGTGTTGTTTTAAGACGTCATAAAAAGAAAATATAAGTAACTATTAAAGGGTGAGGGGAGTAGAAAATAAGGCCATCTCCAACCGACAAGGCAACCGTATGTAGGATTTGCCGTGGCCTTCGATTGGAGATGGCAAAAAGAGGAGGGAGGGGGGGGGGGGGGGCGGGATTTGGCGATCACGATGGGCAGGGGGATGTTGGGAAGGGGATTGGGCAATTGAGCAGTCATTTGCCTCCAGGCATACGCACCCACCGTATGCGTGGAGGTGGATGACTAATTTTTGTCTTTTGTTATTTAGTTACTTTTTTTTTGTAATTGATTTTATATTTAATAATTAGTTTTATTTATTTTTAATATATGAATTGTAATTAATTTTATTTATTAGATTTAATAAAGTGATTAGTTTAATTGTGAAATTTAAAATTCATAACAATTTTTGGTTAGTTTTTATTTTTATATCTTTAATTTTCAAAATAAGAAATATTAAATTATGATAACGAAAAATACGTATTAAGTAGATTTGTTGAACAAAGAGACTTAATTTAAAAATGCACAATAGAACTTATTATTATTATTATTAATATAATCATCATTATTATTATTATTATTATTATTATTATTATTATTATTATTATTATAATTATTCAAATAAGTGAGACTGAGGAGAGAGGGGAAAGTTGTGAAAATGAATTAAATGGAGGTTGATTGCCCTTTGACTGGAGATGAGTTTTTAAATGAGCAAAAGGGCAAGACAATTGAGCAAGGGCAATTGGGCAAAAAGGGGGTCAAAGGGGCAATTTGAAAATTGGACATTGGGTTCGGTGCCCTTGCCCAATTACCCAATTGCTTGCCTAATTGCCTTGCCCTCATGCATTTTCGCACCTAAAAAACTCATCTCCAATTGAAGGGCAATCAACATCCATTAATTCAATTTCACAACTTTCCCAACTTTCCCCACTCAAACTTATTTTAATAATAATAATAGTAATGATAAATTAAGTATTCGTATTTTTTATTTAAGTTGTATTGTGTATTTTTAAATTAAGTATTTGTATTTTTTATTTAAGTTGTATTGTGTATTTTTAAATTAAGTATTTATGTTTTTTATTTAAGTTGTATTGTGTATTTTTAAATTAAGTATTTGTATTTTTTATTTAAGTTGTATTATGTATTTATAAATTAAGTATTTATGTTTTTTATTTAAGTTGTATTGTGTATTTTTAAATTAAGTATTTGTGTTCAACAAATCTCATTTATTTAGATTTGTATTTGTCCAATTATATATGAAATTGTTCAACAACTCTCATTTATTTAATTCATGAATATTAAAAATGAATAAATAAATAAATAGCACCCGAGCCACCCGCCCAGCCTCGGCCCAGCCCCCGCCCGGCCCCTGCCAGCGCCCGCAGGCACCAACAGGCGCGTTTGCCTGTCGGCAAGCAGGCGGGCAATGGTTGCCTGCCCCGAACCCCCTGCCCGCTCTGCCCCCTTGCCCGCCCAATTACCATGATTCATCTTCAATCGAACCGAGCCGACAACCCCCCTTCATGCCCGGTTGCCGGCTCGGTTGGAGATGGTCTAATATATAATATAAATTCGCCCCTTCCATTTTTATTCTTCAATTATGACAAATTATAGGTGAAAATTGAATAAACTAAAAATTATAGGAATATCTTCATTTATATTCTTAAAGTAGAGAACTACTGCTATCAATTTTTTACTTTATGTGAGAATATTTTTAAGAAAAATTTTTTATTTTAGGAAATGTAAATATAATTGATTCATCTCAAAAAGAGAATACGATCAAAAGTTAAGGTTATCTTCACCAAAAGCCTTTGCCCTTTTAAACCCCCTCTTGCCCACTTGTCCCTGCCCTCTTTTCCTCCTCCCCCTTTCACCTACTTAGCCCATCTCCAGCCGAAGCAGGCAATAGCCCCTCCTGCCTGCTAGTCTGTCATCTCCAACCGAACCAATAATCAAAAACCTTTAATTCAATTTTAAACTTTCCCCACTCTCACTTAACAATAATAATAACAATAACAATAACAACAACAATAACAACGACAACAACAACAACAACAACAACAACAATAATAATAATAATAATAATAATAATAATAATAATAATAGGGAATTCATATAAAAAATAAAAAACGAGTAAACATAATTAATGGAAAACAACAACAATTATTATTAATGCACTTGGAGAGAAAAGAAAAACAACAACTATTACATAGTAAAACAAAACATAATTTTCGAGGGAAACACCAACAATTAAACCTAATTAAAGCAACACAACAAACACTACGACAAGTTGGATCATGGGCCTATGGAGAGAAATCACGGCTAAAATCGGAATCGCCTAGGTTGCTTCCCCCTTCAACCGAACCTCCGAAATTTAGCTTTTTTTTTTCTTACGGATGATGTCCTCCTTCTTCATCCTCCAAAATTCTTTTGATAGAGGAGTTATATTAGATGTATTCATCGATAAACCTCCATTTTCAAATTAGGTGTTTCTTAGTAATCGTATTTGTTAAGTTGTTTAATTGATCTTTAAATTGTATTTTTAAATTAAGTTGCAATAATAATAAATATAATTAAGTCATATTTTTATATTCATGCTATATTTTTTAAAACTAAGACATATATAAATTAAAAAAAAGTGACAAAAAAATTTAATTAATTTATGTTCGATTACTATATATTAATTTAAGTCATATTGATTTATGTTTGATTACTATATTAATTTAAGTCATATTGATTTATGTTTGATTACTATATTTTTTTTAAACTAAGACATATATAAATTTAATTAATTCTTTTACACACATAAGAAATTATTGCAACTTAATTTAAAAAAAATATATAAATTAGAAAATTGACCAATTAATTTTTTTACACACATAAGAAAAGAGTTCATGTTTTATTCTACTTGAAGGTCATTCAAACACTATCTTCAAACCAATGTGGGATAAGGAGAGTGGTCTTCAACTAGTTTAAAGATAGTGTTTGAGTGATCTTCTAATAGTATAAATATGAAGGAGAAAACATTATATTTTTCAAAATTATGGTTAAGTTTTTTTTTTTATTTAAAGAAAACATTAAATCATAATTAATAAGTATTACAAAGTGTTTATATATTTTTTACACATTTAAATTAATAACTTTTAAAATTAAAACTAAAAAATAATAAAAAAAATGTGGCATGGACGCGCACATCCAAGAGCTGCCTGCCTGCTTGCCCACAGGCATGCAACTCCCCCCAGATGCCTGCCTGCCCTCCGAGGGGAGATCTATCTCCTTGGGGGGTGGGGGGGGGGGGGGGTGGGGGGGGGGGGGGGTGGGGGGGGGGGGGGGTGGGGGGGGGGGGGGGTGGGGGGGGGGGGGGGTGGGGGGGGGGGGGGGTGGGGGGGGGGGGGGGTGGGGGGGGGGGGGGGTGGGGGGGGGGGGGGGTGGGGGGGGGGGGGGGTGGGGGGGGGGGGGGGTGGGGGGGGGGGGGGGTGGGGGGGGGGGGGGGTGGGGGGGGGGGGGGGTGGGGGGGGGGGGGGGTGGGGGGGGGGGGGGGTGGGGGGGGGGGGGGGTGGGGGGGGGGGGGGGTGGGGGGGGGGGGGGGTGGGGGGGGGGGGGGGTGGGGGGGGGGGGGGGTGGGGGGGGGGGGGGGTGGGGGGGGGGGGGGGTGGGGGGGGGGGGGGGTGGGGGGGGGGGGGGGTGGGGGGGGGGGGGGGTGGGGGGGGGGGGGGGTGGGGGGGGGGGGGGGTGGGGGGGGGGGGGGGTGGGGGGGGGGGGGGGTGGGGGGGGGGGGGTACTAATGTTGTATACATGCATTTTTTTTAGTTAATGGTAATTTATTTCATGTAATTTGCATAATGTTTAATTTATACCCTTATAATCTGAAAAAGAGCATTTTACCTCTTCTTCGTAATTCTATAAAAGTTACGGTCTCCCTAACATCTTTAAACTTTTCTAAAAAAAATGAATAGACAAAACTACCCCTCTTGTATGTGGCACTTTACTCCTTTGTGTTATGATATATCTGTCACTTTACCTCATGTGTTATGATAGATATTTGCATTTTATCCCATGTATTATGATAAATATTGCATTATACCCCCGATGTTACAAAAATAATGTTCATGTCCACTCTCAATTTCGACGAGTGGAGTTATACTCTCAAGCTGAAGGAGGTAATTTGCAACTTTAAAATTTTCATAGAGGGTAAAGTGCTTCTTTTTAAATTAAAGTGGGGTAATTAAGTTGAACATTACGTATTTTATAGAGGATAGATTGGCATTAGGTCCTTTTTTTTCTTTCAATAAAACAACAAAATTACATTATTACATCAGAGAATTTTGCAATGTAAATAGATGTTTTTAACATAGTTTTATAGCGACTTTTTCTGAATCTATTTTTGCTTTTCAAAATTTTGCCACATAGTATGGAGATTAGATATTCATTAAGCATAAATAAAGATTATTACTAAGTTTTTATAAGAGCATGATTGTAATGTGTTGGGCGCCACAGACAATCTACTAGAAGCTATTCTCAAATGATTCAACATTATGGAGTACTAATTATTTAACTCTTCAACTTGTAATTATCAAATTTTAAAAGCTTTCTGATCGGAAATTATAGTGATAGAAGTCGCTATATGATTATATGAGACCAATAAGTGCGTAATTCTCATAATTATTCATCGATTATAAGGCATTAAAACGGTAATGATTATATTGCAAAACATAAAAAATAAAATAAAACATATTATTTGAGAATTTGGATGGGAAGTTTATTACTGAAATGACTAGAAGGAACTAAACATGTCTAAATTTCGTCCGTGATATAATAGCCATTATTTTCATAAGAGAACAAAAAAAAGCTTATAGGATGAGGTGTACATGCTCTTAATTAATATCATATGGTGATTTACGCTCAGACCCCCTCAGGTTTGGACGTATAACAAAAATCCCCCATTGTTTAAAAAATTATAGGGACACCCCTTTGGTATGGCCTAATTATAGAAAATCACTTACGGCTTTAAAAACTGATGGAATTTGATGACGTCAGCAAATCTTTTTATTGATTTTTTTAATTTACCCCCGTCAACTTTTTTCAATGTTTACTGGACTTTTTGATGGACGAATAAACTTAGGATTTTATTTGGGCGCCATAACACTTGGTGGTATTTTAGTATTTTCGGTGTCGTAGATATTTTGCCCATTTTTTTAGGAGGGGGTATATTGGACTTTTTATCACTCTCGTTAAAATTGACTAACGACCGTTAGGTCAAGGGGGTATCCCTGCAATTTTAAAACAACGGGATTTTTTTGTAATATACCCAAACATAAGGGGGTCTAAATGTAAATCTGCCTTAGGGTGAGTTTGACCTAGCGATTCGAAAAGCAATTATAGGATAATTAATTTTACTAAAATTGATTTTGGTAATAATTGATTATGATAATAATTAATTATAGAATAATTGCTTTTGTATAATAGCTTTTGTAAAAGTAACACTTTAGTTGCTTCTAAAATAAGTTGATTTTTTGCTTCTGAGGATCCCAAAAGTGATTATGATCTTGGGGGCCAAACACCATGAAAATCACGATTGAACAGAAGTAATTTTTATAATCGGGGCCAAACACTTCAAAAATAACAATAGAGATGTAAAAGTGATTTTAAGAGCTCCAATCGCTAGGCCAAACTCACCCTTAATCATACTGTTTAGATGAATTTTTGAGTCAATTTTAGCTCTATATGATCAAAATATAAATATAGATATACGTGCATCTAACATCACAATCTACATAGTTCATTTTTAGGACAATCGAACAAGTCCTATTATTACACATGAATTGTTAGATAACATAGTACTTCTAATAGTTGAGTAATCAAAATTTTAGTATGTAAACATTAAAATAACACTTATCTTGTGGTATACTCAATATTTTATTTACAAGCACATCAGTACTGTATTGTTTAGATTATCTTAATAAATTCTCTTAAAAAAAAAGATTATCTTAATAAATTATGTTAATTATTAGTCTGCACATTATTGTCTTTTGGATAAACCATAATGCAAATTAGATCATGTCAATCCGTATACTAATCTAAAATGGTTAAAATTACATTTTGACTTCCATTTTTAATGACACGACTAAAAAATACTATTTGAATTCTTCTAATAACTTAAAGCCACCTTTATAATTTTTATATAATTTCCAAATTTTATACATATATTGCAATTTCAAGCATGCTTAAACATGATGTAATCTACTAACACATCAACATGGCTCGTTCAATCATTACTGTTTCGTGACTTGTTTGTGAAGAAATTATTGACTCTTGTATTAATCTAGTTAAGAGTAACATCAAGATGTATAAATTCATTTGTTTAAGCCGCCAATTCCTATGTCAACCATTTTTAAAACGAATGTACTAAAAGGTCAAATATTTTTCATTTTTTTTTTCCAGAGAAAATGCTCTTTTCATTTGCGTAGGAATATTCTAAATTACCACAAGTTAGTATCATGGAAGCAATAACGACATACATGCCCTCAATGTCAGATGAAATTTGTCTCCCCAAAACATAAATGGCCAAATACTAAAGTAGATAGCTTTATTTTACTCCCTCCGTTCCATTTATTTTACGGTCAATTGGTTACCTTGATTAAATTTATAAAAATTATAATAAATAATTTAATTAATATATTTTATAATAAGTTGATAATATCTTATGACACCATATATATTAATATTTAAAAGGTTAAATACACCACAAATGTGAATTATTTAATATGATAAGTCACTTAAAATATTGAAAAATTTGACCGAAAACTGTAGAAAAGGGAGCAAAATAAATGGGACGGAGGGAGTATTTTTTTTTCCTAAGAATAAAACAAAGCGCTAGCGTTTTTGTCACTAGGAATTTCTAGACCTAACTTGACAATTTAGTCACGTTCAATTAACAAAATAATCTATGTATTTGTTACGGAAATATTTTTGTAATGGGTATTTTTGTATATGGTATGTAGTAAAAAAATGTTGCAAATGTAAAATTTTGTTTTACTTCTTTGTTTCTAACTTTTACTAACAGTTCAAATTGTGATGTTGGATAACAAATATTATTTCCACGTACGTAACAAATATTTAGAAGGATTTTCATTTCAAAATTTTCTGGCAATTAATCAAAGTTGTACGTATGAGCTTGAATAAAAAAATAAAATAATGAGGTATAAGAACAGAGAACTTGTACCATGGATCAAAATTTTCACCATTTTCATCGAAAATATCAAAACTTTTTTTATATGAGTCAACGGAAGCTTATATAAGGTGCAATTCCGGAACTTTTTGTTTGTCTTGAAACTTTCTTATTTTATTTCAAACTTATTAATTCTTTTCACAATTTTTTTTTCTATATTTAGCTGATCAAAACATACACACGAAACGAAACTTTATCCATGCTTGTACCTCTTATAATTTTAATTTATTTAAAAAATATTATGGTGTCTGAAAAACGAAAAGAAAAGAAAATCTCTTTTTGGCATTCAAATCCTCTATGTTCGTATTAAATGGGCTAACAAATTTCTGGTAGGGTTTGGATTTCTACCAATTTAAAGTCACAATTAATCATGAACCCTCTTTTTTAATGAAGCAGCGTCAAATCAAACCTGTATATCTCTACCAAACGGCCTATTACATATATCAGTGAATCTGTAAAGGTGGCAAATAGGGGCTTTAGGCCCAATTGGAGATATCACGTCTAGGGCTGTCAATGGGCCGGATTTGGACCGGATTAGGACAGATCCGAGTCCGATATCCATACTTTCTATCAGGATCTGGGTCCGAATCCGAGCGGATCTTGAAAAGTAGCAACCGGATCCGAATCCGGTGGATATTCCGAATCCGGATAAATTATCCGGATCCGTTTAGCATATTAAGTAAAAAAAAATCTTTCATTTTCATTCAAATCACTTGTAGATTCCACCACCATGAATTAAAAATGTAATATTTTACTTATTTCATCAAAACTATTGCCTGAAAATTGTAAAAGATGGAATATGAATAAACAAAAATATGAATAAAAAAAGATAGAAACTGGGAAAAAGAAGAAGAAAACCCAATATTGAGTAATGGGAGAGAAGAAAAAAATTGGAGGAAAAGTAGAGGGAAAGTGGCGGCTACTACATTGATGAATGGTTAGGGTTCCGATTTTTCTAATTAAATAGCATAAATTAATATGTTGTATGCCCAATGAGTTACCAGATTAGTCCAACATCACCTCTCATGTATTTCTTTTTAAGATTATTTTTAATATAGTGAAAGATTTTAGTGAAATATAAATAATTTTATTTTTATTTTGGTTTAAATACATAATGTATAAACCACATATAATATAATATATATCGGATACGGATCTGTAACGGATCGGATCAGCCTAGATCCATATTCACTCTATATAATTCGGATTACGGATCTTCTTAATCGGATCAGGTCTATCGGATCCCTAATCGGACAATTATCCTAATAAATCATACCGGATTCGAATCGGATCCGGATTGAAATCCGCCCCATTGACAGCCCTAATCACGTCTAATTAATAAAGCAAGGCCCAACAATTTGGAGAAAATCTGAATGTCGAATACAGGCCCGTTTGGATTTATCTTAGTTGGGCTGGTTTCTTAACCCATATTGTGTATTCTTTTATAAAATCTTAAATATTCGACTGAACACTTGTGTATGTTTGTTTCCTCCAGATTTTTTTTTTTGAGATTTGGAGGGTTTTTGAGATATTATTGTTTTTTCTTGTATTTGAAAAAAGTTTGTTTTGTTATAAAATTATTCAAAAAGAACAAAATAACTAACAATGTAGATAATAAAGTAGGAGAGAAAGTATTATATTCATATGAATTGGCATTACAAGCATTCTACATAGGCATGGCGTGAAAATAGCAATTTACGTCCCTTAACTTTCACTGGTCCGTAAAATCAGGACATTTAATTTTTCAGCAAGCATTTTACATCCATTAACTTTCACTGGCCCGCAAAATTTATAACTTTTCTATACCCACAATTTTAGTCCAGTTGACCGCAATTTCAGTCCACAATTCACCAAAAATTCCATAATTGCCAACTGGACAATTAATTTGGGGATTTGAATTAATATTGATGTTGTTAAATAGTTGTAGATAATTTGTTAAGTGATTGTTAAGTGGGTTTTGTCAAGTGGAATTTAATGTCCTGTAGCCAAAATGTGTCAAATAGGACTTATTTTGCATAGTGCGCTATAAATAAGAACTTATCTAAGCCGACTAAAAACAGAGGAGCATAATGTATGTAAAGTTACGTCCAAAAAATTTATAGAACTAAAATTGCGGTCAAGTGGACTAACATTGCGGGTATAGAAAAGTTATAGGACGTATTTTGCTTGCCGAAAAATTAGGTGTCATTATTCCGCGGACCAGTGAAAGTTAAGGGATGTAAAATGCTTGCTGGAAAATTAAGTATCTTGATTCTGCCGACCAGTGAAAGTTAAGGGACGTAAAATGTTTGCTGAAAAATTAAGTGTCCTGATTCTGCGGACCAGTGAAAGTTAATGAACGTGAAATGCTTGCTGGAAAACTAAGTGTCCTTATTCCGCGGATTGAAAAATTAAGTGTCATGATTCTGCGGACCAGTGAAAGTTAAGGGACATAAATTATTATTTGCCATTTATAGGCCTTGACTCAAACACAAAGTGTAAGTTACAAAATAACATAAATGAGAATATACAAATGATTTGGGGGTTACAAAGTTGAGGGTTACAAAATTGGTGGTTACAAGATTTATTCTTACTAATTTTAAGAATATTATTTGGGATTGAATCTTATGGCTTACTTATTAATTTACCTTGAGAACAAACAACACATGAGAATTTTTTAAATTCAAGAATCTTATGGTTATTTAATGAATGAACATTCGAATTTTCAATAATTTTACACATCATAGTTGATCCGGGATGACCTAACAAGTCATGTCAAATAATAAATGTATTTGGGTCATTAAATTATGGTTTACTACACATGTGTTTCAATTGTACTAATAGTAGTATAGTACAATCCAGAAGATAATGAGGTAATTTTTTAAAAACAAGTTTCATTCCTGATATAAATGTAAGTACTCATTATTCTCATATGAAGTCTCAATATGATATCCATTTCGACGGATATCTTCTTTTGGACTTAATAAAGAATAAATCATCATTTATAATAATTTTTGTCCCTCCGGGTAATAATATAGTAGCTTTTCCGAAGCCTTCAATTAGTTTTTCACTATCCGATATAGTATTAACGTTTGCATTAGTTGCTATCAATTCAAAAAAATATTTTTTATTTTGAAGTATAGTATGTGTTGTAGCACAATCTACAAGACATAAGTCGTCATGCTTGATCTTGGATCCAACCAAATAATTTAGGGAATTCATATTATTCATTAAAGAAAACAATACACCATAAGAGAAATTTTTTTCATTCGTCAAAACGAAATAGCAACTTAAAGCAACCAAAAAAGAAATATTGAAAGCAAATAACTTTAAAAACATAACTTCAAATAAAAATAATAATTCAATGCTTCTTAGCGTTTTCATCCCCAGTTCTTCCACCTTGATTATCAAGAACATCTTTCACATCCAAGTGAGTAAAATCATCAAAGTGGTTAAAATTATTATCTTTGTAGGCAAAATTTGCTTCAACATTATAATCGGGGCCATCATCTTTAATTATATCCAAAATGGACATTCACATCATCATTTTTGTATGTCAAATTAGTTTCCGTATTTTTCCCCTCGATTGATGCTTGATAAAGTTTTACAAGATGTTCAGACGTACGACAAATACGTGACCAATGCCCTTTCATGCCGCATTTAATACATACGTTTCCGGTGCCTTTTAAAGGAAATTTCGGACCACCTTTTGAAGGGGTGCTTGGACCACCCTTCTCTTTCATTTCATTATTGTTATTCTTTTTATTGCCATAATTATTGTTACCACCATAATAATGGTAATTGTTCTTCCTCGACCACGCCCACGTCCACGTTCATGGCCACGATGACGACCGCGACCATGGTATCTTCCATTTTCAAAATTATCATGCACGACTACATTCACTTCTGGGAATGGAGCAGAACCAGTGGGTCTTATTTCATGATTTTTCATCAACTCTTTATTTTGCTTAGCCACCAAGAGGCATGAAATTAACTCGGAGTATTTTTTTAAAGACTTTCTCATGGTATTGCTATAGCAGGAGCACATTAGAAGCGTGAAAAGTTGAGAAAGTTTTCTCTAGCAAGTCCTCATCAGTTATTTTTTCTCCACATAATTTTAATTGAGAACTAATTTTGAAAATTGTTGGAATTTTAAGTTTTTAAAACATCAAATCAAATAAATTTTATAACAGTCAAAATTGACTGTGAAATAAAGTGCAATAATTCCCCTTAATGTGCCATTATATGGCTCTTAATGTTTTTTACCATTAAGGTCTCATGAACGCACTATAAATAGGTGTTAGGGGTCTTAGGGATTTCACACACTCACTAGTTGCATCCACTAAAATATTTTCATACATTATTCGAAGGGCACTAGAGATAATGTTTGGTTCTTTGTCTTCCTGTGAACGTGCTCACGGATGAGGACGCGGCGTGGCCATATGGGTTTTATCTTGGGATTGTGATCAACCGCCAATACCTGCACGAGGGGAGGCAATCACTTTCTTAGGACGAGCGTCTAGTGGCGTGACTTTCATCAGGCCAGTCGTTTTATGTTTTGTGAATTATATTCTTATTAAATTATTGATATTATGTTTCCTATTATTTGTGAGATTTTGTGATTATTAGATTTGTATGAAAACCAAAAATTTCACAACAAAAATTGCCGAATTATATTTACTTACGGTCTTAAAATATTGTAACTGTAAATGTAACCATTTTTTTATGGGTGTAACGTTCTTTCAAATTATTCCATAGTTCAATCGAATATTTGACAGTTAAGTATTCCGCTTTTAATCCTTCATGTAGATGATGACGTAGAAAAATCATTGTTTTTGCCTTATGCTAATTAGATGCTTCTTTTTCTTTTACTATTGATTCGCCTAGACCGTTAGCGTCTAAGTGAATCTTAGCTTCTACTACCCAAGATAGATAATTCTTGTCCGAAATGTCAAGGACCGCAAACTCGAGTTTGATGAGATTCGACATAATGCAAGCTAATATCAAATAAAGATAATAGTTAAATAATACATTACAAGAATTAGGGGGTAAACTAAATGCCTTTTAGATGTCTCCAATAACATTCTAAATCAAATATTCTATTAGATGACTAAGATGAATAATCTGTAATTTTTTTCTTCTTGTTATAAATTCAAATTTTCTTCTCAAGTTTTTTTTCGTTGAAGGATGTTTAAATTTCAAAGCTCAAAGTTAATAGAAGAAAAACAGTTGATTTGATTTCAGATTTAGCAAAATATGAATATTTCATACAAAAATGTGCCATTTATGGTTTATCAAAGTTGCTCAACTCTTATATTTGAATATACAAACTGCAATTTGTAGTCATACCTTAAATCTGACTTCTTGTCTTAAAATATATATCTTTATTTATTTGATAATTATATACATGTATATTGAAATATCTAGATTTAAATTGATGGTTGAAATATATAATATGGCTTGTGGTGTTGGTGGCGTTTAACAATCTGTGTAATAGAAATATACTCAACTTATATTTCTTATAACTATATTAATTGTTAAATATAGTTTAATTAAATTGCAAAATAAAATATATAGTATAAAGTTCTATATATGTATAGAGTAACTTTAAATTCTCGAAGTGGTGGGGAGAGATGTAATTAAGAACAACAAATTGATTTTGGAAAACAAATTAAAAATGCTACGTAAATTTGTTTTGAATATTGAAAGTGCTCAATAAACTTTAATTCAGTGAATGAAATTACAAAACTTGAATGTTTAAAGTTTAATTAAATAATATTATATGGTAGAGAAAGAAAATATGGTTTGATGGTTTTTATAAAAGAATTCTACCTAACTTATGTTTGATTGAATTTGACTTTGAAATCATGCAAAATTATGCTCTTAAACGGACAGTAATTTGTACCGAAATTAATTTAACGAAATCAAAACCTTACTTGAATTTATTTTATCAGAAAAATTAAACAAATGAAATTAGGACTGAGGTTGCGGATACAATCTCCTTAAGATAATATTCGTGAGGTTGCCTACGGTGCAATCAGTACTCCTTGGTAATCTTCCAAGATACAACAGTCTTGATCCTTGTTATTTTGCACGAACAAAAGGCCACGGGCTAGTTGGAACAAACAGAACTTTGACTATAAAATTATTTAATTTGAAAAGTAGAGAAGAGATAATTATTTATACTTTATTTGCTGAAAAAATAGTGTGAAGAATTGGCCAGATTCTTCTCCTATTTATAGCAATTGAAAAAGTATTGCTGGAGGGTCACAACGGTTCAGATTTAACTTAAGCAAGGCTTCGGTCTGAACGGGTGCTACCCGTTTGGTTCAAAATCCGACCAAACACACCCTTTCATTCAAAATTGGGCGGGAAACACGGATCCTTCTCGGACCTTCTAAAAACGGGTCACGCGGATCCTATTCGGATCACCCAAGGATCTTTTTTGTAAGGTTTGGACTTTAAATAATTATTGGGCCCTAAGATAACTCTATGCCCATTCCTATAAAAGCCTTTTCCCTTTGAAACTTTGGTACCCTGTTTATAGCAATTTTGTAGCTCAAATTTTTTCTTCTTTCCTATTTGGGATGAAGACACACAATCTTCTCTTATTATTTCATTCATAAAGGTGTAATGAACTTTGGCTAATTGGACTAAATCCAATTAATTGTGTTTCTCACACTAACATAGGTGACAACATCTATCCAGAGTATCCTACCATACTCTACTTGTTCTTGACAAGGTATAGACGTCATTAAAAGCATTAGCTTAACCTTTTAAACGCGATAGGCATGCACTTATTACATCATAAGAATGGGATATAGTTAAATGCTTAAGTGCTTTCTTTTAAATTAGCCAAGACTTGTTGTCCTATTGAACCTGGTCCGTGAGATCTCCAGTCGCAAGGTTAGGTTAGGTAACTTAGTCTAATTTATGCTTTAAGCCCATTCCCCTCGATGCACATTCTACTCTCTCACTAGATAAACCTTTATGTTATGAGCTCTATGTAATGCCACTTGATTTTCGCAATGTATACATATGGCTGACACAAGTTTCGGCCATAATGGAATTTCTTCTAGGAAATTATGAAACCACTCAGCTTCTTCACCAACTTTATCAAGAGCTACAAACTCCGACTCCATTGTGGATTGAGCTATACACGTCTGCTTAGAAGATTTCCATGAAATTGCACCTCCTCCTAATGTGAATACATACCACTTGTGGACTTTGATTCTTCCGAATCAGAAATTCAATT
This sequence comes from Penstemon davidsonii, assembly GCA_034814905.1. Taxonomy (NCBI): domain Eukaryota; kingdom Viridiplantae; phylum Streptophyta; class Magnoliopsida; order Lamiales; family Plantaginaceae; genus Penstemon; species Penstemon davidsonii. The sequence goes on along the minus strand of JAYDYQ010001087.1, from coordinate 1,095,679 downwards.
TGCATCACTATATTTCTCGAGGAACGCTGGATATTTTCTATAGTGTAATGCATACTCTGATGTATTCTTTAGGTATCCAAGCACCCTCATTAGTGCTTCCCGGTGAAGCTTGCTTGGATTACTCATACATCTACTCAATTTATTGACTGAGTAGGCGATGTCTGGCCTTGTGCAATTCATGATATACATGAGACATCCAATTATACGAGCATACTCGTTTTGTGATACACTATCTCCTTTGTTTTTGTGTAGCACAACCGATGTGAGAAAATGATTGTTAGTTCCTTTAAATCCATGTTTCTTAAATTTCTCAAGTACCTTTTCCACGTAGTGTGGCTGAGATAATTTAATATCATTCGATGATCTTGTTATTTTAATTCCCAAAATAACATCGGCTTCACAAAGATCCTTCATATCGAAATTATTAGTTAATATTTTCTTCGTGGACTTAATAACCTCCATGTTAGTCCCAAATATTAACATATCGTCAATATAAAGACATAATATAACAATCTCTTGTCCGTATTGTCTTATATATACGCACTTGTCACATTCGTTGTTGCGAAAGTCATTTTTAATCATGACACTATCAAATTTTTCGTGCCATTGTTTAGGAGCTTGTTTAAGGCCATAAAGCTAGCTTTCAAGTTTACAAACTTTGTTCTCTTTTCCTTTAACAATGAAACCCTCTGGTTGCTCCATATAAATATCCTCATTTAATTCACCATTAACGAAAGCCGTTTTAACGTCCATTTGATGAATCTCAGGATTGTGTATAGTTGCTAGAGCTATTAACAGTTTTGTGGATTTTATCTTGGTCACCGGTGAATAAGTATCGAAGAAGTCTATCCCTTTTTTTTGTCGATATCCCTTAGCTACTAATCTAGCTTTATATTTATCGATAGACCAGTCGGGTTTTAATTTCTTCTTAAATATCCATTTACATCCTATTAGTTTACTTCCCATAGGAACATCAACCAATTCCCAAGTATTATTACTTAGGATGGATTGTAATTCATTGTCTACCGCCTCTTTCCAATGCATTGCATCGGGAACTGTCATAACTTATTTATATGTATGAGGATCATCATCAATCAGATAGGTTAAGAAATCTGGACAATTTTTTTTTGGCTATTTTAGCTCGCTTGCTCCTTCTGGGTTCTTATATAACTTAATCGTTGACTTGAAAATCATTTCCTCTACAAATTGACTCGTAAGTCTGCTTTTGCGAAGTGACGTTTGAGTCCTTGTGTGAAAATATTTTCTCAAAGAATATCGCATCTCGAGATTCAATAATTATATTTACATGAACCTCATTATTTTCAGATTTGAACACCAAAAATCTAAAAGCGCTACTATTTTCAGCTGAACCTATGTAGCAGCAGTCAACAGTTTTAGCTCCAAGTTTTACCTTCTTAGGTCTTGGAACCGACATCTTAGCCAAGCACCCCCACAATTAGATGTATTTGTAACTAGGTTGCCTACTTTTCCATAACTCATATGGAGTAATATCGTTTTCTTGTGGGGAACTCGATTCACTATGTTATTAGCCATAAAGAGAGTTCCCCCCACAAGTTGTTAGGTAAAAAAAAGCATGACATTAATCATGTCTTTTAGAGTTTGGTTTTTTCGTTCAACTACCCCATTTGATTGAGGTGAGTAAGGTGAAGTCATTTGATGAATTATTCCTGATTCAGCACATATTTGCTCAAAAGGAAATTCATGTTCACCTCCTCTATCAGATCTAAGAATTTTGATTTTCTTATTAACTGATTCTCCACCTCATCTTTATATTTTATAAAGACATTTATTACTTATTTCTTCTTGTGTAATAAATACACATAGCAATAACGCGTACAATCATCAATAAATGTGATGATGTACCTTTTACCTCCACGAGTAGGTGTTGCCTTTAAATTAAACAGATCAGTCTGAATTAACTCTAAGGGTTGTGAGCTCCTTTCGACTGAACCGAAAGGTTGTTTCGCAAACTTTGCCTCGACGCAAATTCACACTTATAATTTTTATCAATATCAAAATTAGGTATTAAACCCATATTAGCTTACTTTTTCATTTTTCAAAAATTAACGTGGCCTAATCTATCATGCCATAATGTAGGAGACTCAAGCATGTAAGTAGAACTACATATATTATTATTAATGAATTTGTTGTCTTTGCCGATAACGGCTACATTAGCCTTAAAGAGGCCATCACACATATATCCTTTTCCTACATACATTCCTCCTTTGTTCAGGACAAACTTATCTGACTTAAAGGCTAAACGAAAACCATTCTCAGTAAGGAAAGAACCGAAAATCAAATTCTTCCTCATATCAGGTATATGGAGTACATTGTTCAGAGTGACATATTTCCCAGACGTGAATTTCAGAATCACTTTTCCTTCTCCTTCAACGACGGAGTGAGCATCATTCCCCATGAAGAGCTTTTGTTCATATTCGAGCTTCTTGTAAGAAGTGAACATGTTCTTGTCAAAACAGATGTGGTGGGTAGCCCCAGTGTCGACCCACCATCCTTTAGTATCGCTCACTAGGTATGCTTCATATACAACTGCCGCAAGGTGCAGGTTGTCGATGTAGGACACAACGAAGTCAACGGACACATCAGTCACATTTGCCTCATTTTTGTTAGGTCCTTTGCGGTGACGACAGTTCTTTGTTGGATGCCCAGTCTTTCCAAAAACATAGCATCTGCCTTTGAACTTCCTCCCTTTCTTACTCTTTGGCCCTTCATTGGAATTGTTTAGCTTAAGCTTCCACGATATGAGCCTTGGCTCCCCCGGGCTGAGTAATTTCCATATAGTTTAACCCCTTATCAGTAATCATTCTATTCTCCTGGGTCTTAAGCTTTTCTGCGAGATCTTGCACGGTCCAATTGGAAACTGACTTCCTGTGCCTTAGGTGATGTTTGAACCACGTCCATTCCGGGGGAAGCTTTCCAATAATAGCAGGTACCTGGTAGGATCCACTCGGTTCATGTTCTTCACCCAGAAGTTCATTAATCATCGTCTGGAGCTCATTCACTTGCTCATACACAGATTTGCTATCGACCATTCGGTAGAACTGGAACTTATCCACAAGGAACTTTCTGTACCCATAATCTTCAGTTTTGTATTTTATTGTCAGACATTCCCACATGAGTTTAGCAGTTTTTATGGGACTGTAAACCCTGTAGAGTGTCTCGTCCAAGCAACTGAGAATATAATGTCGACATATAAAAGTCATTATGACTCCACGACTCGATCTACTTGACTTCCTAAGGAGTTTGATTCTCCTTAGCCATTGGTACCTCTTCAGTGAGGAACCGAGTTACGCATAAAGTCGTCAAGTAGAACATCATCTTGTCCTGCCATGTTGCAAAGTCGGTCCCTTTGAATTTGAAGGGTGAAATCAACGGAGGGGTGGAAATGTTCTTTGGTGTCTCCACCACAGTGTTGTTTAATTCCATCTATATATATATATTAATCAGTTTAAAGATATTGTCTTAAGATTGTTGGTGGCGTTTAACTATCTGTGTAATAGAAATATACTCAACTTATATTTCTTATAACTATATTAATTGTTAAATATAGTTTAATTAAATTACAAAACAAAATATATAGTATAAAGTAATATATATATATATATATATATATACAGTACCTTTAAATTCTCAAAGTGGTGGGGAGAGATGTAATTAAAAACAACAAATTGATTTTGTAAAACAAATTAAAAATGCTACGTAAATTTGTTTTGAATATAGTGCTCAATAAACTTTAATTCACTGAATGAAATTGCAAAACTTGAATGCTTAAAGTTTAATTAAATAATATTATATGAGCAATGAATTTACTTAACGAGATGGTAGAGAAAGAAAATATGGTTTCAAGGTTTTTATAAAAGAATTCTACCTAACTTATGTTTGATTGAATTTGACATTGAAATCATGCAAATTATGCTCTTAAACGGATAGTAATTTGTACCAAAATTAATTTAACGAAATCAAAACCTTACTTGAATTTATTTAACGAAATCAGAAAAATTAAACAAATAAAATTAAGATTGAGGTTGTGGATGCAATCTCCTTAGGCCTTGTTCGTCATCGGCCCAATATCTAATTTGGGGTCATTAAACAATCCGACCCAATTATTTAGTCTCCTGTTCGCCCAATTATTTAGAGATTGGCCCAATAAATTAGTTTGGTGTTCGGTTGGCCCGATTAAACCATAATTACCATTATACCCCCAGCGACATTTAAATCTGGCCGTTGATTGAGTTTTTATTCTCAGCCGTTGGATCAAAGTAAAATGTAGGGTTTGGAATAGGTTTCTTCATTTCCCACTCTTTTTTCTCTCTCTTTCTCTCGCGACCGCCGCCGTTCTTCTTCTTCTCAACCTCTCTTCTCTCTTCGTCCCACCGGAAAATCACCATGAAAATGTGTAAATTTCTATGAATCCTTTAGTATTTAGGCTAGGGCTTGAAGGGTTTCGAAATTATTTGTCTCCTTCGCTAACAAACCCCTTCGTTCTTCGTCCCACTTCAATTTACTTTTTTCAATCACACTAACCACAAATTTAGGGGTTGTTAGTAGTCCTTCTCGTTCGTAACTATTTTGCCGTACGATTTCTACTTGTTTTTGAAGATTAGGGTTTAGGAATTTCAAGAGTTTCCATGAAAATCATTTGTGGGTTGGTTTTTTAAACCTTTGTTCTGGTTTCTTGACCGGGGTCGTCGACATCTTCAAGGTAATGCCATTTTTCCCAATTTTTTTGATTTTTCTTGAAATTAGGGTTAAAATTAGGGCTAAGAATATTAGGGGAATTTTAGGTTTTGTTCAATTTTATGGAATTATTATACTAATAAGTGTTTTTCTCTTTACGATGTAAGTTATTATTATTTTTCCCAATTTTTTTGATTTTTCTTGAAATTAGGGTTACGAAATTAGGGGAAATTTTTAGGATTTGTTCAATTTTATGGAATTGTTATACCAACTATCTGTTTTTCTCTTTAACGATATATGTTATTATTATTTTTCCAAATTTTTTTGATTTTTCTTGAAATTAGGGATACGAAAATTAGGGAAAATTTAGGATTTGTTCAATTTTATGGAATTATTATACTAACTAACTGGTTTTCTCTTTACGATGTAAGTTATTATTATTTTTCCCAATTTTTTTGATTTTTCTTGATATTAGGGTTACGAAAATTGTGGGGAAATTTAGGATTTTGTAAATTAGGGTAAATTAGGTTATTTCTGGATTTATATAATCATATTTTTAACTGTTTTTTCATTGTTTGACGTAGGGGTTTATGGTTTCTGGAATGGGTGACTCTTCCAATAGTACCGGACGTAGTAATTGGTTTGGTGGGACTGGCCGAACATGCTATTGTGGTAACATCGTGAGGATGTTTACTTCTAAGACTCCAACAAATCCAGGCCGAAGATTCCTGAGATGTGGAGGAACACAGGTTATGATTTTTACTTTCTGTTATATATGTAAATTTTCCATTTATTTAATGATCTTAATTCTAATTGTTTGTTATTTTATTTCAGGGCCAGAGGTGTAGTTTCTTTGAGTGGGTTGATCATGAAGTTGCAATAAACCCTGGATTATTGCAACGAATGAAACATGTAGAAGAAGAGAACATGCGTTTGAGTGCCTCTCTTCTGGAAATCAGGGAGTCACTTAACTCTATAGGGACTGATTTGAATATTATTAAGACATGTGCTCTTTTATGCTTGCTTATTACTGCTTGGTTTATGGTATTCAAGCAAATGTGATGCATATTCTTGGTTTATTACTGCTTGGTTTATAATTCTTATTTATCCATGATTTCAAGGAAATGTGATTTAGTTTAGGTGGAAATTGAATGAGCAGTTGGGTTAATTTTTTTGCTCTATTATGCTTGCATATGATTTTGTTGGTGTGTCTATGTATTTTTTATGCATATTATATCATTTTTATATAAATCACTGTATAATATATATGCTTTTTATTTTCCTTATTTATGCTTTTTTGCAAATATCTTTGTTGTTTGATATTTAGTGTCAGATATTGTTCTGAAAAGGGGCAATAATTGAAGTAATTGAACTTTAGGGGTTCTTTGCACATCATTACATAGTTCACATGTAGCTAAACACTTCTGAAAAGTTGAAAAACTATAGGTTAGATAGGACTTGAACTTGACCTAAGTTGGTATATTGGACTTCCAGATTTGCAATTTCCAGATTTTGTTAAAATAGTTCACTGTAAAGTTTGGTTTCTGTAAATTTCTTTGCAATTTCCAGAATTTTGAGGTTTACTTGACCTAAGTTGGTAAAAATTGTAATTTTCAATTTCGGTTTTAATTGAAGTAAGTTGGTAATGTTCAGTTTTGGTTTTAATTGAACTAAGTTGGTAAATTGGACTTGAACTAAAAAATGAAATTGAATAGCAGTTGGGTGCATTCAATTTGGCACATCAAGTCTTATTTGTATGTTTTGTGAGGGTTCTGCATGTCATAATGATTATTACCTATGCATAGTTCTAAAAAAGATTTCATCCAGATTTCATCCTGCACAAGAATATTGCCTTTTTTGAGTTGTCCTATCTTTGTATAGTGATGAGTCATGTTATGTCTTTTCCATATTTACTTTTTTCTTCTTCTCATTTATTGCCTTTTTCATTTCCAATGCTTGTATTTAATGACATCAATCTCTTGTATAGATTCTTACACAAAAAAGTACCATTTAATACTACCAACTCCAACATTAATTGAGACTTGAGAGTTGAACTTTGAACTGCCTATATATATGGCTAGTTCCATTTTGAACCGAACACCACAATCAAATCCAGACTGAATTAAAACAGTAACTTTCTGGCCCTATTCAACTTCCTCTGTTTCTATTCAACTTCTGGAATTCCTCTTCCTATTTCTATAACCTTTATGGCTTACTAATTAATCTTTTTCATTTGTTAACTGCAGGTGACAAAAATGCCTTTGACCCGTAGACAAAGAGCTGACATGAACGCACGGTACGACGGCTGGAGTCCCGTATAGGAGGCTTATTTCATAACAAAGCTCTTCACGGCTGCCAGGAGGGACCTGGTGAAACACGTTGAGGATCTTCGGGAATGTCTCATACTTATAAGTGAGAAAATGACAAGGAACTTTCGTCGAAGGTTCCACCTCACCTCACTGCGTTTGGAGTTGGAGCGGATCCGACTTGAGTACGAGGACTTTGAAGACTTTCTCGCCCTACCGGGGGTAAGCTTTGATGCATATTCTGTCCGCACCACAGTGACAAACGCTTACTGGAATGCAGTCTCCACTGCAGTAAGTGTTCTGTTTTTATCTTTTTTTATTATTGAGTTAAATTTTATAATACGAACTTATACTAACCTTGTCCATTTTTTTTGTAGGAAGAGCCGGGGAGTCATCGGCGATTTCGGGCTGAAGGTCATCGTCACTATCGTAAGCTCAAACACGTTTTTGAGCTTAAGGAATGTGCCCATTTCCCCCGATCCCTCCTCGGCTCCTCTGTCCAGCCCATTGACTTATCCGCTGATGATGAGGATGCCCTTATGGTCTCTCCAATTTCCATGTATGGTGATAATCCTGACTCTGAGGCTGCTGCCCCCCCCCAATTGAAGAGGTAAATCCTCTTGCCATTGTGCTTTATGAGGGACCAAGTGATGGGGCAGATGGTAATGTCAATGGTGTGGTGGGTGGGGGATTGAGTGATGTGGATTAGGGTGCTGGTGGGGACTGGGTTTATTTTATGTTTTTTATGTTATTTTGAATGTTTTGTTCTAAGGCTTGCTTGTAATGGACTTGTTTATTATGTTTTGATGTGTATTTATGAATAGTTGGAGGTTCTGCACTTGTGCCGAACCTCAAGGATGGTGGTTATTTTTTTTGGAGTTATGAACTATGTAATTAGGCAGCCTTTATAGGGCTACCACTGTTTAATATAAATGATTTTTAGTTTCCTTATTTATGCTTTTTTGCAAATATCTTTGTTGTTTTATACTTACTGTCACATGTTATTCTGAAAAAATTACAATAATTGAAGTAATTGAAGTAATGCCAAATCATTACATAGTTTTATTTATGCTTTTTTGCAAATATCTTTGTTGTTTTATATTTACTGTCACATGTTGTTCTGAAAAAGTTACAATAATTGAAGTAATTGAAGTAATGCCAAATCATTACATAGTTCACATGTAGCTATTTGGCTCTGAAAAGCTGAAAAAAGTTTGCAAATCACATGTTTGATAGGACTTGAACTTGACCTAAGTTGGTATATTGGACTTCCAGATTTGCAATTTTCAGATTTTGTTAAAATAGTTCACTGTAAAGTTTGGTTTCTGTAAATTTCTTTGCAATTTCCAGAATTTTGAGGTTTACTTGACTTAAGTTGGTAAAAATTGTAATTTTCAGTTTTGGTTTTAATTGAAGTAAGTTGGTAATTTTCAGTTTTGGTTTTAATTGAACTAAGTTGGTAAATTGGACTTGAACTAAAAAATTGTCAATTTCCAGATTTCCTTGTACTTGAACTAAACAATTAAATTGGACTTCAACCAAAAAATGTCAATTTCCAGATTTTGCCTTGAACACAAGTACATATGAACAAAATTGAACACAAAAAATTGAACAAAGACATATGAACAAAAAAAATGTCATCTACTTGCAATTTCATCTACTTGAACACAAGTACATATGAACAAAATTGCAACAACATTACAAATGAACAAAGACTAATAATTCAACACAACTTGTATCTCAAAAACCATCCATCTAAATTGCAACAACATTACTAATCCAAAGTTGTACAATTTAACTAGATTACTTCAATGCATCTATAATTACAAAATAATTACATCCAAACCCCGTTGGTTTCAAAAACTACAACCAACATTCATAATTCCAAAAACTAATAATTACTTGAACAAACATGGCTCCAAAATTCACACCATTTCATAAGAATTCCCAAGCCATGTTTGCATAAGAAAGTTCCAAAATATAATGCCAACTACTAGAAAATACACAAATCACAAAATACACAACTATAAAATGTAGCAATGTCTAAAAATTGTCCACAACATAGTCAACACCCGAAATTATCATAAACCATAAGTCATGGCATCTTACCATCGAGCATCATGTGTGCTTGTAAGCCTGATTACGTTCGCTAGAACGTAAAAACACGCTCACATGCCTTTGGTCATCCATAATCTTGTAACAAAGAAAGTTCATGTTTTCTTCGGTTAGTCCCGGAACCTTCTCCAATGCGGCAATGACCTTCGATGCCTTTTCGTCCACCGTATCTTCCTCCTTGTTCATTCTTGGTGTAAGATTCATGAAAGTAGATTTTGCCTCCTCAATGAAACTTGTCAAGACGGGCAACATAGACTCACTTTTGGCGGTTTCGGGTGTTTTCGGCTTTCTTTCTCTAGTCAATTGTTTCTTCTTCTTCTTCTTCTTCTTCTCGTTCCCATCAAGTTTAACACCAAGTCCATATACCTTCAATTTTTTCATCGAGGAACCATCAGATGTATCCGGAGTAGAGTTGATTTTCTCTTTGAACTGATCCCCACCCCAATCGGATGCATCCATAGTTAGATCGACATATGGACTATGGTCATCAAATGTTGGAATGTACGGTTCCACTACTTCTGTGCTTATTTGCATATTGCTTGAGTTAAGATTTTCACTCAATAATATGTCATCAACAACATCAGTGAACCCTTGAGCATTGTCTCCCGTAGCCTTGTCCTTTCCAAACAATTCACACCAATCATCATAGTACCTCCAAGACTTCATCCTCATCGAACGAACTTCACGATTAGCCTTTCGAGGAATACAAAAACAAGATTAGAACACAAACATAAATATAGCCCAAAATATTATGTATAAAAGTTAGCAAATTCTTATTTACCCGTGCATATTCGGCCCAAACATCATCGTTGACCTCTATCATTTTAGCATCGTCATTCCATCCAAAACCACTAGTACCCAACATGGCAATCAATAAATAGTATTGTTTTTTCCAAACCGTGAGCTTTGAGTTAATGTGTCTCACTCTAATGTCGGTTCCCCGTATCCTTGCCCTCATTGCGGATTCTAAGTGACCTAAATATCCCGCTTTAAACCCATTATCGGCTTCCATCCATTCGAAACAATCTCACGCAAACAAGAAATCAATGTTTGCTCCTCATCGGAACTCCAAATTCTACGTGGTCCTTGTGGAGTTTTTGTAGAGCGCGATGTTCCTGCATACCTTGGTATTGATATTGGCTCCATGATTACACTGAGAACACATTACGAAATAAAGATCAACCTGGGATAACCTGTTTTCAAGCCCAATTCCAAACATTAAAAAATAAAAAAACCACAATCATACAAACAAATTGTCCGCATGTACATAATAATGTACCATCGTAATTAAACCACAATCATAAAAAAAAAAGCAGCACAACCAACACCAAGCATATTATCCAATCAAACAAAGTCATTTTCGAAAAACAAAACGCATCAAGTGCGTTTATCTCAAGGACTTGACAACCACTCGTCATACATAGCACGAGCCATGGTATCTCGATAATCAGTCCACGCGTGTGAAGGCTCCACAACATCGACGAAGTCACCGGTAGGACTCTTTCCTTGAACCTCATCATCACTTTCTGATTCACTACTCGAATCGGAATCTGACATATCATTAGGCATTGTCATAAGCTGGAAATTGTGAATAAGAATACAAGCCATGATAATTCGGTTTTGAGTCTTCAATGGGTAGGACGGATCACTTTTAAGTATCGCCCACCTCCGTTTAACTTGACCGAAACACCGTTCGATCACGTTTCTTGCCTGGGAATGCTTCATGTTAAAGTATTCTTTATAATTTTGGGGAGCATCTTGTCCTACACCCCATTCCTTTAAGTGGTAGCGAACTCCCCTATAAGGTGTCAAAAAACCTTCCCCATTGGTATGTTCCTATGATATCCATTATCGCAAAGATAGTATGTTCCTATGATATTCATAAAAAGGAAAAACTTAACATTGTTACAATCATACTTTATGGAATTGTATGATCGAGAATATATGATGCATAAAAATCGTATACCGGCTTGAATTCGAAGTCCATTCGGGCGGGTAATAGCATCTTTAAGGACCCGACCATCTGTTGCGGAACCCTCCCATCCAGTCAATGCATACGAGCACGTTAGTTGCAACCTCTCCTTTCCTTGATCTATATCGAGGTTTATCGGCAACTGGTGCTAGTACCTTCACATAAGTACCATCCAAAGCCCCTAAGCAACCCTACAAAAAATATATGAAAACGTACTTAAGTTGTTTTAAGTTAACCCTTATCTACAATAAGTAGTGATAAAAGTGTATGTACCGGAAAACAACTCCATCGGGAAGTTTCATCATTTTCTGAAATCGGTATAGGTCTTGATAGTAATATTGAATGACATTTTAGCACACAATTCAATACACGGTGGAAACACTTGCTTACTGTATCCCCAAATCGACGATAATCAAACCCCACGATTCGATTTTTCTTGAGATGTGAAAGGACGGACAAGAACATTGCAACTTGTTCCTTGAGTGGCACGTATTTAGTGTCCCTTAGACCACCAATGTTATGCAACAAAAGACATAGCTTACTAAAAGAAGTCATAGTGAACCTTAACACAGCCTTAGTTTTAACATCCGTCTTCGTGGTTACGCGATGTAAATACTTGGCTTGTTTGTATTTTTTACGTATGATGCTATACCTTTTTCTCTTTCGTGCTTCGTGTGCAATGAGGCATACACATATTATTATAACACATTTCCAAAAAAATTGGCGGATGAAATTTAAGAGTTGTTCGTTCCTCTCCGAATCCATACCCAAGCGGTATTCTGTATTTGATATGCCAATAACTTTAGATATATCAAAATATGTCCAAACAAACTAGAAAGGAAATATATCAAAATTGTCATAAAACATATCCAAACAAAATTCACCAAATATGTCCAAACAAAGTAGAAAGGAAACAAAAAATATACGAGCATTTATTTATTTAATCCATCATACAATATTCCCTAGTACCACAATCTAACTTTAAAAATAGTTCATGAAACAAAAAAAAAAAAAAATACACAAAAAAGGTATGTACAAACAAAGTACAAAGGAAAAAAAAAAACCACAAGCATTTATTTATGTAATCAATCATACACCATTCCTAGTACAACAATACAACATAAAAATAGTTCATGAAACAAAAATTAATAAATAAATATTTCCAGATTTGGAAATTGTTTACGGCAGGGCATAGGTAAAGAAATTGGGGGAAATTTTTAACATTCCAACTCATCATAAATGTTTTTAACATTACAAAATATAGATATTACAACTAATGGGCAATGTGTTCTTACCCTAGTTATTCTCCTTCTTCATCTTGTTCTTCACCTATGTTAAAAAAAAAAAAAAAGTTGGAACAAATTAATATCTCAAAGTTTGGGTACACTAGAGGTAAAAATCCTTGTTCTTGTTAACAAAAGAGTAAACAATAATAAAGAACAAAAAAAAAAAGTTCACCTTGCACTATGGAGATGGAGGGAAAATGAAAATGGAAGTGTGAAATGATTTGTTGGAGAAGAAGACTTTCTAATCTGTGCGGATTATTTCAATGGCAATTTCCCGTAATTATTGCGAACTTTAGGGGCATTTTTGTCTCAAATTTTGTCAATCTGGCCCAATTATTTAATTTCTGGCCCAACCCTCCAACTCGAATCGGACCTATAAAGCGGGCTGGCCCACATGTTTCCCTGATAAGTACGGGCTGCCCGCAAAATAACCGGCCCATCCGAACATATAATAATACACAATAGTCTGGGCCGATTACAGCAATTGTGGGCTAATTGTACAAAACGAACAGGGCCTTAAGACAATATTTTCTAGGCTGCCTACGGTGCAATCAGTACTCCTCGGTAGTCTTCCAAGATACAACAGTCTTGATCCTTGTTGTTTTGCACGAACAAAATGCCACGGGCGAGTTGGAACAAACAGAACTTCGACTATAAAATTATTTAATTTGAAAGTAGAGAAGAAATAATTATTTATACTTTATTTGCTTAAAAATAGTGTGAAGAATTAACCAAATTCTTCTCCTATTTATAGCAATTTAAAAAGTATTGGTGGAGGGTCACAACGGTTCGGATTTAACTTAAGCAATGGTTCGGTCCGAACGGGTGCCACATGTTTGGTTCAAAATCCGACCTAACCCACCTTTTCATTCAAAAAAGTGGGCGGAAAACATGGATCCTTCTCGGACCTTCAAGAAATGGGTCTCGCGGATCCTATTTGGATCACACGCGGATCCTATTTGGATTACCCATGAATCTTTGTGTTTTGGACTTTAAATAATTATTGGACCCTGAGATAACTCTATGTCCTTTCCTAATCAAGCCTTTTCCCTTTGAAAGCATTGTATCCTCTTTATAGCAATTTTGTAGCTCAATTTTTTCCTTCTTTCCCATGTGAGATGGAGACACATGATCTTCTCTTATTATTTCATTTATTAAGGTGTAATGAACTTTGGCTAATTGGACTCAATTCAATTAAATGTGTTTCTCAATTACACCAACAATCCCCCATATGAATAAAATGGTTTTTCATTTCTCGTTGTACGAGACACAACATGTCGAACTGTTCTTTAGGAAAAATACCACATCGGGATAAATGAAATCATTTCATCTTGAACTTTCCTAGTTGAAGCTTATTGGATTTACTTAGCTAATCGGTGAAATATTTCATCTTGAACCGTCAGATGTTGGTGTAAACTAAGACAATAAACCTAACACGTATTAGACCGATTTGTTCCCAAACTCTCGGTTGTGTTCATTTCTGTCCTGAACATACCTGGGTTCTACGAGTGCTTTAGAGAATTCAGCCAATAAATAAATTCTCAACGAGCCGACCCAACTCACACTAACATAGGTGACCGCATCTATCAAGAGTATCGTACCATATTTTACTTGTTCTTGACAAGGTATAGACCTCATTAAAAACATTAGTTTAACCTTTTAAACGCGATAGGCATGCACTTATTGCATCATAATATGGGATACAGTTAAACGCTTAAGTACTTTCTTTTAAGTTAGCCAAGACTGGTTGTCCTATTGAACCTGATCCGTGAGATCTCTAGTCGCCAGGTTAGGTTTCCGTACGAGGTAACTTATTCTAATATAAGCTTTAAGCACATTCCCCTCGATGCACATTCTACTCTCTCACTAGTAAACCTTTAGTAAACATATCCGCGAGGTTTTCTTTTGACTTACAAAATCAATGGAAATTATTCTATTTGAGAGTAAATGTCTCACGGTATTATGTCGACAATGAATAAGTCATGACTTACCACTATACATAAAGTTATGAGCTCTATGTAATGCCGCTTGATTATCGCAATGAATACATATAGCCGACACAGGTTTAGGTCATAGCGGAATATCTTCCAAAAAGTTATGAAGCCACTCAGCTTCTTCACCAGCTTTATCTAGAGCTATAAACTCCAACTCCATTCTGGATCGAGCTATACACGCCTGTTTAGAAGATTTTCATGAAATTGTGCCTCCTCCTAATGTGAATACATACCCACTTGTGGACTTTGATTCTTCCGAATCAGAAATCCAATTTGCATCACTATATCCCTCGAGGACAGCTGATGTTGGTCTCAAGTGGTCGGATGAGGTCTAGAGGGAGGGGTGGGGGGGGGGGGGGGGGGGGGGGGGAATTCCATAACTTTCTTTCAGCAGAGTAAGTTGATCTTACGTATGAGACTACTTAGTTGATTTTGCACTTAGCTTATTCAGCGTAAGTTGACCATTCCACTGATTTACTTATCTGTTAAGATAAATTCATAGTTTCAAAACTTTTATGCAGCGGATTATAACAAGTATGCTTTTCAAACAAGTTTATCTTTAAAAGGTTTTACCCCAGTTTTATAAATTCATTTTTAAAAACTTTATCTTTTTAAAAGTTTGTTTACTTAAGGAAATATGCAAGTATAAAAGCAATTTATCAAATACAGGAATTTTTATAGTGGTTATATAGACAAGAAGTCTTTTAGTCCACTCTTCTTAATCACGAAGATTTAGATTCTACTAGAAACACAAAGTAACCAGTACACCACTTGTGCTTTTACAACAAACGATAAAGCCACAAGCTCGCAATAGGAGATCACAAAGAAAACTTATCCTCTGAAGTAATATCACTCACTAAGATGGATATCTACTTCTCACAACTCTAAAAGTTTACAGAAATCACTAAGATATATATGTATGATCTTTTTCCTCATCTGGCTTCATCAACAGATGACTCGGCTGATAGTGTTATGTTCTTAAGTTTTTGAGACTTAGAGAATTTGATCGTTGAATTGCTCTCAGTTGTTGTGGTTGTCTCTAACTCTTGAATGTCGAACTATTTATACTCGCGGTTTGAATTTCTGTCCACAGAATTCCAGTCGACTATATAGATGTTTCCTTGTCTTCTTCCAGATAATATCACTTTTTTTGTTCCAATTTGCTCCACTTAGCACTTATCTGAGAAGATAACAGAAAATCCTTTTTCACAAAATTGACTTATGCTCAGCAGATTGTATTTGAGTCCTTTAACATATGAGACGTCAGATATCTCAATGTTTCCTTTGATAAGCTTTCCACACGCCACAATCTTGCCTTATTTGTTGTCTCCAAATGTAACTTTTGCACCGTCTACGACAGCAGCATCAGTCAGCTCATGTATGTCACCACACATGTGTCTTGAACATCCACTGTCCAAGTACCATTTCTTCTCTACTTTACTCCTACTCCTAATCCTAACCAACAAAATAAAATAAAATTTTTTTAGGTACCCTTTATTGAGAGGGTCCTGGAGGATTAATGTTACCTTTGACAACCCAAGATTTGGAAACCTTAGGCTTCTTACACTCAGTAGATTTTGGTGGTGCTTTCGTTACTCTTGGTGCATCATAATTTTCAGTAGGCATATTATCATGATAATTATTATGATGTGAGTTATGCTCAAAAGTAGGATACAGTGCATGATAAACAGGATAAGCATGCATCAGATGATAAGCTGGGTATGCAACAACATAGTAAGGTGGATAATGAGGTGCAGCATAATATGAAGGATAAGCAGGTTGCACATAATATGACTCATTTCTATACCAAGCATTATCATTTTTATGATTTTTTTGCTTCTTAGGTTTAATTCTTACTTGCTCATTGACAGACTTCTTTGACTTTTAATAGTCTGATTGTTTTTGCTCTTATCAGCAGACTTCTTAGGACTACTCTGCTGTTTAGCTTTACAAGTCTGTTTTTTTCTAGGCTCTTTACCCTTAGTAGCCTTTCGAGATTTCTTCTCCTTTTTCTCTTTTTCTGGTGAAGTAGGTTTAGTATTCTGAACATATAAGATTACCTTATTGTTACTAGCAGATATAAAAAATTTCAGCACAGTTGAATTCTAAACCTTTTTTTTCTAAAGGCAGTTTATGTTTACTAAGCATGTTGTTTGATGTAACAGAAGACTTCTCATGAGACTCAATAATCTTTTCAAGTTCCATGATTTATCCTTTATAAAGTTCACATTATGCTTTCAGAGATCCATTCTCATGCTCAAGCTTTTTGTAATCAGCTGATTCTTGTGGTTTTTCAACCTTAAGTTTCAGTGTAACATTTTGCTTTTTCAGCACAGTCATCTCTTCCTTAAGCTTGGCAAAAGCATAAACAACACTTGTGTTGTTTTTCATCACTTGTTCAAATGAACTAAATAGCTCATTTTTTTTTTTGGTTTTCCAAGGGTTTTAATCCCTTTCGAGGCGGATTGGGCACATTAAGTGGGTATTTCTCCCAACAGGGATTTGGACCTGAGTCCGCTACTTTGTAGTGATTAGTCCCTTCCACTAGACCAATGACCTGTTGGTAATAGCTCATTTTCTTCTTCAAAGAGATTTACCTCATTGTCAGAATCATCTGATTCTTTGGACATGAGACAGAGCAGTGCAAGTGTCTCTTCTTCAGTAGAGTCATCTTCTGATGTCTCCGAATCTGAGTCAGACGAGTAGATGGCTGCTAAATTTTCATCTTCAGCCAACAAAACCTTGCTCTTGTTGTGTCTCCTCTCTTTCCTTGTTTTCTTTTCCTTCTTTGTATACTTCTCAACTTTAGGATATTTTGATGAAGTGACCCAATTTCCTGAAATTATAGCATATTAGTTTGGACTTAAAGTTATCCTTACTATCATGAGATATAGAGGTAGGGTTAAAAGTAGAAGCATTGTTATGTTTGTTCTTCATTTTTCTTTTGTAGAACTTCTTGAACCCATTCAGTAACAACACATCATCGCCTGCAGTATACTCCTTTTTGTTGAGTAGCATGGTCTCATAAGATGAGTCTATTTCCTTTGTTCTTCCTGCTGATTTTCTTGGTTTTTCCGCATCAACTAAGGCAACAGTGGGATTAGAGGTTGATGTCTCTTCTATTCACATTTTTGGCAATTTGGTGGGGGGGGGGGGGGGTGGGGGGGGGGGGGGGTGGGGGGGGGGGGGGGTGGGGGGGGGGGGGGGTGGGGGGGGGGGGGGGTGGGGGGGGGGGGGGGTGGGGGGGGGGGGGGGTGGGGGGGGGGGGGGGTGGGGGGGGGGGGGGGTGGGGGGGGGGGGGGGTGGGGGGGGGGGGGGGTGGGGGGGGGGGGGGGTGGGGGGGGGGGGGGGTGGGGGGGGGGGGGGGTGGGGGGGGGGGGGGGTGGGGGGGGGGGGGGGTGGGGGGGGGGGGGGGTGGGGGGGGGGGGGGGTGGGGGGGGGGGGGGGTGGGGGGGGGGGGGGGTGGGGGGGGGGGGGGGTGGGGGGGGGGGGGGGTGGGGGGGGGGGGGGGTGGGGGGGGGGGGGGGTGGGGGGGGGGGGGGGTGGGGGGGGGGGGGGGTGGGGGGGGGGGGGGGTGGGGGGGGGGGGGGGTGGGGGGGGGGGGGGGTGGGGGGGGGGGGGGGTGGGGGGGGGGGGGGGTGAGAAGACTCAAGCAAGTAGAACTAGATATATTATTATTAATGAATTTGTTGTCTTTGCCGATAATGGCTACATTCTCATTAAAGAGGCCATCACACATATATCATTTTCCTACATGCATTCCTCATTTGGTCAGCACCAATATATCTGACTCAAAGGCTAAACGAAAACCATTATTAGTAAAGAGAGAACCGGAAATCAAATTCTTCCCAATATGAGGTACATAGAGTACATTGTTCAGAGTGACATCGTTCCCATAAGTGATTTTCAGAATCACTTTTCCTTTTCATTCAACGACGGAGTGAGCATCATTCCCCATGAAGAGCTTTTGTTCATATTCGAGCTTCTTGTAAGAAGTGAACATGTTCTTGTCAAAACAGAAGTGTCGGGTAGCCCCACTGTCGACCCACCATCCTTTAGTATCGCTCATCAGGTATGCTTCATATACAACTGCCGCAAGGTGCAGGTTGTTGATATCGCGCACATCGAAGTCAACGGACACATCAATCACATTTGCCTCATTTTTGTTAGGTCATTTGCGGTGACGGCACTTCTTTGCTGGATGCCCAGTTTTTCCACAAACATAGCATGTGCCTTTGAACTTCCTCATTTTCTTACTCTTTTGCCCTTCATTGGAATTGTTTAGCTTACGCTTTTAGCTATCGTTTGAGCCTTCCACGATATGAGCTTGGCTCCCCTGGGCTGAGTCATTCCCATATAGTTTAACCTCTTATCAGTAATCATTTTATTCTACCGGGTCTTAAGCTTTTCTGCGAGATCTTGCACGGTCCAATTGGAAATCAATTTCTTGTGCCTTAGGTGATGTTTGAACCACAGGTTCACGTCCTTTTCGCCTAGTAGGACTCACTTGGTTCACTTCCTTTTCGCCTAAAGTAGTCAAGTAGAACATCATCTTGTCCTGCCATGTTGCAAAGTCGGCCCCTTTGAATTTGAAGAGTGGAATCAACGGAGGGGTGGGAATCAACTTATATTTCTTATAACTATATTAATTGTTAAATATAGTTTAATTAAATTACAAAACAAAATATGTAGTATAAAGTACTATGATTATATACAATAACTTTAAGTTTTCAAAGTGGTGGGGAGAGATGTTACTAATAACAACAAATTGATTTTGGAAAATAAATTAAAAATGCTACGTAAATTTGTTCTGAATATTGAAAGTGCTCAATAAACTTTAATTCACTGAATCAAATTGCAAAATTTGAATGCTTAAAGTTTAATTAAATAATATTATATAAGCAATGAATTTACTTAACGAGATGGTAGAGAAAAAAAATATGGTTTGATGGGTTTTATAAACGAATTCTACCTAAATTATGTTTGATTGAATTTGACATTGAAATCATGAAAATTATGCTCTTAAACGGACAGTAATTTGTACCAAACTTAATTTAATGAAATCAAAACCTTACTTGAATTTATTTTACGAAATCAGAAAAATTAAACAAATGAAATTTTAGTTGAGCTTGCGGATGCAATCTCCTTAAGACAATATTTCCGAGGTTGCCTACGGTGCAATTAGTACTCCTCGGTAGTCTCCCAATATACAACAGTTTTGATCCTTGTTGTTTTGCACGAACAAAATACCACGGGCGAGTTGGAACAAACAGAACCTCGACTAGAAAATTATTTAATTTGAAAAGTAGAGAAGAGATAATTATTCATACTTTATTTGATGAAAAAATAGTGTGAAGAATTTGCCAGATTCTTCTCCTATTTATAGCAATTTAAAAAGCATTGATGGAGGGTCAAAAAGGTTCAAATTTAACTTAAGCAATGGTTCGGTCCGAACGGGTGCCACCTGTTTGGTTCAAAATCCGACCAAACACACCCTTTCATTCAAAATTGGGCGGAAAACATGGATACTTCTCGGACCTCTAGAAACGGGTCTCGCGGATCCTATTCGGATCACTCGCGGATCCTATTCAGATCATCCACAGATCTTTTTGTAAGGTTTGGACTTTAAATAATTATTGAGCCCTGAGATAACTCTAGGCTCATTCCTACAAAAGTCTTTTCCCTTTGAAAGCTTGGTACCCTCTTTATAGCAATTTTGTAGCTCAAATTTTCCCTTCTTTTCATGTGGGATGAAGATACACAATCTTCTTTAAGGTG
Source organism: Penstemon davidsonii (assembly GCA_034814905.1). NCBI lineage: Eukaryota > Viridiplantae > Streptophyta > Magnoliopsida > Lamiales > Plantaginaceae > Penstemon > Penstemon davidsonii. The sequence continues at coordinate 1,075,512 of JAYDYQ010001087.1, read as the reverse complement.
TGATGTATTTTGACTAATTGGACTCAATCCAATTAATTGTGTTTCTCAATTACACCAACATGTGGTTGTACTATAGCAAAAATCATTGTCGTGAGGATATGGTTATTTCATTTTAGTAATATATGCAAATAAAAAATTGTCAAATGTGAGAAGTAAACGTATTATGCAAAATAGTTTACCTTAGATCGAATGCAGAATACTTGAATTAAGAACTTCCAACTTTGAGCAAATTAGTGGTGATAATGTTTTGTAATGTCATTCTAAAATAACATGATAACTAACAATGTAGAGATTCATTCATATGAAATGGCATTATTAGCATTCTACATAGGCACTATTTATAGGCCTTGAATCTCAAACAAAAAGTGTAAGTTACAAAATAACATAAATGAGAATATACAAATTATTTGAGGGTTATAAAGTTGAGGGTTACAAAATTGAGGGTTACAAGATATATGCTCACTAATTGTAAGAATACCATTTGGGAGTTATGGACATATGTATAATTTTTGTTAGGGACTTCTAAGGTGTCGTCACGTTATATGTTGGTTAATATTGGAGAAGGTTTTGAAGATGACAAAAAGGGTAATCTGGAAGTCATCAACTAAGAACTGAACAGCTTAGTGAAACCTATCTCATGGTCTGGAAGCTAAGTGACCGAATCAGCGAAGTGGGATATCAGATGGGTATTATCAGCCGAGTCAAGATAGATGTGTTCATTCTTGAATCAGCCGAGAAGCCATCAGCCGAGTGATCAGCAAAGTGATCATCAGGAGAGTACTTCCACCAGCAGAGTAAAGATGGTCAGTAAGCTTATCAACGGGAACCAGCTGTGAGCTGAGAGCATTAAATGCGACTGACATAAAGTAGACATCCGTACAGTAGAGTGTACAGTGCAACAGTTGCAGGGAGCCGTTCCGCGTGACAGGACCAGAACTCGAGGACTGTAGATTCCTGCCAACCTTCAACGGGCAGAAATTCAAATCCGAGGAGTATAAATAGAAGACATAACTGAAGATCTAGAGAGAGCTTGCATTATTTAAGATCATATCCTAAGAGCGAGATCCATCAGTTGAGTCGTCTGATCTTGAGCGAAAAGTCATCTGTTGACGAAGCTTTTTGTTGAAGAAACAGAGATCAAACGTTGTCTGTCTAAGTGACTTTCAACTGAGAATTGAGGAGTGTATATCCATCTTTGTGAGTGATATAGCTTCTTAGTATAGGTTTTCTGAGTGATTACTTGTACTGAAAATAGCGTGAGGAGTGTAGATCCGTCTAAGTGAGTGATCTAGCTTCGGAGTGTAGGATTTCTGTGTGACTTCTTACAGCGCACTTGTGGCTTTTCATTTGTTGATCAGCACAAGCATTGTATACTTGATTACTTTGTGTTTTCTAGTATAACCCAAGATCTGTGTGACTTGGAAGAGTGGACTAAAGGATTTTTATCCATATAACCACTATAAAAATCCTGTGTGTTTGATTTATTTACTGCTATACTTTGCATATTTATCAAAGAACTCAAACATACGATTTAACCAAAAGATCTTAAAAGGAGTTATAAAAACTGGGGATAAAATCTTTCGAGTTTGAAAACTTAAAGAGGAACAGATTGGTGAAAAACACTTTGAATATCCGCTGCCAACTAGTTTCTAAAAACTCTGATTTATCATCTGAAATCAGATTAGTGAAATCAGATGAGTGGTCAACTCTGCTGATAAAAGCTTTGTGCGCAATCAGCTTAGTAGTCATCTGTCAATTTAATTTAAGGCATTAGATCATAAATATGAAATCACAACCACATAAATTTTATAATATAGAATAAAATTAAACTTATTTAATTATGAGTTACATGTTTAACAGGTTAAAAATATAATTTATCTTAACTACCATAAATATTTATACTTTCTTTCTTTTCTTTTTTTGTACCCAAACTAATGTCAAATCACCATAAAAATTGTATGTTTCCACATTGTATGGTACTAGTTCATATATAATAGTACAACACGACCAATGTGTATAATTCTTCACATTCACATATAATAGTATTAACTCCACATACTTAGTACGGTCTCATATTAGTAGAAATTAGTCACATTATATAGTATTACCATTATTACTAACCAATTTACTGATAATTCTTCACATTACATGGTATATGTCTCACATGTAGTAGTATAGACTCACATAACATAATCTTGACTCCACAAACATAGTACGGTTGCATATTAGTAGTAGTTAGCCATAATATGAATTATTATCATTATTACTAACCAATGTGTATAATTATTCACACTAAATAGTATAATGTCTCACATGTAATAGTATTGACTCCATATACTTAGTACGGTCTCATATTAGTAGTAATTCGTCACATTATATAGTATTACCATTAATACTAATTAATTTACTAATAATTTTTCACATTACATGGTATGTCTCACATGTAGTAGTATAGACTCACATAGCATAGTATTGACTCCAGATATTTAGTGCGGTCTCATACTAGTAGTAATTAGTCACATTATATAGTATTACCATTAGTCATAACCAAATTACTGATAATTTTTCACATTAAATGGTATATGTCTCACATGTGGTAATATAGACTCAAATATCATAATATTGACTCCACAAACTTAGTACGATCTCATATTAGTAGTATTTAGCCACATTGTGAAGTATTACCATTAATACTAATTAATGTGTATAATTATTCACATTACATGGTATATGTCTCACATGTAGCAGTATAGACTCACATAGCACAATATTGACTCCACATACATCGTACGGTCCCATATTAGTAGTAATTAGCCACATTATGAAGTATTACAATAAGTTCTATCCAATGAGTATTAAAATAAAAATTATGTGTATTAAAATATATTATGAATTTTTTCAAAGGTTAATATTAATTATTCAACACGAAATATTATATATTGTTTAGTATAAAATATTATTATACACAATTATTTATTTATTTTTATAATAATTTATTAGTTTGTAATTTATTATTGATGTGGTTAAATATTACAATGAACGTGGTCAAATAATAGTATAGTACAACTACTTATGGTAATAGTATTATGACTTGTTAGTAACTGTTAATCGGGTAATTTATTAATGCGGGGTCATAATTCTATTTGTTATAACTCACGTCATGTGACGTGACGTCACCTTAGAATTATCCGTTTTTGAATTATTTACAACAAGTTTGAATTTTCAGAGATGTATTGAATAGTATGTTTTTCTAGGAAAGTTATAGGTTTTTTTTTTTAATAGAGATTATGAAAATAAGAGAAATAGTTTAAGATATAAATTATTTTATGTCAAATTAAATACGAGATTATTAGATGAAGAGATATGTTAGTTTAAATCGAATAAAACTTGTTTAATTTTTTTAAGAGTGAATCGCACTTTTGGTCCCTCTTATGGCCTGACTTTATCATTTTCGTCCCTTTTAAATTTTTTGTAGTAGATTCGTCAGTCTTATCATGGTAGTATATCACATTCGTCCCTCTTATCAATATAGTGTAACACATTCGTCCCTCTTAAATTTTTCGTAGCAGATTCGTCCCTCTTGTCAATGTAGTGGACACATTCGTCCCTCTTATCAATATAGTGTAACACATTCGTAAATTAATTTTCGTCAATTTTAGGGAAAAATTTCAGTTTTAGCCCTCTAAAGTGGCTGCATTTCAAAATTAGCCATTTATTGTGGTAATTCGACAATATATGTCCTTTATTGTGTCATCATCATCAACTTCAGTCCTTATCGCTGGAAAATTTTAATTATGCCGAAAATCATCAATTTATGTCTTATTTGACCAAAAAAAATATTTTTTTAACGAGAATCATCAAATTATGTCATGTCTGACCGAAAAATGTAATTTTCACCAAAAATATCATGTTTCGGGTGACACTTAAGGATTGGAGATTCCAAATTTTGACTCTAAAATTTGAAAGTCCATGTCACGTCATGGGTCTATAACTTTAATTTTTTGATGGAAAAACGGTTAAAGTTCCCACAAAATTGAAGATGCCTATTTTTATTAGTAAAAAATTAAATAGGTCAAATTTGAAATCACATTTGCCTCAAATTTTCTTTATACACCAAAAATAACTTTATTGAAGTTTAACCCATTTTTGGAGGGACTTTAATCGTGTTCCATCAAAAATTGAAGTTAAAGATCCATCACGTGACTTGGACTTGCGAATTAATTTTGACTTGTTTAGAAGGTACCTGTCTGATAACATGTAACAAAGGCAAATTAATTTTGACTTGTTTCAGATGTTCAAGAATTTCACAATGATTTTCTGGTGTTTTTTCCAATTTCAGTGCTTGAGGGATAGGAACATGGACAAGGATTTTCGGCTGAACTACCTTAGGGGGGTCGTTTGGAGGACTAGGTAAAGTTGGTCCCTCTATGACCTTACCGCTACAAGTGGTGATGGTATTAATATCTTTGATGTTATGTGATTCGGAAGATTCTACCTTATGTTGCCCCTTAGGATTAGACTGTGGTTGGGAAAGAAACTTGCCTCGTTCTTGTATAGTAAGAGCACTAGTTATCTTACCAATTTGATTTTTTATCTCTTTGTTCTCTTCCACAATTTGAGTTATTACGGCTTCTACATTTTGATTAGTCTTACTTTGTGCCTCAATAAATCCTTGAAATGTGTCCTCTAAAGGATTCCTATTTTGGTGGGCCTTATTTTGAGGTGCATGGTAAGTTCTAGGATCTTGTTCCTCAGATTTCTAACTAATATTAGGGTGATTTCTCCAACCAGGATTGTACGTCTCCGAAAAAGGTGAAAAATGTTTCCTATATGTTCCTAAGGTATTACATTGTTCTTGGTAAACCTCTCTCATCTCACCAAGTACAGGACATACTTGAACTAAATGATCTACCCCACCACAAATGAAACAACTAATTTTGACTTGTTTCAGATGTTCAAGAATTTCACAATGATTTTCTGGTGTTTTTTCCAATTTCAGTGCTTGAGGGATAGGAACATGGACAAGGATTTTCGGCTGAACTACCTTAGGGGGATCGTTTGGAGGACTAGGTAAAGTTGGTCCCTCTATGACCTTACCGCTACGAGTGGTGATGGTATTAATATCTTTGATGTTATGTGATTCGGAAAATTCTACCTTATGTTGCCCCTTAGGATTAGACTGTGGTTGGGAAGGAAACTTGCCTCGTTCTTGTATAGTAAGAGCACTAGTTATCTTACCAATTTGATTTTTTATCTCTTTGTTCTCTTCCACAATTTGAGTTATTACGGCTTCTACATTTTTATTAGTCTTACTTTGTGCCTCAATAAATCCTTGAAATGTGTCCTCTAAAGGATTCCTATTTTGGTGGGCCTTATTTTGAGGTGCATGGTAAGTTCTAGGATCTTGTTCCTCAGATTTCTAACTAATGTTAGGGTGATTTCTCCAACCAGGATTGTACGTCTCCGAAAAAGGTGAAAAATGTTTCCTATATGTTCCTAAGGTATTACATTGTTCTTGGTAAACCTCTCTCATCTCACCAAGTACAGGACATACTTGAACTAAATGATCTACCCCACCACAAATGAAACAACTATCTTGTGAATCTACCCTTGCAATTGGTTGATGTTTTTTACTATCTTTTGTTTCTAAAGCTTTTAATTTCTTAGTCAATGCTTCAACTGTGCTTTAAGGTTGTCTTCTTCCTTAAGATAGTAAATTCTACTGGTTTTTGTTCTACTAGTACCATCAGTAGTACTAGGTCCAGTCCAGGTGTGAGCTTTTTCAGCTATGTCATTTAGGTAATCTATAGCTTCATCAGGATCCTTTTCAAGAAACTCCCCATTACACATCATTTCAATAAATTGACGCTCCCTAGATATAAGTCCCTCATAGAAATAGCTAACAAGATGCCAATTTTCATACCCATGGTGCGGACACATATTCAACAATTTTTTGAACCTCTCCCAGGCTTGGTATAAAGTTTCATTATTTTTTGGGAAAAGGTAGAGATTTGTCTCTTAAGGTTGCTGATCTTATGTTGGGGAAAGTATTTGCTGAAAAAGGCTTCAGTCATTTCTGCCCATGTACCTATAGGTCTAGGTCTCAAAGAGTATAACCAGCTTTTTGCATTATCTTTTAGAAAATGGGAAGAATTTCAACCTAATTGACTCTACGACATTGGGTTGACTATTAAAAGTGACGATGACCTCCTCGAATTCCGTAATGTGTAAGTAAGGGTTCTCAATATCCATGCCATGAAAGGTTGTTAAAAGTTGGATCAATCCTGGCTTAACATCTATTTGCGCGGTATTTGCGGGAAACATGATGCATGAGGGGGTGGCTGTGCAGTTTGGGTGTAGGTATTATCTTAAGGAACGTGCATGGTTGTTCTCAAGTTGGTCCATGGTGGTAGGTGTATCAGTTAATGCAATGCTTGACCAAGATTTACTTAAAACTTGAGATGTTGGATTGATTTCTTCAGTGTTTTCCCGAAGTTACTTTTTTAACATGAGCAAAGTTTTCTCAATTTCTGGATCGTACTGCAATTCACCTTGATTAGAAGATCGAATTACAAACATAAAAACAAAAATCAACTTCTTTTTATTTTTTATTTTTAATTATATATATATATATATATATATATAAACTAACTAATTAACTATAAATAAAAATAACAAGAAACTTCCTACAATTACCTAATAGAACAGAAATTGAATAAAATAAAGTTTACTTGCCTCGTTAGCTAAATAACTACTTACGATGCTTACTTGTTGCACCTCCCCGGCAACGGCGCCAAAATTTGATTACACCCAAACTTTTCCAAACAAAGCGATCGATATAGAATAGATTGGGCGGTCGTATCCATGAGGAGATGACTAAAACAAGTTTAAAAGGTTAGTAGATAAAGTAGCTTTAGAGATTAATAAACAAACTAAACTAACGAAGCAATTTGATTTTAAGAAAACTTAAAGAAAAGTGAATTTTTGGTTGTTGGAAAATACGATAATTAAAACGGTAAGGTGTCAAGAATCCCTTATATGCTTCGTTCACTTATTTGGATTGATTCATACTATTACTCAATTGAAAGTTTCACATCCCAAACAATCAATTGGAAGATAAAGAATTGAAAAACACATGATTGCTAATGTATTTGAGTAAATAATTTTCTTGCTTTTAGAATTGGCACAAAAAATCATCTTATGAGAAATCAAAAACATACTATATACTAAGGCATATTGTATTAAAAGACTACCTATAAACGAATGACTTATATTGTTGGTCCAAAAGTTGTCAGATGAGGTCTAGAGGGGGGAGGGGGGGTTGAAAATAGATCTCTAAATTTTTAAAACTTTTCTCTGACTTTTAAGTCAGCAGGGTAATCTGATCTTACTCGTGAGTCTACTATGTTGATTTAGCACTCAGAAGATTCGGCAGAGTCGACCACTAGTCTGATTTCACTTATCTGTTTCAGATACATTCATAGTTTCAAAACTTGTATGCAACGGATTTTAGCAAGTATGCTTTTTAAACAAGTTTCTCTTTAAAGTTTTACCCCAGTTTTATAAATTCCTCTTTCAAAAGCTTTGTCTTTTAAACGTTTGTTTACTTATGGAAATATGCAAATTGAAAACAAGTAATCAAACACAGAAATTTTTATAGTGGTTATACAGGAACAAATCATCTTAGTCCACTCTTCTAAATCACGAAGATTTAAGTTCTATTAGAAACACAAAGTAACTAGTACTTGAGCTTTTACAACAAATGACAAGCCTCAAGTAGAACTCTCAGCTCTCAGGTAGATCACTTAGAAAAACCTATTCTAAAGCACTCAACAACTAGAACACTTATGCTTTACAACCAATGATAAGCCATACGAAAGAACTCTCTGTTCACTCTCGGAAAATCACACAGATTAACCTTGCTCACTCAATATAGGAAATCACTCAGAAGACCTATACTACGAAGTTATATCACTCACAAAGATGGATATATACTCCATCTATTCTCAGTTGAATGTCACTCAGACAGACAAGAGTTTGGTCTTGTTCTTCACAAAAAGCTTCGTCAACAGATGACTTCACTTATGATCAGACGACTCAACTGATGGATCTTGCTCTATAGATGTGATCTTGAATTTTACAAGTCTCTTTTCAATCTTCAGTCCCTGGTCTATTTATACTCTCGGATTTGAAATTATGCCCGTTGAAGATAGGCAAAATTTCATTTTAATCCTGAGCAACGGTCTTCTTTCTGACGGCAACTTTTGCAGACTTTTCACTGTACACTCTGTTGTACGGATATCTAATTTATGTTGGTCGCATTTAATGCACTCAGCTTGTTACCGTTGATGAACTTACTGACCGACTTCACTTCGCTGATGTGATTACTCGGTTGATGATCAATCTGCTGATGGCTACTCTGCTGATTCAAGAATGAACACATCTATCTTGACTCGGCCGATGATAACCAATCTGATATTCCCACTTAGATGATTTGGTCACTTAGCTTCCAGACCGTGAGATAGGTTTCACTAAGCTTTTCAGTTCTTAGTTGACGACTTCCTTTTTAGCCTTTTACTCTTTTTGACCTTTTTGTCATCTTCAAAACCTTCTCCCACCAATACCAACATATATCAATATAATTATATTATAAATATTTTCACATAAAAAGAGCTTGACTAGATTTATATGAAAATTAATAAAACAATTGTATTAACATAAGAGTTGATCAAAATAGTTGAAGAAGAATAAATAACTCAAACTTATATAACTTACAAAAACTTGAAGAATCAAATTCGAATAAGATCACTATGCATATAAGTTCATCTCTAACCTCACCAAAGAACTCTAACCTAATTTGCTAATCATTAGCACAAGTTCTAGAGAGAAAATATGATAATGATTTGAGAGAGAATTGTAACTAAGACTAAGAATTGTGTTTCTCAAGATGTGTAATTCTAGGACTATATATAGGTGTTAAGGAGACCTAATTCAAGTACGAGAATGTTTAGGAGGTAGAAATTGAGTAGGAAGATGTTTAGGAGGCTCAATCCTCGTATGGAAAAGACTTAGGCAAGTTTTCTAATCACTTTAGGACAAAAATCGCGTTTTCCGTGGCTAGTAAATTTTGCTTTGTGCGATATATTTGAAAAAGGCATATATTTGTGTTCCGAACTCCAAATCCAGATCCGTAAAGTCCGTAATGTAGCTAACTCCTTCCTCCATAACATATTCATAGGAGTTTCCTTACGAGAGTTATAGTCCTTGGAATGAGCAGCAATATTTTTGACAAATTCCTTCTTTGTTAATCTTGCACTACTTGACTTCCTTGAATCTTTCCTTGCTTCAAATCATGCCTTTGGTACTTGTACAATTTGAGAAAGCTCAATATTCCGGGGTCCATAATTTATTTTCCTACAAAAATAAATCAAAACTCAATATTTTCTAATCACAATAATTTCTATTAATTTCATGAAATTATCAAATTAACACTTGATTTATTTAGAAAATAAGAACATCTTAAGTGCATTTTCAAGCACTAATCACAACCCCTAACCAGCTTATTGCTAGTCTCTAGCAATTCATGCGCAAATAAGATATGAGCATGATGAATAAAACTGAGAAGAAATAAGATAAACTATCCAAGTACTTCAGTCAAAGAGCTAGTCAAATATCACAATCGCTATCAAGATTAGTTCGATCATAACTCCCAAAATGTGTGTGTGTGTGAATACTAAGTCAAAACCTTCATACCACAAATCATAATACACATAGGTTTTGAAAAGTTACCGAGAAAAGTCTCAACTCCATTTCTTCACGGGTATAGTGTTTAAATTTTTAGGACAAGGATTTCACTCATGGAGTTGGAAAACAGATAGTCACTCAAAGAAATAGGCCATATTTTTATGGACAATCATACAAACAAACATTGATCCAAAAATAGGAAACATAACTATCCATAAGTCACATTCTTTCACAATTTAGCTTCAGGATTTCAATTGGGCAATACATACATGAAGCCATATAGAGACTTGTCTTCTATAATGACGAAAACTAAGAACTATAAAAAAAAAAAAAAAAAATCATTTTTTTTTTCTTTTGAAATTCTCTCTTTTTTTTTTTTTCCTTTTTCTTTTTTTCATGGCTCATGAAGACATTTAACTCTTGACCAATACTACCATCTCTTTTATTTTTCTTTAAGAATGTTACTCTAAGTAGCAATTAACCAATTCAAAAGAGCAACATAAGTTCATAAGTTGTTTTCTCAACCTCTCCACTCACTCACAAAAGATGTGTGAGTATTAGAAAAAAAAAACTTTAACTTGAAAAATTTCTAGGCTACATGCATCGAACATCCATCTTACCACAAGCTTAATAATGTGCAAAAAAATTATTTTGGAAGCTACTTTCTAATAATAAAGATAGAAAAAGTGACTAAGACTTTACTATGGAATCATACCTAAATAGCAAATCTAGCATCTCAAGTCAATCCATTCATACATGCAATATAGCCCATTTTTAAGAGAATCAATACTATAAAAGCAACAAACTAGTCTTTCTTTAAAATGCAATTTTTTTCCTTTCGGAAAGCTACCACTCCCAACCTAAATATGACAGTGTCCTCATTGTCACTATAATATGAATGCAGAGAATACAAGAGACAAAGGACTACTACTTGAATGATGTAAGTTAAGCTAGAGATGATCTTATAAACACACAAACGAAAAAAAAAACAAAACACACCAAAAAAAAGAAAAAAAACTATAGTACATAATGGAAAGATAGAACCTGATCAATTGTGGATAGGAGCCGCAAGTGCAAACTCCTCACGTTCATCTATCCTCTCCACAATTTTCTTTAATCGTTGGCCATTCACACGAAAAAGTCTTCTATCTTTAGGATCTTCAACTTCTATGGAACCATTGGGAAAGATTTGTTTCACCACAAATGGACCAGTCCATCTTGATCTCAACTTTCCAGGGTGGAGATGTAAATGGCAATCAGAGAGGAATACGCGTTGGTTTGGCTCAAAGTTCTTTCTAAGGATTTGTTTATCATGAGCGACTTTCAGCTTAGCTTTGTAGATCCGTGAGTTGTCATAAGCATCGTTCCTTAATTCTTCTATTTCCGACAATTGTAAGTTCCTTTGAAGACATGCAGCATTCAAATCAAAGTTAAGTGATTTAACTGCCCAATAAGCTTTATGTTCTAACTCTACAGGTAAATGACAAGCTTTTCCATAAACTATGCGATAAGGGGACATCCCTAGAATAGTCTTGTAAGCAGTACGGTATGCACAAAGTGCATCAGAAAGTCGTAAAGACCAATCCTTGCGGTTTTGGTTAATCGTTTTCTCCAGAATTTGCTTAACTTCCCTATTCGCTAACTCAGCTTGTCCATTGGTTTGCGGATGATATGCATTGGAAACCTTGGGAATAACACCATACCTGCGCATTAAAGCTTCAAAAGAATGGTTACAAAAATGTGTACCTTGATCACTAATAATAACTCGTGGTGTACCATACTTAGCTAACACATTTTCCTTTAAGAATTTTACTATTGTAGTGTTATCATTCTTACGACACGGTACAACTTCTACCCATTTTGACACATAATCAACAGCGAGAAGAATATATAGATAACCATAAGAAGAAGGAAATGGACCCATAAAATCAATACCCCAACAATAAAAAATCTCAATAACAAGAATTGGGTTAAGGGGCATCATGTGGCGTCGAGTCAACGCTCCCAACTTTTGGCATCTATCACAAGAACGACAAAAATGATTTGAACAAACTTGGCCTACAAAGACCACATTGTAAAATTTTAGCAGCTGTCTTTTTCATAGAAAAATGACCACCACAAGCCTCAGAATGACAAAAGTTCAAGACACTATTTACCTCAGTCTCAGGAATGCACCTTCTCATGATTTGATCGGGACAATATTTATACAAATAAGGATCATCCCAATAAAAATTTCTTACCTCGACCAAGAACTTACGCTTATCTTGTGCAGTCCAGCTTGATGGAAGTTCACCAAAAACCAAGTAGTTAACAATATTAGCATTCCATGGCATTTGATCTATCTACATTGAACAGTTGTTCATCGGGAAAGTCATCTCGAAAGAGGAACTTTTGTAGAATCAATGAACTCCAAACGAGATAGATGATCCGCCACAACATTCTCGACACCCTTCTTATCTTAAATTGTTAGATCAAATTCCTGCAACAAAAGAATCCACCTAATTAGACGAGCCTTAGCATCCTTCTTGGAAAGAAGATATTTAAGAGGTGCATGGTTAGTATAAACAGTAATAGGAGAACCAATAAGATAAGATCAAAATTTATCCATAGCAAAGACGACTGTTAGTAGTTACTTTTCAGTAGTAGAGTAGTTTTGTTGAGCACTATTTAAGGTCCTACTAGCATAATAGATAACAAATGGTTTTCCTTTCCTACGTTGTCCTAAAACGGCTCCAAGAGCATGATCACTAGCGTCACACATGATTTCGAAAGGTAAGTTCCAATCTGGTGATTGTATGATGGGTGCCGTCGTGAGCTTTTGGACAAGTGTTTTGAAAGCTTTTTCACACTCGGGATTCCAGGCAAACCTATCATCTTTGGCTAAAAGGTTACATAGGGGACGAGATATAGAAGAGAAATTTTGTATGAACCTCCTATAAAAATCAGCATGTCTAAGGAATGACCTAACATTTTTCACAGTTTTGGGTACATGTAGATTTGAAATTAACTCAATTTTTGCTTTGTCAACCTCTATTCCTCTTTCAGACACTATATGACCTAAAACAATCCCAGATGAAACCATGAAGTGACATTTTTCCCAATTCAGAACGAGACATTTTTCTTCACACCTGCTCAAAACAGCTTTCAAGTTAAGTAAACAAGAATCAAAAGAGTCTCCAAAAATAGTTATATCATCCATAAACACTTCCTGAATTTTTCAACCATATCAGAAAATATGCTCATCATACAACATTGGAAAGTAGCAGGTGCATTACATAAACCAAATGGCATTCTACAAAATGCAAAAGTACCAAAAGGGCATGTAAATGTTGTCTTTTCTTGATCCTCCAAAGCTATTTCAATTTGATAATATTCAGAATATCCATCAAGAAAGCAATAAAAAGGATGACCAATTATACGTTCTAATATTTGGTCTATAAAAGAAAGTGGAAAGTGATATTTTCGTGTTGCAGAGTTTAATTTCCTATAGTAAATGTACATACGCCACCCAGTTACGACTCTAGTGGGAATAGGATGCCCTACTTCATTTTCTACAACTGTAACTCTAGATTTTTTTGGTACTACTTGTGTAGGACCAACCCATTGACTATCAGATATAGGAAAGATGATGCCTACATCTAATAATTTCAAGACCTCTTTTTTCACTACTTCTTTCATGGTGGAGTTTAATCTTCCTTGAGGATCTCTACGTGGGTTAGCACCTTCTTCTAAATGAATCTTACGTGAACAAATTAAGGGACTAATACCTTTAATACCAACTATCGACCAACCTAGTGCAGACTTATGTTCTTTCAACATATTTATGAGTTTGTTATCTTGCTCGACACTAAGTTTAGACGAAATTATAACAGGAAAGGTACACCTGATCCCAAGAATGCATATTTCAGTCCTTCTGGTAGTTGAGATAACTCGACTTTCGGTGCTTCAATGGAAGATGCCTTTGGTTTTGTTATTTCTTTTGATAGCTCCTCAAAGCGTGGTTGTCAAACACTTCTTTCCTTTACCCCTGTTTCATTAACAAAATTAGATGAATTAATATTATTAACAGAGTTAAGCGAATCATCAAAATCAAAATTACAAAGGAGATAGTGTAAGGATTCAGAATTTTCCCTTTCGAATGTTTTAAACACCAGTGAATCTATCATGTAAGTATGGTGACGCTCATCTTCATCTTGTAGTTGCTTCCCAACATGTAATACATTGACTTCCAGTCTCATATTACCAAATGTAAGCTTCATAAGACCATTCCTACAGTTGATGAGAGCATTTTTTGTAGCAAGGAAAGGTCTACTTAGGATTAGTGGTATCTTAGACTCCGTTTTGACCACAGATTGAGTATCCAAAATCAAGAAATCAACAGGATAATAGAATTTATCCATTTGAAGCAAAACATCCTCTACTATTTCTTTGGGTCTACGAATGGTTCGGTCAGCTAGTTGCAAAACAACAAATGTAGGCTTGATCTCTCCAAGGACAAGTTGCAAGTAAACTGAGTATGGCATAAGGTTAACACTTGCTCCAAGGTCCAATAAAGCTTGACTAAACTCATGTGGACCGATTTGACAGGTTATTGTGGGACACCCATGGTCTTTATATTTAGGTGGTACCTTTTGCTCAATCACTGCACTTACTTGCTCGGTCAAAAATACGGTTTTCTTGACATTGTGTTTTCTTTTCACAATACACAAATCATTAATCACCTTGGCATATGATGGTACCTGTCTGATAACTTGTAACAAAGGCAAATTACTTTTGACTTGTTTCAGATGTTCAAGAATTTCACCATGATTTTCTGGTGATTTTCCCAATTTCAGTGCTTGAGGGAAAGAAACATGGACCAAGGTTTTCTGCTCAACTTCCTTAGGGGGGGCGTTTGGCGGACTAGGTAAAGTTGGTCTCTCTATGACCTTACCGCTACGAGTGGTGATAACATTAATATCTTTGGTGTTATGTGATTCGGAAGATTCTACCTTATGTTGCCCCTTAAGATTATACTGTGGTTGAGAAGGGAACTTGCCTCATTCTTGTTTAGTAAGAGCACTAGTTAGCTTACCAACTTGATTTTTTATCTCTTTGTTCTCTTCCACAATTTGAGTTATTACGGCTTCTACCTTTTGATTAGTCGTACTTTGTGCCTCAATAAATCCTTGAAGTGTGTCCTCTAAAGGATTCATATTTTGGTGAGCATTATTTTGAGGTGCAGGGTAAGTTCTAGGTGCTTGTCCCTCAGATTTCCAAGTAAAGTTAGGGTGATTTCTCCAACTAGGATGGTACGTCTCGGAATAAGGTGAAAAAGGTTTCCTATATGTTCCGAAGGTATTACATTGTTCTTCGTAAACCTCTCTCATCTCACCAAGTGTAGGACATACTTGAGCTAAATGATCTACCCCACCACAAATGAAACAACTATCTTGTGACTCTACCCTTGCAACTGGTTGATGTTTTTTACTATCTTTTGTTTCTAAATATTTAATTTCTTAGTCAATGCTTCAACTTGTGCTTTAAGGCTGTCTTCTTCCTTAAGATAGTAAATTCCACTGGTTTTTGTTCTACTAGTACCATTAGTAGTACTAGGTCCAGTCCAGGTGTGAGCTTTTTCGGCTATGTCATTTAGGTAATCTATGACTTCATCATGATCCTTTTCAAGAAACTCCCCATTACACATCATTTCAATAAATTGACGCTCCCTAGATGTAAGTCCCTCATAGAAATAGCTAATAAGATGTCAATTTTCATACCCATGGTGCGGACACATATTCAACAATTCTTTGAACCTCTCCAAGGCTTGGTATAAAGTTTCATTATTTTTTTGGGAAATGGTAAAGATTTGTCTCTTAAGGTTGTTGGTCTTATGTTGGGGAAAGTGTCTTCAATCATTTCTGCCCATGTACTATAGATCTAGGTCTCAAAGAGTACAACCAGTTTTTTGCTTTGTCTTTTAGGGAGAAAGGGAAGAATTTCAACCTAATTGACTCTACGACGTTGGGTTGACTATTAAAAGTGACGATGACCTCCTCGAATTCTCTAATGTGTAATTCTCACTATCCATGCCATGAAAGGTTGGTAAGAGTTGGATCAATCCTGGTTTAAAATCAATTTGCGGGGTATATGCGAGAAACATGATTCATGAGGGGGTGGCTGTGCGGTTTGGGTGTAGGTATTCTCTTAAGGAACGTGCATGGTTGTTTTCAAGTTGGTCCATGGTGGTAGGTGTATCAGTTAATGCAATGCTTGACCAAGATTCACTTACAACTTGAGATGTTGGATTGATTTCTTCAGTGTTTTCTCGAAGTTCCTTCTTTAACCTGCGCAAAGGTTTCTCAATTTCTGGATCGTACTGCAATTCTCCTTGATTAGAAGATCGAGTTACAAACATAAAAATAAAAATCAACTTATTTTTATTATATATATATATATATATATAAACTAACCAATTAACTAATAAATAAAAATAACAAGAAACTTCCTACAATTACCTAATAGAACAAAACTTGAATAAAATAAAGTTTACTTGCCTCATTAGCTAAATAACTACTTACGATGCTTACTTGTTGCACCTCCCCGGCAACGGCGCCAAAATTTGATTACGCCCAAATTTGTCGAAACAAAGCGATCGATGTAGAATAGATTGGGCCATCGTATCCACAAGGAGATGACTAAAACAAACTTATTTGGATTGATTCATAAAATTATTTAATTGAAAGTTTCACATCCCAAACAATCAATTGGAATATAAAGAATTGAAAAACACATGATTTCTAATGTATTTGAGTAGATAATTTTCTTGCTTTTAGAACTGGCACAAAATATCATCTTATGAGAAATCGAAAACATACTATATAACAATGCATATTGCATTAAAAGACTATCCATAAAACGAATGACTTATATCAATATAATTATATTATAAAGATTTTCACATAAAAAGAGTTTGACTAGATTTATATGAAAATTAATAAAACAATTGTATTAACATAAGAGTTGATGAAAAGAGTTGAAGAAGAATAAATAACTCAAACTTATAAAACTTACAAAACCTTGAAGAATCGAATCCGAATAAAATCACTCTGCATATAAGTTCATCTCTAACCTCACCAAAGAACTTAGTCTAATTTTTTAATCATTATCACAAGTTCTAGAGAGAAAATATGATAATGATTTGAGAGATAATTGTAACTAAGACTAAGAATTATGTGACTCAAGATGTGTAATTATGGACTATATATAGGTGTTAAGGAGACCTAATTCAAGTAGGAGAATGTTTAGGAGGTAGAAATTGAGTAGGAAGATGTTTAGGAGGCTCAATCCTCGTATGGAAAGGACTTAGGCAAGTTTCCTAATCACTTTAGGACAAAAATTGCGTTTCCCAGGGCTAGTAAATTTTGCTCTGCGCGACATATTTGAAAAAGACATATATTTATGCTCCGAACTCCAAATCCAAATCTGTAAAGTCCGTAACGTAACTAACTACTTCCTATATAACATATCCAAAATTCAGCTTCATAGGAGTTTCCTTACAAGAATTATAGTCCTTGGAAAGAGCAACTATATTTATGGCAGATTTCTTCGTTGTTATTCTTGCACTACTTGATTTCCTTGAATATTTTCTTGCTTCAAATTATGCCTTTGGTACTTGTACAATTTGAGAAAGCTAAATATTTCGGGGGTCCATATTTTATTTTCATACAAAAACAAATTAAAACTCAATATTTTCTAATCACAAAATTTCCATTCATTTTATGAAAATATCAAGTTAACACTTGATTTATTTAGAAATAAGAACAACTTAAGTGCATTTTCAAGCACTAATCATTTGTTTGTTTTTTCATAGAGCACATTTACTCTTCATTTGATTAATGAATGGAAACCTATCGCTAATCTTGAAAAGGAGATAAAAATTAATTTAGTATCTCATAAACATGAACGACTTAGGGTCTCTTTGGTTCATGGAAAACAGGGAGTAAAACAAGTGAAAATGATGTGAAAAATACTTTACCTATTTGGCTGCCACGTATTTTAGTGAGAAAAACATTTCACAGGAAAAGCTGAGAAAAAATTTATACTGAAAAAACGGAAAACCAATTTCTCCCAAAAAATTGAGGAAAATGTGGGAAAACCTGAGTAAAACACATCGCGCATCTCCTCTCCCCTTTTCTCCCTCACTTCTCCAGCTCTGAATCTCTCTTTCCTCTCTCATCTCTTCTCACGCTCTTATGTCTTCTCTTTCGTCCATGGCGTTCGACTTGACTTCTCTTCATCACCTTTTCTCTCGATTAAATTGCGGTAAGTCATTTATTCTGTGAATTTATCACACACAATGCCTGGAGATCAGGTTTTCTGATTTGTTCGTAATCGTGCTTCAATTCTGGGGTTTCGTAATTTCCTTTTAGTTTTTGGTGAGAAACAAAGAACAAATAGGGGATATTTTGATTCGTTTTGATTTGTGTTCTGTCTGTTTTGGATTTGGTGAGGCATCAAATCTGTGTTTGAATTTCCAATTTAGAAAATGGTTGTATTCGTGCCTTTTGAAATTAGGGATTCTTATTATTTGAGATTAAATTGACTATTTTCAATTTAAGAAAGGGTTTTAGTGACTTACTGTTTTGTTATGTCCCTACTAGTTGAATGCTGAATTTCAGATGACTAAGTTTAGTAATTTCGAGTTGCTCGGTTTTTGGATAATTTTCACAAAGGTGGAGATGCAATTTGTTAGACATTCACCTTCAACAAGTTTATGGTTCCATTTTTCAGCAGGTGGAGAAATGATTGATTGTTTAAATACAAACATGAAGAAGATCAGGTTGTTGTAAAACTATGGTACTTTTTAAGTTAGTATTCATGAGCCTACATATTTATGGAACTTCGTCTGTTTTTTAATGTAATTTCACCTTACCATATTATGTTTGTCTTGTCTGCGTCTATTCGACGTTTCATTAAGGATTAATAATTATTAACAGCAAAATGTTTTGCATAAGTTGCTTTCCGAACCTACAGTGTCAATGGTTTTGACCTATTCTATTATGTGATGCTTTCGATATAGATTAGCACTTACCATATGTTTAGTTTGAGATGTCGAGAGTTGCATTGTGAGGGTGAAGACAATAGGTCAAGGTACAACATAGAGATCATAATGCTATTTATGTCTGTGTTGATCAAGCACTCTATTCATGGTACTATGGTTAACTGCAAATTTATAAGGCTCAATGGTCCAAATGGGTGAGATAATATAATCAAAATGCTTCTTAGATATTATGCATTATATATTAGGTGGGTTTTCCACGACTAGTGACCTTATATTCCGTTCCTTACTTTTGTTAAGTGACCCTATAATCCACACTTGATATGGAAGCATCTATTGATAGTTGAAATAAGACTTCTACTTCAAATTTTGTTGGCCCATGGTTTATTATTTTCATATTGATGTTTCATAGAGAAACCAACTGAGCAGTTTAAACATACATTAGTGTGGTCTTCTCCGTATGTCCTTATATTTTCATCTTCTGATTTTTAAAAATAAAACCAATAATGTTGATTAGATGGCTTTTTCTTTTCTTTTCTGTTTTGTAGGTTTGGTATATATGTTTGAATGAAGACTAGAATGGTTGATATGGTAAGTGAAGAACTTACGTTGTTGAGAGGTGGGATGGGCTAGATTGTTGCTGCAATGGAACAAAGTTATACAGTAGATTAATTACTCGAGGAGATTGCGGAGTTGTTGATATGTCCAATATTTCCAAATGACTGGGTACCAAAGCCTTACATCGAATCAGAAATCTATATGGGCGTTCCACAAATGTCCAACGGAGAAAATAAAGTTTGGTTGTTCGTAAAATTTGTATTAGCTTGATTTTACACAACAAGAACTAGTGTGATAAGCTATTTTTTTTTGTCAAAACTATCATAGTTCTTTACCCAAAAATTATTACAACTTACTTTACTATTGGATTTTTTGTCTTTTGGTTTGTGTATGGAAATCATATTGAGAATTATGATTAGATTGGTTGAGATAATGCTATTTTATCTTATATGGATTTTTTTAGCTATATAATTCATTTTAAATAAGATTATATTTTTTGGGGGGGGGGGTGGGGGGGGGGGGGGGTGGGGGGGGGGGGGGGTGGGGGGGGGGGGGGGTGGGGGGGGGGGGGGGTGGGGGGGGGGGGGGGTGGGGGGGGGGGGGGGTGGGGGGGGGGGGGGGTGGGGGGGGGGGGGGGTGGGGGGGGGGGGGGGTGGGGGGGGGGGGGGGTGGGGGGGGGGGGGGGTGGGGGGGGGGGGGGGTGGGGGGGGGGGGGGGTGGGGGGGGGGGGGGGTGGGGGGGGGGGGGGGTGGGGGGGGGGGGGGGTGGGGGGGGGGGGGGGTGGGGGGGGGGGGGGGTGGGGGGGGGGGGGGGTGGGGGGGGGGGGGGGTGGGGGGGGGGGGGGGTGGGGGGGGGGGGGGGTGGGGGGGGGGGGGGGTGGGGGGGGGGGGGGGTGGGGGGGGGGGGGGGTGGGGGGGGGGGGGGGTGGGGGGGGGGGGGGGTGGGGGGGGGGGGGGGTGGGGGGGGGGGGGGGTGGGGGGGGGGGGGGGTGGGGGGGAGAGTCGTAGACCGACACGAGAAATATTTGGGCCTCCCACTTTCTATCGGCAAATCAAGGAAAGAAGTGTTCGATTTCATTAGGCAAAGATTTTGGGAAAAAATACAAGGATGGAATGAAAAGCTTCTCTCTAGAGCTGGAAAAGAAGTTCTCATCAAAGCGGTAATCCAAGCAATCCCCTCCTATGTTATGAGCTGTTTCAAGTTGCCGAAAACCCTCATTAAAGAACTTGAATCAATGATATCCGGATTCTGGTGGAGTGACAGAGGTACTAGAAAGACTCATTGGGTAAATTGGAGGACACTTTGCACGAGTAAAAGAGTAGGGGGGCTTGGTTTTCGAGATTTGGAAGCATTCAACACAGCACTCCTTGCGAAACAAGGATGGAAAATTTTAACCAAGCCCGAAAATCTGTTAAGCAGATTACTAAGAGCAAAATATTTCCCAAATGTTGATTTCTTGGAAGCTCCATTAGGCTCAAACCCTTCTTTAACATGGCGTAGCATATGGGGATCGAAGAGTTTGATCAAGGCGGGACTAAGATGGAGAGTAGGAAAATGGGGAGAATATAGATATATGGAAGGACCCATGGATACCGCGACCCAGCACTTTCAAAATTTCCTCCCCTCCGAACAGGTTGCCACATAATTCGAAAGTTTCGGCACTAATTGATGGTGAACTGGGAACTTGGAATGAAGATTTAATTAGTACAATTTTTTGGCCAGAAGACATTCCATTTATTCTTGCGATACCATTAGGCAGCCGCCTCAATCAAGATGCACGAATCTGGCACTACACAAAAAATGGTCAATTTACGGTAAGAAGTGCATATCACCTTCGTATTGATTTGACTGAACATGGCTCGACAAGTACAGCAGCCCATAAGGACTGGCGTTGGTTATGGATGTTACGAATCCCGCCGAAGGTAAAAATCTTTTTATGGAGATTATGTCATAATGTTTTACCAACTCGCTCGGCTCTAGAGAAAAGAAAAATCCCATTAAGTGACACTACGTGTCCAGTTTGCCACGTCGAAGTAGAAGACTTACTCCATGTTTTTCTTAGATGCCCATATGCAAGACAATTTTGGGCGTTATCTGATTTCCCTTTCCAAACTTACAATACAGAAGCTACAAACGCAGAAATATGGCTTGAAGATTTGCGAGTAAAATTAGATAAAAGAGAACTTGCTCTTTTTGTGTTTGGGTGCTGGACAATTTGGTGGAATAGGAATCAATTGACATGGGGAAAGGAGGGAAAAGAGGTGGCTGTAGCTGTCACATTCGCCAAAGACTATTTCAACCGATTTGATACCCTTACAAGGGGGAATATTTCGGAACGGAGTAGTGAAAGAAACATAGTTAGGTGGACACCGCCTCATACTCCATCCGTTAAGGTAAATTTTGATGCAACTTTCACTGGTATGGGTGCTGGAGTAGGCATTGGAGGAGTAGCAAGAGATGCAAATGGACAGTGCCTTTCATGGTTTGCTGAACATAAACAGGGGGTGGCTTCGGCTACAATTGCAGAATCCATTGCGGCTTTGCGGGCGATGGAATTTGTACAACAACATGGATGGGATGATATTATTCTCGAAGGGGATTGCCGAAATTTGCTCGATACCATTGCAGATCCATCTCCATCATTACACGACTTTGGGCCGATTGCCGAAGATATCAAAAGGATTGGAGCAACTTTGTCTAGCTTTAAAATTTCTCATGTTCCTAGAGAAGGAAATAGAGTTGCCCACTGTTTAGCTATTTGTGCTAGTAGAATTGTTGACGATGCTTCCGTTAATTTTTCTGAAGTCAACAACTTTGTAATAGCTGACTTGATTTGAATATTATTGAATGTCTCTTTCTCAAAAAAAAACTTTTTGTGTAGGGGGTAAATTAGGAATATAAAAAATTATGTTCTGACAGCAACAATTGTTGCTCTGGCAATATCACTATCATTTTCAAAACCTAAAACACAACATCTAAACTCGATACAAATGAAATTTCGAAAGTTTCACCAAAAACTATGCAATATAACTTTTTGAAATCAGAACCAAACGAAATTGAACCAAAACTTAGTCAAATAGGCCCCATTTGTTGTAAAAAACCTTATGCACTTTGCTCTATCTTTAACATAATTCTTATGTGATAACAAAATTATCCTTTCTTTGTATTAGTAGGTTCTTCAAATTGATTAGAGTGATTTATTTAAATATAATGATATTGTTAATCATCTCAAAACGTTGTCTCAATTTATTCTACTCTTCCGTTACAATGTTGACACTTGCCAATTCATCCCAACACGACGTCTCAATTCATCTTAAACCATCATAAAACATAAGATATAATAATTTGTCAATAATCACACAATTACCAAATTTAAAAAATAACCTTTCTATTTTTTTTTCTTTTTCATATTTTTATGTCACATCCTATCTATTTTCATTTTCTTGTAATAACTAACTAGCCTAAAACTCGTGCTATGCACGAAAATTTAAGATTAGTAGAACTTATCAATATTTATGAAGCAAGATCATAATGTTGATAATATTTAAACATGAATTAAAAAAAAAATGAATGCTAAATAAATAAATTGAGTATATATATAAGTATAGTATAAAAAATGTCACATATCTACTTGTGTAGTTAAAAAACAGACAAATAGTTCAGTAATAAATATGAAAAATCCGATAATGATATTCCGTATTATCGACATAAAACTTAATCTTTAGAGGGAAAAATCAAATAAAATTGACATTTGTAAAGAAATATTGGATAAAATAAAAAAGTAAGCGCTTATTTGGTTGGTATTTGGTCCGGTCTCACGAAATTGAGCAGGAACTTTTCTAAATGGAGTTTGACAAAATCCATGAAACTTATCACAAACCTATTCAGAAACTCACATCCAAAATCTTGAAACCTATAAAATATTGATTTGACACATTGATAAAATAAAAAAGTAAGGGCTTATATGGCTGGGTTTTGGCCCGGTCTGGCAAAATTGAGCAGAAACTCTTTTAAATGGAGTTTGACAAAACCCATGAAACTCATCACAAACTTATTCAGAAACTCACATCCAAAATCTTGAAACCTATAAAATATTGATTTGATACATACTACCTACTTTCCTCATCATACTCTATAAAAAAAAAATATTGATTTTACACCTACCACCTATTTATTTCTCCAAACCCCAACATTCAAACCCAATTCAAGTGGATTCCAGCTTTTTCAAAACCACAAAATCCAACATCCAAAACATAACCAAATGAAGTTTCAAAGGTTTCAACGAAACCACCCAAACCATTTTTTTGAAATCGAAACCCCCAAAACCAAGTCAAAACCCTTCCATTATAACCTAAAACTTTTCTTTTTTAATAGAGTGGTATCATTCATCTAATGAATAATGTAATGTCGATGTAGTTAGAATAATATGCATATCGATCACAACGGTTCATAATTTACACACAGATCAAAAGTATAATGAACTTTTTGTAAAAAATAAAGTTCTCGAAATAAAATAACAGCAAACCATTTTTTTGAAATCACCCAAACCATTTTTTTGAAATTTCACCAAATGAAGTTTCAAAGGTTTCAACGAAACCATCCAAACCATTTTTTTGAAAACAAAACCCGCGAAACCAAGTCAAAACTCATCCAAATAGAACCTAAAACTTTTTTTTTTTAATAACAGAGTGACATTATTCATCTAATGAATAATGTGATGTCAATGTTGTTAGAATAATATGCATATCGATCACAACGGTTCATAATTTACACATAGATCAAAAGTATAAAGAACTTTTTATAAAAAATAAAGTTCTCGAAATAAAATAACAGCAGAATATAGTGGCATCATTATATATATCTAATCAAAACTCTTAAAACTAAACTAATAGTGTCAATTAAGTGCCAAAACTTTATACTCCCTCCATCCTATTTATTTTTCTCTCTTGCTACGGTCAATTGGTCAAATTGGCTAAATTTATAAAAATTATAATAAATAATTTAATTAATATATTTCACAATAAGTTGATAATATCATATGACACCATTAAAAGATCTAATACATCACAAATGTGAATAATTTAATATGATAAACCACTTTAAAGATTGAAAAGTTTGACCGAGTAGTGTAACAAAGGGAGTAAAATAAATGGGACGAAGAGAATATAAAATAATTTTGAGAAAGTTCTTAATATTAGTTAAAACCGTGAAATTATAGTCAAAATACTGTAGTTGATATAATGTATTGATTTCCATTATAAATAGATGGATAGGAAACCAAAAGCTTGAAAAAAAAAGCACCTCAAATTATAATTACCGACTCATAAGAAAATAGGAAACTCACATATAAGTACAAATGTAAGAAAATAGGAAACTCACATATAAGTACAAATGTAAATGGAGACATAATATGACAAAAATGTATAGAAAAATAACATGTATATGTGTCATGGAGTCATGATCTATAACCTACATAACTTAAAAATCATGTTTAAGACCTCTCGTTTGCATAAAAAAAAGCATATACATAAATTTTTATTGATAAAAAAAGTTATACATGTTTACATATTAACCATGCATAATTAAATTATTAGAAAGAACTTATCTATATATGAGATGGACTTATAAAGTCGAAACGATATAAAATATTCAATTTTAATATATCACGTTGTAAAAATAAGAATAATCTTGATTAAGATAAGCTATGAACATAAGTACTCAATCAAAACTCATAAAAAAGAATATTATGATATTAAGTATGGTAAGTGGCATATATTTTTTGAAAAAAAATGCTCAATTATCACCTAATAATAATATTAATAATAATAATAATAATTGACAAATAAGTTTTGCACAAGTGTCTAGCTAGAATACATCAATATGAAATAGCCGTGTCCTGAAATGAATATAAGTTAAAAAAACAACTTGAACGGATCTTCATGTATTTGATCTATGTAAATAAGATCAAACAAAAACCAAATTGCATCATCATATTACAAAAAGTACTCTTGATCATCCTAAATATCTACATAAAAAACTTCAGATACCGCAAAAGTGTTGATCATACATTGTTTGGGGCTTTCATCTTCTCAACTTCATCTATCCAGCAATTGTTGCCTCGGCTCATAGCCTCCTCATCTGATTGGGGTCAAAATATCCGTTGAATATAAACAATAAAATTGTCATCAATTCCATTTTTCACGCAAGACACATATGACAATATATTCTAAAAATTAATATAAATTATGTAAACCAAAAAGATCTAAGAAACATATAATAAGAAATTCCACAATATAGTGCCAAATCACAAAATAATGAATAAAGGATGATGAAGTACATGCCAAATCACGAAACTATAGTGAAATATCCAGAAAACCAAGTCCGTTCTGCTTCTTCCCTACAAAATCACACTTTCAGATAATCAGTATTGAAAATATAACAATGGCAATGAGTTATTGAACAAATATATCTAAAAAAACGTTGGGTAGAAAATATATAAATAAAAAAAGATTGACAAAGCTAAATTATGTTGTGTGTTTAATTATACGTACTCCATGATTCGGTTATCTTTGCAAATTGCACGATTCTCGCATCATAATCAAGTTGGGTCAAAATAAATTAAGAAGGAATGTGTGTCAAATATGGCTAGAATTAATTCAAAGCAAAATATATATGCAAATGTGTTTTTAAAAAATAGTAACGTATTAATGTACTAACTTAAAAATTAAGATTCTAATTATAATTTTCCTAATATAGTTTTGGCTGTTTAGTTATTTGGCATGTTCTATTGCACGAATTAGTTCAGTTAGAATTCATTTCAAGCTAATCAATTTTAAAATTTGAAAAACATTCCATACTGATTAATTACCAATCAAACAATTTTAATAAAAAAAATTCAAAAATCTAAGAAATAGTATTTGGTCAAAAGTGACCAATTGAAGTAATTACATTTCCAAATCAATGAAATTTTTTAGATTAAAAAAATTCAAAACTCTAAAAAATTAGGATTTTGGTCAAAACAACTAATTGGGGTCAAAACACACCCTTCAAATATATATATGTATTAGATTAATATGTCTTTTAATTACATGCGCCATTTGCTAATCTATGCAACTAGATTTTAGAGCCGCCCAATAATGGACAATAATGAACCACAAATTATGCTGAATTAAGCCGACACTTTCGTCTAATTAAATAATTGAATAAAATGGTCAAAACATCCCATGTGAAAAAGAGGAAAATAGGACTAAAGTGTCAAACCTTCGTATTATTACAAAAAACAAATCATTATATTAATGAAAGTAATGCTGCAGACTGTTGTTTCAAGATCAACTCTGGACTTAGACATTATCAAATGCAAAATATATGTAAAGAAAAAGAAAGGTCAAGAATAGAAACAAAGAGAATGCCATACGGACACGTACTATATATATACCTTAATTCTTTAATTCAAATTAAAACCTTGACCACATCTCAACAGAGTCACTACATATATTAACCAAGGACCCGACAATAATAATATAATATAACAACTTTTATAAATAAGCAAAGAAAAAAATAGAAAAATTACATATTTTGTATCATACAATATAATATTTTAAAAGATTGATACCACTGGATACATAAATACATATTTAGTACCAGAGTTTAAACATTGATTGCAATGTTTATACCATCGTTAAATAATTGATTGAAATGGATGAAATCGGCCCTAGTCACATGCACACATGACTGTTATATCGTCTTATGGAGTGAAATCATCACGTGAAAAACGTGAAAAGATTTTATAATTTTTCCTCTAAAAGATGACATAATGTGATATTTTTTCCTCAAAAAATGAGAAAAACGTTAGTATTTTTTCTCCAAGAGACGAGATTACGACCATGTGCGGTGTACGTGACCAATTCCGTCCATTTTTGTCAGATTATTTAACGGTGATATGAACATTACAACCAAACTTTAAATTATAATACTAAATGTGTATTTACGTATCCAGTGATACCAAGATTGTAAAATGCCCTAATTGTATAATACCAAATATACAATTTCCCCAAAAATAATATTTATAGGTCATTAATTTAGTCTCGAAGACAAACCAACAAACAAAAGAATTAACACTTTACCCTTTTTGGAGGCATTTTTGGTACTTAAAGTCAGTACCTAGTGGGAGAATAGCTCATAATTTCTCATAAACATACATTAAAGTACAAATCCATTTCTCCGAAGGTACCAACTTCACTAATCTCTCATATAATTTATATATATTACATTACTCTATTATAAAAGCACTATTCTTGGATCTACTCCAAGTTGAGTTTGTGTTTTTCTCAAAGCAAAAAAAAAGGTATAATTCACATTTCTTTAGACCTTTTAGATTATTGTTCAATGAACACAGCCTATTCATGTGACACTATGTACCATTTCTTTCTTGGCCATATATGATTTATGATCACTAGACCATTTCAAGAAGTTGAGGTAATTTACTTACCTATGTTTTTTTCTGGTTTAATTTAACCAATAGTTCGGCATAAAGGAGCTCGTTCCAAGAGTCGGGCACACCGGGCAGGCACCAATGGCTGCAGTCTTGGAAACTCAAAGGCGATTTTCTCTCTTCATCCGATAAATGTTGCTTCCTATATATTGATGGATGGCCATCTTTTCGATAATCTGTCATTCTTGTGACATTTAGATAAGTTACTTTGGTTTTCATTCCTTTCAATACTCTCTCCAAAACCGTCATCTTTGGTGGATAGTTTGATAGATATGTTTCGTTCTTTATTGGCTCCGTTTCGTGGTCACATTGCCCACCCGAATTCCATTGTCCGCCACTACAATATAAAAAAAAAAAAAAAAACTGGTTAACAATTATGAATATTAAAATTATAGCTGATAGCAACAGTGCAACTCAAATCTTTAAACTTGCAATGTGTCTCGAGCGGCATAGTAACACGTTTCTACTCTGCGGGCCCCACCTCGGAGCTCCTCCACCATGAGAGCAATCATTACCATATCCATACTAACAATCACCTCTCTAGTAATATCCCCTACTAAAGAAGTTGAAATGTAGCCTTAGCTCTGATACCAATTGTAGGACTAAGTATCAATTGTTACCACACCAAGACCAACTCACATTACGCTAGTGAAGAATTGAACAAAATCTACTTGTAGGCAATAAATTTAACTCCCAAGTCCTAAATCATCAAAGTGGATTATATCTAATGTCTCGATTGTTATATTACCTGAAATGTGATGCAGAATAACCTCTGAAAAACACGAGCGACTTTGTGGGATTGACATTGGCATCCACCCATCTTCCCCAAGTAGTTAATGCTTTACGAAACGCCTCCATGACATTCAACTCGCTATACACATGGCTTCCTTCTTGATAATAGTCATTCCTAGAACATTTAGATAATTTTCTTTTAGAATTTACGAATCCATCTAGAGACAAAATCGATGATCCTAGTTACAACTATAATTTTACCCTTTAGACGTCTTCTCATGAGTCCACCAGTGTCCTGTGTTGAAAACAATTATATCTGCGTGTTTGTATTTATCGGCAGATCTACCAACTAAATCCAGTCGAAGGGTTTCCTTCTTATTTCCATTTTTGTCTAAAGCTTCCCATTCTTGAACCAAGAAAGGTGATACAAAAAACTCCACCGTGAATTTATAGTCCTATAAAGATTAAAAAAATGTTTTTATAAGTATAAAACGATGATCGAATCATATTTAGATGAGTAAAAAGAACTTCAAACTTACTGCAAATACAAATGAGTAAGAAGGTTCAGTTCGAAAATGGTGCCTTCCAAATTCTTCATAAACTTTCTTTTTATCTTTTACAGAGTTTCTAAGGATGCAAATAAGAGATTCCCACATGTTCCTATTGAGTGAATCACCAACAAAAACTAGTCTCTTTCCTCTCAACATTTCCAACATATGACTTCCATCCAACCTAAATATCCAAAAACAATGTAATTCAATTAATTAAATTCACCATTTTCAATATTTACATATAATATATTCCTAAATTAAAATTGATCAACTTTGATTCATAGCATGAATAATAAAAGAAACATAAAAAAAAAAAAGTAACTTTAAATCTACAAAATGGCTGTCATTTAAAGAATTTACCTTAAACAACTAGATTCAATTATAAGAAACTTAATATAGCAAGAAATAAATACTTAATATGCAAAATACCTTGGGAGAGTGCAACCCTTTGGCTTCCATTTAAATTTGTGGTAACCATTATCAGGCCTACCATTTAGAAAACAATTGAATTGCTCATCAATCAAAGAACAAGAACCAGGCTTGTACAGTGGATAAAATTCATCTCTCACCCAGTTTCCATCAAATAAATCACAATTCATAAGAGACTTCACCAAATCATCATTCCCCTGTTTCCCTTTTGCAACATCACTACCATTGTTCTGTTTCTTCATCAAAGAAGAAGTTAAGTTTTTGACCTCACCCTTTTCTACAATTGTGCTCTGGTTTGCTTTCAAGACTCCAACTTTATCACTCTGAGTCTGATTTTGATTGAAATTTAATGACCCTTTACTCAAATCTGAAGTGGGTTTTTCTGGGATTGTGTCATTATTCACAGTAGAATTCACAAAAGGCAAATTTTTACCATTTTTTGGCTTCAAGACTTCAACTTTATCACTATGGGTCTGATTTTGATTGAAATTTATAGACCCTTTACTCAAATCTGAAGTGGGTTTTTGTGGGATTGTATAATTATTCACAGTAGAATTCACTGAAGGCAAAACGGTACCGTTTTTAGGCTTCAAGACTTCAACTTTATCATGAGTTAAATCTCCATTATTCAAATTGGGTGACAAAGGAAGAGTGTTTTGAGATCCAGTTAAAGGTGAAGAATTGTTTGGGAAAAAATAATAGTAAATTGAAGAAAAGTGAGATCTATAAGACTCATCAGAGAAAATTGAAGATGAAGTTGTACTACTGCTTCTACTACTTGTACTTAAAGAAAATATATTTGAGAACCATGGAGATGAAGAATTTGAGGAGGGGCTAAATGCAATAAAAATAGTGAAGGCAAGAAAAATAAAGACAAACCCATATGCAAGAGAGACACTTTTTTTAGTTCTGAAGATTGAAAAGTGTGTTTTGAAGTCTGAGAAGAGAGAACCACCATTGATGGGTGCATACTTTGTTATATCTGCCATGTCAGCAGCTTAAACTGTTTACAGTTTTCGAGCAAAGTTTCAGGAATTTATGATGTGAGAATTTCTTGGA
Source organism: Penstemon davidsonii (assembly GCA_034814905.1). Lineage (NCBI taxonomy): Eukaryota > Viridiplantae > Streptophyta > Magnoliopsida > Lamiales > Plantaginaceae > Penstemon > Penstemon davidsonii. Next base: position 1,044,908 of record JAYDYQ010001087.1, on the reverse strand, counting down.
GGGAGAGAGAAAAAGAGACAGTATAGAATGAATTGCACACAGTACACACAGTGAGAGAGAAACTGAGAAAGTGTGTTGTAAGGTGTGAGGAGTCTTTTAGGGGAGAAAGAGAGAAGTTGTTAGTAGTGAGGACTCTTGTTGGTGTTTGTCTTTGTGTTGTGTGTGGGTTGTGTTCTGTCTCTGTGTATTGTGTGTGTGTATGTGAGAGAGAGAGAGAGCTCTATAATGGAAAATGGATGCTGTGTGCATGTGACTCATCATGAAAAGGAAAAAGGGTGGGGGAAAATTAACTTATATAGGAAAATTACAACATGCTACAATAATTTTAGCAAGGCAAGAAATTAATGATTGTATCTAACTTCAAGTTGTAAGAATTCTCATGTAGTTTTATCTTTTTTCCTTTGTATGTGAAATAATGTACCCCATACTTTTTTTATATCAAGTTTATCGATCAATTTAATTTTCTTTAAAGTCCAATTTATTTATTTTGATAGTAATTTGATAATATTACAAAACACCATACATATATTAATATTTAAAAGGTTAAAACACAATTTTAAATATAAAAAGATTTCACTTGATAAATATAGAATATATATTTGTATGGGTTAGGTTATACTTCAATTGAATTGATCCATCTATTGTTCATCTTTTCCTACAGAAATGTTACACCTTTCAAAAGAAATATTGTGAATTAGGTTGAATCAATATGATGTTTCGAAATTGTGAAATGAATTAAGATCAGTGAAATTCATATTCAAGTCGGCTATTGAAATTCTGAGAGCATAATTTGGGAATAAAGACTTCGAATAATGAGTAGCTTATGTTAAATTGTAGTACCTTTTTGAGATATGTTCTCAAAGTTAGTACACTTCCTCTTGATTAACGATTTTCTAGTATGAACCCTCCTAATTCCGTACAAATCATTCAGGAACCTGTATGGTTGAGTTGGCACTTGTTGAGCTCATGTGGGTTGGGGTTCCTAGTTGCGATCTAAGTGAGATCCCTCTCGAGCTTGAAGTGGTATTCCCATATATTGATATCTTGGCTCAGAGTTTAACTAGAGCGAGTAATATTCTATTTGATAATTATATGATATTCATCATATAGAACAACAATGAATTTGAGAGATCATTTTTAATTGGTCGAATCTAATGATTCAACAACCTATTTATAGTTTATTTACAATTGAGCATCCAACACCCTAAAGTGAGGAATTGCATCACCACATAATTTGCATCAAAGAATGAACACTATATAAGATAAAAGTAACGGCTAAAAATTATTGATATCAAATTATTACTTCACGAGAGCGTACAAATTAATACATGTAATGTGGAAGAGAGAGTTAAAACTTAAAACTAAAAAGTCTCTAAAACACTTGTTTTGCCATTTGCATAGTGAAATTAATAAAATGGCAACCTACTTGCGTTTAGTCCGAAAGTGGAATGTTTTACTCTGCTTTTTCTTCTTCTTCATGTGGTGCTGATTACCGTTCAACGTTTCAAAATGACACTTAAATGGAGTTAATAGCAGATTTGCCACCACCGTCAGGCTTTGTTTTGAGGACACCCTCTGCCATTCTTCCACGTGTACACGCCTCAATTTGTGTGTTCCACATCTTTTATGCTCTGTCTCATTCCTATGGAATTTACAAATTCTGCTCAAATTCATTTTGCCCCTCTTATTCTCATCAAATTAGAATTTGATCACTGAATTTCCATTGCATTACTAATGGTCTAATTGTTCTAAAATCTGTATATTTGGTCAAGTAGACTGATACGGCGATCACCCTCTGGATTATATTCTAGAAGATTGCAGAATACAATTAAGAAGATATTAGGTCGTTGGGCTCGATCATATTAAGAGAAGTGCGAACTCGATGATGAATGCACATAACATGATGAGCCAAAACGCGGGCAGAGTTTTTAAAGCTTTGATAGGAGTCGGATGCCCGTATTAAAAAAAAATGAATATTATTGACATCAATTATATGATATTTCTCACCCATATATGACATTTTGACCATATTAATAACTTGGTTATAATTAGAGTAGCTGATTTTTGGTTAATTTTGGCATTTCATGAGTTAATTAAAAAGTGCAAAAAAATATTGGGCTATTTGTATAGTACTCATTTTTTGTTCATAATTTTGTTGGGCTTTTATGGAAATATTAGGGCATATTTGTCTCGTTTTTCTCAAAATAATTTTGTGTTGGAAAAAAGCAAGACAAATGCGTTGTTTATTTTCTGAAATAAATTTATTATCTCTCAATATTTTCAATTTATTTTTTCAAAAGTCAAGTAAACAATAGTTTTTTTATCTCTAAAATAATCCTACAAAAACTTTACTTTGACAAATACCTTATTTCGGAAACCACTCTCTCGAAACTCAAACAAACAACATTACAAAAATCGATTTTTTTATCAAATCACCTCATTTTCCCAAACCATTATAGGGAAAGCGAGACAAACATGCCCGAGCCAATTGCTTATTTTTTCCTCTTAAATTCCATGTCATTGTTATGGATAATATTGATTATATAGCTAGGAAAATTCTTACTCATACCTGGCTTGGCCAAGCTCATCCAACAACTAAGCAAGTGTATTGCACTTGTTTTGTGATTGGTCATTCTCATGTGAATAACATCCAATCTTAAAACAAATGTATTGCACTTACCATGTAATTACTTTTGGGTTCGATCATACCCAATCTGGGGGAGGAATTTCCCAGCTAGACATATGGCTTATATAGTTATATGTCTTAGATTTATTCATCCTACTTTATGTATAAAATTGTATTTTTTTACTTTTTAACACCCTAATTTCATTGTTCTCTATATACAGGAATTCTTCCTTGATTTTCACCGTTTTTATAATTAGGCATTTCATGAATTTCATGTTTGCTTAAGACTTTTTGGTTTAAGTTTTTCATTTGTTTGTTTGAAATGTTTGTGGAATTGATATATACGTATAAAAGCATGATAACAAAAAAAAAAAGTAGTGTACATCTAATTAATATTAACTGAGACAAATTTTCATGGAAATGGAAATGGTTTGTTTAGAAAAGTGGAGTTTTTTCGGTTCGATCTGCATACTACTTGGCCTGTAAGATGAAGGAGTTCGCACTTGGTGAAGTTAACACTGGGGGCCAAAGTTCGATTTCCAATCAGGACTGACGTTGGATTTGGAAAATAGATGCTCCACCAAAGGTTCGTATGTTTATTTGGTCGGTGTATTCGAATTCCCTACCCGTACGGGGTCAAGATCTGTAAAGCCACATAAATTGAGGATTGTCCGCGCTGCCAGGGAATTTCAGAATCAGTTCTTCATTGTTAGAGTCATTGTTCTTTCTCAAGATAGGTATGTGCACTTTCTAGTTTTCCTCTTTCGGTTTATGAGTGGGTTTTTCAAATATTATCGAATGGATTGATAGTGTTCGTGGTAAACGTGATAAAAAGATGTTTGGTTTATTTGCTACAACTTGTTTGTTCATTTGGTATTCGAGGACTTTATTGATTTGGGAATCGAAGAAGTGGTCATCTTTGACTGTTTGGACTCATGTGGTCGAATTTTTTGATCGACGCGTCCTATGTTATAAGCGACCACCGAATCAGCCATTAAGGAATAGACCTCACTAGCAACTTCCTGCAGCTGATTAAATAAAATTTTTTGTTGATGCAGCTCTTGATCAAGACGGTACTTGTTGCGGCATTGGTATTATGGCCAGGGACTCAACTGGTTCCTGTGTGGCATGGACGTCCTAGATTTTAAATCTCCCCTTCCAACCTGAAGTTGCGGAAGCTATGGCTATGGCAAGAGGTGTTGAATTCGGTCTACAAAATGGTTGGAGCAATGTTATTATCGAGGGCGATTGTAAGTCAGTAATGGATAGTATTGGCAATCCTTCTTCCTCTTCAAGCTACATGGAGACTATATTTCAAGAGATATTTCTCGTTTATCTTGTAATTTTAATTCGTTTAAGTGTTTTCATACTTTTTAGAAAGAATAACTATGTAGCTCATGCGTTAGCTAAGCCCCCTCCCCCCTAAATACTTAATTTCCAGAATTCATTGTCGACTTTGTACTTAACTATTTGGCTTATTAATGAAATCTCTCTTATGGATTTCCTAAAAGAAAATGACTCTTAAATACCGAGTTTCAATCAATCTAATCGAGTAAAAATACATAATTGAATTTAGATATTTATTATATTTGAATTTTCAAATTGACTCAATTCCATATTTTATTTCTTCTTTATTAAATTGTGGAACATTGACTTATATTATACCAGATAAATCTTGTTTTTTAGAGGAACTTTAAGCTTTCTTTAATGATGTAATGATGTAAGTCGAGAACTGAAAATGGTAAAATATTCGACATAAAAGACTCAGTAGAAGATAATTTAGCTATCTTGTGTATCGCTCGATTCCCTTCTCTAAGCATATGTCGAACTTTGAAAAATTCGAATCCGCATGCCAGTTTTTTTTATATTAACAATAATATTTCGTAAATCGTATGAGAACCCACATCTCCTTCAATAGCAGCTATGATATTACTCGAATCACCTTCCAATATGACCCTCTTCCAATTTTATTCCCGAGCAAACTCCAAAGCATAGAAAAATACAATAATAGTTGATCAACTCATTTAGGGAGTATATGTAACTAATTAGTTCATCACCTTTTTGTAACCAGTCCTACTATTGACAAACTTTGAGGTTACAATAATAACGCGCTTTCAATTAATAGTGTTCTAGTTACACAAGATTTTTAATGAATAAAAAAATGAAATTTGGTGATATTTTATGATTATTTTTGTATGTGGATTCTCCATGTGTTGGCCAACCTTCCAGTGATCGAGCATCCATTTCCACTTTATTTAATTGTCAATTAATTAATGCTGTTAAATGGATTGATAAATAAAAAAGCGTGTGGACCCTTACACTACTTGATCCGTACATTAAAGTTGTTTTTTAAATAGTTATCGACATAAGTCCTGTCAACGGGACCGACCCGTCTAGTAACTAGGGGTTCGATACTTCGATCAAGTCGAATAAAAAATGACATTAAGTTTAAGTTGTAATTTTATCCAAAACAAATTGAGTTCTTATTATTAGTTTCTAACTTTTTGGTTAATGTTATATGTGAGCCAAAAAAAATAAAAATATTTAGAGATTAATTATGGGGTTCTATATATATTCGCATAATACTCCATGTATTTATTCTGATGAAATATTGCATGCATGTATTATATACAATTATTTAACGTATATCCTCTTCAATGTATCGATGAGAATCGGTACATTAAACCATGTGTGTCGTCACAATTTGCTTTTTTTTATCTTGTGGAGTTATGTTAGTCCATATTATGTTGTCAATACATAGTAATAATAATATGTTTAGATATGATGAAGCGTCTTTTAATTTAAGAACAAAAAAATCCTTTGTTTTATTATTGTCAAACTAAAATATAATTTCACCAATTATGTAATTAATTTTTCCTGTCAATTTAGTTCGAAATTCCCAAAATCAGGAGTCATGTACCCACAAATTACATGTTGTGCGAGTTTTGAATAAAAAGAGGACTAAAATTGTCAGAAAAAATTGCCAAATAACCTGATAATTGGAAGGCTGATTATTTAAAAGACCAAATTAAAATGCCAACGTGAGAATTTTGCAATTTTTCTCCATATAGTTCAGGGAATTAGATATATGGTAATACTACAGTTCACTTATACAAAAAATGGAAAGAAAATATAAAATTTGGTGTGGAATTTATAACGTTGGTGTCATGTACCTTTCTTCATCAGATTACAGGTAACAATAACATCAATTGAAGTGGGCCCATTATAACACGAGATGACAAAAACAAATCTTAATTTCAAACAAATATGATAGATTGGAGCAAATTTCAAGGTGACTGAGAAATTGAAAAATAATTTGTATAGTGATGAAATGTTGAAGGTTATTTTGTGTTACCATAACACATATTATCTTTATTTTTAAAGTTACATATAGCTAGCCAACAAGATCATTTGCTGGATTAAATCATTCTTGTCTAATAATAATTGGTGAATCTATGAGGATTTTGCATGAGACATCGCATGACAATTTATTGACACAGCATGTCTAATGAACACACCAAATTTTCTTTACTATTGATGAGAGTCGATTTTGTTACCCTATTACTATATAGTTTATCACTTTATTAAGTCTCGGTTATTAAGGACCAACATGATATTAAAAAACAAATTTCCTTCTAATGTCACACATATATATATATATATGGGAAGTAAATTAAGATTAGATTTTTTTTAAGATGAATTAAGATCAGATGTTTGTTATCATATCTTTTCACGTGTGAGTGTATTTCACGCGTTTTTAGTCCATATATTTTCTCTGAGAAAATTAACTTCAAAATAAAATAATATTTTTCTATGTGTTCAAACAAAAATATATTTGTTAATTTTCTTAATTTTGTTAATGAAAAACTTGAAGTACCCACCAAGAAATGATTGGTTTAGTGGAATGGACTAGTCACTACAAGGTAGTGAACCCAAGTTCGAAACCCTATTGGGAGAGTTCCCACTTTATGTGCTCAACGCACCTCGAAAGGAGATAAACTTGTGGAAAACAAAAAAAACTTGCAGTACTCCAGTTAAATTGATTAATTATATGGAGACAAAATAACAAGTAGAATAGCATTTTAAATTGATTAATTATATGGAGACAAAATAACAAGTAGAATAGTATTTTCTACTGAGGGCAAACATGACATGATTTTACGGTAATTCGTCGGAACATGTAAAAGCAATAAATAATTTAAATTAATCAATAAACTAGGAGAACTCGTACTTTGTTAAGTATTACTGAATATTATTACAGAGAATTAAGGGTTTGGTCAAGCTACTAAGGATGACGCAAGACAAAGAATAAGTAAAATGTGTGGAATATCGAGCTAGAGTACCGATCTAACAAAGTGGGAGTGCGTGAAGAATGCCAAAAGTCCCTACATCATTGATAATTCTAGTATTTATAGCCTACCACGTGTCCTCATAGTAGAGTCTTAGGGCCCATGTGAGAATGCGTACGGTCCACGAACTGGTCAACTCGAGATCTTGGTCAAACAAGCAGATCGGACGGTCATCATACTTGCGCTTCGCGCGTAATAGGGGTAACTTCTTCTGTTCTTGGTCGATAATATTGGAGATCGATCGAGATGGAAGAAATACGGATTGATCTTGTGCAGGTCGATGAGCCCTATCCAGTGAGATACGAAATAACCCTCATCAATACTCCCCCACTTCTCAAGCGCAAGTGCAACTGTAGCTCGAAGAAGTAAAATTACTCTTTTTAACTGTCTCCAAACGAATATCGAATATGCCTCGTTAAAAATCTTACTCGAAAAAACCCACTGGGATAAAAACCGAGCAAGGAAAAAAGAATACACATCCTTGAGATATACATATCGTAGTGAGTAGACGTAGATAAATTTAGTGAATATAGTAGACACTATAATTTCTTCTAGGGCTGAGTAGAAATTATCCAAGGTGGGAAACTGAAACATCGTCAAAAAGCAGTGGGTTGAAACGTCATTACTCTTCGTCCATATAATTTGCGAAAGTCAACAAAGTCTTCTTTACTTTTATCATATCAGTCTTGAGATCGGAGTAGTAAAAATTCTAGCTAAATAATCCTGCGAATTGTTGATCATCCTGAAGCATTTTTACTGAAGATGTCGACCTCCGAGACAAACCCCAATCTTGCTCTTCATAATGAAGCTGAGAATGAACGTACTACATGATCTATCATAGAGGGTCCTGAAAATCCAAACTTCGAGCACGATGAGCTCGAAGAACAGGTAGCGACAAAAGAGGTTAATGCCCATGGAGAAAGGAAAATGGATGGGCTTGAAGTTTACGTCATAGATCTCGTAGCTCGAGCTCCGAGGAAACCTTCCCAAAGAACCAATCCTCAATGGACAACTTTACCAATCGAGCAAATCGTCAGTAAATACGAGGATTCGCCTAAGCAACAAACCGAGCTGCAAGCAGAGTATGGAAAATATTTTCCACCTGGGTTTCAAATTGTTGTATCCAAACCTACTGATAGAGTCATTGCGCCTCCCAAAGGTCATCGACCTTTTTATGCAATATTTTTCGACCACTGGCTTAGATACCCTTTTCCTACTCTGGTGACTAAACTATTGACTACCTTTAAATTGGCTATAACCCAGCTCGTGCCGAACTCGCTGGTTTTTATGCTAGCCTTTTTTGTTTTCATGGTTGCGAAAGGTTTAAAACCTTCGCTTCGTAACTTCTGGCACTTCTTTAAGATGACTATTTCAACCTCTTCGAACAGGGGTTTTTTTCTATTTTTTTTCAAAAACCTGGTTTTTCCATTTTGTCGAATTCTATTTCGAGCAATAGTGCGGAGTGGAAAGAGCATTTTTTCTTCGTAAAACCCCCCACCCACCGTGAGCTCGAAGACAGGAGCATCGAGGAATATAACCACATTTGGGAGTTCCAATCTTATTGGGAGTTAAAGGGCCGAACAATTTCTGGCACTTTAGCAACAGACGATCTCTTTTCCAATGGCATGATCGAGGAGATGACACGTAATCAATACCAATCAGCTTATTAGATCGGAGAAGCTTATCTCCGTAAGGCGGGATTGAGCTCATGTGCCTTCGATATTCCTTCTGACGATCGACCTCTGAGTGTGTAACCTTTTATTTAAGATTCATATCATCACTTGTTTTTTCTACTTTTATAGACTTAATAATAAAATTTCTTTTTGTCATTCAAGCGTTATGGTCGAAAACAACAGGCATTCAGTGGTTGGTAAGAGAGTTGTTTGGACCTCAAAAAAAGGTTCAGGGAGCCGGCCTATCGAACAAAGGCAGTCAAAGAAAAGAAGGAGGATATAAAAAGAAACTCCAGATATTTGATATCTTTCTCTTTGAATAAGATCTCAATTCCAGCAATGGTTTCATTAGAGATCTTACAACTACCATCCCTCTTTTTTCCGATCCAGTTCCTCCACCACCGCGAACCCCAGTTAGATTCAGGCATGCTACACTTTTTAGTTATTAGGTCTCTCCTTTATTGAGAAGAATAACCTTCAGAATCAACGAGTGTAAAGGCTGGGCAGAAAGGAACTCATCTGGAGAACGGGCTAAAAAGAAAAAGGGTCTTTATGAAAAACAAGGGAAAGCCTTTACTCATGTTGAGAATAATCCTAATATTCTTGCCACCATCGTTGATATAATCGAGGAGCATCTCAAGGGGAGAAGAGCCGCATGATTTCCTCAAGAGGAACTATCTTATCTGATAAGAAGGAAAATTGCTGACAAATCCACGAGGATTGTTGGTAATAATTAGAGAAGGTTTTGAAGATGACAAAAAGGCCATAATGGTTTGAAGATTAAAAGTGTTGTCATCAACTAAGAACAGCTTAGTGAAACCTATCTCATGGTCTGGAAGCTATGTGACCGAATCAGCCGAGTGGGATATCAGATTGGTTGTTATCAGCCGAGTCAAGATAGATGTGTTCATTCTTGAATCAGCCGAGAAGCCATCAGCAGAGTGAAGATGGTCAGTAAGCTTGTCAACGGTAACCAGCTAAGTGCATTAAATGCGACTGGACATAAAGTAACATCCGTACAGCAGAGTGTACAGAGCAACAGTTGCAGGGAGCCGTTCCAGGACCATAACTCGAGGACTGCAGATTTCTGTTAACTCTTCAACGGGCAGAAATTCAAATCCGAGGAGTATAAATAGAAGACAAACTGAAGATCTTAAGAGACTTGCAAAATTCAAGATCACATCTATAGAGCAAGATCCATCAGTTGAGTCGTCTGATCATAAGCCCAGTCATTTGTTGACGAAGCTTTTCGTTGAAGAACAGAGAGCTTATGTTGTCTGCCTGAGTGACTTTCAACTGAGAAAAGAGAGGAGTGTATATCCATCTGTGTGAAAAGATATAACTTCTTAGTATAGGTTTTCTGAGTGATCTCCTGTACTGAAAATAGCGTGAGGAGTATAGATCCGTCTAATTGAGTGGTCTAGCTTCGGAGAGTAGGATTTCTTTGAGATTTCTTACAACGCACTTGTGGCCTTTCATTTGTTGTCTGGCGCAAGCTTTGTATACTATTAACTTAGTGTTTTCTAGTATAACCCAAGATCTGTGTGACTTGGAAGAGTGGACTAAAGGATTTTCATCCATATAACCACTATAAAAATTATGTGTGTTTGATTTACTGTTTGTTCACTTTGCATATCTTCAAAAGAACTCAAACATACGAACTGAACCAAAAGATTTTAAAAGGAGTTGTAAAAACTGGGGATAAAATCTTTTGTGTAAGAAAACTTTGAAAGATAAACTTGTTTGAAAAACATACTTGATAAATCCACTGCATACAAGTTTTAAAACTCTGATCTGATTTGAAACAGAGGAGTAAAATCAGACTAGTGATCAACTCTGCTGTTCAAGCTTTGTGCGCAATCAACTTAGTAGTTTCACAAGTTCGATCAGCTTAGTCTGCTGATTTGAAAAGTTAGAGAAAAAAGTTTTAAAGTTTCAGAGGTCTATTCACCCCCCCTCCCCCCCCTCTAGACCTCATTGACCACTTTTGGGAACAACAAGGATGCTTCTATTTGCTCAATTTACCCGGTATATACAGAGCCACTTATAGGGATGCACATGGTACGGTTTTGCGGTTTTTTTGATAAAATTTGTACCGTAACAATTAGTGCGGTTTAAAAAAATCAAAACCAAACTAAAGTTTTATGAACCATACCAACAAACTCGGTTTTGGGCGGTTCCGGTACGGTAAGGTACGGTTTTGCGGTTTTTTCAAACAAACTTTTTTTCATGCAATTTTTCTTACATAGTTGACAATTATATAGAAATGTATGTTATACTATCTTACTAACTATTTTTTTACATTAAATAAAGCATTGGAAAAGAAAATGTTCACAAATTTGACGCTGTAATTCGACCTAATTGAATAGATTAATTGGTTAATTATTTTATCATTGTTTTTATTATGTGAAGAAAATTACAATTTGGTATTTGTTGTCTAGAATTTTTGCATTTTAAGTTTTCAACATATAACAAGTTTAATTTATGCTAAATTCGAACATATCTTTTTTTAATTGAACGCGAACACTGTAATAACAATAAACTATGATGGACTATAATATAAATTATAAATAATATAGTGTTCGATAATATTTTAATTATAAATTGAAAAAGTAGAAATTTATAAAATTTAGATGTAAATATCAAAAAATGAATAGTTAATTCATGTTTCTTTTCAATTTCGTTACGGTACGGTTTTTTACGGTATGAGAAGTCTAAAACCAAAACCATACCAAAATACTCGGTACGGTTTTCATCCATACCAAGACCTTCGGTTTTGAGAAAAAAAACCTAACATTCAGTACGGTTCGGTACGGGACGGGATGGTACGGTACGGTTTTAAAAACCATGTGCACCCCTAACCACTTGGAAGCAAATATGGAGCATCAATTGTCAAAGCTTGCTCATGCCCATACATTGGTAAATTCTTTCCCAAATTCGAGGTTAAGATAGATCGATATGCTCTTTTCTTATTTTTAACCTTACGATCGATTTTTATTAGGTTGGTAGCATCGGAACTGCTTGGGTTTATAGCACAGCGTTGCTTCAGGAGCAGATTGAGTTTCTTAATGAGACAAAATTGGAGCTCTTGGAACAAAATGATGAGCTCAGAGCCAAGGTCGAGGAGTTAAGCGGAGAGTTGGAGTTAGAAGCCTATACCTAATGGGATTAGAAGATAAGTGAGATATATATATTTATTTAATTGGGAAATTAAATAAGGCCATAATTAATTAAAGTGATTGGCCATTAATTAATTAGAAGACTTGGTCTTCCAATTAAAGGGCCCTAGCCTATGTAGGAAAAGAGAGAGTTAGAGTTGGAGTTAGAAGCCTATACCTAATGGGATTAGGAGATAAGTGAGATATATATATATATATATATATATATATATATATATATATAAGAAAAAAGAAGACTAGATCTAAGATACACATCTAACATAAGTCTTGAAAACTCTCTCTCCTCTCTCTCCCTCCCTTGCGCGATCTCTCTCTCCCAAGAAAGTGAGTTCGATTTTTGTTCCTCTTTTGTTCTCTAGTTTAGATCTTGATAATTTCTTTGTTCTAGCCGATTAGTGTTATCAAGGTTTTCGTGATATTGTGATGTATCAACTCATAGAGGCGCAACACGTGGGGCGCTAGATAAAGCTTGGGATCAAAGGTGCAAAAGAAGGAGAAAGTACATCTACGGAGTTTTTGCCGTGCTTGGATTTGCAAGGAGATAGGTACAACTTTGGATCTAAAGTTTATGTATCGTTTTATATTTATAAATATACATCTGGATTGAATCCTGGCAAGATTATTTAGGAGTCCCTTAAAAGTTTTTGTTTTCCGCTGCCTGAAGGGTCGTTTTTTCCTACTGAATCCCAACATAAAATACTTAGAGGTTTTATACTAATTATTGGTTTTAACCTTTCGGAGATCAATGAGTGTATACCGAGCTAACGGTTTTACTCAAAACTTAAAATACTTAGATTTTATACCAATTATTGGTCTTGACCTTTTGGAGATCGATGATAGAGTAAGCAACAACTTTTAAGGAGGTCAACAAAAAGGACAAGCAATAGCTTTCATAGAATTGCACTTGCAGTCGTGGAGATCAACGAACAAATAAGCAACAACTCCCATTAATCGATGATAGAGTAAGCAACAACTTTTAAGGAGGTCAACAAAAAGGACAAGCAATAGCTTTCATAGAATTGCACTTGCAGTCGTGGAGATCAACGAACAAATAAGCAACAACTCCTATTAATGGATAAAATGATAACCAAATAACAATATGTCTGAATGAATGAATAAAAATAGATTTAACCAAAAACAAAATTAAAAAAGATGTAGAGTTCAACTTAATGTTTATTTTCCATAATAATGCCTTGGATTAACTTCATTCCAAGGTCGCAGCAACGGCGTGCTGTCCATGTAGGCGATCTTGTAGGATCCTTTATTCCCAACTCCAACGACTACATAGAGACCTTTCTAGTTCTGCTGTAGTTTTCAACATGCTTTGAAACTTCAACTTTCTTAAGTATCAAGTCCCCCTCCTTAAAATTTCGGATTCTAAACCGATGGTTGTAAGCTTTTGCCATGTTGAACTTAGATGCTTGCAGTCTGATATTCGACCTCTCGTGCAAGGCCTCGGCTTGGTCGATATCGTGTTCGCGCAAACGATCGTTAGCATCTTTTTCGTAAGATTCCACTCGAGGACTTTGGACCATGACGTCCACTGGTATTACAGCTTCCGACCCATAAACTAGACTGAAAGGTGTTTCTTCTGTGGAAGCCTTTATTGTAGTCCGATTTGCCCAAATTACTCCAGGAAGCTCATCCAACCATTTCCCCTTGGCTTCATCCAACCATTCTTTGAGGGACTTTATTATTTCCCTGTTAGCCAACTCAGTTTGTCCAATTGCTCTGGGGTGCCCTACATATGTAAAGTTCTGTTGTATCGAGCACCAATCCAATACTTGTTTTCCAGCAAACTGTGTACCATTGTCGGATATTAAGATTCATGGAATCTCGAAGTGGCATACAATGTATTTCCATAAGAAATTTATCACCTGGAACTGTGTAATCCGAATTACAGCGATGTATTTGATCCGTTTGCTGAAATACTCGATAGCCACTAGGACGTAACTCTTCTTCGATCTAGCAGTCGGGAATGGACCTATGATATCTACTCCCCACTGATCGAAAGGCCAACTGATTGGTATCGAGTGCATCATTTCTGCAGGCTGATGAATGTACCTGACAATAATGGCATCTCTTCACATATTCAACAGAATTTGGTGTTAAGGTCGGCCAATAGTAGCCATTCCTTAGACATTTCAAAGCCAAAGCTCGAGCCCGCCTATGGTTTCCAACCTCTCCCTCATATATCTCCTTCAAGATATCCTGCGTTGGATGCTCGGGAACATATTTCAGTAAAAGACTTGAAGCAGATCGCTTGTAAAGTTTTCCTTCCATGATGGCAATTTTGGGGGCTCGATACTTGATCCTCCGAGCCGCATTTTGATCAGTAGGAAGATCACCATTACTTAGGTAGTTCATCAACAGAGTAATCCAACTATCCGGAACAGAGTCTATATCCATTACTTCCGAGCCAGGTAGTACGTCGAGATCTATAGCTGGAGTGTTAGAAATCAACCAAGTAATTACCCTTTATGTTTTTCCCTCCATGGAGCCAGTAGATCGTGACAGTTGATCTGCCCATTGGTTCTCTTCCCTTGGTATGCTTGGATGCTCGAACCTTTTGAATTTGATCGCCAATTCCTTAACTTTCTCCAGGTATTTTATCATATTATACTCCTTGGCCTCGTAGCTACCGTTAACTTATTTCTGAACTAACTCAGAGTCGGTGAGTACGTTCAGTGTCATGATATTTGTCTTAATCTCCATTTCCATGCCTGCAATTAAGGCTTCATACTCAGCCTCATTATTGGTCACCATAAAATCAAGAGTGGTGGCATAATTCAAATATTCCCCTTCTGGCCCTCTAAAGTTTATTCATGCACAACCACCATCCTTACTAGATACTCCATCAACGTGCATTAGCCAGGAAGAATCATCTACGACCAGAATATCATTAGATGTAGATCCCGAGGTATCGATCCTCATGTTTGAAGAGTTCGGGGTTTTTAGCAAAAAATCTGCCCACTTTATTAACCTACCCGATGCTTCAAGTTTGGATAAAACTTGTCTTAAAGATTGATTACTGAGTACAATGATAAAGTTTGAAAATAAGGTCTTGTTGGTCCCAAAAGTGGTCAATGAGGTCTAGAGGGGGGGGGGGGGGGGGAATAGACTTCTGAAACTTTAAAACTTTTTCTCTAACTTTTCTATCAGCAGACTCAGCTGATCGGATTTGTAAGACTACTAAGCTGATTGTGCACAAAGCTTTTATCAGCAGAGTTGACCACTCATCTGATTCACTAATCTGATTCAGATAACTCAGAGTTCCAAAACTTTTATGCAGCGGATTTATCAAGTATGTTTTTCAGACAAGTTTATCTTTCAAATGTGGGGGGGGGGGGGGGTGGGGGGGGGGGGGGGTGGGGGGGGGGGGGGGTGGGGGGGGGGGGGGGTGGGGGGGGGGGGGGGTGGGGGGGGGGGGGGGTGGGGGGGGGGGGGGGTGGGGGGGGGGGGGGGTGGGGGGGGGGGGGGGTGGGGGGGGGGGGGGGTGGGGGGGGGGGGGGGTGGGGGGGGGGGGGGGTGGGGGGGGGGGGGGGTGGGGGGGGGGGGGGGTGGGGGGGGGGGGGGGTGGGGGGGGGGGGGGGTGGGGGGGGGGGGGGGTGGGGGGGGGGGGGGGTGGGGGGGGGGGGGGGTGGGGGGGGGGGGGGGTGGGGGGGGGGGGGGGTGGGGGGGGGGGGGGGTGGGGGGGGGGGGGGGTGGGGGGGGGGGGGGGTGGGGGGGGGGGGGGGTGGGGGGGGGGGGGGGTGGGGGGGGGGGGGGGTGGGGGGGGGGGGGGGTGGGGGGGGGGGGGGGTGGGGGGGGGGGGGGGTGGGGGGGGGGGGGGGTGACACCAAACAAACATTAGAATTCTTGTCCACAGAATTCCAGTCGACTACATAGATGTTTCCCTGTCTTCTTCCAGATAAAATAACCTTCTTTGTTCCAACTTGTTCAACATAGCACTTATCTGATGAAAACACTACGGAAAATCCTTTGTCACAAAATTGACTTATGCTCAGTAGATTGTACTTCAGGCCTTTTACATATGAGACGTCAGATATCTCTATGTTTCCTTTGATAAGCTTTCCAATAGCTACAACCTTGCCTTCTTTGCTGTCTCCAAAAGGAACTCTTGGACCATTTACAGCAACAGCATCTGCCAGTTCATGTATGTCTCCACACATGTGCCTCGAACATCCACTGTCCAAGTACCATTTCTTCACTACTTTACTCCTACTCCTAATCCTAACCTACAAAACAAAATAAAAATGTTTTAGGTACCCTTTATTGAGAGGGTCCTGGTGGATTAGTATCACCTTTGACAACCCAAGATGTTGAAGTCTTAGGCTTCTTAGGCTTTAGAGTTTTAGCAGTAGCATGAGCAACTTCATTTTCATCATAATCAGCAGGCATGTTATGTTGATAATCATTATGATGATGATAAGGCTCATAAGCAGGATAAGATGCATGATAAGCAGGGTAAGCATGCATTGGTTGATGAGCAGGATATGCAGCATAATAAGGTGGATAATGAGGTGCAACATAATATGGTGAATAAGCAGGTTGCACATAGTGAGACTCATTTCCATACCAAGCATTATGGTTATAATTTCTTTGCTTCATTGGTCTGCTCTTAACTTGCTCTTTAACAGACGACTTAGGTTTACTAGTCTGATTGGTTTTACTCTTATCAGCAGACTTCTTTGGACTACTCTGCTGGTTGGTTTTACCAGTCTGTTTTTCATTTTCAGGCTTTTTACCCTTTTTAGCCTTAGGAGGACTTTTCTCCTTTTCCTCAGTTTCAAGTGAAGTAGATTTAGTAGTCTGAACATACAGGATAATGTTACTATTATCAGCAGATACAAACTTCTCAGCTCTGTTCAGTTCTAAACTTTCTTTCACCACGGGTGTGGTCTGTTCAGTTGATTTATCTATTGATGCAACAGACGACGTAGGAACAGGCAACTTATTATGTGCAGATATTCTAGCTTCAAGTTCCTTGATTTGTCCCTTGTACATTTCACATTCAGCTCTCAGAGATTCACATTCATGCGAAAGCTTTTTATACATGGCTGATTCTTCAGGTTTTTCAACCTTAAGTTTCAGTTTAGCATTTTGCTTTTTCAGCAGAATCATCTCGTCCTTAAGCTTAGCGAGCTCATTAACAACGTCTACTTTGTTGTTCATCATTTGCTCAAATGAGCTAAACAGTTCAAGCTCACTTTCAGAGAGTGTTACCTCATTGTCAGAATCATCAGATTCTTTGGCCATGAGACACAGCAGTGCAGGTGTTTCGTCAAAAACAGAGTCATCACTTGAAGTGCCAGATTCTGTGTTTGATGAGTAGATGGCTGCCATCTTTTCAGCTTCAGCCAACAGCACCTTGCTCTTTTGGTATCTCTTCTCCCTTCTTTCATTTCTATGTTTCTTTTCCTCCTCTGTATATTTCTCCGCTTTAGGATATGGGCAGTCTTTGATGAAGTGTCCCAATTTCCTGCAATTATAGCACATCATTTTGGATTTATAATCATCCTTAATATCATGAGAATTAGAGGTAGGTTTAGAAGTAGAAGCATTGTTATATTTGTTCTTCATTTTTCTCTTGTAGAACTTTTTGAATCCGTTCAATAACAAAGCCACATCGCCAGCCGTGTACTCCTTTTTGCTCAGTACTGGGGCCTCATCAGATGAGTCCTCTTCTATGATCTTTCCGGCGGATCTTCTTGTTCTTTCTGCAGCGACCAGTGCAGCAGTGGGGCCAGAAGTTGAGGTCTCTTCTATTCCCATCCTTGGTATTTTATACTCGTACGCCTTGAGTGCAGAAAACAGCTCAGTCAGTGAGATCTTCCCCAGATCCCTTGATTCTTCCATTGCTGTTATCTTCATGTTGAACTTTGGTGGTAGCACCTTTAAAACTTTAACAGTGATCTCCTTATCTGTAAACGTCTTTCCCAACTTCAGAACATTGTTCAACACTTTTGTAAACCTTGAATCCATCTGGTCAATGGTTTCTCCAGGTTTCATTTTGAAGTTCTCAAACTTCTCCATGGCAACACTTAGATTGTGTTCTTTGATGGCCTCATTTCCTTCGCTCATATCATGGACTTTGTCCCACATCTCTTTTGATGTTTTACAATGTTTGACCTTGTCAAACTTTTCATTGTCCAGAGCTTTTGTCATGATGAAGATTCCAACTTTGTCAAGATTTTTCAGCTTGATTTCATCAGCTGTCATCTCGTCTTCATCTTTGTCAACAACCACATCTTGTCCATCAACCTTGATTGTTTTGGTGACTCTTATCGGACCTTTTGTTATGCACCTGTACATATTATCATTGTAAGCAGCAAGGAAAATTTCCATGCGTATTTTCCAGTCCTCAAAGCTCATACCGCCTATGTGGGGAACTAGGCTGATACGATCCATTTTTCAAAAAGTTTTGTTTTTCAAAAAGATGCTCTTTTGAAAACTTTTGAAGACCTTTGAAAAATACTTAAGGATCAAGCTCGTTGATCAGTCAGATGATTCAGATGAACCACCTGCTCTGATACCACTTGTTGGTCCCAAGTGGTCAGATGAGGTCTAGAGGGGGGGGGGGGTGAATAGACCTCTTTAAAAATTTATCTTTTAAAAATTCTCTAACTTTTCTGTCAGCAGACTAAGCTGATCAAGAATTGTAAGCAGACTAAGCTGATCTCGCACAAAGCTTTGAACAGCAGAGTTGACCACTCTTCTGATTTCACTCAGCTGATTTTATCAAAATCAGAGTTTTAAAAATGACTAACTTGCAGCGGATTTATCAAGTGTTTTTCACAAGTAGTTTTCTTTAACTTTGAAATAGTTTTATCCCCAGTTTTTAACAAACTCCTTTAAAAACTTTTCTAACAGTTAACCTTTAAGTGTTTTAAGTATGCTGTTTTAAATATGCAGAAGTTTATGCAAGTAAAAACACAAAGGATTTTTATAGTGGTTATATGGATATAAATCCTTTAGTCCACTCTTCCAAGTCACTTAGATCTTGGGTTATACTATATCACGCAGGTTACAGTATACACTGCTTACGCCAAACAACAAATGATATGGCCGTAAGTTCACAATAGGAAATCACAAAGAAACTCCTATCCTCTGAAGTAATATCACTCACTAAGACGGATATCTACTTCTCACAACACAATCCTAACAAAATCACTCAGATTTTACAAGTATTTTCTGTTTTCTCTCTATTCTGCTTCGTCAACAAATGACTCAGATGTTGAGTGTTCTGTTCTAGAGTTTGAGACTTAGAAGAATTCTGCTTCAGATTTTTGCTCTCAAAGTGTGTTGTCTCTGTGTTGTATCTTCTTCCTCAACTCACGAACTGAACTATTTATACTTGAGATTTGAAAATCTACCCGTTGAGAGATCGACAGGTGTCCAAATCATCGAGTACTGGTACTTCTGCAGAAACGGCTACCTGCGACTGAACACTGTACACTCTGCTATACTTGTTGTCAGTCCGCATTAAATGCACCAAGCTGATACGAGGTTTCTCTTCAATCATTTGTCATAAATACCCTTCCTCTTTAGCATTTATTACTCCAAGTGCATTTATTACCGTTGCACTAACTTCTGATCCACTTCCACTCTGCTGATCGAAGTCACTCGTCTGATGTGTACTCGGCTGATCCCAAACTTAAACTAATCTGATTTGAGTCGGCTGATAGTCCACCAGTCTGATTCCTTCTTCAGCAACAGATCAGTAGTCTTCTGGACCATATTTGACTAGTCTGAAATACTTCTTCCTTGGTCAAATATCTTCTAAGGTTTGTACTAAGCTTTCACTTAGCTGATGACTTTGGAAATCATCAAAACCTCCCTTCACTTCAAAGTCTTCATCTTCATCCAACATTTCAAAAATTAACGTGGCCTAATCTATCATGCCAAAATGTAGGAGACTCAAGCATGTAAGTAGAACTAATATATTATTATTAATGAATTTGTTGTCTTTGTCAATAACGGCTACATTAGCCTTAAAGAGGCCATCACACATATATCTTTTTCCTACATACATTCCTCCTTTGGTCAGCACAAACTTATCTGACTCAAAGGCTAAACGAAAACCATTCTTAGTAAGGAGAGAACCGCAAATCAAATTCTTCCTCATATCAAGTACATAGAGTACATTGTTCAGAGTGACATATTTCCCAGAAGTGAATTTCAGAATCACTTTTCCTTCTCCTTCAACGACGGAGTGAGCATCATTCCTCATGAAGAGCTTTTGTTCATATTCGAGCTTCTTGTAAGAAGTGAACATGTTCTTGTCAAAACAAATATGGCGGGTAGTCCCAGCGTCGACCCACCATCCTTTAGTATCGCTCATTAGGTATGCTTTATATACAACTGCCGCAAGGTGCAGGTTGTCGATGTCGGACACAACGAAGTCAACAGACACATCAGTCACATTTGCCTCATTTTTGTTATGTCCTTTGCGGTGACGACACTTCTTTGTTGGATGCCCAGTCTTTCCACAAACATAGCATGTGCCTTTGAACTTCCTCCTTTTCTTACTCTTTTGCCCTTCATTGGAATTGTTTAGCTTACGCTTCTTGCTATCGTTTGAGCCTTCCACGATATGAGCCTTTGCTCCCCCGGGCTGAGTCATTTCCATATAGTTTAACCCCTTATCAGTAATCATTCTATTCTCCTGGGTCTTAAGCTTTTCTGCGAGATCTTGCACGGTCCAATTGAAAATCGACTTCTTGTGCCTTAGGTGATGTTTGAACCACGTTCATGCCGGAGGAAGCTTTCGAATAATAGCATCTACCTGGTAGGACCCACTCGGTTCATGTCCTTCAGCCAGAAGTTCATTAATAATCATCTAGAGCTCATTCACTTGCTCATACACAAATTTGCTATCGACCATTCGGTAGAACTGGAACTTATCCACAAGGAACTTTTTGTACCCATAATCTTCAGTTTTGTATTTTCTTGTCAGACCTTCCCACATGAGTTTAGCAGTTTTTATGGGACTGTAAACCCTGTAGAGTGTCTCGTCCAAGCAACTGAGAATATAATGTCGGCATATAAAGTCATTATGATTCCACGACTCGATCTACTTGACTTCCTAAGGAGTTTGATTCTCCTTAGCCATTGGTACCTCTTCAGTGAGGAACCGAGTTCCGCATAAAGTCGTCAAGTAGAAATCATCTTGTCCTGCCATGTTCCAAAGTCGGTCCCTTTGAATTTGAAGGGTGGAATCAACGGAGGGGTGGGAATGTTCTTTAGTGTCTTCACCACAATGTTGTTTAATTCCATCTACACATATATATTAAACAATTTAAAGATATTGTCTTAAGATTGTTGGTGGCGTTTAACAATCTGTATAATAGAAATATACTCAACTTATATTTCTTATAACTATATTAATTATTAAATATAGTTTAAGTAAATTACAAAATAAAATATATAGTATAAAGTACTATATATATATATATATATATATATATATATATATATATATATATACAGTAACTTTAAATTCTCAAAGTGGTGGGGAGAGATGTAATTAATAACAACAAATTGATTTTGTAATTATAAAGTAATTACATCTTCGAATTAATCTCTCACAATGAGAGCCATCATCTCTCTCAATGAAATGAGAGCCATCATCTCTTTCATAGAGCCTCAAATTAACTAGATCTCACATATCCCCCCGCTATTTCTAACACCTATCCCAAACTTTTTCTTTTTTTCTTTGCACTTTTCTCCCTGTTGCACGTGAACTCGATCCAATACAATGTAAACACACACAAATAGATACTCAAACAAATCAAGTGTCACAGTGTGCGTACGCAAGTATACGTGTCGCAAGTAATATAAAACGATAAGTACATACCGAGTATCGAATCCCAACGAATGGGTAAAAGGTGGGAATAAACAAATCAACCGACGACTTATTTCGTCTAAGAACGCTTGATACAAAATGATCAAACCCAAATATATGATAAGGGTGATTTTATTTAACTACGAACATGAAAGTAAATCTAACTACGAAAGCAAGTAAATTGGGGAGTTAATTATGTGGTAAGGAGGATTCATAAGCAATCAATTAAGGCGGACAATGACTCGACAATTGATATCTTATGCTCGTGTTTGCTACTCAAGGATTCAAGGACGTTCGTATGTATCTTTCGAGTTGCATACAAACCTATCGAGTTAAACTAATCCAATTTATGTCTAAGTGGATTAAGATCTAATCGAAACATTAAACTCAAACCTTTAAATGAATACGAAACGACCTAGGTATATGTCTATCCTAAAATCGAATCACAATCAAATTTCATAATCAAATCCTCAAAATCACTATGTCTAGCAATCAAGAATCAATAAATTTCACCTCAAAGTTGGCCAAACCATATGATGAACAATAAGCACGAAATAGGATTAACGAACACATATAAGCATCATATCAATCATCATATCATCATTTAATCAAACAATAACATAAATACATATAAATCCTGAGAATTCAAATCCACAATCATTGTTCCAAAAAGAAAATAACAACATTCATCTCCTAATCATAGACAACTAGGAAATAGAAAGATATCACCTAATCGGAATAAAATCGAGAAATGGATTCTCCTCCCCTTAATCACCACTTAATCACTCCCCAAGGGTGGTGATTAACTCACCCCCTTGGTGGAGTCTTCAAAACAAAAGCAAAAAAGGAAAAGTAAAGAGAGAGAGGTTGAGGGAGGCAAAGAGAAAAAGGGAGGCTAGAATGAGGGAAAGATTGCTCAAAGTTGTTGTCTACTCTTGCCCTAATAGCCCCCTCATGAGAAACCCAAAAATGCCCCTTAAAAACGCGGAGTTTTTGCTAATATTTCGCACCAGCAGGCCCTCGCCACGACAAGGTTTACTCTCGCCGCGGCGAGGTTTGGGCAGAGAGTTTTCTGCTCTGCCACACTTCCTTCCAAGCGGCATATATTTTGAGTCCGAACTTCGATTGTGGATCCGTAAAGTCCACAGCGTAGCTAACTCACTCATATATGACATATCCAAAATTAAGCTCATTTGGATCATCCATGAAATATTTATACATGTTTTAGTGAGCAGCTATCTACATTCTTCTACATTCTTACTTCGGTTCCTCCTTCCTTTGAAGCTCTTACCCACATCTCCCTATAAAACACACAAAACACAATTAAAACACACAAACAACCACCAAAATACACAAAGAACCAACAAAGAACCAAAAACGCAAAAGAACGCGAAAACAAACAAAAGCACGCAAAACTCGGATCAAAGCAAGTTGTTTTCAGCTTAAGAAGACACGTAATAATGACGTTTTCACGGCGTTATCACACCCCCAAACTTAAACACTTGCTCGTCCTCGAGCAAAGAAAGCAAAAACAAATACTAAACATGCATGCCTAAGATCCAAATGCCAAAACTTATCACTTTCAAATTATTTCTCAAACAAGCTCCACGTGTGTGTGTGATGGCTTCGGCTAGGTTCTATCTTAGGTGAATATGCCCCAATAGATTAAAATCATCGGTTCTACTTGCATGGGTTCCTCACGTTAACATAGGCTCTCTCCTAACCTTAGGTTTTAAACCTTATGCTCCAATCACATCATGAAACTAAGTTGTAGGTAATTTAAGAGTATTGTCCCTATTCTTGAACTAATTGACAATTTTAGTCCCTAGCTCTTCCTCACATAATTGCTTTTCTTATGAATTACAATGATAACATAGCACTTTGTGCTGTACAATGATATTACAATACAAAACTCGCACTAATGATGATTGTTGCTTGTGCTTCTATACATTTGGCTTTTGTGGGGTACTAGCACCATTCCTTTTCTTTGTCCATTACATATGAACTTTTCATTGCAAAACTTGCACAATTACAACAACATAGAGTGATTACAAAAATGATTCATTATTTTCATCAATTGAAGGCTTAGCCTTTCTTTTCTCTCATAAAAGTGCATACATTTTAGCAACTTCTCTACTCGTTTATTTTAAGAGCTAGGTGTTCAAAGGTTTTTCATTCTTGAAAATGGTTCACTCCCCCAAACTTAGGCCATTTTGCTCTCTTCACACTTAGTTTTCAAACTAAAGTTTGGAGAGAATCAAAGTTATGCAAGAGGAGTCCTAGATCCTATTATCACTAAAGTTCTTTATCCACCTCAAATACAATCTAGCCTTAGTCAATGTGCTCAAATTTTGTAGAAGCATGCTCAAATAATAATAAGAATTTGAAAAATTTTGGCGGGTCGACCTAGCATGTACGCAAGTACTTGCGAACTCTCTCCCCCCCAAACTTAAAATGCACAATGTCCCCATTGTGCGAATTGAGAAAATAGCAGGAAGGTCGACACGACAACCACACAAGCACACAGAGAAAAGACAAACAAAAACAAAAACAAAACAAAGAAAACAACAAGGTAAATGATCGAGCACGGCTCTATCCAATCCAAGAAAGCATGAATAATCAAAACCAATCAAGTACGGACATATAGATATAGCATTGTAAGCACACAATAAACCAAACGGAATGCAAAAATGTAAAGGTTACGCCCCTTTGTCGATCATGGAGTCCGTGCATCCCTTGGTTAACTTCCGTCGCGAATCCTCAATCATGCTTGCCATTATTTCTTTTTCGTGCAAAATCAACACCCTACAACACAACACGCAAAAACGAAAACAAAACAACGCACACAACAACAACAGAAACAACACAAAACAAACGACAGAAAAGAGAAAGAATGCTTGTTTTAAGTCACGAGCTTGACTTAATACGAGGGTTGGTTTGATCGTCACCAAAACTACTCCCATCGTCTGTGGTTCCCCCAAACTTAGACTCATCAAAATCCTTAAGCTCTTCGCAATAGATCGGCCGAACCTCGCAAAGAAACAAAAAGATCAATATTAGCACGAAGTATCAAGTTATAAAACACAAAGTTAGCCATCAATGTCATCATTTACTCCACACGTTACCACATTCCCCGGCAGCGGCCCCAAAAACTTGTTGCACGTGAACTCGATCCAATACAATGTAAACACACAAATAGATACTCAAACAAATCAAGTGTCACAGTGTACGTACGCAAGTATACGTGTAGCAAGTAATATAAAACGATAAGTACATACCGATTATCGAATCCCAACGAATGGGTAAAAGGTGGGAATAAACAAATCAATCGACGACTTATTTCGTCTAAGAACGCTTGATACAAAATGATCAAACCCAAATATATGATAAGGGTGATTTTATTTAACTACGAGCAGGAAAGTAAATCTAACTACGAAAGCAAGTAAATTGGGGAGTTAATTATGTGGTAAGGAGGATTCATAAGCAATCAATTAAGGCGGACAATGACTCGACAATTGATATCTTATGCTCGTGTTTGCTACTCAAGGATTCAAGGACGTTCGTATGTATCTTTCGAGTTGCATACAAACCTATCGAGTTAAACTAATCCAATTTATGTCTAAGTAGATTAAGATCTAATCGAAGCATTAAACTCAAACCTTTAAACAAATACGAAACGACCTAGGTATGTGTCTATCCTAAAATCGAAGCACAATCCAATTTCATAATCAAATCCTCAAAATCACTATGTCTAGCAATCAAGAATCAATAAATTTCACCTCAAAGTTGGCCAAACCATAAGACGAACAATAAGCACGAAATAGGATTAACGAACACATATAAGCATCATATCAATCATCATATCATCATTTAATCAAACAATAACATAAATACATATAAATCCGGAGAATTCAAATCCACAATCATTGTTCCAAAAAGAAAATAACAACATTCATCTCCTAATCATAGACAACTAGGAAATAGAACGATATCACATAATCGGAATAAAATCGAGGAATGGATTCTCCTCCCCTTAATCACCACCTAATCACTCCCCAAGGGTGGTGATTAACTCACCCCCTTGGTGGAGTCTTCAAAACAAAAGCAAAAAAGAAAAAGTAAAGAGAGAGAGGTTGAGGGAGGCAAAGAGAAAAAGGGAGGCTAGAATGAGGGAAAGATTGCTCAAAGTTGTTGTCTCCTCTTGCCCTAATAGCCCCCTCATGAAAAAACCCAAAAATGCCCCTTAAAAACGCGGAGTTTTTGCTGATATTTCGCACCAGCAGGCCCTCACCGCGGCAAGGTCTATTCACGCCGCGGCGAGGTTTGGGCAAAGAGTTTTCTGCTCTGCCACACTTCCTTCCGAGCGGCATATATTTTGATTCCGAACTCCGAATGTGGATCCGTAAAGTTCGAGCGTAGCTAACTCACTCATTTATGACATATCCAAAATTCAGCTCATTTAGATCATCCATGAAATATTTATGCATGTTTTAGTGTGAAGCTATCTACATTCTTCTACATTTTTGCTTCGGT
Source organism: Penstemon davidsonii (assembly GCA_034814905.1). NCBI lineage: Eukaryota > Viridiplantae > Streptophyta > Magnoliopsida > Lamiales > Plantaginaceae > Penstemon > Penstemon davidsonii. The sequence goes on along the minus strand of JAYDYQ010001087.1, from coordinate 1,018,701 downwards.
TCCTCCTTCCTTTGAAGCTCTTACCCACATCTCCCTACAAAACACACAAAACACAATTAAAACACACAAACAACCACCAAAACACACAAAGAACCAAAAACGCAAAAGAACGCGAAAAGAAGCAAAAGCACGCAAAACTCGGATCAAAGCAAGTTGTTTTCAGCTTAAGAAGACACGTAATAATGACGTTTTCACGGCATTATCACTGATCTCTTTTTTTGTTTCTATCTGTGCAGGTACTAGAGGTGGAGAGGTTTGAACACCCGATCAACCCTGATTGTCTAAGCACTCGAATACCGATCTGAATATTCCGAGCCATGGATGACGAGCTGGCTGATATGGGACTTAAATTGAGTTTAACTTTGGAAAAGATGGATGAGGTTAATTTAACCGGAAGTACATCTAGTAATTCAACAGAAAGGAATCATCTTATCCTCATTGGACGGATTCTTTGGCATAAACAGTCAACTTGGAAGCATTAAAGGAGACTATGTCGAGCATATGGAGTCCCGCCAAAGGAGTCTATATTCGTAAGATGTCTGATAATAAACTTATGTTCATATTTCGTCATCCTCTTGACCGGAAAAAGGCTTTAGAGGGGGGCCCTTGGGCATTTGATAAAAAGCTCATTGTCCTCAATGTCCCAAATGAGAATGACAGCCCTACAAATGTGAACGCAGATTGGTGCGACTTCCATGTTCAAGCATTGGGACTTCCACTGAGTAAGATGAACAAGGAAGTGGCCACAATACTAGGAAATAAACTGGGTATTTTTCAGGATATGGATTCTGGAGATGATGGATTAAACTTTGGAGACATTTTCCGGTTCATAGCTAGTATTAATGTCACCAAACACCTGCTAAGGGCCGTGAGAACTCTGAATGACAATGGGGAACATTTACTGGTTACATTTCGATATGAACGACTTCCGAATTTCTGCTACTATTGTGGTGTCATGGATCATATCTCGGGAGCGTGTAATAAGCAATATGATGTCCCTAATGGTGAAGATGACACTACTTTACCCTATGGTCCTTGGCTTAGAGCCCAACCACCCCAACGCTTAATCACCCGTCCTAGGAAACCGAACAACGGAATCTATACTAATCCGACCTTCTATAGTCAAAACCGTGCAAACTCCGACCCCAAAACCAGCATAAGACCCACCGGAAAAGACCTTTTTGCCTTATCCAAGCAACCTCAATCTCAAACCCAAACTACCGAAACCCCCGATCTAATCTTGGAAATGATACGATGAGGATTGACCCGATCAATCAAGCGGCAGATTTTTCGGAAACTAAATATGATCAGTTAGGAAGCATAATCAAAGAAAAAGGAAAGGGTATTGCTACGGAAAATCGGGAATTCGATTCCCAAAATTTCGAAAGTGCTGATTTTCTCTCTTCGATGCCGCATATGTCCGGTAAGTCCTTTAATGCGCATAAAAATAAATTGGGTTCTTTTTCTTTTGAGACTAACCCGCATATTCCTGAGTGGACCCGGTCAAAACTTATGAAGCACAATTCCTGGGCTGACACAATAGAGGGCCCAAGTAGACCCCTGATCCACAAACCAAATTCCTACATGGGCCACTCCATATCCAACCCCATAGTCTTGGACACCATTAAACCAAATCAGCCTCCTATCCAACCCAATGCTATAATCACATCTAAAACTGAAACCACGGACTTTAATTGGACCCAAGCTACCAATCCCACTAAATACGAAACCAAAGCACCCTCTAAACCTAAAGTCAAAACTGCCCAAACCTCTGAACCTACAAATATGATCCTTTCTGACATAACCCCAACCCACATTTGAAAAAATATAGTTAACCAACCAAATAGCCCACATCCAAACTGTATCTCCTCCAAGTACAATCCTCTCCAGCATATCGACAACCTCTTACATCCTCAACCTATGAACAACATGAAAATATTCACAATCTCGATTGCTCACAACAATCACTCTGAAAAAGAAAATAAACAACCCAAATCCCATATTACCCTCCCAACCTCAAATGATCAAAAATCCTTGTTTCACCCCCCATGTTCTGAACACTGATAACATTTCTCCACCAAAATTTGACCATCTCATCGATGCACCAATGATACTCTCGAACATGGACATAGCCCACTATAAACCGACCTCCCTAAGGAAAAAGAAAACCAAATCCGAAATAACCAAACAAACCACTAAACCAGCAACAACAAGTAACAAACGCAAACTCTCAGAAGTTGGGTACAATTTGAATGATGATTCTGTCAAGCCGACAAAGAAGATAATTCTAGAAGCTGGCACTACATCTGAAAAAGAAGACCCCAGAACGGCGGCAACTGCAGGGCAGTCCCGCCGATCATCATGAATTGCCTAAGCTGGAACTACCAAGGGCTGAGGGGCCGTTGGACAGTTCGCACACTCGGTGAGCACATTCGAGAAAAAAACCCCCAATCATCTTCCTCATGGAGACCAAGCTTGATGAGAGGAAGATTGATTAATAAAGAATAATTTGGGTCTCTTTGGTGTCGCAGTTAGTTCTAATGGTTTATCTGGTGGCCCTTTTGTGAAGAAAGGATGTTCATGTGGTTCTCCAGAGTAAATCGAAAAACCATATCGATGTCTTCGTTTATAACAAGGGAGAATAAGATAGCTGGAGATTTACAGGCTTCTATGGAGAACCGAATGTGGCTCATAGGAGGAACTCTTGGAATTTATTGAAACGGTTGGCAAGATACTCAAAGAAACCTTGGCTTTGGGAGATTACAATGCTATACTCGGTGATTCGGAGAAAAAAAGAAAGAGACATACAGCCGTAAGACAGCTTCTGGATTTCAGAGAGACACTTGACGGGGCTAGATTGAATGACCTTGGCTACATAGGAAAGTTATAAACTTGGTGTAATCGATGGGATCCTCCTTTCACGGTTTGGGAACGGATTGATAGAGCTTGTGCTACAAACAATTGGATTGAAAAATTCCCCCACTCTAGAGTCATACATATGGAAACAATCAATTCGGATCATATCCCACTTTGCATAGAAATCAGGAACCAACCAGTGGCTCCTAAAAAAGCGACTACGAGAAGATTTCGATTTGAAGCTATGTGGCTTACTTCTGAAGAATGTGAGGAGATTGTGAAGGAGAGTTGGCAATTTGGGAATGGGGATAACAGTGATAATTCGGTTTGGGGCAGAATCGCGAGTTGCACTGAAGGGCTAAAGAGCTGGAGTGATCACAATTTCGGTGAAGTTACAAAGAAAGTCCAGAAACTCAAGGAGAAAATTATTTCTCTTCGTTCAGGACAGATATCCCATCATACTCGAATAGTGGACGTAACCTTAAAAGAGAACTTGAAGATCTTCTTGATAAAGAGGATCTTATGTGGAGGCAAAGAGCTAAGGCGCATTGGCTCAAAGATAGGGATAAAAATACACGTTATTTCCATGCGAAGGCATCGGCTAGGAAAACAAACAATACTATTGAAGGCCTATACGATTCAAATGGATTGTGGTGCACTAAACCAGCTGATCTGGAAAGAGTGGTCGTGGAATACTTTGGAGATATCTCCACCTCGAGTCAACCATCGTTTGAGGATATAAGGACGGTTACGGGTGCTTTAGACAAGAAAGTGGATGAGCGGATGAACCAACGTCTCCTCCAACGGTACACGGCAGATGAGGTATATTTAGCTCTTTCTTGTATGCATCCTTTTAAATCCCCTGGCCCCGATGGTCTTCCTGTACTTTTTTTATCAAAAATTCTGGAATTTTATTCAGTCTGATGTGATTAATGCCACCCTTAACTTTCTGAATAATGGTGTTTTCATGAGCCAAGCAATTTCACTCACATTGTGCTTATCCCGAAATGTAAAAACCTCAATATGATTGATAAGAATACAAAGTGTCAAGTTTTTATGCATTATTATTTACTATTTAATATTTATCTGACACCAAACCACACTCATTATTCTTATATTTTGATCTAGGATGCAATTGGAGGCATTAAGTGCAAAAGAAGCTAAGTAGACAATTTCTTGACAGTTTTGACACTACTTCGTATTTTGGGCGTAAAATTCTCATACTAGATCCAAATGAGATGATTCAAGATGCTATAGATCGGAAAGAGGAATATCTACAACTTTCATCTTTGGGAATTTCCGAAATGCTGATGGGATCCTAGACGAAATCGGAGTTAAAGTTGTTGTACCTGTTTTATGGAAAGTTTCCTAAATATCTAGTCTAATATATTGACTTGATATTGGGGCAATCATTGATGGACGAATTTGGAAAGATGAAATTAGCACTCTCCTATTTACATTGAGAAATATTCTAATTTTTATATTATTCTTATAATATAAAGATTGGATATCAACTTTAGAATATTTTTAGTGTTGTGTTGGCTTCTTCTATAAATAGGACTTCAGAAGACTACCTCTATTCTTCTTCTCTCCTACTTCTACTTAGAGTTATTAATGGCCTTACGTGGCTAAATCTTTGTTATTGGTCGAAGAAAACTGAAGCTTCGGAAACAATAAAGCTGTGAGATATAATTAGTTTTATATACGATTTATGTTTTGAATATCGATTGCTCTTTTGTACTAATTAATTTGGTTGTTTTGTTTAATTGCTAGGAGGCCTACTAGTATATTATTCTTTTCAATCTACTGCTTGATTAGATATCAAATCCTTAATTGTTTGATCCATCTAATTTTGTGAAGCATCTAAGATTCAATAATTTGCTGCGTCAGAAATTGTTAATCTTAAGAAGATAAATCGACTAAATTAAATCCAACCGCTTGTGTTTGAATTGTTTAGTTTCATTGATCTCTCTAATTCTTAAAGCATCTGCTATATTAAACATTTAGTGCTTATTTTGGGTTATTTAGTAGTTAGGATTAATTGGATCCCTTTTTCTGATTAATTAAAACTAAGGAGAGATAGGAGATTAATTCCAACGGTGAATATTCAAAGTGTGAATTGCTATATATTTGCATCGATGATCAGTTATATGATTCCGACAGTGGATGTTGACTTAGACCAATATTTGTTACTTTGATTAGATTTAATTTGAATTACTCCTTAATTATTGAAATCCGTCACACTTAAACTCCTATTTGTTTTTATCCATTTAGCATTAAATTAGAATAGATACTCTCTATGGGATCGACCCTTACTCGCTCTACTACATTATTAGAAGGAGTATAGGTTTTATTATTGGTTGCGTACGACAATACACCAAATTTTGGCGCCACTGCCGAGGAGTTTTCTAGTTGATTTTTTTTTGCTTTTTGTGATCCTTATTTTTTTTATTTTTGTTTTCATGTTGGCAACTCGATCTTCTAATCAAGGTGAATTGTAGTACGATCCAGAAATTGAGAAAACTTTGCGCAGTAAAAGAAGAAACTTCGAGAAAACATTACATAAATCAATCCAACTTCTGATTCCCTATCTATAATCAATTCTGATTCTGAAGAGGAAGAAGTCATGGCTGGAAATCAAACTTTGAAAGAGCTTGTTGCCCCTGATTTGAATCAACACCCTTTATGCATTATTTTTCCTACTTTAAATGTTGCTACTACTTTTGAACTAAAATCAGGACTAATACATCTTTTGCCAACTTTCCATGGTTTTGCAGGTGAAGATCCTCACAAGCATCTAAATGAACTACATGTGGTATGCACGAGTATGAAACCTGTGGGGGTGACTGAAGAGCAAATAAAATTAAGAGCCTTTCCATTTTCTTTGAAAGATTCGGCTAAGGATTGGTTGTATTATCTACCCTCCGGGACCATTACTACATGGAACGAGATGAAAAGGATGTTTCTGGAGAAATATTTCCCAGCTCCAAGAGCAGCCAACATTCGAAAGGAAATTTGTGGTGTAAGGCAGCACAATGGAGAATCTCTTTACGAATATTGGGAACAATTTAAGAAATATGTGCAAGTTGTCCCCATCATCTAATTACTGAGCAACTACTTATCCAGTATTTTTATGAGGGTCTCCTACACACCGATAGAAACATGATTGATGCCGCTAGTGGAGGAGCTTTAGTGGATAAAACTCCGGAGGCTGCTAAGAACTTGATTGCAAATATGGCAGCAAATTCCCAACAATTTGGCACTAGGCTTGAAGTTCCACCAAAGAATGTTAATGAGGTAAACGTTTCCTCCCTTGAAATGCTACATGTGATTTTCATGAACAACTGCAAAGGAAGTATGATCCCTACTCAAACACGTACAATCCGGGATGGAGGGACCACCCCAACCTTAGCTATGGAATCCTCAAATGAATCAGCCTGCAAGTCAAAACCGTCAAAATTACCAATAATATAAGCAGCCATACCCTCCTAGACCACAACCGAGCCAACCTTCTAATTCTGGTATGTCGTTAGAAGATATTGTTAAGTCTCTTGCCACTAATACTTTGCAATTTCAACAGGAGACCAAACAATTTCAACAAGAAACGAGGACCACTATTCAGAATTTGGATAATCAAATGGGTCAAATGGCAACCTCAATAAGTCTACTAGAGGCACAAAGTTCAGGGAAATTACCGTCTCAAACGACAGTAAATCCAAGAGAAAATGTAAGTGCTATAGTTTTGAGAAGCGGAAAAGAGGTTGAGATTCCAATTGAGGCAGTTCATGCACCGTCAAAACAGGAAAAGGAGAAAGAAATTGTAGTGGAGAAAGACATTCCTAAGGACGAGGACATACCTAACCGTAAGTTTTTGCCTCTTTCTGATTATAAACCAGTACCCCCTTTTCCTCAAGCATTAGCAGAATCCAAGAAATATGAACAAAATAAAGATTTGTATGAGACTTTCGGAAGATGCGAGGTAAATATTCCACTTTTAGATGCTATTAAACAAGTACCTCGTTATGCTAAATTTCTAAAAGAACTGTGCACAATCAAAAGAAAATAAAATCTTAAGGGAAGTGAAACGGTGAAAGTAGGAGAGAATGTTTCTGCAATTATTCAAAGAAAAATACCTACAAAGTACAAAGATCCAGGCGTGTTTACTATCCCCTGTAAGATAGGTAACACTAGATTTGAAAAGGCCATGTTAGATTTAGGATCATCGATCAATGTCATGCCATATTCTGTGTATGCTTCTCTAAAAATTGGACCTTTAAACAAAACTGGTGTTGTGATTCAATTAGCTGTTAGATCTGATGCATATCCTAAGGGAATAGTTGAGGATATTCTTGTGCAAGTTAATGATTTGGTTTTTCCTGATGACTTCTATGTACTTGATATGGAGAATGATGATCAAGCTACACCTATTTTGTTGGGAAGACCATTCTTAAAGACATCCAAGACTAAAATAGATGTTCATAGTGGCACGCTAACTATGGATGGCGAAGTTGTTAAATTTGATATTTATGATGCCATGAAATATCCTAGTGAGGATAATTCTGTTTTTTGAAGTCATTGATTCTTTAGCCCATGAAATTTTTGAACTTGATGGAGAAGATAAATTGGAAGTTTCTATTAGTAAGCATATTGAGAAAGAAAATGAGAAGGTAGCCTGGAGCATTGATTTACAAGAAATTGTCGCAACGTTGAATGAATTTCCAAAGTTAAAACAAACAGGTAACATTTCTTACATTACGTTACCAGTTTCTAACAAGAAACCTTTGCATTCTATTTTACAGGCCCCTATTCCAGATATGAAGCCTCTTCCTAGTCACCTCAAGTACGTGTTCCTTGGAGAAGGAAATACACTGCCTGTGATCATTTCTAGCAAACTTAGTGCACTGCAGGAAGAAAAGCTCGTGCAAATACTTAAGGAGCATAAAGAAGCCATTGGTTGGACCATTGCAGATATCAAAGGAATTAGTCTGTTTACGTGCATGCATCGAACTTTGCTTGAAGAGGGAGCAAAACCATCTCGACAAGCGCAAAGGAGATTGAAACCACCTATGATGGATGAAAGTGGAGAACATAGGAAGTTACAACTACAAGAGTTAGAGGAAATTCGCAATGATGCCTATGAGAATGCTAGAATTTACAAAGAAAGGACGAAGGCTTTTCATGACAAGATGATTAGTAGGAAGGAGTTCAAAGTTGGTCAAAAGTCCTTCTATACCATTCACAGCTTCGTTTGTTTCCAGGTAAGTTACGTTCTCGTTGGATTGGACGTTTTGTTGTTACTAATGTTTTTCCTCATGGTGCAGTTGAAATTCAAAGTATGGAGACTTCCAAAATATTCAAGGTGAATGGCCATAGACTAAAACCCTTCTATGAAGGTTTTCAAGTAGACAATGTGGCTACATTGGACGTTGAGGATCCAATTTATTATGACTAGAGAAGGAAGCATTGATTCGAGCCAACGACAGTAAACAAAGGCGCTGCTTGAGAGGAAACCCAATGGGAGTACATCTTTCTTATTCTTGGTTTTTTTTTTTTTTTGGTTTGGTTTTTCTTTTGTTTTGCTCTTTCTTCGCAGTTTTACTGTAGATTGGGGACAATGTCAGCTTCGCAGTTTTACTGTAGAAACCCACTGAGATTTAGGTCGTCTTTTAAATTCAAAAAAAAAAAAAGTATTTTGTCATGAGAGAAGATTCGATTGAGCTTGAGAAATTCATAACATGATTGAATAAGTAATCTTACAACATAAAATTGATTAGTTTTGATATTTTCTTTGAGAATGGTAATAACTAAGTTTTGTAGACAAAAGCCGGTGAGGTTTCAAGCCTTTAGATCGACACATCAATATCGGTCTCATTTTTTTTTCATTAGAGATATTCTTCCTTGGTCCTGTTTCTCTAGAACTTGCATTGATTCTATTTGAGGCCATATTGACTCATGCATACGTGAATATGATTCAGGCAATTTTTTTGGGCCACTTAAGCCAAATAGCCTACCTTGAATTAATTTTTCCCTCGTTGAGCCCCTTTTGAGCTTTTCTTTAGCCTTTTGTTGCTTTTGAACCCACATTACAAACTTTAAGCCGAAAAAAAAATGACAACTTTACCCCAAGTCTTAGAGCTAGTGGAGCATTGTTCATCACTATAATTGGGTGCCAGAAATAAGTGTGGGGATCAATGAAGTTGTGGTATGTCTATAGTTAGCACAAAAAAAAAAAAAAAAAAGAGGTGAATTTCGACCAAGAACAACAATTCAAGACAATTGTGCTAAATTCAGCACAACAGTGCTTATTTTCAGTTTGGCACATTCAGGAAAAAAAGAAAAAGAAAGAGAGAATTGATTGAAGGGAGTTTATTATAAATTATCCATGTTTATAATATCTCATATGATTTCAAAGCATGGGCTACTCTTGGTGCAAGGATTTTATGTGTTTAGTACTTTAGAGCCAAAACAAAGAAATATGATAAATAAAATGTTTGGTTCCACTTATTTTGGGATTGAGTTGATTACTTGCTCCACTAGTTCCGATGACTTTTAAGCTCAGTTCCAAATGTTCCTTCCTTGTCCCTAAGCCCTATTACAACCCCAGAAAGTCCTTATGATTCTTGTTATGCATGTGGTCTCAATGGAGAAGAATGAGAAGATATGCAAGCTTATGGTAGATCATTTCCATATGAATGAATTTGAGCGAAACACATACCCTTCAAACATTCGCTATATTAAACCTTTAGTGCTTATCTTGTGTTATTTAGCAGTTAGGATTAATTGGATCACTTTTTTTGATTAATTAAAACTAAGGAGAGATAGGAGATTAATTCCAACGGTGAATATTCAAAGTGTGAATTGATATATATTTGCATCGATGATCAGTTATATGATTCCGACAGTGGATGTTGACTTAGACCAATATTTGTTACTTTGATTAAATTTAATTTGCACTACTCCTTAATTATTGAAATCCGTCACACTTAAAACCCTATTTGTTTTTATCCATTTAGCATTAAATTAGACTAGATACTCTCTGTGGGATCGATCCTTACTCGCTCTACTACATTATTAGAAGGAGTATAGGTTTTATTTTTGGTTGCGTACGACAGCACACCAATGATCACCCAGCTTCGGCCGATTAGTATGTGCAACGTAATTTATAAATTGAGCTCAAAAGTGATAGTTAACCGTCTCAAGCCATTTATGAACTCCATTATTTCTGAATATCAATCAGCGTTCGTGCCCTTTAGACTTATTACAGATAACGTGCTAGATGCTTTTGAAATATCCCACTTCATGAAAAAAGATACTAGTGGAAATGTTGGTCATATGTCTTTGTAGCTTGATATGAGTAAAGCATATGATAGAGTTGAATGAACATTTCTTAAAAAAGCTATGTGTGCACTAGGTTTTGATGGTAAATTTGTGAAGACAATCATGACATGCATCTCTACTGTTTCTTATTCATTTCTTATCAACGGTGAACAACGTAGTTTTGTCAAAACGGAGAGAGGCATCCGTCAAGGAGACTCTCCCCCGTACTTATTTTTGTTCTGTGCAGAAGCTTTTAGTGCTTTGATCAAGCAGGAAGAAATAAATAATCGATTGAAAGGAATTTCTATCTATCATGGGGCCCCACCTGTGTTCCACCTCCTATTCGCAGATGACACGTTAATCTTCACTGAAGCCACGGGAGCAACAGCTAAATCCATCAAATCGGTCCTAAAAAAGTATGGGAAAGCTTCTGGCCAAGAAATCAATTTTGAAAAATCAAGTATGGTTTTCAGTAAAAATTCAAGCGAGATTGACATATTGCGGGTTCAGTCATACTTGCCTGTTAAAATTGAGGAGAAACATGACAAATACCTAGGCCTTCCTATGGTCGTAGGTAAATAAAAAAAGCGGTGTTTGGCTACATAAGGGACAGGATTTGGGAACGGGTTCAAGGATGGAAGGAAAAAACACTCTCCTTGGCAGGTAAAGAAATCCTAATCAAAGCAGTGCTCCAGGCAATTCCTACGTATGTCATGGGCTGTTTCAGGCTACCAAAGACTTTCATTCACGAGGTTGAAAGTATTATAGCGAGTTATTGGTGGGACGGGAAGGATAAAAAGCGCATTCATTGGATAAAATGGAGTGAGATTTGTGCAAGAAAAAGAAATGGGGATCTGGGATTCCGGAACCTCGAAGCATTTAACTTGTCAATCTTAGCTAAGCAAGGCTGGAGAATCGTGCAAAATCCTATATGGTTGTTGAGTCGTATGATAAGAGCAAAATATTTTAAGAATGGAAACGTTTTGGGGGCTGCACTGGGGAATAATTCGTCATATACATGGAGGAGCATTTGGGAGGCTAAGGATTTATTGGAAAGAGGAATAAGATGGCGGATAGGCAATGGCGCTGATGTGAAAATCTGGGGTCATAAATGGATTCCGAGACCAAATACTTTCAAGATCGTATCTCCTTCGCGCACACTGGATATAGACTGTCGAGTTGCTGAACTCATTGATTGGGAATTGGCTTGTGGAGGAAATCCTTAATTGAGAGTGAATTTCTTGAGTGTGATGCTCAAATCATCATGTCTATCCCCATAGGCAGCCAACAAAATACTGACAAGATTATTTGGCATTACTCTCCTTATGGTGAATTTAATGTTCGATCAGCGTACCACCTTGCTCTCGAAATGGAACGGGAAACAACAACAGCAAACACTGGTTCTTCAAGCTCCCGGCTGTCCGTGACTGGCGTTGGATCTGGAAAACTAAGATACCCAATAAAATAAAGATATTTGTTTGGAGAGCAATAAGGGATGCTATTTCGGCAAACAAAAACCTTTCCCGCAGGCATATATATGTTGATGGAACTTGTCCGGTCTGCCACAGTGAGGATGAAACTACTTTGCACGAGCTGATTCATTGAACACTTGCGAGACAAATTTGGGCTATCTCCGGCATTCCTGGGGTGGTCTATAGTGCTTTTGGAAACAATATAGAGGACTGGTTTGTAAAGGTACAAAAAGAATGTGACAATGAAGAATTGGGACTCTTCTGGGCGGTGTGTTGGATTATTTGGCATAATAGAAACAAAATATGTATTGGTGAAGATTATCTTTCACCACCGGAGTTGATCAATTTTGTGATGGAGTACATTCAAAGAGTGAAGGTTGATAATACAACCACACAAATACGGATTGGGCCGAATTGTCCAATAAATTGGTCGCCCCCTCCAATTGATACGCTCAAAATCAATGTTGATGGTGCCCGGTTTTCAGACCATGGCAAATCTGGGTATGGCTTTGTGATCCGAAACCATTTTGGCTCCCGCATAGGGTGGAGGTCTGTTCCAGTTGATGGTCTTCTTTCCCTGGAAAACATTGAAGCGTTGCCAGCAAAAAAGGCTATGGAGTTTGTGGAAGCCAACGGTTGGAAAAAGATCATATTAGAAGGAGATTGTAAAGGGGTCATTGACAGAATAAATGAAGAAGGAGATTATCTGGGGAGTTGCGGCATCTTGATTAATGACATAAAACGTATATCGGCCACTCTCGAGTTCTTCCAAGCCAGACATACAAAAAGTAATGGTAATGTTGTGGCGCACAATCTAGCTAAATTAGCTCTTAAACATTTTTAAAATTTTGATTTTCTTCCTATTTTAGTCCTTAACATTGTAAACTCTGAAGTTTCATCAATATAATCCCTGTTTCTTCTCAAAAAAAAAACCAAATTAAAAATGCTACGTAAAGTTGTTTTGAATATAGTGCTCAATAAACTTTAATTCACTGAATGAAATTGCAAAACTTGAATGCTTAAAGTTTAATTAAATAATATTATATGAGCAATGAATTTACTTAACGAGATGGTAGAGAAAGAAAATATGGTTTGAAGGTTTTTATAAAAGAATTCTATCTAACTTATGTTTGATTGAATTTGACATTGAAATCATGCAAATTATGCTCTTAAACGGACAGTAATTTGTACCATAATTAATTTAACGAAATCAAAACCTTACTTGAATTTATTTTACGAAATCAGAAAAATTAAACAAATGAAATTAAGATTGAGGCTGCGGATGCAATCTCCTTAAGACAATATTTTCGAGGCTGCCTACAGTGCAATCAGTACTCCTCGGTAGTCTTCCAAGATACAACAGTCTTGATCCTTGTTGTTTTGCACGAACAAAATGCCACGGGCGAGTTGGAACAAACAGAACTTCGACTATAAAATTATTTAATTTGAAAAGTAGAGAACTAATTATTTATACTTTATTTGCTAAAAAAATAGTTTGAAGAATTGGCCAAAATCTTCTCCTATTTATAGCAATTTAAAAAGTATTGGTGGAGGGTCACAACGGTTCGGACTTAACTTAAGCAATGGTTCGGTCCGAACGGGTGCCACCTGTTTGGTTCAAAATCCGACTAAACACACATTTTCATTCAAAATTGGGCAGGAAACATGGATCCTTCTCGGACCTTCAAGAAACGGGTCTCGCGAATCTTATTCGGATCACACGCGGATCCTATTTGGATCACCCACAAATCTTTGTGTTTTGGACTTTACATAATATTTGGTCCCTGAGATAACTCTAGGCCCTTTCCTAATAAAGCATTTTCCTTTGAAAGCATTGTACCCTCTTTATAGAAATTTTGTAGCTCAAAATTTTCCTTCTTTCCCATGTGAGATGAAGACACAATCTTTTCTTATTATTTCATTTATTAAGGTGTAATGAACTTTGGCTAATTGGACTCAATCCAATTAAATGTGTTTCTCAATTACACCAACAATCCCCCACATGAATAAAATGCTTTTTCATTTCTCGTCGCACGAGACACAACATGTCGAACTGTTCTTTAGGAATAATACCGCATCGGGATAAGTGAAATCGTTTCATCTTGAACCTTCCCTAGTTGAAGCTTATTGAATTTACTTAGCCAATCGGTGAAATATTTCATCTTGAACTGTCAGATGTTGGTGCAAACTAAGACAATAAACCTAACACGGTATTAGACTGATTTGTTCCCAAACTCTTGGTTGTGTTTATTTCGGTCCTGAACATACCTGGGTTCTACGAGTGCTTTAGAGAATTCAGCCAATAAATAAATTCTCAACGAGCCGACCCAACTCACACTAACACAGGTGGCCGCATCTATCAAGAGTATCCTACCATACTTTACTTGTTCTTGACAAGGTATAGACCTCATTAAAAGTATTAGCTTAACCTTTTAAACGTGATAGGCATGCACTTATTGCATCATAATAATGGGATATAGTAAAACGCTTAAGTACTTTCTTTTAAGTTAGCAAAACTGGTTGTCCTATTGAACCTGATCCGTGAGATCTCCAGTCGCCGGGCTAGGTTTCCGTACGAGGTAACTTAGTCTAATTTAGGCTTTAAGCCCATTCCACTCGATGCACATTCTACTTTCTCACTAGATAAACCTTTAGTAAACAGATCCGCGAGGTTTTCTTTTGACTTCACAAAATCAATGGAAATTATTCTATTTTAGAGTAAATGTCTCACGGTATTATGTCGACGATGAAAATGTCGTGACTTACCATTATACATGAAGTTATGAGCTCTATGTAATGCCGCTTGATTATCGCAATGAATACATATAGTCGACACAGGTTTAGGCTATAGTGGAATGTCTTCCAAGAAGTTATGAAGCCACTCAACTTCTTCACAAGCTTTATCTAGAGCTATAAACTCCGACTCCATTTTGGATCGAGCTATACACGTCTGTTTAGAAGATTTCCATGAAATTGCGTCTCCTCCTAATGTGAATATATACCCACTTGTGGACTTTGATTCTTCCGAATCAGAAATCCAATTTACATCACTATATCCCTCAAGGATAGCTGGGGTTGGTCCCAAGTGGTCGGATGAGGTCTAGGGGGGTGGGGTTAATGCTCTAACTTTCTTTCAGCAGAGTAAGGTGATCTTACGTATGAGACTACTTAGCTTATTCAGTGTAAGTTGACCACTCGTCTGATTTACTTATCTGTTAAGATAAATTCAGAGTTTCAAAACTTGTATGCAGCGGATTCTAACAAGTATGTTTTTCAAAAAGTTTATCTTTAAAAGGTTTTACCCCAGTTTTATAAATTCCTATTTTAAAAACTTTATCTTTTTAAAAGTTTGTTTACTTAAGGAAATATACAAGTATAAAAGCAAGTAATCAAACACATGAATTTTTATAGTGGTTATATAGACAAGAAGTCATTTAGTCCACTCTTTTAAATCACGAAGATTTAGGTTCTACTAGAAACACAAAGTAACCAGTACACCACTTGCGCTTTTACAACAAACGATAAAGCCACAAGCTCGCAATAGGAGATCACAAAGAAAACTTATCCTCTGAAGTAATATCACTCACTAAGATGGATATCTACTTCTCACAACTCTAAAGTTTACAGAAATCACTAAGATTTATATGTATGATCTTTTTCCTCAACTGGCTTCATCAACAGATGACTCGGCTGATAGTGTTCTGTTCTTGAGTTTTTGAGACTTAGAGAATTTGATCATTGAATTGCTCTCAGTTGTTGTGGTTGTCTCTAACTCTTGAATGTAGAACTATTTATACTCGCGGTTTGAATTCCTGTCCACAGAATTCCAATCGACTATATAAATGTTTCCTTGTCTTCTTCCATATAATATCACTTTTTTTGTTCCAATTTGCTCCACGTAGCACTTATCTGAGAAGATAGCATAAAATCCTTTGTCACAAAATTGACTTATGCTCAGCAGATTGTATTTGAGTCCTTTAACATATGAGACGTCAGATATCTCAATGTTTCCTCTGATAAGCTTTCCACACGCTACAATCTTGTCTTCTTTGCTGTCTCCAAATGTAACTTTTGGATAGTCTACGGCAGCAACATCAGTCAGCTTATGTATGTCACCACACATGTGTCTTGAACATCCACTGTCCAAGTACCATTTCTTATCTACTTTACTCCTACTCCTAATCCTAACCTACAAAATAAAATAAAAAAATTTTAGGTACCCTTTATTGAGAGGGTCCTGGAGGATTAGTGTCACCTTTGACAACCCAATATTTGAAAACCTTAGGCTTCTTAGATTCAGTAGATTTTGGTGGTGCTTTCGTTACTCATGGTTCATCATAATTTTCAGTAAGCATATTATCATGATAATTATTATGATGTTAGTAATGCTCAAAAGTAGGATTTGGTGCATTATAAGCAGGATAAGCATGCATCGCATGAGGAGCAGGGTATGCAGCAGCATAGTAAGGTGGATAATGAGGTGCATCATAATATGAATTATAAGCATGTTGCACATAATATGACTCATTTCTATACAAAGCATTATCATTTTTATGATTTCTTTGCTTCTTAGGTTTAATTCTTACTTGCTCATTGACAGACTTCTTTGACTTATTACTAGTCTGATTGTTTTTGCTCTTATCAGCAGACTTCTTAGGACTACTCTGTTGTTTAGCTTTCCAAGTCTATTTTTCTCTAGGCTCTTCCCTTAGTAGATTTCTTCTCCTTTTTCTCTTTTTCTGGTGAAGTAGGTTTAGTATTCTGAACATATAAGATTACCTAATTGTTACTAGCAGATATAAATTTTTCAGCACAGTTGCTTTCTAAACCTTCTTTTTCTAAAGGCAGTTTCTGTTTACCAAGGATGTTGTTTGATGTAACAGAAGACTTCTCATGAGACTCAATAATCTTTTCAAGTTCCATGATTTTTCCTTTATAAACTTCACATTCTGCTTTCAGAGATTCATTCTCATGCTCAAGTTTTTTGTAGTCAGCTGATTCTTGTGGCTTTCCAACCTTAAGTTTCAGTGAAGCATTTTGCTGTTTCAGCACAGTCATCTCTTCCTTAAGCTTGGCAAAAGCATCAACAACACTTGTGTTGTTTTTCATCATTTGTTCAAATGAACTAAATAGTTCATTTTCTTCTTCAAAGAGATTTACCTCATTGTCAGAATCATCTCATTCTTTGGCCATGAGGTGTCTCTTCTTCAGCAGAGTCATCTTCTGATGTCTCTGAATCTGAGTCAGACGAATAGATGGCTTCTATCTTTTCAGCTTCAACCGACAATACCTTGCTCTTGTTGTGTCTCCACTCTTTCCTTATTTTCTTTTCCTCCTCTGTATACTTCTCAGCTTTAGGATATGGGCAGTCCTTGATGAAATGACCCAATTTCCTGCAATTATAGCACATTAGTTAGGACTTAAAGTTATCCTTACTATCATGAGAATTAGAGGTAGGGTTAGAAGTAGAAGCATTGTTATATTTGTTCTTCATTTTTCTTTTGTCGAACTTTTTAAACCCAATTAGTAACATTGCAACATCGCCAGCAGTGTACTCCTTTTTGTTGAGTAGCATGGTCTCATAAGATGAGTCCATTTTCTTTGTTCTTCCTGCTGATCTTCTTGATTTTTCTGCAGCAACTAAGGCAGCAGTGAGATTAGAGGTTGATGTCTCTTCTATTCACATTCTTGGCAATTTATTCTTGTACGCCTTGAGTATTGAAAACAGCTCTGTCAGAGAGATTTTCCCCAAATCTCTTGATTCTTCCATTGTTGTGATGTTCATGTTAAACTTGGGAGGCAGCGCCTTGAGAACATTTACAGTGATCTCTTTGTCCGTGAAAGTCTTTCCCAACTTTAACACTTCGTTCAACGTCCTTGTAAACCTTGTATCCATCTGACCAATGGTTTCTCCGGACTTTATTTTGAAGTTTTCTAACTTCTCAAGAGTTATGCTCAGATTATGCTCATTGATAGCATCATTCCCTTCGCTCATATCACGAACTTTATCCCATGTCTCTTTTGCTGTTCTGCGGTGTTTGACCTAGTCAAACCTGTCATTATCAATGGGCTTTGGTCATGATGAATCTACCAACTTATTCAAGATTATTCAGCTTGATTTCTTCAGCTGTCATTTCTTCAAGCTCTTTGTCAACTGTCATTTCTTGATCGTTGACTTTGATGGTTTTAGTGATTTTGATAGGACCTCTGGTTATGCACGTGTACATATTGTCATTATAAGCAGCAAGAAATATTTTCATGCTGATATTCCAGTCCTCAAAACTCATACCGCCAATGTGGGGAACATGGCTGATGCATCCATTTTCAAAAAGTTTCGATTTTTTAGAATATGCTCTTTTTTAAATCGTTCGAAAAACACACCTTGGATCAAGCTCGTTGATTAGGCAAATGATTCAAATGAACCACCTGCTCTGATGCCACTTGTTGGTCCCAAGTGGTCAGATGAGGTCTAGAGAGAGAGAGAGAGAGAGAGGGGGAAGGGGGGGGAGAATGAATAGACCTCTGTACCTTTAAATTTTTTCTCTAACTTTCTTTCAGCAGAGTAAGATGATCTTACGTATGAGACTACTTAGTTGATTTTGCACTTAGACCACTCGTCTTATTTACTTATCTGTTAAGATAAATTCAGAGTTTTAAAACTTGTATGCAGCGGATTATAACAAGTTATCTTTAAAAGGTTTTACCCAAGTTTTATAAAAAAAAAATTTAAAAACGTTATCTTTTTAAAAGTTTCTTTACTTAAGGAAATATGCAAGTATAAAATCAAGTAATCAAACACATGAATTTTTATAGTGGTTATATAGACAAGAAGTCTTTTAGTCCACTCTTCTAAATCACGAAGATTTAGGTTCTACTAGAAACACAAAGTAACCAGTACACTACTTGCGCTTTTCCAACAAATGATAAAGCCACAAGCTCGCAATAGGAGATCACAAAGAAAACCTATCCTCCAAAGTAATATCACTCACTAAGATGGATATCTACTTCTCACAACTCTCAAAGTTTACAGAAATCACTAAGATTTATATGTATGATCTTTTTCCTCAACTGGCTTCGTCAACCGATGACTCGGCTCATAGTGTTTTGTTTTTGAGTTTTTGAGACTTAGAGAATTTGATCGTTGAATTGCTCTCAGTTGTTGTGGTTGTCTCTAACTCTTGAATGTAGAACTATTTATACTCGCGGTTTGAGATATTCCCGTAGAAGTGAGACATATTTCACATTTTCCTCGAGCTTTGGTCCTTGTCTCTGAACGGCTCTCTGCAACTGTTCATTGTACATTCTGATGTACGGGTCTGTCAGTTTGTAATTAATGAACCTTGCTGATACGAGGTTTTCCTTCAATTATTGTCATTAATACCTTTCTCTTTCAGCATTATTTATGCCAAGTGCATTAATTACCGTTGCAATGACTTTCTGATCTTTTCCACTCTGTTGATTCAAATCAAACCCATCTGATTTGACTCTGTTGAAATTCACCAGTCTGATTCCGAAGTCAACATCAGATTAGTAGTCTTCTGAACCGAAATTCAATCTTTTGATTTTACTTGTCTTTTTTATTGAACTTTTCAGAGGTCAGCTAAGCTTCCATTACTTAGCTGATGACTTTTGAAAATCATCAAAACCTCCCTTCACTTCTTCACCTTCATCCAACAGCTGGATATTTTCTATAGATTAGCATACTATGATGTATTTTTTAGGTATCCAAGCACTCTCATTAGTGCGTCCCATTGAAGCTTGCTTGGATTACTCGTATATCTACTCAATTTATTGACTGATTAGGCGATGTCTGGCCTCGTGCAATTCATCATTGGGGGGGGGGGGTGGGGGGGGGGGGGGGTGGGGGGGGGGGGGGGTGGGGGGGGGGGGGGGTGGGGGGGGGGGGGGGTGGGGGGGGGGGGGGGTGGGGGGGGGGGGGGGTGGGGGGGGGGGGGGGTGGGGGGGGGGGGGGGTGGGGGGGGGGGGGGGTGGGGGGGGGGGGGGGTGGGGGGGGGGGGGGGTGGGGGGGGGGGGGGGTGGGGGGGGGGGGGGGTGGGGGGGGGGGGGGGTGGGGGGGGGGGGGGGTGGGGGGGGGGGGGGGTGGGGGGGGGGGGGGGTGGGGGGGGGGGGGGGTGGGGGGGGGGGGGGGTGGGGGGGGGGGGGGGTGGGGGGGGGGGGGGGTGGGGGGGGGGGGGGGTGGGGGGGGGGGGGGGTGGGGGGGGGGGGGGGTGGGGGGGGGGGGGGGTGGGGGGGGGGGGGGGTGGGGGGGGGGGGGGGTGGGGGGGGGGGGGGGTGGGGGGGGGGGGGGGTGGGGGGGGGGGGGGGTGGGGGGAATTTATTAATGAGGTGTCATAATTCTATTGGTTATAACTTACGTCATGTGACGTGACGTCACCTTAGAATTATCCATTTGTGAATTATTTACAAGTTTGAATTTTTAGAGATGTATTGAATAGTATGTTTTTCTAGGAAAGTTATAGATTTTTTTTTTTAATAGAGATTATGAAAATAAGAGAAATAGTGTAAGATATAAATTATTTTATGTCAAATTAAATACGAGATTAATAGATGAAGAGATATGTTAGTTTAAATCGAATAAAACTTGTTTAATTTTTTTAAGAGTGAATCGCACTTTTGGTTCCCTCTTATGGCCTGACTTTATCATTTTCGTCCTTTTTAAATTTTTCGTTGTAGATGCGTCATTCTTATCATGGTAGTATATCACATTCTTCCCTCTAATCAATATAGTGTAACACATTCGTCCCTCTTAAATTTTTCATAGCAGATTCGTCCCTCTTGTCAATGTAGTGTAACACATTCTTCCCTCTAATCAATATAGTGTAACACATTCGTCCCTCTTAAATTTTTCATAGCAGATTCGTCCCTCTTGTCAATGTAGTGTAACACATTCGTCCCTCTTATCAATATAGTGTAACACATTCGTAAATTAATTTTCGTCAATTTTAGGGAAAATTTTCAGTTTTAGCCATCTAAAGTGGCTGCATTTCAAAATTAGCCATTTACTGTGGTACCTCGACAATATATGTCATTTATTGTGTCATCATCATCAACTTCAGTCCTTATCGCTGAAATTTTTGAATTATGCCGAAAATCATCAATTTATGTCTTATGTGACCAAAAAAAAAATTTTTTTAACGAGAATCATCAAATTATGTCCTATCTGACCGAAAAATGTAATTTTCACAAAAATATCCTGTTTCGGGTGACACTTAAAGATTGGAGATTCCAGATTTTGACTCTAAAATTTGAAAGTCCAAGTCACGTCATGGGTCTATAACTTTAATTTTTTGATTGAAAAACGGTTAAAGTTCCCACAAAATTGAAGATGCCTATTTTTATTAATAAAAAGATAAATAGGTCAAATTTGAAATCACATTTGCCTCAAATTTTCTTTATACACCAAAAAAAACTTTATTGAAGTTTAACCCATTTTTGAGGGACTTTAATCGTGTTTCATCAAAAATTGAAGTTATAGATCCATCACGTGACTTGGACTTGCGAATTAATTTTGACTTGTTTAGAAGGTACCTATCTGATAACATGTAACAAAGGCAAATTAATTTTGACTTGTTTCAGATGTTCAAGAATTTCACCATGATTTTCTGGTGTTTTTCCCAATTTCAGTGCTTCTGGGATAGGAACATGGACCAAGATTTTCTGCTCAACTACCTTAGGGGGGTAGTTTGGAGGACTAGGTAAAGTTGGTCCCTCTATGACCTTACCGCTACGAGTGGTGATGGCATTAATATCTTTGATGTTATGTGATTAGGAAGATTCTACCTTATGTTGCCCTTTAGGATTAGACTGTGGTTGGGAAGGAAACTTGCCTCGTTCTTGTATAGCAAGAGCACTAGTTAGCTTACCAATTTGATTTGTTATCTCTTTGTTCTCTTCCACAATTTGAGTTATTACGGCTTCTACATTTTGATTAGTCTTACTTTGTGCCTCAATAAATGCTTGAAGTGTCTCCTCTAAAGGATTCCTATTTTGGTGAGCATTATTTTGAGGTCCAGGGTAAGTTCTAGGTGCTTGTCCCTCAGATTTCCAACTAAAGTTAGGGTGATTTCTCCAAGCAGGATTGTACGTCTCGGAATAAGGTGAAAAAGATTTCCTATATGTTCCTAAGGTATTACATTGTTCTTCGTAAACCTCTCTCATCTCACCAAGTGTAGGACATTCTTGAGCTAAATGATCTACCCCACCACAAATGAAACAACTATCTTGTGACTCTACTCTTGCAACATGTTAATGTTTTTTACTATCTTTTGTTTCTAAAGCTTTTAATTTCTTAGTCAATGCTTCAACTTGTGCTTTAAGGTTGTCTTCTTCCTTAAGATAGTAAATTCCACTAGTTTTTGTTCTACTAGTACCATCAATAGTACTAGGTCCAGTCCAGGTGTGATTTTTTTCGGCTATGTCATTTAGGTAATCTATGGCTTCATCAGGATCTTTTTCAAGAAACTTCCCATTACACATCATTTCAATAAATTGACGCTCCCTAGATGTAAGTCCCTCACAGAAATAGCCAACAAGATGCCAACTTTCGTACCCATGGTGCGGACACATATTCAACAATTCTTTGAACCTCTCCCAGGCTTGGTATAAAGTTTCATTATTTTTTTGGGAAAAGGTAGATATTTGTCTATTAAGGTTGTTGGTCTTATGTTGGGAAAAGTATTTGTTGAAAAAGGCTTCAGTCATTTCTGCCCATGTACCTATAGATCTAGGTCTCAAAGAGTACAACCAGCTTTTTGCTTTGTCTTTTAGGGAGAAAGGGAAGAATTTCAACCTAATTGACTCTACGACATTGGGTTGACTATTAAAAGTGACGATGACCTCCTCGAATTCCCTAATGTGTAAGTAAGGATTCTCACTATCCATGCCATGAAAGGTTGGTAAGAGTTGGATCAATCCTGGTTTAAAATCTATTTGCAGGGTATTTGCGGGAAACATGATGCATGAGTGGGTGGTTGTGCGGTTTGGGTGTAGGTATTCTCTTAAGGAACGTGCATGGTTGTTTTCAAATTGGCCCATGGTGGTAGGTGTATCAGTTAATGCAATGCTTGACCAAGATTCACTTAAAACTTGAGATGTTGGATTGATTTCTTCATTGTTTTCCTGAAGTTCCTTCTTTAACCTGCGCAAAGTTTTCTCAATTTCTGGATCGTACTGCAATTCACCTTGATTAGAAGATCGAGTTACAAACATAAAAATAAAAATCAACTTTTTTTATTTTTTTTATTTTTTATTATATATATATATATATAAACTAACCAATTAACTAATAAATAAAAACAACAAGAAACTTCCTACAATTACCTAATAGAACAAAACTTGAATAAAATAAAGTTTACTTGCCTCGTTAGCAAAATAATTACTTACGATGCTTACTTGTTGCACCTCCCCGGCAACGGCGCCAAAATTTGATTACGCCTAAATTTGTCGAAACAAAGCGATCGATGTAGAATAGATTGGGTTGTCGTATCCACGAGGAGATGACTAAAACAAACTTAAAAGGTTAGTAGATAAAGTAGTTTAGAGATAAATAAACAAACTAAATTAACGAAGCGATTTGATTTTAAGAAAATTTAAAGAAAATTGATTTTTTTGTTGTTGGAAAATACGATAATTAAAACGGTAAGGTGTCAAGAATCCCTTATATGCTTCGTTCACTTATTTGGATTGATTCACAAAATTACTCAATTGAAAGTTTCACATCCCAAACAATCAATTGGAAGATAAAGAATTGAATAACACATGATTTGTAATGTATTTGAGTAGATAATTTTCTTGCTTTTAAAATTGGCACAAAATATCATCTTATGAGAAATCGAAAACATACTATATAACAATGCATATTGCATTAAAAGACTACCCATAAAACGAATGACTTATATCAATATAATTATATTATAAAGATTTTCACATAAAAAGAGCTTGACTAGATTTATATGAAAATTAATAAAACAATTGTATTAACATAAGAGTTGATGAAAATAGTTGAAGAAGAATAAATAACTCAAACTTATAAAACTTACAAAACCTTGAAGAATCGAATCCGAATAAGATCACTATGCATATAAGTTCATCTTTAACCTCACCAAAGAAATCTAGTCTAATTTGCTAATCATTATCACATGTTCTAGAGAGAAAATATGATAATGATTTGAGAGAGAATTGTAACTAAGACTAAGAATTGTGTGTCTCAAGATGTTTAATTCTAGGACTATATAGATGTTTAATTCAAGTAGGAAAATGTTTAGGAGGTAGAAATTGAGTAGGAAGATTTTAGGAGGCTCAATCCTCGTATGGAAAGGACTTAGGCAAGTTTCCTAATCACTTTAGGACAAAAATCGCGTTTCCCAGGGCTAGTAAATTTTGCTCTGCGTGACATATTTGAAAAAAGCATATATTTGTGCTCCGAACTCCAAATCCAGATTCGTAAAGTCTATAACGTAGCTAACTCCTTCCTCTACAACATATCCAAAATTCAGCTTCATAGGAGTTTTCTTACAAGAGTTATAGTCCTTGGAAAGAGTAGCAATATTTCTGGCAGATTCATTCTTTATTGTTCTTGCACTACTTGACTTCCTTGAATCTTTCCTTGCTTCAAATTATGCCTTTGGTACTTGTACAATTTGAGAAAGCTAAATATTCCGGGGTCCATATTTTATTTTCCTACAAAAACAAATCAAAACTCAATATTTTCTAATTACAATAATTTCTATTAATTTTATGAAAATATCAAATTAACACTTGATTTATTTAGAAATAAGAACAACTTAAGTGCATTTTCAATCACTAATAATTTGTTGTTTGTTTTTTCATGGAGCACATAAACTCTTCATTTGATTAATCAATGGAAACCTTTGGCTTATCTTGAAAAAGAGAGAAAAAGTAATTTAGTATCTCATAAACATGAACGACTTATTTGTTAGGTTTTGGCTCGGTTTCGTGAAATTGAGCCAATACCATTTCTAATAAAGTTTGAGTACAAGTTTCTGATACCTAGATTCCATCATATATAAACATAATAAATCTGAAACTTTTAAACGATAATGATTTAACACATACCAACTACTTTTCTCAACAAAAGTTTCACACCTATCACGTACGCCATTTTTTTTCTCCAAAACCCCAACATTTCAACTTTTTCAAAAGGCTGGCGATATTGCCAGAGCAACAATTGTTACTGCCAGAGCTCAAATTTTTTATTCACTAATTTACCCTTCAATCAATACTAAAGTTGATCCACATCTATCTCGACCCTGCTACTTTTCTCCTTTGGCAATATTCACCTTCTTTTTGCTTAACATTATTATTTTGAAATCTTTCATACAATTCAGTTTAATTAAAAAAAATTGCGAATATGAAAAAATTGTATTTCTTTCTCCAACCAATTGCACCCAACTTTGGTGTGCACTCTGTTTGCTGTATCAACTCAGAAAATTAAGAAATTCGGCGGCAAAGAGTTGGGATTTCATGAAGGGTGGTTTCCCTCCACCCGCCAATTGTTTTTACGATTCCGTAAAAAGTAACAGCCCATTAATTCCTTTCATGAATAGAAAAAAAATTGTAAGTTGTCTTCTGGTTTACTTAAATCGAAATTGACTAATACTTAGATATTTTTTTGTTAATGAATTCCTCATATGGGATTGTTGGGAATTTGTATACATATTCTACGAATTAAAGCATATTAATGTACTAAGAATATAATTATCAGATTAATAAGCAAATGGAAACCCATCAATGTCGTCACCGAAGAGTGAAGAGGAAATGGGCGAAAATAGTTTCTTCCAATTGATTTAGAAAACTTGAAAATATATGTACTCTAACAGAGAATTTCATTGTTGGAACAAAGGGCAAAAGCCCACTGGCTTAAGGACGGGGATCGAAATACAAGTTTCTTTCATTCGAGGGCCACGGGACGAAAAGAGAAGAACGAGATAAAAGATATTAGAAATAGTGAGGGAAATTGGTGTGGGTCGAAAGAGGAGATTGAGAGTACGGTAGTTCGATATTTCCAACAACTCTTCAGTTCAGCTAGACCTACCGAAGAGGATATTTCCACTGCTCTAGCGGCTGTGAGGTCGAAAGTTGACAATCAAACAAATCAGACTCTACTCCGGGCGTACACGGCAAATGAGGTAACACATGCCATTCGTAGTATGCACCCCCTAAAGTCCCCAGGCCCCGATGGTTTATCCCCTTTATTTTTTCAAAAGTCTTGGAAATACATTGGTGCTGATGTCTCAAATTGTGTGCTGAATTTTCTGAACAATCGATCCTTTAATGTGAATTGCAATTATACTCATATAGTCCTAATCCCAAAGATTGCTAACCCTGAATTTATGACACAATTCCGGCCTATTAGCCTCTGTAATGTAATTTATAAAATCGCTTCTAAGGCTATTGTAAATAGGCTTAAACCTCACATGAATTCCATAATTTCAGAATACCAATCCGCGTTTGTTCCAACTAGGCAGATCACCGACAACGTCCTCGTTGCGTATGAAATTACTGAGTATATGAGACAAAAGGCAAAAAAGGACATTCGCTATATGGCAATAAAGTTAGACATGTGCAAAGCTTATGATAAAGTAGAATGGCCTTTCATTAGGGCAGTTATGCTTAAATTGGGGTTTGAGTCTGTTTTTGTGGATTTGATTATGTTATGCATTACTACAGTGACCTATTCGTGTGTTCTCAATGGTGATCGACTTGGTTATATTGTGCCTGAAAGGGGTATCCGACAAGGAGATCCCCTATCACCCTATATCTTCTTGTTTTGTGCAGAGGCCCTTAGTTCACTTTTAACCAGGGAAGAGGAACAAGGTAACTTAAATGGCGTGGAGATATGCATTGGGGCCCCCAGAGTCTCACACCTCCTGTTTGCGGACGACACGCTCATACTTTGTAAAGCAAAAATGAATGAGGCTTTGTGCATAAATGAGGTTTTGAAGTTATATGGCCGTGCTTCAGGGCAAGATATTAATTTTCAGAAATCAAGTATGGTGTTTAGCAAGAACACAAGCAGGGATATTATAGAGGGGATACAATCTGTCCTTCCCATCCGAGTCGTAGACCGACACGAGAAATATTTGGGCCTCCCACTTTCTATCGGCAAATCAAGGAAAGAAGTGTTCGATTTCATTAGGCAAAGATTTTGGGAAAAAATACAAGGATGGAATGAAAAGCTTCTCTCTAGAGCTGGAAAAGAAGTTCTCATCAAAGCGGTAATCCAAGCAATCCCCTCCTATGTTATGAGCTGTTTCAAGTTGCCGAAAACCCTCATTAAAGAACTTGAATCAATGATATCCGGATTCTGGTGGAGTGACAGAGGTACTAGAAAGACTCATTGGGTAAATTGGAGGACACTTTGCACGAGTAAAAGAGTAGGGGGGCTTGGTTTTCGAGATTTGGAAGCATTCAACACAGCACTCCTTGCGAAACAAGGATGGAAAATTTTAACCAAGCCCGAAAATCTGTTAAGCAGATTACTAAGAGCAAAATATTTCCCAAATGTTGATTTCTTGGAAGCTCCATTAGGCTCAAACCCTTCTTTAACATGGCGTAGCATATGGGGATCGAAGAGTTTGATCAAGGCGGGACTAAGATGGAGAGTAGGAAATGGGGAGAATATAGATATATGGAAGGACCCATGGATACCGCGACCCAGCACTTTCAAAATTTCCTCCCCTCCGAACAGGTTGCCACATAATTCGAAAGTTTCGGCACTAATTGATGGTGAACTGGGAACTTGGAATGAAGATTTAATTAGTACAATTTTTTGGCCAGAAGACATTCCATTTATTCTTGCGATACCATTAGGCAGCCGCCTCAATCAAGATGCACGAATCTGGCACTACACAAAAAATGGTCAATTTACGGTAAGAAGTGCATATCACCTTCGTATTGATTTGACTGAACATGGCTCGACAAGTACAGCAGCCCATAAGGACTGGCGTTGGTTATGGATGTTACGAATCCCGCCGAAGGTAAAAATCTTTTTATGGAGATTATGTCATAATGTTTTACCAACTCGCTCGGCTCTAGAGAAAAGAAAAATCCCATTAAGTGACACTACGTGTCCAGTTTGCCACGTCGAAGTAGAAGACTTACTCCATGTTTTTCTTAGATGCCCATATGCAAGACAATTTTGGGCGTTATCTGATTTCCCTTTCCAAACTTACAATACAGAAGCTACAAACGCAGAAATATGGCTTGAAGATTTGCGAGTAAAATTAGATAAAAGAGAACTTGCTCTTTTTGTGTTTGGGTGCTGGACAATTTGGTGGAATAGGAATCAATTGACATGGGGAAAGGAGGGAAAAGAGGTGGCTGTAGCTGTCACATTCGCCAAAGACTATTTCAACCGATTTGATACCCTTACAAGGGGGAATATTTCGGAACGGAGTAGTGAAAGAAACAGAGTTAGGTGGACACCGCCTCATAGTCCATCCGTTAAGGTAAATTTTGATGCAACTTTCACTGGTATGGGTGCTGGAGTAGGCATTGGAGGAGTAGCAAGAGATGCAAATGGACAGTGCCTTTCATGGTTTGCTGAACATAAACAGGGGGTGGCTTCGGCTACAATTGCAGAATCCATTGCGGCTTTGCGGGCGATGGAATTTGTACAACAACATGGATGGGATGATATTATTCTCGAAGGGGATTGCCGAAATTTGCTCGATACCATTGCAGATCCATCTCCATCATTACACGACTTTGGGCCGATTGCCGAAGATATCAAAAGGATTGGAGCAACTTTGTCTAGCTTTAAAATTTCTCATGTTCCTAGAGAAGGAAATAGAGTTGCCCACTGTTTAGCTATTTGTGCTAGTAGAATTGTTGACGATGCTTCCGTTAATTTTTCTGAAGTCAACAACTTTGTAATAGCTGACTTGATTTGAATATTATTGAATGTCTCTTTCTCAAAAAAAAACTTTTTGTGTAGGGGTAAATTAGGAATATAAAAAATTATGTTCTGACAGCAACAATTGTTGCTCTGGCAATATCACTATCATTTTCAAAACCTAAAACACAACATCTAAACTCGATACAAATGAAATTTCGAAAGTTTCACCAAAAACTATGCAATATAACTTTTTGAAATCAGAACCAAACGAAATTGAACCAAAACTTAGTCAAATAGGCCCCATTTGTTGTAAAAAACCTTATGCACTTTGCTCTATCTTTAACATAATTCTTATGTGATAACAAAATTATCCTTTCTTTGTATTAGTAGGTTCTTCAAATTGATTAGAGTGATTTATTTAAATATAATGATATTGTTAATGATCTCAAAACGTTGTCTCAATTTATTCTACTCTTCCGTTACAATGTTGACACTTGCCAATTCATCCCAACACGACGTCTCAATTCATCTTAAACCATCATAAAACATAAGATATAATAATTTGTCAATAATCACACAATTACCAAATTTAAAAAATAACCTTTCTATTTTTTTTTCTTTTTCATATTTTTATGTCACATCCTATCTATTTTCATTTTCTTGTAATAACTAACTAGCCTAAAACTCGTGCTATGCACGAAAATTTAAGATTAGTAGAACTTATCAATATTTATGAAGCAAGATCATAATGTTGATAATATTTAAACATGAATTAAAAAAAAAATGAATGCTAAATAAATAAATTGAGTATATATATAAGTATAGTATAAAAAATGTCACATATCTACTTGTGTAGTTAAAAAACAGACAAATAGTTCAGTAATAAATATGAAAAATCCGATAATGATATTCCGTATTATCGACATAAAACTTAATCTTTAGAGGGAAAAATCAAATAAAATTGACATTTGTAAAGAAATATTGGATAAAATAAAAAAGTAAGCGCTTATTTGGTTGGTATTTGGTCCGGTCTCACGAAATTGAGCAGGAACTTTTCTAAATGGAGTTTGACAAAATCCATGAAACTTATCACAAACCTATTCAGAAACTCACATCCAAAATCTTGAAACCTATAAAATATTGATTTGACACATTGATAAAATAAAAAAGTAAGGGCTTATATGGCTGGGTTTTGGCCCGGTCTGGCAAAATTGAGCAGAAACTCTTTTAAATGGAGTTTGACAAAACCCATGAAACTCATCACAAACTTATTCAGAAACTCACATCCAAAATCTTGAAACCTATAAAATATTGATTTGATACATACTACCTACTTTCCTCATCATACTCTATAAAAAAAAAATATTGATTTTACACCTACCACCTATTTATTTCTCCAAACCCCAACATTCAAACCCAATTCAAGTGGATTCCAGCTTTTTCAAAACCACAAAATCCAACATCCAAAACATAACCAAATGAAGTTTCAAAGGTTTCAACGAAACCACCCAAACCATTTTTTTGAAATCGAAACCCCCAAAACCAAGTCAAAACCCTTCCATTATAACCTAAAACTTTTCTTTTTTAATAGAGTGGTATCATTCATCTAATGAATAATGTAATGTCGATGTAGTTAGAATAATATGCATATCGATCACAACGGTTCATAATTTACACACAGATCAAAAGTATAATGAACTTTTTGTAAAAAATAAAGTTCTCGAAATAAAATAACAGCAAACCATTTTTTTGAAATCACCCAAACCATTTTTTTGAAATTTCACCAAATGAAGTTTCAAAGGTTTCAACGAAACCATCCAAACCATTTTTTTGAAAACAAAACCCGCGAAACCAAGTCAAAACTCATCCAAATAGAACCTAAAACTTTTTTTTTTTAATAACAGAGTGACATTATTCATCTAATGAATAATGTGATGTCAATGTTGTTAGAATAATATGCATATCGATCACAACGGTTCATAATTTACACATAGATCAAAAGTATAAAGAACTTTTTATAAAAAATAAAGTTCTCGAAATAAAATAACAGCAGAATATAGTGGCATCATTATATATATCTAATCAAAACTCTTAAAACTAAACTAATAGTGTCAATTAAGTGCCAAAACTTTATACTCCCTCCATCCTATTTATTTTTCTCTCTTGCTACGGTCAATTGGTCAAATTGGCTAAATTTATAAAAATTATAATAAATAATTTAATTAATATATTTCACAATAAGTTGATAATATCATATGACACCATTAAAAGATCTAATACATCACAAATGTGAATAATTTAATATGATAAACCACTTTAAAGATTGAAAAGTTTGACCGAGTAGTGTAACAAAGGGAGTAAAATAAATGGGACGAAGAGAATATAAAATAATTTTGAGAAAGTTCTTAATATTAGTTAAAACCGTGAAATTATAGTCAAAATACTGTAGTTGATATAATGTATTGATTTCCATTATAAATAGATGGATAGGAAACCAAAAGCTTGAAAAAAAAAGCACCTCAAATTATAATTACCGACTCATAAGAAAATAGGAAACTCACATATAAGTACAAATGTAAGAAAATAGGAAACTCACATATAAGTACAAATGTAAATGGAGACATAATATGACAAAAATGTATAGAAAAATAACATGTATATGTGTCATGGAGTCATGATCTATAACCTACATAACTTAAAAATCATGTTTAAGACCTCTCGTTTGCATAAAAAAAAGCATATACATAAATTTTTATTGATAAAAAAAGTTATACATGTTTACATATTAACCATGCATAATTAAATTATTAGAAAGAACTTATCTATATATGAGATGGACTTATAAAGTCGAAACGATATAAAATATTCAATTTTAATATATCACGTTGTAAAAATAAGAATAATCTTGATTAAGATAAGCTATGAACATAAGTACTCAATCAAAACTCATAAAAAAGAATATTATGATATTAAGTATGGTAAGTGGCATATATTTTTTGAAAAAAAATGCTCAATTATCACCTAATAATAATATTAATAATAATAATAATAATTGACAAATAAGTTTTGCACAAGTGTCTAGCTAGAATACATCAATATGAAATAGCCGTGTCCTGAAATGAATATAAGTTAAAAAAACAACTTGAACGGATCTTCATGTATTTGATCTATGTAAATAAGATCAAACAAAAACCAAATTGCATCATCATATTACAAAAAGTACTCTTGATCATCCTAAATATCTACATAAAAAACTTCAGATACCGCAAAAGTGTTGATCATACATTGTTTGGGGCTTTCATCTTCTCAACTTCATCTATCCAGCAATTGTTGCCTCGGCTCATAGCCTCCTCATCTGATTGGGGTCAAAATATCCGTTGAATATAAACAATAAAATTGTCATCAATTCCATTTTTCACGCAAGACACATATGACAATATATTCTAAAAATTAATATAAATTATGTAAACCAAAAAGATCTAAGAAACATATAATAAGAAATTCCACAATATAGTGCCAAATCACAAAATAATGAATAAAGGATGATGAAGTACATGCCAAATCACGAAACTATAGTGAAATATCCAGAAAACCAAGTCCGTTCTGCTTCTTCCCTACAAAATCACACTTTCAGATAATCAGTATTGAAAATATAACAATGGCAATGAGTTATTGAACAAATATATCTAAAAAAACGTTGGGTAGAAAATATATAAATAAAAAAAGATTGACAAAGCTAAATTATGTTGTGTGTTTAATTATACGTACTCCATGATTCGGTTATCTTTGCAAATTGCACGATTCTCGCATCATAATCAAGTTGGGTCAAAATAAATTAAGAAGGAATGTGTGTCAAATATGGCTAGAATTAATTCAAAGCAAAATATATATGCAAATGTGTTTTTAAAAAATAGTAACGTATTAATGTACTAACTTAAAAATTAAGATTCTAATTATAATTTTCCTAATATAGTTTTGGCTGTTTAGTTATTTGGCATGTTCTATTGCACGAATTAGTTCAGTTAGAATTCATTTCAAGCTAATCAATTTTAAAATTTGAAAAACATTCCATACTGATTAATTACCAATCAAACAATTTTAATAAAAAAAATTCAAAAATCTAAGAAATAGTATTTGGTCAAAAGTGACCAATTGAAGTAATTACATTTCCAAATCAATGAAATTTTTTAGATTAAAAAAATTCAAAACTCTAAAAAATTAGGATTTTGGTCAAAACAACTAATTGGGGTCAAAACACACCCTTCAAATATATATATGTATTAGATTAATATGTCTTTTAATTACATGCGCCATTTGCTAATCTATGCAACTAGATTTTAGAGCCGCCCAATAATGGACAATAATGAACCACAAATTATGCTGAATTAAGCCGACACTTTCGTCTAATTAATAATTGAATAAAATGGTCAAAACATCCCATGTGAAAAAGAGGAAAATAGGACTAAAGTGTCAAACCTTCGTATTATTTACAAAAAACAAATCATTATATTAATGAAAGTAATGCTGCAGACTGTTGTTTTAAGATCAACTCTGGACTTAGACATTATCAAATGCAAAATATATGTAAAGAAAAAGAAAGGTCAAGAATAGAAACAAAGAGAATGCCATACGGACACGTACTATATATATACCTTAATTCTTTAATTCAAATTAAAACCTTGACCACATCTCAACAGAGTCATTACATATATTAACCAAGGACCCGACAATAATAATATAATATAACAACTTTTATAAATAAGCAAAGAAAAAAAATAGAAAAATTACATATTTTGTATCATACAATATAATATTTTAAAAGATTGATATTACTGGATACATAAATATATATTTAGTATTAGAGTTTAAACATTGGTTGCAATGTTTATAGCACCGTCAAATAATTGATTGAAATGGATAAAATCGGCCCTAGTCTCGTACGCACGTGACTGTTATATCGTCTTATGGAATGAAATCATCACGTGAAAAAAGTGAAAAGATATTATAATTTTTCCTCCAAAAGATTAATTAATGTGATAATTTTTCCTCAAAAAATGAAAAAAAAAATTAGTATTTTTTCTCCAAGAGACGAGAAAACGACCATGTGCAGTGTACGTGACCAATTCCATCAATTTTTGTCCAGTTATTTAACGTTGATATGAACATTGCAACCAAACTTTAAATTGTAATGCTAAACGTGTATTTACATATTCAATGGTACCAAGATTGCAATGCCCTGTTTGTATAATACCAAATATGCAATTTCCCCGAAAATAATATTTATAGTTCATTAATTTAGTCTCGAAGACAAACCAACAAACAAAAGAATTAACACTTTACCCTTTTTCGAGCCATTTTTTGTACTTAAAGTCAGTACCAAGTGGGAGAATAGCTCATAATTTCTCATAAACATACATTAAAGTACAAATCCATTTCTCCGAAGGTACCAACTTTACTAATCTCTCATATAATTTATATATATTACATTACTCTATTATAAAAGCACTATTCTTGGATCTACTCCAAGTTGAGTGTGTGTTTCTCAAAGCAAAAAAATAGGTATAATTCACATTTCTTTAGACCTTTTAGATTATTGTTCAATGAACACAGCCTATTCATGTGACGCTATGTACCATTTCTTTCTTGGCCATGTATGATTTATGATCACTAGACCATTTCAAGAACTTGAGGTAATTTACTTACCTACGTTTTTTTCTGGTTTAATTTAACCAAAAGTTCTGCATAAAGGAGCTCGTTCCAAGAGTCGGGCACACCGGGCAGGCACCAATGGCTGCAGTCTTGGAAACTCAAAGGCGATTTTCTCTCTTCATCCGATAAATGTTGCTTCCTATATATTGATGGATGGCCATCTTTTCGATAATCTGTCATTCTTGTGACATTTAGATAAGTTACTTTGGTTTTCATTCCTTTCAATACTCTCTCCAAAACCGTCATCTTTGGTGGATAGTTTGATAGATATGTCTCGTTCTTTATTGGCTCCGTTTCGTGGTCACATTGCCCACCCGAATTCCATTGTCCGCCACTACAATATAAAAAAAAAAAAAACTGGTTAACAATTATGAATATTAAAATTATAGCTGATAGCAACAGTGCAACTCAAATCTTTAAACTTGCATTGTTGCTCGAGCGGCATAGTAACACGTTTCTACTCTGCGGGCCCCACCTCGGAGCTCCTCCACCATGAGAGCAATCATTACCATATCCATACTAACAATCACCTCTCTAGTAATATCCCCTACTAAAGAAGTTGAAATGTAGCCTTAGCTCTGATACCAATTGTAGGACTAAGTATCAATTGTTACCACACCAAGACCAACTCACATTACGCTAGTGAAGAATTGAACAAAATCTACTTGTAGGCAATAAATTTAACTCCCAAGTCCTAAATCATCAAAGTGGATTATATCTAATGTCTCGATTGTTATATTACCTGAAATGTGATGCAGAATAACCTCTGAAAAACACGAGCGACTTTGTGGGATTGACAT
Organism: Penstemon davidsonii; assembly: GCA_034814905.1. Taxonomy (NCBI): domain Eukaryota; kingdom Viridiplantae; phylum Streptophyta; class Magnoliopsida; order Lamiales; family Plantaginaceae; genus Penstemon; species Penstemon davidsonii. The sequence continues at coordinate 983,668 of JAYDYQ010001087.1, read as the reverse complement.
TGGCATCCACCCATCTTCCCCAAGTAGTTAATGCTTTACGAAACGCCTCCATGACATTCAACTCGCTATACACATGGCTTCCTTCTTGATAATAGTCATTCCTAGAACATTTAGATAATTTTCTTTTAGAATTTACGAATCCATCTAGAGACAAAATCGATGATCCTAGTTACAACTATAATTTTACCCTTTAGACGTCTTCTCATGAGTCCACCAGTGTCCTGTGTTGAAAACAATTATATCTGCGTGTTTGTATTTATCGGCAGATCTACCAACTAAATCCAGTCGAAGGGTTTCCTTCTTATTTCCATTTTTGTCTAAAGCTTCCCATTCTTGAACCAAGAAAGGTGATACAAAAAACTCCACCGTGAATTTATAGTCCTATAAAGATTAAAAAAATGTTTTTATAAGTATAAAATGATGATCGAATCATATTTAGATGAGTAAAAAGAACTTCAAACTTACTGCAAATACAAATGAGTAAGAAGGTTCAGTTCGAAAATGGTGCCTTCCAAATTCTTCATAAACTTTCTTTTTATCTTTTACAGAGTTTCTAAGGATGCAAATAAGAGATTCCCACATGTTCCTATTGAGTGAATCACCAACAAAAACTAGTCTCTTTCCTCTCAACATTTCCAACATATGACTTCCATCCAACCTAAATATCCAAAAACAATGTAATTCAATTAATTAAATTCACCATTTTCAATATTTACATATAATATATTCCTAAATTAAAATTGATCAACTTTGATTCATAGCATGAATAATAAAAGAAACATAAAAAAAAAAAGTAACTTTAAATCTACAAAATGGCTGTCATTTAAAGAATTTACCTTAAACAACTAGATTCAATTATAAGAAACTTAATATAGCAAGAAATAAATACTTAATATGCAAAATACCTTGGGAGAGTGCAACCCTTTGGCTTCCATTTAAATTTGTGGTAACCATTATCAGGCCTACCATTTAGAAAACAATTGAATTGCTCATCAATCAAAGAACAAGAACCAGGCTTGTACAGTGGATAAAATTCATCTCTCACCCAGTTTCCATCAAATAAATCACAATTCATAAGAGACTTCACCAAATCATCATTCCCCTGTTTCCCTTTTGCAACATCACTACCATTGTTCTGTTTCTTCATCAAAGAAGAAGTTAAGTTTTTGACCTCACCCTTTTCTACAATTGTGCTCTGGTTTGCTTTCAAGACTCCAACTTTATCACTCTGAGTCTGATTTTGATTGAAATTTAATGACCCTTTACTCAAATCTGAAGTGGGTTTTTCTGGGATTGTGTCATTATTCACAGTAGAATTCACAAAAGGCAAATTTTTACCATTTTTTGGCTTCAAGACTTCAACTTTATCACTATGGGTCTGATTTTGATTGAAATTTATAGACCCATTACTCAAATCTGAAGTGGGTTTTTGTGGGATTGTATAATTATTCACAGTAGAATTCACAGAAGGCAAAACGGTACCGTTTTTAGGCTTCAAGACTTCAACTTTATCATGAGTTAAATCTCCATTATTCAAATTGGGTGACAAAGGAAGAGTGTTTTGAGATCCAGTTAAAGGTGAAGAATTGTTTGGGAAAAAACAATAGTAAATTGAAGAAAAGGGAGATCTATAAGACTCATCAGAGAAAATTGAAGATGAAGTTGTACTACTGCTTCTACTACTTGTACTTAAAGAAAATATATTTGAGAACCATGGAGATGAAGAATTTGAGGAGGGGCTAAATGCAATAAAAATAGTGAAGGCAAGAAAAATAAAGACAAACCCATATGCAAGAGAGACACTTTTTTTAGTTCTGAAGATTGAAAAGTGTGTTTTGAAGTCTGAGAAGAGAGAACCACCATTGATGGGTGCATACTTTGTTATATCAGCCATGTCAGCAGCTTAAACTGTTTACAGTTTTCGAGCAAAGTTTCAGGAATTTATGATGTGAGAATTTCTTGGAGGGAGAGAGAAAAAGAGACAGTATAGAATGAATTGCACACAGTACACACAGTGAGAGAGAAACTGAGAAAGTGTGTTGTAAGGTGTGAGGAGTCTTTTAGGGGAGAAAGAGAGAAGTTGTTAGTAGTGAGGACTCTTGTTGGTGTTTGTCTTTGTGTTGTGTGTGGGTTGTGTTCTGTCTCTGTGTATTTTGTGTGTGTGTGTGTGTATGTGAGAGAGAGAGAGAGAGCTCTATAATGGAAAATGGATGCTGTGTGCATGTGACTTATCATGAAAAGGGAAAAGGGTGGGGGGAAATTAACTTACATTGGAAAATTACAACATGCTACAATAATTTTAGCAAGGCAAGAAATTAATGATTGTATCTAACTTCAAGTTGTAAGAATTCTCATGTAGTTTTATCTTTTTTCCTTTGTATGTGAAATAATGTACCCCATACTTTTTTTATATCAAGTTTATCGATCAATTTAATTTTCTTTAAAGTCCAATTTATTTATTTTGATAGTAATTTGATAATATTACAAAACACCATACATATATTAATATTTAAAAGGTTAAAACACAATTTTAAATATAAAAAGATTTCACTTGATAAATATAGAATATATATTTGTATGGGTTAGGTTATACTTCAATTGAATTGATCCATCTATTGTTCATCTTTTCCTACGGGAATGTTACACCTTGCAAAAGAAATATTGTGAATTAGGTTGAATCAATATGATGTTTCGAAATTGTGAAATGTATTAAGATCAGTGAAATTCATACTCAAGTCGGCTATTGACATTCTGAGAGCATAATTTGGGAATAAAGACTTCGAATAATGAGTAGCTTATGTTAAATTGTAGGACCTTTTTGAGATATGTTCTCAAATTAGTAAACTTCCTCTTGATTAACGATTTTCTAGTATGAACCCTCCTAATTCCGTACAAATCATTCAGGAACCTGTATGGTGGAGTTAGCACCTGTTGAGCTCATGTGGGTTGGGGTTCCTAGTTGCGATCTAAGTGAGATCCCTCTCGAGCTTGAAGTGGTATTCTCATATATTGATATATTGGCTCAGAGTTTAACTAGAGCGAGTAATATTCTATTTGATAATTCATATGATATACATCATATAGAACAACATTGAATTTGAGAGATCATTTTTAATCGGTCGAATCTAATGATTCAACAACCTATTTATAGTTTATTTACAATTGAGCATCCAACACCCTAAAGTGAGGAATTGCATCACCACATAATTTGCATCAAAGAATGAACACTATATAAGATAAAAGTAACGGCTAAAAATTATTGATATCAAATTATTACTTCACGAGAGCGTACAAATTAATACATGTAATGTGGAAGAGAGAGTTAAAACTTAAAACTAAAAAGTCTCTAAAACACTTGTTTTGCCATTTGCATAGTGAAATTAATAAAATGGCAACCTACTTGCGTTTAGTCCGAAAGTGGAATGTTTTACTCTGCTTTTTCTTCTTCTTCATGTGGTGCTGATTACCGTTCAACGTTTCAAAATGACACTTAAATGGAGTTAATAGCAGAATTGCCACCACCGTCAGGCTTTGTTTTGAGGACACCCTCTGCCATTCTTCCACGTGTACACGCCTCAATTTGTGTGTTCCACATCTTTTATGCTCTGTCTCATTCCTATGGAATTTACAAATTCTGCTCAAATTCATTTTGCCCCTCTTATTCTCATCAAATTAGAATTTGATCACTGAATTTCCATTGCATTACTAATGGTCTAATTGTACTAAAATCTGTATATTTGGTCAAGTAGACTGATACGGCGATCACCCTCTAGATTATATTCTAGAAGATTGCAGAATACTATTAAGAAGATATTAGGTCGTTGGGCTCGATCATATTAAGAGAAGTGCGAGTGCGAACTTGATGATGAATGCACATAACATGATGAGCCAAAACGCGGGCAGAGTTTTTAAAGCTTTGATAGTAGTCGGATGCCCGTATTAAAAAAAAAAGAATATTATTGACATCAATTATATGATATTTCTCACCCATATATGACATTTTGACTATATTAATAACTTGGTTATAATTAGAGTAGCTGATTTTTGGCTAATTTGGTCATTTCATGTGTTAATTAAAAAGTGCAAAAAATTATTGGGCTATTTGTATAGTACTCATTTTTTGTTCATAATTTTGTTGGGCTTTTATGGAAATATTAGGGCATATTTGTCTGGTTTTTCTCAAATGGGGGGGTGGGGGGGGGGGGGGGTGGGGGGGGGGGGGGGTGGGGGGGGGGGGGGGTGGGGGGGGGGGGGGGTGGGGGGGGGGGGGGGTGGGGGGGGGGGGGGGTGGGGGGGGGGGGGGGTGGGGGGGGGGGGGGGTGGGGGGGGGGGGGGGTGGGGGGGGGGGGGGGTGGGGGGGGGGGGGGGTGGGGGGGGGGGGGGGTGGGGGGGGGGGGGGGTGGGGGGGGGGGGGGGTGGGGGGGGGGGGGGGTGGGGGGGGGGGGGGGTGGGGGGGGGGGGGGGTGGGGGGGGGGGGGGGTGGGGGGGGGGGGGGGTGGGGGGGGGGGGGGGTGGGGGGGGGGGGGGGTGGGGGGGGGGGGGGGTGGGGGGGGGGGGGGGTGGGGGGGGGGGGGGGTGGGGGGGGGGGGGGGTGGGGGGGGGGGGGGGTGGGGGGGGGGGGGGGTGGGGGGGGGGGGGGGTGGGGGGGGGGGGGGGTGGGGGGGGGGGGGGGTGGGGGGGGGGGACAAGGATTCATCAGATAGGTGCTACGTTGAACAAATTGGAACAAAGAAGGTTATCTTATCTGGAAGAAGACAGGGAAATATCTATGTAGTCGACTGGAATTCTGTGGATAGGAATTCAAATGTTTGTTTAGTGGCTTCTACACCAAGTGAAATCAGTTGGCTGTGGCACAAAAGAATGAATCATCTGAATTTCAAGACCATAAACAGATTGATAAAGAATGATTTGGTAGAAGGAATTCCAAAGACAGTCATGAGCAAAGATAAGCTCTGTGACGCCTGTCAGAAGGGTAAACAAGTGAAGTCCACTTTCAAAAGCAAGAAGCACCAATCTTCAACCAAAATTTTGGAGCTGTTGCATATGGATTTGTTTGGCCCTATTGATCCTATCAGTAATGGTGGAAAGAAATACTGCCTAGCTGTTATGGATGATTTTTCAAGATTTACTTGGGTGATTTTCATGAAGAAGAAAAATGAAACCAAGGAACATCTTACCAATCTGATGGAACTGATCCAGAATGAAAAGAGTCAAAGAATATTGAAGATCAGATCAGATAGAGGGACTGGATTTACAAACTCTACTGTTGAAGAGTATTGTAATTCCAGAGGAATCAATCATGAGTACTCTGCTGCCAGAACCCCTCAACAAAATGGAGTTGTTGAAAGGAGAAACATAACTCTAAACGAAGCTACTAGAACAATGATAGCTAAAGCAAAACTGCCCCAAAGATTCTGGGCAGAAGCCACAAATACAGCATGTTATACCCAGAATAGATGTATGATCAACAAAAGTCAAAACAAGACACCCTATGAGCTATGGAACAACATAAGGCCTAATTTACATTATCTTAGGATTTTTGGTTGTAAATGTTATGTTTTGAATAATGGGAAAAATCACCTTACTGCTTTTGCAGAGAAGGCTGATGAAGCTGTTTTTGTAGGATACTCTACTGTTAGTAAAGCTTACAGAGTCTTTAACAAAAGAACTTTACTTGTAGAAGAATCTATTCATGTAGTATTTGATGAACCAAACCAATCTTCTGAAAATAATCAAAGTGCTAATCCAGAGATATCTGCTGACTTTCAGAAATTGACTGTGGAAAGAAAAGAAGAATATGTACCCATCATACTACCTGATCTAAACCAAGCTGTTAACTCAAGTGCTGTTCAAAATCAGTCTGCTGATTGTCTAACAGAGGAGTTGCAAACAGCTGACAGACCAGAGCATGTTCAACAGACTACTACTGAGACTCCAACAGTAGTGTTGCGAGATCAATCAAGAGGACAACATCCAGATTTGCAACCTGATCTCAGATGGCTCAGAGATCACCCACCTGATTTAGTGATTGGTGATCCACTGGATAGAGTGAGAACCAGAAGGTCAACTGCAAATGCAAGAATGTTTGTAAGTTTTCTTTCACAAATTGAGCCCAAGTTGATTGATGAAGCTCTTAGTGACTCTCATTGGATTGAACAATGCAAGAAGAGTTGAATCAATTTGAAAGGAATGAAGTCTGGTACTTAGTTCCCAGACCTACTCATCAAAGGGTAATTGGCACTAAGTGGGTATTCAGGAATAAAATGAATGAAGATGGTATTGTTACCAGAAATAAAGCAAGACTAGTGGCCAAAGGATACTGCCAGGAAGAAGGCATTGATTTTGATGAGACATTCGCACCAGTTGCAAGGCTTGAAGCAATCAGATTATTCTTAGCCTATGTTTCTCACAAGAACTTCACTGTCTATCAGATGGATGTGAAGTCTGCTTTTCTCAATGGAGAATTGCAAGAAGAAGTTTATGTTGAACAACCTCCTGGATTTGAAGCTTATCAACAAGGAGGCAAAGTATATCGTCTGAAGAAAGCTCTCTATGGACTGAAACAGGCTCCAAGAGCATGGTATGATACTTTATCTGATTTTCTTTTAGTTAAAGGATTTCGCAAAGGTAAAGTAGATAAGACTTTGTTCACTATTGAATGAGATAATCATATATTGTTAGTTCAAATATATGTGGACGATATTATTTTTGGTTCAACTAACCAACAGATGTGTGAGAAGTTCTCTAAGCTGATGCAGAACAAGTTTGAAATGAGCATGATGGGAGAACTAAATTACTTTCTTGGATTACAAGTAAAACAGCTACCTGATGGTATTTTTATTAATCAAGCAAAGTACACAAAAGATCTGTTCAAGAAATTTGGTATGGAAACTAGCTCATCTGTTAGTGTTCCTATATCTACTGGACTTCGTCTGGACAAGGATGAAGATGGCAAATCAGTTGACATCACCAAGTACAGAGGCATAATTGGGTCACTGTTATACTTAACAGCTAGCAGACCTGATATTATGTATTCTGTTGGGGTTTGTGCGAGATTTCAATCAAATCCTAAGGAATCTCATCTCTTAGCTGCTATAAGTATCTCAAAGGCACACAAGAATTGGGATTGTGGTATCCAAGAAAATCAGGATTTGAACTTACTGGATATTCAGATTCTGACCTTGCTGGCTGTAAAATTGATAGGAAGAGTACTACAGGTACCTGTCAATTTCTAGGCAGTCGTCTGATCTCATGGATGAGTAAGAAACATACTTCAATATCCATATCTACTGCTGAAGCTGAATACATTGCTGCTGGAGAATGTTGTGCACAGATACTTTGGTTGAAGTATCAACTAGAAGACTATAATCTCAAGATCAATGGAATACCTATCTACTGTGACAATACAAGTGCAATCTCACTTACTCAGAATACTACTAGTCATTCCAGGACTAAACATATTGAGATCAAAAATCACTTCATCAGAGACCATGTTGAAAAAGGAAATGTTATTATTGAGTATGTTCATACAGATAATCAGATCGCTGACATTTTCACCAAACCATTAAGTGATGCAAGATTTTCTACTCTAAGAGTGGAACTGGGCTTGTTAAAATTGGATTCATAAGCTGAGGGGGAACCTATCAGAAGACTGGGTTCAACAGCTGACTAATCTGATAGCAACAAGTGTTATACTTCAAGAAGACTGACTCTCAACAGACTAGTTGACTGATGAATTCTTGAATTCAGGGGGAACGTGTAAGACTAGCGGTACTCCTGTTTTATAGATGAAATCTTCAATGGCAGTTAGTTGAAGTTGTTTTAATTAGAAGATTTGTTCTTAATTCTTGAAGACTTGAAGATTATTTATCTTGCTGGATTGACAAACAGCAAAGGAAGATCACTAGATATTTGCTTTCACTAGTGATATATTGTATCAGACAAGTCATCTACCAGATAAATATTATTTTACTCATCTGTTTATTTATGTCAGCTTATAATCAAGTGTTGTATTAAAAACGTTTTATTAGAAAACACGCGTATATAATTAACAGACAAGTGGCGTTTCAACTTCCCGCCCGTCTGACATATTTAATGAATTTTGAAATCCGCGTATCACGTTCACATGATCCACCTTTTCAGTAACTGATCTAACGGTTGGCACAAATCACGAAAACCGACATCAAACCAACCTTTATAAATTCAGATATGATCAGCTAACTAATCTTTACGCACCCCCAAAATTTTAAAAGCACAAGAGTATTTTTGCATTCAATATTTCTGCAAATTTCTCTCGTTCTCCTTAATCTTTTTCAGAAAAATGGCTGCCAAAGAAGCTAATGTTGTAGGTAGATTCCTGAACTACCTGACTTATCACACAACTGGCACTAAATTGATGAAAGAAATTTTGGAGAAATTCAAAGCTGCGAAACTTGTTGATTTCATGGAGGCCCATGACACCATGGTGTTTAAAGATCAAATCATGGAGTATTATGGTTCGACTGCAAAGCCTGACTATGATAAGCTGGAGATCAAGACTACAGTTGGGGGAGTAGATGTTTGTATAACTCCCAAGCTGCTACATGATAAATATCACCCATCTCTTGAAGGCTCCACAGAAATTTCCACCCTAGCTGAGCCCTTGGAAGCAGCTTTTTGGAATCTGGCAGCCAAGAAAAATGAAGTATTGTCTGGAAACATCAAGAAAACTCAGCTGAAGGACGAGTTTCAACGAATGGCAGATTTGGTTGCCAAAGTCTAAGAAAATTGCACATTCTCGCTGGATAGTGTGCCGATGAAAAGATTTCATACCATGATTGCTGTGTATTATGTTTTGAAGGTGAACTGGGCAACTTTCATGTGGTATGTCTTGGCTGATCACAAGGAGCGTGGTCATTCCAACCACAGAATATTTCTCAGTCATCTGTTCTCCAATCTTGGTTGCATTATGACCCATGGAAAGGTCATACACAATGCAAAGGAGTTGAAGGTTTATGAGCCTGTTCGCTCTAAAAACACTGAAGGGACTCCAGAAAAGACAAAGGAGCAACCAAAGAGAAAGGCTGCTGCTGAGCCAAAGCAGCCAGCTGTTAAAGTAAAGAGAAGTAAGGCAACTATTCAAAGAGCCAAGCCAGCTGTTCAAGCCAGAACAGTTTTGCCTAAAGATAAGAATGTTGTTGATGCTATCATAGATCAGACAGCTAAGGAGATTGAGCAAATGGCTTATGACATCTCTCCTGAGAGAACAGTTTCAGCTGAAGTGCCAGCTGAAAAGGTTGCAAAGAGGACAAGGAGCGCGTTTTAAAAGACACTACTACATTTGCTGCTGTCCATCACACCAAGAAAACTGCCAGAAAGAAAATGACTTTTATTGAAGAAACTACTGAACTTTCTGAGCTAGTTAGGAAAAGTCCTCCAACAGCAGAGAGGCCTATTGGATCTGAGAAGAAGTCTGCTGCCGAGGAGTCAGCTGCTGAACAAGTAAATCAGACTGCTTCTGCACCAACAGCTGAGGTTACTCAACCTCAAAAGTATCCTGAAGTGCAGATCCTTGAACCAATTGCTGCTGCACCAGTGCGATTGCTGCTCCAGAACCAACAGCTGTGGCACCAGTTGTTGAATCAAGAGCTGCCAGAAAGAGAAGGACTGGCAAAACCAAAGTGTCAGCTTATCAAAAGAAGAAGCGCAAGGAAGCAGAACAAAGGAAGGGTGATGAAGCTGAACTTAAAAGAGCTCTTGAGGCTAGCAAGAAAGTAGCTGAAGTCAAGAAGATGACCGAAGCTGAATTAGCTGCCAAGGAAGAAGAAGACTTGGCCAAGGCTCTAGAAGAAAGTAAGAAGGATGCGTATGGACCAAGAAGGTCAGAAGGCATCGTGATTGGCAAACCCAATGAAGAAAAGTTTGTGCTACCAAGGGCTAAACCAGTTAAAGGAAGAAATATGAAGTCAGAAGAGCACTTGATATTGTTCAAGGTGACTCTGCTATCTTTGAAAAGTTTGAAGCGGAGCTAGAAAAGAAGAATCAGCTTCTTCAATCAAAAACCACCTTTCTCCCAGAAAAGATAAGGTACAACAGATGGAGGGAGTACAGGTTAAACAAGTCTGAAGAAGAAATCCAAGCATGGAAGGAGTTTGCTGATGAAGGACGCTGGGTTCTAAATTGGCTGCAGACTACTTCTGTTGCAAAGACATTGGATTCAGACTTTGTCAGAGACAGACTACATGACTTCGCAAGAGTCATTGTAAGTCAAGAGGCAACTGCTATCAAGGATTCACTGCCAAACAAGCCAGTACTGCTGATGACCTAATTGATAGAGCAGTTAAAGTTGCTGTGTATACAACTTTGGAGAAATGGGTACAGAGATCGAAATATGAACCCGGTTCAACCAGTGATATGCCCACTCTACCAAGTTTACAGCGCATTGCCTTTGGCTCAGAAATCAGTACATATCAAGAACATCTGAGTGCCCAACAGTCTACATCACCTTTTGTTCCAGCTGACTTGATTCATCAGAAGACTGTTGTGTCTGCTGATGGTGCTGATATTATTCACATTGCTGATAAGCCGACTGATGAAGAGCACAAGAAAGACCAGCAAGCTGTGGAGATAAATCTTGACACATCCAAGTCACTGCCTGCTGCTGTCAAAGAGATTCCTTTAGCTATTGAGTGGAAAGCTGAAGAGAGTCCAATTCTTCATGAAGCCCCTGTTCAACAGGAAGAGCCTGTTGAAGATCAACCTCTGTTCCAACTGCTGACTTTCATTCTTCACTGATGGAGTCAATGCAGATGTTAATTGATAATGCTATGAAGGAAATGGAAAAGAGGAATCAGCTGATGTTGAAGCAAATACATGAGGCTACTGCAAAGATGGTGCATGATGCCATAGAAAACTTTCCTCTACCACCAGACAATTCCCTTGCACCGACTCAGAGTATTTTGAGCATGAATAGAAGTATTGAAGACGTGAAAGCTGATGTGAGTCATCTGCACACCGCTCTTCAAAGGCACGAGTTTGACATTGCAGGAATTGCTAAAGTCATGAAAGAGGTTGGTGAAGCTGAGATAGAGAAAAATGTTGCACTTATGTAAGAGTTCACAAGTGTCACCAACAAAGTTCAAGATGAAATGTCAACACTTCAGCTGAATGTTGACTACTTAAATGACCAATCTGGTGAGATGAAGACTACTCAACTTCGAATGGAAGCAACTCAAAATCATCACTCTGATCAACTCCGAGTTGTGGATCAAAACATCAGAAAGCTTTGTGCTGCTGTCAACGTCTCTCCTGATCAACTCAACCCTGCTGCTGATGACAAAAAGGGGGAAGAGGAATCAGCTAAGAAGAGTGTTGCTGCTGCAACTGTTCAAGTACAAGACCAAAGAGCTGTTGTTGAAAAGCCAAGTGAAGATAAAGCACTTGAAGAGGAAGCTGATGATGAAGAAGCTGCTGAAGAAGAGCCTAAGGACGTAGCAAAATCTGACAAAGAGATGACTGCCTCCAAAGACTCTGCTGAAGAACAGCTAGATCCAGACATAAAATACAAGAGATTAGAGGACATTAGAAAGAAGATCGAAGCTGCCTCTAAGAACTTGGAAGCATTTTCTAGTGGAGAAGAAGAAGATGATGAAAGTGATGAAGTTGAAGAAGAGGAAGAAGAAGAGGATGAAGAAGCTGAAGACTAGACTACATTTTCTAGACTAGGTTAACTGTTGAAAATTTGTATCAGCTTACTTTTATTGTATTTTTTTTCACTTAAGTCTATTTTCTTGTAAACTTGTACTGTAATCTTAAAGAATATCTATAAAAGTTCAAGTTTCCAACACATCATTTCTATCTCAGAAATCTTTGAGGACTTAACTTTAGTTTTAGGTACAGGTACTTAGCTGAAGTTTTGTCATCATCAAAACGGGGGAAATTGTTGGATGAAGATGAAGACTTAGAAGTGAAGGGAGGTTTTGATGATTTCCAAAAGTCATCAGCTAAGTATGGAAGCTTAGTTCAAACCTTAGAAGATATTTGACCAAGGAAGAAGTTACATCAGACGAGTCAAATATGGTCCAGAAGACTACTGATTTGTTGCCGAAGAAAGAAATCGAACTGGTGGATTTTCAGACGACTCAAATCAGATGAGTTCAGTTTGGGATCAGCCGAGTGTACATCAGACGAGTGATTTCGATCAGCAGAGTGAAAGTGATCAGAAGTTGTTGCAACGGTAATAAATGCACTTGGAGTAATAAATGCTGAAGAGGAAGGGTATTTATGACAAATGATTGAAGAGAAACCTCGTATCAGCTTGGTGCATTTAATGCGAACTGACAGAAAGTACAGCAGAGTGTACAGTGATCAGTCGCAGGTAGCCGTTTCAGAGACTAGGACCAGTACTCGAGGATTTGAACACCTGTCGATCTCTCAACGGGCAGATTTTCAAATCTCAAGTATAAATAGTTCAGTTCAAGAGTTGAAGAAGAAGAGACAACACATCTGAGAGCAAATCCGAAGCAAAATTCTTCTAACTCTCAAGCTCAAGAACAGAACACTCAACAGCCGAGTCATTTGTTGACGAAGCAGAAAAGAGAGATAAACAAATATACATATAAATCTGAGTGATTTTGTGAGAAAAGTGCTGTGAGAAACTGTTATCCATCTTTGTGAGTGATAAAGCTTTGTAGTATAGGACTTCTTTGTGATTTCCTGTAACGAACTTGTGGCCAGTTCATTTGTTGTTTGGCACAAGCAGAGTATATTGTAAACTGTGAGTTTATAGTATAACCCAAGATCTAAGTGATTTGGAAGAGTGGACTAAAGGATTTTTATACATATAACCACTATAAAAATTCTGTGTGTTTATACTTGCATTATTTTCTGCATATTTTCAAAGAGCATATTTAAACACATAAGTTAACTGTTGAAAAGTTTTTAAAAGGAGTTTATAAAAACTGGGGATAAAATCTTTTCTAAGTTAAGAAAACTACTTGTGAAAAACACTAGATAAATCCGCTGCAAGTTAGTAAATTTAAAACTCTGATTTTGATAAAATCAGCTAAGTAAAATCAGAAGAGTGGTCAACTCTGCTGTTCAAAGCTTTGTGCGAGATCAGCTTAGTCTACTTACAATTCTTGATCAGCTTAGTCTGCTCACAGAAAAAGTTGGAGAATTTAAAGATAAATTTTAAGAGGTCTATTCCCCCCCCCCCCCCCCCCCTCTAGACCTCATCTGACCACTTGGGACCAGCACTTCATCACATTTATTGTTGATTGTACGCGTTATGCTATGTGTATTTATTACACAAGAAGAAAAAAGCAATAAATGCCTTTATAAAATATAAAGATGAGGTGGAGAATCAGTTAAATAAGAAAATCAAAATTCTTAGATCTGATAGAGGAGGTGAATATGAATTTCCTTTTGAGCAAATATGTGTTGAATCATGAATAATTCATCAAAGGACTTCACTTTACTCACCTCAATCAAATGGAGTAGTTGAACGGAAAAACCAAGCTCTAAAAGACATGATTAATGTCATGCTTTTAAAATCTGGTTTACCTAACAACTTGTGGGGGGAAGCTCTCTTTATGGCTAATCACATATTGAATCGAGTTCCCCACAAGAAAAACGATACTATTCCATATGAGTTATGGAAAAGTAGGCAATCTAGTTACAAATACATCTAAGTGTGGGGGTGCTTGGCTAAGATGTCGGTTCCAAGACCTAATAAGGTAAAACTTGGAGCTAAAACTGTTGACTGCTGCTACATAGGTCCAGCTGAAAATAGTAGCGCTTTTAGATTTTTGGTGTTCAAATATGAAAACAGTGAAGTTCATGTAAATATAATTAGTGAATCTCGAGATGCGATATTCTTTGAGAAAATATTTGCACACAATAAGGACTCAAACGTCACTTTGCAAAAGCGGACTTACGAATCAATTTGTAGAGGAAATGATTCTCAAGTCGACGATGAAGTTATAGAAGAACCCAGAAGGAGCAAGCGAGCTAAAATAGCTAAATTTTTTGGTCCAGATTTCTTAACCTATATGATTGAGGATGATCCTCAAACATATAAAGAAGCTATGACAGTTCCAGATGCAATGCATTGGAAAGAGGCGGTAGAGACAGTGAATTACAATCAATCCTAAGTAATAATATTTGGGAATTGGTTGATCTTCCTATGGGAAGTAACCAATAGGATGTAAATGGATATTTAAGAAGAAATTAAAACCCGACGAATCTATCGATAAATATAAAGCTAGATTAGTAGCTAAGGGGTATCAACAAAAAAAAAAGATAGACTTCTCCGATACTTGTTCACCAGTGACCAAGATAAAATCCACAAAACTGTTAATAGCTCTAACAGCTATACACAATCTTGAGATTCATCAAATGGACGTTAAAACGGCTTTCATTAATAGTGAATTAAATGAGGATATTTATATGGAGCAACCAGAGGGTTTCATTGTTAAAGGAAAAGAGAACAAAGTTTGTAAACTTGTACGCTAGCTTTATGGCCTTAAACAAGCTCCTAAACAATGGCACGAAAAAATTGATAGTGTCATGATTAAAAATGGCTTTCGCATCAACGAATGCGACAAGTGCGTATATATAAGACAATACGGACAAGCGATTGTTATAGTATGTCTTTATATTGACGATATGTTAATATTTGGGACTAACATGGAGGTTATTAAGTCCACGAAGAAAATAATAACTAATAATTTCGATATGAAGGATCTCGGCGAAGCCGATGTTATTTTGGGAATTAAAATAACAAGATCATCGAATGATATTAAATTATCTCAGTCACACTACGTGGAAAAGGTATTTGAGAAATTTAAGAAACATGGATTTAAAGGAACTAACAATCATTTTCTCCCATCGGTGGTGCTACACAAAAACAAAGGAGATAGTGTATCACAAAACGAGTATGCTCGTATAATTGAATGTCTCGTGCATATCATGAATTTCACGAGGCCAGACATCGCCTACTCAGTCAATAAATTGAGTAGATGTATGAGTAATCCAAGCAAGCTTCACTGGGAAGCACTAATGAGATTGCTTGGATACCTAAAGAATACATCAGAGTATGCATTACACTATAAAATATATCCAGCGGTCCTCGAGGGATATAGTGATGCAAATTAGATTTCTGATTCGGAAGAATCAAAGTCCACAAGTGGTATGTATTAATGGAAATCTTCTAAACAGACGTGTATAGCTCAATCCACAATGGAGTCGGAGTTTATAGCTCTAGATAAAGCTGGTGAAGAAGCTGAGTGGCTTCATAATTTCCTAAAGCCATATGTATACATTGCGATAATCAAGTGGCGTTACATAGAGCTCATAACATAAAGGTTTATCTAGTGAGAGAGTAGAATGTGCATCGAGGCGATGGGCTTAAAGCCTAAATTAGACTAAGTTACCTCGTACGGAAACCTAACCTGGCAACTGGAGATCTCACGGACCAGGTTCAATAGGATAACAAGTCTTGGCTAACTTAAAAGAAAGCACTTAAGCATTTAACTATATCCCATTCTTATGATGCAATAAGTGCATGCATATCTCGTTTAAAAGGTTAAGCTAATGCTTTCAATGACGTCTATACCTTGTCAAGAACAAGTAGAGTATAGTAGGATACTCTTGATAGATGTTGTCACCTATGTTCGTGTGAGTTGGGTCGGCTCGTTGAGAATTCATTTATAGGCTGAATTCTCTAAAGCACTCTCAGAACCCAAGTATGTTGAGGACCGAAATGAACACAATCGAGAGTTTGGGAACAAATCGGTATAATACCGGGTTAGGTTTATTGTGTTGATTTACACCAACAGCTGACGGTTCAAAATGAAATATTTCACCGATTTGCTTTAACTAGGAAAGGTTCAAGATAAACGGTTTCACCTATCCCGATGCGGTATTGTTCCTAAAAAACATTTCGACATGTTGTGTCTCGTGCGACGAGAAATGAAAAATCATTTCATTCCTGTGGGGGATTGTTGGTGTAATTGAGAAATACAATTAATTGGATTGAGTCCAATTAGCCAAAGTTCATTACACCTAAATGAATGAAATAATAAGAAAAGATTGTGTGTCTTCGTCCCACATGGGAAAGAAGGAGAAATTTGAGCTACAAAATTGCTATAAAGAGGATACCAAAGTTTCAAAGGGAAAATGCTTTTGTAGGAATGGGCCTAGAGTTATCTCAGGGCCCAATAATTATTTAAATTCCAAACCTTACAAAAAAAATCCTTGGGTGATCCGAATAGGATCCGTGAGACCCGTTTCTAGAAGGTCCGAGAAGGATTCATGTTTCCCGCCCAATTTTTAATGAAAGGGTGTGTTTGGTCAGATCTTGAACCAAACGGGTGGCACCCGTTCAGACCGAACCATTGCTTAAGTTAATCTGAACTGTTGTGACCCTCCAGCAATACTTTTTCAATTGTTATAAATAGGAGAAGAATCTGGCCAATTCTTCACACTAATTTTTCAGCAAATAAAGTATAAATAATTATCTCATCTCTACTTTTCAAATTAAATAATTTTATAGTTGAAGTTCTGTTTGTTCCAACTAGCCCGTGGCCTTTTGTTATTGCAGAACAACAAGGATCAAGATTGTTGTATCTTGGGAGACTATCGAGGAGTAATGATTGCACCGTACGCAGCCTCGAAAATATTGTCTTAAAGAGATTGCATTTGCGGCCTCAGTCTTAATTTTATTTGTTTGATTTTTCTGATTTCATAAAATAAATTCACATAAGGTTTTGATTTTGTTAAATTAATTTCGACACAAATTACTGTCCGTTTAAGAGCATAATTTGCATGATTTCAAAGTCAAATTCAATCAAACATAACTTAGGTAGAATTCTCTTATAAAAACCAACAAACCATATTTTATTTTCTACCATCTCATTAAGTAAATTCATTGCTCATATAATATTATTTAATTAAACTTCAAGCATTCAAGTTTTGCAATTTCATTCAGTGATTTTAAGTTTATTGAGCAGTTTCAATATTCAAAACAAATTTACATAGCATTTTTAATTTGTTTTCCAAAATCAATTTGTTGTTCTTAATTACATCTCTCCCCACCACTTTGAGAATTTAAAGTTACTGTATATATATAGTACTTTATATTATATATCTTATTTTGCAATTTAATTAAACTATATTTAACAATTAATATAGTTATAAGAAATATAAGTTGAGTATATTTCTATTACACAAATTGTTAAACGCCACCAACACCACAAGCCATATTATATATTTTCAACCATCAATTTAAATCTAGATATTTCAATATACATGTATATAATTATCAAATAAATAAAGATATATATTTTAAGACAAGAAGTGAGATTTAAAGTATGACTACAAATTGCAGTTTGTATATTCAAATATAAGAGTTGAGCAACTTTGATAAACCATAAACGGCACATTTCTTTATGAAATATTCATATTTTGCTAAATCTGAAATCAAATCAACTGTTTTTCTTCTATTAACTTTGAGCTTTGAAATTTAAACATCCTTCAACGAAAAAAAACTTGGGAAGATAATTGAATTTATAACAACAAGAAAAAAATTACAGATTATTCATCTTAGTCGTCTAATAGAATATTTGATTTGGAATGTTATTGGAGACATCTAAAGGTATTTAGTTTACCCCCTAATTCTTGTAATGTATTATTCTAACTATTATCTTTATTTGATATTAGCTTGCATTATGTCGAATCTCATCAAACTCGAGTTTGCGGCCCTTGACATTTCGGACAAGAATTATCTATCTTGGGTACTAGAAGCTAAGATTCACCTAGACGCTAACGGTCTAGGCGAAGCAATAGTAAAAGAAAAAGAAGCATCTAATTAGCATAAGGCAAAAACAATGATTTTTCTACGTCATCATCTACATGAAGGACTAAAAGCGGAATACTTAACTGTCAAATATTCGCTTGAACTATGGAATAATTTGAAAGAACGTTACACCCATAAAAAAATGGTTACATTTACAGTTACAATATTTTAAGGCCGTAAGTAAATATAATTCGGCAATTTTCAAAATTAGTTCTCAACTAAAATTATGTGGAGAAAAAATAACTGATGAGGACTTGCTAGAGAAAACTTTCTCAACTTTTCACGCTTCTAATGTGCACCTGCAATAGAAATACCATGAGAAAGGCTTTAAAAAAATACTCCGAGTTAATTTCATGCCTCTTGGTGGCTAAGCAAAATAAAGAGTTGATGAAAAATCATGAAAAAAGACCCACTGGTTCTGCTCCATTCCCAGAAGTGAATGTAGTCGTGCATGATAATTTTGAAAATGGAAGATACCGTGGTCGCGGTCGTCGTCGTGGCCATGAACGTGGACGTGGGCGTGGTTGAGGAAGAACAATTACCATTATTATGGTGGTAACAATAATTATGGCAATAAAAAGAATAACAATAATGAAATGAAAGAGAAGGGTGGTCCAAGCACCCCTTCAAAAGGTGGTCCGAAATATCCTTTAAAAGGCACCGAAAACGTATGTTTTAAATGCGGCATGAAAGGGCACTGGTCACGTACTTGTCGTACGTCTGAACATCTCGTAAAACTTTATTAAGCATCAATCGAGGGGAAAAATACGGAAACTAATTTGACATACAAAAATGATGATGTGAATGTCCATTTTGGATATAATTAAAGATGATGGCCCCGATTATAATGTTGAAGCAAATTTTGCCTACAAAGATGATAATTTTAACCACCTTGATGATTTTACTCACTTGGATGTGGAAGATGTTCTCGATAATCAAGGTGGAAGAACTGGGGATGAAAATGCTAAGAAGCATTGAATTATTGTTTTCATTAATTTGAAGTTATGTTTTTAAAGTTATTTGCTTTCATTATTTCTTTTTCGGTTGCTTTAAGTTGCTATTTCGATTTGACATATGAAAAAAATTTCTCTTATGGTGTATTGTTTTCTTTAATGAAGAATATGAATTCCCTAAATTATTTGGTTGGACCCAAGATCAAGCATGACGACTTATGTCTTGTAAATTGTGCTACAACACATACTATACTTTAAAATAAAAAATATTTTTTTGAATTGATAGCAACTAATGCAAACTTTAATACTATATGGGGTAGTGAAAAACTAATTGAAGGCTTCGGAAGAGCTACTATATTATTACCCGGAGGGACAAAAATTATTATAAATGATGATTTATTATTTATTAAGTCCAAAAGAAACTTATTGAGCTTCAAAGATATCCGGCGAAATGGATATCATATTGAGACTACATATAAGAATAATAAGGAGTACTTACATTTATATCAGGAATGAAACTTGTTTTTAAAAAATTACCTCATTATCTTCTCGATTGTACTATACTACTATTAGTACAATTGAATCACATGTGTAGTAAACCAGAATTTAATGACCCAAATACATTTATTATTTGACATGACTTGTTAGGTCATCCCGGATCAACTATGATGCGTAAAATTATTGAGAATTCGAATGGTCATTCATTAAAGAACCATAAGATTCTTGAATTTAAAGAATTCTCATGTGTTGTTTGTTCTCAAGGTAAATTAATAAGTAAGCCATAAGATTCAATCCGAAATAATATTCTTAAAATTAGAGAGCATAAATCTTGTAACCACCAATTTTGTAACCCCCAAATCATTTGTATATTCTCGTTTATGTTATTTTGTAACTTACACTTTGTGTTTGAGTCAAGGCCTATAAATGGCAAAATAACAATTTACGTCCCTTAACTTTCACTGGTCCGCAGAATTATGACACTTAATTTTTCAATCCACGGAATAAGGACACTTAATTTTCCAGCAAGCATTTTATGTTCATTAACTTTCACTGGTCCGCAGAATCAGGACATTTAATTTTCCAGCAAACATTTTACGTCCCTTAACTTTCAATGGTCGGCAGAATCAGGACACGTAATTTTCCAGCAAGCATTTTACATCCCTTAACTTTTACTGGTCCGTCGAATCATGACACTTAATTTTCCGGCAAGCAAAATACGTCCTATAACTTTTCTATACCCACAATTTTAGTCCACTTGACCGCAATTTCAGTTCTATAATTTTTTTGGACGTCCTATAATTTTACATCCATTATGCTCCTATGGTTTTAGTCGGCTTAGGTAAGTTCTTATTTATAGCGCACTATGCAAAATAAGTCCTATTTGACACATTTTGGCTACAGGACATTAAATTCCACTTGACAAAACCCACTTAACAATCACTTAACAAATTGTCTACAACTATTTAACAACATCAATATTAATTCAAATCCCCAAAGAAATTGTCCAGTTGGCAATTATGGAATTTTCGGCGAGTTGTGGACATAAATTGCGGTCAAGTGGACTAAAATTATGGGTATAGAAAAGTTATAGATTTCGCGGGCCAGTGAAAGTTAAGGGATGTAAAATACTTGCTGAAAAATTAAGAGTCCTGATTTTGCGGACCAGTGAAAATTAAGGAACGTAAATTGCTATTTTCACGCCTATAAATAGTGCCTATGTAGAATGCTTGTAATGCCAATTCATATGAATGTAATACTTTCTCTCCTCCTTTATTATCTACATTGTTAGTTATTTTGTTCTTTTAGAATAATTTACAAACTTTTTCCAATACAAAAAAAAAAAAAATTCACTTTTGGTACTACAAGTAACCCTACTTTAAGGTTACGGTACCATAACTTTAAAAATATAAACATTTGGTACCACATGTTAACTGTCCTCGACACATTTGGTACTTCTGTCAATTTTTGGACGGAAATTTGAATTTTGGACGGAAAGTTGATGGAAAATTTGCATAATTACTCCTATAGTTACAGATTACTGCCAAATTTACCCCAAAGTTCACAAGTTTTATAAATTCTATATATTATTATTATTATTAAATTTCTTATATATAAACTAATTAGATTTTATATAATATATATATAAATTAAATAATATTTTATATAAAATCTGAAAAATAAATATACTTATTTATTTTTTTAAATTTAAAAAAACTTTTAAACTAATTATATATAGGGTTTTTTTTATTTTTTTAATTATAAAAAATTTAATAATTAGAATTAATATTATTTATATAATTTAAAAATATTATTTTCATGTTTTATAATATATATTATTTAATTTGTATATATTATTATCTAATTAGTTTAAAAGATTTTTTTTTCAATTTAAAAAATTTAAAAAGTTTAATTGATATTTATTTTCAAATTTTATATAAAATTTTATTTAATTTATATGTGTCATATTTAAAATCTAATTAGTTTAAAATATTTTTTTTAAAATTTTTAAAATCCATTAAATTTAATTGATATTGTTGTTTTTGGATTTTACGTAAAATATTGTTTAGTTTATATATATCATATATAAAATCTAATTAGTGTAAGAGAATAAAAATCATAATAAATAAAATTTATAAATAGGATTTATAATTAATTATATTTGCAATGGAGACTGAAATGCTTCAAACTTGTGAATTGTGGGGTAAATTTGTCAACTATAAAATAGGTGGGAAAAAGTTTGGTAGCAATCTAAAACTATAGTACCAATTCTGTAAATTTTTCTTCATTTTTCCTTTTAAAATTGAATTTTCCGTATAAAAATTGACGGAGTACCAAATATGTCGAGGGCAGTGAACATGTGGTACCAAATGTGTATATTTTTAAAGTTATGGTACCATAAGGGTTACTTGTGGTACCAAAAGTGAAATTCTCTCCAAAAAAAAAACAATAATATCTCAAAAATCCTCCAAATCTCAAAAAAAATAATATGAAGGAAACAAACATACCCAAGTGTTCAGTCGAATATTTAAGATTTTATAAAAGAATACGCAATATGGGTTAAGAAACCAGCCCAACTAAGATAAATCCAAACGGGCCTGTATTCTACATTCAGATTTTCTCCAAATTGTTGGGCCTTGTTTTATTAGACGTGATATCTTCAATTGGGCCTAAAGCCCCTATTTGCCACCTTTACAGATTCATTGATATATGTAATAGGCCGTTTGGTAGAGCTATACAGGTTTGATTTGACGCTGCTTCATTAAAAAAGAGGGTTCATGATTAATTGTGACTTTAAATTGGTAGAAATCCAAACCCTACCTGGCCACATTTTTTAGCCCATCTAAGATGAACATAGAGGCTTTGTATGCCAAAAAGAGATTTTCTTTTCTTTTCGTTTTTTAGACACCATAATATTTTTTAAATAAATTAAAATTATAAGAGGTGCAAGCATGGATAAAGTTTCGTTTCGTGTGTATGTTTTGGTCAGCTAAATATAAAAAAAAATTGTGAAAAGAATTAATAAGTTTGAAGTAAAATAAGAAAGTTTCAAGACAAACAAAAAGTTCCGGAATTGCACCTTATTTTTACTTCCGTTGACTCAAATACAAAATCTTTTTTGATATTTTCGACGTAAATGGTGAAAATTTTGATCCATGGTGCAAGTTCTCTGTTCTTATACCTCATTATTTTATTTTTTTATTCGAGCTCATACGTACTACTTTGATTAATTGCCAGAAAATTTTGAACTGAAAATCCTTCTAAATATTTGTTACGTACGTGGAAAAATATTTGTTATCCAACATCACAATTTGAACTGTTAGTAAAAGTTAGAAACAAAGAAGCAAAACAAAATTTTACATTTGCAACATTTTTTTACTACATACCATATACAAAAATACCCATTACAAAAATATTTCCGTAACAAATACATAGATTATTTTGTTAATTGAACGTGACTAAATTGTCAAGTTAGGTCTAGAAATTCCTAGTGACAAAAACGCTAACGCTTTGTTTTATTCTTAGGAAAAAAAATACTCCCTCCGTCCCATTTATTTTGCTCCCTTTGCTACAGTCTCAGGTCAAATTTTTCAATATTTTAAGTGACTTATTATTGGAATATAAAATTGAATACATGAATCTGAATATTGATGAATCTTGATTAATTGTGATCTGGAGAAAAAGAATTGTGAAAGAAAATAAATCTGTTTATTGAGATCAGAAGACCATAGCCAAATTACAAAAGGAATACCCTATTTATAGAAAACTGACTAACCGACCTAAATGAAAAAACGCTAACACGACTAACCCAACTAAAGAAAGAGAAAAAGAAATACAACGGTAACATTATACAAATCTGACCTAATTACAAACAAATTGGGGAAAAAGCTGAAAACAATTTTCTTCTTCAATAACTCTTTAATTGATCAAGCAAATGATGTATTTGCATTTAATTCTTCATTTCTTTCTTCAATTTCTGGTTTATTTTCTGATACTCCCCCACAAGATGGAGTGTATATATCCATTACACCCATCTTGGAAATTATATACAAAAATGGCTGGCGAGGGAGAGCTTTAGTAAAGATGTCTGCCAATTGAAGGGATGAACGGATTGGAAGAAGACGAAGATGTCTACGAGCCACATGCTCCCTTACAAAATGGCAATCAATTTCGACGTGCTTGGTTCTCTCATGGAAGACAGGGTTCGTAGCCAAATGGACAGCGGAGGCATTGTCACAGTAAAGAATTGGTGGAGCAGAGTGTTGGCCCAAGTCTCGCAGCAATTGGGTAAGCCATAATAACTCACTTGTAGTTAATGCTAGAGACCTATATTCAGCTTCAGCAGAACTCCTAGAGACCGTAGGTTGCCTCTTAGATTTCCAGGAAATAAGTGAATTTCCTAAAAATGCACAAAAACTAGTTGTAGACCTACGAGTGTCTTTACAAGAGCCCCAATCTGCATCACAAAACGCAGATAGAGCAATATTAGAATTCGCAGAATATATTAAGCCTTGCCCTGGAGTGCCTTTTAAATATTTTAGCAAATGATGAACTGCAATCATGTGTGAATGAGCAGGTTTAGATAAAAATTGGTTAAGCTTATGAACTGTAAAACTAATATCAGGCCTAGTTAGTGTTAAATATATCAATCTGCCTACCAACCTTCTATAAGAAGAAGCATCAGGAAGTAAATTTTCATTATCACTAGCTAAGGTAAGATGTGGATCCATAGGCAAAGAAACTGGTTTACAAGCAAGATAACCTGTGTCCTCTAAAAGTTGCAAAGTATATTGTCTTTGTGAAATAATGAGACCAGATTTTGAGTAAGCCAGTTCAATACCAAGAAAGAATTTTAGTTGACCTAAGTCCCTTAGTTTAAAAGCATTATTTAAAAGAGTTTTGGTGGAAGAGATAAGATCAATATTAGGTCCAGCAAGGATTATGTCATCTACATAGACCAACAGAGCAATAAAAGAACCATCAGAACCCTTAGTGTATAAAGAATAATCTGAAAGAGATTGGGAAAAACCCATACCTTGAAGAACAGAAGTGAGCTTGTGATTCCATTGTCGACTAGCTTGCTTTAAACCATAAATTGACTTAAGTAACTTACATACCTGTGTACCATTGCAAGTATTGAGAGAAGGGGGGGTGTAACCTGGAGGGAGTTCCATGTAAACTTCTTCATTGAGATCACCATTTAGGAATGCATAATTTATGTCAAGCTGATGTAGAAACCATTTCTTAGCAACTGAAATGGCCAATAGAACTCTGACTGTAACCAATTTAGCAACTGGGGAAAAGGTATCTGTGTAATCTATTCCTTCAGTTTGAGTAAAACCTTTGGCCACCAATCTGGCCTTGAATCTATCAATAGTTCCATCTGATTTTCTTTTAGCTTTAAAAACCCATTTGCATCCAATAGGCTTTTTTTGAGGTGGAAGTGTAGTTACTTGCCATGTTTTAGTATTTTCCATTGCAGAAAGTTCCTCATTAATTGCTTCAATCCATTCTTTATGTTTAATTGCTTGTTTATATGTTGTGGGCTCAATAACAGTAGCAATATTAAAAATAAAAGATTTATATGTATTAGATAGTCTGCTGTAGTTAATGACAGAGGACAAGGGATAATGAACACAATTATCTGTGGTACTATTGCAATGAAAATCTTGCAAATAAGAAGGAGGCTTAGGTTGTCTACTGGATCTTCTGATTGGGGGATCATGTAATAAAGTAGGGGAAGAACTAGGAGTAGGATGGGAATCAGAGTTTTGTGACTGAGGAGGGGGAAGTGGAGACCTAGGGGGATCAGTATTAATATAAGAAGTAGAATGATGCCCTGTAGGAATAACTGGAGAATGTGTTGTAGGTGTAGAAGAAGGGGAAAGCATAGAGTGAAAAGGGAATATATCTTCATGAAAGACAACATCCCTAGACATAAAAATTTCTTGACTATGATTATCATACAATTTATATCCCTTAATACCTGGAGCATAGCCTAAGAAAGTGCATTGTCTTGCTCTGGGTTCAAATTTCCTTCTGTGCTCATGTAGAGTAGAAGCATAGGCTAAACAACCAAAATTTCTAAGAAAATAATAGTTGACTGATTTCTTGTAAAGTAAGGTATAAGGGCAGGAATTTTGTAAGAGAGGGGAGGGGGTCCTATTCATTAGAAAAACATAAGTTAAAATGCATTCAGACCAGTATTGAATAGGCAATTTAGATTGGAAAAGGAGAGACCTAGCAATATTGAGTATGTGTTGATGTTTCCTCTCCACAACTGAGTTTTGTTGTGGAGTTTGGACATTGGAAAATTGATGGATTATGCCTAAATCAGAGAATAACTTTGTAAAGAGCAATTCCTTAGCATTATCAAACCTAAAAACTTTTATTGTGGTTTTGAATTGATTTTGGATCATATGAATAAACTTTGGAATTATAGTGCTGGTTTCATGTTTATGTTGAATTAAATATACCCAAGTGAATCTACTAATATCATCTACAAGGGTAATGAAATATTGAAAACCATTATAGGAAGTAATGTGGTATGGTCCCCAGATATCACAATGTACCAAATCAAAAGCAGTAGAAGACATATTATTTGAAAAAGGAAATGGCAAACGTTTTTGTTTGGCCAGGGGACATATATCACAATGGTGTGTAGTAGATTTTGAAAAATCATAAATATGAAGTACATCCTTTAACAATGCTAATCTTTGATATGAAGGATGGCCTAGTCTAGAGTGCCAGGTGTCTAAGGAGACAACTTTATTACAATAAGAAGTGTTCACAGAAGATGAAATTGGAGCATCTAAAATGTATAAGCCATGTTGTAATCTACCCTGTCCAATCATCTTCATTGATTTGGTTTCCTGTATATAAAAGTGATCATGCATAAAAACCACAGTGTGTAGTGTAGAATGCAAAAGAGAACTGATAGAAAGGAGATTAAATTTGAATGAAGGAACATATAGGACACTGGAGAGAAGAAGATCAGGAGTAATCTGAATAGTACCAATAAAATAGACAGTAATAGATGTGTTATTAGGTAGTGTGATGCTAGTGTTGTAAGCATGAGAAATGGAAGAGAAAAAAGATAAATCTGTACAAATATGGTTTGAAGCACCAGAATCCATTATCCAAAAATTCTTGGGTAATGATAATGTGATAGGTGTAGCTGAGAAACTATTACCTGTGTCATTTTGAATACTGAAGGAATTGACTGTAGAATCACATTGTTGTGGTTGGGCTGAGTGTCCAGAAAGTGGAGTGGTGAGTAAAGTGGTCAATTGTTGATACTGATCAGGGGAAAGTTTCTGGACAAAATCATTGAGGCCGGGCTGAGTGTTCATAGGGGGCAGCAGGAGATGAACTTAGAGCATTGGCAGTAGGATAATTTGGCCTATAAGAGGGATTGTTTCTATAGCCCGGAGGGAAACCATGAAGTTTGAAACAGGTTTCAATGGTATGACCTGGCATGTTACAATGTGTGCAAAAAGGCCTATTTTTGCCTCTGAAATTTGGAGTATAGGGAGGTCTAGGTTGTTGTGTAGAAGGAGTGTTGTTGTAAAAAGGAGGCCTGGTGTTATTAGGAAAAGGAGGTCTAGAGAAAGACGTGTTGGTAGGTGGTCTTTGTCCCTGGGAAATCTGAGTTGGATTGATGGCAAAGGCCATGGAATTTTTAGGGTCCAAACTAGGTAGTGATGGTGTCAAAGAACGTTGTTTTTCTTCTTGTATGATTAGTGCTAAGGCTTTATTGACAGTTGGCAAAGGTTCCATAAGAAGGATTTGGCTTCTTGTGTTAGAAAAAGAGTCATCAAGACCCATGAGAAATATGAAAAGATACTCATTCTGAAAGTATTCCTCTAGTTTGCCACAAGTACAAGCAGGTCTTGAATTAAGAATTTCATCCCAAAAAACTTTGAACTTAGTGTAGTAGCTATTGACTGAATTATGTTCTTGAGTAAGTTTAAGGAGATCCCTCCGTAGTTGGTACAATCTTGGTCCATTGCCCTGTTTAAAACGTTCCCTTAGTTCATTCCATATTTCTGTGGCAAGAGTATGGTATTGGATGCTGGATTCTATTTCAGAAGAGACTGCATTAAGTAACCATGAGATGACTATTGTGTTATTCCTTTCCCAATAGTTAATCATATCCAGATCAATTGTGGGTTTAGGGAGGGAACCATCAACAAATCCTAGCTTATTTTTTACTGTGAGACTAAGTGTCATGGCCCTACTCCAAGACTGGTAATTGTCTTCAGTAAGAGGTTTATTTACCAGACTCAAACCTGGACCATCAGCTGGATGGAGATAGTAGGGGCTTGTGGGGTCTTCTACAGGGGGTCTGGTTCTTGAATTTGAGGGTGTGTGTGTGGAGGTGGCTGATATATCTGACATGATTGGATGATTAAGCAAGAAAAGATAGGAATGGATTTTTCTTGAAGGAGAGGAGATGGGATTTTGTGAATGGAGTGTAGATATAAAAAAGAACAGATGGGAATTCTGGGAATAAACAGAAGAAGAGAGGAACAGAGTAGAAGAATCTAAGTCGAAAATACCTGAAGATCAATGTGAAAAAGAATCCGTAATAGAGATATATGTTTGGAGTAATAATGATGAACTGATGAGAGATTTTCTTGAATGAATCTGGAATGGAAATATCTTCTGAGTGTATATTGAAGTAATAACGATGAATTGATGAGAGAGTTTCTTGAATGAATCTGGAATGGTAATATCTTCTGAGTGTAAATAATGGAAAATTGATGATGAAGAAGGCAGCGGAAACTAATTTATCTAACTGATACCATATTGGAATATAAAATTGAATACATGAATCTGAATATTGATGAATCTTGATTAATTGTGATCTGGAGAAAAAGAATTGTGAAAGAAAATAAATCTGTTTATTGAGATCAGAAGACCATAGCCAAATTACAAAAGGAATACCCTATTTATAGAAAACTGACTAACCGACCTAAATGAAAAAACGCTAACACGACTAACCCAACTAAAGAAAGAGAAAAAGAAATACAACGGTAACATTATACAAATCTGACCTAATTACAAACAAATTGGGGAAAAAGCTGAAAACAATTTTCTTCTTCAATAACTCTTTAATTGATCAAGCAAATGATGTATTTGCAGTTAATTCTTCATTTCTTTCTTCAATTTCTGGTTTATTTTCTGATACTTATCATATTAAATTATTCACATTTATGGTGTATTTAACCTTTTAAATATTAATATATATGGTGTCATATGATATTATCAACTTATTAGTGAAGTATATTAACTAAATTATTTAATATAATTTTTATAAATTTAGTCAAGGTAACCAATTGACCGTAACAAAATAGCAAAATAAATGGAACGGATGGAGTAAAATAAAGCTATCTACTTTAGTATATATTTGGCCATTTATGTTTTGGGGAGACAAATTTCATCTGACATTGAAAATGAGGGCATGTATGTCGTTATTGCTTCCATGATACTAACTTGTGGTAATTTAGAATATACTACGCAAATGAAAAGACCATTTTATCTGGAAATAAATATAGAAATGAAAAATATTTGACCTTTTAGTACATTCGTTTTAAAAATGGTTGACATAGGAATTGGCGGCTTAATCAAATGAATTTATACATCTTGATGTTACTCTTAACTAGATTAATACATGAGTCAATAATTTCTTCACAAACAAGTCACGAAACAGTAATGATTGAATGAGCCATGTTGATGTGTTAGTAGATTACATCATGTTTAAGCATGCTTGAAATTGCAATATATGTATAAAATTTGGAAATTATATAAAAATTATAAAGGTGGCTTTAAGTTATTAGAAGAATTCAGATAGTATTTTTGAGTCGTGTCATTAAAAATGGAAGTCAAAATGTAATTTTAACCATTTTAGATTAGTATACGAATTGACATGATCTAATTTGCATTATGGTTTATCCAAAAGACAATAATGTGCAGACTAATAATTAACATAATTTATTAAGATAATCTTTTTTTTAGAGAATTTATTAAGATAATCTAAACTATACAGTACTGATGTGCTTGTAAATAAAATATTGAGTATACCACAAGATAAGTGTTATTTTAATGTTTTACATACTAAAATTTTGATTACTCAACTATTATAAGTACTATGTTATCTAACAATTCATGTGTAATAATAGGACTTGTTCGATTGTCCTAAAAATGAACTATGTAGATTGTGATGTTAGATGCACGTATATCTATATTTATATTTTGATCATATAGAGCTAAAATTGACTCAAAAATTCATCTAAACAGTATGATTAAGGGTGAGTTTGGCCTAGCGATTGGAGCTCTTAAAATCACTTTTACATCTCTATTGTGATTTTTGAAGTGTTTGGCCCCGATTATAAAAATTACTTCTGTTCAATCGTGATTTTCATGGTGTTTGGCCCCCAAGATCATAATCACTTTTGGGATCCTCAGAAGCAAAAAATCAACTTATTTTAGAAGCAACTAAAGTGTTACTTTTACAAAAGCTATTATACAAAAGCAATTATTCTATAATTAATTATTATCATAATTAATTATTACCAAAATCAATTTTAGTAAAATTAATTATCCTATAATTGCTTTTCGAATCGCTAGGTCAAACTCACCCTAAGGCAGATTTACATTTAGACCCCCTTATGTTTGGGTATATTACAAAAAAATCCCGTTGTTTTAAAATTGCAGGGATACCCCCTTGACCTAATGGTCGTTAGTCAATTTTAACGAGAGTGATAAAAAGTCCAATATACCCCCTCCTAAAAAAATGGGCAAAATATCTACGACACCGAAAATACTAAAATACCACCAAGTGTTATGGCGCCCAAATAAAATCCTAAGTTTATTCGTCCATCCAAAAGTCCAGTAAACATTGAAAAAAGTTGACGGGGGTAAATTAAAAAAATCAATAAAAAGATTTGCTGACGTCATCAAATTCCATCAGTTTTTAAAGCCGTAAGTGATTTTCTATAATTAGGCCATACCAGAGGGGTGTCCCTATAATTTTTTAAACAATGGGGGATTTTTGTTATACGTCCAAACCTGAGGGGGTCTGAGCGTAAATCACCATATGATATTAATTAAGAGCATGTACACCTCATCCTATAAGCTTTTTTTTGTTCTCTTATGAAAATAATGGCTATTATATCACGGACGAATTTTAGACATGTTTAGTTCCTTCTAGTTATTTCAGTAATAATCTTCCCGTCCAAATTCTCAAATAATATGTTTTATTTTATTTTTTATGTTTTGCAATATAATCATTACCGTTTTAATGCCTTATAATCCATGAATAATTATGAGAATTACCCACTTATTGGTCTCATATAATCATATAGCGACTTCTATCCCTATAATTTCCGATCAGAAAGCTTTTAAAATTTGATAATTACAAGTTGAAGAGTTAAATAATTAGTACTCCATAATGTTGAATCATTTGATAATAGCTTCTAGTAGATTGTCTGTGGCGCCCAACACATTACAATCATGCTCTTATAAAAACTTAGTAATAATCTTTATTTATGCTTAATGAATATCTAATCTCTATACTATGTGGCAAAATTTTGAAAAGCAAAAATAGATTCAGAAAAAGTTGCTATAAAACTATGTTAAAAACATCTATTTACATTAGTTGTTTTATTAAAAAAAAGGAGCTAATGCCAATCTATCCTCTGTAAAATACGTAATGTTCAACTTACCCCACTTTAATTTAAAAAGAAGCACTTTACCCTCTATGAAAATTTTGAAGTTGCAAATTATCTCCTTCAGCTTGAGAGTGTAACTCCACTAGCCGAAATTGAGAGTGGACATGAAAATTATTTTTGCAACATCGGGGGTATAATGCAATATTTATCATAACACATGGGGTAAAATAAATATCTTTCATAACACATGAAATAAAGTGATAGATATATCATAACACAAGGCAGTAAAGTGCCACATACAAAAGGGGTAATTTTGTCTATTAATTTTTTTTTTAGAAAAGTTCAAAGATGTTAGGAAGACAATGTGAAGCTTTTATAAAATTACGAAAGGGAGGTAAAATGCTCTTTTTCAAATTATAAGGGTATAAATTAAACATTATGCAAATTACAGGGGATAAATTACCATTAGCTAAAAATAATGCATGTATACAACATTAGTAAAACTACCAATGTTCTTCCAAACTTCATCAACACCACCAATTCATTATAAATAAAAAAATCATTAGACAAGACCAAAACAAGAAAAGAATCTATCATCAAAATCCAAACTAAATATACATTAGCAAACCAAAAAAGAAAAAAAAAATTATAAAAAGGAGGAACTACTTCTTTTTCTTTGTCAATAGTTTGTAACATTAATTCATCAAGGTTACATTATTAGATAGCTAGCTTGTTAGTGGCGGTGGCGGTGGCGGTGGTGGTGGCCACCCTTTCACAAGAGGGACACATTGTGAGTGTTGTGGCCGGAAGTTGCTTGTAAAATGGTTGAGTAGCTTTAAGTGCTCTTAATTCTTGAAGCTCTTTTTGCAATCTTTTGTTCTCTTCTGTCAGTGTCTCACAACACCTTTTTAAATACTCACAATCTACCTCCGTTTGCTTCAATTTCGTCCTAAATTAACACATCACATTGTCCTAAATTAATTATTCAACCGAATAATTGTCTCATTAAATTTGTTCACGAGAATCAAGAATATATGTACTTGAATATAAATTTAAAGCATTATATTAAATCATATGGGTTACGTACCTAGCTCTTCTATTTTGGAACCATACTTCCACTTGACGAGGACGAAGATTCAATTGCTTTGCAAGAGCAACCTTTTGTTTCTGCACAATTCAAAGACAAAATATATTTAAGTAAAGTTCATGTATATGTATTTATTAAAAAAAATAGTTTATGTATATAGTATCTACTCCTATTTTTTTAGGATTTCAAAAAATAAAACTATCTTTACTAAAATTGTATTATTTGATACCCCACTAATTATGTTTCTCATGATATTCAAAAAAGACAATTTACCTATGATGACAAAAAAAAAATGGTTAAAAGTTAAAACCTCTCTTTGATAATAAAGTAGAGGTTCACAGTCTCCCCTGACTTTTCAAGCACTTATTTTTCGTGTTAAAGACTAAAATGTCCAATGCAATTAAATAAAAAAATTATCATCGATCACTAGCTATCCCTTTTTTTTTTATTATTATTTCACGAGGGTTATCTGCATTTTTTTCCAAGAGGAAAGTATATTTTCGAAAAATGTTATATAACTATAGTTAATATTATCTTTTTAGCATAAAATCGAACTCAAATTGCAAAATTACACACTTAACATAATTCAACACGCACGAATCGAAGATGTATCGTCTTTTTTTTTTTTTTTTTTTTTTTAATTTCACGTGGGATAATCCGCATATATTTTTGCTTTTCAAGGAGGTAGATTCACGTTCCAATTAAATTGCTAAAAATCATATATATATATATATATATATATTTTTTTTTTATAAACTTGCTAAAATCATATATATATATATAGAGAGAGAGAGAGAGATGGTAGCTTACAGGGTTGAGGGTATTATGTTCTTTGAAACTATCTTCAAGAAAGGCAGATTGTTCTTTAGAAAGCCTTAGTTTTTTTCTTGCCAATAATCCATTTTCATCATCCATGTCATCACTTCCCCTTGAAGAAGTCCCTCCTCTTTCCACAGACTCACTAATTTCATTAATTGCACTACTAGTACTACTAAATCCATCATAATTTCTTTTAGCTCCCCTAAATATTGAGAAATTCATTTGAAATGATGAAACTTTGTTGTTTGGTGCAGATGTTCCCCCTTCTTCCACCCTCCGGTTAATTACTTCCAAACCTCTTCCTTCCGGTTCAACAGCCACTATATCAAATATAAACCACAAGAAATTATCAATTAAAATAGATACATAAATATATAGTTGTACATAAAGAAATTTGATATAATACTAATAATCACCCCTTAGCTAATTATTTACATAAATCACTTTTGTTCATTATGGTATCAGAGTCAAATCAAAAAGAGATCTATTCCACCAATTTCTAAATTTTACTTCATGGATCATAATTTTGTTTCTTGTGTATGTTTCGATCAGCGAAATATTGAATTGTGAACAATTTCCAGAAACGTTTCAAAAATACTAATTTTTTTTACTAAATTACGAAAAGAGAGTTTTAAGGCAAATTTTTTTTTTCGAAAACACAACTTATTTTCGTTTTCGTTAATTCAAAAACAGAAATTTTCAGTATTTTCAACTGAAAAGATGAAATTTTTTATTCATGAGGTATACCGTCTATAAGCGAATAGCTTAAGATGAAGAAAATGAAGAAAATAAAATTTCACAAAATTGAAGCTAAAAAAAAAAAGGAAATCAATAGTATATCAATTTTTTTTCTCACTTTAAGCTAATTAACAAGAGAGATTAGTAGATGTAATACTCATAAAGTATAAGGGCAATTACATACATTTTTCATTAAGCCATGGGAAAGCAAAGTTGTTGGTTTGTGAACGCTGAACCGGAGTGAAAGGAAGAAGATCGAGCTGAACCGGAACCGGATCCGATGAAGAAGCATCTCTTTGACCTTCAGAGAACCGGCCGGTTTCTCTACCTACACCCATGCAAAAACCTAATTCCTTCCCAATTGATTTTTCAAGGAATGAATTTGTAGTATATGGTTTTGGCGTGTCGCCTAAACTCAAAGCCAACTCCATTTGATGACAAAAATAAAAATAAAAATAAAAATACCAACTATATTTGAAGAGAAGAACAAGTAGAATGAAATGAAGGGAATTAATGGAAAAGTAAGTGAAGAAATTTATTGAATTTGAGAAAGTATCAAAATCTTGAATTTATTCTAGCAAGTAAGTAGTACTATGTAGCATATGAGGGGTACCTAGACTAAAGATTTTTTTTTAATTATGATTTGGTGGCTTTAATTTGTGTGCAGAAAAGAAAATCCGGGGTTGACAAAATGCACGTGAATCTAAATAAATACTAGGAGTACTTAGTTATACAGATGACTGTGTGTGTTTTCCTGTCGCGTGTGTGAGAGAGAATTTGGAGACAGTGGATTGATTTTGTCCAAGCAATGCAATCATCTTTGTTATATTTATATTTTATTTTATTTAATATAAGGGGATACCCAATGATTTATACTTTAATTATAGTGTCATTTTAGTTTCATATGTATGAGTGTGTATTTGAGCTTCGGAGACACAACTTTTGGCAAGTTGTAAAGGTCATCATATATGTATATTGTATCTATCATTGATCACACACTAGTAATAGAGTTTTTAGGGGTTGTTTGTTTGATATTTGATAGAGTAGTTTGTGAGAGTGGTGGGGATTTGTGAAATAATTTCAATTTGTATAATATTATTTGTTTGGATTCTGAAATAGTGGTTTAGGAAATAACGTGGATGTAGTTTTCTTATTTTAAGAGTTTAGGTTGTAGGTCTAAGATATGTAAAACTTTATGTTCAATCATGTTTGTTATGTGAGATAAGTTGTGTAAGAGATATAATATTTTATCTCAAACCAAAATAGAGATTGTGTAGGTTTTTTTAGAAATAAGAAAATTGAGAGAGGATAAATTTATTTTAGAAAGTAAAAATGATATTTGTTTGACTTTTTTCAAACACGTAAGTTTTTTGGGAGATGCCAAACAAACAGACCCTAAATATTTGTATAAATTTCATTTTGTTTTTTATTCATTTAGATAATAAGAATACGATTTAAATCTAAATGAGTCGATTCAAATATTTGAAATCATGCATTATACAATTGTTTATTACAATATAGGATCAATAAGAAAGTTTTTAAAAAAAAATATGTAGTTAAATCAATCAACCCACTATTACAAGTTAAATGTGTTATAGTTAATATTTATAGAAGTAATTTTTAATTGGAAAAAACAAGTATATAGGTTTGGCACTTACACTAACTATTTTTCACCTCAAAATCTTCAAACTAACAACATTGATTCACATTAATTAGACCGGTTCTAATAATTTTTCAAATTAATTTTCATAACCAAAATACAAAAATTCTTCAAAACAATTGTTCAAATGTAGTTTTCAAATTTTTTGTTGACATATTTAGTGAGTGCTTAAGTCTCATATATTTACAGTTAATATTTACCTCAGTTTTCAATTTCTAAAATCTAAAATATTTAGGTCTTGGGCATTAATTCCAATCTTTTGAATTAATTTTTGGGGTGAAATAGATTCAACCAGAGTCGGCTCAAGTGCTAGCAACTTGGGCCGATGCCTAGATCCCCCACCACACTATGGAGCCAGACCCCCCCCCCCCCCCCCCCCCCCACAAAAAAAAATATTATGTAGATCCCCAAGAAAAAATTATAAACTAAATATTAATAATTTATTAATTTCACGTACACAACATATTAATTAGCTCACTTGGTTAGAGTATCTCTTCATGAATGAGATGGTTAGGTTTCTAAACTCAGCATGACTTCTCTCTCATATTTTAATGGTTCTATATTCTTTTGAATTTTTTCTTTCTTAATGTTGTTCCTCTCTTTTCTCTTTCATAGTAATTATTCTTTGGATTTTCTATATTTTTAATGATTTTTTTCAAAAAAAAATCTTATTGAAGTGTTCTTTTAATTTTTTTCCTTAATAAATATAAAAAGAATACGATTTTTTATTTTATTTATAATACGTTTTTTTTTTTCTTATTCTTTACCTAGTACATTGCACAAACCTCCTCCCTCCCCCCAAATAAATTTGGTTTAGCTTTGCCCCTGTTTATATATGTATAACTTTTTCCGATACATAAGTGATATATAATAGATGTAAGGACGTAATCGAATGAAATAATCAACCAATTATTTAAGCTTGAAATTTTATTACTTAATTTGAGATCGTTTTTAATATTGATACTTAAATGAATTGTAAATACGATGGAGTTCTATGAAATAATAAATTTTCTTCGAACTTGTATGATTGTATGAGTATCATATGTGTAACGTCATAGTCCAAACCAATTTTCAACAGTCAAGCATGGATCAAACATCAAGTAACTTTTGTTTAACTTTTGTTTAACTTTTAGTCTAAGTAATTGTTATCAATTTTGACAGTCATGAGCCCATCTTGTGCCATAGCTAATCTTGTATCATAGCTATAAGGGTATAAATTTACATTATAACTAATGATTGATATTAATAAGTAAAAAGTTAACTTTACTTATACTCTGTATGTATCTATCAATACTTAGTATTTTTGCATTAAAGAAAAAAGTGAGTATATTTTTTTCAATTATAGCATAGGATCTCAATATTAGAATCCGTCTACGGCCCTCTGAATGTCTAGGGTCGATTCTGGATCCAACTAGATGAACTTAGCACAGTCCATGTGTATTTAACATGGTATCAGAGCCACAAGTTAATGTGGGTCACATCTTTTCATGTGCTTCATTCTTCACCTACACGCTTGGCCAAGATAAGCAAGATCGAGTTTTCATTATTCTCGTGTTTGACATTTATCCACTTGCACAATTCATAGTGTTGAACTTTCATATGTCATATGTTCGACTTACAGAGTCATATTGAAGTTTCATTGGAATGGAATTTGTCCTCTGAACGAGGTTTTGCAAATAAAATTATATATTTTGATTATTTTCGAAAATTTTGACGGGTTATTTATTTCCCTGTATATTGACAAACTTATAATGATTAAAAATACATAACGATCTGAAAAAAGGACTAAATTAAAACAGGGTCTACAATATTAATAATATATACTCGCACCATATATTATTTGTCAACGCACAAAAAAATGTGATAAATTAACAGTTAGCCTCATTTTAATGTTCACCATTGCATCTTCTCATGTATCTTTTCTCCATTTTCATTTCCTTCTAGGTTTGGCAAATCTATGCTTCAAGTAGGCGGCTAAGTAGACGACTCCCAAAATTTTGATATAATTAAAAGTAGTTAGATACCTATTAAGGTTCAATAATTAGAATTATCATCCCAGTGTCTAAGTATCCCAACTTAGAAAAATAAATTAAATATATAGGACGTGGTGTATTATTAAAGAATTAAAAGAGTAACTAATTGATTTTCTTAAGAGCTACATGCAAAAATACGCCTTGCAATTTGCATAATTAATTGAAAATTTTCTCCTGTATTAATTTATTAGCATAAACTACCATGTATTCTTTTTTATTAGCAAATTTCTTCATAAGTCAATAGTGAATCTATTGTCAACCTTTTAAGTGAAAAGTGGAATTTATTGCGAATTTACAAAGTTAACAGTGAGATTATTGTTAATTTCTTAAAATAAATGTAGAGTTTTTACATTTTATGATTGGGTTAAAATTTTTATTTTTCTGCAAATATGTACTCTGGCATGAGAGGAGTTTTCCGCGAAGAAAAAATAGAATAGGGGAAGTTTTCTAATAAAAATCCAAGGAGTTTTTCCCAATTAGACAAAGCATATATATTTTATAAGGGATTATTTTTGCATTTCTTTGCTTAAGGAGTATATTAGACTCTAATACACTTTTAAACTAACAAATTGACGTCAAAGCATCTCTTCAAAACAATAAGTAGCTAAAGAGAAAGAAAAGTGTCTTTTTTAAGATTTGATTGCATAATTACGAACCATTATGCAAATAGTAGATAATATAGGGCCAAGTCATGATGTACCGTGATAAAATTACACAATTATTGAATCAGAAACATGATTGTTTCTTGCAATAAATTGGTTTTATAGATTAAAGCTTTTCTAGTTAAAAGGAATAACATATAGTACAATATCATATAAATTTAATAAATTATCTCGAACTCTTCATAATCATCAAATGGACTACACTAATTTTAAATTAGTTTTTAAATAGGTAAACAGTAATATTGTTAATTCGCCTGGAGCTTTTTCCTTTTTTGCACTAAAATAAGAATGAGCAATATTTGTCATATTGAAATTTCAGCTTTTTTTTTTCTTTTGTGCCTCAGTTGTTTCTATTTTACTACTAGTACTTTATAATTAGAACCTAGGTAACTAAATTCACGTCTCCTAGGCTGACGCGCGCACCCGATTCGCGCTCTGAGGGCAAAATGCGAATTCCACCAATAATTCGTGCTCTGTCAAGAAACAATTCGCGCACTTATGGGATTAAAATTCGCCCATCAAATATTGTTGGTCCCAAAAGTGGTCAATGAGGTCTAGAGGGGGGGGGGGGGGGGGGGGGAATAGACCTCTGAAAACTTTAAAACTTTTTCTCTAACTTTTCAAATCAGCAGACTAAGCTGATCGAGATTTGTAAGACTACTAAGCTGATGCGCACAAAGCTTTATCAGCAGAGTTGACCACTCATCTGATTTTCACTCAGCTGATTTCAGATGTTAAATCAGAGTTTTTAGAAACTAGTTGGCAGCGGATTTGTCAAGTGTTTTTCAACCAATCTGTTCCTCTTTAAGTTTTCTCACTCAAAAGATTTTGTTCCCAGTTTTTACAACTCCTTTTAAAATCTTTTGGTTAAATCGTATGTTTGAGTTCTTTGATAAGTATGCAAAGTATAACAGTAAGTAATTCAAACACACAGGATTTTTATAGTGGTTATATAGACAATCGTCTTTTAGTCCACTCTTCCAAGTCACACAGATCTTGGGTTATACTAGAAAACACAAAGTAATCAAG
This sequence comes from Penstemon davidsonii, assembly GCA_034814905.1. Taxonomy (NCBI): domain Eukaryota; kingdom Viridiplantae; phylum Streptophyta; class Magnoliopsida; order Lamiales; family Plantaginaceae; genus Penstemon; species Penstemon davidsonii. Next base: position 944,678 of record JAYDYQ010001087.1, on the reverse strand, counting down.
TATACAATGCTTGCGCTGATCAACAAATGAAAAGCCACAAGTGCGCTGTAAGAAATCACACAGAAATCCTACACTCTGAAGCTAGATCACTCACTTAGACGGATCTACACTCCTCACGCTATTTTCAGTACAGAAGATCACTTAGAAATCCTATACTAGGAAGCTATATCACTCACAAAGATGGATATACACTCCTCTCTTTTACAGCTGAAAGTCACTCAGACAGACAACTAAGTTCTCTGTTCTTCAACGAAAAGCTTTGTCAACAAATGACTTCGGCTTGTGATCAGATGACTCAACTGATGGATCTTGCTCTTATGATATGATCTTGAGTTGTGCAAGCTCACTTTAGATCTTCAGTTATGTCTTCTATTTATACTCTCAGATTTTGAATTTCTGCCCGTTGAAGGTTGGCAGGAATCTACAGTCCTCGAGTTCTGGTCCTGACACGCGGAACGGCTCTCTGCAACTGTTGCACTGTACACTCTGCTGTACGGATGTCTACTTTATGTCAGTCGCATTTAATGCACTCAGCTCTTAGCTGGTTCCCGTTGATAAGCTTACTGACCGTCTTCACTCTGCTGGTGGAAGTACTCTGCTGATGATCACTTTGCTGATCACTCGGCTGATGGCTTCTCGGCTGATTCAAGAATGAACACATCTATCTTGACTCGGCTGATAATACCCATCTGATATCCCACTTCGCTGATTCGGTCACTTAGCTTCCAGACCATGAGATAGGTTTTACTAAGCTGTTCAGTTCTTAGTTGATGACTTCCAGATTGCCCTTTTTGTCATCTTCAAAACCTTCTCCAATATTAACCAACAATTTCCCCCTTTTTGATGATGACAAAACCTTCAACTAAGAACACATCTAAGTTTCTGATTTAGTCTTCATACTCTGAGATGGAAATTATTGCTCTGATACAACTTTTTTTTTAAAAAATACCACTTGCATGTGATGGTTCTTTTTCCCTTTCTGATCTTCTGCTTAGAGGGTTCTTAGTTGCATCCATCTTCCCCCTTTTTGTCATCAACACCAAACTTTAGTTGCATCTTTTCTTCTCCTTTTATCCTTCCCCCCTTTTTTGGGTTTGTGATAACTTCTTTTTCATAAGATTGCAAACTAGTATGCTGAAGACAGGTAGGTAAGCACTTGGCTGATCGAGGTAGTCTTCGTTGCCGTTTATCACTCCAGCTAGAAAGTTTCCCCTTAACTTCAAGAATTTTTACCACTTGATACCACTTGTGGTCTGATTCCACTTGTAGTCTGATGCTACTTGTAGTCTGATACTACTTGTATGGATACAAATCAGATTAGGCAGCTGATATCACTTGTTGATGTGATAGCACTTGCTGATACCACTTGGTGTAGTACATTCTTGAAAATTACTTGGCTGTTGAGTTCCAGTCAGCTGATAAGAAGCAGTCTTCTGATAGCTTCATTTTGACTTATTGACAACTTCATCTTTTATTTAGGAGTACCGCTAGTCGTACACGTTCCCCCTAAGTTCAAGAATTCGTGGTCAAGTAGTCTGATGAGAGTTTCTCTTCAAAGACACTCAGCCGTTGAATTCCAGTAAGCTGTTCTGGGTTAGTCTTCTGATAAGTTCCCCCTCAACTTATGAATCCAAAGTCAACGAACCAATTTCTTTGTCTCATGGTTGACTGATACCACTTGAATGGTGATACCACTTGTTGCAAACAGTTGATGGTCTCTAATACCACTTGGTCTCTGAAACCACTTGTTAATCTTTGATAATCTTCAACTTTTCAACAAACTCACGTTCCTTGAAATCTCCAAATGTAGAGTCTACCACTTGAATTTTACCAATTGCTGATACCACTGATTTGATACCACTTGTTGGTACATGCTTGTTGGTGAGACTACTTGTTGAACTTGGTGAAATTTGCAAGGCAGTCAACTCATCTTTGTCATCTCACATGTGTTTCATCTGCAAAACAGATGACTATTTTTGGTACCCTTTGTTTATTGGGTCCAGCATGGTTAGTGTAACCTTTAACATGTGATGATCTAGTGACTTATGTTTTATCATGATAATACCACTTGTTGGTACTTGATACCACTTGTTGATACCACTTGTTGGTTTTCAACATTTGTTGGTCATGATTAAAACATAGCTCATAAGCAAGGTAAGATGCATGAAATATGTGATAAGCATGCATATTGAAATGAAGATGGCAATCAGCACAGTGAACATGGTCAGCATGATAATATGAATAAGCGTAGTGCATGTCATAATAATTATCATAATGTGATTCAAATTCTTGCCAGATAATTCATTTTTGCCTCAATTTCTTACCTGAGTTTTTTTTTTTTTTTTTTTTTAATAACTCTCCATAGATTAAGCAGACTCAATATTTTCAATTTTACTCCTATCAGCAGCCTCGGCTGATGAGTTTACTAGTCTGATTAGTCTTAGGTAGCTTACTAGGTTTTCTAACCTATTGAGCATCAGTAGACTTGTTCTCTTAAGCCTCTGATTTTCTTTTCAGAGAATGATGCAATTACTTCTTTCAGGTTTATTTATATTTTCAAAACAAATTGCATACTCAGCTTTTGGAGTCTCATTCTCATGCTCAAGCTTTTTGTAATCAGCTGATTCTTTGAGGTTTTTCAACCTGAAGTTTCAGTGATCTGATTTGCTCTTTTTAGCAGAGTCATCTCTTCATTAAGCTTGGCAAATGCACAAACATTATTTGAATTTGTAATTCAGCATTTATTCAATCGATTCAAATAGTGCATTACATTAATCAGTAGAAGTTACCCCAATTTCCAGAATCATCAAATTCTATGGCAGTTAAGCATATGGTCTCGGGTACTTCATCAAATTCTTTATCAGACGATTGAAGGTCTGAATAAGATGGGCAGGAGTTTATTAGCTTTGCTGCATCAGCTAACTTTGATTTGCTCTTACTAAGCTTATACTCCTTTTTAGCACGCTTTTCCTTTTCAGCAAACTTCTCAGATGATGAGGTTGGATGGTCTTTGATCAAGAGCCCATACTCCTCTTCATGGTAGTCTCTAAGTTTTGCTTTGGAGGAATCCCTGTTTTCCTGAAAATGATCAGAAGAAGATGAAGTAGCATTTTTATATTTTAATTTCATTTTCTTCTTGTAGAACTTCTTGAAATCATTTAGCAGCAGGGTAACGTCGTCAGCAATGTATCCCTTTTCTGAACTCAGCACAGTCTTCTGTTTTGACTTGTCTGCTGATTTTCTTGACTTGTCTGACGCCATTAGAGCAGCAGTAGGGTCTGAACTGGTTGACACTTCTAATCCCAATCTTGGCATATGATACTCATACGCTTTGAGAGATGAGAACAGTTCGGAAAGAGAAATCTTCTCTAAATCCCTTGATTCTTCCATGGCTGTCACCTTCATGTTGAATTTGGGTGGCAAGGCCTTGAGAACCTTTGTTGTGATCTCCTTGTTCGAAATTTTTTTACCAAACCTTAGAACTTCATTCAGGGCTTTGGTAAATCTGGTATCCATCTGATCAATCGTTTCACCAGACTTCATTTTGAAATTTTCAAACTCCTCAAGAGCCACACTGAGCTTGTGTTCTTTGATAGCGTCGTTTCCTTCGCTTAGCCCGCAGACTTTATCCCACATCTCTTTGGCAGTTTTGAGATGCTTGATCTTCTGGAAATTTTCTTCGTCTACAGCTCTGAACATGATGAACTTCGCCTTTTTATCAAGATTTACTAACTTGTTTTCTTTAGGCGTCAGCTCATCCAGCTCTTTGTCAACTATCTGATCTGGTTGGCCAGCAACCTTCACAGTCTTCTGGAATCTGAATGGTCCTTTAGTAATACATGTAAACATGTCATCATTATAAGCAGCAAGAAAGATTTCCATTCTGATTTTCCAGTTTTCAAAGCTCATAAGACCAATGTGAGGAACATGGTTTATGGCATCCATTTTTCAAAAAGTTTTGATTTTCAAAATATGCTCTCTTTTTGAAAAAATTTGGAAAACACACTTTGGATCAAGCTCGTTGATCAGGCAGCTGATTTAAGATAAACCACCTACCCTGATGCTACTTGATGGTATCAGGTAAATTACCAGAGCAACCTGCTCTGATACCACTTGATGGTATCAGGTAAATTACCAGAGCAACCTGCTCTGATACCACTTGTTGGTCCCAAAAGTGGTCAATGAGGTCTAGAGGGGGGGCGGGGGGTGAATAGACCTCTGAAAACTTTAAAACTTTTTCTCTAACTTTTCAAATCAGCAGACTAAGCTGATCGAGATTTGTAAGACTACTAAGCTGATGCGCACAAAGCTTTATCAGCAGAGTTGACCACTCATCTGATTTTCACTCAGCTGATTTCAGATGTTAAATCAGAGTTTTTAGAAACTAGTTGGCAGCGGATTTGTCAAGTGTTTTTCAACCAATCTGTTCCTCTTTAAGTTTTCTCACTCAAAAGATTTTGTCCCCAGTTTTTACAACTCCTTTTAAAATCTTTTGGTTAAATCGTATGTTTGAGTTCTTTGATAAGTATGCAAAGTATAACAGTAAGTAATTCAAACACACAGGATTTTTATAGTGGTTATATAGACAATCGTCTTTTAGTCCACTCTTCCAAGTCACACAGATCTTGGGTTATACTAGAAAACACAAAGTAATCAAGTATACAATGCTTGCGCTGATCAACAAATGAAAAGCCACAAGTGCGCTGTAAGAAATCACACAGAAATCCTACACTCTGAAGCTAGATCACTCACTTAGACGGATCTACACTCCTCACGCTATTTTCAGTACAGAAGATCACTTAGAAATCCTATACTAGGAAGCTATATCACTCACAAAGATGGATATACACTCCTCTCTTTTACAGCTGAAAGTCACTCAGACAGACAACTAAGTTCTCTGTTCTTCAACGAAAAGCTTTGTCAACAAATGACTTCAGCTTGTGATCAGATGACTCAACTGATGGATCTTGCTCTTATGATATGATCTTGAGTTGTGCAAGCTCACTTTAGATCTTCAGTTATGTCTTCTATTTATACTCTCAGATTTTGAATTTCTGCCCGTTGAAGGTTGGCAGGAATCTACAGTCCTCGAGTTCTGGTCCTGACACGCGGAACGGCTCCCTGCAACTGTTGCACTGTACACTCTGCTGTACGGATGTCTACTTTATATCAGTCGCATTTAATGCACTCAGCTCTTAGCTGGTTCCCGTTGATAAGCTTACTGACCGTCTTAACTCTGCTGGTGGAAGTACTCTGCTGATGATCACTTTGCTGATCACTCGGCTGATGGCTTCTCGGCTGATTCAAGAATGAACACATCTATCTTGACTCGGCTGATAATACCCATCTGATATCCCACTTCGCTGATTCGGTCACTTAGCTTCCAGACCATGAGATAGGTTTTACTAAGCTGTTCAGTTCTTAGTTGATGACTTCCAGATTGCCCTTTTTGTCATCTTCAAAACCTTCTCCAATATTAACCAACAAATATTAGCCATACATGTGTCTATAAAGCCTGCAAATATTGCTACCTTAGTTTGCAATTTTTTTTAAAATCTAGGGTACTTCTCTATTTCAAACTTAATATCTTTTTCCTTTTCCTTTTATAATTAATGTTATTGGTTAATTAAATTATGAAATAATTATTCTTTATTTGATAAAATTGTTGAATGACTTTCATTAATTTATTTAATTAATATATCGTGTAATAATTACCTGTAAATTGGTAGATTATTTGTTGATAATTTATGTGGATAAAATGATAGATTATTTCATTAATTTATGTTAATTATTATTTTTACGAAAATATTATTTTATGAATTATTTTTAATTAAAAAAAAAAAACATATTTCCTATCTATATCTTATGTTAATGAATATATCAAACTATCATTTACAAAATATTATAATAAAAAAAATATATTGTGCTAATTTATAGAAGAAGACTAGCGATATTGTGCAAAGATTGTTGTTGCCGGAGCAACTTCTTTTAGTTTCCTATCTTGTCCCTTGTAGTCAAATGTCATAAAACCTATATTTTTCTGTTCTCATAATACCCTTTATTATTCAATCTCTCTCATTTTAAATCATCATTAACTTCTTTTTTCTTTCCCCGGAAATCTTCAAACATGAAAATTAATAAAAAAAAAATTGAAGTTTTTTTACATGGCTTCCGTACAAAATATTTAATCTGATTATACAAACAATACATTACAAATTAAACCAAAGTCCCTAAAAGTGTTTATTTTCCTTCTGTCCGCACATAGTAGCATATAGTAATATATATATATATATATATATATATATATATATATATATATATCACCAAAAAAATATGAAAGAAAGATAAGAACTCATTGTGAATTTAATATGGAAAATGATCTTCGCTTCTTCTGTTATTCTCAATTTAAGATTAAAAAAAGCATGTGAGTTATAAATATTAATAAGTGAATTGTAGATATATCAATTAAAGATTTATTCTTAGGATTGAAATATGAATTTAATTATTATTATTGAATTAAGCCTGAAATAATAGTCAAGTAAGTTTTAAAGCGCGTTTCGAGTCCGAATCTTTTAAAAATTAAATCAAATAAAAAGACGATTTCAAATTTAATTCAAACCATACCTAAATATCAAACTGGCCAGTCAAGATTGATGATTTTATTTCCTTTTGGGGGCATCAAACTCGAAGAAAATAAATGACAGGATTTGATATGATTTGACTCTGAATCTGATCGACGGCTGACTGAGCATGTTGTTTGATGTCTTAACCTTTTTACCAAAAAGTAGAAACCATATCCAATTACAAATTTACTATTACAATTGCGATAAAGAACACTAAATAAAATTAAAAAAATATAGGAGTGGATTTGAAAAATGCCCTTTTCAAAAAGCTTTATTTGAAAAATGCCATTCGAGGGTTTTATCATTGTAGTGATGATATTTGCATTAGTATCCTTTATTTCTTTAATTTACATTTTAGTACCTTTTATTTTTATTTATGGTTCGTTACTTATTTTCTATATGATATATCAATTTTTCCTTATATAATTCATATTCAAAATCAGATTTTCGTCTCTCTAATATTTTTATTTTGAAGTCTAATATTCCTGGTATACAAGGATGAACCTCTAAATATTGTATATTAGCTAGTTTATTTCTTCAGAATTATGTTGTATTTTATTTTGTATTTTTTGTATTTTCTCCATTTTCGTTACTCGGCTCTGATACCAAAAGTTGGTCAGAGGCAGCGGATGTTTGCTCTTAGGGATAATTACATATTATACATGAATTTTCGCTTCTTTTATTCTTTTTTCTATAATTTCTTTATTCAGCCTATACATTTTAGTACTAATAATCGTTGCTCTTAAATATTCTAATCTTTCTTTGATATTTCTTTGCATTTATTTTCGGGGTGATTATTCATAATTTCTCTTAAGAATTTAGTTAAATCTAATACTTCTTTTTCTAACCTTGTATATTCACTTTCTTCTTTTAAAGACTTTGTAGGTTTTTCTAATAAAAGTTGTTTTACATAAGGTTGTTTTAAAAATGACTGAGTTTCTAAGTTGATTACTAGTTTCTCCTAATGTTATTTCTTTCATAGGTAGTTTCTTTATTTGAGCTATTCCTTCAAATAATTTATCTAAATAAATTGATTCCTGATCTAGAAAATTTATACTATGATGACTATTTATTAATGCGTACTCAACCATATATGTTAGACTAAACGGTTGATCTCCTTCTTCCATTAATTCTTTTCGTGCAAATTTATATCCTAGACAGATACTATTATCTAAACTCTTTGTTGATAATGGAATTGCTTATTTAATTCCTAAATTAAATTTTAAAATTTTATATGCTAAATTTCCCATTGTTATTCCTAGAACTGAATATTTAGTTTCTTTAATTCTTCGGTCATAAGCTATTAAAGCTATTGGTGAATCAATTCATTCTTTAAAAGTAGATTTAATTAATACTTATATAGTAGCAATTTGAATATATCCTATTTTATCTCTATCTTCTTTATTACGAATTTTTTATATTCTAGATGCTAATTGTTCACTATCTATTAATGAGATTACAATAGTTGCTCCAGTACTTTTTATATCTATAATAGTTGCTCCAGTACTTTTTATATCTATAGGTATTTCTTGGGTAAATAATCCGTGATAAATAATATTTTTTTCTTTTTAATTTTTCAAATATTGATTTATTCAAATGTTGTCCTTCTTTTAAATCTAATTTTGCCTTTTTAGTTTTTCTATTTTGTGTTCAATAATTGATTGAGCTGAGTATATTCCAAGTGTTTCTTCTTGTTCTAATATTTGAATATGTTCGTCCATTAAAGATTTTTATTTATTGCGAAATATGCCAGCTTAATTCTAGAGATTTCTATATTGTTTATTTTATGTGTTTAGAATTTATTTGATAACTTATATTTTCTAAAAATCTATTCTTAATAAAACATCTGCTCCTATATTACTTTTGTCTATATAAATGGATAGTTTAAAGTTTAGTTCTTTCATGAAACATTAACTCTACGTAGGTTTGCTTACTACATTGTTTTGATCCATTTATAGTTTCTATTTCTATAATTGGTGCTTCGGCAATAATTGATGTATATTTAGGATGAACATGTGAAAATGATGCTCTTGTATCAATAAGAATAGAGACTATGTGTTCTCTATTGAGAACTAATATATGATACTGTAAATAATTATTTGTAGAAACTAAATTTAAATTTATAGAACTCATTTTTTACATAAATTTAAATGTTTGGTTAAACTGTAAATCATAATGCTAACACATTCATATTGTTGATTCGTTTGAATATTAAAGCATGTCATACATGAAAAACGGGCTGTTTTGATTGCTGCTTGATGTTTTGCTTTGATGGATCTTGCTGATTCTTTGATAATTTAGAATTGATAAGTGGTTTCGATTGATATTTAATTGTATATGGATAGATTTTCCCTATTCAGAACTTATAAAAGTTCTAGGAAAGATTCGAGAGAAAATAAACAACCGTTTATTCTTGTTTTCAAACTCTGATTAAAATGTACATAAGGGATACATATTTATAGGTGAACAGACTAAGTTCTGTCCACACAATACAAACCGTGTGAAGGGATAAGAGCCCCTACACATTTATTAAAAGAAAAGGACGTAAAGTAAATGTCTACATTATTATGTCTCAGATCTACTGGTTACATCTTGTTGTTTTCTGCCGACACTCAAATCTATTGTTTACATCTTGTTGTTTTCTGCCGACACTCTTAATCTTCTATTATTGGTCCTTCATTTTCCTCCTTGTTACAGCTACTGCATGCGTGTCCTTTGAATGGCTTTATCTAATGGCATAGCTTTTGTTTTTCTTCTTCATTGAGTTTATCAAAACCTCCCTTTATCTTCACTAATGTGTCTTCAAAATCCAGAAAGATGTCAAATTCTTCCGGCTTAAATTTATCCTTAAAATGTGAATATATCATCACAGACTAATTCTTATAATTAATCTTATACTTTGATTCGTCCGTCATCCTTTGTAACTGTACTAATATCCCAAATAATAATTGGTAATTGATATCTAAGATGTCTTCTTTTTCCTGAATTGGTTCATCTCTTAATGGGTACTGTCCATTGATATACCCATATTGACTAATGAATAGGATGGTACTCGGATTTCTCCTAATTCATTAAAAAATGGATATGAACCCTGAATTCTTAGATAAACTTCTCGGTCTTTTCCAAAGTGCTATATGGTTTGTAGATGATTCATGTTTTCCATAGAGTATGCATAGCTGCCTTGTGCCATTCGTCAAAAATAGCATTCTGCATTGGTCCGTTGAATATTACATAATATGTTTTACGCTTACTTGATGATTCTGCTGGTGCTTCTTCTTTTTTGTTTGTTGATGATTCTTCTGTGTCCACCACGCTTAGCTTGCTAAACTCTGATGGTTAATATGTGGGGTCAAACATTGGAATTGCTTTTTCGATGCTTTGTAGCTCCAAAATTTTTGCTTCAATGTTTTCTTTAATCTGCTTACATTGATTCTTCAAAGTGGCTATTGCTCCGTCCATGATTCCTGAAATTTTATCCTGATGCAAATTCTCTAGTTAATGTATCCGCAATAATATTATTGCTACTTTTTATATATTTTACTTTTGTTGGGTATATGCTTAATTCAAATTGCCTTCGTATTAATCGTCCCTAGTTGTAATTGGCCTGTAGTTTGTATCTAATAAATCCAGTCAAATATGTTGAATCGGTTCTAAGCTCAAATTCTTTAGGTAACAGGTCAATCCTCTATTTCTTGAATGTTCGTAAATATGCTAATGTTTCTTTCTCATGGATGGGATATCTCTTTTCTGTTTCTGAAAAAGTTCCAGAAATATATCTACATAATGTTTCTTTTGATTTATTAGACAATTGATCATTTATGTTGGATATAAATGAGGTATCTTCTAATTTTTCACCATTTAAGGTTTTTGATTGCTTCGATTCTTTATTTGTATTTTTATGATCAATATGTTTCTTAAAAACCTTATCTTCTTTTTTAATACATTTCATACATCCTGACCATATTTCATCTGAAGCATCTGTTTCAACTATTATAAAGTCATCGTTAGTTGGGTTATATAATCTCGGTAAATTTTTTGTTTCTTTCTTTATTTTTTCTACAATTTTACTATCTTCTTGTTCCCAAAACCATTGCTTATTTGTACTAATTTTTTCTTTCAATTTTTTCTTTTCTTTTGTTTATGGTAGTTCCTAAAAGATAAATTTCTTGTCTGCAAATTTGTGCTTTTGTCTTACTTAAAACCAATCATTTTTCTTTACATCGCTTTAAAACAAATAAGACTTTTTTCAAATGATCTTCTTTGTTTATATTACTAAAAACTAATATGTCGTCAATGTAAACTAAACAAAAATCTTCAAGACCTTCAAGATTTTTGCTCATGTATTTGAAATATGTCTGGTGCTTGCTTTAAACCAAATGGTAATACATTCCATTCATAATGCTTTTCTGAAGACAAGTAAATGCAGTTAAATGTTTTGTATCTTCATGTAGTCGTAATTGATAGTATCCAGATTTAGCTTCTAGTGAGCTAAACCATTTCATACCGCTAACTTTTTCTATAATGGAATCTCTTCTTGGTAATTTGTGTGCATCACAGATGGTTGCATCATTCATCTTTTTTATAATTTATGACCATTCGTCTTTTTTCACGTTTTATTTCATTATGGTTTTCTACGTAAAATGCTGGTGCAACATGTCTACTTTTACTATCTCTTATTAATTTTTTATCCAGTAATATATTTTTTACAATCTTTCATATATTCTTCAATATCTCTTTTAGAATAGGATATTCTATTCGGTACATTTACTTCTTAATTTTTATCTTTCAATTCTATTATTACTAACTCCTCATTAATGTTTATTTTAATGTCTAAGGGATCATCTGAACAAGTTTGTTCTAGCAAATTTTCTACTTCTCTTTCTATCTGACTTTTACCATTTTCTTGTAAAGTAAATAACGTATTTATCAATAAATTCATAATTTGAATCCTTATTCTAGAAAAGTTGTCTATGATAGGGATCTTTATTATCTCTTCCTTTTGATTTAATTTATTAATATATGGTGCTTTAATTTCTATTTCTTCTAACCATTGTGTAAATGGATAATAAATCCTTAGAAAATTATTTCCTAATATTATGTCAAATCCCGATTCTTGTCTTTAAAGGGAGGTATTATGAAATTATATTTCTTTTTTATGTTTACTTTCGATTTTTATTTGATTAAAATAACTTACTAGATTAATTTTATTAGTACTTCCATCTGCAATCATTATTTTAATTGGTCCCTCTGTTTCTTTCCAAATTAATCCTTTAACTTGTTTTGAAGCAAAACTAATACTAGCTCCTGTGTCAATATATGCTGAATAATAATATCCCTTTATTTCTACTTTTGTAAACGTTGAATTTGGATTTCTTCTATTATGAGTCTGATGTTTCATATTCGCTTTCTGTTTGTAACATATAAAAGTCTTCTAAATCTGATATATCTGATTCTATTGGTTCTAAATTTTTTAATTCTGCTATTTTTAATATTTCTCTTTTTTGATTATTTTCCTTTTTTAGGCATTCGTTTGCATAATGTCCTTCTTCTTTGCATAACCAACATCTACATTTTTTCTTTCCTTCTTGACAATTATTTTTAGGTTATTTTCTTCTAAAAAATCTTTTTGGTTTTCTTTTAAACATTTCCTTATAATTTTTAAATGGTTTCTTTTTCCACTTATATTTTTTGTATTTTTTCTTATTTTTTTTTTTGATCTACTAGACTGTGTATTTACAGCTCGGACCGAAGAGTGCAAAGGGTATAGGTCCTCCCCAGTGTGATGTCTCCAGGATTCGAACTTGAGTCTCGCCTCTGGGGGTCGCAAGTCACTACCACTTGGCCCAACCACCTTGGGTGTATTTTTTCTTATAATACTTCTTTGATTTTTCACATCCATAATGTTGTGGGATGTCTGGATTATTACTGCTAACACTATTATAGGGTTTAATTATTTTTATTATATTTATTTCTGTACATTTTTCAGCTATGTATTCTTTTCCTATTAAAATTGCTCCTCCTAGGGTATCAGCAATACTTCCTTTTTCAATTCCTTCTTTGAATCTATCTAAGCAGGATTTATGTATTGGATATGGTAATTTTGATAAGAATATTCTTTTCATTTGGTCTTGATCAGGTTGTTCTAAAATGTAATAATATTTAGAAAATTCACATACATAATTTTCGTATTCGCACATATTACATATTTTTATGTTATCTAGCCTTTTGTCGAATTCTTCCAGTTGATTCTTTCCTATGTTCATTTGCATCTAGTCCTACAAACTCTTTCCAAATTTTTCCTACAATTTTGCAGAAAAAATCTTCTGAACTTATAGACGCTTCTTTTAGAATTTCTTTTTCTAAAAATGTATATTCGGATAAATAATTAAATACATTTACTTTAGTTTTGTATAAAATTAAATTCCAAATTGTGTCTTTTGTAGCAGTTTTGAATATTTCGTCTGTTTGTAATAGCAAACTAATTTAATTTGACTAATCTTGAATTACTGATTCAACACTTTTAACACAATTTATATTTAATACTCCTTGTGTTATTTTTTGATAGTGTGGTATATATTCATCGGGTATCCTTTTATATTTTTCATATTATTTTGATAATAACCATTATTTTCTCTATTATTTTCAAAATGTATTCCGTCCCATTCATGCCATTTTATATCATTTAGTTTTCTTTTTCTTAAATCGGATTTTATATCTGACATTTCTTCTTTTTTAGTTCTACTATTTTCACCTTTTTCCATATATACTGGTATTGACTCATCTGATTCGTATCCAAATATTACTTCTTCATTTTCAATTTTCTCTATAAACTCAATTTGTTATTCTTTTTGTTTGTCTTGTATTATTTTTAATTGATCTATCATTTTTCTGATTTCTTCTATTTGTTCCTCCATTATTTTAATAAATTTCTTGGCGGTTGTAACTCTTTAAATATTTGAACTTGCTTGCCTATTAAAACTAAGTCTTTGTTATTTTGCTTAATTTTTTCTAATTCGTATATTTTCTTTTTCTTTGAACTCATCATATAATACGCCAAAAATATTATAAATATTCTCTTTTTTTAATATTTTATTTATTATAACTAATTGTTCTTTTAAATCGGCTATTTCTTCGATTATTCCTATTAATTGTTTTTGTAAATCGGCTACATCTTCTGTCATACCCATCTAAATAATTAATTATTGGTTTGTTTTCCTTTTCTAACTTTAAAAGGACCTTTTTTGTAAATAGGATTCAGAGTCAAATAGTGACCTGATGGCCTTTCTAAAAATACATTTTTTGGGAATGGCCTTTGCTATAATTCCCCCATTTTACCATCTAAATTTTGGGTTTGTTAACCCCTTATAATGTACTATTTTTGTCCCTAAATTTTCTTTACAATTTATTTTAGAGATGCCCCAAAATAAGGGCATCTATGTGAAAATACCTAAAAATTCTATATTTTTAACTTTTACCAAAAACTCTGCGCCAAAAGTATAGTATAGAAAAAAAGGGACATGAGAGAGTATGAAAGATAATAGTCATCTCCTCGGCCATCAGTCAACGATTAAAATTTTAACTTCATTAATAATTTTTTAATAAATTATAAAAGAGCCCAAACATATTACATGATATTCAATTTTTACCCCCATACCACTGTTTTACCAAAATTAACTAATGAGATAAATGTGGTTAAACAAATAATTTAATCAAAAAATTCAGCAAAATATCTTTAAAAATACAAATTAGTTCATGAAATTAAGACTTTAAGAAATTGATTTAGTGAAAAAATTTAACTAAAAAATTAATGCTACTAAAATAATTGCACTTTGTTAGCAATTTTATGGTACCAAAATACTACATTTTTATAAGCAATCATATAGCGATCTGAATGACAAAAGTCAAAAAGTTATTAATTGCTTGATTTTTTTTTACATAACTTCCTTTTGTTATCAATATAAAAACAGAATGAACGACGTTCATTGTCTTATAGATAGGACAAAGGTCATTACCTTTGGTATATGCTCAAATCATGTTGGACGCAAATGGAAGTAGATCTAAGTTCTGTTTATGGAGGTTGCAGTTTTCCCTCCATAGTGAAGGTATTATAGGTATAATGGTATATAATGGTAAAACATGTGGTCTATGTGCTTAAAAGATAGAATATCACTTAATATATGAATTAGGGTCTCTTTTGCATTTTACCCTAAAAAATTAATGATGTTAAGTTCTTAACCGTTGATTGATGACTCGGAGAATAACTGTTACATTTCATAAATTAGGGGGTAAGTGTGACTACCTCCATAGTTTTGGGTGTAAACTGTATCTAGCCCAACTAAGACATACACAAGGTACCTACATCTTTGTCTTTTTTATATATTTTGTGACATATGTATTTACACCCCCATCTTTATCAGTGTAAGGCCATCTCCAATGGAGATGGCCGGGCTGGGGGCGGGGTGGGGCTGCGGGAAGGGAGGCGTCTCCAGTGGGGGGTGGGCTCGGGGCGAGGCGGCAGGCGGGGCGGAACGGGCGGGGCGCAGGGCTCGGCGGAGCCCTGCGCCCAGCCCCGGGGTCGCGTGGGCGACCTGGAGAAGAAGAGGGGCGCGTGTTTTCTTTAAGTCAGGTGCCGCCAAGTGGCGGCACCTGACTGGTTCGTTTTTTTTTTTCTTTTAATTGTTTAATTAATTTTGATTTTATATATATATAATTTGTTATTTAAAGTAATTTTTAATAAAATTAAAATTTCCCCCTAATTAAATTAAATTTGTAGAATTGAATTATTTAATAAAATGTGTTATGATATTTTTTTGTATATGTTTAATAAATATACGTAGTCACCAATTTTTAATTTGATTATTTAATATAATAATTTTTTTTTTTAATATTTATTTGAATTGCAATTAATTAAATTTGTTAGTATAGATAATTTTTTTTGCATTTAATAAGTTCTAAATAATAAAAAATAGAATTGCAATTAATTTAAATTTGTTAGTATAGATAGTTTTTTTTGCATCTAAATCACCAATTTTTGATTTGATTATTTAATATAATAATTTTTTTTTTTAAATTTATTTGAATTGCAATTAATTAAATTTGTTAGTATAGATAATTTTTTTTGCATTTAATAAGTTCTAAATAATAAAAAATAGAATTGCAATTAATTTAAATTTGTTAGTATAGATAGTTTTTTTTGCATCTAAATAATAAAAATTGGGCTTGTCCGAAAGCTAGAGAATTGGACTGCATTCGTGTCCGCAGGTCGCGGGCTCGCACAAGTCTTGAAGAGACGAAGTGAATTTGGATCCATGATTTGCACCCAACCCCCCCTGCGCGCGAGGGAAGAGACTTCTTGTAGCTAAGTAGTTACACAACTATATTGACAAATCATATATAAACCTCAAGTTTTTTCACTCCACTTCCAATGTGGGATAAATGTCAATTGCATTTCTTTTCTTCCATTTCAAGAGGTGATTTTTGAGTGTCAATTTCTCATTCACCCGAACTCCGATTTGGACACACGATATACCGTTTTAATCTACTCACGGATTAGAATCTAATTCCAGAAAAACCCGAATGAATTTTATATTTATCAAATTTTATTGTAATTATAGATGATTGTGGGCAAGGAAAGAAAATGAAATTAATTTCTCATTCACCCGAACTCTCTTTAATTTTAATATTTTAATATAATTAATAATTTAATTACAAGATGTAAATAATTATTAGTATTATTAATATTAATATTAAAAATAAAATTAAAACTATAATATTAATAGGTGAGAGTGGGCAAAGAAAAAAAATGGAATTAATTCCATTCCGGAGCCCTACCATTGGAGACGACCAGGCAGGGCTCGGGGGGGGGGGGGGCGGGGGGGGGCCAGGGCTGGCTCGGGGCTCCGGAGCCCCGGGGCTAGCCCTCTCCATTGGAGATGGCCTAATTACACTAAATTTCAGGATAATTTGAGTATTTTTCCTTAAATATTTTTGTTTCGACAAATTGGTCACCCATTTCAATATTTGTACGTACATATTTCTTTTATCCATAAAACACTTCATCATGAATGCTTTTTTTTTTTTTTTTTTGGGTAAGAAATGTACATAAATTAATGGTCTAAACAAAATCTTACGGCCCTTTTGTTTAGATTTTATGTGAATTTTTGCAATATTAAAACTATGTTTGTGTGAATTTTTAGAGTTTTCATTAATACAAGAATAACGAAGCTATAGAGAACTAGAACCTACTTGGACAATGATGGGAGTTATATAAGGTTATGAAGCGAATGATATTGTCTCCTGGGGAGAAAATACTGCTGTTCCTATAATTGGTCATAGAGACCAGTTCACATTGTTGGAAAAAGAATATTTCACATTTCCGAAAGTAAAAACAACAAATTGTGACCAAATTACATTGAGAACATCATGGTATAACAAACCAACTGATTAACTTTTAAACAAGTTTCTAGCTTTTGAAACAATCTAATATATATATGTTTGTCAATAATATGTGAGTCTTTAGATTGCCAATTATAGAAAAGTGGATAGTCTAATAAGAATTGAAAATATATTTGCACTTGAACTTTTCAAATCATTAAAAATTGGAACTATTTCTACTCAAATTGAGACAAGATTCGGCCATTCCAATTGACTGAAAAAACCATCAAGTTCACACTATTTGAATTTGAAAAAAAGAGATGTAAATAAACATTTATATTAAATCCCCGGAAAGAAAAAGGAAGGAAAGGAAATTTAGATATTTGTAGGTGGGGGTGTTGAATAAATGTATGAGTGCATGGTCCCACACGCATGGGGTGGCTTTTGTGAAGAAGGTCCTAATTAAAAATACCCACATCTAGAGGAGGTGATTGTGGGTCAGTTTTGTCATGCTTTTGGGATCATTGCAATTATTGAAGTCATGCAGGCTTTAATGATAAGTCTCATATCCTATGATCTAACAAGGAAACTAATATAGACAAATAATATTCCATCCGCGCCCGCGTTCTTTTTTTTTTTTTTTTTGATTTTGTCGTAGAATTTTTTGTAAGAGTTGAAATTTTGAAATTTCTTATGGAAGCAATTTAGTTGTGTTTTGTCTCAATTTTGTTCTAAAGTTGGTTTGTGAAGTTTCGTCGAAATTTTGAAACTCGATTTGGTCAATGACTTCAATGGAATAATTAATAGATAATGTGAAAATTTGAGAAGTAATTAAATTAATGTTTGGTTGTTGGGATTTTGAGGAGAAAAGTAAATGATAAATGTCAAATCAATAACTTTATGTCTGAAAAAAATGACAAATATGAAAATAATTTTATAGATCTCAAGTAGATTTTTTAGGTTTCGATTTAGACTGAAATTGAGTTAGGACCGAAATCAATTTTTGCTTCTTTTTAAACCTTTCGAAATAATTTTGTTTCCTTTCAAAGCTATTAGAACTCGCAAATACTTTTTTATTAATTTTCCCTTTTCTTTTCGAGTCCATTTAATACGGGTTTAAAAAAAGAAGCTAGTTTTCGGGGTGAACCAAAATGATGTTCCGCTTCCATTCCCCAAACAGTTAAAAAACAAAAATCATTTTTTTTTCTCAACTCTTTATCTAATGAGGTTTGATTCAATTTGAATGAGACCAAACTCATCCAAACTACTTCCAAATGAAGTCTGAAAGTTTCAGGTATTTTTACCGTAGAAATAGTGGTGGAGAGTTAGTAGTGTCAAATCATTTAAAAAATTGAGTGTTGTTTTAAGACGTCACAAAAAGAAAATATAAGTAACTATTAAAGGGTGAGGGGAGTAGAAAATAAGGCCATCTCCAACCGACAAGGCAACCGTATGTAGGATTTGCCGTGGCCTTCGATTGGAGATGGCAAAAAGAGGAGGGAGGGGGGGGGGGGGGGGGGGGGGGAGGGGTTTGGGCGATCACGAGGGGCGGGGGGATGTTGGGAAGGGGATTGGGCAATTGAGCTGGGGGGGGGGGGGGTGGGGGGGGGGGGGGGTGGGGGGGGGGGGGGGTGGGGGGGGGGGGGGGTGGGGGGGGGGGGGGGTGGGGGGGGGGGGGGGTGGGGGGGGGGGGGGGTGGGGGGGGGGGGGGGTGGGGGGGGGGGGGGGTGGGGGGGGGGGGGGGTGGGGGGGGGGGGGGGTGGGGGGGGGGGGGGGTGGGGGGGGGGGGGGGTGGGGGGGGGGGGGGGTGGGGGGGGGGGGGGGTGGGGGGGGGGGGGGGTGGGGGGGGGGGGGGGTGGGGGGGGGGGGGGGTGGGGGGGGGGGGGGGTGGGGGGGGGGGGGGGTGGGGGGGGGGGGGGGTGGGGGGGGGGGGGGGTGGGGGGGGGGGGGGGTGGGGGGGGGGGGGGGTGGGGGGGGGGGGGGGTGGGGGGGGGGGGGGGTGGGGGGGGGGGGGGGTGGGGGGGGGGGGGGGTGGGGGGGGGGGGGGGTGGGGGGGGGGGGGGGTGGGGGGGGGGGGGGGTGGGGAATTATAATCTAATTCATTGCAGTGGCTCTCTCTTGAATAATATCGAAAGCTAAGTAGTAGGCTGAACGAATCGTGAAATGACCTGTATTAATACTGTTAAGAGCATGAAGGCAGTTGAAAACAGCATCAAATTGAGGATTGGTAAAGGCATGTTGATTTCCTTTTGGTTGATAGGATAGTGCCCTGCAAGCCAACTCAATAGCTTGTAAAAGGACTATTTTATCTTATATGAATCTTTGATTTATTAATTAATACGCAAAGTTTATTTATTTAATTAGATAAACTAATGGCCAACTTCATCTTTCGCGAACACATTTAAGCGATTGGTTGAAACCCTGAGATCACTCATGACTATGGGACGATTCACTTCAGTATTGAGTGCAATCATGAAACAGTCTCTAAGGTCGTGATCTCAAAAGTGTTCCAAGTCATAGATTCCTGTCGAGACGGGGTATCGAAGGAATCGTCAAGACTTGTAGGATTATGCATGATTCACATGGAGTGAATTTGTGGAGTTTCATGAACAAGACATTTGATGTCAGTGCATATGACTAGGTGGTTCGATAGGGGATCGAACGCATCGAACGACCCGAACAGAGAAACCCATTGTGGAAGTGCGTAAAGCATATCAGTGATGGGATGTTTCTCAGGACTTATAACAGTGTACGATTTAGTCCTTAGACTTGAGGTGCTAGGGCGAATTCGGTATACGGGTGTGCGTCCTGACCATTGTGCGCCTACATTGGGTACGTACAGTAGTATACGCGAGTGGTTAGCATCAAGATAGGATCTACCGACTCATTGTAATGAATGAGGGAATTTCCTGTACATTCTTAGATAATACATTCCGAGAAATCCATGGCCATGGTCAGTGACGGATTTGGAAAGGGGTTTCCAAATTTAGCAGTCACACTGGAATTATTATCCAGAATTAGAAAGTACAGAATCGAGATAATTAGAGGTGCTGACTAATTCACACACCCTAGGTCTCGATCGGGAAATTAGTCGTTAGAGGGACCGTATGTACATGGAACTTATAAGAGGTGAGGTTCACTAATGTCAATTCACCTGAAGTTGGGCCTCATGGGCTTGTGGCTAGACATCGACCATGAGGTGTGGGTACTCCTGAATTAATGGGAGATTAATTCTGGAGTGATCAATTAAAGGAGTTTATTGATCGGAGCAATTAATTGAATATTAATTGCTCATTAATTAAATCACGAAAGTCGTGGGCCTACGGCCAATTGATGGTGAACCTAGAGGGTCACACACAATACAGTTGGACAGTGATAGTCAATTAAGGAAAGGTTTGATTTAAAGAGTTAAATCAAATAAAAGAATTAAAGAGTTAATTCTGAGAGAGAAACAATTAATTAGACAGTCTAATTAATTAAATATTAATTAAAGAGTTAATTAAAGTGGGAGATAATTAATTAGATTAATTGGGTTAATTTAATTAAAGGGTTTAATTAAATTAATGCAAGACATGGACCAATTTAATTAATGGCCCAATAGCAAGTCTTGCACACAAAGGGGCTTTGGAGGTGGCTATTTAAAGGAGTCTAAGTTGAGACTCAAACCCTAAGCAAAAACTACAACCCTAGCCGCCCCCTCACTTGGCCGCCCCCCTCTCTCCCTCTTGCTCTCTCCTTCACTTAGATCTAGATCTAGATCTAGATCAGCCATTGACAAGAAACCTTCTCTTCCATTTCTAAGCCTAAGATTTGAAGGAGTCATTCAATCCAACTGGTGTGGACTAATCTCTGGAGGCACAACACTTGGGGTGCTCTAGTGAACGAGAAGAGAAGACCGGAGAAACCACCACCTTGCCTGTGGTGAGGTAAATTCGATTTACCACTTATTAATTTAGTAATTTGTTGATAAATTTCATTCAACCTTTATTCATATGTGCTAATAAATGTTCTTGGGATTTGGTGTATGAAAAATTGAAAAATTTTATATTCCGCAACGTTGTATTTGACAATCATACCCATGAAAACCCAACAGTGGTATCAGAGCCAAATTTATTATGCACATATGAAAAGGCCTGAACACATCAAAGTATATGGATATATGTGTTTGTTGTGTTCTGTTTTTGATTCTTGCTTGTTATGATAAATTAAATTGTTCGGATCTATGCACTTTTCGGTTTTGGGCCAAATCTATAATTACCGAAAATTTGAGGGCTTGTTTGCAAATTGCGATTTTTTTTAAAATCTGGACAGAAAGTAAAATTTTCATTTTCTGCAATTCTGGACCAAATTGTAATTTCTGGAATTTTTTAAAATCTGGACTGTTTTTGCAATTTACGAAAGGTTTGGGCTGTTTTTGCAATTGCCGTAAATTCAGGGGTCTATTTTGCATTAAACGAAAGTTTCTGGGAATTTTGTTAATTTTCTGCTTGCTGGTCCGATTTGCATGTTCTGGAAATTTTGGGGCTGATTTGTAATTTCCAAAAGTTGAGGGGTCAAAATGTAATTTTCGAAAATTCAGGGGGCCGAACTTTAATTTTTTCAAAGGTTGAAAAACAGAAACTGTTTTGTGCACTAAAAGGGTTTAGTATATCCGAAAAGTTAATTTTATCATAATTAGTAGGGACTAGAGTGAGAATCAAAGAGATTGTTTTAAAAGGTGTTTTAAAATAAGATTATGGATTGTTTTAAAATGAGTTTTAAAACTAGAATCTGATAGATATTTTAAAAGGGAGTTTTAAAATAGGATAAGAAATAAGAAAATATTTTTTGCTTGTTTCTTGCTCTACGTGAACTGTTTACGTGGTTTTTCGATCGCGCCGAGCCTTGACCATTAGGGTAGATGTGATTGGTTAATTTTAATTTGTTGGTTTTATTGGGCCTACGAGCCTTAAGTTTTTGGGCCACTTTGAGCCTTTGTAATAGATAGGGCTTTACAGTTTTAATTAGATTAGGATGAAGGCCCGTTACAAGCAAGGTGGGAGCCCAAGAAGACTAAAGGCCATGTATGCATGGTAAAATGTGTAATAGTGTAGGCCTCTTTTAAACCTATTAGATTGACCAATAGGACCATCGTCTTTGGCTCGATGTTGGTCCGCATAGGAGGCTCCCGATCGAAAACATACTGTGGTAGCATGCATGCTAGGTGTGTATGTTTTTATTTACGCATTTATATTTTAGCATGTATGGTGATACGCGCTAGTGATTTAGATCGTAAATAAAAGATAATGCATAACTGGAACGGTGAGATCTCGAGTAGAGTTACCTCAAACTCTTAAACCCGAAAACCCCCTCTTGATAATAATATTAAGTCATATTGGGTACATTAAAATAAAGTTTTAATATCCAAGCCTTCCATCAATAGGAACTAGCGTGAGTTGTCCACTTGTCGATTAAGGTGATCCAGAGTCTGGCACCCGAGTCGAGGAAAGAGACAATACGCGAAACTCCTTGATTCTCGTTTTTAACTAAACTTGACAAGGGTGAGGATTGGTCGGGATGTGAACATCGATCATAACCAAGTTATGGGGATTTCATGACCGGGCTCGTTGCTCATCAAGATTGATGGGTTAGACTTAACGAGTAGTACCACTCATGATGTAGCAGTGCTAGATGAGTGCGAAAACCGAGGCAAAATAGCTTGAAGGTTGTGTAGGGACACAATTGGTAATAGTATACCTACCTAGGGAATTAATTGTATGACCGCGAGTCGTGGGTGCAATTAATGTCTGCTGGGACGTCAAGACCTGCTAGGAAATAAGATTTCCCGAACAATTGAAGGGGTAATTGTTTCGAGAAAATAGTGGGAGAACTTTTTCGATAACAAGTCCAATAGTCGTTAATTATAAGTATTAATTTAGATCAGTCAGCTGAACGTTATCATTCTATTTTGTAGATCATTTTGCGAAAATGTCTAAGAATCCATTATCTATCATCCTTGACACTAACAAACTTAACGGATCAAATTTTATCGACTGGCTAAGAAATTTGAGGATAGTCCTCGACTCCGATCGTCGGAGCTATGTTCTCGATGCCCCAATGCCTGGAGCACTTCCGAAAGGAGTTTCGGAAGAGGAACGAGCCACCCATGCTAGATGGGTTGATGATGATATTCAGGTTCGTTGCCTAATGCTAGCATCAATGACCAATGAGCTGCAGAAACAGCATGCAAAGATGTTGCATTCTGTAGATATACTTCTCCATCTCCGAAATATGTTTGGAGAGAAGTCTCGGACCGAAAGGTTCAAGACGACGAGGGAGTTATTCAATCTGAGAATGGCTGAGGGTTCAAGTGTCAAAGATCACTGTCTTCGTTTCATTAATCTGATTGAAAAATTGGAGAATTTGGAAGTAGACTTGCACGCTGATCTTAGCACTGACCTCCTACTCCATACTCTACCACGCTCATTTGATCAGTTCGTGTTAAATTTCAACATGGAGGAGAGAAATCTCGCTCTTCATGAACTGACCAATTTGTTGGTAACGGCAGAAGCTACCCTTAAGAAGGAGAAGTCTGTCTTGATTGCTGAGCAACCCAAGGCTGCAAAGCCAAAGAAAGGCAAGAAGAAGAAGAAAGTGTTCTCTTCTAAAACAACCAAGAAGGTTGTCGAGAAAAAGAGAAAGAGCCCAGAAGATGAATGTTTCCACTGCAAGAAAGCAGGGCACTGGAAAAGGAACTGCCCTGACTACCTTAAAACGGTAGCCAAAGGTATTTTCTTTATTGAAGTTAATATTTCAATTAATTGTGCATCATGGGTGTTAGACACCGCAGCTGGTTCTCATATCTGCAATGATTTGCAGGTGATGGGAGCAGTAAGACCTCTTAAACCTGGGGATAGGATCCTGCGCTTTGGAAACGGAGCAAGGGTTGCGGCAGAGGCCATAGGGGACGTTGAATTAGTTTTAGGGAATTTTACTTTGGTTTTAAAGGACTGTTTGTACGTGCCAACTATTATCAAAAACATTATTTCGATTCCTTTGTTGGATAATGATGGTTTTTGTTTTTCCATTTCTAATAGAAATTTTAGCATAATAAAAGGTGGTTTTACTTATGCTAGTGGTACTTTGATAGATGGTCTTTATTCCCTTGAACCAACTAATTCTAACATATTGCACATTCAATCAAAGAAAAGAAAACAAGATGATAATAGTCCACAGTTATGGCACGCTAGGCTTGGACATATATCCAAGAGTAGAATTCAAAAGTTGGTTTCCTCTAGGGCTCTTGAAATACAGAACCTAGATGATCTCTCAACTTGCGAGTCCTGTCTCAAAGGAAAGATGACCAAAACGCCTTTTACTGGGAAACCAGAGCGAACCAAACAAACCTTGGATTTGATCCATACCGATGTTTGTGGACCACTGAGTGTCAGTGCAAGAGGATGATTCTCGTACTTCATAACCTTCACAGACGACTACAGTCGTTTTGGGTATGTGTACCTAATGAAGTATAAGTCCGAAGCTTTTGAAAAGTTCAAAGAGTTTCGAATGGAAGTTGAGAACCAACTTGGACATAGTATTAAGGCACTTCGATCTGATCGAGGTAGGGAATACTTAAGTCAAGAATTCCTCGATTATCTTGTAGAGAATGGAATTCTCTCACAGCGAACTCCTCCTAGAACACCACAGTTGAATGGTGTGTCTGAGAGAAGGAACCGAACTCTGTTGGACATGGTTCGTTCCATGATGAGTTTCGCTGATCTACCTTTTTCATTTTGGGGCTTAGCCCTCTTAACGGCTTCAAAGATACTTAATATAGTACCTTCAAAGTCGGTGCCGACGACGCCACACCAAGAATGGTTTGGTAAAGCACCCATGTATTCGTACTTACGAGTATGGGGATCTCCTGCCTATGTTAGGAACAAGAAAGGAGATAAACTAGATAGTAGATCTAGTTTGTGCAAATTTGTGGGGTATCCAAAGGAATCCATTGGATACCTGTTCTACGACCCTAAAGAACGAAAGACGTTCGTGTCTAGGAACGCCCACTTCTTAGAGGATGACTTCCTCACTAAAAGAAGCGGGGTGTCCGTAGAACTTGATGAAGTCCAGGAACTGGACCCATCCCCACAAACAGTGGGAGTTGATCCTGAACCTATTGAACCATCTAGTACACCAGTACTTTGAAGGTCCGATTGAATTCGTAGAGAACCCGAAAGGTTCGGCTTCATCCACGAAAATGATCAATTGGATGGTGATCCAAGGACATGCGAAGAAGCTATGTCAGACATAGACTCGGGTGCATGGCAGGAAGCCATGCAATCCGAAATGGATTCCATGCATTCCAACAAGGTATGGACCTTGGTTGATCCACCTGAGGGAACTGTCCCTGTAGGCTGTAAGTGGATCTTCAAGCGCAAGTTTGGAATGAATGGAGAGGTTTTGACTCATAAGGCTCGCCTTGTGGCGAAAGGTTATTCTCAAAGGCCTGGTATTGACTATGAGGAAACTTTTTCCCCAGTGGCGATGTCAAAATCCATTCGGATACTATTAGCCATAGCCGCGTGGTATGACTACGAGATATGGCAAATGGATGTAAAGACCGCCTTTCTCAATGGAGACATTGATAAGGAAATCTTTATGCAACAGCCAAAAGGCTTTACATCTAAAGGAAGTGAGCATAAGGTCTGCAAACTTCAAAGGTCAATTTATGGCCTAAAACAGGCATCCCGAACCTGGAACAAACGTTTTGTTAAGACAGTCAAAGGGTTTGGCTTTATCAAGAACGTTTATGAGTCATGTGTGTACAAGAAATTCGAAGGGGGTTCAGTACAATTTATTGTGTTGTATGCGATGTTATGTACTAGACCTGACGTAGCACACGCTCTGAGTGTGACGAGTCGCTACCAGTCAAATCCCGGGGAGGAACACTGGACCGCCGTAAAGGCTATCCTCAAGTACCTGAGAAGGACTAAGGATATGTTCTTGGTCTACGGCGGTAGTGGAGAATTGAAGCTCGAAGGATTCACGGATTCGAGTTTCCAGTCTGACGTGGATGATTATAAATCCAATTCTGGATATATATTTTGCCTCAACGGAGCAGCGGTGAGTTGGAAGAATTCCAAGCAGTCCACCACTGCAGATTCAACCACTGAAGCAGAATATATTGCCGCATCGGATGCAGCAAAGGAAAGTGTTTGGATGAGAAACTTCATCCAAGAGTTAGATGTAGTACCTAGCATTGCAGAACCCATAGTAGTCTTCTGTGACAAGCAAAGGAGCCGAGATCACACCATCAGTCCAAACACGTGATGAGGAAATACCATGTGATTAGAGAAATCATTGGTAGAGGAGACATTCAAATGGAACGTGTCGACTCAAAAGATAACGTAGCTGATCCACTAACGAAGCCACTATCGCAAAAAGTGTTCGAAGAACATCTTGTGAAGATGGGTCTTAGAAATGTTTGTGATTGGCTTTAGGGCAAGTGGGAGATTGATAGGATAGTGCCCTGCAAGCCAACTCAATAGCTTGTAAAAGGACTATTTTATCTTGTATGAATCTTTGATTTATTAATTAATACGCAAAGTTTATTTATTTAATAAGATAAACTAATGGCCAACTTCATCTTTCGCGAACACATTTAAGCGATTGGTTGAAACCCTGAGATCACTCATGACTATGGGACGATTCACTTCAGTATTGAGTGCAATCATGAAACAGTCTCTAAGGTCGTGATCTCAAAAGTGTTCCAAGTCATAGATTCCTGTCGAGACGGGGTATCGAAGGAATCGTCAAGACTTGTAGGATTATGCATGATTCACATGGAGTGAATTTGTGGAGTTTCATGAACAAGACATTTGATGTCAGTGCATATGACTAGGTGGTTCGATAGGGGATCGAACGCATCGAACGACCCGAACAGAGAAACCCATTGTGGAAGTGCGTAAAGCATATCAGTGATGGGATGTTTCTCAGGACTTATAACAGTGTACGATTTAGTCCTTAGACTTGAGGTGCTAGGGCGAATTCGGTATACGGGTGTGCGTGCTTTAATTTAGGAGCCGGTCACGTAGCCTGACCATTGTGCGCCTACATTGGGTACGTACAGTCGTATACGCGAGTGGTTAGCATCAAGATAGGATCTACCGACTCATTGTAATGAATGAGGGAATTTCCTGTACATTCTTAGATAATACATTCCGAGAAATCCATGGCCATGGTCAGTGACGGATTTGGAAAGGGGTTTCCAAATTTAGCAGTCACACTGGAATTATTATCCAGAATTAGAAAGTACAGAATCGAGATAATTAAAGGTGCTGACTAATTCACACACCCTAGGTCTCGATCGGGAAATTAGTCGTTAGAGGGACCGTATGTACATGGAACTTAGAAGAGGCGAGGTTCACTAATGTCAATTCACCTGAAGTTGGGCCTCATGGGCTTGTGGCTAGACATCGACCATGAGGTGTGGGTACTCCTGAATTAATGGGAGATTAATTCTGGAGTGATCAATTAAAGGAGTTTATTGATCGGAGCAATTAATTGAATATTAATTGCTCATTAATTAAATCACGAAAGTCGTGGGCCTACGGCCAATTGATGGTGAACATAGAGGGTCACACACAATACAGTTGGACAGTGACAGTCAATTAAGGAAAGGTTTGATGTAAAGAGTTAAATCAAATAAAAGAATTAAAGAGTTAATTCTGAGAGAGAAACAATTAATTAGACAGTCTAATTAATTAAATATTAATTAAAGAGTTAATTAAAGTGGGAGATAATTAATTAGATTAATTGGGTTAATTTAATTAAAGGGTTTAATTAAATTAATGCAAGACATGGGCCAATTTAATTAATGGCCCAATAGCAAGTCTTGCACACAAAGGGGCTTTGGAGGTGGCTATTTAAAGGAGTCTAAGTTGAGACTCAAACCCTAAGCAAAAACTACAACCCTAGCCGCCCCCTCACTTGGCCGCCCCCCTCTCTCCCTCTTGCTCTCTCCTTCACTTAGATCTAGATCTAGATCTAGATCAGTCATTGACAAGAAACCTTCTCTTCCATTTCTAAGCCTAAGAATTGAAGGAGTCATTCAATCCAACTGGTGTGGACTAATCTCTGGAGGCACAACACTTGGGGTGCTCTAGTGAACGAGAAGAGAAGACCGGAGAAACCACCACCTTGCCTGTGGTGAGGTAAATTCGATTTACCACTTTTTAATTTAGTAATTTGTTGCTAAATTGCATTCAACCTTTATTCATATGTGCTAATAAATGTTCTTGGGATTTGGTGTATGAAAAATTGAAAAATTTTATATTCCGCAACGTTGTATTTGACAATCATACCCATGAAAACCCAACATTGGTTCGACCGATGGCTTGAAGAAGGTGTTATTTTTCTATTCTATAGGTGATTAGTAAGAAAATTATTGTTTTGATATGTTGTATATCATAGTTTGTATTATTGCATTGATATGTTGTATATCATAGTTTGTATTATTGTATTATTATGTTATTATAGTTGTAATTTTGGATATTTGATGTTTATTTTGATTTAGGTCTATGCTTTGGATATATGGGGATTTATTTTGGTGTTTTCTTCTTCTTCTTATTGAATATTGATGATAATTCCTTTTTGAACATGTTATGTTGGATTATGAATTGCATATGTATTAGTGTTTATTTTGTTTTTAGTTACTTTGATGATTTGTTGTCTACTATTTGTGTTTTGTGAGATAGATTATGAAAATAATTTGAAAAAATTTAGATAAGAATTGATTGTTTATATAGTTGATTACATACATTAAAACATAAATTAAATTATTATTTTATAATGACGTCACTCCGGTTGAACCAACAGTTAAACCGATCCAACCAATAAGGCTACCGGTTGCATGTCCGGTTCGATTTCAGCCAACATTCTTTCAATACCAATTCCAATCGGGAGGGATACATGCTGCTCGCAGATGGTTTGGTTCTGCAAATGGCCAAGCATGCTAGTAAGTCCGCTAGTGAATCGGGCAAATTTAGTGACTTCTCTTTTTTGTGGAAATCGCGGTGTGCCAACTCGTTGAAACTTTTTTGTGTGGTTCATAGAGCATGGGATTCTTTTGACGAATGCTCTATATTTTGATCATAACTTTGCAAACTCTTATCTTTGCCCCCGGGGATGCTCGATGATGGAAGATTTGCATCATGTGCATTATGACTGTCATTTCATGAAGAGGATTTAAGTGGAGGTGATTTCGTCAATGGATAACTTGATTCTCAAATGTATAGGTAGAAAAAGTTGGTGCATAAAGTCTGCTTGCTCAGTTTGGATAACTCGGTGTTCGTCGATGCCCAGTGGAGTTGGGTAGTTTTTGGCGACTCTTTGGAATATAAGGAAGACAAATAATTTTCATTTTTTTAGGGGAAGGAGCCAATACAAGCGACTATGTTAAAGGGGAATAAGTTTTCTCTTGACATCCAAAGTTTGTACTCACTGGGTCGACGACAAAGTGATGCGGTGGAAAACAGTTTATCCCGTCCCGATATAGGTTGGTCTAAGCTTAACACGGATGGGAGTTGGGTGACTAGATCGTGCTCGGTGGCTATCAGAGGTGTGGACCAGGCTGAATTTGAGACACTTCGGTGTGGTTTGTGCTTTGCGTGGGAGTGGCAGATTTAGAGGAGTTAATGGCAATTTACCCCCATGTGATACATTTATATCGGGACCGGATAAACTGTTTTACACCGCATCACTTTGTCGTCGACCCAGTGAGTACAAACTTTGGATGTCAAGAGAAAACTTATTCACCTTGAACATAGTCGCTTGTATTGGCTCCTTCCCCTCCAAAAAATGAAAATTATTTATCTTCCTTATATTCCAAAGAGTCACCAAAAACTACCCAACTCCACTGGGCATCGACGAACACCTAGTTATCCACACTGAGCAAGCAGACTTTATGCACCAACTTTTTCTACCT
Organism: Penstemon davidsonii; assembly: GCA_034814905.1. Taxonomy (NCBI): domain Eukaryota; kingdom Viridiplantae; phylum Streptophyta; class Magnoliopsida; order Lamiales; family Plantaginaceae; genus Penstemon; species Penstemon davidsonii. Next base: position 914,717 of record JAYDYQ010001087.1, on the reverse strand, counting down.
ATACATTTGAGAATCAAGTTATCCAATGACGAAATCACCTCCACTTAAATCTTCTTCATGAAATGACAATCATAATGCACATGATGCAAATATTCCATCATCGAGCATCCCTGGGGGCAAAGATAAGAGTTTGCAATGTTATGATCAAAATATAGAGCATTCGTCAAAAGAATCCCATGCTCTATGAACCACACAAAAAAGTTTCAACCGGTTGGCACACCGCGATTTCCACAACAAAGAGAAGTCACTATGTTGGTCCCAAGTGGTCAGATGAGGTCTAGAGGGGGGGGGGGGGGGTGAATAGACCTCTTCAAAATTTACCTTTTAAAAACTTCTAACTTTTCTGTCAGCAGACTAAGCTGATCAGTAATAGTAAGTTGACTAAGCTGATCTAACACAAGGCTTTGAACAACAGAGTTGACCACTCTTCTGATTTTACTTAGCTGATTTTATCAAAATCAGAGTTTCAAAATTAACTAACTTGCAGCGGATTTGTCAAGTGTTTTTCACAAGTAGTTTTCTTAACTTAGAAAAAGTTTTATCCCCAGTTTTAAACAAACTCCTTTTTAAAACTTTTCCAGTAGTTAACCTTTAAGTGTTTTAAATATGCTTCTTTGAAATATGCAGAAATTAATGCACAAAAAAAAACACAAAGGATTTTTATAGTGGTTATATGGATGTTAATCCTTTAGTCCACTCTTCCAAGTCACTTAGATCTTGGGTTATACTAAATCACACAGATTACAGTATACACTTCTTACGCCAAACAACAAATGAAGTAGCCGTAAGTTCACAATAGGAAATCACAAAGAAACTCCTATCCTCTGAAGTAATATCGCTCACAAAGGTTGATATCTACTTCTCACAACACAATTCTAACAAAATCACTCAGATTTTTAAGTATTTTCTATTTTCTCTCTTTTCTGCTTCGTCAACAAATGACTAGGCTGATGAGTGCTTTGTTCTTGAGTTTGAGATTTAGAAGAATTCTGCTTCAGATTTTTGGTCTCAAAAATGTGTTGTCTCTGTGTTGTTCTCCTTCTTCAACTCACGAACTAAGCTATTTATACTAAGGATTTGAAAATCTGCCCGTTGAGAGATCGCCAGTTGTCAAATCCTCGAGTACTGGTCCTTTTCTGCAGAACGGCTGTTGCGACTGAACACTGTACACTCTGCAGTACTTTTTGTCGCTTCGCATTAAATGCGCATTAAATGCACCAAGCTGATACGAGGTTTCTCTTCAATCATTTGTCATAAATACCCTTCCTCTTCAGCATTTATTACACCAAGTGCATTTATTACCGTTGCAATAACTTCTGATCCACTTCCACTCTGCTGATCGAAGTCACTCGTCTGATGTATACTCGGCTGATCCCAAACTTGAACTAATCTGATTTGAGTCGGCTGATAATCTACCAGTCTGATTCCTTCTTCAGCAACAGATCAGTAGTCTTCTGGACCATATTTGACTCGTCTGAATTGTTTCTTCCTTGGTCAAATATTTTCTAAGGTTTGTACTAAGCTTCCACTTAGCTGATGACTTTGGAAATCATCAAAACCTCCCTTCACTTTAAAGTCTTCATCTTCATCCAACAATTTCCCCCTTTTTGATGATGACAAAACTTCAGCTAAGTACCTGTACCTAAACTAAAGTTGAGTCCTCAAAAATTTCTGAGATAGAAATAATATGTTGGAAGCTTGAACTTTTATAAATTTGATCTTTAAAGATTACAGTACAAGTTACAAGCAAAAATTTGACTTAAGTGAAAGATTACAACTGAAGTAAGCTTTTACAAAAATTTAGCATGTAACCTAGTCTATTAACTAGTCTAGTCCTCAGCTTCTTCATCTTCTTCTTCTTCCTCTTCAACTTCTTCTTCAACTTCATCACTACTGTCTTCATCTTCACCAGATGTGAAAGCATCAGCAAGACCTTTCAATTTTTCCTTTCTTTCTTCAGCTTCAATTCTTGCTCTGATGTCTTCAATACTCTTATACTTAACGTCTGGATTAAGCTGTTCATCAGCAGAGTACTTAGAGGCAGCTAACTCCTTGTCAGTTTTAGCTACATCCTTGGGCTCTACTTTATCATCAGCTCCATCTTCAGCTTCCTTTTCAAGTACTTCATCTTCTTTTAGCTTTCCAGCAGCAGCCCGTTGGTCTCGTACTTGAATAGTTGCAGCAACGTCAACAGTTAACTTAGCTGACTCCTCTTCCCCCTTTTTGTCAGCATCAGCAGGGTTGAGTTGATCAGGAGTTATGTTGACAGCAGCACAAAGCTTTTTGATGTTTCTATCCAGAACTTGTTGTTCAGCACAGTGATGACTTAGAATAGTTTGCGTGCGAAGTTGATTCTCTTCCTAGCGAAGTTGATTAGCTTTTAATTCACCAGATTGGTCATTCAGACAGTCAACATTCAACTGAAGTGTTGACAGTTCAGTTTGTGCTTTGTTGGTGACGTTTGTAATCTCTTGCATTAAAGCAACATTCTTCTCAATTTCTGCTTCACCAACTTGTGTCAAGACCCTTATGACCCTTGCAATGTCAGCTTCATTCCTTTGAAGAGCAGTGTGGAGGTGACCTACATCAGCCTTCACATCTTCAATACTTCTGTGCATGCTCAAGATACTCTGAGTAATTGCAAGTGAATTGTCTGGTGGTAGAGGAAAATCTTCAATGGCATCCTTGACCATTTTTGCAGTCTCTTCCTGCATTTGTCTGATCATCAGCTTATTCCTTGACTCCATCTCCTTCACGGTAGTTTCAAACAACAGCTGGATGGATTCCATCAGTGAGGAATGCAAATCAGCAGTAGGAGCAGGATGTGATGGTTCAGCAGGTTCATCTTCCTGTTGAAGTTCAGCAGGTTCCTCTTCCTGTTGAACATTTGCTTCATGAAGAACAGGACTACCTCCAGCTTTCCAATCCAAAGCTAAAGGAATTTCCTCTTTGACAGCAGCAGGCAGTGTCACAGATGTATCAAGATTAATTTCCACAGCTTGCTTGTCCTTCCTTGGTTCTTCATCTTCAGGCTCATCAGATATGTGAATAACTTCAGTACCATCAGCAGACACAACAGTCTTCTGATGTATCAAGTCAGCTGGTACAAATGGTGAAGTAGTCTGTTCGATCTTCAGCTTTTCTTGATAAGTACTAATATCAGAGCCATAACAGATTTGCTGTAAACTAGGCAGAACAGGTGACGTACTTGAAGTACCTGGTTCAAACCTTGATCTCTCAACCCATTTTTCCAAGGTTGTGTAAACAGCAATCTTGACTGCTCTATCAATTCTGTCATCAGTAGGATTGGGTCTTTTTGGAATTGAATCTTTGATAGCAGTCGCCTCCTGACTTACAATGACTCTAGCATAGTCATGTAGTCTGTCTCTGACAAAATCTGAGTCTAAAGCCTTGACAACATAATTTGTTTGCAGCCAGTTTAGAACCCATCTCCCTTCTGTAGCAAACTCCTTCCAGGCTTGAATTTCCTCCTCAGATTTATTCAGTCTGTACTCTCTCCATTGATTGTATCTAATCTTTTCAGGGAGAAAAGTAGTCCTTGATTGAAACAGCTGGTTAAGCCTTTCCAGCTCAGCTTCAAATCGTTTGAAGGCAACAGAGTCATTCTGAACAATCTCAATTGCTCGTCTGACTTCCTTCTTTTTCTTCTTAATTGGTGCAGCCCTAGGTAGCACGAAGTTTCCTTCCTTAGGTTTTTCACCAATTATGATGCCTCCAGACCTCCGTGGTCCATATGCATCCTTCTTGCTATCTTCCAGTGCCTTTGCCAAGTCTTGTGCTTCCTTGGCAGCTAGTTCAGCTTCTGTCATCTTTTTGACATCAGCTTCTTTCTTGCTCGCTTCAAGAACTCTCTTCAGCTCATCTTCATCACGCTTTCGTTGTTCAGCCTCCTCGCGCTTCTTTCTGTGATAAGCTGGTACTTTTGCTTTGCCAGTTCTCTTCTTTCTGGCATTTCTTGACTCAACAACTGGTGCCGCAGCTGTTGTTTCTGGCAATGCAACTGCTACAGGTGCAGCAGCAATTGTTTTGAGGATCTGCACTTCAGGATCCTCTTGAGGTTCAGCAACCTCAGCTGTTGGTGTAGGAATCTGTTTCACTTGATCAGCTGACTTCTTCTCAGCAGATTCCTTCACTGATTCAACAGGCCTCTCAGCAGATTGAGGACTTCTTTTGGCTAACTCAGAAAGTTCAGTATCTTCATCAAGAAGTGTCAGCTTCTTTCTGGCAGTCCTTTTTGTGAAAGATGGATTAGCAACGGTAGAGGTGGCAGTGTCCTTCATAGCACTTCTTGTTCTTTTAGCCACATTCTCAGTCGGTAACTCAGCTGAAATTGTCTTGTCAGAAGATGTTCCAACTGACATCTCATCGATTTCCTTGACTGTTTCAGCAACAATCAAATCAGCAACATCCTTTCTTTTAGGCACAACTGTTCTGGCTTCAACAGCAGGCTTTGCTGTTTGAACAGCTGTTTTGCTCTTCTTGCCTTTATCAGCAGGCACAGTAGGCTCAGAAGCCTTTCTTTTCTGTTCCTTTTTCTCTGGCACAGCAGTAGGCTCTTTCGACCTCCCAGTTTTCACTGCGTCATAAATCTTCAGTTCTTTCGCCTTGTGAATTTCCTTCCCATTAGTCACTTCACATCTCAAATTAACCAACAGATGACTAATGAATATCCTGTGCAGAGTCAGACCACGTGTCTTGTGATCAGCAAGCACATACCAGATGAAGTTAGCCCAGTTTACCTTCAACCCATAGTAAATGGCTATCATAGTATGAAACCTCTTCATTGGTACACTGTCCAAAGAGAAAGTGCAGTTCTCTAGGACTTTGGCAACTAGGTCAGCCATTCGCTGAAATTCGTCCTTTAGCTGATTTTTCTTGATGCTTCTAGACCAAACTTGTCCCTTCTTTGAAGCCAAATTCCAAAAATCTGCTTCAAATGGTTCAGCTACAGTTGCAATTTCAGTAGACCCTTCGAGCGAGAGCCCATACTTCTCGTTCAGTAACTTGGGGGTGACACAGATGTGTTTGTCCCCAATCTTGGCTTTAATCTCTAGTTTTTCAAAATTGACATCGTCCTTTGAACCATAAAATTCCATAACTTGCTCCTTGAAGATCATATCTTCATGAGCTTCCACGAAATTGACTAGAGTAGCCGCCTTGAACTTCTCCAGAATTTCTTTCATCAACGGTGTGCCAGTCGCATGATAGGTCAGGTAGTTCAAGAACATACCTTCAGCAGCAGCTTCTTTTGCATTTACCTTGGAACCCATTTTCCTGAAAGAGATTGAAGAAAAACGAGAGTAGATTTGCAGTTGAATGAATGCAGAAATTCTCTGAATGCTTTTGAAATTTTTAGGGTGCGTAAAAGCTCAGTCAGCTGATTAGATCTGGATTTATAGATGTTAATTCTTGTCGGTTTCCGTGAAAAGTGGTAACCGTTAGATTAGTCGTTGTAAATACAGATCGTGCGATCATGATACACGGATTTCAAAATAGCATTTAATATGACAGATAGGCGGGAATTTGAAACGCCACTTGTCTGTTACTTATAAAAGCGTGTTTCTTATAAAACGTTTTTGGTACAACACTTAAAATATAAGCTGACATGAATAAAAACAGATGAGTAGAATACTTATCTGACAGACGACTTGTCTGATACAATACATCACTAGTGAAAGCCAATATCTAGTGATCTTCCTTTGCTGTTTGTCAATCCAGCAGGATAATTAATCTTCGAATCTTCAAGACTTAAGAACAAATCTTCTGATTAACACAACTTCAACTAACTGTCATTGAAGATTTCATCTTTAAAACAAGGGTACCGCTAGTCTTACACGTTCCCCCTGAATTCAAGAATTCATCAGTCAACTAGTCTGTTGAGAGTCAGTCTTCTTGGAGTACAGTACTTGTTGATATCAGATTAGTCAGCTGTTGAAGCCTGTCTTCTGTTAGGTTCCCCCTCAGCTTATGAATCCAATTTTAACAAGCCTAGTTCCACTCTTAGAGTAGAAAATCTTGCATCACTCAATGGTTTGGTGAAAATGTCAGCGATCTGATTATCTGTTTGAACATATTCAATAATAACATTTCCTTTTTCAACATGGTCTCTGATGAAGTGATGTTTGATCTCAATATGCTTAGTCCTGGAATGACTAGTAGTATTCTGAGTAAGTGAGATTGCACTTGTATTATCACAGTAGATGGGAATTCCACTGATCTTCAAATTATAATCTTCTAGTTGATGCTTCAACCAGAGTATTTGTGCACAACATGCTCCAGCAGCAATGTATTCAGCTTCAGCAGTAGATATGGATACTGAAGTCTGTTTCTTACTCATCCATGAGATCAGACGACTGCCTAAAAATTGACAAGTACCTGTAGTACTCTTCCTATCAATCTTGCAGCCAGCAAGGTCAGAATCTGAATATCCAATAAGTTCAAATCCTGATTCCCTTGGGTACCACAATCCCAATTCTTGTGTGCCTTTAAGATACTTTAATATCCTTTGAGCAGCTAAGAGATGAGATTCCTTAGGATTTGATTGAAATCTCGCACAAACCCCAACAGAATACATAATATCAGGTCTGCTAGCTGTTAAGTATAACAGTGACCCAATTATGCCTCTGTATTTGGTGATGTCAACTGATTTGCCATCTTCATCCTTGTCCAGACGAAATCCAGTGGACATAGGAACATTAACAGATGAGCTAGTTTCCATACCAAATTTCTTAAACAGATCTTTTGTGTACTTTGCTTGACTTACGAAGATACCATCAGGTAGCTGTTTGACTTGTAATCCAAGAAAGTAATTTAATTCTCCCATCATGCTCATTTCAAACTTGTTCTGCATCAGCTTAGAGAATTTTTCACACATCTGTTTGTTAGTTGAACCAAAAATAATATCGTCCACATATATTTGAACTAACAATATATGTTCTTCCCATTCAATAGTGAACAAGGTCTTGTCTACTTTACCTTTACAAAATCCTTTAACTAAAAGAAAATCAGATAGAGTATCATACCATGCTCTTGGAGCCTGTTTCAGTCCATAAAGAGCTTTCTTCAGACGATATACCTTGTCTCCCTGTTTATAAACTTCAAAACCAGGGGGTTGTTCAACGTACACTTCTTCTTGCAATTCTCCATTGAGAAAAGCAGACTTCACATCCATCTGATATACTGTGAAGTTCTTGTGAGCAGCATAAGCTAGAAACCGTCTGATTACTTCAAGCCTTACAACTGGTGCGAATGTCTCATCAAAATCAATGCCTTCTTCTCGGCAGTAACCTTTGGCCACTAGTCTTGCTTTGTTTCTGGTAACAATACCATCTTCATTCATCTTATTTCTGAAAACCCACTTAGTGCCAATTACTCTTTGATGAGTAGGTCTAGGTACCAAGTACCAAACCTTATTCCTTTCAAATTGATTCAACTCTTCTTGCATAGCTTCAATCCAGTGAGAATCACCAAGAGCTTCATCAATTAATTTAGGCTCAATTTGTGAAAGAAAACTTACAAACATTGTTTCATTTGCAGTTGACCTTCTTGTTCTAACTCTGTCAAGGGGATCACCAATCACTAATTCATGTGGGTGATCTCTTAGCCATCTGAGATCAGGTTGCAAATCTGGATGTTGTCCTCTGGATTGATCTTGCAACACCACTGTTGGAGTCTCAGTAGTAGTCTGTTGAAAAGTTGTGATCTGTTGAACAGTCTCTGGTCTGTCAGCTGTTTGCAACTCCTCTGTTAGACAATCAGTAGACTGATTCTGAACAGCACTTGAGTTAACAGCTCTTGTCAAGTCAGGTAGTATGATGGGTACATATTCTTCTTTTCTTTCCACACTCAATTTCTGAAATTCAGCAGATAGTTCTTGATTTGCACTTTGATTCTTTTCAGAAGATTGACTTGGTTCATCAAATACTACATGAATAGATTCTTCTACAAGTAGAGTTCCTTTGTTAAACACTCTATAAGCTTTACTAACAGTAGAGTAACCTACAAAAACAGCTTCATCAGCCTTCTCTGCAAATGCAGTAAGATGATTTTTCCCATTGTTCAAAACATAACATTTACAACCAAAAATCCTAAGATAATGTAAATTAGGCTTTCTGTTGTTCCATAGCTCATAAGGTGTCTTGTTTTGACTTTTGTTGATCATACACCTATTCTGTGTATAACATGCTGTATTTGTAGCTTCTGCCCAGAATCTTTGGGGCAGCTTTGCTTCAGCTATCATTGTCCTGGTAGCTTCTTTTAGAGTTCTGTTTCTCCTTTCAGCAACTCCATTTTGTTGAGGGGTTCTGGCAGCAGAGTACTCATGACTGATTCCTCTGGAGTTACAATACTCTTCAACAGTAGAGTTTGTAAATTCAGTCCCTCTATCTGATCTGATCTTCAATATTCTTTGACTTTTCTCATTCTGGATCAGTTCCATCAGATTAGTAAGATGTTCTTTGGTTTCACTTTTCTTCTTCATGAAAATCACCCAAGTAAATCTTGAAAAATCATCCACAACAGCTAGGCAGTATTTCTTTCCACCGTTGCTGATTGGATCAATAGGGCCAAACAAATCCATGTGAAGTAGCTCCAAAATTCTGGTTGAAGATTGGTGCTTCTTGCTTTTGAAAGATGATTTCACTTGTTTACCCTTCTGACAGGCATCACAGAGCTTGTCTTTGCTCATGACTGTCTTTGGAATTCCTTCTACCAGATCATTCTTTATCAATCTGTTGATTGTCTTGAAATTCAAATGATTCATTCTTTTGTGCCAAAGCCAACTGATTTCACTTGGTGTAGAAGCCACTAAGCAAACATTAGAATTCCTGTCCACAGAATTCCAGTCGACCACATAGATGTTTCCTTGTCTTCTTCCAGATAGAATAACCTTCTTTGTTCCAATTTGTTCAACATAGCACTTATCTGATGAAAACTTTACAGAAAATCCTTTGTCACAAAATTGACTTATGCTCAGCAGATTATACTTCAGGCCTTTAACATAAGAGACTTCAGATATCTCCATGTTTCCTTTGATTAGCTTTCCAACCGCCATAATCTTGCCTTCTTTGCTGTCTCCAAAAGTAACTCTTGGACCATTCACAGCAACAGCATCTGCCAGTTCATGTATGTCTCCACACATGTGCCTTGAACATCCACTGTCCAAGTACCATTTCTTCACTACTTTACTCCTACTCCTAATCCTAACCTTCAAAACAAAATAAAATTGTTTTAGGTACCCTTTATTGAGAGGGTCCTGGTGGATTAGTATCACCTTTGACAACCCAAGATGTTGAAGTCTTAGGCTTCCTAGGCTTTTGAGTTTTAACAGGAGCATGAGCAACTTCATTTTCATCATAATCAGCAGGCATGTTATGTTTATAATCATTATGATGAGGATAAGGCTCATAAGCAGGATAAGATGCATGATAAGCAGGGTAGGCATGCATTGGTTGATGAGCAGGATATGCATCAAAATGAGGTGGATAATGAGGTGCAGCATAATATGGTGGATAAGCAGGTTGCACATAATAAGACTCATTTTCATACCAAGCATTATTATTATAATTTCTTTGCTTCTTTGGTCTGCTCTTTACTTGCTCTTTAACAGACGACTTAGGTTTACTAGTCTGATTGGTTTTACTCTTATCAGCAGACTTCTTGGGACTACTCTGCTGTTTGGTTTTACCAGTCTGTTTTTCATTTTCAGGCTGTTTACCCTTTTTAGCCTTAGGAGGACTCTTCTCCTTTTTCTCAATCTCAGGTGAAATGGGTTTAGCAGTCTGAACATACAAGACAATATTACTATTATCAGCAGATATAAATTTTTCAGCTTTGTTCAGTTCTAAACTTTCTTTTACTAAGGGAGTGCTCTGTTCAGTTGGTTTATCTGTTGACACGACAGACGACTTATTATGCAAAGATATTCTAGCTTCAAGTTCTTTGATTTGTCCCTTGTACATTTCACATTCAGCTCTCAGAGATTCACATTCATGCGAAAGCTTTTTATACATAGCTGATTCTTCAGGTCTTTCAACCTTCGATTTCAGTTTAGTATTTTGCTTTTTCAGCTGAATCATCTCATCCTTAAGCTTAGCAAGCTCATTCACAACATCTACTTTGTTGTTCATCATTTTCTCAAATGAGCTAAACAGTTCAAGCTCACTTTCAGAGAGTATTACCTCATTGTCAGAATCATCAGATTCCTTGGCCATGAGACACAGCAGTGCAGGTGTTTCGTCAAAAACAGAGTCATCACTTGAAGTGCCAGATTCTGTGTTTGATGAGTAGATGGCTGCCATCTTTTCAGCTTCAGCCAACAACACTTTGCTCTTCTGGTATATCTTCTCTTTTCTCTCTCTTCTTTGTTTCTTTTCCTCCTCTGTGTATTTCTCTGCTTTAGGATATGGACAGTCCTTGATGAAGTGTCCCAATTTCCTGCAATTATAGCACATTAGTCTGGATTTATAATCATCCTTACTATCATGAGAAAATGAGGTAGGTTTAGAAGTAGAAGCATTGTTATATTTGTTCTTCATTTTTCTTTTATAGAACTTTTTGACCCCGTTTAGTAACAACGCAACATCGCCAGCAGTGTACTCCTTTTTACTCAGTACTGGGGCCACATCAGATGAGTCCACTTCTATAGTTCTCCCGGCTGATCTTCTGGATTTCTCTGCAGCAACCAGGGCAGCAGTGGGACTAGAAGTTGAGGTCTCTTCTATACCCATTCTTGGCATTTTATACTCGTACGCCTTGAGTACAGAAAACAGCTCCGTCAGAGATCTCTTTTGATGTTTTACAGTGTTTGACATAGTCAAACCTTTCATTGTCCAGGGCTTTAGTCATGATGAAGATTCCAACTTTATCAAGATTTTTCAACTTGATTTCTTCAGGTGTCATCTCTTCTTCATCTTTGTCCACGATCACTTCTTGATCATTGACTTTGATGGTTTTTGTGATTCTTATCGGACCTTTGGTTATGCATCTAAACATATTATCATTATAAGCAGCAAGGAAAATTTCCATGCGTATTTTCCAGTCCTCAAAGCTCATACCGCCAATGTGGGGAACATGGCCGATACAGTCCATTTTTCAAAAAGTTTTTCTTTTTCAAAAGGGTGCTCTTTTTAAAACTTTTAAAAACCTTTAAAAAAACACTCTAGGATCAAGCTCGTTGATCAGGCAAATGATTCAAATGAACCACCTGCTCTGATACCACTTGTTGGTCCCAAGTGGTCAGATGAGGTCTAGAGGGGGGGGGGGGGGGAATAGACCTCTTCAAAATTTACCTTTTAAAAACTTCTAACTTTTCTGTCAGCAGACTAAGCTGATCAGTAATAGTAAGTTGACTAAGCTGATCTAGCACAAGGCTTTGAACAGCAGAGTTGACCACTCTTCTGATTTTACTTAGCTGATTTTATCAAAATCAGAGTTTCAAAATTAACTAACTTGCAGCGGATTTGTCAAATGTTTTTCACAAGTAGTTTTCTTAACTTAGAAAAAGTTTTATCCCCAGTTTTAAACAAACTCCTTTTTAAAACTTTTCCAGTAGTTAACCTTTAAGTGTTTTAAATATGCTTCTTTGAAATATGCAGAAATTAATGCACAAAAAAAAAACACAAAGGATTTTTATAGTGGTTATATGGATGTAAATCCTTTAGTCCACTCTTCCAAGTCACTTAGATCTTGGGTTATACTAAATCACACAGATTACAGTATACACTTCTTACGCCAAACAACAAATGAAGTAGCCGTAAGTTCCAAATAGGAAATCACAAAGAAACTCCTATCCTCTGAAGTAATATCGCTCACAAAGGTTGATATCTACTTCTCACAACACAATTCTAACAAAATCACTCAGATTTTTAAGTATTTTCTATTTTCTCTCTTTTCTGCTTCTTCAACAAATGACTAGGCTGATGAGTGCTTTGTTCTTGAGTTTGAGATTTAGAAGAATTCTGCTTCAGATTTTTGCTCTCAAAAATGTGTTGTCTCTGTGTTGTTCTCCTTCTTCAACTCACGAACTAAGCTATTTATACTAAGGATTTGAAAATCTGCCCGTTGAGAGATCGCCAGTTGTCAAATCCTCAAGTACTGGTCCTTTTCTGCAGAACAGCTGTTGCGACTGAACACTGTACACTCTGCAGTACTTTCTGTCGCTTCGCATTAAATGCGCATTAAATGCACCAAGCTGATACGAGGTTTCTCTTCAATCATTTGTCATAAATACCCTTCCTCTTCAGCATTTATTACACCAAGTGCATTTATTACCGTTGCAATAACTTCTGATCCACTTCCACTCTGCTGATCGAAGTCACTCGTCTGATGTATACTCGGCTGATTTCAAACTTGAACTAATCTGATTTGAGTCGGCTGATAATCTACCAGTCTGATTCCTTCTTCAGCAACAGATCAGTAGTCTTCTGGACCATATTTGACTCGTCTGAATTGTTTCTTCCTTGGTCAAATATTTTCTAAGGTTTGTACTAAGCTTCCACTTAGCTGATGACTTTGGAAATCATCAAAACCTCCCTTCACTTTAAAAGTCTTCATCTTCATCCAACACACTAAATTTGCCCGATTCACTAGCGGACTTACTAGCAAGCTTGGTCATTTGCAGAACCAAACCATCTGCGAGCATCATGTATCCCTCCCGATTGGAATTGGTATTGAAGGAATGTTGGTTGTAATATTATCCAGATAGACGTTATGGCCAATGTTTAAAAAATCAAACCGGACATGGAACCGGTAGCCTTATTGGTTAGATCGGTTTAACTGTTGGTTCAACCGGTGTGACGTCATTATGAAATAATAATTTAATTTATGTTTTAATGTATGTAATTGTTGGGTTTTCATGGGTATGATTGTCAAATACAACGTTGCGGAATATAAAATTTTTCAATTTTTCATACACCAAATCCCAAGAACATTTATTAGCACATATGAATAAAGGTTGAATGCAATTTAGCAACAAATTACTAAATTAAAAGTGGTAAATCGAATTTACCTCACCACAGGCAAGGTGGTGGTTTCTCCGGTCTTCTCTTCTCGTTCACTAGAGCACCCCAAGTGTTGTGCCTCCAGAGATTAGTCCACACCAGTTGGATTGAATGACTCCTTCAATTCTTAGGCTTAGAAATGGAAGAGAAGGTTTCTTGTCAATGGCTGATCTAGATCTAGATCTAGATCTAAGTGAAGGAGAGAGCAAGAGGGAGAGAGGGGGGCGGCCAAGTGAGGGGGCGGCTAGGGTTGTAGTTTTGCTTAGGGTTTGAGTCTCAACTTAGACTCCTTTAAATAGCCACCTCCAAAGCCCCTTTGTGTGCAAGACTTGCTATTGGGCCATTAATTAAATTGGCCCATGTCTTGCATTAATTTAATTAAACCCTTTAATTAAATTAACCCAATTAATCTAATTAATTATCTCCCACTTTAATTAACTCTTTAATTAATATTTAATTAATTAGACTGTCTAATTAATTGTTTCTCTCTCAGAATTAACTCTTTAATTCTTTTATTTGATTTAACTCTTTAAATCAAACCTTTCCTTAATTGACTGTCACTGTCCAACTGTATTGTGTGTGACCCTCTAGGTTCACCATCAATTGGCCGTAGGCCCACGACTTTCGTGATTTAATTAATGAGCAATTAATATTCAATTAATTGCTCCGATCAATAAACTCCTTTAATTGATCACTCCAGAATTAATCTCCCATTAATTCAGGAGTACCCACACCTCATGGTCGATGTCTAGCCACAAGCCCATGAGGCCCAACTTCAGGTGAATTGACATTAGTGAACCTCACCTCTTATAAGTTCCATGTACATACGGTCCCTCTAACGACTAATTTCCCGATCGAGACCTAGGGTGTGTGAATTAGTCAGCACCTCTAATTATCTCGATTCTGTACTTTCTAATTCTGGATAATAATTCCAGTGTGACTGCTAAATTTGGAAACCCCTTTCCAAATCCGTCACTGACCATGGCCATGGATTTCTCGGAATGTATTATCTAAGAATGTACAGGAAATTCCCTCATTCATTACAATGAGTCGGTAGATCCTATCTTGATGCTAACCACTCGCGTATACGACTGTACGTACCCAATGTAGGCGCACAATGGTCAGGCTACGTGACCGGCTCCTAAATCAAAGCACGCACACCCGTATACCGAATTCGCCCTAGCACCTCAAGTCTAAGGACTAAATCGTACACTGTTATAAGTCCTGAGAAACATCCCATCACTGATATGCTTTACGCACTTCCACAATGGGTTTCTCTGTTCGGGTCGTTCGATGCGTTCGATCCCCTATCGAACCACCTAGTCATATGCACTGACATCAAATGTCTTGTTCATGAAACTCCACAAATTCACTCCATGTGAATCATGCATAATCCTACAAGTCTTGACGATTCCTTCGATACCCCGTCTCGACAGGAATCTATGACTTGGAACACTTTTGAGATCACGACCTTAGAGACTGTTTCATGATTGCACTCAATACTGAAGTGAATCGTCCCATAGTCATGAGTGATCTCAGGGTTTCAACCAATCGCTTAAATGTGTTCGCGAAAGATGAAGTTGGCCATTAGTTTATCTTATTAAATAAATAAACTTTGCGTATTAATTAATAAATCAAAGATTCATACAAGATAAAATAGTCCTATTACAAGCTATTGAGTTGGCTTGCAGGGCACTATCCTATCAATCTCCCACTTGCCCTAAAGCCAATCACAAACATTTCTAAGACCCATCTTCACAAGATGTTCTTCGAACACTTTTTGCGATAGTGGCTTCGTTAGTGGATCAGCTACGTTATCTTTTGAGTCGACACGTTCCATTTGAATGTCTCCTCTACCAATGATTTCTCTAATCACATGGTATTTCCTCATCACGTGTTTGGACTGATGGTGTGATCTCGGCTCCTTTGCTTGAGCGATTGCCCCATTGTTGTCACAGAAGACTACTATGGGTTCTGCAATGCTAGGTACTACATCCAACTCTTGGATGAAGTTTCTCATCCAAACACTTTCCTTTGCTGCATCCGATGCGGCAATATATTCTGCTTCAGTGGTTGAATCTGCAGTGGTGGACTGCTTGGAACTCTTCCAACTCACCGCTGCTCCGTTGAGGCAAAATATATATCCAGAATTGGATTTATAATCATCCACGTCAGACTGGAAACTCGAATCCGTGAATCCTTCGAGCTTCAATTCTCCACTACCGCCGTAGACCAAGAACATATCCTTAGTCCTTCTCAGGTACTTGAGGATAGCCTTTACGGCGGTCCAGTGTTCCTCCCCGGGATTTGACTGGTAGCGACTCGTCACACTCAGAGCGTGTGCTACGTCAGGTCTAGTACATAACATCGCATACATTATGCTGCCTATGGCAGACGCATAAGGTATGAGAGACATCCTCTTTCTTTCTTCATCATTTGTAGGGCTCATAGATTTAGAAAGAGAGATCCCATGTCTCATAGGAAGCAATCCCTTCTTGGATTCTTCCATACTGAACCGTTTCAGTATAGTGTTAATGTACTGAGATTGGGAGAGTCCTAACATCTTCTTCGATCTATCTCTATAGATACGTATTCCCAATACGTAAGATGCGTCTCCCATATCTTTCATGGAGAATTGCGTGGATAACCACGCTTTCGTCTGCGTTAACGTTCTGATATCGTCTCCGATCAACAGAATGTCATCGACATACAACACAATAAATTGTACTGAACCCCCTTCGAATTTCTTGTACACACATGACTCATAAACGTTCTTGATAAAGCCAAACCCTTTGACTGTCTCATCAAAACGTTTGTTCCAGGTTCGGGATGCCTGTTTTAGGCCATAAATTGACCTTTGAAGTTTGCAGACCTTATGCTCACTTCCTTTAGATGTAAAGCCTTTTGGCTGTTGCATAAAGATTTCCTTATCAATGTCTCCATTGAGAAAGGCGGTCTTTACATCCATTTGCCATATCTCGTAGTCATACCACGCGGCTATGGCTAATAGTATCCGAATGGATTTTGACATCGCCACTGGGGAAAAAGTTTCCTCATAGTCTATACCAGGCCTTTGAGAATAACCTTTCGCCACAAGGCGAGCCTTATGAGTCAAAACCTCTCCATTCATTCCAAGCTTGCGCTTGAAGATCCACTTACAGCCTACAGGGACAGTTCCCTCAGGTGGATCAACCAAGGTCCATACCTTGTTGGAATGCATGGAATCCATTTCGGATTGCATGGCTTCCTGCCATGCACCCGAGTCTATGTCTGACATAGCTTCTTCGTATGTCCTTGGATCACCATCCAATTGATCATTTTCGTGGATGAAGCCGAACCTTTCGGGTTCTCTACGAATTCGATCGGACCTTCGAAGTACTGGTGTACTAGATGGTTCAATAGGTTCAGGATCAACTCCCACTGTTTGTGGGGATGGGTCCAGTTCCTGGACTTCATCAAGTTCTACGGACACCCCGCTTCTTTTAGTGAGGAAGTCATCCTCTAAGAAGTGGGCGTTCCTAGACACGAACGTCTTTCGTTCTTTAGGGTCGTAGAACAGGTATCCAATGGATTCCTTTGGATACCCCACAAATTTGCACAAACTAGATCTACTATCTAGTTTATCTCCTTTCTTGTTCCTAACATAGGCAGGAGATCCCCATACTCGTAAGTACGAATACATGGGTGCTTTACCAAACCATTCTTGGTGTGGCGTCGTCGGCACCGACTTTGAAGGTACTATATTAAGTATCTTTGAAGCCGTTAAGAGGGCTAAGCCCCAAAATGAAAAAGGTAGATCAGCGAAACTCATCATGGAACGAACCATGTCCAACAGAGTTCGGTTCCTTCTCTCAGACACACCATTCAACTGTGGTGTTCTAGGAGGAGTTCGCTGTGAGAGAATTCCATTCTCTACAAGATAATCGAGGAATTCTTGACTTAAGTATTCCCCACCTCGATCAGATCGAAGTGCCTTAATACTATGTCCAAGTTGGTTCTCAACTTCCATTCGAAACTCTTTGAACTTTTCAAAAGCTTCGGACTTATACTTCATTAGGTACACATACCCAAAACGACTGTAGTCGTCTGTGAAGGTTATGAAGTACGAGAATCCTCCTCTTGCACTGACACTCAGTGGTCCACAAACATCGGTATGGATCAAATCCAAGGTTTGTTTGGTTCGCTCTGGTTTCCCAGTAAAAGGCGTTTTGGTCATCTTTCCCTTGAGACAGGACTCGCAAGTTGAGAGATCATCTAGGTTCTGTATTTCAAGAGCCCTAGAGGAAACCAACTTTTGAATTCTACTCTTGGATATATGTCCAAGCCTAGCGTGCCATAACTGTGGACTATTATCATCTTGTTTTCTTTTCTTTGATTGAATGTGCAATATGTTAGAATTAGTTGGTTCAAGGGAATAAAGACCATCTATCAAAGTACCACTAGCATAAGTAAAACCACCTTTTATTATGCTAAAATTTCCATTAGAAATGGAAAAACAAAAACCATCATTATCCAACAAAGGAATCGAAATAATGTTTTTGATAATAGTTGGTACGTACAAACAGTCCTTTAAAACCAAAGTAAAATTCCCTAAAACTAATTCAACGTCCCCTATGGCCTCTGCCGCAACCCTTGCTCCGTTTCCAAAGCGCAGGATCCTATCCCCAGGTTTAAGAGGTCTTACTGCTCCCATCACCTGCAAATCATTGCAGATATGAGAACCAGCTGCGGTGTCTAACACCCATGATGCACAGTTAATTGAAATATTAACTTCAATAAAGAAAATACCTTTGGCTACCGTTTTAAGGTAGTCAGGGCAGTTCCTTTTCCAGTGCCCTGCTTTCTTGCAGTGGAAACATTCATCTTCTGGGCTCTTTCTCTTTTTCTCGACAACCTTCTTGGTTGTTTTAGAAGAGAACACTTTCTTCTTCTTCTTGCCCTTCTTTGGCTTTGCAGCCTTGGGTTGCTCAGCAATCAAGACAGACTTCTCCTTCTTAAGGGTAGCTTCTGCCGTTACCAACAAATTGGTCAGTTCATGAAGAGCGAGATTTCTCTCCTCCATGTTGAAATTTAACACGAACTGATCAAATGAGCGTGGTAGAGTATGGATTAGGAGGTCAGTGCTAAGATCAACGTGCAAGTCTACTTCCAAATTCTCCAATTTTTCAATCAGATTAATGAAACGAAGACAGTGATCTTTGACACTGGCTCCCTCAGCCATTCTCAGATTAAACAACTCCCTCGTCATCTTGAACCTTTCGGTCCTAGACTTCTCTCCAAATAAGTATCGGAGATGGAGAAGTATATCAGCAGCATGAGGCATCTTAGCATGCTTTTTCTGTAGCTCATTGGTCATTGATGCTAGCATGAGGCAACGAACCTGAATATCATCATCAACCCATCTAGCATGGGTGGCTCGTTCCTCTTCCGAAACTCCTTCCGGAAGTGCTCCAGGCATTGGGGCATCGAGAACATAGCTCCGACGATCGGAGTCGAGGACTATCCTCAAATTTCTTAGCCAGTCGATAAAATTTGATCCGTTCAGTTTGTTAGTGTCAAGGATGATAGATAATGGATTCTTAGACATTTTCGCAAAATGATCTACAAAATGAAATGATAACGTTCAGCTGACTGATCTAAATTAATACTTATAATTAACGACTATTGGACTTGTTATCGAAAAAGTTCTCCCACTATTTTCTCGAAACAATTACCCCTTCAATTGTTCGGGAAATCTTATTTCCTAGCAGGTCTTGACGTCCCAGCAGACATTAATTGCACCCACGACTCGCGGTCATACAATTAATTCCCTAGGTAGGTATACTATTACCAATTGTGTCCCTACACAACCTTCAAGCTATTTTGCCTCGGTTTTCGCACTCATCTAGCACTGCTACATCATGAGTGGTACTACTCGTTAAGTCTAACCCATCAATCTTGATGAGCAACGGGCCCGGTCATGAAATCCCCATAACTTGGTTATGATCGATGTTCACATCCCGACCAATCCTCACCCTTGTCAAGTTTAGTTAAAAACGAGAATCAAGGAGTTTCGCGTATTGTCTCTTTCCTCGACTCGGGTGCCAGACTCTGGATCACCTTAATCGACAAGTGGACAACTCACGCTAGTTCCTATTGATGGAAGGCTTGGATATTAAAACTTTATTTTAATGTACCCAATATGACTTAATATTATTATCAAGAGGGGGTTTTCGGGTTTAAGAGTTTGAGGTAACTCTACTCGAGATCTCACCGTTCCAGTTATGCATTATCTTTTATTTACGATCTAAATCACTAGCGCGTATCACCATACATGCTAAAATATAAATGCGTAAATAAAAACATACACACCTAGCATGCATGCTACCACAGTATGTTTTCGATCGGGAGCCTCCTATGCGGACCACCATCGAGCCAAAGACGATGGTCCTATTGGTCAATCTAATAGGTTTCAAAGAGGCCTACACTATTACACATTTTACCATGCATACATGGCCTTTAGTCTTCTTGGGCTCCCACCTTGCTTGTAACGGGCCTTCATCCTAATCTAATTAAAACTGTAAAGCCCTATCTATTACAAAGGCTCAAAGTGGCCCAAAAACTTAAGGCTCGCAGGCCCAATAAAACCAACAAATTAAAATTAACCAATCACATCTACCCTAAGGGTCAAGGCTCGGCGCGATCGAAAAACCACGTAAACAGTTCACGTAGAGCAAGAAACAAGCAAAAAATATTTTCTTATTTCTTATCCTATTTTAAAACTCCCTTTTAAAATATCTATCAGATTCTAGTTTTAAAACTCATTTTAAAACAATCCATAATCTTATTTTAAAACACCTTTTAAAACAATCTCTTTGATTCTCACTCTAGTCCCTACTAATTATGATAAAATTAACTTTTCGGATATACTAAACCCTTTTAGTGCACAAAACAGTTTCTGTTTTTCAACCTTTGAAAAATTGCAGTTCGGCCCCCTGAATTTTCGAAAATTACATTTTGACCCCTCAACTTTTGGAAATTATAAATCAGCCCCAAAATTTCCAGAACATGCAAATCGGACCAGCAAGCAGAAAATTAACAAAATTCCCAGAAACTTTCGTTTAATGCAAAACAGACCCCTGAATTTACGGCAATTGCAAAAACAGCCCAAACCTTTCGTAAATTGCAAAACAGTCCAGATTTTAAAAAATTCCAGAAATTACAATTTGGTCCAGAATTGCAGAAAATGAAAATTTTACTTTCTGTCCAGATTTTACAAAAATCGCAATTTGCAAACAAGCCCTCAAATTTTCGGTAATTACAGATTTGGCCCAAAACCGAAAAGTGCATAGATCCGAACAATTTAATTTATCATAACAAGCAAGAATCAAAAACAGAACACAACAAACACATATATCCATATACTTTGATGTGTTCAGGCCTTTTCATATGTGCATAATAAATTTGGCTCTGATACCACTGTTGGGTTTTCATGGGTATGATTGTCAAATACAACGTTGCGGAATATAAAATTTTTCAATTTTTCATACACCAAATCCCAAGAACATTTATTAGCACATATGAATAAAGGTTGAATGCAATTTAGCAACAAATTACTAAATTAAAAGTGGTAAATCGAATTTACCTCACCACAGGCAAGGTGGTGGTTTCTCCGGTCTTCTCTTCTCGTTCACTAGAGCACCCCAAGTGTTGTGCCTCCAGAGATTAGTCCACACCAGTTGGATTGAATGACTCCTTCAATTCTTAGGCTTAGAAATGGAAGAGAAGGTTTCTTGTCAATGGCTGATCTAGATCTAGATCTAGATCTAAGTGAAGGAGAGAGCAAGAGGGAGAGAGGGGGGCGGCCAAGTGAGGGGGCGGCTAGGGTTGTAGTTTTGCTTAGGGTTTGAGTCTCAACTTAGACTCCTTTAAATAGCCACCTCCAAAGCCCCTTTGTGTGCAAGACTTGCTATTGGGCCATTAATTAAATTGGCCCATGTCTTGCATTAATTTAATTAAACCCTTTAATTAAATTAACCCAATTAATCTAATTAATTATCTCCCACTTTAATTAACTCTTTAATTAATATTTAATTAATTAGACTGTCTAATTAATTGTTTCTCTCTCAGAATTAACTCTTTAATTCTTTTATTTGATTTAACTCTTTAAATCAAACCTTTCCTTAATTGACTGTCACTGTCCAACTGTATTGTGTGTGACCCTCTAGGTTCACCATCAATTGGCCGTAGGCCCACGACTTTCGTGATTTAATTAATGAGCAATTAATATTCAATTAATTGCTCCGATCAATAAACTCCTTTAATTGATCACTCCAGAATTAATCTCCCATTAATTCAGGAGTACCCACACCTCATGGTCGATGTCTAGCCACAAGCCCATGAGGCCCAACTTCAGGTGAATTGACATTAGTGAACCTCACCTCTTATAAGTTCCATGTACATACGGTCCCTCTAACGACTAATTTCCCGATCGAGACCTAGGGTGTGTGAATTAGTCAGCACCTCTAATTATCTCGATTCTGTACTTTCTAATTCTGGATAATAATTCCAGTGTGACTGCTAAATTTGGAAACCCCTTTCCAAATCCGTCACTGACCATGGCCATGGATTTCTCGGAATGTATTATCTAAGAATGTACAGGAAATTCCCTCATTCATTACAATGAGTCGGTAGATCCTATCTTGATGCTAACCACTCGCGTATACGACTGTACGTACCCAATGTAGGCGCACAATGGTCAGGCTACGTGACCGGCTCCTAAATCAAAGCACGCACACCCGTATACCGAATTCGCCCTAGCACCTCAAGTCTAAGGACTAAATCGTACACTGTTATAAGTCCTGAGAAACATCCCATCACTGATATGCTTTACGCACTTCCACAATGGGTTTCTCTGTTCGGGTCGTTCGATGCGTTCGATCCCCTATCGAACCACCTAGTCATATGCACTGACATCAAATGTCTTGTTCATGAAACTCCACAAATTCACTCCATGTGAATCATGCATAATCCTACAAGTCTTGACGATTCCTTCGATACCCCGTCTCGACAGGAATCTATGACTTGGAACACTTTTGAGATCACGACCTTAGAGACTGTTTCATGATTGCACTCAATACTGAAGTGAATCGTCCCATAGTCATGAGTGATCTCAGGGTTTCAACCAATCGCTTAAATGTGTTCGCGAAAGATGAAGTTGGCCATTAGTTTATCTTATTAAATAAATAAACTTTGCGTATTAATTAATAAATCAAAGATTCATACAAGATAAAATAGTCATATTACAAGCTATTGAGTTGGCTTGCAGGGCACTATCCTATCAGTAATCAACTATATAAACAATCAATTCTTGTCCAAATTTTTTCAAATTATTTTCATAATCTATCTCACAAAACACAAATAGTAGACAACAAATCATCAAAGTAACTTAAAAAAAAATAAACACTGATACATATGCAATTCATAATCCAACATAACATGTTCAAAATGGAATTATCGTCAATATTCAAGAAGAAGAAGAAGAAAAATACCAAAATAAATCCCCATATATCCAAAACATAGACCTAAATCAAAATAAACATCAAATATCCAAAATTACAACTATGATAACATAATAATACAATAATACAAACTATGATATACAACATATCAATGCGATAATACAAACTATGATATACAACATATCAAAACAATAATTTTCTTACTAATCACCTATAGAATAGAAAAATATTTGATGAATTTTGTCACCTAAATTCTTTTTATGAAAAATCATGCAAATACTTGAAATTGGGGATAAAGAAATGTATAAATTTTTTTTTTTTTTTTTTTTTGGTTGTTGTTATAATTAACTAGTGGTTCAATCGGTTCACTACTTTTACCGGTTTTTGACAGATTTATTTCAGTTCGAACTGGGAAGGAAGATGACTGGTTTTGTATAGTTAACCGGACCGAATTAACAGCCGATTATCAGTTAAGCCAGTCGAACTGGCCGGTTTGGTCCGGTTTTTCAAACACTGGTTATAACTTGATTAGGCTTCCAAGGTCCAAAGCTACTGATAAGATCATATATATCCAGCATAACTTCGTCGCTCCTAAATTCCTCCTCAATACGGTAAAAAATAACACCTTCTTCAAGCCATCGGTCGAACCAAAAGGCAATCAACATGCCTTTACCAACCCTCAATTTGATGATGTTTTCAACTGCCTTCATGCTCTTCACAGTATTAATACAGGTAATTCCACGATTCGTTCAGCCTACTACTTAGCTTTCGATATAATTCAAGAGTGAGCCACTGCAAAGAATTAGAGTATAATTAATACAGTTGTGAAGAACTAATCGTGGATGTGGAAAGCCAAAGTTCAGGATATGGTTAAAATATTTATTTGGAGAGTTGTGTAATTATCGGTTGCAACTAATCGTAACCACAGTCATATTAAGGGGGATAATATATGTAAGCTCTACCTCGGCATTAGCAAAGCATCATTACATTCACTTCACCTTTGCCTGTATGCTCTGCTGGTATGGAGAATTTCTGACTTACCATTTTCAGCTTATAGAGAACATGGGGAATCTGTAGAGTGTTGGTTTGAAACTATTCGAACAAAAAACATATTCATGGGAGAAATATTTTTGGCATTGAGTTGAGCTTTATTAGGAAATAGAAATAAAGTTACATTGGGGGAGAATTTCTTTCAGCAGCACGAACTAATATATTTCACCAGAGACTATTTGATTCGGGTGTTATTTTTAAACGTTATAACCAAGGTCCATGTACCCACTAATCTAATCTCGAGATCGAAAGCACCATTGTGCATGGAATGGGGGTTATCGCAAGGCATCACACTGGAGCTTGCACGGACTGGAGGTGTATTACCCTTGATCAACGTCTTTCACTCGAACCAAATGAGGCCAATGCCGCAATTAAGGCACTGGAGCTAGCAATTGAGAGTGGTTGGAAGAATGTGTTATTGAAAGGTGATTGCAAGGCGGTGATTGATAGAGTGAAGTATTTGAACGTTTTCCTCGATGACTTTGGTACACCTATAGACGACTTCAAGAGAATGAATTCTACTCTAGATATTACCACATGATCATAAATCAAAATATAGTTTTCTATCTAGAATTAACTATTTTTTCAGGATTTACATACATCAAACTATATGAATAATTGACTAATTAAATTATGCTTACATTGACTAGTTTTTACATCCATTTTTAAAAGCGTTTCAATAGGAAAAATGATAGAAGTTGATTATAACATGAGAACAATCAGTACGTAATTCTCATAATTAATCATGGATCATAAGGCATAACAATTATAATTATGATTATAATGCAAAACATAAACTTTTTCATCAGAATATGATATTATTTGAGAATTTGGATTGGAAGATTATCGGTAAAATGACTACATTCTATCTTATCCCATGTCTATTCTTTTAATAGCCAAAAATAGGATAATATAAATTATGAAAAAAAAAACATAAATTGTTTGAATCATATGAATGTTGTAAATGAAAAACACTCTGTCATTATATATACCAATTTCATTACATATAAAATTTTGTTCTTGAATCTGAGAATTAGATCTTCAATATTTTTACAATAAAAGAGGGTGGTGCTTGAAATCCTATTAGAAATTGCAAATTCAACAACTAATGAAACATCTCTTTTGAAATATAGCAGAGGTTACATTTAGTAAGAAGAAAATAACGAGTTACAACGTATTAAATAATACATACCATAAACTTTTTGGAGTCAAATTGCATTATTGTTGCTACAAATTTCACTTTCAAATTGGTTCAGATTTTGTTAAAAATCTAGATTTCCTTCATTTTCTTTAAGGATTCTAGCACAATATGTACTATTAAGAAATCGTAGTTAAATTTTGTAGTAAATACCTTCCTTTTCTTGAAGGATTCTAGGACATTATGAATTATTAAAATAATCGGGTACAAGCGCTTATAATTTAAATTACACTAATTAACTGATTTAGTTTTATTATTATTATTTTATTTGAAAAAATGGTCAAAACCTTATGAGGAAAATAAATAAATTATAGAAATGCATAAGATTATCATAATAAATTATATTTCATCAACTTGAAAAGTTTTTCTACATTATAAATACATCACTAACTTAGCCATTATCATATCAAATACACAACACCAAAAGAAATACTATAAGCGTTAGATTTTCTCAACGACAAAAAATGGCTAAGTTCTTTTGGATACTTTTCCATGTTCTCTTTGGTATGTATTCTCATTTTCTCCCAAACCCTTTTCAATTAATTTTATGTCTAATCCTATAAGATGGACCCTTTTCACTTATATAGTTAGGGTCCTTTAATTTATAAATTGTATTTTTAATCCCACTATTTTTAATTTGATTTGCAGTTTTGGACCTTTGGTGTTATAAAAGTGCAAAAGAATTTTAAAAATTGGAAAGTACACTTTGGTAAAGTACTGGACTTAATGTTTCCAAATGCTCTAATCCAGTTGGACTAAAATTACATTGTTCCAATAAACCAAGACAAAACAATCAAAATAATAAAAATATGAACTTTCATATTGTCTTGATTTAGGACAAAATTCTTCAAAATATATTCATATATACTTTCTCCTTCCATTTTTTTATATCCTTTTACTTTTGACGCGGAGTTTTAGGTGAAAAGGTAAAACTTTTAGATATTTTTACATTGATGATGCCCTTAAAAGTAGTGGTTGAGAGTTAGTGGTACCAAATTATCACTTTATATGAGGGGGAATATCGGAGAAATATAATTTCATTTATAGAAAGGGAGTGTTATTTTGGCACATCAAAAAAATGAAATAATAATGAAAATATAGGGACAAAGGGAATATGATTTTTTATATATAACTAATTATAATAAAATTGTGTTATAGTTTCATTGGCAATTGGTGTTATTGAAGTGGAAGGCCAGAAAAGATGCACTGTTATATTGAATCCTAGTGGGTGTAACCTTCCCGCTTGCAAAGAGCAATGCTACAAACAATACAATGGAAATGGAGTTTGTACCTCTGGTGGATCATTTGGCTCATATATTTGCTCTTGCTTTTATAATTGTTGATTTATTGATCAACTTTTCGTACTATATAAGAGTCAACCACATGTTGTTTGTAATGTAATGCAGCGGATTATATAGAGTTTAATCTCATGAATCAGTAAACTTTTTTTTTGGTCAAATATTTTATTACATTTATTTTGACATGAGATCAATGTTGGATCTGTTTATATCATAAAAGTAGATTGAATTTTATCATAACTTGCAAAAAAGATCAACATTTAACTAGTTCGCATAGAAAATTCATATCAAAGAAAATTTTAAGTTGATCATGATAGAGCATAGACATACTATGTTCTAGGCACGGATTATAATAGTTTAAGGGTCACTTTGGACTCATGTTTGGCTGGTCCAAACCCACGTTTGGGTTCTTAACGTAAAAAGTGGACCATTTGGCCGCAATGAACAATAAACACATTCATGGTTCCTAAGCTGAAAAGTGGTGGTCCAACAATAGTAGCCCGACAAAAGTGGTTGATCTTCTAATATATTGTATATGTATTTCTAAGGTTTAGCAACCATTCTTTTACAATCCTCCAAGATAAGGTCCAACAAATGCTCTCTCGTATCTGATTAGTCTTCTGCACAAGTTTGTAGATAACATCCGAGTCAATCACCACTATTAGTTTCTGAATTCGAGTTAATGCCAATTTATCCTTATGTTAAAAGCATACCATATTATTTAAATTACAACACCCCCCCCCCTCTTGTGGTTCGAAAAATAGCATTTTAACCCCTGGGAAAATTTTAAAGAACCAATTGAGAGTGAGCATAAAAAGTGTTTTGAAAACACAGGGGGGTAAATTGCCACATTTATCATAACACAGGGGGTAAATATCCACATTTATCATAATACAGAGGGGTAAACTGCCACATTATCATAACACTGTGATGAGGGGTATTTCGCATACGCCACTTTAGGAAATACCTTCTGCTCGAGGTCAGCCTCGATCCCGACCAGAATGGTATTCTCCGACCTGAAGAACATGGTTTTCCGATCAAGCCAGATTGATAGCTCTAGATCAAGTACTCCGACCTTCTTCCCGATCTACTCGTCTCCTTGGAATTACTGTGGGACCGACCTACAGCTCTACACAGCTGGCCGAGAGCTATTCTCCTACGGATGGTCTAGCTAGCTCATTACTGTTCCTATAAATACGCGGCGCATTTATGACATCAGGGACGACACAACTTCCAAGGAATACCCTCTGCTCGGACCTACTGTTCGAACTAGGGACTAGCTTGTATTCTCTTTGTATTGGTCATTTTAGTAGTACGACATCCAGTAATGCTCGGGTAGACCTGCTTTGTAATTTGTATTCGAACACCGATATTAATATACAGTTTTCACATGCTCGATTCATATATTGTTATACTCTACTTTCCTTATTGAACTCGAACGAAAAACGGTATAATCAATTGGCGCCCACCGTGGGGCCTACTCGGGTGTTAGATCGAAATATGCCTACTACTAGGAGGTACACATACAATCGAGGTGAGCCTTCACAAGCTGTTGGAGCGCAGCGCTCCGTAAACAATGAACCAAGTAACCAATCCCGAGCGGCCCACCAATCTGAGGTGCCGCCGCTCGACCCGCCGAATGATATGCCTATTCATACAACTGTGGCAGATTTACGTTCCATTATCGGAACCATGTGTAGAGAATTCTTGAACACGGAGAGAGTAGATCGTGAAACTCTGCCAGGTCAGCAGCCCCCGGTCGATCAACCTACTGCTCGGGGTCCGATCTCCAACAGGCCAAGGGAAGGAAGTGCTCGTCGATCTGCTTTGGGCGAACCGTCTGATGTAAGACCCAACCCACCACGAGCTAGAACCGTTGTCCGATCAGGGCAACCTTCTAGGAACGTACAAAATTTAGAGGATTCGGTGGTCGGGGAAAGTCAACCCAAAGCCGTGGAGAGATCTAGAAAGCCAGCCTACAGAAAGGTGACCGAGGCTGACTTGGAAAAGATTGTTCAAGAAAGAGTTACTAAGGAGTTGGAGAAGGAGATGTTAATAAAGGAAACCCGACCCGCAGACGTCAGGGCTCGAGGAGTTGAGGCCAAAGAGGATGGGGCCGTTTTCCTTGAGGGACGAAATAGGGAACTGAGCACGAATATTATGCGATGTTCGCCTTTCTGTCAAGAAATTAGAGAAGCTCGGGGAACAGAAACGGTCCCGACCAGATTGCCAAGATATAATGGAACCTCTGACCCAGGGGAGCATATAAACAGTTTCATAAATGTGTTGAATTTATATGGACATTCGGAGGATTTTTGTTGCAAAATCATGGTCACAACGTTCGAGAGAATTGCTTTGGATTGGTTCGGAAAACTACCACCGAACTCGATCTTCTCTTTCGATGAGTTGTGCGATAAATTGAAACATCAGTTTGCTAGCCAAAGGAAACAAAGGTTACCTGCTAATCATTTAGGAACAGTGAAACAAATGGAAGGAGAAACACTGAGGCAGTGGCTGGCAAGATTCAGTATTGAACATCTGAAAGTTGATACCCCACAGATTGAATTTCTATCATCGTTGATGTTCGAGCTAACCTGTAATAGCCAGTTCGGGAATGCTCTCTGCCGAAAGCAACCGAAGTCTTTCGAGCGGATTATGGAAATAGCTGAGAAATACATGATCCAGGAGGAAATGAATAAGTTAAAGAACGCACAGAATCCTAGGCCCCCGATCGTGAAGAAACCTGATCGGGCCCCTATCCCTAAACCAAGCGACTACGGAGGGTCAAACGCGCAGCAAAGAGGCTCGGTTTGGCAGAGACTTAAGGTCTATAAACCTCAGGCTCCGACCCACAGATCTAATGTCTACGGTCGACCTGCATCTCCTGATAAGGCTCCGAGGACGGAGCATGAAAAAAGCAACTTTACCAGACTGAATACCTCAAGGGACGAGATTCTAACAGTCCTCGAGGAGAGAAATTTGGTCCCTGGAGCTCGGCGTATCACTCAACCTAGGCCAGGGACTATGAATCACGATAAGTATTGCAGATACCACAGAGCTCGGGGGCATAGCACCGAGGATTGTTTTCAGTTAAGACAAGAGATCGAAAAACTGATTGCTCAGGGAAAGTTGAAGGAATATGTCAGAAAGGAGAACCATAACAGCCGTTATCGATCCAGAAGTCCTAGGAGGTCCTCCGAACAACACCGTGAGGATCAACAACAAGCAGAGGACCAGACGAATCGGGTGATAAATATGATATCTGGTGGGCCAGCTGGGGGAGATAGCAGGAATGCGAGGAAAAGGACTGCTAGGTCGATAAAGACTGGTGTCTCGACTAGGAAAGAGGTCATGTCCTTAAGACCAGCGCCCTCGATAAATCAAGTCATTAGTTTTTCCGAGGCTGACAGACCTAGTGATGTGACTTGGGATACTAATGAAGATGACCCTGATTTTTCGATGGTCTTGACCCTGAGAATTGCTAACTTCGAGGTTAGGAGGGTGTTAATCGATAATGGCAGTTCGGCAAACATAATCTCTTCTGAGGCGCTCGACAGAATGAATCTACAATATCCGCGACTGGAACGGGTATCCACCCCGCTCATTGGGTTCGGTGGATCAGAAACTGTTCCTCTCGGAACCATACTCTTGAGTACTACTATGGGTAAGAAACCTAAAGATGTTACGAAGATGGTTAAGTTCTTGGTCGTTAGTACCCCGTTCGCTTATAATGCAATTTTGGGAAGACCGGCTTTAAATGTATTCAAAGCGGTCGTGTCAACTTACCACCAGATGGTCAAGTTTCCCACATTGGCAGGGGTCGGAGAAATGAGGAATGACCAATGCATGGCATGGGAATGTTATAACACATCTTTAAACATGAAGAAGCAGTTCGAGCCAATACTGCCCTCAAAAAGAAAGTTAGAGGAGGAAAAGGTTTTCTCAGTATCCGACCTCCCGTTGCCAGATTGTGAAAAGTTGCAAAGTAAAAAAGGAAAAGAAATCGATATGAGCGTACAACCCCCAAATCATAAACAAATAACGTTAATCCCTGGCTCTCCCGAGAAGTTCACTAGAATTGGGACCGAGCTAAGTCATGGGATGGAGACCATGCTGATCGAATTCCTTAGAAACAACGCCGATGTCTTTGCTTGGAGTTCTGATGATATCGTCGGAATCGACCCAAGGGTAATCACTCATTCTTTAAATATCGATCCTAAAGCAAAGCCAGTTAGACAAAAGAAGAGGAAACACGGTCGAGAAAAAGACAAAATCATCAATGCTGAGGTGGATAGATTATTGGCCGCGAAACAGATTCGGGAAATAACTTTCACTGAATGGCTTTGCAATGTAGTATTGGTGTCGAAGGGAGAGAAGGTCGACAACAAATGGAGAATGTGTAATGATTTTACCGACCTGAACAAGTTGTGTCCAAGGGACACCTATCCTTTACCATGGATCGATATGCTGGTTGACTCGACTGCGGGATTCATTTTCTTTAGTATGATGGATGATTTCCAAGGGTTTTATCAAATATTTATGAATGAGAGAGATCAGGATAAAACAGCCTTTATTACCGAACGGGGAGTGTACTGCTTCATTGTAATGCCGTTCGGGCTAAGGAATGCAGGAGCAACTTATCAAAGGCTCGTGAATATGATGTTTAAGGATCTTATCGGTGAGATCATGGAAGTTTATGTTGACGATATGCTAGTGAAGAGCATGACCGAGGAGGATCATATAGAGCACCTTGACAGATGTTTCGCGATCCTAAGGAAGTACAGAATGAAATTAAATCCGGCTAAGTGCACTTTCGGGGTAAGGTCGGGAAAATTCCTCGGTTATCTGGTACACGAACGAGGAATTGAGGCAAACCCAGAAAAGATCCGAGCTATAGCTGAGCTACAACCGCCAACTAAGTTGTCTGAAGTGCAGAGTCTAATCGGAAAAATAATATCCTTGAATAGGTTTATATCCCGATCAGCAGACAAGAGTTTGCCTTTCTTCAAGTTGTTGAGGAAATCGAAAGGTTTCGAATGGAATGAGGAGTGCAGTAAAGCTTTCGAAGAGCTTAAAAGATACTTGGTTTCCCCTCCAATGTTGGCAAAACCGGTCGAGGGAGAACCTTTGTATTTATACATAGCAGTATCAAGTGAAGCAATAAGTTCTGTTCTGGTGAGAATTCAGGATTCCGAGCATAAAGCAGTATATTATCTGAGCAAGTTACTTCAAGGGGCGGAGAAGAACTACATGGAAATTGAGAAGTTCGCACTTGCTCTAATAGTGGCCGCGCGAAGACTGAGGCCTTATTTCCAAACTTACAAAATTATTGTTTTGACTAACCAACCGTTAAGGCAAGTTCTGTCGAAACCAGAGACATCCGGCAGATTGATTAAATGGGCTGGGACAGTTCGAAATCGAGTACCAACCCCGAACAGCCATCAAAGCTCAAGTTCTGGCAGATTTTATTGCAGAGTCGACAGGAGCGGGCTCGGGAGATCGATTAGTTACAGAAGTAAACCTCGTGGTAGACGTTCAGGAGAAAATTTTGTTGATGCACGTTGATAGGTCGTCGACTAGAGAAGGAGGTGGGGCCGGAATTCATTTCCAAGGTCCCGAGGGAGAGGATCTCAGTTATGCGATCACCCTAGATTTTGTGGTCACGAACAATGAAGCGGAGTACGAGGCTTTGATTGCAGGTTTAGAAATGGCGATTAAAGCGAGCATAAAGTCTCTCACAGTGTTGACCGACTCCGAGCTCGTACATAGACAAGTGAAGGGAGTTTATGACGCAAAAGAATTTAACATGGTAAAATATTTGAAAAGGGTGAAGGATTTGGCGGCAAAGTTTGAAAGGTTTGATATACAAGCTATCCCTCGAGAGGAAAACTGTTGGGCGGATTTGCTTTCAAAATTTACAGGTTCGATGGATGGGCGAAAGGAGAGAATAATAACTTGGATGATGTCTAATTCTCCAGCTATAGAATTGAACGTGGCTCCGAACTCGGAAATCATGGAAATAGACACGCAAGGCCGTACATGGATGGAACCTTTGAAAAATTACTTAAGAAGCGGTGTTCTACCGGAAGACGTAAATGAAGCTCGAAGGATTAAATATCGAGCTCCAGTGTATGTTTTGATCGACGATCAGCTCTACAAGAGGTCAAGCTCAGGAGTTCTATTAAAGTGTATCCCAGAGAGTCAACTCAATCTTATCTTGAAGGAAGTGCACGAAGGCGAGGCTGGGAGTCATTGCGGTGCTCGAGCCTTAGCCTTGAAATGCTCGAGGATTGGATATTATTGGCCTACTATGATGTCAGATTGTATCGATTATGTCAAGAAATGCCATCATTGCCAAATTTATTCAAATTTGATTCATCAGCCCGCCGAGCAGCTGCATTCAATTCCGATCTGCTGGCCCTTCGACAAATGGGGAATCGATATTGTGGAACCTTTCCCAACTGCTAGATCGAGAAAAAACTATGTCCTGGTCGCCGTGGAATATTTTAGTAAATGGATCGAATGCATTGCCTTAACAAAAATCACTCAATTCCAGGTGATAAATTTTCTAAGGAAATATATTGTTTGCAGGTTCGGAATTCCGAGGGTCCTTATCTCCGACAACGGAACTCAATTTGCGGGAAAACAAATTTTGGAATGGTGTCAAAAGTTTGGAATCCAGCAGAATTTCACCTCGGTCGGGCATCCCCCAGGCGAACGGACAGACCGAGGTCACCAACAGGGAAATTGTTCGGTCACTTGAAAAACGTTTGGCCGAAGCAAAAGGCAAATGGTTAGACGAGCTTCCTGGAGTGATTTGGGCGAACAGGACCTCCGTAAAGTCATCTACAGGGGAAACACCTTTTTCTTTGGTATACGGCTCGGAAGCGGTAATCCCGGTAGAAACTTTAGTGCCGACACCAAGGGTCGAGTACTATGATCCCGACCAGAATCAATTGTTGAGAGAAATGGATGTCGATCATGCAGATGGTAAACGCGACCGAGCGTGCGTAAAGATCCAAGCCACCAAGTCCAGCATGGAAAAAGCATACGACAAGAAAGTCAGGATAAGAACATTCAAAGTTGGGGATTTGGTTCTCAAAAAGGTGGAAGTTTCTAGGCACGTCGGAAAGCTTCAGCCAAACTGGGACGGCCCTTATGTCGTGCAGGAGGTCGGAAAGAAGGGGTCTTATAATATTGCTCACCTAAACGGTGAAGTTTGCCAAGAACTTGGAATGCAGTTAATCTGAGAAAATATTATGGAAGATAGTTGCACTCATATTTAACTTCTATTGTAATTTTCAGTTTTCTCAAATTTTACTTTCCCTAAAGCTTGTATGGAAGATCAATGTAATCCTCTATTTAAGTTCAAATTGTATTCTGAGTGCCATGACAAAGGAAGACTAATATTATCGGCCGAGGGTGAAAGCTGTTGCTATGACCCTCCCTCGATAAAATCATGATCAAAAATCAAAATCGGCCGAGGGTGAAAGCTGTTGCTATGACCCTCCCTCGATAAAATCATGTTCAAAAATCAAAATCGGCCGAGGGTGAAAGCTGTTGCTATGACCCTCCCTCGATAAAATCATGTTCAAAAATCAAAATCGGCCGAGGGTGAAAGCTGTTGCTATGACCCTCCCTCGATAAAATATGTTCAAAAATCAAAATCGGCCGAAGGTGAAAGCTGTTGCTATGACCCTCCCTCGATAAAATATGTTCAAAAATCAAAATCGTTTATGACCCATCCTCTATAGAAATTCAACGTGACTATCCAACTCAAGACTGTCCAAGGCCTATTCTCTACTATCTATTTCTCCGAACTTCAAATATTGCAGCTCCTGGTGAATCATCGAAGTGAATCTCTCAGGTCGAAAACTTCACCCTTCCATTTTTGGGGCAATTCGGTATTTCGAGGCCCCTCCAAAGAAGATGTGCACTCTTTTTCCCTAGCTCGGATTTTGTCCCACTGGGTTTTTCCGGACTAGGTTTTTAACGAGGCATGTCCGAAACATCAAGAAATCAAAGTCTTTCGCCGTGATGCTGTGTTTACTTCTCCGAGCTTCAGCTTCACTTACGCTCGAGAAGTGGGGGAGTATTGATGAGGGGTATTTCGCATACGCCACTTTAGGAAATACCTTCTGCTCGAGGTCAGCCTCGATCCCGACCAGAATGGTATTCTCCGACCTGAAGAACATGGTTTTCCGATCAAGCCAGATTGATAGCTCTAGATCAAGTACTCCGACCTTCTTCCCGATCTACTCGTCTCCTTGGAATTACTGTGGGACCGACCTACAGCTCTACACAGCTGGCCGAGAGCTATTCTCCTACGGATGGTCTAGCTAGCTCATTACTGTTCCTATAAATACACGGCGCATTTATGGCATCAGGGACGGCACAACTTCCAAGGAATACCCTCTGCTCGGACCTACTGTTCGAACTAGGGACTAGCTTGTATTCTCTTTGTATTGGTCATTTTAGTAGTACGACATCCAGTAATGCTCGGGTAGACCTGCTTTGTAATTTGTATTCGAACACCGATATTAATATACAGTTTTCACATGCTCGATTCATATATTGTTATACTCTACTTTCCTTATTGAACTCGAACGAAAAACGGTATAATCACACTGGGGGGTAAATTGCCACATATAAATGTGGCAGGAAGGCGGTATAATTTTTTTATTAGATTACAGAGGGGGGGGGGGGTGATAAATTTCTCTTTTTTCAAATAACAATAAGGTAAATTAAACATTATGAATATCACATGGGGGTAAATTGCCATTAACTCCTCTAAATCTGCCACTCCCACGCAAATCACAAACCACACCTCTGATAGCCACCGAGCACGATCTAGTCACCCAACTCCATCCGTGTTAAGCTTATACCAACCTATATCGGGACGGGATAAACTGTTTTCCACCGCATCACTTTGTCGTCGACCCAGTGAGTACAAACTTTGGATGTCAAGAGAAAACTTATTCACCTTGAACATAGTCGCTTGTATTGGTTCCTTCCCCGTAAAAAAATGAAAATTGTTTGTCTTCCTTATATTCCAAAGAGTCGCCAAAAACTACCGAACTCCACTGGGCATCGACGAGCACCGAGTTATCCACACTGAGCGAGCAGACTTTATGCACCAACTTTTTCTACCTATACATCCGAGAATCAAGTTATCCATTGACGAAATCACCTCCCCTTAAATCTTCTTCACGAAAGGACAATCATAATGCACATGATGCAAATCTTCCATCATCGAGCATCCCCTGGGGCGAAGATAAGTGTTTGCAAAGTTATGATCAAAATATAGAGCATTCGTCAAAAGAATCCCATGCTCTATGAACCACACAAAAAAGTTTCAACCGGTTGGCACACCGCGATTTCCACAACAAAGAGAAGTCACTAAATTTGCCCGATTCACTAGCGGACTTACTAGCAAGCTTGGCCATTTGCAGAACCAAACCATCTGCGAGCATCATGTATCCCTCCCGATTGGAATTGGTATTGAAAGAATGTTGGTTGTAATATTATCCAGATAGGCGTTATGACCAATGTTTTAAAAATCGGACTTGACATGGAACCGGTAGCCTTATTGGTTGGATCGGTTTAACTGTTGGTTCAACCGGTGTGACGTCGTTATGAAATAATAATTAAATTTATGTTTTAATGTATGTAATCAACTATATAAACAATCTATTCTTATCCAAATTTTTTCAAATTATTCTCATAATCTATCTCACAAAACACAGATAGTAGACAACAAATCATCAAAGTTACTAAAAGCAAAATAAACACAAATACATATGCAATTCATAATCCAACATAACATGTTCAAAGAAGAATTATCATCAATATTCAATAAGAAGAAGAAGAAAACACCAAAATAAATCCCAATATATCCAAAACATAGACCTAAATCAAAATAAACATCAAATATCCAAAATTACAACTATGATAACATAATAATACAATAATACAAACTATGATATACAACATATCAATGCAATAATACAAACTATGATATACAACATATCAAAACAATAATTTTCTTACTAATCACCTATAGAATAGAAAAATATTGGATGAATTTTGTCACCTAAACTCTTTATATGAAAAATCATGCAAATACTTGAAATTGGGGAAGAAGAAATGTATAAAAAAATTCTTTTTTTTTTTGTTTTTTTTGTTATAATTAACTAGTGGTTCAATCGGTTCACTACTTTTACCTGTTTTTGACAGATTTATTTCAGTTCGAACTGGGCAGGAAGATGATTGGTATTGGATAGTTAACCGGACCAAATTAACAGCCGATTATCAGTTAAGCCAGTCGAACTGGCCTGTTTGGTCCGGTTTTTCAAACACTGGTTATGACTTGATTAGGCTTCCAAGGTCCAAAGCTACTGATAAGATCATATATCTCCAGCATAACTTCGTCGCTCCTAAATTCCTCCTCAATACGGTAAAAAATAACACCTTCTTCAAGCCATCGGTTGAACTAAAAGGAAATAAACATGCCTTTACCAATCCTCAATCTGATGCTGTTTTCAACTGCCTTCATGCTCTTCACAGTATTAATACAGGTCATTTCACGATTCGTTCAGCCTACTACTTAGCTTTCGTTATAATTCAAAAGAGAGCCACTGCAAAGAATGATAGGATAGTGCCCATCAAGCCAACACTATAGCTTGTAATAGGACTATTCTATGTTGGACAAATTTCTGATTTTATAATTAATATGCAAAGTTTATTTATTTCGTGTATAAGATAAACCAATAGCCATCTTCATTTTTTCGCGAATACATTTAAGCGATTGGTTGAAACACTAAGATCACTTATGACTATGGGACGATTCAGTTCAGTATTGAGTGCAATCATGAAACAGTCTCCAAGGTCAAGATCTTAAAAATGTTCCAAGTCATAGATTCCTGTCGAGACGAGGTATCGAAGGAATCGTCAAGACTTATACGATTATGCATGATTCACATGGAGTGAATTTGTAGAGTTTCATGAACAAGACATTTGATGTCAGTGCATATGACTAGGAGGTTCGATAGGGGATCGAACGCATCGAACGACCCGAACAGAGAAACTCATTGTGGAAGTGCATAAAGCATATCGGTGATGGGAAGTTTCTCAAGACTTATAGTAGTGTACGATTTAGTCCTTAGACTTGAGATGCTAGGGCGAATTCGGCATACGGGTGTGCGTGTTTTGATTTAGGAGCCGGTCACGTAGCCTGACCATTGTGCGCCTACTTTGGGTACGTATAGTCGTATGTGCGGATGGTTAGCATCAAGATGGGATCTACCGACTCATTGTAATGAATGAGGGAATTTCCTGTACGTTCTTAGATAATTGATTCCGATAAATCCATGGCCATGGTCAGTGACGGATTCGGAAAGGGGTTTCCAAATTTAGCAGTCACACTGGAATTATTATCCAGAATTAGAAAGTACAGAATCGAGATAATTAGAGGTGCCGACCAATTCACACACCCTAGGTCTCGATCGGGAAATTAGTCGTTAGAGGGACCGTATGTACATGGTACTTATAAGAGATAAGGTTCACTAATATCAATTCACCTGAAGTTGGGCCTCATGGGCTTGTGGCTAGACATCGACCATGAGGTGTGGGTACTCCTGAATTAATGGGAGATTAATTCTGGAGTGGTCAATTAAAAGAGTTTAATTGATCGGAGCAATTAATTGAATATTAATTGCTCATTAATTAAATCACGAAAGTCGTGGGCCTACGGCCAATTGATGGTGAACCTAGAGGGTCACACACAATACAGTTGGATAGTGACAGTCAATTAAGAAAATGTTTGATTTAAAGAGTTAAATAAAACAAATGAATTAAAGAGTTAATTATGTGAGAGAAATAATTAATTAGATAGTCTAATTAATTAAATATTAATTAAAGAGTTAATTAAAGAGAGAGAAAATTAATTGGATTAATTGGGTTAATTTAATTAAAGGGCTTAATTAAATTAATGTAAGACATGGGCCAATTTAATTAAAGGCCCATACTAAGTCTTGCACATAAGGGGCCTTGAAGGTGGCTATAAAAGGGAGTCAAGAGAAGACTAAAAAACCTAAGCAAAAACTAAACCCTAGCCTCCCCCTCTCTCTCTTGCTCTCTCCTTCACCTAGAGCTTGATCTAGATCCAGTTCCTCCATTGACAAGCCTTCTCTCCTAGTTCTTAGCCTGAGGGTTGAAGGTGTTGCTCTCATCCTACTGGTGTGGACTACTCTAGAGGCACAACACGTGGGGTGCTTCAGTGAACAAAGAGAAGACCGGAGAAAAACCACCACATTGCCCGTGGTGAGGTAATTTTGAATTACACCCTCTTTTATTTTGTAATTGTTGCAAAATTAGATTCAAGCAATTCGTATGAGCTAGATGAAAATCCTAGAATTATGGGTAGTATGAAAAAAATTAATTCCGCACTGTTGTTTGACAATCATACCCCTGAAATCCCAACAGTGGTATCAGAGCCAAATTCACTAAGCTCATACGAAAAGGCCTGAACACTTCAAAATATATGTGTATATCTGTTTGTTGTGTTCTATGATTTGATTCTTGCTTGTTATGATAAATTATGTGTTCGGATATTTGCATAATTCATGTTGGGCCTAAACTGCAATTTCCAAAAATTAAAGGGCTAATGTGTAAATTGCAATTTTTCGAAAATCTGGTCCGAAAGTTAAATTTTGTTTTTCTGCAATTCTGGAACAAAATTGTAATTTCTGGATTTTTCTAAATCTGGACTGTTTTGCAATTAACGTGAGGCTAGGTTGTTTTTGCAATCACCGTAAAAATCTGGGGTCTGTTTGCAATTAACAAAAGTTTCTGGAAATAATTTGTTAATTTCTGCTTTCTGGTCCGATTTGCATATTCTGGAAATTTTGGGGCTGATTTGAAATTTCTTAAAGTTACGGGTTAAAATGTAATTTTCGAAAATTCAGGGGCCGAACTGAAATTTTTCAAAAGTTGAAAACAGAAACTGTTTTGTGCACTAAAGTAGTTTAGTATATCCCAAAAATTAATTGTATCATAATAAGTGGGGACTAGAGTGAGAATCAAGGGGTTATTTTAAAAGGGGTTTTAAAATAAAATTGTGGATTGTTTTAAAAGGGGTTTTAAAACTAGAATCTTAAGGTATTTTAAAAGGGAGTTTTAAAATAAGATAAGAAATAAGAAAAATGTGTTTTGCTTGTTTCTTGCTCTACGTGAACTGTTTACGTGGTTTTCGATCGCGCCAAGGCTTAACCCTAGGGTAGATGTGATTGGTTAATTTTAATTATGTTGGTTTTATTGGGCCTACGAGCCTTAAGTTTTTGGGCCACTTTGAGCCTTTGTACTAGATTAGGGCTTTACTGTTTTAAATAGGTTAGGATGGAGGCCCGTTACAAGCAAGGTGGGAGCCCAAGAAGAAGGAAGGCCATGTATGCATGGTTATTAATGTAATAGCCTAGGTCCTTTAGAACCCCATTAGATTGACCAATTGGGCCAACATCTTTGGCTCGATGATGGCCCGCATAGGAGGCTCCCGATCGAAAACATATTGTGGTAGCATGCATGCTAGGTGTGTATGTTTTATTTACTGATTTATCGTTTAGCATGTATGGTGATGCGCACTAGTAATTTAGATCGTAAATAAAAGATTAAGCATAACTGGAACGGTGAGGTCTCGAGGAGAGTTACCTCAAACTCTTTGACATGAAAAACCCCTCTTGATATTAAGTCATATTGGGTGCTTTAAAATGAAGTTTTAAGATCCAAGCCTTCGATCAATAGGAACTAGCGTGAGTTGTCCACTTATCGATTAAGGTGATCCAGAGTCTGGCACCCGAGTCGAAGAAAGAGACAATATGCAAAATTCCTTGATTCTCGTTTTAAATAAATTTGACAAGGGTGGGGACTGGTCGGGACATGAATATCGACCGATAACTAGTTACGGGGATTTCATGACCGGGCCCATTGCTCATCAAGATTGATGGGTTAGACTTAACGAGTAGTACCACTCATGATGTAGCAGTGCTAGATGAGTGCGAAAACCGAGGCAAAATAGCTTGAAGGTTGTGTAGAGACACAATTGGTAAAAGTATACCTACCTGGGGAATTAATTGTATGGCCGCGAGTCGTGGGTGCAATTAATGTCTGCTGGGACGTCAAGACCTGCTAGGAAATAAGATTTCCCGAACAATTGAAGGGGTAATTGTTTCGACAAAATAGTGGGAGAACTTTATCGATAACAAGTCCAATTAATAATCGTTGATTATAAGTATTAATTTAGATCAGTCAGCTGAACGTTATCATATTTTTTGTAGATCATTTTTGCGAAAATGTCTAAGAATCCATTATCTATCATCCTTGACACTAACAAACTGAACGGATCAAATTTCGTCGACTGGCTAAAAAATCTGATGATAGTCCTCGACTCCGATCGTCGGAGCTACATTCTCGATGCACCTATGCCTGGTGCACTTCCGGAAGGAGTTTCGGAAGAGGAACGAGCCACCCATGCTAAATGGGTTGATGATGATATTCAGGTTCGTTACCTAATGCTAGCATCAATGACCAATGAGTTGCAGAAACAGCATGCTAAGATGCTTCATGCTAATGATATACTTCTCCACCTCCGAGATTTATTTGGAGAGAAGTCTCTTACCGAAAGGTTCAAGACGACTAGGGAGTTGTTTAATCTGAGAATGGCTGAGGGAGCCAGTGTGAAAGATCACTGTCTTCGTTTCATTAATCTGGTTGAAAAACTGGAGAACTTGGACGTAGACTTGCACGCTGATCTTAGCACTGACCTCCTACTCCATACTCTGCCACGCTCATTTGATCAGTTCGTGTTGAATTTCAACATGGAGGAGAGAAATCTCGCTCTTCATGAACTGACCAATTTATTGGTAACGACAGAAGCTACCCTTAAGAAGGAGAAATCTGTCTTGATTGCTGAGCAACCCAAGGCTGCAAAGCCGAAAAAGGGCAAGAAGAAGAAGAAAGTGTTCTCTTCCAAAACAACCAAGAAGGTTGTCGAGAAAAAGCGCAAGAGCCCAGAAGATGAATGTTTCCACTGCAAGAAAGCAGGGCATTGGAAAAGGAACTGCCCTGACTACCTTAAGACGGTAGCCAAAGGTATTTTCTTTATTGAAGTAAATATTTCGATTAATTGTGCTTCATGGGTGTTGGACACCGCAGCTGGTTTTCATATCTGCAATGATTTGCAGGTGATGGGAGCAGTAAGGCCTCTTAAGCCTGAGGATAGGATCCTGCGTTTTGGAAACGGAGCAAAGGTTGCGGCAGAGGCCATAGGGGACGTAGAATTAGTGATAGGGAATTTTTCTTTAGTTTTAAAAGACTGTTTGTACGTACCGACTATTATCAAAAACATTATTTCGATTCCTTTGTTGGATAATGATGGTTTTTGTTTTTCCATTTCGAATGGAAATTTTAGCATAATGAAAGGTGGTTTTACTTATGCTAACGGTACTTTGATAGATGGTCTGTATTCCCTTGAACCAACTAATTCTAACGTATTGCACATTCAATCAAAGAAAAGAAAACAAGATGATAATAGTCCACAGTTATGGCAAACTAGGCTTGGACATATATCCAAGAGTAGAATTCAAAAGTTGGTCTCCTCTAGGTCTCTTGAAATACAGAATCTAGATGATCTACCAACTTGCGAGTCCTGTCTCAAGGGAAAGATGACCAAAACGCCTTTTACTGGGAAACCGGAGCGAACCAAACAAACTTTGGATTTGATCCATACCGATGT
Source organism: Penstemon davidsonii (assembly GCA_034814905.1). NCBI lineage: Eukaryota > Viridiplantae > Streptophyta > Magnoliopsida > Lamiales > Plantaginaceae > Penstemon > Penstemon davidsonii. The sequence continues at coordinate 872,865 of JAYDYQ010001087.1, read as the reverse complement.
TTGTGGACCACTGAGTGTCAGTGCAAGAGGAAGATTCTCATACTTCATAACCTTCACAGACGACTATAGTCGTTTTGGGTATGTGTACCTAATGAAGTATAAGTCCGAAGCTTTTGAAAAGTTCAAAGAGTTTCGAATGGAAGTTGAGAATCAACTTGGACACAGTATTAAGGCACTTCAATCGGATCGAGGTGGGGAATACTTAAGTCAAGAATTCCTTGATTATCTTGTAGAGAATGGAATTCTCTCACAGCGAACTCCTCCTAGAAAACCACAGTTGAATGGTGTGTCTGAGAGAAGGAATCGAACTTTGTTGGACATGGTTCGTTCCATGATGAGTTTCGCTGATCTTCCTTTTCGTTTTGGGGTTTAGCCCTCTTAACGGCTTCGAAGATACTTAATATAGTACCTTCTAAGTCGGTGCCGACGACGCCACACCAGGAGTGGTATGGTAAAGCACCCGTATATTCGTACTTACGAGTATGGGGATCTCCTGCCTATGTTAGGAACAAGAAAGGAGATAAACTAGATAGCATATCTAGTTTGTGCAAATTTGTGGGGTATCCAAAGGAATCCATTGGATACCTGTTCTACGACCCTAAAGAACGAAAGACGTTCGTGTCTAGGAACGCCCACTTCTTAGAGGATGACTTCCTCACTAAAAGAAATGGGATATCCGTAGAACTTGATGAAGTCCAAGAAGTGGACCCATCCCTGCAAATAGTGGGAGTTGATCCTGAACCTATTGAACAATCTAGTACACCAGTACTTCGAAGGTCCGATCGAATTCGTAGAGAACCCGAAAGGTTCGGCTTCATCCACAAGAATGATCAGTTGGATGGTGATCCAAGGATATACGAAAAAGCTATGTCAGACATAGACTCGGGTGCATGGAAGGAGGCCATGCAATCCGAAATGGATTCCATGCATTCCAACGAGGTTTGGACCATGGTTGATCCACCTGAGGGAACTGTCCCTGTAGGCTGCAAGTGGATCTTCAAGCGCAAGCTTGGAATGAATGGAGAAGCTTGTTGCGAAAGGTTATTCTCAAAGGCCTGGTATAGACTATGAGGAAATCTTCTCTCCAGTGGTGATGTCAAAATCCATTCGGATACTATTAGCCATAGCCGCGTGGTACGACTACGAGATATGGCAAATGGATGTAAAGACCGCCTTTCTCAATGGAGACATTGATAAGGAAATCTATATGCAACAGCCAAAAGGCTTTACATCCAAAGGAAGTGAGCATAAGGTCTGCAAACTTCAAAGGTCAATTTATGGCCTAAAACAGGCGTCCCGAACCTGGAACAAGCGATTTGATGAGACAGTCAAGGGGTTTGGCTTCATCAAAAACGTGTATGAGTCATGCGTGTACAAGAAATTCGATGGGGGTTCGGTACAATTTATTGTGTTGTATGTCGATGACATTCTGTTGATCGGGGATGATATCAGAACGTTAACGCAGACGAAAGCGTGGTTATCCACATAATTCTCCATGAAAGATATCGGAGACGCATCTTACGTATTGGGGTTACGTATCTATAGAGATAGATCGAAGAAGATTTTGGGACTCTCCCAATCTCAGTACATTAACACGATACTGAAACGGTTCAGTATGGAAGAATCAAAGAAGGGATTGCTTCCAATGAGACATGTGATCTCTCTTTCTAAATCTATGTGCCCTACAAGTGATGAAGAAAAGAAGAGAATGTCTCTCATATCTTATGCATCCGCCATAGGCAGCATAATGTATGCGATGTTATGTACCAGACCTGACGTAGCACACGCTCTAAGTGTAACGAGCCGCTACCAGTCGAATCCAAGGGAGGAACACTGGACCGCCGTTAAGGCTATCCTCAAGTACCTGAGAAGGACTAAGGATATGTTCTTGGTCTACGGCGGAAGTGGAGAATTGAAACTCGAAGGATTCACGGATTCGAGTTTCCAGTCTGACATGGATGATTATAAATCCAATTTCGGATATATATTTTACCTCAACGGAGCAGCAGTGAGTTGGAAGAGTTCCAAGTGATAGAAATAGTGTCCGGCAAGCCAACTGTATGGCTGTCATTTATTGTAATAAATAAAGGAACAATTCAATTTAGATTAATAAATGCATTTTTATTATATGGTCAACTTTATCTTATGTAATAATTATCTACGCATAAGGATAGAAGTCCTTAGATCACAAGGCTATGGGACAACCCGTGGACTGATCTCCAAGGCCGTGATCTAGAACAAATTCAAGAGTTGTAGAATCCAATCGAGATGGGACATCGTTGGATTCGGTTAGACTCTCACTAATGTGTATACTCCGATGAACTGGAGAACGCTGGGGTCCACGAGCGTGACTGGGATAGTCAATACACATAAGTGGGTGACTGCTGGGATGGCAAGTGCACTGAATACCGCTATTAGGAAATAACTCATCATGGAAGCGGTAGTCGCATATCGGAGTTGAAGTTATTCCAATTTACAACAGTATACGAGGAATGATCCCTAAATACTTGAGGTGATAGGGTTTATCTGGTGCGAGAACGTCTATACTTAGATGTGAGTTCCGACCGACTGGAGATTACCAGAAAGTCTCTGTGGATTCACGTTGGGTATAGAGGGACTCGTATGCAGGTTCATATCATCAACAAAGGATCCATTGACCCGACTTGATAGGTTGGAAAATTCTCCTATGGATTTCTGTGAGAAATTAATTCTGGTAAAATCCTTGGCCAAGGTATCTGACGGCTTTATGAAAGTAGCTCATAAAGATTAAGTCAAAGAGAATTATTTCAAGATCAGAATACATAAGGTCAAAACGAATTAAAAGGAAACCGATGAAAAATCCATGCCCTTAAGTCTTGACTGGGAGATCGATCGATGGAGAGATCATAGAGTATATGGAAATTGTAAATGATTAAAAGGTTCACTGAATTAATTCACCAGTGATTGGGCTCCATGGGCTTGTGGCTAGACATCGACCGTGGAGTGTGGGAGAATTCCCAAATTGGCAGGGGTGCTGATTTTGGAATGATCAGTCGACAGAGTGTTCAATTGATTTAGAGTATTTAATACTCGAGTAATTAAATAAATATTTAATTATAACCCAAGGCCAATTATGTGGTGAACCCTGGGGGGGGGGTGGGGGGGGGGGGGGGTGGGGGGGGGGGGGGGTTGGGGGGGCGCGCGGAGGGGGGGGGGGGGGGTGGGGGGGGGGGGGGGTGGGGGGGGGGGGGGGTGGGGGGGGGGGGGGGTGGGGGGGGGGGGGGGTGGGGGGGGGGGGGGGTGGGGGGGGGGGGGGGTGGGGGGGGGGGGGGGTGGGGGGGGGGGGGGGTGGGGGGGGGGGGGGGTGGGGGGGGGGGGGGGTGGGGGGGGGGGGGGGTGGGGGGGGGGGGGGGTGGGGGGGGGGGGGGGTGGGGGGGGGGGGGGGTGGGGGGGGGGGGGGGTGGGGGGGGGGGGGGGTGGGGGGGGGGGGGGGTGGGGGGGGGGGGGGGTGGGGGGGGGGGGGGGTGGGGGGGGGGGGGGGTGGGGGGGGGGGGGGGTGGGGGGGGGGGGGGGTGGGGGGGGGGGGGGGTGGGGGGGGGGGGGGGGGGGGGGAGGGGGGGGTGGGGCGGGGGGGGGGTGGGGGGGGAAAATAAATAAATTTTAGAAATGCATAAGATTATCATAATAAATTATATTTCATCAACTTGAAAAGTTTCTCTACATTATAAGTACATCACTAACTTAGCCATTATCATATCAAATACACAACACCAAAAGAAATACTATAAGCGTTAGATTTTCTCAACGACAAAAAATGGCTATGTTCTTTTGGATACTTTTCCTAATTCTCTTTGGTATGTATTCTCATTTTCTCCCTAACCCTTTTCAATTAATTTTATGTCTGACCCTATAAGATTGGACCTTTTTCACTTATATTGTTATGGTCCTTTAATTTACAAATTGTAATTTTTATCCCACTATTTTTAATTTGATTTGCAGTTTTGGACCTTTGGTGTTATAAAAGTGCAAAAGAATTTTAAAAATTGGAAAGTACACTTTGGTAAAGTACTAGACTTAATGTTTCCAAATGCTCTAATCCAGTTGGACTAAAATTACATTGTTCCAATAAACTAATACAAAACAATCAAAATAATAAGACGATGAACTTTCATATTGTCTTGATTTAGGACAAAATTCTTCTAAATATATTCATATATACTTTCTCCTTCCATTTTTTTATATCCTTTTACTTTTGACGCGGAGTTTTAGGTGAAAAGGTGAAACTTTTAGATATTTTTACATTGATGATGCCCTTAAAAGTGGTGGTTGAGAGTTAGTGGTACCAAATTATCACTTTATATGAGGGGGAATATTTGAGAAATATAATTTCATTTATAGAAAGGGAGTGTTATTTTGGCACATCCCAAAAAGGAAATAATAATGAAAATATAGGGACAAAGGGAATATGATTTTTTGTATATAACTAATTATAATAAAATTGTGTTGTAGTTTCATTGGCAATTGGTGTTATTGAAGTGGAAGGCCAGAAAAGATGCACTGTTATATTGAATCCTAGTGGGTGTAACCTTCCCGCTTGCAAAGAGCAATGCTACAAACAATACAATGGAAATGGAGTTTGTACATCTGGTGGATCATTTGGCTCATATATTTGCTCTTGCTTTTATAATTGTTGATTTATTGATCAACTTTTCGTACTATATAAGAGTCAACCACATGTTGTTTGTAATGTAATGCAGCGTATTATATAGAGTTTAATCTCATGAATCAGTAAACATTTTTTTTGGTCAAATATTTTATTACATTTATTTTGACATGAGATCAATGTTGGATCTGTTTATAACATAATTTAATTTTATCATAACTTGCAAAAAAAGATCAACAATTGACTAGTTCACATAGAAAATTCATATCAAATAAAATTTTAAGTTGATCATGATAGAGCATGGACATATTATGTTCTAGGCACGGATTATAATAGTTTAAGGGTCAGTTTGGCCTCATGTTTGGCTGGTCCAAACCCACGTTTGGGTTCTTAACGTAAAAAGTGGACCATTTGGCCGTAATGAACATTAGACACATTCATGGTTCCTAAGCTGAAAAGTGGCGGTTCAACAATAGCAGCCCGACAAAAGTGGTTGATCTTCTAATATATTGTAAATGTATTTCTAAGGTTTAGCAAGTATTCTTTTACAATCCTCCAAGATAAGGTCCAACAAATGCTCTCTCGTATCTGATTAGTCTTCTGCACAAGTCTGTAGATAACATCCGAGTCAATCTCCACTATTAGTTTCTGAATTCGAGCTAATGCCAATTTATCCTTATGTTAAAAGCATACCATATTATTTAAATTACAACACTCCCCCCACCCCCCCCTCTTGTGGTTTGAAAAATAGCATTTTACCCCCTTTAAAAATTTTAAAGAACCAATTGAGAGTGAGCATAAAAAGTGTTTTGAAAACAGAGGGGGGTAAATTGCCACATTTATCATAACACAGGGGTTAAATATTCACATTTATCAAAATATAGAGGGGTAAACTGCCACATTATCATACTGGGGGGTAAATTGCCACTTATAAATATGGCAGGAAGGCGGTATAAATTTTTTATTAGATTACATGGGGGGGAGGGGGGATAAATCTCTCTTATTTCAAATAACAATATGGTAAATTAAACATTATGAATATCACATGGGGGTAAATTGCCATTAACTCCTCTAAATCTGCCACTCCCACGCAAAGCACAAACCACACCGAAGTGTCTCAAATTCAGCCTGGTCCACACCTCTGATAGCCACCGAGCACGATCTAGTTACCCAACTCCCATCCGTGTTAAGCTTAGACCAACCTATATCGGGACGGGATAAACTGTTTTCCACCGCATCACTTTGTCGTCGACCCAGTGAGTACAAACTTTGGATGTCAAGAGAAAACTTATTCACCTTGAACATAGTCGCTTGCATTGGCTCCTTCCCCTCAAAAAAATGAAAACTATTTGTCTTTCTTATATTCCAAAGAGTCGCCAAAACCTACCCAACTCCACTGGGCATCGAAGAACACCGAGTTATCCACACTGAGCAAGCAGACCTTATGCACCAACTTTTCTACCTATACATTTGAGAATCAAGTTATCCATTGACGAAATCACCTCCACTTAAATCCTCTTCATGTAATGACAATCATAATGCACATGATGCAAATCTTCCATCATCGAGCATCCCCGGGGGCAAAGATAAGAGTTTGCAAAGTTATGATCAAAATATAGAGCATTCGTCAAAAGAATCCCATGCTCTATGAACCACACAAAAAAGTTTCAACCGGTTGGCACACCGCGATTTCCACAACAAAGAGAAGTCACTAAATTTGCCCGATTCACTAGCGGACTTACTAGCAAGCTTGGCCATTTTCAGAACCAAACCATCTGCGAGCATCATGTATCCCTCCCGATTGGAATTGGAATTGAAAGAATGTTGGTTGTAATATTGTCCAGATAGGCGTTATGGCTAATGTTTAAAAAATCGAACTGGACATGGAACCGGTAGCCTTATTGGTTGGATCGGTTTAACTGTTGGTTAAACCTGTGTGACGTCATTATGAAATAATAATTTAATTTATGTTTTAATGTATGTAATCAACTATATAAACAATCAATTCTTATCCAAAATTTTTCAAATTATTTTCCTAATCTATCTCACAAAACACAAATAGTAGACAACAAATCATCAAAGTAACTAAAAACAAAATAAACACTAATACATATGCAATTCATAATCCAACATAACATGTTCAAAAGGGAATTATCATCAATATTCAATACGAAGAAGAAGAAAACACCAAAATAAATCCCCATATATCCAAAACATAGACCTAAATCAAAATAGACATCAAATATCCAAAATTACAACTACGATAACATAATAATACAAACTATGATAATATACAACATATCAATGCAATAATACAAACTATGATATACAACATATCAAAACAATACTTTTCTTACTAATCACCTATAGAATAGAAAAATATTTGATGAATTTTGTAACCTAAATTCTTTTTATGAAAAATCATGCAAATACTTGAAAATGGGGAAGAAGAAATGTATAAAAAAATTCTTTTTTTTTTTTGTTGTTGTTATAATTAACCAGTGGTTCAATCGGCTCACTACTTTTACCGATTTTTGACAGATTTATTTTAGTTCGAACTGGGCAGGAAGATGACTGATTTTGGATAGTTAACCGGACCGAATTAACAGCCGATTATCAGTTAAGCCAGTCGAACTGGCCGATTTGGTTGGGTTTTTCAAACACTGGTTATGACTTGATTAGGCTTCCAAGGTCCAAAGCTACTGATAAGCTCACATATCTCCAGCATAACTTTGTCGCTCCTAAATTCCTCCTCAGTACGGTAAAAAATAACACCTTCTTCAAGCCATCGGTCGAACCAAAAGGAAATCAACATGCCTTTACCAATCCTCAATTTGATGTTGTTTTCAACTGCCTTCATGCTCTTCACAGTATTAATACAGGTCATTTCACGATTCGTTCAGCCTAGTAATTAGCTTTCGATATAATTCAAGAGAGAGCCACTGCAAAGAATTAGATTATAATTAATAAAGCAGTGAAGAACTAATCGTGGATGTGGAAAGCCAAAGTTCAGGATATGGTTAAAATATTTATTTGGAGAGTTGTGTAATTATCGGTTGCAATGAATCGTAACCACAATCATATTAAGGGGGATAATATATGTAAGCTCTACCTTGGCATTAGCAAAGCATCATTACGATCACTTCACCTTTGCCTGTATGCTCGGTTGGTATGGAGAATTTCTGAATTACCATTTTCAGCTTATAGAGAACATGGGGAATCTGTAGAGTGTTGGTTTGAAATTATTCGAACAAAAAACATATTCATGGGAGAAATATTTTTGGCATTGAGTTGAGAAATAGAAATAATGTTACATTAGGGGAGAATTTCTTTCAGCAGCACGAAGTAATATATTTCACCAGAGACTATTTGATTCGGGTGTTATTTGCAAACGTTATAACCATGGTCCATGTACCCACTAATCTAATCTCGAGATGGAAAACACCATTGTGCATGGAATGGGGGTTATCGCAAGGCATCACACTGGAGCTTGCATGGACTGGAGGTGTATTACCCTTGATCAACGTCTTTCACTCGAACCAATTGAGGCCAATGCCGCAATTAAGGCACTGGAGCTAGCAATTGAGAGTGGTTGGAAGAATGTGTTATTGAAAGGTGATTGCAAGACGGTGATTGATAGAGTGAAGTATTTGAACGTTTTCCTCGATGACTTTGGTACACCTATAGACGACTTCAAGAGAATGGATTCTACTCTATATATTACCACTTGATCATAAATCAAAATATAGTTTTGTATCTAGAATTAACTTTTTTTTCAGGATTTACATACATCAAACTATATGAATAGTTGACTAATTAAATTATGCTTACATTGACTAGTTTTTCCATCCAATGTTCAATTAAATCGATCTTACATATTATCCATTTTTAAAAGCGTTTCAATAGGAAAAATGAAATAAGTTGATCATAACATGAGATCAATCAGTAAGTAATTCTCATAATTAATCATGGATCATAAGGCATAACAATGATAATTATGATTATAATGCAAAACATAAACTTTTTCATCAGAATATGATATTATTTGAGAATTTGGATTGGAAGATTATCGGTAAAATGACTACATTCTATCTTATCCCATGTCTATTCTTTTAATAACCAAAAATAGGATAATATCATTTATGAAAAAAAAAAACATAAATTGTTTGAATCATATGAATGTTGTAAATGAAAAACACTCTGTCATTATATATACCAATTTCATTACATATAAAATTTTGTTCTTGAATCTGAGAATTAGATCTTCAATATTTTTACAATAAAAGAGAGTGGTGCTTGAAATCCTATAAGAAATTGCAAATTCAACAACTAATGAAACATATCTTCTGAAATATAGCAGAGGTTACATTTAGTAAGAAGAAAATAACGAGTTACACCGTATTAAATAATACATACCATAAACTTTTTGGAGTCAAATTGCATTATTGTTGCTGCAAATTTCACTTTCAAATTGGTTCAGATTTTGTTAAAAATCTAGATTTCCTTCCTTTTCTTTAAGGATTCTAGCACATTATGTATTATTAAGAAATTGTAGTTAATACCTTCCTTTTCTTGGAGGATTCTAGGACATTATGTATTATTAAAATAATCGGGTACAAGCGCTTGTAATTTAAATTACACTAATCAAACTGATTTAGTTTTATTATTATTATTTTGTTTGAAAAAATGGTCAAAACCTTATGAGGAAAATAAATAAATTTTAGAAATGCATAAGATTATCATAATAAATTATATTTCATCAACTTGAAAAGTTTTTCTACATTATAAGTACATCACTAACTTAGCCATTATCATATCAAATACACAACACCAAAAGAAATACTATAAGCGTTAGATTTTCTCAACGACAAAAAATGGCTAAGTTCTTTTGGATACTTTTCCTTGTTCTCTTTGGTATGTATTCTCATTTTCTCCCTAACCCTTTTCAATTAATTTTATGTCTGATCCTATAAGATTGGACCTTTTTCACTTATATTGTTATGGTCCTTTAATTTACAAATTGTAATTTTTATCCCACTATTTTTAATTTGATTTGCAGTTTTGGACCTTTGGTGTTATAAAAGTGCAAAAGAATTTTAAAAATTGGAAAGTACACTTTGGTAAAGTACTAGACTTAATGTTTCCAAATGCTCTAATCCAGTTGGACTAAAATTACATTGTTCCAATAAACTAATACAAAACAATCAAAATAATAAGACGATGAACTTTCATATTATCTTGATTTAGGACAAAATTCTTCTAAATATATTCATATATACTTTCTCCTTCCATTTTTTTATATCCTTTTACTTTGACGCGGAGTTTTAGGTGAAAAGGTGAAACTTTTAGATATTTTTACATTGATGATGCCCTTAAAAGTAGTGGTTGAGAGTTAGTGTTACCAAATTATCACTTTATATGAGGGGGAATATTTGAGAAATATAATTTCATTTATAGAAAGGGAGTGTTATTTTGGCACATCCCAAAAAGGAAATAATAATGAAAATATAGGGACAAAGGGAATATGATTTTTTGTATATAACTAATTATAATAAACTTGTGTTGTAGTTTCATTGGCAATTGGTGTTATTGAAGTGGAAGGCCAGAAAAGATGCACTGTTATATTGAATCCTAGTGGGTGTAACCTTCCCGCTTGCAAAGAGCAATGCTACAAACAATACAATGGAAATGGAGTTTGTACCTCTGGTGGATCATTTGGCTCATATATTTGCTCTTGCTTTTATAATTGTTGATTTATTGATCAACTTTTCGTACTATATAAGAGTCAACCACATGTTGTTTGTAATGTAATGCAGCGTATTATATAGAGTTTAATCTCATGAATCAGTAAACATTTTTTTTGGTCAAATATTTTATTACATTTATTTTGACATGAGATCAATGTTGGATCTGTTTATAACATAATTTAATTTTATGATAACTTGCAAAAAAAGATCAACATTTGACTAGTTCACATAGAAAATTCATATCAAATAAAATTTTAAGTTGATCATGATAGAGCAAGGACATATTCTGTTCTAGGCACGGATTATAATAGTTTAAGGGTCAGTTTGGCCTCATGTTTGGCTGGTCCAAACCCACGTTTGGGTTCTTAACGTAAAAAGTGGACCATTTGGCCGTAATGAACATTAGACACATTCATGGTTCCTAAGCTGAAAAGTGGCGGTTCAACAATAGCAGCCCGACAAAAGTGGTTGTTCTTCTAATATATTGTAAATGTATTTCTAAGGTTTAGCAAGTATTCTTTTACAATCCTCCAAGATAAGGTCCAACAAATGCTCTCTCGTATCTGATTAGTCTTTTGCACAAGTCTGTAGACAACATCCGAGTCAATCTCCACTATTAGTTTCTGAATTCGAGCTAATGCCAATTTATCCTTATGTTAAAAGCATACCATATTATTTAAATTACAACACTCCCCCCCCCCCCCCCCCCTTGTGGTTTGAAAAATAGCATTTTACCCCCTGTGAAAATTTTAAAGAACCAATTGAGAGTGGGCATAAAAAGTGTTTTGAAAACAGAGGGGGGTAAATAGCCACATTTATCATAACACAGGGGGTAAATATTCACATTTATCAAAATAGAGAGGGGTAAACTGCCACATTATCATACTGGGGGGTAAATTGCCACTTATAAATGTGGCAGGAAGGCGGTATAATGTTTTTATTAGATTACAGGGGGGGGATAAATCTCTCTTATTTCAAATAACAATATGGTAAATTAAACATTATGAATATCACATGGGGGTAAATTGCCATTAACTCCTCTAAATCTGCCACTCCCACGCAAAGCACAAACCACACCGAAGTGTCTCAAATTCAGCCTGGTCCACACCTCTGATAGCCACCGAGCACGATCTAGTTACCCAACTCCCATCCGTGTTAAGCTTAGACCAACCTATATCGGGACGGGATAAACTGTTTTCCACCGCATCACTTTGTCGTCGACCCAGTGAGTACAAACTTTGGATGTTCAGAGAAAACTTATTCACCTTGAACGTAGTCGCTTGCATTGGCTCCTTCCCCTCAAAAAAATGAAAACTATTTGTCTTTCTTATATTCTAAAGAGTCGCCAAAAACTACCCAACTCCACTGGGCATCGACGAACACCGAGTTATCCACACTGAGCCAGCAGACTTTATGCACCAACTTTTTCTACCTATACATTTGAGAATCAAGTTATCCATTGACGAAATCACCTCCACTTAAATCCTATTCATGTAATGACAATCATAATGCACATGATGCAAATCTTCCATCATCGAGCATCCCCGGGGGCAAAGATAAGAGTTTGCAAAGTTATGATCAAAATATAGAGCATTCGTCAAAAGAATCCCATGCTCTTTGAACCACACAAAAAAGTTTCAACCGGTTGGCACACCGCGATTTCCACAAAAAAGAGAAGTCACTAAATTTGCCCGATTCACTAGCGGACTTACTAGCAAGCTTGGCCATTTTCAGAACCAAACCATCTGCGAGCATCATGTATCCCTCCCGATTGGAATTGGTATTGAAAGAATGTTGGTTGTAATATTGTCCAGATAGGCGTTATGGCCAATGTTTAAAAAATCGAACTGGACATGGAACCGGTAGCCTTATTGGTTGGATCGGTTTAACTGTTGGTTAAACCTGTGTGACGTCATTATGAAATAATAATTTAATTTATGTTTTAATGTATGTAATCAACTATATAAACAATCAATTCTTATCCAAAAATTTTCAAATTATTTTCCTAATCTATCTCACAAAACACAAATAGTAGACAACAAATCATCAAAGTAATTAAAAACAAAATAAACCCTAATACATATGCAATTCATAATCCAACATAACATGTTCAAAAAGGAATTATCATCAATATTCAATAAGAAGAAGAAGAAAACACCAAAATAAATCCTCATATATCCAAAACATAGACCTAAATAAAAATAGACATCAAATATCCAAAATTACAACTATGATAACATAATAATACAATAATACAAACTATGATAATATACAACATATCAATGCAATAATACAAACTATGATGTACAACATATCAAAACAATAATTATCTTACTAATCACCTATAGAATAGAAAAATATTTGATGAATTTTGTAACCTAAATTCTTTTTATGAAAAATCATGCAAATACTTGAAATTGGGGAAGAAGAAATGTATAAAAAAATTCTTTTTTTTTTTGTTGTTGTTGTTATAATTAACCAGTGGTTCAATCGGCTCACTACTTTTACCGATTTTTGACAGATTTATTTTAGTTCGAACTGGGCAGGAAGATGACTGATTTTGGATAGTTAACCGGACCGAATTAACAGCCGATTATCAGTTAAGCTAGTCGAACTGGCCGATTTGGTTCGATTTTTCAAACACTGGTTATGACTTGATTAGGCTTCCAAGGTCCAAAGCTACTGATAAGCTCACATATCTCCAGCATAACTTTGTCGCTCCTAAATTCCTACTCAGTACGGTAAAAAATAACACCTTCTTCAAGCCATCGGTCGAACCAAAAGGAAATCAACATGCCTTTACCAATCCTCAATTTGATGCTGTTTTCAACTGCCTTCATGCTCTTCACAGTATTAATACAGGTCATTTCACGATTCGTTCAGCCTACTACTTAGCTTTCGATATAATTCAAGAGAGAGCCACTGCAAAGAATTAGATTATAATTAATACAGTTGTGAAGAACTAATCGTGGATGTGGAAAGCCAAAGTTCAGGATATAGTTAAAATATTTATTTGGAGAGTTGTGTAATTATCGGTTGCAATGAATCGTAACCACAGTCATATTAAGGGGGATAATATATGTAAGCTCTACCTTGGCATTAGCAAAGCATCATTACGATCACTTCACCTTTGCCTGTATGCTCGGTTGGTATGGAGAATTTCTGAATTACCATTTTCAGCTTATAGAGAACATGGGGAATCTGTAGAGTGTTGGTTTGAAACTATTCGAACAAAAAACATATTCATGGGAGAAATATTTTTGGCATTGAGTTGAGAAATAGAAATAATGTTACATTAGGGGAGAATTTCTTTCAGCAGCACGAAGTAATATATTTCACCAGAGACTATTTGATTCGGGTGTTATTTGCAAACGTTATAACCAAGGTCCATGTACCCACTAATCTAATCTCGAGATGGAAAACACCATTGTGCATGGAATGGGGGTTATCGCAAGGCATCACACTGGAGCTTGCATGGACTGGAGGTGTATTACCCTTGATCAACGTCTTTCACTCGAACCAATTGAGTCCAATGCCGCAATTAAGGCACTGGAGCTAGCAATTGAGAGTGGTTTGAAGAATGTGTTATTGAAAGGTGATTGCAAGGCGGTGATTGATAGAGTGAAGTATTTGAACGTTTTCCTCGATGACTTTGGTACACCTATAGACGACTTCAAGAGAATGGATTCTACTCTAGATATTACCACATGATCATAAATCAAAATATAGTTTTGTATCTAGAATTAACATTTTTTTCAGGATTTACATACATCAAACTATATGAATAGTTGACTAATTAAATTATGCTTACATTGACTAGTTTTTCCATCCAATGTTCAATTAAATCGATCTTACATATTATCCATTTTTAAAAGCGTTTCAATAGGAAAAATGAAATAAGTTGATCATAACCTGAGATCAATCAGTAAGTAATTCTCATAATTAATCATGGATCATAAGGCATAACAATGATAATTATGATTATAATGCAAAACATAAACTTTTTCATCAGAATATGATATTATTTGAGAATTTGGATTGGAAGATTATCGGTAAAATGACTACATTCTATCTTATCCCATGTCTATTCTTTTAATAACCAAAAATAGGATAATATCATTTATGAAAAAAAAACATAAATTGTTTGAATCATATGAATGTTGTAAATGAAAAACACACTGTCATTATATATACAAATTTCATTACATATAAAATTTTGTTCTTGAATCTGAGAATTAGATCTTCAATATTTTTACAATAAAAGAGAGTGGTGCTTGAAATCCTATAAGAAATTGCAAATTCAACAACTAATGAAACATATCTTCTGAAATATAGCAGAGGTTACACTTAGTAAGAAGAAAATAACGAGTTACACCGTATTAAATAATACATACCATAAACTTTTTGGAGTCAAATTGCATTATTGTTGCTGCAAATTTCACTTTCAAATTGGTTCAGATTTTGTTAAAAATCTAGATTTCCTTCCTTTTCTTTAAGGATTCTAGCACATTATGTATTATTAAGAAATTGTAGTTAATACCTTCCTTTTCTTGGAGGATTCTAGGACATTATGTATTATTAAAATAATCGGGTACAAGCGCTTGTAATTTAAATTACACTAATCAAACTGATTTAGTTTTATTATTATTATTTTGTTTGAAAAAATGGTCAAAACCTTATGAGGAAAATAAATAAATTATAGAAATGCATAAGATTATCATAATAAATTATATTTCATCAACTTGAAAAGTTTTTCTACATTATAAGTACATCACTAACTTAGCCATTATCATATCAAATACACAACACCAAAAGAAATACTATAAGCGTTAGATTTTCTCAACGACAAAAAATGGCTAAGTTCTTTTGGATACTTTTCCTTGTTCTCTTTGGTATGTATTCTCATTTTCTCCCTAACCCTTTTCAATTAATTTTATGTCTGATCCTATAAGATTGGACCTTTTTCACTTATATTGTTATGGTCCTTTAATTTACAAATTGTAATTTTTATCCCACTATTTTTAATTTGATTTGCAGTTTTGGACCTTTGGTGTTATAAAAGTGCAAAAGAATTTTAAAAATTGGAAAGTACACTTTGGTAAAGTACTAGACTTAATGTTTCCAAATGCTCTAATCCAGTTGGACTAAAATTACATTGTTCCAATAAACTAATACAAAACAATCAAAATAATAAGACGATGAACTTTCATATTGTCTTGATTTAGGACAAAATTCTTCTAAATATATTCATATATACTTTCTCCTTCCATTTTTTTATATCCTTTTACTTTTGACGCGGAGTTTTAGGTGAAAAGGTGAAACTTTTAGATATTTTTACATTGATGATGCCCTTAAAAGTAGTGGTTGAGAGTTAGTGGTACCAAATTATCACTTTATATGAGGGGGAATATTTGAGAAATATAATTTCATTTATAGAAAGGGAGTGTTATTTTGGCACATCCCAAAAAGGAAATAATAATGAAAATATAGGGACAAAGGGAATATGATTTTTTGTATATAACTAATTATAATAAACTTGTGTTGTAGTTTCATTGGCAATTGGTGTTATTGAAGTGGAAGGCCAGAAAAGATGCACTGTTATATTGAATCCTAGTGGGTGTAACCTTCCCGCTTGCAAAGAGCAATGCTACAAACAATACAATGGAAATGGAGTTTGTACCTCTGGTGGATCATTTGGCTCATATATTTGCTCTTGCTTTTATAATTGTTGATTTATTGATCAACTTTTCGTACTATATAAGAGTCAACCACATGTTGTTTGTAATGTAATGCAGCTTATTATATAGAGTTTAATCTCATGAATCAGTAAACATTTTTTTTGGTCAAATATTTTATTACATTTATTTTGACATGAGATCAATGTTGGATCTGTTTATAACATAATTTAATTTTATCATAACTTGCAAAAAAAAATCAACATTTGACTAGTTCACATAGAAAATTCATATCAAATAAAATTTTAAGTTGATCATGATAGAGCATGGACATATTATGTTCTAGGCACGGATTATAATAGTTTAAGGGTCAGTTTGGCCTCATGTTTGGCTGGTCCAAACCCACGTTTGGGTTCTTAACGTAAAAAGTGGACCATTTGGCCGTAATGAACATTAGACACATTCATGGTTCCTAAGCTGAAAAGTGGCGGTTCAACAATAGCAGCCCGACAAAAGTGGTTGATCTTCTAATATATTGTAAATGTATTTCTAAGGTTTAGCAAGTATTCTATTACAATCCTCCAAGATAAGGTCCAACAAATGCTCTCTCGTATCTGATTAGTCTTCTGCACAAGTCTGTAGATAACATCCGAGTCAATCTCCACTATTAGTTTCTGAATTCGAGCTAATGCCAATTTATCCTTATGTTAAAAGCATACCATATTATTTAAATTACAACCCCCCCCCCCCCCCCCCCTCTTGTGGTTTGAAAAATAGCATTTTACCCCCTGTGAAAATTTTAAAGAACCAATTGAGAGTGAGCATAAAAAGTGTTTTGAAAACAGAGGGGGGTAAATTGCCACATTTATCATAACACAGGGGGTAAATATTCACATTTATCAAAATAGAGAGGGGTAAACTGCCACATTATCATACTGGGGGGTAAATTGCCACTTATAAATGTGGCAGGAAGGCGGTATAAATTTTTTATTAGATTACAGGGGGGGATAAATCTCTCTTATTTCAAATAACAATATGGTAAATTAAACATTATGAATATCACATGGGGGTAAATTGCCATTAACTCCTCTAAATCTGCCACTCCCACGCAAAGCACAAACCACACCGAAGTGTCTCAAATTCAGCCTGGTCCACACCTCTGATAGCCACCGAGCACGATCTAGTCACCCAACTCCCATCCGTGTTAAGCTTAGACCAACCTATATCGGGACGGGATAAACTGTTTTCCACCGCATCACTTTGTCGTCGACCCAGTGAGTACAAACTTTGGATGTCAAGAGAAAACTTATTCACCTTGAACATAGTCGCTTGCATTGGCTCCTTCCCCTCAAAAAAATGAAAACTATTTGTCTTTCTTATATTCTAAAGAGTCGCCAAAAACTACCCAACTCCACTGGGCATCGACGAACACCGAGTTATCCACACTGAGCCAGCAGACTTTATTCACCAACTTTTTCTACCTATACATTTGAGAATCAAGTTATCCATTGACGAAATCACCTCCACTTAAATCCTCTTCATGTAATGACAATCATAATGCACATGATGCAAATCTTCCATCATCGAGCATCCCCGGGGGCAAAGATAAGAGTTTGCAAAGTTATGATCAAAATATAGAGCATTCGTCAAAAGAATCCCATGCTCTATGAACCACACAAAAAAGTTTCAACCGGTTGGCACACCGCGATTTCCACAACAAAGAGAAGTCACTAAATTTGCCCGATTCACTAGCGGACTTACTAGCAAGCTTGGCCATTTTCAGAACCAAACCATCTGCGAGCATCATGTATCCCTCCCGATTGGAATTGGTATTGAAAGAATGTTGGTTGTAATATTGTCCAGATAGGCGTTATGGCCAATGTTTAAAAAATCGAACTGGACATGGAACCGGTAGCCTTATTGGTTGGATCGGTTTAACTGTTGGTTAAACCTGTGTGACATCATTATGAAATAATAATTTAATTTATGTTTTAATGTATGTAATCAACTATATAAACAATCAATTCTTATCCAAAAATTTTCAAATTATTTTCCTAATCTATCTCACAAAACACAAATAGTAGACAACAAATCATCAAAGTAACTAAAAACAAAATAAACACTAATACATATGCAATTCATAATCCAACATAACATGTTCAAAAAGGAATTATCATCAATATTCAATAAGAAGAAGAAGAAAACACCAAAATAAATCCCCATATATCCAAAACATAGACCTAAATCAAAATAGACATCAAATATCCAAAATTACAACTATGATAACATAATAATACAATAATACAAACTATGATAATATACAACATATCAATGCAATAATACAAACTATGATATACAACATATCAAAACAATAATTTTCTTACTAATCACCTATAGAATAGAAAAATATTTGATGAATTTTGTAACCTAAATTCTTTTTATGAAAAATCATGCAAATACTTGAAATTGGGGAAGAAGAAATGTATAAAAAAATTCTTTTTTTTTTGTTGTTGTTGTTATAATTAACCAGTGGTTCAATCGGCTCACTACTTTTACCGATTTTTGACAGATTTATTTTAGTTCGAACTGGGCAGGAAGATGACTGATTTTGGATAGTTAACCGGACCGAATTAACAGCCGATTATCAGTTAAGCTAGTCGAACTGGCCGATTTGGTTCGGTTTTTCAAACACTGGTTATGACTTGATTAGGCTTCCAAGGTCCAAAGCTACTGATAAGCTCACATATCTCCAGCATAACTTTGTCGCTCCTAAATTCCTCCTCAGTACGGTAAAAAATAACACCTTCTTCAAGCCATCGGTCGAACCAAAAGGAAATCAACATGCCTTTACCAATCCTCAATTTGATGCTGTTTTCAACTGCCTTCATGCTCTTCACAGTATTAATACAGGTCATTTCACGATTCGTTCAGCCTACTACTTAGCTTTCGATATAATTCAAGAGAGAGCCACTGCAAAGAATTAGATTATAATTAATACAGTTGTGAAGAACTAATCGTGGATGTGGAAAGCCAAAGTTCAGGATATGGTTAAAATATTTATTTGGAGAGTTGTGTAATTATCGGTTGCAATGAATCGTAACCACAGTCATATTAAGGGGGATAATATATGTAAGCTCTACCTTGGCATTAGCAAAGCATCATTACGATCACTTCACCTTTGCCTGTATGCTCGGTTGGTATGGAGAATTTCTGACTTACCATTTTCAGCTTATAGAGAACATGGGGAATCTGTAGAGTGTTGGTTTGAAACTATTCGAACAAAAAACATATTCATGGGAGAAATATTTTTGGCATTGAGTTGAGAAATAGAAATAATGTTACATTAGGGGAGAATTTCTTTCAGCAGCACGAAGTAATATATTTCACCAGAGACTATTTGATTCGGGTGTTATTTGCAAACGTTATAACCAAGGTCCATGTACCCACTAATCTAATCTCGAGATGGAAAACACCATTGTGCATGGAATGGGGGTTATCGCAAGGCATCACACTGGAGCTTGCATGGACTGGAGGTGTATTACCCTTGATCAACGTCTTTCACTCGAACCAATTGAGGCCAATGCCGCAATTAAGGCACTGGAGCTAGCAATTGAGAGTGGTTGGAAGAATGTGTTATTGAAAGGTGATTGCAAGGCGGTGATTGATAGAGTGAAGTATTTGAACGTTTTCCTCGATGACTTTGGTACACCTATAGACGACTTCAAGAGAATGGATTCTACTCTAGATATTACCACATGATCATAAATCAAAATATAGTTTTGTATCTAGAATTAACTTTTTTTTCAGGATTTACATACATCAAACTATATGAATAGTTGACTAATTAAATTATGCTTACATTGACTAGTTTTTCCATCCAATGTTCAATTAAATCGATCTTACATATTATCCATTTTTAAAAGCGTTTCAATAGGAAAAATGAAATAAGTTGATCATAACATGAGATCAATCAGTAAGTAATTCTCATAATTAATCATGGATCATAAGGCATAACAATGATAATTATGATTATAATGCAAAACATAAACTTTTTCATCAGAATATGATATTATTTGAGAATTTGGATTGGAAGATTATCGGTAAAATGACTACATTCTATCTTATCCCATGTCTATTCTTTTAATAACCAAAAATAGGATAATATCATTTATGAAAAAAAAAACATAAATTGTTTGAATCATATGAATGTTGTAAATGAAAAACACTCTGTCATTATATATACCAATTTCATTACATATAAAATTTTGTTCTTGAATCTGAGAATTAGATCTTCAATATTTTTACAATAAAAGAGAGTGGTGCTTGAAATCCTATAAGAAATTGCAAATTCAACAACTAATGAAACATATCTTCTGAAATATAGCAGAGGTTACATTTAGTAAGAAGAAAATAACGAGTTACACCGTATTAAATAATACATACCATAAACTTTTTGGAGTCAAATTGCATTATTGTTGCTGCAAATTTCACTTTCAAATTGGTTCAGATTTTGTTAAAAATCTAGATTTCCTTCCTTTTCTTTAAGGATTCTAGCACATTATGTATTATTAAGAAATTGTAGTTAATACCTTCCTTTTCTTGGAGGATTCTAGGACATTATGTATTATTAAAATAATCGGGTACAAGCGCTTGTAATTTAAATTACACTAATCAAACTGATTTAGTTTTATTATTATTATTTTGTTTGAAAAAATGGTCAAAACCTTATGAGGAAAATAAATAAATTATAGAAATGCATAAGATTATCATAATAAATTATATTTCATCAACTTGAAAAGTTTTTCTACATTATAAGTACATCACTAACTTAGCCATTATCATATCAAATACACAACACCAAAAGAAATACTATAAGCGTTAGATTTTCTCAACGACAAAAAATGGCTAAGTTCTTTTGGATACTTTTCCTTGTTCTCTTTGGTATGTATTCTCATTTTCTCCCTAACCCTTTTCAATTAATTTTATGTCTGATCCTATAAGATTGGACCTTTTTCACTTATATTGTTATGGTCCTTTAATTTACAAATTGTAATTTTTATCCCACTATTTTTAATTTGATTTGCAGTTTTGGACCTTTGGTGTTATAAAAGTGCAAAAGAATTTTAAAAATTGGAAAGTACACTTTGGTAAAGTACTAGACTTAATGTTTCCAAATGCTCTAATCCAGTTGGACTAAAATTACATTGTTCCAATAAACTAATACAAAACAATCAAAATAATAAGACGATGAACTTTCATATTGTCTTGATTTAGGACAAAATTCTTCTAAATATATTCATATATACTTTCTCCTTCCATTTTTTTATATCCTTTTACTTTTGACGCGGAGTTTTAGGTGAAAAGGTGAAACTTTTAGATATTTTTACATTGATGATGCCCTTAAAAGTAGTGGTTGAGAGTTAGTGGTACCAAATTATCACTTTATATGAGGGGGAATATTTGAGAAATATAATTTCATTTATAGAAAGGGAGTGTTATTTTGGCACATCCCAAAAAGGAAATAATAATGAAAATATAGGGACAAAGGGAATATGATTTTTTGTATATAACTAATTATAATAAAATTGTGTTGTAGTTTCATTGGCAATTGGTGTTATTGAAGTGGAAGGCCAGAAAAGATGCACTGTTATATTGAATCCTAGTGGGTGTAACCTTCCCGCTTGCAAAGAGCAATGCTACAAACAATACAATGGAAATGGAGTTTGTACCTCTGGTGGATCATTTGGCTCATATATTTGCTCTTGCTTTTATAATTGTTGATTTATTGATCAACTTTTCGTACTATATAAGAGTCAACCACATGTTGTTTGTAATGTAATGCAGCGTATTATATAGAGTTTAATCTCATGAATCAGTAAACATTTTTTTTGGTCAAATATTTTATTACATTTATTTTGACATGAGATCAATGTTGGATCTGTTTATAACATAATTTAATTTTATCATAACTTGCAAAAAAAAATCAACATTTGACTAGTTCACATAGAAAATTCATATCAAATAAAATTTTAAGTTGATCATGATAGAGCATGGACATATTATGTTCTAGGCACGGATTATAATAGTTTAAGGGTCAGTTTGGCCTCATGTTTGGCTGGTCCAAACCCACGTTTGGGTTCTTAACGTAAAAAGTGGACCATTTGGCCGTAATGAACATTAGACACATTCATGGTTCCTAAGCTGAAAAGTGGCGGTTCAACAATAGCAGCCCGACAAAAGTGGTTGATCTTCTAATATATTGTAAATGTATTTCTAAGGTTTAGCAAGTATTCTTTTACAATCCTCCAAGATAAGGTCCAACAAATGCTCTCTCGTATCTGATTAGTCTTCTGCACAAGTCTGTAGATAACATCCGAGTCAATCTCCACTATTAGTTTCTGAATTCGAGCTAATGCCAATTTATCCTTATGTTAAAAGCATACCATATTATTTAAATTACAACCCCCCCCCCCCCCCCCCCCCTCTTGTGGTTTGAAAAATAGCATTTTACCCCCTGTGAAAATTTTAAAGAACCAATTGAGAGTGAGCATAAAAAGTGTTTTGAAAACAGAGGGGGGTAAATTGCCACATTTATCATAACACAGGGGGTAAATATTCACATTTATCAAAATAGAGAGGGGTAAACTGCCACATTATCATACTGGGGGGTAAATTGCCACTTATAAATGTGGCAGGAAGGCGGTATAAATTTTTTATTAGATTACAGGGGGGGATAAATCTCTCTTATTTCAAATAACAATATGGTAAATTAAACATTATGAATATCACATGGGGGTAAATTGCCATTAACTCCTCTAAATCTGCCACTCCCACGCAAAGCACAAACCACACCGAAGTGTCTCAAATTCAGCCTGGTCCACACCTCTGATAGCCACCGAGCACGATCTAGTCACCCAACTCCCATCCGTGTTAAGCTTAGACCAACCTATATCGGGACGGGATAAACTGTTTTCCACCGCATCACTTTGTCGTCGACCCAGTGAGTACAAACTTTGGATGTCAAGAGAAAACTTATTCACCTTGAACATAGTCGCTTGCATTGGCTCCTTCCCCTCAAAAAAATGAAAACTATTTGTCTTTCTTATATTCCAAAGAGTCGCCAAAAACTACCCAACTCCACTGGGCATCGACGAACACCGAGTTATCCACACTGAGCCAGCAGACTTTATGCACCAACTTTTTCTACCTATACATTTGAGAATCAAGTTATCCATTGACGAAATCACCTCCACTTAAATCCTCTTCATGTAATGACAATCATAATGCACATGATGCAAATCTTCCATCATCGAGCATCCCCGGGGGCAAAGATAAGAGTTTGCAAAGTTATGATCAAAATATAGAGCATTCGTCAAAAGAATCCCATGCTCTATGAACCACACAAAAAAGTTTCAACCGGTTGGCACACCGCGATTTCCACAACAAAGAGAAGTCACTAAATTTGCCCGATTCACTAGCGGACTTACTAGCAAGCTTGGCCATTTTCAGAACCAAACCATCTGCGAGCATCATGTATCCCTCCCGATTGGAATTGGTATTGAAAGAATGTTGGTTGTAATATTGTCCAGATAGGCGTTATGGCCAATGTTTAAAAAATCGAACTGGACATGGAACCGGTAGCCTTATTGGTTGGATCGGTTTAACTGTTGGTTAAACCTGTGTGACGTCATTATGAAATAATAATTTAATTTATGTTTTAATGTATGTAATCAACTATATAAACAATCAATTCTTATCCAAAAATTTTCAAATTATTTTCCTAATCTATCTCACAAAACACAAATAGTAGACAACAAATCATCAAAGTAACTAAAAACAAAATAAACACTAATACATATGCAATTCATAATCCAACATAACATGTTCAAAAAGGAATTATCATCAATATTCAATAAGAAGAAGAAGAAAACACCAAAATAAATCCCCATATATCCAAAACATAGACCTAAATCAAAATAGACATCAAATATCCAAAATTACAACTATGATAACATAATAATACAATAATACAAACTATGATAATATACAACATATCAATGCAATAATACAAACTATGATATACAACATATCAAAACAATAATTTTCTTACTAATCACCTATAGAATAGAAAAATATTTGATGAATTTTGTAACCTAAATTCTTTTTATGAAAAATCATGCAAATACTTGAAATTGGGGAAGAAGAAATGTATAAAAAAATTCTTTTTTTTTTGTTGTTGTTGTTATAATTAACCAGTGGTTCAATCGGCTCACTACTTTTACCGATTTTTGACAGATTTATTTTAGTTCGAACTGGGCAGGAAGATGACTGATTTTGGATAGTTAACCGGACCGAATTAACAGCCGATTATCAGTTAAGCCAGTCGAACTGGCCGGTTTGGTTCGGTTTTTCAAACACTGGTTATGACTTGATTAGGCTTCCAAGGTCCAAAGCTACTGATAAGCTCACATATCTCCAGCATAACTTTGTCGCTCCTAAATTCCTCCTCAGTACGGTAAAAAATAACACCTTCTTCAAGCCATCGGTCGAACCAAAAGGAAATCAACATGCCTTTACCAATCCTCAATTTGATGCTGTTTTCAACTGCCTTCATGCTCTTCACAGTATTAATACAGGTCATTTCACGATTCGTTCAGCCTACTACTTAGCTTTCGATATAATTCAAGAGAGAGCCACTGCAAAGAATTAGATTATAATTAATACAGTTGTGAAGAACTAATCGTGGATGTGGAAAGCCAAAGTTCAGGATATGGTTAAAATATTTATTTGGAGAGTTGTGTAATTATCGGTTGCAATGAATCGTAACCACAGTCATATTAAGGGGGATAATATATGTAAGCTCTACCTTGGCATTAGCAAAGCATCATTACGATCACTTCACCTTTGCCTGTATGCTCGGTTGGTATGGAGAATTTCTGACTTACCATTTTCAGCTTATAGAGAACATGGGGAATCTGTAGAGTGTTGGTTTGAAACTATTCGAACAAAAAACATATTCATGGGAGAAATATTTTTGGCATTGAGTTGAGAAATAGAAATAATGTTACATTAGGGGAGAATTTCTTTCAGCAGCACGAAGTAATATATTTCACCAGAGACTATTTGATTCGGGTGTTATTTGCAAACGTTATAACCAAGGTCCATGTACCCACTAATCTAATCTCGAGATGGAAAACACCATTGTGCATGGAATGGGGGTTATCGCAAGGCATCACACTGGAGCTTGCATGGACTGGAGGTGTATTACCCTTGATCAACGTCTTTCACTCGAACCAATTGAGGCCAATGCCGCAATTAAGGCACTGGAGCTAGCAATTGAGAGTGGTTGGAAGAATGTGTTATTGAAAGGTGATTGCAAGGCGGTGATTGATAGAGTGAAGTATTTGAACGTTTTCCTCGATGACTTTGGTACACCTATAGACGACTTCAAGAGAATGGATTCTACTCTAGATATTACCACATGATCATAAATCAAAATATAGTTTTGTATCTAGAATTAACTATTTTTTCAGGATTTACATACATCAAACTATATGAATAGTTGACTAATTAAATTATGCTTACATTGACTAGTTTTTCCATCCAATGTTCAATTAAATCGATCTTACATATTATCCATTTTTAAAAGCGTTTCAATAGGAAAAATGAAATAAGTTGATCATAACATGAGATCAATCAGTAAGTAATTCTCATAATTAATCATGGATCATAAGGCATAACAATGATAATTATGATTATAATGCAAAACATAAACTTTTTCATCAGAATATGATATTATTTGAGAATTTGGATTGGAAGATTATCGGTAAAATGACTACATTCTATCTTATCCCATGTCTATACTTTTAATAACCAAAAATAGGATAATATCATTTATGAAAAAAAAAACATAAATTGTTTGAATCATATGAATGTTGTAAATGAAAAACACTCTGTCATTATATATACCAATTTCATTACATATAAAATTTTGTTCTTGAATTTGAGAATTAGATCTTCAATATTTTTACAATAAAAGAGAGTGGTGCTTGAAATCCTATAAGAAATTGCAAATTCAACAACTAATGAAACATATCTTCTGAAATATAGCAGAGGTTACATTTAGTAAGAAGAAAATAACGAGTTACACCGTATTAAATAATACATACCATAAACTTTTTGGAGTCAAATTGCATTATTGTTGCTGCAAATTTCACTTTCAAATTGGTTCAGATTTTGTTAAAAATCTAGATTTCCTTCCTTTTCTTTAAGGATTCTAGCACATTATGTATTATTAAGAAATTGTAGTTAATACCTTCCTTTTCTTGGAGGATTCTAGGACATTATGTATTATTAAAATAATCGGGTACAAGCGCTTGTAATTTAAATTACACTAATCAAACTGATTTAGTTTTATTATTATTATTTTGTTTGAAAAAATGGTCAAAACCTTATGAGGAAAATAAATAAATTATAGAAATGCATAAGATTATCATAATAAATTATATTTCATCAACTTGAAAAGTTTTTCTACATTATAAGTACATCACTAACTTAGCCATTATCATATCAAATACACAACACCAAAAGAAATACTATAAGCGTTAGATTTTCTCAACGACAAAAAATGGCTAAGTTCTTTTGGATACTTTTCCTTGTTCTCTTTGGTATGTATTCTCATTTTCTCCCTAACCCTTTTCAATTAATTTTATGTCTGATCCTATAAGATTGGACCTTTTTCACTTATATTGTTATGGTCCTTTAATTTACAAATTGTAATTTTTATCCCACTATTTTTAATTTGATTTGCAGTTTTGGACCTTTGGTGTTATAAAAGTGCAAAAGAATTTTAAAAATTGGAAAGTACACTTTGGTAAAGTACTAGACTTAATGTTTCCAAATGCTCTAATCCAGTTGGACTAAAATTACATTGTTCCAATAAACTAATACAAAACAATCAAAATAATAAGACGATGAACTTTCATATTGTCTTGATTTAGGACAAAATTCTTCTAAATATATTCATATATACTTTCTCCTTCCATTTTTTTATATCCTTTTACTTTTGACGCGGAGTTTTAGGTGAAAAGGTGAAACTTTTAGATATTTTTACATTGATGATGCCCTTAAAAGTAGTGGTTGAGAGTTAGTGGTACCAAATTATCACTTTATATGAGGGGGAATATTTGAGAAATATAATTTCATTTATAGAAAGGGAGTGTTATTTTGGCACATCCCAAAAAGGAAATAATAATGAAAATATAGGGACAAAGGGAATATGATTTTTTGTATATAACTAATTATAATAAAATTGTGTTGTAGTTTCATTGGCAATTGGTGTTATTGAAGTGGAAGGCCAGAAAAGATGCACTGTTATATTGAATCCTAGTGGGTGTAACCTTCCCGCTTGCAAAGAGCAATGCTACAAACAATACAATGGAAATGGAGTTTGTACCTCTGGTGGATCATTTGGCTCATATATTTGCTCTTGCTTTTATAATTGTTGATTTATTGATCAACTTTTCGTACTATATAAGAGTCAACCACATGTTGTTTGTAATGTAATGCAGCGTATTATATAGAGTTTAATCTCATGAATCAGTAAACATTTTTTTTGGTCAAATATTTTATTACATTTATTTTGACATGAGATCAATGTTGGATCTGTTTATAACATAATTTAATTTTATCATAACTTGCAAAAAAAAATCAACATTTGACTAGTTCACATAGAAAATTCATATCAAATAAAATTTTAAGTTGATCATGATAGAGCATGGACATATTATGTTCTAGGCACGGATTATAATAGTTTAAGGGTCAGTTTGGCCTCATGTTTGGCTGGTCCAAACCCACGTTTGGGTTCTTAACGTAAAAAGTGGACCATTTGGCCGTAATGAACATTAGACACATTCATGGTTCCTAAGCTGAAAAGTGGCGGTTCAACAATAGCAGCCCGACAAAAGTGGTTGATCTTCTAATATATTGTAAATGTATTTCTAAGGTTTAGCAAGTATTCTTTTACAATCCTCCAAGATAAGGTCCAACAAATGCTCTCTCGTATCTGATTAGTCTTCTGCACAAGTCTGTAGATAACATCCGAGTCAATCTCCACTATTAGTTTCTGAATTCGAGCTAATGCCAATTTATCCTTATGTTAAAAGCATACCATATTATTTAAATTACAACACTCCCCCCCCCCCCTTGTGGTTTGAAAAATAGCATTTTACCCCCTGTGAAAATTTTAAAGAACCAATTGAGAGTGAGCATAAAAAGTGTTTTGAAAACAGAGGGGGGTAAATTGCCACATTTATCATAACACAGGGGGTAAATATTCACATTTATCAAAATAGAGAGGGGTAAACTGCCACATTATCATACTGGGGGGTAAATTGCCACATATAAATGTGGCAAGAAGGCGGTATAAATTTTTTATTAGATTACAGGGGGGGGATAAATCTCTCTTATTTCAAATAACAATATGGTAAATTAAACATTATGAATATCACATGGGGGTAAATTGCCATTAACTCCTCTAAATCTGCCACTCCCACGCAAAGCACAAACCACACCGAAGTGTCTCAAATTCAGCCTGGTCCACACCTCTGATAGCCACCGAGCACGATCTAGTCACCCAACTCCCATCCGTGTTAAGCTTAGACCAACCTATATCGGGACGGGATAAACTGTTTTCCACCGCATCACTTTGTCGTCGACCCAGTGAGTACAAACTTTGGATGTCAAGAGAAAACTTATTCACCTTGAACATAGTCGCTTGCATTGGCTCCTTCCCCTCAAAAAAATGAAAACTATTTGTCTTTCTTATATTCCAAAGAGTCGCCAAAAACTACCCAACTCCACTGGGCATCGACGAACACCGAGTTATCCACACTGAGCAAGCAGACTTTATGCACCAACTTTTTCTACCTATACATTTGAGAATCAAGTTATCCATTGACGAAATCACCTCCACTTAAATCCTCTTCATGTAATGACAATCATAATGCACATGATGCAAATCTTCCATCATCGAGCATCCCCGGGGGCAAAGATAAGAGTTTGCAAAGTTATGATCAAAATATAGAGCATTCGTCAAAAGAATCCCATGCTCTATGAACCACACAAAAAAGTTTCAACCGGTTGGCACACCGCGATTTCCACAACAAAGAGAAGTCACTAAATTTGCCCGATTCACTAGCGGACTTACTAGCAAGCTTGGCCATTTTCAGAACCAAACCATCTGCGAGCATCATGTATCCCTCCCGATTGGAATTGGTATTGAAAGAATGTTGGTTGTAATATTGTCCAGATAGGCGTTATGGCCAATGTTTAAAAAATCGAACTGGACATGGAACCGGTAGCCTTATTGGTTGGATCGGTTTAACTGTTGGTTCAACCGGTGTGACATCGTTATGAAATAATAATTTAATTTATGTTTTAATGTATGTAATCAACTATATAAACAATCAATTCT
This sequence comes from Penstemon davidsonii, assembly GCA_034814905.1. NCBI lineage: Eukaryota > Viridiplantae > Streptophyta > Magnoliopsida > Lamiales > Plantaginaceae > Penstemon > Penstemon davidsonii. The sequence continues at coordinate 843,327 of JAYDYQ010001087.1, read as the reverse complement.
TATCCAAATTTTTTCAAATTATTTTCATAATCTATCTCACAAAACACAAATAGTAGACAACAAATCATCAAAGTAACTAAAAACAAAATAAACACTAATACATATGCAATTCATAATCCAACATAACATGTTCAAAAAGGAATTATCATCAATATTCAATAAGAAGAAGAAGAAAACACCAAAATAAATCCCCATATATCCAAAACATAGACCTAAATCAAAATAGACATCAAATATCCAAAATTACAACTATGATAACATAATAATACAATAATACAAACTATGATAATATACAACATATCAATGCAATAATACAAACTATGATATACAACATATCAAAACAATAATTTTCTTACTAATCACCTATAGAATAGAAAAATATTTGATGAATTTTGTAACCTAAATTCTTTTTATGAAAAATCATGCAAATACTTGAAATTGGGGAAGAAGAAATGTATAAAAAAATTCCTTTTTTTTTTTGTTGTTGTTGTTATAATTAACCAGTGGTTCAATCGGCTCACTACTTTTACCGATTTTTGACAGATTTATTTTAGTTCGAACTGGGCAGGAAGATGACTGATTTTGGATAGTTAACCGGACCGAATTAACAGCCGATTATCAGTTAAGCCAGTCGAACTGGCCGGTTTGGTTCGGTTTTTCAAACACTGGTTATGACTTGATTAGGCTTCCAAGGTCCAAAGCTACTGATAAGCTCATATATCTCCAGCATAACTTTGTCGCTCCTAAATTCCTCCTCACTACGGTAAAAAATAACACCTTCTTCAAGCCATCGGTCGAACCAAAAGGAAATCAACATGCCTTTACCAATCCTCGATTTGATGCTGTTTTCAACTGCCTTCATGCTTTTCACAGTATTAATACAGGTCATTTCACGATTCGTTCAGCCTACTACTTAGCTTTCGATATAATTCAAGAGAGAGCCACTGCAAAGAATTAGATTATAATTAATACAGTTGTGAAGAACTAATCGTGGATGTGGAAAGCCAAAGTTCAGGATATGGTTAAAATATTTATTTGGAGAGTTGTGTAATTATCGGTTGCAATGAATCGTAACCACAGTCATATTAAGGGGGATAATATATGTAAGCTCTACCTCGGCATTAGCAAAGCATCATTACGATCACTTCACCTTTGCCTGTATGCTCGGTTGGTATGGAGAATTTCTGACTTACCATTTTCAGCTTATAGAGAACATGGGGAATCTGTAGAGTGTTGGTTTGAAACTATTCGAACAAAAAACATATTCATGGGAGAAATATTTTTGGCATTGAGTTGAGCTTTAATAGGAAATAAAGTTACATTAGGGGAGAATTTCTTTCAGCAGCACGAAGTAATATATTTCACCAGAGACTATTTGATTCGGGTGTTATTTGCAAACGTTATAACCAAGGTCCATGTACCCACTAATCTAATCTCGAGATGGAAAACACCATTGTGCATGGAATGGGGGTTATCGCAAGGCATCACACTGGAGCTTGCATGGACTGGAGGTGTATTACCCTTGATCAACGTCTTTCACTCGAACCAATTGAGGCCAATGCCGCAATTAAGGCACTGGAGCTAGCAATTGAGAGTGGTTGGAAGAATGTGTTATTGAAAGGTGATTGCAAGGCGGTGATTGATAGAGTGAAGTATTTGAACGTTTTCCTCGATGACTTTGGTACACCTATAGACGACTTCAAGAGAATGGATTCTACTCTAGATATTACCACATGATCATAAATCAAAATATAGTTTTGTATCTAGAATTAACTATTTTTTCAGGATTTACATACATCAAACTATATGAATAGTTGACTAATTAAATTATGCTTACATTGACTAGTTTTTCCATCCAATGTTCAATTAAATCAATCTTACATATTATCCATTTTTAAAAGCGTTTCAATAGGAAAAATGAAATAAGTTGATTATAACATGAGATCAATCAGTAAGTAATTCTCATAATTAATCATGGATCATAAGGCATAACAATGATAATTATGATTATAATGCAAAACATAAACTTTTTCATCAGAATATGATATTATTTGAGAATTTGGATTGGAAGATTATCGGTAAAATGACTACATTCTATCTTATCCCATGTCTATTCTTTTAATAACCAAAAATAGGATAATATCATTTATGAAAAAAAAAACATAAATTGTTTCAATCATATGATTGTTGTAAATGAAAAACACTCTGTCATTATATATACCAATTTCATTACATATAAAATTTTGTTCTTGAATCTGAGAATTAGATCTTCAATATTTTTACAATGAAAGAGAGTGGTGCTTGAAATCCTATAAGAAATTGCAAATTCAACAACTAATGAAACATATCTTCTGAAAAATAGCAGAGGTTACATTTAGTAAGAAGAAAATAACGAGTTACACCGTATTAAATAATACATACCATAAACTTTTTGGAGTCAAATTGCATTATTGTTGCTGCAAATTTCACTTTCAAATTGGTTCAGATTTTGTTAAAAATCTAGATTTCCTTCCTTTTCTTTAAGGATTCTAGCACATTATGTATTATTAAGAAATTGTAGTTAATACCTTCATTTTCTTGGAGGATTCTAGGACATTATGTATTATTAAAATAATCGGGTACAAGCGCTTGTAATTTAAATTACACTAATCAAACTGATTTAGTTTTATTATTATTATTTTGTTTGAAAAAATGGTCAAAACCTTATGAGGAAAATAAATAAATTATAGAAATGCATAAGATTATCATAATAAATTATATTTCATCAACTTGAAAAGTTTTTCTACATTATAAGTACATCACTAACTTAGCCATTATCATATCAAATACACAACACCAAAAGAAATACTATAAGCGTTAGATTTTCTCAACGACAAAAAATGGCTAAGTTCTTTTGGATACTTTTCCTTGTTCTCTTTGGTATGTATTCTCATTTTCTCCCTAACCCTTTTCAATTAATTTTATGTCTAATCCTATAAGATTGGACCTTTTTCACTTATATTGTTATGGTCCTTTAATTTACAAATTGTAATTTTTATCCCACTATTTTTAATTTGATTTGCAGTTTTGGACCTTTGGTGTTATAAAAGTGCAAAAGAATTTTAAAAATTGGAAAGTACACTTTGGTAAAGTACTAGACTTAATGTTTCCAAATGCTCTAATCCAGTTGGACTAAAATTACATTGTTCCAATAAACTAATACAAAACAATCAAAATAATAAGACGATGAACTTTCATATTGTCTTGATTTAGGACAAAATTCTTCTAAATATATTCATATATACTTTCTCCTTCCATTTTTTTATATCCTTTAACTTTTGACGCGGAGTTTTAGGTGAAAAGGTGAAACTTTTAGATATTTTTACATTGATGATGCCCTTAAAAGTAGTGGTTGAGAGTTAGTGGTACCAAATTATCACTTTATATGAGGGGGAATATTTGAGAAATATAATTTCATTTATAGAAAGGGAGTGTTATTTTGGCACATCCCAAAAAGGAAATAATAATGAAAATATAGGGACAAAGGGAATATGATTTTTTGTATATAACTAATTATAATAAAATTGTGTTGTAGTTTCATTGGCAATTGGTGTTATTGAAGTGGAAGGCCAGAAAAGATGCACTGTTATATTGAATCCTAGTGGGTGTAACCTTCCCGCTTGCAAAGAGCAATGCTACAAACAATACAATGGAAATGGAGTTTGTACCTCTAGTGGATCATTTGGCTCATATATTTGCTCTTGCTTTTATAATTGTTGATTTATTGATCAACTTTTCGTACTATATAAGAGTCAACCACATGTTGTTTGTAATGTAATGCAGCGTATTATATAGAGTTTAATCTCATTAATCAGTAAACATTTTTTTTGGTCAAATATTTTATATTTTGACATGAGATCAATGTTATCTGTTTATATCATAATTTAATTTTATCATAACTTGCAAAAAAAGATCAACAATTGACTAGTTCACATAGAAAATTCATATCAAATAAAATTTTAAGTTGATCATGATAGAGCAGGGACATATTATGTTCTAGGCACGGATTATAACAGTTTAAGGGTCAGTTTGGCTGGTCCAAACCCACGTTTGGGTTCTTAACGTAAAAAGTGGACCATTTGGCCATAATGAACATTAGACACATTCATGGTTCCTAAGCTGAAAAGTGGCGGTTCAACAATAGCAGCCCGACAAAAGTGGTTGATCTTCTAATATATTGTAAATGTATTTCTAAGGTTTAGCAAGCATTCTTTTACAATCCTCCAAGATAAGGTCCAACAAATGCTCTCTCGTATCTGATTAGTCTTCTGCACAAGTCTGTAAATAACATCCGAGTCAATCTCCACCATTAGTTTCTGAATTCGAGCTAATGCCAATTTATCCTTATGTTAAAAGCATACCATATTATTTAAATTACAACACTCCCCTCCCCCCCCCCCCCCTCCCCCCTCTCTTGTGGTTTGAAAAATAGCATTTTCCCCCTGTGAAAATTTTAAAGAACCAATTGAGAGTGAGCACAAAAAGTGTTTTGAACACACAGGGGGGTAAATTGCCACATTTATCAAAACACAGGGGGTAAATATCCACATTTATCATAATACAGAGGGGTAAACTGCCACATTATCATAACACTGGGGGGTAAATTGCCACATATAAATGTGGCAGGAAGGCGGTATAAATTTTTTATTAGATTACAGAGGGGGGGGGATTTTTTTCTATTTTTTCAAATAACAATATGGTAAATTAAACATTTTGAATATCACATGGGGGTAAATTGCCATTAACTCCTCTAAATCTGCCACTCCCACGCAAAGCACAAACCACACCGAAGTGTCTCAAATTCAGCCTGGTCCACACCTCTGATAGCCACCGAGCACGATCTAGTCACCCAACTCCCATCCGTGTTAAGCTTATACCAACCTATATCGGGACAGGATAAACTGTTTTCCACCGCATCACTTTGTCGTCGACCCAGTGAGTACAAACTTTGGATGTCAAGAGAAAACTTATTCACCTTGAACATAGTCGCTTGTATTGGTTCCTTCCCAGCAAAAAAATGAAAATTGTTTGTCTTCCTTATATTCCAAAGAGTCGCCAAACACTACCCAACTCCACTGGGCATCGACGAGCACCGAGTCATCCACACTGAGCGAGCAGACTTTATGCACCAACTTTTTCTACCTATACATCCGAGAATCAAGTTATCCATTGACGAAATCACCTCCCCTTAAATCTTTTTCACGAAAGGACAATCATAATGCACATGATGCAAATCTTACATCATCGAGCATCCCCTGGGGCAAAGATAAGAGTTTGCAAAGTTAAGATCAAAATATAGAGCATTCGTCAAAAGAATCCCATGCTCTATGAACCACACAAAAAAGTTTCAACCGGTTGGCACACCGCGATTTCCACAACAAAGAGAAGTCACTAAATTTGCCCGATTCACTAGCGGACTTACTAGCATGCTTGGCCATTTGCAGAACCAAACCATCTGCGAGCAGCATGTATCCCTCCCTATTGGAATTGGTATTGAAAGAATGTTGGCTGAAATCGAACCGGACATGCAACCGGTAGCCTTATTGGTTGGATCGGTTTAACTGTTTGTTCAACCGGAGTGACGTCATTATGAAATAATAATTTAATTTATGTTTTAATGTATGTAATCAACTATATAAACAATCAATTCTTATCTAAATTTTTTCAAATTATTTTCATAATCTATCTCACAAAACACAAATAGTAGACAACAAATCATCAAAGTAACTAAAAACAAAATAAACACTAATACATATGCAATTCATAATCCAACATAACATGTTCAAAAAGGAATTATCATCAATATTCAATAAGAAGAAGAAGAAAACACCAAAATAAATCCCCATATATCCAAAACATAGACCTAAATCAAAATAAACATCAAATATCCAAAATTACAACTATAATAACATAATAATACAATAATACAAACTATGATATACAACATATCAATGCAATAATACAAACTATGATATACAACATATCAAAACAATAATTTTCTTACTAATCACCTATAGAATAGAAAAATAACACCTTCTTCAAGCCATCGGTCGAACCAAAAGGAAATCAACATGCCTTTACCAATCCTCAATTTGATGTTGTTTTCAACTGCCTTCATGCTCTTCACGGTATTAATACAGGTCATTTCACGATTCGTTCAGCCTACTACTTAGCTTTCGATATTATTCAAGAGAGAGCCACTGCAATGAATTAGATTATAATTAATACAGTTGTGAAGAACTAATCGTGGATGTGGAAAGCCAAAGTTCAGGATATGGTTAAAATATTTATTTGGAGAGTTGTGTAATTATCGGTTGCAATGAATCGTAACCACAGTCATATTAAGGGGGATAATATATGTAAGCTCTACCTCGGCATCAGCAAAGCATCATTACATTCACTTCACCGTTGCTTGTATGCTCGGTTGGTATGGAGAATTTCTGACTTACCATTTTCAGCTTATAGAGAACATGGGGAATCTGTAGAGTGTTGGTTTGAAACTATTCGAACAAAAAACATATTCATGGGAGAAATATTTTTGGCATTGAGTTGAGCTTTATTAGGAAATAGAAATAAAGTTACATTAGGGGAGAATTTCTTTCAGCAGCACGAAGTAATATATTTCACCAGAGACTATTTGATTCGGGTGCTATTTGCAAACGTTATAACCAAGGTCCATGTACCCACTAATCTAATCTCGAGATGGAAAACACCATTGTGCATGGAATGGGGGTTATCGCAAGGCATCACACTGGAGCTTGCATGGACTGGAGGTGTATTACCCTTGATGAACGTCTTTCACTCGAACCAATTGAGGCCAATGCCGCAATTAAGGCACTGGAGCTAGCAATTGAGAGTGGTTGGAAGAATGTGTTATTGAAAGGTGATTGCAAGGCGGTGATTGATAGAGTGAAGTATTTGAACGTTTTCCTCGATGACTTTGGTACACCTATAGACGTTCAAGAGAATGGATTCTACTCTAGATATTACCACATGATCATAAATCAAAATATAGTTTTGTATCTAGAATTAACTATTTTTTCAGGATTTACATACATCAAACTATATGAATAGTTGACTAATTAAACTATGCTTACATTGACTAGTTTTTCCATCCAATGTTCAATTAAATCAATCTTACATATTATCCATTTTTAAAAGCGTTTCAATAGGAAAAATGAAATAAGTTGATTATAACATGAGATCAATCAGTAAGTAATTCTCATAATTAATCATGTATCATAAGGCATAACAATGATAATTATGATTATAATGCAAAACATAAACTTTTTCATCAGAATATGATATTATTTGAGAATTTGGGTTGGAAGATTATCGGTAAAATGACTACATTCTATCTTATCCCATGTCTATTCTTTTAATAACCAAAAATAGGATAAAATCATTTATGAAAAAAAAAACATAAATTGTTTGAATCATATGAATGTTGTAAATGAAAAACACTCTGTCATTATATATACCAATTTCATTACATATAAAATTTTGTTCTTGAATCTGAGAATTAGATCTTCAATATTTTTACAATAAAAGAGAGTGGTGCTTGAAATCCTATAAGAAATTGCAAATTCAACAACTAATGAAACATATCTTCTGAAATATAGCAGAGGTTACATTTAGTAAGAAGAAAATAACGAGTTACACCGTATTAAATAATACATACCATAAACTTTTTGGAGTCAAATTGCATTATTGTTGCTGCAAATTTCACTTTCAAATTGGTTCAGATTTTGTTAAAAATCTAGATTTCCTTCCTTTTCTTTAAGGATTTTAGCACATTATGTATTATTAAGAAATTGTAGTTAATACCTTCATTTTCTTGGAGGATTCTAGGACATTATGTATTATTAAAATAATCGGGTACAAGCGCTTGTAATTTAAATTACACTAATCAAACTGATTTAGTTTTATTATTATTATTTTGTTTGAAAAAATGGTCAAAACCTTATGAGGAAAATAAATAAATTATAGAAATGCATAAGATTATCTTAATAAATTATATTTCATCAACTTGAAAAGTTTTTCTACATTATAAGTACATCACTAACTTAGCCATTATCATATCAAATACACAACACCAAAAGAAATACTATAAGCGTTAGATTTTCTCAACGACAAAAAATGGCTAAGTTCTTTTGGATACTTTTCCTTGTTCTCTTTGGTATGTATTCTCATTTTCTCCCTAACCCTTTTCAATTAATTTTATGTCTGATCCTGATTGGACCTTTTTCACTTATATTGTTATGGTCCTTTAATTTACAAATTGAAATTTTTATCCCACTATTTTTAATTTGATTTGCAGTTTTGGACCTTTGGTGTTATAAAAGTGCAAAAGAATTTTAAAAATTGGAAAATACACTTTGGTAAAGTACTAGACTTAATGTTTCCAAATGCTCTAATCCAGTTGGACTAAAATTACATTGTTCCTATAAACTAATACAAAACAATCAAAATAATAAGACGATGAACTTTCATATTGTCTTGATTTAGGAAAAAAAATTTCTAAATATATTCATATATACTTTCTCCTTCCATTTTTTTATATCCTTTTACTTTTGACGCGGAGTTTTAGGTGAAAAGGTGAAACTTTTAGATATTTTACATTGATGATGCCCTTAAAAGTAGTGGTTGAGAGTTAGTGGAACCAAATTATCACTTTATATGAGGGTGAATATTTGAGAAATATAATTTCATTTATAGAAAGGGATTGTTATTTTGGCACATCACAAAAAGGAAATAATAATGAAAATATAGGGACAAAGGGACTATGATTTTTTATATATAACTAATTATAATAAAATTGTGTTGTAGTTTCATTGGCAATTGGTGTTATTGAAGTTGAAGGCCAGAAAAGATGCACTGTTATATTGAATCCTAGTGGGTGTAACCTTCCCGCTTGCAAAGAGCAATGCTACAAACAATACAATGGAAATGGAGTTTGTACCTCTGGTGGATCATTTGGCTCATATATTTGCTCTTGCTTTTATAATTGTTGATTTATTGATCAACTTTTCGTACTATATAAGAGTCAACCACATGTTGTTTGTAATGTAATGCAGCGTATTATATAGAGTTTAATCTCATTAATCAGTTAACATTTTTTTGGTCAAATATTTTATTACATTTATTTTGACATGAGATCAATGTTGGATCTGTTTATATCATAATTTAATTTTATCATAACTTGCAAAAAAAGATCAACAATTGACTAGTTCACATAGAAAATTCATATCAAATAAAATTTTAAGTTGATCATGATAGAGCATGGACATATTATGTTCTAGGCACGGATTATAACAGTTTAAGGGTCAGTTTGGCCTCATGTTTGGCTGGTCCAAACCCACGTTTGGGTTCTTAAAGTAAAAAGTGGACCATTTGGCCATAATGAACATTAGACACATTCATGGTTCCTAAGCTGAAGAGTGGCGGTTCAACAATAGCAGCCTGACAAAAGTGGTTGATCTTCTAATATATTGTAAATGTATTTCTAAGGTTTAGCAAGCATTCTTTTAAAATCCTCCAAGATAAGGTCCAACAAATGCTCTCTCGTATCTGATTAGTCTTCTGCACAAGTCTGTAGATAACATCCGAGTCAATCTCCACTATTAGTTTCTGAATTCGAGCTAATGCCAATTTATCCTTATGTTAAAAGCATACCATATTATTTAAATTACAACCCCCCCCCCCCCCCCCCCCCCCTTCTTGTGGTTTGAAAAATAGCATTTTAGCCCTGTGAAAATTTTAAAGAACCAATTGAGAGTGAGCATAAACAGTGTTTTGAACACACAGGGGGGTAAATTGGCACATTTATCATAACACAGGGGGTAAATATCCACATTTATCATAATACAGAGGGGTAAACTGCCACATTATCTTAACACTGGGGGGTAAATTGCCACATTATCTTAACACTGGGGGGTAAATTGCCACATATAAATGTGGCAGGAAGGCGGTATAAATTTTTTATTAGATTACAGAGGGGGGGGATTTTTTTCTATTTTTTCAAATAACAATATGGTAAATTAAACATTATGAATATCACATGGGGGTAAATTGCCATTAACTCCTCTAAATCTGCCACTCCCACGCAAAGCACAAACCACACCGAAGTGTCTCAAATTCAGCCTGGTCCACACCTCTGATAGCCACCGAGCACGATCTAGTCACCCAACTCCCATCCGTGTTAAGCTTAGACCAACCTATATCGGGACCGGATAAACTGTTTTACACCGCATCACTTTGTTGTCGACCCAGTGAGTACAAACTTTGGATATGAAGAGAAAACTTATTCACCTTGAACATAGTCGCTTGTATTGGCTCCTTCCCCTCCAAAAAATGAAAATTATTTATCTTCCTTATATTCCAAAGAGTCACCAAAAACTACCCAACTCCACTGGGCATCGACGAACACCTAGTTATCCACACTGAGCAAGCAAACTTTATGCACCAACTTTTTCTACCTATACATTTGAGAATCAAGTTATCCATTGACGAAATCACCTCCACTTAAATCTTCTTCATGAAATGACAATCATAATGCACATGATGCAAATCTTCCATCATCGAGCATCCCCGGGGGCAAAGATAAGAGTTTGCAAAGTTATGATCAAAATATAGAGCATTCGTCAAAAGAATCCCATGCTCTATGAACCACACAAAAAAGTTTCAACCGGTTGGCACACCGCGATTTCCACAACAAAGAGAAGTCACTAAATTTGCCCGATTCACTAGCGGACTTACTAGCAAGCTTGGTCATTTGCAGAACCAAACCATCTGCGAGCATCATGTATCCCTCCCGATTGGAATTGGTATTGAAGGAATGTTGGTTGTAATATTCTCCAGATAGACGTTATGGCCAATGTTTAAAAAATCGAACCGGACATGGAACCGGTAGCCTTATTGGTTAGATCGGTTTAACTGTTGGTTCAACCGGTGTGACGTCATTATGAAATAATAATTTAATTTATGTTTTAATGTATGTAATCAACTATATAAACAATCAATTCTTGTCCAAATTTTTTCAAATTATTTTCATAATCTATCTCACAAAACACAAATAGTAGACGACAAATCATCAAAGTAACTAAAAAAAAAATAAACACTAATACATATGCAATTCATAATCCAACATAACATGTTCAAAAAGGAATTATCGTCAATATTCAAGAAGAAGAAGTAGAAAAATACCAAAATAAATCCCCATATATCCAAAACATAGACCTAAATCAAAATAAACATCAAATATCCAAAATTACAACTGTGATAACATAATAATACAATAATACAAACTATGATATACAACATATCAATGCGATAATACAAACTATGATGTACAACATATCAAAACAATAATTTTCTTACTAATCACCTATAGAATAGAAAAATATTTGATGAATTTTGTCACCTAAATTCCTTTTATGAAAAATCATGCAAATACTTGAAATTGGGGATAAAGAAATGTATAAATTTTTTTTTTTTTTTTTTTTAGTTGTTGTTATAATTAACTAGTGGTTCAATCGGTTCACTACTTTTACCGGTTTTTGACAAATTTATTTCAGTTCGAACTGGGAAGGAAGATGACTGGTTTTGTATAGTTAACCGGACCGAATTAACAGCCGATTATCAGTTAAGCCAGTCGAACTGGCCGGTTTGGTCCGGTTTTTCAAACACTGGTTATAACTTGATTAGGCTTCCAAGGTCCAAAGCTACTGATAAGATCATATATCTCCAGCATAACTTTGTCGCTCCTAAATTCCTCCTCAATACGGTAAAAAATAACACCTTCTTCAAGCCATCGGTCGAACCAAAAGGCAATCAACATGCCTTTACCAACCCTCAATTTGATGATGTTTTCAACTGCCTTCATGCTCTTCACAGTATTAATACAGGTAATTCCACGATTCGTTCAGCCTACTACTTAGCTTTCGATATAATTCAAGAGTGAGCCACTGCAAAGAATTAGAGTATAATTAATACAGTTGTGAAGAACTAATCGTGGATGTGGAAAGCCAAAGTTCAGGATATGGTTAAAATATTTATTTGGAGAGTTGAGTAATTATCGGTTGCAACTAATCGTAACCACATTCATATTAAGGGGGATAATATATGTAAGCTCTACCTCGGCAATAGTAAAGCATCATTACATTCACTTCACCTTTGCCTGTATGCTCTGCAGGTATGGAGAATTTTCTGACATACCATTTTCAGCTTATAGAGAACATGGGGAATCTGTAGAGTGTTGGTTTGAAACTATTCGAACAAAAAACATATTCATGGGAGAAATATTTTTGGCATTGAGTTGAGCTTTATTAGGAAATAGAAATAAAGTTACATTGGGGGAGTTTCTTTCAGCAGCACGAACTAATATATTTCACCAGAGACTATTTGATTCGGGTGTTATTTGTAAACGTTATAACCAAGGTCCATGTACCCACTAATCTAATCTCGAGATGGAAAGCACCATTGTGCATGGAATGGGGGTTATCCCAAGGCATCACACTGGAGCTTGCACGGACTGGAGGTGTATTACCCTTGATCAACGTCTTTCACTCGAACCAAATGAGGCCAATGCCGCAATTAAGGCACTGGAGCTAGCAATTGAGAGTGGTTGGAAGAATGTGTTATTGAAAGGAGATTGCAAGGCGGTGATTGATAGAGTGAAGTATTTGAACGTTTTCCTCGATGACTTTGGTACACCTATAGACGACTTCAAGAGAATGAATTCTACTCTAGATATTACCACATGATCATAAATCAAAATATAGTTTTCTATCTAGAATTAACTATTTTTTCAGGATTTACATACATCAAACTATATGAATAATTGACTAATTAAATTATGCTTACATTGACTAGTTTTTACATCCAATGTTCAATTAAATCAATCTTACATATTATCCATTTTTAAAAGCGTTTCAATAGGAAAAATGATAGAAGTTGATTATAACATGAGATCAATCAGTACGTAATTCTCATAATTAATCATGGTTCATAAGGCATAACAATGATAATTATGATTATAATGCAAAACATAAACTTTTTCATCAGAATATGATATTATTTGAGAATTTGGATTGGAAGATTATTGGTAAAATGACTACATTCTATCTTATCCCATGTCTATTCTTTTAATAGCCAAAAATAGGATAATATAAATTATGAAAAAAAAAACATAAATTGTTTGAATCATATGAATGTTGTAAATGAAAAACACTCTGTCATTATATATACCAATTTCATTACATATAAAATTTTGTTCTTGAATCTGAGAATTAGATCTTCAATATTTTTACAATAAAAGAGGGTGGTGCTTGAAATCCTATAAGAAATTGTAAATTCAACAACTAATGAAACATCTCTTTTGAAATATAGCAGAGGTTACATTTAGTAAGAAGAAAATAACGAGTTACACCGTATTAAATAATACATACCATAAACTTTTTGGAGTCAAATTGCATTATTGTTGCTACAAATTTCACTTTCAAATTGGTTCAGATTTTGTTAAAAATCTAGATTTCCTTCATTTTCTTTAAGGATTCTAGCACGATATGTACTATTAAGAAATCGTAGTTAAATTTTGTAGTAAATACCTTCCTTTTCTTGAAGGATTCTAGGACATTATGAATTATTAAAATAATCGGGTACAAGCGCTTATAATTTAAATTACACTAATTAAACTGATTTAGTTTTATTATTATTATTTTATTTGAAAAAATGGTCAAAACCTTATGAGGAAAATAAATAAATTATAGAAATGCATAAGATTATCATAATAAATTATATGTCATCAACTTGAAAAGTTTTTCTACATTATAAATACATCACTAACTTAGCCATTATCATATCAAATACACAACACCAAAAGAAATACTATAAGCGTTAGATTTTCTCATCGACAAAAAATGGCTAAGTTCTTTTGGATACTTTTCCATGTTCTCTTTTGTATGTATTCTCATTTTCTCCCAAACCCTTTTCAATTAATTTTATGTCTAATCCTATAAGATGGACCCTTTATACTTATATAGTTAGGGGAATATCGGAGAAATATAATTTCATTTATAGAAAGGTAGTGTTATTTTGGCACATAAAAAAAAGGAAATAATAATGAAAATATAGGGACAAAGGGAATATGATTTTTTATATATAACTAATTATAATAAAATTGTGTTGTAGTTTCATTGGCAATTGGTGTTATTGAAGTGGAAGGCCAGAAAAGATGCACTGTTATATTGAATCCCAGTGGTTGTAACCTTCCCGCTTGCAAAGAGCAATGCTACAAACAATACAATGGAAATGGAGTTTGTACCTCTTGTGGATCATTTGGCTAATATATTTGCTCTTGCTTTTATAATTGTTGATTTATTGATCAACTTTTCGTACTATATAAGAGTCAACCACATGTTGTTTGTAATGTAATGCAGCGGATTATATAAAGTTTAATCTCATGAATCAGTAAACTTTTTTTTTGGTGAAATATTTTATTACATTTATTTTGACATAAGATCAATGTTGGATCTGTTTATATCATAAAAGTAGATTTAATTTTATCATAACTTGCAAAAAAGATCAACATTTGACTAGTTCGCATAGAAAATTCATATCAAAGAAAATTTTAAGTTGATCATGATAGAGCATAGACATACTATGTTCTAGGCACGGATTATAATAGTTTAAGGGTCAGTTTGGACTCATGTTTGGCTGGTCAAAACCCACGTTTGGGTTCTTAACGTAAAAAGTGGACCATTTGGCCGCAATGAACAATAAACACATTCATGGTTCCTAAGCTGAAAAGTGGTGGTCCAACAATAGCAGCCCGACAAAAGTGGTTGATCTTCTAATATATTGTATATGTATTTCTAAGGTTTAGCAACCATTCTTTTACAATCCTCCAAGATAAGGTCCAACAAATGCTCTCTCGTATCTGATTAGTCTTCTGCACAAGTTTGTAGATAACATCCGAGTCAATCGCCACTATTAGTTTCTGAATTCGAGTTAATGCCAATTTATCCTTATGTTAAAAGCATACCATATTATTTAAATTACAACACCCCCCCCCCCCCTCTTGTGGTTCGAAAAATAGCATTTTAACCCCTGTGAAAATTTTAAAGAACCAATTGAGAGTGAGCATAAAAAGTGTTTTGAAAACACAGGGGGGTAAATTGCCACATTTATCATAACACAGGGGGTAAATATCCACATTTATCATAATACAGAGGGGTAAACTGCCACATTATCATAACACTGGGGGGTAAATTGCCACATATAAATGTGGCAGGAAGGCGGCATAATTTTTTTATTAGATTACAGAGGGGGGGGGGGGATGATAAATTTCTCTTTTTTCAAATAACAATAAGGTAAATTAAACATTATGAATATCACATGGGGGTAAATTGCCATTAACTCCTCTAAATCTGCCACTCCCATGCAAATCACAAACCACACCTCTGATAGCCACCGAGCACGATCTAGTCACCCAACTACCATCCGTGTTAAGCTTATACCAACCTATATCGGGACAGGATAAACTGTTTTCCACCGCATCACTTTGTCGTCGACCCAGTGAGTACAAACTTTGGATGTCAAGAGAAAACTTATTCACCTTGAACATAGTCGCTTGTATTGGTTCCTTCCCAGCAAAAAAATGAAAATTGTTTGTCTTCCTTATATTCCAAAGAGTCGCCAAACACTACCCAACTCCACTGGGCATCGACGAGCACCGAGTCATCCACACTGAGCGAGCAGACTTTATGCACCAACTTTTTCTACCTATACATCCGAGAATCAAGTTATCCATTGACGAAATCACCTCCCCTTAAATCTTTTTCACGAAAGGACAATCATAATGCACATGATGCAAATCTTACATCATCGAGCATCCCCTGGGGCAAAGATAAGAGTTTGCAAAGTTAAGATCAAAATATAGAGCATTCGTCAAAAGAATCCCATGCTCTATGAACCACACAAAAAAGTTTCAACCGGTTGGCACACCGCGATTTCCACAACAAAGAGAAGTCACTAAATTTGCCCGATTCACTGGGGGGGGGGGGGTGGGGGGGGGGGGGGGTGGGGGGGGGGGGGGGTGGGGGGGGGGGGGGGTGGGGGGGGGGGGGGGTGGGGGGGGGGGGGGGTGGGGGGGGGGGGGGGTGGGGGGGGGGGGGGGTGGGGGGGGGGGGGGGTGGGGGGGGGGGGGGGTGGGGGGGGGGGGGGGTGGGGGGGGGGGGGGGTGGGGGGGGGGGGGGGTGGGGGGGGGGGGGGGTGGGGGGGGGGGGGGGTGGGGGGGGGGGGGGGTGGGGGGGGGGGGGGGTGGGGGGGGGGGGGGGTGGGGGGGGGGGGGGGTGGGGGGGGGGGGGGGTGGGGGGGGGGGGGGGTGGGGGGGGGGGGGGGTGGGGGGGGGGGGGGGTGGGGGGGGGGGGGGGTGGGGGGGGGGGGGGGTGGGGGGGGGGGGGGGTGGGGGGGGGGGGGGGTGGGGGGGGGGGGGGGTGGGGGGGGGGGGGGGTGGGGGGGGGAGGGGGAGGGGGGGAGGGGGGGTGGGGGGCATAACTTTGCAAACTCTTATCTTTGCCCCCGGGGATGCTCGATGATGGAAGATTTGCATCATGTGCATTATGATTGTCATTACATGAAGAGGATTTAAGTGGAGGTGATTTCGTCAATGGATAACTTGATTCTCAAATGTATAGGTAGAAAAAGTTGGTGCATAAAGTCTGCTTCCTCAGTGTGGATAACTCGATGTTCGTCGATGCCCAGTGGAGTTGGGTAGTTTTTGGCGAGCTTTGGAATATAAGAAAGACAAATAGTTTTCATTTTTTTGAGGGGAAGGAGCCAATGCAAGCGACTATGTTCAAGGTGAATAAGTTTTCTCTTGACATCCAAAGTTTGTACTCACTGGGTCGACGACAAAGTGATGCGGTGGAAAACAGTTTATCCCGTCCCGATATAGGTTGGTCTAAGCTTAACACGAATGGGAGTTGGGTAACTAGATCGTGCTCGGTGGCTATCAGAGGTGTGGACCAGGCTGAATTTGAGACACTTCGGTGTGGTTTGTGCTTTGCGTGGGAGTGGCAGATTTAGAGGAGTTAATGGCAATTTACCCCCATGTGATATTCATAATGTTTAATTTACCATATTGTTATTTGAAATAAGAGAGATTTATCCCCCCCCTGTAATCTAATAAAAAATTTATACCGCCTTCCTGCCACATTTATAAGTGGCAATTTACCCCCCAGTATGATAATGTGGCAGTTTACCCCTCTCTATTTTGATAAATGTGAATATTTACCCCCTGTGTTATGATAAATGTGGAAATTTACCCCCCTTTGTTTTCAAAACACTTTTTATGCTCACTCTCAATTGGTTCTTTAAAATTTTCACAGGGGGTAAAATGCTATTTTTCAATCCACAAGGGGGGGGTGGGGGGGGGGGGGGGGGGGGGGGGGGGGGGGGGGGGGGGGAGTGTTGTAATTTAAATAATATGGTATGCTTTTAACATAAGGATAAATTGGCATTAGCTCGAATTCAGAAACTAATAGTGGAGATTGACTCGGATGTTATCTACAGACTTGTGCAGAAGACTAATCAGATACGAGAGAGCATTTGTTGGACCTTATCTTGGAGGATTGTAAAAGAATACTTGCTAAACCTTAGAGATACATTTACAATATATTAGAAGATCAACCACTTTTGTCGGGCTGCTATTGTTGAACCGCCACTTTTCAGCTTAGGAACCATGAATGTGTCTAATGTTCATTACGGCCAAATGGTCCACTTTTTACGTTAAGAACCCAAACGTGGGTTTGGACTAGCCAAACATGAGGCCAAACTGACCCTGAAACTGTTATAATCCGTGCCTAGAACATAATATGTCCATGCTCTATCATGATCAACTTAAAATTTTATTTGATATGAATTTTCTATGTGAACTAGTCAATTGTTGATCTTTTTTTGCAAGTTATGATAAAATTAAATTATGTTATAAACAGATCCAACATTGATCTCATGTCAAAATAAATGTAATAAAATATTTGACCAAAAAAAATGTTTACTGATTCATGAGATTAAACTCTATATAATACGCTGCATTACATTACAAACAACATGTGGTTGACTCTTATATAGTACGAAAAGTTGATCAATAAATCAACAATTATAAAAGCAAGAGCAAATATATGAGCCAAATGATCCACCAGAGGTACAAACTCCATTTCCATTGTATTGTTTGTAGCATTGCTCTTTGCAAGCGGGAAGGTTACACCCACTAGGATTCAATATAACAGTGCATCTTTTCTGGCCTTCCACTTCAATAACACCAATTGCCAATGAAACTACAACACAATTTTATTATAATTAGTTATATACAAAAAATCATATTCCCTTTGTCCCTATATTTTCATTATTATTTCCTTTTTGGGATGTGCCAAAATAACACTCCCTTTCTATAAATGAAATTATATTTCTCAAATATTCCCCCTCATATAAAGTGATAATTTGGTACCACTAACTCTCAACCACTACTTTTAAGGGCATCATCAATGTAAAAATATCTAAAAGTTTAACCTTTTCACCTAAAACTCCGCGTCAAAAGTAAAAGGATATAAAAAAATGGAAGGAGAAAGTATATATGAATATATTTAGAAGAATTTTGTCCTAAATCAAGACAATATGAAAGTTCCTCGTCTTATTATTTTGATTGTTTTGTATTAGTTTATTGGAACAATGTAATTTTAGTCCAACTGGATTAGAGCATTTGGAAACATTAAGTCTAGTACTTTACCAAAGTGTACTTTCCAATTTTTAAAATTTCTTTTGCACTTTTATAACACCAAAGGTCCAAAACTGCAAATCAAATTAAAAATAGTGGGATAAAAATTACAATTTGTAAATTAAAGGACCATAACAATATAAGTGAAAAAGGTCCAATCTTATAGGATCAGACATAAAATTAATTGAAAAGGGTTAGGGAGAAAATGAGAATACATACCAAAGAGAACAAGGAAAAGTATCCAAAAGAACTTAGCCATTTTTTGTCGTTGAGAAAATCTAACGCTTATAGTATTTCTTTTGGTGTTGTGTATTTGATATGATAATGGCTAAGTTAGTGATGTACTTATAATGTAGAAAAACTTTTCAAGTTGATGAAATATAATTTATTAGGATAATCTTATGCATTTCTATAATTTATTTATTTTCCTCATAAGGTTTTGACCATTTTTTCAAACAAAAGAATAATAATAAAACTAAATCAGTTTGATTAGTGTAATTTAAATTACAAGCGCTTGTACCCGATTATTTTAATAATACATAATGTCCTAGAATCCTCCAAGAAAAGGAAGGTATTAACTACAATTTCTTAATAATACATAATGTGCTAGAATCCTTAAAGAAAAGGAAGGAAATCTAGATTTTTAACAAAATCTGAACCAATTTGAAAGTGAAATTTGCAGCAACAATAATGCAATTTGACTCCAAAATGTTTATGGTATGTATTATTTAATACGGTGTAACTCGTTATTTTCTTCTTACTAAATGTAACCTCTGCTATATTTCAGAAGATATGTTTCATTAGTTGTTGAATTTGCAATTTCTTATAGGATTTCAAGCACCACTCTCTTTTATTGTAAAAATATTGAATATCTAATTCTCAAATTCAAGAACAAAATTTTATATGTAATGAAATTGGTATATACAATGACAGAGTGTTTTTCATTTACAACATTCATATGATTCAAACAATTTATGTTTTTTTTTTCATAAATGATATTATCCTATTTTTGGTTATTAAAAGTATAGACATGGGATAAGATAGAATGTAGTCATTTTACCGATAATCTTCCAATCCAAATTCTCAAATAATATCATATTCTGATGAAAAAGTTTATGTTTTGCATTATAATCATAATTATCATTGTTATGCCTTATGATCCATGATTAATTATGAGAATTACTTACTGATTGATCTCATGTTATAATCAACTTATTTCATTTTTCCTATTGAAACGCTTTTAAAAATGAATAATATGTAAGATTGATTTAATTGAACATTGAATGGAAAAACTAGTCAATGTAAGCATAGTTTAATTAGTCAACTATTCATATAGTTTGATGTATGTAAATCCTGAAAAAATAGTTAATTCTAGATACAAAACTATATTTTGATTTATGATCATGTGGTAATATCTAGAGTAGAATCCATTCTCTTGAAGTCGTCTATAGGTGTACCAAAGTCATCGAGGAAAACGTTCAAATACTTCACTCTATCAATCACCGCCTTGCAATCACCTTTCAATAACACATTCTTCCAACCACTCTCAATTGCTAGCTCCAGTGCCTTAATTGCGGCATTGGCCTCAATTGGTTCGAGTGAAAGACGTTCATCAAGGGTAATACACGTCCAGTCCATGCAAGCTCCAGTGTGATGCCTTGCGATAACCCCCATTCCATGCACAATGGTGTTTTCCATCTCGAGATTAGATTAGTGGGTACATGGACCTTGGTTATAACGTTTGCAAATAATACCCGAATCAAATAGTCTCTGGTGAAATATATTACTTCGTGCTGCTGAAAGAAATTCTCCCCTAATGTAACTTTATTTCTATTTCCTAATAAAGCTCAACTCAATGCCAAAAATATTTCTCCCATGAATATGTTTTTTGTTCGAATAGTTTCAAACCAACACTCTACAGATTCCCCATGTTCTCTATAAGCTGAAAATGGTAAGTCAGAAATTCTCCATACCAACCGAGCATACAAGCAACGGTGAAGTGAATGTAATGATGCTTTGCTGATGCCGAGGTAGAGCTTACATATATTATCCCCCTTAATATGACTGTGGTTACGATTCATTGCAACCGATAATTACACAACTCTCCAAATAAATATTTTAACCATATCCTGAACTTTGGCTTTCCACATCCACGATTGGTTCTTCACAACTGTATTAATTATAATTTAATTCTTTGCAGTGGCTCTCTCTTGAATTATATCGAAAGCTAAGTAGTAGGCTGAACGAATCGTGAAATGACCTGTATTAATACTGTGAAGAGCATGAAGGCAGTTGAAAACAGCATCAAATTGAGGATTGGTAAAGGCATGTTGATTTCCTTTTGGTTCAACCGATGGCTTGAAGAAGGTGTTATTTTTTACCGTATTGAGGAGGAATTTAGGAGCGACGAAGTTATGCTGTAGATATATGATCTTATCAGTAGCTTTGGACCTTGGAAGCCTAATCAAGTCATAACCAGTGTTTGAAAAACCGAACCAAACCGGCCAGTTCGACTGGCTTAACTAATAATCCGCTGTTAATTCGGTCCGGTTAACTATCCAAAACCAGTCATCTTCCTGCCCAGTTCGAACTGAAATAAATCTGTCAAAAACCGGTAAAAGTAGTGAACCGATTGAACCACTGGTTAATTATAACAACAACGAAAAAAAAAAGAATTTTTTTATACATTTCTTCTTCCCCAATTTCAAGTATTTGCATGATTTTTCATAAAAAGAATTTAGGTGACAAAATTCATCAAATATTTGTCTATTCTATAGGTGATTAGTAAGAAAATTATTGTTTTGATATGTTGTATATCATAGTTTGTATTATTGAATTGATATGTTGTATATCATAGTTTGTATTATTCTATTATGCTATCATAGTTGTAATTTTGGATATTTGATGTATATTTTGATTTAGGTCTATGTTTTGGATATATGGGGAATTATTTTGGTGTTTTCTTCTTCTTCTTATTGAATATTGATGATAATTCCTTTTTGAATATGTTATGTTGGATTATGAATTGCATATGTATTAGTGTTTATTTTGTTTTTAGTTACTTTGATGATTTGTTGTCTACTATTTGTGTTTTGTGAGATAGATTATGAAAATAATTTGAAAAAATTTGGATAAGAATTGATTGTTTATATAGTTGATTACATACATTAAAACATAAATGAAATTATTATTTCATAATGACGTCACACCGGTTGAACCAACAGTTAAACCGATCTAACCAATAAGGCTACCGGTTCCATGTCCGGTTCGATTTTTTAAACATTGGCCATAACGCCTATCTGGATAATATTACAACCAACATTCTTTCAATACCAATTCCAATCGGGAGGGATACATGATGCTCGCAGATGGTTTGGTTCTGCAAATGGCCAAGCTTGCTAGTGAATCGGGCAAATTTACTGACTTCTCTTTGTTGAGGAAATCGTGTTGTGCCAACCTGTTGAAACTTTTTTGTGTGGTTCATAGAGCATGGGATTCTTTTGACGAATGCTCTATATTTTGATCATAACTTTGCAAACTCTTATCTTTGCCCCCGGGGATGCTCGATGATGGAAGATTTGCATCATGTGCATTATGATTTTCATTTCATGAAAAGGATTTAAGTGGAGGTGATTTCGTCAATGGATAACTTGATTCTCAAATGTATAGGTAGAAAACGTTGTTGCATAAAGTCTGCTTGCTCAGTGTGGATAACTCGGTGTTCGTCGATGCCCAGTGGAGTTGGGTAGTTTTTGGCGACTCTTTGGAATATAAGGTAGACAAATAATTTTCATTTTTTTGAGGGGAATGAGCCAATACAAGCGACTATGTTCAAGGTGAATAAGTTTTCTCTAGACATCCAAAGTTTGTACTCACTGGGTCGACGACGAAGTGATGCGGTGGAAAACAGTTTATCCCGTCCCGATATAGGTTGGTCTAAGCTTAACGCGGATGGGAGTTGGGTGACTAGATCGTGCTCAGTGGCTATCAGAGGTGTAGACCAGGCTGAATTTGAGACACTTCGGTGTGGTTTGTGCTTTGCGTTGGAGTGGCATATTTAGAGGAGTTAATGGCAATTTACCCCCATGTGATATTCATAATGTTTAATTTACCATATTGTTTTTTGAAAAAAGAGAAATTTATCCCCCCCTTCTGTAATCTAATAAAAAATTTATACCGCCTTCCTGCCACATTTATATGTGGCAATTTAGCCCCCAGTGTTATGATAATGTGGCAGTTTACCCCTCTGTATTATGATAAATGTGGATAATTACCCCCAGTGTTATGATAAATGTGGCAATTTACCCCCCTGTGTATTCAAAATACTTTTTATGCTCACTCTCAATTGGTTCTTTAAAATTTTCATAGGGGGTAAAATGCTATTTTTCAAACTACAAGAGGAGGGGGGGGGGGGGGGGGGGGTTGTAATTTAAATAATATGGTATGCTTTTAACATAAGGATAAATTGGCATTAGCTCGAATTCAGAAACTAATAGTGGAGATTGACTCGGATGTTATCTACAGACTTGTGCAGAAGACTAATCAGATACGAGAGAGCATTTGTTGGACCTTATCTTGGAGGATTGTAAAAGAATGCTTGCTAAACCTTAGAAATACATTTACAATATTTTAGAAGATCAACCACTTTTGTCGGGCTGCTATTGTTGAACCGCCACTTTTCAGCTTAGGAACCATGAATGTGTCTAATGTTCATTACGGCCAAATGGTCCACTTTTTACGTTAAGAACCCAAACGTGGGTTTGGACCAGCCAAACCTGAGGCCAAACTGACCCTTAAACTGTTATAATCCGTGCCTAGAACATAATATGTCCATGCTCTATCATGATCAACTTAAAATTTTATTTGATATGAATTTTCTATGTGAACTAGTCAAATGTTGATCTTTTTTTGTAAGTTATGATAAAATTAAATTATGATATAAACAGATCCAACTTTGATCTCATGTCAAAATAAATGTAATAAAATATTTGACCAAAAAAAATGTTTACTGATTCATGAGATTAAACTCTATATAATACGCCGCATTACATTACAAATAACATGTGGTTGACTCTTATATAGTACGAAAAGTTGATCAATAAATCAACAATTATAAAAGCAAGAGCAAATATATGAGCCAAAGGATCCACCAGAGGTACAAACTCCATTTCCATTGTATTGTTTGTAGCATTGCTCTTTGCAAGCGGGATGGTTACATCCACTAGGATTCAATATAACAGTGCATCTTTTTTGGCCTTCCACTTCAATAACACCAATTGCCAATGAAACTACAACACAATTTTATTATAATTAGTTATATATAAAAAATCATATTCCCTTTGTCCCTATATTTTCATTATTATTTCTTTTTTGGGATGTGCCAAAATAACACTCCCTTTCTATAAATGAAATTATATTTCTCAAATATTCCACCTCATATAAAGTGATAATTTGGTACCACTAACTCTCAACCACTACTTTTAAGGGCATCATCAATGTAAAAATATCTAAAAGTTTCACCTTTTCACCTAAAACTCCGCGTCAAAAGTAAAAGGATATAAAAAAATGGAAGGAGAAAGTATATATGAATATATTTAGAAGAATTTTGTCCTAAATCAAGACAATATGAAAGTTCATCGTCTTATTATTTTGATTGTTTTGTATTAGTTTATTGGAACAATGTAATTTTAGTCCAACTGGATTAGAGCATTTGGAAACATTAAGTCTAGTACTTTACCAAAGTGTACTTTCCAATTTTTAAAATTCTTTTGCACTTTTATAACACCAAAGGTCCAAAACTGCAAATCAAATTAAAAATAGTGGGATAAAAATTACAATTTGTAAATTAAAGGACCATAACAATATAAGTGAAAAAGGTCCAATCTTATAGGATCAGACATAAAATTAATTGAAAAGGGTTAGGGAGAAAATGAGAATACATACCAAAGAGAACAAGGAAAATTATCCAAAAGAACTTAGCCATTTTTTGTCCTTGAGAAAATCTAACGCTTATAGTATTTCTTTTGGTGTTGTGTATTTGATATGATAATGGCTAAGTTAGTGATGTACTTTGATTTTACCGTTTTTTGTTCGTGCTCAATAAGGAAAGTGGGGTAAAATAATATATGAATCGAACGTATGAAAAATGTATATTAATATTGGTGTTCGACTACAAATTACAAAGCGGGTCTACCCGAGCATTACTGGATGTCGTACTATCTAGGAAAGTAAATACAAAGAATAAACAACTGGTTCCTAATCCGAACAGTGGGTCCGAGCAGAAGGAATATCTTGGAAGTTGTGCCCCCTTGATGTCATAAATGCGCCGCGTATTTATAGGAACAGTAATGAGCTAGCTAGACCATCCGTAGGAGAATAGCTCTCGGCCAGCTGTGTAAAGCTGTAGGTCGGTCCCACAGTAATTCCGAGGAGACGAGTAGATCGGGAAGAAGGTCGGAGTACTTGATCTAGAGCTATCAATCTGGCTTGATCGGAAAACCATGTTCTTCAGGTCGGAGAATACCATTCTGGTCGGGATCGAGGCTGACCTCGAGCAGAAGGTATTTCCTAAAGTGGCGTATGCGAAATACCCCTCATCAATACTCCCCCACTTCTCGAGCGTAAGTGAAGCTGAAGCTCGGGGAAGTAAACACAGCATCACGGCGAAAGACTTTGATTTCTTGATGTTTCGGACATGCCTCGTTAAAAACCTAGTCCGGAAAAACCCAGTGGGACAAAATCCGAGCTAGGGAAAAAGAGTGCACATCTTCTTTGGAGGGGCCTCGAAATGCCTAATTGCCCCAAAAATGGAAGGGCGAAGTTTTTCGACCTGAGAGATTCACTTCGATGATTCACCAGGAGCTGCAATATTTGAAGTTCGGAGAAATAGATAGTAGAGAACAGGCCTTGGACAGTCTTGAGTTGGATATGCCTCGTTAAAAACCTTACTCGGAAAAACCCTGTGGGATAAAAACCGAGCGAAGGGAAAAAGAGTGCATATTTTATCCTGCTGACTCGAAAATACTCATTTCTGAAGCTTGGAGGACCATAATTGCTATTAACAAAAGATAATCTTCAATTTTACTGAGTGGGAGCTTAACCGTCGCGGTTACTCGGGGTTGAATTTGCAATTTACCCTTTTAACCTTTATATATATGTTGACTTAGAAAAGACGAGTACGTCTTTCATACTTATTACAGATCGGAGCATTCAGATCGATAAAGAGTACCCTTCTTCTATTGACCGTCACAATAAGCATCTTTCATCATGTCTACTTCCGGAAACCCAGAAATTCAAACTAATAACCCTACACGATCGGATTCCGAGCTAGGATCCACTGGCGAACTCATTAATGACTACAAGAATGCTGAAAATTCTTCTGAAGAGACGAATAGGATCGTCAATCAAATAGAGAATGCCTTGGAGCCAAACACTGAAGAGGGAACGTCCGGTCGACAGGGTTCCGAGCACGACGGTGATGCGGAACAAAATGCCGAGGCCGACAGTGAGGAGGGTGGAGATGGAGAAAAAGCTGACTCCGACCATGAGAATAGCTTGACTGTACCGTTTGATAAACATGAGATAATGAGGTATCAAATCGGGGGCGGGTGCAGTGTGCGAATCCTCGACCTAGCCGGTGTCGCGAAAAAGTCCAAAGCCACAGGTCGGGCTCAGAAGACCGAGAAACGGGTCGACGACATCTCAAGTGCGTATGATCCAAAAGAGCACGAGGCAAACCTTAAAGCTACGATAGGTAAATTCCTTCCCGAGGGTTACTCGCTAATCATTCCGACCCCCTCTCAGAGAGTGAATAAGCCCCCAGCAGGATGTCAAGCTTTCTACGCTAAGCAGTTTGACTATGGGTTGCGCATTCCTTTTGCCCCCTTACTCGAGCAGGTTTTAGATGCATTCAGCCTGGCTCCCGCACAGATCCTTCCCAATTCGATTGGGTACTTGATAGCTTTTAGCGTTTTGATGAAGGCCAAGAACCAAGCCGCTAATTTCCGACGCTTCTGGCAATTCTTCAAGATCAGTACCTCCTCCGCTTCGAACGCTGGGTTTGTGTATTTCTCCCAGCGTTCGAATCATTCGGTCTTATCGACCATAACTTCTAGCAATTCTCTCGACTGGAAGAAACAGTTCTTCTTTATCAAGGGACCTGAAGTACCGGCCTCTGAGGGAAGCTCGGAGATGGTTCCATACAAATGGCCAGGTGAGCGAGAATGGGTGTACGGAAAACGAGAATTGTTAGGCCAGCTTGCGAAGGTTATCCCAGACGATCTGGTTAAAGAGATGCGTTCCGATTTGTATCAGTCGGCTTTCCTTATTCTGGAGCCTGTCCTTCGAAAAGCTGGACTCAGCCGAGCTACCTATCGACTAGCAGATGCTGAAGACCCTCGAACGTTGAGTAAGAAAAACAGCTTTTTCCCGAGTGACCTTGATAGTAAGCTTTTCAGCGAATTTCATTACTTAACATTTCATTTCTTTATTTCTTCAGGGACAATGGTGGAGCAATACCGAGCTTCCATAGTCGGTAAAACTGTAGCATCTACCTCGAGGAAAACGCCCGGTCAACCGAGGAGGCAAACTAGACCGGAGCCCAGAACTGCCGTCCCTCCTCGGGGAAGCTCGGCTCGGACTGATCAGATCGGAAACGAAGAGGAGCCCGAGAATGCTGAGCCGATCCAAATGGTACCACCTCCTCATCAAGCTGGTCCTTCTTCTTCTTCTGGCTTAGGATACAGTATGTTTACCATGAAGAAACTCAAAGGGACAGAGATCTCCAATCGGCGAGCTCGGGAAGATCTCGAGGGACCCCCCGAGGCTAAAAGGAGGACCAGATTGTGGGGTCGACACCGAACACCTCTTTCTTCCCGTTCTGGTCAAAGAAGGCCTGATATGGTGGACTTCATCGAAGATCAACTAAGAGGTTCCCGAGCAGCGGGTTATCCCGAGAGGGGATCAATTCGAAGTGATCGCACCCCAAATGGTGAGAACGAGCACGACAAGGCGATCAAGATCTTCATGGCGGGGAGATTTGCCGAGGACCAGGAGGAGCTTCTTGGCCATTGCGACCTTGACGTATTAGGCCAATTCTCCAAAGCATATCACACGGTAGATCCCTTTACATTCGTTGTAGCTGTTTAAGTCTTGGAATAGAATACTAACTACCCTGTTCTTGCAGATCGGGGACTGCTTTCTCACTGAGGTGAACCGTACCTCCATGTTAGAAGAGGAGTCCGATCGGGTTCATATCGCTTATAGGGACTTGCTCAAGGAAGAGTCCCAACTGCGCAATCAATTTTCCTCCGTCCAAGCAGAATTGGAGTCCATGAAAGCCAAATATACCCCTGCCGTCGAGGAAGACTTGGTGAAGGTCGTGGAAGAGAAGAGCTTGCTCGAGGAGAAAGTTAGGAAACTTGAAGAGGAGCTCGTGCAAACTAAGGCTGATTCCGAGTTATCTTATCAGCGGGGCAAAGAAGACTCTCGCCTAAGCTCGATAAGAGAATTTTTAGAGTCTCCCGCGTTGGATGCCATAGCTCGAAGGAGGGTCGGCGAAATCCTTCAAACTACCTTTTTCAAAGGGGTTCAACAGTTGGCCGCAGCAAAGGTTATTCCCGACAAAATGACGGAGTATATAAAGCACATGGATATCATGAAAAATTCTCGCGGGGAAGACTATCGAACCGCGTCCTCGAGCTCGGCCAACTGGGAAAAACACGAGTTCGCTCCGTTTGTGGAAGAGTTCGGAGTTCCAATGCCCAATCCTGACTTGATGGACTTGGATACATCCAGCGCGAGCTCGAGTTCAGATGGCTCCGATGAGGAAAATAACCAAGACAGTTCCGGAGAGGAAGATCGAGATTCTTCTGATGATGGGGATGATCGAGAAGCTTCTGGAGATAATGACGTCGACGTCGAGGGTGACTCCGAGGGTGAGGGCAAAGAGGAGCAGTCAAACCCTTAGATTTCTTGTAATAGATTGTAGGATCCTTTATTATTTGCATTTGTAATTATTTCGATCATCTATAAAATCTGCTTTTTCTGTTTTCTCTGAGTCCTCTCATCAGTAATTTATTATATTGCTCAACTAGACAAAAGTCTTTGTGAGCCATAAGGTTCATAAAAAGAACGTCGATATCGAGCATTTTCGTGCATGTGAATCACTTAGTAGGCACGGTATCAAAACAATCGACCTTTTTAAATGGGCACGGAAATCTTGAAATTCGCGACTGTTGGGCTCCCAAAAAGGCAACGTTCCTTTCTCTTATAAATAGAAGGCAGTTTAAGATTTGTATCACTGAAATTATAATTCACTCTTCGTCGGAGCTAATCGATCGATAAAATAAACCGAACTCTCTTCTCCATTAGAAATATACAGATCATGGAAGGCCTGGTGAACTCCAAACTTGATCCCAAACTATTGTTGAAGGTCAAAAAGGAGAAAGGTCCAAAGTCCAAAATTAGAGAATCTAAATCCTCCTCGGACGTAGGAAAATCCTCTAAGAGCGACCGCGGGAAGCGCAAGATCGATTCTCCTTCGAATGTGGTCAACGAGCAAACTGAAGCCCCTAAAGGTAATCTTGGCAAAGCTGAGACCAAGCCTTTGCCCAACCCGTCACCCGCTCGGATCGAGGACAAAGCAGTTATACCAATTTCGGACTCTCCTCCTAGGTCTAAGGACAGCTCGGTGGTGAACAAGCAAAGCTCTGAGTCTGCTTTGATAAAAAATCCGGTCGTTGACGATCTGACTCCAACCTCAATTCTGATTCAGATGACGGGGGCGAACCAGACATTGGCTGGTAGTGTCTTGGCTCTGGAGGCAAATAAGGACATTGTGGTCGAGCCTCCCAATAAGAAGGTCAAAATAAATGACCCTCCCGTCGATCAGAGGAAGACTCCCTCATCGGGTGGGAACCCAGAGCCCCAAAACTCTGTCCCCAACGTTGCTCGGACGCTTAGTGCCTTTTTTGAAGAGGTGAAAAGTAAGGCCATGGCCGAACCAGAAGGGAAAAATGCGAATGAAACGGCGCGATCGAGCACAGATCTGCTTTTTCAAGTAAGTGTCCTCTCTCTCCTCCCCACTTTCCTTTTTTTTTTTTTTTTTTTTTTTTTTGTTTTACTAAATAACTTTTTGTCCATTTAAGGTCGGACAACAGTTATTTACCCTCGGGCTGCAAGTCGAGCAAGAAGCCGAACAGCGTGCGAAGGTTATCCTCGAGCTGGAGGAAAAGAAGGTTGCATTATCAAGGTCCCTTGAAGAAGCCAGAGCCATCGAGCTGAAATTGGCCTCCGAGACGGAGAAAGCTGTGAAGGAGAAAGAGAGCCAGGTTCACGAGGAGTTGAGCAAGGAGTTGGACAGGCTGAAGTCACTCGTCGAGCAGGAGAAGAAAAGCGCCGAGCAGCGGGAGAAAGATGCCTATCAAAAAGGTTATGAGGCCGGGTATGAGGCCCGCAATGTTGAAGTCCGCAAGCTTCTGTTCGAGAAAAGCGTCTAGAGATTTCTTCTTTTGCTCAGCTGAATGTTGTACTTTTACATTTCTTCCTTTTGTACTTGTTTTTCCTGTTGGAATAATAAACTTTTTTCTTCCTGCTAATCGATGGTGTTTTGTGTTCTGATGAAGTGATTTACTGTATAAACAATTTATACTCGAGTTAAGAGTAAACAATCAAGTTGCATTCTTAGTCAAAACAATTTATACTCGAGTTAAGAGTGATCGTTCCAATTGTACCTCTTTTTTTTTTATGAATGAACAATTTATACTCGAGTTAAGAGTGATCATTCATGTTGCATTCTCAATGCATAAACAATTTATACTCGAGTTAAGAGTGAGTATTCAAGTTGCAGTTTCAGAGTTAAAACAATTTATACTCGAGTTAAGAGTGAATGAAATTCCGATCACAAAGTAAGAAGGGAAAGTTTCTGCACTGCATATTTGACCAAGTCATAGTATTCCTCTTTTTTCAGCTAAGTTTCCGAGAAAAGCTGTACAAACAGTACCTCAATCTTGGGAAGTGGAAAGGTCATCCGTGATAAATGCCTTAATTTGAGCCGTTGGTTTCGTTGAATACTGACCGTCGATCAAATCATCCTTTTAGTATAAATATGGCATTTACTCAGTTGAAAATCTTTACCCTTCGCTGTCAAAAATGTTTTATCCGAGGACGAAGCTCGGATCTTTTCCTCTCCCTGTTCAAGTCTTCGAAATTCGGCTTCGAACCTATTTTCGACCTCATCATAAAAATATAGTTTCCCTTGGTATGGGTGGAATTGGAAAAAAGGGGATCCTCGGATATCGGGGGGTCTCCGATCCCTGAAAACGGGATCTCCCCTTGAAATACCAACAAGTGACTGACCCTTGCTTGGGTATTTTGGGCAGGGTTAGCATTGCTGGTTTCAAGGGGTATCCCCGAGGGCGGAAAGCAGGTCAGAAAATTAAAAGGAAGTTTGACCTCAAGTACTTTCTTTGAGGTTATCTTGTTTCACCAATTTCTTCCTTTCTTCCCTGAAGAATGGTAACTTTGGGTCAAGCTTCCCGATCGTAAAAAGATGACCGGCCGGCTTGGGTTGCAATTACGGATCTTAAAATGAGGAATTGCAACCTTGGACGCCAACTCGGGGAAGTGATCGGGCTCTGCTGGTATCGAGAATGCTGGGAAAAGTATGGAGATAATCAGAAAACCCAGATATCATTAGACGATAAACATATACAGCTCGATCACTTTGTCACAAATTGTGGTGCAATCATCGGATGCTCGGCGATATTCCTGGTCGACAACACTGAAAGATGCTCGAAGACTCGAAGACCATAGAATAGGGTACTGTAGTTGTAGTAGGACTTCGTTTGTATACTCTAACAACTTTGTAATCTGTTCGATGAATGTCAATAAAGTTGTAACATTTGCCTTTCATTGAATTTTTGTATCTTGCTCGAGAACACTAATGAGGACCTTTCGTTTCAAATCAAACAGTCGCAACTTTTCCTTTCCATCGTCTTAACATTAATATTCTGCTCGTACAAACCAACTCGACAACGAATTAATGATCCGATGAAACTTAAATATTTGGACAAGGTTGGAATTCTGGAACATTTATAGATCGATGATCTGTCCTCAGAAAGATTATCCGATAATCGTCCTGATGAATAATGTCTGAAAACTGAGAAGTTCCCTTTAAGAATAATATGACTTAGGAAATAATGATCCCAACTTTAGTAATTCCCCAGATAATCAGAAACTCTTGAAAAGTGTTCAGGTTTCGAGCAGAACTGCATCATCATAACATTTTTGGGCATCGGTTGGGGTTGAATAGTCACGTTGAATTCTATCGAGGGAGGGTCATAGCAAAGGCTTTCACCCTCGGCCGATTTTGATTTTTGAACACATTTTATCGAGGGAGGGTCATAGCAAAAGCTTTCACCCTCGGCCGATTTTGATTTTTTGAACATGTTTTATCGAGGGAGGGTCATAGCAAAAGCTTTCACCCTCGGCCGATTTTGATTTTTTGAACATGTTTTATCGAGGGAGGGTCATAGCAAAAGCTTTCACCCTCGGCCGATTTTGATTTTTTGAACATGTTTTATCGAGGGAGGGTCAT
Organism: Penstemon davidsonii; assembly: GCA_034814905.1. Lineage (NCBI taxonomy): Eukaryota > Viridiplantae > Streptophyta > Magnoliopsida > Lamiales > Plantaginaceae > Penstemon > Penstemon davidsonii. Next base: position 810,916 of record JAYDYQ010001087.1, on the reverse strand, counting down.
AGCAAAAGCTTTCACCCTCGGCCGATTTTGATTTTTTGAACATGTTTTATCGAGGGAGGGTCATAGCAAAAGCTTTCACCCTCGGCCGATTTTGATTTTTTGAACATGTTTTATCGAGGGAGGGTCATAGCAAAAGCTTTCACCCTCGGCCGATAATGTTAAGACTTTCTTTGTCATGGTACTCGGAATACAATTTGAACTTGAACCAAGGATTTCATTGATTGTCCTTACACTTTTTAGGAAAGTAAAGTTTGAGAAAACTGTAAATTACAGGAAAAAATTAAAATGAGTGCATCTATCTTCCATAATATTTCCTCAGATTGACTGCATTCCAAGTTCTTGGCAAAACTTCACCGTTGAGGTGAGCAATTTTATAGGACCCCTTTTTTCCGACCTCCTGCACGACATAAGGGCCGTCCCAGTTTGGCTGAAGCTTTCCGACATGCTTAGATACTTCCACCTTTTTGAGAACCAAATCCCCGACTTTGAATGTTCTTATCCTGACTTTCTTGTCATAAGCTTTTTCCATGCTGGACTTGGTGGCTTGTATCTTTATGCACGCTCGGTCGCGTTTACCATCTGCTTGATCGACATCCATCTGCCTCAGCAATTGATTCTGATCGGGGTCATAAGATTCGACCCTTGGTGAAGGAACTAATGTTTCGACCGGAATTACCGCTTCCGAACCGTATACCAAAGAAAAAGGAGTTTCTCCTGTAGCGGACTTTATGGAGGTCCTGTTCGCCCAAATTACTCCAGGAAGCTCGTCTAACCATTTGCCTTTTGCTTCGGCCAAACGTTTTTCCAATGATCGAACAATTTCCCTGTTGGTGACCTCGGTCTGTCCGTTCGCCTGGGGATGCCCGACCGAGGTGAAATTCTGCTGGATTCCAAACTTTTCGCACCATTCCAAAATTTGTTTTCCCGCGAACTGAGTTCCGTTGTCGGAGATAAGGACCCTCGGAATCCCGAACCTGCAAACAATATATTTCCATAGAAAATTTATCACCTGGAATTGAGTGATTTTTGTTAAGGCAATGCATTCGATCCATTTACTAAAATATTCCACGGCGACCAGGACATAGTTTTTTCTCGATCTAGCAGTTGGGAAAGGTCCCACAATATCGATTCCCCATTTGTCGAAGGGCCAGCAGATCGGAATTGAATGCAGCTGCTCGGCGGGCTGATGAATCAAATTTGAATAAATTTGGCAATAATGGCATTTCTTGACATAATCGATACAATCTGACATCATAGTAGGCCAATAATATCCAATCCTCGAGCATTTCAAGGCTAAGGCTCGAGCACCGCAATGACTCCCAGCCTCGCCCTCGTGCACTTCCTTTAAGATAAGATTGAGTTGACTCTCTGGGATACACTTCAACAGAACTCCCGAGCTTGACCTCTTGTAGAGCTGATCGTCGATCAAAACATACACTGGAGCTCGATATTTAATCCTTCGAGCTTCATTTACGTCTTCCGGCAGAACACCGCTTCTTAAGTAATTTTTCAAAGGTTCCATCCATGTACGACCTTGCGTGTCTATTTCCATGATTTCCGAGTTCGGAGCCACGTTCAGTTCTATAGCTGGAGAATTAGACATCAACCAAGTTATTATTCTCTCCTTTCGCCCATCCATCGAACCTGTAAATTTAGAAAGCAAATCCGCCCAACAGTTTTCCTCTCGAGGGATAGCTTGTATATCAAACCTTTCAAACTTTGCCGCCAGATCCTTCACCCTTTTCAAATATTTTACCATGTTAAATTCTTTTGCGTCATAAACTCCCTTCACTTGTCTATGTACAAGCTCGGAGTCGGTCAACACTGTGAGAGACTTTATGCTCGCTTTAATCGCCATTTCTAAACCTGCAATCAAAGCCTCGTACTCCGCTTCATTGTTCGTGACTACAAAATCTAGGGTGATCGCATAACTGAGGTCCTCTCCCTCGGGACCTTGGAAATGAATTCCGGCGCCACCTCCTTCTCTGGTCGACGACCCATCAACGTGCATCAACCGAATTTTCTCCTGAACGTCTACCACGAGGTTTACTTCTGTAACTAATCGATCTCCCGAGCCCGCTCCTGTCGACTCTGCAACAAAATCTGCCAGAACTTGAGCTTTGATGGCTGTTCGGGGTTGGTACTCGATTTCGAACTGTCCCAGTTCCACTGCCCATTTAATCAATCTGCCGGATGTCTCTGGTTTCGACAGAACTTGCCTTAACGGTTGGTTAGTCAAAACAATAATTTTGTAAGTTTGGAAATAAGGCCTCAGTCTTCGCGCGGCCACTATTAGAGCAAGTGCGAACTTCTCAATTTCCATGTAGTTCTTCTCCGCCCCTTGAAGTAACTTGCTCAGATAATATACTGGTTTATGCTCGGAATCCTGAATTCTCACCAGAACAGAACTTATTGCTTCACTCGATACTGCTATGTATAAATACAAAGGTTCTCCCTCGACCGGTTTTGCCAACATTGGAGGGGAAACCAAGTATCTTTTAAGCTCTTCGAAAGCTTTACTGCACTCCTCATTCCATTCGAAACCTTTCGATTTCCTCAACAACTTGAAGAAAGGCAAACTCTTGTCTGCTGATCGGGATATAAACCTATTCAAGGATATTATTTTTCCGATTAGACTCTGCACTTCAGATAACTTTGTTGGCGGTTGTAGCTCGGCTATAGCTCGGATCTTTTCTGGGTTTGCTTCAATTCCTCGTTCGTGCACCAGATAACCGAGGAATTTTCCCGACCTTACCCCGAAAGTGCACTTAGCCGGATTTAACTTCATTCTGTACTTCCTTAGGATCGCGAAACATCTGTCAAGGTGCTTTATATGATCCTCCTCGGTCATGCTCTTCACTAGCATATCGTCAACATAAACTTCCATGATCTCACCGATAAGATCCTTGAACATCATATTCACGAGCCTTTGATAAGTTGCTCCTGCATTCCTTAGCCCGAACGGCATTACAATGAAGCAGTACACTCCCCGTTCGGTAATAAAGGCTGTTTTATCCTGATCTCTCTCATTCATAAATATTTGATAAAACCCTTGGAAAGCATCCATCATACTAAAGAAAATGAATCCCGCAGTCGAGTCAACCAGCATATCGATCCGTGGTAAAGGATAGGGGTCCCTTGGACACAACTTGTTCAGGTCGGTAAAATCATTACACATTCTCCATTTGTTGTCGACCTTCTCTCCCTTCGATACCAACACTACATTGCAAAGCCATTCAGTGAAAGTTATTTCCCGAATCTGTTTCGCAGCCAATAATCTATCCACCTCAGCATTGATGATTTTGTCTTTTTCTCGACCGTGATTCCTCTTCTTTTGTCTAACTGGCTTTGCTTTAGGATCGATATTTAAAGAATGAGTGATCACCCTTGGGTCGATTCCGACGATATCATCAGAACTCCAAGCAAAGACATCGGCGTTGTTTCTAAGGAATTCGATCAGCATGGTCTCCATCCCTTGACTTAGCTCGGTCCCAATTCTGGTGAACTTCTCGGGAGAGCCAGGGATTAACGTTACTTGTTTATGATTTGGGGGTTGTACGCTCATATCGATCTCTTTTCCTTTTTTACTCTGCAACTTTTCACAATCTGGCAACGGGAGGTCGGATACTGAGAATACCTTTTCCTCCTCTAACTTTCTTTTCGAGGGCAGTACTGGCTCGAACTGCTTCTTCATGTTTAAAGATGTGTTATAACATTCCCATGCCATGCATTGGTCGTTCCTCATTTCTCCGATCCCTGCCAAAGTGGGAAACTTGACCATCTGGTGGTAAGTTGACACGACCGCTTTGGATACATTTAAAGCCGGTCTTCCCAAAATTGCATTATAAGCGAACGGTGTACTCACGACCAAGAACTTAACCATCTTCGTAACATCTTTAGGTTTCTTACCCATAGTAGTACTCAAGAGTATGGTTCCGAGAGGAACAATTTCCGATCCACCGAACCCAATGAGCGGGGTGGATACCCGTTCTAGTCGCGGATATTGTAGATTCATTCTGTCGAGCGCCTCAGAAGAGATTATGTTTGCCGAACTGCCATTATCGATTAACACCCTCCTAACCTCGAAGTTAGCAATTCTCAGGGTCAAGACCATCGAAAAATCAGGGTCATCTTCATTAGTATCCCAAGTCACATCGCTAGGTCTGTCAGCCTCGAAAAAACTAATGACTTGATTTATCGAGGGCGCTGGTTTTAAGGACATGACCTCTTTCCTAGTCGAGACACCAGTCTTTATCGACCTAGCAGTCCTTTTCCTCGCATTCCTGCTATCTCCCCCAGCTGGCCCACCAGATATCATATTTATCACCCGATTCGTCTGGTCCTCTGCTTGTTGTTGATCCTCACGGTGTTGTTCGGAGGACCTCCTAGGACTTCTGGATCGATAACGGCTGTTATGGTTCTCCTTTCTGACATATTCCTTCAACTTTCCCTGAGCAATCAGTTTTTCGATCTCTTGTTTTAACTTTTTACCGTTTTTCGTTCGTGCTCAATATGGAAAGTGGGGAAAAATAATATATGAATCGAACGTATGAAAACTGTATATTAATATTGGTGTTCGACTACAAATTACAAAGCGGGTCTACCCGAGCATTACTGGATGTCGTACTATCTAGGAAAGTAAATACAAAGAATAAACAACTGGTTCCTAATCCGAACAGTAGGTCCGAGCAGAAGGAATATCTTGGAAGTTGTGCCCCTGAGCTCTGTGGTATCTGCAATACTTATCGTGATTCATAGTCCCTGGCCTAGGTTGAGTGATACGCCGAGCTCCAGGGACCAAATTTCTCTCCTCGAGGACTGTTAGAATCTCGTCCCTTGAGGTATTCAGTCTGGTAAAGTTGCTTTTTTCATGCTCCGTCCTCGGAGCCCTATCTGGAGATGCAGGTCGGCCGTAGACATTAGATCTGTGGGTCGGAGCCTGAGGTTTATAGACCTTAAGTCTCTGCCAAACCGAGCCTCTTTGCTGCGCGTTTGACCCTCCGTAGTCGCTTGGTTTTGGGATAGGGGCCCGATCAGGTTTCTTCAAGATCGGGGGCCTAGGATTCTGTGCGTTCTTTAACTTATTCATTTCCTCCTGGATCATGTATTTCTCAGCTATTTCCATAATCCGCTCGAAAGACTTCGGTTGCTTTCGGCAGAGAGCATTCCCGAACTGGCTATTACGGGTTAGCTCGAACATCAACGATGATAGAAATTCAATCTGTGGGGTATCAACTTTCAGAAGTTCAATACTGAATCTTGCCAGCCACTGCCTCAGTGTTTCTCCTTCCATTTGTTTCACTGTTCCTAAATGATTAGCAGGTAACCTTTGTTTCCTTTGGCTAGCAAACTGATGTTTCAATTTATCGCACAACTCATCGAAAGAGAAGATTGAGTTCGGAGGTAGTTTTCCGAACCAATCCAAAGCAATTCCCTCGAACGTTGTGACCATGATTTTGCAACAAAAATCCTCCGAATGTCCATATAAATTCAACACATTTATGAAACTGTTTATATGCTCCCCGGGGTCAGAGGTCCCATTATATCTTGGCAATCTGGTCGGGACCGTTTCTGTTCCCCGAGCTTCTCTAATTTCTTGACAGAAAGGCGAACATCGCATAATATTCGTGCTCAGTTCCCTATTTCGTCTTTCAAGGAAAACGGCCCCATCCTCTTTGGCCTCAACTCCTCGAGCCCTGACGTCTGCGGGTCGGGTTTCCTTTATTAACATCTCCTTCTCCAACTCCTTAGTAACTCTTTCTTGTACAATCTTTTCCAAGTCAGCCTCGGTCACCTTTCTGTAGGCTGGCTTTCTAGATCTCTCCACGGCTTTGGGTTGACTTTCCCCGACCACCGAATCCTCTAAATTTTGTACGTTCCTAGAAGGTTGCCCTGATTGGACACCGGTTCTAGCTCGCGGTGGGTTGGGTCTTACATCAGACGGTTCGCCCAAAGCAGATCGACGAACACTTTCTTCCCTTGGCCTGTTGGAAATCGGACCCCGAGCAGTAGGTTGATCGACCGGGGGCTGCTGACCTGGCAGAGTTCCACGATCTGCTCTGTCCGTGTTCAAGAATTCTCTACACATGGTTCCGATAATGGAACGTAAATCTGCCACTGTCGTATGAATAGGTTACTTGGTTCATTGTTTACGGAGCGCTGCGCTCCAACAGCTTGTGAAGGCTCACCTCGATTGTACGTGTACCTCCTAGTAGTAGGCATATTTCGATCTAACACCCGAGTAGTGCCCCTCGGTGGGCGCCAATTGATTTTACCGTTTTTCGTTCGTGCTCAATAAGGAAAGTGGGGTAAAATAATATATGAATCGAACGTATGAAAACTGTATATTAGTATTGGTGTTCGACTACAAATTACAAAGCAGGTCTACCCGAGCATTACTGGATGTCGTACTATCTAGGAAAGTAAATACAAAGAATAAACAACTGGTTCCTAATCCGAACAGTAGGTCCGAGCAGAAGGAATATCTTGGAAGTTGTGCCCCTCTCTGATGTCATAAATGCGCTGCGTATTTATAGGAACAGTAATGAGCTAGCTAGACCGTCCGTAGGAGAATAGCTCTGGGCCAGCTGTGTAAAGCTGTAGGTCGGTCCCACAGTAATTCAGAGGAGACGAGTAGATCGGGAATAAGGTCGGAGTACTTGATCTAGAGCTATCAATCTGGCTTGATCGGAAAACCATGTTCTTCAGGTCGGAGAATACCATTCTGGTCGGGATCGAGGCTGACCTCGAGCAGAAGGTATTTCCTAAAGTAGCGTATGCGAAATACCCCTCATCATACTTATAATGTAGAAAAACTTTTCAAGTTGATGAAATATAATTTATTATGATAATCTTATGCATTTCTAAAATTTATTTATTTTCCTCATAAGGTTTTGACCATTTTTTCAAACAAAATAATAATAATAAAACTAAATCAGTTTGATTAGTGTAATGTAAATTACAAGCGCTTGTACCCGATTATTTTAATAATACATAATGTCCTAGAATCCTCCAAGAAAAGGAAGGTATTAACTACAATTTCTTAATAATACATAATGTGCTAGAATCCTTAAAGAAAAGGAAGGAAATCTAGATTTTTAACAAAATCTGAACCAATTTGAAAGTGAAATTTGCAGCAACAATAATGCAATTTGACTCCAAAAAGTTTGTGGTATGTATTATTTAAAACGGCGTAACTCGTTATTTTCTTCTTACTAAATGTAACCTCTACTATATTTCAAAAGAGATGTTTCATTAGTTGTTGAATTTGCAATTTCTTATAGGATTTCAAGCACCACTCTCTTTTATTGTAAAAATATTGAAGATCTAATTCTCAGATTCAAGAACAAAATTTTATATGTAATGAAATTGGTGTATATAATGACAGTGTGTTTTTCATTTACAACATTCATATGATTCAAACAATTTATGTTTTTTTTTTCATAATTGATATTATCCTATTTTTGGTTATTAAAAGAATAGACATGGGATAAGATAGAATGTAGTCATTTTACCACTACAACAAAATACAAGTTATGGGACACTTTCTATGATACACTTTTTTTAAAGTATCCTGTAATATGTATCATAGGTCAGTTATTATTAAGTGTCCCAAAAAAAAAAATTAATGGGACACTTAACACTAAATTCAGGTCGAGCGGGAATCGAAAAAAAGAGGCGCTAAGTTTTTTCTTTATTTTGGAGCAACATGCGCTATTTTATTTTAGAGAAAGAGGTTTTAACCTTAAAGAAATCAAATAACAAGAAAAAGAGAACGCCTCTTCACCTTCTTCTCAATTTTAGTATCATATTTCATAAAAAAAAGGTTCTACTATCAGATGTTAAAACTCCATAAGGAAGAAAGAGACACAAGGTAACTTCTCTCCATATCTATCTCAATCTTTCAATTCCTCTTTCTATTTTACAAAAAATTCAACTTTGCTTTGCAGATTTGAAGTTCCTTCGTTTTGGTTGAAGATTAATTTGCAAAATACGGATCTTTATCTGCGGTTTGTGCATTCTCTCAATTTTTCAATTTTTTGGTCACTATATCTAACTTTCAATCTTTCAATTTTCAATCCCTCTTTGTTAATTGCAAAAATCTTTAACTTTTCCCTTGCAGATTTTAATTTCGTTTGTTTAATAGCAGATTAATTTGCAAATACGGGTCTTTATTCGCGATTTGTGCATTTTCCCATCAAATAGTGCGGTAATTCTAATTAATTGGATATTACACTCAAGTTTTTAATATTGATTTCAATTTCATCAATGGGTGTTTGCTGAACTCTTTTCTGTTGTGACAGTATTATTTTTATGAGCTCTGCAGTTAAGAGATGCATAGGGTTTTTACTTCGAAAAACTGAACTTTTACTTGTATGGGAATTTTCTTTAATTATACTAGTTAGTATAATTTTTTATTAATATTCAGTGGTTTTGGGTTTGTCTTTTAATATTCAATGGTTTTGGGTTTGTCTATGTAAATAAAAGTGAAATTTATCTTCCCTTAGCATTCCCTCCTTCGGAGATATGAGTCTGAATTGAAATTATGGGACATGTTGCTCTCTTGACATTAAAGGTTGGCTATTGAGTTGGGGTAATCTTCATTAATTTATTAATACAATAGAAAAGGATTTAAGATATTCCAAAATTATTTGAAGAACTTATAGGTTTTGGGCATCGAGGTGGATGTCATTAACAAGATTATGTCCAATTGTATTGTGAAGATATTTTAAAAAACTAAGATATGTATATTTGTGTTCTTATGTGACATCACGAGTGAAACTATTAAATACAGAGTTATCTAACATATAAAGTTATGTTAATTAGAAGTAGTAGTGCAAAAAATAAGGAGACATTTATGCGTAGCCATATTTGAAATATAAAGAGAAAATCAATGTGATTACTTTTTAAATTTCTAATTATCATAGAAAGAGCTTGTAGTAGATATGTATGTATTTGTTATGTATGTATCCAATATGATCATATATATACTTCAGTTTTGATGCACAAGAGTGGTGCTTGTGAACACATTTTTCCTTTAAATAGACTTCTTTTGCTTAAAGAATATTGCTGAACTTTGAATATGGATTGAAACTTGGAGCAAAGTATATGCATGAATAGATATATCTGTTAATATGATTTGTAGGCATGATTTTATATATTTTTGTTGCTTTTGCAATTTTTTGTTGATGATTGATAAATCACAAAGCAATTTCGATTTGATCTAGTTGGCTAGTGGATTTAACCTACGTTAAAAAAATTGCAAGTTACAGGTTGAATCTTATGACATTTTGAAAAGTTGGGGCAATAGGAATGAAAGGTTGGATTTAATCTTTGTTTGGCATTTTTTCTCTTTTCTCTTCTTGATATTAATTACGTGTAATTATACATATAAGAAAAGACCACATTATATATACTCTCTATGTTGAACAGGTTGCTTTGGATGAAGAAGAAAATTGATACAAATTGACAAGTTGGAGCATGAATTCTTGAGCTTTAATGGTTGATTATGAAGATATTAGTAGTTAGTTTTGCTTTTGTTTTCTAGATATTGTGCAAGTAAATTATGTTTTATCTTGTACTGGTTTCCAGAATATGTTAATGTAGTTTTGTTGTCATGGAAATTTTCTATGGCATTAGAATACTATTAAAGATATTTTGTATATTTTGGAGATATAGAAATTATTTTAAATAATTGATCATTTGCGCTAGATTGCTTACTTATATAGTTATTGTCTATATATTTATATATATATTGTGCAAGAATGGATACAATAAAAGTGAATTAGAATAAAATGGTTTTGGACACTTTTTTAAGTGTTCTCTGAAACTTAACATGGGACATTTGTAAGTGTTATATGAAATTACTTTAGGACACTTTTGAGTATTGAAATAGATATTACAAAAGACATTTAAAAATGTCTCTTTATATTTAAAAACACAAATAAGTGTCTCAAGATTGAGAATTACTACACATGTAACTTATCTCGAGATATTTGCTTGTGTATCAAGAATGTTCTTAGAGGACACATATAAATGTCCTTATATGGAATTATCTAGGGACACATATGAAAGTGTTCTAAGAGATCACGGGACACGCAACCATGTGACACTTTTCTCAAACGTCCCAAAATCTCAAAGTGTCCCAAGATATACTATCTTGGGATACTTTCCTGTGTCTCGAAACATGAATTTTGTTGTAGTTATACCGATAATCTTCCAATCCAAATTCTCTAATAATATCATATTCTGATGAAAAAGTTTATATTTTGCATTATAATCATAATTATCATTGTTATGCCTTATGATCCATGATTAATTATGAGAATTACTTACTGATTGATCTCATGTTATAATCAACTTATTTCATTTTTCCTATTGAAACGCTTTTAAAAATGGATAATATGTAAGATTGATTTAATTGAACATTGGATGGAAAAACTAGTCAATGTAAGCATAATTTAATTAGTCAACTATTCATATAGTTTGATGTATGTAAATCCTGAAAAAATAGTTAATTCTAGATACAAAACTATATTTTGATTTATGATCATGTGGTAATATCTAGAGTAGAATCCATTCTCTTGAAGTCGTCTATAGGTGTACCAAAGTCATCGAGGAAAACGTTCAAATACTTCACTCTATCAATCACCGGCTTGCAATCACCTTTCAATAACACATTTTTCCAACCACTCTCAATTGCTAGCTCCAGTGCCTTAATTGCGGCATTGGCCTCAATTGGTTCGAGTGAAAGACGTTGATCAAGGGTAATACACCTCCAGTCCATGCAAGCTCCAGTGTGATGCCTTGCGATAACCCCCATTCCATGCACAATGGTATTTTCCATCTCGAGATTAGATTAGTGGGTACATGGACCTTGGTTATAACGTTTGCAAATAACACCCGAATCAAATAGTCTCTGGTGAAATATATTACTTCGTGCTGCTGAAAGAAATTCTCCCCTAATGTAACTTTATTTCTATTTCCTATTAAAGCTCAACTCAATGCCAAAAATATTTCTCCCATGAATATGTTTTTTGTTCGAATAGTTTTAAACCAACACTCTACAGATTCCCATGTTCTCTATAAGCTGAAAATGGTAAGTCAGAAATTCTCCATACCAACCGAGCATACAGGCAAAGGTGAAGTGAACGTAATGATGCTTTGCTAATGCCGAGGTAGAGCTTACATATATTATCCCCCTTAATATTACTGTGGTTACGATTCATTGCAACCGATAATTACACAACTCTCCAAATAAATATTTTAACCATATCCTGAACTTTGGCTTTCCACATCCACGATTAGTTCTTCACAACTGTATTAATTATAATCTAATTCTTTAGAGTGTCTCTCTCTTGAATTATATCGAAAGCTAAGTAGTAGGCTGAACGAATCGTGAAATGACCTGTATTAATACTGTGAAAAGCATGAAGGCAGTTGAAAACAGCATCAAATCGAGGATTGGTAAAGGCATGTTGATTTCCTTTTGGTTCGACCGATGGCTTGAAGAAGATGTTATTTTTTACCGTACTGAGGAGGATTTTAGGAGCGACAAAGTTATGCTGGAGATATATGAGCTTATCAGTAGCTTTGGACCTTGGAAGCCCAATCAAGTCATAACCAGTGTTTGAAAAACCGAACCAAACCGGCCAGTTCGACTGGCTTAACTGATAATCGGCTGTTAATTCGGTCCGGTTAACTATCCAAAACTAGTCATCTTCCTGCCCAGTTCGAACTGAAATAAATCTGTCAAAAACAGGTAAAAGTAGTGAACCGATTGAACCACTAGTTAATTATAACAACAACAACAACAACAACAAAAAAAGAATTTTTTTATACATTTCTTCTTCCCCAATTTCAAGTATTTGAATGATTTTTCATAAAAAGAATTTAGGTTACAAAATTCATCAAATATTTTTCTATTCTATAGGTGATTAGTAAGAAAATTATTGTTTTGATATGTTGTATATCATAGTTTGTATAATTGCATTGATATGTTGTATATTATCATAGTTTGTATTATTGTATTATTATGTTATCATAGTTGTAATTTTGGATATTTGATGTCTATTTTGATTTAGGTCTATGTTTTGGATATATGGGGATTTATTTTGGTGTTTTCTTCTTCTTCTTATTGAATATTGATGATAATTCCTTTTTGAACATGTTATGTTGGATTATGAATTGCATATGTATTAGTGTTTATTTTGTTTTTAGTTACTTAGATGATTTGTTGTCTACTATTTGTGTTTTGTGAGATAGATCAGGAAAATAATTTGAAAAAATTTGGATATGAATTGATTGTTTATATAGTTGATTACATACATTAAAACATAAATTAAATTATTATTTCATAATGACGTCACACAGGTTGAACCAACAATTATACCGATCCAACCAATAAGGCTACCGGTTCCATGTCCAGTTCGATTTTTTAAACATTGGCCATAACGCCTATCTGGACAATATTACAACCAACATTCTTTCAATACCAATTCCAATCGGGAGGGATACATGATGCTCGCAGATGGTTTTGTTCTGAAAAAGGCCAACCTTGCTAGTAAGTCCGCTAGTGAATCGGGCAAATTTAGTGACTTCTCTTTGTTGTGGAAATCGCGGTGTGCCAACCGGTTGAAACTTTTTTGTGTGGTTCATAGAGCATGGGATTCTTTTGACGAATGCTCTATATTTTGATCATAACTTTGCAAACTCTTATCTTTGCCCCCGGGGATGCTCGATGATGGAAGATTTGCATCATGTGCATTATGATTGTCATTACATGAAGAGGATTTAAGTGGAGGTGATTTCGTCAATGGATAACTTGATTCCAAATGTATAGGTAGAAAAAGTTGGTGCATAAAGTCTGCTGGCTCAGTGTGGATAACTCGGTGTTCGTTGATGCCCAGTGGAGTTGGGTAGTTTTTGGCGACTCTTTGGAATATAAGAAAGACAAATAGTTTTCGTTTTTTTGAGGGGAAGGAGCCAATGCAAGCGACTACGTTCAAGGTGAATAAGTTTTCTCTTAACATCCAAAGTTTGTACTCACTGGGTCGACGACAAAGTGATGCGGTGGAAAATAGTTTATCCCGTCCCGATATAGGTTGGTCTAAGCCTAACACGGATGGGAGTTGGGTAACTAGATCGTGCTCGGTGGCTATCAGAGGTGTGGACCAGGCTGAATTTGAGACACTTCGGTGTGGTTTGTGCTTTGCGTGGGAGTGGCAGATTTAGAGGAGTTAATGGCAATTTACCCCCATGTGATATTCATAATGTTTAATTTACCATATTGTTATTTGAAATAAGAGAGATTTATCCCCCCCCTGTAATCTAATAAAAAAATTATACCGCCTTCCTACCACATTTATAAGTGGCAATTTACCCCCCAGTATGATAATGTGGCAGTTTACCCCTCTCTATTTTGATAAATGTGAATATTTACCCCCTGTGTTATGATAAATGTGGCAATTTACCCCCCTCTGTTTTCAAAACACTTTTTATGCTCACTCTCAATTGGTTCTTTAAAATTTTCACAGGGGGTAAAATGCTATTTTTCAAACCACAAGAGGGGGGGGGGGGGGGTGTTGTAATTTAAATAATATGGTATGCTTTTAACTTAAGTATAAATTGGCATTAGCTCGAATTCAGAAACTAATAGTGGAGATTGACTCGGATGTTATCTACAGACTTGTGCAGAAGACCAATCAGATACGAGAGAGCATTTGTTGGACCTCATCTTGGAGGATTGTAAAAGAATACTTGCTAAACCTTAGAAATACATTTACAATATATTAGAAGATCAACCACTTTTGTCGGGCTGCTATTGTTGAACCGCCACTTTTCAGCTTAGGAACCATGAATGTGTCTAATGTTCATTACGGCCAAATGGTCCACTTTTTACGTTAAGAACCCAAACGTGGGTTTGGACCAGCCAAACATGAGGCCAAACTAACCCTTAAACTATTATAATCCGTGCCTAGAACAGAATATGTCCTTGCTCTATCATGATCAACTTAAAATTTTATTTGATATGAATTTTCTATGTGAACTAGTCAAATGTTGATCTTTTTTTGCAAGTTATGATAAAATTAAATTATGTTATAAACAGATCCAACATTGATCTCATGTCAAAATAAATGTAATAAAATATTTGACCAAAAAAAATGTTTACTGATTCATGAGATTAAACTCTATATAATACGCTGCATTACATTACAAACAACATGTGGTTGACTCTTATATAGTACGAAAAGTTGATCAATAAATCAACAATTATAAAAGCAAGAGCAAATATATGAGCCAAATGATCCACCAGAGGTACAAACACCATTTCCATTGTATTGTTTGTAGCATTGCTCTTTGCAAGCGGGAAGGTTACACCCACTAGGATTCAATATAACAGTGCATCTTTTCTGGCCTTCCACTTCAATAACACCAACTGCCAATGAAACTACAACACAATTTTATAATAATTAGTTATATACAAAAAATCATATTCCCTTTGTCCCTATATTTTCATTATTATTTCCTTTTTGGGATGTGCCAAAATAACACTCCCTTTCTATAAATGAAATTATATTTCTCAAATATTCCCCCTCATATAAAGTGATAATTTGGTACCACTAACTCTCAACCACTACTTTTAAGGGCATCATCAATGTAAAAATATCTAAAAGTTTCACCTTTTCACCTAAAACTCCGCGTCAAAAAGGATATAAAAAAATGGAAGGAGAAAGTATATATGAATATATTTAGAAGAATTTTGTCCTAAATCAAGACAATATGAAAGTTCATCGTCTTATTATTTTGATTGTTTTGTATTAGTTTATTGGAACAATGTAATTTTAGTCCAACTGGATTAGAGCATTTGGAAACATTAAGTCTAGTACTTTACCAAAGTGCACTTTCCAATTTTTAAAATTCTTTTGCACTTTTATAACACCAAAGGTCCAAAACTGCAAATCAAATTAAAAATAGTGGGATAAAAATTACAATTTGTAAATTAAAGGACCATAACAATATGAGTGAAAAAGGTCCAATCTTATAGGATCAGACATAAAATTAATTGAAAAGGGTTAGGGAGAAAATGAGAATACATACCAAAGAGAACAAGGAAAAGTATCCAAAAGAACTTAGCCATTTTTTGTCGTTGAGAAAATCTAACGCTTATAGTATTTCTTTTGGTGTTGTGTATTTGATATGATAATGGCTAAGTTAGTGATGTACTTATAATGTAGAAAAACTTTTCAAGTTGATGAAATATAATTTATTATGATAATCTTATGCATTTCTATAATTTATTTATTTTCCTCATAAGGTTTTGACCATTTTTTCTTACAAAATAATAATAATAAAACTAAATCAGTTTCATTAGTGTAATTTAAATTACAAGCGGTTGTACCCGATTATTTTAATAATACATAATGTCCTAGAATCCTCCAAGAAATGGAAGGTATTAACTACAATTTCTTAATAATACATAATGTGCTAGAATCCTTAAAGAAAAGGAAGGAAATCTAGATTTTTAACAAAATCTGAACCAATTTGAAAGTGAAATTTGCAGCAACAATAATGCAATTTGACTCCAAAAAGTTTATGGTATGTATTATTTAATACGGTGTAACTCGTTATTTTCTTCTTACTAAATGTAACCTCTGCTATATTTCAGAAGATATGTTTCATTAGTTGTTGAATTTGCAATTTCTTATAGGATTTCAAGCACCACTCTCTTTTATTGTAAAAATATTGAAGATCTAATTCTCTGATTCAAGAACAAAATTTTATATGTAATGAAATTGGTATATATAATGACAGAGTGTTTTTCATTTACAACATTCATATGATTCAAACAATTTATGTTTTTTTTTTTCATAAATGATATTATCCTATTTTTGGTTATTAAAAGAATAGACATGGGATAAGATAGAATGTAGTCATTTTACCGATAATCTTCCAATCCAAATTCTCAAATAATATCATATTCTGATGAAAAAGTTTATGTTTTGCATTATAATCATAATTATCATTGTTATGCCTTATGATCCATGATTAATTATGAGAATTACTTACTGATTGATCTCATGTTATAATCAACTTATTTCATTTTTCCTATTGAAACGCTTTTAAAAATGGATAATATGTAAGATTGATTTAATTGAACATTGGATGGAAAAACTAGTCAATGTAAGCATAATTTAATTAGTCAACTATTCATATAGTTTGATGTATGTAAATCCTGAAAAAATAGTTAATTCTAGATACAAAACTATATTTTGATTTATGATCATGTGGTAATATCTAGAGTAGAATCCATTCTCTTGAAGTCGTCTATAGGTGTACCAAAGTCATCGAGGAAAACATTCAAATACTTCACTCTATCAATCACCGGCTTGCAATCACCTTTCAATAACACATTTTTCCAACCACTCTCAATTGCTAGCTCCAGTGCCTTAATTGCGGCATTGGCCTCAATTGGTTCGAGTGAAAGACGTTGATCAAGGGTAATACACCTCCAGTCCATGCAAGCTCCAGTGTGATGCCTTGTGATAACCCCCATTCCATGCACAATGGTATTTTCCATCTCGAGATTAGATTAGTGGGTACATGGACCTTGGTTATAACGTTTGCAAATAACACCCGAATCAAATAGTCTCTGGTGAAATATATTAATTCGTGCTGCTGAAAGAAATTCTCCCCTAATGTAACTTTATTTCCTATTAAAGCTCAACTCAATGCCAAAAATATTTCTCCCATGAATATGTTTTTTGTTCGAATAGTTTTAAACCAACACTCTACAGATTCCCCATGTTCTCTATAAGCTGAAAATGGTAAGTCAGAAATTCTCCATACCAACCGAGCATACAGGCAAAGGTGAAGTGAACGTAATGATGCTTTGCTAATGCCGAGGTAGAGCTTACATATATTATCCCCCTTAATATTACTGTGGTTACGATTCATTGCAACCGATAATTACACAACTCTCCAAATAAATATTTTAACCATATCCTGAACTTTGGCTTTCCACATCCACGATTAGTTCTTCACAACTGTATTAATTATAATCTAATTCTTTAGAGTGTCTCTCTATTGAATTATATCGAAAGCTAAGTAGTAGGCTGGGGGGGGGGTGGGGGGGGGGGGGGGTGGGGGGGGGGGGGGGTGGGGGGGGGGGGGGGTGGGGGGGGGGGGGGGTGGGGGGGGGGGGGGGTGGGGGGGGGGGGGGGTGGGGGGGGGGGGGGGTGGGGGGGGGGGGGGGTGGGGGGGGGGGGGGGTGGGGGGGGGGGGGGGTGGGGGGGGGGGGGGGTGGGGGGGGGGGGGGGTGGGGGGGGGGGGGGGTGGGGGGGGGGGGGGGTGGGGGGGGGGGGGGGTGGGGGGGGGGGGGGGTGGGGGGGGGGGGGGGTGGGGGGGGGGGGGGGTGGGGGGGGGGGGGGGTGGGGGGGGGGGGGGGTGGGGGGGGGGGGGGGTGGGGGGGGGGGGGGGTGGGGGGGGGGGGGGGTGGGGGGGGGGGGGGGTGGGGGGGGGGGGGGGTGGGGGGGGGGGGGGGTGGGGGGGGGGGGGGGTGGGGGGGGGGGGGGGTGGGGGGGGGGGGGGGTGGGGGGGGGGGGGGGTGGGGGGGGACGGGAAGGGTTGGAAAACCAAGTTCATTTATGTTCATGCTCCTAAGAACTATGTATGGAGGACGACACGCGAATGGAGGTTGGGTCCCATCTTGTTAGAGGATGTACCCGAGCCTTCATGGGGACCCAACTTTCCTTCGCAGTTGTCGGAGTCTACATACGATACCAACTTAGTTCTGCGGGAGCCGATCTTGAGTTTGGGAGGGATGTCGATAGCTCCATTATCTATCGACAGTCCTTCTCTAGGTAGTTTCCATACTTCGTAATTTCTTAAGTAATTTTTCACTTTGCTTCCACTAATTTTATGTTGATGTTGGCAGAATCGACCGTAGCTGATACCATGAGTCGTGCATTGAAATCGTTGTCGAAAGCGACGAAGCTAGCTAATGTCCCTGCTCGTCCTGTCGCGGCCGACAAGCCTTTGATTCCGAAGTCGTCAGGCGCGGCCACGTCCAGCACTCTGCCTCCGCCTCCTGGGGCTAAACGTCCGGCCGAGGTGTCTTTGAGTCCGGACAAGGGAAAAAAGGTTGTTTCTAGTGAGGGGGCACAAACCGAGGGGCCGGTTTTGAAGAAGTCCAAGTCGACAGGGGAAACTACACCCGTCGAACGTGCTAAGAGTGTGGCGAAAGAGTCTCTCGAATCTATTATCGAGAAGATGAAGCAACGTACTGGGGGCCAAGCTCCTAATTCTCATATGATGAATCCCAGTCTGCTGAGTTCTCCACCCAGTCCCGAGGTGTGGGAAAAATTTTGCTCCACTATTTCTGTCCTGGACCAGGCTGCTATGGGACCCATGGACATGAGCGATCTTATCCGAATGGGATCTGGTCTCTTGCTCGGGATAAGTTGGAATTACTTTTCCTGGGCTTTATATATAAGTCAATCGTTAAATTTTACTCTTTCCCATGTTTGCAGCTCAACCAAGTACTTTTTCAAGCCGGCTATCGAGTGGAGTCCTTGCGTAAGCGAGCTGATAGGTACAGATCCCTTGGGAAGGAGAAGGAGAAGGAGCTCAAAGAGGTTTAGAAGACATCTTCTTATCTCGAGCAGAAAGCCTTGTCTGCTGAGGCCGAGATGTTGAAGAAAGATGAGAGAATATCTTCACTCGAGGCGGAACTGGCCCTTTTAAAAGAAAGTTTTGAGTCCGAGGTTGCTAGAAAGGCGACTGAGAGCTTCGAGAGGGGTCAGCGAGAGGCGTTAGCCCTCCACCGTGATATCTCGTCTGAAGAAAGGAAGAGCATTGTCCTCGAATTCTTCAACAGCATCGTCTTCCAAGAGCTCGTCGATCGCCAGTCAGGGGTTGAGCTTCACAAAATGTTTGAGAAAGGCTGGAAGCAGTGTCGAGCGTTCGGTTTTCTCAATGATAGCTTTGACGCGAGTCGGCTCAATCCTTATTACGACGAGAATGGATCACTCATAGAGGAGGAACAGTCCGACGAAGAGGGTCAGGCTGAGGCTCATGAATTTGGGTTCCTGCTCGGAGTTCAAGCCGAGAAAGATCGTGAGGCAGCCGCGGCTCAACAGTAGGTTCAGGATAAGTCCAAGTCGTCATCTCACATTGATCAACTTATGCATGAAGGAATGTTTGGTCCTTCCAAGGATTGACGTCTTGAATTTTGGCCTGCTGACCAACTCTGATTATTTTGTTTTAGATAGGTTAGCTTTTGTATTCGATTCACGTCTGGCTGGCGATCCAATTGTAATTTCTTTTTATTTAATGAATCGATTTCTTCTATCAGATTTCTCGACTTGCATTTAAAGACGTAATTTCTTTGATTCGACGTTTTGTTTTACACGCCTGTCATTCCTTAAGTTCCTATGTTATCGAGAAAACGAGGGGGTCCCTCTGTGATCCCTAATTACGTGTCAGATGCAGATCTCGAGGGAGTCTGTCATTTTTGGACCGTTGGATTGGTTTCAAGTTTTCTATATATTATAGGTCGCTTGCAAGTTTGTTTTTGTACAAGGAAAAGTTTTCTTAATCATGGTTTTGCTTTGCTCTCTAACAGAATTTTCATTTGGGGTCTTTTATGGTTACCCACAATTGTACTTTGCACATCTTGGTATGGGAGAAATTGGAAAGTTTTCATCTTATCGACGTGCGTTGTCATTATTCGAGATTTCTTTTCATCTCGACTTGGCGTGAGTGATAATCGATCGGATGGCCCGTGCCTTTAAAAAGGGGAATGGGGGTACCCTCATTATTCCGTACTAAGGTATCCAAACATGTATCCTCCGATAGGTCTCTCCATAGATGTTCTCCTAAACTATGTCATTATCAAATCAACGAGGAGTGCTTTCTTTATCTTCGCACCTCCTCGATCTTCTCGACCTCCTGATTGGAGATGGATCTTTTGTTTGCTTTGGATTGGGTGGTATCGGTAAAGGGGGTTCCCCGATGCGTTGGCCTCTCCTTTCGATCGGGTGGGATCGCTAACAAAGGAGAGGTTAACGTCGGTGCTTCTCGGGATTTCGTCGTTCAGAAACTCTTCACCATACATCTGCACGGCGAAATTTCGAGTTGTCGCCGAAATTCCTGGGCCAGGAGGGAGATACAAGTTGTCGGCAGCCGATAAAAGGGCGGAGGAACTAAAGAGCAAATATTCGATTTCCGACTCCTCTAGCTCGACGCGCAATGGTTCATCCTCATCTCGGATCGTTCTTCACGATAGGGATGATGGATACTATCAAGAAGCAAGCTGCTATTATTAAACTCCTGGCCCTCTATGGTTCGAAGACGTGTTTTGGGGTCATCTACGATCAAGGTTTACAACAAAGTATTCACATTACACCTTGAAAAAGAGGCCTTAATTAACTCGACGTCGGGATCTTCGAAATCAGACACCACCAAGGCTTTCCACACCAAAGTTTAGATTGTAGGACTGTAATAATATCTCGATAATATTGTAACAATTTCGACATATTTGTATTGTTCCATTGTATGAGAAATAAAAATCAGTTTTAGTCATCACTTGTCAACACATTTTATTTTGATGCTTCTATCGTTTGAATTCACTAGGCTTACTAATAGCTGTCAATAAATTTGAATTTTCTTTAAGCTTATTTATAGCTTGTATCTAGATGCCTCTTCGGCTGTCGAGGAATTTGAAATTACTTAAGCTTATTAATAGCTTGCATCTCGATGCCTCTTCGGCTGTCGAGGAATTTGAAATTACTTGAGCTTATTAATAGCTTGCATCTCGATGCCTCTTCGGCTGTCGAGGAATTTGAAATTACTTAAGCTTATTAATAGCTTGCATCTCGATGCCTCTTCGGCTGTCGAGGAATTTGAAATTACTTAAGCTTATTAATAGCTTGCATCTCGATGCCTCTTCGGCTGTCGAGGAATTTGAAATTACTTAAGCTTATTAATAGCTTGCATCTCGATGCCTCTTCGGCTGTCGAGGAATTTGAAATTACTAAAGCTTATTAATAGCTTGTATCTCGATGCTCCTTCCTTTATAGTAGATACAAAATAGTTAGACATTCACATGATAATTGAGTTATCAAACAACAAAGCGAGATCTTCAAGCGTAAAATTTTCTAAGGTTTCTTCCGTTCCAGGTTCGATCTACGGGTTTCCACTCAATGGTGGATAGTCGATACGCTCCCTTCTTTCCTATCTCAATTACTTTAAAAGGTCCTTCCCAGTTAGCGTCGAGTTTTCCTTTGTTCTTTGATACGTCGACTCTTTTAAGCACGTAGTCTCCTACCTGGAAGAATTTAAGCCTCACATTCTTATCATATGCTTTCGTCAACGTAGTTTTGTAGGCTTGTATCCTTGTCGATGCTCTTTCTCGTTTAGCTTCCGTTTGGTCGAGTTCATAGTTCCTTTTCTCCGTATTTTCTGTTTCCTTATACAGTTTGACTCTTGGGGAAGGAATTTCGAGTTCAGCTGGGGCAACGGCTTCGGACCCATACACTAGGCTAAAAGGTGTTTCTCCTGTCGCTGTCTTTTCCTTGGTCCTATTTGCCCAAACCACCCAAGGCAACTCGTCTAGCCAAGCTCCACTAGCCTCTGTCAATCTTTTCTTTAGGAGTCTGACAATCTCTCTATTAGTGACTTCAGTCTGGCCGTTGGTTTGAGGACATCCGACAGAAGTAAAGCGTTGTGTAATTATGTGTTTTGTACACCAATCCTTTACTCTTTTACCGACGAACTGCCCCCCATTATCCGAGATGATAGTTCTTGGTAGACCAAACCTGCAAATTATCGACCGGTAGAAGTTGATGATTTGAGTTTGAGTAATTTTCAGTAAGGGTACTACTTCAATCCATTTGCTGAAATATTCGACGGCCACAAGGAGGAACCGTTTCTGTCCTCTTGCTATTGGGAGCGGTCCGACCAAATCAACGCCCCACTGATCAAAAGGCCATGCAATTGAGATTGACTCCATTTTCTGAACTGGTTGATGAGGCATGTTTGCATGATATTGACATCGAGCACAACACCTTGCATACTCATTGGCATCCTTACTCAAAGTCGGCCAATAGTATCCCAGTCTAGATACCCTGAACGCTAGCGACCTTCCCCCGGAATGGCTTCCGCAGCAACCTTCATGAACCTCCTTAAGTACCTTCATCGATTGCGGGCGTCGAGATGCACCTATGCAGTACTCCTGATACAGATCGATGATATAATTCGTCGTTAAGGATAACGTATCGAGGTGCTCTGTACTTGATTCTCCTTGCTTCGTTGTTGTCGACAGGCAGTTTTCCTTTGGATAAATACTCTACCAAGCTAGTTTTCCAGTTGGGCTCTGTATCGTCAAGATTCAACACTTCGAGGCCAAAAGCTTCAAGTTGGGTGTCGATAGCTGGTTTAGTGGAGACTAGAAGTGTTATTTTCCTCGTCGTGATGCCTTCAATTAGGTTCCCAAACTTGGATAATGCGTCCGGTCTCGTGTTCTCAGTTCTTCTTATATATTCCAGCTGGAAGCTGCGGAATTTGGATGCTTGAGTTTTGATAAGCTTCAAGTATTTGATCATGGAATCCTCCTTGGCTTCAAATGACCCCTTGAATTGTTTTTCCACTAGCTGGGAATCGGTATATGCGATCAAGTCCTGGATTCCTGCTTCCTTGGCCATCCTCAGGCCTGCTAATAATGCTTCATACTCCGCTTCATTATTGGAGACATGAAAATCTAGTTTCAGGGCGAACTCCAATTCTTCTTCTTTTGGTCCTTGGAAGAAGATGCCTGCGCCTCCTCCTGTTGAAGTTGAAGATCCATCGACATGTAGCATCCACAACTCTATTTTCGCTTCTTCCAGCTGTGTGTTTTCTAGTACGAAATCGGCCAAGACTTGGGCTTTGATGGAAGTTCTCGGCATATAGTCGATGTCATATTCACCCAGCTCGACCGCCCACTTGATCAGTCTTCCGGAAGCGTTTGGTTTCGAAAGAGTTTGTCTTAGAGGTTGATTTGTGAGGATGACGACTCTGTGCGATTGGAAATAAGGACGCAGCTTTCTGGCCGTCGTCACAATGGCTAGGGCGAATTTCTCGATCTCCGAATAATTCTTCTCCGGTCCTTGTAAGACCCTGCTCACGTAATAGTTCGGATGACTGATTTTTGCCTCCAATCTGACCAAGACTGAGCTAATTGCTTGCTCAGAAACAGCTATGTATAGGTATAAACTTTCGCCATCTTGAGGTTTAGCTAAGAGGGGCGGCGATATTAAGTAAGCTTTAAGTTGTTCAAAGGCTTGGTCACAGTCCTTCGACCATTCGAATTTTTTAGCGTTTCTCATAATCTTGAAGAATGGGAGGCTTTTGTCGGCGGATCGTGATATGAATCTATTCAGCGCTGTAATTTTTTTGACCAATTTATGTACCTCATTCAGGTTGCGTGGGGCCCTGAGGTCTAAGATCGCTTGGATCTTCTCTGGGTTGGCTTCGATTCCCCTCTCGTTTACTAAATACCCAAGGAACTTTCCTGATCTGACTCTGAAAGTACACTTTGCTGGATTTAATTTCATTCCATACTTTCTCATTATGTCGAAAGCCTGTTTGATGTGTTCTAGATGGTCTTTTTCATCAAGGCTTTTGACTAGCATATCGTCGACGTAGACCTCCATGGACTTTCCTAGAAGTGTCTCAAACATTTTGTTGACCAATCGTTGGTAAGTGGCCCCTGCATTTCTGAGCCCGAAGGGCATTACTTTGAAGAAGTAGACGCCAAACTCGGTGATGAATGCAGTGTTCTCTTGGTCTTCGAGGGCCATGAAGATTTGATAAAAGTCTTGGAAGGCATCCATCATACTAAGAATTGCACATCCCGCAGTTGAGTCGACCAGGGAGTCGATTCTTGGGAGGGGGTAGGGATCTCGTGGACATAATTTGTTCAAGTCTGTGAAATCGTTGCACATTCTCCATTTCCCTTCACCTTTGGAAACTAAGACTACGTTGCAAAGCCACTCCGTGAACTACACTTCGGCTATGTAGTCTGCATCGAGGAGTTTTTGACTTCTTCTTTAATTATCCTGTTCCTCTCTGGCCCAAAGTTTCTCTTCTTCTGCCTTGCAGGTCTTGCAGCCAGGTCGATATTTAACCTGTGTACGATGACCTTAGGGTCAATTCCTTGCAGGTCAGTGGTCGACCATGCAAAGACATCGACATTCTGCCTCAGAAAATCGATCAGCTGGGTCTCTAACCCTTCAGAGAGTTGGTTTCCCACTCTTGTCGTCTTAGATGATTCTCCAGGGATTAGCTCAATAGTTTTGTGGCCTTCCGAGGGTTCTATTCTCTCGAACTTCCTTTTTCTAACGTTTAATTCCTCTTGTTTTTCTTTCGACTTTTCTGTCGAATCTTTGTTGATCACGCAGTCTACGAGGATTGGAGTGACAGGTTTGGTTTGAGTCTCCTTATGAGGTTTTTTGGCTGTCGAGACAAGGGGCGGTACCTTTTTTATGCGCTTGTCGAGTGCCACCGTATAACAATCCCAAGCTTCTTTCAAGTTTCCTCGCACCTCGCCTACTCCTTTGGAGGTCGGGAACTTCAACTTTTGATGATACGTCAAAATGATTGCCTGAAAGCTGTTCAAAGCCGGTCTTCCTAATATCACATTATAAGCGCACGGGGCATCGACAACGAGAAATTTTATCATTCTAATTTTAGAATTATCATCGTCCCCCAACAATAGCGATAAGGACAGAGTTCCCAAGGGGACGACCTGTGCTCCCCCAAACCCGACCAGGGTTGTAGCTATGGGATCAAATGGCGTGTGGCCGAGATCCATCCTTCTCAATGCATCAAGGAAAAGGATATTAGCCGAGCTGCCCGAATCAATCAGTATTCGTTTGACAGTTGCACTGGCTATTTGGGCCGTTATTACCATTGGACAATCGGGCACATCACTTTCGTCATAGGGGACATATCCTTGCAGCAGGTCTGAGTCGTCGAACCCGATAATCTTACCCGGGGATGAAGATTTTATCGAGAAGATTTCTTTTCGATTGCTTCTCCTCCTTTCCTGGAGATCTCTAGATACTAATCTTCTAGAGTTCTTACTGTCTCTCTCCGCGGGTCCTCCGGAGATCATGTTGACTACCGTTCCAGGTTGAGCTCTTCTTGGTTGATTGTCTCGATTTCCTGGATG
Organism: Penstemon davidsonii; assembly: GCA_034814905.1. Lineage (NCBI taxonomy): Eukaryota > Viridiplantae > Streptophyta > Magnoliopsida > Lamiales > Plantaginaceae > Penstemon > Penstemon davidsonii. The sequence continues at coordinate 785,703 of JAYDYQ010001087.1, read as the reverse complement.
TTGATCTCTCCTCCTCCATGGGGATTTTGATGATGATCGATCACTCCTTATCTCTGTTTCTGCTCGGCTACCTTTTTCGACTTTAACATATCCTGCCAAATGTCCTTCTGCGATCAACCTCTCAATCTCGTCTTTCAACTGGTAGCAATCTTCAGTATCATGACCTCTTTGTCTATGAAATCTGCAATATCTTTTCGAGTTTGGGGGCTCCCTTTGTTGGGGAGGTCGTCTTAGGAGGTTTTTGTCTTGTATAGCGAACAAGATTTCGGATCTAAGTTTCTTAAGTGGGGTATACTGGTCATTATATCTTCGAGGCGATCTCCCAGTTTTTTGCCTCCTTGGATCAAAATTTCTCTCTTCTCCACGATACTCCCTTTTGTTTCTTTTTTCACCGTACCTGTCGACTGGAACCCTGTGGACTAAAGGCTCTTTTTCTTCTTGCCTGCTCAAACCGAAAAAAGTGCCTCTTAATTTCGTCATCTCCTCCTCGACCATGTATTGGTTGGCCATTTCCATGAGTTTTTCGTACGTCGATGGGTTTTTCCTTACGATTGCACTGGCGAAACCTCGATTTAACGTACTCTGGAACAGGACAGTTATTAAGAAGTCTACTCTCGGCATTTCGACTTTTAATAACTCGTTATTAAACCTTCCCATGAAGGTTCTAAATGATTCCTCTGGCAAATGTACTATTGAGTACAAATGGTTCGCCGGAGGTCTTACCGCCTTCTTACTTCCAAATTGGCTCATAAATTTATCACACAATTGATCAAAATTGAAAATCGATTTCTCCTCCAGCCTGCCAAACCAAGATTGGGCCATACCCGCGAGCGTGTCGAGAAAGCCTTCGCCGCGACATTATCAGAGATCCCATGCAGCTGCATTTGTAGATTGAACGAGGCTAAATGTTCCTCGGGGTCCTCCGTGCCAAAGTATCTTGGTAATTGAGTTGGTAATCTTTTATCCGACGGAAGCCTTTCGAAGAAGATTTCGTCGCAGAAAGGGGACTTTCTCAGACGAGAGTTCGAAACTGGCACTTCATTTTTCTTCTCATGTCGATCCAGTTTTTGGTGGAGCGACCTCACTTCGGAAGCTAACTTATTGACCTCTCTTACCGAGTGCTCCCCCACGTCATCACCTTCGACATGCCTTTCTTGTCCTTTTCGAGCCCTACTAATGGCCTCATTTATTTCTCCTCTGATTCCCAAGCCAGGTGCCGCCGTGGGTGGGAGTTCTCGAGGTACATTCATCCCCTCTTTCTCATTCTCAGCAGCCCATTCTCTTCTGGCCTCATCCAAAAAGGTTTTCAAGTCCTTCCTAGTGAGTTGGAAGACGGCGGGAGCTGCTGGCCTCGAGGGTCCAGCTTCTTCGATGGGGGGTGAGATCGGATTTCGTCGAGGGATATTATCGCCTTGTCCTTCCCCGTTTTGATCTCTGTTATCCTCTCGATCGCGTGCGAGCGCAGCCTTCGATCTAGTAGTCATCTCCTTTCGACTCGTGGTTAAAGAGTTCCCACAGACGGTGCCAATTGATGAGGGTATCTTTCGTATATTAATTATCTACTGTTAGGGTGCAGGTGTCAAGTCAAATACGACTCATCAATAGGAGGATAAGCAGGTCAATCAAGCTTCTCCTCTAAAGTTTTTAGGGATCTTAACCTGAAATCAAAGATAACTACGTTAGGCTAATATCGGTGGTGACCCGGTGATAACCCTCCGAAGCTTAAGTCAGTCTTAAGGATAAGAGATATAGTTTAAGTTATGTATTCAGATTGTTCTCCTTTTGTGCGTACCTATTCTCATTAAAGAGGGGTATTTATAGTTTTAGATTCCAACTACCGGGTCGGGTTGCGACAAGACGTATAAGTTTGATACGGGTACGGGATATTCGACTTGACCCTGTGGTGCTAAGGTATGAATTCTCCCAGGATGTCGGCAATCGATACCTTTATCGATTGCATATATTTAGTAACCGACATACTTATGAAATATATATATTTAAGGCCACATCAACATTTATATATATACTTTAAGCATATGTTGAATGTCACGTCAGGGGACGAAGACTTGGTATATCACATACAGAAGGGTGCTTGAGGTTTAATTGACATGCAAATCATTTTAAAATACAAATTTCAGCGCATGGAGAAAGAACACTAGAGTTTATTTGGATGGGTTCTTGCTCGGTTTTGAGGGTCTCGATTTTGGAAAAGATGGTTTGGGTGGTTTCGGTGAAACCTTTGAAACCTCATTTGGTTAGGTTTTGGATGTTGGTTTTGTGGTTCTGAAAAAGTTTAAATTCCACTTTGATTGATTTTGGATGTTGGGGTTTAGGGAAAAAATTAGATGGTAGGTGTCAAATCAAAGTCTTTTTTAGAGAGTTTTGGGGAAAAAAATAGACGGTAGAAGTCAAATCAATGTTTTATGGGTTTTAAGAGTTTGGGTGTAGGTTTGTGAATAGGTTTGTTGTGGGATTCTTGAGTCTGACGAAAGCTCATTTAGAAGGGTTTTGGCTCGTCTTGCGAATCGCGAGAGACTGGGCCAAAACCCATCCACATAAAGCCTAGACGGACTTTTTTTAAGATAACATAAGGATATATTTGCTAATTAGAAGGAGCACAAGGAGGTATATTGCATATTACCCTACTATTATTTAACATTAACACTTGTGTTCTATTAATTTTCGAGTGAAATCCAAAAAAATTTGCCTAATTATAAATAAGAAAAAAAAACCTTTGTTATTTTTATTACCAAAAATTCCCTGTGCTAATTTTTTATTAGCCAAAAAACCCCTCCCAAGATAAAATGATAATTATAACCCAAACTAAAGGATGCAAAAATACCCTAATCACCTAAAAAATTGACAATAATCCCCCTGTTCACTTAAAAAATTTATAATAACCTCCCTATGATTTATGAAAAATTTCAAATGGATGGCAGAAAGAACACATGGGTATTTTGCTAATAAAAATAACACTTGTATTTTTTTATATATAATTAAGCAAACACAAGGGGTATTTTTGCATTTAGCTCATCAATTTCCTCCTATTACATCAATAGCAAAAGCAAACGACAAACGCAACTCGTTTGCAGTATTATTTTTTAATAAACCCAAGAAAAAAAATAAATAAATAAAAAGAACTTACAGTGAGCATCCATGTAGCACTTTCGACTTCATGGGGATTTGACTTGACGTATCTGTGGTTGAAAGTGCACCAGTCATGCACATCGATTTAGCCACGAGATATGGAACATCACCGGTAACAGAGCACTCGGAACTTGCACATGGACAAATGTATGGCCTAAATGAACAACGTTGTTCATGCTTTAGCTTATTGTAGTATGGAAATAAATCACGATAGCCGAGATTTTGATATTTGCAGGGAAATTGTAATGATTCAGCCACTTTCTCCAGAGCTAAACATCTTATGTTCCCAAGTTCCGAACGGCAATTTGGGCAGTAGTTATGAATCCTTTTGCAGTTTGTACACAATGTGTGGCCATTTGGACACTGCATAAATCCATGAAATGAAATAAAATAAAATGATTTACATGTGTTTAATATTTATGGTGATGATAACTAAAAGGAGTTCATGTCAATTTACCCATTGAGATATACATAATGTTCAATTTATCTCCCTGTGTAAATTTTAAAAGGGCAATTTATTGTTGGAATTTATCCCCAAAGATCTATCTCATACTAAATCATTAAGAGTTATATGTATTAAATTAAATACGTACCAGTATCCATAGTGAGCGATTAGTCTGATGCGGAATTTTTGGAATCGATCACTAGTATGAATCGGATCGATCGGGTACGAGGTCTTCCTCAACCAAATCGCCTTATTTTCTTAAGATCGTCTTCTTGATGGGGAGAAGAGAATAGTATATTGATTTGGTGTGTTGGGGACCATAACCCTTGCGTTCTTTATATAGGAAGAGAATTAGGGTTCCCATAATTCCCTAGAACTCTCCTAAATAGGTATCTACCCATTATTTAGTCCACATTCGTATAGGAGTTACTATATTAGTCCACATTTTTATTGGAGTCATTACCTTATTAGACCACATAATATTAGTCCAATATCTTTAGAATAGCTACCATAATTGATTAAATAGTCCAATTAGGATTAGGAAATAAATTTTCCTAACAATCTCCCACTTGGGCTATTTATTAATCTTGAATCAATTATGTTACAAATTTTCTTTAGGCGCGCGTCCGTATGCTATTTGTCGTTAGTCTTACTTAAACAATCTGGTCCATCTCATATATAAGTAATGGAACTACCGTGGTTTTTATCACATTATAGTCGTGACTAAACCCCGATGATCACCATACTAATATACTTAATGACATAGATCAAATGTGGATGAGTAGCATGAAAATTACATGTAAAGTGGTCTTATACATGCTTATTTCCAACTGGTCCTTCTTTACGTACTTTCTTAACCATATGTAATACCGCAATAGAAAGTCATTTACTTTACTTTCAGAGTAATCAATCATGAAATCTATTCATACCATAAAACTTAAGTCTGTACAGAAAACAACCATAAACATGTCAAAAGCATTAAAGAAAAAAAAATAACTCCCACTAAACAGACATATCATAAAGTCTGATAATGTCCATAAGAGTTGCATCCTCACGAAATCACCTTAGGCGGCCAACCTTTGGTGAATGGGTCTTTAACCAAAATTTTGTACTTATATGCTCTATTGACATTTGAAAACTCTGAAACTTTATTTGACACTAAGTCACAAAACACCTAGAACAACATCGATATTAGTCTTTCGACATAAATATCAAGTGTAAATGGTGATCCTTATGCAGTGATCAAATACTGACAATATGTCCAGCAGGATAGTAGCCTTCCTTTGGGCCGACGTACTATCTACATGGATAATGACTTAAAAGTTGTCACATATTTATCACCAAATGTACACGTGTTATTCAGCCAATCAAAGATCTTCCTTTGGGCCGATCAATTGATCGCATGACGTAACATATATACTAATAGGATATAGATCATTGGAGTATCATATAATCTCTAAAAGATTTGATCTCCTAAATGTGAAAATGTAAGCCTTAGTTCTCTACTTTTATTTCCATGCTTGAATCACTCAAGTATCAACCCAAAATTCTCATGATAAATATTTGAATTGAGTGCAAACTTGAGCATACATTCCCCATTGTCGATGCAGAAGGAAACTTATGTATATCTTTTCTTTAAGAATCTTTATTGAGGCACTCTTTGAGATTTCACTTGTCTCATTACCACCACAAGGAATATATACTCCCACTGAACTTGAGATATGCATAAGTATCAATGAAATTCACCTCAAGACCATAAGAGGTGGACTTTTTAAAAAAAAAAATTATGATAATATTGACAGGAAATCTGTCTTTTAGGATCTCCTTAATAACAATTCTTGAGGTTGTTGAGTTTGTTTTACAGGTACCTCATTGTTGTCTTGTTGTAGAGAAATTTCAGGATTAAACTTGAGCCTGATTATCATTCTCTTGAGATGAAACCGAGTCTCGAACAACATTAGGTATTGAAACCCAATCATTGTAAATGCCAGATTCTACTTCAAAGACAATATTCCTTGTAATTTCTTCCCCCCAAACTCAATATCCTCAAGGAATATCACATTTCCCGTTTGATAAAAGGATCTTTATGTGGGATCTTAAAAAACTTGTAGCTTTGAGAGCACTTAATTTTACCAATAAATTAACAGCTAACCATCCTTAGTCCAATTTTCTTTTATATGGTCTATAAGACCATGCCTTAGTTGGACAATGCTTTTGATGTGTCACTGTTAATGATGTATACTGCATTCTTAAGGTGACAAAATTAAAAAATCTGTCAAATTAGGGGACTAAGAATCACATCTGACAAAAGCCTATAAATTTTCTGAAAAGGTGTAAACCAAATGCTTGTGTCATAAGGTGACAAAATTCTCACTTAATTTTCATTTTTGAAACTAGTGATTTTCTTTGCAATATCTCGTTTAGGAACTAGTTTCAAACATATAAAGATTATCAATAGAACAGAAAAACTAGAATCAATAAAATTTGAATTTTGAAAGAGACTAACTTTATTGTTTCCGAAATAAATTTGATTTGTCAAAATAGAAAAAATAAATTTTCGTCTAAAAGACAGTCCAAAATGTCTCATAAAAAATTCAAATAATATTCAGTTTTCAATTATAATCCAGATTAATAAAAACTTCAAACTTTTATTTTAACTTTCTTGTCATCGCCCACAAAGATGAATCTTTCAGCATCACTCGGCGATCGGTTCGACAATCAACCCCCTATTTGCACGCCAGATGACGTACTTGGCATACTTGGGACACTCACTCTTCTTGTGTCCCAACTTCTCGCAGAAGTAGCAGGTAATGCTTTTATCCTGCTTCTTTAGTTTCTTCTGCAGAGAAGATCCTTTAGCAGTAACATCAACTTTCTTCATTTTCTTGTTCTGAAAAGTTGAGGCTAAGTGAGCACTTTCAATCTTATCTCGTTGTTGTCTTTCTTCTTCTTGCACACAGTGAGATATAAGCTCATTTAGGGACCATTTGTCCTTTTGAGTGTTATAACTCACTTTGAATTGCCCAAAGTGTGTTGGAAGAGAAATCAAAACCACGTGCACGAGTAAGTCATCAGACAACTCTAACTTTAGTGACTTTAGTTTTGATGCGAGATTAGATATCTCCATAATGTACTCCCTTATGTTCCCATTACTTTTATATTTCATTGAGACGAGTTTCCCTAAAAGGTTACTCGCCTCAGACTTTTCATTTTTGGCAAAATATTGCTCAATTTCCTCAAGGAACTTCTTAGCGCTCTTGTCCTAAGTAACAGAGCCCCTAAACGCTTCCGGAATGGAATGCTTCATGATCATCAAACACATCCTGTTGGATCGGTCCCATTTTTCTATTTTGACCTCATTGAGGTCTTCCGAAATAGAAATGGGTCGGTCCTCTCGTAGTGCTTGATCCAAGTCCATACAACCGAGAACAATTTCTACGGTATTTTTTCAAAGTTTGTAGTTAGTCCCGTTCAGCATTGGGATATTGCTGATTTGAGCAGAAACATTTGTGGCAGTAGTAAAAGCAACTGTACAGAGAAAAACACTCTCACATAAACATGAATGTCATAAAAAAATGACATTTATAAAATTTTCATATAGGGAATCCATCTCAGGATACCTAACACAACATTAACGTTTAGCTTTTGGGCAGAAACGTCAATTTGCAAGTGGTACTCCTAGCGCAGTAATCAAATATTGATAGTAAATCCTGTCAAACAATAACCTTCCTTTGGGCCGATTATTATTTACATGGAGACTTGATAATTATCACACAATTATTACCACAAGTACGTTTATTATTCGGTAAATTAACAATCTGTCTTTGGGCCGATTGTTGATCACATGAACAATAAATATACTAATTTTAATGAAGAAAGTCTATTATTTGGTAAAACAATGATCTTCTTTTTGGATGATTATTGTTCACATAAATAGTGGACACCAATATTATTATTTGGCCAAATCATAGCCTTCCTTTGGGCCGACTATGACTCGCATAAATAATTAATATTGATATGAAAATAATTGAAAACGGCTTTAATCAAACATGCTATTTTCATAATATTCTCATATAAATAAACAATGCACAATATTAGAAATATGCAGCCAAAAAATCCCTTAACATAGCCAGTTCCTTATACAGTCCTGAACAAGTCCGGGATTGCCTTTAGGCCAGAATATGATCCAAGTTAAGATCAGACACATAATAGGTGCAAATTCGACCCAGATCCAATCCAAAATTTCAAATTAAATAGATCTAGATCCAAAATCAAATAGAATATGAGTTGGACATCTGTTACTTTAACCGACCCAAATCAAAACTTTTGCTCCATATTCGGGTCACCCGACCCAGAAGAACTGAATGCAAATTGGATCTCGTGAAAAATTGAATTTGAACAAAAAAGGAAAAGATCGAGAAAACCAACTTCGGCGATTCATAATCCAGATATTCAAAGCATGAAACATCAGATAACCAACAATAATCATAATTTCTTACAACAAAAAATGTAGAAATTATGAAACAAAACCCAAAATAAAACTTTCGATCCACATAAACCCAAAAAAATTTATGGTTTCAAATCACCGATTTAGAATCTTAACTACCTCAAAATCATCAAACTTTTGTGCACATCATATTCATGGATCTTAGAACTCGTGTATTCCAACTCATGGGTTTCAAAACTTCTAGTTTGTTATAATTACACAAACAGAGGGACAAACAAATTAATTCCATAACATGATATGAACAACATTCACACGGCAATATAAAAGCACAAACAAGATTAGTGGAGAAAATCCACTTTCTCCAAATTAATTGTTTAGTAATTCATATCTAAAGAAACAAGTTCTTTAGAAATCCATAGATTCAGAAAAAAAACGAAACATAAAACTTTATCATTTTCTGTACACATGAAATCTTAACATACTTTATCATTATCCATTAATTCCGTGCTAATCATAAGATAACATATTGAAATCAAGTACTAGAACAATCCGACAGCACGCTTTAAGCAACAATTTTAATTGATTTGCCTATATTTGTATCCACAACAATTCGTGTAATCAGTAAGCTTTAATTGAATTATAAAACCTCAAGTTCTTTAATTTTTGATTAAATTCAAGAAATCCCAAAAAATAATTTTCCCAAAAAAACAGTTGGCCGAAAACGAAAAAGGTTTTATCAGCAAAACAAAATATTCAGCAAGGTCAATCCAAGCAAATTGATTTCTTATGATATGGATCAATACATATATCTAGTGGTGGGCCCATAACTTAAACATGTCCAGGATTAAAATTCCATATCAAGATTTAGACAAAAATTACGGCGCATGGCACACGGCAGTACACAGAAGTTCAAAGCAACTTTTACAATTATTTTAACCTTTTCTTAACACAATTTAGTAAGTTAAAACATGCAGTATCCAATAACAGTATCGGTTCATATGAGCACCCCGAGCCAGTAACGTGGCAATAAAAAATTCAACATGTTTATATATATATAGATTCGAGACAAATCAGTAGATTTAACGTGAGACAATTAGCATCAACGTAGTTATGTTTTCACCATGATATAACAATCCATGAAAGTTAATAAGAAAACACAAAACCCAAAAATTAAATCTACAAAAAATTGACAAAACTGAATAACCCTAATGATATAGCATGAGAGTTGCTCTGATACCACTTGTTGGAATTTATCCCCAAAGATCTATCTCATACTAAATCATTAAGAGTTATATATGTATTAAATTAAATACGTACCAGTATCCATAGTGAGCGATTAGTCTGATGCGGAATTTGTGGAATCGATCACTAGTATGAATCGGATCGATCGGGTACGAGGTCTTCCTCAACCAAATCGCCTTATTTTCTTAAGATCGTCTTCTTGATGTGGAGAAGAGAATAGTATATTGATTTGGTGTGTTGGGGACCATAACCCTTGCGTTCTTTATATAGGAAGAGAATTAGGGTTCCCATAATTCCCTAGAACTCTCCTAAATAGGTATCTACCCATTATTTAGTCCACATTCGTATAGGAGTTACTATATTAGTCCACATTTTTATTGGAGTCATTACCTTATTAGACCACATAATATTAGTCCAATATCTTTAGAATAGCTACCATAATTGATTAAATAGTCCAATTAGGATTAGGAAATAAATTTTCCTAACATTTATCTCATTTAACCGGAGAGTGTAATTCACCTGCCGAAATTGAGAGTTGGTATGAAAAGTGTTTTTGTAATATAGGGGGTAAACTGCAAAATTTATCATAACACATGGGATAAAGTGTCACATTTATCACGACACAGGGGATTAAGTGCCACATATAAGAGGGGTACTTTTATCACTTCATATCTTTTTAAGTTTAAAAATGTCAGGAAGACAAATGGAAACCTTTATAAAATTATAGGGGGTCAAGTGCTATTTTTTAAATTACAGTGGGTAAATTAAACATTATGCATATCACGAGGGTATATTATTATTAACTCTTACTAAAAGTGCGAAATATGGTTTTTGCTGCACACTTCCAATTAAAAGTGATGAAATCAGGGAAAAAAAGATCTTAGAACCAACATAGGGGCAACATTCAAAATTATGCATGATGCTACTAATCAAATCTAAGCTACTCCATATTTGACTCGAGGATGAAAGCTAGTTTGAGTCCGACTCTTTAGATACCAAACTAAGCTTGAACATGTTTTAAGTACTGTCTGATAACTTATGAAACTTGGTTCGAGTTCGACTTAATAAGCTAAAATATAACATTACATGATGATACTTGTGTGTATATTTAACTCTATCGAAGCTCGCTTCAGTTCGATTAATTTAACAATGAAACCAAGTTCAAAAACAATCTCAATTTCGATACTGACAACAAATTAGGCTTGAACATTGTGCTGTTCAACTCTACTTTACTCGTTTACACCACTAATTATACACACTAGTAACTATGAGAAGATTCATTCAAAGAACCATTGATGTCCGGTAGCAAAGGAACGCAAGATTTTTTTATTTTTTTTGTGACCAATCAAACAAAATAAGCATACATTATATGTCAAAGTGTATAAACCTGGTGAATGGGAGGATACATTGAATTTGCACAAATAGGACACTGAAGAAGATCATGAACGCCATTTATACCATGCTTAATTACTCCTCGTGTAGTTGTACTTTTTATGAGAGTACAACCATTCTCTGCCTTCATCAATGATATTTCATTATTTGCATATTTTGATTGTGATTCTATTGCCTCTTTGCAAGAACCAATCCCTAGAGCCATTTTTACTGAACTGAGTTACTTCTCTATCAATGCATATAGCCTGCCAACAAAGATATAATGAAATAAATACCTTAAAGGATAAGGAATAAGACAAATTCTGGGGGGGGGGGTGGGGGGGGGGGGGGGTGGGGGGGGGGGGGGGTGGGGGGGGGGGGGGGTGGGGGGGGGGGGGGGTGGGGGGGGGGGGGGGTGGGGGGGGGGGGGGGTGGGGGGGGGGGGGGGTGGGGGGGGGGGGGGGTGGGGGGGGGGGGGGGTGGGGGGGGGGGGGGGTGGGGGGGGGGGGGGGTGGGGGGGGGGGGGGGTGGGGGGGGGGGGGGGTGGGGGGGGGGGGGGGTGGGGGGGGGGGGGGGTGGGGGGGGGGGGGGGTGGGGGGGGGGGGGGGTGGGGGGGGGGGGGGGTGGGGGGGGGGGGGGGTGGGGGGGGGGGGGGGTGGGGGGGGGGGGGGGTGGGGGGGGGGGGGGGTGGGGGGGGGGGGGGGTGGGGGGGGGGGGGGGTGGGGGGGGGGGGGGGTGGGGGGGGGGGGGGGTGGGGGGGGGGGGGGGTGGGGGGGGGGGGGGGTGGGGGGGGGGGGGGGTGGGGGGGGGGGGGGGTGGGGGGGAGAGTTTAGCCTCATGACATGTACCAAGATTTTACCTACAAATTGAAAAGTCGGTTTCTAGAAAAAATTGTCTTTGTACAGTTATGCCCTTACTACTTATTAATTAAAAAATTAAATTTGTTATAAAACCTAGCTAAAAGGAACAACAGATCTAAAAAATATGTGCAATGTAAATAACAATATAGAGTAGAAAGATATCAATTACAATACATAATAATGTCCTATATTTATAGAATCAAAGAAAGATACAAAAATCTAGCCACATTATAACATGAGTTACAATTTATTTTCAATGGTTGGGATTACAAATTTTTTTAGGTGAATTCGTCTAAAATAGATCAAAAATTCAAAATGGTGAAAGTTTGATTATATCGGTGAAAATTGTTAAAACGGCAAAAAAGGTTGAAAATTGATGAAATTTAGGGCTGTCAAAGGGTCGGATTCTGGTCGGATCAGACTCATCCAGATCCGGCTCCATTAATATCGGATCAAATCTTATCGGATTCAGATCTTGCTCGTATTGTGCTCGGATCTAGATTTTTTGAATCCAACGGATCTTGGTCGGATTTGGCCGGATATCGGATCTTTTTCGGATCCAATAAATTTTCATTTAAAAAGTTAAATTAATATTTTTTCCTAAAACAAGTTTACTAATTTTTCAATTTTATTTAATTTTAGCTCACATGTTCAAAATTTCTTTACTATATTCATATTTGTAGAATGAAAATATTGGTTTAAATAAATTTATAAACGAGTTATAAATTACTATCTTCTTAATTTGACGGTGAAATATTATTAATGATACTTACTTTTATAAGGCATTATGTATATATATCTTTCTTTTTATTTATTGTCGGATACGGATCTCTAACGGAACGGATCTACCTAACTCCATATTCGCTCCTTGAGTTTCGGATTACGGATCTTTATAATCGAATCAAGTCTATCGAATCTCTAATCGGACAATTATCCTAATAAATTGGATCGGATTCGGACGGATCCGGATTGAAATCCACCCATGGACAACCCTAATGAAATTATCTCGGCCCAGGCCCAAAATACAGCCCATCTGCGCCATAAAACCCTAATATCACTTGACTATCAATGAAAAATCTCCTCCTCTACCCCCTTCGTCGCCTTCTTTTTTCACACACACAGCTACCAGAAAATGCCGGCGGGGCACGGTGTTAGGGCGCGTACCAGGGATCTTTTCGCACGCGCCTTCAGGAAGAAGGGACCGACTCACCTCTCAACCTATCTTCGAACATACAAAGTCGGCGATTATGTTGATGTGAAGGTTAACGGCTCAATCCACAAAGGCATGCCCCACAAATTCTACCACGGGCGAACTGGTCGAATCTGGAACGTCACCAAACGCGCAATCGGTGTCGAAATCAATAAGCAGGTATACGCATCTTCTCTGCGTTCAGAATTTCTGTTTCTTCAATGTTATTCGTGAGTTATGTAATTTTTAATTATTTAATGTATATATGTGTTACTAATTTCTGCTTTCTGTAATTATTTGTTTCATTGCTTCTTATATTGTGAAGTGTTGCCTCGTTTAGTATGCTTTTCATTAATAATTTCATACTTAGAAACAAACATACTTTTAGAATTTTTAGGAAAATTGATTACATATTGAGATAAAGAAAGTGATTATCATATTTTCAACTTTATGACATTTTTAGAAGAACTAATTTCATAAGTGTCTTCATATGAGACTATGCTTTGAGAATAGACTACGAAGTGGACTTTTAATTTCAATGGTATGTTGCACTATAACCTATGCCTTCTTCAATTACAACCTTTTAGTTTTCTACATTTCTGCGATTGCGTAGTTTTCTTCATTAATTTTCTCTTTTCTTTTGTGAATTTTGTTGTTTATACTATTCATTTGCACAATGTTTTATGTTTAGGGATATATCTTTATGGTATCCGTGTTCTGTTTACTATATTTGTTTGCTTTAATTATTTGGTTGATTTCTTGATTTAAGTTTTCCAGTGTGGCCTCGATTGCTATGCTTTTCATTATGTTGATAATAAATCTGGAAAACTTCAAAATTCATCTTCAGATAATGAAATTGTGACTATCCTATTTTTCAACTTTAAGAATGATAGTTTCATGTAATGGCTTCGTATGATATGGTACTATAAATTCAATGTTTCGTGTAAGCTGCTTCATATTAGATGATATGATGGAGTATTTACTTGTCTTATTATTTAAGGAACTTTATAATTTTCAATTGTATGGTGAACTATAGTAAACCTGTAAGTGGTGCATAATAAAAAATTAATTATCTACAAAAGCAAAAACCAATTAACAAAATATCTACATCTTAAAAGGAAACTTAAATAATGTATTGCTTTGTTTGAGTTTCTTGGTTGATGGTGATTGCAAGTCTAGTATAATTATGTGAGATCAAGGTTAACTGTGATACAGCAGGAATGTCATATCTTACGTTAGGTGAATTAGTGATGCTTTAATCATGTGTGTTCCTTCCTAAATGCAATTGCAGCTAACATACTCAGCTCCTTCTATCAGGATTTGGTTTCTTTTACTTGGTGTGGTTTCTTCTTTAGAAAATGTTTTTACTATTCCTTATGTTAAGATATTATATAAATGGCATATTCTATAACGATTAACTTTTATACCCTTAAAGACAATTTAACTGGATTTTTGTTTTTTTGTTTCTGGATTCAGGTAGGTAATAGAATCATCAGAAAGAGAATCCATGTTCGTGTTGAACACATCCAACCCTCTAGGTGCCACGAGGAGATTTTGGAGAGGATAAAAAAGAACGACAAATTGAAAGCAGAGGCAAAGGCACAAGGTAAAATTATTAGCACTAAGAGGCAACCAGAGGGACCCAAACCTGGTTTCATGGTTGAAGGCACTACTCTAGAAACTGTCACTCCTATCCCATATGATGTCGTCAATGATCTCAAGGGTGGATACTAAGCCTTGGGCACCACAATATATGATTTGATGTGTTTTGGTCCTTTTTTTGTTGCATTAGACATGTTTTTTCTTTTATCTAATCTGCTTCAGTTGATTAGTTTGACAAATTTTGGGACATAATTAATTTTGATCTTTGTTTTAGACACATGTTATATGTTATGAGAAATTTTGTTGAATGAGATGTAGGTTATTAGCTGTCTTTGCTCTTTTGTAAGTTTTATTCTTAAAGGGTATTTAGTTTGTCTTTATTTTTTGTTTTCTATTGAATTTCCCTGTCAATAGTGATTTAATGTTTGCAGTGTTAATGATGATAAACTTGACATTTAAATATTTATATATGACTGAGAATCATATTTTGATAGGATTCATTTCAAGTGATTGTGGATTGCTCTGCTTTTGCACATTACATTTAAGGGTGTATTTGTTGTGGACGGTAGTTCGAAAGTACTTTTAAAATTCTGTTGTGTTTTGGGTAGGTGTTTGGCTTTTATATGAAAATGAAAATTATGTGATCAATTTTTATGTTTATAATGTCATCGCTTTTTACATGTGTCCATATATATATTTTTTTTTATTGAGTTTCGTTGGATTGAGTTTTGTAAATATTTATTTGGGTTTTTAGTTGGTTTGTTAACGGGTCAAATACACTAGTTAACATTTAATGGCCTAAATTTGACTCAAATTTTTTTTCCCTCCTTAATTATGAAAATATTGGTTACAATATTAAATTATTAAATATATTTAAATTTCAAATAAAATTAATTTTAAATTAATAAAACACAAATCATCGATAAAAATAATGGATCTGCCCAGTCTGGCTTGACTTGTTTAAAACCCGGTCCATTATACCTTGTCCGTTTATGACACATAATATGACTCGTCTTTGATCCAACTCATTTTCGGCCAGTTTGGATTCAGCTCGACCCACTCATTTGCCACCCTTGAGATGTATATTTATATTTTCTAAAGAAGCCTTGGGACATACACCTGCATCATGTGAGAAGAACAACAAATAGTGTAGCGGACGCTCTTGCGAAAAATGGACATTATGTCAAGACCGACATTTTGAAGTTGGAGGACCCTCCCGACTTTGTTTAACAACTTTTGCTTCAGGATCTAGTTTAGCTTTAGCTTTTAGTTCTTTTTCTGACAAAAAAAAAAAAAAAAAATATTTTCGTAGTAGAGTATGTAGATACAGCTAAAATCAACATCTTAATATGATATGTGTTTGTAGTGTCCACAGAGTTATGACTGAGGACGTGAGTAACATGTCATAAGGACTCTTGCATGAAGCTCAAAACAATTTACGACCCTCACACACTTTGATCTCAATTGGTTGAAATAACTATTATCTACTCTCATGTAATAAAACTATAATGAGTAATAAATCAGGCCCAACGTGAAACACATTATGGATATTAATTAAGAAACGTAATTAAGAAATCAGGCCCAACGTGAAACACATTATGGATATTAATTAAGAAACGTAACAAATAATCATGGCAATAAAAATATCTCATTTAGTGTGTCCGACACGCCTCGAAATGGATTAAACCCTTGAAAAATTAAAAAATAAATATATCCCACAATTTCAGTTAATTTATGGGGATGTACCTAAGTCTCATTATTCGAAGTCCTATATTACCACTTTTCGTCTTATAACAATATGATGTATCTAAAACATCGGACGGGCTTCGCCGAAATCGCCACCAGCCTAGTTCATCGTCACTGGAAAGGACAAGCAATTTCAGTATCAATCAAATTTATATAGGGAACCCGAACCGGATAATAATATCGAAGATATCAAGATGTAATCATGTGTCAACTCATTGCATATTATGTTAAATAAATAAGTGACCAAAAAATAAATAAGTTATATCTTTTTTCATGTTGCTTCAATGTTTGGATAGAATTTATAATTTAAGGACTAGATGAGTTTGTATAGCTTCATTTTAGGAGTGGATCCAAAGAAAAGAACTTGTGCCCAAGTAAAGAACTTGTTAAGTGTTCCACAAGTGAGTTCCATATAGTGGCTTTAGACAATTCTTTCTTCTAAAAACAGTTGTTCCTTTGTAAGAGCTAATGCTTTATTTTGAGTCAGCATTGTAAACTCCCATTTGAATTCAGAAAATGAAGTTTTTATCTACTGCAATAGTCTTCTTCATCATTCTTATTGCCTCTTCAGGTTCTCATTCTAAACATTTTTTTTTTTGAGATTTTCTTGCTTGTAGACATTTATATATTTTTAAAAAAAAAAAAGCTTTATGTACTGCATATGTTGGTAATTTGTAACATGATGTACAATGATTTATTTTGCTTTCGTGCTACATAATTGTGCTCGTTTGAGCAAGCTTTATTGGCTAACACATGCCAATGAAAATCTGGTCCAACCTGTCAAGATTTGGTCAGTTGTCCATCGTTATCCGAGTGGTGATCAATGTCCATGTGGCAGCCAATGATCGTTAATAAGTGAATCGTGTACAATTGTATAGTCTAAATAAATCTATGGTGTGCGTTTGTTAAAATATATTACTCTTTAAATTTACCAGCGTTGATTCCGTTGGAAAAAGTTTTTCAGTTTTACTATTAATAAATATTTTAGTATGATCTATTATGCTACATGTCAAGTCAAGTGAATTAGTCAATTTACCTAAAGAAATAATGGTAGAGAAAATAGAATATATATGTAGATTTAATCGATACTTTTGGATAAATAAACACAATAAATATAAACTTATACAAGATAAATATGTTTTTTCACATAGGGTTTTGATTCAAGTTTCATCTAGGACCCTCAAAATACTAAAACTGCTAATGAAGCATTGATTCAATACAATAACATTCACGCCTTTGCATTACATGATGTACCTAATTTTGTGCCCAAGGAAAATTCAGGAATTATTAACCTCTACGTTAAGTTGACATAACTGAGAGATTTGTAACATTTTTCTATTTTAATCTCGTAACGTCAGTAACGTCTTCATATTTGTTACTTGTAACGTCTTTCCTAAAAAGACTATTGTACCCCTGTTAAGAATCCATAAATAAGTCACATATTTTCATGCAATGTAAGTCATTCAAATTACAACAATTCAAATACAATTCTTGGATTCACTCAATATCTGGTGTAGACCAACGTTATTTTTAAATCTATGATGTGTGTTAGAATGAAAGACATGTTTACGCAACATTATTACATAGTTTTCTAGTTAATTAATATTTATGGCATGATGATTCTTTTCAGTTTCAGGGTTGAATGAGGCACTTTCAATTTGGATTCCGGAGCATAGGTGCATTGAAAAAAATGATTTAGGCAAATGTAACTCAAACAAATGCATGCAGAAATGTTCTGGAAAGCCACTAGGGCATGGAAGATGCATAAGGAACTATTGCATATGCTCATATTACTGCCAAGAACCTCCAAAATAATTATTAAATATAAATTTGTGAATGTTGTTGTGCTCTTGTTTTGCATGTATAATTTGCGTTTATTTATGTATAATTGAAGTAATATCATGATTTATGACTAAGGTTGCATATTGTAACCCGTACAATTCTTTTGGACATAAACCGGAACTATTTTCTTACAATAATTGAATATGTTGCAAGTAAATATTAGTAATATTTAATTTTGTCGTCAATGAGGTCGTAATCTATTGATAATCATAGGCAAATATGAGGTCTTAAAATCAAAAGATTATGGGTTCAACTCCACATTAATTTACTAATGTTTGACTACAGTTTAGTATTTGATTCTTTCTACTTAGGCAATTATTAAAATGACGATGTAATGATTAACGATAAATGTATTATAGAAAAAAAGAAAGTTGAAATTTTGTCATGAATAATGCAAAAATGTAATGTCAAAAATGCAACTTATTTATAGCAAATCAAAGTATGTTAATATTGGGAATCTGCGTTTTAAGTGCCTTTCAACATTTATTTGTAAATCCCGAGCCACCACTCTTATTCCGATATAACCAGCTACTTAAAAAACAGGGAACTTAGATGTTACATGTCGTGCAATGTACCTATGCATTCTTCTAATGACACGTGTTCTTGTTGTGAACTAACTTTAACAAGGTAGATTTTAAAAAATAAAATAAAGTTGGACACGTGTCATTAGGAGAATGCACCCGTACATTGCACGTCGTGGAGTAACTTCCCTGAAAAACAGCCCCCATCGAAGTTCATCTTTACTTCGCTCATAATCGGAGCAACCCATCCTTCACGAGCAGATCGCACCTCCACCATAGTTGGGACCTGCACTACTAGAAAAAGATGAAATTTCAACGGAAATTTCGACAGATTTTACAAAAAATTTCGACAGATTTACATTTTTCGACGGAATTTTCGACAGAAAAATTCCGTCACAGAAAGGCTCGTCGAAATCAAGATTTCGACAGAAAATTTCGACTGAAATTTCGACAGAAAATTTTTCGACAGAAAATTTTCTGTTGAAATTTTGAAATTTCGACAGAAAATTTTCTGTCGAAATTTCAGAATTTCGACAGATTTTTTCTGTCGAAATTTTGGTTTTGCGACAGAAACAAATCTGTC
Organism: Penstemon davidsonii; assembly: GCA_034814905.1. Taxonomy (NCBI): domain Eukaryota; kingdom Viridiplantae; phylum Streptophyta; class Magnoliopsida; order Lamiales; family Plantaginaceae; genus Penstemon; species Penstemon davidsonii. The sequence goes on along the minus strand of JAYDYQ010001087.1, from coordinate 766,708 downwards.
GAAAATTAATTTCAACAGAAATTTTCTGTCGAAATTTTGAAATTTCAACAGATTTTTTCTGTTGAAATTTTGAATTTTCGACAGAAAAAAATCTGTTGAAATTTTGAAATTTCAACAGAAATTTTCGACAAAATTATTTCTGTCGAAATTTAGAGCAGTTTCTACAAATTCAATATTGGTCCGAATCTTTAATTTGATTTTTGTTTACGACACTAATTATCGATTTTCCACACAATCTAAATTGACGACAATTGTAAATTCTAATTAAGCATTAATCCAACATTCATCGAAATAAAAAATCCCCAAATATCAAATACAATCTAAATAAACAACAAACAACATTCAAAATACCCAAAATATGCTAAAATCCCTAAACATCCAACAAAAGTACTAAAATAAGTTTGTCAAAATACGATCATACATGACAAATGAACGAGCACTAAGTTTTCTAGAATTACTAATCATCATTCTGTGTTTCGGGAACTTGAGTGTCATCGGGCTCTTGAATGTGGCCCTGTTGAGACGGTTGCTGAGCGGTACCGGGAGCTTGAGTGTCATCGGGCTCTTGAATGTGGCCCTGTTGAGACGGTTGATGAGCGGTACCGGGAGCTTGAGTGTCATCGGGCTCTTGAATGTGGCCCTGTTGAGATCAACTCTATCATACATCCATCTACGTAGTAAAATTATATCCATATTCTACGTACACAAAATTTACATTCATCAACATTACTATTAATTAACTAATCATATAAGTCAATCAATTTTCATGCTCCATTCAAAATTTTAACATTTTAAAGTCAATCTATAATGGAAAAATATTTAATTATTGAAGTGTCGAAGCATAATAAACTTGCTAACATGATAAATTTCAAAAAATAATAAGTGATACTATAAATCGATACATATATTAGTAATATTGCATTGTGCTACTCATAATAATGATACTACTATACATGTCTAGCGGACATGTAACAACAAAAATAATGAAATTATTATTATGAAATGAAGCCAGCCATGATAAATCTTAAACTAATAAAAATTTAAGCTCAAGTTAATTAAAAAGTGAAACAATATGTGTAAATCGAACTACACAGACTCTATTTGCTTTCAAATAAACTCGTTTTAGCTCGATTTCTACTCAAATCAAATTTAAATCCAATATCTAATTTCATTAAATTCATCAAACTAGAATAATGAATTAATTCAATTCAACTTGCCCCATTTACATTCTTAACTACATAGCAGCGACATGGATAAGTCCTATGTGGTCATATTATCCACAAAATTATAGAAATATTAAACTAGGATATCTTTTATTGGTTACTATTGTTTAAAACAATTTTATAAGTTTAACTCATGTCTCGGTATTTTCTCTAGTTTAATATTAATATTTTCTTTAATTTAATACTACTATTGTTTAAATCAAATTTAGTTTTTTACAATTTACCAGTCAACCAACTTTTGTATATGATTTTGACCCATCCATTTCAATGACAAAATCTAGAACTAGAAACCAGGAACCATAACCCATTTCACACAAAACTTCACACACAAAGACAATTAGGAAAGAAAAGGTTCATCGGTGGAAACAAAAATCCAACAGCTGTAGTTTCATCTCTAAGCATTCACAACATGTACGTAGTTTCATCTCTAAGCCTTCAACTATAAAATTTGGATAAACACGGTTGGGTTTTGCTTAATTGGATTTTCTATCTGTTAATTGGAAACTAAGAAGATAAGATATACATGGGTTCATTATAATGTTGAAGAAAATTACTAAAACAATGTATTAGACTCTTTCTAATGAAATATATCCGTATCATTTTTAATTGTTTTCTTCAAGCAAAAGAATATCTTTCCTTAATTTCTTATGCATCTGTTTTTACATTAATCAATTCCAAAACAAAGTTAATTGGACATATATGCTAAAAAATTAAAGGAACCCAATTTCGAAAATCGTCGTAAATTGAAGGATTAAAACTGAAATTGAAGGATTAAAGTGCAATTATACCTTGTGGTGGTGTAGGTGCCGGAGTCGGAGCTGGCCGGAGGCGAGTTGCACGGACCTGGAAAGCTTGAGCCGCGGCGGAGGTGGATTCTCCGGAAAAGATGACGGGTGGGTCGCGAATCGAAGTGGGTGTGCGGTGCGGTGGTGCGGCGGTGCGGCGGTGGTAGTAGATATGGAAGAAGAGGAGAATTTTTGGTGATGTGAAATTAGGGCATGTACAGGCGGCTGGAGAGATCGGGGAGAGAGAAGTGGAGGGCATGGGTAGTGGAAAAGTCAGCTATACCTATTCATTAAATTTCAACAGATTTCAAAATCTGTCGAAAATTTTCAAAAATTTCGACAGATTTCAAAATCTGTCGAAATTTTTTGAATTTTCGACAGAAAAATTTCTGTCGAAAAAGTGAAATTTTCGACGGATTTACATTCCGTCGAAATTTTCAGGGATTTTTCAACGGATTTTTTTTCTGTCGAAATTTTATACTCAATTTCAACAGATTTAAATCGGTTGAAAATAATCCGTTGAAATTTCATTTTATTCTAGTAGTGCTGTTTCCTGCCTAGAGCTCCATGAACACGCTGCACAAAGGCTCAACACGTTCACGTCCAAGGGACTCCAATTCAGCTGCCCATGCGGCTGCGAGGTTCGGGTAGACTAGAGTAGCTAGACTTCGAAATTTGTTTCCCAACAACACCCGCAACTTCAATAGCCATCCATGGACACTTCTTTTGCCATTATTAAGCGTTGCCCAACGGATGTCCAAAAGCGCCCATTCGTGTCTAGCAAATGAACAAGGAAGAAAGACATGAATCCCGTCTTCTATGGTCGCCCCACAAAAGGTCACATGTATCACACTCCATGACCTCTCTCTTCCTTAGATTTCATATGGTCGAAACCAAATTTTTACATGCTCTCCAACCAAAAAAAAAAAAAAAACAATAAAAGAAGAAATAGAAATCTTTATCTTCCTTGGTAAGCTTAACGCCCAAAACCATCTCCAATCCTCTACTTCGAACTACTCGAACTCCCTAGCCTATAGGCAATTTCATCCACTTTAATTCTACCTCTAAATAATACTTCCTCCGTCCCATTATTTTTACTTTTTTTTTTTTTTTGGGACGTCCCAATTCAACACTCCCTTTTTTAAAATAGAATTGTTTTTTCAAAATTATCCTTTCACATAAAGTAATGATTTGACACCATTAATTCTCAACCACTACTTTAAGGACATAATTGTAAAAATATCTAAAACTTTCACTTTTTCCAACTCTTACATAAGTCTTTGTGCCAAAAGTCAAGGGAGTAAAAAATAATGGGACGGATGGAGTAGTAGGTACTACGTAATGAAAAAAAGTCCGCTCTTCGTATAATACCAAATGATTTTATCACTATTAAGGTTACTACCTAAAGGGACATATAGTATTTCTTTCACATCATCCTCCAAAAGTAACTCCTCCAATCGTTGCTTGTTCCATGTGCATGTAGTTGTATCAATCAAAGAACTAACCAACATATTCGATGGTTGCCTTGCCCCATCCTCGGTATCTTGACCACTAATTGAAATCTATTCGGTAGCCACCCATCCGCCCACACATTTACGGATTCACCATTGTCCATCCTCCACCGTAGACGACCAGCCATTAATAAGTCTTTTGCCTCACAATCCACATCGTTCTTATTGGCTCATAGCCTCCCATGCAATTCAATATATTTTCTTCTTCTCCCTATCATTCGACCAAAATTTAGCTATCATTGATTCAATTTCAATTAAAAGGTACAAAGGGAGCATGGAAAAACTCATGGTTAGCATGGATAATAGATTTGTTAAGGACTTCTTTACCCGTCATTAATTGAAGTGTCTTTGACCCCATCCATGTACACGATTCCAAATCTGATCTCTGATATGTCCAAACACCTCCGGCTTTTATCTCCCAATCACAGATGGTAAAAACAAATATTTCTCGTGTTTTTCAACCGTCCGATGAGTTGGAAAAATCGCTCGAATATACACTTTATCTACCTCCTTTGTGTTTTTACAGTAGACAAAACTAGACTTCTTATTTATCTTTTGCCCCAAAGCACTTCCATACTCCTTTAGCACCACCCCAATTGGCCTGACAGAATATCAAAGTATTGTCTAAGAATAGCAAATGTGAAACGGTAACGCCAGTGATATCACGCCTACTTTTCGCCTGTCGAATCAAAGCACTTAGAGCCTCTCTCAACATAGGCGAAAATGATAATGTGACAGGATCTTCTTGATGGATTCCCCTTGGCCAAAAGTATCCAATATGTTCACCATTTAACACACAAGAATATGAAACAAGAGTAACTCATAAAAAAAAATAAGATCCACAAAAACCTTCCCAAAATCCATTTTAAGTAGAAGATTTTCAAGGAAAACCCACTAGACTCTATCGTAGATTTCGCTCATATCTGCTTGATATATTATACGATGACTACATAACTTGATGACTATATCTATGATTTTATCAGATTACGAATAGAAATTCAGATCCATTGAAATTTCTACCCTCAAAGTCTCCACCACTATCTTCATCTAAAACAAATTTCTAGTGCAATATAATCATTCAATTAAACTCACGAGTTCAAAATTGTCCATTACGACGAACTTCAAAGTTGAAAAAATATTTGTCAAATCTCATCTGAAAAAACACTATTAATAGTGTAACAAAAATCACTTTTCTTGTTACTTTGAGAATTGAAATATGAAATTGCAATCATGAATAAAAATCTTTTATTCATGACTTGTTTTACTATGGATAAAATATTGTTGATATTACTTATGTAATAATGCTTTACTTCTGTACATAATTTTTTAATTCATTATTTGATTGAGATTTTAATCGAATTGATCTAAATCTATACACAATCGAGACATTGAGGATTATAAATTTTCTTAATCGAGTTTGATTGATCTGATCTTTAATCGGATAAGATCCTAATCTTTCGGGAACTAATGTATCACCCAAAAATGTGAAATGCAACTGAACCATATATGAACGTAGTTACGAATTCACGTGGAACGGTAGAAGTGTTTAGTTACATTCAAATTTAGGAGACTAATTTGGATTCACCAAACCAAGGGAAGTGTTAGACTTTCAAATGGACTTAAGCTTCCATTTTTAGCATCTTCTTCCACCGCAGCTCGGTCAATATTCAGTCCTAGTGCGTCAATCATAGTTCTAAACTCGATACACATTTTTATGAAAATTTAATCGAAAGGTCTCTTTAAGATTTAGTTCAAGAGAACAACACATTTCGTTAATGATACATATCAAAGAACAAACTCAAACGTTCACCAGCTCAATCAACGTTGCAAACACAAGGAAACCGAACAATGACATATCTTTCAAGAGATCATTCAAACCATCGATAGAATTATAATATCAAAATTTGACAATGTACATGCAATGAGTGACACAAAATAACACTAACGAAATATGATCACTTAACATTAACATAATGGGTGGCATATGAAAATTTCTTTACCCAATATTATACATCATGGCAAACATGAGAGCACAAAAATTGTCTTCCACGAACTATAACTTAGCTATGGACTTTGAAGCACTTTAGTTTCGGGAATAACTGAAGCAATTCATCACGACTTCGTCTCTGTAAAGAAATGCGCAAATATTGTAAGAACAAAAACATTTACCTGATGTTTGGTTATTGGAATGTAGTGAGTAAAACACTATGCAAATCTTTTTTGGGCTAATGTTAATTTACCCCATGTGATATGCATAATGATCAACTTAATTACTCCGCTGTGATTTGGAAAGGAGTAATTTACCTCCTTCCAATGGAGAGTGTTACACAGTCGCCAAAATTGAGATTGAGCATGAAAAATGTTGCGTTAAAAGACAAATTTATCCTTAGCAGGGTAAATGTCACATCTCATAACACGGGGTGGTTAAGTACCACATTAATCATAACACATGGGGTAAAATGCCAAATTTATCAAAACACAAGGGGGTAAAATGCCACATTTATCATAACACAAGAGAGTGAATGCCACATTATAATTACACAAGGGGTAAAATGCCATATTTATATGTTGACTGAGTCAAAGTATATTATATAAGAGGGGTAGTTTTGTAACTCATTTTTCTTAAGTTTCAGGGTGGTGGTGTGAAACTGTTATAAGATTATAGGGGGGAGTGCTCTTTTTCAAATAAAAAAGGGGTAAATTGAACATTATGCATATCACAGTGGGTAAATTGCCATTAATTCAATGTTTTTCTAGCACCAAAGGATAGAAAAGCTCCACTTTGTGTTTGATTACATTCTCATTATCATTTACTAACTGAAATATAAGAACCAAAAGTGCCAAACATAGCCTTATCGCTAGCGCTAGCGCTAGCAAACATGTTATTTCGAATTTTGCCATGTAATATGGTCAAGTAATCTTGTAAGAAGGCAAGCTCACGTACCTTTATGCCAATGCAACCATTAACATCCAAGGTCGTAAGTGTATTTGAACAGAAGCTTGAAAGAACCTCCAAGCTCTTGTCTGTAACCCCGACTATTCCAAACAAGCTTCACATATCAATGGCAAGAATTAGAAATGAAAAGAGGATCATTCTTCCAAACCATTCCATTGAAATCTCCAGGTTCAATTTTAAAAATTGAAGTGTTAAATTTGGTTGATTGTTTGTATTTCACAACACTAAGAAAATGGTAAACGAAAATCACACTTTACTTCCTAGTTCCGAGTTAATGGAAATTTACACCCCTTATGATGATGCATAATATTCAATTTACCTTCCTGTAATTTGAAAAAGAGCACTTTACCCCCTATAATCTTATTGAAGTTTCACACTGACTCCCTAACATTTTTTAAACTTTAAAAAAATATGAATTGACAAACTACCCCTCTTATATTGACACTTTACCCCTATGTTGTGATATATGTGGCATTTAATCCCCCCCCCCCCGCCCCCCCCCCTCATGTTACAAAAATATTTTTTATGCCCACACTCAATTTCGGCGAGTTAGTTACACTCCCCGGTTGAAGGAGGTAAATTGCTACTTTTAAAATTTTTACATGGGGTAAAATGCTCTTTTTCAAATTACAAGGGGTAAATCGAACATTATGCATATCACAAGGTGGTAAACTGGCATTAGCTCTCCTATTTCCTAACCATTCCTTTGTATTGCAATTCACTCCCCCCCGAGGATCACTGCTAAACTATTCACAGAGTTGATAAGATTTGCCCAAAAGTTAAGAGGGCAAAGTGCGATTTTCCCTTTTTAGTTTTCATTATAAAAAATTCTCACCTCAGAAACTCAAGAGACCTGCACCCTTGTGCAATAGCTATGACTCCCTGATCAGAGATTCGAACGCACCTGTTAATATAGAAGACAAGTACAAATATACCCTCAGTAAATAATTTTTATTTCTTTCCAAAAAAATAATAATAGCCACTATATCTTACATACCACGTCAAATTAAGAGAATTCAAGTTTTTGCATTTTGCTATCTGAGAAAGTCCTTCATCGGAAAGATTCTGAAATATATAACATTAAAGTCAGATTTATAATATTATGGTAGAATTCAATTCTTTTTCAGCTGATAAATTTGAAGAGTAAAATTTATAATCACACCTGAGCACCACATAGATCTAAGAACTGAAGATGAACCAAATGTGATATCTTTTTGTAAGCTATATCTGTGAAACTGTATAAAAATTTAGATAAATTTAAAAAATAAAAAAAAAAATCAAATTATTAAATATAATCCACTGCAAATGAGAATAGAAGTTTTGATTTTTTTTTTTCTTTACCTTGAAAGGGCATAAAGATTCAACCTTTGAAGAGAGGAGCAACTGAGCAATATTGTTTGCAAGCCTCTATCCGTTAACTTGATGCATCTAAATACATCCATTATTTCAGTAATAATAAATAAAAAAAAAATTAAATTATAAGACGAAAATAAAAGTCCCATACCTTGTGAGGTTCAACAGCTGCAAACCTTGATAATTTTCGGCAATTAATTTCAAACTTTCATCAGTGACATTCTATATTTGGCAAAATACATACTATGTAAGATTAATATTTTAGATGAGAGAACCACATATGACGAGTGAAATGCAAAAATACCCCCTATGATTTGCCCATGTATAAAAATAATCTTTGTTTTTTTAATTACCGAAAAACCCCCCCACGCTTATTTTTTATTAGCAAAAAAAATCCTCTTAAGGCGAAATGACAATTATATCCCCACCAAATTATGCAAATCACCCTTCTTAACCTAAAAAACTACCAATAACCCCCCCTATTAACTTTTAAAATTGGCAATAACCTCCCGTTCACTTAAGAAATTGGCAAAAACCTCCCTATGATTTATGTAGGAATTTTAAATAGGTTTTTTTGCTAATAAAAAAAGAATACAGGGGGTTTTTGATAGTTAGGCAAAACACAAGAGGTGTTTTTTCTTTTAGCCCCATATGACACATATAGAACAGCTTAGACGAAAAAGTAATTTAATGTACCTTACAACCACTCAGATTCAAATCAATGACAAGTTTACAGTTCTTCACCAGGTTTTTGACACCAACATCTGAAACCCTGAAATGAAATTGCCGATAAATCTCTCTGAGTTTATTTCAAATTTACTAATTTCAAGTGAAAGCAATGTATATATATTCAAGTGCATTGGCAAAGGTTTTTAAGTACCTTATATTCCAGTAGATTGAGAAAACCTTTAATTTTGGGCAATTGTACGTTATAAAATCAATTCCCACATCTGATATTTTTTGGCAGCCATTCAAATTAAGAACCTCTAAGTTTCCAGTAGATCTTCCACACTGCAATGACAAGTATATACAGGAAAAAAAAAAGTGTAATCATGGAATACAAAGTGTTAACTGGTAGAGTATATTTTTGTATCCTTTGAACTAAGAAATTATGATATTATAGTTAGCTAGAATTCTCTCTTATTTGACTAAAAAAATGTAAGACAAGCTTTTTATATATTTGAAAAAAGAAGGCGAAGAATAGGCACCCCAATCTCTTAGAACGAAAAAAGAAAAAAAATGGAATTACTGTAATGTATACTTCATATGTTATTGAAAAACAACTTATAAACTACATCATAGTCTCTTGTAGTAGCATCTTTTTAAGCCAACTGTTTTTGCAAGTAAAGGATATGTTACATAAAACTATTATCCTTTTGTATAGTTTTCCTCTAATTGAGAATAAAAGTAACATATACTCTACCGGATACAATGAATTAGTTTTAGTATTACCTCGTTCTTAACAATTTCAAGATGCTTGTCTTCAAGATCATGAGAGAACTCGAGGTTTATATGATTCACATTATGGTACCTAGGCTGCAAAATAATTTTAATAAAATGGCTATTGTTAGACATCATTATAATGCTTTTCTTGTTTCAAATTAATTCCAATGATAAAGAACTTAGGTCTAAAATTCGAAAGCATTGTTATGGCTCAAGGTTTCACACATTGCAAAAAGGAAGTAATTATTTCCCAGTTATACTTTTCCAAAAAATTTCTAGAGAAAGGGAAAGAGCTAATGCCAATTTACCCCCCGTGATATTCATAGTGTTCAATTCAAACTCCCCCCCCCCCCCCCCCCCCCCCCCCCCCCCCCACCCCTCTCTCGTGATTTGAAAAAGAGGACTTTACCCCCTTATGAAAATTTTAAAGGAGCAATTTACCTCCCTCACCTGGAGAGTGTAACTCGCTTGCTGAAATTGAGAGTGGACATGAAAACTGTTTTTGTAACATGGGGGGGTAAAGTGCAAGGGGTAAGGTGTCACATTTATCATAACACAGGGGGTAAAGTGCCACATATAAGGATGTAGTTTTGTCAATTCATATATCTTTAAGATTAAAAATGTCAAGGAGAGTGTGCAAAACTTATATAAGATTTTAGTGGGGCAAAGTGTTCTTTTTCAAATTACAGGGGTAAATTGAAAATTATGCATATCACAGGGAGTAAATTGCCATTAACTCGAAAGGGAAAATGTGAAGACAATACATACAAGTGAGAGAGCTGCTATAAGGCGATCCCCAGCCTTACTCATTTCATGAAAATCAAGAACCTGAACAATTACATCCAAAATAGCACAATGTAAGATTAAAGATCAAAACTTTCAAACTTTAATTAGCTAAACAGTAAAAAGAAAAGAAAAAAATCACAACCCTTAATCTAAAATAGCAACAAAATTATCAAAGTTAACCACTTTTAATCTTCAATTAGTCAATAGTTAAAAAAGATTGAATCTTTACACGCTTATACACACAAAAATAAAAAGAAATAGCCCATAGAAAATTACCAGCCAGAGGGAGGGGTGGGAAATGAGATTTCGATAAATGGAGGGGCTGACAAGCAAAAGGGAAATTAGGTCTCTTTGAGGAAGTCTGGTGCTTACAATCTTCATCACCTTCGGAACTGTTTCTCTATTCCACGCCTCCATTCTTGTTTCTGCCTTTTTTCTTCTTATCGATTGCTATTTGCAGCTCAACTGTAGATTTCCCTCTTTTGAAGCTTTTGTTTTTGAGGTTTTAATGGAAACTACTTTGCCAAAAATAAAATTGAAACTACAAATACGAGTGATAACTTGAATAGGAGTAAACTTTTTAATTAAAAAATTTGAGGGCACTTTTTGTTATTTCATTGTTGTTAAAGGATTACCCAAATCGATTTATCAAAAGCAAATAAAGGTAAAAGGACGACATAAATATAGTGTCCTTTTTAGAATTAAAAATTAATTTATAACTTTTTATTAAGTAAAATGATTGCTAAAATTGTAGATGCGACTTAAAATTTCAAATATAACTGAAAAAGAAATGAGATAAAATAAGACTGCGGTTGCGGATGCAATATCCTTAAGTAAATATTTATGGGTTGTCTACGGTGAACACGGCCGATCTTCGGTAGTCTTTCAAGATACAACAGTCTGATGATTCTTGTTTGCACGAACAAAGAATCCACGGCGAACTTGATCAAACAGAACTTCGACGGATATTTAAAGTGAAAATGGAAGAGAGAGAGGAGAGAGTATTTATGCTTATTTGCTAAAAAAAATGGGACTAAAGAATTAGCTAGATTATTCTCCTATTTATAGCAATTGAAAGGCCTTATCTGAAGGAGTGTATGTTCAATATAATCAGAAGCATTGCTTCAGTCCGAAAAGGTGTAACTGATTTTGAATAAAAAATGCGCGGATCTCATAGGACGAAACGGGTCGGGTCGTTCGCAGACCCTTTTCGGATCTTTCATGTTGGGTTTTAATTTTTAGCTAATTGGGCTTTAGTATTTGGGTCAAAATTATTAATTGATTTTTATCTAAATAATTAATTATTTTAAAGCCCAAAGCCCAAACTCGTGACCCGTGACTCGTGTCGAGTCGACCCGTCGGACGGCGGTGCGCGTGGAGAACCTTTAATCACTTAGGTCCTCACCCCTCTAAAATCCTTGGTACCCCAAATGGGTCCAACCCTTATACCAAATTTTAGCTATATAATTAGCTAATTTTTTACTCTCCAACTCAATGTGGGATAGAGTCTTCTTCTCTCAATTTGATTCACATTAAGTGTTTATGAGCTCAATCCAAATGGGTTGAACCAATTGAGTTCTATATAAAAACTCCAACAAAAGTGTTCTTGGTTATAGATATAATATTATTAATAAAATACTAATATTCTAGTTTTCACTTTTCTCTTTTGACTTGGTCGAACTTAATTATATTTTTATTAATTTTACTGAAAACTTCTTTCATAGACCATGAATAAAAATTGTGCATTCACTAAACATATTTACAAAATTTTATGTATAGTCTATGAAAAACTGGGTCTAGGCAAGAATTTTCCCTAAAAACAACACACTTACATGTATAACAAATGTACCTTAGCGTAGGATATTTTTTTTTTTTTTTTTTTTTTTTTATCAAAAGCAGTGTATAGATATATTATAGAGATTGACTTCTTGTCGTTGCAAAAGGAGACACTTAAATCAGTCTTAATGGGTAAATAACCTTGTTTAAGGTTAACAATGAAACTAAATTACTCAATATCTTGAGTATGATAAAAAGAAGTTGACTTTGGTTTGCTATAGTTATCAAACCTAGTTTAAACAATATACTATGTTGCACGGATACGGATACGGCGATACGAATACGACACGATACGGATACGGCGACACGAATTTTTAAAAATTTATTGGAAACGATACGACTTGGATACGGATCTAAAAAATATATATATTATATGTTTATGCATATTGAAAAAAGTATAATAATATATTTATATGTTTTTACATATTGAAATAGATCAAGTTAAGTTTCATAAGTACTAAATTGCATAACTTTTAGAAAAAAAAAAATTGTTTAGTAATTTAATACTATTAATTATACATCATGTTCATTGTTTTATTATGTTATATAAAACATGTCCCGTTATAGACAAAATATCTTGTATTGCAGTTGTATATAATACAAAATGTGGTTTGACGTCTGACATTGTTCTTGCCAAATTGTGGTGACTTAGCAAAATTTAGAATATAAAATATGTTGGATACTTTTAAATAAGTATCCAATACGTGTGTCCATTTTCTCTTTTTAATTATATTTATCGACACGCCACGTGGAGTGTCGAATACGTATCCCACGAGTATCCGAGGAGTATCGTATCCGAGAAATATCCGACACGATATTTTATAATTCTTTGAAGTATCCGTGCATCATAGACAATATATGTCGTTTGATAATTTATTATTCGGGTAAGACTCGTACGCTAAAAAAAAAATAACAACGTAGCCGACACTAGCTCGTGTCTAATACTAATAAGCTAGTTGATTGTGTATCTTTTAAATATGAAGTTAGTAAACAATCTCGAGTTTGATAAGGGAAAAAAAAGAAACTCAAGCTTAAATAATATGTTTGGCATACTCGTTTAAACTCTGTTATATATTTCCTCCGTTCCATTTTCCTTTATCTATTAGTATAGCTGACCAATTAACTTGATTAAACTTATAAAAATTATAAAAATTAATATATTTCACTAATAAATTAATAATATCATATGACACCATATATATCAATATTTAGAAGGTGTAATACATCACAATTCTGAATAATTTAACATGGGCAAAAATTCAATTTCCATACCATAGAATAGGTCAAAGTCCATTTTTCATACCAGTCGAATGAAAATCATAACGTAGAATAAATAGACGTTTCAAAAATCATACTTCCGTTAGTTTACTTAACAGAACTGCCACGTGTCACCCGTTGAAACAAAATAGGGGGGAAATGCAATTGTCTAACATTGAGCAGGGTGTTTTTGCAATTATTGACTTCTTCCTCCTATGTATGATCGCCGGCTTCCGGTGGCATGTTGGACGAAATTGGTTGAGGGGTTTTGTTCCTCTTGTCATGGGCAACATTTCCCATGGTGTAATTGCAGCGGCCGTCGACGGTGGAGCAGGGGAGGCGCATTTTTCAGCAAAAATTAGGGTTTAGGCCGAAAACGCGCCGCCACTTGGGCGGAGCTCAACCGTCAACGGCAGCTACAATAAACCTATGGAAAATGATGCCCACGGTCAGGGAAAACTATTGCAACAAGAATCACGAAGTTTGGTTAAGAATTGAAGAAGAAATCACGATTTGAAATTTCGAAAATTTTGACCTACCGCAATTCGAAATTAGAACTCAAAATTCGAATAGATTACTCAACGGATTGAAAAGATCTTTATATATACGAGTTCTACACGACAAAGGGAACAAAATCCCTCAACCAATTTTGACCAACAGACACCGGAAGCCGGCGATTGTATGGGAGGAGGAAGAAGAAGGCGATAATTGCAAAAAACCCCTGCCTAATTTTTAATAATTGCATTTCTCACCTCTTTTTTGACTTAACGGATGAGGCTAAACTTCCGTTAAAAAACTAACGGCAGTATGATTTTTTATATTTTGATATGAAAAATGGACTTGGGCCTATTCTATGGTACCAAAATTGAATTTTTGCCATTTAACATGATAAGTCACTTAAAAGATTGAAAAGTTTGACCTAGTACTGTAGCTAATGAAGTAAAAAAAATGGGACGGAGGGAGTATCATTTATGATGTCTTTTTTTAATCGAAACACATCTAAAATTTTGGGACCGCTTCGAGGTTGCCTAGTGTTGGTCCCAAGTGGTCAGATGAGGTCTAGAGGGGGGGGGGGTGGGGGGGTGAATAGACCTCTAAAATTTATCTTTAAAATTCTCTAACTTTTTCTGTCAGCAGACTAAGCTACTCAAGAATTGTAAGTAGACTAAGCTGATCTTGCACAAAGCTTTGAAAAACAGAGTTGACCACTCTTCTGATTTTACTTAGCTGATTTTATCAAAATCAGAGTTTTAAATTTACTAACTTGCAGCGGATTTATCTAGTGTTTTTCACAAGTAGTTTTCTTAACTTAGAAAATATTTTATCTCCAGGTTTTGAAAACTCCTTTTAAAAACTTTTCAACAGTTAACTTACGTGTTTAAATATGCTCTTTGAAAATATGCAGAAAATAATGCAAGTATAAACACACAGAATTTTTATAGTGGTTATATGGATAAAAATCCTTTAGTCCACTCTTCCAAGTTACTTAGATCTTGGGTTATACTATAAACACACAGTTTACAATATACTCTGCTTGTGCCAAACAACAAATGAACTGGCCACAAGTTCGTTTCAGGAAATCACAAAGAAGTCCTATACTACAAAGCTTTATCACTCACAAAGATGGATAACAGCTTCTCACAACACTTTTCTCACAAAGTCACTCAGATTTATATGTATATTTGTTTATCTCTCTTTTCTGCTTCGACAACAAATGACTCGGCTGTTGAGTGTTCTGTTCTTGAGGTTGAGACTTAGAAGAATTCTGCTTCGGATTTAATCTCAATTGTGTTGTCTCTTCTTCTTCAACTCTTGAGCTGAACTATTTATACTTGAGATTTGAAAATCTGCCTGTTGAGAGATCGACAGGTGTCCAAATCCTCGAGTACTGGTCCTTGTCTCTGAAACGGCTACCTACGATTGATCACTTTACACTCCGCTGTACTTTCTGTCAGTTCGCATTAAATGCACAAAGCTGATACGAGGTTTCTCTTCAATCATTTGTCATAAATAACATTCCTCTTCAGCATTTATTACTCCAAGTGCATTTATTACCGTTGCAATAACTTCTGATCCACTTCCACTCTGCTGATCGAAATCACTCGTCTGATGTACACTCTACTGATCCCAAACTGAACTTATCTGATTTGAGTCGGCTGAAAATCCACCAGTCTGATTCCTTTCTTCAGCAACAGATCAGTAGTCTTTTGGACCATATTTGACTCGTCTGAAGTAACTTCTTCCTTGGTCAAATATCTTCTAAGGTTTTAATTAAGCTTCCGTACTTAGCTGATGACTTTGAAAATCATCAAAACCTCCCTTCACTTCTAAGTCTTCATCTTCATCCAACAATTTCCCCTTTTTTGATGATGACAAAATTTCAGCTAAGTACCTGTACCTAAAACTAAAGTTAAGTCCTCAAAAATTTCTGAGATAGAAATTATATGTTGGAAACTTGAATTTTATAAATATTCTTTGAAATTACAGTACAAGTTTACAAGAAAAAGGACTTAAGTGAAAAAAATACAAATAAAGTAAGCTGATACAATGATTTTCAATTTAAAACCTAGTCTAGAAAATCTAGTCTAGTCTTCAGCTTCTTCATTGTCTTCCTCTTATTCCTCTTCTTCAAACTCCTCACTTTCATCATCTTCATCTTCTCCACTAGAAAATGCTTCAAAGTTCTTAGAGGTAGCTTCGATCTTCTTTTTAATGTCCTCTAATCTCTTGTATTTTCTGTCTGGATCTAGCTGTTCTTCAGCAGAGTCTTTGGAGGCAGCCATCTCTTTGTGAGATTTTGCTACGTCCTTAGGCTCTTCTTCAGCAGCTTCTTCATCATTAGCTTCCTCTTCAAGTACTTTGTCTTCACTTGGCTTTTCAGCAGCAGCTCTCTGGTCTTGTACTTGAACAGTTGCAGCAGCAACACTCTTCTTAGCTGATTCCTCTTCCCCTTTTTTGTCATCAGCAGCAGGGTTGAGTTGATCAGGATAGACGTTGACAGTAGCACAAAGCTTTCTGATGTTTTGATCCACAACTCGGAGTTGGTCAGAGTGATGATTTTTAGTTGCTTCCATTCGAAGTGTAGTAGTCTTCATCTCACCATATTGGTCATTTAAGTAGTCAACATTCAACTGAAGTGTTGACATTTCAGCTTGAGCTTTGTTGGTGACAATTGTGAACTCTTGCATAAGTTGGTGGGGGGGGGGGGGGGTGGGGGGGGGGGGGGGTGGGGGGGGGGGGGGGTGGGGGGGGGGGGGGGTGGGGGGGGGGGGGGGTGGGGGGGGGGGGGGGTGGGGGGGGGGGGGGGTGGGGGGGGGGGGGGGTGGGGGGGGGGGGGGGTGGGGGGGGGGGGGGGTGGGGGGGGGGGGGGGTGGGGGGGGGGGGGGGTGGGGGGGGGGGGGGGTGGGGGGGGGGGGGGGTGGGGGGGGGGGGGGGTGGGGGGGGGGGGGGGTGGGGGGGGGGGGGGGTGGGGGGGGGGGGGGGTGGGGGGGGGGGGGGGTGGGGGGGGGGGGGGGTGGGGGGGGGGGGGGGTGGGGGGGGGGGGGGGTGGGGGGGGGGGGGGGTGGGGGGGGGGGGGGGTGGGGGGGGGGGGGGGTGGGGGGGGGGGGGGGTGGGGGGGGGGGGGGGTGGGGGGGGGGGGGGGTGGGGGGGGGGGGGGGTGGGGGGGGGGGGGGGTGGGGGGGGGGGGGGGTACAAAATTATCCTTAGCAGGGTAAATGTCACATCTCATAACACGGGGTGGTTAAGTACCACATTAATCATAACACATGGGGTAAAATGCCAAATTTATCAAAACACAAGGGGGTAAAATGCTACATTTATCATAACACAAGAGAGTGAATGCCACATTATAATTACACAAGGGGTAAAATGCCATATTATTATGTTGACTGAGTCAAAGTATATTATATAAGAGGGGTAGTTTTGTCAACTCATTTTTCTTAAGTTTCAGGGTGGTGGTGTGAAACTCTTATAAGATTATAGGGGGGAGTGCTCTTTTTCAAATAAAAAAGGGGTAATTGAACATTATGCATATCACAGTGGGTAAATTGCCATTAATTCAATGTTTTTCTAGCACCAAAGGATAGAAAAGCTCCACTTTGTGTTTGATTACATTCTCATTATCATTTACTAACTGAAATATAAGAACCAAAAGTGCCAAACATAGCCTTATCGCTAGCGCTAGCGCTAGCAAACATGTTATTTCGAATTTTGCCATGTAATATGGTCAAGTAATCTTGTAAGAAGGCAAGCTCACGTACCTTTATGCCAATGCAACCATTAACATCCAAGGTCGTAAGTGTATTTGAACATGAGCTTGAAAGAACCTCCAAGCTCTTGTCTGTAACCCCGACTATTCCAAACAAGCTTCACATATCAATGGCAAGAATTAGAAATGAAAAGAGGATCATTCTTCCAAACCATTCCATCTCCAGGTTCAATTTTAAAAATTGAAGTGTTAAATTTGGTTGATTGTTTGTATTTCACAACACTAAGAAAATGGTAAACGAAAATCACACTTTACTTCCTAGTTCCGAGTTAATGGAAATTTACACCCCTGTGATGATGCATAATATTCAATTTACCTTCCTGTAATTGAAAAAGAGCACTTTACCCCCTATAATCTTATTGAAGTTTCACACTGACTCCCTAACATTTTTTAAACTTTAAAAAAATATGAATTGACAAACTACCCCTCTTATATTGACACTTTACCCCTATGTGTGATATATGTGGCATTTAACCCCCCCCCCCTCATGTTACAAAAATATTTTTTATGCCCACACTCAATTTCGGCGAGTTAGTTACACTCCCCGGTTGAAGGAGGTAAATTGCTACTTTTAAAATTTTTACATGGGGTAAAATGCTCTTTTTCAAATTACAAGGGGTAAATCGAACATTATGCATATCACAAGGTGGTAAACTAGCATTAGCTCTCCTATTTCCTAACCATTCTTTTGTATTGCAATTCACTCCCCCCCGAGGATCACTGCTAAACTATTCACAGAGTTGATAAGATTTGCCCAAAAGTTGAGGGAAAAGTGCGATTTTCCCTTTTTAGTTTTCATTATAAAAAATTCTCACCTCAGAAACTCAAGAGACCTGCACCCTTGTGCAATAGCTATGACTCCCTGATCAGAGATTCGAACGCACCTGTTAATATAGAAGACAAGTACAAATATACCCTCAGTAAATAATTTTTATTTCTTTCCAAAAAAATAATAATAGCCACTATATCTTACATACCACGTCAAATTAAGAGAATTCAAGTTTTTGCATTTTGCTATCTGAGAAAGTCCTTCATCAGAAAGATTCTGAAATATATAACATTAAAGTCAGATTTATAATATTATGGTAGAATTCAATTCTTTTTCAGCTGATAAATTTGAAGAGTAAAATTTATAATCACACCTGAGCACCACATAGATCTAAGAACTGAAGATGAACCAAATGTGATATCTTTTTGTAAGCTATATCTGTGAAACTGTATAAAAATTAAGACAAATTTAAAAAATAAAAAATAAAATAAAATTATTAAATATAATCCACTGCAAATGAGAATAAAAGCTTTGATTTTTTTTTTCTTTACCTTGAAAGAGCATAAAGATTCAAGCTTTGAAGAGAGGAGCAACTGAGCAATATTGTTTGTAAGCCTTTATCCGTTAACTTGATGCATCTAAATACATCCATTATTTCAGTAATAATAAATAAATAAAAAATTAAATTATAAGACGAAAATAAAAGTCCCATACCTTGTGAGGTTCAACAGCTGCAAACCTTGATAATTTTCGGCAATTAATTTCAAACTTTCATCAGTGACATTCTATATTTGGCAAAATACATACTATGTAAGATTAATATTTTAGATGAGAGAACCACATATGAAGAGTGAAATGCAAAAGTACCCCCTATGATTTGCCCATGTATAAAAATAACCTTTGTTATTTTAATTACCGAAAAACCCCCCTACGCTTATTTTTTATTAGCAAAAAAAATCCTCTTAAGGCGAAATGACAATTATATCCCCACCAAATCATGCAAACCACCCTTCTTAACCAAAAAAACTACCCATACCCCCCCCTACTAACTTTTAAAATTGGCAATAACCTCCCGTTCACTTAAGAAATTGGCAAAAACCTCCCTATGATTTATGTAGGAATTTTAAATAGGTTTTTTTGCTAATAAAAAAAGAATACAGGGGGTTTTTGATAGTTAGGCAAAACACAAGAGGTGTTTTTTCTTTTAGCCCCATATGACACATATAGAACAGCTTAGACGAAAAAGTAATTTAATGTACCTTACAACCACTCAGATTCAAATCAATGACAAGTTTACAGTTCTTCACCAGGTTTTTGACACCAACATCTGAAACCCTGAAATGAAATTGCCGATAAATCTCTCTGAGTTTATTTCAAATTTACTAATTTCAAGTGAAAGCAATGTATATATATTCAAGTGCATTGGCAAAGGTTTTTAAGTACCTTATATTCCAGTAGATTGAGAAAACCTTTAATTTTGGGCAATTGTACGTTATAAAATCAATTCCCACATCTGATATTTTTTGGCAGCCATTCAAATTAAGAACCTCTAAGTTTCCAGTAGATCTTCCACACTGCAATGACAAGTATATACAGGAAAAAAAAAAGTGTAATCATGGAATACAAAGTGTTAACTGGTAGAGTATATTTTTGTATCCTTTGAACTAATAAATTATGATATTATAGTTAGCTAGAATTCTCTCTTATTTGACTAAAAAAATGTAAGACAAGCTTTTTATATATTTGAAAAAAGAAGGCGAAGAATAGGCACCCCAATCTCTTAGAACGAAAAAAGAAAAAAAATGGAATTACTGTAATGTATACTTCATATGTTATTGAAAAACAACTTATAAACTACATCATAGTCTCTTGTAGTAGCATCTTTTTAAGCCAACTGTTTTTGCAAGTAAAGGATATGTTACATAAAACTATTATCCTTTTGTATAGTTTTCCTCTAATTGAGAATAAAAGTAACATATACTCTACCGCATACAATGAATTAGTTTTAGTATTACCTCGTTCTTAACAATTTTAAGATGCTTGTCTTCAAGATCATGAGAGAACTCGAGGTTTATATGATTCACATTATGGTACCTAGGCTGCAAAATAATTTTAATAAAATGGCTATTGTTAGACATCATTATAATGCTTTTCTTGTTTCAAATTAATTCCAATGATAAAGAACTTAGGTCTAAAATTCGAAAGCATTGTTATGGCTCAAGGTTTCACACATTGCAAAAAGGAAGTAATTATTTCCCATTTATACTTTTCCAAAAAATTTCTAGAGAAAGGGAAAGAGCTAATGCCAATTTACCCCCCGTGATATTCATAGTGTTCAATTCAAACCCCCCCCCCCCCCCCCCTCCCCCCCACCCCTCTCTCGTGATTTGAAAAAGAGGACTTTACCCGCTTATGAAAATTTTAAAGGAGCAATTTACCTCCCTCAACTGGAGAGTGTAACTCGCTTGCTGAAATTGAGAGTGGACATGAAAACTGTTTTTGTAACATGGGGGGGGTAAAGTGCAAGGGGTAAGGTGTCACATTTATCATAACACAGGGGGTAAAGTGCCACATATAAGGATGTAGTTTTGTCAATTCATATATCTTTAAGATTAAAAATGTCAAGGAGAGTGTGCAAAACTTATATAAGATTTTAGTGGGGCAAAGTGTTCTTTTTCAAATTACAGGGGTAAATTGAAAATTATGAAGAAGATATCACAGGGAGTAAATTGCCATTAACTCGAAAGGGAAAATGTGAAGACAATACATACAAGTGAGAGAGCTGCTATAAGGCGATCCCCAGCCTTACTCATTTCATGAAAATCAAGAACCTGAACAATTACATCCAAAATAGCACAATGTAAGATTAAAGAGCAAAACTTTCAAACTTTAATTAGCTAAACAGTAAAAAGAAAAGAAAAAAATCACAACCCTTAATCTAAAATAGCAACAAAATTATCAAAGTTAACCACTTTTAATCTTCAATTAGTCAATAGTTAAAAAAGATTGAATCTTTACACGCTTATACACACAAAAATCAAAAGAAATAGCCCATAGAAAATTACCAGCCAGAGGGAGGGGTGGGAAATGAGATTTCGATAAATGGAGGGGCTGACAAGCAAAAGGGAAATTAGGTCTCTTTGAGGAAGTCTGGTGCTTACAATCTTCATCACCTTCGGAACTGTTTCTCTATTCCACGCCTCCATTCTTGTTTCTGCCTTTTTTCTTCTTATCGATTGCTATTTGCAGCTCAACTGTAGATTTCCCTCTTTTGAAGCTTTTGTTTTTGAGGTTTTAATGGAAACTACTTTGCCAAAAATAAAATTGAAACTACAAATACGAGTGATAACTTGAATAGGAGTAAACTTTTTAATTAAAAAATTTGAGGGCACTTTTTGTTGTTTCATTGTTGTTAAAGGATTACCCAAATCGATTTATCAAAAGCAAATAAAGGTAAAAGGACGACATAAATATAGTGTCCTTTTTAGAATTAAAAATTAATTTATAACTTTTTATTAAGTAAAATGATTGCTAAAATTGTAGATGCGACTTAAAATTTCAAATATAACTGAAAAAGAAATGAGATAAAATAAGACTGCGGTTGCGGATGCAATATCCTTAAGTAAATATTTATGGGTTGTCCACGGTGAACACGGCCGATCTTCGGTAGTCTTTCAAGATACAACAGTCTGATGATTCTTGTTTGCACGAACAAAGAATCCACGACGAACTTGATCAAACAGAACTTCGACGGATATTTAAAGTGAAAATGGAAGAGAGAGAGGAGAGAGTATTTATGCTTATTTGCTAAAAAAAATCGGACTAAAGAATTAGCTAGATTATTCTCCTATTTATAGCAATTGAAAGGCCTTATCTGAAGGAGTGTATGTTCAATATAATCAGAAGCATTGCTTCGGTCCGAAAAGGTGTAACTGATTTTGAATAAAAAATGCGCGGATCTCATAGGACGAAACGGGTCGGGTCGTTCGCAGACCCTTTTCTGATCTTTCATGTTGGGTTTTAATTTTTAGCTAATTGGGCTTTAGTATTTGGGTCAAAATTATTAATTGATTTTTATCTAAATAATTAATTATTTTAAAGCCCAAAGCCCAAACTCGTGACCCGTGACTCGTGTCGAGTCGACCCGTCGGACGGCGGTGCGCGTGGAGAACCTTTAATCACTTAGGTCCTCACCCCTCTAAAATCCTTGGTACCCCAAATGGGTCCAACCCTTATACCAAATTTTAGCTATATAATTAGCTAATTTTTTACTCTCCAACTCAATGTGGGATAGAGTCTTCTTCTCTCAATTTGATTCACATTAAGTGTTTATGAGCTCAATCCAAATGGGTTGAAACCAATTGAGTTCTATATAAAAACTCCAACAAAAGTGTTCTTGGTTATAGATATAATATTATTAATAAAATACTAATATTCTAGTTTTCACTTTTCTCTTTTGACTTGGTCGAACTTAATTATATTTTTATTAATTTTACTGAAAACTTCTTTCATAGACCATGAATAAAAATTGTGCATTCACTAAACATATTTACAAAATTTTATGTATTGTCTATAAAAAATTGGGTCTAGGCAAGAATTTTCCCTAAAAACAACACACTTACATGTATAACAAATGTACCTTAGCGTAGGATTTTTTTTTTTTTTTATTTTATTTTTATCAAAAGCAGTGTATAGATATATTATAGAGATTGACTTCTTGTCGTTGCAAAAGGAGACACTTAAATCAGTCTTAATGGGTAAATAACCTTGTTTAGGGTTGACAATGAAACTAAATTACTCAATATCTTGAGTATGATAAAAAGAAGTTGACTTTGGTTTGCTATAGTTGTCAAACCTAGTTTAAACAATATACTATGTTCCACGAATACGGATACGGCGATACGAATACGACACGATACGGATCCGGCGACACGAATTTTTAAAAATTTATTGGAAACGATACGACTTGGATACGGATCTAAAAAATATATATATTATATGTTTATGCATATTGAAAAAAGTATAATAATATATTTATATGTTTTTACATATTGAAATAGATCAAGTTAAGTTTCATAAGTACTAAATTGCATAACTTTTAGAAAAAAAAAATTGTTTAGTAATTTAATACTATTAATTATACATCATGTTCATTGTTTTATTATGTTATATAAAACATGTCCCGTTATAGACAAAATATCTTGTATTGCAGTTGTATATAATACAAAATGTGGTTTGACGTCTGACATTGTTCTTGCCAAATTGTGGTGACTTAGCAAAATTTAGAATATAAAATATGTTGGATACTTTTAAATAAGTATCCGATACGTGTGTCCATTTTCTCTTTTTAATTATATTTACCGACACGCCACGTGGAGTGTCGAATACGTATCCCACGAGTATCCGAGGAGTATCGTATCCGAGAAATATCCGACACGATATTTTATAATTCTTTGAAGTATCCGTGCATCATAGACAATATATGTCGTTTGATAATTTATTATTCGGGTAAGACTCGTACGCTAAAAAAAAAATAACAACGTAGCCGACACCAGCTCGTGTCTAATACTAATAAGCTAGTTGATTGTGTATCTTTTAAATATGAAGTTAGTAAACAATCTCGAGTTTGATAAGGGAAAAAAAAGAAACTCAAGCTTAAATAATATGTTTGGCATACTCGTTTAAACTCTGTTATATATTTCCTCCGTTCCATTTTCCTTTATCTATTAGTATAGCTGACCAATTAACTTGATTAAACTTATAAAAATTATAAAAATTAATATATTTCACTAATAAATTAATAATATCATATGACACCATATATATCAATATTTAGAATGTGTAATACATCACAATTCTGAATAATTTAACATGGGCAAAAATTCAATTTCCATACCATAGAATAGGTCAAAGTCCATTTTTCATACCAGTCGAATGAAAATCATAACGTAGAATAAATAGACGTTTCAAAAATCATACTTCCGTTAGTTTACTTAACAGAACTGCCACGTGTCACCCGTTGAAACAAAATAGGGGGGAAATGCAATTGTCTAAAATTGAGCAGGGTGTTTTTGCAATTATTGCCTTCTTCCTCCTATGTATGATCGCCGGCTTCCGGTGGCATGTTGGACGAAATTGGTTGAGGGGTTTTGTTCCTCTTGTCATGGGCAACATTTCCCATGGTGTAATTGCAGCGGCCGTCGACGGTGGAGCAGGGGAGGCGCATTTTTTCAGCAAAAATTAGGGTTTAGGCCGAAAACGCGCCGCCACTTGGGCGGAGCTCAACCGTCAACGGCAGCTACAATAAACCTATGGAAAATGATGCCCACGGTCAGGGAAAACTATTGCAACAAGAATCACGAAGTTTGGTTAAGAATTGAAGAAGAAATCACGATTTGAAATTTCGAAAATTTTGACCTACCGCAATTCGAAATTAGAACTCAAAATTCGAATAGATTACTCAACGGATTGAAAAGATCTTTATATATACGAGTTCTACACGACAAAGGGAACAAAATCCCTCAACCAATTTTGACCAACAGACACCGGAAGCCGGCGATTGTATGGGAGGAGGAAGAAGAAGGCGATAATTGCAAAAAACCCCTGCCTAATTTTTAATAATTGCATTTCTCACCTCTTTTTTGACTTAACGGAGGAGGCTAAACTTCCGTTAAAAAACTAACGGCAATATGATTTTTGATATTTTGATATGAAAAATGGACTTGGGCCTATTCTATGGTACCAAAATTGAATTTTTGCCATTTAACATGATAAGTCACTTAAAAGATTGAAAAGTTTGACCTAGTACTGTAGCTAATGAAGTAAAAAAAATGGGACGGAGGGAGTATCATTTATGATGTCTTTTTTTAATCGAAACACATCTAAAATTTTGGGACCGCTTCGAGGTTGCCTAGTGTTGGTCCCAAGTGGTCAGATGAGGTCTAGAGGGGGGGGGGGGGGGTTGAATAGACCTCTAAAATTTATCTTTAAAATTCTCCAACTTTTTCTGTCTGCAGACTAAGCTGATCAAGAATTGTAAGTAGACTAAGCTGATCTTGCACAAAGCTTTGAAAAACAGAGTTGACCACTCTTCTGATTTTACTTAGCTGATTTTATCAAAATCAGAGTTTTAAATTTACTAACTTGCAGCGGATTTATCTAGTGTTTTTCACAAGTAGTTTTCTTAACTTAGAAAATATTTTATCTCCAGTTTTTGAAAACTCCTTTTAAAAACTTTTCAACAGTTAACTTACGTGTTTAAATATGCTCTTTGAAAATATGCAGAAAATAATGCAAGTATAAACACACAGAATTTTTATAGTGGTTATATGGATAAAAATCCTTTAGTCCACTCTTCCAAGTTACTTAGATCTTGGGTTATACTATAAACACACAGTTTACAATATACTCTGCTTATGCCAAACAACAAATGAACTGGCCACAAGTTCGTTACAGGAAATCACAAAGAAGTCCTATACTACAAAGCTTTATCACTCACAAAGATGGATAACAGCTTCTCACAACACTTTTCTCACAAAGTCACTCAGATTTATATGTATATTTGTTTATCTCTCTTTTCTGCTTCGACAACAAATGACTCGGCTGTTGAGTGTTCTGTTCTTGAGGTTGAGACTTAGAAGAATTCTGCTTCGGATTTAATCTCAATTGTGTTGTCTCTTCTTCTTCAACTCTTGAGCTGAACTATTTATACTTGAGATTTGAAAATCTGCCCGTTGAGAGATCGACAGGTGTCCAAATCCTCGAGTACTGGTCCTTGTCTCTGAAACGGCTACCTACGATTGATCACTTTACACTCCGCTGTACTTTCTGTCAGTTCGCATTAAATGCACAAAGCTGATACGAGGTTTCTCTTCAATCATTTGTCATAAATACCATTCCTCTTCAGCATTTATTACTCCAAGTGCATTTATTACCGTTGCAATAACTTCTGATCCACTTCCACTCTGCTGATCGAAATCACTCGTCTGATGTACACTCTACTGATCCCAAACTGAACTTATCTGATTTAAGTCGGCTGAAAATCCACCAGTCTGATTCCTTTCTTCAGCAACAGATCAGTAGTCTTCTGGACCATATTTGACTCGTCTGAAGTAACTTCTTCCTTGGTCAAATATCTTCTAAGGTTTTAATTAAGCTTCCGTACTTAGCTGATGACTTTGAAAATCATCAAAACCTCCCTTCACTTCTAAGTCTTCATCTTCATCTTCATCCAACAATTTCCCCTTTTTTGATGATGACAAAATTTCAGCTAAGTACCTGTACCTAAAACTAAAGTTAAGT
The DNA here is from genome assembly GCA_034814905.1 of Penstemon davidsonii. Lineage (NCBI taxonomy): Eukaryota > Viridiplantae > Streptophyta > Magnoliopsida > Lamiales > Plantaginaceae > Penstemon > Penstemon davidsonii. Next base: position 740,218 of record JAYDYQ010001087.1, on the reverse strand, counting down.
CCTCAAAAATTTCTGAGATAGAAATTATTTGTTGGAAACTTGAATTTTATAAATATTCTTTGAAATTACAGTACAAGTTTACAAGAAAAAGGACTTAAGTGAAAAAAATACAAATAAAGTAAGCTGATACAATGATTTTCAATTTAAAACCTAGTCTAGAAAATCTAGTCTAGTCTTCAGCTTCTTCATTGTCTTCCTCTTCTTCCTCTTCTTCAAACTCCTCACTTTCATCATCTTCATCTTCTCCACTAGAAAATGCTTCAAAGTTCTTAGAGGTAGCTTCGATCTTCTTTTTAATGTCCTCTAATCTCTTGTATTTTCTGTCTGGATCTAGCTGTTCTTCAGCAGAGTCTTTGGAGGCAGCCATCTCTTTGTCAGATTTTGCTACGTCCTTAGGCTCTTCTTCAGCAGCTTCTTCATCATCAGCTTCCTCTTCAAGTACTTTGTCTTCACTTGGCTTTTCAGCAGCAGCTCTCTGGTCTTGTACTTGAACAGTTGCAGCAGCAACACTCTTCTTAGCTGATTCTTCTTCCCCCTTTTTGTCATCAGCAGCAGGGTTGAGTTGATCAGGATAGACGTTGACAGTAGCACAAAGCTTTCTGATGTTTTGATCCACAACTCGGAGTTGGTCAGAGTGATGATTTTTAGTTGCTTCCATTCGAAGTTGAGTAGTCTTCATCTCACCATATTGGTCATTTAAGTAGTCAACATTCAACTGAAGTGTTGACATTTCAGCTTGAGCTTTGTTGGTGACAATTGTGAACTCTTGCATAAGTGCAACATTTTTCTCTATCTCAGCTTCACCAACTTCTTTCATGACTTTAGCAATTCCTGCAATGTCAGACTCGTGCCTTTGAAGAGCGGTGTGCAGATGACTCACATCAGCTTTCACGTCTTCAATACTTCTGTTCATGCTTAAAATACTCTGAGTCAGTGCAAGGGAATTGTCTGGTGGTAGAGGAAAGTTCTCTATGGCATCTTGCACCATCTTTGCAGTAGCCTCCTGCATTTGCTTCAACATCAGCTGATTCCTCTTTTCCATTTCCTTCATAGCATTATCAATTAACATCTGCATTGACTCCATCAGTGAAGAATGAAAGTCAGCAGTTGGAATAGAGGTTGATGCTTCAGCAGGCTCTTCCTATTGAACAGGGGCTTCATGAAGAACTAGACTCTCTTCAGCTTTCCACTCAATAGCTAAAGGAATCTCTTTGACAGCAGCAGGCAGTGACTTGGAACAAAAGGTGATGAATCAAGTCAGTTGGAACAAAAGGTGATGTAGACTGTTGGGCACTCAGCTGTTCTTGAAATGTACTGATTTCTGAGCTAAAGGCAATGCGCTTTAAACTTAGTAGACTGGGCATATCACTGGTTGAACCAGGTTCATATTTCGATCTCTGTACCCATTTCTCCAAAGTTGTATACACAGCAACTTTAACTGCTCTATCAATTAGGTCATCAGCAGAACCTGGCTTGTTTGGCAGTGAATCCTGGATAGCAGTTGCCTCTTGACTTACAATGACTCTTGCAAAGTCATGTAGTCTGTTTCTGATAAAATCTGAATCCAATGCCTTTGCAACAGAAGTAGTCTGCAACCAATTCAGAACCCAGCGTCCTTCATCAGCAAACTCCCTCCATGCTTGGATTTCTTCTTCATATTTGGTCAACCTGTACTCCCTCTATCTGTTGTATCTTATCTTTTCTGGGAGAAAGGTTGTTTTTGATTGAAGCAGCTGATTCATCCTTTCTAGCTCAGCTTCAAACTTCTCAAAGACAGCAGAGTCACCTTGAACAATATCAAGTGCTCTTCTGACTTTAAATTTCTTCCTTTTGACTGGTTGAGCCCTAGGTAGCACAAACTGCCCTTCCTTGGGTCTTCCAATCACGATGCCTTCTGACCTTCTTGGTCCATACGCATCCTTCTTACTTTTTTCTAGAGCCTTGGCCAAGTCTGCTTCTTCCTTGGCAGCTAATTCAGCTTCAGTCAACTTCTTGACTTCAGCCACTTTCTTGCTAGCCTCAAGAGCTCTTTTAAGCTCAGCTTCATCACGTTTCCTCTGTTCTGCTTCCTCGCGCTTCTTCTTGTGATAAGCTGACACTTTGGTTTTGCCAGTCCTTTTCCTTTTGGCAGCTCTTGACTCAACAACTGGTGCCACAGCTGTTGGTTCTGGAGCAGCAATCGCTACTGGTGCAGCAACAATTGGTTCAAGGATCTGTATTTCAGGATCCTTCTGAGGTTGATTAACCTCAGCTGTTGGTGCAGAAGTAGTCTGTTTGACTTGTTCAGCAGCTGACTCCACTTCAGCAGACTTCTTCTCAGATTCAACAGGCCGCTCTGCTGTTGGAGGACTTTTCCTTACCAGCTCAGAAAGTTCAGTAGTTTCTTCAATGAAAGTCATCTTCTTTCTAGCAGTTTTCTTGGTGTGAAGGACAACAGTATATGTAGCAGTATCTTTCAACGCGCTCCTTGTCCTCTTTGCAACGTTTTCAGCTGGCACTTCAGCTGAAACTGTTCTCTCAGGAGAGATGTCATAGGCCATTTCCTCAATCTCCTTAGCTGTCTAATTGATAATAGCATCAGCATCATCCTTGTCTTTAGGCGAATCTGTTCTGGCTTGAACAGCTGGCTTGGCTGTTTGAACAAATGCCTTAGGAGCTGTTGTCTTACTCCTCTTTCTCCTTTCAACAGCTGGCTGTTTTGGCTCAGCAGCAGCCTTTCTCTTTGGTTGCTCCTTTGTCTTTTCTGGAGTCCCATCAGTGGTCTTTGAGCGAACAGGCTCATAAACCTTCAACTCCTTTGCGTTATGTATGACCTTTCCATGGGTCATAGAGCAGCCAAGACTGATGAACAGATGACTGAGAAATATTCTGTGGTTGGATTGACCACGCTCCTTGTGATCAGTCAAGATATACCACACGAAAGTTGCCCAGTTCACCTTTAAACCATAATACACAGCAATCATGGCATGAAATCTCTTCATCGGCACACTATCCAGCGAGAATGTGCAATTTTCTAATACTTTGGCAATCAAATCTGCCATTCGCTGAAACTCATCCTTTAGCTGAGTTTTCTTAATGTTTCCAGACAATACTTCATTTTTCTTGGCAGCCAGGTTCCAGAAATCTGCTTCCAAGGGTTCAACTAGGGTGGATATTTCAGTGGAGCCTTCAAGAGATAATTGATATTTCTCATGCAGCAGCTTGGGAGTTATACAAACATCTATTCCCCCAACTGTAGTCTTGATCTCCAGCTTCTCATAGTCAGGCTTGGCAGTCGAACCATAGTATTCCATGATTTGGTCCTTAAACACCATGGTTTCATGGGCATCCATGAAATCAACCAGTGTAGCAACTTTAAATTTCTCCAAAATTTCTTTCATTGTTTGAGTGCCGGTTGCGTGATAAGTCTGGTAGTTTAGGAATCTACCTTCAGCATTAGCTTCTTTGGCAGCCATTTTTCTGAAAAAGATTAAGGAGAGAGACGAGAGAAATTTGCAGTTTGAATTGAAAGCAAAAAGCTCTAGTGCTCTTGAAAATTTTGAGGGTGCGTAAAAGATCAGTCAGCTGATCAGATCTGAATTTATAAAGGTTGGTTTAGTGCCGGTTTCCGTGATTTGTGCCAACCGTTAGATCAGTTACTGAAAAGATGGATCGTGTGAACGTCATACGCGGATTTCAAAATTCATTAACTATGTCAGACTAGTCGGGAATTTGAAACGCCACTTGTCTGTTACTTATAAAAGCGTGTTTCTAATAAAAACGTTTTTGGTACAACACTTGATTATAAGCTGACATAAATAAACAGATGAGTAAAATAATACTTATCTGATAGATGACTTGTCTGATACAATATATCACTAGTGAAAGCCAATATCTAGTGATCTTCCTTTGCTGTTTGTCAATCCAGCAAGATAAATAGTCTTCAAGTCTTCAAGAATTAAGAACAAATCTTCTGATTAAAACAACTTCAACTAACTGTCATTGAAGATTTCATCTATAAAAAAGGAGTACCGCTAGTCTTACATGTTCCCCCTGAATTCAAGAATTCATTAGTCAACTAGTCTGTTGAGAGTCAGTCTTCTTGAAGGATAACACTTGTTGCTATCAGATTAGTCAGCTGTTGAACCCAGTCTTCTGATAGGTTCCCCCTCAGCTTATGAATCCAATTTTAACAAGCCCAGTTCCACTCTTAGAGTAGAAAATCTTGCATCACTTAATGGTTTGGTGAAAATGTCAGCGATCTGATTATCTGTATGAACATACTCAATAATAACATTTCCTTTTTCAACATGGTCTCTGATGAAGTGATGTTTGATCTCAATATTCTTAGTCCTGGAATGACTAGTAGTGTTCTGAGTAAGTGAGATTGCATTTGTATTGTCACAGTAGATAGGGATTCCACTGATTTTGAGATTATAATCTTCTAGTTGATGCTTCAACCAAAGTATATGTGCACAACATGCTCCATCAGCAATGTATTCAGCTTCAGCAGTAGATATGGATACTGAAGTCTGTTTCTTACTCATCCATGAGATTAGATGACTGCCTAAAAATTGACAAGTACCTGTGGTACTATTCCTATCAATTTTACAGCCAGCAAGGTCAGAATCTGAATATCCAGTAAGTTCAAATCCTGATTCCCTTGGATACCACAATCCCAATTCTTGAGTGCCTTTAAGATACCTTAATATCCTTTTAGCAGCTAAGAGATGAGATTCCTTAGGATTTGGTTGAAATCTCGCACAAACCCCAACAAAATACATAAAATCAGGCCTGCTAGCTGTTAAGTATAACAGTGACCCAATTATGCCTCTGTACTTGGTGATGTCAACTGATTTGCCATCTTCATCCTTGTCCAGACGAAGTTCAGTAGACATAGGAACACTAACAGATGAGCTAGTTTCCATGCCAAATTTCTTGAACAGATCTTTTGTGTACTTTGCTTGATTAATGAAAATACCATCAGGTAGCTGTTTGACTTGTAATCCAAGAAAGTAATTTAGTTCTCCCATCATGCTCATTTCAAACTTGTTCTGCATCAGCTTAAAGAACTTCTCACACATCTGTTGGTTAGTTGAACCAAAAATAATATTGTCCACATATATTTGAACTAACAATATATGATTATCCCATTCAATAGTGAACAAAGTTTTATCTACTTTACCTTTGTGAAATCCTTTGACTAAAAGAAAATCAGATAAAGTATCATACCATGCTCTTGGAGCCTGTTTCAGTCCATAGAGAGCTTTCTTCAGACGATATACTTTGTCTTCTTGTTGATAAGCTTCGAATCCAGGAGTTTGTTCAACATAAACTTCTTCTTGCAATTCTGCATTGAGAACAGCAGACTTCACATCCATCTGATAGACAGTGAAGTTCTTGTGAGCAGCATAGGCTAAGAATAATCTGATTGCTTCAAGCCTTGCAACTAGTGCGAATGTCTCATCAAAATCAATGCCTTTTTCTTGGTAGTAACCTTTGGCAACTAGTCTTGCTTTGTTTCTGGTAACAATACCCATCTTCATTCATTTTATTCCTGAATACCCACTTAGTGCCAATTACCCTTTGATGAGTAGGTCAGGGAACTAAGTACCAGACTTCATTCCTTTCAAATTGATTTAACTCTTCTTGCATTGCATCAATCCAGTGAGAATCACTAAGAGCTTCATCAATCAACTTAGGCTCAATTTGTGAAAGAAAACTTACAAACATTGTTTCATTTGCAGTTGACCTTCTTGTTCTTACTCTATCCAATGGATCACCAATCACTAAGTCAGGTGGGTGATCTCTGAGCCATCTGAGATCAGGTTGCAAATCTGGATGTTGTCCTTTTGAATGATCTTGCAACACTACTGTTGGAGTCTCAGTAGTAGTTTGTTGAACATGCTCTGGTCTGTCAGCTGTTTGCAGCTCCTCTGTTAGACAATCAGCAGACTGATTTTGAACAGCAATTGAGTTACCAGCTTGGTTTAGATCAGGTAGTATGATGGGTACATATTCTTCTTTTCTTTCCACACTCAATTTCTGAAAGTCAGCTGATATTTCTGGATTAGCACTTTGATTCTTTTCAGAAGATTGATTTGGTTCATCAAATACTACATGAATAGATTCTTCTACAAGTAAAGTTCTTTTGTTAAAGACTCTGTAAGCTTTACTAACAATACATTATCCTACAAAAGCAGCTTCATCGGCCTTTTCTGCAAAAGAAGTAAGGTGATTTTTCCCATTATTCAAAACATAACATTTACAACCAAAAATCCTAAGATAGTGTAAATTAGGCTTTCTGTTGTTCCATAGCTCATAATGTGTCTCGTTTTGACTTTTGTTGATCATACATCTGTTCTGGGTATAACATGCTGTATTTGTGGCTTCTGCCCAGAATCTTTGGGGCAGCTTTGCTTCAGCTATCATTGTCTTGGTAGCTTCCTTTAGAGTTCTGTTTCTCCTTTCAGCAACTCCATTTTGTTGAGGGTTTCTAACAGCAGAGTACTCATGATTGATTCCTCTAGAGTTACAATACTCTTCAACAGTGGAGTCCGTAAATTCAGTCCCTCTATCTGATCTGATCTTTAATATTCTTTGACTCTTTTCATTCTGGATCAATTCTATCAGATTGGTAAGATGTTCCTTGGTTTCACTTTTCTTCTTCATGTAAATCACCCACGTAAATCTTGAATAATCATCCACAACAGCTAGGCAGTATTTCTTTCCACCATTGCTGATAGGATCAATAGGGCCAAACAAATCCATGTGTAACAGCTCCAAAATTATGGTTGAAGATTGGTGCTTCTTGCTTTTGAAAGTGGACTTCACTTGTTTACCCTTCTGACAGGCGTCACATAGCTTATCTTTGCTCATGACTGTCTTTGGAATTCATTCTACCAAATCATTCTTTATCAATCTGTTTATGGTCTTGAAATTCAAATGATTCATTCTTTTGTGCCAAAGCCAACTGATTTCACTTGGTGTAGAAGCCACCAAACAAACATTAGAATTCCTGTCCACAGAATTCCAGTCGACTACATAGATGTTTCCTTGTCTTCTTCCAGATAAGATAACCTTCTTTGTTCCAATTTGTTCAACGTAGCACCTATCTGATGAAAACATTACAGAAAATCCCTTGTCACAAAATTGACTTATGCTTAGCAGATTGTACTTCAGGCCATTAGCATAAGAGACGTCAGATATCTCAATGTTTCCTTTGATTAGCTTTCCAACCGCAACAACCTTGCCTTCTTTATGTCTCCAAAAGTAACTCTTGGACCATTCACAGCAGCAGCATTTGTCAGTTCATGTATGTTTCCACACATGTGCCTTGAACATCCACTGTCCAAGTACCATTTCTTCTCTACTTTACTCCTATTCCTAATCCTAACCTACAAAACAAAATAAAATTGTTTTAGGTACCCTTTATTGAGAGGGTCCTGGTGGATTAGTGTCACCTTTGACAACCCAAGATGTTTAAGTCTTAGGCTTCTTAGGCTTTTGAGTTTTAGCAGGAGCATGAGCAACTTTTTCTTCACCATAATCAGCAGACATATTATGTTGATAATCATTATGATGTGAATAATGCTCATAAGCAGGGTAAGATGCATGATAAGCAGGGTAAGCATGCATTGTATGATGAGCAGGATATACAGCATAATAAGGTGGATAATGAGGTGCAGCATAATAAGATGAATAAGTAGGTTGCACATAATAAGACTCATTTCCATACCAAGCATCATTATTATAATTTCTTTGCTTCTTAGGTTTGCCCTTTACTTGCTCTTTAACAAATGACTTAATTTTACTAGTTTGATTGGTTTTACTCTTATCAGCAGACTTCTTAGGACTACTCTGCTGTTTGGTTTTACCAGTCTGTTTTTCATTTTCAGGCTTTTTACCCTTTTTAGCCTTGGGAGATTTCTTCTCCTTTTTCTCAGTCTCAAGTGAAGTAGATTTAGCAGTCGGAACATATAAAATAACATTACTGTTATCAGCAGATATAAACTTCTCAGTTCTGTTCTGTTCTAAACTCTTTTTTACCAAAGGTGTTCTCTGTTCATTATATGTGTCTACTGATGCAACAGACGACTTATCATGACTAGATATTATCTTTTCAAGTTCCATGATTTTTCCTTTGTAAACTTCACATTCTGCTTTCAGAGATTCATATTCATGCGAAAGCTTTTTATACTTAGCTGAATCTTGTTGTTTTTCAACACTAAGTTTCAGTTTAGCATTTTGCTTTTTCAGCACAATCATCTCTTCCTTAAGCTTATCAAACTCATTAACAACATCTATGTTGTTTTTCATCATTTGCTCAAATGAACTAAATAGCTCATCTTCATTTTCAGTGAAAGTTACCTCAGTGTCAGAATCCTCTGATTCTTTGGCCATGAGACAGAGCAGTGCAGGTGTCTCTTCTTCAGTAGAGTCATCACTTGATGTCCCTGATTCTGAGTTAGACGAATAGATGGCTGCTATCTTTTCAGCTTTAGCCAAGATCACTTTGCTTTTCTGGTGTCTCCTCTCTTTCGTAGCTTTCTTTTCCTCCTCAGTATATTTCTCAGCTTTAGGATATGGGCAGTCCTTGATGAAATTTCCCAATTTCCTGCAGTTATAGCACATCATTTTGGATTTATAATCATCCTTACTATCATGAGAATAAGAGTTAGGTTTAGAAGTAGAAGCATTGTTATATTTGTTCTTCATTTTTCTTTTATAGAACTTTTTGAACCCATTTAATAACAAGGCAACATCGCCAGCAGTGTACTCCTTCTTGTTGAGCGCTGTGGTCTCATCAGATGAGTCCACTTCTCTTATCTTCCCAGCTGATCTTCTAGATCTTTCTGCAATGACCAGGGCAACAGTGGGGCCAGAAGTTGAGGTCTCTTCTATACCCATTCTTGGCATTTTATACTCGTACGCCTTGAGTACAGAAAACAGCTCCGTCAGTGAGATATTCCCCAGATCCCTTGATTCTTCCATAGCTGTGATCTTCATGTTGAACTTGGGTGGCAGCGCCTTTAATACTTTAAGGGTGATCTCTTTATTAGTAAACGGCTTTCCCAACTTTAGCACGTTGTTCAACACCTTTGTAAACCTTGTATCTATTTGGTCAATGGTTTCTCCAGGTTTCATCTTGAAGTTCTCAAACTTCTCCAGGGCTACGCTCAGATTGTGTTCTTTGATTGAGTCATTCCCTTCACTCATGTCACGGAGCTTATCCCACATCTCCTTAGATGTTTTACAGTGCTTGACCTTGTCAAATCTTTCGTTGTCGAGGGCTTTGGTCATGATGAAGATTCCAACCTTGTCAAGATTTTTGAGTTTGATTTCCTCAACTGTCATCTCTTCAGGTTCCCTGTCAACAACCTTATCTTGGCCATCAACTTTGATTGTTTTGGTGATTCTTGTCGGACCTTGTGCTATGCACCTGTAAATATTATCATTGTAAGCAGTAAGGAAAATTTCCATGCGTATTTTCCAGTCCTCAAAGCTCATACCGCCAATGTGGGGAACAAGGCTGATACAATCCATTTTTCAAAAAGTTTTTATTTTCAAAAAGATGCTCTTTTGAAAACTTTTGAAAAACACTCTAGGATCAAGCTCGTTGATCAGGCAAATGATTCAGATGAACCACCTGCTCTGATACCACTTGTTGGTCCCAAGTGGTCAGATGAGGTCTAGAGGGGGGGGGGGGGAAATAGACCTCTAAAATTTATCTTTAAAATTCTCCAAAATCTTAGAAGATATTTGACCAAGGAAGAAATAATTCAGACTAGACAAATATGGTCCAGAAGACTACTGATTTGTTGCTGAAGAAGGAATCAGACTGGTGGACTATCAGCCGACTCAAATCAGATTAGTTCAAGTTTGGGATCAGCCGAGTACACATCAGACGAGTGACTTCGATCAGCAGAGTGGAAGTGGATCAGAAGTTAGTGCAACGGTAATAAATGCACTTGGAGTAATAAATGCTGAAGAGGAAGGGTATTTATGACAAATGATTGAAGAGAAACCTCGTATCAGCTTGGTGCATTTAATGCGGACTGACATGAAGTACATCAGAGTGTACAGTGCTCAGTCGCAGGTAGCCGTTTCTGCAGAAAGGACCAGTACTCGAGGATTTGGACACCTGTCGATCTCTCAACGGGCAGATTTTCAAATCTCAAGTATAAATAGTTCAGTTCGTGAGTTGAAGAAGAATATACAACACATTTGAGAGCAAAATTTTGAAGCTGAATTCTTCTAAGTCTCAAACTAAAGAACAGAACACTCATCAGCCGAGTCATCTGTTGACGGAGCAGAATAGAGAGAAAAGAATATACATATAAAATCTGAGTGATTTTGTGAGATAAGTGTTGTGAGAAGCTGTTATCCATCTGTGTGAGTGATAAAGCTTCGTAGTATAGGACTTCTTTGTGATTTCCTGTACTGAACTTGTGGCCAGTTCATTTGTTGTTTGGCGCAAGCAGAGTATATTGTAAACTGTGTGTTTATAGTATAACCCAAGATCTAAGTGACTTGGAAGAGTGGACTAAAGGATTTACATCCATATAACCACTATAAAAATCCTTTGTGTTATACTTGCATTATTTTCTGCATATTTTAAAGAGCATACTTTAACACAAAAAGTTAACTGTTGAAAAGTTTTAAAAAGGAGTTTATTAAAACTGGGGATAAAACTTTTTCTAAGTTAAGAAAACTACTTGTGAAAAACACTAGAAACATCCGCTGCAAGTTAGTAATTTTTTAAACTCTGATTTTGATTAAATCAGCTGAGTGAAATCAGAAGAGTGGTCAACTCTGCTGTTCAAAGCTTTGTGCGAGATCAGCACAGTCAACTTACGATTACTGATCAGCTTAGTCTGCTGACAGAAAAGTTAGAGAATTTTAAAAGATAAATTTTGAAGAGGTCTATTCACCCCCCACCCCCCTCTCTAGACCTAATCTGACCACTTGGGACCAACACAAGTTGATCTTCAAGCTCCTTGACTTTGGCAGTTAAAATATTGTTGCTTTCTTCAACAAACTTGCACTGTTCTCTATGCAGTGCCGTATCATACATGGCAGATACCAAAGCATTACCACTCTGTGACACGAACAGGTTGACTAAATCAGAAATTAAAAGGAATGAAGCTGAGATTTGTTGAAAAAAACAAACAGAATTTTTATATATTACCACTTCATGGGCATGAGCAGCTCTTGCCAACTGATCGAGTGGACTTTTCTTAAAGGTCCGCTGCACGTCCTTGACAAAGGTAGAAGATAGAAGAAGCCGGATGGACTTATCGATGACGTTCTCCTTATAATCGGTCAGCAATGAATCTCTTTCGGAATATCCAGCGGCTCGTTTTCCTTGAAGGTGACTCTCGATCATGTCTACCAAGGAAGCTTTATGGCTTGTATCTCCTACATGAGTGAAATACTCTCCTTCTTTGTCATAGAACTGAGTTCTTCTTTTAGCATCGGGACCAGTAGGATTACGCTCTGGCCAAGTTTTACAGCCCAGGATACCAAATTCTTCCCTGAGGTACTTGGGTGGATAACCGCGGCCTGGGCGAGAACTTGTCGACGGTATATCCGTTGAAGTTTGACCAGTTGGGGGAGGGGCTACTCGGATAGGATCTGCATTCTCGAACGAGTCTTCCTCGATATCCTCCAGATCCTGGTATTGGTCTCTTTTCCTTTTTCTGGATTGTTTCTGCTCTATTGGAACTTTTCCCGACGACTTTTTCGAATTTGAAAGGACAGTTTTTCCAACCACGGAAAAATGGCAGTTCTCGACCATGGAAGCTACAATATAAGATCGATAAACATTAGTGGACGACAAACTTATAGATCCTTTTTTAAGGATAAAATAACTATTAGTAAAATCTTACCTAGGGATCGATCGTCCGATGGGATGGGAAAATCCAAAGAACTCAATCCAGCCTTGCGAAGGAAGATTTCTCCGATCAAATAAGCTGATTGATACTTATTTGATCTCATCTCCTCGATCAAACCAGACGAAAATTGGTCGTCTGGGACCATCTCACCAATCACCTTTCGACCACCGTACACCCAAGATTGATTATATCCCCAGTCATGAATGAACTCTTCAGTTTCTCCGTTCTCGAGGATACGCAAGGTCGGAGCCTTAACTAAAAAGAAGTTCGACTTCCATTCCGTACTGTTGCTCGAAATGGCATTTTCAAGAACGGCAAACCCGGGTCTTTGGCTAACATAATAGTAGCCTCTATTAGAAGAGGTCGATATGGAAAGTCGGAAAAAGTGAAGAAAATTACGAAATGAGGGCTGTAGACCTCGTGCAACCATCAAAACAGAAAATGCCATCATAAAGGCTATGGCATTTGGTACAAGTTGGGTTAAAGAGACAAAGAAAGTCTCTAAAAATTGACGAAGGATCGGAGAAAGGGGAAAACGGAGCCCATGTTCGAAATGAGACGTATAGAAAGCTCGACAGTTTGGTGGAGGGGTATTGACTTTCTCCTCGGGGGAAGGAATAATGATTTCAAAATCCGAAGGGAAATAGCGACCGTATTCTCTTTTCAAAGCGGGTAGATCTTCTTCTTTCCATCGAGAAGGAAAAAACTCGACATGAGCGGAAATTTGAGGTTGGGCAGTTTTGGATTTTTTGGAGGCCCTGGCCATCATTTCCTCCTCTGGAACGATCTCAACCACCAAACTATCAACCCCTTTCTCTTCATAGTCTCTGATTTCTTCTGCTTGAACGTCGTCTGCTACTTCCTCTTCAGAAGAAAGGACTTCAGGATTAGAGGTGTTAGGTGGTACTTGTTCTCCTTCATTTTGGATTGAGGAACGAGGATTCTGCGAAGTCGAGGCCATTGTTTCTTGAAGTAATGTGCTCGATGAAGTAAGCAAATTGCTAGATTATCGATTCAAACTTTTACTGCAAGAAGATCTAAATATCTGGGGTAAAAAGTAAAAAGATCCCGCTAATTTCGACTATATATATGGGCGGTGAAAAGACGGATCCACCCCTTTGCATCTCTTCAGCTTCCCGCCAAAGTATGAAAAGACTTTATGATTGTCTGACACACGTTACCAAACTACGTGTCTCTACCTGAACGGTTTAGATGGATATGCACTCTTTTTTCCTTGTTCGGTTTTTATCCCATAAAGGGTTTTTCCGAACCAGGTTTTTAACGAGGCATATTTCACAAACAATGAAAGGATCAACGCGACAACTATATTTACTTCTACGAGCTCCAGCTACGATTACGCTCGAGAAGTGAGGGAGTACTGATGGGGGCTATTTTACACATATAACGGAGTAAAGCCTTCCGAGGAGGTTCAAGATCGATCCGACCTGTGAAGAACTCAAGATCGGCTCGACCCGCCCAAATATAACTGATCGATCCTGAAGATTTATTGGGCCATGCGGTACTCCTAAGCCAAGCAGGATTCCCAGGCCTAATAGGACTCCTAGTCACGTTAGGATTAGTCAATTATTATAAATACTAAGTTCTACCTTGTATCAAGGATCCAGATTTTAACCTATCAATAATACTACACTTGTTTCACCTCCAATATACTTGCTTTACGTGTTTTACATTATTCTTGAGTTGCACCATCCTGAGTACTTTAACCAAAACCCAAATATTAAGTTGGTCCTTTAACAATTTACTGAGATTAACCTAAAGACAAAATCAGGCTAAATCATGTTCCTACTGCTGACTTGCATTCTTCACTGATGGAGTCAATGCAGATGCTGATTGATAATGCCATGAAGGAGATGGAAAAGAGGAATCAACTGATGTTAAGGCAAATGCAGGAGGCTACTGCAAAGATGGTGCAGGAAGCCATAGAGAATTTTCCTCTACCACCAGACAATTCCCTTGCACTGACTCAGAGTATCTTGAGCATGAACAGAAATATTGAAGACGTGAAGGCTGATGTAAGTCATCTGCGCACTACTCTTCAAAGGCATGAGTCTAATATTGCAAGAATTGCCAGAGTCATGAAGGAAGTTGGTGAGGCAGAGATAGAGAATAATGTTGCATTAATGCAAGAGTTCACTGTTGTCACCAATAAAGCTCAAAATGAGATGTCAACACTTCAACTGAATGTTGACTGTTTAAATGACCAATCTGGTGAGATGAAGACTACTCAACTTCGCATGGAAACTACTCTGAATCATCACTTTGATCAACTTCAAGTTGTGGATCGCAACATTAGAAAACTATGTGCTGCTTTCAACGTAACTCCTGATCAACTCAACCCTGCTGCTGATGAAAAAAGGGGGGAAGAGGAATCAGCTAAGAGAAGTGTTGCTGCTGCAACTGTTCAAGTACAAGACCAACGTGCTGCTGCTGAAAAGCCAAGTGAAGATAAAGTACTTGAAGAGGAAGCTGAAGATGAAGCTGATGATGAAGTAGAGCCCAATGATGTAGCTAAGACTGACAAAGAGTTAGCTGCCTCTAAGTACTCTGCTGAAGAACAGTTGAATCCATACGTGAAGTATAAAAGAATTGAGGACATTAAAGCAAAATTCGAAGCTGATGAAAGAAGAGAAAAATTAAAGAATCTTGCTGATGCTTTCTCAAGTGGTGAAGATGATGAAAGTACTGACGAAGTTGAAGAAGAGGAAGAAGAAGAAGATGAAGAAGCTGAGGACTAGACTAGGTTTTCTAGGCTAGGTTATCTGTTGAAAATCTGTAATCAGCATACTTTATTTGTAATTTTCACTTAAGTTCATTTCCTTGTAAATTGCAATGTAATTTCAAGATCAAATTTATAAAAGTCAAGTCTCCAACAAATTATTTCTATCTCATAAATCTTTGAGGACTTAACTTTAGTTTTAGGTACAGGTACTTAGCTGAAGTTTTGTCATCATCAAAAAGGGGGAAATTGTTGGATGAAGATGAAGACTTTGAAGTGAAGGGAGGTTTTGATGATTCCCAAAAGTCATCAGCTAAGTGTGGAAGCTTAGTACAAACCTTAGAAGATATTTGACCAAGAAGAATTTACTTCAGACGAGTCAAATATGGTTCAGAAGACTACTACTCTGTTGCTAAAGAAAGGAATCAGACTGGTGGATTTTCAGCCGACTCAAATCAGATTAGTTCAAGTTTGGGATTAGCCGAGTATACATCAGACGAGTGATTTCGATCAGCAGAGTAGAAGGGATCAAG
Source organism: Penstemon davidsonii (assembly GCA_034814905.1). NCBI lineage: Eukaryota > Viridiplantae > Streptophyta > Magnoliopsida > Lamiales > Plantaginaceae > Penstemon > Penstemon davidsonii. The sequence continues at coordinate 725,072 of JAYDYQ010001087.1, read as the reverse complement.
GAGTCTGATCAACGGTAATAAATGCACTTGGAGTAATAAATGCTGAAGAGGAAGGGTATATATGACAAATGATTGAAGAGAAACCTCGTATCAGCTTGGTGCATTTAATGCGGACTGACAGAAGGTACAACAGAGTGTACAGTGTTCAGTCGCAGGTAGCCGTTTCTGCAGAAAGGACCAGTACTCGAGGATTTGAACACCTGTCAATCTCTCAACGGGCAGATTTTCAAATCTCAAGTATAAATAGTTCAGTTCAAGAGTTGAAGAAGAAGATACAACACAACTGAGATCATTATCGAAGCAAAATTCTTCTAAGTCTCAACCTCAAGAACAGAACACTCATCAGCCGAGTCATTTGTTGACGAAGCAGAACAGAGAGAAAACAAAATATACATATAAATCTGAGTGATTTTGTTAGAAACGTGTTGTGAGAAGTAGATATCCATCTAAGTGAGTGATTTTTCTTCAGAGAGTAGGAGTTTCTTTGTGATTTCCTATTGCGCACTTGTGGCCTTTTCATTTGTTGATTGGCGCAAGCATTGCATACTGTAATCTGTGTTCTTATAGTATAACCCAAGATCTAAGTGACTTGGAAGAGTGGACTAAAGAATTTATATCTATATAACCACTATAAAAGTCCTTTGTGTTTAAACCTACATTATTTCTTGCATAATTTCAAGAGCATATTTTAAACACGAAAAAGCTAACTGTGGAAAAGTTTTAAAAGGAGTTTACAAAACTGGGGATAAAACTTTTTCTAAGTTAAGAAAACTACTTGTGAAAAACACTAGAAAAATTCGCTGCAAGTTAGTTAAGTTAAAACTCTGATTTTTATAAAATCAGCTAAGTAAAATCAGAAGAGTGGTCAACTCTGTTGTTCAAAGCTTTGTGCGAGATCAGCTTAGTCAACTTACAATTCTTGATCAGCTTAGTCTGCTGACAGAAAAAGTTAGAGATTTTGAAAGATAAATTTTTAGAGGTCTATTCACCCCCCTCCCCTCTAGACCTCATCTGACCACTTGGGACCAACAAGTGGTACAGGTACTTAGCTGAAGTTTTGTCATCATCAAAAAGGGGGAAATTGTTGGATGAAGATGAAGACTTTGAAGTGAAGGGAGGTTTTGATGATTCCCAAAAGTCATCAGCTAAGTATGGAAGCTTAGTACAAACCTTAGAAGATATTTGACCAAGGAAGAATTTACTTCAGACGAGTCAAATATGGTCCAGAAGACTACTGATCTGTTGCTGAAGAAAGGAATCAGACTTGTGGATTTTCAGCCGACTCAAATCAAATTAGTTCAAGTTTGGGATCAGCCGAGTATACTTGAGATGGGTGGGGGGGGGGGGGGGGGGGGGGGGGGGGGGGGGGGGGGGGGGGGGTGGGGGGGGGGGGGGGTGGGGGGGGGGGGGGGTGGGGGGGGGGGGGGGTGGGGGGGGGGGGGGGTGGGGGGGGGGGGGGGTGGGGGGGGGGGGGGGTGGGGGGGGGGGGGGGTGGGGGGGGGGGGGGGTGGGGGGGGGGGGGGGTGGGGGGGGGGGGGGGTGGGGGGGGGGGGGGGTGGGGGGGGGGGGGGGTGGGGGGGGGGGGGGGTGGGGGGGGGGGGGGGTGGGGGGGGGGGGGGGTGGGGGGGGGGGGGGGTGGGGGGGGGGGGGGGTGGGGGGGGGGGGGGGTGGGGGGGGGGGGGGGTGGGGGGGGGGGGGGGTGGGGGGGGGGGGGGGTGGGGGGGGGGGGGGGTGGGGGGGGGGGGGGGTGGGGGGGGGGGGGGGTGGGGGGGGGGGGGGGTGGGGGGGGGGGGGGGTGGGGGGGGGGGGGGGTGGGGGGGGGGGGGGGTGATCAGCTTAGTCTGCAGACAGAAAAAGTTGGAGAATTTTAAAGATAAATTTTAGAGGTCTATTCACCCCCCCCCCCCCCCCCTCTAGACCTCATCTGACCACTTGGGACCAACACTAGGCAACCTCGAAGCGGTCCCAAAATTTTAGAATGTGTTTCGATTAAAAAAAGACATCATATATCATACTCTCTCCGTCCCATTTTTTTTACTTCTTGAGCTACAGTACTAGGTCAAACTTTTCAATCTTTTAAGTGACTTATCATGTTAAATGGCAAAAATTCATTTTGGTACCATAGAATAGGCCCAAGTCCATTTTTCATATCAAATATCAAAAATCATATTGCCGTTAGTTTTTTATCGGAAGTTTAGCCTCCTCCGTTAAGTCAAAAAAGAGGTGAGAAATGCAATATTAAAAATTAGGCAGGGGTTTTTTGCAATTATCGCCTTCTTCTTCCTCCTCCCATACAATCGCCGGCTACGGTGTCTGTTGGTCAAAAGTGGTTGGGGTATTTTGTTTCATTTGTCGTGTAGAACTCGTATATATAAAGATCTTTTCAATCCGTTGAGTAATCTATTCGAATTTGAGTTCTAATTTCGAATTGCGGTAGGTCAAAATTTTCGAAATATCAAATCGTGATTTCTTCTTCAATTCTTAACCAAACTTCGTGATTCTTGTTGCAATAGTTTTCCCTGACCGTGGGCATCATTTTCCAAAGGTTTATTGTAGCTGCCGTTGACGGTTGAGCTCCGCCCAAGTGGCGGCGCGTTTTCGGCCTAAACCCTAATTTTTGCTGAAAAAATGCGCCTCCCCCTGCTCCACCGTCGACGGCCGCTGCAATTACACCATGGGAAATGTTGCCCATGACAAGAGGAAACAAAACCCCTCAACCAATTTCGTCCAACATGCCACCGGAAGCCGGCGATCATACATAGGAGGAAGAAGGCAATAATTGCAAAAACACCCTGCCTCAATTTAGACAATTGCATTTCCCCCCTATTTTGTTTCAACGGGTGACACGTGGCAGTTCTGTTAAGTAAACTAACGGAAGTATGATTTTTGAAACGTCTATTTATTCTACGTTATGATTTTCATTCGACTGGTATGAAAAATGGACTTGGACCTATTCTATGGTATGGAAATTGAATTTTTGCCCATGTTAGATTATTCAGAATTGTGATGTATTACACATTCTAAATATTGATATATATGGTGTCATATGATATTATTAATTTATTAGTGAAATATATTAATTTTTATAATTTTTATAAGTTTAATCAAGTTAATTGGTCAGCTATACTAATAGATAAAGGAAAATGGAACGGAGGAAATATATAACAGAGTTTAAACGAGTATGCCAAACATAGTATTTAAGCTTGAGTGTCCTTTTTTTCCCTTATCAAACTCGAGATTGTTTACTAACTTCATATTAAAAGATACACAATCAACTAGCTTATTAGTATTAGACACGAGCTGGTGTCGGGCTACGTTGTTATTTTTTTTTTAGCGTACGAGTCTTACCCGAATAATAAATTATCAAACGACATATATTGTCTATGATGCACGGATACTTCAAAGAATTATAAAATATCGTGTCGGATATTTCTCGATACGATACTCCTCGGATACTCGTGGATACGTATTCGACACTCCACGTGGCGTGTCGGTAAATATAATAAAAAGAGAAAATGGACACACGTATCGGATACTTATTTAAAGTATCCAACATATTTTATATTCTACATTTTTGCTAAGTCACCACAATTTGGCAAGAACAATGTAATACGTCGAATCACACTTTGTATTATATACAGCTGCAATACAAGATAATTAGTCTATAACGGGACTTGTTTTATATAACATAATAAAACAATGAACATGATGTATAATTAATAGTACTGAATTACCAATCATTTTTTTTTCTAAAAGTTATGTATTTAAGTAATTTATTACTTATGAAACTTAACTTGATCTATTTCAATATGTAAAAACATATAAATATATTATTATACTTTTTTCAATATGCATAAACATATAATATATATATTTTTTAGATCCGTATCCAAGTCGTATCGTTTCAATAAATTTTTAAAAATTCGTGTCGCCGGATCCGTATCGTGTCGTATTCGTATCGCCGTATCCGTATTCGTGGAACATAGTATATTGTTTAAACTAGGTTTGACAACTATAGCAAACCAAAGTCAACTCTTTTTATCATACTCAAGATATTGAGTAATTTAAGTTCATTGTCAACCCTAAAACAAGGTTATTTACCCATTAAGACTGATTAAGTGTCTCCTTTTTGCAACGACAAGAAGTCAATCTCTATAATATATCTATACACTGCTTTTGATAAAAATAAAATAAAAAAAAAAAAAATCCTACGCTAAGGTACATTTGTTATACATGTAAGTGTGTTGTTTTTAGGGAAAATTCTTGCCTAGACCCAATTTTTTATAGACAATACATAAAATTTTGTAAATATGTTAGTGAATGCACAATTTTTATTCATGGTCTATGAAAGAAGTTTTCAGTAAAATTAATAAAAATATAATAAGTTCGACCAAGTCAAAAGAGAAAAGTGAAAACTAGAATATTAGTATTTTATTAATAATATTATATCTATAACCAAGAACACTTTTGTTGGAGTTTTTATATAGAACTCAATTGGTTTCAACCCATTTGGATTGAGCTCATAAACACTTAATGTGAATCAAATTGAGAGAAGAAGACTCTATCCCACATTGAGTTGGAGAGTAAAAAATTAGCTAATTATATAGCTAAAATTTGGTATAAGGGTTGGACCCATTTGGGGTACCAAGGATTTTAGAGGGGTGAGGACCTAAGTGATTAAAGGTTCTCCACGCGCACCGCCGTCCGACGGTCGACTCGACACGAGTCACGGGTCACGAGTTTGGGCTTTGGGCTTTTAAAATAATTAATTATTTAGATAAAAATCATTAATAATTTTGACCCAAATACTAAAGCCCAATTAGCTAAAAATTAAAACCCAACATGAAAGATCAGAAAAGGGTCTGCGAACGACCCGACCCGTTTCGTCCTATGAGATCCGCGCATTTTTATTCAAAAACAGTTACACCTTCTCGCACCGAAGCAATGCTTCTGATCAAATTGAACAAACAAACCTTCAAATAAGGCATATCACCTGCTATAAATCGGAGAAAAATCAAGCTAATTCATTAGTCCGATTTTTTTAGCAATAAGCATAAATACTCTCTCCTCTCTCTCTTCCATTTTCACTTTAAATATCCGTCGAAGTTCTGTTTGATCAAGTTCGTCGTGGATTCTTTGTTCGTAGCAAACAAGAATCATCAGACTGTTGTATCTTGAAAGACTACCGAAGATCGGCCGTGTTCACCGTGGACAACCCATAAATATTTACTTAAGGATATTGCATCCGCAACCGCAGTCTTATTTTATCTCATTTCTTTTTCAGTTATATTTGAAATTTTAAGTCGCATCTACAATTTTAGCAATCATTTTACTTAATAAAAAGTTATAAATTAATTTTTAATTCTAAAAAGGACACTATATTTATGTCGTCCTTTTACCTTTATTTGCTTTTGATAATCGATTTGGGTAATCCTTTAACAACAATGAAACAACAAAAAGTGCCCTCAAATTTTTTTAATTAAAAGTTTACTCCTATTCAAGTTATCACTCGTATTTGTAGTTTCAATTTTATTTTTGGCAAAGTAGTTCCATTAAAACCTCAAAAACAAAAGCTTCAAAAGAGGGAAATCTACAGTTGAGCTGCAAATAGCAATCGATAAGAAGAAAAAAGGCAGAAACAAGAATGGAGGCGTGGAATAGAGAAACAGTCCCGAAGGGGATGAAGACTGTAAGCACCAGACTTCCTCAAAGAGACCGAATCCCCCCTTTGCTTGTCAGCCCCTCCATCTACTGAAACCTCATTTCCCACCCCTCCCTCTGGCTGGTAATTTTCTATGGGCTCTTTCTTTTGATTTTTGTGTGTATAAGCGTGTAAAGATTCAATCTTTTTTAACTATTGACTAATTGAAGATTAAAAGTGGTTAACTTTGATAATTTTGTTGCTATTTAGATTAAGGGTTGTGATTTTTTTCTTTTCTTTTTACTGTTTAGCTAATTAAAGTTTGAAAGTTTTGCTCTTTATTCTTACATTGTGCTATTTTGGATGTAATTGTTCAGGTTCTTGTTTTTCATGAAATGAGTAAGGCTGGGGATCGCCTTATAGCAGCTCTCTCACTTGTATGTATTGTCTTCACATTTTCCCTTTCGAGTTAATGGCAATTTACTCCCTGTGATATGCATAATTTTCAATTTACCCTGTAATTTGAAAAGAACACTTTGCCCCACTAAAATCTTATATAAGTTTTGCACACTCTCCTTGACATTTTTAATCTTAAAGATATATGAATTGACAAAACTACATCCTTATATGTGGCACTTTACCCCCTGTGTTATGATAAATGTGACACCTTACCCCTTGCACTTTACCCCCCCATGTTACAAAAACAGTTTTCATGTCCACTCTCAATTTCAGCAAGCGAGTTACACTCTCCAGTTGAGGGAGGTAAATTGCTCCTTTAAAATTTTCATAAGCGGGTAAAGTCCTCTTTTTCAAATCACGAGAGAGGGGGGGGGAGGGGGGAGGGGAGGGAGGGGGGGGGGGGGAGTTTGAATGAACACTATGAATATCACGGGGGGTAAATTGGCATTAGCTCTTTCCCTTTCTCTAGAAATTTTTTGGAAAAGTATAAATGGGAAATAATTACTTCCTTTTTGCAATGTGTGAAACCTTGAGCCATAACAATGCTTTCGAATTTTAGACCTAAGTTCTTTATCATTGGAATTAATTTGAAACAAGAAAAGCATTATAATGATGTCTAACAATAGCCATTTTATTAAAATTATTTTTGCAGCCTAGGTACCATAATGTGAATCATATAAACCTCGAGTTCTCTCATGATCTTGAAGACAAGCATCTAAAATTGTTAAGAACGAGGTAATACTAAAACTAATTCATTGTATGCGGTAGAGTATATGTTACTTTTTATTCTCAATTAGAGGAAAACTATACAAAAGGATAATAGTTTTATGTAACATATCCTTTACTTGCAAAAACAGTTGGCTTAAAAAGATGCTACTACAAGAGACTATGATGTAGTTTATAAGTTGTTTTTCAATAACATATGAAGTATACATTACAGTAATTCCATTTTTTTTCTTTTTTCGTTCTAAGAGATTGGGGTGCCTATTCTTCGCCTTCTTTTTTCAAATATATAAAAAGCTTGTCTTACATTTTTTTAGTCAAATAAGAGAGAATTCTAGCTAACTATAATATCATAATTTATTAGTTCAAAGGATACAAAAATATACTCTACCAGTTAACACTTTGTATTCCATGATTACACTTTTTTTTTTCCTGTATATACTTGTCATTGCAGTGTGGAAGATCTACTGGAAACTTAGAGGTTCTTAATTTGAATGGCTGCCAAAAAATATCAGATGTGGGAATTGATTTTATAACGTACAATTGCCCAAAATTAAAGGTTTTCTCAATCTACTGGAATATAAGGTACTTAAAAACCTTTGCCAATGCACTTGAATATATATACATTGCTTTCACTTGAAATTAGTAAATTTGAAATAAACTCAGAGAGATTTATCGGCAATTTCATTTCAGGGTTTCAGATGTTGGTGTCAAAAACCTGGTGAAGAACTGTAAACTTGTCATTGATTTGAATCTGAGTGGTTGTAAGGTACATTAAATTACTTTTTCGTCTAAGCTGTTCTATATGTGTCATATGGGGCTAAAAGAAAAAACACCTCTTGTGTTTTGCCTAACTATCAAAAACCCCCTGTATTCTTTTTTTATTAGCAAAAAAACCTATTTAAAATTCCTACATAAATCATAGGGAGGTTTTTGCCAATTTCTTAAGTGAACGGGAGGTTATTGCCAATTTTAAAAGTTAATAGGGGGGGTTATTGGTAGTTTTTTAGGTTAAGAAGGGTGATTTGCATAATTTGGTGGGGATATAATTGTCATTTCGCCTTAAGAGGATTTTTTTTGCTAATAAAAAATAAGCGTAGGGGGGTTTTTCGGTAATTAAAATAACAAAGGTTATTTTTATACATGGGCAAATCATAGGGGGTACTTTTGCATTTCACTCTTCATATGTGGTTCTCTCATCTAAAATATTAATCTTACATAGTATGTATTTTGCCAAATATAGAATGTCACTGATGAAAGTTTGAAATTAATTGCCGAAAATTATCAAGGTTTGCAGCTGTTGAACCTCACAAGGTATGGGACTTTTATTTTCGTCTTATAATTTAATTTTTTATTTATTTATTATTACTGAAATAATGGATGTATTTAGATGCATCAAGTTAACGGATAAAGGCTTACAAACAATATTGCTCAGTTGCTCCTCTCTTCAAAGCTTGAATCTTTATGCTCTTTCAAGGTAAAGAAAAAAAAAATCAAAGCTTTTATTCTCATTTGCAGTGGATTATATTTAATAATTTTATTTTATTTTTTATTTTTTAAATTTGTCTTAATTTTTATACAGTTTCACAGATATAGCTTACAAAAAGATATCACATTTGGTTCATCTTCAGTTCTTAGATCTATGTGGTGCTCAGGTGTGATTATAAATTTTACTCTTCAAATTTATCAGCTGAAAAAGAATTGAATTCTACCATAATATTATAAATCTGACTTTAATGTTATATATTTCAGAATCTTTCTGATGAAGGACTTTCTCAGATAGCAAAATGCAAAAACTTGAATTCTCTTAATTTGACGTGGTATGTAAGATATAGTGGCTATTATTATTTTTTTGGAAAGAAATAAAAATTATTTACTGAGGGTATATTTGTACTTGTCTTCTATATTAACAGGTGCGTTCGAATCTCTGATCAGGGAGTCATAGCTATTGCACAAGGGTGCAGGTCTCTTGAGTTTCTGAGGTGAGAATTTTTTATAATGAAAACTAAAAAGGGAAAATCGCACTTTTCCCTCAACTTTTGGGCAAATCTTATCAACTCTGTGAATAGTTTAGCAGTGATCCTCGGGGGGGAGTGAATTGCAATACAAAAGAATGGTTAGGAAATAGGAGAGCTAATGCTAGTTTACCACCTTGTGATATGCATAATGTTCGATTTACCCCTTGTAATTTGAAAAAGAGCATTTTACCCCATGTAAAAATTTTAAAAGTAGCAATTTACCTCCTTCAACCGGGGAGTGTAACTAACTCGCCGAAATTGAGTGTGGGCATAAAAAATATTTTTGTAACATGAGGGGGGGGGGGGTTAAATGCCACATATATCACACATAGGGGTAAAGTGTCAATATAAGAGGGGTAGTTTGTCAATTCATATTTTTTTAAAGTTTAAAAAATGTTAGGGAGTCAGTGTGAAACTTCAATAAGATTATAGGGGGTAAAGTGCTCTTTTTCAATTACAGGAAGGTAAATTGAATATTATGCATCATCACAGGGGGTGTAAATTTCCATTAACTCGGAACTAGGAAGTAAAGTGTGATTTTCGTTTACCATTTTCTTAGTGTTGTGAAATACAAACAATCAACCAAATTTAACACTTCAATTTTTAAAATTGAACCTGGAGATGGAATGGTTTGGAAGAATGATCCTCTTTTCATTTCTAATTCTTGCCATTGATATGTGAAGCTTGTTTGGAATAGTCGGGGTTACAGACAAGAGCTTGGAGGTTCTTTCAAGCTCATGTTCAAATACACTTACGACCTTGGATGTTAATGGTTGCATTGGCATAAAGGTACGTGAGCTTGCCTTCTTACAAGATTACTTGACCATATTACATGGCAAAATTCGAAATAACATGTTTGCTAGCGCTAGCGCTAGCGATAAGGCTATGTTTGGCACTTTTGGTTCTTATATTTCAGTTAGTAAATGATAATGAGAATGTAATCAAACACAAAGTGGAGCTTTTCTATCCTTTGGTGCTAGAAAAACATTGAATTAATGGCAATTTACCCACTGTGATATGCATAATGTTCAATTTACCCCTTTTTTATTTGAAAAAGAGCACTCCCCCCTATAATCTTATAAGAGTTTCACACCACCACCCTGAAACTTAAGAAAAATGAGTTGACAAAACTACCCCTCTTATATAATATACTTTGACTCAGTCAACATAATAATATGGCATTTTACCCCTTGTGTAATTATAATGTGGCATTCACTCTCTTGTGTTATGATAAATGTAGCATTTTACCCCCTTGTGTTTTGATAAATTTGGCATTTTACCCCATGTGTTATGATTAATGTGGTACTTAACCACCCCGTGTTATGAGATGTGACATTTACCCTGCTAAGGATAAATTTGTCTTTTGACGCAACATTTTTCATGCTCAATCTCAATTTTGGTGACTGTGTAACACTCTCCATTGGAAGGAGGTAAATTACTCCTTTCCAAATCACAGCGGAGTAATTAAGTTGATCATTATGCATATCACATGGGGTAAATTAACATTAGCCCAAAAAAGATTTGCATAGTGTTTTACTCACTACATTCCAATAACCAAACATCAGGTAAATGTTTTTGTTCTTACAATATTTGCGCATTTCTTTACAGAGACGAAGTCGTGATGAATTGCTTCAGTTATTCCCGAAACTAAAGTGCTTCAAAGTCCATAGCTAAGTTATAGTTCGTGGAAGACAATTTTTTTGTGCTCTAATGTTTGCCATGATGTATAATATTGGGTAAAGAAATTTTCATATGCTACCCATTATGTTAATGTTAAGTGATCATATTTCTTTAGTGTTAGTTTGTGAGTCACTCATTGCATGTACATTGTCAAATTTTGATATTATAATTCTATGGATGGTTTGAATGATCTCTTGAAAGATATGTCATTGTTCGGTTTCCTTGCGTTTGCAACGTTGATTGAGCTGGTGAACTTTCGAGTTTGTTCTTTGATATGTATCATTAACGAAGTGTGTTGTTCTCTTGAACTAAATCTTCAAGAGACCTTTCGATTAACTTTTCATAAATGTGGATCAAGTTTAGAACTATGATTGACGCACTAGGACTGAACATTGACCGAGCTGCGGTGGAAGAAGATGCTAATAATGGAAACTTAAGTCCATTTGAAAGTATTAACACTTCCCTAGGTTTGGTGTCCAAATTAGTCTCCTAAATTTGAATGTAACTAAACACTTCTACCGTTCCACGTGAATTCGTAACTACGTTCATATATGGTTCAGTTGCATTTCACATTTTTGGGTGATACATTAGTTCCCGAAAGATTAGGATTTTGTCCGATTAAAGATCATATCAATCAAACTCGATTAAGAAAATTTATAATCCACAATGTCTCGATTGTGTATAGATTTAGATCAATTCGATTAAAAATCTCAATCCAATAATGAATTAAAAAATTATGTACAGAAGTAAAGCATTATTACATAAGTAATATCAACAATATTTTATCCATAGTAAAACAAGTCATGAATAAAAGATTTTTATTCATGATTGCAATTTCATATTTCAATTCTCAAAAGTAACAAGAAAAGTGATTTTTGTGACACTATTAATAGTGTTTTTTTTTATGAGATTTGACAAATATTTTGTTCAACTTTGAAGTTCGTCGTAATGGACAAATTTTGAACTCGTGAGTTTAATTGAATGATTATATTGCACTAAGAAATTTGTTTTAGATGAAGATAGTGGTGGAGACTTTGAGGGTAGAAATTTCAATGGATCTGAATTTCTATTCGTAATCTGATAAAATCATAGATATAGTCATTGTATAATATATCAAGCAGATATGAGTGAAATCTAGGGTTTTCCTTGAAAATCTTCTACTTAAAATGGATTTTGGGAAGGTTTTTGTGGATCTTATTTTTTATGAGTTACTCTTGTTTCATATTCTTGTGTGTTAAATGGTGAACATATTGGATACTTTCGGCTAAGGGGAATCCATCAAGAAGATCCTGTCACATTATCGTTTTCGCCTATGTTGAGAGAGGCTCTAAGTGCTTTGATTGGACAGGCGGAAAGTAGGCGTGATATCACTGGCGTTACCGTTTCACATTTACTATTCTTATACAATACTTTGATATTCTGTCAGTGTTAGGCATGATGCTCTTAAAGCATGTATTTGACATTCTTTAAATGAAATAAATAAATAAATTTTGAAATTTATTTTTTCATATAATCATTTCGATTATGCATTTATTGCATAATATAAACATCAGAAAATTCCAAGTCTGTTAAAGAGACTATGACTTAAGTATATATGTTATACTGAAGGATTTAAGTTATAGCAAATAGACTAAAAAGTCCGTAGTGAGTTAAAGTTGAGATCTTTAACTAAACACTACTAGTACGGTCCACGAAACATTTACAATGTAGTAATTTTTTATTCGAATTACTGATGTAGAGACATCGAAGGTGGAGGTACTTTGTGTAATTCGATTACATAGGACTGGACCAGACATGATCTAGAAGCATAAATAAGATACCGTTGATATTATGGTTCTAGAACATGTCAACTGATGATCATATGCGAATTGATCTAAATCCTGAGTAGGCATAAACTCCTGTTTATATTGACGAGTTCTTTTGACTCATAGGTAATGGCCCGTAACCATGTCGAGCCTAAAACTTATGTCTTGAAGATCCGTTGAGATAAATGGCTGGGAATGTGTTTTACAGATATGGAATCCAACCCTTCTTGCGAGAAGCTGGAATATTGATTCCCTTAAGTGTTAGTTCTGGAACTGAACAGTAGAGCGCTCTGATTTATGAATAAGTTCATAAATCAAACTGTTTACTAGTGAACTAATGGAACTTAAGGATAAAGAAGTAATTAGAGGGGCAAAACGGTAATTATTCCTAGATCTAGTTACGAATCAATCATTGGAGGATCAAGTTGCATGTAGTGATTATATCAATGGACTATCTTGATCTTTAGAGTAAAATATATTGTAATGACAAGAGTGCAATTCCAAGTCTTTAGTGGAATCACTTGGAATTAATAGATCGTATTAATTATATTAAAGAGTTTGATAAATTATTCGATTTATTGGAGCTTGAAGTTACATGTCCATAGGTCCTCAATCACGGCTCCTGTTAATCTACATTTGAACTTAAGAAATTAGAACGAATTCATTCACGTTGAATTTTGGAAATAGTTTCCCAAAATAGAAACTCCGAACTAATTAGATGATATTTAATTAACTAATTTAGAATTAGTTAATTAGAAAAAATCATGATTAGTTACATTAGATTTAATTATTGAATTGAATCTAATGGAAATTGAATACTAGATTCAAGAAAAAGGAAACATTGGCATTTATGGAATTTCTAATTGTAGAAATTCATTATTTACTATGTAAATATATATGATATATTTATATAATAAATAAAAGAAAAAATTATATATTTTTATATGTAATTTTCGAAATTATATATATAAATATATTTATGTATGTTTTAATTACTTACAAGAGTTGTATTTAATTAATAGCTCTCTTAAGGTAAGAGAAAGAAGAGTTTTTTTCCTAGTAGGAAACTTTGAGTGAGTTATGGTAGGAGTTTAACTCCTCCCATATCTATAAATATACATATGAGATATAGATCTTAAAGTAGAGAATCATTGATTTGTGAAATCATTAAGATTACACTCAAAAGAAGAAAAAGTTCTTCAACCCTAAACATACAAAAGCCACCCCTTGTTCCAGAAACAGAGAAGAAATTTCATCTTGAAATTTTGATATCTAAAATATGAAAGAATGTTCGATTCTCTTAAGTTGGTGCCCACACACCTAGTAGAAGGAGAACGTGGTTGATATCAATGGTGAAAAAGATCAAAGGCGTTTGTTCATCAAACTCAAGAAAAGCATGAAGCCAAAAGTTCAACCAAAAGAACGAAGGACGGGAAGTTTTCTGTAAGTTTTCTATTTTTTTCTTATGCATAATTAAAATAATTATCGTTTATGGGATCCTCGTTTTTATGTTAGTTATTTTTGAAATATACTGGGAACATAAATCCCACCAAATTCCGCAATTGGGTCGAATTAGTTCGATCCTGTTTACTCGTTGGGTCGAATAGTTCGGATCCGATTGGGTAAAACTCCAACAGTCATGCCACTGCGGAAGCAACAAATAGGATTGGGGTGGTGCTAAAGGAGTATGGAAGTGCTTTGGGGCAAAAGATAAATAGGAAGTCTAGTTTTGTTTACTGTAAAAACACAAAGGAGGTAGATAAAGCGTAGATTCGAGCGATTTTTCCAACTCATTGGACGGTTGAAAAACACGAGAAATATTTGTGTTTACCATCTGTGATTGGGAGATAAAAGTCGGAGGTGTTTGGACATATCAGAGATCAGATTTGGAACCGTGTACATGGATGGGGTCAAAGACACTTCAATGACGGGTAAAGAAGTCCTTAACAAATCTATTATCCATGCTAACCATGAGTTTTTCCATGCTCCCTTTGTACCTTTCAATTGAAATTGAATCAATGATAGCTAAATTTTGGTCGAATGATAGGGAGAAGAAGAAAATATATTGAATTGCATGGGAGGCTATGGAGCCAATAAGAACTATGTGGATTGTGAGGCAAAAGACTTATTAATGGCGGGTCGTCTACGGTGGAGGATGGACAATGGTGAATCCGTAAATGTGTGGGCGGATGGGTGGCTACCGAATAGGTTTCAATTAGTGGAATTAAGATACCGAGGATGGGGCAAGGCAACCATCGAATATGTTGGTTAATTCTTTGATTGATACAACTACATGCACATGGAACAAGCAACGATTGGAGGAGTTATTTTTGGAGGATGATGTGAAAGAAATACTATATGTCCCTTTAGGCAGTAACCATAATAGTGATAAAATCATTTGGTATTAAACGAAAGAGGGGACTTTTTTCATTACGTAGTACCTATTACTCCATCCGTCCCATTATTTTTACACCCTTGACTTTTGGCACAAAGACTTATGTAAGAGTTGGAAAAAGTGAAAGTTTTAGATATTTTTACAATTATGTCCTTAAAGTAGTGGTTGAGAATTAATGGTGTCAAATCATTACTTTATGTGAAAGGATAATTTTGAAAAAACAATTCTATTTTAAAAAAAGGGAGTGTTGAATTGGGACGTCCCAAAAAAAAAAAAGTAAAAATAATGGGACGGAGGAAGTATTATTTAGAGGTAGAATTAAAGTGGATGAAATTGCCTATAGGCTAGGGAGTTCGAGTAGTTCGAAGTAGAGGATTGGAGATGGTTTTGGGCGTTAAGCTTACCAAGGAAGATAAAGATTTCTATTTCTTCTTTTATTGTTTTTTTTTTTTGGTTTGAGAGCATGTAAAAATTTGGTTTCGACCATATGAAATCTAAGGCTTACCAAGGAAAGATAAAGATTTCTATTTCTTCTTTTATTGTTTTTTTTTTTTTGGTTGGAGAGCATGTAAAAATTTGGTTTCGACCATATGAAATCTAAGGAAGAGAGAGGTCGTGGAGTGTGATACATGTGACCTTTTGTGGGGCGACCATAGAAGACGGGATTCATGTCTTTCTTCCTTGTTCATTTGCTAGACACGAATGGGCGCTTTTGGACATCCGTTGGGCAACGCTTAATAATGGCAAAAGAAGTGTCCATGGATGGCTATTGAAGTTGCGGGTGTTGTTGGGAAACAAATTTCGAAGTCTAGCTACTCTAGTCTACCCGAACCTCGCGGCCGCATGGGCAGCTGAATTGGAGTCCCTTGGACGTGAACGTGTTGAGCCTTTGTGCAGCGTGTTCATGGAGCTCTAGGCAGGAAACAGGTCCCAACTATGGTGGAGGTGCGATCTGCTCGTGAAGGATGGGTTGCTCCGATTATGAGCGAAGTAAAGATGAACTTCGATGGGGGCTGTTTTTCAGGGAAGTTACTACACGACGTGCAATGTACGGGTGCATTCTCCTAATGACACGTGTCCAACTTTATTTTATTTTTTAAAATCTACCTTGTTAAAGTTAGTTCACAACAAGAACACGTGTCATTAGAAGAATGCATAGGTACATTGCACGACATGTAACATCTAAGTTCCCTGTTTTTTAAGTAGCTGGTTATATCGGAATAAGAGTGGTGGCTCGGGATTTACAAATAAATGTTGAAAGGCACTTAAAACGCAGATTCCCAATATTAACATACTTTGATTTGCTATAAATAAGTTGCATGTTTTGACATTACATTTTTGCATTATTCATGACAAAATTTCAACTTTCTTTTTTTCTATAATACATTTATCGTTAATCATTACATCGTCATTTTAATAATTGCCTAAGTAGAAAGAATCAAATACTAAACTGTAGTCAAACATTAGTAAATTAATGTGGAGTTGAACCCATAACCTTTTGATTTTAAGACCTCATATTTGCCTATGATTATCAATAGATTACGACCTCATTGACGACAAAATTAAATATTACTAATATTTACTTGCAACATATTCAATTATTGTAAGAAAATAGTTCCGGTTTATGTCCAAAAGAATTGTACGGGTTACAATATGCAACCTTAGTCATAAATCATGATATTACTTCAATTATACATAAATAAACGCAAATTATACATGCAAAACAAGAGCACAACAACATTCACAAATTTATATTTAATAATTATTTTGGAGGTTCTTGGCAGTAATATGAGCATATGCAATAGTTCCTTATGCATCTTCCATGCCCTAGTGGCTTTCCAGAACATTTCTGCATGCATTTGTTTGAGTAACATTTGCCTAAATCATTTTTTTCAATGCACCTATGCTCCGGAATCCAAATTGAAAGTGCCTCATTCAACCCTGAAACTGAAAAGAATCATCATGCCATAAATATTAATTAACTAGAAAACTATGTAATAATGTTGCATAAACATGTTTTTCATTCTAACACACATCATAGATTTAGAAATAACGTTGGTCTACACAGATATTGAGTGAATCCAAGAATTGTATTTGATTTGTTGTAATTTGAATGACTTACATTGCATGAAAATATGTGACCTATTTATGGATTCTTAACAGGGGTACAATAGTCTTTTTAGGAAAGACGTTACAAGTAACAAATATGAAGACATTACGAGATTAAAACAGAAAAATGTTACAAATCTCTCAGTTATATCAACTTAATGTAGAGGTTAATAATTCCTGAATTTTCCTTGGGCACAAAATTAGGTACATCATGTAATGCAAAGGCGTGAATGTTATTGTATTGAATCAATGCTTCATTAGCAGTTTTAGTATTTTGAGGGTCCTAGATGAAACTTGAATCAAAACCCTATGTGAAAAAACATATTTATCTTGTATAAGTTTATATTTATTTTGTTTATTTATCCAAAAGTATCAATTAAATCTACATATATATTCTATTTTCTCTACCATTATTTCTTTAGGTAAATTGACTAATTCACTTGACTTGACATGTAGCATAATAGATCATACTAAAATATTTATTAATAGTAAAACTGAAAAACTTTTTCCAACGGAATCAACGCTGGTAAATTTAAAGAGTAATATATTTTAACAAACGCACACCATAGATTTATTTTAGACTATACAATTGTACACGATTCACTTATTAACGATCATTGGCTGCCACATGGACATTGATCACCACTCGGATAACGATGGACAACTGACCAAATCTTGACAGGTTGGACCAGATTTTCATTGGCATGTGTTAGCCAATAAAGCTTGCTCAAACGAGCACAATTATGTAGCACGAAAGCAAAATAAATCATTGTACATCATGTTACAAATTACCAACATATGCAGTACATAAAGCTTTTTTTTTTTTAAAATATATAAATGTCTACAAGCAAGAAAATCTCAAAAAAAAAAATGTTTAGAATGAGAACCTGAAGAGGCAATAAGAATGATGAAGAAGACTATTGCAGGAGATAAAAACTTCATTTTCTGAATTCAAATTGGAGTTTACAATGCTGACTCAAAATAAAGCATTAGCTCTTACAAAGGAACAACTGTTTTTAGAAGAAAGAATTGTCTAAAGCCACTATATGGAACTCACTTGTGGAACACTTAACAAGTTCTTTACTTGGGCACAAGTTCTTTTCTTTGGATCCACTCCTAAAATGAAGCTATACAAACTCATCTAGTCCTTAAATTATAAATTCTATCCAAACATTGAAGCAACATGAAAAAAGATATAACTTATTTATTTTTTTGTCACTTATTTATTTAACATAATATGCAATGAGTTGACACACGATTACATTTTGATATCTTAGATATTATTGTCCGGTTCGGGTTCTCTATACAAATTTGACTGATACTGAAATTGCTTGTCCTTTCCGATGATGATGAACTAGGCCGGTGGCGATTTCAGCGAAGCCCCTCCGATATTTAAGATACATCATATTGTTATAAGACGAAAAGTGGTAATACATGACTTCGAATAATGAGACTTAGGTACATCCCCATTAGTTAACTAAAATTGTGGGAAATTTTTATTTTTATTTTCCAAGGGTTTATCCATTTCAAGGCGCGTCGGACACATTAAATGGGATATTATTTGATTTGTTGCCATGATTATTTGTTACTTTTCTTTATTAATAATATCCATAATGTGTTTCACGTTGGGCCTGATTTATTACTCATTATAGTTTTATTACATGAGAGTAGATAATAGTTATTTCAGGGGTGTTTGCAAGAGCTTTTAGAAGTACTTTTTTGCTTTTTTTTGTGCTTAAAGCACTTTGAAAGTGTTTGCAAATAGTGCTTCTTCTATTGCTTCTTCAACTGAAAAGCAGATAGAAGCACTTTAAGAAGAAGCACCTAAGGAGATGCTTTTTTAGTGTGGTGGCATTTTTGTAATATTTCATAATTAGTTTGTGACAATTTTGTCCTCAGTAAATTATTCTATTTCTAGGTATATCCATACATATATATATATATATCATTTTTCGATTCTCATTTATATTTACTTGTACGCTCCTCTCACTTTGGGAGAATCCATTCCAATTAACCCAAGTATTTTTGTAAGGTAATTTAAATTCTTTTTTCGTTATCTTATTTTGACACCTCTTTTGTATTGTTTGCAATATTTTGAAAAAATTTATTCCACGATACGAGTTTTTGGTGAAATATGGATTTTCTTTGAACTATATAGGTATAGAAGTCATATTTTGTGGGAATAAGTTTCTTCCAACACAATCAACTTGCTATTTGATATTGGACAAAAATGAGGGTAAATATGTAATTGAATAGTTACAAATACTAGAAACACAAGAGTCCTTGTGTTAAATGCAAACATTAAAAAAACTGCTTAAAGTTGCTTTTTTCACTTATTTGCAAACACTCATTGCTTTTAAATAAAAGTACTTATTTTTTATTTTTGCTTTAAGCAACTGCTTTTGGCTTTCCAAAAGCAATTGAGATCAAACTGTGTGAGGGTCCTAAATTGTTTTGAGCTTCATGCAAGAGTCCTTATGACATGTTACTCACGTCCTCAGTCATAACTCTGTGGACATTACAAACACATAATTGTATTTCCTATATCAATATCATATAAGATGTTGATTTTAGTTGTATCTACATACTCTACTACGAAAATATATTTTTTTTATCAGAAAAAGAGCTAAAAGTTAAAGCTAAACTAGATCCTGAAGCAAAAACTGTTGAACAAAGTCAGGAGGGTCCTCCAACTTCAAAATGTCGATCTTGACTCAATGTCCAATTTTCACAAGAGTGTCCGCTACACTATTCGTCGTTCTTCTCACATGACGCAGGTGTATGTCCCAAGGCTTCTTTAGAAAATATAAATATACATCTCAAGGGTGGCAAATGAGTGGGACGAGCTGAATCCAAACTGGCCGAAAATGAGTCGGATCAAAGACGAGTCATATTATGTGTCATAAACGAACAGGGGATAATGGGTCGGGTTTTAAACAAGTCAAGCCAGACTGGGCAGATCGGTTATTTTTATCGATGATTTGTGTTTTATTAATTTAAAATTAATTTTATTTGAAATTTAAATATATTTAATAATTTAATATTGTAACCAATATTTTCATAATTAAGGAGAGAAAAAAAAATTGAGTCAAATTTAGGCCATCAAATGTTAACTAGTGTATTTGACCCGTTAACAAACCAACTAAAAACCCAAATAAATATTTACAAAACTCAATCCAACGAAACTCAATAAAAATAAAAAAATATATGGACACATGTAAAAAGCGATGACATTATAAACATAAAAATTGATCACATAATTTTCATTTTCATATAAAAGCCAAACATCTACCCAAAACACAACAGAATTTTAAAAGTACTTTCGAACTACGTACCGTCCACAACAAATACACCCTTAAATGGAATGTGCAAAAGCTGAGCAATCCACAATCACTTGAAATGAATCCTATCAAAATATGATTCTCAGTCATATATAAATATTTAAATGTCAAGTTTATCATCATTAACACTGCAAACATTAAATCACTATTGACAGGGAAATTCAATAGAAAACAAAAATTAAAGACAAACTAAATACCCTTTAAGAATAAAACTTACAAAAGAGCAAAGACAGCTAATAACCTACATCTCATTCAACAAAATTTCTCATAACATATAACATGTGTCTAAAACAAAGATCAAAATTAATTATGTCCCAAAATTTGTCAAACTAATCAACTGAAGCAGATTAGATAAAAGAAAAAACATGTCTAATGCAACAAAAAAAGGACCAAAACACATCAAATCATATATTGTGGTGCCCAAGGCTTAGTATCCACCCTTGAGATCATTGACGACATCATATGGGATAGGAGTGACAGTTTCTAGAGTAGTGCCTTCAACCATGAAACCAGGTTTGGGTCCCTCTGGTTGCCTCTTAGTGCTAATAATTTTACCTTGTGCCTTTGCCTCTGCTTTCAATTTGTCGTTCTTTTTTATCCTCTCCAAAATCTCCTCGTGGCACCTAGAGGGTTGGATGTGTTCAACACGAACATGGATTCTCTTTCTGATGATTCTATTACCTACCTGAATCCAGAAACAAAAAAACAAAAATCCAGTTAAATTGTCTTTAAGGGTATAAAAGTTAATCGTTATAGAATATGCCATTTATATAATATCTTAACATAAGGAATAGTAAGAACATTTTCTTAAGAAGAAACCACACCAAGTAAAAGAAACCAAATCCTGGTAGAAGGAGCTGAGTATGTTAGCTGCAATTGCATTTAGGAAGGAACACACATGATTAAAGCATCACTAATTCACCTAACGTAAGATATGACGTTCCTGCTGTATCACAGTTAACCTTGATCTCACACAATTATACTAGACTTGCAATCACCATCAACCAAGAAACTCAAACAAAGCAATACATTATTTAAGTTTCCTTTTAAGATGTAGATATTTTGTTAATTGGTTTTTTGCTTTTGTAGATAATTAATTTTTTATTATGCACCACTTACAGGTTTACTATAGTTCACCATACAATTGAAAATAATAAAGTTCCTTAAATAATAAGACAAGTAAATACTCCATCATATCATCTAATATGAAGCAGCTTACACGAAACATTGAATTTATAGTACCCTATCATACGAAGCCATTACATGAAACTATCATTCTTAAAGTTGAAAAATAGGATAGTCACAATTTCATTATCTGAAGATGAATTTTGAAGTTTTCCAGATTTATTATCAACATAATGAAAAGCATAGTAATCGAGGCCACACTGGAAACTTAAAACAAGAAATCAACCAAATAATTAAAGCAAACATATATAGTAAACAGAACACGGATACCACAAAGATATATCCCTAAACATAAAACATTGTGCAAATGAATAGTATAAACAACAAAATTCACAAAAGAAAGGAGAAAATTAATGAAGAAAACTACGCAATCGCAGAAATGTAGAAAACTAAAAGGTTGTAATTGAAGAAGGCATAGGTTATAGTGCAACATACCATTGAAATTAAAAGTCCACTACGTAGTCTATTCTCAAAGCATAGTCTCATATGAAGACACTTATGAAATTAGTTCTTCTAAAAATGTCATAAAGTTGAAAATATGATAATCACTTTCTTTATCTCAATATGTAATCAATTTTCCTAAAAATTCTAAAAGTATGTTTGTTTCTAAGTATGAAATTATTAATGAAAAGCATACTAAACGAGGCAACACTTCACAATATAAGAAGCAATGAAACAAATAATTACAGAAAGCAGAAATTAGTAACACATATATACATTAAATAATTAAAAATTACATAACTCACGAATAACATTGAAGAAACAGAAATTCTGAACGCAGAGAAGATGCGTATACCTGCTTATTGATTTCGACACCGATTGCGCGTTTGGTGACGTTCCAGATTCGACCAGTTCGCCCGTGGTAGAATTTGTGGGGCATGCCTTTGTGGATTGAGCCGTTAACCTTCACATCAACATAATCGCCGACTTTGTATGTTCGAAGATAGGTTGAGAGGTGAGTCGGTCCCTTCTTCCTGAAGGCGCGTGCGAAAAGATCCCTCGTACGCGCCCTAACACCGTGCCCCGCCGGCATTTTCTGGTAGCTGTGTGTGTGGTGTGTGTGAAAAAAGAAGGCGACGAAGGGGGTAGAGGAGGAAATTTTTCATTGATGGTCAAGTGATATTAGGGTTTTATGGCGCAGATGGGATGTATTTTGGGCTTGGGCCGAGATAATTGTTAGGTTAATTAATAATTTCATTAGGGCTGTCAATGGGGCGGATTTCAATCAGAATTCGTCCGAATTCGATTGGATTTATTAGGATAATTGTCCGATTAGAGATTCGATGGACCTGATTCGATTATAAAGATCCGTAATCAGAAACTCAAGGAGCGAATATGGAGTTAGGTTGATCCGATCCGTTAGAGATCCGTATCCGACAATAAATAAAAAGAAAGATATATATACATAATGCTTTATAAAAGTAAGCATCATTAATAATATTTCACTGTCAAATTAAGAACATAGTAATTTATAACTCGTTTATAAATTTATTTAAATCAATATTTTCATTCTACAAATAAGAATATAGTAAAGAAACTTTGAACATGTGAGCTAAAATTAAATAAAATTGAAAAATTAATAAACTTGTTTTAAGAAAAAATATTAATTTAACTTTTTAAATGAAAATTTATTGGATCCGAAAAAGATCCGATGTCCGGCCAAATCCGACCAAGATCCGTTGGATTAAAAAATTCTAGATCCAAGCACAATCCGAGCAAGATCCGAATCCGATAAGATTTGATCCGATACTAATGGAGCCGGATCTGGACGAGTCTGATCCGACCAGAATCCGACCCATTGACAGCCCTAAATTTCATCAATTTTTCAACCTTTTTTGCCGTTTTAACAATTTTCACCGATATAATCAAACTTTCACCATTTTGAATTTTTGATCTATTTTAGATGAATTCGCCTAAAAAAATTTGTAATCCCAACCATTGAAGATAAATTTTAACTCATGTTATAATGTGGCTAGATTTTTGTATCTTTCTTTGATTCTATAAATAGAGGACATTATCATGTATTGTAATTGATATCTTTCTACTTTATATTGTTATTTACATTGCATTGATTTTGTAGATATGTTGTTCCTTTTAGCTAGGTTTTATAACAAATTTAATTTAATAATTAATAAGTAGTAAGGGCATAACTGTACAAAGACAATTTTTTCAGAAACCGACTTTTCAATTTGTAGGTAAAATCTTGGTACATGTCATGAGGCTAAACTCTACCTTAATAAAGTTCTTGAGGGTTTCACCATAGCACCTTCCTATTTTATGCGAGATGATATTTTTATGATAAATAATTTGATATTAGGAAATGGTATTCGTTTTTACATCCCGAAAAAAAAAAGTAGGAGCAAAAATATAAGAAAAGCAATTTTAATCTTAACTGTATATTTATTATAGAAAAGAAAATATAAGTAAAGTAGCCTATCATTTTTCTGAACGATAAAGCTGAAGGTATACCCATTTCTGACGCTGAGCTGCCTCTTACGCTTCCAGATTTGGACGAATTTACCCCCACTGGAACAGGGGAACCATCACTTGCAAAGGCCCTGTTTTTGTAGAAAGGAATTTCATTTAGGTGGTTGTTTTATCTATTGTTTTACTCATGGATTAAAGTTTCGTTTCGTAGGTGAGTTTCGGGTATCTAAAAATTGAAAATGTTTCGGAAACGTTAGGAAAAATTACAAAAATCAAGAAACACACCGATAGTTATAAAAAAAACACATAACAATCCTGTTCTTATTTCTAAAGCATAATCTAACTTGAAATACAACTGCATAATGAATGCAAACAATTAATAATAATGCCCTTTTCAAATCTTGCAAACCAGCATCACCAAACAAGAATGAGTGCTTGTTAATAATTGAAAAAAGAATTGCATTACAACAAAACAATGAAAAGACAGTGGAATACTCAAGATGAAATCTATAAACTATAACCAAAAGACTGATTATATCTCAGAAATTAACAAAAGTTAATATAGAATTAAAACATAGCATCATTAAAGTTCATGATATCAAAGTACTAGTAGTTCAAAAAGAAAATAAAATTAAAAGATCCAATTGTTTGGATGTAACATAAGCAAATTGATTTCCACTTCCACATAGACTAAATTTTTTATCGGCGGCTACCGTGATCTTCATCTTGAGTAGCATAATCAAAGTATTGTTCTTCTGAAATAAATACCTTGCTCGCTAGCTTTACATTGGCTCAAGTTGGTAAACTCCCCACCATTTTCATTGGCACAACTGCTTTTACCATTAATATTATGTGGACTGTTCAAATCAATCATATGATCAAATTCACCACTCCTAGGAATAGTTTCACCATCAGCAATCCCTTTTCCTTTTCTTTTTCTCATAATCAAATCAAACTCATCTTCTTCGTCAGTTACATCAACAACATTTGGGAGTTTGTCACTTCCTCTTTGAATAGTATCACAACAATTAATATCCTCAATTCCTTTTCCTTTTGTTCTTCTCATAAGCAAATCAAACTCATCTTCTTCATCAATTACATCAACAACATTTGAGAATTTGCCACTTCCCCTACTTGATCCAGCACCATCTTTAGTTGTGTCACTTAACTTTTCAACCCATGTAGCTAAAAATGTGTTCGGCCTAGCTGGTTGTCCATCATCAACAAATTCATCCAAAAGAGCATCTCCTGGATCATCTAACCATTCAGACAAAACATCATTCCCATCAAAAATATTACTTAAGTCAATTGGTTGAAAATTTCAATCAACCTTTGCTTTATCCTTGATAAGGTGACGCATTTTCAATCTCATGTTATAATGAGCATAGACCAATCTCTCTAGTTTTTGGTAGTTAAGGTGATTGCGAACTTTAGTATGTATAAGAGCAAATGTACTCCAATTCCTTTCGCATCCACTAGATGAGGCTGTTTGCGATAATATTCTTAAAGCCAATTTTCTTAAGTTAGGAGCATCAGCACTGTACGCAAAACACCACTCCGCTGTGAAAAATAGGGACGACATTTCAGCATATTATTTATATATTTATATATATATATATATATATATAAAAGATAAAAAATACCTGGGTCAGTTTTTTTTTTTCCTTTAATGGCTGTGGAATCAGCAAACCCATACATGGCCTCGCGAAAATATTTTGCCTATTTAACAAAATGCACAAAGTGATATGGTAAAAAACTAATATATTATACACTAATTTCCTTCTTACTTCAAAGTTTTTAAGTAATAAAATGAAATATACCTCAGAAAGAGCAAGTGCAGCTATATTATCATCAGGCTCGAGTTTTTGTACCACCTTTTTCAGTGCATCCAAAAGTTCTTGTTTATGTGAGAGCTCTAGCTCATAGTGGTAAGCAGGATTTAAGTAGTATGCTATACCGAAACTAAGTAAATGAGTGAACTAATAAAATAACTAAATTTCTTATTTTAAAGAATTAAAGTTTTATATATACATATCATAGATTAAATAGAATTCTAAAAGTAATGTAAAGAATTTGAAAAAAAAGGTGACCTGCTAGATGTATGTCATGAATCATTTGCTTTTCCATGCGCTTATCAATGATATCACAATATTTTTTGTGTGACCTTGGTACAGCTGCTTCAATTGCTAACTTACTGCGCCGCATTCCTTCAAAAACATAACCCATTGTAGCTAGTTTCTCACCATCTACAATACGCAGAACCAATGAGACAGGGGAATGTAAATTACAAACCAAATTAGCACTATTCCAAAATGCGGAATTCAAAATAAGGTCTTCTATTTTTTTCCCACATGGATCTTTGCTAGCTGAATTTTTTAACCAATCATCAGAGGTGAACATCCTTTGTAGATTTTACTTTTGCTCCAGAATGCTTTCTATTGCTATATAGTTAGTAGCAAAACGTGTGATACCAGGCCGAAGTAACTCTTTCCCATTAGTGTATTTCTTCATGATGTCGAGAACCCTATTGTGGTTGTAGATGAAATTTGAGATCTTCTTCGCTAGGTTAATAACAACTTTTACTGTTGTTTTATCAGCGAAATCTTCTAACATCAAATCAATGCAGTGTGCTACACAAGGTGTCCAATATAGGTGTTTTCGCTTTCTCATCAATAGTTCTCCAGCTTTCTTGTACGCAGAACCATTATCCGTTATCACTTGAACAACATATTTTTCGCCTATTTTCTCTACAACATCATCCATAAGTTCATATATGTAGTTAGCATCTTTATCTCGACTTGAAGCATTAACTTACTTGTGAAACGCAATCTTTCCGTCACAGTATATCAGAAAATTAATTATAGCTAACTTCGTTGTCGAACTCCATCCATCGCACATGATGGTCACCCCATAAGCTTCCCACTTGCTTTTAAATTTACTTACATACTCTTGAATCTCCTCAATCTCCTCATCCAAAATAGGCCTGGTGATCTCACAAGGCGTTGGGCCTTTTACTCCTACACCAGCCCTTGCAATTTCATCGATCGCAGCTTGATAATAAATATTAGCAGCTGCATTTGGAGGGATGTTGCTGAATAAATGATAATAATTAAAAAATAGAATTTCCAACGGATTGGAAAATTCCGTTGGAAAATATCGGGTAAAAATTAGGGCACACTCTTTTTTTCCTCACACAATTCATTCAACATTCACCATTCACCATTCACTCCAATGTTGACCGCCGCCATTGCAATCGGAACTCTGCTGCACAACCACCTATCACGAGCCCAACTCACTCCATCATTTCCCTAGCCCGAGCTCGCCCCTGCCCCTACCTGAAGAAGAAGAATTACCCTGCCCCTGCCTGAATCCGCCTCGCCCAGCTCGCTCCGTCACCCCTGCTCGTGGTGCCGGAACCTCGCCGTCGCCCCACAACCTCCCGAACCCAGCCCAAACCAACTGTATTACTCTCTTTTATCTTGATTAGTTTTATTTGCTTTGAAACTTATTTTCCTATTTGTGTTGTTGCTCTAAAATTGGTGAAATCTTTTGTGTGAACTGTCTCTATTTGTTTCATTTTGGAGTGCTTGGCACTACATATCTCACATAAACTATATTGCCTTTTTCCTTGCTTGTGAGTTTGTTTGAAAATGGAAGAATTCAATGAAATTGTGAGATATTACTGGTCCTCTCATTTTCATTCGTTTGTTTAATGGAGATTTGAGCTGCCTGGTTGATTAATTGAGCTGCTGGTTTCATTGGATGGTGGAAAACTTTTAATTAATTGAGTTGCTGGTTTCATTGGATGGTGGAGAACTTTTAATTAATTGAGATGCTTGTTATTTCATCTGCTGGTTGCTTGAATTAATTCGATTAACTCCATTGGTTGCTATAGGGAGAATTACTTAGTGCTAGTTGCTTGGCTTTGGAATTGTGAGGTCATTATTCAGCTGCCTGCTTGCTATTGTTTTTTTCAATTGGTTACCTTGGTGTGAATTAATTTTAGCTGCTTGCTTTGTTTTTTTTTTAATTTATTAAAGAATGGACTAGTGTTGATTAGGTATGGAGTATGTACTTTATTTCAATTATTTCAAACTGTTTTATTATAACTATTTATTTAGTATACACTTTTGCTAATGTTTTTGTGTTTCAATAGGTTTTTCGATCACACATGTCGTCCGTGTGGTGGGTACAATTATCATTGAAAAATGGAACAACCCGTGGCCCAATTTTATGGCGGTTCCTAATGATAGAAAAGCAATGTTGTTTAAACAGTTTAAGGTATTGTTTTTAATTATTTTTGTATATATATTTCCTTGTTTAATTACATATATTAATCAGTTTATTGTTAATTTGTTTTAAACATTTTCTAACCAATTGTAGGGTAAATTTCGTTGGGATCCGGATCATGAAGGTCAGATCAAAACGATATTTAAAAAGTGTTGCTCATCTTCCATTAGATACAGAATGAACGAGTGTCGTAGACTCAATATTAGGCCAAAGTGGATACTTCCGACATACTGGAGTGCCTTAAAGGACTATTGGGGCTCACCTGAGTTTAAAGCCAAAAGTGAACAAAACAAGATTAACAAGGCATCTGACTGTGGTGGCCAGGGAGCCCCAATTCACACGGGTGGGAGTGTTACGGTCTTAATATTGTAAGTTTGTCAAATTTCTATATTTTTTGTTTTATATATCTATAATGTTATAACATAACCGATATTTAATTTTGTTGTAGATGAAGAAAACAAGAGTGCCACCAACCCGAGCTGAATTGTTTAAGCATACCCATCAAACCATTGATGATAACGGAGTGAAAGATTAGGTCGACGTCCGTTCAAGAGAAACACATGTAAGTTAAATAATCCATAACTTAGTTAATTAATGAGTTGTATTTGATTAACCAACTTATAATGTTCTTGTCTTTTAGAAAATGTATTTGGATCAAATCGCACTCGTTGCATCTAACCAAGGTTCAATAACTGGTGAATCACAACCACCATCAGAAGCCGTTGAGTTGCAGGTATTGTAACAAACATTTTCATATATTTAAATATAGTTCATAGACTTATAAGTTGATGAATTTTGAAGAGAAGATGAATTTTTATGACTTGACTAGATGAATTTTAGTGAGAAAATGAATCTTGTGTATTTAGGTAAATTTGATCTTGAATCTTAATGACTTTTGATCAATGTCGATGAATTGGAATGAATTTAGACGTGAAGATGATTTTTTACGAATTGAGTAGATGAATTTGTGTGACTTGAGTACTTATAGTTATTGTTGTTTTCATTTGTTCTTAAGACATGGGCAGATATCGTAGGTGGAGTGTCGAAGAAGGGTACCGCATATGGTTTGGCTGGTCAGGCAGCTCGGTTAAGGCCTAGTTCATCAAGATCGCAGAATGCCGAAACTAGTTCAGTTGTTCCGGAGCTTATGGCGAGAATCCAAACTCTAGAACAACGGTTGGAGCAATCGCAACAAACACAATAGAACTATGAGCGAATAACAGAAAGGATGGGGCAACAAGAGCGAGAGATGGAAGAATTCCGACGTATGTTCAGATCCATGAAGAACCAGTCTCAACCTCATGATGATTGATGATGAATTTATATTTTTAAACATTTTGACATATTAACTTATTAAGTACTATTTGGATTTAATTTTGTAAAATATTTTATGATAATTAAACATTTTGTGATTATGAATTGTTTAATTTATGTATTTTGGATAATGTCTTTATATATTTTATACAGGTTTTTAGTAGCAAAAAAATTAATTTCTTTTAATTTTCTGAAAGAATATTCTGACGGATTTTTTTTATTTCCAACGGATTTACTTCCGTTGGAAATAGTAAAAAAAAGGTAATTAATTTCCCACGGATAAAATTCGTTGGAAATTTAATTAAAAAGAATAAATATTATTTTTTCAACGGATTTTTCCGTTGATAAATCTGTTGGAAATAGCCCGTTGGAAAATATTGAAAGTTTCCAAATGATTAATTCCGTCGGAAACAAATTTTGAAAAGACAAAAAATTCAGAAATATTAACTTTCCCACGGATGTTTTCATTGGAAAATCCGTTGGAAGAAGTCCGTTGGAAAATTTTCCAATGCGCTTTTTTCCAATGGATTTTCTGATGGCCAAAATCCATTAGAAAATCCGTTTTCGAACGGAAATTTGTCAAAATCCGTTGGAAAATCCGTGGGGAAAATGATGTTTTCATGTAGTGAAGTTTGTAGTGGTTTGGTTCAGATTTCCTGGAATACTTCATCCAGTAACACCACCCGTGCAATAGTGTACTGCGGCATCGACTCACTTTTACAGTAGAGTCATGAAGTGCTTCATCCTCAAAATATCTCCAGGAGTTGTCCCTTGATTTATACAAGGCGTAGTGATGAGATTCACTCTCATTAAGGCTATAGCCGTGAATCACAACAATTTTGAACTTGTTTCATAAGATCTATCATAAATCTATCTGATCACCTTCATTATCGAAATCATGTGGAGAGACAACGGCCTTAACTTCATAGTCGCCGGGATTCCATAGGGCGAGCTTGTTACTCGTACTAATGGTCACGAGAAATACTCCACTGCAAGGGCCATAGAGATAGTCAAATTTTCCGGGCAGAGTGAAACCATCTGGCTCGTCATAACTTTTCAACATCTTTGTCCTTAAACAGTGAAAAGGCATGCATGCCTCTGCCCCAGTCCTATGAACCAGGAGACGGGGCTTGTTGCTGCCATGGGCGAAATGTTCATGCACGAAGCGTGGACATCGAGACATTGCTGAGGAGACAATATTTTCCTTATAAGTTCCCAAGTTCAGAATAAGCACAAAAAGAAACAGGGGAAAACTAACAGCCAAATAATAAGAATGTTGCCAACATAGAGATCAAAATTAAAAATCGCAATAATATCAACATAAAGTCATAAAAATATTTGTCCCAACAATCTAACTTGAAATCTTTGGTACAAAGTAAATCATCAAATAAAGAAACTAGAAAAATTATGATCAAGTTTAAAGAGTGTGCGTATTTATACAAAATTTCTAAACAAAACAGAGAATAAACACAATCTACTGAACAAGAAATCAAACACACATACACCCATGCACATATAATACAACGGAAATGTGCAATAAAATCAATCGATGTCGATCAACTTTATTACTAGATTGATTACACACTTAAACCTCTGCAATATACCCCAAAAGTGATGTATAAAACTTCAATCGTAGTAGAAGGAGCCTCAATCCACAGAAAATTTGAAGAAATTGCTCCCTGATCAATCGCTTGAGAGTTAACATGAAAATATGAAGTCTCCCAGAAACTGAACCAAATCGAACAACAGAGGTGTGAGATTGATCACAATGATGAGGAGAAGCTAAAACAGATTTCGGATTGGATTAAAGAAACATTAAAAAAAAATCTTAGATAGAAGAATGAATGTCCCACAAGTAATGAAACCAACAGATTGCGTGTTTAGTGTGTGCAACTGTGTGTAATCACACACACTAGAGAGAGAAAAAAATTAAGCGGCACCGTGGCAAATTTCTGAGTGAAGGAATCAATGGGACTGTGAATCAGTGTGTGAAGCGGTTTCTGTGAGTTCTTGCACATTTTATCATTTATAATACCAAAGAATTACTCGAAGATAAATGCAAAAGTAACCCATCTGTTTTGCCTAATTGCAAAATCTCTATTTTTATTAGCTAAATACTCCTTTGTTTTTTATTATTAGCAGAAATTCCTTAATAAATAAGTAGGAAGGTTATTGCCAATTTCACAGTTAACAGCGATATTATTATTAATTTTAGATATATAAGGATGTTTTAGAATTTTTTAGTTGTGATATAATTATCATTCCCAAATAGTATGTAGGAAGAGGTTTTTTTCTTATTAAAAAAGCACAAGGAAGATCTTTTAAAATAAATTATACATGCATGTTTTTTTGCTAATTAAACAAAGTGCATGGAATTTTGCATTTCATTCTTAAGATTACCGGCGGTATAGTGTAATTATACTGACAAACCTTTATTTCTAGAAAATTATACAAATTACCCTTATGTGTTGGATTCATTAGAGTTTTCTCTTACGGCCATAATTCTTAACAATATATGCCAACGCCATCAAAAGAAAAAATTTAATTCCATAAACACTCTTGTGTACATACGATCTAAAAAAATCATAAACTTCAGGGATGACAAAACGATTTTACCAGTTTTTCGATCAATTTTATTGGTCATTTATTTTAACCATTTTTTCTGCGATTTAACCTGGTTTCACCATTTAGTTTTTTATTAACCTATTTTTTCACATTATACTTTTTCGACCTTGTAAATTAACATTGTAAAGAGTAATTGTAATGTATCAAATGTCCCAACCATATTTTGTGCAATCTCTCAAAGTAGCGAGAATAATTATAATTACACTAAACTTCATATTTAGTTTGAGTAAATCTCCCTTTATAATTTGTTGGTGCTTTTTTTTTCTAACTTAACACCTCTTATACTTTGTGTTAGGTAAAGTAGGGGATAAAAGACTGTTGAATTTGAGATTGTCCTAGTAAAAAGAAGAAGAAGAAAAAAAAAAGCTTGTATAGATTTATTGTTTGTTAAACATTGACCTTTAAAAGACTCTCGTAAGATAGAGAAACATCACCCATAAAACAAAAAAAAAATCCATAAGCAGGGGGAACTAGGGTGTTACGGTTGGGGGAGAGATTTTTTTAATAGCAAACTTCATTTATTTTTATTCAAACAGTATGTATGATTGGAAGTACAATAGGCCGTTTTAATTTTTTACGTTGCACTAACAAATTTTAGGGTATTTAGGCATAGGTTTTTTAACTTCTTTGATTTCTAAACAAAATCTAAAATAAAACAGCGACGTGCCTAGCTTTCTTTCTTTTCTTTTCTTCCTTTCAAAGTTGTTTCGGTCATGATTCAATGTGTTAAAGCCAACCCTAGATTTGTCGGAGCCCCAGCGAAGTTTAAAATTGGGGCCCTATATTTAAAGAAAATCATGTAAATTATACTTTTCTTACTTTAGTATATATAAAAATATTTATTAAATCTTCATATTCTAGTTTTCTTTCATAGATAAAATAGTCAATTCACTTAATCTTTCTTGTGACATAGTTGATTGTAAATAGGTCCATATCAATTTTTATTTTGAAAAACTAATTTAAGGGGTTGGGGTGGGATGGGGTTGGGTTTTAGTTTTTTTATTATAATTATTATTTATTTATTATTTTAACAAATATTAAATAGATTAATACTATTATATAAATTTTATATTTGAAAAGAATATGTTTTCTTAATTTTTTTTATATTTATGTTAATGTATTATTTAATTTATTAATATTGTTTCAAATTAGTTATTTAAATAAAATAAGTAAAATTTTCAAATTGATCTGCACGTGGTCTTGTTCGAGTCAATTTTGAAATTTGACAACAATGTAGACTAAAATAATCACTAAATTTGGAGATGTGGAGCTTTTTTGGTAGCTTGAAATATTATGAGGTAAAATTATCAGTCAACATAAGTAATGGCAACTTTGCAATTAGACTTAACTGCCACGTCCCCATTTAACGGCAATTTTTAAAGGTTATACCAAATGTGTCACAATTTATTAAAACGCTGTACCAAATATGTTGGATACATAAAACGGTATACCAAAAATTAGAGACCTAAAGCTAAGTACAAAAAATGCAATTCTCTCGAATAAATATGGACAATTTGATACTATTACTGTTACAATCAGATTTTTCTTGGGGCGTTCATACTCCCGAGCCCCTATAGCCATCCACCCAATGTTTTCAGAACCGGACCGGACAGTGAACTGGTGAGCCAACTGGCCACTGGTTTTACTGGTTGAACCGGTCGGACAGCTGGTCAGACCGGATGACGTTATAATGATATAATAAATATATTTAATTTTAAAGTATATATAATATGTATAAAATTTAAACATTATCCTACAATTAATTAAAAATATATAAAATCTTAGAATATATTTAAATTAAATCACATAATATTTACATAACTTATATCATAATTGTAATATGATACTAATTTGTAAGCTCATATAAATATAATATGACTATATTTCTTTATAAACATTTAAAAGTGTAAGTTAAAAATACAACAAACTAAGAGATTAATAATTTTAAAATATGATTATGTATAAAAGTCTAATATTCAAAATCAAACTTGCATAATATATCGATTTGATTTTCAAAATTTGACACTCTTTATCCTAAAATAATATTCGAAAGAAATATCTTATAGAATAAATTTTAATAAAAAATTATTATTTGGGTATTAATTTTCATTGATAATGTGTAAAATGTTAATTTGAGTTATCATAATCTAATTTATAAACAAATTTACCTACAAGTTTTCTGTAATTTATAAATTTGTTTTGTACTAAAAATTCAACAAAAATGATGTAGCTCAAATGGTAAGAAAGTTATGTTTCATGTAAGAGGTTAGGTGTTCAAATCCCACTTTCTACAATAATTTTTAGTTTATTTTTAACATTAATAAAATTGAAAAAATTGAAAAAAAAGAAAAAAAAAAAAGAAAAAAAAAGGAAATTCAGAATCGGGTTGAACTGGTGAACCGGCCCAAACCAGTTCGTCGGTTGAACGGTTTGGACCCGTTCAACCCGGTTCAAGCTGGATTTTGAGTCAAGTGGTTTTAGGGGGTAAACAGGACCGAACCATCCTCCGGTTCGCGGTCGAACCGGTCGGACCGGCCGGTCCGATCCGGTTTTAATAACATTGCATCCACCCCTACCTATACGAAATAAAAAATCAAATTTCCGCAATTTCACGTGGCCGGTGCATACTTCAATGAAATGATAATTGTCAAGTGTTAGGACATTGTTATAATATTCATAATGTTTAATTTATCTTTATGTAATTAAAAAAAATATATAATATAACTTTTATAATTTTATAAAAGTTTTACACAGTCTTCCTGATACTTTTATATGTGGTATTTTACTTTCATATGTTATGATAATATGACAGTTTATCCCCCCCTGTGTTAAGATAAATGTGGTAAGTTTTCGCATGCTTTATGATAAATTTGGCAATTGACCCCATGTATTATGATAAATTTGACAATTTACCCATATATTACAAAACTTTTGATATAGCCTATGTCAAAATTCGAATTGGGACCCGATCCAACTATGATCCAATCTTCATGAAAATTCGTATTAGCGAGGCAGAGAGCACGAACTCGCCAGTCCGTGATGCATCGAGGTCCTAAAGCGCACGACCTTGATTGTAGCATGAACATAATACATGTTGGATGAAGCTGGGGAATTTCAAGGAAAGTTTTGATGATTACCAAAATGATCATCAACTAAGTAATGGAAGCTTAGTAAGCATTTGAAGATTCAATCGAAAAGACAAGTACAAATCAGAAGATTGAATTTCGGTCAGGAAGACAAGTGATTTTAAGCTTAGTGCGAAATCCGATTGATAAATTTCAGCAGTGTCAAGTCAGATGTGTTCAGATTGATTCAGCAGAGTTCATCAGTGGAGTGGATTCGATCATCTAAGTCATAGGGATCAAAAGTCATTCCAACGGTAATAAATGCACTTGGTGTAATAAATGATATCTGGAATGGTATTAATGGCAAATGATTGGAGGAGTTAATTCAAATTACCTCGGATCAGCATGGTGCATTTGATGCAACTGACAGCTCCGTACAACAGAGCCGCAGTGACAGTTACAGGTAGTCCTTTCAGGATTTGACCGGCACTCGAGGAAGATCTGATATTTTGTCTCACTTCAACGGACAAAATTCAAATTTCCGAGTATAAATAGATCTACATTCAAGAGTAAAGACAACACAACACAAGAGAGAATCAATCGAGCAAATTCTCTAAGTCTAAACTCAAGAACAAGATCACTATCTAAGTCATTTGTTGACGAAGCAAAAAGTTGAAGATCAAACTTAAAACTCTTTAAAAATCTGAGTGATTTACAACTGAGTGTTGTGAGAATTAGATATCCATCTTTGTGAGCGATATTACTTCGTATATAGGTTTTCTGAGTGATCTTCTATTGTGAGCTTGTTGCTTAATCATTTGTTGTAAAAGAATAAGTGTTTGTCCTAGTTACTTTGTGTTCTACCGGACCCTATATTTTCGTGATTTAGAAAAGTGGATTAAGGGGTATTCTGTATGCATATGAACACAAAAGAATATCAATATATAAGAAATAATTCTCAAATAATGTGACTCAGTTCACATGAATATATTTATTTCAGAGTTAAACTCCAAAATATGAAATACTACTATTTATCGCATAAGTTAGTAGCAATTAATATTTTGAAGTCATTTTCTTTTTCGGTGGTGAAACCGAAATCTGACCCAAGTACCCCCACATTTTAAGGCATTTAGTTTTTCTTCCCTTTCATAATTCATATGGAATAGTATTTTTTTTTTGGGTGTGAAACTCGATTCAATATGATGTTAGGCATCTAAAGAATTTTACAAGTTATTCGGTACACCCGAATTTATAGAATAATATTACCCGCACCTTCTTAGATTTGATTATTCCGTTTAGCTACATACTCAATTGAATCGAGTTGATAGGTGAATTATTTTGATGATTTATTCCCAATTTAACGCACTCTTGCGTAAATGAATATATCGTATTCACCCCCACAATTCGGATATAAGAGTTTTTCATTTTCTTATTACATAACCGAATTTGTATTTCACAAATGTATTTATTCGTATTTCGCAAAAATATTTAGTGCCTCGTATTATGTGATTAAATACATTTTAAACTCCATGAGTTAGTAATGCTTTATTATCGCATAATTAATTTAGATTAGTTCAAAAGTTATAAACCGCTACATATTTGTTTCGAAAAAAAAATTATATTAATTTAACAAATATTTTATAATTATTTCTCACAAATAAATTATAATTATTTCACAAATATGAATATTATGAAAATTTCCTCAATAAAATATTGATTTGATAGTAATTTATAATTAATTACTTTCACAAATAATTTTCAATATTTTCTCAATAAAACATTGACATGAATCAACATTTTCTCAATTAAAATATTGATTTTTCAATAATAAATACACAAATGATTTACTTCAGAAAAAAATAGTTAAATTATTCACCACTAAAATATTTATATAAGAAGTAATTCTATGTAATTTTTGAGAAATTTCTTCCATTGGAAACCAAGTTAACCATACCCTCGTACATTTCAAAGTAGAAATATAGCTTTTTGTTTGAATTCACAATCACAATAGAAACACATGTTTAAAACAAAAGTTGATAATTAGATAATTATAATATTGACGTTTGAGGGTGTAAGAATTACACATTCCTATTTTCCAATCTCCCAATAATTCGTATGGCTATTATTCCAGAAAGATACGTCTGTTCATATAATTATAGGTTTCCATATTTCTGCAACTTTAATTTTAAAGTTAAACGGTTACGGCTCATTCGAAAGAAACTAATTAAACGGTGGTAACCGATTATTGACACTTCTTCAAGATGAAATGGACACCGCAAATAATACACCACCAACTCTTCAATTTGGAAGTGAAGTGACCTCCTATTTTTACAACATCCATTCAAATTGATTTTGTCAAAATCATAGTTCATTTCTCATTTTCGAAAATTCTTATTTTCATTATTTCTCCAATATTTTGATTCTTAGGATATGTAATTCAACTTTGAAAGTTGACATCGCTTCATGTAGTCATGTAAGGTTTCACATACATGTGTCTATCCGTGAACTCATCCATTACACAAAATCATTTTCAATTTTTGAGAGTTTATAAGTAACTCAGATTTCGAAGTAAATTTTAGAAAGTCTAACAACTATTTATCACAAAATCCATCAGATAATTTCAGAACTTACTTTTCTTCATTATTTACTCATAAAGTAATGAAGTTTTTCTTTCGCACATATGCTTGTTAGCAATTCAGATTTTTCTCACATAATAAAATCTCTGTTGCTTTCCTAAATACCGATTCGCATTCAAATATGCTGAATAAAGAAAAGTTTATATGATGAAGTGTCTAAATTCTCAGTTCTAGATTCTATTGCCATATGTTACATTGTTTTACCATAATCTCAATTTCCACTAAGTCAGAGACTTATTTATATATATATGTCCTTACACATCTGAATTAAATTCCAATAATTTGAAAATCATATACTCACAGATTGAGTTTTATAAGGTATGACAAGTAAACACTGTCCGCACAGTGTAATATCAAATCATACATACCCAGTTAATTAGTTTATCAAACTTTACATGTTTTGAAATGATATAAACAAAATAAATTTACGTATTTAATCATTATACCAATGACACAGATATGTTAAACAAAGAAAATACTATTTTCATAAAATTGTTGGTGTCTAACAATCTGTGTACTTAAATATTTCATAAAAATATTTTTAACATAAATCTCAGCATAAAATAAATATTGATAATCTAACATACTATTAAGAAATACTTGTATCGAAATCAGAGAACACTTCAATCAATACGTGAAAAACTAGGAAATTAGACCGAGGCTTGCCGAAATAAATTTCCTTAAGACAATATTTCCGGGGCTGCCACGGTGCATACAGTTTGATTCCCGGTAGTCTCCCAAGATACAACAGTCTGTTATTCATTATTTACACATATAATGAACCCACAGATAAATTGAACAAACAGAAATTTCAGACTAAATTGTGATGAAAGTAAGAGAAAGAAAAAATATTAATTTTTCTTTTAGTTACTATTAATTGATTCAGAATTGGTCAGATTATGTTTCATATTTATAGACACAAAAGTGCCTCTTGAAAAGGGATATAATGTTTCGGTCCAAATGGTACCTCTTCGACCGAATAGACACATTTCTTACTCTTATTTATTTCATTCACATATAAAAATCCTAACATCGGTTTCTTTTCTCCGTCGATAATGTGAATTGTCCTATTTGTGACTTGGAAGAAGAATCTATTGATCACCTCTTTCTTCAGTGTCCCTTCGCCACGTCCGTGTGGTTCAATTCTAAATGGTGATTCCGCATCGACTCATTTAGCCATGAACCAGTCTCGGGGTTGCTCAACAGCATCTTAGATCCCAAGTCCAGACTTTTTCCGAGTGAAGTCGTGCGTCTTGAATTTCTCATTTTTGCTGCCTTGACAATGGAATCTATTTGGAATTTTCATAATTGCATTTGCCATGACAAACCCATTATTGAGCAAAATAAGTTCATTAGTTTACTGGAGAAAAAGGCCTCTGGTCATCTTGCTGCCCAAATGAAAGTCCATGCTCTTTTGAAAGCACCTCATTTGATTGCTGCTTGGTCTCCACCTAAAGAAGGTTTGTTAAAAGTTAACACCGATGCGTCATTCAAAGAAGGCATTGCTGCAGTTGCGGTTATTGTCCGGAATTCAAGGGGCACTATTTTATTTGCTTCTGCTACCAACCAACCGTGTCTTTCTCCGTTGGTGGCCGAGGTTCTTTCCTTTCATATCGCTTCAACTCTTCTCAATAAATGGAAAATCATTGATGCTTGTATTGAAAATGATTGCCTTCAAGCTATCTTTGAACTTAACAACCCATGGAAGCTTTCAGATTGGTCAGCTTGTGGTTTGATTGATGAAATTCGGAAATTTTGGGCTTGTTGGCCATAGTGGAGGTTCCGTTTCACTCCGGCCCACAACCTTGCCGTGTGGGCAATCGATTCCGGTTGGTCGGATTGTATTAGACATTATAGTTTGTATATAGGGCCTTTTTGTATTTGTTATTAGTATAGGGATTAATTCTGATATTTTCCTTGTTAAGCCGCCTTAGTTGCCTATAAGTATAGGTGGTATGTTGTTTGTTCAATACACTTTTCCCTTTATTATAATTCAAATTCTGTAAATTAAGTTTTGTTCTCAATGAAAGGTTTTTCCTTTTCCTGTAAATTTTTCTTTGTTTCTTTCACATTGTTCTTCAATTTCAAATCAATTCTTCCAGATTTAATATGGTATCAGAGCGATAAATTAGTTTCCGCTGCCTTCTTCCTCATAAATTCTCCATTAAAATATAGTCAAAAGATATCTCCATTACAGATTCTTTTTCAAATTGATCTTCAGGTACTTTCATTCATATTCTTCTATATGTTCTTCTTTTCTCCTGTTTATTTCCATAATTCCATCAGTTTATTTTTCTCCAAATTATGTCTCCTATATTCCTCTACTTTTATTTCCACTTTCATCCATTACTCCCCCTTTTCTTTCTTATATATTCCCTTCCAGTTTTTCCTTACAATATGAATTCTCCAGATTCATTCAAGAATCACTACTCCAGTTCAAGATTCCTTTATTTCCAATTCAAGAATAATTTAGAATCAATGTTCACCCGTTGCATATTCTTCCTTCTGATCAAAAGAAATATTTTCCAATCAATTCCTTCTTGATTTTTCTTCAAGAAGCACTATGTCTACAAAGTGTTTGATTTTTTGTCTCAGAGAACAATTTTCTCTCTTTTCCTCTATTGATTTCTTTTTTCAAGTTCTTCCTCACTCATTCATGGTGATTCAACACCAGTTTCAGTAGAAAATTCAATCTTCATTTGTAAATTCAATTCTCTCAATAAATTTGTTTACTTTCTTCTTTAGTCTTCATCTCACAACATTCAATCAGTCTTCTAGGTGCAGGTTTTATTTCTTTCTCTATCTTTTTCTGCTGTATTCAATCAGTTATAATAAATCAATCTCCGACCATCATCTCCGGCAATCATGGCAGACTTGCACTTCTCTCGATTCACATATTCATATCATCATATTCTCTCTTCACTTTCAGCAATTCTGTTCATTATCTAAGTATCATATCCTCATATATCAATATCTTTTCAGCAATTATGTTCATGCAATTGCTTCGATCTTTATGATAATCCAATTATCAATATCGGTTTCTTACGATTTGTCTTCTCCGATCATCAGTTCATCTATCTAGATTCACGAAATTTATATGGTTCATATCCGATTTCACACTATTCAAGATTCATCTCTACACTTGTTACCAATTTTATCTCAGTCGTTGTTTGGTTCGTTTATTTCCAAGCTGTCTATTAAGGGTGCTTAATGTCCAGCTTGCGGGGGCATATTAGACATTATAGTTTGTATATAGGGCCTTTTTGTATTTGTTATTAGTATAGGGATTAATTCTGATATTTTCCTTGTTAAACCGCCTTAGTTGCCTATAAGTATAGGTGGTATGTTGTTTGTTCAATACACTTTTCCCTTTATTATAATTCAAATTCTGTAAATTAAGCTTTGTTCTCAATGAAAGATTTTTCCTTTTCCTGTAAATTTTTTTTTGTTTCTTTCACATTGTTCTTCAATTTCAAATCAATTCTTCCAGATTTAATAGATTGGTCGATTTTTAGTCCTTTACATTTAATTCC
The DNA here is from genome assembly GCA_034814905.1 of Penstemon davidsonii. NCBI lineage: Eukaryota > Viridiplantae > Streptophyta > Magnoliopsida > Lamiales > Plantaginaceae > Penstemon > Penstemon davidsonii. The sequence goes on along the minus strand of JAYDYQ010001087.1, from coordinate 683,826 downwards.
CGTTAATGTTTGTTGTGATGGAGGGTTTCCCCTTTTTGACTTTGTAGCTCCTTTTATTAATGTTTCAATAAAATTTAAATATAAAAAAAAAAAAATGGTTCATGGAAATTTACCTTGTGAAATTCATAATATTTAATTTACTCCCTTGTGATTTGAAAACGAGCAATTTACCCCCTGTAAAAATTTTAAAGAAGCAATTTATCCCCTTGAGCCGGATAGTGTAACTCACTTGCGGAAATTGAGAGTGGACATGAAAACTGTTCTATAACATAGGGGGTAAACTACCACATTTATCATAATATAGGGGGTGAATTGCTACATTTATCATAAACACAGGGGGATAAACTGCCACATTATCATAACACAAGGAGGTAAAATGACACTTATAAAAATATCGGGGAAGCAGTGTGAAACTCTTATAAAATTACAGGGGTTTACAATGTTCTTTTTCAAATTATAGGGAGATAAACTGAATATTATGAATATCACATGGGGTAAATTGTCATTATTGTTAGACATTGTGCTTATTTGCAAATCTTTTTCTTCCGGTAATACTTTATAGAAGATTTGTGGTTAAGCCTATTTTGACGTGGCTGATATAACTGAAGAGGGAATTTCACTTTTTTTACCAAACTTTCATCCACTTTATATATTTAGTACTATATTTTCTGAAAAAATACATTTAATACCATAATTTCACTCCCCTCGATACATTTTCTTTCTCCGTCAATTTTTTGGACAAAAACAACCGTTAAGTCACCAAAATGGCACGCTTATGTGCCCTATATCATACCTGAAAATTATTATGGCACGATTCCTTATAGATTATGATATATGATTTAATTTTGATTAATGTCCCAAAACTTTGTCAATCTTATGCGGATTATTTATTGCGTTTCATGAAATGAAACTTGTACCTTTAGAAATCTCTCGTCAAGAGATTTTCAGCCATATAAAGAATAAGAAATTTAGCCTTGTAACGAAGACGAAGAAAGAAAATGTGTCGATGAGAGTGAAATTATGATATTAAATGTATTTTTTAAAAAGTATGATATCAAATATATAAAGTAGGTGAAAATTTTGTATGAGTACAATTCCATCTATAACTAAATGTTAAATTTCTAAGTCAAATCCATTCCATTTTACTAAAAAAATAATGCAGATTTTTTAGCGACCATGATACGGACTTTATAACAAGCGGATATATCTTTTGAGTTATTTATGTTTTTAAGACTCTAGAAGAGCAAAAACCTATGTTAGACAAATACTGACACGGCGACACAAACACGATACGACACGCCACAAATTGCGACATAAATTTTTAAATTTACAAGATACGATACTGCACAAACACGGATATTGAAAAGTTAATATTTTAATACATAACAAAATACTAGAACATGTAGATATTTTAAGGGTAAACACCATTAATGGTCCTCTTTATCATTAATTTTTTACAAAGTGGTCACTCTTGTGTTTTTTTTTTCCACGTTAGTCCCCACTTTGAATTATTTGTTTCACTTTGGTCATTTTTAGGTGGTTCAAGGTGAACAAAAGTGTCAAAACAGTTTTATGAGAGACTAAATTGATACAAAACAATTTTATGAGGGAATAAAGTGTAATACTATAAGTAAAAGACCTCTTGCAAATGACCAAAGTGACACAAATAATTCATAGTAGGGACTAACGTGAGAAGAAGAAAAAATATAAGAGGGATCACTCTGTAAAAAGTTAATGATAAGAAGAATCATTAATGATGCTTATCCATATTTTAATCCATCAAGTTAGTATTTGTTCAAACATGGCAAAATCGATTTACATGTTTAATGTTTTAAAAAATAGAAGAACATGTAAATAGAAGACATTGGAACTTCGTAGGATAACGAGATTCGAGAGTTAGACTAATCTTTTTTTAACTTGAAAACTTGAATGTTGAATCACTGGAGGATTGAATATGGAGATTCAAATTTTAGGGGCTAGAAAAAGGAGACAACAAAATTGGTAAGACGATGTGTTTTGACTCTAAGTTGAGATATGCTCGGTCAACTTTAAGTGTTATTTTCTTATTTCATTTTGCACCGTTAACTTTTCAAAATTGCAATAAAACCTCAGCACCGTGTCCAACTCATGTATCCTAACTTTTTTTATTGCACTTTCTCAACACTCCACATGGCGTATGTATTTGTTCATTTTATGAAATTTCTATGTCGGGAAAGTTTTTTGGTTATAAAATCAAAAATATTAAGTCTGTTGTAAATATCATATATTAGTGGGTATTCCTATTGCTAATGTAATAGTTCAGGGACTTAGTTGTAATATATCCAATTATGGGCTTCCATCTTGTAAATGGGCTTTGCACCCTACTTATAACTTGTTTGGATATAAATAAGAGTTCTCCCCTCCCCAAGAATACAACCCTAATTATTCTACGTATTATCTCTGTGTTCTTCTTACTTTCTCTTTACAGTTATTATATTGTTATCAATCTCTTTACCTCAATCACTAAACCAAAGAGCTATAATTAATTATTTACAACACGTTATCAGCACGATAGTCTTTATGTGATCGTGGAAGGAGATTGTTGAAGGAATCTTTCGTTCGGGTAAAGAACGAGTTTCGTGGGTCAATCATTCATAACCTTTGGTGTTATTAACAATTTTCAAATAAGCCTTAATCTTTTGAACCCTTACGAATTATTTGTTTTAAATCAGGGAATTTTATGTTTTAAAGCATGTTCTAGGGTTAAGAATTTATATAGTTCATTCTATGCCGTAAGAAATTTAAACCTATAATTTAATACTACTTGTGAATTGTGATGGAATTATTTTGATTCATGAAAGATATAAAATATATGGGTTTACTTTAAATGTGAGTTTCAGTTCTAATTTTATGTCGGCTTACACGGGTTCTGGATGTAATTGTTAATAATTCAATTGGTTTATAATTTTCAATAAACAATTGGGTATAATTATTGAAGCTTATATTGGTTCTGCCTTCTAGATGATATTGTTAGGTTTCAAAATAGGACCATTAACCACCCTATTGTTCCAATATATCATGTTAATAATACGGTAGTTGCTGGTTAATTACATAATCTTTGAATTGGTATACATGCAAGCTTGTAGCATTAAATGCTAATATATGTTCTATTTTAACTTGAGTTATGGAGACTTCGAGATTACTATGATGTTATGAATTTATCATTGCATGCGTTCTGCATCTAGATTGTATAATATTGTTTAGGTTTTAAATCAGTGATTATTCAAGTTTAGTAACATAAATTTGGTAACACGAGTCTTGACTAAGTTGACTATTGTATTGAAAAATACACATGTATCTTGGCATCGATATTTGGATAAAACTTAACTGAAATTGATAATAATTTGTATGATTGGCGTTATATTGTACTCCATGAATGATCACTTACTTCAGAAAAAAAATAATTTTCTATACGGATTGGTTGATGAAAAGTAATCTCCGAAAAAAATGCATGAAGTTATATATATTGCAAAATCGCACTTGATTATTGAGATGTCATTGTATGTTCCTTTACCAATATGGTGACTTTGATTCTATCTTTTTGTGTATAATTGGTAGAATAGATATGTTATGTCGAAACTTCTCTTCTGAATTTCTTTTATATGAGATGCGTGCTAGATAAATATGAAATTTCATGAAATAACTATATAACATGTTTATCTTGAGTTATTATGATTTACGGTGATCACATAAATGATAGCATGTCTTTGATATAAATTGAAACTCTGCAAACTAGTGTTGTGGACTTGTGGTACTTTTAATTGGTATGGAGTTTTGGAACTAAGTTTAATTCTATGAAATTTCAGTCGATTAAACTCTGGAATTATGTTATTGAATCTAATGGATATGATTTTATCTATATTATCGATATGTTCTTGAAACTAGTTTGAAAATTGATATTCTACCATTGATAAACTTTCATAATGTTTGTGCTTTCAAATCCTGAATTAAACATGAAATTTTTGAGTTCGTTTTCCAGTGTTTTAGTTTGATAGAAAACGGTTAATTTCTCTGATAATTGTTTTCTGAATATGGATTCTTGGCATGAAATTCATTCTGTGAGATGTAGAATAAAGTTCTATATATTATGTGTATTGTACATCATGATGTACTTTTATTTATTTCTTATATGTTCATTTGGGAACAAGCACATCCAAATTCATGAGTACTTGTAACGAAGCGAAAATGATTTATATTTGTTTCATTTAATTTCTCACAATACATGATATGAATACAAGGATTAAAGCATCTGAATATGAACTTTGAGAAACCATTAAGACATTTTCTTTTAATTTCTTTGAGAAATTTATATAAATCTCGTTCTCTGCGAGAATTTGGTGTCCTTGATTTGCTTTGTTTATTATATTGAGAAAGAGAGGCTTGTTGGTTGTTTTATTTATTTATCATGTCTTATTTTTGGGGCATAAGTTTTCAAATTGTAAGGGGATTTGATTTTATATTTTTATATTATGCATGTGTTGAATAGTTATATATAATTGCATGATAAATGAATGTGAGTTAACCTGGAGTTCACATATTGGGACTAGAGCTCCCTCGAATTAAAACCACATAGTTCATAATGAATTGAGAAATGAAACTAAAGGGGTTCAATTTACTCATGGAGGCTATAGGTCCGTAATATACATATACTTAAATGTGTTAATTAAATTACATATGGAGGCTATATGCCCGTAAGAAACTGAGCATGGCAATTGTCGGGGACAGTTTGCTATCTAATGCCCAAAAAGGCCGAGGCTATAATTATGATCAAGAAACACTTGGATGAGGTCCTTAGGTTGGACTACTCATCATTTGAGGATCCTAGAAACTTTGGGATGCCCTGACTAGTTGCTTTGATCATCAAAATACTATTCTTGTTGCCAGAAGCCACGAATAGGTGGAATACTTTGATGTTTTGGGTAGTCAGAACCACATTTAGATTTGAACTGTACTTGGTTTATTTTGGACCACATTTGGGTGGCTTTGTTTAAATCTGATTATTATGGAATTTAGTGGTATTAGCTCGATTTACTTTTTCAAGTAAAAGTTAAATACTGGAATATATTTGGTTCATAGGCATGACATGTGGGGAATAATGTCTGGCAGATAGTGCAACTATGCACACTATCCTAAGGGATATACTATATTTTGTTAATATAATGTCTAGTAAAACCTCTATGATAACAATATCTGGCACATATGGTTTGATAGATGGCTTTGGAAATGCCCACCTTATATTGTCAAATGACACAGTTTTAGCCATTAAAGAGTCTCTGTATGCTCCACGTTCAAGGAAAACATTGTTGAGTATTAAAGATATTCGAGCTAATGGTCACCACATCGAAACTACTGAGGAAAAAGGGAATAGAATATTTGTGCATTACCTCTAATTTGTAAGGCCAAAACCATACTTGGAAGAAATTAGAGGGACTATCGACTGAGTTATATAGGACCACAATACGAGTGCCCGAGGCACACCTTGTCGATAGCTCGAAGCCAAGTGACTCGAGCATGTATTTTCTATGGCATGACCGGCTGGGACATCCGGGTCAAAATGTGATGCGCAGTATTATTAATACTTATATCGGGCATCCACTAACAAATAATAAGGATCTAGTACACAATGATAACTTGTGTGTATCATATTCTATTGGAAAATTGGATCATATGCCAGGTTATGCACAAACGAATAAGAATTCCCTCGCTTTCTTGGAGCGTATCCAATGGGACATATGTGGACACATCACAACACCTTGTGGACCTTTTTAGGTATTTTATGGTGATGGTTGTTATTGTCCACAAGAAACGCTGCATATGCTAAACTCATGTCTCAGGTTATATGGTTGAGAGCAAACTATTAGGATTATCCCATTAAGTCTATTAGACTGGATAATGCATCGGAGTTTACGTTGCGATCTTTCAACGATATTGCATGTCACTGGGTATTGATGTAGAACATTCGATAGCCCATGTTCATACCCAAAATGGCCTAGCGGAGGCACTTATTAAGAACTTACAGAGAATAGTTCGGACTTTGGTTATGCGCACCAAACTCCCAATCTCTGCTTGGGACTATGCAATATTGTATGCAGCGATGTTAGTACGTTTGAGGCCCACTGCGACCCAACCTTATAATTGGTGTTCAGGTATACATCAAACATTTCCCATATACGCATATTTGGGTGCGCAGTATATGTGTCGATTGCTCCGCCACAGCGGACTAAAATGGGACCTCAACATCGATTGGGCATACATATGGGGTTTGTATCGCCATCTATTATACGGTATTTGGAGCCCTTGACAGGCGATCTCTTTACCGCATGATTTGCGGACTGTCACTTTGATGAGACTGTCTTCCCGCCGTTAGGGGGAGGAAATAATGTTCACACTAACGTTCAGGATGAACGGCGTGAAGTCGTGTGGAACGACCCCACTGTGTCTCATCATGATCCCCTTATAGCAATCAGAGAATATGAAGTACATTGAATAATTGAACTTCAGAATGTAGCCAATAACATGCCAGACTCATTCTCTGACTTGGCTGAAGTGACGAGATCTAATATATACCAGCTGCAAATGTGCCTGCAAGGAAAATGTCCAAGAGGGACAAAATATGGGAAGGCCATCAATCCCAGCTAATCAATCATATCTCCCGGCCCATAAGAGGGGGAGACCAATTGGATGAAATGATATGCATCCCTGGAAACGGGTGCATAATTGTTAAAAATTTGGTTAGCACCAGTAACAATGGGATCCCACCCGATCCATCTCATGAAATAGTTCCGGACTATGGATCCGTCTTGGAGACGACGTCGGGGGACGCCTCGACATCAATATCCATCACCGAGAATAGGGAAATCTCGGTTGGCTATTCATGCATGAATGAGGTGTGGCATCGGGATAAAATGATTATCAATGCGTGTTTGCTTACACAGTAGCTACTGAAATTATATTAAAGGATGATATTGAGCCTCGATCGGTGGACGAGTGCAAACAAAGGGATGATTGGCTGAAATGGAAAAAAGCAATCCAGGCAGAGTTTGATTCATTATCGAAAAGAGGAGTGTTTGGACAAATTGCTCCTACACCTCCCGGAGTTCTACCCGTGGGATACAAATCGGTATTTACGAGGAAAAGAAACGAGAAAAAAGAGATTGTGAGGTACAAGACTCATCTCGTTCCACAAGGATTTTCTCAGTGACCTGGGATTGACTTTGAGGAGACATACTCTCCTGTGATGGACGTTATTACGTTTAGATACTTAGTCAGTTTAGTAGTATCCGAGGAACTGACTATGCAGCTCATGGTTGTGGTCACATCGTATCTCTATAGGGATCTAGATCCCGGATGGATTTATGGTACCCAAGGCAAATAGTTCTAGACCACGGAACACGCTCTCTGTGAGGTTGAGGCGTTCACTTTATGGCATGAAACAATCCGGGAGGATGTGGTATAATCGCCTAAGTGAGTACTTGCTCAAAAGGGGATACGTGAACAACGATATTTGTCCTTGCGTGTTCATTAAGAGGACAGGCTCTGGGTTTGCCATTTTTACCGTTTATGTCGATGACATGAACTTGATCGGGACTCCTGAAGAGGTTAGGGAGATAGCCCAGCTCCTGAAATCTGAATTTGAGTTGAAGGATCTCGAACGTACTAATTTCTATCTCGGGCTTGAGATAGTACACCGTGCTGATGGGATTTTGGTCCATCAATCGAATTACATCCAGAAGATGTTAAGACGCTTTAATGAGGATAAAGCGAAGCGATTAAGCACGTCAATGGTAGTCCGATCATTGGATAGGTCGAAGGATCATTTCGTCCTGTGGAGGAGGGCGAGGAAGTGTTAGCACCTGAGGTGAACCTAAGTGCAATAGGCGCATTATTGTACTTAGCTCAATGTACTCGACCTGATATCGCGTTTGCGATAAATCTGCTAGCTAGGTTTAGCTCAGCACCGACACGCCGCCATTGGAATGGTATAAAGGACATATTTCGATACCTTCGTGGTACAACTGACATGGGTTTGTTCTACCCCTATGCGTCACTAAAGGATGCGAAGCTTGTGGGGGTATGCCAATGCTGGTTATCTATCGGACCCGCATAAAGCTCGTTCCCAGACTGGGTATGTCTTTACTATTGGGAACACAGCTGTGTCTTGGAGGTCTACAAAACAGACTTTAGTTGCCACTTCTTCGAATCATGCCGAGATTTTAACGCTTCACGAGGCAGTGCGTGAATGCACATGGCTTAAGGCCGTGATCGGGCATGTTCGAGGTTCCTGTGAATTGGCTACCACAGAAGATCCTACGGTTATATTTGAGGATAATGCGGCCTGCATTGAGCAGATGAAAACGGGCTTTATTAAGGGCGACAACACCAAGTACATAGCTCCGAATTTTTTCTTCAATCAGCAACAACAAGAGCTCAAGCAAATAGTGATCCAACAGATTATAATTCATGACAACTACGCCGACTTATTTACTAAGTCATTACCGAAAGCCAATTTTGAGAAACATGTTAAAGGTATTGGCTTGCGTAGGTTATCTGAGCTCGCTCCATTATAGGTTTAAGTGGAGTTAACTTGAGGGGGAGTACCGTGTAGGTATTCCGTATCCAGAAGATACCCGGGTGCCCTGTTGTACTCTTTTTCCTTCGAGCGGGGTTTATTTTTCCCACAGGGTTTTTGTTACCCGCCAAGGTTTTAATGAGGCAACATTTGTTGGTTGAAAAGATTATGCGTTGTACTCTTTTTCCTAACCGAGGTTCTTTTTTCCCACTGGGTTTTTATTACTCGGAAGGTTTTAACGAGGCAACACGAAAAGCATAATTATGGCTCAATAGGAATCCCCAAGGGGGAGTGTTGTAAATATCATATATTAGTGGGTATTCCTATTGCTAATGTAATAGTTCAGGGACTTAGTTGTAATATATCCAATTATGGGCTTCCATCTTGTAAATGGGCTTTGCACCCTACTTATAACTTGTTTGGATATAAATAAGAGTTCTCCCCTCCCCAAGAATACAACCCTAATTATTCTACGTATTATCTCTGTGTTCTTCTTTCTTTCTCTTTACAGTTATTATATTGTTATCAATCTCTTTACCTCAATCACTAAACCAAAGAGCTATAATTAATTATTTACAACAAAGTCTACAATTTTTTCTGGAGGTCCACATATAAATTATGAGCCCCCTTCCAAACTGGGGATCCCAGGAGCTAGCCCAAGTTGTCTAGCACTTGAACCTGCTCTGATAGTTACATGGATTGGAGTAAACATGAGAATATGTTAGACATGATGCTCTTAAAGCATGTATTTGAAATTCTTTAATTAAAATAAATAAATAAATTTGAAATTTATTTTCATATAATCATTTCGATTATGCATTTATTGCATAATATAAACATCAGAAAATTCCAAGTCTATTAAAGAGACTATGACTTAAGTATATATATTATACTGGAGGATTTAAATTATAGTTAATAGCAATGTTTTCGGAACCGGACCGGACAGTGAACCGGTGAGTCAACTGGCCACTGATTTTACTGGTCGAACCGGTCGGACCGCTAATCGAACCGGATAACGTCATAATGATATAATAAAAATATTTAATTTTTAAGTATATATAATATGCATAAAATTTAAACATTATCCTACAATTGATTAAAAATATATAAAATCTTAGAATATTTTAAATTAAATCACATAATATTTATATAACTTATATCATAATTGTAATATGATACTAATTTGTAAGCTCATATAAATATAATATGACTATATTTCTTTATAAAAAATTAAAAGTGGAAGTTAAAAATACAACAAACTAAGAGATTAATAATTTTAAAATATAATTATGTATAAAAGTCTAATATTCAAAATCAAACTTGCATAATATATTGATTTGATTTTCAAAATTTGACACTCTTTATCCTAAAAATAATATTGGAAAGTAATATCTTATAGAACAAATTTTAATAAAAAATTATTATTTGAGTATTAATTTTCAATGATAATGTGTAAAATGTTAATTTGAGTTATCATAATCTAATTTATAAACAAATTTGTCTACAAGTTTTCTGTAATTTATAAATTTGTTTTGTACTAGAATTTCAACAAAAATGATGTAGCTCAAATGGTAAGGGAGTTATGTTTCATGCAAGAGGTTAGGAGTTCAAATCCCACCTTCTACAAGAAATTTTAATTTATTTTAAAATTAATAAAATTTAAAAAATCGGAAAAAAAAAATTCAGAATCGGGTTGAACCGGCCCAAACCGGTTCACCGATTTTGGACCGGTTCAACCCGGTTCAATCTGGTTTTTGAATCAAGTGGTTTTAGGGGGTAAACTGGACCGGACCATCCTCCGGTTAGCGGTCGAACCGGTCGGACCGGCTTGTCCGGTCCGGTTTTAATAACATTGGTTAATAGACTAAAAAGTCTGTAGTGAGTTAAAGTTAGGATATTTTACTAAACACTACTAGTACGGCCCATAGAACATTTACAATGTAGTAATCTTGATCCGAATTACTGATGTAGAGACATCGAAGGTGGAGGTACTTTGTGTAATTCGATTACATAGGTTTGGACCAGACACGATCTAGAATCATAAATAAGATACCGTTGATATTATGGTTCTAGAACATGTCAATTGATTATCATATTGAATTGATCTAAATCCTGAGTAGGCATAAACTCTTGTTTATGTTAACGAGTTCTTTTGACTCATAGGTAATGTTCCGTAACCATGTCGAGCCTAAAACTTATGTCTTGAAGATCCGTTGAGATAAATGGCTGGAATGTGTTCTACAGATATGGAATTCAACCCTTCTTGCGAGAAGCTGGAATATTGATTCCCTTAAGTGTTAGTTTTGGAACTAAACAGTAGAGCGCTCTGATTAATGAATAAGTTCATGAATCAAACTGTTTACTAGTGAACTAATGGAACTTAAGGATAAAGAAGTAACTAGAGGGGCAAAACGGTAATCATGCCTAGCTCTAGTTACGAATCAATTATTGAAGGATCAAATAGCATGTAGTGATTATATCAATGGACTATATTGATCTTTAGAGTAAAATATATTGTAATGATAAGAGTGCAATTCCAAGTCTTTAGTGGAGTCATTTGGAATTAACAGATCGAATAATTAAATTAAAGAGTTTGATCAATTATTCGATTTATTGGAGCTTGAAGTTACATGTCCATAGGTCCTCAACCATGGCTCCTGATAATCTACATTTGAACCCAAGAAATTAGAACGAATTCATTCATGTTGTATTTTGGAAATAGTTTCCTAAAATGGAATTTTCGAATTAATTAGATGATATTTAATTAATTAATTAGAAAATATCATGATTAATTTTATTAGATTTAATTATAGAATTGAATCTAATGGAAATTGAATACTAAATTCAAGAAAAATGAAATATAAGCATTTATAGAATTTCTAATTGTAGAAATTTATTATTTAATATGTAAATATATATGATATATTTATGTAATAAATAAAAGTAAAAATTATATATTTATATATATAATTTTTGAAGTTATATATATAAATATATTTATGTATGTTTTAATTACTTAAAAGAGTTGTATTTAATTTATAACTCTCTTAAGGTAAGAGAGAAAATATTTATTTTCCTAGTAGGAATCTTTGAGTGAGTCATGGTAGGAGTTTAACTCTTTCCATAACTATCTATATATACATATAAGATATAGATCTTAGATGAGAGATTATTGATTTATGAAATCATTAAGATTACACTCAAAAGAAAAAGTTCTTCAACCCTAAACATACAAAAAGCCACCCTTTGTTCAAGAAACCAGAAGAAGCTTTCATCTTGAACTTTTGATTTCTAAAATGTGAAAGAAAGTTTGATTCTCTTAAGTTGGTGCCCACACGCCTAGTAGAAGGAGAACGTGGTTGATATCCATGGTGAAAAAGATCAAAGCGTTTGTTCATCAAACTCAAGAAAAGCATGAAACAAAAGGTTCAACCAAAAGAACGAAGGATAGCATGCTTTCTGTAAGTTTTCTATTTCTTTCTTATGCATAATTAAAATAATTATCGTTTATGGGATCCTCGTTTTTATGATAGTTATTTTTGAAATATACTGTGAACATAAATCACACCAAATTCCGCAATTGGGTCGAATTAGTTCGATCCTATTTACTCGTCGGGTCGAATAGTTCGGATCCGATTGGGTAAAACACCAACAATTGGTATCAAAGCAGTCCATAACGATTTTATTTTAATTGACTGTGGATATATGCATGTTTAAATTATTGAAATATTGAATGGATGAATGTTTTATTTTAAGAATCGAATTTGGTATTTTTGGGTTAGAATTTTATAATTGTTATTTAATTTTCTAGATCAACTGTATGCCAATTTTTTTGGCATAGGAATTTTGTAATAATTAAATTATTTAAAGTTATAGCTCGAGCCCGTGATGAGATCAATTTAATTTTCTATCATAATATGTTATGCCTCAACTTTCAGTCTTTTGAATTTTGATTGTGGCCGTCGGCAATCCATTTTTAGAGGAAACAATTGTTGTGTTTTGGGGCTAAAATGTAAATATATATAACACCAAAGTTATTTACACAAGCCTGGACCAAGTCCAGCAAACAAAATAAAGCGGGTCAAAACAAGTAGACCAAAATGTATCACTATAAGAGAATTAAATCATACGGGTACAAGGAATACAAAACGATGTACACATGTGATTTAATCTTGAAGCACACTTCTTCGATACTAGATTGCTGTCCCTCGAACGTCTTGCGGTTCCGAGCAGCCCATAAATTGTACACGGTGCAGGTAAGAGCAATCTTCTTAGCCTTACTCAACCAAGTTGTTCCTCTAGCCTCTTTCTTCAACCATTTCAATGCACTTGCAAGTGTTGTCATATCTCGGGTTAAGCCCATCCAGCCCCTAATAAAATTCCAAACGGAAGATGAAAATGAGCAATCAAAGAACAAATGCCGGGTGGATTCATTACATCCAAGAGTGCACAGCACACAACTCTTATCAATATCCAGAAAATGCATCCTGTCCTTTGTAGGCAGTTTGGCTTTAGCTGAGAGCCAAGTCGTGAAAGCATGCTTCGGGGAAACAAAGGAATTCCAGATCAACGGTGCCCAAATTTGCTCTGCCCCTTTAGCACGGAAGAATTCATAAATTTTGGCCAAGCTCAAACGGTTACCTTTGATAGGATAGTGCCCTGCAAGCCAATATATTTAGCTTGTATTAGGACTATCGTAATCTTTCTCTAGTATAAATGAATTAATACGCTCGTTTGTTTATAGTATGTAAATCAAACAATGGCCAACTTCATCTCTCGCGAATCACTTAAGCGATTGGATGAAATCCTAAGATCACATTCGACTATGGGACGATTCACTTCGGTATTGAGTGCAATCATGAAACAGTCTCTAAGGTCGTGATCTTAAAACATGTTCCAAGTCATAGATTCCGAACGAGACAGGGTATCGAAGGAATCGCAAAGACTTGTATAAATATGCATGATTCACATGGAGTGAATTTGTAGCGTTTCATGAGCAAGGCATTTGATGCTAGTGCATATGAGTAGGTGGTTCGATAGGGGATCGAACGCATCGAACGACCCGAACAGAGAAACCCATTGTGGAAGCGCATGACGCACATCGGCGATGGGATGTTTCTCAAGACTTATAATAGTGTACGATTTAGTCCTTAGACTTGAGATGCTAGGGCGAATTCGGTGCATGGGTGTGCGTACTTAGATTTAGGTACCGATCACGTAGCCTGATCATTGTGTGCCTAAGTTGGGTGCGTATAGTCGTGTACGCGAATGGTTAGCATCAATATGGGATCTACCGACTCAACGTAGCGTTGAGGGAATTTCCTATACGTTCTTAGATAATAGATTCCGAGAAACCTGTGGCCACAGTTGGTGACGGATTTGGAAAGGGTTTCCAAATTTAGCAGTCACACTGGAATCATTATCTGGAATTAGAAAGTATAGTTATCGAGATAATTAGAGGTGCCGATCAATTCACACACCCTAGGTCTCGATTGGGAAATTAAGTCGATAGAAGGACCGTATGTACATGGTACTTATAAGAGGTGAGGTTCACTGAGATCAATTCACCTGAAGTTGGGCCTCATGGGCTTGTGGCTAGACATCGACCATGAGGTATGGGTACTCATGAATTAATAAGGAGATTAATTCTTGAGTGGTTAATTGAACGGGTTCAATTAATCGGAGCAATTAATAAGCTCGCAAATTAAATCACGAAAGTCGTGGGCCCGCGGCCAATTGATGGTGAACCTAGAGGGTCACACAGAATACAATTGGACTGCAACAAATCATATAAGGAAAGTTTGATTTAAGGAGTTAAATCAAAATTGGAGAATTAAAGTGTTAATTCTTAAAGGAGAAAAATATTAATTAGAAGTATTCTAATTAATTAATGGAGAAGAATTAATTAATCAATTCGATTAATTAATTAAATTGGCTGAATTAATTAAAGGAGTTTAATTAATTAAATATAATTAAGGAATCCAATTAAGTAAAGAAATTTACTTATTTAAAGATGTCCAAGTTCAATAGGAAACTAATTAAGTTATATTATTCTTGTTTCCTAACCGAACTAGATAAGGATTCTTTATATATGTTTATATATGACAAGGATTCTATATATAATCAAATATAATATATAAATATATATGGAGTAGTAGAGTCCATATCTCGTATGATTATTAAATTAATAATCATACAAGTCTTGCAAAAAGGGTTAGCCGCCTACTTCTCTCAAAAAACATACACTTCGGCCACCCTGTGAAATTGGACAGGGTTCATGAGAATTGTTTTCTCCTTCTTCCTTGCTTGATAACTTTTGGATCCCAGTTTTGAGCCTAAGGATTCAAGAGAGTTGCTTCAATCCAGTTGGTGTGGATACCGCTAGAGGCACAACATATGGGGTGCTTCTCCGAACCAAAAGTCCTGCAGATCTGAAAGAAGACCGGAGAAAATCTACCACCGTTCCTGTGGTGAGGTAAAATCGCTAAACACCCTATGGATGTTTCGATTTATGTAAAAATCCTTTTCGTATGACTAGATGAATAAAGATTGCTGGTTTGGGTTATTTAAAAATTTTAAATTTCGCTGCTTTTAACGTTCTGACGTTACCAATAACCCAACAGTGGTATCAGAGCCTAATTCATTACGATCATACGAAAAGGTCTGAATATAATTTGATTGCTTTAATTGTATTGCATGTTATATTCGTGTTGTTGATTCTTACTTGTTATGGGTAGATCTGACTTTTGGGTAAAATTGCATAAAAACGTTTTGAGCCAATTTTGTATTTTTCGAAAATAAAGGTCTGTTTTTGCGATTAGCGAATTTTTGGAAAACTGGACTGAAATTGAGATTTTACAAACTGTGTGTTTTCTGGACAGAATGCAACTTTTCTGGAAATTTTTGAATTTGGGACTGTTTTGCAATTATTGAAAGTTTTGGGGCTATTTTGTAAATACCGAAAACTGCAGGGGCTGAATTGCAAATTCGAAATTTTTTCTGGAAATAAAATTTTAATTTTCGGTCCTCTGCCCAGTTTTAATTTTGGGGTTAAATTGTTATTTCCAAAACTTCAGGGTTTCAAATCGCAATTTCCAAAAGTTGGAGGGCCGAATTGCAATTTTTCAAAAGTTGAAAAATTTTATTCTGTTTTTATGCATAAAATGGTTTTGTTTATCCGAATATAGATTACCTATAATTAGTAGAGACTAAAGTAAGAATCTAGAGAAATATTTTAAAGGCGTTTAAAATAATTAAAGTAAGATAGGAAACTAGTAAATGTGTTTGCTTGTTTCTTTGCTCAACGTGAATTGTTTACGTGGTTTTCGATCGAGCCGAGCCTTGACCTTAGATGTGATTGGTTTATTTTGCTTTGGATTTTTGTTGGGCCTGCGAGCCTTTATTTGGGCCTTTTTGTGCCAATGTAATAGATTAGGGCTTTACATTAAATAGTTTAGGATGGAGGTCCATTACATGCAAGAAGAAAGCCCAATGGAGAATGAAGGCCAAGTATGCTTGGTTATTAATGTAATAGCCTAGGCCCATTAAGAACCCATTAGATAGACCAATTGGGCCAACATTATTGGCTCAATGATGGCCCAAGCATAGGTGGCTCCCGATCGAAAACATATTGTGTTAGAAATGCATGCTAGGTTTATTTATTTATGTTTTATTTATTTATTGGTTCTATTATTTGGCTTGTATGGTGATGCGCGCTAGAATATTATAACGTAAATAAGATAATTCATAATCGAAGCGGTGAGATCTCGAGAGAGTTTGCCTTAAACTTTGAAACCTGCAAATCCCCTCTTGAATTAAATATTAAGACATATTGGGTTAAAATAAAATGAAGTATTTATATAAATCCAAGTCTTCCATCAATAGGGACTAGCGTATGTTGTCTACTTATCGATTAAGGTGATCCAGAGTCTGGCACCCGAGGCGTAGAAAGGGACAATACGTGAAATCTCTCGATTCTTGTTTATTTAATAAACTCGACAAGGGTGGGGACTAGTCGGGACATGTATAATCGACCGATAACTAGTTACGGGGATTTCATGACCGGGCCCGTTGCTCATCGAGATTGATTGGGTTAGACTTAACGAGTAGTACCACTCATGATGTAGCAGGGCTAGATGGGTGCGAAAATCGAGGCAAAAATAGCTTGAAGTGTTGGTTAATATTGGAGAAGATTTTGAAGATGACAAAAAGGGTAATCTGGAAGTCATCAACTAAGAACTGAACAGCTTAGTAAAACCTATCTCTTGGTCTGGAAGCTAGGTGACCGAATCAGCAAAGTGGGATATCAGATGGGTATTATCAGCCGAGTCAAGATAGATTTGTTCATTCTTGAATCAGCAAAGAAGCCATCAGCCGAGTGATCATCAAAGTGATCATCAGCAGAGTACTTCCACCAGCAGAGTGAAGACGGTCAGGAAACCAGCTGTGAGCTGAGAGCATTAAATGCGACTGACAAAAAGCAAACATCCGTACAGCAGAGTGTGCAGTGCAACAGTTGCAGGGAGCCGTTCCGCGTGTCAGGACCAGAACTCGAGGACTGTAGCTTTCTGTCAACCTTCAACGGGCAGAAAATTCAAATCCGAGGAGTATAAATAGAAGACAAACTGAAGATCTAAAGAGAGCTTGCACAACTCAAGATCATATCATAAGAGCAAGATCCATCAGTTGAGTCATCTGATCACAAGCCGAAGTCATTTGTTGACAAAGCTTTTCGTTGAAGAACAGAGAACTTAGTTGTCTGTCTGAGTGACTTTCAACTGTAAAAGAAAGGAGTGTATATCCATCTTTGTGAAGTGATATAACTTCTTAGTATAGGATTTCTGAGTGATCTTCTGTACTGAAAATAGCGTGAGGAGTGTAGGTCCATCTTTGTGAGTGATCTAGCTTCGGAGAGTAGGATTTCTTTGTGATTTCTTACTGCGCACTTGTGGCTTTTCATTTGTTGATCAGCGCAAGCATTGTATACTTGATTACTTTGTGTTTTCTAGTATAACCCAAGATCTGTGTGACTTGGAAGAGTGGACTAAAGGATTTTCATCCATATAACCACTATAAAAATCCTGTGTGTTTGAATTATTTACTGCTATACTTTGCATATTTATCAAAGAACTCAAACATACGATTTAACCAAAAGATTTTAAAAGGAGTTGTAAAAACTGGGGATAAAATCTTTTGAGTGAGAAAACTTAAAGAGGAACAGATTGGTGAAAAAAACTTGACAAATCCGCTGCCAACTAGTTTCTAAAAACTCTGATTTAACATCTGAAATCAGCTGAGTGAAAATCAGATGAGTGGTCAACTCTGCTGATAAAGCTTTGTGCGCATCAGCTTAGTAGTCTTACAAATCTCGATCAGCTTAGTCTGCTGATTTGAAAAGTTAAAGAAAAAGTTTTAAAGTTTTCAGAAGTCTATTCACCCCCCCCCCCCCTCTAGACCTCATTGAGCACTTTTGGGACCAACAAGTGGTATCAGAGCAGGTTGCTCTGGTAATTTACCTGATACCATCAAGTAGCATCAGGGTAGGTGGTTTATCTTAAATCAGCTGCCTGATCAACGAGCTTGATCCAAAGTGTGTTTTTCAATTTTTTCAAAAAGAGACCATATTTTGAAAATCAAAACTTTTTGAAAAATGGATGCCATAAACCATGTTCCTCACATTGGTCTTATGAGCTTTGAAAACTGGAAAATCAGAATGGAAATCTTTCTTGCTGCTTATAATGAAGACATGTTTACATGTATTACAAAAGGACCATTCAGATTCCAGAAGACTGTGAAGGTTGCTGGCCAACCAGATCAGATAGTTGACAAAGAGCTGGATGAGCTGACACCTAAAGAAAACAAGTTAGTAAATCTTGATAAAAAGGCGAAGTTCATCATGTTCAGAGCTGTAGACGAAGAAAATTTCCTGAAGATCAAGTATCTCAAAACTGCCAAAGAGATGTGGGATAAAGTCTGCGAGCTAAGCGAAGGAAACAACGCTATCAAAGAACACAAGCTCAGTGTGGCTCTTGAGGAGTTTGAAAATTTCAAGATGAAGTCTGGTGAAACGATTGATCAGATGGATACCAGATTTACCAAAGCCCTGAATGAAGTTCTAAGGTTTGGTAAAGAATTTTCGAACAAGGAGATCACAACAAAGGTTCTTAAGGCCTTGCCACCTAAATTCAACATGAAGGTGACAGCCATGGAAGAATCAAGGGATTTAGAGAAGATTTCTCTTTTCGAACTGTTCTCATCTCTCAAAGCTTATGAGTATCATATGCCAAGATTGGGATTAGAAGTGTCAACCAGTTCAGACCCTACTGCTGCTCTAATGGCGTCAGACAAGGCAAGAAAATCAGCAGACAAGTCAAAACAGAAGACTGTGCTGAGTTCAGAAATTGGATACACTGCTGACGACGTTACCCTGCTGCTAAATGATTTCAAGAAGTTCTACAGGAAGAAAATGAAATTAAAATATAAAAATGCTACTTCATCTTCTTCTGATCATTTTCAGGAAAACAGGGATTCCTCCAAAGCAAAACTTAGAGACTACCATGAAGAGGAGTATGGGCTCTTGATCAAAGACCATTCAACCTCATCATCTGAGAAGTTTGCTGAAAAGGAAAAGCGTGCCAAAAAGGAGCGTAAGCTTAGTAAGAGCAAATCAAAGTTAGCTGATGCAGCAAAGCTAATAAACTCCTGCACATCTTATTCAGACCTTCAGTTGTCTGATAAAGAATTTGATGAAGTACCCGAAACCATATGCTTAACTGCCATAGAATTTGATGATTCTAAAAATTGGGGTAACTTCCACTGATTAATGTAATGCACTATTTGAATCGATTGAATAAATGCTGAATTACAAATTCAAATATTGTTTGTACATTTGCCAAGCTTAATGAAGAGATGACTCTGCTGAAAAGAGCAAACCAGATCACTAAAACTTCAGGTTGAAAAACCTCAAGAATCAGCTGACTACCAAAAAGCTTGAGCATGAGAATGAAACTCTAAAAGCTGAGTATGCGATTTGTTTTGAAAATATATATGAATTTAAAAGAAGTGATTGCATCATTCTCTAAACAAAAAGAAATCAGAGGCTTAAGAGAACAAGTCTACTGATGCTCAATAGGTTAGAAAACCTAGTAAGCTACCTAAGACAAATCAGACTACTAAAACCCATCAGCCGAGTAAGCTGAAATAGGCTGCTGATTGGAGTAAATTTAAAGTGGTATCAAGTCTGTTGAATCTAAGGAGAGTTATTAAATAACTCAGGTAAGAAATTGAGGTTAAAATGAATTATTTGGCAAGAATTTGAATCACATTATGATAATTGTTATTTCAACATGCCTTATGCCTATTCATATTATCATGCTGATCATGTTCACTGTATTGATTGCCATCCTCATTTCAATATGCATGCTTATCACATATTTCATGCATCTTACCTTGCTTATGAGCATTGTTTTAATCATGACCATCAAAATACCAACAAGTGGTATCAAGTGCCAACAAGTGGTATTATCATGATAAAACGTAAGTCACTAGATCATCACATGTTAAAGGTTACACTAACCATGCTGGACCCAATAAACAAGGGGTACCAAAAACAGTCATCTGTTTTGCAGGTGAAACACATGTGAGATGACAAAGATGAGTTGACTGCCTTGCAAATTTCACCAAGTTCAACAAGTAGTCTCACCAACAAGCATGTACCAGCAAGTGGTATCAAATTAGTGGTATCAGAAATTGGTATAATTCAAGTGGTAGACTCTACATTTGGAGATTTCAAGGAACGTGAGTTTGTTGAAAAATTGAAGATTATCAAAGATTAACAAGCGGTTTCAGAGACCAAGTGACTGTTTGCAACAAGTGGTATCACCATTCAAGTGGTATCAGTCAACCATGTGACAGCATAAACTGGTTTGTTGATTTTGGATTCATAAGTTGAGGGGGAACTTATCAGAAGACTAACCCAGAACAGCTTACTGGAATTCAACGGCTGAGTGTCTTTGAAGAGAAACTCTCATCAGACTACTTGACCACAAATTCTTGAACTTAGGGGGAACGTGTACGACTAGCGGTACTCCTAAATAAAAGATGAAGTTGTCAATAAGTCAAAATGAAGCTATCAGAAGACTGCTTCTTATCAGCTGACTGGAACTCAACAGCCAAGTGATTTTCAAGAATGTACTACACCAAGTGGTATCAGCAAGTGTTATCACATCAACAAGTGATATCAGCTGACTAATCTGATTTGTATCCATACAAGTAGTATCAGACTACAAGTAGCATCAGCCTACAAGTGGAATCAGACCACAAGTGGTATCAAGTGGTAAAAATTCTTGAAGTTAAAGGGAAATTTTCTAGCTGGAGTGATAAACGGCAACGAAGACTACCTCGATCAGCCAAATGCTTACCTACCTGTCTTCAGCATACTAGTTTGCAATCTTATGGAAAAGAAGTTATCCCAAATCCTAAAAAGGGGGAAGGATAAAATGGAGAAGAAAAGATGCAACTAAAGTTTTGGTGTTGATGACAAAAAGGGGGAAGATGGATGCAACTAAGAACCCTTTAAGCAGAAGATCAGAAAGGGAAAAAGAACCATCAAGTGGTAATTTTTTTTAAGTTGTATCAGAGCAATAATTTCCATCTCAGAGTATGAAGACTAAATCAGAAACTTAGATGTGTTCTTAGTTGAAGGTTTTGTCATCATCAAAAAGGGGGAAATTGTTGGTTAATATTGGAGAAGGTTTTGAAGATGACAAAAAGGGTAATCTGGAAGTCATCAACTAAGAACTGAACAGCTTAGTAAAACCTATCTCATGGTCTGAAAGCTATGTGACCGAATCAGCGAAGTGGGATATCAGATGGGTGTTATCAGCCGAGTCAAGATAGATGTGTTCATTCTTGAATCAGCCGAGAAGCCATCAGCCGAATGATCAGCAGAGTGATCATCAGCAGAGTAATTCCACCAGCAGAGTGAAGACGGTCAGGAAGCTCATCAACGGGAACCAGCTAAGAGCTGAGTGCATTAAATGCGACTGACATAAAGTAGACATCCGTACAGCAGAGTGTACAGTGCAACAGTTGCAGGGAGCCGTTCCGCGTGTCAGGACCAGAACTCGAGGACTGTAGCTTTCTGTCAACCTTCAACGGGCAGAAATTCAAAATATGAGAGTATAAATAGAAGACATAACTGAAGATCTAAAGTGAGCTTGCATTATTCAAGAACATATCCTAAGAGCGAGATCCATCAGTTGAGTCGTCTGATCGTAAGCGAAGTCATCTGTTGACGAAGCTTTTTGTTGAAGAAACAGAGATCAAACGCTGTCTGTCTTAGTGACTTTCAACTGAGAATAGAAGGAGTGTATATCTATCTTTGTGAGTGATATAGCTTCTTAGTATAGGTTTTCTGAGTGATTACTTGTACTGAAAATAGCGTGAGGAGTGTAGATCCGTCTTAGTGAGTGATCTAGCTTCGGAGTGTAGGATTTCTGTGTGATTTCTTACAGCGCACTTGTGGCTTTTCATTTGTTGATCAGCGCAAGCATTGTATACTTTATTACTTTGTGTTTTCTAGTATAACCCAAGATCTGTGTGACTTGGAAGAGTGGACTAAAGGATTTTCATCCATATAACCACTATAAAAATCCTGTGTGTTTGAATTATTTACTGCTATACTTTGCATATTTATCAAAGAACTCAAACATACAATTTAACCAAAAGATTTTAAAAGGAGTTGTAAAAACTGGGGATAAAATCTTTTGAGTGAGAAACTTAAAGAGGAACAGATTGGTGAAAAACACTTGACAAATCCGCTGCCAACTAGTTTCTAAAAACTCTGATTTAACATCTGAAATCAGCTGTGTGAAAATCAGATGAGTGGTCAACTCTGCTGATAAAGCTTTGTGCGCATCAGCTTAGTAGTCTTACAAATCTCGATCAGCTTAGTCTGCTGGTTTGAAAAGTTAAAGAAAAAGTTTTAAACTTTTCAGAGGTCTATTCCCCCCCCCCCCCCCTCTAGACCTCATTGACCACTTTTGGGACCAACATGAAGGTTGTGTAGGGACACAATTGGCAATACGTATGCCTACCTGGGGAATTAGTTGTATGGCCACGAGTCGTGGGTGCAATTAATGTCCGCTAGGACGTCAAGACCTACTAGGAAATAGGATTTCCCGAACAATTGAAGGGGTAATTGTTTCGATAAAATAGTGGGAGAATTTTACGATAGAAAGTCCAACCTTCGTAGATTATAAGTATTATTCATTAACTAGTCCACTAAATGTTTGTCTTCTCTTTAAAATAAATATTGAGATATCTATAATAATCCATTATACTATTTATCCTCGACTTATAAAATAACTGGATCAAAATATCGACTGGCTTAGAAACTTGAGGATTGTCCTCAATTCCGAAAGTCGGAATCATGTTCTAAATAACTAGCCTATGCCTGATGCACTTCCGAGATGAGTCTAAAAGGAGGAACGAATCACCCGTAGGGTATGGGAATATTAATGATCATTTCCTCATATAAGGACGAGTCTCAAAAGTGGAACGAATCACCTATAGGGTATGAGAATCTTAACGATCGTTTCCTCATACAAGCATCAAGATTGAACGAGCTAAAGAAGCGACATAGGAGTATGTCTGAAGCTTCTAAAACAAACCTCCACTTCAAAAGCTTGTTTTGAGGACCAGTTTCGAATCGTTTGATTCGAGACCACTAAGGAGTTGTTTTAAAACTCGAGAATAAGTGAAGGGACTGATGTCAAAGTATCACTGTCCTTGTTTTTATCAATCTAGTTGAAAACTGGATCGATTGGCATTGACCTCCATTTAAATTCTCATCCCGCTCATTCAAAAGATTCGTGAAATACTCTGATCTTATTTGATAAGTTGATCACATTTCATGAATTAACCAAAGTATTGGTAAATGGCAAATAGGATGAACCTGTTATGATCGTTCACACTTCATGGACTGCAAAGTCAAAGAAGAGTAATATGAAGAAGAAGTTGTTCTCTTCTAAAGCGACCATAAAAGGTAGTCGAAAGAACGCAAGTAGTCTAAAAGTCGAATTATCCCACTGAATCTTAGAAAGGCACTAATTAGTTTAATAGATTAGAAGGTCTAATTAATTAAGCAACGTTTAAATTAAAGGGTTAATTGAAAAAGGAGATGAATCAATTACAGAGTTAATTGAAAGGAAGCAAATTAATTGAATTAAACCGTTAACTCAATCATATTGAGTTAATGTGCTTAGTTCAATTAATACCAAGATAATAATCCACAACTTTGGCACGCTAGACTTGGACATATCTCCAAGAGTAGGATTCAAAAATTGGTTTCTTCTAAAGGCTCTTGAAGTATAGAACTTAGATGAACTTCCAACCTGCGAATCCTGTCTCATAGGAAAGATGACCAAATCTCCCTTCACAGGGAATCAAGAGCGAACCAAATAACTTTGGATTTGATCCATACGATTGAATGTGGACCACTAAAGGTTAGTGTAAGAGGAGATTACTCATACCTCGTACCTTTTTGCTAATGACTTTGGTCGTTAGTGATATATGTATCTAGTGAGATACAAATCCGAAAAACCTTTGAAAAGTTCAAAGAAATTTTCGAAACGAAGTAGAGAATCAACAAGACATAGTATTAAGGTCATTCGATTTGAACGAGGTGGCAAATACTTAAGTCAAGAATTCCTCAATTATCTTACTGAGAATGGGGTTCTCATACAACAAACTCCTCCTATGACGCCTCAACTTATTGGAGTGTCTAAGAGAAGGAATCGAACATTGTTAGACATTGTTCAATCCATGTTGAGTTTTGTTAAGCTTCCTTATGCATTATAGGGGTTGGTCCTCCTGGCTGCATCGAAGATACTGAGCAAAGTACCTTCAAAGTCCGTGCCTACAAAGCTTTACCAAGAATGGTATGGCAAAATACCTCTGCACTTTTACTATTGATTATGGAGATCTCCTGCCTAAGTTGGGAACTAGAAAGGAGATAAATTGGCTAGTAGATCCAATTTGTATATAATTGTGGGGTATCCAACGAAATCCATTGGATACCTGTTCCACGACAATGAGAAACAATCGTTTCTCATAACTACCCGTTCCTCCGTTGATGAAATCCTCGTCAAAGGAAATAGGGAATGTCATGGAACTTGATGAAGTCCAAGATTTGGACCCATCCCCACAAACAGTGGGAGTTAATCCAGAAACTGCTATACCGTCTAGTACACCAGTACTTCGCAGATCTGATCAAGTTCATAAGAAGCTTGAAAGATATGGTTTTACCATATACGAAGAAGCTACATTAGATGTAGACGTGCATCATGGCAAGAGGCCATGCAATCCGAAATGGATTTCATGCATTCTAACAAGGTATGGACCTTGGTCGATCTACCCAAGGGATTTTATCCCTGTAAGTAGTGAATGGATCTTCAAGCTAGGAATAAATGGAGAGGTGTTGACCTCTAAGACTCGACTAGTGGTAAAAGGCTATTCACAAAGTTCTGCAATAGACTTTGATGAAACCTTTTCTCCATTAGCAATGTCTGAATCCATTTAGATTCACATTTGTTTTGATGAGACAGTCAAGGTATATGACTTCATCAAAAACGAATATGAACCTTGAGTGTACAAAAGGATTAGTGGGAGCTCTATGAAGCTCATATTTTATATGTCGATCACATTCTGCTTATCTGGGATGATATCGGAATGTTAGGGCAGACGAAAGCATGGTTATCCATGCAATTCTCCATGAAAGATTTGGGAGAGACATCTTGCGTATTGGGATACGTATCTATAGAGATAGATCGAAGAAGATGTTGGGATTCTCTCAATCTAAGTACATAGAAACAATACTGAAAAGATTCAGTATGGAAGAATCCAAGAGAGGATTGCTTCCAATGAGACACTGTATCTCTTTTTCCAAATCGTTGTGCCCTACATCGAATGAGGACAAAAGGAGAATGTCTCAAATACCTTATGTTTCGACAAAAGGTAGCATGTGGAATGCTATAATATGTACTAGACCAGACATAGAACCTGCTCAAGTGTCACGAGCAGTTACTAGTCAAAATCCGGTGAAGAGTACCGGACCACCGTAACAGATATCCTTAAGTTCTTGAGAAAGACTAAGGATTCGTTCTTGGTCTACGGTGGTAATGGAGAATTAAAACTCGAAGGATTTAATGATTCGAATTTTCAGTCTGATGTGGATGAATATATATATCCAATTTTGGATACATATTTTGCCTCAATGAGGTAGCGGTAAGTTGGAAAGGTTCCAAGCAAAGCACCGTTGCCGACTCAACCACTGAAGCAAGATATATCGCAGCAAGGACTGCAGCGTAAGAAAGTGTTTGGATGAAAAACTTCATCCAAAGGTTGGATGTAGTGCCTAGCATTGCGAAGCTCATGGTTATCTTCTGTGATAACAATGGAGTTGTTGCTAAAGCAAAGGACTCTAGATCTCACCAGAAATCTAAACACAATGAGAAAAGTACCATTTGATTAGAGAAATCATTGGTAGAGTAGACGTACATAATGGATGCGTCGACTCGGAAGACAACCTAGCGGATCTACTAGTAAAGTCTTTGTCACGAAAAGAGTTCGAAGAACATCTTTGAAAGATGGGTCTTAGAAGCGTTTGTGATTGGCTTTAGGGCAAGTGGGAGATGGATAGGATAGTGCCCTGCAAGCCAATATATTTAGCTTGTATTAGGACTATCGTAATCTTTCTCTAGTATAAATGAATTAATACGCTCGTTTGTTTATAGTATGTAAATCAAACAATGGCCAACTTCATCTCTCGCGAATCACTTAAGCGATTGGATGAAATCCTAAGATCACATTCGACTATGGGACGATTCACTTCGGTATTGAGTGCAATCATGAAACAGTCTCTAAGGTCGTGATCTTAAAACATGTTCCAAGTCATAGATTCCGAACGAGACGGGGTATCGAAGGAATCGCAAAGACTTGTATAAATATGCATGATTCACATGGAGTGAATTTGTAGCGTTTCATGAGCAAGGCATTTGATGCTAGTGCATATGAGTAGGTGGTTCAATAGGGGATCGAACGCATCGAACGACCCGAACAGAGAAACCCATTGTGGAAGCGCATGACGCACATCGGCAATGGGATGTTTCTCAAGACTTATAATAGTGTACGATTTAGTCCTTAGACTTGAGATGCTAGGGCGAATTCGGTGCATGGGTGTGCGTACTTAGATTTAGGTACCGATCACGTAGCCTGATCATTGTGTGCCTAAGTTGGGTACGTATAGTCGTGTACGCGAATGGTTAGCATCAATATGGGATCTACTGACTCAATGTAGTGTGTTGAGGGAATTTCCTATACGTTCTTAGATAATAGATTCCGAGAAACCTGTGGCCACAGTTGGTGACAGATTTGGAAAGGGTTTCCAAATTTAGCAATCACACTGGAATCATTATCCGGAATTAAAAAGTATAGTTATCGAGATAATTAGAGGTGCCGATCAATTCACACACCCTAGGTCTCGATCGGGAAATTAAGTCGATAGAAGGACCGTATGTACATGGTACTTATAAGAGGTGAGGTTCATTGAGATCAATTCACCTGAAGTTGGGCCTCATGGGCTTGTGGCTAGACATCGACCATGAGGTGTGGGTACTCATGAATTAATAAGGAGATTAATTCTTGAGTGGTTAATTGAAGGGGTTCAATTAATCAGAGCAATTAATAAGCTCGCAAATTAAATCACGAAAGTCGTGGGCCCGCGGCCAATTGATGGTGAACCTAGAGGGTCACACACAATACAATTGGACTGCAACAAATCATATAAGGAAAGTTTGATTTAAGGAGTTAAATCAAAATTGGAGAATTAAAGTGTTAATTCTTAAAGGAGAAAAATATCAATTAGAAGTAGTCTAATTAATTAATGTAGAAGAATTAATTAATTAATTTGATTAACTAATTAAATTGGCTGAATTAATTAAAGGATTTTAATTAATTAAATATAATTAAGGAATCCAATTAAGTAAAGAAATTTACTTACTTAAAGATGTCCAAGTTCAATAGGAAACTAATTAAGTTATATTATTCTTGTTTCCTAACCGAACTAGATAAGGATTCTTTATATATGTTTATATATGATAAGGATTCTATATATAATCAAATATAATATATAGATATTGTTGGATGAAGATGAAGACTTTGAAGTGAAGGGAGGTTTTGATGATTTCCAAAGTCATCAGCTAAGTGAAAGCTTAGTATAAACCTTAGAAGATATTTGACCAAGGAAGAAGTTTTTCAGACTAGTCAAATATGGTCCAGAAGACTACTGATCTGTTGCTGAAGAAGGAATCAGACTGGTGGACTATCAGCCGACTCAAATCAGATTAGTTCAAGTTTGGGATCAGCCGAGTACACATCAGACGAGTGACTTCGATCAGCAGAGTGGAAGTGGATCAGAAGTTAGTGCAACGGTAATAAATGCACTTGGAGTAAAAAATGCTGAAGAGGAAGGGTATTTATGACAAATGATTGAAGAGAAACCTCGTATCAGCTTGGTGCATTTAATGCGCATTTAATGCGAAGCGACATAAAGTACAGCAGAGTGTACAGTGTTCAGTCGCAGCAGCCGTTTCTGCAAAAAGGACCAGTACTCGAGGATTTGACAGCTGCCGATCTCTCAACGGGTAGATTTTCAAATCTCCAAGTATAAATAGTTCAGTTCGTGAGATTGAAGAAGAGACAACACACTTTGGGAGAAAATACTTGAAGCAGAATTCTTCTAAGTCTCAAACTCAAGAACAGAACACTCAACAGCCGAGTCATCTATTGACGAAGCAGAATAGAGAGAAAACAGAAAATACTTGTAAAATCTGAGTGATTTTGTTAGGTTGTGTTGTGAGGAGTAGATATCAATCTTTGTGAGCGATATTACTTCAGAGGATAGGAGTTTCTTTGTGATTTCCTATTGTGAACTTGTGGCCATTTCATTTGTTGGTTGGCGCAAGCAGCGAATATTGTAAACTATGTGTTTATAGTATAACCCAAGATCTAAGTGACTTGGAAGAGTGGACTAAAGGATTTATATCCATATAACCACTATAAAAATTCCTTTGTGTTTTTAACTTGCATTACTTTCTGCATATTTCAAAGAAGCAAACTTAAAACACTTAAAGGTTGACTGTTAAAAAGTTTTAAAAGGAGTTTGCTAAAACTGGGGATAAAACTTTTTCTAAGTTAAAGAAAACTACTTGTGAAAAACACTTGATAAATTCGCTGCAAGTTAGTTTATTTTAAACTCTGATTTTGGTAAAATCAGCTGCGTGAAATCAGAAGAGTGGTCAACTCTGCTGTTCAAAGCTTTGTGCGAGATCAGCTTAGTCTGCTTATGTTGGTCCCAAGTGGTCAGATGAGGTTTAGAGGGGGGGGGGGGGTGAATAAACCTCTTTAAAAATTTTACCTTTTAAAATTTCTAACTTTTCTGTCAGCAGACTAAGCTGATCAAGAATTGTAAACAGACTAAGCTGATCTCGCACAAAGCTTTGAACAGCAGAGTTGACCACTCTTCTGATTTTACTTAGCTGATTTTATCAAAATCAGAGTTTCAAAATAACTAACTTGCAGCGGATTTGTCAAGTGTTTTTCACAAGTAGTTTCCTTAACTAAGAAAAAGTTTTATCCCCAGTTTTAAACAAACTCCTTGTTAAAACTTTTCCAGTAGTTAACCTTTAAGTGTTTTCAGTATGCTGTTTTAAATAAGCAGTAATTTATGCAAGTTAAAAACACAAAGGATTTTTATAGTGGTTATATGGATGTAAATCCTTTAGTCCACTCTTCCAAGTCACTTAGATCTTGGGTTATACTATAGTCACTAAGATTACAGTACACTCTGCTTGCGCCAAACAACAAATGAACTGGCCACAAGTTCGTAGTAGGAAATCACAAAGAAATTCCTAACCTCTGAAGTAATATCGCTCACAAAGATTGATATCTACTCCTCACAACACAACCTAACAAAATCACTCAGATTTTACAAGTATTTTCTGTTTTCTCTCTATTTAGCTTCGTCAACAAATGACTCGACTGATGAGTGCTTTGTTCTTGAGTTTGAGACTTAGAAGAATTCTGCTTCAGATTTTGCTCTCAAAGTGTGTTGTCTCTGTGTTGTTCTTCTTCTTCAACTCACGAACTAAGCTATTTATACTAAGGATTTGAAAATCTGCCCGTTGAGAGATCGCCAGTTGTCAAATCCTCAAGTACTGGTCCTTTTCTGCAGAACGGCTGTTGCGACTGAACACTGTACACTCTGCAGTACTTTCTGTCGCTTCGCATTAAATGCGCATTAAATGCACCAAGCTGATACGAGGTTTCTCTTCAATCATTTGTCATAAATACCCTTCCTCTTCAGCATTTATTACACCAAGTGCATTTATTACCGTTGCAATAACTTCTGATACACTCCACTCTGCTGATCGAAGTCACTCGTCTGATGTATACTCGGCTGATCCCAAACTTGAACTAATCTGATTTGAGTCGGCTGATAATCCACCAGTCTGATTCCTTCTTCAGCAACAGATCAGTAGTCTTCTGGACCATATTTGACTCGTCTGAAATGTTTCTTCCTTGGTCAAATATTTTCTAAGGTTTGTACTAAGCTTCCACTTAGCTGATGACTTTGGAAATCATCAAAACCTCCCTTCACTTCAAAGTCTTCATCTTCATCCAACAATTTCCCCCTTTTTGATGATGACAAAACTTCAGCTAAGTGCCTGTACCTAAATCTAAAGTTGAGTCCTCAAAAATTTCTGAGATAGAAATGATATGTTGGAAGCTTGAACTTTTTATAGATTTTAATCTTTTAATAAATTACAGTACAAGTTACAAGCAAAAATTTGACTTAAGTGAAAAATTACAACTGAAGTAAGCTGTTACAAAAATTCAACAGATGACCTAGTCTATTAACTAGTCTAGTCCTCAGCTTCTTCATCTTCTTCTTCCTCTTCAACTTCTTCAACTTCATCACTACTGTCATCATCTTCACCAGATGTGAAAGCATCAGCAAGACCTTTTAATTTTTCCCTTCTTTCATCGGCTTCAAATCTTGCTTTGATGTCTTCAATCCTTTTCTTCTTCATGTCTGGATTAAGCTGTTCTTCAGTAGAGTACTTAGAGGCAGCTAACTCCTTGTCAGTTTTAGCTACTTCCTTGGGCTCTACTTTATCATCAGCTCCATCTTCAGCTTCCTTTTCAAGTACTTCATCTTCTTTTGGCTTTCCAGCAGCAGCCCGTTGGTCTCGTACTTGACTAGTTGCAGCAACATCAACAACTAACTTAGCTGATTCCTCTTCCCCCTTTTTGTCAGCATCAGCAGGGTTGAGTTGATCAGGAGTTATGTTGACCGCAGCACAAAGCTTCTTGATGTTTCTATCCAGAATTTGTTGTTCAGCGCAGTGATGACTTAGAGTAGATTGCATGCGAAGTTGATTCTCTTCCAAGCGAAGTTGATTAGCCTTTAACACACCAGATTGGTCATTCAGACAGTCAACATTCAACTGAAGTGTTGACAGTTCAGTTTGTGCTTTGTTGGTGACGTTTGTAATCTCTTGCATTAAAGCAACATTATTCTCAGATTCTGCTTCACCAACTTGTGTCATGACCCTAACAACCCTTGCAATGTCAGTTTCATTCCTTTGAAGAGCAGTGTGAAGGTGACCTACATCAGCCTTCACATCTTCAATACTTCTGCTCATATTCAATATGCTCTGAGTTAACATTAAGGAGTTGTCTGGTGGCAGAGGAAAATCTTCAATGGCATCCTTGACCATTCTTGCAGTCTCTTCCTGCATTTGCTTAATGAACAGCTGGTTTCTCATCTCCATCTCCTTCATAGAATTCTCAATCAGCAGCTGCAATGACTCCATCAGTGAAGAATGCAAGTCAGCAGTAGGAGCAATGGGTGATGATTCAGCAGGTTCATCATCCTGTTGAACAGGGGCATCATGAAGAACAGGATTTTCTTCAGCTTTCCACTCCAAAGCTAAAGGAATTTCCTCTTTGACAGCAGCAGGCAGTGTCACAGATGTATTAAGATTGATTTCCACAACTTGCTTGTCCTTCCTTGGTTCTTCATTTTCAGGCTCATCAGATATATGAATAACTTCAGTACCATCAGCAGACACAACTGTCTTCTGATGTATCAAGTCAGCTGGTACAAATGGTGAAGTAGTCTGTTTGATCTTCAGCTTCTCTTGATAAGTACTAATATCCGAGCCATAACAGATTTGCTGTAAACTAGGCAGAGTAGGCGTTGTACTTGATGTTCCTGGTTCAAATCTTGATCTTTCAGCCCATCTTTCCAAGGTTGTGTAAACAACAATCTTGACTGCTCTATCAATTCTGTCATCAGTAGGACTTGGCTTCTTTGGAATAGAATCCTTGATGGCAGTCGCTTCCTGACTTACAATGACTTTTGCAAAGTCATGTAGTCTGTCCCTTACAAAATCAGAGTCCAAAGCCTTGGCAACTGAAGTTGTTTGCAGCCAGTTTAGAACCCACCTCCCTTCAGTAGCAAACTACTTCCAGGCTTGAATCTCCTCCTCTGATTTATTCAATCTATACTATCTCCATTGATTTTATCTAATCTTTTCAGGGAGAAAAGTAGTCCTTGATTGAAACAGCTGGTTAAGCCTTTCCAGCTCAGCTTCGAATCTTTTGAAGGCAGTAGAATCACTCTGAACAATTTCAATTGCTCTTCTTACTTCCTTCTTTTTCTTCTTGATTGGTGCAGCCCTAGGTAGCACGAAGTCTCCTTCCTTGGGCTTTTCTCCAATCACGATGCCTCCAGACCTCCTTGGTCCATATGCATCCTTCTTGCTCTCTTCTAAGGCCTTTGCCAAGTCTTCTTCTTCCTTGGCAGCCAATTCAGCTTCTGTCATGTTCTTGACATCAGCTTCCCTTTTACTTTCCTCAAGAGCTCTCTTTAACTCAGCTTCCTCACGTTTTCTCTGTTCAGCTTCCTCGCGCTTTTTCTTGTGATAAGATGGTACTTTTGCTTTGCCAGTTCTCTTTTTTCTGGCATTTCTTGACTCAACAACTGGTGCCGCAGCTGTTGTTTCTGGTAATGCAACTGCTACAGGTGCAACAACAATTGGTTCGAGGATCTGCACTTCAGGATCCTCTTGAGGTTTTGGAACCTCAGCTGTTGGTGTAGGAATCTGTTTCACTTGATCAGCTGACTTCTTTTCAGCAGACTCCTTCACTGATTCAACAGGCCTCTCAGCAGATGGAGGGCTTTTTCTAACCACTTCAGAAAGTTCCTTTTCTTCATCAATAAACGTCATCCTCTTTCTGATGGTTTTCTTTGTATGGAGAACAGGAGCAGATGTGGCAGTATCTTTCATTGCACTCCTTGTTCTTTTAGCCACATTTTCAGCTGGTAGCTCAGCTGAAATTGTCTTGTCAGAAGATGTCCCAATTGACATTTCATCAATTTCCTTAACTGTTTCATCAATGACAGAATCCACAGCATTCTTTCTTTTAAGCACAACTGTTCTGGCTTCAACAGCAGGCTTTGCTGTTTGAACAGCTGTCTTGCTCTTCTTGCCTTTATCAGCAGGCACAGTAGGCTCAGGCACAGCAGCAGGCTCTTTCGATTTCACTTTATCATAGATCTTTAATTCCTTTGCCTTATGAATTTCCTTTCCATTAGTCACAGCACATCTCAGATTCACCAACAGATGACTAATGAAAATCCTGTGCAGAGTCAGACCACGAACTTTGTGATCAACAATCACATACCAGATGAAGTTAGCCCAATTTACCTTCAACCCATAGTAAATGGCTATCATAGTATGAAACCTCTTCATTGATACGCTGTCCAAGGAGAATGTGCAGTTCTCGAGGACTTTGGCAACCAAATCTGCCATTCGCTGAAACTCATCCTTCAGCTGATTCTTTTTGATACTTCCAGATAGCACTTGATTCTTCTTTGAGACCAGATTCCAGAAATCTGACTCAAAAGGTTCAGCTAGGTTTGCGATGTCAGTAGACCCTTCAATGGAGAGTCCGTACATCTCATTCAGCAATTTTGGGGTTACGCAGATAGCTTTATCCCCAATTTTGGCTTTAATTTCCAGTTTGTCGAAGTCAACATCGTCTTTGGAACCATAAAATTCAAAGACCTCGTCCTTGAAAATCATGTCTTCATGGGCCTCCATGAAGTTGACTAGAGTGGCCGCCTTGAACTTCTCCAGAATTTCTTTCATCAACGGTGTGCCAGTAGCATGATAGGTCAGGTAGTTCAAGAACATACCTTCAGCAGCAGCTTCTTTTGCATTTACCTTGGAACCCATTTTCCTGAAAGATATTGAAGAGAAACGAGAGTAGATTTGCAGTTGAAAGAATGCAAAAATGCTCTGAATGCTTTTGAAATTTTTAGGGTGCGTAAAAATGTAGTAAGCTGATCAGATCTGGATTTATAGATGTTGGTTCTTGTCGGTTTCCGTGAAAGGTGTCAACCGTTAGATCAGTTACTTGAAAAGCAGATCGTGTGATCGTGATACGCGGTTTTCAAAATAGCATTTAATATGTCAGACAGGCGGGAATTTGAAAGGCCACTTGTCTGTTACTTATAAAAGCGTGTTTTTGATAAAACGTTTTTAGTACAACACTTAAAATATAAGCTGACATGAATAAAAACAGATGAGTAGAATACTTATCTGACAGATGACTTGTCTGATACAATACATCACTAGTGAAACCCAATATCTAGTGATCTTCCTTTGCTGTATGTCAATCCAGCAGGATAATTAATCTTCGAATCTTCAAGAATTAAGAACAAATCTTCTGATTAACACAACTTCAACTAACTGTCATTGAAGATTTCATCTTTAAAACAAGGGTACCGCTAGTCTTACACGTTCCCCCTGAATTCAAGAATTCATCAGTAAACTAGTCTGTTGAGAGTGTCAACTAGTCTGTTGAGAGTCAGTCTTCTTGAAGTACAGTACTTGTTGATATCAGATTAGTCAGCTGTTGAAACCTGTCTTCTGATAGGTTCCCCCTCAGCTTATGAATTCAATTTTAACAAGCCTAGTTCCACTCTTAGAGTAGAAAATCTTGCATCACTCCATGGTTTGGTGAAAATGTCAGCGATCTGATTATCTGTTTGAACATATTCAATAATAACATTTCCTTTTTCAACATGATCTCTGATGAAGTGATGTTTGATCTCAATGTGCTTAGTCCTTGAATGACTAGTAGTATTCTGAGTAAGTGAGATTGCACTTGTATTATCACAGTAGATAGGAATTCCACTGATCTTCAAATTATAATCTTCTAGTTGATGCTTCAACCAGAGTATTTGTGCACAACATGCTCCAGCAGCAATGTATTCAGCTTCAGCAGTAGATATGGATACTGAAGTCTGTTTCTTACTCATCCATGAGATCAGACGACTGCCTAAAAATTGACAAGTACCTGTAGTACTCTTCCTATCAATCTTGCAGCCAGCAAGGTCAGAATCTGAATATCCAACAAGTTCAAATCCTGATTCCCTTGGGTACCACAATCCCAATTCTTGTGTGCCTTTAAGATACTTTAATATCCTTTGAGCAGCTAAGAGATGAGATTCCTTAGGATTTGATTGAAATCTCGCACAAACCCCAACAGAATACATAATATCAGGTCTGCTAGCTGTTAAGTATAACAGTGACCCAATTATGCCTCTGTATTTGGTGATGTCAACTGATTTGCCATCTTCATCCTTGTCCAGACGAAATCCAGTGGACATAGGAACATTAACAGATGAGCTAGTTTCCATACCAAATTTCTTAAACAGATCTTTTGTGTACTTTGCTTGACTTATGAAGATACCATCAGGTAGCTGTTTGACTTGTAATCCAAGAAAGTAATTTAATTCTCCCATCATGCTCATTTCAAACTTATTTTGCATCAGCTTAGAGAATTTTTCACACATCTGTTTGTTAATTGAACCAAAAATAATATCGTCCACATATATTTGAACTAACAATATATGTTCTTCCCATTCAATAGTGAACAAGGTCTTGTCTACTTTACCTTTACGAAATCCTTTAACTAAAAGAAAATCAGATAGAGTATCATACCATGCTCTTGGAGCCTGTTTCAGTCCATAAAGAGCTTTCTTCAGATGATATACCTTGTCTCCCTGTTTATAAACTTCAAAACCAGGTGGTTGAAATACACTTCTTCTTGCAATTCTCCATTGAGAAAAACAGACTTCACATCCATCTGATATACTGTGAAGTTCTTGTGAGCAGCATAAGCTAGAAACAGTCTGATTGCTTCAAGCCTTGCAACTGGTGCGAATGTCTCATCAAAATCAATGCCTTCTTCTTGGCAGTAACCTTTGGCTACTAGTCTTGCTTTGTTTCTGGTAACAATACCATCTTCATTCATCTTATTTCTGAAAACCCACTTAGTGCCAATTACTCTTTGATGAGTAGGTCTAGGTACCAAGTACCAAACCTCATTTCTTTCAAATTGATTGAACTCTTCTTGCATAGCTTCAATCCAGTGAGAATCACCAAGAGCTTCATCAATTAATTTAGGCTCAATTTGTGAAAGAAAACTTACAAACATTGTTTCATTTGCAGTTGACCTTCTTGTTCTAACTCTGTCAAGGGGATCACCAATCACTAGTTCAGGTGGGTGATCTTTTAGCCATCTGAGATCAGGTTGCAAATCTGGATGTTGTCCTCTAGATTGATCTTGCAACACCACTGTTGGAGTCTCAGTAGTAGTCTGTTGAACAGTTGTAGTCTGTTGAACAGTCTCAGGTCTGTCAGCTGTTTGCAACTCCTCTGTTAGACAATCAGTAGACTGATTTTGAACAGCACTTGAGTTAACAGCTCTTGTCAAATCAGGTAGTATGATGGGTACATATTCTTCTTTTCTTTCCACACTCAATTTCTGAAATTCAGCAGATAGTTCTTGATTTGCACTTTGATTCTTTTCAGAAGATTGACTTGGTTCATCAAATACTACATGAATAGATTCTTCTACAAGTAAAGTTCTTTTGTTAAACACTCTATAAGCTTTACTAACAGTAGAGTAACCTACAAAAACAGCTTCATCAGCCTTTTCTGCAAATGCAGTAAGGTGATTTTTCCCATTGTTCAAAACA
Organism: Penstemon davidsonii; assembly: GCA_034814905.1. Lineage (NCBI taxonomy): Eukaryota > Viridiplantae > Streptophyta > Magnoliopsida > Lamiales > Plantaginaceae > Penstemon > Penstemon davidsonii. The sequence continues at coordinate 647,038 of JAYDYQ010001087.1, read as the reverse complement.
TAACATTTACAACCAAAAATCCTAAGATAATGTAAATTAGGCTTTCTGTTGTTCAATAGCTCATAAGGTGTCTTGTTTTGACTTTTGTTGATCATACACCTATTCTGTGTATAACATGCTGTATTTGTAGCTTCTGCCCAGAATCTTTGGGGCAGCTTTGCTTCAGCTATCATTGTCCTGGTAGCTTCTTTTAGAGTTCTGTTTCTCCTTTCAGCAACTCCATTTTGTTGAGGGGTTCTGGCAGCAGAGTACTCATGACTGATTCCTCTAGAATTACAATACTCTTCAACAGTAGAGTTTGTAAATTCAGTCCCTCTATCTGATCTGATCTTCAATATTCTTTGACTTTTCTCATTCTGGATCAGTTCCATCAGATTAGTAAGATGTTCCTTGGTTTCACTTTTCTTCTTCATGAAAATCACCCAAGTAAATCTTGAAAAATCATCCACAACAGCTAGGCAGTATTTCTTTCCACCGTTGCTGATTGGATCAATAGGGCCAAACAAATCCATGTGAAGTAGCTCCAAAATTCTAGTTGAAGATTGGTGCTTCTTACTTTTGAAAGATGATTTCACTTGTTTACCCTTCTGACAGGCATCACAGAGCTTGTCTTTGCTCATGACTGTCTTTGGAATTCCTTCTACCAGATCATTCTTTATCAACCTATTGATGGTCTTGAAATTCAAATGATTCATTCTTTTGTGCCAAAGCTAACTGATTTCACTTGGTGTAGAGGCCACTAAGCAAACATTAGAATTCCTGTCCACAGAATTCCAGTCGACCACATAGATGTTTTCTTGTCTTCTTCCAGATAGAATAACCTTCTTTGTTCCAACTTGTTCAACATAGCACTTATATGATGAAAACACTATGGAAAATCCCTTGTCACAAAATTGACTTATGCTCAGCAGATTGTACTTCAGGCCATTAACATATGAGACGTCAGATATCTCTATGTTTCCTTTGATAAGCTTTCCAACAGCTACAACCTTGCCTTCTTTGCTGTCTCCAAAAGTAACTCTTAGACCATTCACAGCAACAGCATCTGCCAGTTCATGTATGTCTCCACACATGTGCCTTGAACATCCACTGTCCAAGTACCATTTTCTTCTCTACTTTACTCCTACTCCTAATCCTAACCTACAAAACAAAATAAAAATGTTTTAGGTACCCTTTATTGAGAGGGTCCTGGTGGATTAGTATCACCTTTGACAACCCAAGATGTTGAAGTCTTAGGCTTCCTAGGCTTTTGAGTTTTAACAGGAGCATGAGCAACTTCCTTTTCATCATAATCAGTAGACATGTTATGTTGATAATCATTATGATGAGGATAAGGCTCATAAGCAGGATAAGATGCATGATAAGCAGGGTAGGCATGCATTGGTTGATGAGCAGGATATGCAGCAAAATGAGGTGGATAATGAGGTGCAGCATAATATGGTGGATAAGCAGGTTGCACATAATAAGACTCATTTCCATACCAAGCATTATTGTTATAGTTTCTTTGCTTCTTGGGTCTGCTCTTAACTTGCTCTTTAACAGACGACTTAGGTTTACTAGTCTGATTGGTTTTACTCTTATCAGCAGACTTCTTGGGACTACTCTGCTGTTTGGTTTTACCAGTCTGTTTTTCATTTTCAGGCTTTTTACCCTTTTTAGCCTTAGGAGTTTTTATCTCCTTTTTCTCTATTTCCAGTGAAGTAGATTTAGCAGTCTGAACATACAGGACAATATTACTATTATCAGCAGATATAAACTTTTCAGCTTTGTTCAGTTCTAAACTTTCTTTTACTAAGGGAGTGCTCTGTTCAATAGGTTTCTCTATTTGCACAACAGACGACTTAGGAACAGACGACTTATTATATAAGTTTATTGTAGCTTCGAGTTCCATGATTTTTCCCTTGTAGACTTCACATTCTGCTTTCAGAGATTCATATTCATGTGAAAGCTTTTTATACATGGCTGATTCTTCAGGTTTTTCAACCTTAAGTTTCAGTTTAGTATTTTGCTTTTTCAGTAGAATCATCTCGTCCTTAAGCTTAGCAAGTTCATTAACAACATCTACTTTGTTGTTCATCATTTGCTCAAATGAGCTAAATAGTTCAAGCTCACTTTCAGAGAGTATTACCTCATTGTCAGAATCATCAGATTCCTTTGCCATGAGACACAGCAGTGCAGGTGTTTCGTCAAAAACAGAGTCATCACTTGAAGTGCCAGATTCTGTGTTTGATGAGTAGATGGCTGCCATCTTTTCAGCTTCAGCCAACAGCACCTTGCTCTTTTGGTATCTCTTCTCTCTTCTCTCTCTTCTTTGCTTCTTTTCCTCCTCTGTGTATTTCTCTGCTTTAGGATATGGACAGTCCTTGATGAAGTGTCCCAATTTCCTGCAATTATAGCACATAGTTTGGATTTATAATCATCCTTACTATCATGAGAAAATGAGGTAGGTTTAGAAGTAGAAGCATTGTTATATTTGTTCTTCATTTTTCTTTTATAGAACTTTTTGAACCCGTTTAGTAACAACGCAACATCGCCAGCAGTGTACTCATTTTTACTCAGTACTGGGGCCTCATCAGATGAGTCCACTTCTATAGTTCTCCCGGCTGATCTTCTGGATTTCTCTGCAGCAACCAGGGCAGCAGTGGGACTAGAAGTTGAGGTCTCTTCTATACCCATTCTTGGCATTTTATACTCGTACGCCTTGAGTACAGAAAACAGCTCCGTCAGAGAGATCTTCCCCAGATCCCTAGATTCTTCCATAGCTGTGATCTTCATGTTGAACTTGGGTGGTAGCGCCTTCAGGACTTTGAGAGTAATCTCTTTGTCTGTGAACGTTTTTCCCAGCTTTAACACGTTGTTTACCACTTTGGTAAACCTTGAACTCATCTGTTCAATGGTTTCTCCAGGCTTCATTTTGAAGTTCTCAAACTTCTCCATGGCAACACTTAGATTGTGTTCCTTGATGGCTTCATTTCCTTCACTCATATCCCTGACTTTGTCCCACATCTCTTTTGATGTTTTACAGTGTTTGACATAGTCAAACCTTTCATTGTCCAGGGCTTTAGTCATGACGAAGATTCCAACTTTATCAAGATTTTTCAACTTGATTTCTTCAGGTGTCATCTCTTCTTCATCTTTGTCCACGATCACTTCTTGATCATTGACTTTGATGGTTTTTGTGATTCTTATCGGACCTTTGGTTATGCATCTAAACATATTATCATTATAAGCAGCAAGAAAAATTTCCATGCGTATTTTCCAGTCCTCAAAGCTCATACCGCCAATGTGGGGAACATGGCCGATATGTGGGGGGGGGGTGGGGCGGGGGGGGGGGGGGGGAGGGGGGGGGTGGGGGGGGGGGGGGGTGGGGGGGGGGGGGGGTGGGGGGGGGGGGGGGTGGGGGGGGGGGGGGGTGGGGGGGGGGGGGGGTGGGGGGGGGGGGGGGTGGGGGGGGGGGGGGGTGGGGGGGGGGGGGGGTGGGGGGGGGGGGGGGTGGGGGGGGGGGGGGGTGGGGGGGGGGGGGGGTGGGGGGGGGGGGGGGTGGGGGGGGGGGGGGGTGGGGGGGGGGGGGGGTGGGGGGGGGGGGGGGTGGGGGGGGGGGGGGGTGGGGGGGGGGGGGGGTGGGGGGGGGGGGGGGTGGGGGGGGGGGGGGGTGGGGGGGGGGGGGGGTGGGGGGGGGGGGGGGTGGGGGGGGGGGGGGGTGGGGGGGGGGGGGGGTGGGAGGGGTGGTGTGGGGGGGGGGGGGGGTGGGGGGGGGGGTGGGGGGGGGGGGGGGTGGCGCGGGGGGGGGGGGGGTGGGGGGGGAGTACTGAGCTCGATTCAGATGATTCCCCTGTAGTTTCTTTTTCTTCTGATTTTATCGATATAACTGGTGATGACGAAATTGATAGCATTAGAGTTCAATCTGTTTTATTTGGTAATGTCGACCCAATTGGTGATAATTTAGAGCAAGTTGGTGATGTCGAATTAGGGCAATTTGAAGGGAGTGATATCGAATTAGGGCAACTCGAAGGGGGTGATGTCGAAGAAGTAGGTCCATCTGATCGATACAAAACAGTAGATCGATATGATCAAATTTTGCCTGGATTTTATGGAGTACCCGTTTCTTCATCAGCACAAACTTATTCTTTTCGTAGTGGTAGGTCAGTAATAGAACCAATAGAAAGTGATTGAATGAATGCTCCGCCAGATAATTGTAGAGCAATTAACATTCATCATCTCGAACTTGGTCTTCGATTTCCCATACCTGTCGAAGTGGCTGACATTTTAAATCAATTATCCTTATCTCCTATACAAATAGTTCCCAAGGGGATGACTTACATCATTGCCTTCTGTTTGATAATGAAAGCCCTAGGTCAAGCCCCCTCTTTTGCTAATTTCAACAATCTGTTTGTTGTTACTGAGTCTCCGAAGTCGAATGTTGGATTTTATTATCTAAAATCGAAGAATAAGAAAAGTTTCTTGACGCAAATTCAATCCGGCTATGGCAAGGAGTGGAAACACCGATTTGTTTATGTTGCTCCCCCTGAAGGTTATGTTTGGAATGTTCGAAGTGAATGGCGTATTGGTCTTATTAGGATTGAAAATGTAGCAAATCCTTCATGGGGTTCTGAGTTTTTGAATCAGTTGAGAGAAAATAAGTATAACGCTAAGAAAATACTTCGAGAACCTATTCTTCGACTAGGGGGAATGTCGATGTCGAAGGTTCGAAGAAGTGATCCTATCTTAGGTAGTGTATATCGATTATCTTGTTTATTAAATAAGTTTAATTGTGGTTTCTTCTTACTTCCTCATCTAATTCGATTTACTGACATTTTTATGCAGAGCAAGCAATTTTAGCTACTATGTCTCAAAGAGCAAAAAGAATGATTGAAATGGCTCGAAGAACAGGTTCGAATCAAACACCTCGTCCCACACTAGGTCAGAATACGATTGTTATATCGAATAATCCCAACCGAGCACAAATAGCTTCGTCGAACCAACCCGATCACCCTGTTCAAAGTATCACAGATGGTTTGACCCATCATGTTGTTCGAACTTCTCAAAGGAGTACTCGCTCGAGAGAACATGGTTCTTCGACTCCTGAATCTTCTCGAGGTAGTAAGAGGCCTAGAGAAGAAAATGATGTGGTTCGACATCCTGGAAAAGAACTTGTTCTCGAAGTCTCGTATGAGGAGGATATCGAGAGTATAATGAATTATGAGCTTCCTCGTGCTGGAGGAGTTCCGCTCGACTATTCAGTCCTTGAGCAGAAAGGTGAAGGTAAGGCTTGGAAAGTATTTCAATCCATCATTTTCAAGAAAGATCAAATTAATTTGAGCAAGAAGAAGATTAAAAAAAAATTGAAGAAAGGATCCCGCGACCTTGTTTCTGTAACTTTTTGGTCGAATTATTGTATTCGATTTACATAATTTCGATGTATTTGGTGGTTTGACATTCTTGATGTTTATTTTTCAGGCAAGCAACGTCATGTATCAAGGTTATGTTCTTGCTGAGTGTGCCTTCAAGGATCTTGACAAAATGAAGAAGAAATTGAAGGAACAACACAACTTGATGAAGGCTCTTTCTGCAAGCTCTAAGGATGCAGAAAAGAAACAAAGGATGCTGAAACTGAGCTTCAAAGGAAATATGATTAGTTAATTGATGCTATAGAGAAACTCGCTGCTCGAAACGCTGATGTCGAAGGGTTGCAGAAAAAGGTTGAGGATCAGAACCTTGAAATCGAGCATCTGAAGCTTGAGTCGAATCAAAGTTATGAAAGAGGTCGAACCGAGGGCATGTCGATGTCTACTGCACCAAATCGTGAGCAGATGCTAGCAATTGCTCGAGAGTTTTACCGTTCTCCTACTTATGATGCTTTATCTGATATGAAGGCAGGTGTCGAATTGCTTGGTGTTTTCGAGAAAGCTTGGAAACAGTGTAGAAAGCTTGGTTTTTTGAACGAGCGTTTCGACGAAGGAGCCCTTGACCCGGTAAAAAATGATGATTGCGAACCATTCCCAATTACTGAGGATGTCGAAGGAGGTCCAACCCTCGAAGAGGATGTTTTTTATCCTATTTATCTCGAAGCAATGGACTCTGGAATATCTCAAGGAACGGTTGACATTGCACATGTCGAACAAGAGCAGTCTCAAGTCGAACCATTAGCAATTGCGTAGAGTCAAGTTGTGCAGCATCAGGTTCTTACAGTTGAGAAGATAGACAATATCATCGATCAGGGTCTTGGCAATGAAAGTGCCCAGGATACAGAGATGTTTGATCATATTGATATAGAGAATCTGGTTGGGGATGACTCTCATAATGCCGAATGATATTGCGCTTTTTTTAGGGGGTGGCTAGATGTTCTTAATTAGTGCCTCAAACGGACGGCCCCCTGTGTCGATTGTGCCCGGCCTCTCGATGCCATATTTATGATTATCTTATTTTGTAATATGCACTTTTTGAACTTTTGCTGAATATTTTCCTTAGTATGTGTAATTTTTATGCTTTATTAATCTATGTCTAATTTGTTTGGTTTATTTATTTATTTATATTTTTTTGAATCGGATTCTGTGTTTTTAGTTCTTAGCTTAATTTTGATCATTGTTATGGACTAAGCGGAACGTTATATTTCAACAATATGTTGAACGTGATATGATAATCGACATTAAGTATTTTATCGAATAAAGACTCGTATTTGAACTAAAATGTTAATCGACATTAAGTACTTTGATCAAATATGATCATAAGTATGTATCAATTTGAACAAGTGTTTGTGCTTTCTGTATGATGAGATGAATTTGGTCGAATAGATAAGATATCTAGGATTTTATCAAATGTTTGGTCGAATAGATCAGTATCAATTTGAACAAGTGTTTTGCTTTGAAATTTATCAATTGTTTCGAATATAGTGTAAGGATTCGATGCTTTGAAAGCTGTCGAAAATGATTGATGCTTTGAAAGCTATCAATTTTTTCACTTTATCACTTTTATAGTGTAAGGATTTGATGCTTTGAAAGCTATCAATTATTTCACTTATCACTTTTATAGTGTAAGGATTCGATGCTTTGAAAGTGTCGAAAATGATTGATGCTTTGAAAGCTATCAATTGTTTAATAAGAGCAGACACTTTGTAATTTTGCATAAAAGATAATTCAGTTTCATTGATTGTTCTTCTCAGTAGTACAGACTAACGGAATATTGATCAATGTAATGATCATAAGTACAAAATACAAAAAGTGATCATGTATGATCATCTTAACGAGAAAAGATCCTAAGTATAGAATTTTCTTAAATTTCTTCCATTCCAGGTTCTTGGTACAGGCTTTCCGTCCAGATATTCTAATCTATATGCTCATTATATGTGAGGCATGCATATGATATCCCATTGTTTTATCATATTTTATTTTTGGGGGCACAAGTTTTTGAATTGTATGGTTTATTGGTTTTGTGTTTATGTTTATTCTTATGCTTGTGGTGAATGATTGTATATAATTGAATGATAAATGAATGTGAGTGAATATAAGGTTCACAAATATTGGGACTGGAGTTCCCTCGGATTAAAATCACATAGTTCATTCTATATCAAGAAATGGAACCAAAGGGGTTATAGGCCCATAATATATTTATACTCATGGATAAAAAATTTCATATTTTCCTTCGAAAACATCGAAAAGTTTCCGTTTTTGAATCAAGGGAAACGAAAATAAGAAGTAATTCCGAAATAATTTATTTGCCTTGAGACTCTCTTATTTTCTTAATTTAGCAATTTTTTTTTACAATTTTTCCTTAATGTTTCCGAAACATTTCCGAAAAGTCTCTAAAAGTTTCCAATATTTAGTTGACTGAAACTTACCCTCGAAAAGGAATTTTGATCCATGCTTATACTTAACTGAGTTCAATTAAATAAATTATGGAGGCTATATGCCCGTAAAAAAAATACCGAGCATTGACAATTGTCGCGGACAATTTGCTAATTAATATCCCAAAAGGTTGAGGTTATGGTTCTGATCAGGAAACACTTGGATTAGGTCATTAGGTTGGACTACTTATCAATTGAGGATCCCAGAAACTTTGGGATGCCCTGGCTAGTCGCTTTGATCATCAAAAGACTATTCTTGTTGACAGAAGCGACGAATAGGTGGAATACTTTGATGTTTTGGGTGGTCAGAACCACATTTAGATTTGAACTATGTTTGATTTATTTTGGACCACATTTTGGGTGGTTTTGTTTTAATCCAATTATTATGGTATTTAGTGGTATAAGCTCGATTTACTTTTTCAAGTAAATGTTAAATACTGGAATATATTTGGTTCCTAGGCATGACATGTGGGGAAGAATGTATGGCAGATAGTGCAACTACACACACCATCCTAAACGATATTTTGTTAATATAATGCCTAGTAAGACCTCTATGACAACAATGTCTGACACATATGATTTGATAAATGGCTTTGAAAATGCCTACCTTATGTTGTCAAATGGCACGGTTTTAGCCATTAAAGAGTCTATGTATGCTCCACGTTCAAGGAGAACGTTGCTGAGTTTTAAAGATATTCGAGCTAATGGTTACCACATTGAAACCACTGAGGAAAAAGGGAATAGAATATTTGTGCATTACCTCTAATTTGTACGGCCGAAAGCGTACTTGGAAGAAATTAGAGGGACTATCGACTGAGTTATATATGACCACAATACGAGTGTCCGAGGCACACCTTGTCGATAGCTCGAAGCCAAGTGACTCGAGCATGTATTTTCTATGACATGACTAGTCGGGGCAAACGGGTCAAAATGTGTTTTGTTGTATTATTAATACTTCTATCGGGCATCCACCAACGAATAATAAGAATCAAGTACACAGTGATAACTTGTGTGTACCATGTTTTATTGAAAAATTGGATCATATGTCAGCTTATGCACAAATGAGTAATGATTCCCTCGCTTTCTTGGAGCATATCCAATTGGACATATGTGGACACATCACACCACCCTGTGGACTTTTTTTAGGTATTTTATGGTGATGGTTGATGACTCGACCAAGTGGTCACATGTCGATTTATTGTCCACAAGAAAAGCTGCATATTCTAAACTCCTGTCTCAGATTATATGGTTGAGAGCACACTATTCGGATTATCCCATTAAGTCTATTAGATTGGATAATTTCGCGGAGTTTACGTCGCGATTTTTCAACGACTATTGCATGTCCTTGGATATTGGTGTAAAACATCTGGTAGCACATGTTCACACCCAAAATGGCCTAGTGGAGGCACTTATTAAGAACTTACAGAGAATAGTTCGGACTTTGGTTATGCGCACCAAACCCCCGATCTCTGCTTGGGGCAATGCAATATTATATGCAACGATGTTAGTACGTTTGAGGCCCACTGCGACCCAACCTTATAATTGGTGTTCGGGTATACATCAAACATTTCCCATATATGCACATGTGCGCAATATATGTGCCGATTGCTCCGCCACAGCGGACTAAAATGGGACGTCAACATCGATTGGGCATATATATGGGGTTTTTATCACCATCTATTATACGGTATTTGGATCCCTTGACAGGCGATCTCTTTACCGCACGATTTGCGGACAGTCACTTTGATGAGATTGTCTTCCCTCCGTTAGGGGGAGGAAATAATGTTCACACTAACGTTCAGGATGAACGGCGTGAAGTAGTGTGGAATGACCCCACTGTGTCTCATCATGATCCCCTTACAGCAGTCAGAGAATCTGAAGTATGTTGAATAATCGAACTTCAGAAAGTAGCCAATAACATGCCAGACTCATTCTCTGACTTGGCTAAACTGATGAGATCTAATATATACCAGCTGCAAATGTGTCTGCAAGGATAAATGTCCAAGAGGGACAAAATATGGGAAGACCATCAATCCTAGTTAACCAGTCATATCTCCTGGCCCATAAGAGGGGGAGACCAATAGGATCAAAGGATTTGCATCCCCGAAAGCGGGCGAATGCATAACAGTTGAATATGGTTAGCACTAGATAACAATGGGATCCCACCCGATCCATCTCATGAAATAGTTCCGGACTACGGATCCGTCTTGGAGACGACGTCGGGGGACGCCTCGACATCAGAATCCATCTCCGAGAATAGGGAAATCTCGATTGGCTATTCATGCATGAATGAGGTGTGGCATCGGGATGAAATATTCATCAATGATGTGTTTGCTTACACAGTAGCTACTGAAATTATATCAAGTGATGATATTGAGACTCGATCTGTGGACGAGTGTTTTTAAACAAAGGGATGATTGGCCGAAATAGGAAAAAACAATCCAGGCTGAGTTTGATTCTTTATCGAAAAGAGGAGTGTTTGGATAAATTTCTCATACACCTCCCGAAGTTCTACTCGTGGGATACAAATGGGTATTTACGAGGAAAAGAAACGAGAAAAATGAGATTGTGAGGTACAAGGCTCGTCTCGTTACAAGGGAATTTTCTCAGCGACCTGGGATTGACTTTGAGGAGACATACTCTCCTGTGATAGACGTTATTACGTTCAGATACTTAGTCACTTTAGTAGTATCCAAGGAACTGACTATGCCGCTCATGGATGTGGTCACAACGTATCTTTATGGGGATCTAGATACAGTTATATATATAAAAGTACCGGATGGACTTATGTTACCCAAGGCAAGTAGTTCTAGACCACGAAACAACGTATCTTTATGGGGATCTAGATACAGTTATATATATAAAAGTACGGGATGGACTTATGTTACCCAAGGCAAGTAGTTCTAAACCACAAAACACGTTTTATGTGAGCTTGACGTTCACTTTATGGCTTGAAACAATCCGGGAGGATGTGGTATAATCGCCTAAGTGAGTACTTGCTCAAAAGGGGATACGTGAACAACGATATTTGTCCTTGCGTGTTCATTAAGAGGACAGGTTTTGGGTTTGCTATTGTTACCGTTTATGTCGATGACATGAACTTGATTTGGACTCTTAAAGAGGTTAGGGAGACAGCCCATCTCCTGAAATCCAAATTTGAGATGAAGCATCTCGGACGGACTAATTTCTGTCTTGGGCTTGCGATAGTACACCGTGTTGATGGGATTTTGGTCCATCAATCGAATTACATCCAGAAGATGTTAAGACGCTTTAATGAGGATAAAGCGAAGCGATCAAGCACGTCAATGGTAGTCCGATCATTGGATAGGTCGAAGGATCCATTTCGTCCCGTGGAGGAGGGCGAGGAAGTGTTAGCACCTGAGGTGCCATACTTAAGTGCAATAGGCGCATTATTGTACTTAGCTCAATGTACTCGACCTGGTATCACGTTTGCGGTAAATCTGCTAGGTAGGTTTAGCTCAACACCGACACGCCGCCATTGGAATGGGTATAAAGGACATATTTCGATACCTTCGTGGTATGACGGACATGGATTTGTTCTATCCCTATGTGTCTCTAAAGGACGCGAAGCTTGTGGGGTATACCGATGCTCGTTATCTATCGGACCCGCATAAGGCTCATTCCCAGACTGGGTATGTCTTTACGATTGGGAACACAACTGTGTCTTGGAGGTCTACAAAAGAAACTTTAGTTGCCACTTCGTCGAATCATGTCGAGATTTTAGCGCTTCACGAGGCAGTGCGTGAATGCACATGGCTTAGGGCCGTGATTGGTCATGTTCGAGCTTCCTGTGAATTGGCTACCACAGAAGATCCTATGGTTATATTTGAGGATAATGCGACCTGCATCAAGCAGATGAAAACGGGCTTTATTAAGGGCGACAACACCAAGCACATAGCTCCGAATTTTTTCTTCAATCAGCAACAACAAGAGCTCAAGCAAATAGTGATCCAACAGATTAGAAGTCATGACAACTGCGCTGACTTATTTACTAAGTCATTGTCGAAAGCCACTTTTGAGAAACATGTCAAATATATTGGCTTGCGTAAGTTATCTGAACTGCTCCATTACAGGTTTAAGTGGAGTTAACTTGAGGGGGAGTACCGTGTAGGTATTCCATATCCAGAAGATACCCGGGTGCCCTGTTGTACTCTTTTTACTTCGAGCGGGGTTTATTTTTCCCACAGGGTTTTTGTTACCCGCCAAGGTTTTAATGAGGCAACATTTGCTGGTTGAAAAGATTATGCGTTGTACTCTTTTTCCTAACCGAGGTTCTTTTTTCCCACTGGGTTTTTATTTTTCGGAAGGTTTTAACGAGGCAACACGAAAAGCATAATAAAGGCTCAATAGGAATCCCCAAGGGGGAGTGTTGTAAATATCATATATTAGTGGGTATTCCTATTATTAATGTAATAGTTCAGGAATTTAGTTGTAATATATCCATTTATGGGCTTCCATCTTGTAAATGGGTTTTGTACCCTACTTGTAACTTGTTTGAATATAAATAAGAGTTCTCCCCTCCCCAAGAAGACAACCCTAATTATTCTACATATTATTTCTGTGTGTTCTTCTTTCTTTCTCATTACAGTTATTATATTGTTTATCAATCTCTTTACCTCAATAACTAAACCAAAAATCTATAATCAATTATTTACAACACTTTTCAAATTTTAAAATTTTTATTTTATGTATCATGATCTCAACTTTAATTTCTTGGTGACAGCAAAATAATTAAGTGATTTAGTAAAAAAATATGTAGTATATCGTCATTAAGACATTTTTCATCTTATATATATGATGCAATTAATGTGAAAATTAGTTAATCACGTGCAACGCACATGTACTTTTCTAGTTCTTATAAAAGACTGTCTCTATTATATTTTTAAACTTTTAAAAAAAAATGATTTCACAAAAGTACCCCTTCATTATATACTATATACTTAGATTAATTTTAAAATTGAAAAAAATTAAGCACTTTATCCCCTTTCATATTTGATTTGGATCAATTTACCCATGTATCATCTAATGTGTATCACTCTATCTTCAAGTATTATTTTAAATCTCATATTTTTCCCCTATATTATTGTACATGGAGAATGGTGATTTTATCCTTTATATGCAATACTTTACACTCTCACAATCAATTTTGGACGAATATTCTTCAATGAAGTTTTTTGTAATGTTTTCGACACGTATCCGCAAATTTTCGATTGTTTTTCAATATTTAACTATTTAAACTTTGAACTTGACTTACAATTTTCGATTGTTTTTCAATATTTAACTATTTAAACTTTGAACTTGACTTACAAAACCAAACTTTGATCCTAGTGGTCTTTCCACCACATGGCCTACACTCCACATCCATTAAACTTCAATTATTATTAATTAAACAAAAATGAGAGAGAATAATAAACAAAAATTCGAGTGAATTATTTGACTAACATATCATACAGTAGTAAAGAAAGGAAAAACCTATTAAAATGGTCAAAATTCCTGACAAATTTTGATGCAAAGTTGCCGAATCTTCAACGGTAGGTTATTTCTTTACCATTTAAAAAAAAAAAGGGGTGTTTCTCTACATTATGCTCTTTTTCTTTTAATATATCCTAGGCCCTAGCATCTTTACGTTGTTCTTGTTTTCTCTTCTTTTTTTTTTTTCTTTTTTTTTTTTTTTTTGATAGTTCACTTTTTACGTAGGTTAGCTCAAAGGAAAAGTATAACATATCAAATTCAATATGGCTTTATTAGGTGTTGTTTTCAATGAAGGTATATAAGTGCTTTCTCGCCTCCAAAAGAAAATATATATATATATATATATATATAAGTGCTTTCTCAGGAGAAGTTTAAACTATATTATCATATAATAGTATACAATGCAGGCTAACTTTTTAGACTTAGCAAATTAACACCAATTTACAACAACATTATAATAAAATATGAAACCAAAATTATTGTAGAATTACAATGTCTTCATACCATAATCAATCATTCGGCTGATTTTTATATATATATATATAAGTGTCTTCTCAAGAGAAGTTTAAATAATATATATAATCATATACTATTATACAATGCAGGCTAACTTTTTAGACTTAGCAAATTAACACCAATTTACAACAACATTATAATAAAATATGAAACCGAAATTGTTGTAGAATTACAATGTCTTCATACCGTAATCAATCATTCGGCTGATTAAAATATGCTTATATATATATATATAGGGATAACTTAAAGATAAATTTCACCAAGATTGAAAAAGTAAATCTAAAATATATAATAAATCAAACAAAACTAATTAATTTATAGTAATTGATTATAATAAAAATTGATTATAGAATTGCGAACTACAAAAAACTAAACATGTTAAATTTTTTTGATATTTGAAAATTTTAAAAGTGATTATAACATTGAAAATCAAACATTACCAAAAAAAACTCATAATTATCATTCTCATTTGACACCATGACCCTCAAAACTACGAAAAGTAATATATATTATGAATCTAATAGCTCAAACCTACCATAAGTGCTAGAATCTTAGGCAGTTATGTTTGCCAAAACATGATTGAATTGGAATATTTCAATCTCGCAAAGACGCAAACACATTACGCATATAATGTAAGAATCGATCATCGTCTATTTCTATCTAGTGTACTTATTTGTTCTTTTTATCAAACTTTTGACGCATTGACAATTGTAATAATTTAAAAATCATCAAATACATACAAATTTGTCAATCTATATGTATTTTTTTTTTCTAATTTTATTCAATAAATGTATATGTATGATACTATACAATATGCAATATGAACATCAAATTGGTTAACGTCGAGTCCACGTCATAACATTCTTTAGACTCTATCCTACAGGACTGTATGAGTTTCCTTATAAAGTCATGGTTATATTTAACTTGGGATCCTCTAAGGTGACTCTCAACCGTTGAGAGTTACCTTAGTTGTTTGTTAAATGTATGCTTGTACGAACTCTTCATAATTCAAAATTACCAAAATACCATTTAATTAAATTAAAATCTCTCTCTCTCTCATTTCTCTCCATTTCCCTTTCCCAAATTCCTCTGCTTCATCCACCCACCCTTGAACGATTACTTTTCATTTGTTTTTTATTTTCGAGTTTTCCACCTCAAAATCTCTACTTCGTGAAACACATTCGCCAAAACCCTTTTCATTTTGATTTAGATTTAATTGTGCAGGTTGAACATTGAATCCTAAAAGGTTCTTTTTATTTCGCTGCCCAAGGCTTTTCACCGGTGAAGGTTGAAGTAGATGATGATTTTTTTTTTTAATATTTCATTATATAAACTCATTTTTAGAAAATAGGGACAATTTTATTAGATAATATAGGTTGTTAGTTTGGGTCCTTTTGTATTTGTCATTAGTTTAGGATTATATTTGCTATTTCCTTCCTTTAGTTGAGCCGTTAGTTTCTGTCTTAATTTTCATTATGTATTGTTATAAAGCGTATTCACGCCTTTTAGATAGGTTAGTGGGATAGGTTATAGTTAGTTATAAATAGGGACTTATTTGTATGTTTAGATGAGAGTTTTCTGTATTCACTTTTCTTCTTCAAATAAAGTTGCTCTGTATTTTTCTTATTAGATAATATAGGTTGTTAGTTTGGGTTATTTGTCATTAGTTTAGGATTATATTTGCTATTTCCTTCCTTTAGTTGAGCCGTTGGTTTATGTCTTAATTTTCAATATGTATTGTTATAAAGCGTATTCACGCCTTTTAGATAGGTTAGTGGGATATGTTATAGTTAGTTATAAATAGGGACTTATTTGTATGTTTAGATGAGAGTTTTCTATATTCACTTTTCTTCTTCAAATAAAGTTGCTCTGAATTTTTTTTTCTAATGTTAAGATTTATATCTTAATATGGTATCAGCAGTTTAGAATTCAATTCACAATACAAAAGATTCCGCTACAACAATTCATCTAAATTCATCAATTCCCTCTTTTCTACCCAGAAATCTTCATCTTGATCCTCAACTCTGAAAGTTTGGTCTTCTCAGTTGTATATCTAGTCATTCCAATCCAGAAAATTCTACAAGATATCTTCAACATGGCTTCATCCACACCACCAGAATCATCAAACACATCCAATTCTTCTTCAGAAATATGATTGAAGATCCAACCAGTCTGCTGCAATACTCTGTTCTTCAAAATTCAATTCAAGAATCAACTTTTTCATCATATTCTTCATAAGCATCTACGATATTCCAAATTCAAAATCTCTCCAATATAATTCAATACTTAGATTCAATTTTGTTACTAATAACTTCTGCTGCACAAACACATACATTTATCTATAATATGATTTGTGATTCCTTCATTCTTCTCTTTTTTTTTTTTTGCTTTCTTTTTGTTATTGTTCCATTCTCCAGTTCAAAATCAATTCTTCCCTACAACATGTGTTTGATAAATTGTCTCATCCAGATTTCCTTACTTCTTGTTAAAAATTAAAAAAAAAAAAAAAAAAAAAAAAAAAACTCACCTCAGTTCTTGATTCATACTTTCATAAGTATTCTCCATGTCTTCCACTGGAGCAGTCACTGATTCTACCTCCTCATCCCTTAATCCTTCTGATCAAAAGAAGTGTTTTCCAATCAATTCCTTCTTGATTTTTCTTCAAGAAGCGCTTTGTCTACGAAGTGTTTGATTTTTTGTCCCAGAGAACAATTTTCTCTCTTTTCATTCATGGTGATTCAACACCAGTTTCAGTAGAAAATTCAAATCTGCTGCACATTTATAGATTCAATTCAATTTTCATCATTCTGAGTACAAGATTATTTTTCCACAATTCATGTTCGTCTCCAATCTATCTGATTCATGCTTTCAATTTTTCTCTGAATCTTGCATGTATCTTCATCCTCATACTCAGCAAGATTTATGATCATCACAAACTATTCAGTTGTTATTTCATCTCGGTTTCTATTCCCAATTCCGTTCGGTTCAAGATTTTCATATATCAACGTTTATTTTCAATTCATATCATATCCTGATATTATTCAAGGATTCTTTCATATATCAATCTCTTTTCAGCAATTATGTTCATGCAATTGCTTCGATCTCCAATTTTCAATATCGATTTCTTCGGATTTGTCTTATCCGGTTTCGTACTATTCAAGATTCATCTCTACACTTGTTAGTTTGGGTCCTTTTGTTTCCAAGCTGGCCATTAAGAATGCTTAATGTCCATCTTGCGGGGGCATATTAGATAATATAGGTTGTTAGTTTGGGTCCTTTTGTATTTGTCATTAGTTTAGGATTGTATTTGCTATTTCCTTCCTTTAGTTGAGCCGTTAGTTTCTGTCTTAATTTTCATTATGTATTGTTATAAAGTGTATTCACGCCTTTTAGATAGGTTAGTGGGATAGGTTATAGTTAGTTATAAATAGGGACTTATTTGTATGTTTAGATGAGTGTTTTCTGTATTCACTTTTCTTCTTCAAATAAAGTTGCTCTGTATTTTTCTTTCTAATGTCAAGATTTATATCTTAATAAATTTTGTAGAAAAATATTTAAATTATAAGGAAAGTATATTTTTTAAAATTAAACATGTTCAGTTTAATTTTATATTTATAAATAAATAAATTAAGATATAGTAACATTAACCCTTCCGTAAATCGTAACTTGATTAAATTTGTTGATTTTGATAAAAAAAAAAATCCCAAGCGGGGAACCTACACGTATAGTAACATTAACCCCACTGTAAATCGTAACTTGGTGAAATTTGTTGATTTTGGTACAAAAAAAAAACCCAAACGGAGAACCTACACGTACAGTATCATTAACCCCTTCGTAAATCGTAATTTGGTGAAATTTGTTGATTTTGGTCAAAAATAATTCCGAGCGGATAACCTATATGTATAGTAACATTAACCCCTCCATAAATTAAAACTTCGTGAACTTTGTTGATTTTGGTAAAAAAATAATCCCAAACCAAGAACCTACACGTATGGTAACATTAACCCCTCCGTAAATCGTAACTTGGTGAAATTTGTTGATTTTAGTAAAAAAGTTCTCCGTGCGGGATTATTTTGACCAAAATCAACAAATTTCACCAAGTTACTATTTACGGAGGGGTTAATGTTACTATACGTGTAGGTTCTCCGTTCGAGATTATTTTTTACCAAAATCAACAAATTTCACCTAGTTACAATTTACGGAGAGGTTAATGTTCCTATATGCGTGGATTCTCCGTTTGGGATTATTTTTTTTATCAAAATCAACAAATTTCACCAAGTTACAATTTACGGAGGGGTTAATGTTATTATATGTATAGGTTCTCCGTTCGGAATTATTTTTGACCGAAATCAACAAATTTCACCAAGTTACGATTTTTTTCCAAAAAAAAAAATAGAAAATCAACAAAGTTATCATTTCGTCAACCTTTATAATTTAAATGCACATTCTTTATGATTTAAATTTTTCTACTAGAACTGCACAATATTAAGTTTTAATATCATTCACTGTATTCTAAAAATGAGTTAAGTTTATATAATTAAATTTATTTAAAAAAAAAAATTGACCATCTTCTCCGCGTCACCGTTCCTTCTCCACTGATTTTAGCAGGTAATTGGACTTTGGAAACATTATTTGAAGTGGGATCTCCTTCTCGTTGAAGATTAGCAACTTGACCCTGTTTTTCAATGGTTAATTTCTCTTCAATTTTTGACCATCTTTAATATTGCTTATATAATTAAATTAAAAAAAATAAAAAAATAAAAGAAAATAAAAATCGTCTTCAACCAGGGCCGTTCTGGTCGCACTAGAACGGCGGTGGTGGTGTGTGTTTAGGGAGAAGGGAGAGAGAAAAAGAAATTAAAATGACATGGCCATTTTAGTCAGATTGGTGTGTACATTTATTTTGGCCGGGTACATACACTTGCACACACCGTACACCATCGTACACCATTTTTAGGCAGAAAATATGGTGACTCTTGAACGTGAAAGAGTCACCATAAATTGTCCAATTTAACTTCATCACATAAGTAGATCAACCAATGTAGTTCACCGATGTTTTGGCTAAGAGCAATCATCAAGCCGATATGGAGCTATTGAAGTAATAGGATCCCCTTTATTATGTTCGACACCTTAACAAAAATTTAACATTGAATAGATAATTTATTAAGAAACAAAATCAACCTTATACCAACTCCAATTTATTTTAAATTTAAAAAAAAAAAATCCAATTTTGTTTATATATAAGTTGCTCTTGCCTTCATTTCCATAATTCCATTCCATGTATATTTCTCTCCTCAAAAATCCCCTCAAAACCCTAAACACATTCTCTCCACTTTCCACCATGACCAACATTTCCGCTCTAAATCTAAAATTAACACCCACCATTTTCATATTCATACTTCTAATCACCTCAACATTATTCATCCCAATAAAATCCCAACAATTTTCAAGAAAACTATCCAAAAAAGAAATGGGCCTTAAAAAACAAAAACTAAGCCACCTCCACTTCTACTTCCACGACATAGTCGCCGGCCGCCACCCCACCGCCGTCCGTGTGGCTGAGGCCGCCACGACCAACACCTCCGCCACCGGATTCGGCTTTATGGTGATGATTGATGACCCATTAACATTGGGCCCAGAATTAAGCTCCAAAATTGTTGGAAGGGCTCAAGGAATTTATGCTTCTGCGGATTTAACGAATTTCGGGCTTTTAATGGTCTTGAACTATGTTTTTATAGAGGGGAAATTCAATGGAAGCACGCTTAGTATATTGGGGAGGAACGCGGTGTTCTCCGCCGTGAGGGAGATGCCGATTGTCGGAGGAAGTGGTGTTTTCCGATTCGCTAGTGGGTATGCTCAGGCGAAGACTCATAGTCTTGACTCGAAGACAGGGGATGCGGTTGTAGAGTACAATGTCTATGTCTTCCATTATTGATCACTTATTATTCTCTCACTATTTTTTTTCTTCTTAAAATAAAAGTATTTTGTTGGGTTGTTTTGTTTGTATTGTTATGAGTGGCTTATAGTAATTTGTAGAAGAATAACTTTTATTGTTTCTTTCTATGTTTTGGTGCTTTTCGGTACCAATGAGTGAAAATTGTTAATTAGACCATATCTCGAAGATATCTCCTAGAACTTGTGGTTGAAAATATACCACATTATCATTGTGAGAGCACCATCATCGCAATTAATGATGTGGTGTATTTTATATCACAAGGTCTAGGAAATTTCCTTGTATGCACATCTCACCTTAAAATTAGAAAATAAGTATTTTATGCTAATTGCATACTCCCTCCGGTTCATATTAATTGGCACATTGTTACTTTTCACACATATTAAGAAGTCTCATGATTAATCATTTTTACATGGTAAAATATCAACAATACCCTTCCTAGTGACTCTTGAGCTTCCCAACCTAGAGGTAAAAGAAGGACAAAATTGGAAAAAATTGCATTGGAAACCCAAATGTACCAATTAATATGAAACATAAAAATTTGGCAAATATGCCAACTAATATGAACCGGAGGGAGTATTATTATTTCTTACCAAATTTGGATTCATATAATTTAGGAGCTAATGTCAATTTGCCTATGTGAAATGCATAATAAAGTATTTAATTTACTTTCATGTGATTTGAAAAAAACATTTTACCTCTAAGTGAAAATTTTAACAAAGCAATATAGCTCCTTCAGTTGGAGAGTGTAACTCATTCTCCAAAACTGAGAGTTGACATGAAAAGTGTTTTTTGTAAGATAGTTGGTAAATTGCAAAATTTATCAAAACACAAGAGAGGGATAAATTGTCACATTTATCATAACACATGGAGGTAAAGTTTCTTATTTATTACTCCCTCCGGTTCATATTAATTGGCACATTGTTACTTTTCAGATAGATTAAGAAACCTCATGATTAATCATTTTTACATAGTAAAATGTCAAAAATATCCTTTCTAGTGACTCTTGAGCTTCCCAACCTAGATGTAAAAGAGGGAAAAATTGAAAAAAATTGCATTGGAAACCCAAATGTGCCAACTAATATGAACCGAAGGGAGTATAACACAGGAGGTAAAGTATAAGAGGTGTAGTTTTGTCAATTCGTTTTTTTTTAAGTTTACTATTTTTTAACTTACAGGGAGATAAATTAAATATTATGCAAATCATATAGGATAAATTGCCATTAACTCTATAATTATTGAGGAAGGTTAATTCTAATGGTCTCACTTATGCAGGGTCCGTATATTCTAAGCAATCATTTGAATGAGTTATATTTCAACTACTACATGCTATTTTATAGTGCAAGCTAATTTGCTTAGTTAAATTATACGAAATTTTATTTAGTTTTTGTCGTTTATAAGTGTAGCAGGTGGCCTAACAACATAGATAATCGATTTGGTGAATGATTTACTCCATCAATATATAATTACTTTTTTTAATATAATTTTATAATTAAATTACTTGGTCAATGTTGTATCGTGCACTTTAATTTTGTCAATTCGAGAATCGTAGTTTGAATCCCAAGATTTTCATTGGACACATTTCATTTCCGTCAAGAAAATGGAGAAAGCCAGCTCAAAATCTTCGAGTTAGGGTTTGGTTGGGCTTAGGCTGTCAATTGGTGGGCTTTTACCCAGCCCTGACCCAGTCATTATCCATTGGGTTTAGACCTGCTGCCAGGCGAAAGGGTTCGGGCCTTGTTAATGGGTTTTCTGGTGAAAGTGACGATATAGCTTTAGTGGAAGTCCAACGTCTCTAATTCAACCATGACTCGGCAGAAATAGCTAATTATAGGGATGTCAATGGGTTAGATTATGAATCTAATCAGATTTGACTAGATCCGACTCTATTTATATTGGATAGGACTCAAGTTAGGTCCGAATTTTGTTCAAATTCAGTTGGCTATTGAATATTTTATGGATCTAGTAGAACCTTCGTTTGTAAAATTCATACTAACATTTTTTAAGAAAAAAAATTTGTTTTTATTACATTTTCATTTAACTTTAATTCATGTGTCCAAACTTTTCTTAACAATTCACTAAGATTTAGCTTATAAATGATCTCAAACCATGATATTGATATTGATGTCTCAAAATTAACTCATATGGTTTGATGAAAATATTCACAAAAATGAGATTATGAATGAATTAAACATTATATATTATTATTATTTATCCAATATGCCAATGAAATTACCTACTTATGATAAGAGCTGTCAACGAGTCATATTAGGCCAGATCAACTAGATTGGTTTTGCCTCTGTGTTGGCTTGGATCTAGTCGAACTTTAGAATATCGCAATATATTGGATCTTGCACATCTTAGCTTAAATATATTTCAATATATTGAGTTCTGACTTTGAAAAGATTAACTCTCGACACATTTAACTCCTTGTTTCAAAGAATTTAACATACTTCATGGGAAAATAGAAATATTGATGTTAATATACTAAAATTAAAAAAAATTGAAATATGCATTAAAATTTTGAGTTATTATGAATAAGAAATCAAATTGTACATTGATAACGCCGCTAAACACCGCGTTATTCGTGCCTTCTAATGCTCAAAACTGCAGCTTTTCTTTGAGTCTTGTGTGTTTTTGTGTGTCTTTTGCTTGTTTTTGTCTTTTGGCCTAGCTTTAGGCTTTTGTGTGCTTTCTTTTGTTTTTTGGCATTTTTGTCGTGTAGTTGTTCCGTTTGTAGGTCTGAGGAATTTGCAAGGCTAAATAGGAGTACGAGAGGATATGATTCAGTACAATTCCATCAAATCAAGACTCAGAGGCCGTAGATGCAAGCCATGCCTTGGCACATAAAGAACTTCAAAGGAAGGAGAACCCGATGTCCAAGTGTAGAAGAATGTAGATAGCTTCTCACTCCAACATGCATAACACTTTCATGGATGATTCAAATGAGCTGAAATTTGAGTATGTATTAAAGGAAAGAGTTAGGTACACTACAGATTTTACGGATCCGCATTCGAAGGTCGGAGGTGAAAGTTATGCCATTTGAAAGAAAGTGTGGCGGTGCAGGATGAAGCCGATCGCGGTCCAGATCCCAGAATCATGAACCGTGAGAAAAACAGAAGGTTTTCGCGACCCAGATCCCATAAAATTAGACTGCGAGAAAAACATAAAGTTCTCGCGGCCCAAATCCCAGAAAACTGGGCCTTGAGAGCCCGCTACCAGGATAACGATTTCCGCATTTTTAAGGGTATTATCGAGTTTCTCCATCAAGGGACCACATCTAGGGCTAATTTGGCTCATGAGGGATATATATAAGAGCTTCCATCATCATTTGGAGTGAGACACAAAGAATCTTACATACATTTACTCTTAGATTTACATTGTAATTCCTAGATCCCCAATTTCTAGGGTTTACTTTTATCTTTCAATTCCTATTGTAAAACACCATTTACTCTTAGATTCATATTATAATATAGTAGAATAGTTAATTTTGGGTTTCTTGTTGAAGACTCCACCAAGGGGGTGAATTAATCACCACCCTTGGGGAGTGATTATGTGGTGATGAAAGGACGGAGAATCCATCTCCCAAGTCCTCGTGATTTTGCTCAATTAGATGAAATCCTTTCAAACCCTCTAATTGTCTATCATTAGATTTGGTGATTGTTAGTTGATGTTTCTATTTTGGGTTTAATCATGAAGATTTGTAGCTTGTTCTACCGAGTGGTGTTCCAATTAGGTGATACAATTTCCATTTTCCTAATTGTCTATCATTTGGTGATGATTGTTGTTATTTTCTATTTCGAAGCATGATTAGGTGGATTTGTTGATCCTCCGGATTTATATGTATTGATGTTATTGTGTTGATGAATGGTGTGATGGTGATGGGTTATGTTTGAATTGTTGGGTTTTTTATTTAATTACACTAATTGGTCAATGATTGTAGTAGATTCTTGCTTAAGTACATTAATATTTAATTTGTTGTAATCATATGAAATCGAGCTTAATTTTGCCTTTGAATGCATCCTAGGGATAGGACTTCGAAGGTTAGGCTAGTGACAATTTATGGATTTCGACCTAGGATAGGAATATACCTAGTTGGTCCATGTTCTTATAATGGGTCGCTCATGAATGCACCAAATAACTTAGATTTTCTATATTTGGGGTAACTTGTGTTAGTTTTAGGTCCTGGGTGACAACGGTACGCCTTAGAGTCCTATAGGAATAGGTGGATTTGGATTCTCCTTAGACCCTTGGGTGACAGCGAGGTTTGTGAGTGATCCGAAGTTAGAAAATATAGGTGGATTGGTAGGGTTAAGTGAGACCGGGAGGGAGACATAACTAGTAAGAACTCATTTGGGATAACTTGGGTTAGTTTTTTTAGGGTACTTGGGTTAGTTTTAGGTCCTGGGTGACAACGGTACGCCTTAGAGTCCTCTAGGAATAGGTGGATTCGGACTCTCCTTAGACCCTTGGGTGACAGCGAGGTTCGTGAGTGATCCGAAGGTAGAAAATATGGTGGATTGGTAGGGTTAAGTGAGACCGGGAGGGAGACATAACTAGTAAGAACTCACGAACAACAAGTAAACCTAGGATTAATTGTTTGCATAAATAACCTACCATCCGCGTGGTTTATCCGCTTAATTGATTGCACATGAATCCTCCTTACCGCATAATTAACTCCCCCATTTACTTGCTTTCCTAGTTAGATTTACTTTTTGTGCTCGTAATTATTAAATAAAATCACCCTTATCTTATTTTCGGGTTGAATTCCTTTTGTATCAAGCGTTCTTAATTTAATTAGGCCCTCAATTGACTCATTTATTCCCACCTTTTACCCATTCGTAGGGAGATGATATTCGGTATGTACTTACCGTTTTATATTACTTGCGACACGTATACTTGCGTACGTACATTGTGACACTTGATTTGTTTGCTTATCTATTCGTGTGTGTTTACATTGTATTGCATCGAGTTCACATATACCAAGTTTTTGTGTATATTACACAAATTTCTTTTACTTGATATTGAATTCAAACATAGCAAATTCATTAAATTTTAACCAAATAAAAATTATTGTAAATTATATCAATTTCGAATCAAATTTAAATTAAAATCCGCTCAATTGAAGATTCTAATTTTGGTCAATACTCAATATCAACAAAATGATCTGGGCTTAGCTCAAAGTCCCCAAGTTAGGGTTGGGCTTGCGAAAGTGACACGGTGTTGAAGTCCAGCATATCAAATTCAACCATGCTTCAAAAACATTTAACTGTTGGGCCTTAGCCCA
Source organism: Penstemon davidsonii (assembly GCA_034814905.1). NCBI lineage: Eukaryota > Viridiplantae > Streptophyta > Magnoliopsida > Lamiales > Plantaginaceae > Penstemon > Penstemon davidsonii. The sequence goes on along the minus strand of JAYDYQ010001087.1, from coordinate 621,949 downwards.
AACGAAATTGGAGAGATAATTAAAACCTGAAGATTTGGGACTTCTCCAAAAGGTTGGGGCCGTTGGGCCTATCTATCTTTCATACTATTGTTAGTCCATGAAGGATTACTTATTTGTAAAGCCCGTAGAGCAAGCAAGCCAATATTATATCTCAACTCAAAAGACGTATAAAATCCATCTCAAAAAAAAAAAGAAAAAAAAAGAAGACGTATAAAATCTCTTACCCCACTTCAACCTTTTATAAAGTTAATAATGTCAATTTACTCCCGGTAAAATGCATAATGTTCTATTAATTTATCTCTGTGCATTAAAAAAGAGTATTTTATCGTCATGTGAAAATTTTAAAGAAACAATTTACCTTCTTTAACCGAAGAGTGTAACTCACTTGCCGAAATTGAGAATGGGCATGAAAATAATTTTTGTAACATAGATGGATAAATTGTCACATTTATCATAACACATGGGATAAAATATTGCCACATTTATCTAAACTGTCGTATTATCATAGCACAAGAGGGTAAAGTGCCACACATAAAAAATCAGGGAGGCGGTGTGAAAGTTTTACAATATTACAGAAAAATAAAGTGTTCTTTTTCAAATCATGGAGATAAATTAAACATTATGAATATGACAGGGAGTAAATTGCCATTAACTAGCCTTTTATATATTATGGATACGTTGTGAAACTATCATTATTTTAAAAAAAAAAAAAAAAAAAAAAGTTGAAACTATCCTTTTCTTAAAAAATAAATAAATAAATAATAATAATAATGTTGAAACTATCCACCTCGTTTGCAAGCTTTTAAAGGAGAGGATTACTAATTAAATTCCAGTACGATTGGTCTATTTCTCAGAGTAATGTGGTCCTAAGATTCAGAATATGTGTACTCTTCATCATATGTCATTGTTCTATGCATGCCCCCTTCATTTTTATTTGTCAACTTTAATTTTCTATACATCATGTGTTTCTTTCTGTAGGTATTCTCTATCCCCACAACCACAAGTTCACAACCAAAAGATGAACGCATGTATTAATTCGTGGGCCTTCAGATAGTTGAGGAATATTACTATTATCACCGTACGTAGGTGACAATCATTACGTAAATTTCTTATTTTGATTATTTTATAATTTTATATAGAGGTGTAAACGAATCAATTGTAGTGTCGAACGACACACTTTTCAAGCTTTATTTTAATTTTATTTTGCTTGAAATTTTGTGTTTGAACTTGGTTTGATTGTTTAACTAACAGAGCTCAAACGAGTTCGAGCCTAGTATCGAATAGCTTGATATTTCTATATGTATTTTATCAATTTTTAGTTTATCGAGATGAGCTCGAGCTGAACTTCAAAAGTTATCAAAACAAAAATGATGTTCAAGCCTGTTTAATTTGTGTGATGAATCCAGCTCAAACAAGCTTTTATCGAATTAGCTCGAGTCGAGTGTCAAGTAGCTTGATTAGTTTTCGGCCCTAATTTTATAATTTAGAGGGGCATAGTTTTGGTAATTTCACCTTTCTGGAAACGATTTTCTAAATGTATTTTTTTCATAAATTTCTCAAATTGAATGAGATGTGCAAAATTTTCTTTTTCTGATCTCTCTCACTTTAAGAAAATTAAATTTGACAAAATGTTAAATGACAATATTAAAGTTGTCAATTTCAAATATTATCACCAAATTATTTTCATAGATCATCCCAAAAGTTGTAACTAAATCATAGTGTCAATAAATATTATCTCTATGTTGTCACTAATTGTTAATGGTGACAACTTAAGCTAATATACACTTGTCTATCAAGAGATTTGCATTTGTGGTACCAAACTATATGTCGATTCTCACTTGTTGTACTATAAAAATTGAGGCGAACACATTTGGTACCACAATTTAAGAAATTGAATCACTATTGGTACCACCGTTAAAAATCACCGTTAAGCGATAATGTGACAGTTATATCTTATTGCAAAATTGATGTCACTACTTATGTTGACTGACAATTCTACCCATAACATTTCAGGTTGGCAAAATAACCCCACATCTTCAAATTTATTGACGATTTTAACCCATTTGTTGCCCAATTTCAAATTTGTCTCGAATAAGACACGTGCGGACCAATTTGGAGATTTTACTTACTATATTTCCATATATATTTAACTAATTTTGTTTTATAAACAATATTAATAGATCAAAAAATACTTTAATATAAATCTGACAAAAAAATTAAAAAAAACATATTTTTTAAAATCTAAAATTTATATAATGAGTATTAACATATTTAATATTTAATAAAATAATAAAATTATATATTATTAATAAATATTTATAATTTAAAAAGAAAAAACCCAATCCCTTCACCCAAACTCCAGGCCATAACAATAAATCAAGATACAATCAAATAAGTTATATTTATAAGCTTCTTAATTAGTTAACCTACTTTTCCCAAGCACGTAGAATTGATCACATAATGCATAGCTTATTTAAGTACTACTCACATCAGTGAATAGAGGAATTGCACTTTTGCCAGTTAATATATGGAAAAAATAAAAAAAATAAAGGAAGGAATAGTACTTTTGCCAGTTAATAGCAGCTGCTACTTAATTAATTTCTTTCTTTTACATTTCTTTTGCTTTTAGCAAGATACAGAAATTGCATGCTAACTTATGTTGCAGAAACACACGCATTAGTACATTCCTTATAGTTATCAGATTTACGGTAACAAGTTAAAGATGCCTTCACTGTTGATGATTGATTGATTCATCCTTCTTACCTTTATGTTGCATTCTTGCAATTCCATTAGGAATTCAGAAAGCTAAAGGGCTAATTAATAAGGACCAACTTTAATTTTGTCACACTATATCACTCTTATATCTTTTTATTATAAACTGGGATGTATGGGAAATTCTTGCCTTGCCTGGACTAGAATTGGTTGAATCTCAATTTGAATAACACTCATATATAAGAGAGCGATCAATCACATGATAAGTGCATTACATTTCTTTTGTGATATTGTAATTGAAAGAGTGTGATCTAGTCAGATTTGAATTAGATTCTTTTCGAAAATTTATATATTGCTCTTTCTAATCATATTTTGCAATTTCCCCTGCCCTTGCTATCAAAGTGCCTCCTCTTTCACATTGACGAGGTATATATCTTTGGAGGTGCGGATTCTTCATTTTTGCAAATTTAAATCATAATTCACTTTTTAGTGTCACATTTGATGTGTCATAGTGGTATATATAGAGACCAATATAAACATTCCAAATGAAAATATTTGTCAATACAAGAATAGGTATATATGAATGCATGTATTGATACTAATACGATCCATTTTGTTTAGTGCAAAATTTTGGATGATACTATACAGTTTAGAAAAATTCTTATTCAAACCTGTCTTGATTATACTCATCAAATCACATGGTAAGGGAAAATTCTTATCCGGACCTGGCTTGACCAAACTCATCAAACCACATGGTAATTAAGTGTACAATTGTTTTGTGATTAGTCACTCTCCTAAGAGTTTCATTCAATCCCAAAGCAAGTGTATCGCACTTGCCATGCAGTTACTTGGGTTTGGCCGAACCCAGTCTGGGTAAGAATTTCCCTTGATTTGTGATTGATCACTCTCCTAAGAGTTTCATCCAATTCCAAAGCAAGTGTATTGCATTTGTCATTTAGTTATTTTGGGTTCGGTCGAACTCGGTTTGAGTAAGAATTTCCTGATATATGCAGGGAAAATTCATGACATTGAAAGAAAAATGATTTCTATTGTTTTTTTTGGCGACTTAATTTGGAACCTCGACCTAGAAGCCAAGCTTACCTCCAACGATGTCTACTTTTTCTAAACTTGTTGTTTTTTAGAATGTTAACAACCTTCCTCAAGAAATTTCAATTTACTTTTTATAAATTGGAGATTGATTATATTCTATACTAGAATTTGAATTTATGCACTTTGTGCAAAGTAATTGTATGTACATATATCCAAAATAACAAGTGGTACCAAAAATACAGTTGAAAAGTCTTCATGTTGTACTATATTTTGATAACTAAGCAACTACGTACCTATGAAGTATTCTCAAGTATGTGGATTCAAGACTGCCACCTTTCCTCAATAGGTTCCACTCCAAATATATCTTCAACTAGGATATGCTCTACATCGATCATTTAAAGTTGGAAAGCTACAATTCCATGCAAAGAACTGAAAAATCTATGCTTTGTGTGTGTCCCTCATTGAATGTGACGACCCACTTATATAGGGAAAATATGTGAAGAATTAATGTTCTTTAATTAATTTTGATAATGATGTTAATTGTCACCTGCAACTACCATTCAAGATATATATATATATATATATATATATATATTAGTGTCTTGTGCATTTGTAGTAATAACCATGTTCAATTTAATTATAACTATTTTTATATACATACATAAGAACATATTAGGAAATCTTCATCAACGTGTGTAGAATATACTATTATTAGAAAATCATTAGTTAGCTAAAAGAATTGTGTAATAGTGACAAGATAATTTACTTATGTGTCACATAAACTATTTTGCACGTAAAACTGTAATAAAAAATAATCTTAAACATGTCACAATGGTTTAGTAGAACCTTTCTGTAACCATTTTTTGTGCATCAATTATTATCAATATATAAATGAGAATTTAGCTATACTTTTGGTGACTAATATGCTCAAGAAAATCGTTTTGGTGAAAAAAATTGAAATATTGTCACTTAATGTTCCACTAATTATATACTCTGATATTGTCTGTGGAATTGGTTTGAACTTAATTTTAAAATGAGTTGAGAAAATTGAATTACTTTAGTAGAAATCGAGGATACATATACGTTCAGAAATCAAGAAACATGCAAAAAAAAAAAAAAAAAACTCTAAGTGGACTGAAATTGAAATTGATGTAAAAGAAGAAATAATCCAACTGTAATTATCACTGGACTGAAGTCAATTCATTTATATATACTACTGGCTAGTGTTCTTTTGATAATTAAAGAAATTACACAGCTTTTAATTATTCCTCAATTAATTAATTCCTCATGGAACATGAAATATCAATAATAGCCCTCTATAATTCATTAAAAAATGAAATTAAAGATGTAAATCCAAACTCACACGATCTTGCATGCCAGGCTTCGTTTCGTATCCGAACCGGCTCCGAGAACTAGGACTATTACTACTACTACTACTGATTGAATACCGTTGTGGTATTCTCCACAAAGCTAAAGGGCTCCCATTGATAGGCGGAGGATGTGGCTCATAGAGTCTTGGACTATTATTAATGTTCCAAGAATTATTATAAGACATAGGAAATCGATTGTAATTGATTAGGCCCAATGCTGATTGGAAGTGTGCACGTTTAGCGTGTTGGCGTTCTCTCTTGTGTGCGTTTTGATGGCCGCCTAGTGCTTGTGAAGTTGGGAAGTTTCTACAACAATAATGGCATTCGAATTTCCTTCTACCACTACTTGTGATGTTTGCCTCTTCTAATTCTTCGCCTTTGTTTTTGGTGGAGTCATCGTAGGAACGAGTATCATCGTCTATGGTGGTGGTGGTGTTACTTTTAAAGTCTTTGCCGAAAAGCCTAAAGGCGGTAGTACCCGTGACACCCTTTTCATTAACGAAGGATTGTGGTGGCGCGACAGTGGCGGGGCGGATGAAGGGTAGCTGAGAAAATGACTCCACGTTCATCAAATCTATAGTTTCTCTCTCATTCTCCATGGAATTAAGTTGCTATCTAGAGGAGAATTGATTGATTAATTTGTGCAGGAGAAAGAGGAGGGAGGCCTATATTTTTAATTTATTGTATAAGGGGTTTTTGTATATGGGGTGTCGGGAGAGGTATGGTAGGACCTATATATCTAAAATGGAGTGGTCAGATGTTCTTGGTTATTAATGTACCATAGTTTGTATCAAAGACGTGATATCAAAGTGTACATGATTAGTGATATTTTTATAGTATTATTTTGACATTTTACAATGTTATTTTTAATTAGAATGATGATATTGATACATTTAATTATATCGTTATATGTGGTATTTCGATAGTGATATTTTATATATAACTTTCAACCTCCCACTTGTAGCGGTGCAGCTAAAAGATAAATGTCACCATTATAATAAGAAGCAACATTATAAAATGCTATAATAATAGGAAAATGTCACTAAACAATATGATTAACATTTATAATTTCTGATATTTTAAAAAAATATAACTATATTAATTTTTTGTGACATTTTCTTCAAAATTTCATCGGGCTAATGTCACCAAAGACTATTTTTATTGTAGTGATGTCTAAACCAAAGCAACTACGTACGATCGATCCCACTAGTCAAAACTATTAGAATGGAATTTTATGTTGACTATTTGACTCGACATGTCATTATATATATTTCATCCCAAATCGATGGTTTTAATATATATATTGGACCTAAACCCTCAATTCTTCGATTAGAGCTCTCAGGTTTCACTAATTCCATTTATAACAAAGAAAAGTTTCATTAATTCTCTTTCTTTTGGGCCTATTTTTCTTCAGGTAAATGTGATGTATGATCCTGCGCAAGGATGACACACACAAGTCGATAAAGGTAAATATAAATACACTTATATATATGTGTGAAGTTATGTAATAATTGTAAAATGAGAAAATAAAATTAAGTAAATTTATGTATATGGTAACAAGTTGAAAATTAAATAAATGACTGTATCTAATTGCATTCACATTTATTGTAGTAAAACTGCAAATTATATCAGAGTATGGAATGCCTACACTAGCAAATGGATGAATAAATAATTAACGACTAGTATAACATTAGATAGATTTCACATTTAAGCTATGTTGCATGAATACTCCATAAAATGAAGAAATGCAGAGTCCGACACTTAAAAAAAAAAGTAGCCCTGTAAACAAATACGACACGGTCATGAGACAGTCATGACACGACGGGGTCATGTTTACAATTTTTAAAAAGTTGTGGTTCAAAATTAAATTAAAAAAAACCTTATATTACATAATTACCGCTTATTTGAATATTATATGATTGTTTTTCTCCCTAATTTTTCCTCTCCATTTCCAATATTCATTGATTCAACATTCAACGAAAGTTAGTTTACTCTATATTCACTAATCTCAATCTTTTTTTTCTTGCTTTAGTAGGATATTTATAAGTTATAATCTTATTAAATTTAGAGTTATTTATTATTTGAATTTTTATTCAAAATTAGCAAAATAGCTAGTATCTTCTAAACATAATAGATTTTATTATTTTTTTTATTATTAAAATATTATAAATTTATTTCAATATCCATGTCTATGCAATATCGTGTCTTGTAAATTTTGAAAATTTGTATCACCGTGTCCGAAATGTGTCGAGTTTGTGTCACCATATCAATTTCTTTGCAAAAAGTGAGATTTGAATCCATGATCTTCATTTTTAAGACCTCAATTTTGACATTGGAACAAGGACCATGGGCTGTACATGTGCATCTCTAGCCCAAAGTGTGAAAAAATCCTTAATTTAGAGAAAACTAAAAATACATAGAGCTCTATTATTTAAAACGTTCTTTATTAATATGACATTGCTTTATTTTGAGATCTCCTAGTTAAGTTCAAAAATGAAAATACAAAATATCCATTATCTGATGAACTAAGTTCGAAATTATTATATGCAATATTTTGCCTTCCTAATTTTTCAATAATAAAATATAGTGAAGTAATTTTTTATTTATTTAATGTTACAATATTGATCACCGGGCCACCGGGCCCTTGGTGCTGTCTGTTACTTTGGTGTACAATTATTTATGTCCCTTTACTGATAATTAATTTATTGTATCATAACATTAGATAATGTGAAAAATGTGTTTTAGTGTTTTGAAACTAATCAAATGAGAGCGATGTGACTAGCTAGAAGTTCATGTCGAGTGAGGACCAGGTATAAGTACTTGATGCTACTCCTTAATAGCTACTTGGCTGTTATATAACAATTGCATGGAACCATATATTCTTACATGTGGTCCTAATTAAAAATTTGTTATATAGCAATATCATATAATACAAAAAAAATACAAAATATTTCATAATGCTACGGAACCATATTTTTTTTTCTTTATGTTTATTCTTTCTTTGTAATGTTTCTACGTACAATTATTTTTTGTGATGGTGGATATCCATGTGTAAACCGGAACTACTCTTTTATTTGATTAATGCTAGTTATTGGGTTTTTTGCACTTGAACCCTCGAAACATGGAAAATAGGTACTTTGCACCCTCGAAATTTAAATTTAGCACTTTACACTCCCCAAACATGAACAATTCAGCACTTTGCACCCTCTTTTATTATCCTCAAAAAATCTAGGGACAAAATAGGTAATTCATTTTTGGATCTTGGGCACTTTGCACCCCCGAAATAGAATTAGCACTTAGCACCTCAAATTAAGAAAAACTCAACCGCTAGCACCCCTCATTTTTTTTGGGCAAAGTTGACCACCGGGGTCAAAAAAACCTAGGGGCAAAATATGTAATTCATTTCTTTTATCTTAAAATTTGCGAAATGCGATTACCACCGGGGGCAAAAAAACCTAGGGGCAAAATAGGTAATTCATTAGAAGTTTGATATACTTCAGGGGCCATTGTATAATACTTTGATATTCTGAAAGCAGAGATTATGGACAAAATAGGGGTGGCTTTGTAATTTCGTCCAACTTTATTAGCAATTTGTTAGTACACCATAATAGGATATGAATGATGAATGATAAATTAATTATTGGTTTTGAGGCAAAATATAATCAAATAATAATCTTAAGCTTACATTTATGTAGTTTGATGATTAACTGAATGGACCATGCTGAAAAGCCTCATTCCTTTCATCGTCGCGAGTTTACAGCTATAAATATTTCATCAAACAGTTGAGAAATTTGAGAGAAATTATTGTTCAAAGTTTGCTTCACGAAGAACCCTAGATCCTAAAATTCAAAGGCTGGTTTCTCTCTCATTTCTCAACGAAACTTCGCCATTCTTGTTGTGACGGCCTGGCTCCACGGGTCCGTCGAATAACAGTCGAAAAATTATTATTATTTTGAAAAAGTGTTAAAATATCAAAACTTTTTTTTTTTTTTTGACGAAAAAGTAAAATCAATTTTCATAGTATAGGTTTTAAAGCGGAAGCATTTGATCACAACATATCAAAAGATTCGAACAAATCAACCGAGAGAGGTAAATAAGCAATTTATGAAAATCTTGTCTCTTTTATGAAAATATAATCAACTTTAACGATTCAAATATTCTAAGCAAGATTTAAAACAAAATCGAAAAAGAACATAAATCGATAACAAAATATAACTACTCTCCCAAATACTAGGGTGGGACTGCAACCGTGATGACCTAACCGCAACCCGACTATTAATTTCCAGAACACCTGAAACTGAAAAGAATGAAACATGGAACGCATAAGTTGATCGTCCAACTTAGTGAGGCTATGTGCGAATTGGGATGCAACATATTATATAACATAAGCATGTTATCAAGCAAATTAAACATATATTCAAGACGGAAGAAACACATAATTCACATAACCAAGAATTGTTGATGCCGTCCTCCACTTACCCTCCATCCTCAGTCTGATGTCCATCCAAACACACCGAGTAAGGAGCGACCTTACTATCTGAAGTGCATCGACATGTCTTTGCCAAAGTTTGTCCTTACTCCCCAAGTGTTCCTCCCCACTTGGATTGTAAGGCCAGGCCTACGGGTAACCGTGACAATCCTGCCGGCCCTTGCCGGCCAGGTTGGCATCGGGTCCATATACCAATCAAAAGGGGCCCACACAAAATCGAAAACAAACGGAGACACAAAATCGGAAACAGATGGAAACATAACATATCAAACATATTTAACATATTATCAACATTTAACAACTTATCAAATGCAAATTTTGGGTATCATGATAATTTAGTAAAATATATTCGCAACTAGTAGATTTGGATGTAGCATGCATTGGATTATCATGTTGATATACTAAGGATTTCATGCGAGTAATGTCGACGTAACAAGTCCAATCTCTTTCTAACAACATGCAATAGAAATTATAATATAACACATGCTTTGATTATTAAGAGCATAAGTAAATGTTTGACTCGATCTACTAGCACATCGGACCGACATACAAATTCAACACACAACGCTCACCTTTGTCGCTTAGTATAGCGACTAAACTCCACAAATGAAGCGTATCCGAAACCTGAGCAAGTACGTATACGACTTAGAATGTATCTAACAACCTTAAGGAAAATCCTACACAAGGACTTCCTAAACTAATACATCGCACAAAAGTGATTAGAACTTACGACATCACTTCAATTAAGAGTAATTATTTTCAAAAATTCAAAATACTAATTACATAAAACAGCGCCAAAACAGCAAATTTTCCCTTCATTTTTCAGATTTACAAAACAGCCCCTAAACTTTTGAAAACATCCATTTTTGCAAAAATTTGGAACAAACTTTAAATCAAATGATTTTTAACTAAACCCATATCAAAAATCAAATAAAAACAGAGTATTAAGTATCTTGTTACTTCAAAAATCAAAGCTTTAAAAATCCCACAAGTTTAAAATTTTTCAAAAATACCCTTATAGTTTTGAAAACTTAGGAAAATCAACTTTCTTGAAAGATAATTCAAGGTCCAAGCATCTAAGCAATATTTAAAAATAATTAAGCATAATTTCACTATAAAACTGAGATTAAAAATAAGTTTTAATAACTTTTCACCAACTAACAATGAGAAACAAAAAGTTCTTTAATCATAATTTTTCTTCGGAAAAATTTACAAATTTTCAATCTTAAAACAAAAGTGAACAAAGCTCTACATCAAATCAACTAATCAAAAGTTTATAAAAGTAACTATAAAAACAGCGACAAAACAGCGGCTTTGCCCCCTTATTTTCGGATTTACAAAAATAACCCCAAAAGTTTCAAAAACTCCCTTTTTGCAAACAAACTCGGAGCAACTTTAAAACAAATAATTTTTAAGTAAACTCATACCAAATATCAAACAAAAATAGAGATTCTCAGTCCATTTTTTTTACTCCCAAAAAAATATCACAGCCCTAACCCTTAAACTTTTAAAACCTTTCAAAAATACCCCCAAAGTTTTGAAATTTAACAACATTAACTTTCTTACAAAAATAAATCAAGATCCAAACATATAAGCAATATCTCATCAAAACCCAAACAAATCCACATTAAAAATCTAACATTAAATTAAACTTAACAACTTTTAACAAAAACTACAATGGATAAACTAAAGTTCTTCAATATATACTTGAAGAAAAGAATGAAAATCACAAATATTAAAGAACACATGCATAGACGGATTTTTACCCAAAGCAACGAAGGAGATGAAACTCTCTTCATTTTCAGACCTCCGAAGGTGGTGGTGGCTGCTCCGGTGGCAGTGGTGGCGGCTCCGGTGGTAGTTCATAACAAAAGCCCTCAAATCCTTACTTTTCACCAATTTCTGACGACTGCCGATTCACTCCGGGAGATCCAAACGACGATCCGAACGGTCAATATGTAGCCCCATGTGTGTAGGACCTTCACGCAAAATTTGGGCATGATCCAACGGTGGACGAAGACGGAATGGTCGAAAAACCGAGGCTGTGTAGTGAAAATCCGAAAATTGTATCTTTCTTGTGTTGTCTCTTTCCCTCTCTATATCTAAGTATTTTAAGTTGTAAAGAAGATAAAGTGGGTTTGAGGGAGATATTTTTTGGACTAAGAAATCAGATTTTTAATGTATATACACATATACATACAATATGGGGAAGAGGTGATTATAATTACTCACCAATTCCACCAATGAATGTATTTCTTGGGTGGTGGAGTTTACTCCACCCAAGGGCATGCCTTAGAAGCCCTTAGGCTGTCCTAGGACAGAAAATTATTTCACTTTAGCAGCCTACAAGATTCTAGGGCGAATTTGCACTTTGCCCCCTAAAGTTTTAAAAACTTACATTTTACCCCTTCAAATAAATTTTTTGTGCATCCAAGCCCGAAGAATTTCAAAAGGTCTTAATCTAATTTTAAAGTAACTTTTATATTTTGGATTATTCAAAGTTCAAAAGATCACAAGATTTAATTAAAGTGTATATTTTAGTTCAAATTAATGCTTAACTTCAAGAATAAAACGTGGCACATGAAATTGGACTAAAAGTCCAATCAAAAGGGTCCGAAATTTTTGGGGCTTTACAATCCTCCCCCCTTAAAAGAATTTGGTCCCCAAATTCGCTCTTGAGATTCGCGTGGTCCGGGTAACGCCGACGTATCTTCTTTTCTAGCTCCCGAAATGTTTCTTCCTTAGTCTGTGTGCGTCATAAAACTTTTTCTTGTGCAATTAGCAACCTTCTTGATTAAAACGAGTGTGCGAAAAAATGTTCTCTCATACATGAAACGTTTCTGAAATAATAACGTATATTTATCTTTAACTCCCAAGTCGCCTTTTTATACTCTGGCCGCGCCATAATGGAATTTACTTGTTTCATCTAGATGAGTATGCAAACATGTCTTCGTTTGTACGTTAGATATTTCTGAGGATCTTAAGATATGCAGTCAGGTTCACGAGGATGATCGATGTAGTACTTCATACACGTTACGTATAATCATGACGCGGTAGAATTGGATACGACGATAATTCCAACTCCTATGCCGCGGATTAAGATTCTTCTCAAAAGAAAAACTACTCACATAACAATATATAAGATCAGTTTAGCCGAGGGAATTCAAAAGGTATTGAATGACATTTGACTTGGGGTTCTCGCAAGGATCAAAATGAGTAAAATGAAGAGACACGATAAGGATTAGAAAAGATGATCGAATCAAGGTGCTCAATACGACAAGACAAGAATTAGCAATGGCAACATATAGAAGAATCAACGAAGATTGCAAAAGGACCAAAATATCGATAAGAAAGATAACCAAATGAATATTTCGATATAAGTGACAAGGAGAAGGATTAAGGCGCACCGATAAGAATAACGGAAGGGATGAGTCTCACCATTTCAAACGGTGTAAGTAAAAAGAAGATCAAACCAAAGATATCGATAAGGATAATAGAAAGTCGAAACAAGTATCATGATGATAATAACCACAACATTAAAGTGTGTTTGGTCATTTGAAAAGCAAGTCAAGATAAATGACGCGATTTAAAGATCATTTCAATAATGATTGCAACAAGCTGCAATAGGAAACAAGTAAAGCTCAATAGTGAAATCTGAGAACATCGAAACGATCAAATTGAGCGAGACGGGGATTAAAAATAAGTTCAAAACAAATAGAAGGTAAGTCCGAAGTTCAAAAGAATTGAGAATAAATTGATCTGATTTATGCGGCGCGCAAAAATGAATGAAATAGACAAAGGAACAACAATTTATGAATGGACAAAATGAAAATGTGAAGTTCAAAAAGAAACCGAGACAATTCAATTCCTTCAGGAAATTTAAAGATTGCATAATTGAATACGACGAAAAAGAGTAACATGAAATCATATGGATAATTTCAAAACGATCACAATTGAATAAATAGGCTCGGAAAAAGAAGGACAAGGAATAATAACATTCATATAATCCGAAAAAAATAAATAATTTTGGTTACGAAGTCGATACGAGAAAGTACTTCATGAAATAAGGAGGGGTAAACTCTGAACGAGTACAAAAATAGGGGATCAAAATAAAAGGTTGATAGGATACAAGAAGTCAATCCCCAGTAGACAAAGACATGTTCATTGAGAGTGTCGATAAGCTCTCAAGGAAAACAATCAAAGAGTCAGATTAAAGGTAATTAAGGGTAAGACTTCAAGAAGCCATATCAAGAATAAGGCTAAGAATGATTCATGAAAATTTTATGGTAAACTATACTCCATGAAGGAAAAGATACAATCGGACATCGCATTTAGAAATTTCAAAAAAGCACGAGCGAAAATGGGAAGATTAGATATGAATTTAGTGTAGTTTTGTAATTCAAAATGAAATTACTCTCTATCAATAGTTATTCATAGCTGAATGCAAGGAACGAGTAATAGACGAGTTAAAACTCAAGACTTATGTCAATGAAATTTTAATCATATTTCGTCTATTGAAAGAAAGATTACATACATAACAACTGTATTCGCCAAAATGATGAAGAAGAGACATTGAAGGATCACAAGCTCAAAAATGAATAAGTACTAACATTAGATTAAGGGCGAAAATTTAACGAAAATAGGCTCGAGAGGGCTTACTAAAGTCCAGAGATCAATTTGGAGATGGATACGTTTAAAATCAGAAGTATGAGTTTTGAATAAGGTAAACTCGATAATGGAATTCAAAAGGATTAGGGCTATTTTAGTCATTCTACATGTACTTCGAGAAAGGTCGCTTGATTCAAATATTTTAATTTACGTAAAATTCACGGAGTGCACACATATACAATCATAACCATACAATAAGATCAACAATAAAGTTCAAATAACGTTATGGTATTCGAGATATTACCAACAAAATAATAAATCAAGAAAACACAGAATCAAGCAAAAATAACCCTTAATATCAAGGGCACGCACTACACATATGGTTTCGGTTGCGGTCTTGTCCTAATAGTGAACTACCCAATGTGGGTAGACACCCTAAAGTCACGACGGTGAGTCCCACCTTACTAGCACCTCAGTACAAATCCGAGGATCCTATCCTAGCTTTGAGCCGAAGCTCTGATACCATCTGTGACGGCCTGGCTCCACGGGTCCGTCGAATAACAGTCGAAAAATTATTATTATTTTGAAAAAGTGTTAAAATATCGAAACTTTTTTTTTTCGACGAAAATAAAATCGAGAATCAAAAGTTTTAAGCGGAAGCGGTTCAAAATAAAACAAGAACAATTTAAATTACTAAGGTTTTTTTTTTTTTTTTTGACGAAAAAGTAAAATCAATTTTCATAGTATAGGTTTTAAAGCGGAAGCATTTGATCACAACATATCAAAAGATTCGAACAAATCAACCGAGAGAGGTAAATAAGCAATTTATGAAAATCTTGTCTCTTTTATGAAAATATAATCAACTTTAACGATTCAAATATTCTAAGCAAGATTTAAAACAAAATCGAAAAAGAACATAAATCGATAACAAAATATAACTACTCTCCCAAATACTAGGGTGGGACTGCAACCGTGATAACCTAACCGCAACCCGACTATTAATTTCCAGAACACCTGAAACTGAAAAGAATGAAACATGGAACGCATAAGTTGATCGTCCAACTTAGTGAGGCTATGTGCGAATTGGGATGCAACATATTATATAACATAAGCATGTTATCAAGCAAATTAAACATATATTCAAGACGGAAGAAACATAGAATTCACATAACCAAGAATTGTTGATGCCGTCCTCCACTTACCCTCCATCCTCAGTCTGATGTCCATCCAAACACACCGAGTAAGGAGCGACCTTACTATCTGAAGTGCATCGACATGTCTTTGCCAAGGTTTGTCCTTACTCCCCAAGTGTTCCTCCCCACTTGGATTGTAAGGCCAGGCCTACGGGTAACCGTGACAATCCTGCCGGCCCTTGCCGGCCAGGTTGGCATCGGGTCCATATACCAATCAAAAGGGGCCCACACAAAATCGAAAACAAACGGAGACACAAAATCGGAAACAGATGGAAACATAACATATCAAACATATTTAACATATTCTCAACATTTAACAACTTATCAAATGCAAATTTTGGGTATCATGATAATTTAGTAAAATATATTCGCAACTAGTAGATTTGGATGTAGCATGCATTGGATTATCATGTTGATATACTAAGGATTTCATGCGAGTAATGTCGACGTAACAAGTCCAATCTCTTTCTAACAACATGCAATAGAAATTATAATATAACACATGCTTTGATTATTAAGAGCATAAGTAAATGTTTGACTCGATCTACTAGCACATCGGACCGACATACAAATTCAACACACAACGCTCACCTTTGTCGCTTAGTATAGCGACTAAACTCCACAAATGAAGCGTATCCGAAACCTGAGCAAGTACGTATACGACTTAGAATGTATCTAACAACCTTAAGGAAAATCCTACACAAGGACTTCCTAAACTAATACATCGCACAAAAGTGATTAGAACTTACGACATCACTTCAATTAAGAGTAATTATTTTCAAAAATTCAAAATACTAATTACATAAAACAGCGCCAAAACAGCAAATTTTCCCTTCATTTTTCAGATTTACAAAACAGCCACTAAACTTTTGAAAACATCCATTTTTGCAAAAATTTGGAACAAACTTTAAATCAAATGATTTTTAACTAAACCCATATCAAAAATCAAATAAAAACAGAGTATTAAGTATCTTGTTACTTCAAAAATCAAAGCTTTAAAAATCCCACAAGTTTAAAATTTTTCAAAAATACCCTTATAGTTTTGAAAACTTAAGAAAATCAACTTTCTTGAAAGATAATTCAAGGTCCAAGCATCTAAGCAATATTTAAAAATAATTAAGCATAATTTCACTATAAAACTGAGATTAAAAATAAGTTTTAATAACTTTTCACCAACTAACAATGAGAAACAAAAAGTTCTTTAATCATAATTTTTCTTCGGAAAAATTTACAAATTTTCAATCTTAAAACAAAAGTGAACAAAGCTCTACATCAAATCAACTAATCAAAAGTTTATAAAAGTAACTATAAAAACAGCGACAAAACAGCGGCTTTGCCCCCTTATTTTCGGATTTACAAAAATAACCCCAAAAGTTTCAAAAACTCCCTTTTTGCAAACAAACTCGGAGCAACTTTAAAACAAATAATTTTTAAGTAAACTCATACCAAATATCAAACAAAAATAGAGATTCTCAGTCCATTTTTTTTACTCCCAAAAAAATATCACAGCCCTAACCCTTAAACTTTTAAAACCTTTCAAAAATACCCCCAAAGTTTTGAAATTTAACAACATTAACTTTCTTACAAAAATAAATCAAGATCCAAACATATAAGCAATATCTCATCAAAACCCAAACAAATCCACATTAAAAATCTAACATTAAATTAAACTTAACAACTTTTAACAAAAACTACAATGGATAAACTAAAGTTCTTCAATATATACTTGAAGAAAAGAATGTAAAATCACAAATACTAAAGAACACATGCATAGACGGATTTTTACCCAAAGCAACGAAGGAGATGAACCTCTCTTCATTTTCAGACATCCGAAGGTGGTGGTGGCTGCTCCGGTGGCAGTGGTGGCGGCTCCGGTGGTAGTTCATAACAAAAGCCCTCAAATCCTTACTTTTCACCAATTTCTGACGACTGCCGATTCACTCCGGGAGATCCAAACGACGATCCGAACGGTCAATATGTAGCCCCATGTGTGTAGGACCTTCACGCAAAATTTGGGCATGATCCAACGGTCGACGAAGACGGAATGGTCGAAAAACCGAGGCTGTGTAGTGAAAGTCCGAAAATTGTATCTTTCTTGTGTTGTCTCTTTCCCTCTCTATATCTAAGTATTTTAAGTTGTAAAGAAGATAAAGTGGGTTTGAGGGAGATATTTATTGGACTAAGAAATCATATTTTTAATGTATATACACATATACATACAATATGGGGAAGATGTGATTATAATTACTCACCAATTCCACCAATGAATGTATTTCTTGGGTGGTGGAGTTTTACTCCACCCAAGGGCATGCCTTAGAAGCCCTTAGGCTGTCCTAGGACAGAAAATTATTTCACTTTAGCAGCCTACAAGATTCTAGGGCGAATTTGCACTTTGCCCCCTAAAGTTTTAAAAACTTACATTTTACCCCTTCAAATAAATTTTTTGTGCATCCAAGCCCGAAGAATTTCAAAAGGTCTTAATCTAATTTTAAAGTAACTTTTATATTTTGGATTATTCAAAGTTCAAAAGATCACAAGATTTAATTAAAGTGTATATTTTAGTTCAAATTAATGCTTAACTTCAAGAATAAAACGTGGCACATGAAATTGGACTAAAAGTCCAATCAAAAGGGTCCGAAATTTTTGGGGCGTTACACTTGTTGCACTAGTTTCCCCGGATTGTGGAGAACTTTTTCCATGTATCAATTGAGGTGGCCGTGGATAGTGGAGCTCCGCCCAAAGGGCGGCGTGATTTTAGGTTTTGAGTGAAGATTAGCGATTTAATTTGTTCCTTTTCTGTTTTTGTTGTAGATTTATGTTCTTTAGGGTTCGAATTTATAATTGGTAGCTATAATTTAGTTGTTGGTAACTTTAATTTGGTGGATTGACTTGGATTTGTACGCATTCCTCCGCTGTCGTGAAACTCAAGGTTGAAGATGAGTAAATTGCAGTTTCAAACCATAATTTATGATCAAGTTGCAAAGTTGACCAATGGTAAATTTGGAAAAAAAAATTAGAAAAATTAAATGATGTCATGATTTAACGTCTGAAACTAATGCCGTAAAGGGTGTACTGGTAATATAATTTTGGCTGAGGGGGTGTCCTTGTAATTTCTAAAAAACCTGGTAAGTTATTGTAATTAGACATTCTGAAAGGGGGTGTCTATGTAAATTTTCCTATATAATTGTTGGTGAATGATTTTTCATAGTAAAACACCAAATAGTTAGTGAAAGATTTTTCTGGCTTCACCTTAGTAAATAACTGGTGTAGGCTTTTCTAGATTGAATTTATTTTCTGGTTGTCAAGAATCATTATAACATAGTAAGTTGCTTAGGATAAAGTTGAAAGATTATTTATAATTCAATATAGCCACAATGTTTGAAGCAATACATAGAAAAGAGGAACAACATAAATGAGATATTCAACATATTTCATATAAATGCAACGAAAAGAAGAATTAAATATTAAGAAATATGAGTTTAGTTTCTCAAATGTGTTTCGGTTTGATTTGGTTTGCAGAGTGAAACTATTTTTAATATTTGTTAAATGATGGTGTTTTATATTTTCTGAATTTGATGGTTTGACAATTATTTTATGGTTTTCCATGTACTTCCAACCCGTGCAACTGAGTTGGTGTTCTTCAATAATTCATAACTTATTCATGTCCTATGTAACTGATGTCGCGTTAAAATACTTAGGGAAAGGTGGAATTATTGCCCTTCAATCTACTACACACACCAGTAATCGTGAATTGGTTGTCCCTTTGTTTGGAATAGGGCTACAAATTTATAGGTACATACAAGGGTACATTGGTCTTTTTAAGAAAGACATCACAAGTAATAAATACAAAGACGTTACAGAAGTTATGAGATTTTATGATAAAAACGTTAGAGGCGTTACGTGAGTTTATGATAAAGACTTTACGAGACTGAAATGATAAATACGTTCCATGATTTAAATAATAAAAGCGTTACAAATCTCTCATTTATGTCAACTTAGTGTAGAGTTGTGTAATCTCTTAGTTGCCATTGAGTAAAAAATTGCACACATCCTACTGCCCTCAGTTTCGGGAATAATTACGCGAACGTTTATTGTCGAAACTTGATCCAAGTATAGGAGCATTGTAGCTACCTACATCATAAATCCATATGGGACTAATAAGCATGTAACACTGCCTCGTTAAAATTTTGCCAAGAAAAACCATTGGAACAAAAACTTGGACGGAGGAAAAAGAGTACTGTGCTTGGATATATATTCATGACACGCTCCCCCTGATGTTAACACAAGACACACATGCTGATGTATTACGGAATTTTTGAAGAGTTTGAGCCTCACTTGTAAATTTGGTGAAGAATAGGGTGTTAGGAATAGTGCTCATAAAGCGTTTGATGAACATTATTAATTGAAAATAAATAAATTATTTGGTTTTTTGAATTTTATATATTCGGTTCGATTATACTTTTTATCTAGTATAATATAATTATCAGAAAATTCCATGTCTATTTATTAAATATGACTTTTGTATATATAAGGATATACAAGAGGATTAAAGTCATAAACAATAGACTAAATAGTCCGTAGTAAGTTAAAGTTGGGATCTTTAACTAATTACTACTAGTACGGTCCACTGAAAATAAGAATTCAATGATCTCGATCCAGATCGTTGATGTTGTGACATTAAAAGTGGAGGTGCTTTATGTAATATGATTAACATAGGACTGGACCAGACGTGAATTGAAATCTATTATAAGATACCGTTAACTTTAGATTTCAATACATGTCACACGATTATCATATATGAATTAATCTAAATCTTGAGTAGACATAAACTCCTGTTTGTGTCAGCGAGTCCTTTTGACTCATGGGTAGTGATTTGTTTGTTAATCATGTCACACACTTATGTCTTGGAGGTCCGTTGAGATAAATGGCTGGGAATGTGCACTGCAGATATGGAATCCAACTCTTTCTGCGGAAAGTTGAGTTAATTGATTCCCTTAAGTGTTAATTCTGGAACTGAATAGTTCGAGTACTCTGGTTTGTGAAAATGTTAATAAACCAAACTGTTCACTAGTGAATTAATGGAACTTAAGGATTAAGAAATAATTATAGGGGCAAAGCGATAATTTCGCCTAGCTTTAATTATGAATCAATTCTTGGAGGGTTAAATCATATGTAATGATTATATCAATGTACACTCTGATCTTTCGAGTAAAATATAATGTAAGGACAAGAGTGCAATTCCAGGTCTTTAGTGGAGTCACTTGGAATTAATAAATTGAATATATTAATTAATGAGTTTAAGTAATTATTAAATTTATTGGAGCTTGAAATTACAGGTCCCAATCCCGGCTCCTATTATTCTACGATTGAACCTATAATAAGAATGATTAAACTCTCGATATATTTTGGGAAATTGTTTTTTCTAAAATATACATGATGAATTAATTGCGATATTTAATTGATGAATTGTGAATTAATCAATTAAAAATATGACAATTGATTAAATCAAATTTAATTATTGAATTAAATTTGTGTAGGAATTTCCTTAATAGGAAAATGCATTTTATGATTATATATGATATACTCATAATATAAGAGTTATACAAATAATGCAATTACCTAGAAGAAAGGAGATGGAATCCTATTTGAGTTAGGAGAAAGTAGTTGAGAAAGATAAGGAAAGAGGATATGTATGACATATCTATATATATGAGATATATCTCTTTTCTAAAAAAAAAAAAAACAAGTATTTTACAAGAAACAATTTTGTAACAAAAGCAAGAAACTCTCTCTCTTTTTCTCTACACAATAATCGTCCATCACCTTAGAAATTAGGAGAAATTTGTTCATCCAATTTCTAGCGTTTAATTATTCAAACTTAAAAGGTTAGTGCCCACCCACTAGTAGAAGGAGAAACGGGGTTGAATATCAAGGGTTAAAAAGATCAAGAAAGTTTGTTGTCTCATCCTAACACCAAAGTTCAACCGAAAAGACGAAGGACAGGAAGCTTTCGATATGATTTGCTCTCTCTCTTTTGCATAAATTAAAATAATATTCGTTATGTGATCCTCATGTTTTATGTAAAATATTTTTAAAATATATTGAAAACATAAAACCCACCGAATTCCGCAACTGGTTCAAATAAGTTCGATCCTGTTTTATTCAATATGATCGAATTTTTTATGATCCGATTGGGTAAAAACCAACATAGGGATGATCCTTTTCTTTAGCTGCTCTTTCTTATATGGTGTAAATATTCTTCTTTTGAGATATATGTTTGTCAAAAGTTGCCTCCCAAAGCCACAGTTGCATGTAAAACACAAATTTGAATGTTCAAATATTATCACTTGAAAGTAAATGTAGTCAAAATAAATTTAGATTTCAGCCGCAAGTGTAGCTTGATTCACGCTGTTATATAGTATTCTATAGTCGCAGTCGTTATCGTCTTATTTTTTTACCAAGTCCAATTGTTCTTCAATCTTGAGATAACTCAGGAGCAACCTTGTAATTCTCACTAATTTTTGGAGCTTATTCTGATATTTTTGAAGAACTTTTGTATGGGCCAAAGTGCAGGAGCAAATTTCCAACATCAAATAACTCTGAGGTAGATTTGCTTTGTTGAATGATTCACATTAGTAGTTTGATATACTTCAGGGGCCATTGTGTAATACTTCGAGATTCTGAAACTTAGATTATGGACAAAATAGGGGTGGCTTTGTAATTTCGTCCAACTTTATTAGCAGTTTGTTAGTACACCATAATAGGATATGAATGATGAATGATAAATTGATTATAGGTTTTGAGGCAAAATATAATCAAATAATAATCTTAAGCTCACATTTATGTAGTTTGATGATTATCAGAATGGACCATGCTGAAAATCCTCATTCCTTTCATCGTTGCGAGTTTGTAGCTATAAAGATTTCATCAAACCGTTGAGTAATTTGAGAGAAATTATTGTTCAAAGTTTGCTTCGCGAAGAACCCTAGATCCTAAAATTCAAAGGCTGATTTCTCTCTCATTTCTAAACGAAACTTCGCCATTCTTGTTGCACTAGTTTCCCCTGATTGTGGAGAACTTTTTCCATGTATCAATTGAGGTGGCCGTGGATAGTGGAGCTCCGCCCAATGGGCGGCGTGATTTTAGGTTTTGAATGAAGATTCACCATTTAATTTGTTCCTTTTCTGTTTTTTTGTAGATTGCAATTTTTTACCCAATGGCAACTAAGAGATTACACAGCTCTACATTAAGTTGACATAAATGAGAGATTTCGTTTTTATCATAAAATCTCATAACGTCTGTAACGTCTTTGTATTTATTACTTGTGGCGTCTTTCTTAAAAAGAACAATGTACCCTTGTATGTACCTATAAATATGTAGCCCTATTCCAAACAAAAGGACAACCAATTCAAGATTACTGGTGTGTGTAGTAGATTGAAGGACAATAATTCCACCTTTCCCTAAGTATTTTGACGCAACATCAGGTACGTAGGACATAAACAAGTTATGAATTGATGAAGAACGCCAACTCAATTGCACGGGTTGGAAGTACATGGAAAACCATAAAATAATTGTCAAACCATCAAATTCAGAAAATATGAAATACCATCATTTAACAAATATTAAAAATAGTTTCACTCTGCAAACCAAATCTAACCGAAACACATTAAGATAGTTGATTCCACTAGAATAATATTGAGAGCATTGTGAGAACTTGCAGTTCTCCTATTCACTTGCGATAATAAACCAGTATACCACAATCTGCATAAAACAAAAACTTTGTGAGGAACAACTTCATGGTTCAATAGTAATTTTGCATCTTTATGCAAAGTGTGCATGAAAGGAATGTTATGATACGAAGAAGTGGCTAGAACTCGATTTTTTTTGTCTTGTTAAATATTAACATTTTTCTTTGTTCTTGTGCAGGAGTGCATATTTTAGGCATATTGATGCATTTATCGAAATCATGAGGATCAAATCATGATACACCCAAAATGGTAAATTGCAATTTTTTTTATTAACGTTGGTTATTAGTCTTTGAAGATATAGTTGTTCTATATATGTAACAATTGATAACATTTTTAAGTTTGGAATAACACGTGTAATTTTGCAATTTACCCTTTTGGATGTATCATGATTTGATCCTTATGATTTCGATAAATGCATCAACATGCCTAAAATATGCACTCCTGCACAAGAACAAAGAAAAAAGTTAATATTTAACAAGACAAAAAAAATCGAGTTCTCGCCACTTCTTCGTATCATAACATTCATTTCGTGCACACTTTGCATAAAGATGCAAAATTACTATTTAACCATGAAGTTATTCCTCACAAAGTTTTTGTTTTATGCAGATTGTGGTATACTGGTTTACTATCGCAAGTGAATAGGAGAACTACAAGTTCTCACAATGCTCTCAATATTATTCTAGTGGAATCAACTATCTTAATGTGTTTCAGTTTGATTTGGTTTGCAGAGTGAAACTATTTTTAATATTTGTTAAATGATGGTATTTCATATTTTCTGAATTTGATGGTTTGACAATTATTTTATGGTTTTCCATGTACTTCCAACCCGTGCAATTAAGTTGGTGTTCTTCATCTACTCATCACTTGTTCATGTCCTATGTAACTAATGTTGCGTTAAAATACTTAGTGCAAAGGTGGAATTATTGTCCTTCAAACTTCTACACACAACAGTAATCGTGAATTGGTTGTCCCTTTGTTTGGAATAGGGCTACATATTTATAGGTACATACAGGGGTACATTGGTCTTTTTAAGAAAGAAGTCACAAGTACTAAATACAAAGACATTACAGACGTTACGAGATTTTATGATAAATACGTTATAGACGTTACGAGAGTTTATGATAAAGACTTTACAAGACTGAAATGATAAATTTGTTCCATGATTTAAATAATAAAGGCGTTACAAATCTCTCATTTATGTCAACTTAGTGTAGAGTTGTGTAATCTCTTAATTGCCATTTGGTAAAAAATTGAACACATCATATTGTCCCCTAGTTTCGGGAATAATTACGCGAACGTTTATTGTCGAAACTTGATCCAAGTATATGAGCATTGTAGCTACCTACATCATAAATCCATATGGGACTAATAAACCGTTGCCTCGTTAAAACTTTGCCAAGAAAAACCGTTGGGAAAAAAACTTGGACGAAGGAAAAAAAGTACAGTGCTTAGATATTTATTCATGACACTCTCCCCCTGATGTTAGCAAAAGACCCACATGCTGATGTATTATGGAATTTTTTAAGAGTTTGAGCCTCACTTGTAAATTTGGTGAAGAGTAGGGATGCTCATATTCTTTAGTTGCTCTTTCTTATATGGTGTAAATATTCTTATTTTGAGATATATGTTTGTCAAAAGTTGCCTCCCAAAGCCACAGTTGCATGTAAAATACAAATTTGTATGGTCAAATATTATCACTTGAAAGTAAATGTAGTAAAAATAAATTTAGATTTCAGCCACAAGTGTAGCTCGATTAACGCTATTATATAGTATTCTATCGTCGCAGTGGTTGTCGTCTTCTTCTTCTCCTTTTTTTGGTGTCGAGAGATGACCGGACTACCCTTTTAGATCGTTGAAGGATGACTGATTTACCCCCTAGCACTTTGCGAGGGGATGATTGATTCACTCTTTGATTGTTGAGAGATGACCGGTTTATCCTCTATAGTTTAAGGATGACCGATATACCCTTCTTTGATTGTTGAGCAATGTTTGATTACCCTTTACTTTTTTAGAGATGATCGATTTACCCTTTTTGATCGCGAAGAGACGATCGATTTACAACTTGTAGGTTTTGAGATTCATTTATTATTGACTTCATGCGTCTATAAATAAATAATATATTTTATTTTAACTGAAAGATATAAAGTGTAAATTTAACCAAGTCCAATTGTTCTTCAATCTTGAGATAGCTCAGGGGCAACCTTGTAATTCTCACTAATTTCTGGAGGTTATTATGATATTTCTGCAGAACTTTTGTATGGGCCCAAGTGCAGGAGCAGATTTGCAATTTCAAATAACTCTGAGGCAGATTTGCATTGTTGAATGATTCACATTAGCAGTTTGATATACTTCATGAGCCATTGTGTTATACTTCGAGATTCTGAAACTTAGATTATGGAAAAAATAGGGGTGGCTTTGTAATTTCGTCCAACTTTATTAGCAATTTGTCAGTACACCATAATAGGATATGAATGATGAATGATAAATTAATTATAGGTTGTGAGGCAAAATATAATCAAATAATAATCTTAAGCTTACATTTATGTAGTTTGATGATTAACTGAATGTACCTCTAAAGATTTCATCAAACCGTTAAGTAATTTGAGAGAAATTATTGTTCAAAGTTTGCTTCGCGAAGAACCCTAGATCTGAAAATTCAGAGGCTGATTTCTCTCTCATTTCTCAACAAAACTTCGCCACTCTTTTTGCATTAGCATCTCATGATTGTGGAGAACTTTTTCCATGTGTTAATTGAGGTGGCCGTGGATAGTGGAGCTCCACCCAAAGGGCAGCGAGATTTTAGGTTTTGAGTGAAGATTCACGATTTTATTTGTTTCTTTTCTGTTTTTGTTGTAGATTTCTGTTCTTTAGGGTTCGAATTTACTATTGGTAGCTATAATTTAGTTGTTGGTCACTTTAGTTTGGTGGATTGTAATTTGGGTTTGTATGCATTCCTCTGTTGTCGTGAAACTCAAGCTTGAAAATGAGTAAATTGCAGTTTCAAATCATAATTTATGACCATGTTGCAAAGTTGACCAAGGGTAAATTTGAAAAAAAATATTAGAAAAATTAGATTATGTCAGGATTTAACGTCTGAAACTAATGTCGTAAAGGGTTTAAATAAAATATAATTTTGGCTGAGGGGATGTCCTTGTAAATTCTAAAAATCCTGGTAAGTTCCTGTAATTAGACATTCTGAAAGGGGTGTCTATGTAAATTTTCCTATATAATTGTTGGTGAAAGATTTTTCACAGTAAAGCACCAAATAGTTGGTGAAAGATTTGTCTGGCTTCACCTTAGTACATAACTGGTGTAGACTTTTCTAGATTGAATTTATTTTCCGATTGTCAAGAATCAATATATCATAGTAAGTTGCATAGCCTAATGTTGAATGATTATTGATATTACAATATAGCCACAATGTTTGAAGCAATACATAGAATGAGGAACAAAATAAATGAGATATACAACAAATTCATATAAATGCAACGAAAAGAAGAATTAAATATTAAGAAATATGAGTTAAATTTCTCAAATGTGAGTTGTAATTACAATATAAACAATGCTAGAAATGATGAAATTGAGAAATATTTACTTATGAAATATTAATCCACTTAATTGCATTAAACATACATAGGAAATATAATTTCATTTATAGTATATGGGAATATGAAAGCCAATATAAGTAGACCTAGTGTACACATGGTCAAAAATGGAAAATTTTAAAATATATAACAATAGACATGCCTAGTAAACATAAACTTCCTTATGAAAAGACAGGTTTAGAATTCGACTGTGCTGAAAAGTTCATACCTGCTAGTAACAATAAGGTAATCTTATATGTACAGAATGCTAAACCCACTTCACCAGAAAAAGAGATTAAGGAAAAGAAATCTCAAAAGGCTACTAAGGATAAAGAGCCTAAGAAAGAAAAACAGACTAGTAAAGCTAAACAATAGAATAATCCTAAGAAGTCTGCTGATAAGAGCAAGCATAATAAGACTAGTAATAAGTCTATTGGTGAGCATGTAAGAAAGAAAACTAAGAAGCAAAGAAATCATAAAAATGATAATGCTTGGTACGGAAATGAGTCATATTATGTGCAACCTGTTTTTCATCATACTATCATGCACATCATTATCCACATTACTATGTTGTTGCATACCCTGCTCATCATTCGATGCATGTTTGTGCTGCTTATCATGCACTGTATCCTACTTATGAGCATTGCTCACATCATAATGATTATCATCATAACATGTCTACTAAAAATTATGATGCACCAAGAGTAACAAAAGCACCACCAAAATCTACTGAACCTAAGAAGCCTAAGGTTACCAAATCCTCCAAGACCCTCTTAATAAAGGGTACCTAAAACAATTTATTTTTGTTTTGTAGGATAGGATTAGGAGTATGAGTAAAGTAGAGAAGAAATGGAACATGGACAGTGGATGTTCAAGACACATGTGTGGTGACATACATGACCTGACTGATGTTTCTGCCATAGACGGTCCAAAAGTTACATTTGGAGACAAAAAGAAGGCAAGATTGTGGCGTGTGGAAAGCTGATCAAATGAAACATTGAGGTATCTAACGTCTCATATGTTAAAGGCCTGAAGTACAATCTGCTGAGCATAAGCCAATTTTGTGACATGGGATTTTCTGTTATCTTCTCATCAGATAAGTGCTATGTGGAGCAAATTGGAACAAAGAAAGTGATATTATCTGGAAGAAGACAAGGAAACATCTATATAGTCGACTGGAATTATGTGGACATGAATTCTAGTGTTTGTTTGGTGGCATCTACACCAAGTAATGTTAGTAGTTAGCTATGGCATAAAAGAATAAGACCATCAACAGATTAACCAAGAACAATATGTTTGAAGGATTACCAAAGACAAGCTATGCGATGTCTATCAGAAGGGAAAATAAATCAAGTCATCTTTCAAAAGCAAGAAGCACCAATCTTCAAACAGAATTTTGAAGCTCCTTCATATGGACTTGTTTGGTCCTATTGATCCCATTAGCAATGGTGGAAAGAAGTATTTGCCTAGCTGTTGTGGATGATTATTCAAGATATACTTGTTTGGTTTTCATGAAAAAGAAGAGTGAAACCAAGGAACATCTTACTAATCTGATGGAGCTGATTCAGAATGAAAAAAGCATGAAAATCTTAAGGATCAGATCAGATAGGGGCACCGAATTTACTAACTTTACTGTTGAAGAGTATTGTAATTCTAGAGGAATCAGCCATGAGTACTCTTCTACCAGGATCCCACAGCAAAATGGAGTTGCTGAAAGGAGAAACATAACTCTAAAAGAAGCTACCAGAACCATTATAGCTGAAGCAAAACTGCCTCAAAGATTTTGGGCAGAAGCCACAAATACTGCATGCTATACCCAAAACAGATGCATGATCAACAAGAGTCAAAATAAAACACCTTATGAGTTGTGGAACAACAGAAAGCCTAATATTCACTATCATAGAATATTTGGTTGTAAATGTTTTGTCTTGAATAATAGGAAAAATCACCTTACTGCATTTGCAATGTTCTGAAAATGAATCAAAGAACTAATTCATATTTATCTGCTGATCTTCAGAAATTGATTGTGGAAAGAAAGAAGAATATTTACCTGATCTCAACCAAGCTGATAACTCAAATGCTGTTCAAAACAAGATGGATGATTTTCTAACAGACGAGTGTCGATCAGTTGACAGACCAGAGACTGTTCAATAGATTACTACTGAGACTCCAACAGTAGTGTTGCAAGATCAATCAAGAGGACAACATCCAGATTTGTAACCTAATTTAAGATGGCTCAGAGATCACCCACCCAATCTTGTGAGTGGTGATCTATTGGATAGAGTGAGAACAAGAAGGACAACTGCAAATAAATCCATGTTTATAAGTTTTCTTTCACAAACTGAGCCTAATTTAATTGATGAAGCTCTAAGTGATTCTCACTAGATAGAAGCAATGCAAGAAGAGTTGAATCAATTTGAAAGAATTGAGGTTAGGTACCTAGTATCCAGACCTACTCATCAAAGAGTTATTGGCACTAAGTGGGTATTCATAAATTAAATGAATGAAGATGGTATTGTTACCAGAAATAAACCAAGACTAGTGGCGAAAGGTTATTGTCAAGAAGAAGGCATAGATTTTGATGAGACATTTGCACCAGTGGCTAGGCTTGAATCAATTAGACTATTCCTCGCCTATGCTGCTCATAAAAACATCATTGTCTATCAGATATTGTTGGGATTCTTACAGTAAAACGAGCCTCAGGCAGCGGAAATATAAAACTTTTTAGGCTCCCCTTAGGAATTTTGCCAGGATACAATCCGGTATATATTTAAACTTAATATTATACAAGAATATATAAACAGATCTAATTTATACCTCGTTTCTTGCACTTCCAAAGCAAATTCTGACACTGTAGAAGTAGATCCCTGAGATCCACGAACTTACCCTCAAGATTGCACTTTATGTCCCAAGCTTTTGCTTAGCGCCCCACGTGTTGCGCCTCTACGGTTTAGTACACCACATACACACGAAAACCTTGAGATCTCTGATCGGCTAGAAGACAGAAGAAATCAAGATGCGAAACTCGAGAAGAAAAGATAGAAGTGGATAGACTTCTGTCAGGGGCAGGGCGGCGGCTTAGGGTTTTTGAGAGAGAAAGATTTTTTCTTTCTTGCTTTTTTGTGTGCTACAAAATGCTAAGTGGTGAAACTTGATTCAATTATCTTGCAAGACTTAATGAGTTATATATATAGATCTTTTAATCCTAACCTTAATAGGATTCCTAATAAATCTACTTACTAAATGGGCTAAGCCTTTTAATTAATGCAAGACTTCATTAATTAAATGGTCTTGTCTTTTAATTAGTCTTTGGCCCATCTAAATCTCCAAGATTAGTTGGCCCACTAAATAAAACACATTTATCCTAATTAATTAAATTGGACTCCTAGTCCAATTAATTAATTCCCATTAATCTTTATTTAATTAAATTAAACTCCAAGTTTAATTAATTAATTATTCTCTCTCTCCTCAATTAATTAAATCTAATTTAATTAATTATTCTTATCAAATTGAAAACCTATTTAATTTGAAATCTCGATCGAATCCAATTGGATCGGATTCTCGCGCCCAAATGGATCGACCCAGTCGAGTCCAACTTTCTTCGTTTCCT
This sequence comes from Penstemon davidsonii, assembly GCA_034814905.1. Lineage (NCBI taxonomy): Eukaryota > Viridiplantae > Streptophyta > Magnoliopsida > Lamiales > Plantaginaceae > Penstemon > Penstemon davidsonii. The sequence continues at coordinate 591,585 of JAYDYQ010001087.1, read as the reverse complement.
ATTTCCGCTCGATGTGTTTGTGTATGTCCCCGTAGGTTCACCACATAATTAGCATCGGTTATAATCAAATATATATTTAATTATTCGAGTGAACCTATACTCTAAATCAATTGAACACTCTGTCAATTGACCATTCCAAAAATTAGCACTCCTGCTAATTTGGGAATTCTCCCACACTCCACAGTCGATGTCTGTCCACAAGCCCGTGGAGCCCAATCACTGGTGAATAAATTCAGTGAACCTTTATTCTTTACAATTACCATTTACGACTTAATCCTTCCATTAGTTGGTCTCCCAGTCAAGACTAAGGTTATGGACTTTCATTGGTTTCCTTACTTGTCTCGACTATATGTATTATGGTCTCGAAACTATTCCCTTTGACTTAACCTTTATGAGCTACTTTCATAAAGGCGTCAGATACCTTGGCCAAGGATTTACCGGAATACGTTTTTCACAGAGATTCATAGGAGAAGCTCCCAACCTATCAAGTCGGGTCAACGGATCCTCTGAACCTGCATACACGTTCCTCTATACCCAACATGAACCCACAAAGACCTTCTGGTAGACTCCAGTCAGTCGGGACTCATATCAAAACATAGACGTTCGTGCACAAGATAAACCCTATCACCTCAAGTAATAAGGATCGTTCCTCGTACACTATTGTAAATATGAATAACTTCATCCCCGATATGCGACTACCGCTTCCATGGTGAGTTATTTCCTAGTTGGGGTATTCAGTGCGCTTGCCATCCCAGCAAGCCACCCACTCGTGTGTATCGACTATCCCAATCACGCTCGTGGACCACAGCGTCCTCTAGTTCATTGGAGTATACACACTCGTGAGGGTCTAACCGAATCCATTGATTTCCCAACTCAAATGGATTCTACGACCCTTGAATTAATTTTAGATCACGGCCTTGGAGATCAGTCCACGGGTTGTCCCATAGCCCTGTGATCTAAGGATTTTCATCCTTAAGTTAGATAATTATTCATAAGATGAAGGTGATCATATAAATAAATGCATTTATTAATCGAATTGAATAGTTCTTTTAAGTATTACTAATTAAATGCAGCCAAAATAGTTGGCTTGCAGGACACTATTCCATCAGATGGATGTGAAGTCTGTTTTTCACAAAAGAAAACTGCAAGAAGAAGTATACGTTGAAGAACCTCCTGAATTTGAAGTCTATCAGGAAGGAGACAAAGTGTATCGTCTGAAGAAAGTTCTATATGGTTTAAGCAAGCACCAAGAGCATGGTATGATACCTTATCTGATTTTTTTAAATCAAAGGATTTCGCAAAGGTAAAGTAGACAAGACCTTGTTTGCTATTGAATAGGATAATCACATATTGTTAGTTCAGATTTTTGTGGACGATATTATTTTTGGTTCAACTAACAAACAGATGTGTGAAAAGTTCTCTAAGCTGATGCAGAATAAGTTTGAAATGAGCATAATGGGAGAACTCAATTACTTTCTTGGATTACAAATCAAACAGCTGCATGATGGCATATTTATTAATCAAGCAAAGTACACAAGAGATCTGTTCAAGAAATTTGATATGGAAACTAGCTCATCTCTTGCTATTCCAATGTCTACTGACTTCGCCTTGACATCACTAAATATAGAGGCATAATTGGGTCTCTGCTGTACCTTACTGCTAGCAGATCCGACACTATGTACTATGTTAAAGTTTGTGCGAGATTTCAATCAAATCCTAAGGAATCTCATGTCTTAGCTGCCAAAAGGATATTAAGGTATCTCAAAGGCACTCAATGATTGGGATTATGATATCCAAGGGAATCATTATTGGTCCCAAGTGGTCAGATGAGGTCTAGAGAGGGGGGGGGGGGGGGGGGGGTGAATAAACCTCTGAAAACTTTCAAAAAATTCTCTAACTTTTATTATCAGAAGAGTAAGCTGATCAATAACTCGTGAGACTACATCAGTGATTGCGCACTTAGCTTAATCAGTAGAGTTGACCACTCGTCTGATTTAACTTATCTGATTCAAATATAATCAGAGTTTGAAATACTTGTTTGCAGTGGATTTATCCAGTGTTTTTCAACAAGTTGTTTTCTTCCTTAAAAGATTTTAACCCCAGTTTTTAAACTCCTTTTTAAAATCTTTTGTTAAGTTCGTATGTTTGAAGTTCTTTGAAAATATGCAAGTAAAATGCAGTAAACAAACACACATAATTTTCATAGTGGTTATACAGACAAAAATATTTTTTAGTCCACTCTACCAAGTCACTTAGATCTTGGGGTATACTATAATCACTAAGTTTACAATATACTCTGCTTGCGCAGTTCAACAAATGAAAAGCCACAAGTTCGTAGTAAGAAATCACAAAGAAGTCCTACTCTCTGAAGCTAGATCACTCACTTAGATGGATCTACACTCCTCACAACTTTCTCTATTACAGAAATCACACAGATTTATGTTTTCTTTGTTTCCTCAACTCGGCTTTTGTCAACAGATGACTAAGCTGATGGTGATCTGTATTTGAGCTTTGAGACTTAGAAGATTTAGCTTGCTTGATTTTCTCTCAGTTGTTGTGATTCGCTTCTTCTTCTCTAACTCTTGAATTCAGATCTATTTATACTTGAGGATTTGAATTCTGGCCGTTGAGATATCGACAGATCTTTAAATTTTCCTCGAGTACTGGTCCCTGTTTCAGAACCGCTTCTGCAACTGTTCACTGTACAGTTCTGCTGTACTTTCTGTCAAGTCGCATTTAAAGCACCTTGCTGATCCGAGGTTCTTCAATCATTGGACTTTAATACCCTTCTCTTACAACATTTATTACACCGAGTGCATTTATTACCGTTGGAATGACTTTCTGATCACTTCAACTTTGCTGATCGAATCTACTCTTCTGTTGATTCAAACCGAACTCATCTGATTTGACTCTGCTGAAATCCACCAGTCTGATTTCGAACACAGCATCAGATCAGTAGTCTTCTGGACCAAAATTCAACCTTTCTGATTTTGCTTGTCTTCTCAGATTGAATTTCCCAGAGGTTGCTAAGCTTCCATTACTTAGCTGATGACTTTTGGAATTATCAAAACCTTCCTTCACTTCTTCATCTTCATCCAACAATTTCTCCCTTTTTGATGATGACAAATCTTCAGCTAAGTATCTGTAACTAACTAAAGTTAAGTCTTCACACAAAATTTCTGAGATAGAAATTTAGTTGGATAACATCTGTAATCTTTTATTAGTATTTGAATATTCATTACAAGTATATTAGATTACAAGAAATGAAAAAGTTACAAAATAAAATTACAATGAATTGAAAGAATTAAGTGATTTGATCTAATCTTTTTCTTCTTCTTCCTCTTCTTCTTCAATATCTTCAACCTCTTCATCTTCTTCCTCACCACTTGAGAAAACTTCAACCAAGTTCTTAGAGGCAGCATCGATCTTCTTTTTGATTTCCTCTATCATCTTGGCTTTTCTGAATGGATCTAGCTGTTCTTCAGCAGAGTCTTTGGAAGCAGCTAACTCTTTGTCAGATTTCGCTACATCCTTAGGCTCTTCATTGTTTTCAGCTTCTTCTTCATCAGCAGCGTCCTTAGTTTCAGTTACATCATCAGCTGGTCTACTTGTTACTTCATCGGCAGGCTTTTCAGCAGACCCTACTTGTTCAGTAACTTCAACTGTGGCAGATGCAACATTTTTCTTGTTAGCTGATCCCTCTTCCCCCTTTTTGTCATCAGCAGCAGGGTTGAGTTCTTCAACTTGAACAGGAGTAATGTTGACAACATTGCAAAGCATCCTGATGTTTTGATCCATGGCTTGAAGTTGAAGATTTTGTTGTTGTTGGTTGCTATTTAAGACAGTGGCTTGGTCATTCAGATAGTCCACATTTACTTGCAGAGTGGAAACTTGAAGTAATTTGAGCAGCTTGTTCAGAGAAGTTCTGAAACAGATAAGATGTCTTCATTGCTTATGTTTCAGTAGCTTCATGAAAAGCTTTACCAACATTTGTCCAATCCATTTCATGTCTTTGAAGAGTGGCATGCAACTGATTTACATCAGCCTTGACATCTTCAACTTGGCGATTTAAAGCAACAAGGCCTTCTTTTAGTAACATGGAATGGTCACCTGGTTGTGGAATGCTTTCCACAGCACTTTGAACAATTCTGGCTGCTGCTTCTTCAAATTTACTTAGCAGCTCCTTGTTCCTTTCCTCCATCTCCTTCATGGAACTCTCAATCAAGGGCTTTCATTGAATCCATGATTGAAGTCTGAATATTTTCAATCGGGATGGTAGGTGCAGCAGTCAGTGGCTTTTGAGTAGCTTCACTGTTAGGCTCCACTGCTGTTTTTTCCTTGGTTGATTCTTTATCAGTAGGTTCATCTGCAATATGAATAAATTCAGAACCGTTAGTAGACACAATAGTTCTCTGATGAATAAAACCAGCAGGAACTAATGTTGATGTCGTCTGAGTTAATCTGATCTGCTCTTGATAATTACTGATTTCAGAACCAAAGACAATTTGTTGCAGACTTGGGAGACTGGGCAGATCACTAAATGTTTCTTTGATGTATCTTGATCATTCAACCTATCTGTCAAGAGTAACATAGACTGCAACTTTAACAGCTCTTTCAAACAAGTCGTCAGATGGACTTGGTTTATTTGGCAATGAGTCCTTTAGAGTTGTGGCTTCTTTCTGTATAATGAGTTTAGCATACTCTTGTACCCTATCATGGAAGAAATCAGAGTCCAAGGCATGAGTGATTGAATTAGTTTGCAACCAATTCATAACCCATTTCCCTTCTTCAGCAAATTCTTTCCATGCTTGGATCTCTGTCTCTGATTTGGTCAGCCTATATTCCCTCCACCTATTGTATCTTATTTTCTCAGCTAAGAAGGTAGTCTTGGCTTGCAGAAATTTGTTGTATCTTTCCAATTCAGCCTCAAACTTGGAGAAAGTAGCAGGGTCACTTCTGACAATCTCCAGTGCCCTCTTTACTTCTTTCTTCTTCTTCTTGACTGACTTGGCTTGTGGCAACAGAAACTTCCCTTCCAATGATTTGCCAATCACTATACCACCTTGCCTTTGATTTGAACGTGACGATTATCCTCGTTTGATGCGCCTACTTTGTGAACATAATGGGCCTATTTAGTTGGGTTTTGGCCCGGTCTCACCGGTCTCGTGAAACTGAGCCAGAACTTTTCCAAATGAAGTTTGACAAAACTCATGAAACTCATCACAAACTTATTCAGAAACCCACGTCCAAACTCTTGAAACCTATAAAATATTGTTTGACACATACCACCTATTTTTTCCCTCAAACTCTATAAAAAAGACATTGATTTGATATCTACCACCTACTTTTTTGGGTGTTTCTAAAATGAGATTCCATGGAAAATAGATGTACATAAGATACCAAATCTTAACTATTAAAAAGGTCAAACTTAAATCTGGACCACCAAAATAGTCAAAATGTCCGATGATAGACAAGGCAATCGGACATCATCGGACATTTGAATAAAGTAGGCAATCTGTAAATTACATAAATAGCCTTCAAATAAATATTCTTTTCTCTCTACGTCTGCAAATCTCCAATGGGGGGTGGGGGGGGGGGGGGGTGGGGGGGGGGGGGGGTGGGGGGGGGGGGGGGTGGGGGGGGGGGGGGGTGGGGGGGGGGGGGGGTGGGGGGGGGGGGGGGTGGGGGGGGGGGGGGGTGGGGGGGGGGGGGGGTGGGGGGGGGGGGGGGTGGGGGGGGGGGGGGGTGGGGGGGGGGGGGGGTGGGGGGGGGGGGGGGTGGGGGGGGGGGGGGGTGGGGGGGGGGGGGGGTGGGGGGGGGGGGGGGTGGGGGGGGGGGGGGGTGGGGGGGGGGGGGGGTGGGGGGGGGGGGGGGTGGGGGGGGGGGGGGGTGGGGGGGGGGGGGGGTGGGGGGGGGGGGGGGTGGGGGGGGGGGGGGGTGGGGGGGGGGGGGGGTGGGGGGGGGGGGGGGTGGGGGGGGGGGGGGGTGGGGGGGGGGGGGGGTGGGGGGGGGGGGGGGTGGGGGGGGGGGGGGGTGGGGGGGGGGGGGGGTGGGGGGGGGGGGGGGTGGGGGGGGGGGGGAACTTAATCATTCGTCAAGCAAACTTGTTTTTTACTCCTGACTTTCATCCATAATATTACTGTAGAATGATAAAAGGGTCCGTCTAAAATGAGATTTTGAGGGATGGAGAGCACATGAGATAGCATTTATCTTGGTGACACGTGTCCTCTTAAAATTTAAGTTAAAATAATTTATTTTCTTAAAGACAAATTTACCCTTTTGTAATGAGTGAAATTCAACAACACCTCTTATGTTTTGCCTAACTAAAAAATATGTATTATTTTTATTAGCAAAAAAACCCTGTATTTTTTTATTAGCAAAAATTATCCCTCTCAAGTCGAAATAACAATTTTACCCCATCAAAGAATGAAAAAACATCCCCATAACTTAAAAGATTATCAATAGCCCCTGGTAACTTTAAAATTTTGCAATAACCCCCCTGTTTTTTTAAAAAAATTAACCAAAACTTCCATATGATTTATGAAGTCCAGTTTAAAGAATTGAAAAAAATCTTATCCCCCCAAAGTAACATATTGTGGCACGTTTTACCACCCATATGTACAAATAAAACACTTTACTGCCTCAAATAATTTTATTTAATTTTGGTTCGACGAAAAATATACATGTGCCCCTCACATGAATTTTCAAAGTTAGTTACAACACTTCTTACAAGTCCAAATACTTCGCTCATGTAAAAGAACCAAAAATCCGAAGTGAAGTAGAAAAATATTTTATTTGTAAAGAGAGGGAAAAATGAACGTCATGTTTTGACTAATTTACTACCCTTAAAATACACATGTGAGACACATATATGAGTTTTCGGCTATCAAAATTGGCATAAAATCATTTGATGGGGGAAAGTGCAACGGATTTCATATTTACTTATTTTATACTTTTGGGTGGTAAAATTCAAAATATGTAGCTTTGGGAGGGGGTATAAAGTGCATTTTCCTTAAAAATGTTTCAAATGATCTTACACTGATAGTCTTAATTGTCAATTTCATCCGACCGTTAGTTTTTTAATAGAAAAGGTCACGCGTCATAGTACACGTGTCCGTTAAGTCACCATTTTTATCTCTTCAAGGGTATTTACAATTGAGCAAAAAATACCTAAAAATTGGAGGGGTAATCGCAATTCCCCAATCCTCCATTGGGCTTGTTGAGCTTTGAAGTTGCGGACCATTCTTCTGCCCAAAAGCACATTGTCATGGTCAGTAAAACAAGCACCAAAAACTATTTTCGGGCCTTAGATTCGTACCAATTGTGCAGGTACAGAACACAAATCCCAGAAATAATTTATTTTTCACCAAAGACAGAGAACATTGTGTTTGTGTACTAATAATTAAGATGTTCACAAATTACAGCAGAGAAATGAGAAGCTAAAGTTTTTTTTTTTTAGGGGCACATGTATATTTACCATAAAAATTGAGAGACACATGTATATTTTCCAAGAATATACATGTGCCCCTCAATGTATAAAGTAGGCAAAAGTTTGGTATGAAAAGTGCAATTCCCTCAATTTTTTTAATTTTTTTAATTTTTTTTTGGGAAAGAGATGTGAAATTAATTAGAGAATAGAGAGATTATTTTAAACATATTAATTAAAGGGTTAGTATGTAATTTAACATATGTTTATTTTTTCTTAATGTCCGATGCCACATCATCATCGAACATTTTGACCAAAAATTGTGGTTTAGATTTGTTGTTGACTTTTTTTAGTGGTTGAGATGAGGTATCTCATATACACTTATGTTCCATAAAATCTTATTTTAGAAACACCCATGATAAAAAAAAGAAAAAGAAAATGGTTGCACGTCATAACTCCTTTGATCAAGAAATTAACTCACACAAAATCAATATTCTAATAATCATGTTAATTTGTTGGTCGAACCAAACATTTGTAATTATTAAATTGTTAAGAACACGTACATACCTCCTCAACAGTCGATCATGAATGTGTTTTTTTTTCCAATAATCTATGCATTAAAATTCACGCATAATAATATAAGTCATTAATCATGTAAACATACTTACCTGATTGAAAAATTATTCCGAATAACTCTTCAACCAAAATACGAAATAGGAAAAGATAATTAAGACTGAAGCTACAGAAGCAATCTCCTTAAGACAATATTTTCGGACTGTCTACGGTGCATACAGTCGATCCTCGGTAGTCTCCCAAGATACAACAGTCTGATGCTCTTTGTTTGCACAAAAAAAGAACCTTCGGCAAACTTGAACAAATAGAAAACTTGGACGTAGTTTTTAAGTGAAGAACATTGGAGAAGGGGGAGGAATAATTCTTCTAAATTCAGTATATAGTTGGGCAGACTTTGTCCTGTATTTATAGGACATGAAGAGTTATTTTATTTAAAGGACACATTGTTTGGATTGACTCATTTGACTCCAAACATTGCAATGTTTAGATCAAAAGGACACATTTTCGTATCAAACCAAAATGTACCTCTTCAGACCGAAAATGCGCAACCCTTACTCAAAACTATTTCTATTTACATAACCCCAACAATCCCCACGTGAATGAAATTGTTCTTGTGTCTTATCGCATGAGACATATCATGTCGAAATTCGTTTAGGAATAATACCGCATCGGGATAGGTGAAATATTTCATCTTGAATCTTCCCTAGTTAAAGCTTATCGGATTTACTTAGCCAATTGGTGAAATATTTCATCTTGAACCGTCGGCTGTTGGTGTAAACCAAGACAATAAACTTAACATAGTATTAAACCGATTTGTTACATGCTCTCGATTGTGTTCATTTTGGTCCTGAACATTCTTGGTTAAGTGAGTGCTTTAGAGAATGTCAGTCTATAAAGAAATTCTCAACGAGCCGACCCAGCTCACACTTACATAGGTGACCGCATCTATCAAGAGTATCCTACCATACTCCACTTGTTCTTGACAAAGTATAGACGTCATTAAAAGTGTTTGTTTAACCTTATATTTGCGGTAGGCTTGCACTATTGCATTATAAGAATGGGATAAAGTTATATTCTTAAGTGCTTTCTTTTAAGTTAGCAAAGACTGATTGTCCTATTGAACCTGGTACATGAGATCTCTAATCGCCAGGTTAGGATTTCTTACAGGTAACTTAGTCTAATTTAGGCTTTAAGCTCATTCCCTTCAATGCACATGCTACTCTCTAGATAAACCTTTAATATCCGGAATCATGATTTTCTCTTGACTTCATAATTAAAGTCCATTCTATTTGAAAGTAGATGTCACTCGATATTGTATCAGCGACAACGAATATGTCGTGACTTTACCATTATACATAGAGTTTGTTGAGCTCTGTGTATCACCGCTTGATTATCACATTTTACGTATGGCTGACACAATTTTCAGTCATATTAGAATATTTTTCATGAATTTTGTGAAGTCACTCAAATTCTTCACTAGCTTTATCCAATGCTATGCATTCTAATTTCATAGTAGATTGAGCTATATGCGATTGTTTGGAAGATTCTCAAGAAATAGCGGTGCCTCCTAAATTGAATACATATCCACTTATAAACTTTGATTCCTCTAAATCAGAAGTTTCATTTGGATTACTATATCCCTCCTGGGTCGTTGGATATTTTTCCAAAATATAATGCACATATAAATGTATTCTTTAAAGATTCAAGCATTCTCATTAATGCATCCCAACGAATCTTGCTAAGATTGCTCATGTATCTCCTTAGTTTATTAACTAAAGAGACGATGTCTAGCCTCGTACATTTTACGATATATGCGTGACATTTAATTTTATGAGCATACTCAAATTGTGATACACTATCACATTTGTTCTCGTGGAGTACACAATATACGAATTAAATAGATTTATGAAATCCCTTAATTTCATAAGTATTAAACTTATCTATCACTCATATGTGCTTGAGATAATTTAATGTCATCGCATGACCTCTTAATCATAATTAATTAAACAAGAGTTTTTCATATCATAAGTTAATATTTTCTTGATGGATTTAATATTCTCAATATTAGTCTCAAATATTAACATATCATTTAAGTATAAACAAACCGTGATACTCAATTATCCAATTTGTTTATATGGACACACTTGTCATATTTATTAATATGAAAGTCAAAATTTGTTGATGACTCGTGTCATTGTTTAGGAGCTTGTTAAAGGTCAATAAGAAAATATAAAAATTTCGCAAACTATCCTTTAACAACGAGACTCCCGGGTTACTCCTCATGAATATTCTCGTTTAATTCACCATTAAGGAAGACAATTTTAACGTCCATTTGATAAAACCTCGTATGGTATATAGCTATCAGAGCTATTCATATTCTCATTTAATTCACCATTAACGAAGACAATTTTAAAGTCCATTTGATAAAACCTCGTACTGCATATAGCTATTAGAGCTATTCACATTCAAATGGATGTCATCCTAATCGCTAGTGAATATGAGTCAAAAAAGTAAAAGTATTTTTATTAATATGAAAGCCAAAATTTGTTGATGACACTATCACATTTTTAGGAGCTTGTTAAAGGTCAACATATAAAAGTTTCGCAAACTATGTTTTCTTTTCCTTTAACAACGAGACCCTCGGGTTACTCCTCATAAATATTCTCATTTAATTCACCATTAAGGAAGACACTTTTAACGTCCATTTGATAAAACCTCATACTATATATAGCTATTTGAGTTATTCACATTCAAATGGATGTCATCCTAATCGCTAGTGAATATGAGTTAAAGAAGTAAAAGTGTTTTTTTAAATAAGGCACTTTGGCTACTCGTCTGGCCCAGTTTTTATCGATTGACTTATCGAAGTTTTTAAACTCTTGAATTTAAAAATCCGTCTACATCCAACTGATTTACTCCTTGAGGTCTACCAATTTTATGATTGTAACTCGTTGTTAATCGTCTATTTCCAATACACGATATTAGAACTTGACTTGAGGCTCATCCTCTAGCATTTATGTTAGAATATTTGGATCGAAGAACTTAGAGTTTTAGCTCATTTATCTCTTCAACTCGTCAACAAACTCATATTGGTTTAAGAGATTGACCTCTTTAGAGATCGAATCATTTGTATATTCTCTCATAATATAGTAGTTTATAATTAAATATAATTATAAGCTTCACAAGGTTGACCCTCTAGATCAAAGTCAATGAAATATTTTCGCAAAATATTATATGACATTTAAATAAATATTCTAGTCTAAATTGATTAGGTTATAGAGTTTATTCTCGCAGAATAAATAATTTATAATTAACTCTAATTATAAACCATAAAAAGATTTATGTAAGTAATATAATAAATAATATTACTTTATCATATTTTAATATCAGTAAATCACACTTACTAAAAATAAATTTGAACCAAAAGAAAGATCAATTTATAAGAAATGATTCTCAAATTCTTCTTACATTCTCAATTAATATTACATCACGTAACTCCATTCACATGATTACATTTATTTCAGATTTAAACACCAAAAATATGACTGCTACTATTTATCGCATAAGCTAGTAGTAATTAATATTTTTAAGTTAATTTTTTTTTCGGTGGTGAAACCGAAATCTGACCCAAGTACCCCCACATTTTAAATTATTTGGTTTTTCTTCCCTTCCATAACTCATATGGAATGATATTTGATTTTCTTGTGTGAAACTCGACTTGATATGCGTTTAGACATCTAAAGAGTTTCCCCCAACAAGTTATCCGGTACACCCGGATTTATAATAATCTTACCCTCCCTTTTTAAGGCTTGATTATTTTTGTTCAAATACATCTCATTGTTTTTTGCAAATATATCTATTGCTTTCTTGTATTTATTATTCAATAAATACATATAACAATAACTCAATCTATTTCTTTCTCTTTATTACTTAATAAATAGTGCAATAGTATATATGTGTTATGAAATTAATCTAAATGATAATCTAAAAGAGCATTCAAGAATTAAAAACAAGAACTAGAAAGTAAAGAGTGGATTAGGGAGAGAAATACTTTGATTCTTATTCATTCTTGTTGTATACAATATAATATATAATCATCTATTTATAGGACTAAAGAAGAACTTCAAAGGTCAAGAGTTACAAGTCTTTAATAATAACTATTAATTCTTCAATGTGTATGATATAAAACTCTTCACATGGCATCCATTATACAATAGATTTATAACACTCCCCCTTGGATACCATCGATCATAAGACATGCCTCGTTAAAAACCTTGCCAGAAAAACCCGATGGGAAAAACCTGAACAAGGAAAAAAGAGTACATATCCATTTGGGGTCGATAAACGTGTAACACAGCCTCATCAAAACCTTGCCAAGAAAACCCATTGGGACAAAACTTGGACGAAGGAAAAAGAGTACAGTGTGTATATTATTATTGATGACACGCTCCCCCTGATGTTGTCATGAGGTCCACAAGTTGACGCATTCTGGTGTGGTGGACCCATTTTTTGAATGATGTAGTTGGCAATGCTTTATTAAATAAATCGGCAAAATCATAGTTTGAATTTGATGGCATCTATATCACCATTTTTCTAAAGCTCGGGGGTGAAAGAAAAACTTGGTGATATATCTTTTGTTTTATTATCTCTTATATAGCCAGCATTGTCTTCATATCAAATTATTGGGGTATATTTTCTCAAATGATACCACACATCCCTTAGATATGGTGAGTCGTCGATCTTAACCAAACTCACTTTCAACTTGCATCATGCAGTGCGATTAATTTTTCATGATTCGATGAAGTGGCGACTAAAATTTATTTTGTAAACGCCATGATATAGTAGTTCTTCAACTTGTAAATATATTGTTTGAGACCGAGCTTTATGAAGATCAGATAAGTATAATGATGAATTCGCATAGCCAACCAAGTGTGATTTTGAATCATTTGTACAAAGTAACCCCATGTCAGTTGTTCCTCGGAGATATCGAAATATATGTTTAACTTCATTCCAATGTCGGCGTGTCGGAGAAGAACTAAATCTTGTTAATAAACTTACAACAAAAGATATATCAGGGCTTGTACTATTAGCAAGACAAGATACATCACTGCTCCTATAGCACTGAGATATGGTACTTCAGGACCAATGTGTTCTTCATCATTCTCACGAGGGCACATCTAAAAATCTTACAACCATTGGGGTACTTTGAGGATGTGCATTATTCATATAAAATCGTCTTAATATCTTTTCTATATAAGTTGATTGATGAAGAAGAATTTCGTTTGATAAATGTAGGATCTGTAAGCTGAGACAAAACTTTATTTTTCCATGACCTTTCATCTCGAATTCTTTCTTTAGATAATCAACTATTATTTGGAGCTCTTCAGGAGTTCCAATAATATTTAAATCATAAAGGCATACAACAATTATAATAAACTCTGATCATTATTTTTATACAAACACATGGGCGAATTGGATCACTTTTATAACCCTCTTTTCACAGTATTCAGTAAGTCGGTTATACCATATATATCCAGATTCGTTCAATTCAAATAAAGATCTACGCATGCGTATTGAACAATCTTCCTGGGAATTTCTGAGTGTTTTTAAGATTCAGGGACTTTCATATAAAAATTTACTATCAAGTGAGTCATATAAATCGGCTATAACAATATATATTAGACGCATATCCAGCTTCCCGGGAATTTCTGAGTGTTTTTAAGATTCAGGGACTTTCATATAAAAATTTACTATCAAGTGAGTCATATAAATCGACTATAACAATATCTATTAGACGCATATCCAGTTGTTCATGTACTGCCAGACTAATAAGGTATCTAAAAATAATTGCATCCACCACTGGAGAATATGTCTTCTTATAATCAGTTTCAGGTCTCTGCGAAAAACCTTGTAGCACTAGACGTGTTTCATATCTTTCAACTTATTTTTCTCATTTTCATTTTCGCATAAATATTCATTAATACCCAAGGATTTACTCAGGTATTTGGACTTCTGGTCCAAAAACTTCATGTTTTGAACATGAACTTAGTTCTACTCGAATTGCGTCTTTTCATTTTGGCCAATCATTTCTATGTTTATATTCTTTAATAAATTTAGTTTCAAGATCCTCACTAAATTTTATAATTATATGCAAAATTGTTGTCGACAACTATTTTATTTCGGTTCCATCTTTTTCTCGTATTGACATAACTTATCGAGATCTCTTCATTTTCATTATTTTCAGGTACCTGAACCTCTTCTGGGGTGTTATCATTAGTTATGTCTTGCAACTCTTCAGGAGTGCTCGCCTCCATAATATGACCATCTTCAGTGTTTGCTCCTTTTATTTTACGATGATTATTATCCTTGGAACCGATTGATCTACCACGTTTTAAACGTGGCTTTCTTTGATTTTCACTAGCAGATTGCCCTACCAGGACATCAATTTGAATTTGAGCATTTTCAGCTGGTAAATGATATTTAATAACTCATTTTAGATCAGTAAATACATCTGGCAGTTGATTTATAATATTTTGCAAATGAATTATCCTTTGAACTTCTAGTGTACACTTGTTTGTTTGAGGATCTAAATAAGATAATGACAATTCATTCCATATATTTTATATTTACCAGCTCTTTATTCTCTCCCCTTAATGTCGAGAACATTATTTTATCATTTATACTCTCCCCCTAATGTCGATAACATTATTTCATCAAAATGAAAATCGACAAATCATATCGTAAATAAATTTTAGTTAATTTATAGAAGGGGATTACAAACATATATTCTCAACCTTCTTTGAGAACCCATCTTTGTGCGTTGTGGTGGAGCAACTGTTACATATATCGCATATCCTTGATTTCTAAGATGGGAAATGTTTGACAAACGTTAATTTCAACGGGAAGAAATTATGATAATTTATTGGCATGATGCGCATAAGTGTTGCTGCATGTAAAACAACATATATACATGCTGAAATAAGAAATTTTGTTCTCATTAATTATGGTTTAGCAATTAATTGGAGGCGTATAAAGAATGATTCTGCTAAACCATTTTGTGTAGAAATATGGGCAATATAACATTCATTTATTAATCAATAGTCATTGAAAGCCTCATATGTGAAATCACCAGCATTATCAAGGTACATTGTAAAGATTGCATAACTTGAAATTGTGCTCTTAATTTAATTATTTCCGCAAATAATCCCGCAAACTTCAGGTTGCAGGTTGACAATAAACACACATGTCACCATTTGTAATAGATGCATCTATCAAGATCATGAAATATCTAAATAATCCACATAGTGGATCGATGGATGGGCCCATATATATCACCTTGAATGTGTTTTACAAATGCTGGAGATTGAAACTCAATTTTAACTAGGTATGATATATTAATCAATTAACTTTGAGAACAAGTAGCACAAAATGATTATTTGAATTGAGAAATCTTCTGGTTCTTCAATCTTTCTCAATGATTTTTCGCATCAGTTTTTCGGGATGGTCTAACCGGTTGCCAATTAAATAAATATATTTTGATCAATAAACTTCTGGTTTACTGTAATAAGTGTTTCAATTGTATAAACACATCTTTTTTTCTTGATATAACAATTATGTAAATATTAATTCAATCCCTCATTTGAAAAATGAGGTTAATTAATAGCTAAGAAAACTCATCAAAGTAATCCCACATTAATCGTGACAAGATCAAGATGAAATATATGTCAGACTAATCAAATCTCATTTTATTTTATATCAAAACGTTAAGAAAGAAACAATTTGATCCCGATAAAACCACAACTCCAAAGTTATTGATCTAATGGACAAGTTCAAATCTTGTACAATTTCTTTTTAGAAATGCCAGAAGCACAACTATTTAAATATATCAATTGGTGGAATGTTTAAGTATATATAACGTACCATTGTCCAAGTCAACGCATTCATTTCAATATTTCCACAATGCACAAAACACGCTTATTTTTACACTTTTGATGGACAAAACATCTTATACTCAATATAGATTTTTTTTTTTTGTGATAATTATATACTCAATATAGATAATAACATGACTTGGGGGTTAAATAATAATGTACGTAGATCACAATATATAACTCTCATAATAAATAATAACTTAATCAAGGATAATCAACCAATTTCACTATAGCAGACAAAGGTGCATCGAACAAATTCAAACGACGAGATCAAATGCAGTAAGTCACTAATAAATAGTCACGAATTAAAACCATAATTATGATTATAATTGTTTCAATATATTTAGTTACAAACAAACATTATCATCATTTTAATACCTGTAAACTTGAACTCAAAATTATCATTACCCATGAGCATAATTTTCTATGTATCAAGGTCTAATTAACTTCATGTTTTATTTATCTCCTTACATTATCACAGAGAATATAATTGACTCGAAGAACATCGTAAGATAAATACATTCTTTCATTTTTAGAAAACTATAGTAAAATAATTTCATGCATGAGATTAACAAAACCAACGCTATGTCATTTAATTAGATATAGAAATGACTCAGATCCTTTTGATATAACTATTGAATATGTAAAAACACATAAGCCTTTGAAGTGATAATTAAGATCAAATCACAATAAACCTCTAATTAATGATAATGTTCACAATCAATATATATTATAATGATCTCGAATTTTTCTACATGTGGAGAAATTACATAACCTCTTTGATATGCCTGATAAATGACGTATTAAAAAAATCACTTAAAGTGTAGATCTTTATTTCAACCTTAAAACTAATTTAATAAGTCTGGGTTCATAAAATCAGAAAGGTTATATTGTTCAAATGGGCAAATAAAATTAACAAGCTCTTAGATTTGTTTTGATTTCTTTTTCTATTTAATTTTTAATACTATGAATGAATACATGATGATCAATGCTCACATGACACCTTTTTTTCTTTTCTTAAAACATTAATTGCCTCCTACAACAAATGAACATCAACACTGACCAATGGGTTAAGTAGGATAATAATTTATATATGTAGTGAAACATATATATGTTCCATGCATTGTCATATTAATTCTAATATTTTCCGCGTGCTCCAAGTACCTTTCGGATAAAGCTTAGCTTGAAAAAACTAGTTTTATAATAAGATTCCAAAATAACGAGATGAGCGTTAGAAAAACGTAACTCAATCGCTATTGACCTATACCCTTTGCACTCTTCGGTCGGAGCTAAGATTCCAAAATAACGAGATGAGCGTTAGAAAAACGTAACTCAATCACTACCCTTTGCACTCTTCGGTCCGAGCTGTATATACACAGTCTAGTAGATCAAAAAATAAAACATATATACAACCATGCTTAATTTTCAAAAAAATTATGAAGTGATCAACTTATCAATTGTAAATAATTAGGCATGGTTTTGAAGTGAAATTTGGCTTCCGGTCAAAATTCACAAAGTTTACGCCTAACAACTTTATGTTCAAAGAATTTTAGTTTACTTCTAATAACAATAATAATAATAAGTTATGGATGGAATACATACCTTGAATACCGCATAGAAGAAAATACAAGAAAGTTGTACCTTTTTGTCATAAGCATAAGCGTGTAACAAAAATAATTTGACCAACCAACATCACTTTGTTTGATTAAACTCACTCAAATCAAATGCAACAAAAATACTTGAGTGGAACCAAAATTTTAGAGCAGATTCGTGCTGATAACGTGTTATGAAATTAATCCAAATGATAATCTAAAAGAGCATTCAAGAATTAAAAAAAAAGAACTAGAAAGTAAAGAGTGGATTAGGGAGAGAAATACTTTGATTCTTATTCATTCTTGTTGTATACAATATAATATATAATCATCTATTTATAGGACAAAAGAAGAACTTCAAAGGTCAAGAGTTACAAGTCTTTAATAATAACTATTAATTCTTCAATGTGTATGATATAAAACTCTTCACATGGCATCCATTATACAATAGATTTATAACAATATGTGATTAAATACATTTCAAACTCCACGAGTTAGCAAAAAATCACACGGATTTGTTCAAAAGTTTTGAACCCCCACATATATGAGAGTTTGTTTCACAAACAAATAAGTTATAATTATTTCACAAATAATTTATAATTATCAATATATTCTCAAATAACATATTGATATAAAAATAATTTATAATTGTTTCACAAAGAAATTGTAATTATTTTTCACAATTATATTATAAATATTTTCTCAAGTAAAATAGTAATTTGAAAATAAATCATATTTATTTCGCAAATAAATTATAACTATTTTCACACAAATAATCAATCTCAAATAAAATATTACTATGAGATTAATACTAATTAATCCCTTATCTCCACATTAAGGATATTAGTAAATTTATATGCATTTAACATGCCTCGCATATATATAAGTCGCACTGATTAAATAACGTACACGAACTATGAATCACATACTCTTATATGAGGTTAATACTTCAGTGCTCATATCATTAAAACTTTATTTAAATTATTACTTACATGTAATGACCCAATAATGCATATATGATTTTCTTCAACCACTAAAATAAATTAGTGCACCACTAAAGTATTTATATATGAAGTAATTCATATCGAGTAAAATGAAAACCCCTTTCATTTTAGTAATTTTAAAAGATGAATATTTTAGAGTGATTTTCTACTTATTGAATTCACAATTCAAATAAAAAGTAACACGTGTTACACTCTATCATATTTAATCACCAGCGTGGATTAGACGAATTAGACTTTTCAATAATTCTAACATTGTAACATTTCAGCAATTTAAGTTATTGCTAACCAGTAACTCAATGTTAATTCAAAAGATCCAACACATACACATGTAACATTTCACTTAGTATGATATTTATCTACAAATTCATATGATGAAGACAATCACTCTATTGCATCATAAAATCTCCATTTTCAGATAGCAAAATTCTCATTTATAAGTTTTCATCAATTTATTGGAAGCCCAAAAAAGGTTCATTTCTTTCTCAGGGAAGTGGATATTAGCAATTAAGATTTCTCACATAATAAATCTATTTGATTTGCTGATGCACCGATTCATGTATTTGTGCATTTTCCTTTCGGTAATTTTTAAATACAAAATTATATTTCAGCATATAATTATTGCATTAAATTATAAATGCTAATTCAAAGAGTAGCACTCATTAAAAAAAATAAGGAAACGTTTCCACCACACTTGTTCATTTGTTAGTATGTAAAATATTAGGCACCGATTCTATACATATCATTTGAATAGTATTAATAATCATGAATATAATGTGAAGAACCTCATCTCCAATGAAGACACCAACTGCAAAGTTTTTGTTTCAATTGATTCTTTCCAATTTTTGGAAATAAATGATTCTCATTATTCATTTAGTCTTAGTGAAATCTCATGCTAATAAGTTCATCTACTCTACACATTGTTCAGATTTTAACTCTGACAATATGTATCTTTAATTACATGATTATGCAATATTCTTTTCCATATAACAATAACAGAGTAATAGCAAATTCACCGCTTCACTTGCATCTTTGTGCCAAGTAAAAATAAAGGCACTAATCTAGTGATACTTAAAAAAAATACCTTTGGGATGAAAATTTTCATCTCCAATTTTCATGTACACTGTGTTGTTTTCTCTCATCGAAAACTTTTTGAAGGTTCAGCAGATATATATTCATCATTCTGACAACTTTTATAATAAGGAAAATCATTGATTAAATTTCTCCGGATCATGATTTAAATTATCATACAAAAAAAAAAAATTGTTAAATAAAGTTTATTGTCTTAAGATTGTTGGTGTCTAACAACCTATGCATTAAAATTTACGCATAATAATATATGTCATTAATCATGTAAACATACTTACCTGATTGAAAAGTTACTCCGAATAACTCTTCAACCAAAATATTAAATAGGAAAAGATAATTAAGACTGAGGCTGCGGAAGCAATCTCCTTAAGATAATATTTGTTTGATGTCTATAGTGCACACAGTCAATCCTCGGTAGTCTCCCAAGATACAACAGTCTGATGCTCTTTGTTTGCAGAAACAAAGAACCCACGGCGAACTTGAACAAATAGAAAACTTGGACGTAGTTTTTAAGTGAAACATTGGAGAAGGGAGTGTTAGGGATAGTGCTCATACAACGTTTGATGAACATTATTAATTGAAAATAAATAAATTGTTTGGTTTTTTGAATTTCTTATATTCGATTTGATTATGCTTTTTATCTAGTATAATATAATTATCAGAAAATTTCATGTCTATTTATTAAATATGACTTTTGCATATATAAGGAAGTACAAGAGGATTAAAGTTATAAATAATAGACTAAATAGTCCGTAGTAAGTTAAAGTTGGGATCTTTAATTAATTACTACTAGTATGGTCCACTGAAAATTAAGAATTCAATGATCTCGATTCAGATCATTGATGTTGTGATATTAAAGGTGGAGGTACTTTATGTAATATGATTAACATAGTACTGGGCCAAACGTGAATTGAAATGTGTTATAAGATGCCGTTAACTCATGTTTGTGTCAGCGAGTCTTTTTAACTAATAGGTAGTGACTTGTTTGTTAATCATGTCACACACTTATGTCTTGTAGGTCCATGGAGATAAATGGCTGGGAATGTGCACTGCAGATATGAAATCCAACTCTTTTTGCAGAAAGCTAAGTTAATTGATTTCCTTAAATGTTAATTCTAGAACTGAACAGTTCGAGTACTCCGGTTTGTAAAAATGTTTATAAACCAAATTGTTAACTAGTGAATTAATGGAAATTAAGGATTAAGAAATAATTATAGGGGCAAAACAGTCCCCTATCTTTAATTATGAATCAATTCTTGGAGGATTAAATCATAAGTAATGATTATATCAATGGAGACTCTGATCTTTCGAGTAAAATATAATGTAAAGAGAAGAGTGCAATTCCAGGTTTTTAGTGGAGTCACATGGAATTAAAAAAATGAGTATATTAATTAATGAGTTTAATTAATTATTTAGTTTATTGGAGCTTGAAATTACATGTCCATAGGTCCCAATCTCGGCTCCTATTATTCTACAACTGAAGGTATAATAAGAATGATTAAACTCTCGATATATGTTGGAAATTATTTTTCTAAAATATACATGTTGAATTAATTGCGATATTTAATTGATGAATTGTTAATTAATAAATTAAAAATATGACAACTGATTAAATCAAATTTAGTTATTGAATTAAATTTGTGTAAGAATTTCCTTAATAGGAAAATGTATTTTATGATTATATATGATATACTCATAATATAAGAGTTATAAAAATAATGTAATTACCTAGAATGAATGAGATGGAATCCTATTTGAGTTAGGAGAAAGTAGTTGAGAAAGATAAGGAAAGAGGATATGTATGACATATCTATATATAAGAGATACATCTCTTTTCGAGAGAATTTCATTGTTGGTACCACAATTTACCTTACTTTAAGGATTTTGGACCACAATTATTTCGTCTAACACATTTGGTACCATTATTTGACGGAACATTACACATTTCATACTTCCGTCAAATTAATGACGGAATTGAACACGTGAGGAGCACGTGCCAGTCAAATTTGACGAAATTAATAAAAAATTTGTAGAATTGGTCTTATAATTAAAGATTGCTGCCAAAGTTTGCCCCCACATTTTCTGGTTGACAAATTTACCCCACAATACACAAATTTGAAGCATTTAAGTCACAATTACAAAAATAGTTAAATTTTAATCCTATTTAATAAATGTTATATATTACTATTAAATCTCTTAAAATAATTATATATATATATGTATATATTATATCAAATATCTTAAACTAATTAGAATTTATATAATAATATATAAATTAAATAATATTTTTTTTATAAAATCTGAAGAAAAAAATCTTTTTAAAATTATATAAATATTATTAATCCTATTTAATAAATTTTATATATTATTATTATATATCTCAAACTAATTAGATTTTATAATATATATATATATATAAATAAAAGTTTATAATTAAAAAATAAAATAGAAAACCCACTCCCACCCACCCCCATCGCCCCACTACCTTCCCTTTTCCCTCTTCTCTCTTCCTGTACCCCAATATTTTGCGCTTGTTCCCGTCGCATCCCCAATCACCGGCGAAAATAATTTTCAGTCCATGAGTTGGAAAGCTCTTCCATAGGCAAGTTCAACATTACAATCACTTTGAAGATTGGAGTTGTGTAGATAAAGAAACCAGAGATCGAAGGTGCCGACGAAAGTTTTGGATTTGATTTTGAGGAGTGAGGAACCGTGAAATATAACAAGAATTAAGAGATATTTAACCCATGAAAAGACTTCTTAGGACCACTCGACGTGATGCCAATGCACGAAGGTTGGGGAGAGGGATTCGAAAGAGGTGGTGGCAGTGATGGCAAAAGTTGGGGAAGAAGTTCACTTTTTTTTGTTCTTTTTTTGTGTGTAAATATTATTTAATAACAGGATTAACATTTTTTTTTGTGTAAATAATGTTTAATTATTTAACATATATTTGGCTGAGAAAACATGTGGGGCAAATTTTGCCGGCAATCTTTAATTATAGGACCAATTCTACAATTTTTTCATCAATTCCGTAAAATTTGACAGGCACGTGCTCCTCACATGTTCAATTCCATTATTAATTTGACGGAAGTATGAAATGTGTAACGTCCCATCAAATAATGGTACCAAATGTGTCGGACGAAATAATTGTGGTACCAAATTCTTAAATCAAGGTAAACTTTAAATTGTGGTACCAAAAGTGGAATTCTCTCATCTCTTTGCCAAAGGAATAAATTTTACAAGATACAATTTTGTAATAAATGATGGAATAGTATCCTGCAAGCCAACTGTTTTGGCTGAATTTAATTTGTAATAATTAAAAGAATTTTTCAATTCGATTAATGAATGAATTTATTTATATGGTCACCTTCATCTTATGAATAAATATCTAACATAAGGATGGAAGTCTTTAGATCGCAGGGCTATGGGACACCCTGTGGACTGATCTCCAAGGTCGTGATCTATAACTAATTCAAGGATCGTAGAATCCATTTGAGATGGGACATCAATGAATTCGATTAGACCCTCTCAAGTGTGTATACTCCGATGAACTGGAGGATGCTAGGGTCCACGAGCATGACTGGGATAGTCGATACACATGAGTGGGTGGCTTGCTAGGATGGCAAGCGCACTGAATACCCCAACTAGGAAATAACTCACCATGGAAGCAGTAGTCGCATATCGGGGATGAAGTTATTCCTATTTACAATAGTGTACGAGGAACGATTCTTATTACTTGAGGTGATAGGGTTTATCTGGTGCACTAACGTCTATGCTTTGATGTGAGTTCCGACTGACTGTTGTCTACCATAAGGTCTCTGTGGATTCATGTTGGGTATAGAGAAACGTGTATGCAGGTTCATATCATCAACAGAGGATCCGTTGACCCGACTTGAAAGGTTGGAAGCTTCTCCTATGAATCTCTGTGAGAAACGTATTTCGGTAAATCCTTGGCCAATGTATCTGACGGCTTTATGAAAGTAGCTCATAAAGGTTATGTCTATAGGAATAGTTTCGAGACCAGAATACATATAGACAAGACAAGTAAGGAAATCGATGAAAGTCCATAACCTTAGTCTTGACTGGGAGACCAACTAATGGAAGGATTAAGTCGTACATGGAAATTGTAAAGGAGAAAAGGTTCACTGAATTAATTCACCAGTGATTGGGCTTCGTGGGCTTGTGGGCAGACATCGACTGCAGAGTGTGAGATAATTTTCAAATTAGCAGGGGTGCTGATTTGAGGAATTGTCAATTGACAGATTGTTCAATTGACTTTAAGAGTAAGTGATTACTCGATTAATTGAACGATAGTTTAATTAGAATTCACGGCCAATTATGCGATGGACCTACGGGGATATACACAATACACATGGAGCGAAAATAAGTGAAATGAAGAAAGGTGGGATCGACTGGGTCGACCCAAGTGGGCGTGAGATGATGTGATTAGATTGGATCATCTGATGAATTAAATTAGATTTAATTATGAGATGGATTTAATTAAATGGACTTGGAGTCCAAATTAATTAAATGGGAATTAATTGAATGAGCCAATTAATTTGGAGATTAATTGGAAGACTAGGCCTTGAATTAAATACAATATTGGTCTTGCAAATTAATTAAGGCCCAGCCCAATTAAAATGGAAGACTTAGTCTTGTTGGACAAGTAATCGGAGTCTTCCAGTGTGAACATGGTTTGAGAAATATCTAAGGAATCTAGGATTCCTAGTATCTATAAATAAAACTTATTAGTCTTGGAAACTAAGTTACACTTTTTAGTCTTCTACTCAAAAGTGAAAACAAGAAAAACTCTAGCCACTCCTAAGCAAAAAGCCGCCAACCATGTGCAAGAAGTCGATTGACTTCTTGCTCTTCTTGTCTTCAATTTCTCATCTAATTTATCTGTGTTCTAGCCGATCGGATTTGTTAGAGTGTTCGTGTAATGTGGTGTACTGAATTGTAGAGACGCAAAACGTGGGGCGTTTTACAAAAGTTGCAGATCCACTTTCCGGAGAACGAAGGGGACAATTTTGCTGTCAAAGTTCTACACAGCTCCATATTTATAGAGTTGCTTTGGAAGTGCAAGGAACGAGGTATAAACTAGATCTGTTTATATGTTGGATGAAGATGAAGACTTTAAAGTGAAGGGAGGTTTTGATGATTTCTAAAAGTCATCAGCTAAGTATGGAAACTTAGTACAAACCTTAGAAGATATTTGACCAAGGAAGAATTTACTTCAGACGAGTCAAATATGGTCCAGAAGACTACTGATCTGTTGCTGAAGAAAGGAATCAGACTGGTGGATTTTCAGTCGACTCAAATCAGATTAGTTCAAGTTTGGGATCAGCCGAGTATACATCAGACGAGTGACTTCGATCAGCAGAGTGGAAGTGGATCAGAAGTTATTGCAACGGTAATAAATGCACTTGGAGTAATAAATGCTGAAGAGGAAGGGTATTTATGACAAATGATTGAAGAGAAACCTCGTATCAGCTTGGTGCATTTAATGCGAACTGTTGGTCCCAAGTGGTCAGATGATGTCTAGAGGGGGGAGGGGGGGGGGGGGGGGAATAGACCTCTTCAAAATTTACCTTTTAAAACTTTCTAACTTTTCTGTCAGCAGACTAAGCTGATCAGGAATCGTAAGCAGACTAAGCTGATCTCGCACAAAGCTTTGAACAGCAGAGTTGACCACTCTTCTGATTTTACTTAGCTGATTTTATCAAAATCATAGTTTCAAAAATAACTAACTTGCAGAGGATTTATCAAGTGTTTTTCACAAGTAGTTTTCCTTAACTTTGAAATAGTTTTATCCCCAGTTTTCAACAAACTCCTTTAAAAACTTTTCCAAGAGTTAACCTTTAAGTGTTTTAAGTATGCTGTTTTAAATATGCAGAAATTTATGCAAGTAAAAACACAAATGATTTTTATAGTGGTTATATGGATAGAAATCCTTTAGTCCACTCTTCCAAGTCACTTAGATCTTGGGTTATACTATATCACGCAGATTACAGTATACACTGCTTACGCCAAACAACAAATGATATGGCCGTAAGTTCACAATAGGAAATCACAAAGAAACTCCTATCCTCTGAAGTAATATCACTCACTAAGACGGATATCTACTTCTCACAATACGATACAAACAAAATCACTCAGATTTATAAGTCTTTTAAGTTTTCTCTCTATTTTGCTTCGTCAACAGATGATTCGGCTGTTGAGTGTTCTGTTCTTGAGTTTGAGACTTAGAAGAATTCTGCTTCAAGTATTTTGCTCTCAAAGTGTGTTGTATCTTCTTCTTCAACTCACGAACTGAACTATTTATACTTGAGATTTGAAAATCTGCCCGTTGAGAGATCGACAGCTGTTCAAATCCTCGAGTACTGGTCCTTTCTGCAGAAACGGCTACCTGCGACTGAACACTGTACACTCTGCTGTACTTGCTGTCAGATCGCATTTAATGCACCAATCTGATACGAGGTTTCTCTTCAATCATTTGTCATAAATACCCTTCCTCTTCAGCATTTATTACTCCAAGTGCATTTATTACCGTTGATCAGACTCCTTGATCCCTTCCACTCTGCTGATCGAAATCACTCATCTGATGTGTACTCAGATGTTCCCAAACTTGAACTAATCTTATTTGAGTTGGCTGATTGTCTACCAGTCTGATTCCTTCTTCAGCAACAGATCAGTAGTCTTCTGGACCATTTTTGACTCGTCTGAATAAGTATTCCTTAGTCAAATATCTTTGAAGGTTTGTACTAAGCTTCCACTTAGCTGATTCTGATGTTTTGGAAATCATCAAAACCTCCCTTCACTTTATGCCTTCCATCTTCATCTTCATCCAACAATTTCCCCCTTTTTGATGATGACAAAACTTCAGCTAAGTACCTGTACCTAAAGCTAAAGTTTAAGTCCTCAAAAATTTCTGAGATAGAAATGATTTGTTGGAAACTTGAACTTTTATAGATTATATCAATTAATTACAAGTTACAAGTTCATCAGATGAGACAACAGAAAGTAAAATTTTACAAAAGATTATAAGGGCCCTAGTCTAATAACTTAGTCTAGTCCTTCTTTTCTTCTTGTGTTTCTCCTTCTTCTTCATCTTCTTCATCTTCTTGTTCAGAGCTAGAGAGATCTTTTTCAAGCATGTCAAATCTTTTTCTGAGATCCTCTATTCTCTTATACTTGACGTATGGATCTAGTTGTTCAGCAGCTGAGTCCTTTGAAGCAGCAATCTCCTTGTCAGATTTTACTGGTTCTTTGGGCTCTTCATCAGTATTGTTCTCTGCCTCAGTTACTCCATCATCTGGTCTGCTTGTATTTTCATCATCAGCATCCTTTTCAGCAGAGTCCAGTTTTTCAGTAACGTCAGCTGACTGATTAGCATCAGCAACCTTCTTCGTTGTAGAATCTCCATCTTCCCCCTTTTTGTCATCATCAGCAGGGTAGACGGGTTCTTCAGGCAGAACAGGAGTGATGTTAATTGCGTCACAAATCAATCTGATGTTTTTATCCACCGCCATAAGATGATTCTCCCTTTTCAGTTGCTGCAAAGTGTTATAAGATTCAATCTTCTTAAAGGTGAGATCCACTTGATCACATAGTTGAATCTGAGAGCTCAGAATCAGATCAGCTGAGGTAGTGAATGCCTTCAGCATACTTTCAGTTTTCTCCTCTTGAGCCTCCATTGCATTTGCAACAACCTCATTTATGTCCCTCCAACCGGCTGTATTATTCTTGACCCTTGCACCAAATATTTCCACATCCAGTCTGATAGCTTGTACTTCACTTTTGATAGTTGCTAATTCATTTACTATCAGAGGGCTAGGATCAGCAGCCTTTGGAACTCTTTCAGCAGCAGCAGCAGACAGTAGATTTAAGGCTACTTCCTCAAATTGCTTTAACGGCTCTTTATGTCTGTTTTCCATTTCCTTCATAGAGTTGGCAATCAGCTGTTGGATGGACTCCAAAATAGTTGGTTGCAAGCTTGCTGAAGTGGATGGAATAGCTGTGCTTGCTGGAACAATTTCAGGAGTTTTGTCAGTCTCCTTTGATTCATCAGTCAGAGTAGTCTGCTGTTGGGGCAACTGCTCTGATGATGTTGAGAGTTTGTCAGCAGTCTTCTGTTGGACCTGGATTGGCTCATTTACCTCTGTAACAACATCAACACCATTATCAGCAACAACAGTTTTATGAGTAAATATAAGAGCAGGTACAAATGGTGAAGTTGTCTGTTCATGTAGATCTTCATAAGTTTTGATAGCCGGTCCAAAGATGATCTGTTGCAAGCTTGGCAGGGGTGTCAGTGAGCTTGGTTGACCCTTCTGATATCTGGTCTTCTTTGCCCACATTTCCAAAGTAACGGAAAGTGCCAGCTTTGCAGCTCTCTTCTTTAAGTCTTCATGTACTGCTGGAATTTCAGGAACAGAGTTTTGAAGTTTCTTGGCTTCAGATTTGGCCAACTTCCTCATCCGATAGTGGATCATATCTAAGAAGTGATCTGAATCCAATGCTTGCCTCAGACATCCAGTTTCCAGAAACTCTAGAACCCATCTTTCCTCAGCAGCAAACTCCTTCCACTGAATTATTTGCTCTTTGGTCTTTGTCAGACGATATTCCCTCCATCTATTATATCGTATCTTTTCAGCCACAAAAAGACTCTGACGGACCAAAACATCATTATACCTCTCAAGATCTGCCACAAACTGTTTGAATATCTCTGGATCATTTTGAACTATTTCCAGAGCATATCTTAGTTCTGATCTTTTCTTTGTTGGTATCTTGGGTGTTGGCATAACTGCCTTTGGCTTCTGTTGATCTCCAATTTTAATTCCACCACTGTACCTCGGACCATGGGCATCCTTGGTACTGGCTTCTATAGCTTGAGCCAAGTCCTGAGCTTCCTTAGCCGCTATTTCAGCAGCAGACATATTTTTAGTCTGAGCTTCAAGCTCCCTAAGTTTAAGTGCTTGCTGTTGCTCTTTCTTTTTCTTTTCAGCTTCATCTTTCTTTTTCTGCTCAGCAGCAGTAACCACTTTAATCTTTGCCTTACCAGTTCTCTTCCTTCTGGCGGCAGGAGATTCCACTACTTGTAGTGGGGCAGCAGCTATCGGTGTAGGATGAATGAGTGGTACATTCTCCTCTGCTGTCAGAGTGGTCGGCTGTTCAGCAACAGCAGACTTGTTGAGAGATAACTTTTCTGCAGTTTTTTCTACTGCATCTACTGGTCTTTCAGCAGCAGGGGTTTCTCTGACTTGAATAGTTGGAGCAGTAGTGAAGGTAACTCTTTGGCCACCTAGAGTTAACTTCCTTTTTGCCTTTGGCTTGGGCAAAATCTCAGTTTGGCGAGGTTCAGCATTCCTTTTTACTGAACTTCTGGTTCTTCGTCCAACTTCTTTCTCTGGAACTGGTTCGTCAGACTCAGTTCTTTCGGGAGATGTTTCAGTACTCATCTCATCAATTTCTTTAGTCACCTCAGTGACTATCTTGTCAGCAACATCAGCAGACTCTACTGATCTGGCTTCAACAGCAGGGTTTGCTGTTTGATCAGCAGACTTAGCCTTTGTAGTGATTTTAGGCTTCTTGGCAGGAGCAGACTTCTCTGCCTTTCCCTTCGCCTTCCTTTTCAAAGTAGTTTCGACCTTTACTGGTTCATACATTTTCACTTCCTTCAGCTTGTGAACTACCTTTCCATTTACCAGTGGGCAACCAAGAGTCGAGAGCAGATGACTCAACATTATCACATGACCATTCTTCTTCAAGGCCAGAATGTAGAAATAGTGAACTGCCCAGTTAACTGGCAACCCATAGTAGATACAGGCCATGGTTTGGTACCTTTTCCTAGGTAACCCATCCAAGGAGCTCGTACAACATTCAAAAATCTTCGATAATGTCTGCAAACCTTTGAAACTCGTCCTTCAACTGAGTTTTCATTAAGGTTCCAGTCATTGGTTCTCCCTCCTTTGCACAAATAAACCAAAACTCTTCCTCCTTCTCTGAACCCAGCGTAAAAACTTCTCCTCCCTCATTTTTCAACCCATAAATTTCATTTAACACAGCAGGAGAAATACAGATAGTTTTACCTCCTACGACAGCTACAGAAACCATCTTAGTTAAATCATTCTTCCTTGTTCTGTAAAACTCAGCCACGTCTTCAATGAATACATATTCTTCGTGAGCTTCCAGAATTTTTACCAACGACGCCTCTTTGATTTTGACCATGATTTCTTTCATCAGAGGAGTTCCAGAAGCGTGGAACTTCTCGTAGTTCAAGTAGCGTCCTTCAGCTCCGGCCATTGTAATGAAATTTAAGTAACTTGAGAGAAATTAAATGCTTTAAACAGAGAGTAGATAAATCAGTAACTTCTTTTTCACTTAGGATAATTTTGGGTGCGTAAGGTTTACCCTTCTGATCAGATCTGGATTTATAGATTTCGAATCGCTTCGGTTTCCGTGTTTTACGCGGACGGTTTGATTAGATCTGTCAGTTTTTAATCGTGCGGGCGAGAATCGCGGAATTCAAAATTTATTAATTATGTCAGACAGGCGGGAATTTGAAACGCCACTTGTCTGTTACTTATAAAGGCGTGCTTTTGATAAAAACGTTTTTGTACAGCACTTAAATATAAGATGACATAAATAATAACAGATGAGTAAAATGATACTTATCTGATAGACGACTTGTCTGATACAATATATCACTAGTGAAAGCCAATATCTAGTGATCTTTCTTTGCTGTTTGTCAATCCAGCAAGATAATTAATCTTCAAATCTTCAAGATTTAAGAACAAATCTTCTGATTAAAACAACTTCAACTAACTGTCATTGAAGATTTCATCCTTAAAACAAGGGTACCGCTAGTCTTACACGTTCCCCCTGAATTCAAGAATTCATCAGTCAACTAGTCTGTTGAGAGTCAGTCTTCTTGAAGTGTAACACTTGTTGATATCAGATTAGTCAGCTGTTGAACCCAGTCTTCTGATAGGTTCCCCCTCAGCTTATGAATCCAATTTTAACAAGCCCAATTCCGCTCTTAGAGTGGAAAATCTTGCTTCATTTAGTGGTTTAGTGAAAATGTCAGCGATCTGATTGTCTGTATGAACATACTCAATAATAACATTTCCTTTTTCAACATGGTCTCTGATGAAGTGATGTTTGATCTCAATATGCTTAGTCCTGGAATGACTTGTAGTATTTTGAGTAAGTGAGATTGCACTTGTATTGTCACAGTAGATGGGGATTCCACTGATCTTAAGATTATAGTCTTCTAGTTGATGCTTCAACCAAAGTATTTGTGCACAACATGCTCCAGCAGCAATGTATTCAGCTTCAGCAGTAGATATGGATACTGAAGTCTGTTTCTTACTCATCCATGAGATCAGACGACTGCCTAAAAATTGACAAGTACCTGTAGTACTCTTCCTATCAATTTTGCAGCCAGCAAGGTCAGAATCTGAATATCCAATAAGTTCAAATCCTGATTCCCTTGGGTACCACAATCCCAATTCTTGTGTGCCTTTGAGATACTTTAATATCCTTTTAGCAGCTAAGAGATGAGATTCCTTAGGATCTGATTGAAATCTCTCACAAACCCCAACAGAATACATAATATCAGGTCTGCTAGCTGTTAAGTATAACAGTGACCCAATTATGCCTCTGTATTTGGTGATGTCAACTGACTTGCCACCTTCATCCTTGTCCAGACGAAGTCCAGTAGACATAGGAACATTAACAGATGAGCTAGTTTCCATACCAAATTTCTTGAACAGATCTTTTGTGTACTTTGCTTGATTAATAAAAATACCATCAGGTAGCTGTTTAACTTGTAATCCAAGAAAGTAATTTAGTTCTCCCATCATGCTCATTTCAAACTTGTTCTGCATCAGCTTAGAGAACCTCTCACACATCTGTTTGTTAGTTGAACCAAAAATAATATCGTCTACATATATTTGAACTAGCAATATATGATTATCCCAT
The DNA here is from genome assembly GCA_034814905.1 of Penstemon davidsonii. Taxonomy (NCBI): domain Eukaryota; kingdom Viridiplantae; phylum Streptophyta; class Magnoliopsida; order Lamiales; family Plantaginaceae; genus Penstemon; species Penstemon davidsonii. Next base: position 559,988 of record JAYDYQ010001087.1, on the reverse strand, counting down.
TCAATAGTGAACAAGGTTTTATCTACTTTACCTTTGCGAAATCCTTTAATTAAAAGAAAATCAGATAAAGTATCATACCATGCTCTTGGAGCCTGTTTCAGTCCATAGAGTGCTTTCTTCAGACGATATACCTTGTCTCCTTGTTGATAAACTTCAAAGCCAGGAGGTTGTTCAACATACACTTCTTCTTGCAATTCTCCATTGAGAAAAGCAGACTTCACATCCATCTGATAGACAGTGAAGTTCTTGTAAGCAGCATAGGCTAGGAACAATCTGATTGCTTCAAGCCTTGCAACTGGTGCGAATGTCTCATCAAAATCAATGCCTTCTTCTTGGCAGTAACCTTTGGCAACTAGTCTTGCTTTGTTTCTGGTAACCATACCATCTTCATTCATTTTATTTCTGAATACCCACTTAGTGCCAATTACCCTTTGATGAGTAGGTCTGGGAACTAAGTACCAGACTTCATTCCTTTCAAATTGATTTAACTCTTCTTGCATTGCTTCAATCCAGTGAGAATCACTAAGAGCTTCATCAATTAGCTTAGGCTCAATTTGTGAAAGAAAACTTACAAACATTGTTTCATTTGCAGTAGACCTTCTAGTTCTCACTCTATCCAAAGGATCACCAATCACTAAGTCAGGTGGGTGATCTCTGAGCCATCTGAGATCAGGTTGCAAATCTGGATGTTGTCCTCTTGATTGATCTTGCAACACTACTGTTGGAGTTCCAGTAGTAGTCTGTTGAACAGTTGTAGTCTGTTGAACAGTCTCTGGTCTGTCAGCTGTTCGCAACTCCTCTGTTAGACAATCAGTAGACTGATTTTGAACAGCACTTGAGTTTCCAGCTTGAGTTAAATCAGGTAGTATGATGGGTACATATTCTTCCTTTCCTTCCACACTCAATTTCTGAAAGTCAGCAGATATCTCTGGATTTGCACTTTGATTCTTTTCAGAAGATTGGTTTGGTTCATCAAACACTACATGAATAGATTCTTCTACAAGTAAAGTTCTTTTATTAAACACTCTATAAGCTTTACTAACAGTAGAGTAACCTACAAAAACAGCTTCATCAGCCTTTTCTGCGAATGCAGTAAGGTGATTTTTCCCATTGTTCAAAACATAACATTTACAACCAAAAATCCTAAGATAATGTAAATTAGGCTTTCTGTTGTTCCATAGCTCATAAGGTGTCTTGTTTTGACTTTTATTGATCATACACCTGTTCTGTGTATAACATGCTGTATTTGTGGCTTCTGCCCAGAATCTTTGGGGCAGTTTTGCTTCAGCTATCATTGTTCTGGTAGCTTCTTTTAGAGTTCTGTTTCTCCTTTCAGCAACTCCATTTTGTTGAGGGGTTCTGGCAGCAGAGTATTCATGACTGATTCCTCTGGAATTACAATACTCTTCAACAGTAGAGTTTGTAAACTCAGTCCCTCTATCTGATCTGATCTTCAATATTCTTTGACTCTTCTCATTCTGGATCAGTTCCATCAGATTAGTAAGATGTTCCTTGGTTTCACTTTTCTTCTTCATGAAAATTACCCAAGTAAATCTTGAAAAATCATCCACAACAGCTAGGCAGTATTTCTTTCCACCATTGCTGATTGGATCAATAGGGCCAAACAAATCCATGTGTAGCAGCTCCAAAATCCTGGTTGAAGATTGGTGCTTCTTGCTTTTGAAAGATGACTTCACTTGTTTACCCTTCTGACAGGCATCACAGAGCTTGTCTTTGCTCATGACTGTCTTTGGAATTCCTTCTACCAGATTATTCTTTATCAATCTGTTTATGGTCTTGAAATTCAAATGATTCATTCTTTTGTGCCAAAGCCAACTGATTTCACTTGGTGTAGAAGCCACCAAACAAACATTAGAATTCTTGTCCACAGAATTCCAGTCGACTACATAGATATTTCCCTGTCTTCTTCCAGATAAAATAACCTTCTTTGTTCCAACTTGTTCAACATAGCACTTATCTGATGAAAACATTACGGAAAATCCCTTGTCACAAAATTGACTTATGCTCAGCAGATTGTACTTCAGGCCATTAACATAAGAGACGTCAGATATCTCTATGTTTCCTTTGATAAGCTTTCCAACAGCTACAACCTTGCCTTCTTTGTTGTCTCCAAAAGTAACTCTTGGACCATTCACAGCAACAGCATCTGCCAGTTCATGTATGTCTCCACACATGTGCCTTGAACATCCACTGTCCAAGTACCATTTCTTCACTACTTTACTCCTACTCCTAATCCTAACCTACAAAACAAAATAAAAATGTTTTAGGTACCCTTTATTGAGAGGGTCCTGGTGGATTAGTGTCACCTTTGACAACCCAAGATGTTGAAGTCTTAGGCTTCTTAGGCTTCAGAGTTTTAGCAGGAGCATGAGCAACTTCATTTTCATCATAATCAGCAGGCATGTCATGTTGATAATCATTATGATGAGGATAAGGCTCATAAGCAGGATAAGATGCATGATAAGCAGGGTAAGCATGCATTGGTTGATGAGCAGGGTATGCAGCATAATAAGGTGGATAATGAGGTGCAGCATAATAAGGTGGATAAGCAGGTTGCACATAATGAGACTCATTTCCATACCAAGCATTATAGTTATAATTTCTTTGCTTCTTGGGTCTGCTCTTAACTTGCTCTTTAACAGACGACTTATGTTTACTAGTCTGATTGGTTTTACTCTTATCAGCAGACTTCTTTGGACTACTCTGATGTTTGGTTTTACCAGTCTGTTTTTCATTTTCAGGCTTTTTACCCTTTTTAGCCTTAGGAGGACTCTTCTCCTTTTCTCATTCTCAAGTGAAGCAGATTTAGCAGTCTGAACATACAAGATAATGTTACTATTATCAGCAGATATAAATTTTTCAGCTTTGTTCAGTTCTAAATTTTCTTTTACTAAGGGTGTACTCTGATCATTAGATTTATCTATTGATACAACAGACGTCTTAGCAACAGACGACTTATTATATAAAGATATTGTAGCTTCGAGTTCCATGATTTGTCCCTTGTAAACTTCACATTCTGCTTTCAGAGATTCATATTCATGTGAAAGCTTTTTATACATGGCTGATTCTTCAGGTTTTTCAACACTGCGTTTCAGTTTTGCATTTTGCTTTTTCAGCAGAATCATCTCGTCCTTAAGCTTAGCAAATTCATTAACAACATCGGCATTATTGTTCATCATTTGCTCAAATGAACTAAATAGCTAAAGTTCACTTTCAGAGAGATTTACCTCATTATCAGAATCATCAGATTCCTTTGCCATGAGACAGAGCAGTGCAGGTGTCTCGTCGAAAACAGAGTCATCACTTGACGTGCCTGATTCTGTGTTAGATGAGTAGATGGCTGCCATCTTTTCAGCTTCAGCCAACAATACTTTGCTCTTTTGATATCTCTTCTCTCTTCTCTCTTTTCTCTGTTTCTTTTCCTCCTCTGTGTACTTCTCCACTTTAGGATATGGGCAGTCCTTGATGAAATGTCCCAATTTCCTGCAATTATAGCACATCATTTTGGATTTATAATCATCCTTAATGTCATGAGAATTAGAGGTAGGTTTAGAAGTAGAAGCATTGTTATATTTGTTCTTCATTTTTCTTTTGTAGAACTTTTTGAACCCGTTCAATAACAAAGCCATATCGCCAGCAGTGTACTCCTTTTTGCTTAGTACTGGGGCCTCATCAGATGAGTCCACTTCTCTAGTTTTCCCGGCTGATCTTCTTGTTCTTTCTGCAGCGACCAGGGCAGCAGTGGGGCCAGAAGTTGAGGTCTCTTCTATTCCCATCCTTGGCATTTTATACTCGTACGCCTTGAGTACAGAAAACAGCTCAGTCAATGAGATCTTTCCCAGATCTCTTGATTCTTCCATCGCTGTGATCTTCATGTTGAACTTGGGGTGCAGCGCCTTTAAGACTTTGACGGTGATCTCCTTATCAGTAAACGTCTTTCCCAACTTTAGAACATTGTTCAACACCTTTGTAAACCTTGTATCCATCTGGTCAATGGTTTCTCCAGGTTTCATCTTGAAGTTCTCAAACTTCTCCAGGGCAACACTCAAGTTGTGTTCTTTAATAGAGTCATATCCTTCACTCATGTCACGGACTTTGTCCCACATCTCTTTAGATGTTTTGCAGTGTTTGACCTTGTCAAACCTTTCATTGTCCAGAGCCTTTGTCATGATGAAGATTCCGACTTTGTCAAGATTCTTCAACTTGATTTCCTCAGGTGACATCTCTGATCGTTCTTTGTCAACGACCGTATCTACGCCATCAATTTTGATTGTCTTGGTAATTCTTATTGGACCTTGTGTTATGCACGTGTACATATTGTCATTGTAAGCAGCAAGGAAAATTTCCATGCGGATCTTCCAGTCCTCAAAGCTCACACCGCCTATGTGGGGAACTAGGCTGATACAATCCATTTTTCAAAAAGTTTTTGTTTTTCAAAAAGATGCACTTTTGAAAACTTTTGAAAACCTTTGAAAAACACTTAAGGATCAAGCTCGTTGATCAGGCAAATGATTCAGATGAACCACCTGCTCTGATACCACTTGTTGGTCCCAAGTGGTCAGATGAGGTCTAGAGAGGGGGGGGGGGGGGGGGGGAATAGACCTCTTCAAAATTTACCTTTTAAAATTCTCTAACTTTTCTGTCAGCAGACTAAGCTGATCAGGAATCGTAAGCAGACTAAGCTGATCTCGCACAAAGCTTTGAACAGCAGAGTTGACCACTCTTCTGATTTTACTTAGCTGATTTTATCAAAATCAGAGTTTCAAAAATAACTAACTTGCAGCGGATTTATCAAGTGTTTTTCACAAGTAGTTTTCCTTAACTTTGAAATAGTTTTATCCCCAGTTTTCAACAAACTCCTTTAAAAACTTTTCCAAGAGTTAACCTTTAAGTGTTTTAAGTATGCTGTTTTAAATATGCAGAAATTTATGCAAGTAAAAACACAAAGGATTTTTATAGTGGTTATATGGATAGAAATCCTTTAGTCCACTCTTCCAAGTCACTTAGATCTTGGGTTATACTATATCACGCAGATTACAGTATACACTGCTTACGCCAAACAACAAATGATATGGCCGTAAGTTCACAATAGGAAATCACAAAGAAACTCCTATCCTCTGAAGTAATATCACTCACTAAGACGGATATCTACTTCTCACAACACGATACAAACAAAATCACTCAGATTTATAAGTCTTTTAAGTTTTCTCTCTATTTTGCTTCGTCAACAGATGACTCGGCTGTTGAGTGTTCTGTTCTTGAGTTTGAGACTTAGAAGAATTCTGCTTCAAGTATTTTGCTCTCAAAGTGTGTTGTATCTTCTTCTTCAACTCACGAACTGAACTATTTATACTTGAGATTTGAAAATCTGCCCGTTGAGAGATCGACAGCTGTTCAAATCCTCGAGTACTGGTCCTTTCTGCAGAAACGGCTACCTGCGACTGAACACTGTACACTCTGCTGTACTTGTTGTCAGATCGCATTTAATGCACCAATCTGATACGAGGTTTCTCTTCAATCATTTGTCATAAATACCCTTCCTCTTCAGCATTTATTACTCCAAGTGCATTTATTACCGTTGATCAGACTCCTTGATCCCTTCCACTCTGCTGATCGAAATCACTCATCTGATGTGTACTCAGCTGTTCCCAAACTTGAACTAATCTTATTTGAGTTGGCTGATTGTCTACCAGTCTGATTCCTTCTTCAGCAACAGATCAGTAGTCTTCTGGACCATATTTGACTCGTCTGAATAAGTATTCCTTAGTCAAATATCTTTGAAGGTTTGTACTAAGCTTCCACTTAGCTGATTCTGATGTTTTGGAAATCATCAAAACCTCCCTTCACTTTATGCCTTCCATCTTCATCTTCATCCAACACGAACTGACAGCAAGTACAACAGAGTGTACAGTGTTCAGTCGCAGGTAGTCGTTTCTGCAGAAGGGACCAGTACTCGAGGATTTGAACACCTGTCGATCTCTCAACGGGCAGATTTTCAAATCTCAAGTATAAATAGTTCAATTCAAGAGTTGAAGAAGAAGAAGCAACACAACTGAGATTAAAATCGAAGCAGAATTCTTCTAAGTCTCAACCTCAAGAACAGAACACTCATCAGCCGAGTCATTTGTTGACGAAGCAGAATAGAGAGAAAACAGAACATACATACAAATCTGAGTGATTTTGTGAGAAACGTGTTGTGAGAAGTAGATATCCATCTAAGTGAGTGATATTACTTCAGAGAGTAGGAGTTTCTTTGTGATTTCCTATTGCGCACTTGTAGCCTTTTCATTTGTTGATTGGCGCAAGCATTGCATACTGTAATCTTTGTGCTTATAGTATAATCCAAGATCTAAGTGACTTGGAAGAGTGGACTAAAGGATTTACATCCATATAACCACTATAAAAATCCTTTGTGTTATACTTGCATTATTTCTTGCATATATTTTCAAAGAGCATATTTTAACACGAAAAGGTTAACTGTTAAAAAGTTTTAAAAAGGAGTTTGCAAAACTGGGGATAAAACTTTTTCTAAGTTAAGAAAACTACTTGTGAAAAACACTAGAAAAATCCGCTGCAAGTTAGTAAGTTTAAAACTCTGATTTTGATAAAATCAGCTAAGTAAAATCAGAAGAGTGGTCAACTCTGCTGTTCAAAGCTTTGTGCGAGATCAGTTTAGTCTACTTACAATTCTTGATCAGCTTAGTCTGCTGACAGAAAAAGTTAGAGAATTTTAAAGATAAATTTTTAGAGGTCTATTCACCCCCCACCCCCACCCCCACCCCCACCCTCTAGACCTCATCTGACCACTTGGGACCAACAAGTGGTATCAGAGCGGGTGGTTCATCTGAATCATTTGCCTGATCAACGAGCTTGATCCTAGTGTGTTTTTCAAAAATGTTTTCAAAAGAGCATATTTTTGAAAAATAAAAATCTTTTGAAAATGGATTGTATTAGCCATGTTCCCCACATTGGCGGTATGAGTTTTGAGGACTGGAAAATACGCATGGAAATTTTCCTTGCTGCTTATAATGACAATATGCACAGGTGCATAACAAAAGGTCCTATCAGAATCACAAAAACAATCAAGGTTAATGATCAAGAAGTGATTGTTGACAAAGACCTCGAAGAGATGACAACTGAAGAAATTAACCTGAGCAATCTTGATAAGGTTGGAATCTTTATCATGACCAAGGCCCTAGACAACGATAGATTTGACAAAGTCAAACACTGTAAAACATCAAAGGAGATGTGGGATATGGTTCGTGACATGAGCGAAGGGAATGATGCCATCAAAGAACATAATCTGAGCATAGCCTTGGAGAAGTTTGAAAACTTCAGGATGAAATCTGGAGAAACTATTGACCAGATGGATTCAAGGTTCACAAAAGTGCTGAACAACGTGTTAAAGTTGGGAAAGAAGTTCACCGACAAAGAGATTACTCTCAAAGTCTTGAAGGCGCTACCACCCAAATTCAACATGAAGATCACAGCTATGGAAGAATCAAGGGATCTGGGGAAGATCTCTCTGACGGAGCTGTTTTCTGTACTCAAGGCGTACGAGTATAAAATGCTAAGAATGGGTATAGAAGAAACCTCAACTTCTAGTCCCACTGCTGCCCTGGTTGCTGAAGAAAAATCAAGAAGATTAGCTGGAAAGATAAGAGAAATGGACTCATCTGATGAGACCATGCTGCTCAACAAGAAGGAGTACACTGCTGGCGATGTTGCCTTGTTATTGAACGGATTCAAAAAGTTCTACAAAAAAAAAAAAATGAAGAACAAATATAACAATGCTTCTACTTCTAAACCTACCTCTTATTCTTATGATAGTAAGGATGATTATAAATCCAAAATGATGTGCTATAACTGCAGGAAATTGGGACATTTCATCAAGGATTACCCATATCCTAAAGAGTACACTGAGGAGGAAAAGAAACTGAGGAAAGAGAGGAGACACCAGAAAAGCAAAGTGATGTTGGCTGAAGCTGAAATGATTGCAGCCATCTATTCGTCTAACTCAGAATCAGGGACTTCAAGTGATGACTCTACTGAAGGAGAGACACCTGCACTGCTCTGTCTCATGGCCAAAGAATCAGAGGATTCTGATGCTGAGATAATTCTCTCTGAAAATGAAGATGAGCTATTTAACTCATTTGAGCAAATGATGAAAAATAACTCAGATGTTGTTAATGAATTTGCAAAGCTTAAGGAAGAGATGATTGTGCTGAAAAAGCAAAATGCTAGACTGAAACTTAGTGTTGAAAAACAACAAGATTCAGCTGAGTATAAAAAGCTTTCGCATGAATGTGAATCTCTGAAAGCTGAATGTGAAGTTTATAAAGGTAAAATCATGGAGCTTGAAAATATAATATCTACTCATGATAAGTCGTCTGTTGCATCTGCTAGTACATCTAATAAACAGAGAACACCTTTAGAAAAGGAGAATTTAGAACTGAACAGAGCTGAAAAATTTGTATCTGCTGATAATAGAAATGTTATCCTGTATGTTCAGACTACTAAATTAACTTCTGAAAAAGAGGAAAAGAAATCTCCCAAGGCTAAAAAGGGTAAAAAGCCTGAAAATAAAAAACAGACTGGTAAAACTAAACAGCAGAGTAGTCCTAAGAAGTCTGCTGATAAGAGTAAAACCAATCAGACTAGTAAACCTAAGTCGTCTGTTAAAGAGCAAGTAAAGAGCAGACCTAAGAAGCAAAGAAATTATAACAATAATGCTTGGTATGGAAATGAGTCTTATTATGTGCAACATGCTTATTCATCTTATTATGTTGCACCTCATTATCCACCTTATTATGCTGCATATCCTGCTCATCAACCAATGCATGCTTACCCTGCTTATCATGCATCTTACCCTGCTTATGAGCATTACTCACATCATAATGATTATCAACATAATATGCCTGCTGATTATGATGAAGAAAAAGTTGCTCATGCTCCTGCTAAAACTCAAAAGCCAAAGAAGCCTAAGACTTCAACATCTTGGGTTGTCAAAGGTGAAACTAATCCACCAGGACCCTCTCAATAAAGGGTACCTAAAACAACTTTATTTTGTTTTGTAGTGGGGGGGGGGGGGGTGGGGGGGGGGGGGGGGGGGTGGGGGGGGGGGGGGGGGGGGGGGGGGGGGGTGGGGGGGGGGGGGGGGGGGGGTCTGGTGGGGGGGGGGGGGGGGGGGGGGGGGGGGGGGGGGGGGGGGGGGCGGGGGGGGGGGGGGGTCCGGGGGGGGGGGGGGGCGGGGGGGCGTGGGGGGGGGGGGGGGTGGGGGGGGGGGGGGGTGGGGGGGGGGGGGGGTGGGGGGGGGGGGGGGTGGGGGGGGGGGGGGGTGGGGGGGGGGGGGGGTGGGGGGGGGGGGGGGTGGGGGGGGGGGGGGGTGGGGGGGGGGGGGGGTGGGGGGGGGGGGGGGTGGGGGGGGGGGGGGGTGGGGGGGGGGGGGGGTGGGGGGGGGGGGGGGTGGGGGGGGGGGGGGGTGGGGGGGGGGGGGGGTGGGGGGGGGGGGGGGTGGGGGGGGGGGGGGGTGGGGGGGGGGGGGGGTGGGGGGGGGGGGGGGTGGGGGGGGGGGGGGGTGGGGGGGAATACTTCACCTATCCCGATGCAGTACTATTCCTAAAGGATATTTGACTTGATATTTCTCGTGCGACGAGATATGAAGAATAATTTCATTCATTTGTGGGGGATTGTTGGATTTTATGGTTATTAACCCAATTGGAATGAGCCCAATTGAAGTTAAGCCCATAAAGTAGAAATGAATGAAAGTTGGAAGAGAAAAATGTCTATCCCACATTGAGTTGGAGACGAAAATTTTAGCTAGTTAAATAGCTAAAAAATGGTATAAGGGTTGGGCCCCTTTGGGGTACCAAAGATTTTAAAGGGGTGAGGACCTAGGTGATCAAAGGTTCCCCTCGCGCGCGCGCCGCCGCCGTCCGGTCCGTCCGACCGACCGGCTCGGCTCGGCTCGGCTCGGCACGGCACGGTCCGGTCCGGTCTCGGGTTTGGATTGGGATTGGGCTTGGGCTTCAACAAACTATTATCTTTTTGGACAAAATTTAATTAATGTTTTGGCCCAAAACTTAAAAGCCCAATAAATTAATCCATACCAATTAGATCCGCGTAGGCCAGATCCGATTGACCCGAACAAGATCCGCGTAGCTGACCCATTTTCATAACCCGCGCGCGCGCGCCATTTTTTGAATTAAGTGTGTCGGTTCGGTTTGAAACTAACCGGTTGCAACTGTTCGGACCGAACCAGTGTTACTGGTTAAATCCGAACAGGCATGTCCCTCCAGCAACACCCTTTTTGTTGCTATAAATAGATGGAGAATCTGGCCAATTCTCTCATCCCGTTTTCTAGCAAATAAAGCAGAATCCTATCTTTCTTCTCTCTATATTCTTCTCTTATAATTGTTTAAATATTCCTGTTTGTTAAAGTTCGCTGTGGACTTGTTCTTTGTGCAAAGAAACAAGTATCCGACTGTTGTATCTTGGGAGACTACTGGGACGAACTGTTGCACCTTTGACAGCCCAGAAATATTGTCTTAAGGACATTGCATTAGCAAGCCTCAGTCGATTTATTTCCGGTTCAGAATTAATTCAGTAAGTAATTAAATTCTGATTAAAGTAATATTTTTATTGCTTTCGTTTGTTCTGCGAGAATAAACTATACTAAGATTTATAATTAGAGTTAATTATAAATAATTATTCTGCGAGAATAATTTACTATAGTTTTTTAATTATAGTACTTAGATATATAAAGTATTTTTGTAATATTTTATATACACAGATTGTTTTAAACAATTAACAACATTGGAAATCAAACCAAGTTACTTGGCATTCGATTCGAGCTCGTTCGACAAAAGTTCGTTTGAGTTCGGTTTGTCACCCTAATCAAACAAGTTTGAACATTATTTTTCGTTCGATAACTTTTGAAGCTCGACACGAAAATGATAAGATACATATAAAATATCAAGCTATTCGATACTCGGCTCTAGATCGTTCGTTAAAAGCTCATTTGAGCTTGACTCATTTAACAAGAAACCAAGCTCAAACACAATTTTCAAGCTCAATAAAATTGAAATCAAACTTGAACAGTGTATTGTTCGACACTACTCGACTTGATTACATTCCTACCCACAACATGTATTAATCCCTCAAATATTAAATCTGTGTTCTTTAGCTCTTACTTCCTACACATAAAAAAATCAATAAATATACCTTCTTCAATTCAATTTTTCCGCATAAAGTAGCCAGGGACCCCAAATTGGACTGCTTAATGAAAAGGCAATTGCAACCGTCAGAGATGTGGACACATTTTCATGCTTATATAATGTGACAAATGAACTTAAATTAGACACAACTAAAGTACTAACTAATTGTGGTAACCTAGCTAGGAATATTATTATATTATATAGTTTTCACCTACAAATTTGATTGATTTAATAAAAGGACTAGTCATTACAAAGTAGTGAATTTATATTTGAATTCCTTTTAGAAGAGATTCCCATAATGTGTCCGACGTACGTCGAAAGAGATTATACCATTGGAAAATATAATATCTATCTCACTGTGTCATGTGCACTCGCACAGACTGCACAGTAACATTCAAGCGGAAACAGTTTCTTTATTTTTCATTTTTCTTCAATTAGATAATAAGATAAACATTTCAATTTCAACTTTTCGAGTCCAATTCTTCCTTTTGCTTCATTTGTATGCGGCTAATGGGGTCCTTGATTTTTATCTAATGTTCAATTCGTGATCCAATATTGCTGTTATGGCCCATTTGCTCAGGAAAAAACTTTGGGCCACACATCAGAGTCCATTAGCTTTTGGTTTTTTGGAATTTACATAGACACCCTTAGAAGAAGGTTTAATTATAAAGACACTCTCGGCCAAAAACTATATTACAAGAATATCCCGGGGGTGTATTTATAATATATTTTATGTTAGTGAGCCCCTTACATTAAGGGGGTGTATTTGAATATATTTTATGTTACATAGGGTATCTTCGTAATTTCAGAAAAGGTCGATAAGTTCCTGTAATTAGACATTCTTCTAGGGGTGTCTATGTAAATTTCACTTTATTTTATTAGATTAGGTCCAATCCATATACAACGTCCATTTTCAGGCCCATACCAATCTATTTCAACCTTCGTCGTTGACGAAGTTAGGTGAACTGGTGAAGAATCGAATTGTATTTTTTTCTGATTTCTGATTTTCAATTTCCGGCAGAAAAGAAGACATTTGAATTTCCTTTTGCTCTAATACTTACATACCAAAATAGCTGTTCTTGATGTATGTTCATCTCAATGATCAAATCTTAAGGTATTTTAGCCCTTTTTGCTGTAAGTCTCCCTATATTCAATCAAAATAACGAATTCGTGATTTAATTGTTGTGTAGGTGTTCAAATTCGGAGTATGAAAGAGAAGAATAACGCAACGACGTCCTTACTGAAGCGAATTTTGGTGAATTGTTCAGCTCAGGTTTGTTTGGTTTGTCTTTCTTATTTTGTTGTTTCCTTATGTTCGATGTAAATTAAAATAGAAGTACGAAAATTATATGCGTCCATGTTTGTATGTTATGTTTGTAATCCAATAGAGTGTCATGCTTCACAGAGATGTGAAAAGTTTAAATGATGAAGTTTGATTTTGTACAGAAAATTTTGGTAATAATTCACAGGGAAAATATGAGGGGTTCGCGGTAGTAACAATGAGACTAAATTAAAAGATTGACTATGTATATCTTCCTCTACAGCCTCACATGTTTGTCAAGAAATAATATGATTAACTTTTGATGATGTTCTCATTGTGGATTTACATTAAGATCATGAAATATGCATTGCAAGTCTTGGATTTAATAGGTGGAATGTCGGGCCTTTGCTTTGGCAGACGAGGAAGCATTTATAATATGGCTTTCCCATACTATTGAACATGCTTCCCATTTTGCTTTCCCTACCTTGCAACTTTTCAGAGAAACCTTTTCTAGCCATATCTATACATCATATACCCTGTGTAGCTCCATTGATTTCTATTGGCATTAATGCACTGTCTCCTTCTGGGTTTCTAAATTTTACTTCAGTCGTTTATAATTCAGAACAATTGTATTGGCTTCCCTGTGTTTCTATATATAATCTTTCAGGTTCTCAACTGTAAATGTGAAGTGTATCTGGAGACATTGAACTATGTGATTTTGTTAATTTTTTTAGGCCAAACAATATGGTAGCTGTGTTGCAGCAAGGGTACCAGAAGTGGAACAAGACATGTGCTCAAAAGAGTTTCTAGCTTTAAGGAGTTGCATGCAAAATGTGGTATGTACCCTTTAATTTTCCTTTTCCTTTATATTCACCTTTTAACTTTTACACAACTTATTATGTGATATATGGTGATACTCTTTTCTGCCTCCAGCTACGAGGGAAGATCTGACTTCACAATATATTTCAGTTTAGCAGTAACAGTGTGACTTGCCTTGGTAAAGCTCATTTCATTCTTGAAATAGTTGTTTGTTTGAATACCTGAGAATCTAAACCTCACTCTGTTTACAATTTTTGTTCTCGCCGTTAATGTTATACTACTTTTCACTGTTATATTTCCAACATCTATTGTATTGCAGCTCATCTTGGCACTGGCACATCCTTCCAAATTTTAGTTGCGTAGTAAGAGACATTGAGTGACATGAACGGAGCAGCATCTTCTTCTAATAATTCTGGTTCCGGTGGATCTAATGCACTGTCACATGTTTATATTCAATATCCACCTCTAAGATGCCATATTCCTGGATCAAGAAGTTTATTTTACGATGATGGAAATAAACTGATTCTTGCACTGACATCTGATCAGGTATTAGGATTGGCCGCAAATTTGAGTTATCAGTTACATAACAAATCTGATGGAGCATGTTTTTCCTTTCTCCATATCAACAAAGTATTATGTCATCTGTAGATCTTCTCATGGAAAACTGCTCCCTATGATCCTTGTGTTGCTTCGTCGTATGATCCAATAAGTGAAGGCCCGGTGCTTTCAGTCCGATATTCTTTAGATCTCAAGCTTTTGGCTATCCAGCGATCTAATCAGGAGATCCACATCTGGAACAAAGAGGCTGGAGTTACATTAAGTCAGAAGTGTAGGTCCGAGTCGGAAAGTATCCTGGGTTTCTTTTGGACAGATTGTCCGACCTATGATATTGTGTTTGTGAAAACCAGGTATATACTTGAAGTCTGTCTTGAAATTCATTTGATAAGTTAAGTTATTGTAAACGTAACTTAAAATAATAATCATAAGTGAACCTTGTACTTGCACGTATGGGCCTTGAAGGTCTGCTGCTCGCGCCTAAAGTGTGTATGGCACAGTATAGCGCACGGGATTTGGGTCTCACTTCTCTCTTATCAATCTTCCCTCCCTGCCAAGTCCCCACCTCTGTCTGTTGCGTACATGTAACCTGCTTTGGTTGAAATTTTGGAGCGACTATTACTACCACAAATCTTGTAATATTTCATCAACCCAAGCATGAAAATCTATTGTGACTTAGCCCTAATAGAAGCTATACTGCTTTGACCTCGGCCCAACATGGATGATTCCATTTTCTTATGTGCTGTAGTTATATAAAGAAAAAAAGGAACACCGATACTAAGATATTTACTAGGTTAGCATGACTTATCACATTTCATAGGATATATTGGGGTCTAATGCTGTCATGTGAAAAGGATTGAGTTTTCAACTCTGAGACGTGAGGAAATGTGATATGTTCTAATAAAACTCAGTGTGGAATTTCAGATATTTGTTATATTTTATTCTGCAAAAGGATGTTCCCTGAACTTCTGTGATAGTCTTACAAGAACTGTGGTGTGTGTTCAAAAAGATTATGTAGTGCTTGTGAACTGTGAGAAGTGGAATCTTTTAATGCTGTTTGGCAGTGCTCTCTTTTCACTTAATATCTTGCAGAAACTTGGAAAATCCAATGTTCTCTTAATTTACAGCATCCTGCATCGCTTGCTCATTATATTTTAATTTACAGCATCCTGTCTCTGCCTTAAAACCCTCACTTTCATTGGTTTGATGGAAACATTTTTTAGGTTTCACCTCCAGTCTTTGGAATTTGTAAAGATCTATGCCTATTTTTTAAACTTAAACAATTTTCTTTTTCTTGTCAACCTCTCTCATTTTGGAACCATCAAACAACCAAAACTTAGAATGATACTTATAGTTGAAGAAGTAAACTAAAATAACAGAACTTATCATCTGTTCTCAGCAAGCACTTATGATCAATTGAATTTGATTTTACTTCCCCGCGTTCTCATCGGTATATAATTATTTTGAAAACCAACTATGTGTTTCTAGCTTCCTGAGGAATTTTCTAGAGTTACATGTTTAAATGATAGAAAAGACCCACCAAGCTACTATATCTCGTTATAGATGAATGTTTTCATATCTTTGTTTAGCTAAGTAGTTTCTTCCAGCATGATATCTAATGATTGTGAGATATATGTCTGTGTCATGGCTTTGTTTTTTTTTTCTAACTCTAAAGTGTATATGTGATTGCAGTGGGTTGGATTTATACTCCTACAATTCTGAGTCCAAGGCTCTCCATTTGGTCGAGACAAAAAAAATGAGCATTAGTTGGTATATCTATACGCATGAAAGCAGGTTGGTGCTTCTTGCCTCAGGAATGCAGTGCAAGAGTGTTACAGGTTATCAGGTTAGGAGCCACCTCATTATGGACCTGAATTAGCCTGCTCTTTTCTCATATCTAGCGTTCTAATACGTTGAATGAATAGTAATTCATGGGTATGTAGTCAGTATTGTAGTTTAACGCTCATCATAATTTTCACACGTTTATATTGGTACTGATATTTAACAGTGACGATGTAATTAATTATATAGCAAGACATACATAGTAGATCAGAAAGTTCTCATAGTAATTTCTTGGAAATCCTTAATTTGAGGAAGGCTACTTAACGGTCTTCATAAATTTGATCAACCTAATATGTCATTGTTATATTTTTAGCAGATATATGTGGATATATTTTTCTGTAAATTTGTGCTTATTAGTTTCAACTCTTTTAAGGGTGAATCCAGCAGCACTTATGTCTTGATGTAACTTTATGGATTCCAATTTTTTCCTTTTAGCTTTCATCTGCTGGAATAATCCGCTTGCCCAAGTTTGAGATGGCAATGGTCAGATCTGAGGCAAACAATAAACCCATCCTTGCTGCTGAAGATGTCCACATAATTACTGTGTATATGTTTCTTCTTTTTTATTTTGTATTGTTTCATTGGATGGAGTTCAAATGTTTACCACTCTGTCTTAATGTCTTTTGTTGATTTACAGGTATGGCAGGATTTATTGTTTGCAGTTTGATAGAGTTGCAATGCTTCTTCACTCGTATAGATTTTATCGAGATGCTGTTGTACAACAAGTAAGTTTATGATGAGCTTCAGGATATATGGTTTACCTCTTAATTAACTAAAAAATTCCAAGAGCTTGTGATTGCATCAAGTACTTTCGATCTTGGATTTTTGTAGGAAACAAGAGGGAGAGCAAAATATGGAAAAATTATTTTCTTAATGTCTTCTCTGTTAACTAATCTGGTATAACACATAATCTGGTTACAAATTAAAACCTGTGAAAATAAATTGTAAGTATAAGTTGGAAAATGTCTCTTTCATTATGCATGTAAAACACATTCGCCTCTTGGTTCCCCTTAAAATTCAAATTTGAGGACAATATATTACTGTTTTTCTCATTATGTTCAATCTCTAAAGTATGGATTTTGTCATTTCTATTAGTGCTTCTGTTACCTTTCATTTTATGGTAGATAAAGTGAAGGTTTGCTCCCATTTTGTTGGTTTTTTTTCTCTACATACATAGTATGTTTCTCATCCGTTTAACCAATCAACAATAGTTTTTTATGGACGATTTCTTGAGATTTTTTATAGTGGTTTCCTCATTGACTTGTTCTTGATTTCTTATTGTCTTCTAAGTTCTACCATGATGTTCTTTCGCATTTTAGGGTTCTCTGCCTGTTTACTCCAGTCAAATTGCGACAAGTGTGATTGACAATGTTTTGCTCGTTCATCAAGTGGATGCTAAGGTTGTCATTCTGTACGATTTATATACAGATTCACTAGCACCTGTTTCAGCTCCGCTTCCATTATTGTTGAGAGGGTTTTCCAGAGCTAATATTGCATCTTCCCAATCAACTTCTGGATCTTTAGAGTCCAAAGATATAATTGATTCTGAAGTAACTCTATATGGGGATCACTGGAATTTCCATGTACCCGATCTTGTATGTGATGTTCCTAAAGGGTTTTTGTGGAAAATTCATGTGGATTTGGAGGCAAGTTTTGACAGCTGATAGCATCATTTAGAGTGATAATTATCTGGTATTTTTGGCTGAATCCTTCCATATTTTGCAGGCGATCTCTGCCAGTAGCTCGGAAGTTCCTTTGATGCTTGAGTTCTTGCAAAGAAGGAAGTCGGAAGCAAAAAAAGTAAGAGTATCTGCCATATTAATTCATATATTGCTGCCCAGAAAATGCTACGACCTGTCTTCTTATATCTCAAGACTGTAGGAGATGAAGCCAGTGAATGTCATAATCTTTTCATGACCTTAGAAATGAGTAGCTTTCATTTCATTAATTAAATAATGACTTGTTATTGTGACTTTTGAGTTGAAGAGAACTGTTTATTGATGCCATTCAGTCATTATAGTAATGTAATCTCCTTCCAATATAAATATCTACTGTCTTGATTGCTTCAGGCAAAGCATTTGTCGTTAGCAATTACTCGCACTATGATCTTGGAACGGAGGCCTATCCCGATGGTTGCCAGGGCCATAGATGTTTTACTCACAACATACTCGCATGCAATCAAAACAGGTAGTTATTACAAAAGAACCAAAGCAGAAGAAACTTCACCTATTGGTGTTTCAAATATAAATAGACCCAGTGCAGTTGTCAATGAAGCCACGGGAGTAGATACATCTACTTTGTCAACTTCAGACTCTGATGGTAGTGTGAACATAAACTCCCGTAATCTTGATTCATCGACAAGTAATATAGAGAGAGAGTCCCTTATTGAGCCTGATACATCTGGTGGTGATGGTCATCCTCCAGCTGGACAATCTCAAATTCTTGGGCCGGGTAATGACCAGTTAAATTTTGATGCATCTGAGTCAAAGGAATCACAAGCAACTTCAGCCGCAACTTCACCTGAGGATTTGTACAAATTTGTGTTTGCTCCTGTTGAGGAAGAGATGACAGGAGATGGATCTTACTTGATAACTATAATTGTTGAGTTTCTCCGAAGGTACTGTTATTACAAAATCTATTTTTTTCTCAGATACGTGTTACCTCTTTAAGCTATTGTGTTTTGAATCCTAACAGCTTCTTTAATAACGATTTTATTTCAATTTATAGTCTGCCTGTCAAGGGTCCTAAAAATGAGTACAGGGTCTGGACCCAGACCATGTTGACACAAGGGGTTGGATCCAGACCCGGACCCTACTCTAAAAATGAGTACAAGGTCCAGATCCTGTTGACACCCGACCCTTAAAATAAGCACAGGGTCTGGACCCGGACCCTAATTAAAAAAAAGTGGGTACAAAATCAAATCGTTGGTCGGATCTGGGTGTAGACTCAGACCTGTGTCTGGATCCAGACCCATCCCGGTCGCAGACCCGTATCCAGATCCAGACCCGGACCCAGACCTGGTTTTAAAAAGTTCAAATTTTGGGAAAAAATGGGGTCCGGGTCTAGACCGACCCTTGACAGGCCTAGTCTAAACTCTTTTAAGAAAGGATATATTTGGCTAAGAAAATTTTGTCACTACTGTTAATTTTTGTTTTGCCTTTTCTGGGATGTTGGCTCAATCACTTGCCTAAGTATTGTAAATTAGAAGGCTATTTGCCTTCCATTTGTTAGCTGAGAATGCTGTCCCTTTCTAGTCTCTAATAGATTTGTCTGTTCGAACCATGCAGTGCTAGCTCTGAAAAACTAAAGGTGTATCCTAATACCTACGTCTTGATGGTGCAAATATTAGCTCGAGATGAGTGCTACACCGAACTTGGATTATTTATCATGAATAAGGTTACATTTCTCTTTAGAGTGATTTACATGCAGACCCCCAGAGGTTTAGTCATCTTACAAGGAACCCCCTGACATTTCAGAAATTACAAGGAGACCCCACTTACAGCTTCAACAATCCTTACAAGGATACCCCCTACAACTTCTGAAAATGTTTTAAAAAAAAAACCTGTACGGGGTGTCCTTGCAACTTTTTAAACCACAGGGTGTTTTCTGTAATTATGATAAACTTCAGGGGGTCTGAGTGTAAATCACCCTTCTCTTTAATCTGTTTAGTCGGAGAGTTATTATAAGTCTATTTATTGTTTATAAAATAAGAATCAATTTGTGGTTCATAACTAATGCTATTCAATGCAGATTATAGAGCCCTCAAAAGAAGTAGCAATGCAACTACTGGAATCTGGTCGCCGAAACCTTCAGATAAGGAAGTTGGGTCTGGGTATGCTTAGACAGCTATCATTGCATCACGATTATGTGTTGTTGCTTGTCCAAGATGGATATTATCTCGAAGCTCTGCGCTATGCAAGAAAGAATAAGGTCAAATTTTTTTAACTTAATTCTTTTACATGCAAACTTTCTATACATTATTGCCGTCGGAACTGTTATGCGCTCATGAAGGACACAATACGAGGTAGAAATAGCATAAACTCAGTTATATGTTTTAAACACAAATGATTTTATAAAATTGTTCTGTGAAAATAACCTTTTGCCACAATCTTTGCCGGGTTTTGCAGTATGCAATACATATATAATACTTACATTTTTTTCTTGAACAAAAACAAAATCTTATAAATGGCAATGTACAGAAACACCTTTACTTGCACCAAATTGTACTGAAGTTAAAAATTTTGGTTGATTTCAGGTCAACACTGTCCGGCCCTCATTGTTCCTTGAATCAGCTTATAATTCAAAGGATCCACAACTTCTAGCTGCGGTTCTGAGATTCTTTTCAGATTTCATTCCCGGCTTTAAGAGCACTTCAGATTACAACACATACCATCACATGATTGCTGAAATAAATATATAAGAAATTTCATCATGCAGAGTTGAGACTGTTGAGTCCCAAGCTTTTAGTGGTATGTGAGAAAGTTTTGGTTTTTTTTCCTTAAAGCTGCTTTTAAGTAGTTCCTTATTTTCATAGATAAAGCATGTACTAGTAGTAAATTATGGGGTAATAATACATGTTACTCAAGTTTGTTCTGTCTTTTGACTGAAACTAGTTCCCCAGAATTGTCTAGCTTTGTGCTATGATGAATTATTGTGTATTTGTTCACTGAAGACATTCTGGCATTGTAATGCTTTTGAGCTTGGACATATATCCATAAGAAAAATGGTGAAAGTATGTAGAGTCTACCTAATTTATATATTTGGAATAGGGATTTTGGAGAATTTTTTTTTTTTCATTTGTCTTGGACTATAATATGAAAAAATGTATGTGTATATAATTATATCTAAGATATAACTTATGGTTATTGAAACTATTACATGCTTGTTAAAATCATTCTCTCTGATCTTAGCCAAGGGTGTGAAATGGCTTAGTATTATTCATCATAGTCTTGGATAACTTTTTGATTTATATTCTCAGATTATATCAGAAAAAGATGAGTAATGATTATAATATTTGCACCTAGAATCCACTTGTTGAAATGCCTTAAATTTGAATTTAAACTGCAACCCAACTCAATTCAGTCCTCTTAGAGTTGATTCTGAAAAATATATTTGTTTACTACATAAGTTCATAACCATCCATTATATTGAATCTGGCCCAATTTAGTTAGCGGGTCGGCCCATGTTAATCAGGCCGACCCGCTATTAACTAGGTATTGGAATTTGGGATCAGGCACTGGGGTGGCAGATTGGGTAATCTGGACCAGTCTACTAGCCCAAAATCCAGTGCAGATTGGGTAACATGGACCAGTCTACTAGCCCAAAATCTATAAAGACAAATCAGTCCACCAAATTATTTTTCTACCAAAATATATTATAAACTTCCCATTCAATCTAATATTTCTTAATACCACGTGTCTTACAAAACGTCCCCTTAATTTTATGAAGAGGCAAACGTGGGGAGATGGTCATATGGCCATTAAACTAGATATAAGCAAGGCCTACGATCGGGTTGAGTGGATTTTACTGGAGAAACTGATGGGTAAATTAGGCTTTGCGAGAGAATTCATTGAGTTGATTTTGATTTGCATATCTATTGTTTCTTATTCTTGTGTGCTGAATGGTGATCAGATTGGTTATTTAAGACTCAGAGGGGTATCCGTCAATGAGATCCTCTTTCGCCATAATTGTTTCTTTTATGTACAGAAGTCTTGAGCACATTGATCAGACAAAAGGAGGTGAATGGTGAAATTGAAGGGGTATCGATTTGTACATGGGCGTCAAGGGTCTCTCATATCTTGTTTGCAGACGATACTATGATTTTCTGTCAAGCAACACCGGAAAGCGGCCTAGCGGGTTCAAAGGATTCTAAACCAATACGATCGAGCATCAGGTCAAATGATAAATGTTGCGAAATCGAATGTGGTGTACAATAAGAATGCGACAAATGGAGCGCGGGCTGTGATTAAAGAAATTTTTCCGATTCTGTAGGTGGAAATACATGAAAAATACCTTGGATTACCATCGGTGATTGGGAAATAAAAAAAAAAGGTATTTGTTGCAATTCGGGATGGAGTTCGTATGAGAGTGCAGGGTTGGAGGGAGAAGACGTTATCAATGGCAGGAAAAGAAGTGCTAATCAAATCCGTTATCCAAGCTATTCCATCTTATGTAATGAGCTGCTTCAAACTTCTGTTGAATGTTATTACGGAAATTGAATCCCTTATTGCTAACTTCTGGTGGGATGACAAGCAGAAGAAAAAAATTCATTGGGTAAGCTGAAAGTCGATGAGAACGAGAAGAGAAGCGGGGGTATGGTTTAGAAACCTGTAGGCGTTTAATCAGGCTCTTCTTGCGAAACAAGCTTGGTGTATTTTGAGTAAACCAGAAAGCTTACTTAGTAGATTGTACAAGGCTAAATATTTTCTCGGTGGACTTCGGGTTCGTAGGCCAAGAAGTTTGGGGGTGGCTGATATGTTGGTTCAGGATTTGATAGATCAAGATAGTCAGACTTGGAAGAGTAACTTGATTGAATATTTGTTTTGGGAAGAGGAGGTGGACGTGATTAAGGAAATTTCGTTAGGAAATGCACAAAACAGTGATAGATTGGTGTGGCATTATACGAACAATGGTCTATTTTTCGTACAAAGTGCATAGCACCTTGTGGTTACCATACGGGAGAGAACTTTACAACAAAAAGAGGGAAGTACGAGTAGTAGTGGTTCGGTTGATTGCCGTTGGATTTGAGTTGATCTTTCGGAGAAATTGTAAATCTTTATATGGAGGTTATGTAAAGGGGCGATACCAGCTTTACGAAACCTGAAAAGGCGAAGGATTTGTGAAAGTGATGTGTGTAGTTTGTGAATGGTCGAGCCTGAAACAACGATGCATGTCCTACTTCGTTGCTCGTTTGCTCGTCAAGCATGGGCCTTGTTGAATATTAGATGGGCTGCAGTTGAATCCATGGATGAGGATCTGTTGGTGTGGTTTACAAAGTTGCTTAAAGAGTTCTTTGCAGAGAGCTTGAATTGGCTTTTGTGATTGCTTGGTGGTTATGGTATGGGCGAAATCAACGTATTTTCGAGGAAAGCTTGTGGATATCTCACTTCCATATAAATAGTCGAAGTCCCATATAAATATTTGAAGCTTTCGTAAAGCTGGTATCGCATGCGAGGTCATTTTCACTTTTACCATATTAGTTTTCAGAACGGAGCAGTAAAATTTCTCAGTTCGATATTTCCAGCAGTTTTTTATTTTATTGATCACCTGTCTTTTCAAAATGTCGACCTCGCATGCTAATCCTAATTCTCCTCCTTGCGCCGAAGAAGAGGTTAACCGTATCGTTACCGTAGTGGAGGAAGGCTAGGAAAATCGTTCCTCCGAGAACGAGGACATGGAGGATGGGGTGCTTGCCTACGAAGTTAACACTTATGGCTAGGAAGAGGTGGACGGACTTGTGGTCGAGATCACAACGGAGGAGGAGGATGTTAAACCCTCAAGGAAATGTTGGGAATGCTTCGGTTGTCAAAACAACGAGAGTGCGGAATTTAAAATTTTTCCGAGGCACTCCATCAGTCCCAAGATATGTTTTCCACCTTATGCATGCAAAAAAGTTGAATCAATCAATCAACAATAAACTAAAAGGGGAGATTTGCGATTTTACCTCACCACAGGCAAGGTGGTGGTAACCTCCTGCTTTGTTGTTGATTCACAAGTCGTGATCCAATTGTCTCACCCCCAGAGTGTATCCACACCAGTTGGATTGTAGTAACACCTTCAAGTCACAGGCTACGAACTAGATCTTGAAGGTTGTCAATGGAGGAAGAAGCAGATGCAGTTTCAGAACTAGATCCAGATATGGAAGAGCAGAGAGAGAGGAGAGAGGGCGGCACTGGGTAGGGGCGGCTAGGCAGAGGGGGCGGCCAGGGTTTTTTGCAAAGTCACTTGTGGAAGAATTATGAAGAGATCTATTTATAAGAGAAGAATCATTCTCTTAATAGATATCTCTTCCATGACCTTTTCCTTATCTCATTAGGAAACAAGATATACATGTATATCTTTTAGATCTTCCTTGTCATACAAGAAAACAAACTCTTCCATTATTCTTCTAGTAAAAATCGCCCCCTTCTAGTCTAGCAAGACTTCTTCTGGGCTATTAATTAAAAGACCCATGTCTTGCAACTTAATTTAATTAACCCATTAATTAAATTAGCCCAATTAATCTAATTAATTATTATCTCTCAAATAATTAACACTTTAATTAATATTTAATTAATTAGACTATCTAATTAATTATTCTTCCAATTGAATTAACACTTTAATTCATTTATTGATTTAACTCCTTTAAATCAAATATTTCCTTTTATGACTGTCACTGTCCAACTGTATTGTGTGTGACCCTCTAGGTTCACCATCAATTGGCAGCATGCCCACGAACCCTTCGTGTTTTAATTTACGAGCAATTAATTGCTCCGATCAACTAAACCCTTTTAATTGACCACTCCAGAATTAATCTCCCTTATTAATTCAGGAGTACCCACACCTCATGGTCGATGTCTAGCCACAAGCCCATGAGGCCCAACTTCAGGTGAATTGATATTTGTGAACCTCACCTCTTATAACTGCCATGTACACACCATCCTTCTATCGACTTAATTTCTCGATCGAGACCTAGGGTGTGTGAATTGATCGGCACCTCTAATTATCTCAATAACTATACTTTCTAGTTCGGGATAATAATCCAGCGTGACTGCTAAATTTGGAAACCCTTTTCCAAATCTGTCACCTACCGTTGCCACGGGTTTCTCGGATCTATTATCTAAGAATCGTATATGAAATTCTCTCATCCATTACGACGAGTCGGTAGATTCCATATTGGTACTAACCACTCGCGTACACAACTATACGCACCCAACTTAGGCACATTATGGTCAGGCTACGTGACCTGCACCTAGATCAAAGAACGCATACCCATGCACCGAATTCGCCCTAGCACCTCAAGTCTAAGGACTAAATCGTACACTTTTATAAGCCTTGAGAAACATCCCATCACCGATATGCGTTATGCGCTTCCACAATGGGTTTCTCTGTTCGGATCGTTCGATCCCTTATCGAACCACCTACTCATATGCACTGACATCAAATGTCTTGTTCATGAAACTCTACAAATTCACTCCATGTGAATCATGCATATTCATACAAGTCTTATCGATTCCTTCGATACCCCGTCTCGTTCGGAATCTATGACTTGGAACGTGTTTTAAGATCACGACCTTAGAGACTGTTTCATGATTGCACTCAATACTGAAGTGAATCGTCCCATAGTCGAATGTGATCTAAGAATTTCATCCAATCGCTTAAATGTATTCGCGAGAGATGAAGTTGGCCATTGTTTATTCTATACAGTTATAAATAAACGTGCGTATTATTCATAAAATCAAAGATTGTTTGTTACAGAATAGACCTATTACAAGCTAAAGTGAATTGGCTTACTGGGCACTATCCTATCAATCTCCCACTTGCCCTAAAGCCATTCACAAACATTTCTAAGACCCATCTTTACAAGATGTCCCTCGAACGCTTTTTGCGAAAGAGGCTTTGTTAGTGGGTCAGCTATGTTGTCTTCTGAGTTGACACGATCCACGTGTATGTCTCCTCTACCAATGATCTCCCTGATCACATGGTATTTCCTCATTACGTGTTTAGATTGGTGGTGTGATCTCGGCTCCTTCGCTTGAGCTATCGCCCCGTTGTTGTCACAGAAGACTACTACAGGCTCTGTAATGCTAGGAACTACATCCAACTCTTGGATGAAGTTTCTCATCCAAACACTCTTTTTTGCCGCATCCGATGCTGCAATATATTCTGCTTCAGTGGTTGAGTCGGCAATGGTGGACTGTTTGGAACTTTTGCAACTCACCGCTGTGCCATTGAGGCGGAATATGTATCTAGAATTGGATTTGTAATCATCCACGTCAGACTGGAAACTTGAATCAGTGAATCCTTCAAGTTTCAATTCTCCACTACCACCGTAGACCAAAAACATATCCTTAGTCCTTCGCAGGTACTTAAGGATTGCTTTAACGGCAGTCCAGTGCTCTTCGCCTGGATTTGACTGATAGCGTCTCGTTACACTTAGAGCGTGTGCTACGTCTGGTCTAGTATACAACATCGCATACATTATGCTCCCTATTACAGAGGCATAAGGTATGAGAGACATTCTCTTCTTTTCTTCGTCAGTTGTAGGGCACATTGACTTGGAAAGAGAGATTTCATGTCTCGTTGGAAGCAGTCCTCTCTTGGATTCTTCCATATTGAATCTTTTCAATATCGTGTTGATGTACTGAGATTGAGAGAGTCCCAACATCTTCTTCGATCTATCCCTATAGATACGTATCCCCAATACGTAAGATGCCTCTCCTAAATCTTTCATGGAGAACTGCTCGGATAACCACGCTTTCGTCTGCATTAACATTTTGATATCGTCCCCGATCAACAGAATGTCGTCGACGTATAAAACTATAAATTGTATCGAACTCCCACTATTCTTCTTGTACACACGAGGCTCAAATACGTTTTTGATAAAGCCAAAAGCTTTGATACTCTCATCAAATCGTATGTTCCAGGTTCGAGATGCCTGTTTGAGGCCATAAATTGACCTTTGAAGTTTGCACACCTTGTGCTCGCTTCCTTTGGACGCAAAGCCTTCGGGCTGTTGCATAAAGATCTCCTTGTCAATGTCTCCATTGAGAAAGGCGGTCTTTACATCCATTTGCCATATTTCGTAGTCGTACCACGCGGCTATGGCTAAAAGTATCCGAATGGATTTCGATATTGCTACTGGAGAGAAGGTTTCCTCATAGTCTATTCCAGGCCTCTGAGAATAACCTTTCGCCACTAGGCGAGCCTTATGGGTTATAACCTCTCCATTCATTCCAAGCTTACGCTTGAAGATCCATTTGCATCCTACAGGGATAGTTCCCTCAGGTGGATCGACCAAGGTCCAAACCTTATTGGAATGCATGGAATCCATTTCGGATTGCATGGCTTCGAGCCACGCACCCGATTCTATGTCAGACATAGCTTCTTTATAAGTCCTTGGATCAGTATCCAACTTATCGTTTTCGTGAATGAAACCAAATATCTCTGGTTCCTTACGAATTCGATCAGACCTTCGAAGTATAGGTGTACTAGTAGGTTCAGTAAATTCAGGATCAACTCCCACTATTTGTGAGGATGGGTCCGATTCTTGGACTTCATCGAGTTCTACGATTGTCCCATTTATGTTGGTGAGGAAATCATCCTCTAAGAAGTGGCATTCCTAGACACGAACGTATTACGTTCTTTAGGATCGTAGAAAAAGTATCCAATGGATTCCTTTGGATACCCCACAAATTTGCACAAACTAGATCTACTATCCAGCTTATCTCCTTTCTTGTTCTTAACATAGGCGGGAGATCCACATACTCATAGATACGAATATACGGGTGCTTTACCATACCATTCTTGGTGTGGTGTTGTTGGCACTGACTTTGAAGGTACTATATTTAGTATCTTCGAAGCAGTTAACAGGGCTAAGCCCCAAAACGAAAAGGGGAGTTCAGCAAAGCTCATCATGGAACGAACCATGTCCAACAAAGTTCGTTTCCTCCTTTCAGACACTCCATTGAGTTGGGGCGTCCTAGGGGGAGTTCGCTGCGCGAGAATTCCATTCTCTTTTAGATAATCGAGGAATTCTTGACTCAAGTATTCTCCTCCTCGATCAGATCGAAGTGCTTTAATACTATGTCCAAGTTGGTTCTCTACTTCCATTCGAAACTCCTTGAACTTTTCAAAAGTTTCGGATTTGTACTTCATCAAGTACACGTATCCATAACGACTGAAGTCGTAAGTGAATGTTACGAAGTAGGAGAATCCTCCTCTTGCACTGACACTCAGTGGTCCACAAACGTCAGTATGGATCAAATCCAATGTCTGTTTGGTTCGCTCGGGATTCCCGGTGAAGGATGATTTGGTCATTTTTCCTTTGAGACAAGATTCGCAAGTCGGAAGTTCATCTAAGTTCTGTATTTCAAGTGCCTTAGAGGAAACCAACTTTTGGATCCTACTCTTGGAGATATGTCCAAGTCTAGCGTGCCAAAGTTGTGGGGGTGTGATTATCATATTTTCTTTTTCTTGATTGTATGTGCAAGACGTTGGAGTTTGTAGGTTCAAGGGAATATAGACCGTCCATCAAAGTACCACTAGCATAAGTTAAACCATTTTTAATTATGCTTAAAGATCCATTCATAATGGAAAAACTAAAACCATCATTATCTAAAAGCGGAATAGAAATAATGCTCTTAATTATTGTTGGTACGTACAAACAATCTTTTAAAAGTAAAGTAAAATTCCCTATCACTAACTCCACGTCTCTTATAGCCTCTGCAGCAACCCTTGCTCCGTTTCCAAAACGCAGGATCCTATCCCCGAGCTTAAGTGTTCTTACTGCTCCCATCACCTGCAAATCATTGCAGATATGAGAACCTGTTGCGGTGTCTAACACCCATGATGCACAGTTAATAGAAATATTAACTTCAACCAAGAAAATACCTTTGGCTACCATTTTCAGGTAGTCTGGGCAGTTTCTTTTCCAGTGCCCTGCTTTCTTGCAGTGGAAGCATTCGTCGTCTGGGCTTTTGTGCTTTTTCTCGACAACCTTGGTGACTGCTTCAGAAGAGAACATCTTCTTCTTCTTTTTACCTTTCTTGGGCTTTGCAGCCTTCGATTGGTGAGCAATCATCACGTGTTTCTCTTTCTTGAGAGTGGATTCTGCCGTAACCAACAGATTGGTCAGTTCGTGAAGAGCAAGGTTTCTGTCTTCCATGTTGAAGTTCAACACGAACTGGTCGAACGAGCGAGGCAGAGTATGGAGAAGGAGGTCAGTGCTAATATCAGCGTGCAATTCCACGTCTAATCGCCCCAGTTTTTCAACCAGGTTGATAAAACGAAGACAGTGATCCTTGACACTGCTTCCCTCAGCCATCTTGAGATTAAAGAACTCCTTAGTGGCTGCGATCCTTTCGGTACGAGACCTTTCTCCAAACATCTGTTGGAGGTGGAGAAGTATATCTCTAGCAAGCGGTATAGCAGCATGCTGTTTCTGCAGCTCATTCGACATTGAAGCTAGCATGAGGCAGCGAACCTGAAGATCATCATCAACCCTTTTAGCATGGGCGGTTCGTTGTTCCTCAGTAGCTCGTGCTGCGGGTGCAGCAGGCATAGGTGTGTCGAGTACATAGCTCCGACGTTCGGAGTCGAGGACTATCCTCAAGTTTCTCAGCCAGTCGAAAAAGTTTGACCCATTCAGTTTATTAGCGTCGAGGATGACAAATAATAGATTTTTAGACATTGTTCAAAAAAATAACTACAAATGGAAAGAAGACAACGTTTAGCTGACTGATCTATGCCTAATACTTATAATTAACGAATCTTGGTCTTGGTTTTGAAAAAGTTCTCCCACTATTTTGTCGAAACAATCACCCCTTTGATTGCTCGGGAAATCTTATTTCCTAGTAGGTCTTGACGTCCTAGCAGACATTAATTGCACCGACGACTCGTGGCCATATAATTAATTCTCCAGGTAGGTATATGATGAGGGCTATTTTGCACATAGAACCAGCTAGGAATATCCGAGGAGATTCAAGATCGATCCGACCTGTTTAAGCTGAGGGATCGGCTCGACCAGCCAAATACATATCTGATCGACCTACTCTGATCGACCTGCTATCCGTCTCAGGGGACTTAATGGGCCATGCGATACTCCTAGGCCATGCAGGTTTCCTAGGCTAAAGAGGACTCCTAGTTCAGATAGGACAGGAGGAATATTATAAATAGCGAATCTTACATTGTATTCAGGATCCAGAATTTTACCTACGAAATATACTACAATTGTTCGCCTTTCATATTACTTTATACACCATTATATTACTTTGCTTGTCCTTGAATTGCACCATCCTGAGTACTTTAACCAAACCCCTAAATAAATAAAATTGTGATCTTGAATATTTACTGAGATTAAACCTTAGACAAAATTCGGTTAAATCAGTTGGCGCCCACCGAGGGGCAAGGTTAATTACTCGATCGAAATATGGCCAATCCAAGGAAAAGCGCACGTAACGCAGGAAGAAGCACGAATTCTCGACCTTCTCGTGCTATGGATAACTTGCCTGAAGGTTCCCAAAGGGTCAGCGCTACCAACACACAGCCTCCGGCAAATCAGCAAAATTTAGATCCTGTAGAGGAACACGTTGCAGCAGACGCAAACATCAATCAAAACATGGGAGGACGACAAACTCCTAACGCAAGTCGGGCTCCTAACTCACCCATCCAATCCGTCCCTGTCCCACCACTACCGGCTAACCAGGAGAAAATACTACAAATCGCTCAGCTTTTAAGTTCATTTTTTCCTCAAATTCTTCAAACTTCGGCGGTCGCGGGACCAACGAGGGCTGCTGTTCGTCCCTCGAGGGCGGTTAATAATGACAGGGAACCTCGGGAAAATAACGATCGTCTGTCAACTCAAGCAGAGAGTCCGGATGCAGACCAACGATCTCAATTCTCTCCCCCAAACATAGCTGGAAGGCACCCTGGTGGAAGGACTAATCAGGCAAGAGTTAATGCTCGTCCTGAACCACACTTGTCCAAGGAACAGACAGTTGTCCCTATCGATGACACGGAGGAACCCCCGGTTGTCAATCAACAGGCTACTAGAAGAATATCTGAAAGAGATATAGAAAGAATGGTCGAAGAACGATTAGAGCAAAGGTTATTAACCATGAGACAACCTTGGCCACGTTCCCGGGAGGTCCAGGAAAGCATAGCAACATGTTCTCCATTCTGCCGAGAAATAAGAGAGGCGCAAGCCTCCGGGACCATACCTGCCCGTCTTCCCAGATATGACGGAACCAGTGATCCAACCGACTATATTTTTAGTTTCACAAATATAATGGGCTTGTATGCTCACTCCGCGGAGTATACGGCCAAGTTGATGATCACAACTTTTGAGGGGCTAGCGCTGGATTGGTTCGGAAAACAACCGCCTAACTCGATCTTCAGTTTTAGAGAGTTATGCAACAAACTAGAACAACAGTTTGCCAGCCAGAAAAAACAAAAGCTCCCCATGAGCTATCTAGGGACTATAATCCAGCAAGATGGGGAGTCCTTAAGAACTTGGTTAGCGAGGTTCAATGTGGAACTTTTGAAGATCGACTCCCCAAATATTGATTACATCATATCAATCCTATTCGATTTGACAAAAAATAGGCAATTTGGCAACGCATTGAGTCGAAAGCAGCCAAGAACCTTCTCTGAAATCATGACATTGGCCTCCAAATACATGACTCAAGAAGAGATGAATTCTTTCAAAGACAAAAATAAAATTAAAGCATCGACTTCAGGATCAAGAAAACCTGAAAAACTCCCAATGCAAAGGGTCACGGATTACGATCGGTTTTCCCGAAGAGGAAACGTATTTCAAAGATTAGAACACAATGGGAGTAATCTTGAGAAAAGACCCAATGTCTACCTCAGGCCTCGATCTCCAGAAAGGAATATAAGAGATCGAATTAGCTATGTTGAGTTTACAAAATTAAATGCCCCAAGAGAAGAAATCCTGGTGATACTGGAAAGAAGTAATTTAATCTTCCCAGCAAAAAGGATCACACAGGCAAAACCCGGGGCAAAGAACTACGATTTATATTTTAGGTATCATCGAGCTCACGGTCACAGGACCGAGGACTGTTTTCACCTGAAACAAGAAATCGAAAAATTGATTCAACAAGGTAAATTGAATGAATTCGTTGATAGAGCAGATCGGAGAAGACAAAGGACGAGAAGTCCTAGAAGGAGGGAAGAAAATAGAAGTCCTCGTGATAGATCTCCCAGTAATCATGCACCCCGAAGAAATGAAATCGATGACGACCAGGTCAATGGTACTATACATGTAATCTCTGGTGGACCAGCGGGGGGGGATAGTCGGAATGCCAGACGAAAGGTCGCACGATCTCTAGAAAAGGGGATTATAACCCCTAAGGAGATATGGGCGCTCGAGAGTAAAAACTC
Organism: Penstemon davidsonii; assembly: GCA_034814905.1. Lineage (NCBI taxonomy): Eukaryota > Viridiplantae > Streptophyta > Magnoliopsida > Lamiales > Plantaginaceae > Penstemon > Penstemon davidsonii. The sequence continues at coordinate 528,173 of JAYDYQ010001087.1, read as the reverse complement.
CAATCACCAGATAATCAAGTTCGATGAGAGCGAAGTCCCCAGAAATCTGAATTGGGACAATAACGAAGACCACCCTGATTTTCCCATGGTGGTCTAGCTGAAAATTGCCGATTTCAATGTCAAAAGAATCCTGATCGACAACGGAAGCTTGGCTAACATAATAGCTATCGAAATGTTGAACCAGATGAATCTGGGAAAAATAACTCTCCAAAAAGTAGCTACACCACTCGTAGGGTTTGGAGGATCGGAAATAGTCCCGGCTGGAACTATCAATTTGAGTGTAACTCTTGGGAACTAACCTCATCGAGTAACCAAAATGATAAAGTTTTTAGTGGTCGAAACACCATTTGCCTATAATGCCATTTTAGGAAGACCGACATTAAACCAATTTTGAGCAGTTGTGTCAACCTATCATCAGAAAATAAAATTTCCTACGGTCTCTGGGGTAGGCGAAATCGTCAACGACCACTGCATGGCTTAGGATTGTTACAACACAGCGCTATCCTTGAAAAGGAACGTCGATCCACTAACACCGTCGAAAAGAAAAACAGTAGGATCTTCGACGGAAAAATCTAATGAGCCTGAGTTGCCTAGTACAGATAGGATCGATAAAAAAGGGAAAGAGCCCATAGATCTGACTCTACGAGCGCCAGAACATAAAGAGGTCAAGTTAATCGAGAATGATCCAACAAAAATCACCAGGATCGGAACTGAACTGTCTCCACAGGGAGAAATCATGTTGATCAATTTTTTAAGGAAAAATGTAGATGTTTTCGCATGGAGCTCGGAGGACATAGTGGGGATCGACCCGAGAATAATAACCCACTCTCTGAAGATAGATCCAAGCGCAAAACCGGTCAGACAAAAGAAAAGAAATCATGGCCCTGTGAAGGACAAAATAATAAAAGCAGAGGTCGAAAGACTTTTATTGTCCAAACAGATTAGAGAAATTCACTTTACTGAATGGCTATGTAATGTCGTACTTGTCTCAAAAGGTGACAAGAAGGATAACAAGTGGAGAATGTGTAACGATTTCACAGATTTAAATAAATTATGTCCAAGAGATCCTTACCCTTTCCCAAGGATCGATCTGTTGGTAGACTCGACAGCAGGTTTTGCAATTTTTAGTATGATGGATGCATTCCAAGGTTTCTATCAGATTTTCATGGATGAAAGAGATCAAGAAAAGACTGCATTCATTACCGAACATGGCGTATATTGTTTCATAGTAATGCCGTTCGGATTAAGAAATGCCGGAGCAACCTATCAACGGTTGGTCAACTTGATGTTTAAAGAGTTGATCGGTGAAATAATGGAAGTGTATGTCGACGACATGCTAGTAAAAAGCATGACTGAAGAAGACCACATTAAACACCTTGATCGTTGCTTCAAAATTTTGAGGAAATATGGAATGAAGCTCAACCCCTTAAAATGTACCTTTGGGGTAAGGTCTGGAAAATTCTTAGGTTATCTGGTCCATGAGAGAGGCATCGAAGCAAATCCGGAGAAGATACGTGCTATTACTGAAATGAAGCCTCCTAGAAATATTACTCAGGTTCAAAGTCTGGTCGAAAAGATTGTTGCCCTTAATAGATTCATATCAAGGTCCGCAGATAAAAGTTTACCATTTTTTCAAACTTTGAGAAAAGCTAAGACCTTCGAATGGACCGAGGCTTGCGATCATGCATTCGAGCAGCTGAAAGAATATTTGACCTCGCCACCCCTGCTCGCCAAACCTACAGAGGGACAACCTCTATACATATACATCGCTATTTCCGAGGCTGCAGTGAGCTCGGTTATGGTAAAAATTGAGGGCTCGGAACACAAGCCTGTTTATTATTTGAGTAAATTGTTGCAAGGAGCAGAAAAGAATTATTTAATAGTTGAAAAATTCGCTCTGGCTTTGGTAACGTCAACGCGTAGGTTGCGGCCGTACTTTCAAACATACAAGATCATCGTACTTACCAATCAACCTTTGAGGCAAGTTCTATCAAAGCCAGAAGCCTCGGGAAGGTTAATCAAATGGGCTGTAGAATTGGGACAGTACGAGATCGAATATCGACCACGAACTGCAATCAAAGCTCAGATACTTGCTGATTTCCTCCTTGAAACTCCAAGTCTGTCGGAGACAAGCTCCGAAGTGACATCGACAAGCGATAATAGTATTATGATCGTCAATAACCTACCATGGCTTATGCATGTCGATGGCGCATCAAGCAGAGATGGTGGAGGTGCAGGAATTAATTTCCAAGGGCCAAACGGCGAGGATATGAATTATGCCATCACTTTAGACTTCGTGGTAACCAATAACGAAGCAGAATATGAAGCTCTAATCGCAGGGTTGGAAATGGCTATACAGGCCGATATAAAGATTTTGAATGTCTTGACGGATTCCGAGCTAATTCAGAGACAAATTAGCGGAATGTACGAGGCAAAAGAATACAACATGATAAAATATTTGGCGAAAGTGAAAGAGTTGACTGGGAAATTTGATAAATTTGATATTCAAAATATCCCACAAGAAGAAAATCGATGGGCTGATCAACTATCTCGATTTACAGGAACAAGGGATGGTAAATCTGAAAGAGTAATCACCTGGCTAATCTCTAAAACACCCTCGATCGACCTCGATATTGTCCCATTTACTGAAATAATGGATATCGACTTAGCAGCAGACAGTTGGATGACTCCGTTAATCGCCTATCTGAAAGATGGATCACTCCCTAGCTGTAAGAATGAAGCTAGAAGGATAAAATATCGAGCCCCAAGATATGCAATGTTAGAAGGGAAACTTTACAGACGATCCGCCTCGGGAATTCTGCTAAAATGTATTCCCGAGCACAATTCCGAAAGCATCCTTAGAAGCATACATGAGGGAGAAGCTGGGAATCACAGCGGCGCTCGAGCACTTACGCTAAAATGCTTGAGAACAGGTTACTATTGGCCAACGATGTACGCTGACGCGCAAGACTATGTAAAGCACTGTCATTACTGTCAGGTACATTCAAATATAATACATCAACCAGCTGAAACTATACACCCAATTCCGATCTGTTAGCCTTTTGATCAATGGGGAATCGATATAGTGGGACCGTTCCCAATGGCCAGATCGAAAAAAAGTTATGTTTTGGTCGCCGTCGAATATTTCAGCAAGTGGATTGAATGCGTAGCCTTAGCTCGGATAACACAGTTCCAAGTTACAAATTTTCTCTGGAAAAATATAGTCTGTCGTTTTGGAATCCCAAGAATTTTGATTTCTGACAATGGAACTCAATTTGCTGGAAAACAAGTTCAAGAATGGTGCTCGAAGCTTGGAATACAGCAAAATTTCACGTCTGTCGGACATCCTAGAGCTAATGGGCAAACTGAAGTGGCAAATCGAGAGATTGTCAAATCACTCGAGAAAAGACTGGACGACGCCAAAGGAAATTGGTTGGACGAACTGCCTGGTGTCATTTGGGCCAATAGAACCACAGTAAAAGCCTCAACGGGTGAAACACCGTTTAGCCTAGTCTATGGGTCGGAAGCGGTTATCCCAGTAGAGGCGCTGGTCCCCAGCCCAAGAATTGAGTTCTACGGAGACGAATCAAACGATCAACTGAGAAAGGATGACATCGATTTGAGTGAGACCGTGAGGGAAAAAGCCAGCCTGCGTTTAGAAGCGGCTAAATCCAGCATGGAAAAAGCCTACAATCAAAAGGTGAGGATACGATCATTCAAAGAAGGTGATTTAGTACTTAAAAAAGTTGAAGTATCCAAACATGTGGGGAAGTTACAGCAAAATTGGGAAGGTCCCTATATGGTGATTGCGGTCGGCAAAAAAGGATCGTACAAGATAGCACAGATGGATGGAACTCCCCTTCCTCGAACGTGGAATGCAGTAAATCTCAGAAGATATTATGGCGTTAAGTTCGAGACAAGAGGATTTAGAAATTAGACTGGATTTGCAAGAAATTAGTTTTTCCCTTTTCTAGAATATTTTGTTATTTCTCTTTCATGCATTAAAATTACCTACAATTGTAATAAAAGCTTTTGCTTCTTTTTCCATATGATGTGTTCAAAAGACTTTTGTCAAAGAATGATCTACGAAGGTTAAAACCAATAATTGGTATACAACCTAAAACTTTTGGAGTAAAACCGAATGAATCGGTAAACACTCACCGATCTACAAAGGTTAAAACTACAGTTGGTATAAAACCTAAGTATAAAAAAAACTTTGAGTAAAACCGATTGGGTCGGTATAAACTCATCGATCTCCTACACGAACAATCTACAAAGGTTAAAACCACAGTTGGTATAAAACCTAAGTATAAAAAAAAAAACTTTGAGTAAAACCGATCGGGTCGGTATAAACTCATCGATCTCCTACACGAACGATCTACAAAGGTTAAAACCACAGTTGGTATAAAACCTAAGTATAAAAAAAACTTTGAGTAAAACCGATTGGGTCGGTATAAACTCATCGATCTCCTACACGAACGATCTACAAAGGTTAAAACCACAGTTGGTATAAAACCTAAGTATAATAAAACTTTGAGTAAAACCGATTGGGTCGGTATAAACTCATCGATCTCCTACACGAACGATCTTCAAAGGTTGAACGCCAAAAATTGGTAGATCTATAAATAAGAACGATATACATTCATCGATCTCATAACTAACAATCTGCGTAAACGAACAGCTGATATAATGTAAAATTTTTATTATCACTGATGAAAATATACATCGGAAAAATACATAAACTCCCCTAGCTACATCAACAGCAAATTCCATTACATGATAAAGAAAGGAGCTAACAAAAGGACTTCAGCTTGATTTATCTCTGTATTTCTCTCAGAATTCTTGCCACCAGCTAGGACCAGGCGTGCTCACGGCCACAAAGCTTTGGAATCAGGGAGAGCTTTGAGAGATCATAATGTTACGACGGTCGATGGTGGTTAGCATTTTTTGATCATACATTCTTGTTTTAATGAACTGACCAGCTTTCCACCGACCGCGTAACTGATAGATCGGAACCCCACAACACCGACCTTTACTCATTAACATACGTTGGTCGGTTGAGGGTAGACGTTCCAATCTACTCCCCTAATTAGGGGTCGGAGATTTCATGGTTTTTGAGAAATCTCCACTTTCCGATTCCGCCCATACCAAGTCGACGTAATAAGTGTTCTGTTTGATTCTCGAATTAGGCGGACGACCGCCATTTTGAACAAAAAAGAAGTACATTTGTTTGAGGTTTTACTTCTAAAGGTAACTAAATGAAAGAAAGAAGATTCCTTTTATAGACAAGGAGAGTTACAATCCAACGGTGAAACTCGAATCTAAATACAGGATTTGGAAGTAAATGCGTTTTTGAGTTGGTCAAAATAAAAAGTCATATATTAGATCGATGAAGACAGTACGATGACTATAATAGCGAATCTAATATTACATATCAGAGATTCCTATCTGAACGGAAATCATCGATCGATGCACTAAAGCGATTACAACTACAAAATATCAAAGGAAAGAATCTGGTTTCAAAAACGCTTCAGAGCTTCCTCGGAACGATCATCTTTCTTTCTACTTTGAGAACAGTGACGAAAACGTAACGTACGGGCATCCTTCTAGAGATTGACATCTGTCGGTCATCGAGAGAAGGACACATGTATTCTCGACCACCTCGAAAAAGCTGATGCTTCTTCTTTACGACGTAGAATAGGGATCAGAAGGATCTCATGCATGACATCACCAACCTGTTAGAAACAAGTTGATTTCGATAAGCATAGAATCCTGCTTTACTCTACTCTCGACCTCAATCATACGGCATAATTTATGGTCGATTAATCCCCAATTAGGAGATTTGCCCGACCATTACCATATATAATGGAGATCTCTTCTTTCCAATTCCTCCCATACCGAATCAAAGATTCATCATTTGACGAGATAACATGTTTTGGTGGACGACATTGATTGTAACAATAACAATGCTTGTTGGACAAGTTCATTTCTGAGGATGAAGAAACATGGAATAACCCTTTTTATAGGCGGGGGATATTGGATCCAATCGTGTTACATTGGGATCCTGTCAACGGTCCAGATCAACAGTATTACAAGAAAAATTCATAGTGTCGGATAAAAGATCGATCAATGCCATAGAACTAAAATTACGAGACCCCAGATAAACTGGTCAAGAATAATTGATTTTATTCAGATCTTTAAGAGGATCATTACATTTCACGGAAACAGCCAAATCATCAGGAGAAATTACATTCATCTTCAAAGTCTAATTACAAGTATTACAAATACTAGTCCTATTTTGCGACTCCTCGGAATGATCTGCTCCTTCAATCCGACCTACTCCTTATTCTCAGACTACAACCAATGCAGGGAAACAAGGAACATGCATAAGTGCGTATATTTGCTGATGCTGGAAGAGAAGCGTGCTGCATCAAAAGTCGATCACAGTATCAAGCTAAAGCACACTGAGAAAGGAATGGTTCAGATACTACTCTTACTGCAAATGGGGAAGGAAAGAACTTTGCTGTCATACAATTGAGGCAGGTTCGTTCTCCATGCCTTGGGGGCAAGTTTTCGAACATGCATGGACGGAAAAGCTTACTTTCCCCAGGGATCACCACCATTTTTAATGAACTAACCAGCTCTCGCTTCTCCAAAAAACTATTTGGTTTGATATCTCCACCATAATCTACATGCCATAAAAACCAAATTGAAACGTTTATGGGAGACATATTATTTCAGTCTTTTGTTTTTACTACTTCTCCAGAAAAAGTTATTTATACTACGAGGAATTAATCAATCAACGGACAAAGCATACGAACCGTTCCTACAGTCACGGCACACCTACCAAATTGACTTCTCGTCTTCCAAGAATACTGAAAGAAGTTATTTATTGGCAGGAAGGTCGAAAAGACGCAGAAATCGATCAAAAAACATGATCTTCTATTCATCAGGCAAAATGTATATTTACATTTCAAAAAAAAAAAAAAAAAAAAAAAGAAAGAAAGATCTTTATCTACTGTTCTTGGGCATGATCAGAAATTGTCGGATAACCAAGATAAGTCATCATTTCTTGGGTACGTTGCTTATATCCAAGAGAAAAACCTCTGTCAAACTCTTGATCTTTCAGCTGGAGCAGATTTTGTTTCTCCTTAGTAAGCTGATCTTTATCAGACTCCAAGCTGCTATTTAGTAGAACAAGTTCTTCCTTCTCTTTGGTAAGCCTTTCAGCAGCAGCTCGAAGATTCTCTACCTCGGTCATTAGCGATCGATGAGCAACAGCAATTGAGTTTACCCGTTCGAGGGATTCTTCTCGAGCAAAGTAAGATTCGTCATTTTGTATCCCGAGCTGGAGAGCTTCATGCTTAGCCTGTTAAGAAGAAATATGGGTGAGAAACTTAAAACGCCTAGATCTCTTTTGACAATAACAAAATACACTTACCATTTCTAAACGCTTGAAAATGGACTGAACGAGACGTAAGGAAGAATGGTTTTGCAGTTTGTCGAGCTCTTTGGGCAAAATCGTACCCATCCCCAAGTTCCAAGAAACCCCATCAGGATCGAGGGTTGTTGGAATACATGCATCGATCGAGACCCCACCGGATCGACGCATCCCGAACTCAGTTATTTCTTCGACCTGATCCTTGAACGGACGATCATCTAAAAGAGACGGATCGTCCGCCGTATTTTCAAAGCCAGAATGACTAGGACCAGAGCCTGTTTTTGATACATCTTAAGAAATACGGGCAGAAGAGACGGTTTGAGTATGTTGAGAGCTTGAAACAGCAACTTGAGAACGCAGAGGGGCAAAGAAAGACTCAGGGATGTCTTCCACAGAACCCCTTAGTTGCAGTATGGGATCAATCTCAGAATTGGGAGCAGTAGTCACGACCTGTGCGCAACCATCTTGACTTATAGATTGATTTGTTGCATCTCGGCCAGAAGGGGAACGTTCATCCACTGATCGTTCATCTGGAAGAGGAGAAGCGGCTCGAGACTCCTCATTCGTTATTTGTTCCTCGGGAGGAGGAGAAATAGTTCTAGATTCCTCGTTTATCGATTGATCGACTGGAGGAGGAGTAGCACCTCTGGACTCCTCGTTCGTAATTTGCTCCACAGGAGGATGAAGAATAGTTCTAGACTCCTCGTTTGATGTTTGATTTACTGGAGGAGGAGAAATAGATCGAGAACTTTCGGTCTGGCAAGCTTCCAGAATTTTCGGATCAACCAAGGGACTACGGATCGGAGCCCTCGAAAGTTCCATCGAAGAGTTCGTAGTTTCCCTTGTCGGAGAAGGGATATTCTTCACCATATCTGGGTTTCCTCCTGACGAGGGTGATATCGGATCAGATCAAGGCATGGCTTCTCGAGAGGAAGATCCACCTTGGAAAGATGATTGACGAGAATTTTCTGTTCGAGCTTTTTTCCTCGGAACATCTCGTCGGGATGGACCCCGCTGAGATCGTTTGACAGCTCCAGAAAACAGATTGGAACTCATGGTCAGAAAATCAGAAATGCTTATGAATTATTTAACTATCAGCTCCGATCAACAGCAAGAAAATTTTATATTACAAGTGGGGACGCGCGGTAAAACCCCAAAAGATTTACCTTTATATATAGCTAAGGAAATGACAATTACGTCCACGGACCTTGGCGCGCACAGTAAAAATTCAAATATAAGGCAAAAGCGGGTCATCAAATACGTACTATGATCATCAAAACGACGAAGTATGTCTGAGTTAAAATCATATATATATCATAAAAGGAATTTTACATGTTCTACGAGACTTAAAAGATCTAAACTTACAACAAAATGAAAGAAAATAAGAAAACATCCTAAGTGGGGGAGTTAGTTTCCTTCGGGGGCGAGCCTTCCTTTTCTTCGTCATTCCTTTCGTCGACTTGATCTCCTTCAACATCCTCTTCATCATCGTCGTCTCCCTCTTCGCTTGCTTGATCTTCCAGGATGTCCTTTGTTAGCTCCAAATCAGGGGCTGGCACGGAAAATGGAGTTCCGTACTCATCGACTAAGTGAGCCAAAGGATGATTACTATACTCGACGGAAGGCAAGCAATCAGTTGGATAGTCTTGAATTCTTCGATCTTTTTCAATAGCCATAATCTGGCGATATTCATCACGCATATCAGGGATCCGACCAGACTCGATCAATTGATCGACGCCTTTATAGAACGAGCTCAAGAGTAAACTTCCAATCTTCTGGTGAATTATGGCAGTATGCACAGGGGAATCGAGAAATTCTCGGACGATGGGTTCGACGTCGGACGATCGGTGATCATCGATGATCTTGTCTAGATCCGAAGAGCCATCCTCTTTTGCCGCGAGTTGAGATCGAAGCGAAGCAATCTCCGACTCCAGTTTGCTAGCCGCTGTGGCATGCGAAACTCGCTGCTCATCCATTTCTCGAGTTAACTGGTCAACCTGGGCCTGATATCGGCTAGCATCCGTCATCATACCAATAATGTGCGGATTGTCAGTTTCCAAGTTCTCATTGGTAAGAGGAACGGGTTGAGTCTCAGTGGAAGCTCAAGAATTACCGACTTGAGCAAGTTGATCTTCGAGCTCCTTAACCCTGGCGATTAAAATGTTGTTGCCTTCCTCAACATATTTGCATTGATCTCTATGCAATGCCATGCCATATAGCGCGGACACCAAGGCATTACCTGCCTGTGGCAAGGAAAATTTGTCTAAATAAAGACCAAAAAGAATATTGAGGACTTTTAAAGAACTGAAGGAGTAAAATAATATTACCACTTCATGAGCGTGAACTGCCCTCGCTAGCTGTTCGAGGGGTTTCTTCCTAACAGTCCTCTCCACGTCCCGAACAAAGGTCGAGGATAGGAGAACTCGAATGGATTTATCGACCACATTCTCCTTATCGTCAGACGCCAATGTATCCTTCTCGGAATAACCTGCCGCCCGTTTTCCTTGAAGATGACTCTCAATCATATCTACCAAAGAAGCTTGATGGCTAGTATCTCCAACGTGAGTGAAATACTCCCCTCCTTTGTCAAAATATTGAGTTCTTCTTTTGGCTTCAGGGCCAGTAGGGTTACGTTCGGGCCAATATTTACTACCCAGAATACCATATTTCTCCCTAAAAGTTTTGGGCGGATAACCGCGACCTGGGCGAGAGCTCGAAGGAGGTATGTCCGAAGAAGTTAGGCCAGATAGAGGAGGAGCTACTCGGATAGGATCTGCGTTCTCGGACTCCTCCTCCTCAATGTCCTCCAGATCGTGGAATTGATTTCTTCTCCTCTTTCTGGATTCCTTTTGCTCTATGGGGACTTTACCCCACGATTTTTTCGAGTTCGAAAGAACAGATTTCCCGACCACAGAAAAACGGCAGTTCTCGACCATGGAGGCTGAAACATGAGGTCGATAAATATTAGTAAACAACGAATTCGTAAATCCGTTTATAAAATAATAAAGTAACAAAACAAGATAATTCTTACCTAGAGATCGATTGTCCGATGGAATGGGAAACTCTAAAGAGCTCAGTCCCGCCTTACGAAGGAAATTTTCCCCAATCAAATAAGCTGATTGATATTTATTTGACCTCATCTCCTCGATCAAATCGGGTGAAAATTGATCATCTGGGGACATCTCACCAATCACCTTTCGACCACCGTATACCCAAGCATCATTGTATCCCCAGTCATGAGTAAACTCCTCGGTTTCACCGTTCTCGAGGATATGCACGGTCGGAGCCTTAACAAAAAAGAAACTTGATTTCCATTCCGTACTGTTGCTCGAAATGGCGTTTTCAAGAACCGCGTAGCCAGGTCTTTGGCTAACATAATAATAACCTCTGTTGGAGGAGGTCGATACTGAGAGTCGGAAAAAGTGAAGAAAATTACGGAATGAGGGCTGCAGACCTCGCGCGACCATCAAAACAGAGAATGCCATAATAAAAGCTATGGCATTCGGGACAAGTTGGGTCAATGAGACAATGAAGGTCTCCAGGAATTGACGAAGAATCGAAGAGAGGGGAAAACGGAGCCCATGCTCAAAGTGGGACGTATAGAAAGCTCGACAGTTGGCGGGAGGACTGTTGATTCTCTCCTCGGAAGAAGGAATAATGATCTCAAAATCCGACGGGAAATAGCGGCCGTATTCCTTTTTCAAAAAAGGTAGATCCTCTTCTTTCCATCGAGAAGGAAAAAATTCCACAGGGGCAGAAATTTGAGGTTGAGACGTTTTGGATTTCTTGGATGCCCTCGACACCATTTCTTCCTCTGGAATAATCTCCACCACCAAACTATCAACTTCTTTTTCAGTATAATCTCTGATCTCCTCCACTTGAGAATTGGGGTGGGGGGGGGGGGGGGTGGGGGGGGGGGGGGGTGGGGGGGGGGGGGGGTGGGGGGGGGGGGGGGTGGGGGGGGGGGGGGGTGGGGGGGGGGGGGGGTGGGGGGGGGGGGGGGTGGGGGGGGGGGGGGGTGGGGGGGGGGGGGGGTGGGGGGGGGGGGGGGTGGGGGGGGGGGGGGGTGGGGGGGGGGGGGGGTGGGGGGGGGGGGGGGTGGGGGGGGGGGGGGGTGGGGGGGGGGGGGGGTGGGGGGGGGGGGGGGTGGGGGGGGGGGGGGGTGGGGGGGGGGGGGGGTGGGGGGGGGGGGGGGTGGGGGGGGGGGGGGGTGGGGGGGGGGGGGGGTGGGGGGGGGGGGGGGTGGGGGGGGGGGGGGGTGGGGGGGGGGGGGGGTGGGGGGGGGGGGGGGTGGGGGGGGGGGGGGGTGGGGGGGGGGGGGGGTGGGGGGGGGGGGGGGTGGGGGGGGGGGGGGGTGGGGGGGGGGGGGGGTGGGGGGGGGGGGGGAAATTTTCCATATTTAATTAAAGGGATAATTACATCGACCTCCCCTGAGGTTTGGGCTAATTATTGCCCAATCCCCTCGCAATTTCATAATTACATTCACCTCCCCCACGTTTCAAAAACCTTATAAAATGATGTGAAATGACCATATTGTCCTCGTCAGTTTTAATTAAAAAAAAACAGATTAACAAAATGTCTTATTTACCCTTGCAAGGGATAATTACATCGACCTCCCCTGAGGTTTGGGCTAATTATTGCCGAATCCCCGCGCAATTTCATAATTACATCCACCTCCTCCCACATTTGAAAAATCTTACAAAATGATGTGAAATGATACACAAAATTACAATAGTACACTTGCAATGATACACAAAATTACAATACTACCCTTGTAAAAATTAATTTTATACACAAAAAAAAAACTCTAACCCTAACCCCCCACCCCACCTCCACCGTCCCAACCCCGCAAATATCTTCCCAGGTCTAGTTCGAACCATAGGCCTTCCAGGCTGGCGGCGCGTCCTGGGAGGAGATTTGCGGGGTTGGGGACGTCGGGTGAGGGGTTGGGGACCGACGGGTGCGGGGTTGGGGTTGGGGATTAGGGATGGTGAGGGCTTTTTTTTAAAAAAAATTATATTAAAATAATTTATTGATTTATTAATATTAGTATTTTTATATAAATAAATGATTTTAATATTATTGTATTAAGTAAGAAATATTAAAATAAAAATATAATTTTATAATAACTATTTTATTAAATTGAGTATTTTTATTTTTTATAAAATAATTATTGATTTTATAATAACTATTTTAGTTAAAAGTTTAAGAAATTATTTAGTAAACATGTGAGCATTTTTATAATGTCTAATAATTAAGGTTTTTTTCTTCTCATGATCAAACGTAATTCATTAATTTATCCTTGTACTTTAATTATGAAAAAAAAAATTATTAAAATTACAGGTTAAATGTTAAAGTTGAATGTATATACATTTTTTATTTATGTTCTACAATGTTTTTTTCTTATAACTAACCATAATTTATTTACTTTTAATTGTAAAAGCATTATGAAAAAAATCATTGATGTGTTATTATATTTTTATTTTAAGAATATTGTTGGTCCCAAAAGAGGTCAATGAGGTCTAGAGGGGGGGGGGGGGGGGAATAGACCTCTGAAAACTTTAAACTTTTTCTCTAACTTTTCTGACAGCAGACTAAGCTGATCGAGATTTGTAAGACTACTAAGCTGATGCGCACAAAGCTTTATCAGCAGAGTTGACCACTCATCTGATTTTCACTCAGCTGATTTCAGATGTTAAATCAGAGTTTTAGAAACTAGTTGGCAGCGGATATTCAAGGTGTTTTTCACCAATCTGTTCCTCTTTAAGTTTTCTCACTCAAAAGATTTTATCCCCAGTTTTTATAACTCCTTTTAAAATCTTTTGGTTAAATCGTATGTTTGAGTTCTTTGATAAATATGCAAAGTATAGCAAACAGTAAATCAAACACACAGAATTTTTATAGTGGTTATATGGATAAAAATCCTTTAGTCCACTCTTCCAAGTCACACAGATCTTGGGTTATACTAGAAAACACAAAGTAATCAAGTATACAATGCTTGCGCCAGACAACAAATGAAGGGCCACAAGTGCGCTGTAAGAAATCACACAGAAATCCTACACTCTGAAGCTAGATCACTCACATAGACGGATCTACACTCCTCACGCTAGTTTCAGTACAGGAAATCACTCAGAAAACCTATACTAAGAAGCTATATCACTCACAAAGATGGATATACACTCCTTCTATTCTCAGTTGAAAGTCACTAAGACAGACAACGTATGATCTCTATTCTTCAACAAGAAGCTTCGTCAACAGATGACTTCGCTCAAGATCAGACGACTCAACTGATGGATCTCGCTCTTAGGATATGATCTTGAATAATGCAAGCTCTCTTTTGATCTTCAGTTATGTCTTCTATTTATACTCCCCGGATTTTGAATTTCTGCCCGTTGAAGGTTGGCAGGAATCTACAGTCCTCGAGTTCTGGTCCTGACACGCGGAACGGCTCCCTGCAACTGTTGCACTGTACACTCTGCTGTACGGATGTCTACTTTATGTCAGTCGCATTTAATGCACTCAGCTCTTAGCTGGTTCCCGTTGATAAGCTTCCTGACCGTCTTCACTCTGCTGGTGGAAGTACTCTGCTGATGATCACTCTGATGATCACTCGGCTGATGGCTCCTCGGCTGATTCAAGAATGAACACATCTATCTTGACTCGGCTGATAACACCCATCTGGTATCCCACGTTGCTGATTCGGTCACATAGCTTTCAGACCATGAGATAGATTTCACTAAGCTGTTTAGTTCTTAGTTGATGACTTCCAGATTACCCTTTTTGTCATCTTCAAAACATTCTCCAATATCAACGAACAATTTCCCCCTTTTTGATGATGACAAAACCTTCAACTAAGAACCAATCTTAAGTCTTCAGATTTAGTCTTCATGCCTTGAGATGGAAATTCTTTTGGTCCAATACAACTTTAAAAAAAATACCACTTGCATGTGATGGTTCTTTTTCCCTTTCTGATCTTCTGCTTAAAGGGTTCTTAGTTGCATCCATCTTCCCCCTTTTTGTCATCAACACCAAATTTTAGTTGCATCTTTTCTTCTCCATTTTATCCTTCCCCCCTTTTTAGGATTTGTGATAACTTCTTTTCCATAAGATTGCAAACTAATATGCTGAAGACAAGTAGGTAAGCACTTGGCTGATCGAGGTAGTCTTCGTTGCCGTTTATCACTCCAGCTAGAAAATTTCCCCTTAACTTCAAGAATTTTTACCACTTGATACCACTTGTGGTCTGACTCCACTTGTAGTCTGATACTACTTGTATGGATACAAATCAAATTAGTCAGCTGATATCACTTGTTGATGTGATAGCACTTGCTGATACCACTTGGTGTACTACATTCTTGAAAATCACTTGGCTGTTGAGTTCCAGTCAGCTGATAAGAAGCAGTCTTCTGATAGCTTCATATTGACTTATTGACAACTTCATCTTTTATTTAGGAGTACCGCTAGTCGCACACGTTCCCCCTAAGTTCAAGAATTCGTGGTCAAGTAGTCTGATGAGAGTTTCTCTTCAAAGACACTCAGCTGTTGAATTCCAGTAAGCTGTTATGGGTTAGTCTTCTGATAAGTTCCCCCTCAACTTATGAATCAAAAATCAACAAACCAATTTCTGTTGTCACATGGTTGACTGATACCACTTGAACGGTGATACCACTTGTTGCAAATAGTTGATGGCCTCTAATGCCACTTGGTCTCTGAAACCACTTGTTAATCTTTGATAATCTTCATCTTCAACTTTTCAATAACCTCACGTTCCTTGAAATCTCCAAATGTAGAGTCTACCACTTGAATTATACCAATTGCTGATACCACTGATTTGATACCACTTGCTGGTACATGCATGTTGGTGAGACTACTTGTTGAACTTGGTGAAATTTACAAGGCAGTCAACTCATCTTTGTCATCTCACATGTGTTTCTCCTGCAAAACAGATGACTGTTTTTGGTACCCCTTGTTTATTGGGTCCAGCATGGTTAGTGTAACCTTTAACATGTGATGATCTAGTGACTTGTGTTTTATCATGATAATGCCACTTGTTGTTTTTCAACATTTGTTGGTCATGATTAAAACATAGCTCATAAGCAAGGTAAGATGCATGAAATATGTGATAAGCATGCATATTGAAATGAGGATGGCAATCAGTACAGTGAACATGATCAGCATGATAATATGAATAGGCATAAAGCATGTTGAAATAACAATTATCATAATGTGATTCAAATTCTTGCCAAATAATTCATTTTAACCTCAATTTCTTACCTGAGTTATTTAATAACTCTCCTTATATTCAACAGACTTGATACCACTTTAATTTTACTCCTAGCAGCGGCCTATTTCAGCTTACTCGCTGATGAGTTTTAGTAGTCTGATTTGTCTTAGGTAGCTTACTAGGTTTTATAACCTATTGAGCATCAGTAGACTTGTTCTCTTAAGCCTCTGATTTTCTTTTTAGAGAATGATGCAATTACTTCTTTCAGGTTTATTTATATTTTCAAAACAAATTGCATACTCAGCTTTTAGAGTCTCATTCTCATGCTCAAGCTTTTTGGTAGTCAGCTGATTCTTGAGGTTTTTCAACCTGAAGTTTCAGTGATCTGATTTGCTCTTTTCAGCATAGTCATCTCTTCATTAAGCTTGGCAAATGCACAAACAATATTTGAATTTGTGATTCAGCATTTATTCAATCGATTCAAATAGTGCATTTCATTTATGGGTAGAAGTTACCTCAATTTTCAGAATCATCAGATCCTATGGCAGTTAAGCATAAGGTTTCAGATACTTCTTCAAATTCTTTATAAGACGACTTGCGGTCTGAATAAGATGTGCGGGAGTTTATTAGCTTTGCTGCATCAGCTAACTTTGATTTGCTCTTACTAAGCTTACGCTCCTTTTTAGCACGCTTTTCCTTTTCAGCAAACTCCTCAGATAATGAGGTTGGATGGTCTTTGATCAAGAGCCCATACTCCTCTTCATGGTAGTCTCTAAGTTTTGCTTTGTAGGAATCCCTGTTTTCCTGAAAATGATCAGAAGAAGATGAAGTAGCATTTTTATATTTTAATTTCATTTTCTTTTTGTAGAATTTCTTGAAATCATTTAGCAGCAGGGTAATGTCGTCAACAGTATATCCCTTTTCTGAACTCAGCATAGTCTTCTGTTTTGACTTGTCTGCTGATTTTCTTGACTTGTCTGACGCCATTAGAGCAGCAGTAGGGTCTGAACTGGTTGACACTTCTAATCCCAATCTTGGCATATGATACTCATACGCTTTGAGAGATGAGAACAGTTCGGAAAGAGAAATCTTCTCTAAATCCCTTGATTCTTCCATGGCTGTCACCTTCATGTTGAATTTGGGTGACAAGGCCTTGAGAACCTTTGTTGTGATCTCCTTGTTCGAAAATTCTTTACCAAACCTTAGAACTTCATTCAGGGCTTTGGTAAATCTGGTATCCATCTGATCAATCGTTTCACCAGACTTCATTTTGAAATTTTCAAACTCCTCAAGAGCCACACTGAGCTTGTGTTCTTTGATAGCGTTGTTTCCTTCGCTTAGCTCGCAGACTTTATCCCACATCTCTTTGGCAGTTTTGAGATGCTTGATCTTTTGGAAATTGTCTTCGTCTACAGCTCTGAACATGATGAACTTCGTCTTTTTATCAAGATTTACTAATTTGTTTTCTTTAGGTGTCAACTCATCCAGCTCTTTGTCAACTATCTGATCTGGTTGGCCAGCAACCTTCACAGTCTTCTGGAATCTGAATGGTCCTTTTGTGATACATGTAAACATGTCATCATTATAAGCAGCAAGAAAGATTTCCATTCTGATTTTCCAGTTTTCAAAGCTCATAAGACCAATGTGAGGAACATGGTTTATGGCATCCATTTTTCAAAAAGTTTTGATTTTCAAAATATGCTCTCTTTTTGAAAAATTTGAAAAACACACTTTGGATCAAGCTCGTTGATCAGGCAGCTGATTCAAGATAAACCACCTACCCTGATGCTACTTGATGGTATCAGGTAAATTACCAGAGCAACCTGCTCTGATACCACTTGTTGGTCCCAAAAGTGGTCAATGAGGTCTAGAGGGGGGGGGGGGGGGGGGGGGGGGGGGAATAGACCTCTGAAAACTTTTAACTTTTTCTCTAACTTTTCTGACAGCAGACTAAGCTGATCGAGATTTGTAAGACTACTAAGCTGATGCGCACAAAGCTTTATCAGCAGAGTTGACCACTCATCTGATTTTCACTCAGCTGATTTCAGATGTTAAATCAGAGTTTTAGAAACTAGTTGGCAGCGGATATTCAAGGTGTTTTTCACCAATCTGTTCCCCTTTAAGTTTTCTCACTCAAAAGATTTTATCCCCAGTTTTTATAACTCCTTTTAAAATCTTTTGGTTAAATCGTATGTTTGAGTTCTTTGATAAATATGCAAAGTATAGCAAACAGTAAATCAAACACACAGGATTTTTATAGTGGTTATATGGATTCAAATCCTTTAGTCCACTCTTCCAAGTCACACAGATCTTGGGTTATACTAGAAAATACAAAGTAATCAAGTATACAATGCTTGCGCCAGACAACAAATGAAGGGCCACAAGTGCGCTGTAAGAAATCACACAGAAATCCTACACTCTGAAGCTAGATCACTCACTTAGACGGATCTACACTCCTCATGCTAGTTTCAGTACAGGAAATCACTCATAAAACCTATACTAAGAAGCTATATCACTCACAAAGATGGATATACACTCCTTCTATTCTCAGTTGAAAGTCACTAAGACAGACAACGTATGATCTCTGTTCTTCAACAAGAAGCTTCGTCAACAGATGACTTCGCTCAAGATCAGACGACTCAACTGATGGATCTCGCTCTTAGGATATGATCTTGAATAATGCAATCTCTCTTTTGATCTTCAGTTATGTCTTCTATTTATACTCCCCGGATTTTTAATTTCTGCCCGTTGAAGGTTGGCAGGAATCTACAGTCCTCGAGTTCTGGTCCTGACACGCGGAACAGCTCCCTGCAACGGTTGCACTGTACACTCTGCTGTACGGATGTCTACTTTATGTCAGTCGCATTTAATGCACTCAGCTCTTAGCTGGTTCCCGTTGATAAGCTTCCTGACCGTCTTCACTCTGCTGGTGGAAGTACTCTGCTGATGATCACTCTGATGATCACTCGGCTGATGGCTTCTCGGCTGATTCAAGAATGAACACATCTATCTTGACTCGGCTGATAACACCCATCTGGTATCCCACGTTGCTGATTCGGTCACATAGCTTTCAGACCATGAGATAGATTTCACTAAGCTGTTTAGTTCTTAGTTGATGACTTCCAGATAACCCTTTTTGTCATCTTCAAAACCTTCTCCAATATCAATCAACAAATACATATACACTAAAAATTCATTTATTCTTTTAAACCTAATTCATTCATTTATTCTTTTACTTTAATTAGGAAAAGAAAATTAAAATTATTAAAATTATGGGTTAAATGTGAAGTTGAATGTATTTACATTTTTTATTTATGTACTACATGTTTTTTTCTTATAATGAACCATAAGTTATTTGTTTTTCCTTGTACTTTAATTGTGAAATCATTATGAAAAGAATTGGAAAAAAACGTTGATATGTTATTATATTTTTATTTTAAGAATACATATACACTAATAAACTAATTAAAAGTTTCATGTAAATTTATAACATTTGAACCTATACTTATACATATACATTGCAAAGAAACCTCTATTATGTACCAAACATAACAAGGGTATAATTGTCCAACAAAATAGCTACAGTAACCTCAAGGGTAAAATAGAAAATTCAATAAAAATTCTTCGATGACAACATCAAAATGTAAGGTTTTCGAAACGTTTGGGGAGGTGGATGTAATTATGAAATTGCGAGGAGATTGGACAATAATTACCCCAAACCTCAGGGGAGGTCCCTGTAATTATCCCTTAATTAAACTACATAAATAATACTATATTAAACTGTTTTAATTTACAATATAATTTATTTTCATCTATAATTAAGCTACATTAATAATATATTTCAATTTACTATATAATTAGTTTATTTTTATTTATTGTAATTTTATACTGCAATTACATTTGACTTTGTTTGAATTCAAATTTTGTGGTGGTCAATTTGTCATGTGATAATTAAACAGGAAAATTCTTGTCCAAGTCTGGCCACCACCAACACAAGTGTATTGCATTTTGTGATTGGTCACTCTCTTGGGAGTTACATTCAGGTTCAAAGCATGTGTATTGCACTTGCCATATAGTTACTTTGGGTTTGGCCAAACCCGATGTGGGTAAGAATTTCTCCATTAAACTTTATTTAAGCCTAATATGTAGGACTGGCTATTTAGTCGTTTATATTTGAAATTAGATGGCTAGATCTAAATAAATATGAATTGAACCCGAATAATTGTGAATGGGATTGAGTTTAAGTCATTGTATGAAATACAATTGATTTATAAGTCGAGTTTGAGCGTAATAAAATTCAATTGGAATAAAGCCCGAATAAATAAGTATTTCATATACTAATAATCATTTAGCACCTAAATGCTCAACAATAATAATAATTCCAAAATTCTCCAGGTTATATGATTATTACGTGATCATGCTATTTCCATAATTGAATGGCTTAATTTAAAGAAAAACTAGTATATTTTAATTACGCATTCCTGCGTGCTTTAATTTCTCAGTACGCATTCCCACGTGCATATAAATTTTTTAAGCACAAAAAATAAGGTTTGTTTGTGGTGAAAAGTAAAAGTAATCTTATTTAAATAGAATAAGTAAAGAATCTAAAAAGTAAATAGTTAATTAATTAACACATTAAGGGTAAAATAGAAAAAAAAATATTACACCTGTTTGCGTAAATTTTGTCTGGCTTGCCTCGATGTGCAATTGACTCGATGCAATTGACTCGATGTAAGATAAAGTGAGTGCGGGCGTGCCAATGTCTGTGCGTGCAAACATGATGGTTTAAAAATGGACGTATTATGATAAAAATTGAAATATAGATTAATGTCCTGACAAGGCTGACTTCTAATCAATTGATTGTGGCGGAGTAGGCAAACTCTACCCCTGATTCTTTTCCATGCCTGCCTGGCCGCAGGACTTAACAATTTATGATAACCTTTTTGAAATGCCAAAACTTTATAGCCAAATCTGTGGCTCGCTCGATATATCAAGGGATTTGCAGAAACATAATTATCGAGCTGATTATCAAGCAATCTAAAACATGTCAACCTCATTTAAAACCTGAACTAGCAGATTACCAATATAAAGCAAAGACATATTAAAATCACTTGATGAAAACATACTCGTAATTGGAATCAGGAGATTAAGGCCAAGTACTCCAATATATTAAATAAACAGAGTGTTGATGAAATAAAAAATATATGAAGTCTAGCCTAAACATGCTTCCTCGATTTACAAGAATGAAAGAGTATGTAAAGTTATAATTAAACTCCTTTGTTGGCATCAGAGTGCCAATCGAGTTGATGAATCCCTTTAGCTTTTGATGAATTACTCCTTGGTTGGCAGGGAACCCGCCAAACGAGCTGATATGTTTATCGTGCACCTTTTTTGACGTAAAGGTAACATTGACAGCAGGTGACTGCCATCAATGGATCCCCCAACCTTGGCAGATGGCTACCAATCGGGCTCCTAACCAGCGGATGGCCACTAGAAAGGGCATCTATTGAGCAGATGTCTACTCAACAGATAGTTATCAGGCAGATGGCTACCTGATAACGAGCCCATCAAGCAGATGGCTATTTGATGAGTTTACCATGTAAATACTTTGGTACTTACATGATGGTTAGCAGCGTACTACTTGCTGAAAACTAACGGCTGTCCTGAGGAACGGCTTCGCTGACGGCGAAAGCAGCTTTGCGGCGTACTTTGAGAGGCGACGGTGCTGGACTTCAGGCTGTCATGTCCTGCGGTTGCTGAGAACTAACGGCTGATTTCGAGGAGTTGGTATTGCTGACTAACTTGCTTTGCAGCGTACTACTTGCTGAAAACTAACGGCTGTCCTGAGGAACGGCTTCGCTGACGGCGGAAGCAGCTTTGCGGCGTACTTTGAGAGGCGGCGGTGCTGGACTTCAGGCTGTCATATCCTGCGGTTGCTGAGAACTAGCGGCTGATTTCGAGGAGTTGGTGATGCTGACTGACTTACAGAAGCAGCGTTGCTGGACTTCCGATGGGCATGATGCCGAATTCAGTGAAGACTGAAGAGTTGATTGATTGATTGAGTGTGTGTTGAATGTGTCAGCTTCCTGATATTTATAGGCCTCCTGACGGACAGTTCTCCTGATGAATGTCCACTTCTTCCACTTCCCCCTTTTTTAGGCATAATCTCCACCACTTTGTTAATTGTCTTGACCCATGTCTATGGGGTGGTTATTTCCAGCACATGTGTAACCTCCTTTGAGATATTTTAGGGAGTTAGTTAATATCAGCTTATTTCCCTCCAAAATTAATTGGTTATGTGGCCACTTTCTTATAACTGATTTGGCCTTAATTAAATTAATATCTCTATTAATTTAATTAATTAACCATGTTGTGTTTGGGCCAATTTTGGGCCTCATTAATTAATTAGGCCATTAATTAATTACTTAATTAGGCCTTTAATCAAGTTGATTTTAGTGGGCCTGTTTATTATCAAGGCCTTGCTGTCAGTTGGTCTGGCTGATTGTCGACCCAATCACTTCTTGTCGGGCCATTATTGGCCTGACAAACCTAAAAAATATTTTGGGTACAAACAATGCCCCCCGTAAGTCGTATTCGATGTAATTAATTTAAAAAATTAATTCAATTGAATTAGACTTAGATTAAAGTTTTTCTCTCTTTAAAGATGAGATATTGCGACAATGGTTCATTAAATAACCACCTATCGGCTTTATGAAACCAAAACTTTAAGTAGAAAATGGACCATATCACAATGGCCTTGATGATGACAGATCTCTCGATATCAGACTCGTATGGATCTCGTCGATATCAGGGCAATGTAGATCTCCTCGATATCAGGACAATATGGATCGTCTTGGCATCAGATCAGTGTGGATCTCCTCGATATCATGGCAGTATGGATCTCCTTGATATCGGATCAGTGTGGATCTCCTCGATATCAAATCAGTGTGGATCTCCTCGATATCAGGGCACCTATTGATATGAGCGCGTTGATATCAGTGGGCCTCTCGATATTGAATAAACTCGATATCAGATACCTTATAGTAATATATCGAGGACTTAGTAGTCAGCCAAAATTTTGGCAGTTAACCAAATTCACCTTTTCAAGTGACTTATATGATGAACAAGCCCTTCAATTTGATTCAAGGGCATCGATGCTTATGAGCTCGATGTACCTCATCCTGATGAGAGGTGTGTCTCGATATTGATATGATATGGGTTGACATCGATGGTTGATCCCCTGCAATGATATTTTCTATGTTGACTCGTCACCACTTCTTTCTTTCTTGTTTATCAAGACTCCTGATGGCTTTTGCCATTGACAATATGTTGTAGCTTTTTCAAGCCATCTGTTATGTTTCTCCAATACAAGCTTGTTTATCGGGAAGATCAAAGGCTTTATTGAAAGAAAATTGACCACTACTCTAGAAAAGCACGAAATCAAACTATCTACCTTGAGAAACTCCTAAGCATCCTAGATTATAATATACAACGGGGACGGCGAACAAAGTTAACTACGCCGTGCTTCAATTCCTAGCTCCAAAGGTCGAGTGAGGGAAAACCATCATTTTCGCCTATCAGCCTAATGGCCCGATGGCGATTTTGGCAAAACGGGACGACACATGTCCTATTGTTTATCATGTTGTAAATTTATTTTGCCATTATGTTGATCATCCTTTGACCCTGCCCCCCGAGCCGTAGCAAGGGTGCATATTTCTTACTCCTAGATATCGCCTATCAACTGGCGTGCAATGCAAAGTGGTCGATTGACCTGATGGCTGATTTGCCAACGCTCTGAATGTAGACCATGTAGACCATCGGCTTGTGTGGCCAGTTTGGCCCTGATACGCGCCAATATCTGATAAGTAGCTTGATTGGCTTCATTAGCAATTTTGGTGACCTTTTCAGGGACACTTATGTGGCGGCCTTGTTAGGGTCTTTCTTCAAGTCAAGTGTCCTTGATACAGGAGGATGACTTGATACGACCTCCGATATCGGTGTTATTGATTTTGCCTATCAATCGGATGGCTTGATGGCGGTTTAACGAATTACATCGATGAACATCATGATAGTGAGACGCTTGTAGATCGGCATCAACATGGTACCGATCGACCTCTGATTTGGACCTGCCCCCCGAGCCGTAGCGAAGGGGTTGCGTCGATAAACGACGTGCATTATAGGAGTGCCGATTTGTTTGATGGCTCTCTTCCAGGGGTTGGCCTGTATTCATTGGCCATGACATGAACTTTTCTTCCTCTCCCGTTTCAGTAGTAGATTGCCCGATGATCGGAGCATTATTCATATCAGAGAGTATATTCTGAAGGCCATCAGCCAGTGTGGCTCGTTTGACCTCGATGCGACATCCTGATGATTTTGGGATGTCACACTTCCCGATGATCGGGGCATTCATCGATATGTATGTTCTGCAGGCCATCGGCCAATGCGGCCGATTTGGCCTCAATGGTAATTTTGTTTGTCTCCTGATCTAAGGATCTGATCAATGTATTCAGGGTGAGGCTTGTTGTATCGAGGCATCCTGATGTCCTGCTTTTTCATGAACATTTCCAGCGCCTGATTGACTGTCAGCAAGTCATTGTTCCCTTATGTCACCCTATTCGTCAGACCATAGTTTGGTGAGGTGACCTGATGTCCGTTCTGGACAAACTTCTCCACCTTCATCCTCTGATTTTACCCCCGAGCCTGCGTGAGGGAGTTTGTTCCTTGATGTGTCGTCTCGCCTATCGGGTGTAGTGTTCTGTCCACTAGCCTGCCTGTTAGGCGGCTTGTCCCGCTGTGGGGACTCCCAAATGTGGATTGTTGTTGATTTTCCTTGAACGGCAGTATTCTTAGTCAATCCATTGTAGTTGGTCGTCAGCAAGCCGTGCATTTCGTTGGCCATTAAGTTTATGCTATCGGCCAGTGTAAATAATTTGGCTTCCAGACACGCCAGGGAGATATTTAAAGTGTTGTTTGATTCCATGTTGGCCTGACTAGCAGCAGTGGCCGTGCAAAGCATGTTCTCGAACTTGTTGATCACGTTGGACCATTCTCCCTGTTTCTCCTCAAGATCCTTCATGAATTCATGGACCTCTTCTGACAGTTTTTCAAGTTTCTCCATCCCGTCCATCGATATCGGGACTGCAGTTAAGTCCTCTGATGGCAGAAAATATGTGAGATCAGACCGTGCCCTTGTTAACTTTGACGGTTTCTTTCATGTTATCGGTTGAATCATCCATCGCAGAACATGAAATCAGTTGATTAGTACGAAATAGATTTTTTTGGCAAAAGATTATCAAGTCCCACCGGGCGTGCCAAAATATTGTTTGCTATAAATTTTGCATGGCTTGCCTCGATGTGCAATTGGCTCGATGCAATAATAAATTGAGTGCGGACGTGCCAATGTCTGTGCGTGCAAACATAACGGTTTAAAATGGACATATTATGATAAAAATTGAAATATAAATTAATGTCTTGACAAGGCTGACTTCTACTCAATCGATTGTGGCGGAGTAGGCAAACTCTACCCCTTATTCTTTTCCCTGCCTGCCTGGCCGCAGGACTTAACAATTTATGATAACCTTTTGAGATGCCAAAACTTTGTAACCAAATCAGTGGCTCGCTCGATATATCAAGGGATTTGCAGGAATATTAAGTATCGAGCTGATTATCAAGCAATCTAAAACATGTCAACTTGATAAAAACCTGAACTAACAGATTGACAGTATAACAACAAAGATATGTTAAGATTACTTGATGAAAACATACTCGCAAGTAAAATCAAGAGATTAAGGCCAAGTACTTCAATATATTAAATAAACATAATGTTAATGAAAATACATGAAGTCTAGCCTAAACATGTTTCCTCGATTTACAAGAGTGAAAGAGTATGTAAACTGTAAAAAGGTTCCTTTGCTGGCATCAGAGTGCCAAACGAGCTGATGAATCCTTTTAGCTCTTGATGAATTACTCCTTGATTGGCAGGAAGATTGCCATATGAGCTGATATGAAAATTTGCACCCTGTTGACAAGAAAGTAACATTGATGGCAGGTGACTACCATCGATGGATCGCCCAACTTTGGCAGATGGCTACCTGACAGCGAGCCCATCAAGCAGATGGCTACTTGATGAGGTTGTCATGTAACTACGTGGGCATTTACATGACGTTTGCAGCGTACTATTTTGCTTGAAATCTAATGGTTTTGCTCGAAACAGCTTCGCTGACGGCGGAAGCAGCTTTGCGGCTTACTTTGAGAGGCGGCGGTGCTGAAGTTCAGGCTGCCATGTTCGATATCAAACTGATTCGACATTGAGAGATATGCCATCATCAAGGCCATTGTGATATGGTCTATTTTTTACTGAAATTTCGGTTTCATAAAGCCGATAATTGGTTATTAAATGAACCATTTCCGCAATTTCTCATCTTTAAAGAGAGGGAAAGACTTTAATCTAAGTCTAGTTCGATTGAATTAATTTTTCAAATTAATTACATCGAATACGACTTACGGGGGGCATTGTTTGTACCCGAAAAATCACCTCTGGGTTATCAGGAGATAGTGGCCTGATTAGAGTTTGGGCTGACAATGGGCCAGATCAGTTGCGGGCCATAATATAAAACAAGCCCAGGAAATCAATTCACATCAAGCAGGCCCAATGAATTAATGCAACAGGCTGACCTCAAAGCAAATAATTAAGTAATGGCCCATTTAAGCAATGAGGCCTATAACTGACCCAGTAACAAACATGGCCAATTAATTAAAAGTATTAATTTAATTCATTAAAGATAATTACAAACAGGCCACGTAATTATCTGGCCAAAGAAGAGACCAAGGGTAACCACTCCCCATAATATCTCAAAGTTGGTTATAAAGGCTAAAAGATAGGGGATTTGGCAGAATTCAAAATTAACTGCCAACTAAGTCTTCAAAGGAACATGGAGCACAAACATGGCAAATAACTGCCCAAGTAGTGGAGATCATGCAGGAAGTGGAAGAAGTGGACGTTCATCAGGAGAACTGTCCGTCAGGGGATTATAAATATCAGGAGGATGGCACATTCAAAGACACACAACTCAATCAATCAACTCAGTCTACACTGAAATCGGCTCAACGCCTCTCCGGAAGTCCAGCATACGCTGCTTCTGTCAGTCAGTCAGCATTACCAATTCCTTGATATTGTTGGTGTTATTTGGAGAAGGTTTTGAAGATGACAAAAAGGCCATAATGGTTTTGAAGATCAAAAGGTTAAGTCATCAACTAAGAACAGCTTAGTGAAACCTATCTCAAGGTCTTGAAGCGAAGTAACCGAATCAGCCGAGTGGGATATCAGATTGGTTATCATCAGCCGAGTCAAGATAGATGTGTTCATTCTTGAATCAGCCGAGTAACCATCAGCCGAGTGATCATCAGGAGAGTGGTCATCGGCCAAGCATTCCCATCAGCGAAGTGAAGTCGGTGAAGTAAGCCTATCAGCGGTAACCAGCTGAGTGCATTAAATGCGACTGGACATAAAGTGAATATCCGTACAGCAGAGTGTACAGAAGACAGTCTGCAAAAGCAAAAGCTGCCGTCAGAGAATAAGACCGTTGCTCAGGGTTAAAGAGTAATTTCGCCTTCCTTCAACGAGCAGAAATTCAAATCCGAGAGTATAAATAAAAGACTGACTGAAGATCTAAAGAGAGACTTGCAAAAATTCAAGATCACATCTATAGAGCAAGATCAATCAGTTGAGTCGTCTAATCACAAGCCTAGTCATCTGTTGACGAAGCTTTTCGTTGAAGAACAGAGAACTCACGTTGTCTGTCTGAGTGACTTTCAACTGAAAAGAGAGAGGAGTGTATATCCATCTGTGTGAAGTGATATAGCTTCTTAGTGTAGGTTTTCTTTGTGACCTCCTATACTGAAAATAGCATGAGGAGTGTAGATCCGTCTAAGTGAGTGATCTAGCTTCGTAGAGTAGGATTTCTTCGTGATCTCTTACTGCGCACTTGTGGCCTCTCATTTGTTGTCTGGCGCAAGCAATTTATACTGTTAACTTTGTGTTTTCTAGTATAACCTAAGATCTGTGTGGCTTGGAAGAGTGGACTAAAGGATTTTCATCCATATAACCACTATAAAAATTATGTGTGTTTGATTTACTGTTGTTTACTTTGCATATTTTCAAAAGAACTCAAACATACGAACTGAACCAAAAGATTTTAAAAGGAGTTGTAAAAACTGGGGATAAAATCTTTTGTGTGAGAAAACTTAAAGAGGAACATATTGGTTGAAAAACACTTGACAAATCCGCTGTCAACTAGTTTCTAAAACTCTGATATTTCATTTGAATCAGCTGAGTGAAATCAGATGAGTGGTCAACTCTGCTGCTCAAAGCTTTGTGAGCGAACAGCTTAGTAGTCTTACGAATTCGAGATCAGATTAGTCTGCTGACAGAAAAAGTTAGAGAAAAAGTTTTAAAGATTTCAGAGGTCTATTCACCCCCCCCCCCCCTCTAGACCTCATTGACCACTTTTGGGACCAACAAGTGGTATCAGAGCAGGTGGTTCATCTGAATCATTTGCTTGATCAACGAGCTTGATCCAAGGTGTGTTTTTCAAATTTTTCAAAAAGAGGCATATTTTGAAAATCAAAAACTTTTTGAAAAATGGATGTCATAAGCCATGTTCCTCACATTGGCCTTATGAACTTTGAAAGCTGGAAAATCATAATGGAAATCCTTCTTGCTGCTTACGACGACAACATGTTCACATGTATTACAAAAGGACCAATCAGATTTCAGAAGACTGTGAAGGTTGCTGGCCAACCAGATCAGCTAGTTGACAAATAGCTGGATGAGCTGACACCCAAAGAAGTCAAGTTAGTAAACCTTGATAAAAAGGCCAAGCTCATCATGTTCAAAGCTGTAGACGAAGACAGATTCCAGAAGATCAAGCATTTCAAAACTGCCAAAGAGATGTGGGATAAAGTATGCGAGCTAAGCGAAGGAAACGAGGCTATCAAAGAACACAAGCTCAGTGTGGCTCTTGAGGAGTTTGAAAATTTCAAGATGAAGTCTGGTGAAACGATTGATCAGATGGATATCAGATTTACAAAAGCTCTGAATGAAGTTCTAAGGTTTGGTAAAGAATTTTCGAACAAGGAGATCACCACAAAGGTTCTCAAGGCCTTGCCACCTAAATTCAACATGAAGGTGACAGCCATGGAAGAATCAAGGGATTTAGAGAAGATTTCTCTTTCCGAACTATTCTCATCCCTCAAAGCGTACGAGTATCAAATGCCAAGAATGGGATATAGTGTCAACCAGTTCAGACCCTACTGCTGCTCTAATGGCTTCAGACAAGTCAAGAAAATCAACAGACAAGTCAAAACAGAAGACTCTGCTGAGTTCAGAAAAAGTCTACACTGCTGACGACGTTACCCTGCTGCTGAATGATTTTGCGAAGTTCTACAAGAAGAAAATGAAATTAAAATATAAAAATGCTACTTCATCTTCTTCTGATCATTTTCAGGAAAACATGGATTCCTCCAAAGCAAAACTCAGAGATAACAAATAAAAGGAGTATGGACTCATGATCAAAGATCATCCACACTTATCATCAGAGAAGTTTGCTGAAAAGGAAAAGCGTGCCAAAAAGGAGCGTAAGCTTAGTAAGAGCAAATCAAAGTTAGCTGATGCAGCAAAGCTAATAAACTCCTGCACATCTTATTCAGACCGCAAGTCGTCTGATAAAGAATTTGAAGAAGTACCTGAAACCCTCTGCTTAACTGTCATAGAATTTGATGATTCTGAAAATTGAGGTAACTTCTACTGATTAATGAAATGCACTATTTGAATCGTTTGAATAAATGCTAGATTACAAATTCAAATATTGTTTGTGCATTTGCCAAGCTTAATGAAGAGATGACTCTGCTGAAAAGAGCAAATCTGATCACTGAAACTTCAGGTTGAAAAACCTCAAGAATCAGCTGACTACAAAAAGCTTGAGCATGAGAATGAAACTCTAAAGGCTGAGTATGCAATTTGATTAGAAAATATAAATGAACTTGAAAGAAGTAATTGCATCATTCTCTAAGAAGAAATCAGAGGCTTAAAAGAAGAAGTCTACTGATGCTCAACAGGTTAGAAAACCTAGTAAGCTACCTAAGACTAATCAGACTAGTAAACTCATCAGCCGAATAAGCTGAAATATGCTGCTGATAGGAGTAAAATTGAAAATGTTAAGTCTGCTTAATTTATGGAGAGTTATTAAATAACTCGGGTAAGAAATTGAGGCAAAAATGAAATATTTGGCAAGAATTTGAGTCACATTATGATAATTGTTATTATGACATGCACTATGCTTATTCATAATTCATGTTGATCATGTTCACTGTACTGATTGCCATCCTCATTTCGATATGCATGCTTATCACATATTTCATGCATCTTACCTTGCTTATGATCATTGTTTTAATCATGACCAACAAGTGGTATTATCATGATAAAACATAAGTCACTAGATCATCACATGTTAAAGGTTATACTAACCATGCTGGACCCAATAAACAAGGGGTACAAAAAATTGTCATCTGTTTTACAGGTGAAGTACATGTAAGATGACAAAGATGAGTTGACTGCCTTGCAAATTTCACCGAGTTCAACAAGTGGTCTCACCAACAAACATATATCAACAAGTGTGTTATCAAATAAGTGATATCAACAATTAGTATAATTCAAGCGGTAGACTCTACATTTGGAGTTTCAAGGAACGCAAGATTGTTGAAAAGTTAAAGATTATCAAAGAATGATAAGTGGTATTAGAGACCAACAACTGATCGCAACAAGCAGTATCACCAACAAGTGTGCTATCAGTCAACAATGTGACAAAGAAATTGGTTCGTTAACTTTGGATTAATAAGTTGAGGGGGAACTTATCAGAAGACTAACCCAGAACAACTTACTGGAATTCAACGGCTGAGTGTCTTTGAAGAGAAACTCTCATCAGACTACTTGACCACTGATTCTTGAACTTAGGGGGAACGTGTATGACTAGCGGTACTCCTGAATAAAGATGAAGTTTTCAATAAGTCAAAATGAAGTTATCAGAAGACTGCTTCTCATCAGCCGACTGGAACTTAACAGCCAAGTGATACTCAAGAATGTACTACACCAAGTGGTATCAGCAAGTGTTATCACATCAACAAGTGCTATCAGGCGAATAATCTGATTTATATTCATACAAGTAGTATCAGACTACAAGCGGAATCAGACCACAAATGGTATCAAGTGGTATTAATTCTTGAACTTTGGGGGAAATTTTCTAGCTGGAGTGATAAACAACAACGAAGACTACCTCGATCAGCCTAGTACTCACCTAATTGTCTTCAGCATACTAAGTTTATAATCCTATAAAGAGAAAAAGGGAAGAAGAGATGCAACTCAAGTATTGGTGTTAATGACAAAAAGGGGGAAGATAAATGATGCAACTAAGAACCCTTTAAGCAGAAGATCAGAAAAGGGAAAAGAAAGAACCAACTATTGCTACTGGTATTTTTTTGAAAGTTGTATCAGATCAATAAATTTCCATCTCAGAGTATGAAGACTAAATCTGAAGACTTAGAAGACGTTCATAGTTGAAGGTTTTGTCATCATCAAAAAGGGGGAAATTGTTGGTGTTATTTGGAGAAGGTTTTGAAGATGACAAAAAGGCCATAATGGTTTTGAAGATCAAAAGGTTAAGTCATCAACTAAGAACAGCTTAGTGAAACCTATCTCAAGGTCTTGAAGCGAAGTAACCGAATCAGCCGAGTGGGATATCAGATTGGTTATCATCAGCCGAGTCAAGATAGATGTGTTCATTCTTGAATCAGCCGAGTAACCATCATCCGAGTGATCATCAGGAGAGTGGTCATCAGCCAAGCATTCCCATCAGCGAAGTGAAGTCGGTGAAGTAAGCCTATCAACGGTAACTAGCTGAGTGCATTAAATGCGACTGGACATAAAGTGAATATCCGTACAGCAGAGTGCACAGAAGACAGTCTGCAAAAGCAAAAGCTGCCGTCAGAGAATAAGACCGTTGCTCTGGGTTAAAGAGTAATTTCGCCTTCCTTCAACGGGCAGAAATTCAAATCCGAGAGTATAAATAAAAGACTGACTGAAGATTTAAAGAGAGACTTGCAAAAATTCAAGATCACATTTATAGAGCAAGATCAATCAGTTGAGTCGTCTGATCACAAGCCTAGTCATCTGTTGACGAAGCTTTTCGTTGAAGAACAGAGAACTCACGTTGTCTATCTGAGTGACATTCAACTGAAAAGAGAGAGGAGTGTATATCCATCTGTGTGAAGTGATATAGCTTCTTAGTGTAGGTTTTCTTTGTGACCACCTATACTGAAAATAGCGTGAGGAGTGTAGATCCGTCTAAGTGAGTGATCTAGCTTCGTAGAGTAGGATTTCTTCGTGATCTCTTACTGCGCACTTGTGGCCTCTCATTTGTTGTCTGGCGCAAGCATTGTATACTGTTAACTTTGTGTTTTCTAGTATAACCCAAGATCTGTGTGACTTGGAAGAGTGGACTAAAGGATTTTCATCCATATAACCACTATAAAAATTATGTGTGTTTGTTACTGTTGTTTACTTTGCATATTTTCAAAAGAACTCAAAAATACGAACTGAACCAAAAGATTTTAAAAGGAGTTGTAAAAACTGGGGATAAAATCTTTTGTGTGAGAAAACTTAAAGAGGAACAGATTGGTTGAAAAACACTTGACAAATCCGCTGCCAACTAGTTTCTAAAACTCTGATATTTCATCTGAATCAGCTGAGTGAAATCAGATAAGTGGTCAACTCTGCTGCTCAAAGCTTTGTGCGCGAACAGCTTAGTAGTCTTACGAATTCGAGATCAGCTTAGTCTGTTGACAGAAAAAGTTAGAGAAAAAGTTTTAAAGTTTTCAGAGGTCTATTCACCCCCCCCCCCCTCTAAACCTCATTGACCACTTTTGGGACCAACAGATATCAATCGTCAATCCTCCGCAGACAGCAGGACATGGCAGCCTGAAGTCCAGCACCGCCGCTCAAAAGTAAGCCGCAAAGCTGCTTCCGCCGTCAGCGAAGCTGTTTCTAGCGAAACCATTAGATCTCAAGCAAAATAGTACGCTTCAAACGTCATGTAAGTGCCCACGTAGTTACATGGCAACCTCATCAAGTAGCCATCTGCTTGATGGGCTCGTTGTCAGGTAGCCATCTGCCTGATAGCAATCTGTTGAGTAGCCATCTGCTCAACAGATGCCCTTTCCAGTGGCCACCCGCTGGTCAGGAGCCCGATTGGTAGCCATCTGCCAAGGTTGGGCGATCCGCTGATGGCAATTACTTGTCGTCAGTGTTACTTTATGTCAACAAGTTTGGCACTAATTTACACATCAACTCATTTGGTGGGTTTACCTGCCAATCAAGGAGTAATTTTCAAGACTTAAAAGGGATTATCAACCCGTTTTGGCAAACATATGCCAACACATGAGACTTTTCATTGTTTTGCATACCTTGTAATGTCTGTAAATCGGGGAAACCATTGTAGGCTAAGACTCATGTATTTCTTTGACGTTTAATTAATGGAAGTATTTGGCCCATATCTCTCGATTTTAATTAAAGTGTGCTTTACGTCAAGTGATTTTTCATTGAAGCATGGTCAGTATATATTTATGTCTTTGAAATCAAGTTGATACAAACTGATTGATTATCAACTCAATTACTGATTTGTAAATTCATTGATGTACCGAGTAAGCCATCAATTGGCTATGTAACTTTGGCATTTCAGAAAGATTATCATAAACTATTTAAGTCCTGCGGCCAGGCAGGCATGGAAAAGAATCAGGGGTAGTGTTTGCCTATTCCGTCGCAATCGATTGATCAGAAGTCAGCCTTATCAGGACATTTAATTTTACTTCGATGTCAATATGTCCAATTTTTTCGTTATGTTTGCACGCACAAACATTGGCACGCCCGCACTTATTTTACACCATATCGAGTCATTTGCACGTCGAGGCAAGACATGCAAAATTTATAGCAAACAATATATTGAACTCTTGGAGGCCAATCACCTATCAATTGATAGGCATGATAGCCGAAAAGGGAGAGAGAGAAAAAGGGGGAGTTGACACTTGGCATGAAAATTGAGTGGTTAGGGAGACTCTTGAGAGTCCCAATAAAACCAATTTATCTTACATCGAATCAATTGCATCGAGTCAATTGCACATCGAGGCAAGCTAGACAAAATTTACGCAAACAATATTTTGGCACGCACAGTGGGACTTGATAATCTTTTGCCAAAAAAAGTGAGTGCGGGCTTGCCAATGTCTGTGCGTGCAAACATAACGGTTTAAAAATGCACGTATTATGATAAAAATTGAAATATAGATTAATGGCATGACAAGGCTGACTTCTAATCAATTGATTGTGGCGGAGTAGGCAAACTCTACCCCTGATTCTTTTCCATGCCTGCCTGGCCGCAGGACTTAACAATTTATGATAACCTTTTTGAAATGCCAAAACTTTATAGCCAAATCAGTGGCTCGCTCGATATATCAAGGGATTTGCAGAAACATAATTATCCAGCTGATTATCAAGCAATCTAAAACATGTCAACCTCATTTAAAACCTGAACTAGCAGATTACCAATATAAAGCAAAGACATATTAAAATCACTTGATGAAAACATACTCGTAACTGGAATCAGGAGATTAAGGCCAAGTACTCCAATATATTAAATAAACAGAGTGTTGATGAAATAAAAAATATATGAAGTCTAGCCTAAACATGCTTCCTCGATTTACAAGAATGAAAGAGTATGTAAAGTTATAATTAAACTCCTTTGTTGGCATCAGAGTGCCAATCGAGTTGATGAATCCCTTTAGCTTTTGATGAATTACTCCTTGGTTGGCAGGGAACCCGCCAAACGAGCTGATATGTTTATCGTGCACCTTTTTTGACGTAAAGGTAACATTGACAGCAGGTGACTGCCATCAATGGATCGCCCAACCTTGGCAGATGGCTACCAATCGGGCTCCTAACCAGTTGATGGCCACTAGAAAGGGCATCTATTGAGCAGATGGCTACTCAACAGATAGCTATCAGGCAGATGGCTACCTGATAACGAGCCCATCAAGCAGATGGCTACTTGATGAGTTTACCATGTAAATACTTTGGTGCTTACATGATGGTTAGCAGCATACTACTTGCTGAAAACTAACGGCTGTCCTGAGGAACGGCTTCGCTGACGGCGGAAGCAGCTTTGCGGCGTACTTTGAGAGGCGACGGTGCTGGACTTCAGGCTGTCATGTCCTGCGGTTGCTGAGAACTAACGGCTGATTTCGAGGAGTTGGTATTGCTGACTAAGTTGCTTTGCAGCGTACTACTTGCTGAAAACTAACGGCTGTCTTGAGGAACGGCTTCGCTGACGGCGGAAGCAGCTTTGCGGCGTACTTTGAGAGGCGGTGCTGGACAGGCTGTCATATCCTGCGGTTGCTGAGAACTAGCGGCTGATTTCGAGGAGTTGGTGATGCTGACTGACTTACAGAAGCAGCGTTGCTGGACTTCTGATGGGCATGATGCCGAATTCAGTGAAGACTAAAGAGTTGATTGATTGATTGAGTGTGTGTGTTGAATGTGTCAGCTTCCTGATATTTATAGCCTCCTGACGGACAGTTCTCTTGATGAATGTCCACTTCTTCCACTTCCCCTTTTTTAGGCATAATCTCCACCACTTTGTTAATTGTCTTGACCCATGTCTTTGGGGTGGTTATTTCCAGCACATGTGTAACCTCCTTTTAGATATTTTAGGGAGTTAGTTAACATCAGATTATTTCCCTCCAAAATTAATTGGTTATGTGGCCACTTTCTTATAACTGATTTGGCCTTAATTAAATTAATATCTCTATTAATTTAATTAATTAACCATGTTGTGTTTGGGCCAATTTTGGGCCTCATTAATTAATTAGACCATTAATTAATTACTTAATTAGGCCTTTAATCAAGTTGATTTTAGTGGGCCTGTTTATTATCAAGGCCTTGCTCTTAGTTGATCTGGCTGATTGTCGACTCAATCACTTCTTGTCGGGCCATTATTGGCCTGACAAACCTAAAAAATATTTTGGGTACAAACAACACCATGACATGACTTCTCTTTATAATAGTATAAATATCATTGAAGAGCAACCAAAATCCACCATGAGGATTTTTTTCTCTTTCATAAATGCATATTCTAAATCATATATGCAATTTGATAAAAAAATCAACATCAGAATTGAACCAATCAGATTTTAATGTTGAAAATTAATGGGAATCAAAAAATGAATTCTTACCGAATACTCCACGTGGTTAAACAGAAAAAAATACCATGAAACCCGTGAAACAAACCGTGGTTGGATCACTTACGTTCGGAATCCAAATCACGTACATAAGTGGATCATTATTCACAATCTAGATGCCCAAACAAAATATAATCATATGTACGTAACTTTATCATTCGGAATATTTCTATATCTCACTCACGTGCTTATTATATATATACCAGCAACCCGCCCACATGTTCCTGCGTGCTTAATTTTTGTGCAAGTATAACGTGTTGCTTGAATATTTTAAATTGAATTCATAAAATGACAACAAAGTAAAATAATTAAACTTTAAACAGAGCAGAATAATCCTTCAAACAAATTTAATCACCTGTTTTTTTATCATATTAATTAACTGTTGTTTGGCTAAACTAAGTACACATTTGGATTGAATAATTGCAATCAAATCGAACCCACTTCACATTTTCTTTTTTGTACGCCGCTCTCCTTTTCTCTTTCTTGAGAGTTGATGTACCAAGTCTTCGTCTCCTGACATGGCATTCAACATTTGCACAAATTATATATAAATCGACATGTGGCAGTAAGTGTATAGTCGAGTGGCGTCTCGATTGTCGACATCCTAAGCAACCTCGTATCCTAGCGCCATAGGGTCGAATCGAATATTCCATACCCATATCCGAACTTATACGTCTTGTCACTATCCGGCCCGGTGGTTGGAATCTAAAACTATAAATACCCCTCTTTAATGAGAATAGGTACACACAAACCAACTTACACATAACTTAAACCTTATTTCCTTTTCCTAAGGCTGACTTAAGCTTCGGAGGGGTGGGGGGGGGGGGGGGTGGGGGGGGGGGGGGGTGGGGGGGGGGGGGGGTGGGGGGGGGGGGGGGTGGGGGGGGGGGGGGGTGGGGGGGGGGGGGGGTGGGGGGGGGGGGGGGTGGGGGGGGGGGGGGGTGGGGGGGGGGGGGGGTGGGGGGGGGGGGGGGTGGGGGGGGGGGGGGGTGGGGGGGGGGGGGGGTGGGGGGGGGGGGGGGTGGGGGGGGGGGGGGGTGGGGGGGGGGGGGGGTGGGGGGGGGGGGGGGTGGGGGGGGGGGGGGGTGGGGGGGGGGGGGGGTGGGGGGGGGGGGGGGTGGGGGGGGGGGGGGGTGGGGGGGGGGGGGGGTGGGGGGGGGGGGGGGTGGGGGGGGGGGGGGGTGGGGGGGGGGGGGGGTGGGGGGGGGGGGGGGTGGGGGGGGGGGGGGGTGGGGGGGGGGGGGGGTGGGGGGGGGGGGGGGTGGGGGGGGGGGGGGGTGGGGGGGGGGGGGGGTGGGGGGGGGGAAGTCAACATTCAGCTGAAGTGTTGACAGTTCAGTTTGAACTTTGTTGGCAACAGTTGTAAACTCTTGCACAAGAGCAACATTCTTTTCAGATTCTGCTTCACCAACTTGTGTTATGACCCTCACGACCCGTGCAATATCAGCTTCATTCCTTTGAAGAGCAGTGTGAAGATGATTTACATCAGCCTTCACTTCTTCAATGCCTCTGCTCATGTTCAATATGCTCTGGGTCAGCATTAAGGAGTTATCTGGTGGTAGAGGAAAATCTTCAATGGCATCCTTGACCATTTTTGCAGTCTCTTCCTGCATTTGCTTGATCATCAGTTTATTCCTTGACTCCATCTCCTTCATAGTGGTTTCAATCAATAGCTGGATGGATTCCATCAGCGAGGAATGCAAATCAGCTGTAGGAGCAGGGTGTGATGATTCAGCAGGATCCTCTTCTTGTGGAAGTTCAGCAGGTTCTTCTTCCTGTTGAACAATTGCTTCATGAAGAACAGGACTATCTTCAGTTTTCCATTCCAAAGCTAAGGGAACTAAGTCCTTAACCATAGTAGGCAGTTTCTTTGATGTATCCAAGTTGATCTCTTCAGCCTTCTGGTCTTTCTTTTGTTCTTCACTGGCTGGCTCATCAGCTATGTGAATGATCTCAATACCATCAGTAGACACTACTGTCTTCTGACGAATCAAGTCAGCTGGTACAAAGGGTGATGTAGTCTGTTCAATCTTCAGCTTCTCTTGATAAGTACTGATATCAGAGCCATAACAGATTTGCTGTAAACTTGGCAGACTGGGCGTTGAACTTGATGTTCCTGGTTCAAACCTTGATCTTTCAACCCATTTCTCCAGAGTAGTGTAAACAGCAATCTTGACTGCTCTATCAATTCTATCATCAGTAGGACTTGGCTTCTTTGGAATTGAATTTTTGATAGCAGTCGCCTCCTGACTGACAATAACTCTAGCATAGTCATGCAGTCTATCCCTTACAAAATCTGAGTCTAAAGCCTTGACAACAGAGGATGTTTGCAACCAGTTCAAAACCCAACGTCCTTCTGTAGCGAACTCCTTCCAGGCTTGGATTTCTTCCTCAGACTTGTTCAATCTGTACTCTCTCCATTGATTGTATCTGATCTTCTCTGGGAGAAAAGTAGTCCTTGATTGAAACAGCTGGTTCAGCCTTTCCAGCTCAGCTTCAAATCTCTTGAAGGCAACAGAGTCATTTTGAACAATCTCAATTGCTCGTCTGACCTCCTTCTTTTTCTTTTTGATTGGTTCAGCCCTTGGTAGCACAAAGTCTCCTTCCTTAGGCTTTTCTCCAATCACGATGCCTCCAGACCTCCTTGGTCCATGTGCATCCTTTTTGCTTTCTTCCAGTGCCTTTGCCAAGTCTGCTTCTTCCTTGGCAGCCAACTCAGCTTCTGTCATTTTCTTGACATCAGCGTCCTTTTTACTTGCTTCAAGAGCTTTCTTTAGCTCAGCATCATCACGTTTTCGTTGTTCAGCCTCCTCACGCTTCTTCTTGTGATAAGCTGATACTTTTGCTTTGCCAGTTCTCTTCTTTCTGGCATTTCTCGATTCAACAACTGGTGCCGCAGCTGTTGTCTCTGGTAAAGCTATTGCTATAGGTGCAGCAGCAATTGGCTCGAGGATCTGCACTTCAGGATCCTCTTGAGGTTTAGCAACCTCAGCTGTTAGTGGAGGAATTTGTTTCACTTGATCAACTGACTTCTTCTCAGCAGACTCCTTCACTGATTCAACAGGCCTCTCAGCAGATGGAGGACTTTTTCTAACCAAATCAGAAGACTCAGTATCTTCATCAACGAACGTCATTCTCTTTCTGATGGTTTTCTTTGTATGAACAATAGGGACAGTAGATGTGGCAGTATCTTTTAATGCACTCCTTGTTCTTTTAGCCACATTCTCAGCTGGTAGCTCAGCTGAAACTGTTTTGTCAGTAGATGACCCAACGGACATCTCATTGATTTCCTTGACTGTTTCATCAACAATCAAGTCAGCAGCATCCTTTCTTTTAGGCACAACTGTTTTGGCTTCAACAGCAGGCTTTGCTGTTTGAACAGCTGTCTTGCTCTTCTTGCCTTTATCAGCAGGCATTTTAGGCTCAGTAGCCTTTCTCTTCTGTTGCTTCTTCTCTGGCACAGCTGCAGGCTCTTTTGATTTACCAATTTTTACTGCTTCATAAACTTTTAGCTCCTTTGCCTTATGAACATCCTTGCCATTAGTCACATCACATCTCAGATTTACCAGCAGATGACTAATGAATATCCTGTGCAGAGTCTGACCACGCTTCTTGTGATCAGCAAGTATATACCAGATGATATTTGCCCAATTTACCTTCAACCCATAGTAAACAGCTATCATCATATGAAGTCTCTTCATTGGTACACTGTCCAACGAGAATGTGCAATTCTCAAGGACTTTAGCAACTAAATCAGCCATTCTCTGAAACTCATCCTTCAGCTGATTTTTCTTGATGCCTCCAGACATCACTTGATTCTTCTTGGAAGAGATATTCCAGAAATCTGCTTCCAGCGGTTCAGCTAAGGTTGTAATTTCAGTGGACCCTTCAAGCGAGAGCCCGTACATTTTGTTCAGCAACTTGGGGGTAACACATATAGCTTTATCCCCAATTTTGGCTTTAATCTCCAGTTTTTCAAAGTCAACGTCTTCTTTGGAACCATAAAATTCCATAACTTGCTCCTTGAAAATCATATCTTCATGGGCCTCCATGAATTTAACCAGAGTAGCCGCTTTGAATTTCTCCAGAATTTCTTTCATCAGTGGTGTTCCAGTTGCATGATACGTCAGGTAATTTAGGAACATACCTTCAGCAGCAGCTTCTTTGGTAGACATTTTGAAAAAGATTTAGAGAAACAGAGAGAAATTTTGCAGTAGATAGTTTGCAGAATTGCTCTGTATGCTTTTGAAATTTGAGGGTGCGTAAAAATGTAGTAAGCTGATCAGATCTGGATTTATAGAAGTTAATTCTTGTCGGTTTCCGTGAAAAGTGGTAACCGTCAGATCAGTTACAGTAAAAGCAGATCGTGCGACCGTGATACGCGGATTTCAAAATAGCATTAACTATGTCAGACGGGCGGGAAGACGAAACGCCACTTGTCTGTTACTTATAAAAGCGTGTTTCTTATAAAACGTTTTTGTACAACACTTAAATATAAGCTGATATAAATAAAAACAGATGAGTAAAATAATACTTATCCGATAGATGACTTGTCTGATACAATATATCACTAGTGAAAGCCAATATCTAGTGATCTTCCTTCGCTGTTTGTCAATCCAGCAAGATAAATAATCTTCAGTCTTCAAGAATCAAGAACATATCTTCTGATTAAAACACTTTCAACTATTGTCATTGAAGATTTCATCTTTAAAACAGGAGTACCGCTAGTCTTACACGTTCCCCCTGAATTCAAGAATTCATCAGTCAACTAGTCTGTTGAGAGTCAGTCTTCTTGAAGTGTAGTACTTGTTGATATCAGATTAGTTAGCTGTTTGAACCCAGTTTTCTGATAGGTTCCCCCTCAGCTTATGAATCCAATTTTAACAAGCCCAATTCTGCTCTTAGAGTGGAAAATCTTGCATCACTTAATGGTTTGGTGAAAATGTCAGCAATCTGATTATCTGTAAGAACATGCTCAACGATGACATCTCCCTTTTCAACATGGTCTCTGATGAAGTGATGTTTGATCTCAATATGCTTAGTCCTGGAATGACTAGTAGTATTCTGAGTAAGTGAGATTGCACTTGTATTGTCACAGTAGATAGGGATTCCACTGATCTTGATATTGAAATCTTCTAGTTGATGCTTCAACCAAAGTATTTGTGCACAACATGCTCCAGCAGCAATGTATTCAGCTTCAACAGTAGATATTGATACTGAAGTCTGTTTCTTACTCATCCATGAGATCAGACGACTGCCTAAAAATTGACAAGTACCTGTAGTACTCTTCCTATCAATCTTGCAGCCAGCAAGGTCAGAATCTGAATATCCAATAAGTTCAAATCCTGATTCCCTTGGATACCACAATCCCAATTCTTGTGTGCCTTTGAGATACTTTAATATCCTTTTAGCAGCTAAGAGATGAGATTCTTTAGGATCTGATTGAAATCTCGCACAAACCCCAACAGAATATATAATATCAGGTCTGCTAGCTGTTAAGTATAACAGTGACCCAATTATGCCTCTGTACTTGGTAATGTCAACTGACTTGCCACCTTCATCCTTGTCCAGACGAGTTCCAGTGGACATAGGAATATTAACAGATGAGCTAGTTTCCATACCAAATTTCTTGAACAGATCTTTTGTGTACTTTGCTTGGTTAATAAAAATACCATCAGGTAGCTGTCTAACTTGTAATCCAAGAAAGTAATTAAGTTCTCCCATCATGCTCATTTCAAACTTGTTCTGCATCAGCTTAGAGAACCTCTCACACATCTGTTTGTTAGTTGAACCAAAAATAATATCGTCCACATATATTTGAACTAGCAATATATGTTTATCCCATTCAATAGTAAACAAGGTTTTATCTACTTTACCCTTACGAAATCCTTTAATTAAAAGAAAATCAGATAAAGTATCATACCATGCTCTTGGAGCCTGTTTCAGTCCATAGAGAGCTTTCCTCAGACGATATACTTTGTCTCCTTGTTGATAAACTTCAAAACCAGGAGGTTGTTCAACGTACACTTCTTCTTGCAATTCTCCATTGAGAAAAGCAGACTTCACATCCATCTGATAGACAGTGAAGTTCTTGTGAGCAGCATAGGCTAAGAACAATCTAATTGCTTCTAGCCTTGCAACTGGTGCGAATGTCTCATCAAAATCAATGCCTTCTTCTTGGCAATAACCTTTGGCCACTAGTCTTGCTTTATTTCTGGTGACAACACCATCTTCATTCATCTTATTTCTGAAAACCCACTTAGTGCCAATTACGCTTTGATGAGTAGGTCTGGGAACTAAGTACCAGACTTCATTCCTTTCAAATTGATTCAACTCTTCTTGCATTGCTTCGATCCAGTGAGAATCACCAAGAGCTTCATCAATTAACTTAGGCTCAATTTGTGAAAGAAAACTTACAAACATTGTTTCATTTGCAGTTGACCTTCGAGTTCTCACTCTATCCAAAGGATCACCAATCACTAACTCAGGTGGGTGATCTCTGAGCCATATGAGATCAGGTTGCAAATCTGGATGTTGACTTCTTGATTGATCTTACAACACTACTGTTGGAGTTTCAGTAGTAGTCTGTTGAATAGTCTCTGGTCTGTCAGCTGTTCCCAACTCCTCTGTTAGACAATCAGCAGACTGATTTTGAACAGCACTTGAGTTAACAGCTTGAGTTAAATCAGGTAGTATGATGGGTACATATTCTTCATTTCTTTCCACACTCAATTTCTGAAGTTCAGCAAATATCTCTGGGATTGCACTTTGATTCTTTTCAGAAGATTGGCTTGGTTCATCAAATACTACATGAATAGATTCTTCTACAAGTAAAGTTCTTTTGTTAAACACTCTATAAGCTTTACTAACAGTAGAGTAACCTACAAAAACAGCTTCATCAGCCTTTTCTGCAAATGCAGTAAGGTGATTTTTTCCATTGTTCAAAACATAACATTTACAACCAAAAATCCTAAGATAATGTAAATTAGGCTTTCTGTTGTTCCATAGCTCATAAGGTGTCTTGTTTTGACTTTTGTTGATCATACACCTGTTCTGTGTATAACATGCTGTATTTGTAGCTTCTGCCCAGAATCTTTGGGGCAGTTTTGCTTCGGCTATCATTGTCCTGGTAGCCTCCTTTAGAGTTCTGTTTCTCCTTTCAGCAACTCCATTTTGTTGAGGGGTTCTGGCAGCAGAGTATTCATGACTGATTCCTCTGGAATTACAATACTCTTCAACAGTAGAGTTTGTAAACTCAGTCCCTCTATCTGATCTGATCTTCAATATTCTTTGACTCTTCTCATTCTGGATCAGTTCCATCAGATTGGTAAGCAGTTCCTTGGTTTCACTTTTCTTCTTCATGAAAATCACCCAAGTGAACCTTGAAAAATCATCCACAACAGCTAGGCAGTATTTCTTTCCACCATTGCTGATTGGATCAATAGGGCCAAACAAATCCATATGTAACAGCTCCAAAATTCTGGTTGAAGATTGGTGCTTCTTGCTTTTGAAAGAGGATTTCACTTGTTTACCCTTCTGACATGCGTCACACAGCTTGTCTTTGCTCATGACTGTTTTTGGAATTCCTTCTACCAAATCATTCTTTATCAGTCTGTTTATGGTCTTGAAATTCAAATGATTCATTCTTTTGTGCCAAAGCCAACTAATTTCACTTGGTGTAGAAGCCACCAAACAAACATTTGAATTCTTGTCCACAGAATTCCAGTCGACTACATAGATGTTTCCCTGTCTTCTTCCAGATAGAATGACCTTCTTTGTTCCAACTTGTTCAACATAGCACTTATCTGATGAAAACACTACGGAAAATCCCTTGTCACAAAATTGACTTATGCTCAGCAGATTGTATTTCAGGCCACTAACATAAGAGACGTCAGATATCTCTATGTTTCCTTTGATAAGCTTTCCAACAGCTACAACCTTGCCTTCTTTGCTGTCTCCAAAAGTAACTCTTGGACCATTCACAGCAACAGCATCTACCAGTTCATGTATGTCTCCACACATGTGCCTTGAACATCCACTGTCCAAGTACCATTTCTTCGCTACTTTACTCCTACTCCTAATCCTAACCTACAAAACAAAATAAAATGTTTTAGGTACCCTTTATTGAGAGGGTCCTGGTGGATTAGTATCACATTTGACAACCCAAGATGTTGAAGTCTTAGGCTTCTTAGGCTTTGCAGTCTTGGCAGGAGCATGAGCAACTTCATTTACATCATAATCAGCAGGCATATTATGTTGATAATCATTATGATGATGATAAGGCTCATAAGCAGGATATGATGCATGATAAGCAGGGTAAGCATGCATTGGTTGGTGAGCAGGATGTGCAGCATAGTGAGGTGGATAATGAGGTGCAGCATAATAAGGTGGATAAGCAGGTTGCACATAATAAGACTCATTTCCATACCAAGCATTTTTGTTATAATTTCTTTGCTTCTTAGGTTTGCTCTTGATTATACTGTATTTCGTTCAAGTTCAATAAGGAAAGTAAAGTATAACAATATATGAATCGAGCGTGTGAAAACTGTATATTGAAGTCGGTGATAGAATACAAATTACAAAGCGGGTCTACCCGAGCATTACGGGATGCTGTACCACTAGAAAGACTAAATACGATGAGAATACAAGCTAGTCCCTAATCCGAACAGTAGGTCCGAGCAGAAGGAATATCTTGGAAGTTGTGCCGTCCCTGATGTCATAAATGCGCCGCGTATTTATAGGAACAGTAATGAGCTAGGTAGACCATCCGTAGGAGAACACCTCTAGGCCAGCTGTATAAAGCTGTAGGTCGGCCCCACAGTAATCCCGAGGAGACGAGTAGATCGGGAAGAAGAGGGTACTTGATCGAGAGCTATCAGTCAGGCTTGATCGGAAA
Source organism: Penstemon davidsonii (assembly GCA_034814905.1). NCBI lineage: Eukaryota > Viridiplantae > Streptophyta > Magnoliopsida > Lamiales > Plantaginaceae > Penstemon > Penstemon davidsonii. The sequence goes on along the minus strand of JAYDYQ010001087.1, from coordinate 483,275 downwards.
ACCATGTTCTTCTGGTCGGGAAATACCATTCTGGTCGGGATCGAGGTCGACCTCGAGCAGAAGGTATTTCCTAAAGTGGCACATGCGAAATACCCCTCATCAATACTCCCCCACTTCTCGAGCGTAAGTGAAGCAGAAGCTCGGAGAAGTAAATATTGCATTACGGCGAAAGACTTTGATTTCTTGATGTTTTCGGACATGCCTCATTAAAAACCTAGTCCGGAAAAACCCTGTGGGAAAAATCCGAGCTAGGGAAAAAGAGTGCACATCATCCTTGGGAGAGCCTCGAAAAACCGAATCGCTTCCAAAGATAGAAGGGTGAGATTTTTGACCTGAGAGATTCACCTCGATGATTCACCAAGAGCTGCAATACTTGAGGTTCGGAAAAATAGATAGTAGAGAACAGGCCTCGGACAGTCTTGAGTTGGATATGCCTCGTTAAAAACCTTACTCGGAAAAACCCAGTGGGATAAAAACCGAGCGAAGGGAAAAAGAGTACATATTTTATCCGGTTGAGTCGAGAAATACTCATTTCCGAAGCTTGGAGGACCATAAATGCTATTAGCAAAAGATAATCTTCAAATTTACTGAGTGGGAGCCTAACCGTCGCGGTTACTCGGGGTTGAATTTGCAATTTACCCTTTTAACCTTTATATATATGTTTACTTGGAGAAAGAAAAGTGCATCTTTACAATTCGCAACTGATCGGAGCCTTTTGATCGATAAACAGTATTTTCTTTAATTCGAGCATTCAAATAAATATCTTCTGATCATGTCTACTTCCCAGAATCCCGACGTTCAAACCCAGATCCCCTCTGGATCAGATTCCGACCTGGGATCCACTGGGGAACTCATCAATGATTTCAAAAACACCGAAAACTCTTCCGAAGAGACGAATAGAATCGTCAATCAAATAGAGCATGCCATAGAGTCAAACGCTGGAGAGGGTACATCAGGTCGACAAGATTCCGAGCACGATGGTGATGCGGAACAAAATGCCAAGGCCAACAGTGGGGAAGGTGGAGATGGAGAAAAAACTGACTCCGAGAATGAGGGCGGCAACGGTTTGGCTGTACCGTTCGATAAGCATGAAATAATGAGGTATGAGATCGGAGGCGGGTGTAGTGTGCGAATCCTCGACTTGGCCGGTGTCTCGAAAAAATCCAAAGCCACAGGTCGGGCTCAAAAGACCGAGAAACGGGTTGACGAGATCTCAAGTTCGTACGATCCGAAAGAGCACGAAGCGAACCTCAAAGCTACAATAGGCAAATTTCTACCCGAGGGTTACTCGCTAATAATCCCGACCCCCTCTCAAAGAGTGAATAAGCCCCCCGCAGGATGTCAAGCTTTCTATGCTCGGCAGTTCGACTATGGGTTGCGTATTCCTTTTGCTCCCTTACTCGTGCAGGTTTTAGACGCATTTAGCCTGGCACCCGCACAAATTCTTCCCAACTCGATCGGGTATCTGATAGCTTTCAGCGTTTTGATGAAGGCCAAGAATCAAGTTGCTAACTTCCGACGCTTCTGGCAATTCTTCAAGATCAGTACCTCCTCCGCCTCGAACGTTGGGTTCGTGTATTTCTCCCAACGTTCGAATCATTCGGTCTTATCGACCATCACTTCCAGCAATTCTCTTGACTGGAAGAAACAGTTCTTCTTCATTAGAGGTCCTGAAGAACCAGCTTCTGAGGGAAGCTCGGAGATGGTCCCACACAGATGGCCAGGTGAGCGAGAATGGGTGTTCGGAAAACGGGAACTATTAGGTCAGCTTCAGAAGGTCATTCCGGACGCCGTTGTCAAAGACATGTGTTCGGATTTGTACCAGTCGGCTTTCCTCATTCTGGAACCCGTACTTCGAAAAGCAGAACTCAGCCGAGCCACCTTTCCACTAGCAGACGCTGATGATCCTCGAACATTGAGTAAGGAAAAATAGTTCTTCCCGAGTGACTTATAATAGTGAGTTTTTTCAGCTGATTTCATTACTTACAATTCATCTTTTATTTCTTCAGGAACAATGGTGGAGCAATACCGAGCTTCTATAGTCGGTAAAACTGTAGCATCTACCTCGAGGAAGACACCCGGTCAACCTAGGAGGCAAACTAGACCGGAGCCCAGAACTGCCGTCGCTCCTCGGGGAAGCTCGGCCCAAACTGACCAGGTCAGAATCGAAGAGGAGCCCGAGAATGCTGAGCCGATACGAATGGTGCGACCTCCTCATCAAGCTGGTCCTTCTTCTTCTTCTGGTTTAGGATATAGCATGTTTACCATGAAGAAGCTTAGAGGGACAGAGATCTATAATCGGAGAGCTCGGGAAGATCTCGAGGGAGCCCCCGAGGCCAAAAGGAGAACCGGACTGTGGGGTCGACACCGAACGCCCCTTTCTTCACGTCCTGGTCGAAGTAAGCCTGACATGGTAGATTTTATTGAGGATCAACTTAGAGGTTCCCGAGCAGCGGGTTATCCCGAGAGGGGATCAATTCGAAGCGATCGCACCCCGAACGGCGAGAATGAACATGACAAGGCGATCAAGATTTTCATGGCGGGGAGATTTGCCGAAGACCAAGAGGAGCTTCTTGGCCATTCCGATCTCGACGTACTGGGCCAATTCTCCAAAGCATATCACACGGTAAATCCCTTTACATTTGTTGCAACTGTTTTAAGTCTTGGAATAAAGTATTAATCAGCCTGTTCTTGCAGATCGGGGGCTGCTTTCTCACAGAGGTGAATCGTGTGTCAATGCTGGAAGAGGAGTCCGATCGAGTCCACATTGCTTATATGGATTTGCTCAAGGAGGAATCCCAACTGCGTAATCAATTCTCTTCTGTCCAAGCAGAATTGGAGTCCATGAAAGCCAAGTATACCCCTGCCGTCGAGGAAAACTTGGTTAAGGTCGTGGAAGAGAAAAGCTTGCTCGAGGAGAAAGTTAGGAAACTTGAAGAGGAGCTTGCGCAGACTAAGGCTGATTCCGAGCTGTCTTATCAGCGGGGCAAAGAAGATTCTCGCCTAAGCTCGATAAGAGAATTTTTGGAGTCTCCTGCATTGGATGCCATAGCTCGAGGGAGGGTCGGCGAAATCCTTCAAACTACCTTTTTCAAAGGTGTTCAACAATTGGCCGCAGCAAAGGTTATTCCCGACAATATGACGGAGTATATAAAGCATATGGACATCATGAAAAACTCTAGCGGGGAAGACTATCGAACCGCGTCCTCGAGCTCGGCCAACTGGGAAGAACATGAGTTCGCTCCCTTTGTGGAAGAATTTGGAGTTCCAATGCCCAACCCTGACTTGATGGACTTGGATACCTCCAGCTCAAGCTCGAGTTCAGGTAGCTCGGACCGTTCGGATACCTCTGATGACGATTCCGATGGGGACGATCAAGAAGCTTCTGGAGATGATGACGTCGATGTCGAGGGTAACTCCGAAGGTGAGGGCAAAGAGGCGCAGCCAAACCTTTAAATTTCTTGTAATAGATTGTAAGATTGTAGGATCGTTTATCATATGCCCTGTAATTGTTTCGATCATCTATAAAATATGCTTTATCTGTTTTTCCGAGTGCTCTCACCATTAATTTATCATACTGCTCAACTAGACAAAAGTCTTCGTGAGCCATAAGGTTCATAGAAAGAACGTCGATATCAAAACAATCGATCTTCTTAAATGAGCACAAAAATCTTGAAATTCGCGACTGTTGGGCTCCCAAAAAGGCAACGTTCCTTTTTCTTATAAATAGACGGTAGTTTAAGATTTTTGTCACTGAAATTATAATTCACTCTTCGTCGGAGCTATTCGGTCGATAAGTAAATCGAGCTCTCTTCTGCATTAGAAACATACAGATCATGGAAGGCCTGGTGAACTCCAAGATCGACCCGAGGTTGTTGCTTAAAGTCAAGAAGGAAAAACCTTCTAAGTCGAAAGTCAAAGAACCTAAGTCCTCCTCGGAAGCAGGAAAGACTTCTAAGAACGACCGAGGCAAACATAAGGTCGATTCTCCTTCGAAGGCGGTCATCGAATCAACCGGTGACCTTGGCAAAACTGTGGCCAAGAAATTATCTGGCTTCGAGAAAGGGCCGGTCATACCAATTCCGGACTCCCCTTCTCAGTCGAAAATTAGCTCCGAGGGTAACAAGAAGGTCGATAGGCCTAATAAGCAGATCACCTCTGATGACTCTGAGTCTGCTCCAAATAAAAGATCGTTCGTGGGCGATCTGATTCCAACCTCAGCCTTGATTCAAATGACTGGGGAGAAGAGGACAATAACTGGTAGTGTTCTGACCTCGGAGGCTAATAAGGATGTGGTTGAGCCTTCCAAAAAGAAGGTCAAAATAAATGACCCTCCCGCCGATCAGAAGAAGACTCCCTCGTCGGGTGAGAATCCCGAGCCCCAAAACACTGTCCCTAAGGTTGCTCGGACGCTCAGCGCCTTTTTTGAAGAGGTGAAAAGTAAGGCCATGGCCGAGCCAGACGGGAAAAACGCGAATGAAACGGCGCGATCGAGCACGGATCTGCTTTTTCAAGTAAGTGTTGTCCTATCTCTTCCCCCTCCTTTTTTTTTTTATTACATAACTTTTTGTCCCTTTTAGGTCGGACAACAGCTATTCACCCTCGGGCTGCAAGTCGAGCAAGAAATCGAACAGCGTGCAAAGGTTGTCCTCGAGCTGGAGAAAAAAAGTGTTGCACTAACGAGGTCTCTTGAAGAAGCCAGGGCCATCGAGCAGAAATTGGCCTCCGAGACGGAGAAAGCCGTGAAGGAGAAGGAGAGCCAGGTTCACGAGGAGTTGAGCAAGGAGTTGGACAGGCTGAAGTCACTCGTCGAGCAGGAGAAGAAAAGCAACGAGCAGCGGGAGAAAGAGTCCTATCAAAAAGGTTACGAGGCCGGGTATGAGGCCCGCAACGTCGAAGTCCGCAAGCTTCTCTTCGAGAAAAGTGTTTAGATATTTCTTCTGTTGACTGCTCGATTAAATGTTGTACTTTTAGTTTTTTTTCCTTTTGTACTTGTTCTCCTTGTTGGAATAATAAACTTTTTCTTCCTTCTAATCGATTATGTTTTGTGTTCTGACAAAGTGATTTACTGTATAAACAATTTATACTCGAGTTAAGAGTAGGCAATCAAGTAGCATTTTCGGTGTTAAAACAATTTATACTCGAGTTAAGAGTGATCGCTCGAATTCCGAGCATAATTTAAAGATGGAAAGTTCCTGCACTGCATATTTGACCAAGTCATAGTATTCCTCTTTTTTCAGCTAAGTTTCAAAGAAAGTCTGTCCAAACAGTACCTCTATCTCGGGAAGTGGAAAGGTCACCTGTGATAAATGAATTAATCTGAGCCGTTGGTTTGATTGAATAGTGACCGTCGATCAAATCATCCTTGTAGTATAAATATGGCATTCACCCAGTTGAAAATCTTTACCCTTTGCTGTCAAAAATGTTTTATCCGAGGACGAAGCTCGGATCTTTTCCTCTTCTCGATCAAGTCTTTGAAATTCGGCTTCGAACCTACTTCCGATCTCCTCTTAAAAATACAGTTTCTTTTGGTATGGGTGGAATTGGAAAAAAGGGGACCCTCGGATATCGGGGGGTCTCCGATCCCTGAAAATGGGATCTCCCCTTGAAATACCAACAAGTGACTGACCCTTGCTTGAGTATTTTGGGCAGGGTTAGCATTGCTGGTTTCGAGGGGTATACCTGAGGGCGGAAAGCAGGTCAGAAAATTAAAAGGGAGTTTGACCTCAAGTACTTTCTTTGGGGTTATCTTGTTTCACGAATTTCTTCCTTTCTTCCTCGAAGAATGGTTACTTCGGGTCAAGCTTCCCGATCATAAAAAGATGACCTGCCAAAGGTTGAAATTTCGGATCTAAAAATGAGGAATTTCAACCTTGTATGCCAACTCGGGGAAGTGATCGGGCTCGGCTGGTAGCGAGAACGCTGGGAGAAGTATGGAGATCAGAAACAATAATCTGCAATCCATATTGTCTAATTTCAAACCCAGATATCATAAGACGATAAACATATACAGCTCGATCACTTTGACACAAATTGTGGTGCAATCATCGGATGCTCGGCGATATTCCTGGTCGACAATACTGAAAGATGCTCGAAAGCTCGAAGACCATAGAATAGGGTACTGTAGTTGTAGTAAGACCTCATTTGTAACAACTTTGTAATTTGTTCGATGAATGTCAATAAAGTTGTAACATTTGCTCTTCATTGATCTTTTGTATCTTGCTCGAAAATATTAATGAAAACTTATTGTTTCAAACCATATAGTTGCAACTTTGCTTTTCCTTTCCATCGTCTTATTGTAAGTCTTCTGCTCGTAAAAGCCAATTTGATGATGAATTAATGAGAATATTTATCGATCGATAAACTGTCCTCGGAAATATTATCCGATAATCGTCCAAATAAATAATATCTGAAAGTTGAGAAGTTCCCTTGAAGAATAAATGAACTTAGGAAATAATGATCCCAACTTTAGTGGTCCCCCAGATAATCAGAAACTTTTGAAAGTTGTTCGGGTTTCGAGCGGAACCGCGTCATCATGACACTTCGAGCATTAGTTGGAATTGACGCAAAATTTAATCGACCGTTACTAAGTGAACTGATTATTTTTTTATTTTTTATTTGATCATATTTTATCGAGGGAGGGTCATAGCAACAGCTTTCACCCTCGGCCGATTTTCTTTTTCGATCAAATTTTATCGAGGGAGGGTCATAGCAACAGCTTTCACCCTCGGCCGATTATTTTTATTTGATCATATTTTATCGAGGGAGGGTCATAGCAACAGCTTTCACCCTCGGCCGATTTTCTTTTTCGATCAAATTTTATCGAGGGAGGGTCATAGCAACAGCTTTCACCCTCGGCCGATTATTTTTATTTGATCATATTTTATCGAGGGAGGGTCATAGCAACAGCTTTCACCCTCGGCCGATTTTCTTTTTCGATCAAATTTTATCGAGGGAGGGTCATAGCAACAGCTTTCACCCTCGGCCGATTATTTTTATTTGATCATATTTTATCGAGGGAGGGTCATAGCAACAGCTTTCACCCTCGGCCGATTTTTTTTTTTTTTTTTTTTTTTTTTTTTTTTTTTTTTTTTGGATCAAATTTTATCGAGGGAGGTTCATAGCAACAGCTTTCACCCTCGGCCGATTATTTTTATTTGATCATATTTTATCGAGGGAGGGTCATAGCAACAGCTTTCACCCTCGGCCGATAATATTAGCCTTTCTCCGTGATGGCACCTGGAAAACAATTAGAACTCGAACCAAAGATTTCATTGATTGTTTTTACACCTTTGAGGAAAGTTAAAGTTTGAGAAAACTGTAAATTACAATAAAGATTAGAAATGATAACATCTATCTTCCATAATATTTCCTCAGATTGACTGCGTTCCAAGTTCTTGGCAAAACATCACCGTTGAGGTGAGCAATTTTATAGGACCCCTTTTTTCCGACCTCCTGCACGACATAAGGGCCATCCCATTTTGGCTGAAGCTTTCCGACATGCTTAGATACTTCCACCTTTTTGAGGACTAAATCCCCAACTTTGAATGTTCTTATCCTGACTTTCTTGTCATAAGCTTTTTCCATGCTAGACTTGGTGGCTTGGATTCTTATGCGTGCTCGGTCGCGTTTTCCATCTGTGTGATCGACATCCAACTCTCGCAACTACTGATTCTGATCGGGGTCGTAAGATTCTATCCTCGGAGAAGGAACTAATGATTCGACCGGTATAACAGCCTCCGACCCATAAACCAATGAGAAAGGGGTCTCTCCAGTAGCAGACTTTACTGTAGTCCTGTTCGCCCAAATTACTCCTGGAAGCTCGTCTAACCAATTGCCTTTCGCTTCGGCTAAACGTTTTTCCAGTGATCGAACAATTTCCCTGTTGGTGACCTCGGTTTGTCCGTTCGCCTGGGGATGTCCGACCGACGTGAAATTCTGCTGGATCCCAAACTTTTCGCACCACTCCAAGATTCGTTTTCCCGCGAACTGAGTTCCATTGTCGGAAATAAGGATCCTCGGTATACCAAACCTGCAAACAATATTCTTCCAGAGAAAATTTATCACCTGAAATTGAGTAATTTTTGTTAGCGCAATGCATTCAATCCATTTACTGAAGTATTCCACGGCGACCAGGACATAATTTTTTCTCGATCTAGCAGTTGGGAAAGGTCCCACAATATCGATTCCCCACTTGTCGAAGGGCCAGCAGATCGGAATCGAATGCATCTGCTCGGCGGGCTGATGAATTAGATTTGAATAGATTTGGCAATGATGGCATTTCTTGACATAATCGATGGAATCCGAGATCATAGTGGGCCAATAATATCCAGTCCTCGAGCACTTCAAGGCTAAGGCGCGTGCACCACAATGACTTCCCGCTTCACCTTCGTGAACCTCCTTTAAAATTAGATCGAACTGACTCTCAGGAATGCACTTCAACAAAACTCCTGAGCTTGATCTTTTATAAAGCCTACCTTCGTTCAAAACGTACATTGGGGCTCGATACTTAATCCTTCGAGCTTGATTAGTGTCTTCTGGCAAGGTACCATCTCTTAGATAAGTTTTCAAAGGCTCCATCCAAGAAGATTCTCGAACATCTATCTCCATTACCTCCGAGTTTAGAGCTAGGTCGGAGTCTATAGCTGGGGAGTTGGACATTAGCCAGGTTATCACTCTTTCCTTCCGTCCATCTATCGAACCAGTAAACTTCGAAAGCAAATCCGCCCAACAGTTCTCTTCTCGAGGTATAGCTTGTATATCAAATATCTCGAACTTTGTCGCCAGATCCTTCACTCTTTTCAAATACTTCACCATGTTAAACTCTTTTGCTTCATAAACCCCTTTTACTTGTCTATGTACGAGCTCCGAGTCAGTTAACACTGTCAACGACCTTATGTTTGCTTTAACTGCCATTTCTAAACCCGCGATCAAAGCCTCGTATTCTGCTTCATTGTTCGTGACTACAAAATCTAGAGTGATCGCATAACTGAGATCCTCCCCCTCGGGACCCTGAAAGTGAATTCCGGCCCCACCACCTTCTCTGGTCGATGACCCGTCGACATGCATCACCCAAACTTTGTGCTGAACATCCTCGACCAGATTTACCTCGGGAATGGACAAGTCGCCCGAACTGGACCCTGTTGATTCTGCAACGAAATCAGCTAAGACTTGAGCCTTGATTGTAGTTCGAGGTTGGTACTCGATCTCGAACTGACCCAGCTCCACCGCCCATTTAATCAATCTCCCGGACGTCTCTGGCTTTGATAGAACTTGCCGTAGAGGTTGATTAGTCAGAACAATAATTTTGTAAGTTTGGAAATAAGGTCGCAGCCTTCGTGCGGCAATAACTAAAGCCAGTGCGAACTTCTCGATCTCCAGGTAATTCTTTTCTGCCCCTTGAAGCAACTTACTCAGATAGTATACCGGTTTATGCTCGGAATCCTGAATTCTCACCAAAACAGAACTTATTGCCTCACTTGATACCGCTATATACAGATACAAAGGTTCCCCCTCGACCGGTTTTGCCAACATCGGAGGGGAAACTAAATACCTTTTAAGTTCTTCGAAAGCTTTACTGCATTCCTCGCTCCATTCAAAGCCTTTCGATTTTCTCAACAACTTGAAGAAAGGCAAACTCTTGTCTGCTGATCGGGATATAAACCTATTCAAAGATATTATTTTTCCGATTAGACTCTGCACTTCAGACAATTTAGTTGGCGGTCGTAGCTCAGCTATAGCTCGGATTTTTTCTGGATTCGCCTCGATTCCGCGCTCGTGAACCAGATAACCGAGGAACTTTCCCGACCTTACCCCGAAGGTGCACTTGGCCGGATTTAACTTCATTCTGTACTTCCTTAGGATTGCGAAACATCTGTCAAGGTGCTTTATATGTTCCTCCTCAGTCATGCTCTTCACTAGCATATCATCAACATAAACTTCCATGATCTCACCAATAAGATCCTTGAACATCATATTAACGAGCCTTTGATAAGTTGCTCCCGCATTCCTTAGCCCGAACGGCATTACAATGAAGCAGTATACTCCCCGTTCGGTAATAAAAGCTGTTTTATCCTGATCTCTTTCATTCATAAATATTTGATAAAATCCTTGGAAAGCATCCATCATACTAAAGAATATGAATCCTGCAGTCGAGTCAACTAGCATATCGATCCGTGGTAAAGGATAGGGGTCCCTTGGACACAACTTGTTCAGGTCGGTAAAATCATTACACATCCTCCATTTGTTGTCGACCTTCTCTCCCTTCGATACCAACACTACATTGCAAAGCCATTCAGTGAAAGTTATTTCCCGAATCTGTTTCGCAGCCAATAACCTCTCCACCTCAGCATTGATGATTTTGTCTTTTTCTCGACCGTGATTCCTCTTCTTTTGCCTAACTGGCTTTGCTTTAGGATCGATATTTAAAGAATGAGTGATCACTCTCGGGTCGATTCCGACTATATCATCAGAACTCCAAGAAAAGACATCGGCGTTGTTTCTAAGGAATTCGATCAGCATGGTCTCCATCCCTTGGCTTAGCTCGGTCCCAATCCTGGTGAACTTCTCGGGAGAGCCAGGGATTAACGTCACTTGTTTATGATTTGGGGGTTGTACGCTCATATCGATCTCTTTTCCTTTTTTATTCTGCAACCTTTCACAATCTGGCAACGGGAGGTCGGAAACAGAGAATACCTTTTCCTCTTCTAACTTTCTCTTCAAGGGCAATAATGGTTCGAACTGCTTCTTCATGTTTAGGGACGTGCTGTAACATTCCCAAGCCATGCATTGATCGTTTCTCATTTCTCCGACCCCCACCAAAGTGGGAAACTTTACCATCTGGTGGTAAGTCGACACGACCGCTTTGAATACGTTTAAAGCCGGTCTTCCCAATATTGCATTATAAGCGAACGGGGTACTCACGACTAGGAATTTAACCATCTTCGTAACATCTCTAGGTTTCTTGCCCATAGTAGTACTCAAGAGTATGGTTCCTAGAGGAACAATTTCCGATCCACCGAACCCAATGAGCGGGGTGGATACTCGTTCCAATCGCGGATGTTGTAGATTCATTCTGTCGAGCGCCTCAGAAGAGATTATGTTTGCCGAACTGCCATTATCGATTAACACCCTCCTAACCTCGAAGTTAGCAATTCTCAGGGTCAAGACCATCGAAAAATCAGGGTCATCTTCATTAGTATCCCAAGTCACATCACTAGGTCTGTCAGCTTCAGAAAAACTAATGACTTGATTTATCGAGGGCGCTGGTCTTAAGGACATGACCTCTTTCTTAGTCGAGACACCAGTCTTTATCGACCTTGCCGTCCTTTTCCTCGCATTCCTGCTATCTCCCCCAGCTGGTCCACCAGATATCATATTTATCACCCGATTCGTCTGCTCCTCCGGTTGTTGTTGATCCTCACGGTGTTGTTCGGAAGGCCTCCTTGGACTCCTGGATCGATAACGGCTGTTATGGTTCTCCTTTCTAACATATTCCTTCAATTTTCCCTGAGCAATCAGTTTCTCGATTTCTTGTTTTAACTGAAAACAATCCTCGGTGCTATGCCCCCGAGCTCTGTGGTATCTGCAATACTTATCGTGATTCATAGTCCCTGGTCTAGGTTGAGTGATACGCCGAGCTCCAGGGACCAAATTCCTCTCTTCGAGTACCGTTAGAATCTCGTCCCTCGAAGTATTCAATCTGGTAAAGTTGCTTTTTTCATGCTCCGTCCTCGGAGCCCTATCAGGAGATGCAGGTCGACCGTAGACATTAGATCTGTGGGTCGGAGCCTGAGGTTTATAGACCTTAAGTCTTTGCCAAACCGAGCCTTTTTGCTGCGCGTTTGATCCCCCGTAGTCGCTTGGTTTAGGGATAGGGGCCCGATCAGGTTTCTTCACGATCGGGGGCCTAGGATTCTGTGCGTTCTTTAACTTATTCATTTCCTCCTGGATCATGTATTTCTCGGCTATTTCCATAATCCGCTCGAAAGACTTTGGCTGCTTTCGGCAGAGAGCATTCCCGAACTGGCTGTTGCGAGTTAGCTCGAACATCAACGATGATAGGAATTCGATCTGCGGGGTATCAACTTTCAGAAGTTCAATACTGAATCTTGCCAGCCACTGCCTCAGCGTTTCTCCTTCCATTTGTTTCACTGTTCCCAAATGATTAGCAGGTAACCTCTGTTTCCTCTGGCTAGCAAACTGATGTTTCAGTTTATCGCATAACTCATCGAAAGAGAAGATCGAGTTCGGGGGTAGTTTTCCGAACCAATCCAAAGCAATCCCTTCGAATGTGGTGACCATGATTTTGCAGCAAAAGTCCTCCGAGTGTCCATACAAATTCAACACATTTATGAAACTGTTTATATGCTCCCCGGGGTCAGAGGTTCCATTATATCTTGGCAATCTTGTAGGGACCGACTCTGTTCCTCGAGCTTCCTTAATTTCTTGACAGAAAGGCGAGCATCGCATAATATTTGTACTCAATTCCCTGCTCCGTACTTCAGGGAACACGACCCCATCATCTTTGGCCTCGACTCCTCGAGCCCTGACACCTGTGGGTCGGGTTTCCTTTTCTAGCTTCTCTTTATCTAACTCCTTAGCAACCCTTTCTTGCACCATCCTTTCTAAGTCAGCCTCAGTTACCTTTCTGTAAGCTGGCTTTCTAGACCTCTCCACAACTTTAGGTTGACTTTCTCCGACCACGGAGTCCTCTAAATTTTGTATGTTCCTAGAAGGTTGCCCCGATCGAACAACGGTTCTAACTTGTGGTGGATTGGGTCGGACATCAGATGGTTCGCCCAGAGCAGATCGACGAATACTTCCTTCCCTTGGCCTGTTGGAAATCGGACCCCGAGCAGTAGGTTGATCGACCGGGGGTTGCTGACCCGGCAGAGTTTCACGATCTGCTCTCTCCGTATTCAAGAACTCTCTACACATGGTTCCGATAATGGAACGCAAATCTGCTATTGTCGTATGAATAGGCATATCGTTCGGCGGGTCGAGCGGCGGCACCTCAGATTGGTGGGCCGCTCGGGATTGGTTACTTGGTTCATTGTTTACAGAACGTTGAGCTCCTACGGCGTGTGAAGGCTCGCCACGATTGTACGTAAATCTCCTAGTAGTAGGCATATTTCGATCTAACACCCGAGCAGGCCCCTCGGTGGGCGCCAATTGATTATACTGTATTTCGTTCAAGTTCAATAAGGAAAGTAAAGTATAACAATATATGAATCGAGCGTGTGAAAACTGTATATTGAAGTCGGTGATAGAATACAAATTACAAAGCGGGTCTACCCGAGCATTACGGGATGCTGTACCACTAGAAAGACTAAATACGATGAGAATACAAGCTAATCCCTAATCCGAACAGTAGGTCCGAGCAGAAGGAATATCTTGGAAGTTGTGCCGTCCCTGATGTCATAAATGCGCCGCGTATTTATAGGAACAGTAATGAGCTAGGTAGACCATCCGTAGGAGAACACCTCTAGGCCAGCTGTATAAAGCTGTAGGTCGGCCCCACAGTAATCCCGAGGAGACGAGTAGATCGGGAAGAAGAGGGTACTTGATCGAGAGCTATCAGTCAGGCTTGATCGGAAAACCATGTTCTTCTGGTCGGGAAATACCATTCTGGTCGGGATCGAGGTCGACCTCGAGCAGAAGGTATTTCCTAAAGTGGCACATGCGAAATACCCCTCATCAGCTCTTTACTTGCTCTTTAACAGACGACTTAGCTTTACTAGTCTGATTGGTTTTATTCTTATCAGCAGACTTCTTGGGGCTATTCTGCTGTTTGGTTTTACCAGTCTGTTTTTCATTTTCAGGCTTTTTACCCTTCTTAGCCTTAGGAGTTTTTATCTCCTTTTTCTCAATCTCAGGTGAAATGGGTTTAGCAGTCTGAACATATAAGATAATATTACTATTATCAGCAGATATAAACTTCTCAGCTTTGTTCAGTTCTAAACTTTCTTTTACTAAGGGAGTACTCTGTTCAGTTGGTTTATCTATTGACACAACAGACGACTTAGGAACAGACGACTTGTTATGTAAAGATATTCTAGCTTCAAGTTCCTGAATTTGTCCCTTATACATTTCACATTCAGCTCTCAGAGATTCACATTCATGCGAAAGCTATTTGTACATGGCTGATTCTTCAGGTTTTTCAACCTTAAGTTTCAGCTTAGCATTTTGCTTTTTCAGCAGAATCATCTCGTCCTTAAGCTTAGCAAGCTCATTAACAACATCTACTTTGTTGTTCATCATTTGCTCAAATGAGCTAAACAGTTCAAGCTCACTTTCAGAGAGTATTACCTCATTGTCAGAATCTTCAGATTCTTTTGCCATGAGACAGAGCAGTGCAGGTGAGTCATCAAAAATAGAGTCATCACTTGAAGTGCCAGATTCTGTGTTAGATGAGTAGATGGCTGCCATTTTTTCAGCTTCAGCCAACAGCACCTTGCTCTTTTGGTATCTCTTCTCTCTTCTTTCTTTTCTTTGTTTCTTTTCCTCCTCCGTGTACTTCTCAGCTTTTGGATATGGGCAGTCCTTGATGAAATGTCCCAATTTCCTGCAATTATAGCACATCATTTTGGATTTAAAATCATCCTTAATATCATGAGAATTAGAGGTAGGTTTAGAAGTAGAAGCATTGTTATATTTGTTCTACATTTTTCTCTTGTAGAACTTCTTGAACCCGTTCAGTAACAACGCAACATCGTCAGCAGAGTATTCTTTCTTTTTCAGCACTATGGCCTCATCAGATGAGTCCACTTCTACAGTTCTCCCGGCTGATCTTCTTGTTCTTTCTGCAGCGACCAGTGCAGCAGTGGGGCCAGAAGTTGAGGTCTCTTCTATTCCCATCCTTGGCATTTTATACTCGTACGCCTTGAGTACAGAAAACAGCTCCGCCAGGGACATCTTCCCCAGATCCCTTGATTCTTCCATCGCTGTGACCTTCATGTTGAACTTTGGTGGCAGCGCCTTTAGAACTTTGACATTGATCTCCTTATCAGAGAATGTCTTGCCCAATTTCAGCACGTTGTTCAACACTTTTGTAAACCTTGAGTCCATCTGGTCAATGTTCTCTCCAGGTTTCATTTTGAAGTTATCAAACTTCTCCATGGCGACACTCAGATTGTGTTCTTTTATGGATTCGTTTCCTTCGCTCATGTCACGGACTTTGTCCCACATCTCCTTAGATGTTTTGCAGTGTTTGACCTTGTCAAACCTTTCGTTGTCCAGGGCCTTGGTCATGATGAAGATTCCAACCTTATCAAGATTATTCAGCTTGATTTCGTCAGGTGTCATTTCTTCAACATCTTTTTCAACGACCTTCTCTACGCCGTCAACCATGATTTTCTTTGTAAATTTGATTGGACCTTGAGTTATGCATCGGTACATATTGTCATTGTAAGCAGCAAGGAAAATTTCCATGCGTATCTTCCAGTCCTCAAAGCTCATACCGCCTATGTGGGGAACTAGGCTGATACAGTCCATTTTTCAAAAAGTTTTATTTTCAAAAAGATGCTCTTTTGAAAACTTTTGAAAACCTTTGAAAAACACTTAAGGATCAAGCTCGTTGATCAGGCAAATGATTCAGATGAACCACCTGCTCTGATACCACTTGTTGGTCCCAAGTGGTCAGATGAGGTCTAGGGGGGGGGGGGGGGTGAATAGACCTCTTTAAATTTCCTTTTTAAAATTCTCTAACTTTTCTGTTCAGCAGACTAAGCTGATCGAGAACAGTAAGTAGACTAAGCTGATCTAGCACAAAGCTTTGAGCAGCAGAGTTGACCACTCTTCTGATTTCACTCAGCTGATTTTATCAAAATCAGAGTTTCAAAATAATGTTTTTCACAAGTAGTTTTCTTAACTTTGAAATAGTTTTATCCCCAGTTTTAACAAACTCCTTTTAAAACTTTTCCAACAGTTAACCTTTTTAAGTGTTTTAAAACTGTTCTTTAAAATATGCAGAAATTGATGCAAGTTAAAAACACAAAGGATTTTTATAGTGGTTATATGGATATAAATCCTTTAGTCCACTCTTCCAAGTCACTTAGATCTTGGGTTATACTAAATCACGCAGATTACAGTATACAATGCTTACGCCAAATAACAAATGAAATGGCCGTAAGTTCACAATAGGAAATCACAAAGAAACTCCTATCCTCTGAAGTAATATCGCTCACTAAGATTGATATCTACTCCTCACAACACAGACACACAAAATCACTCAGATTTTACAAGTATTTTCTGTTTTCTCTCGATTTTGCTTCGTCAACAAATGACTCGGCTGATGAGTGTTCTGTTCTTGAGTTTGAGACTTAGAAGAATTCTGCTTCAGATTTTTGCTCTCAAGTTGTGTTGTTTTTTTCTTCAATCTCACGAACTGAACTATTTATACTAAGGATTTGAAAATCTGCCCGTTGAGAGTTCGCCAGTTGTCAAATCCTCGAGTACTGTACCTTTTCTGCAGAACGGCAGCTGCGACTGAGCACTGTACACTTCTGCTGTACTTTCTGTCGCATCGCATTAAATGCGCATTAAATGCACCAAGCTGATACGAGGTTTCTCTTCAATCATTTGTCATAAACACCCTCCCTCTTCAGCATTTATTTCACCAAGTGCATTTATTACCGTTGCACTAACTTCTGATCCACTTCCACTCAGCTGATCGAAGTCACTCGTCTGATGTGTACTCGGCTGATCCCAAACTTGAACTAATCTGATTTGAGTCAGCTGATAATCCACCAGTCTGATTACTTCTTCAGCAGCAGATCAGTAGTCTTCTGGACCATATTTGAATTGTCTGAATAACTTCATACTTGGTCAAATATCTTCTAAGGTTTGTACTAAGCTTCCACTTAGCTGATGACTTTGGAAATCATCAAAACCTCCCTTCACTTCAAAGTCTTCATCTTCATCCAACAAGGAACCAGTGTTTATGTGATCTACAAGGGTTAAAACCAATAATTGGTATACAACCTAAAGTTTGGAGTAAAACCGATTGGATCGGTAAACACTCGTCGACATAATGATCAACAAAGGTTAAAACCAACAGTTGGTATACAACCTAAAATTTTGGAGTAAAACCGATTGAATCGGTAAACACTCATGGATCTCCTAACGAACGATCTACACAGGTTAAAAACCAAAAATTGGTAAAAAACCTAAGTACAATAAATCTTTGAGTAAAACCGATTGGGTCGGCATAAACTCATCGATCTCCTAACAAACGATCTACAAAGGTTAAAACCAAAATTGGTAAAAAACCTAGGTACGATAAATCTTTGAGTAAAACCGATTGTGTCGGTATAAACTCATCAATCGACATCATGTAATGTATGAGAAGGGAATTTAATGTAATCAGTAAAAAGAAGAATTTTATTTTATGTCCCTAAAACTATTGTAGTTGGGGGGGGGGGGTGGGCGAGGGGGGAGGGGGGGGGGGGGAGGGGAGGGGGCGGGGGGGGGGGGGAGGGGGGGGGGGGGGGGAGGGGGGGGGGGGGGGGGGGGGGGGGGTGGAGGGGAGCGGGAGGGAGGGGGGAGGGGGGGGGGGGGGGGGGGGGGGTGGGGGGTTGGGGGGGGGTGGGGGGGGGGGGGGGTGGGGGGGGGGGGGGGTGGGGGGGGGGGGGGGTGGGGGGGGGGGGGGGTGGGGGGGGGGGGGGGTGGGGGGGGGGGGGGGTGGGGGGGGGGGGGGGTGGGGGGGGGGGGGGGTGGGGGGGGGGGGGGGTGGGGGGGGGGGGGGGTGGGGGGGGGGGGGGGTGGGGGGGGGGGGGGGTGGGGGGGGGGGGGGGTGGGGGGGGGGGGGGGTGGGGGGGGGGGGGGGTGGGGGGGGGGGGGGGTGGGGGGGGGGGGGGGTGGGGGGGGGGGGGGGTGGGGGGGCGGGGGGGTAGCCGGGGGGGGGCGGGGGGAGGGGGACCCAACTTAGGCACATTATGGTCAGTCTACGTGACCCGTACCTAAATCTAAGTACATATACCCATGCACCGAATTCGCCCTAGCACCTCAAGTCTAAGGACTAAATCGTACACTATTATAAGTCTTGAGAAACATCCCATCACCGATATGCGTCATGCGCTTCCACAATGGGTTTCTCTGTTCTGGTCGTTCGATGCGTTCGATCCCCTATCGAACCACCTACTCATATGCACTGACATCAAATGTCTTGTTCATGAAACTCTACAAATTCACTCCATGTGAATCATGCATATTCATACAAGTCTTGGCGATTCCTTCGATACCCCGTCTCGTTCGGAATCTATGACTTGGAACGTGTTTTAAGATCACTACCTTAGAGACTGTTTCATGATTGCACTCAATACCGAAGTGAATCGTCCCATAGTAGAATGTGATCTAAGGATTTCATCCAATCGCTTAAATGATTCGCGAGAGATGAAGTTGGCCATTGTTTGATTTACATACTATAAACAAACGTGCGTATTAATTTATTTGTACTAGAGAAAGCTTACGATAGTCCTAATACAAGCTAAATATATTGGCTTGCAGGGCACTATCCTATCAATCTCCCACTTGCCCTAAAGCCAATCACAAACGCTTCTAAGACCCATCTTCCAAAGATGTTCTTCGAACTCTTTTCGTGACAAAGGCTTTACTAGTGGATCCACTAGATTGTCTTCCGAGTCGACGTGATCCATTATGCACGTCTACTCTACCAATGATTTGTCCAATCAAATGGTATTTTTCTCTCATTGTGTTTAGATTTCTGGTGAGATCTCGAGTCCTTTGCTTTAGCAACAACTCCATTGTTATCACACAAGATAACCATGAGCTTCGCACTGCTAGGCACTACATCCAACTATTGGATGAAGTTTTTCATCCAAACACTTTCTTTTGTTGCATTCAATGCTGCGATATATTATGCTTCAGTGGTTGAATCGGCAACGGTGCTTTGCTTGGAACCTTTCCAATTTACTGCTACCCCATTGAGGCAAAATATGTATCCAAAATTGGACTTATATATTTATTCATCCACATCAGACTGAAAATTCGAATCATTAAATCCTTCGAGTTTTAATTCTCCATTACCACCGTAGACCAAGAGCAATTCCTTAGTCTTTCTCAAGAACTTAAGGATATCTGTTACGGTGGTCCACTACTCTTCACTGGAATTTGACTAGTAACTGCTCGTGACACTTGAGCAGGTTCTATGTCTGGTCTAGTACATAGTATAGCATGCCACATGCTACCTTTTGTCGAAACATAAGGTATTTGAGACATTCTCCTTTATCCTCATTCGATGTAGGGCACATCGATTTGAAAAAGAGTTACAGTGTCTCATTGGAAGCAATCCTCTCTTGGATTCTTCCATACTGAATCTTTTCAGTATTGTTTCTATGTACTTAGATTTAGAGAGTCCCAACATCTTCTTCGATCTATCTCTATAGATACGTATCCCAATACGCAAGATGTCTCTCCCAAATCTTTCATGGAGAATTGCATGGATAACCATGCTTTCGTCTGTGCTAACATTCCGATATCATCCCAGATAAGCAGAATGCGATCGACATATAAAATATGAGCTTCATAGAGCTCCCACTAATCCTTTTGTACACTCAAGGTTCATATTCGTTTTTGATGAAGTCAAATGCCTTGACTGTCTCATCAAAACAAATGTGAATTTGAATGGATTCAGACTTCGCTACTGGAGAAAAGGTTTCATCAAAGTCTGTTCCAGAACTTTGTGAATAGCCTTTCACCACTAGTCGAGTCTTAGAGGTCAACACCTCTCCATTTATTCCTAGCTTGAAGATCCATTCACTACTTACAGGGATAAAACCCTTGGGTGGATCGACCAAGGTCCATACCTTGTTGGAATGTATGGAATCCATTTCGGATTACATGAACTCTTGTCATGATGCACGTCTACATCCAATGTAGCTTCTTCGTATATGGTAAAACCATATCTTTCAAGCTTCTTACGAACTTGATCAGATCTACGAAGTACTGGTGTACTAGACGGTTTAGCAGTTTCTGGATTAACTCCCACTGTTTGTGGGGATGGGTCCAAATCTTGGACTTCATCAAGTTCCATGACATTCCCTATTTCCTTTGACGAGGATTTCATCAACTGAGGAACGGGTTGTTAGGAGAAACGATTGTTTCTCATTGTCGTGGAACAGGTATCCAGTGGATTTCGTTGGATACCCCACAATTATATACAAATTGGATCTACTAGCCAATTTATCTCCTTTCTAGTTCCCAACTTAGGCAGGAGATCTCCATACTTAATAGTAAAAGTATAGAGGTGCATTACCATACCATTCTTGGTAGGGCTTTGTAGGCACGGACTTTGAAGGTACTTTGCTCAGTATCTTCGATGCAGCCAGGAGGACCAACCCCTAGGATGCATAAGGAAGCTTAACAAAAACCAGTATGGATCGAACTATGTCTAACAAGGTTCGACTCCTTCTCTCGGACACTCCAAATAAATTGAGGCATCATAAGAGGAGTTTGTTGTATGAGAACCCTATTCTCAGTAAGATAATTGATGAATCCTTGACTTAAGTATTTGCCATCTTGATTAAATCGAATGGCCATAATACTATGCCCTTGTTGATTCTCTACTTCGTTTCGAAATTCTTTGAACTTTTCAAAGGTTTTTCGGATTTGTATCTCACTAAATACATATATCACTAATGACCAAAGTCATTAGCAAAAAGGTACGAGGTATGAGTAATCTCCTCTTACACTAACCTTTAGTGGTCCACTTTCAATCGTATGGATCAAATCCAAAGTTATTTGGTTCGCTCTTGATTCCCTGTGAAGGGAGATTTGGTCATCTTTCCTATGAGACAGGATTCGCAGGTTGAAAGTTCATCTAAGTTCCATATTTCAAGAGCCTTAGAAGAAACCAACTTTTGAATCCTACTCTTGGAGATATGTCCAAGTCTAGCGTGCCAAAGTAGTGGATTATTATCTTGGTATTAATTGAACTTAGCACATTAATTCAATAGAATTGAGTTAACGGTTCAATTCAATTAATTTGCTTCCTTTCAATTAACTCTTTAATTGATTCATCTCCTTTTTCAATTAACCCTTTAATTGAAACGTTGCTTAATTAATTAGACCTTCTAATCAATTAAACTAATCAGTGTCTTTCTAAGATTCAGTGGGATATTTCGACTTTTAGACTACTTGTGTTCTTTCGACTACCTTTTATGGTCGATTTTAGAAGAGAACAAGTTCTTCTTCACATTACTCTTCTTTGACTTTGCAGTCCATGAAGTGTGAACGATCATGACAGGTTTACCCTATTTGCCTCTTACCAATACTTTGGTTAATTCATGAAATATGATCAACTTATCAAATAAGATCAGAGTATTTCACGAATCTTTTGAATGAGCGGGAGGAGAATTTAAATGGAGGTCAATGCTAAGATCACATGCAGGCCTGCGTTTAATTGATCCAGTTTTCAACTAGATTGATAAAACAAGGACAGTGATCCTTGACATCAGTTCCTTCACTTATTCTCGAATTTTAAAGCAACTCCTTAGTGGTCTCGAATCAAACGATTCGAAACTGCTCCTCAAAACAATCTTTTGAAGTGGAGGTTTGTTTTAGAAGCTTCAGACATACTCCTATGTCACTTCTTTAGCTCGTTCAATCTTGATGCTTATTTGAGGAAACGATCATTAAGATTCCCATACGCTATAGGTGATTCGTTCCACTATTGAGACTTGTCCTTATATGAGGAAACAATCATTAAGATTCCCATACCCTACGGGTGATTCGTTTCTCCTTTTAGACTTATCTCGGAAGTGCATCAGGCATAGGCTAGTTATTAAGAACACGATTCCGACTTTCGGATTTGAGGACAATCCTCAAGTTTCTACGCCAGTCGATATTTTGATCCAGTTATTTTATAAGTCGAGGATAAATAGTATAATGGATAATTATAGATATCTCAATATCTATTTTAAAGAGAAGACAAATATAAAGAGGACTAGTTAATGATTAATACTTATAATCTACGAAGGTTGGCCTTTCTATCGTAAAAGTTCTCCCACTATTTTATCGAAACAATTACCCCTTCAATTGTTCGGGAAATCCTATTTCCTAGTAGGTCTTGACGTCCCAGCGGACATTAATTGCACCCACGACTCGTGGCCATACAACTAATTCCCTAGGTAGGCATACTTATTGCCAATTGTGTCTCTACACAACCTTCAAGCTATTTTGCCTCGATTTTCGCACCCATCTAGCACTGCTACATCATGAGTGGTACTACTCGTTAAGTCTAACCCAATCAATCTCGATGAGCAACGGGCCCGGTCATGAAATCCCCGTAACTGGTTATCGGTCGATTATACATGTCCCGACCAGTCCTCACCCTTGTCAAGTTTATTTAATAAACAAGAATCAAGAGATTTCACGTATTGTCCCTTTCTTCGCCTCGGGTGCCAGACTCTGGATCACCTTAATCGATAAGTAGACAACATACGCTAATCCCTATTGATGGAAGGCTTGGATTTATATAAATACTTCATTTTATTTTAATCCAATATGACTTAATATTTAATTCAAGAGGGGATTTGTTGGTTTGAAAGTTTAAGGCAAACTCTCTCGAGATCTCACCGCTTCGATTATGAATTATCTTATTTACGTTCTAATATTCTAGCGCGCATCACCATACAAGCCAAATAATAGAATCAATAAATAAATAAAACATAAATAAATAAACCTAGCATGCATTTCTAACACAATATGTTTTCGATCGGGAGCCACCTATGCTTGGGCCATCATTGAGCCAATAATGTTGGCCCAATTGGTCTATCTAATGGGTTCTTAATGGGCCTAGGCTATTACAT
The DNA here is from genome assembly GCA_034814905.1 of Penstemon davidsonii. Classification (NCBI taxonomy): domain Eukaryota; kingdom Viridiplantae; phylum Streptophyta; class Magnoliopsida; order Lamiales; family Plantaginaceae; genus Penstemon; species Penstemon davidsonii. Next base: position 460,446 of record JAYDYQ010001087.1, on the reverse strand, counting down.
TAATAACCAAGCATACTTGGCCTTCATTCTCCATTGGGCTTCCTTCTTGCATGTAATGGGCCTCCATCCTAAACTATTTAATGTAAAGCCCTAATATATTACATTGGCACAAAAATGCCCAAATAAAGGCTCGCAGGCCCAACAAAATTCCAAAACAAAATAAACCAATCACATCTAAGGTCAAGGCTCGGCTCGATCGAAAACCACGTAAACAATTCACGTTGAGCAAAGAAACAAGCAAACACATTTACTAGTTTCCTATCTTACTTCAATTATTTTAAACGCCTTTAAAATATTTCTCTAGATTCTTACTTTAGTCTCTACTAATTATAGGTAATCTATATTCGGATAAACAAAACCATTTTATGCATAAAAACAGAATAAAAAATTTCAACTTTTGAAAATTGCAATTCGGCCCTCCAACTTTTGGAAATTGCGATTTGAAACCCTGAAGTTTTGGAAATAACAATTTAACCCCAAAATTCAAACTGGGCAGAGGACCAAAAATAAAAATTTTATTTCCTGAAAAAATTTCGAATATGCAATTCAGCCCCTGCAGTTTTCGGTATTTACAAAACAGCCCCAAAACTTTCGTTAATTGCAAAACAGCCCCAAATTCAAAAATTTCCAGAAAGTTGCATTCTGTCCAGAAAACACACAGTTCGTAAAATCTCAATTTCAGTCCAGTTTTCCAAAAATCGCTAATCGCAAAAACAGCCCTTTAATTTTCGTAAAATTCAAAATTGGCCCAAAACGTTTTTATGCAATTTTACCCAAAATCAGATCTACCCATAACAAGTAAGAATCAATGACACGAATATAACATGCAATACAATAAAGCAATCAAATTATATTCAGACCTTTTCGTATGAGAGTAATGAATTAGGCTCTGATACCACTGTTGGGTTATGGGTAACGTCAGAACGTTAAAAGCAGCGGAATTTTAAAATTTTTAAATAACCCAAACAAGATCTTTATTCATCTAGTCATACGAAAAGGATTTTGCACAAAAATCACAACAAACATAGGGTGTTTAGTGATTTTACCTCACCATAGGTACGGTAGTGGTTTTTCTCCGGTCTTCTTTCAGATCTGATGGATTTGGTTCGAGAGAAGCACCCCAAGCGTTGTGCCTCTAGCGGTATCCACACCAACTGGATTGAAGCAACTCTCTTGAATCCTCAGGCTCAGAACTAGGATCCAAAAGTTATCAGACAGGAAGAAAGAAGAAAAGAAATCGCATGAACCCTGTAGAATTCTACAGGGTTCGGCCAACCTCAAAAGGACGAAGGTGGCGGTGGCAATTTTCAGATTTGGAGAAGAGGGGGCGGCTCCTCATTGTCTTAGGGCTTAGGTTTTTCACTTGTTATGTATCTCTTCAAGTGTTGTGAAGAGTTATGAAGAGTTGTCTATTTATAAGAGAAGAATCCTTCTCTTAATAGATATCTCTTCCATGTATATCCTTATCTCATTAGGAAATAAGATATACATGTATATCTCTTAGATTTTCCTTGTCACACAAGAAAACAAACTCTCCCATTCTTATCCTAGCAAAAATCGCCCTTATCTAGTTAGGAAAGTAGAATCCCATTCTATCTTTATTTCCTTAACTAACTAGGTCTCCTTTAATTAATTAAACTCTTTAATTAATTTGACCATTTAATTAATTAAACTCTTTTAATTAATTCAGCCCATTTAATTAATTAATCCAATTAATTAATTAATCCTTCTCCATTAATTAATTAGACTACTTCTAATTAATAATTTTCTCCTTTAAGAATTAACACTTTAATTCTCCAGTTTTGATTTAACTCTTTAAATCAAACTTTCCTTATATGATTTGTTGCAGTCCAATTGTATTGTGTGTGACCCTCTAGGTTCACCATCAATTGGCCGCGGGCCCACGACTTTCGTGATTTAATTTGTGAGCTTATGAATTGCTCCGATTAATTGAACACCTTCAATTAACCACTCAAGAATTAATTTCCTTATTAATTCATGAGTACCCACACCTCATGGTCGATGTCTAGCCACAAGCCCATGAGGCCCAACTTCAGGTGAATTGATCTCAGTGAACCTCACCTCTTATAACTGCCATGTACATACGGTCCTTCTATCGACTTAATTTCCCGATTGAGACCTAGGGTGTGTGAATTGATCGGCACCTCTAATTATCTCAATAACTATACTTTCTAATTCGGGATAATAATTCCAGTGTGACTGCTAAATTTGGTAACCCCTTTCCAAATCTGTCACTGACCACGGCCGTGGGTTTCTCGGAATTATTATCTAAGAATCGTATAGGAAATTCTCTCATCCATTACGATGAGTCGGTAGATTCCATCTTGGTACTAACCACTCGCGTACACAACTATATGCACCCAACTTAGGCACATTATGGTCAGGCTACGTGACCCGTACCTAAATCTAAGTACATATACACATGCACCGAATTCGCCCTAGCACCTCAAGTCTAAGGACTAAATCGTACACTATTATAAGTCTTGAGAAACATCCCATCACCGATATGCGTCATGCGCTTCCACAATGGGTTTCTCTGTTCGGGTCGTTCGATGCGTTCGATCCCCTATCGAACCACCTACTCATATGCACTGACATCAAATGTCTTGTTCATGAAACTCTACAAATTCACTCCATGTGAATCATGCATATTCATACAAGTCTTGGCGATTCCTTCGATACCCCGTCTCGTTCGGAATCTATGACTTGGAACGTGTTTTAAGATCACTACCTTAGAGACTGTTTCATGATTGCACTCAATACCGAAGTGAATCGTCCCATAGTAGAATGTGATCTAAGGATTTCATCCAATCGCTTAAATGATTCGCGAGAGATGAAGTTGGCCATTGTTTGATTTACATACTATAAACAAACGTGCGTATTAATTTATTTGTACTAGAGAAAGCTTACGATAGTCCTAATACAAGCTAAATATATTGGCTTGCAGGGCACTATCCTATCAGCTTCTTCCTTATATAATAGATTAGGGATCAGAAGGATCTCATGCATGGCATCATCGACCTGTTAGAAACAAGTTGATTTCGATAAGCATAGAATCCTGCTTTTCTCTAACCTCGACTCCTATCATACGGCGTAGTTTCAGGTCGACTAAATCCCAATTATAAGATTCGCCCGACCATCACCATTTGAGTTGGAGATCTCTTCTTTCCAATTCCTCCCATACCAAGTTAAAGATTCATCATTTGATAAAGACAACACATTTTGGTGGACGACAATGCTTGTAACAATAACAATACTTGTTGGACAAGTTCATTTCTGAGAATGAGGAACATAGAATGACCCTTTTTATAGGCAGGGGATAAAGGATCCAATGGTGTTACATTGAGATCCTATCAACGGTCCAGATCAGAAGCGTTATCAGGATAGTTCACAATGTCGGATATACGATCGATCATTGCAATAAAACTAAAAGTACGAGACTCTAGATAAACAGGTCAAGAATAATTGATTTTATCTTGGAGAGAATAATTACATTTCACGGAAACAGCCAAATCTTCAGGAAAAACTACATTTATCTTCAAAGTCTAATTACAAGAATTACAAATACTAATCCTATTTTACTACTCCTCGGAATGATCTGCTCCCTCAAATCCGACCTACTCATTATTCTCAGACTACTACCACTGCATAGAAGCAAGGAACATGCAGAAGCGCGTATATTAGCTGATGCTGGAAGAGGAACATGCTGCATCTGGGGTCGATCACAGCATCAAGTTAAAAGCACACTGAGAGAGGAATGGTTCGAAGGGTAATTCTTTCTGCAAACGAAAAAGGAAGACCTTTGCTGTCGAACAGCATACCTCCCCCAGGGGACACCATCATTTTAATGAACTAACCAGCTTTCATTACTCACAAAATAATTGGATTGGTATCTCCACCATAGTCGACATGCCATAAATACCAAATTGAAACATTTATGGGAGACATATTGTTTCAGTCTTTATTTTTCCTACTTCTCCAATGAGTCATTTATAGTATGTGAAATTAATCAATCAACGGTCAGAGCATACGAAACGTTCCTACAATTACGAAACACCCACCAAATTGACTCCTTGTCTCCCAAGAATATTGAAAGAAGTTATTTATTGGCAGGCAGGTCGAAAAGACGAAGAAATCAAACAAAAGCATGATCTTCTATTCATCAGGCAAAATGTATATTTACATTTCAAAAAAAAAAAAAAAAAAAAAAAAAAAAGAAGATCGTTGTCTACTGTTCTTGAGCATGACCAGAAATTGTCGGATAACCAAGATAAATCATCATTTCTTGCGTACGTTGCTGATATCCAAGAGAAAAACCTCTGTCAAACTCTTGATCTTTCAGCTGGAGCAAATTTTGTTTCTCCTTAGTAAGCTGATCTTTATCAGACTCCAAGCTGCTATTTAGTAGAACAAGTTCTTCCTTCTCCTTGGTAAGCCTTTCAGCAACAGCTCGAAGATCCTCTACCTCGGTCATTAGCGATCGATGAGCAACAGCAATTGAGTTTACCCGTTCGAGAGATTCTTCTCGAGCAAAGTAAGATTCGTCATTTTGTATCCCGAGCTGGAGAGCTTCATGCTTAGCCTGTTGAGAAGAAATGGTAAGGAGCTTCAAAAGTATAGATATCTGTTAACAACAACAAGGATATGCTTACCATTTCTAAACGCTTGAAAATGGATTGAACGAGACGTAAGGAAGAATGGTTTTGCAGTTTGTCGAGCTCTTTGGGCAAAATCGTACCCATTCCCAGGTTCCAAGAAACCCCATCAGGATCGAGGGTTGTTGGAATACATGCATTGGTCGAGACCCCACCGGATCGACGCATCCCGAACTCAGTTATCTCTTCGACCTGCTCCTTGAACGGACGATCATCTAAAAGAGACGGATCATCCGCCGTATTTTCGAAGCCAGAACGGCTGGGACCAGACACAGTTTTTAACACTTCTTGGGAAGAAAGGACAGGAGAAATGGTTCGTGTATCCTGAGAGGAGGAAACAACGACCTGAGAACGCGGAGGGGCAAAGAAAGACTCAAGGATGTCTTCCACAGAACCCCTTAATTGCAGTATTGGATCAATCTCAGAATTGGGAGCAGTAATTACGCCCTTTTGAGGATCTTCTTGACCTGGAGTTTGATTTATTGCATCTCGGTCGATAGAGGGACGTTCGTCCACTGATCGCTCAGCTAGAGGAGGAGAAGCAGCTTGAGACTCCTCATTCGTTACTGGTTCCATGAGAGGAGGAGAAATAGTTCTAGATTCCTCGTTTATTGACTGATCGACTGGAGGAGAAGTAGCGCCTCTGGACTCCTCGTTCGTTATTTGCTCCACGGGAGGAGGAAGAATAGTTCTAGACTCTTCATTTGTCGTTTGATCTACCGGAGGAGGAGAAATAGATCGGGGACCTTCGGTCTGGCAAGCTTCCAGAATTTTTGGATCAACCAAGGGACTACGGATCGGAGCCCTTGAAGATTCCATCGAAGAGTTCGTAGTTTCCCTTGTCGGAGAAGAGATATTCTTCACTATATTTGGATTTCCACGTGACGAGGGTGATATCGGATCAGATCGAGGCTTGGATTCTCGAGAAGAAGGTCCCTCTTGGGAAGATGACTGATGAAGACTTTATGTTCGTGATTTCTTCCTCGGAATATCTCGTCGGGATGGACCCCGCAGAGATCGTTTGACAGCTCCAGAAAAGAGGTTGGAACTCATGATCAAAAAATCAGAGGTTCTTATGAAATATCGAGTTGTGAGCTCCGATCAACAGCAAGAAAATTTTATATTACAAGTGCGGACGCGCGGTAAAACCCCAAAAGATTTACCTTTATATATAGCAAAGGAAATGACAATTATGTCCTCAGATCTTGGCGCGCACAGTAAAAATTCAAATATATGGCAAAAGCGGGTCATCAAATACGTACTATGATCTTAAAAACTGTTGGTTGATATTGGAGAAGGTTTTGAAGATGACAAAAAGGGTAAAATAGTCAAGAAGACTAATCTGGAAGTCATCAACTAAGGACTGAACAGCTTAGTGAAACCTATCTCATGGTCTAGAAGCTAAGTGGCCGAATCAGCCGTGTGGGATATCAGATGGGTATTATCAGCCGAGTCAAGATAGATGTGTTCATTCTTGAATCAGCCGAGAAGCCATCAGCCGAGTGATCAGCAGAGTGATCATCAGCAGAGTATATCCACCAGCAGAGTGAAGACGGTCAGTAAGCTTGTCAACGGCTAAGAGCTGAGTGCATTAAATGCGACTGTGAGATAAAGTAAACTCCGTACAGCAGAGTGTACAGTGCGACAGTTGCAGGGAGCCGTTCGCATGTCAGGACCAGAACTCGAGGACTGTAGCTTTCTGTCAACCTTCAACGGGCAGAAAATTCAAATCCTAGGAGTATAAATAGAAGACATAACTGAAGATCTTAAGAGAGCTTGCACAACTCAAAGATCATATCATAAGAGCAAGATCCATCAGTTGAGTCATCTGATTATAAGCGAAGTCATCTGTTGACAAAGCTTTTCGTTGAAGAACAGAGAACTTAGTTGTCTGTCTAAGTGACTTTCAGCTGTAAAATAGAAGGAGTGTATATCCATCTTTGTGAGTGATATAACTTCTTAGTATAGGATTTCTGAGTGATCTTCTGTACTGAAAATAGCGTGAGGAGTGTAGATCCGTCTAAGTGAGTGATCTAGCTTCAGAGTGTAGGATTTCTGTGTGATTTCTTACAGCGCACTTGTGGCTTTTCATTAGTTGATCAGCACAAGCATTGTATACTTGATTACTTTGTGTTTTCTAGTATAACCCAAGATCTTCGTGACTTGGAAGAGTGGACTAAAGGATTTTTATCCATATAACCACTATAAAAATCCTGTGTGTTTGATTTACTGCTTGCTATACTTTGCATATTTATCAAAGAACTCAAACATACGATTTAACCAAAAGATTCTAAAAGGAGTTGTAAAAACTGGGGACAAAATCTTTTGAGTGAGAAAACTTAAAGAGGAACAGCATGGTGAAAAACACTTTGAAAATCCGCTGCCAACTAGTTTCTAAAACTCTGATTTAACATCTGAAATCAGCTGAGTGAAAATCAGATGAATGGTCAACTCTGCTGATAAAGCATTGTGCAGCTTAGTAGTCTTACAAATCTCGATCAGCTTAGTCTGCTGATTTGAAAAGTTAGAGAAAAAGTTTTAAAGTTTTCAGACGTCTATTCACCCCCCCTCCTTCTAGACCTCATTGACCACTTTTGGGACCAACAAGTGGTATCAGAGCAGGTGGTTCAACTGAATCATCTGACTGATCAACGAGCTTGATCTTTAAGTGTTTTTCAAAGGTTTTCAAAAGTTTTCAAAAGAGCATCTTTTTGAAAAACAAAAACTTTTTGAAAAATGGATGCCATAAACCATGTTCCTCACATTGGTCTTATGAGCTTTGAAAACTGGAAAATCAGAATGGAAATCTTTCTTGTTGCTTATAATGATGACATGTTTACATGTATTACAAAAGGACCATTCAGATTCCAGAAGATTGTGACGGTTTCTGGTCAACCAGATCAGATAGTTGACAAAGAGCTGGATGAGCTGACACCTAAAGAAAACAAGTTGGTAAATCTTGATAAAAAGGCAAACTTCATCATGTTCAGAGCTGTAGACGAAGACAATTTCCAAAAGATCAAGCATCTCAAAACTGCCAAAGAGATGTGGGATAAAGTCTGCGGGCTAAGCGAAGGAAACGACGCTATCAAAGAACACAAGCTCAGTGTGGCTCTTGAGGAGTTTGAAAATTTCAAAATGAAGTCTGGTGAAACGATTGATCAGATGGATACCAGATTTACCAAAGCCCTGAATGAAGTTCTAAGATTTGGTAAAGAATTTTTGAACAAGGAGATCACAACAAAGGTTCTCAAGGCCTTGCCACCTAAATTCAACATGAAGGTGACAGCCATGGAAGAATCAAGGGATTTAGAGAAGATTTCCCTTTCCGAACTGTTCTCATCTCTCAAAGCGTATGAGTATCATATGTCAAGATTGGGATTATAAGTGTCAACCAGTTCAGACCCTACTGCTGCTCTAATGGCGTCAGACAAGTCAAGAAAATCAGTAGACAAGTCAAAACAGAAGGCTGTGCTGAGTTCAGAAAAAGGATACACTGCTGACGACGTTGCCCTGCTGCTGAAAGATTTTGAGAAGTTCTACAAGAAGAAAATGAAATTAAAATATAAAAATGCTACTTCATCTCCTTCTGATCTTTTTCAGGAAAACAGGGGTTCCTCCAAAGCAAAACTTAAAGACAGCGACGAAGAGGAGTATGGACTCTTGATCAAAGACCATCCAACCTCATCATCGGAGAAGTTTGCTACAAAGGAGAAGAGTGCTAAAAAGGAGCGTAAGCTTAGTAAGAGCAAATTAAAGTTAGCTGATGCAGCAAAGCTAATAAACTCCTGCACATCTTATTCAGACCGTCAGTCATCTGATAAAGAATTTGAAGAAGTACCTGAGACAATATGCTTAACTGCCATAGAATTTAATGATTCTGAAAATTGGGGTAACTTCTACTGATTAATGTAATGTACTACTTGAATCGATTGAATAAATGCTGAATTTCAAATTCAAATATTGTTTGTACATTTGCCAAGCTTAATGAAGAGATGACTCTGCTGAAAAGAGCAAATCTGTTCACTGAAACTTTAGGTTGAAAAACCACAAGAATCAGCTGACTACCAAAAAGCTTGAGCATGAGAATGAAACTCTAAAGGCTGAGTATGCAAGTTGTTTTGAAGATATACATGAACTTAAAAGAAGTAATTGCATCATTCTCTAAATAAAAAGAAATCAGAGACTTAGAAGAACAAGTCTACTGATGCTCAATAGGTTAGAAAACCTAGTAAGCTACCTAAGACTAATCAGACTACTAAAACCCATCAGCCGAGTAAGCTGAAATAGGCTGCTGATTGGAGTAAATTTAAAAGTGGTATCAAGTCTGTTGAATCTAAGGAGAGTTATTAAATAACTCTGGTAAGATAATGAGGCTAAAATGAATTATCTGGCAAAGAATTTGAATCACATTATGATAACTGTTATTATGACATGCTTTATGCTTATTCATATTATCATGCTGATCATGTTCACTTTGCTGATTGCCATCCTCATTTCGAAATGCATGCTTATCACATATTTCGTGCATCTTACCTTGCTTATGAGCTATGTTTTAATCATGACTATTATGACCAACAAGTATTGTAAAACAACAAGTGGTATTATCATGATAAAACATAAGTCACTAGATCATCACATGTTTGTACTAACCCTGCTGGACCCAGTAAATAAGGGGTACCAAAAACAGTCATCTGTTTTGTAGGTGAAGCTCATGTGAGATGACAAAGATGAGTTGACTGCCTTGCAAATTTCATCAAGTTCAACAAGTGGTCTTACCAGCAAGCATGTACCAACAGGTGTTATCAAATCAGCGGTATCAACAATTGGTATAATTCAAGTGGTAAACTCTACATCTGGAGATTTCAAGGAACGCAAAATTGTTGAAAAGTTCAAGATTAACAAGTGGTTTCAAAGACCAAGTGGTATTAGAGACCAACAACTGATTGCAACAAGTGGTATCACCAACTATTCAAGTGGTATCAGTCAACCATGTGTCAGAAGAAATTGGTTTGTTGATTTTGGATTCATAAGTTGAGGGGGAACTTATCAGAAGACTAACCCAGAACAACTTACTGGAATTCAAACAGCTAAGTATATGTCAAGACTGACTCTCATCAGACTACTTGACCACAAACTCTTGAACTTAGGGGGAACGTGTACGACTAGCGGTACTCCTAAATAAAGATGAAGTTTTCAATAAGTCAAAATGAAGTTATCAGAAGACTGCTTCTCATCAGCCGACTGGAACTCAACAGCCAAGTGACATTCAAGAATATACTACACCAAGTGGTATCAGCAAGTGTTATCACATCGACAAGTGATATCAGCTGACTAATCTGATTTGTATCCATACAAGTAGTATCAGACTACAAGTAGCATCAGACTACAAGTGAAATCAGACCACAAGTGGTATCAAGTAGTAAAAATTCTTGAAGTTAGGGGGAATTTTCTAGCTGAAGTGATAAACAGCAACGAAGACTACCTCAAACAGCAAAGTACTTACCTACCTGTCTTCAGCATACTAAGTCTGCAATCTTCAGGGATTAAAGAAGAAAAAGGGGAAGATAAAGGATGCAACTAAGTATTAGTGTTGATGACAAAAAGGGGGAAGATAAAGGATGCAACTAAGAACCCTTTAAACAGAAGATCAGAAAGGGAAAAAGAACCATCAAGTGATCAAGTGGTTATTTTTGAAAGTTGTATCAGACCAAAAGAATTTCCATCTCAAGGTATGAAGACTAAATCTGAAGACTTAGATTGGTTCTTAGTTGAAGGTTTTGTCATCATCAAAAAGGGGGAAATTGTTGGTTGATATTGGAGAAAGTTTTGAAGATGACAAAAAGGGTAAAATAGTCAAGAAGACTAATCTGGAAGTCATCAACTAAGAACTGAACAGCTTAGTGAAACCTATCTCATGGTCTAGAAGCTAAGTGGCCGAATCAGCCGTGTGGGATATCAGATGGGTATTATCAGCCGAGTCAAGATAGATGTGTTCGTTCTTGAATCAGCCGAGAAGCCATCAGCCGAGTGATCAGCAGAGTGATCATCAGCAGAGTATATCCACCAGCAGAGTGAAGACGGTCAGTAAGCTTGTCAACGGCTAAGAGCTGAGTGCATTAAATGCGACTGTGACATAAAGTAAACTCCGTACAGCAGAGTGTACAATGCGACAGTTGCAGGGAGCCGTTCGCGTGTCAGGACCAGAACTCGAGGACTGTAGCTTTCTGTCAACCTTCAACGGGCAGAAAATTCAAATCCTAGGAGTATAAATAGAAGACATAACTGAAGATCTTAAGAGAGCTTGCACAACTCAAAGATCATATCATAAGAGCAAGATCCATCAGTTGAGTCATCTGATTATAAGCGAAGTCATCTGTTGACAAAGCTTTTCGTTGAAGAACAGAGAACTTAGTTGTCTGTCTAAGTGACTTTCAGCTGTAAAATAGAAGGAGTGTATATCCATCTTTGTGAGTGATATAACTTCTTAGTATAGGATTTCTGAGTGATCTTCTGTACTGAAAATAGCGTGAGGAGTGTAGATCCGTCTAAGTGAGTGATCTAGCTTCAGAGTGTAGGATTTCTGTGTGATTTCTTACAGCGCACTTGTGGCTTTTCATTAGTTGATCAGCGCAAGCATTGTATACTTGATTACTTTGTGTTTTCTAGTATAACCCAAGATCTTCGTGACTTGGAAGAGTGGACTAAAGGATTTTTATCCATATAACCACTATAAAAATCCTGTGTGTTTGATTTACTGCTTGCTATACTTTGCATATTTATCAAAGAACTCAAACATACGATTTAACCAAAAGATTCTAAAAGGAGTTGTAAAAACTGGGGACAAAATCTTTTGAGTGAGAAAACTTAAAGAGGAACAGCTTGGTGAAAAACACTTTGAATATCCGCTGCCAACTAGTTTCTAAAACTCTGATTTAACATCTGAAATCAGCTGAGTGAAAATCAGATGAATGGTCAACTCTGCTGATAAAGCTTTGTGCGCATCAGCTTAGTAGTCTTACAAATCTCGATCAGCTTAGTCTGCTGATTTGAAAAGTTAGAGAAAAAGTTTTAAAGTTTTCAGAGGTCTATTCACCCCCCCCCCCTTCTAGACCTCATTGACCACTTTTGGGACCAACAAAAACGACGAAGTATATCTCAGTTAAAATCATATATATCACAAAAGGAATTTTACATATTCTACGAGATTTGCTACACAAAAGACCTAAGCTTACAACAAAATGAAAGAAAATAGTAAAAACACCCTAAGTGGGGGAATTAGTTTCCTTCGGGGGCGAGCCTTCCATTTCTTCTTCATCCCTTTCGTCGACTTGATCTCCTTCAACATTCTCTCCATCATCGTCGTCTCCCTCTTCGCTTGCTTGATCCTCCAGGATATCCTTTATTAACTCCAAATCAGGGGCTGGCACGGAAAATGGAGTTCCGTACTCGTCGACCAAGTGAGCCAGAGGATGATTATTAAACTCGACAGAAGGCAAGCAATCAGCAGGGTAGTCTTGAAGTCTTCGATCTTTTTCGATGGCCATAACCTGGCGATATTCATCGCGCCTATCAGGGATCCGCCCAGACTCAATCAATTGATCGACGCCTTTATAGAACGAGCTCAAGAGCAAACTTCCGATCTTCTGATGGATTATAGCAGTATGTACTGGAGAGTCAAGAAACTCTCGAACAATGGGCTCGACGTCGGAAGGTTGATGCTCATCTATGACCCTTTCCAAATCAGAAGAATCGTCTTCCTTTGCCGCGAGTTGAGATCGAAGTGAGGCAATCTCTGACTCTAATTTGCTGACTACGGTTGCATGTGAAACTCGCTGCTCATCCACTGCTCGAGTTAACTGGTCGACCTGCGCCTGATATCGACTAGCATCCGTCATCATTCCAATAATGTGCGGATTATCAGTTTCCAAGTTCTCGTTAGCAAGAGGAGCAGATTGAGTCTCAGCGGAAGCTCGAGAATTACCGACCTGAGCGAGTTGATCTTCGAGCTCCTTAACCCTGGCAGTTAAAATGTTGTTGCTTTCTTCAACATATTTGCATTGATCTCTATGCAATGCCATATCATATAGCGCGGACACCAAGGCATTACCAGCCTATGGCAAGGAAAAATTGTCTAAGTAAAGACCAAGAGAAATATTGAGAACTATTAAAAAGAACGAAAGGAGTTAAAGAATATTACCACTTCATGAGCGTGAGCTGCCCTCGCTAGCTATTCGAGGGGTTTTTTCATAACAGTCCTCTCCACGTCCCGAACAAAGGTCGAGGATAGAAGAACTCGAATGGATTTATCGACCACATTCTCCTTATCGTCAGACATCAATGAATCCTTCTCGGAATAACCGGCCGCCCGTTTTCCTTGGAGATGACTCTCAATCATGTCTACCAAAGAAGCTTGATGACTAGTATCTCCGACATGAGTGAAATACTCTCCTCCTTTGTCAAAATATTGAGTCCTTCTTTTGGCTTCAGGGCCAGTAGGATTACGTTCGGGCCAATACCATACTTCTCCCTAAAAGTTTTGGGCGGATAACCACGGTCGGGGCGAGAGCTTGAAGATGGTATGTCTGAAGAAATTGGACCAGAGAAAGGAGGAGCTACTCGAATAGGATCTGCATTCTCGGACGACTCCTCCTCAATGTCCTCCAGATCCTGGAATTGATTCCTTCTCCTCTTTCTGGATTCCTTTTGCTCTATGGGGACTTTACCCCAGGACTTTTTAGAGTTCGAAAGGACGGATTTCCCGACCACGGAAAAGCGGCAGTTCTCGACCATGGATGCTACAACATGAAGTCGATAAACGTTAATGAACAACTGGATTATATATCCTTTTATAAAATTATTATTAGCAAAAAATCTTACATAGAGGTCGATCATCCGAGGGGATAAGGAAATCCAAAGAACTCAATCCAGCCTTTCGAAGGAAAATCTCTCCGATCAAAAAGGCTGATTGGTATTTGTTTGATCTCATCTCCTCGATCAAGGTAGTTGAAAATTGGTCGTCTGGGGACATCTCACCAATCACCTTTCGACCACCGTACACCCAAGAATCGTTGTATCCCCAGTCATGTGTAAACTCCTCAGTCTCTCCGTTCTCAAGGATATGCACGGTTGGAGCCTTAACAAAGAAGAAATTTGATTTCCACTCCGTGCTGTTGCTCGAAATGGCATTTTCAAGAACTGCGTAGCCAGGTCTCTGGCTAACATAGTAATAACTTCTGTTGGAGGAGGTCGAAACGGAGAGTCGAAAAAAGTGAAGAAAATTACGGAACGAGGGCTGCAGACCTCTCGCGACCATCAAAACAGAGAATGCCATAATAAAGGCTATGGCATTAGGAACAAGTTGAGTCAATGAGACAATGAAGGTCTCCAGGAATTGACGAAGAATCGAAGAGAGAGGAAAACGGAGCCCATGCTCGAAGTGGGACGTATAGAAAGCTCGACAGTTGGCGGGAGGGGTGTTGACTCTCTCCTCGGAAGAAGGAATAATGATCTCAAAATCCGATGGGAAATAGCGACCGTATTCCTTTTTCAAAAAGGGTAGATCTTCTTCTTTCCATCGAGAAGGAAAGAGTTCCACAGGGGCGGAAATTTGAGGTTGAGACGTTTTAGATTTTTTGGATGCCCTAGACACCATCTCTTCCTCTGGAATAATCTCCACCACCAAGCTATCAACCTCCTTCTCATCATAATTTCTGATCTCTTCTACTGGAGAATTGTCTGCTCCTTCGTCGTCAGATGAAAGAATATCAAGGTTGGAAATATTAGGTGGTACTTGTTCTCTTGCATTTTGAGTTAAGGAAACTGCATTTTGCGTGGTCGAAGCCATCTGCTCTTCAAATAATGCGCTCGAGAAAATAAGAAAATGGCAAGATTGTCGACTTAAGCTTTTACTGCCGGAAGGTTTAAATATCTGGGGTAAAAAGTAAAATATCCCGCAAATTTCGATTATATATATGGGCGGTGAAAAGATGGATTCAGCCCTTCGCGTCTCTTCATATTCCCGCCAATCAAAGTCAGGAAAAGACCCACCCGTTGTCTGACGCACGTCAACCAAAATACATGTCTGTACGTAGAAGGTTCAAACGGATATGCACTCTTTTTTCCTCGTTCGGTTTTTATTCCGAAGAGGGTTTTTCCGAACTAGGTTTTTAACGAGGCATATTTCATGAACGATAAAAAGACCAAGGTAACCACTACTTCTACTTCTACGAGCTCCAGCTACGATTACGCTCGAGAAGTGAGGGAGTACTGATGAGGGCTATTTGCACATATAACCAGCTAGGAATATCCGAGGAGATTCAAGATCGATCCGACCCGTGTAGACACCGAGATCGGCTCGACCTGCCAAATACATATCTGCTCGACCTACTCTGATCGACCTACTGGCCGTTTCAGGGGACTTAATGGGCCATGCGATACTCCTAGGCCGTGCAGGATTCCCAGACTAAATAGGATTCCTAGTTCAGTTAGGACTGGAGGAATATTATAAATAGCGAATCTTACATTGTATTCAGTATCCAGAATTCAACCTACGAAATATACTACAATTGTTCGCCTTTCATATAGTTATTTTATACATCATTATATTACTTTACTTGTTCTTGAATTGCACCATCCTGAGTACTTTAACCAAACCCTAAATATAATACAGCTCTCTCATAATTATTACTGATAATATAACCTAAGACGAAATTCGGTCAAATCACTATCTAAAGTACATCGACATGTCTTTGCCAAAGTTCGTCCTTACTCCCCAAGTGTTCCTCCCCACTTGGATTGTAAGGCCAGGCCTATGGGTAACCGTGACAATCCCGCTGGCCCTTGCCGTCCAGGTTGTTATCGGGTCCATACACCAATCAAAAGGGGCGCACACATAATCGAAAACAAACGGAAACACATAATCGTAAACAAACTGAAACATAACATATAGAACATATTTAACATATTATCAATATTTAACAACTTCTCAAATGCAAATTTTGGGTATCATGATAATTTTGTAATATATATTCGCAACTAGTAGATTCGGATGTAGCATGTATTTGGATAATCATGTTGAAATGCTAAGTGATTTCATGCGAGTAATGTCGACCTAACAAGTCTAATATATTCGTGACAACATGCAAGAAAAATTGGAATATAACACATGCTTTGATTATTAAGAGCATAAGTAAGTGTTTGACTCGATCTACTAGCACATCGGACCGACTACAAATTCAACACACAACGCTCACCTTTGTCGCTTAGTATAGCGACTAAAATTCCACAAATGAAGCATATCCAAAACCTGAGCATGTACGTATACGACTTAGAATTTATCTACCAACCTTAATTAAACATAACTAATGAAAATCCTACACAAAGATTTCCTAAACTAACACATCTCACACAAGAACTTAGAACTTAAGACATCAACTCCAGTTAAGAGCAAATATTTTCAAAACTCAAAATACTAACTACATAAAACAACGCCAAAACAACAAATTTTACCCTTCATTTTCCAGATTTACAATACCGCCCCTAAACTTTTAAAAACATCCCATTTTGCGAAAAATTGGAACAAACTTTAAATCAAATGATTTTTAAATAAACTCATATGAAAAAGAAAAAACTGAAAATTAAGTCTCTTTTTACTCCAAAGTCAAATCTCTAAAACCCCTCAGGTTATAAAACATTCTAAATACACCCTCATAGCTTTGAAAACGTAAGAAAATTGACTTTCTTGCAAAATAATTTAAAATCCAACATCTAGCAATATTCAAATATATTTAAGCAAAACTTTCAATATCTGAGATTAAAAATAAGTTTTAGTAACTTTCCACCAAACTAACAAGGAGAAACAAAAAGTTCTATAATCATAAATTTCTTCGAAAAAATTTACAAATTTTAAATCTTAAAAAAAAAGTGAACAAAGCACTACTTCAAATCAATTAATCAAAATTTTATAAAAGTAACTATGTAAAAACAGCGATAAAACAGCGCCTTTTCCCCCTTATTTTCAGATTTACAAAAATAACCCCAAAAGTTTCAAAAACTCCCTTTTTGCAAACAAACTCGGATCAACTTTAAAACAAATCATTTTAAGTAAACTCATACAAAATATCAAACAAAAACAGAGATTTTCACTCCAAAAATCGCATGCCTAAGCCCTTCTACTTTTAAAATCTTTTAAAAACACCCCCAAAGTTTTGAATATTAAAAATATCGACATTCTTACAAAATTAAATCAAGATCCAAACATATATGCAATATTTCATCAAAACCCAAGCAAATCCATATTAAAAATCTAATATTAAATACACACTTAACAACTTTTCGCAAAACTACATGGATAAACTAAAGTTCTTAATATATACTTTGAAGAAAATAAAGTAAAATCACAAATATTAAAGAACACATGCATAGACGGATTTTTACCCAAAGAAAATAAAGGGATGAAGCTCTCTTCATCTTCAGACCTCCGACGGTGGTGGTGGCGGCTCCAGTGGCAATGACGGCGGCTCCGGCGGTGGTTCATAACAAAAGCCCTCAAACCCTAACTTTTCACCAACTTCTAACGACTGCCGATTCCCTCTGGGAGATCCACACGACGATCGGAACGGTCAATAGGTAGCCCTATGTGTGTAGGACCTTCACGCAAAATGTGGGCATGATCCAAAGGTGGACGAAGATTTAATGAGCGAAAAACCGAGACTGTGCCGTGTATATCCGAAAATTCTCTTTCTAAATGTGTTGTGATGAGGGCTATTTTGCACATAAAACCAGCTAGGAATATCCGAGGAGATTCAAGATCGATCCGACCTGTTTAAGCTAAGGGATCGGCTCGACCAGCCCAATACATATCTGATCGACCTACTCTGTTCGACCAACTATCCGTTTCAGGGGACTTAATGGGCCGTGCAATACTCCTAGGCCATGCAGGTTTCCTAGGAAATATAGGACTCCTAGTTCAATTAGGACAGGGGGAATATTATAAATAGCGGATCTTACATTGTATTAAGGGGCCAGAATTTTACCTAACGAAATATACTACAGTTGTTCGCCATTCATATTATTGTTATTTTACGCCATTATATTATTTCGCTTATTCTTGAATTGCACCATCCTGAGTACTTTAACCAAACCTCTAATATATAAATTTGTTCTTTTTATAATTTACTGGGTTTAACCTTAAGACGAAATTAGGTTAAATCAGTTGGCGCCCACCGTGGGGCAAGGTTAATTACTCGATCGGAATATGGCCAATCCAAGGAGAAGCGCACGTAACGCGGGAAGAAGCACGAATTCTCGACCCTCTCGTGCTATGGATAGCTTGCCTGAAGGTTCCCAAAGGATCAGCGCTAACAATACACAACCTCCGGGAAACCAACAGAATCTAGACCCTTTGGAGGAACAAGTTGCACCAAACGAAAACATCAATCGAAACGACGGAGCACGACAAACTCCTACCACAAGTAGGATTCCTAACCCACCTGTCCAATCCGTCCCTGCCGCACCGCTTTCCGCTGACCAGGAAAAAATACTACAAATTGCTCAAATTTTAAGTTCGTTTTTTCCTCAAAATCTACAAACTCATGCAGTTGCGGAGCCGGTAAGGGCAGCTGTTGGTCCTTCTAGAGCGGTTAACAATACCAGGGAACCTCGGGAGAATAATGACCACCAGTCAACTCAAGCTGAAAGTCCGGACGCGGATCAACGATCTCAAGTATCCCTGCCAAACGTAGCAGGAAGAAACCTTGGTCGAAAAACTAATCAGGCAAGAGCTAATGCTCGATCTGAACCTCGCTTATCCAAGGACCGCACTGTTATACCGATCGACGATGCGGACGAACCCCCAGTTATCAATCGACAAGCGACCAAGAGAATCTCTGAAAGAGACATAGAAAGGATGGTCGAGGAGCGAGTCGAGCAGAGGCTTCTGACTCTGCAGCAACCTTGGCCTCGTTCCCGTGAAATACAGGATAGTATAGCTGCGTGTTCCCCTTTCTGTTTAGAAATCAGGGAAGCACATGCTTCTGGATCTTTGCCCGCCCGGCTCCCCAGATACGACGGAACCACTGACCCAACTGACTACATCTTTAGTTTCACTAATATAATGAGCCTGTATGCTCATTCAGCTGAATATACGGCCAAATTGATGATCACAACGTTTGAGGGGTTAGCATTGGATTGGTTCGGAAAACAACCGCCTAACTCCATCTTCAGCTTTAGAGAATTGTGCAACAAGTTAGAACAACAATTTGCCAGCCAGAAAAAACAAAAACTCCCCATGAGCTATCTAGGAACTATAACCCAGCTAGAAGGGGAGTCGTTAAGAACTTGGTTAGCAAGGTTTAATGTGGAACTTTTGAAGATTGACTCTCCGAACATTGATTACATCATATCAATTCTATTTGATCTGACTAAGAATAGGCAATTTGGCAACGCCTTGAGTCGAAAGCAACCTAGAACCTTTGCTGAAATCATGACGTTGGCCTCCAAATATATGACACAAGAAGAGATGAACTCTTTTAAGGACAAAAATAAGAATAAAGCATCGACTTCAGGATCAAGGAAACCTGAAAAACCCCCAATGAATAGAGTAACGGAATATGATCGATTTCCCCGAAGAGGGAACGTGTTTCAAAGGTTAGAACACAGTGGGAGTAACCTTGAGAAAAGACCTAATGTCTACCTCAGGCCTCGATCTCCAGAAAGGAATATAAGAGATCGAATTAGTTATGTGGAGTTTACAAAACTAAATACCCCTAGAGAAGACATCCTGGTGATACTGGAAAGGAATAATCTAATTCCCCCAGCAAAAAGAATCACACAAGCTAAACCTGGGGCAAAGAACTACGATTTATACTGTAGGTACCATCGTGCTCACGGTCATAGAACCGAAGATTGTTATCATCTGAAACAAGAAATCGAAAAATTGATTCAACAAGGCAAATTAAATGAATTTGTTGATAGAGCAGATCGAAGAAGACAAAGGACAAGAAGTCCTAGAAGGAGAGAGGAAAATAGAAGTCCTCGTGATAGATCTCCCAGTAACCGTCCACCCCGACGAAACGATAGCAATGACGATCGGATCAACGGAACTATACATGTAATCTCTGGTGGACCTGCAGGGGGAGACAGTCGGAATGCGAGGCGACGAACCGCACGATCTCTAGAGAAAGGAATAATAGCTCCCAGAGAAATATGGGCACTTGAGAGTAAGAGCTCTAACCAGCAAGTGATCAAGTTCGACGAGAGCGAAGTTCCCAGAAATTTGAATTGGGACAACAACGAAGACCACCCCGATTTCCCTATGGTGATCTCGTTGAAAATATCCGATTTCAATGTTAAGAGAATTCTGATCGATAACGGAAGCTCGGCTAACATAATAGCCATTGATGTGCTCAATCAAATGAACCTCGGGAAATTGACCCTACAAAGAGTAGCTACGCCCCTAGTAGGATTTGGAGGGTCAGAAATAGTTCCAGCTGGAACCATTAACTTGAGTGTAACTCTTGGAAATAAACCTCATCGAGTGACCAAGATGATTAAGTTTTTAGTGGTTGAAACACCATTCGCTTATAACGCCATTCTGGGAAGACCAGCACTAAACCAATTTCGAGCAGTAGTGTCGACCTATCACCAGAAGATCAAATTTCCAACAATCTCTGGGGTTGGTGAAATAGTTAACGACCATTGCATGGCTTGGGATTGTTACAACACGTCACTATCCTTAAAAAGAAATGTCGATCCTCTAACCCCGTCGAAAAGAAAAACGGTGGGATCTTCAACGGAAAGAACTCGGGAACCGGAATTACCAAGCACGGATCCGATTAGCAAAAAGGGAAAAGAACCGATAGATTTGACTCTGCGTGCACCTGAGCACAAAGAGGTCAACCTTGTTGAAGATGACCCAACCAAGATCACCAGGATCGGAACTGAATTATCTCCACAGGGAGAAATCATGTTGATCAACTTCTTAAGAAAAAATGTGGATATTTTCGCCTGGAGCTCGGAAGATATAGTCGGAATCGACCCAAGAATCATAACTCACTCTTTGAAGATAGATCCGAACGCAAAACCGGTCCGGCAGAAGAAAAGAAATCATGGCCCAGTAAAGGATAAAATAATAAAGGCAGAGGTCGAAAGACTTTTACTATCTAAACAAATTAAAGAAATACACTTTACCGAGTGGTTGTGTAATGTCGTACTTGTCTCAAAGGGAGACAAGAAGGATAACAAGTGGAGGATGTGCAACGATTTTACGGACTTGAATAAACTATGTCCAAGAGATCCTTATCCTCTCCCAAGGATCGACCTGTTGGTTGACTCAACAGCAGGTTTTGCAATCTTCAGTATGATGGATGCATTCCAAGGCTTCTATCAGATCTTCATGGATGAAAAAGATCAAGAAAAAACTGCATTCATTACCGAACAAGGCGTATATTGTTTCATAGTAATGCCGTTCGGATTAAGAAATGCTGGAGCAACCTATCAACGATTGGTTAACCTAATGTTTAAAGAGCTAATAGGAGAAATAATGGAGGTATATGTCGACGACATGCTAGTAAAGAGCATGAGCGAAGAAGATCATATAAGGCACCTTGATCGTTGCTTCAAGATATTAAGGAAGTATGGAATGAAACTCAACCCCTTAAAATTTACATTTGGGGTAAGGTCGGGAAAATTCCTAGGATACCTGGTCCATGAGAGAGGCATCGAAGCAAATCCCGAGAAGATACGGGCAATCACCGAAATGAAGCCCCCCAGAAATATTACTCAAGTGCAAAGTCTAGTTGGGAAGATTGTTGCTCTCAATAGATTCATATCAAGGTCCGCAGACAAAAGTTTACCATTTTTTCAAACTTTACGAAAAGCTAAGACCTTTGAATGGACTGAAGAGTGTGATCATGCTTTCGAACAACTGAAAAACTATCTAACGTCACCACCTATGCTCGCCAAACCTACGGAAGGACAACCTCTATATATATACATCGCTATTTCCGAGGCCGCCGTGAGCTCGGTTATGGTAAAAATAGAAGGCTCGGAACACAAGCCCGTCTATTATTTGAGTAAGTTATTGCAGGGAGCTGAAAAAAATTATCTAACAATTGAAAAATTTGCTCTGGCTTTGGTGACGTCAGCACGAAGGTTGCGACCTTACTTTCAAACATACAAGATCATCGTACTCACCAATCAGCCTCTGAGGCAACTGTTATCCAAACCAGAGGCCTCAGGAAGATTGATCAAATGGGCTGTAGAATTGGGACAATACGAGATCGAATATCGTCCACGAACTGCAATCAAGGCTCAGATACTGGCAGACTTCCTCCTTGAAACTCCGGGTCTATCGGAGACAAGCTCCAATGTGACATCGCCAAGCGATAGCAGTATTATGATCGTCACTGACCTGCCATGGCTTATGCACGTCGATGGTGCTTCAAGCAGAGAAGGTGGAGGCGCAGGGATCAATTTCCAAGGACCAAACGGCGAGGACATGAATTATGCCATCACTTTGGACTTCGTGGTAACCAATAACGAAGCCGAATATGAGGCTCTAATTGCGGGTTTGGAAATGGCTATACAAGCCAATATAAAGATTTTGAATGTTTTGACAGATTCCGAGCTAATTCAGAGACAAATTAGCGGGATGTACGAAGCAAAAGAATTCAATATGATAAAATACTTGGATAAAGTAAAAAAGTTGACTGGGAAATTTGATAAGTTTGATATTCAAAATATTCCACGTGAAGAAAATCGTTGGGCTGATCAACTATCCAGGTTTACAGGAACAAGGGATGGTAAATCTAAAAGGGTGATCACCTGGCTAATCTCCAAAACTCCTTCCATCGACCTCGATATTGTCCCAGCTAATGAAGTAATGGATATCGACTTGGCGGCGGACAGTTGGATGACTCCGATAATCACCTATTTGAACGATGGATCTCTCCCTAGCCATAAGAATGAAGCTAGAAGGATAAGATATCGAGCACCAAGGTATGCAATATTGGATGGAAAACTCTATCGACGATCTGTCTCTGGAATTCTGCTGAAATGCATTCCTGAGCACCAGTACGAGAGTATCCTTAAAAATATACATGAAGGAGAAGCTGGGAATCACAGCGGCGCTCGAGCACTCGCGTTCAAATGCTTAAGAACTGGATACTATTGGCCGACGATGTATGCAGATGCACAAGATTATGTAAAACACTGTCATTATTGCCAAGTGCATTCGAATATAATACATCAACCTGCTGAAACAATGCACTCAATTCCGATCTGCTGGCCTTTTGACCAATGGGGAATTGATATAGTGGGACCTTTTCCACCGGCCAGGTCAAAAAAGAGTTATGTCTTAGTCGCAGTCGAATACTTCAGTAAATGGATCGAATGCATTGCCCTAGCTCGGATAACACAGTTTCAAGTAATAAATTTTCTCTGGAAAAATATAGTCTGTCGTTTTGGAATTCCTAGGATTTTAATTTCCGACAATGGAACCCAATTTGCGGGGAAACAAGTTCAAGAGTGGTGCTCGAAGTTAGGGATACAACAAAACTTTACATCTGTTGGACATCCTCGAGCAAACGGGCAGACTGAGGTGGCAAATCGAGAAATTATAAAATCCCTCGAAAAAAGACTTGACGACGCTAAAGGAAAATGGTTGGACGAACTTCCTGGTGTCGTTTGGGCTAACAGAACTACAGTCAAAGCAGCTACTGGTGAAACACCGTTCAGCTTGGTATATGGTTCGGAAGCGGTCATCCCAGTCGAGGCACTTGTTCCCAGTCCGAGAATTGAGTTGTACGATGAAGAAACAAATAATCAACTCAGAAAGGACGACATCGACCTAAGCGAGTCCTTGAGAGAAAAAGCCAGTCTTCGGCTAGAAGCAGCAAAATCTAGCATGGAAAAGGCCTATAATCAAAGGGTGAGAATACGGTCATTCAAAGAAGGTGATTTGGTACTTAAAAAAGTAGAAGTATCCAAACATGTGGGAAAATTACAGCAGAATTGGGAAGGCCCCTATGTGGTAATTGCGGTCGGAAAGAAGGGATCATACAAGATAGCTCATATGGATGGAACTCCGCTCCCGCGGACGTGGAATGCTGTAAATCTCAGAAGATATTATGGTCGATAGAGTTCGAAGATAAGAAGATTCAGAAATTTGACAGGATTTCCAAGAAATTAGTTTTCTTTTTAGTTTTTTCAGTATGTCTTGTTATTTTCTTTTTACCATTAATTTGTCTTCAACTATAATAAAAGCTTTTGCTTACTTCTCCATCGGACGCGCTCAGAAAACGATCTTTTAAATGAATGACCTACGAAGGTTCAAACCAATAATTGGTATACAACCTAATTTTTTGAGTAACACTGATTGGGTCGGTATAAACTCATCGATCTCCTACATGAACGATCTACAAAGGTTAAAACCACATTTGGTAAACAACCTAAGTATAATAATCTTTGAGTAACACCGATTGGGTCGGTATAAGCTCATCGATCTCCTACATGAACGATCTACAAAGGTTAAAACCACATTTGGTAAACAACCTAAGTATAATAATTTTTGAGTAACACCGATTGGGTCGGTATAAACTCATCGCTCTCCTACAGGAACGATCTACAAAAGTTAAAACCACATTTGGTAAACAACCTAAGTATAATAATCTTTGAGTAACACCGATTGGGTCGGTATAAGCTCATCGATCTCCTACATGAACGATCTACAAAGGTTAAAACCACATTTGGTAAACAACCTAAGTATAATAATTTTTGAGTAACACCGATTGGGTCGGTATAAACTCATCGCTCTCCTACAGGAACGATCTACAAAAGTTAAAACCACAGTTGGTATAAAACCTAAATATAACTACCGATCTACGCAAATAAACGAACTAATATTAATATATATAATTTTATTAACACTGATGAAATATACATCGGAAAGATACATAAACTACCCTAGCTACATAAAACAACAAATTCCATCATGCGATAAAGTAAGGAGGTAACAAGAGGACTTCAGCTCGATTTATCTCTGTATTTCTCTCAGAATTCTTGCCACCAGCTAGAACCGATCGAACCCAGTCAAGCTCGCAGCCACAAAGCTTTGGAATCAGAGAGAGCTTTGAGAGATCATAATGTTACAACGGTCGATGGTAGTCAGCATTTTTCGGACATACATTCTCGTTTTAATGAACTAACCAGCTTTCCACCGACCGCGTAACTAATAGATCGGAACCCCACAACACCGACCTTTACCCATCTTCATAGGATGGTCGGATGAGAATAGGCATTCCAATCCATTCCCCTTATTAGGGGTCGGAGATTTCATGGTTTTTGAGAAATCTCCATTTTCCGATTCCGCCCATACCAAGTCGACGTGGTGAGTGATTTGTTTGACTCTCGAATTAGGTGGACGACCGCCATTTAGGACAAAGAAGAAGTACATCATTTAAGGATTTTTACTTATGATGATAACTAAAGGAAGGAAGATTCCTTTTATAGACAGGTTAAGTTGAAATCCTACGGTGAGACTCGCATCCAATCAACGGCTATAACACCACATCGGGAATAACGTTACAAAATCATAACCGCAAGCCGTAAATAAAGGAATGGAAATAAATGCGTTTTTGGCTCGGTCGAAATAGAGGTATTATATTAGATCGATGAAGACAACTATCATAGCAGAGCTAGTATTACATATTCAATATTCATCGATCAACTACGCTAAATAATTACACCTACAAAATAACAAAAGAAAGAATTTGGTTTCAGAACGCTTCAAACTTTCCTCGGAACGATCATCTTTTCTCCTACTTTGAGAACAGTGACGAGAACCTAATGTTCAGGCTTATTCTACTGATCGGTGGGTACCAGTGGGCGACCTAAGCCGCAGGCTTTCATGATGCCACCACCTTGAAGAAGTTGATGCTTCTTCTTTATCGATTAAAATAGAGATCAGAAGGGTCTCATGCTCGACGTCACCAACCATTTAGAAACAAGTTGATTTCGATAAAGCATAGAATCCTGCTTTCCTCAACTATCGACCTCTATCATACGACGTTATATATGGTCAACCAATCCCCGGTTGTGAGGTTTGCCCGACCCTCACCATTTAAGATAGAGATCTCATTTTTCCAATTCCTCCCATACCAAGTCATGACCTCATCAGTAGATAAATCGACAAATTTGGTGGCCGACAATACTTATAACAATACATATTCATATTGAATGACTTCATCTTCTAAGAAATGGAGAGGGATGGAGTGAATCTATTTATAGGCGGAGGATAAAGGATCCAATGGTGTTAAATTGAGGTCCTATCAACGGCCCAGATTAAAAACGTTGTAAGAATGGTTCGCAGAATCAGGACAAATGATCGATCATTATTATTGGAGTGAAAATACAAGGAATAATGGATTTTATTCAGATCTTTGAGAAGGTCGTTACATTTCACAACAATATCGTCACAAAAAACTACATTTACATTCAAGGATCGTTACAATTATTTCAAACGTTAATCCTACTTTGCTACTCCTCGGAATGATCTGCTCCTTCAAATCGACCTTCTCCTCGGACCATTACCGCTGCATGAAAACGAGGAACATGCAGAAGTGCGTATATTTGCTGATGCAGGTGAATTACCGACCTCTAAATAAGCCAAATGAGGCATACTGCATCTAGGGTCGATCACAGTATCAAGCTAAAAGCACACTACGAAGGGAAGAACTTTGCTGTCATACAATTGAGACAGGATCGTTCTCCTTGCCTTGGGGGCAAGTTTTCAAGCATGCATGGATGCAACACCATTTTAATGAACTAACCAGCTCTCGTCTATCTAAAGAACTCTCTGGTTTGATATCTCCACCGTAGTCCACCGTAGTTAAACTGTTCAGAGGTGGCATATTATTTCAGTTTTTTCTTCTTTTCCTACTTCTCCAATGAGTTAGTTATACTATGGGGAATTAACCAATCAACGGACAAGGCATACGAATCGTTCCTACAGTTATGGCACACCTACCAAGTTGACTTCTCATCTTTCAATAATATTGCATGAAATTAATTATCAACATACAGGTCGGAGAGGCGCAGAAATTGAACAAAAAGGTTCTTCCGTTTATCAGGCAAAAATATATATTTACATTTCAAAAAAAAAAAAAAAAAAAAAAAAATAATATAGCAGAAAGACTCTTGTCTACTGCTCAGGAGTATGATCGGAAATAAGACCTTTGTCTACTGTTTCGTGAACATGAGCAGGAATTGTCGGATAACCAAGATAGGTCATCATTTCTTGGGCACGCTGCTCATATCCGAGGGAAAAACCCCTATCAAACTCCAGATCTTTCAGTTGAAGAAGATATGTTTTCTCCTTGATAAGCTGCTCCTTTTCAGCCTCCAAACTACTATTTACTCGAGCAAGTTCTTCCTTCTCTCTAGTGAGCCATTCAGTGGTAGCTCGGAGATGCTCAACCTCAGTCATCAGCAATCGATGAGCAGCGGGTAATTATATTTACTCGATCGAGGGATTCTTCTCGAGCAAAATAGAATTCGTCATTTTGTATCCCGAGTTGGAGAGCCTCATGCTTAGCCTGTATTGAGAAATATAAGTAAAACACTTAAATCACCTAGATCTTTTTAACAAATAACAAAATACGCATACCATCTCTAAACGTTTGAAGATGGACTGGACAAGTTGCAGAGAAGAGTGGTTCTTCAATTTTTCAAGCTCCTTAGGCAAGATAGTACCCATTCCCAGATTCCAAGAAACCCCATCAGGATCGAGGGTTGGTGGAATACTCGCATCAATTGAAACCCCACCTGATCGGGTTATATCGAACTCAGTTATCTCTTCAACCTGCTCCTTAAATGGACGCTCGTCTAAAAGAAATGGGTCGTCCGCAACCTTTTCAATTGCAGAACGACTGGGACCAGATCCAGTTTTCGACGCTCCTTGTGAAATACGAACAGGAGAGACAACCTGAGTGTCTTGAGAGGTCGAAACAACTTGTGAAACAGGATGGGCAAAGAAAGATTCCGGAATATCTTCCACAGGCCCCCTTAATTGTAGAGTGGGATCGATCTCAGAAACGGGAGTGGCAATTTCAGAATGAAGAGCAGTAGCCTTGACCTGAGCACAACCATCTCGACTTATAGACTGATTTGTTACATCTCTGCCCGAAGGGGATGATCATCCGCTAAGCGTTCATCTGGAAAAATTGGAACAGTTCGTGACTCCTCATTTATTGATTGGTCCACGAGGATAGGAGAAATAGCTCGACTTTCCTCGTTCGTTGTATGGACGCTTGGAGGGGGAGAAACGGTTCGCGACTCCTCATTATTGGTTTGCTCTCCAAGAATAGGAGAAATAGCTTGACTTTCCTCGTTTGTCGTATGGGCGACTGGAGGGGGGGAAACGGTTCGTGATACTTCATTAAATGTTTTGCTCTACTAAAGGAGTAGAAGTAGAGCAAGAACCTTCACTCTGGAAAACCTCCAGCATCTTCGGATCGACAATCGGACTGCGGATCGGGGCATTAGAAGGGATATCCTTCGTTTCTTTTAAATTCCCGCTTGACGAGGATAATTTTGGATCAGGTCGAGGAATGGTTTCCCGAGAAGAAGCTCCCCCTTGGGAGGATGATTGATGAGAACTTTCCGTTCGGGATCTTTTCTTCGGGGTATCTCTTCGGGGAAGACCTCGTAGAGATCGTTTGGCAGCTCCAGAAAATAGGTTGGAACTCATGATCAAAAAATCAGGAATATTTGTGAATTATCGAACTATGAGCTCCGATCAATGACAAGAAAATTTTATATAGTAAGTGGGGACGCGCGGTAAAACCCCAAAAGATTTACCTTTATATATAGTTAAGGAAATGACTATTATGTCCTTGAACCTTGGCGCGCACAGTAAAAATTCGAAATTAAGGTAAAAACGAGTCATCAAATATGCATTGTGATCAGCATAACGACAAAGTATATCAGATCTAGAATAATATATATCACAAAAGGAGTTTTACATAATCTACGAGATTAAAAAGGCCTAGCTTTACAACAAAATAAAAGAAAACCATAAAAAATATCCTAACTGGGTGAATTGATTTCCTTGGGGGACGATCCCTCCTTTTCTTCTTTGTTCCTTTCGTCGACACGGTCTCCTCGATATCTTCCTCGGCATCAGCCCCGTCCTCTTCGCCTGACTGATTCTCCATAATATCCTTGAGCAAATCCAAATCAGGGGTTGGCACGTGAATTGGAGCTCCATAGTCCTCGACAAGGTGAGCCAATGGATGATTGTTGGGGGGTGGGGGGGGGGGGGGGGGGGGGGGGGGGGGGGGGGGGCGGGGGGGGGGGGGGGGCGGGGGGGGGGGGGGGGTGGGGGGGGTGGGGGGGGGGGGGTTTTGTGGGGGGTGGGGGGGGTAGGGGGGGGGGGGGGGGGTGGGGGGGGGGGGGGGTGGGGGGGGGGGGGGGTGGGGGGGGGGGGGGGTGGGGGGGGGGGGGGGTGGGGGGGGGGGGGGGTGGGGGGGGGGGGGGGTGGGGGGGGGGGGGGGTGGGGGGGGGGGGGGGTGGGGGGGGGGGGGGGTGGGGGGGGGGGGGGGTGGGGGGGGGGGGGGGTGGGGGGGGGGGGGGGTGGGGGGGGGGGGGGGTGGGGGGGGGGGGGGGTGGGGGGGGGGGGGGGTGGGGGGGGGGGGGGGTGGGGGGGGGGGGGGGTGGGGGGGGGGGGGGGTGGGGGGGGGGGGGGGTGTGGGGGGGGGGGGGTGGGGGGGGTGGGGGGGGGGGGGGGGGGGGGGTGGGGGGGGGGGGGGCATAATTGAATACGACGAAAAAGAGTAACATGAAATCATATGGATAATTTCAAACCGATCACAATTGAATAAATAGGCTCGGAAAAAGAAGGACAAGGAATAATAACATACACAGAATCCGAAAAAAATAAATAATTTTGGTTACGAAAGTACTTCATGAAATAAGGAGGGGTAAACTCTGAACGAGTACAAAAATAGGGGATCAAAATAAAAGTTTGATAGGATACAAGAAGTCAATCCCCAATAGACAAAGACATGTTCATTGAGAGTGTAGATAAGCTCTCAAGGAAAACAATCAAAGAGTCAGATTAAATGTAATTAAGAGTACGAATTCAAGAAGCCATATTAAGGATAAGGCTAAAATGATTGAAGAAAAATTTATGGTAAATTACACTCCATGAATGAAAAGATACAGTCGGGCAATCGCATTTAGAAACTTTAGAAAAGCACGAGCAAAAATGAAAAGAATAGACATGAACTTAGGGTAGTTTTAGAAATCAAAATAAAGTGACTCGCTATTAATAATAATTCGTAGTTGAATGCAAGGAACGAGTAATAGACGAGTTGGAACTCAAGACTGATGTCAATGAAATTTAAATGATACTTTGTCTATTGAAAGAAAGATTACATACATAACAATTTGATTCACCAAAATGATGAAGAAAAGACATCTAGGGATCACAAGCTCAAAATTAATAAGTACCAACATTAGAATAAGGGCGAAACAATTAATTATAGCGAAAATAGGCTCAAGAGAGCTTACTAAATTCGAGAGATCAATTTGGAGATGAATACGTTTAGAATCAGAATTATGAGTTCTGAATAAGGTAAACTCGATAATGGAATTCAAAACGATTTCGGCTATTTTAGTCATTCTACATGTACTTCCAGAAAGGTCACTTGATTCAAATATTTCAATTTACGTAAAATCACGGAGTGCACACATATACAATCATAACCACACAATAATATCAACAATAAAGTTCAAATAACGTTATGGTATCCGGGATATCACCAACAAAATAATAAATCAAGAAAACACATAATCAAGCAAAAATAACCCTTAACCTCAAGGACACGTACTACACATATGGTTTCGGTTGCGGTCTTGTCCTAAAAGTGAACTACCCAATGTGGGTAGACACCCTAAAGTCATGCCGGTGAGTCCCACCTTACTAGCCCCTCAGTACAAATCTGAGGATCCTATCCTGGCATTGAGCCGAAGCTCTGATACCATCTGTGACGGACCGGCTCCGCGGGTCCGTCGAATAACAGTCGGTCAAATTTTTATTTAAGAAAAATGTTAAAATACTGTCTTTTTTTTTACGAACCTATTTAAATAAAATCGACAATTAAAAGTTTTAAAGCGGAAGCGTTTAAAAATAAAATAAGAACCATTTAAATTACGAAGTTTTTTGACGAAAAATAAAATCAATTTTCATTGTAGAGGTTTAAAGCGGAAGCATTTAATCACAACATATCAAAAGATTTGAACAAAATCAACCGAGGGAGATAAAAAGTAATTTATGAAATCTTGTCTCTTTTATTAAAATATAAATCAACTTTAACAATTCAAATATTTTAAGAAAATGTTTTAAACAAAATAAAAAGAACATAAATCAACAATAAAATTTAACTATTATTCTAAATACTAGGGTGGGACCGCAACCGCGATGACCTAACCGCAACCCGACTATTGTTTCCAGAACACCTGAAACTAAAAAGAATGAAACATGGAACGCATAAGTTGATCGTCCAACTTAGTGAGGCTGTGGTGCGAATTTGCACGGTGATGCGTGGATGCAACATATTATATAACGTGAGCATGTTATTAAGCAAATTAAGCATATATTTAAGACGGAAGAAACACAGAGTTCACATAACCAAGAATTTGTTGATGCCATCCTCCACTTACCCTCCATCCTCAGCCTGATGTCCATACAAACACACCAAGTAAGGAGCGACCTTACTATCTGCATCGACATGTCTTTGCCAAAGTTCGTCCTTACTCCCCAAGTGTTCCTCCCCACTTGGATTATAAGGCCAGGCCTATGGGTAACCGTGACAATCCCGCCGGCCCTTGCCGTCCAGGTTGGCATCGGGTCCATATACCAATCAAAAGGGACCCACACATAATCGAAAACAAACGAAAACACATAATCGGAAACAAACTGAAACATAACATATCAAACATATTTAACATATTATCAATATTTAACAACTTCTCAAATGCAAATTTTGGGTATCATGATGATTTTGTAAAATATATTCGCAACTAGTAGATTCGGATGTAGCATGTATTTGGATAATCATGTTGAAATGTTAAGTGATTTCATGCGAGTAATGTCGACCTAACAAGTCCAATATATTCGTGACAACATGCAAGAAAAATTGGAATATAACACATGCTTTGATTATTAAGAGCATAAGTAAGTGTTTGACTCGATCTACTAGCACATCAGACCGACTACAAATTCAACACACAACGCTCACCTTTGTCGCTTAGTATAGCGACTAAAATTCCACAAATGAAGCGTATCCAAAACTTGAGCAAGTACGTATACGACTTAGAATTTATCTACCAACCTTAATTAAACATAACTAATGGATTAATAAATGCATTTATTTATATGGTCACCTTCATCTTATGAATAATTATCTAACATAAGGATGCAAGTCCTTAGATCACAGGGCTATGGGACAACTCGTGGACTGATCTCCAAGGCCGTGATCTAAAACTAATTCAAGGGTCGTAGAATCCATTTGAGATGGGACATCAATGGATTCGGTTAGACCCTCACGAGTGTGTATACTCCGATGAACTGGAGGATGCTGGGGTCCACGAGCATGACTGGGATAGTCGATACACACGAGTGGGTGACTTGCTGGGATGGCAAGTGCACTGAATACCCCAATTAGGAAATAACTCACCATGGAAGCGGTAGTCGCATATCGGAGTTGAAGTTATTCCAATTTACAATAGTATACGAGGAATGATCCCTAAATACTTGAGGTGATAGGGTTTATCTGGTACGAGAATGTCTATACTTAGATGTGAGTTCCGACTGACTGGAGATTACCAAAAAGTCTCTGTGGATTCACGTTGGGTATAGAGGGACTCGTATGCAGGTTCATATCATCAACAAAGGATCCATTGACCAGACTTGATAGGTTGGGAAATTCTCCTATGGATTTCTGTGAGAAATTAATTCTGGTAAAATCCTTGGCCAAGGTATCTGACGGCTTTATGAAAGTAGCTCGTAAAGATTAAGTCAAAGAGAATTATTTCAAGATCAGAATGCATAAAGTCAAAACAAATTAAAAGGGAACCGATGAAAAATCCATGCCCTTAAGTTTTGACTGGGAGATCGATCGATGGAGAGATTATAGCGTATATGGAAATTGTAAATGATTAAAAGGTTCACTGAATTAATTCACCAGTGATTGGGCTCCATGGGCTTGTGGCCAGACATCGACCGTGGAGTGTGGGAGAATTCCCAAATTGGCAGGGGTGCTAATTTTGGAATGATCAGTCGACAGAGTGTTCGATTGATTTAGAGTATTTAATACTCGAGTAATTAAATGAATATTTAATTATAACCCACGGCCAATTATGTGGTGAACCTACGGGGGCATACACAATACACATGAAGCGAAAGCAAGGAAATGGAAAACAACTGAGTCGACTGGATCGACTGGGTCGATTGGGTTGACTGGGTCGACTGGGTCGACCCATTTGGAGCGAAGGTGATCCAATTGGAATTGGATCAAGACTGTAAATTAAATTGGAATTTAATTTGTGAGTTAATTAATTAAATTGGATTTAATTAATTATGGGAATATTTAATTAAATAGACTTAGAGTCTAATTTAATTAAATAAGAGAGAAATAAATTAATTGGGCTATTTAATTGAGAAATTAAATAAAGACTTAGGAGTCCTAATCCTAGGAGGATTAGGAGAATGAGATACCTATAAATAGGAGACTTGATGTCATATCTCACACACACAATTGAAGAGCCAAAATACTAAGTCAAGAAAAACTCTCTCCCTCTCTCTCTCACACCAAATCGGCCGAACCTCCTTTCCACTTGGAAGAGATTTTCGTTTTTCGATTCTTGCTCCATATTGTTCTCTAGTTTTAGATATTAATATATCTTATGTTCTAGCCGATTAGGATATATTAATTTTCGTGATATTGTGGTGTATCAACCCGTAGAGGCGCAACACGTGGGGCGCTACTAAGAGTTTGGGATCGAGCCAGTCGAGGGAGAATCACAACGACTTTTCTGACAGTTTGGATTTGCAAGGAGACAGATATAATTTAGATCTGAATTATTCCAGTCGTTGTATTATTCATATATATACAAGCAGTTTAATATCCTGGCAAGATTCCGTAAGAGGTCCTAAAATTTTTAATTTCCGCTGCGTTAAGGGCTGTTTATCTTACCGAATCCCAACATTAGGCTATTTTGTTCCTTTTACACTTTGTTTTCAAACTAAAGTTTGGAGAGAAACTAAGTTACGCAAGAGGAGTCCTAGATCCTATTATCACTAAAGTTCTTTATCCACTCCAAATACAACCTAACCTTAGCCAATGTGCTCAAATTTTGTAGAAGCATACTCAAATAATAATAAGAATTTGAAAAAAATTTGGCGGGTCGACCTAGCATGTATGCAAGTACTTGCGACCTCTCTCCCCCAAACTTAAAACGCACAATGTCCCCATTGTGTGAATTGAGAAAAATGGAGGGAGGTCGACACGACAACCACACAAGCACACAGAGGAAAGACAAACAAAAACAAAAACAAAACAAAGAAAACAACAAGGTGAATGATCAAGCATGGCTCTATCCAATTCAAGCAAGCATGGATAATTAAAACCAATCAAGTACGGACATATAGATATAGCATTGTAAGCGCAAAATAAACCAAACGGAATGCAAAAATGTAAAGGTTACGCCCTTTTGTCGATCATGGAGTCCGTGCATCCCGTGGTTAACTTCCGTCTCGAATCCTCAATCATGCTTGCCATTACTTCTTTATCATGCACAATCATCACCTACAACACAACACAAACAAAAAAAAACAAAAAAAAACAAGATGAAAAAGGGAAAGAATGCTTGTTTTAAGTCACTAGCTTGACTTGATACGAGGGATGGTTTGATCGTCACCAAAACTACTCCCATCGTCCATGGTTCCCCAAAACATAGGCTAATTAAAATCCTTAAGCTCTTCGCAATAGGCCGATCGAACCTCGCAAAGAAACAAAAAGATCAAAATTAGCACAAAATATAAAACTATCAAACATAAAGTTAGCCATCAATGTCATCATTTACTCCGCACGTTACCACATTCCCCGGCAACGGCACCAAAAACTTGTTGCGTTCCAAATACTAATACGCAAACTACGCAAGTATACGGTCGTTACAAGTAATATAAAACGATAAGTACATACCGAGTATCGAATCCCAATAAATGGGTAAAAGGTGGGAATAAACGAATAAATCGACAGCTTATTTCATCTAAGAACGCTTGATACAAAAATGATCAAACCCAAATATATGATAAGGGTGATTTTATTTAACTACGAGCGGTAAAGTAAATCTAACTACGAAAGCAAGTAAATTGGGGAGTTAATTATGTGGTAAGGAGGATTCATAAGCAATCAATTAAAGCGGATAAATCATGCGGTTGTTAGGTTAGCTATGCAAACAATCATAGGTTTAGTTGTTGTTTGTGAGTTCTAATTTAGTTAAGTCTCCCTGTCGGTTTCACTTAACTCTACCAATCTACCCAAACTCTCCATCTCCGGATCAATCACAAACATCGTTGTCATTCGATGCTCTCAGAGGGCTCAAAGGCGTACCGTTGTCACCCGGGACCTAAGACTAACCCAAATCCCCGAATAAAGAGAATCTAAGTTATTTGATGCATTCACGAACGAACCCATTATACAAACACGGACCACACTAGGTATATGTCTATCCTAGGTCGAAATCCACAAATCGTCACTCGCCTAACCTTCAAAGTCCTATGTCTAGGATGCATTCAAGGTAGAATTAAACCCGATTATATGATTACGGAAAATCAAAGTACTTAAACAATAATCTACTACAATCATTGGCCAAAAGTGCGATAAAACAATAAACCCAACAAATCAAATATAACCCAACATCAAAACATAACTAATCAAACGATAACAATGACTCGACAATTAATATATTATGCTCGTGTTGCTACTCAAGGATTCAAGGACGTTCGTATGTATCTTCCGAGTTGCATACAAACCTATCGAGTTAAACTAATCCAATTTATGTCTAAATGGATTAAAATCTAATCGATGCATTAAACTCAAACCTTAAACGAATATGAAACGACATAGGTATATGTCTATCCTAAAATCGAATCACAATCCAAATTCATAATCAAATCCTCAAAATCACTATGTCTAGCAATCAAGAATCAATAACTCTCATCTCAAAGGTTGTCAAACCATAAGATGAACGATAAGCACGGAATCGGATTAACGAACACATATAAGCACCATACTAATCATCAAGACATCATTTAATCAAACAATAACATAAATATATATAAATCCGGAGAATTCAAATCCTCAATCATTCATCCAAAAAGAAAATAACAATATTCATCTCCTAATCATAAACAACTAGGAAATGGAAAGATATCACCTAATCGAAATAGAATCGAGAAATGGATTCTCCTCCCTTTGATCAACACATAACCACTCCCCAAGGGTAGTGATTAACTCACCCCCTTGGTGGAGCCTTCAATTACAAGAGAAAGCAAGAAAAACTAAAGAGAGAGTTGAGGGAGGCTTGAGAGGAAACGGGAGGCCAAGAGTTTAAAGATTGTGAGCTCCCTCCTCAAGTTGTGTCATCTTGAGCCTCTTAACCTAAGGAAACAAGACCAAAAAGCCCCCTAAAGGTTTATGAAATACAAGTGGGGGAAAAGGGGGAAGATCCAAAAAGCCCCCTGTTTTTCCCGCTGAAAATATCTGCTGGAACAGGGGTCTCGCGGCCGCGAGACTGGACTTCGCGGCCGCGAGGAACAGGCCGTAAGGTTTCGTGCACTGCCACACTTCCTTCCGAGCAGCATATATTTTGATTCCGAACTCCGATTGCGGATCCATAAAGTCCGTAGCGTAGCTAACTCACTCATCTATGACATATCCAAAATTCAGCTCATTTGGATCATCCATGAAAAAGTTGTGCATGTTCTAGTGAGCAGCTATCTATATTCTTGTACGATTTGCTTCGGGTTCTCTTTTCTTTGAAGCTCTTTCTGCGCAAAGGCTTGCATCTACGGCCACCGAGTCTTGATTTGATGGAATTGCACTGAATCATAACCTCTCGGACTTCTCTTTAGCCTTGCAAAATTCTCAAACCTACAAACAGAACAAAAACACGACAAAAAACGACGAAAACAAAAGAAAACACACAAAATCCCAACAAGGGACCAAAAACGCAAAAGAACGCAAAAACAAGCAAAAGCACACAAAACTCGAATCAAAGCAAGATATTTTGGGCTTAAAGAGATAGGTAATAACGACGTTTTCACGGCGTTATCAACACCCCCAAACTTAAACACTTGCTCGTCCTCGAGCAAAGAAAACAAAACAAGTACTAAACGTGCATGCTTAAGATCAAAATGCCAAAGCTTAACACTTTCAAATTATTCTTTAAACAAGCTCCACGTGTGTGTGTGATGACTTCGGCTAGGTTCTATTTTAGGTGAATACGCCCCAATAGATTAAAATCATCGGTTCTACTTGCATGGGCTCCTCACGTTAACTTAGACTATCTCCTAACCTTAGGTTTCAAACCTTAAGCTCCAATCACATCGTGAAACTAAGTTGTAGGTAATTTAAGAGTGTTTTCCCTATTCTTGAACTAATTGGCAATTTTAGTCCCTAGCTCTTTTCTCACCGTACTTTGCTTTTCTTTTGATTTACAATAATAACATAGCACTTTGTGCTTTACAATGATATTACAATACAAAACTAGCACTAATTATGATGATTGTTTGTGCTTCTAAACATTTAACTTTTTGGGCTACTAGCACCATTCCAACGAAATAGAGTAATTACAAAAATGATTCATGAATTTCATCAATGAAGGCTTAGCCTTTCTTTTCTCTCATAGAAGTGCATACATTTTAGCAACTTCTCTACTCGTTTCTTTTGAGAGCTAGGTGTTCAAAGGTTTTTCATTCTCGAAAAGGGTTCACTCCCCCAAACTTAGGCCATTTTGTTCCTTTTACACTTTGTTTTCAAACTAAAGTTTGGAGAGAAACTAAGTTACGCAAGAGGAGTCCTAGATCCTATTATCACTAAAGTTCTTTATCCACCCCAAATACAACCTAGCCTTAGCCAATGTGCTCAAATTTTGTAGAAGCATACTCAAATAATAATAAGAATTTGAAAAAAATTGGCGGGTCGACCTAGCATGTATGCAAGTACTTGCGACCTCTCTCCCCCAAACTTAAAACGCACAATGTCCCCATTGTGTGAATTGAGAAAAATGGAGGGAGGTCGACACGACAACCACACAAGCACACAGAGGAAAGACAAACAAAAACAAAAACAAAACAAAGAAAACAACAAGGTGAATGATCAAGCACGGCTCTATCCAATTCAAGCAAGCATGGATAATTAAAACCAATCAAGTACGGACATATAGATATAGCATTGTAAGCGCAAAATAAACCAAACGGAATGCAAAAATGTAAAGGTTACGCCCTTTTGTCGATCATGGAGTCCGTGCATCCCGTGGTTAACTTCCGTCTCGAATCCTCAATCATGCTTGCCATTACTTCTTTATCATGCACAATCATCACCTACAACACAACACAAACAAAAACAAAACAAAACAAAACAAGATGAAAAAGGGAAAGAATGCTTGTTTTAAGTCACGAGCTTGACTTGATACGAGGGATGGTTTGATCGTCACCAAAACTACTCCCATCGTCCATGGTTCCCCAAAACATAGGCTCATTAAAATCCTTAAGCTCTTCGCAATAGGCCGATCGAACCTCGCAAAGAAACAAAAAGATCAAAATTAGCACAAAGTATCAAACTATCAAACACAAAGTTAGCCATCAATGTCATCATTTACTCCGCACGTTACCACATTCCCCGGCAACGGCGCCAAAAACTTGTTGCGTTCCAAATACTAATACGCAAACTACGCAAGTATACGGTCGTTACAAGTAATATAAAACGATAAGTACATACCGAGTATCGAATCCCAATGAATGGGTAAAAGGTGGGAATAAACGAATAAATCGACGGCTTATTTCATCTAAGAACGCTTGATACAAAAATGATCAAACCCAAATATATGATAAGGGTGATTTTATTTAACTACGAGCGGTAAAGTAAATCTAACTACGAAAGCAAGTAAATTGGGGAGTTAATTATGTGGTAAGGAGGATTCATAAGCAATCAATTAAAGTGGATAAATCATGCGGTTGTTAGGTTAGCTATGCAAACAATCATAGGTTTAGTTGTTGTTTGTGAGTTCTAATTTAGTTAAGTCTCCCTGTCGGTTTCACTTAACTCTACCAATCTACCCAAACTCTCCATCTCCGGATCAATCACAAACATCGTTGTCATTCGATGCTCTCAGAGGGCTCAAAGGCGTACCGTTGTCACCCGGGACCTAAGACTAACCCAAATCCCCGAATAAAGAGAATCTAAGTTATTTGATGCATTCACGAACGAACCCATTATACAAACACGGACCACACTAGGTATATGTCTATCCTAGGTCGAAATCCACAAATCGTCACTCGCCTAACCTTCAAAGTCCTATGTCTAGGATGCATTCAAGGTAGAATTAAACCCGATTATATGATTACGGCAAATCAAAGTACTTAAACAATAATCTACTACAATCATTGGCCAAATGTGCGATAAAACAATAAACCCAACAAATCAAATATAACCCAACATAAAAACATAACTAATCAAACGATAACAATGACTCGACAATTAATATATTATGCTCGTGTTGCTACTCAAGGATTCAAGATCGTTCGTATGTATCTTCCGAGTTACATACAAACCTATCGAGTTAAACTAATTCAATTTATGTCTAAATGGATTAAAATCAAATATATGCATTAAACTCAAACCTTAAACGAATATGAAACGACATAGGTATATGTCTATCCTAAAATCGAATCACAATCCAAATTCATAATCAAATCCTCAAAATCACTATGTCTAGCAATCAAGAATCAATAACTCTCATCTCAAAGGTTGTCAAACCATAAGATGAACGATAAGCACGGAATCGGATTAACGAACACATATAAGCACCATACTAATCATCAAGACATCATTTAATCAAACAATAACATAAATATATATAAATCCGGAGAATTCAAATCCTCAATCATTCATCCAAAAAGAAAATAACAATATTCATCTCCTAATCATAAACAACTAGGAAATGGAAAGATATCACCTAATCGAAATAGAATCGAGAAATGGATTCTCCTCCCTTTGATCACCACCTAATCACTCCCCAAGGGTAGTGATTAACTAACCCCCTTGGTGGAGTCTTCAATTACAAGAGAAAGCAAGAAAAACTAAAGAGAGAGTTGACGGAGGCTTGAGAGGAAAAGGGAGGCCAAGAGTGTAAAGATTGTGAGCTCCCTCTTCAAGTTGTGTCCTCTTGAGCCTCTTAACCTAAGGAAACAAGACCAAAAGGCCCCCTAAAGGGTTATGAAATACAAGTAGGGGAAAAGGGGGAAGATACAAAAAGCCCCCTGTTTTTCCCGCAGAAAATATCTGCTGGAACAGGGGTCTCGCGGCCGCGAGACTGAACCTCGCGTCCGCGAGAAACAGGCAGTGAGTTTTTCTGCACTGCCACACTTCCTTCTGAGCAGCATATCTTTTGATTTCGAACTCCGATTGCGGATCCGTAAAGTCCGTAGCGTAGCTAACTCACTCATCTATGACATATCCAAAATTCAGCTTATTTGGATCATCCATTAAAAAGTTGTGCATGTTCTAGTGAGAAGCTATCTATATTCTTGTACGATTTGCTTCGGGTTCTCTTTTCTTTGAAGCTCTTTCTGCGCAAAGGCTTGCATCTACGGCCACCGAGTCTTGATTTGATGGAATTGCACTGAATCATAACCTCTCGGACTTCTCTTTTGCCTTGCAAAATTCTCAAACCTACAAAAAGAACAAAAACACGACAAAAAACGACGAAAACAAAAGAAAACACACAAAATCCCAACAAGGGACCAAAAACGCAAAAACAAGCAAAAGCACACAAAACTCGAATCGAAGCAAGATATTTTGGGCTTAAAGAGATAGGTAATAACGACGTTTTCACGGCGTTATCAGCGTCACATTTTCTGTAAAAGAGAGAGTTGTGAGAAGTAGTTTTCCATCTAAGTACGTGAAAATACTTCAGTGTATAGGTCTTCTTAGTGATTTCCTATAGTGAACTTGTGGCTTACCATTTGTTGTAAAAGCACAAGTAGAGTGTATTATTTACTGTGTGTTTATAGTATAACCTAAATCTTCGTGATTTAGAAGAGTAGACTAAAAGACATTCTTGTCTATATAACCACTATAAAAATCTTTTGTGTTAGTTTACTTTTCATCTTGCATAATTTTATAAGTGAACTATCTTCAAAAAGACTTAAGAATTTAAAAAGTTTTAAAACCGGGGATAAAATTCTTAAGTGATTTAAAACTTGTTTGAAAAATACTTGATTTCGATCCGCTGCAACAAGTCATCAACTTGGGACCAGCAGGTGGCCAGACCGCCCCACCCACCTCTGATTTTGGCTAGCAAACGCGTCCAGTCCTTGCTTCTTCTTTTTTTTATTTTTTTATTTTATGTTAGTTTAATAGAAAAATTATAATTTTTTTTTTAAATCTTAACCTTAATTTAATTACTTGTATAATTTGTACTTTTATTTAATAAACTTAACATTAATTTAATTTTATTACTTGTAATATTGTAACTTTTATGTAATAAATTTAATTCTTTATTGTTTGAAATTTAATAACATTGTAAAAAACTTTAATTTGTCTGTTACATTAAAAAAACTAGATTTAAGTTTAATTTAAGAAATTTAACATTAATTTAGGAAACTTTTATGTTAAATTTAGTAATTGTTATTATTATTTTTATTTTTATTAAGTGAGAGTGAAAAAATATGAGAATTGAAATTAATTAGAAATATAATTAAAAATAATTTATGAAAATTAAATACATTGAAATTAAACACGATTTATGGATAAAAATAAATATATGTTATATAATTTAAATACGATAAACTAAATTAGAAACGATATAACACTAACATTTATATATTGAAACAATTACTAGGACCACCATTTGGAACGCCAATTTAATTTATTATTATTGTAATTATTAATTTGTATTTTTATTATTTATT
The DNA here is from genome assembly GCA_034814905.1 of Penstemon davidsonii. NCBI lineage: Eukaryota > Viridiplantae > Streptophyta > Magnoliopsida > Lamiales > Plantaginaceae > Penstemon > Penstemon davidsonii. The sequence goes on along the minus strand of JAYDYQ010001087.1, from coordinate 418,509 downwards.
ATTTATTAATTATTATTATTATTATTATTATTATTATTATTATTATTATTATTATTATTATTATTATTATTATCATCATCATTTTTATTAAGTGAGAGTGGGGAAGTATGAGATTTGGAATTAAATAGAATGGGAAGATTGAATCATTGAAGATGAGTATGAAAAGAGGAGTCTGAAGGGGAATGGGAGTCTGAAGGGAAGGGGAGTATGGAGTCACTGCAAATGGCCTTATAAGAGATCTAGTACAAAACAACACAATACACCTTCTTCCCGTACGTTCTGAAAAATCAAAATATCATACATTTTTACCAAACCTCTTCCTTTACCACTCTTTCATACCTTTGTATCCAAGTTTTCGAGAGATTTTCATTTTTGGTACCACAAGTAACCCTACTTTAAGGTCACGGTACCATAACTTTAAAAACATACACATTTGGTACCACATGTTAACTGCCCTCGACACATTTGGTACTTCCGTCAAGTTTTGGACGGAAATTTCAATTTTGGACGGAAAATTGATGGAAAATTTGCATAATTGGTCCTATAGTTATATATTGTTGCCAAACTTTACCCCATATATTTTCGGACCGAAAAATTTACCCTACAATTCCCAAGTTTGAAGCATTTAAGTCCCAACTACAAATATAATTAATTATAAATTCTATTTATAAGTTTTCTATATTTTAATTATTAAATCTCTTACACTAATTAGATTTTATATATAATATATATAAACTAAATAATATATTATATAAAAATACAAAAAAATTTAATTAAAGTTATTGGATTTTTTAAATTTTGAAAAAAAATTGTAAACTAATTAGATTTTACATATAATACATATAAATGAAATAATATTTTATAAAAAATCTGAAAAATAAATATCAATTAAGCTTATTAAATTTTTTAAATTAAAAAAATCTTTTAAATTAATTAGATTTTACATATAATATATAAAAATTAAATAAAATTTATTTTAAAATCTGAAAAATAAATCTTTTTAAAATTATAAAAATAATAATAATTCAATTTATTATAATTAAAAAAATCAAAGAAAAAACAAAAAAACCTTAAATCCCTCACCCACCCACCCTAAACCACCCCCCTCCAAACAACCAAGGCCGCCGACGACCTGAGTTCGCTTGTCCCAAGCCACTGGCGATCTGGGATCGGCGACGACAACAGCCTGGGTTAGCAATTGGGAAGGGGAGGGGGGGGGGGGTGGGGGCTAGGTGGGGAGGTGAGGGATTTATGATCTAAGTTTTTTTTAAATTATAATAAATTTATTAAATATAATTATTATTATTTATGTAATTTTTTTTCCTGATTTTATAATAAATGTTATTTAATTTGTATATATTGTATGTAAAATCTAATTAGTTTAAAAGATTCTTTTTTTAAATTTCAAAAATTTAATGAGTATATATTTTCAGATTTTATATAAAAAAATATTTAATATATATATATTATTTATAAAATTTAATTAGTTAAAAGATTTATTTCAAAATTTCAAAATTCTAATAAATTTAATGGATCTTTTTTCAGATTTTATATATAATATTATGTAGTTTATATATATAATCTAATTAGTTTAAGAGATTTAATAATAATAATATATAAATTTTATAAATAAGATTTATAATATTTTATTTGCAATTGGGACTGAAATGCTCTAACTTGTGAATTGTGGGGTAAATTTGTCGATCAGAAAATAAATGGGGCACTGTTTGACAACAATCTATAACTATAGGACCAATTTTGCAAGTTTTCCATCCAAAAATTGACTGAAGTACCAAATGTGTATATTTTTAAAGTTATGGTACAGTAACCTTAAAGTAGGGTTACTTATGGTATCAAAACTGAAAATCTCTCCCAAGTTTTCCCTCGAAAACGTCTATAGTCCTACTTGAGAGGGCGAATTGGAGTAATTATACTTGATTTACATTCGGTTTTCACTACTTAACTTCTTATTATAAGTAAGTTTAAGCCTCCAGTTGTTAGAGTATCCCCTGCAGTAGTGTTTTTTGTTAGGTTTATGAGTGTTGAATCAATTATAAAATTGATTTACAAATTTACCAAATGTTTCTCGAAATTTTCGAAAAGTTTCACTATTTAACATACCCCAATAACAAAATTTTAATCCGTGTTCATATGATAAGATCTCAATTATTTCGGAGCTAACCCAATTATAGAAAATATAAGCTAGTCAAGTCTTTACTTAATCCCTAATATCATAATGCTCACATCTTAATCATTTGATGCATGCCAATGTAATGTCACCATTTTTCCATTTTATTAATCTAGTCATCACCTACCGAAATTAACTAACATGTGAGTCCAGTTCACATTGATCGATAACTCCGAGAGAGCATGAGATAGTACACTATAAATTCACAGAAGTGATTTAAGGACTAATACACACAACTAATTCAATCAATATGGTAACAGTATTGGCAATTCCAGCCATGCAGGACCTTAAGGTCAAGTATCTTGACTCCATTCTAGTTTCTCCATCACCAATGACGGAGAAAAGATCACTTTTCCTGTCCAACATAGATCAAATTTTGAATTACAATATCCCAACTGTCCATTTTTTCAATGCAAACCAAGATTTTCCTCCAGAAACTGTTGCCAAAAGGCTAAAAATGGCACTAGAAAAAGTGTTGGTGGCATATGATTTTATGGCGGGGAGATTTAAACTGAACCACCAATCGGGGCGCCTTGAGATCGAGTGTAATGCGGCGGGGGCTGGCTTTGTGGTGGCTTCTTCCGAATATTCGTTGGAAGACTTGGGTGATTTTGTTTATCCAAACTTGGGATTCCGGCAGCTTGCAGTCCAAATATTGGATAGTTTGGGACCAGAAAACGATCAACCACTCTGCGTTTTTCAGGTTACATTATCTCATTGGCTAAACATTATTTATTTTCTTTAAAATAGAAAATATATATGTTTTCTAGTTTCTAGATATTCAGGTATCAGATCTAACTTAATTCCTTGAAGATACTATCGATCACATGTGGAAATCTCTCTTAATGGAATTATGTTACGAATACCAAAAAATAGAACAAAGTTTATTATTTCAGAAACGTTTAAGGTTTAGTTTAATACTACTCCCTCTGTTTTTTTTTAATTTGTCGTTTTGAAGGATTGCCCACAGATTAAGAAATATATTAAATAACCATTTTTTCAGCATTAATTACAACTATTAACAAGAAGGTTAAAATTGATAGAAAATAATTAATTTTACATTGAATTCCTAAAACGACAAATAAAAATAAACAATTTTTTTTTCGGAAGTGACAAATGAAAAGAACGAAGAGAGTAATATTTTAGTGGAAAGCACTAATTTGAATTTATTTTAACAGATTACATCATTCAAGTGTGGAGGTTTTGCAATCGGAATGTCAATGAACCACGTCCTGTTCGACGGCATAGGAGCCCAAACATTCATGGAAAATCTAGCCACCCAAGCATTCGACGACAAACCCTTATCCCTCATCCCATCCCACAACCGCCACATCCTCGCCGCCAGATCCCCGCCGCAAGTAACTTCCCCACACCCCGAATTTTTCAAGCCCGATCTCCAGCACGTTTCAGGCCCGCCGGTATTCGACTGCAAAAAAGAAGAACTAGACTACAAAATCTTCAAATTCACCACAAAATCCATCATCAATCTAAAGGAAAAAGCTAGATCTACAGAAACCACCACTCGAATCAGCAGCTTAACGGTGGTGGCGGCGCTGATATGGCGGTGCAAAGCCCTATCGTTGCCGTACGATGAAAACAGAGTGTCGACTCTGCTCAATGTAATCGACATAAGATCGAGGCTAGATCCGCCGCTTCCGAACTCATTCTGCGGCAACGCGGTGTTGGTTTCGTACGCATCTGCAAAATGCGGTGAAATTGAAGAAGTGCAGTTTAGTAATTTGGCGGAAATGGTGGCGGTGGGACCCAAAAGGGTGACGGATGAGTATGCGAGATCTGTTATTGATTGGTTGGAGGTGAATAAAGGGTTACCGTGTGGGGAGTATATGGTGAGCTCTTGGTTGAGGTTGAGATTCGATGAGGTGGTTTACCCATGGGGGCAGCCGGTATACAGTGGTCCGGTGGTGAGTCACCGGAAGGATATTTGTTGGGTGTTTACTGACGTGGATGGGATTTATGCCTTGGTTTCTTTGCCTGTTGAAGAGATGGAACGATTTGAGTCCCATTTCCATAAGTTCTTCGAATGATTTTTCTTTTTGTCCTGATCTTATGTAATTTGTATTTTTCATGAAATTTCATTCTGTAGTTGTGAATTTTCAATCTCATGGTGTGAGCTTTTTTCTGAAATAAAAGAATTATTGCGTGTTATTTTTCCATGATACACGTCATTTCCAATTTTCCATATTAGGCATAACTAATATACTATTTGTGTTCCATAATAATTGTTGTTATAGAGTTTTACACTAATATTAAAGAAGCTAATAGCATGGATTTGGGTTTATTGTACTATACACCCCTAAAATAGAGAAAATATGCACTATGTACCCTTAGAAAATAGAAATAACACTTAACACCATCGAATGAAGAATAACCCAGCAAGTTGCACCCCAACAAAGTCGGGGGCAAAATATATAACTCAATTTTCATTCTTCTATAAAATCAAAGCTTAAAATGCTTATTTCTCTCATCTTAAAACCCAACAAGATATATTTTACTACTCTAACTTCATTACTCCATTCAGTTTTTAATTTATGAATTCATTATCAAGATGTACTTATTTAAGCAACATTCAATCTGAGTTTTCACGTTCCTTTTAGCTAGAGTTATCCAATTTTTCCCTCAAATATCATGTTTATAAATAATTATTATGTTGATTTGGAAAAGAATAAAAATTAAGTTACCTAATTTTGCCCTTGACTTTGTTGACTAAGTTGGTCAATTATGCTAAAAACAATTAGGTGCAAATTGCTGGGTTATTCTTGATTCGAGGGTGCTAAGTTCTATTTTTAAGTTTCGGGCTATTTCTTCCACTTCAGGGGTGCAAAGTGTTAAAAACCCCATGGATTTTGGGATAAAAATAAAAGATATACCTAAATTATCCTTAATAAATAGCAAAGATGTGATAAGATAGAGTTTTTAGGTGTAATAAATATTAACAAAATTGGAAAATGAGTAATTAATATTGCATTGAAATCTTAAAACAACATATTTTTTGAAAGAAAAAAATTCTCGAAAACTACAATTATTATGAAACAGAGGGAGTACATATTTTCTTCTTTTATTTTTTGGGACGTATGACTGGGACAACTTAGGCGCACCTCAACATCCTACAAGTTTAAGAATCATTGTAAAAAAGTCCAATATTCCTGCTCACAAAATTAAGAAAAGTTTGAGACCTTCTTAACCACTAACTATTTTACTCCATCTTAATTTAAAACTTGGTGGCGATCGCCTACACACCTCAAAAAAAACATTGAACTACCTTCCTTTTGTCTTAAATTATTTTATTGTCTTTCTCTTTTATTTTTTCTTTTTTATCCTCTATAATGGCAATAATATATATAAAAATAATTGATAACGTTGTGTGTTAAAAAGACACGATTTTAAACAACATGAAGCCAAAATTGGGTAAGTTTGACATCCGTGTATTCATTTATATGTACGATATTAAGACAGTCACAATCTGCTCCATGTATAAATGATTGCTCATATATTTGATGATTGTACATATCTCTTTGATTTAGTTTCATATGAATGTATATATCTTCCTGATTTAGCTTAGAACATCCAATGTATAAATAGTGTTCTTGTAAGCCAAATGGCATAATTTTTTCCTTCCCCTAGCTGCTAGCTAGTAACCCTGACAGAAGGAAATCACTCATCGACCTCACCCCCTCACAATGAAAATTCTGTCACTACTCCCCTCCCCCCCCCCCCACCCCTCCTCAACCACATTTTTCCACCTCAGCCGCACCAAACTCCTCTACAGTCATTCCCATGTCTCCCAACCCAAACTCCACCAACCAACTTATCTCCATTAACGCTGATGCAGAAGCTCCACTCAAACTCACACCTAGAAACTACTTCTCTTGGCTTACACAATGGTCTTCATTACTAGAAGGCTATGATTTCACCCAATTTGTTGAAAATCCACCACATGCCAATTCCATTGTTGGCTCTTATTTGAGACAACAAGATCAGTTAATTCGGAGTGCCCTCATAGCCTCCGTCTCACCCGAAATTGTTCCATTCCTAATGTCGGCGAAAACCTCTTATGAGGTGTGGACTCAACTTAAAGAAATGTATGCTACACCTTCTCGGGCCCATGTAATGAATATTCGTGAGTCGTTGGTTGCCATGACCAAAGGCACCCAATCGTTCTCCAAATACCTTCAGGAAATCAAGTCCTTATCCGATCAACTTGCTACTGCTGGAGAACATCTCACAACCGATGAGATTGTTCTTCATGCTCTTCATGGACTACCTGATGAGTATAACAACATTACGGCTGCCTTACGTGCCCGAGAAACAAGTGTTTCCTTCTATGAGTTACACAAAAAATTATCAGATCATGAAGCCTTCCTTACTCGCAAGGCTACCTCCTCTTCAGCACCTATAACAGCTAATTACGCCAACCGGCAATCCACCACCAACAATCCACATCAATCTTTCAATGGTAACAACTCTTCAAATTCTCGTTCATTTACACAACATAACACTAGTAGTCGTTCATTCGCCAATTCCAACATAAATAAACCACGAGTGGTCTGCCAATATTATGACAAACCTAGCCATCTTGTCAAGCAATGCCGCCGACTTCTTTTGGCATTCCAAAGTCTAATGCCGACCAATGCAACTGCTGCTCCACCGAGTTCCCTCTTTCCCCGTGCCAATTTTGCTGCCTCAAATAGTGGAGGGTCCTCTAATTGGTTAGTCGACTCGGGTGCCTCCCACCATGTCACAAATGACCTTCAAAATCTCGCTTTACACTCAAACTATGATGGCAATGAGGACCTCCAAATTGGTGACGGTAAAAATTTGGCCATAACCCATATAGGCTCCACATCTCTTCCCTCTTCTTCTTCACCGTTTCTTTTAAATGACGTCTTATATGTGCCTTCCATGAAAAAGAATCTTGTGTTCGTTTATAAACTATGTAGTACAAATAATGTTTCGGTTGTATTCTTACCTTTTTCGTTTGTTGTGAAGGACTTTCGCACGGGGGCACATCTCATGGAGGGAAAACCAATTAACGGGGTCTATGAATGGCCTACCACCTTTCCTACCCGTCTACCAAAAATGTCAATCGCTTTCACTGCCCTCAAGGTTTCTACTCCAAATTGGCACCGCCGCCTTGGTCATCCATCCACTCAAGTTTTACAATATGTTCTTCAAGATCATAATTTACCTTCGCTTGAAAATTCAAAAAGATTTGTTTGTAACTCTTGTAAGTGCAATAAAATGCACAAATTTCCCTTTTCTACATCATCAATAAAAAGTACAAAACCACTTGAATTCATTTACTCTGATATTTGGCGCCCCTCGCCTGTTCATTCTATTGATGGATTTCGTTATTATCTTATTTTTTGTTGATCACTATACCAAATATATATGGTTGTTTCCTCTTAAAAGAAAATCTGAAGTTGCAAATATTTTTGAAAAGTTTAAAGCCATAGTTGAGAAATTTTTTTCAAACTCCAATCATATCATTGTACTCTGACAACGGGGGTGAGTTTCGTGCGTTAAAGTCTTTTTTCGAGTCCAATGGCATCTCTCATTTTCTTACGCCTTCCTATACCCTGAAAATAATGCCACAGCCGAAAGACGACATCGCCATATTGTAGAGACAGGCTTGACACTTCTTCACACTGCTAATCTAACTCTCAAGTTTTTGGTCGTATGCTTTTCTTAACGCTGCCTATGTTGGTATAAATTGGAGAAGGTTTTGAAGATGACAAAAAGGCCATAATGGTTTTGAAGATCAGAAGGTTAAGTCATCAACTAAGAACAACTTAGTGAAACCTATCTCAAGGTCTGGAAGCGAAGTAACTGAATCAGCCGAGTGGGTTATCAGATTGGTTATCATCAGCCGAGTCAAGATAGATGTGTTCATTCTTGAATCAGCCGAGTAGCCATCAGCCGAGTGATCATCAGGAGAGTGGTCATCAGCCGAGCATTCCCATCAGCGAAGTGAAGTCGGTGAAGTAAGCTTATCAACGGTAACCAGCTGAGTGCATTAAATGCGACTGGACATAAATTGAATATCCGTACAACAGAGTGTACAGAAGACAGTCTGCAAAAGCAAAAGCTGCCGTCAGAGAATAAGACCGTTGCTCAGGATTAAAGAGTAATTTCGCCTTCCTTCAACGGGCAGAAATTCAAATCCGGTAGTATAAATAGAAGACTAACTGAAGATCTGAAGAGAGACTTGCAAAATTCAAGATCACATCTATAGAGCAAGATCCATCAGTTGAGTCGTCTGATCACAAGCCCAGTCATCTGTTGACGAAGCTTCTCGTTGAAGAACAGAGAACTTATGTTGTCTATCTGAGTGACTTTCTACTGAAAAGATAGAGGAGTGTATATCCATCTGTGTGAAGTGATATAGCTTCTTAGTGTAGGTTTTCTTTGTGACCTCCTATATTGAAAATAGCGTGAGGAGTGTAGATCCGTCTAAGTGAGTGATCTAGCTTCGTAGAGTAGGATTTCTTTGTGATTTCTTACAGCGCACTCGTGGCCTTTTGATTTGTTGATCGGCGCAAGCATTGTATACTGTTAACTTTGTGTTTTCTAGTATAACCCAAGATCTGTGTGACTTGGAAGAGTGGACTAAAGGATTTTCATCCATATAACCACTATAAAAATTATGTGTGTTTGATTTACTGTTTGTTTACCTTGCATATTTTCAAAAGAACTCAAACATACGAACTGAACCAAAAGATTTTAAAAAGGAGTTGTAAAAACTAGGGATAAAATCTTTTGTGTGAGAAAACTTAAAGAAGAACAGATTGGTTGAAAAACACTTGACATAACCGCTGCCAACTAGTTTCTAAAACTCTGATATTTCATCTGAATCAGTTGAGTGAAATCAGATGAGTGGTCAACTCTGCTGCTCAAAGCTTTGTGCGCGAACAGCTTAGTAGTCTTACGAATTTGAGATCAGCTTAGTCTGCTGACAGAAAAAGTTAGAGAAAAAGTTTTAAACATAAATTTTCAGAGGTCTATTCAACCCCCCCCCCCCCCCTCTAGACCTCATTGACCACTTTTGGGACCAACAAGTGGTATCAGAGCAGGTGGTTCATTTTGAATCAGTTGCCTGATCAAACGAATTTGATCCAAGGTGCGTTTTTCAAATTTTTCAAAAAGAGAGCATATTTTGAAAAATCAAAACTTTTTGAAAAATGGATGTCATAAGCCATGTTCCTCACATTGGCCTTATGGACTTTGAAAGCTGGAAAATCAGAATGGAAATCCTTTTTGCTGCTTACGACGACAACATGTTCACATGTATTACAAAAGGACCATTCAGATTTCGGAAGACTGTTAAGGTTGCTGGCCAACCAGATCAGATAGTTGACAAAGAGCTGGATGAGCTGACACCCAAAGAAGTCAAGTTAGTAAATCTTGATAAAAAGGCTAAGCTCATCATGTTCAAAGCTGTGGACGAAGACAGATTCCAGAAGATCAAGCATTTCAAAACTGCCAAAGAGATGTGGGATAAAGTCTGCAAGCTAAGCGAAGGAAACAACGCTATTAAAGAACACAAGCTCAGTGTGGCTCTTGAGGAGTTTGAAAATTTCAAGATGAAGTCTGGTGAAACGATTGATCAGATGGATATCAGATTTACCAAAGCTCTAAATGAAGTTCTAAGGTTTGGTAAAGAATTTTCGAACAAGGAGATCACCACAAAGGTTCTCAAGGCCTTGCCACCTAAATTCAACATGAAGGTGACAGCCATGGAAGAATCAAGGGATTTAGAGAAGCTTTCTCTTTCCGAACTGTTCTCATCCCTCAAAGCGTATGAGTATCAAATGCCAAGAATGGGATTAGAAGTGTCAACCAGTTCAGACCCTACTGCTGCTCTAATGGCGTCTGACAAGTCAAGAAAATCAGCAGACAAGTCAAAACAGAAGACTCTGCTGAGTTCAGAAAAAGCATACACTGCTGACGACGTTACCCTGCTGCTGAATGATTTTGAGAAGTTCTACAAGAAGAAAATGAAATTGAAATATAAAAATGCTACTTCATCTTCTTCTGATCATTTTCAGGAAAACGGGGATTCCTCCAAAGCAAAACTCAGAGATAACAAGGAAAAGGAGTATGGACTCATGATCAAAGATCATCCACACTCATCATCAAAGAAGTTTGCTGAAAAGGAAAAGCGTGCCAAAAAGGAGCGTAAGCTTAGTAAGAGCAAATCAAAGTTAGCTGATGCAGCAAAGCTAATAAACTCCTGCACATCTTATTCAGACCGCAAGTCGTCTGATAAAGAATTTGAAGAAGTACCTGAAACCCTATGCTTAACTGCCATAGAATTTGATGATTCTAAAAACTGAGGTAACTTCTACTAATTAAATGAAATGCACTATTTGAATCGTTTGAATAAATGCTAGATTACAAATTCAAATATTGTTTGTGCATTTGCCAAGCTTAATGAAGAGATGACTCTGCTGAAAAGAGCAAATCTGATCACTGAAACTTTAGGTTGAAAAACCTCAAGAATCAGCTGACCACAAAAAGCTTGAGCATGAGAATGAAACTCTAAAAGCTGAGTGTGCAATTCGATTAGATAATACAAATCAACTTGAAAGAAGAAATTGCATAATTCTCTAAAAGGAAAATCAGAGGCTTAAAAGAAGAAGTCTACTGATGCTAAATAGGTTAGAAAACCTAGTGAGCTACCTAAGACAAATCAGACTACTAAAACCCATCAGCCGAGTAAGCTGAAATAGGCTGCTGATAGGAGTAAATTTAAAATGTCAAGTCTGCTGAATCTAAGGAGAGTTTTTAAATAACTCAGGTAAGAAATTGAGGTAAAAATGAATTATTTGGCAAGAATTTGAGTCACATTATGATAATTGTTATGATGACATGCACTATGCTTATTCATATTATCATGTTGATCATGTTCACTGTGCTAATTGCCATCCTCATTAAAATATGCATGCTTATCACATATTTCATGCATCTTACCTTGCTTATGAGCATTGTTTTAATCATGACCAACAAGTGGTATTATCATGATAAAACATCAGTCACTGGATCATCACATGTTAAAGGTTGTACTAACCCTGCTGGACCCAATGAATAAGGGGTACCTAAAACAGTCATCTGTTTTGTAGGCGAAGCACATGTGAGATGACAAAAATGAGTTGACTGCCTTGCAAATTTCACCAAGTTCAACAAGTGGTCTCACCAACAAGCATATACCAACAAGTGTTATCAAATAAGTGGTATCAACAATTGATATAATTCAAGTGGTAGACTCTACATTTGGAGATTTCAAGGAACGCAAGATTGTTGAAAAGTTGAAGATTATCAAAGAATAATAAGTGGTATTAGAGACCAACAACTGATCGCAACATGCAGTATCACCAACAAGTGTGGTATCAGTCAACCGTGTGACAACGAAATTGGTTCGTTGACTTTGGATTCATAAATTGAAGGGGAACTTATCAGAAGACTAACCCAGAACAACTTACTGGAATTCAACGGCTGAGTGTCTTTGAAGAGAAACTCTCATCAGACTACTTGACCACGGATTCTTAAACTCAGGGGGAACGTGTACGACGAGGGGTACTCCTGAATAAAGATGAAGTTTTCAATAAGTCAAAATGAAGCTATCAGAAGACTGCTTCTCATCAGCCGACTGAAACTCAACAGCCAAGTGATATTCAAGAATGTACTATCAGCAAGTGTTATCACATCAACAAGTGGTATCAGCTGACTAATCTGATTTACATTCATACAAGTAGTATCAGACTACAAGTAGCATCAGACTACAAGTGAAATCAGACCACAAATGGTATCAAGTGGTAAAAATTCTTGAAGTTAGGGGGAAATTTTCTAGCTAGAGTGATAAACAGCAACGAAGACTACCTCGATCAGCCTAGTACTTACCTACCTGTGTTCAGCATACTAAGTTTGCAATCCTATAAAAATAAAAAGGGGAAGAATAGATGCAACTCAAGTATTGATGTTGATGACAAAAAGGGGGAAGAGAAAGGGTGCAACTAAGAACCCTTTAAGCAGAAGATCAGAAAAGGGAAAAGAAAGAACCAACTATTGGTATTTTTTTTGAAAGTTGTATCAGATTAATAAATTTCCATCTCAAGGTATGAAGACTAAATCTGAAGACTTAGAAGACGTTCTTAGTTGAAGGTTTTGTCATCATCAAAAAGGGGGAAATTTTTGGTATAAATTGGAGAAGGTTTTGAAGATGACAAAAAGACCATAATGGTTTTGAAGATCAGAAGGTTAAGTCATCAACTAAGAACAGCTTAGTGAAACCTATCTCAAGGTCTTGAAGCGAAGTAACTGAATCAGCCGAGTGGGTTATCAGATTGGTTATCATCAGCCGAGTCAAGATAGATGTGTTCATTCTTGAATCAGCCGAGTGATCATCAGGAGAGTGGTCATCAGCCGAGCATTCCCATCAGCGAAGTGAAGTCGGTGAAGTAAGCTTATCAACGGTAACCAGCTGAGTGCATTAAATGCGACTGGACATAAAGTGAATATCCGTACAGCAGAGTGTACAGAAGAAAGTCTGCAAAAGCAAAAGCTGTCGTCAGAGAATAAGACCGTTGCTCAGGGATTAAAGAGTAATTTCGCCTTCCTTCAACGGGCAGAAATTCAAATCCGGGAGTATAAATAGAAGACTAACTGAAGATCTGAAGAGAGACTTGAAAAATTCAAGATCACATCTATAGAGCAAGATCCATCAGTTGAGTCGTCTGATCACAAGCCCAGTCATTTGTTGACGAAGCTTTTCGTTGAAGAACAGAGAACTTACGTGTCTGTCTTAGTGACTTTCAACTGAGAAAAGAGAGGAGTGTATATCCATCTGTGTGAAGTGATATAGCTTCTTAGTGTAGGTTTTCTTTGTGACGTCCTATACTGAAAATAGCGTGAGGAATGTAGATCCGTCTAAGTGAGTGATCTAGCTTCGTAGAGTAGGATTTCTTTGTGATTTCTTACAGCGCACTTGTGGCCTTTTCATTTGTTGATCGGCGCAAGAATTGTATACTGTTAACTTTGTGTTTTCTAGTATAACCCAAGATCTGTGTGACTTGGAAGAGTGGACTAAAGGATTTTCATCCATATAACCACTATAAATATTATGTGTGTTTGATTTACTGTTTGTTTACCTTGCATATTTTCAAAAGAACTCAAACATACGAACTGAACCAAAAGATCTTAAAAAGGAGTTGTAAAAACTGGGGATAAAATCTTTTGTGTGATAAAACTTAAAGAGGAACAGATTGGTTGAAAAACACTTGACTAATCCGCTGCCAACTAGTTTCTAAAACTCTGATATTTCATCTGAATCAGCTGAGTGAAATCAAATGAGTGGTCAACTCTGCTGCTCAAAGCTTTGTGCGCAAACAACTTAGTAGTCTTACGAATTCGAGATCAGCTTAGTCTGCTGACAGAAAAAGTTAGAGAAAAAGTTTTAAAGATAAATTTTCAGAGGTCTATTCACCCCCCCCCCCCTCTAGACCTCATTGACCACTTTTGGGACCAACAACCTATTTGATCAACAGAATGCGTACACCAATTCTCAATAATCACTCTCCCTATCTCCGCCTCTATGGGTCTACTTCAAACTATAGAAAATTACGAATATTTTGTTGATTGTGCTATCCCTAGCTCCGCCCCTACTCATCTCATAAGCTAAAACCACGTTCCACTCCTTGTGTCTTTCACTCCTTGTGTCTTTCTTGGTTATTCATCGAACCAAAGTGCTTATAGGTGGTATGATCCTAAAACATTGAAAACTTATATCACTCGCCATGTCGACTTTGTTGAAACTGAATTCCCTTACTCAACCATTGAGATTGAAGATACACGGCCAGACCAAGATATCCTACCCAGCTGGATACCCACCCATTTTAAGATTCCCTTACAGTCCTCACCACCCAAGCTGACCGTCTTACCCTCGCCCTCGCCACCTGAAATTTCTGCCTCCAAAGATGTGCACCAGTCGGAGATCACTTCCACAACCACATCGCATAATCAACTCGACTTGTCTACAGGTAACTCCTCGCCTATATCTCAGTCCTCTTCTTTCTCCCATTCATCATGAGATTATGTGCCTCCATCCCCTTCAAAACCAATGCATCACATGATCACCCGATCTAAAAACCAAATTTTCAAGCCAATACAACGTCTCTCACTTGTTGCTACCAAATCTGATGTAACCTCAAATCCAAAACACAAACAACAGCTCACATAAAAACCCAATGCTTTACCCCAACTTGATTGTGTAAAAGTACCTCGAACTGCTGCTCAAGCACTTAAATATCCGAAATGGAAAGCTGCTATGTTGGAAGAACTCCATGCTCTTAGTTCTCAAAGTACATGGACCTTGGTACCCGCTGATTCAACAACTAATGTTGTTGGCTGCAAATGGGTGTTTCGAATAAAACATAATCCTGATGGTTCAATAACCAAGTATAAGGTTCGACTAGTTACCAAGGAATTTCATCAGCGACCTGGCATTGATTTTATAGACACTTTTTCTCCTGTTGCTAAATTTACTATTGTTCGTGTTGTTTTGTCTCTTGCAGTTAGCTTTGACTGGCCTATAGGACAGGTAGATGTCAACAACGCATTTTTACATGGAAAACTCAATGAGAATGTGTTCATTGCTCAACCGTCAGGGTTCTCTGACTCTAATCATCCTTCCTTTGTTTGCAAGATTCACAAAGCTATATATGGCCTAAAACAAGCACCTCGAGCATGGTATAATGAGCTTAAAGAATATATTATCTCTCTTGGGTTCTGCTACTTGCACTCGGATCACTACCTATTCACTTTACATCAATCGAAAACCATTATCTATGTGGTCCACTATGTTGATGATATTATAATTACTGGGAATGACTCTCATGAGCTGACTAAATTCATCGATCGCCTTCGTGTTATGTTTTCAATAAAAGATCTTGGTGATCTACATTATATTCTTGGGATAGAGATAAACAGATATGCCTCTGGCCTTTTCCTACCACAACAGAAGTATATTCAAGACATTCTAGAATATGCTTAAATGACAAATGCAAAGGCTGTTGGATGAAGATGAAGAAGTGAAGGGAGATTTTGACGATTTCCAAAAGTCATCAGCTAAGTAATGGAAGCTTAGCAAGCCTCTGAAAGTTCAACCGAAAAGACAAGTAAAATAAGAAGGTTGAATTTTTGTCTAGAAGACTACTAATTTGATGCTGAGTTCGAAATCAAACTGGAGGATTTTCAGCAGAGTCAAATCAGATGGGTTCCATTTGAATCAGCAGAGTGGAAGTGATCAGGAAGTCATTACAACGGTAATAAATGCACCTGGAGTAATAAATGTTGTAAGAGAAGGGTATTAAAGACAAATGATGGAAGAGAAACCTCGGATCAGCAGAGTGCATTTAATGCGACGTAACAGAAAGTACAACACACTGTACATTGAACAGTTGCAGAAGCCGTTCTGAAACAAGGACCAGTACTTGAGGAAAATCTGAAGATCTGCTTTGTTCAACGGGCAGAAATTCAAGAGTTAGAGACACACAACTGCGTTGAGAGAATTCTATTCAAGATCAAATCCTTCTAAGTATCAAACTCAAGAACAGAACACTTATCAGCTTAGTCATCTGTTGACTCAAGCCGAAGTTGAAATCAAAGCCAAATACAAAATCTGAGTGATTCTGTAAACTGAGAGAGTTGTGAGAAGTGTAGATCCATCTTAGTGAGTGATCTAGCTTCGGAGAGTAGGATTTCTTTGTGATTTCTTGCTACGAACTTGTGGCTTTTCATTTGTTGAATTGCGCAAGCAGAGTATACTATAAACTTTGTGATTATAGTATAACCCAAGATCTAAGTGACTTGGAAGAGTGGACTAAAAGACATTCTTGTCTATATAACCACTATAAAAATTATGTGTGTTTTTTTATTGCATTTTACTTGCATATTTTCAAAAGAACTCAAACATACGAACTAAACAAAAGATTTTAAAAAGGGAGTTTAAACAAACTTGGGATAAAATCATTTAGTAAATAAAACAACTTGTTGAAAAACACTTGATAAATCCGCTGCAAACAAGTATTTCAAACTCTGATTATATTTGAATCAGATAAGTTAAATCAGACGAGTGGTCAACTCTGCTGATTAAGCTAAGTGCGCAATCAGTAAAGTAGTCTCACGAGTTTTCGATCAGCTTACAGTGCTGATAAGAAAAGTTAGAGAAATTTTTGAAAAGTTTTCAGAGGTCTATTCACCCCCCCTCCTAGAACTCAACTAAACACTTGGGACCAACAAGTGGTATCAGAGCGGGTGGTTCAACTGAATCATTTGACTGATCAACGAGCTTGATCCTAGTGTGTATTTTTCAAAAGTTTTCAAAAGAGCATTTTTTTTAAAAAATAAAACCTTTTGAAAAATGGATTGTATCAGCAAAGTACCCCACATTGGCTGGATGAGTTTTGAGGACTGGAAAATTCGTATGGAAATTTTCCTTCCTACTTATAGTGATAACATGTATAGATGCATAACAAAAGGTTCAATCAGAATCACCAAGACAATCAAAGTTAATGACCAAGATGTGGTTGTTGACAAAGACATTGACGAGATGACAGCCGAAGAAATAAAGCTGAATAATTTTGACAAAGTCGAAATCTTCATCATGACTAAAGCCCTCGACAATTACAGATTTGACAAAGTCAAACACTGCAAAACTGCTAAAGAGATGTGGGACAAGGTTCGTGATATGAGTGAACGGAATGTTGGGAATGCCTCGGTTGTCAAAACAACGAGAGTGCGGAATTTAAAATTTTTCCAAGGCACCCAGTCAGTCCCAAGATATGTTTTCCACCTTATGTATGCGAAAAGGTTGAATCAAACAACAACAATAAACATAAAGGGGGTGATATGCGATTTTTACCTCCGGCTTTGTTGTTGATTCACAAGTATTGATCCAATTGTCTCACCTCTAGAGTGTATCCACACCAGTTGGATTGTAGTAACACCTTCAAGTCACAGGCTACGAACTAGATCTTGAAGGTTGTCAATGGAGGAAGAAGCAGATCTAGATTCAGATCTAGATTCGGATATGGAAGACAGAGAGAGAGGGGGCGGCGCAGAGCAAGGGGCGGCTAGGGTTAGTGTGCAAAAGTGTCTTGAGGAATTATGAAGAGATATGTATTTATAAGAGAAGAATCCTTCTCTTAATAGATATCTCTTCCATGACATTTTTCTTATCTCATTAGGAAACAAGATATACATGTATATCTTTTAGATCTTCCTTGTCATACAAGAAAACAAACTCTTCCATTATTTTTAGCTATAAAAATCGCCCCTTCCTAGTCTTGCAAGACTTATTCTGGGCTTTTAATTAAAAGGCCCATGTCTTGCAACTTAATTTAATTAAGCCATTAATTAAATTAGCCCAATTAATCTAATTAATTATTATCTCTCAATTAATTAACACTTTAATTAATATTTAATTAATTAGACTATCTAATTAATTATTATTCCAATTGAATTAACACTTTAATTCATTTATTGATTTAACTCCTTTAAATCAAATATTTCCTTTTATGACTGTCACTGTCCAACTGTATTGTGTGTGACCCTCTAGGTTCGTGATTCAATTTACGAGCAATTAATTGCTCCGATCAATTAAACCCTTTTAATTGACCACTCCAAAATTATCTCCCTTATTAATTCAGGAGTACCCACACCTCATGGTCGATGTCTAGCCACAAGCCCATGAGGCCCAACTTCAGGTGAATTGATATTTCTGAACCTCACCTCTTATAACTGCCATGTACATACGGTCCTTCTATCGACTTAATTTCCCGATCGAGACCTAGGGTGTGTGAATTGATCGGCACCTCTAATTATCTCAATAAATATACTTTCTAATTCGGGATAATAATCCAGTGTGACTGCTAAATTTGGAAACCCCTTTCCAAATTCGTCACCGACCACGGCCGTGGGTTTCTCGGAATTATTATCTAAGAATCGTATAGGAAATTCTCTCATCCATTACGATGAGTCGGTAGATTCCATCTTGGTACTAACCACTCGCGTACACAACTATATGCACCCAACTTAGGCACATTATGGTCAGGCTCCGTGACCTGTACCTTGATCAAAGTACGCATACCCATGCACCGAATTCGCCCTAGCACCTCAAGTCTAAGGATTAAATCATACACTATTATAAGCCTTGAGAAACATCCCATCACCGATATGCGTCATGCGCTTCCACAATGGGTTTCTCTGTTCGGGTCGTTCGATGCGTTCGATCCCCTATCAAACCACCTACTCATGCACTGACATCAAATGTCTTGTTCATGAAACTCTACAAATTCACTCCATGTGAATCATGCATATTCATACAAGTCTTGGTGATTCCTTCGATACACCGTCTCGTTCGTAATCTATGACTTGGAACATGTTTTAAGACCACGACCTTAGAGACTGTTTCATGATTGCACTCAATACCGAAGTGAATCGTCCCATAGTCGAATGTGATCTAAGGATTTCATCCAATCGCTTAAATGTATTCGCGAGAGATGAATTTGGTTTTGTTTATTCTATACAGTTATAAATAAACGTGCGTATTATTCATATAAATCAAAGATTGTTTATTACAGAATAGACCTATTACAAGCTAAGGTTAATTGGCTTGCTGGGCACTATCCTATCAATTTCCCACTTGCCTTAAAGCCATTCACAAACATTTCTAACACCCATCTTTACAAGATGTCCCTCGAACGCTTTTTACGAAAGTATTACAAGGTGTACTAGTAGGTTCAGTAAATTCAGGATCAGCTCCTACTGTTTGTGAGGATGGGTCCGATTCTTGGACTTCATCGAGTTCTATGATTGTCCCATTTCTGTTGGTGAGGAAATCATCCTCTAAGAAATGGGCATTCCTAGACACGAACGTATTACGTTCTTTAGGATCGTAGAACAAGTATCCAATGGATTCCTTTGGATACCCCATAAATTTGCACAAACTAGATCTACTATCCAGCTTATCTCCTTTCTTGTTCTTAACATAGGCGGGAGATACCCATACTCGTAGATACGAATATACGGGTGCTTTACCATACCATTCTTGGTGTGGTGTTGTTGGCACTGACTTTGAAGGTACTATGTTTAGTATCTTCGAAGCAGTTAATAGGGCCAAGCCCCAAAACGAAAAGGGAAGTTCAGCGAAGCTCATCATGGAACGAACCATGTCCAACAGAGTTCGATTCCTCCTTTCAGACACTCCATTGAGTTGGGGCGTCCTAGGGGGAGTTCACTGTGCGAGAATTCCATTCTCTTTTAGATAATCGAGGAATTCTTGACTCAAGTATTCTCCTCCTCGATCAGATCGAAGTGCTTTAATACTATGTCCAAGTTGGTTCTCTACTTCCATTCGATACTCCTTGAACTTTTCAAAAGTTTCGGATTTGTACTTCATCAAGTACACGTATCCATAACGACTGAAGTCGTCAGTGAATGTTACGAAGTAGGAGAATCCTCCTCTTGCACTGACACTCAGTGGTCCACAAACATCAGTATGGATCAAAAACAATGTTTGTTTGGTTCGCTCAGGATTCCCGGTGAAGGGTGATTTGGTCATCTTTCCTTTGAGACAAGATTCGCAAGTCGGAAGTTCATCTAAGTTCTGTATTTCAAGAGCCTTAGAAGAAACCAACTTTTGGATCCTACTCTTGGAGATATGTTCAAGTCTAGCGTGCCAAAGTTGTGGAGTGTGATTATCATATTTTCTTTTTCTTGATTGTATGTGCAAGACGTTGGAGTTTGTAGGTTCAAGGGAATATAGACCATCCATCAAAGTACCACTAGCATAAATTAAACCATTTTTAATTATGCTTAAGGATCCATTCATAATGGAAAAACTAAAACCATCATTATCTAAAAGCGGAATAGAAATAATGTTCTTAATTATCGTTGGTACGTACAAACAGTCTTTTAAAAGTAAAGTAAAATTCCCTATCACTAACTCCACGTCTCCTATAGCCTCTGCAGCAACCCTTGCTCCGTTTCCAAAACGCAGGATCCTATCCCCGGGCTTAAGTGTTCTTACTGCTCCCATCACCTGCAAATCATTGCAGATATGAGAACCTGTTGCGGTGTCTAACACCCATGATGCACAGTTAATAGAAATATTAACTTCAACCAAGAAAATACCTTTGGCTACCATTTTCAGGTAGTCTGGGCAGTTCCTTTTCCAGTGCCCTGCTTTCTTGCAGTGGAAGCATTCATCTTCTGGTCTTTTGCGCTTTTTCTCGACAACCTTGGTGACTGCTTTAGAAGATAACACCTTCTTCTTCTTTTTACCTTTCTTGGGCTTTGCAGCCTTCGATTGGGGAGCAATCATCACGTGTTTCTCTTTCTTGAGAGTGGATTCTACCGTAACCAACAGATTGGTCAGTTCGTGAAGAGCAAGGTTTCTGTCTTCCATGTTGAAGTTCAACACGAACTGGTCAAACGAGCGAGGCGGAGTATGGAGAAGGAGGTCAGTGCTAAGATCAGCGTGCAATTCCACGTCTAATCGCCCCAGTTTTTCAACCAGGTTGATAAAACGTAGACAGTGATCCTTGACACTGCTTCCCTCAGCCATCTTGAGATTAAACAACTCCTTAGTGGCTGCGAACCTTTCGGTACGAGACCTTTCTCCAAACATCTGTTGGAGGTGGAGAAGTATATCTCTAGCAAGCGGTATTGCAGCATGCTGTTTCTACAGCTCGTTCGACATTGAAGCTAGCATGAGGCAGCGAACCTGAAGATCATCATCAACCCTTTTAGCATGGGCGGTTCGTTGTTCCTCAGTAGCTCGTGCTGCGGGTGCAGCAGGCATAGGTGTGTCGAGTACATAGCTCCGATGTTCGGAGTCGAGGACTATCCTCAAGTTTCTCAGCCAGTCGACAAAGTTTGACCCATTTAGTTTAATAGCGTCGAGGATGACAGATAATGGATTTTTAGACATTGTTCAAAAATATCTACAAATGGAAGGAAGACAACGTTTAGCTGATTGATCTATGCCTAATACTTATAATTAACGAATTTTGGTCTTGGTTTCGAAAAGGTTCTCCCACTATTTTGTCGAAACAATAACCCCTTTGATTGCTCGAGAAATCTTATTTCCTAGTAGGTCTTGACATCCCAGCAGACATTAATTGCACCCACGACTCGTGGCCATACAATTAATTCTCCAGGTAGGTATACTTTTACAATTGTGTCACTACACAATCTTCAAGCTATTTTGCCTCAGTTTTCTCACTTATCTAGCAATGCTACATCATAAGTGTTACTAATCGTTAAGTATAACCCATCAATCATGATGAGCAACATGCCCGGTCGTGAAATCCCCGTAACTGGTTATCGGTCGATATTCACATCCCGACCAGTCCTCACCCTTGTTGAGTTTAGTTAAAAAACAGGAGTCAAGGTATTTTGCGTATTGTCCCTTTCTTCGACTCGGGTGCCAGACTCTGGATCACCTCTATCAATAAGTAGACAACCTACGCTAGTTCCTATTGATGGAAGGCTTGGATCTTTAAAACTTCATTTTAAATGTACCCAATATGACTTAATATTTAATTCGAGAGGGGGTTTTCGAATTTGAAAGGTCATACTAACTCTCCTCGAGATCTCACCGCATAAGTTATGCTTTATCTTTTATTTACGATCTAGATTCTAGCGCGCATCACATACAAGCTAAATATAAATCAATAAATAAATTAAAACATACAAGCCTAGCATGCATACTACCACAATATGTTTTCGATCGGGAGCCTCCTATGTAGGTCATCATCGAGCAATGATGTTGGCCCAATTGGTCAATCTAAAGGGTTCTTAACAGACCTAGGCTATTACAAAAATAACCATGCATACATGGCCTTCAACTCTTTTTGGGCTCCCACCTTGCTTGTAACGGGCCTCCATCCTAAACTATTTAAAACAGTAAATCCCTAATCTATTACAAAGGCTCAAAGTGGCCCAAAAACTTAAGGCTCGCAGGCCCAATAAAAACCAAACAATAAATTAAACCAATCACATCTACCCTAGGGTCAAGGCTCGGCGCGATCGAAAACCACGTAAACAGTTCACGTAGAGCAAGAAACAAGCAAACAACTTTTTACATATTTCTTTCTTACTTTTAAAACACCTTTTAAAAATAACAACCTATGATTCTTACTTTAGTCACTACTAATTATGACAAAATCAATTTTCGGGTAAACAAAACAATTTTTCGCATAAAATCAGATTCGGATTTTTCAACTTTTGAAACTTACAGTTCGGCCCCTCAACTTACGGAAATTGCATTTTTTTAACCCCAAAGATTTGAAAAGTTACAAAACAGCCCCCCAAAAAAAAAACAAATCGGCCAGAGGACCAGAAAATTAAAATTTGAATCCAGAAAATTTTTGGTTTCGCAAACAGACCCCTGAACTTTCGGAAATTACAAAACAGTCCTTTAATTTTCGGAAATTGCAAAAATGACCCAAAAACACGTACAGACCAGAATTGCAAAAACAGTCCAGATTTTTCAAAAATTTCCAGAAAACAGAAAATAAATTTCCAGCCCTTATTTCAGAAAATAGCGATTTGCACAAAAAGTCCTGAAGTTTTGAAAACTATAAATTTGCCCCAAATCTCAATATGCGATTTTACCCAATCATAGATCATACCATAACAAGCAAGAATCATCACACAGAACATAATAAACACAAATATCCATATATTTAATTATGTTCAGGCCTTTTCGCATAATAGTAATGGAATTGGCTCTGATACCACTGTTGGGAATGCCTCGGTTGTCAAAACAACGAGAGTGCGGAATTTAAAATTTGACCACTCCAGAATTAATCTCCCTTATTAATTCAGGAGTACCCACGCCTCATGGTCGATGTCTAGCCGCCAGCCCATGAGGCCCAACTTTAGGTGAATTGATATTTATGAACCTCACCTCTTATAACTGCCATGTACATACGGTCCTTCTATCGACTTAATTTCCCAATCGAGACCTAGGGTGTGTGAATTTATCGGCACCTCTAATTATCTCAATAACTATGCTTTCTAATTCGGGATAATAATCCAGTGTGACTGCTAAATTTGGAAACCCCATTCAAAATCCGTCACCGAACGTGGCCACGGGTTTCTCGGGTCTATTATATAAGAATTGTATAGGAAATTCTCTCATCCATTACGATGAGTCGGTAGATTCCATATTGGTACTAACCACTCGCGTACACAACTATACGCACCAAACTTAGGCACATTATGGTCAGGCTACGTGACCTGTACCTAGATCAAAGTACGCATACCCATGCACCGAATTCGCCCTAGCACCTCAAGTCTAAGGACTAAATCGTACACTATTATAAGCCTTGAGAAACATCCCATCACCGATATGTGACATGCGCTTCCACAATAGGTTTCTCTGTTTGGGTCGTTCGATGCGTTCGATCCCCTATCGAACCACCTACTAATATGCACTGACATCAAACTGCTCACGAAACTATACAAATTCACTCC
Source organism: Penstemon davidsonii (assembly GCA_034814905.1). Classification (NCBI taxonomy): domain Eukaryota; kingdom Viridiplantae; phylum Streptophyta; class Magnoliopsida; order Lamiales; family Plantaginaceae; genus Penstemon; species Penstemon davidsonii. The sequence goes on along the minus strand of JAYDYQ010001087.1, from coordinate 394,763 downwards.
ATGTGAATCATGCATAATCATACAAGTCTTAGCGATTCCTTCGATTCCCCGTCTCGTTCGGAATCTATGATTTGGAACGTGTTTTAAGATCACGACCTTAGAGACTGTTTCATGATTGCACTCAATACCGAAGTGAATCGTCCCATAGTCAAATGTGATCTAAGGAATTCATCCAATCGCTTAAATGTATTCGCGAGAGATGAATTTGGCCATTGTTTATTCTATACAGTTATAAATAAACGTGCGTATTATTCATATAAATCAAAGATTGTTTATTACAGAATAGACCTAGTACAAGTTAAGGTTAATTGCTTGCTGGGCACTATCCTATCAGGGAATGATGCCATCAAAGAACACACAACTTGAGCATAGCCCTTGAGAAGTTGGAAAACTCCAAGATGAAGGCCGGAGGAACCATTGATCAGACGGATACAAAAGTTACAAGGACGTTAAACGATGTGTTAAAGGTGGGAAAGACCTTTACTGATAAAGAGATCACAGTTAAAGTTCTAAAGGCGCTACCTCCCAAGTTCAACATGAAGATTACAGCCATGGAAGAATCAAGGGATCTGGGGAAGATCTCTCTTACAGAGCTGTTTTCAGTACTCAAGGCGTACTAATATAAACTGTATAGAATGGGAATAGAAGAAACCTCAACTTCTGGTCCCACTGCTGCCCTGGTTGCTGCAGACAGACCAAGAAGATCAGCAGGCAAAACAAAGGAAATGGACTCATCTGATAAGACCATGCTGCTCAACAAAAAGGAGTACAGCGACGTTGCATTGTTATTGAATGGATTTAAAAAGTTCTACACGAGAAAAATGAAGAACAAATACAACAATGCTTCTACTTCTAACCCTACCTCTACTTCTTATAATAGTAAGGATGATTTTAAATCAAAACTGATGTGCTATAATTGTAGAAAATTGGGACACTTCATTAAGGACTGCCCATATCCTAAAGCTGAGAAGTATACTAAGGAAGAAAAGAAAGTCAGGAAAGAGAGAAGACACTAAAAGAGTAAGGTACTGTTGGCTGAAGCTGTAAAGGTTGCAGCCATCTATTCAACTGAATCAGATTCGGAGACATCAGAAGATGACTCTGCTGAAGAAGAGACACATGCACTACTCTGTCTCATGGCCAAAGAACCAGATGACTACTCTGATGATGAGGTAACTATTTCTGAAGATGATAATGCGCTATTTAGTTCGTTTGAACAAATGATGAAAAACAACACGAATGTTGTAGATGCTTTTGCGAAGCTTAAGCAAGAGATGACTGTGCTGAAAATGCAAAATATCTTACTGAAACTTAAGGTGGAAAAATCGGAAGAATCAGCTGAGTATAAACAGCTTGTGCATGAGAATGAATCTTTGAAAGCAGAATGTGAAGTTTACAAAGAAAAACATGTAGAAAATATAATATTTACTCATGATAAGTCGTTTGTTGCATCAGTGAACACATATAATGAACAGAGAACACCTTTAGTAACAGAAAGTTTAGAACAGAACCGAACTGAAAAATTTATATCTGCTGATAACAGCAATGTTATTTTATATGTTCAGACTGCTAAACCTACTTCACAGGAAAAAGAGAAAAAGGAGAAGAAATCTCCAAAGGCTAAAAAGGGTAAAGAGCCTAAAATTGAAAAACAGACTAGTAAAGCTAAACAGCAGAGTAGTCCTAAGAAGTCTGCTGATAAGAGCAAAACTAGTCAGACTAGTAAAACTAAGTCGTCTATTAAAGAGCAAGTAAGAACTAAACCTAAGAAGCAAAGAAATCATAGGAATGATAATGCTTGGTATGGAAATGAGTCTTATTATGTGCAACCTTCTTATTCATCATATTATGCTGCACCTCATTATCCACCTTACTATGCTGCATATCCTGCTCATCATCCGATGCATGCTTATCCTGCTTATCATGCACCGTACCCTGCTTATGAGCATTACTTTCATCATAATAACTATCATGAACATATGCATACTGAAAATTATGATGATACAAGAGTAAAGAAATCACCACCAAACTCTATTGAACCTAAGAAGCCTAAGGTTTCCAAATCTTGGGTTGTTAAAGGTGATACTAATCCGCCAGGACTCTCTCAATAAAGGGTACCTAAAACAATTTTATTTTGTTTTGTAGGTTAGGATTAGGAGTAGGAGTAAAGTAGAGAAGAAATGGATGTTCGAGGCACATGTGTGGTGACATACATGAACTGACTGATGCTGCTGCCGTAGACGGTCCAAAAGTTACATTTGGAGATAGCAAAGAAGGCAATATTGTTGCGTATGGAAAGCTTATCAAAGGAAACATTGAGATATCCGTAACTGAAATCAAGGACGTTGTTGATGCTGAAGAAGCTGAAATAAATGAAGAGTCTAAGGATGTAGCCAAATCTGACAAAGAAATAGCTGCTTTCAAATACTCTGCTACAGAACTGCTTGATCCATATAGAAAAGTGAAAAGAATAGAGGAAATCGAAGCGAGACTTAAGGCTGCTGAAAAAAAAGAAGAACTTCTAGAAAAAGCTAAGTCTGCTTTAAATTTCTCTAGTGGCGAAGATGAATATGAATGTGAAGAACTTGAAGAAAAAATAGATGAAGACGAAGATCAAGAAGACTAAAAGTGGAGGAAATAGCTCTGATATGTAAACTATTATTTCTTGTATCTTCTGTAATTTTCTATTTTTGTAACTTTTCATCTTTCATGTAATCTGATGTAATGTAATGAATATCAAAATGAATAAAAGATTACAATTTATCCAACTCACTTTCTATTTCAGAAATTTTGTGTGATGACTTAACTTTAGTTTAGTTACAGGTACTTAGCTGAAGTTTTGTCATCATCAAAAAGGGGAAAATTCTTGGATGAAGATGAAGAATTGAAGGGAGGTTTTGATGATTTCCAAAAGTCATCAGCTAAGTAATGGAAGCTTAGCAAGCCTATGAAAGTTCAACCGAAAAGACAAGTAAAATCATAAGGTTGAATTTTGGTCCAGAAGACTACTGATCTGATGCTGAGTTCGAAATAAGACTTGTGGATTTCAGCAGAGTCAATTTAGATGGGTTCGATTTGAATCAGCAGAGTGTTCTTCAGCAGAGTGGATTCGATCATCAGAGAGGAAGTGATCAGGAAGTCATTACAATGGTAATAAATGTACCTGGAGTAATAAATGCTGTAAGAGAAGGGTATTAAAGACAAATGATTGAAGAGAAACCTCGGATCAGCAGAGTGCATTTAATGCGACGTGACAGAAAGTACAACAAACTGTACAGTGAACAGTTGCAGAAGCCGTTCTAAAACAATGACCAGTACTCGAGGAAAATGTGAAGATCTACTTTGTTCAACTGGCAGAAATTCAAACCTCAAGTATAAATAGTTTGAGATTCAAAAGTTAGAGACACACAACTGCGTTGAGAGAATTCTATTCAAGATCAAATCCTTCTAAGTCTCAAACTCAAGAACATAACACTTATCAGCTTAGTCATCTGTTGACTCAAGCCGAAGTTGAAATCAAAGCCAAATACAAAATCTGAGTGATTCTGTAAACTGAGAGAGTTGTGAGAAGTGTAGATCCATCTTAGTGAGTGATCTAGCTTCGGAGAGTAGGATTTCTTTGTGATTTCTTGCTACGAACTTGTGGCTTTTCATTTGTTGAATTGTGCAATCAAAGTGGGGGGGGGGGGGGGGGGGGGGGGGGGGGGGGGGGGGGGGGGGGGGGGGGGGGGGGCGCGGGGGGGGGGGGGGGGGGGGGGGGGGGGGGGGGGGGGGGGGGCGGGGTGGGAGGGGGTTTCGGGGGGGGGAGGGGGGGGTGGGCGGTGGTGAGGGGGGGGGGGGGGAGGGGGTGGGGGGGGGTGGTGGGGGCGGTGGTTTTGGGGGGGGGGGGGGTTGGGGGGGGGGGGGGGTGGGGGGGGGGGGGGGTGGGGGGGGGGGGGGGTGGGGGGGGGGGGGGGTGGGGGGGGGGGGGGGTGGGGGGGGGGGGGGGTGGGGGGGGGGGGGGGTGGGGGGGGGGGGGGGTGGGGGGGGGGGGGGGTGGGGGGGGGGGGGGGTGGGGGGGGGGGGGGGTGGGGGGGGGGGGGGGTGGGGGGGGGGGGGGGTGGGGGGGGGGGGGGGTGGGGGGGGGGGGGGGTGGGGGGGGGGGGGGGTGGGGGGGGGGGGGGGTGGGGGGGGGGGGGGGTGGGGGGGGAATTCAACAAATGAAAAGCCACAAGTTCGTAGCAAGAAATCACAAAGAAATCCTACTCTCCGAAGCTAGATCACTCACTAAGATGGATCTACACTTCTCACAACTCTCTCAGTTTACAGAATCACTCAGATTTTGTAGTTGGCTTTGATTTCAACTTCGGCTTGAGTCAACAGATGACTAAGCTAATAAGTGTTATGTTCTTGAGTTTGAGACTTAGAAGGATTTGATCTTGAATAGAATTCTCTCAACGCAGTTGTGTGTCTCTAACTTTTGAATCTCAAACTATTTATACTTGAGGTTTGAATTTCTGCCAGTTGAACAAAGTAGATCTTCACATTTTCCTCGAGTACTGGTCATTGTTTTAGAACGGCTTCTGCAACTGTTCACTGTACAGTTTGTTGTACTTTCTGTCACGTCGCATTAAATGCACTCTGCTGATCCGAGGTTTCTCTTCAATCATTTGTCTTTAATACCCTTCTCTTACAGCATTTATTACTCCAAGTACATTTATTACCATTGTAATGACTTCCTGATCACTTCCACTCTGCTGATCGAATCTACCCTGCTGATGAACACTCTGCTCATTCAAATCGAACCCATCTAATTTGACTCTGCTGAAAATCCACCAGTCTGATTTCGAACTCAGCATCAGATCAATAGTCTTCTGGACCAAAATTCAACCTTATGATTTTACTTGTCTTTTCGGTTGAACTTTCATAGGCTTGCTAAGCTTCCATTACTTAGCTGATGACTTTTGGAAATCATCAAAACCTCCCTTCAATTCTTCATCTTCATCCAAGAATTTTCCCCTTTTTGATGATGACAAAACTTCAGCTAAGTACCTGTAACTAAACTAAAGTTAAGTCATCACACAAAATTTCTGAAATAGAAAGTGAGTTGGATAAATTGTAATCTTTTATTCATTTTGATATTCATTACATTACATCAGATTACATGAAAGATGAAAAGTTACAAAAATAGAAAATTACAGAAGATACAAGAAATAATAGTTTACATATCAGAGCTATTTCCTCCACTTTTAGTCTTCTTGATCTTCGTCTTCATCTATTTTTTCTTCAAGTTCTTCACATTCATCTTCATCTTCGCCACTAGAGAAATTTAAAGCAGACTTAGCTTTTTCTAAAAGTTCTTTTTTTTTTTCAGCAACCTTAAGTCTCGCTTCGATTTCCTCTATTCTTTTCACTTTTCTATATGGATCAAGCAGTTTTGTAGCAGAGTATTTGAAAGCAGCTATTTCTTTGTCAGATTTGGCTAAATCCTAAGACTCTTCATTTATTTCAGCTTCTTCAGCATCAACAACGTCCTTGATTTCAGTTACAGATATCTCAATGTTTCCTTTGATAAGCTTTCCATACGCAACAATATTGCCTTCTTTGCTATCTCCAAATGTAACTTTTGGACCGTCTACGGCAGCAGCATCAGTCAGTTCATGTATGTCACCACACATGTGCCTCGAACATCCATTTCTTCTCTACTTTACTCCTACTCCTAATCCTAACCTACAAAACAAAATAAAATTGTTTTAGGTACCCTTTATTGAGAGAGTCCTGGCGGATTAGTATCACCTTTAACAACCCAAGATTTGGAAACCTTAGGCTTCTTAGGTTCAATAGAGTTTGGTGGTGATTTCTTTACTCTTGTATCATCATAATTTTCAGTATGCATATGTTCATGATAGTTATTATGATGAAAGTAATGCTCATAAGCAGGGTACGGTGCATGATAAGCAGGATAAGCATGCATCGGATGATGAGCAGGATATGCAGCATAGTAAGGTGGATAATGAGGTGCAGCATAATATGATGAATAAGAAGGTTGCACATAATATGATTCCATACCAAGCATTATCATTCCTATGATTTCTTTGCTTCTTAGGTTTAGTTCTTACTTGCTCTTTAATAGACGACTTAGTTTTACTAGTCTGACTAGTTTTGCTCTTATCAGCAGACTTCTTAGGACTACTCTGCTGTTTAGCTTTACTGGTCTGTTTTTCAATTTTAGGCTCTTTACCCTTTTTAGCCTTTGGAGATTTCTTCTCCTTTTTCTCTTTTTCCTGTGAAGTAGGTTTAGCAGTCTGAACATATAAAATAACATTGCTGTTATCAGCAGATATAAATTTTTCAGTTCGGTTCAGTTCTAAACTTTCTGTTACTAAAGGTGTTCTCTGTTCATTATATGTGTTCACTGATGCAACAAACGACTTATCATGAGTAAATATTATATTTTCTACATGTTTTTCTTTGTAAACTTCACATTCTGCCTTCAAAGATTCATTCTCATGCACAAGCTGTTTATACTCAGCTGATTCTTCCGATTTTTCCACCTTAAGTTTCAGTAAGATATTTTGCATTTTCAGCACAGTCATCTCTTGCTTAAGCTTCGCAAAAGCATCTACAACATTCGTGTTGTTTTTCATCATTTGTTCAAACGAACTAAATAGCGCATTATCATCTTCAGAAATAGTTACCTCATCATCAGAGTAGTCATCTGGTTCTTTGGCCATGAGACAGAGTAGTGCATGTGTCTCTTCTTCAGCAGAGTCATCTTCTGATGTCTCCGAATCTGATTCAGTTGAATAGATGGCTGCAACCTTTACAGCTTCAGCCAACAGTACCTTACTCTTTTAGTGTCTTCTCTCTTTCCTGACTTTCTTTTCTTCCTTAGTATACTTCTCAGCTTTAGGATATGGGCAGTCCTTAATGAAGTGTCCCAATTTTCTACAATTATAGCACATCAGTTTGGATTTAAAATCATCCTTACTATAATAAGAAGTAGAGGTAGGGTTAGAAGTAGAAGCATTGTTGTATTTGTTCTTCATTTTTCTCGTGTAGAACTTTTTAAATCCATTCAATAACAACGCAACGTCGCTGGCAGTGTACTCCTTTTTGTTGAGCAGCATGGTCTTATCAGATGAGTCCATTTCCTTTGTTTTGCCTGCTGATCTTCTTGGTCTGTCTGCAGCAACCAGGGCAGCAGTGGGACCAGAAGTTGAGGTTTCTTCTATTCCCATTCTATACAGTTTATATTCGTACGCCTTGAGTACTGAAAACAGCTCTGTAAGAGAGATCTTCCCCAGATCCCTTGATTCTTCCATGGCTGTAATCTTCATGTTGAACTTGGGAGGTAGCGCCTTTAGAACTTTAACTGTGATCTCTTTATCAGTAAAGGTCTTTCCCAACTTTAACACATCGTTTAACGTCCTTGTAAATTTTGTATCCGTCTGATCAATGGTTTCTCCGGACTTCATCTTGGAGTTTTCCAACTTCTCAAGGGCTATGCTCAAGTTGTGTTCTTTGATGGCATCATTCCCTGATAGGATAGTGCCCAGCAAGCCAATTAACCTTAACTTGTACTAGGTCTATTCTGTAATAAACAATCTTTGATTTATATGAATAATACGCACGTTTATTTATAACTGTATAGAATAAACAATGGCCAAATTCATCTCTCGCGAATACATTTAAGCGATTGGATGAATTCCTTAGATCACATTCGACTATGGGACGATTCACTTCGGTATTGAGTGCAATCATGAAACAGTCTCTAAGGTCGTGATCTTAAAACACGTTCCAAGTCATAGATTCCGAACGAGACGGGGTATCGAAGGAATCACCAAGACTTGTATGAATATGCATGATTCACATGGAGTGAATTTGTAGAGTTTCGTGAACAAGACATTTGATGTCAGTGCATATGAGTAGGTGGTTCGATAGGGGATCGAACGCATCGAACGACCCGAACAGAGAAACCCATTGTGGAAGCGCATGACGCATATCGGTGATGGGATGTTTCTCAAGGCTTATAATAGTGTACGATTTAGTCCTTAGACTTGAGGTGCTAGGGCGAATTCGGTGCATGGGTATGCGTACTTTGATCTAGGTACAGGTCACGTAGCCTGACCATAATGTGCCTAAGTTTGGTGCGTATAGTTGTGTACGCGAGTGGTTAGTACCAATATGGAATCTACCGACTCATCGTAATGGATGAGAGAATTTCCTATACGATTCTTATATAATAGACCCGAGAAACCCGTGGCCATGTTCGGTGACGGATTTTGAAAGGGGTTTCCAAATTTAGCAGTCACACTGGATTATTATCCCGAATTAGAAAGCATAGTTATTGAGATAATTAGAGGTGCCGATAAATTCACACACCCTAGGTCTCGATTGGGAAATTAAGTCGATAGAAGGACCGTATGTACATGGCAGTTATAAGAGGTGAGGTTCATAAATATCAATTCACCTAAAGTTGGGCCTCATGGGCTTGCGGCTAGACATCGACCATGAGGTGTGGGTACTCCTGAATTAATAAGGGAGATTAATTCTGGAGTGGTCAAATTTTAAATTCCGCACTCTCGTTGTTTTGACAACCGAGGCATTCCCAACAGTGGTATCAGAGCCAATTCCATTACTATTATGCGAAAAGGCCTGAACATAATTAAATATATGGATATTTGTGTTTATTATGTTCTGTGTGATGATTCTTGCTTGTTATGGTATGATCTATGATTGGGTAAAATCGCATATTGAGATTTGGGGCAAATTTATAGTTTTCAAAACTTCAGGACTTTTTGTGCAAATCGCTATTTTCTGAAATAAGGGCTGGAAATTTATTTTCTGTTTTCTGGAAATTTTTGAAAAATCTGGACTGTTTTTGCAATTTTGATCTGTACGTGTTTTTGGGTCATTTTTGCAATTTCCGAAAATTAAAGGACTGTTTTGTAATTTCCGAAAGTTTAGGGGTCTGTTTGCGAAACCAAAAATTTTCTGGATTCAAATTTTAATTTTCTGGTCCTCTGGCCGATTTGTTTTTTTTTTTGGGGGCTGTTTTGTAACTTTTCAAATCTTTGGGGTTAAAAAAATGCAATTTTCGTAAGTTGAGGGGCCGAACTGTAATTTTCAAAAGTTGAAAAATCCGAATCTGATTTTATGCGAAAAATTGTTTTGTTTACCCGAAAATTGATTTTGTCATAATTAGTAGTGACTAAAGTAAGAATCATAGGTTGTTATTTTTAAAAGGTGTTTTAAAAGTAAGAAAGAAATATGTAAAAAGTTGTTTGCTTGTTTCTTGCTCTACGTGAACTGTTTACGTGGTTTTCGATCGCGCCGAGCCTTGACCCTAGGGTAGATGTGATTGGTTTAATTTATTGTTTGGTTTTTATTGGGCCTGCGAGCCTTAAGTTTTTGGGCCACTTTGAGCCTTTGTAATAGATTAGGGATTTACTGTTTTAATTAGTTTAGGATGGAGGCCCGTTACAAGCAAGGTGGGAGCCCAAAAAGAGTTGAAGGCCATGTATGCATGGTTATTTTTGTAATAGCCTAGGTCTGTTAAGAACCCTTTAGATTGACCAATTGGGCCAACATCATTGCTCGATGATGACCTACATAGGAGGCTCCCGATCGAAAACATATTGTGGTAGTATGCATGCTAGGCTTGTATGTTTTAATTTATTTATTGATTTATATTTAGCTTGTATGTGATGCGCGCTAGAATCTAGACCGTAAATAAAAGATAAAGCATAACTTATGCGGTGAGATCTCGAGGAGAGTTAGTATGAACTTTCAAATTCGAAAACCCCCTCTCGAATTAAATATTAAGTCATATTGGGAACATTTAAAATGAAGTTTTAAAGATCCAAGCCTTCCATCAATAGGAACTAGCGTAGGTTGTCTACTTATTGATAGAGGTGATCCAGAGTCTGGCACACGAGTCGAAGAAAGGGACAATACGCAAAATACCTTGACTCTTGTTTTTTAACTAAACTCAACAAGGGTGAGGACTGGTCGGGATGTGAATATCGACCGATAACCAGTTACGGGGATTTCACGACCGGGCATGTTGCTCATCATGATTGATGGGTTATACTTAACGATTAGTAACACTTATGATGTAGCATTGCTAGATAAGTGAGAAAACTGAGGCAAAATAGCTTGAAGATTGTGTAGTGACACAATTGTAAAAGTATACCTACCTGGAGAATTAATTGTATGGCCACGAGTCGTGGGTGCAATTAATGTCTGTTGGGATGTCAAGACCTACTAGGAAATAAGATTTCTCGAGCAATCAAAGGGGTTATTGTTTCGACAAAATAGTGGGAGAACTTTTTCGAAACCAAGACCAAAATTCGTTAATTATAAGTATTAGGCATAGATCAATCAGCTAAACGTTGTCTTCCTTCCATTTGTAGATATTTTTGAACAATGTCTAAAAATCCATTATCTGTCATCCTCGACGCTATTAAACTAAATGGGTCAAACTTTGTCGACTAGCTGAGAAACTTGAGGATAGTCCTCGACTCCGAACATCGGAGCTATGTACTCGACACACCTATGCCTGCTGCACCCGCAGCACGAGCTACTGAGGAACAACGAACCGCCCATGCTAAAAGGGTTGATGATGATCTTCAGGTTCGCTGCCTCATGCTAGCTTCAATGTCGAATGAGCTGCAGAAACAGCATGCTGCCATACCGCTTGCTAGAGATATACTTCTCCACCTCCAACAGATGTTTGGAGAAAGGTCTCGTACCGAAAGGTTCACAGCCACTAAGGAGTTGTTTAATCTCAAGATGGCTGAGGGAAGCAGTGTCAAGGATCACTGTCTGCGTTTTATCAACCTGGTTGAAAAACTGGGGCGATTAGACGTGGAATTGCACGCTGATCTTAGCACTGACCTCCTTCTCCATACTCCGCCTCGCTCGTTTGACCAGTTCGTGTTGAACTTCAACATGGAAGACAGAAACCTTGCTCTTCACGAACTAACCAATCTGTTGGTTACGGTAGAATCCACTCTCAAGAAAGAGAAACACGTGATGATTGCTCCCCAATCGAAGGCTGCAAAGCCCAAGAAAGGTAAAAAGAAGAAGAAGGTGTTATCTTCTAAAGCAGTCACCAAGGTTGTCGAGAAAAAGCGCAAAAGACCAGACGATGAATGCTTCCACTGCAAGAAAGCAGGGCACTGGAAAAGGAACTGCCCAGACTACCTGAAAATGGTAGCCAAAGGTATTTTCTTGGTTGAAGTTAATATTTCTATTAACTGTGCATCATGGGTGTTAGACACCGCAACAGGTTCTCATATCTGCAATGATTTGCAGGTGATGGGAGCAGTAAGAACACTTAAGCCCGGGGATAGGATCCTGCGTTTTGGAAACGGAGCAAGGGTTGCTGCAGAGGCTATAGGAGACGTGGAGTTAGTGATAGGGAATTTTACTTTACTTTTAAAAGACTGTTTGTACGTACCAACGATAATTAAGAACATTATTTCTATTCCGCTTTTAGATAATGATGGTTTTAGTTTTTCCATTATGAATGGATCCTTAAGCATAATTAAAAATGGTTTAATTTATGCTAGTGGTACTTTGATGGATGGTCTATATTCCCTTGAACCTACAAACTCCAACGTCTTGCACATACAATCAAGAAAAAGAAAATATGATAATCACACTTCACAACTTTGGCACACTAGACTTGGACATATCTCCAAGAGTAGGATCCAAAAGTTGGTTTCTTCTAAGGCTCTTGAAATACAGAACTTAGATGAACTTCCGACTTGCGAATCTTGTCTCAAAGGAAAGATGACCAAATCACCCTTCACCGGGAATCCTGAGCGAACCAAACAAACATTGTTTTTGATCCATACTGATGTTTGTGGACCACTGAGTGTCAGTGCAAGAGGAGGATTCTCCTACTTCGTAACATTCACTGACGACTTCAGTCGTTATGGATACGTGTACTTGATGAAGTACAAATCCGAAACTTTTGAAAAGTTCAAGGAGTATCGAATGGAAGTAGAGAACCAACTTGGACATAGTATTAAAGCACTTCGATCTGATCGAGGAGGAGAATACTTGAGTCAAGAATTCCTCGATTATCTAAAAGAGAATGGAATTCTCGCACAGTGAACTCCCCCTAGGACGCCCCAACTCAATGGAGTGTCTGAAAGGAGGAATCGAACTCTGTTGGACATGGTTCGTTCCATGATGAGCTTCGCTGAACTTCCCTTTTCGTTTTGGGGCTTGGCCCTATTAACTGCTTCGAAGATACTAAACATAGTACCTTCAAAGTCAGTGCCAACAACACCACACCAAGAATGGTATGGTAAAGCACCCGTATATTCGTATCTACGAGTATGGGTATCTCCCGCCTATGTTAAGAACAAGAAAGGAGATAAGCTGGATAGTAGATCTAGTTTGTGCAAATTTATGGGGTATCCAAAGGAATCCATTGGATACTTGTTCTACGATCTTAAAGAACGTAATACGTTCGTGTCTAGGAATGCCCATTTCTTAGAGGATGATTTCCTCACCAACAGAAATGGGACAATCATAGAACTCGATGAAGTCCAAGAATCGGACCCATCCTCACAAACAGTAGGAGCTGATCCTGAATTTACTGAACCTACTAGTACACCTTTACTTCGAAGGTCCGATCGAATTCGTAAGGAACCAGAGAGATTTGATTTTATTCACAAAAATGATAAGTTGGATATTGATCCAAGGACTTATGAAGAAGCTATGTCTGACATAGAATTGGGTGCTTGGCTCGAAGCCATGCAATCCGAAATGGATTCCATGCATTCCAACAAGGTTTGGACCTTGGTCGATCCACCTGAGGGAACTATCCCTGTAGGATGCAAATGGATCTTCAAGCGTAAGCTTGGAATGAATGGAGAGGTTATAACCCATAAGGCTCGTCTAGTGGTGAAAGGTTATTCTCATAGGCCTGGAATAGACTATGAGGAAACCTTCTCTCCAGTAGCGATGTCGAAATCCATTCGGATACTTTTAGCCATAGCCGCGTGGAACGACTACGAGATATGGCAAATGGACGTAAAGACTGCCTTTCTCAATGGAGACATTGACAAGGAGATCTTTATGCAACAGCCCGAAGGCTTTGCGTCCAAAGGAAGCGAGCACAAGGTGTGCAAACTTCAAAGGTCAATTTATGGCCTCAAACAGGCGTCCCGAACCTGGAACATACGATTTGATGAGACAGTCAAAGCTTTTGGCTTCATCAAAAACGTATTTGAGTCTTGTGTGTACAAGAAGAATAGTGGGAGTTCGGTACAATTCATAGTTTTATACGTCGACGACATTCTGTTAATCGGGGACGATATCAGAATGTTAACGCAGATGAAAGCGTGGTTATCCGCGCAGTTCTCCATGAAAGATTTGGGAGAGGCATCTTACGTATTGGGGAAACGTATCTATAGGGATAGATCGAAGGAGATGTTGGGACTCTCCCAATCTCAGTACATCAACACGATATTGAAGAGATTCAATATGGAAGAATCCAAGAGAGGATTGCTTCCAATGACACATGGAATCTCTCTTTCCAAGTCAATGTGCCCTACAACTGACGAAGAAAAGAAGAGAATGTCTCTCATACCTTATGCCTCTGCTATAGGGAGCATAATGTATGCGATGTTGTGTACTAGACCAGACGTAGCACACGCTCTAAGTGTAACGAGCCGCTATCAGTCAAATCCAGGCGAAGAGCACTGGACTGCCGTTAAAGCAATCCTTAAGTACCTGCGAAGGACTAAGGATATGTTTTTGGTCTACGGTGGTAGTGGAGAATTGAAACTTGAAGGATTCACTGATTCGAGTTTCCAGTCTGACGTGGATGATTACAAATCCAATTCTGGATACATATTCTGCCTCAATGGCGTAGCGGTGAGTTGCATCGGATGCGGCAAAAGAGAGTGTTTGGATGAGAAACTTCTTCCAAGAGTTGGATGTAGTTCCTAGCATTGCAGAGCCTGTAGTAGTCTTCTGTGACAACAACGGGGCGATAGCTCAAGCGAAGGAGCCGAGATCACACCACCAATCTAAACACGTAATCAGGAAATACCATGTGATCAGGGAGATCATTGGTAGAGGAGACATACACGTGGATCGTGTCAACTCAGAAGACAACATAGCTGACCCACTAACGAAGCCACTTTCGTAAAAAGCGTTCGAGGGACATCTTGTAAAGATGGGTGTTAGAAATGTATGTGAATGGCTTTAAGGCAAGTGGGAAATTGATAGGATAGTGCCCAGCAAGCCAATTAACCTTAGCTTGTAATAGGTCTATTCTGTAATAAACAATATTTGATTTATATGAATAATACGCACGTTTATTTATAACTGTATAGAATAAACAAAACCAAATTCATCTCTCGCGAATACATTTAAGCGATTGGATGAAATCCTTAGATCACATTCGACTATGGGACGATTCACTTCGGTATTGAGTGCAATCATGAAACAGTCTCTAAGGTCGTGGTCTTAAAACATGTTCCAAGTCATAGATTACGAACGAGACGGTGTATCGAAGGAATCACCAAGACTTGTATGAATATGCATGATTCACATGGAGTGAATTTGTAGAGTTTCATGAACAAGACATTTGATGTCAGTGCATGAGTAGGTGGTTTGATAGGGGATCGAACGCATCGAACGACCCGAACAGAGAAACCCATTGTGGAAGCGCATGACGCATATCGGTGATGGGATGTTTCTCAAGGCTTATAATAGTGTATGATTTAATCCTTAGACTTGAGGTGCTAGGGCGAATTCGGTGCATGGGTATGCGTACTTTGATCTAGGTACAGGTCACGGAGCCTGACCATAATGTGCCTAAGTTGGGTGCGTATAGTTGTGTACGCGAGTGGTTAGTACCAATATGGAATCTACCGACTCATCGTAATGGATGAGAAAATTTCCTATACGATTCTTAGATAATAGATCCGAGAAACCCGTGGCCACGGTCGGTGACGAATTTGGAAAGGGGTTTCCAAATTTAGCAGTCACACTGGATTATTATCCCGAATTAGAAAGTATATTTATTGAGATAATTAGAGGTGCCGATCAATTCACACACCCTAGGTCTCGATCGGGAAATTAAGTCGATAGAAGGACCGTATGTACATGGCAGTTATAAGAGGTGAGGTTCACAAATATCAATTCACCTGAAGTTGGGCCTCATGGGCTTGTGGCTAGACATCGACCATGAGGTGTGGGTACTCCTGAATTAATAAGGGAGATAATTTTGGAGTGGTCAATTAAAAGGGTTTAATTGATCGGAGCAATTAATTGCTCGTAAATTGAATCACGAACCTAGAGGGTCACACACAATACAGTTAGACAGTGACAGTCATAAAAGGAAATATTTGATTTAAAGGAGTTAAATCAATAAATGAATTAAAGTGTTAATTCAATTGGAATAATAATTAATTAGATAGTCTAATTAATTAAATATTAATTAAAGTGTTAATTAATTGAGAGATAATAATTAATTAGATTAATTGGGCTAATTTAATTAATGGCTTAATTAAATTAAGTTGCAAGACATGGGCCTTTTAATTAAAAGCCCAGAATAAGTCTTGCAAGACTAGGAAGGGGCGATTTTTATAGCTAAAAATAATGGAAGAGTTTGTTTTCTTGTATGACAAGGAAGATCTAAAAGATATACATGTATATCTTGTTTCCTAATGAGATAAGAAAAATGTCATGGAAGAGATATCTATTAAGAGAAGGATTCTTCTCTTATAAATACATATCTCTTCATAATTCCTCAAGACACTTTTGCACACTAACCCTAGCCGCCCCTTGCTCTGCGCCGCCCCCTCTCTCTCTGTCTTCCATATCCGAATCTAGATCTGAATCTAGATCTGCTTCTTCCTCCATTGACAACCTTCAAGATCTAGTTCGTAGCCTGTGACTTGAAGGTGTTACTACAATCCAACTGGTGTGGATACACTCTGGAGGTGAGACAATTGGATCAATACTTGTGAATCAACAACAAAGCCGGAGGTAAAAATCGCATATCACCCCCTTTATGTTTATTGTTGTTGTTTGATTCAACCTTTTCGCATACATAAGGTGGAAAACATATCTTGGGACTGACTGGGTGCCTTGGAAAAATTTTAAATTCCGCACTCTCGTTGTTTTGACAACCGAGGCATTCCCAACATTCCCTTCACTCATATCACGAACCTTGTCCCACATCTCTTTAGCAGTTTTGCAGTGTTTGACTTTGTCAAATCTGTAATTGTCGAGGGCTTTAGTCATGATGAAGATTCCGACTTTGTCAAAATTATTCAGCTTTATTTCTTCGGCTGTCATCTCGTCAATGTCTTTGTCAACAACCACATCTTGGTCATTAACTTTGACTGTCTTGGTGATTCTGATTGAACCTTTTGTTATGCATCTATACATGTTATCACTATAAGCAGGAAGGAAAATTTCCATACGAATTTTCCAGTCCTCAAAACTCATCCCGCCAATGTGGGGTACTTTGCTGATACAATCCATTTTTCAAAAGGTTTTATTTTTAAAAAAAAATGCTCTTTTGAAAACTTTTGAAAAATACACACTAGGATCAAGCTCGTTGATCAGTCAAATGATTCAGTTGAACCACCCGCTCTGATACCACTTGTTGGTCCCAAGTGTTTAGTTGAGTTCTAGGAGGGGGGGGTGAATAGACCTCTGAAAACTTTTCAAAAATTTCTCTAACTTTTCTTATCAGCACTGTAAGCTGATCGAAAACTCGTGAGACTACTTTACTGATTGCGCACTTAGCTTAATCAGTAGAGTTGACCACTCGTCTGATTTAACTTATCTGATTCAAATATAATCAGAGTTTGAAATACTTGTTTGCAGCGGATTTATCAAGTGTTTTTCAACAAGTTGTTTTATTTACTAAAAGATTTTATCCCAAGTTTGTTTAAACTCCCTTTTTAAAATCTTTTGTTTAGTTCGTATGTTTGAGTTCTTTTGAAAATATGCAAGTAAAATGCAATAAAAAAACACACAAAATTTTTATAGTGGTTATATAGACAAGAATGTCTTTTAGTCCACTCTTCCAAGTCACTTAGATCTTGGGTTATACTATAATCATAAAGTTTACAGTATACTTTGATTGCACAATTCAACAAATGAAAAGCCACAAGTTCGTAGCAAGAAATCACAAAGAAATCCTACTCTCCGAAGCTAGATCACTCACTAAGATGGATCTACACTTCTCACAACTCTCTCAGTTTACAGAATCACTCAGATTTTGTATTTGGCTTTGATTTCAACTTCGGCTTGAGTCAACAGATGACTAAGCTGATAAGTGTTCTGTTCTTGAGTTTGATACTTAGAAGGATTTGATCTTGAATAGAATTCTCTCAACGCAGTTGTGTGTCTCTAACTCTTGAATCTCGAACTATTTATACTTGAGGTTTGAATTTCTGCCCGTTGAACAAAGCAGATCTTCAGATTTTCCTCAAGTACTGGTCCTTGTTTCAGAACGGCTTCTGCAACTGTTCAATGTACAGTGTGTTGTACTTTCTGTTACGTCGCATTAAATGCACTCTGCTGATCCGAGGTTTCTCTTCCATCATTTGTCTTTAATACCCTTCTCTTACAACATTTATTACTCCAGGTGCATTTATTACCGTTGTAATGACTTCCTGATCACTTCCACTCTGCTGATTCAAATCGAACCCATCTGATTTGACTCTGCTGAAAATCCTCCAGTTTGATTTCGAACTCAACATCAAATTAGTAGTCTTCTAGACAAAAATTCAACCTTCTTATTTTACTTGTCTTTTCGGTTGAACTTTCAGAGGCTTGCTAAGCTTCCATTACTTAGCTGATGACTTTTGGAAATCGTCAAAATCTCCCTTCACTTCTTCATCTTCATCCAACAGCCTTTGCATTTGTCATTTAAGCATATTCTAGAATGTCTTGAATATACTTCTGTTGTGGTAGGAAAAGGCCAGAGGCATATCTGTTTATCTCTATCCCAAGAATATAATGTAGATCACCAAGATCTTTTATTGAAAACATAACACGAAGGCGATCGATGAATTTAGTCAGCTCATGAGAGTCATTCCCAGTAATTATAATATCATCAACATAGTGGACCACATAGATAATGGTTTTCGATTGATGTAAAGTGAATAGGTAGTGATCCGAGTGCGAGTAGCAGAACCCAAGAGAGATAAGATATTCTTTAAGCTCATTATACCATGCTCGATGTGCTTGTTTTAGGCCATATATAGCTTTGTGAATCTTGCAAACATAGGAAGGATGATTAGAGTCAGAGAACCCTGACGGTTGAGCAATGAACACATTCTCATTGAGTTTTCCATGTAAAAATGCGTTGTTGACATCTACCTGTCCTATAGGCCAGTCAAAGCTAACTGCAAGAGACAAAACAACACGAACAATAGTAAATTTAGCAACAGGAGAAAAAGTGTCTATAAAATCAATGCCAGGTCGCTGATGAAATTCCTTGGTAACTAGTCGAACCTTATACTTGGTTATTGAACCATCAGGATTATGTTTTATTCGAAACACCCATTTGCAGCCAACAACATTAGTTGTTGAATCAGCGGGTACCAAGGTCCATGTACTTTGAGAACTAAGAGCATGGAGTTCTTCCAACATAGCAGCTTTCCATTTCGGATATTTAAGTGCTTGAGCAGCAGTTCGAGGTACTTTTACACAATCAAGTTGGGGTAAAGCATTGGGTTTTGATGTGAGCTGTTGTTTGTGTTTTGGATTTGAGGTTACATCAGATTTGGTAGCAACAAGTGAGAGACGTTGTATTGGCTTGAAAATTTGGTTTTTAGATCGGGTGATCATGTGATGCATTGGTTTTGAAGGGGATGGAGGCACATAATCTCATGATGAATGGGAGAAAGAAGAGGACTGAGATATAGGCGAGGAGTTACCTGTAGACAAGTCGAGTTGATTATGCGATGTGGTTGTGGAAGTGATCTCCGACTGGTGCACATCTTTGGAGGCAGAAATTTCAGGTGGCGAGGGCGAGGGTAAGACGGTCAGCTTGGGTGGTGAGGACTGTAAGGGAATCTTAAAATGGGTGGGTATCCAGCTGGGTAGGATATCTTGGTCTGGCCGTGTATCTTCAATCTCAATGGTTGAGTAAGGGAATTCAGTTTCAACAAAGTCGACATGGCGAGTGATATAAGTTTTCAATGTTTTAGGATCATACCACCTATAAGCACTTTGGTTCGATGAATAACCAAGAAAGACACAAGGAGTGAAAGACACAAGGAGTGGAACGTGGTTTTAGCTTATGAGATGAGTAGGGGTGGAGCTAGGGATAGCACAATCAACAAAATATTCGTAATTTTCTATAGTTTGAAGTAGACCCATAGAGGCGGAGATAGGGAGAGTGATTATTGAGAATTGGTGTACGCATTCTGTTGATCCAATAGGCTGTTGGTCCCAAAAGTGGTCAATGAGGTCTAGAGGGGGGGGGGGGGGGGAATAGACCTCTGAAAATTTATCTTTAAAACTTTTTCTCTAACTTTTTCTGTCAGCAGACTAAGCTGATCTCGAATTCGTAAGACTACTAAGTTGTTTGCGCACAAAGCTTTGAGCAGCAGAGTTGACCACTCATTTGATTTCACTCAGCTGATTCAGATGAAATATCAGAGTTTTAGAAACTAGTTGGCAGCGGATTTGTCAAGTGTTTTTCAACCAATCTGTTCCTCTTTAAGTTTTATCACACAAAAGATTTTATCCCCAGTTTTTACAACTCCTTTTTAAGATCTTTTGGTTCAGTTCGTATGTTTGAGTTCTTTTGAAAATATGCAAGGTAAACAAACAGTAAATCAAACACACATAATATTTATAGTGGTTATATGGATGAAAATCCTTTAGTCCACTCTTCCAAGTTACACAGATCTTGGGTTATACTAGAAAACACAAAGTTAACAGTATACAATTCTTGCGCCGATCAACAAATGAAAAGGCCACAAGTGCGCTGTAAGAAATCACAAAGAAATCCTACTCTACGAAGCTAGATCACTCACTTAGACGGATCTACATTCCTCACGCTATTTTCAGTATAGGAGGTCACAAAGAAAACCTACACTAAGAAGCTATATCACTTCACACAGATGGATATACACTCCTCTCTTTTCTCAGTTGAAAGTCACTAAGACAGACACGTAAGTTCTCTGTTCTTCAACGAAAAGCTTCGTCAACAAATGACTGGGCTTGTGATCAGGCGACTCAACTGATGGATCTTGCTCTATAGATGTGATCTTGAATTTTTCAAGTCTCTCTTCAGATCTTCAGTTAGTCTTCTATTTATACTCCCGGATTTGAATTTCTTCCCGTTGAAGGAAGGCGAAATTACTCTTTAATCCCTGAGCAACGGTCTTATTCTCTGACGACAGCTTTTGCTTTTGCAGACTTTCTTCTGTACACTCTGCTGTACGGATATTCACTTTATGTCCAGTCGCATTTAATGCACTCAGCTGGTTACCGTTGATAAGCTTACTTCACCGACTTCACTTCGCTGATGGGAATGCTCGGCTGATGACCACTCTCCTGATGATCACTCGGCTGATTCAAGAATGAACACATCTATCTTGACTCGGCTGATGATAACCAATCTGATAACCCACTCGGCTGATTCAGTTACTTCGCTTCAAGACCTTGAGATAGGTTTCACTAAGCTGTTCTTAGTTGATGACTTAACCTTCTGATCTTCAAAACCATTATGGTCTTTTTGTCATCTTCAAAACCTTCTCCAATTTATACCAAAAATTTCCCCCGTTTTGATGATGACAAAACCTTCAACTAAGAACGTCTTCTAAGTCTTCAGATTTAGTCTTCATACCTTGAGATGGAAATTTATTAATCTGATACAACTTTCAAAAAAAATACCAATAGTTGGTTCTTTCTTTTCCCTTTTCTGATCTTCTGCTTAAAGGGTTCTTAGTTGCTTCCTTTGTTCTTTCTTTTCCCTTTTCTGATCTTCTGCTTAAAGGGTTCTTAGTTGCACCCTTTATCTTCCCCCTTTTTGTCATCAACATCAATACTTGAGTTGCATCTATTCTTCCCCTTTTTATTTTTATAGGATTGCAAACTTAGTATGCTGAAGACAGGTAGGTAAGTACTAGGCTGATCGAGGTAGTCTTCGTTGCTGTTTATCACTCCAGCTAGAAAATTTCCCCCTAACTTCAAGAATTTTTACCACTTGATACCATTTGTGGTCTGATTTCACTTGTAGTCTGATGCTACTTGTAGTCTGATACTACTTGTATGAATGTAAATCAGATTAGTCAGCTGATACCACTTGTTGATGTGATAACACTTGCTGATAGTACATTCTTGAATATCACTTGGCTGTTGAGTTTCAGTCGGCTGATGAGAAGCAGTCTTCTGATAGCTTCATTTTGACTTATTGAAAACTTCATCTTTATTCAGGAGTACCTCTCGTCGTACACGTTCCCCCTGAGTTTAAGAATCCGTGGTCAAGTAGTCTGATGAGAGTTTCTCTTCAAAGACACTCAGCCGTTGAATTCCAGTAAGTTGTTCTGGGTTAGTCTTCTGATAAGTTCCCCCTCAATTTATGAATCCAAAGTCAACGAACCAATTTCGTTGTCACACGGTTGACTGATACCACACTTGTTGGTGATACTGCATGTTGCGATCAGTTGTTGGTCTCTAATACCACTTATTATTCTTTGATAATCTTCAACTTTTCAACAATCTTGCGTTCCTTGAAATCTCCAAATGTAGAGTCTACCACTTGAATTATATCAATTGTTGATACCACTTATTTGATAACACTTGTTGGTATATGCTTGTTGGTGAGACCACTTGTTGAACTTGGTGAAATTTGCAAGGCAGTCAACTCATCTTTGTCATCTCACATGTGCTTCGCCTACAAAACAGATGACTGTTTTTGGTACCCCTTATTCATTGGGTCCAGCAGGGTTAGTACAACCTTTAACATGTGATGATCCAGTGACTGATGTTTTATCATGATAATACCACTTGTTGGTCATGATTAAAACAATGCTCATAAGCAAGGTAAGATGCATGAAATATGTGATAAGCATGCATATTTTAATGAGGATGGCAATTAGCACAGTGAACATGATCAACATGATAATATGAATAAGCATAGTGCATGTCATCATAACAATTATCATAATGTGACTCAAATTCTTGCCAAATAATTCATTTTTACCTCAATTTATTACCTGAGTTATTTAATAACTCTCCTTAGATTCAGCAGACTTGACATTTTAAATTTACTCCTATCAGCAGCCTATTTCAGCTTACTCGGCTGATGGGTTTTAGTAGTCTGATTTGTCTTAGGTAGCTCACTAGGTTTTCTAACCTATTTAGCATCAGTAGACTTCTTCTTTTAAGCCTCTGATTTTCCTTTTAGAGAATTATGCAATTTCTTCTTTCAAGTTGATTTGTATTATCTAATCGAATTGCACACTCAGCTTTTAGAGTTTCATTCTCATGCTCAAGCTTTTTGTGGTCAGCTGATTCTTGAGGTTTTTCAACCTAAAGTTTCAGTGATCAGATTTGCTCTTTTCAGCAGAGTCATCTCTTCATTAAGCTTGGCAAATGCACAAACAATATTTGAATTTGTAATCTAGCATTTATTCAAACGATTCAAATAGTGCATTTCATTTAATTAGTAGAAGTTACCTCAGTTTTTAGAATCATCAAATTCTATGGCAGTTAAGCATAGGGTTTCAGGTACTTCTTCAAATTCTTTATCAGACGACTTGCGGTCTGAATAAGATGTGCAGGAGTTTATTAGCTTTGCTGCATCAGCTAACTTTGATTTGCTCTTACTAAGCTTACGCTCCTTTTTGGCACGCTTTTCCTTTTCAGCAAACTTCTTTGATGATGAGTGTGGATGATCTTTGATCATGAGTCCATACTCCTTTTCCTTGTTATCTCTGAGTTTTGCTTTGGAGGAATCCCCGTTTTCCTGAAAATGATCAGAAGAAGATGAAGTAGCATTTTTATATTTTAATTTCATTTTCTTCTTGTAGAACTTCTCAAAATCATTCAGCAGCAGGGTAACGTCGTCAGCAGTGTATGCTTTTTCTGAACTCAGCAGAGTCTTCTGTTTTGACTTGTCTGCTGATTTTCTTGACTTGTCAGACGCCATTAGAGCAGCAGTAGGGTCTGAACTGGTTGACACTTCTAATCCCATTCTTGGCATTTGATACTCATACGCTTTGAGGGATGAGAACAGTTCGGAAAGAGAAAGCTTCTCTAAATCCCTTGATTCTTCCATGGCTGTCACCTTCATGTTGAATTTAGGTGGCAAGGCCTTGAGAACCTTTGTGGTGATCTCCTTGTTCGAAAATTCTTTACCAAACCTTAGAACTTCATTTAGAGCTTTGGTAAATCTGATATCCATCTGATCAATCGTTTCACCAGACTTCATCTTGAAATTTTCAAACTCCTCAAGAGCCACACTGAGCTTGTGTTCTTTAATAGCGTTGTTTCCTTCGCTTAGCTCGCAGACTTTATCCCACATCTCTTTGGCAGTTTTGAAATGCTTGATCTTCTGGAATCTGTCTTCGTCCACAGCTTTGAACATGATGAGCTTAGCCTTTTTATCAAGATTTACTAACTTGACTTCTTTGGGTGTCAGCTCATCCAGCTCTTTGTCAACTATCTGATCTGGTTGGCCAGCAACCTTAACAGTCTTCCGAAATCTGAATGGTCCTTTTGTAATACATGTGAACATGTTGTCGTCGTAAGCAGCAAGAAGGATTTCCATTCTGATTTTCCAGCTTTCAAAGTCCATAAGGCCAATGTGAGGAACATGGCTTATGACATCCATTTTTCAAAAAGTTTTGATTTTTCAAAATATGCTCTCTTTTTGAAAAATTTGAAAAACGCACCTTGGATCAAATTCGTTTGATCAGGCAACTGATTCAAAATGAACCACCTGCTCTGATACCACTTGTTGGTCCCAAAAGTGGTCAATGAGGTCTAGAGGGGGGGGGGGGGGGAATAGACCTCTGAAAATTTATGTTTAAAACTTTTTCTCTAACTTTTTCTATCAGCAGACTAAGCTGATCTCAAATTCGTAAGACTACTAAGCTGTTCGCGCACAAAGCTTTGAGCAGCAGAGTTGACCACTCATCTGATTTCACTCAACTGATTCAGATGAAATATCAGAGTTTTAGAAACTAGTTGGCAGCGGTTATGTCAAGTGTTTTTCAACCAATCTGTTCCTCTTTAAGTTTTCTCACACAAAAAATTTTATCCCCAGTTTTTACAACTCCTTTTTAAAATCTTTTGGTTCAGTTCGTATGTTTGAGTTCTTTTGAAAATATGCAAGGTAAACAAACAGTAAATCAAACACACATAATTTTTATAGTGGTTATATGGATGAAAATCCTTTAGTCCACTCTTCCAAGTCACACAGATCTTGGGTTATACTAGAAAACACAAAGTTAACAGTATACAATGCTTGCGCCGATCAACAAATCAAAAGGCAGTGCGCTGTAAGAAATCACAAAGAAATCCTACTCTACGAAGCTAGATCACTCACTTAGACGGATCTACACTCCTCACTCTATTTTCAGTATAGGAGGTCACAAAGAAAACCTACACTAAGAAGCTATATCACTTCACACAGATGGATATACACTCCTCTATCTTTTCAGTAGAAAGTCACTCAGATAGACAACATAAGTTCTCTGTTCTTCAACGAGAAGCTTCGTCAACAGATGACTGGGCTTGTGATCAGACGACTCAACTGATGGATCTTGCTCTATAGATGTGATCTTGAATTTTGCAAGTCTCTCTTCAGATCTTCAGTTAGTCTTCTATTTATACTACCGGATTTGAATTTCTGCCCGTTGAAGGAAGGCGAAATTACTCTTTAATCCTGAGCAACGGTCTTATTCTCTGACGGCAGCTTTTGCTTTTGCAGACTGTCTTCTGTACACTCTGTTGTACGGATATTCACTTTATGCCCAGTCGCATTTAATGCACTCAGCTGGTTACCGTTGATAAGCTTACTTCACCGACTTCACTTCGCTGATGGGAATGCTCGGCTGATGACCACTCTCCTGATGATCACTCGGCTGATGGCTACTCGGCTGATTCAAGAATGAACACATCTATCTTGACTCGGCTGATGATAACCAATCTGATAACCCACTCGGCTGATTCAGTTACTTCGCTTCCAGACCTTGAGATAGGTTTCACTAAGTTGTTCTTAGTTGATGACTTAACCTTCTGATCTTCAAAACCATTATGGCCTTTTTGTCATCTTCAAAACCTTCTCCAATTTATACCAACATAGGCAGCGTTAAGAAAAGCATACGACCAAAAACTTGAGAGTTAAATTAGCAGTGTGAAGAAGTGTCAAGCCTGTCTCTACAATATGGCGATGTCGTCTTTCGGCTGTGGCATTATTTTCAGGGTATAGGGAGGCGTAAGAAAATGAGAGATGCCATTGGACTCGAAAAAAGACTTTAACGCACGAAACTCACCCCCGTTGTCAGAGTACAATGATATGATTGGAGTTTGAAAAAAATTTCTCAACTATGGCTTTAAACTTTTCAAAAATATTTGCAACTTCAGATTTTCTTTTAAGAGGATACAACCATATATATTTGGTATAGTGATCAACAAAAAATAAGATAATAACGAAATCCATCAATAGAATGAACAGGCGAGGGGCGCCAAATATCAGAGTAAATGAATTCAAGTGGTTTTGTACTTTTTATTGATGATGTAGAAAAGGGAAATTTGTGCATTTTATTGCACTTACAAGAGTTACAAACAAATCTTTTTGAATTTTCAAGCGAAGGTAAATTATGATCTTGAAGAACATATTGTAAAACTTGAGTGGATGGATGACCAAGGCGGCGGTGCCAATTTGGAGTAGAAACCTTGAGGGCAGTGAAAGCGATTGACATTTTTGGTAGACGGGTAGGAAAGGTGGTAGGCCATTCATAGACCCCGTTAATTGGTTTTCCCTCCATGAGATGTGC
Source organism: Penstemon davidsonii (assembly GCA_034814905.1). Lineage (NCBI taxonomy): Eukaryota > Viridiplantae > Streptophyta > Magnoliopsida > Lamiales > Plantaginaceae > Penstemon > Penstemon davidsonii. The sequence continues at coordinate 368,763 of JAYDYQ010001087.1, read as the reverse complement.
CCCCGTGCGAAAGTCCTTCACAACAAACGAAAAAGGTAAGAATACAACCGAAACATTATTTGTACTACATAGTTTATAAACGGACACAAGATTCTTTTTCATGGAAGGCACATATAAGACGTCATTTAAAAGAAACGGTGAAGAAGAAGAGGGAAGAGATGTGGAGCCTATATGGGTTATGGCCAAATTTTTACCGTCACCAATTTGGAGGTCCTCATTGCCATCATAGTTTGAGTGTAAAGCGAGATTTTGAAGGTCATTTGTGACATGGTGGGAGGCACCCGAGTCGACTAACCAATTAGAGGACCCTCCACTATTTGAGGCAGCAAAATTGGCACGGGGAAAGAGGGAACTCGGTGGAGCAGCAGTTGCATTGGTCGGCATTAGACTTTGGAATGCCAAAAGAAGTCGGCGGCATTGCTTGACAAGATGGCTAGGTTTGTCATAATATTGGCAGACCACTCGTGGTTTATTTATGTTGGAATTGGCGAATGAACGACTACTAGTGTTATGTTGTGTAAATGAACGAGAATTTGAAGAGTTGTTACCATTGAAAGATTGATGTGGAGTACGATTATTCCGATTGTTGGTGGTGGATTGCCGGTTGGCGTAATTAGCTGTTATAGGTGCTGAAGAGGAGGTAGCCTTGCGAGTAAGGAAGGCTTCATGATCTGATAATTTTTTGTGTAACTCATAGAAGGAAACACTTGTTTCTCGGGCACGTAAGGCAGCCGTAATGTTGTTATACTCATCAGGTAGTCCATGAAGAGCATGAAGAACAATCTCATCGGTTGTGAGATGTTCTCCAGCAGTAGCAAGTTGATCGGATAAGGACTTGATTTCCTGAAGGTATTTGGAGAACGATTGGGTGCCTTTGGTCATGGCAACCAACGACTCACGAATATTCATTACATGGGCCCGAGAAGGTGTAGCATACATTTCTTTAAGTTGAGTCCACACCTCATAAGAGGTTTTCGCCGACATTAGGAATGGAACAATTTCGGGTGAGACGGAGGCTATGAGGGCACTCCGAATTAACTGATCTTGTTGTCTCAAATAAGAGCCAACAATGGAATTGGCATGTGGTGGATTTTCAACAAATTGGGTGAAATCATAGCCTTCTAGTAATGAAGACCATTGTGTAAGCCAAGAGAAGTAGTTTCTAGGTGTGAGTTTGAGTGGAGCTTCTGCATCAGCGTTAATGGAGATAAGTTGGTTGGTGGAGTTTGGGTTGGGAGACATGGGAATGACTGTAGAGGAGTTTGGTGCGGCTGAGGTGGAAAAATGTGGTTGAGGAGGGGGGGGGGGGGGGGGGGAGTAGTGACAGAATTTTCATTGTGAGGGGGTGAGGTCGATGAGTGATTTCCTTCTGTCAGGGTTACTAGCTAGCAGCTAGGGGAAGGAAAAAATTATGCCATTTGGCTTACAAGAACACTATTTATACATTGGATGTTCTAAGCTAAATCAGGAAGATATATACATTCATATGAAACTAAATCAAAGAGATATGTACAATCATCAAATATATGAGCAATCATTTATACATGGAGCAGATTGTGACTGTCCTAATATCGTACATATAAATGAATACACGGATGTCAAACTTACCCAATTTTGGCTTCATGTTGTTTAAAATCGTGTCTTTTTAACACACAACGTTATCAATTATTTTTATATATATTATTGCCATTATAGAGGATAAAAAAGAAAAAATAAAAGAGAAAGACAATAAAATAATTTAAGACAAAAGGAAGGTAGTTCATTGTTTTTTTTGAGGTGTGTAGGCGATCGCCACCAAGTTTTAAATTAAGATGGAGTAAAATAGTTAGTGGTTAAGAAGGTCTCAAACTTTTCTTAATTTTGTGAGCAGGAATATTGGACTTTTTTACAATGATTCTTAAACTTGTAGGATGTTGAGGTGCGCCTAAGTTGTCCCAGTCATACGTCCCAAAAAATAAAAGAAGAAAATATGTACTCCCTCTGTTTCATAATAATTGTAGTTTTCGAGAATTTTTTTGTTTCAAAAAATATGTTGTTTTAAGATTTCAATGCAATATTAATTACTCATTTTCCAATTTTGTTAATATTTATTACACCTAAAAACTCTATCTTATCACATCTTTGCTATTTATTAAGGATAATTTAGGTATATCTTTTATTTTTATCCCAAAATCCATGGGGTTTTTAACACTTTGCACCCCTGAAGTGGAAGAAATAGCCCGAAACTTAAAAATAGAACTTAGCACCCTCGAATCAAGAATAACCCAGCAATTTGCACCTAATTGTTTTTAGCATAATTGACCAACTTAGTCAACAAAGTCAAGGGCAAAATTAGGTAACTTAATTTTTATTCTTTTCCAAATCAACATAATAATTATTTATAAACATGATATTTGAGGGAAAAATTGGATAACTCTAGCTAAAAGGAACGTGAAAACTCAGATTGAATGTTGCTTAAATAAGTACATCTTGATAATGAATTCATAAATTAAAAACTGAATGGAGTAATGAAGTTAGAGTAGTAAAATATATCTTGTTGGGTTTTAAGATGAGAGAAATAAGCATTTTAAGCTTTGATTTTATAGAAGAATGAAAATTGAGTTATATATTTTGCCCCCGACTTTGTTGGGGTGCAACTTGCTGGGTTATTCTTCATTCGATGGTGTTAAGTGTTATTTCTATTTTCTAAGGGTACATAGTGCATATTTTCTCTATTTTAGGGGTGTATAGTACAATAAACCCAAATCCATGCTATTAGCTTCTTTAATATTAGTGTAAAACTCTATAACAACAATTATTATGGAACACAAATAGTATATTAGTTATGCCTAATATGGAAAATTGGAAATGACGTGTATCATGGAAAAATAACACGCAATAATTCTTTTATTTCAGAAAAAAGCTCACACCATGAGATTGAAAATTCACAACTACAGAATGAAATTTCATGAAAAATACAAATTACATAAGATCAGGACAAAAAGAAAAATCATTCGAAGAACTTATGGAAATGGGACTCAAATCGTTCCATCTCTTCAACAGGCAAAGAAACCAAGGCATAAATCCCATCCACGTCAGTAAACACCCAACAAATATCCTTCCGGTGACTCACCACCGGACCACTGTATACCGGCTGCCCCCATGGGTAAACCACCTCATCGAATCTCAACCTCAACCAAGAGCTCACCATATACTCCCCACACGGTAACCCTTTATTCACCTCCAACCAATCAATAACAGATCTCGCATACTCATCCGTCACCCTTTTGGGTCCCACCGCCACCATTTCCGCCAAATTACTAAACTGCACTTCTTCAATTTCACCGCATTTTGCAGATGCGTACGAAACCAACACCGCGTTGCCGCAGAATGAGTTCGGAAGCGGCGGATCTAGCCTCGATCTTATGTCGATTACGTTGAGCAGAGTCGACACTCTGTTTTCATCGTACGGCAACGATAGGGCTTTGCACCGCCATATCAGCGCCGCCACCACCGTTAAGCTGCTGATTCGAGTGGTGGTTTCTGTAGATCTAGCTTTTTCCTTTAGATTGATGATGGATTTTGTGGTGAATTTGAAGATTTTGTAGTCTAGTTCTTCTTTTTTGCAGTCGAATACCGGCGGGCCTGAAACGGGCTGGAGATCGGGCTTGAAAAATTCGGGGTGTGGGGAGGTTACTTGCGGCGGGGATCTGGCGGCGAGGATGTGGCGGTTGTGGGATGGGATGAGGGATAAGGGTTTGTCGTCGAATGCTTGGGTGGCTAGATTTTCCATGAATGTTTGGGCTCCTATGCCGTCGAACAGGACGTGGTTCATTGACATTCCGATTGCAAAACCTCCACACTTGAATGATGTAAGCTGTTAAAATAAATTCAAATTAGTGCTTTCCACTAAAATATTACTCTCTTCGTTCTTTTCATTTGTCACTTCCGAAAAAAAAATTGTTTATTTTTATTTGTCGTTTTAGAAATTCAATGTAAAATTAATTATTTTCTATCAATTTTAACCTTCTTGTTAATAGTTGTAATTAATGCTGAAAAAGTGGTTATTTAATATATTTCTTAATCTGTGGGCAATCCTTCAAAACGACAAATTAAAAAAAAATAGAGGGAGTAGTATTAAACTAAACCTTAAACGTTTCTGAAATAATAAACTTTGTTCTATTTTTTGGTATTCGTAACATAATTCCATTAAGAGAGATTTCCACATAAGGTGATCGATAGTATCTTCAAGGAATTAAGTTAAATCTGATACCTGAATATCTAGAAACTAGAAAACATATATATTTTCTATTTTAAAGAAAACAAATAATGTTTAGCCAATGTGATAATGTAACCTGAAAAACGCAGAGTGGTTGATCGTTTTCTGGTCCCAAACTATCCAATATTTGGACTGCAAGCTGCCGGAATCCCAAGTTTGGATAAACAAAATCACCCAAGTCTTCCAACGAATATTCGGAAGAAGCCACCACAAAGCCAGCCCCCGCCGCATTACACTCGATCTCAAGGCGCCCCGATTGGTTGTTCAGTTTAAATCTCCCCGCCATAAAATCATATGCCACCAACACTTTTTCTAGTGCCATTTTTAGCCTTTTGGCAACAATTTCTGGAGGAAAATCTTGGTTTGCATTGAAAAAATGGACAGTTGGGATATTGTAATTCAAAATTTGATCTATGTTGGACAGGAAAAGTGATCTTTTCTCCGTCATTGGTGATGGAGAAACTAGAATGGAGTCAAGATACTTGACCTTAAGGTCCTGCATGGCTGGAATTGCCAATACTGTTACCATATTGATTGAATTAGTTGTGTGTATTAGTTCTTAAATCACTTTTGTGAATTTATAGTGTACTATTTCATGCTCTCTCTGAGTTATCGATCCATGTGAACTGGACTCACATGTTAGTTAATTTCGGTAGGTGATGACTAGATTAATAAAATGGAAAAATGGTGACATTACATTGGCATGCATCAAATGATTAAGATGTGAGACATTATGATATTAGGGATTAAGTAAAGAATTGACTAGCTTCCATTTTCTATAATAGGGTTAGCTCCGAAATAATTGAGATCTTATCATATGGACAGGATTAAAATTTTGTTTTCGGGGTATGTTAAATAGTGAAACTTTTCGAAAATTTCGAGAAACATTTGGTAAATTTGTATATCAATTTTATAATTGATTCAACACTCACAAACCCAACAAAAAACACTACTACAGGGGATGCTCTAACAACTGGAGGCTTAAACTTTTTCTTATAATAAGAAGTTAAGTAGTGAAAATAGAATGTAAATCAAGTATAATTACTCCAGTTCGCCCTCTCAAGTAGGACTATAGACGTTTTCAAGGGACAACTTGGATACAAAGGTATGAAAGAGTGGTAAAGGAAGAGGTTTGGTAAAAATGTATGCTATTTTGATTTTTCAGAACGTACGGGAAGAAGGTGTATTGTGTTGTTTTGTACTAGATCTCTTATAAAACCATTTCCAGTGACTTCATACTCCCCTTCCCTTCAGACTCCCATTCCCCTCAGACTCTGCTTCTCCTTCAGACTCCTCTTTTCATACTCATCTTCAATGATTCAATCTTCCCATTCTATTTAATTTCAATTCTCATACTTTCTCACTTTCACTTAATAAAAATGATGATGATGATGATGATAATAATAATAATAATAATAATAATAATAATAATAATAATAATAATAATAATAATAATAATAATAATAATAAATAATAAATAATAAAAATACAAATTAATAATTATAATAATAGTAAATTAAATTGACGTTCCAAATGGTGGTCCTAGTAATTGTTTCAATATATAAATGTTAGTGTTATATCGTTTCTAATTTAGTTTATCGTATTTAAATTATATAACATATATTTGTTTTTATCCATAAATCGTATTTAATTTCAATGTATTTAATTTTCATAAATCATTTTTAATTATATTTCGAATTAATTTCAATTCTCATATTTTCCACGCTCACTTAATAAAAATAAAAATAATAATAACAATTACTAAATTTAACATAAAAGTTTCCTAAATTAATGTTAAATTTCTTAAATTAAATTTAAATCTATATTTTTAATGTAATAGACAAATTAAAGTTTTTTTACAATGTTATTAAATTTCAAACAATAAAGAATTAAATTTATTACATAAAAGTTACAATATTACAAGTAATAAAATTAAATTAATGTTAAGTTTATTAAATAAAAGTACAAATTATACAAGTAATTAAATTAAGGTTTAGATTTAAAAAAAAAAATTATAATTTTTCTATTAATCTAACATAAAATAAAAAAATAAAAAAAAAAGAAGAAGCAAGGACTGGACGCGTTTGCTAGCCAAAATCAGAGGTGGGTGGGGCGGTCTGGCCACCTGCTGGTCCCAAGTTGATGACTTGTTGCAGCGGATCGAAATCAAGTGTTTTTCAAACAAGTTTTAAATCACTTAAGAATTTTATCCCCGGTTTTAAAACTTTTTAAATTCTTAAGTCTTTTTGAAGATTAGTTCACTTATAAAATTATGCAAGATGAAAAGTAAGCTAACACAAAGGATTTTTATAGTGGTTATATAGACAAGAATGTCTTTTAGTCTACTCTTCTAAATCACGAAGATTTAGGTTATACTATAAACACACAGTAAATAATACACTCAACTTGTGCTTTTACAACAAATGGTAAGCCACAAGTTCACTATAGGAAATCACTAAGAAGACTTATACTCTGAAATATTTTCACTCACTTAGATGGAAAACTACTTCTCACAACTCTCTCTTTTACAGAAAATGTGACGCCCCAAAAATTTCGGACCCTTTTGATTGGATTTTTAACACAATTTCATGTGCCACGTTTTATTCTTGAAGTTAAGCATTAATTTGAACTAAAATATACAATTTAATTAAATCTTGTGATCTTTTGAACTTTGAAATAATCCAAAATATAAAAGTTACTTTAAAATTAGATTAAGAACTTTTTGAAAATTTTCGGGTTTGGATGCACAAAAATTTTATTTTAAGGGCAAAAATGTAAGTTTTTAAAACTTTAGGGGGCAAAGTGCAAATTCACCCCTGACTCTTGTAGGCTGCTAATAGCAATAATTTCTCTCCTAGGACAGCTTAAGGGCTGCTAAAGCATGGTCTTGGGTGGGGGAATTGTTCTACCCAATGTATACATGCATTGGTGGAATTAAACGATTAAGCATGATATCTCCCTCTCTTCTCAATGTGTATATACTTGTTATATCCACTTAATATAAGATTTTATCCTCTCTATTACCTCATTTACACACATATTATATAGTATAAAGAAAACAAGAGAGGGGAAAGAGACAACACATTTAGAAAGAGAATATTCGGATGTACACGGCACAACCTCGGATTTTCGCTCATTAAATCTTCGTCCACCGTTGGATCATACCCACATTTTGCGTGAAGGTCCTACAAACATGGGGCTGCATATTGACCGTTCGGATCGTCGTGTGGATCTCCCAGAGTGAATCGGCAGTCGTTAGAAGTTGGTGAAAAGTAAGGGTTTGAGGGCTTTTGTTATGAACCACCACCGGAGCCGCCGCCATTGCCACTGGAGCCGCCACCACCACCGTCGGAGGTCTGAAGATGAAGAGAGCTTCATCCCTTTCGTTGCTTTGGGTAAAAATCCGTCTATGCATGTGTTCTTTAATATTTGTGATTTTACTTTCTTTTCTTCAAAGTATATATTGAAGAAGTTTAGTTTATCCATGTAGTTTTGCGAAAAGTTGTTATGTGTGTATTTAATATTAGATTTTTAATATGGATTTGCTTGGGTTTTGATGAAATATTGCTTATATGTTTGGATCTTGATTTAATTTTGTAAGAATGTCGATATTTTTAATATTCAAAACTTTGGGGGTGTTTTTAAAAGATTTTAAAAATAGAAGGGCTTAGGCATGCGATTTTGGAGTGAAAATCTCTGTTTTTGTTTGATATTTTGTATGAGTTTACATAAAAATTATTTGTTTTAAAGTTGCTCCGAGTTTGTTTGCAAAAAGGGAGTTTTTGAAACTTTTGGGGTTATTTTTGTAAATCTAAAAATAAGAGGGCAAAGGCGCTGTTTTATCGCTGTTTTTACATAGTTACTTTTATAAATTTTTGATTAATTGATTTGAAGTAGTGCTTCGTTCACTTTTGTTTTAAGATTTAAAATTTGTAAATTTTTCCGAAGAAATTTATGATTATAGAACTTTTTGTTTCTCCTTGTTAGTTTGGTGGAAAGTTACTAAAACTTATTTTTAATCTCAGATATTGAAAGTTTTGCTTAAATATATTTAAATATTGCTAGATGTTGGATTTTGAATTATTTTGCAAGAAAGTCGATTTTCTTACGTTTTCAAAACTATGAGGGTGTATTTAGAATGTTTTATAACCTGAGTGGTTTCAGAGATTTGACTTTGGAACAAAAAGAGACTTAATTTTCAGTTCTTTCTTTTTTATATGAGTTTATTTAAAAATCATTTGATTTAAAGTTTGTTCCAATTTTTCGCAAAATGGGATGTTTTTAAAAGTTTAGGGGCGGTATTGTAAATCTGGAAAATGAAGGGTAAAATTTATCGTAAGTTCTAAGTTCTTGTGTGAGATGTGTTAGTTTAGGAAATCTTTGTGTAGGATTTTCATTAGTTATGTTTAACTAAGGTTGGTAGATAAATTATAAGTCGTATACGTACTTGCTCAGGTTTTGGATACGCTTCATTTGTGGAATTTTAGTCGCTATACTAAGCGACAAAGGTGAGCGTTGTGTGTTGAATTTGTAGTCGGTCCGATGTGCTAGTAGATCGAGTCAAACACTTATTATGCTCTTAATAATCAAAGCATGTGTTATATTCCAATTTTTCTTGCATGCTGTCACAAATATATTAGACTTGTTAGGTCGACATTACTCGCATGAAATCACTTAGCATTTTAACATGATTATCCAAATACATGCTACATCCGAATCTACTAGTTGCAAATATATTTTACAAAATCATCATGATACCCAAAATTTGCATTTGAGAAGTTGTTAAATATTGATAATATGTTAAATATGTTCGATATGTTATGTTTCCGTTTGTTTCCGATTATGTGTGGGCCCCTTTTGATTGGTATATGGACCCGATGCCAACCTGGACGGCAAGGGCAGGCGGGATTGTCACGGTTACCCATAGGCTTGGCCTTACAATCCAAGTGGGGAGGAACACTTGGGGAGTAAGGACGAACTTTGGCAAAGACATGTCGATGTACTTTAGATAGTAAGGTCGCTCCTTACTTGGTGTGTTTGGATGGACATCAGACTGAGGATAGAGGGTAAGTGGAGGACGGCATCAACAAGTTCTTGGTTATGTGAACTTTGTGTTTCTTCCGTCTTGAATATATGCTTAATTTGCTTAATAACATGCTCACGTTATATAATATGTTGCATCCACGCATCACCGTGCAAATTCGCACCTGTTGGATGAAGATGAAGACTTTGAAGTGAAGGGAGGTTTTGATGATTTCCAAAAGTCATCAGCTAAGTATGGAAGCTTAGTACAAACCTTAGGAGATATTTGACCAAGGAAGATTTATTTCAGACTAGTCAAATATGGTCCAGAAGACTACTGATCTGTTGCTGAAGAAAGGAATCAGACTGGTGGACTATCAGCCGACTCAAATCAGATTAGTTCAAGTTTGGGATCAGCCGAGTATACATCAGACGAGTGATTTCGATCAGCAGAGTGAAAGTGGATCAGAAGTTATTGCAACGGTAATAAATGCACTTGGTGTAATAAATGCTGAAGAGGAAGGGTATTTATGACAAATGATTGAAGAGAAACCTCGTATCAGCTTGATGCATTTAATGCGAAGCTACAGAAAGTACAGCAGAGTGTACAGTGTTCAGTCGCAACAGCCGTTTCTGCAGAAAGGACCAGTACTCGAGGATTTGACAGCTGCCGATCTCTCAACGGGCAGATTTTCAAATCTCAAGTATAAATAGTTCAGTTCGTGAGTTGAAGAAGAATATACAACACATTTTGAGAGCAAAAATCTGAAGCAGAATTCTTCTAAGTCTCAAACTCAAGAACAGAACACTCATCAGCCGAGTCATTTGTTGACGAAGCAGAATAGAGAGAAAATTGAAAATACTTATAAATCTGAGTGATTTTGTTAGAATAGTGTTGTGAGAAGTAGATATCCATCTTAGTGAGTGATATTACTTCAGAGGATAGGAGTTTCTTTGTGATTTCCTATTACGCACTTGTGGCCTTTTCATTTGTTGATTGGCGCAAGCATTATATACTGTAATCTGTGTGATTTAGTATAACCCAAGAACTAAGTGACTTGGAAGAGTGGACTAAAGGATTTCTATCCATATAACCACTATAAAAATCCTTTGTGTTTTTACTTGCATAATTTTCTGCATATTTGAAAGAGCATATTTAAAACACTTAAAGATTGACTGCTGAAAAGTTTTAAAAAGGAGTTTGTTAAAACTGGGGATAAAACTATTTCAAAGTCAAAGAAAACTACTTGTGAAAAACACTTGACAAATCCGCTGCAAGTTAGTTATTTTAAAACTCTGATTTTGATAAAATTAGCTGAGTGAAATCAGAAGAGTGGTCAACTCTGCTGTTCAAAGCTTTGTGCGAGATCAGCATAGTCAACTTACGATTATTGATCAGCTTAGTCTGCTGACAGAAAAGTTAGAAGATTTTAAAAAGGTAAATTTTAAAGAGGTCTATTCCCCCCCCCCCCCCCCCCCTCTAGACCTCATCTGACCACTTGGGACCAACAGCACCACAGCCTCACTAAGTTGGACGATCAACTTATGCGTTCCATGTTTCATTCTTTTGAGTTTCAGGTGTTCTGGAAACAATAGTCGGGTTGCGGTTAGGTCATCGCGGTTGCGGTCCCACCCTAGTATTTAGAATAGTAGTTAAATTTTATTGTTGATTTATGTTCTTTTTATTTTGTTTAAAACATTTGCTTAAAATATTTGAATTGTTAAAGTTGATTTATATTTTCATAAAAGAGACAAGATTTCATAAATTACTTTTTATCTCCCTCGGTTGATTTTGTTCAAATCTTTTGGTATGTTGTGATTAAATGCTTCCGCTTTAAACCTCTACAATGAAAATTGATTTTATTTTTCGTCAAAAAACTTCGTAATTTAAATGGTTTTTATTTTATTTTTAAACGCTTCCGCTTTAAAACTTTTAATTGTGGATTTTATTTAAATAGTTTCGTAAAAAAATAAATAGTATTTTAATATTTTTCTTAAATAAAAATTTGACCGACTGTTATTCGACGGACCCGCGGAGCCGGTCCGTCACAGATGGTATCAGAGCTTCGGCTCAATGCCAGGATAGGATCCTCGGATATGTACTGAGGGGCTAGTAAGGTGGGACTCACCGGCATGACTTTAGGGTGTCTACTCGCATTGGGTAGTTCACTTTTAGGACAAGACCGCAACCGAAACCATATGTGTAGTATGTGTCCTTGAGGTTAAGGGTTATTTTTGCTTGATTATGTGGTTTCTTGATTTATTATTTTGTTGGTGGTATCCCAAATACCATAACGTTATTTGAACTTTATTGTTGATATTATTGTCTGGTTATGATTGTATATGTGTGCACTCCGTGATTTTACGTAAATTGAAATATTTGAATCAGGTGACCTTTCTGGAAGTACATGTAGAATGACTAAAATAGCCGAAATCGTTTTGAATTCCATTGTTGGATGAAGATGGAGATGGAAGGTATGAAGTGAAGGGAGGTTTTGATGATTTCCAAAACATCAGAATCAGCTAAGTATGGAAGCTTAGTAGAAACCTTCTAAGATATTTGACCAAGGAAGATTTATTTCAGACTAGTCAAATATGGTCCAGAAGACTATTGATCTGTTGCTGAAGAAAGGAATCAGACTGGTGGACTATCAGCCGACTCAAATTAGATTAGTTCAAGTTTGGGATCAGCCAAGTATACATAGGACGAGTAATTTCGATCAGCAGAGTAGAAGGGATCAAGAAGTCTGATCAACGGTAATAAATGCACTTGGAGTAATAAATGCAGAAGAGGAAGGGTATTTATGACAAATAATTGAAGAGAAACCTCGTATCAGCTTGGTGCATTAAATGCGATCTGACAGAAAGTACAGCAGAGTGTACAGTGTTCAGTCGCAGGTAGCCGTTTCTGCAGAAGGACCAGTACTCGATGATTTGGACACCTGTCGATCTCTCAACGGGCAGATTTTCAAATCTCAAGTATAAATAGTTCAGTTCGTGAGTTGAAGAAGAAGACACAACACATTTTTGAGAGCAAAAATCTGAAGCAGAATTCTTCTAAGTCTTAAACTCAAGAACAGAACACTCATCAGCCGAGTCATCTGTTGACGAAGCAGAATAGAGAGAAAACAAAATATACACATAAATCTGAGTGATTTTGTTAGAATAGTGTTGTGAGAAGTAGATATCCATCTAAGTGAGTGATATTACTTCAGAGAATAGGAGTTTCTTTGTGATTTCCTATTACGCACTTGTGGCCTTTTCATTTGTTGATTGGCGCAAGCATTGTATACTGTAATCTGTGTGATTTAGTATAACCCAAGATCTAAGTGACTTGGAAGAGTGGACTAAAGGATTTCTATCCATATAACCACTATAAAAATCTTTTGTGTTTTTACTTGCATAATTTTCTGCATATTTGAAAGAGCATATTTAAAACACTTAAAGGTTAACTGCTGAAAAGTTTTAAAAAGGAGTTGGTTAAAACTGGGGATAAAACTATTTCAATGTTAAAGAAAACTACTTGTGAAAAACAGTTGACAAATCCGCTGCAAGTTAGTTATTTTAAAACTCTGATTTTGATAAAATCAGCTGAGTGAAATCAGAAGAGTGGTCAACTCTGCTGTTCAAAGCTTTGTGCGAGATCAACATAGTCAACTTACGATTACTGATCAGCTTAGTCTGCTGATAGAAAAGTTAGAAGATTTTAAAAGATAAATTTTTAAAGAGGTCTATTAACCACCCCCCCCCCCCTCCCCCCTCTAGACCTCATCTGACCACTTGGGACCAACAAGTGGTATCAGAGCAGTTGGTTCATCTGAATCATTTGCCTGATCAACGAGCTTCATCCTAGAGTGTTTTTCAAAGGTTTTCAAAAGTTTTCAAAAGAGCATCTTTTTGAAAAACAAAAACTTCTTGAAAAATGGATTATATCAGCCTAGTTCCCCACATAGGCGGTATGAGCTTTGAGGACTGGAAAATACGCATGGAAATTTTCCTTGCTGCTTATAATGATAATATGTACAGGTGCATAACAAAAGGTCCAATAAGAGTCACCCAAACAATCAAGGTTGATGGCCAAGATACGGTCGTTGACAAAGATGAAGACGAGATGGCAGCTGAAGAAATCAAGCTGAAAAATCTAGACAAAGTTGGAATCTTCATCATGACTAAAGCCCTGGACAATGAAAGGTTTGACAAGGTCAAACATTGTAAAACATCAAAAGAGATGTGGGATAAAGTCCGTGATATGAGTGAAGGGAATGATGCCATTAAAGAACACAATCTGAGCATAGCCCTGGAGAAGTTTGAAACCTTCAAGATGAAATCTGGAGAAACCATTGACCAGATGGATTCAAGGTTCACTAAAGTACTGAACAACATGTTAAAGCTGGGTAAGACGTTCACAGACAAAGAGATTACTCTCAAAGTCCTGAAGGCGCTACCACCCAAGTTCAACATGAAGATCACAGCAATGGAAGAATCAAGGGATCTGGGGAAGATCTCTCTGACGGAGCTGTTTTCTGTACTCAAGGCGTACGAGTATAAAATGCCAAGAATGGGTATAGTGTTGGGATTTTGCGCGGTATTATTGTCAAAACAACGTGCGGAATATTCAAAAATTTAATACACACGAAATACCAGCCCAGGATCTCAGTTATCTAACTCATACGAAAAACTGGTATTTGAATCACAATTCAAAACATTAAAAAGTTGGTAATTTCGAAAATTACCTCACCACAGGCAAGGTGGTGGTTTTTCTCCGGTCTTCAATAGTTCACTAGAGCACCCCAAGTGTTGTGCCTCTAGAAAAGTCCACACCAGATGGATTTGAATGACTTCATGTAATCCTCAGGCTCAGAACTAGGATTATGGAATTGTCTACTACAGGAATTGGATCCAGATCCAGAGAAGAAGAACTTGGAGAACAAGGGGCGGCTATGGCAGGGTTCGGCCAAGAGGGGGGGGCGGCTAGGGCTTTGAATTTTCAGCTCCTTTTATTTTGCATTGGTTGTGCATTAGTTCTTTTTTTGGTTAGAGATATAGTGATATATATATATATATCTCTTATTAGAAGACTCCTTCTTCTAATAGATATATATCATATCTAAGCATATCTTTCCTTATCACATAAGGAAGACATATATATCATATATTTGGTATATCCTTCCTTATCACATAAGGAAACAAGATACACTTTCATCTTCTTCTTCTTTCTTGTCCTACAAGAATATATCTCTTCCAACCTTATCTTCTAGCAAAATCGCCCCCTAGCTTAATTAATTAATCCGAGATTAATTAAAGGGTGATTTACACTCAGACCCCCTCAGGTTTGGGCATATTACAAGAAACCCCCTGTTGTTTCAAAAATTACAAGGACACCCCCTCAGGTTTGGGCATTTTACAAGAAACCCCTTACGGCGTTAAAAACAGACGAAATTTGATGACGTCAACAATTTTTTTTTTATTTTCCAAATTTACCCCTGGCTAAATATACCCACAGGGGGTGTCTATGTAATAATATTATAGCATAGTGGGTGTATTTGAAAGATTACAATAACTTCAGGGAGTTACTTATAGCCAACGGTCATATTTGAAAAACTGACCATGGATGTTAATGTTGGCCATATATTCTGACGTCATCAAATTCCGTCTGTTTTTAACGCCGTAAGGGGTTTCTTGTAATATGCCCAAACTTGAGGGGGTGTCCCTGTAATTTTTGAAACAACAGGGGGTTTCTTGTAATATGCCCAAACCTGAGGGGGTCTGAGTGTAAATCCCCTTAATTAAAATTAATATCCTCTCAGCATAAAATCGGCCCTCATGTTTAATTGATTAATCCAAGATTAATCAATTAATATTCCCATGGTTAAAATCGGCCCATGAAGTTTAATTAATTAATCCACTATTAATTAATCAACCTTCCTAATTAATTAACACCTTAATTAATAACTTTAATCAACTAGATATTCTAATCGATTAATTAATTAGACATTCTAATTAATAATTCTCCACTTCGAATTAATACTTTAATTTACATTTAACTAATTAGACCATCTAATTAATTATTCTTCTCATTGAATTAACATTTTAATTCACTGATTGATTTAACTTCTTTAAATCAAACATTTCCTTTTAGACTGTCACTGTCCAACTGTATTGTGTGTGACCCTCTAGGTTCACCATCAATTGGCAGCAGGCCCACGACTTTCGTGATTTAATTAGTGAACAATTAATAAGCAATTAATTGCTCCGATCAATTAAACACTTTTAATTGATCACTCCAGAATTAATCTCCCATTAATTCAGGAGTACCCACACCTCATGGTCGATGTCTAGCCACAAGCCCATGAGGCCCAACTTCAGGTGAATTGATATTCGTGAACCTTCACCTCTTATAAATGCCATGTACATACGGTCCTTCTATCAACTAATTTCCCGATTGAGACCTAGGGTGTGTGAATTGGTCGGCACCTCTAATTATCTCAATTCTGTACTTTCTAATTCAGGATAATAATTCCAGTGTGACTGCTAAATTTGGAAACCCCTTTCCAAATCCGTCACCGACCACGGCCGTGGGTTTCTCGGAATTTACTATCTAAGAACGTACAGGAAATTCTCTCATCTTATCAAGATGAGTCGATAGATCCTATATTAGTACTAACCATTCGCGTACACGTTCATACGTACCCAAAGTAGTCGCACAATAATCAGGCTATGTGATCGGCTCCTAAATCAAAGTACGTATTCCCGTGTACCGAATTCGCCCTAGTACCTCAAGTCCGAGGACTAAATCGTACACTATTATAAGTCTTGAGAGACTTCCCATTACCGATATGCTTAATGCACTTCCACGATGGGTCTCTCTGTTCGGGTCGTTCGATGCGTTCGATCCCCTATCGAACCACCTAGTCATATGCACTGACATCAAAATGTCTTGTTCATGAAACTCTACAAATTCACTTCATGTGAATCATGCATAATCCTACAAGTCTTAGCGATTCCCTCGATACCCCGTCTCGATAGGAATCTACGACTTGGAACAGTTTTAAGATCACGACCTTAGAGACTGTTTCATGATTGCACTCAGTACTGAAGTGAATCGCCCCATAGTCGAATGTGATCTTAGGATTTCATCCAATCGCTTAGATAAGTTCGCGAGAGATGAAGATGGCCATTGTTTAATTCACGTACTATGAATAAACGGGCGTATTATCTTATGAATCATAAGATTGCTTTCTAAGGTAGTCCCTTTACAAGCTCGTATTTGTTGGCTTGCTGGGCACTATCCTATCAATCTCCCACTTGCCCTAAAGCCAACCACATACATTTCTAAGGCCCATCCTTCTCAAGATGTCCGTCGAACCCTTTTGTGATTATGACTTAATTAGTGGATTACTCCCACATCTTTTTCTACCTATGATTTTCTAGATCATATGGTATATTTCATTTTGTGTTTAGATCATGTGTGAGATCTCGATTCCTTTGCTAAAGCAATTGCCTTAAGTTATCACAGAAGATAACTATAGGCTTTGCAATGCTAGGTACTACTTCCACTTATTGGAAGAAGTTTTATCCAAACACTTTCTTTTGCTGTATCCAATACTGCGAGATATTCTGTTCTAGTGGTTGAGTTGGCATCGATTCTCTATTTGAACTCCTTCAAATCATCGTTGCCCCATTAAGACAGAATATTGAATCCACTTCAGACAGGAAACTCGAATCTCTAAATCCTTCGAGTTTCAATTTCTCCATTATTACCGCTGACCAGCAATATTTCCTTTAAGCTTGTCAAGCTCTTAAGGATTGCTCTTTTCGGTAATCCAGTCCTCCTAACTGGTGTTCGACTAACAGTATAGCTCATAAAATTTTGAGCACGTGTCTAGTCTGGTCTTGTACATGACGTTGCATACCTTATGCTACCTTTTATTAAAAGGGTGTTCAGAGACAATCTCCTCTTTACTCATCACATGTAGGGCACATTGATTTTTGAGAGAGATTTTGTGTCTCTATGGAAGCAATCCTCTCTAGGATCTTTCCATACTGAATCCATTCAGTTTTTGTCCATGTACTTAGATTTGGGATTTCAGACATCTTCTATAATCTATCTCCATAGATACGTATTGCCAATACGTGAGATGTATCCCTTAAATCTTTTAATGAAGAATTGCGTGATCGAACACGCTTTCGTCTGCGTTTTAACATTCTTACATCTCTATGTCAATATCAATGTTATTATCATGTTTCATTACGAACCGCTCAAAGAACTCCCACTGATTCTTTTGTACATTCATATTTACATGCAATTTTGATAAAGTCAACTACCTTGACTGTCTCATCCAGTCGCATGTTCCAGTTTCGGGTTACTGGTCTAGAGTCATAGATTTACCTTTGGAAATACATCCAATGGTTATGCCTCGTAGTCAAACCACGCTTCTATGGCTCAGTGTTTCCAATTGGATTTTGACAATCCATTTAGATTACATGGCGTTAAGCTATGTGCCCGAGTCTATGTCATACATAGCCTTTTCGCAAGTCCTTGGATCACTATCCAACTGATCATTTTCGTGAATGAACAGGTTCTTTACGAATTTGATCGGATCTTCGAAACTTTAGTGTACAAAATTTTGGTTCAGTAAGTTTGGAAAGAGTCTCCCACTATTTGTAGGGATGGGTCCAAGACTAGGACTTCATCAAGCTCTATGATAATCCCATTTCTATTCGCGAGGGAACCACCCTCTAAGAATTGGGTATTCCTAAAACGAACTCCTTTCGTTCTTTAGGATCATATAGCAGGTGTCCAATGGATTTGGTTGGATACCCTACAAATTTGCTCGAATCGGATCTACTATCCAATTTACAATTTATGGGTGACACACCATACTGAAGTTTGTAGGATTTGACTTTAAAAGGTACTATCCTAAGTATCCTTGAAAGGTCAAAGGGTTGAACCCTAGAGTTAAATGAGGAATTTTAGCAATACTAATTAAGGAATGAATCTAGCCTTGCATAGTTCGATTCCTTTTATTAGATTTAAGTTGCTATTCAAGAATTCTATTCTTGATTTAGATAATTGAGTAATTTAAGGCTTATGTATCCATCACTTCGATCATATCGAACGACCATACATCAATGTCCTCATTTGCTTCGGTTTTTGGAACTCCTTTGAATCCCTTCAACATTTCCAAAACTTGTACTTTCAAAGTACCTATATCCTAAATGCCATCAGGAAATTTTATGAAGCAATTAATTTCTCACACTAACATTTTAGTGATCCACAGGTGTCTTTATGGATAAGATCCATTGATCACTTGGTATGTTTACAAATCGATCAATTTTTCCCTTATCAGACAGGATTCGCAAGTTCAGTTCATCAAGGTTCTTTATTTCAAGAGACCTTTAAATGATGAACAATTCATTGATTCCTTCTATGGAAATTAGTTCGATTTTAAGCATGCCATAATTGTGGATAATTATCTAGTTTGTTTTACTTTTCTAGATTTAGCATAAATGTCATTCAGTTTTATCATCGTTTATTTCTTTGCTTTAAATACATTCCATTCATAATGGTAAAGCAATTGTGTACGAAGTAAAAGCTTTATCTAAAATAATTCCATTCATAATGGTTAAAGCTAAAAGGTTTCGTACAAAGTTTTGAAATAAATCATAAATAGATAAAACTATAACTAATGCTTAATTCGAAAAATTAAGTAAAACAATTGCTAAAAAGAAAAATCTAGGTGCGTCTTGACCCAGCTCCTGAAGCACTTTTCCCTTATTTGTCGAAGCAACTCTTTCCTTCGTCTTACAAGGTGTGCCCTCTTTCCCAAGGGCAAGGGAATGCCATCATCACCTGCAAACACTTTACAGATGTGAGTGACTATTTAGATGTCATACATCAAAGAATAACTAGGTCATACCTTTGTTCATTCTTTTCAGGAATTTCTTTCCAGCAAGATTCCTCAACTCTTTGTCTTTTCCACACAGTGGGCAATCCTTTCCTTCACTCAAACCTTCTCCTTTCTCAAAGGCTTTCTCATATTTGTCCAACAACTTATGTAAATCATTTGTTTTAATTCTGTCACACGGAATGTCACAATGATCCATAAAATGAGAAAAAGTATCAGACAAGCCATTGATGATAATCTCTATTTCATCATTTTGATCCAAATCAGCGCCTAGCTTTTTGATTCGTTTCATCATCTTGATCAGGTAAGAACAATATTCACTAACATTGTTGAACCCAATCATGCTTGTCTCGTGAAGTGAATTGATCATGAGTTGTGCTAATGTTTGTTCGTACGTGATTGTGGATTTTTCAAATGGCTAAAAATAAATAAAAGACAACAGTAAGCAGACTGGTTTAAGATAATACTTATAATTAACGAAAATTGGTCTTTCTATCGAAAAAGTTCTCCCACTATTTTATCGAAACAATAACCCCTTTAATTGTTCGGGAAATCCTATTTCCTAGTAGGTCTTGACGTCCCAGCAGACATTAATTGCACCCACGACTCGCGGCCATACAATTAATTCCCTAGGTAGGTATACATTTACCAATTGTGTCCCTACACAACCTTCAAGCTATTTTGCCTCGATTTTCACATTTATCTAGCACTGCTACATCATAAATGGTACTACTCGTTAAGTCTAACCCATCAATCGTGATGAGCAACGGGCCCAAACATGTCAACCCCTGGGACTCCCAGTCGATCGCATGCCCCGACCAATTCCCACCCTTGTCAAGTTTATTTAAAAACGAGAATCGAGAGATTTCGCGTATTGTCCCTTTCTTCGCCTCGGGTGCCAGACTCTGGATCACCTTAATCGATAAGTAGACAACTCACGCTAGTCCCTATTGATGGAAGGCTTGGATTTATAAAACTTCATTTTATAGTTAACCCAATATGACTTAATATTTTATTCAAGAGGGGATTTTCGGTTTTTGAAAGTTTGAAGTAACTCTCTTCGAGATCTCACCGCATTTAATTATGCTTTATCTTTTATTTAGTGATCTAATTTCTGTTGGGAATGCCCCGGTTGTCAAAACAACGAGTGTGCGGAATTTAAAATTTTTCCGAGGCACCCCAGCAAACCCAAGATATATATTCCATCTTATATATGCGAAAGGGTTGAATCAAACAATTCTACATTAGAAAAAGTAGGAGATATGCGATTTACCTCACTGCAAGCAAGGTGGCGTCAATCTCCGGCTTTTGTTGATTCACAACGAGTGATCCAATTGTCTCACCTCCAGAGTGTATCCACACCAATTGGATGGTAGCAACGCCTTCTATTCACATGCTACGAACTAGAGATAGAAGGTTGTCAATGGAGGAAGAACGGATCTAGAATCAGATCTAGATCCAGATATGGAAGACAGAGAGAGAGGGGGCGGCGGCACTTGTGGTGGTGCGGCTAGGGCTTAGGGGGCGGCTAGGGTTTTTGGAGTGCAAGAGTGAATTCTCATGTGTGTTGAAGAGTTTGTGAGGAGATTTCTATTTATAAGAGAAGAAACCTTCTCTTTGTAGATATCTCTTAAAGATCTCTTCCTTATCTCATAAGGAAGTAAGATATATCATATATCTTCTTGGATCCTCCCTGTCATACATGAACACAAACTCTCCTTCTTATCCTTAGCCATAAAATCGCCCCACACCTAGTCTTGCAAGACTTCTTCTGGGCTTTTTAATTAAAGGCCCATGTCTTGCAACTTAATTTAATTAACTATTAATTAAATCAGCCCAATTAATCCAATTAATTCTTATCTCTCAATTAATTAATACTTTAATTAATATTTAATTAATTAGACCATCTAATTAATTATTCTTCCCTTTGAATTAACACTTTAATTCATTTAATTGATTTAACTCCCTTAAATCAAATATTTCCTTCTTTGACTGTCACTGTCCAATTGTATTGTGTGTGACCCTCTAGGTTCACCATCAATTGGCAGCAGGCCCACGAACCCTTCGTGATTTAATTTATGAGCAATTAAATGCTCCGATCGATCAAACCCTTTTAATTGACCACTCCAGAATTAATCTCCCTTATTAATTCAGGAGTACCCACACTTCATGGTCGATGTCTAGCCACAAGCCCATGAAGCCCAACTTCAGGTGAATTGATATTTGTGAACCTCACCTCTTATAACTGCCATGTACATACGGTCCTTCTATCGACTTAATTTCCCGACTGAGACCTAGGGTGTGTGAATTGATCGGCACCTCTAATTATCTCAATAACTATACTTTCTAATTCGGGATAATAATCCAGTGTGACTGCTAAATTTGGAAACACCTTTCCAAATCCGTCACTGACCGTGGCCACGGGTTTCTTGGATCTATTATCTAAGAATCGTATAGGAAATTCTCTCATCCATTATGATGAGTCGGTAGATTCCATCTTGGTACTAACCACTCGCGTACACAACTATAAGCACCCAACTTAGGCACATTATGGTCAGGCTACGTGACCAGTACCTAAATCTAAGTACATATACCTATGCACCGAATTCGCCCTAGCACCTCAAGTCTAAGGACTAAATCGTACACTATTATAAGTCTTGAGAAACGTCCCATCACCGATATGCGACATGCGCTTCCACAATGGGTTTCTCTGTTCGGGTCGTTCGATGCGTTCGATCCCCTATCGAACCACCTAGTCATATGCACTGACATCAAATGTCTTGTTCATGAAACTCTACAAATTCACTCCATGTGAATCATGCATAGTCGTACAAGTCTTGGCGATTCCTTCGATACCCCGTCTCGTTCGGAATCTATGACTTGGAACGTGTTTTAAGATCACGACCTTAGAGACTGTTTCATGATTGCACTCAATACTGAAGTGAATCGTCCCATAGTCGAATGTGATCTAAGGATTTCATCCAATCGCTTAAATGTATTCGCGAGAGATGAATATGGCCATTGTTTATTCTATACATTTATAAATAAACGTGCGTATTATTCATAAAATCAAAGATTGTTTATTACAGAATAGTCCTATTACAAGCTAAAGAGAATTGGCTTGCTGGGCACTATCCTATCAATCTCCCACTTGCCCTAAAGCCATTCACAAACATTTCTAAGACCCATCTTTTCAAGATGTCCCTCGAACGCTTTTTGCGAAAGTGGCTTCGTTAGTGGGTCAGCTATGTTGTCTTCTGTGTTGACACGATCCACGTGTATGTCTCCTCTACCAATGATCTCCCTGATCACATGGTATTTCCTCATTACGTGTTTAGATTGGTGGTGTGATCTCGGCTCCTTCGCTTGAGCTATCGCCCCGTTGTTGTCACAGAAGACTACTACAGGCTCTGCAATGCTAGGAACTACATCCAACTCTTGGATGAAGTTTCTCATCCAAACACTCTCTTTTGCTGCATCCGATGCTGCAATATATTCTGCTTCAGTGGTTGAGTCGGCAGTGGTGGATTGCTTGGAACTTTTCCAACTCACCGCTGCGCCATTGAGGCGGAATATGTATCCAGAATTGGATTTGTAATCATCCACGTCAGACTGGAAACTTGAATCAGTGAATCCTTCAAGTTTCAATTCTCCACTACCACCGTAGACCAAGAACATATCCTTAGTCCTTCGTAAGTACTTAAGGATTGCTTTAACGGCAGTCCAGTGCTCTTCGCCTGGATTCGACTGATAGCGGCTCGTTACACTAAGAGCGTGTGCTACGTCTGGTCTAGTACACAACATTGCATACATTATGCTCCCTATAGCAGAGGCATAAGGTATGAGAGACATTCTCTTCTTTTCTTCGTCAGTTGTAGGGCACATTGACTTGGAAAGAGAGATTCCATGTCTCATTGGAAGTAATCCTCTCTTGGATTCTTCCATATTGAATCTCTTCAATATCGTGTTGATATACTGAGATTGGGAGAGTCCCAACATCTTCTTCGATCTATCCCTATAGATACGTATCCCCAATACGTAAGATGCCTCTCCTAAATCTTTCATGGAGAACTGCGCGGATAACCACGCTTTTGTCTGCGCTAACATTCTGATATCGTCCCCGATCAACAGAATATCATCGACGTATAAAACTATGAATTGGACCGATCTCCCACTATTCTTCTTGTACACGCAAGGCTCAAATACGTTTTTGATGAAGCCAAAAGCTTTGACTGTCTCATCAAATCGTATGTTCCAGGTTCGGGACGCCTGTTTGAGGCCATAAATTGACCTTTGAAGTTTGCACACCTTGTGCTCGCTTCCTTTGGACGCAAAGCCTTCGGGCTGTTGCATAAAGATCTCCTTGTCAATGTCTCCATTGAGAAAGGCGGTCTTTACGTCCATTTGCCATATTTCGTAGTCGTACCACGCGGCTATGGCTAATAGTATCCGAATGGATTTCGACATCGCTACTGGAGAAAAAGTTTCCTCATAGTCTATTCCAGGCCTTTGAGAATAACCTTTCGCCACTAGGCGAGCCTTATGGGTTATTACCTCTCCATTCATTCCAAGCTTACGCTTGAAGATCCATTTGCATCCTACAGGGACAGTTCCCTCAGGTGGATCGACCAAGGTCCAAACCTTGTTGGAATGCATGGAATCCATTTCGGATTGCATGGCTTCGAGCCACGCACCCGATTCTATGTCAGACATAGCTTCTTCATAAGTCTTTGGATCAGTATTCAACTTATCGTTTTCGTGAATAAAACCAAATCTCTCTGGTTCTTTACGAACTCGATCAGACCTTCGAAGTATAGGTGTACTAGTAGGTTCAGTAAAATCAGGATCAGCTCCCACTGTTTGTGAGGATGGGTCCGATTCTTGGACTTCATCGAGTTCTACGATTGTCCCATTTCTGTTGGTGAGGAAATCATCCTCTAAGAAGTGGGCATTCCTAGACACGAACGTATTACGTTCTTTAGGATCGTAAAACAAGTATCCAATGGATTCCTTTGGATACCCCACAAATTTGCACAAACTAGATCTACTATCCAGCTTATCTCCTTTCTTGTTCTTAACATAGGCAGGAGATCCCCATACTCGTAGATACGAATATACGGGTGCTTTACCATACCATTCTTGATGTGGTGTAGTTGGCACTGACTTTGAAGGTACTATGTTCAGTATCTTCGAAGCAGTTAATAGGGCTAAGCCCCAAAACGAAAAGGGAAGTTCAGCGAAGCTCATCATGGAACGAACCATGTCCAACAAAGTTCGATTCCTCCTTTCAGACACTCCATTGAGTTGGGGCGTCCTAGGGGGAGTTCGCTGAGCGAGAATCCCATTCTCTTTTAGATAATCGAGGAATTCTTGACTTAAGTATTCTCCTCCTCGATCAGATCGAAGTGCTTTAATACTATGTCCAAGTTGATTCTCTACTTCCATTCGAAACTCCTTGAACTTTTCAAAAGTTTCGGATTTGTACTTCATCAAGTACACGTATCCATAACGACTGAAGTCGTCAGTGAATGTGACGAAGTAGGAGTATCCTCCTCTTGCACTGACACTCAGTGGTCCACAAACATCAGTATGGATCAAATCCAAAGTTTGTTTGGTTCGCTCAGGATTCCCGGTGAAGGGTTATTTGGTCATCTTTCCTTTGAGACAAGATTCGCAAGTCGGAAGTTCATCTAAGTTCTGTATTTCAAGAGCCTTAGAGGAAACCAACTTTTGGATCCTACTCTTGGAGATATGTCCAAGTCTAGCGTGCCAAAGTTGTGGTGTGTGATTATCGTATTTTCTTTTTCTTGATTGTATGTGCAAAACGTTGGAGTTTGTAGGTTCAAGGGAATATAGACCATCCATCAGAGTACCACTAGCATAAATTAAACCATTTTTAATTATGCTCATAGATCCATTCATAATGGAAAAATTAAAACCATCATTATCTAATAACGGAATAGAAATAATGTTCTTAATAATAGTTGGTACGTACAAACAGTCTTTTAAAAGTAAAGTAAAATTCCCTATCACTAACTCCACGTCTCCTACAGCCTCTGCAGCAACTCTTGCTCCGTTTCCAAAACGCAGGATCCTATCCCCGGGCTTGAGCGTTCTTACTGCTCCCATCACCTGCAAATCATTGCAGATATGAGAACCCGCTGCGGTGTCTAACACCCAAGATGCACAGTTAATAGAAATATTAACTTCAACCAAGAAAATACCTTTGGCTACCGTTTTCAGGTAGTCTGGGCAGTTCCTTTTCCAGTGCCCTGCTTTCTTGCAGTGGAAGCATTCGTCTTCTGGGCTTTTGCGCTTCTTCTCGACAACCTTGGTGACTGCTTTAGAAGAGAACACCTTCTTCTTCTTTTTACCTTTCTTGGGCTTTGCAGCCTTCGATTGGTGAGCAATCATCACGGGTTTCTCTTTCTTGAGAGTGGCTTCTGCCGTAACCAACAGATTGGTCAGTTCGTGAAGAGCAAGATTTCTCTCTTCCATGTTGAAGTTCAACACGAACTGGTCGAACGAGCGAGGCAGAGTATGGAGGAGAAGATCAGTGCTAAGATCAGCATGCAATTCTACTTCCAATCTCCCTAATTTTTCAATCAGGTTGATGAAACGCAGACAGTGATCCTTGACACTGCTTCCCTCAGCCATCTTGAGACTAAACAACTCCTTAGTGGCTGCGAACCTTTCGGTACGAGACCTTTCTCCAAACATTTGTTGGAGGTGGAGAAGTATATCTCTAGCAAGCGGTATACCAGCATGCTGTTTCTGCAGCTCATTTGACATTGAAGCTAACATGAGGCAGCGAACCTGAAGATCATCATCAACCCTTTTAGCATGGGCGGTTCGTTGTTCCTCAGTAGCTCGTGCTGCGGGTGCAGCAAGCATAGGCGTGTCGAGTACATAGCTCCGACGTTCGGAGTCGAGGACTATCCTCAAGTTTCTCAGCCAGTCGACAAAGTTTGACCCATTTAGTTTATTAGCGTCGAGGATGATAGATAATGGATTTTTAGACATTGTTCAATAAATATCTACAAATGGAAAGAAGACAACGTTTAGCTGACTGATCTATGCCTAATACTTATAATTAACGAATTTTGGTCTTGGTTTCGAAAAAGTTCTCCCACTATTTTGTCGAAACAATCACCCCTTTGATTGCTCAGGAAATCTTATTTCCTAGTAGGTCTTGACGTCCCAGCAGACATTAATTGTACCCACGACTCGTGGCCATACAGTTAATCCTCTAGGTAGGTATACTTTTACCAATTGTGTCACTACACAACCTTCAAGCTATTTTGCCTCGGTTTTCTCACTTATCTAGCACTGCTACATCATAAGTGTTACTAATCGTTAAGTCTATCCCATCAATCATGATGAGCAACAGGCCCGGTCGTGAAATCCCCGTAACTGGTTATCGGTCGATATTCACATCCCGACGAGTCCTCACCCTTGTCTAGTTTAGTTAAAAACAGGAGTCAAGGAATTTTGCGTATTGTCCCTTTCTTTGACTCGGGTGCCAGACTCTGGATCACCTCCGTCAATAAGTAGACAACTCACGCTAGTTCCTATTGATGGAAGGCTTGGATCTTTAAAACTTCATTTTAAATGTACCCAATATGACTTAATATTTAATTCGAGAGGGGGTTTTCGGGTTTGAAAGTTCAAAGTAACTCTCCTCGAGATCTCACCGCATAAGTTATGCTTTATCTTTTATTTACGATCTAGATTCTAGCGCGCATCACATACAAGCTAAATAAATAAATCGATAAATAAATTAAAACATACAAGCCTAGCATGCATACTACCACAATATGTTTTCGATCGGGAGCCTCCTATGTGGGCCATCATCGAGCCATGATGTTGGCCCAATTGGTCAATCTAAAGGGTTCTTAATGGACCTGGGCTATTACAAAAATAACCATGCATACATGGCCTTCATTCCTTCTTGGGCTCCCACCTTGCTTGTAATGGGCCTCCATCCTAAACTATTTAAAACAGTAAAGCCCTATCTATTACAAAGGCTCAAAGTGGCCCAAAAACTTAAGGCTCGCAGGCCCAATAAAAACAACAATAAATTAAACCAATCACATCTACCCTAGGGTCAAGGCTCGGCACGATCGAAAACCACGTAAACAGTTCACGTAGAGCAAGAAACAAGCAAACAACTTTTTACGTATTTCTTTCTTACTTTTAAAACACCTTTTAAAAATAATATCCTATGATTCTTACTTTAGTCACTACTAATTATGAAAAATCAATTTTCGGGTAAACAAAACAATTTTTCCGCATAAAATCAGATTCGGATTTTCAACTTTTGAAAATTGCAGTTCGGCCCCTCAACTCACGGAAATTGCACTTTTAACCCCAAAGATTTGAAAATTGCAAAACAGCCCCAATTTACAAATCGGCCAGAGGACAGAAAATTAAAATTTGAATCCAGAAAATTTTTAGTTTCGCAAACAGACCCCTGAACTTTCGGAAATTACAAAACAGTCCTTTAATTTTCGGAAATTACAAAAACGACCCAAAATACGTACAGACCAGATTTGCAAAAACAGTCCAGATTTTTCAAATATTTCCAGAAAACAGAAAATAAATTTCCAGCCCTTTATTTCACAAAATCGCGATTTGCATAAAAAGTCCTGAAGTTTCAAAAACTATAAATTTGCCCCAAATCTTAATATGCGATTTTACCCAATCAAAGATCATATCATAACAAGCAAGAATCATCACACAGAACATAACAATCACAAATATCCATATATTTATTTATGTTCAGGCCTTTTCGCATAATAGTAATGGAATTGGCTCTGATACCACTGTTGGGAATGCCCCGGTTGTCAAAACAACGAGAGTGCGGAATTTAAAATTTTTCCGAGGCACCCCAGCAGACCCAAGATATATATTCCATCTTATATATGCGAAAGGGTTGAATCAAACAATTCTACATTAGAAAAAGTAGGAGATATGCGATTTACCTCACTGCAAGCAAGGTGGCGTCAATCTCCGGCTTTTGTTGATTCACAACGAGTGATCCAATTGTCTCACCTCCAGAGTGTATCCACACCAATTGGATGGTAGCAACGCCTTCTATTCACAGGCTACGAACTAGAGATAGAAGGTTGTCAATGGAGGAAGAACGGATCTAGAATCAGATCTAGATCCAGATATGGAAGACAGAGAGAGAGGGGGCGGCGGCACTTGTGGTGGTGCGGCTAGGGCTTAGGGGGCGGCTAGGGTTTTTGGAGTGCAAGAGTGAATTCTCATGTGTGTTGAAGAGTTTTTGAGGAGATTTCTATTTATAAGAGAAGAAACCTTCTCTTTGTAGATATCTCTTAAAGATCTCTTCCTTATCTCATAAGGAAGTAAGATATATCATATATCTTCTTGGATCCTCCCTGTCATACATGAACACAAACTCTCCTTCTTATCCTTAGCCATAAAATCGCCCCACACCTAGTCTTGCAAGACTTCTTCTGGGCTTTTTAATTAAAGGCCCATGTCTTGCAACTTAATTTAATTAACTATTAATTAAATCAGCCCAATTAATCCAATTAATTCTTATCTCTCAATTAATTAATACTTTAATTAATATTTAATTAATTAGACCATCTAATTAATTATTCTTCCCTTTGAATTAACACTTTAATTCATTTAATTGATTTAACTCCCTTAAATCAAATATTTCCTTCTTTGACTGTCACTGTCCAATTGTATTGTGTGTGACCCTCTAGGTTCACCATCAATTGGCAGCAGGCCCACGAACCCTTCGTGATTTAATTTATGAGCAATTAAATGCTCCGATCGATCAAACCCTTTTAATTGACCACTCCAGAATTAATCTCCCTTATTAATTCAGGAGTACCCACACTTCATGGTCGATGTCTAGCCACAAGCCCATGAAGCCCAACTTCAGGTGAATTGATATTTGTGAACCTCACCTCTTATAACTGCCATGTACATACGGTCCTTCTATCGACTTAATTTCCCGACTGAGACCTAGGGTGTGTGAATTGATCGGCACCTCTAATTATCTCAATAACTATACTTTCTAATTCGGGATAATAATCCAGTGTGACTGCTAAATTTGGAAACACCTTTCCAAATCCGTCACTGACCGTGGCCACGGGTTTCTTGGATCTATTATCTAAGAATCGTATAGGAAATTCTCTCATCCATTATGATGAGTCGGTAGATTCCATCTTGGTACTAACCACTCGCGTACACAACTATAAGCACCCAACTTAGGCACATTATGGTCAGGCTACGTGACCAGTACCTAAATCTAAGTACATATACCTATGCACCGAATTCGCCCTAGCACCTCAAGTCTAAGGACTAAATCGTACACTATTATAAGTCTTGAGAAACGTCCCATCACCGATATGCGACATGCGCTTCCACAATGGGTTTCTCTGTTCGGGTCGTTCGATGCGTTCGATCCCCTATCGAACCACCTAGTCATATGCACTGACATCAAATGTCTTGTTCATGAAACTCTACAAATTCACTCCATGTGAATCATGCATAGTCGTACAAGTCTTGGCGATTCCTTCGATACCTCGTCTCGTTCGGAATCTATGACTTGGAACGTGTTTTAAGATCACGACCTTAGAGACTGTTTCATGATTGCACTCAATACCGAAGTGAATCGTCCCATAGTCGAATGTGATCTAAGGATTTCATCCAATCGCTTAAATGTATTCGCGAGAGATGAATATGGCCATTGTTTATTCTATACATTTATAAATAAACGTGCGTATTATTCATAAAATCAAAGATTGTTTATTACAGAATAGTCCTATTACAAGATAAAGAGAATTGGCTTGCTGGGCACTATCCTATCAATTTCTAGCGCGCATCACATACAAGTCAAAATAAATCAATAAATAATATAAAGCATTCACACCTAGCATGCATGCTACCACAGTATGTTTTCGATCGGGAGCCTCCTATGCGGGCCATCATCGAGCCATGATGTTGGCCCAATTGGTCAATCTAATTGGGTTCTTAAAGGATCTAACAAGTTACACAAGTAACCATGCATACATGGCCTTCATTCCTTTTTGGGCCTCCACCTTGCTTGTAATGGGCCTCCATCCTAAACTATTTAAAATAAAGCCCTAATCTATTACAAAGGCTCAAAGTGGCCCAAAAACTAAAGGCTCGCAGGCCCAATAAAAACCAAGACAATTAAATTAAACCAATCGCATCTACCCTAGGGTCAAGGCTCGGCGCGATCGAAAAACCACGTAAACAGTTCACGTTGAGCAAGAAACAAGCAAAACAATTTTTTTTTTCTTATTTCTTATATTATTTTAAAACTACCTTTTAAAATAACTCAAGATTCTAATTTTAAAACTCCTTTTAAAACAATCTTTTAACTTTCATTTTAAAACTCCTTTTAAAATAAATCACAATTTCTATTTTAAAACCCCTTTTAAAATATCTCATGGTTCTTACTTTAGTCTCCACTAATTATGATAAAATTAATCCTTCGGATAATAAAACACCTTTTAAGCATAAATCAGGTTCTGGAAATTTCAGCTTTTGAAAATTACAGTTTGGTCCCTCAATTTTCGAAAATTATGTTTTGACCCCAAAACTTTCGGAAATAACAAATTAAACCCAAAAATTCCAGAACATGCAAATCGGCCCATAAAACAGGAATTAATACTTTAATTCCAGAAACTTTCGTTAATCGCAAAACAGCCCCCTGAAGTTACGGAAATTACAAAACAGCCCCATGATTTACGGAAATTGCGAACAGACCCAATTTCCAGAAAAACAGAATTTCAATTCCAGCCCAGATTTTGCAGAAAAATAAAATTTCAGATTCTGTCCAGATTTTGTAAAAATCGTAATTTGCAGTTTTAGTCCTGTAAATATCGTAAATTGCAGATCTGGCCCAAACAAGAATTATGCTATTTACCCGAACACATAATTAATCATAATCAGCAAGATCCATGCACAGAACATGACAAAAAAATATATACATAAAATTTGAAGTGTTCAGATCCGTTTTCGTATGAGCGTAATAACTTTGGCTCTGATACCACTGTTGGGATTTTGCGCGGTATTATTGTCAAAACAACGTGCGGAATATTCAAAAATTTAATACACACGAAATACCCATGAGCCCAGGATCTCAGTTATCTAACTCATACGAAAAACTGGTATTTGAATCACAATTCAAAACATTAAAAAGTTGGTAATTTCGAAAATTACCTCACCACAGGCAAGGTGGTGGTTTTTCTCCGGTCTTCAATAGTTCACTAGAGCACCCCAAGTGTTGTGCCTCTAGAAAAGTCCACACCAGATGGATTTGAATGACTTCACGTAATCCTCAGGCTCAGAACTAGGATTATGGAATTGTCTACTACAGGAATTGGATCCAGATCCAGAGAAGAAGAACTTGGAGAACAAGGGGCGGCTATGGCAGGGTTCGGCCAAGAGGGGGGGTGGCTAGGGCTTTGAATTTTCAGCTTCTTTTATTTTGCATTGGTTGTGCATTAGTTCTTTTTGATTAGAGATATAGTGATATATATATATATATATATATCTCTTATTAGAAGACTCCTTCTTCTAATAGATATATATCATATCTAAGCATATCTTTCCTTATCACTTAAGGAAGATATATATATCATATATTTGGTATATCCTTCCTTATCACATAAGGAAACAAGATACACTTTCATCTTCTTCTTTTTTCTTGTCCTACAAGAATATATCTCTTCCAACCTTATCTTCTAGCAAAATCGCCCCTAGCTTAATTAATTAATCCGAGATTAATTAAAATTAATATCCTCTCAGCATAAAATCGGCCCTCATGTTTAATTGATTAATCCAAGATTAATCAATTAATATTCCCATGGTTAAAATCGGCCCATGAAGTTTAATTAATTAATCCACTATTAATTAATCAACCTTCCTAATTAATTAACACCTTAATTAATAACTTTAATCAACTAGATATTCTAATCGATTAATTAATTAGACATTCTAATTAATAATTCTCCACTTCGAATTAATACTTTAATTTACATTTAATTAATTAGACCATCTAATTAATTATTCTTCTCATTGAATTAACATTTTAATTCACTGATTGATTTAACTTCTTTAAATCAAACATTTCCTTTTAGACTGTCACTGTCCAACTGTATTGTGTGTGACCCTCTAGGTTCACCATCAATTGGCAGCAGGCCCACGACTTTCGTGATTTAATTAGTGAACAATTAATAAGCAATTAATTGCTCCGATCAATTAAACACTTTTAATTGATCACTCCAGAATTAATCTCCCATTAATTCAGGAGTACCCACACCTCATGGTCGATGTCTAGCCACAAGCCCATGAGGCCCAACTTCAGGTGAATTGATATTCGTGAACCTTCACCTCTTATAACTGCCATGTACATACGGTCCTTCTATCAACTAATTTCCCGATTGAGACCTAGGGTGTGTGAATTGGTCGGCACCTCTAATTATCTCAATTCTGTACTTTCTAATTCAGGATAATAATTCCAGTGTGACTGCTAAATTTGGAAACCCCTTTCCAAATCCGTCACCGACCACGGCCGTGGGTTTCTCGGAATTTACTATCTAAGAACGTACAGGAAATTCTCTCATCTTATCAAGATGAGTCGATAGATCCTATATTAGTACTAACCATTCGCGTACACGTTCATACGTACCCAAAGTAGTCGCACAATAATCAGGCTATGTGATCGGCTCCTAAATCAAAGTACGTATTCCCGTGTACCGAATTCGCCCTAGTACCTCAAGTCCGAGGACTAAATCGTACACTATTATAAGTCTTGAGAGACTTCCCATTACCGATATGCTTAATGCACTTCCACGATGGGTCTCTCTGTTCGGGTCGTTCGATGCGTTCGATCCCCTATCGAACCACCTAGTCATATGCACTGACATCAAAATGTCTTGTTCATGAAACTCTACAAATTCACTTCATGTGAATCATGCATAATCCTACAAGTCTTAGCGATTCCCTCGATACCCCGTCTCGATAGGAATCTACGACTTGGAACAGTTTTAAGATCACGACCTTAGAGACTGTTTCATGATTGCACTCAGTATTGAAGTGAATCGCCCCATAGTCGAATGTGATAGGATTTCATCCAATCGCTTAGATAAGTTCGCGAGAGATGAAGATGGCCATTGTTTAATTCACGTACTATGAATAAACGGGCGTATTATCTTATGAATCATAAGATTGCTTTCTAAGGTAGTCCCTTTACAAGCTCGTATTTGTTGGCTTCCTGGGCACTATCCTATCATATAGAAGAGACCTCAACTTCTAGCCCTACTGCTGCCCTGGTTGCTGCAGAAAAATCCAGAAGATCAGCCGGGAAGATAAGAGAAGTGGACTCATCTGATGAGGCCACAGTACTGAACAAAAAGGAGTACTCTGCTGACGATGTTGCTTTGTTATTAAACGGGTTCAAAAAGTTCTATAAAAGAAAAATGAAGAACAAATATAACAATGCTTCTACTTCTAAACCTACCTCTAATTCTCATGATATTAACGATGATTATAAATGTTGGGTTATTGGTAACGTCAGAACGTTAAAAGCAGCGGAATTTAATTTTTTTTTTAAATAACCCAAACCAGCAATCTTTATTCATCTAGTCATACGAAAAGGATTTTACATAAATCGAAACATCCATAGGGTGTTTAGCGATTTTACCTTACCACGGGAACGGTGGTGATTTTTCTCCGGTCTTCTTTCAGATCTGATGAATTTGGTTCGAGAGAAGCACCCCAAGCGTTGTGCCTCTAGCGGTATCCACACCAACTAGATTGAAGCAACTCTCTTGAATCCTCAGGCTCAGAACTAGGATCCAAAAGTTATCAAGCAAGGAAGAAAGAAGAGGAAGAAATCGCATGAACCCTGTGCAATTTCACAGGGTTCGGCCAACCTCAAAAGGAAGAGAGGTGGCGGCTGATTTTCTTGGTGATGAGGGGTATTTCGCATACGCACTTTAGGAAATACCTTCTGCTCGAGGTCAGCCTCGATCCCGACCAGAACGGTATTCTCCGACCTGAAGAACATGGTTTTCCGATCAAGCCCGATTGATAGCTCTAGAACAAGTATTCCGACCTACTTCCCGATCTACTCGTCTCCTCGGGATTACTGTGGGGCCGACCTACAGCTTTATACAGCTGGCCGAGAGGTGTTCTCCTACGGATGGTCTAGCTAGCTCATTACTGTTCCTATAAATACGCGGCGCATTTATGACATCAGGGACGGCACAACTTCCAAGATATTCCTTCTGCTCGGACCTACTGTTCGGATTAGGAACTAGCTTGTATTCTCATTGTATTTAGTCTTTCTAGTAGTACGGCATCCCGTAATGCTCGGGTAGACCCGCTTTGTAATTTGTATTCGAACACCGATATCAATATACAGTTTTCACACGCTCGATTCATATATTGTTATAGTCCACTTTCCTTATTGAACTCGAACGAAACACAGTATAATCAATTGGCGCCCACCGTGGGGCCTGCTCGGGTGTTAGATCGAAATATGCCTACTACTAGGAGATTTACGTACAATCGTGGCGAGCCTTCACACGCCGTAGGAGCTCAACGTTCTGTAAACAATGAACCAAGTAACCAATCCCGAGCGGCCCACCAATCTGAGGTGCCGCCGCTCGACCCGCCGAATGATATGCCTATTCGTACGACAGTGGCAGATTTACGTTCCATTATCGGAACCATGTGTAGAGAATTCTTGAATACGGAGAGAGCAGATCGTGAAACTATGCCAGGTCAGCAGCCCCCGGTCGATCAACCTACTGCTCGGGGTCCGATTTCCAACAGGCCAAGGGAAGGAAGTATTCGTCGATCTGCTCTGGGCGAACCATCTGAGGTTCGACCCAACCCACCACAAACTAGAACCATTGTCCGATCTGGGCAACCTTCTAGGAACCTACAAAACTTAGAGGATTCCGTGGTCGGGGAAAGTCAACCCAAAGTTGTGGAGAGGTCTAGAAAGCCAGCCTATAGAAAGGTAACTGAGGCTGACTTGGAAAGGATGGTGCAAGAAAGGGTTGCTAAGGAGTTAGAAAAAGAGAAGCTGGGGGGTGGGGGGGGGGGGGGGTGGGGGGGGGGGGGGGTGGGGGGGGGGGGGGGTGGGGGGGGGGGGGGGTGGGGGGGGGGGGGGGTGGGGGGGGGGGGGGGTGGGGGGGGGGGGGGGTGGGGGGGGGGGGGGGTGGGGGGGGGGGGGGGTGGGGGGGGGGGGGGGTGGGGGGGGGGGGGGGTGGGGGGGGGGGGGGGTGGGGGGGGGGGGGGGTGGGGGGGGGGGGGGGTGGGGGGGGGGGGGGGTGGGGGGGGGGGGGGGTGGGGGGGGGGGGGGGTGGGGGGGGGGGGGGGTGGGGGGGGGGGGGGGTGGGGGGGGGGGGGGGTGGGGGGGGGGGGGGGTGGGGGGGGGGGGGGGAGGGGGGGGGGGGGGGTGAGGGGGGGGGGGGGGGGGGGGGGTGGGGGGGGGGGGGGGGGGGGGGGTGGGGGGGGGGGGGGGGGGGGGGGGGGGGGGGGGGGGGGGGGGGTGGGGGGGGGGGTTTGGGGGGGGGTGGGGGGGGGGGGGGGTTGGATCGAAATTATAAGTTAAATTGGAATTTAGTTTCTAAGTTAATTAATTAAATTGGATTTAATTAATAGTAGGAATATTTTAATTAAATAGGCTTAGAGTCTAATTTAATTAAATAAGAGAGTAATTAATTAATTGGGCCATTTAATTGAGAAATTAAATAAAGCCCCAAATAATTAAATTAGGAATGGGCCATGAATTAATTAGATGACTTAGTCTTCTAATTAAAAGGGTCATGGCCCATGTAGGAGAGTTAGAAGACTTAGAGTCTTAGTCCTAGGAGGATTAGGATGATGAGATACTTATATATAGGAGACTATATGTCATATCTCATACACACAACTCAAGAGCCAAAAATCTAAGTCTAGCAAAAATTCTCTCTCTCTCTCTCTCCCAATTCGGCCGAACTCTCTTCTTCTTTGGAAGAGTTTTCGTTTTTCGACTTTAGCTCCTAACTCGTACTCTGACCCTAGATCTTAATATATCTTATGTTCTAGCCGATTAGGATATATTAATTTTCGTGATATTGTGGTGTATCAACCCGTAGAGGCGGAACACGTGGGGCGCTACCAGGAGCTTGGGATCGAGCCATCTGTAGGGAGAAACGCAACTTCACTAGCTGCTTGGATTTGCAAGGAGACAGGTATAATTTAGATCTGAATTATTCCGGTCGTTTTATTATTCATGTACATACAACCAGTTTAGTATCCTGGCAAGATTCCGTAAGAGGTCCTAACATTTTAATTTCCGCTGCGTTAAGGGTTGTTTATCTTACCGAATCCCAACAATCAGAGCAGGTGGTTCATTTGAATTATTTGCCTGATCAACGAGCTTGATCCTAGAGTGTTTTTCAAAGGTTTTCAAAAGTTTTCAAAAGAGCATCTTTTTGAAAAAGAAAAAACTTTTTGAAAAATGGATTGTGTCAGCCATGTTCCCCACATTGGCGGTATGAGCTTTGAGGACTGGAAAATACGCATGGAAATTTTCCTTGCTGCTTATAATGATAATATGTACAGGTGCATAACTCAAGGTCCGATAAGAATCACCAAAACAATCAAAGTTGATGGCCAAGATATGGCCGTTGACAAGGAACCTGAAGAGATGACAGTTGAGGAAATCAAACTGAAAAATCTTGACAAGGTTGGAATCTTCATCATGACCAAAGCCCTCGACAACGACATATTTGACAAGGTCAAACACTGTAAAACATCTAAGGAGATGTGGGATAAGGTCCGTGACATGAGTGAAGGGAATGACTCCATCAAAGAACACAATCTGAGTGTAGCCCTGGAGAAGTTTGAAAACTTCAAGATGAAACTTGGAGAAACCATTGACCAGATGGATTCAAGGTTCACAAAGGTGTTGAACAATGTGTTAAAGTTGGGAAAGACGTTCACCGATAAAGAGATCACCGTCAAAGTCTTAAAGGCGCTACAACCCAAGTTCAACATGAAGATCACAGCTATGGAAGAATCAAGGGATCTGGGGAAGATCTCTCTGACGGAGCTGTTTTCTGTACTCAAGGCGTACGAGTATAAAATGCCAAGAATGGGTATAGAAGAGACCTCAACTTCTAGTCCCACTGCTGCCCTGGTTGCTGCAGAAAGATCAAGAAGATCAGCTGGGAAGATGAGACCACACTACTCAACAAGAACGAGTACACTGCTGACGATGTTGCCTTGTTATTAAATGGGTTCAAAAAGTTCTATAAAAGAAAAATGAAGAACAAATATAACAATGCTTCTACTTCTAACCTACCTCTTGTTCTCATGATAGTAAGGATGATTTTAAATCCAAACTAATGTGTTATAACTGCAGGAAATTTGGACATTTCATTAAGGACTGCCCATATCCTAAAGCTGAGAAGTATACTGAGGAGGAAAAAAAAGCAAGGAAAGAGAGGAGACACCAGAAAAGTAAAGTGCTGTTGGTTGAAGCTGAAAAGATAGCAGCCATCTATTCGTCTAACTCGGAATCAGGGACATCAAGTGATGACTCTACTGAAGAAGAGACACCTGCACTGCTCTGTCTCATGGCCAAAGAATCAGAGGATTCTAACACTGAGGTAACTCTCACTGAAAATGAAGATGAGCTATTTAGTTCATTTGAGAAAATGATGAAAAACAACCCAGATGTTGTTAATGAATTTGCAAAGCTTAAGGAAGAGATGATTCTGCTGAAAAAGCAAAATGCTAAACTGAAACTTAATGTTGAAAAACAACAAGATTCAGCTAAGTATAAAAAGCTTTCGCACATGAATATGAATCTCTGAAAGCAGAATGTGAAGTTTACAAAAGAAAAATCATGGAACTTGAAAAGATAATATCTAGTCATGATAGGTCGTCTGTTGCATCAGTAGACACATCTAATGAACAGAGAACACCTTTAGTAAAAGAGAATTTAGAACTGAACAAAAGAGAATTTAGAACTGAACAAGACTGAAAAGTTTATATTCTGCTGATAACAATAATGTTATTTTATATGTTCAGACTGCTAAATCTACTTCACTTGAAATAGAGAAAAAGGAGAAGAAATCTCCTAAGGCTAAAAAGGGTAAAAAACCTGAAAATGAAAAACAGACTGGTAAAACCAAACAGCAGAGTAGTCCCAAGAAATCTGCTGATAAGAGTAAAACCAATCAGACTAGTAAAACTAAGTCGTCTGTTAAAGAGCAAACCTAAGAAGCAAAGAAATTATAATAATGATGCTTGGTATGGAAATGAGTCTTATTATGTGCAACATGCTTATTCATATTATTATGTTGCACCTCATTATCCACCTTACTATGCTGCATATCCTGCTCATCATCCAATGCATGCTTACCCTGCTTATCATGAAGCGCGTTGTGCCCCAGGCTGGGCTGTTTGGACGCCCTGGAGGGTCATCTCCACCCAACCCCTAGAGGGTTGGAGATGGTCTTATGATTCAACTTGAATATTTCACACCGAAAAAACTCTTGTCACAACAAAACATCCATTTCGCCCATAAGCTGTTAAGTTTTATAAAACGACAATATGTTATGATCCCACTAACCAAAATATTAATTCTTTAATTATAGAATGAAAAAAATCTTGAAATCGTGATGCAAAATGATGATATATTTTATAAGGGATTATTGTATATTTTGTGAAACAACTATAGCTCGATGGCATTTTATTCCATAATTTTTCGAGTTGATACATTTGGTGCCACAACTTCAACATTGGCAGCAATTTTAATTCAAATTGAGGCACAATTTAAAATTAGCCCGAAATCACCCATGTGGGCTATTTGACCTAAAAATTGGGGATTTCGACCAAATCAACTCGTATTTTTTTTAAAAAAATATATATTTTTTGGTCACGCTCCATGCGCGTGACCAGGTTAAAAAAAATCAAAATCCTAACTTTTTCAATAAAATTCACCAAACATTCTGTAACCTCATTAAACTTAATTTGGCATTATTCATCAATTTTCAGGTCACATGGCCAGCACGTGGGTGATTTTGGGTTAATTTTAAAATTGGACCTCAATTTGGACAAAAATTGCACCAATATTGAAGTTGTGGCTCTAAATGTGTCAGCTCGAAAAGTTGTGATAGAAACGTCAACGAGCTATAGTCATGACACCAGAAATGCAATTATCCCTATTTTATAGTGCTGGATTTTAGCGAGTGCCCATGTCATTTATGCATCAAATTCCTTGAAAGAAAATACATGGAAACAACAGCTGCCACATGGATCCCCATTGTCCAAAGAAATAAAACCTAATCACATTCACATGTCTTATGTCCAACCCAGGGGCGGATCTAGGATTTTTGGTCGGGGGGCTAAACTTATACAAAAAAAAATCTGTCAAACAGTTAAACTTAAAGTTTATATTATTCACGAGAAAATGTATGACGCAATACAAAAATGGGGAGGTGGAGTTTGATAAAAATAAACCTTTGGACTCCAACCCATGATTAAATGTACCCAATTTCCAAATCGAATCATAAAAAAGTTTCCTTCGTTCAGTTTGTTAAATCTTTCCTAAAAGCGATAAGAACCTCACTTATAACATTATTAAAGAAGAATAAATGTGTCACTAAAAAAGAAAAAAAAAGAATAAAAAAATATGTGCAACGGATCCAGGATTAGAGAGTCGGGGGGCGAGTCCCGTGTTTAGTTATTGCTGAAATTCATTGAAAATGATATTCACACAATTTTTTTATTTTTTGTGTGAGCTCATGAAAATAACAATCATACTATACAATTGACTATCAATAAGGACTATATTGAAATCAAAATACAAATTATAAAAATATTATCAAAGTTGAACATGATGTTCTTTCAAATAATAAAATTTATCTATCATAAGGTAGGTGAATCATTGGACTTGAACTTCCTAAAGGAAATTGTTGTACAAAATTTTCTACATTATTTATTTTGGATGCATCAAAATAGCTACAAGTGGAGATTTCAAGGAAATCAAAATTGCTGGAAAGTTCAAGCTTATCAAAGGATAACAATGGTATTAATAGACCAACAAGTTGTATCAACGATCTACAATATGTTGATCATTATTCAACCATGTGACAATAGTCTTTCATCTCTCAAGAGTTTAAATTGGGTTTGTTAAATTTGGATTCATAAGCTGAAGGGGAACATATCAGAAGACTCTTCTCAACAGCTTACTGGAATTCAACGGCTGAGTGTCTTTCAAGAGTGACTCTCATAAGACTACTTGACCACATATTCTTGAACTCAGGGAAACGTGTACGACTAGCGGTACTCCTGATCATAGATGAAGTTCTCAATAAGTCAAATGAAGTTATTAGAAGACTGTTACTCATCAGTCGACTGGAACTCAACATCAAAGTGATATTCGAGAATGAAATTCAACAAGTGGTGGTATATACACCCCAACAAGTGGTATCACCTCAACCAGTGGTATCAATTCTTGAAGTCAAGGGAGCTGGAGTGATAAACAGCTAAGAAAACTACGGAACGTTGGCTCACTTCAAATGATGATCTTATTAACAACTAACTACCCCGAACAGCTAAGTACTCACCTACTTGTCTTCAGCATACTAAGTTTGCAATTTTAAAAAGGGAAAAGAAGAAAGAGATGCAAGTAAGTATTGGTGTTGATGACAAAAATGGGGGAAGAAAGAGATGCAACTAAGAACCCTCTAAACGAAAGGAAATAAATCAAAAAAGGGGGAAGTAACCAACAATTGCATCAGATCAAATGGTTTCCATCTTAGAGTATGAAGACTAAAACTAAATACTTGGAAGACGTTCTTAGTTGAAGGTTTTGTCATCATCAAAAAGGGGGAAATTGTTGGAATAATTTATTAACTCAAGAACAGCTAAGTGATCTTATCAGTTGAGTTAAGAATTTAGTAGAAGATTTTGAAGATGATAAAAAGGTTAAAAAGATTAAAAAGGAAGTCATCAACTAAGAACTGAAAAGCTTAGTAAATCTCTCTCACAGCCTGGAAGCTAAGTGAACAAATCAGCTAAATGGGAATATCAGATCAGTAAGATCAGACTGGTTATCATCAGCCGAGTCAAGATAGATGTGTTCAGTCTTGAATCAACAGAGTAATCCCATCAGCTAAGTGAAGTCAGTAAGCTCACCAACGGTAACAAGCTGAGTGCATTAAATGCGACTGACATAAAGTAGATATTCGTATAGCAGAGTGTACAACGAACAGTCTGCAAAAGCTGTCGTCGAGAAGACCGTTGCTCAGGATTAAAATGTGATTTCGCCTATCTTCAACGGGCAGAATTTCAAATCCGAGAGTATAAATAGACCAGGGACTGAAGATTGAAATGAGACTTGCACAATTGAAGATCACATCTTTAGAGCAAGAATACATCAGTTAAGCCCTGGTCACAAGCGAAGTCATTTGTTGACGAAGCTATTTGTTGAAGAACAAGATCAAACTCTTGTCTGTCTGAGTGACATTCAACTGAGAATTGAAGGAGTTTATATCCATCTTTGTGAGTGATATAACTTCGTAGTATAGGTCTTCTGAGTGATTTCCTATATTAAAAGAGCAAGGTTAATCTGAGTGATTTTTCCGAGAGTGAACTGAGTGTTCTTACTTAAATCTTATCATTTGTTGTAAAGCTTAAGTGTTCTAGTTGTTGAGTGCTTTAGAATAAGTTTTTCTAAGTGATCTACCTTGGAACTGAGTGTTCGACTTGAGGCTTGTCATATGTTGTAAAAGCTCAAGTTGTGTACTAGTTACTTTGTGTTTCTAGTGAAACCTAAATCTGTGTGATTTAGAAGAGTGAACTAAGAGGATTTGTTCCTGCCGGACCACTGCTGCTCTTATCGCATCAGACAAGTCAAGAAAATCAGCAGACAAGTCAATAGATTATGTTAGACCCTCACAAGTGTGTATACTCCGATGAACTGGAGGACGCTGGGGTCCACGAGTGTGACTGGGATAATCGATACACATGAGAGGGGGGGTTGCTGGGATGGCAAGTGCACTGAATACCTCAACTAGAAAATAACTCACCATGGAAGCGGTAGTCGCATATCGGGAATGAAGTTATTCTTATTTACAATAGTGTGCGATGAACGATCCTTATTACTTGAGGTGATAAGGTTTATCCAGTGCACGAACGTCTATGCTTTGATGTCAGTTCCGACTGACTGTTGTCTACCAGAAGATCTCTGTGGATTCATGTTGGGTATAGAGGAACGTGTATGCAGGTTCATATCATCAACATAGGATCCGTTGACCCGACTTGATAGGTTGGGAGCTTCTCCTATGAATCTCTGTGAGAAACGTATTCCGGTAAATCCTTGGCCAAGGTATGTGACGGCTTTATGAAAGTAACTCATAAAGGTTAAGTCAAATTGAATAGTTTCGAGACCAGAATACATATAGTCGAGATAAGTATGCAAACCGATGAAAGTCCATAACCTTAGTCTTGACTGGGAGACCAACTAATGGAAGGACTAAGTCGTACATGGAAATTGTAAAGGAGAAAAGGTTCATTGAATTAATTCACCAGTGATTGGGCTTCACGGGCTTGTGGCCAGACATCGACTGTGGAGTGTGGGAGATTCTCAAATTAGCAGGGGTGCTGATTTGATGAATGGTCAATTGACAGAGTGTTCAGTTAATTTTAAGAGTAAGTGATTACTCGATTAATTGAACAAAAGTTTAATTAAACCCCACGGTCAATTATGTGGTGGACCTACGGGGACATACACAATACACATGGAACGAAAACAAGTGAAATGAAGAAAGGTAGGATCGACTGGGTCGACCCAAGTGGGTGTGAGATGATGTGATTAGATTGAATCATCTGATGAATTAAATTGGATTTAATTATGAGAGTGGATTTAATTAAATGGACTTGGAGTCCAAATTAATTAAATGGGAATTAATTGAATGGGCCAATTAATTTGGAGATTAATTGGAAGACTAGGCCTTGAATTAATTACAAGATTGGTCTTGCAAATTAATTAAAGTCTAGCCCAATTAAAATGGAAGACTTAGCCTTGTTGGACAAGTAATAGGAGTCTTCCAGTGTGAACAGAGTTTGAGAGATATCTAAGGAATCCAGGATGTTGGGTTATTGGTAACGTCAAAACGTTAAAAACAGCGGAATTTAAAATTTTTTAAATAACCCAAACCAGCAATCTTTATTCATCTAGTCATACGAAAAGGATTTTACATAAATCGAAACATCCATAGGGTGTTTAGCAATTTTACCTTACCACGGGAACGGTGGTGATTTTTCTCCGGTCTTCTTTCAGATCTGATGAATTTGGTTCGAGAGAAGCACCCCAAGCGTTGTGCCTCTAGCGGTATCCACACCAACTGGATTGAAGCAACTCTCTTGAATCCTCAGGCTCAGAACTAGGATCCAAAAGTTATCAAGCAAGGAAGAAGGAGAAAACAATTCGCATGAACCCTGTGCAATTGCACAGGATTCGGCCGAACCTTCTCTGTAGGAGAGAGGGCGGCGCTTTTCAGCTTTGGAGAGAGGGGGGCACGAAATTTTGTGTCTTAGGGCTTAGGTTTTT
The DNA here is from genome assembly GCA_034814905.1 of Penstemon davidsonii. Lineage (NCBI taxonomy): Eukaryota > Viridiplantae > Streptophyta > Magnoliopsida > Lamiales > Plantaginaceae > Penstemon > Penstemon davidsonii. Next base: position 324,935 of record JAYDYQ010001087.1, on the reverse strand, counting down.
CACTTATGAAAGAGGTATGAAGAGATATATATTTATAAGAGAAGAATTCTTCTCTTAATAGATATCTTTTTCCTTATCTCATTAGGAAACAAGATATACATGTATATCTCTTAGATTTTCCTTGTCACACAAGAAAACAAACTCTTTCATTATTTATCTCATAAAAATCGCCCCTTATCTAGTTAGGAAAGTAGAATCTCATTCTATCTTTATTTCCTTAACTAACTAGGTCTCCTTTAATTAATTAAACTCTTTAATTAATTAGACTCTTTAATTAATTAAACTCTTTTAATTAATTCAGCCCATTTAATTAATTAATCTAATTAATTAATTAACCCTTCTCCATTAATTAATTAGACTACTTCTAATTAATATTTTTCTTCCTTAAGAATTAACACTTTAATTCTCCAGTTTTGATTTAACTATTTAAATCAAACTTTCCTTATATGATTTGTTGCAGTCCAATTGTATTGTGTGTGACCCTCTAGGTTCACCATCAATTGGCTGCGGGCCCACGACTTTCGTGATTTAATTTATGAGCTTATTAATTGCTCCAATTAATTGAACCCCTTCAATTAACCACTCAAGAATTAATCTCCTTATTAATTCATGAGTACCCACACCTCATGGTCGATGTCTAGCCACAAGCCCATGAGGCCCAACTTCAGGTGAATTGATCTCAGTGAACCTCACCTCTTATAAGTACCATGTACATACGGTCCTTCTATCGACTTAATTTCCCGATCGAGACCTAGGGTGTGTGAATTGATCGGCACCTCTAATTATCTCGATAACTATACTTTCTAATTCCGGATAATGATTCCAGTGTGACTGCTAAATTTGGAAACCCCTTTCCAAACCCGTCACCAACTGTGGCCACAGGTTTCTCGGAATCTATTATCTAAGAACGTATAGGAAATTCCCTCAACACACTACGTTGAGTCGGTAGATCCCTTATTGGTACTAACCATTCGCGTACACAACTATACGCACCCAACTTAGGCACATTATGGTCAGGCTACGTGACCTGTACCTAGATCAAAGTACGTATACCCATGCACCGAATTCGCCCTAGCACCTCAAGTCTAAGGACTAAATCGTACACTATTATAAGTTTGAGAAACATCCCATCGCCGATGTGCGTCATGCGCTTCCACAATGGGTTTCTCTGTTCGGGTCGTTCTATGCGTTCGATCCCCTATCGAATCACCTATTCATATGCACTGACATCAAATGTCTTGTTCATGAAACTCTACAAATTCACTCCATGTGAATCCTGCATATTTATACAAGTCTTTGCGATTCCTTCGATACCCTGTCTCGTTCGGAATCTATGACTTGGAACATGTTTTAAGATCACGACCTTAGAGACTGTTTCATGATTGCACTTAATACCGAAGTGAATCGTCCCATAGTCGAATGTGATCTTAGGATTTCATCCAATCGCTTAAATGATTCGCGAGAGATGAAGTTGGCCATTGTTTGATTTACATACTATAAACAAACGAGCGTATTAATTCATTTATACTAGAGAAAGATTACGATAGTCCTAATACAAGCTAAATATATTGGCTTGCAGGACACTATCCTATCAATCTCCCACTTGCTAGGACTGTCAATTGAGCCGGGCCTACCCGAAGCCCGATAGCTCGATCCGATTAAAATTAGCTCGAACTCGAATATTTGTGAGCCGGGCCGAGTTTGAGCTATTATATTAAACCCGATCAATTTATGAGCTGAGCTTGAGCCTAACACGGCTCAGCCCGAATAAAGCCCGAACATATAATTGTTTTAAATATTACGATTAATTATGTGTATTGTAGTTATAGTTACTAATTACTGTTTTTATTTTGAAACAAGTAAACTTTACAAAAAGTTATAATATAAACTCACATATATGTTAGTATATCAATTATATACTGAATGCTAAAACCCAAAGGAAAAAAGTTTAATCCAACATAAAAAAAAAAGGGACAAAAGTTAACACAAAAGAGTGAAAAACAAAAACACCCCCTATGCTTTGTCCGACTCCCAATAAATTGGAGTCTTGAGACTTTAAAACTCAACTGCTTGTTCATATAGATCAAACGTATCTTAAAAAATATGGACAAATATATCTACCTTTTAGTTAAAACATTATTTAATGATATATACTCGTGTATTACGTAATAATAGTCTATTCATATGTGTTTCGGTAATTTAAATATATGTCAAGCTATTTTTGCTTATATTAACAAGCCCGATATAGACCCGAAACCCGAAAAATTACATGGGTCGAGTTTAAGCCAGGGAAATCAGAAAATTTATGAACCGAGTTTGAGCCTATAACTATGAAGCCCGACAATATTTGAGTTCGAGCTATTTAAAGCTCGGCTCACAAGGCCCGATTGACAGTCCTACCACTTGCCCTAAAGTCAATCACAAACGCTTCTAAGACCCATCTTCCAAAGATGTTCTTCGAACTCTTTTCGTGACAAAGACTTTACTAGTGGATCCGCTAGGTTGTCTTCCGAGTCGACACGATCCATTATGTGTGTCAACTCTTACCAATGATTTCTCTAATCAAATGGTACTTTTCTCTCATTGTGTTTAGATTTCTGGTGAGATCTCGAGTTTTTTTTTTTTTTTTTTGCTTTAGCAACAACTCCATTGTTATCACAGAAGATAACCATGAGCTTCGCAATGCTAGGCACTACATCCAACTATTGGATGAAGTTTTTCATCCAAACACTTTCTTTTGTTGCATCCGATGCTGCGATATATTATGCTTCAGTGGTTGAGTCGGCAACGGTGCTTTGCTTGGAACCTTTCCAACTTACCGCTACCCCATTGAGGCAAAATATGTATCCAAAAATTGGATATATATATTCATCCACATCAGACTGAAAATTCGAATCATTAAATCCTTCGAGTTTTAATTCTCCATTACCACCGTAGACCAAGAACGAATCCTTAGTCTTTCTCAAGAACTTAAGGATATCTGTTACGGTGGTCCAGTACTCTTCACCGGAGTTTGACTAGTAACTGCTCGTGACACTTGAGCAGGTTCTACGTCTGGTCTAGTACATATTATAGCATACCACATGCTACCTTTTGTCGAAACATAAGGTATTTGAGACATTCTCCTTTATCCTCATTCGATGTAGGGCACATCGATTTGGAAAAGGAGTTACAGTGTCTCATTGGAAGCAATCCTCTCTTGGATTCTTCCATACTGAATCTTTTCAGTATTGTTTCTATGTACTTAGATTGAGAGAATCCCAACATCTTCTTCGATCTATCTCTATAGATACGTATCCCAATACGCAAGATGTCTCTCCCAAATCTTTCATGGAGAATTGCATGGATAACCATGCTTTCGTCTGCGCTAACATTCTGATATCATCCCAGATAAGCAGAATGTGATCGACATATAAAATATGAGCTTCATAGAGCTCCCACTAATCCTTTTGTACACTCAAGGTTCATATTCGTTTTTGATGAAGTCAAATGCCTTGACTGTCTCATCAAAACAAATGTGAATCTAAATGGATTCAGACATTGCTACTGGAGAAAAGGTTTCATCAAAGTCTGTTCCAGAACTTTGTGAATAGCCTTTTACCACTAGTCGAGTCTTAGAGGTCAACACCTCTCCATTTATTCCTAGCTTGAAGATCCATTCACTACTTACAGGGATAAAAACCCCTCGGGTGGATCGACCAAGGTCCATACCTTGTTGGAATTTATGAAATCCATTTCGGGTTGCATGACCTCTTGCCATGATACACGTCTACATCCAATGTAGCTTCTTCGTATATGGTAAAACCATATCTTTCAAGCTTCTTACAAACTTGATCAGATCTACGAAGTACTGGTGTACTAGACGATTCAGTAGTTTCTGGATTAACTCCCACTGTTTGTGGGGATGGGTCCAAATCTTGGACTTCATCAAGTTCCATGACATTCCCTATTTCCTTTGACGAGGATTTCATCAACTGAGGAACGGGTAGTTATGAGAAACGATTGTTTCTCATTGTCGTGGAACAGGTATCCAATGGATTTCGTTGGATACCCCACAATTATATACAAATTGGATCTACTAGCCAATTTATCTCCTTTCTAGTTCCCAACTTAGGCAGGAGATCTCCATACTCAATAGTAAAAGTGCAGAGGTATTTTGCCATACCTTTCTTGGTAAAGCTTTGTAGGCACGGACTTTGAAGGTACTTTGCTCAGTATCTTCGATGCAGCCAGGAGGACCAACCCCTAGAATGCATAAGGAAGCTTAACAAAACTCATTATGGATCGAACCATGTCCAACAAAGTTCGATTCATTCTCTAAGACACCTCAATTATGTCTTAGAATGAGTTAGTTATATGAGAATCCCATTCTCAGTAAGATAATCGAGGAATTCTAAGCTTAAGTATTTGCCACCTCGATCAGATCGAATGGCCATAATACTATGCCCTTGTTGATTCTCTACTTCGTTTTGAAATTCTTTGAACTTTTCAAAGGTTTTTCGGATTTGTATCTCACTAGATACATATATCACTAACGACCAAAGTCATTAGCAAAAAGGTACGAGGTATGAGTAATCTCCTCTTATACTAACCTTTAGTTGTCCACATTCAATCGTATGGATCAAATCCAAAGTTATTTGGTTCGCTCTTGATTCCCTGTGAAGGGAGATTTGGTCATCTTTCCTATGAGACAGGATTCGCAGGTTGGAAGTTCATCTAAGTTCTATACTTCAAGAGCCTTAGAAGAAACCAATTTTTGAATCCTACTCTTGGAGATATGTCCAAGTCTAGCGTGCCAAAGTTGTGGATTATTATCTTGGTATTAATTGAACTAAGCACATTAACTCAATAGAATTGAGTTAACGGTTTAATTCAATTAATTTGCTTCCTTTCAATTAACTCTTTAATTGATTCATCTCCTTTTTCAATTAACCCTTTAATAGAAACGTTGCTTAATTAATTAGACCTTCTAATCAATTAAACTAATCAGTGCCTTTCTAAGATTCAGTGGGATAATTCGACTTTTAGACTACTTGCGTTCTTTCGACTACCTTTATGGTCGCTTTAGAAGAGAACAACTTCTTCTTCATATTACTCTTCTTTGACTTTGCAGTCCATGAAGTGTAAACGATCATGACAGGTTTATCCTATTTGCCTTTTACCAATACTTTGGTTAATTCATGAAATGTGATCAACTTATCAAATAAGATCAGAGTATTTCACGAATCTTTTGAATGAGCGGGAGGAGAATTTAAATGGAGGTCAATGCTAAGATCACTTGCAGGCCTACGTTTAATCGATCCAGTTTTCAACTAGATTGATAAAAACAAGGACAGTGATACTTTGACATCAGCTCCTTCACTTATTCTCGAGTTTTAAAACAACTCCTTAGTGGTCTCGAATCAAACGATTCGAAACTGCTCCTCAAAACAAGCTTTTGAAGTGGAGGTTTGTTTTAGAAGCTTCAGACATACTCCTATGTCGCTTCTTTAGCTCGTTCAATCTTGATGCTTATATGAGGAAACGATCGTTAAGATTCCCATACCCTATAGGTGATTCGTTCTACTTTTGAGGCTCGTCCTTATATGAGGAAACGATCATTAATATTCCCATACCCTACGGGTGATTCGTTCCTCCTTTTAGACTCATCTCGGAAGTGCATCAGGCATAGGCTAGTTATTAAGAACATGATTCCGACTTTCGGAATTGAGGACAATCCTCAAGTTTCTAAGCCAGTCGATATTTTGATCCAGTTATTTTATAAGTCGAGGATAAATAGTAAAAAATGGATAATTATAGATATCTCAATATCTATTTTAAAGAGAAGACAAAAATACAGAGGACTAGTTAATGAATAATACTTATAATCTACGAAGGTTGGACTTTCTATCGTAAAAGTTCTCCCACTATTTTATCGAAACAATTACCCCTTCAATTGTTCGGGAAATCCTATTTCCTAGTAGGTCTTGACGTCCCAGCGGACATTAATTGCACCCACGACTCGTGGCCATACAACTAATTCCCTAGGTAGGCATACTTATTGCCAATTGTGTCTCTACACAACCTTCAAGCTATTTTGCCTCGATTTTCGCACCCATCTAGCACTGCTACATCATGAGTGGTACTACTCGTTAAGTCTAACCCAATCAATCTCGATGAGCAACGGGCCCGGTCATGAAATCCCCGTAACTGGTTATCGGTCGATTATACATGTCCCGACCAGTCCCCACCCTTGTCGAGTTTATTAAATAAACAAGAATCGAGAGATTTCACGTATTGTCCCTTTCTTCGCCTCGGGTGCCAGACTCTGGATCACCTTAATCGATAAGTAGACAACATACGCTAGTCCCTATTGATGGAAGGCTTGGATTTATATAAATACTTCATTTTATTTTAACCCAATATGACTTAATATTTAATTCAAGAGGGGATTTGCTGGTTTGAAAGTTTAAGGCAAACTCTCTCGAGATCTCACCGCTTCAATTATGAATTATCTTATTTACGTTCTAATATTCTAGCGCGCATCACCATACAAGCCAAATAATAGAATCAATAAATAAATAAAACATAAATAAATAAACCTAGCATGCATTTCTAACACAATATGTTTTCGATCGGGAGCCACCTATGCTTGGGCCATCATTGAGCCAATAATGTTGGCCCAATTGGTCTATCTAATGGGTTCTTAATGGGCCTAGGCTATTACATTAATAACCAAGCATACTTGGCCTTCATTCTCCATTGGGCTTCCTTCTTGCATGTAATGGGCCTCCATCCTAAACTATTTAATGTAAAGCCCTAATCTATTACATTGGCACAAAAAGGCCCAAATAAAGGCTCGCAGGCCCAGCAAAAATCCAAAGCAAAATAAACCAATCACATCTAAGGTCAAGGCTCGGCTCGATCGAAAACCACGTAAACAATTCACGTTGAGCAAAGAAACAAGCAAACACATTTACTAGTTTCCTATCTTACTTTAATTATTTTAAACGCCTTTAAAATATTTCTCTAGATTCTTACTTTAGTCTCTACTAATTATAGGTAATCTATATTCGGATAAACAAAACCATTTTATGCATAAAAACAGAATAAAAATTTTCAACTTTTGAAAATTGCAATTCGGCCCTCCAACTTTTGGAAATTGCGATTTGAAACCCTGAAGTTTTGGAAATAACAATTTAACCCCAAAATTAAAACTGGGCAGAGGACCGAAAATTAAAATTTTATTTCCAGAAAAATTTCGAATTTGCAATTCAGCCCCTGCAGTTTTCGGTATTTACAAAACAGCCCCAAAACTTTTAGTAATTGCAAAACAGCCCCAAATTCAAAAATTTCCAGAAAGTTGCATTCTGTCCAGAAAACACACAGTTCGTAAAATCTCAATTTCAGTCCAGTTTTCCAAAAAATCGCTAATCGCAAAAACAACCCTTTATTTTCGAAAAATACAAAATTGGCCCAAAACGTTTTTATGCAATTTTACCCAAAATCAGATCTACCCATAACAAGTAAGAATCAATAACACGAATATAACATGCAATACAATAAAGCAATCAAATTATATTCAGACCTTTTCGTATGAGAGTAATGAATTAGGCTCTGATACCACTGTTGGGTTATTGGTAACGTCAGAACGTTAAAAGCAGCGGAATTTAAAATTTTTTAAATAACCCAAACCAGCAATCTTTATTCATCTAGTCATACGAAAAGGATTTTACATAAATCGAAACATCCATAGGGTGTTTAGCGATTTTACCTTACCACGGGAACGGTGGTGATTTTTCTCCGGTCTTCTTTCAGATCTGATGAATTTGGTTCGAGAGAAGCACCCCAAGCGTTGTGCCTCTAGCGGTATCCACACCAACTGGATTGAAGCAACTCTCTTGAATCCTCAGGCTCAGAACTAGGATCCAAAAGTTATCAAGCAAGGAAGAAGGAGAAAACAATTCGCATGAACCCTGTGCAATTGCACAGGATTCGGCCGAACCTTCTCTGTAGGAGAGAGGGCGGCGCTTTTCAGCTTTGGAGAGAGGGGGGCACGAAATTTTGTGTCTTAGGGCTTAGGTTTTTCACTTATGAAAGAGGTATGAAGAGATATATATTTATAAGAGAAGAATCCTTCTCTTAATAGATATCTCTTCCATGTATATCAAGATCTTTTTCCTTATCTCATTAGGAAACAAGATATACATGTATATCTCTTAGATTTTCCTTGTCACACAAGAAAACAAACTCTTTCATTATTTATCTCATAAAAATCGCCCCTTATCTAGTTAGGAAAGTAGAATCTCATTCTATCTTTATTTCCTTAACTAACTAGGTCTCCTTTAATTAATTAAACTCTTTAATTAATTAGACTCTTTAATTAATTAAACTCTTTTAATTAATTCAGCCCATTTAATTAATTAATCCAATTAATTAATTAATCCTTCTCCATTAATTAATTAGACTACTTCTAATTAATATTTTTCTCCCTTAAGAATTAACACTTTAATTCTCCAGTTTTGATTTAACTCTTTAAATCAAACTTTCCTTATATGATTTGTTGCAGTCCAATTGTATTGTGTGTGACCCTCTAGGTTCACCATCAATTGGCCGCGGGCCCACGACTTTCGTGATTTAATTTATGAGCTTATTAATTGCTCCGATTAATTGAACCCCTTCAATTAACCACTCAAGAATTAATCTCCTTATTAATTCATGAGTACCCACACCTCATGGTCGATGTCTAGCCACAAGCCCATGAGGCCCAACTTCAGGTGAATTGATCTCAGTGAACCTCACCTCTTATAAGTACCATGTACATACGGTCCTTCTATCGACTTAATTTCCCGATCGAGACCTAGGGTGTGTGAATTGATCGGCACCTCTAATTATCTCGATAACTATACTTTCTAATTCCGGATAATGATTCCAGTGTGACTGCTAAATTTGGAAACCCCTTTCCAAATCCGTCACCAACTGTGGCCACAGGTTTCTCGGAATCTATTATCTAAGAACGTATAGGAAATTCCCTCAACACACTACGTTGAGTCGGTAGATCCCTTATTGGTACTAACCATTCGCGTACACAACTATACGCACCCAACTTAGGCACATTATGGTCAGGCTACGTGACCTGTACCTAGATCAAAGTACGTATACCCATGCACCGAATTCGCCCTAGCACCTCAAGTCTAAGGACTAAATCGTACACTATTATAAGTTTGAGAAACATCCCATCGCCGATGTGCGTCATGCGCTTCCACAATGGGTTTCTCTGTTCGGGTCGTTCGATGCGTTCGATCCCCTATCGAACCACCTACTCATATGCACTAGCATCAAATGCCTTGCTCATGAAACGCTACAAATTCACTCCATGTGAATCATGCATATTTATACAAGTCTTTGCGATTCCTTCGATACCCCGTCTCGTTCGGAATCTATGACTTGGAACGTGTTTTAAGATCACGACCTTAGAGACTGTTTCATGATTGCACTCAATACCGAAGTGAATCGTCCCATAGTCGAATGTGATCTTAGGGTTTCATCCAATCGCTTAAGTGATTCGCGAGAGATGAAGTTGGCCATTGTTTGATTTACATACTATAAACAAACGAGCGTATTAATTCATTTATACTAGAGAAAGATTACGATAGTCCTAATACAAGCTAAATATATTGGCTTGCAGGGCACTATCCTATCACAGGATTCCTAGTATGTATAAATAAGACTTATTGGTCTTGGAAAATAAGTTACACTTTTTAGTCTTCTACTCAAAAGTGAAAACAAAAAAAATCCTAGCCACTCCTAAGCAAAAAGTCGCCCACCCTGTGTAAGAAGTCAATCGACTTCTTGCTCTTCTTGTCTTCAGTTTCTCGTCTAATTCATATGTGTTCTAGCCGATCAAATTTATTAGAGTGTTCGTGTAATGTGGTGTACTGAACCGTAGAGACGCAACATGTGGGGCATTAATAAAAGTTGTAGATCCCCTTTCCGGAGAAACGAACGGGGCGATTTTGCTGTCAAAGTTCTACACAGATCCAGATATACGTGATTATATGAATAGTTTTTATATTAGTTTAAATATATACCGGATTGTATCCAGGCAAGATTCCAAAGGGGAGCCTAATTTTTTTTTTTATTTCCGCTACCTGAGGTTCGTTTTCCCGTTAGAATCCCAACAAGTTAGAGAAATGTTTTTAAAGGTACAGAGGTCTATTCACCCCCCCACCCTCTAGACCTCATCTGACCACTTGGGACCAACAAGTGGTATCATAGCAGGTGGTTCATTTGAATCATTTGCATGATCAACGAGCTTGATCCAAGTGGTGTTTTTCGAACGTTTTCAAAAAGAGCAAATTTTGAAAAATCAAAATCTTTTGAAAAAGGATTGTATCAGCCATGTTCCCCACATTGGCGGTATGAGTTTTGAGGACTGTAAAATTCGTATGGAAAATTTTCTTGCTGCTTATAATGACAACATATATACGTGCATAACAAGAGGTCCTTTCAAAATCACAAAAATCATGAAAGTCAACAACCAAGAGGTGATAATTGACAAAGAGCCCGAAGAGATGACAGATGAAGAAATCAAGTTGAACAATCTTGATAAAGTTGCTAGATTCATCATGACCAGAGCCCTTGATAATGATCGGTTTGACAAGTTCAAACATTGCAAAACTGCAAAAGAGATGTGGGACAAAGTTCGCGATATGAGCAAAGGGAATGATGCTATCAAAGAGCATAATCTAAGCATAGCTCTTGAGAAGTTGGAGAACTTCAAAATGAAGTCCGGAGAAACCATTGATCAGATGGATACAAGGTTTACAAGGACGTTGAATGAAGTCTTGAAGTTGGGAAATACTGTCATGGACAAAGAGATCACCGTAAAGGTTCTCAAGGCGCTACCTCCCAAGTTCAACATGAAGATCACAACAATGGAAGAATCAAGAGATTTGGGGAAAATCTTTCTTACTGAGCTGTTTTCAGTACTCAAGGCGTATGAGTATAAATTGCCAAAGATGGGATTAGAAGAGTCATCAAGTTCTAATCTTACTGCTGCCTTAGTCACTGCAGAAAAACCAAAGAGATCAGCAGGAAGAACAAAGGAAATGGACTCATCTGATGAGACCATGCTACTCAACAAAAAGAAGTACACTGCTGGCGATGTTGCGTTGTTACTAAATGGGTTCAAAAAGTTCTACAAGACAAAAATGAAGAACAAATATAACAATGCTTCTACTTCTAACCCTACTTCTCATTCTCATGATAGTAAGGATAATTTTAAGTCCAAACTAATGTGCTACAGTTGCAGGTTATTGGGTCACTTCATCAAGGACTACCCATATCCTAAAGCTGAGAAGTATACAGAAGAGGAAAAGAAAATAAGGAAAGAGAGGAGACACAACAAGAGAAACGTATTGTTGGTTGAAGCTGAAAAGATAGCAGCCATCTACTAGTTTGATTCAGACTCGGAGACATCTGAAGATGACTCTGCTGAAGAAGAGACATCTACATTGCTCTGTCTCATGGCCTAAGAATCAGATGATTCTGACAATGAGGTAACTCTTTCTGAAGAAGAAAATGCGCTATTTAGTTCGTTTGAACAAATAATGACTAACAATAAGATTGTTGTTGCTGCTTTTGCTAAGCTTAAGGAAGAGATGACTATGCTGAAAGAGCAAAATGCATCACTGAAACTTAAGGTTGTAAACCACAAGAATCAGCTGAATACAAAAAGCTTGAGCATGAGAATGAGTCTCTGAAAGCAGAATGTGAAGTATATAAGGGAAAAATCATGGAACTTGAAAAGATTATTGAGTCTCAAGATAAGTCTTCTGTTACAACTGAGACATGCTTAGTAAACAGAAACTACCTTATGAAAAGGAAGGTTTAGAGTTCGACTGTGGTGAAAAATTCATATCTGCTAGTAACAATAAGGTAATCCTTTATGTTTAGAATGCTAAACCCTGTTCACCAAAAAAAGAAATAAAGGAGAAAAAATCTCCAAAGGCTACAAAGGGTAAATTGCCTAAGAAAGAAAAACATACTAGTAAAGCTAAACAGCAGAGTAGTCCTAAGAAGTCTGTTGATAATAGCAAAAATAATCAGACTAGTAATAAGCCTAAGAAGTATGTTGGTGAGCAAGTAAGAAATAAACCACAGAAGCAAAGAAGTCATAACAATGATAATGCTTGGTATGGAAATAAGTCATATTATGTGCAACCTGCTTATCCTTCATATTATCCTGCTCATCATCCGATGCATGATTATCCTGCTTATCATGCACCGTACCCTACTTATGAGCATTACTCACATCATAATAATTATCATGATAATATGCCTACTGAAAATTATGATGCACCAAGAGAAATAAAGGCACCACCAAAATCTACTGAACCTATGAAGCCTAAGGTTTCCAAATCTTGGGTTGTCAAAGGTGACACTAATCCTCCAGGACTCTCTCAATAAAGGGTACCTAAAACAATTTTATTTTGTTTAGTAGGTTAGGATTAGGATTAGGAGTAAGATTAAAGTAGAGAATAAATGATACTTGGACAGTGGATGCTCAAGATATATGTGTGGTGACATACATGAGCTGATTGATGCTGCTGCCATAGATGGTCCAAAAGTTACATTTGGAGACAGCAAATAAGGCAAGATTGTGGCATGTGGAAAGCTTATCAAAGGAAACATTAAGATATCTAATGTCTCAAATGTTAAAGGCCTAAAGTACAATCTGCTAAGCATAAGTCAATTTTGTGACAAAGGATTTTCTGTTATCTTCTCATCTAGATAAGTGCTATGTGGAGCAAATTGGAACAAAGAAAGTAATATTATCTGGAAGAAGACAAGGAAACATCTATATATTCGACTGGAATTCTGTGGACAGGAATTCTAATGTTTGTTTGGTGGCGTCTACACCAAGTGAAGTTAGTTGGCTATGGCACAAAAGAATGAATCATGTAAACTTAAAGACCATCAGCAGATTGATAAATAATAATTTGGTTGAAGGATTACCAAAGACCAGCATGAGCAAAGACAAGTTTGTGATGCATGTCAGAAGGGTAAACAAATCAAATCATCATTCAAAAGTAAGAAGCACTAATCTTCAAGCAGAATTTTGGAGCTCCTTCACATGGATTTGTTTGGTCCTATTGATCCTATCAGCAATGGTGGAAAGAAATATTGCCTAGCTGTTGTGGATGATTATTCAAGATATACTTGGGTGGTTTTGGTGGAAGGAAATATTGTCTAGCTGTTGTGGATGATATTCAAGATATACTTGGTTGGTTTTCATGAAAAAGAAGAGTAAAAACAAGGAACATCTTACTAATCTGATGGAGCTGATTCAGAATGAAAAGAGCTTGAAAATCTTAAGGATCGGATCAGATAGGGGCACTGAATTTACTAACTCTACTATTGAAGAGTATTGTAATTCCAGAGGAATCATCCATGAGTACTTTGCTGCCAAGACCTCTCAACAAAATGGAGTTGTTGAAATGAGAAACAAAAATCTGAAAGAAGCTACCAGAACTATGATAGCTGAAGCAAAACTACCTCAAATATTTTGGGCAGAAGCCACAAATACAGCATGCTATACCCAGAATAGATGCATGATCAACAAAAGTCAAAACAAGACACCTTATGAGTTGTAGAACAACAGGAAGACTAATATTAACTATCTAAGAATATTTGGCTGTAAATGTTTTATTTTTAATAATGGGAAAAATCACCTTACTGCTTTTGTGGAAAAGGCTGATGAAGCTGTTTTTGTTGGATATTCTTCTGTTAGTAAAGCTTATAGAGTGTTTAACAAAAGAACTTTCCTTGTAGAAGATTCTATTCATGTAGTTTTTGATAAACCTACTCAATGTTCTGAAAAGAATCAAAGTACTAATCCAGATTTATCTACTGATCTTCAGAAATTGACTGTAGAGAGAAAAGAAGAATTTGTACCCATCATACTACCTGATCTCAACCAAGCTGATAACTCAGGTGCTGTTCAAAATCAGATGACTGATTGTCTAACAGACGAGTGTCGATCAGCTGACAGACCGGAGACTGTTCAACAGACTACTACTGAGACCCCAACAGTAGTGTTGCAAGATCAATCAAGAGGACAACATCCAGATTTGCAACCTGATCTAAGATGGCTCAGAGATCACCCAACTGATCTTGTGATTGGTGATCCATTGGATAGAGTGAGAACAAGAAGGACAACTGCAAATGAATCTATATTTGTAAGTTTTCTTTCACATATTGAGCCTAAATTAATTGATGAAGCTCTTAGTGATTCTCACTGGATAGAAGCAATGCAAGAAGAGTTGATCAATTTGAAAGAAATGAGGTTTGGTACTTAGTACTCAGACCTACTCATCAAAGAGTCATTGACACTAAGTGGGTATTCAGAAATAAGATGAATGAAGATGGTATTGTTACCAGAAATAAAGCAAGACTAGTGGCCAAAGGTTACTGCCAAGAAGAATGCATAGATTTTGATGAGACATTTGCACCAGTGGCTAGGCTTGAAGTAATCAGACTATTCCTTGCCTATGTTGCTCATAAGAACTTCACTGTCTATCAGATGGATGTGAAGTCTGCTTTTCTCAATGGAATACTGGAAGAAAAAGTATACGTTGAACAACCTCCAGGATTTGAAGTATGTCAAGAAGGAGACAAGGTATATGATTTAAAGCAAGCACCAAGAATATGGTATGATACCTTAACTGATTTTCTTTTAATTAAAGGATTCGCAAAGGTAAAGTAGACAAGACCTTGTTTACTATTGAATGGGATAATCATATATTGTTAGTTCAAATCTACGTGGACGATATTATTTTTGGTTCAACTAACAAACGGATGTGTGAAAAGTTCTTTAAGCTAATGCAGAACAAGTCTGAAATGAGCATGATGGGAGAACTCAATACTTTCTTGGATTACAAGTAAAACAGATGTCTGATAGCATATTTATAAATCAATCAAAGTACACAAAAGATCTGTTCAAGAATTTTGGTATGAAAACTAGCTCATTTGTTGCTATTCCAATGTCTACTGGACTTAGCCTTGACAAAGATGAATATGGCAAATCAGTTGACATCACCAAATATAGAGGCATAATTGGGTCACTGTTGTACCTTACTGCTAGCAGACCTGATATTGTGTACTATGTTGGGATTTGTGCGAGATTTCAATCAAATCCTAAGGTATCTCATCTCTTACCTGCCAAAATGATATTAAGGTATCTCAAAGGCACTCCTGATTAAAGATTAGTTGACTGATAGATTCTTGAACTCAGGGGGAACGTGTAAGACTAGCGGTACTCCTGATTAAAGATGAAATCTTCAATGGCAGTTAGTTGAAGTTACGTTATTAGAAGATGTGTTCTTAATTCTTGAAGACCTGAAGATTATCATCCTGGATTGACAAACAGCAAAGAAAGATCACTAGCTATTGGCTTTCTCTAGTGATACTCTATTTTCAGATATGTCGTCTGTCAGATAAGTAAACTATACTCATGTTGTATTCATAAAAGTGTTGTACTAAAAACGTTATATCTTTAGAAATGCGCTTCTATACGTAACAAACTAGTAACGCTTCGCATTCCCGCCTATTCTGACATAATTAATAATATTTGAATTTCGTAACTCTCTCGCACATGATCAAAAGGATCTAACAGTTAACGAATATCATGGAAACAGAAGATACCACTAACCTTTTAAATCCATATCTGATCAACAGACTACACTTATGCGCACTTAAATATTTTTGCAAACTTACTTGAGCTACTAATCCTTCTGTCTTTCTATGAGAATTTTCTGCACCTCTTTAAATCTTTCAACAGAACAATCAAATGGCTGGTGATGAGGGAAGATTCCTGAATTACGATGTGTACCACGCAACCAGTTCTAAGTTGATGAAACAATTGATGGAAAAAGTAAAAGCTGCTTCGCTGGTGAATGTGCTGGAAGCACATGAGACCATGGTATATACTGAAGACATCGCATAATTCTATCGGAACGTCAAGAGGGACTTGAACAAGTTAACTATGGTGTCCACTGTTTCTGGAAAGAAGGTTTGCATATCTCCTGCCGTCCTAAGTGAAATCTACGGCTTACCCAACGAGGGAGGAGATGTAACCACTTTGGGGAGATCCAAAGAAGAAGAGTTTTGGAGTTTGGCTGCCAAGAAGGGAGAAAAACTAACTAGGTCCATAAAAAAGACTCAGCTGATAGATGAATATCAGAGATTGGCAGACATAATTGCCAAAATTATGGAATGCAGCACGAGTGCTCTAGATGGCCTGCCAAAGATGAGACTTCATACCATGATCTGCATCTTTTATGGTTTGAAGATCAACTGGGATGTCCATATGTTTAGATTGTCGCGACAAAGAAATCTGGACATGTCATCTTGTTGAGCCATTTGCTCATGGCCCTGACCTGCTCAATGGGAGCTGGAAAAGTGATTCACAAGCTAAAAGAGTTCAAGGTCTATGAGCCCGTGAAGACAAAAGCTAAGCCTGAGATTACTCCAGAGAAAAAGCAGACCAAAAGAAAGGCTGCTGAAGTTAAGGTTGAGGAGAGAAGCCTGTTGTTGCTGCAAAGAAAAACAAAGGAGTTGTTGAGCCTGCTAGTCAAAAGACAGTTAACCCTACTGTTGAAGCTAGACCAGTTGACACTTTGAATGCTGATTATATAGTCTCTCAAGTGGCAAAGGAGATTGATGATATAGAGTTATCTCCTGAGAGGACTGAATCAGAAGAGTTGCCTATGGAAAACATTTCAAAAAGAACAAGGAGTTAATCCGATTGCTGCAACTCTTGTGCATACAAAGATTACATCAAGAAAGAAGCTGATGTTGGAGGTCAAAAGGTTACATTTTCTAAAGTTGTCAGAGAAGATCCTTCATCCGCTGAAAGACCAGTGGAATCAGCAAAGGAATCTGATGAAGTGAATCAACTGACAGAAGAGGTATATGCACCTCAAGTAATAGAGTCTGATGTTTCAACAGCAGAGGTTCCTGAGACGGTTGTTGCCAAGAAGAAAAGAACAGGCAAAGCCAAGGTATCCTGCTATCACAATAAGAAAAGAAAGAGGCTGAGCAGAAAAAGAAAGAAGAAGATGAGCTCAAAGCTGCTGTGGAAGCCAGTAAGTCTGAAGTTGTTGCTAAGCAGATGACTGAGGCAGATTAGTTGCCAAGAAGGCTGAAGACTTGGCCAAAGCACTTGAGGCTAGCAAGAAAGATGCTCACGGCCCCAGAAGAAGTGGATAGATAGTGATCGGAGAACCGAAAGAAGATTCCTTGGTGTTACCTCGTCCTCGGATTGTTAAGATGAAAAATAGAGAAGTCAAGCATGCGCTGGAGATAGTAAAAAGTGACCCTGCTGTCTTCGCCAGGTTTGAAGCTAAGTTGGAGAGGTATAACACCTTGCTGCAATCTAAGAGTACTTTCCTTGCTGAGAAAATCAGATACAACAGATGGAGGGACTACAGGTTGAGCAAATCAAGTAAAAAATTTAGAGCCTGGAAAGAGGCTGCTGCTGAAGAAGGTTGGGTATTGGATTGGCTGCAGACCAACAATATCAAACAAGCATTGAATTCTGACTTCTTCCATGATAGAGTACATGAGTATGTAAAGGTCATAGTACAAAAGGAATCAACAGCTCTGAGAGAAACAGTGACCAATAAGCCCAGAAAAGGAGAGGACTTGGTGAGAGAGCTGTCAAAATTGCAATATGCGTGACTTTGGACAGATGGGTTGAAAGATCAAGATATGGACAAGGAAGCTCTAGTGATCTGGCAACACTGCCCAGCTTGCAACATATTGCCTATGGTTCTGAAATCAGACGACATCAAAAATCAAACTTCATACAACAGACTACTTCACCATTTATTCCTATTGTATTTCAATACTCTAAAACTGTTGTGTCTGCTGATGGTTTTGATGTTGTGCATATCACAGATGAAAACATGATTTACAGAAACCAGAGAAGGACTCATCTATGGAGCTCAACCTTACTGATGCTCTAGTTCCTCTAGATGAGATATCACAAGTAAAGGAGAAGTTGGCTATTGAATGGAAATCAGATGCCACTCCTGAGGAAAAGACGAGTGCTGCTCCTTCCAAAGATGTTGAAGTTGTTCAATCTGCTATCTTGGATTCCATGAAGGCTATGATTGAAACAACAATGAAGGAAATGGAGGAAAAGAACAAGAGTTTACTGAAGAAATTTGAGGAGATAGCCTCTAATCTTGTTCAGAGCACCATACAGAGCATTCCACAGCCTAATGATCCTACTGTGCTGTTGAAGGATGAGCTGACTTCACTTAAAGGAGAAGTACATGAAATAAAATTAGACATTCAGCTGTTCAACAACAGAGTTCAGCATAATGAGACTGGATGGAGTGAAATAAACCAAGTTGTTGCAAATGCCATGGAAGCTGGAGAAGAGAAGACTGAAAATCTTATCCAGGCATTTTGTGAAGGCATAGACAAGACCCTTCAGACCTCCATTCAGATGGGTCATGAGCTCACTGATATGAATCAACAAATAGAGTATCTTAACAATCAATCGTGATGTTGGTTGCCACACAACAACGACGAGGTAATCAAATTCGTGCAATGGATCTCAACATCAGAAAGAATTGTGATGCTTTAAACATTCTACCTGTACAAGTTGAAGAACTCAACCCTGCTGATGATGACAAAAAGGAGGAAGAGTTATATGCTGAAAAGGAGGATGTTAAAACCAAGGTTGTTGAAGAGGCCTCTGATAAGCTTGCTGAAGAGCCTAATGCTGCCGAAGATGTTGAAAATGAAGCTGAGTCTGAAAAAGAAAAATAACCCAAGGATATAGCAAAAGATGACAAGGAAATTGTTGTTTCCAAGGATTCTGCTGAAGAATAACTAGATCCATTCCGAAAAGTTAAGAGAATAGAGGAATTAAGAACTAGATTCGAGGCTGCTGAAAGAAAGAAAAATTAGAAAAAGACAAGAAATTAGCACTGAATTTCTCTAGTGGAGAAGATGAAGAAGAGGACGACGAAGACGAAGAAGTAGAAGAAGACGGAGAAGCTGAAGACTAAGAAGACTCTACTTTTATTCTATTACTCTTTTGTAATTTTCTATTCTTTGTAACTTTTTCATTCCTTGTAATCTTGTGTAAAATGTAACAAGTTCTATATGTCAATAAAAGATTACAAGTTATCCAACTTAATTTCTATCTCAGAAATTTTGTGTGAAGACTTAACTGAAGTTAGGACAGGTACTTAGCTGAAGTTTTGTCATCATCAAAAAGAGGGAAATTGTTGAATGAAGATGAAGAAGTGAAGAGATGTTTTGATGACTTCCAAAAGTCATCAGCTAAGTAATGGAAGCTTAGCAAACCTCTAAAAAGTTCAATCGAGAAGACAAGTAAAATCATAAGATTGAATTTCGGTCCAAAAGACTACTGATCTGATGCTGAATTTAGAATCAGACTGGTGGATTTCAGCAGAGTCAAATCAGATGAGTTCGATTTGAATCAGCAGAGTGTTCATCAGCAGAGCAGATTCGACCAGCAAAGTGGAAGAGATCAGAAAGTCATTCCAACGGTAATAAATACACTTGGAGTAATAAATGCTATCTGAGAAGGGTATTAATGAAAATGATTGAAGGAAAACCTCGTATAAGCAAGGTGCATTTAATGCGACTATCAGATCTGTACAACAGACTGTACAGTAAACAGTTGCAGGGAGCCGTCCAAAGACAAGGACCAAAGCTCGAGGAAGATCTGAAATTTGTCTCACTTCAACGGGCAGAATTCAAACCACGAGAATAAATAGTTCTACATTCAAGAGTTAGAGAAGAAGAACTCAATCACAACAACTGAGAGCATTCAACGAGCAAATTCTTCTAAGTCTAAAAAACTCAAGAGCAGAACACTATCAACCAAGTCATCTACTGACAAAGCGAGTTGAAGAAAACAATTCATACTTAAATCTGAGTGATTTCTGTAACTTTGAGAGTTGTGAGAAGTTAATATCCGTGGGGGGGGGGGTGGGGGGGGGGGGGGGTGGGGGGGGGGGGGGGTGGGGGGGGGGGGGGGTGGGGGGGGGGGGGGGTGGGGGGGGGGGGGGGTGGGGGGGGGGGGGGGTGGGGGGGGGGGGGGGTGGGGGGGGGGGGGGGTGGGGGGGGGGGGGGGTGGGGGGGGGGGGGGGTGGGGGGGGGGGGGGGTGGGGGGGGGGGGGGGTGGGGGGGGGGGGGGGTGGGGGGGGGGGGGGGTGGGGGGGGGGGGGGGTGGGGGGGGGGGGGGGTGGGGGGGGGGGGGGGTGGGGGGGGGGGGGGGTGGGGGGGGGGGGGGGTGGGGGGGGGGGGGGGTGGGGGGGGGGGGGGGTGGGGGGGGGGGGGGGTGGGGGGGGGGGGGGGTGGGGGGGGGGGGGGGTGGGGGGGGGGGGGGGTGGGGGGGGGGGGGGGTGGGGGGGGGGGGGGGTGGGGGGGGGGGGGGGTGGGGGGGGGGGGGGGTGGGGGGGGGGGGGGGTGGGGGGGACATCTAATGAACAGAGAACACCTTTAGTAAAAGAGAATTTAGAACTGAACAAAAGAGAATTTAGAACTGAACAAGACTGAAAAGTTTATATTCTGCTGATAACAATAATGTTATTTTATATGTTCAGACTGCTAAATCTACTTCACTTGAAATAGAGAAAAAGGAGAAGAAATCTCCTAAGGCTAAAAAGGGTAAAAAACCTGAAAATGAAAAACAGACTGGTAAAACCAAACAGCAGAGTAGTCCCAAGAAATCTGCTGATAAGAGTAAAACCAATCAGACTAGTAAAACTAAGTCGTCTGTTAAAGAGCAAACCTAAGAAGCAAAGAAATTATAATAATGATGCTTGGTATGGAAATGAGTCTTATTATGTGCAACATGCTTATTCATATTATTATGTTGCACCTCATTATCCACCTTACTATGCTGCATATCCTGCTTATCATCCAATGCATGCTTACCCTGCTTATCATGAAGCGCGTTGTGCCCCAGGCTGGGCTGTTTGGACGCCCTGGAGGGTCATCTCCACCCAACCCCTAGAGGGTTGGAGATGGTCTTATGATTCAACTTGAATATTTCACACCGAAAAAACTCTTGTCACAACAAAACATCCATTTCGCCCATAAGCTGTTAAGTTTTATAAAACGACAATATGTTATGATCCCACTAACCAAAATATTAATTCTTTAATTATAGAATGAAAAAAATCTTGAAATCGTGATGCAAAATGATGATATATTTTATAAGGGATTATTGTATATTTTGTGAAACAACTATAGCTCGATGGCATTTTATTCCATAATTTTTCGAGTTGATACATTTGGTGCCACAACTTCAACATTGGCAGCAATTTTAATTCAAATTGAGGCACAATTTAAAATTAGCCCGAAATCACCCATGTGGGCTATTTGACCTAAAAATTGGGGATTTCGACCAAATCAACTCGTATTTTTTTTAAAAAAATATATATTTTTTGGTCACGCTCCATGCGCGTGACCAGGTTAAAAAAAATCAAAATCCTAACTTTTTCAATAAAATTCACCAAACATTCTGTAACCTCATTAAACTTAATTTGGCATTATTCATCAATTTTCAGGTCACATGGCCAGCACGTGGGTGATTTTGGGTTAATTTTAAAATTGGACCTCAATTTGGACAAAAATTGCACCAATATTGAAGTTGTGGCTCTAAATGTGTCAGCTCGAAAAGTTGTGATAGAAACGTCAACGAGCTATATTCATGACACCAGAAATGCAATTATCCCTATTTTATAGTGCTGGATTTTAGCGAGTGTCCATGTCATTTATGCATCAAATTCCTTGAAAGAAAATACATGGAAACAACAGCTGCCACATGGATCCCCATTGTCCAAAGAAATAAAACCTAATCACATTCACATGTCTTATGTCCAACCCAGGGGCGGATCTAGGATTTTTGGTCGGGGGGCTAAACTTATACAAAAAAAAATCTGTCAAACAGTTAAACTTAAAGTTTATATTATTCACGAGAAAATGTATGACGCAATACAAAAATGGGGAGGTGGAGTTTGATAAAAATAAACCTTTGGACTCCAACCCATGATTAAATGTACCCAATTTCCAAATCGAATCATAAAAAAGTTTCCTTCGTTCAGTTTGTTAAATCTTTCCTAAAAGCGATAAGAACCTCACTTATAACATTATTAAAGAAGAATAAATATGTGTCACTAAAAAAGAAAAAAAAAAGAAAAAAAAAATATGTGCAACGGATCCAGGATTAGAGAGTCGGGGGGCGAGTCCCGTGTTTAGTTATTGCTGAAATTCATTGAAAATGATATTCACACAATTTTTTTATTTTTTTGTGTGAGCTCATGACAATAACAATCATACTATACAATTGACTATCAATAAGGACTATATTGAAATCAAAATACAAATTATAAAAATATTATCAAAGTTGAACATGATGTTCTTTCAAATAATAAAATTTATCTATCATAAGCTAGGTGAATCATTGGACTTGAACTTCCTAAAGGAAATTGTTGTACAAAATTTTCTACATTATTTATTTTGGATGCATCAAAATAGCTACAAGTGGAGATTTCAAGGAAATCAAAATTGCTGGAAAGTTCAAGCTTATCAAAGGATAACAATGGTATTAATAGACCAACAAGTTGTATCAACGATCTACAATATGTTGATCATTATTCAACCATGTGACAATAGTCTTTCATCTCTCAAGAGTTTAAATTGGGTTTGTTAAATTTGGATTCATAAGCTGAAGGGGAACATATCAGAAGACTCTTCTCAACAGCTTACTGGAATTCAACGGCTGAGTGTCTTTCAAGAGTGACTCTCATAAGACTACTTGACCACATATTCTTGAACTCAGGGAAACGTGTACGACTAGCGGTACTCCTGATCATAGATGAAGTTCTCAATAAGTCAAATGAAGTTATTAGAAGACTGTTACTCATCAGTCGACTGGAACTCAACATCAAAGTGATATTCGAGAATGAAATTCAACAAGTGGTGGTATATACACCCCAACAAGTGGTATCACCTCAACCAGTGGTATCAATTCTTGAAGTCAAGGGAGCTGGAGTGATAAACAGCTAAGAAAACTACGGAACGTTGGCTCACTTCAAATGATGATCTTATTAACAACTAACTACCCCGAACAGCTAAGTACTCACCTACTTGTCTTCAGCATACTAAGTTTGCAATTTTAAAAAGGGAAAAGAAGAAAGAGATGCAACTAAGTATTGGTGTTGATGACAAAAATGGAGGAAGAAAGAGATGCAACTAAGAACCCTCTAAACGAAAGGAAATAAATCAAAAAAGGGGGAAGTAACCAACAATTGCATCAGATCAAATGGTTTCCATCTTAGAGTATGAAGACTAAAACTAAATACTTGGAAGACGTTCTTAGTTGAAGGTTTTGTCATCATCAAAAAGGGGGAAATTGTTGGAATAATTTATTAACTCAAGAATAGCTAAGTGATCTTATCAGTTGAGTTAAGAATTTAGTAGAAGATTTTGAAGATGATAAAAAGGTTAAAAAGATTAAAAAGGAAGTCATCAACTAAGAACTGAAAAGCTTAGTAAATCTCTCTCACAGCCTGGAAGCTAAGTGAACAAATCAGCTAAGTGGGAATATCAGATCAGTAAGATCAGACTGGTTATCATCAGCCGAGTCAAGATAGATGTGTTTAGTCTTGAATCAACAGAGTAATCCCATCAGCTAAGTGAAGTCAGTAAGCTCACCAACGGTAACAAGCTGAGTGCATTAAATGCGACTGACATAAAGTAGATATTCGTACAGCAGAGTGTACAACGAACAGTCTGCAAAAGCTGTCGTCGAGAAGACCGTTGCTCAGGATTAAAATGTGATTTCGCCTATCTTCAACGGGCAGAATTTCAAATCCGAGAGTATAAATAGACCAGGGACTGAAGATTGAAATGAGACTTGCACAATTGAAGATCACATCTTTAGAGCAAGAATACATCAGTTAAGCCCTGGTCACAAGCGAAGTCATTTGTTGACGAAGCTATTTGTTGAAGAACAAGATCAAACTTTTGTCTGTCTGAGTGACATTCAACTGAAAATTGAAGGAGTTTATATCCATCTTTGTGAGTGATATAACTTCGTAGTATAGGTCTTCTGAGTGATTTTCTATATTAAAAGAGCAAGGTTAATCTGAGTGATTTTCCGAGAGTGAACTTAGTGTTCTTACTTATAGCTTATCATTTGTTGTAAAGTTTAAGTGTTCTAGTTGTTGAGTGCTTTAGAATAGGTTTTTCTAAGTGATCTACCTTGGAACTGAGTGTTCGACTTGAGGCTTGTCATATGTTGTAAAAGCTCAAGTTGTGTACTAGTTACTTTGTGTTTCTAGTGAAACCTAAATCTGTGTGATTTAGAAGAGTGAACTAAGAGGATTTGTTCCTGCCGGACCACTGCTGCTCTTATCGCATCAGACAAGTCAAGAAAATCAGCAGACAAGTCAATAGATTATGTTAGACCCTCACAAGTGTGTATACTCCGATGAACTGGAGGACGCTGGGGTCCACGAGTGTGACTGGGATAATCGATACACATGAGAGGGGGGGTTGCTGGGATGGCAAGTGCACTGAATACCTCAACTAGAAAATAACTCACCATGGAAGCGGTAGTCGCATATCGGGAATGAAGTTATTCTTATTTACAATAGTGTGCGATGAACGATCCTTATTACTTGAGGTGATAAGGTTTATCCAGTGCACGAACGTCTATGCTTTGATGTCAGTTCCGACTGACTGTTGTCTACCAGAAGATCTCTGTGGATTCATGTTGGGTATAGAGGAACGTGTATGCAGGTTCATATCATCAACATAGGATCCGTTGACCCGACTTGATAGGTTGGGAGCTTCTCCTATGAATCTCTGTGAGAAACGTATTCCGGTAAATCCTTGGCCAAGGTATGTGACGGCTTTATGAAAGTAACTCATAAAGGTTAAGTCAAATTGAATAGTTTCGAGACCAGAATACATATAGTCGAGATAAGTAAGCAAACCGATGAAAGTCCATAACCTTAGTCTTGACTGGGAGACCAACTAATGGAAGGACTAAGTCGTACATGGAAATTGTAAAGGAGAAAAGGTTCATTGAATTAATTCACCAGTGATTGGGCTTCACGGGCTTGTGGCCAGACATCGACTGTGGAGTGTGGGAGATTCTCAAATTAGCAGGGGTGCTGATTTGATGAATGGTCAATTGACAGAGTGTTCAGTTAATTTTAAGAGTAAGTGATTACTCGATTAATTGAACAAAAGTTTAATTAAACCCCACGGTCAATTATGTGGTGGACCTATGGGGACATACACAATACACATGGAACGAAAACAAGTTAAATGAAGAAAGGTAGGATCGACAGGGTCGACCCAAGTGGGTGTGAGATGATGTGATTAGATTGAATCATCTGATGAATTAAATTGGATTTAATTATGAGAGTGGATTTAATTAAATGGACTTGGAGTCCAAATTAATTAAATGGGTATTAATTGAATGGGCTAATTAATTTGGAGATTAATTGGAAGACTAGGCCTTGAATTAATTACAAGATTGGTATTGCAAATTAATTAAGATCTAGCCCAATTAAAATGGAAGACTTAGCCTTGTTGGACAAGTAATAGGAGTCTTCCAGTGTGAACAGAGTTTGAGAGATATCTAAGGAATCCAGGATGTTGGGTTATTGGTAACGTCAAAACGTTAAAAACAGCGGAATTTAAAATTTTTTAAATAACCCAAACCAGCAATCTTTATTCATCTAGTCATACGAAAAGGATTTTACATAAATCGAAACATCCATAGGGTGTTTAGCAATTTTACCTTACCACGGGAACGGTGGTGATTTTTCTCCGGTCTTCTTTCAGATCTGATGAATTTGGTTCGAGAGAAGCACCCCAAGCGTTGTGCCTCTAGCGGTATCCACACCAACTGGATTGAAGCAACTCTCTTGAATCCTCAGGCTCAGAACTAGGATCCAAAAGTTATCAAGCAAGGAAGAAGGAGAAAACAATTCGCATGAACCCTGTGCAATTGCACAGGATTCGGCCGAACCTTCTCTGTAGGAGAGAGGGCGGCGCTTTTCAGCTTTGGAGAAAGGGGGGCACGAAATTTTGTGTCTTAGGGCTTAGGTTTTTCACTTATGAAAGAGGTATGAAGAGATATATATTTATAAGAGAAGAATTCTTCTCTTAATAGATATCTTTTTCCTTATCTCATTATGAAACAAGATATACATGTATATCTCTTAGATTTTCCTTGTCACACAAGAAAACAAACTCTTTCATTATTTATCTCATAAAAATCGCCCCTTATCTAGTTAGGAAAGTAGAATCTCATTCTATCTTTATTTCCTTAACTAACTAGGTCTCCTTTAATTAATTAAACTCTTTAATTAATTAGACTCTTTAATTAATTAAACTCTTTTAATTAATTCAGCCCATTTAATAAATTAATCTAATTAATTAATTAACCCTTCTCCATTAATTAATTAGACTACTTCTAATTAATATTTTTCTCCCTTAAGAATTAACTCTTTAATTCTCCAGTTTTGATTTAACTATTTAAATCAAACTTTCCTTATATGATTTGTTGCAGTCCAATTGTATTGTGTGTGACCCTCTAGGTTCACCATCAATTGGCTGCGGGCCCACGACTTTCGTGATTTAATTTATGAGCTTATTAATTGCTCCAATTAATTGAACCCCTTCAATTAACCACTCAAGAATTAATCTCCTTATTAATTCATGAGTACCCACACCTCATGGTCGATGTCTAGCCACAAGCCCATGAGGCCCAACTTCAGGTGAATTGATCTCAGTGAACCTCACCTCTTATAAGTACCATGTACATACGGTCCTTCTATCGACTTAATTTCCCGATCGAGACCTAGGGTGTGTGAATTGATCGGCACCTCTAATTATCTCGATAACTATACTTTCTAATTCCGGATAATGATTCCAGTGTGACTGCTAAATTTGGAAACCCCTTTCCAAATCCGTCACCAACTGTGGCCACAGGTTTCTCGGAATCTATTATCTAAGAACGTATAGGAAATTCCCTCAACACACTACGTTGAGTCGGTAGATCCCTTATTGGTACTAACCATTCGCGTACACAACTATACGCACCCAACTTAGGCACATTATGGTCAGGCTACGTGACCTGTACCTAGATCAAAGTACGTATACCCATGCACCGAATTCGCCCTAGCACCTCAAGTCTAAGGACTAAATCGTACACTATTATAAGTTTGAGAAACATCCCATCGCCGATGTGCGTCATGCGCTTCCACAATGGGTTTCTCTGTTCTGGTCGTTCTATGCGTTCGATCCCCTATCGAACCACCTATTCATATGCACTGACATCAAATGTCTTGTTCATGAAACTCTACAAATTCACTCCATGTGAATCCTGCATATTTATACAAGTCTTTGCGATTCCTTCGATACCCTGTCTCGTTCGGAATCTATGACTTGGAACATGTTTTAAGATCACGACCTTAGAGACTGTTTCATGATTGCACTTAATACCGAAGTGAATCGTCCCATAGTCGAATGTGATCTTAGGATTTCATCCAATCGCTTAAATGATTCGCGAGAGATGAAGTTGGCCATTGTTTGATTTACATACTATAAACAAACGAGCGTATTAATTCATTTATACTAGAGAAAGATTACGATAGTCCTAATACAAGCTAAATATATTGGCTTGCAGGACACTATCCTATCAATCTCCCACTTGCTAGGACTGTCAATTGAGTCGGGCCTACCCGAAGCCCGATAGCTCGATCCGATTAAAATTAGCTCGAACTCGAATATTTGTGAGCCGGGCCGAGTTTGAGCTATTATATTAAACCCGATCAATTTATGAGCTGAGCTTGAGCCTAACACGGCTCAGCCCGAATAAAGCCCGAACATATAATTGTTTTAAATATTACGATTAATTATGTGTATTGTAGTTATAGTTACTAATTACTGTTTTTATTTTGAAACAAGTAAACTTTACAAAAAGTTATAATATAAACTCACATATATGTTAGTATATCAATTATATACTGAATGCTAAAACCCAAAGGAAAAAAGTTTAATCCAACATAAAAAAAAAAAAAAAGGGACAAAAGTTAACACAAAAGAGTGAAAAACAAAAACACCCCCTATGCTTTGTCCGACTCCCAATAAATTGGAGTCTTGAGACTTTAAAACTCAACTGCTTGTTCATATAGATCAAACGTATCTTAAAAAATATGGACAAATATATCTACCTTTTAGTTAAAACATTATTTAATGATATATACTCGTGTATTACGTAATAATAGTCTATTCATATGTGTTTCGGTAATTTAAATATTTTATATGTCAAGCTATTTTTGCTTATATTAACAAGCCCGATATAGACCCGAAACCCGAAAAATTACATGGGTCGAGTTTAAGCCAGGGAAATCAGAAAATTTATGAACCGAGTTTGAGCCTATAACTATGAAGCCCGACAATATTTGAGTTCGAGCTATTTAAAGCTCGGCTCACAAGGCCCGATTGACAGTCCTACCACTTGCCCTAAAGTCAATCACAAACGCTTCTAAGACCCATCTTCCAAAGATGTTCTTCGAACTCTTTTCGTGACAAAGACTTTACTAGTGGATCCGCTAGGTTGTCTTCCGAGTCGACACGATCCATTATGTGTGTCAACTCTTACCAATGATTTCTCTAATCAAATGGTACTTTTCTCTCATTGTGTTTAGATTTCTGGTGAGATCTCGAGTTTTTTTTTTTTTTTTGCTTTAGCAACAACTCCATTGTTATCACAGAAGATAACCATGAGCTTCGCAATGCTAGGCACTACATCCAACTATTGGATGAAGTTTTTCATCCAAACACTTTCTTTTGTTGCATCCGATGCTGCGATATATTATGCTTCAGCGGTTGAGTCGGCAACGGTGCTTTGCTTGGAACCTTTCCAACTTACCGCTACCCCATTGAGGCAAAATATGTATCCAAAAATTGGATAAATATATTCATCCACATCAGACTGAAAATTCGAATCATTAAATCCTTCGAGTTTTAATTCTCCATTACCACCGTAGACCAAGAACGAATCCTTAGTCTTTCTCAAGAACTTAAGGATATCTGTTACGGTGGTCCAGTACTTCTTCACCGGAGTTTGACTAGTAACTGCTCGTGACACTTGAGCAGGTTCTACGTCTGGTCTAGTACATATTATAGCATACCACATGCTACCTTTTGTCGAAACATAAGGTATTTGAGACATTCTCCTTTATCCTCATTCGATGTAGGGCACATCGATTTGGAAAAGGAGTTACAGTGTCTCATTGGAAGCAATCATCTCTTGGATTCTTCCATACTGAATCTTTTCAGTATTTTTTCTATGTACTTAGATTGAGAGAATCCCAACATCTTCTTCGATCTATCTCTATAGATACGTATCCCAATACGCAAGATGCCTCTCCCAAATCTTTCATGGAGAATTGCATGGATAACCATGCTTTCGTCTGCGCTAATATTCCAATATCATCCCAGATAAGCAGAATGTGATCGACATATAAAATATGAGCTTCATAGAGCTCCCACTAATCCTTTTGTACACTCAAGGTTCATATTCGTTTTTGATGAAGTCAAATGCCTTGACTGTCTCATCAAAACAAACATGAATCTAAATGGATTCAGACATTGCTACTGGAGAAAAGATTTCATCAAAGTCTGTTCCAGAACTTTGTGAATAGCCTTTTACCACTAGTCGAGTCTTAGAGGTCAACACCTCTCCATTTATTCCTAGCTTGAAGATCCCTTCACTACTTACAGGGATAAAAACCCCTCGGGTGGATCGACCAAGGTCCATACCTTGTTGGAATGCATGAAATCCATTTCGGGTTGCATGACCTCTTGCCATGATGCACGTCTACATCTAATGTAGCTTCTTCGTATATGGTAAAACCATATCTTTCAAGCTTCTTATGAACTTGATCAGATCTACTAAGTACTGGTGTACTAGACGATTCAGTAGTTTCTGGATTAACTCCCACTGTTTGTGGGGATGGGTCCAAATCTTGGACGTCATCAAGTTCCATGACATTCCCTATTTCCTTTGACGAGGATTTCATCAACTGAGGAACGGGTAGTTATGAGAAACGATTGTTTCTCATTGTCGTGGAACAGGTATCCAATGGATTTCGTTGGATACCCCACAATTATATACAAATTGGATCTACTAGCCAATTTATCTCCTTTCTAGTTCCCAACTTAGGCAGGAGATCTCCATACTCAATAGTAAAAGTGCAGAGGTATTTTGCCATACCTTTCTTGGTAAAGCTTTGTAGGCACGGACTTTGAAGGTACTTTGCTCAGTATATTCGATGCAGCCAGGAGGACCAACCCCTAGAATGCATAAGGAAGCTTAACAAAACTCATTATGGATCGAACCATGTCCAACAAAGTTCGATTCATTCTCTAAGACACCTCAATTATGTCTTAGAATAAGTTAGTTATATGAGAATCCCATTCTCAGTAAGATAATCGAGGAATTCCAAGCTTAAGTATTTGCCACCTCGATCAGATCGAATGGCCATAATACTATGCCCTTGTTGATTCTCTACTTCGTTTTGAAATTCTTTGAACTTTTCAAAGGTTTTTCGGATTTGTATCTCACTAGATACATATATCACTAACGACCAAAGTCATTAGCAAAAAGGTACGAGGTATGAGTAATCTCCTCTTATACTAACCTTTAGTTGTCCACATTCAATCGTATGGATCAAATCCAAAGTTATTTGGTTCGCTCTTGATTCCCTGTGAAGGGAGATTTGGTCATCTTTCCTATGAGACAGGATTCGCAGGTTGGAAGTTCATCTAACTTCTATACTTCAAGAGTCTTAGAAGAAACCAATTTTTGAATCCTACTCTTGGAGATATGTCCAAGTCTAGCGTGCCAAAGTTGTGGATTATTATCTTGGTATTAATTGAACTAAGCACATTAACTCAATAGAATTGAGTTAACGGTTTAATTCAATTAATTTGCTTCCTTTCAATTAACTCTTTAATTGATTCATCTCATTTTTCAATTAACCCTTTAATAGAAACGTTGCTTAATTAATTAGACCTTCTAATCAATTAAACTAATCAGTGCCTTTCTAAGATTCAGTGGGATAATTCGACTTTTAGACTACTTGCGTTCTTTCGACTACCTCTATGGTCGCTTTAGAAGAGAACAACTTCTTCTTCATATTACTTTTCTTTGACTTTGCAGTCCATGAAGTGTAAACGATCATGACAGGTTTATCCTATTTGCCTTTTACCAATACTTTGGTTAATTCATGAAATGTGATCAACTTATCAAATAAGATCAGAGGATTTCACGAATCTTTTGAATGAGCGGGAGGAGAATCTAAATGGAGGTCAATGCTAAGATCACTTGCAGGCCTACGTTTAATCGATCCAGTTTTCAACTAGATTGATAAAAACAAGGACAGTTATACTTTGACATCAACTCCTTCACTTATTCTCGAGTTTTAAAACAACTCCTTAGTGGTCTCGAATCAAACGATTCGAAACTGCTCCTCAAAACAAGCTTTTGAAGTGGAGGTTTGTTTTAGAAGCTTCAGACATACTCCTATGTCGCTTCTTTAGCTCGTTCAATCTTGATGCTTATATGAGGAAACGATCGTTAAGATTCCCATACCCTATAGGTGATTCGTTCTACTTTTGAGGCTCGTCCTTATATGAGGAAACGCTCATTAATATTCTCATACTCTACGGGTGATTCGTTCCTCCTTTTAGACTCATCTCGGAAGTGCATCAGGCATAGGCTAGTTATTAAGAACATGATTTCGACTTTCGGAATTGAGGACAATCCCCAAGTTTCTAAGCCAGTCGATATTTTGATCCAGTTATTTTATAAGTCGAGGATAAATAGTAAAAAATGGATAATTATAGATATCTCAATATCTATTTTAAAGAGAAGACAAAAATACAGAGGACTAGTTAATGAATAATACTTATAATCTACGAAGGTTGGACTTTCTATCGTAAAAGTTCTCCCACTATTTTATCGAAACAATTACCCCTTCAATTGTTCGGGAAATCCTATTTCCTAGTAGGTCTTGACGTCCCAGCGGACATTAATTGCACCCACGACTCGTGGCCATACAACTAATTCCCTAGGTAGGCATACTTATTGCCAATTGTGTCCCTACACAACCTTCAAGCTATTTTGCCTCGATTTTCGCTGATAGGATAGTGCCCAGCAAGCCAATTCTCTTTAGCTTGTAATAGGACTATTCTGTAATAAACAATCTTTGATTTTTATGAATAATACGCACGTTTATTTATAACTGTATAGAATAAACAATGGCCATATTCATCTCTCGCGAATACATTTAAGCGATTGGATGAAATCCTTAGATCACATTCGACTATGGGACGATTCACTTCGGTATTGAGTGCAATCATGAAACAGTCTCTAAGGTCGTGATCTTAAAACACGTTCCAAGTCATAGATTCCGAACGAGACGGGGTATCGAAGGAATCGCTAAGACTTGTACGAATATGCATGATTCACATGGAGTGAATTTGTAGAGTTTCATGAACAAGACATTTGATGTCAGTGCATATGACTAGGTGGTTCGATAGGGGATCGAACGCATCGAACGACCCGAACAGAGAAACCCATTGTGGAAGCGCATGTCGCATATCGGTGATGGGACGTTTCTCAAGACTTATAATAGTGTACGATTTAGTCCTTAGACTTGAGGTGCTAGGGCGAATTCGGTGCATAGGTATATGTACTTAGATTTAGGTACTGGTCACGTAGCCTGACCATAATGTGCCTAAGTTGGGTGCTTATAGTTGTGTACGCGAGTGGTTAGTACCAAGATGGAATCTACCGACTCATCATAATGGATGAGAGAATTTCCTATACGATTCTTAGATAATAGATCCAAGAAACCCGTGGCCACGGTCAGTGACGGATTTGGAAAGGTGTTTCCAAATTTAGCAGTCACACTGGATTATTATCCCGAATTAGAAAGTATAGTTATTGAGATAATTAGAGGTGCCGATCAATTCACACACCCTAGGTCTCAATCGGGAAATTAAGTCGATAGAAGGACCGTATGTACATGGCAGTTATAAGAGGTGAGGTTCACAAATATCAATTCACCTGAAGTTGGGCTTCATGGGCTTGTGGCTAGACATCGACCATGAAGTGTGGGTACTCCTGAATTAATAAGGGAGATTAATTCTGGAGTGGTCAATTAAAAGGGTTTAATTGATCGGAGCATTTAATTGCTCATAAATTAAATCACGAAGGGTTCGTGGGCCTGCTGCCAATTGATGGTGAACCTAGAGGGTCACACACAATACAATTGGACAGTGACAGTCAAAGAAGGAAATATTTGATTTAAGGGAGTTAAATCAATTAAATGAATTAAAGTGTTAATTCAAAGGGAAGAATAATTAATTAGATGGTCTAATTAATTAAATATTAATTAAAGTATTAATTAATTGAGAGATAAGAATTAATTGGATTAATTGGGCTGATTTAATTAATAGTTAATTAAATTAAGTTGCAAGACATGGGCCTTTAATTAAAAGCCCAGAAGAAGTCTTGCAAGACATGGGTGGGGCGATTTTATGGCTAAGGATAAGAAGGAGAGTTTGTGTTCATGTATGACAGGGAGGATCTAAGAAGATATATATGATATATCTTATTTCCTTATGAGATAAGGAAGAGATCTTTAAGAGATATCTACAAAGAGAAGGTTTCTTCTCTTATAAATAGAAATCTCCTCACAAACTCTTCAACACACATGAGAATTCACTCTTGCACTCCAAAAACCCTAGCCGCCCCTAAGCCCTAGCCGCACCACCACAGTGCCGCCGCCCCCTCTCTCTCTGTCTTCCATAGCTGGATCTAGATCTGATTCTAGATCTGTTCTTCCTCCATTGACAACCTTCTATCTCTAGTTCGTAGCCTGTGAATAGAAGGTGTTGCTACAATCCAATTGGTGTGGATACACTCTGGAGGTGAGACAATTGGATCACTTGTTGTGAATCAGCAATAGCCGGAGATTGCCGCCACCTTCCTGCAGTGAGGTAAATCGCATATCTCCTACTTTATTCTAATGTAGAATTGTTTGATTCAACCTTTTCGCATACATAAGGTGGAAATATATCTTGGGTCTGCTGGGGTGCCTCGGAAAATTTTTAAATTCCGCACTTTCGTTGTTTTGACAACCGGGGCATTCCCAACAGTGGTATCAGAGCCAATTCCATTACTATTATGCGAAAAGGCCTGAACATAAAAAAAAATATATGGATATTTGTGATTGTTATGTTCTGTGTGATGATTCTTGCTTGTTATGATATGATCTTTGATTGGGTAAAATCGCATATTAAGATTTGGGGCAAATTTATAGTTTTTGAAACTTCAGGACTTTTTATGCAAATCGTGATTTTGTGAAATAAAGGGCTGGAAATTTATTTTCTGTTTTCTGGAAATATTTGAAAAATCTGGACTGTTTTTGCAAATCTGGTCTGTACGTATTTTTGGGTCGTTTTTGCAATTTCCGAAAATTAAAGGACTGTTTTGTAATTTCCGAAAATTCAGGGGTCTGTTTGCGAAACTGAAAATTTTCTGGATTCAAATTTTAATTTTCTGTCCTCTGGCCGATTTGTAAATTGGGGCTGTTTTGCAATTTTCAAATCTTTGGGGTTAAAAGTGTAATTTCCGTGAGTTGAGGGGCCGAACTGAAATTTTCAAAAGTTGAAAATCCGAATCTGATTTTATGCGGAAAAATTGTTTTGTTTACCCAAAAATTGATTTTTCATAATTAGTAGTGACTAAAGTAAGAATCATAGGATGTTATTTTTAAAAGGTGTTTTAAAAGTAAGAAAGAAATACGTAAAAAGTTGTTTGCTTGTTTCTTGCTCTACGTGAACTGTTTACGTGGTTTTCGATCGTGCCGAGCCTTGACCCTAGGGTAGATGTGATTGGTTTAATTTATTGTTGTTTTTATTGGGCCTGCGAGCCTTAAGTTTTTGGGCCACTTTGAGCCTTTGTAATAGATAGGGCTTTTACTGTTTTAAATAGTTTAGGATGGAGGCCCATTACAAGCAAGGTGGGAGCCCAAGAAGGAATGAAGGCCATGTATGCATGGTTATTTTTGTAATAGCCTAGGTCCATTAAGAACCCTTTAGATTGACCAATTGGGCCAACATCATGGCTCGATGATGGCCCACATAGGAGGCTCCCGATCGAAAACATATTGTGGTAGTATGCATGCTAGGCTTGTATGTTTTAATTTATTTATCGATTTATTTATTTAGCTTGTATGTGATGCGCGCTAGAATCTAGATCGTAAATAAAAGATAAAGCATAACTTATGCGGTGAGACCATCCATCCTCGAGGAGAGTTACTTTGAACTTTCAAACCCGAAAACCCCCTCTCGAATTAAATATTAAGTCATATTGGGTACATTTAAAATGAAGTTTTAAAGATCCAAGCCTTCCATCAATAGGAACTAGCGTGAGTTGTCTACTTATTGACAGAGGTGATCCAGAGTCTGGCACCCGAGTCAAAGAAAGGGACAATACGCAAAATTCCTTGACTCCTGTTTTTAACTAAACTAGACAAGGGTGAGGACTCGTCGGGATGTGAATATCGACCGATAACCAGTTACGGGGATTTCACGACCTGGCCTGTTGCTCATCATGATTGATGGGATAGACTTAACGATTAGTAACACTTATGATGTAGCAGTGCTAGATAAGTGAGAAAACCGAGGCAAAATAGCTTGAAGGTTGTGTAGTGACACAATTGGTAAAAGTATACCTACCTGGAGGATTAACTGTATGGCCACGAGTCGTGGGTACAATTAATGTCTGCTGGGACGTCAAGACCTACTAGGAAATAAGATTTCCCGAGCAATCAAAGGGGGTGATTGTTTCGACAAAATAGTGGGAGAACTTTTTCGAAACCAAGACCAAAATTCGTTAATTATAAGTATTAGGCATAGATCAGTCAGCTAAACGTTGTCTTCTTTCCATTTGTAGATATTTACTGAACAATGTCTAAAAATCCATTATCTGTCATCCTCGACGCTAATAAACTAAATGGGTCAAACTTTGTCGACTGGCTGAGAAACTTGAGGATAGTCCTCGACTCCGAACGTCGGAGCTATGTACTCGACACGCCTATGCCTGCTGCACCCGCAGCACGAGCTACTGAGGAACAACGAACCGCCCATGCTAAAAGGGTTGATGATGATCTTCAGGTTCGCTGCCTCATGTTAGCCTCAATGTCAAATGAGCTGCAGAAACAGCATGCTGGTATACCGCTTGCTAGAGATATACTTCTCCACCTCCAACAAATGTTTGGAGAAAGGTCTCGTGCCGAAAGGTTCGCAGCCACTAAGGAGTTGTTTAGTCTCAAGATGGCTGAGGGAAGCAGTGTCAAGGATCACTGTCTGCGTTTCATCAACCTGATTGAAAAATTAGGGAGATTGGAAGTAGAATTGCATGCTGATCTTAGCACTGATCTTCTCCTCCATACTCTGCCTCGCTCGTTCGACCAGTTCGTGTTGAACTTCAACATGGAAGAGAGAAATCTTGCTCTTCACGAACTGACCAATCTGTTGGTTACGGCAGAAGCCACTCTCAAGAAAGAGAAACCCGTGATGATTGCTCACCAATCGAAGGCTGCAAAGCCCAAGAAAGGTAAAAAAAAAGAAGAAGGTGTTCTCTTCTAAATCAATCACCAAGGTTGTCAAGAAGAAGCGCAAAAGTCCAGAAGACGAATGCTTCCACTGCAAGAAAGCAGGGCACTGGAAAAGGAACTGCCCAGACTACCTGAAAACGGTAGCCAAAGGTATTTTCTTGGTTGAAGTTAATATTTCTATTAACTGTGCATCTTGGGTGTTAGACACCGCAACAGGTTCTCATATCTGCAATGATTTGCAGGTGATGGGAGCAGTAAGAACGCTCAAGCCCGGGGATAGGATCCTGCGTTTTGGAAACGGAGCAAGAGTTGCTGCAGAGGCTATAGGAGACGTGGAGTTAGTAATAGGGAATTTTACTTTAGTTTTAAAAGACTGTTTGTACGTACCAACTATTATTAAGAACATTATTTCTATTCCGTTATTAGATAATGATGGTTTTAATTTTTCCATTATGAATGGATCTATGAGCATAATTAAAAATGGTTTAATTTATGCTAGTGGTACTTTGATGGATGGTCTATATTCCCTTGAACCTACAAACTCCAACGTTTTGCACATACAATCAAGACAAAAAAATATGATAATCACACACCACAACTTTGGCACGCTAGACTTGGACATATCTCCAAGAGTAGGATCCAAAAGTTGGTTTCCTCTAAGGCTCTTGAAATACAGAACTTAGATGAACTTCCGACTTGCGAATCTTGTCTCAAAGGAAAGATGACCAAATCACCCTTCACCGGGAATCCTGAGCGAACCAAACAAACTTTGGATTTGATCCATACTGATGTTTGTGGACCACTGAGTGTCAGTGCAAGAGGAGGATACTCCTACTTCGTCACATTCACTGACGACTTCAGTCGTTATGGATACGTGTACTTGATGAAGTACAAATCCGAAACTTTTGAAAAGTTCAAGGAGTTTCGAATGGAAGTAGAGAATCAACTTGGACATAGTATTAAAGCACTTCGATCTGATCGAGGAGGAGAATACTTAAGTCAAGAATTCCTCGATTATCTAAAAGAGAATGGGATTCTCGCCCAGCGAACTCCCCCTAGGACGCCCCAACTCAATGGAGTGTCTGAAAGGAGGTGGGGGGGGGGGGGGTGGGCGGTGGGGGGGGGGGGGGGGGGGGGGGGGGGGGGGGGGGGGGGGGGGGGGGGGGGGGGGGGGGGGGGGGGGGGGGGGGGGGTGGGGGGGGGGGGGGGGGGGGGGGGGGGGGGGGGGGGGGGGGGTGGGGTGGGGGGGGCGGGTGGAGGGAGGGGGCGGGGGGTGGGGGGGGGGGGGGGTGGGGGGGGGGGGGGGTGGGGGGGGGGGGGGGTGGGGGGGGGGGGGGGTGGGGGGGGGGGGGGGTGGGGGGGGGGGGGGGTGGGGGGGGGGGGGGGTGGGGGGGGGGGGGGGTGGGGGGGGGGGGGGGTGGGGGGGGGGGGGGGTGGGGGGGGGGGGGGGTGGGGGGGGGGGGGGGTGGGGGGGGGGGGGGGTGGGGGGGGGGGGGGGTGGGGGGGGGGGGGGGTGGGGGGGGGGGGGGGTGGGGGGGGGGGGGGGTGGGGGGGGGGGGGGGTGGGGGGGGGGGGGGGTGGGGGGGGGGGGGGGTGGGGATTACTGGCCTTGCATTGCTAGGTACCACTTCCAACTATTGGAAGAAGTTTTCATCCAAACACTTTCTTTCGCCGCATCCAATACTGCGAGATATTCTGTTCTAGTGGTTGAGTTGGCATCAACTCTCCATTTGAACTCCTGCAAATCATCGTTGCCCCATCAAGACAGAATATAGTATCCACATCAGACAGGAAACTCGAATCACTAAATCCTTCGAGTTTCAATTCTTCATTTTTACCGCTGACCAGCAATATATCATTAGAACTTCTAAAGTTCTTAATGATTGCTCTTTTCGGTAATCCAGTCCTCCTTACTGGTGTTCGACTAACAGTAGCTCATAAAAATTTTGAGCATGTGTCTAGTCTGGTCTTGTACATGATGCTGCATACCTTATGCCACCTTTTCTTAAAAGGGTGTTCAGAGACAATCTCCTCTTTACTCATCACATGTAGGGCACATTGATTTTGAGAGAGATTTCATGTCTCTATGGAAGCAATCCTCTCTAGGATCCTTCCATACTGAATTCATTCAGCTTTTGTCCATGTACTAGGATTTGGGATTTCTTACATCTTCTTCAATCTATCTCTATAGATACGTATTGCCAATACGTGAGATGTGTCCCTTAAATCTTTTAATGAAGAATTGCGATATCGAACACGCTTTCATCTGGGTTTTAATATTCTTACATCTCTATGTCAACTTTAATGTTATTATCATGTTATTTTACGAACCGCACAAAACTCCCACTGATTCTTTTGTATACTTAGATCTATATGCAATTTGATAAAGTCAACTGCCTTGACTGTCTCATCTAGTCGCATGTTCCAGGTCCGGGATACTGGTTTTAAAGTCATAGTTTTACCTTCGGGAAGACATCCAATGGCTATACTTCGTAGTCATACCACGTTTCTATGGATTAATGTTTTCAAATGGATTTTTGACGTCCTTGTTGGAGATAAGTTATCCTTATAGTTTATGTAAGACCTTGAGATAATCTTTTCACCAATAAGCGAGCCTTGCAAGTCAAAAACTTTTCCATTTATTCCAAGCTTACGCTTTTGAAGATCCATCTGTAACCTTTAGGGATATATCCCTCAGGTGGATCAATCAAGGTCCCAACCTTGTTAGAATTCATGGAATCCATTTAGATCGCATGGCTTCAAGCCATGTGCCCGAGTCTATGTCATACATAGCTTTTTCGCAAGTCCTTGGATCACCATCCAACTGATCCTTTTCGTGAATGAATAAGTTCTTTACGAATTTGATCGGATCTTCGAAACATTGGTGTACAAAATTTTGGTTCAGTAGGTTTGGAAAGAGACTCCCACTATTTGTAGGGATGGGTCCGAGTCTAGGACTTCATCAAGTTCTATGATAATCCCATTTCTATCAGCGAGAGAACCACCCTCTAAGAATTGGGTATTCCTAAAAGAACTCCTTTCGTTCTTTAGGATCGCAGAACAGGTATCCAATGGATTTCGTTGGATACCCTACAAATTTGTTCAAATTGAATCTACTATCCAATTTATCGTTCATAGGTGATGCACCATACTGAAGTTAGTACGGTGTTGTAGGAATCGACTTTAAAAGGTACTACCCTAAGTATCCTTGAAGAGTCAGAGGGTTGTATCCTAGAGTTAGATGAGGAATTTTAGCAATACTAATTAGGGAACGAACCTTGTCTTACATAGTTCGATTCCTTTTCTTAGATTCAGTTTGCTATTCAAGAATCCTATTCTTGATTTAGGTAATCGAGTAATTTAGGGCTTATGTATTTACTACTTCGATCCTATCGAACGGTTTATACTTTAATGCCCTTGTATGCTTCGGTTTTGGAACTCCTTTGAATCCTTTCAACATTTCCATATTTGTACTTCACCAAGTACTTATATGGAACCCTTTTGAACCTTTCAACATTTCCAAACTTGTACTTCACAAAATACCTATATCCTTAAAGCCGCCAGGATATTTCATGAAGCAATTTATTTCTCACACTAATGATTTAGTGATCCACATGTTTCTTTATGGATCAAATCCATCGAGCACTCGGTATGCTTAAGATGCCTAGCACATCGATCATTTTTCCCCTTTTTTTTTTTTTTAGACAAGATTCGCAAGTTACGAGTTCATCTAGGTTCTATATTTCAAGAGCCATAAATGAAAACAATCCATTGAATCCTTCTTTGGGAAATATGTTCGGATTTAAGCATGCCAAAAATGTGGATGATTATCTAGTTGGTTTTAGTTTTCTCGATTTTAGCATAAAGGTCTTTCCCAACTTTAACAGTTCATTCAACGTCCTTGTAAACCTTGTATCCATCTGATCAATGGTTTCTTCGGACTTCATTTTGAAGTTTTCCAACTTCTCAAGAGTTATACTCAGATTGTGCTCTTTAATGGCATCATTCCCTTCGCTCATGTCGCGAACTTTGTCCCACATCTATTTTGTTGTTCTGCAGTGTTTGACTTTGTCAAACTTGTCATTATCGAAGGCTCTGGCCATGATGAACCTTCCAACTTTGTCAAGATTGTTCAGCTTAATTTCTTCATCTGTCATCTCTTCAAGTTCTTTGTCAACTGTCACTTCTTGATCGTTGACTTTAATGGTTTTAGTGATTTTGATAGGACCTCTGGTTATGCACGCATACATATTGTCATTGTAAGCTGTAAGAAAAATTTCCATGCAGATCTTCCAGTCCTCCAAACTCATACCGTCAATGTGGGGAACATGGCTGATGCAATCCATTTTCAAAAGGTTTTAATTTTCAAAATATGCTCCTTTTTGAAAACGTTCGAAAAACACACATTGGATCAAACTCGTTGATCAGGAAAATAATTCAAATGAACCACCTGCTCTGATACCACTTGTTGGTTCCAACTGGTCAGATGAGGTCTAGAGGGGGGGGGGGGGATTAATAGACCTCTATTTCTTTAAAATTTTCTCTAACTTTTCTTATCAGCAATGTAAGCTGATCGAACTAATGAGACTACTTAGCTGATTGCACACTTAGCTTATTCAGCGTAAGTTGACCACTAGTCTGATTTAACTTATCTGTATCAAATGAAATCAGAGTTTCAAAACTTGTGTGCAGCGGATTTTGTCAAGTATGTTTTTCAAATAAGCTTTTATTTTCTAAAGATTTTACCCCGGTTTTATAAACCCCTGTTTAAAAGCCTTTATCTTTTAAAGTGTTTGTTTGCTTATGGAAGTATGCAAGTATAAAACAAGTAATCAAACAAAAAGAATTTTTATTGTGGTTATATAGACAACATGTCTTTTATTCCACTCTTCTAAATCATGAAAATTTAGGTTATACTATGAACACAAAGTAAATAGTACACTCTGCTTGCGCTGTTACAACAAATGATGAAGCCACAAGTGCTTAATAGGAAATCACTAAGAAGACCTATTCTCTGAAGTAATATCACTCACTAAGTTGGATATCTACTTCTCACAACTCTCAGATTTACAGAAACCACTAAGATTTATAAGTGTTTGCTTTTTCTTCGAATGAGCTTCGCCAACAGATGACTTGGCTGTTTTAGTGTTCTATTCTTGAGTATTGAAACTTAGAAGATTTGATCGTTGAATTGCTCTCAGTTGTTATGATTCTTGAGGTTCTTGTCTCCAACTCTTGAATCTTGAACTATTTATACTTGAGGTTTGAATTATGCCCGTTGAGGTGAGACAGATTTCAGATCTTCCTCGAGCTTTGGTCCTTGTCTCTGAACGGCTCTCTGCAACTGTTCATTGTACAATCTGATGTACGGATCTGTAAGTCGCATTTAATGCACCTTGCTGATACGAGGTTTTCCTTCAATCATTTGTCATTAATACCCTTCTCTTACAGCATTTATTACGCCAAGTGCATTTATTACCGTTGGAATGACTTTCTGATCACTTCCACTCTTCTGATCGAATCCACTCTGCTGATGAACACTCTGCTGATTCAAATCGAACTCATCTGATTTGACTATGCTGAAATCCACCAGTCTGATTCCGAGCTCAGCATCAGATCAATAGTCTTCTGGACCGAAGTTCAATATTCTGATTTTACTTGTCTTCTCGATTGAATTTTTTCAGAGGTATGCTAAGCTTCCATTACTTAGTTGATGACTTTTGGAAATCATCAAAACCTCCCTTCACTTCTTCATCTTCATCCAACACTTTTATTTCTTCACATTTTAGAAAAGATATTCATATATAGACACAAAATTAACTTGACTTGGTTAAAAATTATCATTGATTTAATATTGTTAAAAGGAACCGTTGATTTTTGTTATAAAATCTGATAAAAAATATTTTCACTTTAATGAATTATTATAAGCGTAAATACTGAAAATCATCGTAAGATTTCGCTGAATCATAAAAATCCCCTTGTATTTGAGAACTGACCCAAAAAAAAAAAAAAATCCTAAGAAAGGACTAAATTACAGAAAAAAGAAAAAAAACCTTCAGAGTAGATATGACGTTTCACTGGTTATGTTAGGACTTTAACTATTAGTTAGTTTCACAACTATATTTTTAATTTCACAAAAAAAAAATGTGGAAATTTTGTAACTTAGCCAAATCTCAATGTTTTTTGATAATTTACCCTAAATTATAATATACAAACAATCCCCAGAGTGATTTTATAGACCCTACTTATTGTATATTTTTGTGATGGTATTTAGATGACATATCTATTGTATAATTGTTGGGTTTTAAATCCGAATCAACCGTAATTTACTTACTTGAATCGGATCGGATAATCGCCGGTTGCTTGAAGCGGGTGATCCGGAGAGAATCCTTCTTTGCCATCGATCTAACCGTGGTTAAATCACCGATGCTATCATATTTTGGTGCTCCCGATCAAGACACAAATCATGTACGAAAATGAGCCATAATTCACAATCCAAATCCCCTTAACTATAGTTGATAATATGTGCATGATATATTCCCCGGAATATATAGTGAGATTTACCCGTATGTAATGTGCTATACATAATATATATATATGTATGGGAAGAGAAAGAATAAAGAGGAAAGAGGGAGAGGTCCTTGGTGACCTCTCTGTTTTCGGCAAAAAAGGGAGAAGTCCCCTGTATATTACAGAGATGGGGGGAGCCGAATGCTCCCCCACTTGCCAATTATGTGGGAGTTAATCTCCCACTAAGTGGGAGGTTAACTCCTCATTTGGGAGTAGTTAATTAACTACTCCCTCCTCTTTTCTATTTCAAATTAAATCGGGTCGGGTTAGCTCGAGTGGGCGTACCCACCCGTCTCAAATCAACATCTCTCACTCGCACATGAGGGCTAAACCGAGTCCATAGTGACTACAACAACATACTCATCAACTTCATACGGAAAAGTGGATCGTTTGACCGGCGAGCGCAAGAGCATTAAGTGTCATAGACCTGTTAGGGTATATAACAACTCTTATTCACAAAACACGAGGATATCAGGACTCGCTATACCCCAAACCCCATTTCACTAACCGAAGTATCTCTGATCCCTCAAATCAACAACTTCACTCCACCACTCACTTGTATTCACAATCATGTCTCAAACTCTCAAGTTCGACATATTGGCTGGCCAGCTTTGAATTCAAGAAGCGTGTGTTAGTTTCATAAAGTCTTTCTTTCCTACCTGAATCTTTCTATCTTACTTCAGCAACTTTCCTAGACACGGACCGCATCGCCGTATGATTCATAGCTATTAGTGACGTGCTAAAGTAGCAACATCTTGGTAAGATCTCCAGAAACGGTCAAAAGTCATAAGGGTACCTATTAAGGTTGCAATAAACCTCTGGGCCTCACA
The DNA here is from genome assembly GCA_034814905.1 of Penstemon davidsonii. Taxonomy (NCBI): domain Eukaryota; kingdom Viridiplantae; phylum Streptophyta; class Magnoliopsida; order Lamiales; family Plantaginaceae; genus Penstemon; species Penstemon davidsonii. The sequence continues at coordinate 280,774 of JAYDYQ010001087.1, read as the reverse complement.
CAATGAGTGAGCAGGGATCTTTCACTCATTTCCCAATGGTCACTAAGGCACACGTGGTATGAAACACGTGCTACTGTAGTTTACTTCATTTCGTGAAGTGTATGTCATTTAAACAACACAGTACAGATTTTAGTACAAGTGTACGCCTACACTTTACCTGAATTTTCTCCTTATCCTCGATAAATGATTAACTCGAGAAAATTCACATCTGGCCACTCGACAAGTTTAATGGATGGTGGGAATCCGTTCTTTTTCGATTACTTGTATATACAAAAGTAATCTCATCTTAATTAAGCAATCGATATCTTTCTGATCTTGCACTCATGCAAGACTGTGATTACGTTAGTCAAAACAGTAATCTTAAATCGATTATAATTAAGGCGATCCTGGTTTTATCTTGTGCTCTTTACAAGAATAAAACAATCTCATCTCTGCACGTTCTCAACGTCAGAGGTGATTGCTCGTGTGAGAGAGCCAATCTCTACTTGTCTGACATATCTTAGGACATTGAATGTATGATTTCCAAATCATGTACACAAGCATTCAAATGTCACAAAACTTATGGGCTTGATCTTATGAACTTCCAGGTTCAATTAGATAAAAAATCTACACAACTCTAGAGATTGCTAGGCAACCCACGTGAGAATCTCCAGTTATGGTCTTAGTACAAGAAACTCGACCATCTATTGTACGTAGATGCTAACTACAAAGTTCTCTATTAACTTTGTTATGATATCTCCACAAAATTTCTCAATTTTGTGTAGGTGTTTGGTCTCACTAAAGCAGTATCTATATTGCAAGCTATGAATGTGTTTCGCTACATAAAAATATGTCAACACAACTCGGAGGTAGCTCTTTATCTTCTCAAAGAAGTAATGAATACCTCTTGACCAAACAACTATCCATACTACGTATGTGCCATAAATTTTACAATAATTGTGCACATAGGTAAACATGTCTCATTATGCTTAAGAGATCAATTGCAGTATACTAAAGGTTTCTCGATAACCTTTTCATTAAAGTCTAAAATCATGCAAATGATTTGACTTATAATTATTGACCAGATCCAGGGCACAACATAAATCAGAGTAGGTAATTGGTTTCGAACCAATTAATGATTCAAGATCGGAATCAGTGATCTAGACATTTCACTCAAAGTGCACATTTCAAGAATCAGAATTCTACCTCTTACTATGAGAGTATCATAGGTATTAAATTCAGAATTATTCAAGTGTCGGTTGACCACTTATAAAATTCAATGAATTTCACCAAGTTTTCTACCTACAAGTCCTCAATTCATTCATAAATAATTAAGGACGACCATTTTCAAAACGGTCCTTTTATACTCAAGGTTATTCCAACAAATAGGGCAACTCAAACATTAAGAAATGGAATCCAGTATTCCTAATAATAACTTAAGACAAAAGACAAATGTTGTTCATCCATCAAGATGAAAACCGACGTGATTGTTCAGACAATCTCTTATTGCCTAAAATAATCTTAAAGCTCAAAGATTTCAAGTTCGAGAACTTTGATATCTCAACTTTTCAGATTAATAGTCTTTATTCATTTGGAATACTTCCATATCTACAATTTGACTATAGTAAGAAACAGGTAAGAAACCATGTGCCTCTTTGAAAATTAACCAATACAAAAATCGGTATAAATCATAGGCAGGTACTAAGTATTCATTCCATTTGTTTCACGTATCTCATCCATGAGATAGAATAACATCTTTCAGTATTTGAAATAAGTTACGGTTCAGGCGTAGTCCCTTCATTTGAATGGATCCAGTAGGATATAAATTGCTCCCACTCAAAAGAAGCAATTTTGGAAAATCACTTCCAAGTGATAAGTCAAATGAACAACTACCCTTTGAACCGTTTTATACTAACACGTTCAAATACACAAAGATCAGTTTATCTAATAAATACATCTTTCGAAAGATTGTATTTCTTGATTTAATAAGAAATTTACTTCCATCTCATTGTTCATTCAAGAACATAAACCAATAGACATTATATATCCTCCAAAGATATATTTTCTTGCGTGATCATGTTTCTAAACACATTAGAAATAAAGTTAAGACCAACTCAACTATTTGATCACATCGTCTAAGGTAGCTTAGGTCAGGTCATCATCTAACCCTAGCTTTTAGATGTTGGAAGTTACTATTATTGAAGGTTCACTAAATATGCCTTTAATGTTAACAAAATTTCCACATGGAAATTCAAGGGGTTAACTTGAAATGCTTTGAATCCCATCAATAAGAGTGTTAGAAATAATTTATATTCAGATGTTTCATTACACGGATCACAAAATGATCGTATAGATATTCATATTCCTGATCTTGTATCAGAATCTTATGTTCATCGATACATTTGATTCTCTAAAATTTCAAAAACACTGAAGTATTTCAATTTTACAAGAGATCAAATTAAAATAATCAAGACATGTAATATCCTTATAAAAGTAATGAAAGGACGGATTCATCCAACCTTCACTAATATTAAATCACTAGAATTGATCAGAATGGAAGTTTAACTCCAACAGCCTAACATAATAGTTATGGTGTCTTGTTTCAATTGAAACCATGCAAGGGCAAACCAATTTTCAGAAACGACTTGAAAAAAGTCTTCTCATTGATTTAGTGTTTCCACTAGCCCAAATTGACCTAAACAAATATGCCTTCAACATATTTTGTGATGCATCAGGTGTTGATAGTACAACAACAATCAACTATGCAATTGAAACGTTTAGTCAATAATGACACTTCAAACTATCGTTAAATGTCTAGAACATTTAAGTATCACTCAAAAAGATACTAATCAAGTCAACGATGAATTCAAGTCTAAATCTAATCCAAGAACAAACTCAACATTCAAGTTTAGTTTACGGAAGGTACATAAATGTAAACTTGAGTGAGGACGCTAACACTTTTCAATTATTAGTTACCATAAACCTATAGTCCACAGTAGGACAAGGTTAATAACGTGTTTTCGACAAAACAAACAATAAATAAAACAATGTTATTAAGTGCTACCTTTTCAACTTCATCCATTGACAAGTTGAAGAACCAAGGATTTGGTAAATCGAGCACTTATGGTCCCATGTCGTTTCAGATTATCAAAATCCGGCAGTGATTATTCTTCCAACTAGAATTATCTTCAGAGTCCTTTATTTCATTGTCTCTATTAATCTAGTTTTATTTTCCTTAGAGCCTATGCCCTTTTAAAACAGATTTTGTTACAAGGACTTCAGTATTTGGTCTAGAAACACCAAATAACTTTTTAAGAAGCACAATGAAATACTTGCCATTTGAGAAAGTCATTTTACAAAAATGTGAATCGACAAGACCTTTCAATGGTCTTTAAAATGGAACGAGACTGAATCGAACTTGAATTCAATAACTCAAAATAGAAGAATTATGACTTGACTTTTAATCATTCGTTAAGTTTGACTTCACTCTCATAAGTATCCAACATACTAGGTAAGAGTGTATGTTCCAATGGTCAAACTTTTAAAGTCAAGCATTAACCTGGTTAGAGCTGTATTTCTATACTGCTCCCTAAGGAAAACGTTCTACGAGGCCATAATTTCAAGACTAGGAGCGGAATCATGTCAAAAGACATTCAGAAAGTCTTTGATCTCTTTCTCGAGTAATAAGACCACAGCAGGTCTTTAATGACTTGATAGATGTTTTCTACAACATCACATTATCCTACTCACATTCTAAATCTACAGCGACAAAGTGTTGCAGCTTTGTCAATGAGTACTTTTGCAAATACTCATCTAAATAGAATCGATCGCCATGATCTGTCAATATATGAGATATCATATTAGCCCATCTAAGTATAGGTGATTTTATACATAGCAAACTGAACTCGTTTTAAATCCCATAAGGTACAAAATCGAAATGGTCACTAGGTGGCCCAATCATCTCCCGTATCCAAATGATCATTATCACTTATTCAATTCCTTAGTATAAAATCTAGTAGTTTCAAGTGAGAATTACTTAAATTCTTCCAACCTAGGAACTCCCACTCGAGTACTTAATTCAAAGTACTTACAAATATTTAATGTGCATCGTGTTACATCTTAACACGACTCAAAAAATGCACATAAGGAGATAAGCGAGTATCAAACATGCATCGAAGCAATAACACATAAACGAAATCATGTGTTCAATTAAGAATCACATTCGAAGATTCTAATGTCAAAACCTAAGGGACAAAAACTAACGTGACTTGTCTTACTTAAAATAAAATTGAGTGAAAAACTCAAAGTTTTGGAAAAAGGTTTAAAGTTTTCAAAAACTTTTGGGGGGGAAAAAAAATATTCAAAATATTTTTCCTTCAAAATTGTTAGTAAGACCAATTTTAAATTTCAAAAAGAAATTTATTACATCGTTTTCAACCAATTAGATAAACGACGGATTCATTCCATTAAGATGGAATTCAATCGTTCAGTTTTCTTCTCTTAGCCCTCGGCTAAAGAAGCGTCCCTATTGCAACAACTTTAATTTTTTAAGTCCATGACCACGAAACTCGAAAGTGTGCATAAACTTTCATTAGAATTATCTAACGTATTGCAATATACAACAATTGCAAAAACAAGTGTTAATTCTATTCAGATTGCCGCTCTCCCACTAGGCCCGACATACGTCGCGTTCTCAAACTAAATCGAGTTAAATATTAGATCAACCTCATGAGCTAATCAAAATATCTTAACTCAAGCTCATTAAAGAATATTTTACACTTATGATTGCTCACAAACAAACCAAGTTCTAATTTCTCAAAAATTAATGGAAAAATAAATTTTTCAATTTAGAAAATAAAATTAATTAGAACTTCATAAATAAGTGTTGAAGTACTTCCATTTGAAGTCAAACTTTTGAAAATATTTTCAGAGTTTTCAAAAATAAAATTCATAAATTTTCTTGATTTAAAATAATTTTTAAATCATTTTCTACATGCATTAGAAATTGAAATTAGCTTAAAGTGTTTCCAAACACTCCCACTCGCTAGCCATTTCCTCAAAATTATTTTTCTGGACCAACATAAAAGTTTCCAAAATTTTCCTTCAAAGAAAAATAATTTTCCTCTATTTTAAAACATATTCCAAGCATAAAAAATCAAGAAAAATATTTTTACATTCTGAAAAATTAATTTAAATTCACCAAAAAATCAGAAATAAAATTCTGAAAACATAGAATTTTTTTGGGGCCAAAAACGGACACCGGAATACGCCGCATGCGCCTCTTGCGCGTGTGGCACTACAATGTAGCACAATTGCTGATGTGGCTGCCACGTGGCATTGCATGCACATGTGGCTCTTGAGTGGCTGCCACATGTGCGCTGACTCAGCTGCTGATCAACCAAACAGCTTCACGCGCCTGTGGTGGTGCATGTGACACACGCGCCGCCCTAACGGCGTTTTTCGGCGAAACTCTTCCGGCTACCCCAACGTTTTCGGGCCTTCTGATTCCTTTGGTGAACTTCGTTTTTCGTTTTGACCTTCAAAAGTACGTGTTTGAGCAACCAAAATTCGCGACCGAGAGTGGATATGAACAAAGTAAATGTTCATCTTCTTCAAATTTCCAGCAACTTGAAGAAATGCGACATGAACTTCGATTGGCAATATCTCCTTCGTTATAAGTCCAAATAATGCATACTATATATGGTTGAAAACCTCTCGACGAGATCTTTCTAACGGTACATGAATCATCTCATAAGCCGCAACATATAATCCGCAGAAAATTAAACAAATATCGGCCAAATAATAAACAAAAAATCATATCTCAATTTCAACATATCCAATGAGCATGAAATTTTGCAGAAATGATTAACAACATGTAAGCATGCTATGTACAAATTTTCGGACCAAAATAATAAGCACATCTAAATCCGCAAATAAAATGTCAAACAATTATGACATACATGGCAGAAACTTCAATTGCCTATATCTTTCTCAATTCTAATCCAAAAACAGATTTCCATACATAATATCATGCTTCAGTAAAAAATTCATACCATTCTAATGAGGGAATCACAAACTGCCATTAAAGGTCAAGCATGAACATAATTTCGAATTTCATGAAATTACAACTAAACATGCTTTCAAACACCATATAACAAAGGAACTCAACCAACAATGGCTCTGATACCAATGTTGGGTTTTAAATCCGAATCAACCGTAATTTACTTACTTGAATCGGATCGGATAATCGCCGGTTGCTTGAAGCGGGTGATCCGGAGAGAATCCTTCTTTGCCATCGATCTAACCGTGGTTGAATCACCGATGCTATCATATTTTGGTGCTCCCGATCAAGACACAAATCACGTATGGAAATGAGCCATAATTCACAATCCAAATCCCCTTAACTATAGTTGATAATATGTGCATGATATATTCCCCGGAATATATAGTGAGATTTACCCGTATGTAATGTGCTATACATAATATATATATATATATATATATATATATATATGTATGGGAAGAGAAAGAATAAAGAGGAAAGAGGGAGAGGTCCTTGGTGACTTCTCTGTTTTCGGCAAAAAAGGGAGAACTGTATATTACAGAGATGGGGAGAGCCGAATGCTCCCCCACTTGCCAATTATGTGGGAGTTAATCTCCCACTAAGTGGGAGGTTAACTCCTCATTTGGGAGTAGTTAATTAATTACTCCCTCCTCTTTTCTATTTCAAATTAGACCGGGTCGGGTTAGCTCGAGTGGGCGTATTCACCCGTATCAAATCAACAATAATAACACGTGTGTACTTAACTTATATGTTATAACCAGCACATCATAAAAAATAAAAAAAAAATTATAAATTAATGGTAGCAATTCAAATCTATTTTAATCAATTATAAGATGTTAACTTCATAACTATTCATGTACATGATACATATATCATTTTGTGGACCATTGTATTATGTATATGTGATAATATGAATATCGATTGTCTTGGTTTGAATGATATTTCAAGTGTCTACAGACTTTTCTAGAGTGCGTGCAAAATGGCTTTTAACGTTCTTTAGTCATTTTTCGTATTATACATTATCTTTGGTCTTTTAATTTTAAGTTTCTCCAACTCTTTGATGGTGATTTGGGGAGTTAATGGAAATTTAGCCCCTGTAATATTCATAATGTTCAATTTACCTTCTTGTGATTTAAAAAATAAACACTTTATCCCCTATAATCTTATTGTTTGTACCCAAAAAATCACCCTCGATTGATCGATGAATAATAGCATGATAATGGGCCGAACCCAACAAATAGGGCCAAGTGAATTGGATCAAGATCGAACCTACTCTGATCCAGAAATCAATCTGACCGAAATTAAACGGGTCACGAGCCCAATTCGAGATACGGCCCAATTTTATAGTTAATTAATTTGGCTAAGTGTAAATTAATTAATGGATAAGTTAATTAATTTATGGGCCAAAGTTGATTGATTAGACCAAACAATGGTTAAGAACAAAGAGGCCCAATGAGCCTAAGGGATTATTTTGGCCATAATGGTTTAATTAAATTGATTAAGCCAATTAGTTAATTAATTGGGCCAAAGATTAGTGAGTGGCCCAAATGATAATTAAGGCCAATAAATCAAGTAATTAATTACAATTATCACATAGAGATTAATGGCCAAAGCACTCCCAACCGATCCAGAACGGCCCATGGCCCAGCCGACGAAATCAGCCCAGCAATGAAAGGGCTATTTAATTAATGATTAGGGTAATTAATTAAAGTTAGAGATAAGGATAAAAGCCATGTAATTAGTTGGCTATTCAAATTAAACATAACCACTTCCCTAGAATTTCTCAAGTTGGTTACACAAAGTGGCAGAACATGTTTTGAACTGCTCATAACCGCCTAATTCATCTCTGAAAATCGCACAAGGGAGAGGAAAGAAGAAAACAAACTGCCAAGTAGTGGGAAGAAAGTGGAGGTTGTGGAAGTAGTGGAGAAAGTGGAGGACAAACAGCATCAGCCGATCAGTTTCTGGCAAACAGCTATAAATACAGAGGAGCTGCCATACGCAGAAAAAAGACACAACTCAATCAATCAATCAACAAATTTCAGTCTTCACTGAATCGGCTCAACGCCTCTCCGGAAGTCCAGCATCCGCTGCTTCTGTCAGTCAGTCAGCACTGCCAATTCCTTGACATCAATCGTCAATCCTCAGCAACCAGCAGGACATGGCCGCCTGAAGTCTAGCACCGCCGCTCAAAGTTAGCCGCAAAGCTGCTTCCGCCGTCAGCGAAGCTGTCTCGAGCGAAACCATTCGATATCAAGCAAAATAGCAAGCTGCAACGTCATGTAAGTGCCCACGTAATTACATGGCAACCTCGTCAAGTAGCCATCTGCTTGATGAGTCCGCTGTCAAGTAGCCATCTGCTTGATAGCTATCGGTTGAGTAGCCATCTGCTCAATTGATGCCCTTTCCAGCGGCCACCCGTTGGTCAGGAGCCCGATTGGTAGCCATCTGCCAAGGTTGGGCGACCCATTGATGATGGTTCTCTGTCATCAATGTTACTTTCTGTCAACAAGCTGCACTATCTTATGTCATCAGCTCATTTGGCGGGTCTGCCTGCCAATCAAGGAGTATTTTTTCAGAACTTATTGCAGTCATCAACTCATTTGGCAAACATATGCCGACACAGGAGACTAATTTATCGTTTTGCATGCTTTGTAATGTTTGTAAATCAGGGAACTCATTGTAGGCTAAGACTCATATGTTTCTTTTACAATTCAATTAATAGAAGTATTTGGCCCATATCTCTTGATTTTATTAAAGCATGTTTTACGTCGAGTGATTTTCATTGAGGCATGATCAATATGTTAGTCAAGCTGATATAAATTAAACTGATTGACTGTCAACTCATTTACTGATTCATCGATACACTGAGTAGGCCATCGATTGGCTGTGAAACTTTGGCATATCAGAAAGGTTATCATAAATTATTTAAGTCCTGCGGCCAGGCAGGCATGGAAAAGAACTAAGGGTAGTGTTTGCCTACTCTGCCGCAATCAATTGATTAGAAGTCAGCCTTATCAGGGCATTTTACATTGATATCAATATGTCCTTATCAGGACATTACATTATAGTTTACATTGATATCGACATGTCCAATTTTATATCGTTATGTTTGCACGCACAAACATTGGCACGCCCGCACTCATTACACATCATATCGAGCCATTTGCACATCGAGGCATTCGGTGTCAAATTTATAGCAAACAATATTTTGGCACGCCCGGTGGGACTTGATAATCTTTTGCCAAAAATCAATCAGTTGATGCTTAACGATTAATCTTTTGCTGTTGTCAGATGATACCACAGATAACGCGAAAGACTCGATCTAGCTTGACAAGGACACGCTCTGATCTAACGCACTCTCTGGAAAATCTATCCACTGTCCCGCTAACTATGGAAGGGACTGACAAGATAGAGGAACTGACAACGGAGGTCCGCAACTTCACTAAGGACCTTGAGGCCAAACAGGTAGAATGGTCAAATGTCGTCAGTAAGTTCGAGAACATGCTAGGCTCGGCCACTGCAGCCAGTCAGGCCAATACCGAAGCCAGCAATATTGTGAATACTTCCCTGATGCATCTGGAGTAAAAAATGTCTATGCTTGCTGAGAGCATCAATACCCTTGCCAACGGGATACAATCGCAGGCCTGGACAGGGCCGCCCAAAAACGCTGTTGACAAAGGCAAGGGACCAGCGATACATATCGGGGGAAGTGGATCAAGGGATGAAACGCCCTACAAACAGGGCAACGGACAAACTAATGTCCTTGACAAGAAAGGAAGTACCTCTAAGGCCAGGTATCAACGCCCAGACTCGGGGGGCAGGTCGGAAGAGGAACGATCAGAGGCCATGGGATATGGCCCAGAGGGTCATCAGGCCATCTCATCGGCCTATGATAGAACAAATCGAGCCATGGAAGGTCAGGACGACCTGTTGACGATGAATCAGGCTCAAGAAATGTTCGTAAGGAGACAAGGGAATAGGGCATCAAGGTATAATAAGCCTCATCCAGAATACATCGACCAAGTGCCATTCCCGATGAACTACAGGGCACCCAACTTCACTCTGTTTTCAGGAGAAGGGTCTCAATCTGCCACCGAGCATCTGGCTCGATTCTCCCTGGAATGTGGCAACTTAAGCAATGAGCTGAAGTTAAAGTTGTTCCCAAATTCACTCACCGGCATGGCGTTCCACTGGTACGCCAATCTGAAACCAGGATCGGTCCCCGACTGGCCATCCATGGAAAAGACATTTGTGATGAACCACTATCAAGCCCCGCTTGAAGTCTCTGTCATCGAGCTATCCAACATGAAGCAGCTGACAGGGCAGACAGTAGAGGAATACATGAAAGCATTCATCAGGGCCAGAGGCTTCTGTGCCATACCTCTGCCAGAGAAAGAATGTATCAAGATTGCCATCCATGGCATGCATTTCGAATTGAGGAAAATCATGATGGCCCAATATCATGAAGATTTGTTTGAACTGACCGACCATGCGGTCCGATATGAAAGGGTCCTAAGGGATGAAAACAGGCGACAACCCAGAGGAAACTACCACCAAATAGGAATGGCTGACTCTAGCGAGGAGCCATTGAATAGGTCGATGGAGCAGACAAGTATCGAAATCGGGTTAGCTGAAGTGGTCTGTCCAAAGAACACTGTTTGTCAAGCACTTGCAAAACCAAAAGAGCCTCAACCAGCCATCAAGGTGCCAAATAACTTGGTAAGAAGAGATGCTGAATACAAAACAGACCGCGAGAGACGCTACTCGTTTGATGTCTCCAAGACCGAGGCCATTTTTGATCAACTGTTGGCCGACAAGATCCTCAGGCTGAAAGGGGATCATGTGATACCATCTCCAATGAAAATTGCAGGTAAGACTTATTGCAAGTATCACGACGTATGGACTCACTCTACGAATGAATGTCTCGTTTTCAGGTGGATGGTACAAGATCACCTTGATAAGGGCATTTTAAGATTCGCCCCAGATTTGGAAATTACTAAACCGATGACGGTTGACACTAATCCTTTCCAACAGAACGAGGTAGGGATAAACATGGTAGGGGTGACAAATGGGACAGGAGAGCAGTATGCAGAGGGGGACCCACATCACTTACCCTCTTCGACGAATATGCAAATGGGATTATGTGCTAGATGCTATGCTGACTTGGCAACAGTACCATTGTTTGTGAATCCGAACATATATGGCCAGTACATGCCTTGGCCGAACACTACACAAGGAGCATATCCTTATCAGGTGATGCCACAGCCACAACATCAGGTGATGCCACAGTATCAAGTAATGGTACCATCTCCAGCATCAACACCTTTGCCAGTACAGGCAGCTCCACCGACAGTGGAACCACGTAGAGATCAGGCCATACCTAAAATGCCTCGACAGCTGCAGGAGGGTACGAGTCGTAGCAACAGGATCAGGGAAAGATCACCTGACAGATCACCAGTTAGGCAGGTCAGATCGACCGTTTATCACAGAGACAGGACCTATGGGCCGTCAACCAAAACAACATCGCCTGGTCAATATAGACCGTGAACTGTCCATACCCCTGCAAATACTCGAGTAGGGAGATGGGTACCCGTGAGGCACCCGAAATTTCCTGGGAATCAAAGGGTCGATCAGATGACCAGAACACAGTATCGGCGTTACTTGCGCCAGAGGAAAGAAATCGAGATAGCCAAAGGGAAAGCCCCGATGAAACAGCGAACGGCAAAGCCACGTGATATAGAAATGAAGCCTGGACAAGAGGCCAAAGAGGCCGTGGAGGCCGAACAGGGAGCTGTTTCCCCATGGCGTTCACCAGGGAAAGCCAAATATGGCACAATTGAGTTAGAGAAGGAATTAGAAGAGGATGAAAATGAGCTTAGGGTGAAATTTGACAAAATCTTTGCCCGGAACGATGGTAAGCAAGGTGAGGCCGAATCTGGCCAAACAATCAAGGAAACAGCAGTCGATGAAAAAGCAAAAGAGGACGAAGGAAGCGGAACCAGCCAGCCGTCAGCCGGCTCGGCAGTAATGCAATGTAATGCAGTAGGTTCTGAACTCATCGATGTCATCGACGAGGAGCTAGAATACTTCACCGATGGAGTCTGGGATGAAGGAATGCCAGTTGTACAGATGGCAGAGGATTTGGGAACATTATCGGTCGATGACGGAAAGGAGACCGATTGGGACAAGAAGGTAGAAAATATTTTCCAGAAACCACCTTCATTCATGGCCAGACACATCAGGCCATTGTATATATCAGGACATATCGACGGGAAGCCCATCGACAGAATGCTGGTCGATAACGGGGCAGCCGTCAATGTAATGCCAGCATCTACTATGTACAAACTAGGCAAGGTCAGTGAAGACTTGATGGAAACAAGGGTGATCGTTAGCAACTTTACTGGAGGAAAGGCGGATACATTAGGAATCTTACCTGTCGAGGTAAAGATTGGAAAGACTAGCCTGAAGATTGCTTTCTTCGTGGTAGATGCTGCCACATCTTACAATGCGTTGTTGGGGAGAGACTGGATTCACTCCGCTTTATGTGTGCCGTCTTCTCTTCATCAATGTTTACTGATCTGGGGGGACGCCGTGGAACCAGAGATCATCATGGCCGACAACAGGCCATTTACTGCAAAAATCAATGCCGTCGAGGCGGCATATTATCGAGAGGATGTGGGACCTTATCGGTTCGTCGGACAGGACAAATATGGACGACCTATGGAGGTCACATCGAGCAAAAAACTAACTCGACTCGTAATGACTTGTCTCGCTAAGGAGTTAAGCCGGCCCTGCAATGTCAAGGAAGAGGGGCCGCAAGAAGAAAACAGTCAGTCCTTATGAATTACATTGATGATGAGGGACCATTGGCCGATAAGGCCAAGCAACTTGAAATAGATGAGATCGTGGTTATTGGACCAGAACAGGAAGCATGTGCCGATCTGATTCGAAAGTTTCGGGCCTATGTGGCCGAATGCTATACAGGCGATCTTATCTTCGAGGAAGAGACGCCAATATCAGATGGCGACGAAATTCAATTAGAGGAGCTAGGAACGGCGCCAGCCAAGCTTGATGACATAAAGATCCAGGTTCAAGATCCTGTCATCGAGATTGAGTTAGGCACCGAAGAGGATCATAGGCCAACGTACATCAGCGCATTGCTGGATGATGGCCAGAAGGAACGATTGATTCAAGTATTGAAAGAATACAAGGATTGCTTTGCCTGGAATTACGACGAGATGCCAGGACTAAGCAGGGAGTTAGTTGAGCATCGAATTCCAATACTTGAGGGGTATTTACCTCGAAAACAGCCTCTGAGACGGATGTCAGTGGAAGTCTGTCAGCTGATCAGGGAGGAAATCGAGAAGTTGTTGAAGGCCAGTTTCATCGAAGTGGCCCGATATCCAGAGTGGGTTGCCAACGTGGTGCCCGTAATGAAGAAGAACGGTAAGATCAGGATATGCATCGATTTCAGAGACCTAAATCTTGCATCTCCTAAGGATGAATACCCAATGCCAATGGCAGACATGTTGATCGATGCTGCCGCTGGCAATATGTTTTTGACTGCCGTCGACGGAAGTGCAGGCTATAATCAAATATTTGTGGCCATAGACGACGTACCGAAGTTGGCTTTTCAATGCCCAGGAGGAATAGGCACCTTCCAATGGAAAGTGATGCCATTCGGACTAAAAAACGCTGGAGCCACTTATCAACGGGCCATGAACTGCATTTTCAGTGAGTACATCGATGACTTTGTAAAAATTTACATCGATGACATTGTGATTAAATCGGCCAGTTACGAAGAACACTTGACACATTTGGCGAAGTCATTTGCCAAAATGAGAAAACATAAACTGAAACTTAATCCCTTGAAATGTGTTTTTGCAGTAGCATCAGCCAATTTTCTTGGCTTCTTAGTGCATCGCAAGGGGATTGAGATCGATAAGAACAAGTCCAAGGCTATCCTGACAGCCAAACCTCCATCAACGAAGAAGGAATTACAACAATTCCTTGGCAAGGTCAACTTTCTAAGGAGGTTCATATCAAACTTGGCTGGAAAAACAAAGGTCTTCTCACCTTTGTTAAAACTGAAGGACAAAGAGGAATTTTACTGGCAAACGGAGCATGAGCAGGCGTTTCAAGAGATAAAAGACAAACTGACCACGCCGCCCGTAATGATGCCGCCAGTCAAGGGGAAACCCTTGAAATTGTATATATCTGCCACAGAGGACACTGTCGGTGGATTTCTAGCACAAGAAGATGAGAATGGATTTGAACGAGCTATATACTACTTGAGCAGGCATCTGTCAGAAACGGAACAGAGGTATACCCCGATAGAAAAGGTATGTCTTGCGCTGTTTTTCTCTTGTAAGAAGTTACGTCATTATATGCTGCCTGTTAAAGTATTGGTAATTTCTAGTATTGATGTTATTAAGTATATGATAGCTAAACCTGTAATGAGAGGAAGGATCGGCCGATGGGCTATCCAACTGATGGAGTATCAATTGCAGTATGTACCGCAAAAAGCAGTCAAAGGCCAAGTATTGGCTGATTTCTTGGTTGACCATCCATGCATCGACATAGATCAGACCGTTCTAAAGGAACTGGACTTGATGACAGTGGAGATCAAGCCGTGGACACTGGCTTTCGATGGGTCAAGAATCGATAGACTGTGTGGGGCAGGTATTGTCTTGATTTCGCCATCTGATGTTAAAACTAAGCTATCTATACAATTTGATTTTGAATGTACCAATAATCAGGCCGAATACGAAGCCTTAATTGTTGGACTAGAAATGCTAAGGGAGCTACATGTCAAATCTGTTACCATCGTTGGAGACTCACAGTTAGTTATCAGGCAAATTCAAGGTACATATAAATGCCGAAATCCTACTCTTGACAAATATTACTTGACGGCAATGTCTTTACTTTCAGAATTTGCTGATGTCACTTGTTATCACATAACGAGGGGACATAATAGTGAGGCCAACAGTTTGGCCCAATTGGCGACTGGTGTTGATCTTCCTGATGACATCGATGAATCTCATTACGTCGTCAAGAGACGGCACTGTCCATCGTTTATGTATCGGGATAATATTCTAACTGTCCTAAGTGTGTTTCAGGATCCTGATGACCTGGAGAGAGCCGATCAAAAAAATATCTGGCTAATCCGTCTGATAAATCATCTCGACAGACAAGGCTCAGGGCCGTCAATTATGTCCTGATGGGAGATCAATTGTTCAGAAAAGGCCATGACGGGGTGTTACTGTTATGCGTCGATCAGCAGGAAGCCATGAGAATTATGATGGAAGCACATGAAGGAATTTGTGGCGCCCATCAAAACGGACATAAGCTCGCATGGCTATTACGTCGATATGGTTATTACTGGCCAAAGATGGTGGGAGATTGTGTTCAATTGGCAAAGGGATGTGAAAAATGCCAACGATTTGGAGTCGTCCAGAGAATCCCTATCGAGGAGATGAACATGGTAATCAAGCCATGGCCTTTCAGATGTTGGGCCATCGATATAATCGGGGAGATACATCCATCGTCTTCCAAACACCATCGGTACATCATTGTGGCTACAGATTATTTCACCAAGTGGGTAGAGGCCAAACCACTCAAACAGGCCAATCAGGCCGAAGTGATGAAGTTCATCAAGGACTTAATCATACACAGGTTTGGCTTGCCACAAACCATTGTCACTGACAGGGGGCTAATGTTTGTTGGTCAGGAAATCAAGGAGTTTGCCAGATCAATGGGTTTTGAGCTGGTCCATTCAACACCTTATTATGCACAAGGGAATGGCCAAGCTGAAGCCTCAAATCGAGTCCTCAAGGACATCATTTCAAAGATGATCGAGGAAAACCCAAGAGCATGGCACCTGATGCTGTCAGAGGCACTATGGGCTTATCGGACCAGCAAAAGAACAAGTACAGGCACTACTCCATATAAATTGACTTATGGACAGGATGCCGTACTACCGATGGAGATAAACGTCCGATCGCTTCGGGTGATGCAACAAAATGAGCTGACACCCGAAGAATACACTGAAAGTATGCTCCAGGAGCTTGACGAACTGGACGAAGTCAGAGTTGCCGCGTTGGATAAAATCGAGGCACAAAAGAGGCTGGTTGCCCGTTGCTACGATAAAAAGATACGCAGGAAACACTTTGACGTCGGGGACTTGGTCTGGAGAACAGTTTTGCCACTTCATCAGCGTGAGAAAAAGTATGGCAAATGGAGTGCAACATGGCAAGGGCCATATGAAGTCTTCTCAGTAACTCGAGGAGGAGGTTATATACTGAAAAAGCCAAACGGGGATCTTTGCAGAGATCCCATCAATGGAAGATACTTGAAAAAGTTCAGACCAACCCTCTGGGAAACAATGTGTCTGGAGCATCAGCAAGCTTTGGAGTTGGAAATTGAACGGCGCCAAGAGCACTTTAGTGCGCCGATACCTTTGTAAATATTAAGTTAGGTTTATTTTTAGTCTTGTTTTTATTTCCCTTTCTGTTTTGATTAGACTAAGTAAGTTTTAAAATAGTATTAGCTGTTTGGGGGGGGGGTGGGGGGGGGGGGGGGTGGGGGGGGGGGGGGGTGGGGGGGGGGGGGGGTGGGGGGGGGGGGGGGTGGGGGGGGGGGGGGGTGGGGGGGGGGGGGGGTGGGGGGGGGGGGGGGTGGGGGGGGGGGGGGGTGGGGGGGGGGGGGGGTGGGGGGGGGGGGGGGTGGGGGGGGGGGGGGGTGGGGGGGGGGGGGGGTGGGGGGGGGGGGGGGTGGGGGGGGGGGGGGGTGGGGGGGGGGGGGGGTGGGGGGGGGGGGGGGTGGGGGGGGGGGGGGGTGGGGGGGGGGGGGGGTGGGGGGGGGGGGGGGTGGGGGGGGGGGGGGGTGGGGGGGGGGGGGGGTGGGGGGGGGGGGGGGTGGGGGGGGGGGGGGGTGGGGGGGGGGGGGGGTGGGGGGGGGGGGGGGTGGGGGGGGGGGGGGGTGGGGGGGGGGGGGGGTGGGGGGGGGGGGGGGTGGGGGGGGGGGGGGGTGGGGGGGGGGGGGGGTGGGGGGGGGTCATACCTCTTTCATAAGTGAAAAAACCTAAGCCCTAAGACACAAAATTTCGTGCCCCCCTCTCTCCAAAGCTGAAAAGCGCCGCCCTCTCTCCTACAGAGAAGGTTCGGCCGAATCCTGTGCAATTGCACAGGGTTCATGCGAATTGTTTTCTCCTTCTTCCTTGCTTGATAACTTTTGGATCCTAGTTCTGAGCCTGAGGATTCAAGAGAGTTGCTTCAATCCAGTTGGTGTGGATACCGCTAGAGGCACAACGCTTGGGGTGCTTCTCTCGAACCAAATTCATCAGATCTAAAAGAAGACCGGAGAAAAATCACCACCGTTCCCGTGGTAAGGTAAAATCGCTAAACACCCTATGGATGTTTCGATTTATGTAAAATCCTTTTCATATGACTAGATGAATAAAGATTGCTAGTTTGGGTTATTTAAAAAATTTAAATTCCGCTGCTTTTAACGTTCTGACGTTACCAATAACCCATGAGTGGTATCAGAGCCTAATTCATTACTCTCATACGAAAAGGTCTGAATATAATTTGATTGCTTTATTGTATTGCATGTTATAGTCGTGTTATTGATTCTTACTTGTTATGGGTAGATCTGATTTTGGGTAAAATTGCACAAAAACGTTGTAGGCCAATTTTGTATTTTTCGAAAATAAAGGGCTGTTTTTGCTATTAGCGATTTTTTGGAAAACTGGACTGAAATTGAGATTTTACGAACTGTGTTTTCTGGACAGAATGCAACTTTCTGTAAATTTTTAAATTTGGGGCTGTTTTGCAATTACTAAAAGTTTTGGGGCTGTTTTGTAAATACCGAAAACTGCAGGGGCTGAATTGCAAATTTGAAATTTTTCTGGAAATAAAATTTTAATTTTCGGTCCTCTGCCTAGTTTTAATTTTGGGGTTAAATTGTTATTTGTAAAACTTCAGGGTTTCAAATCGCAATTTCCAAAAGTTGGAGGGCCGAATTGCAATTTTCAAAAGTTGAAATTTTTTATTCTGTTTTTATGCATAAAATGGTTTTTGTTTATCCGAATATAGATTACCTATAATTAGTAGAGACTAAAGTAAGAATCTAGAGAAATATTTTAAAGGCGTTTACAATAATTGAATTAAGATAGGAAACTAGTAAATGTGTTTGCTTGTTTCTTTGCTCAACGTGAATTATTTACGTGGTTTTCGATCGAGCCGAGCCTTGACCTTAGTTGTGATTGGTTTATTTTTCTTTGGATTTTTGTTGGGCCTGCGAGCCTTTATTTGGGCCCTTTTGTGCCAATGTAATAGATTAGGGCTTTACATTAAATAGTTTAGGATGGAGGCCCATTACATGCAAGAAGGAAGCCCAGTGGAGAATGAAGGCCAAGTATGCTTGGTTATTAATGTAATAGCCTAGGCCCATTAAGAACCCATTAGATAGACCAATTGGGCCAACATTATTGGCTCAATGATGGCCCAAGCATAGGTGGCTCCCGATCGAAAACATATTGTGTTAGAAATGCATGCTAGGTTTATTTATTTATGTTTTATTTATTTAATGGTTCTATTATTTGGCTTGTATGGTGATGCGCGCTAGAATATTAGAACGTAAATAAGATAATTCATAATTGAAGCGGTGAGATCTCGAGAGAGTTTGCCTTAAACTTTCAAACCAGCAAATCCCCTCTTGAATTAAATATTAAGTCATATTGGGTTAAAATAAAATGAAGTATTTATATAAATCCAAGCCTTCCATCAATAGGGACTAGCGTATGTTGTCTACTTATCGATTAAGGTGATCCAGAATCTGGCACCCGAGGTGAAGAAAGGGACAATACGTGAAATCTCTCGATTCTTGTTTATTTAATAAACTCGACAAGGGTGGGGACTGGTCGGGACATGTATAATCGACCGATAACCAGTTACGGGGATTTCATCACCGGGCCCATTGCTCATCGAGATTGATTGGGTTAGACTTAACGAGTAGTACCACTCATGATGTAGCAGTGCTAGATGGGTGCGAAAATCGAGGCAAAATAGCTTGAAGGTTGTGTAGAGACACAATTGGCAATACGTATGCCTACCTAGGGAATTAGTTGTATGGCCACGAGTCGTGGGTGCAATTAATGTCCGCTGGGACGTCAAGACCTACTAGGAAATAGGATTTCCCGAACAATTGAAGGGGTAATTGTTTCGATAAAATAGTGGGAGAACTTTTACGATAGAAAGTCCAACCTTCGTAGATTATAAGTATTATTCATTAACTAGTCCTCTATATTTTTGTCTTCTCTTTAAAATAGATATTGAGATATCTATAATTATCCATTTTTTACTATTTATCCTCGACTTATAAAATAACTGGATCAAAATATCGACTGGCTTAGAAACTTGAGGATTGTCCTCAATTCCGAAAGTCGGAATCATGTTCTTAATAACTAGCCTATGCCTGATGCACTTCCGAGATGAGACTAAAAGGAGGAACGAATCACCCATAGGGTATGGGAATATTAATGATCGTTTCCTCATATAAGGACGAGCCTCAAAAGTAGAACGAATCACCTATAGGGTATGGGAATCTTAACGATCGTTTCCTCATATAAGCATCAAGATTGAACGAGCTAAAGAAGCAACATAGGAGTATGTCTGAAGCTTCTAAAACAAACCTCCACTTCAAAAGCTTGTTTTGAGGAATCGTTTGATTCGAGACCACTAAGGAGTTGTTTTAAAACTCGAGAATAAGTGAAGGAGCTGATGTCAAAGTATCACTGTCCTTGTTTTTATCAATCTAGTTGAAAACTGGATCGATTAAACGTAGGCCTGCAAGTGATCTTAGCATTGACCTCCATTTAAATTCTCCTCCCGCTCATTCAAAAGATTCGTGAAATACTCTGATCTTATTTGATAAGTTGATCACATTTCATGAATTAACCAAAGTATTGGTAAAAGGCAAATAGGATAAACCTGTCATGATCGTTTACACTTCATGGACTGCAAAGTCAAAGAAGAGTAATATGAAGAAGAAGTTGTTCTCTTCTAAAGCGACCATAAAGGTAGTCGAAAGAACGCGAGTAGTCTAAAAGTCGAATTATCCCACTGAATCTTAGAAAGGCACTGATTAGTTTAATTGATTAGAAGGTCTAATTAATTAAGCAACGTTTCTATTAAAGGGTTAATGGAAAAAGGAGATGAATCAATTAAAGAGTTAATTGAAAGGAACAAATTAATTGAATTAAACCGTTAACTCAATTCTATTGAGTTAATGTGCTTAGTTCAATTAATACCAAGATAATAATCCACAACTTTGGCACGCTAGACTTGGACATATCTCCAAGAGTAGGATTCAAAAATTGGTTTCTTCTAAGGCTCTTGAAGTATAGAACTTAGATGAACTTCCAACCTGCGAATCCTATCTCATAAGAAAGATGACCAAATCTCCCTTCACAAGGAATCAAGAGTGAACCAAATAACTTTGGATTTGATCCATACGATTGAATTTGGACAACTAAAGGTTAGTATAAGAGGAGATTACTCATACCTCTTACCTTTTTGCTAATGACTTTGGTCGTTAGTGATATATGTATCTAGTGAAATACAAATCCGAAAAACCTTTGAAAAGTTCAAAGAATTTCAAAACGAAGTAGAGAATCAACAAGGGCATAGTATTATGGACATTCAATCTGATCGAGGTGGCAAATACTTAAGCTTAGAATTCCTCGATTATCTTACTGAGAATGTGATTCTCATATAACTAACTCATTCTAAGACATAATTGAGGTGTCTTAGAGAATGAATCGAACTTTGTTGGACATGGTTCGATCCATAATGAGTTTTGTTAAGCTTCCTTATGCATTCTAGGGGTTGGTCCTCCTGGCTGCATCGAAGATACTGAGCAAAGTACCTTCAAAGTCCGTGCCTACAAAGCTTTACCAAGAAAGGTATGGCAAAATACCTCTGCACTTTTACTATTGAGTATGGAGATCTCCTGCCTAAGTTGGGAACTAGAAAGGAGATAAATTGGCTAGTAGATCCAATTTGTATATGATTGTGGGGTATCCAACGAAATCCATTGGATACCTGTTCCACGACAATGAGAAACAATCGTTCCTCATAACTACCTGTTCCTCAGTTGATGAAATCCTCGTCAAAGGAAATAGGGAATGTCATGGAACTTGATGAAGTCCAAGATTTGGACCCATCCCCACAAACAGTGGGAGTTAATCCAGAAACTACTGAATCGTCTAGTACACCAGTACTTCGTAGA
Organism: Penstemon davidsonii; assembly: GCA_034814905.1. Classification (NCBI taxonomy): domain Eukaryota; kingdom Viridiplantae; phylum Streptophyta; class Magnoliopsida; order Lamiales; family Plantaginaceae; genus Penstemon; species Penstemon davidsonii. The sequence goes on along the minus strand of JAYDYQ010001087.1, from coordinate 259,437 downwards.
TCTGATCAAGTTCATAAGAAGCTTGAAAGATATGGTTTTACCATATACGAAGAAGCTACATTAGATGTAGACATGCATCATGGCAAGAGGTCATGCAACCCGAATTGGATTCCATATATTCCAACAAGGTATGGACCTTGGTCGATCCACCCGAGGGGTTTTTATCCCTGTAAGTAGTGAATGGATCTTCAAGCTAGGAATAAATGGAGAGGTGTTGACCTCTAAGACTCGACTAGTGGTAAAAGGCTATTCACAAAGTTCTGGAACAGACTTTGATGAAACCTTTTCTCCATTAGCAATGTCTGAATCCATTTAGATTCACATTTGTTTTGATGAGACAGACAAGGCATTTGACTTCATCAAAAACGAATATGAACCTTGCGTGTACAAAAGGATTAATGGGAGCTCTATGAAGCTCATATTTTATATGTCGATCACATTCTGCTTATCTGGGCTGATATCAGAATGTTAGCGCAGACGAAAGCATGGTTATCCATGCAATTCTCCATGAAAGATTTGGGAGAGACATCTTGCGTATTGGGATACGTATCTATAGAGATAGATCGAAGAAGATGTTGGGATTCTCTCAATCTAAGTACATAGAAACAATACTGAAAAGATTCAGTATGGAAGAATCCAAGAGAGGATTGCTTCCAATGAGACACTGTAACTCCTTTTCCAAATCGATGTGCCCTACATCGAATGAGGATAAAGGAGAATGTTTCAAATACCTTATGTTTCGACAAAAGGTAGCATGTGGTATGCTATAATATGTACTAGACCAGACATAGAACCTGCTCAAGTGTCACGAGCAGTTACTAGTCAAAATCCGTTGAAGAGTACTGGACCACCGTAACAGATATCCTTAAGTTCTTGAGAAAGACTAAGGATTGGTAATGGAGAATTAAAACTCGAAGGATTTAATGATTCGAATTTTCAGTCTGATGTGGATGAATATATATATCCAATTTTTGGATACATATTTTGCCTCAATGGGGTAGCGGTAAGTTGGAAAGGTTCCAAGCAAAACACCATTGCCATCTCAACCACTGAAGCATAATATATCGCAGCATCGGATGCAACAAAAGAAAGTGTTTGGATGAAAATCTTCATCCAATGGTTGGATGTAGTGCCTAGCATTGCGAAGCTCGTGGTTATCTTCTGTGATAACAATGGAGTTGTTGCTAAAGCAAAGGACTCGAGATCTCACCAGAAATCTAAACACAATGAGAGAAAAGTACCATTTGATTGGAGAAATCATTGGTAGAGTAGACGTACATAATGGATGCGTCGACTCGGAAGACAACCTAGCGGATCCACTAGTAAAGTCTTTGTCACGAAAAGAGTTCGAAGAACATCTTTGGAAGATGGGTCTTAGAAGCGTTTGTGATTGGCTTTAGGGCAAATGGGAGATTGATAGGATAGTGCCCTGCAAGCCAATATATTTAGCTTGTATTAGGACTATCGTAATCTTTCTCCAGTATAAATGAATTAATAATCTCGTTTGTTTATAGTATGTAAATCAAACAATGGCCAACTTCATCTCTCGCGAATCACATAAGCGATTGGATGAAACCCTAAGATCACATTCGACTATGAGATGATTCACTTCGGTATTGAGTGCAATCATGAAACAGTCTCTAAGGTCGTGATCTTAAAACACGTTCCAAGTCATAGATTCCGAACGAGACGAGGTATCGAAGGAATCGCAAAGAATTGTATAAATATGCATGATTCACATGGAGTGAATTTGTAGCGTTTCATGAGCAAGGCATTTGATGCTAGTGCATATGAGTAGGTGGTTCGATAGGGGATCGAACGCATCGAACGACCCGAACAGAGAAACCCATTGTGGAAGCGCATGACGCACATCGGCGATGGGATGTTTCTCAAACTTATAATAGTGTACGATTTAGTCCTTAGACTGAGGTGCTAGGGCGAATTCGGTGCATGGGTATACGTACTTTGATCTAGGTACAGGTCACGTAGCCTGACCATAATGTGCCTAAGTTGGGTGCGTATAGTTGTGTACGCGAGTGGTTAGTACCAATAAGGGATCTACCGACTCAACGTAGTGTGTTGAGGGAATTTCCTATACGTTCTTAGATAATAGATTCCGAGAAACCTGTGGCCACAGTTGGAGACGGATTTGGAAAGGGGTTTCCAAATTTAGCAGTCACACTGGAATCATTATCCGGAATTAAAAAGTATAGTTATCGAGATAATTAGAGGTGTCGATCAATTCACACACCCTAGGTCTCGATCGGGAAATTAAGTAGATAGAAGGACCGTATGTACATGGTACTTATAAGAGGTGAGGTTCACTGAGATCAATTCACCTGAAGTTGGGCCTCATGGGCTTGTGGCTAGACATCGACCATGAGGTGTGGGTACTCATGAATTAATAATGAGATTAATTCTTGAGTGGTTAATTGAAGGGGTTCAATTAATCGGAGCAATTAATAAGCTCATAAATTAAATCACGAAAGTCGTGGGCCCGCGGCCAATTGATGGTGAACCTAGAGGGTCACACACAATACAATTGGACTGCAACAAATCATATAAGAAAAGTTTGATTTAAAGAGTTAAATCAAAACTGGAGAATTAAAGTGTTAATTCTTAAGGGAGAAAAATATTAATTAGAAGTAGTCTAATTAATTAATGGAGAAGGATTAATTAATTAATTGGATTTTTTAATTAAATGGGCTGAATTAATTAAAAGAGTTTAATTAATTAAAGAGTCTAATTAATTAAAGAGTTTAATTAATTAAAGGAGACCTAGTTAGTTAAGAGAATAAAGATAATATGAGATTCTACTTTCCTAACTAGATAAGGGTCGATTTTTATGAGATAAATAATGAAAGAGTTTGTTTTCTTGTGTGACAAGGAAAACCTAAGAGATATACATGTATATCTTGTTTCCTAATGAGATAAGGAAAAAGATCTTGATATACATGGAAGAGATATCTATTAAGAGAAGGATTCTTCTCTTATAAATATATATCTCTTCATACCTCTTTCATAAGTAAAAAAACCTAAGCCCTAAGACACAAAATTTCGTGCCCCCCTCTCTCCAAAGCTGAAAAGCGCCGCCCTCTCTCCTACAGAGAAGGTTCGGCCGAATCCTGTGCAATTGCACAGGGTTCATGCGAATTGTTTTCTCCTTCTTCCTTGCTTGATAACTTTTGGATCCTAGTTCTGAGCCTGAGGATTCAAGAGAGTTGCTTCAATCCAGTTGGTGTGGATACCGCTAGAGGCACAACGCTTGGGGTGCTTCTCTCGAACCAAATTCATCAGATCTGAAAGAAGACCGGAGAAAAATTACCACCGTTCCCGTGGTAAGGTAAAATCGCTAAACACCCTATGGATGTTTCGATTTATGTAAAATCCTTTTCGTATGACTAGATGAATAAAGATTGCTGGTTTGGGTTATTTAAAAAATTTAAATTCCGCTGCTTTTAACGTTCTGACGTTACCAATAACCCAACACACGAGTCGTGGGTGCAGTTAATGTCTGCCGGGACGTCAAGACCTACTAGGAAATAAGATTTCCCGAACAATTAAAGGGGTTATTGTTTCGATAAAATAGTGGGAGAACTTTTTCGATAAAAAGTCCAATTTTTGTTAATTATAAGTATCTTATTAAACCTATCTGCTTATTGTTGTCTTTAAATTTATTTTAGCCATTCTAAATCCACAATCATGTACGAACAAACTGTGGCACAAAGCATCAGATATACACTCTATGAGACAAGCATGATTGTGTTCGACAATGTTAGAGAATATTGTTCCTACCTTATCAAAATGATGAAACGAATCAAAAAGCTAGGCGTTGATTTGGATCAAGACGATGAAATTGAGATTATTCTCAATGGCTTGTCTGACTCATTTACTCATTTTGTGCATCATTGGGACATTCCGTCTGACGGGATTAAGACAAATGATTTGCGCAAGTTGTTGGACAAATATGAGAAAGTCTTTGAGAAAGGATTGGGTCTGAGTGAAGGAAAGGATTGCTCCTTGTGTAGAAAAGACGATAAATTAAGGAAGTTTGCTGGAAAGATATTCCCGGAGAGAATGAACAAAGGTATGACCTAGTTATTCTTTCGATGTATGACATCTTATATATATTTTTCACATCTGTAAAGTGTTTGCAGGTGATGAAGGAATTCCCTTGCCTTTGGGAAGAAGGGCGAGTCTTGGAAGACAGAGGCAAGCGTTGCTTCGACAAATAAGGGAGAAATACTTCAGGAACTGGGTCAAGATACATCTTGATTTTTCTTTTTAGCATAGGTTTTACATAGATTTTCCATCTTAGCATAGCTATAGTTTTATTTGTTTTAAGCATTATTTCGATTCATTATTTGTACAAAACATTATTGCTTTACCATTATGAATGGAATATTATTTATTTAAAGCTTTTTACTTTGTACAAAATATTGATGCTTTACCATTATGAATGGAATGTTTTTAAAGCATAGAAATGAATCACTGATAAACAATTAAAACTTTAAGTAAACTGTATGCTAAATCGAGAAAGGTAAAACAACAAGATAATCATCCACATTCTTGAAATGCTTAATTTGGACTTACTTCCAAAAGAAGGATTCGAAAGGATGATTTCATTTGAGGCTCTTGAAAAATAGAACTTGGATGAACTCGTATCATACGAATCTTGTCTCATAGGAATGATGACCAAATTTAACGTTTGCTAGCCATCCTAAGCATATCAAACAAAGATGGATTTGATCCATAAAGACAAATGTGGACCACTAAAACGTTAGTACAAGAGGACATTACTTCATATACTTACGATTTTTAATCGTCAAAGCATATATATACTTTGTGAAGTACAGTTCTAAAACTGTTGAAATGTTCAAAGAAGTTTTTAAATGAAGTAATTAAGTAATGTTGAAAACATTTGATTTAATCAAATTGGCGAAAACTTAAAATCCTCGATTATCTAAACGAGAATAGGATTCTCACGAAGCGAACTAAGTAGAAATCGAACTTTCTGAGAAATGTTCATTTTACGATAAGACTTCGCTAAACTTCCTTATTCAATTTGGGGATAGCCTCCCCTGACTCTTCAAAAGGATACTTAGGCTAGTACCTTTCGAAGTATGTCACTACACCACCGTACCATTTATGACATGGGATAGCGCCGTTGTACGACAAAGTTGGATGGTAGATCCAATTCGCGCAAACTTGTGGGGTATCCAACGAAATCCATTGGATGCCTGTTCTACGACAGTGAGAAACAATAGGACATTCGTTTCTCATAAGTACCTGTTCCTCAGTTGATGAATTCTTTGTCAAAGGAAATAGGGAATGTCATGGAACTTGATGAAGTCCAAGATTTGGACCCATCCCCACAAACAGTGAGAGCTAATCCTAAAACCTACTGAACCTAATTACGCACAAATACTTCGTGATCTAATCAAATTCGTAAGGAACTCGAAAGTTTCATTTTGCGAAATTGATAAATTGGATATTGATCCAAGATTACAAAGAAACTATGTTTGGCATAGACTCAGGGACATGGCATGAGGCCATAAGATCCGAAATGGAAAGGTTTGTTTGACTCGCTTAATGGCGGAAGGTTATTCTTCAAAAGCCTTTTATAGACTAATGTAGATGCCTTCTCTCCACTTTTGCAACGTCAAAATCCATTCGGAAACTGTTAGCCATAGAAGGGTGATTTGACTGCTAAAATTGACCATTGGATATGAATCCTGCCTCTCGCAATGTGGAAATTGATGAGAAGATCTTTATTCGAATCCAAGGGACAATCTATGACCTTCAACAGAAATTCTGAACTTGGAACATGCGATTTGATAAGATAGTCGAGACTATTGACTTTATAAAATGCATATGGATTCGAATTGTGCAAAAGGATCAGTGGGAGCATAGTGTAGTTCGTAGTATAACATGATGACGTTCTGCTTATCAAGAACAATATCAGAATATCAAACGCAGACAAAAGCATGTTTTTCACGCAATTCTCCATGATAAGATTTGGGAATTACATCTCACGTATTGGCAATACGTATATATAGAGATAGAGCAAAGTAGATGCTGCAATTCTCCAAATCTAAGTACATAGACTAAATGATGAATAGATTCAGTATGGAAGAATCCAAGAAATGATTGTTTCCAAAGAGACACAAAATATCTCCTTCTTGTTCAATGTGCCCTACATATGATAAGTAAATAAGAGAATGTCTCAAAAGCCTTAGGCTTTGGCTTTTGGATTGCATATGGTATGTTATGACATGTACAAGACCTGACCTAACACATGATGTGACTATCACGAGCTACTGTTAATCGAACACCAGTTAAGGACACTGGACTGTCATAAGAGCAAACCTCAAGTAGTTTGGACACTTAGAGGATATATTGCTGGTCTGCGGTAGAAGTGGAGGATTGAGACTCGAAGGATTTAGTGATTCGAGTTTTCCAGTCTTATGTGGATGATCTATTCTGTCTTGATGGAGCAGAGGTAAGTTGGAAATATTTCCAATAGTCTACCACTGCCAACTCAAACAGAATATATGTCGCAGCATAGGATGCAAAAGAAGAAAGTGTTTAGATGAGAAAATTCATCTAATGGTTGGATGAAGTACCTAGCATAGCAAAAGCCTATCGTTGTCTTCATTGATAAAATAGGACAATTGCTCAATGAAAGGGAATCGAGATGTCACCAACGATCTGAACACATAACCATATGATTGGAGAAATCATAGATAGTTGAGACGCATAGAAGTGTTACGTTATCTCAACAGACAACTTTGCAGATCCACTAATGAAGCCTATATCGCAAAAGAGTTCGAAGGACATCTTGATAAGATGGGTCTTAGAAATGCTTGTGATTGGCTTTAGGGCAAGTGGGAGATTGATAGGATAGTGCCCAGCAAGCCAATCTAAATTAGCTTATAAGTGGACTATCTTCTTATGGTTTAATAATTAATACGCCCGTTTATTTATAGTAAGTAAATTAAACAATGGCCAACTTCATCTCTCGCGAACGTATCTAAGCGATTGGATGAAATCCTAAGATCACATTCGACTATGGGACGATTCACTTCAGTATGAGTGCAATCATGAAACAGTCTCTAAGGTCGTGATCTTAAAACACGTTCCAAGTCATAGATTCCGAACGAGACGGGGTATCGAAGGAATCGCTAAGACTTGTACGAGTATGCATGATTCACATGGGGTGAATTTGTAGTGTTTCATGAACAAGGCAATTGATGCTATTGCATATGACTAGGTGGTTCGATGAGGGATCGAACGCATCGAACAACCCGAACAGAGAAACCCCATTGTGAAAGCGCATGTCGCATATCGGTGATGGGATGTTTCTCAAGGCTTATAATAGTGTACGATTTAGACATTGGACTTGAGGTGCTAGGGCGAATTCGGTGCATGGGTGTACGTACTTTGATCTAGGTGACAGTCATGTAGCCTGACCATTGTGTGCCTAAGTTGGGTGCGTATTGTCGTGTACGCGAATGGTTAGTACTAAGAAAGGATCTATCGACTCATCCTGATAAGGTGGGAGAATTTCCTGTACGTTCTTAGATAATAGATTCCGAGAAACCCACGACCGTGGTCAGTGACGGATTTAGAAAGGGGTTTCCAAATTTAGCAGTCACACAGGAATTATTATCTAGAATTAGAAAGTACAGAATCGAGATAATTAGAGGTGTAGATCAATTCACACACCCTAGGTCTCGGTCGAAAAATTAGTCGTTGGAAGGACCGTATGTACATGGCAGTTATAAGAGGTGAGGTTCACAAGATCAATTCACCTGAAGTTGAGCCTCATGGGCTTGTGGCTAGACATCGACCATGAGGTGTAGGTACTCCTGAATTAATAAGGAGATTAATTCTAGAGTGGTCAATTAAAAGTGTTTAATTGATCGGAGCAATTAATTGCTCATTAATTAAATCATGAAAGTCGTGGGCCTGCTGCCAATTGATGGTGAACCCAGAGGGTCACACACATTACAGTTGGACATTGACAGTCATAAAAGGAAATAGTTGATTTAAGGAAGTTAAATCAAAGCTGATGAATTAAAGTGTTAATTCAAAGAAGAGAGTTATTAATTAGAATGTCTAATTAATTAAATCATTAGAAAGTCTAATTAATTAATTAGATTGTCTAATTAATTATAATATTAATTAAAGTGTTAATTAATAAAGATGGAATAATAAATAATTAAGCAATTTTCGGATTGGATAATTACAGGCATAAGGGGCGATTTTTGCTAGCTAATTAATTGGAAGAGTTTGTTTCTTGTGGGACAAGAAAGAAGGAAGAGATTTATATAAATCTTGTTTCCTATTGTGATAAGGAAAGGATTTTAATAAATCTAGATGAGATATCTATTAAGAGAAGGATTCTTCTCTTATATATATAACTCATCACCTATCTTCCAACTAAGAGACTAATCAGAAAAAGAGATTCAACACATGCAAAATTAAACAAGAAGAAAATAAGAGCTGAAAATCGCCCCAACCCTAGCCACAAAAGTCCTATGGCCGCCGCTCCCTTCCTCTTCCTCTCTCCCATCCGGATCTAGATCAAGAGCTGGATCTAGATCTGCCTCTTCCTCCATTGACAATCTCCAAGATCTAGTTCGTAGCCTGTGACTTGGAGGTGTTGCTACAATCCAACTGGTGTGGATACACTCTGGAGGCGAGACATTTGGATCGCTTCGTGAATCAGACAAGAAGACCGGAGGTTACCACCACCGAACCTGTGGTGAGGTAAATAGCGATTTAACACCCTCTAGTTTTACTTTATGTTTTGATTATTGATTTAATCAACCTTTTTCGCATATGTAATATGGAGATCGAATCATGGGCTGCTTGGGTGCCTCAGAAAAATTTTAAATTCCGTACTCTCGTTGTTTTGACAACCGAGGTGAGTTGAGTAGAAGGCTCGACAATTGTCAGGGGGAGTAGTGACCCTATCAGTAGGCTTCAGAACCACGATTTGGAAGCCCGCTGGAAAGTATTTTCCATAATCCCTCTGCAGATCGACTTGTTCTTCGGGAGTATCCTTATATTTGGTCAGGAAGTTGTCGACCGAAGCAGATACTTGTGGTGGATTAGTCTTTTTGGAGGATTTCCTTGAGGGTTTAAGATCCTCCTCCTCCGTTGTGATCTCGACCACAAGTCCGTCCACCTCTTCCTAGCCATAAGTGTCAACTTCGTAGGCAAGCACCCCATCCTCCATGTTCTCGTTCTCGGAGGAACGATTTTCCTAGCCTTCCTCCACTACGGTAACGATACGGTTAACCTCTTCTTCGGCGCAAGGAGGAGAATTAGGATTAGCATGCGAGGTCGACATTTTGAAAAGACAGGTGATCAATAAAATAAAAAACTGCTGGAAATATCGAACTGAGAAATTTTACTGCTCCGATCTGAAAACTAATATGGTAAAAGTGAAAATGACCTCGCATGCGATACCAGCTTTACGAAAGCTTCGAATATTTATATGGGACTTCGACTATTTATATGGAAGTGAGATATCCACAAGCTTTCCTCGAAAATACGTTGATTTCGCCCATACCATAACCACCAAGCAATCACAAAAGCCAATTCAAGCTCTCTGCAAAGAACTTTTTAAGCAACTTTGTAAACCACACTAACAGATCCTCATCCATGGATTCAACTGCAGCCCATCTAATATTCGACAAGGACAATGCTTGACGAGCAAACGAGCAACGAAGTAGGACATGCATCGTTGATTCAGGCTCGACCATGCACAAACTACACACATCGCTTTCACAAATTCTTCGCCTTTTCAGGTTTCGTAAAGCTGGTATCGCCCCTTTACATAACCTCCATATAAAGATTTACAATTTCTCCGAAAGATCAACTCAAATCCAACGGCAATCAACCGAACCACCACTACTCGTACTTCCCTCTTTTTGTTGTCAAGTTCTCTCTCGTATGGTAACCACAAGGTGCTAAACTCAAAATAGACCAAGCTTGTTTCGCAAGAAGAGCCTGATTAAACGCCTGCAGGTTTCTAAACCCCATACCCCCGCTTCTCTTCTCGTTCTCATCGACTTTCAGCTTACCCAATGAATTTTTTTCTTCTGCTTGTCATCCCACCAGAAGTTAGCAATAAGGGATTCAATTTCCGTAATAACATTCAACAGAAGTTTGAAGCAGCTCATTACATAAGATGGAATAGCTTGTCTAACGGATTTGATTAGCACTTCTTTTCCTGCCATTGATAACGTCTTCTCCCTCCAACCCTGCACTCTCATACGAACTCCATCACGAATTGCAACAAATTCCTCTTTTTTTATTTCCCAATCACTGATGGTAATCCAAGGTATTTTTCATGTATTTCCACCTACAGAATCGGAAAAATTTCTTTAATCACAGCCCGCGCTCCATTTGTCGCATTCTTATTGTACACCACATTCGATTTCTCAACATTTATCATTTGACCCGATGCTCGCTCATATTGGTTTAGAATCCTTTGAACCCGCTAGGCCGCTTCCGGTGTTGCTTGACAGAAAATCATAGTATCGTCTGCAAACAAGATATGAGAGACCCTCGACGCCCATGTACAAATTGATACTCCTTCAATTTCACCATTCACCTCCCTCTGTCTGATCAATGTGCTCAAGACTTCTATACATAAAAGAAACAATTATGGCGAAAGAGGATCTCCTTGACGGATACCCCTCTGAGTCTTAAATAACCAATCTGATCACCATTCAGCACACAAGAATAAGAAACAATAGATATGCAAATCAAAATCAACTCAATGAATTCTCTCGCAAAGCCTAATTTACTCATCAGTTTCTCTAGTAAAATCCACTCAACCCGATCGTAGGCCTTGCTTGTATCTAGTTTAATGGCCTTATGACCATCTCCCCACGTTTTCCTCTTCATAAAATTAAGGGGACGTTTTGTAAGACACATGGGACTAAGAAAGATTAGATTGAATGGGAAGATTATAATATATTTTGGTAGAAAAATAATTTGATGGGCTGATTTGTCTTTATAGATTTTGGGTTAGTAGACTGGTCCATGTTACCCAATCTGCACTGGATTCTGGGCTAGTAGACTGGTCCAGATTACCCAATCTGCCACCTCAGTGCCTGATCCCAAATTCCAATACCTAGTTAATAGCGGGTCGGCCTGATTAACATGGGCCGACCCGCTAACTAAATTGGGCCAGATTCAATATAATGGATGGTTATTAACTTATGTAGTAAACAAATATATTTTTCAGAATCAACTCTAAGAGGACTGAATTGAGTTGGGTTGCAGTTTAAATTCAAATTTAAGGCATTTCAACAAGTGGATTCTAGGTGCAAATATTATAATCATTACTCATCTTTTTCTGATATAATCTGAGAATATAAATCAAAAAGTTATCCAAGACTATAATGAATAATACTAAGCCATTTCACACCCTTGGCTAAGATCAGAGAGAATGATTTTAACAAGCATATGTGATAGTTTCAATAACAATAAGTTATATCTTAGATATAATTATATACACATACATTTTTTCGTATTATAGTCCAAGACAAATGAAAAAAAAAAAAAAAAAAAAAATTCTCCAAAATCCCTATTCCAAATATATAAATTAGGTAGACTCTACATACTTTCACCATTTTTCTTACCGATATATGTCCAAGCTCAAAAGCATTACAATGCCAGAATGTCTTCAGTGAACAAATACACAATAATTCATCATAGCACAAAGCTAGACAATTCTGGGGAACTTAGTTTCAGTCAAAAGACAGAACAAACTTGAGTAACATGTATTATTACCCCATAATTTACTACTAGTACATGCTTTGTCTATGAAAATAAGGAACTACTTAAAGCAGCTTTAAGGAAAAAAAACCAGAACTTTCTCACATACCACTAAAAGCTTGGGACTCAACAGTCTCAACTCTGCATGATGAAATTTCTTATATATTTATTTCAGCAATCATGTGATGGTATGTGTTGTAATCTGAAGTGCTCTTAAAGCCGGGAATGAAATCTGAAAAGAATCTCAGAACCGCAGCTAGAAGTTGTGGATCCTTTGAATTATAAGCTGATTCAAGGAACAATGAGGGCCGCACAGTGTTGACCTGAAATCAACCAAAATTTTTAACTTCAGTACAATTTCGTGCAAGTAAAGGTGTTTCTGTACATTGCCATTTATAAGATTTTGTTTTTGTTCAAGAAAAAAATGTAAGTATTATATATGTATTGCATACTGCAAAACCGGCAAAGATTGTGGCAAAAGGTTATTTTCACAGAACAATTTTATAAAATCATTTGTGTTTAAAACATATAACTGAGTTCATGCTATTTCTACCTCGTATTGTGTCCTTTATGAGCGCATAACAGTTCCGACGGCAATAATGTATAGAAAGTTTGCATGTAAAAGAATTAAGTTAAAAAAATTTGACCTTATTCTTTCTTGCATAGCGCAGAGCTTCGAGATAATATCCATCTTGGACAAGCAACAACACATAATCGTGATGCAATGATAGCTGTCTAAGCATACCCAGACCCAACTTCCTTATCTGAAGGTTTCGGCGACCAGATTCCAGTAGTTGCATTGCTACTTCTTTTGAGGGCTCTATAATCTGCATTGAATAGCATTAGTTATGAACCACAAATTGATTCTTATTTTACAAACAATAAATAGACTTATAATAACTCTCCGACTAAACAGATTAAAGAGAAGGGTGATTTACACTCAGACCCCCTGAAGTTTACCGTAATTACAAAAAAAATCCTGTGGTTTAAAAAGTTACAAGGACACCCCGTACAGGGTTTTTTTTTAAACATTTTCAGAAGCTGTAGGGGGTATCCTTGTAAGGATTGTTGAAGCTGTAAGTGGGGTCTCCTTGTAATTTCTGAAATGTCGGGGGGTTCCTTGTAAGATGACTAAACCTCAGGGGGTCTGCATGTAAATCACTCTAAAGAGAAATGTAACCTTATTCATGATAAATAATCCAAGTTCGGTGTAGCACTCATCTCGAGCTAATATTTGCACCATCAAGACGTAGGTATTAGGATACACCTTTAGTTTTTCAGAGCTAGCACTGCATGGTTCGAACAGACAAATCTATTAGAGACTAGAAAGGGACAGCATTCTCAGCTAACAAATGGAAGGAAAATAGCCTTCTAATTTACAATACTTAGGCAAGTGATTGAGCCAACATCCCAGAAAAGGCAAAACAAAAACCAACAGTAGTGACAAAATTTTCTCAGCCAAATATATCCTTTCTTGAAAGAGTTTAGACTAGGCCTGTCAAGGGTTGGGTCTAGACCTGGACCCCATTGTTTCCCAAAATTTGAACTTTTTAAAACCAGGTCTGGGTCCGGGTCTGGATCTAGATACGGGTCTGCGACCGGGTTGGGTCTGGATCCGGACACAGGTCTGAGTCTACACCCAGATCCGACCAACGATTTGATTTTGTACCCACTTTTTTTTAATTAGAGTCCGGGTCCAGACCCTGTGCTTATTTTAAGGGTCGGGTGTCAACAGGATCTGGACCTTGTACTCATTTTAAGAGTAGGGTCCGGGTCTGGATCCAACCCTTTGTGTCGACATGGTCTGGGTCCAGACCCTGTACTCATTTTTAGGACCCTTGACAGGCAGACTATAAATTGAAATAAAATCGTTATTAAAGAAGCTGTTAGGATTCAAAACACAATAGCTTAAAGAGGTAACACGTATCTGAGAAAAAAATAGATTTTGTAATAACAGTACCTTCGGAGAAACTCAACAATTATAGTTATCAAGTAAGATCCATCTCCTGTCATCTCTTCCTCAACAGGAGCAAACACAAATTTGTACAAATCCTCAGGTGAAGTTGCGGCTGAAGTTGCTTGTGATTCCTTTGCTTCAGATGCATCAAAATTTAACTGGTAATTACCCGGCCCAAGAATTTGAGATTGTCCAGCTGGAGGATGACCATCACCACCAGATGTATCAGGCTCAATAAGGGACTCTCTCTCTATATTACTTGTCGATGAATCAAGATTACGGGAGTTTATGTTCACACTACCATCAGAGTCTGAAGTTGACAAAGTAGATGTATCTACTCCCGTGGCTTCATTGACAACTGCACTGGGTCTATTTATATTTGAAACACCAATAGGTGAAGTTTCTTCTGCTTTGGTTCTTTTGTAATAACTACCTGTTTTGATTGCATGCGAGTATGTTGTGAGTAAAACATCTATGGCCCTGGCAACCATCGGAATAGGCCTCCGTTCCAAGATCATAGTGCGAGTAATTGCTAACGACAAATGCTTTGCCTGAAGCAATCAAGACAGTAGATATTTATATTGGAAGGAGATTACATTACTATAATGACTGAATGGCATCAATAAACAGTTCTCTTCAACTCAAAAGTCACAATAACAAGTCATTATTTAATTAATGAAATGAAAGCTACTCATTTTTAAGGTCATGAAAAGATTATGACATTCACTGGCTTCATCTCCTACAGTCCTGAGATATAAGAAGACAGGTCTAGCATTTTCTGGGCAGCAATATATGAATTAATATGGCAGATACTCTTACTTTTTTTGCTTCCGACTTCCTTCTTTGCAAGAACTCAAGCATCAAAGGAACTTCCGAGCTACTGGCAGAGATCGCCTGCAAAATATGGAAGGATTCAGCCAAAAATACCAGATAATTATCACTCTAAATGATGCTATCAGCTGTCAAAACTTGCCTCCAAATCCACATGAATTTTCCACAAAAACCCTTTAGGAACATCACATACAAGATCGGGTACATGGAAATTCCAGTGATCCCCATATAGAGTTACTTCAGAATCAATTATATCTTTGGACTCTAAAGATCCAGAAGTTGATTGGGAAGATGCAATATTAGCTCTGGAAAACCCTCTCAACAATAATGGAAGCGGAGCTGAAACAGGTGCTAGTGAATCTGTATATAAATCGTACAGAATGACAACCTTAGCATCCACTTGATGAACGAGCAAAACATTGTCAATCACACTTGTCGCAATTTGACTGGAGTAAACAGGCAGAGAACCCTGAAATGCGAAAGAACATCATGGTAGAACTTAGAAGACAAGAAGAAATCAAGAACAAGTCAATGAGGAAACCACTATAAAAAATCTCAAGAAATCGTCCATAAAAAACTATTGTTGATTGGTTAAACGGTTGAGAAACATACTATGTATGTAGAGAAAAAAAACCAACAAAATGGGAGCAAACCTTCACTTTATCTACCATAAAATGAAAGGTAACAGAAGCAATAATAGAAATGACAAAATCCACACTTTAGAGATTGAACATAATGAGAAAAACAGTAATATATTGTCCTCAAATTTGAATTTTAAGGGGAACCAAGAGGCGAATGTGTTTTACATGCATAATGAAAGAGACATTTTCCAACTTATACTTACAATTTATTTTCACAGGTTTTAATTTGTAACCAGATTATGTGTTATACCAGATTAGTTAAAAGAGAAGACATTAAGAAAATAATTTTTCCATATTTTGCTCTCCCTCTTGTTTCCTACAAAAATCCAAGATCGAAAGTACTTGATGCAATCACAAGCTCTTGGAATTTTTTAGTTAATTAAGAGGTAAACCATATATCCTGAAGATCATCATAAACTTACTTGTTGAACAACAGCATCTCGATAAAATCTATACGAGTGAAGAAGCATTGCAACTCTATCAAACTGCAAACAATAAATCCTGCCATACCTGTAAATCAACAAAAGACATTAAGACAGAGTGGTAAACATTTGAACTCCATCCAATGAAACAATACAAAATAAAAAAGAAGAAACATATACACAGTAATTATGTGGACATCTTCAGCAGCAAGGATGGGTTTATTGTTTGCCTCAGATCTGACCATTGCCATCTCAAACTTGGGCAAGCGGATTATTCCAGCAGATGAAAGCTAAAAGGAAAAAATTGGAATCCATAAAGTTACATCAAGACATAAGTGCTGCTGGATTCACCCTTAAAAGAGTTGAAACTAGTAAGCACAAATTTACAGAAAAATATATCCACATATATCTGCTAAAAATATAACAATGACATATTAGGTTGATCAAATTTATAAAGACCGTTAAGTAGCCTTCCTCTAATTAAGGATTTCCAAGAAATTACTATGAGAACTTTCTGATCTCCTATGTATGTCTTGCTATATAATTAATTACATCGTCACTGTTAAATATCAGTACCAATATAAACGTGTGAAAATTATGATGAGCATTTAAACTACAAT
The DNA here is from genome assembly GCA_034814905.1 of Penstemon davidsonii. NCBI lineage: Eukaryota > Viridiplantae > Streptophyta > Magnoliopsida > Lamiales > Plantaginaceae > Penstemon > Penstemon davidsonii. Next base: position 243,164 of record JAYDYQ010001087.1, on the reverse strand, counting down.
ACTGACTACATACCCATGAATTCCTATTCATTCAACGTATTAGAACGCTAGATATGAGAAAAGAGCAGGCTAATTCAGGTCCATAATGAGGTGGCTCCTAACCTGATAACCTGTAACACTCTTGCACTGCATTCCTGAGGCAAGAAGCACCAACCTGCTTTCATGCGTATAGATATACCAACTAATGCTCATTTTTTTTGTCTCGACCAAATGGAGAGCCTTGGACTCAGAATTGTAGGAGTATAAATCCAACCCACTGCAATCACATATACACTTTAGAGTTAGAAAAAAAAAACAAAGCCATGACACAGATATATATCTCACAATCATTAGATATCATGCTGGAAGAAACTACTTAGCTAAACAAAGATATGAAAACGTTCATCTATAACGAGATATAGTAGCTTGGTGGGTCTTTTCTATCATTTAAACGTGTAACTCTAGAAAATTCCTCAGGAAGCTAGATACACATAGTTGGTTTTCAAAATAATTATATACCGATGAGAACGCGGGGAAGTAAAATCAAATTCAATTGATCATAAGTGCTTGCTGAGAACAGATGATAAGTTCTGTTATTTTAGTTTACTTCTTCAACTATAAGTATCATTCTAAGTTTTGGTTGTTTGATGGTTCCAAAATGAGAGAGGTTGACAAGAAAAAGAAAATTGTTTAAGTTTAAAAAATAGGCATAGATCTTTACAAATTCCAAAGACTGGAGATGAAACCTAAAAAATGTTTCCATCAAATCAATGAAAGTGAGGGTTTTAAGGCAGAGACAGGATGCTGTAAATTAAAATATAATGAGCAAGCGATGCAGGATGCTGTAAATTAAGAGAACATTGGATTTTCCAAGTTTCTGCAAGATATTAAGTGAAAAGAGAGCACTGCCAAACAGCATTAAAAGATTCCACTTCTCACAGTTCACAAGCACTACATAATCTTTTTGAACACACACACCACAGTTCCTGTAAGACTATCACAGAAGTTCAGGGAACATCCTTTTGCAGAATAAAATATAACAAATATCTGAAATTCCACACTGAGTTTTAGTAGAACATATCACATTTCCTCACGTCTCAGAGTTGAAAACTCAATCATTTTCACATGACAGCATTAGACCCCAATATATCCTATGAAATGTGATAAGTCATGCTAACCTAGTAAATATCTTTGTATCGGTGTTCCTTTTTTTCTTTATATAACTACAGCTCATATAAGAAAATGGAATCATCCATGTTGGGCCGAGGTCAAAATAGTATAGCTTCTATTAGGGCCAAGTCACAATAGATTTTCATGCTTGAGTTGATGAAATATTACAAGATTTGTGGTAGTAATAGTCGCTCCAAAATTTCAACCAAAGCAGGTTACATGTACGCAACAAGACAGAGGTGGGGACTTGGCAGGGAGGGAAGATTGATAAGCGAGAAGTGAGCCCCAAATCCCGTGCGCTATACTGTGCCATACACACTTTAGGAGCGGGCAGCAGACCTTCAAGGCCCATACGTGCAAGTACAAGGTTCACTTATGATTATTATTTGAAGTTACTTTTACAATCACTTGACTTATCAAATGAATTTCAAGACAGACTTCAAGTATATACCTGGTTTTCACAAACACAATATCATAGGTCGGACAATCTGTCCAAAAGAAACCCAGGATACTTTCCGACTCGGACCTACACTTCTGACTTAGTGTAACTCCAGCCTCTTTGTTCCAGATGTGGATCTCCTGATTAGATCGCTGGATAGCCAAAAGCTTGAGATCTAAAGAATATCGGACTGAAAGCACCGGGCCTTCACTTATTGGATCATACGACGAAGCAACACAAGGATCATAGGGAGCAGTTTTCCATGAGAAGATCTACAGATGACATAATACTTTGTTGATATGGAGAAAGGAAAAACATGCTCCATCAGATTTATTATGTAACTGATAACTCAAATTTGCGGCCAATCCTAATACCTGATCAGATGTCAGTGCAAGAATCAGTTTATTTCCGTCATCGTAAAATAAACTTCTTGATCCAGGAATATGGCATCTTAGAGGTGGATATTGAATATAAACATGTGACAGTGCATTAGATCCACCGGAACCAGAATTATTAGAAGAAGATGCTGCTCCGTTCATGTCACTCAATGTCTCTTACTACGCAACTAAAATTTGGAAGGATGTGCCAGTGCCAAGATGAGCTGCAATACAATAGATGTTGGAAATATAACAGTGAAAAGTAGTATAACATTAACGGCGAGAACAAAAATTGTAAACAGAGTGAGGTTTAGATTCTCAGGTATTCAAACAAACAACTATTTCAAGAATGAAATGAGCTTTACCAAGGCAAGTCACACTGTTACTGCTAAACTGAAATATATTGTGAAGTCAGATCTTCCCTCGTAGCTGGAGGCAGAAAAGAGTATCACCATATATCATATAATAAGTTGTGTAAAAGTTAAAAGGTGAATATAAAGGAAAGGGAAAATTAAAGGGTACATACCACATTTTGCATGCAACTCCTTAAAGCTAGAAACTCTTTTGAGCACATGTCTTGTTCCACTTCTGGTACCCTTGCTGCAACACAGCTACCATATTGTTTGGCCTAAAAAAATTAACAAAATCACATAGTTCAATGTCTCCAGATACACTTCACATTTACAGTTGAGAACCTGAAAGATTATATATAGAAACACAGGGAAGCCAATACAATTGTTCTGAATTATAAACAACTTAAGTAAAATTTAGAAACCAAGAAGGAGACAGTGCATTAATGCCAATAGAAATCAATGGAGCTACACAGGGTATATGATGTATAGATATGGCTAGAAAAGGTTTCTCTGAAAAGTTGCAAGGTAGGGAAAGCAAAATGGGAAGCATGTTCAATAGTATGGGAAAGCCATATTATAAATGCTTCCTCGTCTGCCAAAGCAAAGGCTTGACATTCCACCTATTAAATCCAAGACTTGCAATGCATATTTCATGATCTTAATGTAAACCCACAATGAGAACATCATCAAAAGTTAATCATATTATTTCTTGCCAAACATGTGAAGCTGTAGAGGAAGATATACATAGTCAATCTTTTAATTTAGTCTCATTGTTACTACCGCGAACCCCTCATATTTTCCCTGTGAAATTATTACCAAAATTTTCTGTACAAAATCAAACTTCATCATTTAAACTTTTCGCATCTCTGTGAAGCATGACACTCTATTGGATTACAAACATAACATACAAACATGGACGCATATAATTTTCGTACTTCTATTTTAATTTACATCGAACATAAGGAAACAACAAAATAAGAAAGACAAACCAAACAAACCTGAGCTGAACAATTCACCAAAATTCGCTTCAGTAAGGACATCGTTGCGTTATTCTTCTCTTTCATACTCCGAATTTGAACACCTATACAACAATTAAATCACGAATTCTATATTTTGATTGAATATAGGGAGACTTACAGCAAAAAGGGCTAAAATACCTTAAGATTTGATCATTGAGATGAACATACATCAAGAACAGCTATTTTGGTATGTAAGTATTAGAGCAAAAGGAAATTCAAATGTCTTCTTTTCTGTCGGAAATTGAAAATCAGAAAAAAATACAATTCGATTCTTCACCAGTTCACCTAACTTCGTCAACGACGAAGGTTGAAATAGATTGGGTCTGGGCCTGAAAATGGACGTTGTATATGGATTGGACCTAATCTTTAATCATAATAAAATAAAGTAAAATTTACATAGACACCCCTAGAAGAATGTCTAATTACAGGAACTTATCGACCTTTTCTGAAATTACAAAGATACCCTATGTAACATAAAATATATTCAAATACACCCCCCTAATGTAAGGGGCTCACTAACATAAAATATATTATAAATACACCCCGGATATTCTTGTAATATAGTTTTTGGCCGAGAGTGTCTTTATAATTAAACCTTCTTCTAAGGGTGTCTATGTAAATTCCAAAAAACCAAAAGCTAATGGACTCTGATGTGTGGCCCAAAGTTTTTTCCTGAGCAAATGGGCCATAACAGTAATATTGGATCACGAATTGAACATTAGATAAATAAAAATCAAGGACCCCATTAGCCGCATACAAATGAAGCAAAAGGAAGAACGAGTGATTGTGAAGAATGACCTTTCTAAAAACTAAAATTTTAAAAATGATTTTGTGCAAATATTCCCAAATAAACCCTATTTGCAAAATAAGTCCCTTGACAGTTCAAAAAGAAAGAACGGACCAATAAATTATTCAAATGGGAATGACCGAAGAAATAGCAGATTTACAAAAACAATTAATAGATATAACTAAAGAAATTGCCGATTTAAAAGAACAATTACTTAAGATAAATAAAATATTAAAAGAGGAAGATATTTATAAAAATTTTGACGAATTCTATAATGAAAAAGAAAATTTAACTAAAGAAAAAATTAAAAATTTAAGTTATGAATTAGAAAAAATTAAAGATCTAGTTCTAATAAACAAACAAGAACAAATATTTAGTTCATCTAGAGAACTACGACCACCAAGGAATTTACTAAAATAATGGAAGAACAAGTAGAAGAAATTAGAAAAATGATTGAACAAATAAACATAATTGAGGAGGAACAAAATATAAGGCAAACAAATTTTACAAATAATAATGAAGTAATTTATGGATACGAGTCGGATGATTCTATCCCTGCATATATGGAAAAAGGAGAAAGTAGTCAAATAAAAGAGGAACAACAAGATAATGAAAATAATAAAAAACGAAAGTCTAGTAGGTTTGAATGGATCGATATTGATCCAGAAAACCTTAGAGAAAGAAATGGTTTTTATCAAAGAAAACAAGGAGGATTCCGAAAATTACCAGATGAATATACACCTCATTTACAACAAATAAAACAAGGAATATTAGATGTAGATTGCGCTAGAAATACAGAAGGATTAATACAAGAATGGGCAAACCAAGTAAACCTAATTCTACAAACAGATGACATATTTAAAAATGCATCAATGGATAATATATGGAATTATATGGTTTTTAAAACAAAAGGAAATGTATTCCAATACTTGAGTGATTATAAATACATTGACCAACTAAAAGAAGCAAGCAAAAATAATGTAGAAAAATTTTACTGGTCAGTAATAGCACTTATATGGAAGGAATTTGTTGGTCAAGATCAAATAAATTATGCAGAAAAAGTTACAGAAAAACAAAATGAAATAGCAACCTGGCATTTAAATAGCATGACTATCTGTGATATGTGTCAATACGAGAATTTTGTTTGTGAATTTTCAAAAAGTTTTTATAGATTAAAACCTGCAAATCAGGAACATACGAAAAAATTATTACTAATAAAATTACCATACCCAATAAATAAAGTTTGTTTAAACAAATTTAATGAAGGAGTAAAAGACGGTACTATAGCAGATAGTCTAGGAGGAGCAATTCTAGTAGGACGAGAATATATAATAGAAAAATGTACACAGCTAAATGAAACAAAACTGGTAAAACAAGTTAACAAAGTTTGTTGTAAGGTAATCCAGGAGTACCACAACAGTATGGGTGTAAAGAACGTAAATATAAAAAGAAATATCATAAAAATAAATATTATAATAAAAAATATAAATGGAAGAAACGACCTTTTCAAAAATATAAATAAGAGTTTTATAAAAAACCAGAACGATTTTTTAGACGAAAGCAAAACAAGAGATATTGTCCATAAGGAAAAAAGAAATGTAAATGTTGGTTATGCAAGGAAGAAGGTCACTATGCAAATGAATGCCCAAAAAGAAAAAATAAAGAACAAAAAGAAATTCTAAAAGTAGCAGAGTTAAGAAGTCTAGAACCAATTGAATCTGATATATCAGATATTGAAGAAATATATATATTATTAACCGATTCAGATTATGAGACAGAAGAAAGTCACGAGACAGAATTATCTACAGAATCAGAATAGAAGAAATCCAAATTCTACTTTTATAAAGGTAGAAATAAAAGGATATTATTATTCAACATATATTGATACTGGAGCTAGTATTAGTTTTGCTTCTAAAAATATAAAAGGATTATTTTGGAGAGAAATAAAAAGACCAGTGAGAATTATGATAGCTGATGGAAGTACGCATAAGATAGAATTAGCAAGTTATTTTAATAAAATAAAAATTATAGATAAGACTAAAACACCCTATATATTCATGGTACCATCACTCTACAGGCAAGAATCAGGATTTGATATTATTCTAGGAAACAATTTTCTTAGATTATACCATCCCTTTATACAATGGTTAGAATATATAGAGCTAAAGGCACCTATAGGAAAAATGATAAAAATCCCTATCATAGACAACCTTGAGCGAACAAAATTAAAAATATTACACATTCTTAACGAAACATTATTTTATATGGAAGAAAATAATAAAATGAGTATTGAAAAAGAAGTAGAAGATCTTTTAGAAGAAACTTGCTCAGAGGACCCGCTAGATGTAAAAATAAATACTAATGAAGAACAAATCACTATAGAATTAAAAGATCCAAAACAAGAAGTAAATGTACCAAATAGGATACCCTATTCAAAAAGAGACATAGAAGAATTTACAAAAGATTGTAGAGAATTATTAGAAAAAAGATTAATAAGAGAAAGCAAAAGTAGACATGCTGCTCCAGCATTCTATGTAGAAAACCATAATGAAATAAAACGAGGAAAAAGGAGAATGGTAATAAACTATAAAAAGATGAATGATGCCACTGTAGGAGACGCACATAAGTTACCTCGAAGAGATTCAATAATGGAAAAAATAAAAGGAATGACTTGGTTTAGTTCCTTAGATGCTAAATCTGGGTATTATCAATTAAGATTGCACGAAAATACAAATCCACTAACAGCATTTACTTGTCCTCCAGAAAAACACTATGAATGGAATGTATTACCATTTGGGTTAAAACAAGCACCTGAATATTTCAAAGATATATGAGTAAAAACTTAGAAGGATTAGAGGAAATATGTCTTGTATATATAGATGATATTTTAATATTCAGTAATACTTCTAAAGAAGATCATCTAAGAAAAGTAGCAATCGTACTTAAAAGATGTAAACAAAAAGGTTTAGTACTAAGTAAAAAGAAAGCACAAATAGCAAAACAAGAAATTGAATTTTTAGGAATAATAATAAAGTCAAATGGAGAAATTGAATTGCAAAAACATGTCTTAGAAAAATTACACCTATTCCCAAATAAAATCGAAGATAGAAAACAGTTACAAAGGTTTCTAGGATATTTAAATTACATATCCGAATTAGGGTATTTAAAAGGATGTGCCAAAGAAAAAGCTACAAGAGAAAATAAGTACTAAAAAACAATGGTTTTAGGATAAAGAAGATAGTAAAATAGTTGAACGAATAAAACATATCTCGAAAAATTTACCAAAGCTATATAATCCAACTTCTAATGATTATTTAATAATTGAGACTGATGCATCTGACGAAGTCTGGTCAGGATGTATGAAATGAATACAAACAAAAATACCACAGCATGAAGAAGTTAAAGAATTAGAAGTATGTAACTTAAATAATGAAATCAGCTCTACGAGCAAAAACATACATGATGATACCAAATGTAACTTAAACAATGAAATCAGCTCTATACTGATGAATTATTTATGGAGAAATCAGCAGTCAAAAGTCCAGAAATTCTGTGCAGATATATATCTGGAACGTTTTCTGAAACATAAAAAAGGTATCCCATCCATGAGAAAGAAACATTGGCATGTTTAAGGACATTTAAAAAATGGAGGATTGATCTGTTACCCAAAGAATTTGAGCTTAGAACGGATTCAAAATATCTAACCGGATTCATTAGATACAAACTACAGCCGAATTACAATCAAGGACGACTAATAAGATGGCAACTTGAACTAAGCAGATACCCAGCAAAAATAAAATATATAAAAAGTAGCAATAATATTATTGCAGATACATTAACAAGAGAATTCGCATCAGGATAAACTATCTAAATTATGGAAGGAGCAATAGCAACACTGAAGAATCAAGCGAAGCAGATAAAAGGAAACATTGAGGCAAAAATTCGTGAATTACAAGAATTAGAAAAGGCTATACAATCCCTGGATCCAAGTTACAAACCATCAGAGTTTAGCATGCTAAGCGTGGTGGACGAATCAACAAAAACAAAGGCAAAAACAGAAGAAAAATCCGAACCAAAACCAGAAGTTCCATCAGGTATAAAAATTCAGGAAACATCTTCATCATCATCATCAAAGAAGTACTATGTCATCTTCAACGGACCAGCTGATAACGCCGTGAGAACGTCGTTATTACCTATCTCCTTAAGCTCAAAATATCTTGTTTTGATCCGAGTTTTGCGTGCTTTTGCTTGTTTTTGTGTTCTTTTGTGTTTTTGGTCCTTTGTTGGGCTTTTGTGTGTTTTCTTTTGTTTTCGTCATTTTTTGTCGTGTTTTTGTTCTGTTTGTAGGTTTGAGAATTTAGCAAGGCTAAAGGGAAGTCCGAGAGGATATGATTCAATGCAATTCCATCAAATCAAGACTCGGTGGCCGTTGATGCAAGCCTTTGCGCAGAAAGAGCTTCAAAGAAAAGAGAACCCGAAGCAAATCGTAGAAGAATGTAGATAGCTTCTCACTAAAACGTACATATATATTTTATGGATGATCCAAATGAGCTGAATTTTGGATATGTCATAGATGAGTGAGTTAGCTACGCTACGGACTTTACGGATCTACAATCGGGGTTTCGGAATCAAAAGATATGCTGCTCGGAAGGAAGTGTGGCAGTGCAGAAAACTTACGGCCTGTTCCTCGCGGCCGCTAGGTTCAGTCACGCGGCCGCGAGACCCCTGTTCCAGCAGCTATTTTCTGCGGGAAAAACAGGGGGCTTTTTGTATCTTCCCCCTTTTCCCCCACTTGTATTTCATAACCCTTTAGGGGGCTTTTTGGTCTTGTTTTCTAGGTTAAGAGGGTCAAGAGGAGCTCACAATTCTCACACACACATACCTTGCCTCTCTTTTCCTCTCAAGCTTCCCTAAACTCTCTCTTTACTTTTTCTTTCTTTTTCTTGTATTTGAAGACTCCACCAAGGGGGTGAGTTAATCACCATCCTTGGGGAGTGATTAGGTGGTGATGAAAGGGAGGAGAATCCATCTCTCGACTTTATTCCGATTAGGTGATATCTTTCTATTTCCTAGTTGTCTATGATTAGGATATGAATGTTGTTATTTTCTATTTGGAACAAAGGTTGTGGATTTGAATTCTTCGGATTTATATATATTTATGTTATTGTTTGATTAAATGATGTCTTGATGATTAGTATGGTGCTTATATGTGTTCGTTAATCTGATTCCGTCCTTATCGTTCATCTTATGGTTTGACAACCTTTGAGATGAGATTTATTGATTCTTGATTGCTAGACATAGTGATTTTGAGGATTTGATTATGAATTTGGATTGTGATTCGATTTTAGGATAGACATATACCTATGTCGTTTCATATTCGTTTAAGGTTTGAGTTTAATGCATCGATTAGATTTTAATCCACTTAGACATAAATTGGATTAGTTTAACTCGATAGGTTTGTATGCAACTCGGAAGATACATACGAACGTCCTTGAATCCTTGAGTAGCAACACGAGCATAATATATTAATTGTCGAGTCATTGTTATCGTTTGATTAATTATGTTTTGATGTTGGGCTATGTTTGAATTGTTGGATTTATTGTTTTATTGCACTTTTGGCCAATGATTGTAGTAGATTATTGTTTAAGTACTTTGATTTGTCGTAATCATGTAATCGGACTTAATTCTACCTTGAATGCATCCTAGACATAGGACTTTGAAGGTTAGGCGAGTGACGATTTGTGGATTTCTACCTAGGATAGGCATATACCTAGTGTGGTCCGTGTTTGTATAATGAGTTCGTTCGTGAATGCATCAAATAACTTAGATTCTCTTTATTCGGGGATTTGGGTTAGTCTTAGGTCCCGGGTGACAGCGGTACGCCTTTGATCCCTCTGAGAGCATCGAGTGACAACGATGTTTGTGATTGATCCGGAGATGGAGAGTTTGGGTAGATTGGTAGAGTTAAGTGAGACCGACAGGGAGACTTAACTAATTTAGAACTCACAAACAACAACTAAACCTAGGATTGTTTGCATAGCTAACCTAACAACCGCATGATTTATCTGCTTTAATTGATTGCTTATAAATCCTCCTTACCGCATAATTAACTCCCCAATTTACTTGCTTTCGTAGTTAGATTTACTTTACCGCTCGTAGTTAAATAAAATCACCCTTATCATATAATTGGGTTTGATAATTTTGTGTCAAGCGTTCTTAGATGAAATAAGCCGTCGATTGATTCGTTTATTCCCACCTTTTACCCATTCGTGGGGATTCGATACTCGGTATGTACTTATCGTTTTATATTACTTGTAACGACCGTATACTTGCGTAGTTTGCGTGTTAGTATTTGGAACGCAACACCAGCCAAAGGAGCAATCTTTGATGAATGGCATAAAACATCACTATACATTAATGGTCACAAAGGAATCATTCATAAGGCATACAAAACTATGGCGGAAGCAAAACTTGCAGTCGAAGAAAACAAAGCAATCTCAGAAGCAGAAATTAAAGCCCAACCATTCAAATCAGCTTTAGTCAAACCAAAAGAAACAATGATAGATCAACCATCTTCTTCAATGAAGGTACTCGGAAAAATAACGAAGTTAACACGGTACCCACAAGACAGAAACACATGCAGCTCAAAAAAGTAAATAAGGAGGATTTTCAAGAATACCTGAAAATGCTATACAATTGGACGGAGGAAGATATGACAAAATTCTTTTATCCAACTGAAAAAAGAATAACAGGACCCAAAGCAGTCATCATCAGCGGAGCAAGTCCACTAATGACGTATAAATTCTTCCAATGTGGATTAATTGATACGATGTACATTGACGAAAGCAACACTATTCTCCAAGAATTCAATCATGGGATCCAACAAACAGTGAAAAATTATCGAAAGTATTTTGGTAAGGATAGAGAAATATATTTAAAAATATATAGCTCATATCCCTACTTTAATGAACAAGGTGAAGTACACGTGCCAGCATATTCACTCATTTACATGGGAGTATCCAATGGAACATATCCAGTTCGTGATCAACCAGTTAAGGAAAATGAAGAAAGTCATCAAGTCATGAATACCGGATTAATCTATGGAATCGTTTCCATGTTACAACGATTAACCGAGGAATCAAAAATTAAAATAAATTATAAAAATGAAACCACTATGATATATTCAAATTTTAAGGATAAAATCAAAATTGAAGAATTTAAAACATTTATGGATTTTGAAGAAGACATCATGAATATACAAGGAGTATTCAAAAAATTATCCGATGAAGAAAAACTCCAGATATGTGAAACATTGAAGGAATTCAAAGCTCACAAATGCAATTATTGCATGGATGAATCTAGTGGAGAAGAAACAATAATTGAAGGATAAAAATATCAGCAGAAGAAGACAAGAGTATCGGCAAGAAAATCTGAAGTCAATTTTTACTTTTGAAAAAAATAGTAGAATCCAATGTAAAAAGTCATGTGACTTTACTATTATGTAGGACCTACTGTTGAAAAAGTAGTAGGATCCAATGTAAACAATTATGTAAATTTACTATTTCGTAGGACCTAAAAAAGATCCTTATCACCTTATGTGATCTGGATGAGTGGAGGAAAATAGCTTCCCCCTCCTATAAATAATGATGTTTAGTTCAGTTGTAAGTGTGCGAAAATTAATAAAAGAACTCTGTTTCTAAATTTTCTCTCAAATCTTAAAGTTGTAACAAACTTCTGAATAGGATTTTTCAAAAAAGAAATCAATCATAAATCATATATTATCTACAAAGATCCCAAATACTATCTGCACGGAGCACTAAACCCAAGACCAACCAAGAACATATCAGGTATGTATGATTTAGATTTAATTTCAAGAAATCAATTTCTACAATATCATATATTAGGAGTTATAAATAGAACACAAATTGTTTCGATACTCATAGACACAGGAGCATCTTTATCACATGTTCATCCAAGATATGTAGTAACTAGATCTGCAGCACCACTGGTTGTTATAAATACAATAAAAGGAGATAAAACATGTAATGAAAAAGCTACTATAGAACTCATGTTTCATGAAGAATTAAGATTTCGTCTTACTATGTATATAGATGAAAGTGATACAGGATCAGATATACTATTAGGTACTGATTTTTTAGAACAAATAAGATATGAAATTCATTCACAACATATACAAATAGGAGAAATAAAAATACCAAGAATAAAATTACCTTTTTATGAAATAAATAATAAAATATGAGTTCCCCACTAAAAGAATTCGATAGACATATACAATTACTAGAACAAGAAGAAACACTTGGAATGTTCTCAGCTCAATCAATTATTGAGCATAAAATAGAAAAAAACTAGAAAGGCAAAATTAGATCTAAAAGAAGGACAACACTTTAATAAATCTATTTTTGAAAAAATAAAACGAAAAAATATTATCTATCATGGCTTATTTACCCAAGAAGTACCAATAGATATAAAAACCACTAGAGGAACCATTGTAATTCCCATAATTGATAGCGAACAAATAGCAGCTAGAATAGAAAAAATTAAAAATAAAGAAGACAGAAATAAAATAGGATATATTCAAATCGCTACAATACAAGTGTTGATAAAATCAACTTTTAAAGAAGGTATTAATTCACCAATAGCTTTAATAGCTTACGACCGAAGAATTAAAGATACTCATGATTCGGTTTTAGGAATAACTATGGGAAACCTAGCATATAAAACACTAAAGTTTAATCTAGGAATTAAATATGCAATTCCTTTATCTACAAAAAATTTAGATAATAGCATTTGTTTAGGATACAAATTTGCAAGAGAAGAACTAATGGAAGAAGGAGATCAACCATTCAGTCTAACATATATGGTAGAATATGCTTTAACAAATAGTCATCATAGTATAAATTTCTTAGATCAAGAATCTATTTATTTAGATAAATTATTTGAAGGAATAGCTCAAATAAAAAAATTACCAATGAAAGAAGTAACAATAGAAGGAACTAGTGACCAAATTAGACGATCAATATCGTTTAGATCACCTAACATAAAACAATTACCTCTAGAAAAACCTAAAAATCTAATAAAACCAATAAATAATGAAGAAAGAAATTGTATAAAATCCGAAGAAGATAGTGAGTATACAAAATTAGAAAAGAAAATTTCGGATTTAAGTAAATATTTAGAAGACAAATTATGAATAATAAACCTGAAAATGATTGTGAACATATATCAGATTTAGTTAAACACTACGAAAAGAGATTAGAATATTTAAAATCAACATCGATTAGTACTAAAATATATAAAATAAATAAAGAAATTATAAGAACAAAAATAAAAAAGGCCAAAGAATCATGTGTTATGTGTAAAGAAAAAATTTTAATCAAAAAACAAACATCCGTAGCCTCTGGCCAATTTTTGGTATCAGAGCCGAGTAACGAAAATGGAGAAAATACAAAAAATACAAAATAAATTACAAAAAATTATTGAAGAAATTGAAATTTATGAAGATAAATTAGCTAATATACAATTTCTAGAGGTTCATCCTTGTACACCAGGAATATTAGACTTCAAAATAAAAATATTAGAAAGACTAAAAATTGATTATGAATATGAATTACATAAGCAGAAATTGATATATCATATAGAAAACAAATAGTAAACTAGAGGGTACTAAAAAGCAAATTACAGAAGTGAAGAATATTAATGCAAATACCATCTCTACAGGAAAAAGCCCCTGAAGGTCAGTTTTGAAAATTAAACTTTCCAAAAGGCCATTTTTAAAATCCTCTCAAGGAAGAATTGGACTCGAAAAGTTGAAATTGAAATGTTTATATTATTATTGTTATAAAACTTAGGATAAAAGTATGAACAAATTGTAGTAAGCAAAGTAATATGTAGAGAAAACTCCTCAACTCTTTTATCTCATTTTATGTTGTAGTTCATCTTGTTACAAAATAAAGGATGAACTCATCTATTTATACAAGCTCAAGACTTCTATACAATAGCCACATGTCATATATGTGTCTTCCATGCAATTGTGATACATGGTTATACTACATGTTCAACCACTTGCATACATCTAGAGATTTCCACATAGACATGCATTGCCACACTTCTTCATGTCTTGCCACATATAAGGTAATGTGTTAGCTCATTAATTCACCAAGTGGAAGAATCATGCATAGCCACATTATCTCTTGAATGGTAAATTACCAATGGCATCCACAAAATATGCATATTTCATAACACTCCCCCTTGGATGCACATTGCTTCTGGAGTATGCCTCGTTAAAACTTTGTCAAGAAAAACCCATTGGGACAAAAACTTGGACGAAGGAAAAAGAGTACATATCCATATGGGATTTATAAGCGTGTAACACTGCCTCGTTAAAACCTTGCCAAGAAAAATCCATTGGGACAAAAACTTGGACGAAGGAAAAAGAGTACAATGTAAGTGTCGTTAATTACACGCTCCCCCTGATGCCGACATAAGATCCACAAGTCGCCGCATTCCAATGTTGTAAACCATCTTTCTGAATGATGTAGTTGGCAATGCTTTAGTGAATAAATCAGCAAAGTTGTTACATGACTGAATCTGAAGCACGTCTATATTACCCTTTTTCTGAAGCTCATGGGTAAAGAAAAACTTTGGTGATATGTGCTTCGTTCTGTCTCCTTTGATATATCCATTTCTTATTTGAGCAATACAGGCGGCATTGTCTTCATATAAGGATGTTGGTATATTCTTTGTTGAAGGCAACCCACAAGATTCTTGAATATATTGAACCATTGATCTCAGCCATAAACATTCTCGACTTGCTTCATGCAATGCCAAAATTTCAGCATGATTGGAAGAAGTGGCTGCTAGAGTTTGTTTAACAGATCGCCATGATATTGCAGCGCCACCACAAGTAAATACATTTCCACTTTGTGATCTACCTTTTTGTGGATCAGAAAGATAATGTTGGTCCCAAGCATAGTTGTTAAAAGCGCACAAGGCGCGCACCTTTGCGCGAGGCGAGGCGAGGCGAGCCCTCATCGCCTCGCCTCGCCTCGCAATGGCCGTCCCTAAAAGGCGCCATCAAGGCGTCGCCTTGAGCGCCTTTGCACCGCCTTAAGGCGGTGCAAGGCGGCGCCTTTTGGGGAAGTTCAATTTTTTTTTAAAAAAAAATTTAAAATTAAAATCAGGACACTTTCCTGCTGCACCGCGCCGTCCTGAACGCCGCCGTGTCATATCCAGTGATGTAATTGCCGAAGGTTTTTTAGCTAATTTGAAGAATGAAGGAGAAGAAGTAGTAAATGTGAGATTTTTGGAGATGGAGAAATGGAATTGGGGATTTTACGGGAAAAGGAGATGATATAGTTGTCTGGAAATGGACCTGGAGCAGATGAAGGAGTTATTGGGCCAAGGGTTGATCCGGTTTATTCACAAAAGAATACTGGGCTGAATTGAATTATTATGGCCCAGTCATTAATAGTCATTGTTAGCCCATTTTACTTATTAATCATTGCCAGTAAACTTCTCAGTCTCAAAGTTTAATTCATAATTTAATATATTACATATTTTTATTACATAGAGAAGTAAGTTATTAAATAACTCACCCTATTTATATATATATTACATATATACTTACAATACATTATACATCACCC
The DNA here is from genome assembly GCA_034814905.1 of Penstemon davidsonii. Classification (NCBI taxonomy): domain Eukaryota; kingdom Viridiplantae; phylum Streptophyta; class Magnoliopsida; order Lamiales; family Plantaginaceae; genus Penstemon; species Penstemon davidsonii. The sequence continues at coordinate 227,374 of JAYDYQ010001087.1, read as the reverse complement.
ATTTTTTATATTGTTGCATGATAAATATTGAATATGTTTATTATATTGTCTTCATAAGTCTTGAATTTTATAATTATTGTTGATAATTTTATATATACTGAAAAATTTACATACAAGCACCTTATCCCCAAAAAGCCCTCGCTTTTTGCATCGCCTCGCCTTGAGGCAAGGCTCGCCCTTGTCGCCTCGCCTCGCCTTGCGCCTCAAACAACTATGGTCCCAAGTGGTCAGATGAGGTCTAGAGGGGGGGGGGGGGGGAATAGACCTCTTCAAAAATTTATCTTTCAAAATCTTCGAACTTTTCTGTCAGCAGACTAAGCTGATCAGTAATAGTAAGTTGACTATGCTGATCTCGCACAAAGCTTTGAACAGCAGAGTTGACCACTCTTCTGATTTCACTCAGCTGATTTTATCAAAATCAGAGTTTTAAAATAACTAACTTGCAGCGGATTTATCAAGTGTTTTTCACAAGTAGTTTTCTTTAACTTTGAATAGTTTTATCCCCAGTTTTAACAAACTCCTTTTAAAACTTTTCCAACAGTTAACCTTTAAGTGTTTTAAGTATGTTGTTTTAAATATGCAGAAATTTATGCAAGTAAAAACACAAATGATTTTTATAGTGGTTATATGGATAGAAATCCTTTAGTCCACTCTTCCAAGTCACTTAGATCTTGGGTTATACTAAATCACACAGATTACAGTATACACTGCTTACGCCAAACAACAAATGATATGGCCGTAAGTTCACAATAGGAAATCACAAAGAAACTCCTATCCTCTGAAGTAATATCACTCACTAAGACGGATATCTACTTCTCACAACACAATCCTAACAAAATCACTCAGATTTTACAAGTATTTTCTGTTATCTCTCTATTCTGCTTCGTCAACAAATGACTCAGCTGTTGAGTGTTCTGTTCTTGAGTTTGAGACTTAGAAGAATTCTGCTTCAGATTTTTGCTCTCAAAGTGTGTTGTATCTTCTTCTTCAACTCACGAACTGAACTATTTATACTTGAGATTTGAAAATCTGCCCGTTGAGAGATCGACAGGTGTCCAAATCATCGAGTACTGGTCCTTCTGCAGAAACGGCTACCTGCGACTGAACACTGTACACTCTGCTGTACTTGCTGTCAGTCCGCATTAAATGCACCAAGCTGATACGAGGTTTCTCTTCAATCATTTGTCATAAATACCCTTCCTCTTCAGCATTTATTACTCCAAGTGCATTTATTACCGTTGCACTAACTTCTCATCCACTTCCACTCTGCTGATCGAAGTCACTCGTCTGATGTGTACTCGGCTGATCCCAAACTTGAACTAATCTGATTTGAGTCGGCTGATAGTCCACCAGTCTGATTCCTTCTTCAGCAACAGATCAGTAGTCTTCTGGACCATATTTGACTAGTCTGAAATACTTCTTCCTTGGTCAAATATCTTCTAAGGTTTGTACTAAGCTTTCACTTAGCTGATGACTTTGGAAATCATCAAAACCTCCCATCACTTCAAAGTCTTCATCTTCATCCAACAAGTTCCCCCATTTTGATGATGACAAAACTTCAGCTAAGTACCTGTACCTAAACTAAAGTTGAGTCCTCAAAAATTTCTGAGATAGAAATGATGTATTGGAAGCTTGAACTTTTATAGATGATTTTAAAAATTACAGTACAAGTTACAAGCAAATTTAGACTTAAGTGAAAAAGTTACAGGTAAAGAAAGCTGGTTACAAATATTCAACAGATGACCTAGTCTAGTAGCTAGTCTAGTCCTCAGCTTCTTCATCTTCTTCTTCATCCTCTTCTTCAACTTCAACTTCATCACTACTGTCTTCATCTTCACCAGATGTGAAAGCATCAACAAGACCTTTTAATTTTTCTCTTCTTTCATCAGCTTCAAATCTTGCTCTGATGTCTTCAATCCTTTTAACCTTCATGTCTGGATTAAGCTGTTCTTCAGCAGAGTACTTAGAGGCAGCTAACTCCTTGTCAGTTTTAGCTACGTCCTTGGGCTCTACTTTATCATCAGCTCCATCTTCAGCTTCCTCTTCAAGTACTTCTTCTTCACTTGGCTTTCCAGCAGCAGCCCGTTGGTCTCGTACTTGAATAGTTGCAGCATCAACAGTCTTCTTAGCTGATTCCTCTTCCCCCTTTTTGTCAGCATCAGCAGGGTTGAGTTGATCAGGAGTTATGTTGACAGCAGCACAAAGCTTCTTGATGTTCTTATCCAAAACTTGTTGTTCAGCACAGTGATGATTGAGAGTGGTCTCCATGCGAAGTTGAGCAGCTTCCAAGCGAAGTTGATTTGATTTTAACTCACCAGATTGGTCATTCAGACAATCAACATTCAACTGAAGTGTTGATATCTCATTTTGAGCTTTGTTAGCAGCAGCAGTAAACTCTTGCAGTAATGCAACATCTTTTTCCATCTCTGCTTCACCAACCTGTTTTATGACTCTAACAACTCCAGCAATATCAGCTTCATTTCTTTGAAGAGCAGTGTGGAGGTGACCTACATCAGCCTTCACTTCTTCAATACTTCTGTTCATATTCAATATGCTCTGAGTCAGCATTAAGGAGTTATCTGGTGGTAGAGGGAAGTCTTCAATGGCATCCTTGACCATTTTTGCAGTCTCTTCATGCATTTGCTTAATCATCAGCTGATTCCTTGTCTCCATCTCCTTCATAGTAGTTTCAATCAGCAGCTGGATGGATTCCATAAGAGAGGAATGCAAGTCAGCAGTAGGAGCAGGGTGTGATGATTCAGCAGGTTCCTCTTCCCGTTGAAATTCAGCAGGTTCTTCTTCCTGTTGAACAGGTGCTTCATGAAGAACAGGACTGTCTTCAGCTTTCCATTCCAAAGCTAAGGGAACTAAGTCCTTGACCACAGCAGGCAGCTTAACAGATATGTCCAGGTTGATCTCTTTAGCTTGCTGGTCTTTCTTTTGTTCTTCACTGGCTGGCTCATCAGCAACGTGAATGATGTCAGCACCATCAGCAGACACAACTGTCTTCTGACGAATCAAGTCAGCTGGCACGAATGGTGAAGTAGTCTGTTGGATACTTAGCTTTTCTTGATGAGTACTGATATCAGAGCCATAAGCAATTTGCTGTAAGCTTGGCAGAGTGGGCGTTGAACTTGATGTTCCTGGTTCAAATCTAGATCTCTCAGCCCATTTCTCCAAAGTCGTGTAAACAGCAATCTTGACTGCTCTATCAATCCTGTCATCAGCAGGACTTGGTTTCTTTGGAATTGAATCCTTGATAGCAGTCGCCTCCTGACTTACAATGACTTTAGCATAGTCATGTAGTCTGTCTCTCTTGGCAACAGAAGTTGTTTGCAACCAGTTCAAAACCCATCTTCCTTCTGTAGCAAACTCCTTCCAGGCTTGAATCTCCTCCTCAGATTTACTCAATCTATACTCTCTCCAGCGATTGTGCCTAATCTTCTCAGGGAGAAAAGTAGTCCTTGATTGAAACAGCTGGTTTAGCCTTTCCAGCTCAGCTTCAAATCTCTTGAAGGCAGCAGAATCACTTTGAACAATCTCTATTGCTCTTCTTACTTCCTTCTTTTTCTTTTTGATTGGAGCAGCCCTTGGTTTTTCTCCAATTTTGATGCCTTCTGACCTCCTTGGTCCATAAGCATCCTTGTTGCTCTCTTCTAAGGCCTTTGCCAAGTCTGCTTCTTCCTTGGCAGCCAATTCAGCTTCTATCATGTTCTTGACATCAGCTTCTTTCTTGCTCGCTTCAAGAGCTCTCTTCAGTTCAGCTTCATCACGCTTTCTCTGTTCAGCTTCCTCGCACTTCTTCTTGTGATAAGCTGACACTTTTGCCTTGCCAGTTCTTTTTCTTCTGGCATTTCTGGATTCAACAACTGGTGCCACGGCTGTTGATTCTGGTGGTGCAATTGCTACTGGTGCAGCAGCAATAGGCTCAAGGATCTGCACTTCAGGATCCTTTTGAGGTTCAGCAACCTCAGCCGTTGGTATAGAAGTCTGTTTAACTTGATCAGTCGACTTCACTTCAGCAGACTTCTTTACTGTTTCAACAGGCCTCTCAGCAGATGGAGGACTTTTTCTAACCACCTCAGAAAGTTCCTTTTCTTCGTCAATAAAGGTCATCCTCTTTCTGATGGTTTTCTTTGTATGGAGAACAGGAGCAGTAGATGTGGCAGTATCTTTCAGGGCACTCCTTGTCCTTTTAGCCACATTTTCAGCTGGTAGTTCAGCTGAAACTGTTCTTTCAGGAGATGAGTTAGCTGACATCTCATCAATTTCTTTGACCGAATCATCAACAATCAGGTCAACAGCATCCCTTCTCCTAGACATGACTGTTCTGGCTTTAACAGCTGGCTCAGCTGTTTGAACAGTTGTCTTGCTCTTTTTGCCTTTGACAGCAGGCATCTCAGGCTCAGAAGCCTTTCTTTTTGTTTGTTTTTTCTCAGGCACAGCAGCAGACTCTTTTGATCTACCAGTTTTCACTGGGTCATAAATTTTCAGCTCCTTAGCCTTATGGACATCATTTCCATTGGTCACAACACATCCCAAATTGACCAGCAGATGACTAAGGAATATCCTGTGCAGAGTCAGACCACGCACTTTGTGATCAGCAAGCACATACCAAATGAAGTTTGCCCAATTTATTTTCAAGCCGTAGAAAATGGCTATCATCGTGTGAAACCGCTTCATTGGTACGCTGTCCAATGAGAATGTGCAATTTTCAAGGACCTTTGCAACCAAATCAGCCATTCGCTGAAACTAATCCTTCAGCTGATTTTTCTTGATGCCTCCAGACATCACTTGATTCTTCTTCGAAGCCAAATTCCAGAAATCTGACTCGAGGGGTTCAGCTAAGTTGGCAATATCAGTAGACCCTTCAAGAGTGAGTCCGTACTTCTCATTCAGCAGTTTGGGTGTCACGCAGATGACTTTGTCCCCAATTATGGCAACAATTTCCAGTTTTTCAAAATTGACCTCCTCTTTCGAACCGTAAAACTCCATTACTTGGTCTTTGAAAATCATATCTTCATGGGCTTCCATGAAGTTAACCAGTGTGGCTGCCTTGAATTTCTCCAAAATTTCTTTCATCAAGGGTGTGCCAGTCGTGTGGTAAGTCAGGTAGTTCAGGAACATACCTTCAGCAGCAGCTTCTTTGGCAGACATTCTGAAAAAGATTGAAGAAAACGAAGAGAAATTTGCAATAGATGAATGCAGAATTGCTCTGTATGCTTTTGAAATTTTTAGGGTGCGTAAAAACGTAGTAAGCTGATCAGATCTGGATTTATAGATGTTAGTTCTTGTCGGTTTCCGTGAAAGGCGTCAACCGTTAGATCAGTTACTTGAAAAGCAGATCGTGTGATCGTGATACGCGAATTTCAAAATAGCATTAAATATGTCAAACAGGCGGGAATTTGAAACGCCACTTGTCTGTTACTTATAAAAGCGTGCTTTTGATAAAACGTTTTTAGAACAACACTTAAGTATAAGCTGACATAAATAAAAACAGATGAGTAAAATAATACTTATCTGATAGACGACTTGTCTGATACAATATATCACTAGTGAAAGCCAATATCTAGTGATCTTCCTTTGCTGTTTGTCAATCCAGCAAGATAAATAATCTTCAAATCTTCAAGAATTAAGAACAAATCTTCTGATTAAACAACTTCAACTAACTGTCATTGAAGATTTCATCTTTAAAACAAGGGTACCGCTAGTCTTACACGTTCCCCCTGAATTCAAGAATTCATCAGTCAACTAGTCTGTTGAGAGTCAGTCTTCTTGAAGGATAACACTTGTTGATATCAGATTAGTAAGCTGTTGAACCCAGTCTTCTGATAGGTTCCCCCTCAGCTTATGAATCCAAATTTAACAAGCCCAGTTCTACTCTTAGAGCAGAAAGTCTTGCATCACTTAATGGTTTGGTGAAAATGTCAGCAATCTGATTGTCTGTATGAACATACTCAATAATAACATTTCCTTTTTCAACATGGTCTCTGATGAAGTGATGTTTGATCTCAATATGCTTAGTCCTGGAATGACTAGTAGTATTCTGAGTAAGTGAGATTGCACTTGTATTGTCACAGTAGATAGGGATTCCACTGATCTTGAGATTATAGTCTTCTAGTTGATGCTTCAACCAAAGTATTTGTGCACAACATGCTCCAGCAGCAATGTATTCAGCTTCAGCAGTAGATATGGATACTGAAGTCTGTTTCTTACTCATCCATGAGATCAGACGACTGCCTAAAAATTGACAAGCACCTGTAGTACTCTTCCTGTCAATTTTGCAGCCAGCAAGGTCAGAATCTGAATATCCAATAAGTTCAAATCCTGATTCCCTTGGGTACCACAATCCCAATTCTTGTGTGCCTTTGAGATATTTTAATATCCTTTTAGCAGCTAAGAGGTGAGATTCCTTAGGATCTGATTGAAATCTCGCACAAACCCCAACAGAATACATAATATCTGGTCTGCTAGCTGTTAGGTATAACAGTGACCCAATTATGCCTCTGTATTTGGTGATGTCAACTGATTTGCCACCTTCATCCTTGTCCAGACGAAGTCCAGTAGACATAGGAACATTAACTGGTGAGCTAGTTTCCATACCAAATTTCTTGAACAGATCTTTTGTGTACTTTGCTTGATTAATAAAAATACCATCAGGTAGCTGTTTGACTTGTAAACCAAGAAAGTAATTCAGTTCTCCCATCATGCTCATTTCAAACTTGTTTTGCATCAGCTTAGAGAATCTTTCACACATCTGTTTGTTAGTTGAACCAAAAATAATATCGTCCACATATATTTGTACCAACAATATATGATTATCCCATTCAATAGTGAACAAAGTTTTATCTACTTTACCCTTACGAAATCCTTTGACTAAAAGAAAATCAGATAAAGTATCATACCATGCTCTTGGAGCCTGTTTCAGTCCATAGAGAGCTTTCTTCAGACGATATACCTTGTCTCCTTGTTGATAAGCTTCAAAGCCAGGAGGTTGTTCAACATAAACTTCTTCTTGCAATTCTCCATTGAGAAAAGCAGACTTCACATCCATCTGATAGACAGTGAAGTTCTTGTAAGCAGCATAGGCTAAGAATAATCTGATTGCTTCAAGCCTTGCAACTGGTACGAATGTCTCATCAAAATCAATGCCTTCTTCTTGGCAATAACCTTTGGCAACTAGTCTTGCTTTGTTTCTGGTAACAATACCATCTTCATTCATTTTATTCCTGAATACCCACTTAGTGCCAATTACTCTTTGATGAGTAGGTCTGGGAACTAAGTACCAGACTTCATTCCTTTCAAATTGATTCAACTCTTCTTGCATTGCTTCAATCCAGTGAGAATCACTAAGAGCTTCATCAATTAACTTAGGCTCAATTTGTGAAAGAAAACTTACAAACATTGTTTCATTTGCAGTTGACCTTCTAGTTCTCACTCTATCCAAAGGATCACCAATCACTAAGTCAGGTGGGTGATCTTTGAGCCATCTGAGATCAGGTTGCAAATCTGGATGTTGTCCTCTTGATTGATCTTGCAACACTACTGTTGGAGTCTCAGTAGTAGTCTGTTGAACAGTTGTAGTCTGTTGAACAGTCTCTGGTCTGTCAGCTGTTCGCAACTCCTCTGTTAGACAATCAGCAGACTGATTTTGAACAGCACTTGAGTTAACAGCTTGAGTTAAATCAGGTAGTATGATGGGTACATATTCTTCCTTTCTTTCCATACTCAATTTCTGAAAGTCAGCAGATACTTCTGGGTTTGCACTTTGATTCTTTTCAGATGATTGACTTGGTTCATCAAATACTACATGAATAGATTCTTCTACAAGTAAAGTTCTTTTATTAAACACTCTATAAGCTTTACTAACAGTAGAGTAACCTACAAAAACAGCTTCATCAGCCTTTTCTGCAAATGCAGTAAGGTGATTTTTCCCATTGTTCAAAACATAACATTTACAACCAAAAATCCTAAGATAATGTAAATTAGGCTTTCTGTTGTTCCATATCTCATAAGGTGTCTTGTTTTGACTTTTGTTGATCATACACCTGTTCTGTGTATAACATGCTGTATTTGTAGCTTCTGCCCAGAATCTTTGGGGCAGCTTTGCTTCAGCTATCATTGTCCTGGTAGCTTCTTTTAGAGTTCTGTTTCTCCTTTCAGCAACTCCATTTTGTTGAGGGGTTCTGGCAGCAGAGTACTCATGATTGATTCCTCTGGAGTTACAATACTCTTCAACAGTAGAATTTGTGAACTCAGTCCCTCTATCTGATCCGATCTTCAATATTCTTTGACTCTTCTCATTCTGGATCAGTTCCATCAGATTAGTAAGATGTTCCTTGGTTTCACTTTTCTTCTTCATGAAAATCACCCAAGTTAATCTTGAAAAATCATCCACAACAGCCAGGCAGTATTTCTTTCCACCATTGCTGATTGGATCAATAGGGCCAAACAAATCCATATGTAACAGCTCCAAAATTCTGGTTGAAGATTGGTGCTTCTTGCTTTTGAAAGATGACTTTACTTGTTTACCCTTCTGACATGCGTCACAAAGCTTGTCTTTGCTCATGACTGTCTTTGGAATTCCTTCTACCAGATCATTCTTTATCAATCTGTTTATGGTCTTGAAATTCAAATGATTCATTCTTTTGTGCCAAAGCCAACTGATTTCACTTGGTGTAGAAGCCACCAAACAAACATTAGAATTCTTGTCCACAGAATTCCAGTCGACTACATAGATGTTTCCCTGTCTTCTTCCAGATAAAATAACCTTCTTTGTTCCAACTTGTTCAACATAGCACTTATCTGATGAAAACACTACGGAAAATTCCTTGTCACAAAATTGACTTATGCTCAGCAGATTGTACTTCAGGCCATTTACATATGAGACGTCAGATATCTCTATGTTTCCTTTGATAAGTTTTCCAACAGCTACAACCTTGCCTTCTTTGCTGTCTCCAAAAGTGACTCTTGGACCATTTACAGCAACAGCATCTGCCAGTTCATGTATGTCTCCACACATGTGCCTTGAACATCCACTGTCCAAGTACCATTTCTTCACTACTTTACTCCTACTCCTAATCCTAACCTACAAAACAAAATAAAAATGTTTTAGGTACCCTTTATTGAGAGGGTCCTGGTGGATTAGTGTCACCTTTGACAACCCAAGATGTTGAAGTCTTAGGCTTCTTAGGCTTTATAGTTTTAGCAGGAGCATGAGCAACTTCATTTTCATCATAATCAGCAGGCACGTTATGTTGATAATCATTATGATGAGGATAAGGCTCATAAGCAGGATAAGATGCATGATAAGCAGGGTGAACATGCATTGGTTGATGAGCAGGATATGCAGCATAATAAGGTGGGTAATGAGGTGCAGCATAATATGGTGAATAAGCAGGTTGCACATAGTGAGACTCATTTCCATACCAGGCATTATAGTTATAACTTCTTTGCTTCTTTGGTCTGCTCTTAACTTGCTCTTTAACAGACGACTTAGGTTTACTAGTCTGATTGGTATTACTCTTATCAGCAGACTTCTTAGGACTACTCTGCTGTTTGGTTTTACCAGTCTGTTTTTCATTTTCAGGCTTTTTACTCTTTTTAGCCTTAGGAGGACTCTTCTCCTTTTTCTCAGTTTCTAGTGAAGTAGATTTAGTAGTCTGAACATACAGGATAATGTTACTATTATCAGCAGATACAAACTTCTCAGCTCTGTTCAGTTCTAAACTTTCTTTCACCACGGGTGTGGTCTGTTCAGTTGATTTATCTATTGATGCAACAGACGACGTAGGAACAGGCAACTTATTATGTGCATATATTCTAGCTTCAAGTTCCTTGATTTGTCCCTTGTACATTTCACATTCAGCTCTCAGAGATTCACATTCATGCGAAAGCTTTTTATACATGGCTGATTCTTCAGGTCTTTCAACCTTAAGTTTCAGTTTAGCATTTTGCTTTTTCAGCAGAATCATCTCGTCCTTAAGCTTAGCAAGCTCATTAACAACATCTACTTTGTTGTTCATCATCTGCTCAAATGAGCTAAACAGTTCAAGCTCACTTTCAGAGAGTATTACCTCATTGTCAGAATCATCAGATTCCTTGGCCATGAGACACAGCAGTGCAGGTGTTTCGTCAAAAACAGAGTCATCACTTGAAGTGCCAGATTCTGTGTTTGATGAGTAGATGGCTGCCATCTTTTCAGCTTCAGCCAACAGCACCTTGCTCTTTTGGTATCTCTTCTCTCTTCTTTCTTTTCTTTGTTTCTTTTCCTCCTCTGTATATTTCTCCGCTTTGGGATATGGGCAGTCTTTAATGAAGTGTCCCAATTTCCTGCAATTATAGCACATCATTTTGGATTTATAATCATCCTTAATATCATGAGAATTAGAGGTAGGTTTAGAAGTAGAAGCATTGTTATATTTGTTCTTCATTTTTCTCTTTTTGAACCCGTTCAATAACAAAGCCACATCGCCAGCAGTGTACTCCTTTTTGCTCAGTACTGGGGCCTCATCAGATGAGTCCTCTTCTATGATCTTTCCGGCGGATCTTCTTGTTCTTTCTGCAGCGACCAGTGCAGCAGTGGGGCCAGAAGTTGAGGTCTCTTCTATTCCCATCCTTGGCATTTTATACTCGTACGCCTTGAGTGCAGAAAACAGCTCAGTCAGTGAGATCTTCCCCAGATCCCTTGATTCTTCCATCGCTGTTATCTTCATGTTGAACTTTGGTGGTAGCGCCTTTAAAACTTTAACAGTGATCTCCTTATCTGTAAACGTCTTTCCCAACTTCAGAACATTGTTCAACACCTTTGTAAACCTTGAATCCATCTGGTCAATGGTTTCTCCAGGTTTCATTTTGAAGTTCTCAAACTTCTCCATGGCAACACTTAGATTGTGTTATTTGATGGCGTCATTTCCTTCGCTCATATCACGGACTTTATCCCACATCTCTTTTGATGTTTTACAATGTTTGACCTTGTCAAACCTTTCATTGTCCAGAGCTTTTGTCATGATGAAGATTCCAACTTTGTCAAGATTTTTCAGCTTGATTTCATCAGCTGTCATCTCGTCTTCATCTTTGTCAACAACCACATCTTGTCCATCAACCTTGATTGTTTTGGTAACTCTTATCGGACCTTTTGTTATGCACCTGTACATATTATCATTGAAAGCAGCAAGGAAAATTTCCATGCGTATCTTCCAGTCCTCAAAGCTCATACCACCTATGTGGGGAACTAGGCTGATACAGTACATTTTTCAAAAAGTTTTGTTTTTCAAAAAGATGCTCTTTTGAAAACTTTTGAAAACCTTTGAAAAACACTTAAGGATCAAGCTCGTTGATCAGTCAGATGATTCAGATGAACCACCTGCTCTGATACCACTTGTTGGTCCCAAGTGGTCAGATGAGGTCTAGAGGGGGGGGGGGGGGGGAATAGACCTCTTCAAAAATTTATCTTTCAAAATCTTCTAACTTTTCTGTCAGCAGACTAAGATGATCAGTAATAGTAAGTTGACTATGCTGATCTCGCACAAAGCTTTGAACAGCAGAGTTGACCACTCTTCTGATTTCACTCAGCTGATTTTATCAAAATCAGAGTTTTAAAATAACTAACTTGCAGCGGATTTATCAAGTGTTTTTCACAAGTAGTTTTCTTTAACTTTGAAATAGTTTTATCCCCAGTTTTAACAAACTCCTTTTAAAACTTTTCCAACAGTTAACCTTTAAGTGTTTTAAGTATGCTGTTTTAAATATGCAGAAATTTATGCAAGTAAAAACACAAAGGATTTTTATAGTTGTTATATGGATAGAAATCCTTTAGTCCACTCTTCCAAGTCACTTAGATCTTGGGTTATACTAAATCACACAGATTACAGTATATCTACTTCTCACAACACAATACAAACAAAATCACTCAGATTTATAAGTCTTTTCTGTTTTCTCTCTATTCTGCTTCGTCAACAAATGACTTAGCTGTTGAGTGTTCTGTTCTTGAGTTTGAGACTTAGAAGAATTCTGCTTCAGATTTTTGCTCTCAAGGTGTGTTGTCTCTTCTTCTTCAACTCACGAACTGAACTATTTATACTTGAGATTTGAAAATCTGCCCGTTGAGAGATCGACAGGTGTCCAAATCATCGAGTACTAGTCCTTCTGCAGAAACGGCTACCTGCGACTGAACACTGTACACTCTGATGTACTTGCTGTCAGTCCGCATTAAATGCACCAAGCTGATACGAGGTTTCTCTTCAATCATTTGTCATAAATACCCTTCCTCTTCAGCATTTATTACTCCAAGTGCATTTATTACCGTTGCACTAACTTCTGATCCACTTCCACTCTGCTGATCGAAGTCACTCGTCTGATGTGTACTCGGCTGATCCCAAACTTGAACTAATCTGATTTGAGTCGGCTGATAGTCCACCAGTCTGATTCCTTCTTCAGCAACAGATCAGTAGTCTTCTGGACCATATTTGACTAGTCTGAAATACTTCTTCCTTGGTTAAATATCTTCTAAGGTTTGTACTAAGCTTCCACTTAGCTGATGACTTTGGAAATCATCAAAACCTCCCTTCACTTCAAAGTCTTCATCTTCATCCAACAGATAACCAGCATCTGCATAACCCACTACATGTGGGTCGGAATCTCTAGAGTAAAATAAACCCAAATCAATCGTTCCACGAAGATAACGCAAAATGTGTTTAACTCCATTCCAATGTCTTCGTGTTAGTGCAGAGCTATATCTTGCCAGCAAATTAACTGAGAAAGCGATATCTGGCCTAGTACAATTTGCAAGATACATCAAGGCTCCAATTGCACTTAGATAAGGTACTTCAGGACCAAGCAATTCTTCATTTTCCTCCCGAGGACGGAAATGATCTTTCTTTATATCCAAAGATCGGACAACCATGGGACTGCTCAATGGATGAGATTTGTCCACATAAAATCTCTTCACAATCTTTTCTGTATATGCCGATTGATGAATAAATATTCCAGTTGATAAATGTTCGATCTGCAGGCCGAGACAAAACTTTGTTTTCCCGAGATTTTTCATCTCAAATTCTTTCATCAAATAGTTTGCGGTCTTTGTGAGCTCTTCAGAAGTCCCCACAAAATTTAAGTCGTCCACGTATACCGCAATAATGGAAAATCCATTCTCAAATCTTTTAATGAAAACACATGGACAAATTGGATTATTAACAAATCCTTCCTTTACGAGATAATCACTGAGCCGATTATACCACATCCGGCCAGACTGTTTTAATCCGTACAAGGATCGTTGCAATTTAATTGAATACAGTCCATGAGACCTTTGATTATGAGATCCTTCAGGGATTTTGAATCCTTCAGGGATTTTCATAAATATATCACTATCAAGTGATCCATATAAATATGCGGTAACCACATCCATGAGACGCATGTCCAGTCCTTCAGAGACTGCAAAGTTAATCAAATACCGCAACGTGATTACATCAATCACAGGGGAATATGTTTCATCATAATCAATTCCAGGTCTTTGTGAGAATCCTTGTGCAACAAGTCGTGCCTTGTATCTCACGATCTCATTTTTCTCATTCCGTTTTCGTACAAATACCCATTTGTATCCGACCGGTTGCACGTCATATACGTGCGAACTATCGGTCCAAAAATTTTGCGATTCTCTAGCGAGTTCAGTTCAGCTTGAATTGCATCTTTCCATTTTGGCCAATCATTTCTATGTCGACATTCATCAACCGATATCGGTTGGTGGGGGGGGGGGGGGGTGGGGCCGGGGGGGGGGGTGGGGGGGGGGGGGGGTGGGGGGGGGGGGGGGTGGGGGGGGGGGGGGGTGGGGGGGGGGGGGGGTGGGGGGGGGGGGGGGTGGGGGGGGGGGGGGGTGGGGGGGGGGGGGGGTGGGGGGGGGGGGGGGTGGGGGGGGGGGGGGGTGGGGGGGGGGGGGGGTGGGGGGGGGGGGGGGTGGGGGGGGGGGGGGGTGGGGGGGGGGGGGGGTGGGGGGGGGGGGGGGTGGGGGGGGGGGGGGGTGGGGGGGGGGGGGGGTGGGGGGGGGGGGGGGTGGGGGGGGGGGGGGGTGGGGGGGGGGGGGGGTGGGGGGGGGGGGGGGTGGGGGGGGGGGGGGGTGGGGGGGGGGGGGGGTGGGGGGGGGGGGGGGTGGGGGGGGGGGGGGGTGGGGGGGGGGGGGGGTGGGGGGGGGGGGGGGTGGGGGGGGGGGGGGGTGGGGGGGGGGGGGGGTGGGGGGGGGGGGGGGTAAAATCAAGACTCGGTGGCCGTTGATGCAAGCCTTTGCGCAGAAAGAGCTTCAAAGAAAATAGAACCCGAAGCAAATCGTAGAAGAATGTAGATAGCTTCTCACTAAAACGTACATATATATTTTATGGATGATCCAAATGAGCTGAATTTTGGATATGTCATAGATGAGTGAGTTAGCTACGCTACGGACTTTACGGATCTACAATCGGAGTTCGGAATCAAAAGATATGCTGCTCGGAAGGAAGTGTGGCAGTGCAGAAAACTTACGGCCTGTTCCTCGCGGCCGCGAGACCCCTGTTCCAGCAGCTATTTTCTGCGGGAAAAACAGGGGGCTTTTTGTATCTTCCCCCTTTTCCCCCACTTGTATTTCATAACCCTTTAGGGGGCTTTTTGGTCTTGTTTTCTAGGTTAAGAGGGTCAAGAGGAGCTCACAATTCTTACACACACATACCTTGCCTCCCTTTTCCTCTCAAGCTTCCCTAAACTCTCTCTTTACTTTTTCTTTCTTTTTCTTGTATTTGAAGACTCCACCAAGGGGGTGAGTTAGTCACCACCCTTGGGGAGTGATTAGGTGGTGATTAAAGGGAGGAGAATCCATCTCCCGACTTTATTCCGATTAGGTGATATCTTTCTATTTCCTAGTAGTCTATGATTAGGATATGAATGTTGTTATTTTCTATTTGGAACAAAGGTTGTGGATTTGAATTCTTTGGATTTATATATATTTATGTTATTGTTTGATTAAATGATGTCTTGATGATTATTATGGTGCTTATATGTGTTCGTTAATCCGATTCCGTCCTTATCGTTCATCTTATGGTTTGACAACCTTTGAGATGAGATTTATTGATTCTTGATTGCTAGACATAGTGATTTTGAGGATTTGATTATGAATTTGGATTGTGATTCGATTTTAGGATAGACATATACCTATGTCGTTTCATATTCGTTTAAGGTTTGAGTTTAATGCATCGATTAGATTTTAATCCACTTAGACATAAATTGGATTAGTTTAACTCGATAGGTTTGTATGCAACTCGGAAGATACATACGAACGTCCTTGAATCCTTGAGTAGCAACACGAGCATAATATATTAATTGTCGAGTCATTGTTATCGTTTGATTAGTTATGTTTGGATGTTGGGCTATGTTTGAATTGTTGGGTTTATTGTTTTATCGCACTTTTGGCCAATGATTGTAGTAGATTATTGTTTAAGTACTTTGATTTGCTGTCATCATGTAATCGGACTTAATTCTACCTTGAATGCATCCTAGACATAGGACTTTGAAGGTTAGGCGAGTGACGATTTGTGGATTTCGACCTAGGATAGGCATATACCTAGTGTGGTTCGTGTTTGTATAATGAGTTCGTTCGTGAATGCATCAAATAACTTAGATTCTCTTTATTCGGATTTGGGGTAGTCTTAGGTCCCGGGTGACAGCGGTACGCCTTTGAGTCCTCTAATGGATTCGGACTTTCCTAAGAGCATCGGATGACAACGATGTTCGTAATTGATCCGGAGATGGAGAGTTTGGGTAGATTGGTAGAGTTAAGTGAGACCGACAGGGAGACTTAACTAATTTAGAACTCACAAACAACAACTAAACCTATGATTGTTTGCATAGCTAACCTAACAACCGCATGATTTATCTGCTTTAATTGATTGCTTATGAATCCTCCTTACCACATAATTAACTCCCCAATTTACTTGCTTTCGTAGTTAGATTTACTTTACCGCTCGTAGTTAAATAAAATCACCCTTATCATATATTTGGGTTCGATAATTTTGTGTCAAGCGTTCATAACTGAAATAAGCCGTCGATTGATTCGTTTATTCCCACCTTTTACCCATTCGTGGGGATTCGATACTCGGTATGTACTTACCGTTTTATATTACTTGTAACGACCGTATACTTGCGTAGTTTGCGTATTAGTATTTGGAACGCAACGCCGACCCATGGGCCGAGACGCATTCTCATGTGGAGGGTCTACCTAGCACACCATTATACCTATAAATACCAAGCGCATTTATGACATCAGGCACGCATTCCCAGGTGCACCCTGCTCGGACTTTCAGCTCGGATTCCTCGGGATTTAGATTAGCTCGCTCATTGTATTTTTGTTTACTAATTGTACGGCATCCTGTAATGCTCAAATAGACCTTTGTAATTTGTAATCAGATCGGGATATTAATATACATCTATACATTCCCTGACTAGTAATTGTGCTTGCATTACTTCCTTTTTTGTTCTCATACGAAAAATAGCATAATCAGTTTGATTACTTGTGTTGAATGTTGCTTAATATTTAACGTTGCATGTTGGTGTTGTTGAACATAATTAGTTAATTAGAAAAACTCAATTTATGAATTTGTGTAAAAATATGACCTTATGTGTATTTCAGGGATATCGAAGGTTGATTTTCTTATATGTGTATTTTTTACCTTTTATTAGTCGTTGACAGAGTTCTCTATTTTTTTTGTTGATTAATTTCCTAATAATACTTTACTAATAGAAATTCAAGATCGAAACGTAATCTTAAGGATTTGTTAAATTTAAGTTTATGTTTTTTGTAAATATTTGAATGATCCAAGTTCACTCAATTTTGATTATGAACTATGATTTATCTCTTATATGTTGTACTTTATGAGGATGTAGAAAAATAAAGTGCAGTGAATATGAAATAGAGGAGAGTATTTCCAGAGAAGGGTAACCGCATTACAAATTTTGAAAAAAATTTATGAAAAATTATGTTGTAGTGATTGCACTAAGCTTTCGCTTATGGTCGTCAACAACACCTTCTCTGTCATATTAATGTTATTCAATGTCTAATTTCATTCAACCAATAACCACCAAAATTTGCCACCAAATTTCCTACTCACCAAATGTCTTTTTCTTCCCAACTCAACTTTCATTCCACCAGTACTAGAAATTTGGGTTTCTTCAATAGAAAATTTGCGAAGGATGGCATTCATTGCAACTTGTAACTGATTTCTGACAGAGTTGCGATGAAATTTCTCAGAGTTACGTAAATTTTTTTATCCTCGGGTCTGAAACAAAACAACGATTCACATTTGCGATAGACAATTATAATCATTTCAAGTTTATCGTAAAATTTTTGCGCCACTTATTTAATTTTTACACCAAAATTAGCGATAATAATTTATAACAAATGTGTCTATCACAGTTAACTTGTGACATGTAACTTTTAACAAATTTGACACAATTTTATTTAAATTTTTAATATATATAACTTGCGACAAATGTGCATCTTGAGTTCATTTAAATTCCAAAATCTTTAAGGAAATTATATTTTACACCAAAATTAACGATAATAATTTATGACAAATTCTTAAATTTCAGTTAGTAAACTATTACTAGGAAATTAAATCAACAAAAAAAGAAAATTGAAAAAATCTCACGGCGACTAATAAAAGTTTAAAAATAAACATACGACAAAACCAACATTCGATATCCT
Organism: Penstemon davidsonii; assembly: GCA_034814905.1. Lineage (NCBI taxonomy): Eukaryota > Viridiplantae > Streptophyta > Magnoliopsida > Lamiales > Plantaginaceae > Penstemon > Penstemon davidsonii. The sequence goes on along the minus strand of JAYDYQ010001087.1, from coordinate 209,655 downwards.
TGAAATACACAAATGATCGTATGTTTACAAAAAATCATAAATTGGGTTTCTCTAATTAACCAATTAAGTTTAACAACATCAACATGCAACAATAAAAATTAAGAAACATTCAACACAAGTAATCAAACATGCAATAAAAAAAATTGTAAAAAATATATAATTAATTAACCTGTGAATCAAGATTTTTAAGAACTTTGATAACAAGAGAAACAACAGAGCAGAGCTGACTTGAAAATGAAGCGAACAAGTGGAATAAAAGTTGAGTTGGGAAGAAAAAGACAAGTGGTTTACTTTATTCATGAATTTGTTACTTTGCATGCAATTAAATATATATCTTATTTCCAAATGATTTATGAATTTTTTTTATTAGAACAACATATTTTAATTGACCATATGTATACAAATAAGTATTAAAGTAGATTACAATTCATACAAAAAAAATTGATATATGATTCATTTAAGTAAATAAAAATTAAAAATTAATAGTTTTTTATTTATTTTATAAATATTATGCATCAATTAAGTTAATATGCATTAAATGTTGTTTAAGAGGGGAAAATACGTTTATGGATAAAGAAAACAAATAACATTTTTTGAGATAAATTTGCGATCGATTTATATGTTGCAGGTGCACATTTGTCGCAAGTTGTTTATGTATAAATTATCAAAAAAAAAAAGTTATATATATATAAAAAAATTACATAAAACTGTGTCAAATTTGTTAAAATTTACCTGTCACAAGTTAATTGTACTTGTTGGTCCCAAAAGTGGTCAATGAGGTCTATAGGGGAGGGGTGAATAGACCTCTGAAAATTTTAAAACTTTTTCTCTAACTTTTTCTGTCAGCAGACTGAGCTGATCTCGAATTCGTAAGACTACTAAGCTGTTCGCGCACAAAGCTTTGAGCAGCAGAGTTGACCACTAATCTGATTTCACTTAGCTGATTCAGATGAAATATCAGAGTTTTAGAGACTAGTTGGCAGCGGATTTGTTAAGTGTTTTTCAACCAATATGTTCCTCTTTAAGTTTTCTCACACAAAAGATTTTATCCCTAGTTTTTACAACTCCTTTTAAAATCTTTTGGTTCAGTTCGTATGCTTGAGTTGTTTTGAAAATATGCAAAGTAAACAACAGTAAATCAAACACACATAATTTTTTTAGTGGTTATATGGATGAAAATCCTTTAGTCCACTCTTCCAAGTCACACAGATTTTGGGTTATACTAGAAAACATAAAGTTAACAGTATACAATGCTTGCGCCAAACAACAAATGAAATGGCCACAAGTGCGCAGTAAGAAATCACAAAGAAATCCTACTCTCCGAAGCTAGATCATTCACTTAGACGGATCTACACTCCTCACGCTATTTTCAGTATAGGAGGTCACGAAGAAAACCTACACTAAGAAGCTATATCACTTCACACAGATGAACATACACTCCTCTCTCTTTTCAGTTGAAAGTCACTCAGACAGACAACGTGAGTTCTCTGTTCTTCAACGAAAAGCTTCGTCAACAAATGACTAGGCTTGTGATCAGACGACTCAACTGATGGATCTTGCTCTATAGATGTGATCTTGAATTTTGCAAGTCTCTCTTCAGATCTTCAGTCAGTCTTCTATTTATACTCCCGGATTTGAATTTCTACCCATTGAAGGAAGGCGAAATTACTCTTTAACCCTGAGCAACGGTCTTATTCTCTGACGACAGCTTTTGCTTTTGCAGACTGTCCTCTGTACACTCTGCTGTACGGATATTCACTTTATGTCCAGTCGCATTTAATGAACTCAGCTAGTTACCGTTGATAAGCTTACTTCACCGACTTCACTTCGCTGATGGGAATGCTCGGCTGATGACCACTCTCCAGATGATCACTCGGCTGATGGTTACTCGGCTGATTCAAGAATGAACACATCTATCTTGACTCGGCTGATGATAACCAATCTGATATCCTACTCGGCTGATTCGGTTACTTCGCTTCAAGACCTTGATATATGTTTCACTAAGCTGTTCTTAGTTGATGACTTAACCTTTTGATCTTCAAAACCGTTATGGCCTTTTTTGTCATCTTCAAAACCTTCTCTAATTTATACCAACAATTTCCCCCTTTTTGATGATGACAAAACCATCAACCAAGAACGTCTTCTAAGTCTTCAGATTTAGTCTTCATACATTGAGATGGAAATTTATTGATCAGATACAACTTTCAAAAAAAATACCAATAGTTGGTTCTTTTCCCCTTTCTGATCCTCTGCTTAAAGGGTTCTTAGTTGCATCCTTTATCTTCCCCCTTTTTGTCATCAACACCAATACTTGAGTTGCATCTCTTCTTCCCCTTTTTCTCTTTATAGGATTGCAAACTTAGTATGCTGAAGACAGGTAGGTAAGTACTTGGCTGATCGAGGTAGTCTTCGTTGATGTTTATCACTCCAGCTAGAAAATTCCCCATAACTTCAAGAATTGATACCACTTGATACCATTTGTGGTATGATTTCACTTGTAGTCTGATGCTACTTGTAGTCTGATACTACTTGTATGAATGTAAATCAGACTAGTCAGCTGATACCACTTGTTAATGTGATAACACTTGTTGATACCACTTGGTGTAGTACTTCTTGAATATCACTTGGCTGTTGAGTTCCAGTCGGCTGATGAGAAGCAGTCTTCTGATAACTTCATTTTGACTTATTGAAAACTTCATCTTTATTCAGGAGTACCGCTCGTCGTACACGTTCCCCCTGAGTTCAAGAGTCTGTAGTCAAGTAGTCTGATGAGAGTCAGTCTTGACAAATACTCAGCCGTTGAATTCCAGTAAGCTGCTTTGAGGTTGATCTTCTGATGTGTTCCCCCTCAGCTTATGAATCCAAAATCAACAAACCCGATTTCAACTTTTGACAGCTGAAATACTTTTGTCACATGGTTGACTGATACCACACTTGTTGGTGATACTGCTTGTTGCGATCAGTTGTTGTTCTCTAATACCACTTGTTATCCTTTGATATGATGTACTAGGTCTTCGTCCCTTGACGTGGACTTCCACATATGCTTAAAATATTTATATAATATCGACATGACTAAGGTAAATCGACATTCGGGAAAACGTTGTCGATAATCGTGTCGATGTTCGACGTCCTTAGAAGTCTCACATCACAACGCCACCGGGTCAAATAAACCATACCCGTATCCGAGCCCATACGTCTTATCGCAAGCCGACCCGGTAGTTGGATTGCAAAAACTATAAATACCCCTCTTTAATGAGAATAGGTACGCATTTTTTACGATGCATCTACTACTTTATCTCCTCGATTTGATCTGACTTAAGCATCGGAGGGTCTTCGCCGGGGACAACCCCTGCGAGCCCTAACGAGTTTCTTTGAGTGCAGGTCAGGTTCCCTTAAAGTGGAGTTCGGATTGATCTTATCGACCGAGGACTTCATATTGTTGAAGGCTCAACGAAAAAACCCTTCATCAATTGGCGCCGTCTGTGGGAACTTCTAATTTGCACTCGACCAAGAACATTAGGTCGATGAGAGTTTAAAAGCAAGCTCAGTGAAGGACGAAGATAAAAAGGCGATCGACAGCTTTGAAGCCTCGATCGACCTAAGTTGAAGAAACACTATTAATAAGTGTTGAAGAAAATGGAAGATAAAAAGGCGATCGACAGCTTTGAAGCCTCGATCGACCTAAATTGAAGAAACACTATTAATAAGTGTTGAAGAAGATTGAAGATAAAAAGGCGATCGACAGCTTTGAAGCCTCGATCGACCTAAATTGAAGAAACACTATTAATAAGTGTTGGAGAAAATTGAAGATAAAAAGGCGATCGACAGCTTTGAAGCCTCGATCGACCTAAATTGAAGAAACACTATTAATAAGTGTTGGAGAAAATTGAAGATAAAAAGGCGATCGACATCTTTGAAGCCTCGATCGACCTAAATTGAAGAAACACTATTAATAAGTGTTGGAGAAAATTGAAGATAAAAAGGCGATCGACATCTTTGAAGCCTCGATCGACCTAAATTGAAGAAACACTATTAATAAGTGTTGGAGAAAATTGAAGATAAAAAGGCGATCGACAGCTTTGAAGCCTCGATCGACCTAAATTGAAGAAACACTATTAATAAGTGTTGAAGAAGATTGAAGATAAAAAGGCGATCCACAGCTTTGAAGCCTCGATCGACCTAAATTGAAGAAACACTATTAATAAGTGTTGAAGAAAATTGAAGATAAAAAGGCGATCGACAGCTTTGAAGCCTCCATCGACCTAAATTGAAGAAACACTTTTAATAAGTGTTGAAGAAAATGGAAGATAAAAAGGCGATCGACAGCTTTGAAGCCTCGATCGACCTAAGTTGAAGAAACACTATTAATAAGTGTTGAAGAAAATGGAATATAAAAAGGCGATCGACAGCTTTGAAGCCTCGATCGACCTAAATTGAAGAAACACTATTAATAAGTGTTGAAGAAGATTGAAGATAAAAAGTCGATCGACAGCTTTGAAGCCTCGATCGACCTAAATTGAAGAAACACTATTAATAAGTGTTGAAGAAAATTGAAGATAAAAAGGCGATCGACAGCTTTGAAGCCTCGATCGACCTAAATTGAAGAAACACTATTAATAAGTGTTGAAGAAAATGGAAGATAAAAAGGCGATCGACAGCTTTGAAGCCTCGATCGACCTAAGTTGAAGAAACACTATTAATAAGTGTTGAAGAAAATGGAAGATAAAAAGGCGATCGACAGCTTTGAAGCCTCGATCGAGCTAAATTGAAGAAACACTATTAATAAGTTTGAAGAAGATTGAAGATAAAAAGTCGATCGACAGCTTTGAAGCCTCGATCGATCTAACTTGAAGAAACACTATTAATAAGTGTTGAAGAAAATTGAAGATAAAAAGTCGATCGACAGCTTTGAAGCCTCGATCGACCTAAGTTGAAGAAACACTATTAATAAGTGTTGAAGAAAATGGAAGATAAAAAGGCGATCGACAGCTTTGAAGCCTCGATCGACCTAAATTGAAGAAACACTATTAATAAGTGTTGAAGAAGATTGAAGATAAAAAGGCGATCGACAACTTTGAAGCCTCGATCGACCTAAATTGAAGAAACACTATTAATAAGTGTTGAAGAAAATTGAAGATAAAAAGGCGATCGACAGCTTTGAAGCCTCGATCGACCTAAATTGAAGAAACACTATTAATAAGTGTTGAAGAAAATGGAAGATAAAAAGGCGATCGACAGCTTTGAAGCCTCGATCGACCTAAATTGAAGAAACACTATTAATAAGTGTTGAAGAAGATTGAAGATAAAAAGTCGATCGACAGCTTTGAAGCCTCGATCGATCTAACTTGAAGAAACACTATTAATAAGTGTTGAAGAAAATTGAAGATAAAAAGGCGATCGACAGCTTTGAAGCCTCGATCGACCTAAATTGAAGAAACACTATTAATAAGTGTTGAAGAAAATGGAAGATAAAAAGGCGATCGACAGCTTTGAAGCCTCGATCGACCTAAATTGAAGAAACACTATTAATAAGTGTTGAAGAAGATTGAAGATAAAAAGTCGATCGACAGCTTTGAAGCCTCGATCGATCTAACTTGAAGAAACACTATTAATAAGTGTTGAAGAAAATTGAAGATAAAAAGGCGATCGACAGCTTTGAAGCCTCGATCGACCTAAATTGAAGAAACACTATTAATAAGTGTTGAAGAAAATGGAAGATAAAAAGGCGATCGACAGCTTTGAAACCTCGATCGACCTAAGTTGAAGAAACACTATTAATAAGTGTGGAAGAAAATGGAAGATAAAAAGGCGATCGACAGCTTTGAAGCCTCGATCGACCTAAATTGAAGTAACACTATTAATAAGTGTTGAAGAAGATTGAAGATAAAAAGTCGATCGACAGCTTTGAAGCCTCGATCGATCTAACTTAAAGAAACACTATTAATAAGTGTTGAATAAAATTAAAGATAAAAAGTCGATCGACAGCTTTGAAGCCTCGATCGACCTAAGTTGAAGAAACACTATTAATAAGTGTTGAAGAAAATTGAAGATAAAAAGGCGATCGACAGCTTTGAAGCCTCGATCGACCTAAATTGAAGAAACACTATTAATAAGTGTTGAAGAAAATGGAAGATAAAAAGGCGATCGACAGCTTTAAAGCCTCGATCGACCTAAGTTGAAGAAACACTATTAATAAGTGTTGAAGAAAATGGAAGATAAAAAGGCGATCGACAGCTTTGAAGCCTCGATCGACCTAAATTGAAGAAACACTATTAATAAGTGTTGAAGAAGATTGAAGATAAAAAGTCGATCGACAGCTTTGAAGCCTCGATCGACCTAAATTGAAGAAACACTATTAATAAGTGTTGAAGAAGATTGAAGATAAAAAGTCGATCGACAGCTTTGAAGCCTCGATCGATCTAACTTGAAGAAACACTATTAATAAGTGTTGAAGAAAATTGAAGATAAAAAGGCGATCGACAACTTTGAAGCCTCGATCGACCTAAGTTGAAGAAACACTATTAATAAGTGTTGAAGAAAATGGAAGATAAAAAGGCGATCGACAGCTTTGAAGCCTCGATCGACCTAAATTGAAGAAACACTATTATAAGTGTTGAAGAAGATTGAAGATCAAAAGGCGATCGACAGCTTTGAAGCCTCGATCGACCTAAATTGAAGAAACACTATTAATAAGTGTTGAAGAAAATTGAAGACAAAAGGCGATCGACAGCTTTGAAGCCTCGATCGACCTAAATTTAAGAAACACTATTAATAAGTGTTAAAGAAGATCAAAGACAAAAGGCGATCGACAACTTTGAAGCCTTGATCGACCTAAATTGAAGAAACACTGACAGCTTTTAAGCCTCGATCGACCTAAATTGAAGAAACACTATTAATAAGTGTTGAAGAAAATTGAAGATAAAAAGGCGATCGACAGCTTTGAAGCCTCGATCGACCTAAATTGAAGAAACACTATTAATAAGTGTTGAAGAAAATTGAAGATAAAAAGGCGATCGACAGCTTTGAAGCCTCGATCGACCTAAATTGAAGAAACACTATTAATAAGTGTTGAAGAAAATGGAAGATAAAAAGGCGATCGACAGCTTTGAAGCCTCGATCGACCTAAGTTGAAGAAACACTATTAATAAGTGTTGAAGAAAATGGAGGATAAAAAGGCGATCGACAGCTTTGAAGCCTCGATCGACCTAAATTGAAGAAACACTATTAATAAGTGTTGAAGAAAATTGAAGATAAAAAGTCGATCGACAGCTTTGAAGCCTCGATCGACCTAAGTTGAAGAAACACTATTAATAAGTGTTGAAGAAAATGGAAGATAAAAAGGCGATCGACAGCTTTGAAGCCTCGATCGACCTAAATTGAAGAAACACTATTAATAAGTGTTGAAGAAGATTGAAGATAAAAAGGCGATCGACAACTTTGAAGCCTCGATCGACCTAAGTTGAAGAAACACTATTAATAAGTGTTGAAGAAAATGGAAGATAAAAAGGCGATCGACAGCTTTGAAGCCTCGATCGACCTAAATTGAAGAAACACTATTAATAAGTGTTGAAGAAGATTGAAGATCAAAAGGCGATCGACAGCTTTGAAGCCTCGATCGACCTAAATTGAAGAAACACTATTAATAAGTGTTGAAGAAAATTGAAGACAAAAGGCGATCGACAGCTTTGAAGCCTCGATCGACCTAAATTTAAGAAACACTATTAATAAGTGTTAAAGAAGATCAAAGACAAAAGGCGATCGACAACTTTGAAGCCTTGATCGACCTAAATTGAAGAAACACTATTAATAAGTGTTGAAGAAAATGGAAGATAAAAAGGCGATCGACAGCTTTGAAGCCTCGATCGACCTAAATTGAAGAAACACTATTAATAAGTGTTGAAGAAGATTGAAGATAAAAAGTCGATCGACAGCTTTGAAGCCTCGATCGATCTAACTTGAAGAAACACTATTAATAAGTGTTGAAGAAAATGGAAGATAAAAAGGCAATCGACAGCTTTGAAGCCTCGATCGACCTAAATTGAAGAAACACTATTAATAAGTGTTGAAGAAGATTGAAGATAAAAAGGCGATCGACAACTTTGAAGCCTCGATCGACCTAAGTTGAAGAAACACTATTAATAAGTGTTGAAGAAAATTGAAGACAAAAGGCGATCGACAGCTTTGAAGCCTCGATCGACCTAAATTTAAGAAACACTATTAATAAGTGTTAAAGAAGATCAAAGACAAAAGGCGATCGACAACTTTGAAGCCTTGATCTACCTAAATTGAAAAAACACTGACAGCTATGAAGCCTCGATCGACCTGCGTGTTAAAGAAATTTTGTAGAGCATTTCTGTCGATATCATCAAACTCCCCCTCCGTATGACTCGACGACATATTTTCGTTTTATCGCGCAGTATAAGTAAATTGAACGAGTACTGTTCCAAGTTTTAGCGCAACCTTTTACTGCAATGTAATTCCGCTATACAGTCGTGGGACCTATATATAGGACCACTAAATAACCGCATGGGCAAAATAGCACATTGCCCCCTGAAGAATTGTGACGCTTCGCATCCAGTACAATTTTTGAAATACGTCTTCAGAAATGGCGCGCTAAAAGTTCATGACTTCGCGCCACACTTGAACTCATGAACTTGGGGGACTCTACACCATATACCAAATAATCTCAGTTTCTCGATATACTACGTTTGCCAATATATAAAATTTTTTCTAAAAATAAAAACTTCATGACTTCGCGCCACACTTGAACTCATGAACTTGGGGGACTCTTGATGTACCAGGTCTTCGTCCCTTGACGTGGACTTCCACATATGCTTAAAATATTTATATAATATCGACATGACTAAGGTAAATCGACATTCGGGAAAACGTTGTCGATAATCGTGTCGATGTTCGACGTCCTTAGAAGTCTCACATCACAACGCCACCGGGTCAAATAAACCATACCCGTATCCGAGCCCATACGTCTTATCGCAAGCCGACCCGGTAGTTGGATTGCAAAAACTATAAATACCCCTCTTTAATGAGAATAGGTACGCATTTTTTACGATGCATCTACTACTTTATCTCCTCGATTTGATCTGACTTAAGCATCGGAGGGTCTTCGCCGGGGACAACCCCTGCGAGCCCTAACGAGTTTCTTTGAGTGCAGGTCAGGTTCCCTTAAAGTGGAGTTCGGATTGATCTTATCGACCGAGGACTTCATATTGTTGAAGGCTCATCGAAAAAACCCTTCATCATGATAATCTTCAACTTTTCAACAATCTTGCTTTCCTTGAAATCTCCAAATGTAGAGTCTACCCCTTGAATTATACCAATTGTTGATACCACTTATTTGATAATACACTTGTTGGTATATGCCAGTTGGTGAGACCACTTGTTGAACTCGGTGAAATTTGCAAGGCAGTCAACTCATCTTTGTCATCTCACATAAGCTTCACCTACAAAACAGATGATTGTTTTTGGTACCCCTTATTCATTGGGTCCAGCAGGGTTAGTACAAACATGTGATGATCTAGTGACTTATGTTTTATCATGATAATACCACTTGTTGGTCATGATTAAAACAATGCTCATAAGCAAGGTAAGATGCATGAAATACGTGATAAGCATGCATTTTGAAATGAGGATGGCAATCAGTACAGTGAACATGATCAACATGATAATATGAATAAGCATAGTGCATGTCATAATAGCAATTATCATAATGTGATTCAAATTCTTGCCAGATAATTCATTTTTGCCTCAATTTCTTACCTGAGTTATTTAATAACTCTCCTTAGATTCAGCAGACTTTGACATTTTAATTTTACTCCTATCAGCTTACTCGGCTGATGGGTTTTAGTAGTATGATTAGTCTTAGGTAGCTTACTAGGTTTTCTAACCTATTGAGCATCAGTAGATTTGTTCTCCTAAGCCTCTGATTTTTTTTTCTTGTTTAGAGAATGATGCAATTTCTTCTTTTAAGTTCATTTATACTTTCAATACTAATTGCATACTCAGCTTTTAGAGTTTCATTCTCATGCTCAAGCTTTTTGTAGTCAACTGATTCTTGAGGTTTTTCAACCTAAATTTTCAGTGATCTTATTTGCTCTTTTCGGCATAGTCATCTCTTCATTAAGCTTGGCAAATGCACAAACAATATTTGTATTTGTAATTCAGCATTTATTCAAATGATTCAAATAGTGCATTTCATTTAATTGGTTGAAGTTACCTCAGTTTTCAGAATCATCAAATTCTATGGCAGTTAAGCATAAAGTCTCAGGTACTTCTTCAAATTCTTTATCAGACAACTGACGGTCTGAATAAGATGTGCAGGAGTTCATTAGCTTTGCTGCATCAGCTAACTTTGATTTGCTCTTACTTAGCTTACGCTCCTTTTTGGCAATCTTTTCCTTTTCAGCAAACTTCTCTGATGATAAGTGTGGATGATCTTTGATCAAGAGTCCATACTCTTCTTCATTGTTCTCTCTAAGTTTTGCTTTGGAGGAATCCCTGTTTTCCTGAAAATGATCAGAAGAAGATGAAGTAGCATTTTTATATTTTAATTTCATTTTTTTCTTGTAGAACTTCTCAAAATCATTCAACAGCAGGGTAACGTCGTCAGCAGTGTAGACTTTTTCTGAACTCAGCAGAGTCTTCTGTTTTGACTTGTCTGCTGATTTTCTTGACTTGTCTGACGCCATTAGAGCAGCTGTAGGGTCTGAACTGGTTGACACTTCTAATCTCATTCTTGGAATCTTGTACTCATACGCTTTGAGGGAGCAGAACAGTTCGGAAAGAGAAATCTTCTCGAAATCCCTTGATTCTTCCATGGTTGTCACCTTCATGTTGAATTTGGGTGGCAAGGCCTTGAGAACCTTTGTTGTGATCTCCTTATTCGAAAATTCTTTACCAAACCTTAGAACTTCATTCAGAGCTTTGGTAAATCTGATATCCATCTGATCAATCGTTTCACCAGACTTCATCTTGAAATTTTCAAACTCCTCAAGAGCCACACTGAGCTTGTGTTCTTTGATAGCGTCGTTTCCTTCGCTTAGCTCACAGACTTTATCCCACATCTCTTTGGCAGTTTTGAAATGCTTGATCTTCTGGAATCTGTCTTCGTCTACAGCTTTGAACATGATGAGCTTAGCCTTTTTATCAAGGTTTACTAACTTGACTTCTTTGGGTGTCAGCTCATCCAGCTCTTTGTCAACTATCTGATCTGGTTGGCCAGCAACCTTCACAGTCTTCTGAAATCTGAATGGTCCTTTCGTAATACATGTGAACATGTAGTCATCGTAAGCAGCAAGAAGGATTTCCATTCTGATTTTCCAGCTTTCAAAGTCTATAAGGCCAATGTGAGGAACATGGCTTAAGCACTCCATTTTTCAAAAGGTTTTTGATTTTCAAAATATGCCTCTTTTTGAAAAAATTGAAAAACACACCTTGGATCTAGCTCGTTGATCAGGCAACTGATTCAAATGAACCACCTGCTCTGATACCACTTGTTGGTCCCAAAAGTGGTCAATGAGGTCTAGAAGGGGGGGGGGGGGGGGGGAAGAGACCTCTGAAAACTTTAAAACTTTTTCTCTAACTTTTTATGTCAGCAGAATAAGCTAATCTCGAATTCGTAAGACTACTAAGCTGTTCGCGCACAAAGCTTTGAGCAGCAGAGTTGACCACTCATATGATTTCACTCAGCTGATTCAGATGAAATATCAGAGTTTTAGAGACTAGTTGGCAGCGGATTTGTCAAGTGTTTTTCAACCAATATGTTCCTCTTTAAGTTTTCTCACACAAAAGATTTTGTCCCCAGTTTTTACAACTGCTTTTAAAATCTTTTGGTTCAGTTCGTATGCTTGAGTTGTTTTGAAAATATGCAAAGTAAACAACAGTAAATCAAACACACATAATTTTTATAGTGGTTATATGGATGAAAATCATCTAGTCCACTCTTCCAAGTCACACAGATCTTGGGTTATACTAGAAAACACAAAGTTAACAGTATACAATGCTTGCGCCAAACAACAAATGAAATGGCCACAAGTGCGCAGTAAGAAATCACAAAGAAATCCTACTCTCCGAAGCTAGATCACTCACTTAGACGGATCTACACTCCTCACGCTATTTTCAATATAGGAGGTCACAAAGAAAACCTACACTAAGAAGCTATATCACTTCACACAGATTGATGAGGGCTATTTCGCACACATAACCAACTTGGAATATCCGACGAGAATCAAGGTCGATCCGACCTGATCGAACCACGAGATCGGCTCGATCCGCCCAAATTTATCTGATCGACCTGAAGACCGATCCTGAAGATTTAATGGGCCATGCAGTACTCCTAAGCCATGCAGGATTCCTAGGCCTAATAGGACTCCTAGTCAAATTAGGACTAGACAATTATTATAAATGCTAAATCTTACATTGTATAAAGGATCCAGATTTTAACCTACGAAAGAGACTACTATTGTTCGCCTCTTCACATTATTATCGTCTATTCAATTATATTACTGTGCTTATTCTTGAATTGCACCATCCTGAGTACTTTAACCAAACCCTTAATACAATAAATTGTGTTCTTTAATAAATTTACTGAGATTAAACCTAAGACGAAATTCGGTTAAATCAGTTGGCGCCCACCGAGGGGCTAGGTTAATTACTCGATCGAAATATGGCCAATCCAAGGAAAAGCGCACGTAACGCAGGAAGAAGCACGAATTCTCGACCTTCTCGTGCTATGGATAGCTTGCCTGAAGGTTCCCAAAGAATCAGCGCTAACGATACACAACCTCCGGAAAACCAGCAAAATCTTGATCCTTTAGAGGAACGAGTTGTACCAAACGAAAACATCAATCAGAACGAGGGAGCACGACAAACTCCAACCACAAGTAGGGCTCCTAACCCGCCTGTCCAATCCGTCCCTGCTGCTCCGCTACCAGCTGACCAGGAAAAAATACTACAAATCGCTCAGCTTTTGAGTTCATTTTTTCCTCAAATTCATCCAACTCAGGCGGTTGCGGAACCAATTAGGGCCGCGGTCCGTCCTTCGAGGGCGGTTAATAATCACAAAGAACCCCGGGAAAATAACGATCAGTCATCAACTCAAGCAGAGAGCCCAGATGCTGACCAAAGATCTCAAATTTCCCCACCAAACATGGTTGGAGGACGCCCTGTTCGAAAAGACAATCAGGCAAGAGCCGATGCTCGTCCTGAACGTCGCTTGTCTAAGGAACATACAGTTATCCCGATCGATGAGGAGGAGGAGCCCCCAATTATCAATCGACAAGCAACCAAAAGAATCTCTGAAAGAGATATAGAGAGGATGGTCGAGGAGCGAGTCGAACAGAGGCTTCTGACTTTGCAACAACCTTGGCCTCGTTCCCGTGAAATACAGGATAGTATAACTGCCTGTTCCCCTTTCTGTTTAGAAATCAGGGAAGCACATGCTTCCGGATCTTTGCCTGCCCGGCTCCCCAGATACGACGGAACCACTGACCCAACCGACTACATCTTTAGTTTCACTAATATAATGAGACTGTATGCTCATTCAGCAGAATATACGGCCAAGTTGATGATCACAATGTTTGAGGGGTTAGCTTTGGATTGGTTCGGAAAACAACCGCCTAACTCGATCTTCAGCTTTAGAGAGTTGTGCAACAAGCTAGAACAACAATTTGCCAGCCAGAAAAAACAAAAACTCCCCATGAGCTATCTAGGAACTATAACCCAGCTAGAAGGGGAGTCCTTAAGAACTTGGTTAGCAAGGTTCAATATGGAACTTTTGAAGATTGACTCTCCGAACATTGATTACATCATATCAATTCTATTCGATCTGACAAAGAATAGGCAATTTGGCAACGCCTTGAGCCGAAAGCAGCCTAGAACCTTTGCGGAAATCATGACGTTGGCCTCCAAATATATGACCCAAGAAGAGATGAACTCTTTCAAGGACAAAAATAAGAATAAAGCATCGAATTCAGGATCGAGAAAACCTGAAAAACCCCCGATGCAAAGGGTAATGGAATATGATCGATTTCCCCGAAGGGGGAATGTGTTTCAAAGATTAGAACACAATGGGAGTAACCTTGAGAAAAGACCCAATGTCTACCTCAGGCCTCGATCTCCAGAAAGGAATATAAGAGATCGAATTAGTTATGTGGAGTTTACAAAACTAAATGCCCCAAGAGAAGACATCCTGGTGATACTGGAAAGGAATAATCTAATTCCCCCAGCAAAAAGAATCACACAAGCTAAACCTGGGGCAAAGAACTACGATTTATATTGTAGGTACCATCGAGCTCACGGTCATAGAACCGAAGATTGTTACCATCTGAAACAAGAAATCGAAAAATTGATTCAACAAGGTAAATTAAATGAATTTGTTGATAGAACAGATCGAAGAAGACAAAGGACAAGAAGTCCTAGAAGGAGAGAGGAAAATAGAAGTCCTCGTGATAGATCTCCCAGTAACCATCCACCCCGACGAAACGATATCAATGACGATCGGATCAACGGAACTATACATGTAATCTCTGGTGGACCAGCAGGGGGAGATAGTCGGAATGCGAGGCGACGGACTGCACGATCTCTAGAAAAAGGAATAATCGCTCCCAAAGAGATATGGGCACTCGAGAGTAAGAACTCTAACCAGCAAGTGATCAAGTTCGATGAAAGCGAAGTCCCCAGAAATCTGAATTGGGACAACAACGAAGACCACCCCGATTTCCCTATGGTGGTCTCATTGAAAATATCCGATTTCAACGTCAAGAGAATTCTGATCGACAACGGAAGCTCAGCTAACATAATAGCCATTGAAGTGCTGAATCAAATGAACCTCGGAAAATTAACCCTCCAAAGAGTAGCTACGCCCCTAGTAGGATTTGGAGGATCGGAAATAGTTCCAGCTGGAACTATTAACTTGAGTGTAACTCTTGGAAATAAACCTCATCGAGTGACCAAAATGATTAAGTTTTTAGTAGTTGAAACACCGTTCGCTTATAACGCCATTCTGGGAAGACCAGCACTAAACCAATTTCGAGCGGTAGTGTCAACCTATCACCAGAAGATCAAATTTCCAACAATCTCTGGGGTCGGTGAAATAGTCAACGACCATTGCATGGCCTGGGATTGTTACAACACGTCACTATCCTTAAAAAGGAACGTCGATCCTCTAACACCGTCAAAAAGGAAAACAGTGGGATCTTCGACGGAAAGAGCTCGGGAGCCTGAGTTGCCAAGCACGGATCCGATCAGCAAAAAGGGGAAAGAGCCAATAGATCTGACTCTGCGTGCACCAGAGCACAAAGAGGTCAAGCTTATCGAGAATGACCCAACCAAGATCACCAGAATCGGAACTGAACTATCTCCACAGGGAGAAATCATGTTGATCAACTTCTTAAGAAAAAATGTGGATGTTTTCGCCTGGAGCTCGGAAGATATAGTGGGAATCGACCCAAGAATCATAACTCACTCTTTGAAGATAGATCCGAACGCAAAACCGGTCCGGCAAAAGAAGAGAAATCATGGCCCAGTGAAGGATAAAATAATAAAAGCAGAGGTCGAAAGACTTTTACTATCTAAACAGATTAAAGAAATACACTTTACCGAGTGGTTGTGTAATGTCGTACTTGTCTCGAAGGGAGACAAGAAGGATAACAAGTGGAGGATGTGCAACGATTTTACAGACTTGAATAAATTGTGTCCAAGAGATCCTTATCCTCTCCCAAGGATCGACCTGTTGGTTGACTCAACGGCAGGTTTTGCAATCTTTAGTATGATGGATGCATTCCAAGGCTTCTATCAGATTTTCATGGATGAAAAAGATCAAGAAAAGACTGCATTCGTTACCGAACAAGGCGTATATTGTTTCATAGTAATGCCGTTCGGATTAAGAAATGCTGGAGCAACCTATCAACGGTTGGTTAACCTGATGTTTAAAGAGCTAATCGGAGAAATAATGGAGGTGTACGTCGATGACATGCTAGTAAAAAGCATGAGCGAAGAAGATCATATAAAGCACCTTGATCGTTGCTTCAAGATCTTGAGGAAGTATGGAATGAAGCTCAACCCCTTAAAATGTACATTTGGGGTAAGGTCGGGAAAATTCTTAGGATACTTGGTCCATGAGAGAGGCATCGAAGCAAATCCAGAGAAGATACGGGCAATCACTGAAATGAAGCCCCCCAGAAATATTACTCAGGTACAAAGCCTAGTAGGGAAGATTGTTGCTCTCAATAGATTCATATCAAGGTCCGCAGACAAAAGTTTACCATTTTTTTCAAACGTTACGAAAAGCTAAGACCTTTGAATGGACTGAAGATTGTGATCATGCATTTGAGCAACTGAAAAGCTATCTAACCTCACCACCTATGCTCGCTAAACCTACTGAGGGACAACCTCTATATATATACATCGCTATTTCCGAGGCGGCCGTGAGCTCGGTTATGGTAAAAAATTGAGGACGCGGAACACAAGCCTGTTTATTATTTGAGTAAGTTATTGCAGGGAGCTGAAAAGAATTATTTAACAATTGAAAAATTTGCTCTGGCTTTGGTGACATCAGCACGAAGGTTGCGGCCTTACTTTCAAACATACAAGATCATTGTACTTACCAATCAGCCTCTGAGGCAAGTGTTATCCAAACCAGAAGCCTCGGGAAGATTGATCAAATGGGCTGTAGAATTGGGACAATACGAGATCGAATATCGACCGCGAACGACAATCAAGGCTCAAATACTTGCAGATTTCCTCCTTGAAACTCCAGGTCTGTCGGAGACAAGCTCCAATGTGACATCGACAAGCGATAATAGTGTTATGATCGTCAATGACCTACCATGGCTTATGCACGTCGATGGCGCTTCAAGCAGAGATGGTGGAGGCGCAGGGATCAATTTTCAAGGACCAAACGGCGAGGATATGAATTATGCCATCACTTTAGACTTCGTGGTGACCAATAACGAAGCAGAATACGAAGCTCTAATTGCGGGGTTGGAAATGGCTATACAGGCCAATATAAAGATTTTGAGTGTCTTGACAGATTCCGAGCTAATTCAGAGACAAATTAGCGGAATATACGAGGCAAAAGAGTTCAATATGATAAAATATTTGGATAAAGTGAAAAAATTAACTGGGAAATTTGATAAGTTTGATATTCAAAATATTCCACGTGAAGAAAATCGATGGGCTGATCAACTATCCAGATTTACAGGAACAAAGGATGGTAAATCTAAAAGGGTGATCACCTGGCTAATCTCCAAAACGCCTTCGATCGACCTCGATATTATCCCAGCTAGTGAAGTAATGGATATCGACTTGGCGGCAGATAGTTGGATGACTCCTTTAGTCACCTATTTGAACGATGGATCTCTCCCTAGCTGTAAAAATGAAGCTAGAAGGATAAGATATCGAGCACCAAGATACGCAATATTGGATGTAAAACTTTATAGACGATCCGTCTCAGGGATTCTGTTAAAATGCATTCCCGAGCACATTTCCGAAAGCATCCTTAGAAGCATACACGAGGGAGAAGCTGGGAATCACAGTGGCGCTCGAGCACTTACACTCAAGTGCTTGAGAACAGGCTACTATTGGCCAACAATGTATGCTGACGCACAAGATTATGTAAAACACTGTCATTACTGTCAGGTACATTCGAACATAATACATCAACCAGCTGAGACAATACATCCAATTCCGATCTGTTGGCCTTTTGATCAATGGGGAGTCGATATAGTAGGACCGTTCCCAATGGCCAGATCGAAAAAGAGTTATGTTCTGGTCGCCGTCGAATATTTCAGCAAATGGATTGAATGCATAGCCCTTGCTCGGATAACACAGTTCCAAGTGATAAATTTCCTTTGGAAAAATATAGTCTGTCGTTTTGGGATACCGAGAATTCTAATCTCTGACAATGGAACCCAGTTTGCTGGAAAACAGGTTCAAGAATGGTGCTCGAAGTTTGGAATACAGCAAAACTTCACGTCCGTCGGACATCCTAGAGCTAATGGACAGGCGGAGGTCGCAAATCGAGAGATTATCAAATCCCTCGAGAAAAGATTGGACGATGCCAAAGGGAAATGGTTAGACGAACTGCCAGGCGTCATTTGGGCCAACAGAACTACAGTAAAAGCCTCAACGGGTGAAACACCGTTTAGCCTAGTCTATGGATTGGAGGCAGTTATCCCAGTAGAGGCGCTAGTCCCTAGCCCAAGAATTGAGCTCTACGAGGAGGAATCAAATGATCAACTTAGAAAGGATGACATCGATTTGAGTGAGACCTTGAGGGAAAAAGCCAGTCTACGTTTAGAAGCGGCTAAATCCAGTATGGAAAAAGCCTACAATCAAAAGGTAAGGATACGATCATTCAAAGAAGGTGATTTGGTACTTAAAAAAGTTGAAGTATCCAAACATGTAGGAAAGTTACAGCAAAATTGGGAGGGTCCCTATACGGTGATTGCGGTCGGCAAAAAAGGATCGTACAAGATAGCACATATGGATGGGACTCCACTTCCTCGAACGTGGAATGCAGTAAATCTCAGAAGATATTATGGTCGTTAAGTTCGAAACAAGATGATTTAGAAAGTAGTCGGGATTTACAAGAAATTTGTTTTTCCATTTTATAAAGTATTGTATTATTTCTTTTTCATTCTTTCAAGATTACCTACAATTATAATAAAAGCTTTTGCTTATTTCCACATGAGGCACGTTCAAAAGATTTTTGTCAAACAAAGGTTAAAACCAATAATTGGTATAAAACCTATAGTCTAATATGTCTTTGAGTAACACCGATTGGGTCGGTATAAACTCATCGATCTACAACGAACGATCTACAAAGGTTAAAACCACAGTTGGTATAAAACCTATAGTCTAATTATTCTTTGAGTAACACCGATTGGGTCGGTATAAACTCATCGATCTAACAAAGAATGATCTACAAAGGTTAAAACCACAGTTGGTATAAAACCTATAGTCTAATATGTCTTTGAGTAACACCGATTGGGTCGGTATAAACTCATCGATCTAACAAAGAATGATCTACAAAGGTTAAAGCCACAGTTGGTATAAAACCTATAGTCTAATATGTCTTTGAGTAACACCGATTGGGTCGGTATAAACTCATCGATCTACAACGAACGATCTACAAAGGTTAAAACCACAGTTGGTATAAAACCTATAGTCTAATATGTCTTTGAGTAACACCGATTGGGTCGGTATAAACTCATCGATCTAATAAAGAATGATCTACAAAGGTTAAAGCCACAGTTGGTATAAAACCTATAGTCTAATATGTCTTTGAGTAACACCGATTGGGTCGGTATAAACTCATCGATCTACAACGAACGATCTACAAAGGTTAAAACCACAGTTGGTATAAAACCTATAGTCTAATATGTCTTTGAGTAACACCGATTGGGTCGGTATAAACTCATCGATCTAACAAAGAACGATCTACAAAGGTTAAAACCACAGTTGGTATAAAACCTAAGTATAATAAATCTCTGAGTAACACCGATTGGGTCGGTATAAACTCATTGATCTACTAACAAGCGATCTACAAATATAAAAACCACAGTTGGTATAAAAGGGAATTTAATAAGTAAAAAGAAGAGTTTTATTTATGACCCTAAAACTATTACAAATATCTTGAAAAGACAAAAACAGATCTCCCTGATCTAACGACACCAGATCCTATTACATGTTATACCATCAACGCCAAAGCTCGATGAAGACGACCGCCGTTAAGTTTCGTGATGACGACCACAAAGCTTTGGAATCAGAGAGAGCTTTGTGAGATCATAATGTTATGATGGTCGATGGTGGTCAGCATTCCCGGTCACACTTAAAATTTTTTTAATGAACTGACCAGCTTTCCACCTACCACATAACTATTAGATCGGAATCCCACAACACCGACCTTTACCTATTTAAATAGGTTGATCGAATTATGGACGACGTTCCAATCTAATCCCCTTATTTGGGGTCGGAGACTTCATGGTTTTTGAAAAGCCTCCATTTTCCGATTCCGCCCATACCGAGTCGAAGTAATGAATGATTAGTTGGATTCGCGAATTAGGTGGACGACCACAGTTGTGAACAAAGAGGGAGTACATTGTTTAGAACTTTACTCCTGATGGTAACTAAGTGGAAGATAAAAGATTCCTTTTATAGACAGGATGAGTCAAAATCCAACGGTCGCACTCTTATATAATCAACGGCAATGACGCCACATCGGGAGTTACGTTCCAAAGACATAACTGCAAGCATTAAATAACAAGGATTGGAAGTAAATACGTTCTTGAGTCGGTCAAAACAAAAGTCGTATATTAGATCGATAGATACATTACGAAGAATATTGTAGAGCAAAAGCAATATTACATGTACAAGAGCCTTATCTGAACGGAAATCATCGATCTAAGCACTAAGCGATTACAACTACAAAATATCAAAGGAAAGACTTCGTTGTAAAAACGCTTCAAAGCTTCCTCGAAACGATCATCTTTTCTCCTACTTTGAGAACAGTGACGAGAACCTAAAGTTCAGGCTTATTCTACAGATCGGCGGGTACCAGTGGGCGACCTAAGCCGCATGCTATCATGATGCAACCCCCTCGAAGAAGTTGATGCTTCTTCTTCGCCGATTAAAGTAGAGATCAGAAGGGTCTCATGCTTGATGTCACCAACCAGTTAGAAACAAGTTGATTTCGATAAAGCATAGAATCCTGCTTTCCTCCACTCTCGACCTCTATCATACGGCGTGATATAAGATCAGCTAATCCCCAGTTGTGAGATTTGCCCGACCATCACAGCTTGAGATGGAGATCTCATTTTTCCAATTCCTCCCATACCAACTCATGACCTCTTAGGTAAATAAATCGACAAGTTTGGTCGACGATGATACTTATAATAATACATATTCATCTTGAATGACTTCATCTTCTGAGAAATGGAGAGGGATGGAGTGAATCTTTTTATAGGCGGAGGATAAAGGATCCAATGGTGTTAAATTGAGGTCCTATCAACGGTCCAGATTTAAAACGTTATAAGAATGGTTCGCAGTATCAGAAAAAATGATTAATCGTTGTTATCGGACTGAACATGCAAAGAATAATTGATTCTATTCAGGTCTTTGAGAGAATCATTACATTTCACAAGTACAGCCATATCGTCACAAAAAACTACATTTACATTCAAGGATCATTACAATTATTTCAAACACTGGTCCTACTTTGTTACTCCTCGGTATGATCTGCTCCTTCAAATCGACCTTCTCCTCAGACTACTACCGCTGCATAGAAACGAGGAACATGCAGAAGTGCGTATATTTGCTGATGCTGGTGAATTACCGACCTCTAAATGAGCCAAATGGTAACCAGGAGGCATACTGCATCTAGGGTCGATCACAGTATCAAGCTAAAGCACACTAAGAAGGGAAGAACTTTGCTGTCATACAATTGAGACAGGTTCGTTCTCCTTGCCTTGGGGGCAAGTTTTCGAGCATGCATGGACAAAACACCATTTTAATGAACTAACCAGCTCCCGCCTATTCAAAAAACTATCTGGTTGATATCTCCACCATAGTCAACAGGACATAAAAACCAAATTAAACTGTTCAGAGGTGGCATATCGTATCCGTATTTCTTATTTTCCTACTTCTCCAACAAGTTCTTTATACTACGGGGAAATAACCAATCAATGGACAGGGCATACAAATCGTTCCTACAGTTATGGCACACCTACCAAGTTGACTTCTCATCTTCCAATAATATTGCAAGAAATTAATTATCAACATGCAGGTCGAAGAGGCGCTGAAATCGAACAAAAAGCGTGTTCTTCCATTTATCAGGCAAAAATATATATTTACATTTCAATTAAAAAAAAAAAAATGCAGAAAGACTCTTGTCTACTGCTCAGGAGTATGATCGGGGTCTACCGTTTCGTGAACACGAGCAGGAATTGTCGGATAACCAAGATAAGCCATCATTTCTTGGGCACGCTGCTCATATCCAAGGGAAAAACCCCTGTCAAACTCCAGATCTTTCAATTGAAGAAGATCTGTTTTCTCCTTGGTAAGCTGCTCTTTTTCAGCCTCCAAACTGCTATTTACTCGAGCAAGTTCTTCCTTCTCTCTAGTGAGCCTTTCAGTGGTAGTTCGGAGGTGCTCAACATCAGTCATCAGCAATCGATGAGCAGCGACAATTGAATTTACCCGATCGAGTGATTCTTCTCGAGCAAAATAGAATTCGTCATTTTGTATCCCGAGCTGGAGAGCTTCATGCTTAGCCTGTTTTGAGAAATATAGGTGAAAAACTTAAAACACCTAGATCTTTTTTGACAAACAACAAAATACGCTTACCATCTCCAAACGTTTGAAAATGGACTGGACAAGTTGCAAGGAAGAGTGGTTCTTCAATTTTTCAAGCTCCTTAGGCAAAATAGTACCCATTCCCAGATTCCAAGAAACCCCATCAGGCTCGAGGGTTGTTGGAATACATGCATCAATCGAAACCCCACCTGATCGGGTCATATCGAACTCATTTATCTCTTCGACCTGCTCCTTAAACGGACGTTCGTCTAAAAGAAATGGATCGTCCGCGACTTTCTCAAAACCAGAACGACTGGGACCAGACCCAGTTTTTGACGCTCCTTGTGAAATACGAACAGGAGAGACAACCTGAGTGTCTTGAGAGGTCGAAACAACCTGCGAACCTGGAGGGGCAAAGAAAGATTCTGGAATATCTTCCACAGGCCCCCTTAATTGCAGAGTGGGATCGATCTCAGAATTGGGAGCGGCAATGTCAAAATGAGGAGCAGTAGCCGCGACCTGAGCACAACCATCTCGATTTATAGATTGACTGGTTACATCTCAGCCTGAAGAGGAATGATCATCCACTGATCGTTCATCTGGAAAAGTAGGAACAGCTCGTGATTCCTCATTCGTTGATTGCTCCCCGAGAATGGGAGAAACGGCTTGGCTTTCCTCGTTCGTCGTATGGACGACTGGAGGGGGGGAAACAGTTCGTGATACCTCATTAAATGTTTGCTCTACTAAAGGAGGAGAAGTAGAGCGAGAACCTTCACTCTGGAATGCCTCCAGCATCTTCGGATCGACAATTGGACTGCGGATCGGGGCATTAGAAGGGATGTTCTTCGTCTCTTTTAAGTTCCCGCTTGATAAAGATAATTTTGGATCAGGTCGAGGAATGGTTTCCCGAGAAGAATCTCCTCCCTGGAAAGATGATGGATGTAAACCGTCTGTTCGAGACTTCTTTCTCGGAGTCTCCCGACGAGGTAAAGCCCGATGGGATCGTTTGGAAGCTCCAGAAAATAGATTGGAACTCATGGTCTGAAAATCAGGAATTCCTATGAAATATCGAACTAAGAGCTCCGATCAATGGCAAGAAAATTTTATATTGCAAGTGGGGACGCGCGGTAAAACCCCAAAAAGATTTACCTTTATATATAGCTAAGGAAATGACAATTATGTCCTCTTACCTTGGCGCGCACAGTAAAAATTCAAAAATAAGGTAAAAGCGGTCATCAAATATGTACTATGATCATCATAACGACAAAGTATATCAGAATTAAAATGATATATATCTCAAAAAGGAGTTTTACATAATCTACGAGATCTAAAAGGCCTAGCTTTACAACAAAATAAAAGAAAATCATAAAGAACATCCTAACTGGGTGAATTGGTTTCCTTGGGGGACGATCCTTCCTCTCCTTCTTCATTCTCTTCGTCGACATGGTCTCCATCGATATCCTCCTCAGCATCATCGCCTTCCTCTTCGCCTGACTGATTCTCCATGATATCTTTTATCAAATCCAAATCAGGTGTTGGCACAGGAATTGGGGCTCCATACTCCTCGACTAGGTGAGCCAATGGATGATTGCTATACTCAACAGAGGATAAGCAATCGGGAGGATAGTCTTGAAGACTTCGGTCCTTTTCAATGGCCATAACTTTGCGATATTCCTCCCGTTTATCAGGAATCTGCCCAGATTCGATTAATTGATCGACACCCTTGTAGAACGAGCTTAAGAGCAGACCTCCAATCTTTTGATGAATTATGGCAGTATGCACGGGAGAATTGAGAAACTCTCGGACTATGGGCTCGACGTCTGAAGATTGGTGCTCATCTATGACCCTCTCTAAGTCGGAAGAATCATCTTCCTTGGTCGCAAGTTGGGATCGAAGAGCATCAATATCCGACTCAAGCTTGCTAACGAGGGTGGCATGCGCAACTCGTTGCTCTTCCATTTCACGAGTCAATTGGTCGACCTGCGCTTGGTATCGACTAGAATCCGTCATCATGCTAATAATGTGAGGATTGTCAGTCTCCAGATTAGGATTAGCAAGAGGATTTGATGAAGTGGCAGCGGAAGCTCGAGAATTATCGACCTGAGCAAGTTGATCTTCAAGCTCCTTAACTCTGGCAGATAAGATCCGGTTGCTCTCTTCAACAAAGCTGCATTGATCCCTATGCAACGCCATGTCATACAATGCCGACACCAAAGCATTTCCAGTCTATGAGAAGGAAAAATTTATCTAACTCAATATAGAATAAAAAAAAAATTTGGAACGTTTATTAGAGGAGTTGACAAATTAAAGAACATTACCACTTCATGAGCATGAGCTGCCCTTGCCAGCTGTTCGAGAGGTTTTTTCTTGATCGTCCTATTTACATCTTGAATAAAGGTCGAAGAAAGGAGGATTCGAATGGATTTATCGACGACATTCTCCTTATCATCAGACGCCAATGTATCCTTCTCGGAGTATCCAGCCGCCCGTTTTCCTTGAAGATGACTCTCGATCATATCTACCAGGGAAGCTTTATGGCCAATATCTCCGACGTGAGTAAAATATTCCCCTCCTTTGTCGAAGAACTGTTTTCTCCTTTTAGCTTCAGGGCCGGTAGGATTGCGCTCCGACCAAGATTGACAGCCTAGAATACCATGTTCATCCCTAAGAAATTTGGGCGGATAACCGCGGCTGGGCGAGAGCTTGAAGACGGTATATCCGATGAGGTCTGACCAGAAGAGGGAGGAGCTACTCGGATAGGATCAGCGTTCTCGAACGACTCCTCCTCGATATCCTCCAAATCCATAAACTGATCTCTTCTTCTTTTTCTGGATTCTTTTTGCTCTATGGGAGATTTACCCCAAGACTTTTTTGAGTTCGAAAGGACTGATTTACCGACCACAGAAAAGCGGCATTTCTCGACCATGGAAGCTGCACATGAAATCAATAAACGCGGATGAGCAGCAAGATCATATATATACTTTGTTAAATTTATTATTATCAGAAGACATTACATATGGATCGATCATCCGAGGAAATAGGAAAATCCAAGGAACTCAATCCTGCCTTCCGAAGGAAAATCTCTCCAATCAAATAAGCAGATTGGTATTTGTTTGATCTCATCTCCTCGACCAAAGCAGTTGGAAACTGGTCGTCTGGGGCCATCTGACCAATTACCTTTCGACCACCGTATACCCAAAGATCATTGTATCCCCAGTCGTAGGAAAACTCCTCTGTTTCTCCATTTTCAAGAATAAACACGGTCGGAGCTTTAACAAAAAAGAAATTTGACTTCCACTCCGTGCTGATGCTGGAAATGGCATTTTCAAGCACAGCATACCCAGGTCTCTGACTAACGTAATAATAACCCCTGTTTGAGGAGGTCGATACAGAAAATCGAAGAAAGTGAAGGAAATTACGGAACGATGGTTGCAGACCTCGCGCTACCATTAAAACTGAGAAGGCCATAATAAAGGCTATGGCATTAGGAACAAGTTGGGTCAATGAGACGATGAAGGTCTCCATAAATTGACGGAGAATTGAAGATATGGGAAAACGGAGCCCGTGCTCAAAATGGGACGTATAAAAAGCTCGACAGTTAGCAGGTGGAGTGTTTACTCTTTCCTCGGAAGTAGGAATGATGATCTCAAATTCCGACGGGAAGTAGCGACCATATTCCTTTCTCAGAAAAGGTAGATCTTTCTCTTTAAATCGAGAAGGAAAAAGTTCCACAGGAGCGGAAATTTGAGGTTTGGCTGTTTTGGATTTTTTAGATGCCCTCGACATCATCTCTTCCTCTGAAATGATTTCCACGACCAAACTATCAACTTCATCCTCGGCATAGTCTCTAACCTCTTATGCTTGAGAATCGTCTGCTGCTTCGTTGTCAGAGGAAGGAATATTAGGATTGAGAATGTTGGGTGGTGCTTGTTCTCCTACATTCTGAATTGGGGAAGGGGGATTCTGAGAGGTCGAAGCCATTGATCTTAGAAGCGATGCGCTCGAGAAAACAAGAAAACTGCTAGATTATCGAAATGAACTTTTACTGCTGGAAAATCTGTATATCCGGGGTAAAAAGTGAAATATCCCGCTAATTTTAACTATATATATGGGCGGTGAAAAGACAGATTCAACCCTTCGCGTCTCTTTAGATTCCCGCCAATCAAAATTGTGAAAAGACCCTGCCGTCATCTGACACACGTTAGCTAAAGTACGTGTCTGTTCGTAGACAGTTCAAACGGATATGCGCTCTTTTTTCCTCGTTCAGTTTTTATCCCGATGAGGGTTTTTCCGAACTAGGTTTTTAATGAGGCATATTTCATGAACGACGAAAGTATCAAGGTGAATACTACATCTACTTCTACGAGCTACAGCTACGATTACGCTCGAGAAGTGAGGGAGTACTGATGAGGGCTATTTCGCACACATAACCAACATGGAATATCCGACGAGAATCAAGGTCGATCCGACCTGATCGAACCACGAGATCGGCTCGATCCGCCCAAATTTATCTGATCGACCTGAAGACCGATCCTGAAGATTTAATGGGCCATGCAGTACTCCTAAGCCATGCAGGATTCCTAGGCCTAATAGGACTCCTAGTCAAATTAGGACTAGACAATTATTATAAATGCTAAATCTTACATTGTATAAAGGATCCAGATTTTAACCTACGAAAGAGACTACTATTGTTCGCCTCTTCACATTATTATCGTCTATTCAATTATATTACTGTGCTTATTCTTGAATTGCACCATCCTGAGTACTTTAACCAAACCCTCAATACAATAAATTGTGTTCTTTAATAAATTTACTGAGATTAAACCTAAGACGAAATTCGGTTAAATCACAGATGGACATACACTCCTCTCTCTTTTCAGTTGAAAGTCACTCAGACAGACATCTGAGTTCTCTGTTCTTCAACGAAAAGCTTCGTCAACAAATGACTAGGCTTGTGATCAGACGACTCAACTGATGGATCTTGCTCTATAGATGTGATCTTGAATTTTGCAAGTCTCTCTTCAGATCTTCAGTCAGTCTTCTATTTATACTCCCGGATTTGAATTTCTGCCCGTTGAAGGAAGGCGAAATTACTCTTTAACCCGGAGCAACGGTCTTATTCTCTGACGACAGCTTTTGCTTTTGCAGACTGTCCTCTGTACACTCTGTTGTACGGATATTCACTTTATGTCCAGTCGCATTTGATGCACTCAGCTGGTTACCGTTGATAAGCTTACTTCACCGACTTCACTTCGCTGATGGGAATGCTCGGCTGATGACCACTCTCCTGATGATCACTCGGTTGATTCAAGAATGAACACATCTATCTTTACTCGGCTGATGATAACCAATCTGATATCCCACTCGGCTGATTCGGTTACTTCGCTTCAAGACCTTGAGATAGGTTTCACTAAGCTGTTCTTAGTTGATGACTTAACCTTTTGACCTTCAAAACCATTATGGCCTTTTTGTCATCTTCAAAACCTTCTCTAATTTATACCAACAAATAGAAACATTTGTTACAATTTATTATCGCTAATTTTGGTGTAAATAATAAATAAGTGGCGTCAAAATTTTGCGATAAACTTAAAATGATCACAATTGTCTATCGCAAATGTCAATCGTCGTTTTCTTGCAGATCAGATGGTCAAAAGATTTATGTAACTCTGAGAAATTTTGTTGGTCCCAAGTGGTCAGATGAGGTCTAGAGGGGGGGGGGGGGGGGGCGGGGGGAATAGACCTCTGAAAATTTTAACTTTAAAATTCTCTAACTTTTTCTGTCAGCAGACTAAGCTGATCAAGATACGTAAGTAGACTAAGCTGATCTCGCACAAAGCTTTGAACAGCAGAGTTGACCACCCTTCTGATTTTACTTAGCTGATTTTGAGAAAATCAGAGTTTTAAATAACTTACTTGTAGCGGATTTATCAAGTGTTTTTCACAAGTAGTTTTCTTTAACATAGAAAAGGTTTTATCCCCAAATTTTGCAAACTCCTTTTAAATCTTTTCAACAGTTAACTTTTAAGGTGTTTGAAAGCTTTTGAAAATTATGCAAGTAAAAATGCAGTAAACAAACACACAGAATTTTTATAGTGGTTATATGGATAAAAATAATTTAGTCCACTCTTCCAAGTCACTTAGATCTTGGGTTATACTATTATCACACAGATTACAATATACTCTGCTTGCGCCAAACAACAAATGAACTGGCCACAAGTTCGTTACAGGAAATCACTTAGAAGTCCTATACTACAAAGCTTTATCACTCACAAAGATGGATAACAGCTTCTCACAACACTTCTCTAACAAAATCACTCAGATTTATGTGTATTTTCTTTTATCTCTCTTTTCTGCTTTCGTCAACAGATGACTAGGCTGATGAGTGTTCTGTTCTTGAGTTTGAGACTTAGAAGAATTTTGCATCGAAATTTTTTCTCAGTTGTGTTGTCTCTTCTTCAACTCTTGACCTTGAACTATTTATACTTGAGGTTTGAAAATCTGCCTGTTGAGAGATCGACAGGTGTCCAAATCCTCGAGTACTGGTCCTTGTTTCAGAAACGGCTACCTGCGACTGAGCACTGTACACTCTGATGTACTTTCTGTCAGTTGCATTTAATGCACTCTGCTGATCCGAGGTTATTCTTCAATCATTTGTCATAAATACCCTTCCTCTTCAGCATTTATTACTTCAGGTGCATTTATTACCGTTGTAATAACTTCTGATCACTTCCACTCTGTTGATCGAATCCACTCGTCTGATCAACACTAAGCTGATCCAAATCGAACTCATCTAATTTGAGTCTGCTGAAAATCCACCAGTCTGATTCCATTCTTCAGCAACGGATCAGTAGTCTTCTGGACCATAAGAGTTGACCCTTCTGATTTGGCTTCTTTCTTGGTCAAAAATCTTCTAAGGGATTGACTAAGTTTCCATTACTTAGTTGATGATGATGTTTTGGAAATCATCAAAACCTCCCTTCACTTTTAAGTCTCTATCTTCATCTTCATCCAACAAATTTATTCGCAACTTCGTTAGAAATCAGTTACATGTAGCGGCGAATGCCATCCTTCGCAAATTTTCTTTTGCCGAAACCCAAATTTCTAGTAGTGGTGGAAATCACAAAGAGAACCTATTTCTACGAAGTAATATCACTTCACTAAGATAGGTATATAATTCTCACAATACTCAATTGAACAAAATCACTCAGATTTTTATGCGTTTGAACTTTTTCTTCAACTTCGCTTCATCAACAGATGACTTAGCTGATGATCTAATTTTGAGTTTGAGACTTAGAAAAATTTTCTCGATGAATTATCTCTCAGTTGTTGTGTTATCTCCAACTCTTGAATGTAGATCTATTTATACTCGGCAATTTGAATTATGTCCGTTGAAGTGAGACATATATTCAGATCTTCCTCGAGTTTCGGTGATACCCTTAAACGGCTCCCTGCAACTGTTCACTGTACACTGTACACTATGTTGTAAGGATCTGTCAGTTATCTGAGAGGTTCAAATGGATATGCACTCTTTTTCACTCGCTCGGTTTTTATCCCATAAAAGGGTTTTTCCGAGCAAGGTTTTTAACGAGGCATACTTCATGAACCACAAAAAGGTTGACACTGTGATCTTTTTTACTTCTACGAGCTACAACTTCGATTACGCTCGAGAAGTGAGGGAGTACTGATGAGGGCTATTTTACACTTATGATCGAATTGTATTTCTCGAGCGGGTTCAGAACCAATCCGACCTGTGAAGACAAAATAAATCTCCTCGAAAGTTCCACGACCGGCTCGATCTGCTTTATCGCACCTAGTCGACCTGAAGATCGATCCGGAGGGTTTATTGGGCCATGCAGGATTCCTAGGCCATGCAGGACTCCTAGGCCTAGAAGGACTCCTAGATACGTTAGGATTACGTATTCAGTATAAATAGCGAATACTCCATTGTAATAAGGATCCGAATTTTGGTCTTTCAATACATATAATTCAGTTGTTCTCCACTTATGCAATTTAGCCACATATTTGATATAATTCATACAAGTCTTGAATTGCACCATCATGAGTACTTTAACCAAACCCTAAATAATAAACTGCTTTTTAATAAATTTACATATATTGAACCTAAGACGAAATCAGGCTAAATCAGTTGGCGCCCACCGTGGGGCAAGTTAATTGCTCGAACGAATAATGGTCAACCCAAGAAAAAGCACACGCAACGCAGGAAAAAGCACGACTTCTCAGCCTCCCCGTGCTGTAGAAAATTTGCCTGAAAATTCCCAAAGGATTAGCGCTAATAGTATGCCGCCTCCGGCAGACCGTCAGGATTTAGATAGTGTAGAAACGCGTGTTACGGGGAACGAAGATAATAACCAAAATACTGGAGGACGGCAGACCCCTAGTAGGAGCAGGACCCCTAACTCACCTGCTCAATCCGTCCCTCATCCCCCCTTACCAGCTGATCAGGAAAAATTGATACAGATGGCTCAACTTATGAGCTCATTATGTGCTCAAATTTTGCAAGCACCTGCTCCAGAAACGGCTGGCCCGGCGGAGGTCGCGGTTCAGCCATCGAGGATGGTTAACGATAATAGGGGACCTCGAATGGACAACGATCGAGTATCGGCTGAAGCATAAAGCCCAGAAGGGGATCAACGATCCCAAATATCTCCACCAAACATTATCGAAAGGAACCCTGGTCGAAGAGGTAATCAGGCAAGAACTAATGCTCGTCCTGAGCCACATCTATCTAGGGAAAGAACTGTTATTCCGATCGACGATGATGTGGAGCCCCCAATCATCGATCGACGAGCAACTAGAAGATTCTCTGAAAGAGATATTGAGAGAATGGTGGAGGAACGGTTGGAACAAAGGTTGTTGGCT
Organism: Penstemon davidsonii; assembly: GCA_034814905.1. Taxonomy (NCBI): domain Eukaryota; kingdom Viridiplantae; phylum Streptophyta; class Magnoliopsida; order Lamiales; family Plantaginaceae; genus Penstemon; species Penstemon davidsonii. The sequence goes on along the minus strand of JAYDYQ010001087.1, from coordinate 178,464 downwards.
ATAAGGCAACCCTGGCCCCGCTCGAGAGAGGTCCAGGATAGTATCGCTGCCTGTTCCCCATTCTACCTGGAAATTAAAGAAGCACAGGCCTCGGGACCTTTACCTACTCGTCTTCCCAGATATGACGGGACAGGTGACCCAAGTGACTATATATTCAGCTCACGAACATAATGAACTTATACGCTCACTCAGCTGAGTACACTGCAAAATTAATGATCACGACATTCGAAGGATTAGCATTGGACTGGTTCGGAAAACAGCCACCTAATTCGATCTTTAGCTTCAGAGAGCTGTGTAACAAACTAGAGCAGCAGTTCGCTAGCCAGAAAAGACAAAAGCTCCATGTGAGCTACTTGGGAACTATTATCCAACAGGAAGGAGAATCCCTAAGGAGTTGGTTGGCAAGATTCAATGTTGAATTGTTAAAAATCGACTCCCCAAATATTGATTATATCATATCAATTTTGTTCGACCTTACAAAAAATAGGCAATTTGGCAATGCCTTAAGTCGGAAGCAGCCTCGAACCTTCGCTGAAATTATGACGTTGGCTTCCAAATATATGACTCAAGAGGAAATGAATTCATTTAAAGATAAGAATAAGAATAAGGCCTCCACTTCGGGATCAAGGAAGCCTGATAAAGCCCCAATGCCAAAAGCCATGGACTACGATCGTTTTTCCCGAAAGGGGAATGTATTTCAAAGATTGGAATATGGCGGAAGCAACCCTGAGAAAAGACCTAATGTCTACCTTAGTCCTCGATCTCCAGAAAGGAATGTCAGAGATCGAATTGGTTATGTGGAATATACCAAACTAATTGCTCCCCGAGAGGATATTTTGGTAATACTGGAAAGAAACAACTTGATTCCTCCGGAGAAGAGAATCACGCAAGCTAAGCCTGGGGCGAAAAACTATGACCTCTATTGTAGATATCATCGAGCACACGGTCATAGGACCGAAGATTGTTATCACTTGAAGCAGGAGATCGAAAAATTGATCCAAGAAGGCAAGTTGAATGAGTTTGTGGAAAGAACAAATCGAAGGAGACAAAGGACACGCAGTCCAAGAAGAAGGGAGGGAAATAGAAGCCCTCGCAGGAGATCTCCAGACAGCAACGTACGCCGAAGAGAGGACATCGACAACGATCACGTCAATGGTACCATTCACGTAATCTCTGGTGGTCCGGCGGGGGGTGATAGTCGAAACGCCAAACGAAAAACAGCTCGATCCCTGGAAAAGGGAGTCGTGATTCCTAAAGAAATATGGGCACTCGAGAATAAGAGAGAAGCAGATAATCAGCTTCGACGAGAGTGAAGTCCCGAGAAATCTGAGTTGGGACATTAACGAAGACCACCCTGATTTTCCAATGGTAGTTTCGCTGAAAATCTCCGACTACAATGTTAAAAGAATTCTGATCGATAATGGTAGCTCGGCTAACATAATAGCCATTAAAGCTCTGAACCAAATGAATCTAGGGAAGATAACTTTACAAAAAATAGCTACACCACTGGTAGGATTTGGAGGATCGGAGATAGTTCCGACCGGGACTATCAACCTAAGCGTAACCCATGGAATTAAACCTCAGCGGGTTGTAAAAATGATAAAGTTCCTAGTAGTGGAGACGCTGTTTGCCTATAACGCCATTCTAGGCAGACCGGCATTAAATCAATTTCGAGCCGTTGTTTCAACCTACCATCAGAAGATAGAAAATTAACTCAACAAAAAAAGATAGAAAATTATTACAACGACTAATAAAAGTTCAAAAATACACATATAAGAAAATCAATCATTGATATCCCTTAAATACACAAAAGATCGTATTTTTACACAAAATCATAAAGAGAGTTTCTCTAAGTAACCAATTAAGTTCAACAACACAAACATGCAACTTTAAAAGTTTAAGTAACATTAAGCACAAGTAATCAAACATACAATAATAAATATCATATATATTATATAATTAATTAACATGTGAAGAACTCTAAGACTTTGATAACAAAAGAAAAAGATAGTAGAGTAATTTTTTAAATTGATTTGAAAATGAAGCGGAGGTGGAATAAAAGTTGAGTTGGGAAGAAAAAGACAAGTGGTTTACTTTATTCATGAATTTGTTACTTTACATGCAATTAAATATATATCTTATTTCCTAATGATTTCTGAAATTTGATATATGACTCATTTAAGTTAATAAAAATTAAAAATTTATATTTTTTTATTTTATGATTCAATTGAGATAATACACATTAAATGTTGTTTAAGAAGGGAAAATACGTAAGAGGGGAAAATACGTTTATGGATAAAGAAAATAAATAACATTTTTTGCGATAAATTTGAGATGTATTTTGGTGTTGCGGATGCATATTTGTCGCAAGTTATATATATAAAAAATTTAACATGAAATTGTGTCAAATTTGTTAAAAAGTTACATGTCACAAGATAATTGTGATACACAAATTTGTCATAAATTGTTACCGTTCATTTTGATATCAAAAATAAATAAGAGGCGCCAAAATTTTGCGTTAAACTTGAAATGAACACAATTGCCGTAGCAAATGTCAATCACTGTTTTGTTGCAGATCCGATATTAAAAATATGTATGTAACTCTGAGAAATTTCGTCTCAACTCCGTCAGAAATCAGTTACAAGTTACGACAAATGCCATCATTCGCAAATTTTCTATTGAAGAAACCCAAATTTCTAGTAGTGAGAGTAATATTTAAACTGACTTGAAAATGAAGCCAAGAGGCGGAATAAAATTTCAATTGGAAGAAAAAGACATTTAGTGAGTAGGAAATTCGGTGGCAAATTTTGGTGGTTAATGGTTGAATGAAATTAGACAATAAATAACATTAATATGACATAGAAGGTGTTGTTTACGACCATAAGTGAAATCTTAGTGCGATCATTACACTACAACATAATTTGTCACAAACTGTTATCAAAATTTGTAATGCGGTTGACCTTCTCTGGATATACTCTCCTCTCTTCCATATCCACTGAACTTGACATTTCTACACCTTGATAAAGTACAATATATAAGAGATATATCATAATTCGTAATCCAAATTGAGTGAAACTGTGATTTAGCCTAATTTCGTCTTAAGGTTAAACTCAGTAAATTATTAAAAGAACAACTTTATATATTAGGGGTTTGGTTAAAGTACTCAGGATGGAGCAATTCAAGAATAGTATAAAGAACAATTAAACTCTTTTTATTGGTGGAGAAAATTCGGATCCTTAATACAAAGAAGGATCCGCTATTTATAACAAATACATAATCCTACTACTAGTAGTATCCTAACGTAACTAGGAGTCCTGCAAGGCCCATGAAATATTCTGGATTCTTCGCCGGGTCGATAAGACATGAATAAGCAAATCGGATTGATCAGAACCCGTTTGAAGAGTCCGACCCAGGCCTAGGTGTAAAATAGCCCTCATCAGTACTCCCTCACTTCTCGAGCGTAATCGTAGTTGAAGCTCGTAGAAGTAAAGAATAAGCATTTGAATTGCTTCTTGCTTCATATCTCAGACATGCCTCGTTAAAAACCTTGCTCGGAAAAACCCCTTGGGATAAAAACCGACCAAGGGAAAAAGAGTACATATCCGTTGAGATATACTGATTGTTGAAATAAATATGCTATATGCTAGGAGCTCGTAACATTCCATAACCTCTCCAAGGGCTGGAGTTGCAATTTTACGATGCGGTAAAATGAATCGTTGCCTACAAGCCAATGGCTAAATCGTCATTACCATTTACCCATATAAACAGTAGCGAGATCGGAGTAGTTAAAAATTTCATAAGTCGATATTTCTGCGAACAGTGTAATTTTTCGACCCTTCTTAGCCAAAATGTCGACCTCAGAAACGAAACAAGATCTTGTCGTCCCGAATGATGCCGAGATCCAACAGAAAACTTGAAGCACAGAATAGAGGCTTGGCAACTCAAATTTCGATCAATTTTTAGAAGATCTCCGAGACTAGTTAGCCTTCTAGTAGATTTGTACAGGATTTATGAATCCTAGTCGATCTTTAGAGATCGAGCATACGCATTCTCATTCTTAATAAAGTGTTTGCTTCTGAAATCTCCCTTGTCTTCATTTTCTTTGAATGAGCTAGGTAGATGTTAACTGTTCATCTAAAAGCTTTACTCGTCCAAATCATCCGTTTCATCAGTTCGTAGTATCGAATGTTGATTGACTACTGTCGATCTCATACAAATTATCTTGTTTAGCTTAGAATCCATACCAATTTAATGGTCTAAGCTTTAGTTTCGTAGTTCTTGTAGATCGCTGAGTGTATACGAACTGACAATTTTACTCCAATTAATAACATGAATTGTATACCAATTATTGGTTTTAACCCTTTGGAGATCTTTGATCGGAGATCGAAGATCGTAGATCAAGCTTTACCGATCGACAGTTTATGCCCATAAAATCGGAATTTTTACCAACTTAATGGTTTTATCCCTTTAGAGATCGTAGATCGTAGATCATAGATCCTAGATCGAGTTTTACCGATCGACGGTTTATGCTCAATATTTCGATCAAAGAGTTTACACCAAATTAATGGTTTTTACTCCTTATTTTTCGATCAAGAATTTATACGAAATTAATGGTTTTACTCGAAGTTTTCGTTCAAGAGTTTATACCAAATTAATGGTTTTACTCGAAATTTTCGATCAAGAGTTCATACCAAATTAATGGTTTTACTCTTTTTAGTTTCGATCCTCAGGACGAACAAAAGTTCTTGCCTGATTTCGATCACAGAGTTATATGAACAGATTTTACTCTTTTAAATTTCGATCCTCAAGACGAACAAAAGTTCTTGCCTGATTTCGATCCCAGAGTTATATCAACAAATTTTACTCTTGTTAATTTCGATCATCAGGACGAACAAAAGTTCTCGCCTGATTTCGATCCCAGAGTTATATCAACAGATTTTACTCTTTTTAATTTCGATCCTCAGGACGAACAAAAGTTCTTGCATCTTCAGGACGAACAAAAGTTCTTGCCTGATTTATAACACAGAGTTATATCAACATATTTTACTCTTGTTAATCTATCTTCTTTTTATTTCCGAGCATAGAGTTATATCAAAAGGTTTTACTCAGTACTTTTCCGGATTGTATACCAACTAATGGTTTTAATCCTTGTAGATCGATAACTGTGTGTTTTCCGAACAAACGGTTTTACTCATACTCTTTTGGAATGTATACCAACATAATGGTTTTATTCCTGAGTAGTTTTTATTCCCTTTTCGGTTCTTGATTTTGGCGAAGGAGGTCTAACGTAGACATTATATCTTATATTAGACTCCGGATCTCCATGGTTCAGTTTCTGAAAAACATGGCTCATTCGATGCGAGCGGTCATAATCTGCAAGCTTCGGGATCGGGACCTATCAAACTTCTTCAGCCCCGAACCATTCATCTTATTTTGATCCTTGATCAAATTTATCTCTTCTTGAGTCATATACTTCGAGGCCAGCGTCATAATTTCCGCAAAGGTCCGCGGTTGTTTCCGACTCAGAGCATTGCCAAATTGTCTACTCTTTGTGAGGTCAAACAAGATCGAGATGATGTAGTCTATGTTGGGGGAGTCGATTTTCAATAGTTCTACATTGGATCTTCCCAACCAATTCCTCAACGATTCGCCCTCGCGCTGACGAATAGTCCCCAAATAGCTCATCGGAAGCTTCTTCCTTTTTTGGCTGGCAAATTGTTGCTGCAGTTTATTGCACAGCTCCCTGAAACTGAATATCGAGTTTGGAGGCTGCTTTCCGAACCAATCCATTGCCAGACCTTCGAACATAGTTACCATCAATTTTGCAGTATACTCCGACGAGTGAGCATATAGGTTCATTAAGTTAGTGAAACTGAACACATAATCATGTGGGTCTCCTGTCCCATCATACCTCGGTAAATGACCTGGTAAAGTTCCCGAGGCTGTTGCTTCCCTGATTTCTTGACAGAATGGCGAGCAAGTAGCTACGCTATCTTGCACTTCTCGAGATCGAGGCCAGGATTGTCTTTTCACAGCTAAACGCTGTCGTACTCGCTCCTCGACCATCTTATCGATATCTCTTTCCGAAATCGTCTAGTGGCTCTGTTATGGTTGATTGGAGGTATGATACTATCATTGATTGGAATAATAGTAAGCTCTTTAGACTGGCGTTGTTCAGGACGAGCAAAGGCTCTTGCCCGAGCATCCCTCTGTTCTGGTCGAACAATAGTTTTTGCTTGCCTTGCTTGGCCGATTGGCTCAAAATTGTGAGTTTTTTGATCGGAAGCAGGGCTTTCACCCTGATCAGAGTTTTGATCGGGTTCGTGTTGAGATCTCCTATAGACATTAGGTCTTTGAGGAGGTTGAGTGGGGTTCACTTCTAGCCCGATTGGATCTTGCGTAGGTTTTTGCTGTATTTGATTGCAAAACGCGCTCACTAGTTGAGCTAACTGTTTTAGATGTTCGTCATGTGAGGCTAGAGGCGGTGGGATGGTTTAAGTTGGAGGATTTAGTGGGATATTTTGGTCGGGGACTCGATGTCTCAAGGAAGCCTGCATGTTTGTCTCGGCACGACGAGCTGCCGCTTGACTTGATTCTTCTGGCCTTTCCAGATCCGTGCGATGGTTGCTACTGTTTTTGACAGAATCTTCAGGTCGATTCCCGGCGATAAAGGGAGCTTGTGATGACTAGTTTCTTTCTGTGGTTCGAGTACTTTTTCTCTGGGGATTCCTTGGATTGACCATATTTCGTTCGAGTAATTAACCTGGCCCCACGGTGGGCGCCTACTGATTTAGCCTAATTTCGTCTTAAGGTTAAACTCAGTAAATTATTAAAAGAACAACTTTATATATTAGGGGTTTGGTTAAAGTACTCATGATTGAGCAATTCAAGAATAGTATAAAGAACAATTAAACTCTTCTTATTGATGGAGAAAATTCGGATCCTTAATACAAAGAAGGATCCGCTATTTATAACAAATACATAATCCTACTACTAGTAGTATCCTAACGTAACTAGGAGTCCTGCAAGGCCCATGAAATATTCTGGATTCTTCGCCGGGTCGATAAGACATGAATAAGCAAATCGGATTGATCAGAACCCGTTTGAAGAGTCCGACCCAGGCCTAGGTGTAAAATAGCCCTCATCAGTACTCCCTCACTTCTCGAGCGTAATCGTAGTTGAAGCTCGTAGAAGTAAAGAATAAGCATTTGAATTGCTTCTTGCTTCATATCTCAGACATGCCTCGTTAAAAACCTTGCTCGGAAAAACCCCTTGGGATAAAAACCGACCAAGGGAAAAAGAGTACATATCCGTTGAGATATACTGATTGTTGAAATAAATATGCTATATGCTAGGAGCTCGTAACATTCCATAACCTCTCCAAGGGCTGGAGTTGCAATTTTACGATGCGGTAAAATGAATCGTTGCCTACAAGCCAATGGCTAAATCGTCATTACCATTTACCCATATAAACAGTAGCGAGATCGGAGTAGTTAAAAATTTCATAAGTCGATATTTCTGCGAACAGTGTAATTTTTCGACCCTTCTTAGCCAAAATGTCGACCTCAGAAACGAAACAAGATCTTGTCGTCCCGAATGATGCCGAGATCCAACAGAAAACTTGAAGCACAGAATAGAGGCTTGGCAACTCAAATTTCGATCAATTTTTAGAAGATCTCCGAGACTAGTTAGCCTTCTAGTAGATTTGTACAGGATTTATGAATCCTAGTCGATCTTTAGAGATCGAGCATACGCATTCTCATTCTTAATAAAGTGTTTGCTTCTGAAATCTCCCTTGTCTTCATTTTCTTTGAATGAGCTAGGTAGATGTTAACTGTTCATCTAAAAGCTTTACTCGTCCAAATCATCCGTTTCATCAGTTCGTAGTATCGAATGTTGATTGACTACTGTCGATCTCATACAAATTATCTTGTTTAGCTTAGAATCCATACCAATTTAATGGTCTAAGCTTTAGTTTCGTAGTTCTTGTAGATCGCTGAGTGTATACGAACTGACAATTTTACTCCAATTAATAACATGAATTGTATACCAATTATTGGTTTTAACCCTTTGGAGATCTTTGATCGGAGATCGAAGATCGTAGATCAAGCTTTACCGATCGACAGTTTATGCCCATAAAATCGGAATTTTTACCAACTTAATGGTTTTATCCCTTTAGAGATCGTAGATCGTAGATCATAGATCCTAGATCGAGTTTTACCGATCGACGGTTTATGCTCAATATTTCGATCAAAGAGTTTACACCAAATTAATGGTTTTTACTCCTTATTTTTCGATCAAGAATTTATACGAAATTAATGGTTTTACTCGAAGTTTTCGTTCAAGAGTTTATACCAAATTAATGGTTTTACTCGAAATTTTCGATCAAGAGTTCATACCAAATTAATGGTTTTACTCTTTTTAGTTTCGATCCTCAGGACGAACAAAAGTTCTTGCCTGATTTCGATCACAGAGTTATATGAACAGATTTTACTCTTTTAAATTTCGATCCTCAAGACGAACAAAAGTTCTTGCCTGATTTCGATCCCAGAGTTATATCAACAAATTTTACTCTTGTTAATTTCGATCATCAGGACGAACAAAAGTTCTCGCCTGATTTCGATCCCAGAGTTATATCAACAGATTTTACTCTTTTTAATTTCGATCCTCAGGACGAACAAAAGTTCTTGCATCTTCAGGACGAACAAAAGTTCTTGCCTGATTTATAACACAGAGTTATATCAACATATTTTACTCTTGTTAATCTATCTTCTTTTTATTTCCGAGCATAGAGTTATATCAAAAGGTTTTACTCAGTACTTTTCCGGATTGTATACCAACTAATGGTTTTAATCCTTGTAGATCGATAACTGTGTGTTTTCCGAACAAACGGTTTTACTCATACTCTTTTGGAATGTATACCAACATAATGGTTTTATTCCTGAGTAGTTTTTATTCCCTTTTCGGTTCTTGATTTTGGCGAAGGAGGTCTAACGTAGACATTATATCTTATATTAGACTCCGGATCTCCATGGTTCAGTTTCTGAAAAACATGGCTCATTCGATGCGAGCGGTCATAATCTGCAAGCTTCGGGATCGGGACCTATCAAACTTCTTCAGCCCCGAACCATTCATCTTATTTTGATCCTTGATCAAATTTATCTCTTCTTGAGTCATATACTTCGAGGCCAGCGTCATAATTTCCGCAAAGGTCCGCGGTTGTTTCCGACTCAGAGCATTGCCAAATTGTCTACTCTTTGTGAGGTCAAACAAGATCGAGATGATGTAGTCTATGTTGGGGGAGTCGATTTTCAATAGTTCTACATTGGATCTTCCCAACCAATTCCTCAACGATTCGCCCTCGCGCTGACGAATAGTCCCCAAATAGCTCATCGGAAGCTTCTTCCTTTTTTGGCTGGCAAATTGTTGCTGCAGTTTATTGCACAGCTCCCTGAAACTGAATATCGAGTTTGGAGGCTGCTTTCCGAACCAATCCATTGCCAGACCTTCGAACATAGTTACCATCAATTTTTGCAGTATACTCCGACGAGTGAGCATATAGGTTCATTAAGTTAGTGAAACTGAACACATAATCATGTGGGTCTCCTGTCCCATCATACCTCGGTAAATGACCTGGTAAAGTTCCCGAGGCTGTTGCTTCCCTGATTTCTTGACAGAATGGCGAGCAAGTAGCTACGCTATCTTGCACTTCTCGAGATCGAGGCCAGGATTGTCTTTTCACAGCTAAACGCTGTCGTACTCGCTCCTCGACCATCTTATCGATATCTCTTTCCGAAATCGTTTAGTGGCTCTGTTATGGTTGATTGGAGGTATGATACTATCATTGATTGGAATAATAGTAAGCTCTTTAGACTGGCGTTGTTCAGGACGAGCAAAGGCTCTTGCCCGAGCATCCCTCTGTTCTGGTCGAACAATAGTTTTTGCTTGCCTTGCTTGGCCGATTGGCTCAAAATTGTGAGTTTTTTGATCGGAAGCAGGGCTTTCACCCTGATCAGAGTTTTGATCGGGTTCGTGTTGAGATCTCCTATAGACATTAGGTCTTTGAGGAGGTTGAGTGGGGTTCACTTCTAGCCCGATTGGATCTTGCGTAGGTTTTTGCTGTATTTGATTGCAAAACGCGCTCACTAGTTGAGCTAACTGTTTTAGATGTTCGTCATGTGAGGCTAGAGGCGGTGGGATGGTTTAAGTTGGAGGATTTAGTGGGATATTTTGGTCGGGGACTCGATGTCTCAAGGAAGCCTGCATGTTTGTCTCGGCACGACGAGCTGCCGCTTGACTTGATTCTTCTGGCCTTTCCAGATCCGTGCGATGGTTGCTACTGTTTTTGACAGAATCTTCAGGTCGATTCCCGGCGATAAAGGGAGCTTGTGATGACTAGTTTCTTTCTGTGGTTCGAGTACTTTTTCTCTGGGGATTCCTTGGATTGACCATATTTCGTTCGAGTAATTAACCTGGCCCCACGGTGGGCGCCTACTGATTTAGCCTAATTTCGTCTTAAGGTTAAACTCAGTAAATTATTAAAAGAACAACTTTATATATTAGGGGTTTGGTTAAAGTACTCATGATTGAGCAATTCAAGAATAGTATAAAGAACAATTAAACTCTTCTTATTGATGGAGAAAATTCGGATCCTTAATACAAAGAAGGATCCGCTATTTATAACAAATACATAATCCTACTACTAGTAGTATCCTAACGTAACTAGGAGCCCTGCAAGGCCCATGAAATATTTTGGATTCTTCGCCGGGTCGATAAGACATGAATAAGCAGATCGGATCGATCAGAACCCGTTTGAAGAGTCCGACCCAGGCCTAGGTGTAAAATAGCCCTCATCAAAATGGATCAATTAAATATATACAAACAACATAAACTTAAATTTAATAAATCTTTCAGGTTACTATTAGTCCCAAGTGGTCATGTGAGGTTTAGAGAAGGGGGGGGAGGTAAATAGACCTCTGTACCTTTAAAAAAAAATCTCCAACATTTTTTTAGCAGAGTAAGCTGATCTTACGAATGAGACTACTTACCTGATTTAGCACTTAGCTTATTCAGCGTAAGTAAGACCATTCGTCTGATTTGCTTATCTTTTCAAACAACTTCAGAGTTTCAAACTTGTATGCAGTGGATATGAAGGTGAAAGTTTTTCAAACAAGTTTTACTTAAAATTTTATTCCCAGTTTTATGAATTCCTCATTTAAAATATTCATCTTTTAAAACTTTTACATATCTTATTAAAGTTATGCAATGCAAATGCATGTAAGTTTAGTAACACAGGAATTTTTATAGTGATTCGGCAGGCGGAGTGCCCCTTAATCCACTCTTCTAAATCACGAAGATTTAGGTTCTACTAGAACACTTAGTAACTAGTACAATATTTGTGCTTTTAAAACAATTGACCAAGTAACAAGCTCACGATAGGAAATCACAAAGAGAACCTATTCCACGAAGTAATATCACTTCACTAAGATAGATATATAATTCTCACAATACTCAATTGAACAAAATCACTCAGATTTTTATGTGTTTGAACTTTTTCTTCAACTTCGCATCGTCAACAGATGACTTAGCTGATGATCTGTTTTTGAGTTTGAGGCTTAAAAAATTTTGCTCGATGAATTATCTCGCAGTTGTAGTGTTATCTCCAACTCGTGAATGTAGATCTATTTATACTCAGCAATTCGAATTATGTCAGTTGAAGTGAGACAGATATTCAGATCTTCCTCGAGTTCCGGTCATACCCTTAAATGGCTCCCTGCAACTGTTCACTGTACGCTATGTTGTACGGATCTGTCAATCGCATTAAATGCACCATGCTGATACGAGGTTATTTGAATTAGCACCTCCAATCATTTGTTACAAATTCCCTTCTCGGACAGCATTTATTACTCCAAGTGCATTTATTACCGTTGGAATGACTTCTGATCCCTTCCACTTAGTTGATTGAATCCACTAGGCTGATGAACACTCTGCTAATTCAAATAGAACACATCTGATTTGATTCTTCTTATATCCACTAGTCTGATTCCGTACTCAGCTTGAGATCACTAGTCTTTCTGACCGAAATCAATTTTCTAATTTTACTTGTCTTCTCGATTGAACTCTCTGAAAGCTTGCTAGGTTTCTATTACTTAGTTGATGACTTTTGGAAATCATCAAAATCTTTCTTTAACTTTTTCATCTTCATCCAACAATTCTCCTCTTTTTGATGATGACAAAACGTCAGCTAAGTACCTAACCTAACTTTAGTTAAGTCTTCGCACAAAATTTCTGGTATAAAAATTAAGTTGGATAAAAATCTATAATCTTATTTTATTGAGTTTGAACTATTATAATGAAATCAGATTACAATAATGAAAAAGCAAAATTACAAAGATATAAAGTAAAAGAAATAAGATCGTCTAGTCTTCTGTGTCTTCTTCTTCTTCTACTACTTCTTCCTCTTCATCTTCACTAGAGATGTCCAATGCTAGATTTTTGGCTTTGGTTGGTTTGTCTTCTTCTTTTCTGGCAGCAGCCTCAATCATAGCAACAAGTTCATCTCAATTCTTCTATTTTCTGAATGGATCAAGTTGTTCATAAGTAGAGTCCTTAGAAGCAGCAACTTCTTAGTCATCTTTTTCCGCATCGTTAGTCTCTTCTAATTTATCAGCTTCTTCAACATCATCAGCAGCCTTTACTTCTTCTTCTTCATCAACTTTAACTTCCTCCTTTTCAACAGATAACTCTTCCCCCTTTTTGTCATCATCAGCAGGGTTGAGTTCTGCAATTGGTGCAGGTGGAATGTTCAAGACGTCACAGAGCTTCCTGATGTTTTGATCCATTGCAGCCAATAGCTTATCATGTTGAATACTTGAAGCAGTGTGTTGTTCTCCTTGTTTCCACATGAAATCCATGTTTTGATGAAGTACTTTGATTTCTTCATCTAACCGTGTCATTCTCTTTAAAGGTTAATTCACTCCTTCACAGAATTCTTCATACATGGCAAGTGACTTGTGTTGCTCTGCTTCCACTAATTCGGTTGCCCTGCTCTGTAAATACTCTCCTCTCTTCCATATCCACTGCACTTGATTTTTCTACATCATGATAATGTACAACATGTAAGAGATAAATCAAATTTAAGTGAAATTGGATCATTCAATTATATTCAAACAACATAAACTTAAATTTAACAAATCTTTAGAGTTACATTTGATTCTTGAATTTCAGTTAGTAAATTAACTCAACAAAAAAAAGATAGAAAATTATTACAACGACTAATAAAAGTTCAAAAATACACATATAAGAAAATCAATCATTGATATCCCCTAAATACACAAAAGATCGTATTTTTACACAAAATCATAAAGAGAGTTTCTCTAATTAACCAATTAAGTTCAACAACACCAACATGAAACTTTAAAAGTTTAAGTAACATTAAGCACAAGTAATCAAACATACAATAAAACATATCATATATAATATATAATTAATTAACCTGTGAAGAACTCTAAGACTTTGATAACAAAAGAAAAAAGAAAGCAGAGTAATTTTTTAAACTGATTTGAAAATCAAATGGAGGTGGAATAAAAGTTGAGTTGGGAAGAAAAAGAAAAGTGGTTTACTTTATTCATGAATTTTTTACTTTACAAGCAATTAAATATATGACTTATTTCCTAATGATTTCTGAAATTTGATATATGACTCATTTAAGTTAATAAAAATTAAAAATTGATATTTTTTTATTTATTTTATAAATATTATGATTCAATTAAGATAATACGCATTAAATGTTGTTTAAGAGGGGAAAATACGTTTATGGATAAAGAAAATAAATAACATTTTTTGCGATAAATTGGAGATGTATTTTGGTGTTGCGGATGCATATTTGTCGCAAGTTATATATATAAAAAATTTAACATGAAATTGTGTCAAATTTGTTAAAAAGTTACATGTGACAAGATAATTGTGATACACAAATTTGTCATAAATTGTTACCGGTCATTTTGATATCAAAAATAAATAAGAGGCGCCAAAATTTTGCGTTAAACTTGAAATGAACACAATTGACCGTAGCAAATGTCAATTACTGTTTTGTTGCGGATCCGATCGTAAAAATATGTATGTAACTCTGAGAAATTTCGTCTCAACTCCGTCAGAAATCAGTTACAAGTTACGACAAATGCCATCATTCGCAAATTTTCTATTGCAGAAACCCGAATTTCTAGTAGTGAGAGTAATATTTAAACTGACTTGAAAATGAAGCGAAGAGGCGGAATAAAATTTCAATGGGAAGGAAAAGACATTTAGTGAGTAGGAAATTCGGTGGCAAATTTTGGTGGTGAATGTTTGAATGAAATTAGACAATAAATAACATTAATATGACAGAGAAGGTGTTGTTTACGACCATAAGCGAAATCTTAGTGCGATCATTACACTACAACATAATTTGTCACAAACTGTTATCAAAATTTGTAATGCGGTTGACCTTCTCTGGATATACTCTCCTCTCTTCCATACCCACTGAACTTGACATTTCTACACCTTGATAAAGTACAATATATAAGAGATATATTATAATTCGTAATACAAACAACATAAACTTAAATTTAATAAATCTTTCAGGTTACTATTAGTCCCAAGTGGTCATATGAGGTTTAGAGAAGGGGGGGGGGGGGGGGGGAAATAGACCTCTGTACCTTTAAAAAAAATCTCCAACTTTTTTTTAGCAGAGTAAGCTGATCTTACGTATGAGACTACTTAACTGATTTAGCACTTAGCTTATTCAGCGTAAGTTAGACCATTCGTCTGATTTGCTTATCTTTTCAAACAACTTCAGAGTTTCAAACTTGTATGTAGTGGATATGTAGGTGAAAGTTTTTCAAACAAGTTTTACTTAAAATTTTATCCCCGGTTTTATGAATTCCTCATTTAAAATATTCATCTTTTAAAACTTTTACATATCTTATTAAAGTTATGCATTGCAAATGCATGTAAGTTAAGTAACATAGGAATTTTTATAGTGATTCGGCAGGCAGAGTGCCCCTTAATCCACTCTTCTAAATCACGAAGATTAAGGTTCTACTAGAACATTTAGTAACTAGTACAATACTTGTGCTTCTACAACAAATGACCAAGTAACAAGCTCACGATAGGAAATCACAAAGAGAACCTATTCTACGAAGTAATATCACTTCACTAAGATAGATATATAATTCTCACGATACTCAATTGAACAAAATCACTCAGATTTTTATGTGTTTGAACTTTTTCTTCAACTTCGCTTCGTCAACATATGACTTAGATGATGATCTGTTTTAGAGTTTGAGGCTTAAAAAATTTTGCTCGATGAATTATCTCGCAGTTGTAGTGTTATCTCCAACTCTTGAATGTAGATCTATTTATACTCGGCAATTCGAATTATGTCCGTTGAAGTGAGATAGATATTCAGATTTTCCTCGAGTTCCGGTCATACCCTTAAACGGCTCCCTGCAACTGTTCACGATACGCTATGTTGTACGGATCTGTCAGTCGCATTAAATGCACCATGCTGATACGAGGTTATTTGAATTAGCTCCTCCAATCATTTGTTACAAATACCCTTCTCGGACAGCATTTATTACTCCAAGTGCATTTATTACCGTTGGAATGACTTATGATCCCTTCCACTTAGTTGATCGAATTCACTCGGCTGATGAACACTCTGCTGATTCAAATAGAACACATCTGATTTGACTCTTCTTATATCCACTAGTCTGATTCCGTACTCAGCTTGAGATCACTAGTCTTTCTGACCGAAATTCAATCTTCTGATTTTACTTGTCTTCTCGATTGAACTTTCTGAAGGCTTGCTATGTTTCCATTACTTAGTTGACTTTTGGAAATCATCAAAATCTTTATTTAACTTTTTCATCTTCATCCAACAATTTCCCTCTTTTTGATGATGACAAAACGTCAGCTAAGTACCTAACCTAACTTTAGTTGGATAAAAATCTATAATCTTATTTTATTGAGTTTTAACTATTATAATTAAATCAGATTACAATAATGAAAAAGCAAAATTACAAAGATATAAAGTAAAAGAAATAAGATCGTCTAGTCTTTTGTGTCTTCTTCTTCTTCTACTACTTCTTCCTCTTCATCTTCACTAGAGATGTCCAATGCTAGATTTTTGGTTTTGGTTGGTTTGTCTTCTTCTTTTCTGGCAGCAGCCTCAATCATAGCAACAAGTTCATCTCAATTCTTCTATTTTCTGAATGGATCAAGTTGTTCATAAGTAGAGTCCTTAGAAGCAGCAACTGCTTTGTCATCTTTTGTCGCATCGTTAGTCTCTTCTAATTTATCAGCTTCTTCAACATCATCAGCAGCCTTTACTTCTTCTTCTTTAGCAGCTTTAACTTCCTCCTTTTCAACAGATAACTCTTCCCAATTTTTGTCATCATCAGCAGGGTTGAGTTCTGCAATTGGTGCAGGTGAAATGTTCAAGACGTCACAGAGCTTCCTGATGTTATGATCCATTGCAGCCAATAGCTTATCATGTTGAAGACTTGAAGCAGTGAGTTGTTCTCCTTGTTTCCACAGGAAATCCATGTTTTGATGAAGTACTTTGATTTCTTCATCTAACCGTGTCATTCCCTTTAAAGGTTGATTCACTCCTTCACATAATTCTTCATACATGGCAAGTGACTTTTGTTGCTCTGCTTCCATTGATTCAGCAACAACTTTGGAAATTTCTGCCCAACCACTCTGATTTTTATTAGTGAACTGATCAACTGCAGACTTGATTGAGTTGACTTCTTGATGTTGTTCAACTCTACTCTTGTCAGCAGTATAGTGTTGTCAGCTAGGTCAGCAGCTCTTTTGGTGCTTTGAACAAGCCTTGAGGCAATCTCCTCAAATCTCAGCAAATATGACTTGTTACTCTCCTCCATTTCCTTCATCTTATTCAGAGTGCTTTCACTTGTTGATTGAATGATTGAGATTCGACGAGGTTGGTAGCTACACATGCATTCGATCTATCGTGACATTGAGAGATTTACGATCATTTAATTTATAGCTCATTCTGCTCATGTTGTGTCAAGACAACCACTTTTGAATATGGACAACCACTTTTGAATATGGTTGATCTATTGGTAGATGACATGCATGTCCGAATCAATATAAAATCCAATTCTAATAGTTTTGACTAGTGGGATCGATCGTACGTAGTTGCTTTGGTTCTGATATCACTACAACAAAAATAGTCTTTGGTGACATACCTGATGGAATTTTGAAGAAAATATCACAAAAATTCATTATAGTTACATTTTTTAAAAATATCAGGAAATATAAATGTTAATCATATTGTTTAGTGACATTTTCTTATTATTATGGTATTTTATAAAGTTACTTCTTGTTATGATAATGAAATTTAACTTTTAGCAGGACCGCTATAAGTGGGAGATTGAAAAATATAGTTATATAAAATATCACTATCAAAATGCCACATGTAATGGTGTGGCTAAACATAATTATAAATAATATTGTAAAATGTCACAATAGTATAAAAAATTCTCTAATCACGTACACTTTGATGGGAGAGTCTATCCTGACTCTTGGCTGCTCAAGAGTCAGGATAAGGCGTGCTCCTGAATTTGTACCTCGTGCCTTAAAGGATGTATATTTTAGTACGATGGTTTAAATGGTGTCCGAACCCCACTAATTAATTCGTACACCAGAATTGACATTTATACCCTTTAATTTTTTTTTTAATTAAAATATTAAATTGACATTTATACCCTTTAATATTTATTAATTACCATTTCACCCACTTAAATTTCTCTCCCAAATCCTAACTTAAACACCGCCGCCGCCGCTCACACACACCACTACCCAGCAATACACTCATAGTTGGGCCGTTCAGCGAATCAGGGGTGATTGATTGCTAATGAGGGTGATGGTGCCGAATTATTTTGGGACTGGTCGCGAGCAGAACGGCCCAGGTGGGAGTGGGCATTAGCTGTTGCAGGTTTGTGGAATCATCTATCAGACCAGAAGTTTTGGCGTTAAGATATTTCAAGTTTCCATTCCTAGTTTTGGTGTTAAGATATTTTAAGTTTCCATTCCTAGTTTTGGTGAACAGATAATTTCTGATTAACAGGGTGATCATCAGATGGATGTAGAATAGCTGAGACAACGACACCTGTATTTTCTGATGAACAGGGTGATCAACAGATGGGAGAATAGCTGAGAAAACCACACTTGTATTTTCTGATGAACAGATATTTTCTGATGAACAGGGTGATCACCAGATGGATGGAGAATATGTGAGAGAACGGCACTTTCATTTTCTGATGAACAGACCGATGAACAGATGGATGGACAAACCTAGTACACTTGCTGAATGAATAGCTGAGACACTTGTATGATGACTTGAAGACTGCATTTGAAAGTGCTGAGGCCACAATTACAGAAGATGATGACTTCAAGACTGCATTTGCCAACAGCTTGACCAACAATATAGTCAACTCTGCTGATACTGTGGATGCCTCTGATCATGACTTCATCACAACAAAGGAGTTATGAGGACATATAAATATTTTTGTACTACCTAGATTTTCCAAGTTTCCATTAGTAGCTTTGTTATTAGATGTTGTATATGAAATGACATTGAAGAGTTTTGAAATTTTTTGTAGAATTGTTTGTGAGGATTATCAATTTAAGGAACCGAGTCTGTTCAATTAGAGACTGCATTTGAAAGTGATATGTGAAATACACACTCTATCTGTTGATATTTAAATGTGAATGTACGATGCAATTGAAAGTCACCAGATAATGATTAATTAAGTTTTGGTTTGCTTATACCAATATGGAATAATAAAAGAAGTTTCTGAACAAATAAAGAAGCATCGAGATGCAAATACTTTGTAAAAAAATGTAAAATTGCTACAAGATACTCGTAGATTGAAGGAACCCAGATAACTAGAAGATGAACAAATCGACAAGTACAACCAAAGATTTTCATTGTCATGATCATCGGAGGATGAATCTGATGCAGTAAAAGGTGCATCTCTGTCATTATCAGCTAACTTCCCACTTAGCTGTTCTCCTTCCTTCTGCTTATCCTTATCAGCTAACTTCCCACTTAGCTGTTTTCCTTCATAACATTGGCAATCCTCAGCTGTCTTCTCTTCTCTTCTCTTCTCTTCCTCATTCTCCATTTCATCATCCGAATCATTGTAGTTGTCAATTAACACAAGCCATTCTTCCAAAGATGCATTCTGATCTACAACACTCTCATTTTCTTTGAAAGATGCAACCTCTTGTGTTTCAGGTTCAGGATACATCTTTTCTTTTCCCTTGGCAGACGTGGCTGTTCTTTCCACACCAAGCTGTTCCCCACGACGCTGTTGTTCTAACTGAGCAGGTTCAGAAATAATCAGTGTACCTTTATTCCTTTTGACCAATTGAACCTCACAGCCAATTCACTCATAGCCTTTGCAGCTGCCGATCTGGTTTGCATCCCTCTTCTTGGACAATTTTCTGTGAAAGCTTGATTAAGTCTCTGTTCCTGAACAGATGAGTGGAAAATTTACTGGTGGTCTTTACATAAAGACAACATATATTGAGATTGATATTGATATATCGACAAATTATTGCTGAAAATAAATTTTATTTATATGATCAAATGATACAATAATGAACGATGAGCTTCTTAAAACGATTACAAAGAAATCAAAAACCTATTACAAGTTACTAAAGGATCTTGTTAAAACGATTACAAAGAAATCAAAAACCTATTACAAGTTTCTAAAGGATCTAAGCTAGGATCTTGTTGAGAGTCTTGATGGTGTCCATCGAATAAAGTCGTCTTCTTCAAGGTGTAATGTGAATACTTTGTTGCAGACCTTGATTCAAACGACCTCGAGAGGCCCCGAGAAGCTGTCTTCGAGGCTTCCTTCGATGGTGATGAGGTTGGCTGGGGGTACTTAGCATCGAGAGCATCGAGGAGGAGGAAACGGTGTGTGAATATTTGCACATTTGTTCCTCCTCCCTTTTCTCGGCTGCCGCCAACTTGTTTTTCCCTCCTGGCTTAGTGATTCCGGCTCGAGATATCTACGTTCAGATGTATGGTGAAACTGACGAGTTTCTGAACGCCGAAATGCCGAGACGCCAACGGAATCGGCCTCTTCGTCTTACCGAACCCACCCAATCGAACGAAGAGGCCAGCACTTTGGGGAACCCCCTTTACCGAAACCACCCAATCCAAAGGTGTAATTGTTCCTTACTCTATCCGGAGGTCGAGAAGGTCGAGGAGGTGCCAAGATCAAGAAAGCACTCCTCGTCGATTTGATAATAAGGAGATTTACGAGAAGTATATTTGTCGGATTATACTTTTGTTTTTTTTGGTAAAATTTTGTAGGATTATATGTTGGAGGATACATGTTTGGATGTTTTTGGGTATGGAGTTATGTGGTAATTGGTAAGCTCCCGCTCCTTTTATCGATCCAGGCTATCCGATCGAACGGTGAGGGATAATCATGATCAACGGTTCAGATCAGGTGCATTAAAAGCTGCGCCCGTTGCGCTTACCTAGGAGAGCAACGTGGACCGTTCCTTACCTAGTATTTTTTTTTTTTTTTTTTTTACCTAGTATTTTCAACATATGGGAGAATAGCTGAGACAACCACACTTGTATTTTCTGATGAACATGGTGATCAACAGACTGATGAACTAACAGCCAAGTCATTGGCTGAGTACTTCACTAAGCTGTTAATCATGACATAAGATATTGTGACACAGCACCCTGTGCGGAAATGGAACCACTGAGGAAACAGATTGCTTTGAGAGTGGTAAATATTAATAACCAATATGTTCATGATGCACTAAATGACTTTTAATTGTAGATTCTCACATTATATAAATCAAGCAGATAATTTACCCCTTGACATGCACTCTATCTGTTGATATTTAAATGTAATGTACGAAGTAATATGAAAGTCACCAGATAATTATTAATTAAGTTTTGGTTTGCTTATACCAATATGAAATAATAAAAGAAGTTCTATAATATAACCCAAATTGTTCACACAAAACTTGTAAGGTTAAAATAATGATTGATAAGAAGAATCTGTTTCATTAATTTTGCAGCAAAACAACAGATTACAAAATGATAGAAACACAAGGAAATTTGAAATTTAGGCTATCTTCTTCTTCTTCTTCCCAGCTCGGCCACTTCCTTCCTCCTTCTCCCTTGTCATCTTCCTTTTCTTTTTATTAGATCCCTCACCATCTTCCCCCTTCCCGAATCCTTTAAATACATTCGCAAACGATTCCTTGATGTCAGCAACATCTTTCCTGATGGATCTCATTTCAGACATGAGATTATCATTCATCTCATTCATCTTCTGCTCCTGTTTTTCAAACAATTCCTTGATAACATCACCAGCCACATCCAACTCTACCCTAAAATTTCGAACATGTTCTTTAACCATATTGAACTCATTGAGTTGAGTGTTTGAATGAAGTAACTGCTCGTTTGAGTTTTTATCAATGGTGCTCTCTATTTTTCTCAGAGACCTCGTTAAATACTCCTTCCAATCTTCAGAAGTATTCACTTGATGGTTCTCAATATCTTCTGGCATGTTGAACATATTACTTACATGTTCATGCTCTATCTTTTCAGTGTCATCACTTGTAGAGTCAGGCGATGAACTTGAAGAGTCAGGTGATGCACTTTCCCTTCTATAGAGCATTGTGCCTCTTCCTTGTGGAAACCACCTTGAATTTCCAGCATAAGGAGTTTGCTGCGCATCATCATCCGAGGATGATTCTGATGCAGTAAAAGGTGCATCTCCGTCCTTATCAGCTAACTTCCCAGGTAGCTGTTCACTTTTCTTCTTATCCTCAGCTCTCTTCTCGTCCTCATTCTCCATTTCATCATTTTCATCATCATCTGAGGAGTAATATGATGGAGTAAAAGGGTTGTAATCGTCATTGTCATCATCATCCCCAGATGTTTCAAATGCAGTAAAAGGTGCATCTCCGTCATTATCAGCTAACTTCCCACTTAGCTGTTCACCTTTCTGCTTATCCTCAGCTCTCTTCTCTTCCTCATTCTCCATTCCATCATCCGAATCTATGTAGTTGTCAATATCCACCAACAAATTTTCCAATTCCTGATCTCGGTTTTCAACCTTCTCCTTTTCTTTGAAAGATGCAACCTCTTGTGGTTCATGATACATCTTTTCTTTTCCTTTGGCAGAAGCGTCTGTTCTTTCCACACTAAGCTGTTCTCCAGTTCGCTGATGTGGTAACTGCACAGGTTCAGAAATAATCAGTGTACTTCTATTCCTTCTACGAACATTCGCAGCCAATTCAGCTAAGGACTTTGCAGTGACCGATCTGGTTTGTACCACTCTGTCCAGGTCTTGATCAGTTCTCTATTCTTGAACAGATGAGTTGGACCCAGTAGTGCTGCTAGTTTCCTTTTCTGTTCTTGGCTTCTTTGAAACGGTCTTGTTTCTTGGGGACTTTCCTCTTTTCTTGGTTTTTGAAGTTGGTTCTTTATACCTATTCATCTCCTTCTTGTTATTCAGTTTCTTGCCAACTCCCAAAGTGGCTCCAGACTTACCCAACAATACACTCAGCATTATACCTTGGTAAAGATTTTTCTTATTTACATTGTGACACAAATAATTGAACATTACTTCTTCCCAGTTGATTTTGTCACCGTACCAGATAGCTATCATGAAATGCAGTCTTTCCTTTGATAGACTCTCATAGGATCCTCCTTTGCATTCTAAAATTTTGCTAGAGATGTCAGCCATCCTGTGAAACTCAGGTTTGAGTTGTTTCTTTACAGGGTAACTCCTTAAAACTTCTCCTTCTTTTGCAGCTAATGCCCAAAAATCATCCATCTTTGGCTGAGCATATTCAGCTATGTCCACAATCCCTTCATTTGGCAGATTGAAGACGGTTCCCAGAGACTTGGAGGTTATCTTGACGGTTTTTCCTCCAACAGCGGAGTTTATGGAGTCTTGGGTAACCTTCCCATTCATGTAAAACTCAGTTACACCTTCCAAGTAGATGTTCTCTCCATGAGCGGAAAGAAACTTCTTGAGACCAGTTGCCTCAATTTTCTCCATGATTCTCTTCATCATAGAGGTTCCAGATTCCTTGTACTTTTGAAAGTTAAGCCATGATCCTTCAACCACTTTGCTTTGTCTTGCAACAGATGATTCTCCCTCGACAATGTTGGTGGGCTTAGTTTTTGGTGCCATTTTCAGAGTTGAATATGGAAGAAAATTTCACAAAGATAGTGCTTAAGGGATTTTTGCTCTGACTGTGGGTAAAAAGCATGAACAGATGAGAATGAGCCTTTACCGTTGAATATACTTTTAACTGCTGTAATGTGATTGGCGGATTCAAAAAATGGACTTCAATTTGTTTAAGCGGGATTAATTGCAGAATGCGCAGAGTTGTCGTGTAGTTAAAGTTGTAAAACGTTCTGACATGGCGTAGTATAAACACACGTTTTTATTTGTAACAGCGTTTAACTTAGCTGTTGAGCCTTATAAAATTTTTTTTGGTACAAATTGAGCCTTTTATTGAATACACAATAGAACTGATCCAAGATGAAGAAAATTTCATTCATAGAAAAAGACCTTAAGGTTATGATACAACCTGCAGATGCAAGTTTATAAAATTATAGCAATGTCAATAGACAGAAGCAATAACTCTATAATCTAGTACAGATCCAATAAAGTATCCAATAACCCTACACCAAAAACTCATCAAAAACACATACAAAAAACCAACAAGTTTAGGTATTTCGACAATAGAAGCATAGACATTGTAGTACAATTCCTTCAAAATACGTAGACAATATTACCCACGAGATCTAAGCTTGCCAAGCAAATCTGTTGAATTTTGCCTGGTACAGTTGAACAGCAACTTGCCGTCGAGCAATGACAGATTCAGCCTGCCATAATGGTAAATTGTTATATTAACGAGTCAATATTATAAGGAACCAATAAATTAAGTGTTGAAATGTTCTATATAATTTATACCTGGCTGAGCTGTTTCTGGATCCCAGTATCAAACATCATTATCAGGCAAACATATATGCCACAGTCGTACCTAATTTTACATTTTAATCTTTTCATTAAAAACATGATAGTTATAAGGCAAAAAAATTACTAAAAATATTGTGAACATTACCCATTTGGTTGTACTGGCACCCAGTCTGGATTTATCCATAACCAACACTGGCCAATATTTTGGTGTTTGTAGTTTATAGCTGGCCACTTTCTTAACAATATTTCCAAACGATTTATCTGTTTGATTTATAAAATGTGAGAAACCACAATTAAAAGTAACTTTTTGCATCATGAACTTACTGGATATTATAACATACCACTCTCAAAGCAATTTGTTTCCTCAATGGTTCCATTTCCTCACAGGGTGCTGTGTCACAATAGCTTATGTCACAATTAATCATGTCTAAAATGATAATGAACCAATGTTCATGGCAATCATTAATAGGGATGAATATCTTTAGATTTACTTCCAAGAATTCCATTCTTGAGACAAAGTTGTGCTCTGATGTGAAGAAGGCTTTCAGGATTCTTTCATTTGGCATCTCTGCTATTAAACACATTTGCTGCAATACACAAGTTCATAAACAACATAATGAATTATGAGGTATAAAAAGCATATCTATATTTACACATAGCAAATAAAAACAGCAATTGATTGATACAGAACATACGCTAAAAACCTGGTGGCATGTACCAACAAGTTTGTCTTGTCCATTCCTCTCTATTTTTCATAGTGCACATGTATGCCACGCAGTCCAGCACCTATGAACAGCACAATCATGATATTAATATTTATTTTGTTGGAAAATACAGCACAAACAGAGGATGTGTTTTGCTTACAAGTCAGTTACTTCTCTATTACTTATAAAAACGCATGATCATTTAGTTGATAGCTGAACACGTTTTTATAAATAATTTTACAGACTGTCAAACTGAACAGATTATAAGATTATTAGTACAGTTTTAAAGTTGCCATACACGTGCATCATTCAAAACTTGTAATTATAACCGGTCGTTGGATGAGTTTGGTTTCTACTGTGAAATAATTATCTTAACAGGTTGACTAATTGTAATACCATTAATTGTAATGACTGATTCGGTTGGGTCCAGTGGGATTGTAAAATGTTGACTGAGGATCCTCTGTACCACTATTAGTGTACCATACATACTTGTGTACCACTAATAAGTAATTGCCACATGTACATGAGGCAATTATTATAATTGTTACATATACATGTGGCAATTACTTATTAGTGGTACACACGTACGGTACATTAATTGTGGTATAGAGGATCTTGAGCCCTTCCCTGCCCCCTTTTCACCCCAAAATTTTCAGAAAAAACCTAATCACGAGACAATTACAAATTTCTTCGGCTTTTTTGTCTGCACTTTTTGTTGAATTCTGCAAATTTAATGGCACCCAAGATTCAAAACAAGAAATCTAAGGTCGCACAAGCACCAATTCAACACGAGATTTGTGGGTCAAAGCCAAAACTGCTGGTCGACGGAATGTGGTTGAGCTTCCCCTCTTTTAAGGCCAGTTGCAACCCTACCATGTTAGATATAATCGACAAGATAGAGAAGTCTGGGCTCAGAAGATTTATGAGCATTCATGGACCTTACATCTATGTTGAAGATGTTACACAATTCTACCTACACGCGAATGTTGTGGGTGATTCCATTGTTTCTATGGTCTCAAACCAAACGGTAACTATCACTCCTAAAGTTTTACATGAATGTTTTGATTTGCCTAATGTTGGTATTGAAGATGCTGAGGCATATGGTACTCCTAAGTTGTTGGAATTCTGGAATTTAGCTGCCAAGGATGGAGAATTGAAGAAATATCCTTTAACCAAGAAGCAACTAAGGGATGAATTTCAAAGATTTGCTGACATAGTGGCAAAGATCCTAGAATGTAAAGGAGGATCATTTGATGGACTTACTGATGAAAGACTATGCTATATGATCAGCATATGGTATGGTGAAAAGATCAACTGGAACATAGTCATGTTTAACTACATGAAGAATAGTGTTATCAAGAAACATTTCTACCATGGTAACATTCTGAGTGTTCTATTTATGCATCTGGGTGTTACTGTTTCCAAATGCAAGATCCTTCATAAGAGAAAGGAGATGAAGGCGTATATTCCACCTGCCACAAGAGTTGTGTCATCTACTGCCACAGAAGTTAGAGAGCCTGAAAAGAATCTTAAGAGGAGATCAAAGAATATTAATGCTGGAGCACTTGAAACCAAGAAGGTCAAGTTTAGTTTGAAGGAACTTTCTATACCAACTACTTCAATGGAGGTGAAACTACATACTGATGTTCTTGTTGACAATGTAAGTATGGAAGAAACACCTTTGGACGAAGAGGGTTATTTTGAACAGTTTGTTGAGTCAGTTCAGATTCCAAGAAGAGAAACCCGGTCAACTAAGCCATGTCAACCCGCTGAGAAGATCTCTAAGATTATACCAAAGAAGCTAAGAGCACCTAGGAAGAGAGGAAGGGTATTTCCTATCGATCAGACTGATGAACAGAATGGTTCACCAACCAAGGTTCAACCACAGATGGAAGTTGGTGAGGCAACAACTGAGTCTGTTAATGATAAAGGTGAGCAAGTTGTTGTGTCTGAAGACCCAGATGAAGCTCTGCCTGCAATTGGACCTATTCCAGATCCTAAGGCAGATTCCACTGGGTGTAGTACAGGGAAGAGCCAGTACTCATCTAAAAATCAAGATGAACTTAGGACAAAGATAGTAAGTACCGCTGCTGCTACTAAGAAAAAATTCTTGAATGAGAATCAAACTGTTGAGGCCACCATCACACATGCAGATATTGTGAAAGTTGCTCATGCCAACAGCTTGAGCAACAATGAAGTCATATTTTTAGATATTGAGGATGCTTCTGATCATGAACTCACCCCAACAAAGGAGTGTGAGGACAAAGAAGAAACAGATGCTTTGGAGTTGATTAGAAGCTTGCCTGAAATGTATGACGCCTATGCACATAAGGTTGTAGAGATTAATGAGATTGTCCACAGAAGAACTCAGTTCACCGATGAGAGGAGAAGATATGTGAGATGGACAAACAGCAGGCTAGATGATTCTTTAGAAGAACTGAATAATTGGAGTGACTTTAACAGGGAGGAAATGTGGGTCTTAGAATGGCTAAAGCTTAGTTCAAGAAGACAAGTTGTTGATGCTTTCATATTCAGGGATGCTATATTTGAAAAAATAAGGGAAGTTATGTTTCATATTAGGGATGGGGGGGGGGGGGGTGGGTGTGGGGGTGGGTGAGGAGGAGGGGGTGGGGGGGGGGGGAGGGGGGGGGGGTGTGTGGTGGGGGGGGCGGGGGGGGGGGGGGCGGGTGGGGGGGGGGGGGGGCGGGGGGGGGGGGGGGTGGGGGGGGGGGGGGGTGGGGGGGGGGGGGGGTGGGGGGGGGGGGGGGTGGGGGGGGGGGGGGGTGGGGGGGGGGGGGGGTGGGGGGGGGGGGGGGTGGGGGGGGGGGGGGGTGGGGGGGGGGGGGGGTGGGGGGGGGGGGGGGTGGGGGGGGGGGGGGGTGGGGGGGGGGGGGGGTGGGGGGGGGGGGGGGTGGGGGGGGGGGGGGGTGGGGGGGGGGGGGGGTGGGGGGGGGGGGGGGTGGGGGGGGGGGGGGGTGGGGGGGGGGGGGGGTGGGGGGGGGGGGGGGTGGGGGGGGGGGGGGGGGCGGGGGGGGGGGGGGGGGGGGGGAGGGGGGGGGGGGGGTGGGGGTGTATAGTATCATCCAAAATTTTGCACTAAACAAAATGGATCGTATTAGTATCAGTACATGCATTCATATATACCTATTCATGTATTGACAAATATTTTCATTTGGAATGTTTATATTGGTCTCTATATATACTACTATGACACTAAAAAGTGAATTATGATTTAAATTTGCAAAAATGAAGAATCCGCACCTCCAAAGATATATACCTCGTCAATGTGAAAGAGGAGGCACTTTGATAGCAAGGGCAGGGGAAATTGCAAAATATGATTAGAAAGAGCAATATATAAATATTCAAAAAGAATCTAATTCAAATCTGACTAGATCACACTCTTTCAATTACAATATCACAAAAGAAATGTAATGCACTTATCATGTGATTGATCGCTCTCTTATATATGAGTGTTATTCAAATTGAGATTCAACCAATTCTAGTCCAGGCAAGGCAAGAATTTCCCATACATCCCAGTTTATAATAAAAAGATATAAGAGTGATATAGTGTGACAAAATTAAAGTTGGTCCTTATTAATTAGCCCTTTAGCTTTCTGAATTCCTAATGGAATTGCAAGGATGCAAGCACATAAAGGTAAGAAGGATATTGAATCAATCAAACATCAACAGTGAAGGCATCTTTAACTTGTTACCGTAAATCTGATAACTATAAGGAATGTCCTAATGCATGTGTTTCTGCAACATAAGTTAGCATGCAATTTCTGTATATTGCTAAAAGCAAAAGAAATGTAAAAGAAATAAATTAATTAAGTAGCAGCTGCTATTAACTGGCAAAAGTACTATTCCTTCCTTTATTTTTTTTATTTTTTCCATATATTAACTGGCAAAAGTGCAATTCCTCTATTCACTGATGTGAGTAGTACTTAAATAAGCTATGCATTATGTGATCAATTCTACGTGCTTGGGAAAAGTAGGTTAACTAATTAAGAAGCTTATAAATATAACTTATTTATTGTATCTTGATTTATTGTTATGGCCTGGGATTTGGGTGAAGGGATTGGGTTTTTTCTTTTAAAATTATAAATATTTATTAATAATATATAACTTTATTATTTTATTAAATATTAAATATGTTAATACTATTATATAAATTTTAGATTTTAAAAATATGTTTTTTTTAATTTTTTTGTCAGATTTATATTAAAGTATTTTTTGATCTATTAATATTGTTTATAAAACAAAATTAGTTAAATATATATGGAAATACAGTAAGTAAAATCTCCAAATTGGTCCGCACGTGTCTTATTCTAGACAATTTTGAAATTGGGCAACAAATGGGTTAAAATCGTCAATAAATTTGAAGATGTGGGGTTATTTTGCCAACCTGAAATGTTATGGGGTAGAATTGTCAGTCAACATAAGTAGTGACATCAATTTTGCAATAAGATATAACTGTCACATCATCGCTTAACGGTGATTTTTAACGGTGGTACCAATAGTGATTCAATTTCTTAAATTGTGGTACCAAATGTGTTCGCCTCAATTTTTATAGTACAACAAGTGAGAATCGACATATAGTTTGGTACCACAAATGCAAATCTCTTGACAGACAAGTGTATATTAGCTTAAGTTGTCACCATTAACAATTAGTGACAACATAGAGATAATATTTATTGACACTATGATTTAGTTACAACTTTTGGGATGATCCTGTCACTAATATGTTTATGAAAATAATTTGGTGATAATATTTGAAATTGACAACTTTAATATTGTCATTTAACATTTTTGTCAAATTTAATTTTCTTAAAGTGAGAGAGATCAGAAAAAGAAAATTTTGCACATCTCATTCAATTTGAGAAATTTATGAAAAAAATACATTTAGAAAATCGTTTCCAGAAAGGTGAAATTACCAAAACTATGCCCCTCTAAATTATAAAATTAGGGCCGAAAACTAATCAAGCTACTTGACACTCGACTCGAGCTAATTCGATAAAAGCTTGTTTGAGCTGGATTCATCACACAAATTAAACAGGCTTGAACATCATTTTTGTTTTGATAACTTTTGAAGTTCAGCTCGAGCTCAACTCGATAAACTAAAAATTGACAAAATACATATAGAAATATCAAGCTACTCGATACTCGGCTCGAACTCGTTTGAGCTCTGTTAGTTAAACAATCAAACCAAGTTCAAACACAAAATTTCAAGCAAAATAAAATTAAAATAAAGCTTGAAAAGTGTGTCGTTCGACACTACAATTGATTCGTTTACACCTCTATATAAAATTATAAAATGGTCAAAATAAGAAATTTACGTAATGATTGTCACCTACGTAAGGTGAAATTACCAAAACTATGCCCCTCTAAATTATAAAATTAGGGCCGAAAACTAATCAAGCTACTTGACACTCGACTCGAGCTAATTCGATAAAAGCTTGTTTGAGCTGGATTCATCACACAAATTAAACAGGCTTGAACATCATTTTTGTTTTGATAACTTTTGAAGTTCAGCTCGAGCTCATCTCGATAAACTAAAAATTGATAAAATACATATAGAAATATCAAGCTATTCGATACTCGGCTCGAACTCGTTTGAGCTCTGTTAGTTAAACAATCGAACCAAATTCAAACACAAAATTTCAAAAAAAATAAAATTAAAATTAAATAAAGCTTGAAAAGTGTGTCGTTCGACACTACAATTGATTCGTTTACACCTCTATATAAAATTATAAAATAATCAAAATAAGAAATTTACGTAATGATTGTCACCTACGTACGGTGATAATAGTAATATTCCTCAACTATCTGAAGGCCCACGAATTAATACATGCGTTCATCTTTTGGTTGTGAACTTGTGGTTGTGGGGATAGAGAATACCTACAGAAAGAAACACATGATGTATAGAAAATTAAAGTTGACAAATAAAAATGAAGGGGGCATGCATAGAACAATGACATATGATGAAGAGTACACATATTCTGAATCTTAGGACCACATTACTCTGAGAAATAGACCAATCGTACTGGAATTTAATTAGTAATCCTCTCCTTTAAAAGCTTGCAAACGAGGTGGATAGTTTCAACATTATTATTATTATTATTATTATTTATTTATTTATTTTTTTATTTTTTAAGAAAAGGATAGTTTAAACTTTTTTTTTTTTTTTTTTTTTGAGAATAATGATAGTTTCAACTTTCAACGTATCCATAATATATAAAAGGTTAGTTAATGGCAATTTACTCCCTGTCATATTCATAATGTTTAATTTATCTCCATGATTTGAAAAAGAAAACTTTATTTTTCTGTAATCTTGTAAAACTTTCACACCGCCTCCTTGATTTTTTATGTGTGGCACTTTACCCTCTTGTGCTATGATAATACGGCAGTTTAGATAAATGTGGCAATATTTTATCCCATGTGTTATGATAAATGTGACAATTTATCCATCTATGTTACAAAAATTATTTTCATGCCCACTCTCAATTGCGGCAAGTGAGTTACACTCTTCGGTTAAAGAAGGTAAATTGTTTCTTTAAAATTTTCACATGACGATAAAATACTCTTCTTTAAAGCATATAAATAAATTAATTGAACATTATGTATTTTACCGGGACTAAATTGACATTAGCTTTATAAAAGGCTGATGTGGGGTAAGAGATTTTATACGTCTTTTGAGTTGAGATATAATATTGGCTTGCTTGCTCTACGTGCTTTACAAATAAGTAATCCTTTATGGACTAACAATAGTATGAAAGATAGATAGGCCCAACGGCCCCAACCTTTCGGGAGAAGTCCCAAATCTTCAGGTTTTAATTATTTTTCCAATTTCGTTTGGGCTAAGGCCCAACAGTTAAATGTTTTTTGAAGCATGGTTGAATTTGATATGCTGGACTTCAACACCATTTCACTTTCACAAGCCCAACCCTAACTTGGGGACTTGTGCTAAGCCCAAATCATTTTGTTGATATTGACCAAAATTAGAATCTTCAATGGAGCGGATTTTAATTTAAATTTGATTCGAAATTGATATAATTTACAATAATTTTTATTTGGTTAAAATTTAATGAATTAGCTATGTTTGAATTCAATATCAAGTAAAAGAAATTTGTGTAATATACACAAAAACTTGGTACATGTGAACTCGATGCAATACAATGTAAACAAAAACGAATAGATAAGCAAACAAATCAAGTGTACAATGTAAATACGCAAGTATACGTGTCGCAAGTAATATAAAACGGTAAGTACATACCGAATATCATCTCCCAACGAATGGGTAAAAGGTCGGAATAAATGAGTCAATTGAGGGCCTAATTAAATTAAGAACGCTTGATACAAAAGGATTCAACCCGAAAATAAGATAAGGGTGATTTTATTTAACAACTACGAGCACAAAAAGTAAATCTAACTAGAAAAGCAAGTAAATGGGGGAGTTCATTATGAGGTAAGGAGGATTCATGTGCAATCAATTAAGCGGATAAACCACGCGGATGATAGGTTATCTATGCAAACAATCCTAGGTTTACTTGTTCGTGAGTTCTTACTAGTTATGTCTCCCTCCCGGTCTCACTTAACCCTACCAATCCACCCATATTTTCTACCTTCGGATCACTCACGAACCTCGTTGTCACCCAAAGGTCTAAGGAGAGTCCGAATCCACCTATTCCTAGAGGACTCTAAGGCGTACCGTTGTCACCCAGGACCTAAAACTAACCCAAGTTACCCCAAATATAGAGAATCTAAGTTATTTGGTGCATTCACGAGCGACCCATTATAAGAACATGGACCAACTAGGTATATTCCTATCCTAGGTCGAAATCCATAAATTGTCACTAGCCTAACCTTCGAAGTCCTATCCCTAGGATGCATTCAAAGGCAAAATTAAGCTCGATTTCATATGATTACAACAAATTAAAGTACTTAACCAATAATCTACTACAATCATTGACCAATTAGTGCAATTAAATAAAAAACCCAACAATTCAAACATAACCCAACACCATCACACCATTCATCAACACAATAACATCAATACATATAAATCCGAAGGATCAACAAATCCACCTAATCATGCTTCGAAATAGAAAATAACAACAATCATCACCGAATCATAGACAATTAGGAAAATGAAAATTGTATCACCTAATTGGAACACCACTCGGTAGAACAAGCTACAAATCTTCATGATTAAACCCAAAATAGAAACATCAACTAACAATCACCAAATCTAATGATAGACAATTAGGGATTGAAAGGATTTCATCTAATTGAGCAAAATCATGAGGACTTGGGAGATGGATTCTCCTTCCCTTCATCACCACATAATCACTCCCCAAGGGTGGTGATTAATTCAGCCCCTTGGTGGAGTCTTCAACAAGAGCCAAAATTAACTAATCTACTATATTATAATATGAATCTAAGAGTAATTGGTGTTTTACAATAGGAATTGAAAGATAAAAGTAAACCCTAGAAATTGGGGATCTAGGAATTACAATGTAAATCTAAGAGTAAATGTATGTAAGATTCTTCATGTCTCACTCCAAATGATGATGGGAGCTCTTATATATATCCCTCATGAGCCAAATTAGCCCTAGATGTGGTCCCTTGATGGAGAAACCCGATAATGCCCTTAAAAATGATCGCGATCCTGGTAGCGGGCTTTCATGGCCCAGTTTTTTGGGATTTGGGTCGCGAGAACTTTCTATTTTTCTCGCAATCCAATTTTATGGGATTTGGGTCGAGAGAACCTTCTGTTTTTCTCGCGGTCCATGATTCTGGGATCTGGACCGCGAGAGACTTCATCCTGCACTGCCACACTTTCTTTCAAATGGCATAACTTTCACCTCCGACCTTAGAATGCGGATCCGTAAAATCTATAGTGTACCTAACTCTTTCCTTTAATACATACTCAAATTTCAGCTCATTTGAATCATCCATGAAAGTGTTATGAATGTTGGAGTGAGAAGCTATCTACATTCTTCTACATTTTGACATCGGGTTCTCCTTCCTTTGAAGCTATTTATGTGCCAAGGCATGGCTTGCATCTACGGTCTCTGAGTCTTGATTTGATGGAATTGAACTGAATCATATCCTCTCGTACTCCTATTTAGCCTTGCAAATTCCTCAGACCTACAAACGGAACAACTACAGGACAAAAATGCCGAAAAATAAAAGAAAGCACACAAAAGCCTAAAGGTAGGCCAAAAGACAAAAACAAGCAAAAGACATACAAAAACACACAAGACTCGAAGAAAAGCTTTAGTTTTGAGCATGAAAAGGCACGAATAACGCGGTGTTTAGCGGCGTTATCAATGTACAATTTGATTTCTTATTCATAATAACTCAAAATTTTAATGCATATTTCACTAAACAACAATTTTTTTTAATTTTAGTATATTAACATCAATATTACTATATGTTAAATTCTTTGAAGCAAGGAGTTAAATGTGTCGAGAGTTAATCTTTTCAAAGTCAGAACTCAATATATTGAAATATATTTAAGCTAAGATGTGCAAGATCCAATATATTGCGATATTCTAAAGTTCGACTAGATCCAAGCCAACACTATTATGTAAATGGAGGCAAAACCAATCTAGATTGATCTGGCCTAATATGACCCGTTGACAACTCTTATCATAAGTACGTAATTTCATTGACATATTGGATAAATAATAATAATAATAATAATAATTCATTGACACATTATATGGGCTTACTCTATGGGCTTCACGAATTTGAATTGGACTAGTACTACAAATCCACGACTAGGAGTAACTTATTAAAGCCCAACACTTATTAGAAAGTACAGTATTTAGTTTCTTTTGAGCTCAGGTCCTACTATTAGATAGGGTTGGTAATGGAGCGGATCTCAATTCGTATTTGATTCGAGTTTTATCTGATTTAATAGATACTTTGTTCGACTAGAGACCCCGTGAATCTAATTCGATTACGAAAATTCGTAATTCGAAAGACGTGGAGCGAATATGAATCTAGGTCGATCTGATAAGATCAATAGAGATCCGTATACGATACTAAAATTAAAACAAAAGATATATATATATATATATATATATATATATATATATATATATATATATATATAATATGTTTAATTCATTCATAATCTCTTTTTTGTGCATATTTTCATAAACCCTTGAGTTAATTTTGAGACATCAATATCAATATCATGGTATGAGATCATTTATATGTTAAATCTTAGTGAATTGTTAAGAAAAGTTTGGACACATGAATTAAAGTTAAATGAAAATGTAATAAAAACAAATTTGTTTTCTTAAAAAATATTAGTATGAATTTTACAAATGAAGGTTCTACTAGATCCAAAAAAAATTCAATACTCATCAGAATTTGAACAAAATTCAGACCTAACCCGAGTCCTATCCAATATAAATAGAATCGGATCTTGTCAAACCTGATTAGATTCATAATCTAACCCATTGACATCCCTATAATTAGCTATTTCTGCCGAGTCATGGTTGAATTAGAGACGTTGGACTCCCACTAAAGCTATATCGTTCACTTTCACCAGAAAACCCATTAACAAGGCCCGAACCCTTTCGCCTGGCAGCGGGTCTAAACCCAATGGATAATGACTGGGTTAGGGCTGGGTAGAAGCCCACTAATTGGCAGCCTAAGCCCAACCAAACCCTAACTCGGAGATTTTGAGCTGGCTTTCACCATTTTCTTGACGGAAATGTGTCCAATGAAAATCTTGGGATTCAAACTCACGATTCTCGAATTGACAAAATTAAAGTGCACGATACAACATGGGCCAAGTAATTTAATTAATTATAATTATCAAAAAAAAAAAGTAATTTAATTATAAAATTATATTAAAAAAAAAGTAATTTAATTATATATTGATGGAGTAAATCATTCACCAAATCGATTATCTATGTTGTTAGGCCACCTGCTACACTTATAAACGACAAAAAACTAAATAAAATTTTGTATAATTTAACTAAGCAAATTAGCTTGCACTATAAAATAGCATGTAGTAGCTGAAATATAACTCATTCAAATGATTGCTTAGAATATACGGACCCTGCATAAGTGAGACCATTAGAATTAACCTTCCTCAATAATTATAGAGTTAATGGCAATTTATCCTATATGATTTGCATAATGTTTAATTTATCTCACTGTAAGTTAAAAAATAGTAAATTTAAAAAAATACAAATTGACAAAACTACACCTCTTATATGTGATACTTTACCCCATGTGTTATAATAAATAAGGAACTTTACCTCCATGTGTTATGATAAATGTAACAATTTATCTCTCCCTTGTGTTTTGATAAATTTTGCAATTTACCTCCTATCTTAGAAAAACACATTTCATGTCAACTCTCAGTTTTGGAGAATGATTTACACTCTCAACTGAAGGAGCTATATTTGCTTTGTTAAAATTTTCACTTAGGGGTAATTTTTTTTTTTCAAATTACATGAAAGTAAATTAAATACTTTATTATGCATTACACAGAGGCGAATTGACATTAGCTCCTAAATTATATGAATCTAAATTTGGTAAGAAATAATAATATGCAATTAGCATAAAATACTTATTTTCTAATTTTCGATGTGCATACAAGGAAATTTTCTAGACCTTGTGATATAAATGCACCACATCATTAATTGTGATGATGGTGCTCTCATAATGATAATGTGGTATATTTTCAACCACAAGTTCTAGGAGATATCTTCGAGATATGGTCTAATTAACAATTTTCCGTGCACTCATTGGTACCGAAAAGCACCAAAACATAGAAAGAAACAATAAAAATTATGCTTCTACAAATTACTATAAGCCACTCATAACAATACAAACAAAACAACACAACAAAATACTTTTATTTTAAGAAGAAAAAAAATAGTGAGAGATTAATAAGGGATCAATAATGGAAGACATAGACATTGTACTCTACAACCGCATCCCCTGTCTTCGAGTCAAGACTATGAGTCTTCGCCTGAGCATACCCACTAGCGAATCGGAAAACACCACTTCCTCCGACAATCGGCATCTCCCTCACGGCGGAGAACACCGCGTTCCTCCCCAATATACTAAGCGTGCTTCCATTGAATTTCCCCTCTGTAAAAACATAGTTCAAGACCATTAAAAGCCCGAAATTCGTTAAATCCGCAGAAGCATAAATTCCTTGAGCCCTTCCAACAATTTTGGAGCTTAATTCTGGGCCCAATGTTAATGGGTCATCAATCATCACCACAAAGCCGAATCCAGTGGCGGAGGTGTTGGTCGTGGCGGCCTCAGCCACACGGACGGCGGTGGGGTGGCGGCCGGCGACTATGTCGTGGAAGTAGAAGTGGAGGTGGCTTAGTTTTTGTTTTTTAAGGCCCATTTCTTTTTTGGATAGTTTACTTGAAAATTGTTGGGATTTTATTGGGATGAATAATGTTGAGGTGATTAGAAGTATGAATATGAAAATGGTGGGTGTTAATTTTAGATTTAGAGCGGAAATGTTGGTCATGGTGGAAAGTGGAGAGAATGTGTTTAGGGTTTTGAGGGGATTTTTGAGGAGAGAAATATACATGGAATGGAATTATGGAAATGAAGGCAAGAGCAACTTATATATAAACAAAATTGGATTTTTTTTTTAAAAATTTAAAATAAATTGGAGTTGGTATAAGGTTGATTTTGTTTCTTAATAAATTATCTATTCAATGTTAAATTTTTGTTAAGGTGTCGAACATAATAAAGGGGATCCTATTACTTCAATAGCTCCATATCGGCTTGATGATTGCTCTTAGCCAAAACATCGGTGAACTACATTGGATGATCTACTTATGTGATGAAGTTAAATTGGACAATTTATGGTGACTCTTTCACGTTCAAGAGTCACCATATTTTCTGCCTAAAATGGTGTACGATGGTGTACGGTGTGTGCAAGTGTATGTACCCGGCCAAAATAAATGTACACACCAATCTGACTAAAATGGCCATGTCATTTTAATTTCTTTTTCTCTCTCCCTTCTCCCTAAACACACACCACCACCGCCGTTCTAGTGCGACCAGAACGGCCCTGGTTGAAGACGATTTTTATTTTCTTTTATTTTTTTATTTTTTTTAATTTAATTATATAAGCAATATTAAAGATGGTCAAAAATTGAAGAGAAATTAACCATTGAAAAACAGGGTCAAGTTGCTAATCTTCAACGAGAAGGAGATCCCACTTCAAATAATGTTTCCAAAGTCCAATTACCTGCTAAAATCAGTGGAGAAGGAACGGTGACGCGGAGAAGATGGTCAATTTTTTTTTTTAAATAAATTTAATTATATAAACTTAACTCATTTTTAGAATACAGTGAATGATATTAAAACTTAATATTGTGCAGTTCTAGTAGAAAAATTTAAATCATAAAGAATGTGCATATAAATTATAAAGGTTGACGAAATGATAACTTTGTTGATTTTCTATTTTTTTTTTTTTGGAAAAAAATCGTAACTTGGTGAAATTTGTTGATTTCGGTCAAAAATAATTCCGAACGGAGAACCTATACATATAATAACATTAACCCCTCCTTAAATTGTAACTTGGTGAAATTTGTTGATTTTGATAAAAAAAATAATCCCAAACGGAGAATCCACGCATATAGGAACATTAACCTCTCCGTAAATTGTAACTAGGTGAAATTTGTTGATTTTGGTAAAAAATAATCTCGAACGGAGAACCTACACGTATAGTAACATTAACCCTTCCGTAAATAGTAACTTGGTGAAATTTGTTGATTTTGGTCAAAATAATCCCGCACGGAGAACTTTTTTACTAAAATCAACAAATTTCACCAAGTTACGATTTACGGAGGGGTTAATGTTACCATACGTGTAGGTTCTTGGTTTGGGATTATTTTTTACCAAAATCAACAAAGTTCACGAAGTTTTAATTTATGGAGGGGTTAATGTTACTATACATATAGGTTATCCGCTCGGAATTATTTTTGACCAAAATCAACAAATTTCACCAAATTACGATTTACGAAGGGGTTAATGATACTGTACGTGTAGGTTCTCCGTTTGGGTTTTTTTTTTGTACCAATATCAACAAATTTCACCAAGTTACGATTTACAGTGGGGTTAATGTTACTATACGTGTAGGTTCCCCGCTTGGGATTATTTTTTTATCAAAATCAACAAATTTAATCAAGTTACGATTTACGGAAGGGTTAATGTTACTATATCTTAATTTATTTATTTATAAATATAAAATTAAACTGAACATGTTTAATTTTAAAAAATATACTTTCCTTATAATTTAAATATTTTTCTACAAAATTTATTAAGATATAAATCTTGACATTAGAAAGAAAAATACAGAGCAACTTTATTTGAAGAAGAAAAGTGAATACAGAAAACACTCATCTAAACATACAAATAAGTCCCTATTTATGACTAACTATAACCTATCCCACTAACCTATCTAAAAGGCGTGAATACACTTTATAACAATACATAATGAAAATTAAGACAGAAACTAACGGCTCAACTAAAGGAAGGAAATAGCAAATATAATCCTAAACTAATGACAAATACAAAAGGACCCAAACTAACAACCTATATTATCTAATATGCCCCCGCAAGATGGACATTAAGCATTCTTAATGGCCAGCTTGGAAACAAAAGGACCCAAACTAACAAGTGTAGAGATGAATCTTGAATAGTACGAAACCGCATAAGACAAATCCGAAGAAATCGATATTGAAAATTGGAGATCGAAGCAATTGCATGAACATAATTGCTGAAAAGAGATTGATATATGAAAGAATCCTTGAATAATATCAGGATATGATATGAATTGAAAATA
Organism: Penstemon davidsonii; assembly: GCA_034814905.1. Taxonomy (NCBI): domain Eukaryota; kingdom Viridiplantae; phylum Streptophyta; class Magnoliopsida; order Lamiales; family Plantaginaceae; genus Penstemon; species Penstemon davidsonii. The sequence continues at coordinate 138,853 of JAYDYQ010001087.1, read as the reverse complement.
AACGTTGATATATGAAAATCTTGAACCGAACGGAATTGGGAATAGAAACCGAGATGAAATAACAACTGAATAGTTTGTGATGATCATAAATCTTGCAGAGTATGAGGATGAAGATACATGCAAGATTCAGAGAAAAATTGAAAGCATGAATCAGATAGATTGGAGACGAACATGAATTGTGGAAAAATAATCTTGTACTCAGAATGATGAAAATTGAATTGAATCTATAAATGTGCAGCAGATTTGAATTTTCTACCGAAACTGGTGTTGAATCACCATGAATGAAAAGAGAGAAAATTGTTCTCTGGGACAAAAAATCAAACACTTCGTAGACAAAGCGCATCTTGAAGAAAAATCAAGAAGGAATTGATTGGAATACACTTCTTTTGATCAGAAGGATTAAGGGATGAGGAGGTAGAATCAGTGACTGCTCCAGTGGAAGACATGGAGAATACTTATGAAAGTATGAATCAAGAACTGAGGTGAAAGAGAATAAGAAAAAGAATCAAAATTGTATGAGAGATTTCTTGAATGCATGAAGATTAGAAGAAAATTTTGATTGTATAGATGATCATATATAATGCAATGGAAGAAATTTAATTCGTACTGATACAGGAAGTAATGAGTTTTTTTTTTTTTTATTTTTTTTTTATTTTTAACAAGAAGTAAGGAAATCTGGATGAGACAATTTATCAAACACATGTTGTAGGGAAGAATTGATTTTGAACTGGAGAATGGAACAATAACAAAAAGAAAGCAAAAAAAAAAAGAGAAGAATGAAGGAATCACAAATCATATTATAGATAAATGTATGTGTTTGTGCAGCAGAAGTTATTAGTAACAAAATTGAATTTATGTATTGAATTATATTGGAGAGATTTTGAATTTGGAATATCGTAGATGCTTATGAAGAATATGATGAAAAAGTTGATTCTTGAATTGAATTTTGAAGAACAGAGTATTGCAGCAGACTGGTTGGATATTTCTTGAAGAAGAATTGGATGTGTTTGATGATTCTGGTGGTGTGGATGAAGCCATGTTGAAGATATCTTGCAGAATTTTCTGGATTGGAATGACTAGATATACAACTGAGAAGACCAAACTTTCAGAGTTGAGGATCAAGATGAAGATTTCTGGGTAGAAAAGAGGGAATTGATGAATTTAGATGAATTGTTGCAGCGGAATCTTTTGTATTGTGAATTGAATTCTAAACTGCTGATACCATATTAAGATATAAATCTTAACATTAGAAAGAAAAATACAGAGCAACTTTATTTGAAGAAGAAAAGTGAATATAGAAAACTCTCATCTAAACATACAAATAAGTCCCTATTTATAACTAACTATAACATATCCCACTAACCTATCTAAAAGGCGTGAATACGCTTTATAACAATACATAATGAAAATTAAGACAGAAACTAACGGCTCAACTAAAGGAAGGAAATAGCAAATATAATCCTAAACTAATGACAAATACAAAAGGACCCAAACTAACAACCTATATTATCGAGAGAATTGCAATTGTGGTACCAAACTATATACCGATTCTCACTTGTGGTACCATAAAAATCGAGGCCGACACATTTGGTACCACAATTTAAGAAATTGAATCACTTTTGGTACCACCGTTAAAATTGGACGTTAATTGATGACGTGGCAGTTAAGTGTTATTGCAAAATTGGTACCATTGTTTATGTTGACTGACAATTCTACCCAAAACATTTCAGGTTGTCAAAATAACTCCACATTTTCAAATTTACTGACAAATTTAATCCACATTGTTGCCCAATTTTAAAATTGGCTCGAATAAAACACGTGCGAACCAATTTGGAGATTTTACTTATTATATTTAACTAATTTAATTTTATAAATAATATTAACAGACCAAATAATACTTTAATATAAATCCAACAAAATATTAAAAAATAAAAATATATTTTTGTAAAATCTAAAATTTATATATATAATATATATTAAAAATATAAAGTTATATATTAACAAAATAATTAAAATTCAAAAAAAAAACTAAAAAAAAAATCCCAATCCCCATCCCTACCCTCCACCCCCACCCAACCCCATCCCCCCCGTAAAACCCCCTCCGCCCAACCACGATCCCAGGCCGCCGGTGGCCTGGGATCGCCGGTCCCAGGCCGCGGTGGCCTGGGATCGGATGACCCAGGCCACCCGCGACCTGGGATCTGTTGCAGAACCCAGGCCGCGGTGGCCTGGGTCTTCGATCCCAGGCCACCGCGGCCTGGGTCTTCGATCCCAGGCCACCGCGGCCTGGGACCGGCGATCCCAGGCCGTCGGCGGCCTGGGACGGACGACCCCAGGCCGCCAGTGGCCTAGGGTCTTGGTTGGGGGGGGCGGGGGTACGGGGGGATGGGGTTGAGGGTGGGGGGGTAGGGATGGGTTTTACTTTTTTTTTTTTTAATTATAATTATTTTGTTAATAATATTTTCTTTTTTTTTTTTAATAAATATTAAATATATAAATATTATTATATAAATTTTAGATTTTAAAAAAATATGCTTTATTTTTAGTATTTTGTCGGATTTATATTAAAGCATTATTTGGTCTGTTAATATTATTTATAAAATTAAATTAGTTAAATTAATATGTAAATATCATAAGTAAAATCTCCAAATTGGTGCGCACGTGTTTTATTCAAGCCAATTTTGAAATTGAGCAACAATGTGGACTAAATTTGAAGATGTGGGGTTATTTTGACAACCTAAAATGTTATGGGGTAGAATTGTCAGTCAACATAAACAATGGTACCAATTTTGCAATAACACTTAACTGCCACGTCATCAATTAACGTCCAATTTTAACGGTGGTACCAAAAGTGATTCAATTTCTTAAATTGTGGTACCAAATGTGTCGGCCTCGATTTTTATGGTACCACAAGTGAGAATCGACATATAGTTTGGTACCACAATTACAATTCTCTCCTATATTATCTAATAAGAAAAATACAGAGCAACTTTATTTGAAGAAGAAAATTGAATACAGAAAACTCTCATCTAAACATACAAATAAGTCCCTATTTATAACTAACTATAACCTATCCCACTAACCTATCTAAAAGGCGTGAATACGCTTTATAACAATACATAATGAAAATTAAGACAGAAACTAACGGCTCAACTAAAGGAAGGAAATAGCAAATATAATCCTAAACTAATGACAAATACAAAAGGACCCAAACTAACAACCTATATTATCTAATAAAATTGTCCCTATTTTCTAAAAATGAGTTTATATAATGAAATATTAAAAAAAAAAATCATCATCTTCTTCAACCTTCACCGGTGAAAAGCCTTGGGCAGCGAAATAAAAAGAACCTTTTAGGATTCAATGTTCAACCTGCACAATTAAATCTAAATCAAAATGAAAAGGGTTTTGGCGAATGTGTTTCACGAAGTAGAGATTTTGAGGTGGAAAACTCGAAAATCAAAAACAAATGAAAAGTAATCGTTCAGGGGTGGGTGGATGAAGCAGAGGAATTTGGGAAAGGGAAATGGAGAGAAATGAGAGAGAGAGATTTTAATTTAATTAAATGGTATTTTGGTAATTTTGAATTATGAAGGGTTCGTACAAGCATACATTTAACAAACAACTAAGGTAACTCTCAACGGTTGAGAGTCACCTTAGAGGATCCCAAGTTAAATATAACCATGACTTTATAAGGAAACTCATACAGTCCTGTAGGATAGAGTCTAAAGAATGTTATGACGTGGACTCGACGTTAACCAATTTGATGTTCATATTGCATATTGTATAGTATCATACATATACATTTATTGAATAAAATTAGAAAAAAAAAATACATATAGATTGACAAATTTGTATGTATTTGATGATTTTTAAATTATTACAATTGTCAATGCGTCAAAAGTTTGATAAAAAGAACAAATAAGTACACTAGATAGAAATAGACGATGATCGATTCTTACATTATATGCGTAATGTGTTTGCGAGATTGAAATATTCCAATTCAATCATGTTTTGGAAAACATAACTGCCTAAGATTCTAGCACTTATGGTAGGTTTGAGCTATTAGATTCATAATATATATTACTTTTCGTAGTTTTGAGGGTCATGGTGTCAAATGAGAATGATAATTATGAGTTTTTTTTTGGTAATGTTTGATTTTCAATGTTATAATCACTTTTAAAATTTTCAAATATCAAAAAAATTTAACATGTTTAGTTTTTTGTAGTTCGCAATTCTATAATCAATTTTTATTATAATCAATTACTATAAATTAATTAGTTTTGTTTGGTTTATTATATATTTTAGATTTACTTTTTCAATCTTGGTGAAATTTATCTTTAAGTTATCCCTATATATATATATATATATATATATCAATTTTTATTATAATCAATTACTATAAATTAATTAGTTTTGTTTGGTTTATTATATATTTTAGATTTACTTTTTCAATCTTGGTGAAATTTATCTTTAAGTTATCCCTATATATATATATATATATATATAAGCATATATATTTTAATCAGCCGAATGATTGATTACGGTATGAAGACATTGTAATTCTACAACAATTTCGATTTCATATTTTATTATAATGTTGTTGTAAATTGGTGTTAATTTGCTGAGTCTAAAAAGTTAGCCTGCATTATAATATAGTTTAAACTTCTCCTGAGAAAGCACTTATATATATATATATATATATATATATATATATAAAAGCATAATTTAATCAGTCGAATGATTGATTATGGTATGAAGACATTGTAATTCTACAACAATTTCGGTTTCATATGTTATTATAATGTTGTTGTAAATTGGTGTTAATTTGCTAAGTCTAAAAAGTTAGCCTGCATTGTATAATAGTATATGATAATATAGTTTAAACTTCTCGAAAGCGCTTTTATATATATACTTTTTCTTTTGGAGACGAGAAAGCACTTATATACCTTCATTGAAAACAACACCTAATAAAGCCATATTGAATTTGATATGTTATACTTTTCCTTTGAGCTAACCTACGTAAAAAGTGAACTATCAAAAACAAAAAAAAAAAAAAAAAGGATAGAAAACAAGAACAACGTAAAGAGTGCTAGGGCCTAGGATATATTAAAAGAAAAAGAGCATAATGTAGAGAAACACCCTTTTTTTTTGAGATGGTAAAGAAACAACCTACCGTTGAAGATTCGGCAACTTTGCATCAAAATTTGTCAGGAATTTTGACCATTTTAATAGGTTTTCCCTTTCTTTACTACTGTATGATATGTTAGTCAAATAATTTACTCGAATTTTTGTTTATTATTCTCTCTCATTTTTGTTTAATTAATAATAATTGAAGTTTGATGGATGTGGAGTGTAGGCCATGTGGTGGAAAGACCACTAGGATCAAAGTTTGGTTTTGTAAGTCAAGTTCAAAGTTTAAATAGTTAAATATTGAAACAATCGAAAATTTGCGGATACGTGTCGAAAACATTACAAAAACTTCATTGAAGAATATTCGTCCAAAATTGATTGTGAGAGTGTAAAGTATGACAGGGGATAAAGTGCTTAATTTTTTTTAATTTTAAAATTTATCTAAGTATATAGTATATAATGAAGGGGTACTTTTGTGAAATCATTTTTTTTTAAAGTTTAAAAATATAATAGAGACGGTGTGAGTCTTTTATAAGAACTAGATTAACTAATTTTCACATTAATTGCATCATATATATATAATGATTTTTCATCATACTATTGTCTTAATGACGATATACTACATATTTTTTTACTAAATCACTTAATTATTTTGCTGTCACCAAGAAATTCAAGTTGAGATCATGATACCTAAAATAAAAATTTAAAAATTTGAAAAGTGTTGTAAATAATTGATTATAGATTTTTGGTTTAGTGATTGAGGTAAAGAGATTGATAAACAATATAATAATTGTAAAGAGAAAGAAAGAAGAACACACAGAAATAATATGTAGAATAGTTAAGGTTGTCTTCTTGGGGAGGGGAGAACTCTTATTTATATTCAAACAAGTTACAAGTAGGTTACAAAACCCATTTACAAGATGGAAGCCCATAAATGGATATATTACAACTAAATCCCTGAACTATTACATTAATAATAGGAATATCCACTAATATATGATATTTACAACACTCACCCTTGGGGATTCCTATTGAGCCTTTATTATGCTTTTCGTGTTGCCTTGTTAAAACCTTCCGAGAAATAAAAACCTAGTGGGAAAAAAGAACCTCGGTTAGGAAAAAGAGTACAACGCATTATCTTTTCAACCAGCAAATGTTGCCTCATTAAAACCTTGGCGGGTAACAAAAACCCTGTGGGAAAAATAAACCCCGCTCGAAGTAAAAAGAGTACAACAGGGCACCCGGGTATCTTCTGGATACGGAATACCTACACGGTACTCCCCCTCAAGTTAACTCCACTTAAACCTGTAATGGAGCAGCTCAGATAACCTACGCAAGCCAATATATTTGACATGTTTCTCAAAAGTGGCTTTTGGCAATGACTTAGTAAATAAGTCGGCGCAGTTGTCATGACTTCTAATCTATTGGATCACTATTTGCTTGAGCTCTTGTTGTTGCTGATTGAAGAAAAATTTCGGAGCTATGTGCTTGGTGTTGTCGCCCTTAATAAAGCTCGTTTTCATCTGCTCGATGCAGGCCACATTATCCTCAAATATAACCATATGATCTTCTGTGGTAGCCAATTCACAGGAACCTCGAACATGACCAATCACGGCCCTAAGCCATGTGCATTCACGCACTGTCTCGTGAAGCGCTAAAATCTCGGCATGATTCGACGAAGTGGCAACTAAAGTCTATTTTGTAGACCTCCAAGACACAGCTGTTCCCAATCGTAAAGACATACCCAGTCTGGGAATGAGCCTTATGCGGGTCCGATAGATAACGAGCATCGGTATACCCCACAAGCTTCGCGTCCTTTAGTGATGCATAGGGATAGAACAAATCCATGTCCGTCGTACCACGAAGGTATCGAAATATGTCCTTTATACCATTCCAATGGCGGCGTGTCGGTGTTGAGCTAAACCTACCTAGCAGATTTACCGCAAACGCGATATCATGTTGAGTACATTGAGCTAAGTACAATAATGCGCCTATTGCATTTAAGTATGGCACCTCAGGTGCTAACACTTTCTCGCCCTCCTCCACGGGACGAAATGGATCCTTCGACCTATCCAATGATCGGACTACCATTGACGTGCTTGATCGCTTCGCTTTATCCTCATTAAAGCGTCTTAACATCTTCTGGATGTAATTCGATTGATGGACCAAAATCCCATCAACACGGTGTACTATCTCAAGCCCAAGGCAGAAATTAGTCCGTCCGAGATGCTTCATCTCAAATTTGAATTTCAGGAGCTGGGATGTCTCCCTAACCTCTTTAAGAGTCCAAATCAAGTTCATGTCATCGACATAAACGGTAACAATAGCAAACCCAAAACCTGTCCTCTTAATGAACACGCAAGGACAAATATCGTTGTTCACGTATCCCCTTTTGAGCAAGTACTCACTTAGGCGATTATACCACATCCTCCCGGATTGTTTCAAGCCATAAAGTGAACGCCTCAACCTCACAGAAAGCGTGTTTCGTGGTCTAGAACTACTTGCCTTGGGTAACATAAGTCCTTCCGGTACTTTTATATATATAACTGTATCTAGATCCCCATAAAGATACGTTTTGACCACATCCATGAGCTGCATAGTCAGTTCCTTGGATACTACTAAACTGACTAAGTATCTGAACGTAATAACGTCTATCACAGGAGAGTATGTCTCCTCAAAGTCAATCCCAGGTCGCTAAGAAAATTCCCTTGTAACGAGAGGAGCCTTGTACCTCACAATCTCATTTTTCTCGTTTCTTTTCCTCGTAAATACCCATTTGTATCCCACGAGTAGAACTACGGGAGGTGTAAGAGAAATTTATCCAAACACATCTCTTTTCGATAAAGAATCGAACTCAGCCTGGATTGTTTTTTCCTATTTCGGCCAATCATCCCTTTGTTTACACTCGTCCACAGATCGAGCCTCAATATCATCACTTGATATAATTTCAGTAGCTACTGTGTAAGCAAACACATCATTGATGAATATTTCATCTCGATGCCACACCTCATTCATGCATGAATAACCAACCGAGATTTCCCTATTCTCGGAGATGGATACTGATGTCGAGGCGTCCCCCGACGTCGTCTCCAAGACGGATCCATAGTCCGGAACTATTTCATGAGATGGATCGGGTGGGATCCCATTGTTATCTAGTGCTAACCATATTCAACTGTTATGCATTCGCCCGCTTTCGGGGATGCAAATCCTTTGATCCTATTGGTCTCCCCCTCTTATGGGCCAGGAGATATGACTGGTTAACTAGGATTGATGGTCTTCCCATATTTTGTCCCTCTTGGACATTTATCCTTGCAGGCACATTTGCAGCTGGTATATATTAGATCTCGTCACTTTAGCCAAGTCAGAGAATGAGTCTGGCATGTTATTGGCTACTTTCTGAAGTTCGATTATTCAACGTACTTCAGATTCTCTGACTGCTGTAAGGGGATCATGATGAGACACAGTGGGGTCGTTCCACACGACTTCACGCCGTTCATCCTGAACGTTAGTGTGAACATTATTTCCTCCCCCTAACGGCGGGAAGACAGTCTCATCAAAGTGACAGTCCGCAAATAGTGCGGTAAAGAGATCGCCTGTCAAGGTTCCAAATACTGTATAATAGATGGCGATACAAACCCCATATGTATGCCCAATCGATGTTGAGGTCCCATTTTAGTCCGCTATGGCGGAGCAATCGACACATATATTGCGCACCCAAATGTGCGTATATGGGAAATGTTTGATGTATACCCGAACACCAATTATAAGGTTGGGTCGCAGTGGGCCTCAAACGTACTAACATCGCTGCATACAGTATTGCATAGCCCCAAGCAGAGATCGGGGGTTTGGTGCGCATAGCCAAAGTCCAAACTATTCTCTGTAAGTTCTTAATAAGTGCCTCCACTAGGCCATTTTGGGTGTGAACATGTGTTACCAGATGTTTTACACCAATATCCAAGGACATGCAATAGTCGTTGAAAAATCGCGACGTAAACTCCGCAAAATTATCCAGTCTAATAGACTTAATGGGATAATCCGAATAGTGTGCTCTCAACCATATAATCTGAGACAGGAGTTTAGCATATGCAGCTTTTCTTGTGGACAATAAATCGACATGTGACCACTTGGTTGAGTCATCAACCATCACCATAAAATACCTAAAAAAAGTCCACAAGGTGGTGTGATGTGTCCACATATGTCCAATTGGATACGCTCCAAGAAAGCGAGAGAATCATTACTCATTTGTGCATAAGCTGGCATATGATCCAATTTTTCAATAAAACATGGTACACACAAGTTATCAATGTGTACTTGATTCTTATTATTCGTTGGTGGATGCCCGATAGAAGTATTAATAATACAACACATTTTGACCCGGTTGTCCCGACCAGTCATGTCATAGAAAATACATGCTCGAGTCACTTGGCTTCGAGCTATCGACAAGGTGTGCCTCGAGCACTCGTATTGTGGTCATATATAACTCAGTCGATAGTCCCTCTAATTTCTTCCAAGTATGCTTTCGGCCGTACAAATTAGAGGTAATGCACAAATATTCTATTCCCTTTTTCCTCAGTGGTTTCAATGTGGTAACCATTAGCTCGAATATCTTTAAAACTCAGCAACGTTCTCCTTGAACGTGGAGCATACATAGACTCTTTAATGGCTAAAACCGTGCCATTTGACAACACAAGGTGGACATTTTCAAAGCCATTTATCAAATCATATGTGTCAGATATTGTTGTCATAGAGGTCTTATTAGGCATTATATTAACAAAATATCCCTTAGGATGGTGTGCGTAGTTGCACTATCTGCCATACATTCTTCCCCACATGTCATGCCTAGGAACCAAATATATTCCAGTATTTAACATTTACTTGAAAAAGTAAATCGAGCTTATACCACTAAATACCATAATAATTGGATTAAAATAAAACCACCCAAAATGTGGCAAAAAATAAATCAAACATAGTTCAAATCTAAATATGGTTCTGACCACCCAAAACATCAAAGTATTCCTCCTATTCGTCGCTTCTGGCAACAAGAATAGTCTTTTGATGATCAAAGCGACTAGCCAGGGCATCCCAAAGTTTCTGGGATCCTCAATTGATAAGTAGTCCAACCTAAGGACCTAATCCAAGTGTTTCCTGATCAGAACCATAACCTCAACCTTTTGGGATATTAATTAGCAAATTGTCCGCGACAATTGTCAATGCTCTGTTTTTTTTTTTTTTTTACGGGCATATAGCCTCCATAATTAATTTAATTGAACTCAGTTAAGTATAAGCATGGATCAAAATTCCTTTTCGAGGGTAAGTTTCAGTCAACTAAATATTGGAAACTTTTAGGGACTTTTCAGAAATGTTTCGGAAACATTAAGGAAAAATTGTAAATTTTTTTTACTAAATTAAGAAAATAAGAGAGTCTCAAGGCAAATAAATAATTTCGGAACTTATTTTCGTTTCCCTTGATTCAAAAACGGAAACTTTTCGATGTTTTCGAAGGAAAATATGAAAATTTTGATCCATGAGTATAAGTATATTATGGGCCTATAGCCTCCATAAGTAATTATAAATGAACCCCTTTGTTTCCATTTCTTGATTTAGAATGAACTATGTAATTTTAATCCGAGGGAACTCCAGTCCCAATATTCGTGAACCTCAGATTCACTCACATTCATTTATCATGCAATTATATATAATCATTCACCACAAGCATAAGAATAAACATAAACACAAAACCAATAAACCATACAATTCAAAAACTTGTGCCCCAAAAACAAAATATGATAAAACAATGGGATATCATATGCATGCCTCACATATAATTTATTAATTTCAATAATCAATATAAGTATATATGCCATAATCCAGAGAGGAAATAGAACCACGAATTTTCACTCTTCCATTATATGAGATTAGACCTTTGTCTCATACTACACTGCATATTAACAAATCTCTTAAAGTACTACATAGCAGAGATACTGATAAACTCAATCATCAATAAAAACACTTAATCAGGTGTCAAGATCCAGAGAAAAGTTAATAATAGAACACCAAGTTAATGGTCACCGAAATTATTAGTAGTACTGATGAGAATTTTTCATTTTTCTATTGATAGTTATTAGTAGTGCTGAATGATTCACCCTTTTATCAACTCAAAGCCCAAAACTCAATGAGTAAATATGATTATTTGCTTAAGCATGTAACAATAGCCATCTAATTATACCACATGTAATTTTGGCTATATAAAATTTATCTAGCATGTATCTCATATAAAATTAAAATCTAGTATTTTATACAGTTTAGTAGAGATAAGTGTTGGACTGATCCAATCTGGATCGGATCGGATCTGGGCCACCCATGTGGGCCGACCCGAACCGGATCCGAGATCCAGTTGGTTAGTGGAGAGTTTAGATAACTCCCCACTAACCCCACTCCTATTTTCTCTCAACCTCTACTTCTCTCTCTCAAGTCAGATAAATAAAATTGAACGTTCAATTTTATTTCAACTGCACAATTCAATTTCAAATCAACAGAGAGCAAAAATATTTTTAGAGAAAAATATTAGAGAGAAAAGAAAAAGGGAGAACACATATTTTCTTCAGAGAGCTTTATTGGTGATCAATCCATAATACATTGAAATCCCGGGGTTCTTAGGCTGTGATCAGAGTTTCCTTTCCGTTCGTGATTGGAGATCGACCAAGGGTGTTTGGAGACGACCAGAAATCAGATTGAAGGGTTTGGTGACTCAATTGCCGGTTCAATTTATCAAGTATGATCCTATACTTTTTTGTTTGCTTTGAATTACGTTTTTTAAGCATGTATGTTGTTTAAAACCAACATTGGTATCAGAGCCATCGTTGTGATTGAGTTCAAAATCTTTTTTTTCTGATTATGTTCGGAATTCATGATGTTCATAATTTATAATTCATGTCAAATTATTTTTCTTAGTGAATTTTCGGATTTGTGGAATTATGGTTATGATGTTTTATTTTTCGAGGCATGCTGTAGTAGTCGAATTATGCTGTAACTATTATTGAAGCATGCTTACATGAATTTATAATTATCTGTATTTTTTCAGAAGTTTTTGATGTATAAACTGTTCTGGAAAAATTGTTTAGTTAAAATCGTATTATGCGTTTTCCCGATTTGATACTTTGAATTATGTGATCTATCATATATGCTTACGTTCGTATTGAAATAAGCTTTCTGGATATGTGCCCAGATTATTTTTTGGCTGAGTAATTTGTATGCTAATTGTTTTTTTTAAGCCTCTGCCTTTTACCCTAATGAATCTGGAAATTAATTCTAAGTATACATTGCATAATACACTCGCCCACTCTCATCCTAAGCGGTTGTAATTCAAACTCCAATGTCGAGAGCTCAAAACTTAAAACCGTTTGCACCAATGGATTCAGAAGGCACGAATATGGGGGGTAGCCAGAAGGACATCGCCGGAAAACGCACAGAAGACGGCGCGTGAGACTCACGCGCCACCTACGCGAGTGGGCGACTGGATGACCAGCCACCTATTGCCCGCGCCACATCGTCATCCACGTGGCATACATGTCAGACACACGTGTCTGCCACGTCAGCGCCACGTAGATTTTTGGACCCACATTTGCCACGTCATAGACACGTGTACTTCCACGTGTCAATGACGTGGCCTGGCGCGCAACTGTTGGCTGCCACGTGGCCTGACCTGAGTCTGCCACGTGGCAGAAACAAGCTCATGTCATGGTTTTTCAACCATGACACGCCCACTCTCACCGCCGGCGCGTGTCGGCGCGTGAGGGAACTTCCCGCTACCGGTTTCGACCGGATTTTTTTCTGTAATCTTGAAATTTTATTTTTGATTTATCTGTGAATTAAAATAATTTTTTGAAAAATGTTTAAAATTTATTTTGATTTATCAATGTTTAAACCTTTAGAAATTCACAGAAAATAAAATTCTTCATCAGAAAATTTCAAATTTTTTCCAGAAAATTTAAAATAAATTGTCCTTCATAGGTGGCTACTGAGATTGAATTTTGTGATACTTTAGAAAATAAAGCTTGTTTATTCTCGCTTGAGCATTTGTTTTTCGGCGTATTTTATTTGAAATTGAGCAAACAAAACATTCTTGAGAGTTTCCAAATGTATTTCAATCGCTGGAAATATTAAAATTCCGCAAACTTTAATATTTACCCTCATCCTTCAGGTATGCCTCTGATCTATAGCAAATATAGGGTACTTCGGGGAGAAGCCCTTGAGCGACGTATCCATGAGCTACCTGGGGTCATAGAAAATTTGGTGTCGTATCGAATGGATCCCAAACACACTCTTAAAGAACATTGGAGAGTAATGAGAATGTTACACCGCCGCGTTCGCTATTATAATAATGACATACATCCGTATGAGAGACGGTGTGATGTCTACAAGCAATCCCTTCCGGTTGAACTTCATAAAATATGGGAAGAGGCGAGAAACTATATTGGAAGAGATAATACAATTGAAAACTTTATTCACAACATGCATAATGGATGGAAATTATACCTCAAGAAAAAGGCTGAAAAGACTTTATTTTTAAGTCTCAACTCTAACCTCCGCAACTTGAGGTCCGACATGAGGAAGAAATCAACTCATCGGTCCTTGAAGCAAGTACCTTGTGACAGGCTGTCTCAAGCCATTGCCAATGAAGCTTTTGTTCAGTCTTGGCAATCTATCGAACCAGAGGGTCGATTTTTCCGATTTGAATGATTTCTGTAATTTATTTCCATTTGCAGATATTCTATGTTGTTTATTTGTTTTTAGAACATGAGACTGGATTTGATAATTGTTTATGTTTGGATCTTAGTTGTTTTGATTCAAAATGCATGCTCTGTTTGCTTACATATTTATGATCGTATATGTATTGTTTTGCCTTAGCATGTTTGATCATCTTTTCCAGTGGGAGTTCTTAGGTTTTAGAATGACTATCACCGAGAACTTTAGTTTTTTATACTTTTGATATTAAGTCCATAGTTATGAGACACTTGTAAATGGATGATGATTGGGAACATTGCGTGAACTTTCGAATCCATCACTTGTGTCAAGTCTTTATGGAGCTTAATTGACTTAGTATAAAATAAAATATGTGTATAAGGGCTTTAACATTTAATCACTTCTTAAATAACAGACTATGGCATCTAAATCGATCATTGCTGACCTTAACAAAGGTGACAAACTGAACGGTGACAACTATGACATCTGGCGTCATAAGATTTGGTATGTGCTCGATGAGCAAGATGCTTTAGATGGCATCAATCAAATCATGGCTGACCCAGGTGTTGGAAATAGTGTCCAACAGAGAAGGGATCAAGAGGCTTACCAGGTATGGAAAAAGAAAAATTCCACAGCTCGTGCAATCCTGGTTAGCTCTGTGATTGATGATCTGATTTACGAGTGTGAGCAGCACCCTACCACTCATGACATATGGGTGTTTCTCGGGGAGAAATATGGGGCTACAACTATCACTCGTCTGAGGCAGCTGACAATTAAGTTTGACACTTATAAGAAACTGCCTAATCATAACATCAAACAACACATAAGGGTGATGTCTAACATGATTAGGGAGCTTGTGTCAGCTGGCCATGTACTCTCTGATGAGCAGCAAGTTCAAGCCTTAATCCGGTCACTTCCTGACAAGTGGGAGCATCTGAAAATCAATCTGACTCATAATGATAGCATCAAAACCTTTGCTGATGCTGCTCGCCACGTTGAACTTGAGGATGAGCGACTTGGAGTTGCAAAATCCATGTCGAGTGCTTACATTGCTGAGACTAGTTCCAAGAAAGCTTCGGGCTTTAAACGTAAGCGGAACTAGAAGAAAGGCAACTCTGGGAAGCAGACTGGTGAGAAGAACAACAATCCCAACCATGGTGGCAAACGTAAGCGTTTTCCCAAAAAGAAGAGAGACAAGAGCAAGATGAAGTGCTTCAACTGTGGAGCACTCGGGCACTTTGCTCGTGAGTGTACCAATCCTAAGAAGGATAAGGTAGCACACTATGATTCGTCTTTATCTTTTGTTCATGTATCTAGTACTGTTTTATTAACTGAATCATATCCTGTGTGGATTGTTGACTCAGGTGCAACAGACCATGTGACTAGAGATCGTGAATCGTTGGTAGAGTTTCGTCGAGTCCCTATTGGAACAAGATGGATATATGTAGGAAATAACGCCAGAGTGGATGTTAAAGGGATTGGTACTTGCAAACTTGATTTGCATGGTGGACGAACCCTGATCCTACAAGATGTCTTATTCGCTCCAGATATTCGACGAAATTTAGTTTCAGTTGTTGCTCTTCTAGGATTAGGATTTAATTTGAACTTCTGTCGTACTTCTGTTCATGTTTATTTAGACAATGTTTTTTATGGTTCTGGACATCTTAGAGATGGTTTTATGGTTTTTGACTATAACAGACAAGATTTTAACTTTTATGTTAATAGTAGTTCTGTTTTGAATGCTTGTTCCTCTAGTAATTCTATAGTGAATGTTAATACTTGGCATGCTAGATTAGGTCACATAGGACAAGATAGAATGAATCGTCTCGCGAGAGAAGGACTATTGGGTCCAATATCTAAAGTCGATTTACCTACTTGTCAAAATTGTCTTGCTGGAAAATCTATTCGTAAACCCTTTGGTAAGGCTATTAGAGCTGAATTTCTATTGCAATTAGTCCATTCAGACATCTGTGGTCCGATTAGTGTTACGGCAAGACATGGAGCCTCCTATTTCATTACTTTCATAGATGACTTCACTCGTTTTGGGTATGTCTATTTGATTTCGCATAAGTCTGAAGCACTGGAGTGCTTTAGACGTTACCTTAATGAGGTAGAAAACCAATTAGACAGAACGATCAAATCCTTGAGGACTGATCGAGGCGGGGAATATCTATCAGGTCAATTTAAGGACCTATGTAAAGAAAAAGGGATAACTAGGCAATTAACTAATCCTGACACACCTCAGCAAAACGGAGTTGCTGAGAGGAGGAATAGAACATTGCTAGAAATGACTAGGTCCATGATGGCGCAAGCTAACTTACCAATTTCCTTTTGGGGAGATGCTTTGTTAACTGCTGCCTATATATTGAACAAAGTGCCATCAAAATCAGTGGCTACCACTCCATATGAACTTTGGACAGGTAGGAAACCTGATCTCAGTAACCTTAGACCTTGGGGATCAGCTGCTTACGTGCTCGACTCGTCGAACAAATATGGCAAGATTGGCCCCAGAGGAAAGAAATGTATCTTTATAAGATATGCTGAACATTCTAAGGGTTACGTGTTCATAGGAGAAAATGAAGAGGGTAGCACCACTGAAATCGACTCACGAGATGCGACATTCTTGGAGAACGAATTTCCTAAAAGGGGTGAGATCAAAAGTCGAGAACCTCTATTCGAATTAGCTGATTCAGCCAATGGCATTGAGCTAGATGAATCGTTGGTGGAAAATGACACGACTGGACCACTTGATCCAAGTGGGAGTAATTTGCCCCATAACGATACTACTGAATCACAACTTAGGAAAAGTTCGAGAGGGAATATTCCTAGACGTCACTACGACGTAGAAGGGCATATTTTTAATATTTCCTCCATAGAAGATGAAGAGCCTAAATCTTTTGATGAAGCTCTATCATGTCCTCAAAAGGACGAATGGAAGAAAGCAATGGAAGAAGAAATAGATTCCATGAAATCGAACCAAGTCTGGGAGTTGGTCGATCTTTCTCCTGGCAGAAAATCTATCGGGAATAAATGGATTCTCAAGATTAAGCAAAAGGCCGATGGAACAATTGATAGATATAAAGCTCGTTTAGTAGCAAAAGGGTATACCCAACTCGAGGGTATTGATTACGAAGAAACCTTCTCGCCTGTAGTAAGATTTGCCTCCATTCGCCTCCTCTTGTCCATTGTAGCTAACTTAGATTTAGAATTACATCAAATGGACGTTAAGACTGCTCTCCTGAATGGGGAACTAGAAGAAGAAATCTACATGGACCAGCCAGTAGGATTTGTTCTCAAAGACCAAGAACACAAAGTGTGTAAATTGAAAAGATCAATCTACGGTCTTAAGCAGTCATCAAGACAGTGGTATTTGAGATTTCACCGGGCTGTAATCTCTTATAACTTCGTCATGATGGATGAAGACCATTGTGTCTATGTCAAACGTTCAAACAAAATTTTTGTAATACTATCTCTTTATGTCGATGACATTTTGTTAGCCGGAAATGACAAGAGATTCTTAAACACCATCAAGGAATGGTTATCATCTAACTTCGAGATGAAAGATATGGGTGAGGCAAATTTCATACTAGGCGTTAAGATCCACAGAGATCGTTCAAAGAAACTCCTTGCTCTTTCTCAAGAATCTTATATAAGAAAGATCATAGAACGATTTAGGATGACTGATTGCAAGCCAATAGATACTCCTGTGATGAAAGGCGATAGCCTGAGTCTGGAGATGTGTCCAACGAATCTAGCAGAGAAACAAGAAATGTCAAAAGTACCATATTCCAGTGCTGTAGGGAGCTTGATGTATGCTATGATGTGTACTCGCCCCGACATTTTCTATGCCGTAGGTCTGGTCAGTAGGTATCAATCCAATCCCGGGAGAAGACACTGGGTTGCTGTAAAGAGGATTTTCAGATACCTAAAGGGTACTGCAGACTATTTCCTTTGTTATCAAGGAAAGGGATTATCGCTGAAAGGCTACACAGATGCTGATTGGGGTGGAGACTTAGATCGTCGTAAATCCACTTCCGGATATGTTTTCTTACTGAATGATGGCGCCATATCATGGAGCAGCAAGAAACAAAAGTGTGTAGCGCTATCAACCATGGAATCGGAATTCGTGGCATGTTCAGCTGCAGTACAGGAAGCTGTTTGGTTGCGGAGATTTCTGCTACATTTGGGGATAGTAAGCAATTGTGAGGGGGCTGTGACTATTTACTGTGATAGTCAAGCAGCTATGTCTTACACTAGAGACCCCAAATATCATGGATTGACCAAACACATTGACACAAGATATAACTTTGTAAGAGATATCATTGAAAAGAAAGAGGTGACTATGAAGTACATATCTACGCATCAGATGGTTGCTGATCCTTTCACTAAACCTATAGCTAAAGAGGCTTTCATAGGTCATACCAAGTCTTTAGGACTGCGTAGAATTTAATGTACTGGATTTTGTTAAGAATGTTATTGCCATTGACATTGTTGTACTAATGTTTTATGTATATACACATATTTTGCGATCTATTTAAAATGTCTTCATTAAAGGTATGTCGGATAAGTAGAGATTGACTCTCTCACATGAGCAATCGCCTCTGGCACTGGGAGTGTGCAGAGATGAGATTTTCTCAATCAGATGAAATTGGCTCGTTCACATGAGATATCGCCTCTGATATTTTGAAATATGCAGAGATGAGGTTACTATATATAAAGTAATCGAAATGGATTCCCCACCATCCATTGTACTTATCTTAAGCCAGATATGAGTTTTCTTGAGAATTGAGCCGAGGACGACAAAGGAGAAAACTCGGGTTTGGGTATCGAGGAATACTTAAACTGAGATCTGTACGATACAGATTTACAAATTCCTTTGTAAATGACATACGCTTCTGCTCGAGAAGAAAAGTATCGTAACACGTGTTTTCGTACCACGTGTGCTAGGTGACCACAAAGGTTAATGAGCAAATGTATCCCTGCTTTCTCATTATGTGAGACCTTGAGGTTCTAGGGAATCTCAAAATAATGCCCTTAAGACTTTTGACAGTTTCTTATGATTTCTCATTTGTGTTGCTACTTTAGCACGTTACTAATAGCCATGAATCATACGGCGATGCGGTGCGTGTCTAGGAAAGCTGCTAAAGTGATATCAGAAGATCCTTGTAGGAAAGGAAGATTATCTTCAACTTACACCCTACTTGCATTCACCAGCTAGCTAATTACATTAAACTTAATTGTTTTGAAGTATAATTGTGAATACATAGTAGTTCCAAACGGGTCGAGTATGCCCTATAACCAAAGTTGGAGGGATAAGGGATACGTCGACTGGTGTAATACGAAAGATATCTGGGGAATAGCGAGAATAGTCCTCTTCTGGAATTTGTTTCCTTGAGCAGCTGTATCACCCTAACAGGTATATAGCAACGTGCTCATACACTCGCCGGGTCACACGGCCTATTTGCCTATACGGAATTTTGGATGTAAATTGAATTGATCACTGAAAGCACGGGGTCAGCCCGCACGTGCGAGTGGGAGATGTTGGACTGATCCAATCTGGATCGGATCGGATCTGGGCCGCCCATGTGGGCCGCCCCGAACCGGATCCGAGATCCAGTTGGTTAGTGGAGAGTTTAGATAACTCCCCACTAACCCCACTCCTATTTTCTCTCAACCTCTACTTCTCTCTCTCAAGTCAGATAAATAAAATTGAACGTTCAATTTTATTTCAACTGCACAATTCAATTTCAAATCAACAGAGAGCAAAAATATTTTTAGAGAAAAATATTAGAGAGAAAAGAAAAAGGGAGAACACATATTTTCTTCAGAGAGCTTTATTGGTGATCAATCCATAATACATTGAAATCCCGGGGTTCTTAGGCTGTGATCAGAGTTTCCTTTCCGATCGTGATTGGAGATCGACCAAGGGTGTTTGGAGACGACCAGAAATCAGATTGAAGGGTTTGGTGACTCAATTGCCGGTTCAATTTATCAAGTATGATCCTATACTTTTTTGTTTGCTTTGAATTACGTTTTTTAAGCATGTATGTTGTTTAAAACCAACAATAAGTAGTACCGAAATAACTCCAAATAAGGACACTTGTATCAATCTTAACAATAACTATAGGTAAAATATTTTCTCTAGTCTGGTAATATTCTCTAGTAGAAAAACCGAACTCTGAATTTCAAGATTTAAAATCAAAATAAAAGTTTCAGCATAACATGTATATCTTATCAATTATACACATGAAGTTGAATCCAAGTATCCATAGCAATATATAAACAATGAACATACTCAAAGCATGCCTTAAAGATGTCCACATATTCGCATAGTTTAAGCCATATCAATCATTAAATCATAAGATTGCGACTGTATACGGATTCAATGTGAATTCATCATGCTTTGTGATTTACTGACATAAAGAATTATAAAGATAGAAATTAAATCATAATTCATCTAATTCATTAAGGAAATTGTAGGCTAGAGAAACTCATTTGGTACGAAAATGAATTATTCTGGTCATTGCCTTGATATAATATATCCACGTGACAGAAGATAAGTAAATGTCCCTTTTTTGACCATTGTCTGTCCCATGTTCTATCTAGCAAAACCCTTCATACTCAAGTAATATTACCTGGGGTTTACATTAGCTAGAAATTTATATCGGCTCAATCTTCAATTAAACAAATTAAATATCCGTACTACATAAACATCACGGTCATCAGTCATGCCAAATATCCGTAATCAGAAAACAATTGTTAGAGAATTACCGATTTTTACCAAAACCAAAGTTTAATTAAACTTAAACCTTAGAATATGCTTTAGAAACATAAAATTTTCAGATTTAAAGCATATAATTTATAAAGATTTAAAAGATTCCGGCTTACTTGAAAATTGCTAATAACACCAAGGATTATGAATTATTGAACCACGGAAACTCGTTCTTCACCCGAACCAAAGATTCATTGAACAATCTTCTTCCACGATCACAAAAAGACCATCGTGCTGATAACGTGTTGTAAATAATTGATTATAGCTCTTTGGTTTAGTGATTGAGGTTAAGAGATTGATAAACAATATAATAATTGTAAAGAGAAAGAAAGAAGAACACACAAAAATAGTACGTAGAATAATTATGGTTGTCTTCTTGGGGAGGGGAGAACTCTTATTTATATTCAAACAAGTTACAAGTAGGGTACAAAACCCATTTACAAGATGGAAGCCCATAAATGGATATATTACAACTAAGTCCCTGAACTATTACATTAATAATAAGAATACCCACTAATATAAGATATTTACAACAAAAAGAACTATAATTACTAAGTATTTATAACTTAAAACTACATTCTTTATAAATATAATTATAAACCTACCATTTGAACGAATGGACAACATCAATTCTTTTCTTTCTAGACCTTGATATTTCCATCTAAACTATTTTTACAGGTTTAAACCTTTTTTTATTTATTGATTTCTTCGAATTTACCGGTTATATATGTCTTTTTACTGAGTTCATCCATTTTCAATTACATGCTTAATCCATTTCTTAACCAATTTGACCCGTTGTTACCAATTTTCCTCATATTTGCCGAGTGAACCTGTTTTTTCGATTTAACCTGCATTTACACTGAGTTTATATTTTTTTTGTTATTTTACGATATTTTTTCACCGATTTCATCTGAGCTTACCATTTTTTGTTATATTAACTCGTTCTTTCACCGATTTCATCCAATATTTTTTTGGTTTATCTCATTTAGTAATCAATTCACTCATTCTCTCCGGTTTAACCAAATTTTAGTCGATTTCACTTATTATTTTGTCAATTTAACCTATTTTCTCACCTATTTCACTTTTTTTTGTTGTCTATTTTATTCATTTTTTTGTTCTTGTTCTTTCATCGATATGATACTTTTTTATCCCATGTTTAGCTGATATCATTCATTTTTACCGATTTACCGGACCTTTGCCGGTTTATACGGTTGTTTTATTATTTGCACCATTTTTGTTGCTTTAACTCGTTTTTCTTCGATCTAAACCATTTTTTCATCATATATTCTTTAATGGAATTATACTTGTTTTTAACGGTTTTAACCATTTCTATGTTTTGACTTTTTTTTTGCTTAAGTAATTTATAAGTCTTATAGTTAACTAAACAATACATTTTTTTATTCATATAGCACTAAGTGACATAATTTTATTTTTGGATGAGTTTCTTTAATAAGTGATAATTTATTAAAAACTTTCCAAAGAAATATGAATTTCACCCGCTTTTACACTGAGTTTACCATTTCATTTTTGTTATTTTAACCTGTTCTTTCACCGAGTTTACCCTTTTGTGGTTTATCCTATTTGTTAATCATTTCACCAATTCTCTCCGGTTTAGCCCAAATTTAGTTGATTTTATCCCATTTGTTAACCAATTCAAGCGGCCCTTTCGCGACTCTAACAACCAGTACACTTTTGGCTCACAACGGCTCAAACGGGCGGGGGCTTTCTATTTGCTTGCAATGCCGGTTGTTCGCCTTTAGTTTGTTTGAATTGAGTTCCATGGATTTGGGTTAGTTTAACCGATTTTTTATTGGTTTTGCTTATTTTTTTGCTGATTCAACCTATTTTCTCACCTATTTAAAATTTTATGCCAATTTAACTCATTTTTTTTGCTCTTGTTGTTTTATCGATTTGATCAGTTTTTTTTCTTATTTTCCCGTGTTTTTTTAGTGGTTTTACCCATTTACCCCGTTGTTTTATCATTTGTACTGAGTTTACCATTTTTTTGTTATTCTAACCCATTCTTTCACCAATTTCATCCATTTTTTTGTAGTTTATCCCATTTATTAATCAATTCATCCACTCTCTTCGATTTAACCCAATTTTAGTTTATTTTATCCAATTTGTTAACCAATTCACCCATTCTCTCATGTTTAACCCAAATTTAGTCGATTTTATTTAACATTTTTCTCATCTATTTCATCTTTTTTTGTCAATTTAAATCATCTTTTTGTTCTTGTTCTTTTATCAATTTGATCCATTTTCTTGTTATCCCGTGTTTAGCTGATTTAAATTTTTACTAGTTTAACCCATTTTTAGCCGGTTCACCCGGTTGTTTTATCAATTGCACCTTTTTTTTTTGCTTTAAATCATTTTTCTTCTATCTAACCCATTTTACTATTGTTTTTATCATTTTTATCACATATTTTTTTAATTGAACTGATACAACAATGTTTATATTAAATAAAATTTATTTTTCATGTAGAAGTATGATTATTTAATTATTTTTATTATATTTACTATTATTTTAATAAAACAACATTTATATTAAAGTAGACTTTTTTTTTCCTAGAAGTATATAATTATTCAATATTGATACAAAAGTGTTTATATTAAAGTAGATTTTTTTTTTCATTTAAAAGTATGATTATTCAATTATTTTATTGTATTATTATTTTAATACAATAGTGTTTATATTAAAGTAGACTTTTTTTTTTTTCTAGAAATATATGATTATTCAATAATTGTATTTATCATTTAAATAGGGGTATATTAATATTCACAAAAAAGGGAAGAATTTTTTTTAACCCATACTTTTATATGTATATTGAATAGATAGAATAAAAGCAAGATGTGAGTATATCTTTTCATTGAGAAGTAAAAGTTTGAAGGTCTGTCCATTGTCAAATGGTACGAAGGATGGTCAATTGGTCACTAATTCAATATATTTTATTTGTAACTCCCTAAATTCTTAGTATTAATTAGGTGAGTATATATTTTCATTGAGAAGTAAAAGTTTGAAGGTCTCTCCATTGTCAAATGGTACGAAGGATGGTCACTAATTCAATATATTTTATTTGTAACTCCCTAAATTCTTAGTATTAATTAGGTATTAATTCCCAGTTTGTTCTATTATTTTAATACAATAGTATTTATATTAAAGTAGACTTCTTTTTCTAGAAGTATATGATTATTCAATAATTATATTAATCATTTAAGTAGGGATATATTAGTCATCACAAAAAAGAGAAGAAATTTTCTTGACCTAACCCGTTCTTTAATATGTATATAGATATAAAAAGTTAAAAGGCACCCTTTAAAATCACATGAAGGTAAATTAAGGGGAAAATTATTTTTTTGGTACCATAGGATAGACCTACATGCAATTTTGGTACCATTGGATACAAAAATGCAAATTTGGTACCATAGGATATGTTTTCATTGCAACTTCGGTACCAAACCCAATTTTTCCCCAAAGTTAATGATAATTTAACCCCTATGAAATGCATAATATTTAATTTACCCCCCTCGTGGTTTAAAAAAGAGCATTTTACCCCCTGAAATTTTGTAAAAGTTTCACATCGCCTCCCTGATATTTTTATAGGTGGCACTTTATCCATTTTTATTACGACAATTTGGCATTTTATTCCCTGTGTTATGATAAATGTGGCAATTTATCCCCCTATATTATAAAATAGTTTGCATGCCCACTCTCAATTTCGGCAAGTGAGTTACACTCTCCGGCTGAAGGGGGTAAATTGCTTCATTAAAATTTTTACAGGGGGTAAATTGATTTGTTTCCAAATTATAGAGGGGTAAATTAAACATTATGCATTTCATAGGGGGTAAATTGCCATTAACTTTGTAGAAAAAATGGGTTTGGTACCAAAATTACAATGAAAACCTATCATATGGTACCAAATTTGCATTTTCATATCCAATGGTATCAAAAGTGCAAGTTAACCTATTCTAAGGTACCAAAAAAGGAATTTTCCCGTAAATTAAGTACTATGAATAACACAAGGATTAAATTGCCATGAACTCCAAGGTAAAATAATTCCTAAAATGTCTGAGCAGTTAAATAAGATAATTCATTGTTTAAAGCTCTTAAAAAACACCATCAAACAAAACAAACCCATTAACAAAAGCAATGCATGTATTATATCAGAACTAGAAAGAAACTTCAAACATATTAATTAGCTTATCTAAGTTGGAACTTATTTCGCCAATTCTAGATAATATGAAAGTTTATTCTGTTGGTGTCTTACCCAATCGGATCCGAACTATTCGACCCGACGAGTAAACATGATCGAACTAATTTGACCCAATTGCGGAATTTGGTGGGATTTATGTTCACAATATATTTAAAAAATAACTAACATAAAAACGAGGATCCCATAAACGATAATTATTTTAATTATGCATAAGAAAGAAATAGAAAACATACAGAAAGTTTCCTATCTTTCGTTCTTTTGGTTGAACCTTTTGTTTCATGCTTTTCTTGAGTTTGATGACCAAATGGCTTTGATCTTGTTCACCACGGATATCAACCACGTTTTCCTTCTACTAGGCGTGTGGGCACCAACTTAAGAGAATCAAACTTTCTTTCACATTTTAGAAATCAAAAGTTCAAGATAAAAGCTTCTTTTGGTTTCTTGAATAAAGGGTGGCTTTTTGTATGTTTAGGGTTGAAGAACTTTTTCTTTTGAGTGCAATCTTAATGATTTCATAAATCAATAATCTCTCATCTAAGATCTATATCTTATATGTATATATAGATAGTTATGGAAATAGTTAAACTCCTACCATGACCCACTCAAAGATTCCTACTAGGAAAATAAATATTTTCTCTCTTACCTTAAGAGAGTTATTAATTAAATACAACTCTTGTAAGTAATTAAAACATACATAAATATATTTATATATATAATTTCAAAAATTACATATATAAATATATAATTTTTACTTTTATTTATTACATAAATATATCATATATATTTACATATTAAATAATAAATTTCTACAATTAGAAATTCTATAAATGCCAATATTTCCTTTTTCTTGAATTTAGTATTCAATTTCCATTAGATTCAATTCTATAATTCGATCTAATATAATTAATCATGATATTTTCTAATTAATTAATTAAATATCATCTAATTAATTCGAAATTTCCATTTTAGGAAACTATTTCCAAAATGCAACATGAATGAATTCGTTCTAATTTCTTGAGTTCAAATGTAGATTATCAGGAGCTGTGGTTGAGGACCTATGGACATGTAACTTCAAGCTCCAATAAATCGAATAATTTATCAAACTCTTTAATTTAATTATTCGATCTATTAATTCCAAGTGACTCCACTAAAGACTTGGAATTGCAGTCTTGTCATTACAAAATATTTTACTCTAAAGATCAAGATAGTCCATTGATATAATCACTACATGCTATTTGATCCTTCAATAATTGATTCGTAACTAGAGCTAGGCGTAATTACTGTTTTGCCCCTCTAGTTACTTCTTTATCCTTAAGTTCCATTAGTTTACTAGTAAACAATTTGATTTATGAACTTATTCATAAATCAGAGCACTCTATTGTTTAGTTCTAAAACTAACACTTAAGGGAATCA
The DNA here is from genome assembly GCA_034814905.1 of Penstemon davidsonii. Taxonomy (NCBI): domain Eukaryota; kingdom Viridiplantae; phylum Streptophyta; class Magnoliopsida; order Lamiales; family Plantaginaceae; genus Penstemon; species Penstemon davidsonii. Next base: position 112,579 of record JAYDYQ010001087.1, on the reverse strand, counting down.
ATATTCCAGCTTCTCGCAAGAAGGGTTGAATTCCATATCTATAGAACACATTGCCAACCATTTATCTCAACGGATCTTCAAGACATAAGTTTTAGGCTCGACATGGTTACGGACCATTACCTATGAGTCAAAATAACTCATTGACATAAACAAGAGTATGTCTACTTAGAATTTAGATTAATTCGCATATGTTCATCGGTTGACATGTTCTAAAACCATAATATCAACCGTATCTTATTTTATGATTCTAGATCATGTTTGGTCTAGTCCTATGTAATCGAATTACACAAAGTACCTCCACATTCGATGTCTCTACATCAGTAATTCGGATCAAGATTACTAGATTGTAAATGTTCTGTGGACCGTACTAGTAGTGTTTAGTTAAAGATTTCAACTTTAACTCACTACAGACTTTTTAGTCTATTAACTCTAACTTAAATCCTCCAGTATAACATATATACTTAAGTCATAGTCTCTGTAATAGACTTGGAATTTTCTGATGTTTATATTATGCAATAAATGCATAATCGAAATGATTATATGAAAAATAAATTTGAAATTTATTTATTTATTTCAATTAAAGAATGTCAAATACATGTTTTAAGAGCATCATGCCTAACAATCTCCCACTTGCTCTAATGCATGTGAGATATGTCTCTCAAACCCATTCGCTCCAAATGTGCTTCTTATGATTTTGAAGGCACGATTTGGTAATTGCCTTTTTAGCTGCTTCACAAGCTCCTATTCAGTTTATATGGTGATATAGTATAGAGTTGTTTCAAATAACAACTACGCCATCAAGAGTAAATATTGATCAAGATGTCGACTTTCGACTTCCTTTGACTAAGAGTCAAAATCAGTTATCCTACAAGGTTCGGGTCTTCACCTGAATACAAGAGCATATAATTCATTGCTCTACTAGGATTCTTGAAAATACGTTTCACTCGAACTTCTCGTTTTTAACGATAAATTATATCCTATGTCATTCCCAATGAGATAGACATCATCGATATAAACTACTAAGAAAACCACATTCTTTTCAATTGTTTTCCTCAAATCAATGGGCTTTGATTGTTTCATCAAACCTTAGATTTCAGGACTTACATGCTTGCTTAAGTCTACAAATGGACTTTTGCAGCTAACAGACTTTCTGTTCTTGTCCTTGATAAACGAACCCTTCTGATTGCATCTGCTCTCCTTAAGATAGCTATCAAAAAAGTTGTCTTGACATCCAATTTTCATATCATATAATAAATGTTGGATGTGATGGATAAGAGGATGTGTATGGAACTAAGCTTAGCAACATGTGAGAAAGTTTCTTCATAGTCAACTCCCTCTTTTCAAGTATAACCACTTTGCTATTAGTTAACCGTTTGAAAGTCTATACTTTCTAGTGATATACCAAATATACAGTCAGTGACATGGCATATTACATGTCAGATTATAAATCAATTTCAGGATTAAAACTCTATCTTAGTCAACTAGACCAAATCTGGTTCTATTCGACATGTACCAGATCTAGTCCTAGTTCGATATACATTTCTGGTCATAATACTAGACCAAATCTGGTTCTATTCGACATGTACCAGATCTGGTCCTAGTTCGATGTACATTTTTGGTCATTAAACTTGTCCTTATGAATTTCGACATATCAATATGTCGAAATTTACTAATCTGTGTCCCGTAAATGATTTTCGTACTAAACTCTGCATAAACTTACTAGATCAACCCTTCGATCAAACTAATTCGACTTCAATGTCTCAATTGGATCGAACCAGGTGAGATCCGACCCGAAAAGATCCAACCTGAAATATCCGCTTTGGAAAACTATAAATAGACGACATTTATTACACTTCAGGGTAGGTTTTTTCTGAACAACCAATATTATACTTTCTGCTATTCCTATTAACAACTGTACTGACTTTAGCATCGTAGGGTCTACGCCGGATCAACCACCGGCAAAACCTGACGAGTTCCTTTGAGCGTAGGGTTAGGTTCCTAGAAGTGGAAATCTGTTTGAGTTGACCGACAAGAATTCCATACTGTAGAACGGATATCAGCAATTATGTGGCACATTGGATTTGGACCAGCTACTTAGACGAAATATCCCTTCATCAGTTGGCGCCGTCTGTGGGAACCACTAACCAGTATTCGAGTAGGAATGACGACCAGATCAAAAGCAGCAATGGCAGAAGCCGCAGTGCGTGAACGTGAGCAACAAGGAGACAATTTAGGAGATGATCAAATTAGCATGCACGGTGAAGAAGAAGCAAGTGTTGGGCCTTCACGACCGACTAAAGAAGTTTACAAAATTACTCGAGAAGAGTTGCAGGAGCTCATCAATACCGTACACAAAGAATGATTGAGTAGGTCGAAGCTTCAAGAGGTCGAAGGTCGAAGGCAAAAATTGTTGGTCCCAAGTGGTCAGATGAGGTCTAGAGGGGGGGGGGGGGGGGGGAATAGACCTCTATAAAAATTTATCTTTTAAAAATTCTCTAACTTTTCTGTCAGCAGACTAAGCTGATCAAGAATTGTAAGCAGACTAAGCTGATCTCGCACAAAGCTTTGAACAGCAGAGTTGACCACTCTTCTGATTTTACTCAGCTGATTTTATCAAAATCAGAGTTTTAAAAATAACTAACTTGCAGCGGATTTATCAAGTGTTTTTCACAAGTAGTTTTCTTTAACTTTGAAATAGTTTTATCCCCAGTTTTTAACAAACTCCTTTTAAAACTTTTCCAACAGTTAACCTTTTTAAGTGTTTTTTTTTAAAAACTGTTCTTTAAAATATGCAGAAATTAATGCAAGTTAAAAACACAAAGGATTTTTATAGTGGTTATATGGATATAAATCCTTTAGTCCACTCTTCCAAGTCACTTAGATCTTGGGTTATACTAAATCACACAGATTACAATATACACTGCTTACGCCAAACAACAAATGATATGGCCGTAAGTTCACAATAGGAAATCACAAAGAAACTCCTATCCTCTGAAGTAATATCACTCACTAAGACGGATATCTACTTCTCACAACACAATCCTAACAAAATCACTCAGATTTTACAAGTATTTTCTGTTATCTCTCTATTCTGCTTCGTCAACAAATGACTCAGCTGTTGAGTGTTCTGTTCTTGAGTTTGAGACTTAGAAGAATTCTGCTTCAGATTTTTGCTCTCAAGGTGTGTTGTCTATTCTTCTTCAACTCACGAACTGAACTATTTATACTTGAGATTTGAAAATCTGCCCGTTGAGAGATCGACAGGTGTCCAAATCATCGAGTACTGGTCCTTCTGCAGAAACGGCTACCTGCGACTGAACACTGTACACTCTGCTGTACTTGTTGTCAGTCCGCATTAAATGCACCAAGCTGATACGAGGTTTCTCTTCAATCATTTGTCATAAATACCCTTCCTCTTCAGCATTTATTACTCCAAGTGCATTTATTACCGTTGCACTAACTTCTGATCCACTTCCACTCTGCTGATCGAAGTCACTCGTCTGATGTGTACTCGGCTGATCCCAAACTTGAACTAATCTGATTTGAGTTGGCTGATAGTCCACCAGTCTGATTCCTTCTTCAACAACAGATCAGTAGTCTTCTGGACCATATTTGACTAGTCTGAAATACTTCTTCCTTGGTCAAATATCTTCTAAGGTTTGTACTAAGCTTTCACTTAGCTGATGACTTTGGAAATCATCAAAATCTCCCTTCACTTCAAAGTCTTCATCTTCTTCCAACAATTTCCCCCTTTTTGATGATGACAAAACTTCAGCTAAGTACTTGTACCTAAACTAAAGTTGAGTCCTCAAAAATTTCTGAGATAGAAATGATGTATTGGAAGCTTGAACTTCTATAGATGATTTTAAAAATTACACTACAAGTTACAAGCAAATTTAGACTCAAGTGAAAAAAAAAGTTACAGGTAAAGAAAGCTGGTTACAAATTTTCAACAGATGACCTAGTCTAGTAGCTAGTCTAGTCCTCAGCTTCTTCATCTTCTTCTTCATCCTCTTCTTCAACTTCAACTTCATCACTACTGTCTTCATCTTCACCAGATGTGAAAGCATCAGCAAGACCTTTTAATTTTTCTCTTCTTTCACCAGCTTCAAATCTTGCTCTGATGTCTTCAATCCTTTTAACCTTCATGTCTGGATTAAGCTGTTCTTCAGTTTTAGCTACGTCCTTGGGCTCTACTTTATCATCAGCTTCTTCTTCGAGTACTTCTTCTTCACTTGGCTTTCCAGCAGCAGCCCGTTGGTCTCGTACTTGAATAGTTGCAGCATCAACAGTCTTCTTAGCTGATTCCTCTTCCCCCTTTTTGTCAGCATCAGCAGGGTTGAGTTGATCAGGAGTTATGTTGACAGCAGCACAAAGCTTCTTGATGTTTTTATCCAAAACTTGTTGTTCAGCACAATGATGATTGAGAGTGGTCTCCATGCGAAGTTGAGCAGCTTCCAAGCGAAGTTGATTTGATTTTAACTCACCAGATTGGTCATTCAGACAATCAACATTCAACTGAAGTGTTGATATCTCATTTTGAACTTTGTTAGCAGCAGCAGTAAACTCTTGCAGTAATGCAACATCTTTTTCCATCTCTGCTTCACCAACCTGTTTTATGACTCTAACAACTCCAGCAATAGCAGCTTCATTTCTTTGAAGAGCAGTGTGGAGGTGACCTACATCAGCCTTCACTTCTTCAATACTTCTGTTCATATTCAATATGCTCTGAGTCAGCATTAAGGAGTTATCTGGTGGTAGAGGGAAGTCTTCAATGGCATCCTTGACCATTTTTGCAGTCTCTTCCTGCATTTGCTTAATCATCAGCTGATTCCTTGTCTCCATCTCCTTCATAGTAGTTTCAATCAGCAGCTGGATGGATTCCATAAGAGAGGAATGCAAGTCAGCAGTAGGAGCAGGGTGTGATGATTCAGCAGGTTCCTCTTCCTGTTGAAATTCAGCAGGTTCTTCTTCCTGTTGAACAGGTGCTTCATGAAGAACAGGACTTTTTTCAGCTTTCCATTCCAAAGCTAAGGGAACTAAGTCCTTGACCACAGCAGGCAGCTTAACAGATGTGTCCAGGTTGATCTCTTTAGCTTGCTGGTCTTTCTTTTGTTCTTCACTGGCTGGCTCATCAGCAACGTGAATGATTTCAGTACCATCAGCAGACACAACTGTCTTCTGACGAATCAAGTCAGCTGGCACGAATGGTGAAGTAGTCTGTTGGATACTTAGCTTTTCTTGATGAGTACTGATATCAGAGCCATAAGCAATTTGCTGTAAGCTTGGCAGAGTGGGTGATGAACTTGATGTTCCTGGTTCAAATCTAGATCTCTCAGCCCATTTCTCCAAAGTCGTGTAAACAGCAATCTTGACTGCTCTATCAATTCTGTCATCAGCAGGACTTGGTTTCTTTGGAATTGAATCCTTGATAGCAGTCGCCTCCTGACTTACAATGACTCTAGCATAGTCATGTAGTCTGTCTCTCACAAAGTCTTAGTCCAATGCCTTGGCAACAGAAGTTGTTTGCAACCAGTTCAAAACCCATCTTCCTTCTGTATCAAACTCCTTCCAGGCTTGAATCTCCTCCTCCGATTTACTCAATTTATACTCTCTCCAGCGATTGTACCTTATCTTCTCAGGGAGAAAAGTAGTCCTTGATTGAAACAGCTGGTTCAGCCTTTCCAGCTCAGCTTCAAATCTCTTGAAGGCAGCATAATCACTTTGAACAATCTCTATTGCTCTTCTTACTTCCTTCTTTTTCTTTTTGATTGGTGCAGCCCTTGGTAGCACGAAGTCTCCTTCCTTAGGCTTTTCTCCAATCTTGATGCCTTCTGACCTCCTTGGTCCATAAGCATCCTTCTTGCTCTCTTCTAAGGCCTTTGCCAAGTCTGCTTCTTCCTTGGCAGCCAATTCAGCTTCTGTCATATTCTTGACATCAGCTTCTTTCTTACTCGCTTCAAGAGTTCTCTTCAGTTCAGCTTCATCACGCTTTCTTTGTTCAGCTTCCTCGCGCTTCTTCTTGTGATAAGCTGACACTTTTGCCTTGCCAGTTCTTTTTCTTCTGGCATTTCTGGATTCAACAACTGGTGCCACAGATGTTGATTCTGGTGGTGCAATTGCTAATGGTGCAGCAGCAATAGGCTCAAGGATCTGTACTTCAGGATCCTTTTGAGGTTCAACAACCTCAGCCGTTGGTGTAGAAGTCTGTTCAACTTGATCAGTCGACTCCATTTCAGCAGACTTCTTCACTGTTTCAACAGGCCTCTCAGCAGATGGAGGACCTTTTCTAACCACCTCAGAAAGTTCCTTTTCTTCGTCAATAAAGGTCATCCTCTTTCTGATGGTTTTCTTTGTATGGAGAACAGGAGCAGTAGATGTGGCAGTATCTTTCAGGGCACTCCTTGTCCATTTAGCCACATTTTCAGCTGATAGTTCAGCTGAAACTGTTCTTTCAGGAGATGAGTTTGCTGACATCTCATCAATTTCTTTGACCGTTTCATCAACAATCAGGTCAACAGCATCCCTTCTCCTAGACACGACTGTTCTGGCTTTAACAGCTGGCTCAGCTGTTTGAACAGATGTCTTACTCTTTTTTGCCTTTGACAACAGGCTTTTCAGGCTCAGAAGCCTTTCTTTTTGTTTGCTTTTTCTCAGGCACAGCAGCAGACTCTTTTGATCTACCAGTTTTCACTGGGTCATAAATTTTCAACTCCTTCGCCTTATGGACATCCTTGCCATCAGTCACAACACATCCCAAATTCACCAGCAGATGACTAAGGAATATCCTGTGCAGAGTCAGACAACGCACTTTGTGATCAGCAAGCACATACCAAATGAAGTTTGCCCAATTTATTTTCAAGCCATAGAAAATGGCTATCATCGTGTGAAATCGCTTCATTGGTACGCTGTCCAATGAGAATGTGCAATTTTCAAGGACCTTTGCAACCAAATCAGCCATTCGCTGAAACTCATCCTTAAGCTGATTTTTCTTGATGCTTCCAGACATCACTTGATTCTTCTTCGAAGCCAAATTCCAGAAATCTGACTCGAGTGGTTCAGCTAAGTTTGCAATATCAGTAGACCCTTCAAGAGTGAGTCCGTACTTCTCATTCAGCAAATTGGGGGTTACGCAGATAACTTTATCCCCAATCTTGGCAGTAATCTCCAGTTTTCAAAATTGACCTCATCTTTTGAACCGTAAAACTCCATTACTTGGTCTTTGAAAATCATATCTTCATGGGCTTCCATGAAGTTAACCAGTGAGGCTGCCTTGAATTTCTCCAAAATTTCTTTCATCAAAGGTGTGCCAGTCGTGTGGTAAGTCATGTAGTTCAGGAACATACCTTCAGCAGCAGCTTCTTTGGCAGACATTCTAAAAAAGATTGAAGAAAACGGAGAGAAATTTGCAATAGATGAATGCAGGATTGCTCTGTATGCTTTTGAAATTTTTAGGGTGCGTAAAAACGTAGTAAGCTGATCAGATCTGGATTTATAGATGTTAGTTCTTGTCGGTTTCCGTGAAAGGCGTCAACCGTTAGATCAGTTACTTGAAAAGCAGATCGTGTGATCGTGATACGCGGATTTCAAAATAGCATTAAATATGTCAAGCAGGCGGGAATTTGAAACGCCACATGTCTGTTACTTATAAAAGCGTGTTTCTGATAAAGCGTTTTTAGAATAGCACTTAATTATAAGCTGACATAAATAACAACAGATGAGTAAAATAATACTTATCTGATAGATGACTTGTCTGATACAATATATCACTAGTGAAAGCCAATATCTAGTGATCTTCCTTTGCTGTTTGTCAATCCAGCAAGATAAATAATCTTCAAATCTTCAAGAATTAAGAACAAATCTTCTGATTAAACAACTTCAACTAACTGTCATTGAAGATTTCATCTTTAAAACAAGGTACCGCTAGTCTTACACGTTCCCCCTGAATTCAAGAATTCATCAGTCAACTAGTCTGTTGAGAGTAAGTCTTCTTGAAGTACAGTACTTGTTGATATCAGATTAGTCAGCTGTTGAACCCAGTCTTCTGATAGGTTCCCCCTCAGCTTATGAATCCAATTTTACTTGCCCAATTCCGCTCTTAGAGTGGAAAATCTTGCTTCATTCAAAGGTTTGGTGAAAATATCAGCAATCTGATTGTCTGTATGAACATACTCAATAATAACATTTCCCTTTTCAATGTGGTCTCTGATGAAGTGATGTTTGATCTCAATATGCTTATGTTGGATGAAGATGAAGACTTTGAAGTAAAGGGAGGTTTTGATGATTTCCAAAGTCATCAGCTAAGTGGAAGCTTAGTACAAACCTTAGAAGATATTTGACCAAGTATGAAGTTATTCAGACAAGTCAAATATGGTCCAGAAGACTATTGATCTGTTGCTGAAGAAGGAATCAGACTGGTGGATTATCAGCTGACTCAAATCAGATTAGTTCAAGTTTGGGATCAGCCAAGTACACATCAGACGAGTGACTTCGATCAGCTGAGTGGAAGTGGATCAGAAGTTAGTGCAACGGTAATAAATGCACTTGGTGTAATAAATGCTGAAGAGGGAGGGTATTTATGACAAATGATTGAAGAGAAACCTCGTATCAGCTTGGTGCATTTAATGCGCATTTAATGTGATGCGACAGAAAGTACAGCAGAAGTGTACAGTGCTCAGTCGCAGCTGCCGTTCTGCAGAAAAGGTACAGTACTCGAGCATTTGACAACTGGCGAACTCTCAACGGGCAGATTTTCAAATCCTTAGTATAAATAGTTCAGCTCGTGAGATTGAAGAAGATAACAACACAACTTGAGAGCAAAAAATCTGAAGCAAAATTCTTCTAAGTCTCAAACTCAAGAACAGAACACTCATCAGCCGAGTCATTTATTGACGAAGCAAAATCGAGAGAAAACAGAAAATACTTGTAAAATCTGAGTGATTTTGTGTGTCTGTGTTGTGAGGAGTAGATATCAATCTTAGTGAGCGATATTACTTCAGAGGATAGGAGTTTCTTTGTGATTTCCTATTGTGAACTTACGGCCATTTCATTTGTTGTTTGGCGTAAGCATTGTATACTGTAATCTGCGTGATTTAGTATAACCCAAGATCTAAGTGACTTGGAAGAGTGGACTAAAGGATTTATATCCATATAACCACTATAAAAATCCTTTGTGTTTTTAACTTGCATTAATTTCTGCATATTTTAAAGAACAATTTTAAAAAAAAAACACTTAAAAAGGTTAACTGTTGGAAAAGTTTTAAAAGGAGTTTGTTAAAACTGGGGATAAAACTATTTCAAAGTTAAGAAAACTACTTGTGAAAAACACTTGATAAATCCGCTGCAAGTTAGTTTATTTTGAAACTCTGATTTTGATAAAATCAGCTGAGTGAAATCAGAAGAGTGGTCAACTCTGCTGTTCAAAGCTTTGTGCTAGATCAGCTTAGTCTGCTTACTGTTCTCGATCAGCTTAGTCTGCTGAACAGAAAAGTTAGAGAATTTTAAAAAGGAAATTTTAAAGAGGTCTATTCACCCCCCCCTCTAGACCTCATCTGACCACTTGGGACCAACAAGTGGTATCAGAGCAGGTGGTTCATCTGAATCATTTGCCTGATCAACGAGCTTGATCCTTAAGTGTTTTTCAAAGGTTTTCAAAAGTTTTCAAAAGAGCATCTTTTTGAAAATAAAACTTTTTGAAAAATGGACTGTATCAGCCTAGTTCCCCACATATGCGGTATGAGCTTTGAAGACTGGAAGATACGCATGGAAATTTTCCTTGCTGCTTACAATGACAATATGTACCGATGCATAACTCAAGGTCCAATCAAAGTTACAAAGAAAATCATGGTTGACGGCGTAGAGAAGGTCGTTGAAAAAGTTGTTGAAAAAATGACACCTGACGAAATCAAGCTGAATAATCTTGATAAGGTTGGAATCTTCATCATGACCAAGGCCCTGGACAACGAAAGGTTTGACAAGGTCAAACACTGCAAAACATCTAAGGAGATGTGGGACAAAGTCCGTGACATGAGCGAAGGAAACGAATCCATAAAAGAACACAATCTGAGTGTCGCCATGGAGAAGTTTGATAACTTCAAAATGAAACCTGGAGAGAACATTGACCAGATGGACTCAAGGTTTACAAAAGTGTTGAACAAGGTGCTGAAATTGGGCAAGACGTTCTCTGATAAGGAGATCAATGTCAAAGTTCTAAAGGCGCTGCCACCAAAGTTCAACATGAAGGTCACAGCGATGGAAGAATCAAGGGATCTGGGGAAGATGTCCCTGACGGAGCTGTTTTCTGTACTTAAGGCGTACGAGTATAAAATACCAAGGATGGGAATAGAAGAGACCTCAACTTCTGGCCCCACTGCTGCACTGGTCGCTGCAGAAAGAACAAGAAGATCAGCCGGGAGAACTGTAGAAGTGGACTCATCTGATGAGGCCATAGTGCTGAAAAAGAAAGAATACTCTGCTGACGATGTTACGTTGTTACTGAACGGGTTCAAGAAGTTCTACAAGAGAAAAATGAAGAACAAATATAACAATGCTTCTACTTCTAAACCTACCTTTAATTCTCATGATATTAAGGATGATTTTAAATCCAAAATGATGTGCTATAATTGCAGGAAATTGGGACATTTCATCAAGGACTGCCCATATCCAAAAGCTGAGAAGTACACGGAGGAGGAAAAGAAACAAAGAAAAGAAAGAAGAGAGAAGAGATACCAAAAGAGCAAGGTGCTGTTGGCTGAAGCTGAAAAGATGGCAGCCATCTACTCATCTAACACAGAATCTGGCACTTCAAGTGATGACTCTGTTTTTGATGACTCACCTGCACTGCTCTGTCTCATGGCAAAAGAATCTGAAGATTCTGACAATGAGGTAATACTCTCTCAAAGTGAGCTTGAACTGTTTAGCTCATTTGAGCAAATGATGAACAACAAAGTAGATGTTGTTAATGAACTTGCTAAGCTTAAGGACGAGATGATTCTGCTGAAAAAGCAAAATGCTAAGCTGAAACTTAAGGTTGAAAAACCTGAAGAATCAGCCATGTATAAAAAGCTTTCGCATGAATGTGAATCTCTGAGAGCTGAATGTGAAATGTATAAGGGACAAATTCAGGAACTTGAAGCTAGAATATCTTTACATAACAAGTCGTCTGTTCCTAAGTCGTCTGTTGTGTCAATAGATAAACCAACTGAACAGAGTACTCCCTTAGTAAAAGAAAGTTTAGAACTGAACAAAGCTGAGAAGTTTATATCTGCTGATAATAGTAATATTATCTTATATGTTCAGACTGCTAAACCCATTTCACCCGAGATTGAGAAAAAGGAGATAAAAACTCCTAAGGCTAAGAAGGGTAAAAAGCCTGAAAATGAAAAATAGACTGGTAAAACCAAACAGCAGAATAGCCCCAAGAAGTCTGCTGATAAGAGTAAAACCAATCAGACTAGTAAAGCTAAGTCGTCTGTTAAAGAGCAAGTAAAGAGCAAACCTAAGAAGCAAAGAAATTATAACAAAAATGCTTGGTATGGAAATGAGTCTTATTACGTGCAACCTGCCTATCCACCTTATTATGCTGCACCTCATTATCCACCTCACTATGCTGCATATCCTGCTCACCAACCAATGCATGCTTACCCTGCTTATCATGCATCATATCCTGCTTATGAGCCTTATCATCATCATAATGATTATCAACATAATATGCCTGCTGATTATGATGTAAATGAAGTTGCTCATGCTCCTGCTAAGACTGCAAAGCCTAAGAAGCCTAAGACTTCAACATCTTGGGTTGTCAAAGGTGATACTAATCCACCAGGACCCTCTCAATAGAGGGTACCTAAAACATTTTATTTTGTTTTGTAGGTTAGGATTAGGAGTAGGAGTAAAGTAGCGAAGAAATGGTACTTGGACAGTGGATGTTCAAGGCACATGTGTGGAGACATACATGGAACTGGCAGATGCTGTTGCTGTGAATGGTCCAAGAGTTACTTTTGGAGACAGCAAAGAAGGCAAGGTTGTAGCTGTTGGAAAGCTTATCAAAGGAAACATAGAGATATCTGACGTCTCTTATGTTAGTGGCCTGAAGTACAATCTGCTGAGCATAAGTCAATTTTGTGACAAAGGATTTTCCGTGGTGTTTTCATCAGATAAGTGCTATGTTGAACAAATTGGAACAAAGAAGGTCATTCTATCTGGAAGAAGACAGGGAAACATCTATGTAGTCGACTGGAATTCTGTGGACAAGAATTCAAATGTTTGTTTGGTGGCTTCTACACCAAGTGAAATTAGTTGGCTTTGGCACAAAAGAATGAATCATTTGAATTTCAAGACCATAAACAGACTGATAAAGAATGACTTGGTAGAAGGAATTCCAAAAACAGTCATGAGCAAAGACAAGTTGTGTGACGCATGTCAGAAGGGTAAACAAGTGAAATCCTCTTTCAAAAGCAAGAAGCACCAATCTTCAACCAGAATTTTGGAGCTGTTACATATGGATTTGTTTGGCCCTATTGATCCAATCAGCAATGGTGGAAAGAAATACTGCCTAGCTGTTGTGGATGATTTTTCAAGGTTCACTTGGGTGATTTTCATGATGAAGAAAAGTGAAACCAAGGAACTGCTTACCAATCTGATGGAACTGATCTAGAATGAGAAGAGTCAAAGAATATTGAAGATCAGATCAGATAGAGGGACTGAGTTTACAAACTCTACTGTTGAAGAGTATTGTAATTCCAGAGGAATCAGTCATGAATACTCTGCTGCCAGAACCCCTCAACAAAATGGAGTTGCTGAAAGGAGAAACAGAACTCTAAAGGAGGCTACCAGGACAATGATAGCCGAAGCAAAACTGCCCCAAAGATTCTGGGCAGAAGCTACAAATACAGCATGTTATACACAGAACAGGTGTATGATCAACAAATGTCAAAACAAGACACCTTATGAGCTATGGAACAACAGAAAGCCTAATTTACATTATCTTAGGATTTTTGGTTGTAAATGTTATGTTTTGAACAATGGGAAAAATCACCTTACTGCATTTGCAGAAAAGGCTGATGAAGCTGTTTTTGTAGGTTACTCTACTGTTAGTAAAGCTTATAGAGTGTTTAAAAAAGAACTTTACTTGTAGAAGAATCTATTCATGTAGTATTTGATGAACCAAGCCAATCTTCTGAAAAGAATCAAAGTGCAATCCCAGAGATATCTGCTGAACTTCAGAAATTGAGTGTGGAAAGAAATGAAGAATATGTACCCATCATACTACCTGATTTAACTCAAGCTGTTAACTCAAGTGCTGTTCAAAATCAGTCTGCTGATTGTCTAACAGAGGAGTTGCGAACAGCTGACAGACCAGAGACTGTTCAACAGACTACTACTGAAACTCCAACAGTAGTGTTGCAAGATCAATCAAGAGGTCAACATCCAGAATTGCAACCTGATCTCAGATGGCTCAGAGATCACCCACCTGAGTTAGTGATTGGTGATCCTTTGGATAGAGTGAGAACTCGAAGGTCAACTGCAAATGAAACAATGTTTGTAAGTTTTCTTTCACAAATTGAGCCTAAGTTAATTGATGAAGCTCTTGGTGATTCTCACTGGATTGAAGCAATGCAAGAAGAGTTGAATCAATTTGAAAGGAATGAAGTCTGGTACTTAGTTCCCAGACCTACTCATCAAAGAGTAATTGGCACTAAGTGGGTTTTCAGAAATAAGATGAATGAAGATGGTGTTGTCACCAGAAACAAAGCAAGACTAGTGGCCAAAGGTTACTGCCAAGAAGAAGGCATTGATTTTGATGAGACATTCGCACCAGTTGCAAGGCTAGAAGCAATCAGATTGTTCTTAGCCTGTGCTGCTCACAAGAACTTCACTGTCTATCAGATGGATGTGAAGTCTGCTTTTCTCAATGGAGATTTGCAAGAAGAAGTGTACGTTGAACAACCTCCTGGTTTTGAAGTTTATCAACAAGGAGACAAAGTATATCGTCTGAGGAAAGCTCTCTATGGACTGAAACAGGCTCCAAGAGCATGGTATGATACTTTATCTGATTTTCTTTTAATTAAAGGATTTCGTAAGGGTAAAGTAGATAAAACCTTGTTTACTATTGAATGGGATAAACATATATTGCTAGTTCAAATATATGTGGACGATATTATTTTTGGTTCAACTAACAAACAGATCTGTGAGAGGTTCTCTAAGCTGATGCAGAACAAGTTTGAAATGAGCATGATGGGAGAACTTAATTACTTTCTTGGATTACAAGTTAGATAGCTACCTGATGGTATTTTTATTAACCAAGCAAAGTACACAAAAGATCTGTTCAAGAAATTTGGTATGGAAACTAGCTCATCTGTTAACATTCCTATGTCCACTGGAACTCGTCTGGACAAGGATGAAGGTGGCAAGTCAGTTGACATTACCAAGTACAGAGGCATAATTGGGTCACTGTTATACTTAACAGCTAGCAGACCTGATATTATGTATTCTGTTGGGGTTTGTGCGAGATTTCAATCAGATCCTAAAGAATCTCATCTCTTAGCTGCTAAAAGGATATTAAAGTATCTCAAAGGCACACAAGAATTGGGATTGTGGTATCCAAGGGAATCAGGATTTGAACTCATTGGATATTCAGATTCTGACCTTGCTGGCTGCAAGATTGATAGGAAGAGTACTACAGGTACTTGTCAATTTTTAGGCAGTCGTCTGATCTCATGGATGAGTAAGAAACAGACTTCAGTATCCATATCTACTGCTGAAGCTGAATACATTGCTGCTGGAGCATGTTGTGCACAAATACTTTGGTTGAAGCATCAACTAGAAGATTACAATATCAAGATCAGTGGAATCCCTATCTACTGCGACAATACAAGTGCAATCTCACTTACTCAGAATACTACTAGTCATTCCAGGACTAAGCATATTGAGATCAAACATCACTTCATCAGAGACCATGTTGAAAAGGGAGATGTCATCGTTGAGCATGTTCTTACAGATAATCAGATTGCTGACATTTTCACCAAACCATTAAGTGATGCAAGATTTTCCACTCTAAGAGCGGAATTGGGCTTGTTAAAATTGGATTCATAAGCTGAGGGGGAACCTCTCACAAAACTGGGTTCAAACAGCTAACTAATCTGATATCAACAAGTATTACACTTCAAGAAGACTGACTCTCAACAGACTAGTTGACTGATGAATTCTTGAATTCAGGGGGAACGTGATTGACAAACAGCGAAGGAAGATCACTAGATATTGGCTTTCACTAGTGATATATTGTATCAGACAAGTCATCTGTCAGATAAGTATTATTTTACTCATCTGTTTTTATTTATGTCAGCTTATATTTAAGTGTTGTACAAAAACGTTTTATAAGAAACACGCTTTTATAAGTAACAGACAAGTGGCGTTTCGTCTTCCCGCCCGTCTGACATAGTTAATGCTATTTTGAAATCCGCGTATCACGGTCGCACGATCTGCTTTTACTGTAACTGATCTGACGGTTACCACTTTTCACGGAAACCGACAAGAATTAACTTCTATAAATCCAGATCTGATCAGCTTACTACATTTTTACGCACCCTCAAATTTCAAAAGCATACAGAGCAATTCTGCAAACTATCTACTGCAAAATTTCTCTCTGTTTCTCTAAATCTTTTTCAGAATGTCTACCAAAGAAGCTGCTGCTGAAGGTATGTTCCTAAATTACCTGACGTATCATGCAACTGGAACACCACTGATGAAAGAAATTCTGGAGAAATTCAAAGCTGCTACTCTGGTTAAATTCATGGAGGCCCATGAAGATATGATTTTCAAGGAGCAAGTTATGGAATTTTATGGTTCCAAAGAGGACGTTGACTTTGAAAAACTGGAGATTAAAGCCAAAATTGGGGATAAAGCTATATGTGTTACCCCCAAGTTGCTGAACAAGATGTACGGGCTCTCGCTTGAAGGGTCCACTGAAATTACAACCTTAGCTGAACCGCTGGAAGCAGATTTCTGGAATATCGCTTCCAAGAAGAATCAAGTGATGTCTGGAGGCATCAAGAAAAATCAGCTGAAGGATGAGTTTCAGAGAATGGCTGATTTAGTTGCTAAGGTCCTTGAGAATTGCACATTCTCGTTGGACAGTGTACCAATGAAGAGACTTCATATGATGATAGCTGTTTACTATGGGTTGAAGGTAAATTGGGCAAATATCATCTGGTATATACTTGCTGATCACAAGAAGCGTGGTCTGACTCTGCACAGGATATTCATTAGTCATCTGCTGGTAAATCTGAGATGTGATGTGACTAATGGCAAGGATGTTCATAAGGCAAAGGAGCTAAAAGTTTATGAAGCAGTAAAAATTGGTAAATCAAAAGAGCCTGCAGCTGTGCCAGAGAAGAAGCAACAGAAGAGAAAGGCTACTGAGCCTAAAATGCCTGCTGATAAAGGCAAGAAGAGCAATACAGTTGTTCAAACAGCAAAGCCTGCTGTTGAAGCCAAAATAGTTGTGCCTAAAAGAAAGGATGCTGCTGACTTGATTGTTGATGAAACAGTCAAGGAAATCAATGAGATGTCCGTTGGGTCATCTACTGACAAAACAGTTTCAGCTGAGCTACCAGCTGAGAATGTGGCTAAAAGAACAAGGAGTGCATTAAAAGATACTGCCACATCTACTGTTCCTATTGTTCATACAAAGAAAACCATCAGAAAGAGAATGACGTTCGTTGATGAAGATACTGAGTCTTCTGATTTGGTTAGAAAAAGTCCTCCATCTGCTGAGAGGCCTGTTGAATCAGTGAAGGAGTCTGCTGAGAAGAAGTCAGCTGATCAAGTGAAACAAATTCCTCCACTAACAGCTGAGGTTGCTAAACCTCAAGAGGATTCTGAAGTGCAGATCCTCGAGCCAATTGCTGCTGCACCTGTAGCAATAGCTTTACCAGAGACAACAGCTGCGGCACCAGTTGTTGAATCGAGAAATGCCAGAAAGAAGAGAACTGGCAAAGCAAAAGTATCAGCTTATCACAAGAAGAAGCTTGAGGAGGCTGAACAACGAAAACGTGATGATGCTGAGCTAAAGAAAGCTCTTGAAGCAAGTAAAAAGGACGCTGATGTCAAGAAAATGACAGAAGCTGAGTTGGCTGCCAAGGAAGAAGCAGACTTGGCAAAGGCACTGGAAGAAAGCAAAAAGGATGCACATGGACCAAGGAGGTCTGGAGGCATCGTGATTGGAGAAAAGCCTAAGGAAGGAGACTTTGTGCTACCAAGGGCTGAACCAATTAAAAGGAAAAAGAAGGAGGTCAGACGAGCAATTGAGATTGTTCAAATTGACTCTGTTGCCTTCAAGAGATTTGAAGCTGAGCTGGAAAGGCTGAACCAGCTGTTTCAATCAAGGACTACTTTTCTCCCAGAGAAGATCAGATACAATCAATGGAGAGAGTACAGATTGAACAAGTCTGAGGAAGAAATCCAATCCTGGAAGGAGTTCGCTACAGAAGGACGTTGGGTTTTGAACTGGTTGCAAACATCCTCTGTTGTCAAGGCTTTAGACTCAGATTTTGTAAGGGATAGACTGCATGACTATGCTAGAGTTATTGTCAGTCAGGAGGCGACTGCTATCAAAAATTCAATTCCAAAGAAGCCAAGTCCTACTGATGATAGAATTGATAGAGCAGTCAAGATTGCTGTTTACACTACTCTGGAGAAATGGGTTGAAAGATCAAGGTTTGAACCAGGAACATCAAGTTCAACGCCCAGTCTGCCAAGTTTACAGCAAATCTGTTATGGCTCTGATATCAGTACTTATCAAGAGAAGCTGAAGATTGAACAAACTACTTCTACTTTCGTACCAGCTGACTTGATTCGTCAGAAGACAGTTGTGTCTACTGATGGTACTGAGATCATTCACATAGCTGATGAGCCAGCTAGTGAAGAACAAAAGAAAGACCAGAAGGCTGAAGAGATCAACTTGGATACATCAAAGAAACTGCCTACTATGGTCAAGGACTTAGTTCCCTTAGCTTTGGAATGGAAAACTGAAGACAGTCCTGTTCTTCATGAAGCAACCGTTCAACAGGAAGAAGAACCTGCTGAACTTCCACAAGAAGAGGATCCTGCTGAATCATCACACCCTGCTCCTACTTGATCTTACCGAAATTCGTAAGCAAGTAATTTAAGCAAGAACAATAATATGAGAAGGGAAAAATCCGATATGTATATAAATTCCGATCTCAAATGTAAAGTTTACAGGGTCTGTCCGAGCATTATTGGATGCCGTAACTACAAAAGAATTACAAATATGAGACCTAACAGCTAGTCCGTGCGGAATGGAGATAATGTGTTAGGCCGAGCTGCTTGGTCCGAGTTGAGGGTGTGTATTCCTCGGCCTCCCCTAAGTCATTAATGCATTGGGTATATATAGGTGTGGTGTTGGACTAGGTGATCCGCCTGTATGTGAATAAATCCTGGCCCAAAGGCCTGGCCCCTTGTCAGGCCCAAATGATAGCTCGAATGTCTGCTGCTCGGAGAACAGCTGGAGGTCGGATTTTGGAGCTTGAGGTCGGATTTTAGAGCTTGAGGTCGGATTTTGGAGCTGCAGGTCGGATTTTGGCGCTGCAGGTCGGATTTTGGAGCTGCAGGTCGGATTTTGGCGCTGCAGGTTGGATTTTGGCCGAGGAATATTTCTTATCTTGGGAGCTAGGAAATATCCCTCATCAATACCCCCCCACTTCTCGAGCGCAAATGCAGCTGAAGCTCAGAGAAGTAGATACTGCCTTCTAGGTGAATGGCTGCCTTCAACTATTTGATGCTTCGGATACGCCTCATTAAAAACCTAGTCCGGAAAAACCCAATGGGATAAAAACCGAGCTAGGGAAAAAGAGTGCGCATCTTAGAAGCCCCCAAAATGCCGAACTGCTTTTAATAGTGGGTAGTAATAATAAACGAGATAAGCCTTCGAACTGAGAGTCCCTTCCAGGGTAGTTTTACGTCTCATCAACGTGTAAGTGTAGCTGAAGCTTTGAGAAGTAGTAATTGTGTTGAGGTGCTGATCGACCTCGAAATCTTGATGCGTCAGATATAACTCGTTAAAAACCTTATTCGGAAAAACCTTTTTCAAAACTGAGGGGTCCATTATGCTATTCATCAGCTCTTTTCTTCAATTTCGAGCTGCATTTTCGAGCAGCAACTGCAATTTCGAGCAGAAAATTCGAGCCAAGAGTCATAACAACAGCTTTCACTCTTGCTCTCTTCTTTAATTTCGAGCAGCTCTTTTTGAAATTCCGAGCAGGAATTCCGAGCAGAAAATTCGGGCCAAGAGTCATAACAACAGCTTTCACTCTTGCTCTCTTCTTTAATTTCGAGCAGCTCTTTTTGAAATTCCGATCAGGAATTCCGAGCAGAAAATTCGAGCCAAGAGTCATAACAACAGCTTTCACTCTTGCTCTTTCCTTCAATTTCGAGCAGCTCTTTTTTCAAATTCCGAGCAGGAATTCCGAGCTGCAATTTCGAGCCAAGAGTCATAACAACAGCTTTCACTCTTGCTCTCTTCTTCAATTTCGAGCAGCTCTTTTTCAAATTCCGACCAGGAATTCCGAGCTGCAATTTCGAGCCAAGAGTCATAACAACAGCTTTCACTCTTGCTCTCTTCTTCAATTTCGAGCAGCTCTTTTTCGAATTCCGAGCTGCAATTTCGAGCCAAGAGTCATAAAAACAGCTTTCACTCTTGCTCTCTTCTTCCATTTCGAGCAGCTCTTTTTCAAATTCCGAGCAGGAATTCCGAGCTGCAATTTCGAGCCAAGATTCATAACAACAGCTTTCACTCTTGCTCTTTCCTTCAATTTCGAGCAGCTCTTTTTCAAATTCCGAGCAGGAATTCCGAGCTGCAATTTCGAGCCAAGAGTCATAACAACAGCTTTCACTCTTGCTCTCTTCTTCAATTTCGAGCAGCTCTTTTTTCAAATTCCGACCAGGAATTCCGAGCTGCAATTTCGAGCCAAGAGTCATAACAACAACTTTCACTCTTGCTCTCTTCTTCAATTTCGAGCAGCTCTTTTTGAAATTCCGACCAGGAATTCCGAGCTGCAATTTCGAGCCAAGAGTCATAACAATAGCTTTCACTCTTAGTCGAGACATTTTGCTCTTTTTTATAGAGCATCTTGCTCTTTTTTATAGACTTTTTTATAGAGCGTCTTGCTCTTTTTTATAGACTTTTTTATAGAGTGTCTTGCTCTTTTTTATAGAGCGTCTAGCTCTTTTTTATAGACTTTTTATAGAGCGTCTTGCTCTTTTTTATAGACTTTTTTATAGAGCGTCTAGCTCTTTTTTATAGACTTTTTTATAGAGCGTCTAGCTCTTTTTTATAGACTTTTTATAGAGCGTCTAGCTCTTTTTTATAGACTTTTTATAGAGCGTCTAGCTCTTTTTTATAGACTTTTTTATAGAGCGTCTAGCTCTTTTTTATAGACTTTTTTATAGAGCGTCTAGCTCTTTTTGAAATTCCGAGCAGGAATTCCGAGCTGCAATTTCGAGCCAAGAGTCATAACAACAGCTTTCACTCTTGCTCTCATCTTCAATTTCGAGCAGCTCTTTTTCAAATTCCGAGCAGCAATTCAAGCTGCTTCACTTCAAATTTTGAGCAGCAACTCGAGTTGCTCTTCTTCATTTGGCAGGCATATCTCCGTGTAGCAGGCATATTTCGATCTAACGCTCGACCAGGCCCCACGGTGGGCGCCAATTGATCTTACCGAAATTCGTAAGCAAGTAATTTAAGCAAGAACAATAATATGAGAAGGGAAAAATCCGATATGTATATAAATTCCGATCTCAAATGTAAAGTTTACAGGGTCTGTCCGAGCATTATTGGATGCCGTAACTACAAAAGAATTACAAATATGAGACCTAACAGCTAGTCCGTGCGGAATGGAGATAATGTGTTAGGCCGAGCTGCTTGGTCCGAGTTGAGGGTGTGTATTCCTCGGCCTCCCCTAAGTCATTAATGCATTGGGTATATATAGGTGTGGTGTTGGACTAGGTGATCCGCCTGTATGTGAATAAATCCTGGCCCAAAGGCCTGGCCCCTTGTCAGGCCCAAATAATAGCTCGAATGTCTGCTGCTCGGAGAACAGCTGGAGGTCGGATTTTGGAGCTTGAGGTCGGATTTTAGAGCTTGAGGTCGGATTTTGGAGCTGCAGGTCGGATTTTGGCGCTGCAGGTCGGATTTTGGAGCTGCAGGTCGGATTTTGGCGCTGCAGGTTGGATTTTGGCCGAGGAATATTTCTTATCTTGGGAGCTAGGAAATATCCCTCATCACTACTGCTGATTTGCATTCCTCGCTGATGGAATCCATCCAGCTGTTGATTGAAACCACTATGAAGGAGATGGAGTCAAGGAATAAACTGATGATTAAGCAAATGCAGGAAGAGACTGCAAAAATGGTCAAGGATGCCCTTGAAGATTTTCCTCTACCACCAGATAACTCCTTAATGCTGACCCAGAGCATATTGAACATGAGCAGAGGCATTGAAGAAGTCAAGGCTGATGTAAATCATCTTCACACTGCTCTTCAAAGGAATGAAGCTGATATTGCAAGGGTCGTGAGGGTCATAACACAAGTTGGTGAAGCAGAAACTGAAAAGAACGTTGCTCTTGTGCAAGAGTTTACAACTGTTGCCAACAAAGTTCAAACTGAACTGTCAACACTTCAGCTGAATGTTGACTGCCTGAATGACCAATCTGGTGACTTAAAAACAAATCAACTTCGCATGGAAGCTGCTCAACTTCGCATGGAAACTACTCTAACTCATCACTGTGCTGAACAACGAGTCATGGATTCAAACATCAAGAAGCTTTGTGCTGCTGTCAACATAACTCCTGATCAACTCAACCCTGCTGATGCTGACAAAAAGGGGGAAGAGGAGTCAGCTAAGTTAACTGTTGATACTGCTGCAACTATTCAAGTACGAGACCAACGGGCTGCTGCTGGAAAGCCAAAAGAAGATGAAGTACTTGAAAAGGAAGCTGAAGATGGAGCTGATGATAAAGTAGAGCCCAAAGATGTAGCTAAAACTGACAAGGAATTGGCTGCCTCTAAGTACTCTGCTGAAGAACAGCTTAATCCAGACGTTAAGTATAAAAGGATTGAGGACATCAAGGCAAGATTCGAGGCAGATGAAAGAAGGGAAAAATTAAAAGGCCTTGCTGATGTTTTCTCATCTGGTGAAGATGAAGAAAGTAGTGAAGAAGTTGAAGGAGAAGAAGTTGAAGGAGAGGAAGATGAAGAAGAAGATGAAGAAGCTGAGGACTAGACTAGATTACTAGACTAGGGCACTTATTGAAAATTTGTAATCAGCATTCTTTACTTGTAATTTTTCACTTAAGTCAAATTTTGCTTGTAACTTGCACTGTAATCTCTCAAATCTATCTATAAAAGTTCAAGCTTCCAACATATTATTTCTATCTCAGAAATTTTTGAGGACTTAACTTTAGTTTAGGTACAGGTACTTAGCTGAAGTTTTGTCATCATCAAAAAGGGGGAAATTGTTGGATGAAGATGAAGACTTTGAAGTAAAGGGAGGTTTTGATGATTTCCAAAGTCATCAGCTAAGTGGAAGCTTAGTACAAACCTTAGAAGATATTTGACCAAGTATGAAGTTATTCAGACAAGTCAAATATGGTCCAGAAGACTACTGATCTGTTGCTGAAGAAGGAATCAGACTGGTGGATTATCAGCTGACTCAAATCAGATTAGTTCAAGTTTGGGATCAGCCAAGTACACATCAGACGAGTGACTTCGATCAGCTGAGTGGAAGTGGATCAGAAGTTAGTGCAACGGTAATAAATGCACTTGGTGTAATAAATGCTGAAGAGGGAGGGTATTTATGACAAAAGATTGAAGAGAAACCTCGTATCAGCTTGGTGCATTTAATGCGCATTTAATGCGATGCGACAGAAAGTACAGCAGAAGTGTATAGTGCTCAGTCGCAGCTGCCGTTCTGCAGAAAAGGTACAGTACTCGAGGATTTGACAACTGGCGAACTCTCAACGGGCAGATTTTCAAATCCTTAGTATAAATAGTTCAGCTCGTGAGATTGAAGAAGATAACAACACAACTTGAGAGCAAAAAATCTGAAGCAAAATTCTTCTAAGTCTCAAACTCAAGAACAGAACACTCATCAGCCGAGTCATTTATTGACGAAGCAAAATCGAGAGAAAACAGAAAATACTTGTAAAATCTGAGTGATTTTGTGTGTCTGTGTTGTGAGGAGTAGATATCAATCTTAGTGAGCGATATTACTTCAGAGGATAGGAGTTTCTTTGTGATTTCCTATTGTGAACTTACGGCCATTTTATTTGTTGTTTGGCGTAAGCATTGTATACTGTAATCTGCGTGATTTAGTATAACCCAAGATCTAAGTGACTTGGAAGAGTGGACTAAAGGATTTATATCCATATAACCACTATAAAAATCCTTTGTGTTTTTAACTTGCATTAATTTCTGCATATTTTAAAGAACAGTTTTAAAAAAAAAAACACTTAAAAAGGTTAACTGTTGGAAAAGTTTTAAAAGGAGTTTGTTAAAACTGGGGATAAAACTATTTCAAAGTTAAGAAAACTACTTGTGAAAAACACTTGATAAATCCGCTGCAAGTTAGTTTATTTTGAAACTCTGATTTTGATAAAATCAGCTGAGTGAAATCAGAAGAGTGGTCAACTCTGCTGTTCAAAGCTTTGTGCTAGATCAGCTTAGTCTGCTTACTGTTCTCGATCAGCTTAGTCTGCTGAACAGAAAAGTTAGAGAATTTTAAAAAGGAAATTTTAAAGAGGTCTATTCACCCCCCCCTCTAGACCTCATCTGACCACTTGGGACCAACAGCTTAGTCCTGGAATGACTAGTAGTGTTCTGAGTAAGTGAGATTGCACTTGTATTGTCACAGTAGATAGGGATTCCACTGATCTTAAGATTATAGTCTTCTAGTTGATGCTTCAGCCAAAGTATTTGTGCACAACATGCTCCAGCAGCAATGTATTCAGCTTCAGCAGTAGATATGGATACTGAAGTCTGTTTCTTACTCATCCATGAGATCAGACGACTGCCTAAAAATTGACAAGCACCTGTAGTACTCTTCCTATCAATCTTGCAGCCAGCAAGGTCAGAATCTGAATATCCAATAAGTTCAAATCCTGATTCCCTTGGGTACCACAATCCCAATTCTTGTGTGCCTTTAAGATATTTTAATATCCTTTTAGCAGCTAAGAGGTGAGATTCCTTAGGATCTGATTGAAATCTCGCACAAACACCAACAGAATACATAATATCTGGTCTGCTAGCTGTTAAGTATAACAGTGACCTAATTATGCCTCTGTATTTGGTGATGTCAACTGATTTTCCACCTTCATCCTTATCCAGACGAAGTCCAGTAGACATAGGAACATTAACTGATGAGCTAGTTTCCATACCAAATTTCTTGAACAGATCTTTTGTGTACTTTGCTTGATTAATAAAAATACCATCAGGTAGCTGTTTGACTTGTAAACCAAGAAAGTAATTTAATTCTCCCATCATGCTCATTTCAAACTTGTTCTGCATCAGCTTAGAGAATCTTTCACACATCTGTTTGTTAGTTTGATGAGGGGTATTTCGCATACGCCACTTTAGGAAATACCTTCTGCTCGAGGTCGACCTCGATCCCGACCAGAAGGGTATTCTCCGACCAGAAGAACATGGTTTTCCGATCAAGCCTGACTGATAGCTCTCGATCAAGTACCCCGACCTTCTTCCCGATCTACTCGCCTCCTCGGGATTACTGTGGGGCCGACCTACAGCTTTATACAGCTGGCCGAGAGGTGTTCTCCTACGGATGGTCTACCTAGCTCATTACTGTTCCTATAAATACGCGGCGCATTTATGACATCAAGGACGGCACAACTTCCAAGATATTCCTTCTGCTCGGACCTACTGTTCGGATTAGGAACTAGCTTGTATTCTCTTTGTATTAGTCCTTTTAGTAGTACGGCATCCCGTAATGCTCGGGTAGACCCGCTTTGTAATTTGTATTCGAACACCAATATCAATATACAGTTTTCACACGCTCGATTCATATATTGTTATACTCTACTTTCCTTATTGAACTTGAACGAAATACAGTATAATCATTTGGCGCCCACCGTGGGGCCTGCTCGGGTGTTAGATCGAAATATGCCTACTACTAGAAGATTTACGTACAATCGTGGCGAGCCTTCACACGCCGTAGGAGCTCAACGTTCTGTAAACAATGAACCAAGTAACCAATCCCGAGCGGCCCACCAATCTGAGGTGCCGCCGCTCGACCCGCCGAATGATATGCCTATTCATACGACCGTAGCAGATTTGCGTTCCATTATCGGAACCATGTGTAGAGAATTCTTGAATACGGAGAGAGCAGATCGTGAAACTCTGCCGGGTCAGCAACCCCCGGTCGATCAACCTACTGCTCGGGGTCCGATTTCCAACAGGCCAAGGGAAGGAAGTATTCGTCGATCTGCTCTGGGCGAACCATCTGATGTTCGACCCAATCCACCACAAGTTAGAACCGTTGTTCGATCGGGGCAACCTTCTAGGAACATACAAAATTTAGAGGACTCCGTGGTCGGAGAAAGTCAACCTGAAGTTGTGGAGAGGTCTAGAAAGCCAGCTTACAGAAAGGTAACTGAGGCTGACTTAGAAAGGATGGTGCAAGAAAGGGTTGCTAAGGAGTTAGAAAAAGAGAAGCTAGTAAAGGAAACCCGACCCACAGGTGTCAGGGCTCGAGGAGTCGAGGCCAAAGATGATGGGGTCGTGTTCCCTGAAGTGCGGAGCAGGGAATTGAGTACAAATATTATGCGATGCTCGCCTTTCTGTCAAGAAATTAAGGAAGCTCGAGGAACAGAGTCAGTCCCTACAAGATTGCCAAGATATAATGGAACCTCTGACCCCGGGGAGCATATAAACAGTTTCATAAATGTGTTGAATTTATATGGACACTCGGAGGATTTTTGCTGCAAAATCATGGTCACCACATTCGAAGGGATTGCTTTGGATTGGTTCGGAAAACTACCCCCGAACTCGATCTTCTCTTTCGATGAGTTATGTGATAAATTGAAACATCAGTTTGCTAGCCAAAGGAAACAGAGGTTACCTGCTAATCATTTGGGAACGGTGAAACAAATGGAAGGAGAAACACTGAGGCAATGGTTGGCAAGATTCAGTATTGAGCTTCTGAAAGTTGATACCCCGCAGATTGAATTTCTATCATCGTTGATGTTCGAGCTAACCCGCAATAGCCAGTTCGGGAATGCTCTCTGCCGAAAGCAACCAAAGTCTTTCGAGAGGATTATGGAAATAGCTGAGAAATACATGATCCAGGAGGAAATGAATAAGTTAAAGAACGCACAGAATCCTAGGCCCCCGATCGTGAAGAAACCTGATCGGGCCCCTATCCCTAAACCAAGCGACTACGGAGGGTCAAACGCGCAGCAAAAAGGCTCGGTTTGGCAGAGACTTAAGGTCTATAAACCTCAGGCTCCGACCCACAGATCTAATGTCTACGGTCGACCTGCATCTCCTGATAGGGCTCCGAGGACGGAGCATGAAAAAAGCAACTTTACCAGATTGAATACTTCGAGGGACGAGATTCTAACGGTACTCGAAGAGAGGAATTTGGTCCCTGGAGCTCGGCGTATCACTCAACCTAGACCAGGGACTATGAATCACGATAAGTATTGCAGATACCACAGAGCTCGGGGGCATAGCACCGAGGACTGTTTTCAGTTAAAACAAGAGATCGAGAAACTGATTGCTCAGGGAAAATTGAAGGAATATGTCAGAAAGGAGAACCATAACAGCCGTTATCGATCCAGGAGTCCAAGGAGGTCATCCGAACAACACCGTGAGGATCGACAACAACCAGAGGAGCAGACGAATCGGGTGATAAATATGATATCTGGTGGGCCAGCTGGGGGAGATAGCAGGAATGCGAGGAAAAGGACTGCAAGGTCGATAAAGACTGGTGTCTCGACTAAGAAAGAGGTCATGTCCTTAAGACCAGCGCCCTCGATAAATCAAGTCATTAGTTTTTCTGAGGCTGACAGACCTAGTGATGTGACTTGGGATACTAATGAAGATGACCCCGATTTTTCGATGGTCTTGACCCTGAGAATTGCTAACTTCGAGGTTAGGAGGGTGTTAATCGATAATGGCAGTTCGGCAAACATAATCTCTTCTGAGGCGCTCGACAGAATGAATCTACAACATCCGCGATTGGAACGAGTATCCACCCCGCTCATTGGGTTCGGTGGATCGGAAATTGTTCCTCTCGGAACCATACTCTTGAGTACTACTATGGGCAAGAAACCTAGAGATGTTACGAAGATGGTTAAATTCCTAGTCGTGAGTACCCCGTTCACTTATAATGCAATCTTGGGGAGACCGGCTTTAAACGTATTCAAAGCGGTCGTGTCAACTTACCACCAGATGGTAAAGTTTCCCACTTTGGCGGGGGTCGGAGAAATGAGAAACGACCAATGCATGGCATGGGAATGTTACAACACGTCCCTAAACATGAAGAAGCAGTTCGAGCCATTATTGCCCTCGAAGAGAAAGTTAGAAGAGGAAAAGGTACTTTCTGTTTCCGACCTCCCGTTGCCAGATTGTGAAAAGTTGCAGAGTAAAAAAGGAAAAGAGATCGATATGAGCGTACAACCCCCAAATCATAAACAAGTAACGTTAATCCCTGGCTCTCCCGAGAAGTTCACCAGGATTGGGACCGAGCTAAGTCAAGGGATGGAGACCATGCTGATCGAATTCCTTAGAAACAACGCCGATGTCTTTGCGTGGAGTTCTGATGATATAGTCGGAATCGACCCGAGAGTGATCACTCATTCTTTAAATATCGATCCTAAAGCAAAGCCAGTTAGGCAAAAGAAGCGGAATCACGGTCGAGAAAAAGACAAAATCATCAATGCTGAGGTGGATAGGTTATTGGCTGCGAAACAGATTCGGGAAATAACTTTCACTGAATGGCTTTGCAATGTAGTGTTGGTGTCGAAGGGAGAGAAGGTCGACAACAAATGGAGGATGTGTAATGATTTTACCGACCTGAACAAGTTGTGTCCAAGGGACCCCTATCCTTTACCACGGATCGATATGCTGGTTGACTCGACTGCGGGATTCATTTTCTTTAGTATGATGGATGCTTTCCAAGGATTTTATCAAATATTTATGAATGAAAGAGATCAGGATAAAACAGCTTTTATTACCGAACGGGGAGTATACTGCTTCATTGTAATGCCGTTCGGGCTAAGGAATGCGGGAGCAACTTATCAAAGGCTCGTTAATATGATGTTCAAGGATCTTATTGGTGAGATCATGGAAGTTTACGTTGATGATATGTTAGTGAAGAGCATGACCGAGGAGGACCATATAAAGCACCTTGACAGATGTTTCGCAATCCTAAGGAAGTACAGAATGAAATTAAATCCGGCCAAGTGCACCTTCGGGGTAAGGTCGGGAAAGTTCCTCGGTTATCTGGTTCACGAGCGCGGAATCGAGGCGAATCCAGAAAAAATCCGAGCTATAGCTGAGCTACAACCGCCAACTAAATTGTCTGAAGTGCAGAGTCTAATCGGAAAAATAATATCTTTGAATAGATTTATATCCCGATCAGCAGACAAGAGTTTACCTTTCTTCAAGCTGTTGAGGAAATCGAAAGGCTTTGAATGGAGTGAGGAATGCAGTAAAGCTTTCGAAGAGCTTAAAAGGTATTTAGTTTCCCCTCCGATGTTGGCAAAACCGGTCGAGGGGGAACCTTTGTATCTGTACATAGCGGTATCAAGTGAGGCAATAAGTTCTGTTTTGGTGAGAATTCAGGATTTCGAGCATAAACCGGTATACTATCTGAGTAAGTTGCTTCAAGGGGCAGAAAAGAATTACCTTGAGATCGAGAAATTCGCACTGGCTTTAGTTATTGCCGCACGAAGGCTGCGACCTTATTTCCAAACTTACAAAATTATTGTTCTGACTAATCAACCTCTACGACAAGTTCTATCAAAGCCAGAGACGTCCGGGAGATTGATTAAATGGGCGGTGGAGCTGGGTCAGTTCGAGATCGAGTACCAACCTCGAACTACAATCAAGGCTCAAGTCTTAGCTTATTTCATTGCAGAATCAACGGGGTCCAGTTCGGGCGACTTGTCCATTCCCGTGGTAAATCTGGTCGAGGATGTTCAGCACAAAGTTTGGGTGATGCATGTCGACGGGTCGTCGACCAGAGAAGGAGGTGGGGCCGGAATTCACTTTCAGGGTCCCGAGGGGGAGGATCTCAGTTATGCGATCACCCTAGATTTTGTAGTCACGAACAATGAAGCAGAGTACGAGGCTTTGATCGCGGGTTTAGAAATGGCGATTAAAGCAAACATAAGGTCGTTGACAGTGTTAACCGACTCGGAGCTCGTACATAGACAAGTAAAAGGGGTTTATGAAGCGAAAGAGTTTAACATGGTGAAATATTTGAAAAGAGTGAAGGATGTGGCGACGAAGTTCGAGATATTTGATATACAAGCTATCCCTCGAGAAGAGAACTGTTGGGCGGATTTGCTTTCGAAGTTTACTGGCTCGATAGATGGACGGAAGGAAAGAGTGATAACTTGGCTAATGTCCAACTCCCCAGCTATAGACTCCGACCTAGCCCTAAACTCGGAGGTAATGGAGATAGATGTTCGAGAATCTTCTTGGATGGAGCCTTTGAAAGCTTATCTAAGAGATGGTACCTTGCCGGAAGACACTAATCAAGCTCGAAGGATTAAGTATCGAGCCCCAATGTACGTTTTGAACGAAGGTAGGCTTTATAAAAGATCAAGCTCAGGAGTTTTGTTGAAGTGCATTCCTGAGAGTCAGTTCGATCTAATTTTAAAGGAGGTTCACGAAGGTGAAGCGGGAAGTCATTGTGGTGCACGCGCCTTAGCCTTGAAGTGCTCGAGGACTGGATATTATTGGCCCACTATGATCTCGGATTCCATCGATTATGTCAAGAAATGCCATCATTGCCAAATCTATTCAAATCTAATTCATCAGCCCGCCGAGCAGATGCATTCGATTCCGATCTGCTGGCCCTTCGACAAGTGGGGAATCGATATTGTGGGACCTTTCCCAACTGCTAGATCGAGAAAAAACTATGTCCTGGTCGCCGTGGAATACTTCAGTAAATGGATTGAATGCATTGCGCTAACAAAAATTACTCAATTTCAGGTGATAAATTTTCTCTGGAAGAATGTTGTTTGCAGGTTTGGTATACCGAGGATCCTTATTTCCGACAATGGAACTCAGTTCGCGGGAAAACGAATTTTGGAGTGGTGCGAAAGGTTTGGGATCCAGCAGAATTTCACGTCGGTCGGACATCCCCAGGCGAACGGACAAACCGAGGTCACCAACAGGGAAATTGTTCGATCACTGGAAAAACGTTTAGCCGAAGCGAAAGGCAATTGGTTAGACGAGCTTTCAGGAGTAATTTGGGCGAACAGGACTACAGTAAAGTCTGCTACTGGGGAGACTCCTTTCTCATTGGTTTATGGGTCGGAGGCTGTTATACCGGTCGAATCATTAGTTCCTTCTCCGAGGATAGAATCTTATGACCCCGATCAGAATCAATCATTGCGAGAGATGGATGTCGATCACGCAGATGGGAAACGCGACCGAGCACGCATAAGAATTCAAGCCACCAAGTCTAGCATGGAAAAAGCTTATGACAAGAAAGTCAGGATAAGAACATTCAAAGTCGGGGATTTAGTCCTCAAAAAGGTGGAAGTATCTAAGCATGTCGGAAAACTTCAGCCAAACTGGGATGGCCCTTACGTCGTGCAGGAGGTCGGAAAAAAGGGGTCCTATAAAATTGCTCACCTCAACGGTGATGTTTTGCCAAGAACTTGGAACGCAGTCAATCTGAGGAAATATTATGGAAGATAGATGTTATCATTTTTAATTTTTATTGTAATTTACAGTTTTCTCAAACTTCACTTTCCTAGGTGTAAGGACAATCAATGAAATCTTTGGTTCGAGTTCTAATTGTTTTCCAGGTACCATCACGGAGAAAGGCTAATATTATCGGCCGAGGGTGAAAGCTGTTGCTATGACCCTCCCTCGATAAAAAGATGTTCAAAAAATCAAAATCGGCCGAGGGTGAAAGCTGTTGCTATGACCCTCCCTCGATAAAAAGATGTTCAAAAAAAAAAAAAAAAAAAGAAAATCGGCCGAGGGTGAAAGCTGTTGCTATGACCCTCCCTCGATAAAAAGATGTTCAAAAAAAAAAAGAAAATCGGCCGAGGGTGAAAGCTGTTGCTATGACCCCCCCTCGATAAATATGATCGAAAAAGAAAATCGGCCGAGGGTGAAAGCCGTTGCTATGACCCTCCCTCGATAAATATGATCGAAAAAGAAAATCGGCCGAGGGTGAAAGCTGTTGCTATGACCCTCCCTCGATAAAATATGATCGATAAAGAATAATCGGCCGAGGGTGAAAGCTGTTGCTATGACCCTCCCTCGATAAAATATGATTGAAAAAGAAAATTTTACGTGACTATCTAGTTCACTTAGTAACGGTCGGTTAAATTTTGCGTCAATTCCAACTAATGCTCGAAGTGTTATGATGACGCAGTTCCGCTCGAAACCCGAACAACTTTCAAAAGTTTCTGATTATCTGGGGGACCACTAAAGTTGGGATCATTATTTCCTAAGTTCAATTATTCTTCAAGGGAACTTCTCAACTTTCAGATATTATTTATTTGGACGATTATCGGATAATATTTCCGAGGACAGTTTATCGATCGATAAATATTCTCATTAATTCGTCATCAAATTGGCTTTTATGAGCAGAAGACTTGCAATAAGACGATAGAAAGAAAAAATAAAGTGACAACTATATGGTTTGAAACAATGAGTTCTCATTAATATTTTCGAGCAAGATACAAAGATCAATGAAAGGCAAATGTTACAGCTTTATTGACATTCATCGAACAAATTTCAAAGTTGTTGAGTGTACAAATGGAGTCCTACTACAACTACTTTACCCTATTCTATGGTCTTTGAGTCTTCGAGCATCTTTCAGTGTTGCCGACCAGGAATACCGCCGAACATCCGATAATTGCACCACAATTTGGGGCAAAGTGATCGAGCTGTATATGTTTATCGTCTTATGATATCTGGGTTTGAAATTAGACAATATGGATTGCAGATTATTGTTTCTGATCTCCATACTTCTCCCAGCGTTCTCGCTACCAGCCGAGCCCGATCACTTCCCCGAGTTGGCGTACAAGGTTGAAATTCCTCATTTTTAGATCCGAAATTTCAACCTTTGGCAAGTCATCTTTTTATGATCGGGAAGCTTGACCCGAAGTGACCATTCTTCGAGGAAGAAAGGAAGAAATTCGTGAAACAAGATAACCCCAAAGAAAGTACTTGAGGTCAAACTCCCTTTTAATTTTCTGACCTGCTTTCCGCCCTCAGGTATACCCCTCGAAACCAGCAATGCTAACCCTGCCCAAAATACTCAAGCAAGGGTCAGTCACTTGTTGGTATTTCAAGGGGAGATCCCATTTTCAGGGATCGGAGACCCCCCGATATCCGAGGGTCCCCTTTTTTCCAATTCCACCCATACCAAAAGAAACTGTATTTTTAAGAGGAGATCGGAAGTAGGTTCGAAGCCGAATTTCAAAGGCTTGATCGGGAAGAGGAAAAGATCCGAGCTTCGTCCTCGGATAAAACATTTTTGACAGCAAAGGGTAAAGATTTTCAACTGGGTGAACGCCATATTTATACTAAAAAGATGATTTGATCGACGGTTACTATTCAATCAAACCAACGGCTCAGATTAATTCATTTATCACAGGTGACCTTTCCACTTCCCGAGATAGAGGTACTGTTTGGACAGACTTTCTTTGAAACTTAGCTGAAAAAAGAGGAATACTATGACTTGGTCAAATATGCAGTGCAGGAACTTTCCATCTTTAAATTATGCTCGGAATTCGAGCGATCACTCTTAACTCGAGTATAAATTGTTTTAACACCGAAAATGCTACTTGATTGCCTACTCTTAACTCGAGTATAAATTGTTTATACAGTAAATCACTTTGTCAGAACACTATCAGTTATTGTCCTCTTCTCCCCAGTCATTTGAATCAAGGCTGAGGTTGGAATCAGATCGTCCACGAACGATCTTTTATTTGGAGCAGACTCAGAGTCATCAGAGGTGATTTGCTTATTAGGCCTATCGACCTTCTTGTTACCCTCGGAGCTAATTTTCGACTGAGAAGGGGAGTCCGGAATTGGTATGACCGGCCCTTTCTCGAAGCCAGATAATTTCTTGGCCACAGTTTTGCCAAGGTCACCGGTTGATTCAATGACCGCCTTCGAAGGAGAATCGACCTTATGCTTGCCTCGGTCGTTCTTAGAAGTCTTTCCTGCTTCCGAGGAGGACTTAGGTTCTTTGACTTTCGACTTGGAAGGTTTTTCTTTCTTGACTTTAAGCAACAACCTCGGGTCGATCTTGGAGTTCACCAGGCCTTCCATGATCTGTATGTTTCTAATGCAGAAGAGAGCTCGATTTACTTATCGACCGAATAGCTCCGACGAAGAGTGAATTATAATTTCAGTGACAAAAATCTTAAACTACCGTCTATTTATAAGAAAAAGGAACGTTGCCTTTTTGGGAGCCCAACAGTCGCGAATTTCAAGATTTTCGGGCTCATTTAAGAAGATCGATTGTTTTGATATCGACGTTCTTTCTATGAACCTTATGGCTCACAAAGACTTTTGTCTAGTTGAGCAGTATGATAAATTAATGGTGAGAGCACTCGGAAAAACAGATAAAGCATATTTTATAGATGATCGAAACAATTACAGGGCATATGATAAACGATCCTACAATCTTACAATCTATTACAAGAAATTTAAAGGTTTGGCTGCGCCTCTTTTCCCTCACCTTCGGAGTTACCCTCGACATCGACGTCATCATCTCCAGAAGCTTCTCGATCGCCCCCATCGGAATCATCATCGGAGGTATCCGAACGGTCTGAGCTATCTGAACTCGAGCTTGCGCTGGAGGTATCCAAGTCCATCAAGTCAGGGTTGGGCATTGGGACTCCAAATTCTTCCACAAAGGGAGCGAACTCATGTTCTTCCCAGTTGGCCGAGCTCGAGGACGCGGTTCGATAGTCTTCCCCGCTAGAGTTTTTCATGATGTCCATATGCTTTATATACTCCGTCATTTTGTCGGGAATAACTTTTGCTGCGGCCAATTGTTGAACACCTTTGAAAAAAGTAGTTTGAAGGATTTCGCCGACCCTCCCTCGAGCTATGGCGTCCAATGCGGGGGACTCCAAGAATTCTCTTATCGAGCTTAGGCGAGAATCTTCTTTGCCCCGCTGATAAGACAGCTCGGAATCAGCCTTAGTCTGCGCAAGCTCCTCTTCAAGTTTCCTAACTTTCTCCTCGAGCAAGCTTTTCTCTTCCACGACCTTAACCAAGTTTTCCTCGACGGCAGGGGTATACTTGGCTTTCATGGACTCCAATTCTGCTTGGACAGAGGAAAATTGATTACGCAGTTGGGATTCCTCCTTGAGCAAATCCATATAAGCAATATGGACTCGATCGGACTCCTCTTCCAACATCGACACACGATTCACCTCTGTGAGAAAGCAGTCCCCGATCTGCAAGAACAGGTTGGTTAGTACTTTATTCCAAGACTTAAAACAGTTGCAACAAATGTAAAGGAATTTACCGTGTGATATGCTTTGGAGAATTGGCCCAGTACGTCGAGATCGGAATGGCCAAGAAGCTCCTCTTGGTCCTCGGCAAATCTCCCCGCCATGAAAATCTTGATCGCCTTGTCATGTTCATTCTCGCCGTTCGGGGTGCGATCGCTTCGAATTGATCCCCTCTCGGGATAACCCGCTGCTCGGGAACCTCTAAGTTGATCCTCAATAAAATCCACCATGTCAGGCCTACTTCGACCAGGACGGGAAGAAAGGGGCGTTCGGTGTCGACCCCACAGTCCGGTTCTCCTTTTGGCCTCGGGGGCTCCCTCGAGATCTTCCCGAGCTCTCCGATTATAGATCTCTGTCCCTCTAAGCTTCTTCATGGTAAACATGCTATATCCTAAACCAGAAGAAGAAGAAGGACCAGCTTGATGAGGAGGTCGTACCATTCGTATCGGCTCAGCATTCTCGGGCTCCTCTTCGTTTCTGACCTGGTCAGTTTGGGCCGAGCTTCCCCGAGGAGCGACGGCAGTTCTGGGCTCCGGTCTAGTTTGCCTCCTAGGTTGACCGGGTGTTTTCCTCGAGGTAGATGCTACAGTTTTACCGACTATAGAAGCTCGGTATTGCTCCACCATTGTTCCTGAAGAAATAAAGAGATGAAATGTAAGTAATGAAATCAGCTGAAAAAACTCACTATATAAGTCACTCGGGAAAAACTATTTTTCCTTACTCAATGTTCGAGGATCATCAGCGACTGCTAGTGGAAAGGTAGCTCGGCTGAGTTCTGCTTTTCGAAGTACGGGTTCCAGAATGAGGAAAGCCGACTGGTACAAATCCGAACACATTTCTTTGACAACGGCGTCCGGAATGACCTTCTGAAGCTGACCTAATAGTTCCCGTTTTCCGAACACCCATTCTCGCTCACCTGGCCATCTGTGTGGGACCATCTCCGAGCTTCCCTCAGAAGCTGGTTCTTCAGGACCTTTAATGAAGAAGAACTATTTCTTCCAGTCAAGAGAATTGCTGGAAGTGATGGTCGATAAGACCGAATGATTCGAACGCTGGGAGAAATACACGAACCCAACGTTCGAGGCGGAGGAGGTACTGATCTTGAAGAATTGCCAGAAGCGTCGGAAGTTAGCAACTTGATTCTTGGCCTTCATCAAAACGCTGAAAGCTATCAGATACCCGATCGAGTTGGGAAGAATTTGTGCGGGTGCCAGGCTAAATGCGTCTAAAACCTGCACGAGTAAGGGAGCAAAAGGAATACGCAACCCATAGTCGAACTGCCGAGCATAGAAAGCTTGACATCCTGCAGGGGGCTTATTCACTCTTTGAGAGGGGGTCGGGATTATTAGCGAGTAACCCTCGGGAAGGAATTTGCCTATTGTAGCTTTGAGGTTCGCTTCGTGCTCTTTCGGATCGTACGAACTTGAGATGTCGTCGACCCGTTTCTCGGTCTCTTGAGCCCGACCTGTGGCTTTGGATTTTTTCGAGACACCGGCCAAGTCGAGGATTCGCACACTACACCCGCCTCCGATCTCATACCTCATTATCTCATGCTTATCGAACGATACAGCCAAGCCGTTGCCGCCCTCATTCTCGGAGTCAGTTTTTTCTCCATCTCCACCTTCCTCACTGTTGGCCTTGGCATTTTGTTCCGCATCACCATCGTGCTCGGAATCTTGTCGACCTGATGTACCCTCTCCAGCGTTCGACTCTATGGCATGCTCTATTTGATTGACGATTCTATTCGTCTCTTCGGAAGAGTTTTCAGTGGTTTTGAAGTCATTGATGAGTTCCCCAGTGGATCCCAGGTCGGAATCTGATCCAGAGGGGATGTTTGTTTGAACGTCGGGATTCTGGGAAGTAGACATGATTAGAAGATATTTATTTGAATGCTCGAATTAAAGAAAATACTGTTTATCGATCTAAAAGCTCCGATCCGCTGTGAATTGTAAAGATGCACTTTTCTTTCTCCAAGTAAACATATTTATAAAGGTTAAAAGGGTAAATTGCAAATTCAACCCCGAGTAACCGCGACGGTTAGGCTCCCACTCAGTAAATTTGAAGATTATCTTTTGTTAATAGCATTAATGGTCCTCCAAGCTTCGGAAATGAGTATTTCTCGACTCAATAGGATAAAATATGTACTCTTTTTCCCTTCGCTCGGTTTTTGTCCCACTAGGTTTTTCCGAGTAAGGTTTTTAACGAGGCATATCCAACTCAAGACTGTCCGAGGCCTGTTCTCTACTATCTATTTTTCCGAACTTCAAGTATTGCAGCTCTTGGTGAATCATCGAGGTGAATCTCTCAGGTCAAAAACCTCACCCTTCTATCTTTGGAGCGATTCGGTTTTTCGAGGCTCTCCCAAGGATGATGTGCACTCTTTTTCCCTAGCTCGGATTTTTCCCACTGGGTTTTTCCGGACTAGGTTTTTAACGAGGCATGTCCGAAAACATCAAGAGATCAAAGTCTTTCGCCGTAATGCAATGTTTACTTCTCCGAGCTTCTGCTTCACTTACGCTCGAGAAGTGGGGGAGTATTGATGAGGGGTATTTCGCATATGCCACTTTAGGAAATACCTTCTGCTCGAGGTCGACCACGATCCCGACCAGAAGAACATGGTTTTCCGATCAAGCCTGATTGATAGCTCTCGATCAAGTACCCCGACCTTCTTCCCGATCTACTCGTCTCCTCGGGATTACTGTGGGGCCGACCTACAGCATTATACAGCTGGCCGAGAGGTGTTCTCCTACGGACGGTCTACCTAGCTCATTACTGTTCCTATAAATACGCGGTGCATTTATGACATCAGGGACGGCACAACTTCCAAGATATTCCTTCTGCTCGGACCTACTGTTCGGACTAGGAACTAGCTCGTATTCTCATTGTATTTAGTCTTTCTAGTAGTACGGCATCCCGTAATGCTCGGGTAGACCCGCTTTGTAATTTGTATTCGAACACCGATATCAATATACAGTTTTCACACGCTCGATTCATATATTGTTATACTCTACTTTCCTTATTGAACTTGAACGAAATACAGTATAATCATAGTTGAACCAAAAATAATATCGTCCACATATATTTTTACCAACAATATATGATTATCCCATTCAATAGTAAACAAGGTTTTATCTACTTTACCTTTGCGAAATCCTTTAATTAAAAGAAAATCAGATAAAGTATCATACCATGCTCTTGGAGCCTGTTTCAGTCCATAGAGGGCTTTCTTTAGACGATACACCTTGTCTCCTTGTTGATAAACTTCAAAACCAGGAGGTTGTTCAACATAAACTTCCTCTTGCAATTCTCCATTGAGAAAAGCAGACTTCACATCCATCTGATAGACAGTGAAGTTCTTGTGAGCAGCATAGGCTAAGAATAATCTGATTGCTTCAAGCCTTGCAACTGGTGCGAATGTCTCATCAAAATCAATGCCTTCTTCTTGGCAATAACCTTTGGCAACTAGTCTTGCTTTGTTTCTGGTAACCATACCATCTTCATTCATTTTATTCCTGAATACCCACTTAGTGCCAATTACCCTTTGATGAGTAGGTCTGGGAACTAAGTACCAGACTTCATTCCTTTCAAATTGATTCAACTCTTCTTGCATTGCTTCAATCCAGTGAGAATCACCAAGAGCTTCATCAATCAACTTAGGCTCAATTTGTGAAAGAAAACTTACAAACATTGTTTCATTTGCAGTTGACCTTCTAGTTCTTACTCTATCCAAGGGATCACCAATCACTAACTCAGTTGGGTGATCTCTGAGCCATCTGAGATCAGGTTGCAAATCTGGATGTTGTCCTCTTGATTGATCTTGCAACACTACTGTTGGAGTCTCAATAGTAGTCTGTTGAACAGTTGTAGTCTGTTGAACAGTCTCTGGTCTGTTAGCTGTTTGCAACTCCTCTGTTAGACAATCAGCAGACTGATTTTGAACAGCACTTGAGTTAACAGCTTGAGTTAAATCAGGTAGTATGATGGGTACATATTTTTCCTTTCTTTCCACACTCATTTTCTGAAAGTCAGCAGATATCTCTGGATAAGCACTTTGATTCTTTTCAGATGATTGACTTGGTTCATCAAATACTACATGAATAGATTCTTCTACAAGTAAAGTTCTTTTGTTAAACACTCTATAAGCTTTACAAACAGTAGAGTAACCTACAAAAACAGCTTCATCAGCCTTTTCTGCAAATGCAGTAAGGTGATTTTTCCCATTGTTCAAAACATAACATTTACAACCAAAAATCCTAAGATAATGTAAATTAGGCTTTCTGTTGTTCCATAGCTCATAAGGTGTCTTGTTTTGACTTTTGTTGATCATACACCTGTTCTGTGTATAGCATGCTGTATTTGTGGCTTCTGCCCAGAATCTTTGGGGCAGCTTTGCTTCAGCTATCATTGTCCTGGTAGCTTCTTTTAGAGTTCTGTTTCTCCTTTCAGCAACTCCATTTTGTTGAGGGGTTCTGGCAGCAGAGTACTCATGACTGATTTCTCTGGAATTACAATACTCTTCAACAGTAGAGTTTGTAAATTCAGTCCCTCTATCTGATCTGATCTTCAATATTCTTTGACTCTTCTCATTCTGGATCAGTTCCATCAGATTGGTAAGATGTTCCTTGGTTTCACTTTTCTTCTTCATGAAAATCACCCAAGTAAATCTTGAAAAATCATCCACAACAGCCAGGCAGTATTTCTTTCCACTATTGCTGATTGGATCAATAGGGCCAAACAAATCCATATGTAACAGCTCAAAAATTCTGGTTGAAGATTGGCGCTTCTTGCTTTTGAAAGTGGACTTCACTTGTTTTCCCTTCTGACATGCGTCACAAAGCTTGTCTTTGCTCATGACTGTCTTTGGAATTCCTTCTACCAGAACATTCTTTATCAATCTGTTTATGGTCTTGAAATTCAAATGATTCATTCTTTTGTGCCAAAGCCAACTAATTTCACTTGGTGTAGAGGCTTCCAAACAAATGTTAGAATTCTTGTCCACAGAATTCCAGTCGACTACATAGATGTTTCCCTGTCTTCTTCCAGATAAAATAACCTTCTTTGTTCCAACTTGTTCAACATAGCACTTATCTGATGAAAACACTACGGAAAATCCCTTGTCACAAAATTGACTTATGCTCAGCAGATTGTACTTCAGGCCTTTTACATATGAGACGTCAGATATCTCTATGTTTCCTTTGATAAGCTTTCCAACAGCTACAACCTTGCCTTCTTTGCTGTCTCCAAAAGTAACTCTTGGACCATTTACAGCAACAACATCTGCCAGTTCATGTATGTCTCCACACATGTGCCTTGAACATCCACTGTCCAAGTACCATTTCTTCACTACTTTACTCCTACTCCTAATCCTAACCTACAAAACAAAATAAAAATGTTTTAGGTACCCTTTATTGAGAGGGTCCTGGTGGATTAGTGTCACCTTTGACAACCCAAGATGTTGAAGTCTTAGGCTTCTTAGGCTTTAGAGTTTTAGCAGGAGCATGAGCAACTTCATTTTCATCATAATCAGCAGGCATGTTATGTTGATAATCATTATGATGATGATAAGGCTCATAAGCAGGATAAGGGTGAACATGCATTGGTTGATGAGCAGGATATGCAGCATAATAAGGTGGATAATGAGGTGCAGCATAATATGGTGAATAAGCAGGTTGCACATAATGAGACTCATTTCCATACCAAGCATTATAGTTATAATTTCTTTGCTTATTTGGTCTGCTCTTTACTTGCTCTTTAACAGACGACTTAGGTTTACTAGTCTGATTGGTTTTACTCTTATCAGCAGACTTCTTTGGACTACTCTGCTGTTTGGTTTTACCAGTCTGTTTTTCATTTTCAGGCTTTTTACCCTTTTTAGCCTTAGGAGGACTCTTCTCCTTTTTCTCAGTTTCAAGTGAAGTAGATTTAGTAGTCTGAACATACAGGATAATGTTACTATTATCAGCAGATACAAACTTCTCAGCTCTGTTCAGTTCTAAACTTTCTTTCACCACGGGTGTGGTATGTTCAGTTGATTTATCTATTGATGCAACAGACGACGTAGGAACAGGCAACTTATTATGTGCAGATATTGTAGCTTTAAGTTCCTTGATTTGTCCTTTGTACATTTCACATTCAGCTCTCAGAGATTCACATTCATGCGAAAGCTTTTTATACATGGCTGATTCTTCAGGTTTTTCAACCTTAAGTTTCAGTTTAGCATTTTACTTTTTCAGCAGAATCATCTCGTCCTTAAGCTTAGCGAGCTCATTAACAACATCTACTTTGTTGTTCATCATATGCTCAAATGAGCTAAACAGTTCAAGCTCACTTTTAGAGAGTATTACCTCATTGTCAGAATCATCAGATTCCTTGGCCATGAGACACAGCAGTGCAGGTGATTCGTCAAAAACAGAGTCATCACTTGAAGTGCCAGATTCTGTGTTTGATGAGTAGATGGCTGCCATCTTTTCAGCTTCAGCCAACAGCACCTTGCTCTTTTGGTATCTCTTCTCTCTTCTTTCTTTTCTTTGTTTCTTTTCCTCCTCTGTATATTTCTCTGCTTTAGGATATGGGCAGTCTTTGATGAAGTGTCCCAATTTCCTGCAATTATAGCACATCATTTTGGATTTATAATCATCCTTAATATCATGAGAATTAGAGGTATGTTTAGAAGAAGAAGCATTGTTATATTTGTTCTTCATATTTCTCTTGTAGAACTTTTTGAACCCGTTTAATAACAAAGCAACATCGTCAGCAGTGTACTCCTTTTTGCTCAGTACTGGGGCCTCATCAGATGAGTCATCTTTTCTGCTTTTTCAGATGGATCTTCTTGTTCTTTCTGCAGCGACCAGTGCAGCAGTGGGGCCAGAAGTTGAGGTCTCTTCTATTCCCATCCTTGGCATTTTATACTCATACGCCTTGAGTGCAGAAAACAGCTCAGTCAGTGAGATCTTCCCCAGATCCCTTGATTCTTCCATCGCTGTTATCTTCATGTTGAACTTTGGTGGTAGCGCCTTTAAAACTTTAACAGTGATCTCCTTATCTGTAAACGTCTTTCCCAACTTCAGAACATTGTTCAACACTTTTGTAAACCTTGAATCCATCTGGTCAATGGTTTCTCCAGGTTTCATTTTGAAGTTCTCAAACTTCTCCATGGCAACACTTAGATTGTGTTCTTTGATGGCGTCATTTCCTTCGCTCATATCACGGACTTTATCCCACATCTCTTTTGATGTTTTACAATGTTTGACCTTGTCAAACCTTTCATTGTCCAGAGCTTTTGTCATGATGAAGATTCCAACTTTGTCTAGATTTTTCAGCTTGATTTCATCAGCTGTCATCTCGTCTTCATCTTTGTCAACAACCACATCTTGTCCATCAACCTTGATTGTTTTGGTAACTCTTATCGGACCTTTTGTTATGCACCTGTACATATTATCATTGTAAGCAGCAAGGAAAATTTCCATGCGTATCTTCCAGTCCTCAAAATTCATACCGCCTATGTGGGGAACTAGGCTGATACAATCCATTTTTCAAAAAGTTTTGTTTTTCAAAAATATGCTCTTTTGAAAACTTTTGAAAACCTTTTAAAAACACTTAAGGATCAAGCTCGTTGATCAGTCAGATGATTCAGATGAACCACCTGCTCTGATACCACTTGTTGGTCCCAAGTGGTCAGATGAGGTCTAGAGGGGGGGGGGGGGGGGGAATAGACCTCTATAAAAATTTATCTTTTAAAAATTCTCTAACTTTTCTGTCAGCAGACTAAGCTGATCAAGAATTGTAAGCAGACTAAGCTGATCTCGCACAAAGCTTTGAACAGCAGAGTTGACCACTCTTCTGATTTCACTCAGCTGATTTTATCAAAATCAGAGTTTTAAAAATAACTAACTTGCAGCGGATTTATCAAGTGTTTTTCACAAGTAGTTTTCTTTAATTTGAAATAGTTTTATCCCCAGTTTTTAACAAACTCCTTTTAAAACTTTTCCAACAGTTAACCTTTAAGTGTTTTAAGTATGCTGTTTCAAATATGCAGAAATTAATGCAAGTAAAAACACAAAGGATTTTTATAGTGGTTATATGGATATAAATCCTTTAGGTTACTCTTCCAAGTCACTTAGATCTTGGGTTATACTAAATCACACAGATTACAGTATACACTGCTTACGCCAAACAACAAATGATATGGCCGTAAGTTCACAAGAGGAAATCACAAAGAAACTCCTATCCTCTGAAGTAATATCACTCACTAAGACGGATATCTACTTCTCACAACACAATCCTAACAAAATCACTCAGATTTTACAAGTATTTTCTGTTATCTCTCTATTCTGCTTCGTCAACAAATGACTCAGCTGTTGAGTGTTCTGTTCTTGAGTTTGAGACTTAGAAGAATTCTGCTTCAGATTTTTGCTCTCAAGGTGTTTTGTCTATTCTTCTTCAACTCACGAACTGAACTATTTATACTTGAGATTGGAAAATCTGCCCGTTGAGAGATCGACAGGTGTCCAAATCATCGAGTACTGGTCCTTCTGCAGGAACGGCTACCTGCGACTGAACACTGTGCACTTTGCTGTACTTGCTGTCAGTCCGCATTAAATGCACCAAGCTGATACGAGGTTTCTCTTCAATCATTTGTCATAAATACCCTTCCTCTTCAGCATTTATTACTCCAAGTGCATTTATTACCGTTGCACTAACTTCTGATCCACTTCCACTCTGCTGATCGAAGTCACTCGTCTGATGTGTACTCGGCTGATCCCAAACTTGAACTAATCTGATTTGAGTCGGCTGATAGTCCACCAGTCTGATTCCTTCTTCAGCAACAGATCAGTAGTCTTCTGGACCATATTTGACTAGTCTGAAATACTTCTTCCTTGGTCAAATATCTTCTAAGGTTTGTACTAAGCTTTCACTTAGCTGATGACTTTGGAAATCATCAAAACCTCCCTTCACTTCAAAGTCTTCATCTTCTTCCAACAAAAATCTCCAGAGCATCACGGAGGACAAGCAAGGGATGCACAAGCAGTCTCAGAAGAAATAAAAAGTAGACCGAGAGAACAAGCAAATCGACCACCCGAAGGAAACAGACCTGGACCCATGGAGTTCTCTGTCGAAGTGAATAAACTTGCGTCCCAGGTCAAATGTTTAACAAAGAAGTTAGAAGACAACGAAAGGAGAGTCGAAGAAGGAGCTCCATGCATTCGAACAAACAAAAGATCCCCGTTTTGTGATGAAATATACTTCGAAATGTTGCTACCAACACAAAGAATGCCAACCGGTTTGCCTAGATACGATGGGAAGGGAGACCCCAAAGAACATATTGTACAATTCACACACATTGTGCAACTACACTATCTTTCTGACAACCTAGCTACCAAATTGTTTACCACAACTTTATCTGAGGTAGCACAAAGATGGTTTGGTCGACTAGAAGGAGGCTCAATCACTTCAATCGACCAGTTATATGATAAATTTGTTCATCAGTTTGCAAGTGGAAAAGCAATCAAACCACCCGCCAATCATTTATATTCGATTATCCAACAGAATGGAGAAAGTTTTAGAACATTCATGCAAAGATTTAACACGGAACTTCTAAAAGTTGAAATGCCGAGAATTGACGTTCTCATAACGGTCCTGTTTCAAAATGCTAAAAATAGAGATTTCGCCAATACCATTGTACGGGAAAACCCTGAAACTTACGAGAGATTAATAGACATCGCAAGTCAGTACATGACGGAGGAAGAAATGAATATCATGAGAGGGAACTTCTTTGGTGTTAACAGAGCAAACGAACATCATCTCAAACATCACAATTTCGACAGACAGCTAGATCGAAACTTTAGAACAAA
Organism: Penstemon davidsonii; assembly: GCA_034814905.1. NCBI lineage: Eukaryota > Viridiplantae > Streptophyta > Magnoliopsida > Lamiales > Plantaginaceae > Penstemon > Penstemon davidsonii. The sequence goes on along the minus strand of JAYDYQ010001087.1, from coordinate 67,970 downwards.
TGATAGGAGATTCGATCAAAGAAATCAACGAAAGGTGAGATCACCTAGCAGAAGATCGAATGTGTTCACTCCGTCGAGAGGAAACCAATCTTAGAACTTGATGGCTATACAAGATAGAAACATATTAAGAAAGTCGTATCCGCAAAAGGATCAACCTTAGTCGAATAGGTATTGTTGATTGACACGACACCAATGATTGTTTCCAGCTAAGGGACGAAATTGAAAGGCTAATATCAGAAGGACACTTAACAGATTATGTAAAGAAAGATGGTACAGAATCCCATGCTATGAAAGGTCCACACTATAGAAGTGATCGACAAAGATCAAGGACGCCAGACAAGAAAACCCAGGAGCAAAATAATCGAGGGCAACCTGCCCGAGTGACAATAAACAAGATATCTGGCGGACAAGCAGGAGGAGATAGTAAAAATTCAAGAAGAAAGGTTCTCATATCACTGCAGACAACAGGGTCTGACAAAAGGAGTAAGGTTTACTCAATCAATTCAATCGCATCTATGAGCAGTAAAATCAGCTTTGATAACTTTGATTTACATGGTGATCGTCTATCCTACAAAGATCACGACGTCCCAGACTGGCCCATGGTGGTAATAATAGAAATTGGAAACTGCACGGTAAAAAAGATTCTAGTTGATTCAGGCAGTTCTGCTAACATACTATTTCTAGATGCACTCACGCAAATGGAACTAGGAGTATGTTCATTGCAACCAATCAACACGCCCTTATCTGGTTTCAGGGGAGCGGAGGTCATGTCACTAGGTACATTAACCCTATCGACCACTCTTGGTGATGAAGTTCAGGGCCGGCCCTAGACATTCGGGGGCCCTAGGCGAATTCCAATTTTGGGCCCTTTGTTATAAAAAAGATCGATTTAATCAATTTATTTTTTAAATGAAAAAATACTAATTAAATATTGATATATTCTTTTCTCTAGCATATTGTTTTTTAGATAGATAATTAAATAAAAAATTCATTTAATTTTTAAAAGATTCAACCTTGAATTCTTTTTATAATTTTTTGTTGGGTTATGGGTAACGTCAGAACGTTAAAAGCAGCGGAATTTTAAAATTTTTAAATAACCCAAACAAGATCTTTATTCATCTAGTCATACGAAAAGGATTTTGCACAAAAATCACAACAAACATAGGGTGTTTAGTGATTTTACCTCACCATAGGAACGGTAGTGGTTTTTCTTCGGTCTTCTTTCAGATCTGATGGATTTGGTTCGAGAGAAGCACCCCAAGCGTTGTGCCTCTAGCGGTATCCACACCAACTGGATTGAAGCAACTCTCTTGAATCCTCAGGCTCAGAACTAGGATCCAAAAGTTATCAGACAGGAAGAAAGAAGAAAAGAAATCGCATGAACCCTGTAGAATTCTACAGGGTTCGGCCAACCTCAAAAGGAAGAAGGTGGCGGCGGCAATTTTCAGATTTGGAGAAGAGGGGGCGGCTCCTCATTGTCTTAGGGCTTAGGTTTTTCACTTGTTATGTATGTTGAAGAGTTATGAAGAGTTGTCTATTTATAAGAGAAGAATCCTTCTCTTAATAGATATCTCTTTTCCATGTATATCCTTATCTCATTAGGAAATAAGATATACATGTATATCTCTTAGATTTTCCTTGTCACACAAGAAAACAAACTCTCCCATTCTTATCCTAGCAAAAATCGCCCCTTATCTAGTTAGGAAAGTAGAATCCCATTCTATCTTTATTTCCTTAACTAACTAGGTCTCCTTTAATTAATTAAACTCTTTAATTAATTTGACCATTTAATTAATTAAACTCTTTTAATTAATTCAGCCCATTTAATTAATTAATCCAATTAATTAATTAATCCTTCTCCATTAATTAATTAGACTACTTCTAATTAATAATTTTCTCCTTTAAGAATTAACACTTTAATTCTCCAGTTTTGATTTAACTCTTTAAATCAAACTTTCCTTATATGATTTGTTGCAGTCCAATTGTATTGTGTGTGACCCTCTAGGTTCACCATCAATTGGCCGCGGGCCCACGACTTTCGTGATTTAATTTGCGAGCTTATTAATTGCTCCGATTAATTGAACCCCTTCAATTAACCACTCAATAATTAATCTTGCTATTAATTCATGAGTACCCACACCTCATGGTCGATGTCTAGCCACAAGCCCATGAGGCCCAACTTCAGGTGAATTGATCTCAGTGAACCTCACCTCTTATAACTGCCATGTACATACGGTCCTTCTATCGACTTAATTTCCCGATTGAGACCTAGGGTGTGTGAATTGATCGGCACCTCTAATTATCTCAATAACTATACTTTCTAATTCGGGATAATAATTCCAGTGTGACTGCTAAATTTGGAAACCCCTTTCCAAATCCGTCACTGACCACGGCCGTGGGTTTCTCGGAATTATTATCTAAGAATCGTATAGGAAATTCTCTCATCCATTACGATGAGTCGGTAGATTCCATCTTGGTACTAACCACTCGCGTACACAACTATATGCACCCAACTTAGGCACATTATGGTCAGGCTACGTGACCTGTACCTAAATCTAAGTACATATACCCATGCACCGAATTCGCCCTAGCACCTCAAGTCTAAGGACTAAATCGTACACTATTATAAGTCTTGAGAAACCTCCCATCACCGATATGCGTCATGCGCTTCCACAATGGGTTTCTCTGTTCGGGTCGTTCGATGCGTTCGATCCCCTATCGAACCACCTACTCATATGCACTGACATCAAATGTCTTGTTCATGAAACTCTACAAATTCACTCCATGTGAATCATGGATATTCATACAAGTCTTGGCGATTCCTTCGATACCCCGTCTCGTTCGGAATCTATGACTTGGAACGTGTTTTAAGATCACGACCTTAGAGACTGTTTCATGATTGCACTCAATACCGAAGTGAATCGTCCCATAGTCGAATGTGATCTAAGGATTTCATCCAATCGCTTAAATGATTTGCGAGAGATGAAGTTGGCCATTGTTTGATTTACATACTATAAACAAACGTGCGTATTAATTTATTTGTACTAGAGAAAGCTTACGATAGTCCTAATACAAGCTAAATATATTGGCTTGCAGGGCATTATCCTATCAATCTCCCACTTGCCCTAAAGCCAATCACAAACGCTTCTAAGACCCATCTTCCAAAGATGTTCTTCGAACTCTTTTCGTGACAAAGGCTTTACTAGTGGATCCACTAGATTGTCTTCCGAGTCGACGTGATCCATTATGCACGTCTACTCTACCAATGATTTGTCCGATCAAATGGTACTTTTCTCTAATTGTGTTTAGATTTCTGGTGAGATCTCGAGTCCTTTGCTTTAGCAACAACTCCATTGTTATCACAGAAGATAACCATGAGCTTCGCACTGCTAGGCACTACATCCAACTATTGGATGAAGTTTTTCATCCAAACACTTTCTTTTGTTGCATCCGATGCTGCGATTTATTATGCTTCAGTGGTTGATTCGGCAACGGTGCTTTGCTTGGAACCTTTCCAATTTACCGCTACCCCATTGAGGCAAAATATGTATCCAAAATTGGACTTATATATTTATTCATCCACATCAGACTGAAAATTCGAATCATTAAATCCTTCGAGTTTTAATTCTCCATTACCACCGTAGACCAAGAAAAAAATCCTTAGTCTTTCTCAAGAACTTAAGGATAGCTTTGACGGCGGTCCAGTACTCTTCACCGGAGTTTGACTAGTAACTGCTCGTGACACTTGAGCAGTCTAGTACATATTATAGCATGCCACATGCTACCTTTTGTCGAAACATAAGGTATTTGAGACATTCTCCTTTATCCTCATTCGATGTAGGGCACATCGATTTGGAAAAAGAGTTACAGTGTCTCATTGGAAGCAATCATCTCTTGGATTCTTCCATACTGAATCTTTTCAGTATTGTTTCTATGTACTTAGATTTAGAGAGTCCCAACATCTTCTTCGATCTATCTCTATAGATACGTATCCCAATACGCAAGATGTCTCTCCCAAATCTTTCATGGAGAATTGCATGGATAACCATGCTTTCGTCTGTGCTAACATTCCGATATCATCCCAGATAAGCAGAATGCGATCGACATATAAAATATGAGCTTCATAGAGCTCCCACTAATCCTTTAGTACACTCAAGGTTCATATTCATTTTTTTTTTTTTTATGAAGTCAAATGCCTTGACTATCTCATCAAAACAAATGTGAATTTGAATGGATTCAGACTTCGCTACTGGAGAAAAGGTTTCATCAAAGTCTGTTCCAGAACTTTGTGAATAGCCTTTCACCACTAGTCGAGTCTTAGAGGTCAACACCTCTCCATTTATTCCTAGCTTGAAGATCCATTCACTACTTACAGGGATAAAAACCCTTGGGTGGATCGACCAAGGTCCATACCTTGTTGGAATGTATGGAATCCATTTCGGATTACATGAACTCTTGTCATGATGCACGTCTACATCCAATGTAGCTTCTTCGTATATGGTAAAACCATATCTTTCAAGCTTCTTACGAACTTGATTAGATATACGAAGTACTGGTGTACTAGATGGTTCATTAGTTTTCTGGATTAACTCCCACTGTTTGCGGGGATGGGTCCAAATCTTGGACTTCATCCAGTTCCATGACATTCCCTATTTCCTTTGACGAGGAATTCATCAACTGAGGAACGGGTAATTAGGAGAAACGATTGTTTCTCATTGTCGTGGAACAGGTATCCAGTGGATTTCGTTGGATACCCCACAATTATATACAAATTGGATCTACTAGCCAATTTATCTCCTTTCTAGTTCCCAACTTAGGCAGGAGATCTCCATACTTAATAGTAAAAGTATAGAGGTGCATTACCATACCATTCTTGGTAGGGCTTTGTAGGCACGGACTTTGAAGGTACTTTGCTCAGTATCTTCGATGCAGCCAGGAGGACCAACCCCTAGGATGCATAAGGAAGCTTAACAAAAACCAGTTTGGATCGAACTATGTCCAACAAGGTTCGACTCCTTCTCTCAGACACTCCAAATAAATTGAGGCGTCTTAGGAGGAGTTTGTTGTATGAGAATCCCATTCTCAGTAAGATAATTGAGGAATCCTTGACTTAAGTATTTGCCATCTTGATTAAATCGAATGGCCATAATACTATGCCTTTGTTGATTCTCTACTTCGTTTCGAAATTCTTTGAACTTTTCAAAGGTTTTTCGGATTTGTATCTCACTAGATACATATATTACTAACGACCTAAGTCATTAGCAAAAAGGTACGAGGTATGAGTAATTTCCTCTTACACTAACCTTTAGTGGTCCACTTTCATTCGTATGGATCAAATCCAAAGTTATTTGGTTCGCTCTTGATTCCATGTGAAGGGAGATTTGGTCATCTTTCCTATGAGACAGGATTCGCAGGTTGAAAGTTCATCTAAGTTCTATATTTCAAGAGCCTTAGAAGAAACCAACTTTTGAATCCTACTGTTGGAGATATGTCCAAGTCTAGCGTGCCAAAGTTGTGGATTATTATCTTGGTATTAATTGAACTTAGCACATTAATTCAATAGAATTGAGTTAACGGTTCAATTCAATTAATTTGCTTCCTTTCAATTAACTCTTTAATTGATTCATCTCCTTTTTCAATTAACCCTTTAATTGAAACGTTGCTTAATTAATTAGACCTTCTAATCAATTAAACTAATCAGTGCCTTTCTAAGATTCAGTGGGATGTTTCGACTTTTAGACTACTTGTGTTCTTTCGACTACCTTTTATGGTCGATTTTAGAAGAGAACAAGTTCTTCTTCACATTACTCTTCTTTGACTTTGCAGTCCATGAAGTGTGAACGATCATGACAGGTTTACCCTATTTGCCTCTTACCAATACTTTGGTTAATTCATGAAATGTGATCAACTTATCAAATAAGATCAGAGTATTTCACGAATCTTTTGAATGAGCGGGAGTAGAATTTAAATGGAGGTCAATGCTAAGATCATATGCAGGCCTACGTTTAATCGATCCAGTTTTCAACTAGATTGATAAAACAAGGACAGTGATCCTTGACATCAGTTCCTTCACTTATTCTCGAATTTTAAAGCAACTCCTTAGTGGTCTCGAATCAAACGATTCGAAACTGCTCCTCAAAACAAGCTTTTGAAGTGGAGGTTTGTATTAGAAGCTTCAGACATACTCCTATGTCGCTTCTTTAGCTCGTTCAATCTTGATGCTTATTTGAGGAAACGATCATTAAGATTCCCATACCCTATAGGTGATTCGTTCCACTATTGAGACTTGTCCTTATATGAGGAAACGATCATTAATGTTCCCATACCCTATGGGGTGATTCGTTCCTCCTTTTAGACTCATCTCGGAAGTGCATCAGGCATAGGCTAGTTATTAAGAACACGATTCCGACTTTCGGATTTGAGGACAATCCTCAAGTTTCTAAGACAGTCGATATTTTGATCCAGTTATTTTATAAGTCGAGGATAAATAGTATAATGGATTATTATAGATATCTCAATATCTATTTTAAAGAGAAGACAAATATAAAGAGGACTAGTTAATGATTAATACTTATAATCTACGAAGGTTGGACTTTCTATCGTAAAAGTTCTCTCACTATTTTATCGAAACAATTACCCCTTCAATTGTTCGGGAAATCCTATTCCCTAGTAGGTCTTGACGTCCCAGCGGACATTAATTGCACCCACGACTCGTGGCCATACAACTAATTCCCTAGGTAGGCATACTTATTGCCAATTGTGTCTCTACACAACCTTCAAGCTATTTTGCCTCGATTTTCGCACCCATCTAGCACTGCTACATCATGAGTGGTACTACTCGTTAAGTCTAACCCAATCAATCTCGATGAGCAACGAGCCCGGTCATGAAATCCCCGTAACTGGTTATCGGTCGATTATACATGTCCCGACCAGTCCCCATCCTTGTCAAGTTTATTTAATAAACAAGAATCAAGAGATTTCACGTATTGTCCCTTTCTTCGCCTCGGGTGCCAGACTCTGGATCACCTTAATCGATAAGTAGACAACATACGCTAGTCCCTATTGATGGAAGGCTTGGATTTATATAAATACTTCATTTTATTTTAATCCAATATGACTTAATATTTAATTCAAGAGGGGATTTGCTGGTTTGAAAGTTTAAGGCAAACTCTCTCGAGATCTCACCGCTTCGATTATGAATTATCTTATTTACGTTCTAATATTCTAGCGCGCATCACCATACAAGCCAAATAATAGAAGCAATAAATAAATAAAACATAAATAAATAAACCTAGCATGCATTTCTAACACAATATGTTTTCGATCGGGAGCCACCTATGCTTGGGCCATCATTGAGCCAATAATGTTGGCCCAATTGGTCTATCTAATGGGTTCTTAATGGGCCTAGGCTATTACATTAATAACCAAGCATACTTGGCCTTCATTCTCCATTGGGCTTTCTTCTTGAATGTAATGGGCCTCCATCCTAAACTATTTAATGTAAAACCCTAGTCTATTACATTGGCACAAAAAGGCCCAAATAAAGGCTCGCAGGCCCAACAAAAATCCAAAACAAAATAAACCAATCACATCTAAGGTCAAGGCTCGGCTCGATCGAAAACCACGTAAACAATTCACGTTGAGCAAAGAAACAAGCAAACACATTTACTAGTTTCCTATCTTACTTCAATTATTTTAAACGCCTTTAAAATATTTCTCTAGATTCTTACTTTAGTCTCTACTAATTATAGGTAATCTATATTTGGATAAACAAAACCATTTTATGCATAAAAACAGAATAAAATTTTCAACTTTTGAAAATTGCAATTCGGCCCTCCAACTTTTGGAAATTGCGATTTGACCCCTGAAGTTTTGGAAATTACAAATTAACCCCAAAATTAAAACTGGGCAGAGGAACGAAAATAAAAATTTTATTTCCAGAAAAAATTTCGAATTTGCAATTCAGCCCCTGCAGTTTTCGGTATTTACAAAACAGCCCCAAAACTTTCGGTATTTACAAAACAGCCCCAAATTCAAAATTTTCCAGAAAATTACAATCTGTCCAGAAAACATACAGTTCGTAAAATATCAGTTTCAGTCCAGTTTTTCCAGCAATTCGCTAATCGCAAAAACAGCCCTTTTATTTTCGAAAAATACAAAATTGGCCCAAAACGTTTTTATGCAATTTTACCCAAAATCAGATCTACCCATAACAAGTAAGAATCAACAACACGAATATAACATGCAATACAATTAAAGCAATCAAATTACATTCAGACCTTTTCGTATGAGAGTAATGAACCTGGCTCTGATACCACTGTTGGGTTATGGGTAACGTCAGAACGTTAAAAGCAGCGGAATTTTAAAATTTTTAAATAACCCAAACAAGATCTTTATTCATCTAGTCATACGAAAAGGATTTTGCACAAAAATCACAACAAACATAGGGTGTTTAGTGATTTTACCTCACCATAGGAACGGTAGTGGTTTTTCTTCGGTCTTCTTTCAGATCTGATGGATTTGGTTCGAGAGAAGCACCCCAAGCGTTGTGCCTCTAGCGGTATCCACACCAACTGGATTGAAGCAACTCTCTTGAATCCTCAGGCTCAGAACTAGGATCCAAAAGTTATCAGACAGGAAGAAAGAAGAAAAGAAATCGCATGAACCCTGTAGAATTCTACAGGGTTCGGCCAACCTCAAAAGGAAGAAGGTGGCGGCGGCAATTTTCAGATTTGGAGAAGAGGGGGCGGCTCCTCATTGTCTTAGGGCTTAGGTTTTTCACTTGTTATGTATGTTGAAGAGTTATGAAGAGTTGTCTATTTATAAGAGAAGAATCCTTCTCTTAATAGATATCTCTTTTCCATGTATATCCTTATCTCATTAGGAAATAAGATATACATGTATATCTCTTAGATTTTCCTTGTCACACAAGAAAACAAACTCTCCCATTCTTATCCTAGCAAAAATCGCCCCTTATCTAGTTAGGAAAGTAGAATCCCATTCTATCTTTATTTCCTTAACTAACTAGGTCTCCTTTAATTAATTAAACTCTTTAATTAATTTGACCATTTAATTAATTAAACTCTTTTAATTAATTCAGCCCATTTAATTAATTAATCCAATTAATTAATTAATCCTTCTCCATTAATTAATTAGACTACTTCTAATTAATAATTTTCTCCTTTAAGAATTAACACTTTAATTCTCCAGTTTTGATTTAACTCTTTAAATCAAACTTTCCTTATATGATTTGTTGCAGTCCAATTGTATTGTGTGTGACCCTCTAGGTTCACCATCAATTGGCCGCGGGCCCACGACTTTCGTGATTTAATTTGCGAGCTTATTAATTGCTCCGATTAATTGAACCCCTTCAATTAACCACTCAATAATTAATCTTGCTATTAATTCATGAGTACCCACACCTCATGGTCGATGTCTAGCCACAAGCCCATGAGGCCCAACTTCAGGTGAATTGATCTCAGTGAACCTCACCTCTTATAACTGCCATGTACATACGGTCCTTCTATCGACTTAATTTCCCGATTGAGACCTAGGGTGTGTGAATTGATCGGCACCTCTAATTATCTCAATAACTATACTTTCTAATTCGGGATAATAATTCCAGTGTGACTGCTAAATTTGGAAACCCCTTTCCAAATCCGTCACTGACCACGGCCGTGGGTTTCTCGGAATTATTATCTAAGAATCGTATAGGAAATTCTCTCATCCATTACGATGAGTCGGTAGATTCCATCTTGGTACTAACCACTCGCGTACACAACTATATGCACCCAACTTAGGCACATTATGGTCAGGCTACGTGACCTGTACCTAAATCTAAGTACATATACCCATGCACCGAATTCGCCCTAGCACCTCAAGTCTAAGGACTAAATCGTACACTATTATAAGTCTTGAGAAACCTCCCATCACCGATATGCGTCATGCGCTTCCACAATGGGTTTCTCTGTTCGGGTCGTTCGATGCGTTCGATCCCCTATCGAACCACCTACTCATATGCACTGACATCAAATGTCTTGTTCATGAAACTCTACAAATTCACTCCATGTGAATCATGCATATTCATACAAGTCTTGGCGATTCCTTCGATACCCCGTCTCGTTCGGAATCTATGACTTGGAACGTGTTTTAAGATCACGACCTTAGAGACTGTTTCATGATTGCACTCAATACCGAAGTGAATCGTCCCATAGTCGAATGTGATCTAAGGATTTCATCCAATCGCTTAAATGATTTGCGAGAGATGAAGTTGGCCATTGTTTGATTTACATACTATAAACAAACGTGCGTATTAATTTATTTGTACTAGAGAAAGCTTACGATAGTCCTAATACAAGCTAAATATATTGGCTTGCAGGGCACTATCCTATCATTTTTAATATTAAAAATATTATTTTAATCGAAGCAAATTTTACAAGTATATGTACACCTTAACTCTATTTCATTCTTTACAAATATCATAATTGATTGCTTGATTTTATTTCATTTCATGACATTCTTAACTCTATTAATTATATATTATCATGTATATAAAAAGTTATACATCATATATAAAATTAAGAAAATGACACACATACATATAAAAATATGGATGGAGCTAGACCAATTTTATTCGGGGCAAAATTCTTTTTTGCAATGTACTAAGTGAGAAAATAATAAGCAAAAAAATCGTATTCTTTTTATAATTATTCAGAAAGAAATTTTTTAAAAGTACTTGTTAAGAAGAAAAAATTGACAAGAAATCATTAGGAAATGAAAGGGACTTAAAGAATAATTACTACTAAAGGAAAATAAAAATAATGAACAATTATTACAAAAGATAAAAAGTTAAAAGAACGTAGAACAATCAAAATATAGAAAAAAAGTTAATATTAGTATTTGAACCCTAGACCTCCCACTCATAAAGAGAAAATCTTACCAAATGAGCCAAGTTACACGTTTTGTACATAAGATTAATAAAATTAAAAATATTTAATTTTTAAATTTTTCTAAAGGCCTATATATAAATTTTGGGGCCCTCTGAACCGGGGGCCATAGGCGCCGGCCTAAGTTGCCTAGCACTTGGGCCGGCCCTGATGAAGTTCATTGTAGACCTCGAATGATCAAGTACTTGGTGGTAGACTCTCCCTGTGCCTACAATGTGATTATGGGAAGACCAGCTCTGAACATTTTTCAAGCGGTCTTATCCATTTATCATCAAAAAATGAAGTTCCCCACCAGACTAGGTATCGAAGAAGTAATCGGAGATTCCAAAGAAGCCTGGAACTGTTACACAGTTTCTGTTGATAAGAAAAAATCTGCACAGCATCGTGTGATCTCGAATGAAAAGGCTGAAGACCTGCAATTAACCAAGAAATTGAGAAAAAGGAAAGAAGTAGAAGAATCACCTCCAGTTGAAGAGAATACCTCATGAAAACAAAAACTCGAGACTCCCAGAGTCGAACCCGACGAAGGTTTTATAGAGATCGAACTAATCCCTGGTGAGACAAGCAAAACAACAAGAATAGGGACGCAATTAATGAAAGACTGGAAGTCTTGTTAATACAGTTCTTTCGAAAAAATGTCGATGTATTTGCTTGGTCGACTAATGATTTGCAGGGCATCGATCCAAGTGTAATAGTCCACATATTAAACATAGATACTTCTGCTCGACCAGCTAGACAGAAGAAACAAAATTTCGGTCCTGAAGAAAATAAGATTATCGAGGAAGAAGTGGACAAACTTCTGAAAGCAGGTTATGTGGTCTAAATACAATTTACAGATTGGCTATGTAATGTTGTCTTAGTCCCGAAAAAGGAAGGAAAATGGAGAATGTGCAACGACTTCAGAGATTTAAACAAACTTTGCCCAAGAGATCCCTATCCGCTGCCTAGAATCGATACCTTGGTCTATTCAACTGCAGGCTGTGCAATTTTAAGTATGATGGATGCTTTTCAAGGTTTCTATCAAATCTTTATGGCACTGGAAGATCAAGAAAAAACTGCTTTCGTCATCGAGAAGGGCGTGTATTGTTTCAGAGTAATGCCATTTGGTCTAAAAAACGCTGGAGCTACATACCAAAGATTGGTCAACAAAATGTTTGAACCACTAATCGGAAAATCGATGGAAGTATACGTTGACGATATGCTGGTAAAAAGCCTGAAAGAATCTGATCATCTAGCACATATCAAACAAGCATTCGACATAATGAGAAAGTATGGGATGAAGTTAAACCCATCAAAGTGTACCTTTAGTGTTCGAGCAGGAAAAAGTTTAGGATATTTGGTGAACGAACGAGGAATTGAGGCTAATCCGGAAAAAATTCAAGTAGTCATGGAGATGAAACCACCAAAAACTGTAAAAGAAAATACTTGTTGGAAGAATAACAACTTTAAATCGGTTTATATCGCGATCAGCTGATAAAAGCCTGCCCTTTTTCAAAATACTAAAAAATGTGAAGAAGTTCGACTGGACCAAGGAGTGTGACCTGGCCTTCGACCAGCTCAAGATATATTTAACCTCATCACCGTTGCTAGCAAAACCTGTGGCAAACGAAACACTGTATCTCTACGTGGTCGTATCAGATCAAGCTCTCAGTTCAGTTTTGGTAAGATCATAAGGGAAAGGCACTAACATGTATACTACGTAAGCAGAGTGCTACAAGGTCCAGAAAATAATTATAAGGAGATAGAGAAATTTGCACTTGCCCTTATGACGACAGCTCGAAAACTCAAACCTTATTTTCAGTCCCATAAGATAATTGTCTTGACAAGTCAACCATTAAGACAAGTTATCTCCAAACCTAATGCCTCCGGAAGACTGATAAAATGGGCTATCGAACTAGGAGAATACGATATCGAATTTCAACCAAAAACTGCAGTAAAAGCGCAAGTATTAGCAGATTTTATACTGGAGAATTCGTCTTCTGAACCTATGATTGCATCAGCAACATGGATGATGCATATTGACAGCTCTTCGACGTCAGCAGGAGGAGGAGCTGGAATTTACTTCCAAGGACCATATCATATCGAACTGGAGTTTGCTTTAAGGTTAGATTTTCTCGTTACCAATAACGAAGCGGAGTACGAAGCATTGGTTTCTGGACTAAAAATGGCATTTGAAACCGGCGTAAGAAAGTTGGTAGTATATACTGACTCACAACTGGTCGAAAAACAGTTCAAGGGTTTGTTCGAAGCCAAGGAAAAATCAATTATTCGTTATCTGGCACTAGCCCATAAATTAGCATCAAAATTCGAAAGCCTTCAAATCGAATACATTCCAAGAGAGGAAAATACGCGAGTAGATGCTCTCTCAAAATTTGGAAACTTAATCTAAAGCATTAAACAAAGAAAGGTCACCCTGATGTGGTCTACTAAGTCCTCAATCGATGATAAAGGCGAGGAGATTACGCCAAAAATAGTGAACATCGAAGAAACAGAAAAAAAAATGGAAGACCGAATTTGTCAAATATCTAAGGGACGGAACTTTACCTGAGGATATAAATGCAGCCAGACGATTGAAATATCGAGCACCTCGATATGTACTTCTGAATGGAGATTTGTACAGAAGATCAATTTCTGGTCCCTTAGTAAAATGTTTGGCCACGGCTCAGGCCAAAATCATTTTAAAAGAGATACATGAAGAATCATGCGGAAGTCACTCAGGAGGTCGATCGTTGGCTTTAAGAGTATCGAGACAAGGTTACTACTGGCCAGAGCTGATCCGCGACGCAAATAAGTATGCCCAAAAATGTGCAAAATGTCAATTCCATGCTAATATCCCTCATCAACCTGCTCAGAATATGGAACCAATATCGATTGCCTGACCATTCGATCAATGGAGAGTCGACTTAGTTGGGCCACTTCCTATGGCTAAAGGTCAAATCCAATATCTTCTCGTGGGCGTCGAACACTTCAGTAAATGGATCGAAGTTGAAGCTCCTGCAACCATCTCTCAGACCCAGATCATCAATTTTTATTGGAAGAATATTGTATGTCAATTTGGTTTGCCAAGAACTATTATATCTGATAATGGAGGACAATTCGTTGGAGCTAGAGTTAATGCATGGTGTACCAAGCATGGAATACAACATAGATGTTGGAAGAAGATGAAGACTTTGAAGTGAAGGGAGGTTTTGATGATTTCCAAAGTCATCAGCTAAGTGAAAGCTTAGTACAAACCTTAGAAGATATTTGACCAAGGAAGAAGTATTTCAGACTAGTCAAATATGGTCCAAAAGACTACTGATCTGTTGCTGAAGAAGGAATCAGACTGGTGGACTATCAGCCGACTCAAATCAGATTAGTTCAAGTTTGGGATCAGCCGAGTACACATCAGACGAGTGACTTCGATCAGCAGAGTGGAAGTGGATCAGAAGTTAGTGCAACGGTAATAAATGCACTTGGAGTAATAAATGCTGAAGAGGAAGGGTATTTATGACAAATGATTGAAGAGAAACCTCGTATCAGCTTGGTGCATTTAATGCGGACTGACATCAAGTACAACAAAGTGTACAGTGTTCAGTCGCAGGTAGCCGTTTCTGCAGAAGGACTAGTACTCGATGATTTGGACACCTGTCGATCTCTCAACGGGCAGATTTTCAAATCTCAAGTATAAATAGTTCAGTTCGTGAGTTGAAGAAGAATAGACAACACACCTTGAGAGCAAAAATCTGAAGCAGAATTCTTCTAAGTCTCAAACTCAAGAACAGAACACTCAACAGCTGAGTCATTTGTTGACGAAGCAGAATAGAGAGATAACAAAATATACTTGTAAAATCTGAGTGATTTTGTTAGGATTGTGTTGTGAGAAGTAGATATCCGTCTTAGTGAGTGATATTACTTCAGAAGATAGGAGTTTCTTTGTGATTTCCTATTGTGAACTTACGGCCATATCATTTGTTGTTTGGCGTAAGCAGTGTATACTGTAATCTGTGTGATTTAGTATAACCCAAGATCTAAGTGACTTGGAAGAGTGGACTAAAGGATTTATATCCATATAACCACTATAAAAATCCTTTGTGTTTTTACTTGCATTAATTTCTGCATATTTGAAACAACATACTTAAAACACTTAAAGGTTAACTGTTGGAAAAGTTTTAAAAGGAGTTTGTTAAAAACTGGGGATAAAACTATTTCAAAGTTAAAGAAAACTACTTGTGAAAAACACTTGATAAATCCGCTGCAAGTTAGTTATTTTTAAAACTCTGATTTTGATAAAATCAGCTGAGTGAAATCAGAAGAGTGGTCAACTCTGCTGTTCAAAGCTTTGTGCGAGATCAGCTTAGTCTGCTTACAATTCTTGATCAGCTTAGTCTGCTGACAGAAAAGTTAGAGAATTTTTAAAAGATAAATTTTTATAGAGGTCTATTCACCCCCCCCTCTAGACCTCATCTGACCACTTGGGACCAACAAGTGGTATCAGAGCAGGTGGATCATCTGAATCATCTGACTGATCAACGAGCTTGATCCTTAAGTGTTTTTCAAAGGTTTTCAAAAGTTTTCAAAAGAGCATATTTTTGAAAAACAAAACTTTTTGAAAAATGGATTGTATCAGCCTAGTTCCCCACATAGGCGGTATGAGTTTTGAGGACTGGAAGATACGCATGGAAATTTTCCTTGCTGCTTACAATGATAATATGTACAGGTGCATAACAAAAGGTCCGATAAGAGTTACCAAAATAATCAAGGTTGATGGACAAGATGTGGTTGTTGACAAAGATGAAGACGAGATGACAGCTGATGAAATCAAGCTGAAAAATCTAGACAAAGTTGGAATCTTCATCATGACAAAAGCTCTGGACAATGAAAGGTTTGACAAGGTCAAACATTGTAAAACATCAAAAGAGATGTGGGATAAAGTCCGTGATATGAGCGAAGGAAATGACGCCATCAAAGAACACAATCTAAGTGTTGCCATGGAGAAGTTTGAGAACTTCAAAATGAAACCTGGAGAAACCATTGACCAGATGGATTCAAGGTTTACAAAAGTGTTGAACAATGTTCTGAAGTTGGGAAAGACGTTTACAGATAAGGAGATCACTGTTAAAGTTTTAGAGGCGCTACCACCAAAGTTCAACATGAAGATAACAGCGATGGAAGAATCAAGGGATCTGGGGAAGATCTCACTGACTGAGCTGTTTTCTGCACTCAAGGCGTATGAGTATAAAATGCCAAGGATGGGAATAGAAGAGACCTCAACTTCTGGCCCCACTGCTGCACTGGTCGCTGCAGAAAGAACAAGAAGATCCATCGGAAAAAGCAGAGAAGAGGACTCATCTGATGAGGCCCCAGTACTGAGCAAAAAAGAGTACACTGCTGACGATGTTGCTTTGTTATTAAACGGGTTCAAAAAGTTCTACAAGAGAAAAATGAAGAACAAATATAACAATGCTTCTACTTCTAAACCTACCTCTAATTCTCATGATATTAAGGATGATTATAAATCCAAAATGATGTGCTATAATTGCAGGAAATTGGGACACTTCATCAAAGACTGCCCATATCCTAAAGCAGAGAAATATACAGAGGAGGAAAAAAAACAAAGAAAAGAAAGAAGAGAGAAGAGATACCAAAAGAGCAAGGTGCTGTTGGCTGAAGCTGAAAAGATGGCAGCCATCTACTCATCAAACACAGAATCTGGCACTTCAAGTGATGACTCTGTTTTTGACGAATCACCTGCACTGCTGTGTCTCATGGCCAAGGAATCTGATGATTCTAACAATGAGGTAATACTCTCTGAAAGTGAGCTTGAACTGTTTAGCTCATTTGAGCAGATGATGAACAACAAAGTAGATGTTGTTAATGAGCTCGCTAAGCTTAAGGACGAGATGATTCTGCTGAAAAAGCAAAATGCTAAACTGAAACTTAAGGTTGAAAAACCTGAAGAATCAGCCAGGTATAAAAAGCTTTCGCATGAATGTGAATCTCTGAGAGCTGAATGTGAAATGTACAAGGGACAAATCAAGGAACTTGAAGCTAGAATATCTGCACATAATAAGTTGCCTGTTCTTACGTCGTCTGTTGCATCAATAGATAAATCAACTGAACAGACCACACCCGTGGTGAAAGAAAGTTTAGAACTGAACAGAGCTGAGAAGTTTGTATCTGCTGATAATAGTAACATTATCCTGTATGTTCAGACTACTAAATCTACTTCACTTGAAACTGAGAAAAAGGAGAAGAGTCCTCCTAAGGTTAAAAAGGGTAAAAAGCCTGAAAATGAAAAACAGACTGGTAAAACCAAACACCAGAGTAGTCCAAAGAAGTCTGCTGATAAGAGTAAAACCAATCAGACTAGTAAACCTAAGTCGTCTGTTAAAGAGCAAGTAAAGAGCACCAAAGTAGCAAAGAAATTATAACTATAATGCTTGGTATGGAAATGAGTCTCATTAGGTGCAACCTGCTTATTCACCATATTATGCTGCACCTCATTATCCACCTTATTATGCTGCATATCCTGCTCATCAACCAATGCATGTTCACCCTGCTTATCATGCATCTTATCCTGCTTATGAGCCTTATCATCATCATAATGATTATCAACATAACATGCCTGCTGATTATGATGAAAATGAAGTTGCTCATGCTCTTGCTAAAACTCTAAAGCCTAAGAAGCCTAAGACTTCAACATCTTGGGTTGTCAAATGTGACACTAATCCACCAGGACCCTCTCAATAAAGGGTACCTAAAACATTTTTATTTTGTTTTGTAGGTTAGTATTAGGAGTAGGAGTAAAGTAGTGAAGAAATGGTACTTGGACAGTGGATGTTCAAGGCACATGTGTGGAGACATACATGAACTGGCAGATGTTGTTGCTGTAAATGGTCCAAGAGTTACTTTTGGAGACAGCAAAGAAGGCAAGGTTGTAGCTGTTGGAAAGCTTATCAAAGGAAACATAGAGATATCTGACGTCTCATATGTAAAAGGCCTGAAGTACAATCTGCTGAGCATAAGTCAATTTTGTGACAAGGGATTTTCCGTAGTGTTTTCATCAGATAAGTGCTATGTTGAACAAGTTGGAACAAATAAGGTTATTTTATCTGGAAGAAGACAGGGAAACATCTATGTAGTCGACTGGAATTCTGTGGACAAGAATTCTAATATTTGTTTGGTGGCCTCTACACCAAGTGAAATTAGTTGGCTTTGGCACAAAAAAATGAATCATTTGAATTTCAAGACCATAAACAGATTGATAAAGAATGATCTGGTAGAAGGAATTCCAAAGACAGCCATGAGCAAAGACAAGCTTTGTGACGCATTTCAGAAGGGAAAACAAGTGAAGTCCACTTTCAAAAGCAAGAAGCACCAATCTTCAACCAGAATTTTGGAGCTGTTACATATGGATTTGTTTGGCCCTATTGATCCAATCAGCAATGGTGGAAAGAAATACTGCCTGGCTGTTGTGGATGATTTTTCAAGATTTACTTGGGTGATTTTCATGAAGAAGAAAAGTGAAACCAAGGAACATCTTACCAATTTGATGGAACTGATCCAGAATGAGAAGAGTCAAAGAATATTGAAGATCAGATCAGATAGAGGGACTGAATTTACAAACTCTACTGTTGAAGAGTATTGTAATTCCAGAGGAATCAGTCATGAGTACTCTGCTGCCAGAACCCCTCAACAAAATGGAGTTGCTGAAAGGAGAAACAGAACTCTAAAAGAAGCTACCAGGACAATGATAACTGAAGCAAAGCTGCCCCAAAGATTCTGGGCAGAAGCCACAAATACAGCATGCTATACACAGAACAGGCGTATGATCAACAAAAGTCAAAACAAGACACCTTATGAGCTATGGAACAACAGAAAGCCTAATTTACATTATCTTAGGATTTTTGGTTGTAAATGTTATGTTTTGAACAATGGGAAAAATCACCTTACTGCATTTGCAGAAAAGGCTGATGAAGCTGTTTTTGTAGGTTACTCTACTGTTAGTAAGGCTTATAGAGTGTTTAACAAAAGAACTTTACTTGTAGAAGAATCTATTCATGTAGTATTTGATGAACCAAGTCAATCATCTGAAAAGAATCAAAGTGCTAATCCAGAGATATCTGCTGACTTTCAGAAATTGAGTGTAGAAAGAAAGGAAGAATATGTACCCATTATACTACCTGATTTAACTCAAGCTGTTAACTCAAGTGCTGTTCAAAATCCGTCTTCTGATTGTCTAACAGAGGAGTTGCAAACAACTAACAGACCAGAGACTGTTCAACAGACTACAACTGTTCAACAGACTACTACTGAGACTCCAACAGTAGTGTTGCAAGATCAATCAAGAGGACAACATCCAGATTTGCAACCTGATCTCAGATGGCTCAGAGATCACCCACCTGAGTTAGTGATTGGTGATCCCTTGGATAGAGTAATAACTAGAAGGTCAACTGCAAATGAAACAATGTTTGTAAGTTTTCTTTCACAAATTGAGCCTAAGTTGATTGATGAAGCTCTTGGTGATTCTCACTGGATTGAAGCAATGCAAGAAGAGTTGAATCAATTTGAAAGGAATGAAGTCTGGTACTTAGTTCCCAGACCTACTCATCAAAGGGTAATTGGCACTAAGTAGGTATTCAGGAATAAAATGAATGAAGATGGTATGGTTACCAGAAACAAAGCAAGACTAGTTGCCAAAGGTTACTGCCAAGAAGAAGGCATTGATTTTGATGAGACATTCGCACCAGTTGCAAGGCTTGAAGCAATCAGATTATTCTTAGCCTATGCTGCTCACAAGAACTTCACTGTCTATCAGATGGATGTGAAGTCTGCTTTTCTCAATGGAGAATTGCAAGAGGAAGTTTATGTTGAACAACCTCCTGGTTTTGAAGTTTATCAACAAGGAGACAAGGTGTATCGTCTAAAGAAAGCCCTCTATGGACTGAAACAGGCTCCAAGAGCATGGTATGATACTTTATCTGATTTTCTTTTAATTAAAGGATTTCGCAAAGGTAAAGTAGATAAAACCTTGTTTACTATTGAATGGGATAATCATATATTGTTGGTACAAATATATGTGGACGATATTATTTTTGGTTCAACTAACAAACAGATGTGTGAAAGATTCTCTAAGCTGATGCAGAACAAGTTTGAAATGAGCATGATGGGAGAATTAAATTACTTTCCTGGTTTACAAGTCAAACAGCTACCTGATGGTATTTTTATTAATCAAGCAAAGTACACAAAAGATCTGTTCAAGAAATTTGGTATGGAAACTAGCTCATCAGTTAATGTTCCTATGTCTACTGGACTTCGTCTGGATAAGGATGAAGGTGGCAAATCAGTTGACATCACCAAATACAGAGGCATAATTGGGTCACTGTTATACTTAACAGCTAGCAGACCAGATATTATGTATTCTGTTGGGGTTTGTGCGAGATTTCAATCAGATCCTAAGGAATCTCACCTCTTAGCTGCTAAAAGGATATTAAAATATCTCAAAGGCACACAAGAATTGGGATTGTGGTACCCAAGGGAATCAGGATTTGAACTTATTGGACATTCAGATTCTGACCTTGTTGGCTGCAAGATTGATAGGAAGAGTACTACAGGTGCTTGTCAATTTTTAGGCAGTCGTCTGATCTCATGGATGAATAAGAAACAGACTTCAGTATCCATATCTACTGCTGAAGCTGAATACATTGCTGCTGGAGCATGTTGTGCACAAATACTTTGGCTGAAGCATCAACTAGAAGACTATAATCTTAAGATCAGTGGAATCCCAATCTACTGTGACAATACAAGTGCAATCTCACTTACTCAGAACACTACTAGTCATTCCAGGACTAAGCATATTGAGATCAAACATCACTTCATCAGAGACCACGTTGAAAAGGGAAATGTTATTATTGAGTATGTTCATACAGACAATCAGATTGCTGACATTTTTACCAAACCTTTGAATGAACCAAGATTTTCCACTCTAAGAGCGGAATTGGGCTTGTTAAAATTGGATTCATAAGCTGAGGGGGAACCTATCAGAAGACTGGGTTCAACAGCTGACTAATCTGATATCAACAAGTACTGTACTTCAAGAAGACTGACTCTCAACAGACTAGTTGACTGATGAATTCTTGAATTCAGGGGGAACGTGTAAGACTAGCGGTACCCTTGTTTTAAAGATGAAATCTTCAATGACAGTTAGTTGAAGTTGTTTAATCAGAAGATTTGTTCTTAATTCTTGAAGATTTGAAGATTATTTATCTTGCTGGATTGACAAACAGCAAAGGAAGATCACTAGATATTGGCTTTCACTAGTGATATATTGTATCAGACAAGTCATCTATCAGATAAGTATTATTTTACTCATCTGTTGTTATTTATGTCAGCTTATAATTAAGTGCTATTCTAAAAACGCTTTATCAGAAACACGCTTTTATAAGTAACAGACATGTGACGTTTCAAATTCCCGCCTGCTTGACATATTTAATGCTATTTTGAAATCCGCGTATCACGATCACACGATCTGCTTTTCAAGTAACTGATCTAACGGTTGACGCCTTTCACGGAAACCGACAAGAACTAACATCTATAAATCCAGATCTGATCAGCTTACGACGTTTTTACGCACCCTAAAAATTTCAAAAGCATACAGAGCAATCCTGCATTCATCTATTGCAAATTTCTCTCCGTTTTCTTCAATCTTTTCTAGAATGTCTGCCAAAGAAGCTGCTGCTGAAGGTATGTTCCTGAACTACCTGACTTACCACACGACTGGCACACCTTTGATGAAAGAAATTTTGGAGAAATTCAAGGCAGCCTCACTGGTTAACTTCATGGAAGCCCATGAAGATATGATTTTCAAAGACCAAGTAATGGAGTTTTACGGTTCAAAAGATGAGGTCAATTTTGAAAAACTGGAGATTACTGCCAAGATTGGGGATAAAGTTATCTGCGTAACCCCCAATTTGCTGAATGAGAAGTACGGACTCACTCTTGAAAGGTCTACTGATATTGCAAACTTAGCTGAACCACTCGAGTCAGATTTCTGGAATTTGGCTTCGAAGAAGAATCAAGTGATGTCTGGAGGCATCAAGAAAAATCAGCTTAAGGATGAGTTTCAGCGAATGGCTGATTTGGTTGCAAAGGTCCTTGAAAATTGCACATTCTCATTGGACAGCGTACCAATGAAGCGGTTTCACACGATGATAGCCATTTTCTATGGCTTGAAAATAAATTGGGCAAACTTCATTTGGTATGTGCTTGCTGATCACAAAGTGCGTGGTCTGACTCTGCACAGGATATTCCTTAGTCATCTGCTGGTGAATTTGGGATGTGTTGTGACTGATGGCAAGGATGTCCATAAGGCGAAGGAGTTGAAAATTTATGACCCAGTGAAAACTGGTAGATCAAAAGAGTCTGCTGCTGTGCCTGAGAAAAAGCAAACAAAAAGAAAGGCTTCTGAGCCTGAAAAGCCTGCTGTCAAAGGCAAAAAGAGTAAGACATCTGTTCAAACAGCTGAGCTAGCTGTTAAAGCCAGAACAGTCGTGTCTAGGAGAAGGGATGCTGTTGACCTGATTGTTGATGAAACGGTCAAAGAAATTGATGAGATGTCAGCAAACTCATCTCCTGAAAGAACAGTTTCAGCTGAACTACCAGCTGAAAATGTGGCTAAAAGGACAAGGAGTGCCCTGAAAGATACTGCCACATCTACTGCTCCTGTTCTCCATACAAAGAAAACTATCAGAAAGAGGATGACCTTTATTGACGAAGAAAAGGAACTTTCTGAGGTGGTTAGAAAAGGTCCTCCATTTGCTGAGAGGCCTGTTGAAACAGTGAAGAAGTCTGCTGAAATGGAGTCGACTGATCAAGTTGAACAGACTTCTACACCAACGGCTGAGGTTGTTGAACCTCAAAAGGATCCTGAAGTACAGATCCTTGAGCCTATTGCTGCTGCACCAGTAGCAATTGTACCACCAGAATCAACAGCTGTGGCACCAGTTGTTGAATCCAGAAATGCCAGAAGAAAAAGAACTGGCAAGGCAAAAGTGTCAGGTTATCACAAGAAGAAGCGCGAGGAAGCTGAACAGAGAAAGCGTGATGAAGCTGAACTGAAGAGAACTCTTGAAGCGAGTAAGAAAGAAGCTGATGTCAAGAAAATGACAGAAGCTGAATTGGCTGCCAAGGAAGAAGCAGACTTGGCAAAGGCCTTAGAAGAGAGCAAGAAGGATGCTTATGGACCAAGGAGGTCAGAAGGCATCAAGATGGGAGAAAAGCCTAAGGAAGGAGACTTCGTGCTACCAAGGGCTGCACCAATCAAAAAGAAAAAGAAGGAAGTAAGAAGAGCAATAGAGATTGTTCAAAGTGATTATGCTGCCTTCAAGAGATTTGAAGCTGAGCTGGAAAGGCTGAACCAGCTGTTTCAATCAAGGACTACTTTTCTCCCTGAGAAGATAAGGTACAATTGCTGGAGAGAGTATAGATTGAGTAAATCTGAGGAGGAGATTCAAGCCTGGAAGGAGTTTGCTACAGAAGGAAGATGGGTTTTGAACTGGTTGCAAACAACTTCTGTTGCCAAGGCATTGGACTCAGACTTTGTGAGAGACAGACTACATGACTATGCTAGAGTCATTGTAAGTCAGGAGGCGACTGCTATCAAGGATTCAATTCCAAAGAAACCAAGTCCTGCTGATGACATAATTGATAGAGCAGTCAAGATTGCTGTTTACACGACTTTGGAGAAATGGGCTGAGAGATCTATATTTGAACCAGGAACATCAAGTTCATCACCCACTCTGCCAAGCTTACAGCAAATTGCTTATGGCTCTGATATCAGTACTCATCAAGAAAAGCTAAGTATCCAACAGACTACTTCACCATTCGTGCCAGCTGACTTGATTCGTCAGAAGACAGTTGTGTCTGCTGATGGTACTGAAATCATTCACGTTGCTGATGAGCCAGTCAGTGAAGAACGAAAGAAAAACCAGCAAGCTAAAGAGATCAACCTGGACACATCTGTTAAGCTGCCTGCTGTGGTCAAGGACTTAGTTCCCTTAGCTTTGGAATGGAAAGCTGAAAAAAGTCCTGTTCTTCATGAAGCACCTGTTCAACAGGAAGAAGAACCTGCTGAATTTCAACAGGAAGAGGAACCTGCTGAATCATCACACCCTGCTCCTACTGCTGACTTGCATTCCTCTCTTATGGAATCCATCCAGCTGCTGATTGAAACTACTATGAAGGAGATGGAGACAAGGAATCAGCTGATGATTAAGCAAATGCAGGAAGAGACTGCAAAAATGGTCAAGGATGCCATTGAAGACTTCCCTCTACCACCAGATAACTCCTTAATGCTGACTCAGAGCATTACTGCAAGAGTTTACTGCTGCTGCTAACAAAGTTCAAAATGAGATATCAACACTTCAGTTGAATGTTGATTGTCTGAATGACCAATCTGGTGAGTTAAAATCAAATCAACTTCGCTTGGAAGCTGCTCAACTTCGCATGGAGACCACTCTCAATCATCATTGTGCTGAACAACAAGTTTTGGATAAAAACATCAAGAAACTTTGTGCTGCTGTCAACATAACTCCTGATCAACTCAACCCTGCTGATGCTGACAAAAAGGGGGAAGAGGAATCAGCTAAGAAGACTGTTGATGCTGCAACTATTCAAGTACGAGACCAACGGGCTGCTGCTGGAAAGCCAAGTGAAGAAGAAGTACTTGAAGAAGAAGCTGAAGATGAAGCTGATGATAAAGTAGAGCCCAAGGACGTAGCTAAAACTGACAAGGAGTTAGCTGCCTCTAAGTACTCTGCTGAAGAACAGCTTAATCCAGACATGAAGGTTAAAAGGATTGAAGACATCAGAGCAAGATTTGAAGCTGATGAAAGAAGAGAAAAATTAAAAGGTCTTGCTGATGCTTTCACATCTGGTGAAGATGAAGACAGTAGTGATGAAGTTGAAGTTGAAGAAGAGGATGAAGAAGAAGATGAAGAAGCTGAGGACTAGACTAGCTACTAGACTAGGTCATCTGTTGAAAATTTGTAACCAGCTTTCTTTACCTGTAACTTTTTTTTTCACTTAAGTCTAAATTTGCTTGTAACTTGTACTGTAATTTTTAAAATCATCTATAAAAGTTCAAGCTTCCAATACATCATTTCTATCTCAGAAATTTTTGAGGACTCAACTTTAGTTTAGGTACAGGTACTTAGCTGAAGTTTTGTCATCATCAAAAAGGGGGAAATTGTTGGAAGAAGATGAAGACTTTGAAGTGAAGGGAGGTTTTGATGATTTCCAAAGTCATCAGCTAAGTGAAAGCTTAGTACAAACCTTAGAAGATATTTGACCAAGGAAGAAGTATTTCAGACTAGTCAAATATGGTCCAGAAGACTACTGATCTGTTGCTGAAGAAGGAATCAGACTGGTGGACTATCAGCCGACTCAAATCAGATTAGTTCAAGTTTGGGATCAGCTGAGTACACATCAGACGAGTGACTTCGATCAGCAGAGTGGAAGTGGATCAGAAGTTAGTGCAACGGTAATAAATGCACTTGGAGTAATAAATGCTGAAGAGGAAGGGTATTTATGACAAATGATTGAAGAGAAACCTCGTATCAGCTTGGTGCATTTAATGCGGACTGACAGCAAGTACAACAGAGTGTACAGTGTTCAGTCGCAGGTAGCCGTTTCTGCAGAAGGACCAGTACTCGATGATTTGGACACCTGTCGATCTCTCAACGGGCAGATTTTCAAATCTCAAGTATAAATAGTTCAGTTCGTGAGTTGAAGAAGAATAGACAACACACCTTGAGAGCAAAAATCTGAAGCAGAATTCTTCTAAGTCTCAAACTCAAGAACAGAACACTCAACAGCTGAGTCATTTGTTGACGAAGCAGAATAGAGAGATAACAGAAAATACTTGTAAAATCTGAGTGATTTTGTTAGGATTGTGTTGTGAGAAGTAGATATCCGTCTTAGTGAGTGATATTACTTCAGAGGATAGGAGTTTCTTTGTGATTTCCTATTGTGAACTTACGGCCATATCATTTGTTGTTTGGCGTAAGCAGTGTATACTGTAATCTGTGTGATTTAGTATAACCCAAGATCTAAGTGACTTGGAAGAGTGGACTAAATGATTTATATCCATATAACCACTATAAAAATCCTTTGTGTTTTTACTTGCATTAATTTCTGCATATTTGAAACAGCATACTTAAAACACTTAAAGGTTAACTGTTGGAAAAGTTTTAAAAGGAGTTTGTTAAAAACTGGGGATAAAACTATTTCAAAGTTAAAGAAAACTACTTGTGAAAAACACTTGATAAATCCGCTGCAAGTTAGTTATTTTTAAAACTATGATTTTGATAAAATCAGCTGAGTGAAATCAGAAGAGTGGTCAACTCTGCTGTTCAAAGCTTTGTGCGAGATCAGCTTAGTCTGCTTACAATTCTTAATCAGCTTAGTCTGCTGACAGAAAAGTTAGAGAATTTTTAAAAGATAAATTTTTATAGAGGTCTATTCCCCCCCCCCCCCCCCTCTAGACCTCATCTGACCACTTGGGACCAACAATAGATTTACGTCGTTAGGATGTCCACAAACAAATGGACAAACGGAAGTCACGAATAAAGATATTGTACAACTATTGAAGAAAAGACTTGAAAAGGCAAGTGGAGCATGGCTTGATGAATTACCCTGGGTGATATGGGCAAATCGAACAAAAGAGAGGACAGCTACTGGAGAAACTTCGTTCAGTTTGGTCTATGGTTCTGATGTTGTGGTTCCAACTGAAATACAAGTACCCACAACAAGAGTCGAATTATATGGAGAAAAAGCCAATGAGGAACAAAGAAAATACGAGGTTGACAAAGCTGAAGCAAGAAGAGAAAAGGCTTTAACAAAAATACAAGCCTATAAAACCACAATGGCTAAAGCTTACAACAAGAATGTGCGATTAAAGACATTTCAAGTAGGTGATCTAGTGTTGAAGAAAATCGAGGCATCCAAAGACACTGGTAAACTCGATCCAAAATGGGAAGGGCCTTATAAATTCATCGAAGTTGGAAGAAAATGAGCATATAGATTAGAATATCTGGACGGAAAGCCTGTACCAAGAACCTGGAATGGAAGAAATTTAAGAAAATTCTATACTTAGGATCTTTTCCCGTTAAGATGATCATAAATGATCACTTTTTGTATTTTGTGCTTATGATCATTACATTGTTCAATATTCCGTTAGTCTGTACTACTGAGAAGAACAATCAATGAAACTGAATTATCTTTTATGCAAAATTACAAAGTGTCTGCTCTTATTAAACAATTGATAGCTTTCAAAGCATCAATCATTTTCGACAACTTTCAAAGCATCGAATCCTTACACTATAAAAGTGATAAGTGAAATAATTGATAGCTTTCAAAGCATCAAATCCTTATACTATAAAAGTGATAAAGTGAAAAAATTGGTAGTTTTCAAAGCATCAATCATTTTCGACAGTTTTCAAAGCATCGAATCCTTACACTATATTCTAAACAATTGATAAATTTCAAAGCAAAACACTTGTTCAAATTGATACTGATCTATTCGACCAAACATTTGATAAAATCCTAGATATCTTATCTATTCGACCAAATTCATCTCATCATACAGAAAGCACAAACACTTGTTCAAATTGATACATACTTATGATCATATTTGATCAAAGTACTTAAGGTCGATTAACATTTTAGTTCAAATACGAGTCTTTATTCGATCAAATACTTAATGTCGATTATCATATCACGTTCAACATATTGTTGAAATATAACGTTCCGCTTAGTCCATGACAATGATCAAAATTAAGCTAAGAACTAAAAACACAGAATCCGATTCAAAAAAATATAAATACATAAATAAACCAAACAAATTAGACATAGATTAATAAAGCATAAAAATTACACATACTAAGGAAAATATTCAGCAAAAAGTTCAAAAGGTTCATATTACAAAATAAGGTAATCATAAATATGGCATCGAGAGGCCGGGCACAATCGACACAGGGGCCGTCAGTTTGAGGCACTAATTAAGAACATCTAGCCACCCCCTCAAAAAAGCACAATATCATTCGGAATTATGAGAGTCATCCCCAACCAGATTCTCTATATCAATATGATCAAACATCTCTGTATCCTGGGCACTTTCATTGCCAAGATCCCGATCGATGATATTGTCTATCTTCTCACCTGTAAGAACCTGATGCTGCACAACTTGACTCTGCTCAATTGCTAATGGTTCGACTTGAGACTGCTCTTGTTCGACATGTGCATTGTCAACCGTTCCTTGATATATTCCAGAGTCCATTGCTTCGAGATAAATAGGATAAAAAACATCCTCTTCGAGGGTTGGACCTCCTTCGGCATCCTCAGTAATTGGGAATGGTTCGCAATCATCATTTTTTACCGGGTCAAGGGCTTCTTCGTCGAAACGCAAAAAACCAAGCTTTCTACACTGTTTCCAAGCTTTCTCGAAAACACCAAGCAATTCGACACCTGCCTTCATATCAGATAAAGCATCATAAGTAGGAGAACGGTAAAACTCTCGAGCAATTGCTAGCATCTGCTCACGATTTGGTGCAGTAGACATTGACATGCCCTCGATTCGACCTCTTTCATAACTTTGATTCGACTCAAGCTTCAGATGCTCGATTTCAAGGTTCTGATCCTCAACCTTTTTCTACAACCCTTCGACATCAGCGTTTCGAGCAGCGAGTTTCTCTATAGCATCAATTAACTGATCATCTTTCCTTTGAAGCTCAGTTTTAGCATCCTTTTGTTTCTTTTCTGCATCCTTAGAGCTTGCAGAAAGAGCCTTCATCAAGTTGTGTTGTTCCTTCAATTTCTTCTTCATTTTGTCAAGATCCTTGAAGGCACGCTCAGCAAGAACATAACCTTGATACATGACGTTGCTTGCCTGAAAAATAAACATCAAGAATGTCAAACCACCAAATACATCGAAATTATGTAAATCGAATACAATAATTCGACCAAAAAGTTACATAAACAAGGTCGCGGGATCCTTTCTTCAAATTTTGTTTAATCTTCTTCTTGCTCAAATTAATTTGATCTTTCTTGAAAATGATGGATTGAAATACTTTGCAAGCCTTACCTTCACCTTCCTGCTCAAGGACTGAAGAGTCGAGCGGAACTCCTCCAGCACGAGGAAGCTCAGAATTCATTATACTCTCGATATCCTCATCAGACGAGACTTCGAGAACAGGTTCTTTTCCAGGAAGTCGAACCACATCATTTTCTTCTCTAGGCCTCTTACTACCTCGAGCAGATTCAGGAGTCGAAGAACCATGTTCTCTCGAGCTAGTACTCCTTTGAGAAGTTCGAACATCATGATGGGTCGAACCATCTGTGATACTTTGAACAGGGTGATCGGGTTGGTTCGACGAAGCTATTTGTGCTCGGTTGGGATTATTCGATATAACAATCGGATTCTGACCTTGTGTGGGACGAGGTGTTTGATTCGAACCTGTTCTTCAAGCCATTTCAATCATTCTTTTTGCTCTTTGAGACATAGTAGCTGAAATTGCTTGCTCTGCATAAAAATGTCAGTAAATCGAATTAGATGAGGAAGTAAGAAGAAACCACAATTAAACTTATTTAATAAACAAGATAATCGATATACACTACCTAAGATAGGATCACTTCTTCGAGCCTTCGACATCGACATTCCCCCTAGTCGAAGAATAGGTTCTCGAAGTATTTTCTTAGCGTTATACTTATTTTCTCTCAACTGATTCAAAAACTCAGAACCCCATGAAGGATTTGCTACATTTTCAATCCTAATAGGACCAGTACGCCATTCACTTCGAACATTCCAAACATAACCTTCAGGGGGAGCAACATAAACAAATCGGTGTTTCCACTCCTTGCCATAGCCAGATTGAATTTGCGTCAAGAAACTTTTCTTATTCTTCGATTTTATATAACAAAATCCAACATTCGACATCGGAGACTCAGTACAACAAACAGATTGTTGAAATTAGCAAAAGAGGGGGCTTGGCCTAGGGCTTTCATTATCAAACAGAAGGCAATGATGTAGGCCATCCCATTGGAAACTATTTGTATAGGAGATAAGGATAATTGATTTAAAATGTTAGCCGCTTCGACAGGTATGGGAAATCGAAGACCAAGTTCGAGATGATGAATGTTAATTTCTCTACAATTATCTGGCGGAGCATTCATTCGATCACTTTCGACTGGTTCTATTACTGACCAACCACTACGAAAAGAATAAGTTTGTGCTGATGAAGAAACGGGCACTCTATAAAATCCAGGCAAAATTTGATCATACCGATCTATTGTTTTGTATCGATCAGATGGACCTACTCCTTCGACATCACCCCCTTCGACTTGCCCTAATTCGATACTACTCCCTTCAAATTGCCCTAATTCGACATCACCAACTTGCTCTAAATTATCACCAATTGGGTCGACATTACCAGATAAAACAGATTGAACTCTAATGCTATCAATTTCGTCATCACCAGTTATATCGATAAAATCAGAAGAAAAAGAAACTACAAGGGAATCATCTGAATCGAGCTCAGTACTAGACGCACTACTAGAAGAATTTAAAGACATGCTTATTCGAAGTATGAAGGAGACAGAAAATTACCCGGATAACAGGAGGATTCGACTATAAAGAGAGTGATTTCTTCGACCTAGGGCTTGAGGCTCTTCGAAGAGATCTGCTCAAATTAGTAAAATTGTGATATGAGGGTAATTGGTAAAAGCCCCTTTCTATAGAGAGTTGAAAAGGGTAAATTGCAAAATTAACCCTTTGACTTTAAGAGACAGTTTGAATTTCGAGCCCACGACTTTTCGATACAAAAAATATTTACTCTCAGAATATTTAAATTACATTTTTAACCTAAATGAAGAAATAATTACATATATATACACATATATATCGAATGAAGGTGAATATATTCAGCACAAGCAATGTCGAAGTTTGCTGATATTTACATATATAGATTGTCGAAAACACACATATATGGATATTCGATATTTAATTACCTAAATAACTCATCGACATATATATATTTACAAGTTATAACCTATCAACATATTATATTGATTTATATTTGGCATTCATTATATATTCGACATATTATCTTTAGATACAAAAAACTGATATGTAAAACCACCAAACAAGTCTCCTAAAAAATAGCACTTTGATTTGGGCTTCGATGTATAAGCCCAAAACTCAATTGTGTATTTGTCATTTATTTCATTATTTATTTCACAAGTTCAAAAATTCGATTTTCATATCGAATACTTGAACTTCGGGGACGAATACTGTTATATATATATAAGAATTATCAGATTATCAAATAATTCAAAACTTTTAAAATTCACAAATTCAAGACTTCGATTTTTTAATATCGAATACTTGAACTTGGGAGACTATTGATATACCAAATATTCAATCAGTGACATGGCATATTATACGTCAGATTATAAATTAATTTCATGATTAAAACTCTATCTTAGTCAACTAGACCAAATCTGGTTCTATTCGACATGTACCAGATCTGGTCCTAGTTCGATGTACATTTCTGGTCATTACTGCTTGTCCTTATGAATTTCAACATATCAATATGTCGAAATTTACTAATTTGTGTCCCGTAAATGATTTTCATACTAAACTTTGCATAAACTTACTAGATCAACCCTTCGATCAAACTAATTCGACTTCAATGTCTCAATTGGATCGAACTAGGTGAGATCTGACCCGAAAAGATCCGCCCCGAAATATCCGCTTTGGAAAACTATAAATAGACGACATTTATTACTCTTCAAGGTAGGTTTTTTCTGAACAACCAGTATTATACTTTCTGCTATTCCTATCAACAACTGTACCGACTTTAGCATCGGAGGGTCTACCCCGGATCAACCACCGGCAAAACCTGACGAGTTCCTATGAGCGCAGGGTTAGGTTCCTAGAAGTGGAGTTCTGTTCGAGTTGACCGGCAAGAATTCCATACTGTAGAACGGATATCAACAATTACGTGGCACATTGGATTTTGACCAACTACTTAGACGAAATATCCCTTCATCATCTAGTTCATACCTCTCTTATTCTTATAGATCCAATTATATCAAATATATTTGATCTCATCATGTGGATCTACAAATTTTCCAAATGTTATAGGATTCATCGCACCTTGCCATTTTTCCTTATTAGAATCTTCCATTGCATGCTTGTATGACAATGAATCATCTTGATTTGTGTCGTACACTATTAGAGGTACTTCTCATCATGCTCGTAGAAGGTGAGTAGTCTAACTACCCTCCCACTACGACGAGGTACCAAGATGTTCTAATCAGGAATTGTGGTCTTTTGTTGAGGTAATTTATCAGTAGTTAACTGAGGTGTGCCGATCTCATCGACTTAAATTTCTTCCATGGGGGGTGGGGGGGGGGGGGGGTGGGGGGGGGGGGGGGTGGGGGGGGGGGGGGGTGGGGGGGGGGGGGGGTGGGGGGGGGGGGGGGTGGGGGGGGGGGGGGGTGGGGGGGGGGGGGGGTGGGGGGGGGGGGGGGTGGGGGGGGGGGGGGGTGGGGGGGGGGGGGGGTGGGGGGGGGGGGGGGTGGGGGGGGGGGGGGGTGGGGGGGGGGGGGGGTGGGGGGGGGGGGGGGTGGGGGGGGGGGGGGGTGGGGGGGGGGGGGGGTGGGGGGGGGGGGGGGTGGGGGGGGGGGGGGGTGGGGGGGGGGGGGGGTGGGGGGGGGGGGGGGTGGGGGGGGGGGGGGGTGGGGGGGGGGGGGGGTGGGGGGGGGGGGGGGTGGGGGGGGGGGGGGGTGGGGGGGGGGGGGGGTGGGGGGGGGGGGGGGTGGGGGGGGGGGGGGGTGGTGGGGGGGAGGGGTGTGGGGGGGGGGGGGGGGGGGGGGGGGGGGGTGGGGGGGGGGGGAATGCAACGAACTTGTTACCGCTGGAAAGCTTACTAACCGACTTCACTTAGATGATGGGATCCACTTTGCTGATAGCTACTCGGCTTATTGAAGACGGAACTCATTTGATTTGACTCGGCTGAAATCACCAATCTAATCTTCACTCATCTGAGATTCCTACTTAGTTGTTTTGGTCACTTAGCTTCCATACCGTAATTCAATCCTTTACTCATCTGATCTTCACTCATCTCATAAGATTGAATCTTCAAATGTTTACTATGATTTCTATTTCTTAGTTGATGACATCCTTTTTGTTATCATCAAAACCTTTTCACTCAATTAACTCAACTAATAAGATTACTTAGATGTTCTTGAGTTAATAAATTCTTCCAACATGGCTTAACTTAAATTTACTTGAACTTAAACTAATTTTATGTAAATTAGTAACAATTAAGTTGATATGATAAATTATTTTTAAATTATTTATTTAAATTTATATAATTATATCTAAGTGTGGTATGGTCCGGTTTTTCCAGTATAAAATTTTACAGACCCGTACCATACCATAATATTCGGTAAGGTTTTTCGACTATACCATGACCTGCGGTTCTTTAAAAAAACCAAAAATTCGGTACGGTTTGGTATGGTTCGGTATGTTATGGTACGGTTTCAAGAACCATGTGCACCTCTATCTAATATAGTGTCTAATTTTAGATAAGTGGTCAAGTGCTGCGATTTTATTTAATTGTAATATAAAACAACAAAAATAAGTAAATTAACAAATGATGTAAAAAATCTATATTAACTATTATATTTTATATAAGTATTTTTTTGTGTTATCCTTAAAAAATCAAATAAAAATACCACAATTTAACACATTACTATATAAGACTAGTTTCCAAAATTTTCAAACGGCACATATAGCAGGTACAATTAGTTCAATTATTTTATCAATAATATACAAATGAGATGATGTCATATAATTTTATAATATAATCTAAAAATCTGAAATTTAAAATATGACATTTCAATTATTTAAAACATGTGCAACAATTTATACATTGGCGGTAGGAGTCTGAATATACTAAAAAATGTGCAATATATAATTACCTAAAAAGTTAAATCGATAATACTTCTATTAGAGTTTAAACGTGTTATATTGTAACCATTGCGATTTCATTTCTTTTTTAATCATACAGCATAAAACTCAAAAGTTTGTATAATGGATGGGTGTCCTTTAAGTCTTAGTAGATATTTTTATTTGTGTCTACTCTTTTATGTTTGCACATGTTCTTTATAATGAAATAAGATATAGTTTAAACAATTAAAAAATAATGCTACATTAATATCATATCATATCAACCGGTTAGTGGTCGAACTGGTTCGATCAGTCAAACCAATAACAAGTAAGATTACCGATTCTATCTCCGGTCCGATTTTAAAAACATTGCCTATATATACAGCTTGGGAAAATTCTCTAGGGCCCATCCCAAATCATAGGTAAGTAAATTATTATAGTATATATTTATAGTTATAATAATAACAAATGAAAATGTTAGTACTGCATTTAATTATTATTAGATTTTTTAATTCTTCTGATATTTAATAATTTAACTTTAGTGAAAACACTCCACCCATCTCCGTGACAATAACACTATGTTCCTTTACCCGCAAGGGTGGTGGAGTAAGTGAGCGCGGTGATTGACCCGAGTTTGAATCCCCGCTTGCCAACACTTTTTAGGTTGCACTACTAGAAAAACTCAATATTGCAACCGAAATTTTGCAACCGATTTAAAGCAGTTGGAAATTTGAGTAAAATTGCAACCGACCAATTGACCTCGTCACACCTGGTTAGCATAGTGTGGTTTACATCTCTCATGTGGTTTTGAGAGCTATTGCATGAGGGCGGGGTTTACCCTGTGCACTTCGATGGCTGCGGATTCCTTTGTAAAAAAAAATAAAAAACAATGTTACTTGCACGTGACCCGACGAACCAATTTCCCAATCTGCTCTCACTCGTCACTCGACTATCACATAGGCCTCTAGTGCAATGCTTACAACATCAAGAGCACACTTCATCCCGTTTAGCTGTTAAAGTTGTTCAACTTATATTTTGAGTTCAAAACTACTTCATTATAGAAGAGCTAGCGGTGTGGGAAGTTAATATACCTAGCTAGTTGCTAATTCATGTTATGATATCTACATTTTAAAGATTTTGCCATTTCGTAAATTCATTCAAACTATTGACTTACATATGATAATCCTATCTTAATTGAAATTAAAGGTACACTAAAACCTACGAATGATCGAGCACAAAAACATAACTTTATATAGTTTTCTCTGCAGATAACCGGAGTAACAAAATTAGAATTTTCATAAAGTTGTGGTACAAAGAATGAGAAGGTAAAAGTTATGGTACCAAATGTAAAGTAGGGAATACTTATGGTGCTAAAGGGAAAAAATTTCCTAGATTTAGTGGCTGCAGAAAACTAAACCCCTAAAAAGTCATTCGTCAAATCAAATCGACATACATGTCATTAGTTTGATCTAATAAACTCTGAACAGGAGAAAATTAAACTGTTATAAGTTTGATTTAGCGATGTATGAACTAGAGAAAGAAGTCCCTTGCACTAGCAGATTGGATGTCAAGTTCTTTAATTCCAAGTGCTTCGTCTTTGAGTGAGACGAGACTCTCCTTATAGTTATATTTCAGCAAGATAGCTGGATTTTTCATCACCCTGCGCAATTCTAAGTCCTCTCTTTCTTTGTGAATTAAGGGCATGTAATACAACTTTCATCCTCTCTTTAGAATTGATGAGTGTGTAAACAAGGTTTTCTTCCCAAAACAGTAGTGCTGCCATGAAAGGTTCGGAAGATGTTGGAAATAATTGAAATTTCCATAGTGCATGAATTGAATTGAATAGTCACTTTAGATTCAAGGAACAAGTATTTCCAAGAAGTAGTTAGATACATGAATGTATCTATATTAATAT
The DNA here is from genome assembly GCA_034814905.1 of Penstemon davidsonii. NCBI lineage: Eukaryota > Viridiplantae > Streptophyta > Magnoliopsida > Lamiales > Plantaginaceae > Penstemon > Penstemon davidsonii. The sequence continues at coordinate 32,116 of JAYDYQ010001087.1, read as the reverse complement.
GTATCTAGATTGTTCTTAGACTAGTATAAATAGTGGTTCATTGAGTCATTTGTAAGTGAGCAACTCCAAGAGAGCAAAGTGTCACGGCCCGTCATTTTGCAAGGACAAAATGGCTCAACACAAGGACCTGTTGTACGGGAGAGTGTCTCGGGGAGCCTGGGACTGGACATACCGAAGGATTTGCGGGAGCAAGAAGTCAAGCAGGGGCGAGGCTTTGCACGAACGAGATGCAGTTCGGGAGCAAGGCAGTTGGTCGGGCTGGCCAAACAGTTGGGACGGGCGGCCAGGCAGGTGGCATGGCCGGCCCAAGACAAGTAAGGCACGGCAGGTGCACGACACAGGTAGTTAGGAGGGCGGCCCAACCTATTGAGCAGTCTACGGGACAATCCAGCAAAGCTAGCTCATCCCATGGAGCAGGCCAATGGGGCTAACAAGCATGGGAGTGGAGGTTTCAAGAAATATCCAGGAAGTTCTACACAGTTCCAGATGGGTCCAAAAAAGTCTACACATGTGCGGAGCATTCCTGAAGGTTCTACAATTGGGCAGAAGGTTGTGGAATGTTCTAGGTCGTCCTAGAATACCTTGGAAGAGTGTAGAAGACTTTAGAACCTTATATAATAATGTAGATGGTTGTAGTAGGTAGTTGTAGAATGTTCTAGTGGTAGAAACCTTCTATATAGCTAATTTTAGTCATTAGATAGGATTAATCCTGACCATCCACTAGGGATGTCAACTAGTATAAAGAGGAACTTTCATTTCATTTGTAATCATCCAAGAAAGCATCCAAGTATAATTTTAGTCGAGGCTAGGTGTCGCATGGGTGCTTTGAGAAAGTTAAGTCCGATACAAAAGGTTCCCTAGACCACCAAAGTGGCTAGTTAATCAAATATATGAAGCCACAATTGACATATAAAATATATCATTGAAAAAATGCAGCATGACTGCATATATCTTCCATTAAAATAAAATTCCAACAGAAGACACATCCAAGTTAAAGGGCATAGTCCATAAACCTACTGCATCCCTCAACCAGATCTCAATACCATCATAATTGAAGGAGAGCAAATCAAGCATCCTTTTGTAGGTAGAACCTCAACCTCATTATGATGAGCAACTACAAGAATCTCTATTTCATAGAATTCTTCAGGGCTCGTGTCAAATGCAAGAATGTTGTGCTTTTGACTTTTCTTGGACCACATGCTCCAGTAAACCACCATCCAACGGTGATACCACATGTCCCTCTCTCTACAAAATAGTGTCAAAGTGCTTGGTCTTCTACATATTACCAAGAGTTGTTGCGTGATGTATACACAGAAAAATGACAAGGTTTTCTTCCTGAAAGGCTATAGCCATGAATCAAAACAATTTTGAATAAAAGACTCATAGGATCCACCATAAATTGAGTGCATCGTATATTCAACAACGAAATTGGAGAGGGCAGGGGCCTTAACCTCCTAGTTGCTGGATTCCATAAGGCAAGCTTCTTACTGGTATTGATGGTCACGAGAAATACCCCGTTGGAAGGGCCATAGAGCGAGCTAAAGTTTTCGGCCAAGGTAAAACCAACTGGCTCCTCGTAACTCTTTAATGTTTTGTTGTTTAACAGTGAAAAGGCATGTCCTCCTCGTAACAATATGCTCGAATGATAACAAACAAGGAGACGGGTCTGGTTACTTCCATTTGAGAAATGCTCACGCACGAAGTGCTGACTGTCTATCGTTGCTTTCCATTTATGACTCAAGATGACAAATTGTAGCAAAATACTCACTGGCAACGGCAACATGATACAATATTTAATGTCATCTGGAACTTGAATTCTCTGAAAAGGGAAAAAGATAACAGATTCATTAATTACAACGAGAAATTAAATAGCAATGATACATGGATCTTAGTAAAAGTAAGCACAAGAGTAAAGCAGATTGACACATACAATAATCCAACAATTGAGAATCTGATAGAAGACATATCACACATACAATCAGGGGCGGAGGAAAGGGGTGGCTTCCCCGGGCTCAAGCCTGGGGTCAAATAAAGAAAAAATAAAATTATATTGTACAATTAAAATTTTTCCTTGTCATATATAGTACAATTTCAATTTTTTCTTTGCCTTTTCAATTTTTTTCGTTGTCATCCCGGGATGAATTTTTTTTCTAGATACAGCCCTGCATACAATAATTTAACAACTTTGAGGCCATAGCAGAGCACGAAATGCATTAGACTAATTGTATTTCTACACAATGAAATGAAATTGGCTGCAAATTGAATGATAAGAAAATTATTATCAACCTTAACATAACACGCGGTCTTAAAGAAAATTATACTTTTCTAGAGAAGAAATCCCTTGCCTCAGCACATTGGGTGTCAAGCTCTATAATTCCATGTGCCTCGTCCTTGAGCGAGACAAGACTCTCCTTGTATTGAAAGATGGATATTTCATCACAAACAACTCCTTCTCTCTTTCCAATCCTAAATTCTGTTTTCTCATGTGATTTAAGGTCATACGCTATCATAACCAGATCCTCTTATCTAGCAAAACTAAACTTTTCTCCCCAAAATCCCACTGGTGAAGTTGAAATGGTACGAAATTTAGACATATTTCCACCTGTGGACGAGAGTCCATTTGCCTCGTTCCTCCGACCACCAAATGTCAAGGCAGTTGTTAGTAGCTTGGTCAGAGTGTAAAGCAATGGATTCTCTATAGGTAGCAAGATTCATATCCTCTCCTAGTTGAGCAGCCTCGGGTATCTCTAATTCGAGGAAAGCTTCATTGTTCAAGTCAAAGGCAAGAAGTTTGTAGTGCTTTGGTTCAGATTTCCTGGAATACTTCATCCAGTAACACCACCCGTGCAATAGTGTACTGCGGCATCAACTCACTTTTACAGTAGAGTCATGAAGTGCTTCATCCTCAAAATATCTCCAGGAGTTGTCCCTTGATTTATACAAGGCGTAGTGACGAGATTCACTCTCATTAAGGCTATAGCCGTGAATCACAACAATTTTGAACTCGTTTCATAAGATCTATCATAAATCTATCTGATCACCTTCATTATTGAAATCATGTGGAGAGACAACGGCCTTAACTTCATAGTCGCCGGATTCCATAGGGCGAGCTTGTTACTCGTACTAATGGTCACGAGAAATACTCCACTGCAAGGGCCATAGAGATAGTCAAATTTTCCGGGCAGAGTGAAACCATCTGGCTCGTCTTAACTTTTCAACATCTTGTTGAAAAGGCATTCATGCCTCTGCCCCAGTCCTATGAACCAGGAGACGGGCTTGTTGCTGCCATGGGCGAAATGTGTTGGGTTTTGAATCCGAATCAACCGTAATTTACTTACTTGAATCGGATCGGATAATCGCCCGTAGCTTGAAGTGGGTGATCCGGAGAGAATCCTTCTTTGCCATCGATCTAACCGTGGTTGAATCACCGATGCTCTCACGTTTTGGTGCTCCCGATCAAGACATAAATCACGTACGGAAATGAGCCATAATTCCACAATCCAAATCCCCTTAGTTGTTGTTGATGATATGTGCATGATATATCCCCGGAATATATAGTATGATTTACCCGTATGTAATGTGTTAACATGATATATATATATACATAATATATATATATGTGTGTAGGGAGAAGGAGAAATAAAGAGGAAGGAGAGAGGTCACAAAGACCTCTCTGTTTTCGGCAGAGAGTAGAAGTCCCCTTGGGACTTCTCTATTGTTAATACCATTGAGAAGTCCCAAAGTGGACTTCTCTGTATTTTACAGAGATGGGGGGAGCCGAATGCTCCCCCACTTGCCAATTATGTGGGAGTTAATCTCCCACTAAGTGGGAGGTTAACTTCTCATTTGGGAGTAGTTAATTAACTACTCCCTCCTCTTTCCTATTTCAAATTTAGATCGGGTCGGGTTAGCTCGAATGGGCGTACCCACCCGTCTCAAATCAACATCTCCCACTCGCACATGAGGGCTAAACCGAGTCTACAGTGACTACAACAACATACTCATCAACTTCATACGGAAAAGTGGATCGTGTGACCGGAGAGCGCAAGAGCATTAAGTGTCATAAACCTGTTAGGGTATATAACAACTCTTATTCACAAAACACGAGGACATCATGACTCGCTATACCCCAAATCCCATTTCACTAACCGAAGTATCTCTGATCCCTCAAATCAACAAAAGAGCATACTTCACTACACCACTCACTTGTATTCACAATCATGTCTCAAACTCTTAAGTTCGACATATTGGCTGGCCAGCTTTGAATTCAAGTAGTGTGTGTTAGCTTCATAAAGTCTTCCTTTCCTACCTGAATCTTTCGATCTTACTTCAGCAGCTTTCCTAGACACGGACCGCATCGCCGTATGATTCATAGCTATTAGTGACGTGCTAAAGTAGCAACACCTTGGTAAGATCTCGAGAAACGGTCAAAAGTCATAAGGGTACCTATTGAGGTTGCAATAAACCTCTGGGTCTCACACAATGAGTGAGCAGGGATCTTTCACTCATTTCCCAATGGTCACTGAAGCACACGTGGTATGAAACACATGCTACTGTGGTTTACTTCATTTCGTGAAGTGTATGTCATTTAAACAACACAGTACAGATTTTAGTACAAGTGTACATCTACACTTTACCTGAATTTTCTCCTTATCCTCGATAAATAATTAACTCGAGAAAATTCACATCTGACTATTTGACAAGTTTAATGGATGGTGGGAATCCATTCTTCTTCGATTACTTGTATAGACAAAAGTAATCTCATCTTAATTAAGCAATCGATATCTTTCTGATCTTGCACTCATGCAAGACTATGATTACTTTAGTTAAAACAGTAATCTTAAAATCGATTATAATTAAGGCGATCATGATTTTATCTTGCGCTCTTTACAAGGATAAAACAATCTCATCTCTGCACGTTCTCAACGCCAGAGGCGATTGCTCGTGTGAGAGAGCCAATCTCTAAATGTCCGACATATCTTAGGACATTGAATGTATGATTTCCAAATCATGTATACAAGCATTCAAAAGTCACAAAAACTTATGGGCTTGATCTTATGAACTTCCAGGTTCAACTAGATCAAAAACTACACAACTCTAGAGATTGCTAGGCAACCCAAGTAAGAATCTCCAGTTATGGTCTTAGTACAAGAAACTTGACCATCTATTGTACGTAGATGCTAACTACAAAGTTCTCTATTAACTTCGTTATGATATCTCCACAAAATTTCTCAATTTTGTGTAAGTGTTTGGTCTCACTAATACAGTATCTATATTGCAAGCTATGAATGTGTTTCGCAACATAAAAAAATATGTCAACACAACTCGGAGGTAGCTTTTAACCTTCCCAAAGAAGTAATAAATACCTCTTGACCAAACAACTACCCATACTGCGTATGTGCCATCAATTTTACAACAATTGTGCACATAGGTAAACATGTCTCATTATGCTTAAGAGATCAATTGCAGTATACTAAAGGTTTCTCGATAACCTTTTCACTAAAGTCTAAAATCATGCAAATGATTTGACTTATAATTATTGACCAGATCCATGGCACAACATAAATCAGAGTAGGTAATTGGTTTCGAACCAATTAATGATTCCATCATGATCGGAATCAGTGATCTAGACATTTCACTCAAAGTGCACATTTCAAGAATCAGAATTCTACCTCTTACTATGAGAGTATCATTAGGTATTAAATTCAGAATTATTCAAGTGTCGGTTGACCACTTATAAAATTCAATGAATTTCACCAAGTATTCTACCTACAAGTCCTCAATTCATTCATAAATAATTAAGGACGACCATTTTCAAAACGGTCCTTTTATACTCAAAGTTATCCCAACAAATAGGGTAACTCAAACATTAAGAAATGGAATCCAGTATTCCTAATAATAACTTAAGACAAAAGACTAATGTTGTTCATCCATCAAGATGAAAACCGACGTCATTGTTCAGACAATCTCTTATTGCCTAAAATAATCTTAAAGCTCAAAGATTTCAAGTTCGAGAACTTTGATATCTCAACTTTTCAGATTAATAGTCTTTTATTCATTTGGAATACTTCCATGTCTAAAATTTGACTATAGTAAGAAACAGGTAAGAAACCATGTGCCTCTTTGAAAATTAACCAATACAAAAATCGGTTTAAATCTTAGGCGGGTACTAAGTCTTCCTTCCATTTATTTAACGTATCTCACCCATGAGATAGAATAACATCTTTCAGTATTTGAAATAAGTTACGGTTCAGGTGTAGTCTCTTCATTTGAATGGATCCAGTAGAACATAAATTGCTCCCACTCAAAAGAAGCAATTTTGGATATTCACTTCCAAGTGATAAGTCAAATGAATAACTAATTACCCCTTGAACCGGTTTACACTAACACGTTCAAATACACAAAGATCAGTTTATCTAGTAAATACAACTTTCGAAAGATTGTATTTCTTGATTTAATAAGAAATTTACTTCCATCTCATTGTTCATTCAAGAACATGAACCATTAGACATTAATTATATATCCTCCAAAGATATATTTTCTTGCGTGATCATGTTTCTAAACACATTAGAAATAAAGTTAATACAAACTCAACTATTTGATCACATCGTCTAAGGTAGCTTAGGTCAAATCATCATCTGACCCTAGCTTTTAGAAGTTGGAAATTACTATTATTGAAGATTCACAAAATATGCATTTAATGTTAACAAAATTTCCACATGGAAATTCAAGGGGTTAACTTGAGATGCATTGAACTCCATCCCATCAAATAAATCGAGTTATTTCCCTTAACACAATTATACAAATAAAAGTGTTAGAAATAACTGATACTCAGATGTTTCATTACACGTATCACAAAATGATCGTATAGATATTCATATTCCTGATCATGTATCAGAACCTTATGTTCATCGATACATTTGACTCTCTAAAAATTTCAAAAACACAGAAGTGTTTCAATTTTACAAGAGATCAAATTAAAATGATCAAGACATATAATATCTTTATAAAAGTAATGAAAGGACGGATTCATCCAACCTTCACTAATATTAGATCACTAGAATTGATCAAAATGGAAGTTTAACTCCAACGGCCTAACGATATAGTTATGGTGTCTTGTTTCAATTGAAACAGTGCAAGGGCAAACCAATTTTCAGAAATGACTTGAAAAAGTCTTCTAATTGATTTAGTGTTTCCACTAGCCCAAATTGACCTAAACAAATATGCCTTCAACATATTTTGTGATGCATCAGGTGTTGATAGTACAACAACAATCAACTATGCAATTGAAACGTTTAGTCAATAATGACACTTCAAACTATCGTTAAATGTCTATAACATTTAAGTATCGCTCAAAAATATACAAATCAAGTCAACGATGAATTCAAGCCTAAATCTAATCCAAGAACAAACTCAACAGTCAAGTTTAGTTTCCCGAAGGTACAAAAATGTACCTTAATAAACTTGAGTGAGGACGCAAACACTTTTAAATTATTAGTTACCATAAACCTATAATCCACAGAGGATAAGGTTAGTAACGTGTTTTCGAAAAAACAATAATTATAACAGTGTTATTGAGTGCTACCTTTTCAACTTCATCCATTGATAAGTGAAAGAACCAAGGATATGGTAAATCGAGCACTTATGGTCCCATGCCATTTCAGATTATCAAAATCCGACAGTGATTGTTCTTCCAACTAGAATTATCTTCAGTCTCCTTTATTTGATTGCCTCTATTAATCTAGTTTTATTTTCCTTAGAGCCTATGCTCCTTTAAAACAAATTTTGTCACAAGGACTTCAGTATTTGGTCTAGAAACACCAAATAACTTTTTAAGAAGCACAATAAAATACTTGCCATTTGAAAAAGTCGTTGTACAGATATGTGAATCAACACGACCTTTGAAGGGTTTTTTAAAATGGAACGAGACTAAATCGAGCTTGAATTCAGTAACTCAAAAGAGAAGAATTATGGCTACTTGACATTTAATCCTTCGTTAAAGTTTGACTTCACTCTCATAAGTATTCAACATACTAGGTAAGAGTGTATGTTCCAATGGTCAAACTTTTAAGTCAAGCGTCTACCTGGTTAAAGCTGTATTTCTATATTGCTCCCAAAGGAAAACGTTCTACGATGCCATAATTTAAAGACTAGGAGCGGAATGTCTTTGATCTCTTTCTCGAGTAATAAGACCACAACAGGTCTTTATTGACTTTATAGATGTTTTCTACAACATCACATAATCCTACTAACATTCTAAATCTACAGAGACAAAGTGTTGCAGCTTTGTCAATAAGTACTTTTGCAAGTACTCATCTAATTAGAATTGATCGCCATGATCTGTTAATATAGAGATATCATATTAGCCCATCTAAGTATAGGTGATTTTATACATAGCAAACTGAACTCGTTTTAAATCCCATAAGGTACAAAATCGAAAGGGTCACTACGTGGCCCAATCATCTCCCATATCCAAATGATCATTATCACTAATTCAATTCCTTAGTATAAAATCTAGTAGTTCCAGGTGAGAATCACTTAAATTCTTCCAACCTAAGAACTCCCACTCGAGTACTTAATTCAAAGTACTTACAAATATTTAATGTGCATCGTGTTACATCTTAACACGTCTCAAAAAATGCACATAAGGAGATAAGCGCGTATCAAACACGCATTAAAGTAATAACACATAAACGAATTCATGTGTACAATTAAGAATCACCTTCGAAGATTCTAATGTCAAAGCCTCAGGGGACAAAAACTAATGAGACTTGTCTTCCTTAAAAGAAGATTGAGTGAAAAACTCAAAGATTTGGAAAAAGTTTTAAAGTTTTCAAAAACTTTTAGGAGAGAGAAAAAATATTCAAAATATTTTTCCTTCAAAATTGTTAGTAAGACCAATTTTAAATTTCAAAAAGAAATTTATTACGTCGTTTTTCAACAAATTAGATAAACGACGGATTCATTCCATAAAGATGGAATTCAATCGTTCAGTTTTCTTCTCTTAGCCCTCGGCTAAAGAAGCGTCCCTATTGCATCAACTTTAACGTTTCAAGTCCATGACCACGAAACTTGAAAGTGTGCATAAACTTTCATTAGAATTATCTAACGTATTGCAATATTCAACAATTGCAAAAACAGGTGTTAATTCTATTCAGATTGTCGCTCTCCCACTAGGTCCGGCATACGTCACGTTCTCAAACTAAATCGAGTTAAATATTAGATCAAGCTCATAAGCTAATCAAAATACCCTAACTCATGCTCATAAAGAAATATTTTACACTTAAGATTGCTTACAAGCAAACCAAGTTCTAATTTCTCAAAAAAATTAATGGAAAAACAAATTTTCCAATTTAAAAAATATTAATTAGAACGTCATAAATAAGTGTTGAAGTACTTCCATTTGAAGTCAAACGTTTGAAAATATTTTCAGAGTTTTCAAAAATAAAATTCATAAATTTTCTTGATTTAAAATGATTTTAAATCATTTTCTACATGCATTAGAAAATTGAAATTGGCTTAAAGTGTTTCCAAACACTCCCACTTAATGATTTTAAATCATTTTCTAAATGCATTAGAAAATTGAAATTGGCTTAAAGTGTTTCCAAACACTCCCACTTGCTAGCCACTTCCTCAAAAATATTTTTCTGGACCAACATAAAAAATTTCAAAATTTTCCATCAAAGAAAAATAATTTTCCATTTTAAAACATTTTCCAAGCATCAAAAATCAAGGAAAAAATTTACATTCTGAAAAATTAATTTAAATTCACCAAACAATCAGAAATAAAATTCTTAACACATAGAATTTTTTTCGGGCCAAAAACGGACATCGGAGTACGTCGCACGCGCCGCCTGTGCGTGTGGGCGTGCTCACTTGCATCGCACTGCCATGCAGTACAATCACTGACATGTCATGCCACGTGGATATCCACATGGTGCTGAGCACACGTGTGGCGCCTAGCTGGCTGCCATGTGTGTGCTGACTGGGCTGTTGACCAAACCAACACCTTCACGCACTTGTGTGGCGCGTGTGACACACGCGCCGTCCTAACGGCGTTTTCCTACGAAACGCTTCCGGCTACCCCAACGTTTTCGGGCCTTCTGATTCCTTTGGTGAACTTCGTTTTTCATTTTGACCTTCGGAAGTACTTGTTTGAGCAACCAACAGCCGCGATCGAGAGTGGGTATGAACAACTTCTTCAAATTTCCAGCAACTTGAAGAAATGCGACATGAACTTCGATTGACAATATCTCCTTCGTTATAAGTCCGAATTATGCATACTATATATGGTTGAAAACCTCTTGACGAGATCTTTCTAATGGTACATGAATCATCTTATAAGCCGCAACATATAATCCGCAGAAAATTAAACAAATTTCGGCCAAATAATAAACAAAAAATCATATCTCAATTTCTACATATCCAATGAGCATGAAATTTTGCAGAAATGATAAACAACATGTAAGCATGCTCTGTACAAATTTTCGGACGAAAATAATAAGCACATTTAAATCCGCAAATAAAATGTCAAACAATTTCGACATATATGGCAGAAACTTGAATTGACCATATCTTTCTCATTTCTAATCCAAAAACAGATTTTCATACATGGCTGGAAAGATAATTTCAAGAGGATTCTAATGGTATATAGCACGTCACATGAATCCAAGTATTGAATCGTGAATTTGCATTTAAAGTTTCAGCAAATAATTCAATCAACAATATTTTCAGGACAAATTTCTCAACAAATAAATCTGAACAAACACAGACACATTCACGAACATAAAATCATGCTCCAGTAAAATTTTCATACCATTCTAACTAGGGAATCACAAACTGCCATTAAAGGTCAAGCATGAACATAATTTCAAAATTCATGAAATTACTAAAACTAAACATGCTTTCAAACACCATATAGCAAAGGAACTCAACCAAACTGGCTCTGATACCAATGTTGGGTTTTGAATCCGAATCAACCGTAATTTACTTACTTGAATCGGATCGGATAATCGCCGGTAGCTTGAAGTGGGTGATCCGGAGAGAATCCTTCTTTGCCATCGATCTAACCGTGGTTGAATCACCGATGCTCTCACGTTTTGGTGCTCCCGATCAAGACACAAATCACGTACGGAAATGAGCCATAATTCCACAATCCAAATCCCCTTAATTGTTGTTGATGATATGTGCATGATATATCCCCAGAATATATAGTATGATTTACCCGTATGTAATGCATGTGTTAACATTATATATATATATACATAATATATATATGTGTGTAGGGAGAAGGAGAAATAAAGAGGAAGGAGAGAGGTCACAAAGACCTCTCTGTTTTCGGCAGAGAGTAGAAGTCCCCTTGGGACTTCTCTATTGTTAATACCATTGAGAAGTCCCAAAGTGGACTTCTCTGTATTTTACAGAGATGGGGGGAGCCGAATGCTCCCCCACTTGCCAATTATGTGGGAGTTAATCTCCCACTAAGTGGGAGGTTAACTTCTCATTTGGGAGTAGTTAATTAACTACTCCCTCCTCTTTCCTATTTCAAATTTAGATCGGGTCGGGTTAGCTCGAATGGGCGTACCCACCCGTCTCAAATCAACAAAATGTTCATGCACGAAGCGTGGACATCGAGACATTGCTGAAGAGACAATATTTTCCTTATAAGTTCCCATGTTCAGAATAAGCACAAAAAGAAACAGGGGAAAACTAACAGCCAAATAATAAGAATGTTGCCAACATAGAGATCAAAATTAAAAATCGCAATAATATCAACATATAGTCATAAAAATATTTGTCCCAACAATCTAACTTGAAATCTTTGGTACTAAGTAAATCATCAAATAAAAAACTAGAAAAATTATGATCAAGTTTAAAGAGTATGCATATTTATACAAAATTTCTAAACAAAACAGAGAATAAACACATTCTACTGAACAAGAAATCAAACACACATACACCCATGCACATATAATACAACGGAAATGAGCAATAAAATCAATCGATGTCGATCAACTTTATTACTAGAGTGATTACGCACTTAAACCTCTGCAATATACCCCAAAAGTGATGAATAAACTTCAAGGAGCCTCAATCCACAAAATATTTGAAGAAATTGCTCCCTGATCAATCGCTTGAAAGTTAACGTGAAAATATGAACTCTCCCAGAAACTGAACCAAATCTAACAACAGAGGTGTGAGATTGATCACAATGATGAGGAGAAGCTAAAACAGATTTGGGATTGAAGAAACATTAAAAAAACAGCTAAGATAGAAGATTGAATGTCCCGCAAGTAATGAAACCCAAATAGTGCGTGTTTAGTGTGTGCAACTGTGTGTAATCGCACACACTAGAGAGAGAAAATTTAAGCGGCACCGTGGAAAATTCCCGAGTAAAGGAATCAATGGGACTGTGAATCAGTGTGTGAAGCGGTTTCTGTGAGTCCTTGCACATTTATCATTTATAATACCAAAGAATTACTCGAAGATAAATGCAAAAGTAACCCATCTAGTTTGCCTAATTGCAAAATCTCTATTTTTATTAGCTAAATACTCCTTTGTTTTTTATTATAAGCCGAAATTCCTTAATAAATCAGTAGGAAGGTTATTGCCAATTTCACAGTTAACAGCGATATTATTATTAATATATAAGGATGTTTTAGAATTTTTTAGTTGTGATATAATTACATTCCCAAATAATATGTAGGAAGAGGTTTTTTTCTTATTAAAAAAGCACAAGGAAGATCTTTTAAAATAAATTATACATGCATGTTTTTTTGCTAATTAAACAAAGTGCATGGAATTTTTCATTTCATTCTTAAGATTACCGGCGGTATAGTGTAATTATACTGACAAACCTTTATTTCTAGAAAATTATACAAATTACCCTTATGTGTTGGATTCATTAGAGTTTTCTCTTACGGCCATAATTCTTAACAATATATGCCAACGCCATCAAAAGAAAAAATTTAATTCCATAAACACTCTTGTGTACATACCATCTAAAAAAATCATAAACTTCAGGGATGACAAAACGATTTTACTAGTTTTTCGATCAATTTTATTGGTCATTTATTTTAACCATTTTTTCTGCGATTTAACCTGGTTTCACCATTTTTTTTTATTAACCTATTTTTTCTCATTATACTTTTTTGACCTTGTAAATTAACTTCGTAAAGAGTAATTGTAATGTATCAAATGTCCCAACCATATTTTGTGCAATCTCTCAAAGTAGCGAGAATAATTATAATTACAGTAAACTTCATCATTTAGTTTGAGTAATTCTCCCTTTATAATTTGTTGGTGCTTTTTTGTTCTAACTTGACACCTCTTATACTTTGTGTTAGGTAAAATAGGGGATGAAAGACTGTTGAATTTGAGATTGTCCTAGTAAAAAGAAGAAGAAGAAAAAAAAAAGCTTGTATAGATTTATTGTTTGTTAAACATTGACCTTTAAAAGACTCTCGTAAGATAGAGAAACATCACCCATAAAACAAAAAAAAAAATTATATCGACTTGACGAAGTATCCATAAGCAGGGGGAACTAAGGTGTTACGGTTGGGGGAGAGATTTTTTTAATAGCAAACTTCATTTATTTTTATTCAAACAGTATGTATGATTGGAAGTACAATAGGCCGTTTTAATATTTTACGTTGCACTAACAAATTTTAGGGTATTTAGGCATAGGTTTTTTAACTTCTTTGATTTCTAAACAAAATCTAAAATAAAACAGCGACGTGCCTAGTTTTCTTTCTTTTCTTTTCTTCCTTTCAAAGTTGTTTCGGTCATGATTCAATGTGTTAAAGCCAACCCTAGATTTGTCGGAGCCCCAGCGAAGTTTAAAATTGGGGCCCTATATTTAAAGAAAATCATGTAAATTATACTTTTCTTACTTTAGTATATATAAAAATATTTATTAAATCTTCATATTCTAGTTTTGTTTCATTGATAAAATAGTCAATTCACTTAATCTTTCTTGTGACATAGTTGATTGTAAATAGGTCCATATCAATTTTTATTTTGAAAAACTAATTTAAGGGGTTGGGGTGGGGTGGGGTTGGGTTTTAGTTTTTTTTTTATTATAATTATTATTTATTTATTATTTTAATAAATATTAAATAGATTAATACTATTATGTAAATTTTATATTTGAAAAGAATATGTTTTCTTAATTTTTTTTTTATATTTATGTTAATGTATTATTTAATTTATTAATATTGTTTATAAATCAAATTAGTTATTTAAATAAAATAAGTAAAATTTTCAAATTGATCTGCACGTGGTCTTGTTCGAGTCAATTTTGAAATTTGGCAACAATGTAGACTAAAATAATCACTAAATTTGGAGATGTGGAGCTTTTTTGGTAGCCTGAAATATTATGAGGTAAAATTATCAGTCAACATAAGTAATGGCAACTTTGCAATTAGACTTAACTGCCACGTCCCCATTTAACGGTAATTTTTAAAGGTTATACCAAATGTGTCACAATTTATTAAAACGCTGTACCAAATATGTTGAATACATAAAACGGTATACCAAAAATGAGAGACCTAAAGATAAGTACAAAAAATGCAATTCTCTCGAATAAATATGGACAATTTGATACTACTACTGTTACAATCAGATTTTTCTTGGGGCGTTCATACTCCCGAGCCCCTATAGCCATCCACCCAATGTTTTCAGAACCGGACCGGACAGTGAACCGGTGAGCCAACTGGCCACTGGTTTTACTGGTTGAACCGGTCGGACAGCTGGTCGGACCGGATGACGTCATAATGATATAATAAATATATTTAATTTTAAAGTATATATAATATGCATAAAATTTAAACATTATCCTACAATTAATTAAAAATATATAAAATCTTAGAATATATTTAAATTAAATCACATAATATTTACATAACTTATATCATAATTGTAATATGATACTAATTTGTAAGCTCATATATATATAATATGACTATATTTCTTTATAAACATTTAAAAGTGTAAGTTAAAAATACAACAAACTAAGAGATTAATAATTTTAAAATATGATTATGTATAAAAGTCTAATATTCAAAATCAAACTTGCATAATATATCGATTTGATTTTCAAAATTTGACACTCTTTATCCTAAAATAATATTGGAAAGAAATATCTTATAGAACAAATTTTAATAAAAAATTATTATTTGGGTATTAATTTTCATTGATAATGTGTAAAATGTTAATTTGAGTTTATAATCTAATTTATAAACAAATTTACCTACAAGTTTTCTGTAATTTATAAATTTGTTTTGTACTAAAAATTCAACAAAAATGATGTAGCTCAAATGGTAAGAAAGTTATGTTTCATGTAAGAGGTTAGGTGTTCAAATTCCACTTTCTACAATAATTTTTAGTTTATTTTTAACATTAATAAAATTGAAAAAATTGAAAAAAAAAAAGGAAATTCAGAATCAGGTTGAACCGGGCCAAACCAGCTCGTCGGTTCACCGGTTTTGGACCGGTTCAACCCGGTTCAGGCTGGATTTTGAGTCAAGTGGTTTTAGGGGGTAAACCGGACCGGACCATCCTCCGGTTCGCGGTCGAACTGGTCGGACCGGCCGGTCCGGTCCGGTTTTAATAACATTGCATCCACCCCTACCTATACGAAATAAAAAATCAAATTTCCGCAATTTCACGTGGCCGGTGCATACTTCAATGAAATGATAATTGTCAAGTGTTAGGACATTATTATAATATTCATAATGTTTAATTTATCTTTATGTAATTAAAAAAATATATAATATAACTTTTATAATTTTATAAAAGTTTTACACCGTCTTCCTGATACTTTTATATGTGGTATTTTACTTTCATATGTTATGATAATATGACAGTTTATCCCCCCTGTGTTAAGATAAATGTGGTAAGTTTTCGCATGTTTTATGATAAATTTGGCAATTGACCCCATGTATTATGATAAATTTGACAATTTGCCCATATATTACAAAACTTTTGATATAGCCTATGTCCAAATTCGAATTGGGACCCGATCCAACTATGATCCAATCTTCAGGAAAATTCGTATTAGCGAGGCAGAGAGCACGAACTCGCCAGTCTGTGATGCATCGAGGTCCTAAAGTGCACGACCTTGATTGTAGCATGAACATAATACATGTTGGATGAAGCTGGGGAATTTCAAGGAAGGTTTTGATGATTACCAAAAGGATCATCAACTAAGTAATGGAAGCTTAGTAAGCATTTGAAGATTCAATCGAAAAGACAAGTACAAATCAGAAGATTGAATTTCGGTCAGGAAGACAAGTGATTTTAAGCTTAGTGCGAAATCCGATTGGTGAATTTCAGCAGTGTCAAGTCAGATGTGTTCAGATTGATTCAGCAGAGTTCATCAGTGGAGTGGATTCGATCATCTAAGTCATAGGGATCAAAAGTCATTCCAACTGTAATAAATGCACTTGGTGTAATAAATGACATCTGGAAGGGTATTAATGGCAAATGATTGGAGGAGTTAATTCAAATTACCTCGGATCAGCATGGTGCATTTGATGCAACTGACAGCCCCGTACAACAGAGCCGCAGTGACAGTTACAGGTAGTCCTTTCAGGATTTGACCGGCACTCGAGGAAGATCTGATATTTTGTCTCACTTCAACGGACAAAATTCAAATTTCCGAGTATAAATAGATCTACATTCAAGAGTAAAGACAACACAACACAAGAGAGAATCAATCGAGCAAATTCTCTAAGTCTAAACTCAAGAACAAGATCACTATCTAAGTCATCTGTTGACGAAGCAAAAAGTTGAAGATCAAACTTAAAACTCTTTAAAAATCTGAGTGATTTACAACTGAGTGTTGTGAGAAGTAGATATCCATCTTTGTGAGCGATATTACTTCGTATATAGGTTTTCTGAGTGATCTTCTATTGTGAGCTTGTTGCTTAATCATTTGTTGTAAAAGAATAAGTGTTTGTCCTAGTTACTTTGTGTTCTACCGGAACCTATATTTTGGTGATATAGAAAAGTGGATTAAGGGGTATTCTGTATGCATATGAAACAAAAGAATATCAATATATAAGAAATAATTCTCAAATAATGTGACTCAGTTCACATGAATATATTTATTTCAGAGTTAAACTCCAAAATATGAAATACTACTATTTATCGCATAAGTTAGTAGCAATTAATATTTTGAAGTCATTTTCTTTTTCGGTGGTGAAACCGAAATCTGACCCAAGTACCCCCACATTTTAAGGCATTTAGTTTTTCTTCCCTTTCATAATTCATATGGAATAGTATTTTTTTTTTTGGGTGTGAAACTCGATTCAATATGATGTTAGGCATCTAAAGAGTTTTACAAGTTATTCGGTACACCCGAATTTATAGAATAATATTACCCGCACCTTCTTAGATTTGATTATTCCGTTTAGCTACATACTCAATTGAATCGAGTTGAGCTAGGTGAATTATTTTGACGAATTATTACCAATTTAACGCACTCTTGCGTAAATGAATATATCGTATTCACCCCCACAATTCGGATATAAGAGTTTTTCATTTTCTTATTACATCACCGAATTTGTATTTCACAAATGTATTTATTCGTATTTCGCAAAAATATTTAGTGCCTCGTATTATGTGATTAAATACATTTTAAACTCCATGAGTTAGTAATGCTTTATTATCGCATAATTAATTTAGATTAGTTCAAAAGTTATAAACCCCTACATATTTGTTTCGAAAAAAAAAATTATATTAATTTAACAAATAATTTATAATTATTTCTCACAAATAAATTATAATTATTTCACAAATATGAATATTATGAAAATTTCCTCAATAAAATATTGATTTGATAGTAATTTATAATTAATTACTTTCACAAATAATTTTCAATATTTTCTCAATAAAACATTGACATGAATCAACATTTTCTCAATTAAAATATTGATTTTTGAATAATAAATACACAAATGATTTACTTCAGAAAAAAATAGTTAAATTATTCACCACTAAAATATTTATATAAGAAGTAATTCTATGTAATTTTTGAAAAATTTCTTCCATTGGAAACCAAGTTAACCATACCCTCGTACATTTCAAAGTAGAAATATAGCTTTTTGTTTGAATTCACAATCACAATAGAAACACATGTTTAAAACAAAAGTTGATAATTAGATAATTATAATATTGACGTTTGAGGGTGTAAGAATTACACATTCCTATTTTCCAATCTCCCAATAATTCGTATGGCTATTATTCCAGAAAGATACGTCTGTTCATATAATTATAGGTTTCCATATTTCTGCAACTTTAATTTTAATGTTAAACGGTTACGGCTCATTCGAAAGAAACTAATTAAACGGTGGTAACCGATTATTGACACTGCTTCAAGATGAAATGGACACCTCAAATAATACACCACCAACTCTTCAATTTGGAAGTGAAGTGACCTCCTATTTTTACAACATCCATTCAAATTGATTTTGTCAAAATCATAGTTCATTTCTCATTTTCGGAAATTCTTATTCTCATTATTTCTCCAATATTTTGATTCTTAGGATATGTAATTCAACTTTGAAAGTTGACATCGCTTCATGTAGTCATGTAAGGTTTCACATACATGTGTCTATCCATGAACTCATCCATTACACAAAATCCTTTTCAATTTTGAGAGTTTATAAGTAACTCAGATTTCGAAGTAAATTTTAGAAAGTCTAAAATTTCTTAGACAAAATTCAACTATTTATCACAAAATCCATCAGATAATTTCATAACTTACTTTTCTTCATTATTTACTCATAAAGTAACGAAGTTTTTCTTTCGCACATATGCTTGTTAGCAATTCAGATTTTTCTCACATAATAAAATATCTGTTGCTTTCCTAACACCGATTCGCATTCAAATATGCTGAATAAAAAAAAGTTTACATGATGAAGTGTCTAAATTCTAACTTCTAGATTCTATTGCCATATGTTACATTGTTTTACCATAATCTCAATTTCCACTAAGTTACGAACAGAGAGTCAGAGACTTAATTATATATATATGTCCTACACATCTGAATTAAATTCCAATAAATTGAACATCATATACTCACAGATTGAGTTTTATAAGGTATGACAAGTAAACACTGTCCGCCCAGTGTAATATCAATTCATACATACCCAGTTAGTTTATCAAACTTTACATGTTTTGAAATGATATAAACAAAATAAATTAACGTATTTAATCATTATACCAAGGACACAGATATGTTAAACAAAGAAAATACTATTTTCATAAAATTGTTGTTGTCTAACAATCTGTGTACTTAAATATTTCATAAAAATTTTATAACATAAATCTCAGCATAAAATAAATGTTGATAATCTAATATACTATTAAGAAATACTTATTTGTATCGAAACCAAAGAACACTTCAATCAATACGTGAAAAACTAGGAAATTAGACTGAGGTTTGACTAAACAAATTTCCTTAAGAAAATATTTTCGGGGCTGCCATGGTGTATACAGTTTGATTTTCGGTAGTCTCCCAAGATACAACAGTCTGTTATTCATTATTTACACATATAATGAACCCACGGAGAAATTGAACAAACAGAAATTTCAGACTAAATTGTGATGAAAGTAAGAGAAAGAAAATTTATTAATTTTTCTTTTAGTTACTATTAATTGATTCAGAATTGGCCAAATGATATTTCATATTTATAGACACAAAAGTGCCTCTTGAAAAGGGACACAATGTTTCGGTCCAAATGATACCTCTTCGGACCGAATAGACACATTTCTTACTCTTATGTATTTCATTCACATATAAAAATCCTAACATCGGTTTCTTTTCTCCGTCGATAATGTGAATTGTCCTATTTGTGACTTGGAAGAAGAATCTATTGATCACCTCTTTCTTCAGTGTCCCTTTGCCACGTCCGTGTGGTTCAATTCTAAATGGTGATTCTGCATCGACTCATTTAGCCATGAACCAGTCTCGGGGCTGCTCAACAGCATCTTAGATCCAAAGTGCAGACTTTTTCCGAGTGAAGTCATGCGTCTTGAATTTCTCATTTTTGCTGCCTTGGCAATGGAATCTATTTGGAATCATAATTGCATTTGCCATGACAAGCCCATTATTGAGCAAAATAAGTGATGAGGGATATTTCGTAGCTCCCAGGTTAAGAAATATTCCTCGGCCAAAATCCGACCTCCAGCTCCAAAATCCGACCTCCAGCTCCAAAATCCGACCTCTGGCTCCAAAATCCGACCTCCAGCTCCAAAATCCGACCTCTATGCCAAAAACTGACCTCAAGTTGTTCTCCGAGCAGCACACATTTGAGTTATCGTTTGGGCCTGATAAAGGGCCTAGTCATTGGGCCAGGATTTATTCACATACAGGCAGATCACCTAGTCCAGCGTCACACCTATATATACCCACTGCATTAATGATTTAGGGGGCCGATGAATACACACCCTCAGCTCGGACCAAGCAGCTCGGCCTAACACATTATCTCCGTTCCGCTCGGACTAGCTGTTAGGTCTCTTATTTGTAATTCTCTTGTAGCTACGGCATCCTGTAATGCTCGGACAGACCCTGTAAATTTTATAATTGAGATAGGAATGTATATACACATCGGATTTACCCCATTCTCATATTATTGTTTTTACCTTACTTTCCTAAGTTACATGCTTGCGAAATTCGGTAAGATCAGTTGGCGCCCACCGTGGGGCCTGGTCGAGTGTTAGATCGAAATATGCCTGCTACACAGAGATATGCCTGCCAAATGAAGAAGAGCAGCTCGAGTTGCTGCTCGGAATTTGAAGCTAAGCAACTTGAATTGCTGCTCGAAATGAAGAAAAGAGCTGAAGAGTGAAAGTCGTTGCTATGACTCTTAGCTCGAAATGCTGCTCGGAAATGCAACTCGAAAATGAAAAAAGAGCAAGAGTGAAAGCTGTTGTTATGACTCTTGGCTCGAAATGCTGCTCGGAAATGCAGCTCGGAAATGAAAAAAGAGCAAGAGTGAAAGCTGTTGTTATGACTCTTGGCTCGAAATGCTGCTCGGAAATGCAGCTCGAAATGAAGAAAAGAGCTGAAGAGTGAAAGCCGTTGCTATGACTCTTAGCTCGAAATGCTGCTCGGAAATGCAGCTCGAAAATGAAAAAAGAGCAAGAGTGAAAGCCGTTGCTATGACTCTTAGCTCGAAATGCTGTTCGAAAATGCAGCTCGAAATGAAGAAAAGAGCTGAAGAGTGAAAGCTGTTGCTATGACTCTTAGCTCGAAATGCTGCTCGGAAATGCAGCTCGAAAATGAAAAAAGAGCAAGAGTGAAAGCTGTTGTTATGACTCTTGGCTCGAAATGCTGCTCGGAAATGCAGCTCGAAATGAAGAAAAGAGCTGAAGAGTGAAAGTCGTTGCTATGACTCTTAGCTCGAAATGCTGCTCGGAAATGCAGCTCGAAAATGAAAAAAGAGCAAGAGTGAAAGCTGTTGTTATGACTCTTGGCTCGAAATGCTGCTCGGAAATGCAGCTCGAAAATGAAAAAAGAGCAAGAGTGAAAGCTGTTGTTATGACTCTTGGCTCGAAATGCTGCTCGGAAATGCAGCTCGAAATGAAGAAAAGAGCTGAAGAGTGAAAGCCGTTGCTATGACTCTTAGCTCGAAATGCTGCTCGAAAATGTAGCTCGAAAATGAAAAAAGAGCAAGAGTGAAAGCCGTTGTTATGACTCTTGGCTCGAAATGCTGCTCGGAAATGCAGCTCGAAATGAAGAAAAGAGCTGAAGAGTGAAAGCCGTTGCTATGACTCTTAGCTCGAAATGCTGCTCGGAAATGCAGCTCGAAAATGAAAAAAGAGCAAGAGTGAAAACTGTTGTTATGACTCACTGCTCGAAATGCTACTCGGGAATGCAGCTCGAAAATGAAGAAAAGGGCTGAAGAGTGAAAGTCGTTGCTATGACTCTTAGCTCGAAATGCTGCTCGGAAATGCAGCTCGAAAATGAAGAAAAGAGCAAGAGTGAAAGCCGTTGCCATGACTCTTGACTCGAAATGGGGGGGGGGTGGGGGGGGGGGGGGGTGGGGGGGGGGGGGGGGGGGGGGGGGGGGGGGGGGGGGGGGGGGGGGGGTGGGGGGGGCGGGGGGGTGGAGGTGGGGGGGGGGGGGGGGGGGGGGGGGTGGGAGGGGGGGGGGGTGGGGGGGGGGGGGGGTGGGGGGGGGGGGGGGTGGGGGGGGGGGGGGGTGGGGGGGGGGGGGGGTGGGGGGGGGGGGGGGTGGGGGGGGGGGGGGGTGGGGGGGGGGGGGGGTGGGGGGGGGGGGGGGTGGGGGGGGGGGGGGGTGGGGGGGGGGGGGGGTGGGGGGGGGGGGGGGTGGGGGGGGGGGGGGGTGGGGGGGGGGGGGGGTGGGGGGGGGGGGGGGTGGGGGGGGGGGGGGGTGGGGGGGGGGGGGGGTGGGGGGGGGGGGGGGTGGGGGGGGGGGGGGGTGGGGGGGGGGGGGGGTGGGGGGGGGGGGGGGTGGGGGGGGGGGGGGGTGGGGGGGGGGGGGGGTGGGGGGGGATCACACTAACATAGGTGACCGCATCTATCAAGAGTATCCTACCATACTCCACCTGTTCTTGACAAGGTATAGACGTCATTAACTGCGTTTGCTTAACCTTATAAACGCGGTAGGCTTGCACTTATTGCATCATAAGAATGGGATAGAGTTATACTCTTAAGTGCTTTCTTTTAAGTTAGCCAAGACTGGTTGTCCTATTGAACCTGGTCCGTGGGATCTCCAGTCGCCAGGTTAGGTTTCCGTACGAGGTAACTTAGTCTAATTTAGGCTTTAAACCCATTCCTCTCGATGCACATTCTACTCTCTAGATAAACCTTTAATATCCGGAATTAGGGTTATCTTTTAACTTCACAAAGTCCATTCTACTTGAGAGTAGATGTCTCTCGGTATTGTATCGACGACGAATATATCGTGACTTTACCATTCTACATAGAGTTTGTTGAACTCTGTGTATCACCGCTTAATTATATCACATTTTACGTATGGCTGACACAATTTTCAGTCATATTAGAATATCTTCCATGAATTTTGTGAAGCCAATCAAATTCTTCATTAGCTTTATCCAATGCTATGTACTCTTATTTCATAGTGGATTGAGATGTATACGTTTGTTTGGAAGATTCTAAAGAAATAGCGGTGCCTCCAAAATTGAATACATATCCGCTTATGAACTTCGATTCCTCTAAATCAGAAGTTTCATTTGCATTACCATATCCCTCATGGACCGTTGGATTGCACATACACATGTATTCTTTCAAGATTCAAGCATTCTTATTAATGCATCCCAACGAATCTTGCTAAGATTGCTCATGTCCTTAGTTTATTAACTAAAGAGACGATGCAGGCCTCTTGCATTTTACGATATATGCGTGAAAGCCGTTGCTATGACTCTTAGCTCGAAATGCTGCTCGAAAATGCAGCTCGAAAATGAAAAAAGAGCAAGAGTGAAAGTCGTTGCTATGACTCTTAGCTCGAAATGCTGCTTGGAAATGCAGCTCGAAAATGAAAAAAGAGCAAGAGTGAAAGCTGTTGTTATGACTCTTAGCTCGAAATGCTGCTCGGAAATGCAGCTCGAAATTAAGAAAAGAGCAAGAGTGAAAGCCGTTGCTATGACTCTTAGCTCGAAATGCTGCCCGGAAATGCAGCTCGAAAATGAAAAAAGAGCAAGAGTGAAAGCTGTTGTTATGACTCTTGGCTCGAAATGCTGCTCGGAAATGCAACTCGAAATGAAGAAAAGAGCTGAAGAGTGAAAGCCGTTGCTATGACTCTTAGCTCGAAATGCTGCTCGGAAATGCAGCTCGAAAATTAAGAAAAGTGCAAGAGTGAAAGCCGTTGCTATGACTCTTAGCTTGAAATGCTGCTCGAAAATGCAGCTCGAAAATGAAAAAAGAGCCAGAGTGAAAGCCGTTGCTATGACTCTTAGCTCGAAATGCTGCTCGGAAATGCATCTCGAAATGAAGAAAAGAGCTGAAGAGTGAAAGTTGTTGCTATGACTCTTAGCTCGAAATGATGCTCGGAAATGCAGCTCGAAAATTAAGAAAAGAGCAAGAGCGAAAGCCGTTGCTATGACTCTTAGCTCGAAATGCTGCTCGGAAATGCAGCTCGAAAATGAAAAAAGAGCAAGAGTGAAAGCTGTTGTTATGCCTCTTGGCTCGAAATGCTGCTCAGAAATGCAGCTCGAAATGAAGAAAAGAGCTGAAGAGTGAAAGCCGTTGCTATGACTCTTAGCTCGAAATGCTGCTCGGAAATGCAGCTCGAAAATTAAGAAAAGAGCAAGAGTGAAAGCCGTTGCTATGACTCTTAGCTCGAAATGCTGCTCGGAAATGCAGCTCGAAAATGAAAAAAGAGCAAGAGTGAAAGCTGTTGTTATGACTCTTGGCTCGAAATGCTGCTCGGAAATGGAAGAGCAAGAGTGAAAGCTGTTGCTATGACTCTTAGCTCGGAAACAGACAAATTCGCTGCTCGAAATGCTGCTCGGAATTGAAGAAGAGGAGCTCAAAAGTGTCTCGACTAAGAGCGAAAGCTGTTGCTATGACTCTTAGCTCGAAAAAGACTAAATATAAAAGGTTAAATAACTTATTGGGCCCATCAATTTTGAAGAAGTGACTTTCCAGTTCAAAAGCGGCAAATTTTATCAAGCGTCTCTCACGGATATATACTCTTTTTCCCTTACTCGGTTTTTATCCCACAGGGTTTTTTCGAATGAGGTTTTTAATGAGGTATATCTGACGCATCAAGGCTTCGAGGTCGATCAGCACCTCAGCACAATTATTACTTCTCAAAGCTTCAGCTACACTTACACGCTGAAGGGACGTAAACTACCCTGGAAGGGACTCTCAGTTCGAAGGCTTATCTCATTTACTATTACTACCCACTACTAAAAGTGGTTCGGCATTTTGGGGGCTTCTAAGATGCGCACTCTTTTTCCCTAGCTCGGTTTTTATCCCACTGGGTTTTTTCCGGACTAGGTTTTTAATGAGGCGTATCCGAAGCATCAAATAGTTGAAGGCAACCATTCACCTCGAAGGCATTATCTACTTCTCTGAGCTTCAACTGCACTTGCGCTCGAGAAGTGGGGGGGTATTGATGAGGGAGATTTCGTAGCTCCCAAGATAAGAAATATTCCTCGGCCAAAATCCGACCTCCAGTTCCAAAATCCGACCTCCAGCTCCAAAATCCGACCTCTATGCCAAAAACCGACCTCAAGTTGTTCTCCGAGCAGCACACATTTGAGTTATCGTTTGGGCCTGATAAAGGGCCTAGTCATTGGGCCAGGATTTATTCACATACAGGCAGATCACCTAGTCCAGCGTCACACCTATATATACCCACTGCATTAATGATTAAGGGGGCCGATGAATACACACCCTCAGCTTGGACCAAGCAGCCCGGCCTAACACATTATCTCCGTTCCGCTCGGACTAGCTGTTAGGTCTCTTATTTGTAATTCTCTTGTAGCTACGACATCCTGTAATGCTCGGACAGACCCTGTAAACTTTATATTTAGATCGGAATGTATATACACATCGGATTTATCGCATTCTCATATTATTGTTTTTACCTTACTTTCCTAAGTTACATGCTTGCGAAATTCGGTAAGATCGGTCGAGACATTCTGCATTTTTTATGCAAGTCTTTTATCGAGCTGAGGGGCATAGCAACAACTTTCACCCTCGGTCGAGACATTTTGCATTTTTTATGCAAGTCTTTTATCGAGCTGAGGGTCGTAGCAACAGCTTTCACCCTCAGTCGAGACATTCTGCATTTTTTATGCAAGTCTTTTATCGAGCTGAGGGGCATAACAACAGCTTTCACCCTCGGTCGAGAGCCTCCGGTGGGAGCTCGGAGATGGTCCCGCACACATGGAAAAGTCGACGAGATTGGGTGTGCGGAAAACGCGAATTGATAGGTCGGCTTAAGAAGAGTGTCCGAGATGACGCTGTCGCCGAGATGCATTCCGACCCCTATCAGTCAGCTTTTCTTATTTTGGAACCCGTTCTTCGGAAAGCGGGGCTCAGCAAAGCGACGTACCTACTTGCGGACACCGTCGATCCTCGATCTTTAAGTAAGAAAAAGATTCATTTCTCATCATAGTTGTGCTCTATTTAGAAGGTTTCATCCCTTAACCATTTTTCCTTTCTTCAGGTACCATGGTAGAGCAATATAGACTGAGGGTGAAAGCTGTTGCTATACCCCTCAGCTCGATAAAAGACTTGCTAAACAAAACAGCAAAATGTCTCGACTGAGGGTGAAAGCTGTTGCTATGCCCCTCACCTCGATAAAGACTTGCTCAAAAAAGTAAATGTCTCGACTGAGGGTGAAAGCTGTTGCTATGCCCCCCACCTCGATAAAGACTTGCTCAAAAAAGCAAATGTCTAGACTGAGGGTGAAAGCTGTTGCTATGCCCCTCAGCTCAATAAAAGACTTGCTAAACAAAACAGCAAAATGTCTCGACTGAGGGTGAAAGCTGTTGCTATGCCCCTCACCTCGATAAAGACTTGCTCAAAAAAGTAAATGTCTAGACTGAGGGTGAAAGCTGTTGCTATGCCCCTCAGCTCGATAAAAGACTTGCTAAACAAAACAGCAAAATGTCTCGACTGAGGGTGAAAGCTGTTGCTATGCCCCTCACCTCGATAAAGACTTGCTCAAAAAAGCAAATGTCTCGATTGAGGGTGAAAGCTGTTGCTATGCCCCTCAGCTCGATAAAAGACTTGCTAAACAAAACAACAAAATGTCTCGACTGAGGGTGAAAGCTGTTGCTATTCCCCTCAGCTCGATAAAGACTTGCTCAAAAAAGCAAATGTCTCGACTGAGGGTGAAAGCTGTTGCTATGCCCCTCAGCTCGATAAAAGATTTGCTAAACAAAACAGCAAAATGTCTCGACTGAGGGTGAAAGTTGTTGCTATTCCCCCCAGCTCGATAAAGACTTGCTCAAAAAAGTAAAATGTCTCGACTTAGGGTGAAAGCCGTTGCTATGCCCCTCAGCTCGATAAAAACCGTGCTCGGAAAAAGACTTGCACAAAGAGAACATGACTGTCTAGCTTAGAGAAAAAGGCTTAAATGATAAAAGTCTGTCAAACGATTTGTTGTCAGACAAAATCGACTGCAGCTCGAAATAATCTAATGAAGTAGCCCTGCTCATAATATGAAGATTTTTTTTTTGAAGACTTCATATTCTTTGAAGTTCCTCAAGATGGTTTATTATTTTCCAAGATTCAACTCTGATCGATGCAAATTTCACGGAACTGAACAGAACGGGACAATTATTCGTTTAGTTGCTTATTGGAAAATCTATCCGAGAGGACCTAGGCGATCGATAATATTCCAATTATGGATTTAAACTTCGCGTTCAGGTTTTTTAAATTTTATCGGATTATCAATTCGTCATCGAGTTGGATGTTGCGAGCAAGAATAATAACAAGGACAATCGGAAAGAAAAATACATTGCAAGTGTTTAAATCAAAACATAAAACTCTTATTCATAAAATTCCGAGCAAGATACAAGGGGTCAATGAAATACAAGAAACTACAGCTTTATTGATATTCATCGAACAGATTACAGAGTTATTGAGTACATCTGCAAATTAAGTCCTAATACAACTACTGTGCCCTATTCTATGGTCTTCGAGCATCCTTCAGTATTGTCGACCAGGAGCATTGGCAAGCATCCGATGAGTGCACCACAGTTTGTGTGACAAATCGGTTGTCCGGTAGACCTGTAAAGTGACCGAGCTGTATATGTTTATCGTCTTATGATACCTGGTTTTGAAATTAGACAATATGGATCGCATACCACTTTTTCTGATCTCCATACAGTCCCCAGCATTCTTGCTACCAGACGAGCCCGATCACTTCCTCGAGTTGGCGTCTAGGTCGAAATTTCCCATTTTGAGATCCGAAATTTCAACCTAGAGCAGCCGGTCGTCATTTTATGATCCGAAAGCTCGACCCAAAGTTACCATCCTTCAAGAAAGAAAGGAAGAAATTGGTACTCAAGGTCAGACTTCCTTTTAATTTTCTAACCAGCTTTCCACACTCGGGGATACCCCTCGAAATCCGCAATGCTAACCCTGCCCAAAATACCCGAGCAAGGGTCAGTCACTTATTGGTATTCCAAGGGGAGATCCCATTTTCAGGGATCGAAGACCCATCGATCATCGAGGGACCCCTTTTTTCCGATTCCACCCATACCAAGGATGTATTTATTTTGTTTGAAAGGTCGGAAGTATGTTCGAAGCCAAATCTCAAAGGCTTGAACAGGAAGGAGGAAGGATCCGAGCTTAGTCCTCGGTTGAAACATTTTCACGGCGTAAAGTAAAAATTTTCAGCTGAGTAAAAAGCCCCTTATATACTAAAAGGAAGTTCAGATCGACGGTCATTATTCAACGGAGCCAACGGCCCAGATTAAGGCATTTATCACGGGTGAACATTCCGCTTCCCGAGGGTTAGGTACTGTTTGGTCAGATTCTCTTTGGACTTAGCTGAAAAAATGGGAATACTATGACTCGGTCAGAAATCTGGGGCAGAAAGCTTTCTGTTTTTACTACCAGGTCGGAATTTCGATCAGTCTCAGCTCAAGTATAATTTATTTCTACAATAAGAAAACAATTTGAATGTAAAGAAGTTCAAAGTAAATATAATTTTCCGACCACAGAACAACATAACTTAAAAGAAAGGAAATCTTTTATTCCGATGCGGACAACGTTACAAGAAAGAAAAAAACATAAAAGTACAACATTTCATCGAGCATAAAGGAGGAAAAAATTACAAACAAGAGACCAAATCTCTAGATAATTTTGTTCTCGGATAAGAGCTTGCGGAATTCAACGCTGCGGGCCTCATACCCCGCATCGTAACCTTTCTTATAAGCCTCTTGCTCCCGCAGCTCGGCGTTCTTTTTCGCCTGCTCGACAAGGGACTTCAGCCTGTCCAACTCTTTGCTCAACTCCTCGTGGACTTGGCTCTCTTTCTGCTTCACGGCTTTTTTCGTCTCAGAGGCCAGCTTCAGCTCGGTAGCTCTAGCTTCTTCAAGAGACTTCGCCAGCGCAACTTTCTTTTCCTCCAATTCAAGGACCGTCATAGCACGCTGCTCGGCTTCTTGCTCGACCTTCAACCCGAGGTTGAATAACTGTTGTCCAACCTACGAAGGATCAAAGTTGGAGTGTTAAAAAAAAAAAAAAAAATGAGACTCACTTGGGTAAGCAGATCTGCACTCGATTGCACGATTTCCCGAGCACTTTTCCCTCTCAACCGCTCCTGCTCAGCCAACTGGATACTGCTCAGAGTAATGTCCCAGCTGCTCGGGGCAACCCCTCCAGCCTCCGCCTTACTTTTCACCTCCTAAAAAATGGCACTAAGTGTGCGAGTAACGTCGGAGACAGAGCTGTTGACCTCGGGATTCTCACCCAACGGAGGAGATTTCTTCTGATCGACAGAAGGGTCATTTATTTTGACCCTCTTACTCGGAGGCTCATCTACAACGCTTCCACCTAATGCCTTCTTTTCCCCGGTCATTTGGATTAAGGCTGGGGTCGAAATCAGGTCATCCACCCGCGGCCCTTTGTTCGAAGCAAGCTCCGAGCCGCTAGTTATGACTTGCTTGCCGGGGTGAACGACCTGCGCTTTCCCCCCAGAGCTGTTCTTCGACCGGGAGGGGGAGTCCGAAACTTGTATAACCGGGCCTTTCTCGGACCGAGCGGGTGAGGGGTTCGGCTTGGGATCGATCTTGGTTTTGCCAAGGTCACCCTTAGGAGCCTCTGATCGTTTGGACCCTGAGTTCATCGGAAGATCGATCTTATTCTTGCCACGATCGGCCTTGGAAACTTTCGAGGCCTCTGTAGAGGACTTAGAATCTCTGGATTTGGACTTAGGAGCCTTTTCTTTCTTGATTTTGAACATTTGAGTTGGGTCAAGTTTGGAATTCACTAACCCTTCCATGATCGGATTGTCTGGTAAAGAGAAGGGCGATATTTATTTTTATCGATCTATGAGCTCCGACGTGAAAATAGAATTATGGTTTCAATGATACAAATCTCAAGCCTTCTCCCCTATTTATAAGAAAGAGAAACGTTACCTATTGGGGACCCAACAGTCGCGAATTTCAAGTTTTTCCGGGTTGTATTACGAAGATCGATCGTCTTAATACCTTGTTAAGGAAGTCTATTTTAACTATTATCGCATAACTCGATATCGACATTCTTATTCGAGCACCTTACAGCTTACAAAGATTATTGTCTAGTTAAGTTGTATAATAAATTTCGACTAACTTTAAGCATCTGGGCATGGTAAATATCACAAGTAAAGAAAGGAGATTTTATAGATGATCGAGAAGTTTACATTACATATGGAGGAAAGTCCTATAATCTATTACAAGAAATCTTCCTAAGGGTTTTGCTCCTCCTCGGTACCCTCGCTCTCGGAACTGTTGTTGGATGAAGATGAAGACTTTGAAGTGAAGGGAGGTTTTGATGATTTCCAAAGTCATCAGCTAAGTGGAAGCTTAGTACAAACCTTAGAAGATATTTGACTAAGGAAGAAGTTCATCAGACTAGTCAAATATGGTCCAGAAGACTACTGATCTGTTGCTGAAGAAGTAATCAGACTGGTGGACTATCAGCCGACTCAAATCAGATTAGTTCAAGTTTGGGATCAGCCGAGTATACATCAGACGAGTGACTTCGATCAGCAGAGTGGAAGTGGATCAGAAGTTATTGCAACGGTAATAAATGCACTTGGTGTAATAAATGCTGAAGAGGAAGGGTATTTATGACAAATGATTGAAGAGAAACCTCGTATCAGCTTGGTGCATTTAATGCGAAGCGACAGAAAGTACAGCAGAGTGTACAGTGTTCAGTCGCAACAGCCGTTTCTGCAAAAAGGACCAGTACTCGAGGATTTGACAGCTGCCGATCTCTCAACGGGCAGATTTTCAAATCTCCAAGTATAAATAGCTTAGTTCGTGAGTTGAAGAAGAAGAACAACACAGAGACAACACGCATTGAGAGCAAAAATCTGAAGCAAAATTCTTCTAAGTCTCAAACTCAAGAACAAAGCACTCATCAGCCTAGTCATCTGTTGACGAAGCAGAAAAGAGAGAAACCAGAATATACTTAAAAATCTGAGTGATTTTGTTTAGGATTGTGTTGTGAGAAGTAGATATCAACCTTTGTGAGCGATATCACTTCTGAGAATAGGAATTTCTTTGTGATCTCCTATTGTGAACTTACGGCCACTTCATTTGTTGTTTGGCGTAAGAAGTGTATACTGTAATCTGTGTGATTTAGTATAACCCAAGATCTAAGTGACTTGGAAGAGTGGACTAAAGGACTTACATCCATATAACCACTATAAAAATCCTTTGTGTTTTTAACTTGCATTAATTTCTGCATATTTCAAAGAAGCATATTCAAAACACTTAAAGGTTAACTACTGAAAAGTTTTATAAAGGAGTTTATTTAAAACTGGGGATAAAACTGTTTCAAGGTTAAAGAAAACTACTTGTGAAAAACACTTGATAAATCCGCTGCAAGTTAGTTTATTTTAAACTCTGATTTGATAAAATCAGCTGAGTGAAATCAGAAGAGTGGTCAACTCTGCTGTTCAAAGCTTTGTGCTAGATCAGCTTAGTCTGCTTACTGTTCTCGATCAGCTTAGTCTGCTGAACAGAAAAGTTAGAGATTTCAAAAGGTAGAATTTTGAAGAGGTTTATTCACCCCCCCCTCTAAACCTCATCTGACCACTTGGGACCAACAAGTGGTATCAGAGCAGGTGGTTCATCTGAATCATCTGACTGATCAACGAGCTTGATCCTTAAGTGTTTTTCAAAGGTGTTCAAAAGTTTTCAAAAGAGCATTTTTTTTGAAAAACAAAACCTTTTTGAAAAATGGATTGTATCAGCCTAGTTCCCCACATAGGCGGTATGAGCTTTGAGGACTGGAAAATACGCATGGAAATTTTCCTTGCTGCTTACAACGATAATATGTACAGATGCATAACAAAAGGTCCAATAAGGATTACCAAGACAATCAAAATTGATGGCGTAGATACTGTTGTTGATAAAGATGAAGACGAAATGACGCCTGAAGAAATCA